>JACDQD010000010.1:1471636-11471636 GCA_019843655.1 Lethocerus indicus | reverse complement strand
TTATTTTTACTATTGCAATGACTAATTTCTTAGTTGTACAATCAATACATGCTTTGTCGTTTCTTCGAGTACTGTTGTTAGACTAGAATGCACCGCTTTTCTACTATAATAGATTTTGTAACCGCTAATGTCTGCAGCTGATAACAAGGTGGCAACATCCCTAGTGATGCATACATAAAAATATGAATAAATTTAATCGTTTAATAGCTTTTATAACCCCATTCGAGATTCCCCCTTTCACCGGGCGGGCTGTTACTTCATAACAGCGCATTCTCGCGGCCGATCTTACTTGCAAATTGAGAGCCCCGGCCTTCGGATTCAGATTAATAAACGCGATTTTCATCATATTTTCCTTTTATCTGATTATCGCGTGCGTGAGCTGTAATTCATCGAGTGATTCGGCTCTCGACAACGGCAAAACTCGATCGGGGAAGGTCAATAGGCGCCGGACGAATTTTAAATTTCAATTGGAAACAACGTTATATCGGGGCTCCGTGAACAGCGCCGAGAAACTGATTTCTTTTACGTTTCGATTCGATTTCTAGCGTTGAAAAAACAATTAATGTCAAATTAATTTCATTGCAGGCCTTCGATAAATCCACAACAGGTGACGGAGACAATCGGTGTATAGGTTTCCATCGAATTCCATGAAATATTAATACCACCCGTGCAATTCCAGTGTCGCTAGACAGTTTCCATTTTCTCACCATTCCGATTATAACTATTGTACAAACAGTGATCACAAGAGACCTAACTACCAACAGTGTATTAATAAAGCTAAATCATAATTGATTGTTTTCAGGAAATGCAAAATTTATTTGAATTACATGCACTAATTTCGTGATACTAAATTTGTGTCCTGTGGTCTGTCAAGCTGGATTTAAATCCGGAAAATGATACTGGGCTATCTATAAAGAGGCAGTGTGACTATCGCATTTCCGGACGGATAATAGATTCTTCTGCACCTCTCCGATAGGACAGAGTTTTAGAGGCGCAACATCAAAAAACTAGAGTCTTTCTTTGGGACCAATTGAGAAGAAAGATTGCAAGCGTATATATTATTTCCAGAGTGTATTATTGTATTTTCGAAGAAGAAAATTAAACACACGAGTTCTGCGTATTAAAAGACGGATAACCGACGTAAATAATCTCCAATCATCCTCCATATTAAGCGGACGGCATTTATCACGGGCACTGCAAGAGAGAGAGAGAGGGAGGGTGGGAGGGAGGGATGGGGGGGCTCGCAACAAAGGGCGGTATGCGAAAGGGCCGCGTTTTGTTATGTTAATAACAACGACGGCCTATAATTAATCGGCGCTCGGTCGCCTTAAGGAATAAAAATTATTGTATTAAATAAATCCCGGCCCCGCCGGAGGACGACGGCATTTATCAGCCGGGCGTTAAGTCCCGGCCCACGTTTTCGGATTTTCCCCCACGGACGGGTATCTTGTAAGCCATTTCTCTCGGCGGGGTGGACGCCCGTCCCAAAATGCGGACGCCCTTTAAAGAATAACTCAAAAAAATATGTATATATATACGCCCTGGAACAAGTATACAAATTGCGACCGAATAAAAAGAAAAAAAATATATTTTCCTCATATTTGTCCGCAGGCCGAGAAGGTCCGACGGTATATCATGCTTTAAAATTCAACGAGTCGGAGGTATTTCTAAACTTCACATGAAATATAAACACACCCTTAAATATGTTTCTGCTTTATCTCTTAGAAATAACTTTTGGGATCGACACTTCGGTTCTGGAAAAAAACCGGAATGGGTTTCAACTACTGCCAAAGTGGGAGAAAAAAAATCTTAATCAAACAACATTTGAGAGTTTTAATTACCACCGGTTTTACTTCTTCCTCGAACCGTTAAAAGACATCGATCGGCGTACAAGTTGCGAAGAACCAGTCCGCGGTCTGTTACGCGATCGACGCGTTCGATTGAAGGAAAAAAAACACCGTATAATGGCGGAGGGGCACGATATCGTTCCCACCAACTTATGAGTCATTTATGAATCTCAAAAAAGTGAATAAAACGTGAGCGCCGGTTGCGTCCCATCGGTGCGCACAGCGGATTCATTGCAGTTTATTGGAGGTTAATTTTCGATTCGGAATTAATTACTGTCTACAAAAAAACAGATTGCGACCGTCTTATCGCTTTTTAATACGGATCCATAAAAAACCGTGTTTAATAACAAATTATTCGAGTCGGTTTTTTTCTCTATTTTTTTCTTGAGGTTGTTTGAATTTCACGCGAGGTCCTTATTGGTGCTCACTCAGTAGATCTCAGTAGAGTGAGATTATTGTTCTCTCGACTCGAGTGGGGACCTCGCGCCCTCTCGAGTGCTCCGGGGACCCACCCATAACAGAAAAACTGGTATATTGTGCTCCCTCCGCCCGAGCATTTGCCCTACGAGAGCCACTTCTGGAAAAAAAAGGATACTTGAATTTTCGGCCTCTGAACATTCTGGACAACGTTTCTGGACGTTTTGCGGTCGTTCCGCGAAGGAATTTGAAGGTAAGACTATCTTGTAGTGTACTAAGTTTTCATTGTATCAATTTGCCGCATTAAAAGACTTCTGTTCGACAGAAGCACAGACAAATTATTATTGGCGACAGGAAAATTAGCAAGGCACAATGGGGGCGGGGGGTACACACACAGGTTTTACTGTTTGCCCACTCATGCGCAATTCATACCAATATGAATCAGAGCCAACAATGGCACGGTCGTGGGAGGGGGATAAAGAGTTTACACGACCTTTTTCACAACGTTACCGCTTCGCCTTCACGGGGTTTTACGACCCTCTAATGGGCGTGAATATGCAATGTAGTCGCTTAGCAATTGTCTAGAAATATACATAGGGATAAACCTACTCGAGTGTGGTATTATTCTCAGCATGTTTAAATTCTCACTCGTATGCCTACAGAATTCCGTAACTATGTATGACTGAACAATTAGATATTAACGAGATTAACAACTTTCGCTCGTTCGTACTTTTGGGGAGGCTGTAACACATTGCAGACGGCTAATTTTAGGTTACGCATCTGGCCAGCTATCAGAGTGCCAATAAACTTTAATGACTGATATTTCGTTGAGACAATTCTGGGAGTCCGACATCACTGAACTGAAAACCCGATACAACAAATAAGGTTACGAAAACTATATTTAATATTTCAGTAATGCTGGCTGGGATAAGAACAATATTGGTTAAAAAAGGATTAGTAATCTAATACAGAGGGTCGTCAGAAATGTCGCAGGCCTACTTGAACGATGAAGCCAATAAATTTAAGACAATCTGATTGTATTAAGACTAGAATGTGAAAAAATAAACTGTAGATTCGTACAGCGCATCTAGAGGTAGCGGAGGGACAAACAGCTTAGAATTGGACTGTAGCGCTAGCGAGAGTCCAAGGTCGGAATATTTTCGGTCGTGTGAAATTAACCCCGGCCGTCGAGAGGTGACAGCCTGTGAACAAATTCAAATTTCGTGCCTCTCCCTGCGGGGTTCAGCCAACGAAACTCCCATTTTGTTAACGGCAATGTAAGGGGCAGAAGCTCGAACGGAACGGACGATAGCGTAAAATCGGCTGCAATTAACGCATTAGTGCAGTTTCAAACTGAGACTGCGATAATCTAATCTTATCAGCGCCAACAAGGAAAGAGTGGCCCGACTTCTAGCGCCGTATCACGGATCATATCCACCCCATAGAGAAGGAAGCTGTACAGACAACTGATAGTATACAACACTTAGAAAGCTAGTACTAGCTGGTAGTAGTAGTACTTACCAAACTTTCCCTTACAATTAGCAAGACATTACCGCATTTCAGTCCATATAATAACAAATACTTCGCATAATAACATAACTGCGTAATACGAAGAAATACATACTAATATATTTTATGAGATTAAAACTATTTAAACGTATTAATTAATGTGTCCTCTTTCATACCTCGGATGGAATTTGTAACTTAAATGTTATGTTAGAATGACTTTAACTCTTGCTTATTAATTATATTTTTACTGAACCAAGAATTAAGAATCTTTTTCAAAGGAAGTAAAAAAATGCCGAAGTCCCACTCGCTTATAGGACACCTGCCGGATCGAGGCAGAGAGTAAGTCATAAGCCGCGCAATCTTGACGGCTATTTTTGTCGCGCGATTTTTCACCTTTCATTTTTCCCTTTCACGCACTATCGGGGAAAACGAGGCGCCGTTTTACTGGGCCGTCACGCGAAAATCATTTCCCGGCCGAAACACCGTGTGAGAGAGAGAGAGAGAGAGAGAGAGAGAGAGAGAGAGAGAGAGAGAGAGAGAGAGAGAGAGAGAGAGAGAGAGAGAGAGAGAGAGAGAGAGAGAGAGAAAAGAGAGAGAGAGAGAAGATCCCGGATACACCGCTAACAGGTATAAAAAAACTTACTGCTAAAAGTAAGTCGGACACGACACTTGGTCCGGTTGTAAGCCCTCTCTCTCGGCCCATTTTATAACAATATTAGAATGTATCTTACGATTGAACCGGCCCAGCTTTGGTTACATTTACAAAAAATAATATGACAGTGGATATTCCCAGACTCATGTCGGTCATTATGTCTATACAGCTCGATTAAAAGTTTTGAACATAATCGCACCTCATTATGACTAAGTTGGACATATTCCAGAGGAAGTGTTCATAAGCGGGGACAGGAGGACGATGGGTGTCGTTCGGGAATATGCATTTTTTCACAGCCCAAGCGTATTGCGCGTTTACGGTTTGGAATCGAAGAAATTTTCCGCTACTCCATGCGCTTGTAGTTGTAGACCGCACGAGCCATGATATTATATTGAGTCATTGAGCCGATAAATAAATAATTCGCTCAACGCTTTCCTTGAGATATGCGCCTCCTCGATGCATGGGACTGGGCGACTCGAGCTGAGCAAGTTTACTAGACAATGCGTAATTGGGCTAAATCCATAGGCCTATTAATTATAACAGGCGGTATATAAAACGTTGACGCCGGTAGGAAACGGGGAAAAATCCGTCGGCGATTTGGAACGCGGCTGGTCGCAGTTGGTCGCCGCCCAAACCCGGCCCGTAGAGCTAACGCCTGAGTTAATTAATGGCGCAATCCAATAAACATTTCAGCTGGCTCTAAATCTTATAATTGGCCCATCGCGAACTATTTCGGTGCCCGGCATAAATTCTACCGGAAATATACAATGTTGCGAACATCCGCCGACATATATATAGGTATATAAATTGAAAAACGATTTTTGAAATAAAACAGCGAGGTAAATCCTCTATATAAACGAATTAATAAACGAAGAAGACTATTTTTCAATATTATCCTAAAATTATTTCCAATATTTTACACTTGAAACCCTTCAATATACTAGGCCCCATGTTGTTTCGCCTGCAGTAATACCTGAAAGCGTGAAAAGTTTCCGAACTACAGTAAACTACAATTTGACGAGGTGTACTACAATTACAACAACCGGTGTCCAACTAAACCGCACCAGCCCCCCCCCCCCCTTCCCTTAACGCTCCGGAACTTTTCTAGAACGCGCCTCCATTAAGCCCCAACTTAAAGCAAAGTCAGGCTCTCCAACGCGCGAACAACGACTCAGGGGTTCATTGCTTAAATAGATTAATTGAATTGCATATTTACTGGCGAGAAATCGAAATACTTTTCGATACTTCAGTACGACTCGAGGAATGAAAAATGTCAGTTATCGTTAAGAGCGATTAGAATTTATGCCGGAAGGAAAACATCGTGCACAGAAAAAGTGAATAACGTACATTTCACAGAAATTCATTTTTTCCTCAATATTTTCTGGCATAATAACGGCAAGGCGTCGTAGAACTTCTCAAAGAGCATTCAGATACGTAATCTGAATGATTTTCAACTACAAAAGAAAAAATTCTTTTAATGTTACATTTAATCATAAGATCAATAAGACTTTATTTTGCAGACAACTTATTAATTTTCTATTATAGTTACAAACAGTTTTTTTTCAAATTTATAATATATTTCATAAATTCTTCTACACTTCTTCTTTTACTATAAGAATAAATATTTCGCTCACAAATTATCCCGCCATAAATTTAGTTGTACGTCATTCTGGAAGACGTTTATCACGGTCTCGTAACGCGGAATTAAAACGCGAGTCGAATCTCCGATTGGCAATTTATAAAATCGAGAAAACATGGCCGACCCATTGGCCCGCCCTGCGACAAATATTCGATGATCATGCATAAAGGCCGTTAGCCGGAACTTCCTATTGCGGCCCACACCGCCTATCTTGATGCCGAAAAAATAACCACGGGGGGCCTTTTATAATTGGGGCGTACCACTCACGTCTTAAAGTACACAACGGGGCGGCGGGGGAGGGGGTGGTAAGGCCATTCCCGATAAGAACATTGAATATTTTCCGTTCTGAGCCGATGGAACCGACGCACGCTTAGAGCCCTGAGGATAACTTTATAAGGCCGAACAAAGTTAGTAGTTATCCTGCCAATAGTTTCCTGCGGATGGATGATCGGAATCGGACTTTTCAGGAAATTAAAATAAAATTAAAACTGAGCTTAAATAACGTCATCCCTGAAGACTAGATAATTTTTTTGTTTGAACTTCTCTGTGGTCGCTGTTAAAGCCGGAGCGGAAGCCGACAACGGGGTAGCTTTGCTTTCCAGTGTAATTTTCACCAATCGACATTAGTCAAGGGGGCGCGGGGGGGTTATTGGGTTGTGGAGAGATTAGTGGGGTTGGAATAGAAAGTAATTTGTCTGGGCCGGGTCGGCTCTAATGAGCGCTAAACGGGTATGTACGGCCCACCGCGAGGTCCGCGGTTAAACCTTTATTGTTTTCGGTTTCCCTCGACCGTCCCGACCGCCGGAAAATCGCTTTTCAATTGGATCCCCAATTGAGACCCTAAACGGCGTTCCGCCATTACGGTTTCACCAGTTGGCCGGCTCAGTTTTATTTTGCGGGACATTGGAACCCCCGCACTTCAAATTATCACCGTTCTTCCGTTTCTCTGTCCCCACATTGAGAGTTGAATACACTGCTACGTTGCCCAATGAGGACGGAAAAGCGCTCTTAAATTCTATTAATACGTCCATTATTTGTGCAATAAATTAACAGTTTAAAGTTAAGTCCTCAGGGGAATATTATCTCTGTTCAGACAAGTAGTACAGATACTTTTACATCAGTTGCCCAACTGAATCATGATCGATGATTATGTTACAAATGTTATACTGTTGTTAATCTCCTGGCTAACAAAAACTGTACATCGGACTCTTCTTTCTCGTCTCCAATCGTCAATAAATTAGTGCGAAATGAACCGAGAATGGACTCGTAGGATTTCGCGGACCGCAAATAATTAAGTAACTCCGGCTGGCGTCCCCGAGGTTCATTACTGGGCTATTACTCAAGACACAAAAGGGGCCTAAAGCCCGGTACTCGGGAACGAAAGCCAGTAGTCCTGGGAGAGCTTCCGTGGCCCGGCTTAGAGGGGCCCACTGCGCAACTACCGTATTACGAATTAATTACGGCCGTTAGGCTTAACCGGGGCCCGGCCGCCGGATGATGAATGGCCCCGAGGGAGGACCGAGATGCACCGACTTCTCTCAGAGATGAACTCCAGTTTTTAACAATCGAAGCGTCACCCGCAATTTGAATATCTGCGAATAGCAATATTCATAATACATTACTTCGCAGGCGTAAGGGGGTTATAACGCGGGGAACAAACGATGTTCCACAGAGAGAACAATGTACTAACAAAGAACGTCGCTTAGTAACACAAGTTTGCCTTGCGCCATTCAAAAAAAAAAAACAGTACAACGTACAGCTTACATTTAATAAGCATTAGCGAGAGAGTCGGATGCATAGAAATTGGTTTTACACGTTTACACCGGTGGTAGTTACACCGTTCAATTAATGGCTACAGTAGTTGAACTCCGGCGTCAGACTGTTAACGGGTTCGAGCCCCGGTTAGAGGGAGAGAGAGAGAGAGAGAGAGATAGAGGGAGAGAGGGAGAGAGAGGGAGAGTAATTGTTTAACGAGACAGCCCAGATTTACAGCTCATTGAATGCGGCACACGCGCGCCCTCGCCCGTATTTAAGGGCATCGATACCGAAGTGAGGAGGCCTTATCTCGCGGTGGATATCTCGGGGACTTTCAGCGCCCTCCCCTTTTAGGAATATTCACCAACTTGCCAATTAATTAATCGGCCGAGCGGTCGGCCTTTTAATTGACCGGGGCCTGAAATGGGATTGGATAACGAGCGAAAAATGAATAATGTTTTTCAGCGTCCGGCGGCGGTCTCGAATGTTCTACTCTTCTGTTCTACCGCCCGACAGAATTACAACGGTAACGCTTCACTGACTTCGAAATGAGATTATTGTTGTTAATATTCGATACACATCAATTCAATTGAGCCCGTCATTCGGAACGGAGGAAATTATTGAAGAGTACTCGGTATTTTTGTCACATGAAATGAAACGGGTCCGCGTCCCCTTCCGCAGTGACGGAGTGTGTCAATTTGGACGCAAACCAAAAATAAAGGATTTATCGCTGGAGCTTAACAACACAAAACAACAAAATATTTAGAACAAGTTATTTTTAAACCGATACGACGCCGTTTAAAAGTCTTGGCAATCGCCACACGTCATCACGCGATCGACCTTACCACAAGACAACCCCCGTATATTTAGAAGGGGCCGAGCGTGGACCAATCCCAGTACCGAGGTTCAGCATACATTTCAATAATTTTCCCTCCTTACGATATTTAACCTATTCCTTTTGGCGTCCTCCAGACGTTTCGAAACCGTATCACTGGGTATTTCCCAGCCGGTGAACAACAAAACCCGTACTGACCCGATTGGATTTATTATAATACAGAAATACTGGAGTAACTGTTTAATTTCAAATCTGGTGTAGGGAAAAAATGTAACAATAATAACTGACGATTTACAGAATCGTGAAAGAGAAAATTCACCGTAATTAACTTTTAGTTTAACATTTCACATCTGCAAGATATTGTTCCTACTCGATGGAACATGATTTGAATTGTTAGTTAGCCTGGAATATTACTTGGAACAGCATAAATTATATTAAAGGTTTATTGCCAGTTGAAAGGTCTAATTAAAACTGAAAACAGATTAACAGATATAATTACGATCTTTCATACTGTTTAATTCTTTCTGCGAGGATAAAGTCAATCGCAATAATATCTGGCCGCTAATTATATTGAAATTCGTAAGTAGGAAACTGGCGTGGCGTTCGCACCCGGGCTAATTTAAATGGGGCATTATCAGGTGGCCCTATGTGGGAAGCCCTCGATGTAATACCCGGATTTATTTCAATAGCTCAGCCGTTTAAACCGATATTGTGTTTCGAGATATATGGCCAAGGGCGGGGGGGCCATTAAAAACGGGTTAACTAACAGCCCGCGATTGAAATGCTCCAACATTGAGCTGGGAGACAAAATCCCCGGAGTTTTGAAATCGAACGGGCGATAAATATCGATCATTCCTTTTATTTATAGGTGTTATTTATACCAGCCTAACTAGACTGGAACGGTATCGATTTATTAACTGATTTTTACAACGATTGGCGCAACTCTAACGCAGTTCGTAATTAGTCAATGCATTCAGTGCGGTGTCAGCCTGGTATATTAGACGGGAGAGAAAATTGAATGAAATATATGTGCATATATAAACTAATATCCATGAATTATACAGAAGTGACAACAGTTTTTTCATTTTCCGTTGCTAATATGAGTTAGTTCTCTGGAATTTGCAGAGAAAAATAAAAACTAAGTGGCTAATATCGAATATTGACTTTTGCGGTCAATAGCTTAAATGCAATAACATTAATAGAAAAAAATAATTTAGCTTCGCTCAATCAATTTAAAACAATTGGACGAATGCTCCGAAACGTTTCGAACAGACCTACAGAACTTTCATAACAAGAACCGAATATTGAGCAATCAATTTTAACTGAATATTCAATCCGTTTCGTAAGTGTATAGAGCAAAAGGCCGAACATCTATACAATGATGATTAACAAACTAGATAGGGCACGATGATTTATAGGCGGCCGTTAGGTAACACTTTTTGGATAATGAGAAATCAGCATAGTTAAAAATTGGGTCCGATACAGTCTGCGGTGATAGATATCTACCCGGAATCGACTTGGCGTGATCGGCCGCGCTTCAATTTCACGCAGTTCGAATTGAAAGCCCCCAATAATCAAATCGATAAAACCAATATGAGGTTGTATACGGGTTATTTGTGTAGAGGCGTGAGCGGCCACAGTTCGCTCTGTGCACGACGCCCATTCCCATTTAGAACGCCGTCCGTATAAAATTGCCGTTCATTTGCGACGCGTTTGAAACCGGAAAACAAAAGGAAAATTCCACCGACCGGGAACAGTTTTACTACGCCGAGTCGACAAATTAATGGGAAACGGGGTTCGGGGGCCCGTTGTAATAAAGAAACTTTATTACAACAATCGTAACCTTGAAATTCATAATTTAGATGCCTGTCTAAACAATAGAAGAGGACAATAATAAAAATTAATATACTCCCAGACAGGTTTAAACTTTATGACAAGATATCCCAATAATAATAACGTTGTTCTTCAAATTATTATACTACAGGTAAGATTGAAATCGGGACTATGTTTAAATAAATAATGTGCTTATTAGTACTTGTTATAATCCGATTTTTTCGTTTCTGATATTTTCAAATTGTTCTTAGGATTATTTTCGGCGTTTGTACATCTGAACGAGGAGGTGTTAAACTAAATACGGGCAATGCACTAGATGTTTGTTCAGACGCGGTGCATTCCCGGCTTCCGTTTTGACAACAGAGTTATTATTCAAAGGCCGCGGCAAATGTACACTCTCGGGGGTATGCCGAGGGGCGGCGAACTACCCTCCCGTGTTCGAATTTCCGCGTACCGCGCGTTTAAATTGAGTTTGAATCAATCCTCGGGGTGAGGCTCGGTCCAATGGGGGTTGGTGCCGGCCCGCACATGCGTAGCGCCGCTGGCCAGTCCCCAATCGAAATCCGGATACTGTAGCCCCTCTTCTAGAAATTAGCCGAAGAAATATAAATAGAGAACATTAAAAATACTACGAGAATATTTAAGATAGAGAATATTTAAAAAGAAACTATGAAAATAACGGCCGGCTAATATGGGGGTGAGGATTTAATATACGGAAAACCCCAAGTACACCTGTTGTCGTAGACAATGGGACAATAATTTTGAATCGTATTATCAGTTGAAGACATCCTAATTTCTAGGTAATTCGTCATAGTAATTGGTTCGATTCTTCTGTGACCGAATTTTCCGAAATTAGAAACTGCGGCTGCTTAAACGAATGAAGCTCACAATTTTATTGGAACGTGCGAATGGAATTAAACCTGGTTTAAATCCTGGACAATTCATTGTCAGTTCACGATATTAATATTTAATATTAGTTTAATACTACGGCGTCTAGTACCGATATTAATATTGTTAAACATTCAGTTTTAGCAATAAAATATGCGCATCCTGACGGTTTCTGAGATCAGTTCGAATACGCCTAACTTGGATTCGGGATGAAATTGTGACGTATGAAGCGGGAATTATTCATGCGTTCCGCTCCCGAGGCTGTCCATATTTGCAGCCAGTACGGAGAAAGAAATGGCGCGCTTGCAATTAGCTCGGTACAAGTTTTTTTTCTCGAGCTGCGGGTCTTGTCCCGATTCCCTGTCCAGGAAACGCGGACGCTAATCCCTTCGGAATCATCCCTGTCCCGAATATCGTTCTCAGTCGTTCGGCTGTCTCGATGGGGCGCGTTCTGGAGAGAAAGGTCAAACAGGGCGTAATATCTCTACAAAATATTGTAATTCGCGTTGAACAAATAATAGCGGTCCCTACAATACTGGGCAGACGATTATTCTCGAATTCTCAACCACAGTTCGTCGTATTTCAAGCTATTACGAATGGGTTCTGTCTTAAATAGCAGTTTCGCTTACTGAACTAAAATTAGCGCCTAAATAAACCTAATACAGTGTTATAAAAAAATTCCACGCCCACGAGGCCTAGATAGGCTGCCGGTAGCTGTCTAATCTAACGCGAAAATACCATCAGCCTTAAGATTGGACGTCCCCGACTGTTATTATCCCATTTGGGGGTGTGGTGGGGACGGTGGGGAATTGAGCGATTATATCCTCCCCACGATTGTCGGTCTGACAATGGGAATCGGGGGCCCGAATTAGCCGCCGAGCTGCCGGCCTACGATACCAAACCTGGATATTCCTGCAGTGGTTCATGATGGGGCTAATTCTGAAATCGCTCGCGGCCAAACCGACTAGAAATTTACGAAGCGATTATACCAGCTAAAATTACCGGTATCAACCGGAATCCTGAACTAATTTATCCCGAATGCTCCCTTCCGCGTTCACGCTTTATCGCTCATAAACAATTTGTAATAAACATCCAACTTTATTGGAACTGCGACTGTGAACCTGGGTTCTTTTTTTCTCTTGATGGATTTACGTAGGCCAATATAAAATAATTTGTCCGCCGAACAAAATCGTTAATCGAGAATTCATATTTATTTCTCACGACAGCCGATTTAACAAGGTTCGGACGGGAAATGGAAGAAAAAGGGAGACAATCCGAAAGCTTTCTTTTCTAAGCCGTCATTACCCTCAGACGTCAATTAGCGTCCAGGATAGGGCCGGGTAATTTGATAAAAAATACTCCCCCTTCCCGATTTATTATTTCCCCGGAATTCTAATTGAAGTCTAGTTCTTTTTTTTATTCTTGTTTTCTGTTTTCATCCCAACTTCTATATCTATCAGAAGCTCTCGGAAAAGGAGAAGCGGGCGAGATTCGGAGAGGCGTCTCGTTATCTCGCCTCCGTGTTTATAACAGATGGGAGATCTCGGGAAAAATTTAAACAGTCCGCAATTACCGCCAAGTATAATTTCCTGCGGGCCCGAATTAATCGGAGCGTTTTCAACTCGTGTTTCTATAATTGTACACTTGTTCCCCGTTCATAATTCCCCCGCTTGCGGTTTGTTTTCCGTTTTTAATTTTTCTTTCCTTTTTTCTTCCTAATTATTTGATGCCCAATTACTAACGCATACGAAATGGGGCCAGGATGAATATTTAAAAACAAATAGAAGAAGAAAAAAAGGGAGCCCGGCGCGGGGCCGAGAATTATACGGATTATGAGACCGAGTCGGGCTAATGTGGTTCAAATTTCTGAAACCGGTTAAAAATCCCACTTCTAATTGTGGATGCGATTCGGAGATAAGTTTATGAATAAGCTGCATACAATTTATAACGTTCTGTTCATCTCTGGAGTATAATATGTGCATATTTCGAATTAGTATATTCGTCTTACTTTAATCTATATCTGTTCCAACTAAAACTGATGTCAGAAGGCTCACACGACTTTGCATATTACTTAAGATCGACTGTGTCTTATCTCAATTCTGAATCTGGATTTTGACGCGGGACGAGGATAGCTTGTGGATGAAGAAGCGCTCTGTCACTTTAATTTGCAATTGTAAGCAGTCTCTTCTGAAATCTGACAATCAATTTTAACACAAACACTGAAAAAGCTTCAGCCCCAAATCTCGAGAGTAAAGATGTTCTATTATAGAGCAAAAAACTCATGAAATGTAATGTATACAGATTCCTGTATATACTTTTATATTAATATACTGAATTATAATTTACACGAATATAAATCTTACTTAATGCAACGAATTATACCTGCAATTCAGTCGCATTTCTAGGATTTTCGATAACATTCTTATTCAGATTAATGTTTTCAAATGTCCGTAATTATGAATGAAAATTGCACCATCTCCCCTCCTAAAATTTACTATAATGCTACGGGGGGGGATTCGATTAATTTCCAGTTAATAGCCGTTAGTCAAGCGAAGTAATGTTCGGGGCAATAACAATAAATTTAACTTAGGTACCACAGCTTTCATTACTCCGTGACCCCATAGTTCACTTCTGTTACATGAGCGAATAAACAAATACACGACCGCAAATAAATAGTCCGTTACAGAAGTACGTTGTCATATACGTGAATAAATTAAAAAAATTCTTGTCCCGTCGAAATTGATGCTCTGTTTGAGATCTAAGAGGAGAAATTCCCGTGCAAAAATACCTCCCGATCGGGCAGAGTTGGTGAAATTCTGAATATGCAGATGAGGAAACTGCACAAGCATCACACTCCACCTCCTGCCGGCCACTTTTAAACATGCGTCGGTCGGATGCATGCGCAGTCCCGTTCCGATTTTAGTTATGCAAATGGAATGGCCGCACAAAAATCATTCCGAGCAGAAGCGGACGGAGGCCCGCGCCTCCCGGGGCCCAGGAGATACCGCAGAACAAGTCGCCAACAAACGGGGCTTTTATGCACACTTGCAAAACTAAGTCAACAGAGAAAATACTGAATACTGCAACGGCACTGTGTTTCCAAAGCGTAAAAACAAAACCCCGATCGATATACCGTACAAAATAATATATTTTTACAGATTTTTACATAGATTAATTTGTTCGGAGGGAATTCTGAAACTTTTTACATACATCCAGCTGCTGCATTTTGATTGAATGAACCGTTTTAACTGTATATTCATCCAAGAGGACACATTCTGTAGAAAACTCGCGTCAATTTTTTTTAGCGTAAATTCTTCTTCAAAGGAAATTTCGGTCTGTACATTTAATCCCACTTGTGAGCCGAGTATACGGGAGGTGGTAATTTTCTGCAGGAAAAGTGTAACAGAAAGATGTTCCCACAGCATCTATTTAAGAATGAGGACGAGTAGTTCTTTTGACCAGGGCCCGTATGAATGGAAAAACTAATAAACGGGCCCTACAATGGAAGCGTTGAAGGGCGCCCCGACCGTAAATCCTAGGTTTAAGGTAGTCCCCTACCTCTGCGGTGAGCTCATTATCGGCCCCAAAGCCTCGGGCTCAGGCAGTATACTTCGGTCAGACCTCGCGGGAGACTTTTACGCCTCGAGTTCACTAATACAATTTATGTTTACACCCGGTCGGGCCTTTATGAAGCCGTTAAACGCCGGGAGAGGTCGGCGCCCGGCGGAGACGTTAACGGCCCCGGACGGACGGACGGTTACCGAATGCGAGCCGCGTTTCGATTATAAGTGTAAACTCCCGGACAATGGGTGTACATCGGTATACATATTTATACCGGCGGGGTTGGACTGTTAAACTGTCGTTTTGTATTCGGGATCTGCCCGGGGCGTTTCCATTTTGAATTAAGATAAGGCGGGGAACCATAAAATTTTGTCGGTTACCTCCAGCGGTTACTGGCCCATGTATTGTCTCCATTTGAATTGTAAAGGGGCCGAATGAAGTGTTTAAAAAAGTCGTAAATCCTATTTACTTTGAACTATTTATATATTCGAATACAAGCCGACTGTGAAACCGTGTAATATGGACACGTGTAAGGAAGGAGGCGGTGGGCCGGCTGGTGAACGGTGCCCGACTGCTCTGGTTAGGAGAAAATCGCAATTAAAACTGGGCGCTCGGAGACGGAGAAAAAAATGCCGGGCCGGCGCAGGGGCATGCGCCCCGGGGGGTGGCCGCGATTAAAAGAAGTGTCGCCGGGGGGCGCACCACCAATCGCCGGTGAAGGGCCGCCTAGGTACCGGCCGCAAAATTTGAATTTCAAAAAACCGTCAAAAGGCGGACACGTCTGACACAGAATTTCGACCTTAACGTCTATCTACTCGGAGATGTAAACGGCCGCGTGTACGCGCAGATTATGTAATACGGAAGCACTGTACCGCGTGATACCGACGCTGAACGCCGAAAATGTCGTGCTATATAAGAGAGAGACTGGTTACCTGGGCGGGCGGCGACGTTGTGTGATAGGAGTAGCCGAACTGGGGGTAAGCGGACATTGCCATCGGTGGACAGGTCGAGCTCATGAGAGCGAGTCCATAGCCTCCCGGTGGAACACACACAAGACACAAGCCGGAGGGCCTCACTGGGGTCTATACCGGTATACTGAACTCGAACCACCGATAGGTCGACGGGAATATTCGTCGAATTCAAAATGCAAACGACCGAAAAAATAAAAAATATGTACAGCAGAGGAGGTGTAAGTAGGGTAGCCTGTTCGGAACGGAGTGTCTGTCTGGGCTGGCCTCGAGTGAGCGACTGGTGTGTGGGGCGGTGGGGCGGGTGCGCTCTGGGGCCGCCGGCTGGAACTAGGCCGCCCCCACCCCCGGCCCGCCCCCACCGCGCCACGCCCCCTCAGCCCTCTCCGGCCATCTTCCGCCCCCACCACTACACCAACCCCCTATGTCAATTCTTAACACCTCCGGGGTTTTATGCTCTCCGCAAGAACTTGTGGTCGCCGTGGCCGGGGCCGAGGGGCGGGGGGCGGGGGCTGGCCCTAGGAGGGTTCCTTGTTGCTCCCTCTCCTAAAATCCTACACGGCTCCCTTTTATAACAGATAACGACCCAGATATGGCACACCGTTTTATTGGGTGTACCCTATTTGTTGAACCCCTTTGCGAATTGTCCTTTTCCTATTTTTCTTTTCCATCTATTCTCCTGTCGTCCTTTTTTTTATCGTCCATCCATTTTTAAACCTATCACCAAAACTATATTCTTTTCTAGAGGAGATTTATTTTCACGAGATCGCCCGCCTGTTCGTTAAAAACGATGTTTTTCCCTCGCCAGCTTACTGAAATTTATCAGCACTGTCTCTGTACTGTTAATATAATGTCATTACATGCACGGCTTTCATTCCTGACAGAAACTATTTTCGTTTGCACTTACGCGTGAAATATTTAGAAACTCCAACTTGTAATTTTATTTAAAATAATAACCATTAAGGAGTTAATAGAATAATATGACATATACAAAAATGCGTTCTCAAGGTATTGGATTTGTTTGAGTTGTACTCTTGTTGAAAAGGGGTACCTAACCGGCGGTCGCAAAGCCATATGTAGAGCACCAATTGGTGCTCAAACCTCTCATGAAATTACTTTCAAATTTTATTTGCAAACTGCTTCTGTATATATATATATATATATATATATATATATATATATATATATATATACATATATATGAATTAATAGAATTAATAAGCAGTAAAATTATACAACAGATAATATATGCATTATCGAGTACAAATTTCCATTATGCGGCAACTTTATGCCCATTAATTCTTCTATTTATTTATCCATAATACAAAGAGAAAAATTCCCAGAATTTATCCTGTATCCTTGAGTAATTGAATTATGTGAAATGGTTCGGGATAAATGGAGCGTAATCTCAGGCCCTTTCGGTCAGTTCAGATAAAACGGTTAGCGAATTGAATTTAAATTGTAAAGAGCAAATTATTATTCGGTACTCTGTAAATAGATTTTTAACTGCCGCATTTCTGAATCCGAAACTGTACAAATTACAAAACTGTTTGACGAAGTGCCCTTGTGCGTAAATAACGATTTCATCTGTCCCGCATATTTTGGACGAAAACAAAAACTCATTATAATTTATGCGGTTTTCCGGAACATTGAACGTGACCCAGTTTCCTAGGAAGTAATTCAGTCAAACAATTTATATCCAACAACAGTGGAGTGTCAGAAAAAATAATTCATTGCAGCGCTTTCCTTGCACCAATACTTATTTGTAAATTACAACCTCAAACAGGCAGAATGTGTAAGAAAGTAAGATATAATGAATAAATTCATTTAGTACAATTTATTTCTGCTTAAATTTTTTTACTTTGTTGTAAGATTTTGTAAGTTAAAAATGTTTTGTAGTTAAAATAATGAAGAAAAAATGTAATAGTTAACAGTATTTCATTTTTATATGGATCCCGTTCTCAGTAGAACTGACAGTGACTGCAGGGAGGATGCCCGAAAAACATCCAAAGTGCCAATAGTGACTAACACCGCTACTGAAGATGGCGAGCAGCCGAAACCGATCTAACAAAAGACCAAACCAGCGAGAGGAGACAGAAACACAAATCTACGGTAAGATTTTGTAAGTTAGAAAAAATAATGAAGAAAAATTGTAATAGTTACCAGTATTTCATTTTTATATGGATCCCGTTCTCCATAATCTATGGCGAAGGGAAGCATTCAAGACACACGTGTACGTAAACTGTTAACAGACCTTCTCCGTCTCCGGCGCCTACATCGGTTTTATGTCCCTTCAACCAACGGCCCTTCGGGACCGTAGTATGGCTTATTTTTTGTATATTTCTTTTTCTAAAAATACAGCGATTCCACTGTACGTACTGTAAGTCAATAGCGGTTTTTATTGGCCGCACGCCATACGTAAGTGCGGCTGCAGAAGAAATACGGGCGTCCTTCCCGCGGCTCTTGATTACAGTTTTTATTAGAAGAGTACGTTCGAATATTGAATAGAAGCCAGACAGAGAGAGAGAGAGAGAGAGAGAGAGAGAGAGGAGAGAGAGTGAGAGAAAGAGAGTTTCCACTCAACCTTGTAATACATTTGTGCGGTCGACGTTATCCCAGCGTAAAATAAATTGCTCGATGTTCCGCCTCGTCATTTAAGTTGGGGAAACGAAATAAATGGCGTCGACATAAAGCCAAATAACCCATTTGGACAAAGAAGTAACATTCTATTGTATCGGTTTTATATTGTGGACAGGAGTTCTTTATTGATGTTAAAGAACTTGTTTGTATTGTTATACAAAAATTAACGGTTAAATTTGGGCCCGAAGTCCGAAAAATATTTCGGCCACATTCAGAATATGTTCGAATCAAAATCGGAATTAAACAAATAAAAATTATTTGATTGATAATAGATATTTTTCTTACTTCACTATTGATAAATAATATAGAGGAAATAAACGGAAACAAGTCTACCCTATTATCACTGAATTTTAATTGGAACTAAAACGTTGAAACAAAAATAAATAAATGAAGAAAAAACAATATACATGAATGGATAATACTAATTGCCTTACGATAGCTTAATTTATGCAACATAACCATTTACTTCCTGTTACAATAAAATAAATAACAAAAACTGAAAAAAAAACTTTATTTGCCTACTAATTGTCAGTTTTTCAGCGGTTATTTTTAGTTTGAGGTAAAATAATGTAGAGAAAAAAACAGTATTCATATCTGTAGTAGTGATATTTCAATTTACTGCGTTGGAGAAAAATTTATGAGGGAAATAATTTTCGAACAAATTTCTAGTTTCACGAAATAAGAATTATTTATTCCTCTCCTCACCCACGTATTTATGTCATACAAATAAACGCAGGACGCATTTGAAATCACATAATTTTTTATAAGCTATTAGTGAAAATATGTTTAATTGACGGAAGGCAAAAATAAATAGACATAAGCACGCATTAGAGAAAATTATTTCAGCGTTCCACGACTGCTCGTCTTAGAACCTGTTCAGCGCGTTTGCTTTTATCTTATTTCTATGTTATTTATGATATTTTCCTGAAATTTCATTTCAGCGTTGATTAGCCGGGGACGCGCTTGTTATTACGTCAGGTCGACGTCGGATAATACAGAAATTAACATTTATCAAATATTTACACCGGGTAAAATTGGACACTCCTCCCAGTCGTGGAGCCGGGCGGTATAATTGACGGTGAACTGTTATTATTCCCATTAGTATTACATTTCAGGATATCGATTAAAATTCAAGTACACGAGGAGGGGTGGAGGAGGAGGACGGGCCAAGAATGCGTACCACCCCTTAAGCCGTTAATTGATAAAGCCCCCTTAATTACGGTCTACCGGTCTTTGTAGCAGATGCTCTTCTGTCTCTTTCCTCTTTCTGTATACGCCCGGTGAAATGTATAATTAGTGGCCCCCCACCACTCCACCCCGTCACCAAATTTGGAGTAAATGATTTAAAAAAAAAATTAAAACAAACATAAATACACTGGGGCACATAACGGACGATCAACATGGCCTGCAACACTAAAACATTCACTATAACTAATCAAATTATCCTGATGTTTTTAAGGAACGTCACGGCGCCTGAAATAGTGTTATCGAACGAAATGAACGTCCGCAAATTAAATAACTGCCGAACGGCGCGACTCTGTAAGGATAAATTATTACAAGCAGGTGCTGCAGCATTTTTGCTCACTCTAAGTCCCCGTAAATAGTGTATAAGTGACCCGCAGCCTGCGAAGTTAAAGTGGGGGCTTAAATTAAGTTTCGAAATAAACAAGGTTCTCTCTCACAGGGGCCATTTGGCCGCATCGGCCGCGGCAGACGACGCCGCGAAGGTCCGTGACTTCGGTTAAGCGGTTAATTGAGGATAATTTGAATTCACCTCGTAAATTTAGAAGAAAAAATAATTCGATACAGTATTTGTTGCCCGAATCTAATACGCAACGGATTGTCGGTCTGATTTTCACTATATATAAATTATGCTAATTTTTCGCGGCCAATTATTCTGGAAATTTAAATACATGTTAAAATTCAGTACGCTTAAGTGGTAAAACAAAATTTATAAATGTACATTGTTGTGTGTGATTTAGAATCACTCCGAAAAATTGTAAATGTTTTCTGAAAAGAATTATATCTAAATTGCTTCTACAACAAAGAACTCGGATAACTTGTAAAGTATCCTTGGTGGGGAGGGGGGGATTAGGGTTTGTCAGTTACAACTGTTTTGTGGACAGGATAAGGGCATTTTTCGAACGAGTGGGCTTTTTTCTGCTCTCGTGGACGTCCACAGTAAAACCTCAGTCGGTTAACGGTCCCAGGATTTGGGTCGTACCCTCGCCATTCATCCGGCGCATCGCCTCTTCAGTCGCAGAAGCGTTAGGTTTGTTACGAAAGGCCAGTTGTAACAGTGGAGAGATATGTTACTATCATTAGTGAACAGATACTGGCCGTGCAAAAAGCCATAACCGGTCTAGCTCAAGGCCGAATAGGCGAGTGGAGGCTGAGGATGATCGTCATGATATTCATAACCCTTGTATTTAAAATAATGCGTTGAAACCGAGAATAATCAATCATCCATTAGTATCCTCGTAAATTGTAATGTAATACTAGAAATGTAGTTGTTCTGCATGGATTTATATTTAAGATAGATTCGATCGCCTTAACGCCAGGTTCGAGGAACATTCCATTTACTAAGAGTCCACCATAAAGACAAGTAATACCATAGTAGTATAAAGTGCTGATCCGTGAGAAGGTAATTCTCAGAATGTAATTTAAAATCTTTAAGATAGTATTTTCTATTGTTCACCGATTTATTTATTCAGTAACTGAATCATTTATTTTTCACCGACTGTTCGTGACTGTATTGTCACATCTACTTTGCGTTAAATGGTGATGAGTAAGGAAATGATGTTTTATTATTTATCACAGTTGAGTCGTATTTGGTTGTGTAAATAATCCTAGGTATTAGTATCCTCATATCTGAAGTGGGAAAATTTTAAGTAAGTCGCATCAATAGATCCGCCGAGGATCTATTATCTGAAGATTGATTTCAGCTAAGTGAAAGGCTCAGTCCAACGGGACATTTTTTATTGTTCCTCCCCTCCGCCCCCCCGTATTCACGTTTTACTAATTACGCGAGCCCGACGCGGCGTCAGAAAAAAGGAATCGTGCGGGGACATTTATTCGTAGGTTCTGACCTTTTCGAATACTTACGGGGGGAGTGGGACGGGAAAGGGGGGAAAAGGGGTACAAATTATCGGAGCGTGACGCGAACGAACGGTCCAAATCGGCCGCGGTATGAAATGGCCGTTCAGCGCTATTTGATTGGAGAACAACCGCTTACCGATCACCGCCCCCCCTCTACAAATGTTAGGTACCGTTGTAATATGCGTTTTTGTCCTATATATTACCAGCTACATAATCACAATATAAATAGCTATTTATAAGAAAAAAGAAAAATTATTTGACAAGCCTAAAATTTGAATAATTATTATTCAAATGACATGGAATGATTAGCTATCCCGTTTTAAGATTCATTGCAGTTATATCTTCCAAGTTTATGATTGGACATTTATTATTAGTGTAGCGTGTAACACTGGCAAAAATATTGTAAATAAAAGATTATTGCCGCAAACCGCAATATTCGATTTTAAAGGGAAGTAAAATCAAAATTTCAAAGATTTCTCGCATACTTATAATTTGAAAACTATCGACGCAGCATATTATTACAAGACGATTAATACATTGATGATATTTTTATTATTAGAACGAGGTACACTAGAGCAGCTGTAATATACAAACGAGACTGTGTTCATTGGAATGCAACATTGGAGACAGATAAGACATTTTTATAAGATCTGATCATAACCAATTTCACCTATCGACACATGACAGATCAGATAACAAGTGTTGCCAACATTCTCATTAGTGGCAGAAAACTTTATAACCGGGGTTTATAAAAGGTCACGATACAATTCTTCTGAGCTTAATCCCCATTAAGCTGCGTTGAGAACTCAGTGGCAAAGCTTCGAACAGTTTCGATTTCTTTGTTGAGGGGGAGAGAACAGAAGAGTTGAAAATGTAAATTTCCGTCTAGGAAAACAGGCGGAACACTTAATTCGTATTGCGGGCTATTCGTATTTTGTAGAAAATTCGTATTTCGACCCCATCCCAATTAGGGATACCGACGGGACGCGAGCCGGGCGGGGAGTGATGCGGGGGAAAATGGCGATAACGAAGTGCCATAATTCAAAAATAATAATTGTTCCTTTCCTAAATTATCGCTGCCGTAGGATCGCAGACGGCTCGGTCCCAAATTAGCCGGCGGGGAAAGTCGAAATTGCTTCATTCATAGCTGCTCTCTCTCTCCCCCCTTCTTGTAGACCGGAGCCGCGATGAACATTGCAGTCTGAACATAGTGTGTTGTCGGAACAATGAACGGCGTAATTGAATCGGCAACTCGGGGGGAACTCAATTTGCCATTGAAGCATTTCGTTTTCCTCGATCAGACCAATGGCAATATCAGGATCAATCAGACAGCAACTCAGTACAGCTGTAAGGGAACGAACTGTTCGCAACGCCGCCGGTTGGGCCGTCAAAGACCTGGCCGAAACGTGAAAAATAACGTATCGGAGCCGACAATAAAATAAAACGAACTGCTGGAGAAAAACGACAAATTTAGTCAGAACAGTTGAGTTGGATGGGAACAGGGCGGTTGAGCGAGCGAGGTGGCATTCCGGTGACCACTTTTTCCAGCCGCCCTCTCTCCTTTATGAGGGCGATATACCGAGCAAAAAATAACTCAACAAAAGTGAAATCCCCGCGAACATCCTCAACCTGATATCGGCCTTCGATTACACAACCGTGTAATATTCTCAATAATTACGGAAATGTGGAAAGCGATTTTTTATATACCAGTCTCACTGGATATTAATAATCTGCAATAATACAACATTCTTTATGTATATTTACTTATTAAAATAATTCATCGCATTTTCTCATGAAGATCAGCAGTAATATTTCTAAGTATGAATATGTGACGTAAGTATTTGTATTTAAATTTTAATAATTATACGGATATTAGGAATGATTTTACTATAGTGTTGCGCGAAAACAGATGTACATCAGCTACAGCATGTGAAATGGACAATAGACTAGCTAAATAATGCAACCATACACTAATGTTATTATAAAATGAATGGGGAGAGTGCGTAGCTATAAGTAGATACACAGATTAACAAGCCCGAATGATATTTTCTTTAAATTAGTTTCAAATGGATAATAGACAACATAATTGCGCTGATTGTATGATAAGCGCAGACAAAGAACGGTTTCTCTATGATATGCGGCCAGAGAAGAGATGATTATCTGTAATCTCGGGAACGGTATATACAACTGCCGATTAAACGGAATCCTGCCTTTGTTTTAAGCTTAGGCAAAGAACAACGTTTAGAAACACGTAAACTGTAATGCGTTACATTGTAAAATCGAAATATACAGCCGGCTATTGGCATGTCCAAAGTTGTAAACGCTAATGTCCCATTAACCCTTAGTTGGTTGTTTCATGTAAGGTTATGTATATCCCCCGAAACTTCGTGTCGATGATTTGGAAGGGTATTACATTTTCGCGGGCTTCCATTACCATTTTGTTGTTAATTTTTTTAGTTCAGAAAATATACAAATTGTACTTGTTCAAACTTGTCTATTTGACCGCGGTACGGGCACGTGACCCGGTTTAAAAAGGGCTGAAAGTTCTCCCCGGGTTTTAGGGCGGGGGGGGGGGGAAGCATTGTGGCCCGCCGACAGAAGAAAGAAGCCGCCGCCCCATTGTTATACCAACCACCCCATGTTTTGAACCTTTTAATTGTCTACTTTGTTTCATTGTTTTCATGAAAAACGGTATTGCCGCCCGAACAACCGTGTCCTGCAATACAGTCAACAACGGGCCCTAGGGTCGACACACAGCGGCCGTGCACGCGTAATGGCCCAACCAGATTAGTCTTGTCGAGACTTTTGTCTAACACTGTCTGTGTATAACTCGTAGGTCGACTAAAATGAAAATCGCAATAAAAATCCCACGATGAAATAAAAAGTATATACTATATTATAGCAGTTGATACTTGTTAGAACTTAGCGGTCGGAAACGTTAACAATTATTTACATTGAGAAAGTAAACGCAACACAACCATAAATGATCCGATAATGTTCCTATATACTCGTAAGTCACGCGAATGTCCACTAGAATTTCCTATCAGGAACATAATATTTAAGGCATTTATAGACCCCCAAGGATTTAGAATATCATCGATTTCAGCGTTCTAAAAACATAGATCTGCAAAATTCTATCAGAAATTCAGGGTCAGTCCGATGTACCTTTATATCTTGATGAAGAATTCGTTAACAGGACGCTTCGTTTATATTTCCCGGCGGAATCAGATCGCGAAATTGTGAGTATCCAAAATTGGTCTAAGGTGATGGAAATATCAATCCCCAATCTGAAGTATTTCTTACAGCAACGGACAATTAGATCAGATATAATCATTATTTTGATCATGCCTCTGTAATTAGGCGGGTTATTTTTTTTCACATCGCGTACATCTATAAAGACGTCCGATGGGTTGTGCTTTTTATTTTTACCAAATTAGGTGGGTTTTTTTTCACATCTCGTACCCTTGTTTGGCTGCGCGATGTGAAAACAAAGATGGCTGACCAAGTTGACGACATCGATTCACCCGTATATACCGATATATCGAATACACCCGATAACCTCCGGGGCCCCTACAGTAAATTTTAACCTAATTTATGAAACCGTACCCAAAAATTAGGGTTTACATGCAGCCAATCTGCCTGTCAGAAAAAACATCATAACTCGTTCGCTGAGAAGTTGTGGGTGCAGTTCTGATATGAAACCGTTTTTTATGTCATAGCACGAATGACACGAAAGTGGTGATCTATTTGTATTCGCTGTCTGTCAAATTGTGATATTGAGGCAGATTGATGTGAGGTCGCGTTAACGTGACTCTGAAGTATATGTTTGTTTTCTATTTTATTGTGTTAATCAACTGGCAATTTGAGTACAGGCCCGTTTGTTTAAGGGATGGGGAAGGAATCGATAGCCGGGGGCGGGGGTGGCTAAGGTCTACCGCAACGATCTGCGGGCCATAAAATATACTGGGAACGGCTGTCAATATTAAAAGGGAATCGGCGGTTTTATTGTCCTCCCACGGGGCCGCGGGGGCTATCGATCTTGTCCGAATCACGAACACGTGTCGTCCGGACGTGACACGTACAGATCCGAGCCCCACGATAGGGCTAATATGGGGAGCAATCATAATAAATTTCAACCCGGGGGATAGAGGGTGAGGGGGGGGGGTTGGGTTGAAATAGAAATGCATAAAACTGTGGACACAAAACGCCGACCCATTTTTTTTTCAAAGTTACACAATCGATTAGACCGTAAAATTGGCCTTATCGGAACGGGCGTTTTAGCGTTGTACGTACAGATGACTCCGTGAAACGAACATCGATTATAAAGCGAAAAGTTGGGACGAGAGAGTCGTATTTAAAGAAGGGACACTGTTACAAAACAACTTAATATTCAGTCCCCAACAATTATACACATTAAATCATGTCGAATATGTCGAGATATAATATACTAATTCAATATAGTTTTCGTGCATGAACATCTACAACTAGCGTTTATAACATACGTCTTTAATCATTATTTTATATATATTCTTTACAAAAAGAAATGTTGACTTACATAACTAAAGCAGTTAGATGAATATCGTAATTTCTTCCGCGGTTCAATTTCATTCGGGAGCCAATCAAAAGTTAATTACTTGGCTTACCTTATAGAGCCGCTGAATCGCTATATTCTGGCAAACAGGCATGAATTAGCAGAGAGATGTGGTACAGGACACGTCATATAAATTATTGATATGCGCACTCGGACAGGGCTTCGAGATGACTGATGCAACCGAGTAGAGACCTTTGGAACCTTTAATCCCAACTTGTTTACCCAAAGTGGGGTAAACACCTTTGTGATATTTTTCGAACATATATATTTATATCGAAGAAATATATTTACTAATTCCGAACGACGACGGCGTAAGGATTATAAAGATAGGGGAGTATATTTTTGTAAAAGAAAAAATTCCAAAGTCTCAATATCGGTCTTCTTACTTTCGAAAATAATTTAATAGGATTCGATGACAGAGTATTAACACTTGAAATTCATGAAATTCGGCCGTACGATCGTCTAATGCGAATACGGACGCTCAGGAACAATGAGAAAATCCATTATAGTCGGGACTGAATGGCGTCGTCTTTAATCGTCAGCTAAGTGACCGGCGGGGGCGACTCTATCCGTTATAACTTAAGTGCGCCGATTAGGCTCAAAGTGGGGAAAAAGAGCAGGAAAGTGGAAAAGAGACACCGGAAGCCCCCGGGGCAATTAGGTCCCGGGCAGTCCGAACCGGGCCCCCGTTCCAAATATGTAAATTGTTTATTCCAAAACGATACTCTGTTCTTCCACGATAACAATCGTCGACCATTTTATGAATATGAGACGGGGGAGTCGGCGTCCCCCTTCCTAATTGGCCGGACGCCGTCCTCCCTTCATAAAGCGACACGACCTGGAGAATGCATCAAAACCCAATTCGAATTTCGGTGCCCATTAATATGCGGGATATTATGAAACAAAGCCGTTAACGGAGGGCGTAGATCTAGTTTGTCGCCGCCAGAAAATTAAAAAAAAATACACCCCAACGAGCGATTAGAATTACACAACTATTACAGTCCTAAAAAAGGAACTTCCTCTACGTTCCTATTTCAACAATTTGGGTCGTCTGTAATTTTCAACCTTGTAAATTTTTATAATCCCACCGGTTATGAATGAGCATTTTAATTATTCATAACATCCTGATTCATTTAAAAAATCATATTATTACCTTATAATTACAAACTTCCAGTGATTATTATATTCTGGTTATAATTTATCGGGAGTTTCACAAAACTGTTTATATGAAATCCTCAATATTAATTGACGGACAGGCAACGTCACAAACCCACACATACATGTACAATTAATATTATATATTGTATAAGAGCTACCTATTGACAATTGATTATCTCAATCACATCCAAAAATATATAAAGTAGTTCCTTTACAAGGAGGAATCCAATCCTCGGTGACGTCAACATTAGCTTTGTGTTGAAAACTAAAAAATATAGAACCTTTCGAGATATTGAATTTCCCCGATACCTTGAAACAATTACAGAAGCATATATTATATATATAAGTTTGCGAGGCAGCAGTTGGCAAGCCCGAGGCCATTTATAAGTAGTTGTCTAGTAAGGGGCGCCAGCAAGGGCCACGATCCTCCTCTGCTCTGCCCCCTCGGGGCTTTCACCTCACGATCTTCGTGAGCTCAACCACTAACACCGAGCCGCCGTTTTACGCAACGCCTCCGGGGGCGGCCAAATACCTCACCGGCGACACCCCAATCGCCCGCCGGGAGGGCCGCGGAAGACGTCCATCTAGTCGGGTCGGGACTACAGGCTGTAGTGGAAATTGGGAAACGTAACGTATAACTTTTATACGGGCTTATGCCGGAAAAGTGGAAACTGTTTAACTAGAAACAACGGGGAAAGGAATATTTTTTCGCGTTAAAAGAACATTAACTTCGATGGTGGCGTTTAAGCCGCCGAGGGTGGGGAATCAGACGAGAGTGTTGGAATGAGCCGAAAGACGGGAATGAAATTCGTGAGACCGAGATTTTATGACTCGGTCGACTGGAGGTATGTTGAGGTCGTGGTGACTGGAGCATTGAGGATGGTTCGAAGGGCATTCGATTGGAATCTCTGGATGCTAGCAGAGTTGGATGTCTCGGTACGTACATCACATTGTGTACGCGATTAAAACTTCACGGACCTATATTTCATAAAATAAAAAAAAACACTCGTGAATATTGTAAGAAACTCTATGAAATTACAGCCCATTTTTTGCAGGCCCAGAATATTATTTCGTATCAACCGATATTTAACCTTAAACGTATCGAACGGTCTCCATTGTATATATTTACACACGGAATAACATATAAAAGTTGTTTTGCGCTAGCTTATTTTAAATACGAATTAGTATTAAAAATACGAATTATTACGCTTCAAAAGTAAATAGTGGCACTTTTGTACGCTATTTCAAGTTACCGTTTAATTTGCGATTGAACTGATAATGATCCCGATGACTGCCGGATGTTCCTCAGGATACAAGTCCGCGTCGAACAGTTTATGTTTGTATTTGTATGTTATAAACAACTTATCGCAGCCAGCGTGCCGGATGTGCTGACCCACATTTCTATAATTGCGGTTCGATCAAAACGCAGATGATGCATATAGACGTTTTGACGACCCGATAAATGAATTCGTATTCGGCCCAATCGTTTCCAAATTGGGGCCCGTCGGAGCGAAATGAATTCGGCCTAAGGCAATCTACAACTGCCCCGAAGTCAGCACTCATAACTGTCCCATGCAGCGGATTCCGCAGTTTCGGTATCCGCGCGATTTATGGGGCAATAACTTCAAAATTACACGCAAAGAGGAAATACAATGCGTACTGAATATAGCGTCGCTCGAGTCCTATAATTGTCGGTTGAGTGCGTGAAATTCTCGAACTATTAAGACTGATTTTGGTACGCTATGTTCCTCGGTGATAGGCTTGCTAGGTTTTAATAAATATATTCCATATTGTGTTTCGCCTCTTCACCATCTTCAGAAGGGTTCCGTCAGTAAATTAGTGACTATTACAATTCAGTACTGAAATTGGGGAGAAACCGAAACCGGTCTAGCGGAGACAGAAAATATGCCGACTGAACACGAGAGGCGTAATTCGTGTGACGTGTTTAAATTTAAAATTCAAATATTCTACACTAATTTATTGTCAATAACGCTCGTGTGCTGCCAATTATTTTACCTTGGCATTTTAGAATCGCTCTCGTGTCCATTCCTACTAAAATAGAAAACAATGTAATTTCTGTTATTTTTATTTTCAATTTTATATTCCAATACAGCCCACTATTAGAACACCGTTCCTGCCTGGACTATCTTCGTGTCTCAAGGCGGATTAATTTCCAGAGATTGAATCTTACAAACCCCGGAGTTAATTCAGAGCGGGGGCGAGTTCAACCCTCTCGTAATTTGCGTTTGTTGCTATAACTTGATTGGGTTGAATGTCTCCCGGTCCCGGATTACCAGGAGGACCCCATCCCCGACAGGGATTACTACGGCCCAACCCCCCCTCCCATCCACCAGGTCGGTATTAAAACCGACATCCCCCTAAATCCACCCCTTCCATTTCACCTGTTCGCCTTTGAACTGGACCTGCATAAACAATACAGCAGTTTGATACAATAATGACAATAACCAATCTCTGAATATTAACTATCCGGCAAATAAATCAAGTACAACGGAGTAATATTGCTTCGTGTAGAAAACCTCAGGAGGAATCAATTTACGAATCCTTCCGTGATAATATCCTTCTAATTGCTATTTAGTCCAAACATAAATTTATTATCTATATATACTAAAAAGATACCTCGGGCGGATAATTTCGGAGCCAGTTCAGAGTATGCTCGGACAGGTTAGCAAGAAAAATATATCAGTGGCCCTTGATTTAATATAAGGTAGGATAAACTGTTATATAATGTATGAGCGATTAAATGACTTAAACTGTATCGGAATCAATGTCTAAATTACCTAGGACAGTTTGGAGAGAACATTGGGTGACCAAACAAATCGGTGATTCGCCCGTAAAGATTTCAAACTTTCTTCGGACAGGTCAATGGACTTGTACGGCCGTCCGTTTTGGAATTTGCGGGGACGATTTATTGGAAAACTGTCTCGGAGAGAGGCGACGGACTCCACTGACCCCCAGGTAGAAAGGACATTCTCCGGTTTCGCCTTTAAATATCTTCAAACTTTTATCGGCCGTTCGAAATCTGTTTTAGATAAGGGGGAAGGAAATTGCCGTCTCGGAGCGGTTAAGATGGGCATTGGGAAAACGTGAACCCCACAACCCCTGCACCCCTTATCAGGTCGTTGATAAGGCGGCAATCGTACAAGTCTTACTGTAAAGGTGTCTTACATTCGTGCTAACTAAAGCAAAAGGAAATCCTGGGCTACATAAACGTTGATATAAGACCGAGTTTGCAAACGCGCGACTAACAACATAGATACTTAAAATTATCAAATTCTTATATTGTGGAACAGGTGGGATAGAAGTTGCACCCTGCCTAGGCCGTCGACTGAAGAAAGCATTGAAAGAACTTTAAATGTACCCAGCTTTCTTTTTGTGGATTAATCAAGGTATATATATATATATATATATATATATATATATATATATATATATATATGGTTGGGGCACAGAGGCGAAGTTTAACTCACTTTAATAGTGCTCATTTTACAAAAATAGTGCCCACGTACTACTCAAGGCTGAATTGGAAACTCATACAAGAGTTGGTCTAAATCCAGGCCGGCAATTAGAACAGTACTTAACGGTAAGTACCGATTTCTAATTATACTCCTAATTAACTAGTTTCACAACTCAATTCTGTCCTTTTCTCATCGCCCAGTCTTAGAAAGAGGATTTCGTGAAAATCGTTTCGGCCTTCGCTTGAATTAATTATAATAGTATTGGCAAAGGACAAATTGAAGGGGGGACAAAATGTTTTGACTCAGAAAATGCTATTGGGCCGCTCTCAAAATATAATCGGTCTCGACAACAATGATGAAAAATTACGTTCGTGCCCTCCGATTGGGAGCGGGCCTCATCTAAACCAGTTTGAAAATTGAGGCGAACACGAGAATGTCCGTTTAAACAATTTTTCAACGGTTTCCATTAATACAAATCGTAATTAATAACATTCCCCCCTCCTTACGGATGTAGATTATTATTTCTTTCTTTTTCACATTTTTTTTTTAATTAACCGATCTGTTAACATAATAAATTTCAACTGATCCATTACGGGGCATCGTCGACTCCTCCCAGAGTCGGCGGGCCTCGGCCTGTTGGGCGGGACCGAGGGCTCAGGACTAATGGAGTAGGCCGAATTAGATTGAAATATTTAAACCGAGGGAGTTTTGCGAAAGTCGGGGGAACATAATCAGTGTTCCGCCGGAACGCGCTCCGACGGGACGTTTTATCCACTTCGCCGCGATGAATTACTTAACGGAATTCTACGGGCGACGGCGGTTATGACACGGAACTTGCCAATCCTCCGTTTGCCAACTTTCACCGGGCGACAATTATACGGAAAGCTCAATAAGCAGAACATTCACAAGTCGTGTGGACGAAGTAACTATTCATTAAGGAACGCGTGCGTTAATTACTTCGCGGACTAAATAATTGGTTGTTCGCACTTTAATAAAAATTTCTGAACTCTTCTCTTGTACAGTGCGAATAAGACTGACAAGAACATCAGACGAGATGTTCAATATCTCTTTGTGTCTATCGTATTTATTTGCTCCGGGCACAATCCATTTTCCGCGAAAGCATAAAAGGATAATGGGATAAGTTTCGAGGTTCATAAACAGTTGAGTTTCCCGGGACGGGTATACGCCCGTCCGATAATTGGTATCGCTTATTCATGCGGACTTCGGCGTAGAGTTGAATATAAATTGCCATTAAGGGAAAGGCATTACACCGCGGGAGATCGCCGATAGCACATTCGGAGCGCGGACCCAACCCGACATGAGCTCTCATTATAATTGTTAAAAGGTGCGATTTGGTTTTTCTTTTTTTTTGAGTCACCGAACGCTGGAATTATAAGAGATCGGGCGGTATAACTTAATCAGTCATACGGCGACGTGCTCAATAGACGGACATAATTATTTAAAACCGGAGCGAAAACTTATTTAAATATAGCAGATAACAGCAAACTTTCAATTGCATGACGGTTAATTAAAGTACGGCCTTAAAGTGAGAAAAATTATACGAAATGGCCGGAATAGTTAATAGGGACACCTTTCTCGACGTTATCTGAAACTCAGATTCTGCACAGTTCAACTTGGGCACGGTTAAGTTATTTAAATCAAGTTTCTTGAGACCTAGCGAAAGTTGGTCCGACCGCAGAGAGTCCAGTACAAGTTTGGCCGGACGTTAGACCAAAGCCCCGCCGGCAATTTACAGATCTTCAGCCCAGACCGTTTCCCCCCAGAGTGTTCTAAGTCCAAAAATCAATGGAGTTTCTAAAACCGTTCTAAACCGTTACAAAGACAATAGTAAACTTTAAAATAATACGAGGTTTTCTATGCGTAATAAAAACTAGACTGTCCGGAACTGATCAGAGGAGCTAATCTTTTGATTCGTTTCAAAGGGCGACCCTTTTCTTCTCATAGGGTTATGGTTTTTCCATCAGTTGTGATATTTTCTGTCTCGTCATTAGTGTTCCTTCAATAAGTGTCAGATTCATTCTCAAGTCCTCACTGTATTACTGTAGGTATAAAATTGCACAGTTTTATTCCACAGTAAAAATCTAAACTCCTGACGATTAAGCAACCTCTTCAGTTACGGTTCGGGTTTATGATGACGGTAAAGTGTACTCCTTACTGGGGGGCGGTTCGTTAAATTTTCCGTCCCGTCTTTTCCGGAGACATCGGGCGGACCAATTAATATCGGTTGACTCCGAATGTCCGCCGTCATTAGTCAAGTGGTCGGGGCGGGCGTCCCACTTAGGGCCGGCGACCCAGCCAGCAGGTAGGGGGCCTTATCTGTCGCACTCGGAGCCGCCCCCTAACTGACCGGCGCATCTTAAGTAGGCGTGGGATGAATGGGAGGAAGGTGGGAGGGTCGCGGGCGCGAAGAGTAGGGAGGGCCCGCCGATAGATAAAAGGGGTGATTAACCGAGGTGTTCGCCCCTAATGAACCGTGAGTGTGAGACGAGAGAGCGACGGAAGAATAGAAAGAAGGAGATGCAGAGAGGGAGAGAGGAGGAGATCGGCGAAAGGGAGCCAGAAGATAAAGGGGAGAAGTGTGGCGAGGTGATTAAGCGGGCTGTTCTCGCCTAATGAACCGACCGTTCTGGAAAGTAAGAACTGGTGGGGGGAGGGGGGGAGAAGAGAGCAGCGTGGTGAATGAGAAAGAGACGAGGGAACGCGATGAAAAGTGATAAATTGGATAATTGGGAGGACGGATAGAGAGCCAAGAGCGGCAACAGTATAAAACCCGGGTTATGAAGTGATAAATGTCTAGATTAAGGCTATAGACCATACATAATCTTATTGGCCCCGACAACAAATTCACTTTCACTCATTAAGAACCATAATGGAATTGTAATAGTAAGACAGTTTCGGATTAGAGAAAATTATATTGAATGAGTCGATAACGAAACAAATTTTTCTTTCGTTATTGCAGGGAAATTCTGTGGAGAATAAATGCAGGGATTGAGCTATAAATAAATATAAATTGAGGTATAAATCAAGAGTCAAAAAATGATGACGAGTGAAAGTATTCCTGTCCAATTGTTTACAATACCGAAACACTATTACACAAGTACTGATTGGTTTTGAATGGGTATAATGTCCATGTCCTTAAAATGGTACTCCGTGCCGTTCAGATCGCTACAAAGGGACAGAGGGAGGAGGAAACGATTAGAAACCAATAAGGACAAGATAGGTAATAGAAATAGGAGAAAGGTATAAGAAAGGGTCGGGCGCCTACCTGGGCCAAAAGGGGAGTGTCTTCTGTTATTTATGAATGAACTCCACTCAATGGAACAACTAATAGCGCATCCCCCCGCTCTCCCCCGCCGTGGGTCAATGCTGCCCCCGGGGGCGTAAATATACGTATGGGCCCCGACGAAGGGAGGACACGGCCGACGTCCAATGTATTTATAGCGCGGGCAGTTAACTGTAACAAAGTACATAAACTATATTGGTTAGCCGGGCTGATCTACTGCCTGAGCCGGTTTTTCGGTCCCGGCTTTAATTTATGCTCGGACGGCTATTCCAGCTTCCCCTCCCCCCTTCACCGACCCCACTACCCTGCCGTCCACCCCTCGCTCGCGGTAGAACGCCGACGGAATCTAATCTATTATTTGGAGGCCGAGATTGGGCGGCGAGATTCAAATTGAGGTCTAATTATCTAATTAATTCCCCCCTCCCCATCTTCCACCCTCGGGCCCGGTTTACCGACGGCCAGCCCTTATCTTCATTAGGGGGCGAGAGTCAAAGCTCTCTGACAGTCAGAAAGAAAGAAACGTTCCGGACGCTATTCATCATCTGGTCATTAAAAATTTACCCGTCCCTGTAATTAAAGCGGCTACATTGATTCACTGAAGTCGTAATGCAATCGTAGTTGCAATTCATAAATCAGAGTTACAATTGATAAATGTATCGCAAGATATGGGATTACCTCATTATCTTCACTGATAGTGAATAGTGCGGCGACGGTGCAGTGGACGGTACATCGGCAATGCGTAAGCGCCTCACTAAATTACTGGCAATGGCGAGAAGCCAAAACCGGTCTAACAGGACTAAATCAGAGAATTTTCAAGAGGGAATATATTCCGAATCCTCTTAGGACAACACCACTTAGCAGATATTTTCAAGGAAGAAACAAGAATTGTTTTGCAACGAGTACACTGTGATCAACGGCAGTATTTAAAAGGAATATGAGAACAAAATTATCTTTGTTGGAAATAAGAATTTTTCCGACAATATGACACGCAGTTTTAGTTTTGTATGAAAATATAAGTATGGTGGTTAGACATAATATATGAAGAGAATCATGGCAATGTAAGATAACGCCCCCATTACCAACGAAGACCGACATAATTCATTTATCTGTACTTGGAATCGTTTCTGAGGTTAGCTTACCCCCATATAAAATACGATTATTAGCCTATTAAATTCCATTACAATTTTACTGCACTCTACTGTATAGGAAGGTGGGTAACTTGAAATCGGAATTATTTTAAAATCGCTTTTTTCGGTTTCAATTGTCACAAAACAAACTTTGCCCTATATTAAATTTTAGCCCTAGGTTAAGAGGGGAATGGCAATGAGTCGAAATAAATAAAGTAATTATCCGGCTCTCTTCTTACGCTCCCGGCGATACCGTGTTTTTCCGCCTCCAGAGATCGTAATTTAGATGAGCCTACAAACGGGTGAAACTATCGCAATACATCCCCCCCCATTCCGAACACAAATTATAACGTCAGCGACGTTGCATGCCATTAGGTTATTTATTCCACCGGTAAATATTATATGCATAATAAGTTATAAAAAGTAATAAATCCTTCGGACCCACCCCCACCCCACCCCGCCAACGACCGGTCGACAATGGATAATAATAGGAAGTATAATGACACCGATAAAGGCGGTTTTACAAATGGAAAATTTTCAGAACGAATTTAGATAGAACAATTAGATAGGAGCGGCTCGGTTTGTTGTATAACAACGGGGGGAGGGGTAATTATAATGATTTATTCGGACGGAGGATACGGAATATTATTTCCCCGGTGTCGGTTTTATGCATGCTGAAGGCGTTGTTACGTTTCCTTTTCGATACGCATACGATTATCAGCCCATTTGGGACCCCATTGTTATAATTTCATTCCCCCGTTTCGCCTTCTGTATTTAATGGCTCTCTTAGGTTCCCTTTTATTTTCTAAACGGTGTCTATCGCCGGTCGTGTACGTCGGGTTTGTAGAAATCCGTTTCCGTTTCTAATTGCGCCTTTGAAATGTCAATAATCAATGAATACTGTTCAATAATAGAATCGTTCACAAATTTTGTATCAAGTGCTGCTAGGTGCACAAACTAAATAAAAAGCAGTTTTAAAGGTAAAAAACAATATTTCCAATCTTTTATGAGCCCTATTAATATTCATAGGCGCTCGATTTTATGCATGCTATCGAATGCTTCCTAAAATAAAAAATTCTTACGTGATTTGTAATATTCGCTTTTCAGCAAGGTAAAAATAATTTTACGGCCTGTTTTACATTTCGGATTGTACCAACGCTTTGTCTCGAGGCGAACAAAGGTTTTCTAAACGTTGCGAAACCACTCCCCGGGGAGGGGGGGGGGACTTTCCGCCCATTAAGAGAGCTCATGCTCGGGACCGCGCATGATTCGTTGTCGCCGTCCTCGGACAATGGGCAGGAAGCGGGAATGCTTTAAGTCGCCCGGCCCGTTGCCGAATAATTGCCAAGAGAGTGCCGGGGCTTAAGTGGACGCGATGACGACCGCAACCGGCCGTTGCCAACGGGACAGTCCATCAGTGCAATCGGCAATTCTCAATTAGCTATTCAAATTAAGTTTCTTCGTATCAGAGGATACGAGGAAGTATTCCTATGTTAACAAAAAAGGATTTTTTAAAAAACCAAGCGAAAGAACTTCTCATATACACTGAATATAATATATACCTTCTTTAAGCAAAAATAATGTCATCCGGAATAAGTATTGTAGGAGAAATACTAATTAATGCATTCCGGGATGTGGCAATTTTATGTTAAACTATATCTTCATTTACGTCTCGGTTGAATTAAAGGAATATCCCAGTCGAGAGTTGCGTCAGCGTCCAACACACAGCCATTTACTTGAGTCATTATTTCAAACAAAGCAGTCGAACCCCCCAGTAAAGTTGGGTATAACTCGTGCAACGCGTTGACTAATAGATTATTCTATTATGCCTTATACTTAATTTTAGCAAGACGACCTTTTGCTAACACATTTCACCACTTTGAGAGCGATTGCTCAATGACGCCGAGTCTAATGAGAGCAGGTTCGGGGGAAATAGTGCAAATAGAGTGCTGCTCCGTGGGTCGGGATTGAGGCCGTGAAGCTAAAATGCGATTATTCCGTTGCATAGAAACCTTTTCATGGCTAAATTCATCTCTTTAAATTAAGTGCTGATTGCACTTAAAGTAGTGTTAGGAATTTTGTACTTACTCAAGTCTAATAGAACGATGTATTATCTATAAAAACGGGACGTTATATTTGGTAAGGTCATGTCCCGAGATGTCACATCATATAAAGACTACTTTTCAACCATATAAAGCTCAAAAAATAATTAATCCCGCCCCGCCTTGTTTTATAGTGGCTCTTCTTCCACTGATTAATATTCAATTTCCTGGCACAGTTGCGGAAATTTCTCCCAGTTGATAAATCTTCCCTTTGTCCAGAAACCGCCACCCGTCTGGTTGTTTCTGTTTGGGAATTAAACGTTCCCACAATTTCGGGTGAAAACGGCGCGGACAGTTTTCCGTTCTCCCGCGCCAAGAAAGGCCCCGCCGGGAGCTCATTTGCATTCGGTCTCATCAGTTTTGCATTGAATTTTGCACAACCAAACGAAATAATTATACAGAAATATTCAAACGCCGGTGTACCGCGGTCGCCGCCTTTCAGAGATACTATCTCACTCACGGGTCCCTTCCCTTTCCCTCATCTCCCCTCCTCCCTCAAACACAACCGACCCTGCAGAACCCATCCAGGAGGTCGTGCAATTAATTAAATATAATTAATTAATTAATTATAGAACCGGATCGTAATTTGAGCAGTAAGAGGCCGGTATCGAACGGTGCAGCCGTAGAGCATATTCCATCTGTGTGATTGCCAATTCCAACATCATTATTCCTTACAGTAAAATAATGAACGAATATTTGACGATATTCTACTGATGTTACAATGAATAATTGACTCCTACACGATGCTTCCTTATTTATGTGTTTACTGTGGATATGGAATGACAGCACCTCAATAATTCCCGAAGCGGTAGCCCAAAGATATGAAATATTACTTCATTTAAATTAAGAGAGAAATAGAAAATTGTCCAAGCTTTTTTGTACTCAAATCAACAATTCCTCTTCTCCAGCTACAATCGCATGCTGTGAAACTAAGCGAGTTTAGGGGAAAGAACAGGAATGACATTCTTCAATATAATTGAACCCACCCCCGACACGAAACACGGTCGGCTGAAATTAGCCCTCTTTCGAGTACACCAAAGGGATTTTTCTTCGGGAAGAATCCGAACTTTCAGGTCCGAATAATTAATAGCCCAGCTCTGGATTTCGGTCAAGACGAATTCCCGTCTAATTGCAGCCGGAAATTTCGATAAGGGTAATGAGAGCTTGGATCGCGAATATTTCCGTTCGAATTACGCCCGCAGTTTTTTTAATAGGCGTAATCGAAGCAGGGCGGCCAGTAAATCACTGGGTTCCCAACTTGGTAGAATTTTAGAAAACGTTGACATTTCCAATAGGAAATACCTTCGGTCGAATTTCGCAGGAATTTCTTTGTTACGCAAATTTTGCACGTGAAATTACCGGTCTGACTGCTTTCACCTTTTCAACGGGCGGCCGGTGCTGTGTAATTGAAATAATGTAACGGGACTACAGTAAGAATAATATCCACTGAAAAGACTGGCAATACGAGGAAAATTCTTCATAGAATCATGAGGAATGTTCGTCGGCATTCTTATTTGAGACGAATATATATTTTTAATTTATGGCGGAATATACGTTCACAGATCGATACATTTTTACATTTATCCTCTTATTGGACGGACGTTCGATGACGACGAAATAAGATCCATTTTTGGGTTGAAAAATAAGTGGGAATAAACCGGCAATGATTGTTCAAGTGTTTAGAGTGTGTATCTGTCGAAGATAACGGACAGTTGGTACGGGCAATTAAACACTCAACCGGACAAAACACTATGTGATTTGGACAACCTTATCTTGGAAAAAACAACAAAATATTATCCCATTATTGTGACTGATAGCAAAACTAGTCGGGTTGAATTAAAAAAATATATAAAAGTACAATAATATAAAAATGATATATACAATTATATTGCGCGATAAAAAAATCCATGGTATAGCCGCAGGCCGCATGTAATAACAACACTATTAAATATATATTCATTCAATGTAGTTTTAATTGTAAACTTACCTCTTAAAATTACCACTAGAATTAACTAATATACGAATTAAAAAATGAAAATCAGTTTTTTATTTGCTGTTTGGCGCTATCAAAAAGCCCTGTGTCATATCGACGACGTTTAATCAAAAGGCAGTTAAGAAGTTTCGTTAAGCTTCAACCGATCGCCGATATCTAACCCCTGCGGTTGGTCGTGGGCGGGTGATAGGGGCGGAGAAGGGTGGAGTTTGACCGTTTTTTGCCCTAAATATATGTTAACTACCCCCGCCGCTCAGAGGCGTAAAAACGTTTACAACACGGCCCAGCTGCGGCCGCAACCCTGACGAGCATCCGATAGCCCACGGTCGGGTCCCGTTTAAACGGGAACAAACCCCCATGGCAAATAGCGCCCCTTCAAACAGCCATAAGGTGAAAACCACTGGGCGTCTATGGGACGATTTAATTCTGCAGATTATTTCCATTTCATTCACGACAACTTCCCCCAATGGAAATACAATATCATTCTGTCCCAATACAATTTATCTAATATTGTTTGTATGCGACGACGTGAAACCGGCCAAATTATTATTTCTCAAAATATTATTCCTGGTTTATGATAACTATAGCAGTACCTACACGTAAAACTCTTATATAAAAAGAAACTTCAGTGTTATAGAATTTCATTCAACAATTATACTGCCAAGAGATTTTCGCCTTACGCATGTAGTTACCAGAACACTTATCATGTAGTTTCTGTTTACGTATTCTCGATTTCTAACGCAGATTTATATTTGTATTTAATGTAAAAATGTTTAGTGCCAAATTATTGTGGTCTAAACTAACGTAACTCAGTTCTATAACACAACTTTCCACGGCTGCAATCTAGGTCCATTTCTCCGCAACTGAAAATTCAGTTTCGGAATTAATTTCCTGGAATCCCTTTGCGACAGTTAAATAACAGTAATTGCGATTAAATTGCATTTAATTAACAGCAACGTCCCGTACGGAATATCGCCGCCCGGTATAAAAAGCACGAGGCTTGAAAAAAAACGCGGCGAGCTAAATTAGTCCTTTCCTGCAGTTTAAAAGATTCCAAAGGATTTTACAAATTGCCGATGGATTCCGGGACTTCCAGAACATCCAGGACTACAACGTCCTATCTCTGAGCCGGGATCTCTCGGCCGATTCGCCGAGAGTTCAACGCGACCCAGCAAATAATTGGTGTAATAAAAAAAATAATTTCACTCAAATCATTGGAAAGAAAGATTCTACGTCCTAATTTCCTGAACAAAACTTCGAGATAAAAAATTTAAAAGAAAAACGGAGATACTTCAAGCCTTTCAATTAAGCACTCATCCATCTCAGTATAACCAGTACTCAGATCAGAGTACAGTGAATTCAAGATAGAAGTCCGGAAGTACAGGGGTATTTCGGTTTATTTTTTTTCTTCGAACTTAATTCGGCGCTATCCATCCTGGAATGATAAAAACAGAAGAAATCCACACGAAAGAAGCAAGTGTTTCCATGAAAGCCGAAAGCCGGGATGCTTCCATTGTGTCGGACACAGGGGCCCGTTCTGCCGGCTGAACTCCGCCCAGAGATAACGAACAGAAACTGTCCGTGTTACGTTCTTTTTTTTTCTTTTATTTCTGTTAATTATGCAACGAAAACATTTCAAGGAGCCTCACCCCCAGGGGGGGTCTGTCAAAGCCACTGGCATTGTTCTACCCGAGAATCTAAACTTAATGGCTTCTTTTCCATTTTTTCTTAAGGTCCGAGCTATTTGCCCACTGGCTTGATCCCCCCATAGACGAGTCATTTTAATGTTACCGATTGTCAGAAAAGATTTTTAATTTTTTAGAAATATCTAAAAACTAATAACCCATTGGATGTTTTTCGGGCATCCTCACTGCACTGCCACTGTCACTGGTACTGGCGAGCAGCCGAAACGGGTTTGGCAAAAGACCAGACCAGAGAGGGGAGACAAAAACACACGAAATCTACGGTATTCCAACCCCTCGCAGATCACAAAACAGGTGTGTTAAAATAATTTTTTTGATTAGAAATATTTGTCCATATTAAGAACACAGTGGTGTATTATTATACACCCCTAGAATATCGAAATATAACTAGAAAAGATTATTTTTTCACTCACCAGTGGACGAACCGATATAGGGATGAGGAATTGATCCTTACCTGAAACAAAAACAGAATATCGTTATTTCACTTTTCAAGAAATGGGTAAAACGCTGGAACAATATCATTAACAACTGGGGTGCTCTATCATCTAACTAGAGTTATCAAAAATATGAATTCAACGGCGACCGAGAAAAACCGAATCTCTCAAATTCGTGAGGTCAAATAAAATTTCCTCGTGCACAGGCTTAAGAGTAATGTATATTTATTATAAAATTTTCAATGTGAATCAGGCTCCACCTGAACTAATTAGTCGCGCGCCGGTCTCAGAAGTACGATTGATATTCACCCACGTTTTTCCTGCATTTTTGAATATCATTTCCGCTCGAGTGATAGAGCAGAAATAACAATTGAGTTGTTCGTTAATGGAATTTTTTCAATTTTGTAATTTATTAATTCCGGCCGCCCCCAGTAATTCTAATTGCTCGTCCAGAATAATTCCGAATAATCGTCGAAAAGAGGTATTGCCCATATATGGTGTCAATTAGAAGTGTATTCCAATGCGGTGTTCTCACCACGCGATTTTTTAAAATATTCAATTTGTTGTATAACAAAGAAATAAATTAGTTTAATTTATCAGCGATCCCGGTGATAATTGTCGGTTCAATTTATAATAATTATTTTAGAGCGCACCAAGCAGTGTAATATTAATAAAATACAATTACTGTCCCCTATTCTTTATGAAATCATTCAGTAGAATCACAAGAATACCCCTGTAAGGCATTGTTTCAACTCTGTAACTATCCCAGTGACAATGTAACCGATAAATTGTAATAACAGTAACTGTTAAACAAGAGTTAGGTAATAAGTTAGACTTGTAATTATGTGCCAGACTCTCATGTGATGATGGTTGTCGGTATTCATTATTCTCACTTAATATAGGTTTAATAAGGCAAAATGTATATTAAAATATAAAAATACAACGTCATGTTCCCATTTATGAATTCATTGCCGTCAAAACAATGGTCTGAAACACCGCCCGGTGTAAGTTCGAGAATGCGTTTTTTCATCTCCCCCCCCCAATTTCGGGGGTAAAAAAGGAAACAAAGTCCGAAAGGAAAAAACTGAAAAAAAAGAAACAATTAAACATCCAGAGTTTTTCTTAATTGCGCCGCAAACGGACGCATATTTCATTCAAATTAGACCGGTCTAATGAGGATGGATTTCGTCTTCGTTTCTAATGTATTCAGATCACGTTGCGGGCGAATGGGAAAAAGTTTTACGGGAGGCCGCATTAGGGAGTCCGGTAATTTTTTTTTCGGTCTCGTCAAGAGAGGGGATTATTGAAATTGACCAGGAAACGTCGGAATGTTCCGATTATAAGGCTGCGAAATCTTAACGGTATCAAGGAAGAAAGATTTCTGCAGACGAGCCGATCAGGTGGAATCCCCATATCCGACTCAAAAAAATCGACTTAAACCGAAAATTTGGTCTTTTAAGACCATTACTAAAACGGACATCAAAATTGACCTTAAGTAACACACTGACAAAATACAAAGCGATACGTATAGAGCTATGGGGTTCCACCGAGACATCCAACATCGCTCGCATCCAGAGATTCCACTCAAAAGTCCTTCGTACCATCCTTAATGCTCCCTGGTATTTTTCTAACCACACAATCCACCAAGACCAACAGTCGACGAAGTCGCGAAATCCCGGTTCCTGAAGTTCCACTCCCGCCTTTCTCTTCATCCTAATCCACTCGTTCAGTTCCATCCATTATCCTACCGTCGGTTTACAAGCCGCTGGCCTAGAGACCTTCTTAGCTCTTAGATCATAATTGTTCTTGTGTCAAAAGTGCCATCTTTGGGTGGTTTCTTCTATCACGATATGCACGTGAAAAAAATACAGACAGCAGTTGCACTTATAACATTCAATGTTGATTGTACAAAATAAAAAAAAGGTTAAAAAAAATAAGACAATTATTTGACTCTTCAGAATGGAGTCATGGTATATAATAATAATGCTATATGCAGATATAGCACAAAAATTTATGATCAAAATTTGAATACACAAATTTAAAATGTATTCAACGATCGAACGATGAGAGTTTTATCTAAGAAAAATAAGATAAATTTTATCCCTCCCTTATTGAATTTTCAAATTATAAAAAATATCCCGAAAACTAGGTCCAATTAGCGTAGGTCGGTTAATTTGAAGATGCCATAGGAATAAATTAGCCTATTGTCACATTTGAGAAGCTAGTTGTGAGTTTCGTCTTGGGGCCAACTTCCTCCCCCTGGCGATAGCATGAATAATACATCCGCGCTTTCGACCCCCTCGGCTCGGCAACCGATTCCTTCCGGGCCATTATAGTATATTATTTCGTGATATTTCACGAAACGACGGCCCGACCGCACAGTAGAAAGTCTCATATAAGCGGTCCGATCACGAATTGGAAAGCTGGCAAATTGGTGGTACTGGGTCCAGCGGCAGCAGCAGACGCATTAATCCGCCCACCGCCCGATAGAAGTTGGTAACGCTTCGATTTATACGACGGAGTGAATTCGCATAATTGAAATGAAACGCGTCATCAACTTTTCCGGATCCTAACGCTGTACAGGACCGCAGGAAATGTCCGCTTTCTTCGAGGACGGTTTCATTGGGTGGACTTATTTCTGTCATAGCTCATACACGATTAAGACAATTTATAACAATTAAGGGAGCTGATAAAATATCATTTTCAGATTGACAGTGTCAGAAAAATAAGAGACAGAAATGCAGAAGTGTAGGAGAAATATATCTAGATTTTGAGTTTGCCAGAGTTATTATATCATCACCAAGCGAACAAAGATAGGGTAGTTTGTTCGAAAAGGTGGACAAGTATTCTTAATGATGATTCTCGGCGAGGAATGAAAGGGATGAATAGGAAATAACTTAGTTCAGACTTTAATTTTAAAACACCAGTCGCCTGGATGAGGGCGTGGGCTGAAGAAATGAACTAAAACTGTCATTAAAGTGTTATATATCAAAATTCCACGCCCAATAATAGATTCATAATAGCAACAATAAATGCGGGTTTTATTATATTTTATAATTAATATTTGAAACAGAAGCGGCTTTAGATTATCTGAATGGCTTTCCATAACCCCTCTCCCCAGAAGAATTTAATACATATTTATACACGGAAAATTTACATCTTGAAAATAAAAGCGTTCCATACAGGTTATCGTGGGGGGAGGAAGGGGCAGGGTTTGCTTAACGAGAGATTAGGTCGGACCGGACTACCTGTATTCAAAATATTATTATTCGTTTTTTTCCTTTCCTTTTTATTCTGTTTTGAGCGAGCATTAAATCAGATAAAGGCCCGGGTGGCCGTGGCCGGGGTGTGGCCCTGTCGACGTGTAATCCGCCTCCGGCCCCGATTGTATTCCTGGGCAACATCTAAAGAATTCTACGGGCCCTATTAGGCCGAAGCGCCGTAGGAAAATTAGGCTGTCCCGAAATTAGCTTCGACTCGGTCCGGCGTTCAGCAGGGGCTACCGTTTTACTGGAAACCGGTCTGGGGGGTATACACAAAAAAACTGTATTCAACTCCAAAAATGTTCCTGTATTAAATGATTCGGGAGTTATTAATATGTTGGGAAACCAGCGAAATAAGAATAAATCTACCGGCAAAAATAGGTCTCACCAATTTTATATACACAAATAAGATATGAGAGGGATTATCATGTATTTTATGAACCTAAATTAATGGAGATAAAAATCGCTGGAAATTACTAATAATAATATAACAATAATTCAGTTTTAAGTTTCAGTTAAGCAGATACTAAAGTTTTATTTTCTTTAGTTAGAAACTACCGAATCCCCATTCATTTTTCATCGATTATAAGCTTGGAAATGTTTATTCTTTTATGATATTTATGGCATTTTTTGTGCGTGTCCATAATATCGAGCTGACATGGATTCCGTTTCCGTATCGGCCCAAGGGGAATGAGCCCGAATGAAATAAACTGTCCGTCTCTCTCAAAATCACGTCCCCGGCCGTCAGTACAATTTATATTTCCATGTATATTATAAACATAAATAAATTCGGGCCGAACACGGTCATCCTTTACAATCCGTTCCGAGTATAAAACATGGCCACATTTACATATCACCGTAGGTATTATTTGTATTTACACAACTTAACGCAGTAAATCTTGAGAGGAACAGATAAGTGGTTTTAAAATGTCTTGTAGTCATCAGGGTAAAAGCACATTCATTAGAGATACTTCCTGAACGCTTTCCGCCTTTTCGGAGTGTTTCTCTAATATTTCTACAATTTCTTCAAAATATAAGGACAGTAGAAAATAGTATCATGTTTTTTACATATAATTTGGAATTTTAAAACGCTACCTATTTGATTGTTGTGCTGTCTTGTGGTAAGGACCTTTCTCAAGATTTTTTAGTGCTTGTGGATTGTGTTGTTTAGTGTTATATGCTGGCATTTAATTATGTTCTTTTTGTAGAGTGCAGTTAACGTGAACGGGGGCCATAGTCCAGTGCACCTTCAGTGTCCTCTGCGTGTCACTTCAACGTATGTTTTTTATGTAGTTTTAAAGGTTTCATATTACCCGTAATTTTCTGGTATGTTACATACATCTCTGATGCATAATACTTAGGCCGTACAATTAACTTATGAACTATCATTATTAACTGACGAATGATAGAAGAGTGAACTGTTAGAGATTCCCTAGTGTAGCCTAGAAGATTACCCGGGAATGAGTGAATTTTCAAAATAATTATGATAGAGTCATGATTTTATCACGCTTTTTTTCCTCTTGGTCCACCGTCGGCTTCCACCGAACCGGCCTCTGGGCTTATCTACGACTTTTACCGGAATGATCTCTCTCCATCTCACTCCGAACACAGAGTTATTCCCGTCTCTCGGTCTCTCTCTCTCTCGCTCTCTCTCTCTCTCTCTCTCTAGCTCAGGGGCTTTAATAACGTCCCCGGAGCCTGAATATATATAAGCGTCGGGTTCCAAGGGGGAGGGGCCCCTCCCACAGTTTAATAGGTATTTTATTCAAAACCGAGTAATAACTGTTGGTGGCCGTGGCCACGGAACTTCAAGGAGGGTGCAAAGATAATGGAATGGCGCCGCTCGGATAATTAGCATATATTGTTTCCTATCCGCTCACTACATCTACTGGGAGAAAATCTGTTGAGGCCTCGGGTCCCCTTACACTTTAGTGGAGAACACAAAACTGGTGGAGGGTTTGGTAAGTTTCCCTTGAGGTTCCCCGAGAACAGTGGGTGTAGACATATCAGACTAATACCTATATGAAAAAATAATGTATAAAATGAGAGATATTGGCATTGGAGGATTGAAACATCTCGCCTTCGCCAATAAACGCAGGGCAGGATGCTATTTTATAAAATTCCTTATTTATAGATTGGTACTGACGATGGCAATAAACAGAAATGTGTAGTAAATTGAATGTACGGCTAAATTCAATGTAAAGGCATTAATATAGAAAAAATAACCTGGTTCTTGTAAGCCAATGGAAAGGTATAATGTTTTTCATAAATCACTCTCCGTGAGAGCTTTACAATTTTCTCGGACATTTCGCTATTGAGGGTGTGAATATTCATTAAAATTTAATTTTTGTACAAGTTTCGATTGGCCGGAAATTCGGAGCGGTCAGTCTGGGACGATTGTCGATTGTGAAGAGGCGGAATAATGGGGGCGTGAGCCAAATGCGTTATGCCTGTCGTCGGCCCTGTAAACAAACGAACGCCGTTATCACCCGAACGAAATAGAGTGTGGAAATTTCATAGCTTTCCCGCAGCCCGACGGGCTCTTGAAATATTCATGACACTGGAATTAAATTAAATAAAGGTTTCCTCCCAACCTGAACCGAGCCCGATGTCTACCGATAACTTTCGATATAACGCGAATCTGTCGCCACTCGGGACCAGCGGATAACTGGAAAATTAACGGAGATTCGAATACGCGGATAAAACAGAACGGTCGGGCGTAAGTTGAATTTCTAATCGGGCCAGTTCATAAAATTCATTTTACACTCGCGGTGAAATGCGCTCTCATGAATATTCCGAAATTAATTGCCCGCAGTCAAGTTCCGCGCTCTCATCGGGTGTCGTTCCGAACGTGTGCCCCTGCGGCTTCTTTATTTTCACATACTATCAACAAACAGAAGACATTGTCTTCACAAGTTGTACAGATTCCTTCATGGTTTCTGTTGGGGTAATGATTAGTCCGCTAGTGTGAACAGCTTTCAAGTTCCCAATAGAAACACAAATCTTTTTTGAAAAATCTAGAAATACAACATTTACATTTTCGAACTAATTCGTTCTTCTGAACGAGAATGGGGCTGTAATTACAGAGGGAGTGCCTCCGATGAACTAACCGTTGTATGAACTTTCATTACTCACTGTTACAATACATTATTGTAATTAACATAATAGAACATTAATAAAATATGTATTAAGTCTCCTTAATACAAACATATACTCCATATAAGGCCAACAGGAAGGTTGTTTAATTTTCCAGTGAATCCATTAAATAAATCCTGAATATGGTTAATATAGACAATATTATTCATAAGTATAGTGTTGGCAATTATATATATACAGTCGGGCGCAACTCATTGTAGAAGGGATTTGGGAATGTGGTTCTAATTTCCTTTTTCCGCAAACGGCAAAATCGGGTCATAAGGTTGGACTGTACAATTAGCGAACAATGTACAGTTCTTATCTGTACGTTTAAATCCGGAATAATCGGATATAAGGCGCCCGTTTAGCTTTCTCGCTCGATTCCGGGCCCGCCTCTGTGAGAGGGGTCGTCCAATGAAAAGAATTGGGTCCCCAATTAGCCGAGAGAAATTCGGCGCACGGCGTTTATTTTTTATTTAAACTCCGGGACGGAAAACAATCCCTCATCATAGACATTGTTTACAGGAATTAGAAAATCGGGCAGTTCTGGCTGACGGGATTCGCGGATTAGCAGTTTTAATTCTTCCGAGGATTAAGGTCTCGTCTAAACAATCCTTCGAGGCTGTTGGAGTAGAAAACAAACGTTTAGTGGCCTAAAAATTCCAAGATTTCAAATTCTAAGGCGATGGGAAGAATCTTAGCCTACATCCATCATCATACTCGAGTATGTATTGGTCATGCCTTAGTACATGTGAGGAGTCGTTTTAGTTAGTAACCTTTCTGCATGTAAGGATGCCCCTTTGCATTAAAAGTACAGATAGAAGACACTGAATACTAGTAGCGATATTCCCCAAAATGATGACAACAGTAATTTATGTATCGTGCGTGTGTAAGAAATGCACCTTATGTGGATCAATTTTAAACAGTTTCCACCATTTATTGGAGGGGTAATAGTCAAGTTTGAAACTGGTGGGTATTGAGGAAAGTGTAAGCCAATTCGGGAAAGGTTCTTATCGCACTTCCTCCCAATCAAGCGTGTACAATATGCAGGGACATCTAAACAAAAACACGAATCTGCATTACTAACGACCACGGCTTTATGAACTGTGACACGGCGGTCCGTATCTCTTCGATACGTATCGCATCCGACCGCATATTAAAATACAGTCGGCAGTCGATTTTACCACATTTTCTCATTTACTTATATTAATTAATTTTTTCCCTCTCCCCCTAATCATTATTTCTATCTCTCCTATTGTCCGACGTTATCTGGCGGCCGATCGAGATACGGCCTGCTGCATAATTGGAGTCCACTCCCCCCCCACCCACCGACCGCCAACATCACATCTCGAGGCGCCCTGGTCTCAGTTCCATTACCGGTCGCGGCGAATGTAATGGTCGAGTTATATTTCCAATTGTTCTAGTGTTAAAATTTAAACACCTTAAAGAATTAATAGCGGATATATATTAGCACCGGATTAAGCCGTGAGGTGTAAATGCACAGTCCTTGTGTAGTTGGAGGGGAAGGAGGCAAAGTTCTGTTTTGCAAAATATTGAAATTAAATTGTGGAAACAATGACCTAGACGTTGTACACAGCTACAGATGTACAAAATTGTAAAGGAAGAAGGTTGAAAATACATCTTGCTTTGTTTTGTCTCTATTCTTTAAATTATACTATATACATCATATAATACTCTTATATTTTCCTTTGGTAATAGTACGAATAAAATTATATAGTGCTGAAAAATGTATGCGGACGAAGTTTCGTAAGAAGCCTCTCGGACGTATTTCAAATTGAGATATAAGCAGCATACGAGACGCAGTTGTCTTCAGAACCCAGGGGGATAAAAAAATAGCTGAAAATAGTTTTGCCTAATAAATTGAGTTGTTAACGGCCAGAGCCTAAGCACGTGCCTTGAGGTTAACGTCCAGTGGCTGTGGCTGGGGACAATTGCAGTAAAGTAAACGAAGACAGGCCCAGTATTATGTATTCCGGTCTCGTTTTGTCAGACCTGTAGACACCCCAAACGGGTACCGCGGGTGAAATGCGGGCGAACGGCAACTACTAGGCTGTTTGTTGGACATCAATTTTTTTTCGGTATATGTGGGCATGTGATAGAGGGTCGATAATTAAGATAGCACAGATAGAACGATTCAGGGAGGAAGGAGGGAACGAGGGAATCGACCCTCAGGTGTTGGGCACACTACAGCCTACACACCCTGCCGTACAGGTGAGGCCTATTTGAATGGAGATCCGGGAGTAATGAAATAAATAGAATCATATTATTACATAGAAGCACGCACAGTGTATACAGCACCTACTTAATACGTTGGGTTCTCCATTCGAACAGCCCACCTGCCAACAGAGAGTTGGCACTGCGTGGAAATATATATGGTAATTGTTCGAAAATCTAAAAGTATAAAAAAAAAAACATTAAACCCGCCTCATCAAGCTTCCATTTTAGATGATGGGGGAACTCTAAAAAGGAAACGGGAAATAGTGTTGACAACAAACCTCGCGACACAATTCCAAATTCAAAAAGGTATTCTATTTTGAAATTCAAATTTGGGAATACAAAGAGTTCAGATTGGGGAGCTGAAAATAAATGAAGTAAACCACGTGCAATTGGAACCATACATTGACCACCCAGAAATATATGCGGACTAGAAAACAGAAGTTTCAATCTGTGCATGGGTATAAATATTTTTTTGAAGTGATTTTGGAACAAGAAACATTTAGATATTTACTTCCCAATTTGAACACTTAATTGGACCTTGGTGTCTGTTTCCTACGAATGTACAGCTGGGCTATCCACAGAGGATCAAATCCAGGACTTGAGAAAAAAATGGTACAAATTGCATTGAATAATAGCTTGGAAGTACAATTTCGTAACAGAAAACAAAATTCCCCTTTCGTTTTTCATTTGCCATACAGTCGTGATAAGCGATACATAGTTAATACAAATTTGTTACGGGCGAATGGACGGTTACAATTCCAAACTGCTGTGCTGCAAGTACAAGTTACATACAAGTGTCACAGGGGAAAGACGTATCGTTCAGGCCGGTGCGGCCGTACCGTTGTATATTGCTGAACAAATATATGGGGCATTGACCCTTACCGGTTATTTATTAGGTTTTTTTCGTTCCTGTTTCTATTCAGAGAGCGTACAGAGGCAGGCCGCGAGAGGTAAGGGCGTGGTCCCGTGGCGGGGCGCAGTGTGCATGCGGGTTCGAGACAAACGGCTATTAATTAAACATAAATTTTACGATTATGTGGGCAGCTCGGCTACCGGATAGGGGCTCGTCACCTGGACCGGGAGGGGGTCGTTGACGGTACACCTCACGGGGGAAACGACACAGGGGGAAACGGGATGGATTCATTTCGCACGGGGCACGGCCCTCATCAAGCCATAAAAGTTAAAGATTTGATTTTGGTTTTGAATAAGTTTTTCAATTTGAAGAACACGAAATATAAGTGGATATATTTAACCTATATTTCGGAAGAATTGGCTAATAACAGAACGGCTATCTGCATAATAACACCGAGTAAACTCAAAAACATTTCGACATCACGCGTCTCGTTAAATTTAACAACATTTAAATTTGTTTAAATTTAAGATATTTTTTGGCGAATATTACTACGACTTTCTGTCCCCACTCCTCTAACCTTTATCTAGAGATATATAATTTTTTTAAATTAATTTTTCTTATATTTCAGTTTATTATAAAACTATGTCATGCTGTCTTCTGTCATTATATGCACGTTGTAATCTATATACAATATATACCACTACTATTACTTCTACTACTGCTACTAAGCTAATTTATGCATGTCGCCTGATGATACTATCAGTACGTCACTACATTCATTAATATATTAATAGTCTTCATAGTCATGTAAATTAAATTTTATTCTGTTTAGTTGATACAAGAGAAACGTTAACAGAGCAACTAATATACATTAATTATTTAAAATCTGCAAGAAAAGTAAATTTTGCACACAAGCAAACTAAATTAATTGTTACGTATAGACTGAACACGTACACGGACCACCAAAGTCATTTCTAAAAATTCGAAAACACAGATAATGAAAACGGGAAGAATGGAAGAAAAAATACAGACATCTAATCTGATTTCCCACCGATGATCCCGATAACAAATTGGTAATTCAACAATACAAATGAGCTGGGAAATTTCCTTTTTGTTATTATTTCCCTTAAATAAGGATCCCCCTCCCGCCGTGTCCGACTTTAAGGGACACAGCGGCAATTTAATGCTTGATATTCGCGCCGATTTCGAACACTTGGTTTGGAATAATAAGCTAGTTAATTCGAGGAGAGAGAGAGAATCCCATTTATCCCTCGAAAATCTTTTCAAAGGAAGCAATTATTAATCCATGAATTCGTCAAAAAATCTGCCTCGAATATGGGTAGCATAGCGGGAACTAATTACAGATTAAACCTGTCTGTTCAGGCGAAGAATAAAGCTTAATTGGAACTCGGAGTGTGAAGGAAACCAATTATATCAGTGCTATCATATACCAAGTCATATGTGAAAGCGGGTGTAACAGTAGTAGGGTTAGTATTAACATAATAAATAATTATCTGAGAAATATGAATTCGGGTGTATTCCACTGTTACTCCAACAGAACATTTCCCTTTCCTAAGGGATGATATCACTACCTGATCGTGTTAATGCGCATATTATATCATATTATTATATTATATTGTTATTCCTAATTTGTAAATATTGGTCAGCTGGTGGGCAGTATTTATTTTACTAATTTTCCTATTATACCTAATGCTCTTATGATCGATGCTTCAGAAGATATCTACTGGAGGATCGGCGCTAGTTTGTACTTTACCGACGAATTGTGCTATTGATAATGACTCTATATCAGTCCAGCTCGGAGACAAATTGGTGACTGGAAACGAAGGCCGCAACTGCGGTATTATTATACAACAGCTTCTGGGACGGGGATAGGACGAACTTTACCGAAGTCAAACCGTTTTATGATTTACGATATCGGTCTGGGCGAGGGGAGGTGGGGAGACCCAGAATGTGTAATTCAATAAAAGGGCAATAAAAGGGGAAGGGACGGTATATTAATTTGGTGGGGCCCGTGGTGGAAGGTGGCCGGCGCGGCTCCCCGCATCCCGCACAACCGCCAATCGGGTTTATCGCCCCAATATATCACCCGGGGCGCTGGCAAAAACCGAAACGTTCATTTGCCACAATCCAATAGTAATTATGGACTCCTCCCAATGAACTCTGCCCCCAATTCACCGGCCGTTACTTTTTGCGGTCCCTTCAACCCCCTGCGGGTAATCTAATAAACCGGAGATGATTATATAGACCGACATTTCTCAACATATTTTTCATTGCTGTGTTGATAGATAATTCCAATAAAATTAAGGCAGCGGTGAAGGAAGAGAAAAATTATTTTGAAATTAATTTCTATATAGCTGTTAAACCGTTCTAGGAATAATAATAATAAAATCGTCAGTTTGATTGCAGTATAAGCATAGATATATGAATTTATAACCTAATTTGGTGTTCACTGCCTTCAGAGTGGGCCCAAATTCAAGAAATTCTCCAACATTTGACCACACAGATCTCATGAAATTCCGCTTAAAATTACCATAAGGATGTGGCAATTATTGCTGCATTTGTACCAGCGTCCAATACCGGGAGTGGGCGTGATTTGTCAACGTTTACCCGTTAGCGTCTTTTTAGTATGGATGAGATTCTAAGGAGGTACAGCTTTATAAATCATCCGCCTCGGGTATTACGGCCGTTGTCCACGGCGCTATTTCTCCCGGTCGCAACTGACCTCACTTTATGGCTTTTTCCCTCGCTTGAACATTTACCGTGTGGTCCCATCTGTGGGTCCAAATTATTTATGATTAGACGAGACATTTATCTTGCGGTATTCGGAATAAAAACCACGAACAGAGAGGCTCTGCGGTTTATAAATTCCCGTTTCTAAAATTAACTACTCGGGGATACATAAAATTGGGCACTCTGTCCTAAATCAATTTGCAATGATCTTAACAATCAGCTTAACAATGATCGGCATTCCGCAACCAAGTGGTACAAACAAACAATTGTTTGTGGTGCAAATGTGGTTCATCTCCACCCTCCACCCTTGGCCGGGCGCTGACTCTATTCTCCGTCGCACGAGAACAATAGAGAGTTTCTCCACATCCTGCAGAAACTCTGGACGGCGTATCGGAGTCGGTTCGAGATGGAACAGTGTCTACTGTGCCAGTGTGTGTAATGCACAATTTGCCCGCCGTCAATTACGCCACTCGAAAATTGATACAACGGCCCAAATATTCAATTTGTATCGCTTAGACAATTGCGGTCAGTTTCTTTCTGACACCCCAAAAAAAAATTGAGTTACGACGATAAATGCGAACGCCGGACGGAAGCGAATAGGCGCATAGATAAAGTAATACTATTTTTCTTTTTTTTTGCTTTTCAAGTAAAACCGATACGTTCGCTGCTAGAGTTATTAATTTTTTACAGAAAGAAAAAATGGAACGATATAGCCTACAGCGTCAGCACAGATAAAGGCTGGGAAAAAATTTGTCCCGGCCGCCGTGGGCTGATTGCAGTTCCCCACAATCGGGTAACATACTGTGTTCCGATTACGTCAATCGATAATTGACGACTCGGAAATACAAACAGCCCAGAACGAGTACACACACGTCCTTATGTACACACAATTGTGAATGGCGCTATCTGGCTTGGCGCGGCTAAAGGGAGATTGATGCTTTCGGAGAAACGCGTGAAGTGCGTGGGAGAGTGAAGTGTCGGAAATGTAAAAAAGTTCTAGGAGTAAAACCTGTGAATGATAAATGATGCAATGATTGCGACAATGAACAATAACAGACACGATTTCAAGCCCATAACATTATATATAACTAGAACTATCCATGCATGTGGTTAGACTTCCAACCTTCAAGTCGTGTGCCCTCCAATGGCCGTAATAGTGGCAAATCTAATAATCATCCCTTATGTCTTCGCACCGATTGAACAGCCGGATGGTTTCTATTGGAATGAAATTCTTCTATTCTTCTTCAGTAACTCAGATAGACACCGATACTATATATTAATGCCTATATTCCTTAAATTTACCAGATATCAGAATCAAAGCTCTCTCAGTTTATATAAAGGTATATATAATGTAATAACTGAAATTTAATTCGAGGAAAATTCGGTCCGTGACCAATTCCAATTCATCAGGGGGAGACTGTCCAACTATTTAATTGTTTAATCCCATCCTCATCCCACAGAATGTTCTCACCCAAAGATAGAGAATTGACTTAATAAATATGTAGGCAAAACGGAGTGGAATTAATGGACGAAATCCGCCCCGTTAGAGGCCGACACCCCGTTGTGTCGTTATAGAGGCGTTCATGATAACGCCTGTTGAGCGCCGGAATTTCAAGGTGTCTACGAGGTTTTACGAAAATTGTCGGTACTGGGGGGCGCGACCCACCATTTATCCCGGCGGGGGAGGTATCCACCCCGTCATTAGAACGGTCCTGAAGGGAGGGGGGTGGCAAAAACCCTCGGCGCTTTGAAAAAGATGAAAATTGGGGACAGGGCCGGCCGTACATTATGCGACCGAATTATGCGACGTGGGGAGGCCAGGAAAAACCCGAGCGGTTTTTCGCCCTCGAGGGCAAAAAAAATTATTCCCTCCGGGCCGTTCAATTATACTGGGACAACGGCCCATCGCCCGCCACAAAATATTAATACCAGGCGCGATGGCCAGAAATAATTTACAGTTTGTTAAACTACAGTGATTTTGGATACTATAACCGAAGGATGATAATGCAGGAAACCATTGATTCATGTCAACAGGTCGGGTGGGGATGTTATTAAACTCAGTTATATTTCTAACCAAAACTTCTACCATTCCCCATTGAACATTTGAATTATTTAATTATTAATAATTAAACCGAGGTAAACCAAGATTATAAGTGGCACAGAATATTTGAATCTGCCCAAGTACCGGATAGTTCAAGCTTAAACATTTGAAACAGGCTGAAAGTCACTTGTTTCCCCGAAGAGCTCACATTTCAGGATTGGAGGGCAATCTCCCCCTTGAGGAATGCCAGCTTGAAATAAAACGAATGCCGCGCGATAATTTTAATTAGTCCGATCGTTAATTTGTCGCCGGAAAGCGCGACCGACCGACACGACCGAGTGTACCGATTCAACGGCCGGGTATTCGAAATATTCAACCAGCGGCGTCTGAAACCGAGCCCCGGAATCCGAGCGGCAACCACCCCGCGAACAACGCGCCCAACAATCCCTTATACGGCGTCCGCTGTACCGCCCTGTAAATATAACCTATAGAAAACAACGGGGAGGGACAAACGGAGGAGGACGAGGAGGCGTGGAAGTAGATTGGGTCTTAGGGTAAGGCTGTGAAAAAAAAACCTTTTTCCAATGAAGCTGGTTCACCGGCCTAACCGATATTCTCTTAGGCTGACGTAAGGCCCGTCGATTTTGGCTTCATGGCAATATAAAGCCGCTGTGTGTCAACCGGTTGTTTTTGGTGGTTTTTTTGGATGAAAGAAGCCCAAGTTCAGGACAAGAATACAGGCAAAACTAACTTTAACAGTAAAAAAAATCATCTACAAAATCAAAAGTTAGCTTTTCCAATTGCGGGATTTTCCAACTAGGCTGAAGAAAAGAAGGCTGGAAGATAACAACTAACTTTGCCAGTATCGACTGCAGGAGAATTTAAAATTCAGTTTTATTTCATACTAACAACTCCTTTACTTAATAGTAAATAGTTACCGAACACATAATATTTTTCCTATTAGAAGAAACAAGGGAATTCTATTCCAATAAAGGCTGAACAGAACATTACCTCAAGGAATAATGTTCCGGGTAACAGTTTGTTACAATGACCAAACATTTGGGCGTATGTAAACCGAAAAGGGCATTTAATATATCGCTATTATTATATAGTGTGGTAATATTATTATTATTGTGTACAACATCGGTTTTGAACCGGTGAAGAAACCTTATCGGAAGAGTTGTATGCTAGCCAAACGATATAAGGGAAACGCGGTAGAGTCGGAGGAGAGGGCCCGCCAGTAAGGAGAGCCGACCAAGGGCGTTCCTTATGCCATCGCAGTGTGGAACAAACCGGTTTCTCGGCGCGGTCTCCCGGTACGCGTAAATCCCGGCCTCACTGGATGAAATTTCAGTCTTTCGAAACGCGCAAAATTCAAAACTTTCGGTGGGGAGGGTTCGGGCTATAGACGGGCCCCCGGATTTCCTGGATTTACTAACGATCACGCGTACGGCCCGCAGTTATACGCTAGAGCGGTTCTCGGCCGAACGAGGTGTGTATTTCGGTAGCGGTTTGTTAGCCCCGGCTCTTGTTTCGGGGTAATTGCCGGGGAATAGGAAAAGGTGGACGAGGGGAAAAAATGCCCAGAAAACAATCACTCTCTCGGGGCCGGATTGTGAATTTTTCTTTTTTGTGAGAGTCATGCACCGTTTCCCTTGGGAAGATTATCGCGACTCGGATAATGATGGCATTCTCGTTTCTTTCTCCTTTTTTTTTCTTCTCTCCGTTCCACGGCTATTTACCTACCGTTTCCCGTACACCGTGCCCTCAGAAACAGTAGCCGTATTACACGGTACGATTAAAATATTCCGAGACAATATTTGTAGCGTTTCTAGCAATTAATATCCTCCTTTAACCTCAAGATCTAAAATGTACAAGAGTGGTCTATGTTTCAGCACGTGTCGAAAAATGTGACGAAGTCAACATACTAACTAGGTTTCTTGTAAGAGGGCAAGGGAAATAAACCTCAACATATACAATCCACATCAGCAACAGTAAAAAAAGGACTTCCCGAACATATTGGCCGGTTTGTAGGCACACGAGATAGGAACCTATTCGCCGCGTCCACAAGGACCATTATGTTTCTAAAAAACTTCTGCCATAAATTCAAGTCCACCGAAGTCAGAAAGAACTAAAATACGTTTTATATAGCTCAATATTCTTTAAGCATCTACCTCGGTACCGTTTGAAAAATATACAACTAGACTACTTGAACTGAACTCACCCTTTGTAGGACAATAAGGAATGGAAATGGCGCAGTACCAGTTCTGACAAGGGCTAAATCAAGTTTTTCGATCTGAAGCCGGTAGTGTCCTTTTTTTGACAAGAGCTTTCGATCACTGCAGAAACCGTAGAAATGGAAACGAAAATGGACTTTATCAAACTGGAGCGGAAACGTTAGGAAGTGGAGGGCCCCGAATATATTCCCATCCGCGTGGGGCGGCAGGAGGTGAATGTAAATTTTATGAATATTAACAAGACACTGTTTCGGCTCCGCCCATATATATATTTTTATTGCCATTTCTCTTGTAGATCATTATGCAAATTCTTGTTGCCGGTATAAGTCACGTATTGTATAAAACATGTTGAGAGTTCGACTTGGGGCTGAGGAAAGACCGGTAGGAAGCCGGTATATAGGTTACATTCGGGGTTCGGTGCACCCAAAAACGAATGTCGGAAGGGCGTATATGTCTCAATCGGGCTTGAAGAAATGGGCTTTTTAATCTTTGAGATCTCAACATGTTGAGATGCCAGTTTGTTGCCGAATGATTAATTCCAGCCGTCCTTCCTCGCAATTGAGACTCCGTCTGGGCCTATTTTTAAAAGTCGATTAATTTTCGCCTATCGAAAGTTTCTCCAGACAGGCTATTTTTTTCCATTCGTCTCGATTACTCAGCCAGAATTGATTCAAGGAATATTCGAGACATCATCACTGAACAGAGAAGAAAATTAAACAAACCAAGCCGATTATAATTTTAATTCACGAAAATCGACCTTTAAGGACGGCACTCCATCCAGATAGGAGAAAAGTCGTTATCTACGCCTGCAATAAATGGACAGTTAATGTTCGAATTTATGTCTGCTACAAATTACATTAAAGCTCAGCCCATAAATAATTTCCTAATACCTATCGAAATTCGCCAGACTATAAACGTTTACCCCTTTTCTGTATAACCGAGTCCATGGTTTAAAATTTTCAGGATGCATAACAGAAGTCCGAATTTCCTCCGGCGCCCGACAAACCCGTCCGGGATTGCGTGGCAAACGCCAGGAAAGTCAAGAGCAAATATTTTTTCAATAATAAATGCCCTTTCCTTGGCGGTAGGGTGGCTTTAAAAAGTCACCCCGGTATCGGGCGCCATTTATTTATTTTCTTGCGTTCAATTTTTCTTTTTCCACACGGCCGGACCATAACCAATCAGTCCGCGGGGTTCACGAGGGGAGGAAATTGTTCCAAGATTATATTGCCGGGGCCGTAATCGCAATAAAAAGACCGGGTACGCGAATTTCCGCTCCTATCGCCTACAGAAAGCCACCCCCTTCCCACTCCCCGAACAACCACTTCCCTATCGCCTTGATATGCACGCGCTCTTTTTCCGTTTTCCTTTTCAGCTTTTCCTTTTTTTCTACTCTCCGCCCCTTCTCGGTGCAGTTTATTTTTTTTAGGACGGGCGCGCGATCCGGCTTTTTAACCTCGTTTTTTACGAGGAGGGAAGCGTCCGGTTTTTTCTTCGATTCCGCTGGCTGCGCCGAAATTTGAATATCGAAGCGGCAAATTTGAATTCCCATTTGGACGTTCACGACGGTTCTAATTTAGAGCGGAATATTAATGGTATAAAATAAATTGGAACGATAATTCTTATTTCAGACTCACATCGCCGAGTACAATAACGCTATGAACGACATGGAAACTAAACGACAGCATTAGCACATTGTAAAAATTGGAGGAAAAATTTTGCTCTGCGAATATTTTAGATAAACCACTCCCGATGTCGTCACATAAATTTAGGTTGTACGAAACATTGACCAACATGAACCGAGGTCCTAGTTTCTTACTACTGATAAGGAAAAGGAGACGTAAGTGGTCAAAGCACTTCCCTCGCGGATTTATAACTATATAGTTTATTTTTAATTTCACACCCATAGAACATCTACATTTCATGAGGAAGCCTAATTTTCTGGGCTTACTTTACGGACCGATTCGCCGATTTGGTTATATGACGAAACCCACCAAATTAGGCAGAAAACGGGACACAGGATTAGTCGTTACTCAGGCCAGAAGAACGGCCATCGGAGGGAGGCGTGTCGGCGGGCAGATGACGCCACGCTGTCCGCGTCGGGGGAACGGGGAAAAAAAATTGTCCCGCGATTAATTAAAAGATTAAGGACTCCGAGGTCAATTAGTTATTAGCCCGCGATGTTGTGGGGGTTTCAGGATACGGAAACGAGTCCACAGATATCATTACCCCGGGGGCTATGATTGATGACGGGACTGCTCCTGCAGGTAGCAGGAGATTCCTCGGAGGACCCCTCCCGGGGGGGGGGGATTCGGCACCAGATAGGAAGATACTGACAGAAAGGGATATGGAGAGAGTAAAAGGATACTGTTTTGAGTTATCTCACCATTCAGAGTTCCTTTAGCAGGTTTTTGTACCGAACCGTTGTACCCGTTTCCATTAACAGCAGTTCCCATTTCTGCCCCCATTCGCTTATCACGATATTACTTGCTTGAAAATGTATCATTTGAAGAACACTTCAATAAATTCTTTCCAGTTTAGCCGTGTTGCGCAACATCGCGTACATTCAGTACAACTCTAAACAGTGGAATTAAAATACATTAAACTGTCAGATTAATAGAGTAGTAGTTAATTGTTGGATTCTAAAACGCTAAATTAAGGAATTGTAGATCGGCATAGATTAAGGAACGTTTAGACCCATTAAATGCGCAATTTTCTTTCCAGAAATTAGATTTAAATGTCAAATTGATAACCTTATTACTTGGGAAGCAATCGCGGAAGTATTAAATTATTACAATTCTGAGAACAATATAATATTCATCGAAAGTTTGAACATTTAAATAAAAAATTGATCGCATAAGTTCAAAGCAATATTACTGGACACACATTTAGGGACATATTTTAGGGAATCGTGTCCTAGGTTCGGAAGGTAGTCGAAGGCGGAGATTTTAACGTTGTGAAAAGAAATAGTGCACGATACCAGAATATTGAATATTTTATAATGGTTTATATTGTCCAGTTACATTTCTCAAAGAATTCCCAGACAAAGCAAGAACCATCGGTCAATCTTCAAGAACTCTTTCAGACACTACCCCCACAATATTAACCTAGAGCCTTGATTGTTAGTATTTCACTGTAAAAATGAGTTTTATTTTAACTAAAAAATGATTTCCGACGTTTGCAAGCATGAATTTTAGTTCTTCCCGACAATGCAGGACATAAATTCGGCGTGAAGGATTTTTCAAAATTTCGTATTAAGCCCAAAGCAATAAATTATGACCGCCGTTCTGATCCAAGTCATTAAGCCTTTAATCCAATCAAGGCACGAGGATGTAAGCCAGCATTACTTTCATGAGTCGGTTGTTTTAGTGGCCGTGCAGTTGACACATGCCGGATAATAAAATCTAATAGACGTTTCACGCGTGGAGTCTTCCTTCTCCCGTTCTCCTTCCTCGGACCATGAACGGCGTAAATCCATTATTTTCGCTCCGACTCTTTCAATTAAAATGCTAAATGATCTGATCGGAATACCGAAAGGCCTCTGGAAGGCGAATGTAAATAGACAGCGGCCGCGACGGCAGGAGGAGATAATGCAAGGACCGTTAGACACTTAACCGGCATGCATATTCATAATTTGTTTCTTTATAATTATCGGTTCTTCGATATGGGGTTTAGTGGCGTGCTCGGGAATTTTTATATATAAAAATGAAAATTATTCGGTTAATTGTTTTAGGGGGAAAAAAAATCCGTTATTTATCCAGCACCGTTTGAACGACCGGGCAGGTGTTTATAGTCAAATGACAAAAACTCGTCCGGTGGGCTTCAGACATGTGAAAACGAAGCCACTAACTAATTTCCAAAGAATTTTTAGAACATTAGTTCATATTAAATGCCATATATTCTTTATTTCTGCATATAACATCTCAAATCTCTAGGAACAGATATAATATTTTAAATTACGGCTAATTTTCAATTAGAATTTTGAATTTTGGGAAAATTGAAGTGGAAACTCAATGGAAATTTATCAATTGCTAATCCACCCTAGTTTTATTACTAAAATTGATTTGAATAGTAGTGATTACTCCAGATATTTTATTCTGAGTCGATCATTATTGTACTCTTAGCCTGAGTGTATGTTGAAATCCAATGCTATATCATACATCAGGAGGACATTATCTTGATTACGCGTTGACAATACTCAGCGAATTAGGCCCAAGTTTCCTCGCCCCATTTCGACTTGCACTTGTTTGCACAAACACTTCCCAAGTGGCGGAATATTCGGGGGGGGGGGGCTTTCCCGAGCCGTTAATTTTTCAGGACCCACTACGTTTTCCGGGCCCCATATTTCCTCGAGTTAATGGGCCGTCCTTAAACGTTTTAGTGGCTCCGGTTCCGGTCGGAAACGGCCCAATTAAAGCGCGATTCCTTCTTTCCGCAGGTGCAAAGCCTGTCGTGTTCTTTACCGCCCCTATCCGCGCTATGTCCGGCAAACATTCTATAAAGCGATCGACCAAATATAGCAGTGTTGCCGGCATTTTAAAATATGATATAACGCATTACGTCCATCAGTTATTCTACCGACGATGCGATGAATAATGGCTACTAGACAATTAAAATTGCAAAAACCAAGTTAGTATTCCCGATTGTAAAGAATGCAGTTCAAAGTATTTGAATAAGAAAGAGAACATGAAATTAAAACAGTAAATAATTTTTTACTTTGACTGGTTGTAAATTCCTTAATTTACTAATGCCTGCAACAGGTACTGAATGATGACTAAAAACCAGATCTGACATCCCGAACCCTACAACCTAACCTGCTATAGTAGACATTCGGAATTTCTGTAGGATCATCTATAATCATTTTGAACGTCAACGAATTTATTTCAGACGACAGGTCCATTTCGACTGACCCCGCTTCGGATTGGGACATATTTTATCGGTTATAACTCGGCGCGGGTTTAACTCGTCGGAGGATCAATCAATCAATCAATCAATCAAATCAGTCAATGTAATGCCGGTCCGTGTTAAAGCCCGCGTATTAATGGGTACAACCTGATAAGCCTGATGGGCATCTGTCGCCCGCCGGGATCCGCCAATGGCCGATTTACAAATGTTGGGAACGACAGCGTAATATGGCGTCGCTGCAAAACACGCAAACTTACTGTTCGGTCAGATTTGCTTCATTTTTCGCTCATATTTTTCGAGCTAATTGGGAGGCCTCGCAGGAGTTTTGAGCAACTGTTTTACTCAGTTGACAAAAAATGATCAATTGCGAAAGAATTCAGAAATGCATTTCATTATTTACGACTTTATAAGAGGCGTAGTAATTTTAGAATGTGACAGTATAACATTCTAACAGTACACGAATGAATGTTTCCCCCCTAATGGATGACAGGCTGACCAGAAATCTCTAAACTTGTAGAAAGGGTACCCTACTAAAGATACGAGCAGCCGATACTGGTCTAGTGTAAGACAAAATCAGTACACAACTGACAGAATTTTGGCATTCAAAAACCTTCGCTAATCACCAAATAGGTATCATCCAATCATTTACAATGTACTATGATTTAAGATGGTTGTCCTCAAACTGGATGAATGGGCGGGCAATTTACTTCCAAACGCTAATACACATCATACACAAGCGATCGACCCACTACGCTTTCCACGCATGCAGAGATAAAATCGAAAACTGCGCCGCAAATCATTCCGCTATGAGCCCGACAATTTGCCACCCTTAAGCGAGACCGTCGTCTTTGTTTGCTCGAGTGTCGCGATACGGATCGTTCGCTGGGGGACCCGCTCTGATAAACTTGCAAGTGCCCCTCCAACCCACCAACCACTTCAACACACACACACACACACACACACACACACACATCACCGATAAGTTACAGTCTTCGCTTCGCCCGCCACCTAAGCCCCGGGGAATTGACTGGTCGAATTAAGTCGGCCCGAGTGCAAACAATGAGATTTACGATCCGGGACAACGCCGCCGACGCATTGTTCAAATGTCCATTATTTAATGGCGGCGAGAAGGCAATTATTACAGAGGACAGGAGGTACTCAAGGACCCGGAGATTTACGCATCTGCAATCCTTTTACGAAGGTCCGATTTTAGAACTTATTTTCCTCGTCAGGCAAACAACCCGTATAAATTATTTACAATTATCGGGGATTGCTCCGCTCATGTCGTGGACTGTAATTTATAATTGAAATTAGTCGGAAGTAAATTACGCTATTTTAATTTTCAAAAATTGGAAAAAAACCAGTGAAACCGGGACCTGTCATTTTGGCTATTAAAATATCGCCCGGTCCCACGAAACTTTAAATACAATTTTAATTTGGCTGGCTAGCACACACAGGGCCTGTTGAAAACAACTATATAATTCAAGAGACATTATCCTAATGATTTATTCCCAATATATATTTGTCTTTCTACCCCGTTTTCAAGCCCGCAACGCATTACATAAACGTCCAAATCGGAATGAAACTAGGAACGATATTTATTCAGTTTGCAGCACTCGTAAATTCATTTTCCTATACATGATTTTAATACTTTGTAGATGCGCGATTCAAGCTTCTCAGTAATATTCAGATATAAGATAGTTTCTGGCAAATTTTAAAAATATTTTATAGTGTGAAAAATGTATGAAGGTTGCACCTCCCTGGCTCTGTATGCGTGTTCTCATATGTTAGCAAATTATTATTCATTTCAACTTCTTAATATCCGGATACACATGGCCAAATATGGGCGTATGCCAGGGTATTCTAGATAATCGTATTTCGTCATTCATTTTGTAGGTCATAAGGACTTTTGAAAATGTGTGTTTCCACGCACTGATGGAAAACAAATTTACCACAGGCTCAATTTAGTATTGAGCGCTCAAATTTCAAAGGGCGCCGCATAGCTTTCACATTAATTAACCCGGCCCAGAGATACCGTACAAATTGGGCTCGGCAAGGCCAACGAAAATCCGAGCGGCAATTAGACGCGTCCCAAATATTTCAGCCCGCCGGTTCACTCGCCGAGTCTATAAGACAAATTTCGCTCTGAATTAGAACAATAACAGAACGGAAATATGACCGAGAAGAAGGAGGTAAAAACGCGAGGCCCATTGTTCCGAAGCAGCAGTTAACGGTAATTCGGGAGCTAAGCAGGAGATTGGCCCACATTAAAAGGTGCAATGATCTTCAACCAGGATAGCGCTTTCAGGATTGAATTCAAAGGGAAGACGGTATAAGCTTAAGACTGTCCTTAAAAACTTAAGTGGGGGAAGTTAGTCCTGCACCGGCAACGTTCATGGCCCGAATCTTATCTTTGATATCAGGTTTGGTTCTCGCCATAGTATCCACTAATCGTTTAATTAAGGTTGACATTTCATTGATTCCTATTGAACAATTTTGTTACCCGTCTAAAAGAATTGAAGTTATAAAGTTGAAAGAGATGCCTGTATATAACGGTTCCAAGATAAGGATTGGAACCAGGTGGCTAACCGATTTTTCTGTTAAACATTGAATCACTGAATTGAACTACCTTATCAGATTTCAATTCTTATCATATTCCGTCCCAACTCGCCCAAACGTCCTAAATTTGAAGTTCAAACCGCAATTTCAACGGCTATATATTTTCAAATTATCTTGACTTGGGACGTAATTCGTACAAAATTCACTTGTCCTCCGGGCGTATAGGACAACTTCCATTGTCCGGGTGGAAGATTCCGAGGCCCGCATTTAATTGCGGGAACGGCCGACAGGTGTACAAATGGTCGACTTGAAATACCGTACATCATACATGGTCAAGGAAACGCTAATTTTCTCGCGAACCGTAAATAAGTTTCTCGGTTCCCCGTCCCACCCCTAAATACAGCAGCTCCGACACAGTAACCTGTAAAATATTAATTACTCCTACCTTTCTACCTTATTCTAGCACTTCCTTCGGCATCTGGACACGTGGAAATAATACAGAGTCCAATGTAAATTTACTTCCATATTCTGTTTTTTGGCACCAAAAAAGTGCTAGGCGATAGGCGCTCACTAAATAAAATGGCGCGATAGGCCGAAGCTACATTAATACTGTTCGTTCGCGGTAAACACATTCGAAAACTCCTCAGAATTTCCGATAATCCCCGTTTTGAATTGCCCAACCTTGCGGTTGTTTTGAAACGTGACAGCGTTATCGAATCACAAACGAATTATCCGACGCCAAATGGGACTTCATCGTCCGTTTCTTTCACCGCGCGTGTCATTTAAAACAATAAGAAGAAGATAACTGGTGTAATTTTGCCAGTCCGATAATTTCCATACTCCTTCAGGCGTGTTTGCTAACACGCGGTATAAAGATGAGCTTCACGAACAGGAAATGGTATGTTTACTTAGACACAATCAGACTTGTGTCCCCGAATAATTTGTCCACTACTGCACTGACTGCCTTGAAACTGAATTTTCTTTTTTAAACTAATCCCGACATACGTTTTGAATATCCATTAATACAAATCTGGGGGTGCATAAAAAAACAGTTATTCTTTAATTTAATAACTGAAGAAGTTATTATCTTCTAATAGGACAATTTTATAAATTAATCGAAACTTTCTGAATGAAAAGTAAACCTATTTAAAATTGGCTACGAGACGCAGAAATAAGGTAGTCAGATCTCTTATTTTCCTTATCAAATCAGTTTTTTTTTTCCGCCAATGCTCAACTGGAGAATAAGATCTCATGGAATGTCCGGTATCGGCGATTAGTATCAGGTAATTCGATCGTCTTATTTCAAAACGAATTGGTAAATTCAGTTTTGCATTTCCATTGTAAAAACTTTCAGACCGGTCGACAGGTGTGGATATACATCCTACTGACAAGGGAAAAAGTGATGCTAATTTCTAGTCCATAGATAAGATATAATGGAATAATTTTGCTATTAGACATTTTAATTTTTGGACGCTAGATATTTTGCCATGGGGAATAAATGTTTTTTGTTATTCCCAACGATAGATATTCCATTCTTATCATTCTTAAGTTGTAGATCATTGACTTAATTGTTTTACAACTATTCGAAGAGGTACAGAGCAACAAAATGGTTACATTGCAGTGTAAGGAGTTTGTAGAAATGATCTGTACATTAAGTTAACACGTTATCGGACCTTTTTGTCCATGATTGGGAAATCAGAAGTCATTTAGCTTTCCATAAAATTCATGGAACTTATCTTTTTCTATCATATTTGTTTTTTCTTGTTTACGTATGTACTGCCTTAACAATTAATAATGAAATGAAACCTATGTTCGTATGGACAGAAAAATTGTTCACATGTGATAACAGAGTTTATGGAAACTGTGATTATATCATATTTTCGGTACCATGATATTAATTATGTTATCATTTCGTTAACAGAACTTTAAAAACACAGAGAGTTGAAAACCGGAATTCATTTTTTTAAATCTCAAGGAACTTTCCGTTTGTGCATTTCGAAATTTATCTTCCGGTCTCGAATGACGTTAACACTTTGGACAGCGACGAGGAAATCAGTAGGTGCTTGAAGTAAAAACGTAGGTATGATAGACCAATGAATCAGACTGTTACTAGACCAATTTGTTGAGAAAGGACGACCATATTTTTCTTTTTTGTATTATATTTATATAAAGGCTTGTAAATGTTGTTTCTCCAAACATATTCGCGGTCACAACTGAAGCATGATATATTAATATTATATATGATATATTAAGTACATATATTCACATAATTTATCACTAACAATAATTGTTACAACATAGTGTTAATAAACGATGGATAAAAACGATTTTCTTTCTGCCTAGTAAGTTCACTAAGTTGCTACATAAAGAACAGTGTAAATACCGAATTTCTTTTCATAGTAGCCAGATCTGCTGATGAATCGAGGAGGGGAAATACTCAGAAAGCCTCTGATATTGTAGATATATGATGATTTTAGTAGATGTGAATAGTTGGTAAGTTTAATATTTAAATGGAAAGATGCGTGCACAACACCTTCGTACGGCTTTGTAGCTTTAACAACGAGCTGAAAGGGATTTAATCATAAAATCTCCATACACAATTAAGCTGTTTTAAAGAAAAACTTTATAGCATTTTATAATATCCATGTCGATAGATTCCGATCGCCTGTAGACCATCGGATTCGGAAAAATACCTGCTTATGAATTCATGCTTATATATTCATTTCGAATCAAATTCAATTTTTAGGAACAGCCTAATATTAATTATGTCACTAAATAAAGCTTTATTTTATAAATTAGAATAATCTAACTTTGTCTAACAGCATTTATTTTATATAAAATGAATCTTGGTCTTGATTATTGTTCTATGGAACCAATATCGACGTATGACTGCATCCTTCATATTCCTACTATTTAATATATACCAGGTTGGATTTATTCTGTAGAAAATTAAGTAAAAAAATCATTTAAAAATAAACATTTCGCGCGGCGCGAGAGTTGAAATCTTTCGGATTCTTTCCCGCTTCGCGACTGAAGAAAATCTGGCATCGCAGTGCGCAATTCCGAATGGAGTAAACGCGAAATGCGGTCGTAAAAATAAAGTTTATTTTATATTTTCAGAACGTGAAGTGAATTATCTGAATAGAAAGATCTGCACAACGCGTTGAAGAATGCGATAACCGCCCCCCACTTCCACCAAAAAAAAACCGTAACCGTAGCATGAATTTACTTAATTTAGCTCTCACATGCAATTTTAATGCCTAACTCGGAAAATATAAAAACGCACGAATAACCGATGACTGACAACCGTTTCGAGATATCCTCACTGTAAAAATTAAACTTTATAAAAATGATAAAACTTAGAACATTCATGCAGTAAAGTTGAATCGTCAGATATATATATGTAATCGATTATTGTATGTATTGTTAATACACGAACATTAATGTTTCTAATTTTTCAGCCATCGTTCAGCCTACGTTAAGCGGCGTCACGCGCCCTTAATAGAAAGAGGATGGCCCTTGAAGTTGCGCGGGAAAAATTATTTTCGGATTCACGATTAAAAGCACGTGCGGATAGGCAGAATAGTGGTGGTGGAATGAATCCTGCGGAGTGATATTATCCAACCCGAGGTCGGGTATATTTTCTGAGCTGAAGACATCGCTGGGGGTCTGCAGAAATTTTTAATGGGAGGTACTGAAATAATAGACATTTTTATTTTCAAATTTACAACTATAAACTCGAGCTGTATTCTTCGGAACTGGGCAGGATTCACGTCCACGCACTGCAGGACTCAGCGATATCCAGCGAGCCGGAATAGAACCGACAACTTATAAACCCGTCAGCCACGAAAGTGACACGGGACTGTAATAAATTTGGATGACATCACTGTCAAGTTCATTTCCACGGGGTAACGAAACTTGTGGAAGTCCGAAAATCAATCACAGGACATCGAGCAAAGATAATGGCGGAATACCTAGGGCAACGGAGTCGACTGTCAGAGCAAGGTTATCACTATCGGAAGGACGTGAATTTACCTTGTTGCCGTAGATATCGTGATGGTGTTGCTGGTGACAAGACTGCATGATGGTGGGCACGTCCTGTTCCCAGCAGTTGTCCTCGATGTCGGGCGGCTGGGGCTGTGGCTGGGGCGGCGGGGGCGGGGGCGGCTTCCAGGGCTCCTCGTGACCCTCCTGCCGGGGGTGAGGCGGCCCCACGTCCTCACCGAACAGCCGCGACTCGGCCCCGTTAAAGTCTCCCCCGCTGTAGATATTCATGCGGCGGGATTGTCCTGTCCCTGTCCCCTGTCCCCCTGTCCTCGGGAGATGCACTGATAAAATAGCGGCCGCGGTGCGGGCCTGGCGCCGGCGGGTTATACTAGTTGTTAAGGGGCCCGGGCGCTTAGGTAAAGCGAGGCAACTAGGTTTGTGTTCGGTAGAGCACTGAACCGAGAGGCGGACCCTTCTCCCTCCACTCCTGTATAATTAACCGGGACTGGTATTGCGCTCTGTACATTGTCTCTCTCCCTCTCACTCCCTCTCTCTCTCGCGCTCACTCGCTCTCTCTCGCTCCCTCTCCCACCCCTTCTGCCCCTCCCTTCCTTCCTGGGTTCCCTCCCGCATTTGCGCTGCGGCCTAACCGCCCTCCCGCCGCCCCTCCGGCCCTATTAAAACACCTGCAACATCCCGCCCGCCCCTCGTCTCTACGCCGGGTAAAACAAACGGATAACTTTTATTGCTAATTGCCCCCCTCCCCCCTACTCAACCCACCTACCGCTTTTCCTCCGGGACGAGGCCCCGTGGGGGAACCCCCCTCGCCGCGGTTCCGGAAATTCTCCGCGGGTTTCGTTTCCCGCCGGTTGAATTTCGTTCGGCAATCTCGTTTATGACTGTGCTTACAAGACGGTAGACTCGGGCTCTAAACGGGGACTTTAATCGGTGGCCGATGAAACGAAAGGTTACATTAATCCTTGACGGCCAATTTTGATTTCAACTTTCTAAGCGAGTGGAATACATTTATAAATAATTAATTGACTATAAACCACTCCTAAACGCAAATAGAACGATTACAATTTATTAAAAAGATAGTTGCCGGCAGATCCTCATCCTTTGAGACTAAAAAATGATATTAGAAGTTATGAATATTCTACTTCCAATAAGAGTCCTTATTACTATTAAAAATTATTATCTAGAGGGTCTAATTGGTATTTTAAAATTAAATATATTCGGTTACTATCAACACAATGATAGAGCTGTCTGGACATCGGAACAAACCGATATTTCCCAATAATTAAAAAGAAATTATACACAAGTGATTCTCAGGTCCCGTTAAAAAAAATTATGAGATTCAGATGATCGGTTGGACAAGATTTGATGGAACGTCGCGACTGAGAAAATTATCCCTTGCATCTTATCGCAGGGTGGATAGCCGCAAATGACACTTCCTGGCGGAGGGGCCTCGTATTTTTTTAATTATTGCGAAAGCCGGACTCGGGTCCGTGTCCCTCGCGAAGAAACCCACCGTCTTACTTCCTCTTGTAACGGTTAACGGACTTCCGTAACGGTCGCTATAATTCTTGAGGATCGGAACAAACATTACAATGGAATTATACCGGCCTAGTTTATTTTAACAGCGGTTGGAATTTTATATATTTTATTTTTTTTTTTAAAGTATTCGTAGCTTAATGAACTGCGATTTCTGTTTCTCAATGATAACAAAATTTCATAACCTCCAAATATCAGAAAATCGGTGAAATAGTGACCCTATTATACCGATTTTTATAGTAATAAATGCTCTGAATATAAAAATGTACATCAAAATGCATTATAAGTGTGCAGTACAAGGGGTATGTTGCCACCACAAATTGTAAAAAATGTAGACGATTACCCATGTTAACGTTACTGTATTAATTGCAACATAATTCTACTATTTTTTATCTCCGCTTGCCCATTATATATTACGTATTATTATTCTAGACCGGTTTCGGCTTCCCTCCTATGTCAGAACACTAGAGAGACGCCTAAGGACGCTGATGAGGAATCTTGTCTATACTGTCATTAATTTCCACAAGAGGGCCTCCAAGTGGGTATATTAAGATCAGTATACAATATTCCCATTGGAATATAATAATAAAAACAGGTTAGAACAATTAATTATTAATAAAAGAACAACACCAAAAAAAATGTAGTGTTTCTCCCGCTATTTGAGGTCAAGAAATCTGAATGAAAATCAATCACAGTATGATCATTTTATGATATTAATGAACTTCGTTTCATGTATAAAACCAAAGTAGGAGTGTCTAAAACGAACCAATTACGAAATTGAAAACCTCAGTGAATTAGAGATTGAATTCACCGTAGCATAAACCAATTGAAATAAGTTAAAACTAGAAAACACTGGAATATATTTTAAGGCCCTTCAAGACACAAGAAAAACGATTTATACGACTATTATAAGCAGCGTACACCATTATAACGTTTTGAATAACTAGCAGTGGTTGAGTAACAATTCTACAATTGAAAATACTTGTACATAAAATAGGCATTAATATCAGAATGTTGGACGATAGACTGGCGGCCGGAATTAATCAGAGGCTGATGAATAAATTAAACAAAAATGTACAAGGTTCCCTGAAGCAAACAACAATCGATGAAAAGGCCGGACGCGTCGACTGATGTGCGAGAGCCGATTGTCGATCTTAATTGTTATTGCCCTATGTATTTATTTTGGCGCAAGACTACAGAACGGCGCTATTACAATAATTATATACATATAGCGTTGATATGTATACAAATTTGCTTTACAAATTCTCGCCCAGCTGCTTGACTCCGCGATAACGCAGTTTTGCATTCATTTGCATATGTTATAATTTACGCGTGTTATTTTTATGTTTCGATATCGGCCGTTAGATTACACCGGTGCGTTTGTGAGATTTTATTGCGTATAAAAATTACAATTAACAGATGCCGCGTGTCTGAACGAAATGAAACACTTTTATGTCATTTTCATTGCGCAAAATCCAAAAATTGGGATCGAATTAAATCCCACCATGTGCGGTCCCCCTTCTTATATAGAAAACAATATACGTTACTCAGTTCTTCTTCTCCGTATATACCACTCATGACGGTTTTGAGGATTCGTGATGAAAAGACTATAGCTCTATTATTACTTAAACTAAGTCAGTTTATGATGCTATACTAAATTTTGTAAGAAAACAATGAAAATTGCGATGTAGACAACCCGCGACGCGAAACTGTCTTCTTGCGACCGTTAAAATCATTCGTAAAAACTCGACGTTGGCCGCTGGCGGGCCGGGGGTCATTTCGGCTTTCATGTTAAAAACAACATTTTTCCGATACGGACCGCCCCAGAAAATTATGTAGAGGCGGAGGCGGGGGCAGGGGTCCCTCTCCTTGCGCTCGCATTAATCTCGTTAATGTATTCCCCCATCTCAGATATTGGGACCAGATAAGAGAAAAAGCCCCCCCTCCCCACCCTACCTTCTCTCGGGGGCCCCAACTGATTGCACCGAGCCCGGGATAACACAACAGGGGGAAAAAATAGAATGAAAAAACAATAAAAAAACGAAAAAGTTAAAAAAGTGAACCGGTTTTTTCGGGGGATCTTATATGGTCTTCATCTCCGCGGGGGTACACCCCCCAGCCCCTCCCCCCCATGAACCCAGGTCCTCCTCGCTGTCCATCGCGTCCCGAAGAGACGGAACGAATAAATTCGCCGAAATTTGTAACTGTCCGGGGGATAAATGCGGCGACGACGGACCGGCCCATAAATCGGATCGGACCGTACGGGGAACGGACGGACGCGTCCATTGTGTTCTAGTATTTTTGGATTTATGATTTTTTCCCTTGGAGAGATTCAAAATTTATCGTGGCGCCCGGCAGCCTTCGTTTTTGTTTTTTGAAGGAGATGGGGGAAAAAAAGGAATCCGGAGTCACGTCAGTATTCTAATATCCAAATTGTTTAACTCCATTTAAGATCCGCCTTAATGCTTAGAGAAAGGCTAGTGGATTATTTTCTAACTAAATAGGCGAAAAATATTAAATATACCATATGACTAGTGGAACTCCGCGATCTATATTCTATAAATATCCAAAACAAACATGGAATCCAAGAATTCCGATGGGATCTTTAACCTATTTGACCCCGGATATGTTCAACCTACGAACATCGTAGGCAATAGGGAAAAAAACTACTCGAGAAATTGCAGTACCGTGATCAATTTATTGCGCCGTATACATTCGTGTATTGCAAGAACCAATCCCATTACTTTATAATTGTAGCCTGGCAATTAAATTATATGTTACCGACTTCATTAATAACAGGTTGGGCGCTTTTTCGTAGCCAATTGAACGGACCGAAAACGTTGAACGTGAAACTGTTCGACGAACCGTGAAAAGTGTACTGGCACTGATTCGAAGGTTGTGGCAAACGGGAGGGATGAAGAGGCCCTAAAGTGTTGACGTTGACAGTCGTCTGGCGATGGTAGAAAGCCGCAAGAACGAGAAATTCTAAGTTCGGAGCTTTACGTAAGGAGTATTAAAGGGATGTAAACAGCACCATAGGTTCTAATTTCCTTTGGAAATTTCGAAAATTTTCTGATCACCAAACTCCGCGCACTTCGCGCGAAGTATGCCAGGATATATGATCACTACGTATACAATAAGCTTTACACAATATGAAAGACTATCAGACAGACTATCAATAGGCTGGGGGGGGGCAACACTTGATCAAATGACGACGAATCAAAAAAGGAAACGAACATTTGGAAACCCAAATAACAATTTAGATACGCAATTAGACAGAAATTCTTATATAAAATTCAGAATCTTTAATTCCATTAAAGATGAGGGGAGGAAAATAAAGGGATGTAAGTAAGATCAAATCACTAAGGTATGGCATTCGAAACCCTGATAAATATGTTCAATAAACACAAAAATTCTTGAAGAACGAATACAATAATGAGAACTTTAATTATAAATTCTTTTCATGCTTAATGAGACAAATTTAAAAAGCAAAGATACTGAAGATATTAAATATAGTGAAGTATTGTAAAGTTAACGAATCCGTAAATGTATGTGTGCACAGCTCATGATATTAAACGAAAATATCCCGCCGAGCGATAAAACCATAATTCCACGGCTTTCGAGAACCGAATTTATGTTTCCCTTGCAAAACAAGGACTTATCAATGTAAATTGTAATAGGACATCTAATAATCATACTTAATAGTTGTGATAACAAATGTATTAGTGGGTAATCGTTCGCTGTTAGTAATCAGGGAGGGAATGCCCTGGTGCAATTTCCACGGGAGTTCCTACTTACGGGAATTGTACAGAGATTGCGGTCAAACTTATTGGACGATTACGAAGGCTAAATTAGAATAGTCGGAACGGTAACTATATAATAGTTTTAAGACAAATAACAAATAACGATAGATTCATTATGTATGACTGAACAGAGAAAATAGACGTTTTTCCAAGATTTAGACGCCTGCAATGAAAAATGCTTAAATATATGATTTCATTTCAAGTGATTTAATATATGATATAGCTGTAGTTCATCTTCATAATTAAATTCGTCTACCTGCTAATAGAATTAATAGAAACCTGTTTAGTAAGAATTTACTAGAGTTCCTAATATTACAGATACTTAATGGTATTTCGCGATGGTATCGAACCATTAACGATTTACCATAGATCGGTTTCATATCTCCCCATCGTCCCCTCACTTTCCTTTTGACAGTAATGTCAGAAGATCGCAAATGTGTATTCCTAACCCACGCTGGCCAAGAGGCCGGGCCAACTATTATATGTTGTGATTTTAAAGTCACTTATTAAGCAGTTTATATTTAGCAAAGCAATTAATATTTTACTTAACCGGAATAATGAACCGTAGTACAGTCAGTGTGCCGTTTCAAAGAGATGTGGAACAATTATCATTATTCATTTAATAATACGATCCTTCTCACGCACGTTTACAAGGCCTCGCTATTATAACTTCCTTTGGGCCCCTCAATATTTGTGTTGTTATGTCGGACCATAGCGGATTTCATATTTTCTTTTAATTATTCTTTGCGATCAGCGGTTTTATAACAGCATTTTAGATGGTCAGCACTTGTTCAGTGTCTGACTAAAAATTTAAGTATACTGGAGGGAATTATTTACTCCAGGATAGTTATAGGATTGTACGTAATTATGTAAAATTACAAATCCTACTTTTCATTAAGAATAATAATGGCGATATAGTCTTACATATTTAGACGGGAATTTTTCAAACAAGCTTTTTTATACGTTGAGCTCTTTCGTCCGGAACAATGTCCTACTCATGGCGGAAACAGAAGAAGACGTCCGGTAAATACAACAGGGGGAGCGGAAGCGGGATTTCAACCGGGCGTTATTATGGCATCGTGTAATCTTAATAGTTTTCCCGTGTAATTCAGCCGGTACCCCCCACCCCCACACCACGAGTTTGCAATTGCGGTCATGGGAAAATCCAAGCACCTATCCTGGAGGACTGGACTGTCCATCGCCGTTTTATTGGAGCTTTTCCCTTCCGTACTTCAAGATAGCCCGGACGCCCCTGTCACCGGCCTAAGACGTTATCGACCAAGACCCGTGTCCCGAATTGTCAGGGAAATCCGAGCCGGTTGTTTTTCCTTACCAAAAAAAACCGACCGCGAGCGATAAATTCGTCTGTGTCTGACAATTTGTTCGTAGTCCCCGAGGAAAATAGGCATAATTGAAACTTTAAGGCAGATTAAACACAATAAACGTATACAATGCGGATATGAGGACATTAAATGCGCAGACGAACGGTTGACTGTATTATCGTCGGTATGATACAGACAATGTTGGGGGATTGATGAACATTTATTCCACCACCCCTAGGATTCCATCACTCCCCCATGAAAACATGCTCGTACCCGTATCCGGCTTTTGCCAAGTTATCGCTCAGGTTCTAAGTATTTATAACGCACTATCGAATACTAAATTATGCACGAGGGAAGTTCAAAATACTTTCAAGACGTACGTTTTAAAAGGTAATTAGCTCAATGCACGATTATTCAAGAATAGATTCCAGAACAAATTGTGGAGGGCAATCTATCATTCACCGGTTTTTTTCCCCGGCTCACAATTGCGTCCGGCGGTAATAAATTCCAGACAGTGCAGGGGGGTCTATAAACCATTGTGCGGTGGTATCGGTATATTGTATTCAAACCATGAGCAGCAAGTTGCGAGAAGCAAGGGCCACCCCCCGCCCCCAAATTGGATAGCGGATCAATACGGTTAACTAAACTCCCTCTCGTTCTCTCCCACTCTCTCTCTCTCTCTCTCTCTCTGTCCCTTCCACCATCCCTCTCTATCTCTGTCTCCCTCTGTCTCTCTCTCTCGGACACGCTGTCCAACCCGACAACAGCTTACCAATGCATATAAAGTGGGACCGCGGGGTGGCGGCGTGGGGAAGGGGGTTGGGGTTCCGCACGGATCACAGAGACGGACGGACATGGGGGACACGGCCGCGGACAACGGAAACCGACGCCGGGGGGGAGGATAAACAAAGTTAAACCAGATTTAAATATTTTATGCCCGGTGGGGCGGTATTTCGTTTAAATATGAATCGCGAACCCGGTAGCGGACAGGGGGCGCGGTGTCCCAGTTGTGTTCCGAAAATGGGCAGTATTTTATTTGTAGGGGCTCTGGAAACGTTTTGATTTCAAAACGAGGAACCGGGAGCTTTTGCAATACCCGCTTTTAAAAACTTGGTTTACAGCGAGGCAATTTGAACCATTTAATTTTATAAAATAATGTCGATTACTCGCTATCCTGAATAAAGCCTGACGGCCTCAATAAATGCGCATTTCAACGCTGGAATACTTTAAGTTGAGCGCTATAAATACATTTACTTTTGAAAGTTGTTTAATGTAATAGCAGTTATACCGAGGGGGGTACGCGAATTTAAATCTACCCCAGTTGAAGGACGTGTGATTTTCGAATTCAGGTTGAATAAAAACCTTGTTGTTTTGTGAACAAGCTAGAAGCATACAGGGGATACAGTTTTCACGTTCGACAAAGTGTAAATCCTTGAGTATCCCAAAAAGCTAATGAACTGAACTGCCGAAATTTCATTAGCCAACCGTTTAATGGCCAATTATTAATTCAGTTTCCTTGGCCACTGTCTATTAACCTCGCCACTTAAAATAAAGAAAAACATGCCCGGCGCGTTTTTCCTCGTACCCAAATTTAGTTACCTGGCGTCGCCTCAGCGGGCTTGATGAGGTAAGGGAAAATATTTTTCAAGACCTCACGGCCCGTTCAATAATTTCGCTAATCAATGCAATTACTGACCCGCTATCCAATTTGGTAAAGGCTTGCATAAATTCGACACAGTACTTAATGGTCCGTTGTTCCTGGGCCTTTTAATGTAGGAGAAACAGTTTAATGGAACTCAATATTTATCGGGATGAAATATTACACCCCCAACTAGTGGCTAAATTAATTACCCGACAGAAATTAATTTGGAGAGAAAAATCGAGTTTTATACGAGGTACAGGAATTACACTATTAAATTGGACATCCCAAAGGTTAGGGTCCAATCCAGGATAATTTCATTGTCCTGTCCATTTCCCCTAATATAAGATAAGATGAAATTGCAACTTATGAAAGAGTTCACTTCTTGGCGTTGAAATTAGCGTTTCGTAAGACCTGATGTTTTCTGCTTATTTCGACTGCCCTGATAGAATTTGATATCGTAAATTCAATTAATCACTTAATGATTCATGCTACGTGTTTCCAACCAGTACCTTATAATACACAAGAGATTTAAAGATTTCGAAAACGTAGAACATTATGAATAGCACAAATGAAATAAAATTTGTCAAAGTCTTAACCATTTTAGACGTAAAGGTTATAACTATTAAATACCTGTGGAATACGATGCGTCGCAGATATGCTCCGTAGGTTCCCCAAATCAGAAATCTGAAAACGAAGATAGAGCTGTTACAGAATAAAATTAATATCATTAATGCAAACAATTAATAAGTTTTTAACTCAATGGCGTTCTTTAAATGATTTAAAATACATAAAACACTATTTAGTCAATAAATAATTAAATAAAATCATCAAAGAAATATATCTAAGATAACAATGTTTTGAAAAAGTAAGTAAGTCTTTGCCACCCTCTAGGGTAATCATGGCGGTCATAAACTCCCGCAAATCAATTAGGGGGTGTATGGGAGAGGTCGGTTCCGTTTTTTCAAAACCGCCCTCAGCCGAATATAATAGGGAGGGTTCGGGAGCGAAGGGAGCAACACCCCCCTCGGAGGGGATCTGGCCTTCAGTCCGCCTCTTGATAGCCCGTCGAATTAACACCGGTTGACCCTCTTCCGTACATTTCCGTTGACAGCCGCGCTATCAACTCCCGAACGCTATTATCACTCCTTATCACATGAACCCGAAATGTTCTACGGCTAAGGATAGTCCAAACTGTCCACGGACTCCGTAAATATACAGAGTTCCCGTAAATATTTTTTCGATTTTAGACGACACACAAAGTGCGGGAACACTCAACTGAATATTCATGATAACGATTGTAGAACGTCGTACGATTTCTACAATTTGCAAAAAATATACCGTACATTTACACGGCGGTTTAAAAATATATATTACTCCGCTTATTCTTATATCTTACAACTAGAAAAATATACCTACCCTACTGCGGTACGAATTGGCTCAATAATTTAACCTCGCCGATTTTGGTAAATGAACAACAAATTCGGTTTTCAGTGGGGGCATTAACACATAAATACCCCCGTTGCCGTATTTAGCTACCGAATTAACGTGTCCCGACAGTCTCATAGAGCGGTGCGGTAGGGGCGGGGGACAGAGGTCTTAAACCAGTATAAGTTAACACCGTGGAATAGTGGAAGCGATGCGGCTATAGCTGGGGGTAGGGGGGGGACCGCCACCGCACACATTAACAGTTGTGTGCGGTCTGCGGGGTTGGGGGCGGTGGCGGTGGCGGGGCGGGGGATCGGGAGGCAGATTGGGTGGTTGTTGTCGGCGGCCGGGGGCGGGGCGGGGCGGGGATGGGGAGAGGGCCGCCACCATATATCAGCCGGCCGGGCCCGGGACAGGGGCAGAATTGGCTCAGTTTATATTCAGAGCGTTGCGGGGAGTGATAGCGCGAAGGGGGGGAAAGACGGGATGGGGTAGGGGAGGGGGAGCCGGCGGTGCTTTTCGGCTGATTGGTACCGTGTCGGGGGTGTGGTCCTTACTCGGTGCCCCGATGAATTGGTTCCGCCCACGGGGATCCCCCCTCTCGCCCTCTCTCTCTCTCTCTCTCTCCTCCCTCTCTCTCTCTCTCTCTCTCTCTCTCTCTCTCTCGATCTGGCTCTCCCCGCACCCCCTTGGCAACGTTCCCGCCCCGGATCTTCGCCCTTTCCCGGCTATTTACACGTCCCCGGGAACATCCTCCGGCGGCGGTCTCCGCTATCTTACAGATCGCCCCCTCCCCCCCATCAACTCCGCAATGTATTTATGGCGGTTTGCGGAAATGTGAGATTTCTTTCGGTCAGGCTCCGAGGTACCGGGATAGAACCTCTTTTCGAGGAAGGACTCCCCCCTCTATAAGCTGAGTATATTGGGGCGAAAAGGTGGCCCTCTCTCTGAATCCGATAGGATTACATACGTGTTTCTGTATGTATTGGCAGTAGGCGTATGTGTTGGCAGGGGTTAACCCCAGGAAATGATGACTTAAACGCGAGATTATGAAGGTTTGAATTATCGACTGGGGTTGAAGGGACTCTTTTATATAGTTAAACGTTTGAATTATATAACGTAACGTAATTATAATAACTTCGTAATTATAACGGAATTATATACATTTCATATCCAAATAAAACGCCTAATTAAATAAATCCCTTCGCTAGAGATATTACACGGATATATTCGTTGAAAAAATAGACCGTTCACAATTTATTCATATATTTTATCTCAATGTCTACCAGGGTTAACGCTTCGTATTCGTTAAGATCAGGAAAAAATAAATTTAAACACTATCGGAAACTGTGAATATTTTTTTTTATTTTTCTTACGCGTACGCGGCGCTTTTTTCGAACGCGGTGGTTATCGCCGTTTCAAGCCTCAGCTTTATTTATTGTAACCATTCTTCAGGCTAATGCGAGATAATGCCGCCGGAACGATGGAAGGGGGAGGGGGTTTAACAATTTGAAAAAGATTATGAACGGTCTATTTGCATGCACGCGCATAGTTTTCACTCGAAAAGAATTTATACAACAATTATTCATGTTTATTGCAACGATCCGGTGCCCCGATAATAACGCCAGACCTCCGACCACAACTGTGATTATCACCGTTCGTTAAAACCCACCTAATTGCATGCGTCCGGCAGGGGAAAAGCACTTTCCGAATCGATAGAACCGTGGAATTCTACTGTCAACTGTTGAGGGTAAATAATCAGTTACTCGATGATAAACCCGCGAATGAAATATTGACGAATTAGTCAAGCCTACCCTAAGCGGACCAATAGCCCGGTCATGTAGCGTACCTTCCCCCTATTCAAATGGTATATGAAACGTGGAAGTATCTATTGCGTTTAACAAGACCGATTATAGAAAACTTTATATGAACGTTTATATATGAATATTTTCGAGCAAAAAAACTGTGCTTCTACGCTGCGGCGACGAACGACGATGTTTATTAGCCGGTTGCATAATGTTCGGATAATCGGGAGCTCGGGTGGCTGTCCGGCACCTATCTACCACCACCCCCAAGGGTGGTCTCCCTCCGATGTCCGCAATAATTAATCCGAAAGCCCGTTTAATTACCGCCCCCTCCCTCCCCCTCCACCTTTTTCGGTGTAATCTGTCCAGGGCGCTTCCCAGTTCTTTTTTATTTGATAACCTCTTTCCGCGCGGATATGAACAAAAATTGTTACCGGTGTAGCGACACCGGTTTCGCATTAGTTGGGCGCTGATAATTTCAATTAGTGCCAAATTCTCGAATTACATACGATATCAATTAAGGCCTGATATCAATTATGTGTTTTTGCGCTCAGACTCTCTAAAAATGGGTCCCGGATAGCAGAGTGGGGGGGACGTTACACGTTTAAAATATTATCAGTACACTAAGCGCTGACTAAAATCATTATTAATTGCGGATTTAAATGCATTTACATTATAAATGCGTTCACAATATAAAAGCCCTTCAGGCTCGGATTTGTAAAAGGTTTCCTCAAAATTAATACTCCATGTTATGAATCCAAGCGTCATCTCAGAAAACCTAATTGAGATTAAGAGATTGTTTACAATAATTCCGTCGAATTTACAGATAATTAAAATATGTGAGATTTGGGATCTAATATGCCTATTACCTCGAGATTGTACGTACTCAACGCACGTTTGAAGTGGGTCCTGGGTAGAAATGGGATGATGAAACGTTCACATTATGATAGTATGCCATACTGGAGATTCAGTAAAGTAATGTTACTAATTATATGATGTGACGTTGACTCAAGTAAGAATTGGACAGTAATTACTTCTTAGCGTTCAAATATTTTAACTTCCGTCTCCATGAACACGATGAACATGTTTTGACTTCTCTTGGACCTTGAACCTTGCAACATTGCAGCAAGCCTCCTCCTCCTAATCCATATTCCCTTCATCCCGTACACATCCGGCCAGCCGTAAAAGCGCCATTAACTATGGGCGAATCGATCACGCGCCATAAGGGCGCCGGTTATCACGTACGCGGACCGACAACTGCGGGACGTCCCCTCCGTTGTCTAGTTCGCGACTAGTTGAAATTCATACGGAGCAATTTTCAGCGTCCCACATTGTGCTCCGTATTCGGTTTCCATATCGGTTGAATTGAAAGGCTTATTAGTTATATTTGAAGGGGGGCCTATGGGGGCTCTGGCTGAGGCGATGCAGGCGCCTTCACCAGCTGCCCGACCCGCGCCTGGAATATTCAACTATCGTACAGTTCACATGCCCTACTCTATATATTAAGGTAGGAAAGTAAAAGGACAAGAATATTATAAGTAAAGAACACGACACCGATAATATTCTATTTACCAAATTAATTTTCATACCAACCACTACCATAAACCAAATGGTTTTTATAAATCAGATAACACATTGGTGATTAATATTCGATAAAAATTACATTACTGTGCTTTAGTTCTTCTAGATTGTTATTTACTCCTACAAATAAATGATACTGTATTAAATTATAATTTCACTTAATTATATTTCCAAGTTCAATTCAATCCTTACTCTCGTTTACTCTTCATTTACCTAAGCAAAATATTCGAGACCAGATAAATAGCAAATCAGATAAGATCCGGAGATACCGCACTATTAAAATTAATCTCCTCCCTTAAGTTCTCTGATTAATTTTCACAATTTATACTCATTATAATTCAGGCCATTAAGCAATATCCCCTAGCAATAACTCACTGAAGCTATAATGTGGACCCCATTCCGGTTCTCTTTGTAGTTAAGTCTCGAGAGATAAAATCTCAAAAGCTCTAAAGATGTTAATTTGATTTCCTGTGAAAATATTAACCTCTGTGTTAATTGTAAACGTCCGTTATTCTGCCGCCTAATGCCCGGATCCCCTTGCATATTTCCGCTTATAAATCATACTTATAACTAAATAAGCTAATTTTCAAAATTTAACTTTCAAAAGTATGTTTCCTTTTCTCTCCCGAGGTCGAAATACAGAATTATTTTTAACTCCCAAAGGACCAATATCTTATGTTAATGAAACAACACTCTTTGTATACAACAAAGAGGGTGGATTCTTCTCCGTTAGAGGTTATTGGCTCGACCACCCCAGAGTATACAAATTGTAATGGCATCATCAACCGATTTTTAACAAAGCCTTCAATAAAATTAGTTTAATTAGGCTTTAAATGGGTGATTCTTATAGCACGTAAAAAATAATTAAATCTGGAGGAAACAATGCGTAATAAATTTCTTATTTCTTCTTTTACATGTTATGGGGTCTCAGGGGAGGTAGGTGCAATTTACTAAATGGCCCGTAAAAAATAACGGTTTACTTAGTATAATACCGTATGAAAACAGAAACAGGAACTTATAATTATTCTTACTTTCGATCGGGGACTGATAACATGCAAATACTTGGTCTAGAAACTAAAAAAAAAAACATATTCCTCGAATACTGCCCATTTTATGAACGATAGAATACGAAGATAAATATCCTGATGAATTTAAGGGAAGCTAACAGGAAATTAGACTGTAAATAATCCGGGTAATTGCGGAAGATTAACCTAAAACTGAATTTACACATAAATGGAATTAATCTGACGTTTCGGTTACACTTTCCCTTCACCGATTTCTCATTAATATTTGATCATGGTTTATCGGTTAAAATTAAATATTTATTCTAGTTCGATATTTTAATTTTCTTGAAATAATTATTCGATATCAAAGGAAGACAAATAACCTGTGATATTAACCAAACCTATTCTTCAAATATCAGAAGAATATTTCAATATTACGTGAATATTCCTAGGAGAGTGGACTAGCCATTTTCATTGAATGTTGGGGTAACGAAGCCAATAATAGGCCATGTGTTATGTTAAGTTTTTGAAGACAGAGTGTTCTAAAGATTTGGGCGATAGAAGCCGCTATAAAATACACATCGAATCCGAAATTTATTGTAAAAAAGTTCCCGCAAGATTACTGCAGTCCGAAGAGTATTGGCTGTTGGACTCAACCCTGAGTAACCAAAAGTTGGATTGGCGAATGAATATGGCCAAAATTATCGACTGACCAGTCTGACTGGGAATAGACAGTTATATTTAAATATCCGAAATGTGGAATACGATATTTCGCTCCCAATCGAAACTCCTCCCAGAGATCATCGTGTAAGCGAACTAACGCCAACATAAGAACATAACTGGAGGCCGATAACTAGCGATTATAAAATCTAATTGGGCGACGCGGCCAAAGGCACTGAGAACGGTCGAAAGAAGAAATCCGGTTGGTACTTTTAAGGAAGGACATTTTATTTGTCGTCGGCTCAGTTCTGGTTCGGCTCTTGTTCCACTCTTCCCCTCTCGCTGACTCCCTTGATTTCCACCCCCCTCAATCCCCGGCTCGCTCCGTCTTTCTTTTCTGCCACTAAGTTATTTTCGCTTTCGATAATGGTACGGCTGTGTTTCCAGTCGGGAACACAGAGGGCCGTGGGGCCGCTGAATTATGCCCGGGCCTTCTCACTCTCTCCCTCTCCGCCCCGACCCTCTCTCCCTCTCTCTCTTTTTCTTTTGTTTACTGTACACAAATTCGTAATTGTGTCGAATGGAAATTTATTGGTATCTTCCCTTTAACCCTTTTTTGGGCCGCCTCGGCGACCCGTTGCCAAAACCGCGTATCGGCCCCGACCCCCTACCTAACAAATCCGAACGTCCCGGACCGATTATTCGAAATTTAATCTGACCCCCATCTTGTATAATGAGCTCCTAATTCCGTTATCGGGATCTAGCGACATTTCTAGCACGGAATTTATGGATGTTGTACTTAGGGCTTCAATTTTATGGCCGTGTTTAAATATAAAAAAAGGCTATTAGCCTCTCGGCCCCTTCTATTCTATCACACCCGCAACTCCAAGACAAACTTAGATATGTGTACAGCGTAAATATTTTTACAATAAGAGTACGATAACGTAACATAAAATTATTTTGATACAAATAATAACGGATGACGACAGGTCACATTATAACTTCGGACACATAATAATTTTCCGATGCAAGACAAATTTCCACATACGTCGAAAGGGGTTGATATTGTGGCAGTATTAAATAGAATTTCACTGCCTGCGAAAGTATAGAGTATCATCAGTAGGATGGGTAAATTTCTGGCGCGCCCTACCAGCAACCAACGCTACTGAAGATGGCGAGAAGCCCGCCATTGTTAGCCAACAAATCAGTGATTTGAAGCTTCGGAATAACTTCGACAAGAGACAAATAAAAGAACAAAAGCGACAAGTTCAGGATCCCTGATCGGAAATGCGGCCGCGTTCCAGTGCTAAAACCCGAGTCATTATGTTTTCCCGAATTGATTTGCACCGAATCATTTCACGATCACTGATTTCTCCCCTGCCCGACCGCGCTAATAAATTTACTGCTCGGGCGGTGAACCGAGACCGTTTATGTACATCCTCTCCGGGCTCCCTCCGGTGGAACTTCCTCCGGCCCAGAGCGAGGGGGAGAGAGAGAGAGAGAGAGAGAGAGAGAGAGAGAGAGAGAGGGCGATAGGGAACGATGGGAACGATAGAGAGGGCGAGGGAGGAGACAGAGACACCTGAGGCGCGCGGCGGTTAATAGGCCGGCAAGGAACACGATTATTCGATTAGCATTAGAGAGGGAGGGGGGCCACTATCCATCACGGGCGTCCCACTCGCTCTCCCCTATTGTTCGGTACACGGACACAGGGCGGACGGCCCGGGACCCCGGCACTGTGTCTGTCTCCGTAGGAAAAACAAAAACAATACGGTGGATACAAAAAAAAAGAAAAGAGAATAAAAATCCCGTAGAGACGCTCTCTATCCCCCCGACGAGCCTTGTTCCCTTAAATACTGGTTCCATGGATCGCCCATTAACGGGAGGACAAGGAGAGCCGGCCTCCCTCCCTCCCACCCTCTCTCTCTCTCTCGGTCCCCACGGGCCTAATTAAAAACGGAGTACTTTACCCGCTCGGAATTTATCCTCCGGAGAAGAACCACCTGTAGACGCCCTCCCTCTATCCTCACTCCCACACTGCTCGGCCCGGGCTACAGATAAATTTCCTTATCGGAATCGGATAAATTAAATGGCCGTTTGTTTTAATTAAGACCTCAGCCCAGAGGGGGTTCTAAATTTCGGTGATTCCGATTCTGGAACGGGAGTCGGAGGCATCAAATCTGAGAGCCGAATCTCGCCCGTGTAATTTATCGTTATCTGCCCAATAGCCCAGTTCTGAATGACGGGGCACAGTGAACACATAAAATTCTTCTGATATTGGGATCGTTCCCTTCAAAGACAAGCGATGTGGACGATTTAAATTTAAATCCGTCCCGGTGTGCCAGGACTTAATTGAAATTCACTTATTTCACAGTCAAACTTGCCATTATTGGGTAAGTTTAAAGGCGAGCTCACAACCTTCCAAGCTTCATTCCATTTCCAGGGACTTATCTCACGCTTTATTTTATGAGTGTTCCTACACTTGGACAAATCACTAAACATATCAATTTATGCAGGCAGTTTTATTACAAAAATAATGAAAATAACGAACGTTTTTGTCTAACCCGATCTCTCTTCGAATTCAGGAACGGTTTATAGGTTTTTTTTTGTTTGAGGAAGTCCGCCGGAAATTGTTGGATACAGCGCGACAGAAGCCGCTGCCGGTGGCGAGAATTACCCATTCAGCGCACGATCCCGAAATTGAATTACATGGTTTGAGTATAGCCCTCCCAACCCCCCCCCCACCCACCTCCTTTTTCTGCCTTGACGGTGCCCCGACCTGTAATTACACGGTATCGGGTTAATAAGAAGAGAGAGGTCCAAGGGGTGGGAAGGGGGACCGACGGTAGCGTGCGGGTTATGATTAAAAAAATGCCGGCATTTATTGGATGGGCCCAGAAAAACTATTCCATTGCGGCCGGATAAAGCCGAGATTTACATTTTCCTTTTCAAGAAAATATGAATTTTTATCACAGTACACTCAAGCGATGAATTTTGAATATTGAGAGGGATGGCGAATTGAGCAATGCATGAATCAAGGCGTTTGCATGACTCCCGCGTATATCCGTTGCCCTAATTGTCCGGGTTATGGAATTTATAGTACGCAGAATTAACTGTCCGAATACGGCAGTGTGAGCAGAATTAATAATGTATTTTCGATATACTAAATTGACAAAATGAATTCATTGCATTAACCGATCTAATATAATTTACGAGTAGTTTAGAGGTTCCCGGCAATATCTTTCCAGATGAAAACTACAGCTGACGGAAGGAATAGTCAGTAATTTCATATCTCTTAACAGCAACAATTATTCCGAGAACGTCATATAGACTTTCCAAACTCGAATGCCCGTCGTAGGGCTTGTCATTGTTCTCCGATCACGACATTAAACAACAAAACTGAAGAAAAAAAAACTATAAATAAAAGAAAGAAAATTAATAGGAGTCGTCTTTGAATGATTAAACTGTCGGACAATAGTTGAGGAGGTAGTTTCGGACTTGAGTCGTGATAGGTCCCGACGGATGGGATCACCATTGTTTGGCAGCCGACACATGAAGACCCGGGTAATCTGACCCGTCCCCCGGATCTAGACAACCGACAGTCTTTAAACTCATTCATTTATTGTTTCCTACCGAACGCTACTTCAACGGGAGGTCACAATCTAACGCATCTAAATATCTGGCATTACAAAGTTCAGAAATACTAAGAGAAATAAAGCGAGGAAATTGCACATTTATGCGGCGATCTAAGGTTTCCTGATGAATTTATTCTTTCAAAGTTCTAGATATATCAAATTGAACAGATAACTGTTATCGGGATACATATTGACTGGTACTTTGTTTTAAAATTTAAAACACGCCCGAATTCGAATTTTATGATTCCGATATCTTTGGGGGCGGTGTAGAGGCCAAGGACTGATTTAATTTATCTCGGTCCGCTGTCCATTAAGACGTAGGGGGACAGGGGGCAGATTTACGAATGAAGTTTTCGGGGCCTTCGAATCCAAATGTAGACCGAAAACGAACGAAAATAAAAAGGCGAAACGGGGGGTATAAAATATGAGTGTCCAGATAGGGCGGAAACAAGGATTGCCCAGAGCCGGGTACCTAGCCCAGGGCCGCGGTCGGCCAGTTTTATATGGACGTGTTGGTACCGGCGAGTTCGTCCACTTACCACCCTTATCTGATCGGCCTTGCTGCGGAGCTCCGAAATCGTCCAAACCTCCTTCGGGGTCCAGTACAACTATGTCCCGGCCCTGAGCCGCTTCCCCTACAAGAGACATCACGCTATTTCGAAAACTCTAGGCCTACGCGACCCCACCCTAAAGAAATATTATAATAAACAGGAAAAACGTATAAAAGTGTGATTTACGAATGGAATTCGGCAACGTGTATGAAACTATTGAATATTTTATTCCTGGCGCCGTTTCCTCTGCTCTTCGGTCTCAAGTTAAACTGTATCCAGCAAATTCTGCACGTGAAATAATTCCAAACCCTCGAGGACACCGCATGTACGTAGAGGCCGACTATAAATGATAGTCGATTCATTATTGAAATTGACAATCCGAGTTAGGATAATTCAATTATCAGTAAACGACAGAATACAAAAACTAAAGCTATTGTCTATTTCAACTAACGTTTCTGAAGGTAACGTCGTGTTTATCAAGAGGTATGGTATTTCACAAGGCTTTCTATTTTTTCCATATATGTTAGCGATCTAAGCATACTATATGCTTTAAACTTGCAGTTTTTTTCTAATATTATTATTATTATTAACCCTGGTCTCGGACGCGACGACGATCTTGCCTCCAAACCTCGCATTTGTGTGAAATAATTTGAGAACGGGTTCTTTAATGATCAAACAGTATTTTATTCAAAGAGGGCCAATGAATAGGTTCTAAACGCACTGGATTGAACAGTGTTCCATTTCATTCAGTATATTTCGAGTAATGATATGACCTTTAAATAAACAGGAATAATGCGGAAAGATCGTATTATTTTATTTGATTGCGACACCCATTTTCGGGATAACACGGAGGGAGCGAGAAGTGCCTGAAGGGAGTTAGCTCGGTTATCTCCCTCGGGTCGGGCGGCGACTTATTTACCCTGCGCTTATTTGCCTTGGCCCGTTAGCCCATCTGTTCAATTTGCTAAATTCATAATTGTGGCCCATCAATAATCTCCTACGGTTTAGTTGAGCGAGCGTCAATAGTGACACTATCGGGTCCGGGCCGAACAAGTTAAATATTAGCATATGGCCTACACATACCTGACCCTTCCGGAGCTATTGACTTGGTTTAGATTGATCTGAGAGGAAAACGTAAAAGCCTTTTAAACTGGAATGAATTAGCACTGGTTTTGATATCAATTAATCTTTTAATAAGTATATCAAATAACTAAAATTGTTACAAAATAACTAAAAAACTGTTTCATTTTAATTTTATGTGATTATATAATGTATTGAACACACTACCGAACCTAATTCTAATGAGTACACTGGTGTTTACGACCTGCTCTCGTTTAATGCACCAAATATAAATTTTTAAATATTCGGCTACATATTCGGGCCTAATTTTCCTTTAATTGCAAATTTCAAATGCTAATAATAAACTGCTCGAGAACAATGTAGGTGGAATGACACACAAATTAAGAATGATGCTTTATTAATCATCGTTTTATTAAAAAAACTTCAAAACCTTAATGAGTTCTAAAGGTGACCTCGACATTAAAAAGGACATGAAGGAGCACCATTAAAAAAATTGTTTTCGGACGTCCGGGTTTGAAATAAAACGCAGTGATTTTAACCAGATGCGCACCCCTCCCCCCCTCCAAGGGCTGCGAAGTTCATTTGGGCCCGAGGGTAATTTGGACAGCCGCTTAAGGGTGGCTAAGTGTAAGGTAAGGGCGAGAGCCGGAGTGGGAGAACAAACCCTCCCATTGATCCCACTTCACCCCACTCGACAAAACCCCACTAAACTCCCTGCCATTCAATTTCTGGAGCCCCCGCAATTTACCCCTCTTTCACTTCAACTCACCTTTAGAGGAAACTAGGGTTCCTGCCTTCTGATTTTATTCGACCCGTGCTTCTGGAATTACGCCCGGGCGGAAGGTTTGCAAACGGTACAATTATTTATCCTAGATAATAAAATTTTCCTCATAGAGAACTCTACCCTCGACGTGCATATTCTGAGAACATTTATACTCACGTGAGACGGACAGGCGTTGTCTCTTCAGGTGCCTGGAAACTTTCCCAATCACGACGTTGTATCAATTTCTAATACAATCAATAAACATTTGAGGGTAAACCGACTCATCGAAATTCACACCTATCCTACCGAGAGAAATCGAAATATCTAAATTGTCAAACGAACCATCAACCACCGGCCAAACACCGAAAAATTGATTGGAACATTGTCGCAAGCTCCGAAACAAACCTCTAAAAAAATATTGTATCTTGTAGGTTATGAGGAGGTTGTAGGTAGCCTGTGCTGTTATTCGTGCAAAATAAGAACGATTAAACGTCCAAAAATCAGTTCATGGTTCACGTGGCACGATTTCACGGTAAACTCGAATGCCATATTTTTCTTACCGTTTGTACTTACTACTTAGTGAGTATTTAGGCGACCAATGGGACTCGGAACCAGAAAATGAGGCCGCCATCCTTAATCCGAACAATCAAAGTGACCAATCGGGCGGTTCTCACGCAAGCAATTCGGAAAAGCGGAGTAAAGTTACTACGCAGTCGATGTTTAACTTAATTTTTTATGTATATATATATATATATATATATATATATATATAAAATCTCAGAGATAAAACTTACGAAATAATTACGCGTCGGTCCATAAATTACTTCGGATATCAAGATTTCATTTTCCGCTTAAAACGGGTCGCGCAAAGCTCTACGCTATTTTTACATTACGAGCACAAATAAATTTTATTTTGTTCGAGAAATAAACCGCAGTACGGTTTCAATCGAAATCAACGGGACAGACGCGAAGGGGCTGATGCAATCGTGTGGCCTCATCAAATACCCGCGAGTTATCAAGATCCACTGTTTCTAAAAATTCTGTACGGTAACCCAAGCCGGCGCTATAATGTTTCCCGTACGTTTCTCTTTTTTCCGTTACTAAACGTCAGCCACTTGTGTTTGTTTAGTGGTAGCCTCCTCCGGGGTGTCGGGTTTCCTTGAATAAATTCAAATATCACCGTGGCTCCCGCAGCGGGTGGCGAATTGTGAGAGCCCTGCCCCCATGGGGATACGCCGTCATAAAGGAAAATAGAATATCCCCGCCCCCCGTCTTAAACCGAATAATTTTATAGATTTTAAAATTTTCTGACGCCTCGGAACCCGCCGATTATGGAAAAGGAGCGAATAAAATGTAGCGATATTATGCACTTATTTTTACATCTTAATGCTGGAGGCAAAACCCTTCCTCAAGAATATTAAGTACGACCGGCGGGATTATTCCCGAAAAACAGTGAGTACACTCGCTTCTTGCAAATTTATATCATAAGAACAACTGACAATATTTATGTTACTGACTATGATGCTAAACTAAAGTAAATTTCTAAATCCTATTTTTATTTAAAATGAGAGTTGATACGGCCTTAAACGAAATAATACTGAGGGCTCAGGTCAGAACATGGGCAAATGAGATCAATTAATTCTCCATTAATTATCACGGTATAAAAATGCACTCTCGAAAGGGCGTGTAAAAGATGCGAGAGATATATTCCCGACACGGTGACCAGGGTCATTGGGCCCTAAGAGTCCTACACTTGGTTCAAATGCAAATTGGAATTTTATGGGCTCGACAGAATTGCGCAGTTTAAACGTTTTATTACTCGCGTGTGCAATTGGCTTCGCGAGGCCGGTGGTCTTCGGCCGTCAGCGGATTCCTCTTCAGAGCAAGAGTAACAAGCCGAAGACGGCTTTTCTCTGGCGAAAAACGCGTGGAGAAAAAATAATGGCTACTAGACCTGAAAAGTGCCCCCTGAGCCACCGAGTGCAACCCGATACCCTATAGTCTCCTCTGGGGGGTCTGCTAGCAGTTTATAACTACCGTTTAAGCAAGGAGCAAGTAGCGAGGAGTTAGGTAGCAGGGTCAGTAATTTAACCTTTATAGTTCAAGGTATTTGTTGGGGCGACCGTAAGGGCTGAGAATATCATCACGATTTTCTCACACCTACAGCTTTGTTTGTGATTTATTCTGTATTTGGACTAGTTTGCAATAAATATGTTGCGGCACATACTTATTATTCATCCATAACAAATCACATAACTACATTGATCCAACCAACTAAATAAAAATTGTGAATCAAATAAAACAATGAAACATCTCGGATATATACTACCGATCGCTTCCTTAATCATTCGTCGTGTAATATAAAATATTAGTTATTTAAGAAAAACTTCTTCAGATTAATATCGCCCGCATCCAGAGATTCCAGTCAAAAGTCCTTCGTACCATCCTTAATGCTCCCCGGTATATTTCTAACCACACAATCCACCAAGACCTCAACATACCGACAGTCGACGAAGTCGCAAAATCCCGGTTCCTGAAGTTCCACTCCCGCCTTTCTCCTCATCCTAATTAATGCACTCGTTCAGTCCCTTTCCTCTCTTACTCATCCATTATCCCCCCCGCGTTGGCTTAAAGCTTAAACGCCACAGGCCTAGAGATCTACTTGGTCCGAAACCCTAAACTATTCATGTGTGAAAAGTGTCGTCATTGGATGGTCTCTTCTATCAAGACATTCAAGTGAGAAATATACACTCAACTCTAGTACACATAATTATGCTATAATTGATTGTACAAAAAAAATAAAAGGTAAAGGTCAGATTAATATTTTCATGAAAACAGAAGAGATTAATCGGCAGAAAAGGCCAACAAACAGAATTCCTGAACCTACTCGTACCAGTATTAGAGATACTTCGATACGTGTGGACAGATGAAGGGAAATTGTAGGAATAAAACGAAAACAAGTATTTTTTTCGCCTCGTAAAATTTTTAAAGGCTCGCCCTACGCCATCGTAAATACTGTCGATGTTGCATGAAACACCGGTTCAATGAAACGGAACGGCCGATATATATCTCGGGCTACATCGTATCCAAACATTTTCATTGAATTAACTATTGAATTTATATGCAGACAATATGGAAATTTCTACAGCGCGCCCTGGCCCCTGGATCGGGACAAAATATATTAATGGAGAGGGCCGAATGTATATTCAGTGTATGCAAATCATCGCCCGGCAATAATGGACTCCATTTTTAGAAAATGCCTAGCCGTAATGCAGCATAAGCAGTTCTCTCGGTTCATTTTACCGAATATATATGCTTCGAATAACGCAGAACCAATAGAACGGAAACTGGACCTGGTTTTTTACAGAATTAATTTCGTCAATGAAATGACTAATTCAGGAAATGTTTGCAATACAAACTACGATATATCGTGAGAGTTCTAAGTGAAATGAACAAGAGTTATAGGACAGTGAAGTATTTAAAAATACCAAAATAGCATTCCGTTAGTAAATTTGTAAGTGAAGTCAGAAAGTAGACAGATTTTTGATTCATGCAAATTATTCATCAGTGAACACCGACGGCATATTCTGGAAAGTCGTCCACACGTACGACGCACGGTCACTTACCCTTTATTTCCGTTGGTCGTTGACCGCAAAAAAACACAACTAAGAATAAGACGTGGGATAACTTCACATTACCGAGTTTGGCCAATTTCCGTGCGAACACAAGAAGGAGACAAACCGAGGTTTTGTCGCAACCCAACCCAACCGTTTGGGCCAATTAGACGTACGCCGGGTTGCGACAGCCGGCTGGCGTCTCCCGAATTGCGAAACAGATTAAATGAAATTTCCCAACTGGCGGCGAATTTCCCTGGGATAGGCGCCGTGGCCGGACCGGAAATCGAATTGTTTCCGATGCACTTTGTTCTCGCGCGTTTTAACAGCGGCGCAAACAAATTCATTATTCTGAAGTCTTAGTTATAAAAAATAACTTGGGCGGTCGGCTGGATTCGGGGCCATACTGGATTGCAAACTGGAAGAACCACCCCACCATTTTATTCTGTACGTCATTTCGAAAATTGTAAAGAAGTTGAATGTCCGACGGAAAACGTTTTGCACGCCTATTCTATTAGTTACTCGGAACAACGGTAATTAATTTTATTTAATGAATGCCTATTAAACGGCAACAACTTTTGATTTATTGGCACCTGAAATAAACTCTTGCGGTCTGTAATAATAGTACGTCGGGCCATAACACTACATTCAAGGCCTATTGTGGTTTATAAGGGCGAATATAAAAATATTCTTTCAATTGGTCATTAGTAATAACTTTCAATAATTTAGTGCAATAAAAGTAATAATCAATAATAATGTACAATTAATTAATTCGATAATAGGTTATAAAACTCGTTTAATGAACTGTTTCTTCTGGGATTGCACAAGACGTAGTATCGATGGAACGAGTCAATTAAGAACAAATTTAATGTAGCCGATATCGAGATAGTCACGTGGAGAATATTATGTTTTATGTAATTTCAATGAGTAATCCTATAACTGTGCATCGTTAGGGAAAACTACCATTCTAATCAGGCCTGAGAATCCGCACAGAAGCTACTGCACACAAGGTTAAATTGCTGAGGTTTATTAAAGAAAGTTTCAGGTGAATTTCACTTATAAAAATGACTGTGGGTCCTAAATCATAAAAAAGAATAGTATAATGAATATAGCTTGGTCGTTTACCGGGTTTACTGTGGCTCGAGTGGTACTCGTCGTCAAAGAATGGCCGCGCGGGCCACCCCACAACCTGTTGCTCTTTAGCCGACTTGAATGTAAATCGGAATTATTACTTTCGAGTCTTGTTCAAGACTACCATTCGAGAGTTCCCTTTACAAGAGTATTTATTATTGGGCGAGGCATTTTGAAATCATACTGCGTTTTGCACGGGGAGTAATATCATCGACAACTGGTAACCAACCGTGTAATCCATTTATAGGAAAGTAAACAAGACAGGATTAGTATTCTTCGGAGCCATATTTCAAATGAAATATTGCACGCGTCATCATCTGTGTTATCCTCTATGTCTCCTATATTATAATCCTTGTATCTTTTTGAATGAATAGTAATGTAATTAACCTCTACGATTGTACACGTAATGCGTTAATATACGGAGAACATGTTCAACAAACAATAAGTTTAATTACAAAAAAAAGGAAAAATAAAAGAAAAATTCTTTGTCCTTGTTATGAAAAAAAAGAATACGTATGTGCTCAATGATACGGTGGAAGGCAAAATATTTATGAAATCTACCCAAATTTACCTACACAATCTAATTTCGATTAGATTTGAGAGATTAGAGAATTTTTTTAACAAAACGGGAAAATAAGCGTCGTATGTACGCTCGGTATATGATTGAGTCAACCTCCCTGCAATGAGGCTACAGTGTGCGAGGCTAGCCCCACTTGGATGTAGCAACAGTACATTAAGAAACGATTGATTAGCGAAATATTTGAAGCCATACAAGGTAAGACTACCTCGATGATGTTCAGTATCAATTTTCATGTTTAACTGGTCGCTGTTAATGACATTGGTATTCGATAGGTACTTCATTGAGATATTAGGAGCGATGCAAATTCTATCAACGATGGGAAGAGGCCTGATGCGGTCGCGATCAAACAAAATTAACCGAGACAGGCCGTCTGTTTGAACAAACACTTTCAAATATGCGAAGGGATGTCCCAATATAAAAGAGAACGACAATTATTACGGTAAGATTCGTTATGTTGATTACGCTTGAAAAAAGTCGATGCGCATTTTTTCTAACCTAGCCCAGGGTCGAGTGGCTTGATACTGCGAAAATTATAATTTGTTTAACTCTTGAAAACCTAAAATGGTAGGTACTAATTTTCGCTATGGTTATCCGAAAGGTGAGTTGATCATTTTGTTTTATCAGATTTTGCACACAAACGAAGTAATATTCGAAGAAAAATGCACCGCTGATCTTGCATCTCGGGACGAGAAGGCGGGCTACGGACTGCACATTTCAGATAACTATTTCAATAAACTAGCGAAATATACTTGGTTTTTCAGTATATTTTGGTTATTTTAAGGTTTCTTAACATGGAATAGACGTGTGGAAACAGGTAATTATGTTTAGTGGAGAGTAATGAACATATTTATCCTACCTTAGTGTCGTTGCAGGTGACGAGGATGGTTTTTGTCCTTTGCTGTCCCCGATTTCAAAAAGAAACTTTTACCGTTAATTAATTGTACGGTACGATTCTGTAGACGTTTTTCCGTCGCGAATCACTACGGTCCAATTGAATTACGTACAATTATAAATGTAAAAAACCGCTAACATCTTTCGGCCGATGAAACCTCTACATTCGGACTGGCGACCGGTTCGAGGCTACGTATCGAGGTGTCGATATATCGAATTCCTGCCGGTATATCGATAGGCCGGCCACAGTTGAGTCGCCTGTTGCCCGGATCATGGCCGACCCGTGTACTTTCAGTTTGGAGTCAATACGCGATTTTATATTGAAAAAAGGCGGTAAAGTGACAAACCATGAACTTGTGAAGCATTTCAAAGTCGCATTGACGAATCCCGAAAGTCAGAGTGAGTTTCATTCAATTACAAGGAGGAAATCTTGTGAAGAATTTCTGTCCGTATAACCTCTTTAATACCTCCCCTGTTCTCTACTTTCATCTATTTTTTAGTTAAAAACAAATCTTATTGTGCCATCAGATATGCAGTAGGTATTCAAAATTGCCAGCATTAATTCTATTGAATCAATTCATACCTTATAAACCTTGTTAAATATAACTTACTTAATCTTTAACTTTTATTAAGTTGTAACACTGATCATAATATTCCTAACATATAATATAAGTTATTTAACATATCATATCAATCTATACATATTTATATTCAATACATTCATACATAGAAAAGTGAATACCTACACTTATAATAAGAATCAATTAACCTATGAATTACCTACCAAATTGTAACCTCCTGCATAACCACAGTGCTTACTACTTATGTGTGTATTTTAAAGTGTTTTGCTTGCTGTTAACTGTAATGTTGAAAAATTATCACAAAATGCATTAAAACATGTTAATTTATGTTCCTTACTTCTGTTTTTATAATAACTAACAATTTTTTTATTTCAATTTAATATTTACTGCTTATTCTATACTAATAGATGTTACTGTGATATTTTGTGCGACATGTTATTGTTTTAAAATCCATTACTTCATGATACACATTGGGATTGAATTTGTGCCTCTGCATTTATTTACTGGGGTTCTTTTGTATTACAGGTGAGGCTCGAAATCATTTCAAAGAGATTGTGAATACGCTGGCAACAATTTCACGAAATGAAGAGGTGGGTCTTTAACAGTTAATGCACGGTTTACTTTGAGTCTTATCTAGACGGAGAATTTAATTCTTCCGTCCTAATCTAATCATTGCTTCGACTCATAATCAGTCAGAAAGAGTTTCAATTGAAATCAGTCAGTGCGATGGGTGGGACCGGTTCTAAACCTGTTGAAGAAGATGTGAGTTGCGCGAATGTTGTAATCGGCATTGTGTTGTTTCTAATAGTGTCAGTGTTGTCATCAATGTGCATTATGTTCTATCAATTTTCAGAATTTAATGTTTCATCAATAAGCTGAAAAAGTGCGGTTGTATAGGACAGTAGGTTGTATAGGACTAGGATAGTAGGTTGTTGGCAGTTCATGGTGGTTTTATTGTGTCTGTTTTCTTTATAGTGCAGTTTTATTGGTGATACTTAACATTTTCATTACCGTACATGCTTTTGACTTGTTTTAATTCCTAAGTTACAGTATCAGGTACAGATCTGGCTGCTGATTCTGAACTTTAATATGTTCTTTAGTTGATCGATTTAAAAGTATCATTTTCTTCTGTTGTAGCATAATAATGATGCAATAATAGTAGTAGGTTTTGATTTCATATGCCCTTTATCGTTCTTGGGCTTATGAACAATTGGAACAATGTAATTAAACCTATTTACATACAATACATGCCTAATGTATTCAGCTTGTAAGCCGGCCAGTTGAATTGTATCAGTGTGTGCTCCAAGATTGTGTTTTTTTGTGCAGTTGCATTGTCTCCGAGCGGTTCATTTATTCCCGGTGCCGATTAGTACCCAACCGCTGTCTAAAATCAAAGGGTTGCTCATTTGTAACACAATTAAAGTTTATTTTATAGGGTGCGACAGCATTGTGAAGTATGGATGAGTCATTTCACACTTAAATGAATCAGTGCTGCCAACCTTATACCTTATAGTGTCTTTGAGTGTGGTCCTTTACATTCCTCTCTGTCATCATGCAACATTTGTACATTGCAATCATGAAATCAACTTATCACTGAAAGATAAGGGAGAACTGAATTTTAATCTGTTCTCCCAATGTCCAAGCATGTTCATGGGTTCATTATGGTTAATTTATGGTTTTATTATGGATTTCCTACTATTATTAACAAGGAAAATAGTTTTAAAAGTTACATATTTCTGACATATATGGTTGTTCATGTCAACATTTTATTTTATTATTAGGCAAGACAGATGTAAACTGCACTGGAATCCTTTTTTTTTGCAGACAAATATCCTTATTTTTTGTAGGATCATTTTAAAATCTATACATTAATACATTTAGCCATAATTTAGTTATTGATAATTTTTAAAGTTTTTGATACCTTGTCTTTAATAATAATTCTTGACCAAACAATGATAAAATTTATTTTTAGTAATTTATCTATTTGTTAATCGACCAACTCACGCGAACGCCATGTTATACAATGAAATTTCCGATCGTATTTTATAAGAATATATGCGTGGAAAAGTTTTTTATTACAGTCATTTAGTGCAGTCTGCCTCCCGCCTGTTCTCTTTCCTAAAAGAATTCGTAGTCTCGTGTCTCATTTTCGTCGTGCTCAGATTGCCAGCTTTCAATTTTCAATAATCTGGTCGTCATTTACATTTTAAGGAATTGAAAAGTAGAGACATTTTGGTCGAAAATGTTTTAGAAAAAGGTAAATACGCATAGTAGGAACGCAGCGTTGTGTTGACTTGTAAAGGAAATTCAGGGACGCAGTCGCCTTATCACTTGCGTTTTTTTCTTGCCTTATAAAAAGGATATAAATATGATACGATACGCATAAGTGCAGAATGTTTATTTCAACATTATATTGGAAAATTGGAATGTCGTTCTGCTGATATTTCAACTTGAGACTTTATCAATGTATTTTAGATGGATATTTCCATTGTATATTTGTGATGCTAATTAATTTATTACAATATCCTTATTTAATTAATTCGTAGCTCTTTGGTATTCTAAAAACGCAGTGAATCGTTATCATTTTGCATATCGAAATACGAAATCTAATAGAAGTTATCTAATCTTGTCTGCGCAATGAAAGGAATTTGTTGGGTACAGCTCTTCGATGGGTGCCCATTCAAGATTTAAATTTTCTTTTTTATTCTTAAATTTATATAGTAAGTGAAGCTTTGAAGAGGTATGTAGTTTGCTTCCATGGTAGGTCTTCGGTTTAATAGTTCGGGATAATTATTTCGTAGTTTTCTATACGTGTACTTTACATTAGTGTATAATATGTTGTAACCGTGTTAGGTGAATTAAATAAAATTTGAGTTTGTGTATTTAATATTATGCAACTATGGTGCGGTTCTTTACAATATATGAAATACCGGAATGCCCTCCCTGCAATATAATTTTGAAACAGGTTTTGGGATAATACTGGCGTAACGTGTAACCCTCTAGAACAAAATTAATCTACTTACTCCCATGAGGAATTGAATTTCCCTCCTACAGATTAAAAGAACAGAGTTCACCACCTCCATTGTACTTATTTACCTTCAAGATAAATAAACGGCCTCACTTCCGGTTATTTAAAAACATTTATGACGGTTAGAGTTCTTTTTATTTTCACAGGGCGAAAAGTACTTGGTTCTAAAAAAGAAGTACCGCAACGACCCTCCGCCTTCGACCAACGCTTCCCAGGGCGTTACTTATGCAAGCCTGGTCTTCCCCAAGCCTTCTACAGAATATGCGATCCCCCATGCCGCTCCTCCTCTGCCTCAGTCGCCGCCTCCGCCGCTCCCGGTATCCCCGGCCCCGACACTCTCCCGATGCTCGTCGGGCGAGGCCGTGTTCTATGAGTGTTCCGAGATCTCGTTTCCCGGTAACCAGGCCGCAGCCGAGGAGTTATCCACACCGCCGGCCCACAAGAAAGAGGTGGATACACCGCCGGTGCCGCCCAGGAGAAAGAGTAGCGACAAACTGAAGCTGGAGAATAAGGAGAACGAGGAGGTCGTAAAGAGGCCCAAGCCCATTACCGCCGATCCTGAAGCATGCGTAAGTAATATATTACTTTCGATTACCTTATTACTTCCGTTTTACGATTTCTATATACCCTTAAATACAATCAAATCATATGGTGACAGTCTTATAATTATTTTGTGATGAATACCCTCATAAAACAGGACGAACCTAGCGGTTAAGCCACCAGCATCTCCATTTTGTGCCATAACAAATTTAAATCATAAAAAATAATTATTAATTAATCAATATCAAATCATTAATATCGCTTTCTCCATTGGAGCATATGTTAAAATAAATATCGGCAAAGTGCTCATATTATAGTGAAGGCCCTATTATCAATTAGCTGGTCAATACCCTAACTATTTATAGTAACAGTAATTAGTTACTGCTTAGAAAATTGTTGTAGTCTCCGTTTGGCGCCACTCACGCGGTCGTTTTGTCCGGGAAACACATATCCGTGTGGAGGAGGAAAGGAATTCTGAATTCCAGTTATATTTCAGTTATTTTCATGAACAGGGACGTAAATGATAAAATGTCCGTTTGGAATACAAAAATGTATAGACTTACTTTCAATACATGAATACAAAAATGTGAGCGAGCTTAAAATCTTAAGCGAGATGTCAGTTTGCATTAATTAGTGGGTAGTATGACGTCCGATCACTCAGATCGATATCAGTCGAACTTGATTTTAGCAGTCCTCCAGAAAAGGGAGAAACTAACCCCGGTAATGATTGAAAACTTTGTTCGAGTTCTAAAAACCGTTTGCACTTGAGCTTCAACTACGCCTTAATCTCGGATGAGAATAGCTATCCCGGGGGGACGTGCTTTTCTTTTGCGGGCTTCCGAATATTCCGAACGTTACGAAATTTAAATCGCAGGCTGTAACACGAGACCGAGGCGTCATTTATAGCCCGCCCTGAGATAACACAGTGGCCGCCCCAATCTCTGTTGACCCTGCGTCTTAGTCATAGCCCCAGATCCAAATCTGTTGACGTCCAGTCCCAGTTTTCGGATTTCGTATAAACTGAACACACTAAATTCTTTCTCTCTCTCTCTCTCCTGTTTGCAATGCTTCATTCGAGTGGAACCGACCAGTTCTTAACCGTCGAATGAATTAAGGTAAATTATCCACACTATATTTTTTTGCATGCCCTAAGTCTATGTTTGTAATGTATGCTTTTTAAGTTGGAGAATTGCCACCTGTTTACTCCTTATGTCGGAAGATATATTGCTTTTGTCTTCTGTTGTGCGTTGTTTTATTTATCTGCATTTGCTACAATTTCCTACCGTTTAGACAACCGGAAGGGCGATACTTCCGGTATAACATTGAGATTATAAGGAAACAAGGTCGGATTTTCAAATAAATGATTTGCTTCTATAAATGTATACAGATTAATGTAATTAATGTTGCATTAAAAATTAGTGCCTCCGTGCTTGGTACGCTGTCTTGTTTGTCTTGTGTATCGTCGGGTTGTCGATAACCGCATTCCAGTGTGGTTTATGAAAGTTTCAATTCAACCTTTTTAATTTATTAAATTGTGAGGTAGGCCAAAATGAATTTTGGCAATGGAATGTTCCACAAACATTCATCTGTTTTGAATATTAAATTCCTGATTCAAATTCGTGAGCTGTACAGCGCCCATTTTATCGCATGTGTATTTCACCGTTTTTAATACTTTCTTATTTGTTTACCTCCACGCTGTAATTGCAAAATTGTGACCCCACCTGAGAATCTTTCACGGAATGCAAGCTATTCGTTGAAAGATAAGGTTCTCGATAAATGAGACAGTCGTTACGGTATCTAATTGTAATTTAATGAATCGGATTGCTCTCATGGCCCCGGTCCAGATTGAGGTTCATAAACTGTTCTGTGGATACGTTCCGCCTCGCGCCAATCCCGTTAAGGCTGGATTTAGCGCGGGGCCGCAATTTATCGGGTTAGGAATAACCAACATGGAAAAGGACCAAAAGAAAAACAAATCTTATTTTCACAACGCCCAAGCTGTGATTTGTTATACGCGTCCTGGGCCTGCGTACGTGTTGCTATCGCTGACCAGCGGATGGTGTGGTGGAGGAGGGGAGATTGTTAATGACTGCTTATATATCATTGATTAATGAAATGATAATGCTCGCCGATCGGATTTGAAGAGGGGCCAGCTATTAATAAAAAAACCCCGAGAGACGCGAGAACTAATTAGCCCCAGCCAGGAGATCCCCAGGGACCGAAAAAGGACCAAGCTTGGTCATGGTGGGGGGGGGGGCCTCCTCTTCCATGTCTCAATGGGAAAACTTGTTTCCCCGCCCCCCACTTTCAGAAAACGCTAATTGTACGTGCGGGCCCAGTATTTTATTAGCTCGGTATTATACTTTTTGGTCGGATTAATAATTTGCTAATTGATAAGTTTTAATTGGTGGAATGGGAAACCTTAAAGTCGGGTTTATTGCCGAGAGATAAAGCACGTGGGGATAGTACGGCCGCCAATAAAAAATGTATCTAATTTAAATCGTGGCCCGCCCCAGATAGCATCTCGGTAATTTCTGTATCCTAACCCCTGTGGTTTTATTGCTCGGCAATTAGAGGTCTTTCACTCCATAAAAATTATCGAGATTATATTTAATATCTTTGTATGTTTTGTACCGCCGCAATCAAATTGAACTTTTATATGTTGTATTCAATTATTTTTTAGTGACACAAGTATTATTTGCGTTATTGTAAATCGTTTAGAAGTTTAAAACCTTTATTAATGCTTCTGTATGTTTTGTATGTGCATGGCGTTTAAAATTTGTATAAATATGTGCCAATATTTTTTAATGTAATGTAGCTTCATTATTTACGTTAAGTACGCGAGCTTAAATGGCAGTAAGAGTATACAAATAGTCTCATTTATATATTTGTATATATTATTCCCGATGAGGAAGAAAATAATTTAGAATAGAAAGGAAAAACACAAGTATTCAACATATTTTCAGTTGTTCTTGCGTTTGTTATTTTATTGACTACTTTAAGGATATCTTGTAAACTATTTTAGCTTGTAAGTCTAGATGTTTACCGCTAAAAAATTTCAGGTGTTGGGTCGATTTTCTTTTATACCAATTCGTCGAACAATTTTTATAGAATCGAAGTTCTGTGTTTAGGAAGCGTTGGTCGAAGACAGCAAAATCAGCGTCAAAGAGTGCACTCAGAAATTTAACAAACTGGCACTCGAGAGCAATCAGCACAACAAAGTCCAAATGGTCAAGAAGCGCATCGAGAAGGTAGAAAAACAAGAATTTTTCTGGTGTTGGAAAACGGAGCATGTTTTATCATTCTTTCTTCGATATTTTCGCATCAGATTTACGATTTCCGTCTAACACCTAACAGTCCACGACTACTAATTGCCCCTCTTATGAGTTATTACATTTTTTCTGACCAAACTCTTCTTCTTGGCGATTTACTAATACCTGCATTTCGTTCTCGTATTCACCTCACACACATCAATCTTAACAATGTGTTTTGATAGTTCGTCTGGAATGCCCGATATATTTTTTCTTTTTTTTTACTAACATGACATAATACATAATACGAATGTGTTTGTATATTTTTAATAAGAACTTAAGTGTTGACATCCGCAAATTTATGTGACTTATCCGATAATAAATAGTTAACAGTTAAATAGTTAATAAGTTTTTAAAAATGAATAAAGAACGGCTTTTAAGAACCAATCAAGAAAGATAATATATTTAAAACTGCCTGAGATATATACTTCGTAGATTTCTTTTTCATAGCAGGTTGACGTATTATTTTTGTTACCTATTCTTCTCCAAATGAATTCCCGTAAATCTTAATAATATTATCAGGCAAATAGGCTGACGCTAGCATTGAAGTTACGTTTGGGAACGTTGCCTTTGCAATTTTAAACGGGTCTGACGAGTATATAACGAGGTTGGACGGGAGGGCAAAATGTTTGAAATATCAATTTGTTTTTTGACGAGCCATAATAACGGTGTTAGGCCTGATTTGACTGAATGGCCGAAATTCATTCAGTTGAATGAATGCCAACCTTTTAAACTCTGGTTTTATTTACAGTTTTCAAATTATCAAAATATAGGGACTAACTAGTATTTTTTAAAGATATTTTGTAGAGTTTTATCATTCTTGCGTGATTCTTCTCTTGATTTTGTTCCGTGGTAGATTGGTTTGGGCCTAATGCTAGTGACGGTGATAGTGCTACCAAGGTGGCGAAATGCCTTGAGTAAATCGTAAAACCGGTATCCTAGAATTTAATTTTTTCAAACGTTTTTATCTCTCCACATTGAACATCCATAGTTGGTGGCATTTGTGCCACACCTTTTGAACGACTTTGTTAATTTCTCTGTCCAATTTCGCAACACTAGAAGTCCGGACATTTATTTACCGATAAGTACCTATATAAAAATAATATCTGCACATAGAAAGAGGCGGAAAAGGAAGCTTTTGTCCCGAAATATTTTTTCTCTAACTCCCGTCGATAATCGGGCCCTAAACAGCGCGCGGTGGAGTCCACGGACGCGTTAATTGCTATTGCTCGGTGGGTCACAGCTGTCGATTGATCAGGTATCGGATGGAGGGGGGGCCGCTTTTTTGCCCTTTCGCAGTTTCACCTGCGCCCAGAGCCCATTACGCCTCAATCAATTTAATGCCACCTTAAGGTGGAAGGAAGGCACGACCTGACCGATCAGATTGGAACTCCCTCCCAACCATCACAGTTTACGCTAATGGAGGGTTCTGGAGTTCCGCTCTGGAAGTTATTGTGACTCGGAAGAACCGATTGATTGTGAAATCAGTGGTTGATCTTCTGTTTTCGAAGAGTTTTCTTCCAGAAAGACGGAATCGGAATATAAGTACTAAAATACGCAGTAGTTTTTTGATAATTTAAGGTTGCGTTATCTCCGTTCCGTTAGTTACAACAATATCGTCTTCGGTTGTATACCACTCACAGGGTTACTGAAGATAGGGATTGTAGTTCCCACATACCTTCGATTTTCTCTGCGAGCGCTTTTAATTTATTAAAATATAATTTTCTGGGAGGATGATTTTACGCACCTTGCATAATTCAGACTCTGCAACCGCAAATTCGTATTTGATAACATTTAAGAAATACCTCGAGTATCTAGTTACTTGCGCATCAATTAAACTTACTATTCAATCAAGCAGTGGGTAATTAATAATTAAATTCACGCTACACTTTTTTTTCATTTCACCCTACTCAAAATGGAATTGCAGTTTGACGTCCGGAATAAATTTTCAATCAGCGAATTCAATTAGGGATTTAATTATCTGTCAATATATCATCAATCGACCCCCCGTTCTCCGTTTCCCTTGAGACGTGTGTTTTCTTACATAGTCCCCGGCTACACTCTGAGAGCACTCGGTTATTAAAAGAGTCGGGATGATGAAAAAGAGGGCACAATAAATAAAAAGGTGGGTAAAAACCGACTGGTTGGCCGTTACTTAATATTCACCGCGCGCTGCGTTCTGAGCATTTCATCAAAATGAAGACGTCAGACTGACTTGCGGAATGCGCCCGGGCATTTTTCTTCGATGTTATTAGTTCCAGTGAAACGGCGGCGATGGAAAAATAAAAAGGAGAAAAAAACGGGGAAGAAATGATGTTTCGATTCGGCGACCGATCTGAAATATTGATAGCTTCCTGTTGTCTTACTATCCGCGCTAGCATTTGAAGCGGCCTAGCGTCCCTAGACACCAGCGTTGTTTAACTAATCACTTCAGTAGTTCCGAGAATGCGTCGTTAAATTGAATATCTTGAGTTTCCTCCAAATTAATCTCTCATTCCATCTTTCTAGGAAATGGTCTGCTAACTATAATCCGGACGATTGCCACAACCCAACTCCTGAGAAAGATTAGTTTTGTAGATAATATTTTAATTCAATTAGTAGCGCTAAAATTATTTGTCTTAACCTTTTATAACTCTGTATCTATTGGATATGAAGTGTTCGCCACGAACTGGAATCGAATCGTCAACGTACAATTCCTGAATGCTGTAGTATCAGCTTCCTTCTGTATCTCTACAGAGATACGCGCACAGATTTGCTCCTTGGTAATTGTACACGTGGATTTTATGGTTGAAAATAGACATTTTATCGTGACACAGATTAATCTAATCTTAGTAGCTCCGTAAATATCCGGCAATTTTGCGTCACGCCAATTGCACCTGGTAATAAAACATTGACAAACCGGTTTCCGGATATATTCTTAGCATTTATAATACGAATAATTCGTATACAAGGGCATGAAATGTAATTTCGAAATATGCAAACTATTTATTATCGCAAACAATTTGCGAGTAATGCCTACTATTTTTTCAGAATATTTTGTTGAATCACTTGGCGTTGACACAGGCTGCCAGAGTATCGAATAAATTGCTACCGCGATCGTTATAAAGTATAGTTCGCCCTCGATAATATTTTTAGTTTCCCGATTCTGAAACTGGATCTCCCCGAGCTGCGGGTAGGCTGTCCTTATTAGCGGATTCCTGAAACCAGAATTATTGCAAATTAATAGTCCCAAGAATTATTGGCGCCGTGTCCGCTCCCGGTTCATTATTTATCGGTCCCCGTTTCACTCTGGGTTCTCCCGGGGGCTTATTTATAAACGGGCTCGTTTGGGCCGTGACAAATACGCCGGTGTTTTCCCGACCGCGCAATTAGAATCCTACTAATTGCGTGCAACAGTTTCCTGCCAAAACCAATTTGGCCGGCTTTCGCCGGACTTGGAACTCGTTCACGGCGGAATATTCTCGAACGCGAATTTCACACACGGCGGGCACCCGAAACGTGTCGAAAGGCGGAACGTAACCACGACGACGTGTGGGATACAAAACTTGACAATTAAGTTAAAACCTGGCTCAATCCAGTCTTCAGTAGGCTTACTGATGGCACTTCTCATAACAGTTTATTTTTTTTAATTGACGTTTCCCCATTATGGGTGTTCTGCCAGATCGGTTTTGTCTTCTCGCCGTCTTCAGTAGTATTGTGATAGCTGATTAGTGAAAGGCATCTTCGCACGTCTACGCATGTTTATCTGATTTTTTAATATTTCATTGTCGCGAAAACAGTACAATAGTATGATGTTATATATTGTCAGTTTAAACATAGTGTATAGGTATAGAGCCAACTCATTTTTCATTCGGATTAATGTTGTTTGCCCGCGCAAATTTGAAGAGATTTATAGCGCGCGCATTGATCTAAGAAGAGTTTCTACTTTGTCCCTCTAATTTATCCCATTCGGTTTTGGCCCATTGGATTGGGCCGTTTGACCCTTCTGCGTTTTAAAATACAGCCCGGTGGTGAGGGGCCAGCGCTGAAATTCATTCCTGGAAGGAGGCCGGGACCGGTGCCCGTATACTAATGTAATCCCACGCTTGAAATGTAACTTGAATTAATAACGGATTAGCGCAAAGTCGGGACCCCCTGCTCCCTCTCTAAGTCCGAGTGTTGACGCTCTAATGGTCCGGTCATATATCATAGCGGCGAACAGGCGTGCGCGCCGTTCAGAAACCCGCCCGCTCGACCAAATCCCCCCCGAACGAACGTCAGTCCCCGTTGATGCTCGGCCAATTTACGGTTTCGACGATATTTTTTTTTTATCTATTTATTTTTTCATACAAAGCCGGCCGAAGAGCTCGATAACGGATTGCGACAAGTGCTAGTGGCCCGGGTACTTTATGGGCGGTCGCTTATTGTCAGTTATGATTTAGAATGCGGACGGTAAAAAATGTGATTTCAATTTTTCATCCCTCCAGCGATAATATTTTACCTCCTTAAGATAATATTTTGAGAAGTTAGCCTTCGTTAATCGGGACTTTTGCAAACGTTTGCCTTTATTTTGGAACAACACTGTGGAGTTCACTGAACGGCTAGCGATATGCCGCCGTTTTTAAGCTTTTGCTATGACGCACTATTTTAGTTTATTCATTAGTTACAAATGTCTCTCGGGAATTCCAGTAACTGATAAAGTAAACCGGTATCGGGGAGATTTTTAGAGCGGAAGGTTCTGATTTCCTCGTCGATAGGGGCCCAAAATAACGTTTGCTTCGTTCAGTGAACGTGGCGGGACTGTAACGTTGTGTTATCGCCCGATTGCGGTATATTACAAATTGAAGGAAACAATTTGTCCCCTCGAAATCATTTTCTTTATAATATCCGAACGAACCAATCTGTAACAACTGGCCGCCGAGAGTAAGGCCCGAGAATGGTGGTAATAAACCCTCGGAAAAAGGCCGAGGTTTTATTTTTCCGTTCAGAATTCCTGGCCAACTGGTTCTGACTATAAACGGACTCAGGGCCATCTATCATTTCTCTTGGTCTGTCGGGGGTTTTTAAAGCGAAGAAATGTTTTCCAATCCGTAGTAATTAAACATATATATAGGAATGACAACGGATGGCGGGGAGGACGTCCGTTTATCGAAATTGGGGTGGTCGCAGACGCCGGCGAAAGAACTCGAACGAGTCCGACTGTTCTAAATTCGATAATACCGATCCTGATGCGGAATTATTTAGTCTGCGAAGAAGAAAAGGCATAAGAAAAAGTTTTTTTATTTTAATACCATTCATTTATATACGTTCCGAGGTCGGAGAGGGTTCCGAAAATCTCTTATCCCCTGTTTTAGTACTGCGTTGATAGAGTGATTTACTGACCTGTGTCGGCTGCTGATAAACTACGCTATTATCAGTAACACTAATTTAAACGCTCAATAGTCCGGGCAACATAATTATGTAGGGTATTAAGTGGTGTATCATTCCTATTTCTGTTTGCATTGTTCGGTCCTATGTTATATTCTCTGCATATTTGCTAATGTAGTATCAGTTCTAACGGGATAAATCAGAATTGAGAGGGACGTATATACATGTTTGAGCAGATATGCTGTAGGTTCCAGTTAGCCTGTCGAAAGATGACTCCTGTGATTACAATTTTGTATAGGTATATATGTAAAACGAAGGAAACATGTGTTTGGAGTCTGTTAGTTTTGTTATCGAGAAATATCACGGCTTTAATATAGTAATGGAATTCGGTTGTTGTATGAGGAATGCAGGCCGTGCCTTCCGAAACAGCGGGAGTACCCAGCGGCCGTCCGGCACGAAGACAGATATAAGAAAAGACAGTCGGGGGTGTGCCTCGTTTTGTCTTAGAGAGCGGGTTGAAGGTCGGGATGAGAGGTATGGGGAGGGGGGGGCCCTCCGGGAGGCCACAAATTGTCCGGGGGCGGCGCTATCTGCCGGTCCACGGGGCCCCCGGATCCGATAATCCATCACTGGGCCTATTTACATATCGCCCCCCCCCCCCCTCCGTCGACGTTCCCCGTTGCCTCTGCCCTGCCTCGTGTGCCACTCAAATTTCCATTATCCTCCCCCTTCACCATCCTACGATGTCGTTATCGGGCCGCGGGGCGCTTGTCCTCCAGCCTCGCTGGACACTCCCTGTAAACCCCCGCCCCACTATACCCTCTAGTTTGGATTCCTTTTGTTGGTCCTGACTGCCCATCTTATCTCTCCCCCGAATTAATACCGGATTACTGTATAATAGAGGGATGGTGTGGGGAGCTTCGTATAATCAGTAATTAATTATTATATTCTAGCAGCTACCTAATTTTAGTTGAATTCACGGAGAATACGGAGTAATTTTATATGACCAGAAGCGCATTCAGGCATTTCGATGTGGGCGGTTGCTTTTAATCTTTGTATTGGTACAGATTTCAAATTCAAATTCAAAGTATAAAACAGGTACTAATCGAACTTTTTCAACGAACGAATTATTCGAAATGCTCATATTGTGTTGTACCGTTTTTGCCTGTACTGTTTCTGTATATTTTCGCGAGAATAGAGCTCTTTATCGTTGCCTTATTATTGCATAATTCTCTCGGGCATTTTGTTTTTGTTCCGGACTGTTGTTAATGATTTTATTCGGGCGCGGACACCGCTCGGTCAAATCGGTAGCCAACAACAGCCACCCGGTTCGGTCCCGAACTTTACGGTTCACTTTCTCTTCGGCGGGGGAGGGGAAGCACGATTAGCATATTGGGCGTACGGTATATTATAATAATATTCCGGTGGCACGCTCGAAAAAAGGCGTTTAGCCAAAGGCCAAACGTGTGGGTCCCCCACCCCACCCCCCACTTGTTGGGAGTCCTATACGGCCGGGGACGCAGCTCCCCGGGCTTTAACATAAGAAATTTGTCTTCATAAATAGTCAAGACGGTGTTTATTAATAATTCAATACATGAGCGGTTGCCGGAATATAAAATAAAAAAATGGAAAAAAGGAAAGAAAAGAAGTACCCCGGGATCGGTTTTTTTGAATTAGTGCCCGCACGAAAGTGGGCAGCTAAAAGTTGAGCGTCGACTTTTCCACCGGCTGTCTGTCCCTTAATATGTCCCTGATCTTAAATATACTCCTGCACTGAGTCTAAGGAGTATAAATTATAGTTAATTTAAGGAAATTGCTTGGGATTGGAATATCATCACTCTTACGATCCGCCGACTCCCCTTGCCTAATTATTCCCGGGCTCTATCGGCTACCACTGCACTGTTACTTAGCCATCATTACTCAGCATCCTGTTAGCCAGTGCAGTAATGTACCATATTTTCGATAGTGATGTTATTCCCACGACAAGGACCAGTGACTGTCCTCATACGATTGCTTCATCAGTAGCCAAACGATCGATAATTTTTAAACGCAAGCACCAATAAAAAAGAAACAAAAACAAAAGAAAATTTGTATATTGTGAACGTAATTTACAATTTTTTTACAACCGGGAAATATCGTCACCAGTAGTATGTATCCCCTCGCTGATGATGACCGTCATATCTCTGTCTTCGTTTATCTCTAATCTAGACAGTTTTTATGTTATTTTTCCTCCTACTGGTATCGTGTTGATAATAACTGGCGGTTGTTATTGATGTTCAACTTTGCACGATGTGTTTCCTATTTTAAATTTATTTTATTGCAATTTCCGTAGACGTGAGAATGTTGAGCGATATATGTTACTGTCGAATATGAGTCGGACCTAGTCAAAACACGACCGGCAATTTCCTTGGGAGTCAGAATATTCTGAATGTGGCTTTGTATTGCTCCGTATTGTTGCTTTGTATGTTGTCGACAGGTTGGTGCTTTTTTTCATAAAAACACATAAGTGGTGGCGGGGGGAGAGGTTGCCCTTCGTGCCATTCGTACTGTCGCCATTTCCAATTGACGGTGGGAATGATACGTTTTGAGAATGTCGTGCGGCTCATTCCGCAACGTTTGGTTATACGCAGCGAGTTGGTGTTTACTCAGAATTCACTGTAATAATGGGCGAGCGTGATACAGGCAGATTACATCTTTACGGTCGTTTCGGGCCTGCGGTTTCGTTTTAACGATTGGAACGGACGGTATGGGCTGACCGTATGTAGTAATGCTAGTCATATCACTCATATTATTAGGCATAATAATAATATAATTTTATAGACAGTGTTAATAAATTGTCGAAAATTTTCGTTTAATTAGTTTCAGTCCGTTAGCAATACTAGGCGAGGAATACCAGCTAGAATATCCAGATTCTGGGAGGATAAATAATGCGTTTCGGTTTAAATTATTTAAACTACTCTCTTCTAATTATTGTTGAATATTTTTCAGTATCATCGAAATTGATTTGTGGAATTCAAACTAGGTGAAATAATATTCAGTTTTGTGTTTAGAAATTGTGTCATTATTGCTATATATTCTTGAGGAAAAAGATATATATACGTTGATGAAGTGCTATACCAATAGGTGTGTTTCAAAATTAATATACGTGTCTGCTCAGTTATCGATTTTCAAGATTTGAATTACTGATATCTAGAATCGTACTGCATTTCTAATTTAATTTAACTCGATATAACTTAAGTTACACTTAATATAATTTGATTTCTCACCCACCCATGATTAGAGGATGAAACAGTTGTTCAACTCGGATAAAGAAAAGATCATATGTGTGCAATATGCGTCTCGCGAGCGCCTAAAAATATCCGCCCGCTTTGAGAGCGTGCTCGCGGTGCCCCGCCGGTCGTAAATTGAGCTTTTTTATTCGACACGGCGTTCTTATATTTTAAAGTGGTATCGACACTTTCTGGCTGGAATTGCCCGCCCTACGTTGGCGCCTGTTCTACAGAAATTGTCAAGAAAATCGTCAGGTCTCTGTTCCACAATTTCTTCCTTTTTAAGGGCTTTCGTTCGACACCGGACAAAAGGTTTCGCTCTTTTTCAGGTTTTAAAGAGTCGGTTTTATGATCTTTGCCAGTTTGCTGGACTAACTCTGGAACCATTTATTGTTAATGTACTTCCGAGTACTATTTTTTTGGAATTTTATTGCTTAGTTTATTACAACGAATGAATTATGCGTTTTATCACAATAAATTTTAAAGTTACTACGCGAAACACGAAGTTCCCTATATATGTACGTATGAATGAAGATTTGATCGGTATAGCTGAAACAGATAGCTGTCGAAGCAGGGTATTTCACTCTTAACGCTCTTTTAAGTTTTCTAGAAGGAAATAGTTAATTGATTTGTTCAATAAAAATGGACAATTTAGTTATGACCGTATGAGGCATAAAACTTCAGGCAGTGAAATTTTGGCCAAACTAATAAATTTCGTATATTGATCCAGAAAATAAAGGTTGCTCTTTTCTACCAGAAACGTGACTGAGACGTCGCTATTGGTTTTCTCAGGGTTTGATATTTAATTACTTTGTAATGCACATATTAATATCCTTACCTCGTTTTTGTGACACTCGAGATCTAGCTAATTGCAACCCACGGGGATCGAATATTTCCCGTCTCTTTTGAATCACTTTGTATTTATGTTGTCGAATCAAATTGTAAGAACTCTGGCTGCTGTAAAGGATGTCGCCTTCACGGCTGGAAGCCTGGGCTAATGCCCACGGAATCTACTGTTCGTCGGTAGGATCTTCAGTTGTGTTGAGGAGTGTGTGTATGTGGGGGGCGTCCCCATTAGCGGGAACAATAGGGCTCCCTGCCTCTTGATACGTTAATGGTCGTGCGTTACCCACTTGGTCTCCTTTGCGAAAAGTTCTCTTTTCATTTTAACGAACGACGACGCCTACCAACCGCTGAATCACCTTCGGCCTTTAGGCAACATAAAAGAGGGCATTTTTCTACCGTGTATCTCGATCAGGCAGTGGTCCATAATTAATAGTTTGTTTGTTGGATCTTAGTTGAATCTTGTTGTTGATTCGATGTACTCCTTAATAGGGTAAAACATGCATAGCTTTTGGTTCAAAAAAATGAAAAGAAGTATAGTTTAACATACCTGCTTTGTGGTCTGCGAATGTTTGAATACCGTATATTTCGTGTGTTTCTGTCTCCTCTCGCTGGTTTGGTCTCGCTGCTCACCATATTCAGTAGCGGTGTTGAAGTGCCAAAAGTGACTAACACCGCTACTGAAGATGGCTAGCAGCCGAAACCGGTCTAGCAAAAGACTAAACCAGCGAGAGGAGACAGAAACACACGAAATATACGAAAATAAATCTCTACCAATATACAATAAAGCCCTGGGTGATAACAGGATGCCATAAGTTCATTAAGACATTAATGATTAGAGTATTAATTTTTTCAGTATAACAATTCTAATTTTAAGAAATGTTAAAAACACATTCATGGTTATTTTTTAACTATTTTATTTAACTGTTGTATGAATAGCAATTTCATTTAACTATCAAATCCTCCCTCGTAAAAGTAATTTTTTTTGTACAATGTGATCTCAAGTTATTTTCAAGAATATTGTCAGGTTTCGCTTTTCATTGTATACAAAGGTATGGGTTACTGTATTCGATATATTCCAGTCCAATTATTCACATTCAGTTTTTCCATTGGACGGACTCACGAATGACGCTTTCGCAAAATATCCGCGGACCACCGAACGAGTAAACGGGCGAAAACAAGAAAATCAAGTTATCAAGCCCCCGGCGCGGTTAAAGAGCGTTTAAGTCCAACGACCGTTCGGCGGGCTCGACTTCCGCATGGAAATCTCCCGGTCATGAATAAAATTATACGCGTCATTCTTCTCGTGCCTGAAACGACGGCCACGTAATAACACGTGTCCCGTCTTCGGGTTATGGCGGCCCGAGTGAAAAAAAGTCCCGTAACGCGCGGTCCAATTTCGCGTACGAAATGTCCATGTTATGACACGGGGATCGCGCGCAGCTGTCGGCCATCTGTCGCGACGGCCGCCACGCCTCCCAATCCGGCGGCGGCGGTTTTGAAATTTAAATTTTCGGTACCGCCCCAATTGAGTTTAATCGCGACGCCATCGAAGAACAGTTCCAATTCGGGTTTGGAAATTGTTACGAGCCGGGTCCAATCCTGAATACGTTGGGCTCCTGATGATTCCCAGGAAATGGTTTCCACTTTCTCTTAGCTAGTTGACGTGCGTATTTTTGTCCTTTCGTGTTTTCTTCCTGCGTAAATTTTTGTGACGAATAGAAATATTGTAGGAATATACCATATATCATCGTTTTGATACGTTAAAAAACAGTGTTAAACCACTAAACATCACGCGCGTTTCACCTGCGTCACTCTAAATTCGGAATCCCCTTCAGTTACTCCTTATTGTTAAATGTTACTATTATTATTAGAATTAGTCAGCTAATTAATGTTAATAGTTCTAACGTGTTAAAGAAATCGGTCTTCTGAAGGTCAGTTGTCAGTACAGTTCTGGCGAACTCTACTATATACACTAGCGACATATAATTGGTCGTGAATGCAAATTTCTACAATTTAAAAGCAACAGAAGTTGAGTTATATGAATTGGAAATTAGACCTAATGCCCGAGCAGTCGGCCATTAGCCGGTAATTATTTCATTAGTGTCTCATTATCATTATCTCGTCCCATTGCCCGTTGCCCCATGATTGATTGGTCTATCGGAAGTAAGTCGCATTTTTGTAATGGTCTCTGGTACGATAATGCATTTCATGTTGTTGTTTTTTTTCCTCACTCCTCGGCTCTCATTAGCAATTAAACCAGTCCAATAATAAATCACCTCGGCCCGGAGTGCAGCTCGTTATAGTTTAGCATTGTTAATTAGCGGGACCGGGGGCTACCTTAATACAATTATAGTGGCGGTTAATTGCGGCCAACTAATGCGCCCGTAGCCCACCGGCCTAACCGGCTCCATAATTGACGGTTCGCGCCCCCGTTCTCTTCATGCCCGAAGAAAATACGCTGAAAATACCCGGCGGAATATTCAAATATTAGTCATTATCCATTCATAATACAGGGCGGTAAGATAGCAAACCTTTCACGGATACCGACCTGGCGAGTAAACGATTTAAAAAGAGAAAAAACTGTACATACCAAATGAAAGTGGTAAATTACTATGATAGAAAAGTTTCATATGAGCTGTATTGTAGACTGGGGAGAAATTAATAGCTGCCTGCTTATTCCTATACTGAATTTAATATTCGAGAATAAGCTGTACACTGGTTGTTTCTAATTTATGTACGCATTCCGCAAAGAATTTATTCATATATTTTCCCTTTCATTTCTATTTTAAAAACCACTTCAAAATCTTATTGTAGCGGCGTCAGTTATTCAATTAATACCTCACGCAGAATTTTTAATTGTAGGCTTGTAAATTGTCTGAATATAATCACGGCAGCATCCGGGGAAAATGGAAGTTTGAAATTTATAAGGAAAAATACGCGATTTAAAATCCAATAGGAATTATCTCAAATTCAAACTCTGTAATTGAATGACGCCCCTCTATTATCAAAAAGGCCCAGATAGCGTAATCGAACTGGAAACTATTTCCATCGGCGGTTATTCATCTACGATAGGAAGAGTCGAAAACTGAGTCGGTACTGTCAATATTTGAACGCAGATATTATTATCGCAGTTAGATATGTGTTTATTTTTGGACCGTCTGTTTTTTTTCGGTTCTGTTTACCAATGGCATTTCGATGTAACAGGTTAAACCGCGGCCAATGTACTGTATTGTAATAAGAATTGTTTAAAAGGTTTGCGAGACGATTCATAATGTAATTTAATTTTGAAACGTTTATCCGTCCTTTCATTGTTCGAGATTCCGACTCTTTTACATTAACAGATATTTCTATCCATTATTTTATCACTTCCTACTTTTTCCGTTTTCCCTGTAGAAATCGCAGTTTCCATTTTGTCTCATATCTGAAGACGCAGTTCGCCATTGCTTTTTCCCTCTCTTTTGCTGTTGCTTTCATGAAAATAATAAGTAATTCTTAATCCACCTGATTCTCAAATTAGGTGCAGTTTTCTGAACTTTATCTTCTAGAACTCTAGGCTATGTATAATAAGGAGGATAATAAGTTCTGAGAAGTATTTATTTATTAACTCTTTCTAAAGAAACGAGTTTAATGATATTAAAAATTATATGGGAACTTAGAGTGTTGAATGTTGGCAATTTTAGTTAGTTGCTTAATCTAGACACTTCAATGAAAATTATAGGCCATAAATTGGAGTGTCGTTCATCTTGCGGAAAGCCATGAAAATCCCCCTCAATTTTGCAATTGCGGTCGAGCACAATGCCGGTTTTTTCTGTATCCCCCCCTTTTTCCCCTTCACTTTTTTCTGAAAGGAGGAGGGGTTAGTGCTTTTAAAATCACGCCCCGAAAATTGAACCGTATCAATCATATTTATGTTGTGTCGGGGGCCGCGGGGGCGGGTCCCCCGCAACACCGGATGTATGAGCTATGTGCGGGGCATCGCCTTGTGGGTGTTGTGGGCCGCGGAAGTGACGTCAGGGTGTGATTTACTTAGCTCATTTTTTAGCCCAGGACGCTGTGACGTCCCTTCCGTCGTGGCCGCGGGTCCCGACCGAGGTACCGCCCCTTTAAATCAACGTCTTTTTATATTTATCGCGAGTTTCCTCTTCCTCCCCCTCCCGCCATTAATGTCGTTAAGGGCCTTCGTTCCTTCATATGTTTCTCTTCATTACTTAAGTGCCTTCATATAATTTTCCTCGCGTTCATAACCCAATTAAATTTCTCGTAATTTTTTTATTCAAATTATTTAACAGTAACACATTACGCATAAAATTCATCCGTATACTAATCCCGGATAGAAGGATTATTGTATTTGTGATCATTTATTTACTTTTTCACATTAGTCTCATATTCAGTGAAACATTGAAGCTTATAATTTATAGAACCAAATAAGGGTACTGTACTATAATTACTTATTATCTACACACAATTATTCATGGAAGTATTTGTCCGCAACGATTTTAAATGCCCTCCTGTGATTATCAGGCTCATGTACATACGCATTTAATGTTTCTCACATTGATGAAATTGGTTAGCTTCAGACCTAATAATAAGTGAGTGGACGTGAAAATTCATTAAACCTTCCAGACTGATCACCTGTAAACTATCCAGGATAATATAGACGGATGGTCTCGGTTGTGGCATCTCTGCGTTTAAAACCAGAATTGTGGCTGAAGTCATCGCCGTCGTGTGAGTGACAGCCGGCCGCCCCCCACCGACCATAATATGCAAATTGGGGTCACCCCTTTCCGGCTCTTGTATAATTGAAGTATCGCATGTTTTTCGCATCGTTTGTGTTTTTTTTTATCCCCCCGCGACGGCCCCGTGTTTTTTCAACCCCCGAGCGGGGGCTCAAGTGACCGCGCCGAGAGACATCTCCGGCGTGCCCCGCTGGTGCTCGCTCATCACCGGTGTCAGCCTCAGCCGCCAACGCCGACGGGGTTTTATTTATGCACGGTGACGCGGCGTGCGCGAAAATCGGCCGGTTGTATTTTTTGTTTTTGTTTTTTGTTATCTGGTGTTAATTGTGTCGAGGGCTTCCCCCCCCCTTTTTTTTACGCTTTATATAGCTCGGTTTGTTCCCGCTCAGAATATCGCATGTGTTCAATTAGGATATTCTTCTTGATAAGATAATATTCCCACATGACGTTATAAATGTTTTGTCAGTGAGTGCATTTGCATTTGAGCCGTTTAACTCGTTGAACTATATTAGTTTTGTGTTGAATACATAATAAGTACTTCTATGCTTACAAATTTTTATTTTCATATTCTTATTTAATTCTGTAATTATTAAACTTTTATGAATATACTGCATATATATTGATAGATAGATAGGTATATACGGTGTAATTGCACGGTAAATTGAGAACGGTGACATAATTTACTGACAGAAAAGAGCCGAGTCTGGGATTTCGAGGTTAATTTTTGGGGATTCCTGGGGTACACGAGGCGACCAGCAATGAATCAGGAATTAGAAGTCTTTCACAAACGCATGTCGAGGACGTGTAAGACACAGCGATAAAGGAGAGCGACACGGAAGTTACAGGCTAAGTGGCGGCTTGGGCTCTGGTGGCGGGGGCCCCGGGGGCTTAGAGCCCGGGCTTGATTTACAAGAGCCAACCCCCTGCTCCCGCCCCTCCAGAAATCCGCGTTTGTTCCAGACAGCGGGAATACATTAGCCCGGCTCGTCCGGGGGCCCTCTTGACTCTGCCCCCGATTTATATTCCGACACGTACCGCGTCAACTTTTCATATTTCATGTCCCCCTCCCGCCGCGTTGAAATATAATATTTGAGGCTCTCTCTCTCTCTCGTGCCCGGAAGGGGGAGGGGAGGTGCTTTCCAGCCGGGGCGTACAAGATCCCCGAGTGGTCCCGACTTCTGTTGTACAACTTAATTCGTTCCCGTTCGTATTTCATCTGAAATTTTGACCGCTTTAAAACGTCGGCCGTTCTAGAATGTTTTTATAGCTCTCCGCTTTTTCGGGCAATCAATTACGAAAGGAAATTATACTATTCCTTCCACAAGCCTGATATTATTATGATGCGCATTAAAACAGTAATTTTTTATAGCGCGCGAGTATTTGGAATACCGGACAGTAGCATGTTGATTTTGTCTTCTATACAGGCATGCGTCGATAGATTAGTGAGGTATTTAAGTATATTTCTGGTAGGACATACTGAAAAATAATTTGCAGTATCAATAGTACCTATGACACGAATTTTAACTGCTCATAAATTGTATGCAATAAAATGAGGGCATATAAATTGTTTTATATAATCATTTTTAAAAGTTAACTGTCCTGTTTCAACTATTTTTACCAGGTTTATAGACTCCACTGGCGAACATGTGGTCAATTAACAAATTGGGCGTTGTAACATTTCAGCTCCTTTCTATAGCCGTCGGTTAATTGATAGTCACGGTTCCTTTCTTTGAAAACATTTTCGGAGGGCCCTTATTCCACAGTGTTTCCCACAGGATTTCCCTGTTGCTGCCCAGCCGTGAGCCGTGCCGAATTCCGGCGCGGGCGCTCTTTCACGTTCAGCCCCTTGCGTTGGGGGTTGTTGGGGGCGACGCGTGCCCTACCCCCGGCCGGTCACAATGGAGTCAATCAGGCCGCCTGCCCCGATGAGTGCCCATCAAAATATTTCTCCTTGAAAATTGTTTTCACTCAGCGGCAACATTTCGCGGTGGAGAGTCGTGTGGCGGCTGTACATTGTTGTGAGGTATACGCCCAACCCCCCCCCCCCACTCGGCCGTCGTCATCTTTATTGTTGTTGTTGTACAATTAAAAGTGTTATATGTTGCGGTATTATTCATTGGAGAGGCCCCACTCGAAAGAAATAATGACGGATCACAGTCGTTGTTTGGTTCCCTTGTAAGAGAAATATATAGAACAAATTTCCAAAAAAAGTAAGGAGTTTCCCTATACATAAAATTCCTCTCCCAGTTATGTATTAATAATTTTAGGCAATAATTTGTTTGCAATTTTTTTTTTAATTATTAAATCCAACGAAATATTTAGTTAGTTTGTGGTCTGCGAGGGGTTGTAATACCTTAGATATTGTGTGTTTCTGTCTCCTCTCGTTGATTTTTTGCTAGACCGGATTCGGCTGCTCACTATCTTCAGTAGTGGTGTTAGTCACTTTTGGCACTTTGGATGTTTTTCGGGCATCCTCACTGCACTGTCACTGTCATTTGTACTCTGAGGAGTCACAAACCAGCGAGAGGAGACAGAAACACACAAAATCAACGAAATATTTAGCTAATTATATCAGGATGAAACTCTTAAAAGTACTATTATACAGTACGATTATTTCGATATATCGTTCCTAAGATGGATTCTTAGGTAAATTATTTTCGAGTAAAATATTCAAGAGGCATCCCTCAGTTGATCGAACATTGCCGTTTTTCTCTGTAATCCCGTTTAATAATTTCTGAACCTTAACGGAAAATTATATAACACTATCGCAATACCTTTTTTCCTTCGTGGCGTTATCGACAAATCTAAATGACGCTATCCTGATTCTAGATTTTTCAAGGACTCTCAAAGTTGGAAACGCGGATATTTCATTGCACGGTGTTAGTACTTTGGGTTGAAATGGACGGTTTCAATCTTCGTTCACTTCGGGGAACGTACCATTAATTTTTTTTTCCGATATTAATTTCTCTTCCAATCGCCCGATTGGGATCGCGGGAATATGGGTTTACTTAATTCCGAGCTGTTCGGGTACAGTCTGGCGGTTATCGATCAGCAAATACTTATGTGTTACTTGGAATCGATAATTTATAGTTGACAGTTTTAGTGTTCTTGACATAATTTCTAACTCCTTTAACAAAGTCTTGTCGAAAACCTTGACGCAGTTTATTGAACATTTGAAAGTGTTATTCTGGCAGTATAAAACATTCCAGCACTGTAATTCTCAATTTTAACACGAAGTTATTCTTATCTTTTTCACGTATGATGATGCATTCAGATGTTCCAAAAAAATGGTTTTATTTGAATAGTATAGTTTCATATTTGTTAGTCTGTTTTTACTTTTCCTGAATGTAGAAATACTGGCTTACGGTAAATAGTATCGCGTAAGAGGTTTTTCTTTCACACACTCTTTATATAACTCTAATGACGATGAGGTGTGTCACTGTGCGAAGTGGATTGTTTCCCATCTGTCGAGACTAAATGTTGAGTAATTAGAATTGCTCATGTGCTTTCTCAGATTCACTATCGATGGAGCTTGATTTGGTTGGTTTCCACACTTATCAGGGCATTTGAACGTTATTGTTTAACTCAATTCAATTATTTATCATAGGTTTTGCGTAGTGTTCGTATGTAATATTTGCTGTAAGGTTGCTGAAATTTACGTGTGGAGATACTTCCTACAATTAAAATATCTCGTAAATATTATTTTCCACATTACCGAACAGTAACTAGCTATTACATCTGTCGCCTCGTCCTTTACCTCAAGTGACAGTTGTTCGGCCGGATCGAGAAAACGGCCCACGGATCGAACCCAAATGTTTCTCCAACTGTACAAAACACACTCCTCATTAATTTGAAACCGGGAGCGTTTTAATGCTTTGTGGATGCTAATAGAATATTAGCCTTCTCGGTCCCGGCCACCGTTTCCTAATTTTCTTATTATCGTGGAATTTCCCTTTGGTGACGATCCAGATGTAGGCCCGATTATTCAACATCTGCTGGATTCCTTTTCGTCGGCCTTTTAACGTTTTTTTTTATTCTGAACTCGGAAATTGAATTTGTACCCTTAGGCCGTACCCTGAAATACGGTAGTCACTTTACCTGACAATGTTATGTCACTATCTCAATAATGACTACAGAATACTTTTCAAATATTTCCTTTTTGTAAGGTATTTTTTACACTGCTCGTTCTATTATCTGGTCCCCACGCGATCATTGTCTTCTAACTAAACCGATCTCGACTTCTTTTGGTTATGGATTCTCGCCATCGTGATTACCATTCCGTCAATAACATATGATGTCCATATCCAATAGTCCAATCGGTAATATTCGATAATATTCCAAACATTATGCTAACTATGACAGATCTGCGTCTTATCCGTGATGGGGATGCACCCTGGGGCGACATCAACCTTCGTAGGTCCCCAGAGAAATACTTTAGATCAGAACTTTCGTTTTGAGCATAGCTATAAGGATAGTTATAGTTCGGAAGATTTTGAAGATCTAGTTCGGATGCGGTTCTTAGCTTAGATGCTGCGGTCCGACTCTGCGGTAGCCCCACGAGGGACACCGAAAACGGTACACAGCCGGCCGGCGGGCAGTAATTGCCCCCGCAAAAACGGAAAACCAACCATCCGGCTTAATTTATATCCTCCCCCGTTCCTCCGTGTATCAAAAAACACGGGGAAGGGGTGGAAAAAATTAATAAAAACCGGCGAAAAAAGAAGAAAAAGATATTTCCGATTCACACGCCTCTGACCCGTCCCGGTGAAAACACGGTTCAAAATATTAACACGCCCCGACTCCCGCCCCCAGCGGACCAGGCTTCCGCTAATTAACGTGTTGCAGTTGTAGCGAATTAAAAATTTTCATCTCTTTCGGTAGACAAACGCCAAATGAAATGAACGGAATTCGTCCGGTCAGTTTTCCGTGAAATGGGGAAAATCTCGCGTTTATGGTGATAACAAATAGGCTAGGAATTGTTATAATTTTAATTATATTGGGGGCCGGGAACGGTCAACCCCTCCTGGACGCGTGCGCTGTTTGGATAATTTAGGGTAAAAGGCAGGGTTTTGTCAGTTTTTTCGTTGGACTTATTGGATCGTCGTATACTGTTATTGTTAACCGATTGGTCTATCCACATGGCCCACAGTTTTTTTCTATGAATTTCGCGTTTTTTAGTGTAGTCATTATAAATCTTATTCGTGAATAAAGTTACTGGGAACCTTTAAAACCTGATTATCTAGATGCGTTAAATTAAGACCATTAAGTCAAATGTAGTCAGGGTTTTTGCGACTCGATATATAATCTGGATTCAAAATTATCGGGGACTGCGCGGTCCCTTCTCTCGCGTTAAACACTCTCCCCCGTTCGGGCCCGGCTCCTTCGCCATAAATATTCACCAGGGCCTTCGCCCCGCCGTAATAAGGGTATAAATTAATATTAACACCGCTCTACAAAATACTCCGAATGTGTATAATGTATTCGATGTTTTAATGCGATAACAATAGGGTTGGCTCAACTTACGCCTTCCGGCCCGGGCGGTCGTTTCGTACCGCCCGATGGGATCCGAGTATGCAAAAAAGGGGAAAAACTGCCGCGAAGGCAAGAGGAAGGACGATATTTAATTGCCCTCCCATTCTCTTAATTGCTTATTATCACGCGAATAAATTGAATATTAATCTGTAATTGAACCGACACGTCTGTGGCCCGCGGAGCGTTTATAGACATTTGAATAAGGAACGCGAAATTGCAGACTTCGTCTCCACCGTCGTTATTGCAGATAACTGGGCTTTATCGGTTACAGGGAAGTGCGAGCTCCAGTTTCCTTCCTGACGAAATTTTAATAATAACTGCGTTCGCTCAGGGGGTCTCGTATTTTCCATATTGACCTCGTTTGAATTAAGCACGAGCAGGTATTAAAATTTACAGCGTATCTAATACCGGGTGCTGGTTTTAAAGTGTTTAAAAAGTTTACAATTGATGCATACTCAAGGTGACGTTGCAATTTATAAGATATCGGTTATGACATCTTTACCTTTGTTTATAGATTACCACCACAGATATACATATTGCTGATTTGATATAATACTTAAAGTATTTAGAGACATTTATTCAGATATTTTTGGCTGAAAAATATTTTATCGATATTGCCTATAGAGAACGTTCGGTTAGAATTATTTCAAATTTTTAGCAAAACGGTGAACAAAGGTTAAAAGATTTAATTTGCAACTTTATAGTTTGTGCCTCATAAGTTATGAACACGACAATTAAGGAATTTCTCATACTGATTCCGGGATAGCTATTGGTCCGTGATAGAAAAAAAATTGGGTGCATATAAATTTCATTGCGAACCGTGTACATATAGCGCGGAATATTGAGTGAGTGTTTCAGATCCACTTACTTTAAAATGCGGATAAAAAGCGCCTTATGCGAATTGCTGGCAATTCTTTCCTCACGTATTTTTTGGTTTTGGACTTGCCGTTCTTTATTTTACAAAGAAGAAATGCCCTGGCCGTCCTGTAACTTGGGAATTGTAAGGTCGCTTTGCCAAATACGACGGTTGAGTTTTATTTTGTTATTTCTTTTTCCCCCCTCGTCCCTTTTCCGATACGGCCGTTCATCATAGTCCCCCTTCTCCCTCCGTACCGGTTTTGTCACTGCTCTCTCTCTCTCCTTCTCAGTGTACCTTCTTCTTCTTCATTTTTTTTGTCTTTGCCTACTCCCAACATCCAATAATCGTTATGTGCCCCAACATCTTTGAGTTCATTATAAGTACTCACCTACATAATTTAGCTTTGAGTTATTGCCTGCTCCCCTCTTCCTCCCCCCCCCGCACCGCCCCTACCGGCTGGTCTACTCTTCCCCACGGTTTCTCTATCTGCGGGCAAAAAGAGAAAAGTCATCGGCAGTGCGACGGTTTCTTTTCCCGAGCTCGTTACCGGCCTTCGAAACGTCTCCTCGTTTGGCTAGGTTTGAATTGTAGCTTCACAGAGGGGAAAATGCGACAGGCCAGTATATAATATGGCGTAACTGGCGCCGAAATTTATTTACTGTTTGGTATTCTCGTTACGAAAATATACGACGACAATTATGACTTGTCTCCTACGTATTATTAAAATGTTTATTTATTGTTTCCCTTCCTATTCATTACTTTTGGGCTTCCCCCCATCGTCAGTAGTGATGTACTTCAGCGCTATCGGTAAATTTTTCCAATTCCGGCCTTATTTTGAAACTACAGTAGTTAATAAATTATAAAACAGATATAAATATGTGTTCATATAATTGAATATTCCTTAATTACAACAGTTCACTTAAACTTCAGTACTTGTATAGACTGCAGTCAGAACTCACGATGTGGCGAATAAATTCTTGTTTTTTTGTTTGAATACGAAAGGACCCAACTAAAATGTGTACATTGAGATTGTGTGAAATTTTATTTCCTTGGTATCTCGGATAGAAGTCATATTTTTATTTGGTTATCAATTCATTATCGCTAAGTTGATAACGACCAGCACCAGACGTTTTTCACTGATTGGCAATATAAAACCGAGATGTAATAAAAAATGATGTAATAATTCGTTATTCCACGATTTGTTTAATTGTTATAAGGTAAACGAAATTGCCGCGTTGATTTTGATATTTTTCCGCCCACTGCGTGCTTATATAAATATCTCTCTCTTTGTGCCGTGATTAGTAGCAAGTTCCCTCTTGAAATAGAATTGTGACTCGCGGCGTGTTCTCTGCGGCTTATTAATATGGATCAGTATGCATATTTATGACATATTGCATGACAGAACGCGGGTTTACAATATCCTTATCCTGTACTGAATATGGTAAATTGCGGTCACGTTAAAACGCTTATTGCTGTGGCAAGAGTTTTTTTTACTGCTCTAAGGTCTTGTTTTACATTACGTTTTTAACAACTTTCTTGACATCCTCGCCTCAATAATTCGAGGTGACATCTTTCGAACTTTTTCCATCATCTCGGTCGCCACTTCGAATGAACGCTGCAATCTAAATCTGGGAAAACAAGAATATCTTATCGACACTCATCTTTAATATGTTTGAAATGCAATAAACAATTTTTTTGTAGTTGTATCCAAACATAGGGTTTTTGTTCATGGTCCTTAGAACGTTTCCTGGTTCAGTGGGAAAGGAAAATACCATGTACGATAAAATCTGATTATATAGTTACACCGGACCGCGTGTAACAGGCCATGTATTAAAATTAATGTTTTCGGCCATAAATTACGTGGATTGTAATTAGGGAGATTCGTGCAATGAATATTTTCGGAGTAATTAGATAAGGAAAAGATAGTGTGCGGAAAATAATTTTCCGTTTTCTCATGTGGCCTGCAAAACAATAAAAAAAAATTGCAAACCTATTTCTTCTTTTTTCATTGATATACGGAATACTGTAGTATTTGACGTCTCCTATCTGACAGACCAACTTGAGCTACCGTATGTGGATTGTAATGGAGGGAAATGTGTACTGTTTTTATAACACTGATCAAAACGCTTATTATGCAATACTATTTCGAGTTCTCGTCATTGTCAGTTGAATTTCAGTTGAAATACAAGGTTCTTACCTCATGTCACGAGCTGATAAATCATTATTTCAGCATTGCCGCTTCTCCAAGATGTTAAATTTGTTTTAACGTTTAAAGCGGCGTGTGGCCGCTCCAGCCGAGTATGCGATGTCCGCCTATTAAGCATCTAAAAGTTAGGGATAGAGGAAATTTTACCCATATTGTTTTACGATGAAATTCTTAGTAGTTAGTATTCCTAAAGTGAACGAATAATGAAATGTTTTTTCGTCTTTCGAATATCTTAATTCTTTAAATGAGATATCAATTTTTGCTTCAATAGTTTATTAAATTTTCCGTGTCGCAGCATAGTTTCTCATTCAACCGGGATGCTAAACGGTCCAGCCGGGTCCCGAAGGGTCCACAAATTAACCTGTCCGGCGACCCCCTTCGGTAAACATATTTAACGGCCCATTTCAGGATTTGATTGATGAGGGCGGGGGATCTACTTGGTGGTGGCGGGGAGGGCAAAGGGTGATTGAAAACTGGGCCCGTGTTGTAGCTGACCGGCCCTCGGTGCCCCGTGAGTGATGGTCCAGGTACCCCTGTCTCCTCCCCCCCGCCCCCACCTACTTCGGCCTACACGGCCTATCTCTTTTTCCTTCCTTCCTTCCATTCTCCCGCCTCCACGAATAAATACGACCCCGACGGCTCGAATTGTGTCCACCCCGGCCGGCCGACGGTTTGATTGGTGCGGTCTCAATTTCATCGACGCTGGACGAAGCTGGATACGCGCCGTCCGTTCGAATCAGTCGCAGTCGCTATCAAAACGCCAAGTTCTAAATATTATTCGGTTATAGACACAGAATATAATAATGGGAATGCCCAACAAGGTGTAGAGGAGCCACAGAGACAAGGATATTTATGGTGTAATTGTGACGTAATCTGGCGTAAATTTCGTACAAATGTGCCCTAATATATTAATAAAAGAATTTTTACCTTGTTAAATATTATTCAATAACTAGTGTTAAGTAATGGAAAGCAGCATGTGAAACACACTACACTAACATGGGTTCATTTAAAATTACTATTTTGAAATTTTCTGCTCCACTTTGGTTTTCTCTGGTGTCATCTTCTCGTCGTCAGTACCATTCTGTTTCTCTTCCGATTAATCATCCTGTTATTGCCACTGAACTGTTTTCTTAGAACGCCTGTGTAATTAAGTCCAAAAAAATAGTCTATTTCCCTAATATATATTAGCAGGCCTTTCTCCGTTTTCGTTACAGCCTTTTGCCTTTCGAATCGGGTTCGAGCCGCTATTATTATTATGGTCTAATTACTTGAAGATTTTATAAAACCCTCAGGAGCCGGGTATTAAGCCGGAACGATATACAAACGCGATTAGAGATAATTATAACTCGCGGGGGAAAAGTGGGCCGAAAAATCCCAGAAGCGAAAGGATATGAGCTTATTTCGTGATATTGATTCCGACGGCTGGAGAGGATAACTATTTTGCATTTTTGTAAAAGTTATAGTTATGGGGGTTGATCACCCAGTGTTTTTACCCTCATTGATTTATCAAACAGTATAATTTATTCTACTTGAACACTTACTTTCAGCTGGCTTCTGTTGTTTCTTATTGGATTGTTAACAAGTTACTACTTATTTGCTTAAAGAATGTTGCGTATTGGCAACTAGAATGTTCAATCAGTAATATAGTGAACCACATGCTGTAATACTCATGGAATGCTTCTGATTATAAATGGCGAAAATAATTGTTCCTTAAACACTTGGTTCGCATACAATTGATTTCAGACTTGTAATAAGTTGGTGCTTTCAAAGTTTGGTGAAAAACAAAACTTCGGTGACGGACGGGGAAAAAATTCTTTTCAATAACGTGGCGCTTGGCGCGTACCAATTTACATTACAAACTAAAAGCCGAGCGCCATTGTTATTCCCCTCGCATCCTTTAACCCGGCCCTGTATTTACAGTCAATTATTCCAACTTCTGTATTAAAACTCAGTAGGACAACTGATTATTAAAAACCCAAACTGATTGTATAACTAGAATGTACTCCGAGTACGCGTATTGGTTATTCGCATTATTTATTAGCTTCAAATCGGATTTGTTTTATTTATTTCCGCCTTGCGTTCGGGGCTGTTTTTTCTAACTTGATCTCTGCTCCTGTTCTTTGCTTCCATAGATCGCTTTGGTATTCTAAAACTGGCCAGTGTGGGATTTGCTAAATTGTTTTACTTTATTTGGTGAAAGATCGTTCAGGTAGAAATTGGTGTTTTCTAATAAGACTTACTTCGTAACCCCGTTGTCCTGGGGAAATACGCGTATCAAATCAACAGATTTATTTTACCTCCACGGGAAATAACATGCACTTAACTCTTCAAGAAACTAATTTCTCTGTTTGCCTCCGTCATTAAGAGGACCACAATTTTTATGTCAGTGTTACTAATGGGCCCGTTCAGAGCGCTCCTGTTCCTCTCGGTTCGTTAACTGGGCGACAGTTATTAAGAATTTGGTTCGCTCCAACAGACGAAACCGCGGCGCACAGTTCATAATTTAAAAAGAGGAGATTGCTGAGCCGCCTCCTCCAGTTTATAATCGATATTCGTAATTTATGCAAACCACCTGTATACTAAATTCGCTTTCTGCCATTGGTCGTTGGGACTCGTTTTTGGGAATAGACTTTTTTCGAGTTTTGCCCTGTTTGTTTTCTGGTCCCCAATTCACCTGCTGTCCCATTATCGGTATTAAGAGACCGATTCTCTCTTTAATTGAATGCCATCCGCCGTCCCATTAATGGTCTCAATTTTTTTTTCATCTGTTCACTTTGAAATGGACATTGAAAGCAATTTCTACCAGGGTCGGCGGAGGAATTTGCCAACGAAGCTGGAAGAAGTATGTATTCTGGGATTAGTACTTTGGCCAAATTTTTGCAAATGCGAAGGAAGACTTTCCTTAGCACTGTTTGTTCCCATTATATTTACGTGGTGAACATAACGTCCCGGTTTTATGCATTGACATGTCGCGATGCATTATTTCTTTTAATCTCAAATCTGTAATCCTGCGATGTAGGTATATCGGGTGTCCACTCTGTGATAACAGGGATTATGGGGCGACTTGTACGAGCCCCTGGTATCTTGACCTACAAAAGCCGTTGTCCTCGGTCGGGCAGGTGCCCCCCGAAACATCCGGCACGCGTCCCCTCCCCTTCATTAATTGTTTGTCGAATTTCGCGTTATTAATACACAAGGGAATAATTAAACTAAGATTAGAGATAATTATTAACCGTTATAAGTCGGTTTTATCGGGATCTCGGAATAATTCCCGGGGAGCTTGGAACCCTCCATCATCCCCCTCCTGTCCCGAATCACTCCGCCGCTGCGGGGTAACTTGTCGAAGTTCCCCTATTAAACAGTTGGCGGGGAACTTGGCTTGTTACACGGGGCCACGGTTTCGGATTCCCTCAGCCCTTTGTAATAAGGCCGAGGGTTGAAATTTTCAATAGGGCCAGAGCCGCCCCAGGTTACACGTGAAGTTGGGCTCTCGCGGTTTAATTAGGCGTTGTTGCCCCGGAGCCTTTATTAAATAGGTTGGGGAAAACTGTGACTTCTATTGAGGGGAAGGAGGAGGAAGAGATGGAGGACAGAGCCGGGTAAAATGTCAAGGAAACCTGGAATATTCAGAGGAACTTATGGCGTAAAGCTTTTCTGCATTCAATTAACTATCTTAAAGATAGATTCGATATCATTCCGTTTTTAATTTATTCAGGTATTCAGTTGAAAAAATTGTCCTTTTGTATCGAATTATCCAATTATTATTTAAATCATAACGAATTGGCTATCGCGGATAATGTTAGTGTATTAGGGGCGTATAAACATTTATCCTGTCCAGTGCAATCATTAGATTTGAGTTAAATCTCATTCTTGTCAATATATATTATGGCAATATTCAAATATAGTAGTTTCTTAAGTGATTAGTTTCACAATTATGTAATGTTTTTTATGACTACAGTTGGTGGCTTAATATAAGGCAGGTGGTCGAAATCGATGTATTGGCGTTAATTTTTTGTATAAGTACCAAAGAGTTCCTTTGCTTGCAAGAGCTGCTGGTCGCTCCTGGAGGTAATTACCTTCATGGATTGATCCATCTCGAAAAACTGAAAGCCACCTGGTGGGAAGATTTCTGTCGTCCAGGACAGATTGTATTTATGTTTTTCATTCTCTCCTCTGGTTGGCGTCACTGAAAGTTTTGCTTTTAAACTGCCCGGTGACCGGTTTCCGACGAGTGAGGAAGCCTTCAATTGCGAAAAAGAAGAAGTTCTTCCCCAACGGCAAATCGGCCGTCTAAATATTTCCCGATCCTTTTATTCTCGCTTCCGACGGGCAGCCGAGTTATGATGGCGGCCGGCGGGGTGAGTAACGAGAGGCCGGCACGGAGATTTCACGCGGCCTCGTAAAGCTGGCTCCTGAAAGGTCTCGACCACTATCGGGGAGGCCACCGGCCTGGACGCTCAGATTAATTACAGTTCAAGCGGTGAGACCCGCCGACGACCTGGCAGATGGCTCATGCTGGGCCGGACCCCATCAGACTCCGTGTCTTAGGCGTTTCCCATCAGATTAAAACCTTGGACGTATAATGCCAATCCGTTTCTTCGTTTTCCTTTTCTGATGCCCCCGTATACCGGTTACGAGAAACTGACATTTAATCGTACTGACTCGCCGATCTGACAGGCCGTCCGGGGCATTCGATTTCTGCCGGTGATTTTGGGTTGAGAATGTAATAATACACCGAAGCTTACCGCTGAATGTTTTATTTGGTTAAAATACAATAGTTCTTATTCACTGGCTTTGTGAATCTTAGTTTAACATTATAATATTTTCGTATACACAATAAATATCAAATAAGCTTTCTGTTTGTCAGTTCAATCTCCTATATCAAATGACTACGATTTACTATATCACCCTTTCATGAGTTATCGTTATAATTTATCTTCATAATTGCAATTTATCGAACAAATTCGTAGTCTCCCATTGAGTGCATTCAAATTTCATAGGCAGAATAGACAACTAGAATTCTTTTAGAAAATTTGTTCTAATTCATGATTTGTATTTTTGTTCGCGTTTTCTGGAAATGTACTCCAAAAAATGATCCCAAATATTAATCGGATTCCATCTGTATCTTCTAACATTGTGTTGCCAGAGTACGTTCCATTCGCACGAATTTTCATCGGGCTAATAATACATGTCGTGCGCATTGAGCATGTTGTTTGAAAATGTAATTCGTGTGTTTCCACATTCGTACCCGTATACACCTGCTTAGTCGGTTGCGATGGATTTTGGCAAAGTTTTTTTTGTTAATGAATTTTTTTGTCCCCATCCGACCTCGGCCCCCTTTCCCGTCTTTCGGAATAATTGAACAACAAGAAATAAAACGAATGTTTACACCTTGTATTTTCTGCCGACCGTGTGTGTTCGGGATATTGCTTTTCGTTATCCGCGTTAACTTTACATTCTTACACGTGTTAATTTGCAGGTCCTTATAATTCCGAGCCCAACTCATTAAACGGGCGGGAACTCGAAAACCCTAATTTAAATAATGGGAACAGCGTCGATTCGGTTTTTTCGGATGGTTCTAATCTTTCAGATTATAATATTAAAATTATTGGCTTTAAACTGGCTCCGTGGTGTTAAGAAATTACTTTTTAATTTGGAACAGATTATTACTTTAATTATAAGGTTTTTAATATCCCCCTCTGGCCGTGAGGGTGCCCACGTATGGAGTTGTATACTGATGAATATTCATTTGTTTCAGGCGAGCGCCGAACGGGACGACGACGACACATCGTCCAATACCCTGGTAAGTTTATGCTTCTGTCATTTACAGTTTAATGCGTCCATTTTTTTGTTTTGTTAACATTAACGCCTGTATTTCATGTCGAGCTAATTGTAGAGTAACCGCGTCAGCGTTTAATTACAGCTGTTTTCTCGTTCATAAATGTCACAGTATTTGCAACGGACGCGAAACGTTAGATATTTATTTCAATTTACGTTCACTAGTTGGACGCAAGGAGCCGGGAATGGCTGATACGCTGCTCACAGGCCAACTACCAAGCGATCGCAAAGCTGGCGTCTGAAAATCCCAAACTCGTCAAGCTCAAGGTATGTGGCTTATTATTAATTCATTATTGCTCTGTATGCTAATTGTAAAACTAAAAATTAGCGTTGTTGAATTGTTTTCCTTATGCGATGGTCGCGTCAGCAGATTATCAGCGTTGTGTTAGGGCCATATCGATTCCATTTAACCCCCTACAACTGGGGTAGGATATTGATGATTAGAGGGTGGATTATATTTGCCGGGAGTCTCTCTATTTGGCTTGGAGTGATTATGGGATGAGCCACCGCAGTAGTGAGAGGGGATTCACTCAGCATAAACTGGACGGAATGTAAATTAGCAGGAGAGCCCGTCAAGGGGAATTCAGCCCGCTTTCGAGAGTCCGAGTTATGCGACCGTTCAACGAAGATAACCTTTTGCCCATTAGCGCTCGTGTTTAAAATTAAAATTAAGTTAATTTTTAACCGTAACATGAGCAATTAACAACGCGCATGACGAATTAAATTTTCATCGCATTTAGCTAAAAATGGCTTCCTCGTAATGAGATAACGTCACACTTCCCTCGGCTCTGTGACAATTGAGCTGAATCTGTATCTCCGTTCATGCATATTGTAATAGTTTTTCTGGTTTTCCATTTATATGTGAATACGTTTGTATCATAGCACGATTACTTTCGTAATCCACCGACGTACGGTTGTCTAACACGGCAGAAATGGTGGTTGAATGTAATTTCTTTCCTGAAATATTATACCATTTTACTTGAAGTTTTACTCGCGTTGCATTTTGGGGGGGGCGAATTGAAAATAAACAATAGCCGACTGCCAATCGGGAGATCATCGAAAAAGCGCTTCACAGTCAGTTATATCGATTTTCATCCACCCCCCCACCCCGCGGGAGATTAACAGTGTGATAAGTGCGGGATGGGCGGAGGGTGTATTTGCGGAGGGGTCTCTATTTGGCCTGTCTGGAGGGTGGAGGGGAGGTGTGGCGATTATAGTGTCAAACGCTGTATAGAAGTGGGAGGGGCGTTAGGACGGCCTAGGGCTTAGGGGTGTGGGATCAGAGAGGCACACTGTATTAATTAAAATCCCGGGGCGTGGGGGTCTGATTAGCCCCACGGCCCCCGCCACCGCCCCCAGTCCCCGCCCCCGCCACCGTCCCGTGTTGATTTCATTACCCCGGGCCGGGGCCCGCCCGCCTCCCGCTCTGTTTGGACTGGCCCCCGATGCCAATTGGCACTGGACCTGCATATTCATCATCCCTCCCTCTCTCCCTCCGCTGCCCCATCCACCCTCTGTTATTGTCCCTCCCCAACCCCCGACCCTTATTCCTCGGGTTATGTATGGGCCCGCCGTGTCATCCGCCGCCGCCCTGTCCGCCGGATATCCCGGTCTAAATTTAAATTGCCACTTCCCTGTCAGTTTTATAGGTGTAGTTTAAATGTGTCATATTCATCTCGGCGACCCCTTCTCACCTGTTGGTGGGGCCCTGTCTCTCCGCTCTATACTGTTACTTTAAAGCGGTAATTTTTCTGAATGTTGACTCAGATAATCTGGTATACATTCTTACCATTAACTAATTAGTAATATTTGGTGCTTCTGTAATGAATGCACACATATTACACACATGATTACGCACTAGTTAAGCTGGCATCCACTTTCTTTATTTGATCATTTTATGTATTGTATTGCATTTTATGTACTGTTGGAAGTAAATTTAATAACCCCCAGTTGAATACAGAGAAAACAGCGAATTTGAATTAATTTAAAATATAAACCCCTTAATTTTTGCAACAATAAACTGCACTATACCATTACTTACCCACCGAACCTTTTATTCATAATACTTTTTTCTATCAATAACCTCTATTCACTGTTAGTGATTTTCTTTCAACTAAATTTTTATTTGAGCGTTGGTGCGATTCGACGCGCTCAGGGGAATGGGTACTTTGGAAATTTCACTCGCGCCCACCTTTTTTCCCTTTCACACGGTCCATTATTCGAGCGCGTGAATTAATTAATAACTGTCATTTAGCCGTAACATCATCCATCGGTATATTCGCGGGCCGTCTATTCCAGCGTCGGCTTTTGAATTTGGGCGAAATTTAAATTGTCACTTACCTGTCTATTTTAGGATGTTAAAACCCACGCCGGGAAGGGCCATTTCGCCCTTTCTGAAATTCACTCGGCTTATTTCTGAATCGGTGACGAATAGCGCTCTCGTTTTTGCGGAATTGAATTATTCGTGGGCAACAACTGCCGTAAATTGCCCTCCTACGCAATTCGGCGAAATCGCACAGCTATTCCACTCATATTGTAACTGCACCGTAATAATATCATTTAGGGTCCACTTAAGGAATGATGAAAAACGATATCTATATATAATTTATAATTAACGTAACCTGGTGTTATCCCCTAATTATTGTTTAGAATTCACTAGTCGACACATATTCTACCCGTATTGTGTTTTGTTCGATGTGGTCGCCCTCTTCGTTCCCTATAAACCAGTCTCTCTAGTTGAGTGTCTCTCTCTGCACCAAAAGAGACGCACACACGCAACGCGAGTGGGAGTTGTTTCCCAGGTAAAAGGCGCGGCGAAGGGTTTCCCGCTTTGGCTTTCAGCTCCCGCCGAGGTTTATAGTGAAAATTCCTGAAAGCCGAACGGCTACACGGCTGATCCATGGTTTGAAAACCCCTTCGGGTTTGCAAAATGTTGCCTGTACCTTTCTTCATTCCCCCGAATAAAAGCGGCAATTTTCCTCTTTTTTCCCCGTCATTACAGATTTGTTAAGATAATGAGTCATTCCCTCTTCCGTCATTCCCTCTTTCCGAATTGCTCGATAATGTTAATGCACATTATGTTCGAACCTTGGACACATTACATGTCCCGTTTATACGCGAAATGCCAAGTATGTGCTCGTAAAATGGGGATATTGTCGCTTCAATAACTTGCACATTAACGAAGTTGGCTTGCATTAATGAAAATGAAGCAAGAGATGAAAGAGCCGGAGCGCGTAAATCGGGATATAAACGTGTTTGAATTGTTTCGATCGGTTGTTTGATCAGTCCCGCCACCGCCCTCTCTGTACACAGCCTTCACCCCCTCCCCTTCGGCGGGGGGTGGTGCTTCTGTTTGTTTTATTCTGGCCCGGTATTAACCTTCGTAAACAAACCTAATCATTCCACCCATCCTAGAGGGATAAACGTCGACCGCTTTGATACTCTTCAAGTCCGCCGATTTTATTGATATTGACTCCCCCGTAAATATTGTCCTTTCCATTGATGTGTCCTTTAATTAAAATAGAATCTTAATCCAACCAATTTGGTCTCTGTATTTGTTGATAACACGAATGCTCCCGCAGTTGATATTTCAATTATTTTTTTTGTTTTAAATTTTTAGATAATATTAATTCTTAAATAAATACGTACTATGGAAGTACATAGTATAGATGTGCCATGAGAGAAGGCTTTAGCGCTTTAGGGAATTCATACAGTTCATGGCATTCCTCTCCTTGGTGGTTGAATTTGTTACTTATCATATTCGTGTATTGAGGAAAATATATTTTATCGGATTTTACAATGTTAACAGAAGGTCTTGAAATGTCCCTCTGTTTTAAATAGAATTTTTCTATAAATTTAACCCTCAACCTTGCCGCCATTCCGTACATATTATATTTTCGGGGTGCAGTGAAACTAAATCACGCGATAGGGTGGGGGGGAGAGAGAGGCATAATTCGCTGCGCCGTTAGTACGGCATTTCTACTAACAAGGGATTTTTTTTTGTTCGAGAGAGTCCCGTTTAACATTTGGCCGGTGGCAGCGACCCTCCCACGGGAAGACATAAATTGGGGACATTTTATCGAACGCCGGGCCCGCGACCGTTCGATCCGCGGGGGTAATTCATTCCCGTATGGCCGGCGGCTACAGGGGCGCCGGGCTTAATTAACTAAATGAATAAATTTAGGCCCCGGGGGCGGGGGTCACTGTGGGAATATACTGTTGACAGGGATGGTTCGCCCAAGCCGTAGAGTGACCCGGCGGCTGGCCTAGTGGGGGGCTCCGCCCCCTTCCCAATTAATAAGGCAATTAAAGTGAGGGAGCGTCATAAGTTATACGAGCCAGAGAGAGAGAAATAGTGCGTGTGTGAGTGAGGGAGAGGGATGGGATGTGTATCTGTGCGTATGTGTGCACCGCTAGCGCCAATCTATTGGCCGGCCGTGTTGTATGCAAATCGGCGGCTCCCCCCGCCCCCGCTCCCTCCCACGGGCTCTAGATCCCCGTCCCCAACCCGCTTCCGGACCCCTCGGCTAACTAGTTGTGTTTATTGTAGATTTATTATTATCATCGCCTCTCTCTCGGCCGCTATCCCAGGCCGCGACGACCGCACGTATAGCTGCGTAGTATCTCTGGTTGAGCCCTCTCAACATTTAGAATTATACTACTCTGTCCCGATCGAATATACATTTGATTTCTTTATTGTTCGATTAGAATATCGCCTCGACTTTGGTATTATAATTGTATGAAAAAGAATAAAACCTCATTATTGACCAAATTGTAAATTAGGGCCATAATTTCCCTTTGTATATAGTTCTCCATATTCTAGTTTTTTTTAAGTCTATGCAGTCTAAGACAGTCTATGCAGGAAATGTATTATTAAATTACGTTACTTCGTGCAGTCGCTATTGGTATTAGTTATTCGCCACGGATCAGGACCAGTCCCTGCCGGCAATTAAAACTGTACTGAACTGGCCCGGTTCAAATATGTAATTTGAGTTGGACACTGTCAGCGTTTTTCTAGCCAATTTGGGGCTTCGGACCGGGCTCGTGTAATTTGCCGGCCCCCAAATTGGCGGTACGTAAAAAAAATACCGTGGGGCAGCTGTGGGATCGCTTTGACAGCTGTTTTTCAGGTGTTTAAAGACGGCCAGAAATAGATAATAAGAAAAAAACGAAAGACTGTTGCCTAATTAATGCCTTGAGTGTTGTCGATTAAACGAGTGTTTTATATTTCGGAATTCTTCTGTTGCCCACGCTGCTGTGTACATTTCATAATTATTAACTGGAATTATTTCGGTATATATAAAAAAAGATAATTGGAGAATTATTGGGTTGTAATTGTGAAATTTTCCCCGTCTGGAAAGATCTGATACCTCTCAGTATTCATAAAAATATTTTGTGACTTTTTTCCCCTTTAACAAAATGAACATGACCTTATAGCAGACCATATTGAAACTAATTTTCTGTATTAATATTATAATGATCGTAAATATGGAAGTGAATAATTGAAGCATTGGACCTGACATGTCATTATTTAATTGCTTACAAATAAATGCTATTAATATTAATTAAAACGTTCAAACAAACAGGTTCTGGCCATAGTTTTGTTGAACATAACTGCACTTTGCCGCACTAATTATTCAGCATGTTTGACGTTTACAACTGTATAATAAAATTGTTTATGTTTAGACACCGAACTTATTGAAGTTGATGGCGTTAATGATGCGGTAACAATTATATTATATTTATTCATTATTTATATTATATCTTTGTCCGTCAGAATTTCGATTTCACTCCAATCAAAATACACCGTGACTGACAAATATTTATTGATATTGATTAGGAATTATTATAATAACTATAAACGTTATTGTAATAATTTAAGGAGGACTGAAATTGCTAGGTTCCGGGTCTGATTTTTATACTCCAGATATTCCCCTGATCCCCTTTTCATAGTCGGTTCCAGGATCGCATAAATAGCTCCGGTTATTCTTTGCTATGTGATTAGCGTGCACCTTTCATCAATGCCTGGAATTATAATTGAATGTGTACACTTTCTTGCGTTTTTTGTTTAGCGTTCCGAGGTGTTATTAATATGCAAAAGCATTCTAAGCCGTACTCGAAAAAGCTTTCGCGTTTCGCTCGGACGTACGAATTTTCAGTTGCACATCTCATGAGAATTTTCACACTGTAGAACGGAATATTGCCATTTTAACTTATTTCGTATTAAATACTATGTGATGTATTCTTAATAATCATATTTGGTGCGGTTTTACCGTATGTGTAATTGTAATGATGTTATTGCATTTCAAACGAAAATTACTTTTCATTTAGGGATTTTGGCGGAACGGCTTTAGTGTTTTAATGTTCATAATTAGGTGATTATAAACCACCGGCATTTATTTCGGAATCGTTTCACGTACACGAAGCTTTTTGTTTGGTATAACAATATCACCTTGTTTAGACGTAAATTGTGCACTCGTCGCGAACGGCCATTAATTGTAATTATATTTATAATTGCAATCCTCCCACTCGTGCCGAATGCGGCTGTAATTACAGTTGAAGTAACGAGTGTACTTTATTCATCACAGTTATGCTATTAATACACCTATAGCAATTAAGAATATAAAAAAGTGGTAGGTGGAGACTGTTTTGTCTTATAGCCTATTAATCTTCGTTTTGGGCACTTGAAGATCGTTATGTACAATTAGTGCAATTAATTTGTTTTCAGTTCATACTCTCGTCGTGTGAATATTTTGATTTCAGTACCGTCTTACAATGTACGGATCTAGTAGCGGTATAATTAGAATTTATATTTTATATTTAGGTAATCTGTACGAAAACTGTATATTACGTGGCAACTCTTTATTGGTCGTCTCCACCGAAGTTCATTCGGAACTTAATTACTCTTCTATTCCATAGGATCGTCTTGGTGTACTCTACATTGGGCAGTAACGTTTTATTTTCTACATTATGTTCGTATTTGATATTTAATAGTCCGGTTAGGGCTGTGATTAGTTTTTCTTTCAGCTGTGGTTTTGATTCTGCTCCCTTTCTGGAATCGTTTGATATCCAATAAATTTAAATTTACGATTGTGTGTACCTCGCGACAGCTCTTACCATCCTCTCCGACTGTGGTTGGACGACATCCAGCTCCTTAATCAATTCTTCTCAATCCCAGACCTACTTTCGTTGTATATGGACGTCTCGCGACTTGTATTGGGGCCGGCGGTATTATAACGAACCACCGGGCTGTATTCTATTCGAATATTCAAATTTGCGATTATATATAATTTTGGTACACCATTGGGCATCGAAGCTGGGAAAGCTAGAGACTGCTTTTATTATCTGGAGTCAGGTCAAAATTCCACGTATAGGTACAAATTAATAATTTACAACTGTATTTTAAATAGAATAGACAGAATGGAGTTGTCCACCAAGCCGCCTAACTCATAGTACAATAATAGTCCATAATATTTAGCATATTCGTGTTATCACATCGATCACATCGTTACAAATATAATTGAAGGTTGTAGTTTCGGCTTGAAATAAAAACATCTTATCTGTGATTATGGAAAATGGAATATTATCAGTATGCTAATTTTTTTGGTGATCTAAGTACTTAGATGGTTTGACTCTTAAATAGTGAAAATGAAAATAGCTGTTTTTGGTGTAGGACGGACCGCATGTGTTCAATTTACGGTCTTTACTTGAATTTTACAGTGGAAATAAAATAAGGGTAGAGTAATTACACGAGTAAGGCATTTCTAAGGCTGCTCATTTAAGTTATGGGACATGGAATATGTGTCGACGGCCGACGTCAGAACCGGGGGCCGCCGTGTCGGTCCCGTACGTGATTTCTATTTGCGACAGAGCGATCCGTCCTTTCCGAGACATTTATTAATTGCGCCATTTTTCTTTACCGATTTCTATTCGACCCATTAGAAGAGAGAGAGCGAGAGAGAGAGATAGATAGAGGGAATGGGGGATCGCGGCCGAGAGGCCGTGCCCCTAGATGGACAGTTGTCCCACACGCCGTGTCAGGTCCGCTAACAACCTTGTCGTCCATCACTCCTTTAAAGACTGTCGTTTAATAGACCCCCAACCTACCAGTAAGTACTCCTGGTGCTTTGATTTGTGGACTGAATCGCGCGATGAAAACTCGAGAGGTTTTTTGATTAATTTTTTTCCGTCCCGTCGTAAGTCGCGACGCCAAAGTTACGGTCCGGCTAATCGTCGCTTCGAGCACAAGGCATGCGTCCCATTATAGAAGTATTCTCGGTTAATAACTTGTAATGGGTTTCTAAATTGTATTTCAATTCTTCCTGAGTTGCCTAGCTTTTTCCCGTTCGACTCTGTTTCGCGTGTCCCAACCCTTCAGGACTAAAAAATGATATATTTTGGCACAAAACTTTGGCGGCTATTCATTCGGCGAACTGGGCTCTCCCATTCATGCCCGTTAACTGGTTTCTATACCCTTAACGAGGGGGGGCTTGCAATTAGGTGCGTTCCCGATGCGAACGCTGCGATAGGAACGCGCGTACGATATAATAACAAAAAAGTAATCATACACAACTGACGAGGGAAATTAGCGTCGTCGGATTTAATTTTAGTTCGTTAAATTCTCGGCCGCCGGTGCAATATAATTGGTCATGGTTTCTAGATGTGGTATTCAGCGTGAGACAAAACGGCAAAAGCCCACGATCCGTGCACCGCGCTATGGGGCCTACACACTTTGTTGTTTACAAGCTGTAGTCTTATTGTTGTTGAGCCAGCGTCGCGGGCTAATTAAAATTAACAAATAAACCGGTTCGAATTACAGTTATTTACAGCCTGCGCCAGGTAAATAAACAGCGCTCGTCCGCATTTCAGATTTCAGTCCTGTTCCCTGATTCGATGCTTATTCATTTATGACCTCAATAGTTTATGATAGGATAAACAAAATAAGTCTTGCAGTTCCACGGTGTTACTTATGAAGCTTCGTCATAACCATTTCGTTCCCCACCAAAAGTCAAAGTATACAGAGGATATCTTCTGTAAAACGATCTTCCACTACATTAATCAAATCTCTTTCGCTGTGAAAAAATAGCCCATTAAACCCCATTAATCAATATAAATATATTGCAGTCCGAAATTTATTCGTATATTGATTTTTTTTTCAACTAACTATAAGAATTTGTCAATCCGTCTATTAGAAAATGCTTGTTTTCCACGTTGCTATAAGTTGGTTGATGCAATTTCAGGATACAAAACGAAACAGGAGTGTTCGTGTAAATCCAATATCTCGGGGACTCGCTTAACGCATAGTAATCTTGTACAAGGCATGTAATGTATCTTGGGGTGTCGATCTCCCCCGGGAGTGATTTATATGCCGCTTGTAAATCTTTGTCAATGCGTTGGTTTATTTAAGTACGCTATCGAGCATCGCTACGTCCTCTTTATATTTTACTAAGGGTTGGTAAATTGATGATTCAGAAAGGAGTGAAAATAATACACGAGTTACACGGGTAGTGGGGTCACTTGACCGGTTGCACCGTTGTTTGTCGATAGTATAAATGTTCAGTTTAAAACATTAATAGATACATAGTCTATTTTTCACGATATCTCCAGAGAGGCAGTTCATAGTTGCAAGTAGTAGCTTTCCGAATCGACAATTTGTCAAACTATATGAGGTGGTTTAAGGTTTAATTCGATAAACAAGGTGTATGAAGCGTTTCACATTCGAAATTGCAACACTAAGCAAGAATATGTTATCAACGAATCGTTTATTAGTCACTCAATTTGACTTGATCGTAATCAATGCATTACAAGGTGTTTAACGACCCAGAACTGCTAGACCGTCTTTCTTATCAAATTTTCTGCACATTCTTTTTCCATCTTTCTATCTTTTTTTAAGTATGATCGAATATAATATTTAAATACTATCGAATTTCCTATGTATTGGAAACATAAATTCATTGTCCACTGTCTACAACGGCGTTGGGACGACGGTGAAGAGGGATAAATTAGTTCAGAAGTGAATGTTAAAAAACTAGTCGGCGGGCAGAATTGAGAGCAAAACTTTCACACAGTGACTAAATATAATCTATCCGTACCGATAGGATCTACTACTTTCAACGTCAACTCGTCCGAGATGCGAAATCTTTTTGTATTTTACGAATTATTTCGTGTTATTCGTCAAATGATTTACACCCTACTTTATTCAGTCATCATATTTAATAACATATAGGAAATTTGCATGTTATATTAGCTTTGTTTTCTGGTTTTCCTTGTCGAACTGGTGGTGGAACACCTGTACGCTTCTTATAGTGAGATTAGATTAGAAGTGTCCGTTGACCAAAGTGGCCCGTTTGATGCCCTTCTATCTTTAGCCCGGAATCGGGTTCGGCGTGAAGTGTGTAAGGTAGCGCGACCTGCTCCCGTCCGCCTAATTACACGTTGTTGTTGTTCCCTCTCTCTTCCTCCTCAGTCGGAGGGACGCCGCGGACCCTCTATTTTTCTATCTGCCATCTCGTGCACAGAATATACAGCCGCTGGGACGAGGCCCCGGCACCGCGTTGTAAGTAGCATGTAAATAAGTGGAGGCCCCCTTCCCGAGATCCCTATCGGCGAGCGCGGTAGCCGCTCTCCTGTTACCCTATACCGCTCGGCTTTCCGAAGGTAATAAAGTTTAATTATTTTTCTTCTTTCCCTCCCCTTTTCCGCCGCGGCCGTGGGCTCTCGGTATTTACGCGGCGGGGCCGAGTGAGTTACCAGGTCGGCGCGGCCATATATTCACCGGCTGGGGACTCGCGGCGTTAATTTCAGCCCGGGTTCGGACGCTTATATCCTTGGAATTTATAAAGCTCCTGTGGCGTATATACTCGCGCGGATCAGTTTCCGACCAGCTCCTTCAAATACGCCTCAATCAACATTCTTGAAAATTAAGCGTATTTCAGTTCATACGAGGTCAGAATAGAGCTACAGAGTACTGTGGATAATCATTAAACGCTTTAATAAAAATATATTTAATATATAATAATTTTCAATTAAAACCTAACTAAACTAATTAAATTATATGGTTTAGGTTTATATCCCCGGGCAGTTCACAGACTTCACTGTTTATGCAAGTAAAAACCACGAAGGAACCACTAAGTGATTCTTATTATTAAAAAATAAATAATAATAATCCATTATTTCGCAACTAACGAAACTTACCGGCATTCGAAGAAAATCGCACTGCCGTATATTGAAAAAAAAACATTTATTTTCAGCCCCAATAAATCTTCAGTTCATTTCTTCCGATCAAGTCCGATTAACACAACAGCTTGCCACTCCTGCTCTAAACAATTTTTAATAGTGTTATGAAATAACCGGGCCGAACGTGTTCCAATTGACCGGCGCTCTCCCTAATAACTATCATTTATTAACAGTCTAAAAGTTGGTTCTGATCCCCCTTAAGGGAAAGACGAATTTATGGTTTTCTCCTCGGTCATTAGGCAAAAAAAGTCGACGCCGTCCGTTTGGTTTGTTCTTGTTTCTTTCATAATGTAAAACCCTTACAGTTTTTCATCCGTTTCGTGACAGGAGGAAACCAGCTTCTGTTCAGAGTGTAAGAAAATTTGGGAGATTTATAACCGGTAATTTTATACTCGGTCAGTAGCTTTCCACTTTTTGTATTTGTAAATTTTTGCCTTGGCGAGAATTATTTGTACAGTATACTGTGTTTATTCTATTCTACAATTACCGAGCTGAAATATTGTCCCGGCGGCAATTATGTTGTTACGATTGTCAATTTTGTTCAACCTCTTTGCGCTGACTGTTACGGTGCTAACAATTACGCCGAGCCGTGGGGGCTCCCTCGACCGCCGTGTTTGCGCCTGCTAGTAGTAATTAGTAGACACCTACGTTTATTAGAGCATATTGGCCCCCGATTAACGCCCCTGTGTTGGAAATAAAACGGCGGCCCCATTCTCCCCTCCGGAATGGGATTAACCCCCCTACTCATAAAATTGACCTGAAGGATTTCCGGATTTTGTAATATCCTGAACCTCACGTGTGACTTTCGAACGAATTTCTCGCGGAATCCACAATATCTGAAGAATTAAACAAATACGAAGAAGAAGTCATTAAACAGGAAGAAAATACGATTGTACGTAGACGTAGAACTATTCCACTGTACTCCAACTAATAGGAACTAAAGAGATTCACGTTAAAATTATTTAGAATTTATTAATGAGTGAAATTACTTCAGTAATGGATCATAGTTGCACCCGATATACTTACAGTTCCCACCGTTTCACCTTTTTTTTTGCCCGGGCTAGTGGCTTTCCCGGACAGTTGGATTTTATTTATACATATCGTTAAAGAGGAAACCGAGCTTCCGTCGGCAGTCCACGCAGGTGGCATGAAAAAACCCTTCTCGGTTATTGGAACGACTTCCGTGTCCCGATAATTTTTTTTGTAAGGCTCCCAGCGGGGGGATTCGAATAAAGAAGCCAGGATAATAACCAGTTTTTAAGCGGCCTCCGTAGCCCGCGTCGTCGTCGCTGTTCGCTGGGGCTCTCAAGGCTGCTGTGCGCTCGGTGCGAGCCCGGACCGCGCGCTTATTTGTCGACCATCGCGTTTTATAAATCAAACCGGGACGATTGTAAAGCCTTCGCGCCGGGGAGCAGATAGCGCGGATGACGTCGGGTAGCGGCCGTCCTCTCTCTCTCTTCCTCTTTCTCCCTCCCTCCCGTTCTCTCTATCTCACTTTCTCGCTTTGGATTTATGAATTAGTCGTGTCCGTTTTTACCCGGCGACCGACCGAGCACAGTAGCCGTGTAAAATACGAGTTATGGCCCCTGGAGCTGAGGAGGAACACTTCCGAGCGACCTTACCGCAACACACATACGCTTTCTCGGCGTTTCTTGTAATAATACAAAAAATGTAATATATAGCAACAATTTTATTTCATAATTTTTATTGTTACTTCTAGCGAGAGATCCGTTAGTTTATATGCGTGAGTGGACCCTTCTGTTAGTAGCGAACAGAGAAATATTTTGAGAAGGTTCATCATTTTACAGTCCTCATTCGCCCGACCGTGCAACTGTTATGGGACTTGTTTAATTTATACACAAATGTTTTCGGATCGTGGCCCCCGTCCCACCCGAATAATCACTTTTGGTAAAGTTTTATCTCGAACAAGCTGTTACCCTGCGATGCCCTCATTCACTTGGAACACGAACATAAATTAGATTAGGTGCTCTGGTTAGTTCCCACTACAGTTTTAGTAGTTTCAGCTTTCGACGGAACGTGCCTTGCCAGCAGTGTTGTCCTATTAAAGGCCGCAGTTAAATTCTGTATGAAAGCCACCTCTTTGTGAGGGTACAGAAGTAGAAACTGACCCTTTTAGGTCAAATGTTTTTCTGATGGTCGTGCCTCCCTTCTGGGCCATTACCCCATCGCTTCTTTGGTTCTGCTTTGTCTAATTCTTGCTTTCCCCGGTGAAATATGCCTACGCAACACTCTTATTCACGAGCCCTGTCATTTGGGCCTACAGCATTGAGCTTAGTTTCGAAAATGTGTCAACTATTTGTGTGCCTCAAACACTCAACACTCCACCCAAAGCCCTTTTCTGCTGACACATCACAGTTCTACCACGTGTGACTATATTCTCCCCTATGTCTTTTTGTTCTTCCCTGAACTGTCAATAGATAATATACGAGGCGGAATATCATATGAGCGTTGAATTTGAAAATCAATGGTCTTAAATAGATTGATAAGGTTCTTTGTGGAGAGGTATAATCAATTGTACGACACAATTCGTTACGGACAATCTCAAGCATCTCGCCAGTTCAGTTTTCATATTTTTCGTTATGATTAGACCGTAAAACTATGAATATTTGATCATTGGGGACATTAATCATTCAAATCAATCCATTGATGTATAACTTGAGGCCAAGCTAGAGGTGTAAAACCAGTCTTCAGAAAGTTAGGGGGTTAGGAACCTTGGTGCTCTTATTTAACCCACAAAACCTGACAAGCCTTTCTTATAGCGTCCTATAAATCGCTTTCTTTAATTACAGTATATTGTAGGGGGGCAAGAATGGACGTGAATAAAATCACATGGCGTTCAGCGATTCTGTATTGCGACTGGTTGTTTTCCAGTTTTTCAGGCTACCCGACCTGCTGTAATATACTCCGCTTTCACCGCGGCCGAACGGATCCCAGACTTCCGCTAGCGAACCTATGGGAAAGACCGCCCTGTAGCACCTGTACCGGCCGAGTGTCCCGTTTTTTCTGCATCCCCCATCTCCCTTTTTGTAGTACTTTGTAAATTGTACCAGCCAAGTAGTAGCGGCGCACGACCGGTGTTTTAACCAGCGAGCGACCTGGAAAAACCGTGGAAAAAAAGCACTCCTCCTCAGTCCGAACGTACTGTTTGATTTTCGTACAACAGGAAATTTTGCAGGACAAAATAGATTGTGAGAATTTGGAATGCGGAAGTGTGTTTTTTCTCTGCGTGATAAAATGAGAATTCCCTCTCCAGAACACCAAACAGGTATCCCACAACTCGCGATTTTGGGTTAGTTAGAAAAAGCTTCTTTGGGGCATTACTAGGCACAATTAATATATTCTACGCAAACACTTATATATTGAATCTACTATATACATTATTGTGGTGAAACAGGTTCACAGATTACTGGTGCCGGACGCCAGCCGTATAAGCCTTTAAGAATATTTATCTATTTTTGTTTATTTTGTATGTCAATTGCTATTTAGCTAGAATAATGTTACTATTTTTCAATTTTATTGGACTGATCCGTAAGTTTAGGGGAAATATACTCGACACTGTATTTTTCCATTGCCTGAACAGAGTGATTCCTGTGACATTTACGGCCCGACTAAATCGTATTTAAGGCCGAACGTATTTATAAGTCTAGACATACGTATTTATTTTCGAAATATGCGCGGTCCGTGGGGAGTGGAAGGTTATTATACCGTCCACGTGTTCGTCGTGCTCATGAACGCCCGAACGTCGTTCGAAAATAGTCGAGAACTCAAAAGTTATGATTTGCGCCCCTAACGTATAGCCCTTTCTCTGTGTCAGAATGATACGATTACCGGCTTAGTTATCGCTACCGTTATATACTGGTTATTCGTTTTTGACTGGGCCGAAGGTTTTTTACCGAACGTATACGGCGCCTTAAAGGGCGCCCAAATGTAGAGGGTGAAACGTCAAAAAGCGACTCGGTTAAATCGTCGTAAACACTTCAGGTTTCCCTACCCGGACTTCCTTATTACTTTAAGGTACCCCGAAAAAGGCATTTAAATACTACAGTTAAAGATGAAAAAAATGAATTAGATAGAATTTTTTTCTTAACTAAGTAATGTACTTTAATTTCGTCGCTAAATAGCAGGGTCTAGGCGACATTTCGGGGCTGAATACTACGATAAAACTATTAAATTATTAGTCGCTTATGTTCATGTGTTATTAAGAACTCGCAAAGTAGTTCCGGAACGCGTACTGATTTCGCTCTGTGCCCCGACATTATTTTAAAATAAGAGCTCCTACTCCTGTTTTTAAAACGAGTAACGCCCATCGTTCGTCCCGGGGGTGGGGGAGGGTCGCCCCTTGTATGCCGGACAGGTCCGGTGCAATTTATCGCGAAGCGATAGCCATCTTAACGAGAATTACCTTCGGCATAAGACACACCTCGACGGTAGAAGGGGGGCAGGGCGGGCCTCCTCCTGAAGAAGTCTGTTGCCGCAACGTTGACCCGGCAACGATGGCGGATAGTCATTATAACGGAATCGGCAAATTGAAAAACTTATGTATGTGTACGAGGGCGAGGTAATAATCGTAATCGTGACTTCGAAACTCACCCCTATCATCAGCTTGGTCATTGGACAATGAAAACGCGGTAACCAGTCCAGTGGTTATATTTGATTATTATACATTAAGCTCGCTAACTACGAGTGCATCGAGAAATAAAGTTCCGGTTTTGAGACTCTTAGAAATTAAAATTAATTAATAAGCACCCTGGCGAACGCCAAACATGTTAAAGTAAAACCAAAGAATTATTCCACTCGCTGTTTTGGGTATATGATAGACCGGTTTCGACTTCAGTGGTATTCGGTCAATAAATTAGTGCATCCTGTCCTCTTAGTCACTGCACTGTGTTACTACTGTCCAGACCAGGATGACCAGGTTCTGTATTCACCCAGGTATCTGAAATATTTATTGTTACACAGTTGCATTCACATTAACCGACCGCTCGGCAAATATGGACAACCTCAGCGAAACAACTTCCCTCCCCGTTATCGAACTTTTATCAATTCCCTAGAGTTAATATTCATTATGATGGAATATTTACTGTAAATAAATAGCGTATTATTTGTTTTTTAATTCGAAACTCACACTCAGTATTTCCACTTAGATCTTCTTCTTGGCCCAGGATGAAAATGATAAAAAAAGAATTCAAGTGGATTAATTAATTTTCCTTTCTTCTTTTAATTGTTGCCCTTTATTAATGGCTTAGGAACGCCTCAGGGCCTCAGGACATTCGCCGATAAGGCGGGTTGATGTTTTTTTTTCCCCCAACTCATTTTTAAGAGCGCGCGAACGCCCCTCCGTTCAATTTCAACGGAAGTAGTTCGACTCCCTTATCCCCCAGGTTCGACCATTATCTTTATCCGGCGACGGTCTCCTCCTCAAAAAACTAAACATTTCGTGTTTTTTTTTGCCCCCCACGATCCGATCGGATTCGGGGCGACACCTGTCCAAACGGAAAAAACACGGCAGGAAAAAACCCGCTGTTAATTACGGCTTTGTGAAACCAAATCGGTCGACTTCATCGTCGGCCAATATATGACGATCCGAAAAAAAAAGTTACGTTGTACATACTTTGACCTAGCTATCTTCCGATCTGCAGATTCAGTGTCCAGCCCTTATTATGCATTTAAACTTTTACTTAGATATAATAAAAATAAGTTCGGTGCCTATCATTAATCGAAAAGTCGTAATAATATAATTGTGATAGGAGGAATTTTTTGTATCCTCGACTAAGATACTGGTATAATATTGTGTTCCTCTGAAGGGTTATTAATGTAGTGTTAATGATTCGACTGGAACATTAAGTGAACAGCGATTTGGTAGCGGTAGGGAATCTGTGCTTTATATCGCGTGAGTCCGTATCGTTGCGGCTTTTGCGGCAAGATGCCGGGAATACGGTCGGAACGAGGCTCGTTTGTCAGTGGCTTTTCAGCGCTCAATTGTGGATTGCTCGCGGTTGATGGCCCGTGATATATCGGTCTGGGGAGGGCCCGCCGGCCGGCCCGAGCCCCGGCGTCGGGCCTTGTCACGTAGTCCCGGGCTTTATGGCCCGCTAATTAAACTCGTACGAGACGCGTACGAGTCACGCCCAAACGGAAGCGTTTTGTCATGTTGTCCCATTAATTTCTTTTATCTTTTTATTCGCTTTCGCTCCGGGGCCCGCACGTCCCGGGGGGGTTTTGGCTCGGACCAGAAGTCTTTTTTACGCTTTGCGTAGATAACCGACGAATTTAGACTCGGCCGCTGAAAAAGCGTCGGGGGAGAGAAAAAAAAGACTTTTCTGAAGGCCGGTCGTTGTAAACAGGATAATTTGCTATTTTGAGCAGTTATGCCTCACGACAGGGTTCTCGGTCCGCGTTATCTCACGCTTGGGTTTCGGCTGTACCAATGTAGGCTCTGACCTACGCTTGTAAGCCGTGCTAAATTGCTTGTCATATCTTTCGTATGCGTCTCTATTACGGAACAATTGTTCGCTAACAGATGCTCCATGATGTGAACTGTACAAAAAAGATTTTCCCTGTTATTGTGATTGTAATTATCAAGTTAAACGTACCGCCCGTTTACTGGTACACAACGTTGTGGGAAGGATGTTCGGACCAGACATAGGCATGAATGGCGATAACAACTATCGGGTTTTATCCTGAGCAAACCTTTTGAAAGGCTACGGATTTATTTATCTTAACTATGTCACATTTCAGTACACATTCAGTACATTAAACTTTATTTCTCAACTAAATATGTTATTCTTACGTTAGAACTTAATTAGTTCAGCGGCATGATGCTCCTTATGCCATCCGACAACATACGTGCTTAGCTATGGTTGTAGGTTTATGGTTCTCGTTCAATAAATCGGCGTAATTATCTTGTTGTTTTTTACGGCAGTCCCAAGTCTTTCATGTTCCTATAAAGACGCCAGTATTTCAAGTCGTGTGCATGAAATTGCGTGCCTCGCCGTCGTGCACTCCGACGTGACATGTGTTCACTCACATTCGCTTCGCGTGCGAATTTAGCGAAAATCTTGGGGGTCAATCTGCGTAAATACGTGTGAAATATTAATTTTCTTATCTCGGCCTCGCGCTTGGGTGAGCGACGGACGTTTATTGACAATGGACGCCCGATGGTTATTCCCTTTTGGAAAAGTCCTCTTGATGTCCAGATGCCGGGCGATGAAAATTGGTAAAGCCGACGGGCGTTTCTCGACGCGTTTCCTGGTAAAGGCGGGCCCTGTTTCGGAAACCGTTTCCGTGACGTGGGACATTCGCGTGCCACGATGCGACCAGCCGCCGCCCACTATGTTCGCCCACGTGTGTTACGGGACAAGTATTTTCTGGAAATCTTAGCGGATAATCTAAATAAATAAGTGAGAAATATTAATTTCCCTTCTGCGCCCTTATTTAAGAGGTACATTTATCGAAGAGTATGTGGAACATGAATAGTTGTGTTCGATTAATTTATAACACGTTCGGTTAATTGAAAAAGCTGGAAAAGATACGGAGCGTTTTTCTCGGTTTCTGGTTTTTCAACACATCACATGAGAATTTAGTTATTTTCACCTAGGCTTCTCCCATTTTCCACTTTACTTATATTATTAACATATAACATATTATTCGACTTCACGTATTACTGACTTCACGTAAGTCGTCAGATGAGGATAACCCGAAGCAGGTATAACATATTACTTTAGGTGTCCCAACGCCGAATAATTCCCTTTTCCACAGCTAACCGACAGTAGTTACGCTGCTGTTATAAATTCGGGTTTATTGAATTTAAAATAGTTCAGTAGCGTTTTTCATAACACTCCCGCTGGTTTCCTATTAGTATAAGACGCCAGTATTTCAGGGGTCGTGCGTGAACGGCCGTGCGTGGCCGCGGAGATTCGCGTGCTCTGATGTGACATGTTAGCTACTGTGTTCGCTCCTCTGTATATCATAGGCCGGGAAATTGATATCCCCCTTTTAGCCGCGGCCGCTCCCTCCACTCCACGTCTATGCCCCCGCCTTCTGTTTACAATTCGCGTGAGCTCTGTCCGTCTCGCCCGCTCCAGGAGGGGCCTCGGCCCGCTTGAGTTATGACGGGAGTTCGCCGGGTAATTACCCCGACCCAGAAGGTAATTCCGTAATTTACCGCTCGGTAGTATTTGAGCTTCGATTGGGTATGCAACCCGGCCGTGGGTGAAGTTTCGGGTTACTGTGAAAGTCTTTGCTCTTCGATTCGGTGTATTAGCTGTATTTTCACGTTTCAATATAGAAACTGAAACGGTGTTGAATACATTTTCTCATGAATAACTGTAGGTGATGAACGAAAAAATCTGTTTCATCGTCATGGAACCGAAGATATAACGGTTTTAACTGTTTCCTTACGGGTTACTATAAATGAAAATAATATTTCTCTCAATTTTGATTGAGTAATGTATAAATCGAATTACATTCTGCTGAGAAAAAAGTAATTTTACATTAAAACTTCCGATTTCGGTTAATCTCGAATAATTTTACCCTGTTCAAGACGGCTCTTTGGCAATTTCCGAATCGCTAAGCCACGCCTTTTATAGAATAACCTAGAAAATAAGCGGCTGGCAATATTGTGAGTTTTTATCGGGCTGTTCCTAATTTCATTCCCGACACGTTTTCCTCCCGTTATTAAATATTGACCGCTGCGGAGGCGTGAACTGAGGTGTATCGGCCGTGCCGAGTGGTCTGCGGAGGGAGAGAGAAAAAAGTGGCGAAAATGTTTAATTCATAAGGCCTAAGGATTACAATAGGAAAATTTACAATTTGGTGGGTTTTGATCAGGTGTTATTTATAAGGGAGTGGGAATAAATTAGTGTTAATTAAAGTATTTATTTCTTCAATTTATAAGTCGGATATAACGAAAGGAGCGGGTTTTTTTTCTGGGGGGGGGCCTTTTTTCTTGTACTGTTTGTTTTATTCCCTTACCCGGCGCGGTAACGGAGCCGCCGTTAATTGATTTTCGCTAATCGCAATCTCGGGTCGGGGTGGCGGTTCCCCTCCGAGTTTTATCGTTTTCAATCACGAAACGGAGGGCCGCAATTAGGGGGCTCCGGTCCAGAAAACCGAAGCCGTGGCCGTGGCCCCGCAGGGAGATTTAAATACACGGCCAGTATATCATTTGACGGATTCAATTGCTCCTTGTTGGTTTTCACGGGGCCGGGGTTGTAATGAGAAATACCCGCCGAGGAGGAGCCGGGCTCCGCCCGCCCCGTTAATTGGCTACGGATAAACACCGGATCGCCCGCTCATTGATTGGCTACAAATTGACCTGTACACGGGTTTACTACTGTTGAAAAGGGCCCACGGTTTTTTGATTAATGCCCCCGGCGCCTCCTCGGACCCGTTTCAATAACCTCCGCCTCTCGGGGCCCACTCATCTATAATCCTGCCTCCAACAACGGTTAATAAGCTTTTGGCGTTGATGCCTCCTCCGAAACACCAATCTTATAGACTGGTTCAAAATGTTTTTTTATTTCTTTTCTGTAATTTCGTCTCCGAATAGTGATTAATATATGTTTTCATTCCGTTCAATGTTAAAACCTAATTTTTTAAGTTTTCCACAATTCTGAGGAACCTGCTGGCGGAACAGCATATTTCAATTGAATACGGAACAATGTGTACCATATATTTCGGTGGTTCGTTCCTTATAACCTGTTCCTAGTTAAAATGAATATATTAGGCCGTCGTTCTCCATACTTGTGCTGAGATGCCTATTTATAATCAATGTAGATTGGGGGAAAGGAGTAATTAATTGAAGAATGAAGCCTCGCCGGTGGTCCCGGCGAATGGTAGCCAGACGTTTAGTCGTTATTCATTGCACAAAAATTAAGTATATATATGATATATTTGCGATGACTAATGTTTCATCAGCGAGTATTTTCAGCGGTTAATATTTTCAATTTTATATTATTCATCATGAAGAAAACGGAAATCAAGGCCGTGGTGAAGGGATTTAATCACCCATCATTATATAACTACATGTTTATGGAAAAAACTACATTCTTTAAAAATTAAAAACAATTATGTGGTAAAGAAACCGACTATGACGCATATATATTATCTTCGCGGATATATTGAAGTATTCCTTAATTTATGGAAACGGAAACGGAGTCAAACTGTATTTGTTGCAGTAATGTGTTAGATCTTTACTCTTATTATGTTGAGGGAGAATATTTTCTTTTGTTCCACGAAGTCAGTACAATTACAGTACTATTAGTGGAATAATGAGTTCATGAGAATTGTTTAATTTCATTACAGGATAGCATATATATTTGATATCATACATTTTTTGCTTTCCATGTTTGAATTTGTCTTCCTTTAGACTGTTAGGGAGATCAAATTTCCATTTCGATCGTTTATAATCCCAGTTCAAGTGGACGCGGGAAGGTGAACTTAATCATTGTGAAACCTGGAACTAGTTCTCTGTTCGATAATTCGAAACGAGCCCTCTGATATTACCGAGGTCTGAAAGAGGAGGCGGAGGAGCGACAGCCGAGATTCCTGTTGCACTGGGCCTATATTATCTGTACACCTTTTACATTTCAATAGGCCGAATGATGTATGACCTTCTTGGCAGTTAATTAGCTACCGACAGCCCACTCGGGAGCGAGGCTCTCGTTCCCCGGCCGTCGTAATTTTAGTAACGGCTTCATTTTCAACGATGACACTGTACGTCTCTACAAGCCCATTAATCGCTTGTACAAATTTACCGTCGGACGGCCGACGATTACGCCTACAACTTATTAGGTGTGTTCCACGCAGCGAAGTAACGGGGTGAAGTTCTGCGTTGGCCAAGAGGGGGGCTTCATTAATCTTCGAGCGAGTAAACAAATATTTAAACAAATCAAAAGTCAGAAAGGTTAAGGGGCAAGTGTACTCCAGGAGTTAAATTTCCTTTCCATAACAGGCACATCTTATCAATGTTTTAGGGCTTCCCCTGTGTCGCCTTCAGTATCATTGATCGCTTAATTGAACAGCCGCTCAGTGATTATGTTTGACATGTGTATTGGAATATCATCAGTGTTTAGATGTGAACAAATTTGTGCGAGGCCCCCCACTTTGGAAGTTATTTTTGGAAACGAAAAGGACCGGCTCATCGAATCTGACTTTCCCAGGCCGACTGGATGGAGAGAGAGGCTCGATCCGCCAAATTTAATTAGAATCCGACATCGTTTTAAAAGGGAAAAAAGACCCCCCGCTCGGCATTATTTATAAGAAGTACGTCTTTTCTCGGTCGGGAAAAAAAAGCATCTTCAATAATTCAAACCCAATCCTGGCGCTAATCTTTCATCTGGAAAATAATAAATAATGCAGCATTATTCTATCTGAAAGGGGGGAAAAGAGCCCGCTTCGATTTCTTAAATACATCTCTGAGTAGGCACGCAATTAAAAAAATAAGCCCATAATTTTCCACGCGTCGGTGGATTCGCCCCATCTCTTTTTTTAACCGCGGTTCGCATTCGCGTTTTGCATCCAAGTCTGCGGTTTCAAAATGCCATTGTCCCTAATCATATTGAGCCTAGTTAGTGCGCTTTGGGAATGCGCGGTTTTTATTTTTGAGAAATTTATGCGCATCGCCCGCCGTTTTCTATCGAGCCGTGACGGTCAGTGGAGGCAGCGATTTTCAGAAAAACTAGACCCGTATGGAAACGACTGCATTTGCTACCCGAGCGTAGGAAAAGAAGAGAAAAAAGCCCGAGAGGAGAGATCTCCTCCGTGGCGGCCACGCCGTGAACGTATCACACGGAGTTGAAACAAAGCAATTTACATCGTAATATCCCCGCTTTACATTATTTCAGGCTCATAAACGCTGACAACTTTCACAAAACTTCGTTATAATATTAAAATCTCGGGCGGCGCTCCAGGGGAGAGGGGCCGCTGTTTTGCGTAATTGCAGGCCTTCCTTTACCCGGCCGCCCTTGACTGCTTTCCTCTTCCCTCTGCTCTGTGAATCTCTCCTTTCTTCCTCCGAACAACACTCCACTCGAAAATATTTCCCCCCTGAGAGTATCGTTACAATCAGAACAATGTCGGCTGATTAAAAGACTCGCATCATTGTTATGCAACCTTATATGGAGACTACTGAAAATCGAATTTTTGGAGCGACCGACAAATCTAATAGACCGGTTTTAAATAAATCAATGATTTCTTACAACATACCAGAAATGAAGTACACTGAATGGAGCATCGGCCGCCTAACTAAAAAAATTACTGGCAGACTGTTTTATGAAATAAATAATAATTTTTAATCTTATTGGAGACGAACACTGTAAATTGGGTCAAAGACTATTGTGAATATGAAGAATTAGAAATAGTTTATTATCCCTAGGCATTACCTGGCGCCGATGAAATCTCATTCACTTCGGTCTCTCATCGGGATCCGAACGGAACTTTATAAGCAATTAAAAATCTCGGTATTTTCGTTCTAGTGGGTTCTTTATGAATGGTATACCTGGGCCCCCGAGCGGAGGTCAGACCCCGGCCGGGCATTCTAATAAAAACCAGTTTTCCTATCGGGCCCGCCGATAATAAATAATATTAGGGCCGCAATAATTTAAAACATAAATAACTAACATAATTAACAGGGCCCGCGGTCCCCACCGCTCTCTAGGATCGAGGCGGTAGCCGTTTAATATCACTTCATTACACACACGCACACTGGAACACGGTGGAAGGGCAGAGGCACGCACACTTTAACATATTGGGGGCCCCTTATATTTGTTTAATTGACACGGGCGTATGAGTTATGTATATAGATTAGCATTTGCCACGGTAGCCCGATGCCTCTTGTTTGTTTGTTGTCCGCTTCGTTATTTCTATACTGTGGTCCAACTTTTAATCATTTCCAGCTGATATTTTATTGGGGGGGGAGGTCGCCCCGGCGCTTATACTCCTAATCAAAACCTGGGTCCTACTCTCTCGCCGGGTTCTCGGGCTTTTATTCATTAATATTTTCTCCAGGCCTCATCCATAACTGGTTTCCGTTCGGCCCTTTACCGCGTTCGGAGCCACTGCTTTCTCCTTTTGTCCAGAGGTTGTCTCCGGGAAAATTGCTTTACTAAGACTTCACGTTCCGGAATAGCTGCGAATGGACACGGATTTAATTATTTCAAAGCAAGGAATTATAAGAAAAAGTCGGTTCGACCCCAGCATTGCTAACTACAATCACATAAACACATCAGTACCCAAACCACGCTTAAATGGTACCCAGGAATTTAATTTGTAGACTACATGAAATCACACTGTTGAAAAATTGTCAATATGTTTGTGTTATACATAATAGTGGTGTCAACAATTCATCCCTGTTTAATACTTATTATTCTATTTAGAAGCGGCATTTTAAAGCTTATGTCAGTCTATTGTTTAAATTGAAAATCCTTGGTAAAGTGCAGTGAACTTTTTATGCAGCTCTTGCAGGAGAAACGGGCAGAATGGTTTCAGGTAATGGAACGAATTGTCTATGTCATGTGGATTCTTGTTGTCCCTATTTGGAAGGTCAGAATTTTTCTCATGAATGCGATCGGTATCGGACTGTTTACCTGGGCCGGGACTAATTTTGGTAGATAGAGTTTGGTGTTCACCAAACGTTTAGAGTTAAAGATTACTCTCCGTCACTACTGTCTGGTGGAATTCCGCTGACAGTTCTAAATAATTTTATTTTTTGTTATTAATAATTCAATATAGGAAACCTGTTAGGTGGTCCGCGAAGTATTCCTTTTTTTCATTCTTGATGTCTTCCGTTTCCACTCACCGATTAGGTCTTCGGCTAGACCGGTTTCATCTTCGGTCGCATTCCCTCAGTAGATAAATGAGGCACCATGACGGTAGCTTATCGACTTTCTACTGTTATTGCAATTAATAAATGCCTCTTTGAAGAAGCATTTCAGCACCATCATTTGTTCAACTTTCCGTGCCCACATGGTTAGGAAAATATGGCTTCATTTTAGCACTTTTAGCAACTCCTATATACGCACGTTTAAAAATATGGAATTTATTGCAACTAACCCGCTCCCCCTCGTTTCTCCTCTCAGGCTGTTATCAATTAACAAATTCGCACGTTTATCTCAGCTCCATTCATAAATTTGTGTCGGTTTTAATTTGCAATATAATGGCGGTTTTTATTCCGGCTGAAATTAGCAATCTGTGAAACTGTGGAGATGCGCGTGGGAATAGACCTGCGGATATTCCACGCCTTGGTTATCCTTCGAATCAATTTAGGATGAACTATATTCTATAATTTCAGTATTCGTTTTTTATTGCTGTACTCGTTTCATTGCTGGGTATATTCAACAGTATAATGTGATCATAATCATTTCGATTATATAAATCGAGGATGCCGCTTTAAACTTTATGTAATTGAGTGATGTGAACAAATTCATCTTTCTAGAGAACGGTATCTGCCAATTGGTTTTCAGAACTGTTCTTTATGATTAAAAGTTACTTTCAGATGTCAGATTGTTAGAGTATTATTATAGTAATGTGTTCCTAAGCTTCCTCTGTAAAGAAGTGCTTGCAAATTAATGGAAGTCAGTCTACTTTTAGAAAACGGGATTAGGATGTCGCGTGTTTAGCGTTGTTTATGACTGATATACAGAAACAAGTGAAGACTTTGATAACGCAATATTGATTCTGAATATCGTCGAATATTATTAAATTGTTGCTCGGCGAATTACAAAGGCGGTATTTCCCCCTTATCCGATGTCATTTCCGTGTTCGGTAGGAATAAAAATTCTCTTTGTGTATTATTATGACGGTAAAAATGAGTTAGATAAAAAGTACCGAAATTACTTCCCAGATATTTGACCGTTCTAGATTATTTGCTTTCTGAAAGCGGAGCTCATTGCTCCGGCCGGCTCTAATCTCGGTGAACAATTTCATTGTCTCGCGTTTTCATTATCTCGCGGACGAAAGCTTTAAATTGCAAATGTACTGCCCGGTTTGTATTTTAATTGTTCGCTTTATTGCCGTATGACATTCTACGGCTTTGCTTACATTTTCTGCTTGCATTGCTAGAATGTTCCGTTGTAAATAATAGCTTTTATGATAAGAAGACTATTTATATTATGTTTCTAAAAGAAAAGTCGTTTCATATATTTCCTGGCTATTTTGTACACAAACTTTCGGTAATAGGAACGATACCGGTGCACTTTTTATTCAAACTTAATTTATCCGAAAACCGTTACAACAAATATCTCAAATCAATTTTGAATTCAGTTTAATGTATTCGGCTGTATTCTGTTTCAATCTTTTTATACCGGACGCAGTGTGTGATGACAGTTTTAACATTTCCGGGCGTAATTTTAAAATAACTGTTGGGGGGAACTGATCTAAATGGATAAATGATTGAGTTACACTTAGGATTCCAAATAGTGAACCATTATTGTTCAGATTTAATTGCCGACAAGAATAATAAATAAATTACAAGCATTTATCTATGCGTACTTTCATTAGTCCGACAATTATTCAAATCATTTTCTCCGGTCTTTTTGCCTCCGGTTTTAATTTCAGAGCGAAATTAATTCGGAGTAAAGTTATCAGAACAAGAATTCCAAAAACAAATACAGAGCAATATTTTATTTAGAGATCACCGGGGCTCGTTATACTTTTATTTTTCGTGCGGTGCTTTTTTTAATTATCCGAACAATTATCGGCGCGTTATTTATCATGGCCGAAGCTCGGCCCCCGATTTGAATTCTGATAAATAAACATCGTCTAAATGGATGTACGTGGTTCGTTTGTTTTTTTCAATTTATCTGCCGAATGTATAACAGGAGGAGCCAACCTATAATTACGGATTAGGCATTGTAATAGTTCGGCGGGTGAGGGGAGGGCCGGAACGATGAGTCGTGATTAGAATTTCTTTAATTCGTTTTCAAAAACTTTATTGGACGACATCCCGAGACGGGCCCGGATGGGAGGGAGCCCGCCTCGTTTTAATGTCCGGGAGTTAATGGATTAATGATGCATGACTTCTACGGCCGCCCTTGTTAGCTCTTTCGATTGTGATTTGTTTGATTCCGATTTTTTTTTTGTTTTCTCCATTCTTTTTTATTATATTCAAACAATCGTGACCGTCGAGAGAGTTATTTAAGGTGGGAGCGCTTCGGGATTCTCGGCCCAGCGACAACGGGTGGACGTACGGACAATTAACGGCCGCCCTAATGGCATTCCTCGGCCCCTAAAATAGAGAGCACGAAAATTATCTATAACCTTTTCCACTCTTACACGGTTGTAATATGTAAATGAATGTCTATGTAAATAGAGTATTATTTAAATTACAAATAAACTGAAACGGTTTGGTGTTCAGTTTTATAAACCCGTCTGAAATTTCAATGATTTCGATGATGATTTCAATAATTATCCGTTAATGAAAATTTAATTTTAATGAATCGAAATTCTGTGGTCTTCCGTGAAATTCAAATTTTTTGGCAGATATTAAATCTTACACTTAATTTTACGGGGTTAGTTCTCCTTTTACGAGTTATGAAATAAACTTTAGAAAAAATATTGAAAATATTATTCAGTAAATTATGATCATGTCGTTATGCAAGAACCCAAAGCGGGTATAATATTTTTGTCTAATCGCAACTGGCAGACAGCTCGCGAACAAATAATTTGCCAATCTCAAGTATTTCTCGTGGCATAACGAGTCTGCGCCGCATTTGGCTCAGACGACGTCGGTAGACGGAGCGCGGGTTTAACCGCTTCCGCTAAAATCTCTGGAAGTGTTCCCTCGAAAGCCAATCTCCCCGCATATATTTACAATATATAATACATAATAGTGGGATCCTTCCCGTAAATTGAGGGCCGGTGAATACATGAATGCGAAGTCGACTCCCACGCGACCACCGAGCGTGTAACGGTGCAGGTCCGATGGCCCGGAATCTCGTTTTTCGAAACGTTCTCTACCAGTCGGCGTATTTTGTCGTTACTTATTCAGTGTGTTTATAATGTTGTTATAAAGCTGTTGTCGTTATTTTTATGAATAACGGACTGGCAAAGGTTGTTGAAAAACAACGGTATCGTCTTCACACCGGATGTATGTTTGCCATAATTTAAAATATTACATATTCTCGGCCACTTTGGATTTAAACGACTCAGACTATTTCTCGCGCTAAAAATCAGGCTCGTGTATTTGGGAAAAGATTATGAACTCTGTTCAGAATCCTAAATTGAATTCAAATACTTAGCATCTTCTAGTAATTGGACATGTGAATATGTTGCCTCGATCAGCTACTTCTCGTTGACATCCGTACGTGAAGTCCCATTTTTGAAAGGGACATTGCATGTTTGTTTCGTTTCAGTGTTTAAGTACCTTGTTTAATTACACGCCGTATTCCTTAACTGCCGGGTTTTTTACGTGGAGATAAGTGAGCGCTTGAACCACGAAAAAAAGAATGAAATTAGGCCCCTACACGTTACAAGGACCGTTTTCATTCAGAAAGTTTTCGGTATCTCCGTACTGGGGAATGCGGAAATGGTCCAGTTTTAAGGAGAGGTTCCCCATCTTTCTCTCTCTCTCTCTCTCTCTCTCTCTCTCTCTCTCTCTCTCTCTCTCTCTCTCTCTCACGCTCTCCCTCTCTGGGGCCTCTTACCTGGCGGGTTCTAGAGGGTCCCCCAGTATCCGGCACTGAGTCCCCCATCCCCTCCACACCCTCTGTCAGCGCAGCCATTAGGGCCACCGTTCATTTATCATAAACTATTTATGTTCCAATCGGCACCGAGATAGGCCCTCGCGATAGGCCGAAACGAATGCTCCGCTGATTGGACACTACGTGAAATGCTATAAAGATCCAATTTCTGCAACTCAATTCAAATATTCCCCCCGGCCCACCGGGAACATATATAAGATTTTCAGGAGATAGACAGGTTGTCTTTCACATCCTATGTAATTGATACGCTGTAGTGTTATATTATAGTAGCGCTCCCGTCGATCCGTCGGGAGTATTTTACACGCCAATCCTCGGACGGGGCCACCGACTGCTTCAAAATCATATTTCTGTAAAATCAAACTGTGTAATCGTCGGCCGTAAAAATTTACAACGATGATTATGACGAGCTCAACGCGTAATAGGATCATATGCATGGTTATTTGGGGGATTAAACTGAATGTCCGATACTTAATTACACGGTCAGTAAAATATTGAATTTAAAAACACGACGGATTACTTTATTTCAGTCACACGAGGTACACGAGTACACTCACTAAGACTAATTATGTTCCTCTGGATGTTTTTATATATATTTATTGATAATTTATAATTCACCTGCAAATCTATGACAAAGCTTATATTTGTGTGTAGCGTCTGTTTCCAATATAGGAATATGTAGTATTTTGTATCTTATACATCTTATATAGTGATACAATACTACTATTGGTAACAATATGAAAAAAGAAAGCATTTTCGGTTGTCACCGATAAAATCGGTTCTGTCAATGGGCCAGTTTTAGATAAATGTACATGTAAAACATATCGTCGCCTCCGTTCTAATTGCATTAATAGTACCCCTGCCTTGTTAGTGGGCGGACGTCGGGTTTCCCGAAAGGATTTAAGCACCGGTTTTAATTATTCGTTCCCCGGGAAGGACTCGCCCCGGTCTCGTATTCCGGCCTATCGTCTGTGTTCTCGTTAATAGTTTTAGGGCGCCCGGGTCGTAGGTAAAGCGATCCAGAGAGAGAGAGAGAGAGAAAAGAAAAAAAGGTCGGAAAGAAAGAATGAAACGGAGAGAAAAAGGTTGTGTGAACCCGTAGTAAATTTTCCGGGTTTAAGATAGTCAGGCGCCGGGTATCGCCCGCCTCCCTTCCCCTTCCTCGGAGCGTGTCCTTTCCTATTGACACACTCGTTAAATGTACAATTAACGATCCCATTCCACCCACGAATCCTCGATCTGGACCGAGAACAGAGAGTTTTTTCCCTGTGAACTGTGGGGGAGGGGCCCCGGCCGGCCCGTTGAAGGCGAAACACTATCTGTATCGGTATACGATTTCCCCCAGTTCCGTTCACCGTTCATTTACAAGATATCCGCCGATTCTGGACAGAACCGGTAACTTTAAGGAATACGGAGGACTGGTTTTTTCCCGGTTCCAATTTACGGTCCAGAGTTTTTCCCATTTCTGAAAGCGCGGTGAAATATTCCCATGGCGTATGTTATTTAGTCAGTGGATGTGCCCATTACACTTGCATTCCGCAAGGCTTGGACGCGAAATAAATTCGTACGAAAATAAAAGGAAATTAAGATCCCTTCTTTACCGTTTACGGTCTTTTAATATAGTAGAAGTTTGATATTTTAAAATTTTTTCCGTCCCCGCTCCCGCCGGGACAGCGAGGGGTTATTAATGCCGGGGCCGGTCGAGCTCGGCCTACGCCATATCCGAATTATAATCGGGACGATAAATATCCGTTAAATATGCCTGGGCGTCGATCTTGGAAATATTGTAAATTTATGTGCGATACGAGAGGGGGCCTCCCTCGGTTGGATTCGGGTCGAACCCGTTCCAGAGAGAGAGAGAGTGATAAATGTCCTCCGCTCTTCAAGAAATTTACTAACTACTCCTTTCGAAAATATAACTGTAACGTCCTGTATTTTCGGCTGCGGGGCAGTAACGTAAATTTTACAAAAAGAAAAATATATTTCGGTCCGAATAATTCGGTTTGCATTTTCTATCGTGCTTATAACTTATACAGTTTGGCTGTAATTCACTCGGAGTACGTGTTCTACTTCATAAATTCGACTATATTACTATATTTATAATATTCATATATATATATATATATATATATATATATATATATATATATATATATATATTACATCGTGTAATACAAATGAATACTGCATTGAATTCCAATTTGCAATTAAAGGATAACCTGTGGCCTGGGAATAATCTAAATTGCCAATATTACCCACTTCTTTTTAAATACTGGCTGAAAGCCTATTTATAGACGCGATTATTGAGACATCTAACCGATTTGTACACAATTTTGTGGAAGGACCAATAACAATACTAGAATCATAAAATTTAATGTTATATGCACTTCAACTCGTGCTCAATGGCCAACACACAGCTATACTGGAGGAACACTACATGACCGACCTACACGTATATGACATTCGTTTATCACTCACCGTTCTGTGCACTCTTATTTTAGTACTAACCTGAGGTGATTTTTCTCCGATTTAATTCATTCCCCGTTGTTTCTGTAATATTCTTTCTTTCGATTGACGAGCGCTATCCGGTTATACTGTGTTTCCGGCGATGTCGCGGTTATGCTTTAAATTAGTCGTGTTATATTTAAGCGGAGAATAGCCTGCCGACCGTGCATTGCAACACATTCCACTCGAGAAAGAAGTCCGAAAGATTAGTGCTCAAGAATATGCGGGATTCCATTCCCATTTATGGCTTGGTTCAAGGGTTTTTTCAACTCCTGGAAACGTTTAGAGATCAAATTTCCAAGAGAATACGTAAGACATCAGGCGGTACTAACTGAATTCGTTGCTTGTAACGGAGGAATGATTTATTTTTATTCGAAAAAGGCCGAAATACCAGAAAATGTTCGCCGGAGGAGATAAGAAGAAGTCGGCGGCGTTCGAATCACGGCTTGGCCCAGATTGCCGCCACTTTCGCAATTGCTGCTCTCTCGGACTTCACCGTTTTGGAGAGAGCTCTCTTTCTGTGTCTCTCTCTCTCTCTCTCTCTCTCTCTCTCCCTCTCTCAAGAACGATAATGGAGCACGATTGCAGATAAATTAGCCGCGTTGTGAAAGGATGTCGCAAGGTATACAACAACTTTGAGAGATATTCGAGAGCCTAACGAAGCCGAAACCGTCGGCAATTCGGGCCGTCGTCGTGCGTTAAAAGGTTTTCAGTTAATCAAATTTCCTCCTTTTTCTGACCGGCGTGTTTAAATACCGCGTGTTTTTTTTACATTATGCGTTGTCCCGAGCGGTTGTCCGATCGCCCGTAAAACGTAGGCTGTAAAATATGTTTCATGGATTTTTGATGTCGGCGTCGCCGCTTTACGATCTCGAAACTGGGCTGGTTTTATTCAGTTTTTGAACAACTTGTTTCAACTGCACCTTAGTTGGTTCAACATCTTGTCTACGCGCATTTGCCGTCACCCCGTACTTATGAGCGATTACCATAATTTTGCGACCTGTTTCTACCGTGTGGTTTCCGTTACTGCAACACTGTATTTTATATCTGTCGTGCTTTTTAAATTACCTCATATCTTATTCTTGTGCATCACTCTCAATCTCACTTAGAATACCTAGTACACTTACTATTCCGAAGAGCCAAGCTAGAAAATATGTATCATCTCTGGATTGCTATCTTCTTTCAATATCTGATACCCTAGTAGTTAAATATTATTGAACTGCAACATACAGTTAGTTAATAATTATATACACGTTTAAATCATTATTCCCGGATTTGGACATCGCTACAAAAACATTCCGGAGGAGAACAAGATTGAATTTTCATTTCCAAATATATATCTGATATTTTAGCAACTTTGGTACAAAACTGCCTATTAGGGACTATAATCATATTTTTTCGCATGTCAATGTCGTTACAGTCTAGCCTCTATTTTGGTAAACTTCACACCGTCATAAAACCTTCCAGGACACGTTCCACTGTCGTACCATTGTTAATAAAAGCTTCGGCAATTGGGATTCAGTCAATCGCTGCGACCGTGTCGTGCGCCCACCGTTAGTCGTCCCGCTCTGAACCCAGCCCGACTTAATGACGCGTGACACAGCCCACGACAGCCCATTGTCCCCCGTCTCGCACCGGCTTTATTCCCCCCGTTTTTTTCCCCCTTTCAATTTTTAATTTATTCTTTGTTTTTTCTGTTTCACGCGACGACGAATTAACTTTTAAATACAATCCAGCCCCCCTCCTTCGGTCGAGCCTCCTGAATCTTGATTGTCGGCGTTGGGCAAGTGCGCCTTAATGGAGGGACGGCTCCGCGTATTTTAAATCGCTTTGTACACGCGTCTCGATCTCCCATTTAGTATTCATACCCGGGCACTTCTCAAAGTTACAGTCATGAATGCCTCTCTTTTATCCCCCTGGGAGTTTCTTCGTATAAATTCGACCGGCTGTTTTTGTAATACGAGCCAAAAGCGTGGCTCTCGCTTCAAAAAAGAAGATCAAAGAAAGATTTGATCGATTGGAAAATTTTCGGCGTAATTTACAATCGCGCCCGGACAGACACCTGTATTCTCGACTTCAACAGTATAAATGTGTTGTTGTGACAAGTCTACCTTACCGGTACTCTGTTTCTGACGCAACAGATTACATAAAAAAATATTGCTTCATTGCCTTCGACAAGCAACCACAAAGTCGACCAACCGGCGTATTAACAGAAAGATATTATATGACATCCTACTGTAATTTACATCTGATACGTGTTCTACTATCATCTGCTATTATTTTACACTTTGTATTGCAATATGCAATTTGTATTCAACAGATCCCTACCAGAACAATTAACCCGATCTACCGTGTTTTACATTAAACATTTTATTGGTACACAAACGAACAGTCGAATGATTTAATTGTCTATTTCCATATTAGCCATTCCAGTGGTAGTTTATCACTCCAATGCTCAACTTAATTATGTCAATTTGTATTCCGAACTTTATGTAGATATTGGTTTTAAAACACACCGCCGTCAAATTATAAATATTTCTTTGAGTAAACACCAATGTTTTTAGTAGGATTTATTACTCGTTCGACAAGTAATTACTTTATACACGAGACGTTTCGTCAGTTTCTGCCGTACTCTGGGTTGCGTTTTTGTGACCAATGTAGCGAAACAGCAGGTCTCCGGAAGAATGTCGAAGTAACACATTTTTCACAGGGGAAAGAAGGAAGGGGGAACAAGGAGGAGTTGGGCCGGAGAAAGTTGTTTGGACAAGTTGTTTTTCGAGGGGCATTATGCCGGTGTTGTCTTTGTTCGGTGGGGGCGGTGGCCACCCCCGGTAACGAGATAGCTGGCCGGCTGTCCGGCCCCGGTCACCAATAAACCTCTTAGAGGTCCTCTTTTCCCCCATGGCGCCTCCTCACCCTTTTTAAGCCGGCAAGGGACATTACTTCTTCCTTTCCCTCCTCTCTTGTCTTTGTGTCCTTTTTTTTCTATTTTTTTTGGTGTCGTCCATTTCCGCTGGATCCCCAGGACGCGATTTCAAAGCGCCTCGGAATTCCTCGTCACGGCCCGGACTTTTGATGGCCTCGAAACAGATGCCCGCTCCTTTGTTGCGAGGGTTATAAACATTTTGAAATATGATGTCTGTAAATTAGCCAGCACGCTGATACAAACATGTGTTTTCGTGGGTTAGATCTGGATCACAGCGTGAAAACAGATACTTTTTACTGGGGAAATTAACATTATTTACAGTTATTTAATCTCTCGCAGATATTCACCCTAGGTTTTTCCTCCGGGAATGGTTTTTGCCACAATATTGACTAGTTCGGGTCCAAGGTGGATAATATTAATCAAGGCCTAAAAAAATCCAGTATCACCAGTCCAAGGTTTTGAGAAATCCTTTTTCTTTTATATCAACACCTAAGGCAATAAATAATAGTATTATTTATATGCAATGTGCATTCAACAGGTCTCATTCCCCGGTACAATAAATATCCCGGGATTGTCGGTACGGTAATTGAATCAAGAACATATTTTACGTCTCCGTGTAATGATCCGTCCGTCGGTTATGAATATTTTACAATAAATTAGCCTCGGCGTGAACCTTGGTTTGAAGCGAAAAAAAAATGTCGCCTTATACGTTATACCGGGCATAAACTGGGTTTGTCTCCTCTCGTCCGGCTGATTTGTTCGCGGATGAAAATGAATTTATTCCCAACATTTTTTGGCAGTGTTCCGATTACAGTCTTAAGGCGGGATGGAATGAAAAACACAAAAAATGTTTCAATTCGATCGTAGAATATAGGAAAACGTTCCTTCCTCATTTCTTCAGGAATTTATTAATTTGATTATCCATATTTGGCAATAAACTGAGCCTGCCGTAAATTTATTCACGGACTAATTATGAGCAAATGGCAGATGAGTTGCAGCATGTTTGTCTCATGCTAGGTTTCTATATTTGTCTTGACGACCGGTGGAAAACATTATAGCATATACAAACATCTTGAAGTACTGGACCCCAGTGATGAAACCCTCCTCGGACGGTTTCAAGGATCCCGTCCGCATTTAGCCGATCGGTCTGAACGTGAAACGCGTCCCCGCTACTCTGTCTTGTTTCACAAAATCCCGAACACGTGTTTACGCGACAGACAACCCGATTTACGATGACCAGGGCGGAACAGGGCTCGCACCGAGCATGTTGTCTTTATGAGAACCGGGTGGCGGTTGTTACTAGGGACAGGGGAAGTTGAACATTTTGTTGGGTCTCCTTCGCGTTCAGTACTTCGGGACCGGTTTATTTAAAATCCGTCCGTTTTAGTCTTTTTTAACGTGAGTTCTTGAATTTTAAAGAGAAACTTTTATTACGCAGTACATAATTCATTAGGGTCTTTTAGTGCCCTCTACATTTTGAGTTGTCTTGAGGATGACCAGGAATGATTTTGTGATATTTCGAATAAACCGACCGATCTAATTTTTACTCAACCCAGACAAAACTGCATTAACAAGAAAGGTCGGTGTATTAAAGACAAATGCTGTCGGATTTTAGGATTTAATATTACATTTTTCATTTCTAGGCGCTCTGTCAAAATCAAATTCGGATTTGGAATGGAATAAAAATTTGGACCGTATCGTTTCCTATCTTACCTGGCCACAATGTGGGCATCTCGAGACTGATATTGAGAGCGATGGCAATACACTTTAATTTTGTCAGGAGTAACGGGAATACGATTGTTTCGCCTATAGACATGCGTTAATATTTAATTCTCAGCTTATCAAATCATTTTTTATCTCCTCAAGTTCATCAGATTATAAGGTCCCGATCAATACTTCATTATTTATAGCTCTGCCAGTGCTGAGAGCATGCCTCGGGGGGCAGTCTTTCATCTTGTTTCGTTGGGTTCGGCCTCAAAACGTACCTTATCGGTCCGGACATTTTATTCGCTCAAAGATTTAGGTTCAAATCGTCTAATTCCGTACGGTCCTAGGCGGACAGATAGCCGGGCTACGGTTCTTATACAGTTATATATTCGCCGCTGCGATCAATTCCCCTCAACAGACAGAGGGGGGAGGGAGACTTCTCCGACCGAAAAGGATTGGGTTATTAGTACGGTTAACTGGATGGGGGCGGTGGCGGGGCGGGGGCAGAAGCGCGGGGTGGCCCCGAAAGCCGGTTGTTTTGCAAACAATCGGTCCTGGCTCTACTTGTGACGGTCATAAATTGAGCCCTCGCATAATGCCTGTCCCACGGGGAGACGCTCTCGTTTGCTTTTTGCCCGGCCTCTCCTCTCTCTCTCTCTCTCTCTCTCTCTCTCTCTCTCTCTCTCTCTCTCTCTCTCTCTCTCTCTCTCTCTCTCTCTCTCTCTCTCTCTCTCTCTCTCTCTCTCTCTCTCTCTCTCTCTCTCTCTCTCCCCTGTTATTCCTATTGTAATGGGACTCTGAACTGCTTTCGTTTTGTGATTCTCTCCATTCCGGGCCCTATAACGCTTTACATGACAGCGGCCACAAATTGAACCGTTAATATTTTTTTTTATAAGCTTATTGGGACACCGAGCCGTTGATTTGGCCCTGTCTACAAGACCGTGCGCCCGGAGAACATTCAATATTGACTTCTGAAATTTAATATTAAAATAAAATAAGTTAGCACTAATAGGACCTCGTAAACAACCCTCAACTTCACTCCAGCAAACTGATTTCGAGGATACATTTATACATAAACATTTATATACTTTTAAATACCTGTTATGTGGTCTGCGAGGGTTTTGAATACCGTAGTGTTCTCTCTTTCTTCTCTCGCTTGTTTGGTCTTTCGCTAGATTGGCTTCGGCAGAATCTGTGTCTGTGAATATGGTGGCACACAGTTTTGCCTGCAGTACACAATTTATTCCTTTATAATCGCAGATTAACTGCTATTGAGCGGTGAATCAACTCGGTGTATATTTAATTTGTTCATTTTATCTCGGCCCATTCTGCAGTATCATTTTGGAGCACTGTTAATTTGGGTTCTTACAATTGTTATCGTTTATACTCAGTAATGTAGTCGGCGGGTTATTTAATTAAAAACTTCTCGAAACTGCCATACAGAAGTTTGTACTTCCTTCCATTCCCAACAGCCGAACTTTCTCTGTCAGACTTTGCGAATTGTGATACGTTTTCTGGCTCACGGTTCTGCAAGTGAAGAGCATTCGGCTTAATTGGCTGGCAGTTATACCCGCCAAAACTATTCGAAATATGCGATATGTACTATGCTTATTGTGCACAGTGTACACTTCTAATAAATCCCTGGTATGAATACTTGCTAGTTATTCTATTGTATTTTCACTTGAAATCACCTGTTATATTCATTTCTACTGGGTCTAATTAGCACGGACCTTTCTCACGTTATCGAAAAAATTTATATTAGAGTTTGGTTTTAACCGCAGATGGTCATTCCTGAATTAAGGTGGAACTGCGGCTTCGTTGTGGACCTAATTAATATTGTTTTGGAAGTAGCCTAACAATTTTGTGTCCTTCGTTTTCCTTAACCCAGAATATTGACAGTACCATTTTTGGAAGCTTTAATTTCCAACCGGCCCTAATTAATTCTTATGGTACGAATTTGAATTCACTGTGGGTGGAGCGGAAGTTCTTAATCGGTATAGCTTTAGCTCATGTGCATTTAAATGCTGTTTCTTATCTTTACGAGACTCAATTATAGGTTGCATAATTAACGTTTTCCTATTTAGATTACTATACATTTCAACGTTTTTCAGGTTTTTTGACCAATTTTGTTCCGTTTTGAGCAGAGAAATTTCCTAACTAATCTACCGATGGAACGTTACCGAATTAAGATAATTAAACACATGTTAATAGCGAGGAGGTTTGATACTAACAATTTTAGTTACTATATATTGGAAATGTAACAATTTTCCGAGTACCCTCTTTTTTGTATTAGTATGTATTAGTACTGAAATTGTACTGACGATGGCGAGAACCTCAACCCGTCCTGTTGTGCTTCATGATTTTCGAGCCTATATAAGACCTATAAGATTATTTATAGGGCACTGTATGTTTGAATTAGGAAATCAATTACTCCGACTCCTTCGAGAATATTTATTTAAAGGTTCCACGACGGTGGGGGAAATTAATAAATTGTCCATACGGGACTGAGTTATATTGGCGGCCCGAACTGCTTTCCTGAATGTGTTCCGCTTATGTAAATGTTAGCCTTCGAATGAAAATCGGGTTGACATAAATGTCAGAATTTCTTTCTTTATGTTCCCAAATAAATGAATTCGACCCACCGAAAGGTCTTTTTTTTCTCTCTTTTTTAAACAATGGGCTTATTACTCGCCTTTCTTGTTTATGGGGGACCTTTCGAAAGGCTCGTTTATAACGCGATATGTTGAAGCTTACGACCCGCCATAATCTCGATCTGAAATATTTGCGTTCCGTTTCGAGTGCAGGCTATATGAAAAAGAAACAGTAATGGCACAATGGTTCGGAAATATTTCGTTTCCTACTTGAGTGGGATACATATTGTTTTGATATTGCAGAATATTACATTCCTTGTTTATTTTGTTATGATATCGAAAAATTATATGAAAGCTGGACAGTGATGTATTAAATTAGAAGGATCTCTTTGTTTTTCAGTAGTTCTCAAAAATTAAGTCATTTGGACGACACCAGTGAAATCATCTGTTTGAAATAATATCGTTCGAGTCTTCAATTACTCTTAACTATCAGTAGTATTAAAATGGTTAGACCGCAGCGAGTAGCATCACACATTCTTGTGGTAACAGAAACATGTACCCGGTGCTTGTGTCACTTGTTTTGCATTGTAAAACTATATAAGGGGCACATCTGGCGACAATTCGTTCAGATAGTAAACTCCAATTCGGCACGTCTTGTATATTGTACTGTATACTCATTCCAGTTTTTATTGCAAATGGGTTTTATTCACGAAATTACAATAAAAATGAACTACTCACGTTTTTGACACTGTAAATTAGACATTTTATGCGGATTTTATTCACTGTTGCTGAACTGCTACATTATCTGTACACTGCATATTAATTAAAATAACACTTTATGGATAGAATAATAATAGAAATTTGTATAGTGCCTGCAGTTGTTTTTGTATCCATACGGTCTATTTCAGGTACTTAATCGGCCTATTTCAGCCTAGATTTATCATGATTTTTCCCATGCGTCCTTGTTTGGATGTAACAATTTTTCTGCATAACGGACAATGGGAAATATAAATGGATCAATTTTTCTTTGGATGATCAGCTCGTTTTTTGTTTCCACTTCCACTCCGTTCCGTTTTTATCCTAATCCCCTAATGGAATGTTCGACGACGCCTGTCGCAGCCGGGGAAAGGAAGTGCGTCGCCTGGGTAGCATGTGTCTTTTGGTAAGGGGGCAGAGAAAAATTAGGGTTTCTGTGAAATCTAGAAGGAGAGGAATTAGGGGGCGTTTTGGGCCCGAGTTGTGGGTGGCGTGTTGTGACACTTAAACCAGGTAGGCTGAACGTTGGAGCTAGACCTTCCAACTGGCCAGTTATCTTAAAGACAGGTTTTATTTTCTCTATTTATATTTGTTTGCTAAAGGAAGAAAGTACTCAAGATTTCCGATATAGAACCAGAAATTAATGTCCTACAAATATTAAACATGTTTTCCTCATCCTAATTTTATTTTATTACATTCAGATTGCTTTATCATAAGGTCATGGTGATGACATGTTTATAAAACAGTAGATCACTTACGTTTAGTATCCTATATGGGTAATAATCTACTTTGAACATGAAAGTACTTGTGCCATGCAATTACACCGATAACGCATGGATTCATCTTTATTCCCAACTCTCGGTAATAATTAATAAGCACTATATGGAATAATAATTTTTCCAGATTAATATTTTGGTTAATGTACTTTATTGTTGCGTTCTATAAATAAATTACAAATATTGAGATAAAGTTTCGAATCCTAGCAAACACCTGGGGTTGCAATCTCTTTGATTATTAGAAAGTCAATGATAAACCGGTTGAGATAAAAGGCAGCAAGGATGAAAATATAATTTAAAAGAAAACTGTGTCCACCACTGTTTTAGATCGATAAATCAAACGAAGCGAGCCGAGAAATGTGGCCGTTCACTCCCAGCGGTTTTTAGTGGCCGATTAGGGATGACAAATAGATTATTTAAAGGGCTGAGAACAGCCAGGAGGGAGAAAAAAAATTGGCCTGGAAGCCATCAAATTAGACAATAAGGAATTCGGAAGCTCGATAAGTTGTTGCCAGATAAGGGTGATATATTTATTCGGCAGGCAGCGGAGACGTGGGACACTTTAGGGGTGGTCGGGCGCCATCCCTCGGTGGCGCCACGTTACCGACCCCGGTCCCCGACCGATACATCACTCCCAACCACCCGCACTTCGGCCTAATTAAATATTAACCCAACACCCAGAAAGACCCCAATTCTCTTCTGGCGCTACCGCAATTAGTTTACTTCCCGTTTCGAAGGGGGGAAAAAAAGCCCGGCCTATGTGGCGAGTACAGAACATTAGGCAGTGATTAATACTGTTTCCCTGGTCTCAAGTGGATTTGACTCTTTGTGAAATAATGTACGCTGTGTATTATGTATTATGTCGCCTATTGAAAGCCAAGCAAATGTTCGTTTTTTAGAAACGTATTTGCCTTTTGTGGTTTATACCTGGCGGCCCCCTTTCTAAAACTCGAATATTCCAAGTTCATTAATGTGCGGCGGTACTGGAACCGGGCAATAGCCCGGGCCTGATATCGAGAAGATAAACTACCGTACAAACAGTCGGACAGAAGCGGAGTGCGCGTTATAAAAACGGGTGTCATCACCTCGTTACGTGGGGGCAATTCGAAAGAAACAAACTCAAGAACTACCGGCCCCTCGCCCCCCGCCCCCTCATCCTTTTGATTAATGCTATAGATCTCGTTAGGAACACCTTGTTTTCTCGGGGCGGAGATGATTTGTCCGCGGGGCCCCCTCCTAATGCCCTCGGCCATTACGGGTAAAAACCCACACCGCGGCCATTACCGCCGCCCCGCCGGCCGGGGAGCCCCCCGCTCGGCTCCCGTCCTGCAATCCGAAAAGGTTAAAGTTTTCGAGTTGACGCGTTTGACTTTCACGTCGGTTGTAATTTGGTGAGCTAATGTCTCTGTCTTCCAACCGACGATTACCGGTTAGCGGGGTGGGAATGGAGCCTACCCATTAAACTGACTGCAGGTTGATGATTGGAAGGAGGAAAAAAGTTTTTGTCCTACTTGATTGGCATTTTTTGAATCCCCTTTCTATATCCATGATTACGTTCGTTATCGCTGTTTCAAAATCTGGAAAAAGTATACGTTTTATATCGAATAGATCGGTGTGTATTTTAGAAACAGCAGTAAGTTTCAACTGACATTACATACATTTCTTTCACCCCATTAGTTTTTATTATGCACAATAAAGTTCGCCTACAGTATGAATTTCAAATACTTGATTATTCAAATTTATGTCAGTTGCCAATGAAGAGCCCGAATTAAGCGGTACACCGGAAAGTAACCCCCGCTCCGTTAATTCGGCCGGGTTTCCCGGCCGGCCGAATTATTTTGCAAACCCCTGAAATGAAAATTAAGCCATTTGCATGAATAAATTCATCGGCCGATTGGCGAAAACCGTCCGTTAATTCGGGGCCATCGGCTGGCCCGAAGGACCGTTCTGGCTGCGGGCCAGCTTATCTCGGAAACGCCCCGGGCCTTTCTCGGAATTAATGGGCGATACGCGAAAATTATTTATCCAGGATGGGAATTGTGTTTTCTGCTTTTGGCCGAGGCCTTTCCGCCTCCTAAATGACGGATTATTTTCAACCCCCCCCCCCTTCGCCGCCAAATCGTCTATGAAGGTTTTAAATATCCGTATAATGATCTTTTGTTTTCGGAACGTTTTTAATCAACATCCCAACCACGACTTACGACTTCCTGAAGTGGCCCTTATAAATATTCTGAATTTAATTCGACCGTTAATTTTTTTATACTGGGCCAGACTTTATTAAAGATATTTTCCCTTGTCTATATAATCTGAATTTTGTGTTAAATGTACGGAATTAATTCCTACCAAAAATTGGATGGATCTATTTATTAGGTCTTCCCAGTGACCTGAAATTCTGATCAGCATAATTTTTTTGATTAAAAAGGACTATTACTAGTTTATGCAGCACGTTGCAACCTTATTGTTGCTATTCTTGTTATAAAAATATTTATCAGCAATCAATTCTGAATATTTATAGTTAATACTGAATACTTCTATACTTCCGCGCAACCAATATTATTATTGTTTAATAAATTTTAAGTATTATTTGTTATAGGGTTCTCGCAATCAGATTACCACTGCACTGTTATTGTTCTCTGTGACCAGGAGTGATATTACTTGTTAGGCAATGCAGAATAGTAAACATTCATGCATAGATGAATATTATATGTCTAGTTAAAGTGCAGTTTACAAATACAGATAGGTAGAAGGGCACTGTATACTAGTATTAATGAAAATACTCTTATACCATATATATTAGTGGTGTTATCGACCGCGTAAAACAAATATTGCCATGTACATATGGCAAATTAAATCGTTAGTTATGACCTTTAAGTGTTACCTAATTGTGTACCCATTAAGTGGGTACAATTTTAGGAATGCCCATTATTTTTTTTAACTATTTGTATAGCGCAGTCGCTATGCATTGCCGCTATGTGCTTGGAATGATGGAAATCCTTGACATTTTCCCAATGAGTCTTTAAGATTTTTTAAATTTTTTCTATCAAGTGTGTGTAAATAAATAGATTAGTGATTTCAGCATATTTGAAAGTAAGCATTTGATTGATATATTAGTATAGGTGGAGTCCCTATGACGTCTGTCCAGGCCTAATAGACCCTTCGCAGGTCGCCAGAAGTTTCGGGTCCGGATGATATATGTGCTTGGCGTCCGAGCCACCTCCCGACGTCCCCGGGTGTTAGTTTTGCCAAGTGTAATAATCCGACCGATGGGGCGGGGGGGAGGGGCGCCGCGCGTAATTTGTTTGCCTTGTTAGCCCCCACCAACACGTGCAAACAGTCGAGGAGACGACTAGCAGGAGGAGGACGACGAGGAGGACGTGGGTCCCCGGGCAACACATGTCCGACGGCCCAATTAACACAATTAACTCTCCGAGCCTACGAGAGTCCCACGGTTTGACGTTCTCTCTCTCTCCCTCTCCATCTCTCTTTCGGGTTTGCCAACTCGGCTGCTACGGATTTCCACAGCACAATTTCTGCTGCCGTTATAAATAGCCGCGTGAACTCTAGACTGTCTGTGCAGCCGGGAGCCCGGTGGATTGACAGTTTTATCACCCCTCAGATATTCCGTCTCCTCCCCAGTGTTTTGGTCCCCTATATACAATGTCTCCCAAATATCAGTAGTACGCAGTTGGAATAACTAGGACGGTATCCTTACGGCCGCACTCTGTTTCTTTACAGACTCTCTGTATTTAATGTTTTAATTCCTCTGCCTCCTGTCATTTGATAAGATGAGTATCGGATGAGTACAGTATGAGAGATGTATCTGTAGTACATTGTTTTTGGATACTGCAATAAATCGGACCTACATAGGACAAGACAAGAAGCTAAAAATAAGTACGATTCTCCGAAGATGTGTAGTGACGAAAAATTACCAGTTGCTTGGTACATTTTGATCCTTGATTTTAGCGATGTATGTCATACATGCTGCTATAAGGGGTTGATATAATGTCCCTCGCTTATTTGGTCCTATACTATATCTACATTCGCTATCCGTAAGTTTCAAGGGTTAAAGGGGGTTACTGACATTAAAAAAGTTTCTATCTAAATAATTTCTTCAATTCTGGGGGATGTTCGGTCAGGGAACAATGTACGAAATGAGGTTATACGCATATCTTTCTTCTATACATTTTAAGATTAATTTAACTAAAATTCTTGTTTCTCCTCTCACACTGGCCCAAAGGACCTTCCCAAAGTTTGACGTCTCGGCCCCACTGCCAACTGCCGACAGATTTCCGCGCAGTTAATTCCTCTCCCATTATAAATAGTCCAGGGGAGGTGAAACTAGTTTGTCTAAGTCTCGGATGAGTGGATTTATTAGGAATCCCTTCTTTCTCTTATAAAATACCGCGAGACTCACTGTGACCTTCGGCCGGGTCTTATTTTCGGGTTTTCCCCCGTACTAGAGTGCATCTTTCATGTCACTTTGCCCGTTTTAATTATTTTCGTTCCACTGAAATCCGTTTTAATTCGGGTCCCTTGTAAGTTTCAGCTCTGAATTCTTTGAATTGGCAGTAAATAACATATATATACTGTATGGGGGTGATTTAAAAAGTTTCACCCTTAACCACGCCACTTTGATATTATTATAATTATACCTCCTATTTTATCTATTATTTTATTACCGATTTATATCCGCATTCATTTATACATAATATCCGTATTTTTTTTACGTATAGACATATAGTACTCAATTTGTATAGGTATAAAAGTGTGGCATTAGTTGATTTAATGCAGCAGCTCCTGTATTAACCCTAGTAGAATTCGGCTCTGTTTGAGTGAAGGAAATCTCCTCTTGGCTGCTGTTTAGATGGAATATTAAGATAGGAGATGGGGCCGCTGGTTTTTACGATAGCCTTGCCCGCGGTTTAATACTCCGGTGTCCGTGGAACGGCCGAAAATGTAGGCGTTCATTAAAATTTTGTTCGACGATCTGCATATATGTATTTATTATTATTTCAAAAGGACGGGCTATTTCCACGCGCCCTCGCCGGTTAACAGCTCACGCGGTTTAATTGCCGTTTAAGAGGAAATTGTCGACATGGTGGGTAAATTTGATTGGCTATTTTATGTTCGGGAGGTCCTAATTGTACGTTTTTCTAGCTATAAATTTCCAGCGTACGGGGATTGAATGCCGGTAAGCGAATTATTCATAGCGCATATTGTAATATTTTTAAGCTAAGGTTAATTAATAAGGTTAAAAATTAGTCATTTTATCACTATGGGGTAGTTCTACGTTGAATAGAACGTTCTATTCAAGGCTGGTTAGTTGTCGTTGACAGTATGAATTAATTTTGAACAAAGGCTTATCGAACAGTGCTGCAATCACTGCCCGTATTTATAACTCGAAATAAATTACCGTTCTGTTTTCTGAACGATACAAGAGTTATTAACGGACGCTATATTTTTAATTGCTGGCCGTTGCGAGATAATAAAATCGATGTCCTACAGCAGTTAATTACAGGTGGATATTTATCAACGTTTTGTGGAATATAAAAAATGGTATAATTGTTGTTTCAATTAGAGTACAGGCTATTAGTTCTGATAGTTCCCTAATGCTTTAGCCCTGTGGTAAATGTAAGTTATCGATTTTTAAGTTATGAGTTTCCTTAAACTGCAACTTATGATAGCGTGCCATTAACTATCGACAGAAGTACCGTAAATTTTCTGAAAACGTACCTTGGAAAATATTTCTTCACTATCACATGGAAATACGCAGGAGGACTTAATGTTTTACACTTAGGCTCTTATAATCAAATAGGTTATAATGAAACCATTTTCTTCTTGATTCGTGGTTCCCTCCTCAATTTTCTTTTCGGAAAAGTTTACTACCTTTATGAAATAAAGATGTTACTCAGTTAGTATTATCATGTTTTGAAAAAAATATTTAATTTTACTACGGTTTACATAAATAATATGAAGCATTATTTTTACAATATTATTATACTCCCGTATATAACATTTGTTATCCCTTAAAAATCGCTCTCTATAAATATACATTACGATAATATGTAGGTTTATCATATGTAATGGGAGAAGATGCGGGATCAGAATCATTTGGCTGAAGGCAACGGGTTTGCCAGGTGCAAACCCCCGAGTTAGACCAGAATTGCTAATTTAATTGTTTAAATAAAATTGCAATTTTATTAGCAGACTCTTTCCTTTAAAATGAAGGGATGGTTATACATTTATATAACGTTCAACGAGTCTCCTGCAATTTCTGCAGCGATCCTCTTATCAACGGCTTAGCCTCGTTGTGTACGTGGTACGTTGGTACGTGGATTTTCTCTACGAGCCTCCCTTAAGAGTTTCGTGAACTCTGATAAGATATACCTTCTTTAAATGCCATTGAAGTAAGAAACAGGCTGCTCTTTCCATCTTAGCAGGTCCGTTCACCGAATTCTATATACATATGTCGGTTGTACACGTTCCGGCACACGTGGCTTCCCTATCTTGACCCTACTCTGGTTATATATAAGTAATGTTTGTATAATAAGATGGCGTAGGGGTTGTATCCTTAGAAGGGAATGTTGTGGAACCCCATTTGAAAACCACCGACCTAGATTACGACCGGTGGCCCAAACATTCATTCCAGATGCCTCACTGGAAGCGGCCCGGAGTACTGTGCTGTACTCATCCTCCCGTGTCATTAAGGCGTGAGGGAGAATGAGATGACCATTTGTCCGGTGATGTCTTCATCACCGAGAGAAGCGGTGGAGGGCGTTGCGGGGGGTTTAATTCAATAATTGCGCGCTACCTCTCAGTGTGCCTTGTTTGATGATGGCCTTTTTTTTGCTCTTCGTGTTTTTGCTCATTGTTTTTGTCCCACAGTGTTCCCACTGCAGCCTCCTTCGTTCCGCCCGGAGCATTAAGTCTCGTTCCTTAACAAGGGAGAGGTCGAATAAATACAGCCGAAAAATTTCATATAATACTTAGTCGGATGAGTCTGCACTATAGCCAAATTTCAATCTGGCACCTTGTTCTTATCTTATATTGAAAAGCATTTTAGCCGCTATTTTTAGAACATTCCTGGCCTTATCGTCGCCCCGGCTAATGTGTTAGAGCCGCAATAACGCGATAACGATATGTCCGCTTTGTATTTTTTAATTGAAATTTGTAATGGTTGTTTGCATCCATAACCTTGTAGTTCATTATGTACTCTGTATAGAATCCATAGATAAATCCCAATCCACTATTGGTTTAAAGAAAAAAAATCAACATTATTTCTAAAAGGATTCATTTTCATCAATGAAGACAGCATGAAAACTATAATTTATTCCAATAATCCTTATATATATTTACTGTTTTTCGGTGTTTATGTTCATTCATTCCGAACACGAACCTCGAAGTTCTAAATTGAATTGAATAATTTATAAAACTGTAATTATTAAAATAAAATTGTATGTATTACAAAAGTTGATGGAATTCAGTGAATTCAGCGGATATTCCGTTTAATTGGCTTGTTAATTAATAATGTGCGTTTATTTGTTGCAGGTAAGAAGATTTACAGTTGGTGGTATTTTTGGTGGTGTTGGTGAGTTGCATAAATTAATTCGTTTTTTATTATCTCTTTTTTAATTGCGGCTTCGTATAATTAAGACACGGCATAAAATATCCGCCCACGAAAGGAGGATATATTGTTCTCTGCGTTGGGAAATGCCCAAAGAAGGAGCGGTAATAATAAACAGCAGAAAGGCACCTGCTGTGAAGTCGCACGGGACGGCCCCCGAGCCCGTTTGGGCGTTGAGATTTGATTCGGAGATTCGAAAAGTATACAGAAACAAAGTGTATTTCGAGGCGATAAATTTCAAATAATTAGCCCAACATGATTTACGCCTTATTTCAGTCACACTGACTTTAACCAACATGCAGCGAACGCTTAATTATTCACGCATTCATTACGGGTGAACGCCTTTTTTAATATCGAGAGTAATTTAAAATTTTATTTGCGCACTAATTGGCATTCTGGAAAAAAATCCTTAAATTTGTCGCGGCTCATTTTTTTCCCGACTGTTGACTGGCTTCCAAGAAAGCACTATTTCTTCGATGATATCTGACCCTACTTTAGTTCTATTTCTGGCGTCCGCTGAAATATTTGTCTAAAGTTTTGTTATAGTAATAATATATATATAATGTAAAATGTTTTCACTCTCTTTGACCTTGTATTCGAACAAAGTTGTTTATCTACAACTCGAAATTTATTGGACCCTCTAAAAACGTTTAAAACGTGCTACGCCTCCGGGGAAATGGTGTGGGGAAATTAAAAATGTGAAGCGCCGAATGCAACAACGCGAAAGAACACAACGATTCCTTTTGCGATAGGCCGCTCCTTATATAGCGGCGGGAGCGATGGTCGGTGAATAAGCCCAGCGTGCAGAGAAAGTGAACCTGTAAAAGAAACTTAAGCCCTATTGTTTTCTATTTATATATTAAGTCCGTCTCCGAGATAAATTCACCTCGGGAGCTTTTACGTCGTGTAAAAACATGCAGGTGGTTCCGGTTACAGACGGAGAATAGAAATGAGGGAAACAAAAGGGTGGCATATAAAAAAAATATGGACATAAAATTGTCTTATCTAGTAAACAGACATTTTACAGTGGTTTTAAGTTCCCTTGTTTTTTTGTTTTTTATTGCCTGCGTCTACCTGTCACTGTGAATAGGAATTGCTCAAGAATGTAATGGTTACACCGTTATTGCTACCGTCGGAAATAGGGTGTAAATTTCGCGTCAAACATAGTCTATGCGTAATTGAAATGTGTGCGTTATAAGAAAATCTGAGGTGCTACTCCCCCACCTTCTAGTATTTCATGCCATTTTCTTTTTGGCGTACTGTCATCATCAGTGAGTTTTTTGTATTTTATTCCATTCTTCCGTCGGTTATGAGCGCGCTTTAATTCTGATCTCTATGCATCCTAGGGTATGCCTGGGGTGTCTGTTGTTATTTTCTTGAGTATTTGTGAGGGGGACTGTGGGGTTGCTGGACCCAAACACCTCTGGAGTCCCTCCTACGGTCATTTACGAGCTAGAGAACGGATGTCACCAAGAAACGCAACGGATTCACATTTCGTTTCCATTTTTTATCGCTCGACTTTCTCGTGCCGGCGCCACCCCGGCCGCCGGGTATTAGAATCCGTTTAGGCTTTGGCAGTAGGGAACCACCCCCCGATTCCTCGAAGGGTTTATTGGCCCTCTGGTCTGGGGGTTGCGGGGGCGTAGATCGGTTGACAGAGACAGGTTATTTGTGTGCTCGGCTCGAGGGGGGGTTGAGTCGGGCTCCGCCTCCCTTTTGGCCGCGTTATTCACCGGGCGTGTGTACCGACACGCCTCCCCCGCTTCTAATTACATCCTCTCTGAGACCGACCCTTATATTGGGGCTCTGGGCTCTATGTGTCTTTATCTTCTGTGTAAATTTCCATAGTGAATACCTGCCTCCCTTCCAGTATTCCTATCGCTTCCGACTTAGGCGATTACTCCGCCGCACGAAACTCTTTCCGGATGTTGACGCCCACTTATGAATATCTTCCTTTTCTAGAACTTGGAAAGGGTTTAATTAGTTCGTGACTTTTGTTTTTCTTAGATAAAAAAGAAACCGTGAAGTGTTTAATTCGATGCGATTTTTTTTCCTCCCATTGTAAACAAAAAATCGATCTACATACTGCAGTGTTATTACTATTATAAATTATCTAACAGTAAAGTAACAGTATGGGAACATAAATGGTTATTGGAATATCACCGAAATTATTATATTTAATATAATTAATGCTAGAATTTAATGCTCGATATCATAACCCTGAGGCTAAAACATCCTACAAATCTTGAAGTTCAATATTTTTTTAGGCTTGGTTAACAATCGCATATTTTTTTATTTAGATAGACCGAGGTTTCATTATAGACCGTGTAGCCAATATGTTGAGAAACAATCCATTTCTACTAGATTCAAACAGATTATGTTCTCTGTGTTTCGACCATATAGAGATAGATAATCCTCTAAACCTATGTATTCATGTTTGTATCTCATTAATACGGCTGTACAGTTATCGTCAATTAGATAAATTCCGTATCGGTTACGTCGGTGGTGATGAATCGCCCGTTTCGAATACCTTATGATTAATGTTGTCGTTGAAAGCGAACAGATCGAATTTCCTACTATTTATTATGCAAGAAGAAATAAATCGAAAGGCTATTTGGCCGCTGGCGCTGGCTCCGTTTAAGGAAGTCTCTGACTCACGACTAGTCGGGTTCTTTCCAAGATTTAAAACGCCGGGGACGCGATAGGAAACCGTAAGCGATACACATCGTGATCATCTCTGTAGAGTTTTACTTCGAATTTCACATTTTAATTGGACGCCTCACTTGGCCGCAGAGTATGGGAATATTCCTGTGTTTTCTGTGCAGATTATCAGCTGGCTGTTTGATTTTAATATGGAAAAGGTGTCTGGGCGGACCCGTTACGTTTTCCTTCTGAAATTACAGCGTACCGTTGTAACCTAACAGTTCCTTCAGAAAATTGTAGGTTCAACTCTTGAAACGTATCGCATACATGAATAGTTTTTGTACCGCTGTTTGAATCAAGGACTGTAATTAGTACCTTAACGGCGTTGTTCTAAAATCTGTTTTTCGTATTAGGTATCTTGTAATTATTTTCGGCTGGATCCCATTCTAGTGAACAGTAATATAATAATAATTTCGGACTTCATATTGGTTTAGAACAGTACATTTTATGCCAGGTATTATTTACGTTATCTTAACGTTGAACGGTCCTTTCTTTGTAAAATAATTATTTATTATTTTCATTATTAAATTGCATAACTACCGAGCATTGTTGCGATCATCCCTATATTTCCTTTTGGAGGTAATAGTCTGAGAGGATGTGGCTAGCGGTCTAATACAGACGTTCGGTAACTTGGTCCGGTGCTTGTTCCACTCTCGGATTATATATGTAAGCCATCAAACGGGAATAGACTGAGGGTTTGTTTCCGTAGTATAGACTAGGAGAGGGACCGGCGTGAACATGTGTCCCCAACCTCCAGTTGTAATCTCCCTATACGGAGTTGTACTACATAAACCGTATCCAGGCCGACTTCATCCGGGCGATATCGCCCTTAGGTTTTCAATTTGTTTTGCAGTTAATTCTACTAAACGAACTCGTATTTTTCTCACATTGTTGTGCGAGGACTAAAAAAAACTTAGGGTCGATTAAATCTTATTCTTTTACGTCGGATTTTTTTCTAGCAAAGAGATATATTGAAATATAAAATGTAGCTGAATCCCACGCGCGTGCTGTCGGTAGGGATATTTAATGTAAGATATTTGTTTGCGACATCATCACCGGTTCTTTGTTTTTCTCCTTTATTTTGTCTGAAACTAGATTTTATTTGGCTACACGCCAGCGTCAATAGTGTAGTGAGGTATACGGAGGCACGCCAACTGCCGGCGAAGTAACCTGTCGGCACCCGCTGTACTGTTTGCTATGGCGAGAAGCCAAAATGGACTCAAAATGCAGGCGAGTGGATTCTTCGAACGCAATTCTGAAGGGGGGCTGCGTTTACCATATAAATTATTTTTGCAGTAATAGCCGTGCAGAAGTTGAAACTGTTCATTTAATCGTTGCTTGACACCACTTCGAACATTATTTAAAATTATTTATATGCCTACCTAATGGTGGGCAATTTAATAATTGATAACTCTTAGACGCTGTCAGCTATTAAATTGATAATTGTGGAATTAAATACTCAAATTAAAAAATATAGATAGTAGAGAAATGTTTTCCCGTATGTAAAATGGGTTTTTTGTCTTCCCAACGAGCTCTCCACTTGGCCGTTAGTTGCAAATTTAATTGGGTCTGATTTTAATCCTGAACTCTCAACTGATTTTGTATTTGGTTGTTAATATTATTTTAATACTCCACAAAAATTTTGAGGTTTAACACAATGTGCACTGTCTGCACACTATTATCAGGGAGTTCCACAAATTTCCCATAAGTTAATATTATCCGTCCAGAATCATACTTAAAGCTCCGAAGTGGATTCCATGCGGCGGGGTTGGAGGCGGCCATCATCGGTCCTAAAATAGGAATGAGCGGCTCAATGTCGCCGTACGACCACACAGACCGAAGTTAACTAACACAATAACTCAGCTCTTGTCAGACTCTCGGGGTCTGTCATACTCCGGCAGGGCTAGTGTATAAAACGGTAAACTTTACTGGAATAATAAAGTACCGTTTGAGCGTTCACTGTCCCCCGTCGAGGGGCCTCAGTATTTTGCGCTAACTGCGGAAGCGTTATGTTTAAAAATTCCCGTTTTCTGTATCATTCAACATATATTCCCTTAAAACAAATAGCCCCTTTTCACTGATTTATTCCTACATTGAAGGGAAATATTTGTATTAACGCTTGTCCCTAATAAATCTTCACAGTATTTATTTTCAGGCTCTTGTTTGCCACAGCTAAATGTGTATTCGGGGAATTACAAATTAAGGGCACCCTCAAAATAGAAGGGTGTTAGGTTAGGTTAGGCAGGGTTAAATTTTATACCTTGAATGTTCAACCTTTTGAGATATCATTGACTGCATACTTTTTAGTGAAGATTTTATGTTCGGTCTATAGTATGTTTGTTAGGAATTGGTACTACCAATTCCGTTAATAAAACCAGCTTGTTATTAAAATATATGGTTCAAATGTATGTTTGCCGTTCCCATCTTCGATTTCGTTGTGTTTCCTGTGAAGCCTCGATTCGAGTCATGTACGTTTGCGGTCTTATTCAGAAGAATTTTAATTGCCTAATTAATTCTATGTACAGTTAAGATGCGTCGTGTTTTTTGACTTCATTGCGATACAAGAATGCGTTCCGTTGCAGAGTTCCGCTCAGGTTACGCGCTTTGATATAAGCGTTTCACGTTTGAACGTTCCGGGTCAAACAAGCGTTCAGAGGCCGCCCGTTGAAAACGTTTCTGGGGTTGAGGGGACAGAGGGGCGGAAGCTCCAGTTTGCCCAGGGACATTATTTACCCGCCGCCGGGGAGTCAATTTTAATTTGCTTCGGGAAACAAGGGTGGGTTTTCAGCGCCGATTCATTAGCGGCTCTGATTAGTTTCTGTACCCGGCCGGTTGTCCTCCCGTCCGCAGTCGTTCAGACATGTCGACAGTTCGACCGAACTTTATGCAGTTCGGGGCTTTGTCCGGAGAGAGGTGCTACACCATCTCGTAGATTTTCGCCCCTCTAATCAGACCTCTCAGTGTATAAATATCCAATTTTCAAGTGTGAAAATAATGCCTTCATAAGCTTCAATTAGCTCGGGATTCCTTAGGTCCCTAGGGGTGTATAAAACCTGATGCCAACTGTATGAAAAAAATAAATTAATATGAATGCTACAGTTTAGCTTCTGTTTTCTCTAGTTTATATAGTATACTCAAATTTATTTTAAAATTTTGCAAAAAATATCGACTTGAAAAAAGGTAATAAAACAAGGCAACGCTCTGAAATAACTAGTGAGATTTATTTATTTAATATTATTTGACTTCTCATAAATGTCTTAAAGTTCGAATTTCCACGTGACATAACTTTCATATACATTCTTCCCTTTACAGTATCATTCGACTGTGAATCCGTCAAATCTCGCTATCTAATGAATTTTGAAAAATTCAAAGCAACATATTTGGTAATGCTGGTAATCCTTCTTCTGTAATTTTCTCGCAATCGTTTAATTCTCAACACATTTAGAAACTATAAATTGACAGGAAAATACCTTCTAAAGATATCTCAAGTATTACTCTTCCCTTCTTCAAAGTCAAGCGAATTCGTTACAATGCGTAGCCAAATTGGAAGCACCGGTCAAAACGTTTCCTCTCATAGTCAGAAGAATTAGAGTTATTGTGTTGTTGGGCAGTATCGTTAACGGCCCGCTATTAGAATTGTTAACTCACGCTATGACCGGCAAAAATTAGAATAGAAAAAAAAGGTAATTATTGCGTACGGCTACTGCTAATTGAAATATTTACTTGTCAGAAGACTAATTCTTCTGGAAGCCTGAGATGTGAATTCTGTTAATATAATATGCAACAGCAAAGTATATACAGTATGTACACATTTTTTCTGTGCGTTCGTATGTCTGTTAATACTAATTTCTCGCTTTTGATTAAAGATTCTTCTCTTTTCTCTTGTTTATTGCTTCCCTCGTTCTAATTACGGGGAGAGTACATATTGGCTAGTAGTTATTTCAGGAAGTTAATTTATTACGGTTTCATTATTAAATTGTTACTAATAGTGTACGGACTTTACACGAGACTAGAATATTTTATTCGCGCGAATTCACAAACGTTTGAATAAATTCGATGTGGCCATGGTGCAATACCCCATCCACCGTACCGTTTCGTAGTATTGGTACTAATTTAGAGTCTAAAGTTTTAACGATCACTCAATTTATAATTTGCTTCTAGATAAAGGCTTTCTAGATCCATTGATCTACAGATTAATAGGTCAGCTGTGATATTTTAGCTCGGTATTATGCTAAATAAAAATTACCAATGATTACTACATTCTTCCCGAATAATAATATATTGCCTGAAACATGATTCAGTTCTAACTGCTTTGGGATGGCCTACGTGTTCTTAGACCCGATGTTAAATATGAAAGGTTTTAAACCCCGTCTAATAAATCGTCTTTAACGCGAACGTCCCTCCAGGGCCCGGTACCGTCGGATGACAAGAGAGCGTTACACCGATGAACAAGTTCATTAATCAACCTAATTGATGAATCACCGGGCACCGAGTCATGAACAAATTATCCTTTACATTATCAAGGCCCCGGATGGCGCGTCGTAATTACCGGAGGTGAGGCCGGACGGTCGTTTTAAATTTTACATCTGGTAATAAAACTGGTAAGAGCCCTGGCGTCTCGCCCGGCCCTAATGCCCGTCGGAATTATTCTGATAACCTCAGCCCCTCGTCTACATCAATTCCGACGACCGGGGAATTGGGTCATGCTCTTGAACTAATTTCAGGTACGTTTATTTGTCCCCAGGGATTTTCGAGGGTTCGCCCACCTGTCGCCAGGATAGACAACGGGATATAGAATAATTGGGCTCAAATTAACAACAGATATACGTCTTGTGGGTTCCCGGATTTCCTGCTCTAGTATAATTACAAAAGCATTATGACGGCAATTATGACTAATATAAGGATGGAACATTTATTGCTTATTGTAAAAATATATGCTTTGCTGTAAATGCAGCCCTACATTTTTATATGTTAAATATGTTAATTAGTTTTCTTGAATTGGTATATAGCGGTCATTCTTTTACATCCCTCCCGGTATTGGAAAATCACTCCACTCATTGAACTCATCAATTAAATTATTTAATATTTAAATTTTATAAATTGTATACATTTATAATAATGGTTTTTTTTATCTAGATTCTGTCTGGGGCAAATTTGAAATTTTCAATCATAAAACAAAAAACGTACTACTCAGTGTTTCTGGTCTGTTAGGGGTGCTCATAAATATCTTAATATCACCCATTTATATAGCGAGGCCAGCTCGGTTTTGTTCTTGCTTTTTGCAGTCCGAACAGCGATCAAGCCATCCTATTAACAAGTTATTAAAAAGAAGGGGCAATTTCCTACAGGGACTGTCTTTGGGTTTGGGGGGGGGGATTTTGTCGGAGAATATTTTAAGACTCCACGGGCCGCCGGATGTCGGGGGCGGCCCGCTGTCACCGTCAGATTTACAGCGACCCCCTGTCCCGCTCCGTTTATTTACCGAATAATTCGCCCCCTCCCCCCACCGTCGCCTCTCGGGAGGATGACAAGTTAATAATCTCCGGGGCGACTATTACTGTCTACCCCGGGGCGGGCTCTATAATTAAGCCCCGGGCCCTCGACCCCTCGCCCGCCCCCGATTCCCCCTTTATCGCGGCGTTTATTCCGACAGGTCGGCCCGCCGCCGCTCGAAAAACAAACGTCGTTTAAAACGATGCCGAGGACGACGGGGGAGGATGCGAGAAGACAAAAAATTAAATTTACGGCGTGACGTCGGCAGTTTGTCGCGCGGGCCCGTCTTCCATCCCTCCCTCCCCCGACCCCGAGGAATGTCCCGGGTGGCAGCTTCAATACAAACATGTAATATCTAATCCCCCGGATTCGCCTCCTCCAGCTCGCTCCGGTTTAATTTATCGCTTTTCCACTGAGTTTTCGAATAGCCGAACGGTGTTAAACGGCGCCCGGTTTAGACGATTTAACGTTTGATTTCAACTCTCAGAAGGTTACCATATATATTGAACAAAATCATTTAATCATTATCGTTATGACATTTCGTTTGTACCTCCCCTGACAGATATTGAGTTATATTTTCCTTGCAGAAAGAAGTTTAAACAATTTTAACGAACTTTCCTCTTGTGCACAGTCTCCAGTCTGCTCTAATGGCGCTTAACTGCCTAGGCCAATACAGAACGGTCCCTCGCAATTCCCATACTTATTGTTCGTTTCTTCAGGCTTCGTGTCATCGTCATATCTCGTTAAAATAACTCATCGTGATATTGTCCGAACTGGTCGTTAACCGGCGCCGGTGAGATCCAAATGGGGGGTGCAGGGGACTTTCTTTGCGAAGTATGGGGGTCTCGTTAAAATTTAACTTTTTCCTCTTCGAAAGAAGTGCTTTTTTCTTAGTCGCTCGAATTCATCATATCATTACACCGGCCCGCTAAATAGTCGGCAGTCAGAAAAAGTTTCTCCCAAAAACCGAAAAGGAAAATGTTCCTAATTGGACTGTCGGCCGGCGCGACTTAACAGGTCTGTTCCGGCCGATGAAATTCGGTACGAGGACCGAATCCACATTAAAATTAACGGAGCGTGACGCCGTGCCTGCAAACCTCCCTGGCGAGGAACCTGAACGCCGTTGAGGAAATGTGAAAGCAGTATTTTTGGGAACCTTCGGAATTACATTACGGGGTGATGAAACGTACGCGGTTAATAAAGTTTCTGAGTTTTCAATTTATATTCGTAATAATTTAAAAGTATTTCTCATTCTGTAAAACTTAAGGAATCGAGGCAACCGTCTCCGTACAAGAAGAACAACACCGGTAAAAATAGTTGGGAATAGGTGGTTCGAATTCCTGATTTTCCGCATATACCACGTGTAATATGTTCAACTCTAGAGCATTACACATACTAATTTACCGCGCTATTATGGTGATTACCACAATATCATTAAAGGCCTTACATTCATGATTTCATATTTCAAAGCATGTCAATTGGGTGCAATCGTACTTAGGCTGTCTGGAAAAACTATTAGAGCTTAGATTAACACAAATATGTCGGTATTAACTGAAATTACGACTCGACGAGGCCATAACATTAAACTGAGACATTTGAGGTTGTATTAATTCGGTCCAAAATCTGTTTTCTTGTCCTGAGTGGATGAATTGCTCCATAGACTCAACAGTTAATTGATATACTGGCGCTAGCAGTGCTCTAACTGCCGCCGCTATTCCCCGTGCAGTTAACCTTTACCGAACAACAGTTTGTTCCCGGCCCAGCGATACTTTCACAGGCATATATTATTAGCGGCAATAATTGAGCGCGTAACTCCGTTTTATGGTCCCCGAGGGGCCTTGGGTGGCCGAAAAATACACACGTTGCGCGCACGTCGGACGAGGAGCGTATGTTTAACGTATGCAAAATTATGCGTAATAAAAGTACACCGGTCTGTTTCAAAGGGGGGGCGGTGGTGGAGAGGGGCGGCAAAAGGGTTGCCAATCCTCTAAGTGACGCCCCTCTTGCCGGGATCTGCGGTGGAAAGCACGCCTTCATCCCGCGTTCCAACTTCAACCGCTCATCTCATGAGTCTAATTTCCCCGGATGTTAACAGTACATAGGCCGAGTATTATTAAGCGTTGCAGGCCGGGAAAATGCGGACGAAAAGTACCGTTTATCAACAGTACAGCAATACAAAGTTGGTAAATTACCGCCGAGTACTAAGAACTGTGTAATGTTTAGAGTAGATGTGATCCCTAGTAGCTGCACTACAGTTTTCCTAAACTTTTATTTTTCTAACTAACCGCGTATTTAGGCACTGATTAAGGTTTGCCGAAACGGCAATCTGACTCGCTTTGATAATACCTCGAAGATCCTCCGTTCTAGTTTCAACGTGCTAGGTGTACTAAGTCACACAGCACATGATGTCAGTCATCAACGTTTCTACATGCACATTCCACATGGTTTGATAACGAAAAGCAAGCAGGAATAACATATTTGACTTGCGTATTACCCTAAAGAATTGACTGCTAATGAATTGATAATTTTCTTTATGGTAAAATACTAACGACTGATTTCTACTCGTTTAAGGGTTATTTAATTTTTTTAATTTTTTGGAACTTTTTCTTTGGCCGAATTGCATGAAAACTTTCAGCGTTAAGCCGTGAAAATGATAGGTTTGTGGGCGTGTCACTTAGGCCCGGTCGGGTAACCTGCACTGGAGTGAAGTGGTGTCGGTTGTGGGGCGGGTCAAGAGATGAAGGAGGAGTTGTGCGTGAGCGTGTCCCCTCTATAAGTGGTCCGGGTGTCGGGCCACTGTTTAATCAGTGTCGGACTCCCTCCCGTGTGCCCCTGTAGAGGTTTCCCTTGTCGGCAACAGCTGGCCCTAAACCTGACTGATGGCTCTACTTGACGCCTTGTCCCACCTCCATTACCTCCTAGCTGGGCCGGGGGGGCGGTGGCGCCCCCCCTTCACCCCGCCGCCGCCTTACTCTGTCCCTGCGCCGTTTTAAAACCCGTCGTGTCGCCTACCGGCATTACCACTTCGCCGTGGCCCTCTCAGGTTTGATTCGACGTGACATCTGCCCGGCCACGTTTGGACGCGAGACGCGTTCATCTTATTCTTTATATGGACGTGAAGAGTGGCTAGGATGGCATGCCAGTGTGAATGGGACTGTCGGCTACATTTGACTATGGAAGTCCTAACCTTAAAAAATGCGAAAGATATTTTATAATGAGAAATTTGTAACTATTTCAGTTTTATCTTTTCCTTTCCAATCTGACAGGCAGTCAGTTATTCACAGGCAGGCGATTGCGTCATTTACCGACGGAATTCTATTAATATAACAGTGATCGTAGGTCTAATTGACTCCTTGAGACAAATTGATTTTGTGTGTTCTCTCACAAAGTTTTTAGTTACAGAATGTTATGAGGAAACACTATTCTTAATTTTCATTCGATGTCCTAGGGACATTCAACCAATTAGTTGATAGTTCCAATTTCCGATTTCGCTTAGGCTTTAGTTTAAGCCACCAAGAAAAAAAGAGCTTGCTTAAATTTTATAGCAACTGTCTATCCTTAACTTCGTTAACGATTTGTGGTAGAAATACTGTAATGAAAAAAAATCTACTGAGGCAAGAACTACCCGCTTGTATGAGATGTCTCCATGCCGTGTTGCAGCCAGCCTCATGAGACCGGCTCACTAGTACATCAGATCTCGCCAGTTGTCTATTACGAGGCCAAATCTCGACCTGAAGTTTCCGAGAAGTCAACTTGTAGTATGTTGTAGCATGTACGCTCCTTAAGTTTCGCGGCACCAATTATCGTACAATGAAATCGCCCTTAAGGTGCAGCGGTTACGCACGTTTCTCTCGGAAGGCCGTTCTCGTAGATATTCTTCTGTAGCACGGATCAATTCCTGCGAACAATGGCTCCCTCGGATCTCACGTTAATTAATTATTTGGGCCTTGCGTTAAAAAATTAATTTCTTATGAATAAATCCGATCCGCTCGTCGCCTAATTGCCGAGGGCAATCAATTGTCCAAGGTCTTTTTCATGATCGGGAATTTCGGATAAGGCCTTTACGTGTTCCGACGGCAGTAATCATCGTGTACATTGCTCGAATATTCTTGATTGTATCTCGCGGTATCGAGACGTTAAGCAGAGCGTGCCCCGGTCGGGCGCTCCCCCCCTCCTATCAACCGGCTAATTAGAAATCGATTCCTTAGAGAATTATCCGCCGATCGCTCGCTAATTTCCTCTGCCCGTTTTTCTCCCTTATCTGGGGGGCTGCGGCGCTCGTTTTTTCCCTTATTATTATGTCGACGGCAATAACTCACGACGATAACGCTTTCACCCGCCTTCACTTACGGATAAGTAAAGTTTACTGCTGAGACCGTCACTTCAGAAACATTGGAAAGGTAGATTGCGATCAGAGAACGTATCGACGATAAATACTATTCATTTCATACATTAAATATAATGGAAATATTGTATTCGATTTTTAAACTGTCAACCACATCACTGTTGCTATCAAAATCTAATTTACCGACTGAATGCTATTGGAGATTGTTTGGATATTAACGACGATATGTTGATCGAATATTTTATAAAATATTTAAAGAGAATAAGTTTATATTACACTATTCTTAATGAATAGTGCACTATGAGATCGCATAATTTCAGGTTTTATAAATACATCCAGGAATACATACGTTGTATATATATTATATATACGAATATGTATTTATAGTTTCGTGATAGTCGCTCATTCTCTCTGTGAAACTTGGTCGTATCCGCTACATTCAACGGAAGAATTTTTTTGTTTTCTGATCTATTCGCCGGCCGGCCAAATTGAAGTTGGCCTAACGAAAAAAAATTCCTCAATTATAACCTATAATCAACCTTAACATATCAATTTTGAAGAAACGTAACTGCCTCCTATTTCGTCTTCTCGGCATTATAACCGGAGACGGCTAATCGGAGGACACTCTAATCCCCCTCCCTTCCTGTCCGGCTGTCGGAAGGCCCCGAAAAATTAGTGTCGAATTATAAGGGAATTATAACGGTCGCTAATTGGGTCCGGTCGGGTAAAAATGAAATTATAACCGGCCACCACTCAGCCAGTCATCACGTCGTAAACAAGATTATTACACAGGGCGTACAAGAACTGGAACCTCCGTGTAATTTTTTAAGAGGGTGATCGTAAATTATGGGTTCAGGGAGTCGGGGCCAAGGAAACGGCGGGCCTGAAAACGACGGCGGGTTAAAATAGGTTTTCCAGAAAATTGTACCCCTGAATTTCACAACAACTTTCCAAATCGAGACGAATATTGTAACCTTTTTTCAACTTAAATTAAAATTTTTAATAATTCTTAATCAAGACAACAGCAGAACGATTAAGACTTCTAACGTCCCAATACATCGAAAGATAAAGACACAAACGAGTAAATTAATGCCTGTCCGTACTAATTTATACCGCGTTGAACAGTACTAAACGCGGAGGTCGGAGTAAATAATGCGGTTGAAAAAAATCGGGACCGCCTCACTAATGCGGCTTTTCTCGATTCCGTAAGTACGTTATTCGAAAAAAAATGAAATAAAGGACCCCTCGGAAAGAAAATGAAAAAGATTCGGTCGGAGCGCTAAGAAAGCGGCGCATTTAATACCGGCGAGATAAACGGAGATGATACAGAATCGAGAGACCGGGGACAAAAACCGGACCGGGCACAAAGCGGGCGGCCGGGAACATCCATCATTTCGTCTTTGGGGGCAATGCAAATGGCGGCGATAAATCCGCCTCCCGAAGGGGGCCGAGAGGTTCTTGGTATTCAGCACAAATCTAATAATGTACCTTGGCATCGGCGACTAATTGAATCCGGCCGGGGACGCGTTCCGGTAAAGGGAAAAATAAAAAAGGGGTACAGAAGAATACGGCTCCGGGGGCCCTTCTCATAAAACCGATCGATCAAGATATCATTGTGCTCGGTTTATTATATACAGGTTTTTGCCCGAACCCTCCCCTCCCATCGTGTGCTCGAACCTTTGATATATGTTTGTATTAGGAGGACAACAGCGGGGCGGGAAGGGCCCCCGCCTGTTATCTTGCCATCTCGGGGGCCCCAACGTGTTTCTCTCTATGTCTCTGCGGTTTTGTTTTTGCCAGTCTCGCGGATCCACCGCGCACAGATCCTATCTTCCCCCCTCACCCCTCTTTCGCTCCTTCATCCTCCTCCTCCTCCTATTCCTCCTCCTCCTCCTTCTCCTTCTCCTTCTCCACCACCACTCTATTACGTGGATAATAAATACTTCAACCTCCCGCCCTTTATCATCTCCCCCCTCGCCCCATTGTTCTCCCGCTACTTTCTCCCTTCTTCGCGTGCCTTCGAAATCTCAGATAATATTCGATCGCTGGGAGGACGCCGTGAGAGCAGCCGAGGGGGACGATCTATGAAATCTATGAACGCGACGGTCTAGGTTGCCGCCCGGAACTCGAACGGAACGACTCGGTTTATTTTCACAGCATGATATTTTATTTTCTTATGAACATTTCCATCGTGTTTACGAGAATCAGTATTCAGTCAAGAGTTCACTGGAGACGATATCGTCCATCGAAGCTGACTATTGAACGGTGAAATAGGCATAAAATGTTTTAGGTTTACTATCAGAAATGATTGTTATAGGTCTATGGTTATACAATAATGAAACAACATACGAAGTACCCAATCTTGTTTCCTTACCCACGCAGTACTGATTTGACCACACAGCGAGACAATTAGAAAAAAAATCCGTAGAGCTCGATTCAGAAGTTAATTATAAAAAAAGAGTTATGACCTCGGTAATAAACAATTCGTCCTTTTTATCCTACACGGGCGTAATTAATTAGGACAGGAACAATGCACTGCTGGGGGGGGGGAATATATCGCGCATAAATAAATATAAAGACACGTACCAAAACATTAATTAATTAGGAGTGCCTCGTTATCTGTAATACGTCGAATCCGATACGGCGCTGTATTATGTAAAACTACGCATGCATGACAGGTTCTACTGCGATTTTTCCTTGCTAAGACATTACCTACTATTTTACAATGTTTATGATGTACTATCGGTGAAAAATTATTAGTAGGGTATAAATTGTATGGTAACGACTTGCACCTTTACCTAAGCATATCAGAACTGTAATATAAGTTATATATATAATTAAATATAGTTTCTCTTTGGCGTTCGCAAACTGTCAATTGACACGTCTGACGATAGCTAGAAACCGATCATAGGGCTATATCATATTATAAATCCGTTATAGTCAGTTTGGGCTGAACAAATTAAACCTTTAATTCGTCATTTTCTGTGGTCAGTTTAGGGAGCCGAGGCGTGAAGAATGGAAAACACTTAAATTGACTTCCACGCTACCGGTTTTATCATTCCCTTCCGTGTCTCTGACTTTCTTTCACTTCGTCCTTAGAGTCGGAGGTGCTAAAATACGATCCGGCGGCCCCACAAATTGCTTATTCGAAGCCGGGCCCCTCGACGGCTCAGTATTTACTGCAGCGGTGCCCAATTACAAAACATAAAACCGCCGCTCGGGCTGTAAAATATAACGACTTAATAAGGAGCGTGGGGAAGAGGATTCTTACCCGGGAGGTGTTCGAGCACGGCCCTCGAGGATTCGGCCGGGTAATTGTCGGTAATAACGGGGACGGACCCAACCCCCGGCCCCCATACCCCCAGCCTTGTAAACGTATCTGTCCACCTGTCCGCGATTAATTCCTTCTCTGAACCCATTCCACTCGTCTACTACTTGTGTTCCATCCGGTTAAATCGCTGAATCGCAGAGGAATTCCCTTTCTCCCTCCCTCATCTGTTCAGTAATAATAATTATTATTTCGCGAATTTATATAAATATCTTGTTCGGAATAGATGTGCTAGAAAATTTGTAATTAGCTTGCATAATAATCGAAGTCACTGTCACTTTTACTCTCAGTACATGAAACCTACAATAATCCTATTTAAATGGACGTAATTAATTTTTATGCACTTGTAATTATTTCTGCTAATGCTTGCAGTCATTAATAGTAATGGTTAGAGCCCTGCTGATGTCCGGATCCCGTTATTAGGAATTTCTGGTACTACTAGCAACATTGCGGTGAACTTCAACCCGTTCTATGATTTTGGTTCGGTTCGTCGGATTATTTTCAGGTTCTTACATTATGTGCTAAACATTTCATTTTCGTTATACGTCTTGCGTCCGCGCTTGTGTCCCAGATACTCCTGTTGTGCCGAAGGGGTGATTTAAGTATCCACTTGTGGATTGTTATTTTTATCCGCCCAGTTGTGATCCTTTCTCCTGAATCGCCAAATCAGATCAAACTGCCGACTTCCTGTGGGGAAGGCTTCGTGCCCTGGAAACGGCCGAGTCTCCGGCGAAGTGATTACGACCAGTTCTGGTTAATTCGTCCGGGTTAAATTCAACGCCGATGATGAGATTCAATTGGCCCTGTAACTCAAGCGCTTCGGCCAGCACCTAATAATGGTCGACTAACCTACTTCATTTATAAGCTGCCCGTCGTTAAGTCCGAGAGGAAATAATCTTGTAAGGAGTAATTTAGGGTTGCCATTACGGTATTCTTTTTTTAGCCTCGCTGCTTCCCATGTTTCGGTATTTTACGTAATCTGGGCATGTATTGCAAGACGATTCCGACAACTTCTCATTTCTCAACAGGCGTGAAATGATTGGAGGTAAAGCACTGTCACTGTACACCTCAACAATTTTCGAACCGATAACTAATAAATTATCCAGATAAATAAGACAAAAGGAAGGGCGTTATTTATGCCGGCGGCCATCTGCGATATTTGCCTAAACCCGGGTCCGGCTGGAAGAATGAACACAGAGTCCAGGATTGCGGAGTGGACGGACTGGGCCTCTGCGGCGGGGTTTCGAGGGCCTCTGGGTGCCCGCATAATCAACATGTCCCCCGGCGTTTATCTCGGCCCTGTATCTCCCGGCCTAATGCTAATTTCCCTATTAGGGCCCCTTCCCCGGAGTCGGCTCTTTTTTAACCGTTCTCCCCCCCCCCTCGCCTTATTGCCGAAGTCTTTGTTCAACATATTTATCTCGGTTCATTCCGGGCCGGTTTAGTCGGTCTGGAATTTTTCATTTTTCGTGTTGGACTCCAAAACGCGAATGAGTTGAAGGTCGGAACTATTTTATCTCGTGTTCGTGTCACGGCCGGTGCAATAATTATAATTATAGTATATAATATAATATCGTATATAGTATAATCTTTTTTTATTACTACGAAAATTGCAAGAATTTTTTTTATCCGATAATGCGGGAGCTTTTCCAACGCCGATTATGCTATTTAAATGCGGTTTTTTGGCAGTGGGGTTTTAAACAGACCCCCCCCCCTATCCGCGTATGGTTTAACGCTCGTGAATACGCGTAATTGTTTTTCGCTCGCCGGCCCCCATATCAATCAATAGGTCGAGGGGCCCGAATCCATAACGTGGCCGGCAGTGTCGGTAGCGATCGGGGGCGTTAATGAAGATTGAAGACCCGTTGTAATGATTACACCGGGCCCGGCCCGGTGATGCATGCCCCCGGGGACGGGCACAAAACCGCGACGTTATATCACTTCGATTCAATAACACTTACTATCGGTCAATGTTTCGGGGGCATGTGTCTTCCCTGCGACAGCCGCCGACTATAAATTGCCGCCCGGGCGTTTTAAAAAGCTCGATTCTGTTAAGTCGGGGCCCCCTAAATTTTGTATCGCCACACTGTCGTAAAACTGTCTCGCTTCATTTGCCCGCATTGAATTTTCGCCGTATTGGCCGGTTATATTTTCGTACGGCTATCTGTATTCAAAATATCCGCATTGTACATTATTAAACAGAAGCTATAGTCTTGTTGTAGATTATTTTGAAAATATGTTTCGAAAGTCGCCAAGTATAGTTCCGACGATTTGCCTTAATCATAAATTGTTGTAGGTTAGGTTGTGTCCATTTAAATGGCGTGATGTATCGTTCCACCAGAAGTATGGAGGGGGATCGTTCTTTTGGGTATTCGGAAAAAAAAATCGAAAATCGATTGTTTCGTTCGCCGGAAATTTTAAGATCGCTCTCACATTCCCTCGTTTTCCCCGTCGCGATAAACCGGGCGCAGAAATGAAATTGATTACAGACGACGGAAATAGCTTCCGGCCTTCGGCCCTCTATTTTTGCTGGCGGCGATAGCACCAATTGCCACTCAAGGAAAAGTTGATCCCCGGCCCACTCGACCGGTCGGAACTGTGTGTCTGTCGCCTGCAGGAGGAAATAGGTCCGGAATTTTGCTTTAATTAAAACTGTTTCCCCGCGGCTTGTCGAATGTCCAGTCGGGTTTTAGTGCGCCCCCGGGTAATGTCCGCGAATTGCATCCGATGCACACAATCGCTTGAAAGTATACTGAAAATTTTACCGACAAAAAAATATTAATTGTGACAACCGTAGGAAAAATTACCCGACGTTGGGTTCCCGTAAGTAAATTTGGATATATCTCGGTTCTTTTTTCAAATTTTCGTAGTGCGACACTAGGGCGGCCTCTTTTGTTATTCTATTAGTTTCCGAGTTAGCCGTTTCCATGGTGGAATGCTCTTGGGTCCGTTTAACCGCTAAACACAGGTTTCTACGAGTACTAGTTTCTATCGCTGCTCCGATCTCTTCCCTAATCTCCGGGCCCTAAACCGCCCTATTCCGTTCGCCCGGATCGCTTTGTTAACAGCCGGCGGTGGCCCGGCCGAGAGGCCGGATTAATTAATCCGTGAGGCTCTCGCGGCGCTCTGCGATTATGTCATTATTTGTAGCGTAGGAAAGGAGTGGGCATTAATTTTTATAGTGTGAAATTACGGCGGCGGACACCGTGTCCGGATAATGCCGCTCCCATTACAGGCAGCGATAAAGGTGTGTACACCCGATTAGGGATCGTTTCCGAACCGTCCGAGGTACTGAAGGGTGGAGGGGGGGGGGACAGGTTCCGTTTATGTAATTGGTGTCGTCCAATCGGCCGTTTCTATTAATTTTTTTTTTGGTTCGTGCCGTTTTAAATTTGATTTGGGCTTAAAATGCGGTCGCGCTTAAGACAGGTCTACAGGTATCATAACACAAGATTAAACAGATAAATAATTTTGGGGTTCCCCCCAATTTAGTTAATATCGCACACGATTACCTATAAGTATTTTCCTATATTCCGCTTATATGCGTTGTTGATGACCGCTGGTAACATTTTTTACCTCATTCGAAATTTTTAGTCCGTATTTTCTTCGAATTAGTTCGATTAATGAGTTTACAACTTTACTTTGGAAACTATAAGATATTACCCCTTGGCCAGCTCTTGTGGAGCAGGAGTCATCTAAACTATTCGATTACAAGTGATTACAAGACTTCTAATTATAATTTAAAAGTAATTGGATTAGGCATAATTTCTGTGCATTCACGGAGCTCTATTAACATTCTAGGTTTCTATTGATACTTTAACAATAGAAATTTGTTTATGGGTGGAAATGTACCTAGTTTTTAAAACTGTTCCCGAACATACATTACACGATATAAAATTGCGAAATCGTTTAACTGGCCGGAGCCAGGAAAATAAGTCATTTCCGACTAACTCAATAAAGGCTTAACTCAGTAATGCTATCGTGTTATTACTAATTTTATGCCGATGGAAAGAGGAGAGCTCTTAAATTCGAGCCTCCTGAATGGACCCCAATTACCTCTGGCGGAAATAATAATGACACACTCCTGTTTTCTCGAAAAAAAAAAAACTGAAGGGAATAAAAATGAAACGCGCATGCTATTATATAAAGACGGGGGGCCGTTAATCTTTATGAAAATTAGTCCAGGTTTTACGGCGTAATAACAACCTACGGAAATTTTAATACGCGAATATTAAAAGTATGTCGTATACATTAGAGCTAACGACAGCGACAATTAAGGTGAAGGGGGGGAATTCTCGCGCTTCTATCAATCGAATTTGGAATTGATAGCGGTATCTATACAATTCGAATAATTATACATCTTGTACTTACTTTTATTCCCAGAAATTTATGCAAGTCAAAGCAACAGGTAATAAAACTCTCGTTGAAGGTAAACCAGATCAGGGACTGTCGACAAAGGTCAACATTTATGCCACGTTCAGTCAGATTATAATCGGGTCGACGTGCTTGTCCATATTGACAGACTAGATAGTGCTTAATTTACAGAAGGTTTTATATTTCTCCCATATATACGTCCACATGTCAATTTTGAACAAGCGTAATTACTAGCATTTACGTATAACGTATTTATTCTGTGCGGCAGCGTTATCGAATCGGTCCCCGTTGTCACTATATTTTTTCTTGGCTTTCAACAGAATGTTGCAATACCTCGAAAATTCGTAGCCCCTAAATGAGAAGGAGCCAGTTACTCCGAATCCTGAGAAACAATTTAATTAAATAATAGAACTTGTAGTCTTTCCGTTAACGTGAGGATGATGTGTGATCTCACACATTATTTCAGGTCAATCCGTAAAAGGAAATTGCAATTGAAACAAAACTGTTGGGTATCTAACTTGGATTCAGTTGGGCTATTCAACTTATTATTGATAACGCTCTCTTCTCAATCATTCAGTTCTTTCTTCGTGCTATCTGGTGGGAATAGCAACGTTAAACGCTGTTTGGAAGTTATAGGCGCATGTAGAAACGTAAGGGGCGACCTCGCGTCGGGCAATTAGCCCCCCTAGAGTCCCTCGGCGAGCTGGCAGTAGCTCGAGATTTGCATACGGGCTTGCTGGCTCCACCGCCGGTTTATTAGAAGCCAGCGGTGGCCTCCCTTTATATCTGCGGCAGAGTTCCCTCGGGCCCCGGGACGGTCCGGACCGGCGTTAATGGGCCGGTGCGGTTTAATATGTGCGCCGAGAAGGGCGTAAGTGAACCCATAAAAAATTATGTTTCCCCACCGTATATAAAAGCCAGCGCGTTCGATTAACACCACGTGTTAACTCCCTGGGAGCCGATAAAACTGTGGTTTGGAGGGTGCGTATTTTCCGCACACCTTTTAATCGGCTCCGTATTAATACTCCTTTGCCCAAACTCACCGCTCTTGTATATAAAAATGCTGTTTACTCTTTCAATTGCCTAATTGTACGATTCCTTTATATATTTCCTTTAGTGTTTAATAACAGCAAACGCACTTGCTTTGTTGGAGATAGGATACATTGTAAGGCCACATCAGACATTCTACAGTGTTGGTTCTTGACCTCATTAGACTTAACAAATAGTCACCACATCTCGCCCCGTCAGTGTATATGTAGGCTTAAATTCTGCCTAGTTACACCATTAAAACAAGCAGTGATTACAGGAACGGTATTTAACAGCAGTACGAAAGGAGGTGAAAATTACAACCAATTACAAAACATGTCTCCGTGTGTAATGTGTGCCCGTAATAAGTAAGAGTTGTACTTCCAATAGCAGTGCAGGATGCTCCTTTTACTTCATAAGATCTAATATGAAATAAATTAATGATAATTCCTCATTATTTTATGAATGGCAGCAGTTTGAATAATCAACTTTTACAAGACACTGCTTACGGAATGCATTTAATATAATGGAAGTTTAAAATGAAATCGCAAGTTATTGCGCTGCGTCTTTATGAATAGCAATGTTTAAAACTGTTGGAAAATTAAATCGCTACAGGAAACACTATCCGACCACCTGGCTGCAGCCTCCTCTTCCTCCAGTCGTCGATTGTTATCTTTCATTTGAATTAAAAAATTCTTTAAAAATTACTCCCAAACATATTCTCTGAATTGTTCGGCGTCTTCGCCGCGTCAAGACCCGATTTCGCGCGATACACTGAAATGTATGTCTTCCTCCCCTGTCGTCCTACATGACCGCTAAGTTATCAACAGACAGTTCAGTGACCTTTCTAGGAATAGTTCTTGATAATAGATTGCAGGTCGTTGAGCTTTTGCCTTCATCTTCTGCAGTTTAATGCAGTGACTGTTTCTCACTTTCAATTCGCGGAAATTAATATCAGAGAATCGGTGCTACCAGAATTCTACTAAATTTCACCTACATTTCAGCAGGCAATTTACATTGCAAGAATTACAGGAAGTGATTCAGTTCCATTGGCCATAGTTTGAGATGTCTAGAGATAACTAGGCATGTTTAGGTTGACCGTTTGAATTCGGAAACCGAATCTCTCAATCTATTCCTTAAAAACATAGCATGGTTCAAACGTTGTGGCGGAAACAAAGCGGTGTCAGTGTGCAGGTTACACGTCTCTGTTCTATCAATGCCGTTAACCCGAGGACGGAACCCGCGGGTTGAACGGCTCCATCTCCGTTTTCCCTTTCTTTGGCCGCCAATTTGTAAAAAGCGGGATACTAATTATGCTCTGTGTGCACGAGGTATTAGTGCCCCCCTCCATCTTATAACGAGCAGTGTACACGCGTGCGCGTCTACTTCCTCCTTATGCGCGGCCATTAGTAACATTATCACTTCTTCATTCAAGAGTTGGTGTTTCTCGCGTATTCTGTTAATTACCCTAATAGTATGCCATAAAACATATTATGTTTAACGATAGACTCATAAAACGGAATACTATCGTACTTGGACCATGGTTTTTCTCGGACCTGGTAGTTTTTGCCCCAGCCCTGATGTCCTTAAAACTAAACTTTTCCTGCATCGGTGTGTAGGTTATAAAATTCAAAAAGGGTATTAAAGTACGCCAGCAAATATATTGAGTCGGACAATTGTTCGCGACCCGAATAATTTCTAGGACGGAATTTCAATAGTGGATGTCGATGGCGCGTTAGCTCAATTGATAGCTCCATTTTATAGGCCACGAAGGATAATTGTGGGGGGGGGGGGGTCGAGCTTTTCAACGGCCAGCGCGGACAACGGCCGCGGTTTGAGAAACGCCCCGGTTTTATTGGCCGGCGCCCCCCCTCCGCTCCGTGTTTGGCCCCGTGACAAGACGCTACACCGAAATATATAATGGCCGCTGTATTGGCACCCATTAACCCGGGGCACCCCCGTCCGCGCCCCCCCCCCGTAACCACCCGCGCAGCGTTTTATTGTCATGATAATTACCCCCCGGCCGACGGAGAGTGAATTGATAATTAATTATTGGCGAACAAGGGGCAATAAATAACCCCGGCGAGTGATTAGCATAGCGCGGCCCGCGGCCGGCCATTGTTCTCAGCGCGACATCCTGGCTCCGGCCCGCCACTATCTTACCGGTCTCTCCTTCATTTAAACCGGCCTTTCCCTCTCCCGCTCTATAAATATAAATTTTATTCCACGCTGTATATCGTTCTTACTTTCCCAAATTTCTGGTCGAGAACTCCTTTTTATCCTACCTGGAAATTGAATCCTAAAAAATTTATTAATTTCAATAAAACTTTAGTGTACCTCTTTGATCCTTTTGTTACAATATAATATTCGTGTATACGAAGAATATTCGGGTAGTACGTTCCTGTAGATAATGTCGTGCCCCCTTCTCATTGGGTTCCTAAGCCGCATACCGCAGAGTAATTATGTTATATCCATTATCCTAACCAGGGAATTTTGGCGCGAGCCGGAGTCGAACCGGCGACACCTGCGTTTGCTATGACCGCTGAACCACTGCCCCCCTCTTCATATAAGAACTTAAGCCGTTGGACATTATTTTCTATTTACCTGATGAATTATATCATTATGATAGATAAACGAGGGTCTGAGTACATCGGGTTCGTGTAGGTAATTAATTATTAATAAATTACTAACCCGTTTGAAGCACTCTCCTTGAAAATGAATTGCACAAGGAAATACTGTTCGCGAATTCGCCTGTCGTTGATGTAGCTTTAAGAATTACAAAAAAAATCCCCTACTAAGGTGTTAATTTGTGTTAGGCGTAGGTGCTGAGCGTAATGTAGGCAACTTCACTTATCATCGTTTATGTTAGAAACTTTAAGAGTAAATACTGTCGCTGATTGAAGATTAACTACTTCCATGCGATCAGCTCCAGTAGTTTTTAGATTAATGGTGTGCCGACGGTAGCAAACGATTCGCTACAAGTTGTATCGAGATAATTTCTATTATGGAGCAATTAATTATAGAGTAGAACTTTTAATCTGACCAATTAAACGGCAATTTCACCACGGCTAATTGATGACTTATAACAGGGAATATATTGTTATCGGGCGAAACGGTGAAAGGAGACCGCGGCGGCATGAGCCTAACGAGGAACAATTAATCCCGCTATTCGCTTTTATAGTCGGGCGCTAAGACGGGTTCATCCCGTCGGGGCTAATTGAGCAGTAGTTCGGTTGAAGATGTTTTATGCGGCCGTTGTCAGGCCCCCGATACACAATGGGATTATTACACGAGGTATTCCCCTTTCGAATTGCTTCCATAAATTGCCGCCTCTTAATGGAACCGCTATCTCGCCCGTTGATTGAAAAAGAGCCGGCCTTATCTGCTGAATATTTAAACGTGTAAACAGCTTTTTTTCAGGTCGGGACGGAATCGTGAAGGAATGCTGGAATTCACGGAGAGATCACTATCGGACGGGCGTAAACCCCTTGGGCCCGACCCCGCGGTTTTGAAATTTATCGCGTTTTCCCGTTAAAAGTGTCCTATACGGCGTTGTAATAAATTTTTGATTACTCGGTTGTCGCATATTTTACGTTTGGCTCGAAATAAAAGCGGAGGGACCTGTCCCGTGGCAGGCGGGTGCATCCCGGCCGAGCTTGATATACGAGTTGTGCCCTATCTGAAAGATTCAGTAGTTTTGACTTTTTGTACGTAAAAAGAGAAGATTTCGACTATTCACGATGAGATTCAACTCGAGGAAGGACACTGGGCCTAATCTTCCTCGGATGTTGCACAATTCAAAACCGCTCCTACTGGTTTTTAAGGGCCCTTTTTTCTTATAAAACTGGTTAGACATGTTCTAGTCCTCGATATTATTTTATTTATATTCCATTGTTACAACCTGGTTTTGTAGTTTGTCTCTACGAAGTATTTCAGTAATAAGGCGCAGTAATAACATTTAATAATTTATTTCATTTCATAATATTGTATGTGTCGCAAATTACTGTTGGGAAGATTTAAGATCCATTCCATTTTACATTAGTAGTATAAAATTGAATAAATAAGAAAAATTATCTGGTGCTGAAATGTTTGTCTTACTCCTGTCCTTATTTCAGGCAAGTTTCACTTCTAGCAATCTCCGTCTAACGATTGACTTTGGAAAGTTTATTCTGCGTATCAACCGTTACATCCTTTGAAAGGTACTACTGCGCCGTTAGGTATAAAAGTCATATACCAGTTTCGTCGGACGTTTATGCGTTTAAACGTCGTTTAGCATTTTCGCCCTTTTATGCAGACACGAGGAAGTGCTCTCGAAGATTTATTTAATTGGGGAGTGGAATCGCAGCAACGGTTCCCCTCGGGATTCCGGGCGGGCTTTGGGATGTAAATGCCTGCACGCTATCGCTCCGCCGTCCGATTAAGGAGCGACTCGCCGCTTTGCCCTTCCAGTGCGGCCCGTTTTAATGCTGCATAAAGTTCCTTCGTCCGAGATGCACCTAAATGAAGGCCGTATTTTAAGGCCGCGCTCAGCCCGACGCCCAATAAAGAAACGGAGTATCGTCGGTTGGAAAAAGAATCAAATCGCGAACCTTCCCCGATTGTTTGTTCTTTGTCAGTTGGAGGGAGGGTCGTGTGCCGCTCATTAACATTCTTACTTAACTTTGGCCGCCGTAAATCCTAATAAAAACCTGAATTCCTTTTCGACGTGAGGAGGCGTCGGCGAATTTGGCTTCTTCAGTACGTTCCAGAATTGAAAATATCCTGTTCACTCAATGCCTTAAATGTCTACATGCTTCGCTCTTTTTCCTTCAGAATTATCAGTGAACTTGAATTAGGGCTAGTATGAAATTTTATGACTAATTTTTATTAATATTATCGAAGAAATAATATTGCACTATCGTCCTATTACCCGTCTGTTTCCTAGACCTAGCATAAACTCTCCCCCCCCCCCCCTATCAATTAAATCACTCAGGCGGTAATAAAATTTCGCAATAGGTTATATAAGGAAATAAATAATTGTTGTAATTTAAATAAATTCCTTGTTTATTTCAAAGCCTTCTTCTCTCGTCTCGCATATCTTCACCCTCCTTTAACTCACTTATGTAAAATTCTAATTTCCCGCTGCGGCGTCTTCCGGGGGAAAAATTACCTACTTCCACAACTTCCGGCTCTTTCGTATTTTTTCTCTCTCCTAAACTCGTATGCATTCATGAACTTCTTCCCCCCCAGCTCGGTAATTAAACCGTCGGTTCCCCTTTGTCACTCGGTGCGTATAATTCCTTCGGAAGGGTCTAAACTCTTCTCCGGTTTAATTTTTCGCTCCTTTCCATAATTGCCCTCAGCCGATGTGTACTTCCGCAATGAGCTATTCTTGGGCCTGCCATTAATTAATAGCTTTATCTCCTCCTCAATTACCCGGACCAGATATTACCTTATTTGAAACCGGCCTCGGTTTATTAATTGCCCCAATGGGAATATTAAATTGTGCAGGAAGTTATAAAAATACCATTTTATTCGTTCCATTGAATCCACCCTGAACCTTTCCAGGATTTACCATTAATTTTTTTCCATTCATTTCTCATCTTCCATTTTGTTTTTTTATGGCCAGTAATTCATTTCACGGGCTTGACGAGGGGCAGTCCTGAGAAATAACGCAACTGATTTGACTTAGAGACAATAAATATAAGTTTAGCATTTTTGGTCGTTCTCTCTCCCTATCTGTCCCTCTCAAAATATATTTTCTGGGCTTTATTGTCATACAATCCGATTTAAAAGGAATTTGGACTGGATTACTCTCATTCCTTAGATGGTATTAGGATATATTTGTTAATTAATTCATCCTCTACATTCCCTTAAAAACGTTGACCAGGATAAAACGTTGTTTTTTATAATTAGTATAAAGTTTGACGCTGCTCATCCATGTCCTCAAAGCGAAACTCGCGAAATTTGTAAACAGAGCAGACTAAGCAATTTATAGTGGTATATCGAAATCCGTTATTCTAATTTTATTTTGTAAACAGAATTACCTGCGTGTCATACGTGTGAATGCGAAAGCCAATAGTCGAGCGGAAACATGGATGGGGTACACGAATTCCGTATTGTATTCATTGGTATTCAAAACGCGCTTTGGTAATGTCCTGTAAAAGCGTTTCTTATCTGGACGTGTTCGCGTGTCTGACTGATGATCTGTGCGAGGGGCAACACAATAATACTGTCCCTCTGTGGCTCGTCAATCAGGGCCACGTTCGGGCCCATTCATTTATGCCCCGTTCCCCCGACAGTTTACCGAGCCGGCGAAAGGAATTTCAACGCCGGTCATAATCCGTAAATGGTATAATTGAATTCAGGCGACAAACGCATTATGATGTTACGCACTTTATGCTAAAATATTCAGCCCCAAGATCTTTTATTCATTTTTACGATCCCCGATGCCCCACTGTAAATAACTTAATGAATAGCATACTGTATTATATGAAATTAAATGAGGTACTAACAGGCCCACGAAGAGATTCGTACGTTCCATAAATACTGGAACATTTTTTTTATTTTGCCGCTAGCAACAATAACAAATAAAGTGCTACTGTTAATTGATGGACAAGTTTACAGTCGTAAATTCCCTAACGTCAAAAGAGTGTTAAACAAGTTTCGCGCAAAATGAGTTCCTGATTTTTTTAAGTGAAGATGTCATGTGGCAAGAAGCTTGACATTTCGACTGCTTCGGGGCTTGATCCCCGAAAGGTTGAATGGGGGCACCAACACTACCCTAAGTTGTCATTACTTTTTGTTATCTAAGGCAAATTGAAGTATAAATCATTCTAAAACTGAAGAATATTCCCTACATCCTCTTCATCTCTCCTCTTATGAAGACTTCATATGAAGAAGTTCACTCTTTTTGAATTCTGTTGATTCTTCTTTATTCACTTCAAGGAATTTAACCTTTAATGGTATAGCAGTGTCGCGGACTCGAAAGAAATAGTCCGTTCCCCCGAAGCCGGCCCTCGGGTATCGATGCACGTACAAGTATTTAAAGGTACCTCCGAAGTCCGGGGCTTGGGAAAGAGAGGGGCAGCGCTTGGCGGCGTCGGCCCGTATGCAAAGCGGTGCCGGATCAGGAATGCGGATCGCGATCATATCGCGTTGGCGCGGAATAATCCCCCCAGCACCGACTATTGTCCCCCACCACTCGGCCCGCCGATATATAGCTTAATTATGTGAGCTCTCACCCCTTCCCCAGCTTCCTCCCCTTCTCCCCGGGTGGACCCCAATTAGGGCCCGGAGAAGGTCCCGGCAGGATCGTCGCAAATATCTCAGGCATCCCGCGTTATTCTTGTGTCCTGCCTCCTCCCCCCCCCTCTACCAACAGTACTCCTTACCGGGGCCCGACCGAGATAATTCAGGATAATTGAAACTGCGGAAGATTCCCTTGACCCCCGTGCACCCAACTGTGTAACTAGAGTTCCCCCTCGGGGTCATATCTTCCCTTTTGCTGTTGGACAGGAAACAGAAGACGTATGAAGATTTTTATTAAGGCGGATAGTACTATTAAAAATGAATTTTAGGGTTAAAAATAATAAATCATCCCTTCCGTTCAGAATTATAATAACCTTAAGAGTTATTTTGAAATGCTGCGCGCACCTAGTCCCCGCAGAGATTCACATGTGTTCATCTGAAGTCCACGAATTCAGAATATACAAAGAAGTCAAAAAATGAATGGTCATAGATAAATACCTACGATGATTAATGTTGGTTGGCTGTTGTTAGATAATAGCCCTTTTGACTAAACATTCCGAAATACAATTTAAGGTATAAATTAGAGATTTCGTTAAAAACAAATAATTTCATCCTTCACTTTCATTTGGTGCGTAATCACTGCATTTACATGATTATTAGCACACCGTATATTATGTGACTAAAAGTGTTTCCCATGTACTACATATCTTTTTTTCGTATAATTTTTCAGGCCGTTCCATCTAATAAACTGTGGATAACTATAAAAATGAAATAAAATAATTTTTTCCCATGGATATAAATATCCTTGTTATCACATATTCAGTGATTTTGTTAGGTAAATGGGAAGGAATGTTTGTTTCACATGGAAATATGTGTTATTTCAGTTCCCAGCATCGTATCTATATTTTCTTTCCTGTAATTTTACCTCATGGGATGCGAACGTCGAACCGTTTCGCTCCCACACTTCAATGCACATTTTACAAAAAAAAATTGTACTTTAATTGTATATTTATTTTAAATTAACGACATTACTCGTTTTATATCGTTTTAATCATTACCCGTAAATAAATTCAAGTGAATGCTAAAAGCTGAAATGAAAGTGATATTTCATTAGTAAGCGCTTGATAGGGATTGGTCTGTCCACTTAAAACCTCGGGATTTGTACCAGCAGTTAAAATCCATGGGAATAATAACAGTCGGCTGGATAGAAGATAAATAAATTAGTTCATGTAGACAAAAGCTTTGTGTAGGTGGTCTGGGCTCGTACGGCCGTCGTAAAAGCGGTCGTTAATGCTTCCCACCGAACGCTTTGCATTGTTAGCACATCCTCGTAGTGTTTTAGTCGCTCCTACTAAAATAAAGTGATGGCGGTTAGAATTACAATTTCCATTTTACGTACGGATTCACGCGGTTTAGGAATCAAACAGATAACCATTATTTGTTGCCGCTATATAATAATAAAATGCCGAGTACTTTATTGGAACCAAGTAAGTACGTGGTGTTTTTTATTTGTTCAAAGAACAATTAGTTTATTTAAAGTGCATGAGACTCTAACTCTTCAATACTTATGGTGGAGATTACGCCTTTTATATTCATTTTCCTTAATGTTCATAATATTGAGCATTGAGCGTAATTGAGCATTGCCGGCTGTGCGCTTTCTTCATAAATTATTTGATAAATAATCTTAAACGGACTTGCTTGCTACTATGGTTTTTACTAATATTGAGGTATTACAGACCGTTAATTGATTTTCATTGCATAAATGAAATTATGGCCGCTGGCTACCCCCACTTCTCTTTACCCTGGTAAAACCCTATCGAACATAAGACGCATCAATTATCCAAAGACACCGAATAACGAAAAAGACGTGCGTTATAATCGATGTAATATTTGGTATCCGCTGAGTCTATCCTCGTTCTTTTGTTTCTTTTCCTCGTTCGCCCGTTCATGGGGCATGGGTGCCATTTATTTTCTCCGAAAGCGCGGTCCGACAGTTCGTGTTCCCCGCAAGAAGCCAAAAAAAAGGGAAAAGGCCGTTCGTGTTTTGATACGGAAATAAAAACGGGGGAGAAAAAAATTAGGCGGTCCCCGAATCGCGGCCATCGTTCATTTTTTAGCCCGCCTCTTGAATGGGCTCGGAGGAACAAGGTGTAAATCGGGCCCTCTGTCAATGGGGAACTGGCTTGCGGGAATAATTGTGGATTTATGCGGGCGCTTAGTACTTGTCCCCGGGCCGGTTTCATTGTTCCCCGTCCGGCCCGTAATTCCTCCAGAGAGCTCGCCCATCGGCCGGCTTTATTGCTCGTAATAATTTTATGCCCCAAAGGACGGGCGCCCCCATCTTATCTCCGCTCTACTAAAACCTACTTTTCGCCGCTTTGCGATTCCCGGCATCCGTCTTACGGCTTTACCCGTATTTGGATATTGGACAGATATCTCGGGGGGCCGGTCGCTTCCTGTCCACCTGTTTCTATACGGCGATAACATCGCAGTTTTATTGCGTCGTCGCAATTTTAAATTATATTAAATTCGGCATTTTTTTATATGTTTAACAGTACAATGTTCTTTCTATCAAGGTGTATTTACGGGTCATATTAAGGTTTGTATCAATTCTATTAGATTCGGCGAATAAGATCATTAAACTCTCAATTTCCATTTTCGTTCGTTCTTTTTCCCATCTGGACCGTGGCAAGTCAGGCTGATTCATTTTATTCCTACATAAAGGGTATTACCTTTGTGATGTAACAATTTCAATCAGCTTTAATACCGCGCGGTCACCTTCTAGTCATTTTCTCCCCCATTTTGAATACAGTAGAGTATTCGGCGGCTCTTCTTCAACGGTCAGCTGTCCGCAGTCATTAATGGGTGATACGAAATAATGGCGAATTATAGGGGATGTAGAACGGCCGTATCAACCGTCGGGTTTGCCGAATTTCCATTGGAATGCGAGAGCGGCGGGTTTGCCTTGATAATTGAATTAATTGACCGTTTGCGGAGTTAGCGCATCAAACGGCGCCGACTCGGCCCCAGCGCGCTTCATGAAAGGCGGCTCCCGATATCATTTACATAAGTTCCCTATCCACGTTCCTTTTTTTTCACTCCTTCCGCGCCCGGTTGAGTAGTTGCTTCTTTCTTTTTTATAATAATTGCCTTGTAAGTTTTATCGGAAGCGATTAAAACGGTATCGGACAAGTGTCGTTTGTGTCCGGTTTCGTTCGGTTTTTTTGTGACACTCGAACGTTTCGTTGATGAGCACTGGTAAATGCGTTACTCATATTTCCGGGTAAAACCGACTGAATATGCAAATCGTGTACAAATACTTTTAAACAATAGAAAACTCACCACTGTACATTAAAATATAAATAAATTATATCGTAATTATTTACAGAAATTGAACCGAATATATGGGATTAATGTGTATTTTTAGTTGTGGACGTGCTAAGCGTGCTATTATATTAGCTTCAAGACTATTATACGATAGCGGAGATGTTTTCTTGTTTTGATTAACAGAGTTGTTAGCGATTTATTACGTCTGTTTTAATGATTTTTTTGTCTTCACCGCTTGACGTTGAATTATGTCTCCCGCATACCTCTGGCGGAATTTAGTATTGGGAAGTGCGTGTCCGAGAGAATGAAACCGGGGGTTTATTTCGGGCCGTTTTCAAGTGGAAATGTTCAACAAGCTGTTTGATCTAATCTCGAAGCTGTTTCTTATTTTTATCTCCGTGTCACGAAAAATCCGTGGCGCGGGGGCGGCGACTGTTGAAAAGAAGGCGGGCTGGGGGCCCCCGGTAGCCCCTTGATGGATTCCCCTTTCATCGCCAGAAATACATCTTGACTTTAATATAAAGCGCCTTTGTAGATTTTGACGCGCGATAATCCGTCTCTTCGGGGTTTCGCGACCGCCTCCGCCGTCATGGGGCTTGGAGCCGGTGGCCTTATCCGTGCGAACATCTCCGGCCAAAAGAAATCGCAATTATAATACGAACCGGTTGTCAAATTGAATTACGAATACCGCTCGTATATCATTCGCGGGAATTAAAAATATTACCGGAAGACATAATATCTTCTGGGTCGTTACTTACTTGATATCTCAGATTGTATTTCCCGTAATTACCAAGTTCGTTTCTGATATTGTGTCCTGTTGCCGAGGTAAGATATGCATTTCTTGAAATGGCCCATATTTTTTAATTCGCTGTCCCAGGTGAACTGAAGTATGGGACATGATTAAGTTCAAGAATATCTTCTGAGCGGTATAATTCGTAACGCTACCTTGTCAAAAGTCTATAAAATATCTCCACCGTATTTTTCAAAGTGTGAAGGCGAAAATAATTTATTTCCAACTCCCAGTTAGTTCTTCAAAAATTTTAATTGCCCCTTTTAATTTTGTAACGTAACTAAAGCCACAATATGAACTTGTTGCTGTCAAATTCTGGCATATTCCATAGACAAGGACGAAATGATGAAATATCTTGGAAAATATCGTACTTAAAAAAAAACGATTTATTGTAATGATATAATTATCGAAAATTGATTTATTTTTGTACCATTTTTTGAGCCTAATAATAGGAGGATTGGTATTACTTCCTTTCCTTATAGGAAAGCACAATTTATATGAATTCATTCGGAGACTCTTATGTACCCAAATCCGGATATAATCTAGGTAATTTCAATGCCAATGGATCGAATGATTGTCTCATTATGTGAAAAAGCCTTAACGAAGCCGTTCTTTTTTGAGGACATCTAAATGGGGTTTTTAATAAATTCCAGAACAGAGAAGAGTTCATTCGGAGGCAATTTAGAGGTTTCAGATTAACAAGGTGGAAATAATGAAGGGAATCGGGGGCCAAGATCGACGCTTCAGAGGAGCCCACCCTCCGATTTATATTGGTAATGGGGCTTCGGGCTAGGCCAAAAATGAGTGAGAAGATAGAACGCGCCGTTTGGCCTATGGCGGGTGGCCGGGCGAGGTACTGAAATAGCGTCCCCGCCCTCCGCGTCATAGCCACACTGGCCCCATCCGTCTTGGCGGGACGCTATTATTTTTGTAAATTAGTTGAACCCTTAAATTAAGCCGATAACTCTGGGCCGGGGGCTGACAGGTAGCCCGGGGCCAAATTGCCGGATATATCACCGTGTGTCCTCCCGCGCCTAATCCCGACTAATTATTGTTCGCGATTAATCAACCGTCGCCCGCCTGGAAATATATTTACGGGAAAAATGATTCGGTGCGCGCGGGGGTTGATGGGGCGGGCGACCGTTACATCAACATCGGGTATCCCGCGTCCCAGCAGAAGACGCCCGAGCGGAGGCTGTTAATAATAATATTTTTATTTTCTATTTTGATAAACCGTCCTCACATATCATTTTTAACGTCGGTGTTGACGACGCTCCTCCGGCCAGTTTTTTGATATATGCCCCGGCCAAATGTTCGACCGCGCTTACGGGGGTACACTAATTATAAACAAGAGTGTGGAAAACAACGGGGCCGAGTAAAGGTTTCTCTTTGTTCTAATATTATTTCTAATATTGTATTTTTAAAATATTGCTGCGGTAGAATAAATAAACGGCGTAACAAAACTTTTCTCATATCGTAATTGTTATTTTCCGGATGATTTTGCATTTCCGGTTCGGAAACGCGTTCACAGTGATCTGGGTAGCGGAAGGAATTTGGCCCTGGGCCACTGGTTAAATCCAAATTAGCCGGCCCTTTGTCGACCTGTGGGTCTAGACAGGGACTAGCGGGGAAAGATTGGAGACAGGGAACACGTCGACCGGCGATAATGTACGCCCGTCAGCCATCTATCTTCCATTGCCCCCTCCGTCGTAAGCCGAAGTTATAACCGGAACTTTTTACCGGATCATGATGGATCTCCGTAAAATCTGGGTTTTAGAGGTTTATTGTTGTGTAGACGCGTCAAATACAAGTTTATTTCTTGCAGTTTGAATATCATGGTAATTACAAATATTGGCAATTATTCGCCAAGAACGTCTATCTTCGCCAAGAGGATTCGGTTTATAAATTTATAAAATATATTGTCCCCGCTTAGAATGGCATCTGGGAGCCCTTCTAGCTTCAAGTAAATCATACTTTCCTTGTAATTATTCGAAAGAGAAAATGATCTATAGAGGGAAATATTTATACACTTTCAGCACTTGGACTGTGTCCAGATTTCGGTACATAAATGTTTACGATTATGCAAATTATATTATTGCCTGTCAACCGGGAGTAAAGGTAACTGTGTGGCTATTAAAGTCGTGTCTTTCCCTCGTCATTTATAATGTCTCGTTTCTTGTAAAAAAAAATAATGAATCTTACATGGAAATGCAGTTCCAACCAATATAACGGTATTCTATTTCATAGTGTAATAACCGAAATATTGAGACACTTGTTTTGTCTAGGAATGTAGACTATTTTCTAGATATGGTCTCTAGGATAGCTTTTAATATCCTCACTTCTAATTATAATCAGTAAACTGAAAATAATTTCAATTTGAAGAATGTTTTTACTTCGTGTAATGAATATAATGTAATAAACAGCCTATTATCCTAGCGCAATCGAGTCAGCATGCACCCTGAAGAAGGCCCCGTAATTGATGTAAGACCGCGTCTAAACGATCTCACGCGAATGTAAACATGCATTAGCGCGGACCAACACGAACCGACTCGAACGAACATGAACCAGCGCCCGGAATTGTATACACCGATGTTCCAAGTCGGATGGATCGCTCTCTCTCTCCCTCTGTCTCTCTCTATCTCTCTTGCCTGTGTTTCTTCGGGTCCACCATTTCTCTCTGTACTGTTCCCATTCCTTTGACCGATTGACCCAACGTGATAAGACGGCGATGTTTGCAATACAAATTAGCGGTAAAGCGCTTTAATCAATGTAGACCTGCAGTTAGTTAAAACCGCAGAGAAATTAGACTCGAACCCAGAATCCATCATCCAATACTATTAGCTGTCAAATAAGAAATATGGTTACCTTCAGATTAGCACTGTATTCTATACTGTAATACTAACTGAATAATCATAGGGGACACGCACTACTGCTCAGTTTGGATATGCATACCGAAAGGGAAAACGCGTTCCCATACTCAATCTGGGCGAATTCGACCTGGACAGAGAGTCTTGCCAACGTATCCAGGACTCTGGGGGAGTAAAGAAAAAGAACGGATAAATAAGGGAGGATATGATTTACGGCCTCCTTTTAGGACCGGGGTGGAGGGCCCCTACAAGTAATGTACTGTTATTGAGGTAATAAGCCAAAGTTTGAGGCGGGGGAGGGATATATCTCGAGTGAAGACATCGTTAACCCTTGTGGACCCTTTTCAATTTTAGATCTTATTACAAAGCGGGATATTACTAATTATTATACCCCTAAATTTATTGCATGCACAAATTCGTGAGGAAAACATAACTTAATTGTTGACTAGCCTAGGGTCTGATCCTGCAATATACAAACTGTCAGAGTAGTGAATTCAAATACTCTGTGAGACGAGCGTGGAAATTTTTGTGTTTTGTTGGTAGAAATCACACCGCCTACAGGAAAGATAATTGCGTTCGGTTGACGTGAAACTTTGGTCGTGATAAGGAGGCGGCGACTCGGACAAAAATAACGGGCGAATAAATTACCGCCGGGGTAAGCGCGAAAATCCGCCGTAAATAACTTCACGCCGGGGCCAAGTAACAGCGCTGATTTAGTCGTCATACTCTGCGATATCGGGCGATTACTATGCGACGGAATCAGGAGTGACAGGTGTCTTCGGCCGGGATCAGAGCGGGGATGGGGAGGAGACCGAGTTATGGCCGCACGAATCCGAAGGGGCCCGTCTCGGATATACGAGTGGCTCGGGCCCATGCAAATCATATATTTAAATCAGCGTTAAGCGATGGGGGAGGGTGGTGGAAGGAAGGGGGTATTTGTCACGGGAGGGGCCCCTACGGGGAGCGGAATGCCCGGTGCCTCCCCGCCGCTCTCACGATTTATAAGCCCCGTACGACTAAACCCTATTTCATATTTCTGTTCGCCCGGTAGCGATGGAACTGATACAGGGAACCCCGCTATTCCGGTCATGTCCACTCCCTTGCGCCCCTACCACGGATACCCGCTTATCTGATCAGGAGAGAGAAATATTAAAGCGCCATTGTCGACTCCGCCTTGGCGGGGAATATTTTTGGGAAAACCATTTTTTTTTTCTCCCCCCCCTCCCCCCGGATTTCGAATTCGGTTTCTCGAATGAATGAATTTATCTGGCCGGGGTTGAGCTCCAGAAGAACTCACGATTGCTGTGCAGAGGGAGGGTCGGGGATTCACTTGTGCCCCCGTTTTATCTGAATTATTTATTTGTACCGGCACCATAAGCGGTGCCTCACAATTTTGACCTTTACTCAGAGTAAATACGCCCGTAGCTTTAACTTGATGAGTCGGAGCTACAAGATAAATTGAAAACCTTTTTGGGTCCCCAGCTCTTCGCTCACTGCAAGCGGTACCTCGATCATTTGTTCCAACCCGCAGTGCTTATTAGCGTAACAAGCAAAACAAATATTTCAGAGTCACGGAAGACTCCAATCTTATAAATAGAACAACTTTTACTTTATTTACATCCTTGAGACTTGTCGCCGCTGCGATGATCATGGAATTATCGCATTCAATGAATCAACAGCTCTTCGGTCGGAAGAGAGGTATTCGATGTAATTAAGACACCATAAAATATAACGAGGGCTCTGTGTACCGCCGGTAGTGTTTCTCCGCAAGATTCCGTTAGGCCACATACTGATGCGGCGTTTAAGCAATGATATAATCGACGGGATTTCATTTGCATTCAACGGGGACTGGCGAAACCTCGGTGTTTACGGCTTGGGGTTTTATTACTGCCGAATCTCATCACCCATGGGTCCAGTGGAATGTCGGATGGTATTATTCGACTAAGTTCAACTGATTTATCAATATGTTTAATAATTGGATAGAATGAACTTTCCCACAATTGACTGCAATTAGATTCATTTAACTATCGAATATATAAATTCATATACACCTGTATATATGTATAATGTACTGAAACATTGCAGCATAGGCTGATTCCCCTTTGAGCGTTTTTCTAGTTTGTATTTCTAGTAGACAAGATCATGAAGGATAATATTTTCAGACGGAGGACTACGTTTATATACTACTAGAACACTTTCATGAATCCCTTATCTTTTTTAATCTCGTAGGGGGTTAATTTCTTGCAAGGAAGTAATATCAACGACTGTCACGAATTCATAGCAATGCTTTATTCATGTTTTAAACCGATGTTTAAGTCAGGCCGCAAAGGCAACCACTTAAAATGTTCAAATTTTCTTAAAATATTGTAATTCTAATTCAAGATAATTATCGCGCGGTCGCCGGTGACTGCCCACCGACATCTGACGTCCCTTAAATAGACATTTCGCCGAATCCCGACGCAGATGTTACCGATCGGAACATCTGCCAATTCCTTGCCGCTCGATCGCGGCCTTAATCAATTTCAAATAACCCGTTCCGTAATTTCAAATTCGATTCGAGAAGGGAAAAAAATTGGCTTACGCTTGTTCGAACAGATGTCGGTACGAATTGACGCCCTATTTAGCGGAGATTGGCTAGCCGGTGTTTTACCGCCGGATCTCCCCGCCCCTCCTCCCCATGTCGAGAGATTCGACGATAGCGCGCGTCGTTATTCATGAAGGGGGCCCGCAAAGAAAATGTCCCTTATGAAAATGTATCAGAGACTGACCGCGACCTATATGGCGGCTCCGCCAACGATCCTTGCAGAACCACTTGTCCTAACTCGCTCCTCCCCTGAAGGTTTTACCCCGAGCCGTCCCATATCTGTACAAGCATCTAAAAAGGTGTATCGCAATTGCTGCTTCATCGAGATAAAATTGTCGATGGTCGGGGGTAGGGCCGAGGCGGCCGCTCGTTTCCACCAGTGTAAGAACAGCTGTTTCTCAACGGCCGGTTATATATCATTTTATGTGCCCCCCGTTTAGATGTATCGGGTGTTTGGCTATTTACAAGCTCCGTCCGTTATCGGTCCGTATCGGTTATTAGTCGTTTATACGACGGGCGAAACGCTCTCGATGATCGGCGGCCACCGGGACGATAAATTGTCCCCCCCTCGCCAACCTGTACACCGCTCTTCGGATATTTCAAAGAAAGGGTTCTTGTCGTGGCAATCCACTATGTACTGCCTCTGGATTAAGTTCTTTCCCTCTGCGTGGTTTCTCCCACCGTCAGTAGACAACGCGAACATCTATCGGGAAAACCTATGGCTATCCTAGAACGAAGACAAACCAAAGGCAAGGAGTTACATTTGTGAACGAAACAGTCACTGATGCTAACCAGTGGAGAGAATAAATTAAAACCTGTGTGCACTGGTCTAGAAATTAATTGTTATATTTCTAATTTCTATCTGATATTCCCGTAATATTATTGCTAATGATCAGAGAAGCTACAGTTTGGACCAGGGCATTTTCCTAAGTTTTATTTATTCTTATTTTTATAAAGTTGTATAGCTAGGTTTTAGCATTGTTTTTCGAACACTATAACTTCACAGTGACTACCGTTATCGTTCCTATATTATTTTCGGATTTAGAATTAATAATTTATTTTCATTTAACAAAATTTATTCCGGGGCGAACAATAAACTGCCGATGTGCCCTGGCTGGCAGCCTTCCAGTTGTGGCTCGACGATTGCCCGTCTGAAAATTTCAAAAAACACTTTCTCCTTATATTTATGCTGAAAATTCCTTCGGGGGGCCTCGTTTCGTCCTCGGCGAGCATAAATTATTCATATCCGTAATTTATAATGAACCGATCCTAATAATAGTGCTCCGATGACATCTAGTACCTAACTGCCCAGTGGAAAATTATTAGCGCAAAGAAAATGATCGAGGCCGGCCTTAATAAAGTACCATTCCTCGGTCTTCTTTTTTCGCATCATCTTCCTCGCCTTTTCTTTTTAACTCCGTCTTCCGAATCTGCATAACTCAAGCATCCGTGAAGAGGAGCAATGATATAGTGGAACGCAGTCGGAAACGGCGCTACGCGCATTCGTGGAATATTTTACCGGCTGCACTCAAACTAATTTATATAGGAACGATAACCTCTTAAATTTTCGCAACAGCTTCTTTTACATAATTCATACTGGATTTCGCCAGAAATTATGTAAGGATCGCTTTTTACTGGAATACGGTATCCTTTAATTAAATTACCACGGTGGATTTATTAGCGCAAATTACCTCTCGTTGGGATGCGGCTGCTGGAGTGGAAATAAGAGTTTCGCCTGCGGTATGAAAATAGATAGTCAATTAGGAAGAACGAACCGAAAAACTATAAATCAACCTAATTTTTGCTGAAGGGTATTGAATTTCCGAGGCTTTAGGATCTAAGAAAGAACAAGTGTATTATTAATTTTTTTACATATCTAATAAATAAGCGTTTTATGGAATTCAATTTGTGACAACGTACTATCATATTCATGTACTCTACTGTGAGATACCCGCTACCGGATTATAAACAGTTACACATAATGGGGAATTAAATGCAGCGTGAAGTAAAATTCTTTTCTCCGATTTCATCTCAACTTTTGATGATAATTTGATGGACGATTTCGTAATTTTTCCCCCCTCTTGTATATAATTTGAAAGTTAGTTCAGCTAATCAGCGGATTCGCAAGTCCCTGTTTTATTTTGTTACATAGGCCGGGTGATTGAGAAATTCAACCTGTTGTCATTGACATTTCGTTCGACTGGTTCGCGCCACTAGGACCTTAATTTTTGTCTTATTTCCCTTCGAAATTCCCCGCCGAGCGAATATCAGGACCCGACAGAGGTCGTCATATATATTTTTTTTCAGTGGCGTACGTGCTGCTGTGACCCCGGCCAGGAAATAAATAAATAAGAAAAAGAAAAAGTGAAATAAAAAGGACGCGTGACTAATGTGGATTATAATTCAAACATCCGTATTTTATTTGCCGCACCGCCGCTATAGTGTGTTGGCGCCCATTCTTCACCGTGGTATCGGAGGCGCCCCGGGGCGGGCGGCCGTTCCTGGAATTTACCCTTTATGCAGTCCTCAAGAAATTTGAAGGCCCGAACAAGAATTACGGGCGTTAAAATACCTACCGTATAACTCTTCTAGGGCGTGTCATAATTTATACGCGACCGGCAATTAATTATGTCCTAATTTAATTTTTAATTGGACGTAACAATTTTACTAGGACGAGCCAGCTACCGTATGAAATTGTTATATTTGAGCGATAGCACTTGCGTTATCCGGTTTATAATTTTACGTCCAGTTATAATGTAACGAATCAATCGTTTAAAAAATTTTTAATAGACAGAACAACGAAATAGCGTAGTTTTTGGTATTTAAGTGGATTCTCTCAGAAGAATTAGGTTGGGGCATTGTGATCCGAATCGTCTAACAACAAATTCGGGGTACCAGTTAGGTAGAGGTGTCCTAGTCTGTGGAATAATTACCCGAGACTTTTTTACAGAATGTAAATTTCCCAAACGGTGGTTGAAAGGCGGTCGAAACAAGGGCGAATTAAGTGCTTAATCGAAATAACGCATCGGTTCAAAATAAAGAAGAGCGGGTTATTGAAATAACAAGTTCCCCAGCCGCCTATTAACTTGGTGCCGGGGCCCGGTAGTCCTAATGGTCGCGGCTTCCTCTTCTCGATGATTCCAAATCGTGGCGGATGATGATGGGGGGGGGGAGAAACAAACCACGGTTTGAGAGCGAGGGCAATCGTCGTAGCGGGGTGTAATTTGAGCACGGTTGGAACAGAGGGGTTTGTTGTGGGGGGGGGATTTACGAGAAGAACGCCTTTAAAAAGGAAAAGTGAAGGGTAATTTTCATTTAATGAGGGAGTTTTGGTCCGTGCCCGGTTTCCTGGGCTCGATAGGACGGCATTATGCGGCTTATCAGAGCTATTAAACGGCTGGCTGCGCCAGATTTAATTTCGCACCGGATTTCGGAACCTGATTTATTCACCGATCAGCGTAATTCTCAGTTTGGCCTTTTAAACAATCGGCTTCGACCGTTAGCATACCATGTAAAAATATGCTTAATAGAAACATTTCATGATAAATAAACAATTTTAGCTTTCAACATTTCTCATAATATCAAAATGTTCAGAATACCTGTTTTGTGGTCTGCGAGGTGCTGGAATAACGCAGATTTCGTGTGTTTCTGTCTCCTCTCGCTGGTTTAGTCTTTTGCTTAACCAGTTTCGGCTGCTCGCCATCTTCAGTAGCGGTGTTAGTCACTTTTGGCACTCACTGCACTGTCACTGTCACTTGTACTGTGGTGGTTGTCTGTTTGACGTATCTTGTTATTGTGTTTTTGGGGAGATAAGACAAGCGACATCCCAAAAACATTTTTCTAACGCCGCTACTGAAGATGGCGCGAGCAGCTTAAACCGGTCTAGCAAAAGACCAAACCAGCGAGAAGAGACAGAAATACACGAAATGTACGGTATCAAAATGTCCATTTCTATAAAATCCGATTATTTATACAGGTAGGCTGTCCTCGCTATTGTAATTATTGTTCCTCCACAGTCGCACGCCTTTAATCGTTTTAGAGATTATTCCTTTTTTATATTGAACAATGTAGATTCATCGTTTGATGGTCGTGTAAATAATGAATGTCGCCCAACCGTTAAAAATGCACTGTTCAAAAGACCCGTTTATTGTTGTTACGTGTTATTATTTATTCAACGACCCCCCATGTACTCTAAAAACACAGATTCTTACAGGGCCCTAAACTTGTTCGGCCTGAACGCTCGTAAAATTTTATCGGGGATTTCGCAGCCAGCGAATGAATGAATGTGGCTCACCCGTTACCGTATTTATAATAGTCTTGAAGAAGGTATCCTCGCAGGTGCTATAATGATGGTAAGCCCCACTCGAAAATCAAAAGTGGAAAATTGTAGGGAACTCTATTTACGAAGAACCGGATCGGAGTCATCCGAGCGTCAAGAATCGAAAGGTTCAATTACCATTTCAATTTTTTCCCTACCGTTTCGTACCGAATATGTCCGGTAACAAGTCGGCGGGGCTCGTTTGCCGGTAAGGCGTTTAATGCTATACTGGCACTCGTTAAAATTTATTGTGACCATTATCTCGTGGAAAACGGGGGCAATTTTGCGATATTTATAGTTTAGATACACCGGATAAAATGCTAATGCTTGTAACCAATTCTTGTGGTCGAACTAATTGCGCGTATCGTTGGCCGAATGGTGGTGTTGAAACACAAATGAACTAACGGGCCGGTCCGTGAACTTGCCGATGTGCAGCTCTGATATTATAAGTGTAAGACGTGACAATATCAGTTACTGGAGAATATACGATAGTATTTACATTAAGGATTAAAATTAATGATGAATCAAATTATTTTAAGATCGTATTTCATGTCAGTTCGAGCCATTTATTCACTTTTACTTGGGTGTTTCTTGAGGAAGCCTTGCAATTCTTTCTGTCTAGTTACAGGTGTAAGGGCGAATAACGTCTCTATTGTCTGCTTAAGAACTCGTAAGATAGTTCATCAACATTGTAGGAACGTACCAACTGAGATACACCAAAGATTTTCCATCCCTGTATGGTTTTTCGAAAATCTCTTTTGACTGTTGTTCCATTTCCAGCCGGACAATTTTCAGACGAAAGATTATGTGAGGCGCTAGGCGGAAAAATGGGGAAGATTTTGTGAACGTTATCTACAAGAAAAGGCCCCCCCCGACCCCTTATAATCTCGGTGTACACAATTACCCGCAACTCTAAGGCTTAACTGTAATCATTTCGCAATTAACACATTTCGGTCGGAAAAATCTGTTTGTTACCATCTCTATGGAAAGTGAAATGACAAGCTATTCGGGAAATACACCAGTAAATTATGATCGTTTAGGTTTTATTTCTTCAGAAGGACACCGACAAATTTTAAATTTCCATTCAATTTTTACTACATGCGCCAATTGTTATAGAATATTGAATTACAATGTAATAAGGTAATATAAGAAAAATAAGGTTTTCCAATTTCCTTTCCTTATTGCATTAAGCATTAGAATTTTAAAAAATGCCATCAATCAGAGCGACGCTGGATTCTTCTCTCGACCATAAATACGTTTAATGATGCACCTGATTGCCGGGTGCATTCATCATGACTAGCAGCTTTAAATTCTTCTTCAATAGCAGCTGAAATTGTTTCAATCACTGATTTATACCGGGCCAATTTGATATAATTACCGTTTGAGTGCTGTCGACATGTTCGACCCATGATTTATTCACCTTCCATTCACTACGACAGTTTCCTTGGAGGTCAAGAATGTGTCGAGTCAACAAAATATCGCCGTTCGGAATTTTCATTGTGAATAATTTAACATGCATTAAAGAAATTTTGCAGCCGCCGGATCATTTATATTCCCGGAGAGGAGTTCAGGCTGAAACTGTTTTGAAAGGGAAACATTTTAAAAATGCTTTTCGATACATTTAGAAGGGCTGATATGTGAAATTCGTAGAATTGTCTGTCAAAACAATCATTTACTTATATAATATATTATGGCCGGCCATTAATCCAGATTTCTAAGCGACCAGGACTAAATATCTAAAGAAGGATTTTATGTGGCACCTTATAGATGGTAACCTCGTGGTGTTAATACCTTGATTGTTATAGGTAGGCGTATAATTGTGGTGCAATTAATGTGACTCAGAGTAGAGCTGGAACATGTTAAGAATGTTATCTGTTCAGTTAGTCTAAATATTTCCGTACAGTCGTAATAGTTACATTTATGCGGTTTTGTGCCGGATTTACGTTTAAATGATTCCCAGAATTTTCCCGCACTCGTCTAAGCGTATTCCAATTCTTTATCGGCCCACTCCCCCGTGCTCATTTTCTCCGGATAATAACAAATCCAGTCGGACAGGTCTGTGAACGGTGGGCGTAAAAAAGAGACCGGTATAAAAGCGTTGGAAGGCCGAGAGTTACTGATGTCGTCCCCCTCGCGCGCCCAATTTCACATTTAATGGTGCCTCTGATTGCCGGCGACATTCATCTTGGGCCCGCGCCCGCCTATATTTACCCCTCCCCGGCCGAGATCATGCCAGCACAGTTTGTTATCGTTATTTACAGACGGGTGACGTTTATAAAGGTGTTGGGTCTCTCGCTACCCGGCCCCTGTCTCCGGGCCACGGATTTATCGGTGCCGGCCCCGGAATTACGCGTTTCATAACTCCCGAGAGATCTCTCAGAGACCCAGCTAAATATTTAATTTTCATTGTGGCCGCTAACTATCGAGGCTGACCACTGCTTAATTATCATTTTCGCTCAAAAATATGCTTGTTCATTGAACCTATATTATGTATTCCGACTGGCGATAGAAATTTTCATCATATAATTCCAGACCACTGACCACATAACCTTTTTATTAAATAATGAAAAGGAGCGCGCCATAGTTTTAATCCCTAGAACAACTTTAACTGATGCACATCAAAATTTTGCAGCCATATAGAAAAACATTAAGATATACAACAGAAATCCTCTACGGAAATATTCGTCGACCGGCAGAATGGGATAATGTTCCGGCGTTGCATCGCGATATGAATTTTATAATCCAAGTGTTTTCATCCCGTCGAAATCTTTAATTCTGCATGAAAAACAATCCGAAATTTTAACCTGTTTTGTGGTCTGCGAGGGGTTGGCATACCGTAGATTTCGTGTGTCTCTGTCTCCTCTCGGTGGTTTTGTCCAGAGGTGATCTGAAATTTTATTGCCAACTGGTTTCTTACGGAACCTTCGCAAAACATATCGGTTTGTACGATTCATATAACAGTATCTATATTGTAGTCTATAGTAGGGTCTAATTGTGCGCGGAGAAGGGCTCTAGATCGACGCCCGACGCTTCCGTCGACACTCGGACCGTGAGAATCCGGATCATCTGAGCCGGGGTATTTAATGCTAACGAGACGTAGAGAGAGGAGAGAGGTCAAACAGATTAGAGTTTTCAGATGATGGCCGGGACACGGACGCGGTCCCATCGGGCCTCCGCCCTAATCGAATATAATGACGGGGTGCCAAATGCCAACAAGCTGTAATCAGCCCCGGTCCCCCAACCCCAAAGTCCCCGACAACCGAAGACATGCTACATCCCAGTCGCCCCCCCTTCATTTAAGATGTAGTAAAACATTTTTATTGACGTGTTAGACTATTTATCGGTGTTGAACACACTTTACGACCGGAGACGGAATGAATTAATTATAAAGGAAAAGTAGAATCAGGGCTCGAACTTAATTAATTAATCCGCGTCTTGTGAAAGGCAACGATTAGAAATTTTTTTTGAAACATTGTTTCATATAACATTATGCATTTCACAATATAATAATTCCCAGTTATGGTCACTTATTACTTCACAATACGTATAGGCTAATTATTTGTGCAGTGGTATGAAATCAGTTCAACAATTTCCCCTTATATCTTGGCTCTTGGCTAAAGTACATTTTTACAGTTATAATTGATTTGACTGGCGACAAGATGGATATTCAGTAATAAGAATCACTTTAGCAATTATATATATATAGTAAATCAAAATAATTTTTATGTTTTAGGATATCACCAGAAGAAATGTGAATTTTTAGAAGTAGGCATTAGTTCCCCTGAAAATACTGATTTAAATAATGATATTTAAAATTGAAATTATTATGTGAAAAAAATTCGCCACTCTATGACGTACCTCAATTTCTAATTTTCCTTCAATTAATCATTTTCCCTAACTTGCTCTTATATATTTATTCAGTATATGGGCATCTCGCCACTGGTATTGAGAGCGACGATCAGTGAAGCTACCCAACTTTAATTTGACCGCTTTACTGGGGTAGTGAGCTCAGTCAGTTAATCAATTGAACTTAAATTTAAGCGAGTGAAGCTCAACAACTCCAGTATACTCATTAGACGTCGTATTAAGGATTTATGTTCGGAAAATGCGGAGCGCTCGAGCGTAACTGTAACGCGGTCGTTCGCCCGAGGAAGCGTTGACTCGGGCTCAAGTTGATTCCGACGTTCGCGTAAAATTTATAAATTGAAAATTAAACGTCCGTCGAAACGGCTCCGAAAGCGATAAAAACGGGCATTAAAAAGTTAAAATGAAATTAAATCAGACTGAATTACAGCTTCCGGCCCTTACGCCACCACGGCCAAGAGTCGAGTTTGGTTCTTTAACATGTGTACTTAAATTATACAACACTTGTAAAGGGGGTGTTTAAACTATTGCTTATTTACCGACTCCTGGAATTAGGCGGCTGAATAAAACACAGAATTCTCACTTGATCCGCATCCAAAATAAAGCGCGGAACGCCATCGGCGTAATTTCGACCCCGCAGCCATCCCAACGTCCGATCCGTCGTCGTTCCCGCATCTATTCTGGTCCAAGGTGTTCGAGATTAATAAAACACAGATTCGAGGATAACATTGGAGATCCTTCAACCAAAATTTCTTTATCCCCCCACCGTATTTTGAGGGCCTTTTTTTCTGTCTGGTTTTCTGCCAATTTTGATATAACACGGAGTTATATTTTATTGGATTCGGTGTTTAAATGTTTATTCTGTTTGGAATTAGAAGATAAATGGGATTTAAAATGAAAGAAGAGTGGCATTCATACATATCAAACTCCTGCAAATTTCAGTCCCATTGATTCTAAACATGTTCAGTCATTTTTGAACAAAAATTCAATTTTTTTAATATTCCGAATATTTAGAATAAAGTCTTAGGGATATCTTTTCTACCAGATGAACTCCATATTACCGAGGCTGATTTAAATATAAACAGGAATGTATGTTCCTTTCCTCCTCTAATTTGTCCCTCTCGTAAGTATACGTCAATTGGGGTTATATTTGAAATCAGCTTGATATATCACATCATTTTTAAAGTAAAATTATCTTACGCGCGTTTTATTTTTAAGAATGTTTGGCTCTTCAAACCAAGAAGACTTCCGTGGATCTCCGTACAACAAATTTAATATGGTAGATTCCTTCTGTGGTACAGTCGCACTGATGTGAGGTTGTTTAATTAATTAAAATTCTAGCGGTGTCTGTAACATTTCGAAAAATTCAGTGCACGGAAATCCTGGCCACGTAGTGGTTATTATCGTACTTCTCGGGAAGTTTGTCTCTTAGATTTATATGTTTTCGTTTAATTGTGCAGGTGTAGTATTAGGCCGGTCCAGAGATCCACTGGAAGTGAATAACAGTTTCTTACTAAAGATGGAAATTACTTCGCCGAGTCTGCATTTTTGGTCCCGTCATTAATTATAGTTATATTATTTCTTTCCAACTCCGACTTATATTTTGCCCTTCCCCTCCCCTTCTCATCGTTATTATTATCCGGCGAACTTCAATAAAGTTGGGGCCCAACTCCCCGGTCACCCCCTCCCCGGCTGGATGCTCGGGCTAACAAGGCGAAGTTGAGGGCTTAAAAGGGCGGCGGGGGCATCAGAGTTGGCCGCTGAGGGCCCCGACTGCGCCCCCGGGCTCGTCCCGTGTTCTCCGCCCCTCTACACGCCATCTAATTAGCCCCCGATTACACGCCCCCTCCTACGTCCCTTAATCAGACCGCGCGGTTCCTCCCTTTTATTGTAACTCCTCCGCCCTCTCCCTGTTGTATGTATTTTTTTCCCTCTCTTCTGTATTTGATACCATCGTTAAAATTTACAAAGGGAAACGTCAGTGGGGCGGCGGGGGAGGTACCGGGCAATTAGCGATATTAGGTTTTTACCTCTTATTCGGTGAAAATTCGGACCTCGCCTCCCGGCGTTTTTCGCACGCGATTTTTTTCGGTAGACTCTACCGCCGGCGTCGACCTAATTAAATTATGTCTGGGTTTAATTAATAGTTGGGGGTTACTAACAAAATTTTCTGATTATACGAGCGCTAATGGAAATTCAGCCGGAATACACCTCACTGAAACGTGTTGGCTTATGGCAGTCGATTTTGTATGTGACTACAATTTCGTTGAGCCTCTTCTTCAATTTTACGCAAGATTGAAAACAAGATAGATATTATCTTTTAATATAATATTAAATTCTGTGATACCCACTCGGTCACAACTGGAAGTTTTAATTAAGTTAAGACGGTCAAAACCTTAAAAAGGTCTCGATATGTTAAGCTCTACTGTCTATCTCCTAAGACTTCAAATATTGCACTAAACGTATATCTGAAATAGTGCCTTAGGGCTAGTTTCCAGATAAATTTTAGTTGTAGTTTTTCCGCGATAGATATTTATCGTTCCTAATACAAACTTTCCAATCGTGTTATGCAAAATATTACTTGTTACTCTTATAGCTTGGAAATGTGGCGAGGGCTATTAATAAATTTGGGCGGTGAAAGAGTAGAGCAATGTTATCCGATGACGTCGTAATTGCGAAGCGGGAAACAGTTGTATTCTGGTGCCTATTACCGGCGAGGGATCCTACAAGAACCGTCGCATGTCGTACAAGTGTTTAGCTTTCCCGCGATAGTACGTAATTAATTTGGACGGAAATAGGCTCCGAGGGGAGCCGAGGGTCGGACGTGAGTTAGCGCGAAATGAGTCCAGATTTTTCGACCGTTCTTAATTTAAACAAGGCTGACGTTGTTAAGATTTAAATTTACCAACCGTCCCTGATATGTCATTATTTTTAACCTTCCACCTATATCCCCTTCTTAATTCGCACCAAAAGCCCCTGATTTAGAACTAAGAACCGGCCAATTGTACTTGTAACATTTAATGTTGCTACGCATCACAAACTGCATGTGTTGCAGGAATTCAGAGACGGTGACAATTTTAGTCCACCATCGTACAGAAATTATTTGGAACCGGGAATTCTGTATCTTATTTTTTTACCTATGGATATCTTATAATATACGCCCTAAGTTGAACATCTCTTGCAGTCCAAATAATACTACTGCACGTTGTAATCGTTGATTATTTGTTTTTACAAAGGGTTTGTTTTTACTCTTCATTAGTGCACATAGCGTACCTTGCCTGTAGTATGTAATATGCAGAAGGGAATTTTGCAGTTGTAAATTTCGTTCCGAGGTACGTCTTTATCGCTACTGACGATGTCGAAAATCTGAATCCAACCTAGTAAAGGAGCGCAGTGGGAGAAAATCACACGAGGGATTGTGTTGAGGAATCGGTCGGATTGGAGGTTGCTTAGGCGCAAGTAAGAATTACGGGGACGCCTCCGTCCTTTCAGAATTTTCTATAAAGCCTGTATTTCTTCCCCGCGGCATGTAATTTATAACATAATATGACAAGTCGACGTGTAAATATTCTTTTAAGAACGTCGGTTTGACGGTCCTAAGTGGACCGGGGAGCGGCGGCAATCACCGTTCGTTTAGATTAGCGTATAAATTATTAGGCGACCCAGCGTTCGAATAATTTCAGGGTCCGGTGTTATCCGTCATAATTACAACCTGAAACGACATTAAATCGAAAATATTGGGTGTTTTTTGAGGATTCAATCAACAATCCGAATTTAATTATAGTGTTTACTTTACATGACCAGGGCTAAAAAAAAATTCATTGTTCGTAATGGACCGCTGTATAATGCCGTTTTTATCGTCCAATTCTGGAATGTTGCCCTGTCAAACTTTTATTATTGAAAGTATGGCTTTATTGAAACATAGACTTCAGTATTCTCTGTCCCCGCCACCAACTAGCCAGAAGCCTTCCGGCAGTAACTTTCCACCTTAGCGAGCATCGGCGTGTATCATTCATTGAATTTTTTACATTTTCCCCTTAATTTTCCCCGTAATGATGCCTCTGTCGGGCATAGCCACCGTATTAATGCTGATGTATGAAGCATCATTTCACATAAATATATTGTCTTACATTTGTCAGAGTCAATAGATATTTGGTGGAATTATTGAAGTTGACTGTGTGATATTTTTGAGTCGATTTCAATTTTGTCAAACCACCACACTAAAAGCCCATTCAGAATTTATATATTAAGACTTTCATTTGGGTTGTTATACACAAGAAACCAACTGGTTTATGCAGGTTCGGTCGGTTCGTTAAAATAAAAAAAAATAGAAACAGAAACAAACACGAAAATAAGAAGAAAATACCGAGCGAACAGCGTCCCGGCGGTATAACGTCCAGATATTTCTCCCGTTTAATTTCGTCCCACGTCATTAATATCTATTTCCTACAATATTTCTGGTGCGCGTAGAAGACATGGGCGGTCGCCGGCGTCTCTCGGATAGCCCGGGGGATATTCGAATTCCGGCCCGTCACGCCATTTGTCCTCCCCCGTCCGAGGAGATTTCTCCCCCCTAAATATAAAACGGGAGCCCTCGGAGCGAGGTTCTGGTTGTCAGCGGCCAGCCGAAGAAATGGCCCCCATTAGCGGCTACAAACGAGTCGCCGATTATTTCCCCCGAACCCCCCCCTCCCCCTTCGACCCCTATATAAACCGTTCGGCCCGTGTAGCGTTCGGGGCATGTGGATCTCGCCCAAATATGGGCGCTTTACACACTTACTTTTCTCCCCCGTAAATCTTTAGTCTTTATCGGCGCGTATATCACCATAAAATCCTTTATTGCTATCCACTAAAACATGCCGCTGCCTTTTATTTTACGAGTAAATTTTAATTTGAAATGGAATCGGGAATGGCCTTCCACGCATACTTCCGTATAATAACATTAGTCCTAATTTACTTTGGATAATTTACCGTATTTTACTCAATTACAAATGTAGAGTTTTTGTTATCTAGACCTGATTATTAGTATTGTATTTGTTGATAATCTATCACTCGAGTCACAGGAATTGTAGGGGAAGAAACCGAATTGAATCTATCTGTTTAGAAGATAGCCTTCCCGATGTGTTCGGTGATCGGAATGTATCCGGAGTCATATAATTATTCCGAGGTTGTTTCTAGAATCCACTTTCCCGTGTACGACGCGCGATGTACACTTGTTCCCCCTCCCCCTCCCGCGCTCCTATTTAATGATTGTTATTCGGCGTTTCGAGCCCGAATTGTTAGCAATATAAGCGGCCTCCCGTTCCGCTCAATAAAACAAATTAATTCCGACCGGTGGATGGGAGGTAAAGGGGTGTATAAAAAAAACTGATTGAACTCGGCAAAGGTTAAATGCCGGTTGGTCTCATGCCGGCTTTATAACACCTATTGGGGCCGGCGCCCTATTAAAGCCGGAATTAATATTATAGACGAAACCGTCGGCCACGTCTCCGCCGCCCGATTCATTCCGTTATTTGACCCGTGAAATAAATTGGGTTTAAATAATTATATACCCTTTCGGTATTGGCCCTTCGAAACGCAATTTCGGGGAACACCTGGATTGAGAGCGAGAGGGGCCATCGTCCCAACCATTAATTATTTGTATTCCCCCCCGCCCCAGCGTTGTGGGGGTTCGGCGAATTCGATTTCGGCGCTGATGTTTCATCGGGCCAGGTATTTACAAATGACTTTCTTATCTCTCTCTCTCTCTCTCTCTGGAAACGCCCGGGCCGAGGTGTACGATTTTAGAACTAATTGTATTGTTCTTTGGAAGGCAGAAGAGGCCCCCCGAGTAACGAGATTATCTGCCATTATCTAGCGTAATGGCTACGTTTGCGGCTATCGCCGGTTTAAAATCTGGTTTACTCACTTCTGGTACTAGTAGCTCTGAAGATGCTTTTTGTGATAGCCCTGGAGTTTTCGGACGTTGCGTTTACGTCTTTCGCTCATTTACTGTTGATACTACTGCTTTATAGTTACTTACAGGTTTGTGACGCAACCGCTAAAAGGTACAGGTTAAGGGCAATTAACTGACGTAATGCTACTGAGGAGACGTCTACACTTGTCTGGCTTAGGACCAAAGAGATATTCCTTTACAGTTCCTCTAGCTTCTAGCACAATGACAACAATCTGCCATATACAACCATTATTGCGTTGATTTCGAATAAAACATGCGAAAAATTATAGGCAAATCAAACCTCCAATTAGGCATGTTTATTTTTAGCTTATAGCTGATGATTTCTGGGGCTAATATTGATGATTCAAGATTAAAGGTGTCGGTCCGATCTGTTATCGGATGGAATATTCGGAATTTAAAATTATTTTATGTTCAAGTATAACGAGTAGACGATACGGGTCAACGTCCCGTGGCTTCAGTTTTGATTCGGTCCACCTGTACTCCGCCTAGGTCCGTCCACGCGCCTTAATTAGATCTCAGAAACAAACATTATCGTTTCCGGTCCATTGAACTGTGTTTAAAAAACTGTATTAATCCTCGGACGGGGATATTTTATCCGTCGGCTCCTAACGGTAAAACATTCGGTCAATAGCCCGCTTTCAACAATTAAGGATCGCTACAAACTTGGGGATTAAGGAGACACCTGTACTCGTCTATCCATTCACCTGGTCTGGTGATCAGCTGGTTCTTCGCGCTTTGTATTTTTTTATGTTTAAAGATTTACCCCCTTAAAGTGCGGTTTTGATCGGAAAGCATTTTGGTGTTGGGCGCGAACGTTGGCCTACTGTCAATTAGGCGTCGATCTGTCATCCCGGTGGTGGCGGACCGAAGCTCTCTTTCGATTAAATCATCATTATTATTGTAAAAGCTGATGTGGAAACGGTTGTACAATCTGTATTGTACTTCGATTTCACAAATAAAATTCGCGGGAAGGGTTTTTCCCATCGATCCACTGTCTTGGAAGTGGATATGTAATATATACAATACAATGATAAATACTGTTCCTTTATTCTACATATAAGATATGAATAAACAATGGCAGTTCTCACAGATAAATACCGGAGAAAACCTAACCGAAAGAACATCCGACTAGACTACTAACTAATACTACAGAAGTGAAGGAATCGTATTAAATGTAATGTAATAAATAATGTGGACTGGAGGTTTGGACAGGGACAATTTGTCTGGTGTGTTATAAACTTATGTTGTTGTCTGATTCCTCAATTTAATTACCTACTACTTTAATTAGTGGATTAATGAGCGGTACAGATGTAGTTAGTTGGATTATAGGACAGCAGTGGAATCAGTACTGTTGTCGTTGATTCAAATCATGCCTTATTCATTAGCAATCCATTATCTGAGGTGGTTAATTGCTACATACCGGATAATGTGTGATAATTGTATTGTTGAAGTGGAGTTTTAGAAAAATGTTTATTTGAGGTATCCTGCAAGTCGCAGATGATCCGCTGTTAAGACTCGGAGGGGGCTCGGGAAGTAAATATTGTTGTGAGTGAAAAAAATGTGAAACAATTTTTCATTCATGATAAATATATTCACTTTTATGTCCGCTTATTTATTAACTGGAGTGACTTTTCATGTTTCCAAGGTCGTGGTGTTTATGCGTTTCAATGTATGTATTTGGAGCCAGGCTGTAATTTCGTTTGCAAACCGAAACAAATACGATTAATGTAATTAAAATATTTATTAAACTCCAATTAACTGTTCCAATTTGTGCTGTTGGTTATCAATCTAAGGGGATCGATCGTTTAGTTGTCTTTTCCTTTTTTATTAATGTTGAACACCTGTAATGTAGGGTTCATCCTCCTATCCCCTCTGGAAATCTGGACGGGATCAATCGTTTATAGGGAGAGGGATTAAACGGAGGAATTTTCGGGATTTCAGCCTGATACCGTTCGGTTTTAATAATCGGGCCGTAATTACCCGTCAGGTATTCCCTCACCTGTTCACCGTGCGATTGACGGGTTCATTCACCCGGGGCCCTACGGAAGCTCTCCGCATTAACACTCGGTACGCTCAAGAGAGCCGTACGGGGGGCAACCCCTAAGATTCTTTTTTTTTTTTAAATTGGATCGTGTAATGACTTCTTCTTCCCCTTAAATAAATATTTCCGGTTGGGGGATGGCTGGACACCTGTTGAAGTGACGGATCCGCCCACCGACGATGACTGACGGCCTTTTGTACCGCCCGGCTTTATCGCCCGGATGAGCTCGACCAAATTGTAACAGTTCTATTATTCCGTTATAAATCAGCCGGTAACTTCGATCGCATTTGCAATTCTGAAAATTCAGGGTTCCAATCGCTGTCCTGTTTCAAATAAATCTCCGCGTTATTCAAATCGAACAAAAGGGTCCACAGTGCTCCAGGACGGTTGCGGTTGGAAATTTAAATTGTTAATAATGCCCGAGAACCGTATTAATATTTGTGTTATTTACATTTATATTTTGCGACGCTCGTTTTAGAAAGTGACCTAATAATAAACAGTTTTTGGAGACGGTAAAAATGAAGAACAAGCATGTGAGCCAAACACATCCGTCATATTTTTCATGCTGAAAACGTCTTACTTATAGGGTTATAAGTATTTTTAAAATTAAAATTCAAATGGACCTCTTTCTTCTCCAAAAAATACCCAATTTACCTTATGTTTCGACGTTTTATTATAAACACACCGATCATTCGAGTCTGTTATTTTTAGATGTTTTCAGTTCCGAAGCCGCGACTGATAAATTGGTAACTGATTAAATTTCAAACACGGTGGGAATTGGGAAAGGATTGGGGACGATTTTTGAAGTAATTGAAATTTAGGTATATAATAACCGACCCGGCATTATCCGGTATTCATATGAAAAATACACTGAGGCCAGAAATAATTGGGTGCGAGTAATGTATAATAACCCTTACGCTCCAGAGTGGACGGTTCGTTTCAATTTCATTTTTTCCTCCCTCCCCCCCCCCTTGAGCAACCGAAATAATGGGGAGCTGCGAGTCGGTTGTTGAGTTAAAGTTTGGAAGGAACAAGCTGAAACCGGGGGCCGACAAGTGTCGGGGGCGGGGAAGGGGGCCGCAGGGAGCGATTACGACCCCGGTAGCCCAAGCCTCCCGTATAATCAGACGCCACTTAAACCGCCTCCCGTCTCTCTCCTCTCTCTCTCTCACTCATCCAGGGCCGCCTAATTCCGATTGAATCCGAAGGGGCGAGAGGGAGAGAGAGAGAGAGAGAGAGTGAGACGGAGAGAGCGAGGGCCACGACAAATTGTCTCGCAATTTACGAGGGAAAAACTGTTATCGCCGCTATTATCCGTTCCCGGACAAAATGGGCCGATTACCGGCGACGACCCGATATGATTTATTTCTTCATAAACATAATGGCCCCCGAGTGGAGAGCCACCGGCCGGCCCCGGTAATGGTGCCCTCGCCTCCTCTTACCCGCAAGGCCCGATATTAATACTCTTTTAATACGACAGTATTCTTCGCGTCCGATGTAAAACAGATTCAGGAGTAACTGCGGCAATGACTAATCTGTACCGTATTTTTTTTTCTGTTTCATGTTCGCTCCTGCCGCACAGGATCCAACCAACGTGAGTACCGGTTATAATTATTCGTAAATAGTAAGCTAAGTTTCAAGTAGGTAACCCACTTTTACACGAAGTCAGATCCGCAATCTAATATTCGATAGAGGTATCCCCCCTCTGTTGATCTCCACTCGTTTGGGGTCACCATCACGTAGTTTTCTAGCAAATAATTATGAACACATCCATAAGAACGCGTGTTCATTCGTAAGATACGAAAACTACCATTAAATTTCTATGACATTCATGGAATGTTTCCTGTTTTTGAAAAACGATTTAATGCCAAGTTCTGTACCTTTTCCCCAACTAGTGTTTAAAAGGGTTACCTATATATTGAGTATACAGTTAAAAATTACGAAGCAGGTGTAATACACCTCAATAAGTCATATATATTTTATTTCATCTATCTGGAATAATGTATGTAATGGTGAATAACAGGTTTGAATAACATTTAAAACGCTTTATAAAAAAGGGTATAACACCAGCGTTTTTTATTGTGTTTTCCTGGAAAGGGCGCGTTGATCGATCGTTTCTATATTTTCTAAAAAGAAATTATTACGATATAGACTTTTATTGAATAAAATTAGATCAAATAGTCCGTAATCAGCGCGGCCCACTAGCATTTATTCAATTTAATAGTATTTGTGTAGCATGTGTTTTGTGTATAACTAACATGGACTTGTGTTTTGTGGACCCCTCCGGGGCGGCGTCTCACCGGCCCGTCTCGACTAATCTCCGCCTGGCATCGCTACCGTCCTCTCCTCCGACCGACTCCTCTGCAGGGCGTAAGTACAAACTCATTCTTTGAAAGTCCTACAATGCGTTTCGTGGGGGACGGTTCCCATTGGAACCGATCTAGATATAGACCAGCGGTCCGTTCCACGGCCGGTGTGGCCGTACAGCATAGTCGTAGCCTTGTTCGGGCTTCCATTTTCATTATTGTTACCGCATTTTGATTAGCCTACAACACAGTCATTCATTACTATATACGCGAGACTAATAACGCAATTTTCTGGACCACTGGTCTATATCAAATTGCGATATTATGTACCCAGTATTGTCTACTTTAAACAATTTAATTTTGACAATTCTAGATTAGTATATCAATATATATATAAGAGCACATTTTGAACTGAAAAGTATTTATTAATATTCGGATATACACTATACGAACCAAAGAAAATATAAATGATCCTTACGTACACGGTGAATATCGTCCTACCGTTATAGTACGATAACAGTAAAAGCACAAATATGATGGTGGTGTTTCCAAAGATTAGAATCGGAAATCTGGAATTACGGTTTAATCAATTTTCTCGTTACGATAGCTGTTAATGTTCCATCACTTGCTCTTCGGATTGCGTTCAATATATTTATCATCAGTTTGGTACGCTGTCTATTCTCCTGCATACATAGTAATTTCTAATTAGGATTAAATTTATTTCCATAACCGTATGCCACAACCATCGAACATTACCTTTCTTACCTTTATCGTTCTAAGAATTTCTGACTGAAGAACATATATTTCTTGTTCGTCCTTTATTATTTTTGTTACTGTTCTTCATAGAATTATTTTATGATTATGGAAAGTAAGGGTTCTGAATTCAATTTAAGAGACCCCCCACTTTCAAATCGCCATCGCCGACAATAACGGGTCGCCTTCAAGCCCCGATGATTTACTGCCTCCTCCGGCCGGGAAAAACTCCCTCCTCCCCTTGTGTTTTTTTAAGTCGTCGACTGTCCGCCGTCGCCCCGGGTATGATGTACGGCCCCTTGTAAAAATGCAAATGTGAATAATGTTGCCGTGCGAATCGTCCATTCGGTACCCCGCCCCCGCCCCCGCCCCTGAGGGGATAAATAACCGGGGCCCGCCGCGACTTACGGAAGCGTATATTTTGTCGTACCGCTCAGATAAACCCCCTCGACTGGCTTTAGCCCCGCATTATCGTCCACGTGCTTTATTGGTTTGTTAAGGATCTTGTGAGGGAGAGAAAAAAAAGTAAGAATAGTACCGCTCTTAGTTGATAACGTTCAGCTAAAATAATTTACGTCCAGTGCCCGGCTGGCGTACGAACGCACTTGAGGACTTGTAAAATATAGTGTACTGCAACTCAAATATTTTATTGAGTAACCCCGAATAAAACATTTTTTGTTCGCTTTTCTGAAAATATTTTTACACTCATTATTTCTAAAAGCGTTCTAAACGATGTAGACCAATGAAATACGATAGGTAGTATTTTTTCTCCTGAAATAAACTCATCCATTTTGTCGTTTCAATGGATAGTCAGAGAAACGTTATTGCGGCCAATTATGGCCGAAAACGTAGGCAGCGAACTGTTGGAGGAGAACAAGGCCCCCGATAACAGGTCCTGGCTGACGCCCGGCCCGTTTCGCGCCTCATTTATCTTAATTAGATGTAGTTTAATTTTAGACTTCCGTATCGAATCCTATCAATCATTGTACCGTATCAGATATTAATCCTTGTCTAGACAGACGCCCGGGCTAGGCCCCCCCCCACAGGAGGGGGGCCGGTTGACGCGTTATTTATGGAAATGAATTTGCACTGTTCAACCAGTTTTGGATTGTGAAAGTTGACAGTCACAAATTTCAGTGCGTGATCATGAGCCCGCTTTTGCACTAAATACCTGTTGGCCTCGGGGTAAATGTATTCATCACGAATCGAATATTCCACACTGTTAATGCGTTTTTTGTTCAGCAATTTAAATACTTATTTATTTTTTCCATCTAAACTGTAACTGATCGTGATTTTCATATTTTGTTGCATTAGCATAAACTGAATTACTATATGAAAAATGTAATCAGTTTTTCAGTGGTTTCTCTTTTAATTCATAGGAATGTCCCTAGAAAATTACACTTATACATTTCCGGAGGTTCATCTCTACGGTAACCGACAAAAGGACTTGAGATGACCTCCCGCGGGTCCCAGATTAACATCGTAAGCCCCCGGACGGGGACGGGGGCTCCGCCTCCCCCGCCGACAATAAATCCTCGGTTGGGTCCAATATTTAAACGCGGGACAAACGAAATAGAGCGGGCGAAAGGCCGCCGGGGCCACGGCTCCATCAATTCATCGGGGCCAACGGCTATAAGGACCTGGACTCTCCAATATGTAACAGTTACCGGGACTACAAATCACCGGAAAGATATAAATCCCTCGCGACCCGGGAGAGGACCCCGCACCGTCTGTCGCACCGCTCGATCTTACTTTAAATACTTGTGGCCCGTCCCAACAACTAGTTCCTTCGACGATTTCAAGTTCTATCTATTCTTCACAACACACGTGCGGTTTCCCTTCATTCATTATTTCTACGCTAGAACGGTTTCCGCTTCTCGCTGTCGAGTGAGGCATCTGCAATAATGATTTGGTGCACCTACCACTTTGTTAAATGAATGCTGGGTTAAAAGAACGTCCGGAATAAGACGATTCTGTGTCCCGAACGCAGAAATAGCCTCGGGCGGCGTACGCTCTCTCAAGTGAAACGTTAAATGTGCTCAACACAGGGAATTACACTCAATAAGAAAAGGGGACAATCGATATGGAGACTACACCGACGTAAAGGGGGGGCAATCTAACTAAGCCGGTTTATATAAGTGTATGCAGAGGCCCCCCTCCCCCAATATCCCATTCTGAGATCTCCGGCTCAGATATGTTAATGTCAGATTGAGCATTGTCTCCCCCACTGGATATTGTTTCTGGCCACCCGCGAGGCTGATGTGTTTTTTAAACCCATGTCAAACACGTAAATCTCGGATACCGGAACGAGCGTTTTCGTCTCCAATTTAAAATCCTTTCTCCGACCTTAAAAGTTCAGTTGACTTTGGGCAAAAAAATGAGAACTATCTGTAATTAAATGCGTGATTTTTAACCGTGTGTTTTTCCTGACAACATTCATTATCACGTAATTTTAACCGCCGATAAAGCATCATGTTAGTTTTGTTACTTTCCTATTGCCATCTATATGCAATTACCTAATAAGGTTTCTCTTAATAGTCATTTCTGGAGTTGGCGGGAAGCTGAAACTGGTCTAGATTAAGACCGAACTGGTAATAAGGGGCAGAAAGCGGAATGAATTTCCAAAAAAATCCCCCATGGTACAAAAACCTGAACTACGATTTCATTTTTCAGAGTGCATATATAGGATATTAATTGCTGTTAACGAGCGCGTATATTACGTTCGGCCTCGAGATGTAGACCGATTCAGGGCGAAATAAACATCATACATCACCGTCATGTGGTGTCCGTTTCGGGCCGACGGAGGTTCCAGCCGGCTCTCGGGTTAATAGGCCTGTTGTTGGGCCGGCCTGTGACAAACAGGCTTTTCAGGTGAAAACCGAGGACCGTATAGAAACTGTAGTGGTCTCGAGTCCCGGGGTTAATAAACATGTTGTTGGCCGGTGTTGTTGTTGTTGTTGTTCGGTAGGTGGTAAAATATTCATAATGCGGCGGGGCGCGCGGCCAATTAGCGGTAGCGGGGGCCCCCGGCCCGCAATTAAAACTGAAGGGTTGTGACACCTGTTGACGCCCCTATCGGATGTTGTGACGGGGCGGGGGCTCCTCCCCGTCTGATTAGGAGCCCAAAAAAATATAAATAAGGGGGGGCGCCTGGCATTTTTGTAATTAATTCGTCTCGGACTTCCTGGGTCCCCGGCCTTAAATTTTCGTCCCGGGAAGTCGTTTGAAGTCGCGTCGTGTGTGACCCGGAACTGCCTTGGAAATTACCAGCGAATTTACAGCGAGAAATTACAGCGCGCACGTTTTCTGTTAACAAAAATACAGTGATCACTGAAATTAATATGAATTATGCAGATTATGACTTTTCGAAAAAGCGACTGTGCTGAAGTTCGTACCTAAAAATATATCCAAAATCGAATAAGTGACAGAATGTCTTTGACATCACCACCATGTCCAGAATTGTATTACCTGGAGATATTATATACCATGGTCTACACATTTTTGTAGTCAAAATCCTGGCTGAAACGTTTTAAAACCAGATTTCTTAAAGATTCGATAGGTAGTGGACGAATATACGCTGGGAAATAGCCCAAAGAAATATTTTATTTTGTCTGGTCTTCGCCCCTTCCCCTCGTCCGGCTCTCCAGGTTGGTGTCCAAAAATAATTTCCTTAATGGCGGGTTTTCGTCCTGGCCCAATTTCGCACCGCACGGTCTTTTCTCATAATTGGTTTGCGCCTGCCCGTTCCGGTAATTATGACATATTGTAAAGATATAATAACAGCCGACCGAATGGCTATTAGTTTGAAAAAGATTTATGACTTCATTTAGTGGTTGGCGGGGGGGGGGGAGCCAACAAGGAGCAAGCCTCCTTTTTTTTTATTGAACCGTGCCATCAAAAACTCTGTCCCGGAAGTCGGATCCTCGGTTGATGTCTGAGAAATTTGTAATGGGCTGTTGATTCGGTTATTATTATCGGAGGGAATACAACTCAATTATTTTATGGTAAAATTTTCAGTAGGAATCATATCAGAAAGTTGATCTGCGTTATAGTTTCGAACAGCGGCCCCTTTGAAGTATGGACGATAAGTTCAGTTTTTTGAAGGCTCTGGACTCTCAGCCGCGGTCATGGAAATATTTTTTATTGCATTCTAGTTACTGAAATGACTTTAACATTAGAATAAAAACCACGTTATGAATTAAAAAAAATATTAGATATTTATAAAAAATCTTTTGCACATTAAATAGGACGGTAGTTTACTCTGAACTGAACAAATAATTAACCATATCTAAACCCATGTAGATTCATCAGATTTATTAAATATACTATGTAACATTAAACCTGAAAGATTCATTCTCAGATCAACATAATGATACTGACGGTGACGAAAACCGGCATACGGTCGAACCAAGTACACGAAACGAAATAATTTCAATCGTGCATTAAATGTATGTTATTGGGCTCAGGCACATTAAGGCCCATGTTTTACCTTACCTCTCGCGTTCAAGAACCTTCTAAATGCCTCTCTGTTTTCTTTTTATTTTTTGGTCATCGAGCCTTAATTTTCGTCGTGTAGAAAGTGGGACCCTCAGCGACCTGTATTTTCTAATATTTATTGCTCCCAGCGGTCTCACTTTCACCGCTACTAATTTTCCATAATATACATATAACGGCTCACAATTATTTTAATTGCGGTTTAAAATACGTGGTCAACATTTACAATGATGCTGCCTGTAATTTCAAACATTACAGTGCTCGTTCCTTGTTTCAAGTAATTTTTAAAGTTTTCGTAATTACGTCAGGAACACACGAATTAAACCTAAATACTAAACTTTAAAAAAAATATATCTTGAACGTTGGGTAAACAAGTTTTTAAGATGATTCCCCAATGGATATTATATTCACCTTATAGTACAAGGATATTTTTATATTCAACAAAAAATATAATCTTGTTGAAGCAATAATTTGTAAAACTTTAATCAATGTTAGTAATCATGTACGCTTGCATCAATTACAGGTTGTATGTTATTTATAAACAGCAGGGGTTCGTTTTATTATGAAGTTAGTAATCGGGTCTGGATAATTAAATTTTTTTTTCGTCAATGTTAACACTATTGTACCGATTTTGATCACCGATTTTCGTTCTGATCATATCATTTTTGAAATGAATTCATCAAAGCAGTGTAACGCAATTACGGAATCATTGTTTAAAACTTTCTTGACATTGTCGGTTTACTGGCTGTAAACATGTATCTAATATTTAGACATTAACAATGTATTAATTATTCCGAGCAGTTTTGATCCGAAGGCCGATTGTGCATTTGACAGAGCCGTATGCATTTATTTTCAGTCCATTTGTCGGGCCATTAATTTTATGCTAAACATTTCATTATAATTTTTAATATCCTTCTAGGGCCGAAGCCACCGGCGCTGAGAAATAATGCCGTGGACAAAGGGGGAATATTTGAATATTTCGGGTATAAATCAATATTAGGTGTATCAACAAACGTCGTCGTAAAGCGGTCTAATTTATGTAAAAGGGAAACAGATACGTCTCGGATAGTGTAAACTTATGTTGGCCCGGCAATGAAATAGAATCCTAAAAGTCTGTCTCTCCCCGCCCGATCTTATCTCGCTCAGCTGTCATATTTATAACTCGTTTAAAACTGGGAGTTATAAGCGGTGGTACGGCGGTTGGGAGGGGGGCAAACTACATCACACCTAGCAATACCCAAGTACCCGATGGTATTCCCATCCAAAATATAAATTAATAATTATTAATCATCTATTTAACGTGTGTAAATATCTTGAATGCATGTATCGCTATTATAACTTGAGGTCGTATTCATGTTTATATCAAGTCTGTATTTACAGAAAGTTTGACTCTCTGCGGTCCAGATTTTTCCGGTAAAATTTTCGTGCTTTGACGACCCATTAGTAGAAGAAGTACGAAATTTTTCATGAACATAAATCAGATTCAACTCCCTGATTCGATTCTATTCCAGAACGCCATCCCACCACCGTCTATCTCCGGCCGTTCTAAGTCGCCATTCCCCCAACTTGAATCTTCAAATGGACCCAATTCCGCGTTGTTCATCGTCGGCCGGTCAGTAGGAAGCCGACTGAATGAGTATGTAGCATAATTTGTATGTAGTACGGGTACCTGAGCGGTCAGAACATCTATCTCAGCTGGATGTTCACTCCGTCCCCCTGTTAGATATATGGATTACAATATAGTGGTATGCGGTCTAGACTGTATAAAAGATTGTAGTAGCTGCGATGGAGAATCACCTTTACGCCTTTTTTAAGTCATCCAATAATCCAAATAAAGGAGGAATCAAGTTTGCTGAAATATTTTCAAGCAGTTTTCCTGTTTTCATCCTTTTCTTTTTTATAAAATCCTAGGTTTATAGGTTCCGTGGTGGTAACCGATTTGTAGCCAGACGCCTAGTTAGTTTATTAGGTATAAAACTGTGTTCCCGGATCACACATCTGCCCGACGGCTCGCGCTTACCACAGATTAACAATCGAGATTGATTTTCGAAATTGAGGGAACACTTAAGGGCTGAAGGTACCTGGGGGACCACCTTTCCCTAGGAAGGGCTCGAATTACACCGTCGCAGGGACGCGTTTGATATTGTTTTTAGGGGGGGGGAAACACCTGTGTGCCTAATTGTGTGTCCGTGTAGGGGCGCCCAAGCCCCTGCGCGTTTTCCCGTGCACTCGAGTGTGTGCACGAGCTCGTATGATGTCACCTGCCCCCCCGTGGTCTCACGCGACTCGCTCCCGGTCACATCCGGCCACTCCCGGGGTTCCTATTAATTTCCGGGGTAGGGGGAGAGGAACAACTCCCCTGACCTAACCAATAATTGCTTTTCGGCCCACCCCTTTGCCTTTCTTAGTGTCTTACGATTTTTAGAAATTGTTACAATGAAAAGTCTCCATTATTGTGGACTGGTTTTGATCTATGGACCGAAATGAGTCAACCTCATAGAGCGCCTCTTTTTTGGGAATTAGGTTTTCTTATAATAAAGAGGTATACAGCGTAATGGGGATTGGTACAACTGAGAACAGGGGATACAAAAATTTTAAAGTATATTTTGAGTAGTTAAAAAGAATTAAGGGATAACGTATCGGACTCTAGGGTTGAATCTGTTAAAAACTTATAGGTTGTACTGGCCTAGTGCTATTATTTCAATTCAATAGCAATAAAACACTAGAGATACTGAAAAAAGACTTCCGAATTTGCTTACAATTTAAAAGGGATCCAGTCTTCGTTGGCCGGGTCAAAATAGACGGAAAGTAATGCCCCAGGAAAATTGTTATGGTCCCGTTTTACGACTGTCTCGTTCCTTTTTGTTTTTTCTTTCCCGCGGCCGAAAACTTAATTGGACTGGAAATTTGATCGTCCCTTTATCTTTAATTTTGTGAAACGCCTCATAAAATGGAAGTGTTATGTCATAATACGGAGCGCGTAATGGCTTTATAATGGCGGGACTCCGATTTAGTACGATTTTCTTTTCTTCCATTTTTTTTTTAATTGTGAGAACCCAACAAAGCGGTATATATCGAATAAGCCGAAATGTTATATAATGGTAATACTTCGTTGCCTAAGAAGATATTATATAAAATCAACCAATACCTTCACTAAATTCTCCTTCTGATTCCACTGCAGATTAGTTTCTTTATTAATATAATTTCATATTTAATGGATCCTCTGTCTCCGCTGGATCGTTTTGCCTTTCCTAGTCATCAGTTACGGCTGCTCGCCGCCTTCATTAGCTTTCCGTCTGTATTTTGAATAAGAAATGCATGATGGCCACCTGTGGGGCTGAGAATAGTAAGTAAGTGCTGTGTACAATATTCCCGAGGTTAAGAACAAAAGAACGTCCTCACAAAGAAGACAGAAACCTTAATGAGTCACATTGGAATTTAAGAGCTTCGGTGATTCACCTTGCTCTTTATGCTGTGTAGTTTCAAGGATACTGCAGTAATGAAATATACTTTACATAGTTATTTCGGGAAATCATTCTGTAATGTTTTTCAGATCCACAAGTTTTCTATCATTTTCTCAGTCTGTGTTCCTTGCGAAATTGACTTTAACTTAAAATTTTAAGAAATAACGTAGTAATTATATTTTTTGTTCACACCTGATGATCTGAAAAATTATGTCATAAATTGTTGCACGTTTTGTTAATTATGGATGAGCGTGTAACTAATGGATCGCTTGAAATTCGAAAAGGAAACGGAGTGTTACTGATCGGGAAAATTTAAAATGCGTATAAGTCCCGTAATTTATGCCGTCTACCGGTTGCGTTTTTTATTATTTTCTAAAATAATAATTCGTCGTTAAAAACGAGTTTATAATATTTAAAATATGGGTTTTTTTCTATTTCCACGGCTCGTTAATAGTGCAAGGCTAGACTCCCCTGGTCAATTACTGGGTCGGCAGGTGCCGGGACCCGAGTTTTCATCGCACCCAATTGCGTCCACCTTTTCCTCTTTTAATAAATATGTCGATCGCTTCCCAGCGAGAATATTACTCTTAATCCATAAGGTAAGCTTATGTAGCAAGTTTATTTTACAGGAATAATAAAGGGCATTGGAATATGCCCTCCCCCAATATTCTTATAAGCATAATAATAGTATAATAATGTTGTAACAATAACTATCAATTTTTTTGTAATTTGTATTGCATTAATCAAAACATTAGGGAATGCAGTTATATTTATACCGGTGTCGATTAGTACAACAATTTCAGTTGTTCGGTTCTAGTGATTATTGTCTGCATAAGAAGGTTTATGAATTTTCCTTTTGAGCCCCGAAAATTTACATTCAACCGAGCCTTTTCTACACGATTATTTAGCATAAAACTTCCCGCCTGCTTGAAATTCATTGAATTAACACCGAATCAATTAGGAGCTTCCGAAAATAGTTACGATGATGGATAGGCTTCTTCCTGTTATAAAATTCCCCATATTAGACGCGGCCGTATTTCGGAAACTCTCGGAGACGTTTCAGTCAATCATCGTCGGGCGTAAAATTTTAATTGTCGGCTTTGTTGAAATTTTAATGGGAGGTTAGCGATTTCGGTTTTGTTTCTGGATATAAAATGCGAAAAACCACACTGTTGGGAGCGGTAACATGTCTCGTTCGAAGGAATTAACAATCGAGAAATTCGCGTGTTAATATTTATTAGCCTCCACTGGGAACGTCCTTTGGAGGTATTTGGTCCACGCATATTTCATGATTTTTCATCAGTTAACAACATAAATGTTGATAACTATTTCCTTAGTATAGGACAGGGCCATAAATTTTAACTTTACTGTACCAGTTTGCAAATTATTGGAATAAAAGTTGTTTCCCGTTAAAATGCAAATAAAAAATTTCTAAAAAAACTACTCATTTTCAAATTACTTTAATGACGGAGAAAGTGCCCCGCTAATTAATTCATACTCCCGAGTTTCTCATGTCAATATTAGTTGATGCAAACAACGATAGGAAATCTCCTAATCGGTGTCTCCTGTCATAATATTGATGCGAATTTTTCCATTTTATTTTGTTTTTCTGTCCCCGCCTGTGTTCTTACAAAGTGGAATAAGAAGAAAACGCGATTGTAATATGTAATTCATAATAAACAGAATGAGTCAACGCGCTCCTCCCCCGCCAGCAGTAATTTATAAATTGCTTATTTACCCGATGAAATCTCATATGACGCAATTACGCCGCGGGGGTCCCCGGTTAACTTCGCCCAATTTGGTGGACGGGAAGTGTAACGCGTTCCGTATGTAAATTCTCCTAGCCGTATCTCTTGGCCGATCACAATATCTTATGCGGTCGTAATATAATAATGGGAAACTGTTTTTAATTGAGATTGGGCCCCTTTTATATTTGGTTATTTTTTTTTCTCCCTCCCACCCCCCCTTCTCTTCTGAATCCATTTCAACTATTCGACGGGTTCTCGAGCGCGGAACAGGATGAGACTCGTTTGCGGTTACCCGGTTTCAAAAAAAAATATAAAACTAGGTAATGACTAATTATGTTGTCACATGCAATTATAAGCTTATAAAAGGCGAAATGGAAGACAGGCGGGATCGTTAAACCCCCCCGCAATGGACTCTATGCCCGTCCCGGTAATTGGCCGTCGGTTTCGCACGATTATAAGCCCCCCTGTGCATAATTCGGTATTATAATCGGAGTTGTGAAAAATTGAATTTTTCTGCCCGAAATGACGGCCGCTTTACTCAAAGCGCGCAGACTGTTGTCTGTAATTACAGCCGGAGTAAACGAAACAATTATAAATTATAACGCCAGAATTTCGCTTACTAACTTCACTGGAATATGTTTCCATTATAGTAAGATTATATCCATATATAAATTCTATAAATCATGGCCATAGGAGGAATAGAAACTTTCAGATTAGGGACTTCTGCGGCGTTATATTTTATGATACAACGGACCTAAATGAGACACATGGGAGTTCACGTCTGTCTACCTTCATACAATGTTGTACAACCCTCGGATCTTCAGGGCCAATTTGTAACGTCGTTTCGTTTCTGTACCTTCGAGTGAATTACACGTGAGTCTTTTGTCTAAGTCATTCCCACTCTAATCATGAAATACGACAGTAAAACTGTACTCAGTTTCATCCGGATGTTTCTGTCGGCGGGATTTCCAGCCAGAAGACATTTTCTTAAATATGTGATTGCGAACTGTCCTTCGCAAAAAACTTTTGGTTCTCCTGTTCAACATTTTTGAGTGGCTGTAAATTCCGAAAACAACAGGAACGCTTTCGTACGAGTGAAGGTCTCACGGTAACCGACCGTCCTCGTTTTTCTTTTACGCTTTAAATAAGATTTACCGTGAGCTCTCCTAATAGCCGGCTCCGATAAGGGCGGGCGGGTCCGGTTCGCGAAGATAGCCGGGCCGTATAATAAGCGAGTTAGAATTTCTATTAAGCCGCGCCGACGGTCGGGATACGGAAGCCGGCGATGATGCCCGTCGATAAAAGGTAGGTGTAACCGGAGGGGCCCCGTTATCCGGGGTCGGCATCTCACGACTCCGCCCTCGTAAACCTCGGCCTCACCTGTATGACGGCCCCCGGACCCCGCACCCGCCCCCGCCACCCGCCTCCCACCCTCAATTAAGATTTGAGCCGCCCCTCGACAGTTACAAAACCGGCCGCTACCGTACCGATCCTATCTGAGGCACCCTCCTCCCAGCGCCCCTACCCGGTCGTATGATATTGTTGTGTCTGACACTTGTACCCCGCTACGTCGACGGAGTTACCCACCGAGATAACTCTTTCACCGTGTCCCGAATTACGGTCGCAAACTGTTACCCCCCCCCCATCTCTTTAGGGCGGGAATATATTACAGTTACAGTGCGGTTTTTGTCAGAAATATTATATTTATTTAACGTATAAAAACGTTGATTTTTTTATTGGTTGAAGTGTTAAATGAAATGTCCAATTGGCCTTGTTGGAAGAAACCCTGTTGAATGAGTCCCGTTGTCACGTTAGCCTCATCTCTTTTGCACAAAGGCTCTTAACAATTTCGAACAGAAGAGCCAAGAGTTCATTTTCGGCCTCAGTGTGACGGATTCGCTGAACCTAAGGATATTTGGACAAAAGGAATCTGTTTTACTTGATTAAATACGTTTTGCCCCGTAGTTTCTCTCCTTGTTCCGACGCACGGGACTGTGGGAACGTACCTTCGGGCATAAAAAAAATATCCTCCTTTAGGCAACATTTCGTCTAGGATTTCTATGCCGACCCATGTCCCAGACTCGGGGTTAGATTCGGGTGACATATTCCGAAAGATGTCCCTCGACAATTTTTTTTCGGAGGGGTTTTGATCCGGAGACAAAATCGTATAGGATGACACCGACCAGTTGAGAGAACACTCGATTCCTGTTCAGGCATAGAATTAACTCTGAAGTGATGCTATGAATAATATAAACTATTACCGTCTGACTATAGCTATAAACAATTACTTAAAATTGGAATACAATAAGATAAGAATAATTACGCAAACATACCGTGCCGTTATGAGCGGATGAACTTGACTGTCCATCAAGCGGTTTTTATTCTGGAATATGTTTTGATAATTATTCCAGCTTTCAGTTCGATTCGAGCCCACGACCGGGCATGACACAGACTGGAAACGGGAGTGGCGTGACCGAGCCGGCGTGACGTTGAAAAATTATGATTTCGAACCGCGAGAACCGTTTATAAATTTTTCGCCCCAACCAACGGACGTTTCTGACGTATGGCCGGAAACTTCGGATTGTTCGCGGGTTGTCGTGAAAGTCAGTCGGTCTCCGCTAGCCGGGCCCACCTGTTTTCTTGTCTTATACCGGCCCCGATCATAAATATTGATAGTTAATTTCACAAAATAATCCACCGACGGGATGGTAGCGGTCCGGTCTTCGCCGTTTTACACACCATTATGCTAATCCCGGGAAGTTTTTCGAAGAGCCGCGACGAGAATTTTCGGCTATAATGAACACATTCCACGATGTAATGAAAACCCGGGTAGATACTTATCTTTATCAGGCCCAATTTACATTTCAAATGACAACTCAACATGTATATTAACGAGGCGATATAATTAATTTCTTACGCAATTGACGGGGGCAGGGAAACCCCGCCCGTTTGTCCGGAATAAACTTGTCCCGTGTGGGGAGTTCAGATAACGATATTTCTAGAATTTGCATTCTTTATCAGTGGGATTCTTGTCGTCCCGTCGGTTAAAAACAAATTGTTGGCCAATTATAGTGTTCAGATTTCCAAATTCGATACGCCGTGTTTTTTCCTGGTTAACAGCATTTGTGGGAGGGCGGAGGAGAGTAGGCGCTGTTTATTTTTATAGGAATAATGGCCTAAAGCTAAACCCGAAGCCCTGTTCTGGTTTTCGGACTTGTATTCTCTTCCTGTAGGCCGAAGCACTGTAGTTTTTTTAATGGAGGGATTTCTCACTTCTGAACAGATTAAAATCTTACGATGAAACGGTTGAGTACCGACATTTAAATAAATAATCTCGACCTAATATTACAGGGTTAGCCTAGAACCAATAGTAAGGGTAGATAGTTTTGAAATGATATATTAAGAAATGAAATAATATTTAAATGTTTATATGATATATATATATATATATATATATATATAAACGAAAAGCATGTACCAAGTGAACAATAATAATTCATCATAATAATGAATTCGGACAACATTTCGGTTTTGAACATCACAACTTCGAATAAGTAATAAAGCAGAAAAATTAGGAGCAGATGCCGGATGACAGGCCGAATAATTAACATTTGAGCAAGTCTTTATTTAAAAAAAAAAGAAATGAAACAAAAAATCTCGCACTGTAAATTAACAAGCACGCTCGCTCACAAGATTGTCCCGATTATAATGAGTTATTTCGCGGTCCTGACACTGAAAAATATTAAAGAGATTGGGCTTAAATTATAACGCGAAAAAAAATGTTCATATCTCGGGCACGTTCTTGCATAAGAAATTCTCCGAGTTGTAATATCTGCTACAAAAATTATTATTTATATCGCGCCTAGTCTCTTACCTTTTTTGTTTTACTTTCGACTGCTTAAACTCCCCTTTCTGCGGGGTCATTTTTTTGTTCCGTTCTTTGAGAAATAGAGTTGTCCTGTCTCGCGATCTCGGCCCTCTGACGTAATTCCCGTAGCGATCTCAAATTTGGCCCCGTCTAAATGCGAGATCATTCGTGTGGCCTCCGAGCCCAAGGTAACCGGTGCCGCGACCCAGCCCACAAATATCGGTTACGGATAACTTCTATTATTACTATGTTCATAATTATCACACTAATCATATTGGTGTAAATATCACCCCTCTGATGAATGGATACAAGCTGAATCATTTGGGAAGGGAGATGTGCATTTAAAAATGGGATCAATAACAGGCGGGGGGACTAACAGAAGTTTGGTATAGGAGAGGAAGTAGTAATGATTTAATATTATGTATAATAAGTTATGGGCATTCCTTTGATTTTCGGTTTCTATCGAATATACCTAGATAAGTGTTCTTAGCGGAATGCTACTGGACATAGCGTAGGAATAGTAAGAGAGGACAGTAAATCCGAGGAGTTAAAATACGATATCCCTTCGGTGAGTTAAAATAATTTTTGGCTCTATCTGTCGACAACGTGCGCCACCGTTCGTTGGACGCCCATTCAAAAAGAGCATTATCGTTCAATTTATCATTAGAGGCCTTTTTATATGACGCCTGTAATTCGATTCGTCGGCATATTCCCCGGCTTAGTCGTGTCCCGGCTCCCGAAAAATGCGCCGGCTCGCTCGCCGTAGGGGCCGTTATTTTCTTCTCGAGGTATATTAGTTATTTATACGGTCCGTGGCTCTCGGCGTCGTCCCCGCCGGTTATGACAACCTCCCTCCCCGCCGGGGCTCCCGCCATGAAATAGAGGCCGAGATCTCAGATAACGGTAGATGTTGTATATTTTGGCTCGAAGCGGTAGCAGGGGCCCTGGTAGCCCCGGCCACTGCCTCTCTCACTCTCTCTCTCTCTCTCTCTCTCTCCCTCTCTCTCTCTCTCTCTGTCTCACGCTCTCTCTCTCTCCTTCTCTCACCGAAGAGATCTTCCAGATAGGGACCGCTGAAGAAAGACGGAGAATGCAAGTGAGCCGGGTTCGGAGGGAGAAGGAGGAGGACGTGATCTAAATGGCTCCCTCCCATTTGCATCTTACGATCCTGCGGTCTCTCCTTCTCCGCCCTTCTATTTATACATTCCATTAATTTAAATTTCCGATATAAATTTAAAACAAACCTATAGCGCACTCCCCCCTCGAGGCCACATTTATTTTTCGCTCGGTGCCTACGATTTACCGTTTATTGCTTCTGGAACGGATCGCCCTAATGGGCCCCGTGTCCTGCCCACTATTTTACCGGACACAGATTTAAGTATTTTAGAACCGTCGCCGATGAATTATACCTCTTGTGCCGGCTAAATCATTAATAAGAATAAATATAACTTATTTCTTCTTTTTTCTACAATGTTCGAAATTACAGTCCACACAGATACGTTATACATTGGGGCGCTTGCCAAGATTATATTGGTCTTTCGGAGTATCGGTAAAAGTCTAAACGACTTCCGATTAATTTAATCCGATTCGGAGAACTATTTTTATATTTTTACTATTTATAGATATATACTTGTTTATGTGGGTTTTTTGTCCTCTCGCTTGTTTGACTCTAAGCATCCCGATAGCGATACCTAAATTATAACGATAATATTCTGTATAGGCTTTATGTCTTCCATCCAAATCTATTTTGAAATAATGTTTCGGCGAACAATAGAGCCATTTGTGTTTGCCGATAGTCCATAGCGAGGTGCCGTGTAATATTTGTAACCAGTTTTAATATTCCGAATAAATGTTTGTTCTCATAGTATTTAGCTACAGTTCTCCACGATTAAAGTCTCGGAACCATTCATATTTCGTTTCTTTTATGCTGCTCCGTGAATGGCAACAGTAGCCGTTTGTCCGGGGCCGAAATTAATTCGAGACGCTAATTCCTTTGCGGCAGGGGGAAAAAATATTATTATATAAAAAGAGAATAACGAGAATGCCCGAGGCGCCGTCGTACATAGGTCCTCGGGCGTTACTGCCGGGTCTCACGCGATGAACCCGGCCTCTGGGGTTCGGCGGTTTTTATCGCCTCGCGGATACCGTCCTACTGAACGAATCGCCTTTTGCCGCTTTTATTGCCAGTGGGATACGTGGACTGTAAAAAAACAGAAGAAAAAGAAAATGAAATCTACACGAGAAAGAAGGCACGTTGCGTACAAACGGCACGCGATGTCCGGCAGGTGGACGCGGGCGCGTGTATGTGTCTGCAAGCGGGGGCCTCAAATTAAGACGTCAAGTCCTCGGTATAACACCGGTTTTACAACCCGAAATTAAAATCTTATACAGCGGCTTTGTTTCGTCGGCCACAATATTTCGGCTGTTACCCCTCCCCCACCCTTCACATTTCGTGTTCCCCCGATCGGTTTATTGGTCGTAAAGGATTTGTTACACGCCGAATACGAATCGTACAGTACTTGGAATGGAGCGAGGTAAATGCGTGTAGTTTCTTAAACCCCACTGTATTTTCTTGGATATATCAGATCAGATAGTGGTAGTTAATAGGCATACGAGACTGAGAAACTGTTTCACGATGAAATGAACATAATTCGATTTCTCCAAACTTTTGAATGCACCGAAACAGGACTAATAGGAGAGAAATTCGCAAAAGAATGAAATTATAACAGTGAATTTTTCACTAAAAAGTTTCTAAAAGAATTTAGCAACATCTGAGCTCGGTTCAGAACGACTCAATAGCTTGGCATATGATACTGAAATTCCCTCTTTACTCTAAACAATCGAAAAAACTTTCTGCTGAAAACGTTATAGTGAAATATAACGATAAATTCTTCCTTCCAGAACGGGGCATGGGCCCGAAAAATTCCCACATTTTTTATTATTTGTTTCAATTTTTGTTCTTATTATTATTTCGGCTCGCTCCCGGGTCCCGGGTTATGTTGGGACCGATGAGGAAGAAAAATATTCGGGCCCATCCAAGAGAATACTCGCCCTCCGATTTTGCATACAGGAATTTGAATAATGCTCCTTCTCCTCGGGGTCTTATTTTTATTTTATTTATACTTTATTCCGATACAGATTTAGAGCGGACCCCCCACGCCCCGCAGGCCAAGCATTTGGACTCGGTATGTTAATTTAATTCAAACCCGTCTGGTTAATTGAAAACATCCGAAGGGCGGCCAACAAGTTATCTGCGACTGTTGAATTTCCTGTCAATATTTGAAAGCTTTTATAAATTAACATTATTTTTATTATTTTTGATTCGCGTGCTACAAAACCATTCGTAAATATCAACATTACAATAAACCCTTCTGGCTTCTTCTTTTAGTATTTTTTTAAATTAGAAAACTCTAAATTTAAATAAATGTCCGGAGCATATTTGAAAGTAAAACAAAAACTACTTTCCTGAAACGCCAAATTATATGGTGCCCTAAGTTATATTAAAAAAAGCTAATAATTCTAAGGATAATACTTTCGGAAAAAATATTTTAAAAAGTATCATTTTAAAGGCGTTGAATTATATTTCATACTAATTAGACTCCTGAAAATGTTTCTTGGCGATTAAAATCGGGTAATTGACGTTACAAGAATGAGTTTTAACACTAAGTACTAACTGACATTTTTATGAGCCTGCTTTGAACCAAAAATGGCGATCGCATTTAATGGCGGCTTAGTTCTTCGCTTGAAATTGACTTTTATCCTCTGGAAAATTTAGTATCCTGAAAATGTTGCATTAAATAAATTGGAATTTATCCAGTCCCGCTCGTCTGGTTTCCTTATCAATTTTGCACCGTTAGATTCTTCGTAATCGTACAGCAACTCTCGCAAATGAATTCAGCGCCTGTTTTTGGAATGCATCCAATAGCGTTTCGAATCGTTCCTTTCGAGGCTCGTGAATTTCGGCACGGTCTTTACCGTTCATTTAATTAATTTTTATTAAATCCTTTCAATTAGAAAACACGTTCGCAAACACGAGTTTTCGCTCGTTTTCAATTAGCGAAGTCGGCGCCGTGGGCCGATTTTCTGGAAATGGCGATTAGCATATTAAATTCCGATTTATTCCTTCGGCTTATCGGGCGTACCGCGGAGGAGAAGGAATTGAATTTCCACGGTCTGGAAGTTTTCGTCCCCGCACCTTAATTATCCGTTAATCTAAATTGTTAAATAGTTTTTAACCTTCAAAAATCAAATTATTTAGGCGTTCCGATTGTCCGCCTTTGGCCTTAAGTGAATTAACGAAGGGCAGGTCACTTCATTGTCAGTTTATTAAATGTTACTTAATTCGTGTTATTTAATCCGCCTACCCAACAAACTGAGGCAGTAAAATATTTTCACCTGCTTACCAAAGTATAATTCCAATAAATGATAAAAAATAATACTCATCGAGTGTTATTGTCCATTATACTGCTTTAAATTAATATTTCCAACATAATTCCGTAATATCATTGGCCATATTTTAACTACGCACCTAATTATATTTTTATTACAATTTGCTAAATACAGGGCGTTTCAATACTTTTGGTATTTTTCAACCTTTTCCTGGCATGAAAAATCTTTTTTCTTAGATAGTAGTCCGGGATCTGATTTTATTATCTCTGAATTACATTAGGCAACATTGAACTGAGTTATGCTTCGCGGCTGAAATAAGCACGGGGACAATTTCGCCGGAAAAATTACACCGAAAAAGCGTTCGCGTGTTATGTACACTGCGTTACTTCGGGTCTTATACGTATGTTGAAATGTTTCAACGTCGTCAGGAAAGGGTCGTTTAATTTTAAACCGACTCATTTAGGCAGTTCGGCCGCATGTAATTGGATCTTCCATTACTCACACGAATGTCGGGCTTTAAATAAATTAAATTACCGTTTATTTATTCCTCTGATGTCCACTATTTATGCGTCTCCCCACCACGCCTTACCATTTATCACTTTTGGTAAGTCATTTCTCGGCGTAATTCGGAAAAAATTATGCCATTTCCTTTTCAGAGCCGCAGCCGGAGCGGCGGAGATTTCATGTTTAATTGATTATGTTTTTAATTGTTCATAATGATGGAAGGGGTCTTATCGGTGGGAATCCGAAATGTGTGCTGTTTATACAGTGTTTATCATTGCCGTGATAACCGGTATTACTTGATTGGTCTAAATTAGCATTTAATTAATGTCTTCTGAGAAGCAATGGATATTCAAAATTATTTGTAGTTTGTTTTAATCAGGCGATTAGATTGTTGATAACAAGTTCATATTTGGGCGCATTTCTATCCGGTCACTGTGCACAGTGAAACCGAAAGAATAGTAACATGACATATAACTAAGACGACGGAAATGAAATATTCATTTAAATGATAGGATACATATTTGGAACAAACTCAAACTTAAAAAACAGGCTTTTGATTTGATTTTATTAATAAAATCTCTCGATACCTAATTGTGATAGGTTCTTTGTACATAACGAAAATTGCCCAATGATCAGCTATCAACGTAAAATCCGACGTAAGAAAATGTTACAAAGGAGAACCGGGGGAAAACTGATCTATATGTGTGTATTAGGGCAGTTATTTTCAACCTTCACGGAATATGAATTGGCGCAGTTTGTGAGTTGCTTACTGGCTTTCCGCAGTCACCATCGGTTGATTTTATCGCCCTTAAGACTCTTACAAATTAGCATAAATTAAGCATTAAGATTTTAAACAATGGTTAATTCAAGTTAAGGTTCCCGCTCGCCACCCGCCACCCCCGCCGGTCATATTTATTCACAGAAAGGTGTTATCTGACCATCGTTTTTCAACTTTAACGATGGTTGTGACTCGTATACGTCATTGTATTTAATTAGAACAGCGGAATTTTCAAAATTTATTATTCGTACTATCTTTGGCGCGCTGTTTGCCCGAACTGGGAATGAAACGGAATATATCGATTCTGGAGAAGGATATCTTGTTTGTATCAGATGAATAAACTGTAGCCTGGAATACGCATTCCTTGATTAGTTAAAGACCCCGGTCCTACAGGATGCTTTATCGATCCCAAAACCCTGCCCCAAATCCTGCATACTGTAGAATTATCAGGGCTGCAATAATCATTAAGAATATAGATTGGTTTGACTCCGTTTTTGTGTCAACAAGTTGTCTCCTGCGGACCTCGGCTGGATGTAAATTCGTCATCCGGGTTTCTGTGCCGCCGGGAGCGGCTGGCCCTCATCCTCCTCCTCCTCCAAGATATCGCGGCCGGGTATCGTTTTAGGCCCCGGGCAGTCCCCGGCCTAATTTATGCCAGATCGGGTTCCTGCTGCCGCTCGTGGCGGCGGGGAATTAAATGCGGGCTTCACCGCTAGAGATGTTTGTGGAGAGGGCGGGCGGCCTCTCCTCGGCCCGTGTAATGACGCCCCCCGGGGGCTCGCCCCCCCCGCCCCTTCCGTATAATTACGTCCTAGCGACCCGGCAAATGGGGGACACGGGCTATCGTCAGATTACCGTTGGATTACCTTTTTTTGCCCCGATTCACGTAAGGTTACCATTAAAATGTTGTTGTAGAGGTTTGGAAAAAAATTCTGACTGTCCCTTTCGGGAAATTCGGGACATCTTCATAAACAGAAATTCTGACTAATCGGAACACCTGAAATTCAATAATTAAAGACAAATAGCTATGGAGAATGAACCTTGTTATGCCTCTTGATTTGTTTAACAATGTTGTGTCTGTACAACACAAAAATGTCAACCTGAGCAAACAAACCGTCTAAGCTTTATTTTAATTAATTTTACGGCGTATTATTTTGATTCAGTAATGTATTTGGGAATGCTAGCTATTACTTGAAACTAGCAGGATTTCGCGTTCGGTAAAAAAGGAATATTTCTATCCTATAATTGTTGTACATATTACTCCTTATATACAAAATATATTCACTTATTTGGTAATATTGTATATATAATTTAAGCATCATTTTTAAAATTAAAGTCTGTTGTCTATTACGGTATCGTTGTGGAAATTTATTCCCGGTCATAAATTCAAACCTGTCTCAATTGTGGTCTTATCCGGCCGGATCTTCAAAACCGCTGTTTAGAATAGAATCATTGAGTGGAATGACATTAAGGGCTGACGGGGACGGGTGCGGAGGCGGGGGCGGGAGCGTGGCGGCGGTTGAATGGTGCGCCAGAAGGGGCGTGTAATTGCCGCCCCGGGGGCCTCCTTCATTCACTCGGCGGAGGAGAGGAGGCGTTTTGAATAGCCGGCCCCCATTGTGAGCCTCTAACTGCCGCCCCCGCTTTTGTAACACCGATTCGTCAAACTAAACGCCGGATTACGGTTTGACTCGGGCTGTTTAACGCGGAACAATCCCGGGCCGACAGTTGTGTAATTGCCTTCTGTAAACATTGCGGATTTTATCGCCCCCAACATGGCGGAACGCAATCGCTGATGAATGTTTCTTTTTCTCCTATTTAAATAACGGTTACTCACATTCAATCTCAGAAATCCTAGCTATTTGTTCGATGCTCTTTTAATTAGCGACTGTAATTTTTCTCCTGCAATATTATAACAAATTCCGGTCATAACAATCCACTTTCCTCGAGGGCAGGCAATTTTACGGTCCCTTACATTGAGTTCACCTCGTTCTGAATTCGCATCATGTTCATTCGCACCTTCCATCATATAACATTCTTCGCCTCATAACCGAATATTGGGTGGTATCTTTTTCATCCTTTCGATCGTTGATTTTTCAGGTTTTATAACAAATTAGAGGACAAATATTGTACATAAACATCAATTTATAGAATTAATGGAACATTTATAAACTGTTGCTTTGCGGTTTCCTGTAAAATACTTGTGTTCTAATGGAGCTTTTTCCGTGCATAAAAAATTGGAAAATAATTTTAATTTTGTGCAGCACGCTACACCATGTAGGTATAAATTTATTTATAAATACCAGAGCATCATTGAAATTTTCAAAAACCCCATTCGGTTACTTAACATTCCAGTGATTGCTATCAAATCAAAGCCGGGGTATTTTGCTACCTTAACCCTCTATGGGCCGAATTTTTATTTTAAATCCAAAAAAATTGGGGGAATGAAAAATCCAATAATTACAAACCTATATATGCAAATGAAAAAAAATGATATTGATATTCGTTGTCTTGACAACGTTAAAGGATTAAGATTTATCCGCCATCTCAGGTAAAAAGCTATAATTATTTGGTAAAATCTGATAAATTGAAATGTGACCTGAAAGTTACACGGGCCCATAGAGGGTTAATTATTCACGTAGACGGATTTTAAGATAAATATATAAAATATTATCCGGCTTTGTATTTTTAAAACGGTAATATTTATTTTCGTGATGTACATGTCTCGCTCCTGGGGGTGTAATGTGATTTAACGCGTGTCTGTCGTTTTCCCAGAGGTGTCGTAACAAATTACGTGCGAATAACCGGCCGGCTCGTATATTTATAACTTTTAATTGAGTTCCCCCCGGACCAAGTTCCTTTCTATTGCTGATTTGATTTTATTTCGCCCGGTTGGCTGGGATCATAGCCAGTTCAAAGAGGGAGTACCGGAAGCCATTCCCGGGTATCAAACGGCGTCTCTCACGCCTTCCCGTAGATCCGTCGATGATCTACAGCCTCGCTGTAGTACAGTCTCGCTGTACTATCCTTTTATTCGGACCGTGTTTAATTTATGCCGTGTCCCAGGGGGTGAGATAAAATAATAAATAGTTAAAAATCGCAATCTACACTGGCGTATATCATGGGGGCGGGCGTTTTTGAAGTGCTAGGCGAAACAATGATACATCTGGATTGCAATCGTAAATTAGAAGAAGGCAACGCTTTATGGAACTCCTGTAATTATATTATAATGCCCTTATTGTTTGTTTGCACACTCCTTGGCGCCTTCCGTTCATTCATCCTCCGGTATTTTCACACCTTGTTACCAGAAATACAGCAGTTTATACATTGTATATGCTAGTGAAAGAAAAAAGAATCATGTGTTAAAACTATTATGCATATCGAAAAGTGTTCACCTTTTCGGTTTATGTGATTTAAAGTAGGTAATAACTTTTTTAAAATTCATTAATAATTATTGAACAACATATCCCTCTTTTGTAGATCGTCGCGTATATGCAAGCCACTGCGCCGTTTTGTAATTTGAATTTCCCATCCTTAAATTTATTGCAGCGACCAAACTGAAAAATATAAAAAGGACTCTTAATGGTAATTGTGTACATTGCATATCATGGAATACCTAGTAACGTAAAAACATATCTATTAAATCGGGTATAACCTATAACAATCCTTGCAAGGATTTATGGAACATTAACAGTCTTCAGGCTGAATATCTGAACTTCATTTATTCGTCTGTAATAACTCCAGCTGTCTTAGTTTAATTACATTAGACTACAAGTCAGCAATGGGTGAGGGAAACTTAAATAGTACTCGTGATAATTTCTTTGCCGCAATCGTATATTTGTACGCCGAGGAACATATTAAAACTTTTGAAAATTCATGAGGATAAGTGCAGGCTCGTTAAGGCGACTTCTTTTCTAGTTTTTTATCGCCTAGGTAAATAATATCCGATACAAGGAAGCAATAAAAATAAGTCGGGCGCGAAGATTAGACAATACGTATAATTACGCTCGAGCTGCGTATTCCAAGCCGGTATTATTAAACTCGTATGTGTTTTAAAGAAAAATACAATTTTTTTTTAAATCAAAGAAGCCGCGTCTGTCGGTAAGAATTAGTTGTTGAGTCGAAGGAGATTCGAAAGAATAAACGGGACTTTTCAGTTATGTGGCACGATGAAAAGGGGTCTAATTGCTCTTAGTTTACGGTGTCGTAAAAGTCTTACGAGTTATGTAAATGCCTAAGTTTCACCGGTGGCCGGTAGCCCGGTAAATAATGTATGAGGTGTCCGCTCAATTTTTCCTAATAATAATTTCGCCTCCCCCCCTCTGTTTCTTTCTGTTTCATGTGACCGTCTGCCCCCGTGGGACGACGCTCTCGGACTGGACGCCGTCTGGACAGTACGTAAGTAAATCACCGCTCTGTTTACATTATAGATTGTAAGATAGCCGGCCTTTCAATGTTTTAATCCCGGCCACACACACGGAAGCCCATTGTCTCGCTCAGATAGTATCTAGTCCCTCCTCCTCCTTCTCCTCCTCCTCCTCCTCCTTCTCCTCCTCCTCTTTACCCTCCCCGTGACAGACTCCACTTAATATTGCGTATTGTTCTTCTCCTCCGTGCCCCTCCCCCGCCATATGGGCACCGTCCGAGGATCCCCTCGATTGATAATCGGCCGCTCCCGAGTGGAGAAAATAAAGCTGAAAAAAAAAGAATCGGGGAATCCGACTCCGGAGACTTTAACGCTGGGACATGAAGTACTGCCCAGCCCCGGCCGGTGCCTGGCATTCCGCTGAAAGATTTTCCCCTTCGCTACAACTAATCGGTGATCTCGGAAATTTGTTAGCTCGTATAATTTTATTAGTGAGATAAATCTGCTGACACGGCTGTTTTTATTTATTTTTAAATAAGTCAGATATAAAGTGTACCGCAAGTGCAACACTTGAAGTGAAATAGCGTCTCATTTTCTATTTTAACTTTATCACGTTATTTAATTTTCGTTTTAAATTACTCATATTTAAGAAACTCTAATTAAGAACAAATACTATTAATTAAGTTCAGTCCATGCTGAATGTTATTCAGAGAATTGTAGAATGCTTTCATCCTGTTTATTTCGAAATGTATTTTAAAACATAGAATCGGACCTTTTAATCATATCGGCCGCGCTCGAGAGCTCCTTTTAATATTCTATTCAAACAAAGATTCAGAATCGAACCAATAAATGATTCCCCCCACTTCCGATAATAAAACATAACGCATTCTACCTGCATGCCCGACCGGCCTCATATTTAATGCATCTCCTGCAGCTGGCCGTGTGCTCAGGGAAAATGATTACTGACGAAACGCACACGGCCGTCCCCGCGACCGGGATAGATCCCGGGGTATCACCTGCTTATGAGTGGGGGCACAATTCAGTATTAACATTATTTATGGCGCCCCTCCTCTACAGTTTAGTAACAGAGGATAACCCCGGTATTGGGCCTGTCACTCATTAGCATAACCCCGGGCCGTTGCGCTGTCATAGCGTACGCAGTTCGGAAACTATAATTTATAAAGGTGCCTAAATGAATTTTCACCCGCAGCGAGAACAGAAAAGCCCCAATGGAATATTTTTAAGTTCAGAAATGAAACTGGATCACAAATAGGATAATAATTCTGAAAGATTATAGACTAGTTCCGACAATTTTTTTTTCGTATTGGCTCATCCAAGCTCGGTTTCGCAGCGGTAATTTAGAAACTGTTTATCTTAGACTAATTTTGTGATTCCCCGCCCGACAACAGAAAGGAAAACGGGCGGGTGCCCCAATTGTTTGCCTTGGAGGCTCGTCATTATTCAATTTTGTGGATTCCAGGGCGGAGAGAGTCAATAATTGCTTTTAATTGGGAGTAGTGCGCGCGGTTGGTGCACCGGGGCCGCGAAACTCCCCGCTACTCCGGTGAAAAACTGGTTTTCTCCTCCGTATTCTAATGACGTCGATCTCCCTCCTCCCGGCCCCCGTGATTTTTCGAGTATCAATGTCTCGTGTTATTAAGATATAAATCCTCCAGCTCCGGGTACCGGTGTCAAACACCGGACCGCCGGGTATTTATCGCCCACATCATTTACCCCCGCTCGGGTTCGGAAGCAATTTTCCGTTTTGACGCGAGTCAGGACGGTTATATTTTTTTTATTGTTGAGGGATTCTCGTTCTTTTGAAACTTCTTTGTAAAGTTTTATGGTGAACAGTAGTCTAAGATGTGCAGCACTGTTTCCCTTGGCTAGTTGATATATATTTCGTCATTTTACATATCTAGTTTTCCTCTATTGCCAGATACAAGTTTAATATTATTGGGTAATGTATTCAATAATAAATTTCAAATAAAAGACGACCTTTTTGAATTATTTTCCAGAATTTTTTGTCAGTAGTACCAAAAAAACGACTTATTATTTAACGCGTTATTTTAATTTACTTTCGTGTTGAATAAACATGTCTTATAATTGACACGTTACATACTCTGTGTACCCATTTTACGTCGTGCTGGCCCAAGTAATAAAGTGAAATGTTGGAACCGTGTTAGTAACAACTGCATGTCATTCCTCTCAGGTCTCAACCGGGATCGAGCTCGGCGCTACTCCTCTTCCGTCTGTTTTCATTTGCAAGAGAGAAGTTTGAAACCGACTGACGCTCTCTCCTCCCATCGGCGGGGTCCCCCATTAAAACCGCGGCCGGCGTTAAATATACGTCTCCGGGGATAACGACCCTCCCTGTACCGGGGACCGGTTGCGTCGGCTAGGATGCACTATCTGACAACAGGCACTATTGCCTATTCAATTAAACCTCCTCCGGTGGAATAGGATAACTTCGTTACCGGCGCACGGTAAAGTCTCAGTTCCCCCCTGGAAGTATTTATCGTCCCTATTAAGGCCCGAGATCTTACAGGAGGGGGGAGACGGCAGTTTGGAGGGGAGGGGGAATAATTGTGGTCTATTTGTTGGCCGTTGAAACAATGACGGGGTTTACGAATAAAAAGGAATTCCGCTTCGGCCATTGTTCCGTTTCGTAATGTCGCGCCGGATTGCGAATCGTGTAAACACTAGTCCTAAAATGTATGGTGGCTCTCGATTGGCATGATCCAAATTCTGTATTATTCATAGTGGTTTAATTTGGAGTCTACGGAATCGATTCTCCAACAGGAGTTTTGTATCGCACTGTTCTACCCCCAAAATAAATAGGATAAAAAAAGTTCATCGACAACAGATAGAATGTAGTAAAATTATGATTCGGTGCTTGGGAAATTTTGGAAGTTTGGAATTACTTTTAATTTATTTGAAACTACATTAGTAGTTATTCACGGTTTCTGATTCGCTCTGCTGCTACGGGTATTATTTTGTCATTTGAAACTTTGTCTGTCCAAGAATCGGTTCTTAAATGTATCGAAACGCGCACCCTTCGCTTAAGCATAAATTGCCAGTGAGGTCAACCCCCATTATTCGGGCTGCCAAATCTAAAGTGGGAGCAAGCGAGCGAATTATAGGGCCGTGGGCCTAAGCCGGTTAGGCGGTCAGGGAACAGGTGTGTCGATAGGGGTGGCGGGTAAGCCTGGATACGCGGGCGGAGATAAGGGGGAAACAGATCTGGGATTAGGCGCTGGGAGCGGCCGGGATTAATCCCGGGCCGGTGATGGAAGCGGGCCGGGGCGCGCTCTCCGGCCCTCCTATTTGTAGGTGTGACAGCCAAATGGATCTCCTCCCGTGTCGTTATTGATCAGAGCGAGCTGGGGCCGTTCATCACCGCCGCTAATCTCCGGTCTAGGCTTATTTGTTAGCGGGCGGCTCGGACACATAAATTATAGAGCGGGCCGGGGCCCAGACCGGTATTGCGGGCGACATTCCGCCCCGGTGTACCGTCCCGGTCTAACTAGCCGGCTAACTCGCACGCGCTCCCCGTCCCTTCTTTGAACTCCCGATCGAAAACCGGTACCCGGAGATCCCTGGCTCCTATTAAAACTCCCCGGGGTGTTAAATATACGCCTTAACGATCTTCCGTGTACCGGAGGCCAATTATACGTATATTGAACTGACAACTGGGGGTTTTATCTGTATTGTTTATACGGTTTAGTTGCGCGGATCATCCGGCATTGTTATCCTCCGATCCTCGTAGTTTACCGGCGCGTTCCTCGGACTTTACAATATCCGAGTTGCGGTCTCCCCGTTCCATCGAGATACCGTTTTTTAGATTGGACTACCCTTCGACTAGTTACAAACTACGAGTGCTTTGAGTTAGATTCCGATCGAATAACGTTCGGCCGAAATGAATATGTATTAACTTTACCGCGATGTGTATCTCGGTGTATTATCTGTCGCCAAAATCGGTCCAAGAACCCAACAATTACATAACCACTGGACTGGTACTGTACTGGATCCTCTCGAAAATTCACATGGACATCTCAATACCCAGTTCTACCCAGTGTACTGACACTCCCATTACTGTGGGAGGATTTAATTTGAGAAAGTCAAACCCTTCTTAGACAGCAATAAGCCCAGGAAACACATGCTCGTAATTAACACAATTTAATCTCTAGAACTAGTCGCTTTAATTAGTCTATTCAATTTCAGACGGTCCTCGTTCAGTTACCTGAGGTGGCCAGTTTTTAATTTAATCATAAATCAATTGGGGAGACACGCATTAGATTCAAATATGTTTATTGAAATTGAATGTTTGGCCTAGTTTGGGATAATCAATTTTAGAATGTCCTATGAATAATGTATCGCCCGAGAGGGAGCCAAATTAATAACGATCGGAAATAATTTTATTTCGATTTTGTTTTCGATTCCCGACATGACTTTGTCCCTCTATTAGTCGTTAATAGGCGTTTGGGACTCCAATAGGGTATTCGGATGACAGTTTTTTCTGAAGGGGGAATGGAATATGATCAACTGAAATTATGAGGAATTAATGGAGGATGATAAATAATTTTTAAAAACGTAAGGACTCCAAATTGGAAGGAAGGCTGGTCGAAAGCGAGAATCGCTTGGTACCTTGTATGTTTGCGGCCAATTAATCCGACAATAACCTCGGCTTGTTTGCACTTGTAACCACAAACGGGGAACAACCTTACTTGTTATCTTTTTTATCTAATTAAGTACAGGGTTGGAGCTCATTTGACTACAGAATAATTAATATTTATAGTCCCCCATCGACTATCGTCCTAGGAAGAACGTTTGTAGCATTTCTGCAAATCTTAACTAGGTTTGGGCAATTATTAACTTAGGAAAACATCTTTGTTTAAGGTTTTTATCAGTCTATATCAATGTGTTCTGATAGCAATTAATTAATTATGCATTTATGTTGGATCTGCAATTTTTTTTTACTGTCTCAAAAAGTAACGGAATATAGCTGTTCGGATTTGAGTAACCGGGGCTTGGTATAAGTTCAGAATCTAATATGAAAAATTATCCGCCGAATACTGCTCACAGAAACCCGCCGAAACAATTATTATCGCTATTATGTTAATTATATCCCCTCTTAAATCATCGGGCCTCTCCGTTTTCGGCCTTGATTCCTCCGCCCCGCGTCTCGGCCCGGATAGCCGTCGAATGAGCGTATAATTTTGGCGTTCCTGAATAAGAATCGAGTTAAGAAAGGGGGGCCGAGGGGCGGAATTTCCGATGGAATAATTTCTTTATGAGGGGGATATTATAAGACGAAAATAAGGCTGCCGACTTAAGCGAGCATGTTACAAAAATTAATTTCTTTACAACAACCATCGAGGTATTAAAATAAATTAAAATTTAGCGTCCTCGTTCCGCTTGCAGTCGGATTCACATTTCTATTAACATATTTTAAATGAAGATTAAGAGATTTTAAAGAATTCAATTTTTATGACCTATAAGAACAAAGTATTCGTGTTATGGTTAATCTGTCTAACTCTCTTTGTCAGGGTAGAAAATAATATTTTCATATAATATATTTTTTCTTGTTAAAAATAAATTTGAGACCCAATCGATTGTGCTTGAATAACCATAGGTTAGGAACCATAGGAAACGAGTTTTAATGCACAATTTATGCTCTCTAATGACGGTTTTATCTGAAACTAAAAAGGATGTTCGCAGATAATAAAGCAGGTTTGAGATGATCGCTACTAGGTGGACCGGAACTAGTTTCTAAAATAGGCAATCTAGACGACACGAATCGATAAAATTGCCTATACTGTCGGACAGACTGTATTTGTTTTGTTAAATTTCCAGTTATAATTCTAGCTTATCCCGTGAGGAAATGCGAATGATTTATTACCGTCTTTTGGAGGCGAGACTTTAATTTTTAAGTGCATTCTTCTATAGAGACGATCGCTGTTAGGTTATAAGGCCGACAGTTAGCGGTTTTCTCAGGCTAAAGCCGCCGAAAGCTTAAAAGCCGCGCGGTTTCTCCTTCCCGACAGAAGACTGATGGTCGATCGTTAACTGCGGTATTTTAGCACCCACAAAGCTACACTATGAGCCACATCAGTTTGTCTGCCTCTGATTCATTCCTTTGCTAGCTACGATTGAACTCCAGTAGTTCTAACCATCATCAGTGGGACGCAGCATTAATAACTTAATCATATATTCCATATTTTGGGATTCAGTATTACGGCCTGAAATTTAGCGTATTGAAAATTAATATAGGTGGTATAGGTTAGATAACCCCCGAAATATAAGGATGATAAGGAGAAGGGCCTAGAAAACAACAGTAGTTCTAGTTATGACAACAGTCGGTAGGAAATGTTTTATATAGTAGTATAATAAACATGTCGGATGTTAAATTGCTAAAAAGTCGCCTCGGTTAATTAAGCAATAAAATTGTAAGGAAAATGTTTAATGGAATTGTTATTTGTCCCTTGGCTTCTGAGAAGACGACTGTTGTGGCTGCGAACCGCCCGTGAGTTAAAAAGGAGCCCGGTCGTAAAATCCTTATCGGCCTACGCCAATTAGTCACCGCAAACGTGAGCCGCCGTTTAATAACTGAAAAAAAAATTATATATATATAAAAAAAGGGAAAGAAAAAATATCGGGCCGTAAAACAAATGTAAAAAGAAAAAAAAACGGTCGGGGTAAGCCGATAGAACAACTGTTTGTTTACCGGCGGTTCTGTCCCGGGTCACGCCACGGTTTTATTAATTAACCGAGGAAGTCGTAAAACGCGGCCGGCCACCGTACCCGGCCCGCGCCATTACAAAAGCGGGACCACCTTTCTTTATACTGGCCCGGTTATTCGGTCCCGTTCACCCGCTTAAGGAGAGACAGCCCATCTCGAGGCAGCGTAACACGTGCATTCCGGCCCTGCAGTTCGCCACCTCCATATAAATTTAATACCAGCTGTTTTACTTCCGATCAGTGAAAAAAAAAGATAATAAACTAAACGCCGGTTCCAGTAATTTCCATTAATAATTTGCCTCGAAACAATGTTTTTTCGGGGGGAGGTATGCGCGGGTTTTTGAAATCGTATCGTTCCTGTAATCTTCCCCTCTATAAATTGATCATAAATAGACTGACAAACCTGTCGGCTTTCCGGACTTATGAAAATAGAAAAAAACCGTAAAGTGTATTCGATTATACTACGTCCAAAGTCGCAGCCTTCATCCCAGGTAAACGGTCTATTTCGAGAATTGTATCTTTCGAGACGTCCGAATCTCGTCGCTTTCCCGTCTTAGGTTCTAACCCAAGTCAATTTTTTGCGCTTTTACTCAACCTAAGACGAGAAAACGGCTAGATTCTCTGACCCGAGTCCGTTTTCTTAACCCTTCTTAGCTATAATTCAAACCTAAAATTCAAATAAATTCGGATAAATTCAAACGCCATTTAACAAATATTATATAGATAAAATCAATGATTTTTAATTGATAATTCTGGAAATATTAAAAACTCTTTCAAGCGGTAATATATATATAATGGCTTCTTGCTCACGTCAATTAAGTTAGATAATTAGTGGTACTAGGACAGTGAAACCGTGTAAAATTGTGTTTGTGTATTGTACACCATGTTACTCGCATTCGCCGGTTTATTGCTATCAGTACTAAACGCCTCGTTTAGCAGCTCTAGCAGTGGTTAATCCTTTTGTTGACTTAACTAGAAGAAAAGCGCTCGGATCGTCTGGGGCAATGTTTCTCTAAGCTACATAAAATTTTTAATACTCCGAATCGCCGGTCTAATAATCTTAATTACTCGCGTGTTTGTTATTCCGAAAATGAGTACAACTTGATGCATCGGTGCATTTCAATTATCTCCCAGCCCCTCTGCTTTCGAGGTGCTAATTTTCCCCTTTAACGTCAGGATTTGAGCCGCCTTTTTTCGGACATTCCCCGCCGCCCAATCATTATGGGCCGCTTTTAGGCTTTTAGTTTAATTGGTAAAACGAATTCTCGTTTTGTAATTGGATTACGGTAATTGCATTTGTAACTAGGAGATACTTCAAGGAGATTAGGTGGGTTTTTTTAAAAAACACGAGTTTTATTTTACGGCAGGATATTTCCCCGTTACGATGATAACGCTGTTCGAATGCGCGCTATTCTTTTCCTCCCGCCTGCCTGGTTTGCCCTTGACGGTTATCATCTATCAGAACCATTATAGGCGTTTTGCAAGTCATTGTTTGTTATATCTCTCCGCTCTACTGCTGTTCCAGTAATGCGTTCTTTAGTTGGGTTTCATTGCTAATTGCACTCCAGTGGCATAATCATCGTTCGCTCATCGCGTTTAAGGAGCGATCCCAGTGCACTTACAACGTGACATTTTATTATAACATCTCTTACTCTCTTAGCTATTCATGAATTTCCTTTGCTTATAATCATTCGCTCATATGTTTCATAAGGGCGTTTTGACCATCCTCAACATTTTTTCTCTCTTTTATTATTGCAACTGTAAAATGATACAATAAGCAACATTGATGCAAGCACTAACTATAATGGACAACAATTGGGGGAGAAACCCACTGGTTTCCCAGATCGTAGGGTTTGGACTAGTGGATTAGGGTGATGATTGAGTCGTGAGTGGAAATTGCTGTATCGTTGTATGGCGAGGTCTCGGACAAACGGGACTTTAAGATCTGTGTGTAGGGTGAGGTTGGAGACGTAGTAGAGTGCTTTCGTTATTGTCCTTAATATCTTTGACTGTAAGGTTTGGATTTTCATCAGTTCATTAGTGAGACTAATATTTAAGAAATAGGTTTGTTCTTTTTGAATCTAATTCGTGTATTGGATACATAGAGGTTTTCTTTGGGAAGTGAACTAAAACAAACTATTGGTTAGCGAAACTGTTGGAATTGAAGGAAAAATACAGTAAGGTGCGCTTACAATAATCATATTAAAGAATTAAAATGTCGGCTTTTTCCTTTAGTAGTATGAACAAATCGGTTGCAACATACTGTACTTTTTCGTTAGTGTCCTCTGGGCAGTTGTTGGCGTGGGGTAGCGGGTAGATATTTATGGCTCGCCAACTGCCTGTATCTGGTGAAATCGGCGGTTATAAGTAAAACGATGGCCGGTACACGCCTGTGGTAGGTGTTGTTTTATATACCCCCGAGCGCTATCGGCTCAAAAGAGCGAGCCGGGGCGGAACCTGGGCCGGGTAACCGGGATTTACAGGAAAAGTTACAACAGACTACCGGGGGAATTTAAAACGTGGGCAGAGGCCTACAAATCATTTGAGCATTGGTCGTGGGCAAAGAAAGAGAGGGAGAGAGAGAGAGAGAAAAAAACGCGACTCGCCTATCGAAAATGGAGAGACCTGTTGTGCCCGTAATTTATGGCCCTCGCGACCGGCCGTCGTCGATTGGAGGCTCTGATTGCTCTTTCTATTGAAATTTTTGTTCAAATTATCTTTCGGAGCGGTCCAGTTCCTTCTACAAAATCCAGTTCTTAGCATATATAATTCTATATAAAAATCTCCGTTACCATATAGATTATATGAATGACTAATGCGATCATCCTACATACACTGAAATTCAATATGAAATGATTCCGTTATAATGCAGGGCACTATATGTAGCAATAAAGCGTTTAGGAATTGAATATAAATAAGTCGATTAGTTGTTTTGTTTGTTGTAATATATTGTTACTCCCACTGTTTCTGCCTTCCTAACCTCCTAGACTTCTTCGTTACCTCCATTATCAGGATAGATAATTCGGTACTCCTCACTCTTGCTATTAATCTTACCCAAATTCCTCGACCTCCATCCCTTAATACCAGGTCCAACTGACTAGATTAAATTTCAAAAACTTCTAGATTCCCGCATACACCTCAATATCCGCCCAGAAACCGCTTCAGATATAGATCCAGCTATGCAAAATTTCGTGGGAATCTCCCAAGTCCTCACCTAACTCTCGTATTACTCAACATAATTCTCGAGGTAGTTTGTAATGATAATGTAATTCGTTAAAAATGCAGGTTTCATTAAACATCTTTTTGTCCTAGTTTGTTAAATACCTGTGACACGATTAACTAGAGCCGTCCCAAATAAGACGAATTTCAATATCGCAGGTTTTCCCCGTTTCATAAGAGCGTTGAAATTAAATGAGTAATTATTTTAATGACATGGGAACCAATTAATGTGGCCGGAGGAGAAGGCTCGAGTAATGAAGTCATAATGACGTTTCTCGTTAGCACCTGGCAGGTGGTAAAATTCCAGGAGTAAATTGGAGTGGGACCCTCGAATAATAATCCGGTTTACCTTAATGTTTGCTTAATTTCAATATAAAAATAATGAAATACCGCGATGTTATATGTTGTTCAAGTGTCTTTACATGTTGCACAGTATGAAGCATATTTTATTTGAAAATAATTAAAACTGAAAAACGTCTACGAGTTCATCTAGCATATAGCTGGTTTCATTTATGTGATTTCATGTAATGTAAAATATATTTTTTATTTTATATAAGTGTTAATACTTAATTTGAATGCGTACAAGTATACATTACACGTCAGCCCTGTTATTACGACACCAAAACGTAGGTGAGTTTTTTCGCATGCTTCGTGTTTGACACGAAAAATGTTTCTTTAGGTTCTAAAATTTGTCATTTTCATTCGGCGAAAATTATTCATCTGATGTTATCCTTAGTCCTACATTTTGCGAACTCCGGCCGGAGTCATCGACGGCGCTGTCCTTCTGACGTCACGGCGGCAATTCGAAACCTCTTTGAATATTCTCAAAGGCGTCCCCCGGTCCATTTTTTTCCATTTCTTATCCGCGTCCGACTAATACGTCGCCGGGCGTTGTTTCTCCGCTTCCGACACAGCGCTCTTATCTCGGGGGCGTCACGTGTAGTCCCGCCCCCGGCCCCCGGCTCGTGCACGTGTACGCCCCCGCTATTCCGATACGCCCCCTCCGCCCCCTCCTTATCCCATTCCCGGCCATACGTCATTCTCTCTGTCCCTCTCTCTCTCTCTCTCTCTCTCTGTTCTTTTTATACCCCCGATTATTGCCTATCTTGCACCTTCGTTTCTCCTTTCGTCTATCCTCTTTCTTTTTTTTTCCATCTTGTACAACATTCTACATTTGTACGCCCCCTGTATAAAATTAGGCGGTTTGAAATTCGATAAGGTTGTTTAACCCCCTCCCTCCCCAACTCCCCGAAACCGTTACTACGGCGGCTACCGGTAACACGTCGTTTGTATTTTTTCACGTCCGACGTCGTGTATATATTGTAACGGAATGCAAAACCGGACAAATGGGAGTGCTTTCCCCCCCGTATTTACGACCTCTGTTTTACAAGTAAAGTTTTATTGCCGCAGCGTGTTTGATTGTGTACGCTAAATGTGATATACGCCCCCATAAATATTTTGATCGAAGTATTAAGTCGCTGGCTGTAGGTGAGAAAATAATAAATTTTAACTTTTCATTCCAAAGTTTTTCGGGCTATTAGTTTTCGGAAACATTAGACTGTTTGTGCGTACAGACGGTCAGACGTATTATCAAGTCAGTTGTAAATTACGTGCCCATAATAGTTCTTGCCGAGTTTTTAATATGCCCCGGCTCGATGAACCCTTAACGAAAATGCTGAAATGAATTACTGGCTGACTGACCATTCGTGAGCTCGCTCCAGCTTAAAAACTGACAACAATTGAAGAAACTGAGTGAAGAACCAACTTGGATGAATTTTGTCCAAATTTATGGCTCTGTCTTCCAGTATTGTCCGATTCGACTCTAACCACCAAATATTGTATCCTATAGGGGCCCCTATCGGTGTGATATTAGGGAGATGAAATAATAAGTTTTTCCAGGTAAATCTTTTAGACGAACACTGTACCCTGACACGGATGCTAATAACAGGAAGCAGCGTATTACCGAGAATTTATATTCCCTGCTTATACGACGGTCGTTAAACGCATCCTGTATAGTGTCGTAATAATTATTTTAGTCGGGCGTGAAAATAAATAACTTTCTATCGGGTTCCAAATTTGTTTGGCAGTTAGTTCTTGGCCCCCGTTTGAATTTGTTCGAGGGTCGCCGTCGTACTTCCGCCGGCCGAGGTCGGCGGGGACAGCTGGTGGGCTCCGGCCAGACATAGTCCAGAGACCGGCGATATTACGGCAGAGGCCCCCCCGTCCTCCGGATATTACGCCAACTCCCACGGTTCCTTCGGCCCGAGCGACACCTAAATGACGCTTCCTTTTCCCCTCTTCCATTTTTATTGACGTCGCCCCCTCCCCCGCCGGCACTCGAAAAACTATTCTTGGAAACATTCCAGGGTTCTCACGGCAATTAGTAGTTCACTTAGGTCTCGAGTGGCGATAAATCGCAATTCATAGGGTCCCAGCCAAGAATAGTCTAAGAAGGTACTTTTGATGGGGAGGTTTGTAATATTATCACTTGTACGGCCAGAAATAAACGTATGAGCTAATGCTAAAACGACAATTATACAATTTTCTTTGTTAGGTTGGTAAATTTCAGGTCTAATAGTCTCTATACACAGCTCTGTGTAGCTCTGTATACACCTGAGTGTAGTCTGTGTACGTTTACCTATAATTGTCCGATGAAAGATAAAAAAGATTACATTTGAGCGGGGTGTCTGCGACGGTTAGTGGCATTGTCAAATATATAGTCTCCAGTCACATATTTACTTAGATTTAGACTTCTCGCCGCCTTCAATAGGATTGTGTTAGTAACAGTTGTTACGTGCGTTCGTAGGTAACAATATAAGCGGTCAAAACTGTAATATAAGAAGGACCAAAATAACCCCACAGTGACACATTTCCTGTGATGTACTGTTGTGTATATATATTGTTGTAACGTTTGAATTGAGTTCAGATAAATTATTTTTAATTCGTGTCCGCTCAATTTTGAACGGTTGACGTTCCATTAAACAAGTTTAAAAATATTCGTCGTCCGGCATGCAGGGTCGACCGTATCGCGAATTTCATCCACCTGAATGGGAAAGGGAAAATGAAAATGTGTCGCGAATGAAGCAATTAATTGTTTCGCATTTGTTATTCTCTAGATGCGTTTTCGGGATTATTTTGATAAATACCGCTGTTGCACTGGTCTTAGTCTCTACGCCTCCCCCTTGCGCGTAATGTTTGGGCGGGCTCTTGGGTTAAAATATATATATATATATATATATATATATATATATATATGCCCCCAAACGAAAATATCCACCTTTCGTGACCGGTCCGAGTAAATTCTTCGGCTTCCGGCCGTAACTTCATTCTAGACCGTAGGCCCCATTTATCCTTTTTATGTGGGGACCGGTCTCCGTATTAAATTCCAGCGCCGAATCGGTCCGACGATTAAGGGCCGTTTCGAAAACTATTTGTTTTGCTTTTTTCCCGCTGTTCTATTTTTCCGTTTGGAGATTTCTTTTCGTTTTTAATCTTTGATAATCGCCATAAACCGGAAATTAATGGCCGCCGGCCCCCGCTCCCCCCATGTCGTGTCCGCGACTCCCTGCGACCGTTCCGATTAGAATGTCCTGATAGGCGCGTATAAAAATCATCGCTCCGTTTAATCTCTTCATGAATGAAGAAGTCTGTACAGCGATCGTGTTGGAATCCGCCGTCCTGTTGAAGTGTTCTTTGTTTTACTGCTTATATTTCATTTTCCCGACAGAATTAATATTGCTTATTGCGAACAAAGTGCGTATATAAGTAATGATAAATACAGCCGCGATAGAAAATACATTCCATTTTCAATGAAAATGTCAATTACATCCGATAAATTATTCTGCAGTAATTGAGTTCTACGGCGTTGTCATTATGCCTTAAATATTTGATACAAAAACGGTTGAAGTTGTATCTTTAAATAGCGATCTTATAAATGAAATTTGAAGAATGCAGATTTAATTCCGCTGATCAAATATGCGATAGAAATTTACGTGACTATTGAGATTATTTTTTTTTTTTTTCATTTCAACCCGTCTTGAATGCATCGAATATTTCTCCTGCATATTTTACGGTCTTCACTGGCCTCGTCCCTTCAAAGATTTCTCCATCATCAGTGCGAATTAGTGTGTATCACTGATACATTAGCAATTCAGTGTCATACCTACGAATATAATGTCAGAACTGTTACTCTGGTGGTGTTTATGGTCGTCAAGATTGTATGTGCTTAGATTGTAGATTTATGTAACGCGAACACATATTTTATCAACACGGCGCTCTGCCAACATTTTATTCCTTTTTGTACCCGTTTTTATTGAAAATATAAAAATTAATAGACTTGGACGTAGTTTCCCGCCTTTCAAGAAAATTGTGCCTCCCCCCCCTAGTCGCGTGTTCTCCCCTAGTGCCCGGGATTGAATTCTAGATCGAATTTTGGTCCGAGACTGTAATTATAGATAAGAAGCTTTCCAGGATTTTGTTCGTTGTTTTATTTTATTTTTTTTTAATAGAGAAATAAACCAAATAACATGAGGTTGGAGCTGTGTGGGACAGTGCTTAAAAATCCCCGCCCTTCTCCTAAGTTATGCAACCTGCTTGTATCGGGTGTAAACGTGAATTACAAAAGGTGTGCCTTTAATTGGTAATAAATTACTGGCTTTAACTAGGAGCTAAAGATAACCGACTCCCTTTATAGATAATATTATTCACGTTATTATGCATAAACACGCTCTCCTTAGCATTACCTCTCTCATTATTCTATATTCAGTATTCTTGATCAATGATAACTGAATTCGACCATGAATATTTTTACAACCACTTAAAATGTAAGGCCTTCTTGTTAAAAAAAAGAACAGTATGGATGGAAAGAAAAAAAGAAAGGAGTCGGAAAAAATAGCTCATTTTGCGTGTCTGGAATCTCGGAACTGAGATAGATGAAATTATCATACACAGTGGTAGGGATATTAGAAATTAAGAGCTCTGAGGAATTAAAGACATTTCCATTTGAATATTTTCGCCATTCCCTTGTAGTTATTGTTCCATGATATATATGCTTAAGCTCTAAACCTATAACATAGGCTCGGAGAAATCCTTATATATATATATATTTCTCATTATCATCATTCTCTCTTTTTGTTAAGTACTGAGATATTAATACCATATATGTAGCCATAGTATCTGAGTGTTGAGTTGATTATGTTGATGAGTATTAATTCTGTCAAATGTTTATCAATTCCGTTGAATTCATTAATTTTTGTGGCATAATGAATTGTATTTTTCTGATTACTTCTCTAAAGCAGTCAGATATATATCATATATTACAATGTAACTTGAGCACTACTACTGCAGCACGTATATCAAAGTTAGGAACACTTTTGGTTATATATATGTAGGGAAAATTTATTCATTCCAAACACTTAAATTACGTTTTTGGATGGCCGTCATCGACGGGGCCGAACCAACCAACCCCCGCTGCTGCTCGGGGCGATATAGCGTGACCGGGTTTTCACGGTATAAAATTATATCGGTAATAGGTTTTTCTTTGGGGTGGGAGCCGGGGAGGAGGCGGAGGAAATCAGATCGGAATTAAATATAATGGGAGGGGACTGGAAAACGTTTCGTCGCTCCCAGCCCGAATAATATTAGCCGGTAATGAATGCAAACTTCATTTTCGTCGGTGTCCGTTAATGGAAAAACGAATTTGCATCAAGTGGATATTGCCCGTTTTTGTTTTTTTTTTTGATGTCGCATAAGCGCTTTATTATACTCCGGAATTCCTGCATCTCTGAACATAGAACAATTTGAGGCCACGATTCAGGATCAATAGAGTAATAAAATTCCACATTTCAGTTGTAATCCTTGTATAAACTCTTATTGACTTTATTCAGGCCCAGTTTATTCGGGAATATTTTTATAACCCTCATTTTCATTTTTTTTCTGTTGTCTCGGTGGGATCCTTACTATGCTCGAAGTTAACTGAAACTGTTTTTGATACTTCTCCATTTATAATTATTTTTTCTGTCTCTTTTATTCCAAGACCTGGAGCCTCTCTTGGTTTATAGCTATCGAACATTATTCACTAAAATTTATCATGTTTTAAAAAATAATCGGGGAGCTCCGCTGAACTCAAATTGTTCAGTATTGGCTAATTTTAATATCTTTCTTCCATTTAATTTTTTATGTTATTTTACGATCTTCGACTGTCGCCGGTAAAGTGCCGCATTTCTTCGAGCGCATCGTAGCGTGGAGAACTTCGGGGCACTAAAAAAAGGATATATATATATATACCGGGTCTCTCTTTTGGACCTGCGGATCGGTTGACTTCCGATAATCCGATAGCGACCCTAATCTGGTTCGGCGGGTGAATTCCCGGGGTCCTCTCTCGGCCGGCGCTGCGAATAACCCTCCGGGGTGGGGGCGAAGGGCCGCCCCCATTATCGCGCCCGAGAGCGCCCGAACCTTTTTTCGGTACCGCCGCCGAAAAAGGGCCGTTTCAAATCCTTTTTCCACTCCCCCCCAAGTGTCCTAATCGCGGGAAGCGGCTGCGGTCTGGATTACTGTCGGTTTACGACGTAGGCCCCAGACCAAGATTGGTGGACATAATTCAAATTCTCGCCCGAATTATTAATTCATATATTCATTCAGGCATATTGGAAAGATGGTTGCAAAAATATATTTGCTTCAGTATCAGCTTCAGTAAATAACAACATCGGGATTTCACAGTAATTAATTTCTTCGTTCTTTCCCTGTCTCAAACATTTTTTGTTCTCCAGGAAAAAATACTATGAGACATTGTGACGCATTTTACGAAAATAGATTAAAACTGTGGCGCTAATGGTTGTGACGTTTTTCAGAGCTGCGTGTAAGTTGTACGACTGTTTATTGTACTGTACCACCCCCCCTACCCCAATTTTATTCGTGCGGAGCGATCTTCGCATTTATATTTTTTTCCAAGTTTTCTTTTATTCCCTTTCGAACCGGCCTGATAAAAGAGCGGACCCCAAGAGTTGTGTCGGGTCGGTGGGATAGGTCTCATTCCTGCAATTCCTTTGAACGGTACTGGAACCTGGAGTCTCCCTCTCTCCCTCTCCATCTCCCTCTCGAGTGGTCGGTTTGAAGTCGGGCCGCCTCGACCGCTTTCCATTCGTTCCTCGAGTGTCTCCATTTCCACAAAAGGAGTCCACGCTGTGTAACGGATACCGTGGGGAGTGCGGTTTTCTAAGGGGGCGGCCCCGTTTGTGCTCAAGACGAGCCGATATTAATACGGGTTTAGCTAAATGTTTACGTCGGTATAACGAAATATCGTCTACGCGAAGGCGGATCGAATCCATTTAAATTTCATTTAAAGTCCAATATAGTAATTAGATTTAAATTTTTTGGCCTACCTGAATGTTTTGCTGGGATATTTGCAGTGTAACTCCTGAATGGGGCTGTTGAGAATTAATTTTTGTCTCTTAAATTGGAGTCCCGAGAAGGATAAGAAGATAAAGCATTGTCTGAAATTTCGCTCTGTTATATAGGTAATGTAGGTCCTTTATACTAGTCTTCAGTAGCGGTGCTCAGCCATCTGATTCATTCGCCAGGTGAGGTCCTTCCGCGGGCCAGGTGTTTTTTTCGCACTGTGGGCACCGTTCTCGCAGGATGCTCCAGGATCGGAGACTGAGATTTCGGGCGGCGATAAATTGAATTTAAAACGAATTGAATCTCCTTCGGCCTATTCCTTTGTTGCCACAGCCGAGAGGGGTCCTTTTCCGTGCAATTCGTCAATGACAAACATTGCCGAATGGGTCGGTTTGATGCTTGCCGCCGTCTTCTTCTCCGCGCTCGAGTGCCCGTCGGCCCTTGAAAATAGGAACTTGTGTAACGGATACCGAAAGCGTGCGGTACTTGGACTATTGTAGAAGCGGGGACGAATACGGTTGGTTTAACAATGGTCATACGAGACACCCTTTTCGGTAAATCCCATTGCGGTTAAACCGAACGGCAACACAATAGTTGTCACATCCCAGGCTATTTGTTGACTATTATTTAGGATATTATTGTTCTCCGTATTCTACTCGTTAATTCTTCCTTAATGTCATTGGGTGAGGAATTTATTGTGGAATTTTGTAATAATTGACTTTGATTTGACAGTCGGAATCACTAAATTAACAGTTTGTAGATTGTAGGAATAAATCTCAGCCGAATCCGGTCAAATTTCAGAGGGGTATATCGCGGTATTCAACTCTCCTTTGGTGACATTTCAGTTTCATTTTTTGTCACTGGTTCCGAAGTTTCGATCTCATAAAGACCTGTAGCCGTTATGTATATTGGAGAAAAATTCATTACACAACAATAAATTGACTCGCGTAATAGGATTCCCCAGGATTGTCTGACGTCATATATGATATCTTCTCGGAAATTTGAACGCCCTAATCGGTCCTCCGGCTCGTCCGCGATTTTCTTCGGGGACGTCAGCAGAAAAAACCTATTGGATTTGGTCCGCAGCCCGGATCGGGGCTAAGTAGGCATCGCGCGCTCCATTCCTTCCGCGGAGGAGAAACCGTTTCTGAAGTGCGGGCGCCCCGTTTGAAGTTAGGCCGCCGTCCCGTGGGCCCAAATCCTCCTCCTCGCCCGCCGAATTAACGAACCCCCCGGCCGTCGAGGTATGGAAAATCGGACGGGCCCCGGAGCCTGATGTCTTTGTCCCCGCGTTTAAGCCGATTTTATCTCTCGGCCGGCCACGTTTATTTGCGGCCCTCGAACACAATAGTCATTGTGAACGCCGCCCCCCCGCCTCCACCCCCGATCAGGCCCCGGGAACCGGCCCCTTCGCAAACCGCTTTATTCATTAAACTCTTAAAGTGCTCGAATAATACCTCTGTAACTCGAATAGCCCGACTGGTTCGTCTTGGAGGTATCAAACAATCCCTGAGCCATTTATATTCGACAATGTACAACATTCGACGTCGAACATGCGATATAACGTGTACTAGGAAATGCGTAGGCACAAATTTACTGCCGAAATGCTACTCAGAGGAATCGAAACAGGTTTAGCTTCGGTCCATGGATGGTATAACATCCCATGATGATATACACAGTGCTTATCGTTTAGATAACGCTCAACCATAGTAAATTATTATTTACTTACTCATAATGAATCGTTACATCTTCGTTCTTTCTTTTTTTTATGGATTGTCTAAATTGGGATTCGTTAGTATATAATTCCATTCGTTCAGTAAAGAATTCAGCATGACATTTATATTTCTTGCATTATTATTTTATTTTTTTATTTTATAATGTGTAGAATGTATAGAATGAGATATGAATGTTTTTCTTGGAAATAATTCTGAACAAGAATTCCAGAATATTCTTTACTCGTTTAAAATGGATGTTTGTGTCACTGGTGTAATTGCCTGATCGTGGCTTTACAAGGCAAAAAATTGATCGATTTAGCATCGTCCTTTCCCACTTAGTCGAGTGTTAATTATTCTAATTTCAAATAGAAAAATGGACTTGTTAATGGCCGGATTTATCCGGAAAAAATCTTTCTTTACCCGCGTTACGCGATCTAGTGTAAGTAAGTAATTGCGATGGAAAACACGTGTTAATGAGCATGTTCACTCTAGGACGTGCTCGTTGAATGTAATTAAGTTGTTAATAATTTATAGCGGCGTTGCATAAGCGGCATATCCTCGGGAGAAGTGTGGAATTATGCAACGGCGGAGAAGGGCCGAATGAAGTAATCGTATAATTTATCATTGTTGGGCCATTCAATTTTCTTTTTACATCGGAAAGGTCGTAGCGGCTTATCTCGTCGGTAAAGGCAACTGTTTATACATGTTTAATGCGGCGATAATCATTACCGGCCGGCCGATGTACTTCTTCTATATTCGGAGAGGAGGGCGCACTTACTCTTGAATTCAGTGACCTTAATCCAATTGGACGGCCGTTTAAACAGCTGCACTCGGTTGAATATCCGGGATGAGCTTTCTTTACCGGGTAATTACAGGCCTTTCTAATACCGCGCTTATACATTTTATTAAACAGTTACCGAAAGACTCGCTTGTCTACCCCTTCCTTAACTCTTACACCTTCGCGGCCTATTTTCACACCCTGACTCTTAATATTTTGACAGCTCGATTTGCATTATTAACTGCGTGGTTTTAGAAACATTCATAAAATATTTCAATGGACAGTGTATATTAATTAGTTGATTTATGTAATTGTGCAGTATAGTGTATACCGCCGGCAACAGAGGAATGATTGAAGGATAATTCAGAATGTATAATTTTCATGTTTAATATATATTATTTCAGCTTTAGTCCGAATTTTGCAGTATATAAGTATAGAAGTTCGGCGAGCCGATATACGTGTGTTAACGAAAGTACGTCTATTATAGCAGATAAATATTTAACGAAATAAAAGTAATTTAACAGCTTGGAGAGATACTGTGTAGACTGATTGGACCCGAATAGTCCTTCAATTGGAAATTTCAACAGATTAAGTGGATCTCATTAACTCCAGTATAGTCGTTAGATTTTATTATATCATTTCGTTCCCTTATTACATTTCAAGATTAACGGAGGCGTTTATTATTATTGGTTGGTGTAATAATATATTCTGATGTGGGAATAGGAGGGGGAAAGTGGACTAAGTGGAAGTTTGCACTGCATCTAGATTGCATACGGAGCTTGTATAGGTTTATTTGTCTTCGATTGAAGTGGAACTTCAGTGTCAATTGCCGAAACTTTACACATGCGTTACTGTTGTCCCTTCAATGTATCAAAGGACGACGGATATCGGGTCACTATCTGCTATTTTCCGTGGCCAATTATAGTGATTGGTCGAGGCACTTATCTTGTTCCGTATTTTTTTTTCAAACATAACTTTTCAGCGCGAGGGTTTATTATTGCAGAATACGGTTGTTTCCCCCGGCAAATTAAATTCCCATTAGACCATTGACGGAGTCGGGTGACTAATTTGCATGAAACGGTCGTACGAAAGTACCCGGCCTGTGGGCCGCAATTAATTCATACCGCCTCATTATATAAAGTATCCTCGTACTAAAAAAAAAAAAGAAGAAAAAGTAAAACAATTTTAGGCTATCGTCGCCGGCCGGTTAACGACCGTTGCTAATAACGAAAAATTGCCGCTTATTTATTTATTTTTTCATGATTTTAATTAGCTCCAGTCTGTCACCCGTGTTTCTGAACCTGAACTTCGTTCAGAGCCTTTAAGTTTATTCCTACGACTGGGGTAATTGATGTGTCCGTTGCAACTTGCGCGAGAGTGATACCCGGCTGGTTATCCTGTCGATCGACCCTGAGTAGAACTTAGAGACTTCCGAAAAGAAGTTGAAGTTGTCGGGAAAATTAACGGTCCAAGAATGTTGGACAGAAATTCGGCGAGAGTAAAAGCACGCAACAAAATGTATTATTTCACTTATCTTAATACCGATTTTATCTGAGACGAGGTAAGAGAGTCATATGAGTTACTTGTCCTGGGAATTTTTTTATTGTACGAGATCGATATGCAGACCGTGCATGTTTCATAATAGGTTCCTAACACATTCGTGCCAGTGGCTTTTCATATATACGCCGTATAATCATTATGTTCGATTCAATCGCAACCGTTAGTGCGGTCTAACGACAGATATACCCCTATCGGGTCCCTCGCCCCGGACAGGAAAATGTATAGAAATGCGGGTGTGAAATATTAGCGAAGAAATGTTAGTCCAACTCTGCTAACAGCCGAGTACTTTGTACGACGTCGTATTAGGCTGAGTCAGCTTATCGGAGTGGAGAGCCTCAAAAGTGCGAGCATTGATATCATCATTTTCTTCTTCTGTATTGCTTCAATTAATGAGCCACGAACATCTGCAAGAAATGTGTCCGTACCCTGGCATGAACAGTACCACAGGACATTTTAAATTCCAAGCAAATATCAGTAAAACGGCCACTCGTTCGTATTGTCAGGAAGATTTTTTTATTCATACGATCCTAGTCTGTTGGTTCTCAATCTCGTGTGCGTCTCAAGTGTACTGCCGTTAATTCCATAGGGGGTGTTTAGTGTTAAAGTTGGTAAGCAACTGTTGGGTAATGTGTAGTTAACGTGACCTTGCGATCGCTGAGCCCCTAAGCCAGCCCCCCTGCAACAAAGAGGGAGCGGATTCCTTTCGACTTTCTTAATTTCGTTTTAACTCTCTTTTTTATCTACCTTCTTTCTCGAATTCCGAACCGGTGTGCGTTAATACTAAAATAGCGGACGGGGTTCGTGTATTTGACATTTCTTCTTGTGAGGGGCGGTGAAAGTCCCGGATCGCCCCCCGCGAGCCCCGTTCCGGCCGATCGGCACCGATTAATTATGTCGCGCGTTCACTTTTCGCGACAGTGACAAAGACCTCCAATTGACTCGAGCTTTCGCCTTATAGCCCGTCGAAACGCCGGATATTTTTAAGTAAACCTTTTAGGAAATTTTCAACCGGCATCCGCCTCCCGGTCAAGGACTAGTCATTGTAATATCCGGGTGAAAAAAAAGGTTTTTTTTATTCCAAACCGTTTATGTAGTTATAGGGTAACACTATTTCTTTGGTTTATGTAAAAAATAAGTTAGTAAAACATTTATTAGTTGTCAAGTACCGTATGAGCCCGCATAATTGGGATTTTTTCTTATCTTCTAGGCCAGTTAAATAATATAGTATTTTTTGGTATTCCATTGGTTATTCGAATAATGGCTCTTATCTATCAGTATACGATTCATTTTGTATCCCACAAAGTGACTATTCTATTATTTTTCTAAGAAACCGCAGTTTTTTCGGGCTGATAATGGCGGCCGCCAGAAGGGTTGTTGGCCGCGGGTAGGGTAAAAAGACCTGTTGATTTAACACGGGTGGCTTAGTCGGTCGAGGATTTGCATACTAATAGGGGGTTGAATGTCTTCGTCTTTTGATAATTAAGGGATAATTAATTGGATGTAAAAGAGCGGCGGAGGGTTTTTAAAAAAAAAAGGAGTCGCCCCAAGGAGTTGGAAGACCGCCTGAGATTCACCTCGTTATACTCCCTTTTATAAGCTAGTTGAGGTTTTTTATTTATTTCTCTTTTTTAGCCCTTTGTTTATTTTTAACCGCGAGGGGTTCTTTTCTTCTATTTCTAGACTGGTTTTGAATCCGTCGAGGGGGTTCTATACTCTCCCTTTCCTCATTAACGAGCTATTTTTTTTCAATCTCCGAGTTGCCGAGCTAATGAATTTTCAGTCCTTTGTAACTGTTAAATTCTTTCTTTGATATAATACAAAAGAGATACCTTTTTTCACATTGGGTTGGGTCTAACCGCCGTTGGGATCCCCTTACATATGATCGATACGGTTATGCTCTGTCGGCATTCACTCCATCCGTTAAATGTCCCTTAGACAAATAGCACACAAAAATGATGTTTTAGTGCTCCAGTAGATCGAACACCATGGAATGTATAAGTGTTTCTAAATACTAATAACATAGTTCACTTAGGAGATCTATAGTTATTAACCTAAAGGTTATTCTACGATACTGACGTATATTTGCAACAGACTGCGTCATAAATCGCCGGGAGACTTTGGAACGGTCGAATGACATATTTTTTCGAACTCTAAGTGTCCCGCAAATAAGTACAGTCGCGAGTGCGTCCTGAAATCGCAAATACATAAAATATCCAATCGATTCAATTTGTTTTCGGGATAACTGGAGTTTGTTCCCGCCGATAGGCTGGCTCCCTTGGGAAGGAAATGTCAATATCCGTTTTTACGGTCATAAATCCCGGTTTAAAACTTTGGCCGCCGGCCAGAACGGCGTTGGCGTCGGAATGCGCCGCTATTCGGCTGTTTTATAGACGGGTACAACTGCGCCATAAGGGTATTTTGGGTCGGCGCTCCCCGCACTGGAATGTTCACGGATTCACCGAATTTTATGTAAAACGAGTGAAATTCTTTTCGTGAAATGTCGGGGAATAACTATTTCCTATTTAATACTAAGTATCATGTACAGAACAATAAACACCGGTCTGTAAGCTTATTCGGATGTTAATTATTTGAGATGTGTCATTGAGACACCGACCTCGGTACCTCGGAATCCCAAGTGCTGAGTAGCTTTATAGCATGTGCTGCTATTGTTTTTGACCCGCATTATAAGTACGCGGAATGGCACTGAGCCGCATGTTATACCCGTTTGGCGATGTCGCGTGAACAAGTATCGCCGTTGGGTTCCACTCCCCCCCCCCCTCCATTTTAATGTGATCTGCGGGGTGGAAAAACAGGAATAATACACCTGCCCAAGAGGGGATGAGAGTTGACTCTCATTCAAATTCCTGGCGCTTAACCATCAATATTGGTCTCTACGTGTGTTGGAGACGACCGACTGGTCGATAGCGGCCGTATTAACGTATCTGCGTTTTCTATTATATCAATTTCTACGGCCAAATGTTGAAATCAGTTTAATAACTCATTTTTAAATCTAAGTTCATAATTGGCTAAATTTTAATTAGCGTCACGGTCCATATTAGCTGCGAGATTTTTTTTTTAATTGAAGGCGTTGAAGCTACTTCCTTATGAAAATATTAAGCTGAAAAATCAATACATCTCATTAACGACAGCTTCTTATGTCGATAAAACCTTTAGCAGATTGTCACAATTTCTAAGCGAAATAAAAGTTTATGTGGGTAATACGAATGAATCTATCCTTCAGAGGTGTTCTGAAGTTGTACCGGCTGTGTTTCTACGATGAATTGATCTCCCTGCGGTTGTTCCAAGCCAACTGCGGTGTGTCTCTCCCGGGCCGCATTAAGTATGTTAAGGGCGGTGTCTGGGTCGGTCACCCGGCGGTTTGTGAATGCGGCGATGTCGTGTGAACACGTGTCTCCCTCGATCCCCGAGCTTAATGTGGGCCCCCGTCGTAGGGGACACCTGCGCCGGGGGCAGGATATCGGGCATTAGAAACCCTCCCCCCCCCGCCCTCTGTAATTATACCGGTCACCGTATAACAACCGACCGCTCTTCTATCTCTCTTTAGCATTGGCACAAGGCCACCCCCTTCTGTCCCTCTCGCTCTTATGCTAATTCGGCCCTCCTCCCTATCTCTCTCTCTTCCCCTCGAAATTGAATTTGGCTTAGTATGGGGGCCGATCGGCTCCCTTTGGTTTTATCAGGGCCCTACTTTCGGTTTACCGACTCCTACTGATAATCTAGATAAAAATAATAATACATCTTACTTAACTCCAGTTTCAATCTGGTTCATATCGATCAGTCCTATTAGGACACTGAGTCGGTCCTATGCCAGACCGGTTTCATCTCCTCGCCACCGTCAGTCGCCTTATTGACAGTGTAACCGGTTTAGGTGAAGATCAAATTAGACAGATTTCCATAGTGATTAAACCGATGAAATCATTACCGGTTCATATCGTCGACCAACACTGAGCAGTCACCGAATATATCTAGTAGATATGAATGGAGCCACCTTCATAATTTCATAATTTTGTCAAACAATAATTTTATTCGCTGCATTATATTTTAAGAATTGTCCCAATTTGTAGTTTCTTATCTGCGCCTCTGGGGCATAATATTTTATATAAATATAAGGACGGAAATCTTTGCAGATTGACTCTTCCCTGTAATACACAAAACATAAAATTGGACAGCAGTCGTTAAAACAACAGGACCTTTCGGTATCGAATATGTCATGGGGAGGCAGTTCCGTTTCCCAGAGTTGCAGTTCTCACGAGCCCAAGTTGAACCCGTACCTCCTGGGTTACTCCTTCCGTTATGAATATGTAAAGCGGAATTATAAAAGGGAAAATATCCCATCTTAGGAACTGTAATCTTCAATGGTGATGACGTTATTTGTATATTATTGTTCAATACTTCTACACTTCTGTTCTTTTATCAAGAATATTTTTGTTTTATGGTCAAGAAACTGGTTTTAGTATATAAAGTTTTGTGCTTGGGTTTTTCGTTCTCTTTTTTTTTTATGACCCTCAGTCTATTAGTTTCACCGCGGATGTCCACCGACCGGCCTACAGGAAAAGGCTAATGGCGATCCCTTGTAATTACTCATTCCTCTTAAACGTTGCTCAACCCTGACATCGTTTTTTCTCTCCGCGCGGCTGTTTGTGTCTCTCCTCCTGACTCACTTACTCCCTTATGAGTGCCTCCGTTTCCTGTTCGGAAAAGTCGGCTCCTATCTGAGCCGCGATTTCGAAATGGAGACCCGCATGCATGAGCAATCATTCGGCTTTCCAGTCAGGCTAAAAGAAAGAGCGGAGGTGCTTAAAAGCCCGTGTACACCTGAACCTACCCTGAAATCAAGTATTTCAATTATGGGAAGATAATCTACCAGGAGAATGGTCAGGATAGAATAACAAAGAATGGCTACACACAAATCGTATTTAATAAGTAAATAGGCGTTTATTATTGAAACTGATGGTCACCAAATTTCAATTTTCTCTTTCAGTTGTCTCTCTCATATGACTTTACCTTCTCTGCGCGTAAAGAATGTTAGTTCCTTCAGAGGGAAATAATTAATTATATTTACTAATTTTTTTTATTATTATACCTCAAAATATAGTATTAAAGGCCTGCAATATGAGACCCATGGTTCTGTAGGCTCAAGAAACTATATCCTCTTGTATTTGGGCCTAAGAAAATGGCATTAGTTCCGCTTTCAAACGTGAGCCTATTGACCTTCTCCTGACCGCTCTACCATCGATTCCTTCGGACCGGAATTAATTGAGAGTATACCGAGAGCGATTTTCTGCCACTAATATTAAACCGCATGTAACAAATTACCGTTGCATGTAAGTAGAACACCCCCTCCCCCACTCCCCCATCCCAAAGGCGCGATTGAGGTGTTTAGGAATTTTTATTGAAAATTAGTTCGCGCCGGCCGAGTACACCAATTATCGTGTTACGCTCGGAAATCGAAAAGCCGAGCCCCCTCTTCCACATTGCCGCGGTACGTGATGTAGGCCTAAAGGTGCGAACCCGTCGAGTTCCTTTAATGTTAACGGTCGGCCCTGTCGTAAAATGAAGGTGTAATTTGCGGCTAAGGAGTCAAGGAGTAATCGAGGACGTGCTCCGGCCACGTGTTAACTGAACCGATATGTATTTGTTTATACATTGTTGTATAACCGGGTGATATAAATAGTGATATCCTCCGCCATCTGTTGGGAGTATCGTACAGAGTCATTAAAACGTCATGAACTACGTCAAACATAGATAGTTGACTGTTATATGTATTGAAGTCACTTACTCCTAGTAATTGAGTCGGAACTTTAGAGAACAACAGCCATTCTGCAAACGCGGACGTAACTTCGATACTGTTTACAGTCTAACCATTTAGATAATTATCACTGTGTAAGGAACTTCTCCTTAACCCAGTTGTCAACGCTTTGTATGGCAGTCATGTCCGAACAAGAAGAAACACTCCCCCGTAAATGGTGACGAGGTACGTATACGAATTCCTCCGATGGGTAAAAACCGGACATAGGGTAAAATAAACGTTTCCGCCGTTTCAATTCGGGCCGGCGAAAATCAAGTCCCGCATTTTTGCCGAGAGACGCGGACTTGAAATGTCGTCTGTGTGTGCTTACGGTGCCTACTTAATCTCGGCGGTGTGTAGCGGCTGGCCGGTCCGATACTCTCCGCCCCGTAAGTAAAACAAATCTGGCGACCTTAAACATAACAAATGCCCCCGTTTAATTGCCCTAATATATCGTGTCGTTGTATATAGCTAAAAGCTCGGTCTGCGGACAAACGACCGGACACCTTGGCTAACGGTGTTTCCGTGTCCGCTAATACGCTCCCTATCTCGTTAGACCAAGAGGTGTATTAGTTAACGCCTCCCAGGCGGCCCCGGTCCCCGTGAAGAATGTTTCTCCATATCCTCGGGGCAGTCGGAATTTAATTCGAGTTCGGACCCAAGTACTGCAGGCAACTGTTTATTCCAAACAGAAAATTATGTACCAAAATTAGAATGTCCGTTGTCTTGTTTCTTCGTAATATATTATAATTGTTCGTGGGTCGAAAAGTTTGAATACTCCTGGATGTCTTATTTTACAATATTCAATTCAAAATAATGTAAAACGATATTGGGAATAAATAAGTAGTGAAATTATTGATCATATCTAGTGAAATATTAGTCATCACAAAATAATTTTCTTGTCCTGACAAAATAAAATGTTTCATACCTTTGTTTTAAAAGATTTCCTCTGTATTTTTTACCGATAAAGAAGACCGGGCAATAGAAAATCCCTCGGGCGGTAATATCAATACAAAAATTGAAAATTTACTAGTTTTAGACCCCCATCTTTCGGCCGAATCCTAAATAATGCCCCGGCGTAGGGCTGTTATTTTTGGAAATGAACCGAAAAGGGATAATGACGGTCATTAATTCAGGCTCACGTCGGCTATCGATTAGCGATCCGGACCGAATTAATTTATGAGAAAGGAATTCGTACACTACTGACGAGGAAGGTGGATTGGCGGGGTGGTGGTGGTGGTAATTAATGGTAATGACCGTGTTCGATGGGACGCTTCGGGCCCTTTGTCGGGGCCGGTAATGAAGGCCCGGGCCCGTTCAAACGAGGCATTCCTGCGGGTCGCATGCGCGCACACCGGCAATCCGAGGCCCGAGGGTGACAGAAAAAATTGTAATAAACAAATGATGGGAGACGCGCCAGCAGCTGATGTGGCCCAGCATCTGCGAGCCACCTGTCTCGCCAGTGGGGCTCCTTCCGTCCATTCAGTAAGGGCTATTAATGAGAGAGCCCTACCGAAAGAAAGGGTCCTCGGGGGCCACTGCAGATTCGTCCTGTAGCTTCCTACCTGAACTTGGCCCGAAGGGCGCGTGCCTCGGTCCCGCCTCTCGGTTTCATCCCGCTACCACTTTCCCCACCGACAGTAGGCAACGCGAACGCAGAGCAGAGACTTTACTCGGAAACGAGTAAAAGTATACCTGAGGAATATCCGCGGAGAGAAACCAACGCCAAGAATGAACTAGAGCAAATTAGCTCAGAATTTAAGGATAACGAACCAGTCGCAAGGCAGTATTGAGAGGAAAACTTTCACGAATGACATCCAGAAAAGAGAATGAACCAAAAAAATGCTACCGCTTTCTCCTTCCGTTTACCATTATATTACTAATGCGGGACAGTCTAGAAATTGTAGCGGTCGGATTAAATTTCTAATTCATAGTCCACATATCGGTTGTAGGCCAGCTGTCTATACGTCGACAGGTGTACACTGGACTGTTCCAAAACCTTTTGGACTCTTTCAGAATCTGTACACCCGAGGGGGACAACCTTATTGTGTGTCCTGAACACTGAATATTGGTGGCGCGAGATCGACAATTTGTTCCGGACCAGAGGTCGTGAAATTAGCCGGATTCCTTTAGTGGGAAATTATTTGTCAGACATCGAATCAGAGTGACCGAGTGGGCGACCGCGCCATTCGTTAACTCCCCTCCCGTTCTCGATATGGTCCAATTGTGGCGGCTCGTTGTGACTGTCCGACCGCCGTGAATAATTGTCCCGGGAGTCGCTCATTTAAACCGCAGTTTAACTGACAATGGCGCCTATTAGTCACCGCTTCAATTCTCCTGAAAGGCGCCGCCAGTTATCCTCTTGTCACTTCATTCAATTGGCCGAACGCAATTTAGTAGTGTAACTACATTTGAATTGAGCGTATTTCACTTTTTTTTCAGCCGGAGTTGACTCGGCCCCCTTGTAAACTGTAGATCTAGGTTATCGGTAGCTGGAGATAATTACTTAGAGCCCCGTCTTGATTTGAAGTAGAAATCTTTTTTAAATTCAGATTAGGCGCCCGTCTGAATCGTTTTGTTGTTATAGGAGCGATTGATATATTTCTTGTCTTGTATCATGGTCCATACAATGAAAACCGCGGTACTAATTGTGGTGGTCATAATCAAGTCAAACAAGGTGCGAGTGATATTCGAAATCTTCACAGAACTCTTTATAAATATCCTAACATAAAGTTCGTTTCTCTACATGATGTTTCTGTCTCCTCTCGCTGGTTTCATCTTTTGCTTTTTGAGGAGACAGAAACACACGAAATCTACTCTATTCCAACCCCTCGCAGACCACAAAACAGGTATGTTAAACTTTAGCGGAATACTATCGGGCTGCGCATTTGATAAGAGTTATCAGGCAAATAATGTTCGTACAGATCCAGAATAGTGTTGTCGAACAGTCGCAAATCGGTTGTTAGCATGTATGCCGGGATCGGATGGCCGGAAGTGGAAAGAGGAGACCGAAGAAGGGTCGACCCCTCGGGGAGGGCAAACCAATTCCCATGGGCCCGACTTCCCTTGACAAGTGTCCTTTAGATAGGCAACTAAGTGCATCCGTTTCCCTTACCCAAGGTATTTTCCCATCCTAATTCTTAATTTATTACTGTTTCTGTGCGGTTAAATTGTCCCGATTCGGTTACCCATGAATTCCGCAAACTGTTCTTGTAAGGAACAAATAGAATATCCACTAAATATTATTAACTGATTAACAATTATAACATTTAACTGATGAAAACGCGTTATCGTAACAATATGGGCAGTGATAATTTGATCTTAATGCTTGGGATATGTTTTAAATATTGTCTTCGGACACAAAAGCATATACAATTATTCCTATTAATGTATACAGCGCATTAAACCGGGCAATAGATCATCTACACCGTTAGTGTTTACGATCTAGATTTGACCCGCCTCCAAATTAAGACTAACACATTCACGTTTACCACCCGTCAATTATATTGTCAGTTTACAGGTTTCTTCATCCCGCAAGAACACACATTCTTTCTCATCGTTAAATGTAATTTTAGTAGAATAATCGGTAAGTGCCCCCCGAATATTACCCACTCAGTATAGTTTTCAACTGATTAATCTGCCTGAATTTAATTTATGAATTAAAAAGCGGCGGAAGATAATTCGAGTATTCGATTTTTTTTAACCTGAATTTCAACAAAACGATGCTTTTTTAAAGGAGGGCAACGACTCGGCGGTCGGCAGGAAGCAATTACTACTTGCTTTAAATAACAGAAGTTCCCTTTTCACTGCCGCTTTAATCGGTGAATGAAGTGATAAAAATGGATTCTATTTTCTGATTCTTATAAGAAAAATAGTACTGTGAATGAATAACAGGTTATTCCTGTTTGAACACTGTTTCTGTTAACAGCGTTGCATGACGTTACAAATGTAATTGTTGAGTTACAAGTGCAATAGATGAGCTGTACAAGGTGCTCAGTTTTCATTATTAAAACGGTTGCTTCTATTTTTCGAATAATATAAAATTTGTTGGTCCGCAAACTAATTTTTTTCTTTAACACTTTTGCTGTTTTAACGAAATGTGAACGATGAATACTTTTTAGGTTTCGTTATAAAAATGTATTAATCATTACTGGAACACAGCGTAAATAATGCAATAAATAAAAATTACAAGACGATATAACATATAGTTGTATAAACCATTTAAAATGAAAGTCTAGACATATTTCCTTAAGTGTGTTAAGGGGTTCTGCCTTTACACTATCGGTTGTATTATGATGTCATTATTGGAGTAATTATGTATTCAACAGCTTGTATTTAGACATTTATCGCCTCCCGTTATTTTTCACCCGATAACATCTCCATACCCCCACTTCTATTCTAATTAGGAAGCGCGGCGTAACAGTACGCGGTGATTAAAGTAATTGAAAGGCCCGTTAACTCCCTTTCAGTTACAATAAGTTTCCCTTCTGTTTGTTCGTATTTATTTCTAGAACCTGTATTACTTTACATGGTCTGATTTTACTAGACTTCCCTGTGATCATTTGTGATTCTTCACTCGTCTATCTTCTTCTAAGCTAGAAGTTTCCCCATCCGACCATCAGCATTCCTCTTGAATATTATTTAATTAGTTGTTAGAGCAATTAATGAACACAACTAAGTCATCCTATTATTGATATGTTTATTGAAATTAGAAATCGAGATCAATATTTCCACACTGGATCACTTCCTATTGACAGGAGAAATGAAATTTTAATTAAATGGAAATAGCGCTTTTTGTTTTTGGATCACCTACATCCTCCATTTCGACCACGGTCGTTAAGTGCACCGCGGAAATTTATTTTCTTTCGACCGCGAGCCGAACACAGCCTAGAAAGCGTAAATTGATATCTTACGGATTTTACATCAATTAAGTGTTGAAAACGGAAAAAAAATCCCCGAGTTTATTCCATTACCGTTTCTCCGAATCACGCACCGTGCGAAACTTATGAAGGCGTTTTGGATTCTTGCGTTTTCCGTTTTTCCTCCTAATTAATAAAAAAAAAGCTGGGAGTTGATTAAACTTTCGGCCCCCGCTCGTTTCGCGCTTCAGCGGAACCCGAATCGGTCTACTTCGGTGTTAGCCCGTGCGCGCGCTTCCTCCGCGTCACTTAGCGAGCGGGGTTTTCATATATTTTCTTGACCCACTGGAACGAAAGATGCTGCGATAAAAGATACTTTGTTACACCAAGAACCAGACGAGGAATAGTTAGTCAAAATCAATTGATTCTCAACGATGAATTTTGAAATCAGGAAAATGTTAATTGAGTAACCCCAATCCCCATACCCCAAATCTTAAAATTTGGACTTTTAACACCATTACTAAAATGGACATCAAAATTGACCTTAAGTAACAAACTGACAATATACAAAGCGATACTTAAACCGACATGGACATACGGTATAGAGCTATGGGGTTCCACCGAGATATCCAACATCGCTCGCATCCAGAGATTTCAGTCAAAAGTCCTTCGTACCATCCTTAATGCTCCCCGGTACTTTCCTAACCACACAATCCATGACCTCAACATATCGACAGTAGACGAAGTCGCGAAATCCCGATTCCCGAAGTTCCACTCCCACCTTTCTCCTCATCCCAATCCATTCGTTCAGTCCCTTTCCTCTCTTATCCATCCATTATCCCCCCGCGTCGGCTTAAACGCCGCTGGCCTAGAGATCTTAGCCCTTAGACCATAATTGTTCTTGTGTCAAAAGTGCCATCTTTCGGTGGTTCCTTTTATCACGAAATACATGTGAAAAAAATACATGCAGCATTTGACCTCCTACTCTTGGAAATTGTTACCGATATTCATCTTGTACTTTTGTTCTGTTGAAATTCACGTAAAATCTATCATCCTTGGACACTAATTAATATTCAAAAATTAAATCTTATTGCTACAAATGATCTTGCCGAAGACGTAGGTCTGGATTACAATCCTCAAGGTAGAAATGTTAGGGCGCCTTGGAGAGGCAGATGGAATAAAAGTGTTTAATGTTGCCCTGGTAAGGTGACAAGACAAATATGTTTTCATGTTTTTTTCATGTTTTAATTTTTCGACATGTTCACTTCACCCAATATTTTGCCCGTTACGGACTCCACCTGGAAAGAGCGCCGGAAAGAACACCCACCCCTCGACGGGGGGGTTCGATGCCGAGTCGGCCTCATAATTTGAACGTATGCATGTAAGTAATGACGAAAGGAGAAAATTAATTACGGTCATTAGAGAGAGAGAGAGAGAGAGAGAGAGAGAGAGAGAGAGAGAGAGAGAGAGAGAGAGAGCCGTGCACTTGGTGTCCCGGGGCATTAGCTCGCAGCATAATTACATCTGGTCGTATGTTTTACTTAGTTAAAATTCGAGGGATGTGCTGTTGATTAATATCCCCTTTAGTGTTGGTCTACACCGCTGATAAGAACAGTATGCAAAAGGCTGTAAATAATAACAAGTAATGTTTGGACTCCAGGTCCCCTTTTATTTTTAACTTGACAATCCCATGGGGATAATTCTATTATCTGCACCTGATATCTTCTGGATGAAATTGTTTCGAGGCGTTTTATAGGAACCATAAACATTTTTAGATTTCAAGTATTGCGCCGTAGAGTGAGGATTTTGTCCGGTATTTGTCCAAACAACCAATACGCTTTACCTGTTCCATTTTCTAAGGTGGTGTAGATTGTTAGAGGGTTGGCGATGAACGAATAATTTTTCTAATTTTTCCCGCATTATCGTACCTTACCAGCGTAGCCGCTCGGGACGCCGGCGCCTTATTTATTTTCTCCCGTATTTATTTCTCAATTCCTTGGGCCGCATTTAAATAATTCCCCTATAAATAATTTTTATTGGATATTTTTTTCTGTGGACGGCGGGTCTCAGTTTTGGGGCAGGTGATGGGTTCTTGTTCTAACGACTCGGGTCGAGTTATCCGGCGGTGCGGCCCCCGGGGGCCTCGGCCAACCACTACTTAGACGCAATTATTTAATAATCGCCCCCTGCCTCTGTTTTACATATGACTACGGCCCCTTTTCACGGGACTCAAATTAGGGTTAGAGGACCCCGTCCGGGTCTTATCTTGCCGAGCTACCTGAGTCCCACTCTCTATCCCTTATCTCTTGAAAGGGATAGTGCCATTAACATAATTACTACACTCTCCTTCTCCCCCTCGCTTTTGTCCCGTCCGAAACCCTTTTTGGGTAAATATTAAACTATTTTAATCTACCGGGTACTTATTTTTTTTTGTATCTGTCCTTTTACCTTCGCGGAAATCGAGAGGCGTTATCGAGGAAATACGCGGCATTTCCAAATATACCAGGGTTACGAGAAGATTACCGGTTGTTAATTCGGATGCTGTAATCTGATCATCTTCCACGATCTCATCTCAACCTGTACTCACATACACGTTCGTACTTTGCACACAGTGGAGCCGAGATAATTATTATGGCAATAATTGCTATTTAAATGTCATAATACTGTGATTACATACAATTAAAATGTAGGAACACATTTATATTTTGCATATACCCATATTCGATATACTTTATTTATACGATAATATAATTTTCGTTGAAAGCGGGACAGATTATATTATTTTGTAACGGATTCAGTATAATTTTTCGAATGCTTTAATTAAGTTCGCGGGGATACTTAAACCTTCTGGTAATTTGAAAAGCCATTTCTATCACCCAATTCCAGTATTAAGCAGCCTGTTACTAAAACTCTTTCTGTACAGTTGTGTTCACCCCTAGAATTATTTACTTATACATATATGCGTTTAGAGCCAAAATAGTCACGTCTATATTATGTAGATTTTGCTAGATATTGCTTCTTTCGGAGGAACCGCTTTATTCAAGCTACAAATTTGCGTAGCCGTGCATTAGGTAGGAAACACGCGTAATTTCACTGGTAGAACTGTGTCTGTACGACCATTATATCAAATAAGAAAAAAACCCTTTCCCACCCCTTTTCCTACGGACCGGGTCCGAATAATGAAGCGTAATGAGAGCCGAAGTGTTATGCGACACCTGACTAATGTCAGAGGGCGGTCCCCGCCCCTGCTAATGACGCCGCTACCCTACGCTGCGTACGTCTCCCAAATTGCCATTATTCCGCCGGGTACCGGTAGCGCCGGAATTAGGACGAATTGATATCATCACAGTGGGAATAATGCTAAGATCCCGAGACACCGCCTAGGGTTATAGACGCCTCCTCCGTTCCCACCTGTTCCCTATTATATAAGTCCCGGACATTTCCCCTCCGATTTGGAGATATGCAAAAATATAACGGTCTCGAGGACATCGCCCGCCGACGTAATAAATGTTCCCTCGGCCACCAGGCGACAGGTTATTAATATACGATTGTTATGACAGTGCGCAGATAAGTTCATAAATTGAAGAAACACGCCTTGAGAATAAACTGGCACTTATTTAAAGGGGGAAATCAAATAACAATTTATCATCGCTCTTACGATTCTTCTGCCCCCTTTATTTGGGTGTTATGTTAAACCGGTTTCAGTCGTGTGACAGTGCTGACAGTGTGGTTCATTGGCTATCGGTAATTACTTATACGGCCGAAGATGAAAACAAAATTTATATAAATATTTTAAAAAATCTAATTAACTTGTAATCCTACATTTTACTACTTAATTAGTCGTCCAAGTCACATTAAAGCCATAGAAATAATTGCCGCAAGAAAATTAAACACTGTTGTACGAGAGACCAATTAGTTGTCTCCCATAGGTCCCATCAATATTTAAAGTAATTTCAAAGCTGTCGATTCATTCGCCCGGTTGTTATAATATTGAAAATATTTTTCAAGACAAATTCGGCACGATCGCTTTTTAGTTGAGATTCGACTAAACCCTCATCATCATTCAGTTTAAAACGATCGTTGTAATGGAATAAATTACGATCGGCGTTTCGGGGCCGAGGCGAAATTTTTCGCGGGCCGCCGTTTCGCCCAGCTGTAAAATGGCTGTCAAATTGGGTACAACATGAAAACAATTAGTTCCCCCCGCCCTGCTCTACGTCATGGTTTTTAATAATTACCGTCGGAGACAAGAAAACTGGTCTGCCATGTTAATTGACATTCCGAAACTGAATTCAATTAATTTATAATGGACCCAATGAATTTTTGTCGAAACTCAGCCTTTCCAATATTAAACTCTCATTATAGTCCGTGGGGAAGGGGGTGGTAGCAGTGGGAACCAGCTATTAGCCTCTGCCGGTCCCCCCGAATTACGGGCAAACAAGTGTTCACGGCAGTTGGTAATTTATTGTATCCAGAAACAGTTGTAGTAGATCACGATTGGGCAGAAAAACTTTAAAGTCGCCGGATATGCTAATTCGGCACTTCCTTCTTACTAACGGGGTTCAATCAATTACGGCAGGAAGCGGGCAATATCCTCCTCCTCCCCGAAATTGTGGTGAATATGAATAAATAGTGTGATGTAATATTGTTACATGTGTCGGACACCATTAGTTTGAGTTCAACAATGCCTTTTGATACCTGCTTCCTATCTGTTTCATTTCATAGTACAACAAGTATGTTAAATTATTTATTGTTTGTATTCTACGGTGTGTTAACATAACTGCAAAACGATTGGTTAATATATTCGAGGTTAGACTAGTGATTAAAAAAAATATTCCACTAAAAAATTTTAAAACTAAAAAATATATCGCAAATATATTGTGGGCATTTTATAGGTTTCAAAAATTAAATTGTAGATAAAAAAAATGTAGCGCATTAGAAGAAAATGAGTTCAAAATAGTTTGTCACTTCTACACGGTTACTGACATACAATTGTTACACGGTCAAAATAACCGACATGATCAATACGGATTCGAGATAATTTCGCCCCACGTTAAATATTAGATATGAAGCCAATTAATATAAAAGTGTTGATTTACAATTCAAATGAACCGGCCCAGTTCATTCTCACGGTCTCATTAGGGAGAATTTAGTCTTTGTTCCGAAACGAAATATCTTCACTTCCCTCTTTTCTGGGCTGTTCTGTTTTATATTTTTTCTAATGAACTTTTTCGACGGACGGGCCTCCTCATCCTCCGTCTCTAATTTCTGGTTGTTGTTCCTAATTGTAAATTGCAGACCGGAGGGCTGGGAAATAAAATATAAGAATGACGGGGCGTTTAATACGTAGTCGACACCGGGTCGGTTTGTGTATTAGTGAACAAGCGGGCGAACAAGCGTAAATAATCGGAATCAGATTAACCGCGCGCTCTCGGTTATTAGAGTGGTGGAACTGCTCACGTCCATTTTTGGCTGGAAATTAATTTCTCGCTAGCCGGCCGCGTAAGCATTCGTTTTAACTGAACTCATTGAGACTGAGTAAGCTCGTTCGTTATTCCGAAATTAGTTTGTAATAAAACGTATAATGAAATCATTTACGCTAGCGTGTCCCGTTAATATTCTGCTGGGTATTCACATATCGGATCAATTGCCCGTTTCGTGGTTTTTATTAGCATTTTATTTCAAGTTATATGCTCGAGAGAACTTGACTGGATGATACTAACGGTGGGGAGAAGCCGAAACCCATTATGCGAGGTGGATGATCCCTGTTGTGTCCCGAGTATATTCGTCGGCCGTAAACACATCGCAGACCCTTTAATGCTGCAGGATATATTACACAATATGGATTATCAGGGAGAAGCGTATCGATTTAATTTTAAATATACTTTTCTACTAATTCACCCGAGCCAACATGATCTGAAATCCTGGTTGTCGATGCTACCATGAGACCTACAAACTGGAAATCGCGCATTGTAAAGTGGGAATATTTTTAATCAAGCCTGCATAATCTACAACTACCGGGAGCCCGCGTCGGCCCCGTTATGGTGGAAGCGGTGCCGGCGGGCCGGGGAACCTCAAATAATTAAATGGGACGAACACGCCGGGTTTAATGGTTTAATTGCAGTTCTTTTTCTGTGTACACTTCCTTCCTGGTTCGCTGATGGGTATCTAGCCCCCGGTGTGAAATCGGCACTGTGTTTTAAAGTGAGCTTGAAAGCTCTGTCGATGTAACCGCTCCGTCCTTAGTGCCCTTTGTTTTTAGGGGAGAACGACATGCGTTTTTTTATTTTCTAAGAAAGAGGGAGGAAAAGATCTTTTTTGGAATTTAATTTCCTCCAGCGTACATCTGATTGAACCATTCTACACTTTCGTTTATTCAATGATCGTTTCGATTAACGGCGGTCCCAGTAAATGGGAAGAACCGTGTGAGTGAAGGGAACATCTTTAATAATACACAAGTGACCCCACGAACTCAGCTTACGTCAATTGCACCCAACAACATAATACTACTATGCCTAGTGATATTGGCACTAAAGCAGCATCCGTTTAATCATTTGTAATATTGTCCCTTTAATATTGCATTGTATCCTTTTAATACTAGGAATATATACCTCAGGGCTACCGTCCCCTAGAAGTGTCCCGGGTTAGGGACCGAAAAGCCCGGATTTAGTGCTCAAATTACTCTTGAGGAATTTTCAGGGCGGAAGACGTTCCACAAGAACGGCAGGACCATTGAAGCTAGCCAAGCTAGCAACCAACAGATCCTTTCTCCGGTCGTTTCAAATAGCTTTCGGAACGTTGCAAACACCGTAAAAGTAATTTCATTGTTCCAGTTTTTATATTCGAATACTGCTCTAACACACAGCGCTTAATCTGGGGCTACTTCGGTACCTCTTAGACGAGTTTTCTCAGAGATAATTTGTTTCGATAAAATTTTAATTGCTTTCCGGATGTGTATTTTAGACGTTTTGAATAGTTTCAACACCGAAAATTCACATTAACCAAAAGGTGAATATAATTTTTCGTGTACCGATTAGATCTCGAGCGACCTCTTCATTTGCTGTAGTTAAATGGATTTAAAATTGGTTTTTATTCTATCCCGTATAAAAATTTAGATTGAATCCTGCGAATACTGTTGAAATTCTGCAGTCTCTTAATTTAATTTCTGAACGCGTCCCGACTAATTAACGCCTCCTTGTGTCCGTTGACCCGGGATGAGGAAGTCTCATTCGGTCGAATTAAGTTTCACGAAGCCCAATATCATATTAGCGCTCAATTTAATTGGGCAATTTCCATGGGGCCTTATACAGCGTTTTCTCTGGACGGACCGATGCTCCGAGATACGGAAAATCACGGCGGCATGAAATTAAATTAACCTTTCCTCGCGCGCGGTCCGCGGCCTCCGAAAAAAAGGGAGCAATTACTAAAAGGCGCGGGGAAATAACAAGCTAATAATACAAGATCTCTATTTTCGTGTTTTCGGAATAAATATTATTTCAGGGTAGTCCTCCCTCTCCAGATGCGAATAGGATTGTGGGAATGGTGCCGGCCCCCGCCGCGGTCCCAATTGCCGTTTGGCGGGATGTTTTAATCGGAGAAATTTCATTTATTATTTCCCCACGAATAGAAAGGTCGGGCGTGTCCGCTCGCAAACTTGTTTGTAGTTCGGAAATAAGACACAAAACAAAAAAAAAGGAAGAAATAAGTGTTTGTGCCCGCAGGCCCACATGTCATGTGGGGGCCAGGACCCCATGACTCTTGGCGCACGTGACGGGAATCTGCGACTCTCCTCGGGCCGTTGAAAATTTCGCCGTTAATCCTAAAAAACGACGCGCGCGCGCGCTCTGTAAAATACAGCCGGATTCCGGAAAGAGATATCATTTCTGCGCGTCCGGAATTAATATAAAAATGAAATACGATCGCTTCAAAATATTTGGTTATTATATATGTCGCCGGAGATTAAATTCACCAGTTAGATACACGGTTTTTATTTACGAACCGGAAATTTTCACGAAACCGAAGACTAGTCATTCATATTACTTTACAACAGTCAAGAATTTTTATTATGTTGTTTTCATGATTTATTTATGTCGTTGTTCTTATTTCCATTCTATTTTAAATATTTTACCTACATATTCGGTCTCACAGGTCTGACTGTAGTAATTAATATTATTGTCTTGAACTTGAAGCGCTTGATGACAGACCAGAATCAATTTGTTATCGGTGTGCGGGGATACAGAATGTTATGATTTTTATGGGAATTGGTAGAATTGAATTCGTCATAAGTCAAAACAGAAGATATTCATGTGTCAGGAAGAACTTAATCAAAACCTATGAACTATCGAATCAATAAATAACAAATGTACTACTAACGGAATTAATTATTTTAAAAACTCAAAATTTGTTTGCTTGGAAAAATTGCAATACCGGATCAATATTTCTATTACTATTGTCATCTCAACTAAAATTTAATGAATCTCGTAGAACCTTTTATTTCGTTTTATTTATGCCCCCGATACAGTCGATTGGAATTTTCCAACTGCGAAGTGGACCGCATAAAATTAAAGGCGTATAATTTAAGTTCAATCGAGAGACAAATTACAAAGGGAAAGTACTTAAAAGGGGAATTAATATCAAAGCGGTACGTTTCAATATTTCACGTCAAACTCTGCCGCTGTCCAGTTATTATGTATTTAATCATTTTGAGTTGTGATTTACTGTGATGTCGTATTTAGCGGTGTTATTTATTTGGGGGTGGAAATATTGAAACGGGCCAACAAAGACGTTCTCCGGACTGTTCTTGAAGCATGAAATTAAGAACGGTATTTTGCGAGTTTCGATATTAAGTCCAGTGTAAGCATCACTTTCCGCATTTGTTTATTTGTTGTTATTGTTGAAATTATTGAGTAATTGAGACACTTAAGTGGACTCTCTCCTGAACTGCTGACATGTTGCCGCCAACCTAATCGTCAGCCTAAATGATCGAGAGGTTTGTACAGTTTTATCGGAGCCGGTTCCCGTATGTTTCCCCAGTCCGTCGATATGCAAATTGCAGCGATCGTTGTTCGTACTCAGAAACGCCCACTTGTGAAAAATAACCGTGTCTCATATTTTAGACGAATTGAATTGCCGGAGCGAAAAAAGCGCCCGGCGTGCGACGTAAATAGTGACATTGGAGAATGAATCATTTTTTATTTTGTACAGTCAGCGGAATGATTAATTGAGTATTAATTCCCTTAATTACGTTACAATGCTTTCTTATAATGCTTAATCATTTATGAAATCCTGGGAAGATGTATGTTATTTATTTCTCATGGGGAAAACCCAATTTATACCTCCAGACAATAAAAATTATTTCCGGACTGATAACTGGTGAAATTTATAGTCTTGTTTAGGTATAAGTACCAAAAAATAACTGTGTATGTTATTTTATTTTTACGTCTATTTTTATTATAATTTTTTGCGGAAAAAATACTTCTGTTATTATTATGGAAGGAATATTCTCATTATTATCGACTCGTTCGGTAGGAAGCCTTAAGGATTTTTTCACTTATCTTAAGAACCGGAGATAAGCGGAATTACCGCAGTGAAAAAAATATGCCTGTTGTGAATCGGATAGCCGTGTTTTGGGGAGCGAAACGAATTAGGGGCGGGGAGGGAAACGGATATTAACATAACGCTAAACAGATGTAGATATATGCCCATTTGGACTGGCTGTTATTAGGATGTGGAATAATGGAAATTGGCGTGAAGGATTTCTTTACCGAACGCCACTTACTGGATGCACACGACTTATCCTCCCCCATTTTTCATGCGCCACCCATTATCATATTTTCGTTGCATCTGCTTTGCCGGTAATTTAACTCGTTATGCCCAATTCTTTCTTCTTTTTTCTCTCTTTTTCGTCTCCGTTCTCCGTTTTCCGGATACGTTTAGTTTCGGCAGCCGCCCCGTGGGCCGCCCTTTTAATTGGTTTTAGCCGAGTGATCTCACCTGAAAAAGTGGGTATTAAACGAATTCCATCGCGTGTGCACGAATCGAGATTTATTATCTGTCGAAATATAAAACTTGGGCGGAGTTATACGCAAGTAATTCAATTGTAATAATAGTTGTACCGAATTCTTGTCCTGTTTTTTATTTTTGCTTTCGCAACATTAATATTGATGAAAATATTCGAGCTACTAGACAAGCCTTGTGGTTCTAAATATTCCATTATATTCTAATTCGAGACTGTGAAGTGCGGAAAACGACTGTGAAATTAATGAAATTTATTCAGACAGGAATAAAATATTGAAACCGGCAATCTGTCGAATTTGTTGTTGCGGACAATGAATGAATATTAAAACAACCTCATTTTGGCCTAATCGGTTCTAATGTCACAAATTTTGAAATGTAGAGAAATTGGAATCATTTCACATTTAAATGAAAGATTGATAGCCAGTCCTGTTATTTGTTCCCCTCCTTGCGTTTGACCTGTTTAGTGGAAAACGAATCCGAAATAATAGAAAACAATCCCACGTACAGAAAACCCCTATTTTCAGTACACACATTCCCGTAATGTGGTAGCGTACCTGAAAAATTATGTTCCAATTATGACACACATACACAGTACAAAGAGCCTAAGATGCGCTGAGCAAAGAGACCCTCGAGTGTGTCAACCGAAAAAAGTACTCAGTTTCCCTCTCGGAACCTGCGAAGCCTGTTGTACGCATAAATACAAATAAGTCCCTACTAAATAGTTCTTAAAATATGTATCTCGGGTAATCCAATGTAGGCCCGATAGCGGGACGTAGATGGGGGCATAATTAATTGTGCCTCCGGAGGATGACCGGGCGGTTACATTGGCCGGGCGGCAGACTGCATAATCACCGCGATGCCGGATCGATAACCGTCTGTTGTGTATGGGATCCTTTTGTTAACGTTATTAATTGATTGTGTAAACGAGGAGAGATGAGATAGTAGAAATTCGGGGGATCGGACTGCGTGTGGCCCCACCGGTTTGCGCGACAGTTAACGGGATTGAGTTTGACTTTACATTTTGATTGATTGCTGCCTGGAAAATTTGTTAGGCCCATTTAATTTATTCGTCGTTTAATTGATTGTTTCGGTTGGTCCGCAAACAGGAATTATTGCGTCAACTCCTGCGAATTAAATTTTACTCGCCCTATCGTAATTTTACTTATGCCATATTTACTCGCACATTCTTCTTAAGTCATTATTAGGTTGTTAGCGAAACGAGATATACCGTTGTTACATCAACTCTATCGTCGGGTCCTTTTTCTTTCGCGATATCATCTGTACTGCCGTATCGATAAAAACGCGGCTTAGTACGCAGAGCGGAAATATAACCTAATAACCACCTGTGCTAACCCCAATCAGTGGAACTTTTCAATTTTTTTTGCGAGAGAAAGTACTTGCAATAACACTGAATATTATCACAGCATCAGAAAGTATATCAATTCATACCGTTCATATGGTTTATTCTAGAAATTTGTGACTGGAAACCTGATTGGTACTGATGGACTAGATTTTTGTTCTTGGACTGCTGCTAGTGTCTATATATTTCGTCCTAAGATGGGTTCCGGGATCTTGTGTACGGGTTATAATTTTTTTAGTAACATAATGAGGTTCAAATAAGCCTAATATGACAGCCCCTGGTTTTGTCGGCTTTTATACTGGCGATATCACAAACTGTAAAAGTAAATATGAACGATTATTCATTGATCGGTTTCTGTAGGTACTGAGAAATTGATAGTTTAATATTTCATAACCAGTTACGTTATTTCTTATAAAAATTCATTAATGTATTCTGGAGAACCGACTATCTACAGAAATATCGGGCTATTCGGAAGTGTAAACGTGTATTAATTCTTTCCTCATCCCTGCTATGGTGAGCCTAAAATTAGAATGGTGTGATGTAGTGTTATAGGCTGTTCTAATATATGAGCGCTTCCTGGATGCCGTGTCATTCGTGCGCTTCTCCCCCCCTCCCCACCCTCCGCAACACTGTTCCCCGACGAGGGGCTGTTTTCTTGGAATCCCGCGTTCATTTGGGAAAACGTTCGTTAACACCGGCCCCGGTGAACCGATGACAGGCCGCTCTAGTTCGGTCGGCTTTCGTACCTTTTCGGGAATGATAAATATAACGCTTGCCCGGGGCTCAATCCATCAACTCGTCGGCCCGTCAACTCGGCTCGGCTTCATCCCGGCTTACGAACAATACGACATTAAATATAAACTTAAAATTATTTTTTGTGTATCTGTCTTCGTTTCATTGAAGCTAGTTAAATATGAAGCTATACTTGAGATAACTCAAATTATTCTTTAATCGGAATTACAGCATAACGGAGGAGAAGCCCACTGACTTTACCCATTCTTTTTAAATGTTATTTATTTTCCTGGTATGTTTTAAAACGCGTGGCCACTTCCTTTTCAGGCGTCTGTAAGGAACGCTTGGAATGTCAGGAGTAAGTAGTGCGTAACAACTCCTGGTTCCAGTTTGGTTTCGGTATAGTATTGTATAGTAATAATTTATTTTATCAGAATATGTGACCAGTTAAACACAAAAAAAATGTTAAAATTCAATTTACTTTAAAATCTCCAAACTATTTCCTTACTTTCTTTTCTGATTATTATTGGTGACCCGCGATTTTCTAGTTCCTTCGTTGGGCGTACAGAGGGAATACGGTTTGTCGGAAACGGGTTGGGCCGGAGTGAACGCGACACGAAACGTTATATAAAGAAGACTAACGGCCCAGTAGGATGGGAGCCGGCGTCCCGTGGAAAAACTAGTTCTTCAGCCGGAGGAGGAGGTGGAGGAGGAGGCTCCCCACGGTTTTAAGTAGCTCGGCCATAAATCTCCTGCGTTAAACTGAAGGGAGGACTAAGGAGCAATTAAGTGACATATAGTTGACACAGGGGATCAACACGTGTGGGAGCTTCGGGGGATTTCTGTGGGGGCGTTTTTAACACCATAACTCTTGTTATGTTGATTAACAGCGTCGCCCGCAGACGCTGGGGCTACCGCGGGGCGCGGGTCTTCCCCCAATGTGTTCCCTTGTTCCGGAGCTCACGGGAAACCGCCCCCGGGGGCTCCGCCCTTAATGACTTATCTGCGATACAACCCTCACCGAACCGCCTACGGAACGCTAATGGCCGCTGAAACGGGTCCTCCTTTTAAATGCCGTCGGAAATAGCCCCGTCTGCTCCAACAGAACGCTCGTTCGGTATCGCCGAGGAAATGCAGGACCCGAAGAAAGCCGTATGTGACAGAAGTGATAGGTTATAATATGAAGACAAAAGAACTAGTTTCACATTCAAAAAATTTATTTCATTGTCCATTCAAAATGTTCCTGAACATTTTGTTTCATCGTGTATAAAGTGGAAAATTATTTCCACGGCGAGCGTTGGGAACCACTCTCTTGACTCGTCCGACGTGTCTTGCGCTGGGACCCCCGGTCTCGGTTTCAAAAAATATCGCATGTTTCCCATTCGGTAAATATTCGGGGACCTCTATATATAATTGTTTCCTGGCACCGGGGGCAATAAATTCGAATAACGCTTTCCCGTTCACAACACTCAGTTGTCACCGTCTCGGTGCCACACCTGTTCCGTATTCGGCCGGTGCTTCAGACGAGTACGGCCCGAACCCCACTTCGTGTTAACGAATGTTCTATTGCTAGTTATTAATATTTTACTACCACCTAGTGTTTAAATCATTTTCGATCAAACAGCGGCATTCTATCTAATCTAATATCCAAATTCTCTTATTTAATTATAATTCAGTTTGAAATATGAAGTTGAGGAAAGAGCGTTATTTTCTGAATTATAAAGCGTGTTTCATCTCAGGCTACATGATCGTGAGTAGTCCACTTGATGACCGTGTTATTCGGTGAGACGATCGCGGGCCGAACATCCTGTTATCGTTGTTACAACATCGGTTCGCTGCTTGTAGCGCGATACACAGTCAAAATAACCCCGTGTTCAGACGTGAGATATTGGGACAGTGTGTTTTTCTGATTACCCAGAAACGCATAATGTAGCCGGCGCTTTTTCAGAGCCTGTCTTTGCGCGGGGAACAGAAACGGAGCCGCGCACTAATTGTAACCGTTTTTGTACACGGCCGAGAGTCTGTACGCAATAAACACTGGTGTCACTTGTGCACCTCCTTTCTCTGTTCTTTTTTTCCGCTCCCTGAAAAAGAAAACAATCTTTCGGTCTTAATTTATACCCTAATAAATTAGTTATAACCGGCGGTAGGGGGCGGGGGCCGCACTTGTGGTCCCAGTTATGGGGTATGACACTGCCCTTATTACGATTAATCACCTCCCGGGTTTTCTTCCCAGGAACCAAAAACCCGTCAAATGACTAATGACCGGAATATTCTCAAGCCTAGTTCTGGGGGCCCTACCTACGCTTGAGAACTATTTATTTTCTTGCTATTAATTTGTTTCTTTCTTTTAAAATTGTGTCAGATTTAATTACAATTTAAAAAATGACAATCCGGAGAATTGAGCTAAGCTTCGTTTGAAAACTACCAGCTGGGCCGTACCCGATTTTAGAATGTACTCTTGTACCAATAACGCCAGCTATCGGGTTTTATAAACAAATTTGAAATTGATGTATGTACATTAACAAACAGTTACGTTATAACTACATGATTAAGTAATATACAGGGGTCACTGTCTCCTCGATGGGAGATAATGTATTAAACACTGTTCGAATGTTGCTAGCAGGAATGTTAACATTTTTTCTGAACCTGTTGTTCAGAACACGACCCCATTGTTTTCCATGTCGTCCTCGGATTACTGAATATAATTTTCAGCGACTTATTTATTTCCGTTTCGCTTCGGGGATTTCGTTCGCATGTCAGTCTCGCTCCGCAAAACCGAGTCATTTTGTCCGCGACAGAGATCCAATCCACCACCGATCTGTTGTCCGGGACAAATTCGGTTGGTCGCCCAATACCGGTCTGTCCCAATACCGCTTACTGGAAAAGTTGTTCGGGACATACCTCGGTCGGTGTTTCAAGGAGAAACCCCCCAGTCGAAGGACGGACGTGCGCGAAATTATACTGTGAGGCAAGTGTTAATATAATAAACATTATTATCGAATGCAACAGAGAAAATCTTGGCAATGGGCGAGGCGAAACATGTAAATACGAATTTGAATTGAGTCATAACGACGAACAGCGCACCGATTTCTTGAATCGGAGCCCAAATCCTGTTATTTGAAACGGTCGCATTTTTTCAAGATAATTCCGTCTTGGAGGACATGTCGAAAAGATCACTTTTACTTCGTTAAATACTTAATAATGTGCCGGAAAACCTGAAAATGGGCAGATTGGCGCCGTACAACGAAAAACCGAGTTATCTAGATGTTCCAGATAGCCTCCGTGTCCGAGCCCGGCCCCTTTTTACAGCCAGTTCGCTCCGACGCCCACGCTCTCAAACCTGTCATTAATCGAATTAATTTCCCGTACAAGACGGACCTCCGTTTACAATCTACCGGCGATAGAGTATGATTTTAGCGCCGTTCCAATCGGCAGTTTGCGATCGGTTCGTGACGTGTCGGAATTAATATTACCTTTTTTCAAACCCTTTTATCTTCTACGTCTGTCTGTCCTTCAGTTTGACATTTCGGTCGGGTAAAAGTTGGGACATTGGAGGAAATTAAATCAAACAGCCTGAGTCATAAATGGTAAATTTCGGCAGTAAGACTTCGAATGGCCTTACATTTATTGATTAGAAAATTGGTAAACTAAAGTACCGAAAGTAGTATCGGTTTCAGCTTCTCGACGATTAAATCCTGGGACCTGGTATTTTATACTCGAAAACAAGTCTAGAATGTTCATGTCCAGATATGCTGTTTGTGGATAACAACGATGCGTTATTTTCCTTCAGAATTTTCGACTAATGACTTAGTTGTGTGGTTTACCGCCTCCAATTATGCAATTATCCAGTGTTCATGACAAAGGCCGAGTTACACGAAATTTGCCGCATGTCCGCAATTTTTATCGTGCCGAGCGTGGAATGTGCTCGAAAATAAATTCCCGGGCGACAAGGTGGAACAGGAGTTATTATTTTTTTTTAACTTAATACGTAGTACAGTAATGAAGTAAATTATAGGGACAGTTTACGGCCCCGAGTCGGTTTTGTACCGCTTTTGCTCAAACCGGGCCCTTTATAAACTGTTCAAATAAACGTCCGGAAAATACATTTTCGGAAGTAATCTCACCCGCCATTTAACTTTGAAAAGCCGAAAACTGTATCGTGTTCTCGGCGTAATGGGGGCGGCTTTGTAGGGCGAGCTTGGCCCGAGCAAACCGGCGAATGATTAACAGCACTTGAAAAAAGTTTTGTTGGACTTGAAAGCTTCGAATTGCGCAAAGCACCTCTGAAACAATAAAGCCGCGTTTTACATATTGCCCCGGACGGGAATTCAGCCTTGCTCCACGTGTGTGGAAATTTTGAATTGCTTTATTCCCATGATTAACTCTGCGTATTTACATGTAACTATTGCCGCCGGCAGGATCGCGTGAACACATCGCGTAATTCAATTGGCCCTATAGCTCCGGATGTGTTTTTCTTTAAGTGATATTACTTTGAATAATAATAAGTGAACAAACATACCTTCACTAATTATGCGACCTGTAGAAATTTAGTTTACAGCATTGCTCTTATTTATTAGATATATGAAATTGTACTGATGATTATACTTGATGCAATCGTCTTACCCGTATAGTTTCGAGATTTTTAAAACTATGAAATAATTCAGGTTGCATAAGTACCTAAATATAGACAGAAAGTCAATTCTGCAACCTCTTGACTCATAAAATACTAATACTCAATTTTTTATTCTATGGTTTCGGGAATTAATTACCAATAGCCGGTCGTTTATGCCCTTACAGCGCTAACACTAAAACGCCGCTCCGTAAATATTTATGTAGGATGATTAATAAATAAAAAAAAATATATAAATTCCATACGGTCGTCGTCTGAACGCGTGAAAGGAGAGGAATGTCCGCAATCCGTGTGTTAATGATATGCTAATGAAGTGTCCCGAATTTTACGGTTGAAAATAAACGTCAAACTGGGGGGGGGGGACTTAGATGATATTCAGGATAAGTTCAATTTTATACGCCGATAAAACTCTGAAATATTTAAGTGGAAGCTGTAAAATCTTTCGGAGCCTACCGCCGACTCTGTCGAGATCCGCTGAGTGGGCTCAGATTAAAATTTATGCTGCAATATTTTACATTTATTAATTTTTAACGCCGATTCCGTATCATCGGTGTCTTTGGGTTAAATTTCTGCGATAACCCAATTGACAGACATACCCGTCTGTTAATAATTGACTTAATACCCAGATATTAGGGTACAGCTCCGTATTTAATACTCGTACTAGCAGATTTATAACTCTCTAATAAAATCAATATAATCTAACTGGCTCGAAATATGTGGTTTTATATTCCTATAATATTTATAACATAAATTCTCTGAAAATGTAACTACCTCCCTTATTTTTTAATTTATACTATCGCCATCCTTTGCTCATCATTCCTATCTTCACACTGTTTTAGCCCTTCCGTCCGAAAACGTTTCAGTTGTAACATAACATGCAGTTAATATTGGACTTTATTTATATTTTAAACTTCTTTTATATTATTGTTTTTTTCTTTCTGCCCCATAGACGGCACTCCACTGGGCAGCCAAGCACGGCAATGTAGACGTCATCAAGTTGGTCGCTGGCACGCATGGCGCAGACGTTAACAGAAGAACGGTATGTATGAATTAAAGCGATATAATTAACAAATGCACAACCATGACTGTGCTAACAGTACAGTTTCCTCATTGTTCTGTAAACAAAAAGCAATATACCAGTATTAAAAAATAGATAGACATTATTTGTTTTTGGAACCAAGTTTAAAGATCAGTGATATTTATTTTTTATTTAATTAATTAATCTGATTAAAATTGCATATAAATACTCAATACTCTGATCCGAAGTTCAGCTTTTACAGAATTATTCATTAAAGAAAATCTTAGGGTCATTTCATTTATTTTCAATGTGTCCTGCCGCCAAACTGTAGTGCTGGCAGGATGGAAAGGAAGCTATTCTAGGAACTTTAACTATATTACTAACGAAATGCTTCTGAAGAGAGAAAGAGAGAGAGGAAGGGTTGGAAAACCGTGGGTTTCATGTGTTTCTGTCTCCTCTCGCTGGTTTGGTCTTTTACAAGACCGGTTTCGGCCGCTCGCCATCTTCCGTAGCGGTGTCACTTTTGGCACTTTGGATGTTTTTTGAAACAAAGAAGACAAACAACATCCCGATTGTGTTCTGCTGTTGTATTGACAACATCGACAATACAAGTGACAGTGGCAGTGCAGTGAGGATGCCCAAAAAACCACCAAAGACTAAACCAGCGAGAGGAGACAGAAACACACGAAATTTACGATACTTAAAACATTAACCTAAACAAGGCGGAATCTCTCGGCGAAAATTGTTCAAACACAGATACAATTTACAGTCCGGGCCGAATAACGGCCGATTGGTTTCCCCATTAGAATATTTACATAATAACTGACTAATGACTGCTTTGATTCGCACTCGTGTTGCCGAGAAGGTTGTGCTTCATTTTTAATTTGCATTTATTATAATTTGAAAACGGACGGGAGGGTAAAAAAAAATGGTACAAACCGCGCTCTGTCTTCACCTTACTTAAGGATAATGCAAATTTCGCCCACACTGTATGTTTTTTAAAACTGAACCTTTAACAGTTGGTATATTATTATTTTTTCCTCATTTTATAGCCTTAACAATTAATGAAAACCGACCGGGGGCAATCCATTATCTAATTGATTTTGTTGATATTACTAGGTAATTTTTCACTAATTCAAATTCAGTTCAAAGGAGCCGGACATTTTCTGTGGAGAATCCTATTATAAATGTCAAATCGCTCTATCTTTTAATAGATAAAAATCACGAAATTGCCTATTACTACTACAAACTGATTTATCACACGTCATCCACCAATGCACATTTAACACTATAGTTTTGTATTGCTTAGATTTTTTCAGACGTACAGACAGTTTTATTAATCCCGGTCTTGCCCAAAGGAAATTGACTATCCGCTATTTTTTAGTTGGAAAATTTTGCTTCAGGGAAACTTAATGTGACATCTGCTTTGAAAAAATAAATTATGTATGCGGCGCATGTCGCTATTGATTTAGGTCTCTCCGGTAATGTAATTAAACCCTGTTATCCGGTTTTGTAATCGATTTATACCGAGCGAATATCTTCCCCTACCCCCCTGCCCCCCCCCTCCGTATATCCGGACTGAAAATTTATTACGCATAGTGTAATTAGTTAACAAGTGATAATAGTGGGTGGTGGGAGGGGTCCCGGTGTGTCGTGTCCGACATGGCGTAGTCGTGTCCTACCCCGGCAAGATCGAGGATGTTCTCCGCCCCCGTCACCCTCCCTCCCTCCCTCTCTCTCTCTCTCTCTATCTCCCTCCCCTTCCCCTCTCAGTTAACAACATCCTATCCGGCTTAATTAAAATAATCTATTTAGTTGATTAGCAATTATGTAATGAGACAGAAACGGGACGTAATGTTTTCTTTCCGTGCTTTTTTTCGGGCTATCAGATTATTGGTTGACCAGTTGGGAGAGAGAGAGGAAGGGAAGATAATATTTACCTTGCTTTCGTCGCAAGGCTTAGATAATATATGTAAGCTCAGATGCTGTTAACGTTGGGTACAATTTCGCGAAGGGCAGTATCGTTTAAAGACAGGAAGGAACTATCCGAAGCGTAGTCTCTCACTTTATATTCATACCTATTAATATAAATACGAATAAATGTAAAACAGAAATATTAAAGTAATAAATATCTCTCCTATTTTATTAGTTTTTAGTTACAATAAAATACCAGTGATCGTTTTAATTTTTTTTAAATTTATTTTAAATCATCCCGCATATTTTCGTTAATCTAAGTTTTCCTTAGTTAGGAATACAGCTCAAGTTATTTTTCTCATGATAACGAGGTATTTGTATTTGATAAAAATATCATGATTTCTATAATCCGTAACTCAGATCTCTGTTGTATCTCTCCTCAGATTCAGTTCCAATCCTCGCCACGTTGACCTAACCATGGGAAATTTGCACAGAGATATAGACGCGACAGAACACAGCGGCTTGTGATTTCAAAAAAATGATCGTGCTCCTTTTCACTTAATCCGAATTTTTTTCTCTCTATCGCCTTTCCGGAAAATTAATATTTATTCGGCACGCTACAATATTTTTTGCCCGAGTATTTTTTTTTGTTTAAGTTTAAAAACATTAATCACCGAAGGCTTTAATCGAATTTATTACGCTCCGCCTATCATTAGCGCCGGGAAATAACGATATTCTAACGATAGCGGTATATTTATTTTTCTCTACGTATTGTATACGTTTTATAAAGAGAAAAACTGGAACATGGACGGTGAAAATTAATTTTTTTTTATATTTTTATGATCCAAAAATTGTTGTGTCAGCCAAAAACTCGAATTGTTCAAACCTGTATATAGCGTAACCGTGATTCATTTTAATTCATATTCGAAGGGAATAATTTAAAAACTATATATTTGTGTTATTAATTTTTTAAGTTTACTTGAAATATTATTGCACTAATTTCAAAGTCGTTTTTGCCCGTTTTACGTTTGTGAGTACTCTTATCGGGATAATCGTGGAATACTCGTGTTACATAGAGCGACGGGATGTGTGTGAATGAATTATAATGACGTCAGTTATAATTCAACTGGCGATAAACCCCGATATCATATTTTTTGCTCGGATAGGCGTATTAAATGCATTCCATGGACAAATTTTAAGTTTGCCGCTTCAACCAGCTATTGGGTCGCCCACCAATTAGGAAAAATATTGAAACTTGGTTTAGTTTGAATTTTCCCCCGACTCCGGTTTTGTATTTAGATCGTCAGGGCCGATTCGAGATTTTATTCGGCCGGGCGTTAATGAAATAAATCGTTTTTTGGGCCCGGGGCCGCGATAAGGGCGAAGGCGACGTTTTGCCCCCGTAATCCCCATGCCGCTGCCCAGCGTTCAGATTGAAGATAAACTTTACAGTTAATATGTGTGTTGATCTAATCGGGGTAGAAATTGCACTCGCGCAAAACGGGTTAAGTGCCACTTCGTAAAACTCCGTTTCCGCGAACTGATTGTGTTATTTCGTAATAACGGATCGTAAATTTCATTGCGTGCGGCAGACATTGGGCACGTGGTAGATGTGGAGATTTGCTGAAAAACTGCCGGGGTTACTTATAAAAGTTAGCAAAGGAGCCAGTGGATAATTGAATATATTCAACAAAAAAAACAAAAGTGAAAAAGAACGTTCAGTATTTGGAGAAGTATAGAAAATGACAAGCACTACGCTTAGTTTAATATAATGCATACAAGTTAACATACGATAGATTTCGTGTGTTTCTGTCTCCTCTCGCCGGTTTGGTCTTTCGCTAGACCGGTGTCGGCCGCTCGCCATCATCACTGGACAGTACAAGTGACAGTGATAGTGTGCAGTGAGGATGCTCGAAAAATATCCGCAAGAGTAATTTAAGGTGTGAAGTTAAGGACATTCGAATTAAATTTATATTTTACATTTATAATTAATGTCTTATGGACATGTTGGACCGACGAGACTGCCCTTTGTTTATTCGGTGACGTGAACATTGTCGTTTCGAAAAACCGATGTTACCCAACGGACGTCCCGCACTTGTACTTGTACCCCGTCCGATATGCCGGCACACTTCCAGCCGGAGTTTTGATTAATCGTCCCGCACTGTCGTTTTGGGGATTGATTGCGATTCCTAATGCCGTAATAACGCCGCTAATTATACTCCGGGGCGAAAATAGAACCCGGCGTCCCGTTAGGGCGTCGGAGCGATCAGAGGCCCGAAGAATTAATAAAGGCCGGTCACTTATCGCGCTTCCGGAATCGTTCCTTTTGTTTGCGATTGTACTGCAAATTGGTTTTTGATGGGGTCCTAATTGAATATCAACGCGCGGCTAATGCGGCTCTCTCGGCCGCTCTGCTTTTCAGCACCGGACGGGCCCCTACTTTTGAACGGATGCTACGATTTTGAATTTTACAAAATTTATTAATTCGCCTGAACGGCGGAAGTTTGATTGTAAACTTAAAATCGAACTTATCACCCCGACTGTAGTTTACAGCGGTGCAATTATTCATGCAAAGCCGCGCCCCGGGAAAAGCTCATTATAATGTAATGTGAGTTAACCCCGTTTTTCGACATTTTTTCCCCCCCTTAGGCATCGGGAAGTTACCCCCGGGGGTTTTTGTGCGGTACTTGCGGGTTACCTGCCTCCTTTGTATGAAATATAAATACGACCCCCGCCCCTCTTGCTTTTCGAACCCTGTCATTAACATTTCATTATTGTACGATAACAGGTGCCGGCCCCGGTCTCCCCTCTGTATTACATCTCTCTGGTGTCGCGTACAAAAAAAAATATTCACTCCGGGGGTTGAATTCATAAGCTCCATCTTTCCCCGAAACACAAAAAATTCCTACGAAAGCAATTTCCAGCGGCAGGCGCGTAAGATTCTACAGTAGATAGTCCCGGGGTATGAGGAAGGCATGAAACGGCGCCTAATATTCGTAGGGGGGAAAAAATTGTTGCTTTACTTTCAGATATTTATGTTGAGATTTCGTGCGATAGAAAAATTATCCCGTCCGCCCCCGTCTCTGTTCCTACACCTGACTGGTAGTTCCAAATACGGTGACATGAACGCTCATGTCAGCCACCAGAGTGAAGTGTCAACACTTTCATTTCACTTGTACTCCTCATCAGTTTAGATACCTAGTAATAAACTAGAATCTGTAAAAATCGGAGTACTAGTTACTAAAAAACAAATCCCCCCATAAATCAGCCTTAATATCCTTTATTGAAATTAAGGTGAAATAATATTTTTTCAAAATTCAAAATTGCCTAAAATTTATTGGTTTCAATTTTTTCCAAATTTCTTTTAACACACAAAACATGAATTTTGTCAGCGTATATAATTGGATAAGTAGCATGATATTTCGCCAGCTGTGCACGTCCTGGCCGTATAACTCCCGTCATATCGAATATTATTAGCGAATTGAATGAAATTTGTTTTAACAGAGTGGTATAAGTGCCCCATAGGGTAGTCCCCATATCGGGACGGCCTGGAGGGTGTTTTATCCTCTGTGTGTGCCTGGGTGTGCTTAGTCCTACAGTGAACCTCACTTATGGCGGAGCCAGTTGCTCCGGCTCCCACAGCCCCCCCAGGTAAATCCCGCCAGCCCTCAAAAACACCAACATATTTAATTCCCCCAACCCCTATCCGCTATTTTATTATTGATCGTCTAATGTTAACTGTTTTCTGTTTCATGTCCGTTGCCGTTGCCGCTTCCAGAATGGGGTAAGTAATACTTTTCTAGTTTAACATACCTGTTTTGTGGTCTGCGAGGGGTTGGAATACCGTAGATTCCGTGTTTCCGTCTCCTCTCGCCGGTTTCGTCTTTTGCTAGGCCGGTTTCGGCCGCTCGCCATCTTCAGTAGCGGTGTTAATCACTTTTGACATTTTGGAATTTTTTTCGGGCATCCCCGGGCGAGAGAAGATAGAAACACGGTAGAAATCTACGGTAATACTTTTTTCTGTTTTTTTTTGTTTTTTATTTTCGGATGAATAGACACGATAACAAAAAATTATATGAAATTCACATTTTGACAAGATCGCAGGAGTGGAGGATATAATTAAGTAGTACTGAGGGATTTTCGTGTGAATAGCAATAATATCTTCTAGTGTCAATTATTTTATGAGGGTTGCTTTTTGCCGATTGTCGTATTTTTTATTGTTCTAGATTTAAAATTGAGGGAGCCTAACGTTCAATTCAATAAATGTCGGTCCATTTTCTGATCCGTTAACGCGACACGTGTCGCCCGTGTTCTCCGGAGGGCGTCTCCGTTTCGAACTTATATTTTCAACTCTCTCTCCCAATAAAGGAGGAAACACTGTGTCCTATCCGCGGGCCTTCCCAGTTCAATATAGAACTGGCGAAGGGGTGCGTGTCATTGCCAGTCCCCGCGCGATATTAAATTCCCCGGCTGTTGTAACACTTTCACTTTACAGTTTTTAAAGTCGAACGGCGACACGAGTCGACAACACCGCACATGTGCTGTCCGGATTCAATATTTAATTCCTGCCTCCTCCAGGAAGGAAGAGGCGCGCGGAATGGCGACATCTGGGGCCCGGAAGGGACCAAGATTTCACGGGCTTCCGGGTTGATAAAGGGTTGGCGATTCGAAACGCGCCCCGGCCCCCGGTGACGATTGGTTACGCCTTCGACGCCCCATAAGCCGCCCGATTAAATCCTAATATTTTCAAACGGCAATTAACGTCACTTAATAAGCGTGGATATTCAATAATGTTTAACAAATGTCCGACAGAACGGACTTCGAGACAATAACATCTGTATGGTCGGTGCACTTTACATTTCCGTAATACCTTGGTCCAAACCTTACACTCCTGACATATATAAACAAAGGAATAATCTTTTTAACTTGCTCCGTTTACTTCGCTTTTTCCTTATAAAAAGTCCACTAATAAACTGTATACAAACTTAGTTCTCATTGTTCTGCGTGGTGTTGAAACTGTACTGTACGAGCCAAAATCCGCCGAATATGACCGTATATAGCGTATGTAAATGAAGTATTAAACGGTTGTCGTTGCCCGAATTACCGATGCTTACCCGTTTATTCTTCAACAGAGCTTTAGATCGAGTCATAAAAACAAGATGACGCGTTTCCAGTTTATTCTGAATCGTGATCCCGGTTTTTTATGTCCCTTGTTGGGCGGCAAGTGTATTCTATCACCGGGCGCGCTCGGCAATTTACTTATATTTCAAGTGCGTTTATCCAAAAGGGCGAATATTGAACTCTTATATCTTGAAAGGCCGGCCATAAATGATACACAGCCCGTACGTCCGTTGCGGGTGGTCGCGATCCCCGGCCGGCCAAATGCCGACCAATCGCTGCCCCGCTGCCCTGATCGATCCGGATGGGGGAGTTATAAAAGTGGGACCCGGCGAAAAGGGGACTCAAAATAAAAAAAGGAAAAGAAGGAGAGAAAAAGAAGGCGGAGGGAATAATCCCGGAAGCCGTGGGAGTATATTGTCGCGAGTAACATATTGTCGGTTCACACGTGCGTGTCTATTGAGAAGGGAAAAGGAGGAACCCCGATAGACCCCCTCTACGTCGAGTATTACCTCCTTTGACACTCACCCTGTATTTCCATTCAACGCCCCTTAGTATTTGTGTATCGATTCCCGGTCTCCTCCTCGGCCTTTCTCTTCAGTCCTAGTTTTGAAATTCTTACGGCTCAGAGCTGACAAACCGCGTCATCGCAACTAAACTAATAGTTTAACTTACTGTAGACGTTCTGTCCTAATTTACAGGCATGGCTTCCACTTATTTTAGCGTCTGAGTTTACTTTTAAAAATTATCTCTTTCGTTCGAATTCCTGCAGAATTTTGTACTCTAAAATATGGTACGTGTTCCGAATTCAAATTCAAATTGCACTCAAGCCCAACAGCACATTTCTGATCGGTCAGTTAGCAATATTAAAAAAGGCTATTTCTTTCATCGTGAATAACGACTCGGTTGTAGCCCGGAAAACAATTCTTTGGCATACTATTATACTGATATTACAATCGGAACTTGCAAGAAATATTTTGTGTATTATTTGTGGAAGAACTCCCTTTATATATCTGGGCGTGCTTGCATTAACGAAACGTGGCACCGCCGTTGATCTATTGAGCCCCCCGATGGGATAAAACGGTATTGGTCCGGGAGCGCGCGGGGCCCTCGGGGCGTGCCTTTTGGGCATTTGCCGCCGGGGAGGGTCGCAGTGATTTAGCGACAAATCTCCACCCCCGGGCATCCCTTGTCCTTAACACACCCCTCGCCCCGTTCCCTCCCTCCCTCTCACCCTCTCTCTCTCTCTCTGTTCCACATCCCGGCCTACCCGTGTTTCATTTACAGGGCCCCCCTTCGGCCGGTAAATCGAGAAATTTATTGCGATCCCCCCAGTAAATGATATTTCAAAACTTCACACGATTTGAAAGCGGTAACAATAAAAAAAACGGTGGGGCGTTTTTCTACGTCAAAAAAATATTGCCTCATTCTTACATACGCGTTATTCCTTTTGGGAGTTATGACGGGAAGTTATAACGGGTATTGTAGAAGCTATCGGATATAGGGACTGGTTATTGATTTAATGAAGATTCGAGCCGCTACCGAGGTACAAACCATTTATTTCTTGTAGAATTCATAGGATTTACGATTCACAATTATTATTCCATCTAAAGACAAGCCGTTTTCTATAAAATAACCGCGGTTTAGGGTTTTTTACGTAGCTCTTCTGTTCGGAATCGAAAGCTAAAATGCCCTCGGGCGAATGAAAAACTAGTATTGCGAAACTGTGCGGTGAGAGAGGCGCGTCACACTTGCTTTGATATGGCCCCCCCCCCGCCGCCGGAGGACGGAACGAACCAGAACCTTACTTAATGATACGTAATTATTCCCATTCTTTGTTTCCCCGTTCTGCCGTGGCGATTTATTACCGCTATTAGCCGCCTCCTTTTCATTTCTCTCTGTTTTTGTTTCTCCTTTTTTTTGTTTTTGTTTTTTCCTTTTAGGAAGACGAGGGAGGCCCCCGTCCGCATCCTAACGAGGCGTCCATTTATTTAGAGAACCTTGGGGGTCTCGTCCGGGCGCTTCCGATCACTATCGCTCAGTCCGGGGATTTTTGAAATTGCGGACCGGTATCTTCCATTAGCTCTTCATTTTTCGAGCCCTCCGACCGTCGAATAAACTGAATCGAAGAAATATTTCTTTTTGCATTTTGCCGATTATCAGGACTTGTCGTTTGAATAACTAGTATGCGATAAGCACGGTAAAATTGTTCCACTTGTCGCTCAAAAATAAAACTGTATTTATCGGGTAGGCTTAATACAATATTACCGGGATTAGAAATTTTTCAATCGATCGCGAATTTTCATTGACACTGTTGGGTCTTATGCAACCCCAGAACACCTAGTGTACACATTAAGAATGCGTTTACCCATGTTCAGGTATATCGTTACTATTTATGACGATACTATGCATGATAATATCGGATAGAGTCCACCGTCCGGTGCATACTATACAGTGTCTTTAATACTACCAAAACCCTTCCCGGGAACAAATAGACGTCGAGTGGCAGATCAAGCGATTCGGTGATACACTTGTCGGCGTTCTCGGACTTCGTTTCCGACGAATGTTTTCGAGGACGAAGTCGGCGGCCGAGAGTGAAGTTCTGCGAGAGGTGCCGGCGCTATTTGCTAAAAGCTCGGGGGACAAACAGCGCCGGCGGGGTCGGAAAAGAAATCGACGGCGCTTGTCGGGCTCAGCGGGGCTCTAAGAGCTTTCCACCGATTTATCCGGGCCCACTGTTATTATCGCGGAGCTGGATTTGACCCGTTAATTTTCTATAATCTTAAACCCGAAATAGTATTTTACACAGTGCTCATTTCTCGGTTTCTGCAGGCCGCACACTGTAACAATAATGATTATCTGCTTATTATAAATCGCGATCCACCTAATTTTAATTTTAGAATTTCGTAATCTCACATTTCTTCGGCATCCAGTTTTTTAGTTATAATCGACTGATTAATGAATGTATCTAGGAAGAGACCTCATTGCCAGTAGATCGATTACTTCAATTAAAAAAAAAATTACAAGATCGAAAATTTACATTGCTATGTTTTTAAAATTACATTACGGAAACCAGATTTCTGTCCGATTTTTATGGGCGCGGTTTAATTAAATTTCTCGTATGCCTGACAAGTTTTGGAAACAGTTGAAAACGCCGAGGGGTTTCCGCCGCCAGAAGGGAATAAGGGGGTGGAAATAAATTGTCGGGCGCGAAGAGAAACTCGGCGACAAGGGGAAAAAAGTGATTACTCGGAGGCGACTTTATTCGGTCTGAATTTGTCAGCGGATTCTGGGCCGGGAGCTTGGATCTGGGATGAGGGCGGGAGGAGGGGGCCTGGGCAATAAGGGAACGGAGGAGCAACTGCTGCCGGCCAAACCGATGACACCGCTTTAAATCCGGCACGCCCACACAGACCTCCGCTCCCACCCTCTTCCTCACTCTATCTCTCTCCCTCCCTCTCTCACTCCATCTCTCTATCCCGTTTCCCCTTTCCTTTTTTCAGTTTTTCAATTTTCCGTTTTTCCGATAGCTCCTCCGTGGCGTCTCCATCCCATGGATGGAGTTGGACCCGGGAAAGAAGACCCCGATATACTAATGGCTGGTTTTGAATAAAGTTTCATCGATTCCGGGGGAGAACATTTCCAATACTAAAAGTTGAGCCAACATCATCTTAATATAATCCTTGGGTGATGTTTTAGTCGTATTCATAATCTTTCTATCTTGAATAACCTAGGCGGGTTTTGGCCTCGAGTCGTGCCATTTAAATGGCATTAAAAACAATTTAATTTCTTTTTGTAAAATTAACAATTTTAATTTAATTTCGTTTTGTATTAAGAAAAAATTCAACAAATTATTCCGTCCTATTAAGATTTTTGCTGTTACTCTTTGCTTATATAGTGCAATTGGCCGTTATCTGGTTGTGATAAGGAGCGAGAGGCTTATGCCTCCGATCGCTGTTCCTATTAACTTATAAAATTATTAATTATTAATTAGATTTGATTATTAAGACTTTAAATTACATAAAGAAAGTATTGGTACGTGCATTCACAAATCATTCATCCTCATGAAGGAATATTTCTCTTATTCCTCCCATTTCCTTATTATAAGGGTGACCGAGCCGTGGGCTTCGATTGTTTGTCCTAAAATCTCTTTGGACGCGTGCTCGGATCCGCCAGTGACTGTCGAGAGCTCGTGTCGTTTCGTCGAACTGTTCGTTAATAACTAATTCCGTCCACGATTAATATCCTTCGTGACGGACCGTCAGGTCTGCCTCCGCCGGGAGCATTGTTCGTCGCCCGGACGACGATTTTCCAAAATGCTACAGTACACAGCGTAACAATACGAGAAGATCGTTAAATCGTCGTCGACTTCTACGCCATAACCATACGTCCAGTACCGATTGCATTAACGGTTTGATTGAGGAATGAATCTATGTATTATTTTTATAAGAACAATACTGCAGGAAAAAGCAGTTCGTATTAGATTATTTTGGTATCATATTTTTGTTTAAATTAATACCTCATAGCAAAAACCAATGTTTCGAGTAGCACAATATCTGAAAGATCTTGTCGCTTATCATCGGTGGAGATAAACCATCTGTCCTTCCACGTCTCGATTATGAAACTATTAATGTCCGAAGTTTTTTACCCGGCCACAAGCCCGGAACTTCAAAGCAATCCAGTACGTTCGGTTGTTGTTCAACACTTTCAGGCCACCGTTTTCACTCCCGCTGCTGAACCAGCAAATTCCATCGTCGACGGTTGTCCTGTTTCTCGAGTCCGGACGAGATGTTTATTTGTCGCCTGTTTTGATCCGAGAAATGGCCGGTTCTTTTTCGAAACTCCGATCATCTCACGTCCGAAACTGGGTTCTCGAAAAAAAAAAATTGTTTATTGCGAAGGGAGAAAACCGGTGTCGTTGTCGAAGGGGGGCTAGGGCGGCTAATGTTCGTGGCGGCGCGGGGTCTTGTAAACACTCGAAACCCACATATTTGGAGCGGGTTTAAAACGAGCTCACGTCGTAAACAGAGGCCCGTTCGACGCTGACGAAATGACCGCTGTTGTTTAAACGGTGGGTTTCGCTGACCCGGCGAATAGCTGTGAAGAAGACATTCCTCCGAGCCCGGGATTCTGACCTACCCGTGGTCGTGGGACTCATTTTTTACGACCTCCCCCGCCTCCTGTATAAAACCGGAGAGGCACCAACGCGTCCTAAGCATCCTGTCGGCACTCACTCTGCCGTTATTACCTGGACGTTTTGTTTTCCCCAGCAGAAAAGCATAAGTAATTATTTTTAAAACTTTCGCGTGCACGTTATCGATTCGCGCTGAATGCTTATTAACATCCTGTATTCGATGTAGTATACGGAGTAATAGTTACTGACTGATGACTGAGCGAATGATTCTGCGACCAGAATTTGAATTATCACTAACTTCCAGTGAGATCGCGTAATACTGTGCGAATCCTTTGTCTTAAACTAATCAATAATTAAGCCAAAATTAAAATTTATACACGACGCAAAAGAAAATACGTTTGTCCGTTTTTTATTCTTGAGTATTGAACTGTCACCATTTTTCGGCATTGAATAAACCATGAACCCCTGTTTTTCTATTTCGTCCATACGCCGTTACTTTATCAAGCGTTGTTTCGTCTAATAAACAACAATCGTAAGTTTGTTGTTACCCCCCGACAACTATTAGCTTCACCGGCCGACCCATTCATTTGCAATTGTCCCAACAAACAGTTACAGATGTAAAGCTAATTTTCGGAAAATTTATCCGGGTCATCGGGGGTGAGGGGGGTGGCTTTATGTAGGCGGCACAATTAAGACGACAGTGGAGAGCAACAACACGCTGTTTAAGCCGGAGGAAAGAGGAGGAGAAGGAGGAGCCCTTCACTGCCTCCCCAAATTAATTCTTGAACCTAGCTCCGTTTAAAGGGAGGCTACAGATAACACTCCGGCCCGGCCCTTATCCGCACTATGGCGTTAACTAATTATTCAAGTGTTCACAACACTTTAAAAGGTAAAATTAGAGCGCCCTTCTTCGGGACTCTATCCGAGTTTCGTTATCCGCCTCCGCCCCCCCCCTTTGTAATTAACCCTGTTATGTTAATTTGAACTGTTTCAAGGCGGCGGTTTTCACTCGGATAGTACCGACGGCCCTCGGGCATCGAATAAATAAGGAAGGCAGTTAAGTTAAATGAACTGACGCGTTAAATCTCCCTAATCTGGGTTGCAGTCGGCGATTTTAATGTCCCCATTTGTTGGCGCTAAAGGATAACAACTTCAGAGATAATGAGCTGTGCAAGAAAGTGCGCGGTGGCGATGGATCATATTTCATTCTGTCTCTGTAAGCTCTTTGTTAATAATACAAGAGGATCGGGGGATGGAAACGCAGACGGGTTGGGGTGCGTTCCGCGCTCCTACCACTGGGCGTAGCGACCGGGATAATAAAATATGAAAATAGAAGTGTAACTATTGAAGTAAATTATATGAATCGAGACCAAAGACAATTTAAACCTAGTTCGTTGAGTCAAACGGTCCAGTTGGTCGAAAATAAACCGGGTGCCTCCCGAAGGCTGGATCTCTCCTCACAATGGACAGAAATTCATTTTCTGTAGATTTCGTGTGTTCTGTCTCCACTCTCTGCTCGCCATCTTCATTAGCGGTGTTAGTCGCTTTTGGCACTTTGGATGTTTTTTGGGGCATCCTCACTGCACTCTCATCACTGTCCCTCGTACTATCACTGAAGACAAAAAACGTCCCGAAAAACGCAATAACAAGACAGTGAGGATGGAGGACAGGGAGGTCAGTGAGGATGCCCAAAAAACATCCAAAGTACCAATAGTGACTCAGTGTGCAACCGAAACCGGTCTAGGAAGAGACCAAACCGGAGAGTGGGCCGAGAGGAGACAGAAACACACGAAATCTACGGTATTCCAACCCCTCGCCACAAAACAGGTATTCTATACAAATTCGTTTTCTGTTTGGTTTCTAAGTTCGCGTTTCTATTCCTGCATTCTTTTTAAAGTATAGGTGTATTAAATACAGTAGAAAAAGGAAGCATACGACACATTATAGAGTTCATGAGACACTTAAGGCAGTGAATGCTCTTGTATGTGTTACGGCTTTTGTCATATTATGTGGTGAGTGGCTACGAAGTGGTATCCGAAAGTCGGAAACCTCTCCAATAGAGACTGCGCGATTAATTGGAGGTCGAGGACCCTCCGTTGGACTAGACCGACCGACTGTCGGCTTCCCGCCCGCCCGGTTCAGAAATGTTCTCCCGGTTGGGGACGGTTTTAGCCCGTGGGGCGTAAGCTGCGGGCTAATTACTCAGAGCCGGAGAGGTCCCCGCTCTCCGATTTCTCACTCTATATTTAGTGAGGGTGAGAGGGGGCCATTAATCCTGGCGCCCCCCTTTCATCCCTCCCCCGTGCCACCGTGTCCCGTGTCCCTTCCACGGTGCACTCCACCGACACTCCGGGTGTCTACATAAACCATACTCGACTCTCATATACTCGGCTCTCCGACCGTGTTAACGGACCCGCGTCCTATTTCCGCCCACCCGGCAATAAACTAAGCCCCTCTTACGGGGGGCCGCCCGACAACACCCCCTGATGAAACCTACCAAGCCGATATATAAGGGTTGTAAGTTCGCTTGATCCGTCATTGCGTGGGCGTCTTTCATTTATGTTCACCTTGTTGTAAATGTTGAACGAAGCGAGTGACACGGTGTTTATTAAGAAATATCCGTGTAATGCCGGCGTTATTTGAACCCAGATCGAGATCGACAGGATGTAATTAATTAGATTTTATGACATTTCAAAATTCGCGGTAGATTATATTGAAGTTATTACTGTCTGACTGTGGTGTCCGACTCAAAAGAATTCCTCTGAAGATTTGTTTTTTATTTACTAACGATTTAAAGTTGGCCCTAAATACTGATTTATGAGCTAATAGAACAGCTCAGTATATGGTATATTAACCCTTATCGGACGCGACTTTTCAGATGCTTGATTCTCACCAGGTTGTAGTTATTTTTAACAAATATGAAACAATTATCATCGAAGAAAATTTTATTTTATTATTCATTGTTGTCCTATAAGGGTTAACATTTTTTGGATTTTTGTTTTAATTGTAGAGAGGTATTGTAATTAGCTAGGAATAAATGAGGCGGGGTGCTAGGATAAGTTTGAGTATTACTCAATTTAGCTGTCTAGCAGTAAGGAACTGAGCTTAGTTTGGAATGGCGACAGAAAGACAAAAATTTTAAATTTGAACTGCTTTTATATATATCAATGCTACTATTCGACATCAAATGTATTTTTTTCCTCTTTTATTAATCCTACCGACGCTTTCTTTGTTACAGGGTTACACTCCGCTTCACATCGCAATGCAGTTCGGCCACAAAGAACTCTACAATGTGCTTGTCGATGTTTACGGTGAGTTTTGGACAGATAGGGAATTTCAATTTTAATGAAATCTGTACTCAAATCATTAATTGAATCTAGTGTATAGGCGCAATTATTACAGTTACAGGGGATTTGTACAGAAATTAAGGTATAACGCTTTACCGATCTGGAATAAGACCAAGATGGAAACCCTGGGGTAGGGGCCACCCGACGTGTGTCTCAAATTGATATTGTCACTTCCAGTTGTAACAGTTTACTGTTTTATCCAGGGGCTGATCCGAACTTGAGGGATTGGAGCGGCAAGCGGGCGATGCAATATCTGCCGGGCAAGAGCACGTCTGAAACCGGTGACACGATCCGAAGTGAGTCCCCACCTACTAAAATTATCAAACGACCGACACATAAAGGATCCAGAGGGATCGGAATAAAGACCTACAACTATTTAAACTGATATACAGCTGTAAACCTCCCCCCGCCCCCTCCCCTACAGTCACATTTGAAGTACTCTGTTTCAGTTGAGCCCTACAACTTTTTGTAGAAAATGTTGTATTGCCATGCAAAATGATAACTCTTACTACTGTAGATATCAGTAAATGTATATTTTTTAAAGGCTTTAATTTTTACAATACAAAGCAAATTTCTTGCCAAGTGTTTACTGCCCACAAAGACGTGCTCAAACATAAAATATTTAGTTATAATTTATCATTTCACTTAATTCCCTACTTTACTGTTTTAATCCCGGTGAGATATTTTGGAATGATTACCCTGTTACATTATTTCTATGCCTGTGTAACTTGGTCTGATTTTTAATCTCTGGCATTGTACCCTAATGCATGTATTAATCAGCATGTAACATTTATTTTTTAGTACCAGGTATACTAATGCTACTATAATAACTTGTTGGGAATATATTTGTGACACTACTTATTGTTTTCCTCAATTTCTGTAATTGTGATTAAGTTTCCAACTCCCCTCTACTGTAGTCAGTAAATGGTATCCAAATTACGACAATAATTATGTCATATGTCATTGAATACAATTATTTGGTATCCATAAAATGGTTCTGCCATTGCTTATGTATATACATATATATACACACTTAAGTTCAGTATATATACTTAAGTTTTTTATATATTGTAATTTAAAATTATTGTTATGTTGTTATTCAAATAATTATTGAATAATATTTACTTTTAAAAATCAATTATTCATGATACTTTATAATCATGTATTATGACCCACAAAGAAGCATGTTTAATTTTGGTGTTGGTATGATTGTATTTGGTATGATTTGGTTTCTATTATATAACTGTATGTTTTAATTTTTATTTTAGTGCAATGGATTTGTGTTATTATATGTAGTTTCAAATATATTATTTGTTCACAAATATAATTTTGTAACTCCACTTTATTTGTTCGATGAAGCACTTGATCATTTTTCAGTTGTATGGCACAGTATAACATTAGGCCATCTAACCTCTTTCCATTATGACTTGGTATAACTTGGTTTCATTATTATGCAGTGTTCTATAACCAGTTTGTGGTAAGTAAAGTGTTATTTATTTTATCCAAATCAGCTAATCGTTTTATCCTGTTCATAGGATTCGAGAAAAGGGACCTGAGAGGGCAAGTAGCGTTGGGTTTATTGTTCTGTCTTAAAAGTGTTATATAACATTGAGTGGTTAACTTTGTTTTTTGTTAACTATGTGTTTTCAGAAATTTATTGGTTAATTGCAATTTAAATATAACAATGAATGAAGTGCCCCTTGGTATACCTATTAATTAAAATCAGTTATAATACTTACCATTGAATTATGCTAAGCTTTAACCATTGCTGTAACTGTTGTTTCTGCATGTAATTGTGGAATGGAATAGAATGGAATTTTTGGCCTTGTAATGCATGACAATTTCAATATAAAACTTACTACTTATTATTTGGAAAGCTAATTCAATGATTGAGCTGTGATTTAAATTTAAATCGAAAATAAATCTCTTGGTATGTGGTTCCGTAATCTTTTTAACATTGATAAAGGTTAATAATGAGTTATGTACTTATGAATAATGTACTTATATGTTTTTATTTATAATTTTAATTTCATCTGTTTTTATACTTACATTTTTTTGTTTATATTTTACAGAAATAAAGGCAAGGAAAAAGCAAGCAGGTAAAGATATTCTTTTAAATAAAAAAAGAAATTCCTAATATTTCTAAAAAATATATATATGTATCTCATTATGTATTATTTTTGATAACAGTGGAAAAAGACTTGGGTTTTTTGAGGATTGGATCTCTAAACGTCCGAGTGAAACGGACAACTGAAGCATTTAGCAATTTCCTTGGTGTCGGCAATGCTGACAAACTTCACAAAAATTGGGGCTCTGCTGATAATATACCTCAGGTAATAATCTTCATTTTTTTATTCAACAGACTGTATTTGTTTTAGCAGCTGATTTTGTAACCTGCATGTTTCTGTTAAATGCAGGGTGATTCTAAGAAGATGCCTCCACCAAAATTTGCTCCAATCAAAAAGAGAAAATCAAAGCGTGGCGCGGACTACGCTGTCAATCGGTCAAGTGCTCCAGAAAGTTCAATTCCGAGTGAAGTGACCCAGAGTCACTCTCATGACTCTGATCCCGACATCCCAACAGGATTGGGAACAACTTGGCAGTCCACTGTCTGAAATCCGACAGCCCTCCTGTACAAATCATACAGGAATTCACTTCCTATATTTTACAATATCTGAATATTTCCTATTTAAGTTTTTGTTAAAATCTTCTTAAAACATAAATCATATTGGCACTGTGATTGTTATTTATATTAACTCTTTTACAAAAGCAAACTGCTTTAAATATCACTAACAATTCAGAATAGTGAGTAATACTAAATAAGTTTTAGTATTTATTATTGTCAATTAATGTTTGTGTTAATGCTTCTGCCTTGTATTAGATAATTTTAATGCTTATTTAATACTTTCCATGACATTTTCTATTTTTTGTTCTTTTCTAATTCTTGCCCTTTGATCATGACACACAATTTCGCTTAAATATAATAATATAATATTTTTGTGTTTTTCAGAGTATTTTGCATATATTTTTACATATCAATTATTCTAATTCAAACAACTGGAAAACCAAAGGCAAGAGACTATCCAGACCATATGTCATACAACTTTGTGTGTTAATATTACTTATAGTTACAACTACATACAACTGTAAGTAAATGTAATTCATTTAGTGTGTTTTTCCACTACTTTATTTTATTTTTTATCAAGCTTAGTAGTAATCTTAGTAAGTATAATGTTCAGTACACATAAAATAAAATTGACAGAAAATGTTTCACATATAAAATTAAATTTCATTAGTATTTCATTAATGTTGAAATTATTTCAATTTCATCACTTAATATTAAATTGTTTTCTTTTTAATTTTAAGTATGTATTATGCATTAAAATAAAGTTAATTCGTATTTTTGTCACTTTTTACATTGACTTGTTATTTTACAGATCTGTTCCCTGTAGCGTGTGTATATATATATATATATATATATATATATATATATATATATATATATTACAAATAAGATAACAGAGAATGGTTTAATAAACTCATATTTTGTAATATTAATATATTTTTCCTACAGGATAGCTTTCAGATTAGCCCAGTAAAATTAATGAAATAAGGAAAGATTTTCATTTTCTTATTTTCATAATATACCAAATTCCACTAATAGTTAAATGACATTGAAAAACAATAACTTGAAAAATAAAACAATATAGATTTTATTTTGCACAGAATGTTTTATATACAGTGCTGTTTCTTTGGCATATATTTCCTATCTCCAAGAGTAAAGCGTCACAGAAAGTTTACCAGGATTCAACAGTTCTTTTTTTTATAAGGTATACAAAAATAGTACATCTGAAAACATTAATCGATTTATACAACTGCGATGTTCTAAGGGAACCTTTTATTAACAATAATTTTAGTTCCTAGATATAGCTGGCAATATGTAATTAATGACTAACTAGATGTACAGAAGACAATTCATAATCATTTATTCCTGACAAAATTTACAGCTATACAAGTATCCAGGTTAAGAACCTTAAAGTATATTATAATAAATAACTTATTGTACATAATATTTTGTTAAGGATTTATAATTTTTATACATTCACCAGTGATCTCTATATATATCCAGTGACTGATGATATTTTTGTTGTTGTTGTTGTTGTTTCCCTTAAAATAGGAGTGTATTCTGATTTGAGCTGCTCGAGACGTTTTGACCTATGGCCCATCTTTTCCTGATACTTCTGACAAACCATTTTCAGCAAAGACTCAATCAGAAATGAAGCATTTTTCTGGACCAGTTTTTTCTGCAAGTTTGCAAAAACAAAATCAGCGAGTTGTAACATCATTCAAGTGAAAATTATCACTAACAGGTATTAGGTGGCCTGTGGATTATAATTCCAGTGGGTCCACTGTGTATTCTATTAGTTTGTTCCAATCCATTCATAATTTCTGTGATCAAAAATAATATTTAGAATCTATCTATTACAGCTCCTAAAAGAACAATATTATTGCAATAAGGAAAGAGTTATCATTTTAAATGAAGGTCTACATTTAAAATTAAAAGAGATTAACTTTAAGTTATATTAATATAAATTGTTAAGTAATTTTCACAGTAAGTTAGTACACTACAGTTTACACTGCAATTAATTTTTTGGGAAATGTAACTGAAATAGTTTTTTATAGTTGGGAAAATAAGAAATTCAATATATAAAATATTGATTTTAAGGAGATAATAATACTTATAGTCTAATTGGAGGATATTTATTTGATTTAGAAAAAACTCTTCCGAATTAAGAAAATAAATTATTTAATCCATTTATTTCGTCCAAATGGTTTCAAGGCAAATGCTCCAGCCAACGGGGTTTAATTATTAACTGAAATTTAATGAAAATTTTGTAATTGATATTTATACCTGTGGTTGAAGCCGGTCAATTTTCAAACAGGCCGCTACATGTTTTAACTGTGAATCGAACACATCATAAAGGACTTTACTGAGCGTGTGTTCAAGATCTGAAGTGCAAAGTTTCAGGCCATCATCGAGTAAAGAACAATAGAGTTTTGTGAATGCCAGTGTGTTCGACGTCAACTCCAACCAACCATCACCTGAAATCAAAATGACATTCATCAGTCATGAAAATGAGAAAAATTTTTTGTGGAGACAACAGCTGCAAGGAAAAGGATACAGGTTAATTATTATGATTATCGATAATACAAAAGGATAATTTTCAATCCAGACAATTTATAAATGAAATGGACCATATAGAAGAATTATTAGAAACAAAAATCATGCTGTACCAGTGACATAGGGCTGTAGAGAAGGCAGGCCTGTGGCAGTGAACTCCTCTTGGAGTTTGTGAAGTGCCACTTTACCGTGCTGAGATGGGTGCCAAGTGTCTTCTGAACATCTCACTTTTACGGCCTCGACCAATTTGTCCCTGGTATCGATCAGCGATCTCGATACTGGAGTACAAAGCTGGCCATTCAACTGATATCCGAAATCTAGGCCTAGATCGCAAAGCTTTAAAACACACGAGTAAAATATACGATGAGTGAACAATGTAATGTAAATAAAACAATTGTGAAAATGGAGGATAATTAAAACATGGCCTGCATTAGACAAGATTGAGTAAATACAATTTTTGATGCTTTCTGTGTTGCTTAATATTCCAACAACCACCCCGTAAGTGGAAAATATTTATATAATTGCCTTGTGTAAATTAGTACTGAATTAAATTTATTCAACTGGTATCAGTAATATAAATTCTGAAAATAAAGCAAAAGTAAAAATACAAGATGAAAATCTCTCTCTTAATATTAGTGATCTCTTATTGCAGCATTTTATGTAATGAAGTGGAAAAGAATTTTTAAAGTAGGTAAGAAGTTAGTTTGCATTTTCATACCAAATAAAATAAAATATAAAAGGTTGGTAATAATATTTACTTTTTGGATTAATATTTTTTTCAGGTAATAAAGAGCTACACAAAAATGTGGCTTCATATACGGTTTTCATTACATATACTAAAAATTAAAAACAAAAGTAAACCTTTTCACACTGGTTTCTAATAATGTCAATACACTCAGCTAGAGTGTTAAGTGATGTCTGAGGCATGAAGATTTGTTTAATTAGATGAATTGTGAAATGTGATACTTCCATACTGCTCCAAACAACAAAAGCTGAAACAAAAAATTACAGTAATTATTTCAAATGTTCCTCTAAAATGTTAAATTTATATCCTATATAATATATTGCCAAATATATGTATCATATATCATATTTTTATTAACTTGCAGTAAATCATTTTGAAAAAGTTATATTTTAATTTAATAGACCGGATAAATTCTACCTGAAGAACAAGAAGGTGCATGTGGGAAAGCTCTCTGTTGAAACTCTGTTGTGATTGAAGCCAAATTGCAGAAAAATATGTTACCAAGTCGCCTGACGTATGCAACTGTTGCACCTTCACGCTTTACACGTTTCATTTGAGTTTTAAGTACACTTGAACACAATTTCAGGTATAATTCACAAGCCTTTTAAACAAAAACAGAAAAAAAATTAATACATTATGACACAATATCAAAGTATCCTATTTAGAGTGCATTTTATATTGAATAGAATAAACATAAGTATTAAAATATTTATTTCATATATATATATATATATATTATATATATATATATATATATATATATATATATATATTAATTAATTGAGAATTATAAATTCTATTACAACATTTTGAAATAATTAAATAATATTGCAGTTTGAACATAAAACTGAAAACTGTGAAAGGTTTTTGAATGAAGTGTCAGTTATTTTTTGTATAACTTTTGAATTATTTTTAGGGGGTAGTACTTTAATAAAACTACCGAACAGATTATTCAAAAATATAAATAGTGATATATAATTTAATATATCAATTTTTATTTATACCTGATTAGATTTCCCAAGCTGGTTGAGAAGCCTAACTGTTCTTCTTGATGCTCTCAAACCTCCTTGCAGAGATTTTTCAGCACTAACACTTAACTCGCTCAACAAAACTTGTATCAGTGAATTAATCCTGCCATCAACTTTGCTCCTATAAAAATGAGCCCGGGTTAAAATTATTAAGCCCCAGGGAAGCCATTATAGACAATTGAATACGGATAACATACTTTATTTCAATATTAGTAGGAGTCTGTGGTGCCTTCTCCAGGTACTCATTTGTCTTCTGGATCAGTGAGTAGGCTTCTTCAAAATGTCTTTGGGCAATGCATACGTCCAAATCTTCCGGCGATTCGTAAACCCATTCAGGTGTAGTGTCGGCGGTGTCAGTCTCATCCACATAACCAAAAGCTTAAACCAACAGTTTCTTGGGTCAAATTTGTTAATGCAGTAACATAATATTAATTACTCTATATTACATGTGATTTTAGAAAGAAATTACATAGTTGAAATGCCAAAACAATTCTGCAATTATTGCAGGCATGGTCCCTTACCAAAACATTGAAAGTGAACAACAAATAATAAGTGCTGATAATTTTTTTTTCTCTTGATAAAATTTGTTTTAGTCTACAGACTTATACTAATAACACTATTCTAGAGCTTACGATTTGTTCCTGAGTCAATTGAATCAGTTCTAACAGGTGACTTTTGCTCCACAGGAGCTGGTTTTTCTCTTTTCCCTTGCTCTACATTTCTAGCCTTTTTCACCTGCTCCATTTTTTCCAACCAATCAGCCTTTTTAAAAGAAATTATATAAATATAGAAAAATCAATGGTATAATAATGGGTAATTTCTATGTGATAAATGTCACTTATACATTTTCTTGTGATATTAAATATAATATTTATCTATTTTATATTTATTATTTATATATTTATATATATATATATATATATATACACATACACTTATTTTTTAGGCATTTATCAATAGTCAATTTGCAGTTCCTTATTACCACATAGTGAACAAAGAGTTATTTTATATATAAATTTGTTAACATGTCTCACCATTAAATTAATATTTACTAGCTCTTAATCCATATATAACGAAATTATATCTCTATATTGTAAAGAAAAGAAACTTTTCTTACTTTGGCCTGGTTGTTTGCACACTGGAAAAGTCTTGTATCAGGGAAGACCAAAAGTTTGAAAGCATATTTAATGTTACCCAAATCACGAACATTTACAACTGCCAAACTGCTCAAGTCGTAGGAAGCTTCAAACTTGTACTTGGCTGGACCTCTCCTGTTTCAACAGTGTTGAATAAAAATAGTAGAATATATTGAGTCTTATTTTAAAGTCTGATGAAAGGGACATTGTTTCTGTGACAACATTACATTAATTTCTACAAACTTTAATTTCTGGTTGTTTGTTGTCTTATATCAAACAATTAATATTTCTTATTATATTAAATAATTAATAAGGAATTATTTTTCAAGTTTTATCATATCTCAATAAATCTTGCTTTCACTTACATTTCTTTTTTATTTCAAGTTAAATTTCTAGGTGAAATGAATGAGAAATAAAAGTCTACCTGTTTGATATCCATGTGGTAATTATAAAGATGTCTGAAAGTAGAAAAGCATGACACCTGTGGAGAGCAGTGTTTTCCAGAGGATCAAGTTCCACCAAATCTCCTTCATGGACAAGATCCCGTCCAGGAACATCCAATGGACTCTTAAGCATACAATGAATACAAATTTACATTTTCTGCCAGTAAGCTTAAATTTTACAAGAGAGATAGCTTCAATTACTCTGTCAGTAACAGAATATATTATAGAGATGAAGGTAATATAAAAATAATATAATTAATATACAATCTGTTCCATGAACCCCATTAAAAACTAAATACCTTTCTATTATCTATTATAGCTTCATTTGAAGACAATGTAATTTTCCATACATATTTAATGAGTTTATTTAATATGATTATTACAACACATAGAAGTGAGAATGATTCTTCAGTATTCACACATATTTTGGGTTATATTAATTGATTTAACTTGGTTCCTTGAACCTATTGGTTTAACTGTTAGTGAAATAAAATCATTCTCTAGCTGAACTTATGAGATGAAATATTTTGACCACCCCTTTCACAAAATACGCACCAGAATAAATTGTGAATCAAACAAATTGTGAATATCATTCCATAAAAGTATTATTTTTTAACAATGAATGATATTAATAGCATATTGAATTAATGAAATGAGAAATTCCACATTAAAACAAAATGAAGATGCACCATTCTCAGTACAGTGTTTTAAGACCACCACGACCCACAAAATACAGGTAATTGTACACATTTTGGGAATATTTTTATAATTATATAGCTTAGTCTAATTTCAACATATAAATAAGTTAAAATAAATAAAAGAAACAAACACATAATTGTGGATAATAATTTACATAAAGATAAAGTACATATCTCTGTCCATGCAAACTCCTTCAACTAATGTATCAAAATATTGATTAAAATTACCAGTAACACAACAGAAAATACTAACAATGCATGCTTCCACTTTTTCACTTATGGCTGATAGTCTGGCAATTCTTTTGGCTTCAACATCTTTTTCCTTGTTTGTATCAATGTTCTGGGATCCCTGAGGGGTGTTGGCCATTCCTGCCAGCAAGGCTCTCTGATCACCCAACAAGTGGGACAACTGGTACATCTCCCCTTCAAGATCTTTAAAAGTTAGGTCAAGGAATGAAATTTGGACAGATCAAAGCAAAAAACAAGCCACAAATTGGCACAAAAAGGATACGTGATATTTCCCTGGCTGTTTCAATGAACTGCATGTAATTTTTGTACACATTTTTCTTTAGGGCTTGGCTCGTCTCTTCCGAAAGTGCGTGAACTTTCGATTTGTGCTGTAGAAGTTCCTGACCGCCCACGCAGATCTGAGATATCTCTTTGACATCTGAAATGTAATTGAGACCTCAAGTTTATAACGTTAACTTACGAAAAGTACTAAACCCACACGGAACAAGACTATTCTTACACTTGTCGGCGTTGAAATCAGGTGCCGAGAACTTTTTTGCTAGCTCACTTGTCATCATCATTATAACCTTAACCGAGAACCTTCTGGTAAACAACAAGTTAGCCAACCTTACAACATAAGCAGGTAGTTATTGTTCCATAATATAATAATCAAACAATATATTATTCAAATCGATAAACAACATAAGATTGATCAGAAGTGTTGTCTATTACATTACAAACATAAAACTAAAATAGTTTTATTCCATAATCAATGTAAAATTATTTACCTATATCTGGAGATATGAATCAAATAATCTAGATATATTGTTAATAATGGTCCAAAACATTTTAATTTTATCCAAGTATCATTTCTTATACTTCTCCAATAATCTATAATATTTTTAATTCTGCAACTAGTAAAATATTATTCTACTGGGCGTATACGCATGAATCACTTCAGGAAATATTTTCATCCTCCAAGAGATAACGAAAACGATATCTAATAAGCCACAGCAGTGTTTCTGAAATTTGATTCGGGTTACATTTCAAGGCTGAAGTAAATAGGTATTCATTTCATTTCATAATGTTTTTACTAATAACAACTGGAATTGTTAGTTTGATTTGTAATCGTTAATTCTTTACGATACATTAAAAACGAATACATCGAATATACGAATCGATATAATTCTAGTCCGCTTGTTTCGGGTAGTGGTTACAAATCACGAAAGTTTATACATTCAGATATTGTAATTACAATGAACATACCTTTAATTTGGTAACAAATTGTTCTAAATTAGTAATTCTAAATGCTCTAGATAACCTTGATACAACTTCTAGCTGAAGTAAGCAATTATTTGGAACGGCAGTTATTTGATAACTACATTGAAAATCGCAGTTTTTTAAATTAGTTAAAATATTAACACGTTAAATATTAAATAAAGTTACTTTTTAAGTAACTTTATTATTTAAATGTCCTTAAATAACACTTTAACATGGATAATTTTTCATCATTTTTTCATTCGCTGTATCCTATTTTTCCACGAATTAAAACATTTAATTATTGGTTATTACAACAAAGAAAATATATAGGTGTTCTAGGTACAGAAAATGTAACTTATTCAACGAGTACTCGGCCCGAATGCAAAACGGGACATCAATACGGCGGAGATATCCCAAGGTATCACTGGGACGGTTATAGCACACTCTGCACATATAACTCGGTTGGTCAGGCGAGGCTCAACTTTATGAAATTTGACATCATGGTGGATATCGAGCTTGTCAATCAGGTAAACAGCAAGCCTTTTCTCCTATGAAGTTTCTGTTGTGCACTTGGCATTCATTGATCGCGGCCTCTGAACTCTTGCATGCAATCCGGCCGAGCCATCGGTATCGAACTGACTGGATGGAGCGGTGACGTGTGTGGGTGTGTGTGTTGAATCGATTAAACGATATGTTGTTGTGATTTGTCTGGTTCACGATGCCTGGCACCGATGGGGGGATCGTATGGGCTCGGAACCCCTTCAATTTTTCACGATTCGAATCATCTCCGCTTCCAAATCCGGTCTAGGCTTAAATCGACAATTTCGATTGGTGCCCATTACTAATACAGCGAAGTACCGATGAAGTACCGTTTGGCCAATGTCATTTACACTCATACTGTCCCAACCAATTGCGTTACTACGATAATTAGAATGCTACTAAAAAATTAGCACCAGCTTCCATAATTTGTGGGAATTTTGCGTTCAGTTTGGTTTTCTAGCAATCATTCGTCGGTGTTTAAAATGATACTACTTAGAAACAAACATTGTTTACCATGCAAAGAAATGTACTCATTGAAAATTGAGACGCGTATATAAGATTTTCGAAATAAATTCGCCGTCTATTTTTACTATAAGCGAGCTAAAATGTTTTTTATTTTTAATATTTCAAACCGTTGGACAATTTTAGTTTTAAAATCGTACGGGGACTTAGCATGTCCAGGAGAGGTTTACCGGGAGAGTCTTTTCATTTAAATGCGAAACCAATACTGTGCCGAAACAACCTCCTGTCAGGTAATTGGCCCCTATTGGACGCAATCCTTCATCCGGCTTGAGCTGCCGGTATTGGTTTATAACTGGGCGGCAGGCGATTGGTGTAGGCCGAACGCCTAGTCAGTTACTCCGTTCAAGCGGGAGGACGTCGTCATCTGTAACGTCTCCAGGGGGTCATGTTCGTCCGCCTGCACAAGCTCAGCAGGAGGCAGGTGTTCAAGAGCGCCGAGCTTAAGAAAGAATCGAATAAGGTTTCTCGACTAAAATCTACTCTTATTCGCGCTCTTTAATTCACCTCTTTCTCTAAAAGATATACATTAATATCAGCAGTGCTGCGATTTTCCGTCTTCATTCCTCGATGTCGTCAGTATTCCGTTAGTAATGCATTCAGTTAATATTTTTTTCTCCTTTGGTTCGGCCGGTTCCGGCTATTCGCCATTGGCAAAGAAATAGAGATGCTGTAATTTATTGAAGCTGATATCAGTATCATAGAGATAAATAGAATGATAGAATCATAGAATTATAGGCTTGTATATAGGCTAACCCAAATCCCCGATTTCCAATTTAACGGATTTTAAGGTCTTAAATTTATATTTACCGAAATTATCGAATTAAAATAATTCATTCCCAAATACCCGAAGATCACAAATAACTATTAAATATTGTTGAGCAAGCTTTGGAATACTGTTGGAATAAGAGTCACCAGTATTAATGCTCTCGTTTTGCATAATATACCTTGTGTTCTATGAATATATAACAAATTGACGTTTTATATAGGGGGGTCGTTTTGAATGCAGTTATCGGCGTACTGAAGGCATAAAGATTCCTCTGAGTTATTGTCCGAGAGTGGTTTAAATCGGGGCCGACACGGAACGGACGTAGGCACTTATTTATTTTTATTGTCCAATGGATTATTTTATATGGAACATTGTAAAGGCAGAGATTTAGGAGGGGACCCCTTTAAGAGGCAAGTCAAGTTTTGATATGATTGCGCAAAAAAAAATCTTTCAAGTTGAATAACGTTCTTTCATATTCATTTGTCAATCTGTCGGACTATTACGCTATTACCGAGTTGAATTAATAGTAAACGACACTTGTGACTTATTATAGAATAAAGGTTCCAATAGAAAAGATAAGGTGAAAGTAAACAGGTCTTCAATTTGAAGAAAAACAATAATTACATATCAGTAAAACGTACTATTAAATTTCTTTATAAATTAATTACCATCTGCAATTCGGACACCCCAAACTAATACCTTAAATGACGATACTACAGACAAAAATGGTCTAGAATTAAATGCTAGGCGACCGAAAATCTGTGAATGCCCGCAATTAACTTAAACTTGCTTAAACTTCCTTTCTTCTCTGAAAGGAAAAAGGAAGGGAAATTTAAAAAGGTTTCTTAAAAACAAAATGATTTCAAAGAGCAAATCGGTGTAAATTTTCGAACCTATTATTAAGTCGGGACTAGTTCGGCAGTTTCGTGCTTCGCAAGTCTCGGCTGCCCGTGTATCACGATAACTCTTAAGGGTAAGGGCCTAGGGCTTGCGGTAGGCAGAGCGCAGGATTTGAACGCGTCCGGTCCGGTAATTTACTCATTATAACCTGTTGTCGACAAACGAGTTCTCGTCGTCGTTCTCGTTCTTTGGCACTCACGAAACATGTGAAATTGCACGCTGACGTGGTCACTTTTTGTACTTTTTGGCTCCCCGAGGGTGGAATTCAATTTTATCTTTTAACATACGAAAAACGTATTGATCGTACTAATTAACCGAATAATGTTTATATTATTCATGCTTCAAACGAACAAGATGATATTTTACATTCCCGTTGTTATCGAGATATACTATAATAACAATAATAGATGAGGCTATTATTCTTTAGTGTTTCACCCCGTATTTGAACGGAATAAACGTTATAAATAAAACTGATAAGGGAACAAAAAGAGAATTTAAAGCAAAATTTTATCTCGATAAAAATGGAGACTTGTGGTGGAAAGTCTCAAAAAAGTCTCTAACCCCATCCTATGTATAGATCTTTAAGTCCGAAAAATGCATTAAGTCTTACTCATGATCTTATGGTCTAGATCTTAGATTTATCCTCGACGTTCCAAACGTTTCTTATGGGCCTGAAAAGGAGGATTTTTAAATACATATTTAAAAAAGTTCGACAACTAACATTAAAAGAATAAATACATATTTAAAATTGCTGGAACAGAATAAATAATCTTAAACCATTCTACGTCACGTTGCACTTAAAGGACTTACCTTTAATAAAGTACGATCGGAAACTGTAGTAGTTGGTTGGGCGGTTAGGGAATGACTGGGTCGCATCCTGCCAGTGGCATGGTAAACCTTCACTAGTCACCTGTCATGTTCCCGGGCCGTTTTGAAATCGGTACTTTATGTTGAAAGTTCGAAAACAAAGTTCAACTTCGATTATTAACCGCCGCCGGAGACAGCCTACATAGAGCCCTGTATAGAGGGAACTCAATCACGGAAATATCCCCTCTCGTCCAATACTTATTTTTCTCGTCCAGTTTTCATTGCGCCAGTATGGATTAAAACTGGTTTGATAGCACTTTATTCAGTGCAAATATGAAGTCTTTATCTCGAATTTTTAACCGATTTAAGTTTTGGTCTCTAAGCCGTTAAAATAGTTGGAAAAATATGACAAACCCTTGTCTATAGGAAGTAACCGAGTCGGGTTGCCTAATTACAGAGCGAAATAGGGTGTTACAGTTAATATCGCTTTAGGCTTAGTCGGTTGTATTCCGTCAGTAGGTAAATGTACCGACGAAGTGTTTTTCTGCCGATATATATATTTTAAAAATATTACGTTATTTATTACGGTCTATTTTTGAAGTAGAAATAAAAAAAGAGATAAAAATGATAAAGTGATTAAAAAATCATTTTCACATTTATAACCAATATTTTCTTAATTAAATTACGTAAAATATGTGTCTGAGTTAGGAATATTCTAAAAATTTCGCCTTAGTTCTTAACGAATGTTAGTACAAAAATTAGATTTGCTGCAGTTCATCGTGCGCATTTAATTTCAAAACTACTTCTAGCTATAGCGGGATTTTCTCTGGTGGCAACGGAAAGTCTTCAACCTGGGGGAAGACATAAACTTATTATTTTGTATAAGTTCCTCGTGTAATATTCATGTCTACAACCTGGAACAATCAAACTTTAGCAATTTCTTATTGGGTAGGGGGAGAGAAATGGGATAGGGCTTTGCCCAACTATTTTGTGTCGCACGATTCCTCACCGCAGTCAGGACCTGTCCGCGTTTTGGGAACTTACTGTTCTCCTGCTCGGGTTTTTCCTCCCCTATCGTTTTTCCCCGAATTTACCCCCCGGTTTAAAAATATTAGAATGTTCCTGAGGCCCTTCGACTGGGATTCTGGAGGCGGCGACCAACCGCCCAGGAGGAGGCCCGTCGCCGAATCCTCCGCTTCAAAGAGGGACATCATAGAGCTGAAGAGGACGATCGAGGCCAAATTTAAAATCATATCCATATTCGCGGTCACCTATAAGAAAACTGGGGAAATTGTCCGCACCGAAAGTCAGGAGGTGAGCCGCTCAACATACCCACTTTCTGGATTATTTGGAAAAGAAACAGTGTTTTTTTATTGAATTCAACCCTTTAGCTGAATTTGCAGTAAATTTCATGTAAGTGAAATTTTATTATAACTCACTAAGCTTTGTTGGTCCTCCTTTGGCTTTATCAATCGCATAAGACATGAAAATTTCACGCTAGACCCAACTCTCTTCCTCATCCACCAACGTAGTCAAACGAAGTTTTTCTGGTAATTGTTCTAAGGTTTCCGCGACCAGAATTTCGAATTATTACTATCTAACTTGTGGTATGATCGCGTGAGGAGACTCTCGGACAGTAGGTGTTGAACCCCTATCTCATTCTATGTCTACTCCTACATGTTAAACTATTGAATTCGGTGTTACCTGTGATTGAATTTTCAATCTACTGTTATGGGACTGAAAAAATATTCCTGATTAATAAATATACTTTTTATTTTAGTTTATTCTCTTCTGATCTGGGTAGAATTTTGGAAGTTTCGCTCTCAGTATTGCCTGGCGATTGGTTCTTTAACGTTAACTTCCGAGACTAATTTACTCCTCTTGCCGTCGGGGTACTGTTCTCATTAGGGTTACATTTCCTCATTCCTGAAGTCCTGAGAAACCGGTCTAGTTTTAAACCAACCAAGCAGATGGAAACTTTAAAAGATAAATGAATATCATAATTCTATAGAGGTCCCGACTTTTGTGCTTCGTTCCTAGCATTCCGTCAATAATATATTAAGGTACGCACTCGTGTCAGTATCAAATCGAGTGGGGACCTAAGATCAGAGAACAGTTTCTGTCTCCTTTCGCTGGTTTGGTCTTTTGCTAGGCCGGTTTCGGCTGCTCGCCGTCTTCAGTAGCGGTGTTAGTCACTTTGGATGTTTTATTGTGTTTTTCGGGATGTTGTCTGTCTTCATTGACAGTACGAGTGACAGTGATAGTGCAGTGAGGATGCCCAAAAAACATCCAAAGTGACTAGCACCACTACTGAAGATTGCGAGCAGCCGAAACCGATCTAGCAAAAGACCAAACCGGTGAGAGGAGACAGAAACACACGAAATCTACTGTATTCCAACCCCTCACAGACCACAAAACAGGTATGCTAACTAGAAACAGATACCTTATATTTACTTCTAGCTGAGATCGTGTCCGTCAATAATCACCAATTCAAATTGCTTATAGCTTGAAATAATAAAATTTAAATAGGAAACGCGGGGACTCACCGATTCGGCAGGCTGTGAAGGTTCTCGGCCACTGACTGGTCGCATTGGGGACTGCCGCAGCGCAGGGTAGTCGCGTTAATTAACAGGGCGCTGTAGCGGCGAAACATTAATCATTCCAATGGGGTCGGGGTTGGGGGTAGGGGGTTGTTCGACGAGCGACTAATGAGAAAAGTCATGAGATAGAGTGAGTGAGAGGGCCGATTGAAGGTTGGAACGGTGAGAGTGAGAGGGAGAGGGGGCCGATTCCGTGCCTGGGCCGATGAGAGTGAGAGGGGTTGGTTCGGTGCTGCCCTAATTAGCCGTTGCCTGGTATTTCTTAACACCCCCACTCTTCACACAACACCCCTAGGCCCTACTCGAGCACCCCTACACGCTCCCCCGCTAGCGGAGAAAGTCATTCTCTTCAACATTCCGCCTAAAATTGACGTTAAACAGCTCAGCAGGCGACGAAGAGACCATGCTTTCGTTTCACCGAGCCTCCCGTGGGCGTTTTTCACGATGTAAGTTTTTAGCATTCAATTCATCAGCCGCGCGTAGTCTCATATCAGGTTTAAAATACCTGTTTTGTGGTCTGCGAGGGGTTGGAATACCGTTGATTTTGTGTGACTCTGTCTCCTCTCGCCGGTTGGCGAATCTCTTGTACGGTCACTGAAGACAAACAACATCCCCCAAAAACACAATAACAAGACCCATATATATATTAACACGACAGACAACCACCACACTGGATGTGACAGCTGCAGCTCAGTGAGAATACCCAAAAAACATCCAAAGTGCCAAAAGTGACTAACACCGAAAAGACCGAACGAGCGAGAGGAGACAGAAACACATTAAATCTACTGTAATTAATATACTTGTTTCTGAGTCCAGTGTGTATTGGGGACACTTTTGCGATTTGCCGTCTACCACAATTCATTTTGGTCCTAACCTATGTCGGATTCGAATTATCGCCGAATTTTCAATAGTATTCCGTTAATGCTGTAATAACGTTTAAGAAACATAATTTTCTGGGGACTATTACTGGTATTTTTGCATATAATAAATAGACAGTATTTTTAGACAGCTGAACATATCTTTTGGATAATTTTTCGGATATACTTTTTTATATACTGCAGCGAAAGTGCTAACAAGATGCTGACGGAGTGCTACTAACGATGACGAATGGCTGGTCTACTTTAGTACTAAGCGGTCGAATGGAGTCGGCGATGAATTAATGTCATTAATATATACACAAGTGGTTATTGGCTTCCAAACACCTATTAATTCTAAACTATAGTGTTTTTTCTGCCTATCGTCATTATTAGAAGCATTGCTACGGACATTTGTCGGCATTTACTGTGTTCTTTCAATATTGTTTGGAGTCCTGAATACTAAGTCATTTCAGCCAAAGTTTTACATCAAAATAATAGACATAAGAGGGAATATAGAGATGTTCAACAACAAATACGACTCCATGAACGAGCAACTTCATTCCCAGGTGTCGATTGATAATATCGGGTATTGTTGTACACAATTATAATATCGTTTGAAACCAAGAGAATTTAATCATATTTTTAACTAAAATAAGCATAAATATATTTAAAACTGTAGATATTTGGCATTTCTAGGTTATAATATTGAAGCTAATTTAAGTTGCCTGTTTGCGTGTCCGCGAGGTTTTTTAATTCAATACCATCGCCGTGTAATTTTATGCAAGTTTTTCTAAAGAACTTTCTTATAGAAAAATTGACGTGAAATTATAAATTTATTAAATCCTACAAAGAATGAAATTGAAAGGAAATTGTAGTGAAGTACTTACAGCCAAACGTTAAGACTTGATCATTATCACTATTACATCCTTGCCGTCTTGGCAACCCCAATTCGATTTCGAGCGTTGCCATTGCGACCAATTGAATTGTAGTTATGAGTTACACACTAAACACTCAATGCTTAGATCGTGTGGAATGCAGTTAAAATTCGAAAGGTCGGTAATGTTTCTGATTCGATAAGAATACGGTTCATATATATTACGATTTATTTTATTTTTAATTTTATTTACTGATATGCTTTACCTTGGATATGAAACTTATTAGGAATTATAAATGGCGTATAATTTACTTATTACACGCTATTTCATGCCGCTATTTTATTTGAGTTTAGTGTCAAAACATTTCTGTAAAAAAATACCTATTTCTTTGTGACTGACCGCATATTTTCTGTTATTTAATTAAAACCCGAGTATAATAAAATATAAGTACATAAAATTCATAGGAATTTATTAAAACTTTGTTGATATTCGTTGTATGGTATGTCGAAACACGCTGCGATAATCTCGTTTTGATATAAATATATCTGTCCAATTATCTTATTCCTCGTATACAAATTGTATGTGTTCTACAGGGATGGAATCGTAGACGGCTGTTCTAACTGTACAGAAAAGATTTAGAGTGTCAATAAACCTAACGAATAGGTAGTAACCGCGGAATTAATATTTAATAACCAGAATATAGATATGCTGCGACAACGGTCTTTAACGTGGAACGGCGCTCTAATGCAAAACCCGCGTTACAGAGTCATGCTGTCCTAGTATACTCGCGCGCCGTTTAAAGCAATAGCATGTTGGCCCAACCTTGGGAACATGTCCGTACACAGTACCAACGCGTGTTCACATATATAATTTAATAATATATGGTGTCAGAGAGAACTTTATTCGATTTTTAAAAAGATCTTGCACTAATAATTAGAGGAACATAAAATCCAGAAAAACTAAAAAAACATTCTTAGATTGCGATTGTAAGAACTGCATTCAATAATGTATTTATTACGCGTCTCTAGTAAGACTATTTTAAAGATGTGTTGATTAATATAGTTCTTTGATATGAGATTTTGTAGAAACATCTTCTCACATATCTGAATGCTGAATTTCAATATCACCTGCTGTGGTCTTATCAGTTTATATATAACGTTCTATGACGCTCCTACCATTTTCATTCTTTATATACCCGTGTTGCGTGATCAGTAAAAAATATGTTGCTATAATGGTTTTATCTAATTCCGCCAAATTTAGACAAAAATCAGGAATACGTTCGTTCCAATTTTGGGAAAGGGGACGACGCCTTATTTATGGGCACAGTGATGAATACTTGACAGTGAGTCTGAAGTATTTTACAGACACTCGAACCCGTATAAAGTCTAGACAATATGTCATTGCAATCTTTACGATGGCTTATAAATATAACCGACTCGAGACCGAATATTTTTCATAGAGAAACGTCAGTGGGAATGGAAGCTTTAAAAGACAGTCTCGTGACTGGTAGGCTTTTCCTCCTGTCCCTCTCACTCTCTGTTATTCGCTCTCACTCTTTCTCCCTCCCTCCCCTCCGCCCCATCTCTCTCTCTCTCTCCCGCCGGCACGAAGAGGAGATAGCGGAATGCGCAAAGCGTTGTTCCAAGCGAATGGGAGTCGTAGTCCGGCATCAGTGTCCGGAGGATGTGGACGCAGAACAGGAAAGGGAACGTCACCCGGGACGCCTCGTCCGACCCAGAGGAGGACCCAGTGGACGCCAATCAGGTAGCGGAGACTTTGTCGCGCGAAGAGAAGCTTCTAGTAAGCCACTTCTGATTAACTCTTAACTCTTAACAAATCCATTAAGCACGCCCCCAAACGTATGCAACTACGTTAACATACCTGTTTTGTGGTCTGCGAGGGTTGGAATACCGTAGATTTAGTGTGTTTCTGTCTCCTCTCACCGGTTTGGTATTTCGCTAGATCGGTTTCGGCTGCTCGCCATCTTCAGTAGCGATGTTAGTTACTTTTGGCACTTTGGATGTTCTCTGCGCATCCTCACTGCACTGTCACTGTCACTTGTACTCTGGTGGTTGTCTGTCTCTCGTATGTGTTTATAAATATGTGCATCGTTATTGCGTTCGGCATGTTGTTTGTCTTCAGTGACAGTGACAGTGCAGTGAGGATGCCCCAAAACATCCAAAGTTCTAAAATGACTAACAACCGAAACCGGTCTAGCAAAAGACCGAACCAGCGAGAGGAGACAGAAACACATGAAATCTACAGTATGAAACTGCATTTCATTCGCATTGAACACTCTGTTCAATATCTTGACGGTTTTTTTTATAGTTTAGAATACCTGTTTTGTGGTCTGCGAGGGGTTGGAATACCGTAGATTTCGTGTGTTTCTGTCTGTCTCCTCCTAGGAAAAGACCAGCGAGAGGAGATAAAAACACGCGAAATCTACGGGTTTTTTTTATAGTTCGCTGTCGAAACACTGCCTGGGCGAGTGGTCCTCCAGTAGGACCTTGATGATGGAACCAATAAGAGAGTTGCGAAACGTCGGAAGCAGTCCATTTAATGGAACCCAGTCGGGCGGTTTTCGAAAACAGGAAAACTCTCGGAACGGCCAACCGATATTCTTCCCACGTCGGGCGATCTCACCGGAAGCCAGCCAGTAATAATTTCCCGCTTCCGGTGACTCTCCTTCCGGTTATATCCGCTGGCGTATTTCCGTTCGCGTATTTGAAACCGCTTGGCACGATTCTGCGATTTTCCGAGAATAACGTGCCAGTTTCGTGATATACATCACAAACGGCTGTTGCACTTCGGATCCAACTTCGAGCGGAGTGAACATTCAGTTTTATGGGGGAATTATCCAAAGTGTCGGAAATGAGTGTTTTTTGTTTTATACACACTGTTCACAGCGCTGCCGAGAGGCTAATTGGGCGGGGGGGGGCGCTGAGGAACTGTGTCCTCTCACGGAAACGATTGTCAGGCGAACTTTCACGTTTTCTGTCCCAGACAAAACTTAACTTTCCCGTTGCATACTTTAAATATGATCTATTTATTTTTGACGTATTTATTTTATGTAAGTGATTCATTTCCATTGTCTATATTTTAATACGCATCTCGTACAAGTTTCATTGTTCTGTAATACTGGAGGAATATTCACATTATCGTTCTGATGAAACTTCAATGAAATCATTCCTTCTCAGGAGGATATTGGCCAGAAAAGCCCATAAAGATTCGGTTGTCATATAGTAAATACTGAAATGAAATAGAATATTATCCGGAGAACAAATATTTATGGCCTGACCGTAAGAATTGGGTCCAGAAAACTGTTTTTGTTTACTCTTTTCAATATAATATACTACTAAATCTACACAAAGATTATTAGAAGAAAATTCAGATTCGTGTCACATGAAGTTCCAGCAGTAAAATGTCTTACAAATTAAACTACATGTGTTCTCGGACGCGATTGGTAGATTCTCCTGTCTGCGTGTTCCAGCATAAACTTTACCCCAGTCCCACGAAGTTCACTACGCTATTAAGTTTTCAGCTAGGTTATTACTTTTACTTGTATTATAACATCCGCACTCTATCCTATCTAGATTTACCCTATTCAATATTTTTAAGACAAATAACTAATCATTCCAGTGCCTACCCTCCGAAATTGTACTTCCAAATCTGAAAAAACTTGATTCAATCATTATTAATAATTAATTTAGGTTTCTATTCAAAAATTTAATAGAAGTTAAAATTTTCCTTTAGAAGATAGTGAAGATTATAAAGAAAGGGCGCAATTATTACACAGAAATTAATTAACACGAATTTTCATTTATATAGTCTGTCTGTTTTTTATTGCATAATAACAACGTCATATTTTTCGTCAGATTGATTTCAATGAACATAAATAAACCGTCGGCAAGAGAGCGAGGGATATTTAATTTCGAACGGCGCTCTGATGCCAAACACGCCTTACAGAGTGTTGCTGTTGTAGTATACTCGCGCGCCGTCCGAAAAATCAGTAAACTCTCCTCGCACCGTACATATGTGTGTGAAATTATATTTTCGAGCTTTCTTTCGCCTATAAAAAATCTGGCGCTTATCAATCAATAAAATAAAATAAAAATAAAATTCATTACGATAGTTGCGGTCACACCACTAAATGGTTCCCATCGTAAAGGTGTCGCTTCCTAATACAACTGGACCATCTAAACCTGAAAAAACTTGATTCAATCATTATTAATGATTAATATAGATTTCTATTCAAAAATTTCTTAGAAGTTAAAATTTTCCTTTAGAATATAGTGAAGATTGTACAGAAAAGGCGCAATTATTGTAAAGAAATTATTTAATACGAATTTTCATTTATCTACTCTGTCATTTATTATACATTAATTTTTTATTACATAATAACAACTTCATATTTTTCGTCAGATTGATTTCAATGAACATAAATAAACCGTCGGCAAGAGAGCGAGGGATATTTAATTTCGAACGGCGCTCTGATGCCAAACACGCCTTACAGAGTGTTGCTGTTGTAGTATACTCGCGCGCCGTCCGAAAAATCAGTAAACTCTCCTCGCACCGTACATATGTGTGTGAAATTATATTTTTGAGCTTTCTTTCGCCTATAAAAAATCTGGCGCTTATCAATCAATAAAATAAAATTAAAATTAAATTCAGTACGATAGTTGCGGTCACACCACTAAATGGTTCCCATCGTAAAGGTGTCGCTTCCTAATACAACTGGACCATCTAAACCTGAAAAAACTTGATTCAATCATTATTAATGATTAATATAGATTTCTATTCAAAAATTTCTTAGAAGTTAAAATTTTCCTTTAGAATATAGTGAAGATTGTACAGAAAAGGCGCAATTATTGTAAAGAAATTATTTAATACGAATTTTCATTTATCTACTCTGTCATTTATTATACATTAATTTTTTATTACATAATAACAACGTCATATTTTTCGTCAGATTGATTTCAATGAAAATAAATAAACCGTCGGCAAGAGAGCGAAGTTTTTTAATTTCGAACGGCGCTCTGATGCCAAACACGCCTTACAGGGTGTTGCTGTTGTAGTATACTCGCGCGCCGTCCGAAAAATCAGTAAACTCTCCTCGCACCGTACATATGTGTGTGAAATTATATTTTCGAGCTTTCTTTCGCCTATAAAAAATCTGGCGCTTATCAATCAATAAAATAAAATTAAAATTAAATTCAGTACTATAGTTGCATCACTATATGCTTCCCATCGTAAAGGTGTCGCTCCCGAATACAACTGGCGGATTTTAATTTTCATTTATAAAACTGTTGTACTAGTTAAACATTTTTTAAGACTTGTGTGATCACGATCTCTGAAATAGGCTGAGTTAGCTATATGTGTCTGGAAACTTCTGGAACTAAGTATTTTACTCCGAGCCTGTTCCACGAGGAAAATCCCTGTAATTAACATTGTTAAATTGTGTGTATGAAAATAGTAACTAATATTTTTATATATCTGCCCAACAAGAAACGGAGGGAAGAATGCGAGCGGAAAGCGCGAAGAGGGGAAATGGACCCCAGGCTCGAGTTCACGTTCCAGCTGCTGATAGACGGCACTGGACTCCCGCGTTCGGAGATCATGGACAATGTCTTCGAAGGAAATATGGTTACTTTTTTTCTATTATTATCGTAATATAAATGCATTATTTTCGATCCCAAGTATGTCAGACGGTAGAATTCAAACTCTTCTCGCATTCAACGATTTGTTGATAGACAATTGAGATGTGCACACGTCTCGTTATTAGACCGTAAACCAAACTATAGCACAGGCTAATAAAGTGTTTTGAGAATTAAAATAATTGGTATTCCATCCGAAACTCCGGTCGTATAGATACACACATACGTACATCCGTTTAATCATGGCGTGTACATGTAAGTCCCTTCGGTGGCCGATATATGACCGGTATAACTGATCATGTTTCAAATATGACCGCGATCACTTTCTTTATTCCAGTTGGACGAAATAAACGAGCTGTTCATGCCCCACATGAGAAATAAACTGATATGGTTTTACCAGGACGTCGAGGAAGCTCCTCCAGTTCAGCCCCAAGAGCCAGTAAGTACACAACCGTATTTATAAATAAAGTAATTTTGAAATGAATCCTGATAATTTAGATCGCCCCCGGTTAGAGTGATGGAATTCTAGTTCGTGGCGAGGTGAAAGGATAAAAATAAATATTCAGTAATAAAACATTTTATCTGGGCAATTTCTATTCGCTAACTAGTTGTGCGGGCCATCAGATAGAATAGATAGCTTAGGAAGGTATTTCAATAGAAGTGAAAACCGAATAACGAGGACGGAGTTTATTGTCCAAAATAATCAATAGATTGTCGTTACCACTAGATTGATTACTTTTTGTTGAGCACAGACCGAACATTTAGAATGAAAGGAACCGATCGAGTTTTCCGCTCTACCTTAATCGCTAATTATTCTTTTTGTGATTATTCTTATATATTAAAAATCGTTGATTCCTTTTCCTATTTTTTTTGTTGATAAGACAGGTTTCTTTCTTAAGTTTCTAAGTGAATTTCAGGTGAAAACAACGGGGCTGCGAGGGCTACAGACGGCCATACAGAAACCGACTCAGGCCGCGGCCTCTGTGAAGAAAAACTGTTCCTTACGGACGGTTGGCAAACTCCACTGACGGGCATATGCATCTACATGTTCAGGCTAAACGTAGCCAAACAGCTACCCGAAGAGGGGTTCCAAAAGGTATACGTTTCTCAAGTCCAACCTGTTAGGGCATCTGCTAGAAAATTTGCGAATTTTCAATTAAAATTTCATATTCCTGCCAACTCAATCGTAAAGGATATCCCTCCGTACTTTCTGTTGAAGAAAATTAACTCTTGGAAAATGTTGTGCTCTAAACTTTTACTGGATTCCTGGAAACATTTAGAAATCTCTGGGAATATGCCAAGTTCTTGAGTCAATAAATAACTAATTGTATAATTAGCCCAAATGGGAGTATATTTCGGCACCCATATGTAATGTAAGCTCCTTTCAGTTCAAATGTAATTTTAATTAAGTAATTTATGCCGTAAATTCTATATATACATTTAGGCTAATATTGTAGTGGGAAGCTCTCTCTACTGCAATTCTGTACCACTATCCCATACTCACCACCATACAGTGGCTCTAGACCCGGTAAGTAGGGAGGATTTTTTGAAGAAATAAATACCATTTATGTTTTATTGAAAACCCGCCTAGATAGAGTTTTTGGTTTAAGCATTTCGGTTATTCAATATTGTTAGAACGGATTCTAAAATTGAGGCAAAATTAATTAATTAATTAATTAACAGGACCTGTTCTGTGGTTTGATAAACGCCAAAGAGGTTGGGCTTGTTCCGACTGTGCAGCGAGTCATGCAGAACGTTTTTATGGAAGCGCTGTCTCAGCCCACCCCCGACACAGAAGAGGAAGAGGTCGGCAGTTCGGTACTGAAGAATCAACTTCTGCCTTGCCTTAGATCGTTTTGCAGCGCACTTAAAGGTAAGTTGTTCAGAATTTTGCGGCATGCGAGGGTTCCGAATAGCCTACTCTACAGTACAAGTGACAGTGAGTGCACACTGCTAATGAAGATGGCGAGCAGCTGGAACAGATTTAGGAAAAGACCAAACCAGCGAGAATTGAGAGAAGAAATCTACAGGTAAGTCGTTCATTTTTAACAGCGAAAAATTCAAACAAAATTTAAAAATTAAAGCTTAAAAATCCTTAAAAATTAATCCCACTTCGGCATCAGTGGCGGCAACTGCAATTGAGAGCAGTGGCATTATTATTCCTTATGTTAATTTCAACAAAAAGAACTGTTCGTATTTCAGGTTCTGTTTGTACTTTTACTCTTTGATTATTTTTTATTATTGTTGTTTAATTAATTTTGTCATTATTCAATTCGATCGATTTTGTGATTATTCAGTTTGCGAAGAGGTGCGAAGAGGAAAACCCATTCGAGGTGGAGAGCAACATGCTCTCGAGCCTGACCACTCCGGAAGAGATGACAGAAATAATGCACAGCCCTGAACATTTAGTGATCCTGGAAGAAAGGTTAAAACTGTGGATGAAAAGAGTCCAGTCGGTAAGTCTTAAACTTATTGTTTATTTCACTGTTTATATCACTCATGCAATTTTCTCACTAATTCACATTATTGAATTCAGTTTATTTATTTTATTTTTTACAGTCAATGGGACTAAAAAATATCTTTCACTTTCTTATTGATCTCTTCATGCGACGATTTCACTGATTTTCATCCTAAAAATGTTAACATTACTTATAAATAAATGTCTACAGTACAAAAGGGAAAAATTAGAAAATACATTTTTTTTAAATTTGAATATCCTTGGGTGATGATTAAAAACATTTTTTATGGTAACGGGTACTTGACAAGTAGTTGGTTGGCCTTGTTTAAATATTATTTCATAAATTATGGGACCGCGAAAAGCTAATATATTCTTAATGTTTTATGTCGTTTATAATGTTTTTAATTCATATTTAAACGATGCTTTTCGTGTTCGTGTTTTGATAGTTCATATGTTCGCCGCTAGATGGCAATATGGCGATATTAACGGGCTTGACTTGTGGCACTCTCTTTCGAACTACAACCTCGAGTTCTATCTCTCCCGGCGTGTGTCCCCCTTTGGTGCTAGAACCATAAAAATATTACAAGCTACAAGAGATTCTTTTATAAGGAGAAGTTAGTATTTATAACGAAATTTATTGCTCCAAGGTGATCATGGAAAGCGAAAAACTGAGAATGGAAAACGACTCGAGCGGCCCTCAGGACGAGCTCGAATACTGGAAAAAGAGATACGCTCAGTTTTCACAAATCGTCAAACATTTGCAGGAGGAAGAGGTGAACCGCCGTTTGCGATTCTTACTTATTTTACATTTACAAAATGCCACTCGAGGTTAAATAAATTACTCCGAATTTTGCAGATCGCTCTGACAATTCACACTCTCGTGATGGCCAGGTCGAAAGTGATAAAACAGTGGAAGGAAGTGGACATGAAAATAACTTATTGCTACAACGAATCGAGGGACAACGCTAAGTATATACAGGCGATAGAAAAATCCTGCCACTCTTTGTACCTCCACGATCCCGTAAGTACTAGATATTGTTTAACGCTGTAATATAGATATTCTTCTAACGTTATTTATATAGTTCTTATTTCCTCTAAACCAATAAAAAAATACAATTGGCCGTACAATAATATAACCGAATCGGAAATGTAAATAATATGATATTTGCTCGACAGGTCCGAATGAGTGATTCAATCCATACCTTACTGAGGACGGTCCGTCTCATACACACGGTTTCACAGTTCTATAACACCTCGGAAAGGATATCCTCTCTGATGGTCAAGGTGGGTTACGTCTTCGGGTCTTTGAGCCGGCACTTGAAGCAAGTGCCGAACACTAACGGTGGCCCGACTCTTTCAGATAACCAACCAGATGATAGAATCCTGCAAGCAGTACGTCACCTACCGGGGCAAGGAGACGATCTGGTCGCAGGATCAGGAGTTGACCAGGGACAAGTTGATCAGTTGCATCAAGTTGAACAAGGTGTACAGGCTTACTTACACGCATCTCAAACAACAGCCGCTCATACCGGATCAACCGTCGCTTCAGTTTTCGGAAAACTACGTCTTCGGGAAATTCGATACTTTTTGCGATAGGTTGGGAAAAATTCTAATGATTTTTGATCTACTCGACGACTACAACACTTTGTTCGAGCGCAGGATGGAAGGTAAGTCCGGTAATTATCGTCTTATTACATTACAGAAAAAAAGAACAAATTAATTAACATTCTATTTTTGTTTAAAGGTTTACTTCTCGGAGAAGGTACGTTATTTAATAAGTGCTTTAATAATAATAATTTTCGTCCGTAGATGCGCCAAAACATGTTTAAAGTACGTTAAATTACAGAACTCGAAGAGGTTGTCAGGAGTTTCAACGAGGCCAAGGATAACGTTACCACAAAAACATACGATTATTTGGATCACAGGAATGCTGAATTCGATACCGATTACGAAACATTTCTCTCTGAAACCGACAGCCTCAAAAAGAAGATTGCGGCTACAATTGAAGCCAATTACAAGTCCGTCTGGCAGACGGCTCAGGGCGTCAATTTTCTCACGAGATTTGAAAAGGTCTGCTCACATTTCGAACTCAATACTTGCATGAAATTGCATAATTATAGATAGACTAAAGTGTATTTTAACTGTAACAGGTCAGTGAGAAAATTCCTCTAGATCAGATGTCCGAGAAGTACGATAGAGTGTTGACATTCTGCGGCAATCAATTGGACAGAGTTTATAAACGTTTCAAGAAGGAAAAGAACCGACCTCCATTGCCAAGGAACTTTCCTCCGATTTCCGGTAATTCGTACAACTATTAATTCTTGATAATGAAATGGGAGATTTAAATTGTGAGCCGATGTCATTTAGACAGGTTGGGAGGGATTCGTTCGATTTATATAGTTTTTTTAAATTGAAAAATTAGGAAGAATAACTTGGAAGAGGTCTCTTCATTCCAATCTGCGAGAGCTGATGGACAGTGTTACGACGCACCCCGTACTGAAGACGCTGCCTCGAACGGCCGAACTCGAAAGGAAATACAAAATAATCGAGCAGGCGCTAGGCGTTTACGAAGAGGAGATTATTAAAACCTGGATGAATCACAATGTAATTACAATTCGAATTGTACCGAATCGGAACGAATTACCGACCTACTTTCTAAAGTGTTTTAAATCAACAGGTATGGATCGTCGAAGGGTGCCTGCAGAAAAAATTGCTCGTCTTAAACGAAAAATCTGAACTGAAAGTGAATTTCGACTTCAAACTGACTCTGTTGATTCAAGAGGCCGAAAATATGGCCAAGCTGTCGTTGCCCATCCCTGTCATAACAAGAACGCTTCTGTTCAAGAAGAAACATTTCAGAGAAATCGCCGATAATTTGCAGGTAAATCGTCGGGGTGTTTACAGAAATACTTGTGACTGGGAGCAAACTAAAAAAAAATTTGATTTTCCTATTCCTTTTTTTTTACAGGAACTCTTGAATTCATTTTTCACCGTCGTTAGGAGGGTGAAACTCGAGGTGCGGCCGTTATTTCTCCCTCAGCTGGTTCGCCTAACAGGTATGCTGTCTCCGGCTCTCAACGTCCTAACTTGGACTGATCCCGGATGGAAGGATTTCATTCAAAATACTACTGAAGCCATCAAAAGTTTTGACATCCTTGTCACAAGGTCAGTTGAATTATCTCATTGCGTCCATAATTATAACAGTCTGTGGATCAATTAGAACGGTGGCCGTAAGCTCTTCTTTTAAGAGCTAATAAACCGCTCAGGTGGTTTCCGAAAAACCGGTAAACTTCCGGAACGGCGGTTCCGACCACATCGGGTTCCATCTTACCGGAAGTCCGGGGCGGAAACCTTCCCTCATCTAATATTTAACATAGTCATTCAAATATTCAATACATAGGACTTTTAAAGGTGATAAATACTTAACAAATTCACAGAATACAATATGCTTTGTTTCAGGGTTCATGATGTTTATTCAAACAGGATTTTACATGTTCTCTCGAGTATGCAGAGTGCCTGCTTGAACCTGTTGCCTTTGGACGATCCGTGGAGTATGGAAGAATTTGTAGAAAAAAATGATGATCACTGCAGGAATGCTGCCATGGTCGGTTGTTTTATCTATTTAAGTACAAGTGTTAAACACACTGTGCTGTGGTTAAAAAACAGTTTTAAACAGTTAAAGTATTTTTCCACATATATTTTAGCTCTTAATTGCATAAACTATCATAGGAGCTGAACAGGAAAAGTCTGATGGTAGAAGAAGCTGTTGAGGAAGTGTTGGAGTTGGTGAGGAAAGCAGCAGAAGTGTTCAAAGCCAGCCAGTCGACTGATGAATTTGAATTCTTAAAGGAAGGTAATTAAAAAATTGAAAACATTTCCTGTAACAATATTTTAATGGAATAATAATTATTAGTATTAATTGACTTTAAATGCTGTTTAGAAATGAACGAGGATGATGGGAGTGATGCCTCTTCTAACCTGCAGCAACAAGACTGGAGCATTGTTTGGGAATGTTTTGAACAACCACAGACCTTATTGAAAACTGAAGGTGGTTTGTCTAAAGCAATGCAGGTAAATGTACTGAAATATAATCAATAAATTCTTAAAGATCATGAATACATCCATTAAAATTAAAATTAAATTGAAGTGCGATGAATAGTTGTGACAAATAAAATTGAAAGTAGATTTGTTTCACTAAACTAGATCTGTAAAGATTACAGAATTTAAAATTTATGTAAATTGTAGGAAATGGTCCGAAATGCAGTCAGTGAAATGAGAAGGTATTACAGTAGAAAAGTTGTTGATGTGCTAATTAAAGTAACAAGGCATGCTCTTGATTCAATACGACGTAGATTCACTAATCAGGAAGGTACAAAATTAATTATGTTTAATGTTTTAGTTATGAGCAGTAATATTAGAATTGCCCTATAATATAGAATCTTGAAACAATAATTACTATATAGTTTTGAACTGTATTCAGAGTAAATTCACTTATATTTGCAGATAACTGCCCTGTTCTATTGATCAATGCGACATTGGCAATTCCCAATGTTGTGATACGCCCAAATCTAAATGAAATTCAGGAATGTTTGGTCCAAGTTGGGAAAACAATTACTAGTGTAGCACGTGGAGTGTCTCAATGGACTGGTGGCAAGCCTCAACCGGTGTGTATACTGTATGCCCAGAAGTATATTTATATATATTGATTTTTAATATTACTTATTTTTAATTTAGATTCAATTTCTTGATATAAAATCTGACTGAAATAATTTTGTTTTGAATGTGTGTGTTCCTTGTCTATTGTATGTGCTGTGTCTTTTTGGAATACTGATTTCTGACCAATCCCTTTTGAAAAACTCCTTGTCATTCTTCATCCCTTTTTTACACTTGATCGTTCTGCCCTTCAAATTAATTTGATTTACCCGCTTTGTGGCTCGTCGTGTCCGTTGTTTGTTGTCCTCCCTGGTTTGTTCGTTCAGCAAAAATTTGAAGGTTGGAAACGCCTGGGCTCACAAGGGACTTTGGGTGGTCCGAAAGCATTGGCTAAAATTATCTCTCAACTAGAACAGATCGAACCTGTGAAAGAGGACGTGAGAACGAGGAGAAGGAGATTTTATCGCCTTGCGTCCACGACAAAACCACCATTTCCACACCAACCTCAGAACTTCTACACTCATGTCATGGACAACAAAGAAGTTGTGAAGTCATTATCACTGTTGTCAACATGTGTTCAACCACTGAATCCTGTAATTATAACTTATTCATTTTTGAAAATAATTGAAAACCCATTCTAAAAATATGTTTCACAAATTTAATTCTTTCCAATAACATTCTATTTATCTTTAGGTATTTAGTACCTATTAAATACTTGTACATTAAAATCTATTGCAATATTCATGGGAAAAAATGATAATAAATTGTTAACAATAATAAAAATAAATTTAGACTTATGTATTAACAATGCACATGTAACTTCAAGGAAACTGAAGAATTTATTAAAAATTGGAACCCATTTAAAATTCTATGGAGCAATGAAAATGTCTCGAACAAAAGAGATATTCATAATATAACTCTTTCTGATTGTGAAGGATTTCTATGTAGGCTCAGTGATCTTGAAACGGGTCTAGAATCTGAACAAGAATTATTTATAATTAAAGCTGCCATTTCTATTTCTGTTGGTAAGTACTATTTATTAAAATTAAATGAATTCATAATTCCCAATTAAATTATGTCAATAATTATTTTCTTTCAACATTTTTTAATTTCAAACACTGTTTAATCTTAAATAATGATTTTTGTAGAACGTTTGAAACTGGGCCTGCAGTCAGAATTGCGAACGTGTATCAGTAAAATTGGACAAATATTGAGGAAGAAATACATAAGGGAAATGGACTATGTCTATGCAGTGATGTCAGAAATGGAGAGAAAACTCGAGAGACCCATTAGGGATCTTGATGATGTAAGAATGGTGATGGAGACTCTTAAGAAGATCAGAGAACAAGAAGTTGATATGGAACTGCGAATAGAACCAATAGAGGTAATACAATTGTTGGATTAACTTTACATTGTGAAAAAATAAAGAATTTTTTCTAAATATCTTTATTTCATTTCAGGAAGCATTTAATGTTTTGACAAGATATAATTTACCAGTGGACCGTGAAATTTTGGAGCAGGTAAGATTCTTATTTTGTTTTACTATAAATACTGGTATTGTAGATTGATTTTATTTTATAAAACAGTCTGTAAAATGTTTCATAGGTGGATAACCTGAGATATTCATGGCAAAACCTACTTGCCAGAGCAATGGAGGTCAATACCCAGTTATTGAAAATGCAACCAACATTTGAAGAAGAACTTCGAAATAATTTGGCACAATTCCGCGAGGAAAATAAGCAGTATTGTCACCAGTACAGGACTTCAGGCCCTATGAGTCCTGGTTTATCACCCCGTGAAGCAAGCGACAGACTTCTTCTGTTCCAGGTAAAACTGATGGGTTTTTTATTTCAAAAAAATAAGTAACCTTAATTTAGTTAATTAATACAATTTAATTAAAATGAGCAATCAGTTAAAAATATGTTTTAAATAAACTGAATAATGTTTGTAGAACCGGTTTGATGGTATGTGGAGAAAATTGCAAACCTATCAAAACGGTGAAGAGCTTTTTGGATTACCTCCAACAGACTATCCAGAGCTTGGCCAGATAAGAAAGGAACTCAACCTCCTTCAGAAATTGTACAAATTATACAATGACGTTATTGATCGAGTCAGCAGTTATTATGACATTCCTTGGGGCGAGGTCAATATTGAAGAAATTAACAATGAATTGATGGAATTCCAAAACCGATGCCGAAAACTTCCAAAGGGCTTGAAGGTATAGAAAATTATTTATTTCTTAAATTGTAAATTGTCAGTACTTACTATTGTTTAAATATTATTTGCTTGCTTAGGAATGGCCAGCATTCCATGCACTGAAGAGGACCATAGATGATTTCAATGATATGTGCCCACTGTTGGAATTAATGGCCAACAGAGCGATGAAACCTCGACATTGGCAGCGAATAATGGAAGTTACTAAATACAATTTTGATTTGGACAGTGAAGGATTTTGCCTTAAAAATATCCTGGAGGCTCCTCTACTCAAACACAAAGAAGATATCGAGGTAAAAATTGTATTTATTTTACTATTAATATGACATATTGTACATCTTATATACAAAGATGAAAGTTTGGCCGGGGTAAATACCTATACTACGTTTAGGAGTAGCACAAAATTCGGGAAATTTCAAAAAGTTTCGTTTTTCAACATTCTGTTATATAGGGCAAGTGTATCTCACATGGGGACCACTGTTGGTGCAGTCAAAGCCATGTACATTTTTGAAATTTAAAACGTTTTCGATTTATCAACTCTCCTTTACTTATTTAATAAGAAATAAATAAAATAATAATTTAAATAAGTTATTTAAATAATTGCGAATTAAAAATGTGTACTCGATTATTTTGTAATTATTCGGTTGTTACATTACATTTTGTAAAACTTTCTTCCGTATAGGACATTTGTATATCTGCCATGAAAGAGAAGGACATTGAAGCCAAGCTAAGGCAGGTGACTAATGAATGGTCAGTACACGAGCTGACATTCATGACTTTCAATAATCGCGGTGAGCTGTTACTACGTGGTGATACAACTGCTGAAACAATTACTCAGCTAGAGGACAGTCTTATGGTGTTAGGATCGCTGCATTCAAACAGGTAATAGAAATCATACTTTTCCATAAAATCTATTTGAATTAATCTAAAATTTAAATATCTCGATTATTTTGGAATGCCCGTTATGTGACCTGCGTGGGTTGGGAACACTGTAGTTTAGTTGGCATTACTGCATATTAAAATACCCAACCAGCGAGAATCAGATAGAAGATTGGGAAAACTAGTACGTTATATTTAAAATTACTTTTAAAGTCTGTTCAGTAACACGATGTTCTTATTTTCAGATACAATGCACCGTTTCGTAAACAAATTCAAATCTGGGTTCACGATTTGGGCAATACAAATGAGATTTTGGAAAGGTGGCTTCTTGTCCAGAACCTGTGGGTGTATCTGGAGGCCGTCTTCGTTGGGGGCGATATCGCCAAACAGCTGCCCAAGGAGGCGAAGCGGTTCAGTAAAATCGACAAGTCCTGGCAGAAAATAATGCAACGGGCACACGAAACACCTACAGTCGTCTCGTGCTGTGTTGGCGACGACATGCTCAAGCAGCTCTTGCCCCACCTTCAAGAACAGCTCGAACTCTGCCAGAAGTCTCTCAGCGGGTATAATATACTATTATTTTGATCGTCGGTACAAAATATCCATAATATTCCGGCGTTGATTTAAATATCTGTGTACACAGCTATTTGGAGAAGAAGCGTATGATGTTCCCGAGATTTTTCTTCGTTTCCGATCCGGCCCTGCTTGAAATTCTCGGACAAGCTTCCGATTCGCACACGATACAGAACCATCTGCTTTCCATTTTCGATAATATTCGCCATGTAAAGTTTCACGACATCGAATACAATAAAATGACTGCAATCGTTTCATCGGAAGGTGAAAGCATTCAGGTAAATTTAAAATTGATTGACATTTTTTAAACGAAATTGAAGTGTGGTTTTGCAAGGGTTAGTGATATAATACTTTTATTGAAGCTCGAAAAAGCAGTCAGAGCGGAAGGGAGCGTAGAAACATGGCTGACTTCTTTGTTGAACACATCACAACAGTCGCTGCATTCCATAATCAGGATGGCATTTGGCATGGTCAATGATCCTAATTTCAATATTCTAACCTTTTTGGAAAAAATGCCTGCCCAGGTAATAAATCCCATTAACCTATATATGCAAATATGATTTCTTCCTCATATTATTTATTCTTTAGTGGCCATAAAAATTATTAATTACGAATTATGAAACCACAAATAGAAACAATACCAGTAAGCTTGCACTAAATAGGTTTGATATGCAGCTACATAATTGTATATTATAGCAAACTTAGATTGTTTTTTCATCCACCAACAGGTTGGTATCCTTGGAATACAAATGATATGGACAAGGGATGCAGAAGGTGCACTAATGCTTGCAAGGAGTGATAAAAAATTGATGTCTGAAACTAACAATAGATTTCTGGAACTCCTGAACACGCTTATAGACCAAACAACAAGAGATTTGGCCAAACTAGAAAGAATTAAATTTGAAACACTTATTACAATACATGTCCACCAAAGAGACATCTTTGATATTTTGGTAAGTAAATTTACTAGCTTAATGAAAACAAAAGATATTTCTTATTAAATTTCTATTCCTTATATTTTCTCCAATGTTTTTTTTTTATGATTTAAAATATTTCAGGTCCGTTTGAATGCAAGGTCCACTAATGATTTTGAATGGCTTAAACAATGCAGATTCTATTTCAAAGAAGATATCGATAAAACTTGGATATCGGTCACAGATGTGACATTCACGTATCAAAATGAATATTTGGGGTGCACAGAGAGGCTTGTTATTACACCATTAACTGATAGGTGAATAAATAGATTTCCCATCTTAAGTGTGTTCCCCCTGTTGCATATGATTCAATTACCTGTTTTAAATTTGTTTCAGATGTTATATAACATTGGCCCAAGCTTTGGCCATGAGTATGGGTGGTGCTCCTTGTGGCCCTGCCGGTACGGGAAAGACAGAGACAGTGAAGGACATGGGGAAAACACTAGGAAAATATGTTGTTGTGTTTAATTGTTCAGATCAGATGGACTACAGAGGATTAGGGCGTATTTATAAAGGTATTTGCATTCAATATTTCAAATGCATGCCTGTATTTCTGCACCATTAATATTCACAGTTACATATGCTGTATTAAACAGAATTCTATTGGCAACAATTATTCTATTTAATGAAATTGTGTAATTGATTTATACAGGCTTGGCACAGTCGGGTTCGTGGGGTTGCTTTGATGAGTTTAACCGGATCGAACTGCCCGTACTGTCAGTTGCTGCTCAGCAGGTTGCTGTTGTTCTGTCTGCCAAAAAGGAAAAGAAAAAGCAGTTTGTTTTCACTGATGGGGATCTCGTCGATATGTGCCCAGAGTTTGGTATTTTCATAACAATGGTATGCCAGTTGAAATGACCTGAAAAATTGCCTGAATTTAAGATGAATAGTCACTTATTATTTAATGTAATAATTTGGTTCAAATATTCTTGTTTCTTTGGCATCTGGAGATGCAACTTTCTGATGACAATGTTTAAAATTAAATCTAATTTTAGCTGAGATTGGGGATTGTACTCTGACAAAAATCAGTTTGCTGGTGTCCAAATAAAAATTACTTTAGAATCTAAGCAAGGGTATAAGAATGTTGAATTAATATTCATAATTATTGTTACAGAACCCTGGCTATGCAGGCAGGAAAGAACTTCCAGAAAACCTCAAGATTCAATTTCGAACTGTAGCAATGATGGTCCCAGACAGGCAGATAATTATTCGGGTGAAACTGGCAAGTTGTGGGTTCCTCGAGAATATAACATTGGCCAGAAAGTTTTACACTCTCTACAAACTGTGCGAAGAGCAGCTCACGAAACAGGTTCCTGATGTGAAAAATCTTTTTAAACAGTTAAAGAATTATTGGATATTTAACTCATGAATTTTCACCCTACAGGTGCATTATGATTTTGGTCTGAGAAATATCTTGTCGGTATTAAGAACGCTTGGAGCGGCAAAGCGGGTCAACTCAAAAGACACTGAAAGTACAATTGTCATGAGAGTTTTAAGGGATATGAATCTTTCAAAGTTGATAGGTTAGATTGATCATATCAGTTAAAATAACAATTTGAATATATTTCAAAGGGGATTTGTAATTATAATTCACATGATTGCAGATGAGGATGAACCTCTCTTTATATCACTGGTGGCAGATCTTTTCCCAAATCAGGTTTTGGAAAAAACAGCATATCCGACTCTGGAGGCAGCAATTCAAGAACAGGTAGAAAAGACTGGACTTGTATTCCATCAACCATGGGTCCTCAAGATCATTCAGGTAATATTTATTTTAAAATTGCAGTCATTTAAAGTTGTTGCACGGTTAAAACACAGTGCAGCAGTTTAAATAAATAAATTAATTAATAAATTGATTGACTTTCAGCTTTATGAAACTCAGAGAGTACGCCACGGTATTATGACACTGGGACCAGAAGGAGCTGGCAAAACGACTTGCATTCACACACTAATGGGTGCTCTTACAATATGTGGTGATTTCCATCGGTCAGTTAAATACAAACTGTTGCTAGGGAAAATTGTCGCACAAATACTACTGTTTTATAGTTTAAATTATTACTTTCTTAATTTTGATATTGACCAATGTTTCCATTTATTTTTCAGAGAGATGCGTATGAATCCAAAGGCGATTACAGCCGCTCAGATGTTTGGTAGACTGGATGTTGCAACAAACGATTGGACTGATGGAATTTTCTCTGCACTCTGGAGAAAAACATTGAAATTGAGAAAAGGTTTTTCTCGCAGTTCTTATTGCAGTCTACACAATATTGAATTATTAGATTTATTTTTTTAACAATTACCATTTTTAGGAGAGCATGTGTGGTTGGTACTTGATGGTCCAGTTGACAGTATATGGATAGAGAATCTTAATTCAGTGCTGGATGACAACAAAACTTTAACATTGGCAAATGGAGATCGACTTAGTATGCCTCCTGAAGTCAAAATAATATTTGAACCCCACAACATAGACAATGCATCACCAGCAACTGTTTCAAGAAATGGAATGGTATAATCACTAACAACATTTAACTGGAATGATATCTTTTAGCTACTATATTGGTTTTCTTTTTTTCACTGTTTTATTGTCACTACTATAAAAAAAATACAACAAGCAACATTGATGTTCAAGCAGAACTAATAATGGATAGACAATAATGGAGGAGAAACCCACTGGTTTTCCCCCTTTTATTACATTTAAAAATTTTTTTTTAAACATTTAGTTCACATTGACTGTATTTGTATTATAGGTCTATATGAGTTCATCTGGCTTAGATTGGGAGCCATTCATTGAAGCTTGGTTAAAAACTAGAACACCGCAAGAAGCTGAAGTATTTAAGGTTATGTTTGAAGAGTCTTTCCTAACAATGTATTCTTGGGCTACACAGAACTTGAAATTTGCTATGAAAGTACTTCAGTGTAATATAGTTCAGCAGGTGATTTTTTCCTATATTTCCTAAATAAATTGATTGTATTTGTTTCTCCTGTTGAAGGAATAAGCGTATGAAATAAGTATATATAAAAATAAAGTTTAGAGAACTAATACATCATTTACCAATTTTTAAGATGGTAGTTATCATACAAGGTTTAATCCCCGAAGAGGAGGAAGTTCAACAAGAAAATGAACAAGAAAAAGACAATGGTGAGGATGCAGAACCAGCTCCAGTGATCAAGTTAGTATACATATTTATTCTATTTAATGAGCTACAGTTTAAAAAAAGGAAAATATATAAGGAAAATTTAAGCATTTCCAAAATAATTTTATAGATCTTACAGCAACTGCATAGGTCTTATTTAGAGAATAAAAACTTCTCATTTATGTTCCATAGGGTTACAGAAGACTATTTAAAAAATGTGTATGCGTTTTCCCTTATTTGGGGAATTGGGGCGTTACTTAACATTCAGGACAGGATAAGATTTGATGTGTTTGTAAAGGATAAGCTCAGTCATTTGAACTTACCTGTGATAAGTTCGGATACTGAAAAATCTATATTTGACTATGTAGTGAATAGAGAAGGTAAACAGTATTTCCTCATTTCTATATGCATATTGTGAGTTCTTTTTTATCTAGTTTTCTTAAATTTTAAATAAATATTGTATATTTGATATTTAGGTAAATGGGAACTTTGGAGTTCGCGAGTTACAACTTACATCTACCCCGACTTCAGCACTCCCGATTTCAACAATATTTTAGTACCAATAATTGACAATGTTCGAACGGATTTTCTTATTGGTTGCTGTGCAAAACAGGGAAAAGCGGTCTTATTGATTGGGGAACAGGGATCTGCTAAGACTGTAATGATGAAAGCTTTCATGAAGAAATTGAACCCGGACCTCTATCTGAATCGTTCCTTCAACTTTTCTTCGGCCACCTCGCCGTATCAATTCCAGGTATTTCATTCGTGTTCAGAAAACAGCTCCGAAGTTTTATACTGTTTGTCAATTTTAATTCGCGAACATGTTCTCGTCTAACAGAAAACGATCGAAAGTTACGTTGAAAAACGGATGGGAAACCTTTTCGGCCCTGCCGGCGGCAAAAAGATGACAGTGTTCATTGATGATATTAATTTGCCTCAAATAAACGAATGGGGCGACCAAGTTACAAATGAAATAGTAAGGCAGACAATGGACATGATGGGATTCTATAGTTTGGAAAAACCGGGAGAATTCACGACAATAGTTGATGTTCAGTACGTTGCCGCAATGGGACTCCCGGGTATGCGAAGAATGCGTTATTTTTTAAACGCTAATTAAATATAATGTTATTATGTTATCGAATACTTCTGTCGTTGTAAGGTGGTGGCAGAAACGATATCCCGTCAAGACTCAAACGCCAGTTTTGCGTCTTCAACTGTACACTGCCGTCCGACGAGGCGATTGAAAAAATATTCCGAGTGATTGGAGAAGGACATTACAACGTCAAGAGGGGGTTCAATATTGAAGTTCGCTCACTGGTGAAAAAACTGGTGACACTGACTAGGAAACTTTGGGAAACAACAAGAGTGGGTATATTTTTCATTATAAAAATATAAGACAGAGCGAATTTACTAATACTTAACGATGTTTCTAGGGTCACTTGCTACCGACACCTGCTAAATTCCATTATGTATTCAGTCTTCGAGATCTGTCTCGAATATGGCAGGGTTTAGTCGGGACCCTTTCTACTGTCATAGTCTCTGAAGAATCTTTGATTCTTCTGTGGAAACACGAGTCGAGTCGTGTATTTGCTGATAGGTATTTGTATTAAATTGTAATATGAACTATTTTATGTATATTTATTTATTTGTCAACATTGTATTAACATTATATTTCCAGGCTTACCCATGTAGCTGATAAAGAGTGGTTTGACACCACACTAATGGATTTACTGGAAAATGAACTTGGGAGCAATTATAGACAAATGGCCGTTTCCGATCCAATATTTGTTGATTTTATGAGGTACCGTAATTTTTTTTTATTGAACCAATAAGAAATCAAGATTTCACAAATTATTCGTCCTCACTTTCAGGGATGCTCCAGAACCAACAGGCGAAGAAGGGGAAGATGCGGACATGGAGTTGCCAAAGGTCTATGAACCGGTCTGGAAACTTGAAGAGTTGAGGGAACGTCTGGATATGTTCCTTTCACAGTTCAATGAAATGGTCCGAGGAGCAGGAATGGATCTCGTGTTCTTCCCAGATGCCATGCATCATCTTGTTAAGGTATGAAAGACCATTTTCATTAATTCCCCCCCTGTCGATTTCACGTACATAGTAGTTTGTACAATAATTGTTTTATATTGAATGTTATTAATGAAATTTGACATTTTATGAATTTATTTTATTTATTAGATTTCAAGAATAATACGCCATCCAAAAGGCAATGTAATGCTAGTAGGTGTTGGAGGTTCTGGAAAACAATCGCTCACTAAGCTTGCTTCATTCATAGCAGGCTACAAGACATTCCAAATTTCCTTGACAAGGTAATTTGAACATTTTTTTTATATGCTACAATAAAAGGTTATTACCATTTATTAACTGTTTTCTTTGAAACATTTCTTGCAGGTCATACAATGTTGCAAACTTTTTGGAGGATTTAAAATTTCTCTACAGATCCTGCGGTGTACAAGGCAAAGGGACAACGTTCATTTTCACAGATCTCGACATTAAGGAGGAGGTATTTCTGGAATACCTGAATAACATCTTATCTTCTGGTAAATATATATATATTTTAATAACTAAATACATTAAAATTTCAAATAGTTATCAGTTGCACAAGTTACAAATAATATCACTTTTGTTATTGTGCATCATTAAAGCAAGTAATCATTTACAAAGTATTGTAGTAATTGAATAATAATTAGGTTTTATAACATTAGGTGATTTTTATTTTAATCTAATCATAATTCAAATTTCATAATTCGAACATTTTTATTTCACTATGATTTGTTTTCAAATGAACCAAGAATAATTTCAACTGAAAATTTTTGTATACATAGGTGTCATATCGAACTTATTTAACCGCGACGAGCAAGGTGAAATAATATCAGAACTTACGCCGCTGATGAAGCGCGAAAATCCGAAGAGAACTTTCACAAATGAAATAGTGATGGACCACTTTATAACAAGGACGTGTCAGAACCTTCACGTGGCGTTCTGTTTTTCGCCGGTAAGTCAAAAGAGTGAGTAAAGTCCTCCGTATTAAGTTGATAATTCGTAAATGCGCTTTTACTATAAGTTATAAATTTCAGGTGGGTGAAAAATTTCGAAGTAGGGCCATGAGATTCCCGGCTTTGGTTTCCGGCTGCACGATAGACTGGTTCCAGCCGTGGCCCAGAGACGCCCTGGTGGCCGTTGCCAGGCATTTCTTAGCGGATTTCGCCATCGAATGCACGCCGAAAGTGAAACTTGAATTGGTCGACGCCCTCGGCTACATACAGGACATAGTTTCGAAAACTTCGGCCGAATATTACCAGAGGTATGGCGCCAAAATGATTCAGTATTGTCAGAAATGTCCTATTTTTACTCCTGAGTTAAAAAACAGGGCCACATTTCTGCTTATGTAATATGTTACGGTGTAACGGAACGCCCGAATTTTATTTAAGTAAAAGGATTTGTGAATTATAAAGTGGGCATTACAATTTCCATTTTTTCAAACCCGGCGACACTATAATAAATATTGCCGTGACAAAGCTTTATTTCTGCAGGTTCCGGCGAGCGACTCACGTGACTCCCAAGTCCTATCTGAATTTCATCGGCGGCTACAAGAAAATTTACGTCGACAAAGAGAAGGAGTTGGGCGAAGGTGCCGTGCGCATGGACACGGGCCTGGCCAAACTGGAAGAGGCCTCGCGCAGCGTGGAGGACATGAAGAAGGAACTGGCACTGATGGAAAAGGAATTGGTGCTGGCCTCGAAGAAAGCGGAGGACGTTCTCCTGGAGGTGACCGAGCGCGCATGTCAAGCTGAAAGCGTTAAAAATCAGGTACGCTGATACTTTTATTAAAATAATATGTAGTCTGTACGTTGTATTATAACACTTTGCAAATGATTACATGGCCTGTTGAAAGGCTTATTCTTCCATTGACCGTAGAATGTGTTTGTGTTATTATTATTATATTCTTATTTTATTACTCCTTCCGATTTAAACAATTCACAACTTTTGGGGTATCGTAATTTCCTTTTTGGAAAATAATGACTACTATCGCCACAGGTAATGATAGTGAAAGAAAAAGCCGAAGCGCTCGTCGAGACAATAGCGAAGGAGAAGGCCATCGCCGAACAGAAATTGGAGGCCGCCAAACCCGCTCTTGAAGAAGCGGCCGCCGCCTTGGACACTATAAAACCGGCCCATATAGGCAAGTTTCTTTGGTATTTCTGACAAAAGAAATAGCCTAGTAACATGAATTAATATTGTGATACTGTTACAGCCACTGTGAGAAAACTGGGACGACCGCCCCATTTAATAATGCGCATAATGGATTGCGTTCTAATCCTGTTCAGAAGGAAATTGCATCCTGTAATCGGCGATACTGCGGCACCCTGTCCGAAACCGTCCTGGGCTGAATCTCTGAAGGTGCTATAAAAACAGATCGATAATAAGACCTGTGAAGACCGTTTTTTTTTTTTAACTCCTAAACACGAGTGTCTGTTGTCACTTTACAGCTGATGGCCAGTGCGACATTCTTACTCCAACTTCAGAATTACCCGAAGGACACCATAACGAATGAAATGGTCGATCTCCTCCAGCCGTATTTCCAGATGGAGGACTACAATATGGACACGGCCAAGAGGGTGTGCGGTGACGTCGCCGGCCTTTTGTCCTGGACCAAGGCCATGGCATTCTTTCAGAGTGTCAACAAAGAAGTGCTTCCTTTGAAAGTACGGACTTTAAGTCCCTTAATACTTGTATGTAGACGCACAATTATTTATTAAGTTTCGTACCGGGGTCATAACAAACCCGACGGCGTTGAACATCGAGCAATCCTTAATTCGAGGTTATAAAGTCCCCGTTCATAAAGTCTCATTCTTCATTCTAATTCATTCGTCGAATTCCACTCCTCTGTTACCCAACCATTATCCCGCCCACGACGGCTTAAACGCCACTGGCCTAGGGTCTCCTCGGTCTATAGCCGGGACACACGTCCTGGAAGAATAAAGGTCGATTGTACAATAAGTAAGAAAGAGAAATAGTTTTGCACCGACAATACCTGGTTGACAGGCCAATTTGGCGCTGCAAGAGGCCAGGCTGAAGGTGGCGATGGACGATTTGGCGGCCGCCGAAGACGAACTGGCGGCCAAAGAGAGGGCCCTCGAAGAGGTGAAAGCTCAGTACGACGCAGCCGTCGCTGAAAAGCAGCGGCTTACGGACGCGGCCAACGTCTGCCTGAGGAAGATGAACGCGGCCACGGCGCTTATCAACGGACTCGGCGGAGAAAAGATTCGCTGGACGCAGCAGAGTAAAGAGTTCAAGAAACAACTGGGAAGGTAGCCAGCCGTCTTTAGTTATAAATTTAAAACAAAAATTTAATGTCTTAACTGTAATAGTAATTGCCACATTTTCTACATGCCAAGCAAGGTCAAATCAATATATTATTATTATTATTATATTATTTGTAGTATGCAGTTTTTGTAATAAATATAAGACTATTGAATATTTACAGGTTGGTCGGGGATGTGGTACTCGCAACCGGTTTCCTATCGTACTGCGGCCCGTACAATCAACAATTCCGCGCCAATCTCGTCGCCTCCTGGATGGAAATACTTAAGAACAGGGAGATACCATTCACTCTGAACCTGAACACAACCAACATGCTCGTCGAATCGTCAACTGTAAGTCAAACCTATCTACTATTCAAACTGCTGTCCAGTAGTTAATTTCTGACCTTCTGAAATGCCGCCTGCAGGTATCGGAATGGAACCTCCAAGGGCTGCCCAATGACGAATTATCTATTCAGAACGCCCTGATTGTCACGAAATCCAGTTCGTACCCCCTACTGGTCGATCCTCAGAATCAAGCCAAAATGTGGATAAAAAATAAAGAGGCTACCAACGAATTGCAGGTAAATTTCCGTGACTATTCTAATGAAAGATTTATTTCCAGAGTTAATATATGTAACATGTAGTATATTTTCAGATTACATCGCTCAATCACAAATACTTCAGAACGCATCTTGAAGATTGTCTCTCTTTGGGCAGGCCTCTGCTGATAGAAGATGTGGGGGAGGAACTGGATCCAGTAATAGACAACGTTCTTGAGAAAAATTTTATAAAATCTGGTTCAATAGAAAAAGTAACTATAATCATTTTACATTAAATTATTATTGAATATTGAGTTCAGGCATTATTGAGTGTTTTCTATGCCAATAACTTAAATCATACGATGAATGAATCTTATGTTTTATAATTGAGAAACACATAATAACAACAAATAATCTATACTTTAGGTTGTCGTGGGTGATAAAGAAACGGACGTAATGCCGGGATTCATGCTGTACATAACGACCAAGCTCCCCAATCCGGCTTATTCACCAGAAGTGAGTGCAAAAACTGCAATCATTGATTTCACTGTAACACAACAAGGTTTAGAAGATCAACTACTTGGTACGTGACTGTTCTTTCATTTTATCTAAAATAAATTGAACCCATGAAGTATCGTTTAAATGTATATGCCTAATTTGGTTGTTCAGGGCGAGTGATTTCAATGGAGAAATCCGAATTGGAAGGCGAAAGATTAGCGCTGTTTGAATCGGTGATTCGAAATCAGCGCAGTATGAAGGAATTAGAAAGCAATTTACTTCATCGGCTCACTTCTTCTGAGGTAAATAAATACAATTAGAAAATAAATGTCGCGAAATGTAACTGTTATATTTGGTACGTGAAGGGAATAACCCTTTTTGTTATGTTAGGGTTCACTTGTTGATGACGAAGAGCTCATCCATGTTCTTCAAGAAACTAAAACGACGTCCGAAGAGGTGAATGCAAAACTAGTTGTTGCTGAACAGACGGAGCGTAAAATTATGGTCGCCAGAGAGGAATTCCGAGCCATAGCTGCGAGGGGCTCAATCCTGTACTTCCTGATAGTCGAGATGAGCAATGTAAACGTAATGTACCAGAATTCCCTGAAGCAGTTCCTTACGATATTCGACAATTCAATAACGAAGTGAGTATCGATAATTTTTTTTTGTTAGCTTTCCGCTGTAATTTTAAGTGTATCTTCTTCTTGACCACGCGATCGCCTTCAATTTGTTTGTCAGATCGGCAAAGAGCAACACGCACGGGAAGAGAGGATAGAGAATATAGTTCCATTATCTGACTCATCAACGGCGCAGCCTCTGAGAGGCAGAGGCACAAGCCGCTGTTCACGCTGATGCTGGCCATGAAAATAGACTGTTACAAAGAAACAATTACCCACGACGAATTTCTGGCTTTTATAAAAGGCGAGAAAGTCACTTCTAACCAGAGTTATTGTTTATCATTGTTTAATCGGTCGATTTAGAATTTTTTAATTTTCAAAATAATTAGGTGGAGCTTCACTGGATCTGAACGCGGTCACTCCGAAACCTTTTAAATGGATTCTCGACATCACGTGGCTTAACCTGGTGGAAATAAATAAACTTCCGGTTTTTTCATCGGTCTTAACCAAGGTAAACATTCTATCGGGAATTAGACAGCGTTTTGTATATTAACAGCAAATTTCATGTGTGAGAATTTTGTAGATAAAACAGAACGAAAAAGAGTGGCGGGCCTGGTATGAAAAGGAGAAACCGGAAGAAGAGGACATTCCGTGCGGATATCATAAATCGCTGGATGTTTTTCGTAAACTCCTTCTTATAAGATCGTGGAGTCCTGACCGTACACTTTCACAGGCGAGGAAATATATTGTAGGTGAGTGCCAAATTTCATTTGTTATTCCGGACACTAGGACTAGGTGGAGAACATCTTTGGTGGAGCTCCGTTTGCTCAACCAATTATAATTGAATTTCAAAATATCCAAAGTGCCAAAAGTGACTGACACCGCTACTGAAGATGGCCGAAACCGGTCTAGCAAAAGACTAAACCGGCGAGAGGAGATAGAAACGCACGAAATCTACGGTATTTCCCCGTATATTTTACAGAATCTCTCGGTCCGGAATATGGAGAAACCTGCATTCTGGACTTGGAGGCAACTTGGGAGGAATCTGAGCCGCGATCACCGTTAATATGCCTGCTGTCGACAGGATCGGATCCATCCCCACAGGTGACAGCACTGGCCAAGACCAAGGAAATAGGTATGTAATTGGAGATATTTACTTTAAATTTTTTGTCATGGTACTTTTATATTACATATTGAATTTTCCCTTTTATTCGATAATATTTATAACACTGTCAATTGTGTTATTGAAAAAATTCATTTAATTAATTTTCATTTATTAAACAGTAGAAGACATATTATTATAATTGTATAACACTCAATTTTGTGAAACCAGCTTCTCTGCTGCACTGTTATTATGAATAAGGTAATAAGTTCCCCTATACATATTGGGAACTATTTTAATTATTCCATAGGTTTAAGAGTTGTTTAAAAATAATGTTTCGAAACATAGATGTTATTGTTTTCCAGTTCTAAGATCTGTATCGATGGGTCAGGGGCAAGAGTTGCACGCCAGGAATTTAATAAACGAAGCCATGACCGAGGGAGGCTGGGTCCTACTTCAGAATATTCATTTATCCCTGCCATTTTGCACCGAGGTGATGGACACTCTGACTGACGCTGACACAATGTCACCCACATTCAGACTCTGGATGACGACTGAAGTCCACAGCCACTTCCCGATTGGTCTCCTCCAGGTAAAAAACAACATTGGCCTTAATATTTCATGTATACTGTCATTATGTCAATTCTTTAATAAATAAATGGACGTATATTTCAGATGGCAATTAAATTTACCAACGAACCCCCTCAGGGAATACGCGCAAGTCTGAAAAGAACATATCAGAACATAACCCAGGTAAAGTATTAGTTTGTGTGAATTATAATCTCTGAAAAATGTATATATATATTAGTTTAACATACCTGTTTTGTGGTCTGAGAGGGGTTGGAATACAGTAGATTTTGTGTGTTTCTGTCTCCTCTGGCTGGTTTGGCCTTTTCCTAGACCAGTTTCGGCTGCTCGCCATCTTCAGTAGCGGTGTCAGTCTCTTTCTTTCACTTGTACTGTGGTGTTCGTCTGTTTGTCGTGTGTATATATACGTGTCTTGTTGTTGTGTTGTTTGTCTTCAGTGACAGTGCAGTGAGGATGCCCAGAAAACATCCAAAGTGTCAAACGTGACTAACACCGCTACTGAAGATAGCGAGCGGCCGAAACCGGTCTAGCAGAAGACCAAACCGGTGAGAGGAGACAGAAAGACACGAAATCTTGATATATATTTTTTTATTGGAAAGCTTAATCAGTGTTTATTATATTTTGTCCATAATAACTCCTTTGGCCTTACCAGTTACATAAGTCATAAAAACTAAGTTAACATAAGTTAATCAAATGGCCCAATGATTAGTCTATTATATTACCATTGAAATATCATAATCTTTGTATGATTTTATGACCGAAGGGAGTGACAGCATAATAGATGAATTCATTTTATTAATATTATTTCATAATAATTCATTTATTTGTGTTAGGACACTTTGGATTATTCGTCACTGGCACAGTGGCCGCCATTGCTCTATGCAATCGCATTCCTCCATACGATTGTTCAAGAAAGGCGAAAGTTTGGACCACTCGGCTGGAACGTCCCCTACGAATTTAACCAAGCGGACTTTGCGGCGAGTGTCCAGTTCATCCAGAATCACTTGGACGACATCGACCCCAAGAAGGTGACACGAGAATCGAGAATAGATGTAATTTGAGAACCGCGTGAGTGAGTGCAATTTGTTACATTTATTTATGTAATGTCCAGGGTATATCCTGGCCGACTGTGTGCTACATGCTCGGTGAAGTTCAATATGGCGGCAGGGTTACAGACGACTTTGATAAGAGACTGCTCACAACGTTTACACACGTGAGATGAACATATATTGACCGGTATTGAAGTGTTGTCAGTTTGTTAGTAAATTTGGCATATGTGACTTTCATTTAAAAATTAAATTTTACAGGTTTGGTTCTGCGATGTCTTACTGAGGCCAGGATTCGAGTTTTACCACGGTTACAAAGTGCCGATCACAAGAAATATTCAGGGCTATGTCGACTACATAACTAGCCTTCCGCTTACAGACACTCCTGAAGTTTTTGGGCTCCATGCAAATGCTGATATAACGTAATTAATTACGCATAATTCAAGTCACAAGTCTACACAATTCATATAAGTATATCATAAAATAAATGTTAAGATAACATTTAATAGAGGTAAACATTTGAATAGTAAAAGTGAACATTCAAAACTTGGTTAATTATTTTTTTAAGTTGTCTACATTGTTCTTAAACAATTGTTGTTGTTGTTAAAAATTCTGCAGCCTTAATGAAGGGATAACTATATCCTAACATTTTCTTGAGTAATTTAAAATATCCTTACAATCTGTTGTACAATTTGATGTAAACATCAAACTGTTTAAATAAGTAACAAGTAAACAAGTCTACTTAATTCATATAAGTATATCGTAAATAAATGTTGATGTGTGGAGAGATAAACATTTGAATAGTAAAAGTGAACATTCAAAAATTGGTTACCCATCTTTTAAAGTTGTCTACATTGTTATAGACTATAGCCTATTATTTTATTAAATCATGTAAAATATCATTATGATTTGAACGTGGAACTATTTTAACAAATTATAATTTCATTTTCCATTGCCTAATTTAATATATAACCAAAATTAAGAAAGATCCTAAATGTTGAAATTATGGTTTGAATAAACACAATTAATATTTATTCTCTTTCCAGAGAAGATTAATACTTTCATATATTTAGCTTACGCTATTTGTTTTAAATTTCAGCTATCAGATTAATACAGCAAAAGACATATTGGACACTATTTTAAGTGTACAACCGAAAGAAGGGGGCAGCCAAGGAGGAGAAACTAGGGAAAGTGTAGTGTACAAGTTGGCACAGGACATGTTAAGTAAGCTTCCCGAGGAGTACAACAAATTTGAGGTATTTAATACTGCAGTAATATCAAGGTTTGCTAGCATTAACATTTTTTATGATGAAAACTAGAATGGACCCTTACTCTCATTATTTTAAGGTAAAAGAAGCATTACAGAGGATGGGTGCATTACTTCCCATGAATATCTTTTTGAGGCAAGAAATTGACAGAATTCAACGAGTAATTACAGAAGTCCAGATGACACTTAACAATCTTAAATTAGCCATAGATGGGACAATAATTATGTCCCATGGCTTACGGCAGGCTTTGGATTCAATGTATGATGCACGCATTCCACACACCTGGCAGAAAGTGAGTTGATACATTTCTTAAATCAATTAATAAAATTAAGAACATCTGTTTAAAAAGTACACCCTCTAAATTGCAATGCTCTCATTTAACTGTATTCTAATTAGATTTCATGGGAATCTGCAACACTTGGCTTTTGGTATACTGAACTATTGGAAAGGGAAAGCCAGTTCCGAAGATGGCTCCAACACGGAAGACCTAATGTATTTTGGATGACCGGTTTCTTTAATCCCCAAGGTTTTCTCACAGCTATGCGCCAGGTAATATACTGCTGTTATTTTTTAAAGGAGACAGTTGAAAACTAGAATTTTCAATATATTATGGTTACACTTATTAGAAAGAGAATTATTTTCAACTCTAAGATATATTATTGTAACCATTTGACTAACAATATTAAGTCATTTTATTATTGTAAGTCCATATATAAAATAATATATAAAATAAGATAAGACCTAGAGTAGAAAAATAAATCATAAGGTAAATTAAAGAAATTGAAATATAGGTTGTGTATGTGTTACTAAAGGTTTTTTAATATACATTAGGTTATAAAATAATAATATGAAATTATGTTAAGACATTAGGTAAATAATTTACATACGTTGTGTATATATAAGGTATAGGCATTATTAGGTCTATAATATATAAATCTATGTAATAAAACCACAGAGTAGAAAAATAAATCATAAAATTAAATTAAATTGAAATATAGTAAATTAAATGCAAGGTTATTGAAATATAAAATAATAATATATATAATATGTTAAGTTGTAAATTAAACAAATTGAAATATGTGTTACTAAAGGTTTTTTTAATATTTAGGTTGTGTTGGGTTAGGTATAATTTATGATGGTATATAAAATAATAATATATGTAATATGTTAAGACCCAGAGTAGAAAAATAATTCATAAGGTAAATTAAACAAATTGAAATATAGGTTGTGTATGTGTTACTAATGGTTTTTTTTAATAGGCATTAGGTTAGGTATAATTTATGATGATATATAAAATAATAATATATGTAAATGTGTTAAGACCCAGAGTAGAAAAATAATTCATAAGGTAAATTAAACAAATTGAAATATAGGTTGTGTATGTGTTACTAAAGGTTTTTTTAATAGGCATTAGGTTAGGTATAATTTATGATGATATATAAAATAATAATATATGTAATATGTTAAGACCCAGAGTAGAAAAATAATTCATAAGCTAAATTAAACAAATTGAAATATAGGTTGTGTATGTGTTACTAAAGGTTTTTTTAATAGGCATTAGGTTAGGTATAATTTATGATGGTATATAAAATAATAATGCATAATTGCATGTGTTATAAAGGTTTTTTTTTATAGGCATGTTAAGACCTAGAGTAGAAAAATAATTCATAAGGTAAATTAAACAAATTGAAATATAGGTTGTGTATGTGTTACTAAAGGTTTTTATTGATGTTAATTTAATACTTTCAAAAATTAAACCAATTATTGGTTGTAGGTATAATGGTTTATGGCATTAGGTTAGTGGTATAACTTATATATATAAAATAATATTATATAAAATGTGTTAAGACCCAGAGTAGAAAAATAATTCATAAGCTAAATTATAAAAATAGGTTGTGTATACTAATAAAAATATGTTAAGACCCAGAGTAGAAAAATAATTCATAAGCTAAATTAAACCAATTGAAATATAGGTTGTGTATGTGTTACTAAAGGTTTTTTAATATACATTAGGTTAGGTATAATTTATGATGGTATATAAAATAATAATATATAAAATATGTTAAGACCCAGAGTAGAAAAATAATTCATAAGGTAAATTAAACAAATTGAAATATAGGTTGTGTATGTGTTACTAAAGTTTTTTTTTTATATGCATCGGGTTCATTAGACTGATAATATATTGCCTCTTAGGAAGTAACCCGAGCGCACAAAGGTTGGGCACTGGATTCTGTTGTATTGCAGAATTTGATTACGCGCCACAACAAGGAGGAGCTGACAGACTCCCCGCCGGAAGGTGTTTACGTCCACGGACTGTTCCTGGAGGGGGCCAGCCTTGATCGGCGGACGGGAAAGCTAATTGAAAGTAAGCCGAAAGTCCTGTACGAACAAATGCCCGTCATATATATTTATGCCATCAACACGACGGCCGGTAAGGATCCGAAACTTTACGAATGCCCGATATATAGAAAACCGCAGCGTACAGACGCTAAGTATGTCGGTTCCATCGACTTTGAGACAGACAACAATCCGCGTCACTGGACTCTACGAGGGGTAGCTTTACTATGTGATATAAAATAGGTTCTAGTCTTATACAGTGTTAACTATTTATTAAAAGAATTCTAATACTATTTTTATTTGACTATTTAAGACAGAAAGAAGAACAATATACAGCTAGTGCATTAATAATGTTAAAAATAACACCATTTATGGCGTAAGAATAAAAAATGTATTTTATCACAATAAATAACAGAATATAAGACTACTATGAAATCGAAAAAATTAAATACAATCAGTTCCTCCTAATAATCCTCAATAATGAGATATTCTTATAATACATATATTATTTTAATTTATAATAATTCATATCAAACACCATATCATATTCCTGCTGTACCTGAATAATTCCACAAGAAGACAGAATAAAATTGGTACCATGAATGAGCCCACATCATCAATTATATTGTGAATACAAATGATTATATTATCTAAACTGTAAATAATGTTATGAGTGTAATATAAACAAAAAAACAGTGTATATTAATGAAAATATACAGCTACAAATTTATAAACTGTAGTTTATATTTGATTACCAATAGTAATTCCTGCCTTTAATACTTTTATTTTATTTTAACTTTTTGAAAAATACCAAATGGGAAATAGGAGTGTTTTATATTATTAAGAGGAATATTGCAAGAGATAATTGGGGACTGTCGGGGGATTTTATCAAAAAAAATAAAATTTGTTGAATATCATCGATTGGCCAAAAACGAATTTTTGTATCAGGAGAACATGAGGCCACAGGAGGTCGACAACTTGATACATCGACCACTTAGTTCAGGCCGTCGCTACTAGATGGCGCTAACAACCCAATCATCGGCCATGGTTTTTCTCATTGATGATTGACCAAAACCGATTTTTTGTATCAGGAGAACATGAGGCCACAGGAGGTCGACAACTTGATCCTGATACATCGGCTAGTTCAGGCCGTCGCTACTAGATGGCGCTGGCGACCCATTAGTCGTCCATCGGTTCATTTTTTCCCCGCTAGATGGCGCTGGCAACCCATTAGTCGGGCATTTTGGTTTAATTTTTCTCCGCTAGATGGCGCGGGCAACCCAATAGTCGGCCATCTTGGTTCAATTTTTCCCCGCTAGATGGCGCTGGCAACCCATTAGTTGACCATTTTGGTTTAATTTTTCCCCGCTAGATGGCGCGGGCGACCCAATAGTCGGCCACCTTGGTTTCCCTCTCCGATGATTGGCCAAAACCGATTTTTGTATCAGGAGAACATGAGGCCACAGGAGGTCGACCACTTAGTTCGGTCTGCCGCTACCATCTTCCAAGCTCATTTAACTGCTGCATGCAGTTTGTTCTCATCCAAAATAATTTAGATGACCCATCGAAAACTGTATTACTGACTGCAGTTTGTTTTTTTAATTCTCAGATCATATATTTGATCAACGGTATGTGAGTGATTGGTGGTAGGGTTAGATAAAATGACTGCTCGCATAGCAATTACTCATGCGATTTAAACATTGCATTAATTATTCCTGAAATTTTTTCTTGTTTATTTTTTTCTTACAATCAGCCATAGTTAACACAATTTATGTTATTCTATGAGTATACATAATTTTCCAGGGATTCTAAATATCAGTTTAAAATTACATTTTACATGTTTGGTTCTGTGATGTCTTACTGAGGCCAGATTCGAGTTTTACCACGGTTACAAAGTGCCGATCACAAGAAATATTCAGGGCTACATAACTAGTCTTCCGCTTAGACACTCCTGAAGTTTTTGGGCTCCATACAAATGCTGATATAATGTAATTAATTATACATTGCATTTTTTAAACATATTAAAGTCTACATCATTCATAGGAGAAGGTATATCATACAGACAATAAATATTAGTGGTAAGAATTACTGGAAGAGAGGTAAACATTTGACTAGTAATGATAGACATTACAAACTTGATTACTTAATTTTTGTTGTCTGCATTGTTAAACAAAAATTCTGCCAATTGCAGCCTTAATGAAGGTATAACTATATCCTAACATTTTCTTGAGTAATTTAAAATATTCTTACAATCTGAACATCAAACTGTTTAAATAAGTATAATTTCATTTTCTAATAATATATGTAATTGTGTTACCTAATTTTCCTAATTTAATATATAACTGAAATTAAGAAAGTTCCAAAATATTTAATTTCAACGTAAACACTTAAAACAATAAACTATATTTTGCTATCAATACAACGGCCTTGAAGGAATCAAAACTTTATGAATGCCAAATCTATAGAAAACCACAGCTTACATATCAAAATGTGTACTGGTGCTATTGATTTTGAGACAGACAACAATTCACATCATTGGATTCTATGAGGGGTAGCTTTACTATGTGATATAAAATATGTTGTAGTGTTATACAGTGTTAACTATTTCTTAAAAGAATTCTAACACTATTTTTCTTTAAGCATTTAAGAAAGAAAGAAGCATTATAGAATAATATACAGGAAGCGCATTAATAATGTTAAAAGATTACATCATTTATGACATCAGAATAAAAAAAATGTATTTTATCACAATAAATAACAGAATATAAGACTACTTTGAAACTCAAGTAAAAAAGTAAAAACAATCAGTTCCTCCCTTACAATCCTCAATAATGAGATATTCTTTAATACTTACAAAAAAACAATACAAAAGCAAAAGTCTCAGATGCTTTCAAAATATTAAAACATATTTACAAAAAATAATGGCAGTTTTTATAACATAAATTCTTTCACATTTTACATCCATTATTGTGCATTCGTATTATAAGAATACCAAAGATGTTGATAAAAACATGGATGATGAAATCATCACTCTGATTTCCTTGCTAATTCATCATGCACATACGGGGCAACACTTTCCTGGCTTCTTTACTTGTTTCTCACATTCCAATGAGGCACACTGCAATTTTGTGCAAATAACATCATTCCCCTGAAAAATAAAAAAAATAAAATGCATTATATCTCATACAATTAATCTATCAGTTTATATACAACTATAAAAATTAACCAGTCAAACTAGTTTTAATACATATTCAATCTATCATCATTATTGCACCATTACATTATTTCTACCTAACAACAAGCCAAGTTATCACTATTAACTAGTCACTTTAAACATGCAAAATTCTCAGAATTAACTAGTATTATTTATAACTCACTTAATCCAAAATTATTAAGCTGGAAAACTATCAATATTATCAAGTTAATCTATCATAATAGTAGTCCAAGTAGTCAAAGTTACAAATTTTAACCAACTAAACTATTATAAAGTCAGAATAAATAATTTTAGAGGACTGGAGATCATTTAGAAATATATTCCAATATTCAAGTCATTGTAGATTGACAAGCATTATAAAATATATTTAGAAATATTGTTAGAATTCAATAAATTAGCCACATTGCATTTTTTGTAGGAGGAATACATTGGATGTAATAAAAATAAGTTTTCTTGATTATTTAAAAATCATTCTTCATTTTAAATTTATTTTAATTTATAATAATTCAATACATTCTTTGTCGGATTATCTGTTAAATTATTATTGGGACAAATTATTCACCGCACGCTAGCGCCCCACTGAGGGTGGCGTGGGAATGCACTCAACTAAAGTTCGTTGAGTGCACGTGTACCGCGACGCTAGCGCCCCCATGAGGGTGGCGTGGGTATGCACTTAACTAAAGTTCGTTGAGTGCATATGCACCACGACGCTAGCGCCCCCAAGAGGGTGGCGTGGGTATGCACTTAACTAAAGTTCGTTGAGTGCATATGCACCACGACGCTAGCGCCCCAAGAGGGTGGCGTGGGAATGCACTCAACTAAAGTTCGTTGAGTGCACGTGTACCACGACGCTAGCGCCCCACTGAGGATGGCGTGGGGATGCACTTAACTAAAGTTCGTTGAGTGCACGTGCACCACACACTAGCGCCCCCAGAGGGATGCACTTAACTAAATTTCGACATATTAATGATTGAAAATATTGCACTGAAAAATTTATTTAATTAAATTTCACAATGGACTCAACGAATTGAAACAAGACAGCAGAAATATTTTGAAATAAATTAGTATAATTACCTCATTTCCATGTAAATTGTTTTGTTCAATAACAAAATAAGTTCTTGTTTCATTTTTATTTATTTTAAAAATACTGTTTAACAAAAACAGTAATAAGAATCAGTTCCTCCTTTACAATCCTCAATGATGAGATATTCTTTAATACTCACAAAAAAAAACAATACAAAAGCTGTCTCAGATGCGGATGAATGCATCCTACCAATAAGTGTTCACATATTTGGTTATTTACTTACATTACATTCGCATAATGTGCACGCATCCCTTTGCCAAGAGTCACCATCGCGCTTTGTCTTTCCTTTGTGGTCTTTGCAGCCACGGCCTTCTGAAAGTTGTTTCATCCTTCGCCTCAGAGATTTGATCGCTCTCTGCAGTTCTGCTACGACACCTTCAAGCCCTTCAACTCTTTCTTCCATTGCATCGCCCTCCGATTCCCTTCTCTCTCGTGATGAAATGCTATTCTCGCAATCTGACGGGTTAAAAATTAAATAGTTTTTATAATTGAGTCACCAAATGCAAACAGCACGAATGCAGAAATATAAAGACACAAAGAATTGAAGTTAATTCTTTTTATTATTACTATGATATGATAACATTAGTATGTTAGCTTGTGTTATATGAAAATATAGTCTATTGCTAGACCAATTTTAGTATCATCAAGTATTCAATTGATATACCTTATTATATCAGGTTTATTGAAGAATTTTGCAGGAAGCAAAAACTATTATTGTCACAGACTAAATAAGTTCGGAATAGATATAATATCTGAGACAATATTCCAAATCATTGTGGACAAAAGTGAAATTAATGAATTACCTTCACATTCATGCCAGAACCTTAAGTCGACAACAGGTATATTTTTACAATCTATTACATGAGGCGACTGCATTTTCGGCAGGATGAATACGTTCGATGTAACTTGGGTTATGTTGTCGCCATTGTCACAGAGTACCCTCGCTAATGAACTCTGGCGAATCTGAGTCAACTGAGCTGCCGTGAACGTCGATGGATTTTCATACCAGAATCTAATAGAAATAATTTTTTGATTATTTAAAAACAATCCTTCATTATTTACCGATAATATTTCCATTTACGTATAATAATTCGCAATACCTATCACCATCCCTGATGCGCCTGAATTGTTCCACAAGAAGGCACAAGAAAGTTGGTCCCACCCTTGCACCTTCAACTACATCCTCGAGGATGCCGCCAACCCAGATGTCTATATTGCCTGAAATATAAATTTAATTTATGAGTGTAATATGGACAAAAAATGTATATATTAATAAAACTATAGAACCATATATTTTAACATATTTTTCTAGATCTTCTGTTTCCTCTTACTGCTTTGGTATATATATATATATATATATATATATATATATATATATATATATATATATATATATATACATAAGTGGGTTCTGTGCCAGTTTTCTAGTTGACATTTGGAAATATTATTGTTCTTTTTAAGGTGGTAGGGATTTTGTTAAGGGCTTATGTTCTTTTTGGATTGATGGTTGCTGGTTGTTAACAAGTTCTTTTCTTGAGCTGTATTAATGTGCTCACTTAGGGAGTTTATTTTTTAAATTTATTATGTCCTTTCATTTGTTTCTGAATATCTACACCTTAGTCTAGAATATGTGGAGAAATTTATAAATTGAACTTTTCATATTTAATTATTAAAAGTAATACCTGCATTTACCAACAAACTGCTGAAGTAACACTTTACTAATTTGCTGAATTCAATATATTGCATTAACATATTGCTAGGTTATAATATTCACACACAAACACTTTAAAAATTATGGACTATAAATTTTCAATAATTTAAAATTAGGCAATTTGAGATGAGTTCAGAACAGTTAGTTTTACTGTTTCTCATGTTTATTTATGTGATTATCTATCCAAAATTATTACTAAACAATCCAAGGGTTAATAAACAGTTAAGAATATACACATCAGATATTCAATTTGATATTTAATTACCTGGATGTCCATACAGTTCTCTTAGTTTGTTTCGAACATGAGGATCGGATATTTCTCGCTTGAGGTCATCAAAAGTTTCTGCAGAGGGCAACTCACAGAACTTTCTGTACTCATTGTAACCAGGCATGCCGTGGTCCCTCGACCTCTGTACATTCATTGCCGCCAGATCGAGGGCGACAGCGTGGGCAGAGGTAAACAGATGTTCAGTCAGCTGGGAGTTCAAATTCTCCTGAGGCATTTTACGCTTGGCCGGAGTCATGAACATTCCTCTCATCAGAGGATCGACACCACCCTCGACGACAACTCGCCAAGGGGAGAAAAATGCTTTCCCAAGAGACAAATCACCCTATTATTTCAATAAAAAAAGAAATTAATTTTCCATCAATATAAACTACCTGTACGTAAAAAGATTTCCATTTCAATCGGGAAAGCTACCTCAGGGATTGTCTCAAAATTTGAGCCCAGTCTTCTGAGTACAGGATTTATCAAAGAGTGGCCAAATCTCAAAGCAGCTGTGGCAAATACGTTTGCAATACTTGGATTGATGTTTGGATCATACCCATCGTATTCACCAAGCATTGCCATTCCTAGAACGTATTATAAAATTATATGCGTGTAGAAAAAGAATATGAAATAAGGTAAATTTTACTATGGCTTTTTTAAAATTTTTAAATATTGATACTTCATTTACATTACCTTTAGGTCCAAATATATGAGGTAGCCAATGTTCAAAAGTTATATGCTGCATTTCAGCACCCAAAATCTTCCTCGCTTCATTAAACAATGTTTCTCCTGTCCAGTGTGGATTGACCACCTTCAATTCTAAGGCTATTCTGTTGTGCTCCCGAAGCCAAATTGTGTGCATTGCTACTAGAGCCAGCTGTGAACATAGGAATTGAATTTGTACATTTCATAATTAAATAAATTTTGCACAACGATGATGTATGCATTTTGTTCTTCTCTTAATGGTTGTGATTAAAATTTTGATCAAGTACCTGTTCATTTACTCTGATATCTCCGGCCAGAAAGCACCCGACTTCACTTTCAGTAGGATCCCTTCTGCAATCGACCTCCTGTGAACCAGCTATGGGAAGTAAAGGTTTACCAGAGGGAGTAGGTATACCGACCCTGAGTAAGCCAAAATCATTGGTGTAATCTCGAAGCAGGATAGATCTGTTGGTTGTAAATCCGTAAACCTGAAAACAATTTTTAAACATCTTAAATTACTTCTTTTAGAGATTTTTTTTACTGGAGCACATATCTGAGCTTTCCCAGTCACAGTTCATTCAATCTTGTTGACCATTGTAATTAAAACTTAATGTAATTGTAGGAACCAACTAAGCATGTTATTGATTAATCTAAACTTCAGAAAGTTTTGTTCATATACAAAGTATCACTTGCCTGAGATCCATCTATGAATGCTGTCAATTGATTAATTTGTTCCCTGGGCTGTATCTTGTCAAAGAATACAGATGTGATACCCGATCCACAAACAGCACTTGATCTTATAAAGTCCATGCACCTTCTATTTTTTATTCTTTCATCTCCATGCGGGACCTATGATAAATATATTCATCTTAAATAGTTTTTTTTTCTTGTAAAAACACACAACAATATTCTATAGTAAGTCCAGAGTATACATAGAAATTGTACTTATTCTAAGAAATCTCTATACTCTATTGGAAAGATATGACTGTAAGGTCACACAACATTTTAATTACATGTTTCTCCCTAGATGCTATAGGTGAGAATGAAGTGGAACCAGAATGGTGTCATGAATTTTTTTATCTGTAATCTATATATCAGTCTACACACCTCCATAGGATAGCATGGTGGAGAATAGCTGCAGCTCTTCTTGCAATCTACACCATCCCAACTCTCAGCACTGGTTGATGGAACTGCATGGTCCAAATCATGGTCAAGGAATTGTCCCCACTGCATGACCATGTGTGATATCACGTCGTCTTCAGTAATTGTTTCAGTTCTGATGAGGCGTTGTGATACCAATCGAGCTGGCGGTTTGGGAAATCCAAAATACCTTAATTCTTTGTTCCAGCCTGAAAAAATTATCAGTTGCAAATTTAACAAATGAAGATTCCACTAATATTTTCTAAAGTAATATTCATATAACTATTTCATAAACTTTCATCAAACCAGCCACCTGCAGAGCCTAAGTCTGTCTCTGTCAATAGCTCAGCGACCAAAGCCTAGCATTACTGTATAGTTTGAAATATATATCTAGTAGGAGATAGAAAATATAGGAAAAAACTGACCTACAGGCATGCTAAAACCGTTTTCATAAACCGGTCTGAGAATCCGCCTGAAACCGGTGAGTGAAGAGCCCCAGTAGGGATGCTGGAAGTTATTGCACGTCCCATCGATCGTTCGGTACTTCTTGTGGAAGCACATGTCACTGCAGTTGGCCTTCTGATGCTCCATACACCCGGAGAGCTTCGCCACCAGCTGCAGCTGTTCGGCCGTCAGAATGTCCTCGTAGGCAAAGTCTGCTGACAATATTACAAGTCTTCATCGAGGGCAAGAATAAATACCTATGCAACAGAATATTTCACTAATAGTAACTAATCGACTCGAGCAGTTAGCTGCTTTACGAATTTTAGCAATATTTCTATCACCTTCGGTTTCATTGATGTGCAGTCCGGATGCAATGTGCCTTCTGATATTCAGTAATGTATTTTCATAAATATCGGCGGGTCGAACAAATGATCTTGTCGTGGCATCGGGATATCTAGAATGTATTTATTAATACAATCTTCCGAATGATGACTGAACATATTTTTTTATAATTAGATAAGAATGAAAGGTTTCTTTTACAGTTTAACATACCTCTTTTGTGATCAGCGAGGGGTTGGAATACCGTAGATTTCGTATGTTTCTGTAAAAAAGGACCTCACCCTCCGAAATGTCCCCCTTTTGACCGACAATCTGACAGACTTTACAAAAATCCCACCCCCTCTCAACTCAAACAAAATCCCCCCAAAACACAATAACATGACACGCATATATACACACAACAAACAGACAACCACCACAGTACACGGAAAGTGACAGTGCAGTGAGGATACCCGAAAAACATCCAAAGTGCCAAAAGTGACTAACACCGCTACTGATGATGGCGAGCAGCCGAAACCGGTTTAGCAAAAGTCCAAACCAATGAGAGGAGACAGAAACACACAAAATCTACGGTTTCTTTTACAATTAAATTTCAAATTTTGTAATTTTATGAGCATTGTGTCTGCCATTAATGCTACACCGCACTAACCAACCGAATCCCATCAACCGACTGTTGATTACATCTATGGTAGTGTCTCTTTTAATTGCTCATAATAAATGTGCATCTTGACATGTACTGAGAATAGTGTCCTAATATCCGTATAATGGGAAGAAGTTGTTACGTAACAAATTACTGAAATGAACTCTGATCAACTTAACGACGAGCTTCACTCATAATTGCAAATGAAAGAAATTTGGTGTACCGCGGGATTTATAAAAATATTTTTCTATAATCTGACTGATTACCTCAAAAGCCGCATTAAAGAGTGCGGTGAATGGTGAGCTTTCTTTGAGAACAAATTTTCCAAAGTAGAATTGACAGCCCTGTCGACGGCTAGCTGAGCTTCCTCCACAGCTTGAATCACCAAATTGTCATCAATGTGCCCAGCACCTATAATGTTTCCACATCAAATTAGTCCAATTTTGTTGTTTTAAAATTATTAAAAGATTGTCTAAAGTTTTACAATTATTAACACATAGATATTTGTTTAGTTAAAACAGAAATGTTTAAACTATCAAGCAGACTTGTGTTCATTTTAATTTCCCAGACCATTGTCCTGACCATGTCATTAGAAGCATACAAAAATTAAAAAATTTCATAATATAAGACAGAATTTTTCGAATCAATTGTAGAATTTTGTGTGGATAATATCTTTCTGCTTTTACCTTCAATTGTTAGGGTAGCATGAGCCCTCGCTTCTCCATTTTCATTCGTAGCTTTGCATTCATACAAACCGGCGTCTCTGTGTGAAATATTGTAAATCCTCAGACTGCCCACTGGGAAAACTCTGTGAAAGAGAAGCACCATTTTATTAAAAACATCATTTTTTATTCAATTATCATATCACGCATTTAGTTCAATCTTAAAAGACTTGTATTTTAGTTGCTATGTAATATAAAATTGTATGAAACCCCTTTGTATAGTAAAAACAATATTTAACCGCTTACTTCACAATTTAGAATTAATTAATACTGTTACAATGTTAGAAGCCATTAATTTCATAATGGATACTTAATAAAATAAAATACCCACAACGAATTATGGCTACATTAATAAAATCACAATAGGTATTAAATAGGTCCATCTTTTGATAATTAAAAATGCTTGCTAAACCTTGGTATTAGCATAAATTTGAAGTAGATTGTGGAAGACCCAATATCGTGTCTTCTGTTTAATTTCAAAATCCTAGATTTGTTGTAGATTTCGCGTGTTCCTGTCTCCTCTCGCTGGTTTGGTCGTTTGCTAGACCGGTTTCGGCCGCACGCCATCTTCAGTAGCGGTCTGCCACTTTTGGCACTTTGGATGTTTTTCGGGCATCCTCACTGCATGTCACTGTCACTTGTACTGTGGTGGTTGTCTGTCTGTCGTGTGTATATATACACGTGTTGAGGGGGGTGTGGGATTTTTTTTAATGGGTTTAAGTCTATGTCGGATTGTCAGTCAAAATTGAGGGGGGGGGGTTTTGGACAGGTGAGTTACTTTAGTAGGATTATCGGCTTCGCTTTGGGAATTTATTTTTTCATTTATAATCTTGTTTTGTTTGTGTTTGAAAATCTTCATGGTAAGGAGTATATGGTAGTATGGTCTAGCAAAAGGCCAAACCTGGGAGAGGAGAGGGAAACACACGAAATCTACGGCATTCCGGCCGCTCGCAGAGCACAAAACTAGTCTTGTCCTTACTTGTGATTGGAATCAAGGTGGAGAGGTGCACCATCTTTAGTCCAGGTCAGTAGAGGCCTGGGGTCGCCGTGCGCCTTGCAGGGCAGTTCGACAGAGGCTCCGATCGGGGCGACCAACGGGTACGGAGCGAGTATCAGCTTCGGCGTCTTCGGCCCGTCTCCGCGGACCCTCAGCTCCCCACTCGCCTCCGCCGTTCCCTCCGTGTTCTGAGCTATGCACGTATACAGGCCTGAATCCGAATCCCTGCAGTGAAGAATTCTGAGAATCGCATCTGTGGACAAAAATCAATCCACCACTTGAGATTTTGAATAACTAAGTTAAAATAGGTGCCAGTTCTAAAACTCTAATTCAGACCAGTTACTAACAGCTACTTCAGTGATTTCATCAGTTAAATATTAAACACTAATGATAATATAACTATAAAACATAAAAATGACAACATTCTTCTACCATATAAATTTCTATTAAGAATGCCGTTAATATTATTTTAATTTCTACAATGACTTTTTACTTGCTGGTATGTTTAATTCATGTTCTATATAATATTTCTCAATGTAAAGGAAGTGCAGTAAAGAATTAAAAAGTAAGCTTTTTAAATCATAATGATGAATAACTGACTATCGTCGGCAAACTGTATTCTTTCTCCAGGCTGAAGACTATTTCCATCCTTGTACCAGGAAATGATGGGCGGAGGAGCCCCAGAGGCATAGCACCGCATCTCGGCGGTTGTCCCACTGCGAACGTGCTGGCTTTCCGGCGGTACTATTAACCTTGGTTGAACTGAAATTATATTTTCATCCCGCCATTAATACAACACAGAAACGATACCGGGGTCATTAATTTTGATTTCAATCACTTCCCGAACTTGCTCTACGAATCGTGCCGCAGTACCGGCTCTTATTATGCAAATTGTAGGCCTTAAGACATTTCATCAAGCGATAAAACAGATGAACAATAAATTGGGTTCAAATTCTAATGACATCCGTCGGCATTAAGTGATTATTTCCTTAGATAATGGTATTTTGATAGCTCCACAATTATTTGAGTCCCCACATTTGTGGTTGATTACCAGCACTACAGAACTGTAGCATTCATTAAAAGATCATTAATCACTCTTCCAAAAAAAAATGTATTAGAATTGAATACAGCATTATTATTGAATACCTCAGTAATACTACAATGCGCAATGTTAATATACCGTCTTATAAAATAATGAACATAATATAGATGATTTTCATACTACTGACTTATCTGAAACATACCGTTTACAGTAACTTGGGCCTGAGCGGTAACACGTCCTACAGAAGATTCCACGGCGCATCTATAGGTGCCTGTATCTTCAACCGTAACTTTCTGAATCGTGAGAGTTCCCTCCGGTGAGATTTTATGTCTCTCACTGTTGACACTCAGATCATCGCGAGTCCAAGTTATGTGCGGATGCGGTATACCGGTGATCGAGCATTCCAACTGTATTGTGTCGCCATCGCTGGCTATTTGGTCTTCGGGCCTTTTTCTGAACTGCGGTTTTACTGCATCAAACATTAATGTTATTTAATATTAGAAATCAAAAGTCATAAATTAATTACAATTAATAAAGTCCTAAAATAATTATGACTAGGTTTCAGGCTGTAAAGGGTTCTAAAAGTGAACAGCGGACAGAGTAGGCCCAAAAATCGTCCTCAACATACTTGTTCTTCCATACATAATCTTGGCTCCGCGTGACTTAATCTCTCCGTAAGGTGATTTTGCCATGCACTCATATACACCTACATCCTTATCCGTCATTGAAGCAACGACCAGGGAACCATCAGAACGCACAGTATACTTGGGGTTAGAAGTGTCTATTTCATTGCTGGAATCATAAAATATAATACAACCAACTTTAATGGAAAGAACATCTATCATTACATTCATACAATTGTTTAATTGGAGAAATTATTAGCATAGTTACAATTTAATAACTGAAAGAAACATGGATACATTATCGGAAATCAATTTTAATTTCTGAAACCCTAGTAATTTCTTTTTACAAACTGATTGAATAATATTAATTAATAATATAAGTAATAATATATTAATTAATAATAATAATTAATATTATTAATTAATAATTATTTGGTACCTGTTGAGCATCCAGATAACTTTTGGCTGAGGGTCTCCATCAACTCTGCATGTGAATACAGCAGTACCTCCAAATGATACTTCAACATCATGCGGATGTTCAACAATCCGAGGTTCCTCTGTTGGAGATAAATAGATCAAATTAAATTTGTGTTGTAATAACAGGCCATATAATCATGGAAAAAATGATAAACACTTATAAAATAATTTGTATATTTTATTTAGCATGATAAAACAGCTTGGAAATGATTCTTACTGCAAGAGAAATCTTGTAACGACATGTTGTACAATGATTTTCCCTGCATGTAATCAGGGTATTGACAAGTGGCCGCCACTTGAGTATGCTGCATATTCTCAGAAATAAGCTTTTTAAACCACAATATTCCACAGTCACACACCAAAGAATTGCCATCCAAGCGCCTAAAATTGAAGAAAAAAGTTAAAAGATTTTCTAATGTTCAGCAAAAGTGAAAGACAAGTGAAAAGTGTACGTATACTCACAAACGTTGCAGGGATGTTAGATTATTAAATGTGCCTGGTAGAATATGTTGAATATTATTCTCATGCAGGAATCTGTAATAAAAATTTATTTTTTTAAATCAATATATATATTTTTTTAATAATCATAAATATTTCTTTAAAATAAAGCCAGTAATCAACACTTACAGTCTTTCTAAATTGGTCAATTTGCTGAATAAATTTGGATGTAAATTTTCAATCCTGTTGTAGTGGAGATACCTGTAAAATATATTATTAATATTGTATGTCCCATTAAGTGAAATATTATACTATGAAATATTGTTCATAAGTTTTAAACTTGCAAATACTTACAACTGGTTGAGTTTTGGTACATCATCAAATGCACGATCTTCAATATGGTGTATTTTATTTTTGTAAAGGTATCTGAAAGTAAACCAATAAAAATATTATTTGCATTTAGAGTATTCTATTTTATACTTAGAATAAACATTTTGTTACAATCATAGTGTTCAACATCCTGTGTTGTACCCGCATTGAAATAAATGTTATTACTACATATAAATACTGTTATTACTATTCATATAAATTCCCAACATTAAATGCAAATTTCATTGTAATACTAAAGTGAAGAAAGGAGTATCAAAATTAGAAAAGCAATTCATTTAAAAGGAACAATAATGATACATTTTATTACAATCAGGAATTGTGGTTAATCAAGCCTTAAAAAAATTATTAACCTTAGAAATTATTGACCTGCCATTAGCATTAACCTGTAGTTAGTATTAAGAAACAGTTAGTCTTATATAGACTATATAGACTTATTAGTCTAAACTAAAATGTACTTATTGTCAGTATTCTATGTAAGAGGCCTTTCTTCTACATTCTCTAAAAACAGTTTTAGAGCATAAGGTTATAAATTATAATAACCTGATGTTTCATGTGGAATGACTCAACATATCTTTGATAGAGTCAGACGGCCTAGTTATTTATATTAAAGGTAAATATGGAAGGCATGTAGTGTCCCATGTTGCAAATGGAGATATACAGGAAAGTGCATAAACAAAAACCTGCCTCTTACAGGTTAATGCATTAACAGATGGTATATTTAATAAAATATACTACTACTCACAGATGCTTAAGTTCTGAAAGGCCTTTGAAAATTCCATTTTGCAGAACTTGAATGTGGTTGTCGTTCAGCAACCTGAAACAAACAAGCAATTTCTCTATTAGATATTATTCAATCTATGAAAGCCATACTCATTTTCACCAAGCTCAATATTTCGACATAAATGTGATTTATGAGGGTTTCCTTCGGCAACAACGCTTAGAGTCAATTTCTTGTCCATTTAAGGTACCAATTTATGTTACAAAACAATTATCACGTTGACTTATTTTTTCTATCAACTTCATACAAGAATATGGTTATGGATGTGAGGTCCGGTAATACCTTTCTTTTTGAATGTTGCTTCGTTGGTTGAGTATATTAACTACAAGCATATACACCCATTTCGTGAACACACAAACACATGTACCTACAAAATGTTACAGAAGAGATAAATAACGCGAGGAAGAAGAAAAGAAAGATTTCGAGACGATTCCAGCAGCCATCATGAAATGTTGCCAACTAAACACAAGGAAAACTTCTGCTTCACATATTACTTTATTGTGTAAACCGAATAACAGAATATAATTTCATACACTTACAGTTATATAAGAAAATGGAGGACAACAATAATAAAAGAACAAAAACAGAAGTAAATCGTTTAAAAACTGAACCGCCTAAAACAACCTCAGTAACAATGCAGTGCTGCCACTACAGTCACAGTGAAAAGACTGCTTCATCAATAGCTATTGAACTTAAAACCAAATTAGAGACAGAAAATCACACGATAAAAGCATGATAGTTGTGCATTTCTTAAGGCATTTATAATGGAATATATTTTGTACAATGCAGTTATTTCACCTCATCTCCAATGTGGAATCGCGTGACGAAGGAGGTCTTGTACAAATAACGCTCGCTTTCGACACAAAACGTAACGGAATAAAAAAACAATTACCCGGGCCGTTGCAGTGAAACGTAATGCGGGCAGGTACAGATTAAATCAGGCAACGCAAAGTCGCCCTATAATTATAGCCGCTCGCCAAACCGCTTTTGAGTGTCCACGGATAGTTATTCGCCTAAAAAAGGCAATCAATTCCCGTTCGTACGTCTCGCAACCTCTAAATTAAAAATTTTCTACTTTCCCGATGATTTGTTGCCGTTTATTTCGTTGGACCCGGCCCCAAACTGGACGTCTTTATTAGGCGAATTATATTACTCCAGGTCGATCGATTTCGGATTCGGTGGGCGTAACGCTGGGGAGAAAAAATAAAAATGAAATTGAACGCGTACTCCGTATTATGGATTATAAAAAATATAATCGAAGGGGCCGGTTAATTTAGATAGGAGAGATAAAAAGCCTTACGAAGACCGGTGGGGGTGGGCATTCCGATGCGATTTAACTAGATGAACAGACCTGGCCAGAATAGTGTATTTTTAAATTATGAATTTTAACAAACTGGGAATGAAGGTAATTAAAATTCCACTTCCTCACCCAATTTTATATTGATACGGCACTTGAAGTTAGGGAAAGGCGTCGGGGGGTTAATTTCGACTATACGTAGTCTCGAATAACGACATTTACGTCAACGAATTTTCCTTTTTTTGTTGGGTTGTAATTTATTTACTCGTTAAAAGATCATATCGGTTCCCCACCGTTTTGTTTCGGAGATTTTGATAGGACCACCCGCAAGAGGCCTGATATACTCTACCGGGAGACGTCTGCATTCCTCGACACTCAATTATAAATCAGAGCCGGGGCATTAATTCACCTCACAGATATTAATCCAGCCCGTCTTACCCGATCAACTACTTTTTACTTTAACGGATAGAGAAATAACATATCGCTCGAAGAAAATAGAGGAAGGAATTGTTAACCGGGGCCACACTACGCTGTGTGACGACAGTGCTGACAGGATGCTTCGTCGGCAGCCTCAAGCGTAAGCATCTCGTTCAACTGAAAATGGGGAGAAGCCGAAACAACCATATAGACTATCTTAAGACCAAGTGGGCACAGATAGTTCGTCTGGCTTAAGACGGACAAGAGATGTAAATATGAAATTGTTGTTGAGGAAGTCTATATCTTATTAGCGAAAAGCTGAAACCGCTCTAGGCCAAGAGCTAAGAAAGACCAAATAATAGGGGTGAAAAAATGCTGAAACTTTCACGGATCAGAAGGTCCTATAACTATTTTCTATACAATTTTTCGAACTTTTATCTTCTGTACGAAAAGCAAACGAACAGAAGTGTCCATAATTCGACACTACGATTGGCTCGGTACTAATTTTACTCACCCACCGAATGACTATTCCGCCACAGAAGGTTCCGGTCCTAATCGCAAGGTTTTCCGGTCTCGTCCCTCTAGAGTCCGCGCGCTTCCAATTTAAGTTTAGGACAGGGATTGAACGGGGAGGGACGTGTCTGAATTCAGTTCGCTGGAAAATTAGATTATTCGGGGCATGCAAGATTGAAAAAGTTGAAGGCGCGACTGCGCAAAAGTTTTTTTTTTTAAATTCGACAAAGTGCAACACGGAAATTTTGGCGAACAATTCTCGACGAACTCGTGATCAAGAGAAATTTTATACAGTGCAGTGAGACTAACCAAATTTGACGTGATGTGGGCGTTCCATTCTACCGTCCGATTACCGCGATCATCCGAACAAGAAGGTAGCGCTTCCGAACAAGTGTTTCAATTTGAGGAAATCGGTACAAATTTAAATTTTTTACAGTTGAAAAGAATTAGGTATTTATAAAAATAATGCGAAAGAAGAAAACACTCATATCAAAATAAATAAATATAGGAAAAGTAAAAACATTTGGTCATAAAAAGATTTAAGTCTTTCGGTTAAACAAAGTTTCTAAACCTGTGAAAGTTCTATCTATCACTCAATACTTGGAATCATCAATGCTGCTGGCCCTCGATTTATGACTAAATGAAGGAGGCGATGCGCCGGTAACTTCTGGTGTCGGGTCATGCGGCCGACATTATCCAGATTATAGCTCTGTGAAAAACCACCGGGCATAAAACCCAAGCACGATTGAGGAGGTTGAGGAGGGTTTTTTTTTCTTAGCCCGAGAATCCACTGCCGGCTGATTTACACGGTGTCCATCTCAGACCTTTCTGCCCCGTCCCCTCAGTGCTGGTTTCAATTGCTTGTCGTTTGCGAAATACCAATCCGACACTCGTTTCAGTTGCGCATCATAAATATTTTCAACCTGCTCTCAAGGAAAAAATAAAACGGAGGTAAACGGCCGTGATTCCACGCAAGTCAAGAAATGTGAAGGTACTTACTTGACAGAATTTATGGAGTGGGAAAAAAGTCATACTGGAAATAACAAAATGAATGCCTAATCATTCTTCAGTACCGACATTACTATAACAAATTACATTTTGGAGAACATATATATATTATGTAATCTACAGCGGTGCATGATCATTTAGTTATATAAGTATTGAAATATTTAAAAGGTGCCGTTAAATTCATTTTAACCTGTGTTTATCCTTTCGACGAGATAGGTCTTTTCTAAAAGCCGCATAACATGTGGATTTTAGAGCCTCTGGGTTCGGAGAGAATCGCCTAGCAATTAACACTACCAGGAATCTAGCACCTATTGAAAATTCAAGCCATTTCAACTTAAGATAATCGTAGGACACCGTAAAAATGAAAGCTTTTAGGAAGACGGCAATTTGATTTGAATACCGCGATGAATACTTAACTCTCCCGATACCCATTCGGGGCTCCGAAGTTTAAGGCACCCCGAAGGTATTAAAAGCCCGTCGATAATTAACTTTACTAGTGTAATTTTAAGTTCCGAGTAATAAAAACGATCGGAGGGCCGCGGGCGATTGATAAGGTATTTCCAGGTCGTAATAACTCCGGAGTGAAGAAAAAGGGAGATGGAAAATAAAGAGGGCGGTAAACCCTTTGCATAATTCAGTTTAACAAGCCGGCCATAAAACAGGGGCCACAGGGATTGGGGGCCTCGTTAGGGCCTTCACCGGCTCGGACTCGTTACTTCTTTTTTCCTCCGTGAAGACGGGCCGTGAACAAATAGAAAATTTTTTCGGCCCCGAAGGAATACCGAGACCCAACCACAATATCTCAATACAGCCTCTGAAGGCTTCGCATACGTGACGGTAATCTCTCATCCCATGAAAACCTCTGATGGGCGTTGTTTCTCCGCATGGACTGTCCTTATCAAAGGAAACGTTTCAGAATTGAATCTCAGTTGAGTGGGACAGCCGAAATGAATTGCCGGTCCCGACCCCACCCTACGGAGGGCCGCGTACGTCCCGGTATAGGAAATAAAAATAACAAAACCCATTTCAGCGATCCGAAATTAATTAGGGTGCGCGGTAGTAGTTGGGCGGGGGCCGTGCGAGGCGTTACCCGCGAACGTGGAGGGTCACCTCCAATCTGACCCCCGGTTACCGTTTTAATATTCCCCTCTGGCGCCAAATTAATTCACAGCTGTTCCACGCACTCTTCCTTGGCTCTGATTTTCGACCAAAAGATTCGGAATACAATCGCTTACATGACGAACTCAATAAATATCGGATGGTAGATGGATTTAAAAAGACACGTTTGTTTATGCGATGTGGTCCTACATAATCGATATAATTATTGGGCATAGCAGTCTTCAATTGATTGGTAGTATTCTGACTAGTATTGCCAGTGTGCTTGATTTGGTTGACATCAGTGGTATCTATTAGTGAATACTGTGATATATAAAAATATTGTTCGCCGTTCCATTTTTCGACAAAATAAATTCATTATCCCTTCTCATGTCTAGACCAAGTGCAGAGAGCGTAAGCTGTAAGCCCCCTTTCAAACTAACTTAGGTGTTTCATATTTCGGAGATCATCCGACGGAAAGCATTAAAACGTCAACGTCACCGAGATAGCGGAGACGAATTGTGAAGGAGATATATCGCCGGGAGGAGACAGAAAATAATTATAACCGGGATAACGATTCTATCGTCCCAAGTCAATTCCCATGACGAGACCGGCTCGGCTTATCAACCAAATTCTAGATTCCGATATTCTTTTTCCTCTTTTTTTTCTTTGCGGAGCTAATCCGAACGAACACGTTAATGCTCGTGAGGACAAATACTTCAGATCAAAGATAAAACGGAGATTTATTACACTGGGTTTATTGGCCACGCACTCCCAAGAAAGAATTTCTAGCTTGGCTCACAAATGTGTTGAGATATATAATCAGAATTGGAGTGAGGAATCTCCTCATGGCATTACTAACGTAAAGGAAATTTTATTTGACAAAATACACATTGGCAGATTATTGCAAAACACTTAGAAATTATACGAATTCAAATCTATATTCAATAAATCTGGAAGCGCTTCATTGTTTCGTCCGCAATTTTGGTTTTTTCTAGAAGCGGAATTATAATAGTACCGGTCGATGATCTCCTGGGCGAACTTATGTGCAAATATACACGATATTGATAAGGAACATCTTCTCACCGTAGTTGAACCCACTAACAACGTTCGTTTCTACATTTTGGTAAACAATTCCCGCAACACATTGACGTAAAAAATTTAAATTACAAATATAAGTCGAAATTGTTCATTAAATTCCGACACCTGAGAATAATCAACCGTAGGACCCCTATCGACAGCAACTTCGATTCACGTGGGCGAATACTCCTGTCGCAAATTTAAACTTAGTATACTCATTAGATGCCAAATATCTCCGATTGCAAATAGGTGATAAACGATAATTGAACGACCGCCACAGTGGCGCTTGGGCCTAATAGGGAGTTACATACCTCCAACTCTGAACTTAGTTGGAAGTTAGCCTACTTTGTAATCATTTTTGCTTCAAGAGGGACCCTCCAGCAGGCTCCAGGTTTAAATCAGGAAACGTTATCTTTCCGACGTCGCTATAATGGGCAACGTTGGCTAGGATCTTGTGGGGGGAGGGGTGCTCCGAGCGGCGGCGCTCAGGTTACATCAGATAAGGCCTCCACTAATGACCGCAATTCATGCCGGTATTAATTGGCCGCGGATTCGCTCCTGAGATTGGGGGGGCGGGTATAACTATAACGCAATTAAGCGCGGAGTTATGCGCCATCGGAGACCCGCGGAGGTTTTAGGGTTCATAATTCAGGGCCGGGGTCCGTTGGGCGCTCTCTCGCTCGGGCCTGCAAGAACCCGCCTAGAACACTCCTACGCCGCCCATAAAGCCTGCAGATACTCGGCGCCTAATGAAGTGTCACGCTCCAACATTATTACAAGTTGTTTATTATAAATGCGGCTGTTCAGTTCTCGGTTTACTCTGTGAATTCTTTGCTGCGAGGAGTAGGCGGGATGGAATTCGAAAGGGGTATTAGCGGGGAAAATTAAAAGCGCGCGGTTTTAAAATAATTGAGGCCCATTTTATATAGTTACTTACTAGATAGCTATATAGTATAGTACATCGCGGTTCAACACAAACCGTAATAGATTTTGTTTTGATTTACTGAAAATTGAATTAGGTATTAAATTGGGTAAACGAGTGAAATTTTTTAAGCGGGAAATAAATTTAACAGAATTGTTTGAAATTATTTTAACTGGTTAGTCACTGTTTCGAGATCCTTGAATAGCGTTCAGTGACAAGTTGTCCTATAACTTTTCAAAATGGCATTGCAGAGTTGTTAGATTTTTCGCATCTTGTTTCGTTCAATAATTTACTTTTAACAGCGGACTAGTATCAGTCATCATGACAAATAGGACTATGACACAGGCACAAGAGGACTGTGAACAAACGCTATTTATAGAAATATATATTCCTTTTTAAGAACTAATTCATGCCAATGTATGATGGTAAGAAGGTTGGACTTAGTTTGGAAGACATGCGGACAAGATATACGATATATATATATATATATATATATATATATATATATATATATATATACATATATATATATATACACACACACACACATATATATATATATATATATATATATATATATATATAAAGACCAAATACAGATGTTAAATAGTTGGGTCGTCAAAAGTCAACTTCTATTTTAGATTTCGACTGTACCATTCCGTAATTCAAACCTCTGTTTAGAGCATTCTGTTTATTCATCTGTAAACATAGGGAAGCCAGAAATACACACGACTCATTTACAGCTGGTGGGGGATCACATTTACTGAATCCGATGAACACCATACAATACTCCAGTCCCTAGCTCGAAATAGCGCCAAATAATCGGTAAATCGAAATTCTGTTTTGTAAAGATACAGGATCCTGGGGGATTGGTAAAAAAAAGTTTCACTGACGAGTTTCAGATATGTTTTCCGCTAATGGACGGCCGAAGAAAATGTTGAAAATAGATCGCCGGGAGGGAATCGGAGCTGCCAAAACGGATGCCGACTCATTTTACGGTGGCGCGTAATAGTGTTTTTTTTGTTCGCCTTCTGATGTCCCAGAAATGGCTAATGCGGTGGGCGCGGAGAGTTCAAAAAACACTATTCCTCGGCCGGGCCCAGCAGCGCCGCCGGAGGACGGGGAACGCGATACGGTTCAAAATAGTTCGGAATGAAGTCAGACATAAATTTAGTTTTGTTCGGCGGCCGTTGATATTAACACATGTCAGCGGCCCTCGCGTTCAAACATATGCTCGCGTATAGCGCGCTTCCTAGCGCACCCGGATCGCAACCGGACGGCGCTAGAATTCTCCAGTCAGCAGTATGGAAAAATGTTCGTAAATTAATATATATTTTCTCAAATAGAATAGTTTATTCGAGTTCAAGAATTTCACCAATAAAACCAAGGATAGAATCCCCCTCCTTACAGAACTTTAAAACTAGAAATTAAAGACGTGTATGCAAACGAATACATAATTTCATTGGGACAGATATGTTCTGGTACAAGCTGCTAGAAAACAAGAAGGCATCCTCCATGAACTCCAGGTGGTCCTGAAACCAGCCCTTTTTTTACAGGAAGTGTAAAACCTCCATTCGCGGAGTAAACCCGACGAACGTACACGTGTAATAATCACACCCGGTCATAAATACGTCCCCCCCAAAGCCAGGCTTTCTTCCCACTTGGCGCGTCGTAAACAATGGGTGTAAAAACCATGAATACGTTTGCATCGGTTTAGGAGGAGGAGGTGTACGCGGCGGGGGGAAAAAAAACCCGGCCCCGAGAATACTCGTTTCGGGTCCAACCAACGCCTCGCATAAATTCGCCCCCAACGTCGGCTAGATGGGCCAGTTGTAAAACAGTCGCGTATAAACACTTCGGCGGGGCTTTCGGATTTATGCGGCCGAAGACGGAATGGATATCCGAATGAATATTTTAGGAGAGTTCCGACGAAATTCGCGACATTGTACCGAATTAAACCGACTTTCCGCAGAACTGCCGCTCGGATGTCGGCCTACATGTCCGAACGGTCCGAATGCCTTTCTGCTGTCATCAAATTTATACTGTGTGGGTGAGGATTTTGAACCTTATGGCTGGACATTTTCGTCTCCAGACACGTCGGTCATTGACTCTACTGAGCGAGTAGCATCCGCATTTAATGGGCCGTTTTGTTTAAAAAGGGAAAGGAAGATGGGGTATTTAACCCCATGTACTTAACATTGTACGAAATTATAAAGAGAACTTAAATTCAACCGAAAGTCGTCACTCTAACTGTACCTACTAGTCGGCCCTATATAAACGACGTATTTATCTGAACATAATATACTTTTTAAAATTGAAATCAGAATTTGAAATGAATTTGTTTTTATGAACAAGGCTCAAGGAGCATTGTTTTAAATAATAGAATTTTTCAAATAGAAAGAAATGACCTTTCTTAATATATGGACCCCTAGTTAAAGAATTATGTTTCAATGGGCGAGAAAAGGTCAGTTTTTTCAGGTCCGTTATTTTGTTTAATAATTAATACAAGTGAGAAAGGACAAAGTATTGTCGCATGGCCTAGGTGTGGCCCGGACACACCTCTCCCCAAGAACATTTCTCAATGCATCTTGGCCAACATAACCTGTTCCGGAATATTAATCGCATTCTTCGCTGTATACTGAGCATTATAACTCATTTTGATATTGCCTTTAAACACAGTTCATTAATACGGTCTATCTTTCGCAACGATTTCCCCTCTATGCCCACGGCTGCACATGATAAAAATGAAAACACAAACTAGAGAAAATAATTTAAATGATTAACCCTATCTAAAAGCCTTTTATAAGTGGAAAAAGATATCGAATTAATTATGTTATACGATAGAATTGTTGGCTGAAAAACACCGAATAAGATTCATGAGCTAAATTTATAGCTGAAAGGCCGCGTGTATAAATAAAGCCAGGAATGAATTATCGTATATTTTCAATAGTTAAAATTTATGTCCTAATTTAATAGATGGGCAATTACCTTTAATATGATAAGCTGAATCAATCATCTGACACGGCTCATCGGATCAAACCGGTCGCCATTATATTAATTCTAATGGAATACCCCATTTAGATTGAATGGGCCCTGGAGTATTGTTCTTCAGTTTCCCAAACCTTTGAAGGTTTATTCCACATCGATTGTCTAATTGATCATTTTATATTAGTTTACTGCGGAGTAATTAAAAACAAATAGCTGATAGATGATTCAGTATGCTGATAGAGGTTTTTTTAACATTTTTAACCCCTGATTTCGGTCTAGAGCTTTCTTTAATTCTATGTTGAATTTATGTGATAATTTCTGTTAATATTACAGAACTAGGGCTAAAGAATTTTTGAACATGCTAAATTTGTCATGCTTATATGTAAATTTTCAGCGAAATTGCATTTTATGAGAATTTCAGGTTACTTACAGAGAATTCAAGTCCTTGAGGTTGCTGAAGGCGCCCGTCGGAATCCGTTTGATTTTGTTGAACCGGAGATCCCTGAAAAAGAGAAGAAAATTATAAGAATTATAATTCGACCAAATTATAATTTCCATGACTATATCCGCCGGCCGGTAATTACAACGGCGATCGGTGACGCCAATTAATCGGAAAATAACATTCGAGCGTTGTTTATGGTCAACTTCTGGAACGTGACTCCCAACATCAATTAGGTGTCATGAGGCCGCCTTCACGAAAAACGCCCACCGGGACCGCGTCTAATAATAATGATCCGGCCCAATGAGTTCCGGTAATGAATTAAGAGGCTCAACAGATGTAATTCTATTTAAACACGGGGCGCGTGGGGGCCCGACTATTTTTTCTGAGCCTCGCTCAGTTTGGTTCCAGGGACCCGAAACAATTCTGAATTTTCGACAGATAAACTCGTTTGGATCCTAATGCCGTCTGAGCTTTGAAGATATGTACAGAATTAGACTAAATGAGAGATTTTTCCTATAACATTGTCACTGCTGAGCCTGAGACGCTGTTAGCCTGAGAGAAGGTGCCTCACTGAATGAACGAAATACTGAAGAATATGATGATCTCAGTTTTACCAATAAATTAACAAAATATCTTATATTGATCTACTAAGGTAATTTCTGCATTCAGGATGTCTAGTGAACACAAATACGAATGAGTGTTTTCATGACTTTAGGGGCATTAAAAATAGGATTTTATCAGGTTTTATGTTTCAGTCTGTTTTCTATCCCGAAACTGTTCAACCCATTACAATTTTTAACAAATATACAGTTTAGTTAATCAACGAGGACTTTTCGGAATTCCATTCCAATGCTTGTCACATCTTGTTTGTTCTATAGTCTATACAATCTGTAATAATAATCTCCACGTGGTATGTTAAACATTTATCGACAATTTTGGGGGGTGTATGCACAAGACAAACTTGACAGAAAAAAATCAAATAAGGATAATAGTTTGGAAGAGTTAGCTTTGCCCACTAGCAAAGAACTGGTTGAATCAATATAAGGAGCAAACACAACGCAGGGAAAAAAATAACTGGGGAGGAAATGCGTGACAGTCGGTGGAGTTGGATCGGACCGAAAAAATCCATTAAGTTTTCAAGCGGTTGGCATAGGTGCCGCCTTACAAGTTGATACCCCGGGGCTACTTAAGTCTGTGCAAACAACATTTCAGTCGAACCAGCCGCCTCCCATCCCTTTTCAACCCCCTAATTGACGCCCTAAAAGCCCCCACAGAAAGCCCTTATACATTTTAATTATTTCCCCACATCTCGATTAAAATGAATCGACGTTACGGAAATTGACGTCTCAATTAAATTCTCCGCCGCACTACTGAATAAGCGCCCTGTGAAATAATTTTATATTTTTTTGGAGAATTATATACGAGAAAGAAGTTATTTTTTTGGCGTAAGGATGGCGAGGTGATTACACTTGTTGAGTTGACTCGTCCGAATATTGCTGGTCACCGGAGAAACTAAATTTCACTTTTTACAGCTTAATTACTATTAATATTTAAACAATCTAGATACACAAAAAATAAAAAATATATTTTTTCGATTCAATTGCCTGGTGCTGTAATGTGCGCACATGACTAAAGGTAGGAATGCGGCAGGAAAACTAGCAAGAAGGGAGTAGATTACTAGGTTACTAGGTATCAGAATAAATTCTTCCATGTCTCGTGTTGTTCGTTATGGTTCGTTATTTCAACCATGAAAAGACATCACTAACATTCATTTTGAAATATAAAACTATAACAAAGTGTATGCCTCAACAGTTGAGTTATTTGGGGCCTTCGCCGGGTCTCCAATAACACGAAATATCCTGATATTATATTTGGTCATTATTGAAGGCAATTTAAAAACTGTGAGGTCAAATAAAAAGTTGAGTTTCCCCCCGCTGACAGTTCCACGCAATCGTACGCAGCGTGCATACCAAGAATTCAATTCGACGACTGGTAACTGAAATTTTTAAATTCCAGTTCCAGGACCCGTATATGTACATTATTATTCGCTGTGGTCCTGCCGGACCTCTCAATTGAGATGAATCGACGCCATTGAAATAAGTGAATATGACGGGGTTTTTTTTTCCTCCTCCTTCTGAACCCGTCAATGATTTACGGCGTGTCGCTTTAATTGGGACCCTCCCCGTTAATGAATTCGAACCGGGGATACAAATTTAATAAACAGCAAAACCCGGGCTGCTATACGACGTTTCGTGTTCGTTAGGGGGGATCATAATTTTTAATTTCTCCAGGCCCCGACGGAACACGTTTTTTTTGGGTGGTCCCGAATTTTAGTTTGAGCCTTTGAGCTCATCTCCCAGAAAAAAAGATATATTTACTACTTTTGTGTTTTATCTATTAGTTCGGACCGCTCCTCCGTCCGCATACGAAAGTGGAAAGAACAAATTTCGAATCAGCTTTCAAAGTGTTGCTCAATTAACTGGTATTGTTGAACCGAAAAGGAACATTAGGAATGTATTTTTTTCCAGGATGATATACGAGCGAGGCGAATGTGGTCCGCATTTTGATCTCGTGTCTCTGGATTTATAAAGAACGGCGATACCGAATTTGTATTAACATTAATTATTATTTCGATTCATTCTTAATCGCTTAAGAATGTACCCCGAATGTACCATATTCTTGAATCTTAATATTATGATGTAATCATGAAATGAATATTTTCTCACGGCAAAATATATTAAATGACATCCATTAATTCGCGTTTTATGAGTTACAATTGGTGGTTTTCATTTCATACCATAGTATATTACAATCTTTGAAGCCTAACTTCTTAATTAGTCGGTGGTTACATCAAATCCGATACCAAGATCTTAAGGAAACTTGTGATATCGGTGAACAATAGAATTATAAAAGTTAAACTTCTGGGTTGTAATAAGTAACAATTCCTGTTCCGGGTGCTGACCCGCTCGGACAAGCGCAAGACATAAATCATCCTCGGGAGGAAAAATAAGTCTGGTAAAATGTGTCAGGCCCGCTTTTTGTTTTCTTTTTCTTTGGTCGCGTCTCAGGCCACAGAGACCTCGCATATTTTCCGTCGCAAGAGGGAAACAGCGCTAAGGCCTAACAGGAACCGCCCCCCTAAGAGTCGTAAAATGGGGGACTAACAGAGAGTAACATATGGAGTATAAATGCCGGGGGGTGGGGTAGGGGTTCCAGCGGCGGCCGAAGAACGCCAACACCCAAATAGAACCAAACAATTTCAACACGACAATGTCGTTGTTCAAATATTATTCGGTCACCCAGTATTATTCGCTATTAGCTTCTCATTTACTGTTAAATAGTTCTAAATGCCGACCTTGAAGGTTCACTATAGGGTTGTAAATTAAACTACCAGTGGATAAGTCCAAAACCACAGAAGTTTGCAAGCATATGTAAATATATATATATATATATATATATATATATATATATATATATAAACATAGAGAAAATATATTAAATTACATCAAATAGGCGAGCGTATAATGTGTATAATAGAATATTCCCTAAACATATATTATCTGATGCATACCCGAGCAAACGGTTCCGAGGATACCCCCGGCCCGTTGGAGATGAAAAGAGCTCAAAATACGGGAAGGCCTCTGTAAAAGAAAAATCGTCGTTAATCGCTCTTAACGCGCGTTTAAACCAGCGGTAAGCCCGACCTTATCTCGGGCCGTGTTAAATCTTCCGACAAAAAGGTAATACCCCTCCTCCACTCCCGGCCAGGACCAATTAAGATGGCAATCTTAATTGCCAGCGAATGAAGGCGAACTAGAGACAAAGGGAATACCAAAGGTGGAAATAAACTTGGTCCCAATAACAGGGTGTTCGGGTTATAAAATCCTGGATTTAAATCCTATATTAAAAAAAAAATGATACTTTATTTAGTGTTGTCCAAATTGCCCCAACATTATCACCTGTAAAGGTAGGAATAAAAGATTCATCAGAAAATATGAAGGAATGAAGCATGAAAATTAAATGAATGTTCACACTACCATCCACAGATGAAGTATTGTACTGATGCAATAAAAAAATGTGTATGTCAATAATCTCCCCAGAATTTTACGAACTAGTGTCCTCGAATTAAGTTTTAATTAAGCAGAGCTCGGCCACGCAGTTCACTTTCTAATAAACGGCGTGAGAAAATACAGCCGCGTGAATCAAAATTTTGCTGTTCGAATTTGTAATTACTGTAAATTCATCATTTTAAGCACAGCGGCGCCGTGTTTTTAGTAACAGTTTTTAGTATCGGGAGTTTTTAGTTCGGGAGGTATTTTCCTCCCGAACCGTAAACTGTAAATAGCCAGGGGGGCCAAAGATGAAAGCATTCATTTCAATTATTGCAGGGCCCTGGGGCTATCGGGAATGAAACTCGATGCGTCACTCGGGATAAGATCCGAGATAGCGAGGACGAGTAGGAGGATAGGTGGGGGAGGGGGGTGGCTTTATTAAAAATTGAAAAACACAAAGGAAAGAAAAAATAGGAGGGGGGGAGAAAAAGAAATTTCAGCCGTAATAAAAACCCGTAATTGATTCGATCTGCGTGTTATACAACCTCGGCGAGGGGTCTAATGAGGTATTATAAACTCCCCATCTCCCTTATCCCTCGGAAGGCTAAATCTCATTATTAATTGTCCGCTGTTCGGAGGTTATCCTTTATCTGCTCGCGCGAAATCGGACGTAAATTTTCATGAGATAATACCGGAGATATTAAACGGAACAAAACATCGATGCTAATCTCATCGATATCTTGATGTCGGGCCGTGAACAATATCCTAATTCGCTGTTATTTCATAATGATGAGTACACGGAACACGTGTTATATTAAGAAATTCGATATTAGAAAGGCAAGTCATATTGAGTCGCATTGAAACTCATTAAGTCGCAATGAGTCGTGTTGAGTTCCATTGAGTTGTAAAAATGTTGTAAATATACTCAGCAAGTAAGCCATTCGTATAACTAGCCGAAGACGACTGACGTGTTGATAATCCAGCACTAAAGGAATATTTTGAAAATGCTACATATGAGGACACCTGCTTACGTCTACATATTTTTTCCTAATGCAAAGTTTCAGTTTGAAAAATATTTTTAGTTGCCTTTACTTATCACTAAATTTTGAACCATTTAAAAAAAACTCGTATTCAAAACATTCATACATTTTATACTTCCCCAACGTCGAAGAAGGCTGACTTCAAATTATTTTTGATTCAGAGTCTCGTCCGAGCAATTAGTCGAACCGCTAATCACCCACTTGTCCCTGCAACTCCCGCCGTCTTATTTAATGGGGGTTTCGTCTATGCTTTACCCGCGCCCGAAAGAAAAAAGAAACCCTTCATCAAATTTGCATGTCGCAGTTTTTCAGGATGAATAAAGATTCGCCGAGGAAACGGAGATGGTATTTTTAACGCCCAAACGGGGACGGAACCGTGTTCCAATATTAAGATAAATCCCAGCGGTATAATTACAAGAAATGGACAAATCAATCATAAAATTACAATTAATACCCTGAAATCGTATAAATATTTTGTTTCTGTAATGCGAAAGTCAGTTAACGTAATATTTGCAGTCGTTAATTCGGACTTTTATATAAGTGGCACTCGTCCGCGTTTTCAAATTGCAAAAGTTTGTCATGTTAATCACCCATAAACATGAAGAAATATTTAACATAATTTACCGTAGAATTCCCGCTTTTTTTTGTACTTTTATTCTACTGCAAAGCATTAAATTCTGATAATAATACAGTACTCTCGGCTTGTCGCCATCGGCAGAATTATGTTCCCCTGGGATCCCAGTCAGGACATACAAGCAGGTGCAGATGAAACAACCTTTTAGCAGTAATAATAATAATGTAGAACATAACTGGAGAGAATTAATGTACAAATACCCATTGGATCTTAGACACGAGTGGGGCAACTGCCAACTGCAGACAAGATATACTGGGCCTCAGCCCTTCAGCACAGGGCTCTTAGCACCTGAGCTGTCCCGCACCAGACAACTCAATTCTTCTATAAATTACTTCGGTTTTCATCAGATTACAGACTTGAAATTGGAGTGAAATTACCCCAGAGCACTTTACAGAACATCGGTGATTTTAATTTCTTAAGTATTCAGTGGTCAGGAATGAGAATTTCAGAACGTAATTAGAAATCAGAGATGTGAGATCAGTGGCATATTGTATGAATTATAATTTACAAATAATATTATGAAATATAGTAATTCTGTATTCTGTTCACTGTACCCACTGCCCACCAATAGACTGTTATTTTGAAGCAATTATAAGCAGGATATCACCGCAAGAGTGATTATTGTTAGGCGTTAATTTTGTTTTCCATAGAAAAACCATTCCAGATGACTTAAATATTATGCTTTTAGATCCGCTCGAAAAATGGAGTCTCGAAGATTTATCCAGGTAAAGGGAGAATCAGATCATATAATACCAAGATTATTCTTTTTTCCTCTTACCGAGATGCAATCCTGTGGTCGGGGCCGGAGTTATTACTGATTTATCCAGTTGTGGGGCGGTCCACGGCGTTACTGTCAACGCTATCTTATGAGGGCCCGTATTCAAATGCGGGCTCGTCTCTCTCTTATCACCGAGCCCAACTCTCTCTTTCTACCCCATGAATATTTATGACGTTTAGCCTTTTTATTTACGATTCGTTTCTTCCCCCCTCCCGATTCTTTCTTTCTGCTCCAATCGAGCCCCGCGGATAAGGGACGTGCTCTGGTTCGTACTCGGGGATCCGCGGGCTCCCTTAACGAGATCGGAGCCGAAAAATAAAAATAGGAGAAAGTAAACGGTGGCGTTCCGTTGGATTTTCTCAAAAAGCAATCACAATAAAAATAAATAAAAACCGCCAAGCTATTCTTTGTGCATTTGAATAGGACCAACGGATTTCACGAAAAACGGAATCCTTTAATCAATATTTGCTCGTCATATCCTTATACCGTTGACTGTATTGCGTTAGCACACGGACTGAAGAGTCGAATAACATTTATATTTATTTCTATTAATTTTGTTGCTACGGTCCATATAGAATTATGTACCCTTTTTTAATTGTATTACTCATGACCATGTAATTTAGATATCCTGATATATTTAAGTCACCTAGTAGCCATAAATTTAAGTTCTCGATGTGGGGAAACAACTAAAATTATAATGAAAAAGGAAATTTGAACGATTTACCCTGTCGCCAATCAAGTAGCAGTTGTGCTAATTCTCTTCACGTGAAGTTACAGTCTCACGTGGATTCATTACGACCAATAAAAGTCATATAAAACAGTCAATGTAGCTGGGAGTTACAGCTAGTGATGTTCACTATCTTGTGGATAAATCATGTATAAAAAATTCACTGAATCGATTTATAACATGTGTTAGTTGATCCCGGACAACCGGCACCTTAGTTCGTTCCGCTGAATTCTCCTGTTCGTAAAACAATAAAGCCAAGATCGATGGTGAAAACAGAAATATAACAGACTCACAAAAATATTTGACTGTAATTTCATTAAGTCAAATGAGTCTGGCAACTGGGGACGAATAAATAAGCGTGGCCCAATTTATTTCGCTCAGGAATTTCATAGTTCGACTGCGAAGAATGCCTATGACTTTGGAAGTTTACCAACTCAAAGCGGACGTGACCTCGGCAAAACTCTCAGGTGGCTTTATTCGGTTTTAAAAATAATTTTTTCGGCAACTTTTATTCGGTTTATTTATATTCAATTCGCCGAGCACCTGTCCCTAGGGCACCGTCTGGTCTGCTCTCACCAAGAGTTAAAAATCGCAAATGCCAGTCTTCAAATATGAATAAATCATGCTAAACGGTTACTCAACGGTTATTCAATTAAGGAATTTGATATATTACTTGTAACCGTTTAATTAATTCCGAGTTTAGTGGCGTCCACTTTTTATCCGGTTCGATCGAGTTTCTTAAATAAAAACAGTTAAATGCTTTGCAAGACCAATTGCTTCTAACCGGATCGGACATTTCCTTCAGAAGAACCTGAATTTTTTCATTCAGTGAACGTCTGACATTTTCCAGTTATGTATAAATGCACACACTCTTAAAAGCTCTCCCAATTATCTCGACCGACTCCGTACACCCTCATCAACCCTATAATATCACAAACCGCCTTAAGCGGAAATGGCCCCGAAAGAAGATGACGCTGACGAAAGAAGTGGATCTTCCCACCTGGTACCTTATTCTATGCACAAATACTAGCAGTAGTTAGATTTGATACTAGCGTTGGTTATGCCGGGAAGTAAAAAGAAATGGGTTATTCGAAGTTTTCCTAAGTTTACTGTTCCGTTTTAATACACTAGATTTCGTGTGTTTCTGCCTCCTCTCGCTGGTTTGCTATTTTGCTCCGAGAGGAGACAGAAACACGCGAAATCCACGGTATTCCAACCCCTCGGAGACCACAAAACAGGTATTCTAAAAGAGTTTTAATGTTTTAAATTTATTTCCCGATCTGTAATTCGTAATTAATTATTAATTAGTTTTATTGCACTGTCGACAGTTTCCTATTCCTCTAAATGCGTCCATCGTACAAAGAAATTGACTTACTCCATTCCATACACTGGGCCAAGTGTGTGGGCAAGAGAAAGATAGTATGAAATCTCGCTATTCTCTCGCGAATTTATAACTGTTAAATGCTAACTGATTTAGCGGATCGGGCGAAATACAGGCTGCCTACAATAGAGGCCGAAAACGAAGGGGGCAGCGGGGGCGACAATCCCGCTATAAACCAATTATAGAAAGCCCGTCTTTATCGATGAGGTCATGTTCGGAACGCAGTGAGTTTTCTCACAGGCGCCCCCCTCCCTCGTGAATCAACTCTCGCGAATATTTATTGCCCGCCGGTCCGGCCGAGGGGTTAATGGACATTAATTCTTATTAAACTGTTTATTGGACGGATTTATTGGGCCCGACCATTGTTTGTGAAACGGGGCCCCACTTCCGTCTCGGCCCGGCTGTTTTCGAACAGCGCCGCCCGACACGCTCGAATAGTTATTTCTACGCGGAGTGGAAATTAATTAATCGATCGGGACACTGACGAAACAAAAGCCGAGATATTATCTGGGCATCGGTTTCACGCCGTATCTTCGACGTTGCATCAGTTCCGTTTCCTAAGTGCGAACAATAGAAGTAAATTATAAATTGTCCTATAATCATTTCAATCGAGAGTTTTGTAGTTTTGATTTAAATCTGAGAGGCGGGAAGGGCCGTTGAAAGTTAATGTCCCTATACTGAAACTTGATGTTTATCCAAAAGGTAAATTTAAGTAGAACGTATGGAACATAATTTGACATATTGATATATTTTACACTAATTAGTTCAGTCATATAAAAAACCTATTTATTTTTAACAAGATTTTAACAAAAGGATTGTTTTAACGCTGCATCAAAAAATTGACATATTGACCGGGACCTTTTTAATGGCCCCGATGCGGGACAGAGTCGGAGAAGTTCGATAACACGTCAAATGTTGAAGTGACTGGCCAAACGGGGTTTTCATGACCTTTCGAAATGGAGCGAGAAAGCGTAAATGTTAGGGCCAAACCGCGATAATGTAGCCGATATTGTTCCCTCTGCCAAATAGAATAAGTGTTATTAACAGGATGGAGGACATTTATAGTATTTATTTATGAAGCATACTTTAATCTATTGATCTGAATATCCGTTCTGAAAAATATGATTTCTGTGTTTTAATTAACTGAATAAATTATAAAAGAAAACTGAAATGTTCATATACGCAGATGGGAGTAAATATAAATTTAATGAAGACTTCCCTCAAAACGGTTAAAACCGCGGATTACGGTTAAACCCTTCCATTTGCATTACAGAGCGAATCCCGGCGGAAATCTGGTCGGGCCAGCGCCAATTTAAATTTAATAAGAGCGCCCCCTCCCTAAATTTTTGCCTTTAATGTCCCCACTGAGTTATTCATCGGACTCCATTTAACCGCCTAAAACCGCTGTCAAAATGCATAAGTCAGTTTACAGGCTGAGAAAAACCTGAATAATTAGGTACGGTAACGGGCTGTTTAAAGTGGTCGGCGATGATCTTCAGACGAGCTCCTCGGGGAAAAATCGTGTTCCACATTCTCTAATTACATATTAGAATCCTGGATTTGACAATCAAACCATTTAAATTTTATTTAACACAAAATTTAAAATATAAATGCGACGATAAAAAAGAAAATGTGATATTCCTTATAGAAACGTGGGAGCGATGATAGTCCAAACGCTCGCGGAGTCCCAAAGAGTAATTTTTACAATGTATCTGTACAACATATCCTCAGCGAGTAGATAGCCTTTGTCTGTTCGAATCTGCAATAATCAATATGGAGGAAACATAGTTAAGAAGTGATCGATGCGAATATTGGGGCAGCAGTTTGCGGGGGCTGGACGGCGAAGCGGAGGCGGACCCAACAGCAACAACAGCAAATATTTCTCGCCCAGATATCCTGACTCAGACCAACTGCCACTCCGAGAAAGAAAGAGGGGGCTGCTTAACTTTTAACAAAGCCACAATATGTTACACAGTAAAAGCAGTTTGCAATTCGTATAGCGTTGTCGATCAGCATTATAAATCAGATATACTAAAACAACATATATTTTGTGTTTAATATGACATGTATTGTGGTAGACTGTTGTGAGAATTTTTCTTGTTGGAAAATTATATTTGATTTCATTAATCCTCTCTGGATTGTGGGCAATATGTATTATAGTACTTCCTAGTGCACGTTTGGAGGTGAAACGCATTTTTATCCGTTCATTCATGTATATTTTTATGGTACCAATACTATACTATCTGGCTGGATCAATATGCGAATGACGTTATTGACGGAATTAGGCATCGCAATTTCGGTAGTTTTGGACCGAGAGTCCGACACGTCCGCGCTTCTGCCCGCTGCCAAAACGATAAATAAAACTGCGGTCCGCTTAGCGATTCGGCGGGCGTCGGTCGCAAACCCCCGCGCGAAATGATAGTCAACGCTCGGAAAGAAACTCCACAGAGGGCCCTGTTGAATTATTCCGCGTTGGGGCGATTGTTTCCATTCGAATTTATGAGGCTGACTCATTCGACGAGTCCTTTTACAACTGCATTAGGGAATATTAAACGGATGAATTACCCGGGCTTGCAATTGTTCCCCGGCGACATGATTCAGCAGCGATGTGATTGACTGCACCATTGTCCTCGACTGTTGTTAGCCGTTATAATTGCGGCTAATAGGGCGTCTAAATGTTTAACACCCTGTTTTTTCCAGAGATAGCCAAAATCTTTTGACGGGGCTTACTATTTTGTCTTTTATTTAAATCATTCAGTTTAGCATTAATGATCAACAATGCAGTCAGAGTGCTACAAAACCTACATTTCAGGGTCTACCTATAGGGCCAAACAACTGAAAGGAGGCCCTACAAAATTCTGAAGGTTACTGTCACAATAGTTTATTGGACTATATATTTTAATTAAACGAATTTTTTCAAACTTCAATCACAATGAGTTTGGCACGACATATTCCACTTATTTTTCTAATACTACCAAACTAGCGGAAGTCATTTATATCGGTAATATTGATTTATAGTTCTATATAGATTTCGCCATTTCGGCACAATGCCGTCGCTATAATGCCGGAACCGCCTAGGCCAACAACAAATAATGAAAAATGTTCAGTTTCCTCACTCGTAAATGCTGACTCTGGGTAACTGTGGGGTCAGTGGGTCGCCTAAGTAACGATGCCTGTCATACGTATTGGAAAAAAATTATTTTTCATGAAAATAACGGGATTTATGGCTCACTATCTTTTCCCCGATACTGCACTGGGCTGCTATGAGAATATTGATGGTATATTTTATAAAAATGAATCGAATAAGCATTAAAAATTTAGCGCAAATGAATCTCCAGAATTCCTTTATCTAATCAGTTCATCTATTTTTAGTTTCTTCCTCGTCAGGTAAAATAACTGCATTAATTTTTTATATATTTTTAAACAAGGTAATATCAATTATAATTCTATACAACATAAAACATGATAATCACTTTCATTCGGTTAAATGTTTTACCCTCTGACTGACTTGTCCGTACGGCGAACAGGGCACGAATCGAATCCGACTTATATTTTTCGAAGTCATTTCGATTCCGAAAGTGCCGAGGCCGAACTTGCAACATTCCCCACTCGAGCACCGGAGAAACTGCTGAAGGCCCGGGTCCTCTTTTAGCATTCGGCTGTCGGCCTCCATTGCGGAACGTCCTCCGGTCCCCTAATGGAAGTGACACAATGGAGGGACCTCGTAAAACCCGCATAAATCTGAACCGCCTGGACCCTGGGGCTAACTATAGCGGGTGGACTCGCTCCCAGAATCGAACATGAACTTCCGGCCGATTCACTTTTTCCACGTTTTTATAAGTTCTTGAATATTCTCTTTCAGTATGACGGAATGGGATGCATATTAATATGCTAATATACATAAATTATCGCCCTTAATACACAAATATGTTTCAATAAGGAGTTTCTTTTTTATAACTAAGTAAAAAAAAAATCCCAACAAAGTTCAACAATTTTGAGTCTCATTATAACCCAGTTCAACAAGTATATTCCAGTCTGTTATTTTGTTGTCATTAAATACACATTTATTAAATATCATTATTATCAGTATTAACATGACTACCTGCATATCATAACGTGTGCTCCACGGGTTTAACGAGCGACGGTACTCGAGCCGCTTTAAGCTCGGTGAGTAAATTAGTGAGGCACTGACGCCCGTCCGCACTGTCACTAGGTGTCTCATTAATTTACCGACGGAATTATACTGACAACGGAGTGGAGGTGAAATTCAACGGAACGGAAGATTGGAAGATTGACGCTAATCCGAACTCTCGCAGGCCTCCAAATGATCAGCATAAACACAATAATAATAATAATTACAATTCATTTTTATCGACAGCCCTGGTAGAAATTATTTTCGCTCTGGGCCACTCACAGAAGTCCTGATAATGAAATAAATTAGGTGTCGAGTATACCCGAAATAATTATCATGTTCTCTCAAACGCCGGTGTCCTCCTGATCGGGACATAAATCATCTCGCGCGGCGACAACTCCAAAGTAAAAATCTCCCCGCTCCGGCTCGAATTATCAATATTTAATGGGAAAACTGTGTCGTCGGCCGTTTATCGGACGGGCCCTAGAGCGGAGACTGTTCATTATGTAAATGGCGCCCGGTATTTTTCTCTGACAACTGTTTCACTGAGGTGTCCTCAAGTGTGTTTAAGGACCTCCGGGCGGGAGCTCAATCTGGGTTTATTCGGAGACCAAATTCATCGAAGTAGCGCGGGGGCGATTGAGTGGCCGAGATAAGTTGGGATGTCTTCATTTCCATAACTTGACCGTACTTTCGTAACCCACTATCAACTTGCGGCAGTTCACTTAAAAGTATCGGGGCTGAGAGGCGACCTCTCTGTCCTTTCCTCAGTGGACAAAATGATTTTTCCCCTTTAATGTTTACGAGGTGATTACAATTTCCACTTGATTACAGTTTCCGCTAATGAATTTTTTGAATTAGACTGGTATTTCGCTTTCCGATGACGCAGTTAGTTATAAGTTCCACAATTACAGTGCAGGACTATTAATATTTATTTCGTAATACGCTAAAAGCCGGTTTAATCGACAATTCAGATTTGCCAGCGACGTTCAGGCTGTACAAAAGGAACCCGGACCGTAGCCCCATTGTCTAGGCATAAGAGCGCTGTAAATGTCTCTCTTAGGAATTTAGAATCTTGTGTTTCAAGTTCAGAACTCCTCCCTACTGTTCCAACTTCTGCTGAGTTTTCTGTGCTTAGCATTGAACTTTAAGCGTACTTAAGCTGATTTTTATTCCTAATCCACAGTTCCTAAACACTTGCGGTGGGCCTCGCAATTTTACTGATTTTTAATAGCAATTTTTTTTTCTCCATTTTTAAATATTTAATTGGGACATTAAGAATACACGGCTGTCGATTCTCCTTTTTCACCACTGGCCTTTCTAGTATAAGAGAGGCAGTCGGACGAATGTGAATGCAGGGAACTGGTAGTTAACTGTTCAAACAAAGGCGGAAACCGCGGTCGTTCAATTAACCCCATGTCTTTGCTGACGAACCGGTACCCCCTTTGACAGCCTTTCCAAACACCGGCAAAAACCCGGTAAAATACTTCCTCTGAGGTGTTCACAGCTGTCTCGAAAACTGAACGTAAATGCTCAGTTACTTCATTTAAAGATTTCTTTTAATTAAGCGGTCATAAAACACAATGCTAATGCCATCTTGATGCAATAATCAGATATATTTTTTCAAATTGGCATAAAAATAGAGAAATAACCTACAAACGATAGTAATTTAATAAACATTTTGATGATCCAGAACATAACAACCTGTTCCAAACTTTTTCTAAAATTTGAAAATGAACATTCTCTAAAATTTGTTTTCGTAATTATAGGTAGGTTATTTAACTACATAGCATTTCTTATAAACGGAGTAAATGTAATATTCGTTTTACTTCGGGAAATGCACAAGTTGAAATGGGGTTACAGCTCGTGTGCAAAAGAAACTGGAGCGCCGGGCAGGAGAGTTATTAGTGCCGGAAAGGCCAATTGCGAGCGGCCGTAATTATTTAGCCGGAGCGGGACTGTTGTACGGGGCGGGGTCCCGCACACTTTAAATCTTGTCGTTAGGTGTCGCATGCATATTTAATGAGGGGTGGAGGGCGGTACACGCCCATGCGTTTCCACGCGAGACACTTTTCTAAAATACAGGTCCGCCGGCTGGACCACCCACGGAGGAGACTTTACGGCGAAGATTGTGCCGCAACCGAAGAAGATCCGAAGCCGGTGACGTAGGTCCAAATCGTGACTAATAGATCCGGGATTCGGAGCCGTTTCGATTTTAAAGCGCCGAATAACAATGCACTTTGAAGATTTAAACCCCCTACAAAGCACTCCCGCGAATTAATTCTCGTTTAATCCCCAATTTCAAAAGCAATTCAAAAGGGATTACCTTCACAAATTCAATAGACTGCGGTTTAAATAGCAGTTGAAAAAAAGTGCCTCCTAATTCGCAAATAAATAAAAGTATATTAATTCCAGATTTGCAAAATGATTGTGTAATATTAACAACAAATATATAAGTGAGTCAAGGACTATATTAACACCGGTTTTCTAAATTAACGAGTAAATGAATTTTTTATTTGATCCACCCACGGCCGATTTATGTATGATCTAACACTGAAAGTGAGAGGGCAAGACTTGCAAATTTGATTCACTGAAATAGTAACAAGATATTACTCTTGAGATTTCCTGCAGCTTCAAATCTGTATATAAGGACGTTCATAATATTTTTTTTATTTTAAATAATAACTTCAGTTTCTGCAATACTGAAATATCAAACAAAATTTCATTTCGCGTACAACAGCCATCATCGTATAACAGACGCGTGATTTATCAGGGAAAGCATCCCTCTATTTATAGAGGGAAAACAACGTGTCATCGAATAAATTCGAATCTCGTCACATAATTCTTCGATAATCCATCGGCACGAAGATAATTCGCCGAACCTTATCATTTTTGCCCGAAATTTAATACCGAAGGAAGTCATAAAAACAGGCAAATAAGAGGTATTGTGGGGGGTAGATAAAAAAAAGGGGTTCCGAAATATCCGGTTTTCGTTTCACGGATTTTTTTTCCCCGAAGAAGAAAGGACCGGAGGGCGAAATCTCCCCGGCCCCGAAACAGAAACCGGTTCGTTCCGGAATTTTTTCCCCGCTCCCCTAATCGTCCGAGATCAGAACTAGAATGGTTCAATTATCGGTTTCGGTCCCAGTCTCCTTTTTCTTAAAAAAAAAAATTCCTAAATGGTCTCCGAGTAATGTAATGGAGCCAATTAATCAACGCCGACAAGGGAAAATAACCGGCCTTAACATCAAAGGAAGCATTATTGTAAAAAAAGGAATTAATTTAATTATGGAAATATAAATTGGCAATGGGAAAAACTAATGTTACCGGGAGCGTTGTCCCCGGCGAACAGTTCTCTGTCTATACTGACAGTTACCGATGATGCCAATAATTATAAATCTCGTTTCAATTTAAAAAATATTTGCGACAATAATGTCATTCGATCAGATAACGCATAACATAATAATATCTGTATGAGGCAATAACAGTGTTACAACATCCTCCCTCCGCTGCAGATGTAGCGCCAGCTGATTTAGTTTTTTCGATGGGAGTGCGCCTTGAGAGCCCACTAGCCGTCGAAGCAAGACAACGTTTTTGCCTTTTGGACCTTCCGATGACTTATTTAATCTCGAAATTTAATCGGGCATAACCTTTCGGGACGTTTATCAAACGCATGTCTCTTCGCGGGCTCTCAACGATTCTTCAAGCGATGAACAATCCAAGCAAGGGGCGGTGAAGTGTATCGCCTGACAGGCAAATGATACAGCCAAATAGTTTGCGTGCAGGCGTAAATCACAAACGCGCCAAACATATGGTCCGCGTAAAATAAATCACTGGGGAACGGGTTCCGGGCCAATAATTAAAATGTCATCGGGCCCCGTAACATTTAACACCTTTGAATACGTGTTGGAGGTTCAGGATGTTTGGGCTACGCCTAGGCTGGGGGAATTCTTCTGCCGACCGCCCCATTGTTCTCGTCGTCTCCTTTCTCAATCGCGATCCGCATTCTTTCAATACGGCTCGAATTTGGGACATAACTTTGCCTTTTTATATCTAGATATACGGCCGAATGCGAACCTGTTTCGTTCCTTTATGGTACCCAAAATAAAGAATTGATATTACAGCATTTACCGCGGTAAATTCTGCATTTGTAAATATTAATAATGAGGCAATATTTGAAAGGAACACATAAAGAACACTTAGGCATGTCGGCTAATTGGCAGTTACAAGGCTGTCACTGTTCTCTTACTGACCGGAATGTTAAATATTGTTGTATTTCTTTTATTAAAACGTCTGTCAAAAATAGTTCCAAATATTAAAAAAATAAATTATAATTCAGAACAGTAACAGTGCACACAGGATGTCACATCGGGCAACCGACGTGCATACTAATTAACACATTCCACTAATTTACAGACGGAACGATACGAACGATTGTTGAAACTTGTCTAACGAGCCAGATCGTGCCAAACCAGCTAGATCAAAAGATCTTTTGATAGATAAAATAAAATACAAAATACGTACACGATGTATAAATAAATGAGGAATCTTTTAATACCGGATACAAATTTTAGAACGGAATTTCTCCCGGGTCACTCAATCGCTGCGGACGACTCGAGGTCGAAAATTTGCACAATCACCAATCTTCCATTCGTACGAGACGGGGGACGGGACTAATAACAATGATTCGTATTAGCCGGTAATTTGCGGTCGACGCGGCCTACCCCGCCACATGTGGCTCCGGAGAGCCGCAAAAACTATCACGGAGTCTTATGAGCACACCTGCCGGCTCAGGGTCCACGTACCGAATCACCGAGGCTGTTCTTCACCGACCAACAACAGTATAAATACATTTGGTGGTTCCTTCATATTCTTCTATTCGCCACAATCAGTAGCAATGAGACTTAATGAGATCACTATGGTGATATTAATGTGACCTATTACAAACAGTAAAACGAATTACACAAGTAGTAATACTTCACGTGGAATCCCCCATACCCGACTCAAAAGAATCGAAATACCGAAAATTTGGACTTTTAAGACCATTACTAAAACGGATATCAAAATTGACCTTAAGTAACAAACTGACAATATACAAAGCGATACTTGAACCGACATGGACATAGGTATAGAGCTATGGGGTTCCACCGAGACATCCAACATCGCTCGCATCCAGAGATTTCAGACAAAAGTCCTTCGTACCATCCTTAATGCTCCCCGGTATGGTTCTAACCACACAATCCACCATGACCTCAACATACCGACAGTCGACGAAGTCGCAAAATCCCGGTTCCTGAAGTTCCACTCCCGCCTTTCTCCTCATCCTAATCCACTCGTTCAGTCCCTTTCCTCTCTTACCCATCAATTATCCCACCCCCGTCGGCTTAAACGCCGCTGGCCTAGAGATCTTCTTAATCCTTAGATATAATACATACCTTAAAAAGACATACAGCATTTGTACTTACAATATTCAATGCTAATTGTACAAAATAAAGAAAAGTTAAAAAAAAGTAGTAATACTGTATTAAAACATAAAAATATTGTATATTAATAGGTACTGGAATAAAAAAAGTATTCATGAAATTAATGTTGGAAAGAGAAAGTTCTATTCCGAATATTCACATTTAATCCCTAAATTTCTAAAACTGACAAAAATACTCAAAAACAGAAAGTTCTGGATTATGTTCAGAATTACAAAGACACTATTTTTTCGCAACTAATTAGGGTTTGATAATAAAAGATTCTAATATATGGCCTGAAATTAACTCAATTATTTTTTTTTGCGCCGAGATTTCGTAAAGCGGTTCCACGGTCGTCCACATTGTTAAGCCGTCGGTTCGAAACGAGACATATTTATCGCCGATTCCGAATCGAATTCGGGACCCGGGTATTAGTAAAAAAGGGTCCAAAAAGCCGCAAAATAATCGACCTAGTGACAACCGGAGCTCTCTCTCTCTCTCTCTCTCTCTCTCTCTCTCTCTCTCTCTCTCTCTCTCTCTCTCTCTCTCTCTCTCTCTCTCTCTCTCTCTCTCTCTCTCTCTCTCTCTCTCTCTCTCTCCCTCGTCGGGTTGAGTGGAGGAGCAAAAACAATCGATAGGCTCGAGGCGAACCATTCGAAAACGGGTCGAGCCCCGAGATGCATTAATTTGGAGTCCCAACGGCGGACGGCTTTGTCGGCCCGCTCGGCGGGAAAGAAAGATACGGGACACCGAAATATTATGGCGCCTGGTTTGAAGTGATTCGGATCAGTCTGGAAGTAAAAGGGGTGCCTGTACGTAGAAATGAGGTTTCTACCACCGTCAGTATACAAACGCCTACGCTCTGCTCGGAAAAAGATGAAAATTATACCTAAAGAGGATTCGCGGGGATAAACAGGCGGCAAGAATTATTAAGAGGAATAAATTAGTTACGGTCAAGGAAGCAGTCACCACTATTTCACACCCACAACAGAGGTGGCATGTTTACATACCTATTCCTATTTAGAATGCTGTTTCTAATTTCTCATGTTATTGCTATCATTCTATATTTCTGTAATAACCTCGTGTAATGCTTGTTTAATATAAAAATGTATACTTCATATTTAATGGTCCCAGTTGATTCCAAGAATAGCTAAGTGGATACCTTAAGGTAGTACGGTGTTTACAAAGTCGTTGGTCTACTGGAGTAGCGATAAGATTGTACTTAGGGTTTTTAATCAAATTCTGCCGTAAGAAGTTAGTTCATTACGCGGGCTGGGCCGTCGTCAAAAACAGGGGCCCAGATAAACAAATTGAGGAGGAGGGATTCCAACTTTTTTCGTTTAAATATATATATATATATATATATATATATATATATATATATATATATATATATATATATATTCTTTTGTCCCGCGAGCACGTGTTCCAAACAAATATAAAACAGCGTGTGTAGAAGGCCGTGCGACAATTCCCCGGGGAACTCTTGGAATTTAAGTTAATTTATAATGCTCTCAGTGAAAGCAAATTTATTTCTGTATTCAACTACCGCGGGGGGAGGGGGGTTGCAAGGAGAAAAGTCGCGTACATCACGTCTTAATGTGAATTTTGCGCAGTATGTTCGTCTAAACATCCCATTTGTTAAGGGGCGAGGAATTTCTTCTAAAGTAAGTTGTTGATGGCGTACAACTGAAACTTGTAAAGTAACACAACCTAACATTATTTATCTGGCCCTTTAACGGAGTGAAAAGAAGTTAAAACTATGTCGCCATAATATCCAAACGTCATAAATATTTACAGAATTAGTTCGATTAACAAATTTCATTTAATCTACCCGGGTTACAAATTTCACGTTCTATGGTAACTTCATTATTTTATAAATTAAAATATTGTACAATAGAATAATTGTTCAAATACAATAGAATGTTGTTAATGGTAAAATTAAATTATTATAAATGCTGAGAGTAAGCAATGGGGCTACGATGATTCGAGATATTATGAATCGATTGATTTTCTGTCCCTTTTCAGTCGGTTTCATTCCTTAATATATTTTCTAGTGTGATTTCATTAGGGTATTTTCGTATGTTTTTTTATATTTCTCACATGCTGTTGAAATGTGATTTATAGTAAGAGGTAGATTGCAGATTGTACATATAGGTTTTGGTTGGTTCACTATCAAGTACGAGAGTGTGTCTTCAATGTCCGGTTCTGAGTTTATATGACCGGATTTAAATCATTCCGGAATCTGACAAAGCGTCATTAATTCAAATAGCAAATAAAAAGGTGCCGCAGCCTTAGCCGGCCGGCTATAAAAACGCCTCCTAACAGCTATTGGTAAGCAGCCGCAGCAAAACGCTTAAAAAATGAGAGGTGAGGGGTAGGCAGAAATGAATAAATAATTTTTCATCAGACCGTAGTGCGGGGATCAAGAATTGATACAAGTTGTCGCCGGAGTTGGGGACCAAAGCTGGGGCCGCCCCCAGGGCACGTCCCCAAAAAGTTAGGGTGTCCCTGTCCCTTTTTATAAATGGGCATTACCCAACTTTTCTTATCCGGGACCTCAAAGTCGTCGCCAATTCATCTTTCTGTTTTTCCTGAGGATATGCGCCCCCACCCCCACCCAAAATGTTTGTTTCGTTCTACTAGGTAAGGCCGAAATAAAACAGAACTTTGTAACAGAATTGTTAGGGGTTCTCTGGGTCCGAATATCGGTAATGACACATCGCGAACACCGAGTTAAATTCGATGTTAAACTTCATACCAGAGGGCTTTAACTTACAACCTTATATTTCACTCTCAAATGTTGCAAGTGCAAAGGATTTAGACGAAGAAAGGAATGTAAGAGTCCGGTGGCACGCGAGCGTTTGGAATACCAGGGCTCCTTTGATCTTCTATCTCCGCTCGCTGGCTTGGTCTTTCGCCAGACCGTATTCGGCTTCTCGCCATCTTCAGTAGATTTCAGAAATATTGGTTGTACACGCGCACAGAAATAAATAGATAAAATGGGAGTTCAATATTTCAAAACAATATGTTCGGCTTATTCGAGGGCGTACATCAGAGCAATTAATCACGGCAGAAATAATAATTCCTCCTCCTATTTCGTCGAAATAATTTAAAAATTGTATTCAGCTGATTTATTGGTTCTAAGTATATAGGTCGATATAAAAATTTCATTTATAAACGATCTCAATAATCAAGAGTCCGGAAAGACCGGGCGTAACGTACGGTGTGTGAAAACAACTAATCGTTAATTTGTGATCCGGGGAACACAAATCACCGGCAAGGGGAGCGCACGCGTGTAATTATTACGCGTTTGGGGGAATAATTGGATGTCGATACCTATCTCGCCTCTCCACCTCCCCCTTACAACCCCGCTTCCAACCAATATTGAGGGGGGGGCGTTGCCTTAAATTACATGATGAATACGGTAGTCGCCGGATAATTCAGAGTGAGGCTCCGTTTCCGCGCTGTTTGCCCGAATGAAACTCATCCTGGGATACCGAACTTTGACGAACTGCGATTTGGACGATCGCCAAATCCAGCGGGCGCGGGCACCCAAGACCGGATTGGACTGATCGCTTGTAACCAATTATTTATGCCACGTACGAATTCGATTGTAGATAACGATTGTAATTTTGGCGCGGCCGTGTATCGCCCGGTTAACAAACTGAATCGCAATTGGGCTCAGAAATAAAATTAAAGGCTTACTACTAATGGTGGTATATCATTACACGGGAGACCTAGCCTACAGTTATTGGTTTATCCTGGTAAAACAGCACGATACGATTCCCAACCATTGTATAATATGTATGATAACTATGCTGTGCAAGAAATTAAAGACTAGAAGAGCAGATTTAGTCCTCTTATATAAATATCTGAAAATTATACCGCATATATTACATCTAAATATATTCCCGAATTTTGGTACCCGCCTCGTCGCTTTATGCAGTCTGAGGTGTTCTCCAAACAGTTTAAATCCACCGAACTAAGCTCATCTTGAGAGTGAAGTTATTCTCGTCCAAGTCTGAAAGTAAGGTCATATGCCAGTTGGGGACCGGGGGGTGATTCCCAGTTGCGAGGAAGAAATTTTGTATGTCGCGCTTTTTTATTTACAGTAGCCAAGTTATTTATAACTTAGGTTGTTACATAACTTAAGTTATGTAACCTAAATTATTTATTTCTTTACCATGGGGAATTAATTAAAATATTTCACAGGGATCATGATTCTCTAGAACTATACTGAAAATACAACATTCTCAATATTTAGGAGTCATTTAAACCGCAAATTCACTGTACTACCTTGTTTTTGTAAGGAAGATGATACCCTAATAAAAATTACCAATCATGCATAGCCAATGTATACGTCATCATAGCCATTTATAGCGTTACCAATGTACTGAACTGGTAACGACTTTCCAATCATATCTCCAATAGGCTGTAAATGCCGCGAGATTAATGTATGAAAATATCGGAAGGGACGTTGATATATGAACAATCATAACGTGAGGTTATTTATTGGAGCTATGAACTCGGTACAAGCGGAATCGCGAAAGTCATCGGATATATTTATAAATACGCGGAATGGGCAAGCCCGTACTTCAAATAAGATAAGTGGAATAAGGCATCGCGCGGCCCCCCAGTTTATCGTCGGGGTAATTTAATTTTTTTTCCCTTTTCCCTCTTATTAATAACCAGTCCGAGTCGATGCAAATTGCCGTCCGACAAAACACACGTTCTCAGATCCGTATCGGGTTCTGGAAAGCGCCACGGACCGGTGGATTTTGTTTTTTCGGTTTAGCTGATGGCCGATACAGGGACTACAGTGGCCGGCTACCGAGGCCGTGACTTACTTATCGGTGAGGTTTTTTGTTTCTTATTTATTTTTTTCCCCTACACATATATAGCTCGGCGCGGACGGTTTCTCAAGGGTGCAACGTACTCACTTCACGAATTTGCACAAAATGAAGCACGAAAGCACATGAAAGCATTGGATACTTTTTTATTTATACTGTACTTGTACATGTTTGTTCCATGTTTATTGTTCATGTTTGAATTGAACATGTGAGGAGCTTGTACACAGCAGTGTACAAACATATTGTCCATAACAATACTGCAGTAACGCATTTAAAATATAGGACGCTTGAGTTGGCCAGTATTTCGGTTGGAGCGCAGAATGCAGAAAGTAGGAACCACCGAGCTGTATTTCCGCGGATTAAATGGACCCGGGGGAGCATCAAACTGTGCAGCAGAGGAAGGAGGCGGGCGCCGGTTTAATTAATGAAGCCGGGAGCCCCAGTACTTTCTCATTACTGGTTCGGACGTCATCCGTTTCAAACACGGAAAATGCATTTGCCACGCTGCAGTTATTTCGGTCTAATTTACGAGCGGCCAACAGGCCCCCGGCCCCCTTTTTTTATCCTCCCGGCTGTTCTGCTCGTTAGACTAAAGTTGAATTTCGACGCTGTTTTCGGCCAATATCGAAACAGAGAATACCGTACGCACAATTGAATAATGCAAAAGGAAACAAACGGCCAGACTATTTACAAATAATAAAAATACATTCAAGCAAACAATAGAATCATTTCAACAGTCTGTGTCACCAGCTACCGTTTCTATTTGACCATTAAGCATAAACGGACGGCGTTATCGCGTGACTATTTGCTGATTTGTCAAATTTGCTAATAAATGCTAATTTCCGTAGTTATGCGAACATTCAAATATGCATCCTTAAATCATATTTTAAGGACATAATAGGACTTTTCAGGAGTAATATCAAAAAATCTAATACTACTGAGTAGGTCGAGAGCCTGAACCGAATCTAACCTCAAGAAAGAATTTAGTGGACCAGCCTACGACTGTCGAGGGTTATCAAGACAGAAAACAGTTAATTCGCTAATAGAAGTAAAATATAAGTTAAAAAGGACAGTGAGCACGGGTCAGCAAGACACGGTCCGCTGGCCGCAAACGGCCTCCGATGTAATTCAACCCGACCCGTCTAGCCCCACGATAAAATACCGTATTTCTCGCACGGTACCACAATAAATAATCTGGCATACTGTTAAACACAGTAATATTTACGGTTTAACGTTTTCTTTGGGCTTTCACTTTGCGCCAAGTTGCATTCCCGGTAGATATACCTCACTCCAGGAAATGGACGATGCACGACCGGTCGGCCGCTATAGAAGGATTATAGCGAATGTAAAATATAGTCTTTTCGATCTTCCGCCTCACCTCCGCCCTGGTTTCAACTTTTGCTAGATCGGTCTTAGCTGCTCGGTCAGGGACCATACCAGCAAGAGGAGGCAGAAGGCCGAAAAAACTATGGTATTCCGAACCATCATTCCAAACTAAATTTAAGACAACTAAGACACGATTTCAGAGGTCTCGGAGGATTCGGAATATCGCAGTCTCATTTTAAACCGTTTTCCACGTCTCACCATCGTCAATAGCGTTGGCTAAGTAATACAGTAAGGTACTTACGCATGCGGTATAAAATTCATAGGTTTGTATTCATATGTTTGCGGGAAGCATCACTTACCTGAAAAAGAAGAAACACATCTATTAAATGGAGTCAGGAAAATACATCTATTGTAAACATAATAACGCTTTTAAAAAGTACAGGTCCAGACCTGTACTTCATGTTCTGTACTGATTGAAGCGTATTGTTGGTACCATCACAACACTTTTATTACTATAAAGACTAATTATTTTTTTAAAATTACAAATCAGTAAAATTAACTCGCACCAGATAGACTCATTTGCTTATTCCACGGGTCTATGCAGAGTTCACAGTCCGAAGACCGGCGAGACAAAACAGATTGGAGGGAGACCAGATGTTGGCGATGGGAAGCGAACCCCAGTCAGCCTAAGAAATCGCGACCGGAACACCAGTTCGGTTTTCGGATTCAATATCCGGATCGGAGTGCAAGAAGACTCAATTGGATAACACTGGTGCGGCGCCAACGAACAACCAGCAATATCACAGGGGACACGGTACCCGTCCCAATTCTGTCCTCCAACAGCCGCAATCGCTGTTTCAAAATTATTCCACCTTCGCATATCATAAATGAACACCTGTAGTCATTATAGCCCACTTAAGTTATTTTGAAATCAATAGATCCATAAATCTAAACCGAACTCTAGGTGCAACGCGTCCTGCATTTTAGTAGTTATCAGCTAGATGAGGGGAAACTAAATTTTTGTTAAGAATACACGTTGTTTCAATATATTATTGGTGTTATAAATGGGTTCGCATTTTTAAATGTTCCTGAAAAATATTTATACGCGTAATGGCTCATTTTGGCAAATCGTATGGAAATTTTGCCCGTAAATAAAAGCCTATATTTTAAATTGGATCGCCGAGTTCCAAGAGGAATTGAGGAGGTTGGAGGAGGGACCGGTTTCCGTATATTTTAATGAGTCGTTTATTCCCGATCGCGAAGTATGAAGCCCGAGGGCATCGTTATAAACGTCGGGGAGGGTTTGGGTTTGGGTTTAGAAGGGAGGCGGGGGGGAGGGCTTCACAATCAATCGGGGTTTGCGCCCAGGTCGTGGTGGCCCCACGCCATTATGCATTGGCCGAAGTTAGTCCCCGAGTCTTTCGTATTCCCGTCCGATCATTAGGGGATAGGCAGGATCCGGGGAGTTTGGGAAGAGAAGTCCACTCCCGGCGGCGGCGGGACGGTAAACAGTCACGAACTCCTTTGCAATTTTGGCGAACTGACCGTTGGCCAGATTTTGAAGGTTGGCCGCTTTCTCTGCACGGCGTATGTTCAAAATCGTAGGAGTTTACCGCTTATATTTTCGCAGCCCAATGCCGATATGTTAAATATTTAACTAGTTGATGCCTCAAATATCTAACCGTAATGTTTCAGTATCCAGGCTAACACGCATGTAGAATAATATCAAGAAATAACATTTCTACAAAACGTATAGTTGAGCCTCCATTTAGTAGGAAACTCGAGCAGAAGTGATTTAAAGTCATTCCGGCTTTTGCAAGTGTATATGCGTTACAGGAGAATAAACTTTTCCAATGATAACAGTGGGAGCGGACGGCCGCCGCCGCCCCCCCTTCCAAAAAATCAGTTTGACACGGCCCACTCTGCGGGTCCCTTTCGAAATAATGTTGTTTACTCCGCCCAAACCTCTCAGGGACGATTCATCTTAAATAAAACATAAGTCTCTTTTACTCACACAGAAGCCTCTCCTCTCTTCGGTCGTCCCTTTTCGTTTCCTTTATTTTTATACATGAGAACCCTCTTAAAATTCCCCCGGGATTAATTACCGACTCCGTTTATGAAAATGTCCTTTAAGGATACCAATCTGAAGATGTGTGCACGGCGCGTTTTCCGATGTCTGTAATATCTCTTTTGATCCCCTCAGGTTAAAATATAAGAAAATATTCGGTGTCTAAAAAAACGGACAACTAAATCGAACATCTTAATATAATGATATGCTGCGCTGAATTCTAAATGCCTTCAGCGTACCTGGTCCTGAAGTACACCCAATATATTTATCATTCTGAGACATTAATCTAATGTCTCACATCGGCAAAACAAGTTTTAGTTTCTTTAATCTAATCATACTGTAAACGTCACAAAAGTTAACATTTTTAGTTAACATCCCCCGTTTCAACAAAATTGTCTAATAATAAAATCTAACGTTTCTAAGGTCATTTCGCGACCTTTATGTTGTCGCCTTAATAGTAGTAAAGTAAGAGTTGAGCCCACACTAGTAGAACTAAGGATAAGGAATAGGTCACATCTATTATTATATTGCTGCTGGTAAACAGAGTCACAAGATGGTTTAACTCCAGAAAAGAATCGGGAGGAAATTGAAAATAGCAGAATAACAATGAAATAATTTTACAATTGTACAACTATCAATTTGTATGTAATTATGTAGCCTGAAACGGCCTTTACGGGCGAAGTCATACAAATTTTAAACTTGGTCTAAACCTAGGTGTGCTCACAATTTACTACTTTCACATAAAACATTATTACAATTTTGATGAATTTTGAGCTCCAAGACATTGGATGCCGTAATTCTTCCCCACAGAGCTTTCCTTTAAAATACGAGAAAAATTTAAAAACGCTATAAATAGTTGCTGGCGAACACAAATCTTCAGAGGGGATCGGGAGCCTCGAGATAGAGAGAGAGAGAGAAAATAAATGCAGTCCCCTAACGGTTCCGGATGTCTGAAAATAAGGGGATTGCAATCTAGGGACGCCGCTATTTAAGGGAATTCCGCATCGTCGGACACGAGGGTATTTATACTTGGCCGGATCTCGTGCCAAACAAAACTGGACCTGTTCAGAAGCCGCCGATCGGCACCGTAAGTCGGTCATTTTGCCGCCCGGATGCCTTCAGGATAAGATCTAATTCGCCGTTAAGTCCTCCTGAGGCAGGGCTTAAGCTTTATGAAGAGATACGCGACGCCTTTACACCGTAATACGACCGCCAAGATATTCTGAATTCCGCTAATACTTCTGACGAAAAAGGAACAAGAAAACTGCATAAAAATATTTTTTGCCACTGGTTTGGACCAGTTGGAGTATCTCGATATCGTCAGTAAAAAAGGTTACACGAGGATCCGACTATATTCTAACGTGTATTAAATGTTCTAAAATGAGAGCCCCCTTGTCGCTGTTCTGGTCAGCTTCAGCAGTACAGTAAAGTACCAGACAGTGGTATGCATGCGCGTGACTGAGCATCTCGTAGGCCTAATCACTACATTGTTAATGAGGAAGAGTCAGGAAATAACAAAGGTGGTGATGATGAGATTGTAGTAAGTCACTCCGAACACTAATAATTCCCTCAGTATAATCACCGGCTTTCCTTATTTCTCGGTAGGTTCCAAAAATTTGGTAAATCAATAATTCGCCAAAAATTATTCATTTTAGGATAATATATGTTTATACATGACTATCAGACGTAAAAGGAATATTGCTCAATAGCTGTTTTTTTTCATTCTATTACCATACAAATTACTAGAATAATGTAATTTACTTGCAGAGTGAGAGCCTTACATTTCACGCGTAAACGTGACCCCACCACACGGGAGATTATATTGACAAGGACAAAGCACCCAATGGCTTATTGAAATACAGTAACAGAAATAATACGACATTAATACGGCCGTCACTTAAATCTTTTATGGAGGGCTGATTCGGTTTGAAATTCTCTTAGGCTCCTTTGATTATTCAACGCTTCACCTCTGGCAGACTGCCTTTATAATCAACCTGTGTAATGATGTCACGCTTTGGTACGTCAGTGATGTAATTTCCGACATCTTAAAATAATGCAGGACTTCGCGATTATATTTTAAATTAATGGACGCGACATGAAACGGCGAATTTAATGCCGATAGTGAAAGAGGAAAAAAGTTAAAACTACCTCTATTAATCTCGTGTTAATTATTTCTGTACTTACACACTAATGGATCTTATTTAATTTATTTTGTAGTAATTTTGTTGTAAGTACAAATCTTGTAATGCTTTAGTTAGTTAATAACTTGTTTAATTATTGTGTAAAAATCAATCTGTAGTACGTACACAGTCTGCATTGACCATCCATTGAAGAGATAAAGCATAGCATCGTCATTTTCACAGGAAAATTAGATAACTAGCTTTATTTTAAACAGAATTTATCAGGTTTGTATTACAACAAGCGTAGAAAGTAAACGTTTATTGCATTTTGTAAGACATCTAGTCAAATAACTTTATATAAAGGATAGAAGAAGTAACGCTCCCCTGTTTCCCAGTAGACTTCTGCAAGATTGCAGGAAGAGAAAAAAAAGTTTGAAAGAAAAGTTTCAAGCTTCGCTGCTATTTAATGAAAACTTGAGGACAAGCCCAGGGCGGCAAGTACTCCTTTAAGGGCTAATCTTTAAACGGGGTAGATTTAGAAACCTCCTTGATTCAAGAATAAAGCATCAACACTCTTCCCATCTTCTATCTCCACTCCCTAATTTGGTCATATGGTAGAACGGTTTTGAGCACTCGGTATCGTCAGTAGAATTCCGTAATCCAATTAGCGAGGTATAGGATAAAACCAAATAATTAAGAGCCAAATCCGAATCCTCGTGGGTCACGAATCAGGTTAAATAATTGTGCAATAAAAAGGAAATAAAAACATAAAATTATGAGAAATAAGGAAAAAATAAATTACAGAAACCTTTATAAATTGGCAACCACGCTTTGAACACCAAGCTCATCAATAGTCCGTACGTCTGAGAGAAGACGCTCACTGGCCTCGACAATATTAGAAATGCGACGACGGTATGAATCCAACGTTAAAATACCTAATCGCAAGTCATCCCGGACCGTACGTTTTTTGCCCCTCGGCGTCCACACCGCAATTAGGATGACGGACGCGGACTACCCGTTTATACGGCGATTGCAATTTTAACGCTCATTAGGAATTCAGGTCGCAGAGCGAAATAAGTCGGGAACGAATCGACTCGTTCCGGGCGTCGGGGGCACAATTAAGAATCGCCAATTCCGATAATGAAGGGCCCGAAGAAAACTGTTACTCGGCTGGGCTTGAGGGGGGGGGAACACTTCAACCCCTCCCCGCTCCAGCGATAACTCCCAAGGTGACGGTGATTTAGAAGTCATCGGAGTTCCTTTTCGAATCCATGACTACCCCCGGGGTCATTTGGTTTAATGCGATTCGGCAGTAGGAATCTACCTGATTCGTAATCAGGATAGCAGTGAGATTACATTTCAGCATCGTACATAAGAACTGTAGTAAGTCAACAATAGTAAAATATCGAGTGTTTTTGTGCTAAAATAGTCTTATGTTTAATATACCTGTTTGGCGCTCTTGGATACCGTCGAAGATATCGAGGACCCGAAACCCGTCTAGCGTAAGACTACATAAGTGAGTGTATATAATAACACCCATGTACTCTCGGTACAATAAGGTAGACGAACAGTACAGATAAGCTTGCACAAATTTCATAAGATTTGAAGGACGCTTTAATGGTAAATAGTCAGGAAAATATTTAGACGGGGATATACGCGCCGAGTTCGTTCTTTCCCAGCCTTCAGCTAGCGTTAAAAAAAAATCATTTTTTAACGAGTCAGTTTAATTCTGTTGAACACTTATTCACATTCACAGTGGGCCGATTAAGACGTTCAAGAACCCAGCGCCTGACCGTGAACCGGAACAATTAAACATGGTCCGGCCCGAGTCATGTACACTAACGATCCCCGCCCGTATATCAGCCAGTCCGCGGACATTGAGAGTCCGCCCACGCCTTCCACCACACAACCGGCATCGGCTTCGCACTAAACCGCTTTGAGCTCACTTTCTTCACTACGGGACACGGCTAACGGTTCGTGAAATCGCGACTCCTTCCGAGGAATTTCAAACGAGCTTCAGTTTCCTTTTTTCGCGGCTGCCCGTTCCTCCAACTTTCTCTGATGTTGAAAGAAAAATCCGTGCTTCATTTCTCTTGAGACATATTGCAGACTTTAATTAAATTGTAACCGTAATTCATTTCCAAGAAATTTTATGCGTATATATAACGAAAGCTAGTGTGAGAATAGGTCATAAATTGCGCAGTAGCTTAGACATAGAGTATTACAAACTATTAAGATATTATGGGTCTATATAGGCTCAATAGAGCCCATATAAGTCAGTGAATTACTTAAGTCAGTTAGGTTACTTCCATTATCGGTTATAATCATCCAGTTAATAGCCAGAAATGGCGCGATAACATTATTATATGCTTGTAAAAATACAAATTTTGTTGTATATTTTAGCATACATCCGCAATATTTGCTGCTGGAATACTTTGAGTATTTTATTGTTGTACTATATATCTTATGGTCAATTACTGTCTACATTTTGTACGTGTCTCCCGTGCGGTTGATTGTACACTGTCCGCTGTACTTACGTATCTTAGGACGCGGTGTATCTCCCATCGGTGTCTCCTGTCTAGGACCATTACTGGTACGTGCGAACATCTCGGGCTCACAACTTCGCTCGCGTTCCTTTCCCTTCTTCGAAGGAACAGCGCCGGTACTTGAATTATTCATATTGGGTTTGGTTCGACTGGCCCGCCGAGGAATTCACGCCGGTTCCGCGAACCATTTTCCCGTTTGAAATGTCACCGCCCGACGCAGGTATGCAGGGTAATCAAATAATTAAATATTGATAGAATATAAAACGAGACCTGCAAGAGCCCCGCCGAAATTCGGAGCTGACAAGCATGTTTGACTTCAACCGTAACTGAATTCAGAGTAATCACCCTTCCGGATTTAAATAACGGAATTATCAGGCTCTACATGCTGTCATTTATCATTCCGACTAGGGATAAGGACACCACGCATTTAACGTAGTCGGAAATTGCCCAGAAGGAATTTTTCATCAAACCAAAATGTGCAACACATAATGACAAAAACAATAAGTTTCTTTTTTTATCTCCCTTGCAATTTGCAGCATCCCTTCAGCAATACAGTTACATAATTACGCAATAAAAGTAAGTAAAAAATATACTTACAATATGAGACCGATTTATAAACATTTTTGCAGAAACTCAAAAATAACGGTAAACATTCGACGAAAATTGCCAATTAAAAAAAGAATAATAGGCGCCTGTAGCAAACATTTAAAAACGCGCCCAAAAAGAGCGCGTTAAATGGGAATTGATGGGATACCATTATATTACCGCCGGATTCATTCTAATTAAACCATTAGGCCAACAGTTTTCGCATTTCCTCGGGCAAAGGTCGGCCCAATGAATAATTCGGCCATAATTGGAGACGGTCTTCCGGGGCCCTATAATAGCGGCTGCCCCCGCTGCCCAGCTACGACCGGTCACGATCCCGCGCCCCATCTTAAATACGGCGTGAATTTTAAAAATCCCCCCGCCCGAAATTAGCGGTTAAGTACCATAAATCAGATGTCACGGACGTCCGGGTTGGTCATTTGTCATGGCAAGGCAATGCCCATGGGCTCGGCCGACCCGAGCTACTTACCCGATCGCCTATTACGAATTTCTACACTGAACTAATCTTCTTTAGTATCTGGTGTTTCCAAATTTTTTAAACACATTTTTTGGCTCAATTATTCCTAATGTGCAATATATCGAATCTGCCGCTTGGTTATAAACAAAGGAGGAAATAAATATGTATGTTTATCCTTTCATTGGCTATACAATGGATTTGTATCCAAAATCTGAAACCTGTTCTGTTACTGGGCTAATAAAGTAATACCAACAACAAAACTTTGAATACAATATTGAAATTTGGAATAGTCGGAATGGCAGTTGTTATACGCCGTCGAATATGACATAACGTTATCCAACACGATTTTAGAGGTATGAAAAATTAGTTTGAAGCTGCCGACGGACCTGAATGAAACCTACGAGGTTTTCGGTGCCGAACACGACGGCTGTTCAGAAATATCCGAACGGCGTCAAACAATGGACGCAGACCGGACCGGAACATTAATATTAAAGAGGGGCGAAGGAACGAAGAACTCATTCAGAAATTTCAAAAACACCCACAGGTTTGAATACGAGAAAAGGAACTCCGCCTTGTCTCGGGGCCCGTGTCAAATACTTCTCGGACAGATATAAAGGGGAGTCGCGCATAAACAGACAGAAAGGAAACTGGACTCGGGGCGACGATATTTTTAAAAGAGGCGATAATTTATTAAACTCTAATCCCCGGATATTATTTTCCGACGAACCGTAACCGACCCGGCCGAGATTTGGCACGCACCGGAGGGGGGAATAGCACATTCATAAAATCCAAGATTGTACGAAACCTGGCATAAATGCCAAGCGATAAGTTCCGGTGTCGGGGCTTAATCCCAAAACTGAGTGCCGTTAATGAAATCAGTCCTTCTAGTGCCAAAGCCCAACAAAAAATTGAATATAAAAGATAGGTCTGAAGGCAAAAATATAACTTCATCCCACCATGCAGCAATAAATAGTCATCAGAGCTTTCTTCCCAATGATTCATTGTTTATCTTTTTATTTCTATTTCTTTAACATTCTCTATTCTCAATCATTTTAAGTGGTGAATCCAATAATACAGTTACTCAAAGGCAGTAAAAATTTATAACGAAACCGCCGTTTAAAGGGCATGAAGGGTGTTATATACAACGTGGTTGTAAAAGCGGAAGAGGATCGTGACCGGCTATCACGCCGCGGCTTACTTTATGAGACATATCCCTTTATTATGAATACCTAATATAATCGCTATAATATCTATCGGCCGACCTTTCTCACCGTAATAGTTGATAATCAAGGGGAGTTGTGTATTCTGTTTTTAGCTGAACGCATTACAGAATTGTTTTCTGTTGTTTGTACATTCGTCAATACGGAATGTATACGATAAATACTATCTTTCTCTTGTAAAATAAAGGTTATCTAATTCATAACAATATCGGATGATTACATTTTGGTTAATTAAATTGTTTTTGTTAAAAGGACCAAACGAAGTATTAAATTCCCAACTTAGTACTAGTACAGAAGTTAGCCAACTATTTTCTAAACTGATCATTCGTTAGGAAAGGTACATAATAAAGAATGTGTTTAAGGACTGATCTTACTACCTCTTCTCTTATACCTAACTCGAACTGAATGTTAACGAATTCGTGTCACAGAAACGGCGCCTGTCGGTAGTGAGAGGCAGCGGTGCGTGCCCGCAGCCGGGGCAGGAAGCGTTTAACCACTCGACTGAATTACAGAGAGCGGTCCCGAATAAATTAAAAGCAATTGGGTTAATTAATTCGGGCAAGTGCGCGTTAAACGATCGGCGTTTCCTGATGTTTACATTGGGGGAGGGCGGGGGAGGGAGGCGGAGAGTGGCCCTCACGTACGCTGATCACCTGTTGTTGGCGCCTTCCCCGCCCTACATCAAGGCCTGACGAAGCGGTTCCCCGGCCACGATTTAACACCTTTTCAAACGGAGGGAGGTTTATTTTTTCTTTTGTTGAAACCGCCGGTCTCATGAGTCGTGTTTTCTGAACCCCGTGTGAGCTGTGCAGGTGATAGAACAATCTGATCGTTTAATCCGTTCGCGCCTATGTGGCTGAACGTCTGTCTGAGAATGATTATTTTCGAACCTGTTACTCTACACGAGGGCATCGACAGCTTGGAACAGGTGGTATTTAGAAAGGGAGAAATGAATTTGGAATAACTGCTCTGCGAGGGTTTGGAATACCGAATCGACACATATCCATGGTGTACAGTTCTTGCTTTCCTATGTACACCTGTACAATATATACAACTTTCGAAAGTCCCCTCGCAGAAACACCGAGCGTGCATTTCCCTCACAGTCCCGATGTCCTGATTCCGAGATGAGGAAATGTTAGGCTGACATTTGAAGATAAATTAATGTAATAGCCGCCTGTTTTTTGCCCAGTGGGGGGAGGGGGGTGGTTGTAAATAATGTCGCTATGTGCACGCCGTGGCTTCGAAATGTACATAACATTCAGTGAAAAAATAACCGCAGCGATTACGCTCGGAGGAATAAATTCAACGTTCAGAATAATTTTATGGCCAGTGAGATCTCGATTTTGTCAGTCTAACGAGCTTTTTATTTCTGAAGTAAATTGCTTGGTAACGTTTCGCAAGGAAAAAAGACATGCTACTTTGTCCGTGATTTATCTGTTATACGCAAAACAACACCAAATATGTACCTACTGAAGTTCATCCAATAATAACTTAGATAAGCTAACTCTTTCAGAAGTACCATCCTCGGATAAATTAAATCTAATAAATATTGAAATCGGATATGTAAAAGATAATAAGTAGTTTCTAAAGTGGTTTATTTGATGCGAATTTTATGTGACTTTATTTAGAAAGAAATAATAATTCTTCCTACAGAAATCGCAGTTGAGTTTCGTAATTTGTATAAAGCTTATATATTAGCTGGGTGTTGAGAGAAACCGTGACGAGTCTCACGAACGGATCGCGGCCTAGGATTACGCCACAGCTTTGTTGATACAACAGCAAAAGTCTTCACTAAGATTCAACACCGACTCCCAGCGCGTTGTCACTCCTCTGTTATTTATACCCCGTTCTACGTAATCATTAATTATAGAGACAATGCGTTCTCGGGCCGAGCGCTCGTCGAAGATTAACGGTCTTGGGCCCGGGACGTTAAATCAATTTAAAGAGCTACCGACGTTGGCTGTCTGCGTAGCCCGGGACACGGCCGGGGGGCGGCCTCGCGAGAGCCGTATAAAGCGATCGGGCGTTGTTCGGTCCCAAGTGTCCGACGCTAAATTAAACCCGGGGGTAAAGTGTTCACGCTTCGAGAAAACACTGCCCCCCCCCCCCAAGGCGAAAGGCCGCTTGCCGACAGTTTCCACTTCCATACTAGGCACTCTGCAAAGAAATTCCCCGCCGAAGTGCGCTGTCGTCGAATTTTATAAAACCGGCGTTTGAAACTGAAGTAAAGCGTGACAATAAACTGCTTCAGCAGTAACAACGCGCTATCAAGCGGTTTTATCTGCGTTCATTTTCAATGCGGCTCTTTAATTAATCCGACAGATTCACTCTATCAACCAATCTTCTTCATATGCAGGAAACAGTCCAGATGAATGAAGTTGGTCTAACGAAGAGTATTAAAATTATTTAAATTTGATAGGAAAAATATTATCGAATTCTCAAAACCTATCGCGTAGTTCGTAAAGAGTATTAGGAGAGAGGTTATTATAACTGAATAGAACCGATCATCGCGCGATTTGAACCGAACCTAATTTGAAAAACTTTCCTCTCCTAAATCTTTCGCCTTCGGTTAGAATGCGGAGACGCCACATCTTAGCCTCGGGGTACCACCCGGCCAGATACAGTTTTGGTAAAGCGGCCGCGGCGGCAAACAGCTAGGAAAGGCGCAGCCCCGGGGCCCGGTTCTAGGAAACAATCTGAGACCTCCATCTGAGCTCTATGCCAGCGACCCCTCTTATTAGGTTACAGCGGCACAACGTGTGAATCACTTCAACCGAGCCTTGTTAGCTGAGAACGTCCCGGGGCCATTGTTCCCCCCTTGTCTTATTGAAGGCTTCACTTCCCAATCCCCCGACAGCTCGAGAACAACAGACAGCTACGGGAGGTGACATGAAACCGGCTTGTTAATTGGGGTGTCACGGCCAATCGTTCGAAGATCAAAAAAAAACTATTTTTAATACATTTGGTAACTTTATAGAAAATTGTTGTAGGTTAGATGTAAACATTTTATTTTCCTTCACTTCTCTTTACAGGCTTTGTACGGCAAAACGTCTAACCATCGTCACGTATAACAACTAACTGTAACAAACTGGAGTTTACATCACTTACTGAGTGATACAGATGATATCGAGACACCGAAAACCATCCCAAGAAACCAACCCAGCTCGATAAAAGGCAGGGAACCGTCGCGCAACATGTTAATTTTTTTTCTTATGTCTTTCTAAACGGATTAACGTGCGAACGAATGAACAAAGTGTGACCGAGGCAGTGGCGGCAGTTTCATCGGCAAACAACTGGCACATGACTCATCCTATAAAACTAGTTGACGACGGCACAATGTCGAGACCGACCTAGCTACAAGACCAAACAAGCGAGAGGAGCCAGCAAATCATACGGGTTGTTGATACTTACAAACCCAACAACAGCAATTGGCAAAGTCAGATGCAATAAACCGTGTTGACGTTCATGGGGGATTTTCTTAGGCTTCGGCAATGACGTTCTTTGCAAGCCATTGAGAGCAGAAATTAAACGCGGATAAACTATTTTTTTGTTATTGTAACAGATATTTCATTTTTAAGCAGCCCTACATAATCTTTGCCGAAGAAAGAATCATTCTGCGAGAACGGAAAAACAAGATATTGAAGATTCAATTTGCCTTTATTTTCAACTGAAAATACATCAAATTCCCCTTTTCCCGACCCTTAACATCTTTTAAATTCTATTTTCGTCGTTCCAACTGACGACAACATATTCGAAATAAGATATTCGACAACGCTATCGTAACGACGCAAACTCCTACGCTATTTCGAGATTTCTCACGCAATCGTTTCCAATCAGGGAACGGTAAAGAAAAGATCATACTTATTATTGACCTTTTATTCCGCAGATAAGAATCAGGCGTCATGCATGACATACCTAACCGGGCTCATTCATTAGAAACTGACGTCATGAATTCTTCGGTCACACAACCGACCAACCTCGCCTGTTATGTGTCTCCTTTTTTCTCGTTTCAAACTTCTTTACGATAAGGTTTTAATAAGAACGCACCTTTCTATGCTAACGGATCCGACAATCGGGGCGTTCGACTAGCGACACGAACGGGATCATAAAGATCACTTATAACCCTGCAATGACAGTTATAAGCACCGGAATAATGTTGGACAACCGTGAAATCGGTGCCACAATTAATTAGGAATAAAATGGACCCCCGGGACCATGTTTTGGAAGTATTTATCGCCCGGGTTATACGGAAGGTCACAAAATTGAAATGCCCGATAAGACGTCGTTCCAATTGAATAACAAGATTTAGTTGTTAAGAAATTTGTCTAATAAACTCTTTCGGACCACGATAATAATTTTTATTTGTGATATGTTGAGAGAATGAAGAAAATCATAATTCGGGTTATTCAACATTAATGATACCTCTAGCTAAATTATGGGAAGTAGTACCATTTGATATTTGGATCTTCCGCGTCTAATGAATAAAACTTCATCTTCAAGTATCCATCAACTGGTATTTCGGTATCGTGTTTTCAATTTTAATTTACCCAAAAGACAAACACTAATTACAACAGGAACAATTTAGCGAAGTTTGACATAAATTAAAAGGTTATTATTAGCAACAACTACCCTCTGAACCATATTTTGACCCTTTGTAGGGTCTGTTGAGAACGAATTTCTTGCCGAATTTATCCCTCTATGACTGAATGACTCGATAAGTGCTTACCTAGCCACACCGGAAACGTTACTGCTAGATATCAGAAGGTCTAATAATGGCTTCACTAAGTTCACTTCTTAAAATGGCAACAAAGGCCAGGACAGGAAACATAGATAGGCGCGTCAACGAAGCCAACAGGCAGTTTAAATTATCCGGGACAGTGGACAGGACCCGGATATTTGTTTAAGGCACGACAGGAAAGGATGGCCCTACCGACGACATGTACAATCAATTGGCGGAGTCGTTTAAGGGTCGATCAATCAGCGGGCACCCGGTGAAAGGGAGAGCACCGTTTGAGGTACCCCGTTTAGCCTCAATTACTAGCCTAATCGCTCACGCGCTCCATTCCCCACAACGCATTTACCGCATTGTCACCACCGTCTGACAAAACCCCTTTGCCATTGTTCATTTTCAATTGGCCGGCACATTTGTCACTTAGCGATCGGCGAGCGACCGGCCCCGGATTTCCCCACCGCGGGCAGTGACATCTCAATGAACTTCCAGTTGGAACACGCTCCATTCATAAAAGCTCTGAGCTCTTATTGCAGTAGTTGTATATACATACAAATGTGAAATGGGAACGTGTGGGGGGAGGGGGAATCGAAAAACAGACAAAAATCTCGTCGGGAAGTTCTTGTTATTGCCTAGTGTTGGAGAACATCGGAAACAGCAGTTACCTTCAGGGTAACTGATGTAATCCAATAGACGGCATATTATTGTGTAACAGAAATTGTGGGTGTAAACATTGAATTATGCAAAAATTAATACCGGCATCAATTTGTGGGTACATTTGTCGCATGACTACCCCATTTATCGCGTAATTCTGCTCAGGTCGGTTCTGAAAATAAGACTGAACCGATGGGGACTAGGATTCCGCCAAAATACCTTATAATTTTTTTGTCACCTCACGCGTTATGATTAATACTTGGTGCAGGCCCAAGGCATTTATTACCTATAACAAAGTTTCGGCCGGAAATCGTGCAATATTTATTATTTGGAATGTACTCTTGCCATTGCTCAAGTCCGCCGTGTTTCTGGAAATTATAATAAATAGTCCTAAAACCATTTGCAAGGAATTTATACCGTGTGGAAATTTGACTGCTTATAAAATTATAAGATATGGAAGGAATTAATTCCTCTCAAATAAGCCCCCGAAACTACTTTTAGTTTTCGCTACTTCTTTATAAGGGCAGAAGTTTATCACCTTTGCAATATTGAGCGCCCAGTGGCACTAATTTGAGAACAATGCTCCGAGCCCTCGAATTATCTAATTAAGAAACTTTGGTTAATTAAACAACCTATCAGTCAGGTCGAAGGCAATGTCGGTACCGAAGGGTCGATAAATGTTTTTCATTAGAACAAGCGCTGACCTGTACATTTTCCGTCCGAGACTTTACTTTGAAACTTTCGTTTTAACTACTCTTATTTCCTTCTATAAAATTAATTAATCATTACGATAAAATTATTTATTATTTGCCTAACACAGTGCAAGGTGTCGAAACAAATACGAACATTGATCCTTATGTGTCTGCCAATTCGAGTGGGCCTGTCTAATGTTCAGCGATAATTGTGGAAATTTCTTGAAATTTCATATTGTAGCAAGTCACGCTAATTGCGGAATTTAGCATGTATATGGCAGCTTTTGGCGGTGATAGCGTAAACCAGCCGTATTACGTCAGAAACAGCGGTAATTAAATTCTGATCGGCGCCCAACGCGGAGATCGCGGAAACGCAGCATTCCCTCGTAAAATCCAGAGCGGCGATAACCCCACTTTTATCTTCACGGCCTATTACACTCGACCAGGGGGAGTCTTGTATAATCGGACCAAATTGTTTGTCTATTCTGTCGTTGCGCAACCGGCCAAATAAATTAGATACCGATTCAATTTTTCAGAGCGCGGTCAATCCTAATATACGATCATTCGTAGAAATAAACCGCATACCGTAAACGTTAAACAAATCATTCCAAAGTCATTCCAAAATCAAATCAATTCAACATTACACAAATAACTAAATACAATAAACTGAGAAATGTATTCTGGTTAACAGGATATATGATGACATGAAAATATTGGATAAAATTAATTTCATTTTAAAAATCTTCGCACAGTTGAATATACAATAAGGAAGTTTCAAGCAATATATTACAGTAGGGAAGAATTTCGAAATAATAACCCGCAAACAGAGAAGAATTTAAACAAATTAAATTAAAGAGGCGAACACGTGGAATATGTTGCTTTCCCCTACCACTTCCCATAAGGACTCAATTCTAAGAGATTAGCTTGGACGGCATGTACCAAATGACTGAAAATCAAATTAATTTCCCCTTCTATGAAAAATATTTAGGAGCCCACATTTCGGGAATCTATAGTTCTCATCGACAATGTAACGGAAATCAGTTCACTCTAGACGCTGCCGTCGAACATTGGCGTTTTGTCGTCCCGTCAAATTAATCACATCCCACGTCCGAGACCAGTCTCATAGCCCCGGCCGTACAAATATGCAAATGTACGGCCGGACAAATGGGGAGACTATTTGAATTGATTGGCTATTGTACGTTAAAATAAAATACCAGGCATTGCGGTCACGGTAAATGCTGTGGTGAATGACGGACGGGTTATTTTAAAAAAATACCCAATGGGTTTTCTTAAACGAGTCTAATATAGCAGCTATCGAGTTGTACCTACAGCTAATCGTTGCGGTGATTATACTAGTACTCACTATCAAAATTATTAATATAAAATTAATATATCCAGTTTCTAAGTAATCTTTTTTATTTGAAATATCGAAATACAACAACGATGATATTCCAAATCCTCGTGGAAGACACAACGGTGGTATAACTCAATGTTAAAGTATAAAGTAAGTTTTTTCAATAATAACAAAATTGGTGATATTCATTTTTTTCTACTATATGGGGATAAACAGTTTCATAACGGGAGAGTCGTGTTTACGTCCGTAATGGGTGGATTTTACCCTCAGGTATCAGATACGAGAAAGAAGGATACAAATTTTCGAGTGATCTCGATGCCAGTATGCTACCTCAACGCCTGGGCAATAAATAAAGGAGTTTCGCGCAAGGACGGGCCCTGGACGCGTTTTAACGCACGACAAATGGACGAGGGCTCGCCGTCGAGTGGGCCGACTACCGGGCGGACGCCACGTTTAAAAATGCTGTCAGAAAAATGATTAATGCAACGCTCCATCTCCCCTCCACCCTCCTCACGATTTACATCTGGCACTACCAGCACGGGAGTCGAGGTAGGAAAGCGAACAGATACGTGGGAGTCGATTGAATTTGAAAGCGAGTGGAAACTAATCCCACAGCTATTAATCATTCATACACGACGGCAGTAATTATTAAAAAAAAGAAATTAATACTCATTTGTTGTAAATTATCCATTTTATTTATTCCCATTCTTTCATTTCCAGGTATCCCATCATTTATAAGTATTAACTAGCTCCTTTTCACTCGTGATTTCATTCTCCCTTAATTTTTCGAAACATTAGATTCCCAACTTACCACGACAACGGGGACCGATTCAAGAATATTTCTTACAACAACATTTTCTTCAATGAAAATATCAAAGGGGGGACATCTTTGGCCTTTGGTGCCGGGGTAACAAAACCAAAATGATATAAAAAACAAAATACTTAGTTGCATCCGACTGAAAAATATCGAGGCGCAAATCCTATCGCGGACACTATTTTTTTTTATACCGTGAGCTACAATAAAAGCTGCTTTTTTCAGCTGTATGGTTTATCAGTTGAAACATGTAATTATACAGTTAATCGGCAAATTGTGTAGAAAATCGTTTAGTTAATTGTGTAATTAATCAGTTGAAAAATTCGGAGAATCTAACTCCGGTTCAAATTCCTCAGTCCACTGAGCGCCATCACCGCCGGAGACTTCGGAGTATTAATTGGAGACAGGCCAAGGGTGTATATTATATTTATACAACCTGCAATATGTAGTCCACTTGTCGGCACATATAACGTATAAGGTGTAACTGCATAAAGGACCGCTTTTCTAATCGGTATTCCGAGATTGGTTATTCTAAATTAATATTACGACACCGCTTGTATAATAGAACAGATGGTAAAATAAAATTTATTATTACAAGGTTTCCTACATTAGTTCACGTCTATTAAAAAAAGTCATTATGTGGACACCTAATTTTAGGTCAAAATATACGGATATATACTATAGTCAGCATTCGTTCCATAAATCGAAACCCTTGAGTCGTGATTTGGGGAAATGAAAAGTTATTGTGAAAATTAAATTGTCTCAGGGAAAAAATTAATTTTGTTAGTGTTTAAGAAAATCCAGTGTTTTCAACGCGAATTATTTTTGTTTCATTCTTCCTACATTTCATTCTTATGCTTGCGCGTTGGTTTTTGGGTTTATCGATCTAGTTTCTTAAAAGTATTTCTAGGATCAGAACAAAAATTTAAATTAATCTTAATCGCTACGAACATTAGAATCGTCGTTGCGACAGGCCATACTTCTGCCAGTAAAAGATAACCCCGGAGGTCCTAAACGATTCAGTAGGTGATTCAGAATAAAGATTAGTACAATATAATTTCATTGAATAATCTCATTTTGCAACAATATTTGATTAATGTTGGATATCAGTATTTGATTAGTCAATATTTTGCAACAGAATTAATGAGCATTATTTATATCACTATTTGCCTGAAAGTGACATTCGCTATCTCGAAATGAAATGATATTTCAAAACAGTATTCAGTGAGAGTGAACAGTAACTAGTTTACAACTTTTAACACATACCAACTTCACAACTTACAATTAATTTTACAATTAAACTTCGAGCAAAACATTAATGAAATATGTCAGATACCATATTTAACTGCACCGTCTTATGAGATACCTTGTCTTGGAAACAATATTCTAAGGAAATTCAACTGATTAAGTATATAAAGTAATTCATTAAAATATAAATCGAGTGTAATAAAATTAAACCCGTAGGAGATAAGTAGGAGATAGCCCGTAAGTGGTATTGCGCAGGGATCAAGTATGCAAAGGGATTCATCGGTAGAGGTATAACATATGCGGTAGTAAAATCCAGGTTTTGTACGCAGTCGAAGCATCGAAGCGAAACATCCGAACGGGAACTTTTATCGCCGTTAATCAATCCCGACGGATGCCGATTCGGGCCGTAAAACCCCGGTTCGAGAGCTTGACTTTTCGCCCGGCGACTCGTAAATAAATTTGTGAAAAACAGAAATAAAAAGAAATTTCATACGGAGGCGGAATAAGACCGCGAGGTCGAAAGGGGAGACTGCGCGCGAGGCCCCTTTTGGAGCCGGGCCAGGTGAACTCTTCCTGTTATGCCTGGGTTATAAATAATGAATGGAAATAGCGATCCGGCCATTGGGAACAGGTAAAACCATTGTGTTCTTTTTGTGGGGAAGAAACCGGCGCTGGAGCCCCGAGCCGGGCTCCATATCTTGGATATCTTCCAGATCTCAAGAATACCCACTTACCAGGGCGGAGTTCGTAACTTCAGGGCGTATCGTGAAATAGGAACCGACACGGCTGTATTTCGCCGACAAATGCATAACGAATAAAATTCATCAGCTGTGTCGACAGATAAAAATCAAATAATTCCACGAAAACCCGGTAGTCGGGACAAATTCCGCTAACATATGCAAAGTGGAGGTAGCATGACCATAAACGATCGTGAGAATCGGGAGCAGAAAGGGAAATGAATGAGATCTCCATTACCGCCCTAATCATTTAACTTAGGATTTCTAATTAGTTTCCTCTAGGCAGAATACTGGGTATACATACCGATAGTTCATAGAACGGTTCCTTTTCTCAAACAGAGCGCACTACGAGAGAGAGATAAGGATGCCGCCGCCGAGAAAATAGCCAGATATCTCAATCGGGCTGTTCGGAAACCGCAGGCCGGGACGACCGAGGAAAATGAACAACCTCAGTTTAACATCGTTCGAGTTTCCGCTCGGCTGAGCACAGCCCGCGTTCACAGATTCACCCCCGGGGGCCGTTTCGAGGAACCCTCCAGACCGGTTCTCGGGCGGAGAATATCTTTTCCGGGACCTTTTCCCGTTTGGACATTCAATAAAGGATCGGAAATCTGGTTACTGTGGGGGAGTGTAGGAACAAATTTCGAAAGGAGTACAGACAGAGGCCGTAACGTTATTCCTACGAGCATTGCGAATTTGCGACCCTCGGTTTGTTTCATACTTGAGTTTGTTTACTGTGAAGTAACAATACTTTTCCTTCTGCAATCAGCCGAGAGGGATCGTCTCGAACGCAGTCACAATTTAGAAAATGATTCTGAATCCCCATAGCAGCACAGTGGGTGGAACAATACGGTGAACTTGAGAGTTTCAAAAAGACTAGAAAACATCGTTTTTGTACCTCACACTCATAGATAAATTGCAAATTCGAGTCCTCAAATAATATTTATTATTTAATCGCATCATAATATTTATTTGGATTCGTATAAAAAAAAGGTTCATTATTAGGTTCAACATCTAAACCATTCTGTCAATATGAGAGCGGTGGTGACACTTCTGCATTTTCTGTCGGGGACCTACGACGGAATTAGAGCCCACTGGGAATTTCTTCATCCGCCTCCTAATTTGAAATTTAACGAACACAGCGGATAAGTTCGAATTCGGGGTAATTGGTTTTTTTTCCGGTTAAAATTTTCAAACGAGATAGCCCGGCGGGAGCTAATACACCCACTTCCGGCGAGTCGACCCAATTTCTGGTGGGCCGGTTGTGGCTCGAGCGATAGCGTTGAAGCGTCGGGCGGCCAGCTGTTGGTCGGCGATGATATACGCCGCTAATTGGGCTGACGGGTGACGGCAATAAAAAGCCGCGGACAGGACCGAGACGACGAACGCCGCGAAGGGAAGAAAGGGCCTCCGGATGACAACTTGATCTAGTACCCGGCCGCTTCTTTCGATCGTATCAGATATGGATCTCTCGTCTTGTTACGTGAATTACAGAGTTTTTTCTGCCCCCAAAGAACAACGAGAAATTAATTCATAATGGGATCCATATGGTTGAGATGTCACCCAAAACAAACAGAACCTTTTTTAGTTTCCTCTCATCTATTACATCGAAATGGTAGAAACTGTATCCATCGCAGCAGGACAAGAATATGGAGCCGTGCTCCGAAACAAGCGAATTATGGAAATATTTTACAAAATATTTAATGAATTCAATTAAAGCGGCGTAGAGATACCTTTTTATGGCATTTCAATAAGTTTTTAATATGCAACAATTCTATCATGTATTGCAATGTATCTGTAGTAAAATATGCTCGACTGCTAAGTGATTGTACATAAAACTCTCTATGCCCGTATCTATGAATTCATTTACACTTCACTCTAAAGTTCAGTTTATCTGTTCAGATACGGTAGTGGTATGTACGGTAGCTGTTTTCTAAGTGAATTCTTAATGTTCCGTAAACGGACAAGACATTTACATTCCTTTTACTTGACTCACACGCTTCAATTGTAATACTGTGAATAAAGCACGTTGTCTCAATTTACTCCCGTTGGCTGCAATAGATGAAACGAAAAAATAGCATATTGAAATTATAAAATACAATGGAAAAATGAAGTAGCAGAGCTTGTTTAGTCAACGGGGAACTCTTGCAGAAAATATAAGGCGTAGGCCTCAATCGGATGAACCAATTTTTCTTGTAATTGCCTGTATGTTGCGCAGTGATTAGAAATTACTAATTGTAATATGAAAACATAACGAAAGGATTAACGACTGAACTGAAGAAAACTTGGTTTTTTGAAACACAAGAAATTCATTCATAGATTTGGTGTTTTTAATATTCCGAATTACGTACGGGATGTTATAGGGGAATCGCCAAGGCTGACTGGATATGATTATAGAACGGTTATATTTGTGTTCCCCATGAAGATGGGGATTGAGCAACTGTGAATATCTACTTAATGTTGCTTTGACCTATAGCGTAATGCGCCCAACTCGAATGCAGCCAACGGTCTAACATTTAGAGGAGCAAAAAAAAATCAAATAGAAACACATAAATAAATTCTTTCGCGATTTGTACTTTACTTTAATTATGGGTTACTGCCGCTGGTATTATTGCACTTTCTCTGGACTGGAAATAGCCCAGCGTCAATAAAAAATAGCGGAATGACTAAAGGACCTTGAGACAGCACTCCACCCTTAACATTCCAATTGATTTCGCATTATCTTAGTACGTTTTATTAAAAATATTAAAATTATCATTAATATGTAATAACAGAAGGTTATTGAAGGTAGCGAAAAGCCTGTACCGGTCCAGCAGGAAACAGAAAATCATGCGAGTCATGATTTATATGTGTTTAGAATTCTTCATCTCCATGTTGCCATATAGATAATACAACGTAGATTTCTGCCAAGGGGAAATTTTATTAAGAAAGTCCACGAAAAATATAATAAATCGTCCCACAAACAACCAGTAAGCAATGAAACCAATTTTAAAGTGACACGCCCCGAGCGTATACGGAGAGGAAACGGTAGGGGGCGCCCGGCAGTCAGTTTTTATTGACTTTATGACCTTCTGACGTTGAGATAAATTTATCGAATGTCATACCTATCTTGGCGTTACTATTTCTGAGCCGGGGGGGCCCCCCAATAAAATGCGACAAGATTAATTCCGCATAGTTGGCCGCCACCCCGAGATATCTGACCGCCAGACGGTTTCATTCCGTCCCTGGCTTCATTATACAGACCGCGCTGACAACTTTATACGACGAGAGCTATATCGCCGCTGGAGTTATTATAAATATCCTCAATCTTAGGACGATATCTATGGCGGGCGAAAAGTATAGGGGCGATAAAAGGCGGTGGCGCCTCGAACCAATTCGTACGACAATCGGACACTATATTGGTGGACCAAGCATTTGGTTTCCTTCAGACCGCATTCGTTTTCTAATAATGTAATGAAACTTACTGATTAAATAAAGAAATATATATTTAATACAACCGAGATAAAAATGCGCTCTGTAAACAGAAACAAATTGAAACGTGGTCATCAGAAACAAAAAGATGTGACGATATTACCGTCTATCGGATTACAAATAAAGATACGGATGAGTCAAATAAAGTCAAATTTATGATATAATTACGATGAGTTTTGCTTAGTTTACTACCAATGTATTTCACATTAGTAAACACACCCACTCAATTTACACAGTTCATAACTTGTTGCATTGGTTTCGAAATAACAATCTACTTCTCGGAGACACTTATGAATATGCATATGAATGGATGGAAATGTTTGGAGATGTCGCCTCAACATATGCATTATTCGTGATTCATACGCCCGTGTTAAGCAACCGGCCTTGTTCACATTTCAACGGCGAGTTGTTACGCTCGTCGTAACCAAACATTGAGTCTAAACATGATTACGTACTAACACCATCGTGAATTCAAGTCTAGTCAATTTATGCATTACTGTGACGACTACGTGAAAAAGAAATTGGTCCGGAGAAATAAAAGGATATTCAGAAATTTTCGTAACAAGGATGTAGGAAAATAGAAAACTCAAATCTGATTGAAACAACGACAGAGCCCCTATACCAACTTACAACTGAGAAGGACATTAAATAAAATTGAAAGACGCGGTGCAATGAAATCACGAAAAATTCTTACTTTTGGAAAAAACTTCTAATTTTGCGCTATATCTACTGCATGCAGCATGTTTAATGCACATCCTAATGCGCTTCTGCTTGGCTAAGCCCCTTGATTACGGGTTAATATTACTTCACTTTGCAGAAGGATTAGCGTAATTCAGCATCAGTCGTACAAAAAATATAATTAGGGAGAAATTTAAAACAAAAAACCCGTAAAGATCTCGGAAAATTGAACATCTAGATGCGCATAATCTGTTCCCGGTAACGGTCTGAAAACTTCGTTTATGTTCCCGCTACATCGGCGAGGGGCTCCCGGTTTTCATTAAACTCCCCTTTTGAAACGAGCATTACTTCAATTACGGTAGACCGACCGAGGGCAACGATATCGACGATAGCGAGGCCGGTAATTGCTCCAAATTGCAGAACAAGGATCTCGGGGGAGCAATTTAAGTTTTCTATTTGATTTTTTGCCCCCTTCGAATCGCGTCGATTACTGTTGTACCCCACATCGCTTATTACGCTATAGGTCAAACGGGTCCAGATTAAAAAACCTTATTCTGGTAAAAATATAAATGAGGTAACTGAATGTCTGTATTTCACTTTTCTTCTGTAGGACACAGCTATTTATTTTCCAACTAGTATTATTTATATTTATAAAGGAAGGCGCATGAAAAATTGAAACTAGGCCAAAAAATTATATAAATGAGAATAACAAACAGTAGTTACAACAAATATATTAGCTCTGTTTATTATGAAACGTTTATAATTGCGTGTCTGGAATTGTGTACTTATATTGAACGCCTGATTGATCTTAACGCCTTGTTTTTAAGTGTGTTGTTATCATTTAGTGGTAAATATATTATTCGCCGCGATATTCCGATCAGAGCAAGAATGCATTATAGTCGGTTTAATACAGGCTTTATAAGCCAATATAACCGGGCGATGGGACAAAAATAACGGCCGTCCAATAACAGCCGGCGCAAAGTCGATTTCACTAAGAGATCTTATCTTTGTTCCTGTGTTTCGAGTTCAGTTCGGACCCGATAAAAGGAAAAATTTCGGACCGAGTTTTTCCAGCCGGGCAAAAGTTTATTGGCGCTTTAAACTCGTTTTAAAGTCGCGCCAATTTAAACTTGGTCCAACAACTGGGTCGATTTTATTGGGCTAAATAAAATCGTCGGCCCGTTTTAAATGGAACTAGATTTCGGTTGGGGGGCGCAGTAAAAAACCGCTTTCATATTCGTGTTGAAAGTTTGGTTTGTTATTTGTATATTCTGTTATTTTGTTTCTCGAAAAAAAAGATGAAAATTTCTTTTCGGGAGAAAGCTCACAATGAGTGTCGCATATTTTCTCCACCTCACGTGCTACTTTGTCTGGCAAGATGGCAAATTTCGGTAAAAAATATAAAATATATCATTTTTTTTAGTTATCATTAGAGTAATTGTAACATTCGCTTGCTTATTCGCCCGGTTAGTATTATAAGTACAATGTTTCAGGAAATTATTTCAAATCAGAATTACACCACGCTATAGGGAAAGAAAATGTGAAGAATTATATTTTCGAATTCGCCAAATGCATCGTCCTCTTCCATTGCGCGTAACTCATTACACAGAGAAAAAAACGCCTAATTCATGTTCCATTTTTCACCCGTCTAATGATAGACCAAGTAGTACCGAGTTACTTTTTTAGTATTTGGATAGTGTTTTCATTCTTTATCCCGACGTATTTCTAGCTTTACGGCTGGAGTATAAATAAAAAATGCTAATAAAGAGAGACGGCTCACACATGGCCAGCGACGGCGGTGTCCAGAAACGTGTAAATCATTCGATAATTTTCGACAGCCTTTGCAATATTATATCTAGTAAGTTTTCTCTAATGGCCTGTCCATCCGAATCTTAATCACCTAATTTATAACACCCCTCTGAAAGCCGATAAGGGACACACGATTCTACCGATGCTCAAAACATAAAACGAAGAGTCCCGATCTTAAATTAACCCGGGGACGTGAAAGTTATCCTTGCATAATAATTCATTTGTTCGTTTCACGGCGCTCCTTTTTTGGCCTACGACCGAAACGTCCAGATGCCGCGCGGGGGGTCACACCGCCGGCAATATTGGCCAATCCCCCGCTCGGAGCGAGCGTTCCAGTTTTCTATAATGTTCTGGGTCCCTTTTTCGAAGGAATCGTTTACAATAAATAATAATCCGGTCGCAGGAGAGGTCAAGACTCGTAAAACCGACAGCCGGCCCCCAGCAGAGCGTACCGATAACAATTCGCTTCTGGCCCCACTTATTGTTACACCGGTCGTCGTTTGCATCTCATCGGGAATTACGCGGCGTCTGCTTGTTAGAATTCAAATTGCCGTCGAGGATTATGACTGCACAGAACTCTGTATGAGATCATGCTGCGATTAAGAATAAGACGAAGCCGACAAAAGTTTAAATAAGAACGAAAGCTGCTCAAGAGGTGCGCGGCAGTTTCATTCTCGGCGGAGTCACGAGATTGCTTCGTAACGAGTATAGTTTTATTACCACAGGTTACATTATGTCGGTGATATTTGGGGAAAGAAATTAATTTATTATTAATAAAATTAATTTCTTTGTAGATTAAAAAATGTTAATAGTGATAGTTTTCAATAATCATCCATAAGCATCAGGTATAACACACATGAACATTATGAACGGAAAATTAATAATTAATAACTTAATTAATAAGACTTATTAATTAATTATTAACTTATTAATTAATAAGATAAATCAAGGTATCGAACCTGAAGGCCTATTTCGAAACGCTATTATAGTATGTATTAATTTACTGCTGGTCCTAAACAAAGTTCGGATAAAGGATAAATTTGTAGGTCCAAATTAAATAAAAGAGGTTACCTGTAACGTTACGGCTAACAACATTGTGCTAAAATTCAGGAGAATTACATTCGTGATTTGCCATTATTAGGACGCCGCGTGAATACTAAACGTAAGAAGTAACCCGATCGCAATTTTCATTCCCTGGCTTCTTTAATCCGGGACAAAAAACATAATGACGTGATTTCGTACCGCTTTGTGATTTGTCCAAGGAGAGGAGGTGGGGGAGAAGACGTACAAAACCGATATTATTGGGGATCAAGTTATTACGGTTCAATTACCAAAAGTGTGTAACGATAGACGAGGGGGAGAAGGGGGGGGGGAGAGTTGCAATTAGAGTAGTCGGAATTACTTTTTTCGGGCCCCGGTAGGATTACAGTAATCAGAGAGTTCGATTTCCGAATGTTTCCCGTTTTATGGGAGTCGCCTAGGCCGGCCGAGGCGACCGTCGGGAGCCGATGATTGGCAGCCGTAGCCCGTGAAACGTTCACGCTCCGCGTCCCGTCCAAGTAATTACTGTAATTTTAACGCGATAATTACTCGCCGCGTTTTAATTTTCACCGACCCTGTTTACCTCCACCCTGTGGCACCACACAAGACGCAGTTTGCCGGCGGAATTGGTTACGGTCTACCGTCTAATTTATTCCCCAGGGCCAGAAAACGCTGAAGTCAACATAAAACTGTGTCGGGCAATAAACGGAAATACGCTCACAAATAAAGAAAGTAAATGGGAGAGTCGGTGATTGAAATACTGGCAATTTCAAGGACTTATTTCGTATACCTTTTAAGCAAACATAATTTAAGTTCAAGTTTACCTAATAAGCAAAACCTATTTCGGTCCCTGAGACAATATCTAAACACTTCAATTTTGCTGTTTGCATACAGTAGGAAGGTGTTAGTGTTTACGTAGGCCTTCACCAGGAATTCACAATTAAACGGTTATCTAATCGGAACAGCGGCAGAAATAGAAACCCGTTTCACACGTGAAAACCTCGAATTCCAAACTGATTGAAAACAGAGCCCGTTTAATGCTTACACAGAAAATTCCTGTGATCTGATGTTTACGGATGGATATTTAAATTATCCTCGTAAATTTCTTTAAAATCGCACGGGAATTTTGGTGCCGGATTCGCCCAGAAGCGGTAGCGGCGTCGGCGTTCCAGTTATCGGCCAAAAGAGACGTCTCTCCTATTCGTCCTCCAACAGCGATTAGATTAAGCGAAAAAGAAAAATATTTTCAAAGTGGCCTGTAAACGCCACAGTGCGTCAACATTGACGCAGACACTTCCGCATCTTCGGCCACCCTATTTACACTTTATGGGGGGGGGGTTGAGGGATGCATAATCGGTCGTTGGCATAGGTCTAAAAGCCATATTTTGTACTCTCATTTACATATACAGGACAAATATCTCAATACACAATCACAATCATTTTACAACCTACTATTTTCACAACCACAAAAATGGATGAAGTTAATCGAAAATATTGTCATCAAGGCCAATTTTGAAACAAATAGCTGTAACTCTTAAAACCGCTTATATTGTACTATTTTGGCTCAAACCCACATTTAATATGGATGTAATGATTATAATACAAGAACCTTATTATTTTAAAAATTAATGTATTATTTCATGGGTATAATTTGTCCCCGGGGACACAAGATGGAGTGGTCAGAAAGTCGAAAGGATGACAATACGATCTATCTCACCCATTTAGTAATATGCGTCATTCATAGGACTACATCTCTTACTGGGAATCAAACCAATGTCGTTAAACGAAAAAGAAATATAATCATTTTAGGTTCACCGACTCAATCTGACCGTCACCAGTCACCAACTGGTCTCCGCGTCCTAAAACTGAGCGCTGAGTCAAACGTTCAACAAGCGACAATTAAAAACAGAAAGAAAAAACAGCCGGCAAAAATCAATCAGGAAAAATGAATCACTATAATTCAAGAACGTCTGGAAATACGATTTAAACTGAATCATCACATTCGCGAATTGGTCCGCATCTTCGGAGATGAACATATGGCGAGCAAATAGAGATTTGATTTTTCGTTACTTACAGATCAGCGGTTTAGACGTCACAAAATAAATTCTTGAGTTTCCAAATTTGTAAAGTGACTTACCTGAAACAGAACAAAATAAAATAATATTATTTATATGAAAATAAGATGTACAAGCATAAATTTAAAAAAAAACAACAAGATGATTTTAAGAATGATGTACTACTGGTCTCGACTTATATCAATAGTTGCCATGTTCTATTGAAAGAACAACGTCAGTATCGGGCACAAATTACCAATATTCTTCTTTCACGACTCTTAATATTTATTCTATAGCTTATGGCCTCCTCTTGATCATCTTTACAGGCTTCTGGGGTCCATTGCCATTTATCGGACGGGCACGTATTTATCCAACCGAACTAATCTATTTAATTTTTGCTCGGTCCCTTCTTCTCCTGCACTCGACCTTAGCATCAAATGCCATTCGGGTCTTTCACTTTGGGGACAAGCCTTTCAAAACTGATTAATGAGTGGCCCTAGGTAAAAGACGCGCCAATCAGACTGGAATCAATAAAAAAAATTCTATTCATTTCCGTTTCTAAGACCCCAATTTTCAGTATATCTCTCCCGAGGAGGTAACTTTTATAAATCGAAACTTTATAATCTACCAATCGTATTCGAGGAAATACTCCTCAACTGGACAGAATGTGACGCGGTCAGTGGTCGAGGTAAAGGAATTATTAATCGGAGCAGGTGTGGAGCTTCGTGGCCGAACACAATGAGTTACGATGGACGGGCTTTTTCAGCCGGGAGTTTCGAAACAGGGCCAGAAATATTAAAGGGAATATGGCGGTGGGAATATCGGTCAATCTCATAATCTTCTGCCGGCCAACAAGGGATATAATAACCTGTGCAGTTTATATTGTTGGAACCTGGTGCTGCAGCGGAAAAAACAATCCGTCGACTGGCTCAAATGCATCTGCTGCCACATTTTGTGCCAGCGCGTGTTATCCGCTCGTAAATAATTGGGGCACGATTCCATTTTTAGCCGCGTCCGAAACCCGTTGAGAAAAAGCGGCTGTCGCCGGACCTCTGCGGTTGACAGTCCGAAATCCCACCACTGGTGTTTCGACACGTTGCTAAATACTGCTTGGCATCGTAAAGCAAATTACTTATAACAGAAACGATTTTCAACGGTCAACACGCATTACAGGATATACCTTCTAAACTAGAGATGTTTCAGCAATATTAGGAATTAAAAAATAGAGACTGACCTAGGGTAGTAGTTTTTACATTCATTTTACAACTTTCTATTACAAAACAGCAAAAAATTGAACAAGACAATTTATATTCAATATACATAAAGTGTTTTTTAAGAAGCTCATATTAAGAGAAAACTACTATACTCATAAAACTGTAATTACAAAATTAAGGATTTGAATTCAGTATACAAATTCAATTTGGTGGTAGGTTGACAAGAACTATTAAAATTCACAAACTAGTATGTTAATAATTTATATTTATTAATACAACAGGGCTCTGTTAGGGATCTCTCTATTAGGTTTCGGGAATTTGTTGATGGTAATATTAGCAACTGGTTGTACTCGTGAGTTATAATATTCGGTTAAAATTATAGTTCTCGATAAATAACCATTTTAAATTAAATCCTATAAACTAATGTATTCTCAAAACCTTCAAATGCAACTGCAAAAGGTGGCACAGAAATCTAACGTCGCCGCAGCAAGAAAACCCCGGAGATAAAACTTCGGAAACGGGTCCTGAAAAGTCGTTTCGGGAATAGCGGACGATGTGAAAGCTGTCAAAAGCAGCGGTCGGGTCCGCGCTCTCTTCTTCTCGCTTTCAATTAAAAGTACTATCGGGGAGGGAAGGGGGGTGGGACTTTTCGAACTTCCGTCGAAGAGACTTCTCTCTTCTCGGCTGGTATGACACCTTGACGAGCACCCGAGGCCTGGTGGGAGGGGCGTGGGAGGGTTTCGTAAATAAAGCTCGAAATAATGATCCCGAAGGCTTTCATTTCTGTATTCAAAATCTTCCCTCAACCTTTTCCTTCAATAAAATATTCACGCCTGAAAAACGCGGGCTCTCTCTCTCTCCCCTTTTTATAAGAGTCCCTTTAAATTACTCCACAAGTGTGAGTTTCCTTACTTTCATTTTCCTCCTCTACCGTGCAAAATAACTACTTCCAATTTACATATATATATATATATATATATATATATATATATATATATATATACATGTATACACTGGGACAATTGAGTCCCGGAATACACCTACCTGCACAAATTGCGAAATAAATAATTACTGAACACGCATAATGATCAAGTGCAAGAAAATGTGTTGATAAAATTAAAAAAAAATAATCGCAAACATTACACAACGCAGTAAGAGAAAACGAGAATTGGATTATTAAATTTAGAATATTTTTCTGAACAGCAAGCGTACGACGGAGAAATAACAGGAACGCGTCACTATTGCACGCACGACTAACCCTCAAATGAATGAGCATAGGGGCACTCTGTATAACCCACCCTGCCAGATAAGAGCATTTAGCACAAAAGGGACAATATTTCTCTCAGAATAATGAACCTTCTGTGGGTTTTGTCTGATCAAACGACAAAACCTGACAAGGAACATGCCACGTAGCACGTATTTTAGAACTCAACGATAATACAGCGATACTATCACTATTATTAATCTAACAAAAATTTAAAGCAATTTTCTTCCATAACGAGTTCCAGTCATAGTAACAACACCAATATTATTACAATATTTATTCAAAACCTAACTTTCAAAATGTTCTACTAGGAGAGTAACAGTGAAGTGATAGTTTAAAAAAAAATCTTTTAAATTATTGTACTTGGCTAACCCTCTCAACTTTGCAGATTGTTGTTAGCAAGGACACTTCAATTAAATAGTACACTGATTTAATACAAAACAATGAGTGTGTATCATAATCTTGATGCAATCTAGATTTCAGTCAGATTTGTATCCCAGTAAGATAACATGGTGTGTTGTATCTTGTTTCCTATATTAATCGGATTTAATGATTCAAATCTTATCCCGGATCATAGCCATGGACAAATAATGTAAATAAGAAGGGAATGATAAGGAGGGCGTTACGAGCGACCTGCATGAACTGTCAAAACCGAAACAGTTTGTAGATAACTTTTGTCTGTCCACTCGCTAAATAGAACTAGTTTCACAGGTTGGTGGCACCGTGGAGTAGGGAAAAACTGCATTCTCCCTGGACGCGAACTGACGCCGTCTGAAAATTCCTCGCCTCTGGTTCTACCAATTGTCAGTCTGCCCAAATCCCGTTCGTGGGGGTGGAGGGGGAGGGGAAATACACAATATTTTGAAGCAGCTGTCCGTAGCCGGCAGTTAAAAATAGCAGACAGTTGGCACACTGCTGGCCTTCCACAGTTTATACATAGAATTGCGGTCATTTTTATTCCAGGCCCACTCCAAAAACAACATTCGGCCGTAAATTGGGGCGGCGAGCTCCTTCCAGTCTAATAAGCCGGTACATCCTCGGGAACTTCTCTTGCCACTTGTTTTCCGCCAACATTCGTTTGGCAACCGTTTTGAGAACAATTCCTCCGTCGTTGTGTCTAAGTGTTTAAACTGATATTTTAATGCATCATAACTCATTTGGTTTTCATGCTTAAACACATTATGTGTGCTATATATGTGGTGTTATCCCCAACTGTAAGTCCCAATAATTCGTTACTTAACGTTCCAGCTAGTAAGCACTAATAAATAAAACCACTAATAATAATAAAGTCGCACTCATTCCATTGGCTCACACATATAAAAATCTGCAAACAGGCAGTAACTTCAGGAAATTGTGCTTTACTCGATGCTTGAAATTACTGCGCTGCTTCACTTGAATAGAAGAGAGGCCATACACCGCCATTAGCACGAGGACAATAAGCTGCCGAGCCTTCACGGCTCCCATTTATTATTAAAGCTACTTGCCAGAAAAAAAGCATTTTAAAAGTGTTGCATAAATGAACGTATATGTGAATACGATTTATCCTGCAGTCGAGGCACAATTTGTGTAATTCCAAAATGAGCTATAATTATGTGTGTCATTATCTCTGAATAAAGATTTTTTTATCTTTCTATCCGTTATCTATCATCCTTTCTCTGGGCCCTCTCCTCCCCTGTTCTGTTTTCCCGGACATTAATCTAACTCTCTTTTCATTCGTCTTCATAAAATTACGTAACTGGAGCCCCCCTTCCCCCAAAAAATCTACAAATTGGATTTGACCTCCTTATTATAATGACGACATCCTCGCAGTCCTTCCTCCTCCCCCTCCGGCCCGTCCCGTTAACTGGTTTAATTGCCCGCTAACAGTATATCACCCTGTTTTTATCAACGGGTGGTAATAATTGCTCGCGGTTATTGCTTAAAGCAGTTAACGGGCAGTATTATTGCGCCATAATTTGTCTTGTAGAGCCGGGCCCGGGGGAGTTGGCGTTCCCAAATTGGAAGCGGTCTGGGTTTCCTCCTCAACTAGGACCGGCCACTGGCCAAAAAAAAGACGGGTTTCTGCTCGTATCCTGCCACTTTAGGAGAACTTCATCAAACTTTAGGAGAACTTCTTCCGCGCCGAATGGAGATTCTAAGAGGTGAAATGATCGGGGCCTTAATAGAAAAGCCCCCAGGGGTTATATGGAATTAACAACTTCGTCTATACACCAGCATCCCGCGCTCAGAAAATACGGAATGGGGGATAATGAGAATAAGTTCTGCAGACGTAATATCTTAAGAAGTTTGTATGTAAGTGAGTCCTAAATTAAGTTGTTAAAACAGTCTATAGACCGCCCATTACAGTCCTCTAGAATTCAGTCCCATATTTATTTTAAAAATAGGTGTAAGCTTTCAATAGGACTTAGATGTGGAATTAATTAAAAGGCCAGCACGAGGAAAGGTTTAAATTTAAATTTCAAAACCCGCGCAACAAGATAATTTACCTCGATTTTTAAAATCATAGGCATTCGTCGACTGCGCAGGAGATATATTTGAAGGGCCGTCGTGGCATGAATCTCTTCCAGCACAAATTTATGCAGGGCATACGTTTAAGCGCCGGACGACTTAATTAAAAGTGGCCCGATTGGAAAAACAAAAACGACGAAAGCCGTAAATTAAGGCGACGAGGAGCGGGGGGTTTATCAAACCGGTAAAAAATTAGCTGTATGGAGATGGCGCATAAAATGTCGGTCGGACTGCGGCCCACTAAAATCAAACCTTGAAATTCCCCTCTGGTCCCGGCCGCCGTTTAAATTTATAGAATCAATTTCCGACTCGATAGCGGTCGTGTTTTAAATCAATCCGGGCAATTGAAGCGGCCAAGTGAGATTTGGGCCGCCCCCTCCCCCTTTTCAATACGTTTTATTAGATGCCCCTCTCCCTCGCAGCGTCTTAAATCTGTCGCTTAATCTTTATTTGGGAAGAAGTCGTTTTTCAGGCGCGTTCTCGCCCGGTCTAGGGGTCTCGGGCGTGTGGGCGGCCCGCCACCAAAATTCCATCGAATCGTGGGAGGGTGTAAAAACTGATTCGTAAAAACTTCAATATACTTCTACTATGAGAGAGCACATTTTCTATTAGTCATTTTCAACGTAATTTCCTATTTATATATTTAACGTCTTATCACAGTCAAAACCCACATAAAACGGAAATTGACAATCAAAATATTATTGTAGTCTTTACTGCAACCTCACAAGTACGAAATATCAACACAAATCACTATTGACCAAGCCATACTGTGGACTATCAAAATATTGAAAATGACTACAATGTTGGAATGTTTTATTTACGATTTTTCCATTTTAGATAGATAAACTAGACGGTTTTTTATTTTATATTTTGTTTCGTCATTCTTTTGTATTGTATCATGTTCATTTTCAAAATGTGGCAAGATTATATATTTCATAGCTAGGTAAAATTATTAATACAGATTTTTTTATACAGAACGATATACTATAGTTACTTCAAATACTTCAAATCCTTGGAGGACTGTGACACTCGTGGCAGATGTTCCGGCGGTGGCGGTCGTTTGATGTAGGCGCGTTGTAATCTGGAGCTGTGGAGGGGGCCGAGATTGAAGAGTCTCGCGGAGCCCCCGGATGGGACCATTAACGGATTAACGGCGTTAGATAATTGCGAACGGCCTGTAAAAAGATGATCGGAGATAATGCCGTCGACGCATACCTCGCGGCTAGCCATCTTACAGAAGCGGCGAGGTTCAACTCATCGCATCTTCTCTAATCTAACTTCACTTAATTATACCACAATTTATAGAATACTTGTATTGATGAATTGCATCTGATAAATCCAGAAACAATTTTTATTTGTTCTCCCTTTTTAATACATCTATTTCATTGATAAACCTATACTCCGTTCTCTAAAGTGTTTTATTGCTATTATTATAATGTAATATCCCATTGAACACTTTAAATTTTTCATGGTATAAATTGATAAATAAAATTGTTGGAGGCAAGAAACCGGTTAAAGTGTAATACGAACATTTACACAGGATTTTGATTAATCAGCAGAATCTTCTTCGAAAATCGCGAAAGTCTGACTAATCCAACATCGATTTATAAAACACACCTTATTTGAAACATCCGAGAGCCGGGAGGTTGACACCTCGATGAGTTGCAAATAATAAATTAAGTAAACACCGCTCCGCCCCATGCCCGGGAAGAGGGTCTCATCCCGTTTCCAGTGGTCATTCATCATCGTCATCCTCGATGATTAGAAAAGAATCCATTAGGAATCGTTACCTAGAATCGTGCACCTCCGCTTTTTACGCTTACCTTCCGCAAAGTACGTTTTACCTTTTAATGCTGAGTTCTCAGTTTGTTCGAACTGTACACTACGATAAGTTATCATGAAAATTCGTGAACACCGGCCAGAATTAAACATATTTATGGTTTGTATTTTAACCTACGTTCGATCATAGTCGCCTCAACGGACAGTTTTATATTAATATGCGTAAATTTACGTTTTCGGTGCGAACATACGCCTCCATAGACGGGGTTAAAGGCCGCGAAAGCATGGGCAGAATCAGTAATAAATAGCCATTTCTATATTGGGCATAGTCATTTGTATAATTCAACCATATTTCGGCCACGAAAATGCGGAATCGTGCCATTAACCAATTTATTAAACTGTCACACCAGCTTCGGGGGGATTTGAATTTTCGAAAATTAAATTAACACCCGTGTGGATTCGGAATGCGCCCACCAGTCGAATGGCGCCGTTTGTACCTGTTGTGGGAGACCGGGCCTGCCAGTATTCGACGATGTCGGTTAAAATATCAAAATTCGTATAGGAGGCGCCCGTATAAATGTGCCCCTTTGGTCTCGTGTACTGCCCGCGAACAACTGCAATATAAGGTCGAGTTCGGTAACGTGGTGGCATTAATTTTATGAGCTATACTTTGAAACGCGTTTCACAAACACAGCCTAGCGAGTGAAGCGTTTCCCAACGGGTTCAACAGACAGGAGAATTGTATATTCCGCATCTGCGATCGGAATTCAGAAAACAAGTAATTACAATTTAGTATGAAAAATTGTTACTATTTAGATAATTTTTATGAAAATATATTCAACGTATTTATGAAAATAATCAATTTGTTTTCCCTGCCAATGTTTACCCCCCCCCCCCCTATAGTTTAGCAATATAAGTCATATCGACAAGATGTTGGCTACTTGCTATTTCCCCCGTTGCCCAATTAATATCTCATTTCTAGGCATCGCGGGCCACTAAAATTCCCTCTCGTTTGACACACCTGGCGCGGACGTTTCGCATGGGCGGTGGGAATTTTCGTTCATTTTCGACTCTTAAAACCGAAAATTATTTAGCTTTCGGGCTGGCCAGGTGACTGAAACATTCGAGAGTCGAGGTCTTTAAAAGTCGGGACGGGTCATTTTCTGGACGACGAGCATTATACTACGCGGCGATAAAACGGAGTCACGTAGGGGCGGGGGGTGGATCGGACCCCGGCCTTTCTCCCAAACACATTTGGCCGGTCACGACCCATCGGTCCCCCGCCAAAGGAAGAAACGAGCTCCCTCCGCGTGACGACGTCCACCGGCCTGACCTTTCACCCTTAAAGTGCTACCATCGCATAAATAGGCCTCCCATACGCCTCCCTCGCTGAAGGTCCTAACCTCCCCCGTCCCCCCTCTATTGGTTATTTTCCCACCGTTAGCCTAAACGAAATGCGAGCTCATGATAGTGAAATCCGCTGGTGCGGATCTACCAATAGATTACCAATTTATTCAGGTAATATAAATAATTTATATATATGTATGTCAGTTACTAATTTTTAATTGTTATAAGCGCGTGTTCAAACAGGGGTTTGAGTCAGTTACAAACTGCTTTTAAAAAGTTTAAAAAAAAAAGAAAAAATATGTTAAAGAAAATAGTAGGTATGACTCCCGGATTGCAAGAAAAATAGTCAACAGATGTTCAATATCGGTTAAACTATAAATAATAGCTTATAAAAAACAAAACCGATTTCGGTTTTTGCCGTACTAACAAATGCGGCACATAAACCCCCAGATCTTCGGTCCATATTAAATATGAAAAGAGATATTCCCCGAGTACTTTAACATATCGGTTAGTATCTTATATAACTATCGAGAGTAGCTTTCTTGACAGCTTTTAATTAACATCACAACTTTGAAGAAAGACTAAGGTCACTAATGAGCAACCTGTTAATACAACCACTGTTCTGTTACAGGTGTGACTGGTGGAAGATAGGAGAGAAATAAAAAAACAGGAGATCCGTCTATTAAAGTGTTTTAATGATGATTTAAATATATGATTTAAATAATCTCAACGAATACAATTACCAGTAAATAAAACACGTGTTGGCGATTATATAACAACATCATTTGGTAATTATTCATAATGATATTAAATGATTTCTCCTATTAGTATTGGCATAGTTTCAAGAAAGGGAAGTTCTCCTTCTGATACCGAAGTGTGGGGAAACTTACAAATGAGTAGACTCCATGCTTTCTATTCAGCTGCATTTTTTTGTTCAAATGGCATAAATAACTGCATATTTTGTCCAACATCCAATCAAATAAGCGCAAACAGGAATTTGCAATCATTTAAAAACTGCTTACACCGCGATTGGGATTCTGAATATTATCGCCATTCAGATTTCTTTTCTTGTTTGCTCTGGCGCTAGATCAACAAGCTCATGCAGTCACTGCCGGAAGCTTAAATGAAAAACGCAAATCAGTATAAAGAGGAGAATACTTGGAACGAGTACAATAACTGGTGCCAGAACTTTGCCTCTATTAAAAGTGGGAAAGGTTTCTTGACCTTTCCAAGATGAAGAGCAATTGTTTTACCATTTCCGCGCACTTACACAATCGGCAATTATAACTACATTTTAGAATAAACTTATTAAAGGGAACGACCCCATGTCGGTCAACTCAATCTTACATACAATCCCGTGCAGGCATTGTTTAGGCAATTTCTCCGAACATTTCACTGTTTGCCAGCAAAACATCTTATGATCTCAGAGAAGCTCCAAATAAGGCCTTAAAATAGCGCTGGCATCTTGAAATTGAAGCCTATTGTTCTACACAGCATAAACCGGGTAACGGGTAAACTCAATAGAAAAAAAAAATTCGAATTTCAAACCTCATTCCACATCGTTTTCGGTTGCACAATGTATATAGCACGTTAACAGAAAATATCTAAAAAAGGGAATGGACGACTCTTTTTGGTCTGACTGTTGCTCCGAGTGAAGTCACAATGCCCTCCCCCTCAGTATCCTTTTCCGATGGGCGTTTTTTCACTCGTTTCTACTTCCATTACGGGCCACTGACTTCACAATGTACGCGAAATTGTTGAAGCTGTACCCATTTTATTTTGGCGTGACCAAGTAAAAAATTGAGCGCAAAAACAAAGAAATATTATGCATTGTGCAAAAATTCCTAAGTACCTTTTTACTTAACCTACTCTTTACTTTACATTTGAGTAATTACAATAAGTAATGAGAAGACAATGCTGGCCTAATATACGATCAAATAAGTGGAAACGTAAACTCTAATATTACAACCCCAAACCCTCAGAAAGAGTTAAATTGTCCTCATATCAGCGAAAGTATTCTTTTCAGATTCCGGCAACCAAGTTTAGTAAACTATTTCCGCTTGAACTCTTGGACCGCTTGGACAAGTCGTACGGCTATAGATAGTATATCAAAGTGTATATGACTATTATAAAACTGCCCACATTTCAAATATATGACGGTAGCCGTTTATACGATAAAAACTGTTTAGCGGTAGCAGGCATCCGTTGTATACTGCGCAGTTCCGAGGTTTTAGAGAGTCGGCTCTTTTTTGCGAGTCTTTATTTGGCCAGAGGGTAAACAGACGGGACCAACTCGGAGGACTAATATGGGGTGTATCGAAACCGGTCGCGGGGACACAATTCATTCTTCGCGCCTTACTCATCCCGAAGAGGGAAAAAGAGAGAGAGTGATACAACCAAAAACGCGTATTATTATAAATTCATAGCTTTACAATTCAAATTAACTAACAACTAAATATCACAGTAAAAATGGTCAATTACCGTATGTCAGGTACTCATTCTGAAAGAACACGGAAGAAGAACGCGCGGAAAAACTTAATTGGTTATTGATACTATGTGGCAACAAAAAACAAAAGGGAGGCTGCCTAGAGGGTTTCCAACTATGCTTACATAACTTATAAGTTTAATGTACCTTTTAGTTTAGCGTTCTTTGTATATCGATAATAGCTGAAGGCTGTGATTAATAAACCTACCCATATTCTATTTATTACAGTAATAGTTTGTAATAGCTTGATTTTTATAATTCTATTTTATTCGATACTTTTTGGAATGGATCACTCAGACACCACTACTGAAGATGGCGAGCGGCTGAAACCGGTCAAGCAAAACACCAAACCAGCGAGAGAAGACACAGGAAATCTACGGATCACTCAGACTTGCAATGAGAGGTATTTTATGAAATTCTTAATCATAATGCGTATTGTTATCATTTAAGTGTTATTTTAAATGTTCACTGCAAACTGAAACCGCGTGCTAATAATAAAAACGCGATTTCGTTTTCGTACAGCGGACGAAAGAGCCGCTGAAAATCAACGCGAAAATGTTTTTCACGAGGTACAAAATTGTTTTTGCACAGGCGAGGAGAGGGAAAGGAGTGTGGTGATGTGTATAATTCAAGTGATGCCGAATAGCGGGCGCTCCCGCTCGAAAAATTCTATTCACCTCCAACCCGGGCCCAGGGCCCCCTCCTCCCCATTGTTCCCAAGTTGATTTTACCGGACTTACCGAGCGGTAGGGATCCTCTGTTCCGACCCGTTTATCGGGGAATTCGCAATTTCCCAGTGGCCCATTGTTGGATCTCGCCGTTCCGAGAGATTATCGGGACGTTAATGATCCCCCTTGCCCGGCCCCAACCGCATCAGTTTCCGCCCGACTGGAGGACAGCTTTAAGATAACCGACGAATAAACCGTTCGCCACCGGACCCTGGCAGAAGTAGGATATTCCACCACGGTACTGTTCATGTTACGTTTGGGAAGTGTCATTGGTTTCGGCTTCTCGCCATCGTGGGTAAATTATAACTGGGTGTTTCGTCAATAACAAGAGTAAAAAAAAAAAACAGAAACTATTAAATAATTAAAGGTAGAAAGCTAGAAACGTTAGACAACGGATAGGTATTAACATTGCTAATGCGACAGATTCTGGCGAGAAGCCAAACCGATCCCGGTAGGAACAAGAAATGATACCACTGATCATACTACTTGTCTAACACGATCATGCTATTGTTATGTATATTGTAGAGATAATTTATAACCGGTAAATTCCATGAAAAGAGTTGAAGAAATAAAAACATTCCCGTCATATGAACATCTGGTGTTTCAGGGTATAGACGAGAGTCCTTTCCTAATAAGAGACGTACGTTTGAAATCTTATTTGGTATTTCCTGATCTTTGGAAGCATTCCTGAAATATTTCGCAGGGATAGTAAACAAGGTCGCAGGAATGGCATTGAGATACCGCCATTCCGAATAAAGGAGAAGCAGAAAAATGTCAAGCTCTAGATCAGACACACAGGAGAAGACAGAAAAACCAACAAGTAATAACTGAGTGGTAATGGTTTAGGTGTGTGATTATCGATTTTACTACTACTAGATCAGGTTAAAAAATGGCAGGTACTATCAATAAAACAAAAAATTTCAAATCTGTAATATGTTCAATACGTTGAAGACGGCTGGGTGATAATATCATCATTATTCCGATCTTCTGCCTCCACTCTCTGATTTGGTCATGAGCTAACCCGTTTGGCTTCTTGCCATATATATTTTTTGTATTAATTCCATTCAGCTTGCAGTATCCTAGGCCTTTACATATGGCCGATAATCTGTCCTTTGTTCTCAGCGTCTCAAGACAACTCATTTAAACGGAAGGGTTATTAGGGCGCCACCTCATTGGCATAACCCTTCTGAACGACGGTAACATTGAGATACTGTTAACGCCTCGGTACGTGTAAGGTTTTGTTTGGTGTCATGTTTGGGCGTTTCAATTTTCTGTGTGTAGGTTAATGTGATCTCCAGCCTTCTCATCTCCGGGCCCATACACGAATGCAATTCTGGTATCACCTATTGTGGCGCGATGTGGTTTCCGGGGCATATATTCTGAACATATCTCCGCATAGGGCCGGGAATGAAACATTGTAATTCCCGGGGTAGCTGCCGGCGGAACCTTGGATCGCTGCGAATGGAAAAGCTCCTAATTTGGTAGCACCGACTCCGAGAACAGGATGAGCGGCATTCCCTTCCCCCCCCCACCCCTGTTAGAAAACTGCTCGAAAGGTTTGAATTAAAAACTGACGCTGTATCGTTTTTCAAAGCATGTCCCGGAATACGCGGAATACCTCGTACAGTAGAAACTATGCGCCTAGAAAAGTGATATGGGTGACCTTGTACCGATGTTTACTCACTCCATCGCGGGCATAGAAATCGCGCAATTTTCTATTCGATATAATTAATAGAGCCTAATGACTAAGCTTGGTTATAATGATTACGTTAGCTTCATACTTTAGAGACTTTGTATGCAGCACTGAATTAATTTCCGATCATATTTCCATATACATACTTTTAATGATTTAAATGACTGGTAGGAATAATATTCGAATATTAACAAATCCAATCACCATTGGCACGATTTATAAACACAGAATACAATGCGTTAATATTTTATCAGAAACTAGTAAACACAATGAATGGGCTATTTCAGAAATAACAGAATCATCCTGTATTATATAAGAGCGACGGCATGAAACTGGGAACGGAGCAATGAGTTTTGTTCTTACATCTCACAAAAAAATTGACATTAATTTTGACAGAGTAAAAAGAAAAAAAATTCCAGAATTCAAGAATGCCAGCCGTACCATGAATGTGATCTCATCTATTCTATAAGACAATTAGCCGTTCCCGACCAGTCATTCTGGTGTGACTGACTACATTGTCAGACGGCTTTTGGAATGTGGATAGGTTCATTATCCGAAATTCTGACAGAGACAGTTGGTTTCTATTTAATTGAAAAACATGTTAATGATTTCGTGAGGCAAGAGCATGAGTGGTGCCGGAATGAGGAACGGGTTGACTATATCGGGTAGCTGACTATATAGGCTCACTTCTTTTTCTCCGGCTGTACCCGGTTTTGGGGACGGCCGGTAAAAGTGCAGAACCGTGCTACACAACTGGTATCTACACTATCATGAACCTTCACCACTTTGTTCATAAGGTCTATCTGAACCCAGTCCATTTCCTCAAGAGAATTGGTTTTAAATACGCCTTGATAACCAAGAAAATATATAAATTAAACATATATTTATGTTCGCGAAAGGATTCTTTGAAATAATATTTTTTTCTAAGGCCAAATAAGTACTATAACTTTAATCATCGTTGTACATTTATGATTTTTACAAATATCCAATTTTTTGCTGTACCAAATCAAAGTAAATTGGCTATTACAAGTCATGGATGCGAGCTGGCCTTATCGGTGCTTCCAAAGCGTATCCCCAGGTTATAACAAAAGGTAATGTTGTGATTACTGTAAATTGTCTTTGCTTGCATTATCTCACATTCTGTACGAAATGGCTAAGCTGGCGGCCAGAATGTAATGCGGACAGATCGGCCGAAAACCGCAATAACTTTATAATCGATAATGAGCGCAATTTGTCGGCGTAATATGAGCCGGCGTTCTCGATAGTCCAATTTAGAACCCCCTCCCTCCACCCCCCTCAAGGGCCCCCCGTCTGTAACTTTCAAGATTCAGAAAGGAGATCCGTTCCGGGGCGTTCAAGGCCCCTATCGGACAGAGAGAGAGAATGAGAAAACGAGATTGTGCCGACAGAGAGAAAGAGCGTCGTTACATATTTCAGGCCAGTTATGAAAAAGGCGCCGGGGGTGGGAGGGGGTGACGTCAGCCCCCCGGGCGTCCATTGTCTTCCCCGGACAAAAATGTCTCAACTAAAGAGCGAGAGACGCATTGACGGGGTCGAGATCAAAGGGGGGCGCCGAAAGTTTTGCCAGCTTTCAAAATCGGGACCTCTTTTTTATCTCTCCCTTCGGCGTTCAGAGCGGGCCAGTTATGCGCCCTCCTAATTGCATATTTCCAAGGGTAAGGTGGGGGGAGGGCTTCGGAATGACAAATACATTGTAATTTTATTCGGCGAGTGGATCCCGGCCCCTCGATTTCTGATGCGGCCTTAAAGAAGAGAAACGGGAAAAGTGGAACAATGAGCGCGTTCGTTTGATCTCAGGAATTGAAATTAAAATGAGGGATTCTGCTTCGGTATTAATACAATGTAGTTATCAAAAGTCGGTCGGAGATTACCGGAGTTTGATTCAAATCCAAAAAATTGTTCAATTGAATGAAAAAAGGCAGACGCGACGATATACTTGTTAAAGCCCGACATGCATACCAGGAATATGGAACCCCATATCACATTGGATTGTCAGTTTCAAGACTATATTTAAAACGAGAAAATATTACTCAAAAGTCTGAAGTAATATTAAAAATGATGCTTGGAGATAATCCAATCAAGCTGTGAAAATAAATAATGTGACGATGCGACATTGCAGAGTTTGCTAGTGGGCCCCTCAGGTTTGTTTTCGGCGGTTGTTGCGATGTAAACTGGACTGTAATGTAGCAATCAAAATTGGGCAACAATCGCGTTGTAATCTTCGCGAATTAATACTAATGACAGGGAAAACGGTATTTTAAACGCGATAACAATAATTTGGCCCAAAGTTATTTTCCCATACTGTCTGAACTGAATGTTAAGTAGAACGGGCTCGAAATTTATAGACTTCGGGTCAAGATCTGATCGCCGGGATTGATCGGTATCGTGAGCGGCCTCGCTGTGCCCCGCGCTATAATTTCACCGCGCCCTATCAGTTACGATAATCTGCAATTTGTTTCTTTAAAATTACCATTATTATAAGGCCGGGGATTATTTTTTTTAACGACCATTACGACCGAAATGAATGCGGCGGGGTGGGATTTTTTTACAATATCAATTTTTGGCCCGAGTCAATAAGATTGCTTTGTTTTATAAAGGGCTGTACAAGGCCGGGGAAACGGGCCGAATCTTAGGAGGCATCTGATTGCAATCAAAAGAAAAGACTACTCGTGTTGGGAGCAAATATTTCAGTACGGCTGTTTACCAGACAGACCACACAGATTTAGTACGCAATTATCGAATATAACATTCTATTATATCACATGCCCATGTTTCTGCGCATTGCAATGCATACATCAATATGCCGTTTGAGACGGTCTACTCTCAACGTAGCGCACATGGCCCAAGTCGTTATTAAAACATTTAGAGATGCAGGAGAAGCAACTGTAAGTAGTTGCTCGTTTGACTAACTACAGTGCAGTAACAGAAACAAACGCTCTCGCTGTTTAAAATTCTTGTACTTTGTTGCCCTAAGAGAAAGAATAGAGGCGAAGACAAGGCGAAGATATGCCACTACACGGTTACCCACAACACGTACCGAATACACGAGCTACAGCAAAAACAGAAAGGCGACCGGATTCCCATGCAGCTCTCCACCGAGAGACTTCCCTTCTTTCTTGAAGTAAAAGAATTCCCTCGCTTTACACGTCGCAATACAATTTGTCCGTACAATAAACGATGAGGGTTTTTCAATAACGACTGTATTCGCGGAGCCTGAGGACTGGGGACGGGGCAAACCTTCAGGCCTGAACCGTATCAGATCAAGACTACTCGTGTCGGCTTACGGTAATTCATATCGAACGGGTCGTTACCCCGATGCCCATAAAATATAGCCAACACGCGTTACCCAGCGTTGCCGGGCAACATTGCCAACCGGACGCTATCTCTTGAGCGATGGGTTCACCTCACGCTTTCCAAGATTATCGGAATCAGTACAACTTATACTTCCGCGTAGTTTATTTAGCTCACTTTAAATAAGTTTGTTCCATTCTTGCGATCATCTATCTATAGATGATTTGATTTAAAGGATATGTTATATAAGATATATACTGTATTATATAATTTATAATACATGTAATAATATTTAACAAACATTTTTGCTCATTTTGTAATTGCTTACATTATTTCCACTTCAGTATTTACATGAATGTATGTACATTCAGTATTTAATGTATCACACGTCTGGTGACAAGGCGTAATGCAGACAGAACTATCTCAATATAACACGAAATAATACATTTTGTTGTTTTGCTATAGTAACATTCTCCCAAAACCTCTGAATACTGGCCTAGTCCCCCTTGCTACTAAATTATTTAAACCGGCACAATCACTGCCTCGAAGAATTTTTCATTCGCAGTCGAATAAATAAACAAGGAATCGTTTCTCTCATTTAGTTTCCCGGTTTATTGGTTCCTAGAAGCGCCACTGATAAAAGTGTATTATTGAATAAGAGTAGAACGCTAACTCGGAGCTTTCACGGTGATTGTGGCCCAATTTAATTTCACTAAACGGACAGGAAAAGTAGAATTGCAAAGTTGCAGTGTTAGTGAACTATCTTGGCTAATTCAAGGGTAAAATGGCTTCAATCTAATGGAATTATTCATGAATTAAATAAACAACGAAATGACCGCATTCTACTTGAATATTTCTGAACTATATCAAGAAGGGAAATGGCAACGTTCCTATGAATTATGCAAAGACTTAGTGAAGGCAGAAAATGGCATTGTTCCATTAATAAACTGGTCGACGATCTCGCTGGACGGTAAGGGATATATAATATAAACTCTCTACATCTTAAGATGTTTCCATCCTCTATTACTGTAAAATGATATTTACTCATTCTAAAGTAGAAATAAACTGATCTCTGTTCCTTAATTCATATCTGTTGTAATATTAATAATAAGAATTGGATGAAAGGTTTCGTTTTCGAAAAAATTTCGACTTTTTGTTTGATAGGGGTTTAAAATCACAAGGGGTTTAAGAATTTAAAATCTTTTTAGCTAAAAATATCTACGGCAAGGCTTAAAATAATTCGAAGTATCATTACTAGTTTTAGCAGTATACTTCGTAACGATGATAAGCGGCAAAACGGCCGCTTCAGATGGAAGCTTAATTCCGTCAGGGCGGGTACAATTGGACCGGGTTCAATAATTTTTTTTTATCCGGTACGTACCTCGGTTAAAACATGTTGGCAGCCGGTGGTACCGCCACGCGCGTTGCGAAAAGAAAACAAGAAAAATGAGATCGAAAAAAAGAGGGACGGGGGCGCTACTAATAAAAATTCTCGCCGTATATCATTCCGGGGGGGTACATGACTCATGCGGGGGCCCGCTAACGAGTCACCTGACGTCGGACCAACAGCCGAGGGTTATTGCACTCGACCGAATAACACGGTGACGAAAAACAAAACCGAATTTGACCGGCTTTGCAATACAACCGGCGAGGTCAACCCTAATTCGAACGGGGGCCTCTTTCTTATTTGCACCTGTCTCTCATATATATTCCTGTTTTCGATTCTTTTATTTCGATTTATTATTGCTATAATTGTTAATAGTATGCACGTAGATATAATGGAATGTGTTAAAAGATATTCAAACAGGCGATCACATTACAAGGATAGGAAGGTATAGGAAGTAATGACTCGATGAGAGTGACAAAACACGCAGATGGGGATTGGGCCTCTTTAACATAGTATGTTGTATATTGCGTGGTTGAATACGACTCAAGGGGCATTAAGAATGTTGAGGAGGTATTTGATTGAAAGGATTAGATAAGGCGGAATTTTTGGCTGAGCCCCACAACTGCCTAGAGTTAAGCGCAGTTTTTCCAAACATGCTAGAATAGTTCAGTCTTTAAATTTCAGTTTGGTTCACATGTTATGTGGTCTGAGGGAATCTGGAATACTGTAGTTTTCATGATGAATGGCGAACAGCCGAAACCGATTTAGCAAAAGACCAAACCAGCGAGAAGAGACAAAAGATTTTAAAACTACAGTATTTCGGGAAGAGACGGATACAGTATTTAATTTTACGGCACCGGAGAGTACTGAGAGGATTCCGTTCAGATAAGCCAAGTTTTAAAGTGAATAAAGTAATAGCATACTAAAGAGGAACACTTTCGCTCGGAAAAAAGCCGAGAAAGTTTTAAGAAGTGAGATCAAGAATAAATTACAAAGAAGAGAAGGAGACGAGACTCGGACGATTTTCAGATTATTCTACGCCGTTATGAAAGTGGCACACCTGAACTACACAGGTATCTCGTAATCGACAGTAATAGGCTAGTATCCGCTAGTTAAAGTGAATTATCTTATGTGTGCCGATATCGATGAAACATTATAGGCAGCGATATTAGTACTGGGTTACCAGCACAATCGAAGATCCTGGCTGGGATCGTGGGGTAACCGGCACTTAGGTCTATCATCTGTGCAACTAACGGATCCTATGGCAACTACTAATAATACAGGCGAAAACTTGGTGCCTCTTAAAAGTTTCGGATAACCAACACTTCAACCAAATATCGATTTCCTCCATCATCATTACGTGTATTTCAATATTTTCTATTTGTTATTTCTACTATAAGTCAGCATATTCCACTAGACGTTTGTCTCATTGCAATGGTTCACTGTATTATTATAACATAATAGACTTTGCCTGGCCATATCAATTTACTCTAAATACATAAATAAACCCAAAACACATACTAGTTTAATGAGCCATTAAATGCGAGTCAGTTTCGGAAGGAGGAAAGATATGAAAACTAATTGAAAAGAGAACCATAATTAATTAATTCAAAATGAAATTAAGGGATCCGAAAATTAACACCATCAAGAAACGCTAATTGAATATTAAGTAATACCCGATTGTTTTAATCAAGAGCCTTTATAGAGGCGTGAACAATTATTACATCCGTTTAATGTTCAATGCTTAAGGTATTATAATTACCATTTCCCTTTGTTTGGACGTTAACGACACCGGCTGAGTGTTTATTACGTCATCATCCTTTAAGGGTGCCAATTCGCGAGTGGGTAAAAAGACGGGAAAAAAATTGCCCCATTTTGTAATCGGGGGGGAGGGAAAGTTCTTAGCTGATTTATAATCTCCTATTGGACGGGACAAGCCGATGATGTAAGCCATGATTTACAAGCTGGTGTATTAAATATGAATAAGGATAATAGCGGAGAAAACAAAACAAAAAATCTGGTTTCTATAGGGCTCAGGTGTGTATTGGTTGGCTGTCTAAAATTATTCAGCCTTATAAATAATCGTAAACGTGTTCCTTCCGAAGGTAGTGTTACAGATTCATCTCCCAACACGTGGATAGAATGTTTAATTCTTATTTATACAAAAGTTCTGACTTTGAATAAACGAACTATGTAAAGTTATCCCTTTTTTAAATATTTCTATAATTTATGAAATTTTCGAGGGTGTTAAAAATATTTCAGAGTGGAAATACAAAATCAGACCTCGTTTTTTACATATTTACGCTTCTTTAAATAACTTTACTATTTAGTTTTATATACAACAAATTTCATGAAACATCCTTTTATTTTATTAAACTTCAGTGAGATCGAAGAGCCGAAGTGAAGAATTTCTAAGGTATATTGTTGCTCTGAAGCTATTTTGATCCTATTGAGGTATTTCTTGCGTACTCCCATTAATCACGCGCGTCACGTCTCCTCCCACTGACCCAGGTTAGTAGACCCGTTCCAATGTCTCGCCATCATCAGTAGTAGCGATCAGCTCACAATAAGAAGATATGCCTTCGGTACTGTCACTACATCCTTACTGTATATACATCGGCAACAGAATGTGCGCTCCAAAACCTAGATGTTAGACAGGAGTTTTGACACCGGATGGATAATGAAAATACTGTCGAGAATTACGAATTTAATTTAGAACGGTTTAGCAGTAGATGTCCGAAACGACAGGAAGATGACCCCGAACATCAGATATCTGAAGACGCCCTGTCGTCCGGAATTCAAAATACACCACATGGTTCCAGCCTGGTGGAAGTACCAACAGGTTGCTTCGAATATACCACTAAAAAAAATCATTCGGTAGGCTTAAACAGTGTTCTCGTTTCTCGGACGAAACAGATTTCTGATGTTCAGGTTCATCTTTCTGATACCGCGCCAGATTTTTTTCCACCTTTTATTTCTTGTACAATCAATTACAGTTTAATTATGTGTACAAATGTATATTTCTCGGTTGAATGATTCGATAAAAGAGACCACCCAATGACGGCAGTTTTCACACTTGAATAGTTTACGGCTTCGGACTAAGGAGATCTCTAGGCCAGCGGCGTTTAAGCCAATGCGGGGGCGGGGGATAATGGATGGGTAAGAGAGGGACTGAACGAGTGGATTAGGATGAGAAGAAAGAACCGGGATTTTGCGACTTCGTCGACTGTCGGTATGTTGAGGTCATGGTGGGTTGTGTGGTTAAGCGTTAAGGATGGTACGAAGGACGTTTAACTGGAATCTCTGGATGCAGGCAATGTCGGATTTCTTGGCCCCATAGTTCTATTCCGTAAGTCCATGTAGGTTTTAATATGGATTTGTATATTGTCCGTTTGTTGGCTATTGGCCAGATAATATTAGTGATAAATATCCATGTAATATTCCCTTTTTTCAATAGCGTAGGATACAATGATTTTTCACGAGGTATCCCCCATTCTATCGCCCCGAGGACGAGCCCACAAAATGCCTTGGGTTTCAAATCGAAGGGGGGTGGGAGGGGATGATCGTGACCCACGATGTGGCCCCGAATGTCGGTCAGTGTTGGTAGTAGTTTGAGAGCGGCGCGGCGTCTGGGGTCCGTTGTTTGCGGTTCGTGACGCGCTAATAACAGCCCGCCTCACCCTCCCATAGCCGCCGCCGCTTCGGTAATTGCAACCTTGCCTGCCTCCTGCCTCCCTCTCTCTCTCACTCTCTCTCTCGGCTCGTCGGTAGTGTGTGTTGTTCCCTGTTGCCCACCAGACAGCACGGCTTCGCACGTCCGCCGAGAGAGGGAGAAAGAGAGAATGAGGGAAGGCAAACCGCGAATATTCCCTCCGACAGCGTCCGTTGCAAGGTCGTTGGATGTGTCCCGTGGTAGATGGACAGTTCAGTTCCGCACTAACGTCATTATATTTCATTATTACGGTGTCCCATAAGTTTTTCCCTATTCTGGAGCGAAATGAATACACAATATTATCGATTCACACCCCACCTTGATTAAATGCTTATGTACCGTTGTCCTGGGAATGTTAGTGGCATCCACTATGTCTCTCACTCTATATCGCGGATTTTCAGCTAGTATAGTATTGATTAGGTCCGTATCCGTCGTTGCTGGGCGTCCACTGCGGTCTTCAACACAAAATTGCCAGCTCTAAATTTCTTAAACCAATTTCTGACGGTCCTAATAGTTGTAGTACCAGTCCCATAAACGGTGCAAATCTCCTTTGCACTATTGCATGTTTTAAAACAATGAAGCATAACATGCCGCAAATGCTTCCTTTGGCTCTCCATATTGAACGGTGCACGAAAAAGTTTAAAAGACACTTTGTCACGTACGAAACACACTTTAAAAGAGATCTGAAACCTGTCATAAACGGATAAGAGATCAGATTGGATGTAAACGCAATGCCAGTTAGTCATTCAAGCAAGGGGGAGAAGAAACTTATGGAACACCCTAATACTAGCTTAACCCAAGATACCCGTTGGTGTTTCGCGAAGAGGTTCAGATTCCCCTTAACTTGAAATGGTTCAAATGCTAGAATGGTGTCGGATTAATGCCATCTTCGGCAGAAATCATATCCGAGCTTAATGAGGTGGCTGGTTTTAGTCTAAGCTGTTCCCTGAAAAGTAGATTCTAAATAATAAAAGTAGCCAATGAAAAATATCTAAGGAATTGCTGTGAATGCAGTTTCATACTCTCCAACATTTTGACATCCCAAGAATGTGAAAAACAAATAGATCAATGCAGTTGGACAGTGTAAGCGAGATGGGAAAAAACAGTCTGTACGAACAACACTATTTTTCAAGCGAAATCGCTTGGAAACTTCGGATATTTGTTTTCATCTCTTTGAGAACTCTAATATACGATTTGTCGGAACAGTCGGTCACCGAGGGTTTGGAAATTAAAGCAATCGGATCCATGATTTATGGCCTCCTCGAGCATAAAGTCGCCAGTCGGAGATATGCGCCGAGCCAAGGATCGCATTAGCATAGCCGTTATATATATAGTATTGTAGCTACCGCTCTTTCGTTTTCTGTATCAATCATCATTCTTTTATACCGTGACCCAAAAACGCCTCCATATCCAATCCATATATCCATCTGCGAAATAGACGTTTATAAACCTACCGGCCCGCCGATCGTTCTACAGCTGCCTGTCATTCCAGCAATCAATCTTTTATGTGCCCATCTACCTATCACGGTACCAATGATTCATTCAATAGAGAGATTGAATTTTTATAGTATAGCGAATAACCCTATAAGTATAATATATTATTATTAACCGCGGTCAATATTCGAATACACCAACTGTGAATTGTGATTTTGCAAAAATCAATTATTCCTAACGAGATAACCGATTCCAGCTAATTAGAGTAATTATTCTCTATATAGTCGTTTCGCGAATGGTGGACTGGTCCTTATATCCGGTAATGGTTAGTTCTGCGATAGTATAACTTTTTAGTTTGCAGAGAGTGAGTTATTATTCCAAGCGGTGTAACCGTCTGTAGAAGTAACAATTTTATAGTAGCACATTGCATACTGAACGTGTCACACTTTTTAAAAATGTTACAAACAGGAGGTCTTACTAAAACAAGGATTAAGGGAAAGAAGAATCAACGGCGGTAAAGACTTTTGTAAAGAGTTCGAACAAAGCAAATTTTACAGGCTTCTATTTTAGACTCCTACACAGCATTAAGAAAATATGTCAGAGGCCTATCTCTAGCGAGCGGACAGCGATGCCAAAATTGACTATAAACAAACTCAAGGCTGTGATGCTGTACAACAGTTCTATTCATAGCCAATACTACGTTATTCATTAGGTCGTATTGTTTTATCAACATTTACCATTGACACAAAGTCTGAGAGAAACAAGGGGGGAAGTTTTAAATCAGCAATTTCCACGCACAAGACCCGGGCATAAATGAAATATTTATTCATACCCAGGGTATGAATGAATTTATTTTTTTAAAAACACTATATACGCATTTATTGAGAATGATTCTATGGATTCGTCTTGACGCCATTCTTGACGGGACGGCGGTTAAACTGGCCCCTAGACAGATGCAAACTTTCTAAAACCCGACTTGGGGGGTCCTCAAAGCTAAAAACGGTTGAGAAACACGGCTGAATCACCGTCACATCATATTTTCACCCATTAAATCGTAGGCTGGCCTGTACAATCTATTATCCCCTAGTCTTGCTTCCGTAATGCGCCTGTTCAATAAGGCCTGAACCAGTTTTAAAAGGTTAAGCTTCATAATGTCATTTATATTAGTGCAACGCATAAATTATTTTTTATGAGTGCCGTAACTACCGGCTTAATCAAGGTTTTATCCGGTTGTTATTATTTTTATGAGCCCATTTCCTTTATTTACTACATTTTAATTATATTATTTAATAATGCAAATTCATTTATGGTGGTTTACAGAAATTATGATCTGTCATATTCAATTTCTAACCTATTTTTGCTTGAAGCGTTAAAAGTCGCTTTATGCCGATCTTAATTGTTAAAAATTATTTTCATACTCAACACTATGGTCGCTGTCCTATTCGCATACCACCGCTTGAAGGGCAGTCAGCGATGCATTCATTACACGAGAGGAGTATTAAAGTTGAGTGGCATGAAATGGTATCGCCCTTGTGTTCCTGTTACACGGACAGGTTCGATAATGCCCCCGTGACCCCGGGCGCTCCGGTGTGGGCCCTTTTTATTTTAATCCCCGCACGTCTCCGATTTCTATTAGGCGGCATAATGACCGGTTGGTAACCTTTTATTATGATTCCTCTCTCCAGTGTGGACTGGCTCCTCCCCCGACTTTCTTCCTCCTAGGTGGCTGCCCCCCCCCGAGGACAATGAATGCGAGGGGGCGCCCGCACGCGAGTTATTACCCTAATGAATACGCGCCGGCCTGGGATACGCATTGTATCTCGTCATCGTGGAATGCGTCGGGGTGCTGTTTGCGCCCGTGAAGAAAAAACAACGCGGCCCCCGAGGATTAATGAATAATGCAGGAGATAAAGTAATGTTACCGGCGGCCCCGTGTGAGGAGCCGGCCCTTATTGAAAGGGCTTCCGGACGACGGCTCGAAACCTCTTATTAGACGGCCGATGTCGGGTCCTCTCGCTCGTCTCGGACGAGATGCCACTCGGAGATACACCCCGAGCACGCTTCACAGGCCCAGGCTTAATTGAAATACGCCGATCATTAGAGCACGGCCCAAATTATCGCGTATCCTCTAATTCATCTATTAGTTTAACTAGCGGATTTATCCATTCCGACTTATCTGGAAGCCCGGACAATAATTCAATAAACAAGTTGACTGTCTATGTATTCTTACTATACAAATATGCTAATAACAATATATATATATATATATATATATATATATATATATATATATATCAATAATTAAATACCTACGGGTCCGCTAAATTCCGGAAAACAGTCATATGATTTAAAATTAGAAGACAAAGAATTTCAGAATAAGCATTGATAATCTATTAAATTAAGAAAATTACGGATATTCGGTAAAAGTCGAATAAGCAAATGGAGATCCGAACACGGAAATGTGGTTGATTTGGAACACGGGCCGATTGCCAGTGTGAATGGCTGCCAAGCGAGAGAGAATTCCTCATCACGAATGTACAGCCGGCAGAATCAGACAGTCCCTTTATTAATTTACACCCGACTGGGCTAATACAATAGGAAACTAGTTTCGACAATAGTTCCGCTACTAAGTGGAACGGATAGTTACAATAGGCGGGCATTAATGGTAAAATGGCTGTTTAAAAGTTAGCAGCCTAGCTCTACAATTTCCAATATTTATGTAGTTCAGTTCAGAATGTTCAGTACAAGTTATTAATTGAAAGAAAGTTCGGTCCACCTGGATATAATCCCGGTGACTGGCCGAAGTTTCTTTCAATTAATAACTTGTACTAATTTGATCGAGCGAATCTTCATGAACTCCAGAAAAACTATTTTCCTAATTTCCTAAAACGTTATAATTTGCCGCACACTCTGCGCACAATTGTCAGGAACTTCTATTCTGGAGCGCAGCAGGACGGAAGTCTATTTAAAAATTTAAAGAAATCGCATGAGCAAGAAAACCGGCAATTTCCACGAGCCGTAAATATCGCGCCAAGAACCCGCCGGTGCCAACTGACATCAGAAAAATTTCTTCTGGCCCAACTAACATGTTGTCACAGATTAGTTTTTTCTTACCGGCCTGTCCCCACTATCAAGATCCCTTGTCACAGTTCCATCACCGCAATTACACCGGGTTCGCGCTGTCGGGCCGCGGGATTAACATAAGCGAAGGACGAACACTTCATTTCAGGCGTTTAACTTGAGCAAAGGTTAAGTACCCCTGCATAATTTAGACACAATTTTCAACTTATATACATATATGTACAATTTATGACAGCAAAAGGAAAGTAAATAATTATAGTTTATTAAAAGAGAGAATTTTTAACGAATATTCTAACCGATTAATCGATTTTCGGTGGGTATGTTATCGTACTTACTATACTGAGTGAATTCAGAAGAGTGGTAAATTCGTAAATCGTAAGACTGGAACTTACCTGAAAAAAATAGAAAATATAACATTAAAAATTGTTCAAATCGGAATGAATAAAACTTCATAAAATATAATGTATTATTATAACAAACAATACTGTAAGTAGTAATGCATTTTTTATTAGCTCCGCGACGTTCCATTTTTATTACGGGTCTTTAAACATCAGTGCTTCGTAGCGATTCAATGCATAACTTTACCCTATCCTTCAGCCTGTAAAACGATATCATCTGAGGTCTTCCAGCAAGTATTCATATGAATGCTGCATCCCTGTAGTAACTATATATAATTCTCCTTCTTCAATTGTACGTTCGTTCATTCATGCATTTAAATAACCCAATTTAATTCAAAGTAATGAATTCTTCCATCTACCTACAGGCCGCCTACGGGGCTGTGACTGACTCATGCCGTAGGTCCATATATTGCTCAGATCATATACTAACGGATATCTTACCAACTGGTATCATGATAAACGAAAGTAATTAAACAACCAAAGAAGCAGACATTTCGGGTTCGTTTAGAGACAATTTTAACATTTTATACTCCTGTGTTCATGGACGAAAATTATTCATTCATATAACCTACCGTATTAAACCTCATACAAGTGAGGAGATTCACTTCAAAAGGTATTATAACGTAACAGGTCTTACAGTAATCCGATATATGAAGAGAAAGTTATCGTTTACTCTTAACAGATAATTAATATCAGTGAGTTACCGTCCAGTGTGATATCAGGACGGTGGAAACCAAAAACCGAAACACCGCCCAGGCAGTAAAGTAAAGTGCGGGAAGTTCATATCCTGTTAAGCGGCGAGCTTGGCTTAATAGAACTCGGCGCGGGATTCCACTTTCTAAAGTGGAGAGGAAAAAATCCCGCTGGGACCGCTTGGGAAGTCGCAATTTCCTGTGAGAGGGGCGGGGACATTTCGCCCGGTCCGACGTTGGGGAAGGTCGGGCACGGAAGAACGGACGCATGAAAATTGCAGTCCCCATTGTAAGCTCCAGCGGCGGAGTTGTCATTGTTGGAGACAATAAATATTTAAACGCGCATCCGCCAGGGCCTCAGTCGTTACGATGCACTTATTTAATAAGAGATCACCGGGTCGAAGCCGAAGGTCCGCTGAAAGACCTCTGGCATCGACCTATACGCCCATGCAAAAAAGGCGCGGTCACCTTATAGTTCCGCTTCGTACTCGACTCTTCCTTTTTGACCGTGACTTTCCAAACGTCAATTCTACAAATAAACATTCTTAATCTAAATTACTGACATACCTAAACATCTAATTGAAACCCATGTATTTTGCGGTGTATAAAACATATATAAAGATGTGATGTATCGTACGAGGTGTGCTGCATTTTGATTTGTATATCACGCTAACATTTTTTTAATACAAGAGATTTGATCACAATTAAGAAACAAATAAACCGCTTCTGTGGTTTACAATAAGAGTAATCGGGAAACCGCTATAAGTACGCTAATGATAAAATCAATGCAGCCTACGTGGATTCTGTGCGTCCATTTTAATCGTGGAGAAAAAGCCAACACTCAAATATTCATAACCTTCTCCTTAGTCCGGGCATCAGCCAGACTTATTTCGCTCAAAACATAAAAGGGGGCCACAGATGAATTAATGGGAATTATAATTTAATAAAAACCCGCTGGGAAAAGAATGCAAATGAAGTTTCTAGAGTGAATAATATTGAAGTTGGATTCGGAGTACAGAGCGCCAAAGGTTTTCCCATTTTCCCATTATTTTCGACTGTTCATGTTTATTTTAAAAAATTATCACCCGTCTTTTGACTTTTTTGCCTCTCGCCTATTTACAATTACAGTGTTGTAATGGTAATTCAAAGCTCAATAATCAGTCGACATCAGAATGCAATACTAAAAGAATAACAATGGGTTATTGTGGGTAGCCGAACCCGATGAATCATTGATTCACAATTATAAAGCTCCGGAATAATAAAAAATATATTGTTTAATTTATTTCTGCGTAAATGACACCAAAGCAGGGATTTCACTGAAATAAACGCTGTTATAAACCCGGTCTCTGAGATTTAGCGATCATATGGGCGTGGGAGGGTTGACAAACGTAATATCTCAGCGTCATACGTTTTTCTGCGGGCGTCAGTCATTTATGTGCGAGCGAAATATTTCAAAAGAACGCCTCAACGGAGAATCGCCGAGGACTAATTACGGCCATCATCCGGTCGATGCTCTGTCACCGCTGCGTGGACTAATGGTGAGTGATGAGTTCACGCAGAACGAAAGACACCATCAGAGATAGCAGGTTTTTTTAGTTTAAATGGTTTTTACACACGCACTATCTAAAATCCACCTATTCCCGGAACGGATGTTATCAACCAGTAGAGTTATTAAGAGAAAACCTGGACAAACGTTAATTGAAACAAATAAATAAGCAAACAATTTAAAGAAAACAAAGGGTATATTTTCGAATGGACCAAATACGAGAGAGGTAACAGATCTCTTTGATAATAAATCACTCTACTCAGGATTCGGAAAAAGATGTATATTAATTAGTTGAAAATTATGCTTCAGCTCCCTTTCGGGTAATATTTTCAGGTAACGTTTTAGGGTTGAGACAAATGGGCGGGCCCTCAAAACCCGGTGCCCCCGCCTCTGCAATTAGGCGGGATGAAATAGGCGCGAATAAAAACCCAGAAAAAGTTCGCCGGCTCTCGACTTCAAAGCGGCCCCAGAGCGTTTCCCCTCGCGGATATTTGCGCCGAGCGAAAACACCGTATAGTTTCCGGTGAGCCCTTTTCGAAAAACACATCTGGAACGCCGAAAGGACCAGTCGGTCTCACTGGATCTTTTCAACCCGCTCTGAAAAGCGCATTCGACAATACAAAACATAATTATGACCCTTTGAATGAGAAACGACCGTCAGGATTGGTTCCCTACAGACACTGGTATTTTACGAACCGGCCGCCTCACATCTCCTGGGTGGGCCACAACTTCACCTTCTCTACCTAGTGCTATGCTCTCTACCTACTGCTTTGCTTGAGCTTTTTTGTGCGTTGTTATAATGCTGAACTAAAATTATCAATATAAGTGACCGACTTTTGTCGTTTAGTGTAATCCCTAGGAACGGGCATGTAATTTCTTTAGTGAAAATAAATTTCACATCGAAATAATCCTAAATACTCGCTTATAAAGCTCGAACAATATTTAGTCATAGCTAAAAAAATTGGTTATATATTATCAATATTATATGTAAATCAAAATCAAAAGGATGACAATCTTCGCTATTATTGCAATGTTATTAGCAATTGAAAAAAGAATTATGACATGTTTATTTACGGGTAATTTGGAATGTTCAAATTTAATGTACATTCAGCACATAACTAATGTAAATAAATAACACAAAAATAATTTCCTCTAATTTCGACTTCCACGAACGTTTTCGTTGCAGCAGACTGCGGCCCATTCCTCTTAGCAATTACTGGAGCCTGCTTCCCCGAGGCCCGGCATCTAATGACATGTCCCAATTTGGCACTAGCCTCAATAAGGTTGCACCCCAAGTGTTAAATGATACCATAAATCTCTCCAGAGCGTTATAAATGTTCTTTCGGGCGGGTTTGACACTGGCCCCGGTTCTACGAGCGGTGTCTTAGGTCCAGCTTATGGCGTCCATTCGAGAAAATCGAGAGGGAGATCTCAATTCTTGGACTTTGCTTATACAAATATGAAATATTAATTAATCAGCGAACGAAACCGGGATGAGATGTGTAGGAATCAAATAGCGATTTGGAATCGCAGGCACCCAGTAGATCCTTCTCACAATATGTTTCTAGCAAAAAACATATGTTTTTTATTATTTGTTTCGAATCATGAAAATTTGGGTACGGAACCTCTCAATCGTTTCGGTGAGCCATACAGCATTGTTCTAACAAAAATAAAAATATAATTTAATGTTTTATTCGGAGTGGTATTAATGTTTTCGGTGGGCTTGTTTTTTCGCTGCCAACTCTCTAAAATGGCGGTCTGTCATTAATTCAGGGGCTGGTATTCGCGGGGGCCGTATTTTGTCTTTATTCGCACTAGTACAGTGCCCGATACTCAATCATTTTCGCAGTTTGAGCTGGAAATTAATGATCGTTTTTGAATCCAAAAACCCTGAGTAATGTAGATGCTAGTTTTAATGCTCATCTGCGCGAGAATTTCTTGCTGTCCGTTTTTAATTTTTCGGTTCATTCTCTTTTCTGGATGGCATTTGCTGTGGCAGTTTTACTTTTAATAATACCTGGGATTCTAGTCGTCAGGCGCAGTGGTGAATGAAAGTGATAATACAGTAGCCGGGGGCGGAAAATCGGTCCTGTTAGATTAAAAGGCGCCCGTACAACGCCGGTGATCTCATGGTGAACGTATCGACGCTAATGGCAACAGGCGATACTGTTCAGGAGTGATGTAGGCCTTTATGCGGAACGGGAGTTATAAAAAGAAATGATACGCTTTGCACGTTTCGATTACGCGTAAGGTTGACGCACTTCAGAGGCGAAAGTATAGTCGGTGTCTGATTTCTTATCGAGTATTGAATTCGATAAGTCTAGAAGGCTTCGGAAGAGGCAACAGTTCAATTTCGGTGTTTGGCAAACTTCTGTGATATAAACTCCCCGAATTGTACATAAACAATCTTGATTACGTCGTCCTTAAGGGTTTGAAATATCATTTGGACTTATGCTACACTCGTTTCTGGTACTCACCACTGTTGCTGTCTAGGAAAGGGTCAATCAGTTAAAATTAATTTTTGCACTATCAAAAATAGTAGTGCATTTGACAGGATGCCCTACCGACAAATATCATTCGGTACTACCATTTCCAAATGTCTTCAGTAGTGGAAGAAACCTTGATCCAAAACGTAAATCTGAATGGATCTGAGGTGAAAAAAAACTTTTCATAATTCCTCTCCATTTCTACGTTTTTTCAACTACGACAGCAATGAAGTAAATTTTCTCTAAACCACCCGGCAAATTTTATTCTAAAACCCACACCATTTGAAGTTCAACAACTTCTTCGGTACCAGGGACCACCTACGGTTTCAATTCAGCCAGACACCCGATCGAAAGTAGATTAAACTCCCCTTCCGGTGTCCCGTCACCAAAAAGTGTCAATTAAACGCGCAAATATATTGCGAGTCGATTAGGGATCGGATAAGGGCAGCGCGAATGATGAACGAGCGATAAATCTTTATACCCCACCCGCGCGCCTACGGCCGACTCGGTTCCCTCGTGAAGACAATCTCGATAAATTCACTCCGCGTTTTGACCAAGCAGAATAGCATTTGTACAGTTTCATTTTCATGACCGGGATATGCTGAACACGTTCTACCGCGATTTACAATTAATTAAAATTAAAAATTCCATCCATAAAAGATTGCAACCCTAATTTCAGCGATAGAAAATGTTATCCACCTCCTAAATATTTATTCTCTCAGTTGGGTGCGGTTTATTATAAATTGATTTTTGGAATAAAATATTATTCCGTATTATTGCTCTACGACTAGTAAGGCGAAACGGCAATTTAGCACGAATAATCAACAAATGAACTTTTTCCAACAAATATCCTTCCATTTAAAAAATATGCGATTACAAAATGTCTTTTAGGAATCGCAAGAACTCCAGTGAAAACGATCGTTATTCAGTCCGGTTTCGTCAGACATTATCGCCCAAAAGTATAGTACGAGGAAATTTCGCGCATTTAAAAAAAAACAAACTGGGTGGCCTGAAACTCGAATTTCGGGACGCGGTGGTGGTGAGCTCCGAAAAAGGTGCAGGGCCATTAAACCTCTTTCAATTTTATAAGGGGCGGTCGTCCAAAATAAGTTTTATCCTAATCGGTTCATACCTCAAAAGTGTGGGCACTAATAACGAAAATAATTAATTGTCGGCGCGATTTAGCCCCGTTTAATTGGCCCCGTCCATTTAAATACTAGATAGAGGAGCTGCATGGAAATCAAATGACGGCCGGCGGGAAGTCGGGGCACCGGCATTGAGACGTTGCGAGATGAAAAACCGAACGATGATTATCTATTTTACTCTGGGCGGCCAATTTGAATAATACAGTCGCTCGAAAAGACATCTCGGGGCAATTTGTCAAAAATATCGGCGATTCGGTTTATGCATTATTCATTTTTCGAACCCTGAAGATCCAAGCGTGCACCTTTCGACCTGCGCAATCTCTTTAATAAGAGACGCAGGATCTAGAGACTGGTCTGATAATGCGTATGTCTGATTTGTAAGTATAAGGGTTTCTATTAAGGACAACCTGTTAAAGACAGCTAAAATCCAAATTAAAAGGCATCGAAATTACAATTTTAATTCAGATCAACTGATTTGGGTTTCTAAACATATTTTTTCGATTCTATTGAAATAATTTCTTAATACTCATATTTATTAATACTGTTTTCCTTAAATCAATTTAGGATACCGAGGAACCCTCATGTAACATAACTAGGAATTTCACCCAGCCCTGGCATTCCATCATTTATTGAATTCGGCTTATCGTCTGTAACCTTCCTAATGCGGATACAACCCTGCGGAGTTAACTAAACTAGGAAACTTCCTAGTTTTCCCTAAACAAGGACAATTGCACTCTTAGATTTAATAAAAATAAATATACATTAAATTTTATATTTTTCAATCTTTAGTTTGTCGTCGATACTCGATTGTACTAAAGCTAAAATCACAGGGTGACAGATGAGAAAACGCAATGCTAAATGGATCTGACACATACAGCTAACGTTAGATTGCTTAGCGGTCGCAGTTGTCAAGAAACCGCAACGAGATGTGAACTAATCGACCGTGACCGAAAGGCGCTATTCGAACCACAACAATTCAGTGCGCCACAAATTATTTGCAAAATCGGACGCTGACAAAAAAGAAGACAGTGCCAAATTATAATCGCAAATTGCAGCGTTATAATTTCAAACCATGCCCGAATGAGAACGGGATAACTTCTAGCTTCAGTGAACCTTTTAAAAACTCTCTTGAGTCGAAAATATTAGCTTTTCGCATATATTTCAGTACGGTCCTACAATGCGAGCGACGTTTGTTTTTTTTAATTACCTCCTACTAGGTGAAATTCACACATTGATAATATTCCATCCTTTAAGGATGAAATTTTTAAATAATGCCATTACTTGTGAGGGAATTGTGCACAAGAATTTACACCCTTGTCTCCGTAGTGGAGATATTCAGTTTACGAGGTTCCCGGAACCTCGGGTAAAAAACTTTTATATCTAAACATCATCGGCCGTAACACGAGTACATTACCCGGGGAACCCTGATATATGGCCGCTTAGCTCATAAAAGGACACCTAACATTGGCGGGGGCTATCTCGCAATAAACCAGTCCCTTAGTTTAATTAAACGGGGGAACGAAAATAAAATCGGCCTTTACTGCTCATTCGTATGCTACGCAGACTCGACCTGAAGGGTGAATCGTAAGTGCTCGGCTTACGATTCACAATAGACCGACCTAAATCCCATGAGAAATAATAAGAGGGCGGAGACCGATTCTGTAGCTTATGGACACATTGTTGTAAAAGTTATAGCTAATAAAAACCGTAATATTAAAAAAATATTCCGCGTAAAAAAGAGGGTAACCTATATGAGAGAAAATGAATATAACAAAAAATATATATCTTAAGTTCAGAATAATCTACTGGAAAAGTAAAAATATCTTTCAGTCAGAATATCGTTCAGCTATGATTGCTGAACTGCGTATAATAAACTTATACTGATTTCGTCGGCAGTGGATTCTAATTACTTAAATGTTTTACATGTAAAACATGTAATTAAACATTTATTATTGAGGAGTTTTCGTTTCTGTACGTTTGAGTCTTGTAGATTATACGTTGAAAGGATAATTCTGCCATCGAGTTTTCAATTATAATTTGTATTATGAAATGCGGTACTCTTATCATCGGTAGGCCGTGTCAGTTGAGAAAGGCCAGATAATAATTTCCCGTAATATCGCAATGAAAAGGCGAAGGCAGACAAAGAGTTTTTGAAATCGTAAACCGGCTTGCGGAAATAGCCGGATTCAGATTGTATCGTCCCAGGTATAAAGTGAGACCGTCTGAAAGGCCATTGAAACATAAAACCGAGCGCCGGAGTGGCTGGAAATTATTGTTTAAGGTATCGCTTTTCGCCACTGAAAACGAATCTCCGGGGCAGAATTTATGTAAATACTCTTTGTACTTTTATGTCCCATTAATTTTTTTCACATCTGGCCCAAATCCTAAATATGATACACGATATCGAATAAATTAAAGTTGATTTGTTTGACGGTGTAGTCATAGAGGACGCCTCGTTATACTGAACACTGAAAATCAATTTGTCGCAATTTAATTTGTCTACTTCTTCCATGCGTAGTCATGTAAATAACTGCCGGTTACAATGCTACAAGGAAATTACCTACGACGGGGATTTAGAATAACACTGTAATTACTCAAAAACGCATTAATGCTAACGAATTAAGATTCAAATCTTCGGGGATATATCAGTACCAAAATGTACTGTGGATTTTGTTAAATTCAATCATATATTTTTCTCTAAGCGTTTTCGTTCGATATATTTCGCAATAAGGAAATAAGCGAATTCTCCAACACAGTCCTTTCATAACTATTATCAGCATAACGCCCGGTCATATGTCCGCTTAATTTACTGATATGTATTGCCCAACCGATCGTACTCCTCAAGTCATTAACATCTGGCTTCGGACCGCCGTTATCATTATAATTATTCTAAGTGTGAATTGATAACCGGCGAAATTACAAAACCACGTTTTGAAATCAGCGGATATTCGGTTCACTGGGTCAGCAAAGGGTATATGCAAGTTTCAATGTATGTACGACTATTTATAGAAACCGGATAAAACCGTTGAACTTCAACTTCCTCCTAGCTGGTCTGCGTAGAACGGTGATCTCCTCGAGGGTAAGGTCAGTTCAAAATAGATAGCTCAACAGAGGAAATAAACACTCTTAACCAGATCGATGTGTAAAGTTTGAAATGTATGATTCACGTTTCTGCTGTATATTATGAGTGCACTTAAAATTTTCATTTCGGCTCGCAAACACTGACTCCACCTTCAAGCTCATATTCACTCATATGCACGTATGGAATAATTGTTGTAATTTATTTAGGAGGAGGTGAGAATGTGGAATTTAATATTCTTCTTTCCGGCTTATTTTTGGAACATGCTCTTTTTTGGTCATTCTATAAGAGAACACTCTAATACACGCCGCGGTAGCTGAACACATCAATGTGACAGCATTAACCGAAATTAATAAAAGTAATAGTACTGAAACATTTTTATGCATGACTCTGGAAGAATATAAAACAAAGGACGATGTCTGCTGATACATTTTTCGGGCTCTGTTTTAAAGACCGACATTTCATCAGTCAAAATGGTCGAAGGGGAATTCTACATGCTGCGCCTCAAAATTCTCATTTTCACGCCTCACGGACGGTTTCTTGAGGCGGGCTCAAAGGGCGGCTCTGGGCCCGCGGGGCACTGAATATTTACGCGGGGGGAATATTCGGAGTCCGACCTCGTTAAACGCGGCCGCTACGCGCACAATGCGGCGAACGCCCCGGGAGAAGAAGTTAATGGAGCGCGGGGGCAGTCGAGTGCGTCCTATAATGGGGATGCCGTCGAAAGGGGGGGTGGAAAAAAGGATTTACCCCTTGGAAATGCCCGTTTCTTCTGAGCAGGCAGAGTTTTTGTCCACCCCAAGCTGTACAGATTTTCTTTGGCGAGAATCAACTTCTTGCATGTATTACAAATCATACCAGTTACCGGTAATGGGACAAAGTGAAGGTGACGAGGTTCTTCAACTTACTTATGTAAAAAGTAAATCTAGTAAGGAAATAACTTATTGAGGATTATTATTATTTAGTATCTAAATGATGAGATTTGATCTGTAGAATTCTGTTTAATCAACTATGTACTCTCTGATTTTGAAATGTTACTATACTCTCGTAAGTACAGTATGGTGACTCACAAGTCGACATTTGTTTTCCTACAGACGGCGCTGGGGGCAGTGAATAACGAAGATGCCTTTTCTAATTATAATTTGACAACTCAATAAATAAAATAGTAATTTATCCTGTTCGCTAGTAGAATATCAATAATACCGTTGAAATCCCACCCATGCAACGTAACGTCGGTATAAATTGCATTCATTAATTATATCGAATCGTATAAGCAATAAAAAACAAAAACACGTTCCGTTAGTAGCCCTGAGTGGAGAAAAACTTGTTTAATTGATTTTTTTTACATTTCCAACGAATTTCATTATCTTACCCGAAACAGGTTTTACGGCTTTGTTTAAATGAGCTTATCAAGTAACGATATTTCATTTTACTAATGGACCTATAATGATTCGGAGCTTTTAAAAAAAAGGTAAAAGGCTTGGGGCTGTTCGTTTATTTGCCAGTTGGCCCTTTGTCGGAGCTGGAAACTCTGATGTTTAGCCGGCGGGGCTCACTCGGGCTGAATACCCCCAGAGGGGCCCGGGCGTCGACGCGGGACCGAGCCCGCAATCAACGTCGGATTATAGGATTAATAAGTCACTGTTATAGCTGAGGGGGCATAATACACTCACATAATGGACAGGGGTCACAGGCTAAATGGAGTTAGGTGATTCCATCCCATTTATCCCCCACCCCCAATCATCGCTCTTTTGGTGCTTTACAAAACTTCCGTGATTTGTTTAACAATAAAAATATATTATAAATAAAATTGATTTCTTTAAGTTCGATCATCATGTTGAAAATCTAGAAATGTTCATGTATTAATGTTTTACCAACGAGTGTGATTTTATTGGTAGCATTCGTAAGATATGTATATCCGGGGAGGAAGAAATCATTTCCGCGGTAGGAAAAGTGAATACACTGCCAGAAAACTGCATGAGCTGTAAAAATTACATAATAACTTATTCAACAAGCACCAATTCGGGAGGTCGTTACTAGACAAGTATGATGAGACATTAATGTAGACATAATTAGTTGTTACTTCTACTTATATTCATAGAGTAACCCTTTCTCCTCCCCACACACCCGATGAAAAAAAGACGATCTCCACTTAAACGGCATCATTACTAATGAGAAAACTGGTCGCGGTAACATGGCCGAAGGGACTGGATGTAAACAATTAATAAGAAGAACAAATGAAGTTCAATTTCTCGAAACTATAGCAGGTAATTAAGGCGGGGCGGGGCCCCCCGCGGCCTTTTGGTAGCGCCCCGAGTTCATCGCCCCTAACCGAATGAACCTGAGTATTGCCCTAACCGTATTTAAACTGTACCTGTCGCCACAGCGATAACGCGGTTATTGCGGTATTAAGTTTACCTTGACTTCCTCCGGTTAATCTCGTTAAACTCTGGCCATGGCTCCGAGAGAGCCGTTAGGCCCCAAACGAAATTAGGAATCGAAAGTGGAATTTATAATGGAATCTCCGTCTATGTGGAGCGGAGACGCGACTGACGGCATTCTAAAATAATGCGCTGTGATTCATGTTATCTTCCTTCAACAAAATGATATAAATACGACGCTCTTTTCTTCTCCAGGGCGGATATGGCGAATTGTAGATAAACTCGATCTTCGACTGGGGCCTAAAGAGAAGAATAATCTTCTCATATTTCTTACAAATTGGACCCGCAAAGCGGTTTAAAAATTTCTCCCTGAATTTCAAACTGCAGCATTATTTGAACCACATGAATTTTATGACTTTTACTCTGAAAAAGCAGAAAAATTCGAATACAAAATACCATTCTAAATGTATGTCTTTACTGTTATAAAAAGTTCAGGACACGTCCTAAACTCAAACCGTTCCTACACACATATTTATGTAAATCATAATGGTCACGGTAACGCCTAAAGAAAATATTCAAATCGTATCTACGGAAGTGACCCTTAACACTTCCGAGTTGATACGGAAATAGTTTTTTTCCCACTCTCCGCTTCCTGTAATAGGCCTATAGAAAGCTATATTAAACGCCCAAGTATCGGAACGAGATCGGAACAATGTTTTTATCTTCAGGCTGACACCTGTCCATTTGTCTTAGCGGAAACGTCCGACTCGAACACGTATTCAAAGGGAACGGATGGTATTCAATAGAGCTTAAAAACAAAATATTTAAAAATTCAAACATTAGGCTATAAATCAAAGCGCTTTGAAATGATTCCCTACGACTCGGTTCACGGGTTTTAAATCGTGGGCGGATCCGCTCGATAACAGGCCTGTACTGTACATATAAGGATGTAATTCTAGGTCATCAGTAAGGGATAAATTTATATCAAAGTATTGCCGCTCGTGGACGTCATGAGGTGGAGCAAAGAATGAAGCGTAAGGAATAATTTTCAAGCGTTTGCAAAGGAAATGCACATGTAATCATTACAGAAATCCCTTCAGTTTGCAAGTTTTTCAAGGTAAGAAAGGGACAATAGACTCAAGAGATATATACCAGAGGTAAAATATCGGAAGCTAGGAATCTACAGCCGTTAAGAAATACAAAAAGAGTATAATACTTGATTGCAGTACTTCATACTACACATACATATTACGTTAACAATACGGTGAAGCACATAATAATTTTTAAGAATCTATGTATTTACATACACTTGGTGAGGTTGGTGATATCTGACAGTATCGGTGGATGGATTCGTACGATAAATTTGTTATAGCTGAAACAGCTATGTCCCCGTAATATTCTGAGTATTCCTTTTCAGTCTTTCAGTGGTATCCCAGTCAACTCAGAAAGGTTTACATGACAGAGAACACATTTGGAAAGCCCGTCATCTTTCAGCGGCCTGTATCCCAACTGTTTGAAAATGCAGTTTAAATATAGTTTCAAAAGTAGATGAATTGAAAATGAAATCACCTTCAGTCATGAACGTAACGCACGGATGACAGTCATTCATTACGTATGTAACGCTGAAAATTTTTTTAGATCCTGTTTTTTCCCAACACATAATGTCAGTAATAATCAATAAAGCTTGGAAATCCGTAATTAAACAACTTGAAATAAGTACCGATGTAACCGGGAATTATATATATTTATCAATACCGGTCAATGAAAGCTGAGGCTATATAAGGACATGCAGTAAAAATATGCCGGTTAAATTGCACTTCATTGACAAATAAATTGAAGGGCCAAAATCTGAATAGATCCCTATAAACTGGGGGGGGGGGTCGACACGCAATATCGAAACAGGTTGCGTAAACCTTTTTAACCCAGTTTACAACCCGAGCTGGGAGACCAGGCCGGCCGGACAGAGAAAACATTCAACGAACATGTTGGGCAACCCAATGGACCTAAATACACCCTCATTATTGATTGTTTAATACATCCGTAAGATATCATGCGACAATTTTATTAATCAATACTTCATTGTACCAACTCAATTTCTCCTTCTCCTCATAAGCAGTCCTAAACAATACCGGCAATTGAGTCTATGAAGCATCGAAAGGTTGCTGGAGATTTTACTAGTCAAAAATATCAAAAAAATATTTAACACTTTTTACGTTTTTGCCGTAATGAATCTAAAAAGAATAATAAAGAGTGTATAAAAATAAAACTAATTTTCGCCGGACTTGATTTTGTTGTTATTTAAGCATAGAATACAAGGAGTATTTTGATAATAGAAATCGTATAATAAAATAGACTATAATGGTAAAATAGCCGTAACATTACAAATTAATGTTGATGCAGTATGATTCATATTTCAATTAATGTACCCAAAGAACAACATTTTCGTAGTAGTTGCGTTTAACATGAAAACGCGCCCAGAAATATTGTATTATTTTTTATTGGATTATTAAAAATGTAATATTTAATATACTTGTAGAATATTTATAATTGCTTGTGTGTTATATTAACCTAGTAATATTTATTAGTTGTGTGTTCATTATTTCGAAAGCTAACAATTCTGACAACGAATGCCACAATATGCCAAATAAAATTGATGATATATTTTTTTTTAGTTCATTCTATTGTCTGGTTGGCATCATTGAAAGTGTCGCTCTCACAGCGCCTGATGACTGGTTTCTTTTTAAATTAATGTTTGAACTAATATATTTCTTCTTCATCGCGGGCTCATTCGGGCCGCTGGTGCCTCCCCACCAATCATCGTCAGTGGGACCTCGTTCCCGAGCAAAGCACGCTATCCCCGTCTCTTCTGGCTTGGCTCCAGAATATATGTCTCTCGGTTTCCGACGAAATTTTTGAGTCATTGCAGTTTTCGTAATCCTCCTTCCATAGATCCTATCACCGTTCGGGCTTAAACGTCAAAGGGGAGAAAGTCTATAGTCCAACCGTATGGTAAATAACTTGACACGCCGCCCATAAATGGCAGTCCTAGATTGAAATTTCTTTTTTTATCCCCCGTTGCACCTCTATCAATATTCAAGGACCGTGACAGAAATCTCCTACATCAAATCCGTGTTGTCCTAGAATGGAACTGTTGAGCAATTCGAACCATTGGCGCCCCTAGCACTTTACCATACAACTGTCGAATATATAAGGACATATACATACATGGGATTAAACCGTTCATTTACAATAAGTTATGAAACAATAAGATATGTGCGAAATATAGAACAATGAAGCTTTTAAACTTATTCATTATACTCATGTACAGAATAACATTTTTTTTCTCGGGATCCGGACAAACAAAACCATCCTTCTCATTTGCCAGAGTCCCACTCGAGTAAGCAAAAGACCGCCGCAAGACCGCCGAATAACTTTTACTATATATCATTGGCCTCTGATCGGTGAAGAATTCAACTGCGAAATCGGGTCAAGGAAACTTCACTTTTCACTTTGACCAAACGTCTGCCCGATACAGACTTATTTTCTTTTATTCCGGCATATTAGAGTGACAAAATGGGTATAATTTCTTTTTTTTGGGATTTTAATAAACCGGAACTTGAAAACAAGGCGCAGTTTAAACCGAAACTTTTCCAGCGCACAGAAAGACCCGACTCTAATTCCAAATTTTATTTTCCTCCTTTTTTTTGCCCCCAGTTTGCAATTCTGGCAAAGCTTCAACCGCCCTCAATTAAGGACCGAAGTTTTACTGCTGCATTATACAAAATGAGCGGCCTCCGACGCCTCTAATTAGGTGCTACGGATGCAGTTTTTTCAGCCGAACACAGCCGGGTTTAATGGAGTTTGTTTTTCTTATTAAATTAACTCACGACGCTTCCTAATCAACTTGTGAATTATATAAGAATCCGCCCTTTAATTCAACCGGTGGACAGGGGCGCGAATAAAACGGCAAGGAACAACGACAAGGATTGGACGAATGAGTGTCACAGGAAATGCCTGAGCAACCGCCGGCATTTGTACAATCAAATAATGGAGGCTGCCTGGAATTTGTGACAAATATCGTAAACAACGGATATTACAAAAGGACATCTTATAATAATTTAATGTATCACACATAAGGATCGGGACACTTACATCACCAAAGCTTGTTGTTCATTCATTTTCCTACTCAAGCCCCCTTATTTGCACATAAAGTATTCAGGATTCCTTTTTCGCCCCTTCCTATTTCGCCATGTTAAACATTTTTCACCTTTCCTCTCCGGACTAGGCAGCTATGCATATTAAATTAACAATTTTATAGGCGGTGTGAGCCAGTGACTGCTCAAGTGAGGACTGAACAGACAGGAAATTCAAATATTCATGACTATATCTTCAAACATTGTTGCCGTAGCCTCTTTGAATGTATATTTACTGTGAAGATGCCCTTATTTAAAATCTGTTTAAGCACCAATGATCAGGATGTTTATAAATATTATTATATTTGCGTAAATGAAATATTTCAAAATTTTAATTGTTTCAGGAAAAGCAGAATAACCCATAAATAGCGAATGATTATCCGCTTCCTCATTTTCTATATTTCTAGGGTTTCGTTATATAGACACAGTGACTTTGATTCATGTTTAAATTTAGGAATTATTGTCAATAAGGCAACGAGTCTTTTACTGTTTAGTCCCAATCCCAAAAGACCAGAATTTGATCACGACTGGCAACCATAATATGAATATATCAACACAGGCAGTCTTAAATTTACAGATTTCACGTGAAAACAAATCTACTTTTACACTCTTGACCCCGTTTTTCTGATTAAATTGATGTTTCGTGACTTTCGTCGCTCTGATTGATCCGTAATTGAAGTTGGGTGTTTTCTGGAAGCTTCAGCGGCCCATTATATAAAGTCGATCATTGTAAACTCTCGGTGTTGGCGACCCCCTGACAAGGCCCCTGTCGGAGCAAAACCACCGAAATTAACATGGGAAAGCAGTTAAAGACAAATTACTTTACCTGGCCGGCTTCTACACGTGTTCGGGGCCCCATAGGAATTTTAACTATGCCTCTGGGTGGTCAGAGCTTAAAGCCATAACCTTACTAAGGAATCTCTATTCCAATGAAAAATGTACGAGAATTCGATAAATAACATTGTAATTAGTAAATACCAGATTCGTAATCAATTGACCGGAAATTTCATTTTTATTTTTAAAATGTCTAATGTGCATTATAGAAACTGAAAAATATAGACTTTATATGCTCGACATTCGAAGATTTATGAGATTTGTCACAATAGACAAACGCCAGAGGGCACATACTCCTATCGAACTATTTTTACAGGCAGTACAATTCCGCTGGTTCATGCAGCCAACTGGGGATAATACACAAAACATTCAAACTGGATTAACAAGATAAACATCAACAGAAATCCGAGAAAAGAAAGAAGAGTAATGAGAGGAATGACGATTAAGAGTGAGCAGAATGAATTCCCAGACCCATTCCAATTTATGGTTTGGATCGAGGGTTATTCTATTCCTAGAAACCGTTTACAATCTCAAATGTCCGAGGGGATGTATATGACGTCAGGCACTTATTTTGTGCTGCGGTATATTTTCAAATATTTTCGCACACGTCAAGACAATGTACAAGAGAATCCGTTTAAAAGTATCACTCTTGCACTCTTATGACGCCATTTGGTTCATTTAGTTCGCCAGACCGGTTTTACGTTTCTCGCCATCTCTAGTAGTGTGACATCAGTATATTGGGGAGGCACTTGGCGGTAGTTTGGCCGCTGGCGGGGCATCCGGCCTGCAATGATATTGCGTTAAGACAGAATAGGCGCCGGTTTTGTACACAACGAAGATCTTTCCAACGCTTCTCACTTCCAAGTTGTAGATAATACTGTAGAAATTGATTAACACTTGGTAATAATGTTGGTTTTATATCTCGGAACTATGTCATGACGGATGCGGATCGTCCACGCATTTTTACTATTATGAATTCCCATCAGTTTAAAATATCGTAAATTTTGACTATGGAATGGAATTACAGTAAGAGAAATAACTCAATTCTTCATAGCGCTGATACGAAAATTGAATTGCTTGGGAGTACGAAAATAGTGCTGAACGCCGATTGCTAAATTTTTTTCTGGACAAAGTTCGTTTCACACTGGTTCGTAATAGATACAAAACTCCTTGATGGCACAGAAGGAGGTCTTAGAAACGCCCCGCGTCCTTACTGTTTATGCAATGCGAAGATGCCCGGGTATCTGGGCCTCTTATCTGATGGCCCGGGCTCCCAGCTCGGCTATTAGAGCGTCGTCGTCCGACCGGGCAATAAACCATTTTACCCGCCGAACGGTTAACGGCTTTATTAAACCTTGACCGCCCGAGTTAGAAATACGACAGAAGTAATTTCAGTATCTTGGCGTCAGAAAAGTCGTACTTGACTTAACAGAACTTTCATAAAAGTTCTATTAATCCAAAAAGACTAGTACTTAACCAATTGATCATTTGTATAATCCTGCTCTCTGGCAATTCATAATTACTGAAAATGTAATGAAATAAGGCTGTGATTATTCCATTCTTTGCTTACTTAATTAAAAAATAATAAGAGTTGATATTCGGCATATTTATGTTGAAGTTATGTGATGTTATGTATGAAGTAGTTATGTTTATGTTGAAGGCTATATTTGAACTAATTAACTGTAATTTTCTCGAAGTAAAATAGTGTTTTGTCTGACAGTGAAATTCACGGAAAATAATACCATGAACGGGACAAAATAATATTTTACCTATACATTAATTAATTTTGAATTTCAGAAAGTACTTGGAAATGAGAAAAGTTGGTCCTCGTTAAACTGTGGCGTTTCATTCCTACAGCGTCGAATAATGGAAAGGAGATAAATGCTCTACAAGCGGACATCACTTCGGGGTCTATTGACGGCCGGGATTTATAGCTTCCTCTTAAGGCCCTGACTTATGCCCACCAGTATATCATCCATCCGAATCTCCTATCTTGCCAAAAAATACTTATATTTAGTTTAACGATGACACACTCAGTTCCTCGGCGGGAGTAACGAGATACTCTGAACAGATGAGACAGGTATTTTTTCTTCCTTTCTCCGCCACAAAACGTAAAAACGAGCGCACGATAATTATTGGGTAGTTTTATCACGATAAGAGAAGTGCTCATTGATTTATTTTGCCTATTATTAGCGCGCTGGGAGTCACGCAAGACATTTGTATAGCATCATTATCAGAGGGAGGGGGTGGACTAATTTTCAGCGCAATTATTAGAATAATAGCTATTATTATTAGATTAATTTCATCCAAATAACTAGACCTCCCGCATATTCATTTCATCGAAATGTTAATTAATTTACATCAGAAATATGCCTGGAACCTCGTATATAAGGGAATACAAAACCGGTCGCATAACCCAGAAAAGCCGCAGCAGTACTACATATATTCCTTTCATGGCTTTATTGCATTCTACCTTAAAACGGCCAAAACGTTTCTCCCTATATCGGATTCCTGAGGTCCCCTTGTGCTGAATATCAGAGTTCCAAAATTACATTTCCCTTCTAAATTTATCTCTAAAATACGCACCATATTAATAACTAAAATAATGTAAGCGTGAACTAAACATATGAACTACTTAATACTGAAGGAATGGTTTCACTTTCACTACAAATATTATTTATTTGTTACAATGGATAGGATTCTTTTTGCAAAGAATAACACAATAGAGGTGGGCTCAAACCGCATTAACAGGTGACAAAGGTCGTGTTTCCGAAAACACCAGGCTTAATGGCTTAATTTAGAGTAAACCCCTAGCATTTTGGTACACTTTTTCGAGCCCTCATGGAATAATCTTTATACACTACTTACACATTTTGAGTATACTGTTATGTAAATTTTGGGTTCACAATTAAATACATTCTGGAATTACAAACAAAAGTAAGGTAGATTGCCTTATATATCGCAGAAGTGAAAGCACAGATTTGTTCCATCCTTTTTTAACTTAACTCCTAGCTCCTCCGGGTTACCGATTTACGTTTATTTCCCGCCTTTCACCCGTAAATTACGTGCGGGAGATATCGCCTCCATTAGCACCCCGAGCGCCGAAAAGGTAATAAAAGAAAATATTTAAAATAAAAAGTGCCAAAAAAACCCCCTTCAAAATTTATCCGCTGATTATACACCGCACCGAGGGTCCCAGCTCCCAAATAACAAGGTAGCCCGGGACAAATGTCCACGCATTTTTTTTCTCCGCCTCCGTCTTCCGTCATTCGGACATTCTAAATTGAACGTCAGTCGGTAAATACCCTCCTATTTCGGGATCCTCCCGATAAAAAAACCCTTAATCACACGATGAAACGCCAATTTACAGCCAGCGGATATAGCCGGGCCGCGGGGTGAAACGGGCCCGGGCCTTGCTGACACAGGTTCAACGGACCTTTCTTGTCAGCCCCAAGGAGAACTTGAATCGTCCCTTTCTAGTAGATACAAAGACTATCCAATGCCCCTGGAATGAGAACATAAACGCTGTCTTTCCTTCATACATCATTTATATTAAATTGCACGATTATATCGAACGTGAGAGCCTAGTGCCCCCACTTAAATTTGGATTTTTATGAGTAAAGAAGAAGAAGAATGTGAAAAGATTGTTATCAAAAAAAGGTACGGCAATGCTGGTTTGGCGTGGTTCTCTATACGGTTCGGATGCATTTTTTCCGGCGAACGTCTGAAACGGACCGAAGAAAATAGCGGTGCAGCGTCGGAGGTGGGCCAACAAATTGACAAACTGGCTTGCAGAACCTCATGAGAAAAAAAAACAGGACCGCACCCACGTTCTTATATTAAGAAAAGGAGAGGCCATTACTTCATCATGTCGCTAGAGATAATACAAACAAATGCGGCCCAGCGGACTCACAGACTTTCCTTAACCGCATCAGAGGCGGACGAAGCGAGGACCCCAAATTTATTACCGAGTGGGCCGCAAGAATATCACCCACGTTGCCTAAACGTGCTAAAACAAGACATGACTTCGCAGTTTTGCAAACTTGTTTCCAATAATTAATTCCAATATAAGCGAAGTAATATGAATTCATGATGAATAGAAATATTATTGAATGAATTTTTGGAACCCTGTACCAGATATTGAATTTAAGGCAATTAGCATTAATTGCCATATGCAGGAAATAATGTATGGGATCGAATATGGCTTCTACCTGAAAATCGTTTCCAGGTTATATTTTTTAATCCATCGGTGCAGGAGTTAGAACAAACGGTTTATTTCCGAATATGATGAAATTCCAGGAATACTCAGTGAACAAAGGGTAAATAAAAAGGGGATATAAGAGCGCAATAACTCCTAAAAACGGAAATTTGATATGTATCTGCTTGGTTACTGGGTTGTAAAAAAGCGTGGCACCTAAACGACGCTCTCCAGATTGCAGTTTTGTCAGACAGGTATTTTTTATTGGGCCGTCTTTGTGCAAAACGCGGATTACAAAAACAAAATATCGCTTCCACGGAGCGGATGTTAAAGAATCTCGACCCTCCTGAGCAATAATAACTCCGTTTTTCAAATTATACATTATTAAGAGAATAAGCAAACCTTTCATAGTTCAAAGTATTCTTTGATTAACGTTCATTAGCCCCAATATGAGTACTGCAAAATATTATTGTGAAAAGAATCATCGCAGAGATTTTTTATTATTATTAAATTTTGGATGTTCTGCGAAGCTTAAAGATCCCCAGAATTGATTATTTAAACTTAACTGTAACAAATATTTTAAAATTCAAGACCCTTGTCTACATATTCATGGTTTATTTTAACGCTTTCTCTCGCCAGACCTACATTCGAAAAATAAGGAATAAAGCAGCTCAGAACGAACGGAGACAACTTGTCCAACTGTCCGGTTCAAGAATTTATCGGCGGGCGCTTAATTAAAGCCGCGGGTTTTCCTGTTAATTGTCTGTGAAAGTTAAATGCCAGCGTCCCGTCCCGAAGGGAGCCGACGATACCGATCAGATGGCCGGGTCAGATAGAGGCCGTACGGGCAGTAACACGTGTTACTCTTACCCGCTCCGGGCTCGGTAGCGATAGATGACTAAAACACGACGCCCGACATCAGATAGGCCGGTGACGAGTTGGTAACTTGCCTGTGCCGCCTGATACTGACCTTTACAGTTTACCCAGTCACAAAATTGACGCTACCTAAAAAAAAGTCGATGTTTGGGCCGTGTGGTTCTCATAATCGCGCTGGGGAGCGGATGGATAATATGACGCACAAATAAAACCTGCTTGAAAATACTTTTGGTCCGAGCTCTCTTCCAAAGAGTAATTTTTGATTATACAAGTGGGCCAAGAACGATAAAGAAATAATTGTCTTACTTGCAATTTATCATTATAAGGGCACAACATTTAGTAAATGTTGATATAACGGGGTCATCATAGAATTGTTAAAAAAGAATAATATTCTCTGACTACGAACGAAGCAGTAGAAATATTTACATATTGTATGTGACTGAAAGCTAAAGTAGATGATAACCGATCACATTTCGTAGTAAGTTATTATTTCTTGTTACATATTGGCGATTCCTCGGGGGGTTCGGATTATTAGGAAATTTAAAAACTAAATGCTGAGGTCGAAACATGACAAAACCTGGAAAGAGAATCCAGTCTGTTATAACCTTACTGTTATTGAGGCGCGCGCTCTTCTAAATCCGCAGGCCGGGAGAAGAGCAGATGCGGGATCGGCTCTTTGGAGCGGAAAGATGGAGGGTTTCTCAGACAAGTTACCGGGCCAATAAATCGAGCCGGTTTTAGAAGGGATCTCTCAAACCGCAGCCCCCTCAGAGGAGAAAAAGAGGGACGGAGAAACTCGGAGGCGGCCAAGAGGGAAGAAGTACGGGACGAGCACTGTGTTGGCTCTACCTCTCAAATGGTACGGAACGCGACTCTCGTTCAATAAACGAAAGCGATCTCTCGAAGGGTTAGAAGCTTAGAAATGCAACGGATTAGCTGCATGACCCGTTAAGAAATGGGTCCTAAGAAAGGATATCGAAGTTTTACTGCGAAAACCGAAAAAATGAGAGGAGTCAAAAAGTGTTAAGAAATTAGATAACTAAAAAAATTTTCCCTCCGGTAATAGTTGCCATGAGAATATTTAAATCAAGCGAAACCTGAATATTACACCGATGAAAACTGAAAATTAAAAAAATGTTCTGCCGGCACTTCAGTTCTAATAGCCATTGAACTATTACTGAAATATACTATACTAAAAATATTTTATAATTCTAAAATTATTCTAAATTTAGAATGGGAAAGACTAAAGACTAAATCATAAAATGTTCATATACGGGAGAACAATCGAGTCGGAAAACAGTAGAAGGTCGGCTACGTGAAACAAATATGTAGCAATTATGGAAGGCACAGAAGGGGGTGCTCGAAAACCAATCTCCTCCGGATAATAGCGGCCCGAGGCTTTAACGGCAGTCGAAACCAAACATATGTATACCGGTTCTTGCTATCGGTTGCTCGGATTTTGCTGTATGAAACAGATCCAGTCTCCAGCAAATTGGAGTAACAACAAATTGGACGCCGGGAGGAGGTTGGTTGCTAACTAAATTGTTTCAGCTTAGTACACATTCGAAGTAATTCAATGCTACGCTCTGTACAATGTTTTGCCAAGAAATTGACTGGCATTTTTCACCTCTTAGCGGTTAGCTAATAAATTAAATAAAAGCTAATAAATTAAGTTTAAATTGTTTAAAAGTTTAAATTTAAGTTTAATTAAAGGAAAATTCGGTCCGCCACCGAAATTAATTATCTCGTTGAACGTTTTCCCGAACTTACTTTAATTTCATATGGGCTTTTTTCCAGTTGTTCTTGAGAACGACGTACTTAAAACTGCACTTTACACGGGAAGCAGTGTTACAGGAACAACCTGAACCAACTGAATTCTGATGAGTACAATAGAATTTACGAGCTCCTCAGCTCAGTTTAAATAGTTGATATTTGTAATTGAGAGAAAATTCGATTAAACGAGGGGAGCTCGTAAAGTTGTATAGAATTGAAATCTGTTACGGCAAGGGCGAATATACAGTCAGAATGTAAGGACCCAGTAGCTTACTAAAGAGCAGAATTATTATTTTGACGTAGTTTTATGATCCACAGACTCCGAATATTTATCTCAAAGCAAAATGACAACATATTTATATCGGTAATTCAAAATCGCGCTTGTAAACCACAAATAGTTTTATTGGAGACGTCGGTACAGAACCCCGGAGGGGGGGCAGTACCTCTACTTGGGCGTTGATTAAATTAACTTTCAGATAAACTTATGGCGAGGTCGTAACTGTAGAGTGCCGGGAGGAGAAAATGAATTATGGACGGCAGCTCTGGCCAAATAAGGGGACCGTAAAAATGCAAATGACGGAATCAAGATGTAACAATAAAGACTCGGCGGGAAGAAGAAATGGGGGCATGTTTTACAGCGCTACTTGCGCCGCATTTTCCTCATCTACCTACTGGGAAGTTAAATTCCGAGGCATCGAAAATTACCGGGAATTAAATAAAACGTAGAATTTCACTTGTATTTTACCGACCGAGGCTGTAAGCGCGCTTGAGTTAAAATTGGCGTACACCTAAGCCTACTTGGCTGAGGAACTTTTACACAACTGTACATATAGTAAATTAACCGGAAAATACTGGCACTGCAGGAGACCAGTACCGAGCTAAATATACATAATAACTATTAATAATTTTCAAAAACCAGTTTTTGGCAAAGAACAAAACAACTTCAACCTGAAAAATTGAAGCCCGAAAGTAAACTAATAAAATTCATTTGTATTATCATAATTATAAATATGATTCGTCTAAATGATTAAATATAAAACATAAGTGGTGGAAACAATACGGCCGTAATCAACTCCGCATTGGTTGAGCCTAATGCATAGAATTAGAAAGAACAATTAGGTGGCACTTATGTCAAAACGTAGATAATCCTGCAGGCCGCAATAATCCCACCGTCAATTGATAAGCGGCCACCGCTTTGCCGATAAAATAGATCAACAGGAATAAATCACCGGGCCAAAGAGGAGAGGATAAATGAGATGGGGGCTTCATTTATAAACGGGGTATCGCCTAATCGACTACGAGGGAAAGTGCGGGCCGAAATGATACGCCCCGTGCACATATTGGATTCGGGTCCCGTAAACGAGCAGGATTAGCTCCCTTTTTCCCCCCGGCCCCCGGAAATTGTTACCGGAGCGAAATATAAGGTCTCTATAGACTCGTGTATTGGCCGTGATTCCAAACAATTCCATTGTGTTGTAATTTATCAAAATGACCGTATAAAATACAGGTGAAAATAGCCAGGAGTTATGATTTTATGTACGATGAATTTCAGCAATACTTCCAATAACCAAATTAACTAAACATTTATCTTATTTTAAACAGGCAATCATGACTTTCATAAATACAATATCATTTCAGTACACTGTACAGATTAAAACTGGACAATCAGCGAACGTGGATTTATACTCAGTTGTCATCGACGTTAATTTTGTGACACAAAAAAGTCCCTTTGGAATATTATCGGACAGCAATACAAATCCGTTCAAATGGGTTTTATCATAAGGTTAAAACGTGATCGGCAATTTTTTACTCTAATGCAAGAGGCAAAAGCATTTAGCGCTCTTAAGCTAATTGACCGATAGGCCGGTCACGAATTTGCAAATGCCCACCGATTTTAACAACCTGGTACTTGAATTAACGCAGCGAACTGCTTTTGTAAATTGAAATCGTCAAGTGTTTCTTGTATACCGTCGACTCCACTCTCTTTCCGTTACGCGGGGTACCGAGGAGCAGTTATAAGATGATAATGATTAGGCACTCGAGAACATTTGACTTGGCTTTGGCTACCGCAACACCAATTATACAATTGCGGCACCATTTTGTCACGATCACATTGCTCTGATACTGGTTAAAACAGGACAAATTGCAGTCAGAATGCAATAATTACGCTCATTCACTAACCATATACACAACTGCTGCTTACTTTTAATGGACCCTGTTATCGCGCCATAAATAATTATTTGTAAGGTTACCATTAAAACTTTGGCACCGGCGACAACTCCGCCCTACTAATTAATACAGATGCGTCAATAAAAAATGTAATTACCGCACATTATAAATAAAACTAACAGTTATTTTATCAATCAAACCAATACCTCCTACACAGCCTCGGAAATTTTTTGATTCAATCGTTACAAACTGACTGAAACTAATCCAAAATAAATAGTTTTTAAGAGATGACACACCTCATCCCTCTTTCACGAAAATATAAACACGAATGATACTTACGTTTGTCAATTACCATATGACGTGGTAGGATTTCTATAAAGAATTAGAAAATGCCTGTAATATTATCTTTAAGCGGGAATACTATGAATGAAGTATATTATGTTCCCTATTTCCTATAAACTTCAGTTCGTTAACTTTCGTTTAATTACTAAAAAACATAAATTATGGGTTTCTCATCCCTAAATCCTGGGTCGGTGAACCCTTTTCTAGTGGGCATTAGCAAAATATTTCAGTTTACGGTTTTATCTGCCACTTTCCGGAGCTGAAAAGGTCTTATTGGTCGTTGAATGTCAACTCTCACTTTCACGTCACGGAACCATTTTTCAATATATAGAAAGCCGCCGAGTGCATTAGAAGAAAATTGGCCAGATGGGGCTCGCGCCGTTGCTCGGACGAATCGGCGAAGTCAATTTGTTCGGCCGTTTCACGCCGCTATCGGACAATTTCCTGTCGCGTCGGGGCCTCCCGAGAAACTGGTCCGGGGAAGCTGGCCTGCACTCCGTTGTTATTGCGGGCCACGAATATACGTTTTTACTGCGCTTCTTTACGCCCAAGAACTATTACAAAAAGCCGTGGGTTCAGACACGGCCCGCGGTCGTTTTCCACGGTACGGGGGAGTGGCGCGGTCGTTTGAAGTCCCGGGCCTTTATTAGCTTCTAGAAATACATTTTAGGTCCGCAAAACCGGGCCGGGCTTAAATAACGAGCCAACGACGTCGCCGCTGTAGAAATATACAACCCCCTTGCATGCTCTTTCTGCGCTGCATCGGAAGCGGGGCCTTCTATCAGAAATAGCTTGGAAATGCGAAAGTCTTGTCGGCCGCATTCCCCAGTCCCCCGCGGGCTGACATTCGACAATTTCAAATGTCCTCCGACAATAATCAAGAGAAAAAGTGCGTTATGAACAATCCGAGAGAACGGGGAAAGGGTTTATTTTTTTAAATAAACCATCGAATGTGGGGTATGGGCATTACAAATTTGAATTATATATTATTATTTTATATCGTGATCGTGGCTCTTTTCCAATAAACGCGTTCCAGAACTTTTTTACTTTCAACTATTGCAACTACTGTTGAGAGCGTGTGTTAAAAGCGTTTTCCAATCCACCCACATAAAAGCAGTATCTCGACTCTCTCCTGAAGTCGAGGCCGAAGAAAGAAAGGGCCCGTGAAACTCACAGGAGGTGATCGACTACGTGACAGAATTACGTGCACGCGCGTACTCACACGATTATCGTTGGGGCCCGGTTGTTTAAATCAATCGCGGCGACAGGCGCCCCGGGATATCGGAAATTTCATTTACTTCGCCGTGTGGAGTGAAACCTGTCAATAAATATTTTCGGCACTCCAGATAATAATCACAAGTCGCTAGGTAGTACTGAGAGAAAAACGTTGCCATGCCACAAAGAAGAATTAACTGAGGAAAACAAGAATCTGGATAATAAATCATGGATAATAGGCGCAAAGAATAAAGTTCGGTATAATTTGATTCTGCAAGTAATTAAATGCTGTTATCGATACATCACAATTAGTGATACATGTGATTGTGAACACTAAAGCGCTTAGGAAATTTTTCCTACTCCTAGGAAACATTCCAGAGGGTACGGAGTGCGTCTTTTTGAGTATACATTGATAAGCACGAACTCATCAGGCGCGTTATGACTTTTCTGAATGGTTTTTTGAAAAGCTTGGAAATCAATCCTTTCCACCAACCTTTTCACCATCGAACCGCACAGCAAAGGTAGCAAGCGTCCTTATTCAGCGGATGGGCCCGAAATCGAAAAATGGAATCAACTTATTGGTGATCGGCTACGTGACAGAATTATGTATACATACACGCAATTATAGTCGGGTTGGTCCCCGGCGAGGAAAGCAATTTCCGCGGCCCGCCACTTCATCGTACCTCTTCCCCGGGGGCTGCGCCAGAGGTTTTTACGAAACGTAGAGGGGAGGGGAGAGTGGAGTATTCCATTAATGGAGCACACGGGCAATGAAACCGGGCCTTAGCGGTCGGGAGGATTTTTTTTTCCTCGGTATTACTACTCATTTTTTTTGCCTCCCCCCTCTTTTTCTTCTTTTTCACTCGACCGTTTCCCGGCCGCCTGCCGCCGGAACCAGCTCGCCGGCAAAAAAGGCGACTCAGACAATAAACTCGGGGCCTGCGAGGCTTCCCTCGCTTCTCCCGAACAGTCTCGCTCTCGACTACACCGAGAAAAACTCGGTTTCGTCGAAATTATTATTTAAAACGAAAAATGGGTTGAGTTAAAATCTGGGAATAATATAATTCGAAAAAAATTTATGTATACGGAGAGCATGTTTATACAGCCGGAATGCAAGTATTAACACTTATATATTTCAAACAATCTGGGGGAAAAAATATTCATTTAAACGTTAATGTGCGCGCGACTGTGATTTATTAATTGGGGCCGTAATTCTAAAATATTTAACAACATTTCTTGACGTTTTAATGGGAGCTTGCAAATTAGTGAGGCCAACAGCTGCGAAAAAAGCAGCGGGGCGCCAGCAGGTTAGCGACCCCCACCAACAGCGTTGTCCCTCGGTCGGGGACACAATGAATTGCAAGCGGCCCCACCCCGGGGGTCGAGTATGATGCAGTGTCGGCCCTGAGCCCGACTTAACTTGGAGTTATGATCCTCCCGGCTTGTCACTTAAGCGTTTTGCGTAATCCTCCAAGTTTAGACTCCAGTCTGAAGCCGGGTAAAGCCGAACGAAGTCGTAATGGCCCCGAGAAAATTCCCGGCGGCGTCTCGAAATAGAATCGACCGTCGTATCTCCGATTTCATTCGTGACACACTCTTCTAATACGCAAATTAAACCGTAAATAACCGCAGCGCCGTCCTGTTTGATTTTATGCATAGAACCGGTTTCGTAATTAAAGTTTAATCTATCCGCTTAAAAAATGTTCCAACAGCCACAGGAACCCACGATAGAATTAATTAGAGAACCAGATAAAGTTGTTAAAGAAACGGTAAATTGAGTCAACAGAGTAAATCCAGTTAAAAGAGGCACAGCAATGCGACAAAATCATAAATATCCAACGAATACGGCAGATGGGTACTAACCTCCAGTCTTATAATAATTACAATTTTGTAACTACTAGTGGTATCCTAAGAGTTTTCGATGGTTTTAAAAATGCGAATGGAAGAAACTGTGACAATAAATGAATAAATGTCATTGAAGTTACAAGTGTAAGAAGGTTCGGAATATATGTTACTTTTTCTTCGCTTGTCGAAACTGAGTTAAACCGGACGAAAGTGCATTCCTGTTTATGATGAAATAATACGAGCATGGTGAGTTGTATCGCTCAGTTATATTATTTACAACGGCCATGAATTACACCAGATGGAGAAAGGCGTAACCCGCGTCAAAGAAGATCAAACAGGAGAAAGAAGGAACAGTATTTCACTCCATACCCCCTCGCTCATGTCATCCCCTTATATCAGATAGGAGAAACATAAATATTATTAATTTACAGTTGCCTAATAACTCTTGAGGCATATATTTCCGATGGGCGACATTTATTTGGGGGCTGTTTTTTAAGTTTTTCACCCTGGTAATAGAGCATTCTGATCTTAAAATACTGCAACACTTCGCGCGTTAGGCGGACGGAATTTCCGCCAGAGGCGCCTGGAATTGTAGAGACGGCTTCGGGTTTAAAAGCGGGTAGAAATTCTCGTCGAGTCATCTGGCTCTGAGGAGCGTTCGCCGACAGGTGCGGCTCGGGGTTCGAAGACTCCTGACAGGATAAGTAGGAGCAGCTCCTAATAGTCTCTGGCGGTAGGCTATTAAAGGGTCGCCCGACGGGCCCTTAAGCCGCCCCCTCCCGCACTCCCGCCCACGGCCATCTTGGCCCAGTGACAGACGCCGACGAGGCGGCCCACGTCTAGGATATACGGTCTACTTTTAACGAAGCGACAATTACCAGTCGTCGGCCAATTTATATATAGCAGGGGTCTTTTCAGAGGCCTGGAGTCGTTCTTGTGAGATAAAAGAGATTGTTAAAGTCAAACCAAGAAGTGTCGAACAGGTATGAAAATAACAAGTATGTTTTTCCTTCCACAATAGTTTACTCCTTTCTCCTCTCAAGAGGAGAGAGAAGATCGAGGAAACTAAGGTATTCCAAAACCTTCGCGGATCACAGTACAGGTATTTTCCTTCCACTTTTAAGAAGAAATATGTTAGGAGTCTGAAAATACAAATTGTGCCGCGTTCTCAACCATTTTCTCTATCCTCAGCCATAGCAGAGAGACCTGATAAGTCGGGAAAAGGAAATGACCTTTATAAAAAGAATGATTTTCCTATTCCGATCCGATAGTATCCCGCTTGGGGATCTGACAATTCCCCGACCCAATTCCAGAATCGCGAAACCTCCTAATGCCCGACAATAATAGGTAGCCCACACAATGGATGTTTCCCCAAGAGATGAGGGGACCGACGTTTGTTCAAGATATCAAGCTCGGCGGAACCCAGATGATGCTCTCTCTCTCTCGCTCTCCCTCTCCTCCCTCCCTAATGAATAATCCAAACAGACAAGCCCTCTCTGAGTTTCGATAAATTTCTTGAACTAAAACTTCTTATTTGTTCGAATAATTACCCGGTTCAGATCTTGCCAAAACCCTTTCTATTTCTTTCAGACGTTATGATTTTAGTCATTCGAAATATATTTATTTGCCTTAGCCTGTTCTTAAACTGGTCAATTAATTTAATTATTTAATTCTACAATAATTATCATAAATATAATATTGTATTTTCCATTTTTTATATAAATAAAAACATAATTAATGCACTTCAATCCTGATATCCAAACTCTCGCCAGAGAGCCAGTGAAAAGTGTTAAAACTAGAATAATTCGAAGAATAATTACTAATCCTTGATACCAGTGAGAAAAAATCTCTTGTCCAGTGGGAGACATTAATTTCTATAAATAGAACGGCAAACAAGACATTTGCAATAGTTAGCATGTGGTTATCATATGGCCAAGACTCTTCGACTAATATCAGTTGGGTACGAGCTAAGATGCATTGCTATATACTAGACCACAATCAAATAGCTGATATTTATGTTCATAACGATGCTTAAAATACAGGCTTTTATGTTGAACGATTAAAGCTCTTTGTGGCATAAATGCTATTTTGTAAAAATTCATTTTAACTCAATTCGAGTTCGATTCTTCGGTGGTGATAATTTTCCTCAATTACGAATGTCAAACGAAATAATATTTTTATTAGTCGAGCAATAACAGCGTTAACTTGATATGTATTAAGCAATTGTAGATCCAACGATAGGTTATTAGCTTATTTCTATAATGGAACCAGGAGAGCCTAGAAAGCATTTATAATAGACTGTTCATAACTTTTTTCCTAATCACAAATATATACCTGCTTATCTAACTTAAGAAGAATAAATCACTACGAAAATAAATGGTATTCATTTCGGTTCCAAAATGAAAAAGACCCGGTCTAAGATTTACGACCGTTCGGTCGGTCGCGACTTGGAAAACTATCGGCAACGCGACGCTCGTGTGGGTTTCGGGGCGGCGGCGAAGTAATTTATTAAAAACATTTCCGCCGGCTTCAATCAACGGTCTCATCGGTAAAAGCCGATATATGATATATAACTTTACAGTCCGTAGCCCCATAAATTTCTTGAAACCGCGACGTACCAATAATTAACGCGAGTGGGCGTAAGGACGGTCCCGGAAGGCTCTCGGGGGCAATAAAAAAATAAACCAGACGATCGCAGGGGTTATCTGTCTCGTGGAAATCCTCCGGCGTCCGTATCGCGTATCCGCCCTAAACCAAACGGCAGAAACAAGACGTTTCCTACAAAACTTTTATCAGCCCGACATTATTTAATATACAGGCGCCGGTCCTGAACATCTGCAATAAACAAATTAGTCAACGGGTCGAAAATAAAGCCCGGAATCGTCGCCGCCCGATAACAATTTGGAAATATAATTCGTAGGCGAGTTCAAAATAAAATGGTCGTTACTTACGAAAAAGCAGTTTCATCGCGTAAAACGTAGGATTGCATGCGTACGATTGAGAGAATCGACTTACCTGAAAAAAAAGAAAAATACTTATTAGAAGATTTGTAGAACATTGGACAATTTTGTTATTGTAACTTTTAATAAGATAAGAGTAACTTTCTTATTTTAATTTAAAAGGAATATTGGTGACACCAAATTCTGTATCACACAGACTATCTTATTTTATACCACAATATATTTTTGACACGTCCATTATATAGAGTGTATTCTCCTGATTGAATGGCGGACTGAGTTGTTTTCAATTTAACGTTCTTGTAAATAGAGAAAAAAATAATAACAAAATAATCCGAGAGCTGGGAAAGTATAAGATCCCCGATGTTTTCTCAGCAGCAGATGGCAAGTAATGGATGAGCTTCATGCGGAGGCCGTGTGAGTTGCAGTTTGGAAACATGCTTATAAATAGAAGAATAAAAGTTATATCAAACGTCTCTCCACAAACAAGCTCCTTGATTTAACGCCCAACACTTATCCGCATCATCGCCAGTAAAGTGAGTTGAAGTTTCTTCAAATAATTCATGTGATCTAAGAAGCCTTTCAACTGTACTGGGTTTCGTAAATTCCCCTTTAAATTATAACTCAACGCTTCATATATCGTTTACGATCAAATCTACCGCTTGAAAAAGCAGGGATTCAACGCGTGCTGGGGAACAAAACGTAGAAATTTTAATTCATTTTCATCCTTTAAAATGTTAAGGTTTGGACAAATCGGTCCACCTAAAGGGGATTTTCCTGAACTAAGTCAAATTTTGAGATAGCATGGAGCAGAACTGATGTTCGACCAGAATTCCTCTTTTTACTATCGTAAATTTGGTAGGAGAACCTAGGCCAAGAGGTGTTGCTAAAATGTCACGAACTTTATTTGGTTTTGAAGAACACTTGAGCAAGACCCTGATGATGGAACCAGTAAGATTTCCGAAACTGGGAGCTCCAGCGGGGATGGGGAATAAATCTTTCTGCTGGAACTCGCTCGAGTGTTCTTCAAAACCAGAAAGAATTTCGGAAGTCTCGGACAGTAATAAAACCGAAATGGTTTCCCCGTTTTTAGATAAATTTTCGTTGCCGCTTTGTTTGTTGTTTGGGAGGCCACCGTTCCTATTACTAGCGGGTTGAGCTAATGCCACTTCTTCAGGAAGCAGTTTCGCGGACGTAACGGGCCCGAATCGCAGCGGCCGCCGGTAGTTTAGCCGCGGAACGACCCGTCGAAGAATAACGGGCCCGGGGCAGAATTGCGAGGTCCCGGGCAGTCAATCTCGCCGGCGATTAGAAGGGAAACGACGGGCTTGTTTATGTGCGGCCCCCGCCCCCCGGCCGTGCCGGACGAACGTTATGGGCCCCGGGTGTCCTGTCGCTCTAACCACGGGCTCGATTTATCCCCCCAATATCCCTTCCCTAAGATTCAAATCTCTCCCACCCTCCCCCCACGTTTCAATAAATATGCGATAATGTCCCCTTTGCTCCGGCCGGTCAGCTAGAGGAGAGCGCGGCGGTGAATGTCGATGTCGACGTAATTCATAGGATAAAGTAATAAGCAAGATTTATCAGAAAAGGAAAGGGATAAAGTGGCGTCAATAGCCGCCGACTGGTTCGGGACTGTACGAGTCATATATTCCCAGTTATTGAAGCATCTTACGACTCTACCCGTTGTGTGCGAGAGGGGCTCAGCTCTTAATTCTGCATCTACCGGAGTTAACGTTCAGAGTGTCACGCGTACGGTTACCCAAATGTAAAATATATACCTCTATTGATCGACGAAGAAATTACGCTTCAATATCTGAGGTATTGAAAAAATATCCTTTTTAGTGAACTCCAGCCCATATATTTGAGAAAACCTTTCCAGGAGAAATAATATAACATAAAATAAGTTCCTATGCTCTTATTTAGGCTTCATATCCGTCAAAGGTTTTTACATTTTCAGTTTTTACATGGCCAAATATTTATTCATATTGATTTATAAATATTCATTTCGGTGTTACAAGATCGGTGAGGAACGTTTCTACAAATGATGAACTTACAAAAGAAGGATAAAAAATCTAAATAAAACGGATGATTCTCCAAGGCCCACTATCGGCCGGAATCAGGCCGGCCATTCAGACGAGGGGAATAAATTGAAATCCTCCCAATTAGTCGGAACAAATTACTGTTGAAATTAATTAGTTTCAGAGATAAAAGGTGAAGAATCGAGCCCCCCCCCCGTCTGTATGTAATCAATGAAGGATAAAAAGAAAGAAATGAAGAAAAATACTTTGAATAAACGATTTCAGTTCTGAAACGGGGGAAATAAGAAGATTGCCAGCGCCACTACCTTAATAATGGAAACTGCGGACATTTATAATTGAATTATGTCATAGCAGAATAGAATCATTAATTCGGTATAAATTAATAATTATAAAATATTCTCTCACTTTTCATGGAGAAAATTATGCGAACGTTACTTTTTCCTTTCTTGTATTCTGATGATTCGGAATATCCAATATGCAAATTAATACTATAAAATAGAGGACATGGCGCAAGTATAAGTAATGTTGAGTTTTACGACATTGATAATACATATTTTGTTAACGGTTTTAATGTCTGTGATGCATTTCCTTAACGGTATAAAGGCGGCCGGTAATATTATGTTACTGGGAGCACTTCTCGAAGTGAATCACCGAATCAATGTTCAGACTTAATAACAGACCTTAGAAGCGTCTGGGTTTTCAGCCAAATAATAAGTACCAGTTGCATACATGATGGGGGGTGGGGAGATAGGGCGGTTCCCCCTCTTGCTAGCGGTTAGGGCCGGAGATTAATTTCGGGACAGCTCAATCGGTCTGGTTACTCTGAACTCTGGCCGTTCGGAGAAAAACGGTCTCAAGCGGGCAAAAAAAAGGGTCAAGGAGCTGAGAAGATGCGTCAATTTGGTCGAACCGCCGCGACCAACGGAGAATGTGAGTCACCCCGTTTAAAAATGGGCCATTACAGAAACAGCGCCGTTTCTCCTTCCGGAGAGGGGCTTCTAAATCCCACCGATAATCTGGAGCATGACTCAACGCGGATCGCTACAATTGGGCCCAACTGGCTGATTCCTAGGGAGGTCCCAGGTTCTGACCCAGGCTCCTTCATATCTATCCGGGAACAATTACAGGGTGTTACTAAAATTCAACGAGAAAATATATACTAGAAATGTTTCTAATCGACCCTAATCATTAATGCATATTTTCGTCAATAGTTAATATCGATAGTCTAAAACACAGAACGACAGAATGATAAAAGGGATCTAACAGTTTTCTTCTGCCGAATCCAAATAATGTTATCGGATTTCCCCACTGGGAAAGAAGAGTGGACAGACAAGATGAATGGAAGCATACCGAGCGCAGAACCCCCAATTCTGGGCCTATAATTGATGCCGGGTTTTTAAAACGCTTGTAATTCGATATCGGGCCGTCTTCATTAGCCGGGAGCGGGCACCGCCCCGAATTAAACTATTTGTAGGACCGGACGCTCGAACAAGAGTCCGAGGGGGCGCCCATTATTCAACGTCGCCGGCTCCGTCCCGGTTTGGGCCGCTGACTAAATCCGCCGAAAAAATACCGGACCCCTAAGAGAAGAAAAAAAAAAGAAGCTCACCAACCCGAATTAAACTACCGTTGTGTCCGATGTGTCATGTCAAGCCGGGGACACTGGGGGCTGAGGCCCGTTGCGAAACAGAAAAGCGCTCTTATTCCTCGCGGTCCGCTCCGCTCGACGGCCGGTTGTAATTTAGCAAATGGGACTGTTACAGAAACAATTTGAAAGGAATTGGGCTCTCGCCGAGCCTGAATATTATCAGTCACTGTTATTACTGTAATTCATGATGTATGGAGCTCTAAGACCCCCTCTTTGGGCAACGCTAATTCTATCTTCAAATGGTCAGTGATGACCGACAATATTTTTAATTTTATAAGCGACTCTCAGATGCATTTATTTCACTACTCTTACGATCTGTCTGCCCTCTCTTACATAGCCCTTTGCTAGACAAATTGGGGTAAGATAACAGTAACAGTATAGTGACCGCACTGGTAGCGTTATTAAGCGGAAGTAACGAAAAATTCGATATAGCTTTATAAAGATATATATTATATAAAGATTTATATTAAAATATAAGGATTTATTGATTTTCAGATTTTAAAAGTTTTTGGTTGTTTATTTCTACACCGTTTAATACATGATAAACTCAAAAATAACAGTTTCATTGCAAATGTTTCTTAAAACGGGGGATCCGTACAATTTAGTTTTCTTCGGCTCTCAACTAAGAGTATACCAAGTCGTAGATAAGAGTCGGACCCGGGTAATTGGGCCAACCACTCATTAAATTATTCAGGGCACGCGGGGGTTTAAATGCAGGGTAATTATCGGAGATAGGCCATTGTTATAAAGGGACCAATCTGGGTTGGCCAGATGAGTCCCGTATCGAGATATCGGCTACCGTTTAATTCCGTTGGATGTGGCCCTGGGCTCTGAGCAGTGGAGACTTTAATCTGTTCCAGAACGATCCCGGGAAAGCTCGACAAGGTTTCTATAAAACGGGACCAGACAATGCAATCACCCACCAAACAATATCTTGAAACAATATATACTTTACTGAAAAACATAAGAGGTATCTTCTAAACCCTCTACATATTTAGAGATATCATGGAATGATATTGACATTGTCAACGGGATTGAAAAGGTGTTCATTGATATGCATATATTCGAATTAACAAACTTGATACCCCCTGGAAATGCAGAATAAAAAGAACCGAACCAATAACCGTTTATTTCAGAACGCGAGTACACGACAAAAAGGCGGCACATTATAAGTAAAACGGGTTATTTTCAGTAAGGTGTCAAACAATTTTGAAAATATGACCGAATTTATTTGATGTTTTCAGCATTCAACAACAGGGCTTGTGCCGTTTCTCGCGCCCGAATTGTTTTGTACACAGATCCTCGCGTCCTGCATATTTGCAATCCCGCCAGCCGTACACACTGCAACACTGCAGAGAATGCAGTTCCAATCTTAGACTGTTGATTTAGGGCAACGTGTTAGTTTGAGCGCTGAGCTGGACCGTGCGCAATCAGATATTAACAAACAAGGGTTTCGGTTGAAATCGCGCGGAATTCCGGACTTGATTAATTCCGAAGTGCTCTGCGTTTGCTGACCGGTGTTGATTACCGCAGCTACGGCCTAGAGTCATACCGACCGTCGATACCTCCCCATCTGGTTCATCCCAAACGAGAGAGGAGAAAATTGAACAATTTATGAAATTCCTCGTTCAAATAGGAACGCTCTTGTATTTTATGCAACAGAAGTTATTTCTGCATGACAGTAAATATTAAAACTCGTATCTACAAAAATGGATTATATAATTCTACTTATTATATATCAAAATGATATTTGCACCATATAAGAAGTGTCAGCCATCGCTCATGCCACAAAAAATAATTTATTTCTGTCCTTCATAAAAATTGTTTACACTTACTCTGCGTGCAACAGACTTTGGTGCAAAAGTTCAAATCGTAGTTTATTATTGATTATTCATTCAATTTTTACTAAAAAACTGATCTTAAGCTTAGGTCAGGTTAGCTTAGCACGGTATTGTTGGAAAAATGGCCAGAAATAATAAACTCGTATGTATAAAGCGGCGGGTTGATTGTGTTCGCTTCGAATTCGGCAGCCCGAAATTCCGGACAAGGATTGAGCGGTACGGGGCTGTCCGAGAAACTTCCACAACTGTAAAGGGGTTTCTGGACCGACGGCCCGGGAAATGGAAAAAAGCGGGAGAAAAACCGCGGCAATTCATCAACTCCCGCCGCGCCCGCTTTCATAGTCGGTTCGTGACTGAAGCCCACTTCTACAAACTACGTGCGCTTTCAGTTAAACTGACGCTTATTATGGACGCCACCAGTCGTGTTTCTGTCCAGCGAAATTGGTGGCCTATCCAGAGGAAATTTCTTATATCTAGTTGGTACTGACACAGTAATGATACGTATCCTGCGTGAAAATAACTGAAACTAGTTATTTTTAAATGCATTTGTCGCCATACGCGCTTTCTATCAATCGCCAAAATATTTTTATCATGACTTTTCCCAACACAATCTTTATGTATTCGCATGGCATGTACTATAGTTTTGGCAATATAGTGAATGGGGAAAAAACCCCTAATATCCCTAATTTAAAATTTAACAATGAGAGATCCACAAAAACGGCTTTAAAATACCAAAATAATTTTTAATTCGGCGAACAATGAGAAGCAGCATCCGGTACAAAACCTACTCGATCACTGTCATTTCTGGAAACAAATCCAACATTGGATCTAAAAACACCGTATTTTGAAGTTAGTTTTGAAATTAGTCGGGCGGAATTAAGTACAGTTCTATTCGAGTCGGCCGATAAACCAACAGAAAAGAGGGAATAGAAGGTACAACAAAGAACACCCGCTGTTGATACCGTGTTCGGCGGCGGGACGCGTTCAGAAAAACAAACGCAGGCACAGAGTACACACACATTCGCAATTCTGTAATCAACTCGCGAACGGGGCGGAGAATTGGCATCGGAGCGTTTGTGCATTTCCCCATAGGTCGGCCTTTCCAGTGATTGAGAGATAAGTACTTGGGGGCCGAAAGCTAAACGTGTAATTATAATATATCCAATTGCCCAGATCCACTCGAATCCTAGAAGTGGCGGGGGCGGGGGCTTCCCTTCATTAATCACATTTTAGGTACTTATAAGGCGCGAGTTGTAATTATGAAATAATTGCGGTGTAGAAATCCTCGGCCGGTTCGGCAAACCTCATTAGGAGGGGAAGGACTCTTTTAATTTCGGATTTCCATTAAAAGTTTAATAGGAGAGGATTTTTTTCCCCCTCTTAATGCCAGCCACTCTTTAAGGCGAGATTCGATGCGGGCCCGGCCCGCGAGATGGTTACCGAATTTCGTTATTAAATTAAACCGTTTGGCGTTAGAAATTACATCCTTTTACGCGCGGGCCCCCCTCGTTTATCTAGAAAATTGAACCGGGAGTTATTACGCCGGAAGATAACCCGCCTCCGAAATTATATCCACTCGCATTTTAATTTCTGGGGCGAAATCATTTTTTTCTTACGAGCGGCCACGAAAACAAAAAAAACCGATTCGCGATCGAAGCCGCGTTACATACACTTCTGCCCACCTGCAAAATATTTCCAATTAATTACAACCAGATTTCCTCAGAGTTTCTTTCCAGGAAAGGAGACTGCGGAATTAATACAGGTAAATCCACTTTTTCGAAAGGAACGCCGCAAACGGTAAACAATTAGGTCGGGCCGACAAGACAACTTTTGCCCGAAGCCAGCCGCGAGGGTTCTAACTTTTAATGAAGAGATTTCTTAAGAGAGACCAATCGAGAGTTTGTTCAGGCCCAAGGTTTTATACTTATTAACGATAAGGTCTAATGAGATAACCTACCAAATGCTAAAACTAGAATTTCATTAATAACTAAAGTTTCGACATTTGTAACTACAGTTCACGATCATATTTAAAAAATATTAGATCTTTAGATACAAAAATAGTTTAGTTTCATTCACATAAATAAAATATTTTTGGGCTACGAATGTTAACCTTCTTATTCCTAACTGATGAATTTATATTCCTCGAAACATTTTGTTATACGCAAAACAACTCATCCCTTAATTCTAAATCTCCTTTTCCTGTTTTCCATGGTAGTAATATGAATTAGCGACTAGAAACTAAGACATATGCACTCCACATGTTCGCCAATCGACCTCGTTCCAATCCTCACCCTATTACAAGCTGTTTTTTGGAGTGGCATAAGTTGGGAATAAGACATTTAAATAAGCGCATCCATCGATTGCTAGGATTGGGCATATACATATTGGACATAGCTTTTGAAACACAGATATTACGTCGTGAAATTTGCTTAAGGGCGCTGAAATGCGCGGGAGGATAATATTTAAAACGTGAACCAAAAGGCACCGATAGAAACATTCTTTCGTTGATTAAATGTCACTTCAATTATCGACGCACGCACCGGCGTACTGGCCAGGTGCGCTAGTCGCAAGAATGATTTACAATGGAGTCTCTAAATGTCAATCCTAGCTATCGGCGAGAGGAGGGAAAAAAACAGGTTGTAGCTCGCGATCGACAAACTATTTAAAATCTCGATACGGCCGAAGGACAGACGCCGAGGGTAGAAGAAAATCATTCAATTGTACCGACTTCCCATAACTCATTAGAGGCTGGACGTAGAGAGACCGGGAGGATTTCCATATTAGGCCGGAGACACCGCCTAACCGGTATTAAACCGGGGATGACAAACGGCCGTAAGTCACGAGCCCGACTGCTATTATGCTGCGCAATATCTGCTGTGCATTATGCTCGTGGGCAACGGAGGGGGGGGGGGAGAATAATATAAGCCGCTCTATTAACCCCCGCTCTGAAATACAGAATCCCATTCACCGGGGTTACGTTACCGGTCGCCCTTTGAACTACAAACGAGCTTACTGATAATAGTGCAATTAATATATAGCCTATCGGCCGCCGTGAGATTGCTCTTGTCGTTTCCTATTATGTTTAATGGTAACAATTTTCATTTCCAGGGGGACACGGAGTCCACTGGTTCGGGGACACCAAACGATAATAGTGCAATTAATATATTCATACCAAAAGTAAGCCCCTTACCGGCCATCAAGAGGTTGATCTTTTTTCCTAACTACTACTACACATTGTATTACTATACAACATAACTGCTTTAAAAGTATTATAAATAATGACAAATTAATGAAATTCAAATTTACTATTGAAATTTACAAAATTAAAATCGTTTCTATTTCCGAAAATCATCACAGTATTTTTTATACACAATTTATATGGAAATCTGAGCAATCATCAAGCCTCTGATTGCGTGAGTAGAAAACTGGATGACACTAATATCCTTTTATAGACTGCATTTCTGGTGGTATTATTATTCTATACCACAAAGCGTAAATGGAAATTAATATTTTTTTCGTTTAAGTAAAACAGTAATTAATGGGAATAAATATGATAAAAAGGCGAAGGCGAATAACCGGGTTATATACAATTAAGGCCCTTTAAATAGCAGTTAGGCCCAAATTCGATTGTCAGAACCGGACCGGACTAATGTCCGATAGAGATCGGCGGGGGCCCGAAATCAGATTTTAACCTCAGAATTAAATCGTGCGGTTTTTTCCCCACCACCTCCTCCTCCTCCTCTTTTAAAAGCCGGCGCTCAATTAAAATTCCGTACCCGTTTTCCTCCGACGCACGGAATTTAATCGGGGACGACGTGGCGAGAATGTAACATAAGTCGGTGAGATCGGACGGTCGTTGGGGGGCCGGCAGGAAGGAAGGAAACCTGAAATACGAAATATTTTTTCAGCGTTTAGCCGGGGCCCGTCCACAACAAACAGGACACGCTCCGATGAGTAGAGCCGATTTTTATCTGGGGGAGGTCCCGACTTTAATCGGGCCGAACACGCTCCCCCAATTAAAAACAGAGCCCAGAATACAAGGGCTAATATAATTTACACGCGATGTACTAAACTGCGGTCATAACTTGTGCGCGTTCGGTTGGATTAAAATTCTGATTGGCCAACCCAGGCTAAAGCGTCGGGTAAAGCTTTAGCTTAAGACAATTTTGTAATTTTATTTTTAATGATAAATTTAATTCCTTTAAGGATTTGATTGCTCATTTCGACATTATTAGATTCCAAAGGTATAGTTCTTCCGGAGCTTTCCATAATTTTTTTCCTTAAGTTTTAATTTTATAGTGGAGCAAATAGCATCAGTTTTGAGTTGATATTTCGAAACCATCACGGCGGAAACAACCAGACGGCATCAAGTATATCGTTCTGGTTAAGTCACAGATAAAGGAAATAGGTAGTACCGCATGGGGTCTAACCTCTGGACGGTTCTTCGCCCTTAGCATCAAGATACGTGCTGCCCTACCGTAAAATATATAATTAGAGACCTAAGGCGAATAAATTCGGTAAAGTAAGGCTGAGTTAGTGTGAAAGCTCCGGAGTTGATCACTTAAGGAGATTGCTGGCTGCAGCCCGCTCTCGGAGCATTGGAAAGCGTGCGACCCTAAGATAAAAAGGCATCCTCTCGTTCCTCGGCCTCTCTTAACGGCCGCCGCAATTAACGTTCTTTGTCGCCTCCGACTTTTCAACTCCGTCTCCGCTTGCAACAAATTCCCCCTCGCTTCCATTTACCGTGCGGCTGTTCAAAATTTTCAACTAGTGTTTGCTAGTGTGTAATGCTTTTTGAGTCTGTAATATATTCCATATACTATTTTTTATCGTCGTTTTTTAGTAGAAAATTCGGTATTCTGACCAGCAATGCTGCGGGAGGAGACATCCCAGTAATTATTATTGAGATTAAATGAATCCTACAAAATATTTATTCTTTAGGAAAAACACCCTAAAAAAGTATTAATAACAAAAGGACACATAAGTGAAGTAAATAACAAACGGGAATAAGAATAACGAAATTGAGTACCTGTAGTGTCCTGTGGGTACATTATAAGTATAAGAATTCTGCTTCCATGAAAGGGATATAAATTTTCGGCAGGTATGGGCCTTGGACCGGTCCGGGCAAAAGGCGGAACAGCCTCGAGCGCTCTGAACGGACCGTTCTGGGCCGACGCCTGCCCGTGCCTATTTCTGTGTTCGCGATATCCAAACCAGATACAGAATAGGCGAATATCTATTCTCTATCGGACGGCCAAACGGCGCTTAGGGCGTATTGTGTGCGACCGAAGGGGCTCCGCTCGGACACAATGAGACCGGAGATATAGAAGCGCCGGGATGTCCTGTGTTCTCATTGAAGCGGGAAGAACCCATGGAATGGAAACATAATGCGTAGAGGAGGAAAGGCTATTCTGTACTGAAGAAATGGGTTTTCCCGAGAAGAGATCCGCCACGCCCAATGGGCACAAAAACCGGACTTATATCCATAACAAGTCATTTAACTTACACTTGCATTCATACGGACTTGTAAAATATTGCCATAGCTTGAAAAAGGAAGTCCCTGTGGAGACTAATAAACATTGCCTTTTTTAAAGAATGGCAGGTACAATTTATCAACAGCTGGAATATAACGAAATAAGGATTTCTGGAGAAATAATGAATTTGATCCGGAATGACCGCAATGACTTAAAAGCACTAAAATTTTGTCTAGTATGCACGCCCACCACCATCTGGAGCACAATTCATTGTTGTTTCGATGTTTTATAAATCGTAGTCTGTAAATTTTGAATTACAAATAAAGCTAGCGGAAGCAATATTTTGAAGCTGGGAATGTGAATAACATCCTGAATAGGCCATGCTGCTGCGCGATGACTGATGGCTCAAATATGAAATACGCCGACGAGAATGCATTAGTTCCACCTACATACACTAAAAGCAAAAATATTCAAACAGGACAAGATTCCACAACGGGTTATTCCCGAAATTTGCCTTCTAACACGGAATTCCTTTTTTCTTTATTTTGCCCTAAGGTTGACAGGCGGCTCTGGGAGCTTAGAAGAAATCGAATTAAACTTTTTCCTTTTTTAATTAATCCGATTACATAAAACCAAAGAGAAGGATCGGAGATCAGATAAAAGTCCTTCCCCCTTTAGAAGTTATCTGCCCCATAAGTTTTTCACTTTAATATAAACAGGTTCTCGTTAACGTAGGACGGACAGAAGCCTTCAAACCTGTTTTCGGGATACTTTCGGTTCGCTTGGCGATTTCACAAAACAACAAAATTTTACGAAATCAAATGATAAATTAACATTCAAATCAGATTAAAAAATTGTACGAAATGCATATAACAACATAAAAATTATATTTAATATTTCATTAAATTAAGTAGTTGAATAGTTCTTGTATGCCCCGTATAATTCTGATTTAATATTATAAATATTCCTAATGATATCAGTAATATAGTTATTTTGACAGCCCCAGTTATATAATCTGCCCCTTCTTATATCAGTAGGGTACACATTTCTGATCATCTTTACGTGTACATTTATATTATTGTATATATATATATATATATATATATATATATATATATATATATATATATATAAAATATATAAAAAAATATGTTATTTTTTAACTAATTAAGAGAGATCGTAAATATTTATCGACATAGGATGTAAAAGATATTCTTTACATATAGAATTATTTACAGACGAAAATGAATAATTTCGTTTCTAGGAATTCTTTTTTGGGCTAACCAACGCCCAATACGGTAGCCGAGGATCCACGTCCGTGACGTGGGTGGTCTGGAGTATGGCAGGGTTAATTGAGTGTCATCGGTGGAAATATTAGCCAGGGTCGGTGCGAGGGTGGTCCGGGCGGGTCTCAAGTGGACCCGGCCAGGAGGAAAAGGGGACCCTCAAAATAGACATACCGACCTCTCCCCCAAACCGAGCAACAAACAGCCCAATACGAAAACACGGTCCGCCGAAGGCAACAAATTGAATTCCCCCCTCCCCGCTTCAGCCCCACATCGCCTGTCCGAATCCTTTTTGCTACCTAACAGGACAAATACCGGGATTTCACCGAATGAGAAACGTCCGACCGGCAAAGAGAGTCGCCACTCTTTGGCCCCACCCTGGACGGGTATCGGCTATCCATCCGACAGTAGCATTCCGTCAATAAATTACTGGGACGCCCAGTGCCGTCAGGATGCTCCAACGTCAATGAAGTTGAATTAGACGAGGGGACGCTTTTGTTATCACTTTCAGGGGACAAAGAATAAAAATGTTGGATTTCGATTTTTTTAATTATAAGATCAAATAATTTTTTATAATATAAATAACTATATTTTTTTATGGAGCTATTAATGGTAGTACAAATGAATTATTAACCGTTTGGAAACAACGCAGTGTGGCAGAAACTGAAGTCACTCTACTCTAAAAAAAAATTGCGAACGCCGGTTATAAAGGTGTTAGATTTAAACAACGTCCTAAAACTGTTTCCTCGTTTCCCACCCCATTGAGGCGTGCGCATCATTAGCCGGACGCTAGCTCAAGCGAGAGTTTACCGAAATGACAGTTGCCCACCGCAGGACCCGAAGCCCATTTCCAGTTCAGGAATAACTGAGAGATAATCCTTTTCTCGAGAACGCCGCATGTTAATGCCGAAAGCTGGTTCTGTCGTTGGTCTGAATATTACCCAGGCGGGTAGGGAGGACCTGTCCGCAGGGTGGTCCCTCACATCTTTCAAGTGGCCCGTAAGCCCCCCTCCCCACAGCTCTACGGACGAAAGTGACACCGCCGTTCCAAAAATAGTATCCTTAATCCTCCGGGCTACTTAACGGGAACATTAATTTACTGTCTATGGTACCGGAGAGTCCCGATTTAAAAAAAAATAAAATAAAGTACGAGTAATAAATACGTGAAACAAATTGACGCTTAAAAGTCCGGAGCGGGATGTGAAAGAAAACAGAGACGTGAATGAATCCCGGACCGGAGCTCTTAATTAAGAGGGTTAAGTATAGAAACGAGGTTTTACTTTTATGACTTTTTTCCCGAGTAAGGAAACATTTGATGTCGAGCCTATAGGACGGTAATGGCGTTCGGAAAACCTTTATTGGTGACAGTAAAGGACGGCAACTTCAGCATATATGGCGAATATACAAATGTAATCAAATGTGCATATATATTCCTTCAAGGCTTGTTTAAGATATATTTCAATCCGTCTACTTCTGTCAAGGCACAGTTCCGAGATATAAGACCAACGTTAGTACTAACTGTTGATCAATTTCTACAATGAAGAAAGTTAACATAGCGCACAAAACCGATGCTGATTTGGTCTTGTGGAGTGACAATGCTACCAAACCAACTGCCAACTACCTCAGACTAAAGAGACTGAAATAATTAAATAAAAAAACTTGCCATTGCAGAAGTTAAAATATCTGAAAAATATATTATCAGATCATTTGGTTCGACGCCATACATTTGACTATCCTGAAGCTCCATAAACAGTTTCAGGAAACAAAAGCCTGTATCTAACACAGAATAATATGTAACTGAGAAAGGAGAACAATGAATGAGAGATACGGTGGATGATACTGTTTTTGCCCAGCAGAGTGTATACATTAATCTCTAATTCAATTGTTTCTACACTCTTCCCAGTAAAATTTCCAGAACGGAAGAGCAGCCAATTGAAAAACAAACCGGAAAACACGGCCAAATACAAGGCGCGACAATTGAGTCGGAGACCCAGAGGGATGGGGTCCTCCCCAGGGGTGGACCCACTTTTTACATATCCGAATATTCCCCGCTCGCAGGAAACACGCTTGTTAATTTAATCAACGGTGCCGTCCCCGTTGACAAATTGAAAAAAATCGGACACTAGAGTTCAGTAAAAAAGTGGGGAAAAAATGCCCGTCGTTCCATATATGGTTCCTGAACTACCCGGTCTGTACAGCCGGTGGCTTAAGAAACAGGCTTTATTGCGTCCCGACTTCTCTCCTCGCCGAGGTGTTTTTTAAGGCTTAGCCATTGAGAAACTAATTGTGTTTACAAATGTAACGCCCGTTATAAATAATAGGGGCGTCGAACAGAAAGAAATAAAAAACGAAAGAGGCGAGATAGATCCTAGATTAAGCCCAGGAGTCAGTAATTAAGCCAACGTGGCCGTTTGAAATACGCGACCGTATTCGTTCCAACGATGTTGGAGACTCATAAATAGTAATCAAATCACGTTAATGTGAAAATATATAAGTCGATTGGACACCGCGGAACACAACTATATAATATGGCAAAAAGAAATAAAAAGAGCATTTTTATGATTAAATTAAAATATTTTTCAGAGTTCATATCGGAATTCACAATATCATTTATTGGTTTGGCTGGATATGAATACTGCCATTTATGCTCATATTTAATTGATTGTGCTGACTGATTGAACGAATTATATTATGCTTAAAATACAATGAAAGTAAGATGCTTTGTTAAAAATCACAGTCGGGAGTGGGAAGTCTATAACGAGTGTCCGGTCGCAGAAGGTCCTTTTGTTAAAAACTGCAGTGCAAATAGGTATCATAAAACACCCCCGAACTAGTCTTATTTTTCTACGCTGCATTCCTACTTTGAGGCGGTGGTAGGGTGAAGGGGAGTCTATAAATTCATGTCGTCCCCCTGAACGCTTAATCCGTGCGCGAAGGCTGACCGAAAACATTCAGCGCCGTCTTTTCCTTTTCGGTTTCGCAAGGGGATTTCATCATAGTGCACGGGCTGCCGAGCCTGGAGAGGCCACCGGTTGGGATCGTTTGCATTCCGAGAACCGACGTCGGGAGGGATGTCATCCAATACAGGCCGGGGGGAGACGATGAAACGATGGGACGTTAAACGCGACTCGCCTTATAAGCAGTTTTCAGATATATTGAAAACGGAGAATGAAATTCGCTCCGACGGCACCGATAAATTGAAACCCTCGCCGACGCTAACGGCCGGTCGTCTTCTGGAAATGGTACCCAATACTTCCGGTTTCGAATGATACTTGAATTAGGAACAAACACGGTATTCTTCGAAGTGATCTCATATCAAAACCTTTACGTTTGAGCATCTAAAACGAATTCGCCGCTTTCTCATCTTGTCTTGATATTCCTGAGTAGATGGATTTATTCTACATGTTTACAAATTCACTTTTCGAACGACAGGCACAAGGCTACGGAGGAAATTTCGGAAACTTTTATGTCCAGTTATATATATAACCATAACTGATTATTTTCCATTAACATTTTGCCTCCTCAAGGACATTTTCAAAGAAATGCGTAATCAAATGATCCTGAAGGAATTGTTCTGAATAGAAAAGTTCCTAACGTTTACCAATACTTGGATCAATTTTATCACACATTATTCACATCATCCAACGTTTTAAACTTGAACATTTAAGCTTGTTCTTTGCAAAAAGAACTGTCCGGCAAATTCAAAAGCACTAAAATAATCCTTGAGAACAGCTCTTCTCTTTACATTACTTGATATCGTACTGTGGGAAAGGTAACAGATATGTAGGCAAACCGTCGTAGATAAATTTCCGATACGGTCGATCTCGTTCCCAGGCCTGTGAACACAGCCTTGGAATGACATTTCATATTTCTATGAACCTGACAATTCCACCTCCTCGGTGGAGCAGAGGCATAAACCTAGAAACCTATTTAAACCAAGTTCTCAACTGTACAAACCAAGAATACATACGCGTAAGATAAAATTAAAGAAACCGGTGTATCCTCCAGCCCAGAGATAAAATCATACAAATCCTTTTGCCAGTAAAATACCGGCTGTTAAATAAAGTTAACCTGCCAAATAGGGCGACAAACGTTTCCCAATCGGGGCTGGAACGAGGAGGAATGTACTATTAATTAGACCTTGCCTTGAAGCCGTGTCGCCATACGGGACCAGGGGAGTGAATATGTATTATTCGGTTTTTATCTGTACTAGGACTCGGATCCTGTAAGCGCAGTTATCCTTGAACGCCGTGGAGTTGTCCTGTAAACAACGTTCTCGGATAAAGTGGAGATAACTCAACCGAGGGGGGGATTACTTAACGCCAGAATTTTATACCTTATGTAGGCCACGTAATATGTTAACAAATAACGTTAAATTAATACTAAATAAAACCGGAATAACTAAATATTTACGAGTGCTCTTACGGAAACATTCCCTTTCAAGTCTGAGGCAACATACTGAGCTGAACTTTAGCCTATAAGCAATCTTAATAATTCAGATTCTGTACTAGTTTTAAAATAACTAAATACATCGGTGAACTTATTTCAAGTAACCAGTAAATATCCTCTGGATAGAGTAAGATGAAGGTTGGATAAATTATTATTGGTTGGACGCACTAATATATGACTTATGTCACAAACTCGTACAGAATAATTTAATATTAAACCATCGAGACAGGTCTCCATGCTGTTTATTCATTCAGGATTTGTGTTCCAACATTATTCCTTCTCAATTTTAATCGATTCAGTTTAGGCACAATATTACAACAACAACGAAATTCTTGTGGGTACAGAATTTCTTTATTAACTGAATCTCATGCGGATTTATTTGAGGCCCACTTATCGATGGTGACTGTTTGAAGTTACTATTCCATCATGATTTTGGATTTAATATCTATAAATTTTAAAAATATGGCTACGATTTTTCGTAAAAATCCTTTTACAGCATTAAACACTCACTTTTCATGGCGTTATTTTTAAACGTCTGCAGCTCGACAAAGGGTATGTCGCTTAAACAAAATTTTTTCTTTAAACCACCCCAGCCTTCGGGAATATCTGAATAAGCCCGGCTCCCCGGCTTGAAAAGGCAGAATGCCGACGGCGCCAATGAATCCCGGCAAATGAAAACACCGGTGACAATGGAATATCCTAGAGGGAGCCGGTAGGTGGGCGAGGGGGGGGGGCGCACTTCCATTATCTCGATAGACGGGGTACCAGGGCGGTTTACAGAACGATAGCATTAAATATAAACGCGTCGTTGAAAAAAGCGGTTGTATGCACATTCTTTCCGGTCCCCGGCAGGCCGCTCCTTTTATATCAGCGGAGAAGGGGGGAGAGAGAGAGCCATTTAATAAAGATAAGTGGAAAGGAAACGGTTGTAAAGTGAAACAAGCGACGCGAAGTCTCATTTCCAGCCTACGGTAACCGGCCAATAATCGTAATTTTTACTAAAACCCGATAAAAAATCGCGCTATTCTTCTCATTAAACATATAGACAGGAATTATAATGGTACTAAAAACTTAAATTGGCTCCGACGGGAGAGTGCAATAAGGAATCGCGGCAGTAAGTTAAATATAAACGTCAGATCATCATTAAATTTACTAGTCGAACTACTCCGTTCCACCAGAGAGATACACCACATATCCACTCAGAGATAACAACTCATATTATACTTATAAATAACTTCAACACAGTCAAAAACAGTGGCCAGAATAAGAAAATTAAAGTTAATACTGAATAATATAACTTATTGATGAAAGTATAAAAATTTGTTTATACTTTCCAACTTTTTGTAAAGTTCGTACATCATGTTACATGAAGAAATCAAATGAAATAGAATATTACTTTTTTAGGAAATCTATTAATGGCGTGTTGTAGAAAGGATGCATTATCTTAATTTAAGATTCCTGTTACGGAGTCCGCGGGGCTACGAATATCATTATTCCTGCCACCTCATGTAGCACGCACTCCATCGGTTAATATTAAACGCGAAGATAGGATGCCTCGTTCGGCAACTGAAATGCGTGGGCGTATCACTTATTTGCTGACGGAATGCTATTGAAGACGGCCAGAGGCTGAAATCGGACCGGCAAAGTGCCCAGTAAACGACTGGGGATGGCAGATCTCATGAGTTATAACATATATTTAAATAATAGCTCCAAGAAAAATAAGTTCAAAATTGACAGGGTATAGATTACCCACTAGCTATTATTATATGTGTGAAAATACGATATATGAATGTGTTAGTGAATACAGGACATACAGAAAATATATGAAGTAAAATATTCAAAGCAGGCAGATGCAGCCAGTGCTTAATAGGCTGCATTCATAACTTCTCTATCCTCTGACCCATTTATGTTGTCAAATAAAGTGGCGGGTTTAAAACTTTTTAATAAGCCATTACTACGTAAGTTCAATTGCGGCAATCCGATTGTGATATCATGTGTCGATTACGGGTATGAAGTCAACATACCCGCAATCATTTCCAAAGAGTGCTACTTTCGCACACTGTAATTGTGACCGGCTCAATTCATTTCCTTTTTCTACCGGCAAATTATTTTCGTGGCCTTAGCGCTCTTCAACCATTGTAATGTCTAAAAAATCCTATGAAACAACAACATATTTTATAAATAGAAGATATTCCTGTCAATTAGCACGTCATTAGAGACGAAAGGATGCTTTTTTTTTTAGAACGCCTATAGTTTTATTCTGCCTTAATGCGACGGCACATCGCCTAGGAGTAGTTATTACGCCATGCTATTACCACAATTATGTCAGGGTTCATCAAGGTTCTGGTTAATCGCTGTGTAGGAAAGAAAATAATACACGATGAAATTCGCAAGTCTCGTTCCATAGTTCCATCATAATGGCGGACTTAAATATTGTTGTATATAATTACAAACACCATGAATACAGCTACAAGAAAAACTATGTTTTAGGCAAAATGTACTTTTGAAGTGTGTCCTGCAATTGGAGTAAAAATATTCGGCCAAATTAAAAAAAAAATCTGCCATGTACACTGGAACGTTTATTTAATTTAACGAAATGCGGATTCATGGGAAAAAAATTGTTTACCACGAGGACCACCTAATTTTTATCATTTTATCTGTCCAAAAGATAATACGTTATCTATCAGGTCTGAGATTTCGGTGACCTAAATGTAAATAGATTCCCAATCGGTGGAGATCGTCTAGATACGTGAATTGCTGAAGTATTTTAGATCGGAAGAAAAGGTTAATTCAGTCAAATTTAACTACCGCGTTCCAAGAGTACACAAACGTAACTATTGCTTCATTTTAAGCAGTAATTGGTTAACTAGTAGATACAACCACTGATACGACTGCAAGTAAGAATAATAAAAAATGGTTGCAAAAATATGGAATTAAGAGACCTGAAAATAAGATTCATTACTTTATTTCGTTAAATTATACTCCTTTAATTCCCACCAATTTGACCCTGGGTAATGATTTAATACATCGATCCTTCGATCACAACAGCCCGATTAACCGCACATTTAAATTAAATTTTAGACAGACTGAATTAACCACCGCCTATAGAGCTGAATAGAAATCTTCGACGTGTTTATATAGGAGGACAGCTATTCCCTATTATAGGCGTAAAAGCCCGTTCATAATTTAGTTCCGCTCGGCCTCGACCCCGCCGATGTCGGTGTTGAATTACTCCTGGATTAGACCGCAAAAGGTATTATTTTTACCTTTTTTAAATAGTAAACCACCTTATTTCCCACTAGCCAAATTTGGGAAAGGGATTTCACGCTTTTACCGGCTCCGTGTAATTGAATTTAGAAAATTAACGGTCTTCAAAATTGCAGAGGCATACAGATGTTTATTGATCAGAGATTTGTTTTACATAAATACAGTAATTTCATGGGAATCATTAAATCCCGAGTTACCTGTCAGTATAGAAGAACGAATTATGGAATGAACAATCCGCTGGAGATAAATTAATGGGGACATTGACTTTACAAGAATTATACTCTTCGTATATTTTTTCGAACTTATAAAGTTTTTTCTGCTTTATTACTTTTCCTTATTGTTAATAGGAACACATATACATTGTTTCCCATATGCAATGTATTATACATCACCCAATAACATTTCCATTTTTTTTTAAAGTGCCAAAGAATGTCTTATTGGAAAGGGAGTTAATCCCAACGGATGGTCGTAAATACGTCTAATCGTTTACTCCAATCAAATTCACGGCTCGGAGAATGAAATTGCTGGACAAGTACTAACGAGCTATATAAGAGATGGTGCCCACAGATTAAGTATGATGATTCTCTCAGATGGGTGCTTAATTGCTGAAATATCGCTGGTCATCAACGCCTACCAGTTTGAGTAGTTGAACGGTATAATCGGTAAATAGACGGTGTATTAGGGCAACAGAGCACGCACCAAAGGAAACTATTCAGAGAGTAAGGGAAGAGTACTTCATTAATAGGGTTGAACTACTGAAGATTTGAAACACAATGATATTTCATATAGTTTAAATAAATCACATAATGACTTAAGCGGAACTTTTAATCCCTATCATATAAACTGTATTCTGCTCTGATGGTTATATGAATAATGTTAAACGAATGTAAATTCCAATGCATATCGGCCAGCGGGTGATGGGAGATACCTCCTATAGGACCGTACGCGTTGGGAAATAAAGGAAGGCATATCACGGTCCATGACTAAAGGCATTCAGCGTATCACACGGGCCGTCGAATACAGACAGGAGTTGCCAAAGCGTTATAAGACGAGTATGGACAAAAATAGAATGGACTCACCTACCGCTGCTAGCAAGACCACCCCACCACACCTACTCTAATGGGACGCAGATTACTCAAACGTCATTCAATCACCTTGATTTAATTCGACTCCTCCCCGCAAGAATTGTGCCTAATTCATTTCGTAACTTCTTTAAGAAAATGTTCGACATCTTATAATGCATTTCTACCATAAGAAATAATATAAAATGAACATTAGTGTCTACACATATCACAGGTTGTCTGACCCGCAGGACAAAAGAACTACCATGATGACTTACATATATAATGTTTTATTAGCTTGTGCATACTAATACAGCCTTTCTTGTACATACTCGCAGAGGCTAACCTTCGAGGTTTCTCCCACCGCTAGTAGGCAACGCAAGCGCATCTACTTGGACGGGGATAGGGTGCTTTGTTCGGAATTGAGGAAAAGTATCCCTAGCGAAGGTTCGCGGATAGAAACCAATACTGCTATTAGGTTTTAATATTATAAAATTCATCTAAAATACTGAACGAAATACGATAAAAGGGGTCATGGAAATGAATATGATACGCGATATTGGGGTATTATTAATGTAAACCATTCTAAAAACAACTTCTGAACGTTCTGTGACATTACAGTAGAAATAAAGGGGGCGACTAAAATAGGAACTGCGCAGTCGCCGATAGCCAGTGAGTGTACCCATATCAAATCCCATTTATTTACGCCGGATTTTCTTTTAATCTGTACGAACAATAGAAATCGTTATCAATGCAGGCTTTTAATTGGAGGAAACATAAATTACGCGGTGGGTACCGGATCAGCAAGTCTCCGTGCAGGGGATAATATGACCATCCGAGTTGATTATTTGTAATTAAGCTGTAGACACTGACGAATTAGTTATTGACAGTCGTTTATTATGTGAGCAGTTAGAAGCAGCGTTCGAAAGCGGCAGATACATGCGGGCCTTGACGCCGAGTACATAACATACGACCGAACAAAAGGGGGATTCGGCAGTAAATAAGGTAATTAGTTATAGGGGTACACACCGAATAACGATTCGGTGTTAAACCATAAACTAGGGTTACAAATCCGCCTGGCGTTCGGCCCAACTGAATGGATCTTTACAAACGACTTGAGAACAGGATTCAACCGATCTGATAACGCGAATCCTCCCCCTCGAGTGACTATTTACGACTTCCCAACTCTCATAACGGTCGTACGAAATTTACAGGAAATTTTCGAATTGTTTGAAAGCAAAGAGAACACCGCCGTAACTCAGCATTAAAAGCTCCGGGAACAGGCTCTCTAATAGGGCGCCGCCGCTTCGGATTTAGGACCTCAGGCGAGGTTGTATCTAATCCTGCGATACATTTTCAGAATGCGGTCCCAGCCGCTAATTCTTCGTCTTATTTCCCCGCCTCACGCACTAATGTTGGGCATATTTTACGCACAAATCGCTCGGGGAATGGCCCGAGGGGGATGTCCCAAATGTGGTCGGATTAGGGTAACTTCCATGGCGCATAAGGTAAGTCGCTTTATTTCCTCACTCGTTACAACTCGGTAGAAAAAAGCGATGAAGAACAGGCATATTTTGCGGTCCTTTGATGTATAAACCTTTGTTCAGGCCAGTTTTACCCATATATTTATTTATTTATGGACTCAATTTACCAACATTTGTAATAAGAATCCTCACAATAAGGGAATTTGATTGTTAATATAATACCCAATAAATACATTTTCATATTGTTTACATGTTGATAATATTTCCAAATTATTAATACGGATGGCTGTAAAGAAATAAACCATACTCGTTCCGGTTCGAGACTACGATAAACGATTAAGCGTAAGGTCCATTTTCTACAGTTATTTCTCCTGAATAAATATTAATATATTTAATATTCTATTCCCATCCCAACGAAATAATCTCAGTCACTTCATGTGCATACAATGCATCTCTGGTGCAATCCTTTCTCTTCAATCCACAATAGGGGGAGTTCTGGGTGTGTAGGCGGTAGTTATTATTACTTGAATTTAAAGAGATTACGTGACTTATTACACAACAGTTATTTTTCTTTTTTTTATACGTTAAGACGGACTATATTTCATTGAATAGCAGCTTTCAGATATCTGAACGATCTTTCTCAGGAACGGTCTATTCTGGTACCAGTTTGGTGCGTCGTCATCTGAATGGATAGACTGCACATTACATTATGGGCACATGTTCCTAGCAGCATTATGGGGATTACTGATCTAGGAATATATTAGGAATATTTTGGAACCTGTTTTAATCTGTAACAAGCAATTCACTCAATTGCCACAATGATATTACGTCAGTATTTCGTCGGAGTAGTTTTCCCCGTTCGTTAAAGAATATTAGCCTCACAACCTTACTAAGTTACATTCCTATTTTTCTATAATTCCGTAAAACACTAACAAAACGGCTCATTAGGGACTTGCAGTTGGGGAGTACTGCAAGAGAATCAATATAAATAGAGATAACGTAACGCCTCCCTGACACAATTAAAACGGTTGGAATTAAAATCGAACCGCACATTAATCAGGGTTAATTGAGCCGAAGATAAGGACAATGGAGCGGAAGAGTACTTTCTCTTATTGGTTGAACTATTCACCTCAGGGTCCACTGGCCGCCTTCCAACTTACCAGTTGGGCAAGTGCTGGTGTAGCTCGTATATATAAAGTCGTAGGTTATCGGCGAAAATTTTGAACACGTGCGTGCTATAATAAGTGTCGCATTTACTGCAGGAAATAAATGCTATCGGCCACCGCTATGCAATAATGCAGCGTTGCCGTGATAGGCGAGATAATCCTTTACTGCGACTTATTAATTTTGCAAAGGAGTACTGCGATGTGAGTGAACGGAATTAATTTCAAATCTAAATTCTCGGAATGCTCAGCAGCATTAAATTCAACAATTATCATGGAGTATATTTCATCATTCCTCATGCTGTCCTTCCGTAAAGGGGCAACCGATCCGACTACTCGGGTTAACTGTTAGACAATAACATAGTGACAATAAACTTCCGGAATTGTTTCCAAACATTCAATATAAATTCCTTACCACTGTACACAATGGGAATGACAGCTTCTATTCGCGCGAGATGTCCTTATACTTTTCATCTTACTTGATACAACAGTCATAACTTGGTCATAACGTGGTCACAGAGAATAACAAGAGCCTGAATGAAAAAGCTAAATTTTTTTACCAATAAATTTAAAGTTATCTACGGTTTATCAAAGTTATGAGAACAATGGTATTCAATCTAAGGGAGAAGTTAGTTTCAACGTTGCTTTCGACGGACTGTCCGATCACAGCAATACGAGATACGTTTTTTCAAGTCCACATATTTGGACAATGAGACAGCCTCGCGTTGGGACCCGAAATTCGTCAAATTGGAGCCGCATCCGTCGTCCATCCGTCGGTCACTCATTAGTGGAACGTATATTTTCCGACCAGGTTGAACAAAAAAACATAAAAAAATGAAAACTATCTGCCAAGGTCTGTCGCCGGCGACCGATGACACAAAACACGACGTCCATTCATTGTTCAAGGATTTTTTCCACAATGGAAGGGGGACCCCATAAGAAGGGATCGCGAAAAACAGACAACTCTCCTCTAACGCCTACTCCTGTTTATTAATAATCAATAAGCCCTCTTTTTCCTTTTTTACTTTCGGTTTACGAGCTGACGCTTTTGTAAAGGACGGCACCGATATTATCTCGGCCGGGTCAAGTAAGTCTGTCAATTTTTCAACACAATGGCGGGCCACTTTATGGCAATAATGGTCCTCGTATGGCGGAAAGACCACCTTTTGTCCTACACTACAGCTCCGAGGCCGATCTCGATCGGTTTCGACGGGTTTACGCGGCCCCCGTAAACATAATACACGAAAGCCCCCAACTGGTCGTTCCGAAATAACGAACGGGCCTTCAGTCCGACCAGTTGTTCACTGAGCGCGCTGTCCAAAGTATGGCTCCACGAGGAACATTTTAAACCGCCTTGTTTCGAGGTTCTCCAGCCATAATACATATCTCAATGCCGTCTGTAAACGTGCGTTGTGTGTGGGCAAACATCTAATCGACGAAGAACCGCCAAATAGAGTTTAAACTGCCGTCCACGTATTAGGGAATGGACCTATTGTTTTCTAGCGAACACGTCCCACATGTAAATTACTACAGACTACAAAGAATAAAAATACCTCCGGGTAATTGCTAATTTTTACTGGATACTCATTTAAGTACTGCTGTACTGATTTCAATGATATTCTTATTTGATAAGGGTAGTATGTTTACTAAGACCATAGTAAAATAAACGGAAAAGACATAGTTTTACAACCTCAATCATAAATATTCTTCAGCTCGATTTTTTCGCGTTAAATATTCGAGGATATAAAAATTATGCATGACCATGGTAAAGTCTGTAAATACTGATTCACGTAGGCATATCGTAAAAATGATATAGCGTTTCTTATAGTAGACTCCATTGAAACGTTTATTGTGAATCCGCAGAACCGTGAACGCACTGAAGACTTGTGGGAATATGGAAGAGATCTCTTGCTTACGACAGAGCTTTTTAAGAAATTAAAAGTAAGCACTTTTCAAAATCTCCATTCTGTCCAATTATCCGACTCCGAGCAGTACGGAAAGAAGAACTTCGAAAAAATAAAATTTAAACTTTAAGGGAACATCTTTTACTGTAAAAGCCAAGGGGCTCCATGCGAACACACCAAGCGAGGCCTGCAGTAAATGGGCGGTGATCGCAATATTGCCCCACCATTACTTTTTATATTATAACTCCTATTATATTATTATTTTATGGCTTATTTCAATAAACCGTAATTCTAGTATTATCTATTAAAAACAAATTTTAAATTAAATTGGTCCTAGTAAAATGCACGTATAATGAAGAACATAGCACTGTAGTTATTTGACAATTTTTGGTCAGAAATCGGGAATTCAACATATACCAGCAGAAAGGACCGTTTTTGCCACTACCCAGACGTACCTAGGGCGACCCCTCAGGCGAAAAAAAAACTCTGCGTTACAGCAGTCCGGGCGGGACATGCCAGACGTGACCCCGTGCGAGGTTACACAAAAATCCCGGACCCGATTCCTCAAGCCCGGACCCGGAGCATGTGTTTACGGTATAAATCACCAATTACGGATGACGCCGTACGCCATAAATCACGGCTATCTCTCTTCGAAAGGGGTCCAAGGGCGGGGTGGGGGGTGGGATCTACACTCGTAAATATTCGGGTTTTTGACGCCCGGCGTCAAATTAAGGAGGCCCGATTAATTCGGTCAGGAACAACAAACAAAAGGGGGCGGAGAGTTATTGGATTCGGTCCCGATCGCTGTGGACCCACTTGGATCCTAGATAGGGGCGAGAGAAAGTGATCCGAACGGCCCGCATTGATTTCAAGAGAGGCGTCCTAAACGCCCCTACATCAATACAGCATCAATAGTGATATAACTCTTAATCTCTTAATTTTATGTTTTATTGATATACGGTTTAATAACAGGCAGGTATTTCCTCCAATCAGTTATCTATCACCACCAATTAGATCCACCTTAAAACTGAAGGGAATGAAAATCGTGAGTTTAACGGCTAGAGTTTAATAGTGAAGTTTTTTGTTTTCATTTCAGACACATCTAATATTAGCGTTGCGCCTACTAATTTGTTCTACAGAAATAAAACAAAAACCGCCCTACCAATCATAAGCATTACTACTGACATGTTCACTACCTTGGAAAAAGACATTGACAGGCTGCCGACGGAATCAGGTAGAGTGTTATAACTATGAAGTTTTTTCTTGATTAGGCTGTCCGACAACACTTGATACTGTTTTTTTCCCCCATTTTAATTAACACGATATTATGCATAAATAAAAACGAACCACACCTACGTGTAACAAGGAACTTGTCCGATGGGGCCCAGCTTGAATAAATATAAGAACAGGTAGCCGATAGGGCCAGGTAGAACAGTTTTTTGGTTCCGGCTCTCCGGCTGCATTAATATCGTTCTGCTATTTTTTCTACTCATTAACATAACATTGCGCCCCTATAAAAACCCAGTATAACACCTAGGCGTTACTGGTGGCCTGTCTAGTTTGGTACGACATTTAAAAAACTGAAACTCTTCAGTACTAATACAATTTTTATTTTGAATTCGTCCGCTGATTGACATAAATGTAAATTTGGTAACCCTAGCAGGGTGAAGAGAGTTAGCTGGTCCAGAAATCGTTGTGTATACTGAATTAAATGATTAAAACATATTTTTATTTTTTTTTCAGTTAAAAAACGTGGATTCAAACTTCCAACATGCAAACATCACAGTGGCTTTAGTAATATCTTACATTCTCTGGTCATTGCAATAATGTCTAATACCTTCAAATTCTTTTACGACATAATATAATAATAACAAGATCAGACCAATCGCACGTGTGACCGAAAATATTAAATAAAACTCACGATGAATACAGTGAGAATCCCATTGAGGGCACTGACACATTAGAGTCAGATTGGGTTGACTGGACGGGTCTCAGATATAAGGCTATTTTTATTAATGAGGGTGTTATTGGCTGATGATTTACAGCAAAGAATTTCGTAAGTCAACACAAGGATTGTAAATGACAACGAAGAAGAGAGTGGAACGAAAACAAGCAAAAAGAAATCATTAGTTTCAGTTTGAACCAATTTTTTGCCAAGCATTATTTAATAGATTTAAATTAGAATGAAAATTTATGACATTTACCTCATTTATAATCACATATTTACAGAAAAATCGATGCCTAAATATACATCACTAGCGAAATAATAATGGTGCCACTTCAACCTCTGCACATAATTATTGTTATTTAAAAATCGCCGGGCCCGAAAATTTAAATTTTAAACCTAAAACCAACACCAGAACGGTGTGATGGTAGATTAAGGAGATGTAAATCACAAGTGTAAACTGGATCGAAAAGGGGACAACCGAGAACAGGCTCAGTCTGGCTCAGATAGCGATCTCCAACCTGGGCTAGGGCCACTCGAGACAAGCAACAAGTGGAATCCTTTTAAGAGATAAACCTTTATTCTCACGAAAATATTCAGAAAACAACTAAATGTTTACTGATACAGATTGCGTCCCACGAATTTTATTTATCGATTTAATTATTTTTCTTTTAACAAACAAAATTTTAAACTGGTCAAATTTAGCAATGGAAATGAATTTCGATCACAAAAACAGAACAATAATTAGAACATGCCGATTTTCTCAGACCCCATGCACACAATGATAAGTTGGCATGGCCGTTATGAATAGCCGAATGAGCGCAGATTCAGAAAATTTGGCCGACCGTTATATTTCCCATAGCCGCCAGTTGTAAATATAAATAAGTCCCCATTTTAAATCCCAGAAGTCGTTTCAGGGACGACCCTTTCGGAAATCGGGAAGGAGGCAGAGAGCCTTTTAAAAACAATGATTAATGTCCACCTCCCCCGGGGAAAATAACTAATGAGATGACTTCACCTGACGAAAATATACGAGCCCGCGCGTTTGAATTTTGAAAAAGAAAGAAACTCATACCGTTTTGTTTCTTGTTTTTCCCCCCTTCTTGTATATATGTAATTTATTGCGCAATAAAAGGTTATTAATATTTCTCTCCGGGCTCACGAAGTGGATTGGCCAGTTTTACGTTTCGGCGAGGTCTTGCCGGGGTTCTGGGACGGGCTGCGGAGGAGTTTCACAATTCTCCGGTTTGATTAATTTAATTGGCTAATTATGGGATAAAACTTCTGGAGAGATACGGAGAGACGGACATGACAGAAAGAAGGAGTTGGCAAACACAAATGAAAATGCGTGTAATTAAACGCGGACGATTAATTATTCCCGAGGACATATCAAGGAACATGTCTCGGGATGACGACATCAAATCTAGACCATTACAATTCTCTCGGTTGCGTTGTTAACGGATTATTTTCTGCCATGACATTATGATTTAAAGAGAAAAAAAATCTTAGTGCTGTCGTAATCCAATGCCAGGAGCGGCTATAATACTAGGGAATCTCATGAATTTATAATTCGATATTCGGACGTATTTTATAACGGAAGGTATCGCCCAGAACAAATAGCCAGATATACAAAGCGTATAGTTTTCTGAATATTTAGCCTTTCTTGTCATGCAAGAATAAAGAATAATGGATGTATTGTACTTACACTAGTCTCAAACTTCATAACAGTAGAAATAGACTTACCTGCAAAGAAAATAAAAGTACAATTAGAACAATAATTCAAAATAAATAATTCTTACATAATAATACATATTACCTATATACCGATTATATATTATAATACCAAAAGATTTACAAAACCTCCATGAAAATAACTCTTCCTTTACTACTTTAACCCTGTTTTCTGTCTAGTTTTCCCATCGGTTCCGGAGTATATAATAAGGAAAGAAGATTTCTGAACTATTTTTAACTATAAATATGTATACTATGATTGATATTATTAAGATATTGTAAAAATTACGCTTACGGAAATGGGTTTTCTTCGAGCAAAGAAATATTCCGAAGTCAGTAATCAAGGAAACGCCGAAAGGGCAACGACATTCTATGGGGAGAAACAGAGATGGTATTGAAACGAGCGTTCGCTCATTACTCACCCGGCAAAATCGAGTCACGGCTGTCACCATAGTTAATATCAATTGCAATAAATTTTAAGATACTATTAGTGAGTTATTCACGATAAAATACTCTTATACACAATTTGCGGGGGCAACTAAAACAAAATAATTGTAATAACTAATTCAGAAGTATCTTAAAGAAAAGGAAAAAATGCCAAAATTGGGGTTTTTGGACTTTGGACGTTCGAGAGTGACATACGTATGCGAGCTGCTATTCTTCGGCCATTGACCATATAAAATCAAATACTGATACTCCACACATCAAAATACTATATAATTCAACTTGCAACAACAAATATTGATATGGACATAAATTCTTTCCCAACAACTACACTTACAATGGCCCCATTAAGAAGTGACATGAACTGACTTTTCAATTACTTTCCTGTTTTTTCGGCAACGCAACATTTGCGGAGAATAAATGGCCCGCCGCCTAAGAAAAGTTGGACTGTGTTACTATTGGATTTATTTCCTATAAATCAATATATTACGACCTTATTCTTTACTCCCATTCTTCCGTCGCAACGACCAATGTATCAGAAAAGTCATTTCATGTGGGAACAATGTTCGGCCGAATATCGGACGTACGCCTACTCGCTTCTTCCCGCCTTCAAAATGCACAATAAAAATTTATGGATTGCCGGTTATCTCAGCCGCGTACTATGACTCAACGCGATCGCTATCGCAAGACGGTCGGGGCCCCCGCCGGTGTCGTGAAATTGAAACACGCGGACATATCTTCGTCTCCGCGAGACAATGGGCCCCATTACAGTTTAGTCAAGCTAATTGAACGGGCCACACAATGAGAAGGGGACGTATCAATTAGAAGATGGACCTGGGGACGCGTTCGGAATACGAAATTAGAGACGGAACTGTGTTTAATCCGGCGGGGGTGGTGGGGCCTTTTAAGGTTAACACTGCTCGATGGGCGCGAGGCCTCACTTTCTACCAACAGGTGGTCCTCGTGGAAACATTTCTTTATGATAAAACGTAACAGCTGAAAATATAATTAAATGTAAAATTTAATTACTGCGATGAAACATAAATGTGATTAAAGACGAACTGCACACTCTGACTTGTTGATTGCCCACCTGTTACAATGCAATGCTATTCGCTGACTTCTCTCGCTTGCGCCACACTTTTGAGCCTCTGGCACATCTCGGAATTCGATATATATGAAAAAATATGTGCCGTATTATTAATGTAAATACGAAAAGAATTTCTGAAAGCAATCTGATGTCGCCCGAATATTATTCCCGGAGCAAGAAAAACAGGATTGAGCCAAAAAAAATTAAACGTCGCAACGGACACTGGATTTTCCGAAATTTCGATTTTGGTCCGAGCGGTCTGTGCAGCCACTCCATTTGCCGAACCGAGTCACGCTCTCGGATAGTCTTTGTTTTTGGTCCGGCGGACACCAATTAACGCGATATCGGCTCACGCTCAGCCCAGAGACGATACAACGGAGATCCAACAGATAGCGGGCGCCGTCGCCCTCGCTCTCCCAAAGAAACGATCCTTTTGGCTCCGTAACGAGCACTGCTCGTTTTCGCCCCGGCGCGACCGGGAATTCAAACTCCGGAGGTGACATAATACCGCACGATAAGGGATGCAAGTAAAATCTAGAAATAATTTTTCTTCGAAAAATATAATTTACTATCAAATCCGCGCCTAACGGCATAACTGCAAGTAAAAAATAGAGCCAAAAAACAATTTAAGATCCGTTATTATGCAACTGATCGAATTTTCCTATTCTATTATAGGAGAACATTAATAACCGAAATAATAAATTACGATCTAAATATTTTAATACACCATCGTTTAATCCAATCAGAAAAGTGGAAGTAATCCTGAATTGCATTGACGCTTCGATTCTGCATGTAGTCAGTCGTCTTTGTAAGGTCAGTTGAAATTGTGTCGAGGAATTTCTCATTTACTGTACTGTAAGAACAAATATTAATAGAGTTCAACATTTTCTACAACTTAACTAGAGTGATCCTATCATTCCTTGGTGCGCAGTTGCCGGAGAATACAGCGTTGCAACAAGGTCCTTCAGGGCTTCCACGCAAGATGTTAGATTCTTATCTGCGAGAATCGTGTAGTCCCCTTCATGGATACTTTTGTTTCTACCCGACGTTATCAGGGATAATGGGTAATAGTATAAAGTTGGTATCGAATAATTCTTGTATACAAATTTGCAATTGTAAGGCACTTATAAGGAAAATTAGTACATATATGAACAGATACATTATGTTATTGATGTAGGGTAGGTATCTGTCGCTACTGGTCACAACCTCAGAGTAAAACCTGAATGGGAACGATATCGAAATGACGAAACATTCCTCCAGGTCGGGTTACTTTCACGTATCCCCAGCAGGCAGTGAAAAACATAAAAAATAACCGACCGAGAACACACCGAAAGCCCTTGTCACATTATGCAAATTGCATTCATACGACACCGGATAAAAGGGGGGGAATCGTTTATATTAAGCTATGCATATCTTCCAGTTCGCCGTGGTTATCACGTCGTGGTTTATGGTCCATAAATACCGCCGTATTCAAACGCTGGCCACGGTAGCATTTTTCTGGCCGGCACCACCAAATTATGGAAATCGTAGCGCAGCTCTCAAACCTCACGAATTTCAGTTTTCTATAGGCAATTGTGAGAATATAAAATGACAGAATGTACCAATAATCTAGTATTAAACAATGGAAAGAAGCTCTGATTACCATTCGAATAAATCACATTTATCTCTTGGATTTGAAACAAACGTCTGAGAACGTCGTTTCCCTATCGTACGTGCGCGTAAACAAAAATACCGTAGCTTTCTAAAAAAGAAACAGTTATTTCTGTAGGCGTTTTATAGTCCACCAATTATCACTAATCCCTACAATTATCTACCGATGATGTATATATAACAAGCGTTTAATAAACATGGCAGGAAGCAATAAGGATAAAAGTCCGAGCCGTTCGAAAGGGACATTTAAGAATCTCGTCGTTACGCCAACTCGACGGGGAAAATAGCTCGCTTCCTTCTTAACCTGAGCGAAATGGCATGGGCGTTTAGAAGCAATTATGGATTCGGATTCAGTATCAAACAGGAATTCTGAAAAATGTCGGGATTACAAAATGACATGGATACAAACAAGAAAGATTAATCTTTAATATCATTTCCAAGGTATCTAGAAGAGGGGATACTCAATAGTGATTACAATGCGGGATCATTGTAAATCAGACCAGTTTCTAATGTTTTATAAACCGCATTTATAATGTGAGATCAATATGAAATAATTATTTTATTTCCATACCACAGGAATTTATCATTTTTAAATTGTTATTTTGAGTCTTTTGTACTGACTTTACGATTCTACCTGAGAACTGAAGCCAGGACAATTACACTTAACTTTGTCCACCCATATTTAGGTCAAGGAGCGGAACCAAATGTTATTTCAAGCGTTTCGAGCGCTTCGTTTGGTCCTCACACGTTAAAAGGACCGGAGGTCAACGAACCATGTAAAATAAATAACTAATGTCGCCAGCGTACTCTCGGCCCCCGCGGGGATACGGGGAGATATCTAATAATGCAGTCCCCAGTCCGCGTGAAGCTTTATGACGGCAATTAAGCCCCATGTACATATAGATAGGTGCCTGATGCATTGTCGGCCGCCAGATAATGCCCAATTAAGCACGTTGTGTAGACACCGAGGCGGATTTTAGAGAAGTTCCATTTACGGCATGGCTCAGGGCTTGAATAATAAATAACTTCGCAGTCATTTCGATTTGCCGAATAAATATGGTATAAACACATCGCAAATGTTAAATTAAAAATTATAAACTATATTTATCGATAAGTCATCATGTTGTGTAGGACGTTATCGGGTTAGTACTAAAAAAGAAAACTACCGGATTGGGTAAAAAAATCAGGGAAATAGTTTTAAATCACTTTAAATTACAAAGCCATAACTTCCCAGTACCTCGGTTGGTATGGAGGTAATCCACATTACTAGCATCATTATCATTTACTGGGTATGGACCCAATTGAACGAATTCTCCCCCCTTCAAATGTAGCATGATTCGATTCCAAATTTTAAAAAAGATCCTTCATATTTTCATTAGTAATAAAGCCCTAATTTCAGATGAGTGAAAAAATGTAATTGAAAAAAATACGATGAAAAAATAGGCTTCAGTACAAAAATTGGGAAATGTAGTGCCTTGAAGTGTCAAGTTAAAGTGTGTTTTGTCATCCCCGTTCCCATGAAATTTTGTTTATAAAAATATTCGCCTAAATGAAAAAGTTATGGCCCGTATTATTTCGAAAATGTGTTTCGAAGTTCCGTAAACTTGGGTAAAAGATAAAAATAAACGGGGACAAGATTAGAACGAAGCTCTCGGGCGGAGTCTACTCCCCGGCGGATTCGCCAGTTCTTTACGAGCACCTGCGCCCTCCGGCTGTTTACGGTTATGGCCGCCGGCTTGGGCCCAAAACACTTAACGCGTCCCAAATAAATTTATATTTAACAAACGCGAAACGCACTCTCGGAGATTTGGAAACACACAGAATGTGCCCGAACGCTTAATCAAACCATTGCGTTTTCAAAAACGTATGGTCGCACCGATACCGACCGCGTTGTGCGTGAAACTTGTTCCTAATTCGATATACTTCCTAGCGAAAAAGTACATAAAAGTATATATGGCGTTAAGTTTGTACATCTTCGTAATCACATCGAACAAATTGTAATAAGCATTACTTTATGAGGGTATCTACGGATGAATACGCGTAGAATTAAATCAGTGAGCACTAAATTCAAAATGACACATTTTTGTATTGGATTATTCAAGCTGTAAGTTAATTAATGTAGTTTAAAATACCTGTTTTGTGGTCTGCGAGTGTTTGGAATACCGTAGATTTCGTGTGTTTCTGTCTCCTCTCGCTAGTTTGTTCTTTTGCTATGTATTTGGTCTTTTGGTTGCGAAAGACCAAACCGGCGAGAGGAGACAGAAACACGCGAAATTTACTAATTAATTTATTTTTCACCAACATTAGACAGTTATTTACATAACAACAGCGAGCTACCAATATAACGAGTATAGGAAGGAGTTCTGCGGACCGCAACAAAGTATTAATTCCTGCCAAAATTCAAGCTCTGTTTGATGATAACACCGTCTAGAAATAGATCAGAAAGCCGATAAAAGCTAAGATACGCCCAATAAAATCGAAGTTATATAAACTCCGTTTGAAACAGCTATCGTTAACCGGAATCCAACATGAGAGGTCCGGCACTATGATTTATGACCGAATCCGATACCGGGACCGTTATATACCGTGAAACCAGAAGGGGGACCGCCGAAAACGTTCACGACTTTCCGTGTTGTGTAAACGAACACCGATATAAAAAGGGGTCCGGAAATAGGCCCCGGTATTTGAGAACGGCCCCTTTAAATATCGCAGACCCGAAAGTTGGGGCCCCCCCTATAATTGTTTTAAAATGTATCTTACCCCAGTGTCGTGTGTGTACAATCCCATACATTAATTGTCTCTTTACTTTCGTGGTAAACTCGTTGCGATATTACCAAAGACTAGCACCAAAATAAGAAACGATCCAAATAAAGAAATTGATACGGAGGTTACTTTTCTGTGTAACTCACTAGCCAAATGTACAACCATTTTAATAATAGTTTATTGTACTCGGAAAAGTGTCCCATGTAATGGTGTTATTGCTTTCATCAAACGTATCGATAGATCACAATATGTCAGAAAACGAAGACGTTTATGACGTCATTATGACGGTTTTTGGTATGGAAAATGTTTATAGAAATCACTGAGGTATATTCACGATCAAGTGTCGGTTGAATTAACGAAATTTGCTGTTACTTGAAATTGGCTTTTCGGTTTGGAGAAAAATAATCCCCTGCGTCGACTAGATCCGGAATCCGAGAATTACTGTTCTAAATATCATCGGTCGGGTTCCCAGGCAGGGCACGTCCGCTAATAAAGATCGAAGCGTAAAAAGTCCTGCACTTAATCTAAATGTGCGCGGGGGAATTTTGTTTGCAGCAGGCCCGACGCCGGACGGACCGGCGTCCTTCCGCTTCCTCGAGACAGTGCGAGGAATTTATATGAACCGAGGCGAAGTTTATGGCATCCGGTACGATCAATTCTATTGCCAATTAAATTTTATAAAGTTCCTTTTATGACAATTATCGATTTTACAAAACCATTACAATTCACTAGGAAGTCAAGTCAAAGAAATTTTTATACACAAAAATTATTCGTTGTAATTATACAAGGAATTACTTCACAATCCAAACTAACGCCAAAATGACTTAAAGAACTTAAAGAACCATAAAAATTGGAACTGTTCGTTAGCATTTATGTCAAAATACGAGTTCAAAATAGAATGCATTTTATATAATAGTTATAAAATAGTTCTGCTAAAACAGAATGAATTCAGTAAAAATATAAGATATGTTTGGACATCAAAATTAAATTATATTTTTTAAAGAAATACATTTCCTAAGCCCAGATTATTTTTAATTCTCTTAATGTAAGATATTGCGATCACGTATATTAAATTATCTTTTAGGAATGAATAGAGTCATTAGGCCTAGGAACCAGTCGACGTTTCGAATTATTACCCAAGAGGCTGGGACCGAAATTTCAATTATAATTAAAGCCCAAAACTGTGTATGCTGCACCGCGGTGAGATTACGACATCAAACTGCTCGGCCGCCCCTCGCCGCGATTGACTCGTTTTTTAACTAATTGCTCGGCCAGATAATTATCTCCAGAGGCCGAGATATCTCTCTCTCTCTCTCTCTCTCTAAGGGGGAGATATTCGGTGCCGAGGGAGAGAAGAAAGGGAAAACGGAAAAACGTGTCCGTTTCTCCGCTCACGACGTACCGTAAATTACGGTAAGGTTGTGGGAGGGGGGAGGGCCGAGTACAAAGCGCCGGGCGTCACTCTCATTCACGCCCAAATCTTATCGTAATTCCGTAAAGGGGAAAAAAGACTCGGGGATGGCCGGGACAGGACACGGCGGAGATCCGACCGCCGAGATTACAACGTTTCGGAAATAAAATAAAAATTAAAAAAAAGATAAGGGCAGTCTATAAACATTTGGACCTATAGATAGAGCTCATTGTAGAAAAATATAGGTTCAAAATAATATGATAATTTAGAATGTAAACTCAAAAGGAAACAAGGATCAATATATTCGATATGTCAACAATTTAATACTAATTCATCAGATGCTGTTTTCTCATTGTCACTTGTGCGCATAAGAACGGACTGATATCCCCACCACATGGGGAAGAGGGTGACATGTTTGAAAGTCTTTACTACTGTCCATCAGCTTTTTCCATTTATTATTAGATAGAAAATATTACGTATTTTCATCATAAATGTTTAAAGAGTGTCGGGTTCGGCACGGTGGGCCAATTGAATAGAGAGTTGGATCGGATGGTCCGGCATAGCGCGGTGAATCGAGTCCCCGACCTTCGGTCGAAGCGCAATTCCCTCTGCCTTTGAGACCCCCCCCCCGGCCATTGTTACCTGCAGCCAATCCCGCTGTGCTGGTGAGTATTGAGTGTTGGAACTTATAGTTTAGTCCCCGATACCGAACATGAAGAAGGAGAGAACACTGGAGTGAGAGTTTATACCTGCGCATGAAAAGCTGCGGGACCGATTGCCGGTAGGAGGCAAAATTTATCTTCTCGACAAAGACGTCGGGAATCTCCAGGCGAGAAAGGAAAAACTTTTGCCGGTAGTATTAATAGTATAAAGAGAAAAATATTAAGCAATAGTGACCTTAAAAAATGGACACTCTTCGTTACGACAGAGAATATTATTTCAGGCCCTAAAACTAATTAAGCCATAATTATATTGTCAAAGATATTTGCTTAAACATTCTGACGTGGATTAAACCGAGAACTGGGTCTATCAAATCTGAAAGCGAACGGCTGACCGGAAGTTTCGAATTCACAAAGATTTACGACACGCCTACGGACGAAAGTTAAATTGAAAATCTTGAAAACCTAGTTAGCTTCGAAACGTTAAATATCGACGCTAATTGAAATCCGGTAGCAGGAGAAATCGGATACTCGGGTTGTTGGGGCCGGCATTTTCGGCGGCGGTGGTGGCGATGACGACCGTGGGCGAGTATTTACGGGGGCGAACGCGTAGGACTCCGGCCGCAGCACTTTTATGAAGATATTAACACGGTTCGGATGTTTCTTTTAATTTTTATAACGCCATTTAAAACCGTTTTCGATCTTCACGATTCCCCTATCTATACACTAAATACAAACGAGTGCTTCGGGAGTGTTTTACAAACAGCTACAAACATTAATTCATCGATTCATAATTGTACCACCGCTAAAACAGTTGTTCCTACGAAAGCGGTTGATCTGATATAAACCTAATATTTCTTTTATCATCTCTACTGTTTACTGTTTCACCTGTAGTCGGGTAATGACAAACCACGTTCTGATACGATGTACACGGTTCGTGCTTTCACTTTCATGGTCCCTTAACAATCTCCACGCTCTACAAATATGAGACGCCACCGACGGTGAATTACAAGAATTTTAATGCATCCCATCCACGGTGGCCTATCGAAACGCTTTCGTGAAAGTAGCCGACGATATGTCCAGGGCGCGCGACCGCTAAGTAGTTTTAATCGGTCTTCAGGCCCGCCTCCAGGGTATTGAAAGCCTTTGAAGGAGAGGATTGCATTGGGTTGGGCGGGCCACGGACTCTGAGATTGTATCGCACCCACGGCTCTTTCGACTGTAAACAACTGTACGCCGCCGCCACCATTGTTCTATAAAAGTGTCCATTAATCAACCCCCCCCCCCAGGCCAATAAACGCGAAATCGGGGGACGAGGTGGAGCTGAATTCGGAATTGAAATATAATACGGCACTTTAGTCTGGGTAAAGTGCACATTTCGAAAATTAATACTTCGATTGAGCCTACCCACTTGAGTTTTACCCTTGCAATACACCTTGAAGTGGCGTCCAAAATTTATCAGTATTTCCGCCGTGGCTAGCCACCTTTCTGCCACCGATGCGGAGGGCAAGTGTGCATACATGTGACAGTAGATAAGTGATGCGTAAGTCTCCTTTTCGTTAGTGGATCCGGCATACTCTGTAAGGCGGAGGGACGTAGCCGGTCTGATGTAATGCCGACTAAAAATATAAATTATCAGCCCGAGTTTACGCATATGTCCGGAAATTGCAGGGAGTTCCTCTGCAAAAAAACGCTGTCAACCCGCCCTAGGATTACCGCTAAAATTAAACGGGAAGACTATTCGACGCAGTTATATCTCTCCGTTTTTTACATAAATTATTATTAGGCATATTGAAGTATAAAGTGCAACATCTTAATATTCTTATTTCAGAATATCGAACTGTCCAAATCAGTCACTAGTACTTAGGCTATAAGTATCCTCTTTGAATCATTAGGAAAAAGTAATTTCCCTCCCTGAAGATAATCCGAAGGTTAGCGGCGACATTAAACACTTTATAAGGCTTTAATAAAAGTCCGCGGCAGACGCCTAATGCGAAACCGATAAAGATCGCGATGTAACGTCGCCGGGGTCGCCCCGATAAAAATAATGTGTATCAAAATTGCACGGCTCATTAAGCCAGAAAAATACGGCGGATTCATCAACGGGCCATTGAACATCGATATTATTAGGATACTCCGTTCTTTGGAAATGATTTCCGACAATATAAACATTGCACCAGAGCTACATTTAAATTTCATTTGATTAATCTGTCAACAAACAGAGAATGTTTGTTTTTTTTTAAATAAACGTTTACGAAGAGATTAAATATTGAAAGGGAAATTCAATGAACTACGCAATTAAATAAATAGATAACGGTCAATATGAAAATACTGTTAAGCACAATGGACGAATATTGACACGGTATATAGCGATGACGATCATCAATAATTCAAATTTTAAATTAATGGAAAATTCGGTCCACCATCAGGATTCGCACTCGGGAATAACGCCTATACTTACGGTTTAGAACACACTGTAGTAATATTTGGTGGCACAGAAAGGGTACACCAAAAATATCACGCGGGAATAATTGATCTGCACAATAAAAATATACAATGGACTTTTTCAAACATCAAATCGATTTTTCTGAATAAAAGGTTGAATATTCTTTATAGAGACAGCCGTGGTTTAATCGAATGAAAATCACCGGTGATAAAACTTGTTCATATTCCATTCTCTCCGAAGAAATGCTAATAATGTCTTTGTCTTTCTCACTAATTAAGTCATCAGAGTTTAATTACAGGCGTGCCCTAATTTCAGAGGAACGATGCAGTTTCACGGCCGTCTTGACTGCTGCAGTACTGAGTAACAGGATAGCCACCGGGCAGACGGAAGTTCTTTTTATATATACCTTTTCATAATGTTTGTTTTAATTTTTATTTACGCAAACCATCCTTAAGAACAGCAGCTATCTTATTGGGGCCCAATAAAAAAACATTTTCTGAGTTTCTAAAAGGACAGCTCAATTGTAGCTACAACGCTATTGTACAGTTATCCCGGTAGATGCCACCGTGCTGCAGTTATATGTTCTTAGGTAAGACACATACGAACTTTTATGTTCGGAAAATCCCCCTAACAAAAGTCCGTTCTTATGAAGATGATTCGGCCGACGGGAGCAATAAAGTGCCACATGGAGGCAAGGATATCGAACACAAAGAGGCCACATTGTTGCAGGGTATTACAACTTTCCTAACCGAAAACGTCATTACGTTTTACTGCTGGCAATAAACCGGGGCTCCCTCGCCGGCCTTTCCACGTGGGAAAGGTAAAAACCAGTTTTAAGCTCTAGATTATTTTTAAAAAGTAACCTCATACCCTCTTCTGTAAGGAGCAGAAGTTTCCCCAGGAGCATACATTTGAGGTCCCGCATTAACGCCGATAACAATATATAAAATGCACTCCGAATAAAGATCTTTGGATGGGTCGCCCAAACGGTTGAATTAAAAAACAAAATGTCGAATAAAGAGGCTTTTGGGTTATCTAATTAACTGTTTTTTGAAGAATTTTTTACCTATATTAATGAGTTTTCATCAAGTAACGATATACGATAACACCACATATGGTTGCTTTCCGATCTTTTTAATCAGTAGGATCTAATTACTGAATGCCAATTTGACCATTTAGTGAAATTATTTCCTTATGTTTCGGGTACATTTTTATATTACATGCCCAAATAGTTGCATTATAGGTTATTTCTAGTCATTCCCAGATATGAATAAAACTTAAAGGAGGAACGCACCCTACTTTTACTTTGGAACGAACGGCGGCCGTCGGAAGCTGGTTTCGGCGACCGTTTGCGGTTATAATTATATCAATCACGACTCTCTCTCTTAATTGGCCTAAATTGATGAAATACAAGTTCAACGCTCGTAAGGGGGGAGGGAGAAAGAGCGTGCCGCGCTAACGGGGAACCGACCGAAATTGGCAGACATTAGACAGTCCTAAAATCTACACAAAACATTTTCAAAAATATCCGTTATAGAGCGCTGACAATTTATTTTTTATTGCTTTATATGTGTTAATGATGAGATGTGAACGATTATGTGATTAATGATTAATTTAATTCATCTTGTATTAATTGTATCTAAAGTGTGTCCAGGAAGGTTCTGGAAGCTACTGATTCTACACAGAGCCTCGGAATTTTATTCCAATTTTGAGAGTCTTCTTTTTGTGAGAGAAGAGGTGGGGAAGAAGATTGAAAGGAATAGCCCTGAAGAATATACAGAACCGGTTTTTATTACCGCACATCCATTCCGATTTACGGTTTTTCTACTCTTGAAACACACTTCAAACGTACGACATCAGGTAGTACTGAGGCGATTCATATAACACATTCCAAGCTATTGAGTCAATAAATTAATTAATTCGTTGCTAAGAGGAATCAGAGGAATACTCCATCATGGCCAACAAGTTCGGCAACTCGTTCGTCGTTTGTAGGCTGAAAATAGCTTTCGGAAAGCGTGATCGCCCGATGAACTCGTCTATTTTAACCAGTCTGACCGTAAGTGGGAAAGGTATACAGGTTTAGAGGCAATTTCCAGGCTTGACTCTTCGCGGCCTGTGTCTCCTGCCCCTTGAATTATAGCCGTGTCCGGACGAGTCGCAGTCCTTGTAGGCACTGCGTGTTGGAGAACCTGTCCGTTTTTTAATTTTCACGTGTAGCCGGCCGGTTACAGAGAGAGAGAGAGAGAGAGAGAGAGAGAGAGAGGGAGAGAGAGGAGAAGAGAAGAGAAGAGAAGAGAGAGAGAGAGAGAGAGAGAGAGAGAGAGAGAGAGAGAGAGAGAGAGAGAGAGAGAGAGAGAGAGAGAGAGAGAGAGAGAGAGAGAGAGAGAGAGAGAGAGGGAGAGAGAGAGAGCTTCCTACATGAGGTTTCGTCCCACACTGGCGATGACGCAACCCGACGCTATATCTCCGACGCGGGCCCCAAACCGAGATTTCCCGGCCCTTCTTTCGATATAAAATTAGAACGATATTGTTTCGAGGAGTCGCGGCAGGGAGATTGTTTTTTTGGCATAAATCACGAACTGAGTGAGTCCACCAATAAAAGTGTTAAGGACGGAAAGTAGTTCGAAATCCACATATAATAAAAGCTCAGATTAATTGCTTTGTTTATACAAGGAAATTCATTTCTTTTGTACAAGCGAAAACATTCCTCTAGCCTAAATATTTTTTCTGTGCTGTCTGTTTCATTATCAATTTGCATTTGTATAGAGACAACATGACAAGACGAGGTTGTTTCCTTAAAATGGTTCTTATGGAATGTTTGCGAAATATAATCAAACAAATAATGGCAAACTAATGAAATAAATAAGGTACGGACTGGCCCATGAATAAATGTAAAGGATTAAGACGACAGAGGGACTTTTTTTATTCATTCTCCGGATTATTGTTCCGCCTACCATTTTCACCACTGGTTAACTATGATTTCCACAAAACCCCACCATCTTCTGAACACGACCCTTCTCAGGAACAATAACCCTGGGTTTGTACTTATAATGCCTTTGTACACTTGCGGGGAGGGGGTGTTGCTCAGTGTCCCGCCGTGTAACTGTTCTGCATGCTGTGTGCAGTTAATGGGAGCCGGGGCCGTGGGACTGCCGGACCCATATACCAGTACACCTCTGATGTCCCCTCAGGGCCCAGCCGAGGGATAGGGGAGGCATGGGAACGGGTTCAATTACATTAAATCCTGGAAGGATGGATCTGTCGAAAACTAACGGTGCGGCATCCGAGAACGCGAGACACGTTGGGAAGGTACGCGGCGTGAATCGTAATGGCTCCGGTTTGTGTTTTCCTTCGTCTTAGTGGAATTCTACTTAAAATTTCATCGTATAGTTAAAAAGTTTATAGAGAAATTGCCAAAGAGATGACGCCTTTTCTGTTTAATTTCTAATATTTCCTGTTAGGTGCAGTGAAAAAATAGGGCCCTTCAGGGTAAATGTTACGCTTAAGGTTTATAGTAATTAAATTGAATTTTTGTTTAAACCAGCTTTGGAATCGCCTTCCACGTTATACGAACACCTTAGCATTTCGTTCTCTCTATCATCGTAATAAATTTGGTATGGAAGTCAAGTGATTGTGAAACGTTCTCGACGGAAATAAACGTTTTGTGGAGATGGAAAGATCGACATTACGTATATTGAAATCCTGTTGTGTGTCCATGAAATCGGCCCACACGAATTCCCGTTTACTGTTGGGCGAATCAGGTTTTCTTTCCCTTAAGAGGCACTAAAAAATTTATATATCTCAGTGGGCGGGTTCTGGATCCGAGACCTGGATTCCCACGTCAAATTTAGTTTATTCTTGGAATCAGTTTGATTTTTAAATTCCCATAAGCAGACTCAAAATCAGAAACGTTTGGTATAATCAATAACTCAAAATTAAGTTGGGAGAACGGAATTAAACGGACGTCAAATACCTAACTATTCTGTGGTTTTAGAAATCCTGTCGGCTACTGCTATATAACATAGGCACTGCTTTCGCCCCCTATTACATTCCAGAAGATCAAGGCTTCTTGAATCAGACCTGCACTACTATTTTAAAGGAAAAAATTAAACAAGAAAAAAAAGGAAAACCTAACCAACGCGTTCAGCGTCAAGCTTACAGAAGACCAGCTTCGTCACGACCATTATCCAGTCAGTCTAGATCCGTATGCCCAACTAAGGCACGGGTTTCGTAACAGCCGAATTAAATTCCTAGCCAATTCACCCACTAACCAAGTTAAAATAATGATAGCGTTGAAAGAGGCTCTGAGTGTGTGCGTGTGCGCTAAGAAAGCAAATACGTTAAATTAAACCCACTACTAAACCGTCCGTCCCGCCCAAATTGAGTCTTTGTAATCATCTCTTTAATATGAAGTCCGAAGGCGGCCGAAGGAGAGTACACCCACAAACTGTTACACGGCCGTCTCAATCGGCCTCTCACTCAATTCAGCCCTGTTCATCCATAAGGCGTTGTTGTCTCGCTCTTGGCTCTCCCATTGCTATATGGACCCGGCGACGTTAACTTCAGGCTACATGCAACACAATGGAGCCAACGCCAAACTCAATGGGATGAATAAAAAAAATATATCTCTCCTCATGTCCCGGACGAATTACTGACTGGGTCATTGTGACCCGCCAATATGACCGGCCCATTGAAGGCTCGAATGGGACAAAAAATTACTATTTTACAATTTCATTTTTCGTCCCTCAGAATTGTTGACAGATTCTATTTTGTAACGGTGCATTTCCCCGAAAATATATGTCGAGCTGTAGAGTGTAGGGACGTTTAATTACTAGAGCAAAGCGGGATTCTATGAAATCAAAGCAAACGTATTTTTGTTAAGCCATGCATGGTTGAACACATTTTTATAATATGACATTAATGATAATGTCAAAATAGATAGAGGATGAAGAGAAAAAACCTGGTGTCACATTTAAGAAATCAAGCCTACTAGCGAAGAAAAATTGTGGAACCTGGTTTGTGGCCTATTTAATATTTCAATGTATTAAGTTAAAATGAAATGAATGGCTAATGGCTGCAGCTGCTCATCTTCAATATTTAAATTTGTAGAAACTTTAATATAGTGTCTACTACGTTTCATACCAGTTAATCGTAATAATGGTACTTTAAATCACCCAATTTTTCGATGCTTAAAATTAGAATGGATGGCAGGTTACAAGACATGTTAGACGGCGTCGGAATACGGCCAAAAATGATGAGCCCAATTAACTCTGAATATTAACCGATGTTTCTATATTGAAACAAGGACGGACAACTTCGATTTATTGACCACAAGTGACCGAAACAAAGGAAATTAATGGTCGTTTAGCGTGTTTCGAAACGGACCCAACATCGAAAACTGGAGCTGGCCCCAATATAATTCCCATTAAAACGTCCCTACGGAACATGAGCGGCATAACAAATTGAAATCATAAATCGTTTCCAGTCGGTTTTAGGTTAAATAACTTATTAGTTGAGAGAGTTTGTAACAAGCGACCGAGTTCGTAACATGCTTCGATTGCATGTAGTTACCGCTTGGAAATAAATAGGATGGAGGGTGACTTACTGGCAGATATAGAACCAAGGCACGATACACAGAAAAGCAGGTGGTGAGTCAAAAATAATTGGTACAGATAAAATATAGTATCGGTACAGGCTTAATGACGAGGAATTCCAGACTAATAACTAATAATGCATTGCTGGCCTACTACCGGAATGATAACAAAAAATATTAAATCATTAAACCTTTTTTTGATATTTCAAGAAAACGTCTACCAGAACGCCGGAGACCGATATGCAAGAGCATGCAACAGACATGGAAAAATTCCGAACGACCTAACACAAACTAAATATGCAAGTAATCCAAAATACATTACATAGAAGCTTTAGTTTGAATTTGCATAATATTCAATAGTCCAGTCTCAATCCAAGTAACAATGAGGTAGTAATCCACGTAATGAATGTATATTACGTGGGCTATTACTAACGCCGGAGAAAATCAAAAACCAATCTACTAACGTCCAACAAGGGCAGGCGGAAAAGTGTTTACACTCAAATTACTCAAAGCAGCTGATACTTGCTACCGGGTACCACAATATCTCACCCGATCTGTTCGGCAACGTCTTCTTTTCCCAGAACCGAAGTCCTATTTAGAAGTCGGGTGCGCGAAGTGGCCAAGAGCGGAAGCCCCCGTAATAAATATGTATGGGGCCGGCTAATGAACCACAATGCAAAGCTAGAATTACGCAACAGGGCATTCGGGGGTCGGCATCCCCACCACGATTGATACTTCAAGGCAGACTTCCTCATACCGCTGGCTGTGGGGGTTGTTATAAGGTCATTATGAATAGAAATTGTTTCAGTTTTTCCTAGAAAAACCTGGTACATTGTGTTAAAATGCATAGAGATATGTCTCGGACAAAAAAGATATACCGAGTTGATACGTTGAGATTTGAATTTATTTCGATGATACGCTCGGGAGGTATCACTTCTCAGTCAACAGAATTCAGCGATTCAGTCGGGAGACCGGGCGTCGTAAAAATTTGAATAACATTTACATCCTACCATTTCTGCCCACTATTCTGTTGAGCTTATCCCGATAGTTGTCACCTTCTCACTATCTGTCCGTCCTCAAGGACGGATTAACGTTATTTCTATAGCTGTTTTCATATGGCTATCAATAAAAGACGGTATTCATAAAAATGTGTACTGTAATAAATAATTAAATATTATGGTAGCAAATGCACTGTTTGCAGATGTTTCATTGTTTCCTTCTAACCGAAGGATGATGCGGGATAAGGGGGCGCCGTGTAATCAAGGAGCATGTGTGCGGGGAAGGTTCTTGGTACAACTTTTATCTTTCTATTTATAATCGTGTTTGTATGCTGCAATTGCGCCCGCGCCTCCATCAAGCTCATTATGCGGTCTTTTGTTCTCGACAAAAGCTCTGTCCTTTTTTTTGTCCTCGAGAAACATATTCGTATTTTTCCGACGTCCGTTGGTCCCGAGCGGCTCGAACATTCACTTGTTCCCATTGCGGTCCTGTTCTAGAGCAGTTTAGACTCCATTCAGCGGAGACAGATACCGCGACATTGTCGTCGCGGCTCATAACTGAATCATAATTACCAACACAGACACAGCAACTAGTAAGGTACAGAATATCACAAGAGCGTAAGGCACATGAATAAAAAAGAAAAGGTTTAAATATATATTCTTTTCATATCAAATTCGTCAAACCGTATTTGAGGACAGATCAACCAAAAATTCAACCGGCTTTGAGAAAAAATAAAACGCGAAGACATGGTCATAAATGTGGCTTTAATGGATTAATTTTAAAAACGCCGTGGAATGTTTTTTCTGTCGATGATATACTATATCAAAAGGATGCCGCACTGTGAATATTTTTAGTGTGCCGACAGCTATAACACGACCGCTTTCCGGAGCCGAACGGAGCAACGGTTTATTTATACGAATAATCGGAACGCGTAATTGGGTTAAAAATAGGAGGAGGAGGAGGAGGGCCGTGTGGCTTTTAAATAACCGGAGTTTTTCGGACTCGATTAAAAATCATAGAACGAGGAGGACGGGATCGGGGGGCGGGGGGGGGCCGAAAGGGCGTCGCCGTTTTATCTCGTCCGTTTTTATCTCTTCACATTTATTGGTTTTATTTTTTTTTTTTGATCGAAGGTGATATTTTTTCGACTGCCGCCGAGTTTCGGATATTGTTCGTGAACGCCCGAAATCCCAGTTGATACGGTTCCAAGTCATGCCCCCTCACAAACGGACCGCCGACGCCGCTGACGCCGGCGGCTCAAGTGAGGAATCTGAATCGCGATCTGGATCTGGGAAATCGGAAGGCTTTCGTTTCCCATAAATGGTAGAGTAGAAAATAAACCGGCCTTCGCATGTTGCTTCCCTACTGCCGTATAGAGCAATGTCCTAATTGTAACAGATAACTTTTATTTGACATCCCGTTATATCATTACATGATGGACCTTGAAAAATTGTTTAAAAGTTTTATTATGAAATGTAGTATATTTTTATAATAAAGTTTCATTATGAATTCTTAATATTAATTTTGAACACTCGAAAAGTATCTTGTATTTATAAAATAAGTTAATAAATTCCATTCTTGGCGTCAATACACAATAAATCCAATTTTTCTGCGTTTCTAAAAGAAGTAGAATTGATCTATATTTTTACGCAGTAGGAACAACTTGTAACACGATTCTATATCATGATTTAGTGCCGTTTGGCATTAGTTATTCCTCCACTTCGGGCGGAGAGTACAATCTTTACAGGACACTCGGAGTTCGTTAATGGTTCCGATTCTTGATTAGAACGGTTCATCATGGAGTGGAGTATTTAATTTATGAGTTAGTCATCCCCGATGAAAACACCATTACGTCAGCTGTTGAACTCACAGGCAATATTTACAAAATTGATTTTCAACCAATAACCATTTTATATGAGTTATATATTTTAGTTTCAAACTTAGTTTAAGGGCAGTAAAAGTTCTTAGAGTAAAAATTGACTCTTTCTTTAATAAAATGCTAATATTCAGGTTAATGTGGGATTATAGGGAATTATCTTCGTTTCAATTTTCTACGACCTAATTCAAGAACGAAATTCCTCAGGTAGGTCTCCAATGCAGTTACTGTGTTTAACAGGAATAACAAATTAACATCTAAAACATAACAATTAGACACTGGGCATTAAAAGGGTCATATTTTCATTTTTGTAAGTAATTTACCATGCCCACAATGGAATTTATTTTTAAATAATATCAAATAATATTTCTAAATACATTATTTAATGTATCATTTATAATCCCCGAGGGAATGTTTTCTTTAAAAAAAAATTTGCTATCAACGTAAGTATTGCAACTGGTCAGGAAAAACATCCTGTATTAATATACCACATAGGTAATTCTTCCCCAAAATTAAAAATTAGAACTAAAAAATGGCATTGTTTAATTAATAAAATCTCATATACGATAGAATATACGTAATTGGGATAAAGCTATCATAAGCTACTAATTAGCCTCAGTATTTCAAGTACCTTCAGAAATTTGGACCGCATGAACGGACCGGACCAAAATGATGGTTCGTTATTGTCATATTTTTTTATGTCTGCCAAATCAGAGGGACTTGTAGTTCCCGCGGGCCAAAGAAGCGTAACTCATACAGTGAATTTAAGGCCACCTGGGGGTAGGGGAGAAAGAGTGCGATTTATTCCAGGGAATCAACGTCCGGTACCGGCGACGGAGTTTCTACGTTTTCCGCTGTCGTAATTCAATGCGGTCTCGACCTCCCTTTTCCTTTTACGGGAAGGGCCGGAAAAATAGGCGGGTCGTTGGGGGGAAAACTCGACTTGGGGAATCCACACCAGGAATAAAAAATAAAACAGTTTATGCGCTCAATTACTGTATATTCATAAAGCTTTTGGCTAGTGCTTTTCTCTAAAAAAATTCAGAAAAAACAAATGACGCGTAACTTACAAGACTTACAATTGTACGAAAGATCAAAGCTTTCAAACCGGCTAATAATGTAAGATGCAGTTATAAAACCAACTGGGGTCGATAGTATCGCACAATTTGTGTAACAAAACCATAAAACTCGCAGTATTACGGTAGTAAACGAAGTACGGTTTTTCATAAAAATGGCTATGTAATTTTAGTAGATGAAACAGGTTATGTAAAAGAAAGCTTGGGATTAAAAATTAGGAGGCTGACCGTCTAAACCGACCCCGATCTCGGGAGATTTATTAAAACGGAACTCTGTGGCGTTTGGCCTAAAAAAGGCAAACAAGTAGAGAAGATTGCCCAAATACTAATAAAGTAGACGTGAATAAGGAAAATACACCCGAAAAAAATACTGCATTAACACCGCGTGACTTGATCGGAACCAAAAGAAATGAACACGTCTGAAACCGGTCGCTGGAACCTGGCAGTTTTTTTTCAATTAACTTAATTTTCCTCAATTAATTTTTCGATAGCTATCAAAATTGGAATCTGTCAGGAGTGATTTTGTTTTGAATACAAGACACTTTACATATGCTAAATTTCGTTCGACGGCATAATCTCTCAGCTGAGGAATTGGGAAAACTTCGGCTACCCAAGAAACCGAAACGTTCGAAATTATTAGGGTTTATGAAACTGTATCCACGAGGAAATGAGCTAGAGAGAATACATCAGGTGAAAGTCTGTCACATTAAATAAATTAGTGCCAAAGAAGCAAAAGAAAATGTGAACTCGCTTTCACAAGACAGTTTTAGATTTAGTGGGATTAATTTTGTATGTATGCTACCGTTGATATTATCATTTTTCTTATTACATACCAAAGCGACGGCACATAATTCGCAAAAGAAATATACGGCCGCAATACTTTTTCTTCTGTCGGAGGAATAAATTAGCTAAAACCGGCAATTTTACGGGTAGAAATATTTCAAGATTAGTTTAAATTTTTTATACAGTTATATGGTTTTCAAGAATTCGATAAATTGAATAAGCCAAAAAAGTTGTTCCTGGGCTTTCTTAACACCATTATTAATGGTTTCATCGGACGATAATCCCGCACGAGACTCGAGTGTACCGTTGACCGTCCGGGAACATCATAACTCCGACGGTCACAAGTAAATGAATAAAATTATAGTGAAAATTTGGTTTTAAACCTGCCTGGCAAAAGACTAACAAAGCGAGGAGAAACTAAGAATCATACCAGATACGATAATTTTTTATAATTCGAAAATGGCCTATTCGCAATTGTTTCTGATAAATCTAACTATAAGTATAATAAATGTATTGCGTGATTATTATATATATATATATATATATATATATATATATATATATATATGAGTGGTACCGTCAAGGATTTAATTAACTAAAATATTTTTATCACTTGATCTGTTGCCCGGCCACTCAAATACTGATTGGTACAGGGCTACCTCGTTTGCCATGAACCGATATAGTAGGTCATAAAACCTGATAAGTAGAAAGAAGGCAATAAATCAGGATAAATCAGCAATGAATCAAAATTTATTATAAGGGATATTTTTAATCTGTATCCTGCTATATTTCTTAGAGGTTCACAAATACCAAATAATGTCCCGATATTTGAATGTCAATTTATACAAATTTTGTGTAACGATGTCGCAAGAACATTGTAAAACTATAGGAATTTTATTCATTGATATTAGATAAAATCATATCTTGAAAATTCTAGCTGAGATGTCTACATATTTAAAAATGTTTCTGTAAAATTATAAATTGAGCAATCCAAACCAGTTTAAAACGCCGAAAGAATAAATAATGTCCAATGCTCTTAAATAAATGATTCCTGGGGGTATTTCAGTGGACAAGTTTTTCTCTGTAATCGGCGCTAGAAATAAAACCCTTGTATTAGAAAGTTTAATAATCTGAAACAGGATACGCTCAATTTAAAAAAAATAGATATAATTAGGAAACATTAAATGATTTTATAAATAACACTAGCGTCTTTATTTGAAGCCGGGCTATAATTATATCTTATTGCGAATCCGTCGGGAATGACTATATCAACAGTAATGAGACTGGCCGCTATTATGGGCAGAACGAAAGAGCTTTCCAAGGTTTCCTCGGATTCGGTTCACGTTTTGTCCCCAGAAATGAAATAATGACGGGCCTGAAGCGTCGCAGAATGGCACAGACCATTACTGCAAGTGAACTTCGTTTTCGAAGTATTATTTCAATTTTACCTCTGGGGTAGAATGCAATAATACAGTTTCGAGCCGTGCTCGAGCTCCTTGTAAGAACGAATAGAGTCATTATCTATCCTTGTATGGGCTGTAGTGTAGATCTAATTAGGCCAAACTAATCTGTTTAGAATTATTTACGGTACAGTGTGGTTTATTATTATGGCTTTAATTCGCAAAGTTAAGACATAGGATCAATTACCGACATATTTCGGCAGATAATTTAAATTTAAATCTAAGAAAGACATATATGTTATATGTAACATATAATATTCATTTATGCTCGGGTCCCTACAACAACCTACAACAGAAGCCCTACATTTTCCATATTTTATAACGTAGTAAAAGCATAACAGTTAAAAGCAAATTGCGCCCCTAAAAATAAATAACGTTGAAAAAAATTGAAGTAAAAGAAGGGAGCGGTGCCCCCTACTGGCGTTCACCAACCCTGGGTCGTTCAGGGTGCTGGAGGAAAGAAGAAATTTCCCAATATTGTATCGTTTCCATGAAATTGTTAGTCTTCGAACATTTTATATATTTAAGCGAGAGAAGTCCATTCCAGGGAGCCAGATGTATTGAGATTGTTTGTACTAAATATAGCGACTATCACTTAATAAGCTCGGATTTGAACCACCACATACATTTAATGTTCTAAAACTGCGCTTCACACATTTGTCTCAAAACTGCCGACGTATCACCCACGACGGTGGTATACTTTTTAAACCCTGAAACGGGGCGTTTGTCCGCCAGATAAATACCAGTTGGGCGTAGAAAATATAACCTCCCACCCCCGGCCCCTTCTTTTCCCAGTTCACAAATACCAGGGTGAGCGCGCGGGAAGGTCCTAACCGGGGCCACCCTTTTATTTACGGCCGCCGAAAATTCAGGCCCCGGCTGGGGGCACGCGAGACCTGTATTTTACACGCGATTATGTGAGGGGCCCGCCTCCGCCTCTCGGGACAGAACACTTTCCAGTGAACGTAACCGATCCCCCGCATTAGCCCGACGGCCCGAGTAAGACATTTTAGTGAAACCGCGATAGGGCACGAGGCAATTTACAACCACGGTTAACCTTCGCCGCATCTTTCAAAGAAAATATTTCCATCGATCTATCAGCGGTACATTTCATGCTACATAATTGTTACTCTGCGCTATTTCTGGTTTTAAATAGCGATTCCGCTGTGCCTATTATGGGTACATTGATCTATTAAGTCTTGGCTCTATTATTAATATTTAAACATCACACGCCACTCAAATACTGTAATGATATGGTACTACTATTAGTATTTTTCGAGCCAGGCAGTTTCTAGATGAACTACAAATTGAAATCGAAACACAAACCTACAACGCCTGAGCCTGCTTCCAGTTCCCCGCCACCGCACAGAGGCTTCTAGTGGTAGAATTAATGATTGTTGTCCAGTATTCTTACGTTCTATGCGGTCAATTATATTAGGAAACTGTATATTAATACAAAAGCCATCTCGATGTCAAAGTAACACCATATTTCTCAAGCCTTATTACCATCGGAAAAGTAGAACTTAGTTAAACTTTGCTGGTGCATATTAATATAATTAGGTATCCCCCAAGCTATAAATATGAAACCGGAATCTAAGTCGAAATTGTTATTTAGTGATGCTCGCATAGGTCGTTGACTAGCTGGCCGACGATGTTATATAAAGTAGAAGCAACGAGGGAGCGCGAGGTCGCAGGTTTCGGCAAGGTTGTTAACATCGGGGAGTCGGCAGGACAGAGGCGACGTTGCTCTACTTTCGCGATTTAATTTTTTATTTTATTTTTTTTTTTGGCTCCCCGCTAACACATTGGAGTCGTAGTTCATATCCCTCCTCTCCCTCTCTCTCTCCCTCTCTCTCTCTCCCCCCCCCTCTCTCTCTCTTGCTGTTGGCGTAACGCTAATTTTAGAGCGTCGGAAATATGATGGATGGAATAGCCGACCGACCTTGCCCCCTCCACCGCATCTTGGCCCACCCATAAGGCCGAAGCCACGGGAGACAAACGGAGAAACTCAATACATTCCCGAAAACTAATAATCAACGCACTCTTATTTTCATTTAAATTCCAATCCTCCAGCAGTACTAATAATAATTGTACCAAATAAAAAGCAGTAACATACTGGAAAAAAACAACGCCTCGTTCGAATGTAAGGAAACTAGGGATAAATATCCACGTTTATATATGACTATATATTAATCATGTCTCGTTACTGATCGTTCATTTAGTAATCGAGTACTTTGTTGTCTAGCAGTTTACCTTTTTCATTATTGCTGGCAGCCTAGAGTTTTATTAAATCTTTCACAGTCGTGAAATTAAGAGAAATTAGTCTGAACAATTCACATAAACTCCACGAGGGAAAGACGTTCGCCCACGCACGTAGGGACTGGCTTTCAGAAACAGGTGCGCGCGCGGTCCAAAGAAGGAAGCTACGAGAGTGGAAAACTGGTTGAAAATTGGTGACTGCAACGGACATTCGCGGTCCACAAACGCGAATACATTGGACGGCGGATAAATTATAGCGCCGATTGCGAAACTTACAGCACGTTAAATTTATTCAGGACGGCGGGGAATAAAAACAGATTCGCTCGTAGCGAGACTGTCCCCGGGACGACATCCGAAAATTTATACGAATTTCGAAATTCAGTTACCGAAATTTATTGTCGACAGACCGCAGGAGAAAATCTCGCGTTGAAATTTAGGGCCCCAGCCGATTCACTTTCCCCCCCGAACTGCCCGAGGAGAAGTATCGAGAAATGACTACCAGATGGCATACATTGCACAACTGGACTCATAAAATTTATCTTCAGGCCGTAACGAATGTGTCCCATGTCAAACGGATGGTTTTATGATATTTGCGGTCCCGTTAAGATCGCATTTTAATTACCGCCACACAACAATGTCGCGCGACAGTAATCGGTACACAATTTGCAAATGTTTACGGAAATAACGATATGAGAAATGTAGTCGCTGGAAGGATGCCGTTTGGGTTCATTGGGGTCAAGAGAACACCGCCGGGCATCTCAACGTAGACCTACTAAATTAGGAATTTAGGAATTCGGCGAGCTTTCGAAATACCATAACCTCCCCAGTTATTACATAAGCCAGAAGAGGTGACAAAAATGTAGGTTTAGTACAGTGACAGTTCCTACCAACAGAATGACACTCTTCTAACACCCGGAGAAACTACTTTTACTGTTACTTAATGTTTTCCTGTACCCGTGCAGAGCCTTATTTTAATGATTTTAGTCATTTTTATTAATTAATCAGTAATACATGAGGATCGGAAAAATTATTTGAAGATGTGCAATTTAATTATTCAGCTTAATGCCGAGGGATACTGATGTTCGAGGTGGAATATGGAATTTCGAATTAGCACATAACGCTCCTCGGGTAACAAAATATTATTTTAAGTCGGTAATTTGCATTTCCAAGCTTATACTGGGGAAACGAATATTCTCGGCATTCTGATTTTCAACCAGTGACAAGTTGAGAACTCAAATTTAATTCGGGAGCAGTAAAAATACAGAAAGCCAACCGATCTGAATAACTCCATTAGATTAAAATCGGTTACCGTATAAATAAATTTCATTGCGTATTCCTTAAAACTGTACCAATTTAATGCATTATTTAAATACATGCAGATTAATAGATTTGAAAAAAAAATCTTTCTGAAAATCGTACCACCTACTGAAACATTGTGATTGGAATTCAAAAGCAATGATTTATACTTGCTCAATTAAAAAATAATTCAAACTTTACTTACAAATAACCAGTAAGCCAACTAATGCAGAAAAACACTTACCTGAAAAAGAAAAGAATAATTAGTGAAATTAATTAAAACATTTAAGAACTATAGAATGAAATGAAAATATAGATTATAGAATGTTTAAGAATCAAACAAAGAACACATATTTCTATTTAAGAGTTACGACTGACCGTACGGGGCAAAGGTTGTTTACCCAGTTGAGGTCGGAAGGGTGGCTCGACCCCTAAATAAAATATAAAATTACTTCAACAACTCCGCGGATCGTCAATAATTGAGCGCGGGGTCGGCTGGGCGGTCGGTCGTCTTTAAGTTCTACGGCCAGTCTCAATAATTCAGTCCGGGGGCGGGCAATTTTCTCCTCGGAGTAACGCCCCAGGACCCGGGACTACTTAAGGAGGGCCGAGCCCAAATAAAATTAGGCTCCGACGGCCCCCACCTCGCAAATTGCCCGGGGAACATGGCCCACCGAAGGGAGCCCGAAGGGGGAAACAATTCAAGTCGCGTCTGTTATTTCCCCCTTTTCGGCTACTCGACCGAAAAGCCTACCGCAGCTTTTCCAACTACTCCTAAAAACTTTTATCACTATTGTATAATCTGTACACCAACATACGAACAATACGCGAAATTTTTATTCAGAATTTACAAAAACAATTCCCATAAATTTGCAAAAGTATCGATATGATTATAATATGCAATACTCCGTGTGGAAAATATGTGCTTTGAATGAGCGGGCTTTTTAATCGCCATTCTAAAACTATTATCAAATATACCATAGCATAAAATACCAATACCAAATACCATAAAATCCTCTTAACTACAGAACGTTGTACATTTGTAGGATACCTTCGAAAAATATGAAATGATGAAAATATGACAGAATATGAAAATATGAAATGAAATGAAATCGGTAACTAGATGATCGTGGTTCTAATGTTGGGAAAATGAGCGGCTGAAATTGTACCGAAATCTAAAAGTGACGGGCGGTTCGATCCCGCATTCGGATTGTTTTCCCGTGTCACAGTGTCACACCCACATTGCCCCTCGCCCGACCGACCGAAACCCAAATACCGTCAAGTGACAAGTTTCGGAAGTGCAACGCCCGCCCCCAGGGGACATGCATTATGCCGCGCCTTGGGTTTATTTCCGTAACCCGGGGACAGGCTTAATTGGAGTGCCAACGATCGGGCGCCTTCCCCGCCCCACTATTTGCCGTATCCCGCATTCAGATGCTCCTAATAGGGGGTCGTAAACCTCGAATAAATCCGGCCCTGCACAATAAAATATATAATGCGGTACATTAATTAATAATTAGTTGGTTCGGGGCCAAACTGAAAAGCTGAGCATAACAAGACTTACACTGATATTAAGTTATCTCGCCTGCTTTTTAAACTGGTAATTTCTTCAGGAAGTATTTCAAAAAGAAGTACCGTATGGCTGGTGATATATATATATATATATATATATATATATATATATATATATATATATATATATAAAGGCATTATTTCCGACACCTTTTATTATAAAATTTTAAATACCAAAAGATATATCGTGGATCATTTGGAAGCAAGTTGGGAAAAGTCAGGCTGATTCGGGTGGAAGAGCGGCGTCTTACAAGCCCAGGTAAAGCCTCGCGGTTTGAATAGCAATGGGAGTCAATCAGTCCCCCGGTTCAATGAATGACCGTCGATTCCCTTATCTTGAAAACCGGGCGGCCCCATACAAAAAGGCCCTCATTTACATACAGTCCTTGGCTCCCCCCTCCCCCCGTTTTGAACAATCCCGGGAAACAATCTGGAATAAACAAACCAGGTATTTGTTGTGGGAGAGGGACCGCTCTGAAGCGAAAGCACTTTGAAGTGAAGTCCCCCGAAGATTGGAACGGCAGATATCAACTTCTAAAGCACTTGGATAATGACTTCCAGTTCTATTTAACCGAGAGAATATTTAAAATGGAAGGATAAATATAGTACGATCAATGGATATTCTTGACCAATAGAAGAGAAAAAAAGATAAAATCATACTGGAAATAATATTCCGAAATCTCTTTTATCACTCCATTATACCTGATATCAATTACAGATAAATATTAACTATGTTCATTTTCATAGTATAAAAAATTTAGGTACTAAATTTCAATACTATAAACTACCACTGGCTCTGAAACTAGACTTGTTAATGTACAATAATGCAGCGAACTTAAAATTGAAGCTATACTAGTAACAGATGGTTACCGGCCGGTACTGTATTAGCTGAAGACATTCTTTGCTTTAATAACTAATTATGACAATGGTATTATAAAGCATTTAAATACTGTAAAGCGGCACGACCTCCTTTCCACTCCAGTAAATAAAAAACCAAGTCTGGGGACAGTCAGTTTATGTGGGAATTTTTCCGAGTTCATAAGGACAATTATGCTAATTTTTATTAGTAGGCACTGGAAGCGCTGACGAATAGAGGAATATTCCGTTCTTTGTAAATTATTATCCGTTCGGATAACAGTTATCAATTTGGAAGGGATCATTAATGAGATACAAAAATTTCTCTTTAATATGCAAAGTTATAAAAAACAAAAAAAAGGGGGGAAATTAACAAGATGTCAGCTCACGCGGCCCGTGGTCGGGCTTAATCTCGTTCTGAATAATCTCAAATCGGCTGTCAGTTTACATAACTAATTACGCAAAATATTAAATTAGTCACTCGCATTTTTTAATAAATTAAAAAATATTTTAATATTTAATTATTTAATCATTTTAATATTTTAATTAAAATACATTTCATTTTTCTATTTATTTGTATTTAAATATAAATTTACAAATTTTAGTTAAGTTTTTTCATTTCACCGTTTCTTCTGTTTGTAATGGAACATCGGAATTGATTCCCATCGTATTACTTTCCATGCATACAATCCCGAAGTGGTCTAAATCTAATTATGAGACTATAATGGTTACGACTTGATATCTTAATGTAGTCATCATTCCAAAATGACAACATTAATTAAGGAAGCAGGCACATTGAAGAAGGATCAACATCAAATCGACAAAAACAGGTCCGACTATTGCTGATTACGCAAGAAAATTGGATAAGTTAATTAAATTAATTCTGAGAAACTAGCGGGACATGTAATTGCAAGTAGGACAGAAGCATCGTTAGCGTTTTTATATTCCTTTACAAGAAAACGTCATTGTATATTGCACAAGTAGATGAAATTGCGTAACTTAACTTAAGCGAATTTGGAGAGCAGTAATTATTTAACTTACTTAATTATCTAAACTTCTAAATTCACAGCAAAATTACATAAACTCGTTATATATAAAATTCGTCATTAAAATGCCCGACCGTTTAATTAATCAAACTAGGATTCGACTTTCAATGTTTATGGAAAGAGCAATTTAATTTAATATTTTTCAATCATAGAAATAAATAAATAAAATTAGTGAAATCATATTTCATTGAAACTAATAAAAAGGAGCACGTTACCAACTTCCTGACATAATTTTAAATTTATAAATATTATTTATTTAATTCTAGATTTATGGTTTGCAGTAGTTACCATGATTATAATAAAACGTTGGAAAATAATTAAGTATTATGTTATTGTAAAAAGTATTGGAAAAAGTTTATTTGTAGTAATCTAGTGTACCGGTGCAGTGTACATTCCGCACCACCCTCAGGGGGTGCTAGTTTATCGGTGCATGTGCACCTAACGAACTTGATAACATTTTACGCAGGTTATGAAATTTTACAGTTCATAACATGTTTAATCACAATTACGTACGTAATCTAGGTAAAGCTATGAATTAGTAATTTCGTAAATATCGGCGGCCGTTCGTCTGACCCGAATCGACCCCAAATCGGCCGGTGACCATGGTCGGGGCCCTTCCCAATGCCCAATTAATTAATTACACGGCTTCAAAATTCTGCCGCTAATGGAGGAATTTCCAAAATTAATGCCCGGTTCTGTTTAATGGGCCGCGATTCGTGATAGACCGGGGGACATAATGGCCCTCCCGGAATGGGCCGCGGCGGTTTCCGGCCCACCTGGGAGGCCTGTCCCACATCGGCGTCCCACTCCAATCGGTAGGCGATTCTTTATTTTTAGCATCCCATTTTAGCGTCCCGTTTCGTTTCTTTTTTTTCCCTTGAGAAAATTGCCTCGTACTACGCCCCTTTAAATAAAGACCCGGTGTCGCTCTGAACCGAAATCTAGAACTGGGACTGAATTAAAGTAGTTATGACTCAATCGAAACTGAGCTAATAATCTTTAGTCACGGTGTTGCAAGGACTACTCATTAAAATAATAAAGCTCAGAATTGTAACATTTTCAAAAATTCAGTCTATTCTATTTGTCAGTTTCTATCCCAGGTTTTATTTCCGAATTCCGCCTGTTAAAATATGTAAATCTTGGTAATATGTAATGACACAACAACAATCACAATTATGGTGATATTGAGGTAATTTTTTATCACAAATTCCAGTGTAGTTTTCACTGTAAGTACGGCTATATACAATATGATATTGGTTTCTGTCGAAACGCTGGCGTGTAAATTAGAACCGGCTATTTCTGCCGGCCTCGATGTTTTCCTCCGCTAAGTGTTTTTCGCCAGGACGCGTGTCTCCCATTTGGCTAATGCTGCTTACAATTACCGCTATCAGAAGTATAAACTGACGATAACAAAAAAAAAGAGATAAAAAATACGAAAATACGGGGGCCTTTATAGTGGACCTAGTGGTATAGAGTGGGCTTCTAAACAAAAGAGGCGGCCGGCCGTTTGTTTACGGTGGCCCCACTAGCCGCGGCCCCGTCGACAGATACGTAAACACTCGGTGCCTGAAGTTTCGCAGACCGCCATGCTGAGCCGAGTATTAAGGGCACACGTGTGCCTAACTATATCACTGGGGGATATATATATATATATATATATATATATATATATATATATATATATATAATTTTAAGATAGACTGTAATAATTATTATCAGTTCGTGGCGTAACCCATCCTCCTCCTATCCCATCAAACTCAGGTAGAATATAGGGTAAATAGGGGGAATTGAATTTTGCAAAATTTAATAAAATCCTGTCCCCGTAATGACTCTTGCTCTGTGGACCGCTTTTATCTGTTTGGCAGATTGCAGTGTTCGGGACCACGCGCGGTGAACCACACGGGTGATAATATTCCCGAAATTCGCCGACCTCTCTCACTGAACTCGGTTTAGTAAACAAGGAATAAATTAAACCGACGGTTTGGGTTGAACTCACACTTCCGTCAGTCGGCAGTTCAATAAATATATTCCCCTCGATGAATTTTTCAGTCTCCTAAGCGTATTCTGGATTTGTGCAGTTTTAGCTATTTTGATAATGAAGCTATTTGACTAGTTCTTAGAGTTTTCTAGAGTAGTTTTGGCGTGATACTTATAATTATCTGAGAAATATTTCTTTTCGATGCACAGGAAAAACTAAATGGCAAAGACACTGAGGTAATAGCGGATTATTGAACACCCCGAAAGAATGTTTCGACTGCTGTTTCCAAGTTGCTGCTCTGGTTCAACTACTTGTTCTTACAAGGGTCTTTGGAATGGTTCTCGGAAATTGTCCCGGACTCTTATCTTATCCATATAAGGCTATGCATCGTTGCCCTATTTTTTTATATTTCTAATATAATAATAACGCCAGAAAGGCGATAGCGAATGTTGTCCACCAGATAGCTGGTCGTTTTCCCAGTTACCATGAAAATTACGTAGTGCTGATAACCCCCCAATCTTGTTATTTTATTTTTAGAAGTATAGTTCCTCTTTTACTTTAAATAGTGCTTCGTAATGAAAAGAAACTAGAAACTGGCACAAAGGACCCAATATCAGTTGGACATATTACTGGCCACAACCAAAGATAATAGCATCATATAAGAACAAAATTCTATTTCTCAATAATTCAGAATAAAACTGAAGGTTATCCAACGAGGGAACGTCAGTATCCTACGGACAGTACGTCAGTGAATCTGGCAAGAAGTCGAAACTGGTCTAGCATCAACTCGTTTCGGCAGAAGGTAGCAACACTGATGGCTTAACTAATATATTTGTGTGCAATTAATGTATATTGCTGATGATATAATCATGTGCTAGCCTCGATATCATGCGATACACATAATTAATTAATGAAAGAACAGTTCAAAACACGATGTTTGTGTGCGTGCATATGTGTGTAATCGGAGTTACTATAAATCAACAAACTGATTGCCAGAGGGTTACTCGGGGTCCCTCCCTTGCCATTTACCGTTCGATCACAGAGCACATAGTCCCCCCCCCCTTCGTTTGACATTCAGTTCCCTTCCTTCGGTATGCCCGGGATTGGACAATAAAAGCTGCACGAACATTTTCGTGAACTTTGAACGGGTCGCCAAAGTGAATCCTATTCCAAATAGGCCTCGTGCAATATTCAACTTTTAGAACTCCGTTATTTCTACTCCAGTTTCAAATTATACGGAATGGATATAAAAATTAAAATGAGCGGATTTCCATTAACTATAGATCCTTCTAGATATTTAAATTAACATTACATGCACATAGAACATTGCTATTATCATGCCCGACATTGTTATTAAGTTGTGTGGATATCATAATTTATTTAGAAAACATCAATAACTCTACGCTGAATCGTGTAACTGCATGAGTTTTTTTGAATACTAAAGAAGGCCCCGTTTCACATTGATTTGTTATTGTAAAAAAGGAATACACCACCGCCTATATAATGTATGTTGGGATTTCGGTCTTGTCATTCCGTACGATACACGTAGGCTCGTTTCCCCAAGCGTTCAATGGCACTTATTTCCGCGTTTCAATACGTGACCGCCTTCGGAGTTTTCCAAGCGGGCCACGCCATTTCCAATTCCTATTTAATGTAAATAAATTTCGTCTCGAATCTCCGGAGGCCGAGGGGTGGGCCAGGGTCAAACCCATAAATATTTACGATGTCATGGACTAGATATTTCTTTCTTTCTTTTATAATGGTTCCGTTGACCTTTAAAACCACTTTTGAGCCGGGGGATGGCGGGGGGGGCCCCGAGGCGGTCCTTTGCCTGGGGGAGTATTCGATATTTCTCTATTAGCGTTTTGGCGTGAATTGTTGAAAATAAGTGGCGAAACTCTGGTTCAGTAGAAGAAAATTCCCTCTGTATTTTTCAAAAATTTCTGACCGAATATGACTGCTGACTTTTAATCGCATGAAAAGAATAGACGTATTTCCGTCCGGGCTCCAATGTAAAATCTCAAAGCGACACTAAGTAATAAGAATTGATTAACATTTTTTAATAAATACAAAATTCATCATGATTTATTGAGACGACATACTGGTCAATAAACAATGAATTGTGGAGTACACCGTAACGAAATTCGCTACCTGCTACTACTCTAAACTGGTGTAATCTAAAACAGGTTTGTGTAACAGGGGGTGTAGTATTCAGATCCTTCTCGTAAACCCCTTTCAAACATTTTCTAGTACTTCAAACAGTCCAATACAGAGTCACTTATGACCAGAACCTCATGCCCAATTTTCAAGTGCTCCGACCACATTAAGCGTTGACTTAGCCGCCGTATAAATAACTTTCCGCGAAAAACAGATTCGGCACCGGTGTCTCGTACTCCTACAGAGAGAGAGAGAAAGAAGAGAGAGCGGGAGGGTGGAGGAAGGGGGTGTAATTTACCACTCGAGTGAAGGGAGGCGGCTTCGCGTTCTGCAATGCAGTTTCGGACCAGAAAATAACCCCACCAATTATAAGAACGCCTACGCCAGAGGAGTTAAAAACCTGGGCGTCGAAAAAGAGCAAGAAGTAAGAAGAGGTTCACGCGCTAGAAGGTTATTTTCCCTAATGGCGTCCGACGAAAAAAAGAAAACGGGTCGAGAGAAAAAAGCGGGAAAGCCGTTTTGACGCAACAAATTCGGGGTTGACCCGACAGCATAACGAACGATAATATTTTACAACTTTCAGATAAAAAAAAAAGATTTGGAAATATAAATATTTGCTTATTGCGTCAGTCGTTCGGAGCGCAAATTGCGTAATGGCGATACGAAAACATAATTACAAGATAAAAGAATGAAATCTGTGTGCCCCACAGATGACACTCTTTTGATGTTTTACAAAAAAATTGAATTTCAACATCGCTGAAACTACTTATTCAATAGCGTTACAGTTTATAACAACACCGAATTATATATCTGAAAGAAATATATAAATTCATGAAACTTTTATTAATTGAGAGTCCGTTGATAAAATATTCCTCTCATATATGGCCTCTCGGTGGTGGAATAAATGAAAAAAATGTTTTATTTAGTATCACTCTATTACACCATATTTTGGATAGGCTATAAACTACCAGCGGGAGTTGTACAAAGTCGGGTAATCCGGGTTTAGTCCCTATTCATAACTCGCCAGCGGCAGACCTATCAACCTTTTGCCACTATCTCGGTTCAATGGGCGGCTAAAATGAATCCTGTGTCTGAACGGAAAGGACCTTTGGATTTAGGATTTACACCGGGAGCCTCGGATCGGACCTTTGGCCCATTAGCGCGTCGTTTGTATTCACCGCCCCGGCCACCAATCTTGTTAGACCCATTAAAAACGTAGTTTTTTAAATACGCTTCGAAAGGTAAAATTACGCGTTGCCTTTCGTAGGCAAGATTCAGCCCTAGCCAACGGGAAAAGAGAGTGGGGAATAACAGCAATTAGATAACAAATCGCTGGACGTTTATTGCTTTTCTAATTTATTGCGATAAAGTGACTATTCGTTTCCACTGATCCGTCCCTCGTTCCGTTTGTACGCGTTAGAATCAGATTGGATACTTTTACTTCTTCCACTAGCGACTGTTTCCGAGAACCATTAAGAGTTGATATTATTGAACTTCCATTACATAAAGTAAGTTGTGTTACCTTATATACCACGGCATATATATACACATGTATATATAATGGGTGAAGAAGACGTTAAAACAACAACAACATATTGGGAACATAAAAATACACAATTGTGATTAAATATATAGGCTGACGATTTCGAGAAACCCAAAACAACAATCCCAAATAAAAGCTAGCGGGAGAAAGTATATCTTTACAAATTTTTTCAACCCATCACTTCCGATTATAACGAAGGATTTTATTCTGTCATTATTTTAGTTAATTGAGCAATCAAAACAGCTTGCGATTTTTTTCGAGGATATTATTACTCTTATTATGGGCGCATAGAATCTAGATATCGGTGGGGAAAGATGCATCGGAAGAGAAGCTCTACGAATGGTCACCCTGAATGGTCATTCAGGAAACCTCCCCGGGGTTAATTAGAAGGAATTATACAACACATTAAATAGTCTTAAAAAATATATATCTTTTCGAACGGTTTTTTTCACGGTAATAATCGGGCAAAGGAGTGGAAGATTAATCGCTCCGAACGTGGGTGCAATTCGGGCACGGGTTGCAGCGCCCACTCACAGCTCGGCTTCTGATTTATGAATCGTGAATAAACGTCTTGTTCAACACTGGGATTGAGCGAGCCCAATTTCGAACTGGCCCCTGTTAGATTTTCTCACGTTACGCATCGCCTTCTTGTTGTACGAAAACAGGGTGGTATTCCCAATGATATCAGGAAAAAAGATCTCCCCAGACAGGTGCTTATAAGGGCTTCTGAAGGAAATGAACTTTTTTATAATGCTTAAGAATTCCTCAAAGAAATAAATCTTTTAAAAATAAAAAAAGCTTATTCTCTTCCATATTTATAACAACCGTCGGAATATATTACCCACACTCGAGTGAGAACTGCACTAATGGACGTCAGTTGTAAAAAAATATTTGGACAAACTACACGTAGAAACTACGCATAGAATGGTATTGAAGATGGCGAGGGGTCGAAACAGGCTAAGAAATAATCAACGAGCAAACAAAGAAGGTCACAACAATTATGATAATTCAAACCCTCCATGAGCTATCCTAAAACAAATAACACATAATTTCGTGTATCAAATCTTTTGTCCGGTACGATGCTTGTAGCCGACAATTTCAACTGAATCAAATTGTAATACTCCTTTAAGATAAACACCAGTCTTGAAATAGCAGGGAAAATTGCGTGACACGACCGAAGTAAACAACTGCGCTAACGAGCGCAAAGAGAATAGAAGTGTTCTTAATAAGCGCGATAGGGTTTTCTTTTTTTTCATTTATTGGACCTCTTAAGTGACTGACGTTTACGTCCCTGCACAAATGAGTGATACGCTCAAGAGTCGTGTAATATGATACAATTGAAGTTTCTGCAGTCCGTTTTAAGAAGCCCTAACGAAATTGTAGAAAAATGTCCCTGTTTTTTTTAGTACAGACGGACAAGATGTACAATTTGGACTGTTATTTGTATAATTATTAAGCCATATAAATAAGTAAATCATTCGTTTTATAACCCTTGTTCTTTTGCGAAATTTGCTACCGGCCGCTATTTCAATTGCCCCATCGGGCTCTCTCAATATTTACCAGGGTGAGACCCAATAAACAACGGACATAGGAGGCGTGACTGCCGTTAAGTTAAATAATGACAATGAAATCCGTGAAATATAGTAACACGTTAGGAATAAACAAGAGGGAAAAGTGGAGGTAATATTTCGGAAATGTTCGCGTTTCTTGTTCCGGGGCCCGTACTTCACAGTCAAATAAATATCGACTGGTAGCATTCGGTTTCCCCCGGGGGAGACGGCAGTGCACGCTACGCTTCCGATATGCCAACTATACGTCTTCCCCCTTACTAGACCTATATTTCCGGTCGACTGGAGGACCTTTAAAACTATCATAGGGAAAAGACGATAACGGTCCGGAAAATATACCAAGAAACTATTTCACAGTACAATAACGGGTTATAGAACGTGGCCTGTAATACATGACTACTGGTAACACATAACATACAGCAATTCAAACCTATTTGTTTCTACTAAAATGTCATATTATCGTGAGCGAGAAAAGCAACGGTGTATCGCAAGAAGTGTTGTAGTTTTTTAAATAAAGTTCCATAGGACTTGGAGCGCCGTGGCGTCGCAGGCGCGAAATTGTGATTCACAAGGCGATATGAGAGTTAAAACGGCGATTTGAAATACACTGGACAACTTCCTCCGGGACAGGATACAGGGGCGTTATAATAAGTGGATGCCCGTCGCGTGCCAACACCTTACCGGTTTTCCTCGCTTCGAATTCAATCCGCCAACACTAAGGACTGGGGTGCGGCGAGAAAAGAAAATGTTTTAACCCTCGCGGCAATTAACTCCTGAAACGAGTCTATTAGGCGTTTCTTACCCGCTGTACAATACCGGTTTGATTCCTACACGCTTCAACTAAAGTAGCAGGCGGCAGCTAACTTCCTTTTATCGAAACGCGAGAACTAGCATTTACAGTTATAGACGTTTACATTTAATAACAGTAAAATAAAATATATATAAACAATATACATCCTGTTAATAGACGGTTTATTCTTACATTACGATAACTAATATTTATATACTCAATTGTCATGCTATTTAACGAGCGCGTAACAGAACTATAGCTTTAATTATATTCTGAAAAATAAAACATTTCTAAAGTTTGAACGCCACTGCCGTTGACTACACGTATAGAGAAAGTCAAAAAGGAAAAGACTTTGAAACTGGTTATGAAAAAGTAGGCTCGGTGCGGATTCGATGGTATTTTTTTACAGCCACCGGACGGCTATTTTTTTTTACGATGCGAAGAGAGATCCAACATAAGAGGTAGGGGTGGGGGGTCGTTTAAATATTTTTCAAGGGCCCGGAGCCAGTTCGGAGCGCTAAACGGCCGGGCGAGTAGTAATGGGTAAAAAAAATAAAACGGAAAAAAAGGAGGTGGCCGACAAAATAAACACCGAATAATCCTTTTGGCAAATTCACCGCGGAATATCAATTCGGGATGTAACGAACCGGGCCGTTTATTTGTGGTTGGACTGGACTAGAAGGCCGGCCGCCGCTTTTAGTTGGGCCCGGATATATACACCGGTGGAAATCGGCTGTCCGGCCCCCTCAATGCACCGTGAAAATATCGCTATTTATAGGTTTAAATCCGAGTGGGAATTTAAATCCTATCTGTTATCTGATTAATAATTTCGCATTGAGCATATCCGTGTGTCAAGGAGTCCAATTATCAGTTATTTTGGTCCGTATGTATTTGGAGAATACTTTATCTCCAAATAAGGAATTTCACCGCGAACAGGTTTCGATCCCACCCAAGAGTAGGGACATAGAAAAAATTAACTGTGGAGAGATATGCGCGTGGCAGAACGCGGTGCATATAAAACAAGCCGTTTTACAATCGGCGTTTCTCCATATAATTTGAGCGTTCGTAATCAAACGGTCTATTGGATCCCGATTGGAGGTGCGGGTTTAACCAGGCGGGATCGAACAATGGCGATCGGGCATTAATGCGCCATTGTGCCAACTTCCGCGTGCCTGCCAGAGACTAAGCTTTAAACTTACCAAGAAAGGATACACTGCAGGAGTCGGGAGAGAGTAATTGCAAATCCAAAAGGCATGACGTATAAGTGCCAATTGCAGGAGCAAACTAATCGATACGTACAAATTACAATACACAAGCTAATATGTCAAACTTATATTTGAGTTTGACAGGCACTCAATTTGGATTAACCTTTAGTGTAGATATAAAAAAAATTATAATTATAAAAAGGACGAGGCAGTCAACCGTACAGTCGAATTCCGCCATCCAATCACACCGGAAATCGATCATCAAATCGATATCGAAGCTATCGAAATGATGCCCTATAATTTTATTACCACCGTGAATGGGCCATATTACTATAAATGTTATTGTACGTCGTGTGACAGTGATGAGGATAACTGTACGCGCTCTCAGCATTCTTTCATATCCGGACTTCTGATGAAATTCCGCTGATAAATCTTAAGTTCGGCGAAGAATTAAATAAGTGGGAGAATACACAGTTTCTGCCCCTTTTCGCGATAGTTTATCTCTATAACCTAATTTCGTCTTTTCTGAAAAATCAGTTATTAAGGAACATCACTGCGAGACAGCGGCGTTTATTCCTCATACTGGTAACATCATGGTCTGTATAGCTTAGCAATGGAGTAAAACCCTTTCTATTCTCTTTATTATTATTTCTGTAAATATTTAATAAAAATTCATAAATAATAAATCAATAATTTCCAGTGACAGGGACTAAGAAGGTGATAAAAAAAATACCGAGTAGGCAACCGAAGATTTGCCTGCATGAGACTCCGGCCTTGAAACCAAATTTAATTCATACTAATTCCTTTCGCAACTTTTCGGTAATTATTTGAGTCTCCGTAGTAGTTCATTGCACTGTTAGCGAGCATTCATGAATGCGATTTACGTTTATTTTGTTTTTAAGGTACAAACTAAGCATAGTCTATTTTTGCTCTAGTTATGTAACAGACTCAATAAATATACATATACTCTATCATCATCACTGAGTTTCTGTATCCTATCACTTGGTTACGTTAACGGTTAAGTAGTGACATTTCCGACAGGATTGCTTCATTGGCATTATACCAACTGCATAGCTACAGAATACTGCTGAAAATTAAAAAAAAGCTAAAACCTGTCTAAGCGAAAGGAGACAGGAACTCATCTGCGACATTCCAAAACCTAGTGGACCCCATACATACATAAAATGTAATATTTGATAGCTCTGTGACGGTGTGGGATATCATCTTCCACGCTTGTCAACTTAAATAATGACAGTGTCCTATGCTTTCACCAATTACCGCTTATCAAACATTTATACAGATAATAATTTCGGACTTTCTGTGTTTGGCCCATTTAAGGGGCGTTACCCGTGATTTGTGTACTGTCCCATGACTTATTAATTGCGAGGGATATTGTTTAGTGTGATATGTTGGTGTTTAATTGTGATGTATGTAGGGTGCAGTTAATGCAAACTGGGTAAGGGCCAGAGTACACCACTCATGGGGTTACAGTACAGACAGGATGAATCATCGGCATGCCTAAGTACCTCACTAATTTCCTAGCGGGATGTTGAAACCGGTGTATAGCATTGGGCTGAATCAGCGGGTGTAGATAGAAGATCGCTATGAGATGAATATGTTTTTTTGATATACCTTTTATTGTTTTTTATTCTACAACTTTCAAGAGTTGATCACTCTCGCTACCTTGATAAAGTATGTTGATCGAACGGTTGATAAAGACTGACACATAAACCACACACGAACTCGAGCCAGGAGTAGATTTCAATCGATGCTATGGCCTTCGAAAAAATGTGTAAAAAATATCCAAACGTTTGGGTACATTAACAATGTTATAATAAAAGAGGCCACACATAAGCCTATCCGGCAATAACAATTGAGTTAGCGAACTATCAAAGGAATTGAGTTTAATTCCTATAAGACATACTCCGTAACACCATCCTTAGTTAGTTAAAGGTTTGTACAAAAATCTAACCATAAATAAATTCCCTATGTTCAAACAATTAAAATCCCCATTTCCTGAAGTTCCATTCAATCCCTGCGGAGCGCCAGTGGCCACAATTGGCTTTATACTTTTGCTATAACACGTACTGACTATATTTACTTCTATACTAAAAATATAAGATTATAATACTAAATATAATTATAAAAATATACGGAAAATTATAAATACCAGTAGGTTGTGCTCAGCATTCGCTTAGTTTTCGTAATTGGACACAGCCCCCACAACAGACTGTTGTAGTCCTGGTAATTGATAGTGTTATCAGTTTCAGTTTTTGTAGCGTTTTCCAATACGGTAAATCAAATTCCCAGAGCGTGCCCCACCCGGCCCCGACTGCCTTTTTCTATTCCCTCCCCGCGCTCATCTTCCGCCTTAATTGGGGTTCAGAACAACTCGGGCTTTTGTTTAATTCTTAATTCCGGGACCCGGTTCGGTGAGCGACCACAGGTACTCAGTTAACGAAGGCGAAAGGGCGGGCAACGACAATGAAACCCCGATCACTTTTCGTGACTGGAATCCTGCCCGATATTCGTGTTTGTTGCGCGGGGCCCTTCTTTTTTCCCCTTATGCCTCGGGGAAGGCAATCTCCTGTCTTTCAATTTTGAAAAAGAAAGTACAATGAGTCCACATCGTCTGTACTCGACAACACCTGCTCTGCTCGGACACGAAACCCACTTCAAAATTATTCGAATGCAATCTGCTAAACCTATATATTTTATAGCTTTAAGAACCGTTAGTAAGTAATATTTTTTGAATACTGAAATATTCGGAGGATTCAGAATGTATCCTCCCGCTTGTTTACCCAACATAACAAACAGTCTAACAGGATGTTTCACATGCCCAATACCTTATTAACAAAATGCAATTGATAATGGAGGAACGAAATGTTCTCTTCTTGACAATCAATGAATATCAGTGAAAATCCAATAACTATCATATTCACACGATCCTTACTGATATAAAGTTAAAAATAAATAAATAAAATGAATATCACTGTATTTTACTGCCGTAGGTGAAGGTTTTGCCCCCTGAACCCGCCTTGAAATCAGTGTGGTCACGTTGCACGTCCTTTCGTCCTCGCTCCCCCCCTCCCCCTGGCACGTAATCCCCTTCCCTGTTAGTTGTAGTACCGGATGGTTGAGGTCTTCCCCCTAGTACCGATCCGGTAGTACTAGTATGACTTTGTCAGTTCATTCAGAATAGAATTCATGGAGTCGAAGCCATGACCTGCAACCTTCTTTCAAACAAAAGCTTCCAGAACGTGTTATTTATTGATAAGATATCTAAGAGTTCATGAATTTCTGGTATTTTAGCATTAGGTAGATAATATGTAGGCGTTCGTGGCATAGAGACGTTTGTCTGTAAGAACCGGTTGGTTAGTAACTTTTCGTCTTGTGTCAGATCCCAGAGTACATTTAAAGAATGTATTCCAAAACTACTATAGATAGTTACACATATTTCGACTAATGTTCCAGCCTCTGACATAGCTCTCTGCAAGTTATTTATGTGGATATCGTGATCATTATACTATACAAAATGGTCGACAAAATACCCTGCCATAGGGCTGTGATCCTACAACGGGGTTAATTCAATAGATATCCCCTCCCTCACATTCATCTTCTGCGGGCATACCACAATACATCTAAGGCATCCGGGTAAATTTAACCGCGAGCAATGGCGCTCGCCGCCAGTATTCAACGGGTGATTCATTTACGGCCCCGGTCGCCTCAAGCGGGTGTGGAGTGGGGCAAGGAGGAAGGCACCCCCTCAACTTCTCCTTAAAACTTCCCTTTACCTTTATTATAACTTGGCCAAACTTTGTTAATATGCAGAAGGACCGAGGAACCTGTACAGGAGAGAAGAACCCTCCTCCACTAAGCCATTATATATAAAGTGCCCTGTCTCACTTGTTCCCCCGAGGGACCGTTTAATTGCCCGGGACAAGTCGTCTCGCTTTCGTGAAGCTCTCAAAACGTTTAAGAGATAAGCCCCGAAGTTGAAACCCCACGAACGAAGCCTTCATTTTCGGTTTTGCATTCACTTTATCCGCACGCAATTTTCCCGAACAAACGATTCGGTGCTTATCAAAGTAATTATAACAGCGTGTAACAACGAATGAATCACCGTCTGGTTCACAGAGGGACGTCTTGTGAAAAGTAACGATTATAGTATGAGAAGGTTATTTGCAATAACAACAACGTGAATTTAATAATACACTTCCTTTCGTCTTTAATTTTGGTCCAGTATTTTCATTTATCAACTATATTCAAATCTGCCCGTGGAACGATCCAGGAATAGTTCAGAGTTGTAGGTTACGAAACAGTAGCTGGGAAATTTCCGGTATCCAGGGAAGTGGAGTAAAGTGGAATGAGGGGGAATAATCAATTTATGAGGCAGTCCACGGACCTAATAATTCAGTTTAATATTGAAGAGAAACGCGATCAGACACCTCGTCTCTTCACTATCACGGCCTCCATTCGGCGGCAGCGTTTTTACAGTTTAATAAAGATCCGCCGGCCCCCTTTCTCGGTTGTAAAATTTGCCTCATTAACCACATTACAATTCGGAAAGCCCACTCCGGAAGGGTCACAATTTCCTGCCACGCTGTGTTACACCACCGAAAAACATTTCGCGAGCTATGAATTCATCCGGAATCGAGAACAAAGTTTTCTTAGTAGAAGAGAAGGGAATTATGTAATTTATAAATGCGGGCAATTGATCTGTAGTCCTAAAACTATAAACTTTCTACGTTTCCAGAAAAACAGTAAACTTTTTCATAATTACGCAACGGATAATTTAGTCGTCAGAAATTGTACTACACGTGTTATATGACAAAAACAGGCAATTGATTGCACCGCCTAATAACGCTGCGATATCCTAAAACAGGATTCGGAGTAAGCTCAACGCTGTAATGAGACTCCCCAGGGGTAGAATACGAAATGGAGATGATGTGGGTAAACGTATTGCGTCTTTTAATGCGGTCCGTGTTGCCGTGGAGAGTGTGCCAAGATTCTTTTTTTCATCGTGACCATTTCCTCCGACAGATTTATTAGGAAAAGACAATGGGCTCTAAGAACGAAAAATGGAATTAACATTCAGACCGGTTGGATCCCATCCATTATTCGTCTTGGAAGGACGGGCTCGCTTTTGATTAATTGGTGGTCGGGGTGTATAAATTGAATTTGATCTGGGGTATTAAGATTCTAATTATTAAATTAGAGTAAATTACGTAAGTAATTAACAGTTACACAACAGTCGACAGGAAAATGGTTAGAAACATGAAACTCCCTAAGGGCCGGAAAGACGCCCTACTATGTCCATCCTGAGAAGTTTCAGATAACGTTTCATCTAAACGTTTTGTTTCGTAATTAATATGAAATAAAATTTTACAATCAGGTTTACAAATTTGAATGAAGGCTAAATTTAAGAATATGCGCTTGTATATTAGGTACATGGATATTATGGGAAGAGACGGCAAAACTCCTAAGAAGCCACAAATTCTCTTGACCTACGGAGTCGAAAATTAATGACAGCATCCTGACGTACTACAGAATTGGAGAATGAAATAACGCTTGGGTGCGAAGAAATGATGTATGTCGGACCACGAAGTGTCAGCCGAGGGCACCCAGCTCTCGCAAAATATATTCAGGAGGGATAATGGCTCAATTAATTTGCTCGATGTAAATAACACGCTCTCGGACAATCCCGTTTTGTACAAGAACCGGTAAAAAAAGGACCTTAATTACCCCCCAGGACGAACAGGAATAACTCATATATTCAATGTTTTTCCAAACAATCCCAATTACGCCGCTGTAATTGCGGGGGCGGCCTTTTAAAATACCGTGTCACGCGAATCCTTATGCGATACCAGATATTAATTGACCGAAAATATGTTTGCACGAAATGTTTGTTTCAATAACATGATTAAAACCTGGTTCAAATCACTACCCTCCTAATCGCAATAAAGTTGTTCTAATGTCTTACTTTAACTTACTGTTACCAACGAAAGGTCTCAGAGGCCAAAAGAATACAAAAGTTCAGGCATAATGATTTTATTTCGCCCTGTAACCACTTTAAAATAGATAAAAGTGTAATTGGATTGTACGTAGTAAACAAACATTGACTGAGATGGCTTAAGTTACGATCGCTAATTAAATAGTTTCATAAATTGTGGAAGACGCACAAATTAGAAACCTGAAACCAGGCTGGAAATTGAATGAGGCATGGCACAACTTGCAAGCGAACCTGGTCGCTAACAAGCTCAACACGATAGCGATCTAAAATTACGCAATTCCACCATAAAACAGAGCACTCAATATAATTGTAAAACCTTTTTTCCTGATATAAAGAAGAGGTTTTTTCAGCGTTTCTTGTAAAACGCAGTAGGCCACTGGGGCCTTGGTTGACTAGAGCATGTTACCGCTACCAGATAGCGTAGTGGTCTAACTGCCTACTTACACTCATTCACTTATACAGTAACGCTCGTGGTATAAGTGCAGAATTGAACTGTCGCCCTGAACTCGCACGCTCATGTTGTATAGGAGACATTTTTCTTGTATATTTTGTTACCGCAATGTTCTGGTAATCCGGTTTGAAAGTGTTACAGAGAAATGGAACTGTATGTTCGATTAAATTTATGGTCTAGACATAAACCACCAATATGGGTAATCCTGTTCCAAATATGCATTCATTTATCCCAGAGCATTTTAAAGTGATATTATCCGTAGCCTATGAGACTGTCCACAACTGAGGGCTGATAGGATGCTTTACTGAAAGAAAGCGTTGACTGACGATGGTAAGGAGCCAAAACAAGTCTAGTTTAATACTAAGAGTGGATATGGAACATCGCAGGAAGTGACGATATTCGAAACCATCGTGGGCCCAAACAAGGCGATTACTTCAGGATTGCAGCGTACAGTTATCGACTAAATAATATACCTGCAATATTAAAGCGTAAAGCTTGAAATTAATACTGCCATGTTCTCTTTAATTTAATATCAAAACTTCATCCCCAGCTCATATTTTCATTAATTCCCGCGTTGCGGCTATCTCATAATTGGATTTGTTCCGGTATGTTGCACCGTATCCGGGAATTTATTACAGGAATATTTACAGGAATTAATTCCTGAAAATTTACAGGAATTCGCTGTCGAAATTCTCCACGCCCAGACAAAGTAATTAAAAAAAATTAATCAGGATTGGGGCGGCGGAGCTAAAGCGCCAATTGAAACAATTAAAAGTGGGGGATTGCCGCCGGAGGAACCCATTTACGATAACCGGCAGCTAAGTGTCAATTTAGCCCGGCGCATAAGAAAGTACGATAAAAAAAAGAAGAAAGAAGAAAATATCAGACGCCCTAACCCAATTAATTACCGATGATGGACCAATAAAAGGGCCCACGACCGTGATGCACCCGACTCTCGAGATAATACGTGGAACAGTCAATAAAATTCCAGAGTTGGGGGGAAAAAAATGTAAATGGACGAATCTAAACTCCCTAATTTCCTCCTGAATTGGAACGCCGTTAATCTCGGCCGCTAAACGAATACATTTAGTTTCTAAACTGTTTTTGATACTTCTCAAGAAGTATCAAAGCTCTTTTTATATTTTTTTTATAAAAAAGATATATCACTAAAATTAAGATATATGTAATATCGGATAATGAATGAAGACAATATCATGAACCGCAAGCAATAGTGCCACTGCGAATCAACTGTATTTATTTTCTGGGAAACCCCAAAAAACGTTAATGCACTTTCTAGCTGGTGGATTTCCGCGATTCCCTGGGCCCTATTAATAATAGATTTGTCCGCCCTCCAAACTTCGATTCGCCTCACGTTCCCTTTTCGCTTTTTACGACCTTTCAACCGCGTCCGGTAGATGTCCGCCGAATCGTAATGATTGAATTACAGCCAAGACGGCCGCGCCTTGTTCCCTCTCGGCCGATCCGTTAGCCGCCAACGGGACGAGCCTGTTATGGACTGAGAAACGTCCGAATTGTGAAAACACTTAGAATTGTATTGACGCCACTGTCGACTGTGTGTGCTTTGTAAAAGAAGTTTGACAAACTGCGAGGGAGAATTATGGCATTGTTTTTTATTCTGTTTGGCCTGTCCTACCTAAAATAGGCCTTTAACCCTGGATCACCAAGACTTAGTGTCATGTGTCCACATTTATAAGACAAAATTTATTAGTGAACTGCCTCCTTCTGGCCCTATCTGAGACTATAGTTCAGAGTACTGTTGGGCGTAGTTTAATATATGTTGGTGTGTAGTTGTTTTGTATGCACTGAACACATGTACGACATTCAGTTGATAACTAGCTATAAAGGGGGCCACGAAAATGCTTTGATGTACTCTCCTCTTTAAGCGCACGAGTTATAAAAGTCATATATACAAGCAAATATAATTCCACTGACTAGGCAATTTACGGAAATCAGTTTTTCGGAAGAATACAATGCAATTCATGTAGTTTTTATGCCAATTTCATGAACAGCAAATGATTTATTCTCCTCTTTCAGTATTATCGAAACAATATCGAAAGACTGGAGCGGATATGCGAATTTTCGTCGATTGCTAACGTAATACTACCTTGGCGAGAGGAATCAGTGCATTACAAAAATTCTCCAGAAACATATAAATAAATCATACTGAAAGAAATGGGCGGAATGTATCTTCAAGGTCCCAGTATCAGTTTCTCGAGGCGCTCAGATTAAGCAACTCGAGTACTAAAATACAAATTGGCTACACAACTTTGGCGATAATGAGTGCGCAGTTATTTGCTAAATTTTAACATCCCTATAATCATATACTTTGAACATTCGGCCGAATATTTGACCTGTCTGGGTATGGGAACAGCGTGCCCATTAAACGCCATAACAATAACATTTGAAAACCGGTGAAAACAGGTTATAAAGTTTGCAGTGGGGCCCATCAATGGCCTAATGTCTATATAGTATAGTAAATATCCCCGGACGTCCCGCAATCTGCTATTCGCTACGCGTCCCAACTAAGGACTACGTCGGTGCCTATGTCGAATCCATTCTCGGAGGGAACCCTCTTCCAGAACCGAGTTACCGATTATGACCGAAGCGCAGTGAAACTGATTTATGGATGGGGATAGAAAATAAAAAAAGAATGGATAAACTAAACAAAACGCCCGGTTGAAACATTTTACAAACTTAACTCGGATTTCTCTCGGGCCCCGGCCATTTCGTCCTCAGCACAAAATCGGGGATTTGGCAAATCCCTTCATTTGAATAATCTCTGAAGGAGAGATTGTCTTCAAAAACTTCCCTCCGTCGCATACCAATTTTCCGAAATTTCATTATACCGACCTTAATCACGCTGTTCGGATCTTGTTAAGTGTAATTTAATTAATTCATAAAATTTGCAACAAACTGTGAAGGGTTCTGACAAAATAAAGGATCCGTGCAATACGATCCTTCGAGTTAAAATGCAATCCTTTAGACTGTAATTTCAAGTAAGTTATTGAGTAAAATTTCATTTAAATATTCAACAAAATAATTTTTCCCTCCACCTGAATATTGAGTTGATTTGAGCTACCCCTGCTGTGATTCCCAATTACGTTCCAAAGTCGCAGTTGGCAGATTGGGTCTATTCTTGGACTTGTAATGAGGTGAGTGTTTCATGTTCAGTGCACCGTTCCGCCTTTTAGTCTCAATAGCATTATATTATCCGAGACGACCCACCCCTCCCTGCACAGCAAATCATCTCGTTTTATAGTTCACACGTTCGCGTCTCTTCGAGAAATCAATTCAATCAGTTTGGCTCATTCCGCACTCCATTGCGTACTCTCGGGCAGAAGTTTGAAATAAGCTCCAGTTAACTCCCATTCAACGAGACGCCAAATTGCATACAGCCAGGAATATTACCTGCGGCTCCGGGGGGAGAAATTGCGAGACGCAGCAGCGTTCTACAGAATTCTTTATATGTCTGCAAAATTGAACTCAAATAACAGATATGATCCGTTTAAATTATACACCCTGAGTTTAAAAATTGAATTCAACAATTCCCCTCGAGAACTTCAACGTCAATATATTACGGACCTCTGTCTTAATGGGGCAGGAAAACGAATGGCTAATGATATTTCTTAAATGTTTCCATTAGAGATAAAAAATTATATTAAGTCATTCTCTGAACAATTTTGGGGGTTTATCAAATATCCGATACCACCTCCTATTATACCTTACGTCCTATTAGACCTTTGCTTCTTTAAAGGTAAAGATAAAAACGATACAATAACAATTAATGTTAGCTTTGGAATTCTTTTAAATCAGAACTATTTATTTTTTACCTTTGAAACTAGACATCAACACCATTTAAAATAGGCCTGGAACATAGAAAAAGGCCGAACACCAGCGCTTACAACCTTAATGAAGAATAATATCGTCATTGTAAGAGATTCCAGTCCACATTTCGGCCCGAAATTCCAAACCCGAAGCGTCGATTAGTTGGGCCGGATCTTTTGTGTTAAATTATGGAACCCAAATTAGTCCCTAATAGCCCGGCGTCCCTCCCCCCCCCACCAAATCAGAACTGTATCTTGCTATTAGAATCTTTAAAAGGACGCCGGCCTCCCTGTAAATTACAATGTAGTTAATAAATTATTTATGCCAGAAAATTTCGAGAATCCAAAACTGGGCCCCACTGGATGTGTTTTCGGTAGAAATTCCGAATAAGAAATTATTTTGTGTAGAAACAATATCTGGGCCATAGCTACAGTTATTACAACTGGAAATCCAATATTATATATATATATATATATATATATATATATATATAGACATCAAGTATTGCCCGTTTAATTCATAAATGTACCTGATGTACACTTGCGATCTTTTATCGCCCCCCCCCCTCAGTCAATACGTACATCGGTTTTGGCCGAGAGCCATCCTCATTGTTAGAATGCTACTAAACACTTTCAGTTTTGGCATTGTAAATGCTGTACTTAGGAAATCAACGCCGCTCTGAGAATTAATCAAAGCAGTCACTCAGAAATGTATTCGATTGCAGCCCATATGTCCGGCAGTAATGAAAGGTGTAGGAAATAAAAATAATAATAAATTAAGTGGATCCGACTGGTATATAAATGTACATAATACAAAAGACCTAAATACCGGGTGGATCAACATTTAAAAATATAATCAAAACTTTTATAAAATAATAACGATTTTGTTTATAAAATCGCATATACTGAGTGAGGGCAACACAAAACAAATGTTTTGTTAACATCAATATTAAAATATAAATATGAGGCCAAAAGTCAAAAAATTAAAATTTCGAAGAATATTTATTATATGATAGTACCAGAATACATCATTTCAATGTATAGGATATCTCATGCCTACATTTAAAACGAAATAGGCAGGTTAGCTAATTATGTGCAATTTAGTTGTACCTAATTAGTAACACTGTACTGATAGTTCCGATGATTACCAGAAGATTATAAACTGAATGCTACTGACGATGGTGTGAAGCCGAAACATATCTAGCGTAGAGCCATTCAAGCGAGGGAGGGAAACTGAGACAAGAGACGGTCCCTTTCATTCGACGCCTTTAATGATAATGTTTTTCTGTTCTAATTATCTATTCTATTGAAAACGCATAAAGGAAGATGTAAATGTTACCATCATACACCTGTTATATATAGTCTTCAAATAAAAAAATAAACAAACTTAAACTAGGTGAAGGAATACATAAACCACACACAAAGATATCATCATCAATATATCGTCCTTTGACTGCTTTCACAAAAATAATTATTATTTGGTCCTTTAAGTATATGTTTAGTCAGTAGACTCTGCGTTTACTTCAATATAAGTGCTTCTATTCTTTTTCCAGATTGGAATGAACATTTATATTTTCTGCTAGGATCCTTTTCTGTTTTTCGCCTGTTAGGATTCTGCCAGCTGCATTCTGTAATTCTGGCAGTCCTTTCTGCATTGTAACTCCAGTTACTTTACTGCGAAACGACATCAATTACTAACGAATTGCCACTGATGTGGCGAGAAGTCGAAGCCGGTTTAACCTCTCGAAATAGGCGAGTGGGGACAAACTCGCAAGTGATTGAAACAGTCGAGGGCTCCAAAATTTTTTTTAAATTTAATTAATTTAAACTCAAGTGGTGTTTGCCTCACCGTCATGAAAACGACTATGTAGCACCTTTCCGGCGAGAAGGGGCCAGACTTCTTTATAGTAAAAAGATGCGGAATTGTGTCGGGTTTACGAATCTGCAAACCGATTTATATATCTTGCGACCGCGTTGCAAAAACATCGATTTTTTGCAATCAAATATTGAAGAATCGGATCGGTTCGGGCCTCGTTGGAAGAAAAAATTGATGAATTTGTTTATTCGGAATAGCGTAATATTTCAAAAAATTGGGAGCCCCGAATAAACTAGGTATTAATTTAAGCTGTTGAACGTTCCGATAAGTACTAGGGGGCTCTCGAACAGTGGCATAGCCAAAATTAGGTGGGACGCCGGCGATGGAACAATCGGGGATACTCACAAAACAGTGGTGTTATCCGGTATGGGGGGGACGGTCTCGAGGGAGAGCGTGAGGCACCTGACTGTGGTCTTGAAACAGATGCAGCCGTGGAGGCAGGAGGTGGCTGAGGCTGGGAGGGCGGCCAGGGCCAGGAGGAGGGCGAGGGCCTCTAGAGCGATGCGGAGGCGGTGGCGGGAGGCGGCCATCTCGAGAGGCGGCTGGGTCGACACTGGGATAGAGAGGCGGCTGTTGGCGGCACGACGGCGGCCAGCAGACTGACACCGCCGTCACCGGCCGCTCGCCTCCCCACCACGCCCCCCCCGCCCCCGCCCAAATACCCCAACACCCAACCCCCCAAAACACCTATCCTTCCGAAGTACCTATATTTCTACGATTTTCAGGACATATCTTATATAGAAACATTCCCTGCTGGCGTATTGGACGAGCGACCCCACGGCCACTCACATTAACTGCACCAACTCGTGCTTCAACTCAACCGATACGAAGACCAACTATTTATTGCAAAGGTTCGTTTGAAAGGAACAAATCAATTTCGAAAGTATTAGAATAGGTCCTTCTAATTGCCATCAAAACCAAACACAGGAAGGTACTCCTTCAAAATTACGCATTATTGAAACAGAGACGGATTTTCAGGACGTATACATAGGGAATCCTCAATTGATTCTATAGTTATCTATAGCGATGACGATTATTTTCCTCTATCAACAAACAACTTTGCTAGCCGCCTAAGCCCCCCTTTTCCCTGTTGATGCCTTCGGCCAGCGACTTGTTCTTTAACCTTCCAGCCCTAGATAAGTCTTACAGTGACAGTGAAATTACATAAAGGATGTATGAGAACAACTTTGAGCGAATTTGAGCTTATTCGCTCTGAAAAACCATTCGAACCGAAATATGAACTGAATTTAAAAAATATTTTTATAACGAAAGGTCCAGAATTGTATTGTGCACAGCGTAGCTTGGCTGTCGGTTGAAACAGATAAAAATTCGGTCTGTTAATTAACCAGGATTAAATGCACCAGAGACGCCGATGATGAAACTGTGAGGGAATTTATGTTTTCCATCAAAATACGGTAATGGAAAGTGCATTAATTCCAACTAGTGCATTGTTTCCAAGTGCAGTAATTTTAACGAGATAAGATAGCCATAGTTATAAAGAGGTCCGCCAGGGGTATATTGCACCACCAGTGCAATTTCAAGACTCCTCTCGCTTGCTTAATCCAGCGCACTAACCTAATAACAAATAACTGCAGCTTTGGTAATGGGAATATAATTTTAATCATATTAGGGGCAGATATTTCTAAAATTCAAGGAAACAAAAATAAAGTCTTATTGCACTTGTCGTGTAAACTTGCAAAATTCTATTGTAATAAAAAGTTGAAAGGGAACTAAATTTAGAAAAACCGAGCAAAACATGAACAATAATTTATTTCGAACCAACTACAACCATATTTGAGATGAGGACCACCAACAACAATAGAACATATTAAACAACAAAAAAATCGAATATTGAACAACTTAAGAAGTACTGTCATTTCAAAATTCTTCATTTTGAAGCTAGTTTTAGCTTCATTTATAGAATCATCATGATATCATAGATTTATCATGTGAATGTAAACTTTTTGTTACAGTGAGTAAATATCGTACTTATTATCATTAGATTAGAAGGGTGTTACCATACTTTAGCTGGAACTGGCGCTTGGAGTCCAAAAGGATTTAATAGCTGTTTTTCCAAAAAATTTGTAATAACTGTCATGACTGATTCACTTATTAATGAATCAATTGGTCATTTGAAGGAAATGATCTCTTTAATCACGTCTGTAAAAACCCACGTTTGCAACCTTACTAATTAAATTATTAAATACCTAAGTATGTTCATCGCTTCCCAGCTTGGAAAGCATATATTAATAATACAACTGAAAAACTTTCTCAGTTTTCAGATAGAAATTCTAATTGTGAAGAAAACATAACTTAAGGTTATGTTAATCTCCAATAAACATTCTACTGATCCATTTCTACCCACATTTATGCTGCAAAAGTATAAGAACATACAGGAGGTACAATTCATATTTGCAATATTCATTTGGAAAATAAAAAAAAATTACAAAAAAGAGATTCAGTTAAATAGAAATAACATTTATAATAAATGTGTTCCGTCATTGTTTCTGTTGGAAGAGGAATTAAAAAATAAATTATATGCCCTTAGACCATGGTCAGATAAATATATAATTTGCTCAGAGTAAGTGTTAGATTGTTGTGAAAAATAAAATCATGTGTCAGTTGTGCAAAGTAACTCGATAAATCAAAACTTGACTATGCATGGAATGAACTGGCTAATTCCAAAAATTATTTTAAACCAGAAATAACACAGTTCTATTGTCACAAGCACTAGGAAACAAACAACCAGTCCAATGCTATCGGTATTTTTTAAATTTCAAACTATCAAGCACTGTTTCCTTTAAGTGAAATAAATGGCAGAAATCAAGTTATAAAGATAAATTTAATAAGTAATTTATTAAATTTATATGGACAATCAAAATCAATCAAATTCTATTTCAAATTCCAGCATTTTCTGTAGTGACTAAAAAAAATTTGATAATTAAACAGTTAGGGGAGAAGCAAACATATTATAATACAACAGCTGATTGAAGTGGGTATATGCAATTTGTGCAAAGGCAATGCTACTTAAATATATTTGAATATTATTCCAAAATATCTGTTATGCTTTGCAGTATATGCCATTTTAGTAACCAACTTAATAATCTTGTTAATAAGTGTGAACAACATTATTGAAAATCTTAACATTTGAAATTCATCATTAAGCATTAGATATAAATATTAAGACAAAACATGTAAAAGAATTTTCTACTCCCAATATTATAGTATATGATATACGAAAATGATACATGATATCATGAAAAATAATGGTAATGATATATAATACCTGCTACATAACCTTTACTAATTTTTAATGTCCTAGATAAAATAAAATCATAAACAAAAAATTAGAAATCTAAATATTAAGTATTAAGACCTACATTTCATTAGTTCAATAAAAAATAGAGAAAAGAAAAGCTACAAAAACAAATTATGTAATTCTATTAATATACAAATTTTTTGTATGATGACCATAGTTCAATTTACTAAAATATTTATATATTTATTATAATAAACTGAGAAGGTACATTTTTGTGATATTTTTTGTAATTTCGATGTGATTTATTTTTTGTTCAATTTAATCATTTAAACTATGGTAATTTCAAGTCCTGTAAATATGAAGAATGAATTATATCCTATTATTAGGTTAAGGACAAGTAAATGAGTAGAGGCATGTACTCTATAATTGCATTATGTTATATTACAGTATTATTACTTCAGTAATTATATTTTCATGTGCTCAATTATTAAATATGATTTACTACTATTGATATATAATATATTAATTAGTAGCTGATTCCCTAAACAAAGAACTAAGAAAATATGTTTGTCTTATTTGAATATCGATTTGAATGTTAGCTACATGTAGGTTGATAAAACCATAAAGCATAGAAATGATAATGTGGAATATTTGAGTAAATATTTACTTCTTAAATATTTAAGGAGTCACATGGCCCTTTTCTTTTATTCTATCCTGAGAATTATTCATGGACTTTTCTAACTTTATGTCCTAAATTTCTAATTTTTTAAATGTAGTTTTCATTTTGTTTACCCATATTGTGCAGTGCAATTGGCAACTATGGCCATTATGTATTCAGTTTTCTTTTAATAACCAATTATATGAAATTATTGAATATCTTTAGATTAATGTGATTAACAGGTGCAAACCAGTCTTATTAAAATGAAACTACTAATAAAGATAAAATTATTGGTTTCATAAAGAAACCAATGCAACATCAAACATGCAAATTTCATGATTACAAATTTGTAATAACTATATCTACAAAACTGTATCTACTAATAGTAGAATAAGAATAGTTAAAATTAATATTCAAATTAGAATCAAACTAAATCAGATTTGTATTACATTTTAATGCCTCCTCTAGTCTTAATGTACTGCCAATACTATAATGAACCTTATTGTGTAGTTATTGAACATAATAATCAAATTATTGAATATTATTATATAAATAAATAATTATTATATAAATTCAAAAATACTGATATAAATTAAGACAATTATTATAAAGTGTATTTCTATGTTTCAACGAGCTCAAAATTTCAAATAAATATTCTGTAGTGAAATCCATTGTACAAATATTGAACTAACAGCTTGAAACATCATAATGTTATTTTAATGGTCTTAATGTAAAATATAAACAAAAATTAGTACAAAGTAAAAATTAGTAGTACTGGTTCAATTTAAATACGAATAAAAATTGGTCAAATTTGAATATCTACCTGTATAGGCCAGTTGGTTCATAGTGCAGGTTCAACTTTACCGTAGTCATCTTACCGCATGAGTTGAAGAGTTTTATTTCACCTTTCTGATATTCACAGTGTATTAATTACAACTATTCTTCCTACAAACACTTCTATTTCAGCTAATAGGACACTTAAAACAATTTTAAAACGATTTCGAAATACTTAAGTTTTTCACAAAGAGAGATCGCGCTTACCAATGCCGATATGATCTACTGACCGTCCGAAAAATATTTCCCTTATATGAAATTTCATAAGGACAACAGAATTTTTCATTTATTTACAAAATTTATTTATTAAATTATCTTATTTATTAAATTATAATAAACATGATTATTTTTTATTTATTAATAAGCTAAATTATTAATTTAGCTATTATACTTTTTTAATAGTACGAAGAATGGAATTATTTGTCAAAACAGAGAAAAGGAAAAGGTAATAAGAAACGTTTAGTAAATAAAGAGATTTTATAAAACATAATTATATAACAACTGTTATTTCGATGAAGTTAAATGTTACAATTAAGACGTAAATAACTTCAATGTTGGTATTACCACTAAGAAAGGTTATGCGTAAGGTTAGGCTCTTCCAGATTTGTTCTGTGACAGCTGTTCAAATTTTTTGTTGGCTGTTGTGCTTTAGCGTATCATCAATATGTTGCATATTTCTACTTAATAGAAAGACGAAAAATACTTACAGGTTAGAATTAATTTTATTTGCTAACTAAACCTGTTTTCTTAGAAGTTAAGTTGGTGAGCTCCTTCAAATGTTAATGGGTCACTGAGGTAATTTGGTGGATTGCTTTCTGACTTTAATAGTCTATTTTTTATATTATATATTTGTCTTAAAATGTCATATCTTTGTACTATCATATCAGTAATTAATTGAAAATTGTTTTGTAATTTGCATTTAACAGGTAAGGTTGTTTTCATATTGTTATATAGTCCCATGTGAAGTTTATTACAAAAGCAATATCATAAATGTACCTATTTAAAAGTAACCTACAAATAAACTTTGTGGTTCAATACATTCATTGGATTGATCAATAGACAATGTTAACACAATTATTAATGTTCATTAAACTGAACATATTATTTTTTATTTATTTTTTTATACAATTTATTGACAGTATTTTACTACTTTCTAACTAAATTAAAAAACTTCACTTGTACAATAAAAATTTTATCATTATTAAACCCTAACTAAAATTCAAGATATTATACAATTTTCATTTGAAAATAAGAATTTGTACATAATAAATACAATGAAATTATATACTTATCACTTCATTTCTGACAAAAGTGTTTCTTATTTTACTGCTGTACAATAGATACTTTAATTGAGCGACCTCTAATTGTCTTAAATGAAAGTTGTCGGACTGCTCGCATTGCTTCAGCTGGTGTCTTCAATGCAACTCTCGCATCTCCAGTAGGACGCCCACTTTCATCAAACCTCCTGATAACATCTTCGTGTTCAATTTTAAAACCTTGGAAAAATTCCATTATTTCATCAATGTCCGCTTTAAAGTGAATATTTTCCAGAGCCACCACACAACCTGGCTTTCCAAAATTTTCAAGAGAATCACCATCGATATAAGGGGAAGTTGCTCTAGTTGGGGGCCTGCGTGGTGGCCGCATATTGCCCATGTGAGGAGGCATCATCGGTCTTCCTCTGCCCATCATCGGTCTCTCCCTTCCCATCATTGGTCGTTCCATACCTTCACCCATCATATACCTACTTCCGTAGCCTCCCATCATTCTTCCATCTCCCATAAATTTCTGCCTTTCACCCTCCATGTAGTAATCATTTGGCATGCGATCTCCAGGCATACGTGGATTATACTGCATCATCCCTCCTCTCATGTGCATAAATGGTGGAGCAAACATTGGAGGTTGCTGATCGACATGGAAAGTTTTAGCTCTCTCCATGTCCTCTCTAGGCACCATGAATACTGTAACTTGATGCCTTCCTATGTTGGCTTTGTTCTTTGTAATAGCTTTTTCGGATTCCTCCAATTTCTCAAATTTACAGAAAGCATCTCCTACAGGTTGTCCCATATTGTCACAGACAAAGTGCATTTCTATCGGAGTTATTCCAAGTTCTGAAAAAAAATCAAGAAGATCTCTTTCACTGCAATTATGAGGCACACCCTTCAGAAGCACGCATTCTGATTTGATTTTATCCCTTCTTCCACCTTCATTATTTTTTGGAATACCTTTGTGAATAGAATTTTTATTCATAATTCTCGGATCTTGAAAGTTAGATTTTTTACCTTCACCGTCTCTTTTCCATGACATTTCATCATTATTATCACCATTGTCGATATCCATGTCATCTAATTTCATATTAACATCCTTCTCTGGCTTAAAGTTATCTACAGCTGCATTGTATATAGTTTCTCGCAGATGAAGGACTTCAACTATACTACTTCTAACTTTCTTCCCATTTTGGTTCAGTGCAAGTTTTTTATGGGCCTTTTGTGTAAATTTCACATAGGCTATACCAGTTCTATTCCCATGATTGTCATTTATCATCTTTATTCCATCAGAAGGTATAATCAAACCATCGAAGAGACGTTTTACATCGACATATGTTGCATTCAGAGGTAAGCCATGAATTTCAATACAAACATCAGTATCTGCTTCTTCATTTTTTTGCATCATACCTGGGTTGTTCCAATGTTTATTGCTGTGAGGATTTGGATCTGGTTTATTGTGAATGAACTGCTGATTCATAACACCATAACCCCCTTGAGGATACTTAGCCATTGGAATTTCATTTTGCGGCATCATGGCATTTCTATTCATGGGTAGTCTTGCAGTTTCACTAGTCATCACAGGCATGTTCATGTTATTCATGTGTGGACCCCAACTTTCCCTTCCCCTCATAGGCATACTTTGATATCCCATCTGAGGAGGCATCTGCTGAGGGGGAAAGCCCATTGGTCTCCTATCTTGATCTTGAAATCCCATCATTGCTTGCTGTGGAGGTGTCATCTCTTTAACATTTGGCTGCATCTGCATCATCATTTGTGGCATGACAGGGTCTGGTAACAATGCCGGCTTCTGAGGCACATGGGTTTCCCAATGTTGAGGTATTCCTTGATCCGAATTATTGTCCCCCATCCCTCTTTTCTCATCACCTTCCTGTTCTGAATCTCTTCTCTTATTCCTGTCCTTATCTCTTGAGTTCCTTCGTGTTCTGTCCCTTGACCTACTTCTACGTCTGTACCTATCTCTGCTTTTACTCCTTTCCCTTCTTCTGCGCTCACGGTCTCTATCTCTGTTATACCTTCCCCTGTCTCTTTCTCTCTCTCGATCTCTTGATCTATCTTTATCTGCAGATCTGGCACGTTCTCTGCTTCCAGACCTCTCTCTTTCCCTCCTTTCTCGTCTCTCCCTGTGATAATCATCATCATCTCGTCCTTTGTCTGAATCCTCTTCTTTGGAATTATCTTTACTGTCACCTGTTTCGTATGAAACATTACTTGTAGTTTGTAGCACTGTAGTGGTCACAGGTTGGGTCACAGTCCCCTGAATTATATTCTGCAAATTTAAAGTTTGTTGGCGTGCTTGTTCTATGATACGCAACATCTCAGTTCGAGAACTCAAGAATAGTTTAATTTTAACTTCCTTCAGTTTTCCACCATCTCGTAACATTGCTTGTCTTGCATCTTCATCAGTACTGAAAAATCAATAGAAATATCGTGGTTATATATAGGTCAAATTAATAATGGAAGAATTGGGGTCTAAACCTGGGTCAACATATCACCCTAATCATTCATTACAATTCAGTCCAGTAGATGTCCTTAACAACCCCTTCCTATCTAAAGTGGTTTTATATAATTACCTACAAGATATCCTACATAGTTATGTGGGGATGATGGACATTTGATTGTGAATACAATTAAATTAATATAAATTTCAATTTTCATTATTTATTTTTCTCATAACAAAGATTTTGTCTAAAGCACAAAGCATATCTTGGTGGTGTGTTATATGCTTTTAACTGTATTTTTTTGTACTGCATTGTCATGAAGAAGAAAGAGAGGCACGTGATTTTCTTTAGATTTTAGTACATACTCTTTTCTATATTAATTAAGGTATGCCCATAGAAAATGGTAATATGAAATTAAGAAAGATAACATTCATTATATTATCCCTTGGTGCCAAATTAAAAAAAATACCAGTCAGGTTGATTTCCTATGAAATAAAGTGACACAAAGTCATCATTAAATGGTGGTAATAAACATTATTAATGTAAATTATAGTTTGTTAATTAGGTTTATTATTACTACTAATTTGTTTTAAAATACCTCGGGGACTAACTTCATTGAGTAAGGAAGAGCCCTGTACTTTATTTGAATATAAATCAATATTGGAAGAATTTGCAATATTAAACCACTATTCAAGTGGCTCTCCAAAACAATAAAATTAAATATTTATTTGGAATACCATAGTTCGAGATCTGCAACAAACATGTGTAAGTGACTCACCCACCTATTTATGAAAAGGAACTGAAGATGGTGAGCAGCCAAAACTGGTTCAGCAAAGGACCAAGCCAGTAAGCAGAGAATATTACAGGAACCAAGATATTATATATGTAAAAGTTAACAGAATTATGAAGTAAAAAGTATTCAATTTTTACTATTACTGAACTTATCAATTTTCTGTATATAATAAAAAAATGCTAATTGGACTAAATTGTTTTCTATTTAGTTGGTTAAAACTAATTTATAAATTGGCATGCTTTGACATAAATTAAAAATGGAAATACATTTTATTATTATAATATTCACCATATATTTTCTCAATTTTTTAAAGCTACTTACTACCTTAAAATGTATCCCAATTTTTTCCCAGCCACATTATTTGGCATCCATAAGTTTCAATTCTCATGCCCAGTGGTTTATAATTAATATTCAAAATGTTCACAATTTGAAAATGAATGTTACACGTAACTATAATTATATATATATATATATATATATATATATATATATATATATATATATAGGATATATATATATCCTAACAATATGCAATAATACAATTAATCATTCTAAGGCATACTTATTATTTTTTCTCATATTTCAAGAAACATTTATTTAGTTCAATAAAAATTGTTTTGTTCTACCAGTAGCAATGCTAAATAAAATGTTTATATTCAAGTAAATGTTGGAACAATTATTATAAAGAATATACTAATTATTTCATGGAAGCCATTATAGCACCAAAGCTTCTTTTACCTTTATAGACATTTCCTTTTACTCTCTATCCTAAATATGATTGTGAAACCTTCTGTCCTACATTTCTAATTTTCTTGCAGCATATGTGATAAAAGACTAAATGTTACATTAAACAATTACTATAGTTAATTCTTCTTATATTAATCCAATTCAAAACCTCTAAATGTGTTAAAATGTACTTCATATCTTATTACTGTTATTTAATAGCAATTAGATTACCATTATAACATATGATCTTGTTCCTTCAGTAACAAAGGCTAGTAACATTTTTATATTTCAGCAACTTTAGGAACAATTATTATAGAGAATATACTAAAAATCCAAAGATCAGGTTAAAAATAAATTAGTTTAGTTACTTCTTGTTCAAATTATATATTTCTTTTACTATGAAAAATAATTTGCAATCCTAAAGATATTAACATCTTATAAGATCATGTGGGATGCAAATAGCTCTTTTTTTCATCAACCTACCTTTATACAGGAACTATGTCAAGCTTTTCAATAACAGCTATATTTATCAGTTATATTTAAACAAATAAATTGGGAAATACCCACTCTATATTCATAATTAAAAATTATTTAAGATTAAGAATTAATCATCACCTTATGTAACATACCCTGTACATTACTTCTTATGCATAATCAGTAAAAACTGTTAAAACTAATTACTATGTTAATCTTTACTTCACTAATACAAGTAAATTTAACATTAATTTTTTTTGTAGGCCATAGTGAAATTATTTATGGTCCTTAAAATTAGCCCATTTAGTATTAGTTGAAAATTGGTAGCCTATGATAAATATGGATTACAAAATATATTGATTACTTGTATTGAACAAGTCCTGGTTATCCTCCATTGCCTTATATTCTTAATAATTCACTGCTCCAATCTTACCACCTTCCATTTAATTACTGTTTATGAAGACCTGCAATTCTAGTTCCCTTAAAGTTCATGTAGTGTAATTCAACCTAAGGGTTGAATTTTTTCCCCCTACATTTCTAAAGCGCAATTTATCTATTTCAATGTGAATACAACTTAGAGTTAGAAGTGTGAACTTTTTTAAATCTTGTATTAAGTGCTGAGGTTAAATATACCTGAAAGCAATGAAAGCATCGCCTTGTTCTCCTCCTACAATGTGGACACCACCTTCAGGTATTGATAAGCCACTGAAGTAGGCTCTGATGTCTGCTGCATTAGCTGACCAAGGCAGGTTCTGAAGTCGAATGATGACGCTCATTTTGTCTCCAACTCTCCTGATGCTCTCTTAGCTCCTATTATTTTAGCAGAATGATACCAAAAATTCATTTTTAATTAAAAAAAAAATAAGAAAACACCATAATCAGTGTTTTGATAAACAAGTAATTGAGTAGAATTGAAACTGAATAGATCAGTTCCATTAGGATTGGTGCAACTCTGATCCATTTCTGAAGTTTCCAATGTAGACTTGATATCTTTTCATATAAATAAGAGTGGTCATTATCAATTTATGTTATTTCTCACAACTGAGTACTTTCTCAGCAAACCTTGAAAGGGTTATATATTTTTCCAATAACTATTAGTGCCTCAGAATAAAATAAAATGGTATAAGAAAGATTTCAGCTATTATACCCATGCCAACAGTATCAATAAGGAATAATAGTTTAAACAGTGCCTATAAATAACATACAAATATAGTATTGTGTAGTAGTAGCCTACAAATATAGTATTTTCACTTATTAATGAAAAAAGGTAAACATGTTAACAAATATTCAATGCAGTTGAGAAAAAAGGTAAATGTCTGCAATAATTAAAGTTATTTTAAAACAATGTCCAGTACCGGTAAAGATAAATTATTTTTAAAATAATTATATTTAAGATAAATAATGTTCTTCAAGATTACATTTTTTAAATAAAACATTCTAAATGATTATTTTGTAACATTACAACCAAATCATAATTCCTCAAAAATATTAAAGGAATTATTCATCAAGAATATTTCATACTTTTTATTAAAAATTAGGTTTTCTTAGCTAATTTGTATTGTAGCTAATTCACTGCAAAATAAAAATGTCTATAACCCTATATTATAGATTTCAATTCAGTTATTAATATAATCAGTTTTCTTAAACATACAAAATAAGTCCTTGATGTTAAATTTTCATTTTATATGATTCATGTTGTGTTCTTAATAAGAATTGACTGCTTAAAACTATTTTTATTTGCATATTTTTAAAATGAAAAATGTGGTTCAATTTGTTGATGTGAAAAGTTTTTCACTTCACACTTTTCATATAACCTAATTAATAAAGGATCATAAGGAGAATTTTCATTAATTTATTTTTAACTGTTGAAATGTTCTGGTACAGAAAATATTTTGTTAAATTAAACAATAACCAACAGGAAATGAACTGTTTTAATTTTTTTCTCTTGTTAATCTTACATTGAATCTCACTAAAAATTTTACATTATTTATTATAATTCACTCTAAATATTCAAATGCTGAAGATAATAAGTCCTTAAATTAATCTGTACAATGATGATTTATCTTTTCTTGCAAAAATAGAATCTGTATGATGTTCAATCCAATGTTAGAATTGTTCATACTCAAGACATTTTAATTTAAAATTTATGGTAGGTATGTGACTAAATACAGGAAGAGTAATAGGTAAAATCACCTATGAATAAAATTCGTGTAGAGTTGAACTTAATTTCAAAAAATATATATTTTAGGTTAAAATTTAAAATAAAAATATCTGTGTATGAAATTTCAATATGCAATATTTTTAATGCATAATAAACAAAAAGATATGTAGCATTTCATTTACTGCAACTTTTATTTAACTAAGAATTCAAGTAATAATTTAAGTTTGTCATATTAAATTAATGTGTAATTAAAACTACTTGGTTATCATGACTTAATAAGTATGAACAAAAGAAAAAATTACTTCATTAGTGAATCAGAATTAATTTTATACAGTGTATAGTAAATAGAGTGCTTAATGAATATATATATATATATATATATATATATATATATAAATAAAATAATTGGTATTCTCATTTAATACAAAAAATGTTCATGCTAAATATACAGGTTTAGAATTTTTAATTGCCGTTAATATTATTAAGACATCAGTGTATCAGCTTTGCTTCACATGTAGAATATTCATTGCAGACACCCAGTTCAATGATGACTGAAGAAGGTAGCCTGCTGTTTCTCAACACTTTTTATTACAGATTAATATTTCTCTAAAATAGTTTTTTTGTTGTACTGTTATAATAGTTTTGTAATTCTGTTTAATTTTTCCAGAAAAATCTTCAGATTACTTACCCACAGTAAATAAAACATATCACCCACTTGAAAAGATAAAAAATTCCAATAAGATAAAAGGAAAAATATCATGTTAATAAGTTCTGTGTAAAATTCCATTATTACAGATTTGTTTCCAAAATATCATTTTGAAAATCCTTACTATGGTATAGATTTATTCCAGTAAACAATTCAAATGTAAAAAATTGAATGGTAACTCTAGAATTATCTCAGAGATAATAGTGTTTAAACTGAGAACTTAATAGATGTAAGACTTCTTACATTAATTAATCAATTTATCGTCTTAGTAGACCTAGCAGAAAATTAATAACATGAATTCTGAACTTCATTAATTTAAAATGCTGATAAATTTCTAATTTTTATATTTATAAACAACAAAGATATATTGTTAAATAATAGCATGACCATCGAATGTTTAACAACCTAACTACCCCAAACTACTAATCTGAATAAATTTAGGCAAACATATTTCTTAATAATTCTCATAAATTATTTAAGGTTTCTAATTTATAAATTAAGTAGTCCACTAAATATATGGATGTAATATTTGTATAGTATATTAAATCAAAATGAACTTGTCCATTTTTATCTCCAAAAGTATCATTTCTGCAGTAATAAATAGATTTTTTTAACTATGAGTAAACTAACAGAATAGATCAGTTTAACAATTAATTCTTCAGCTCCTGCACTGTATCGTAATAACTCCCAGATATTCCTTCCAATAAAGTAGAGGTTGATAATTAAATTATCAAATTTAAAAAATTATCTTCCACAACATGAAGCTATCTAAAGTTAAATAAAATGAAGCAGGAATAAGAAAATTTTTTAATTCTTATTTCATTCATTTTCACGGTAAACAAATCTGATAAATTTATATTTAATTATTAAACAAATAACTTATTATAAACTAAACAAATGGTTTAATATTTCCTAATTTCAACATTATTTAGGAATCTATTAAAATTAATAATTTAGACAATCAGTTTCATTCTGCAAACGTGAATTTTATGTAATTCCTTTGAATGAAAATTCTGTCAGAATTACTTGCAAATTATCTTTAGAAAAAAACTCAATTTCACTAAAGCATTTATTATTTATACACAAACCAAATCTGTCAAAATTCAATTTTTCATAAGGTTTTTTAACTATATATGCAATTTTTATATCAAATTACCACTGTACTCCATTTTTTACAGGTATGCATTGTGAATGCAAAATTACATTCATCAGGTTGTTACTCTATTACTATTATATGACATGTAGATCAGATAAAATAAACCGGAGGATTTATGTAAAAAGCCAAATACACTTGTTTTAGGTTTGGTAACTTTTTTTTATTTGACTATGCTTTGAGCAAAACAATTTAAAATGTTTTTCCATCTATTTATTTTTCATACAATTGTGCTAGTTGCTGTTATACGCAAATTTAATTTTATAATACACAGAGATTATTTAAAATGTATTTCTGCAATCTTGAAACCAAATATTAGCATATGAGCTCCTATGAGTTACCATATATGTTTAATTATTTTTAAATATTATCACTTGTCCCTCCACAGCTAACCGAACTGAGGAAAAGAATTGTACTCCCCTGAGAACACTAACATGTGCTTCAGTTAAGCTTTAGATTTTAATGTAATAAATTTATGTTGTGTTCCAACAACAAACATACTTTAAGAGCATTTGAAAAATTTCAGAACTAGTCAGCTACTATTTTATATTTGTTGTACATTCTTAGTATATTTTAATGATATTTAAGATGTTGATATTACAAGAAAAATTGGTATTTCAAAAATTCCGGATGTAAACAATTTTCAAATAGGAAACCTAGATACCTAAATAGTCTCATCAGAAATGCATAAGGAAAGGGATACAGGGTTATGATATTTGTTAAATGCTGCACTAGCATTGATAAGAAGTTGAGAAATGCCATTGAGAAATGGTATAATTCAAATAAAATCCTATGGCAACGAACTAAAAACAAGATGTATTAAAAAACTCAATCTGATGAAAGTACCAGGGTTTTATAGATATTTTAAACCTTAATTATGTAAATCCAAACTTAAAAAAATACAGTCTGTATTACTAGGATAAATAATGATGAAAATCCCATGCTATGATGAATAAATCAGAAAATTTGCTTTAACAAATTAAATTGCTGTCTTGTGTAGTTTAATTAAAACTTGCTTTTGTCTCCAGGCAGGAATATTTCATTCCAGGTCTCATGCTGCAACGAAGTATGTAGCGCTGTTCAAGGCATAATAAATAATATGGTGTACTTTATTCATTGTACTTTATTTGTAATCGTATTCCCTTTTTTATATCCAGGAATATGTGTTTCCAGAATTTCTTGAAAATCCAGGAATAACAGAGTATTCATTTTCAACCATACAAAGTCAATCAACTGATTCAACTGAAGTATAATCATTTATATTGGTTATTAAATATTAATTTTTTTCTAGTTTCTTAAACAATATTTCACATCCATTTGTAAATAATAATAAAGCTTTCCTTTAGTTTGTCGTTGTTATTCCATATTGCATAATTTAAAAAAAGGAAAATTAAATTTAATCTCTCTTAAATAACTTGTAAGAAAGAATCATTACAAAGATCCACTTACAGTATTCATAAAAATCCACTGGATTTAATTGTAGAATATTTTCCTTATACATATATTTAAAATTCAATTTATCCATGTCCTATGACTCACGAATTCACAACTTTACCAACCTTGGTTCCAAAAATTTTCATTTGTTTTTTATTAATTTATTGATTGCAAGGTGATGTAAAAGGAATCTTCATGAACAGATTTGTGAGATCCACAAACATTTTCTACTGTTTTTGTATCCCATTATGTTTTTTACTCAAAGTTGTATGTATATGTTGAGAGTATATTTCAAATGTTTAGCGCTGTGGTCATTTATTCCACTGTAAATGTACCACTATACCCATTTTTGGGCACAGCTCAGTTGAATTTTTCTTTAAACAGTTGGGTTTATAAATTTCAAAATATTTTCCACCTATTTATTTACTTTTAATGTGGTCCTTGTCGTAACTAAATCATCAAAATGTTATCCTCAAAGAAACACAAACATCGAATAAAAAATAAATAAACCTGACTACCAATTGAAGTGCAAAAGCCGTTTGATAGAGATTACGCACAAGATTTGTGGATGACAGTATATTTTGATGGAGAGGAACAAATACAAAGTCCTCAGAATATTTTAGATTATATACAGTGCAATATATTCTTACCTTGCGTTAACTATTCTGTCCGAATATTTAAATATCAGATATATATTGTAAACTGTACACAGTATAGATGAATATTTTCATATGACTGATCAATATTTACAGACTACTCTACCCAAAACCAGATTATGTACAGATAACACCAGATAATTAATCAAAGTATTAATAATAGCAAAACAATTTGTACCATGTTCAAGGAGTATAGTTGAACAAATTAATTACACTCCACCATGCAATAAATAATTTTGTAGTTTGCTACTTCCACAAACATTTCACCAGAAAACATTATCCCTGGTACAGCCTGTTATAATTGATTAATTACCAGAGTCTGATTTGCATTTTAAGATAAATTGGTGTAAGTTAAAATCATACAAAGTTTTGCTATAGTTTTGCTGTTGGAAATAAGTAATATTTAAATAAGCATATCATGATATGTTAGGTGCTGTTTGACCCAAAACGAGTGATTTGTTTTCTCAGCATTACCGGTCACATAAAATGATTCTTAACACCTGTCCACTCCTTTTATAACTGTATAGGTAGCAATAAAATAATTGAAATACGATAATATTAAAACCAGCCTTCTTTTTAAGAATCCACCACTGAAATATATATATACACACACACATAGTTTTTATATATGTATGTGTGATGAGTTAAATAAAAGAAAACCATGAACTACTAAAAAACAATACTCGATAGAAGCTCAAATTTCAGCCAACCAAGTTTATCAGACCAACAGATATCCCACTACTGAAAGAAATAAAACAAAAGACCACTCTTGCCAATTATTAAGTATACAATATACAGATTTTGTACTCATAAGTCTGTTGAAGATTTAAATCAACACTCTTGTCCAATATGCCTGTACAAGTGGAATGCCTCTTTGCTTTTCTTATTAATGGAAATGGAAGGTGTCATAAATTACTCACATAGCAGAAATTTTTTAATTAATATATTATGCACTTCCATAAAAACCCATTTAAAATAATGAATAAAGTAAAATAATAAACTTTCAAGTCAGAATGTTTTTAACTAATTACATGCAACTTTATTTATACTAAAATGTAACCAATACTAATTATACAACTTATAATTAATTTTTCATGAACATTTATTAGTGAAGTACCAATCTAAACTTCAATCATAAAGAATCATTTTCCATAAAACTGTCCCAGTCAGTAGGAGACAACCCAATGCTGTGTCATAAATTTAAAAAAATTGCAAGTAATAAACGGAAATAGTATTAAACAATTTGGAGCACATAAATTAAATAAAATTCGGATAATTTAACACTCTGTAATAATTCTTATCGGACTTATTATTTCTTTAATTCAAATAAACCAGAAATTACAACTCAACATCCACTTCAATGTAATATCAATTGACAATATTTATCAATACACTGTAATAAGTAATGAAAACATCAGCAAGTATTATACAAGTATTATATGAAAATATTCATAAATTTATGACCGTAAACATCCAAAAACATATTTTCTTCTTATACAAAATTGTAGTAATTAATAATTTAAATGTTCGTCTATACTTTTAAATGTGAATACTTTGCATCAAAAACCAAATAAAGTTAAATGTCTGCAAATAAAAAAAACTATGAATAAAAACGGGTGGTAAATTAAAATTTAAAGTTGTAACTTTTATTTATTGCCTTCCCAGGCTAATAAGAAGAATATTTAAAATTATAAAAGTGGGTACTCAAAATGGCTTGATTACTCCAGTAAAAATGTTTTTTTGTCCAAAATTCAAAATAAATTTTAGAAATATTACCGTTCATAAATACAAACGGGAAGACGGGATCAAAATTCGAACGCTATTAATACAAACTGTATCACCCAATTAACGATTGAGCCCCGACATGAGATTTAATAGAGTTGGCAAGTTACCTGAAATCAGCAAATTATTCTCTTGGTAAATTTTCCCTCGAAATTAATCGCTCGCTACAATCAGGTAGGTAATTATTCGTCGCACACAGTTCGCGTTAGGCTTTGTTGTTTTCAACAAAGAAACGCCGAGCATTCCGTCCGGGAGTTAAACACTTGATACCACCATTCATTCAATTAAAATTCAACAAAACATTTAAACGAAGTGCTGTTGGCTTACCTAAATAATTGGAAAAAAAAACCCTCTAAGGGAACTGTAATGGAAACAGTTACAAAACTCCTAGTTAATTCAATTCCATCTACAAGCACAATTCCAGAAAAATGGCTGCCAGTCTAGGATTTTGCGGAAGCGTCGATTAAAATCCGCTGCCGTTATGATCAACACTGAACAGTAATAAACAAATAATAAATGCGCATACAATTAGATTGAAAATTTATAAATTAACCAAAACCTTTTTTATATATTTCCCTTTTGAAAATATAATAATTACAATTATTGTACAAAATAAATTATTTAATTATTTTGGCAATAATGACATACCGGATGATAGTTCAATTATTACAGTGTAACTGTATAAGATAAACTGCCTACTGTATAGAATATTCTAAATATTAAATAGCCCTTCTTTGACATATTTCTATTGAAATAGATGTATTGCAATCGGGAACGAACTTTGCCGTGGAATTGAATTTAAAGTATCATCAATTCGGGAGGTTTCGGGAACGCATAGTTATGTTGTCATTGACGTAACCTGACTGTCTCAAAAATACGTTATACCGTTTAAACCATTATTTTTCTGTATTAAACTGTCAATTGTTGGTATTTTGACAATGATCGAAAAAGCCGCCAGTGCACCATTTATCAACTATGCCCCCAGTAAAAAGTGCTAAAACACTTTACGACATTTGCATTATATTTTTAAAAACTCACATACTGCGCGTAATCTGTAACATTTATAAGGAATACGGCCCGTACACAAATTTAAAATGTCAAGTGTATTTACAGAACCTGCAAGAGTTTTTAACTTCTCATTTGCACTGGTATGTACTTGACAATCTCTTGCACACAATAGAACTCCCGAGTCGTTTTGAAGAATGTCAGAAGCTAATGGTCTTAGCCATTTTCCTCCATCCACAGTTGAGATACATGCTTCCAAATTTTAGGCTTCCATCACAAGACAGCTTTTACATTGCACAAATATCAAGATTGAACAAGATTGTAGTATTAGACCTCACGATGGTTTGTACAGATGAAATACTCAAAGTTGTCGGGCACTCTTGCCCCGCCCTGGAAGAAATTAGAATTGTGTCTAAAGTGGAGAGTGTTACAAGCAAAAATAGAAAAGAGTTGAATGCATTAAAATTGAAGTTCTTTGTGTCTGATGAAGGATTGCAACATATACACCAATGCAGGAATCTGACAAGGATTATTATGAATCAGATACTCAGGAGTAATTGTGGAGGCCGAAAAATAACCCACGATGGAATTAGGAAGCTTTTAATAGCTTTACCTAAATTGCAGTATGTAAATTACAGTGATATGGGTCTTGTTTTAGAGACAGGTTTTGAAAATGTGCACCATCTTAATCTAAGAAAAATACATGATAATCATATAATGCCTGGCCATATTGATATTTATTCGAATTTGTGTCCAAATTTAAAGGAAATGTACCTAAAAGTACCAATGATATCTATTGATTATAATATGCCCAATGAATGTATCGATAGATTAACTGAAAGCACTTTACAGCCTTCATGTTTAGAATTAGCATTTTTCCCATTTGAGAATCAAATGAAACATTATCTTTATGTTAAAGGAATCTATCTAATAAATTTTTCTATTTCCAATGGCGTTAACATTACAGCTGAAAATCTTTATCTATTAGGGAAGAGTTGTCCTAATCTAAAGTCTCTAGAAGTAAAAGGTCTTCATTTGGGGACAGAAGATGACAATATAAAAAAAACCAAACACAATTTTTTTATGAATCTCGAAAAATTGCATTTAAATGGTATTAACTGGAACCCATCTGTCATTTTTCCATTGTGTATCCATAATGCAAAACATCTTCATATTTTAGGATTAATTAATAGAGAATACAGTAATACTGTGGACTGTATCTTTGAAGATTTACTGAGTAAAAATCCACTTATCCATCTTAAAAGAGCATGTTTACATGAAGGTTTCCCACTATCTCAGCAAACCTTAGAAAATTTCATCATGAGCTGTGAAAGCCTCGTCAGCTTTACTGTCGGTGCTGATATTGAGTTATTTAATGCTGTAAAACTTATGAAAGCCCGCTACAACTTCGACATACAAGTACAACGGGATGACTCTGCCACAAGCTCAAGATTTTGTCACTGTTATAATAGAAGCAGCAGCATATAAGGTTATTTATGATATTTATAGAGTATTTATAGGTTGTTATTTTTTTTGTTTTTACAGTGTTGTTATGTCATAAATTATGTAATTAAATGCAAAGGAATATCACTGGTCGGGAATATGAAAAAAATGTAAACAAAAATACCAGGAGAAAGATTTATTTATAACTGATTAGCAAAAATACAATTTTGATGTTTGTTTGTTATGGTCCATATACAATTCTGATTACTGTATACTTGGTATTACTTTGTATATTTAATAAAAACATTAAAAATATAAATAGTTAACATTTAACGATTTGTTTACAAAAATATATTTCCTTCCTGCACTGTACCTCCTCATAAAAATACATCATATTTTCAGCTGGCTTTACTTTTTAATATTTTTTGTAATGACCACTTTACTCCCAATATTTAAAGGTATCATGTTGGTAATATTTAAGTAGACACACGGTTTTGACATTCTGGAGTTTTACATCATAACAAAAGTGGGTTTGGGACAATTGAAACAAATCGGTACATGACTATTTTGTACCATAAGACACTACAGACAGTTTATCTTGTAACACTGTAGTCATATTACTTAAATAAAAATAATAGGTATAGAAAGGAGGATCATAAAGTGAACGGAGAGTTTCAGTTTCCTCTCACCATTCCGTAGTTTCATTTTTTCAAAAAATAAATATTAATTACTGATATTTGAGTTCACTGAAATGGTGGCAATATATAAAATATTACTAAGTGAAATACACAGAGTTAGAAGTGAATAGAGAAAATAATTGGAAACAAGGTAAATAAATTACACCTTGAGTGAAACTGGCAATAATTACTGTGTGTTATAATAGAGAATTAATTGTAAATTAAGATATATACATTCCACTATACGAGTTCAGAAATTTATAACGATAAATATACAAAAGTTAAAATACATATGAAACAGAAAGGGCATTTCCTTCAATATGTCCACTGTAAACCAAGAAGATCAACGGACATTCATTATGAAGTTAAAAAAACATCAAAACTAAGTTCCAAATTTATTAATAGTTTCAGAAATGTCAGTATGAAAAAAATGAAGCACCGAAGCTGACTGCACAAGAGGAATGTTGATTTTAGTAGTTTGCATTAAGAAACAAATTAGAAATATGCTTTTTCATAAAGCAGTATTGAATAACAATAGCAAAAAACCAAATTGATTATGATGATACTACTTCAAACATTTTGCAGAAAATATAGACAAAAAATGGATATAAGAATGCAGAGTACAGTAAACAATAGATATAGTTAAACAGATAGGGATGTTTTTTAATGTCACCACCAAGGGAAAACAAAAGTAAAAAAAGGGACACAAGCCTAACTGGACAGAACTGTGCATAGATGAAGCACAACAGATTCACCTGTGGAAAGATAAACAAATAGTTGATTAAATGCAGCCAGGTAAAAAAATGGGCAAATGATAATTACCAATCGGAAGTATTTTAGAAAGAGAATTCTGCTCACATACTTTTTTATGTACGACAGGATTAAAGAGTGTAAAGAAATGCAAGAATGGAAGACTGGTAAGGCTGACTTGGGACAAAATGAATAAATCTTGCAACAGGGGATATCCGAGTGAACTATAGGACGAAAAGCAATGATAATTCCCAGCTCAGGAATGGTGAATAGTAGTTCAGAAGAACCAATTCTTCAAGGACCATAGTGACAAATAAAGTGAAACAAAGTGTAGTAATCAGTACACCCAATGGTAATTACATTTTTAAATGTTATGATACCTAATATCAGCTGACCTTTGTTAGACTTTGAAAAATAAAAACACACTAATTATTCAATATCCCTTCAAGTTGCAGGATACATATAATTGCAGCTATTTTTAATATCTAAGACTTGTACTTTATATGAGATCACGTGCTTCATGAATCTACCGAGTCCAACAAAGTTTATACATGTGACTGATATTGACCTATACAAAATGAAAACAATAAAACTAAATATAATTGGAATATTTAGGTTTTATGATCTAGTAATGTTTACAGCAAGAACACTGAATTCGCTCCTCTAATTCAAACTATCACAGCAAATGCCACATAAAATTAAATATAACATCTATAAAATATGTGTATGGGATACATACAAAACTCTTTCAAAAATATAGATAGATTAAACACTTCGATTTCTGCATGTATATAAAATATAATTTTTAACCATGTAAATAGAAATATATATAACTGTCAAATAGAATACAACTTTAAAAACTCAATAACAATATTTAACTTTCTTTGTTACAATATTTACACCTGCTGTCATACAGCAGCACATCCAATACGGTATTAAAATTTATAAGAAACATGTAAAGGTATGAACTGCAGTACATGTAAATTGCTACTGATGTGAACACTGTTAACTTTTTACATATGAAATTGAAGCTTCAATTAAGGCAACAATAGAAAAGTACAGCTACAAAAATTAAAATAATTTCTACCTTCATGATATCCTCAATATAACATACTCAATTAATCCAAATGAAGATAACTAAAAGTCTATGCTACCTACTTTCCTCTCACATGAAATAATATTTGGTATGTAATCAACTTATACCTCACCCTTCAATATGTTATAAAAACATTTATTATCATTTGGATAGTAAACTGTTTTGCTTCGAATCAAACTACACCGAATAAAATCAGAACTGAAACGTACTCTCTACAACAGATGTGCTTGTATTTCAACTTCAAAAAGAGGAGGTCCAAATCAAAATGCAACTCCTTACGAGATTCTAGAGGGATGATGTTTTCATTATTGTCGGGAACATGACTCCGGAAGCTCCTGCACTAGGGCTGCAATTTGAAGACGGGCCCTCTCTGAAACCGCTTCCCGAGCCTTGACGTTCGTGATATTCCTTGAAAATAAATAAATAAATTCAATTTTCAATCATTTCACAGAACAGGCCCTTTCTGAACACTCTAACTAGACACAGACAGAAGGTTAAACAATTGAGTAAAAATCCTGGACTTAATCATAACTAGAAAAATATTTTATAACACCTAAGTACCATCTCTTGCGTCATTTTCTGTCTCCACTCACTACTAGAGTTTAGATTGATATTAAGGATGAAGCATATAGTCACTAAACTGTTACAGACAGCAGAAAATCTCACGAGTGATAGAATACCAACTCTGTTTCTTGGTTCACGTTTTGCCACAACCTACTTAGCTAAGCTGATTACCTCAACTGTATTAGTACTGGTGGATCTAAGCTGAAAATTAGACACAAGACCACAGGAGTAAATAGCTTTGATTATGCAACTTGTTGAACGAATTTTAGCTTGCATACCTGGAAACAAGGTACAATGCAGAGATTGGTCTGGCACTCAGGGCAGTGGTACTTCGTCTTTCGCCTCAAAATTCGTCCATGGGTGTCTATAGTATTCCAACAGAAGTTGCAGCCCAGAGCAGGGCCGGGCCTGAGAACGGGACAGTGGCAAGAACGCGAGCTCTCACATCCTTCGGTTCCTGTACCTGAACACTGTCTCACTAATTATAATTCACAATCATAAAAAATACATTTAAAACAGTTTATAAAAATTACTAGAAAGATTTTTTCTCATGAAAAGTTTCTTACCAGCAAATACTGGCGGTAATTATTTATAAAATGTGAGCAATCATTTATATTGTTTCAAACTCAGAAAATTGTATGCTATTATAATATATTTTAGGTTTTCATGTCATGAAGTAACATGAAATATAATGTTTTATATATATATATATATATATATATATATATATATATATATGAGGAATGAAAAGTATAATTTACAGAAACACTGAGTATATTTAATAGCATTAAACTTTTTATGACAACTTTGAAACAGTCTAGAGTTATTGTTGATTATTAATATCAAAAAATGGTATTATAATTGGTTATGTTCAAAAAGTGACAATAATTCCAGTGAATCAATGTTGGCACTAGAATAACTCATATATACTATAGACTTATAAACAAGACATTTATTACGTAATAGTATTCAAAATGTTGCAAATTCAAATTACCATTTCTGTTTGCCTTGCAATGTTGCAAACTGATAGAATTTATTAGTGCACCCATTTTGTTTTTAGTACAATAAACTAAAATTAATAATTCACTATATTAGACAAATACATATATACAAAAAGTGTATACACTACAATTCTACTGTAGTATCAAGAAGTTAGATGTAATATCAAGATAAATTTTTAAAAAATTTAAAATCAAGTATGTTTTAATAATGGTTCCTGCAGTAATAGTTAGAATAGACTGTCTTCCATTTTTTGTTATTGAACATTTATTTGACGCCCAATCAGCAGTTTATCCAACTGCCAACTGTATTTCAGTCCGGTAAGTACACAACCGAACCGGGTTATTACTTTATATCAAATTGAAATACCTGAGGAGAGGAAGTAGTTCTCCTGAGCTCTTCAATCCTGAGTCTGGACGTTGTGAGAGGTGCCTGAACTAGAGTATCGGTCGGGGAAGGAGCGCGGATATGAACAGTGGGTACCGGTGGTGGGGCAGGGGCGGGTGCGGGTGCGGGGGTGGGTGCGGGTGCAGCGGGCGCAGCAGCCGGCGTAGACAGGTGTGGGCTTGAGTTCTGCTTGATAAGGTATGACTGGTGCGGAACTGATAGGAGGCCCGGCTCAGAGCTCTGCCGCTCCACCCTCTGCCCCTGGCCTTCTACACTTCCCTCGGTCTCCGCTGTCGAAACATCGCTCTCCTTTTTAATGCGGTGCTGACGCATCAGGAGCCGGCCGCGTTTCGAGCCCATTGAAGCAGTCGGGACGGGCTCTACCACTGTAAAAAGCCAATAACAATCGCTTCCAATTACATTACAAGGCTGTGAAAATAAAATATAAGATTATCCTCGTGGTAGAGAATAATATAATTTTTATGAATGTCCCAAAAAAAAATAAAAGCACTATCGAATCTACTAAAAACATAAGAATGCTGTAACAGTATTCGCTTGAAAATATCTGTCACAATATACAGCCGGTTTTAAGGAAGATGTAATTATAAAATTGAATTGATTATTGGAATAGTATTGCATTAAAATAAATGATACAAATGCAGGTTTTAAAATACACATTTGGGTATCTGTTGAGACTGTAAAAGAAAATCGTAAGCAAATTAGATCTGTACTTTGAACACAAACAATATATATTCTTCTGAGAGTAATTAAAAAAATATTGTACTATCAAATTACAATGATCAGGTGGTAAATAAGTGATTCTATAAATTCAGAATCAATAATGTATTTGTACACGTCAGTTCAAGACACTAATTTGCAGTTACATTTCAGTGAAACTATATCTATATTGAACAGGCTCACTCTAAAATGCCTGAAATTAATTCCATATACTAATATCCAGTTATCCTCGATAATTAATAATTTTTTCTGTTTTTATATTATACATTAAAACATTTGGTTACAAAAGAAAAAAGTGCCAAATAATTTGTTAAACTGCCAGTTGTGTGTAACATAAAAGTGAGTACATTAGATGCCTAAACACAATTATATTTTAACTGAACAAAAATAATGCCACTAAAACAAACTAATATACATTAATAAAAGTGCATAAACTGTCTACTCTGTAAATTAACAAATTTTACATAACTTCAAAAAAAATTAAAGCATTTAATAAATACAATTTACTAGGTGACAAAAACAAAATAAATAAAAGAATTAATATTTGTTTTATATACATATAAGTAACAACGAAATAAATTTTGAAACCCTGATAAATATCGTTATATTTTAAATAATAAGTTATTACACTCAAATTTGCGAATAATAAATTTAAACCTAATTATTTTATACCGATAAGTAATAAATACAGCAATTATTAAATAAGTACATTACTAACGTTCTTCAGTGACTAAAACCAAAATGGATATAATATTTGATTAAAACCATGTTTCCTTTTACTATTCAGGTCCAACAATAAATTCTTTTCACTTTTTAAGATTGTAATACTGAAACATAAATGGATGGACTGTGATGGGAAAATAAAAGTCACAATTCTCATCCTTCGCTCCCAAATTTTTGGGAATTAACTTACTTATAAAATACAAAACATTATTTTATACAGTATCGACAATTTATCTACAGATCTGAAAAATGAAAGTGCACCCGTCATCAAAAAACAAAAGACACCGATATTACGCGCAGTTACTCAAACGATAACTTTATAACAAAAACTGGCAATCTTGATTCCGAACTGAAACCAATAAGGCTCTATCTCTCGTCGCTTAATTGGGAATTTTTTTTTTCGATCAACTGCCACATTCCCCGATAAATATAGATCTGACACTTTTCAATTTGAAACTAATGAAATGTTTCCGCGACGAACATGTGACTGCGGGCAATATCGAGTGGCGGGTGTTGTCATAACGTGCTGTAATTGAAGAGTGGCGCCGAATAGTCGAGTGCGCCGCAGGGCTGCGGCGAGTTCTGGACGGGCGTCTGCGAACAAGAGATCTGCGGCAGTTTGATCTTCTGGAGGCAGTTGGAGCCGTCCAAACTTTTCGCGTCCTTCTCGCGCTTAATGGTCTGGCCGTTGAGCGATCTCATTTTCGTGCTCGGCCTCATGACCGGGTAGCCGCGCTTTTTGTATTCGAGCCACAGCGTCCTGTTGTTGACACCGTATATTTTCGCCGCCTTGCAAAAGCCGAGTCCGCCCGTCCGCACCGCTTCCAGAGCGGCTATGAAATTCTCATCCTGCTGCGGATTCGACGAGCGTTTCCGTCGCGTCTGGGTATAAGGAAACTGGAACCCGTCGTCCGACTGAGGAGGCGGCAAGCTGTAGCTCTCCAAGTACGGCCAGCCTAACCCCGGGGGCACCACACACACACAAAGTTAGGACAGGATATCCACCTTGCTACTTCTCACACATGCACATGCAAAGGGCTAGCCACAACACTTTTGCTTTTTAAATTATTTTTCTTATACAAATTGAAAAAAAAAATACTGAGCAGCTTCCACCTCAGATCCGATCAATCCTCTAATTAACTGTGTAAAATATTCTTTTGTGTCAAGAAAAAATTGGAAAGGAGAAGTAAATTTATAAATAAACCGTGTTTTAGGAATCTCAGATTAGGAATTCCCATAAACTTTATGACACTAAAAATAAATATTTTAAGTGTCCACTAATTTCCACTCCCCTCAACTCTACTCACACAATGTTCCCCGAGAGTTTTTGGCAATAAACTGATGAGGTTTATCACCAAAATGTATATACTACGAAGTATATACCATTATGCTGCTACTGAGTATGTCCGTTTGTTTATTATTTAAACGTGAAATAATTCTATAATTTCGCTTTTACTAATAAAGTATAACATTTTAACAAAAATTATTTTTCTTAACTTCTTAGGACAATGCACAAAGCTAACATATAGTAAAAAGTTCATTATTTTTTCCCACAAGTGTCGAGCAATTTAAAAGTGAAATATGATTACTGCATTAACACAAGGAATTGTTAATGTTTGTATATGTATAAATATAAGAGAGTTCAGTATTGATTTAAAGAAAATTAAATTGTAAAAATATTGTCACAATTCCTAATTTAGACAGTATGGAAAGAACTAATACAATTATAAATTTCTAAAACCTGTACTCCTCGATCACAGGAGGTTTCTAGCCACTTTGCATGGGCACATTGTGTGCTGAGAGAAAAGTAGACTAGGTGGAAAGAGAGGATTCAAAAGAAAAGGGTTCAGAGGTGGAACCGGCACTGGATATTATATATGCAGATTAAAAAACTAACTACTGACTAGAACGATAAAAATATGTCGATCTACTGTTTGTCGCTTCGTACGCGGTATTAAGTTTTCTAACTGACTGTACAGGTGCATGGACTCACCCTGAGGTGTTCCTTGTGAAGTACCAGGTTTTTCTTCTGTCGAAGACCATCTTATATTGGAATCACCAGCGTCTTCTGACAAGTTCCGCTGATAACAAAATTTATTATCTTAGGATACTGTATAGTAGTACTTAACCTAAAGAACTGACTAAACAGATTAAGAATAAACTGTTATCCCTGGAGCATATTTAATATTATATATAAATGACTTGTCTAACTAAAATGTGATTTGTTTAGAATTTAATATAACCTATGTCAAAAATAATATATCTATAGAAATACTTTGTAAATAAATGTTGTAAAAATTTCTTATAACTTTGTGCCACAAATTACTAACATCTAATATTCTATATGATGGAAAAATATATAAATCAAAATTAAATTCTTTATCTAGCCTGTCATAATTTTTCAAATAAACATATCATCTTCCATAACCTAATTATCATAATTTATGCCTCCCACAGGGTGTTACAAAGGAAAGACATCCAAAATAATCTGCCTACCTTTAAATATTATTTAATATAATTTTATTAGATCATAGAATAGGGCCAATTTATTTTAATAATTTATGAGTAAGGAAATCTTCTTTGTATATATAGCGCATACCGGTGTCGAAGCATCGTCTTCAAAACTGTGAGAGCCTTCCCTGGGTTCAGATTCGGTGCTGGTTTCACGCCTGTGCGATATTTCATCAGGCTCATGTTTGACAGGTGAGGGAGAAACGAGGTCCGTGCTCCCGCTTGCCGCAGTCTCCTCACTTGTCTGTTCTGAGCCCGATCCAGTAGAAGACTTCCTGAACCTCTTACGCCTCATCACAGACGGTGAAGGGGAATCGCATTTCTCTGAAGTTTGGCTTATCGACTTGCTCAGCGACAACTGTTCAGGCATTTCAGCCAACCCTTTCACTTTCAAGGTTTCTGCCGTCTAAAAAATCAAAATTTATATCAAGTATTGTATCAGAATTTTACTTATCATTAAACTATGGAACTGTCAAGGATTTTAAACAGGCAATTTATTTTCCTCTTCATTTTGATAGCACGATTTCACTGTGCTGATCTGCATTTGTGATAAGAGGGAACGCTTATTATGGTAACATTCATGGCACTCTGAGCAAATTGAAATGCTCATTACCTGAGCCAGAACAGCACCAAACAGGTAACATTTAAACCGAAAGAATTTATTTATCAATGAAACTGATGATGCAATTGAGATGTTTCATAACAGAAAAAAATGTCTGAAACCAATTGCTGTAACCATCACTATTATTATAAACAGCAATACCCAAAATGAATTGGACTATTTACAGAAATGTAAACCATTAATTCTAAACTGTGTTGATAATTCACTATACATGTTATAAATAAAATACATTCACTCGTACAACAATTTACAACTTTAGATACTGATGATCTAAATCAAACAATACCTAATGTTTCATAGTAACTGGTACAACAAATAAATTTCATACTGTTAACATGGTTATTTATACTGTTTCCAACTGTACCTTTAAAATTGCTGGTAACTGTTCTTGGGACACATTGACTTCACCTTGATACATGAAATCCACCATTGTTTTTAAATCTGTATATTTAACATCTTTCAATATAACTATCGGGTGCTGGCATGGATTTGCTGTGAATAAGGACTACGGCAGAAAATGAAAACATCAGTTTTTTGAACAATGGTCACGACACTGCAATAAAAATAACTGCCCAAGTAAGTAACTTACCTGAAAATAAGTGCTACAGGCCGAAAGTACAACTTTATGTGCTTTTAACTGTTTCCCCTCCGCAGCTAATGTTACATCAACTAAGGATTCATTGTTCAATAGGTTTGTAAAGACAGAGATAAAATTTGGCTGGTGGTTATTCCATCTCAAACAAAATTGTTGAACTGCCATTTCTCTGGAAGTACTTTAAAACATGTTAACTAATTACTTTCTTCACAAAACCATAGATAAATTATACACTACTACACTAGAAGGTGGAATTAGAACCTAGTCATTAACAGTATTTACATTAAACGCCTGTACTCAAAAGGTTAGGGCCAATTATATCGGTCTATTCCGTTACAAAAAAAATAAAAATGCAGATAACGATATACAAGTCAGAACTAGGTAAAATCCACTAACACAGATATATAAAACAATTCCTTACCTACCTCGCACTTTGAAATCGATGGGATGACCGAAAAATATAAATATATATGCGGAAATTAGGGGGGTCCAATAAAAATAACACAAACTTATACCACACTTTCAATGCAACTTAACCAGATCTGAATTAAAAATAAAACAGTGTAAATTATGCCTTCAAACATTTAAATTATAGTGTCATTCTTCTTACGAAGTATTCTTCGAATCACAGATTACTGAAATAGACAATTACATTTTTATTAGAGGAATGAAAATGTAATAAAATGGACCATACCGTACAAAATGGTGGTACCACGGCCATCTATATTAGTTTATAAAAATGCGCTATTATTAAACTTTATCATGCGGATCTCATATTTAATACGAATAACGACTGCTTTTCGATTTTTACGTGAATTATGTGTGAGACACTACTACGGAGAATTTTTAACTATAACTAACATGACCGACAACGGTGTACAAGATCACGCCTTCTTATTTAACAAATCCTCTTCTCATTTAGCCTGAATGACGTAGTTAGGTTTCAGACAATTGCGCATTATGCATTCACTAACGATCGAGAACAGTGCTGGAATGAGTTACAGACAAATCTGAAATACATAAATTATACTAAAGCGTTCCATTTTTCTCTTATGCATTAAAATGTACTTATAAATTTATATAAATTCTTGTGCTGGGCGGTATTCACTGATTTTGTATTCACTTACATCTGTATTTTTAGTACTTAAAATTAGTAAGGTAATGAGGTATAAACGCAGTATAGTATTTCAGTATTTATTATTAAAGTTTAACTTCAAAATAACTTAAGTAAGAAACTTTTAGTGGTTTTGGAAAATTCTTTAACTTGAAATGACCACTGGAATTGAGCAATCAAAGTAAGACCTTCTAATCAGTAACAAACAGAGTAAAATCATATAAAGGTCATAGTTTACACTGTTTATTACAGAAATACATACAAGAAATTCGTTACATTACATATTAAACAATATTTCGATCTTTCGTCCTATTTATCCATACATTTGTGCTTAAAATACAACAAAACATATCAGTCAATGTTTGACTTCAACTCTCATCAATAAACAATATTTTCTTTAATTTGCAGAGTTTATAAACATCACTTCACTTTATTACATTATTAATAACATTTCTGCAGCCCTAAGCTCCGTAACTTTTAAAATATGTATTATATCACAATATTCAGCTATATAAGACAGTTAGGGGAGCCTATTGCTGACTAACAACCATACTTTTTTTAAATAAATATCTAATGAAATGACATGTGAAAATTAGGTTTTTTTACTACTAATAAAGCCCAAACATAAGATACATCAAGTATCACCGACAGTTTAGAATAGCTGCACCAATTTAAGTGGACTTCTTTTTTAATTAACTTATATTATTAACTTAATATACTTAAACAAAATCATATACACAACTTGTAAACTGAAAATATATCCAACAAATTTTCATGTCCTATATGTTCATATAATAATATATTAGGAAGGCATGGTATAAACGAAATGGTTTCTTCTCAGTATGTGAGGTGACATATATTCCATAATGCTGACCCTCACACTTATCTCCACATCTGAACTTCAATTTTCGCAGAAAATTCAGGCAACGGAGAATGTTGTCTGAGATGTTATATTCTGCCTAAAACAAATATTTGTAGAAAACAAGTCCTGCCCTGAAGACATTAATGAACGATCCATGCAAGCATGCATATTTAAATTAAAATTGATTTTATAAATATAATTTTTGTTTTAGAACATGAGATTCAAATAACAAGAGCTACTGGAAAATTCCATTTCATTCCATTAAAATTATCCATTGCATATTGTTTGCTCAAGGCCCAAGGTTTTATTTTTTACTGTGCACTCACTTACAATTCTGAAATGTCATTCTCTGCTGGTGGTTGGACATGCTTCTGTACCATACAAGAGCGAGCAACTGATTCAAAGAGCCTGAAAGTAAATCACAATAATATAGTTAAATAATAGATACAGCATAATTTTTAATTATTAATCTACTATCCGCACAAGTTTATGAATAACTTTTTCATGATTCTGAGCTTATAAAGAGATACCAGCTACACTAATCTAATGTAAAATCTACTAGTAAAAATTAATAAAATGCACATAAACTAACTTCTCTATTTCTGGAGCACAATGAACAAATTCATGATTCCAGAACTTGTATGTTGGATTTTTTATTAGTTCAATAAAAGTTATAAGGAGTCCCCAAGGATGCGGCCGATTCACAATAAGTCTCTCCAGTAAGACACTGAAAGAAAAGTGAAACTCATAAAGTGAAATTCATACAAATAACTGCAGAGGATAGGCAATATCAATTAGATTATTCAAACACAATGTAAATTACCGTGTTATCTGTTCTTGAATTGCTTCAGTGTTAGCTTCAGCAAACAGATATAACAATGTACAGCTAAAATAATGGGTATGGCTGTTGGGATATCGCAGTTGGTTTGCGATAGCATTCAAAAATAGATATCTCCCTGAAAATAACAACAAAAATTAAAATATACATGTCATCTAATGATGCAACTAGCATATATGATAAACTAATTTGTTTAAATACTAGCAATGATAATAATTATGAATAATATAATAAATCTATCAAATTAGGCTGTTCACTCCATATTTGCAATGAGAAATTTCAACATAAATTACTTGACTTGAATTTTACAAACCTTCTGTGTCTAAATCTACAGCTAGATTCTGAAATATGTCCATATGGGCAGAATGGGCAATTGTTGACATGTTGGGAGCCAGGCCTTTATTCCTGATGTAGGCAATTGCCTGAGTGCCTACATACAAAACTAAGGCATTCATCAAAGATATGTTGTAACGCAGGCCTGGTTCATTGGAAACCTGTAAGTTGCTTCGGAGCTCCGACAAAAATGTTACTGGAGATCTTGCCTTTAAGTACGTATCAAGATCCTGGAAAAAGAGAGTGTAATAAATTTAACAATTTAACACATTTAATGAAAATAAACTCAAAAAGTCTTCAAACTATGATAACTACAATAATGTTAATAAAGAACTAATTTATTTAAATGTTACCTTCTTAAAAGTATGAGGATGAATCATTGTTGTAAAATTAGTTAGAACACGTGGTGCAAGAGATATTTCTGACAGCATATCAACCTTCAAGTTAGGTGTGAAAGGATCAGGCAATCTCATATTTCTTGGGAATGCAGATAAAATAAGATTTCGCATCTGTAACCAAAAATAACTTTCATTATTCCCATAATCAAACAACTCAAAGTAGTAGTGAAAAACCATTGTTATATCCTTCATCACTTGTAAAAAGAAAATTAAAACATATTTTTCATACATTGTCTCACCTGAATACAATTAGGTGGAATGACATCGCAGAAACCATAATGATAATCACAAAGAAATTCGGGAAAATCGTGGAGCAAAACAAGGAGAACTCTTAATGTCCCTTTGTACAATGAAGTCACAGGTTTAGCAAGTTCTGCATTTCTCAGGAATGGAGCCAGGTATTTGAACAAATCTACAAGTAGTTGTGCATACATTCCCCATCCCTGAAATAGAATTGATAATTACTCATTGCTCAGCTGATGTGAAGTAATAAATAATACATAATTTTTTATAAATCAAAAAGTTATTTTCATACTTTTTGCTGAGGTGTGATCCCTAGCATTCGTCCTAAGAACATTCTGTGTGATATAAGTTCGAGCCAAGCATAAGAAAAACCAGGAGATTTGGCTGGTCTCAAGATATGTAGAGTATGACAATATGCTGTAAGTATCTGTAATAAAATATGAAATCAATTAATCCTATAAAATAGTTATCAATAATAAAAAAATGAATGATTAATACTTCGTCTCTCCTTATGATTTATCAATCATTCCAAAATATTCCTTAGACTGCAAATCTGAATATTATAAGGTCATGTAACTCCAATTTACTCATTAAAATTCAATCAGAAGTTTGTTCCAGGAAACAAATGTTTGCTTTCTAATTCCAAATTTTAATTAAACATTAAAAAATTATATTAACCATTCAATGTGTAAAATTATAAAAAAGCCCTAATTAATTTTACCTGGTAATTTATTGCCTCCAAAATAGGGTCAGGAGCATTCAGTTCAAGAAAAAGCATTATGAATGTCCGATGATATGGCAGTTGCTGAAATTCTGTCTGGTGGGTTTCATGGTCCTGCTGAAGAACTCCAGCAACAATGCCAAGGACCTGCAGAATGAATATAAATGTCATTAATATATTTAAAAAAACTTAATACCTAATTTAAGCACCCATACTTAGGTACAAATTACTAGGTATTACCTTATTCAAAAGATTTATCTTTGTGGCTGTGTTGGTAACGTCCCCTGAATGTTTGACAAGCAAAGCTATCAGTCTAACATAAGCATCCAATGTATGAAATATTTTATTTCTCACACCTGATGCCCCTGTACTGCTGGCTTCCATGGCAGGGGGTAAGTAACGGTAACATAATTCTACAACCATCTGCATACTCAATCGGAAAAACCTTGTGATCAAATCATCAGTTTTTAATATCCCATGACAGTTCATCTGAAATAAAGAACATTTGTCTCATACTACAAAGTTGCTACTGTTTATTATAAATTGATAAAAAATATTAACAGTCATGATAAATAAAAGAGTTATTTATTAACAAATAACGAGGTAATCTCTGCATTCTAGAGATTTAACTTTTAAAACAGAATTAATTAGATAAATTACTTAATTAAAATAAAATATAAATAATTGTTTACCTGATGAACAAACATGGTAAATGCTCTGTTTGGATCTTTAGTTCCATGTGTTGAATGATATATATTAACCCATTCTCTCAAAAGAAATTCAGTTTTTTCAACTAATCCTGGAGGGTCTTCATAATCACGGGCCTGTTTTGAATAATTTATCATGAATATTATTTCTTTCATTAAATATGCATTGAGAACAAGTAAGCAACATGAACATGAAAGCCAGGCAACGTTTTGATAGTGAATATCCCCTAATGGATAAGGTATGACACTACAAACAATGATAATTTTTTTATATAACTCCTAAAAATTATATAGGTCCTAGAAAACCATTTTTATTATTTATGGAAATTATAATAAAATTAATTCATCAATTATTATATTTATTATTCTTATTATTATAATTATATCCACAAAGACAATACCAATTTACTTACTCGTACTTGTAGAATACCCGAATGAATATAGGCTGTTGGACCAGCAGATGTACGCTCGACTAGAGGGTTCGGATCATGGTTAGCTCGCAGCATATCAATCAGAGCTGGTAATCTGCCAATTTATAACCATAATACTAATAAGTACAAGATGCACAGTACAGGTAATATTAGATAATAACATTTAGCGTTCATATTATACAATTTTTATTCAGTGAATTGTTTAGCACCAATTAGAACCACTTTAAAATAGAGTTCTTACAAAGAGACTACATACCCCTCTGGTGCTTGACGTGCATGAGCTACTCTCAACAAGACATCAACTGTATGAGACAAATCATGTTCTGTAACAACAGAATTATTTCTTTCATCGAGTAAGTATAACTGTACAAGCTGCATGGCGAATGATGTCGCAACATAATTCTGCCCATTGTCCATTGCATGTGCGAGGTGCAGATCAAATTGCGGCATATTAATTAACTGAGAACGAATCAAGATATCTATGTATTCCAGGTTGTAACGGAATTCTTCCCTGCACTCTAACACAGTCCTGAAGGATATAAATATGCAAGTTGTTATTGTAAATCTCTCATTAAAACACAGATCATAAAAAAATGCCATATTTAAACATACCTTGTTACTTGTTTATTAGTCAGCTGCATTCCATAAGTTCGAGGGTCTTGTAACATTTTCAACACCCGAAGATACAATTCACGATACCTCATTACATACTCATGGTCCATAGAAGCTCCCGCCAGCTCCAGAAAACTTTCAGTTGTCTGTAAAGTTGAATATGATTATTTAATTACTAATGTTTAATAAGAAGTTTTGACTACAGTTACTCTCGTCATAACAACTGAATCTAACACTTTTTCTTCTGGATTACCAGACAGCTAACTTTTTTTTTCAGCCACAGTCATTAAGTTTAATCACTGCAATTGTTATTAAGTAGAGCTAAGATATATTTCTTAGAGTTACACTTTTTTTGTAATTATAGTTTTTCAATAATTCAAGTTACCAGTAAACTATATGAATATTTAGATTAATCTTAAATAAAATAAAGCTGATTGTTAACTGGCATACATTTTAAATAATAACAAGAGTATGACAATAAAAAGGAGATAATTCAAAATATTGATGTATATAAATATTAACTTGTATAAATTGATTAAGGAACTTGCACAAATTAATTTCAAACCGTACACAATAATTTTTTAGTAATACCTTCTGAATAAGATTTAGGGCTGAAACAGGATCTCTATTTCTTCTTGTTAGAAGCAGTAAATCTAAAATGTTGTGAACTTGTGGTAAAATTGGCGATCCCAATGTTGTCTGAACATAGTGCTCCAAATCAGATCCCAACTTTTCAAACATTGAATCCACCTCATCAGCAGCAGAGTATGACTATAAAAATTAAAAATAATAATAAATAATCATTCCATAACAATATCACTCATAGTATTTAAACTCATTTAATAGTTCGTGTGGCTCCAATTCATCGAAATTTGTTGGAAATAAATGAAATTATACCAGATTTAAGAGCAAAAAAACATCTTTTTGTGTGATCCAAAAAGAACAGAGTATATTACCAGCTGGGTTGATGCACTTTGGAAAGAAGACATGACAGCCATAGTCTCCTACAAAAGACATAAGCTAAATAAATAAAAAGAATACATTTCAAAACTGTTTCAAAACAATATATTTAATGTTCATACACTAACAGGTTTAGGTGCGAAAAGAGCAGCATCTCTTTCAGACAGAGGCTGGAATCCGGGAATGTTCCTGGCCAACTCCTCATAAACAGCAGTCTGCTGAGCGGTTACACCTCCAACTTTAAGACGTATCTGTTCGGGCATTCTCTCTGCTTGATATGTAAGTACGGCTGCATCACAATATCTCCTCCCTTCTGTGCGTGCATGCTTGCGTCTTTCATATTCCTGAAGAAATAAATATTTATAAATGACATTATCTTCACCTCGGCACTAATTCACTTATCTAATAAACTCACTTGTATTAAAATCAAAATATATGAAATGAAACAAGAGCTCTAGCTACCGGACCCAAATTTGGTTTACATACTAACACTATGATACTATACTAAGATATAACAATATCACTGTACTAACAGGTAGAAGATGCTTGTCCATTTCAGGTATAGCCTTCTCAATTGCTGTTTTTTGAATGAAAGCACAGCCCAACTCCATATTGTCTTGAGCACACATGTTAGCAGCATGCTCAAAAAGACTTTTCTGCTGTTCAGTTGGATTCTGTACACAAATAAAAATAATATAATAATAATTGTTTTCAAATACTACTGTTTTAAATAGAATAGTATCCATTTATCTGTTGGATCCATGGATACTTGTACCCAAGTTTTATTTGTAAAGTTTTTAAAATACCTGTATAAGACAGTTTCAGTTAAAAATTATAAACAATAAAACATTAACAAAAAACAGATACAATAAAATACTGTCAAGTTGGCATACAACTTGTTTCCCAGTGGATAAAGGGAGACTACTGTATATATAAAATCAAGCACCTTATTTCAAAATAAATATTTAGAAATCAATTCACAAAAATATCAATAGAGTGCAGAAATTCATTATTTTACACAATAGAATTCCATATATCATAATCTTTCTGAGTAAATAAAATAAATATTGATCTATTTAAAAATAAAAAAATACAAAATGAGTAATTAATGCAATTTTTTATTAACTGCTGCTTATATAGCACAAATGAAATGACAAATTTACATCTGAGTTTTTATTTTACATAAAAACAATTAAAAATAAAAATACTTACATGTATTGCATTGAGGAAACTAGCTTTTAGGTTATTGCTGATGGATACTTGGAGTTGGTCTCTGCATGTGATCATAGCCATACCAGCCGTCAAATTCCGTACCATATGATGAGCTGCAATTCTAATACGTGATTCATCAGGCTCCAAAGCAAAATCCTATTGTAACAAAAAAATATTTCTCCCAATAAATTTCCATTTTTCCAATGTTATGATCATACATATGATATGATTTACAAACCATTTTTTGTTTAATTTTTCTAAATGAGGATAATAAATATAGGAATATTAGGAATAAATATTCCTAATTTGTCCTTAGTTTAAATATCCAAGATATGGATTCAAAATGGTACAATATAAATAATAGAATGAACTAGTGAATTCAACTGGACTAACCTTCTTCACAATTTGCTCTGTTGTAGTTGCAGCAATTTTCACAGACCTCTCAACAACGGGATGTATCCACTCTTGTATGGCACGTTCCACTGCAGGGCGAATATATTGTGTAAGCTGTGGATGAGCTTGAAAAAGGGCAAGCTACAAGAAGAAAAAATAAATGGATCAGCCAAAACATTCACTTCAATTCTCTTTATCAACTACAAAACATGTTACCAGTATTCTCACCTGAGAGTTAATTGTGATATGTGATGCTATATTGGAAATGCTAGAAACATTTAATGCCATATAGCTAAATCTTGGTTCCGGTGGGTTTGTAGGAGCCAATGTAGGAGTACTGTTAGAAAGACGTGGTGTAACTTCTTCAACAACTAAAAAACATTTATGGTTTCATACAATTTTCTGGAGGCGAATAAAATTAAACAAAAATTAATAATTATATAAAACATGAACATCTTCAGTTAATTATTCTTTAATAAATTTATATAATAAAATAATAATTAAATATACCAGCTGGATGTGTTTGTGGTGGCGGCTGTGGTTGAGGTGGTGGCAAAGATATGGGTGTTGTACTCTGTGTTTCAGCTTTCGGTTTGGGTGGAGACAATTGGTGATCCAAAAGCTTAAGATTGTCGGGGTTCTTTAAGTAGTTCCCAGGCTTCAATTCCTAAAAAGATAGGAACATTTAAAAGCTGTAGTTTATGTATGCTATAAAATTATTAATTCCGAATATTACACTTACTGATACATCAAGTGAAAGGTTTTTGCAGAGCACTTCAACTTCAAATTTGAGATTTAACTTCAAGTCCTGTTCTTGGTGTAGTTCGGCTAATACATTCATTATACACATTGTCCAAGGATTTGGTGGTTTGAATACCTAAATGAGTATATTCATTATTAGAAGTATATAGACTTCAATAGGAATACATAACTTTTCTGAGAATCTATATTATAACAGTTACAATATTTCATAAATAGTTTCAGACATATACCCAATAAATAAACTTCATTATTAATAATAAGTAGATTCATTAAAGACAAATCATTTGTTATATTTCCAAAGGCTATACAACCTACCTTGCTCTTTGCACATGATTCTAAGACCTTAGCAACAAACGGTACAACATACAGTAACTCTTGTTGACCTTTGTTATATGCTTCAACTAATAAAGATTTAAGATCCAGATCTACTTGAAGAATCGGTTTGTTCCTTCCAAGAGTAAGCATACCCAACCAATGTCCAAGATTTCTCAATAAAGATCGATCAGAAAAATTAGCAATACCTTTATCTGATCTCAGCAATACCTAAATGATGAGTAAAAAAAATTGTTTTTATTTTGCACTATTATAAATATTTTACAGTAATAATAACATATTGCTGTATAATGAAAATTATGAATGGCTAATATCTATATGGCTTCAAGAATTAGTAAATATAAAAGTTTAAAAAAATATTAAATACAATACCCTGATATTCCGAAATGTTTCTCGCAAAACCATTTTGTTTAGTTCTGGAATCTTTAAGACATCAAGAAAATTTGAATATAATATATGAAAATTTAATTCAATGCTGGCCCTCTTCATTACAAGATACTGAGACATCCAAGCCCAATATTCCTCGGTCATAATTTCTCGAAGTTCATCACACTGCAAAGAGAAGAATAATTGAAATATTTCAATGAATTTGAATGAGAATTTGATTTGAAATAAACAAATGCTTTAATCCTGAATAAAACTTATAACAAAATTAAAGAAATGTATTCAATTTACCTTTGTTTGTAAATTCAGTTGACTTAGGTTATTGAAAATAAATGCTACTTTGTCTTGAACACTGTCAGGAGGCGCTGTCATTTTCTCTTCTTTTTCCGTTGCAACTAGCAAAGTATCTATGTTGGTGGCATTCGCTATTGAAGGCTGTCAAATAATAAAAGAAAATAAATAAAATACATTTCTGCGCACAATATAAATCATATTTGTGTAATGTAACTGCACAATCCACACTCTTAATAACTGTTACATATCAGACATAATCATTACTCTTAGAGATATCACAGAGGTGGTAGATGCCTTAGTGACTGCAACAGTGGTTGTTGTCGTGACAGTGGTCTGAGTTATAGTTTTATATGCAGTAGTGACTGCTGTCATAGCAGTGGGTATGACAGAACCTTGTGGACGAGATGGAGGTTCTTTAGACTGCAATCCATACTCCAAATACTGAAATTTAAAAAAAAATCATAACAAAATATACATTCAATATTAAATAAACATTAAAATTTCAATAGTGATGAACATACCTCAACTAAATGAGGAGGGAAAGATTGAAAATGAGGGATGCTAATTATGTGCTCACAATAATTTCTATACTCTTTCAATCTGGATTTAAATCTGTCCAAAGCTGCTATGCCAAAAAAGAACATTTTACTGTCTTTCGGTTTTCTCAATGCATCTAGGACATATCTTAGAGCCATTCCAAGTTCTCTATAATCACTAAAACATCACACAAAAATTAGTAAGAATAGGTAAACAAATAAGTTTGTGTCAAGAAACCCGTGCCATAATTTAATTAGACAATAAAAATAATTTACTCACGGTACGAGTCCTCGCTCAATGATCCCACCGAACAGCTGGGCTGTGATGAGTAATTCTTTATCTGGATATTGTGGGAAGAATTTATATTCTTCAAATAAGTTTCGCAACATGCAATAGAATACATCCTAAAATAAAATAGGAATTACAATCACTCATACGTTACTTTTCAAAAAGTTGTAAAAGTTAGTTAAGATATTTTGAGAATATAAATAGAAATGTGGTGGGTTTAAAGAAAGAAAAATACTAACACGCTCGCGCTGTTTTGGTGACTCCATAAACTTCTTGAGCATATCAAGAACCTCATCAATTGATATCGTAGGATGGGGAGGATGATTGTATATTCTCTGAAAATAGCTGTTTGCCTCATCTTCAATATCTTTGGGTACTGGAAACGTCAAATCGGGAAAGAGAGTAATTGACGGATCATTTGCTAAAAAATAAAACTACGCATTAGCAAAGATCTAATCAATTGATAAAGGTATCAAAAAAGAAAATATTTACTGACAAACAAATGGCATATATGATCTTTTGTTTTCTGGAAGTAAAGAACTATATAGTGCTAGAATTTCATAATAATTATTATGTTAAGTCTTGGTACTTAATTACCTGTTACAGAAATTTTCAATAAATAATACAAATAAAATTTTAAAGAATACTACTGGCAGGCCTAATACTGTATGCACTATGTATAAATTAAACACATGTTCATTCAAATCCACAATAATAAACTATAACAGTTACAATTAAATTAATCCAATTAAAAACCTATTAATCTAAAGTTATAAATTAATCACCACCTACTGTCAGACATATTTAACACAATTTTTACATTCATAAAATATTTCAAATCAAAATAATGAAATATTTCATTTTCATGTTGTAAGCATTAGTTGATCTACCACCTGATTCATCAGCTGATCTTTACAACAGATAAAACCAGATATGAATGATAGTGTAGTGGCAGTTTAGTTGACCATTTTGATCCTAATTATTGAACATATTTAGAACGAAATATATTTAATTTTTGAACAGATGTTTAATATACAAATGTTAAATGAGTTAACTGATTTAAATAAAAAAATAGCAATATTTTTTAAAACTAATAAATATTTAGAAACTTGGAACAAAAAAACTCACTCATTCTAGCTTTTTCAATTGGTTGCTGCTGCTGTTGTTGCTGCTGTTGCTGCTGCTGCTGCTGCTGTTGTTGCTGCTGCTGTTGTTGTTGCTGCTGTTGTGTTAATTGCAATCTTGCCATTGTTCCTGGAACACTAACACCAACCTGAGGTATAATCGATGCAGCTGTTGCAGCACTTAGAGGCATCATTGAAAAGGCTGGTGACTGAGAGGCTGTCATAAGTCTTGAAGGTGAGCTAGGGTTGGACACCAGCTGCCCCAAACCTAGAAACACAAAAAACATATTTTAAATTTTCAGAATTGTATAATGAACCAAAACCCAGTGAAATGTCAAGTAATTTCAGTTTGAATATTCTCAAAAGCACACCGAGATAAGACAAAGCAATGTTTTAATAATTTTGTACATGGTATTTGCTGCCATTATTGAAAACATTAATGGTTAACTAGATAATTTATACCTTTTATAAAAATTGGTATTTACAAACCAAATTTATAACAACTGAGCTTAAGCAATAAAAAATAAATAAACAGCAGATAATATGAGTTTTGAGTAGTTTTATTCTTTGAATACTACACATGGATGATACACACTGGCAGGAAGTGTGAATGCTGAAGTTGTCGCCAATGATATTCCTGTGATTCCTGAATTTAACGATTCAACTTGGCTTGAAAACACAGATGACGGTGGATATGTGTCTAGAGCCCTATGAGGTCTGAGCACGCCTGGAGGGCCTTGTCGAGCTTTATTTACAACCAATCCACAGGTAGCAACAAGATTATGTATAGCATCTGACATATCTTGGGAGATATTTCTATAGCAGAAAAATCACAAAAATAAATATCAGGAAATTAATGTAATTAATTTATAGAACATAACACTATTACAGCTTTATCAGTTCGATTAGTTCACGACATCAATAGTGATAATTTATTAAATAAAGTACTAAAATTCTAATCAATTCTAAAATTAAATATCTGATTAAAATTTAAAACAACTTACAGAGGACACTGCTGGAGGCAAAGTAAGATAGTGTTGAGTGTCTCATGAGGCAGTTGTGCAGCCTTAGGTATACTATCTTCTTTCACTAAACCACCGACAATGTGAGGTAAACGTTTCTGTAAAGTTGATTGCAGGCATTTACATGAAAATGGAAATTAAAAAAATAATAAATTTTAAATTATTCTTCTTTCTCTGATTGTTTATATAGCACAAATTTTATAAATTAACAACCTGGAGAAATTTAAGTACAGCGCTTATGAACGGCTCTTCATGCTCTCTGATTTTATCACTCAGCCACTTTTCTAGCTTCAGATAACCCCTCCTTGAAGCTAAACAAGCCAGGTCAATCACAAATGGAAATGACTGCGCATTCAGTAAAAGAGACAGAGCTTTCAAATCTTGAGCGACATCGAGTATTCTCGAAAGCCGCGTTTGGTCATTGTCACCTCTCAGGTACCATTCGGCCATTGAATGCATTATTATTTGTTTCACAGCAATATTCTAAAAAAAAAGGATCTTTTTTAGTTTTTTTGAAATACATGAAAAGTTATTGTTGGAAGTATAATTCTAGACAAGAAATTTTATATACCGATCTCACTTTTTCTTTATGCTGTTATTTAAAAAAAATTTTCTCTAACAAAATTCTTGTGCAAAATCACAAAAACATTTTATTTAATAATTTCAATGCCTGAACTAATTAAATAGTTGTTTAAATATAGGTTAAGAAAATATATCGGTTTTCAGAGTTGATAAAATAAATGTTTGGATGTGTGGCTCATAAATTAAAATTTACCTGTGTGTGCCATGCCTGATGGAGTATGATGGCTGAATTTGGATGGTTGCCCAAAAAGGTAGGCATGACAGTGGTCAGTATGTCTTGAGCGACAGATGAAAGGGGTGGATGCGGGGGCGTCTGCAAGAGACCAAGGACCAGAACATCGGGACAGTGCTGTATCGGAACTTTTAACAGTTCCTGTACCTGACTGCTGTGTCCCCGTTCGGCCAGGTACATCAGAGTCCCAATCAAGTCCAAAGATCGCCTGTCAAAAACATAATAATATAAATCAATATTAAACGCACACAATTTTGGAGATGCAAATGGGGAAGATGATAAGGGTCAAAAATGAAAGACCACACTTGAATTCTGAACTTATTCAATTTTTCAAACATTAAAACAAATTTATTTAATATTATTGTCCTAATATAAAGCCAAAATGCTGTTAAAACTTTAAATACTAGAAATGGCAGTATGTAAAAAATAAATCAAAATATATAGAGTTTTAGTCTTGATGAAATAAGAATGCTTTCAAAATCCTTCCTACTTAATGAACTTACCATGATGCAATTTCCTTGTTCTCAGTTTCTGGAGGAGCTTTCAATATATCTACACTGACTGAGTGAAATGGGTAGTCGGCAAAACAGAATATATCGGGATTTTTCAATATTTGTTGTACGAGTGACATCTATGGAGAAAACAAATCATTAATGAGGGACTCATTTAATCAATAATGGTATATGTTTTGGACACTTTATTAATATATAAAATTAACTAAATAAATAATATTAATAAATACTGACTGCAAGAATAATTAAAGCTAGGTTACAGAAATTATTATATATTTCATAATTTACATTTGGCTGAATTAAAACCAATTTAACATCTGAAAACCTACTTGACTTTCTGTATGCTTCCAATGCCCATATATGTGTTCGACTGGAAAACGATCAGAGCAAAAACCTTGATTCTGCAATCCCAGTCTTATTGTTGATATTACTAAGTTTAATCCGTGTCTATCTTTTACAACAAAATCTGCATGATCGAGTTCGTGCAACACTTCACTCCAATTAAGTTTTGGGTTCTGAAAAGAAAATTCATAAAAAATAATCAAAAAATTAAAATGGATTCACAATTGCAATACAGTACAGAGCAGATCTTAACTCAGGATGCTCAACTGAGTCGGTCATTAATTAATTTTTAATAGTTTGAATAAGAAGCACAATAATTACTAACCACTTCTTTCGAAGCCTGTACAAGATTGTCAATGCTACATGATGAAGGTGTTAAAGAGGGATCTTGTTGTTTATCTTTGGAAGCTTCAGTCTCCATCCAGTAATCTACAGACTTGAGCATATGTATCATAACACGTGCTAAATCTCCAGGTTTTAATTCTCGTCCCGCTATTTGAACTAAATGACCACGACATGTTTCTAAATTGTTCGTAAAAGATAAACCAAGTTCACCGACCATATCATCAACACCACCATCGACCTGAAAAATGTTTTTTATTATACACTTTTTTTCAACTAACACCAGACATTGGCTTACACAAAAAGTAATAAAAAGTAACAGGCTGAGAACTGTTATGCACGTTCTATATGCATTTTAATAATGGAAGAAACAAAATTTAATATGAGACTAAACTCACTAAATTATGTGACATATTTGATGTGTCGGAGATCAGTTTATCCATAGAAAGCTCAGAGTTATCCGTATACAGTAGTGGTGCTAGTACAATTGGGACTAAATCTCTTGGAAAATCACGGCGTAAATTACGTAAAAAAACCTCCTTTGTCTCGTTGGTGACTCCTAAAATTCAATATCATACACAAGATATAATTACAATACCTTTAAATTCCCCAGTCTACTAATAACTATAAACAAAAAATAACAGTAATATAATCACAAGAACCCAATAATAATAATTAAATACAAACCAAAGCTAATACTCCAGGAAAATGTAATCATAAAAATTATTATTTAGCAATTTAATTACCAACATTAATTAACATAAAACTAACCAAATTGTTCAGAACTTTCGGAGAGTACTTTGTTTAAAATTAGATGCAGAACTTCAGGAGTAGTGTCGTGTAAGCCTCCTTCTGTAATACTGGAACTGTTTGTATCTAAATAAGAAAAAAAAATCATTAAATTATTGGTCGTTGCTGGTTTTACCACAAGCCTCAAAGCTAATTACTATTGATAGGAATAAATAATCGAAACTAGAACAAGATACCTGAATTTATGTACGAGCGAATGAGCTCTGGTAACTTAATCTTCAAAAATTGGGTTGCCTGACTGACTGTGTCCGGATTGTTGGATTCAAGGAGAGCAATACCTAACACTACTTCCTGAACAGGGTTTAATTTGATTGCCTTACTGAAATGGGTTAAAATCTGGTTCGGAGGTCTTGTTCCCTGAAAAAAAGAAAGTTTCCTGAAAATTGTGCAATTCTCAAGTATTCAGATTTGTAGACAAACACAAAAAAATAATATTTAAGGATTAATAAAAAATAAGTATGCTTTAATATTTAAAACAAAAGATGAAACTTTACCACTATATATATTCCAATATAAAAAAATTTGGAAGATATAAGTCTTAACTGTTTTCTGATGATTAAAAGCATCCAATTCAAGTATAGAAGGGATAGGTCAATTCTGAGACAACCAAGTGGTTATAATGGCGATCAGGTAAAACTTGGCTCCTTATAGAAATATCGCCTACATATATTTTCGATTAAAAAGAAAATGACAGAAATTCCAGAACTACACATTGCAGAAGAAATTTATTTTCATATTTATATAAATGCCTAAATATCTCGATTTATGTACCTCAATAAAACAAGAATGTTTGTTTACAAAAATGTGAATAAACTTACAAATAATTACAAGGCAAACAAACAGTTTCCTTATAAAACAAATTATAATGCAACTAAGTACTATTAATAACAAAACATACAGTTGTTTAAATTATAGTGGTAGCAGAAAGTTCATTTTAGTTGACAAAGCTGCATGTAATTTATAAATCTAAAACCATAACAAACACCAATACAACAACACATCACTTTTGAAATAATTGTATATATTTTACTAAAACTCGTTTCATATTAATTATAAAAGCAAATTATGTTTAACCTTGCACGTAAGTGGCTTATCAAACGTGAAACAAATGCTTGAGATGACTGCTGGTTTTGTTAAGAGAGCAGCGAACACTTCCGAAAGTAACTGGAGCTGTGGGGACTCCTTGTAAGTTGTGCCAGTTTCAAAATAAGAAAACAGGCAACGAAGGTAGTGTCTGTCTGCTTCAAAGCCAAATGCACGTATCAACTGGAAAAATAAATTTCATAAACAAAGCTCACAACATAATCAGACAACACCATCTTTTAAACAGATAAGACAGATACGGCTTAAATGATTAACATTTTTGAAATAATCATTAAACATAATCATCTTCGCAAATTGCAATATGCAATAATAAACAAACAACTAAACAGACCAAAATACAATCAGGAAAATAATTTTCACTTATTAGCTTTTGGGCACTATCTAAGATAGAAGAAATCTATGACCAGCATCAGCCAAAATATGCCAGTGAGTAGTGCAAAATATATTAAACAACGATATATTAAATATATTTTTTAATATATTAAAGAATAAAAAATGAATTATTTCCATTAGAACACAGAAGCATTTTATATATTATGTGTGTGTGTGTGTGTGTATATATATATAGTTTACTAATGCGTATGCTACTAAAAAGCACTACAAATGAAAATAGTGATGTATTTTATTTTCACGAACAAATTGATAACAAAATTTATCTTACTTTCAAATTATCATGTTTTCTTAGGGTTACATAAAACTCAGTTCAATAAACCTTTTTCCAGTATAATAAAATATTAGATGTAGAACAACCTAACCTAAATGACTATTGTTAAATTTTATCTGCTGATTTAATTCCGTTGATAAGAGCAACAATAAAATTCAATTTCAGCATTAAATTCATTATCATCTGTTAACATAAAATAGGATTGTTTTTAGATTGGACATGAAACAATCATAATTCAGCAAAATAATATACTTCATATTGTGTAAACATTACTGCCCCCAAAAATTCCATTTGGTCTTAATATCGTTAATTATGGCACTTTTTATTGCTCAAAAAATATCTGAGTTTGATATTAGTATTATACTGAACTAACAGAATGTCAGGTAAGGTATAAACACCATACAAGGTCATTAGCCTACAAATTTATCATCCATATTGTCTGCCATATTCATGTAAATAGTGAGTTCAATAATAATTCTTGAACTTATTGCAGATGTTGGAGAATATTAGGCTAATATATTCTAAGCACACAAGTAATTTATAATATGGTTTGAAATTAAACCAAAAAGGAAAATTTGTCCTCCGCTATCACAGACCATAATACAGGGTAAGTGAGAAAACAAGTTTAATTATATACCTATATTTAGGCCACTAAACATTTTTCACGTGGTTAAAGTTTATTTAAACTAAGTCATATGTACAAAATGTGATTGACATTGGGCACTAACTGGTACCCAACATGCTTGAACAGGACTAACCTCGGAAAGTTCCTGAACCGACGATGTATAATTTTTCTTCGTTAAATTATTAACCAAATAACTTATTTGTGACAAAGTTAAAGTCAACGAGTCCAGGTTCATAGTTCCATGAATACGGCCTCGAAAGCTTCAAACTTGTTTGAAGCTTTCTTCGGTATCCACGAAATATTTCCCTGGAGAAACTTTTCGGCTGCGGTGTAAAAACTACATAAATAAAAGTTTAAGTCCAACATCGGGCTGAATATTTTGTATACACTAGCTCAGATTAACATTATAACAAAAATTGTTGTTCACAGGTATATACAGTCTCTCATTAAGCTAACTTCGTCACTGTTTTGGCAAATGGCCACCACCTGCGTTCAGTTACAACTCGGCCTTCTGCATTGAGTTTGATTCTTCGGAGTTTACCTTATTTTAATAAACGAATCGTATACGAAAACTTTAAAATAATCGAACGAAAACAAATTTTACCGCGTTACTTTTTTTCAATTCCGATCGATAACAATCAGATACACATGTATCCTGCCCTCGTATATAAATGTTCACTATTGGAATATCTAATTTGCTTTACGTCATCGGAGAGGTGACAATATACTACGCAATTTTGTACTCTCCTACTCCTATTACATTTCAATTGCTAATTTTTTCTTTTCATTTCTAAAATAAACACGAGTGGCCAAGTTATAGTCGCAGGTGTTTTTAAAAAACTAGAATTTTTTATACTCATTACCATGTCTGTAATTCCCAAGGCGATTATCGTTCTGTTAATTTATCTCCGGTTTGAATAATCACAAAGGGAGCAACGATTATAATTTGATTAGTATATTGAAACGGTAGAGGTTACAGGACACTATTTTTTTCCTGTTTACAAGGAAGGCAATTGCAGCGTCATCATGATTGTTTCTTATTACGAAAGAAATAGTTTCTTTCAAAGTATTGTAGGCAAACGAGCCAAATCCCAGTAAATGATGCAATAATTACACATTATTTACCTAGTGTACTTTCCATTTTGCAAACATTTAGCAAAAAAATTATTAATTCCTGTAGAGAAGGGATCTGAAAAAAATGACAAGAAAAACAAATTTTGTAAGTGTTCCAATTAGAGTCTTGCATTTTATTTTACAAATAATTAATGTTTTAATACATATTTTCAAATACATTAATTTTTTAAGATTCACTAAAATAAATTAATTAAAAAGGAAGAATATTTGAATTAATTGCCATTGTTTTATATATATACATTTGTATAACAGACCTAGTACCAGTATCTTCTTCAATACTGTCCTATTTTCAAATATCAAATAATTATCTCCGTTAATCAAATGAAATAGTTCTTACAGACCAAAATTTTAATGTCTTATCTGTAAAAACTCTGTATCTCATTTGATAATTTTAAATAGGATAGTTTTTCATGTTTCTTTGGGAATATTGGGAATGCATCTAAATAAACAATATGTAATATCATTAATTCCATTGTTTCTATGTATCTATATTCACTTGTCTTTGCATAGTGATTAGTTTTGGCACAGTAGTTACAATAATGTAATATGTACCAATATCTTTTTAAGAATAAAGTGTAATATATGAAATGTTTATGAGATATTACAGTGTACTTCAATCCATATTTAGGTTCAACTGCGGAACAGTTTACAATCTATTTACACTAAATAGACAATTCAAAGAAATAAACATAAGATTTCTGAATTATTTCATATAGCCTCTTTACAATTTAGATAATACAGTTCAAAACAAGAAATAAAGCACAATTTTTCACTGAGAAGACAAAGGAAGAACAATAGGACAGCATAAGTGTATTTTCTTAAATACATATCTCGTACAACATAAAAATGAAGACCTTTATAGAACTGATGATTACAGAATCTGAAAAAATAAGATTATATTATTATAACAAGAAAGAATAGTAAGAATAATTTATTTTATTAGCTATCAACTATATTTCATTGTTATGACCTGTGTTACTAAACCGGCAGCGATTGTTACTCCTCCAACTCTCAACATAAATCTTCCCAGTTCTTTCATATCTCTGTACAACTCTAAACATATTGGCTTTGATGTTTCAATCACAACAACTGCATTGTTATTGCGAAGCAAACATTTTGGGCGCCTCTTTACAACTTCCCCTGTGCTTTTGTTCAGTTGTGCAACTAGTTTAGTTATAACTGCTTGTTCAGAAAGGCTTTGCAAATGAAGTAATACCTAAGAAAAACAATACACAGTAGACAAAACATGAAACACAAAATCAAATATAATGGTTAAAATACAGAACATCAAGAATGGAATATGTGTTTTCCTTCAGAAATTAATATAATTTGCTTACAGGAAAACCTCTTGTAATCGGAACTTTGGTATTGAAGATAACTATCCTTGCTTCAAACTTTGATGTTACTGGAACTGGACAAGCTGGATCACATAAGATATAACCGACAGAAATATTTTGTTGGTCAAAATTGGCTACTGTAACAGTAACATAATCACCAGCGAAAGCAGTCTGGGCAGGAACATCATCAATACTTAAGACTGAAAAACATTATCATTATTATAATGTAAAATATATGGTATTAGTATAATGTATTTTAAAATAAATAACATTCAACATTTTTTCTAGATTTAGAGATGTTTTTAGAAAGTATTTGAAGGCAAATATAATAGAAATTAATTAGATTTTAATGGTGCATGTTGGAGACATAAAAGGAGTATTCGATGATTCTAGAAGAATTGAAGATTACAGACATATACTTTAAGGTATGGTTGAACATACTGCACAAGCCTATAGGTCTGTATAGACTTTTAGTTGGTAATTTATGACGCGATAATGGTTAATTATATATAAAAGAATATGCAAGTCTTTTTAATATATGTGAAGTGAAATTGTTTGATCAAGTAAAAATATGGAGGGAAAACAATAAAGTTCATAAGAGAAATCCCTTGCTGGAACTCGATATAAAAATATTCAAAATTTAATTTTCTTTATGTTATGTCAATTACCTTTGACCAGTGCTATTTCATTCTGAGGCTGTACAAGCACCTTATCACCTGGCTGAACCATACCAGTTTCAACTCTGCCACTGACACAAAATCCTGATCCTGTGCCTTTAAATATATCGTTAACAGATAAACGGAATGGCTTTGATATAGGCCTCTCTGGACATTTGAACTTATCTGAAAAAAAGTCTAAATTATAATCCTTAAGTATACATAAACTACAGTTATACATCCTGCTTTTAATCTTTTAAATAATTTATATGGAAATGTGCTCTATGGTATCTTTAATATATATTCTTGTAAGAATAATGTTAAATGAATTTTTTTCTTTACACGATAATACAATTTATCTATTGTAATGAATATAGCACCATTTATGCTGAATAAATGTGTATTTCTTCTTTTGTGTGGATTCAGCTTTACCAAATGATTGTGAACAAATTGTAGATTAATTATTTCATGTCTTCACTGACAATTTTGTTTTCTGGGTAAACTGTTTTCCCTCAGTTTAGTAAAGTAATAAAGTGAAGTTTCAGATATTAAAACTTTTAAATCTATGCTTATCCCAAAAAAACAAAAACAAATGCCTGCTGGACTCATTGCTTAGTCCAATGGGTAGAACTCAATTTGTTTAATGAAATTCTACTGTTAATAATCATTCTTCAATATTTTTCATGGGCATTTCGTGAAAAGATAAATGTGCCCAATACCTATGACTTCCAGAAGAGACGGTCCTTTGTACCACTTAGTTAGTGAGGGATCTGTACTTGGTTCGGTCAGATTCTCTCCAGTGAGTCCGCTGCACGGTACAAAAGCGACTTCGCGCTCCCTAAAACCCGCCTGCTTCAGAAAAGCACCAAGTTTATTTGAAATTTCTTTGAAACGGTCTTCAGACCAAGCTACAGTGTCTAACTTGTTAACGACGACACAGAGCTGGCAGACACCTGAAAATTTGTAATAATATAAATATATGAAATCAGTAGTGCAAAAAAGAGGCATATTTTTTGTCTACAACTCCCTAGATTATATAAATTACTGTATATGATTCTAAACAAAATAAAATGTATTTTTAATTAAAATTTACTTACATGAATATGTCATTCTATATTATTATCTATTTCTTAATATGACTAAGAAATATAGGGAACTGGAAGGAATATAAGAGGAATATTCATTATGTAATAATAAAGATCAGAACAATGTACCATTTTATAGCATAATGTCCTATATTAATAGAAAGAAACTAAGAAAGAACGAAAGAAAGAACTAATAGTTGAAAAAAATTACAAGATTGCAGAAGATGTACATAAGATTTTTAAAAGTAAAAATCATATTATGGAGTTTCATTATTAAGAAAATATTTATTTTATATGTTTGCTCTATAATAGTAATTAGGATTAGTTAAACATGTTTTGTTTTTACCTTAATTATAGTTTATTTTTTATACAAACTAAAATAACATTTAAGAATTACCTAATGAACGAACAAGTAAAGCATGCTCCCTCGTTTGACCACCACTTTCAAAACCAGTCTCGAATTCACCTCTAGTTGAATCAACCACTAACAAAGCCACATCAGCTTGGGCTGCTCCAGTAATCATGTTTGGAATGAAATCTTTATGACCAGGTGCATCAAGAAGAGTAACCATTTTGGTCTTTGTCTCAAACTTCGATTGTCCAACATCCATTGTTATTCCACGTGCTCTAAAATGTACAATACAAATATAAAAAGTAGTCCTAGAGTTAAATGATTCCTAATCTGATGGGAACCTAAAGACCGTATAGTGTGACACATATGACTCATGAAATATAAAATACTTATAAAACCATGAACATTCACCATTTGCACCACTGTTTATGAGAAGTAAAAATTTGCAACACTGATGATTCTAGCCTTACCTACAGTGTGCTCTTTTTAATTTCAAATTCAAATTTAATTCTACATAGAAAATCATGAGATAACTCAAAAACTATACTGAGATGATCTTAATTCTCTAAGATTCAAGTGTAAAACTCAAAACATCTCTTAATATTGCAAAAAAAAACATTATGAAAACTAGGTTGTTGAATGGTTACTTCAGGTGCTTACAAAAAATATGAGACATTTTGAGGAATTACCTTTCCTCCCCTGTTTCATCGAGTATCCACGCATACATAAAAGATTGTTTGCCAAGTTTTTTGCTCTCCTGTTCATATTTGTGCATCACTTTTGAATTTACATGACCCAACTTGTACAGGAGATGTCCCATAAGGGTGCTCTTCCCAGCATCCACATGCCCTGTTACAACCATGTGAAGCTGCTCTTTCTCATCACCTCGTTCCTTTTGGAACTGCTCTTCAGCTTTAACTCCATTCCTGAAAGTAGAACAATAAATAAATTGTTAAATTACATTGCTGAATCAGCACTATCAAACCTATTTATTTCTGAGAATGGATCATGCAAAATTTAATTTCTGTCCCTGGCACTTTTCTAATTCTCTATGCCTAAATTACATAAACAAATAATAATATTGTCAGAATTCCATCAAGTCTATTAGTTAAATGACTATTTTATCTTTTTGTTTTATATATGATTTTGAGAAATGATCCTGCACTGCTAGTAATCTCACTGGTTAAATGACACTGAGAGGCTATTGCTACATATATAAAATAAGGATGTAATAATAATACTTCAAATAATATGTAACAGAAGTTTTATTCATCTGACTGGTTTCATTTCCTCAATGCTGTTAGTAGCAGTCTACATACAGTGAGGTACTTTTAGATGAGGTGATAATGCCTATTGATTCAATTGTGCCCATAATTATGAAAGTGGTCAAAGTCAATTCAAACTTTAAAAACAACATTTTCATATGAAATTCACACAAAATTTCATATTCATAGTAAACTTCCATTAATCAAGACTAAAAAATATAGACTAATGAATAAAATTCTAAATTAAAATGTTGCATAATATAAAAATATTTTTTAATTTATTCGAACGCAATTAATTAAATATCTCGAAATAAGACGTATATGATTTAGACCGCTTTCATAACTACGGGCACAAGTCACCATAAATAAGTATTATTATATTACCTTGATGGTGTTTTAATGTCTTGTTCAGTTGTTTTCATCTTTTTTTCGACTTCCACATCTTGATTAGTTTGAATGACATTTGGAGATACACTCCTCGGAGTGGAGATCTCTGATTTTGCACCATCTGATAGTAAACTCAATTTATTGTAGAAATAACACACAATTTCAAGAATACAGAATATAAATTAAACAGCATATACTCACCTCCATTCTTTAAATCAGGTACATCAAAGCCCTTAACAATATTGGTTTTAGCAGGGCTGGGAACGACAGTCACAACTGGACTCTCCTCTTGAAAGTTTTGTGTAACTAATAACAATCCGTCATTTAATAAATAGAAAATAAAACATTGTTGCATCATTTCACATTATAATTTAATGCTACTTTCTATTCACTGTTAAGTGTAATATTTAATTTCATATTTAGTCAAATCTAATAAGCAAACTAAAACAAAAAATAATTAAAAGAACTCAAGAGAATTATGGAATAATTAAAAAGAAAAAGGACTGATGACGGGTTTTTTAAAACACTCCCTCATTCTTATTAAAAAATGCATTTATTCATAATAACCTACAATTTAACTCCAAATTTCTGTTTTATACATAAATGGAGGTGACAATTTAGAAAAAAAGGGATACATGTATTGCAGCATACCCCATCAATTTAAATGAAACTGTTAAATGAGGATACTCCATTTTATATATACAAATGAACACTGATTAACAGAATGTTAAAAATGAGAAATGTGAAGTACTATTCATTATAACAAACATGCATTTTACTATTTTATTTTCAGGAGTTTATAAGGCCTATTTAAACAAGATATTTAATAAAATGACATAAGTCACAAAACATACAACTATTATAGCATATTAAGTATAGTTAATCACCATCAGTAACAGAAACAATTGAAAATTGACAAAACTGAATACTAAATAATTTCAAATAGCTGTAAAATGTACAAACAGAAGCAAAAACAATTCCGTTGTGCTAGAATACTCAATGAAATGTATAATACAAGTAAATAATCAATAAAATGTTACAATCATGTAATTAACACCATTAATGTACATTCGTACAAGATTTTTAAGAAGATATAACAATTTAATTAAACCTTTTTCTAAACAATCTTTACACTGCAAAAATAATAAGACAGTACACAGATATTACTTAATTCCACAAAAATGTATGCAGGAATAATTCAAACATTTATCTTATGATAACAATAATAATTATTAAGAAGATACCTTTAAAACATTCTTAAACTCTACACAAACTTTTAAAAAGCTCAATTCCTATAGTAAACATTAAAAAAATACAACAAACGGATGAAATTTTCTTTTATTTTCTGTACTCATGTTCTCTTTTGTTTTCTGAACTGAAGAGCCTTATCGTCTGGGCTCATGACGTCAAATGCAAAAGGAGAAATTTTGGTCTGCTCTTGGTTCCAAAAACTGACCCATAATGGTCTTGTCAATTTCACAGGAAAGTAGACCTGTTTCGTTTCTCTCTTTGAGCACAACATCCGTGCCAAGGAAGAAGGCTTTCCTTTCTTAAGTTGAGCATTTTCAACTATACTTTCATTATTTTTACCACTTTTTTCTTCAGAAAGGTTACTCTCTGAATGAACATATGCATCTACCTCCAACGCCTTCCCCATATCTATTTTAATTTGAATGACTTTATGTTATTGATGAATAATTAGTAAAGAAACCACCAAAGGGAGTAATTTTTAGGCTTAAAGTGGTGCTATCAGCCAATAATTTAGTACACAGAATATACAGATGTTTATTTAACTCCTTACCTTACTCAGGAACACCATCGAGAGAGCACAAGCATGAAAGAAAGAAGAAAATGACAGTTAAACAAATACTTCATCATTCAATAGTTAAATATTGATATGTCAAAAAATATTTGATTGCTTACCTCTTTCAATGTGGCGGTTTCGGGCTGTCCTTTGTGGTTTGGGTGACCCTGAAAATAGGAATTAACAATTATAAAACACCACACTTCCACATGATAATGAAAAATGCAAATTTTATGGAACAACAAATAAAAATAATTTTTATACTAATGTTGGACTATCAATTATTTATACAAAAAATTTCTATAAAATGAAATAGTTACTAAAGCATTAAAGGTTTACATTGAAGAAATTATGTCAATAACATGTTACATATTTTGGTACCTGTTAGAACTGTCTTTTTTGACTCAGTTTCTTGGTTAAGAATTTTGTTCAGTGTTGCTTCTATGTTGAAATTTGTCGCAATAATTGTATCTATTAATGTATTCTCCGCAACAGAATCTCCAATCACGTTTCTTGCTTCGTCGAGACACGATTTTAGCTTCGCTTCATCGATGTCACTCAAAACTGGGTAGCTGCGTTTCTGATCGTCGTGTCCTTCGTCCTCCTCAGCAATATCCTCTTCGGCAGTTAGAAATGATGATATCTGTGGCTGTCTGCTACTCCGATCATACATAAAAGCGGCTGAAAACAGCATTTTAACATTTTTTTTTAGCCAAGATGTATCCACAATAACTTGGGGCATAAAAATGTGAACCGTATAAAATGTGACAACTGACCATCACTTGGAGATATACAACACTCGTCTTCTACAGAATGTCCATACACGTCATCATAACCGTCATATTCTGAAACAAAACGAGCCCACTTCTAAAACGACCACTCCGTTAAACTTAGACCGCTTACTTCTTGGATTATTTCGTTTAACGTCAATACTTGGAGTCCAGTTAAAATATGTTAAAATTCACTTCTAACAGAAACCGTTCTCACCATCTGAATATCTCATAGACCTTACATTTCTATGACGAGACATTGCGGCTCATTAAAGACTTAAAGCTTTAACACTAAATACTTAAAATATGTATAGCACTAACAATATAACCAGATTGTAACAGTGGAAAGAACTGTATCAAAACTGTATTCGCCAGCGAACGACTCCTCGTATCTTGTAATACTCGATGTGAGAACACAAGGTATAAATTTAGTATTTAGACAACTAAATCTTGAATTATACACTTAAAAAATTACAAGGAATATATATTATGTATGTAAATGATAATGATGATAATGTAATGATAAAATTCTTAATACAATAAAATTCGGTATTATACAATATACTTAAAACAAATATATTATTGTTAATGTAGCTATTAGAACTTGAAATTTCATAAAATATTCAAAACTTAAATATCTTAACTACGATAATACGTCAAGAATAATGAAACGAATATAGAACTCGTCAACAGTGAGGAATTATTTCTATAAATAATATTATTTGCCATAATTAAATAATAATATAATATAATTATTTAATTATGTGCTTATTTTTGGCTTTATAACTGGTTTAAGAAACAAAGGAAACTCTTTTAACATTAAATCCAATATTTCCATTATTAACATTTCCATTATATCTAGTGTTCTTAGTTGACCTAGACAATTACTGCTGTCCTTAGGCTAGGTCTTACCCCACTTTGTGTTTATTTATAACCTGATGTCCCTCAAAATTTTTTTAGTTAACCGCTAAAAATGGAAACGTCAAACATCGGGAAGCTCAAAAGATAACACTTGGATATGGATTTCTTGCAGGTTTTCCCCGTTCATCGTTGCAAACAATACATATCGGACTGCTGCGACCTTATTAATTCAGAATGGCCAAGGACGAAGGCAGCAAGGTAAATAATTTGAAATTTGTAGAATGTTTCACAGTTGTATGAATATGATAGTCGTCCTTGGAATTTTATTTTGTTTTTAAATATAACAAATTGCAGGTTGCAAATGCTTTTTATGTCGTGCGATATATTCCCTACATCTCTTGTTTTAATATTGAATGAAGAACAGGTGGTGGGTCATTGTAAATTAGGCGAGATTCGATTTGGCGGTGATGAAATAATTATAGAAACAGGTATACTGCTTTATTTCTAAATTAATCTATCTTCCTGTTCTCTGTAGTTAGTACAATTGTTCTCATAAATTGACAGCTATGGTCTGAATCTTTTATCAGTTCAGAATGTTTTAAAAGCCTAACATGTCGCTATACTTAAACAGGCCCTAGATTCATAATGAACGTCCTCACAATGAACTTCATTTCTTGTTCTTTCTCATTTTGTACCAGTTTGAAACTAACTGAAGTTTAAACTATTTTCAATCTGCATTTGTGTATTTGAAACTATGCTGTGTACATGCTTTTTTAAATTTCCCCTTAGAATTTTGAGAGTTATCTTTCTTATATTAAAAATTATTGTCTCACTCTTTACTTGCGTATATATATATAATATTTCTTTATTTTTTGTATAAACCATTTTTTCTGATTGTAACATTTATAATAATAATACAATTTATTTTTAGTTGTCATCCATTCAGATCATAGGGGTAAGGGTTGGGGAAAATTGTTAATGAAGGACGCAGAGGAATATGCTAGAAGGTAATTAACATAATTGTAGTTTTTAACATTCTCTTATATTCCGAGTATTATGTTCAGTATTTTATGGTGCATAAATGATGGGTGAGTTAATTCAGATTCAATCAAGAGTTTTAACCTTATTACACCACAAGTAAAAACTTTCAAAATATTTTGTCTTATTTAATGAGTATCCAATATATAATTACATCAAGGTTATATAATGGCTGCAAACACTTGGCACCATTTTTGAGATACTTGAAATATTTTTCTGTGCAGTACATTTTTTCATCATTAATGTCTTCTTCAATATTATTATTAACTGAATTGATCTTGGGTAAAATGAATTATCAAATCCTTGATTTTATTTCAGTTGTTAGCTAATTCAGTTATTCAATGATATAATAATAAAATCTATTCATTTAATTGAATATAATTCATGCTTTTATATATACAGCATAATAATAATGTTCTTGTATTTATAGGAAAGGAAAGAAGAAAATTTATCTTTCAACAAGAAATCAAGAAGGATTTTATAAAAGGCTTGGATATGAAGTTTGCGAACCGATCCTTTATTTCGGTTATTGTGACAGAACACCAGAGCCTGTTGAAGTAACTTCCACTAATGGTCATACTGAGGAATCAGAAAATTCACCACCACCTCCACCACTTCCTAAACCTGGAGAAAAGAAATGTAAGAGTCGTCCACTTGTTAAGAAAACTTTCTTGTGCAAGGTTATTGCATAAATTTAAATTTTATTTTTTAAATCAGGATATTACTTATTTGTTTTATGTTATTTTTTAATTTCATTTTTAAGACAAACATTTAATTATTTTAATTGTGATATTTATTTAATCAATTGGTAATATTTGCATTTTATTTATTTTTTAATCGTGTCTATTATTATTGTTCATTTGAATTCCATACTTTTAAGACAAGTTTATTGAAAAATACCTCAAGTTCATTATTTTTTAATAAATACAGTGGGAATTATTTTAATAAGAAATTGATGGTTATTGTATTGAAGTGCCTTAACTTGTTTAAAGCTCAGGGAAAGCATTTTTATTTATTGTAATATACATGTTTGTGTTATTTTATTTATTTATTTAAATTTGTAACAATAGTGCTACACCGGCAAGTGTCCATTTAGATGGTTTTTCTTTTGTTTTTAAGCTGAACGTCCAGACATAAGTAGGGCCTCTTGTTCGTGTTTTGTAAACAGGACATTCGTAGACATTCCTCAGATCTTGTTTGTCTTGAGGCATCGCCTGAAAAAAATACGTTAATTTTAAATCAGTTGCTCGGTCTTATTTTTAGTTTTTAAAAAATATTGTCACTTGTTATCAGGTCTCTGCAATTTGATTTATGATGATTCTTACTTTAATGTTAATAACAGGCATTGAAGGAAATAGTTCTTTTAATTTTGACTCCATTATAACTCCTTGTTGAGTGTCCCAACGAGCTCCTTCCATGAATAATCCGTGAACATAAACTCCTTCCCTAGGTGCACTCCTTAAAAATAAAAATATAACTCTGAGTCCAAACCAATCAGTTGAAGTTTAGTCAGTCATGAAAGCGGTTGTAATTTGCACCTTACAAATCTAACAACTCTAATTATATAATAATCAAATTTATTTAATTATCAACTTATATTTTATTTAATGTATTGTTCTTTCCTTCAAAGCAAGAGCTTTGATCAAGTGAAGCAAATTGTTGTATAATATAAAAAAGGTATTAATTTTTGTATTCATAATTATTGAAGTTTATATTGAAGTCTCAGAACTCGGAATTACTTACATGAAATCCTCTTTCTGTTTTTTTGTTACATCAAACTGCAAGCACATTTTATCCAAGGGAAGCTCATTCTTTCTAGCAGTGCTCTGCATTATTGCCGTAAGGAAAGACTGAGGATTGAAAAATCCAGAAAGCCAAACCGATGATGGTAACTGTAGGTAACAAAAAAATAAAATTAAAAATTTTTTTTATAACATGCACATTGAAGAAAATTTCCAGTATTTCAAAATAATCAATGAAAATAATACCACAAAATCTGTTGACCACGTTTCCAATTCTCTTAATCTTAAGAGCAAATCAGCAAACCATGCAGTGAGACCTAGTAAGGAAGGATATGCTCTCTTTTCCCAAATGATAGGAACTTGATCAAAAAATATTGCACTTTCCAAATCTTCCATATCAGATGTAATTGTAAGTTCACCCTTCAAAGGCAAATAGGAAAGGGGAATTATTAAAGTGTAATTTTTTCCCAAGTAATAAAATGTTCAAAGTTTATGAACTAATGGAGGAGAATTTACTTTTAAGCCTAGATCTAGTTCCTTAAGTGACCGCTTCATTTCACCAGTTAGTTGATTCATGCGCTGGCACTCTTGGAAAACAACTATGACATATGGTGTCCTCTCTTCAACTTTCCCCATGATTTCTACCATGTTGAATTCTTCTGGGAGTTTTTCAACTATCTCATCGATTATTTGTTTCACCTAATCCATATATTTTTTTTATTAATTACAACTGTATTGAAGTGAGCTGTTAAAATTCGAACTTTAGCTATTGAGTATGTAATAAATTAATATTGTTACTAATTTATTGCTACAACTCTGTACCTTTTCTTCTCTTGTAACTGTTGAACCCCCAGATGCTGGAGCTTCCCTGGGCTGCATTTCAAATACTGTTTTGAACAGTTTATCCGATGTTGTAGTGAGAAAACCAATTTCGGCATTTGGGTGTAAACCGTACAAATATGGACTTTCAGGTGGCATTGCCTCATCAATATAAGTGTGGTAGCCTGGATAATCAAGATTTGGTGGGGCATTGAATCCTGGTGCTAATTGAAGTTCTCCATCTACCTGCAAGGTGTTTTAAAAATATTTCGTATACATTTACAACAAAATTATTTGCACATATAAATTTTTAACATGAGATACTAATTACAAGGTCTGGTTGCATCAGTTCTTCTAAGTAACTGATGCAGAGTCTTCTATCCCAGTCATCAGTAATATGCCCTCCGTACATAATTTCTCCAAATAGGTATCTTAAATCCTCCCAAGGAACTTTCGTATTGGCCTCTAAGTAATTATAAAGGACACTGACACTTATATTTAAATCACCTAAAAATTTACAAAAATATTACTTTCATAGAAGTGCAGTTCTAAAGGCAGTGAGACTTTGTTATTAGTTTCAAATCAGAGATGAATACAATGCACATACCTACATTGAAGGGGTATATCTTGTTCCAACCTTGCGGCCCAAATTTTCTTCTCTCGGCTACAACAGCGTGGAAATAACACAAAGAAAATAAGATTGCTTTGAATTCTACTTCTTTGGAGCATAATTCCAAAGTCTCTTGGCTAAAGTTATCCAGGGCCTTATGAAGATTTGCCATCATCCCAGTTGGAGATTCATTGGTGATTTTTATAGACGATTCTAATATACCCTAACAGCATATAAGTTCACATCAGTGTTAGAATAAACTCTTTTGTATTCTTGGACTTGAAATATCTCACTTTCCAAGCTGAAATACTCTTGTTTACCTGAGGTATAATGTGTGCAGATGGTGTTGCAGCAGGTTCTGCTGACATAAATATTCTGTAATCCGGGTGTGCTCCAACACTCATAAATTCCAGCTTCTTTTCTAATGTCGGTAACCATTTTTTTACAAGGTGGACATTCTGGAAAGAAAACCTTTCTGGTGTATTTAAATTATATTTAATGTTGCAACCTTTTTTAGTACACAATACCAGGATACAGGATAACTTCATAAGAATTAAGTATGCTGTTTACAAACCTGTAGTACAACCCACTCTCCTTTTGATGATGCTTTTTCCATTGCTTCCTCTGCTACTATTTCCTGGCCTTGGCCCAAAGATACATTATGAAAATTACCCCTGTCAATTGTGAAGCCAAATTTTTTTCCAAGTATTTCTACATCCTATGAAAAAAATATTAAATTTATTTTGAACATTTTAACCATCTTAATTACAATATTTAGTAAAAATTAAAAAACCTAAAAAGCAACCACCTTCAATGGATTAACACCAGGAGACAGAATAAAAAATATTGGAGTGCTGGGACTTGATTCTTCAAAGGATTTAGCAAATTCTACACTCCTGCTTTCTACGTATTTGTACCCCAACTTTTCTTCAATGAATGCTCTGAAAATATTGCAATGATATTACTTGAGTCACTTACCAGAGCCTCATAGAAATGAGTTAAGTTGAAATTTATATTGACATATGCAATTGAGAAGTTTTAAACAAAAGATACTTTATTGCATAAGTCATTCTGTCCGGACGGAGAGCCCTCATTAAACATAGTCGTTGAATGGAAGTTTTGTTCTTCCATTCCTGCGGCAACTTCTCCTTCTCAGGGCATTCAGATTCAACGAGTTTTTTCCATCGTTTAGGTGAGCTTTCAATATCCCTATCGAGATTCCTACAAAACAAAAGGGAGACAACAAAATAATATTGCAGTCTTTTAATTGTAGGGATAGTTAATTCAATTTCTTTGTCATGTTGCACCTAAATTCATCTTTGTTTGATAAACTTCTTACACCACCCCAGCTTGTATTTGATAAGAAATCAACAGGACTAGTCACATGAGGAGTTAGGGGAAACCTCAATAAGAAGTCCAGTTCCTGAGGCTGAATTTCCCCATTCATCAAAAGAATCTGTAAGAGTTCATAGAAATTTATTCAGTGTACTAAATGTTTTAACTTGTTTATTTTACACTTGTGTTACCTGTATATCAGTATTTTTCTGAATTCTCATTTTGAATTTACCCGTAAGAATATCCTGACTGATTATTTTGAAGAAAATCATTCAAAATTACCTGGAAAGCCATTTGGGAAGAGAAAATCAGTTTATCCCTCTCAAATAAACCTCGAGTTGTGTACATGAATACAGAGTATGTAATGCAGTCGATTAGATTATTCATTCTGGTTGGGACATCGGGACTTGGTACAGCTCTTTCAATTGCATTTTGAAAAACAACACTAAAAGCCTAAAAGTCATTAAATAAATAAATATATTTAACCTCAACCTAATCAGGACAATGAAATAGACTGAATTCCTTAAATTAATGATTTTAAATATATACTTCACTTATTTACTTTTAATGAAAACTGATAAATAGGATTGATAGTATTGAGATCATTTAATATGAAATATAGTAATGATGCTCTGGCAGCTGCAGATCTATAATGTTCTCTTGCTTGATCAATTTGTCCTGATGTAATTTTAGCTTCAGCCACTTTCATTTCAATCTCTGCTGCTGTACGCTTAGTAGTCTCTAAATTTTCAACCAGTGCTGTATCTCCTAATAAATTTCCTGAAATTATATTAGAGAAAGAATTAAAAAATTAGCTTCTTAATTCTAATGTATGAAAAATAATTTATAAATAAACAGTTCACAAATATTGATTCATAATAAAGATCAGAAGGAATAAAGTGAAACATTAATCTAATGCAATGGTGTAGAAAAATTGGTTTTTTTCTGTATCACCTCAATGTTCTCAATCATTGGAATTCCTGGTTTGATTCTCACTGCATACGTAAAAAATCTATACTGGTTGCTTTGGCTAAGTTCGGTTAAGATCAGAAAATAATAAAAATGTACTATTCCCTGTATCTAAATTTACATAAATAATTTTCTACCTTCTGCAGAGGATAGCCTAGACAGCAAATCATCTTCTAGAGTCTTGAGCATAATTTTGAAATCATTCTGTTGTTTTGTTAACTCAGCCTGAAATATAGGAATGTGATTATGAACATTTGGTATGCTATTTATACTTTTGAGCTCTTCTATTATAAACAAAAACTCATCAATACCTTAAGTTGCTCTAAATCTGGCCTTTCAGCTTTAACAACCTCTGCCAACAATTGGTCCTCCAGACCATCACGTGTTACTGTAAAATTTATTAGGGTTGTCTGTGCCTGCATCTCAGGCTTATAGTGCGGATTTGCCAATTTAGTATGCAAAATGAGCCTAAAGTTCGGGTTGAACTCTATCTCTTTATCTCCAATCTTGATGGCCCTGTTGGAAACATTACTTACTAATAGAAACATGGAATTATATACCTATTATTACTATAGAACTAGTATTTACATTAATTACTTGGATAAGAAAATAAAAGTGTTTACTTACTTGCCCCTTTTGATTAGGTTTCTTCCCAATAGAGGGTCTAGTACAGGGTCAAGAACCTCTTCTATATTTTCTAACAGAACTGTGTTTCCACATCTTAGTGCATTTTCCAGGGCTTCTAAGTATCCTTTCTGGCCTACTCGAAGTACTATTATTTGATCTCCGTATTTATTCTTAATCCATTTCACACCTTGCAACTAATTGTGTAAACAAACATATAGTCTGTTATAAAGTACTTGCAGTATGTTATCTATATTATGAATAAGCAAGCTTTGTAATGAATATTGGACAAAAACATCTCTGTTGAGAATTTGGAAATACCTGAGGATCTATCATTAATGGCCATCTATCTGTATTAGTCAGTATAGTAGCATTTTCAGTGGACATTCTGTCACTTGGCAGTCCCTCATTGTTCCAAGCAGCTATTTGAGCATCATCAGTAAGCAGTGTCAGAGGGTCTAAGCCTTCTGTGATAGGGATAGGAGGCTGTAGACAATGATAATGATGGGTTATTAGGGATTATTTTGTGTTCAAGAATTTATTCCATTTGACATAATTCATAAGTTGTACCTCTAATGTTTTCAAACTCGGTAACCAGTACTTGTTAAGAAGATCTAGTCTGTATTGTTTTGTAAAACATCCAACGTATGACACAAATGCAGTAACAAGAAGTATATCTCCTGGTAGTGTTGTTCTTTGTGCCATATAACTAAAAATTGAAATACATCTTTTATTTAATTAAATTTGAAATGTTACAAAATAATATGAGAAATATCCTGCCTTCTTCAAAACAAATTTGGCAAATGGATTAAATTTTGAATAACCTTGCTACTGATTCTGCCCAACGAACATTTTCAGAAGCCAATCCTCCAATCAATCGGTTTGCTAATGCAATAGTGGCAGTTGTAGCATTAGCTTCTTCTTGACAACGGAGTTTTTCTGATGTTGCTCTTTCAAATTCTTGTGTTAGTTGCTTCAATTGATCTTCAAGTGACTGTAAAGAAATAATAAATTCTATTAGAGCAGGAATTAAATCTAATTTAAAGGTAATAATATACCAGTTTCTGTACCTGGACTTGTTGCTTGATGACAGATAATTTTTCTTGAGCTGAGGCTAGTTCAGCATTGGCCTGAGCTAAAGCTTTCCGCTTGGGTTCCACGTCGCAATAAACTTCATAAAATTTAATAATATTTATTACCCAAGCACAGAGTCCTAAATAATTGTAAGATATTGTCTTAATTACTCTGAAATAATGTCAATTGAATTTATTATTGAATTCTATAGATAAAATACCAGCAGCAGCTGCAGACTTGCTCCTGACAAATTCTGGTTCAAATTCTGAGTCCTTTAGATAAGGTTGAATTGCTTTTATAATTTCTGGATGAATGTTCTCCTTGTCATAATTAATTAAAGCATCCAAAAACCCATCTACTTTAGCCATCATTACCTGTTCATGAAAAACATTTTTTTAAATTCTTAATTCTCATTCTTTGTTGTCATTGTTTACTAAAGTTTATAATTAAACTACTGTCTTAAGGTCTTAGACGTTTTACCTTGGCTGCTTTCCAGCTCCTGTCCTTTGGAATTTTTCCACCTGGTGCTAATAATACCATTACTGCGGCAGTGACATTGGTAACAACACCTGGTGGTGACCCAAACGATTTCAACTCTGTTAAATTTGCTTTGTTTAGAGTATTCAGAGCTTCCTAAAAAAAGTATTAATATTTTTATAACACTTTAAAGCACTCTTTGGTCTATTCGAATAATAATTAGAATAAAGTAGACTGATATCTTATTTAAGAATATTATTTGTAAATTATAAATGACAGTAAATTTTACTTGAGCTGCTAACAGAGCTGGCTCAGCTTTTAACAAATCTTCTTCACAGTCTTGTTGTTTTTTACTGACTTCATCAGCAATAAGACCCACTTTTCTTTCCTCAGCATCAGCTAAATATAACCAGTGATAGTGATATATTTCAACAATCTCATTTTAAAAACATATTATAAAACCAATGAACTTCATTGTTTATAATTAAACTTAAATAATATTGTACTTACCAATTGCTTTTTCTTTGGATACCTTTTCTGTTTCTACACCTACTATTTCTATGAGAGCATCAGCTGCCTCATTTTTTACTTTAAGTTCAATTTCTTGAACAGCCAACTTAGCCTTCAAGTCATCGACCTAGATGATCGTTAGAGAATCCTTTAATGTTTTTCATTTATACTGTTGACATTCAAAAAATAGGGCTAACACATTAATATGAGTAACAATGTAACCAAAAATTTACCTGCTTTGATGTTCTTTTTAATTTCTCGAGACCATTTTGTAATCTGTCAATTTTACTTGACAGTTCTGCACTTTTTTGACGCAGTAGTTTAGAATATAATGAAATTTGTTCCAGAAAAGACTTAGGAGTTGTATAATTATACCTCCTCTCATTCTGCAAATATGATCGGGACATTGAATTCACCTGGGAATGGACATGCCCCATAAACTGTGCCACTGAATTGCAGTAGTACTCCTAGAAAATTTTAATTAAAAATTTCATTATAATCTGAAATTGAAGGTGGGGAAAAGAGAAAATGAATTATTATGATAGACGAACTGGTAAAACATCCAAATGCTTGATGAAGTTTAGAGATACAGATATGAGAGCTTGTTGTGGCCATTCGTGAAACCAGTTGATTGATGTAGCTGTTATAAGAGCAGGAAATTTACGTGCTCGAACTCTCAAAGTTGATCCTACAGGTGAAAAACATAAAACTACTTTGAGCTGCCTTCTTACACGATCCAAGAAAAATTTCCAGCAGTTTTCTTTGCTGTCAATCAGACCCGCACCCTTCACCTAAACAGCATTAAAAATAATTAAAGCTAATAGCCAACAAACTATAGAATAGACTAATTCATATTTAATTTCTTTATTAAAAATCTTACTTCATTTCTAACAGCTGCAATAATATTGTCAATTTCATCATCACTAAATAGTTCAGGAATTTCTCCCGAAGCCAACATGTCATTTATGAGTACTAGGAACTGTTCTTTAGTTACTTGTGCATCAGTCATGAGAAACATAATGCCAATATTTTTTAATCCTGATTTTGAATATAAGCCGGATAATTCCATCTAAAAGAGTACATCCCATTTCAATATTAAATTAATTTTTTGAATATATAATTTCTATATAATACTATGCTCATGACAATGACAAGTTATTTGCCTTTAGGTCTGTTATACCAAATCCTTTCCTTAACTGAATCTGAGCAACTTCTAAACCTGATATGTATGCTGCCAGCCTTGACAATGATTGCTTACCGCTACCTCCTACACCCACTAGTAAAGCACTTCCTCTGGGGGATTCTAATATGCGATTTACTCTGAAAAATATAAATAAAACAAATAATTGACAGCAAATTAGCGAGATGGGAGATATTCAATAGCATGTAGAAATTATATAACATAACGGCCATCTAACATTCTCACATTTTTTTACCTGCCTGAAAATAATGGAATTATTTATTCTTACCTGCATACATGCATCATTGCATCTTCAAAGAGGACCAAATTCATAGCTGCAATAATGTCATTGTATGACACAAGAGCTTCTTGAAGTAGATTACTTAACTGTGGCCAATTCTTAATAGGCATATACTTAGGTTCTCCTATACCTTGAGCGAAATGGCAGTAGACAATTGGTTTTTCAATAACAATGCTTTCATCTACATCCTAAGTAAAAGAAATAATCAATTTTTCCTATAGGGCATTCACATTGAAAACTCCAAATAAATTTTTAAAAATGGCTCACTTCAAAATTCTTTTTTGTCATGTCAATAAGTATTTTAATAAATGCATCTGTGTCTTTCTCATCAATCAACTTGTCCCCATAAACCCTCTGTGATTCATGAACCCATAATCGAATTATGTCGAAAGGTTGAGGCAGGCAATCGGTAGTACTGAAAAGTAGTCCCTAAAATTAAAAAAAAAGGAAAATGAATTGTTGACTTGAACTCTGTTAGTTAGAAGACTTACAGGAAAAACATATTAAAATATACCTGAAAGAGACTAGATAGATCTCTCAAGTTAAAAATATAGTGAAATTTTGCCGCAGTTGGGACAAAAAGCTGAGCTACTTTGTTGTGTAGGGTAATGCTTGCTGTAACAATGTTTGGGCACAAGCGAACAACATTGGCTGGAAACCTGTGCTCAGAATTTGCGAAATGCTGGCTGAGGATTGAAGAATATATTGTAGTCAATGAGTCAATATTTGGGAAACTGAAAATAACAATTGCATTTTTAAGATAATTATAATTGCAGTTATATTATTCATAGACATGATTAAAAATAAGAGATCTATTTCAATGTGTTTACAGTACAGACCTCACAGAGAATACACAGAAATGCCTCTGAAGTCTTGGATTAATTGTAAAACTCCCTGCAGTGGGATTCATACAAGCAACGTACTGACAATTGTGAATATCTTTCAGAGTTAGTCTCGTACGATCATACCAGTGACCATAATCCAAATGCTGCCTAATTAATGTATGCGGTTCAACTGTTCCATAAGCATCTACCTAAACATTGAAATTTTACAACAGAAATTATAAAGAGTCTATCAAATTAAAAACCAAGTGAAAATTCAAAAATTACCTCTGGCATATTCATGTCATCAATAAAATATATCATTGTTTTGTTACTTGGAGGACCATAATTTCGTCCAGCTTTTTTTTCTAATGGTTTTTCTAATATTTTCTGCAACATTTCTAAAATTTGTTTTTATAATTAAATTTATTATTCATTATTTATACTTTTTCTAGCCAATTATTACAGCATACCAGATGTAGTGTAGAAATTAAAGGGGATATTGGTCACGGCATAATTTTCAGCCAAAGACCCCAGTTTTTCATATATTAGAACAGTCTTTCCAACACCAGCATTTCCGACTAACATTAATGGATGTTTGTCCTCCATCAGGAGATCAATGAAATATCTGACTCTTATAGACTCAGTTGTATGAACGATGACAGCCTGAAAGAAACTCCAGTATTATTTTAAATAACTATGGAGGTATGTAATGTGTTCTACCAATATTGAAACTTCAAAAAACAATTATAACTGAATTTTAACATCATACTTGGAGGGGCATTTCCGAGTCCAGTTCAAATTTCGGCATTCTTTCTGTCCACAAGACGAATTCTTTAGTTTCAGAATCAATATAGTAATCAAAAACTGTCCCTTGGGATGGCATTTTTATGGATTTGAATTCGCTTATCCACCACTTTGAAAATTCTGATCTATGATCCGCAGTCTTAAAAAGAACATTTGTATTACTGTTTCTAACAATTGATTTGGTCTTATTTGATTATTATTTGTTTTTTAAGCCTGGAATTAAAAAAACATGTTTGTTTACCTGATCTTGGAACAGGCCAGAGCCAAATGCCCATATGCAGGCAAAAACAAAATATAATTCATACCACTCCTTTGGACAGTCTGGTGGAGTGTTTATTGGATTGAGCAGGCATGCTAAAAGATGGCACAGGAGTTCAATGTGCGACATTTCAGTTATTGGAATAATACACTTAAATCTGTTTCTCATTACTTCCAAACAAGGTGGTAAATATTTGTCAAACAACATGACCAGGTTTGACTTTTCTAAATGATTTTCTCTTGTCTCTGCCCAGCTTGTAACATATCTAAAGTGATTAGGAAATAATTATTTTTATTAGAATGAAATAATAAACCTACTCCCAATAATAAAATTATTAAATATATTTTGGAATCACTTACGGATTCCATCCTAAATCCTGAGGATTGATGTATAAAATTCCTGCTCGGGAAACTGTTGCTGGAGTGGCTGTTCGTAAATTTGATATTTCAAATAATAATCTCATAGATGTGTTAAGAGCAATTCGTTCATTGCTTGCCAGAGTTAACACCTGCATATTTAAATTGAAGTAAATTTATATCAAAACTGCATAAAAAATAAGCAAATTGTTTTTACCATAGTTTCACCTTATTGTCATCCATGACTGTGTTCAATGATTCAATCCACATAGGATCAATGTCACCATCCAAAACAATCCATTTAGGTTGGTCTCCAGGTATATTCGCTTGCTCTCGCATTATTGATGAGAACAAGCCTAAATATGAAAAATGAAATCAAAGATTTACTATATGCATATATTTATATTGCAAAAATTATGCTTGTAAATTAAAATGTTTACCATCTTTCCATTCTCTAGTAGCCGGATTTATAATTCCAAAGAGCTCATCATTTGTTACAGCTTTCGGGTTGAGGTCATTATAAATTGGTTTTCGGGACATATTTTGGTATGTTTTGAACAAAGTTTTCCAGACTTTTGTTTTCCCTGCTCCTGCATTTCCCACTACAAATACGGAATGCCTAACTTCCAAAAGTTCTTCTAGTTGAACAACCTTTCAAAAAAAGAAATTAACTCATTTCACATTAATTAATATGAATAAGATGTTATGAGTACATTTTGTAATATAAAAAATGTAGAAAGTGAAAGTGTTATGTTGTAATTAATTTTCAGGACATTGTTCTGGAAACAAATTTATGTTATACTTTCAGCACAAAGTTGTCTTCAGGTTGCAAGGCTAGGTCCATTGCTGCTTGTTTAACAGTCAGTTCAAATTCAAGATCCCTTTTCCTTGGTACTTCTAAGGCTGGGAATAGATCGCCTATAAGTCCCATGAAAACTGGTACATCATCTGTTATTATTTTAGGTGTATTGAAGTCTCGCAAAGCTCGCATCAATACCTCCTCTTCAGGTCGGCCTGGATCACCTCTCTAAAAAAAAACTTAGAAATAAGTGGATCAATTAACATTGATCTGAAGGGATAATTTACATTGGAATTCTTTTTATACCTTAAGAGACCCAGCAACTACTAAGACACTCTTGATGGCTCTTAAACCCCAGTCATAATGATCTTGTTTTGACAAGAGCTCTTTACATAGTGTGTACAATGTAATGAACTTCCTGGCCAATATTTTGGCCTCTTGGAAACCTTCAGCTACTAACATTATCTCACAAATTAATTCAAAATCAGGTACAACCATTGCACAGGGCCTGCATATGTGATATTGAAAATATGGATAATTAGATATGGCTACAATTCAAGGAGAACAAACAATCAATTAATGTAGATTACCTAAAAAGAGCTTTGAGATTTTCTGGTAGTTCTGTTCGCCCTGCATAGCCAGGATTCATAGTTATGAAAATGCCAACTGTTGGAACCATTGAAATTGTTTCACCCATGAAATTAAAAATTGATTTCTTGTCTCTTATAGCATCCTAAATTGCAGTTAAACAATTTTTTATTAAGAAGTTTGCAAATTAAATAGTATTAAAGAGCAATTATGGCATCATTCTAAAAGAAAAAAGTATTACCTGCAGTGACTTAACTTGAACTGCTACCACTGATAGCACTTCAACAGAAATTCTGTTAAATTCATCAAAACAACCCCAAGCTCCAGTTTGAGCTAAACCTTTGTAAATATTTCCACAAGACTGCATAACATTAAGAGCAATTGATAAATTTAGTTGAAATATAGTTCAAACATTCAAATTCCAAGCAAAACATAATTTTAAATATCTTGATGATTAATTACTTTGAAATACCTAAACTAATACCTTATAATCCATTTGTTCTGAGCAGTTAAACACATATACCATTATACCAAGTGCTCTACCTAAATCCTTGGTTGTTTCTGTTTTTCCAGTACCTGCAGGGCCAGCTGGTCCACCTCCCATTATTAAATGTAATGACTGTACAGATAAATATTAATTATCCTTACAGAGTAGAAAGAAAGGGATTGCAAATAAGGAAGCATTTTAGGATGCATGTATCAGTGTATGTTCATATGCATATAGAGCTAACCTTATTTATGTATTGTTGCATTACCTGAGTCAGTGTTATGTAGCATCTATCTGTAAGTGGTGTTATTACAAGCCTTGGAGTGTTTCCCAAATATTCATGACAATATCGAAATTGTGCATCGCATATATTCGCAAAGCAATCTCCAACTTTATCGTCCCATCTAAATTGTTAGAACATGATTAAATTGCAATGGTTATGTCTACAAAATTAAAATTGGAGCCTCAGTATCGCCAAGTAATGCTTTATTTATACATTAAATAAGTGAGTACATAGGTTCTCCGACTTACGAACATCGGACTTAACGAATATCTGTGTATACAATGAGAATTTTCCGTAAGTTCAATGTTAGTGTGGCAAGACATCAAATTTTTATTTTCAACTTTGAAAAATTCTGCTCAAGAACAGAAACTTCAATGGTAATGGTTCTTCCATTACCGACGGCCTCTTCCTTGCCAGATGAAGAAGAAATGGTCGATGACCCACACTCTCTCCCCCTCTCATCCATCACCTCAAGCTACTTTACCAGTTTAAAAGGTAAGTAACAGTACATAAATTGTTTTAAAGTCTTAGGATAAGGGAATGTTTATTAACTTTAAAACAAAACAAATATCCATACAGCCGTAACATATGGGGCACCGTAACCTTACAATGATTTTGATTACGAACGGTCCGCCTAAACCTAACTCGCTCGTAAGTTGGGAATATTGATATATCCCAGCTGTATTGATATATTTTATTAAATAGTTTACCTATGTCTAAGTTGTGATTGCCACTGAAATGCAGCACAAGTATCCACTTTGGCTTGTATAAGTTTTGAAACAACATCTCTGGAATGTACATCAATTGTACAAATCGTCATAATTTTCTGTCTATCTTGTTTGCTCAATTCACCCAGGAGCAGGGAAATTAATGTGCTTAACTGAGATATCTAAACAAGTAAGAGTTTGATTAAATTAACTCTAACAACTTTCGTTCGGCATAAGTGAGAAGTGAAATGGCGATACCTGTTTTTTATGGTAATCTCTGATAGCATTTTCATACCCTTCTTCAAGTCTAGCAAATGCTATGTTTACTTCTGAAGTCCACCAAATCTGAGTAGCACATAAGGAAACTTGAGCAGGATAATCAAAAAGCCATTGGTCCCTTGGCTTTTCCTCATATGTTGTTACAGCTTCAGCAAAATAATGTCTTATTGAATTTCTCATTGAAGATTGTACTCGGTTGAGCCAGATTTCAACCTAATCATTTATTTCACGATCATGTTGATTTTAAAATAGAATAGTTATAATTGAAATTATTTAATCAATTGTTGCAATACATACTGCTCCTGTGCAATCACAGTCAGTATTAAATTCAACATATTCTCCGTCTTTAGCATGCATTCCCAAAGCTCCTTTTGGTTGGTCATCTTCTGTTGGTATAAATTTTAATGCAGCTATTGAATCAAACAGTTTTGTCAAGTGCCTAGAATAAAATTTAATTATTAAAGCAAATACATTTTCAGTGAACCTACCTTTTATTCATATACAAAATAATGAAAATATACCTAGCAATGAGACCAGGATGACTACCACCAGAAAGTATATCAAGCAAATCAGCAGATGATACAAAATAGAATCTGGGAAATTTCAATCGTTTAGTTTCCAAATACTGGGCTAAAGCTTTTTCACACAATGTAAGTTCTTTCTCTAAACCTTCAAGCTCATTTAATAGTTCTGGCTTATTGGTTGCATCAAGCACATTAGGAGTTCTAGATAAATCTTGAAGCAATATCTGAAAATATTTCATGTATTAATGTTTTTATTTCACTTCCATTTTACAATAAAGAAATTTAAAATAATAACCTTAAATTGAGCATCTATATTACGAAATCTTTCTGAATCCTGTGGCAATTGCTTCTGTATATCTTCAGAGCTCATAAAAATAGATTCAAGGTGAGCCCAAGTTCGCTGTACCTCAAACCATATTGTAATAACTTGGTCAGCCAATGAAAGTTTTGTTTGCCATTCAGAAACTTCCTCAAGAAAGTGGGCAATGAATTTAGATGTTATTAAGTTTTGGAGTTGAACCTGAAACTCATGAATTGTAACCATCATATAGAATCCAAATAATAAAGGAATTATGTATATTTTAAATACAACACCTGGTTCTCTTCAAGAGTTTCAATTAACTGTTCGCTTGCTCGCAAAAGAACACAGCCTGTCCTTGTGTGCTGCTCTTGTTCAAATTCCATTGTGGACCATGTAACACCAAGTTCACGTAACATTTTTTCCATTGACATCTCTTTAACTGCCTTGTCGACAATATTCTTCACCTCATCTTCACATTCATGTAAGTTCAGTGACAACAATTCTGATAATGTAGTATCCATATCCATCACAAGTTTCACCTTCAAAATAATTCAAAGAGAATTATTAATAGAGTCTAATAATTATGATCTCTTGCAACAAAGACTACAATATGTTTTTACATTTGTTTTAACATTATAATGCATTGTATATAATCTATTCTGATGCCAACACACATTTATTAATATTATGCAAGCTTCATTAAGTCAGTTTATAAATAAATATTAAGCATAAATATATTTTATTTACTTAAGATTATACTAAAAGCATATCTAGCTATATACAATTATTGAAATAGATTTAGTGAAATATTTTATGCTTATATAAAGCATGAATATTTACAGCATTAATGTAAGAAAGTGTACTAAATAAGGTTAATAATGAGGAACCAAAATGGAAACATTTAACTAATAAACAGCAGGCATAAAAATGTTCATAGTGGTATTTAGACATGATCAGAATTTTGTATTTACAATATATAGGTACTTACAGTAAATTCTGAAGGTAATGCTGCTAAATTCTGTTAGGTAAGCAAGAAAAAGATCACAAGCAGAAGAAATTAAAGTACAGTTAGATATTATTTACAGAAATTAATAACAGAAAAGGATTAATTCGTACTTTTTTACATTTACATTTTTAACTATTAGGTAATGTTATAAAATGATTGAGTAATTTTGTGCATTTTATATACAGTGCAATAACAATGAATCTTCTTCTAGAAAGGTTTAATGCAGTTTCTTACTGTTTTCATTTAAAAGTGTTCTCAATATTTACATTGTTATTGTGATATTTACATGAATGCTTTAAAGCAAGAGCAACACCATGTTGTTTAATTAGTATGTACAGAGCTTTTTCAAACTTATTTATGTAAAATTAAAAATTATAATAAAATGGGCTTTGAATTTTAAATCAAAAGCAAGCTGCAGAATTAAGAATATTATTTTAAAAATTTATCTTTAGAAATTGAAAGCAAATGATATTTTAGAAATACATTCCCCATGCACTTTTCAAATAGAAATATGTATGATTTAGAATTGGCTTATTGATCATATGATGCATAGGAAATAGTAATATATTATTACATTAAGGTATTAATTGATTAAAACATGCCATGATAGAATTCAATGCCTTCCAGTTTTTTTCATAATTTTCTAATCCATTCCTATTGAAATAATTATGTTAACATTAATTATGTTAATGTTATCAAAATATCCAGAAAAACATAGTTACAAGAAACAAACCTTTGTGCTTTTGATCAGTTGATTCCAGTGTCTTTCCCTAATTGCTTGATTTTGTAGCTCACCTACAGCTCTAAGTGAAGTCAGCATATTTTTTACAGTTGCTTCAAGTGTGATGTATGAATCCCAATTTCTCATTTCTTTATCCAGAGCTAAACAACAATAGTTAGACAGTTAATTTAATCAAAACAAAATAGCAGATCTATGGTAATTGATTTAATAAAATGAGTAACTATAATAAAATGCGTAGTAGTGTTTTATTTTCAAAATATAAATGAAAAACAGATTAAAATATATTTTACCTCGTATATCTTTTGCAAATTTTTTGCATTCTATATCCATATTTTCTACATCTACCTTTCTCCAAGGTGTTGTTTTCCAATCTTCAATGCTTGTTCTTACAATGAATATATAGTCCCACAATTGCTGCAAATTATTTGTCATTACTTGATCATTGATTTCATTGATCATTTATATATACTGGTATAAGTATTACTAACCTTTAACATTCTTAATTCTTTTCGGCATTGTTTTAGAAGTTTAAATTCAGGAACATTTAACTCAAACAAAGAAGCTGATTCTTGCAAATGGAGCATGTGTTCTTCATATTCATAAACATTTTGATTTTCTTTATCTAACCAGCCATATGGATCATCACAGTCAAACCTATAAATGTACTCTAGTAAGTGTAATTTATGAGCCTTCTCATACATCTTAGTAATTGAATCACATTTCAGTTCTGCATCAAATGCTTCCTATCTGCAGTTATATGGCTGCCATTCTCTATTCAAGTGACATGAGTGATGGTAAGAAAATGTTCTAGGGAAATATCAGAGTCAGGTCAGGTTTGTTTTTAACAGAAATCGTTTATACTTAAAAATTGGAGACTTCTTAAATTCTTCACGTAGTCTATTTTGTCGAATATCAAATGCTGTAATTTTTTTTCTTATAGAAACTACTTCAGATGCTTGTAAAGGAGAAACCTGTTGCTTGACTGTTTGAGCTAATTTCTTGGTGTTATTCCATTGCTCAGGAAGTTCCTGAAATTTTAAATTAAATTTATTTCAAATAAATATAAAAATAACTATAATTCTTGCGATATAGGCACGCATTTGATTTAATTCTGAGGTCTCTAGTTATTAAGATCATGTTTAATAAAAGGGTATAACAAGGATTGTGAGACTGACATTTTAATTTTATAAGTAAGCAGAAATTTAATAGAAATAGAAACTAACTTGCAGGAGAACATTAACATCCTGTGGTAATTCCATTTCATAAGTTTTTAATAGGTGTATTGTGTCTTGCAAAGGCCCAAACATATCATCAGTTGCAGCTTGTCTTTCCTTTACTTTCATTAAAAACCCCATTACACTGACTAGGCTTTGATAGTCTCCTTCAGCCACAGGTCGCATTAAACCTTCATCTGCTTCGTGTAAAAACTTAGACAGTTCCCAAAGGCTTGGAAATTCAAATATTATGGAATAAGATCAATTTTTTGCAACAAACATATATATTATATTATTTTACAACACTATTAATTATAGTTCTTTAATTTTCTTGCATAGTACCTGTTCGTAACATGTTCCATGAGGTATTCTTTGAACATGAATGACCATTTACTCACAATATTCAGGAGACTCACTTTGAAAGGTTGAATATCTAATTGGAACCAGTTATTAAATACTTCTATGTTATTTACTTCTTCTACTTCTATGTATAATGATTCGAAGTTATCAATCTGAAAACACAGAACTCAAATGTGCTATGCATTATTATGTTATTGTTAGAATTTTATAATTAATTTATATTTAAAGTATCTCTAAATTCAGATGTTGAACAGTATATTTATTCATGTATTTCACATTTATTTACTTGTTGCTTGAACTGTTCCATTGAGGGGGGCTTAGTGTCTTCTGGGAAAGTACCATTTTCTAATTCTTCAATAGTGAGTTGTCTGCCATAAACAAGAAACTGTTCCATGTAACTTTGCCTGTCATTTAGCCATAGTGTATTGTAAACTTCAAATCTTGTACAGAAAATAGAGACCTATATTAACAAAATGAAATAAAAGAAATCACTTCTGGAATTGCATATAAAATAACTAATAATTGGATGGTTTAGTATCTAACTATTTAATAATTATAAATATTATTTTAAGATCCCTTCTGGTGGTCCATAAAAGTTTAGAATACCATTATTCATAATTAAAATTATTTAAATATTTATTATTACCTCATTTACAGCATTATGTACATTTTGCAAAATGTCATTCTTCATTTGTCTAATGTCTTCATCATTCTCTGTATCATACTGAAAAGTTAAAATCAGGCCAGATACTCTTCAGGATACTAATAATGTCAAATAATAGCTTCAAGTTTATCATCATTTTTAAATCTTTTACATTTTAAACTTATTTACCAGATAATCTGAATGCCCCATACGCTTAGATATACGAGGAAATAATTTGGCCAAATTAACAATGTCGGATAGAATACTTTCAACTATGCTAATGAAACTTCCTTCACCTCCTTCCAAAATTGGATCACAACAAAGGGTCATTTCTGGTTCATAAAGCTTTAGTTGTACTCCCATCAAAGGAGGAAGATTATTTTGATCATCCATGTGCTCAGCAATATATCCCAGGCTAGAATTTTATTTTGTGTATTAAAAATAATTATGAATTATTATTGAATAACTAACAAAAAGACATGTGGTTTACCTGCATCCAACTGTACTGCGCACAGCCTTCAAAATAATACCATCTATATAGTCAATATAGTTTAGCCATCTCTCTGATGTGTCTTCTGATTCCATTCCAAACATCATTTGATTCTCTTCAATCAACTTTTGAATCTGGATTCCCACTTCTTCCATCTCCTTGTATCTGATATTTGCAAAGTAGGATTATAACTAGCTTGTTTACTATTAAAATAATTATATAATAAAATTACAAAAGTATTCATGATTGAAATAATGCTTCCATAGTTAGCAACAATTTTGAAATATTCATATAGATACAGATAAATATTTATCTAAAAACTATATTATGAAGGTCACAAAAGTTCAAAATGAATTAGAAAAAATATTTTCCTCCTCATAATTTGTTAATTACATCCTAATATAAATGTTTTTAAAACAACAACTACACTCATTAACTAAAATGTTATGAACTTAGAATGCAATTGTGTTATTTTTATTAGCTACATGTTTTTTAACTATTATTAGTTGTGCATTTACTAATTGCTACATTGAGGTAAAATCTACAGAATTCTAATTAATTTCTAATTACTTTATAAAAGGGTGCAATGAATCAAAAATTTTAATCAGGAAGGATCATATAGACTAATACTGTGAAATTCATTTATGAATTTAACAACAAAATCATTCATATATAAATAAATATGAATATCTTACCGTTTGTCAATATTCTCTTCTTTATCTTCAATGAGCAGAAGACCATCTTTTTGTTCACGTCTTTGATATAGAGGAGATTTAATCCATGTGCTGGCAATGTTTTCCATAGAGTTCACATTTTCCTGAGTTTTTTGCAAAGGCAATTGAACGCCTTGTACTAGTTTGTGCAGTTTATTCATGTAGTCCAGCAAATCTGAAAGAGTAGTCAATTAAATCATTTATATTATTAAAACAAAGTCAATTATTATGGTTAGAGGAAAATGTTTTTTGAAACTGTGTTTTGTGTGTATGAACAACAAAGTACTTATTAGAAGTACAGTTTTTAGAAAGCATTAAAATTATATGAAATCACCTGTTGATAACCAATTCAATGTTGTTTCAGCTTCTAGAATAAGTTTATCAATTTCAACCATTTTCTCTTCTATCAAATCAAATTCAACTAATCTGCTTTCTCTTCTCATTTTGTTGTACCTTAGAACAGTAAATATCATTTCCTAATGTCTACCGCTCTGTGTAATTTTTGAGTAACTTCAAATTAAGTACATAAAAATCTTTTAAAAAGATTACACACATGAATGCTCTACATTACTTGAATTTATGTTACCATTGAATAATTATATTTAGTTGTGTGGTATAATTCCTATACTGATCTCTTTTCTGATAAATGTCCAGACCTGACTGTGGTATACCTTCTATCCCAGATAGTTGCAGATAATGAACCTCTCTTAAAATTGCATCTAACTAAGAAATAATTTAGTAAATGTACAATAAAAATTAATATTCATTACAATAAAAAAGGCATAAAATGTAAATTTTGAAATTATACTTGGGGATGAAAATTAAGAATGAGTATTGTCCTAGATGGGTTTCTTGTTATTATTGACTTTTGCAAATTTACTGATATTTGCTCATCAACACCAGATACCCAAGATTTAAAAATTTCTTTTTCAAAGTCTTCAAATTCTTGCATCAAATTATTATATTTGCCTATTAATATCTTGGCATCTTCACTTTCTGCAATCCTATAAAGTTTAGTAAGCAATTAGAAAAATATATTTAGTTATATAATTAGGTTAACAATATTAATTTATGCAAGTTATTTTGAAAAGTAAAATTCATTTGATTTATAGCTACATTTTCTGTGGAATTTTTATGTTTATGATTATTATTGCAAATTAAAGTTTCAGGTGAAAATTTACCCACTAGTTTAATTTAAATGTTAAACACTATTAATTGTGTTTGCAATAAATGATTATTTTTGAATCTTGAAAATCATGAAAATTTGCTAAATCTTCATGGCAGAATTACATAAAATTTACAGTTGTCCTCACTCATGTTCAAATGATGTAAGTCTTTTGACAGGCTGGATAATTCTTTCCTTCACCATATTAATCCATCTTATGGCTCCAGCAACAGGTGGTTGATTTAAATCCACATTCATGTATCCAGTATTTTGCCATCTCATTAACTGCTCTTTAAATAAGTTCTGTAACAAGAATTTTACAAAAAAATCATCTCAGGTAATAACTGCTTAAATTAATTGAAATAAAATTATTAACCTAATGCTTTAATTATAGGATTACCTCTACATAAGAAATTTCTTCATCCAACATGGTAAGAATTTGTTGATACTTTCCCTTAAATTGTTCCTGAATTAGTGGCCTCTCTAATATTGAACCAACTATTTCTATCAACTAAAATATATCATTGGTTAAAAACATCAAAATATATTTCCTAAAACTATATTATTTTTAATATTTATCTAATTCCATTCTAATGATAATGGGTAAATAAAGGAACCAAAAGTGGGTAAATGAACCTTAAATATGCTTTCTAAGTTACAACAGTCATCAAAAGCTTGGCAGAAAATTGAAGCTAATTGTTTATCTAAATCATCAATGTTGTCTTGGAAATTTTCATAATCCACTTGAAAAGTTGGATCCTCGGGATTTAACACATCATAGGTTTTGCTGGAAAACTCTGTGAAATATGAATTAAATTCTTGCGATATGGCGATGATTTGACCACTCAATATATTCCCCTTCAGGTTTCCAATCTCAACTCTCTCCAACTTAACAAATTCAACAACAGTTGTGAAGAAACCCTGTAATGGACATTCATTATTTTACTGAATATTTTAAAACAGTAAGAATATTATAGACATGCGTACCTACCAATATTGTATGCAGTCTTTCCTTAAATCTGTCATATCTCTCAAATATAACATTTGGATGGAAATTCCATAACTGAGGAGGTGAATTTTTAAAAAATGTCCCCAACTTATCTTTATACTCTGTAAATGTTTCCCTTTAAGAAATAATAGGAGAAATGTTTAATAAGGTATTGGTGTAAAACTAAGGTACTATATTAATTTAAATGATAAACTAAGCAATAAAATTATGAAAAAATAAACTATAACTATTAACCTATAATCAGTTATAATTTTTAATGTCAATTGTATTCGTTGCATAGCTTCATCAATATCAGTCTGAAAAACTGATGATGGATCAAGATATTTTCTGGCCTGAAAAATATAATTTATAATTGTTAACTTCCATAGCATAAATCAAGAGAATTTGTGAAAATATTTAACATTTCAGTATTTTTAAATAATGCAGTGAACTACAATCCAAATGAATGAATATTTTTCCTATCATGCTATAACAGCAAAATTAATTTTGTTAATTCTCTAGAACAAATTATTACCTGAGCAATAATGAGGTTAGTGATTTGTTTCCATAAGACAATAATCCGGCTGGAGTTACAGTAGTAGCGCGAATGCGCCCAAACAAGACAGACAGTGTGAACGAGTGGTTTAAAACAAGGTTGGACTTCGGAAAAGTCAGTCTCTTCAACTAGAGAAAAGTGAATTTCAAGCGGTTTCAGATACAAAGCAATCTCCTTGGCTTCTGTCAGTCCTAAAACCAAAATGATTGTCAACAACTTTATACATAATATTTAAAAATCAGTTTTTTTAGTGCACTGGACAATTTCACCTAACATAAAGACAAGTGATGAGGAAAGTTATTGAAACTTTAGATTTAATAAGACACAATTGGAACAAACCTGCAACTGTATTTTGAAAAATGGTTCTGAAACATGGATAATAGGCACTATTTGTCTTTTCGAGGATGATTGCCATTTTTCTGACCCTATCCTCCCTCAATTGATCATATATGTACTGCAAGTTTTTCATTCGCCTGTTCCAATAATTTATTTCTAAACACACAAAAAACATTCTGTGATTAAAATTATATATCAGAATAACAATAATATCAAACAAATCTTCCTCCTATATAAAATGTACATTGAGGAACGCTCACATGAATTTGTAAGGATTCATTATCGCAAGATTATTTGATAGGGTACTTATATAGATGCTGTTCTCATTTAAATAACATTTACCGGCGCTCGGAGTGGGATTTTGTCCGTTTGCAAATGCTTTTGTTGATTCTTCTGAGAGAACAACGTTGATTTGTTCTGCCCACTTTATTACTACGCCTTCAATGGCAGATTTCAGATGCAAATCAGGAATTTCTCCACCTCTGTGAAGCGACAAGAGCATTGAAATATAGAATATAGTGGGTGATCAACACACAAGAAAATAGATCAGGTCAAAATTAATCAAGCTGACTAAAATGCTGGCTAAACAAATTAAACTTTGCATGAATATTCTAAGTAATTATTTATAATTAATTTTCGGGGTAACGTTTAAAGGAAGGCTTCAAGGAATAAAACGCAATTATTCAATTCATTTAATCTAAAACAATTAATTTTTCTTGCATTCGACTTATCAAAGTATTTACTCCTAACATTTCTCGCCTTATTTGCTAACATTTATTTGATTTAGTTTGTACCATGATGTTCATGTGTCATTGTTTTTAGTAAAAGAACAAAATAATCAGCAGCGTTTATAAATTTTAAATACATTTTGATGAAACATTTATCTACTATCAGCTATTTTTCAAAATTGAGAAAGTCTCAGGATCACTTAGGTGCTTGAAGATACAGGAAAAGTTATTATATAAATAATAATAGCATAAAAGTAATAATTTTAGTTGTTTTATTCTGTATATATTTGATATTTATGTCTTCCTTTACATTGGAATATTTTAAATATTATGTCTTTCGCCATTGCTGCCACTCCGTTAGGAACATAACCAATATTCCCAAGCATACGATATTAGCGTCAACATTTACAGTATTGATTACATTTAAAAAACAGACAAATTAATTAAAGGGGATAAAGGGAAAATAAATTATACTATTATTTCGAATAATTAGTGATTTCAGGAAATACCACTGTATTCAATCGTACATTTTCTGTTAACAGATGGCTACACTACTCAAAATGGCGATTTCAATTCTTACTTCCTAAGGCCACTATCAATTTTAACAAATCACGGTGTCATGGAAAAATATTAGAAAAGCCTTTTGATCAGTGTTCTTCACGTTTGATATTTTAATAACTGAATGCAATAATTTAAAGAGTGAAACATATTTTAAATTGCTGAACATCACAAAGCTACCGGCTTTGACCAGTTCGACTGAGTCCGCCGTACGCACCGACGCTATCGATCGCTTTATCTTTCGTTAGAGCTGGTTATGGTGAGTTTGATTTATGTTAATTTTGTCCATTTAATAGCTATTGAATAGGCTAAGGTTTTGGTGACGATTGAGGCGCTTTTGTATTTAATTTTTGCCCTTATACTTATTGAAAGTTGTATTGGTCTGGACCCGTAACAAGGAGCGGACACACATTGCCGAACAGTTTGTGCCGGTATTGATTTCGATTCTTAATAAATACATTTTGTGGTCTAACTCACTTACATAAGTTCCGAATAAGGCTCTTACACAAATTGTTGAAAAAGAAAGAAATTTTTTGTATAATTTTGCATAACATTTTCGAAATTTTCGTATCGATTTTTCGTAAATTGGCGTCCGACTTCTGCCAAAACGATGGCAGACTTTCACTTTTTATTTTGTCGCCAAATCGACTTCAGTTCGTGACTCTCTAACGTGTCATTGGCCGACTCACTTTTCGAGGAGTATCTTTGCCACTTCCTGCACTTTTCCGACTCCGATTGGCATTGGGATCACTGTCTTGCCGGCGGCGTGGCCCCTCACTTGGTACACGGTGTTCTTGAGGGTGTGCACGTGGTGGCGGACGTCGTGCGACACCGAAGGAGGCCAATTCTTGTGGTTGTTCGGATTCGAGAGAAGAGGGACAAATATCTGTTATTCCCGGAGGAAAATCAAAGGTACTAATTAGTTCCCAGTTTTTATTTAATTTCAATTAATTAATATAGCGTTGTCCGCAACAACATTATTGCACCATATTATTAGCTGTGTGCAGCAGTATTGAAAAAGGATTACAGAATCCTTTTGTACCAAAGATTTTCGTAACCTATTCCGGGATGGTGATATAATGCGAATTGAACATTAGCGTACTGGGTCATGTAAACTTTTCTGGTAGCCAATTTAAATTTGCATTTGCAAAGAAAAATTTGGTACGCCACATGATTGAAGTTGTATGGCGCTTACCTCGTCGACGAGAGCGGCCATCTGTTCGATCGGTTTAGTGGCCATGTCCCCGTAGATCAGGTTCTGGGATAGATCAGTTTTCGGTACCGGTCCCTTACGCCGCTTAACGAAGTACACGCCTTTATTTTTTAGTACAACCGGAAACGAAGTGGCGGGTATTAGCTGTGCCGCAGCGTTCTGTAGGTTGCCGATTCGCAATAACAATTCATTTGACATTGTATAATATATAAAAAACTGTATACATTTATTTTTAAATAGATTCACCTATACAAAGAAAAAATTACAGGTTTCCTACATGCAGTTTATGTTTTGTTTCCTAGGCGTTCCAAGACCACCTCCGTTACTTGTCACAGGGCAAATAACTCCAGTTTTGGCTCTCATTGTAATATTACTGATAATCACCTGGGAAATTATCAGAAGCGAGGTGCTGCCGGTGTCCAAGAACTCCATGACGACGTTCTTATGATCGTTGATCGCCATGAGCCTCATCCACTTTTCAGGTTTGAGTTTCATCGCCTTCTGTACGCAGTTGCCCAAATAGTCGATCCTCGGATCCGCTGGGGTATCCATCTTTCAAACTAAATCCGAAATAAATGGTTTCATTTAATTATTAATTACTCTATCAATTTGAATATAATACGATGAAAAGATGGAAAAAGTGATTATTCCCCTTATTAAACCTTATAACCGATGTCGATTTCTGTGTATACAAAACGTACTCGTTCGAAACGCCCGTTTGGCGGTCCGAGAGTGTTTGGAATACCACCGTTCTTGCGACCTTCCCAGCCTCTCGCCATCTTCAGTAGCGTTTTGGCTACTGGTGGGCCAGCCTGTCTTCGCTTTCATTTCTGGAGGATCTAGAATAGCAGTGCGGACGCCCAACCGGCAACCAACATGCTTAAGTTGGACCTCACCAATCGACAGGCGGCTACTGACGACGGTGAGAAGCCGAAACCGGTCTAGAATAAGACTACGGTTTCAGTTTGTATTAAAATACAGTTAGGATCATTCATCAAACGCGGGCGTGTTTCAGTATGTGCTGAATCACTAAAGGAATACTTTTGAAAATGGAAATAAACTAGAGGAGACGAAAAATTGAACGATCTGTGACGTCTTGTATTCCTATAGATCGTTTTTTTGGTTAAATAACGCCACGGCTTTACTGCCATCCTGTTCACAATAAATGGCATACATATAAAGTGCCCATTTAAAGATTTTTTAAATAAATACCATCTGAACCGATTTAAAAGATATTTGAAATATTCGGATTACTGTACTAATTCGTCGCTATCGCTTCTTGTTTTGTATTTCGTCGATTTGTTGTCGAGTACTCACAAGACAGATGTAACGATGATCTGTTAACCGAGCTTCGTTTAAAGGTGCGCTTTCATCGCCAGACGTCATGGAACTAGGCTGTGCGACAAGAAAGCAGTCTCAAATATGGGGGTGGTGGGGGTGAGATTTGTATCCCCCTATGTGCTTTGCCGCCCATAATTCTTGGTTTAACCCCTGTGTTCTGCCCATCGTTTGTCAATTTCATCTTATTCCGACTGACTTAAACATAATTTACTGAAATGGGAATGTGGGTGGCTCGAATTTTTTGTTCCTCATTGAACTTCAACAGAGACATTCGATACACGAGTAGTATTGTAAATCTAGTTTTTATCCAGAGCCAACTACTTACATTTTTAAAGCGCATTTATGCTGTGCCGATATAGATGTTATTGATACATATTAATCGTAAACATTGAAATTAAGGTCATTATCTAATCTAAGAAAAATTCTAGGAATGTGACAGTGCAGACTGGATGATCAAACTTGCGAAAATGCCTCACTGATCTACTGACAGAAGCCTGTACGCTGAACTGAAGATGGCGAGAAGAAAAAACCGGTTTAGCAGTAGGGGATGGAAACAGGAAGTGGCAAGATTGAAGGTATAAATCTTATTATATTATTAATAATCGTACTTGTTTAATTATCATTGCCTCACTATCTTTATTATACTGACAAGGTAAAGTTATATTCTTAAATTATTTTCCTTATATAAAATAATGAGTTACGGTTGCAAAGCGAGACTGAAGACAAAAATGAAGTTTGTGTAGAGCAAGTTTTATTGAAATTTGAAATAATCTGATGGGGAAGCATTTTTCTAAGTTGCAATTTTTCCAATTGTTCATTTAAAAATGCGAACAGGGATTATATAGGGGGCCGACCTCGAACTTGAAGAAGTGAAGGGCCTAGAATTCATCAAATTCAATTGACCCACTTAATTAGAGAGAAACTTTCGTGCTTGAAGCATCCACAAGTGGGGATTAATTGGAGTTTTCGAGAGCCAAGTTTATTCAGAGAGCCTTAGGGTCATGAGAATAAAGGCGGTTTAATTTTTGATAGTACAAGTCTAACTAAAGAAATAAAGTACTCAGCAATAAAACAAAAAATCCCTATCATTTGAATATTTAAACAAATCATAAAATTGCAATTATCATTACTTTATATATAAATATAAAGTCGAATATGATGTCTGGGTGGTAGGGCCAACATGTTAGTTTTGTTCAGTGTCTATTTTTCTAATCGGCATTGTATCGATTTAGTTTTTTATATAGTTTTGAAATTTAGTGTCCCGGTTCAGTCCTGCGCAAAAATTGGAAATCATATTTATATTCTACCATTCAAATAGGCAGAAAATCGTTTAAAATATAAAAAATGTCGGAATAAACGTGCATCAAATATTTTTATGTGTAAATAATTCAATATATTTATTTGAGGGTTTGTATATTACGTTTAATCGTCTCCGTCTCCTATTTGGTATTAAGCTAGACCGGTTTCGGTTTATCACCGTTGTCGGTAGGAAACAAACAGATTTTGGGTGTGTGCTTTAAATGTGTAGGTGACCCTATTATTGCACGAAACTAACGGATGATGGCGAACATTTAAGAAATGTTATATTTCGTACGATCAATTTCATTTTTTATTTATCATAGTCATCCATTTGTACAGTTGTGTCGGTGTATTGATTGCAAAATGCGGGGACGTTGTTATAGCGTGCATGTCGGATTGCATGCTATAATGTCGCTTTAGAGAATAAATTATAGAGTAAGTTGAGGGGGTTTTATTAGAGATGATTTACATCGAGACTGCCTGTGCCTTGCACCACTAACGTCTACCCCCTTCCCTCCCTTTACATATATATCTAAATGAAATATTTTTTTATAGTCCATCAATACACAAAGCAAGCATTAGTGCCATTTCAATATTTTATTTGTTTTTCGAATAAATATGGTCATTCTTTTCTAGTTGTTTTAACCCAGACTGGTTTTGGCCAAAACAGTAGCCTCAAATTTAGCAATATAGAGTCATAAACTTTTAAACACTTTTTGATTACATATTTTATTGCATAGGTCAACTTTCCAAACATAACTAAAAGAAATACAACGAATCCTGAAATTATTACTATATATTATATTAAATAAAGATTTCATTTTCACTTATTTATACAAAAATTAATTTATTATTAATGTATACAAAAAGTTCTTATAAACCTACAGCAGACTGAATGCATTATCATAAAAATTCGATCACTTTTTTCAGGTAATGTTGCATTCAAAAAATTCTTAATTTAAAGGCTTCAGCACAAAGAGATATAAATTTCTTCACTAGTTTTTTCATTATTAAATTCATCCTCCATGATCTTTGAAATGCACTATCAGTAAGTCAGACATATCTATATAATATTAATATATATATATATATATATATATATATATATATATATATATATATATGTATATAATAAATGTTATATTTTATTTTCATCCTATTAAATATATTATATTTATTAATACCTGGCAGAGTTAGGTTAGATCAAGGGATAAGCGTTAGATGTTGGGATGGAAATTAAAATTGATAATTAATGGTTAAAACCTACAAACTGACATATAATTAATATATTAATATTTTATATAATAAATAAATATATATATGTCAGAATTGCCTGAAAGAAAATGTTGAAATGATGGAATAAATCAAGAAAAACGCGTGTTACTCTCTGTGGGTCAGATAGAATTGCCGATTTACTGGTCTGCCTGCTATATTCATTCAATGTAAATAAACATGCTGTAATGACTAAGGTAGTGGGAGGTGAACTGGTACATCTCTTCTAACTGCCCTCCCCCCAGTATATCAATATTTTAATATATAAACTTGAAACAAGTCAGAGGTTAATTCAAACCTGTAACCAGCTGTTACAAAGAAACAATATTTGTTTCTTTGATTTAATTCCTTCATATAACGCTAAGGGATAAGTTGCACAGTTAATTACTATTCAAACATTTTCTTCTACTAATGATGTGAGAAATCCAAAATCTTTTCACCTACCAAAAATGAAAATGGCCATATCTATTTTATATCCTCTCTGCACCAAGCTAGTTTCTCCTAATAATTTAAACTATAGAAAAATTATTTCCATGCATTAGTCTGATTCTTTTTTCACTTTGAATGCCTTAGTGAATAGTGAAATATCTGAGAAGGTTTTAGCTAAATATTTACTCCTTCTTAACAATGTTAACTGATAACAAATTCAAATGCTACTATTGGTAGTTTCATTTGCTGTCTACCCGTAATTAATTAAATTAATGTATAACAAATTTATAAGGCATCACATAGGTAACAACAGTTCATATTTAATTAAGATTAATGACTACAAGGTTATTAATATATACACATAAAAAATTAATTTATTATTAATGTATACAAAAAGTGCTTAGGTATAATTGACACAATTAAAATATAATAAAGCTTTTTTTGTTAGCCTAAGGCACTTGAACATCATGCAGTCTTATGGTAATTGCACACAGCCTAAAATCTGAGGTTATAAAACTTGACATTACGTATTAATAGTATGATAAATATAATATGCTATCAGATTCATATGTTATAGCTTTAGGCACTTGTATTATAATATAATGCACGAAGAAAAATAATCGAATGTAATCTTGTGTCACAACCACGGCTGATATTTCAGTGCTGAGGCTGAAGACGATTTAGACAATGAATATGGTGAACTTCGGACAGAATTTTTGTGAAAAGAAGCTGTAAAAGATTAGAATTATGATTAAATGAGAGTGTAAGATATTTTATACAAATCTATTAATTAAGGAACACAGGGTAATTTGTAGTAATAATTCAGTTTATTACCACTGGTTGACATAGATGATTGTGATGATGTTGAACTCGACCTTCGTTTCAAAAATTTTCGAGGAGATTTCACGGGTGTTCTGCAAAAATATAATTAATACCATTAAAGTATTTACATTATTCGGAGGTCACATATTACACCATTCATAATGATAAATTATTTACAGTCTGGGCACTTTCTGAGTCCGCAATTTCAATCTGTCTTGACTGATTAAATGCATTTTGTCTTTGACAGACCATTCAAAAAATATACTGTGGACCTCATAGCAGGCAGCAGTGACCTAGAAACATGGTGAGAATGGAAATGCGTTATGAAAAGGGAAAAATGACAGTTCACATTAAGGAATTGTATACAGAGAATACTGAACCTGTCGAATGAGCCCGACGTGAAGATTGATATCAGCAGGGCTAACAGTTTGCTCGGCATGCAAAGACAAAGCGTATATTAAACTGTCTTTAATGGTTGCCTTCAGTTCGATCACTTTGTTTGTTTTCATCAGTCGCCTAACCAAATAACCACGAACGCCAGCTTGGATTTTGGCTGCAGCCCTCTTCCATACAAAATTAAACATAAATTATTGTATATTGAAATGAATATTTATTTCTTGAGAAAAAGAAGGCAGACTAAAAAAATGGCAATTAAATTACTAAAAATATTGACAGATTGTTTCAATGTGAAAATAATAAAACATTCATGATATTATACCTAATGGTTGACATTCGTGCTTGAATATAAACAAAAATAATTAATAAAAATTTCCAATTAATGGCAAAGTTTGCCAGTGAATGCAATTGTTCCCAAATTTCAGTACTCTAAATGGCCAGCCCAGCTCAATATTTTATTGTTTATTTCACTTAAACTTGTAATTGTGTTTCAGTGAAATGTATCAACAATCCTGCATACAGAAATGAAGAAAACTGGGTAATATATTTCATCCATCAATTCTTTAAATACTTAAAGACAAGAGTAAATTCAGGCAGCTGGTCCTGAGTTTGATTCCCACTGCTGGCAAATTTTAATTTGCAAGAACCATTAACAGTTACAATATCAATCTTAATACAGTCACCTTGTTATAGCACATTGAAACCTAGAGAAGAGAGGTATAAAATAATAAGTGAGAAGAAATACAAAATGCGCAATAATCAATATTATACAACTATGAAAATGTAAATGTTTTGACTACAAATCAATTCAAATATCTGTGAATAATATTACTTACATGTTGTAACATAAGTTTTTCATCCTGGTTCATCAAATGATTAGCATTTCCCAGTGGCATCCTATAGGAATTATGGACAGTGTAATTATTATTTTTCACGATATCATATTCCAAATTGACTGTCTGCTGGGATGAATGAACAGGTATTTCCGTAGGGGCGAGCTTGTTGGGGGATCCGTTGAAGCGGCTGGTCGAACTCTCACCCCAGAAGTTGTTTAAATTCTTCGACACCGATCTAACTTTTGGCTTGTTCGGCTCCCAAGATTCGACGCCTTCCTGCTTGGTCAGCGATTTCAGGTAGGTTATTACGCACTGACTTGGGCTCTCGAGTGTATAAGAATTTCTGCGTACCAACTTGGGCGGTTCGGGAGTTGCTGGCGCGGGTGAAATTTCGCACGATTGGACGGGTGGCAGATTTCTTTCCATTTCATGAAAGTTAAACAAGCCCTCAGTATTTGCAGATTTTTCATCGAATGAAAAATTATCTAAGTTATCGAGCGTGTTAGAGCTGCCGGCTTTCGAATGGTCGTCCCCGTCTCTGTTCAATTCCAATTTGCCCAATTCTTCCATGATTTGGTCCTGAAGATTCTGCCCCTCCTCCGTATGCAAAACATCCTGCAGTACAGACTTGACAAAATCGATTAATTTTTCCCTGTTATCGGTGGATGAAACATTGGACTCATCAGCATCCTGCAGACTTTTTTCTGAGATGGAAACATTCTGCGATACCTCACAATTTCTTCTGTTATTCAATTTTTGTTCCAGTTCAATTGCAGCTAGCTTATCCCTGCAACACTCCTGTCTCCTCCTTTCAGTCATCTAAACAATAAATTAAACGTTTACTCATTTCCCGAGCTAATAACACACTATATGCATTAACCTACATCATCTTCAATGCAGGCTTTATAAATGTATTCTATAAATGTCTAGTATAATATATTCAAATATAATCATCAAAATCTATTTATAATTTTTCAGAATTCGCTGCAAATGTGGCAAAATGTTTTTCTTAAATATTAAAAAGTTAATTAGCCATTTTCAAGTCACAATGTAGTATAACTCTGTTGTAATTCACCATGTAAATTAAAAAATCAACGTCACTCGAATATAAATATAAGTTAAAGCAATACCAACAATCAGATTTTAATAAAAATAACAGGGAGTCAAAAAATTAAATTTCAGCCAAGAGCATTTGTTCCCATCACTATGAATGAACATTACGCTTCGCTGATGTTTAAATTTCAGATATTCAAAGGTGATTTGTGTTTATAATGCTTCAGTAACATACCAATCCACTCTTCCGTACAAACACTGCACACCTTCAGAATAGAGAAACTATTTTATCCGGCAGGAAGGAGAAATATGATATAATATACAGAGTGAAACGTATACATTAGTTCGAAAAATACTGAATAAAAAAATAAGGGTTTTGCGCACTTACCAGAGGTGGAAGCAGCGGATAGCCGGCTATTTTCATACAGGAGACGTAGTTTGGAAATGCCATGTAATAATCTTTTCGAGTAGGCGGCAATGTAGACAATTGGCATAGGAAATGAAAACGTCGGCGTCAATTATTCCCCTCAAACTACACCCCGTTTCAAACTCATTCCAGAAATACAAACGTCAAAACGCGTACAAAGACATTTCCAACGCCAATTGTTGACATACATTCAAACTACCATAACCTCCCAACCTTCCCAATAGGCGCCAACAGACCCCGATCTCTAAAAGAACTTTAAAATAACTGCAGAAGAAGTTTAAACTAAATATAAAACTTTTAACCCCGAAAGCGATTGTATAACGTAAACAGAATTAAATAAATTAATAGAAACTAATTATGTGTAAAAATAATATGTGTATCCGTGTATGTATATATAATTCTTAGTGTCACCCAAAGAACACCAGGTAGGTGAATGGAAGAGATGAATACCTAGATAGAGTATCTAGAGTATCTTCACACGAAGAAACAAAATTACAACCAAATCATTTATCAGGATTGACGGTGTAGTTATTTGGATGGGATACTTTTCATCACTTATCCCAAATTGATGCTTTATTCCAATCGGTTTTTATTGTTGAAAAACTAAAAACAATAAGAAACTAGTAGTGCTAATTATCGATATAGTATTGTACTTAAAATGCTGACTATGCACAATTTCATGCATTGCCATATCATGTCATTTATTTTATTTTCTATATGTTTATAGATGCTGGCTACTGCAAAACAATTAAATGCAGTAAAACGCAGTATCTAAGAGGTGCTTTAGGCAAGATTGGATTCTCTATTAAGATTAAGGAGAATTCTTTATTTATTGTCAATGTTTGTTTATTTTAATGTCAAAATATATTACCTATATTTGATGACATGAATGTTTGCTTTAAGAATGCCTGATTGTTATTAAAATTATTTTACTTCCTAATTAAATGTTTTTATTTAATTCTTGTTTTGTTGCTACCATGAATGATCCAATACCATCAAGGATATTGCGAATACAAATTTTTATATTATGTAAAATGTAAATTTTGTTATGAGTGTAATATAAACAAAAACAACTATGTATATTAATGAAAATATATTACTACAAATTTATAAATTGTACTTTATATTTGGTTACCTATAGTAATTCCTGTATTTACTAAATTTATTTAATTAATGGAATTTATTTATTTATGAAGTTAATGATTATAAAGCGAAGAAATCTGATATCAAGATCAGGGAATTTTTATTTTTGAAAACCTGTAAAATTTGGTTGAGGTACAGCGCGCGCCATCTAGCGGGGAAAAATTGAACTATGCCTGCCGACTAATGGGTCCCCAGCGCCATCTGTTAGAGGCGGGTTGAACTAAGTGGCCGATGTATTAGGACCAAGTGGTCGACCTCCTGTGGCCTCATGTTCTCCTGATACAAAAGTAGGTTTTCCTGAAACTCCTGGTACTTTTGTATCAGGAGAACATGAGGCCACAGGAGGTCGACCACTTGGTCCTGATACATCGGCCACTTAGTTCAACCCGCCTCTAACAGATGGCGCTATCTACCCATTAGTTGACCATCGAGTTTTGTCCTTTCTCCGCCAGATGGCGCGCGCTGTACCATTCATCAGAATTTAGCCAAGTAGTTCAGCCCACCGCTAATAGGTGGCGCTGGAGATCCATTAATCTGCCATCTTAGTTTGACGATTCACCGCTAGATGGTGCGCGCTGTACCGTTCCAAAACTCATCAGGATAACGAAATGTTATTGAATAATAAAACCATGCCATATTTCAGCTCCCCGGTTAAAATTTGTAGATTTAAAATTAATAATAGGTCTTATTTGGGGAGTTATATGAACTTCACAAATGAAAATACCATAATTTTGCAATCTTAGCTTGTTCCTATTTGCAGTAGCGTTCCATCAGTTTATTAGTAATGTAATAAAGCATGTTGGATGGAAGTTGATAATCCTGTATGTATTATCACTTTTACATTACCTTTTATATTACCTTACTGTTAGTAATTAATATCTGAGCCAGCAGAATGGTTAAGTGACTCACTAGTCTTTTAATGGAACATTGTTTTTCTTTATATTCTATGTGAAAATATATATATTTATACACATATATTCTTTATATATTAAAATTCAACACATTCCAACTTTTTTAGCTATTAATATTTAATTAAAATAATAAGTATTATAATTTATTTTATTACATTTATAGGTGAATTTTCCTTACGTTTTTATTCAGAATATTTCATAAGAGAAATTGTTTAAAATTCCTTTCTGTGAAAGTAAATTATATTCAGTTCTGTAACTGAATGATTGGGTAAACAATTGCAAAACCATAAGGAAATATAAAGAGCTAAATAAGAGGTAAAATGCTTTTAATAACAATCATACATTCTTAAAGCAAACATTCATCTCATCATCAAATATAGTTTATATATTCTGACATTAAAAAAACAAGCTTTGGCAATAAATAAAGAACTGCTTCCTTAATCTTGACAGTGAAAGATAAAAATATGAGTCTTCTATAAACTTTATCAAGCCGAAGGCCTCTTTTAGAACCTGAATTTCACTGCAAACAAGACTTCAAAGGGAAAATATGTACGCAATTACAGCAATATTTACAAAATCCTTTGAGATCTAACAATACATTACAAATACAAACTAACAAGTCATATAAATGCTCACTGACCGACAGTGTAATATTTTTGTAACCCACTAATGGAGCACACATGACCATTAAACACAATTTATACTTTACTGACCTTGTCATATAACACATATGGCGTGTTTTGGGTCAATAAGTTTAACAGTATTAAAAATTAACGGGATTATCCTACAACTAGAGAAATGTATACAAAATAACCTCTCAATACAAGTTTTTTTTAAACATATATGTGTATATAAGGGTACATAAGTATTCATTGTAAGTTTATTCATAAGATACTAAAAAATATACAAACTAGAGTTTATTAAAAAACCCCTGACGAGAAATAAGTTAGAGCTGTCATTTAAATGATTCACAAGCCATTAGAAAAATATCATTTCCCAAAGATTTCAGGATTGCTAACTTTTTGATTAATAAAATATTTACCACATTCTGGTAAAGTGACAGCCAACGTCACTTACACAATTCAGTTCTACAAAATGAAATTTTATTCGCGTGTTTCTACGCAAAAATTACATTTTGAAGAGATATATCCTCATAAACAACAACAATGAGAAGAATATAAGTCAAAAAACACATGTTGGAGACAGGAAAGAAAGTTAAGGATATGTTGTAAGAGATTTGTATCTCTTGAAGAGAGAGAGAGAGAGAGAGAGAGAGAGAGAGAGAGAGAGAGAGAGAGAGAGAGAGAGAGAGATTCAGAATGATTAATCGGTATCAGTGGTAACCGTAAGTCAGCAGCTCCTGATTTTGTGATAACAATTACAATTGTAGAACACGCGAATGATGGATTTAATTTGATGAAACCGATATGTGGGTCGGTTTTTCCCCCCTATTGTATCTCTGCCACATCAACTGGTAAAGCTTCTCCAAACCTTCAGCATACATTTTACAATTGAACAGGGGACTTTCAGTTCTAGCTTTCCAAACTTCAGCCCTTGTCGCCTTCAAACTAAAAAAAGGAAAAATTAATAATAATAACAAACATTTCAATTCAAATAAAATAGCTAAGATTTTAATTCTGAAGGTACATACAAATGTAACAATAAAATGTATATTTTGTGAACTTACTATTCACGATCAGTGCCGAGCCTAATGGCTATTTCCTGATACTGCTGTCGAGTTCGTGCAATTAGTTCATGACAACCCAAAGTTGCCAGCTGAGAAGCAGCAACACGCGATGCCAAAGTTTCACCTGCCAAAATCAAAATAATTGTTACAATATTTTTTCCATAAAAGGTTATAAGTATATATGAATCAACAAAATTACAGGATACATTCTTTCATAAAGGCCGTAACAAAACACAGAAGTAAGCATCATCATACCTACTATTGAAAGTGTTTATAGAGAAAAAATAAAATTAACTTTTTGAGTAATCAAGTTAAAGTTATTTTAATGAAACTTTAATTTCCATACCTGGAAGGGTAACAACCGGCGTTCCAGTCCACAAAACGTCCATGCTGGTGGTATGGCCATTGCACAGGGGAGTGTCAAGACATACATCGGCGAGCTGGCCCCTTCTAACGTGTTCCTCTTTGGCGGCCACATTGCTAAATATTATTCTGCCCTGGGGGAGTCCCAAAATAGTGGCAGCCGCCTGAAGGTGTGGCTCTCCAACAGCGGGGAATCTCAAAAGCCACAACACAGAGTTTGGAACCGCCTTCAGAATCTGAAACAAACAACATCGGTTTATATTTATTGACATTCCACAATTATATATCAGTTTAAATTAATGATAAATGAGTAGCTACATATTTTTTTACAAAAAGTTAATTTATTATTTGGTATTACGTTGATGAGATTTGTAAATTCTATGTGAAAAAAAGTTTAAAGATTTATTTTTTTCTAGGTCTTAGAGTTAAATAATAAATATTTATTTATTAGCAAAATAAATATATAAGAGCTATATAAATATCAGTTTAAGTGAAGGACAAATAAAATAAGTACTTAGATACATATTTTTTTTACAAAAAGTCAACAATTGACCATCGTTGATGAGATTTGTAAATTCTATGTGAAAAAAGTTAAAATATTTATTTTTTTCTAGGTCTTAGAGCTAAATAAATATCCGTTTAAATGAAGGACAAATGAAATAAGTACTTAGTTACATATTTTTTTACAAAATGTTAACAATTAATTATTGTAAATTCTATATGAAAAAAGTTAAAATATTATTTTTTTTAGCTCCTAGAGCTAGATAAAATAATCTGGACATCTCAATATAATTCAGCCCACAAGATAGATTTTCAACAGCCCTAAGTCACCGAGCGACCTGTACCTCATTGTTCGAGACAAATTAAATATTACGTACCTCATTGTTTGAGACAAATTAAATATTACGTACCTCATTGTTTGAGACAAATTAAATATTACAACTTACATTGACCCACATCTGTAGGGTGTGGGGATCAATTTTGTAGAGCTGGTTGAAATTGCAATAAACAACAGCGTCGTCCGGTAGACCGTACTGTTGCCTGGTCGTGATGACAATGGTCTGCGGCACTTCCTCGCCAGTCGCCGCTTTGTTATTCGTCTGATTTGTCGCCAGTCCATTTTGAACAACGACGCCGTTCACAGATGTCTGTATTTGGCCTGAAGCGATCATGGTCTGCGGAATTGTTGAGAAAATTGTTCAGCGAACACGTTGAGAAAACATTTTTCAATATATTACGAATAAGGCATAAGAAGAGTTGTGGGAGATCCCGAATTTTAACATCGCATAATATTTTATGTTTCACGTTATTTTCTCTATTGTTTACATTTTATAAATCAGTAGTTTTAATTAGCAATTCAACAAAATTATTCAAAATATTATCGAGCAGTATCTCTAATAGTGATAAATCTAATAATAATAGATACGGAAGTTTATCCAGGCACTGAACAAATATTAATTAAAACAATAATACCCTAGCGAATTGTTATTTAATTTAAACATACCTCAATTGGTGTGGTTGTTGGTAGTTGGGCAACTTTCAGTGATATTTCAACTGGCCTGCTTGTTTTTGTATCGGGTCCAGGAGCAACAACTTCTCTGATCTCTTTTACTTCTGTCCTTTCTATCATCGGAGAGAGGTCAGTGGCGTTGACAACTGCAACATTATCTGCAACATCTGCTTTGCTTCCCTGATACCAAAAGACATACATCTTAGATTCAGGTCTTCACTTAAGTTTCCGCTCCAAACATAAATAATGCAAAGAAAGTATCAATACAGCAACAACAATATTTTCAAAAGTGTTGTTGAAGTTCACTCTAAAAACGATGCAATTCATTAGAATAAAAATATTATTAATGTTACAAAACTGATAATTGTCTCACAGACAAATACTCTCACACTGTTAAAAAAATAGGGAATATGCCTTCGTTATTTTTTATATCTTTATTTACAATAATGGAGTAGGTATTGATTTCAGAGTTTAAATTCTAAATGTACAGGTTGAAGTAGAACCATAACTATTTTCTATGAACAAATTTTGACTTTTTTCAATTATTAAACAATGCGTGATACCTATTTTATTTTCATTGCATCTTTCTCAGATTTAGTATACCTCTCCATAACAATATTTATACTCTGTGTTATTAAATAGTCAGGGATAGGTGAAAGTTCTGTTACAAAGATGATAAAATACAAAATAATTATAATACAAATTATTACCTTATCAGTAAGTATAAGCCTTTCTTTGAGATGAGGAAACATTTGCTTGTGGTCACCAATGAAATAAGTATGAGGCATAAATGCAAGTTTTTCACTGTACTGATGGGCCAATTCTAAGGGTGAAGTCACAGCATCTGTTATTAAGTAGTCCATAAATGAAGCTCCACTAGTGCCAGGATATCCAAGCCACATGACCTGAAAAAAATAAATAAACTTTATTAATGTGAGAAATAAATATTGTATACACAAAAACTGATAAAAAGGAACCACTATTCATTTTTACAGCTTACATACAAAAAAATACAACTGAAGAACTTAAAAATTATACATAATACATGAATAATTAGAAATGATACACTAAATACACAAATTGTTTAAAAATTATTCTGGTTTAGGTACATTATATGTATGAATAAAATGTAAAATGAAAATCTGAGTAAATATTAACCTGAACAGGAGCTGGCCTGAGAGCAAATATTTCATTTCGCGCACCCTTTGTATAACCATTCATGTTGACCAAAATGTGAATGCCATCAGAATTGATTCTGTCAGCTGCTTTACCGTTGCATGGAATCTAAACATAATTGGACACACCTTTACAACACATATAACAGGCAGATAACGCATGGATTATTATAGATTATTTAATGGATAAATAATGAGACTCGGGTGTAAATAATGAGGAATAACTTACCTGAGATAGGTCAACAAAGTGTTCGGATTCACGAGCGATTTTGGCCCTAAATGTTGTACCGTCATCAGCGCTCAGGGCATAGCAGAATACTTCGACGATGACTCTGTCATGCAATCCTGGGACAGACTGCATCAAATGCGAAGTGGGATGATTTCCAAAATCGGATGACACGTATCCAATGCGCAGACGATTGGTCACCTCCTTTGGATATTTGTACGGAGGTTTGTGCAATACATGAATCTGGAAATAAAAAAATAAATTCTAAATGAATACAAAATGGCCAAGATGTTATCCTTTTAAATTATTACAAATGTTAATAATAGTGAAAATGTTTTAAAAAATAAAGTACCAATAATTGGTTATCCGGCTCAGACTAGTTCTGCTTGACTGTTTAACTTTACTGTTCAAAAAATTGGGCTTCAGAAAATATAAATAGAATTACTTTTTCCAGACAGAGATTGGCATGGCGAGCAGCTATGGCTTTCCTGTAGTCGTGAGATAAAGGATAAAGCATAGAATGATGCGGATGTACAGAGGGCAGCCTGTTCTTTTCCAACTGCTCAGCTACAATCGAGACCAGTTTCTTCATTCTGGCTTCGTAATCGGTCCAGTCGCAGACTATCTGCAGGCAGTGCGCCAAATTGCAGTACGCGTCGGGAAAATCTGGTTTCAGTTTAAGAGCTGTTCTGTACGACTGGATTGCTTCTGGGATATTTCCGGAATCCTGAAAAGGTTACGCAATTAATAAATGAATAATGCTTATCCCCCTCCCTAGGATACAGACCTTATCTAATAACCTAGACTTTACATAAAGGATGCCGGTCCATTACATTCTGCAGTATAAGTGATTCCTTTTAATAGTTCAAAATATACACACCCAGCCACTGAACACACAAACACTACACACTATTCAATTAGGTATATATTAGTATGCAATATAATCATTCACATTACTCCATGGATTTTTATTATCGAAGAATTAAATATATTTATTAATATTTTCTAAATTAGACCATTTTATAATTAATTTTGACAAAAATCCTTTAACATAATAAACTATATTATTACAAAAAGATAGAGATATAATATTACAAGATTAGGGGGTAACTAAAAGGGAATTTTAGTTAGTCTTATAATAAAAGAATTCATTTTAATAATTATGGGGATATTTGGGTACTGCTGTATTGTATTTCATGAAGTGAAGGGTATACAGATCATGAAAAATAAACATACCTTATGTATTGAAGCCAGATTGCTGTGAGCATCAGCGAATGCCGGATTGATCTGTATAGCTCTGGTGTAGCACTGCAGGGCCCCTTGTATGTCTTGCATTTCTTTCAGCGTGTTGCCCATGTTGCTGTAGGCGTCGGCGAAAGTCGGCTGAATTCGTATGGCCTCCTTGTAATGCATCAATGCCTCATTCAATTTTCCTTGTTGTTGCAGGACAGATGCCAAATTTGAGTGTGCTGCAGCAAATTCTGGGAACACCTAGGATGAAGAAAACAATAGGATTATATACAATTTGGATGATTAAACTTTAAACTTTAAAAATGAGTTGTTAACAAATGCAAAAATGTTGAACAGTCTGATTTTAAGTATAAATTCTAACCTAACCTAATAAATATTTAAATAGTATTTAATGTTTTTATCAAATAAACTGGTACTAATAACTATCATTACCACATACTGTCAATGATGTTCAATTTCAATAGTATATTTTAAAATATACTCAATCAATATTTTATAATTGTTGTTATACAAAATTTACTGAAAATAATGAATAAATGGTTACCTCTAGCGCTTTCAAGTAAAGTCTAGTTGCCTCTTCAATGTAACCCTGTTCACGTTTAATGTTAGCCAAGTTATTAAGGGAGTCTGCATGTGTTGGGCAGAGTCGAAGGGCCTTGTTGTAACACTCTTCAGCCTCCGTGACCTATTGGAAAAAATATAAGTATTTAACAAGAATTATATTATTAGACAGTTTCATCATATTTTCCATGAAATGTGACATTTTTCATAAAGCAATTCTGTTAGGATGTAAATAATTAATGTAGATTGAAAAAGTCATAAGTTTTATGACTTTAGAAAGATAAAAATACAAGTTATTATATAATAAATAATTATGTAATAAAGGAGTACCTGTCCTTTCTCTTTGAGTGCATTGGCAAGGTTGCAAAAAGCATCTGGGAAGTTGGGTTGAAGCTCAATAGCTCGCCTGTATGTATCAATTGCAAGGTCGATAAGTCTGGAAAAAAGAATTAAATTTATTCTTCGGATATTTTAAAAGGTAAAATACTAAATATCATGGTAAAAGATATATAGATAGTCTTCAACTCTATTTAGAGTGTAGATTAAAAAAATCATAAAAATATTCCATATTATTGTTAAATTGTATAAAATGAAGATTACTTACCCCTGTTCATAGTAGACACAAGCAAGGTTGCCATGGACGACGGCATTGTTGGGGCTGAGGTTGAGTGCCCTTAGGTAGGCTGCTACCGCTCTGCAAAACAAAACAAAAAAAATCGTAAAGTTTCTTAAACAACTTTAAACTTTTGCCTAAATGGAAGGAGTTCAAAAATAAAACTACTCCAGAAGTTGGGGGCTGATGATTAACACATTTTCACCTCTCTGATGCCATGCTCATTTAAGTGACTAGCGTGACCGGGTCTCCAGTAAATGCGTTGGACTCGGCACGCTCTTAAATCAAAGTACCGATGCAGGCGATCGGCTAAAGCAGTTTAAACGTGTGTAAAATTGGCTTGATGTTGACAGGCGTTCATTTGCAACGTTAATTATGCCGATCAACTTCCGCGGCACGCTTGAATTTGTCCAATAATCGGGACTCACAATTTGTGTACTTGCCGGTACACACAATTATTCAAATGTTTATTGGGCGACTGACACAATCATGAAAGGCGACAAACACAAAGTAACAGAGTGATTAATTTTAGTTGCTCGTAAATATCATAGTGAAACGACAGTTCCTTGTTCTTAAGTTAAATTTTATAATTACTAGGTCACGTAACATTGCCAAAGTTTTGAATTGAACTTGACTATTAAGACGAGCGAACCTTAACTAGAGGGATGTTATCACCAACCCACACCTATGCTTATAAGAGTTAAACAAATTTCGTAGATTTCGTGTGTTTCTGTCTCCTCTCGCTGGTTTGATCTTTTGCTAGACCGGTTTCGGCTGCTCGCCATCTTCAGTAGCGGTGTTAGTCACTTTTGGCACTCTGGATGTTTTTCGGGCATCCTCACTGGATTGTCACTGTCACTTGTACTGTGGTGGTTGTCTGTTTGTCATGTGTATATACGTGTCTCGTTATTGTGTTGGGGGGGGGGGGGGTTTGGGATTTTTGTTAACGTGCTTAAGTCTATGTCGGATTGTCTGTCAAAAGCAGGTGGGTGGGTGGTTATTACCAACCCACAGCTATGCTTATAATAGAGTTAAACAAATTACTTTTTCGCTAATTTACATATCTATCTGAACAGTGCCCATGCTACACTTATATCGAATAGTGTTTCGTTTGCAGTGTGTACCAGTGGGTGTATAAGGGGGTGGCCGCTCGAGTTGTGAATGGGCAAGATTCGTCATTCCCAATATTTTTAGACGGTCAGCCGCCGCGGTTGGCACAGGGCTGCTTTTATTTTATCCGGACGCAGAAATCTCCACACAATATTTTAGGCTGGGGAAGGCGTCGAAAATACCCAGGAGGTATTTCGCACCTCGGGCCACCTCTATTCATAATTTAAGCCCTCGCCGGGCTTAACGGAGATTCGGACTAGGGGCTAAGCCGGCGAGGTAGGGATCGCATCCCGGTCGAGGATAATTGGAACGGATGAACGGAGGCCGTCGGATACATCAATTGTCACGCCCCATTAAATCCGCGAAGTGAAATTCATTATAATTAGTACTGCTAATTTACAAGCAGTAAATAATTATATGACCTTAAGTGAATTCTGTACGCGAGAGACAACGGGAGTCAACCTGAATCCGAGGTAACGAACTGATCTTCTTTAGAAGCGACCGTGCTCCGCATTCTAACTACACAGTTCCCGAGTAGTTGACAACCCCCCACCTGAAGTTAAATGCGTGTAGGTTCTGTGCAAAAGGGTAATTGAAGGGGAGTAATCGCGTCGAGACGGGTTAAAATCCCTGAATTTTCATTCAGTTACTAATTTGAATTGATCACGGGAAGAGTTAGAAAAGCTCCTGCTGTACATTTTACTCTTCCTAATTTTCTTGCCCCGTTCAAGTAATTTCTTCGGTCCACTTTTGAAACTTTCCAGTTTGAAAAGTTCAGTTTTCGGCAGTTCCCCCCACAGTTATATTCAGCTATGTATTAACAGAAGATTCACTGTGGATGATTAGCTGGATCACTGATGAAGTTAGAAGATTGATTCAGAGAAGCTAGCTACCCTACCGTACTTTTTGTTAAGCGGGAAAATGCAAATAAGGGAAAAGAGAAGGGAGAAGAACGGAATTTATAATTGTTATGAAGATAAATCCATCGGAAGAAAGCAGGGAGTGAAACTTTTTTCCCACAACCCGAAACAGCTCAGAGCGCTTAACTAGGCGAGAGGATATTGTGAGTACGAGACGAGCACCGTGTGAATTCTTGTCATACGTGCGAACTATAGAGTCAATTAATCAACATTTAGCAAGCGCGCGCACTTGTCACTCCTGAAGGATCACGGCCGAGGATAATTTAGCGGAGAGAAGACGACTCAAGAGATATCTTGGCGCAGATACATCAACTGTCACGCCCACAACACCCTCCGTGAAGCAAAATACATTTTAATTAGTACCGCCGCAATACTTCTGCCATTTATTTCCACAACCAAGGAAAGTTTCAGTCTAAAAATATATGGAGAATTTTAAGGTAAATTCAGATTTTTATTACTTAGAAAAAAATTAATAATTTACATCTGTATTATGAAACCGTACTGGACGTATGTAATCTAGTTGTGGGGAACCACCAAGCCGTCTGAATCCTAAAAAATTCAATCCTTGCAATCCATAATCCTTCGTAAAATCTTTAACGCCCCACCAGCCTATGTGTTCCTGACCGCGCCATCGATTCCGATTCGAAAGTCCCGTCCTGCTCACATTCAGTCACCCGTGCATTATTGCCACATTGAAAGAAGCAACAACTGAATTGCAATTAACCGAGTGTCCCGAATATTTGCCCGGTTACTCAATTACAAATCTGCAAGCGTATAAAGATTCCAATCTGTGCCGTCCGGATTTATGCGACTTGATACTGCGGAGGTTTTACGCCCGTACGCCGTCGCAATATATCGTCCGGGCCAAATGTAAAACCGCGAGCTGGAAACGGCCCAAACGACAGCTTGCGCGCCTCTTATTAATGATACTGCGAGATTAACGATGGATCAAAATAAGTTAAAAGTGAAAACTAACAATTTCCATGTCCGTAAAGTAAATAACACACTCTCGGTCCGACGTGAGACCACTCCGGCGGATCCGATAAGAGTATTTCAGTTAAACTTAAAAATAACTGGCTCGGTTGTTATCCGCGTCACGAACACAGATATAAATCAAATATAAAGATTAGTTCGATTTTATAAATAGCTTTATAATGTTCTAGAGTTGGGGGGTCTATCTACTTGTAATCAATTCAAATTTGTAGTTGAACGAAACGGATGCAACTGATCGACCTCAGATAGCAAGCAGGCCCGCGGTTAGATGATAGAGCCTCGGGTTCGATCCCCTGGTGGCCCGGGTGATAAATATAAACTATATGTATATAAAATTATATATGTATAGCTTTTTGAATATAATGGGGTTAAGATAATAGGCCCCAAACGTAATTAAAAGGACGCCAAGGTTCGTAAGAAGAGCCATAACAGCAGCAATACTAGGGCGACATAATGGCGTACTTAAAAGTAAATCGTAATCAATTACGAGGCCGCGGCCCTATTCTGAACCGGTGATCGTTATGGGGTGATAAACGGCGGACGGGTTTACAGGGGAAGCGTCCCCGGATTTATGTACATGAAGTAGAAATATCCGCTAAATTCCCCTTGCGTTCACCCCTGAATTTCTTCAGACGAATAACACCTCCGGGAGTAGAGAAGAAGAATTGTTTAAAGCGCGATGAAGTTCGAAATAAGTCTTCGCCTCACACACGTACTAACTCCCTACATCTATACAGAAACCAATCGTGCTATTTTAGAATTCGTCCCCTCGTGCATTCGTTAGAATAATTTTATGTTTCGCCCTCAACTATTTCCTGAATTAACTCGGAAAACGTTTAAATATTCCGCCAGTGTCCTGTCTTCATTTCGCGGTACACCGGTTTGAGGTTGAGACTGGGGGCGGTACTCCGATTATTCATAGTGCGGAATGGGGCTATTTAAATTAATTAAATGAAATGACGAGCAGCCCACCTGTTAGCGACGGTGGCGAAGAGCCGAAACCGGTCTCGGGGGGACAGGCCGGTGGAGACAGAAAATCGAACTGGGTCTATTAACCCTGTAATTTATTGAAATATCCCCGACACCAATTTGCGATGATTAGTTCGATGCATTAAATACGTTTTCCAGTCGTACAATAATTGCCGCCGGTACCGTCTGAAAATTCGCGGAGTGTAGTAAATTCGTCGTTAAATCCCCGAAGTGATTCCCGAAAGGTTTTTTTTCCTCTTTCTCCTTTTCTTTAAAATTGGATCAGGATTGGAGAAGAGCGCGGAGTAAATTTGCGATGTGGCACTTTTGCGCGTTGGAGAGGCACCCTCCCCCCCCCCCCACCTGCGGAAAGGATTCAAGACGAGCCCTGTTCAAAGGGCCGCCACGGCTCCATTAAAATACTGCCACGTCCCTTCTTTTAAAATACGTCGGGTTTTGTTCCCTTATTATTCGGCACTCGGGAAGTGACTAATCGGCAATATTATAGACAACCGATGCCGCTATCACACGATTCTGTATCATTAAGGCCAGATACAATAAAAATTCCATGAATTTTCAAAAAAAAACCTTGATTTTCCAATTTACCCTGCAGAGTAAGCTCATTACTAAAGAAATGGGAAAAAACTTCCAGCTTCATTGGCCAAGCTGAAACTAATGTACTGACTGAAATGATTTTGAACATAAAATACAAACAACTGATAATTTCCAAAGGACAATCTGTATTGCTCAGATCTGTGTGTGTGTGGACTCGGATCTGTCCATCTCAACTTGAATTTCGAATTCGGTTAGCGGCAAGCTCGAAATATAAAAATAATTCACGAGGGTTACGCCGAGCCTTCGCCCCGGTTAAGCAAGATACACAGCCCGCGAGCCGACTTGGACGCGGACCAAATTCCTAGTGGGATTTGCGCTCACCGACTGGAAAATGCGATAGGCTCGGTAATGCCCAAAAAACGACCTTGTCTTTTTACCTAGACCAAGTTTATGACCGAAGAAATTTGCGAGAGGGTCAAGCGAAGGTCAGTTCGCATTATGGGGTCCTAAACTAGACCGGTTTCTCAAGTCAAAAGTAGACTTAAACGCACCGTTGCACCCTGCATCGACAATATCACTCCACTATATAAGATATATATAACTAATAGGTTCAAAACAATTAAAATTCAAATACATATTTAAACATTCGCTCCGCATTTTAAGTTATTTATCGTTGCCAGATATTTTACCCGGTTAATAAAACTTAAAAGTTGTTTCTACAATAAGTATTTTAATATTAATTAAGATCGTAGATAGACTCTTTTAGAACACTAGCGGTCAAGGGTTACATCATCTCTTTCTGCTATCAGAGATAACATTTTTTTCCCCTACCGAATTCCACGACTGTGCAATTCAACAGTGGGGGTGTCCCACCCCCTGAATATTTTAGGGTTTAAAACGGGGTTCCGAATATATTTAAATCTATTTCGGGTACAGAACAATAAGAGCGAGAGCACAGGCCGCCGTGACATTAATAAATTCGGGAACGTCAAAGCCGCTCACACTGCGCCTTACAAAGGAATAATTTACATTTACTTACACACAACAACTACCAAAGAGCATTATACGATTTAATATTATAACTCGTTACAAAACTGAAACGCCTGAATTTAGAATTTCTACAGCAAAGTAATTAGTGAGTAATTGTTTTACAACAAATTTATAGAAAGCGTTGCACCTAAAAAAAGAAGTATTATTGTCTGTAACGAGTTTATAGCTATTTGTTTGCTCTTACACCATTTCATTTACTGAAAGTTATATAAATGTGAATTCTATTGTCATATAAAATAATAAACTGGCTTCATTTTTCTTCACTAGGGAATATTATATAAATTAGAAATATCCGATCAGTACTTATCGGGTTAAAGCCCTAAAATTAATAAAAAATCGTCTTTAATGGAACCGGCACAGCTTCATGAGAAAAGTGATCGTGTAATGTAGTTAGTTTCAAAATATAATTATTTTAAAATGCCACGCGAAGTCTGCGGCCACCAAAAGAGGCAACAGGATTGCCAAACTACGTTCTCGAGATAAAAAAAAAATCTTACTCCGATAAATAACTCGCCTTAAATGAAAATCAAAAACGAAAAAAGACACGGTAAGGTAGAGGTTCCAGGAATAAACATGTCCTAATATTTCTGACTGTTGCCTGTGCCACATTTGAACACGGCTTCCGACGGAAGGAATACTGAGTTCGAAAACTGGGACACGCATCGTAGCAAAATGATCCGTTTTAAACTTGAAGCGGGGGCGGAGGCTCGCCTCCCGGGGAACGGATGATATATATACTTCATCTGGGTTAAAATATATGGCATTCGGAATGGACAAAGTTTCCGTTCGTTCGTCGGAAGGAGAAAACTTTTCAGTGTAAAGAACTGAACTCCTTCTCTTCGGTCGTAAAATAATTCCCGATAATTCCGGTCTCGCAATATCGCTAAGTTTATCGAACTGTTGTTTACGAAAAGCCGGAGTAGAGGGGGGGTCTCGGGTAAATGATTAGGATAATACCCGGTTTGCGGGCCAATGGAAATGACAAGATTCAAACCGAGGCGGGGCGTCCAATCTAAGTTTTTCCCCCGAAGTTAGATTCGGACTACAAACAAACCAATAGTTCAGGACCAAAAATTAATCTAATTTAATCCTCGGAGGATTGTAAACAGGTTTCTGCGGAGTTCTCAAACTAACGTGGGCACGAAAAGGGGGAGGCGCCTCGACCTCTTGGAAAGATGCCCCCGATATTGAGTAGAGTTCCTGAAGTTATTAATTTCATATCACCTTCAATTAGTTTTATCTTTTATCCCAAAATTCAATTCTATTTGCACTTAGAAAGATTTTGTGCCGTGTCAAAGAATGAAAACAGAAAATTGTTCGCGAATTTCATATCAAAAAATTAATTTCAATAGATCTAGAAAAACATTTCATCAGCATTTCGATATTACGAGATGGGGGCTGACAGGAATGCCCTTTAATAGACGCATCAATTTGTACCTAAGCTATACGATGGTATACATTCTGAAACCATTTGCAGGGTGTAGCTGTTCGAATACAAATGATCTCATTAAAGTATAATCGGGTTCGATCGGATACAAGGATGGACGTATTCAAAGGAAAAAAGTAATATTTTTCTGGTTGTAATGATATTCTGAGGCCATTTGCGCCCACGATCAGTAACGTAATCGCAGGCATTTGTCACATATTTTAATAAAACAAAAAAAAGTATGGGAACGCCCGGCCCAAGATCGATCCGAGAATAAAGTATGAACTGGGGGGAGGCTCAATAAGATTTTTATGAAGATAGATAGCGGACGTAGTAGGCGCCCTATTTGTTGAAATAAACTTTCGTACTTTAGCATAATTCGGCAATTTGAAATTCAACATGCCTATTTGTATCGAGTGCAGAAAAGATGTGGATAAGTTCTTACCTTCTTCAACAGATAGGCTTGCCCGACTAAATTCAATATTTCGTCCGGTCCTGTGATTTTAGTGCATTATTGAACAATGCCCAACCACTACTTGCGGAGTTCAAACATGTCGCCATGGGACCCGGACCAAACGAACTACGGAGTCCCTTCCAGCAGGGGACCGCAAATTGCACAGCCTTCTGTATTATTCAGGTGATTACTCTCACAGCTGACCGCACAGCCAGCTGGTTCATTCTATGAAAGCTTTTCACGTTGCGGGGACAAAGGTCAGGCTTTGAATTTCGTGACGTTGAACAAAGGGGACGGGGGCGCCGAGAAACAATTAAAGGGGAAAATAATTGCTAACATTTGAATCGCGGGGAGAAGAAAAATATAGCGTTTTAAATTTCTTTCAGGAGGGATAAAACTGTTTTAAAACGAGGTGGCGTGTCGATGAACTATTGGGGATAGAGCACCTATTTATCATGTCCAATCTGTTCGACAGCCCTGACCGGTCATTTAAATTTAATCGACGTTGATACAACAGGAGTCAGCCAATCAACTAATGAGTCCGGAGGGGACAATTCTCCAAGATTATTAATTGAAACCAAGTAATAATTATTTTGCTTCCGGTATGATAGCGTAATACCGTGGGCAGAACCTCGGGCAGCAGTCCGAGACGCGGCCTGCTTTTGTAGAACACTTGAGCGAGTTCCAGCATTAAAAAGATTTATTCCCTTGCCCATCGCCCCCAGTGGGTCTGGTCTGCTTCCGACATTTCTGATCTACTACCGGTTCCATCACCGGGTTCGGTGCAGGTGTGGAGAGATAACACGAGATATAATATTAGTTGCCCAAATCGATAAATGGACTCCTCCGAGTAAGGGGTTGTTTTGTACTTGCCGGTAAAAAATGCATTCAATTCATTCCCTGTCATTAATGTGAAATGTAAGCGGAGGCGGTGGGAGGAACAAAAAAAATCGGTAGAAGTTATTCAGGAACTTCATTAGCGGCGGTGCAGAATGACGAGAACTAATTTAAATGCGAGGTAGAAGAGGGACTTTCGAAAGCACTTACCGATGTTTGCCCATCCCCGGTCCGGCTGCATTAGCACCCCTGCCACCCCACAAGTACGTCATTTGCCTGTGATCCGAGCTTTACACAAGCTACAAACCTTACCGTAAATACAGACATAAGAGATTTCAATTGAACAAACATTTGCTGAGAGTTGGTCATGTCGTAACCTCGCGAATTTTTCTCCATTTTCATTAATCGCTCCAAAGAAATTATGGTTGGCGCGAGTAAATCATGAAAAAAATACGTTCGCTAATTTATTAGAATAATTCCTTTTCAGAACGTTTCTCATTAAGCGCGATTAGGCTTGTTTGAGACATTTCATGCTTCATGATTGTTAGAGAGTGAGTGAGCTCTAACAGAGAGGTTTAAGGTCTAAGTCCCAGCTGGTCCCAAACCAACGCGCTTTATTTGGATAACTTATTAACGTAAACAATCTGTCGATTCTCATTCCTAATGTCGACCGGATTCTATCGTTCCACATTACAATGATGTAATATGGAAAATTAATAGATAACAAGAAACACTGGAGAAGGATTAGGGGCTATCGGACGAAAGACCAGCTCTAGACTAATCCTTTTCAAACAGCTAACAAGGGGCACCCCCTAATACATCTCTATTTCGACTGCTTCCGCACGAATTTCGCTTTAGCCAAATAAGGACGCGGAATAATAAACAGAGTTCCCGGCCCCCTTCCGGACGACAATATATATTAATGAGAATTCAACTTGGGCCAACTTCGGAAATGAAGTCGAATTACGGCAAACAAAACCGGAATAACAAAGAGGTTCGCCCCATTGAACGCTCGGCTATTCGTGAGGGGGGGGGAGACTATTCAAATTATGAAGGGTGGGCTCCTCAATTTTTTTTATTTTTAATGAGGCTTTCGTAATAATAATATCTCATTATTACAAGCTACATTTATACATCGCGGTTTCATATTCCTGAGCCCCGGGGCTAATTAAATGCGACTCATATAAATCGCAGAAGTGGAATGAAATGGAAAAAGTGTCGAGAGTTAGGAAATGGACTTCAAGACCATTAAGCATATAAGCTTCTGTGCTCGTGTTTTTATTCTCTCAAACCTAAAAAAACGGTTTCAATTATATCACGAAGTTTCGAATGATCCGCCATTCGATTAGCTACTATTTTTATGAAAATTAAAAACGATCGGCGAGAATAATTTTTCTTTTTTATAACTACTTATTACGCCCTAAAGGCCGTCGTACGGCGTCATCCGAACAGCAAAATGTTAATGGGCCAATCGCGGAGTAATTAATGATCTGATAGGACAGAGACAGAAGAAATTGCCCTCTCCGGGAGCGGCATTAATAATTCCAATAAAGTCCTGGGAGGAATTTCATTACTCAAGGCTGACAACCATTTAACAAAGCCGAGACGAGAATTTACGCCCGGGGACTGATGCAAAGTCGTTATTATTAACAAATTAATAACGGCGGGCGATTGAGCTTGGCGACTTCAATTTATATTAAAGGCCAAACCTGGGTAGAACGCAATTTTCTCGACTACACTACATGTGAAAAATGTTTTTTTCAACATTAACGATGCACTTCATGGTTTTTCGCTGAAAACCTATGAAGTTATTGTTGCACTGTGTGTTAAAAACGCGTTAATATATATTTCAATAGGGAAGTATGTGGCAACGAGAACGCTCTTCGTAACAGCTCAAACGAAATTGAAACACGAGAAGGAAATGACTCGAACAGTCAGTTCTGTTTTTGATGATAAAGGAAATTGTGTTCTAAGCAATAACGCCAACTATTCTATTCATACAGCGTTATTCGGAAGCGTTTAATATCAGACTACTTAGAAAATACATATAAAACTCGGAGTATCAAGGGACTTCCCAATGAATTTTATTTCAGAGGCAACAATTATACATATATATATTCGCTTTACGCTGTTTCGCGAATTGCGTCAACGGTTATTTTCGGGGCTGAAAATATCTAGGGCTAAGATCCGATCTACACCCGCGTCATATTTTCCGTCCGCTATAAACGATCTCGGCCGACCGAACACCGTTAACGGGTGAGTTCCGATCTATCTTCGGGATTACGATTCGGTTTATTTTAGTGATTTTTAATTAAGCCTCGCAAGGACTCCGCTCGGAGAATAGAAAGATGGAGCGGGGGAAAAAAAGAAATAACGGGCTCGAGACAAGGGGTCGGCCATCCGCTGAAATAAATCTCCGGCGTCGGAGTTTGGACCCGGCCCAATCGTCACCACCCCGCTCGACGATGAGTCCGCGAAACACACGCCGCGAGTTCTGTAAACTGAATAGTGGGAGGTTTCACTCGGCCAAAAGCTAACTCAGTCAAAACCACCTGTACACAAACCGCTTGTTGTTAATATAAACTGTTGCATCATTTTCCTTCGAGCCTTGCCAAAGCCTAAAACCTGGCCTGACGAACAATCATTTATATTTAAGACAACGCGACTTTTATAAGAATTTCGCTGCAACCCTTATTTCGAGATCTGAATTTCTTGTAAAGAAATTGTTACGCTAATTGATTCGCGAACATTAGCTACGCGGGCTCTTGAAACGCGAGTTTCATGAACACGATCCCCTTTATTGATAATAGTGATAATATTACTATGCATAAAAGAGAAGAGAGTGTGGAATGCGGAAGAGGATGGAAGCGATTGGGGCAGGTGCCCTATCTGGTTTGGCTCCAAGAAAAATATGCTGTCAAAGCAAGGGAAAAAACAGCGCTAAAGCTCATTTTGTAGAGAGACAAAAACTTATTATTTTTATTTACTGAAGGTTATTTAAAATCAATAAATTACTTCAATTTCTAGCTAGACAACCGCTACAACCGCTAGAAAACAGGAACCAGATAAATGGTTGTACGAAGCCTGCAGTGAGAATCGAACTATCACAAAAAAAAATGTTAGACAACGAAACGCGATGTACACCTCAAGCTTTTGCATTTGTACGACGATCGATAACGGTTGAATTAAATCTTGAACCAACCGGGGGCGAATTCACGCAGCGGATATAAAAAGTACAATGGTCTGTTGGCCACCTGTCACGAAGGTCTGTCTCCGACGGAGCAATCTACCTATTCCGCAATTGTATTATTCATCAAAGAAATCATAATGGACGCGTTTTTAGGCGGACGAAATTCGATAAATCGATCAGGAATAATTGTTCGCCTTTCCCACTACGAAATACGAAATGGAACCGAAACTTGCTCTCAGTTTCAGAATGTAATTCGTACTGAAGCATTAAGATGCCGGTTTCCTTTAAGAAATATATACATTTTTTGGATGCTCTCATTGATCATGTCAACTGCCATTTAACGGAAGATATACTGAAAAATATAAAGCGGAAAGAGAATGAACAAGTCATAAGAGAAGAGGATGAAAAATGCTGAGAGGAATGGCACTCAAGAGTAAGCAGGAATAACTCCTTTGTTCGAGAGAGTTTGCCCTCTCCACAAACAGTTTAAACGTCCGACAATGTATTGAAGTGTATGACGCCAGTCTAGTCGGTAGTGTATTGACTAGTCAATATTTACCGCGCTATCGAATCAATGAATAAATAATTAGTATCTCCCTTCAGTTCATTGGGCGGGAACCGACGCGCCCGACTGTAAGTAAATTTCAGTTTCCCCAAGATGAACACTGATCGGCGTAATGAGATGTATTACATGCCATGAATACTGCGATCAGTATGTATGGAGTTCATAAATAGGTCAGCGCGTCCGCTCTGTTGAACAATGTTCAGCCGGCATTAGTGTCGAAGTATAGTTTCAAGGGAGGTACCAGAGGGGATTGCGATTTTCTAACTAATTAAGGTTTCCCGTTGGGCGCATGCGAATGGTGTCTTAGAGTTTTATTCACGTAATCGCCCTCTCTCGTCGGCGAACACTGAGAACACATACTCATTACCCTTCGATATACGGCAACTCTAACAACCAACATATTATACATTTCAGAATTTACTACTCAATTACACGAATAGCTCCAATAAAGTCACAACTGACTGCGCTATATAGCGAGGTAATTATAATTAGCTCAATTACAGAGGATTCTTAAAAAATATAACAGTAATTTCTATTCTTAATTGAAGAATCGAAATGTAGGGCAAATGCGTTTACTCCGCATAACTGTAACACTATGTCCGACTACCAATGTTAACTTCATTATTTTCCTTCAATTTCTCCTACCATAACCTACCGCTTTATTATAATTACATTTACGCAGCTAAGGAAGCGCACTATAATGTTCTGTGAATCGTAATTTACGAACATGAATTTAAATTCTGCCATAAATATTTTAATGAGTATTTATTTAATCTCTCCTCGAATCGTCGAATAATTCTATAACCATTATTGTCCAGCCAATAAACTGAAACAACTAAAGAGGTAGTGTTTGAACAAACAATTTGGTAGTTATTCGATGACCGAAAAAAATTTTTTTTCTTTTAACGATCAGAAAAATATGCGTAACAAATGTTTATATAACACACTACTCGTAAATACGTAGCTATATCCGTTCAGAGATGGAAGCGAAAAGCGTACTGCGAAATGCCGACTGATTATGTACGGTTGGGGGAGTCGCGACGCCAGTGGAAGCGCCCTAGAATACACAAATCGTTAGGTTTATTAGGGGGCAATCAACTCCACTTTATTCGGCGCTGGGGGGTCCGGCAGACGGGAGGCCGAATGGGCGGACGTTATTATCGATTGACATGTGCCCAGGAACCGCCACCTATTTCAAGCCGGAGCAACACGTTCCCATGTAAGGGAAACAGTTCTGAAGAGACCGCCAATACACCTCCAAGAGAGGTACAATATTGTACCGGGGCGTTTGGGAATTCGGTACACGAACTGTAACTCAACTGTCAATTAACGAAATTAAAAAGGGGTGAAGACCATCCGAAAAATGTCCCCGTCAATTACTTCTTCTGAAAAGTAATACTTCGGTTAGGGAGAGAGAAATGTTCACAAATATCCGAACCTGGGATTATCCAGGTCAACATGGTTTACTGAAGGCAAACCTAACGATAAGCAAATAGCAAGATGTGTTTTTCGAAAATGTGTTCTCGGAAGACGACGTCCTGTCACAAACATCTGTACCGCGCTCGGCATACGGCAAAAAGAAAGCTCACTTCGGCCCCCGGATCGAAGACCATTAACGCTACAGAAAAGAGCGGACAGAAGGGTCATTTACGGACCGGGACACGGTACACACTGGGCGCTTGAACACTGCAGAAGTAAAGGGACGAATCGTTTCCATCCCCTTGTATTTCTGTAAGGAACTTCCCAACGTTTACTCCTCCTTTATTGACTGGCATTCTCAATGGGCCTCAACGCAACTGACACATAAAATAGAATTGCGATTGGACACCGGTAAAAAGGATGCCGATATTTAAACCCGAGATCCTACAGCTTTACCGGTACCCGCATATATTTGCCTGGACTTTGAGAAGGGTCCTCCTCCTCCTCCTCCTTCGGTACATTTGAGACGTTCAAAGAAAGCAGGGCTCTTTTTCAGTTCGGCAGGCGGCATTTCCGATGTTTTTTTTTCCTCGAACCGTCCGTACTTCCAATAGCCCTTTTTCTTGTGTACGAGAAATGTCCTAGCGTTCTCAAAGAGGACATTTGAAGAAGGACCGTATACGTTTACGGATTAGAATGGAGCGCTTTACTACCGAGATCGCTTATTTTGGAAAGCCGTGTCAACAAACTAACTAAACGAGGAGCCGAATTTTTCGACCTACGCGCGGACGGGTTCGACTTCATCGAGCCATCTTCAGTAGCATTCTGTCAGTAAATTAGTGGGCCGCCTATGCATGTAGATTGCCGACAGAAAATAGAAATTTTTTTGGCTCAATGAGGCTCAAAGATACGGTAACATTGCCGGTACCCGATTCTACAGTGAGTCCAGTCCAGCATTATACTGCATAATATTGTATACAACATTCGGAATCCGAAATGCGGCTCAAGTCGAACAGCCGAATGGGGAGCCAGAAAATAACAGTTACGATAAGCGAGTCATATTTTATTCATCTCCGCAGCGTTAACATTTCTCGGGCCTAACGGATAAGCAGACTGTAACTGACGGTAGCCCCATCACTGGAGAACGCTCGGAAAGGAATAATGTAGACCTTTCACTGTTACCGATCCCGTTCGCGACGAATCTGCACGACAGCCCGGAAAATTGCTTTTTCCTTTAATTCATGTCTTCCCGGGTCCACTCCGCTTGACCGCCGGACGTAGGGCGTTTATCGGAAACGAGGGGAGGAAAGGCGTAAAATAAAAAAATGGCTGGCCGGGGGAAGAAAGAGAGGCACCTACATCATTAGGACAGTGTCAATATTTGCGAGGGGCAACGTAGCCTAAGAAGATGAATGCAACAGGGACAGTAAAAACAGGGCGACTTCATAAATAACAGAGCGAACGGAGGATGAAGAAAATTCCCTCGCACCGTGTGTTTTTGAAACCGATCGTAAAAACCGGGGATATTGTAATCATTGTGCCGCCGGAAGCAATCAACCGCCTTGCTTTATATTCACCGTCTAAATAAAACCGTTACATTCCTTGTATTAGATTTAAGGTACATACTCAAATATCACAGAAAATAGCAGCAAACGAAATAATTACGCAAAAGACGTACACTGGTTTAGTACCTGGAATATGCTGCGAGACGAATGTGGAATACGCTTTGATATGAAATTATGTAATAATTGGGGAAAGGGATGTAGCGCCTTCGATAAGTTGGTTAACAGCGTCAGTTCGGAATGGGAGATGCGCGTACTTCGCGCGGATTTAAATTTTAAGTTAGAACCGAGCAACTAAATTTCAACTGTAATCGCTGCGAAGGTCAATTATGCGAACTTTGTAATTTACGAGTAATTGAAGATAAGTACCATTTCCTAGACATACCCCCGCGTATGGGCAACAGGGAAGGAAATATGTCCGGGCAAAAGTATCATCACCAGTAAAGATAACGATATATCTGTAAGAGAAAATTCAGAATTATCTTATTTTTTTGTGAGAGATTTAATTGAACATGTATAACCATTTATATTGGAATGTCATTAACTATACCAAACAATTTAAATATTTTTTTCTAATATGAAAACATAACACGTAATAAACTTAAAAATTCACAGAATACGAAGCGTAAGATCTACAGTAAGTGGTAATTCGACTGGACAGCGTGCAAGAACTGGCCAGAAGAAAAAGTAAAATAAAGCAGCTGAAACATAGCTCATTAATCGTAACGATCCAGATTTAAACAACAGATAGGACCGCGCCCACGAATTTACAATACCGGCGGCTTAAAAATAATACGTTCTATTTTTAATTGAACGGATCAATATTTAATTTAAAACTAGCGACGAATTTCAACTTCCCGATCTCATCCGGGCACGAATTGAATTATTCATGCTTTTAAAACTGTGAAAACCTCGGTCGCACTCTGCAGAAAAATATTCACATGGACACAAGGGGCAGAATGGTTGGACGATTGTATAACCGCTAAAATAACAAGATGGTGTGGACCTTCGGAAATTAAAATTCTTAGCGAGTGTCCAGAACGAAATTATACATTTGGCGACAATTTTGTATAGGAAATTACGATGCTTTGCACAATGTATTTCTCAGGCTTTCAATTTCAATCCTACAAGCAAAGCTGTTTAAAGCAAAGTGTTTAAAAAACCTCAGGTACTCGCCTCAAATTTGCCTAAATAACAGGAATAACATTGATGATGAGCGAAAATCTCCAAAGTATGAAACGGGTCGCTTAACGACCACTGATTCAAAGAAACCACCGCCGTTGCGCTCTCTATATCAAATAATGGCATTATATTATCTAGTACCGCATGTGGTATTTATGTATATACATAAACCTTAGTTATATAGAGATAGTAATGTGGTAGTTGGTAACCCTGACCAGGACAACCAATCAATGGACATGAGGGGGAGGGATGAAACCTACCCAGTTAATGGTAACACTATTATTATTTTAACTACTGTTAGAGTTATGTTCAAGTGCGTGGATACATTTATGTTTTGATAATTATATTTTTTCAAAATTCATTTAGTGATTATATTATTTTGTATGTCTGTGTTGTTCATAACCTGCACTCCCAACAGAGAATATTTCAGAAAGGTGGTAAATAAATGATCAATTTGTATTCAACCCGCTTAAGTTCCGGTTTAAGGAGTTTAATATCGGGTGGTGGAGAAGTTAAATTATTATTAATGTTTAAATAGATTCACAAGAAACGTACACGAAAGAGGAAGTAAGAAAAATAAGGTGACATCGTTTGTATTGTTTCGGGGTTCTAAATTCCAGCTTGCGAACCGGTGGAACGTTAGGGAGACCAATTTCATGACAAATGGACAGACGACAGACATTACGTCGGATGGAGGAGTGTTCCATGTACTAGCATAAGTTCCACTGTCTGAATCGATATCGCCTTACCCGTTCGAGTGGTAGACAGTTCGTGCGTCGCGTTCGCCCATATATCATTCGGATTCGAATCGTCCGAGATTAAAAAAAAATATTTGAATCTTCCTCATGTCAATATTTCATATACTATCCGAAATGAAACATACACGAGTTTACTGTAGGACCACCCGAGAAATTTTCCAGGTTAAGATATAACCAACTTAAACTTGGCCCAAATATAGTAAAGGTAAGCCTTAATGTAAGAATGAAAAATATAAATTGGGTAAGACATTAATGAATTACAATTTATAATAATAATTAGAAAATAAGAAAAGAAAGTTATTTTGTTTTTGAACAACGCGAGCGTACAATGTAATTCAACCCGCAGTGTTCCTCCGCCTTACCGTTAATCATGTTGTTGCCAGAAAACCAAATTAAATAGCCGAAATTCCAAACTGAACACGAAAGCTAATGAGAAAGTTCCCTCGCATAGTTCGATCCATAATTAAATCCCGCCGGTTCTACTTGCACCCAACTTGTTATTCTAGTTTGATGTAACAGGGGGCTCCTCCCACACATATCCGCGGGGTCGTCCCCCCTAAGGTGAATAATTAACTTTGAAGTCGGTCAAAGTCCGGGGGGAGTTGATTTGACAGAGGACAAGCGCGGGAGAAGGAGGAGGAGGAAGAAGGGGAAGAGGAGGGACACTGGGGCCCGCACTTTAATGAATCTTGAGCCGCCCGTTTAATTTCATCCCGAACAAACAGCTCGGCCCCCGTAATATCTCCTGTCGGATCTAATCGTTCCCAATTAATGCTAAACCTGTCCCGTTTAGATTAGATGTCGGCCGCAAGGCTTTAACGACCGATCAAACCGACGATTTATGTCCACAAACGTACAGAATTTAGTGTGTTCCAGAATGGATATATAATAAAATACGCAATCGAACAATATATATCTAGCTGTAGCAAAAAAAAGTAAAAATCACATCTAATAACATTACAAAGCTCAAGTGAAAATTAAGATCAATGTGATTAACAATGCGAAATGATATAGAATAAACTTCATATAGAAAACACTTCTATGAATACACTTAATGTCGTATATAAAGTATCGTATTCTTGTGAAAGAGTCTAATGTACGCCTATATTAGTCTAATATAGGCGTACACACGGGAGATAAGCCCGCCGGACGCGATATCAAACATGTCTTTCCTCCGGAAACAAACAAACGAATAGTGAGCCATATTGTGTAATGGGAAAGTTATAGTTCACAGAGTGGAATCGAAAGTCGTAAATCTACGTCGTAACCTCGGAGTCGGCATTAATTTCCAAGATAGGCACGACCGCGGGGCTGGAGTGGGCTGTGCGGGCCTTGCATCAGTAGCGCCGTTCACGATTGAAACAACTGGCCCCCAACAGGTGCGTTCAAAATCAGGTCGTGTGAAGTACGTACCTTTAGGTACGGGATCCCTCCTGTCGGGCTATATACATTCCGGACCCGAAAATATATTCCGATCGAGAGGGGAGTAAATCTCCGATTTTTTTTTAGCCTCGGGAGCAAAACATTCGAGAAAACAAGTTCACAAAAGGAGAGAAAGAGATAACAATACTCGAACCCCCTTGTGGGTGTGTATCGGTGAAACTAAATTTATCTCGACCGAACTTCCTAGTTTCATACCGAATGGAATTTTCCCGACGGAACAGATTCGTGCTTAGTACGGATAAACAACTCGTAGATAAAATAAAAATAAGTCCGCGTGAAAGTTAATAACCAAGTGCAAGAACTCAACTACCCACAGAATCCTATTTAGTTCAAGCTTAAGGCCATTCATTGAATAAGGGTCGCCTTTCAGCCAGCTAAATATAACTATTTGGTGATGATCCAAGTGTTTTTATATTCCAGTGCCCACTCCTCTCGGTGCAATGAACTCTATATTTTGTCAAAAAGATTAACAAAATATTAGGGTAGGCTTTATTGTTTTGCGGACAATTCCGCTTGGGGGAATGGGGGATGAGATTTCCTATCCCGTGTCTCTTCTTGAGACCCGGATGAATCCTCAGTTGTTACTAGTGTTGGTCATCCAGTCACTACTTCCACTTCTATGTTACTACTAGTTTATAATATATTACAGTATTGAAAGTAATATACTCTTCAAATTGCGACAAATAATTAATAAAGGAATACCGACGGCAAGCCAACAGACAGAGATAGTAAAGAAATTTTGAACACAATTTACCAAATACTACATGCAATCGAACAAATAATATTGCAACATCGGAACTAGTCGAATTTGTTTTTTTTCGGATTTCTTGCTCCAAAGCTGATTAATCTGGGTTGTTTCAAAGCCCTCAATTTAGATTAAAATACGATTGGGGAAGTGAAAGAAGATCATCTAATGCCTTCTAAAGCGGAGGGAAGTGGGGACATTACCCCAACTTATACCCATTAGGAGTTGCTGAGTCCAGGTAAAAGCGGTTCGTAGACCCCCTTTTCCTCCTCCTCCTCCTCCGGCCCACAGATCAACCCCAATAATCGTCCAGATGGTATCGATCGGAGAGTCCGAAGGGAGACAATTCCAGAATAAAGTCCAACCCTTGACAGGGGGAGGGAGGGACTTTCGGAGGCGGGTAGGTCTGGTCCGAAGTTTCGCATCCACTTTTAATGCCCTCCCCTCAAATCTCGGAAGTCCCTTTCCAAGGGTCGGAGATAAGATAAATAATTTAAAATAAAGTTAGAACCAGGAACTGAACTGCGTCCTATATTCGTATGAAACTTCTTAGCTAGACCTGAGTCCAAACTGTGGAATGTAGTCAAAGTGCGGCACAGTTATACAATATTTACAGTAATTTCAATTTTCATATAAATGTTCATATTTTATTTTTAATATATGCAATATGGCGAAATATGGCACTTTGTTATCACACTAGGGAGGATCAAGATAATTTTTTTTATGTATATACTGTAAGTTAACTGACAGCAGAATAGACGCAGAATTATTTAATTCAATCAATCGGAACAAATATAAAAATGATAAATTACAGGTACTTTTAGGCAAGGCAAATATGGTATTCGTACAAGAAGTGATGTCCAGACTAACTGGCTACCCAGGGTATCATAACATCTAATTTGAAAGCGGTAATATAAACTATTATGAAACAAAAGTTAGTACCCTGTATAAAATTAGTACTTATGGCAACACGAAATACTTATTAAATTCAGTAGCTTCATATACTGATACGTTTTGGTTTGACAAAAGTGAAATATACGGCTTAACGCCTAGCAACAAAACCAGGAGGGAATCTAAGTCGAGCGTGTAACAGGCCACGGGGTGCGAGGAGAATATCCCGGAGCTGCCGTCGTCATGGAGATGGGTCCATTTTGGTTCAACGCAATTAACCGTGTTCCAACTAAGGTGACCCGCAGCGATACCGAATTAACAGGGACATCGTCCCATAAACGAAGGAGAATTACGACGCCCAGGGGGTTCCCAGCCTACCGAGAGCTTAACGCGGAGTTGTGCAACTCATTTCCGCGATAAAAGTTAATTTCTTTCACTTTACGTCCATCCGGTTTCTTAACAGAATCAAAAAATTCTATATCGTTGCTAAAACACTTTTTTTTAATTTAGAACTTACTGAACCCTTAAGCAAAAAAAAATTATCGTATAAAAACCTGCTAAGGTGGGAAAATATGAAAATTCGGATCATTATTACCGATAATTTCAGTAATCGAAAACGTCAACATTGTGTAAGCTACTTCGTTGGATACAAGATACCTTCACAGCAATATTCGAAGAGACGTTACATAACTTCATGCCCCCCATTCTTCATACCAAGCGCCTTCATAGCCCAGGCAACAAGTAGAAATCCCAGGCTTTTAGTTTTATAAGGTGGATGCCAATAAAAGTAGGAGACACGAAGGGGTTTTTCCAATATGCTTCTATTAAGATAATTTTGTTATTATGTATTTATTGTCCTCATATTACCGTTAAATATTATTCATTTCATATAAAAGAATGCCGGAGTATGTGTCCTGGTAGAAATGTCAGATTTTGACAGTTTTACATTGATTCACTTACGTGAAAAGAGCTAAGAAAATATCTTGTTGACCAATTTACAACTTTTGCTTATCGATCAGAAAAACTTCACAATGTTTTCGACAAAACTCTGTCTATAGAAAAAAATCACAAGACAGACTGCAGTTCGGGTAAACAATTCGGTGGGGAAAACTTCGCAGTTTCGGGAACCCCAAATAAAATAAACAGAGGGGCATTCAGCGAGGACGGGATTAAACTCCGAACTAAAATGCAGAGCGAAGCCCAGCGGAAAAGTTTCAAAGGGGACAGGGCCCGGTTCTAGGGACATTTACACAGCCAGGCCTCAACAACATCCACAAACCGACCGAGGGGGGGAGGATGGTTGTACCACGAAATTGGACTACAGAAACCGAACCCGGGCGTGTTTCCGACAAACGGAGCGCGGAGGCCGGTTTTATTAGAATTTATTCCGGGCGGCCACCGCCCGGATTTGAGACCCTTGAAGTTCTATAATTTGCGAGGCGCTTAATTAGGAGCAACTCACAACGATTTATGGCCGCTCGGCCAACTCAACTCTGCTTTCTGACTCTCAATTCGCTGAAAAAATGCAACGAAAAATTTCTAGTGTAACTTTATCCGCAACGATGCCTTTTATTATTTCACGATTAAAAATAAAACATGGCAGAAGAATTGAGATGAAACGAATGAAGCGGGAGAAAATGTCTGTCTCTATTTCATTAAATCACATTTGCTAGGCATTAGAGCTCCTCGGAATTATGAATTAGGTACTATCACAAATCTTTTTCAAAGTATTAGACGTTCTAAAATATTCGTAAATATAGGAGCCAGAAGAGATGAAGTTTCCTTAATTATTTTCATGGACCCGAAAAATTGCGCAAGAAAATTCTTCAAACAATGACACAGGGTTCTGGGGACGCAATATTGGCAACGATTCAATTAAACAAAACAGGTAATCAACAAGTAGGGTCACAGCCCGGCATCGGTTAAGGTCGCGGTGACAGTGCTCCAATCGTCATAGCAACGGTCATAATGGCCGCGAAATTATGGAGGTAATTTCAGGAAAATTAATTCGTTCGATTACATTACACACTAACAGAATACACGTACCGGCCCATTGTACGGAATTCAGGAATCATCGTGAAATATCTTGGAAAAAATAATATATTAAAAGAAATCTACACCTTTTAATTTAGCGACTTTATTCCGAACCAACTTTTAGAATCAAGCCGACTGGGAGCAGTTGGCCACTCCCAATTTCGGTTCTTAACGATAAACGCTTTCCGATACATTTCCGCCGCCGACTGGCAATACTTTGATTTCAGAATTCTGACGTTATTTCCTCGAAGATAACGGCGTTGTGAAGTTAACTCATTAGTTCAGTTTTCCTTCCGAACATTCATTAAAATAAGTAACATAAAATAAATAATTAAGGTCTTCATGTATAATTTGGACAATTCCTGTTTATAAACTGCATTAAAACCATCAAAATACATAGATATAATTAATAGGTATGAATCTATTAACGGCTCCTAAAAAACAAATGTTCAATACTTTATGTAAGTATAACAGCTTAGTTACATTTAGTAATTTCATATATCTTATTAAATAAATGTAACCTTTACACATGCATGCATTCTTAGACTGCGTACATGATCTAGGAATAATAATGTAAAGTTTCTAAACCCGAACGACGGTGTCAACTATATGACAGTGCCGACGGAGCAGCCATTCATCAGTATACCGCGAGAGGAAACGCAGTTAATAACAAGCGAGCTTTGTCCTATAAAAATATTTCATTACAGCTATCCGTTGATAATTATTGAAAGCATCCCTATAATTTCTCCAGCTTTGGACCGAGAGACGAAAATAGCTGAGTTTTTTCTTTAAGTATAAATGATGCGCACGATGAAAAGGCGTATGTAAGTTAAAGGTAATGATCCGCTAAAAACAATTAAATGAATACCGTAGTTTTCTCGATCTTCTGCCTCTGGTTTGATCTTTTGCCATAGCGATTTCGGCTGCTCGCCATCTTCACTAGCTGTGTCCCTAAGTGGAGACAGAAGATCGAGAAAATTATGGTTTTCCAAATCCTCGCAGACCGCGTAACATGTGTTCCAAACTAATTACTCGAATGTATAGACTGGTTAATTTATAAGGCAAAGAAGCAAGACAGAAATTGAAAGCAAATAAATATTGGGTATAAACAACAGGTTTAATAATCATGCAATGATCGTAGCGATGAGGGATGGGGGAGGCAAACAAACAAAAGAAAACAAACAAGGGGAACCTTTTAATCCAGCGTTTGATCCAAGCGAGGCAGCCGGTCTGGTGTTCCTGGTTGTGCGGGGGAGGCTGCGGGGGCGGCCTATTGGGCAGTATTGTAATGATTGTGTAGACGATGATGCACTGGTAGTCCATTGCGAAGCTGGGCGGGCCGTGGACATGACAGCGGGCGGAAGCTGTTCACTGGGAGGCCGGCGGCGGCCTACTGGCTGGGCCCGCGGCCCGCCGCCCGCCCCCCGTCGCCTAGCGACCCGACCCAATCCCCACCACACCCCACACACCGAAATCAACCTCTCTCACTCTACCATCTTACCCCCTATTCGACTGCACTCTGTCCCCGGGGGCCACAAATAATGAATACATCATTACGAACATTACGCTAAAGAAAACAATTGCAGACAACGTCAACGCTACCCTCCAAATAAAACCCGCGGCGTTATTTCAATCTATTGGCTTTTTTGTCTGTATTTGTACAACGCAGTGAGAGACTACGGCTTGTTATCTAGTTATGCTCGTGATTATTAGATGTTTTTAAGATACGAATCTGTCGCTTCGTGATAAGTTTCATAATCCTTTACAAATTTGGTCCACCTTTTTCAAGGGACCTTGAACTACACGCCTTTTAACTGACAGTATAGTACTGACGATACCGGGGAGCGGAAACCGACCGTATTTTTAACCTTTTTTAAACTTTTATAATTACTTTTCCTGAGTATATTTATTTGGAAAACATATTTGAATAGAAACAATATAAAAAGCGTAATGTCTCAGAACTAAATAAGAATCCTGACCAGGATACATCCTGAAATCATTAAGCGACTGAATCCCCATGGCCTTATGCAGAGAGGGGGATACAGACCGCCAGGGCAAAACATCTAAAATTTATAGGATATATGCAGTGGATTCGGGAAACAGTTGCGCAATCTCAAGATTCAAAGTTCTTCGAGGTATAAAGAAACTTGAAATACGGAAGTGGAGTACAGGTCAGTGGCAGCTCTCGTAATAAGAAACGATACCGGTACACATGTTTGGACTAAACTATTAGCCAAATTGAGTAAGACTACCGTTTCTAAAAGTTTGCGGGGGATGTGATACCGCACTAAAAATGAACGCGTGCCCGTATCAGTCGAGCGCCTCCTCCCGGGACATTCTCGTAAATCGCAGAGAAAAGCACTCCGCTTACCCGGTAAAACTGTATTAGCCGCGAGTATATAAGACCAGGGAAATATCTGAGATAGACACTTCGTTAAGTGTTGGCCAGTACAGTGTTTCGCATTAAAATTATAGAAATATACACTTAATAAAGAAAGATACAATATACAAACAGAAAAATAAACTTAGCGTTTGAAACTACCGGCAGATAAATAAGCCAAATTTAAAATACGGTTTATTTAAAATTTAAACAGGTTTTGATAATTTGTTTTTCAGATCACTTGCCCAGGCCTCTACCGGTGAACTATAATTATAGTATACGCCTAGTTTCATTAAATAAATACAGAATATTTTTGCAGGGTACGCAGACGAGATAGAACAAGTGCCGGTTCATAGGCTCATCTAAGACTGCCGGTGACTGCAGACACGGAAGAAACTTAAGCGTAAAACTTTATGTGCCCCCCATTTATTGCTTCTCTGTGAAATTCACGGACCGTCACATATCTCGGGTAGGAAAACTGCAGGCGGAAGCCGATCTAGAGCTACGCCCTACTAAAACCCAGAAACGGCGCTATTACCCTGCGTCGAAAATGTATCAAGGGAATCGAAAAAGGAATAACCTCCGGGCGACCCAAGTTTATTCGCCCGTCGCAATATTGGTACACACAACATGCAGAAACTGACTACGCGGGCGTGGGACGATGGATGAAAATTATCGAACCGAAAGCAAATGAAAGCGTGGGCGGACCCGTGAAAGGTGAACAGGAAGGGGGAAGGAGTTTGGGAATATAATGGGAATCCAACTATATAAAGGGTCCGAAAAGGTTTTGAAATAACACAGAGAGGGAGAACGCCTCGAAGGGTGTCGGAGATAATAGCTTCTGACGAGGTTTACGCCTTACTTTAATGAAAATTGCGATTAAAACAGCTATGATATACTTCTTCCATACATACATCACCATGTCTCAAGCTAAGCATATTGCATTTACTAATAACAATTAAATGTGGTAAAAAAATAGTGCATATTGAACGTTGCAGTTTTTAAATTAAAAAAAAGTCCACTGTCCAGTTTTGTAAGTACTGACACCAAGGACTCAAACAACCCCGTTCGGTGATTCTACAAACACCCACACAATGTAGACGTAAATCTAATAATTTAAGAACTTCTTCGGATTGTCCTCGGGGGTTTGGATTACCATCCTCCATGAAATTTTACTGCAACAGAAGTAGTATTTCAGTAGAATTGAAGCTGGCGAGAAGTTGAAACCAGTCCAGCAGGAGGAAAATCCCAAAACTAGAGAGCAGTTTTATTTGTCTGTTGATGGAGGTCACGAGGGAAATAAACTTTGTTTAACCCGCCGAGTTTAATTTTTCCGCCCTTGTGACGAACTGCAGCACATAATACAATGGATGCGAACACAAGTGGGAGTCTTGAACGACAATAGACGGGACGATCAGGTCAATGGCTAAACGCCAAGTGGGAGACCCAAACACACAGCGTCGGGGTCGGACTCAATCTCAATCCGAAGAAGGTCACGGACGCGATTTTATGGCCCGTTTCTTCGAGCCAGTCCTTTATGCAGTATATACCTCAAGAAGCTCTAAATTGACCCGTAAAACATATGACAATATCTGACATTCAAAATACTAGAGATATTCGTCAAAATAATAGAGGCATGATTACTACACATTTTATGATATTCATTGCGATGAAGGTTATAGAATAGAACTTTATGGTCTGAACTGATGACGGACATATGCAGAAAATGAACTTGAGTCCCTAAAGAACGAAATTCCCCAAATTATAATGTAATTTATAGATTTAGTTACATAATATCACATAATCTCAATGTAAAATTCCATTTCGAGACTTTTGTTTTGTCGTCCCTATATAAATAGACATATGTCAATTCGAATGGACCGTTGTGAAAAAAGAAGACACTTATACGCTGTTTAAGTTTCAAATAAACTCCGTGACTTAATAATAAAATTAATATTCCAAGCGCGGGCAACAAATAAGCCGGGGTGGAGCCGCGGCGTAATGAGTTTTCGCGAAAAATTCTGAGCAAGATTAACGAGCTCTTCGGAAAGAAAAAAAATCAACAAAAAAAATAATAATTGATTAAATTACACAGGAAAGTCTTCTGTGCAAAAGCCTTTATTAAAAAAGTTTCCGTTGTTGAAATGCCAATGGACCTGTCGCTCGGAATGGAATTATGCGGTCGCGTCCATTAAAAGGTAGAATGCGACCGATGTAGCGACCGGCGGAGGGGCAGGGGGCGGTATCTCCCCGTGTTTCCCCTAAACGGACAAACTAGGACCATTAGCGTCCGCTGCACGCCATTCGCACGTCCGACATGAAATGTGAAACTCTTCGTTCGTTGAACATCGACATGAACGCGGTGTTTAGTGTTTTTTTAAAGCATTTTATCCCGTGGACAATTTTTTTTCGGAAACACTGCACTCACTTCGTCGATACCCAAGAATGTATCGAGAATTCTTACAAGAAAGAAAATATATCCTATATTTCGATGGGTGTCATTATGTATTACTTTTGTTTCAATACATAATTTAATGCTATATATACCGATACGTGATTGTATCTATGTTTCCAAATATGCTTTATATTCTATTATTTCATTGGTATAGTACCGTCAGCCAAAGCGGCTGGATCTTCTGAACAAACTCCGGAAGAACTGAGGGGAAATTAACATACCGCCGACTTATCCCGTCACGGAATCTAATTTTAAGCCCCATTTAAAGTTTCGGGAAGCTCGGGGAAGAGCGGACGATTGATGCCCCGCAGTACAACTTCTTTAGGCCGCTCCCCTTTGTTTTCTCCGCGACCAGAAATATCCACGGGAGGATAAATATCCGCATTTTCCGCTTCAAAATGTATACACTCCCGAAGAGAAATCCCATTCCTTTTGTTCCATCGGCCCGGAGTAAACCGGCGGCCTGAAGATAACCCAATTTTCATGCGCAGTCGAGTTATCTCAAAACTACAGGCAGAATAAACAGGCTTGTTGCGTCAGGTGCTGGCGGGTTCTGACTACATAAAAATACAGCCGCAATAAGGCACCGAAAACATTTTTACCCCGCAAAAACGACAGAATATCACAAGAATTTGTGTACAAAATAATGATACTTAGGGCGAAATGAAAGAATTTCGTTTCGACTCAAAGAAAAAACAGGTAGGAACCGATAAGAACTAGTTTAATGTTTAATCTTTATCTTTGTATTTATTTGGTTACTTGAATGTATTTGTTCAGGAAATTTACATGCAACGGCGGGTGCAACCTTTTTATTTCCTCAAGTCTCTCTGTGGAGATCTTGGGATTAGACTGACCTCCCTTCCCAAGCTTCTGAAACGACACAATTTGTTTTGCCGATTTTAAAAGCAAGACCGGTAGGTCAGTTTCCTGTCTGAAATCCATTCATAGAAATCAGCTAACGTTCATCACATTCGAAAATCAACACGAAACGCAGGTAATAATTGTCCAATAGATTTCTTTTTCAACGCTTTCTTGTAAACGCGCATATGAAATCCATAGATAAAAAATATAAAATTAAAACAAATAAATGTTATTAAACATTAGAGGAAAAATACTTCATCTGCCATGAATTACAATATGGATGTTCTTCTTGGGATATGAGGATAAATTGAACGAAGAGAAATTCGAGTTCGGTGATGACTCCCAGTGCGTGAGGACTGGGCCAAATAGCGGATGGATGCCAGTACTCCGAGATTTGTAGTAAGCAATTAATCCAACGTCAGTGGGAAACAAGAAATAGTCCCTAATTTCGGAGAACCACGGCCGAAATCAATAGTGCGAAAACGCTTCGACCAGCCAATGCCTCCCACTGCCTTTTACCCTACGTCGTATTCGCTCCACTCCTGTCCGGGAATATGAATAAGGTATTCGAAAAATGTCATTAACCGGTTTAATTTACGAGAGCAATATCCCCCTTCGAAGGGTTTTTTTACCTCGGCCAAGAATCCCCAAATTCGGATCTTTTGGGGTCAAAGCAGGGAGGGACGCCAACCGAATAAGGCATAGAAAGGCGGGCCACGAATTTGAAATGCTTGTCGGAATTTTCAATACTTTTATTAATAACGAATAACAACTGTACCGGGGCATATAGCTTAATTAGAAACGGTAAAATTAAATGGCGTTCTGCCCATTATGTCGCTATAAACTTAAATAATTCCAGTTGCTGCTAACATCCTAACCTCCCTCCTCGTAATCCGTTCCGGAAGCGGCTGAAACATTAACAGCAACACGCGACTAAACGATGCTAGTTTCGAGAGAAGTGCCAACAAAGTTCCGAGACATAAGGACCGTTAAATTCCAGAAACACTAAGGACGAGGGCTGTGTACAGTTATGCGCGGGTTACAGTGCGTTATACTGGAGCGTTACCAAACGATCCGGTGGCACTGCTATTTGAATAACGCAATGGCCCGTCGTTGCATCGGACTGATTCGCGAAGCGTCAAAATAACCGTATTTCATCCGCCAATCAAATCGGGTATTAGAGATATTTCGGTGAAATGATACATTCAGAAGTGAACAGGTGAAATAGTGTAAAATTTAACATAATAGATTAGGATGTATGTATTACTAATTCTATAATATATTTCAATTTCAAATCCTTTGTAAAGATTAAAGTCTAAATGTAACAGGGCTCCTCAGAAGTACCACCCTTACATATAGTACTAAAAAGAAAATATATACCCGCTAAAATGAAGCAGATAAATAAAAACTATTTTTTATTGCTTCAGTTTATTGCTCCCAACTGAAACAGCTCGTACAACTACCATACATAGTGACGCCGTAAATGGCCGAGTCAAATTGTTGGAGGTAAATTTTTCTGGAATTGTGTTTCGAAATATTGCGAAATTGACTCCCCTTCACCACCACCACCACTCGAGGGGTCCCGGGTCTGCATTTATGGTAGTAGCTCATTCCTGGAACGACTCCTGGCGGCAATATCGGGACGTCTCACCGGGGCAGGAAAAAGGGTAGGATAGGGGGCCGGGATACGGGGGCCTACTCCCGATCTACTTCGATCCAGGGCCCCCGCCCACTCGGTGTTTACTCCGTCTTACTCCGGGAATCGGGGAAAAAACAAGGTTCAAATCATCAAGTTCATGCTATACAAGATTTCCGTTCGTCCGATGGTCTGATTCAACAATCTCGAGCCGTAAGACCGCCTCCGTGAACTTGGAATAAATCGGTACATCTCAGATAAGGACTAACGAAATTAAATGCGGTATGAAAACCACAGCATATAGATTTTTTCAATTTTTTAGTTGATAAACAGATCTAAATACTATAATAAATAAATTTGAAATATTTATTATTGAAATATTTGACGTTGGAAGGTGGACTAAAATTAATATTAGCATTCTTTTTTTTAAAATAATTAAATTCACATTATAATATGATATTTTCAAAACAAGAGAATTTAGCTCCAAGCGTACCTCGTATTGCTGTTATTTCAATAAATAATTGAGAAATGAAATTCAAAATAACAGGTCCAATATGAAACTAGGGTAGGTCCCAATTTACAAAGTTAATGAGACGAGTTCACCATGATTCTCTACCGGAATACCATTATTTTAGGATTTTCGTGCGAAGAGAATGATAAAATGTGATCGTCAGTCTAAAAAAATAAGTAATAATCAATTGTAAAGCAGGCACACTCATTACACCAGACCGTGTAAATCCAATTAACACAAGACCCCTCAACAGGCCTTAATTGCTCCGATTTAGACCTGAGGGCTTTCGAAACTAGGAAACGAACCGACAATGAATTTATTTTTAGAAATAGAAACGGATTTGTAATATTTATAAGGTGGGCTGAATCGATTTCAGATAAGGGTAAGAGGGGCCCACCGAGTGTGCATCTTCGATACGAGGAGTCTAAAAAGTCGGCCGAGTCTTAAAGCTTACTCCCGAAAACCACATTTTTTCCTTCCCTCTTTGGAAGAGGAGATAGAGTTGTCTGGAAAACTTCGCAATAGCGAAGCCCACGCGGAATTCCGCCCCGGAACGGGGTCCCTACCCCCGTCTCTTGACCCGAAAGAACTTCTTTGAGGAAAACTTATTCAATAAAATTTATAACGAGACAGGAGAGGCGGAAGTGCGACGTAAGGCTAGTTAATTATTTTTGAAGAGACCTCTCTCTCATGGCACGTACAGCTGACAATAAATAAATATTTATTATTGTAGGAAGGGTATTACGTCAGGCAGTAATATGGGGATTGTCCCATTACATGCGGCAAGCCATTAAATACGAAAAATAAATATTTTCTACCTTTCCAAAGGTAGAAATACTTTCTAAAAGTTTTCTGGCCTCGTCGGGGAATAGGTTCATAAGTTTCGAGGTTCCGACTACCATTGTGATTAGACAGGTCGGGAAAATATCTTGCCGGGCGAAATCACGTTTCAGAGGGGAAAAAGAAAATTAAAAGAGGTGAACTCTCCCCCCCCCACCCCCATCGGCGCCCGACTACGAAGCTTTACTATAAACATTAATTAGTAAGGGACAAAAAGGGTTCATTTAATTAGGAACAGAGTGAGGCGACAGCTCGCCCCCCACCACGGAGCCCGATCGATTTCCCACTCTCAAAAATTTTCAGACTATCCTGTTGTAATTTGCCTTTGAAAAAGTACAATTGAATCTCTCGGCGCATCATTGGGTTATATTATTTTATTTGTTGCCACCGTAAACAAGGAATATTTTACGTGAAAAATGTTATGATTTCATTTCTTATTGCATAATAAAAAGTACGACATTTTCATGGAAATTTTATATTAAAATACTTTTCATGTGTTTTTTCTTTAACTGTTTTGAATACATTATTTAATAGACTTGTCAAATGTAAGTGGAAAATTGTTCCCCTCCTTATTAATTTCAAACTATGCTTCTTCTGGGAATTTAAAAATTAAATGTACGAAATATACATTTCGTTTGTGTTTTACGTAGTCTTGGTTTTCTATCGACTAACATATTCTTACTTCAAACAGTAACTTTTGACAGAAATACAAATGCAATATTTAATAAACGGTTAATAAATTTGTATATTCGGTATATTTCTTAAATTAGCCTCGTATAATACTTATTATAAATTACGGCAGGAATACGGAGTAAAACAGTTGGTGGTCTGCACAACAGGTATCCAGAATACATTTTTATATAATCCAGTGTCTGCTCTTGGGTACAAGAAAACCCACTTAACCCCCCGCCACCCAAAAAAATTCAGCTTATTTTTAATAATATATATAATATATGGGTCGGGAAAAGACGTCAAGTCGTTTTTTCCACTCGGGTAAGTGGGTCATTTGACCAGACGTTGAGAAGAAATAAATTGGCGTTCTGAACTCGGACTGGCTTTATAATGGCTGAACGACATATGGGGGAAGAGAGTTGGAGAGAGGTGCAATTCTAACACGCATCGGGTAAGATCATTCATCACGCCTGCGAATTTATGCCCATGTTAATCTGGTTTCAGGGTAAGAAATATTCTTGGGGTGTACGCAGAACGTAGATTTTAATATCGAGGTATCTTTATTTCCCATTTGCTGTTATTGGCTCTAAGGTGCGCGTTATAAATCGATGGGAGAGCCGACCCACGAAAGACCTATTTCAGATCTTGAATATTGCACAAAGTAAATTCTGATACAGGGTTTCCCAGATCTGAAAAAAGGTTGAGAAAAATATCTTCGAAATTATAACCCTTGGGAAAATGTATATATTACCCGGACTGAACAGAGAAGTAGTTAACATTTAAATTGTCCTTAAATTTAAACCGTGCGGGCCACCTCGTAATTTCTTCTCGGCGAAAATTTGTTAAATGTAATTGGAATTAAGATTGGCACAAGACCTGTTGCACTTAAAACTTGCTCAGCGGTAATCTTAGCGAAACGACGGTATTCATTAAGGAAACTTGAGCTCGGCAAGAACAGCCTTGCCAAAAGCGAATTAACCTTCAGAGTTTCATCTTGTGTAACCAAACTGAGGGGACAAACGACGAGGAAACGTGAATCGTCAAACAAAAATTCATAACTGTCAAAACATTACCGCTGGATTAATAAATTATAACGCGAAGTTCCGAAAATAACCGGCGAACAGTAATCTTCGGAGAATAATGCGAGACAAGTTTTCTTGGCCCATAATTAGAGCGCGTGCATAAAATATTTCGAGGCGTGAGTATGAATAGATTTAAGAAAAAAGCGACCCGAAGAAATACGCCCACCTAGAAAGTGCAAGGGAGAAGGATTAACAGTTTCTCACCGGGTGTTCCTAATCGCCCAGCCCTTAGATCAAATTCTTTTTAGCGTTCTTATGAAAAACCAATGCGCCACCTGCAGAAAATGCCGCCAGGAATCCTAATCATACTTATGAGTATAGAAATTTCTACAATCGCAGAAATGGACTCGTACAAGTATCGTTCCAAATTTGAATAGAAATTAATTGATAGAAATGATTTTAATAGAGATGAGAATGCACCTCTAAAAATAGCATAGGAGATGGTAAAATAATTTTTTATTAGGGAGAATCCAGCCGCCGTGACAGAAACGGCTCCAGTAGTAGAAGAGGGTACTGAAAACCCACCATTATTAACCGATCAAAATACGACTTCGTTAATCTTCCTCGGAGATATTTATTTTATTTTTTAATGGTCAGAGGAAGATATATTGAACCCACTCCCCCAACAAGACCCAGTAAAATTCCGCAATCTCATTACGGCTAAGGAGCTCGGATTTTTACTAACAACATTCTTTATCAAGGGATCACCACGAGAGTTCACCGCGCAAAATAGATTGCACTTAGTTAACATAAATGCAGGACGCTTGCCGTTTTTTAAGCAATCAATCATTGATATCGCATTAGACCGGTAGTTTACTTTAATAGAGCTCACACTGCCGAGGGATTATCTTCGGGGAAACTAGAAAAGTCGGCCTTGCTCCCCCGTCAAAGATAATGGCCAAAACGTGTCCGGGATACCGCCGGCCGAGCACTTCCTGCAAATCTCCAGGTCGGCAATTTTTTCTTATGAAAATTACTTCCCCGGCATAAAATGGCCTTAAACCGCACAGTGTGGAATCTAGTACACTTTTACGTTTCCCCCAATTGTCTCTGGCCAACGTTCACCGCCATCATCAGTTCAAATTCATCTATGGTTCGGTATATTCATTTATATAGTAATAAACGAGATAACGTAAAGAAGGATTGGTAGTGTTGCAGAAAAACAAGACAAAAAAGAAATAAATAACAAAAATCAAAATTTGAAGTATATATAACAGAGCCGACAGGTCTCCCAGTACGGCGAGAATGCTAACTACTTCTCCAAACAAGAGGTGAGCAAATGATGACATTCCGAACACGCAAGCCTCCCTACGATAGCATAATAAAAAAATATTGCAGTTTTTAATGATGTCTCGACAACTCGAGATAAATGAATACTAAGTGCTAAAAGGAAGGGATCAACAGAGTAACAGGCCAGTGTAGGATAAATCGTTCATACAACTCACCGCACCACTCCTTTGATGGACTCGTAAAATTTATAGATGCACACTCTCAACATCACTAAATATTCTATACACGAATAACGTTACAACTTCAGTGACGTACAGTACACGGTTCAAAATCAAAATGGATATAAAACAGACACTGACTCCTCCCAATCACTGGAGTCTTCAATTAAAACTGACAAACTACCTTCAGCGTCCCCTCAATACGGCTCCGAAACCCATCGTGACATCAATTCCATTACCGTCGTGTCCGTAGCAGATCCTCTCGTTTCCCCGTTTATGGACCCGGGAGGAGGATGGGGGGAGGAAAAAAGGGTTAAGAGACCGGAAAAAGGCGGGGGGGGGGATTCAATTACCACCGCTCATACTGTGTTAAACAGAGAGTCGCCGGACGGGAGAACGATATGTGTTCGTACGCAGTGAGGTGTAGAGGGTGGCCACAGTTCGGATACAACTAAGACGACAACTAAAACACATTAGGAAATGGCGTAATTCATTCCATCTTAGATATAGTCGCAATCTGTGAGACAATATTGCAACACCATGTTTAGGTAATGACACTACGAATATCGGATAGGATGATATTTCCATAATAACGTGTAACTGCTCCAACGTTCCGTTCGAGGAGGAATAAAGGACTATGAACGCGTCCTATATAAAACATAAGAGACCAAGGAAAAACGGGAAAAGCATCAAGTGCAAACTGTGGAAATAAAGCATCGGCGGGAGGAACCCTCACGGTCCGCTGACACGACGCCCAAAATAAGCGAAACGAATCTAATCTCGGAAAACACTCAAGAGCAGGGAGGGTTATTAAAATTTTAAACCAAATATCCCGTCCCGCGCGGGATCGGCGCTTTATATGGGACTTTTCGCAGAATGGAAGATTCCGGAGGAGTAGAGGGGCGGAAACAGTGGAAAATCCGGGAATCCTTCCTTCCGGACGATGTAACCCACTCTCGTATTAGCGAGAGGCCTCCGGAATTGGCAATTTCCTCAGGCCCGCTAACACCAAGTTTCAAATACAGAGGGAGAGAGCTGGCGAGAAGAGAGAGAGAGAGAGAAAGGGAGGAGGGAGATGGAGAGAGACAGAGACCCCCCCCTTACATACAACCAAGTTACGATCCCAGCCGAGGATCGTATCGTATACAAAGGGCAGGCTCCCGGTCGAAAAATCTCTCCCGTCTAGAAACTCTGGGTGCAATTAAAAAATAATAAAAGAGGGGGAAGATAACAACTGTATTATCCAATTCCTCCTTTTCGAGGGACGCGGATGGGTTTAATAACTCGTTACCGCCGAGTCCTCCATCTCCGCTCCCCGTTGAAACTCCTGAGTGAAAATAAACCTAGGCCAACGAGGCTCATTACAGTATATAATAAATTGGTGTAATTTTCACGCTGCGATTTTATAAATAATAAATTAAATATAATTAATTGCCAGAGAGAGATGAGAAACTGCTACGAGAAAAACCTGAGTAAAATTACTCGGACTCATGTAATACACTTTTACATTTCTAAACCCTATGAAGCATCTATCAAAATTCCAATATGTGAATAAGGAAGAACGGGAATTATTTTAAATATAAGACTTATTTTTGAATACTTCTTTTGCGGTCTGCACGTAGCAAAAAACCAAATCAGCGACGGGAGACAGACAAATGCGAAATCTACGGTATAAAACTTATCTCCCGAGATACGTTGGAATACACACAGTTCTACGAACCATTCGCCTATCAACTTGTAATGAGAACATTCTTAATTTCAGTACTTTTTCTTAGAAGGAAGAAACAAACACCCGCTGGCACGCTTTAACGATAACTGGATATCTGAATTTCTATTCGGACCCTCTAATATTATGAAAGAGCAGAGAGAATAGGGACAAACGAAAATACAATGTCAACAGTTAATCAGAAAATAAAACTGTGGCCCGGAACAGTACACTTCAGAAGAATTCTTCAAGCAGAAACCATCTATTTTTCGAAACAGCCCTAAAAAAATCCAGATTTGTTTACGCGCTTGGAAATAAGGTTAACAACCGAGTCTCGAACGACCCACGACGACGAACGCCCTTCTCAAAAGCGTTCTTTTCAAGCGGCCCCGAAGCATAAAATATATGGCACCCATTTGAATTCAACCTCTACCGAGGAAAAAAATTATCCCACAGAGGTTTCAAGCGATGTTTACAACACAATACTTCGACCGCAGACAAGCTTTTGATTAACTTTTCCTAAGGCGGTAGGATTTATCGAACTGTGGGATATAAACCCGCGGCAGATTACGGAGCGTACCAATTTCGCCTGTCTGAATTGCTGCCAGTGTACCTCGGCGAGCGTCCCAGCAAACCGGCAACCGGCTCATGCTCCCGCCTGTAGTCCGGGGGATTACTTTCTTGTTTCAATCGAAAGGAAGGAGCCGGGGATGGAGGTGGAAATTTCGACGCAACAATAGGCCATTGAGGACGGGCGGGCCCCGCGTTCTCTCCACTAGCGGAATCCTCCAACAATAGAAGGTAAGCCACCGGGAGCTTAATATTAGCGCTCCCACTATTTAGGTTATAAAACAGAATTCTTGTCGAAAACGGGGTGCCTCCCATTAGACCGTGTGACATGCTCTAATTACTACCGAGTATTACCACTATTATTGAGCCATAGGTCTGTTATCAAATGTCCCAACGCTACAAACTAAATTCAACTCCCGTGGAAAAGCATTACTTTGATGTAATACACTAGAAGTTGGAACACAGATCTGTTGGATGCCGATCTAAAACAGATGCCTTATGAAATCTGTCCCAACCAACATAGATCAGTATTAGCATATGAGTTTATAAGTAATGAAATATAAACGTAATTTTACCTCTTAAAGGCATCTGAAATTGTTTCCGTTTTTTCCTTTCGGTGATGAGTTTCGTTTCTTTTTAGTCTTATAAACCGTTTTACCCGGTTCGTTTATTTTTCACTTCAAATTAAAACCGGTAAACAGTTATCCCGAGTAAAGGACTTAATTATAAAAGGAGTAAATAAAACAGAGTAACAGAAGCCGGTTTACTTTTTTCCTGTGAAAAAACGCTCGGAAACGGGCAGGAGTTTTAACCACCTCCATTTGATTGTAAATAATTTAAAATTAACGAATGGATGAGGGCATTCATGCTCCGGAATGAAAACCGTATAGTTGGGGAGAAACACGCGCGAAACTCTGAGCTGACATTGCAGGCGGACAATATCGGCGGGAAGCGTCAAGACCCGGAGGAGGTTTCCTGCTCAAAATGGGTATCACGTCGAGTATCACTTACTGTTGACATAAGAGGGTACACATAATGGGGTACTTACGGGCCCGGAGCGCTGCCCGCCGGCCTACTACTACTACTGTTCTCTGGTAAATTCGAGGATTTTAGCCGTGTTCCATTTTCCGAGATGATTACAGTTTCGAGTTCTGCATTTCGACCGCCGTAAGAAAGAGTATTAAATACGTCAGATTTGAGCTCCCTGGATCGGAAGTTAATTTTACCTAATTACATTTTAGTGCTTTCTGATTCCGTTTTACGTTTTTTATTTAATTTTATCAGTTTTTTCGAAATTTTTAAACTTTAGTGTTTCGGAATTACGCTATCCGCGTAACTGAATTGGTAATCAATTCAACTTTGCTACTGACTGATAAGATTATAGATTTCTGGAGATAAATATCACAAGTAAATTTTATTAGTAAAGATTCAAAATAAAAAGGATAATTGGTATTTAGAAATCTGTGTCTCTGTAATCCGAATTTATTTATCGGAGTTCATACTGGTTTGGAAGGGACAATGTTGGGTCGAGCCAGGTGGCCCGGCCGGCGGGTCAAACATTCGCTCCCCCACCCGCGGCGGCAGGGGGGAGTTTGCCCTACTTTCCCGAGGTCTCCCCCCAAAGGTTTGCCACCCCCGGCCCGTTTCCACACTCCGATCGTTCATCCTCTCTCTAGCCCGTGTTATTTCCCACTTACACGCATCGGTTTCGCCTTTTTCGGCCTATACGATTTGGCCCTATACCGGGGCAAATAGCCCCCATGCTGAGTATTATCGATAGGCCCGTTTCGATGAAATGGGTCACGCTTTCCCGCCGGGCAATCTGGGTTGCCACGTGCCCTAAGCACCACGCGTGTTTACCGAAATAAAAACTGTTTAATACCAATTCGAACCAGACTGGTTTTATTCGAACTTTGTAATACATCTGCTCGATGAGGTCTATTTATTTTCTCCTTAAAACAAATAAAGACAGCAATATTACTATACGGTATTTCCGTTTTTTAATAAAGTTTTTATTAAACGTGGGTGACAATCGTAAAATCCAACTCCGTTTGATGGATGCATATCATACCTCAATTTTGCGGTTTAAAATACAAAGGTTTCCGTTAAGAAAGGAATTTATTCGTTGCGGAAATGATAATAACTGTTCAAATTAGCTGGGAGTATTAATTCGACGGTCTCCCATCTCAGGATTCTACGACAAAGGGGTCTACATAAAAGACACGAAGACGCCATTATCGATTGAGGACTTCAGAGGCCGAGAACACGGGCTTTACAGTCTCGAATAGGCCAGCAGTTTTTATCGGAGCACTGAATATTTGCGTTGATCTTCAAGAAGACTCCCACTTAGCGGTTTAAGGGAAAGGAAATGGGTTTCTTCTCGCTGGGAAAAAAACCGACGGTTAATTTGTAATTCCCAAAATAAAAGGAACGCTAATTCCGACGATAGGATCCGCATGTTAATGGGCAAGGTGGAATCTGGCCGAAGTTCAACATTCGATAGAAGTCAGGTCGAATGCAAGATAAATACTCGGTCTTTAAACAAATCGCGCAACCGAACGAAAACATTTATACAGCGTCGGCATTTACAATTGCAAATGTGCCCACTGGTCAGGTGTACGGGCCATGGGCTCCCGATCTAAAACGCAAATAAAACAATCGGATAAAAGAACAAACAAATAGCATCTGGCTGCCGCCTATACTGACAAATCGATAAAACAGCTTGTAATACATTAGCGGTCAAATATATATTCGGGATTCGTAGAAGCCGAAGAATCGCCGAGGATTGTCCTCGACTTCGAAGGGGAAAATATAATCTAACTGGCGACATTTCAAAGCTCATTCAGAACATCATTTCTGGTGGCAATGAATCTCGAGTAATGCCAAGAGCAAGAATAGTAACACTGTAAGACAAACGGATGTGGCGTTTCGCGAGCCAGTTGTCACGTTCAGAAATTAAGCATTCACTCTGTGATTATACAAAATTGTTCACCCAGTGTTTGACACTTTAAATACAACTTCGTACACTTAAACTCCTGGCGATTAAATCATATTCAAAGAGACGAAAAAATCAAAGGAAATAATAGCCCGAAAACGAATTTAAAAAGAAAGCAAATAGAAGTCAACTAAAGCTGACTTTTAAGAAGGCTTAGTAGCAATTTAACATTAGAGAGATGAGGTGGGGAAGAGAAAACTATATTACATCATTAAGAAAAAACGTTCAAATAACTTTTTTCATCTCGCCGAAAAAAGAAATAATCTTATATACCGGTAAATGTCCAGCACGGTTTCAAGAATTCTACAGTATTCTCTCACATTGTCTACAAACAATATTTCATAATTAAGCCGGGACTTTCTACCTCGATCAACGCGGCGATTAACGACGTCCAATTAATAATAGGGCCGATGGGTAATTTAATTACAGTTTAAAAGTTATGAGGGGCGTTTCAGTTATGAGAAAATAATTTCAGAAATTCTGAAACTTAACCTTAGGAAATGGGTTCCTTTCGCTGTTGAGTTGGCCAACTGGCGACTAAAATAGCCGGGGGGGCCCTCTGTAACTTGAGGTAGTCCGGTTCCCTATAGCCGGACGGTAAAAAACTGATAGAGACGTCTCATCCTAGGTGGCACCTATGGCAGTGAAATTTGTTGGACAGCGGCCAAAGAACGGAATGGTGTTCCACATACATTTGATCCCGAGACTTTTGTCGGGCTCGAACTTATTATTACCGATCCAATGCAAATAATGTTTTCAGTATATACAAACGTGTTTAATTCAACTTCTTCAAGCAATATTCGTGGACTGGCATTATAAATTGAATTATGAATGGATAATGAATGAGGGGAGTATTGAATACTGAATCAATAGGTACAGAAAGGGCAAAATATTTTGGTTGCTGCACGTGCTACGAGCTGATAACCGGAGGTGAATTTTTTTAATGAATTGAATGTTATTTTCATTATACGTCTGTACACATTCTGTAACATATTTCTTCCAAAATGCATTCAAATAATATATTTTGAGTACAAATTGTTCATGAGACCTTCGATGTTTCGAACTAATCTGGGCAGGATAGACAAACCACGACTAAACATACTTTATAATAGTTTTTAGCCTCGCACGCGCGTAACAGACATAGCCAATTAATACTAGGACCTTGTTTGGGTTATCTTGAGCCAGGGCGGAGCGGCAAAAAAAAACTCCGACCCCGAAAAACGTAAAAACGGAGAACGACTCAAAATAGCGCAACATTTGAGAGTTAAAAAAAAATTTCTTAGGCTTTTCGACCCAGAGACGAAGGTTAACTAAACAGGGCCAGATAAACCCCATCCCTCTCCACACAACCATTAAAGAGGAGTCCCAATAAATAGACTGCGGTTAACACCGGCGGCACTAACTTTTAAATTAGCCCTCTCCTGGGTCGCAATCTCTTGTTTTTATTCAACACTTACGGAGGTCCCTAACTCTGCCTTATTCCCAAGTTATAAGGACGGGCTGTATTCAGCATCCTAAAAGAACCATTTCAAAGGACAAAACGTGCTTGTGGCCGGGAGATACGTGCCGACGTCAAACTGGTACCTCATCACCGGCAGAGACTAGACTCGTATAAACGAAATAACCGAACTCTTCACTTTAATATTTTTTTGAATTACACACTCATAATAAAAACAACTTTCTGTACCATATAGAAACGTTATGAACATTACAACTGAGCAATCGCTGGTCAATATATTCTAAACTTAACAATTGGGAGTAAAGCAACAATCAAATATTGTTTACATATACACCTTGCTTTGACATAATAAATTTCCTATCGGAAACACTAAATTAATTAATTGCCGCAAACTAGGTTTATAAGAAAATATTTAATCGCTTTTTTATTAATTAGTACGGAAATATATAAATCGGAAGCACCTTAGAACAAACCGAAGGGCCTTATACTTGTAAACTCAAACACCGGGGTCAGTGAAGTGCCACTTCAGCATAAGAGTTATTAAAAAATCGAGTTGAGCAATCGAATTTCTACAAGCTCCCCTCTTATGCAGATACTACCTATCATTATTTCTCCGAAATGCAAATTTAAAAGAAAACAAAATATTGTGTTCGAAATTCAGAAACGAGCAGTTAATGACTATTTTAAAACGTTTATACTTCCTCAATCGGACGCCAATACAAAACTTGAAAAAGAAAATTAAAAACTACTCATTTCGAAATAATGGAAGTAAATATTATACATAAAATGAAAAAAAAACTGCGAACTAACCGCCTCGAATTGAACAGGGGCTCTAATTGGAATTATATTGAAAGCGAAAATTTCCACCCACTTATCGTGGTTTCGCAACAGACCGCCTCTCCTCAGGTCTAACGATCTTCTATAAAGGATAGTCCAATTATTTTTAACGCCTTTCTTAAACAGGCTGTAAACTGCTCTGAAAATTTTCCTCTCCCAATTTCTCAGACAAAGTACGGTGGATATACGAATTTAATTATTCCTCTATATCTATGTTCAGGAGAACTCAATTTCACAGAATACAAACTGCACTTAAAATAACTTCAGATAACAAATACAATGAGAATGTAATAAACAAAGGCAATTTATTTAACAATCTCATTTTTACTAGTTTTAAGTGATTTAAAAATGTGTCAGTGTAAATCTTCCACTAAAAACGTAAGACACCTGCCAGTACACAACATGTTGTCTTCTGTTAGACCCGAATACAAGTAGAACAACAATTCATTGTAAATAAAAGAGAATATTTATCTCCAAATGATCCCAAAACGCAGTACAAGACATTGTACTAATCCCAATCATGATAATATTATCTGTTCCCGAATCTCAAAACCAAGTGTGCCCAAATTCGAAACTCTGGTTTTTAATGCCAAAGAACACGATATTGAAAACCTGTAATCTCGTCAATCGGTGGTCTAAGAACTTGGCCCAAGTTTAGTTAGCCGGTTTCTCTATAAAAGCTTTCAAGAATGCGGACGGGCCCTTTTAAAGATTCCTTTTAAAGCAGTAAAAAAATGAAATTTGAATTCCTCAGAGGTGGCGTTAATAAGTTCGTTCTTGGCTGATGGTGCGGCCAAGTTGTACTCAAAGAGGGTCTTTGAACATTCCTATTTCGCCAAACACCCGTCCGACGGACGCTATTTTCAAAAAATAGTACACAGTTAAGTTAAATGAGTTGAAATAAAATCTCGAATATTTCAGCGGGTACTAAAAGGTCGGGCGACGAAAAAAAACGTGTTCAGTTAACGCGCTGGTAAAATTTACGGAAAGAATTGCAGAGCGAGCGGGGACGACGCCCGGTGACGTCGCCTGTCCGACCCCCTTCATATTTCAGAAAGTTTATATTTAAAGTTAAGTTTGAAACGGGAATGTCACCTGCACGAGGTGACAGCCAAGATAGCGGCGGCTACCACCATCCAATGCCGACTACATTCAGAGATGGGTTTGGATTTCCAAGCGATTCTGACAGGTTAATAAATGGGCGTACAACGCAAGAATAAAACATTCAAAACTGGAGTCAGAAGCATTATATTAGGAAAGAATTGATAAAAAAACTTATTTCTATAAGGCTTTCGTACATCGGTTATTTAGTATATCGGAAATATAGTAGCTTATTATGAGAATATAACATTATACACGCATGTCCATACATGTTCTAGAATTGTTTTCGGTATTTGTCATTTTATTACAACCTACGTTCTAAATCCACCGTAAGTAAAAGACGAGTCGGTTCATTCTCTATCCTTAATTCAATCGAAAAAGACAAAGAATCGGGGCACATTAGGGGTAAAAGCGAGGATTACACTCTTTCACTAATCCAACAAGAGATGTGTGTGGCAGAATAGGAGTGGATGAGAGGGTTTCGCTAAGAGGGCTCCGAAGAAGTGGCCCGCTTAGGGGGCCTTTCACACAATTCACCTCCGATACCTTTTCATCCTCCTTCGGATTTCCCTTATATAAATCCGGTTAGTGCTAGCGGCCATTTCTGAAAGTACTTAACCAATTATCATGGCGGGTGTGTCTCCGTCCCGGTCGGTCACGCGACGAACTTAACTTGACGTGTTTCGGAAGCAGACCTGCACTACGTAGAGAAATAATCTTTCCTGAATGGGGAACAATAATTCTAAACATGATTCCGCCTGATTATGATTGGACACCTTCACTGTCATTTTCGCAAACCATGTTTTCAAACCCAGACATCAGATAAGGCGTTAATTGTACCATTTCATTGTACCAGACCAGACCAATGAAAAGGCGTTAATTGGATGCAACATAATGACTCTATTAATTGTACTCGAATAATCGTTCTACTGACTGCACAAATTTAACAGACCGAATAAACCACCGGATTTTCCGCTGGCGGACAGAGACAAACGTACAGTCCACTATCAATTACGAGTTATTGGGGTCAATTCGGAATTCGCGGTGTAGTCCCAATAGCGAATCCCCCCGGCCCCGCTCGGCCAATAACGCGTTCACCGAGCGGTAGCCTCTTAACACAATACCGTCAATAGGCCGGAGCGGGGCCCCAATGCCCGCTACCCTTTCGGATCTCGATCCAATCCTCTTAAATGACTGGTCCAGTTCAGGAGAGGGATGAACAGAGGCTTATATAGTCCTCCCCTGTTCGAACGTTCAGGTCTGGTCGTTTCCAATTAATTATTTTAAGCTGGCTCCGGGGAAACCAGTGCTGAGGGCGGCGAAACGTTTTCTACAATCAATTGTGGCGACGAATTGTTTTCAAAACATCACAATTAAATCACATCTTATTATGCGAGTCACACTCCAAACAATGAAAGTCGCGGTTAAATCGTTTTTCAAACATATGTCCACCACTCGGTATAGTTGTCGTAATGACATAATTATTTTTCAAAATATTCTTGAACGGTATTACGTGACGCTTAAAGTTACAAATATCATCAGATCCTTTTAGTTCGTAAGGTTAAAAGAATTTTAACCGCCGAGCCATCCCGCGCAATTAATGGGCCCACGAACCAAACAATCCATAATGGACAATAACATAAATCTCGGAACGGGGAAATAAAACGAGGAGAGAGTTCATTTTACTGATCCCATTAACGCGGTCCGTCCACATGTCTCGCCCATCGATTTTATTCGGGCTGAGAGACGAAAGGGAAAGGGCCGGGGGCGGTGGAACTGTTGGAAAAATCCGTTTGAAATAGACTTCCACCGCGTATGTGCGTCAAACCACCCTCCCCCCTCCAACCCCGCAGGAATTTACGCCATTCAATAACCGGAGTTCCAGCCGTCGGGGTGGAATACTGATATCCGCGAGTGTGATCCTGGAGCTTGCCGATCGATAGTTTGATTTACCTTGGAATCGGAACGACGGGGGACGGACATACGTTCATGCAGCGTCATTGCTGCGGTCTAGTTACGTATGCGACTGTATGCACCATATTCTTGTAATCGCTCAAATAACAGATAATCATTTGGAGTATAATTTAATCAGGATGTATTTAACCTCTTCCATCATTATCATTAAATACTGGATATTTTCTTGTTACAAATATTTACATTCCTCTATAATATGCGCTGTTTGATTGATACACTGGTCTAGAATTAAAAATTCTCGGGTTTGATTCCAACTTTTCTTGTGACGGTAAAAATATTTCAGTTTATTAATAAGATGCACAATTAGGCCTCCGATGGAACATAATTTTCCTACCAAACGTGTCTCGCAAATCGACATAGGAAAAATGATATTACCTTCTTTCTCTTTACTGCACGCTCTATGGTAATTTGCACTTTTCTTGTAAACCAGGACACAACGGTAATCTGCAACCCTGGCAATAAGGCATGGAGCTCACACAACTGTGTTCCGAAATAGTTAAATATAAATAGTGAACACAATGCTGCATGCGAAAGGCGGGGAGAGAGCTTAAAGGCTTCAAAATTGGGTTCAGCAAACAATCCCCATAATGCCCTTTCTTCTTTCCGCCTCATGAATGCTTGATTGCGCTTAATTCTGCAAAGCTTTTTTTTTTCTAAAGGGCAAAAAGGGTCAAACGGGCTGCGACCAGCCGGTACTGCTTTTACGCAGCGACGAATAGAAAATGTCCGGATTATTTACCCGAGGAAAAAATATTTACACGATTAAACATTAGACCCGTATTTGGGAAGACGAGAGATAGTCTATGGATTAGTTAGAAGTGGTATACGATATACCCGGCGAACCAATAAACCGAGGTTGAACGCTCCAATAAATCAGGGCAAATTGAGTGGAAACCACAGCCCGGGTCAAACGGATTTATTTCGGAGGAATACATTGGAACCGGGCTACACGCGGGTTGATGAAATAACCTCGTCAAAGACCGGCTCTACAGTCCATAATCCGAATGAAATAAAACGGCCGCGAAGCTTTCAAAACCAGTTTGCTTGTGACAGCCGGAATCGTAAACATACTTCACATATGTATCGAACTGTAATTCGAAAATCAATCCAGTCGAACCTTTTTTTTGTAACCCGGACTAAAAGAGAGCAATAGCATCAATGTGCGGCATCTCGCACACTAACACTAAATGCTTTTAACTGTGCTAAAGTCGATCCGGTCCAACTAATTGTGCCCCTTCTCGTTGGAGTTAACAACCTCATTTACCGGAATGACCATCAGTACTCGTTAATGCGGCCCGTTCATCTTATCTCGCCCAGGGTGGGGGATCTACAGACCCAGAGGACGAAGCCAACCCTTTAAATAAATGAAAGGTTAGTCCAAATTGTCCCCGCGGGGTAGAGGGGTGTACGTTGAATATTATCGGCGAGACCTGACCGCGACACGAGGCTGAAATGAAATGACCGGCCGGGAGATAACTTAATAAATAAATAGAGCCTATCAGTCCACCGTAACTTCCCTGTAGTAGGACCCAGGGGGGAGAGAGAAAATATCGCGATGGGCTCAACCATGAATATTTAAACGACGCCACAGACAGGGGCATTTAAATTTATGTATATGTGGGGTAGTCCAGCCCAAAAATACCTAATACTACTGCTGTAAAACTAATACAAACAAATGTTAAACCATAGTTCGTTCGAAATTAATGATAAATTCACAAACGTACATCCTTTTTAATATTTTATTGCTTGAACTACTCCATTGTAAAAGGGTAAGCTCAGAATATAATTCGCGTTACACGTTAGAGGCTTGGTAAAAACCGATACTGAGTTTCGGTGAAAGCACCGAGGATGTACTAGAGAGCGAAATAACGATCCGCAGGAGGCCAATACCGGCGGGAGAGCTCTAAATTTAGCTTCAATAAATTTCGGTCCCGGTAAAGTGACGAAGTTGATACATCGACGACGGCGGCGGCGGTCGCAAGTCAACACAATATGGGCCGGGTGATTCGTTAGAACCTCCGCCGCCCATATATCAGACGGCAGTTCCCTACCATGAGCCAAGCAGGGACAATCAAATATAAAAAAAAAGGAAACAAAGACACCTATAAATTAAATATTAACTGTCCAGTCGTGATTAAAACGACTCTTTTAGTCCGCAAACTGTTCAGTAGAAACCAGGAACCCTATTTTATGACCAGAAATATTTTTAAACATCTTGCTAGCGCGTTTTCTTAAATGGACCACACTTAAGATGAGGCAGCTGTGCTTTGCAAAATAAAATTGAAATTTCAAAACAGAATTTAAGACAGGAACCGAGACTGTTTCCCCTGGCTATCTAGGCCAGGCGTATTGCGTCTCCACTTTGTAAGCTTAATGGGGAATTCAGTTTTTAGGAGGAATCAAACCGGTAGAACAAATTCTTATTCGCCTGGACAGATTTCGGGTTCATCGATTTCACCGGTATCCCATAGCAACCGACGGCTGACAGCCAGAGAAAAATGAGAGCGCCTCAATTTGTCCTTCCGAATCGCTAATTTTTAACGCTCCCGTCGCTATAGTTAAAAACGCTCTGTTGCTCTCGACGAGAAAGAGCGTTCTCTCGAGCGGGTTGAATGGAGCGTGGGAGTATAATAGCGTCCGGTGGGGGTACAATACAGTAATAATATTCCCGCGTGCCTCGTTCCTACTGAAAACCGGAGGGAAATGGTTCGATTAACGTTGTGGGCGGAACAGGTCCGTAACAAAGGTCAGGTCAAATGCATCCGACGTAAAATTTGCGTTTGCCTAAGTACGTATTGCATTAAACGTTTCTGAGGCGAGCAATTCTCAACTATATTAATGCATCCAGTAGCACTCAACATGCTATAGTCAAAGCAAACTACAATTGCAGAAACGACCCAACTTCTTTCATAAACCACTAGCTTTTATGTTACAGTACATAAATAAGGCAAGTTCATTTATACGTAACTTGGTCTAAAACCTGAGAAATAAAGAGAAGTGAAAAACATTATAAACAATTGAAATATTATATAACACGTATTAACAAAAAATGAAGAAAACTGGTCAGTTGAATAATCGAGCACTCTGTTCCACATTAAACTAACTAAAATTTTATTCAGAATAATTTACTGTTTTCGGGATCGTGCCAAAATAACGATTCGTTTTCATCTGAGGTACCATCGACACCGACCGTAACACAGTGTTCTCTCAGTTAGCTAACCGACGGTGGGCGGCGTTTGCATCACATTAACCGGTTCTCGGATCCAGAGCTCCTTTGAAGTTTGAGTGGAAGCGCGGACCCCCTGCCTAACGGTGGCCCGCCTCGGGCAATGCCGGTGCAACGACCGTAAATATCAGTTACCCTCCTTGCTTCAAGTCGCTATCTGTTACTGTCTCTAACAGGCCCGCCGACCTCTTTATAAATAATGGGCATCGAACGCATTGAAATTTAGGGCGCAAAATGAAACGTCACGCAATCAGATGAGGAATAAAAACATGAATCAGAAATTAGGCATAACTGCGGGGCGGATTACTCTACATCCCTTACAGTCCCGTTCAAAATATCTTCTTCTAAATAAATATTAATAGTAGATATAAAATAAATAGTTCATATTCAAATTTTCCATCTGAAAAAATGTATGTATTTCTTACGGAGGATCCAACACAAAGTATTTGTTCCTGAGTGCAGAGGGAAATGCATAAATGTATTTTATGTTAATGTGAAAGCGTTCATATATTTCCAGGAGGGTTTGGAATATTATGGGCAATATTCTGTCTCCTTCCTAGACCCGATTGAAAAGTGCTATAATCTAATTACAAATTTATTCGACCAATAAAATACCAACTCGCCTATAAACGCACCTATTAATTTCTGAGAACGGATTTGATAATTGTTTCTAACGGGTTCGTTTCAAAGGTTAATAATTCATTTTCGGTAATAACGAAGTAATTAATGATGTGCAACGGCAGTAAACTAAAAGCATTACTAGCCGTGTGGCTAATTAACATGAAATATCACTCAGTCAACGCAGTATTTCCTTGCTTCGCCTCGTTCGGAGAGATCGATGTTTACGGGAATGGTGATGAAACATCCAAAGACATTCCCGCTATGCGCTTCTGTTAGAAGGAAGATGCTGCGACAAGGTAGAGGAGGAACGTTGAGAGGAACTCAACCATGATCGATACCGGAGGAAAGCGGGTCGCTAGAGGGGGAGCATATCATGCGATCAGCCAGGGAGAAACAGAGATGGCATATATTATACTTAATTTGCTTCAACATTACTTAAGTTAACGAAATCCCAAATTGAATTACATTACAAATGAAGTTCGATCGTTTTCCTACTTCAATGTAATACGACAGTGACAAATGGAAGCAAGCTAGGTCCTTATTCCAATTCGCAGAAGGGACCTCAGAGAAGAACATATTTATTGGACATTTTCACAAGATCTCGAAATGATTCTCGATGCGTAAGTTCATAAGATACATAGAAAATAATCTGGATTTGATATAGGCCATAAACGTAACGGAAATATTGGTCCAGCTAAACTTTCTAGTGAATTCAACAAATTCGTATCCCTTCGTTACCTGCACCTGCACGTAATTGTAATGTTAGTAACAAGAAAACATTGTTAGGCAATTACAACAAAAATGTGTCGAGTATTCTGTAATTAATTTAAATTTACTCAAATCTCTAAAGAATTAACAAACGAAAATAAAGAGGAAACGAATTGTAACTACCGTTTTAATCTGTAATATAAACCAAAGTAACAATATAAGAGATGTAGAAATTTGTGTAACTAAGGGAAAAATGTAGTGAGAACTGTCAGCTGCGAAAACCGTTGAGGCTATAAATAGAGTACTTCAACAGTTGACCAATGAATGGGGAGGGGTTGGTGGAATCCAAAACGGCCGACAACCCAGACAACTAAATAACTGCTAGGGGACGGCTCTACAGCCTCCCGCCGCCCCCGCATTAATTCGAGAACGGTGCAATAAACGGGTTCGTGCTGATTTACTCCGTTCTTTTGCTCCACAGGGGGTATTAATGCCGGTGGAAAAAAGCCATCGAGCGCATTTCAAATTCGAGTCAATTAGGCGGGCAGTCTCCCGTGACGGCGGGCTGTGACAAATTGATTCCCGTCAGAAACAATTAGAAGACGCGGGAACTAGAAGTGGGACACAAAGGCAAGTTTAACGCTCCGGGCTTTCAACTGAAAAACAAGGACGCCCATAGCAATTTTCAGCTCGTCCGTAGCGACAACGCCGGCCGCAGGTACGCGTATATAAATTTCTGGATGAGAAGACTTCGAAAAGAACACAGGAGAGATTTACTTTTTCCCCATTCAAATAAAAGGTCGGCTCCCTTATTCAACAGTTTCTACAAGGGACATAAGGAAGGGGAAAGGAGGCAAAAGAATTGCATAAATATGCACCGAAGCCCCGCGTCTACAATGTCACAAAGGAGACCGAACCGAGGAATCAAATAAAGGAAGGAAGAACATTTCGTTAGGCATAATGCCGGGGGACATTTCATCCCCCGAGCTTTGCACGGGGGTGGCATCATCCTGACTCAGGGGATTTACAAACCGGCAAAATCATTCGGTCGGCTCGTAGAAAAACACACGCTCCCTCTTGCACTAAGTTCCATGCTGAAATTAAAACTCGCGTATATATATAACATCCGGATTAGCAGCATCCACCAATAAACTATATAAGGTAGGAGGTTCCATGGGTGAAATTCAAGAACGATTTATATTCTTCAATGAAAATATAAATTACGAACACTAATTCAAGATATATTCACTCGAAAATTCATTTTTATTTTCATTCGAAATATTAATGCAACTCCCTCTGAGGGAGTGGAATAATAAGAACACGCCCATCCTTTAGAGCACATTCTAACTACGGCTCCCAGTTTAGGACGATGCTCTTCATGTCACCAGCACAGGACAAAATTAATGAATTCAGTTTATCCAGCGTTCGTTAGCCCAGATTGGTTTTCGAGCTACAGACGTAGTTGTTGAAACAGATGGTGTTTCCTCGGAAACAGTCCAGAATATAACAACACCCAATTGGTGCGCGGCATATATTTATATTCGGTGGAATTGAAACATTCAATTTATATGAAAAGTTCATGTTACGAAGAGTTATGAATTGGAGTGCGAATTATTCTCAACGAGTATTTAGACGTGGTAATACGCGTATTTCTCAGAGTAATACGCAAAAATTTACAGGAAGGGCGCTTTAAAGAATTCAAGAGACCCCCAGAAGTGGATAATACGGGGGAGCAGAGCAGAGTAGAAATGATCTCCACAATTTTTCCGCCGGACGGGGCGGGAGAGAGAGAAAGAGAGAAAAAAAACGCTTTCATAAAAGCACTTTTCACGAGTGCACTTTGAACGCGGAGGCAGCGATGATCTCGGACGGCTCTTTTACCTTACCGGGGCTTATCTTTCTTTCTGCCCGCGTTCGAAATGGAGCACTATTGAAAAATAATGCCGGGGAACTGCCGGACTCGGCCGGCAAAAAAGGTTCGCCCACGTTCTTTCAATCTGCACAGCGTATCTCGCTCAGGACACCCGGGGCGTTATTTACCAGGGCCGTTGCTCAGTCGGTAAACACTTCGGATACAACCAGGATATCTGTCGGCTGTGGGGAAAGCGTAACCAAACAAAAGTATTTATACGTATATTTTTTCATACATAAGCGCCTAGGAAGTAGTGACTGAAACGAACATTACGCCAATCTCCCGTCTTTTGAGCTGGGTGAAATTTCAAAATTGAAACACCTGCTCGGGTCTAAATAGTCACTAAAGTAAAAAGGAAAGTAATAAGTGCTACGTATGATTCACACATAGAGATCAGTCATGACGTTGATAATTGTGGTACAATTACTACTATACATATGCTGTTGTAGTTGTAAACATTGACAGTACAGAAACTAAATATGCGGCGTTATTCAATGCTGACCTAACAAAATAGGGGGGAATAAAATAAATAAACGGTGTATTGTACACAGCCATTCCTGAAATAAACGAACGTCCCTACCGCATAATATTTAGAATTAGACGTTCGTTATTTGCTTTTCTAATATTGCTCTTCCGAACTGACGGCGCCAATTACGCAGTTCATTTTCTGCGCGGATAATCAAGAGCCGTTGTGCATTATTAATTGTCCCGAATGTAGAGTTCAATTCCATTTACAGCGTCCTGTCTGGTCAACAAAAGACTGTCAAGGCAGACCTTTTTTCACCGGCGGAATAAATTATTCGAGGACCCGAACACACGAAACGGTCTATAAAACAATGGTCTATTCGTTATTGAAGCCGAGTGGGATTTTTTAATTAACTCCCGGAGAGAAAGAGACGTTTTTTTTCGCTCGTCGTATGAAAATTTAAAACCAACGGAGTCTACGAGGGCGCTCCGGGCCGGTCACGCGATGAAAGTTTGCTGCTTCCCGGCACTAAAACGACAACTCGAGCCCTGCCTTAAACCCGAGGGGAAGTACACCTTCCGGAAAGCATTAGGGTTCATTTGTCAAGTTGAATTCAAGCACCACTCCGGTAATCAGCAATTCTGAACGTTGAATGAATATTTACGGACTACACGCTTTTTCAAAGGGCGAAGGAACGCTTCGCCCGAAACGGTCTATATATAACGACCGTAATACTGGATTAAACTCCACGCATTGTTTCTCAACGTGTTACAATTTCAATATTTTAGTTTTTTTTAATCCTACCATCCGCTATCAATGATAAAATTCCCGACCCTCAGAGTTACACCCGACGCCAGCACCGGCGAGGTCTACTAAGCCTTCTGGTAGACCCAAGCTTCGGTATTACTGCATCATCAACAATACACACTTCTCGATCCGAGCCTACCCCGAGACATCAAAGCGCCGGTCGAGCCACAGCGATTTCAACGCCGCGGTCTAATTAAATAATCCCACCCTCCGCTTTGACGTTTCCCTTTGTTAGTAGTCAGACTTTGAACCTTCAGTTCGGACTACAGCCGATAGGCGACGTAATGACGGCGGCCCAAACAGTCGACTTCCAGTGGAGGAGTTGAATATTCATTACCCGGATCGGCACATTTGGAGGTCTAACTGAAGACAGTCCAGTTTAAACCGTATATAAATCCTACGAAACATACACACGTATGCCCCAGATATCATATTTATTACCAACTTAACACGCGATATATTTGAACATACGATAAATGAGCATGATGATCACGTACGATAGGGAAATATGAATTATTCCGCTCTGATTGCTAATGCATTCAAATTTTCCGATAAGCTTCGGATTATCGGGCAGGATTATTTTGCACGAGTTTATTATACCGGGTTATCTCGATTATAAAGAATGTTGTTACCTTTTAATAAGATTATTCGCCAAAATTCGGCCGCCGTTAGTTAATTTCCCCGTTTGATTCAATTACACACAACGCCGGGGGAGGGGATAAAAATTGCCGGGGCTAATTAAGGGCTCCGGGGGCCCTATTGAGGAAAGGAAGCCATGATCTAATAGCTGAAATTGCACTGAGGTTTACCGGGTTCCTAATCAGGGCCGGGACGAGACTGCCGGCATTCCCGGGGCTTTAACAGGAGCGATATTAAACCCGGCTCCCCGAAAGCTCTCACCCTACACTTGTCTGAGTTCAAAGGCGGAAAGCAATAGGAAAAGCGAACGGGGTAATAGGAGGGGAGGTTCCAATTACAATAAAATTGGAGCGGGGCACACAGAGAAATTATTATCGATCTAAAAAAACCTGTTTTTTTTCGCAAATATACCTCCGCTTGCGAAATTAAAACGCGGCCGTATTCATAAATCGCGGCCGGTCGGATACATGAAACGTTCATTATTTGCCGGCCGGCAGATCGTATCTCAGATGTTCGCCCAATGGAAAATAGAGATTTATAAATAGTCGGGCCGACTCAGCTCTGAATAAATACTCTGCCATGGGGCTTTACGCCACTCCCGCTTCGGTGGTAAGTGCAATACCGGATAAAAAGAAAGGCGGTATTTAGCTATGGTAATTAAGTTGCACGATGTAATCGTCAGGCGACTTGTATAGAATAATGGGGCCAATTAGATCTCCGTCACACACTTTTCCGTGTTGTAACATCGGAATGTTACGGGCGACGGTTTGTGCGATGGATTTCTTCTGTGTCAAGTATACATTTCCATTGTAATAGCGCATTCTTACAGATCCAAACGTTACGACCAAACAACCAAATAGAACCAGACAATAGAATAAATAATCTTAGAACACTATAATACGTATTCAACTTGTAAAATATCATAATTTCAAATCAAAGAGGTAATACAAATTACCAGTTGTGGAACACAAAAATGAACTAAACAGTTTTTCTGTCAACTTGTACAGATTCCATTCCCCAGGTCATTTTTCGGTAAATTAAATTTAAAATAAAATGTTAAAATTAAGTGTTTTCGGACAATTTTAAAACCCGTATAAAAATCAAAACAATATAAGAATAAACATTCTGTACACTCCAGAGGAATTTGCACCTCCATAGTGCCCCATTTTCGTGCCCGCTTGTTTCTTTCATTAATGATTCTTCAAAGGATGTCAACCATAATGAAACTTTGTCCACGGCGCGGTAACTTCCTTTAAAACATTAAAGAAGGAATCGGCAAACCGGCAAACTCCTAGAGTAGGGGACCTAATAGAATTGGTGGGGTCTGAGTTTTGGAACCTCGGGGGAGTCGATTCTCCCAATAGGGGGCCTGATTAGGGCAGAGTTGTGGCCGCCACGGCTTCCAGGAGAGCCCTTACCGGGTTTTAATTTAGAGCAGAAACGAAAAGACTTGCATTCCTCAACAGTCTTATAAGATTCCCTTCTATTTAAATGTTCACACTAAAGTCGCCAATTAATAAATAAAGACTTTATTTTGAAATACAAATTATTACAAATAATAAAATACAAAATGATCAATAGCAACAATGAAAAACTACACGATATCTGATTTTCCTTTTTTAATGTATAAGTGATATGAATTTCAAAAGGAGTTCTGAGTTTCCCAATCAATTAACAACCTGAGTCATACTCGCTAAGAAATATGGTATAAACACAATATAAAAATACCAACGCGACCAAAATCGCATTTTCAATGGTTAGTAACTACAATTAGCGGCGAGTTAACTAGCGTACTATGCATATCGAATACCAATTATGGGCAATTTCAATTGGATCAAATATTCAATCAAGAAATAATTTGCAGTTACCACGAACGGAAGGTGTGTTCTGAATACACTATACTACGATACCAGACGTGAATACTGATAAGATTACACCCTACACCTCAACGAGAATTGCTCACATTCAACGTAAATAAGTAAACTAAGCCGTTCCCTTCGAGCTATCATTCACGGTGTTAAGAGCTCCTCGACCGGTCACAAATTTGGACTATCTTACTCACGGTGGACTAAAATTTTAAGGAAAAATGAAACCAATTTACACTGAAATCGCAACTGAAGAGTGCGAGAGACAAAAAATATATACTGCATGCATCGTTTTAAATAAATCAAACATCCAGAATCAAAATTAATACTATTAGTGGGGGAATCATCCTCCGTAATTATAAGTTAAACAGATTTCGATACCCATCATTAAATTCCCAGGAGAACACAGAATATAAAACTGAAGGTCGTTTTTGAAGCTGCACGCAATAGGCCAGGTGCGGGTATAGAGAGCTGATAAAAGCGCAATATTCTAGAGATCGGAAATGTCCCGCGAGTGAATAATACACCAACACACCGACCGGGGAATTGGTTTTACATCCAGAGCTCAACAAAAGGAGGATGAGAAAGAGGGAGGTTACCGTATTCCTAGAGGGAAATCGGGCTCCAAACTTCCAGCAAGGTATTGCGCCAATTCCAACCGGGGAAGAGGGGCAGAACATCGAAAATAATTTAGCTTAATTCTAGGGCGGAAGTTCTTCCAATTCGTGAGTTTCTTCCCTATACGCTCTAAGATTGCACTGTCTATACAATAGTGAACTTAAATGCGCGTATAGAAATTTGTCAATAACGCATGCTTTTTCGTATGGTTAATCCAAACCCTTGGGGACCCCCAAACCGGTTTCTCTTAAGAGAGTTTTATTAGCAATAATTTGAAATGTTTCTGCAGTATAAAATAAAAACACGACTGCTTACTACTATTTGCCATTAATGTGTTCATAAAATAATCATTTCTATTTTTGATATGCAAAATACGCCATTAAAAAAGTGTACAATTTTCTGAAATAATAAGAACTCTGTCACTGATTTCCACTTTCATCTCTCAGTGGGTACGTCCCTCAGAAATATAGGGTACCCCCCTCGTATTGAATTCTTCCCCCGTACCGAATGCTACGAGCTCCTTATCGGACCCCGACCTCATCCGGACGGACGAACCGGGCGGGTGATTCATACGCTCCAGTCGGGGAAAAATAACACCCGGGGAATTCTGCGAAAAAACAAAGCATCCGCGGTGGGAGAAACGGTCGAACAAAGAAACGGGCGTGATTGGGGTCCAGAAATAGGAAAGGGCGGCGGCGGGGATGATTGAATGGGGCCGTACCGAAGCCCGAGATTGGAAAATGAACCGCACACGGATAATGATCCACTCTACGCGTAAATCATTACGACCGAGGGGTAAGTCCGATACGAAGAGGAGGGGGTCTAATTAGAGTACAGATTAGGCGCTGGGAATAAATGGCTGATATTAATCGTTAATACCTTCGGAGGCTTTATTCAGATAAAATCATAGTTCTAAAAAAAAGGTTTATAACAAAATGGGCAATTGAGTGGAACTTGTTAAAACTACAAGAAGCACTAGAAGATTATCATTAAAGGCAAATTTAGTCTAGTCTCGACAGTTTCTTTTTACGGAACATCGCTTAAAAAGCTTTTTGTCGGCGATTAAGCTATTTAGGGAGTTTCTAAAACATGTTTTCCCGGAACGTTCCATCACTTCAGTTCCTTGAATAATGTCAAGAAGTTTCTTTTCTTGCTTGTATCATGAGGCACTAATTATTTATTGGCATTGTACGCCATATTTTATTATTGCAAAATTTGCATTTTCAGATCTCGTTTCTAACAACCCAACTATTGCCTATTCTCATTATTCATAACTTTATAAATTATTATCCGGCGCTTAATAGGACGGTATTTAAATAAAATGTAAAGTTCAAGAGATCCAGTCGGCAGATTCTAAATGAACTTTCATTCTGACCAAGGTAACCCAGCTACACAACTTATGATTTTCAACTACAGAGGAGTATTCGAATTTAGAAAACCATCACAAACTATACAGAATTTGTTGTAACGAACTAAAAAAAAAACATTCTTTTCAGATCCTGATTACGTCCGTATATATTAAATCCCCACAATCCGCAAATGCCCGAGGGCAAACGGTCGAGAAAATTGGATGGGGGATCTGTCCTAGGCGGTCGCCTCCAAGGGTGTGATTGTCGCTCCAATTTTATTGAATCCGGACAACGAATTGCAAGAACTAACTTGATTATGCGAAGCGATGGATAAATTGGGCGGCATGGGAATTGAATGGCCAAAAACCCAATAAAATGGGACATTATTAAATTCGGCGAAAAAACATTTACGGGGAAACCTTTTGCGGCGAATTGGACCCAACAGACAATGTGTAATACTCTGATTAAATTCAAACATATATTTTCAACAAACGTGGATTTCACAACCAATGTAGTAAAATAGAACGGAATCAAGAAATTTTTCAAAGTGGTTTATTAGAAAATTCAAAAGATTCAATTATCCACGGAAATTGTGCATAGTAACAATATTTAACGTATGAATCCATTGCACCATTCAGTATGAGGGTTAACAGATTTCCAAATATATATCTGAAATTTACATGTATCTAATTCGCTCTAAGATTATTATTAAATATTTTTTGACACACCACTGAATTGGACTTATAGACAATTCTCATGTTTTACACTCCAGAAATGATTGAGAAACAACGTATAGATGGGTCAAAGCGTTATATGTTTGGAATAAAAGCGATTGACCCCCCCCCTCCCATTATTGGGTTCACCGCAATTTCATATAACTCATTTAGAGTCCCCGCGCCGGCAGGAAATTTTCAGGAGTCCGATCGCGTCCGGACGATAATAACTTCCGAAATACCTGAGGGGGAGTCCGCCGTGGGAGGGGACGTGACCCCCTCGCTTTTATAAAGATAAGTCCGGGGCTCGGACCTAACTGGCATCGGAATCCGGATCACGACACGCGACGACGGGGGGGCTCCTCTTCCGTTATCGTAACCCGGCTTCAACGTAATCGGAATAATAACCGGAGAATATCCGTCCCTCCGCCTCCAAATTCGAAATGGACCGTCCAATATATATCCCTGAATCCGGCCGGCGGTCGGAAAACCCCGATAAAGGGAAAAATTACATTTCCCTCTCCCCGTATCTATTTCCGGCCTTATGAATGGGCCCGTATTCAATATTACTTGGAGAGCGCGGATTATTACGCCCGACGGGCGGGCGGAGGATAAGTAGGAGGATGGCGCGGATACGGACAGATATGAATAATGCAGCGCTGACCCTTCCCGATATTTGCTGCTGCAAATCCCAATAACAAATAGGGCTACAATCCGCTATTGGAAACAACACGTTCCAAGCTATGCGAACGGACTGATAAAAAAACACGTCCGGACAATAATTTTTAAGTGGGATTTTTGACTGATAGTGGGAAAATTAATATTATACACAAAATCACTAATTAGAAGCAAAACCTCATTTTCAGTATTCTTCCTGCAATCTTTTCAGACGTACAATTTTCGATATGAAGCCGCTCCAAAGGCGTCACCACAACAGTTTCTGTCTTTCTGTTATTATCAGTATGCGTTTGGTAATAAATGCAGCGATGTGCTCCGTTGTTTTTATCATATCTAATTGCCCAGTAGGGAAAAAAATTTAATAATGATCTTATATCTAGCCTCGAAACTATATTAATTATATGACCACGGATAGGAACGTTATTCCAATCGATTATGTTATAATACTTTGGTGACCTGTTGAGCGGGCATGAAAATTGTACGAAAGGTCACGTCTGAAAAGAGACGCAAGAACCATCGCCGAAGGTTGCCATGACAACTGGGGGCAGGGTCACGCTTCTGTGTGACCCCTTATTGGTTCTAATTAACCGGGACCGAGAGAAAGCCGAATACATAACGGGAATATGCATCGGAGTTTGTCAATGAACGAGGGAATATTTGAGCTATCTTTTAAATTGTTTAAATCCGCGGAGATTTGTCGACTCGGGGTCGGGAAGAGTACGCGACGGCGCCGTCTGACCGTATCGACATCCATTTCCAGGCCCCCTCCACTCAATGTCATCTCGCCTATAAATAAAGCTATGTAGCGTCTCATATGTCTCTCCACTGTGGGCGGGAGAAAATAAACATGTTTTCGTTCCATCGACAAGCGATTTCCAGACTGATTGGCTCGAGCCGAACAGTTTTTAATTCACGGCCCGAACGTTGGCGCTGAAAACATCCTCATAAAACACCCTTCAGTCGAGGACCGAAAATCGCTTCCGGGCAGTAAAACTCAATCGTAAAATGTCCTCCGGACACGGAAAGGCGGTCGTTGATTAATAAAATTGCGCGAAGCATAATTCACAAAGTCAGAGTGTAAATGAACACGTACCAAACTAAATTTAGCATTCGCAGAAATTTCACAGCGCGGTCCCAAATTGCTAATAGCCAACTCGTTAAATATCCTTGCAACCACAAATTCCTTCCCACACATTAGATCCGAGTGTCATCTGTGTTGTTCGGGCCAAACGTAACACATTTGGTGAGTGTATGTTCCAACAAACGGGAAGGTGATAGGTTCAATGAAATGAACGTATCAGTTTTAACATTAATATAAGATTATATTTCTGTCTTGCCGACGCAGTTAAAAGTAAATTCGGTAGTCAAAATTCAGCAAAAATGGAATACGCGTTTTAAGAATTCCATTCCGTAAAGATAAAACTGAATGGTGTATCAGCGACGTAAATAAAATACCCTACACCGTTTTATTGCTGTTCCTCCGATCCCCCGTCCTCCAAATGAAGGGTTTTTAACGTCGAAGTGGAAGTCATTAAAATGAGGCGAACCTAAAAACGCCGGGGGAGAGATAGCACGAGACGGGCCCCGTCCTAAACGCTGTACATTACTTATTATGAATTATAACCCGGGTGTCGGATTTTATTAGCGGCTCGGAGCGTTTAGCGTATCAGACAAGGGCAACATCATGGGATAGCAAAAAGGAATGTTGAAAGTAGTCCAGCAATTACTATAATTAACGCCCCGAACTATAATAACTGTATGTCGTAAAGTCAATAAGAAATTTGCGTTTTTTTCCGTCGAACTGTTCTCAGTTCCCAATGCAAAAATTCGATTGAATAAAAGTTGCCCCTAGATGGGAATTGAATCAATTAGCAGACCGATAGTAATGGATATTATTTACTTATGTATATATTATATAGATAATAATTTATATATATTTACATATATATAAAAGCCTAGACTTAACAAATACTACGTGTACCGAGCTAGACTCAAATAAAGGTAGATACATCCGGAATTCAAGTTGATGTAAAGTGAAACGCGCGATATGTCACTCGTTGGCAATTTTACCTTCTGGGGATACAACCGTTCGGAGGTGCCGGAGTAAATGCATTTATGCAAATCGTTCGAACAAGACCGAGGCGGGCGCGAGCGCGAATTTCACATTCAACGCAACGCCTATACACCAGTTGGCCCGCCATGTTAAGGACGAGAATAGAAATCTGAAAATCTGACCGGATCCATTGTCAATTCCAAACGTAGGCGAAAATTATTACCCCCAGTTTTCTCAACTTCATTCACAATATCTTATTGACAGTAATTACGGGAATACGAGAACCTGAAACCGACCTATCGCATGACCGACTGATAATTAGATCAACGCCGCCACCCTACCGCTAGATAACAAATATTTATGCTCCTGACTGAACAGGAACGCTCGAAACTAAACCGAATCGTCAATGAATAGTACCAATACAGGAACATGTAATTTGGTCAAGAGTGGTGCTCACGAGAGAGGTCGATGCCAGCTAATAAAGGGAATTACATCGAAACTCCATTACGTTTATCAAATAATAATTTTCACTTATTCAACAGAATTACGGTCAATACTAAATTGACTACGAATTTATGATCGGGCACTGACCCATCACGACTAATGGCATCGGTATACAGTTAAAAGGGAATTATCGCGGCTGCTTTATTTTGCCTAATCGCTGCCTATTATTGCTTCCGCTAATAAACGGCAAACACGAACGGACGTTAGATGCATTTTTCAAGAAAGTATTATCGAAGACGGGAATTGGCGCGGCCATGAATATGCTGGCCCATAATGAAGGATTCCATAATTCTTCTTTATTCGGGATTGTACAAGAACGAACGATGGTATTCACATTATATTAGCATTTTTCGGTGTGCTCGCCATTTTTAAATAATCTAATCAATCCAATTAACTAGAAGCAAAGAATGGAATTCAGTACGGACGAATATCATATTTCGATAAAAAATTAAAATACGATTAAATGACTTTCAGTTCGTATACCGCTTTATTATTGCCTCGAATTGTTTCATTTATAAACAATTATGCGAATAAAATTAAATTACACGACGACACATTCGACTTTGTACATTAGTGAACAAGTTCACCATCTTTAAATATTGTTCCCTCAGCTCATAAAGTGCGGAAAATATGTTGCTATCTGCGCAACTGAGATTGCGACTGGAACGTGCTTACGCTCTCCCCCGACTGGCTTTTCTACATTGTTCAGTTAACACACAAATATAGGGCCCTTGTAGATTAATATTAAGATGCAATTTTGACCTCTTTTTGGTTCTTGTACTCGTCCCTTAAAACGCAATTTGAGATGATAACGAGTTTCAACAATAAATCTGCTATAAGAATATCTTGAACGTGCAAAAGGTCCCAGAGTTTTGGAGGGTATACCTATCCATTCACGCTGACCACAATCTGTCTACGTCCTTAATTTTACTAGTTCAATCTTTTAATGATGGAATAAGACGTATCCCGGGCATTAAAATTTATCAGTTCTAGGGTGAGAAAAAACGAAAGGAAAACTGTATACCGAAGACCTAAAAAGAAATAAAAATCGTGTTAAGGAAGACCACAGAACATGATCCAGGAGGTGTTAAGATATTATGTTAGGGATATCTCAGTCGTAAAAGTCGGGCCCGTAAAAGAAAAAACAACGCCATAAAAGTGGGATAGATAAACCTTCAGCCCCGCGCTTTTCGCCAGATATCCTATCACGAAACTGCGCAACCTGCCCGATGGATACGAAATTGAAACAGATTATATTAAACAATATATTTCAAATTAGAGACACTACGCATATCTCTATTAATGAAATATTAATAAAATAAACGTCATAATAAATTATATTCAAGTCAATATGGCGAAAAAAATATTAGCTCTCAAGATGAACATAACACAAGTTCTACAGATTCTGGTTTTTTTTTATAATCACGTGTCTAAAAGATGTAATATAATAGTTTTCAAGTTGAATTATTAGCGTATAGATAATAGACCCGTCAATATACGCAATTTGAACCCCATGAGAAAAATATTATCCAATGTAACTTATTGATCCTCTTCTTTGTCCGAGCCTTCTTTCATGTGCCTTTTTCTACATCCGTGAGTCCTCTGGATTCGCAAAAAATAGACATCGCGGCCCTCCCAAGGGGGGGAGGAGGAGGAGGAGACTGTGTTCTCGATAATAGACAGGCGAGCGGGACAGATTTCTATCGGCCCCGAAGTTGAAAGGCGGAGTAAGAAGGAGGCTTTTAATACTTCAAAAGGGCTGAAAAGATGTCTGAATTTCCAGCAGAGTTATAATACCTCGCTTAATTTTTTTTCCAGGAACTTGAGTGCCCGGAATGGGATAGCACTCTGAAAACAGCATAATAATTTAATTATAATTCTAATCTTTTCTAAAAATCAAGAACCCCAATTAGAAAAGTTCAGCCTGAGAACTAAGTTGAAAAAACGAAGTACAATGAGGATGGAATCAGGAAAAATATTTAATTGATAGAGAATCAATGCTTGGCTACAAATTGAAGTCGTGTAGTTGAGGCAGCAGGGGGCATCGTGATATATGAAATTTAATTCTACTTTTGCTAATTTAGAAATAAACCAGAAACATATAACATGGGGTAATTTCACCCTTTTAATATTTTGTATTTCTTTCCCATTTATTTTTATGAACTTAACTCATTATCTAGGTTTGGTCATTTTCCAGAATTTTTATTTCAGCAGTTGTGCAGAGTAGTATTAAAAAAAAGTGAGCGTCGGATAGCGCACCACGGGACAATTAAAACCTATAATCACGAGGATAATAAATTATAGTTTTAACGGGTTTCATTTTCATTATCAAAAGTTGTACATGTACACTGAACCTGTTTCTTTGCGTGGCTCTTAATCAGATTTATAATCGCGTCATGCCACATAGGCAGAAGTTAACCCGAAAAACAGAATTATATACTCGGGCTTCGCACGATTGCGAGACTAGTCAACTAGAGACGTTACCAGTAAAATTTCATTCGAATAACGCAACGCGATGAACAATCAAATTTCCGGAAATATGATTCCACATGAACACAATACGGATCAGAATTGATTAATTGGTTGCAAAGTCATATGTGTATTTGCAAATATATTTTATAAAACCGTATTTTGTCTCAATGGCGCCGTAATTATCTGATAGACACGTCAGTAAAAATGACGTCAAATGTGTCTTCGGAATAAATAAGCGCCACGAATAAGCTCGAATTCGCAATAAGTTGATAAACGTGCCTCTAGAAATTGAGCCTTGAACCTTTGTAATTCCACCAAGGTTTAAAATGTATACTGCAATATAATGTTAATAATGTATGAGACGAACAATAAGTAAATATAAAAAAATCGTAATCATTGCTATTTATTAAAGCCTTTAATGGCTGGTTTGATCCTGATATCGTGTTCTGCAACAGGGCATGCAACGTTAGGGCGGCGTAAAAAAATTTCCCGGCAATACTACAGAGCTAGTCGCGAAAAGTGTACACGGGGGCAAAAGAGTACTTTTATTCGGGGGCCGAAAAAAAAGCGTCCGTGACTCATCCAGCGGCCTCGATCCGGCCCCAAGTTGTTCTCCTTTTGGCAGGTCTACAGATACTTGAAAAAGAAATTCACCGGCGAGTTCCAACAGCAAGTCACGGAACCTGAGTGAGGCTGACGTGCGCTAATTCGGTCCACGACAACGAAACTCACCGGACCAACATGTCAGGGCATATCTTCGCCCACCGATCGCGGTACGGTACCTTCTTCAACCGGAAATTGGCCGTCTCGACATTTGAGTGATGAATTAACGGGGCCGTGCTCCGTGTCCGATTAGATTAGAATTTCAATGTCACGTCTTCAGCAGGATGAAGAAGGTTTCTACTGGAAAGGTTTGGAAAAATTATTTCTTATTGCATCGAAAAATTTATATACATAAACTCGTCCGACTATAGTGAGTCCATTTGATTTTACTCCTATTTACATTCTCCGCTCTTTATCTACGCATGTTTTTTCCCTTATCGACCCGAATGAAACCAGGCGGCGCCTAGTAAATAAATAATCACGCGAACCCGTTGAAGTATTTAATTACGTCCGGCGATAATTTATTAATTTTCGACGTTTTAACAAATTGTTGGCCAGGGAATATCGCTGAACACGGACGAATTTGCGAAGGAAACGCCCAAATAATATTCCGCTCAACCGGACCGGAAAATACCGCGAAGTCCAGATTGGAATTTATGATTTAATATAATTGGAGGAACAGGAGAGCTTGTGGCCTAACTACCGGGGGACAGGAGAAGAAGAGCGGAAACAGCGGGAATTTCATATTAATTTAAGATGAAAGGGAGAAACATAACGCGGCTCACGGAGTGCACTTATTTATTTATATTTAACCTTCCCAAAGGGTCTAGAAAATTCCATTATTACCTAATTTATCACTCGACCTCCGGTTCCACGAAAATAATAAAACACGTCCTATAGATGTTTCGATCCTTTACTCATAATTTATTTCATTCGTTCCTTTTTTCGTACACAGCTTTTTTTAGACACCCTTACGCAAAGATTATTCTGAAGTGACTCATGATGTTTTCCTTTATCGTTTCTAATTATTAATGTCACGAGTTGAAATTACTAGGATCGAACTGAATTGCAAACGATTACACCAAAGCTCGGAGGGGGACCGACGGTCAACTGAAATCCCGTGGTCGATATTTATCGCGACCGAATCGGAAAAGAGTTTCCAAAGTCCGAACCGGATCCAGAGGAAGAGAGCCGAAGGAAAAGGCCGCCAGCCGGCTAGAAGGTAAACCCCGGGACTATTGAGCTTTCAGCTTTATTAAATTCCCAACCCTCGGCCGTTGCCCACGTTCTGACCGTGGAGGCACAAACTTCCGAATCTACTGCACACACGCGCACTCTCCCTTTCTCTCACCTTAATACGAGTTTCATAACAAAGGATATAAGTTACTGCCTGCAGCGGCGGGGTATAATGTTCAGGGGCGGGGGGGGATGTGGGCGAGACAGGCTCGGTTCGTATTTTCTTTTCGCGTGCCACCGAACCCAGCCGAGTGGGCGTAGTAATACTTTTCGACGCTGAAATTAAATAAGGAACAGTTGGGACCAGACAATCAGTTGGGTGGGAGATTATGGATAAAATTTAATCCCCCGTATTATTCTTTGAAAGATTTCTAAATCTTGTCAAGCGAAACCTCAGAAAATTCACAGCAGTTACTTCAGGTACAAAGGAAGATAGCCTTACTCTCTCTTACTGTTCTGAGAATAATTTACATCGAATTCCTGAACCGCAACAATATTTTACGATTATTCGATCAAAAAAGCCATCAAAATTGGAACAATACGATCAGTACAACAACAATGCGTACAATCAAAATCGTTGTATCGGTGGACTCGCAAATGTCCGCACTCGAATAGTTCTGGATATAATGCACGTCCACACTCACGATGTAAGCCACATTATTTCGATATATGCCGTTGTCGACGAGCCACTACTGCAAAGAGTCGAAGAATGGGAAAAGGTCAAGGGGGCCGTTCCGTAGGTGCAACAGGCTTTATTATTCGGAGAGAGCATTCATGAACCATGGGGTGGGGGGGGAATCCATTATATAAAAACCGAGACGTTGAAAAATATATCTCCCTCTTTTCGATGGAAACCCACGGGTGATGTAATGATACGGTGGCATTAAAAGAAGGAAAACATTCAAAATTCAGCCCCTTGCAAAAAAAGATGTAAATTACAACGGAGGTCAGGAGATACAAAACCGATATCGCATGCAACGTTATATAATATGGGAAGTCCTTGGACGAGTCTTTCGCACGAAAATAATCGAATATTATATCGGGAAATTAATTCAATCGGCGAGGTAACTACAGTACGTAGAAATGATGGTTAACGATTGTGATTTCGTGATTTTTTTCAAATTTAAATCAATACTGAAACGTATTTATACTTTCTAGATCGTGCTTCTTACGTCCAACTTATGACGTCAATGTGAGCGTGACAAGCACGTTTAGACTGAAAAAACCCGTTCAATCAGCAACAACATTCGATAGAATGGAGTCGCTCTAGCAACTACGTATTCTGCTGGTGAAAAACTCCGGGTTTTCCCCGGGAGGAGGGCAATATTCGCCACAAAAAAAATCAGTTCCAAACTCCCTTCCAACTATTTTCCTATAATCTGATCCGTTACGAAGAGGCGTACTTCTGAAGCCCACTCTATCGGAATTCGCCATTTGCTGAGGCGACCCAATAACGAGCTAGAAATATTGTGTTCTGTAAACTAAAATGCTCTATTAAACCTAGAAATAAACAAGTTGAAGGAACTTGACGTCATTAAGGAATCATGTTAAAATCAAAATGTCCAACAGCAGGAACAGTTTGAAAGGCTATAATACGAAATACCAAACCGTGGATTACCATTTGTGCTGAGCGGAAACGGTCAAAGCACATGGTTCAGAAAAGCAGCCGAAACGCCCATAAACAGGGGAAAAGGTGACCCTACCATTTAGAGTGTAAAGACCATTCCCACGCGGCTGGCATTCTTTTCCACCTACTGCAATTTGAATTGCTACACTTCCTTTGCCTACCAGGTTTTCCTGGAGAAATTATTAAATAGAAATTAGATAATAGAAAGACAGTTGGACGAGAGAGCGAGATTGATTAGAAAAATATCACGACAGGGTCTTACAAGTAAAAGTGGCTGAAAAATAATTTTCAGGACGAATTAATTCTCGCCTAACTGACGCGGGGTAATGCGTGGGGTAAAGCTAGTAAACTATTCAATACCTTAAAGCAGACAACCAGTTTCATGATTTACACCATCCTTCGACTTGGCCATGGAGTAGAAATGCAAATTGGACCCGTTATAGTATACAATCTTAATGCGGTTCTTAATAGGGGAAGGGTGAGGAACTTACAGGGCGGTAATAAGACCTGGGAATTGGGGCCTGGGTTAGGGGAGGGTCTGAGTTCTCTAAACCCCAAAGGGATGATACGTCTCGATAGAAGGCTGAAACTCCACCCTGCTCAGATAAAAGTCGTTAAGTACATGTGGCTGTTCCGAATAAAAGTATTTAGACCCCTGGAACCTACCTAGTATATAAAACCTAGAGGAACCATATAGATTAATTCCTCAAATTTTAAATTTTCTTCAAGCTGAAATCCAGCAGGCTACCATATCTGTGACTTCTCAAGCAGAAGCATTATTTCTTACAGATTATAAAGCTACGCGTAGTTAATAAAAATATTTTTATTTATCCGAACGTGAATATCTAGCAAGAGAAGTTTAAAAGGCTCTGAGATGAAAGAAGAGGAATGAATAGAAAAAAAATGTTTATAACGATCAGCTCCAGGTCCCTATAATTTACTTCGTAAGCTATGTACTCCACTGAAACGAATTTCTTTGTGAAAATATACTGTAACTTGAATAACTTTTCCCCTTCAGTGAGGAACAAGAGCCTCCATATGCCAGTCGTCATTGCTTACCAATCTAAAACTTTCCGCTTTGTAATGGATACAAGTTTTGAAATACAGGCGCGTTAGACTGCTTTAAAAGTTCACAAAGAACAAGTAGCACCAACTCATTATTTAACAATTTTACTTTCATAGTGGACAATACTTCTAGTCTTAAGGGGGTCCTTTATAATAAAAATCATGTAATAAGATCCTAAAAGAAACAGCCCTCTGATTATATAATTGGCATTAGCACACGCCACATCTCATTCTTTTGGCGAAGAACCAATTTAAGAGGAAGACATAAAATGCGCAGACCTCCTTTATTGGATATTAGATACCGCTCCAGTGGGTTGGGCGGAGGAAGCATTCCGACTCATTTTCGTAATGGGAAATTCTGTACTTTCATAAACAAACACCGCCATGAAAGCGGTCACATTCCATCAACGCTACATGGCCACCCTTTGGAAAACAAACAGACATCGCAGGAAAATGTACTCAGAATTCACTTTAGGCGAATACAGGAAAATATTTATTAAGACACTACAATGTTCGTAAATCTTTGCATTTTTTAAAATAAATAATTCCCTTCGACAAAAATTACGTATCCGCAAAACAATTCCCATAAAATTACCACCAGTACATTCATTTTTTGTCGTCTCTATTAAATTAATTAAATACTGCAGGGGTTACCAAATACAGCCTGCTTCCTACTTTGGGTGCGTTGGTTATTGTCCTTAATATTTTCGACTGTAAGGTTTAGATTTTGTGGGAATCATAATTTTAAAATAAAATAGACACAAACGATTACAAAAAACTGAAATTCCAAAAGGAAAAGAAAATACAAGACACGTAAATTTAGTAATGCGGACGGAAATGTTTGAGAGGTGAGTTTATTTCGATTTCATGTGACGGACCCGATATAGCCTTGCGTGAGAAACAGCAGGTCTTCCGTCAGGCGTCGAATACGGCCCTCCACTCAGTAATTGGCGGGTCATACTCTCTATTAGTGTACATTTGGGGCAATGTAAAATCTAAATTACCTCAAATTAAGATAACGGCCGTTGTTTGGGCGATTAAAAATTATTACCGGGCGGCGTGCAGCGACCGGCTGACCGTACAAATACGATAACAAGCGGACTACGAAAATAAATTGAATGACTTTAGACTAATTATTTTAGTTAACACGGTTATTATAAGCGAATTTCCATACAACCAATTCTGTGTAACACCAAACCCTAAAAGTAATTTTTAAAATCAATTACCTATTTCATAACAGTGAGATTCTAATAGGAACGAGGAACGAATTGGTTCACTGCAATAACAGTAAAAGAGGAGGAGATATAAGCCAATATAGGTAACTGTACTACTAATGGAATCCAATTGACGTCGACGTGAAGTCGAAACCGTTCTGGCCTAGGATAAGACAAACGAGGGAAGACAGAAAACACCACGAAATGTCTTAAACCAATTTTACTGTTTTCAGTACAATTTCAAATACTGTCTCCAGAGGAACACCTTACAATCTACAATTATATTTGTTTTACTCAGGAAACATATACATTTGTCGAAAAGACTGGGGATAAGAAATTAAATAAGTGTTTAAACAATAAAAAGAAATATGTTATTAAATTATGTTTTAATATATTTCCCCGTACAGTAACTGGGAGTTCAGGAAACGTAGCTTTACTAGTTTGCAAATTAACGGTACAGAGACATTGACAATTTACGTCGGTAGTAGTTCAACTTTGGTAATTCCGGTGTCGGTTTCCTTCTGTTACTTGGTAACGCAGTTGACCGCCACTTGGGCACGAATAGTTCGAAACTTCTAGGCTGTTGAACCGAGAGTTAACTACTTCGATGGGCGACAAGATGGTGAAAATTACAATAGTTCGAGCTCGAATTAATTCAACGTATAATATTAATTATTAATAGGTCTAGATTAATAGGACTGAAATTTCACACTTCGCACAGACGGATCGAATAAAACAGAAAAAATAACAAACAATAGCTGTCATGGGGGGGAGAGAAGTAACCCAGTTTGAATCCCAAACCAATACTGTTTCAACACAGGTCATGAAATATTTAATTGAATTCGGCTACGGGCGGCCAAACAGAAAACAATCACCGTCCACACTTGTGTATCGGACCAATTAATAACGCGCTTTATTAGAAAGACCGATGATAGCAATATCCCATATAAATTCTTCTACCTTCAGGTTAGCATAGAAAATATAATCATGAATAAGTCGTTTGACAGTGGATTGATATTTAATCAAATTAAATACCTAATGACAAAATGTGATTAAAAATGGCGCCTATAATGTCGCAATGACAATAATGGCATTTCATTGAAGATAGCTGATGGGGGAACCGCGAACGTCATCACTCTTTCGAATTCCTGTCGCCACTCGCTTATTTGGTCTTACGCTATACCTGTTTCGGGTTCTCGCCACCGTCAGTATCATTAGAATTAGTGACACTGATTTACAGACTGCTACTAACGATCGCAAGCAGCCGTGCCCTAAATCAGCGAATAGGGACAGATCAGAATAATGACATTCCATTTCAGGGTATTTAGTGGGTGCGGGTTTGGATCAAACCTTTGATTTCCGCAATCGAATGTTTGTTTCGACCTATTACTATCCGGGATAACACCAATCGGCTAGTAAAATGAGAAAACTATCTACATTTCCATACACCTGTTATGAATTCATGGGGTCCTATGTTGGAAAAAGCGTCTGGTTGGGACTTTCCTTTGTTTACTTACCCGACTCGAGGACAGAACAAATATGAGCTTCTCAAATACAAGGTCCCATATAAAATAGAACAGTGAGCAATGCCAGAAAGTGATTCTCAAGAGAGAACACCATAAGTGGCACCAAAACCAAAAACTATAATATACAATTTTTATTTCTTGCTGAAGATATAAAAATAATTTAATTCAAACACTAAAAATATAATACTAGAATTTATCTTTTTTCACAATTATGGTTTAATATTTTCAAAACTGTATTCATCAATCAGATGAAGGAAATAATAAATGGTTTTTAAACAACAAAACAAAAGTCTAATGTCAAAGAGTTGTCTGGGACACCCAAATTATCACCTACCCAGAGAATAACTATGAACATAACAGCAGTAATCTATATGATCAATTATAAAACAATAATTAACAAGATTTACCAGGAACTGGTCAATTATTAAGTCATTCTTATCTATAGCGGATGTTAAGCAAAAGATAAAGAAAGCTTGGATAAGATTATAAATAATCTACACATATTTTGCCTAAATGTTTTATGCTTACAAAATAATCCTTAACATAGACAATCCTTAGGAAGGGAAAAATAAAATAAACAGACAAAAAATAATTATCATTAGTGAACCAAAGGCAAACAACTGAAGTCACACAAAAGCATAAACTTGCTACGAATGATATAAATATATAAGATTCATAAAACTTTATATAATTAATTAGTAAGTGATGTTGAATAGCTTTGGGATTTTCATTGTATCTTATTATAAATGTAAGAATGTTATTTTTTATATACGGATTATTACAAACCTTGATTAATTATTTGATAAGAAATTATATTAGGGATTTTCACATATTTTATATATAAAAATAAATTTTATCTAACAAAATTATTTAAGAACTATTTCTTATGTTCATTTGTAAAAGCAAATGTTTAAGCATAACTCTATCACTGTAAAATGTATGTTCATATAAAAAAAGTTCAGCAAAAGCATCAGAGATTAGGCATTATAAAAACAAAGACAATCAATCAGATATGTCATATCAAGAATTATAAAATAAAACTCTTGTATATTAATCAAAACATGAGAAAAAATTAACCAAAACTTAAAACTGAAATTAATTTGTGTACGAAATAAATCTGGAAGAATTATTTTATGAAAACTGAAATTCAAAATTTATAATAAATAAGGCACCACTTCCATAGATTTTTTCTGATAAGTTTTTTCATTTTCATTATATCAATCAATAATAAATTTGTGTTCATGGTAGAAATTGAGAACAAAACTGCCCATAACAAAAACTGAATGTCTCTTACAAACTAATGCAATTTAAAATAAAACTTAAAACTGGTACTCACCGGTCGAAGATCCGGGCCTCTTTCAGAACATTTCCAAGGTTTATGTATGCATCCAGGAAGTTTGGATCAAGAGCCACAGCCTTTTCAAAGTGATGAATTGCCAACCAAATCTCGTTCTGAGCATTGAAGACACACCCCAAATTGCTCCAAGCGACAGCAAAGTCCGGCCTGGTTTCAATCGCTTTTAGGTAGCATGCCTGCGATGTGCAAAAAGTGGGGAAAAATAGGAAAACAAGGAAAAGGAAGAGAACACAAAAAACGAAACTTTAGTAAAAGAATGAGCTGGAATGAGTACATTGTGAATAATAGTAGCCACGCCGGTCGTAAGGCTTCGCATGCAGTTTGGTCGCAGCTCCAGAATCTTTCTAGTACGTGCTGACTGTAAGCCTGATGTACCAGACTGGTGCTGACTGTAAGCCTGACATACCAGAATGGTGCTGACAGTGTGCACTTACGCTGACTCAAAGGAGCACGCAAGCAGGGGGGCAAGCGTGCGTGCCCTCCATTCTACATCAATGCGATATCATTTTTAATATTTGTTATTCTTTTTTCCAAATAATGACAACGCGGATCCATTTCATAATATATTAATGAGATCACACTGGCACAATGGAAGACAGGAGAGAGGGAAGCGCTGCATTGCGGGAGGAATACTTGTGGTTGCCCTAAAACGACCGTACGACTGGCAAGACTTAATTACGAGTCATCACTGCTTGGCTAATTCACTGGAAAATAAGCAATAAATACATTAAGCCAGTCTCCTCTTTGTCACAAACAAAAATATTAAAATTGATCTTGTAATTGACATAAGTAAAACACTTATGACTTGATCGAATAACTGATTGATTTCATTCTTTTTTTTTAACCGGAGACTGGCTAGCAGTAGTACTTTACCTGAAATTGTGTCTCAAGCTCGGCTTACAAACTCAGATCTAGATGTTGAGCAGACTTCCAATGTCCATGCGAACCCCTGATGCGACTTAGTATTCACAGTTCAGGGAAAACAATAAACAAATCTATTAATTAGAGGCTGTTCAGACGTGTCTCGTTCAAACTCTACACTCAAAAACCAATATACAACATTAGTGGTTGTGGGCATAGTTCTGTCCTGAATTTTAAAACATTAATGATATCCTGTTTAAATTTACGCTTTCAATTATTTATTTTCTATTTCAATATGTTAGTAGAACTTTGAAAATTATGCTTCAACATTATTATTAATAAATTTCAAATCCAGAATGACAAATTGCTCAAGAATTTAGAAATTAAGAAAATGTAGAAGTAAAATAATATTAATTTATTTTTCAATACTAAGTAAGAAAAAGATGTTTACCTATGGCTCCATTTATGTATAGATTGACAAGTGCCAACTGTTAATTTTTACATAACTGAAATGAAATTTTAATGATTAAATGATGGGAGGAACTGAGTTAATTAGGTGAAATAACAGGAGTAAGGGATTGATCATAGAAGGAATTTAATTTTGAAAATAAATCTAAATTTGCAACCTGGGCTTACAGCATACACAAACTAGAGATTTAAGCCACCTGCTTCTTCATTTAAAGCGAGCATATGTGCATCCAGTGCCTGAACATACTTTAACAAAATATTACAAGCATGCTGAAAACCTGCTTTACAGTAATAATATAGCTTCCTGTTCAGACACTGGATTGTTGGACGCAAGCAGAAATGAAAATATCTAATATGGCATAAATTATTTATTTGTTATAATCACTAATAATCAGTCAATTATATTATTAGATATTTTCACTTAATCGCAAGCCAGCTGCTGGAAAGTAGTCTTCTGAAAACAGGAATCAACCAGCTGAAAAAAACCAATCTGGTGCTTAGGACTACAATCACAAAATATTAGTTTGTTCAAACAGGAACACATAAAAATTTTGTAAGCACCAAATTGGCATGTGAAGGAATTTTCAGCCTTCAAAAAGATACATTAGATCAAATCAGTAATTTTCATGAAAAAGAGAAAAGGAAACCAAAACTGATAGGAGCCAAAAACATTGCTTAGGCTCCTATCATTCAGGAGAGTGCTTTGAAAATTGTTGCAATACTGTACTGTTATTGGCCTAACAATTTAATAAAACAATTAACAGATAAAAGGCAACAATGTTCAAAACAAATCGCGAGCAGCGAAAGAACCAGGTGCCTACTCATTTAATGAATCCAAAACAGATATATACATAACATTATATTTGAAGCCAAGGCTACTTTTCATAAAGGCAATTTCACCCATTTTTTCTTTTCAATATATTACTTAGTTAATTGAGGCAAAAACAAGGAAATGAAAGGAGGGAAACCTTACAAATATTAAAATAAATCAATGTTACCTTTGCTTCATCCAACCTTGCAAGAGCTTTCAGGAGATTACCCAAGTCACTACGAACACAGTACAGGTCCTATAACAGAAAAATAAAATAATTAAATTATGAATATTTTAAATATAACTATAGCTTAAAATGTATTGGAAGAATACATTCAATATTAACTAGGATGGATTTTTAACACCAGCAGGCTTAAAGATTTAAGAAAAAAGCCTCCAACAACTCAATCTCTTTGGTAGTGTCCAATTTATGATTTTCAATATTGAGTATAAATAAGAGTAGCGGTTTAATATATATTCAGCATTAGGATTTGTAGAAACAACTGCCTTAAATATATGCTACACCGTCTTATTTAAAAAAAACCTACTATGACCTAAATATAACATTTTTCGCACATATTCAACTGCAAAAAATGTAACTAAAAACACTTAATGATATTAAAAATAATAAACACATATAATCAAACCAGATTTATAAAACCAATGAATTATCAATTCTTGAGTGCTCAGTAATACAAGTGTGTACTATTGTAAATATCATGAGAAAAAACTGTAAGTCCATAAACATTAAATATATAATACAATTTGATAAATGTTGATAACATTGATCACTTTTATTTTTATGAAAAATACATGTATGTGAATAATTTTAAATGGAGCATCACAATTATCTAACAGAATCTAAATCCAGGAGAATACAAATCTTAAAAATGTTTCCTTCAATCAAGCAGTTTGTGTCTATTACAGTATAGATTTAATACTGTCATGTTACTTAACATTTCAAATATTTAATAACTCTCATGTATTAATCATGTTGATCATTGTATTATGTTGATTAATACAAGAATAATATATGAAACTATACATCCACACAGTTCAAACTGCTGAGACCAATAGCAACAAGCAGATGGCAGTGATGAATGAGTTGGTCATAAAAGTATCACCAAATCTGAACCAAAATTGTATTACTGTTGTTCACATCTGATATTTCAGATTCATTTTTCACCTGCCCACTAATGTCAAACTATGTTAAATATTATTTAACTGTTTATTAAACAACAGTTATTTGAATGGTTGTAACTGTTTTAATTAATATTCTGTTCTACTGGAGTTTCAAGACTTAGAGGTTAATTTTGAGAGATGCAGTTAAAAAATGTGGAGAACCTCTGATTGGTATTTAATTGGCAAGACAAGTGCATGTTTAATGGGTAAGTACTTCAGTGATATTTTTATTACGGTGGTCACATTTAGTAGTTCAGAAAATTATTTTATCAATACTGATACTGACTGGATTGTACTGAAGAGCTGTAACATATGCCTGTACTGCTTGCTCCATGTCACCAGCTGCTACAAGCGCTGCTGCCAAATTAATATACCCATCGATGAAATCTGGTTTCAGACGAACAGCATGCCTATAATTTTCTAGTGCTTCCTGCAGCTGACCCCTTTCTTTGAATACATTACCCAAGTTGCTGTAAGCCTCTGCCAACAATGGATTCTGCTTGATAGCCAAAGTACTGAAGTGTGCAGACCTGGTAACAGAGATGATTTGTGGTCAGATATAAATATGTAAAATTCCACTGAAAACACAATCACAAGACATACATTACTTGAAATGAAAAAATCAAACCATAATTAATTACTTCCTTGTCATCAAAAATTTATTTAAAAATATTATAATGTACTTTTTATTAATTATATTTAGAAAAAAATACTCACTTGTCAAGTCTACGACACTGAAAATGAATAGACGAAAGCAGAAGCAAAACTCCAGTGTTGTTGGGTTCCTGCCTCCATAGCTGCATACAATGCCGCTCTGAATTGTCATAGTCTCCAGCTTGATACTCCCTATGTGCAAGCTCCAACAAACCTGCAATAATTCTCTCAAATAATAATACTCAAAATAAACAATATTAACATTTGTTATAAAACTATTTTAATATCCTGATGTAGATAATGTTACAGGAAGGTAATATCAAACTTATGCACATGTGTAGTTAAAGATTTAGTATAATTAGGATTCTAAACCAACTACTTTCTAAACCTAAATGCTTAGCCTCAATATCCACCATGCTTCTTATTTGATTAATCATTGTGTGAAGGCATATATTTTGCATGGTTTGGATTACCATTAGTAACAACTAGATTATGAATAACAACGATGCCCTATTTATAGGCATAAAAGAAAAAGTATTAAACTGACAGTAAATTAGCAAAGTAAACATGAGATAGGGAATATAAATGCTTAAAGAACACCATACGAAATATTAAACAAACATTTACAGTCTTTATGAATAGTATACACACAAATCAGCATGCACGCTGATTATATTAAAAACAGCTGAATAACACAGCATGCTAAAATTCTATTTACAAACAAGCAAAATAAAAAAGGACTGTCCTATAATGAACTGAATAGCTACAAGTCAAAAGAAAGCAGAAGTTAAATAAACTTCAAACTATAACCTATAAGAATTTAAGCACAAGAATGTAATTTATAAATATTAAATTAAAATTTGTTTTTATAAGTTGTACACTAACTATTGAAAAGTATGTACAAATGAGGTTAAGTGTTTAATTACTAAAATGACTATTAAAACTCTCTGTTGCATTACATAACAGTCAATAAATAATATACAAATTACTGATGCTTGTTTTACTCAAATTAAAAATAATTCTTGAGAATAAGTCTAGAATGTGTTTAGATACAACTTGTAAGATAGTAGGAGGAAAAAATAAAATCAACTCAAATGATCTTGACAACTTAGTGTGAATTTAAAAACAATTTTTGAACTCAAGCATGAAAATGTTAATAAAAACAGGTTATGACCTTCAAGTGACTGATCATAATATTAGTTATATGGCTTCTGGCCAGCAGTGTCTTTACAAAAATACCTTTTGAATTGTATGCTTATTAAAATGACTGGAAGCATTTGTTAATTTTTAGTCATTACATATTTCATTTTGTTAGCTCATTAACAATCATAAAAACTAACTTAAATCTTTGAAACCTATAATACTTTCATATAATTGTAGGAAACAATTTCCCCACTAAATAAACCAAATCAATATGCTTTATATATCAATAGGAAACTACATGTTACATATAGGCCTCACAATCAGAATAACAATTATTGTTTCCCAACTAAATTTACAATGGTAACTTACTTAATTTTGGTGTTTGTGGGAGGACTTCATGAGTAGCACCAACTATGTAAACAGTTGTATCACCTGTTTCAATAAAAAGAATGAAATAAAAAAAATTAAAAATAAAGATAAAGCATACAAAATCAAAAATAAAACAATTGAAAAAACTGCCGTCAATTTCTTGGTTGCTAAAGAAAGATTTATAACCTGTTTATACAATTAGAAGGCATCGACAAAATAAAAAAAATCGTAATAATTGTTTGCTCACCAGGAATTTGCAAGGAGAATGCCCACAATACAAAACTATAACCAACATAGAAATCTTAGTCAATATTATTTTCCATGACATATAATTTTGGAGTAGAGTACCCTACCTCCTAATACCTGTGTATTGTCCTAACTTATTTGTTAATAGCATTATTAATTACATGAGAAATATGTAAATGTTTACATATATTCTCACAAAATGAATAAATTTGTATGTTTGTTGTATTTACCATTAAATAAATGTATTCAAGTTTTATTGTTCCTATCTGGCAGTATCATTATGGAAAGACTGATGACAAAATAGTTTGCTTTCAGTACTAATTTGTTTTTATAAATGCCCAAATTAACTACATTGATTGAATTTTGGTCTACCCCTCAAACATATCCTGCATGCTTGAGGAACTATTTGATTGGATAGTGAAGGTTACATCTCTACCAATATGGAGGTGTTTTCCACTCATGACCATGTTTCATATCCTACTATTCTAACCAGCAACTAATTTTTAAATAGGAACAGACAGTGGTCCAATAAATAATATTTAGACAGTGTCACATAAACCCTGTGCTAAATATACTTAAACATCAAGGATGTTTGCTTCATGACATGGATGTCACAGGGGAACACTTCTTCTCAAACGTTTGACACCCTAATGTCCTATTAGGTATAGCTATTTTTTAAACACTCATATATGAATTTCCTTGTGTAAGAAGAAATAAGACACCAGATTTGGGAGAAAAAACATCTGCATTTTGACAACCAAACAAAATAATTTTAATCTGAAACCATATTAGCAAGTAAGGTAACCTATAACTATTTCTGGCCTTATTACAAAGAATGAGTTGAAATAGAACTAAACTTTTTTACTGTCAGAATAAAGGGTAGAGTGAATGTATTAATTATAAATGCACATGCCAAATAATAAAGTATGTGTGCACTGCAACTACAATAGTTTATAATATGTGAAAACAATCAGGATATAAAATACTACGGCAAGTGTCATGTCACTCCCACAACTCATAAGACGGAACACACAATCATATGAAATGAATAAATATTGCTGTCATCTAACCGTAATAACTCCATTTGTGAGAATTAGTGTCGGTAAACTTCTAATTTACATTAACATTTTATTTACGGAAATGAGAGAGCGATTATTGGTGTCATACTTTCGTGCCAAACGTCACACTTGGCAAACCGATTCAAATTTGTACCGAATTTAACGTTCCAGCAGGCCTCAGCGATCAGCCAAATCGTGAATGGCATGCACATTTTTATAATCCCCACGTGAAAAAACTCACCGCCCGCGGACAATTGCTGAATGTCGTTCATTTTCAAAATCACGTTGCCTCCAGGTATCTGATGTTGTGCAGCCTGCACTTGCTGTCCTTGCATTTTAAAATAAAAAACAACGACCGCTCAAAAGCGCAATCGATACACACGAAACTGAGACGATCCGGCGCAGACTTTTCACGTCGGTCAAACGTTACTGCGTGGGACAAAAATGAACGGCGTGCCTGCCTCCGCTTAAGTAGTCACAACAAGCGGAATGGAAACACAACTGTACGCAAGATGGAGATGTTAATTTCCTAGTTCTGTATTAATAAAACTGAACCAGTTCTCGTATAGGGGGCGCTGCAAGCCCGCCTCAACTGACCAATCAAATCTAGCCTACCCCTACGTCATCCCGGATTTATTACGAGTTAAGCTGTTCCGTCCGAAATTCGAGTGCTTTATTTTGTTAATGCGTCCCATAAACACGATAATTATTGCGCGCGAATAATTCCCCAGATAGAATCGTAGCGTTATTTAAGTAGGTAATAAAATCAAAAACTCCCCAAAAAAAATCTTAATAATTGTAGAAACGCACGGCGACCCGAACGGCGTTTTTCATTGGTCCACTCAGGCCTGGTCCGCTAATATTCCTACTCGCTAAGTCGTTCGCGATGATGATACCAAGCAGGACTATTTTTTTACGATGCAAATAAATATGGACGTCCGAATTTGCTACGATGGGGGCCTGCCAGATTTCATAAATTGCCATAGGTATTCTTTTGTTTGGGTCCAAAATAACTTCCGACCTATTTTGTCATAAATATAAAAAGAATCGTCCCAGGTGGAAAATAAGTATCAAATATCGAAATTTTATTTTTCGATTGGGACTAGGTGTATTCAGTCGCTGCAGGAATAATGTAATAACTGTTATATCACCTTTGTAATTTGGTAGTACTGCTCCTTTTGTTTTGATTTATAATTTTGTAATACAACCTATACCTTTCCTACTTTTCTGATAGTCACACAAGTTAATCTATAGTGTTAGATGTTTTTAAACAGCCATAAATGACACATTGGTGATCTAAAATAATGATTGATTGAAGTTCTATAAGCAAATATGTATGGCCTCAAGATTTAGAAAATTTGGATTCATGAGTATGTGCATGAGCATGATGTGAATTTTGCTATGTTCCCAACATAAGATATTACTTTTTTCAGTTGAAATATAGGCCTGAATAGTGGTCTGATGAGTTGTTCCAAATCACCTATTTTTGAGGTGAGAATCATAATTTTCTTTAATTGATTTCTGAAACTATGTTCTGTAGATATTAAATTGGTTTTGTTATTTTGAGACATGGTTTCATCATCAGACTTATCATAAAATTTGTATCCATCTAATGATGGGTAATTTTAGATAGTGTCTTACTGCTTGAAACTATTCAGTAGTGAAAAGCATTTTACTTAGAATATTATGTTTGATACATCTTTATATAAACATGTATTAATGCTTCCTGTAATGCCTTGATATAACACATTACCTTTAACTGTGATTAGGTTACCCATTATTCTGGAGAAATTATTCTTGAATTGAAAGTTTATTACATTTGGATTTCCTTGATTTTTAGCATTTGCATTAGATTGAATAGATTTCAACTGTTTTTATTCATTACACTACCTTTGTACGTCAACAAATCCTGCAGTAAATATTCTTGATTTCTATATTTAATCATATTATTATTACTCTTCATTAGTATATAGAAAACAGTTGAAAAATAACAGTTAATATTTTACTTCTTTTTTATTATTATTTTTAGTATGAAGCCCTGTCATCCCATTTTTGTTTTTAAAAAATTGAATTTTATAAAGTAGTTCTTGTTTCTGTAGCTATTAATTCAGTAATTGATAACTTCTCTGTAAGTTATATTATTAATAACTTCTTTTACCTCCACAAATTAATGGAAATGTATAAATTATGTATAAATTATTTTGTATTATGTATAAATTATATTTATAACAGTATAAGAAGTGTGTTCTTATACTATTTAATAGTGTTGTTACTAATCTTTGTTAGTTTGTTTAATATTTTTTCATTCATTAATAATCTCTTCTAGTTTCTTTTGGCTCTTTTAACTATTTTAACTATTTTTTTTATGTCTTTTTTATCAGATTAAATCAATGAGACCATCTTCTGGTGATATATTCAGACAACATGGATTAGAAGTGATAGTTGTTAAGCTCTACAGCTGTATTGTTACAAAGATAGAACTCAATGGATGTTCAAAAATGTTTACCTAATATGATTTCTACATAATATAAGGTAACTTATTTTTTTATGCATGTTGGATGTTTTACACAAACAGATGTGTATATTTTCATACTGGACAAATTTTCAAGGTTCAATGTTTTAACAGACAATCTTACTACTTGCACAGGCACAATATAGTCATACTTATCGCATTACCTGTGTCTGAGGAAGACAAAATATATATAATATATAAAATATATTATTATACCATAGTATAGTATATTATTAAAATTATAATTATCATAGTATTATATATAATTTTTGGTGGCACAACCAGTTTTCTCAATCTCTTTTAGGTAGTGGTTTCATGCCTTATATTAGAGTAAGTAGTAATGGTGAATACCCTTTGAAAGTGATTTTTATTATCTATATTTTAAAATCTGTATGTTTGTATATATATACATATACATATAGAAGGGAGATAAGTATCTACTACTTTGGAATAACAGTTAGCGTCATTGGTTGTGTGATTGGGTTGTCAGGGAGAGTTAGTGGTGTTGTGGATAGCTGTCACTGTATAAACATACATTCAAATAATTCATGGAAGGCAAGTATAAATAACCTAACCAAGGTTGGAGCCCATTAAAAATGGTGGGCAGCCTCTGACACAATACGGGGTCTGTTTAGAGTAGTGTGGAAGAAAGCTATGACTTCTAATTATTATTATAATGATATCAGTTCATAAAAAAAATAAATTATTAAAAGTAATTAAAGGGTAGCCAGTTGTGCAGTTGTCTAGCCGTGATAATACTGGTCTCAGTGATAAAACATTAATGGAATGGTAAATATGTTAACATGAGTTTGTATTAGATGTTTGGCCATAATTGAATAAAATATTATTATTTATTTTCTTATCTATTCTATTCTTATCTAAAATCTAATCTTAGTAATATTTCAAATTTGAATGAATATTGTTCTAGAGCTCCATTAGTTGGAAAAAGCTTAAAAATAATTTGGAATATAATTTCACAAATATTTAAATGCAATTTTGCGTTAAACTTAAATCTAAAGAATCTTTTAAAGTAATGATTCCACCATCTTTCTTATTTTTATTGATATGGACCAAAATATTTGACTTTAAAAAAACATTAACCTTGATACCACTTAGTGTTAAATATTTGAAAAATATTTTGGTGGTATATTTCCCTAAATAGTAAGGAATTTACTTACCATAATACAAACAAGTGAATGCTACAAATGTTTGGAATTTTGTTTGACTTAGCAAGCAATTGTAATATTTCAAATTGCTTTGTCTAGTATGCATTAATGGACATTAACAAATCTATAAATTTATATTTATCTTACTCTCTTAAATATCATATTAATTTCATTAATGTAAATTTTGATTATTCAATAATATATTGTATCTACTTGTAAATAAATGGAACAGTTGTAATAGCTTTCAAAAAATATTAGTATGTTAATATTATGTTATTATTACTGTCTAGTCATTATTGTAACTTAGGAATAACGAGAAATTGCACCATTTAGTCCCAAAATTGCATTATAATGCAATACTTTATATCTGTTATACACAATATATAGTTCAGAATTGTGAGTTATTTACAAGTATTGTGTTATTTTTATATAAGTAGGAACAGATGTAACATCAAACATGTTTCGGTTGGGGATTCAAGGTTATGGTTTATACACATAATATTAACATCTAGTAAGTGTGCAATGGTATTCATTGTACCATATTTTCCGACCCCTCATTTATTTTCCCCACGACCACATATTTCGAACGCCACTGAGATATTAAGGTGCAGTTCAATTTTGCATTTAATTTACATAGCATTTTTGATTTGTTTTAAGTCTGGCGGTTATTCTTAATCTGAAAATTTTATCGGTGCGCGTTTTCCATGAGACCCAAGTGATGTTCACTCGCTCAGAGGCACTGCAAGGGAAAGCCGGCCTGGATTAGAGTGATAGAGTCATTGTGCGAACCTGAGTTGCATAAAGCGTGGACAAAACATAATGCAGTGCATTGTAGTTGGGAGTGGGAAAATACTTCCGAAACTAACAGACACTGCAGGAACGAATAAGAGACGATTTTCCTCTTCATTGGTTGTGCGAAAGTATTGCATTGACATGCCCTGAACGAAATAACGAAGCATTGATGAATTCATGTGTTTCTTAGGGTTTTTGGAAGGGGGAGAGGGAGTGTGGAATATTCCAAATCATTACTCATCTATTTGGCCTGACCGTTTTCTGTTTCTCGCCGTCTTCAGTCACATTTTCTTTTAGACTGATTCAATAGTGCAATTGAGTAGTAACAGTGTATTTAGTTTCTTGTGAAACGGTTTGTATAGTGGCCGCTAATTGCACGATATAAATTGTACACAAAATATTATGCATTCAATGAGCTATATAGCTTTTTGATTCTTTCTACCACCTTGGGTCATTTTTACCAAGGCCGAAGGAGATGTTTGAATTTAGATAAACTATTGATATTTAAAAGTAGGTTTAAATAAATAATTAATGAATAACCGAGATGCCTCAATGACGATGGGTGGAAGCCGAATCTGATTTAGATTGAAAGTTGAGTGGAGACAGGAAATCGGTCGAATGAACAGTACTGATGCAACAGTACAGTAAAGTTGACGAAGGGGGTTGAACAAGAGCGAAATCGTGCAATGCTTTCAGTTCTAAGCAGTGGACTTTAAAAAGAGTTAACACCGGCATTCGTAATGAGCCAGTCCTGCAGGGGTTCTCTCGGCGTCCGAGGTCGTTCAACTCCCCGCCGGTGTTGAAGGGGCAAGGAGCCTTTTACCTGGGTTCAGTACCGGTCGGGCCGCCGGTCCAGCCACTAGTCAAGTCAACTTGGCTCCGAAAGCAGTCAACAATGGAACAGCCACAGTTTCTCACCACTCCCACACACAGTGGATTCAGAAACATGACCGCCAACGGGAGCCTAGTGAAACTTCCGGCCGTTTTTGCAACGGGTGAGTCCTACAATTTAGGATCCGCTATATTTGATTTTTAAAAACAATACTTTAGTATATTCCTGCCCCTCGTAATTCCACCGTATCATCGAAATACCGAAGAAGCATTCTTTGTGAACAGCTGTCAGTTGGTTATTCGGGGAAAGATGCGTGCATTCAGTAGATATTTCTTGAATATGGACGTTCAAATCTCCCTGGTTCATTGATGGCGAAAGTCTTCTCATCCTTCCTATAGGAATTATATTTATATTTACATCAGTTTTTGAAAAACAATTATTTACCAGTTTCAACCTTTTGACATCTTCAGTAGCAATCCAACAGTGGTAACGTCAGATATTTAATTTTGCCGGTCCGCGGCTGGTCTGGAATGCCATCAGTCTAGCATTCCGAAGTTCCAATCAAGTAGGTTGCCGATGAAGTGTGCCGACCGCTTACAGAGATACCAGGCTAGTATACTGACGATGGCTAGAAGCCGAAACCGGTCTAGCGCAAGACCGAATAAGTGAGTGGAGAAAGAAGATTAACACAGAGTGGCGATAAGATGAGATACTCGTGTCGAATGAAGTGTGCAATGCTGACAGGATACTTCACCGGAAATCATAATCATGAGACACTTCACAATGTGTTTCGCATGCTTCAATGGCTTTAAATCATCACAGACGTGTTTTTGTTTTTTAACGTAACAACGATACAAAATTAAATTAAATTGCTATACAGTAGATCGTTCTATAATAATAATTTATTGGTAGTTTTCAATTGCTAAGAAAATATTTTTCAGTGTGAGATTACGTTTATCGCTTTTCTGGGGATTGGGCGTCCGTCCCAACCGGTATGGTCTTTTCGCCATCGTCGGTAGTTTTCGGTAACGAGGGCGGAAACAGTTGTGCTACGTCCGAGGGAAAAACAGATGACAGTTGCAAGACGCCATTGATGTTCGGGTACCATATCGGTTGCCGATGAAGCAGCAAGTTCGAACGAGGCTGTTATTTTAATTTTCTTTGTCTAGATTTCTATAGTCTTATTTTCAATATAAAGAGTTGCTATAAACGGACAGTTTACAGAAGACCATCTGCAAAGAACCGAGTCATTATAATCGCTTATTCCTACTGTTATCCATCATATCCGTTCAATCAGCGAATTATTAAAATAATATTAAGGTAGTTATCTGTTCGTGAAATGTAAGTATTTACCTTGGAGGCTTTACAATAGATTTTTAAATAGTGGGTAACAATTAACCAGAAATATTTTCTGTTATAGATAAATAATTTAAGCGGTAATAAATGCGTCATTATTTTCCAATAGGCCCAAACAGGATTCTGTAGGGGTATAATGTGAACAAAAGAAGTCTTTCGTTTCTATTTTTCTTCCCGAAATTGAGCTCCGCTGAGATAAACCGATATAGGAGAGATCGGCCCTCCCCCCTTTCTCTAGGACGGGAGCCGCTCTAGGGGCCCTGGCGTGTCGCGTTGAACGCGCTGCATGACATCAGTCGGACTGTGCGGAGTCAGCGAGCGTTATTTCCAATTTGTATCTGCCGAGTCAGTCTCAACCCGGAGGTCATGCCGTGCGAAGAGGAGAGCTGCGATTCCGGCTACACGTCGCCCGTCGTTCGGAGGTAACAGAGACAATTGCAGTCGGCCAGGATACTTTTGGAACACTCCGTTCGCGATCCCGCACTCTGACACCTTAACGATCGTTACGCCGATAGTGATAATGAGATTCGGTTTTATCGGATAATTATCAACATGTTCAAAGGCTGTGCCCGCGATACGCCGATTCCGGTGTCCTCGAGTATAGAACTGATTTTAATTTAAAAGGTCAATAGCAGTCCTTGTGCGCGGTAAAATATTGTTATTATCGATACCGAATCAACAATTTTTATGCATTAATATTTTAGGTTTGTTTGTCAAGCCTTAGTAACTATGAAAGAATGATTGTAGACAGATTTATACTTGTTTTCTTATTAGGTAGTGATATGTATAAATACGTATAACTATTAAAAATTCCCGAAAATATTCAGTCTGATCACAACTATTTATGAACTGGGTATTCCTTCAAAATTCGTCTTCTAATTACACGTTTTCTTAAATTCATATCCGTGAACTTACAGTACATATTTATAACTTTTTACATAACAAAGATGCATGTAAAATTGATGCACGTACGATAACGGTCACCGAAGCCTCATAATAGCCCAAACCTTGTTGGTCTGATCGATGTAGCATAGAAGTGATGTGAATATTAATTGTTTTGTTTATATGGCAGTTATCTGTGTTTTACCATACGAAAAAATGCCCGTACAATTTAGAAACGTGCGCCAACCTATTTATAATTCTGTAAGGGCCGTCGGAGAGTGACTCGCTTGGTGATGAGCATGCAATGCTCATACTTCTCATATTGTCGAAGCATTCCTTGTGGAATGTACTTAGATTCTATAGGGTCCGAGTAAAAGATACGAAAAACCGAGCATTCGATACCAGAGAGGGCCACAGAAAGGCAAAAATCCTTCCAGTGCAGCTCGCATAGGTGGTTTCCAAAAACAGGAAACACTCCGGACTAGCAAACACTGCCAACCGAAGTTCTTCCCACAGTATATTTGTCCCAAAACGGAGGAATTTGTTTTCTATTATCTGTAATATATTTGGATATATCTTAGTTTAAATACAATTGCCTACTCACGATCGTAAAGGTTTCTCTGTCACTGTCTAAGTATTGAGCGGCGTTCTTAGCGGTGATTTCGTTATCTCATCACTCGTCAGTTATCTTGCACAAGGACTCGATATTTGTTCCGACCGATGGTGACTTCGATCGGGGCAAGATTTTGTCTTTGCTTGACTTTGTAAATTATAATTTCTATTTCCTTCGCTAAGAGCGCGTCTGTTATTAAAATACGGGTGCAGTTGTTTTATAATCCCAAGGTTCCCGTGTGGATGCACAATGCATTGGAGTAGTGTTATAATGTTTTCGACCCCCAAACCCTGGCACGGGGCCCACGTTTGTTAACTAAGCCAACTAATCTTACTTCTTCAGAATTGATATAGATGCAATTACAGTAATTTTTCTTTTATTGTGTCAACAAACGCTGTCGCGGTATACTCAACGGTCGGGAACGAAAGTCCGTTATTCCGGGTTGGCGTCAAGCTCCTGACCTTTTTAAACGCGAGCGGCAAAATCAAGCAAAACCTGGGTCTCGATAACTAGACGGGCGGAACGATTTAAGTGACCCGAGAACGATTCCTGCGAGGGCCTTAACGGTATATCAAAGTGATAGTGGAGAGGCGATAGGGAGCTTGCTTTCTTCTTAAAGGGGCCCCACTGTGCTGAATGCATCCCATTAAGAAACTCTTTTATAACAAACGACACGTCCGGATAGTCCTCGTCAGCTCGTTACCAAACCAATTGGTGAACACTCGTCACCGGACCTTCTTCATTTTTACCGCTTCATAATATATCTTTCGACGACAATCATAATTTGTTTACCCATAAATATGAATAACCAGTTTTTATTTTTCATAAATATTGCGAATTCATTTCTGACAAAAAGACTTCTGTTTGGGGGGAGGGGGGTCCACGAAGGTTTGGAAATCCATGACGCTCGCGATATCCGATTTGGTCCTGCCCTAAACCGGTTTCGCCACTGTCAGCTATTCTGGTACCCAGCGAGCGAAAATGCCATTAATTTATTAACGGAATGCAACTTGCAATTTTGCAGAGGTGAAACCGGTCCACCATTGGACGTAATCATCATATATTTTTTCTGTTACTTATCCCTCATATAATTGGTCTTTGTTATTCTAAATAACGTTGATTTAATTTAAATAATCACCGAATCTAACGTATACATATTTAATATTAAATTATAAATATTTATACTTGGTATTTATTTTCTACGAAATTCCTCCTGCCACAAACAGGTCGTTTTAAAGCCTTTAGAATTGCGGCTGTTATTGAACTGCACAGTGAACAAGGTTCATGGATTGAGAGCTAAATACGGCAGGAATGTATTATGCTAGGACGTGGACTAGACGTCGCGTTCGACCCACGATGTATATTTATAGCTTTCGAGCAGTTAATTACTCATCCATTTACTACTGGTAATTAGCGTGGGGTCCCGTTCAACGACATTCCGCTGTGTATTCCATCTCTTATTGGTACTAAATACAAATATTTTTCACAGTAGCTTGAAGTTGCTAATACTGCCAACGGTAGTAGTCGGGCACAGTACCACGATCTAAACATACAGTATGTTTGCAAATATTCAAGTTGTACATTCACTCCATATAATAGGGACTTATTAGATGACGTATTACTGACGTGAGATATACTTTCATTTAACAAGTGTTTCAGAATAGTTTCCCTGCCTATTAATCACTCTATATTCACTCACCATTTACTCCATATACATTGATGTACACTTGGTTACACAACTGTTTGGGTGCAACGGTGGCAGCACATTATTTTTATCTTAATTTCCAATAGTTTTTAATTTGCGACGAAGCAGTTTTATTCTGCCGAAGAAATACATTTTAACGATTAAATATTTTAAAGAAATATTTTGGTTTTTGTAGCCGGTTTTGCCTCAAGCGCGAGGGTTACGCCATTAAGTAGAAGTTAATAATATCTTATAGCTCAGCGAAAAGCTGTGCACTATCTGCTGTTTTTTTCGTTTGAAATGAAGAACGCATCAAATGTCTTACAGTGTCCGGTTTTTGCGTTTGCTTTCTAACATGATAATCTTTGAAAGTACTCGACACCAAGTATTATTTTCAGAATGCTTGTTCTTGAGCAAGTAAAAAATCTTGAGATTAGATAAGATTTAAAGTGTCATTTGTCAGAATGCCTTCTTGCCCTGCAGTTGCTCTGAAAGTTTAATGCGGCCATACTATTTAGTACTTTTCTAATTCTAATTCAGTTCGGATTTGCAACATTTTTACCCGAAAAAATGATCGTCGTTCAGAGATACCGTTGTTGTTGCGACCTTATGCGCAGTTACGAAAGGTAAACTTTTTTGGTATATTAGTTAGTTTATGACGGCAACATTAACGGAATAGAAATAATTAAAGATTGTTCGTAATAAATAATAAAAGTTATGTTATCGAACTCTTACCCCTCTCGTGTCTCTTAGTATATCAGTCAGTTTAGATAACATCAGAAACCTGCAAAACAGCCAAGAGGTTCCGATGATATTCCGAAACATTACGGAGCTCCATATAATTATCTTAAAAGGCATTTATTTTACTTCAAATTTCAATTGACATATAAATTATAACTTAAGTTAATATTAATTTTTTAATTTAAATTTTTAATTTACATGTTCCTAAATTCTTTAATTAGAACAAGAATGTTAGTTTCATACAAACGTTTCCTTGTTGTACAAATATATACCGATCACCAAAAGACTGATGCCCCGGTGGGAAGCTAAAGCACACTATCAGCAACAATGCGGGTTCTCGTTTTGGAAAAGGTATTACAATTGTTCCACTTTTCCTGGTTTTAAATGAATTCACGCCCATTTGGTCGAGCAGATTTTATTATCCATTTCCTTTCATATGTTTCAATTTGAATTGTACCCAACTAAAAAAGCAGGTAAAACAAGTTAATTCAAGCTATATGTTAAGAGGGGATCGACGAGGATTTGTTTGTTAACGTGCCGTCGGAATTAATTAAATAGATATTTTATATCTTATACGATCTTTTTGTAAAAACGCGGGTTGTAAATGTCTTCACCGTTTCCTAAGTTTTAGCTTTTTCCTTGAATTTATAATGCGCAATCTTAGATTAGATCATTTTGTACCTAGCCTTAATATATCTCAGTGTAAGAAATTTGTACAAACGGTTTGAATGTAATGTATCCCGGCTTTAGTGTTAACGAGTAATGGAAATGTGAAAAGGTCTACGGCATTAGAAAGTGATGTAAGGTAAAATTCCCTTCCCAACTGTGCACACAAAGCGAGGCGTTTTCCGAACTGAAAGTCTCACAGTTTCAAGGTTCCCTGCTGAGGTCTCTTTGTGTCCTGCTGCTACGGTAAGCAGTATTCGGCGGCTTTCGATGATCGTCTTACCGCTGTAGATTCTATGCCCCCTGCCTACGCCGCGTTTTTTCGTCCTGACGGACTGCCGAAACTTATTATTATTATGATAAACCGTAGATTTTCTGTGTTTCTGTCTCCTCTCGCTGGTTTGGTCAGCGAGAGGAGACAGAAACACAGAAAATTTACTGTATTCCAACCCCTCGCAGACCACACAACAGGTCTTTTAAACTATTATGATAAACTTATAATAATTTTTTGCCCGGTATAAATAGATTTTGCGGGAGGAAGAAAGTGATAGGCATTCCTTCGGAATACTCCTTAACGCCTTCGGTTTCATCGGAGGTATGAGTCACGCGGATGAATTATACTTTTCTATTTTTTCGCGATAACCGAAGTATTCGTCACCGTCCTCCGCTACTGGAGGACAACGGGAAATATCGCTCTGAGTTATTTTAACTTTATTGAATTTCATTACTTATTCTATTGTTCCAATCTTTAAAATAATGATTTACATCGAATAATTATAACAAGCACATTCATGTTTTATATACATGTCATACTATGCTTTGTGACCCACTCAGTTAAGTTAAACCGGCGATAGAAACGTTTATGTTTCTATTTAAAAAATTAGTGGAGCAATGCTTGGTATTTCATAGCGCCGTTTCGTCGATAATAACCTAACACCTGGGATAGGAAGGTTGTGGGGAAAATATTTATGGCCCCGCACTGAAGAATGCGTACCGCCATTACAGTACAGTCGGGCCTGTAAAAGAAGTCCTAGCACTTTGTAAAGGCAGGAAGGAACATATGGGACGTGCGGAAAGGAACTGGGTCCCGAATGCTTTGTAATTGATAAGGTGGCTGTAAAACAGAACAGAATATCCAGCGAATGGTACAATAGTGACCATGTGGTACTGCAATAATGAAAATACAAGTCGGCATGATGGAACAACGGGTGGGCTCTTATTCGAAGAGAGTTTTCACGAAGCTTTTCAAAGATCGAGTACGTGCCGATTTGTAATTCTAAACGGAAACTCTTAATGGCTTCCTTCAACACGCCACAGAAATACCTTTCCAAAGAACGCGTTACCGGCGACGTGATAAGCACCGTAAGTGATACCACGATATTACCGAGAAGTGGATTAGGTCATCGAATATTGGCTGGAAGGCACCGATATTTCCTCAATCGTTGTGTGGAATGGCTAAATGCTTTTTGGACATAAGAACTTGATGCCAGGAATCCAGCTGTCCGTAAAAATAAACACGAAATGTGTGCCATATTGCCAAATGGAAAATATGCATTTAACTATTCGTGGATATACAGTGTAGAAAACTAAGAATAAGACTAATATATTTCTAGATTAAAGGCAATACAATTAAATAGAATTTCACGAACGAAGTCATGGAGGTACGTAACCTGGACAAATAAAATTTCATATTTCGGTTTTGAATCTCAAGCGCAATTCCAAATTCCTAAATAACTGAGTTAACGATAGATGGAGTGAATATCGGACAAGGAACAGCTTACGTAACGAGCTTGGGAAAACAACTCGACCTGTTTGTTAACCTGACAGTCTTCCTGTTCGTAGTCATGGACAGATCGTTGGTAGGGAATATTTCTGCGATTATTAAGAGGAAATATTATTTGTTTCATCTTCAGAATCATGCTATTCAGTGTTCCATAGTTGACTTTAGTTTGCTAAGTTTGCATTTATTATTCCGAACGAATGAAATAGGCGTGTAATATGATTAATTTGTCCGAGCCTGTACCCATGAATATGGCTGAAGGACGTCTGGAATTCAAATTAATGGTAAGCTAAGTAACTGTGGTAAATACTAAGCAAAAAATACGCATGTGTTTTTAAATGTATGCTGGGGTCGTATTTTGTCCGGACGGGTTTGAATCCACTTTACGGTTCAAGTAGTTAATTACCTTATCTTTATTAACTCTGTCGAATAATATTAGAGTCGAATCATTTGACAGCCCTCGGGAGATATTTAATTTTAGAGTCCGACAAATGTTAAGAATATCATCACTCATACGTGTGAACGTTGTGTCCTGTAACGTAGCTTTTCGATGAAGCGTGGCGTTAGGAATGTCACTGCACCTTGAAGCAGTATTCGGCGCTATTTACGCAGTGCAACGGTGCAGTAGCATTCCGAACATCGGCGTACAATGAGCCTCACTATATTACTGATGAAAAGTCGAAACTGGATTGGAATAAAACCAAATATTCGAGCGAATAATGATGCGATAAAAGAAACGGGAGGGCGATGATGAAGCAAAACTGATTTCCTGTTAATACATATTAAAGGCTGCGCATAATTATATTTTAACAACAGATCAAGGCTTACGGTAGGAGTGTTTTCATATTTCAGTGTCTGTTATTTTAATGGATGGGTTTGCGAGGATTTCAGTATCTGTCTAGTCTAAGGCTAGATCAGTTTGAACTACTTCTTCGTGAATACATACTCAAGTCTGAGCGATCAGCCCTTCTGAAATTTCAACAAATACGCTTTAAGTTTTTGTAATTCCAGCATTGTCCGCGGGAAATGTGTAATTTGTCCCGGCAATAAATAGGGCGGGAGGCGAATAGAAAATTAGTTTTTTTTTTGCAAGATAGAATGCGACATTCAATTACAGGTTCTTGGCGGCAAAAAGCCTGGAGCTGCTAAAATGAATCGGAAAGTGGGGGATTGCGTCATGTCCCGAAGGTAAATTCGCGGTGTCTGCTCGAAACGGCGTTTTTTTTCGGCGCCCGTCGTTCGGGCGAGCTCCGAGCGCCGTGCAACGGAAGTTTACCCTAATGAGCCTTTCCTTTTTACGTCATAAAAACAGTTTGTGCCTTTATTGCCTCGTCCGTACGGCCACGCTTCGTTCGTCCCGAATTCTACATTATCCCCTTCGCCCTCCCTTATGTAGACGCAGGGGACAATAGATAGCGAACTTTTCTTACGGTGCTTTTCAATACGTTGGATTTTTTTGGCCATGAGGCGAGCTGTCGAATCAAAGGAATGATGGGATGGTATTGAATGGAAGGATTTATATCGGGAAGCTGTTAGTTCATGAAAGACAGGGACTTTAAAATCGGAATGCGCTATGGGCTTAGAATCAAATCATAAGGTCAACGATTTTACGAAGGATTGAACGTCAGATCTTGAGCTAGGTTTTTCCTTTATGTGCCCTTAATTAGCGTCGTAGATTAAATTAACTCCAACTCCTTATACAGAACAATTACTCACCGAACAACATCCCTTACAAGTAGTAAAACGAAAAGAAATACAAACTCATCTTTCCCTGGTTCCGAACGTTGTGTTTTCCTTTCTGCCGGAGTGTGTACCACATTAAACCCAAAAAGCTGTACAACCTTGTCTGACGCCGTTTCTAATGGGAATGTCCTCTGAAGGTTTACTCGAAATGGCTTGAAAAACAAATAAAACCATTTCCTCTCCGTTCCGGTGCGCTGATGGTGTAAACCGGGCGAAGGTAAACACGAATGAGGATCCTCGCTAGGAATCACTGGGCCGTGACGATTTGTAAAAGTGACGTATTGAAATTACAATGTAAACGTCGTGAAGAACCACGGGACGTCCGTTATGTAACCATGGGAGGGGGGAAGGGGAATAACAATTCAAATGATTTTTTGACTTACATGCTGCTTTGCCCTATACATGCCCTAAAATGTTTTTATCTTCATTATTTTATTATAACTTCGGTGTTTAACTAACATCTCTTTTCTATCTGCAAATACTAGTTAAATATTATTTTACGTACTGTAATACAAAAAGAATTTCTGATGTTGGTATAGGCACAGCGTTTATGATTGAATAACGGAAATCAAAATGTTGGACGCTAACAAAACGATAAAATGTAATTTATTAGAAGTCCCATAATAAGAATAAAACGTAGTAAGAGAATGATGATGATAGCTGTATGATAAGAATGTTGAAGATTACAGTGAACGAGGGAAGAAACGGTGTAATTTTCAAATTTTTCTTGCAAGGAGATCCGAAATAAAAAAAAATATAAATAATATTTATTTGCCCCAGTTAGTTGTCATGTTAATATTACGTTATATTATACCACATAGGAGACGAAGTCTCCATTGAAATATATAGTAATAGTAAAATTACTGAAAACGTGTAGTAGTGTGGACAACCGATGTAGACAAAGGAAAATTGAGCTTTCGTATTCTATTTCTGGTATGAACTGAAAATCTAGGACAAACAAACTCATTTTCACATTGGAATGAAGGCAACACCGACACTTTATCTGACCCGAAATCTGGTTCTCGTGTTATTTGGTTCTCAAATACGCCTATAAATCCTGTCAAAACTCGACAAAGAACATTTGCAGGTGACTTTGTTAAGGGATTTTTTTCGTGGTATGAAATATTCCAGTCGGTCTCCAGATATGTTTCGGAAGTTGCGAAGTGCTTAGCGCCTGCTAAACAATCTTGTTTGCCTACATTCCAGTGCGCGGGCCCCTAGTACATTGTTCTGTCTCACGGTGTTCAGAGCACCGTGAAAGCGCGTTCGCCTCGTTACGTTTCCTTCGGATATTACGTGTTTACTAAATTTGTTCGTACGATCGCCATTTTCACGTGGAGCATCAGGCGTCAATCCGTGGAGCCGATTTCAAGTGATAAATATTCTCTTTTGGTGATACACGTCAGTATGTATAGAATGAATTAAACATCTGTGCAGAATTAGAGCTACTAGGCACATAAATACGAAAGGGTTATTTACTTCAATATAATTTCCTCTTCCATGCCCTTGACATTGCGGTTTCCTGGTGGGTCGTTTATTCCATGTCTTTTTTTTTCAATCTGTGATGTAAATACACTCAATACTGCCTGACACTTACCTAATACTATTATAGTCCAATACTACCGAAATCCTTCATCCAATCTGTATATCGTTATTATTGGCAAAAAACGCCTGCGTATTTAGATATTCTCATTTTAGAAAAATAAAAAATTATTGGCTACCTAATGTTAACTATAGATAAAAGGCTGTAAATTATCTCGCCGTGTTAACACGTCCTAACGTAACCTTCTAAATGGGTCACGTGTCTGTTTGCACGTTACGTATTTGTTTTCGGCCTGTTATTATTATTTTGGAGCGATAAATAAATACGCGGGTTGTGATAAAATAATAAAATATTAATAAATGGGGTTTTAATTTTATTATGAATTTTCCGAGCGAAACTGGTAATACTGTAAAGCATAGGATGAGGCAATGCTTTCGCGATCTAGTGGGATAGGGCTCAACTACGCTTGTGATTTACAACTGGGCATTGTGATCTGCGAGCGCGAGAGTGGAGGAGTCCGTGCCGGCGGGGTTGTGGCAGTGTACCGAGAAAGATAACGCAATTCGGGGGTTTCCGCGTGTTCGGAGTTTTGAAATGAGAGGCGGCCTGCGGTGGATCCGAAAGCCCGGTCGTCCGGGCCTCCTCCGACGGAAGAATGAAGAAAAAAACAAATTTTGAACGCTAGGTCAAATCGGTTAAGCGGCGATCCCACACACACTCGGCGGCGCTAGTTAAAATGCAGGAGGGCCTCTCCAATTGCCGTCTGAATTCGAGCCAGTCGCGGACCTAGAGCCCACCGAAGATGCTCCATTGGACACCAATAAGGTAAACTTTATCCGCCATTCCACGGCCCGGTATCTCCCGGCCTCGGCCGTTACAGGCCCTGACCTTGGTTATGGGCTCTGTAATTGCAGAGGAAAAACTCCGCTCCTTACTCCCTTCTATCCTCTCCGATGCTTAGAAGTTGCGGTCCGCTAATTCCCAAACACTAAAATCCGTTAGACGTGTTGGGTGTTCTTTCGAATGTTCTATTTAATTCAATAGTTTAAACTACTCTCTCTGTTTTTGTTTTTGCTAGACCGTTTTCAGCTGCTCGCCATCTTCAGTAGCTGTGACTGTCTTCTGTCACTCTGGCACATGGTATGCTTGTAGGGCATCCTGTCTGCACGGCGACTTCACTTGAAGTGTTGAGGTTGTTTTTGTGTTTGGGAATGTCATTTTTTTAGATTGGTAAGGATTTCATTAATACCTTATGTCTTTTTTTTGATTATCCGGTGATTGTAGAAACAAAGATAATTTTGTTGAGCTGCATTCGCGGGGTGAATATGGAGTCATTCATTTTTCAATTTATTATGTTCCTTCTTTTGTTCTTAAATATTTCCATATTCTCGGCTCCGTCCATTTCTTTGTCTTTTCCCTCCTGGTTGTAGTAGTGTTGTTAGTTGTATAATGTCGTTATTTAAAATGAACCTAAAAGGTTAGGTATTTTTAAGCCCAGATCATCGATAAAGTAGGAATTTAGTAGGAGGTCGAACATTTTTTTGGATGACCGATATAATAAATGCAGAGTGTCCGATTATGTATTATCGTTTCGTCTGTAGACTATAAGAGTCTGTATCTGTAGAAAGCATAACGAGAGTAAAAAAAAGCCTCGGACGAGCGGAGAAGTCGCCCTTTTGTGTCTCACCGGTCACGCTCTAAGGCCTTTCTTTCCCGGTTAATTTGAACTTTCTAGATCGATTCGACAAAATCAGTGGCGTAACGACAGAGATCCATCAGCTTCGACAAACCGTTACATGAAAATGAGTCGCAGTGTTTTAGAATTGCAGAAGAGTTTTTTAATTCAGATTTCCCCCTCTTTTTCCCCCTTATCCTTTGACGGTATTTTCCTTCATCGAAGTATAAACAAAGTCCGATCATCGAATGAAACTGTTGAAGAAGTACAGGGACAGTTTAAAATCGGTAGATTTTTTTAAAAAGGAAGAACGCGTAATTTTGGTATAGGGAAAATAGGAAATGCGCATTATTCATGTTGAACGCAGTTTTCCGACTGTAACTCGTAAGCTGAATTTCGTACTTCTCGCGTAACAAGGTACACGTAGGTTAATGTAAAGGCAATATGTCATGCACGAATTCACAATATAATGAAACATAATGGGAATGGTAATGGCAGACTGCGGGATGGGAAGTATTCAGGATAAAGAAGCCTACATGTCCCAGAAATCAAACTCTTCGTCAAAGATAAATTGTAACTACATTTATTTTAAAACTCTAATTGTAGAACAAACTAAAATATTACCAAAGCTAACTACAAATTAACTACAAGATTACAGGATTAGTGTTGGAAGCATTTTACAAGATTCTGAATGCACCAAATGTATTTACAAAATCGTATGTGAAATGTCTACAAATAATTATATTATTTCTTTAAGGGGCATAAATGAGATCTGAAATCATATTTCTGCCTATTGATTATTATTTTCTTAAAGGAGAGGGTGCGAAGTAGGTATGAGATTCCGTTTTGACACCTTGGAGAAGAGTTTTTGTGTAGTGTGCATTCACTCGACCTGACCCCTACCTGACCAGGATGCTGTCTTGTCACAAAAAGTGCATTACGTAGGCAGCGCTTTTACTTTGAAAAAAATTACAAAGGGAAATTCTTAGGTTTATTCTTGGTACGGAAATTACACAGATAATTATGAATAAATGTTGGTTTACGAAAACGTAATTATGAGTGTAAACATTGTAACATTACATTTACATTTGAGTCTGAACCCCCATTGCCTCAAAAATGATTCTACGCTTCCGTGGTTCGTCCAGAAATTTGTCGCTCCTCTAGGGAGCTATTAGTCTTCACTTGCTGACCGTAGATGTTTGCCGAGATTGCTTTCTATTACTTTAAGGTCGATTGCATTATAGAGAACTGAAGGCAAATTAAGTTACAGTCTTCTGCGTTCAGGGCCGTTGATGTCGAATATGGGGACAATTGGATTCATTACGGCAGGGACCACGAAATGATGCAAAACACAAAAGACGCGTGTGAACAACAGAAATATTGTTTTACAATATTAAATATAAGAAACGATTCAAAATAAAAATAGTTTACAAATTATAACACTGATTTCAAACATGTACATACACTGATGTATATACGCACATAGATAATTATTTTTTAACATTTCGCCCAACACGTATGTAGTTACTCAAAGGAGATTTCTAGAGAGACCTACGTAATTGTCCAGTATGTTCTTTGTGGTTGTATCTGCACCACAAACTTAAAAAATTAATTTTAAGTAAAATGGAATAAACTAACCGACTTTCATTGTTTTACCGTGTCGAGAGGGTCTAACGCCACGTTCGTTTTGGTGTAGATACTTTTTCGGACCATTATTTCTGATAATTTGTCCATATCTCTTTGTTTTCCATCGCGTTCCTGTTGATCTAATCATATTCCTTGCGGAGACCCCATACTTTCAACCAATCTATGGTCCAGGCGGCCGAAGGCCAGACGTGCCCCTTTCCCGACTATACGTTTTCTTAATAACAGTGAAATAATTTTGGTTTTACAACAATATATGTTATTAAAGAGGAAGCGGGGAGAAACTTGTGGTCGGATATATTGGCTAACGTTCACGGCCGTCTTAAAATTTACATTTTTATCCCCGCTTACCGCCGCCGCTAATAATAATCTTTATGATCACAATTCCAAAAAAAAAACTTTTGGTTTAATCTTATGGTTACAAAATGTAGGTTATTTTAGTGTTAAACTAAGAAAGAAACTTAAAAGATAATGTTATTAGGAATACTGCAGAGGTCAGTTGAATTCGGACGCGCATTCTCCTTTTGGAACGTTTATAGAAAGTTGAGTACAGAAGACTGTGAACAAAACCAGTCACGTGCATACATGTTCTGAGTCATATGCATGCTCTTTCTGCTGTCGAGCCGTATGCAATCTCACGACCGAGCCGTCGTGACCATCGTGTAAAGTTCGCCGAACCATCTCCGCTGCACTGTGGTCGACCCCGGCTCCAATCTCTCGGTTTTATTCCCACTATTCGGTCTTACATTATTTCATACAGATTGCATTGTCGGCTAAGATTACCCAGCGGTGTTTAGAATGAACTAGTTTCTACTTGTCCTCCTGGCTCCACATCTTATCGCAGTTCCACATCTGCGAGCTATTTCAGACAAACTAAGAAGAATGCCGCACCAGTAATAGTACATAACTGTTAGATACTATTTATAGTAATGTATAGGTTATTGGACCCCTCCAGTGGCTATTGTGCATTGCCTATTCCAAAATTCAAGTGTAACAAATCTTAAGTAAGTGTTAAGTACACATAACAAGAATGGACATATAACTCAAAACGTTTTCGTCAATACTATATTGTAATACTGTATTTAGCATGGACAATCGCAGATTTAGAATTATTTATGATTTATTTTAATAATTTTTCGCTGTAGATATCCCCCAATTCCTCTCCAGGTATGAGAAGTTGATAAGACGATAATAAAGCCGGTGGTTACGTGCGGATGCTGAACACGGACCCTCGTAAGTGAAAGGCTGCTATGCGGCTAGGAAAGGAAGATCCTCCGATAGATAATTTATGAGCTGTAACGGCTGTACTGGACATAGTTGCCTGGGAGTGATGGGCAGGCCAGGTGAAAAGACTATGACAGACTTCCGAATGCTTCACGGTTGAACGGAGTTCGAGGGATAGACCACGGACACAATGGCTGGGCGACGTTAAAAACGAAGTCCATGAGCTACCAGTTGTCTGTACAGGAGGTCCCGTCTCCTTTCATGAGAGTATAACCATTCAAATCACAACGTCATTGTATGTAGGTTAATTTTGACTAGAACTTGTTTCGAGGACTTCGAGCTGCTTTCCTAGCTTTTAGGCATGTTTGAAACACATTGTTTGAAATGGGTGAAGTGCAGTTAGGGATTACAAATGACTACCACAAGTTAAGTGATGGTTACTTTCGGTTGGCTGGATTACTGTGTTATTCATACTTCTCCAAAATAAAATTTAATATACCTTCTTTGGAATGCTCCTTTCTCTTCTTGGAATTCTTTCTTCTAACACAGTTAATTTTTAAATTACTCATTTATGTTAGGATACGACATTCAACTCAATAATAAATATTTAACAAAGCTAGCTGTTTTATAAGCCAGTTTATGTCTGTCTGAACGTATAAAAATAACGACTGTTTATAATTTGATATCATGTGGGCGCGCCTGGGCATAATGAATTAGCGCTGCGGCAATGAGATAATCGCGGCCGGGCTCAGATAATGCGCACGTCTTGCCGTTGAATTGGGGCCCTCGACACTCATTGAGCTTTATCTCCTCAAGTAGCACTTTGCCTCAGTTTTTCTCCATTCTCTGCAACTATTTTTTGCCGTTCAATCTCAACGATTGATATCCCGGGGCATGTTTGCCATTCCGGTCTAGAATTAAACACGTCGCAGTGTTATTTCTACGGCATCGTCCCTAGCCGTCCTGTTAGTTTTTTTAAATTACGTACATACATTAATATAATTCAAAGTTCATTTATGTTTTTATTTTTAATAGAGCAATAGATAATGTGTATTTATTGTACCCAACATTAATGAATATTAGCTGACAGTATTTTCGTTGAGTTTGTTTATTTAATTTCCTTCTAACTTTAGGCGTATTACAGATAATTTATCTTCCAGCCCCAGTATCTAACAGGCCTGGCTGGAATGCCGATCCGATTCCATGTAACTGCAAATAACCAAGCGAAGGATAACTATGAGAGTATTACTCTCATGTGACAAGATATTGGTGTTCAGGTTACTCGCATTTCCTGAAGTTTTGACGTTATTAGTGAGAAAATGTGAAATCATACTTTGTTTTATTTCACTCGAGCATTGGCTTATCTGTATATTTGTTGCAAATTACGTTATAGACGGTAAATCTAACGAATAAGAGTTGGGTATGATTATATAATTCCTAAAGAATAACATTGTAACGTTCATACTTGTAAGTGTAGTGATCGAAATAAGGGTAGTAATAGTTTATTTCGATAAAGATTATCATAACATATGTATTATCAAAATCATACGAATTAAAGTTAATACGGAAGCGTCTTGATCGTTCAAGAGGGAATGAAGGGTGGTTGCCTCCACCCGGAAAAACTCAATTCTCAAGAGACGTTTTTCCACTTAGAATTATAGTTCCTCCATTGTTCGGATCTCGTCTCTAATTTTTCCGGCATTGTCGGAGTTTACTCTGAATGGATTTATCTTTATTCAAATATCCTTGTTGAAAATTAACCTAACAACTACATTTTAATGTTTAACGTTTTAACAGCTTTCATTCTATATTTGGTAGCATATTTTCATACTTCGGTCGGTGACTGTACCGAACTATACCCTGACCTAAACCGATCGGTCCATTCCCATTTTATCTAAGACAAGCCCCAAACTGGTCCAGTGTACTTGAAAGTATCTTATCGCTCTCTAGTGGAGCTGAGAACACAAGTCGGTGTCGATCCCACAAAGCACCCCTTTGTAGCCGGGTTGACCGAGCAACATTCAGCGGTTGTTTATACGATGACGAAGTTTGTTTATAAAACACCGATGACCGCACCGATAGTGCTTTTGGGGGGGCCGGGCACAGTCGATGGCGTCTCTTCGTGGAGAACCTTGCAGTTTCTTCAAAGCCTTCGATATGTCCGATATATCCTTTGAGGGCGTCCTGTTGCTCACTCTTTTGACCCTTGTTCTGGGACTGGCGGTACTCTATTGGGACCTGAGGAGGAAGTACAACGACATCATGGCTGGATCAGGGTAAACTTCGTATTGTCATTAGTCCGCCTCAGCTCCTCGCAAGTTCTCATGCTGTGGTAGAAATTTGTGGCGTTTTATTGTTTCAATATGAAACGCGAATTGGATTAACGCGAGGATTTCTGAATTTACATAATTTGTCCCGGGACGAAGTTATCTAACATAGGATTTTACAGGACGTTCTGCCAAAAGTGCCACCATTGGGTGGCTTCTTTTATTCTACGTGTACTAAATTATATCGTGCAGCTAGCCTATACGAATCTAGCCCGACAGAAATTTAAATAAACTAACGGTTGTGGCTGGATTCTTGCTCTAATTGTATACGGCTAGAAATAACCAAGAGACCCTAGTTAGTTTTAAGCACTGCATTTTAACAACGGAACGTCTCAAGATCTCTTCAGCTTCTTGAGCTTTCCTAGCTACCAATTTAAAGAATTTAACAAACTACATTTGCCCCTGGCTCCGGTGCTCGTTAAAAGAGAAGAGCTCAATGATTAACCGGCTTCTCATATCTCCAGCCAGATGAGCTCGGGATTTAGTTATGTATGTGTTTATTTGTTTTATACAAATAAACAAATTTGTATTCACAACAAATAATATATATAGTAATTTCTTTTTTACGCTAGAAACTGAACAATTCTGATAGCAGTTTCTAAATAAGAGAAAGCATAGTAAGTGGAATGTTTTATTCCCCTATTCAAATCATAGAAATCATCGATTAGTAATTCAAAACGTTCGAGGCCATTCTTATTTCCAGTTTGTTTGAGCAATTTTTATTTCATTATATATGATGCGGAATGTATATTTATGCTTCACATGTATATATATATATATATATATATATATATATATATATATATATATCGTACTCCGAATTTAGTCTTTTATAGTGAGGCGTTGATATTCACCTTCGTGAAAATAGTGTTCCTCATATTTCGGATGTTTTTTAAACGCGGTTTTTCAAGAAATTTTCAAATTTTGTTCACACTCCTTCGATAACTCCAGTAAGTAATGTGTTACTTAAGTAATGTGTTGACTGAAGGCCTTAGCACGAGGCCAGCGTCCGGGCATGGGTAATAAACCAACATAATGAGTCAGCTATAAGATGTTTCAGCTAGCATTACAAACAGAAAGAACGAGCTCATTTATATAAGGTGTGAGATGCGGGATCCCTCGCATATCGTATTCCTAGTTTGAGCCGTGTATTATAAAGTGCAATAAATCTGCATTCAGAATTCTTAAACAATTCAGGAGCATCAGTAGCGGATTTATTTCATTTCCCCAAAAATATTATAGTAAAACCTAGGGAATAATTTATATCACATGAACTAATACATTATTAGCCAATATAATTACCCAAGACAATCAAACATGATTGTGTCGCTACATGAGCACGTACTTAGAATGTTAGCGCAGATAGGATTCTCCATCAGGGAGGGACTTGACGGAAAACTACTGAAGATGGCGAGAAGCCTACACCGGCCAAGCATAATATCGCAAGAATCGTAGTATTCATTAATTCTCAGAAAAAAACATTTAAATTCGATGTTAATATGTTTCGCTAATTTTGTTCTATATATTAAAATACTCTTTTTCGAGATTTATTAAAAATTATTAAGCACCTACTAATGTTATCCTGTTTTTTCAGTTGTATCAGCGGTCGAGATTCTTATTCGTCACCGAAACCTATGTGAACTTGTTTAACTCGAATGCCATTGGCATCTGTCGGTTGATTGAAACAGCGGTCAAAATAACTGGGTCGATCAGAACTGGTCTTAAATGGTGGGTTCCGTCTTGTCGAATAGCTTTAATTGCGGTGTTTGCAATTACTCTGTAATTGTAACAGACGCCCGTCTGTAGCTTCTACAGTCGAAGATGTCTATTATACCTTTGAATGAGAAGAACGTGGCCAAACGGAGATATGGTTCGAGTTCATAAATAAATAATCTCTTGGAAAGTGTTAAGTTCCATCCCTTGTCCGATTCGAAAATGTTAATGTAAAGATACATAATTTCATATTTTTGTGGTTTAGTACTTACATTAGGTTGATATAATTGTTCTGTTTTATTAATAAATTAAATTTCTCGCGTTGTATGAGTGTTTAATTTGTTTCCTGGTTGACCTTATTAAGGCTAAATGGGCGAAGAGCTGCTTAGGGTTAATGGCTCTATTAATTAAGGCCAATAAAATGCTCTCGTTTTCCAACCTTTCCGTCGCGTCTGCAGTCGTTTGTTTAGTTACATTTGGGAGTCCTTAACATATGCCAAAACTGCGGCCATGAACACCTGATATATTCGATTTTCGAGTAAAGCGGCTATACTGTATTTGTGAAGCGTGCTACATTTCATTATTTTCGTTTTTGTACAGAGTTGAAATTTTTTAACTTCTAATCAAATATGAGATTGGAGTCGGAGTGCAGTTTGATACAAGCTGATTTCGAATTTGATGGAGAAAAGTGAGCAGCAGTTTTGATTTGTGATGTGTCGTTTTTTGAAATTATTATCGATCATAGAAAGTGTGTGTGTGTATGTTGTCCGTAATGTGTGGAACAAAGCGTAAACATTCACCTATAAACTGTTGACCGAGAAAAATATTAAAGCTATTTGATAGACATTTCGGCACTTTTGGTATTATGACATAATTTGCTGCGCGTCCGTCAATCATTCATTACAACGTCATTGGCAAACATTTGTTCCTTAAATATTAACATGAGTAAATCATGACAGCAGGTTTAATGGGTGTTGAAATAAAAAAACTAGTACTAAGTATTTCACGTCCCAATAATTTAAATTAAATCATTATCTGAATTTTTTGTCTTCTTAATGGAAACTTATACTATATGTTCTTAGACACTAGAGTCGACCTGATATATCCGATCGTATGTGATTCTTACAAACTAAGTCAGCATATTCTCATCCAAACCTTTGCGGAAAATGTATTTACTTTAAAGGTATACAATATCAGGTATACAAATATATTGTAAGTTTGGTCCAATACTAATCTCTCAATAATTCCATCTAACTGCCAATTGTATATCGATGTCGAAAATGTTATAAATGTACATGATTTATAGACCGAAGGCTAGGGGTGATAATCCCTAGTGCGAATCTGAAAAGGTTGTTCGATTTGCAGGCTGATGATGGACGAGGAGCGGACGAACAAGATGGGAGGGAGCAGGAAGTTGAACGGGGACATTTCGACGGTTCGCGTGAAAGCGACGACGACCGAGGGCCTTGTGCGTCAGAGGGCTTCCAGGTTCACGGTGAGCCAGTGCTCAAGGAGTTCCGACGATGACGTCGATTCCACGACATTCTCGAGGAACAGTTCGGTTTCTCCCCCCCTGAGACCCGACACTCCCAAAATATTGGAACTGGACGCCGAGCCGCGGACCACAGTTACCACGGCGGTCATCGAGACTCCTCCTCATCAAAAGAATGTAAATATACTTAAAAATGTTTCCGAAGTAGAATAAAACTACAAGGATAATCTGCAAAGCAATATTTTAAGAGAATCGAACTTATGCAATAGAACTATCGGATTCAGCCAAACCAAACAAACGAATCCAAAGTGTATTCTTTATTTTTTAGCACAAATAACTAACGCAGCCAACTATGTCTCAAACCTCACCCTAAATACAGAGCTTGATGTCGCTTTTGACCATGTTGCCAGAAGACACCCCTCTGTCCTAAAATTACGCAATTCGTCTTCTGATAAATCAATAAATCTACCCTGGAACTCTGTTCACTAAATTAGTGGGGTTGAGTAATGGTTTAATTTCGCTGTTTGATGTCCAGTAATTGCTTCCTTTGTCGTTCCACTTGAAACCAATAAGGCCTTATTGTATAGTAATTACCGTAAGGTGGGTAGGCGTATAACGGCGTTTCGTCTCATACGTATCTCGTCCACTCGGCTGTACTGTGAGTACAGAGCTCAAGGGTATTCATATATGCCAATGTGTTGAATACGTTGCCAAGTCAATGATAATTTATAATATAGCTCGCACTAATCTCTGCAATATACTTCGCGTTGTCCCACAGGTGAGTTTCGAGAAAGACAAGATCCAAACGAGTTCGGTCATCAGGGAGGACGACATCGACAGCGGCCTCCTGCCCGGTCTTACAAGCGCCAGCGTTTTGGCTTCCCCGAAGCCCAATCCCGAGAAGCTGTTCGTGGCCCCGGAAGAGCGGTGCAGGAAGGAGGCGGTCCCCTACCGCCTGGAAGCGGTCCCGGATTCGATGCCGGCCGTTCCCGTATCCGGAGGCGATAAGGAGCAGGGGCCACCGCCCAGCAGGCCTGGCGCCCTGCCGCTCGAACCGTTCGCAATTGACGCGAAACCGCCACAAAACCAAGACGACTCATGTATTCTAGATTGTCTCTACTTCACGATGCAGTGCTGTGAATGTACAATCATGTAATGAATGTACAACCCCTGTCCTCAAATGAATATTTCCAGTAATTGGAGTGTAAATACATTGGCTTTCAGTTTAGATATTTTAGCGTTTATTATCAAGAAATATATACTATAAATAATGCTCATATTGAAGCTGACTTATGTATGCTTGCATTGTATTTATTAGTAAGATATGATTATCCTTCTAGTTATTAGCTTGAGTAAGACAATAATTTAGTATGTAAAGAAATTGAGTGTAATAAGATTTTTTAAATTTATATTAGACATTCTACTATTAAAATGTATAATTACAATTTTCATTTCAAATTATTTTTCTGAAGTAACATAATTCTTGCAAACGTACTATATTATATAATATAGATATTATATTAGGTAACAAGCCATGACTGAATTAAGAAGTGATCCTATGATCCAAATATTGCTTCTTATCCTTGGTAGATTTTTAAAAAATATTGCCTTAGGCTGTGTTATATACTATGGAATAATTGTTCCATATTTCTAATTATGTGCTGGCTATAATATTTTTTTATTATAGTGCTAGAAAGGATAACTACTTTAGTTAGTATTTAACGTATTTCATTGTTGTCATTTAATTTGATATGATGGGAGACAATTTCAGAAAGTGTTAATTTTAAATCATATGTTAAATAAACTCTTAATCTTCATCAATGACCATTTAATTTAAGGCAGAGATATAGCCTTGTTGGCATTATACATTTATGGATTGTTCAATAAATTTTATTGAATAAAATCTATTTGTTAATAACTTTATATATATATATATATATATATATATATATATATATATATATGTATATATATCTAAAGTTTGTGAGATAAATAAAGGCCAGTAGATATTTAATTATTAAATTGACAATTATTTTTATCTTCAGCAATAATAAACTTTTATATGAATTGGTACAGTTAGATCATCAATATATAAATTTCAGTTCAGAGTATTTGTAGTACAAAGTATTGTACAGCAGTTTACAAATATGGTAATTGAGATCAAAATTATTGTATTAATTATTATTAATTTTTAAAATACTGAAATTTCAGAAAGAATAATATAATATAATATAATTTTTTGTTAAAGAATATTTTCTAAATAATTATGTTGGGTATACTGCATATACTAGTTCAGCTTTATTTATACAGCCATTAATTTCAGGAAATATGTTTTTATAAACATACATGTCATTACATGGCTGTTGAATATATATATATATATATATATATATATATATATATATATATATATATACACATTTCTATTCACACCTAATCCTCATTCTATTCATGATTGATAAAACAAATTGCATTTCAAAAATACTAAATGGGCTTACTACCATTTCAGTATTTCACTTTAATCCAGCCAGGTGACCTCATGATTCTGAAAGGCCCTTCTTCTCTATTCCCTTGGGCTTTGCATGTCTTTAAATAATTTTCCAATTAGCTTTTGAAATGTTCCTACGGTCAATTTTGATGTTACCTATTCTCATGTTTAAAACCCATGATCACCAGCTTGAAAATATTAGTAGGGTATATTCTTTGAGAGATTTGGGGCATTCATTAATTTTTCTAGCCTAATAGATAGCTTATTCCTTGTTTTAATCAGCATTTCACAGAAATATAGATTTTGTAACCATGGTTGGGTCATATTATAGGGTTATAATACATTCTGGCTTTCTTAATGAAACTACAATAGATATATATTTTTAAAATATTGGATTGTTGAGGATTCTACATATGTTATCTATAATGAATTATTTCATTAAACGATATTAATAAAAACCTATATATTTATCTAATTTCTCATGTTAAATATGAATGTTTTTCATTAAATATTATACATATCCATAAATTTAATGTCTCCTTAATTGGTGATTTATTGAGAATTTGATTTCCAGATTAATACTTCAATATAATTATCTTATTTACTACTTATTTCATTAGGTTAAGTTACTCCGATCTACAATTATAACTCATCTTTCCATAACTGTGATCAAGGTGTCAAATAGGGAATATTCTTATTCTCTTAAAAACTTGAAACAGTTATAGATTAATAATTGTTATTACCGAATAATATTTCTATCAGTACCGAAATATTGAAAAATATCAAGGCTTATATTTTCTGTTGTAAATAGAAATAACTATAAGGGGTCCGCCATAAACTAAATATTAATAACAATGCACTATTTTTTAATTTTTAATCTGCAGTTTTATGCAAACAAAGTACCTAATCCAGTAAGTAATTTGGTCCCTTAGTCATTTCACACTAAAACAAATTCTTTTCTATCTATGATGATCTATTTTTGATAAGTATACATATCATTGTTAAATTTATTTTTCATTTAATTTTTAAATAGCAGTATACTTTATGCCATATAATACAGTTTGTATACACAATTGAATAGTTTATAATCACAACATTTTATTTTATATTAAATTAATTTAGAAGTACTTTTTGCACTATGTGCAATTATTTGTAAGAGTAATAGGCTTCACAAATGAAAATAATAAAAAAGATGTCATTTACTAATTTCACTAAGAGTATGAAATAATTATTTAATGCGGCTAATAAAACAAACTCGCACTTGTATAGTATCCCTGTTACTCTAATACACCTCCAAAATTTCAACAGGGAATTTCGCCATACGTCGACCTTCCGACCTGAAACGCTAACAAGGGCCGAAGTTCTAACCCAACTGTTTCGGAAGGGGGAATACAGCCCAAGGGAAAGTCAGCTTCGTACAGGACTTTCCTTAACACCTTCATTAACGTTTAACGCTATTAGATCGGCCTTAACTTCCCATTCTTGATACGCCGCCCATATAGGCGATAACTCCCATCGATTATTGAAGGCTTCCTGACTATAACTTCTACAGTTATTAACTTTCCTGACCAATTGGTAACGGTTTGTTGTAATAAAGTAAATGGTTTCTCATTTATTTTCCCCAGGTTTCTTGCTGTTGTACCTTCAGCATAAAAACTTTTCGAACGAGAGTAATTTTTAACGTTTTATACCGCCGGGTATCCGAGAAACATGTATGAACGAACGCACGTTAAGAAAATATCTCTAGACTACTTAAATTATAATACACAGTAGGAAGAATACGTATTTTGGTTACGAATATTGCACATAAACAAACATGTAAAATGTGGCAACAATATTTCAGAGTCGGTCAACTGATAGCCCTAACCTATATATATATATATATAAAAGCCAAAATATGTCACGTGTTTCTGTCACGTTGTCATAACGACAGTACTCGTGTACCGAATAATATAGTATTGAATTTGACCAATAGAGATATTTTTACGTGCTCATCAAACTGATCAAATAGATGAAGACGTTCAGTTGGAATATCAAGTTGAATATTTGAATTCGTTAAGTTTCCCTGGCCTTTCGCGTCACATAAATTTCAACTCAAAATAGTTGTCAGTCTAATTTGTAATTTCAGTACCAACGGTGGTCTCTGCAATCGTACATGTTTACACATTGTTATATTGCATCAACACACAACCCTAAGTGAAATCATGATTAGTTATCATGCTGGTGAAGTTGTATACCGTCCATGATATGCCAAACATAAACCAGACTCCAGTGACATCATCCTAACACCTGCTCATTAGCTATAAGCGAATACGAACAGATAGATTGTGACATAATCCTAAAGGTTACATGAACGATGTATTCGGAGCTCTGGTGAAACACCAAACAAATAACTTAAATTATATTAGAGCAATGTAATAACATAACTTTGTCGGCCGTTAAGAGGAACATAAGTGCGGTGAGGTGGTGTGTCTTGTTGTGAAACGGTGGGGCCTGGGGGCGGGGGCGTGAGCGGCCGTGGGGGCGGCGGTGGGGCCGCTCTCTCTCTCTCTCTCTCTCTCTCTCTCTCTCTCTCTCTCTCTCGCTCTCTCTCTGCGGCCGCCTCCGCCTCCGGCTTCAGTCTGTCCCACGATCTCGTCCAGCTTCCGCCTCCGCCGCCCCCTGTCGAACAGTCACCCCACTACTTCGGATCGTCCGAAACTCACGGCCCATCCCCCCCCCTCACCACCCCCCGACTGTATCTTTTTGCGCCGCCTGTTCAGACTTTTCTGTGTGTTCACGGGCGGGGGTTGTTGTGATTTAGATCGGATTTTTTTTTCTCTTATTGTGAGTGTTGCAGCGACTGTGCCGTCCTCCGCTTGAACACCGACAGCAGCCCCTACCGTCACCGATGCCTTGACACACTCACAGGTAAATCACCGAAGACAATTTATCTAAAAATTTATTTATATTCCAGAACCACGACCGTTAAAGATTCATCCGAGATTATAATAATCATATGTGTATTTATCTACAACACAAAAGCAGCGGTAGTCGTTATGTAACCCTTCGCACACGGAACTAAACCGATTTTTTAACATTTTTCTTGATTAACCAGTGATAGTAATAATTCCGCCAACTTTTAATCCAATTTTATAATGAAAATTTTGGTAAACATACCGCTAGTTATTAGCTTCCCTATGTAGTTATATAATAGTTTATAAAAATAAATACAACTAAGAATTGATAATATTTAAATTAATGCGGGAACAGGATGTTAAAATATTCTCCGGTCTATAATTACTAGGATTATACAGATTTTGCTATTGGTTTGACCTTAATAATAAGGTTAGTCGCATTCGATAGTCTGCTGTCATTAAAGTTTAATTAGAGTTTATTAAAAAAAAAACCTTTTATTCGTCCCGTGGTCACGGATGTTACCGTCCGTTTCGACTTGTATTCAAGAAGTACCATAGTGACCGTGTGCCTGAGATAATATCGGTGATGCAATCGTGTTTAATGCGATCAAGCAATTAGGACGGTAAGTTAGGTAAGTTAGGTTTCGATCAGGAAACGCAGAAACAATCCAATTCGGCCGCCCGCGATTGGTATTCCGCTACCGTTAAGGAACCAATGCATACTAAATAAGTGACCGATGAGGTTTCCTAATAGCAGCGTTGGTACTATTAAAGTTAGAATATATTTTATTTATCAAATACCGCGCGCATTTTAATGAGCCCACTACAGAATGATTCAGCCAATAGCGATATTCATTTATTTAAAGTTCAGTCACTTCCTGGACCGCGGGACTTCATTGTAATATAATAATAATTATTATTATTGCTGGCAGTTTGGTGTCCGGGTGGCATTTCACCCCCCGGAGGGGCCTAATGTCTTTAACGTCCGGCTTAATTTGCCGACCCATTAGCGGGCCCGGAGAGTCGCCTCCTTCCTACGTCGGTCGTTAGCCCCCCCGAACGGAAGCTACTTTTTCATTATTTGCAGTTGATATTTTATCCCGGGCGCGTTGAGTTGTTGTTCAATCGAACAACCGCTTGGATTCAACCTATGGTTCGTGAATAATGGCCGATATCTTCAGGCTAGGCTGTTCGGCCATTTATCAGAGCGCTTTGGGAGATTCGGCAATTCCCCTATGAAAACGCCCGTACAAAGGCGTCGTATGTTTCGATTGTGACGGGATATTAGTGTTAGCTAAGTGCTCCCGGTTTTGGAGTTACGTTTGCTCTACGCGAAATTCGGCGAAAATTCGGCTAGAGAGGGGAGAACTCAAGTTACATCTATAATCCGAATATTAAAAGGCAGAAGTCTAATGTTTATATTCAGAACGTAATACATGTTATGTAGGAATTTAGTTTTGTTGATCTATACAGCCTATACTTCAAATATTTACGTTTCAAGAGTTCAAATATCAGAATTTCACGACAGAAAGTATCGCAGCATTGTAACCTGTTCCTTTTCATAATCATCGATTTCCTCAAACTCCTGTATATGTTTCCAATACTTTTAGACATTTTATACATTAATACGTGCACAGAATGCGTAAGGTTCGGTTTCATCTTAAAATACTTGTCGGAAATGACCGTATCACCTCAAACATACTACTCAATCATCATAATATCAATCAAACTATAAACCTTCTGTGCCACTCTTCGTGTATTTTGGATGAGTACCACTAAATCATAAGAACAATGAGCAATTGCGTTTAATAGCCCTTCAATTTCCAACTAACTGAATCAATAATAACACGGTATAAACTCTTTTGTATAAAATTATTTTTTATATCAATAATGATTTTGTTATGGATAATTATTTAAACAACGAAGCGCATATTTAAACATAAACGATAATGTTATATAATAATGTCTTTAAATCATCAATGAAGGCAAATTCGACAGAACTGAACCATGGAAATTCACCATTATGTACATTTTCGGCCACCGCTAAAGTCACGACGGATAGTTGAATGGGTTTTTCCCCCGGGGCAGATTCAAACCGAAAAGTAACGGACAGCTAGAAAGCTACAACTTTACTTTAGAGGCCCCGAGCAAAACGACCTACTGCAGTGGATAGGCAGAATGATTTCTTTCTTTTCTATGACAGATCTGAGCGAGAATGGTTTTCACTGTCGCCAAGACTCAAGATTCTGGAGGGCCAGGAACTCGGCGATTATGATAAGCCAGAAATAACAGGAAATAAATATACTTCCAAGTATATTTATTCGATTATAGGGTGTACGACACATTCTAAATTCACATACAGGATTTTATATTAGCCGCGAGATAAGTTTTTCACAGACTTCAGCCCCATGTGGCTCCATTGTTCTGTTTGGTTAGGCTTCCGAGATTTAAACGGGCAAAATTCCGGCTTTTCCCCCGGCGTTCATTCATTAATTTAGGAACTGAACAACGTTTCTCGGGTCAGGCGGTTAGTGAAATATCATCCGGGGTGGGAGTGCAAAAGTGTATTTTGTAAAGTTTTAAATTTCTCATTAGAATCGCGATAACCGACGCGTCTTCCTTTGATTCCTCTTTCTCCAGTCCCTCGCCGTTCTCTTTTTACCTGTGTTTCTGATTCGTAATTAATTGAATCTCTGTAACCCCCTCCCCGGTCCTTCATTTTCCCGAGTTTTCTTAGCCCCCTCCCCTTCATCTACATCTTCATCTTCATCCCCGCCCGCCTATTTCGCCCGGCACACAGTTTTTCTCTTCCGCCCCTGGCCAAGGACGCAATTAGTGGAGCCCCCACGAGGTGGAGGACGGGGGGCGGTGGGGGCCTCTTCGTTAGCGGCCCCATTCAACACCGGCGTGACTTGAAGATAAGAGAGTTATGCAGACGAAGGCGGAGGAGACGACGACGGTTTATCTATCAGATACAGCGCGTGACCCATTGGCCTACTGCCAAAAACAGTACCCAAATCCAGCGGTTATCTAGCGAAAAAAATATTTTTACAATCATATCCTTAATAATTAATTTCCCTCGCAGGCTCCATTATAACCCTTTAAAATTGATCGATATATTAATGTTTTGGCTGGTAATTCAACTAGAAGTCAGGAGTATGGGCATTAATCGCGCTGATAAATGTAACGCGCAATTTAGGCCCATCTATGTAGGGAGTTATGTAGATTTATATCCACTCGTTTGCTTGAAACGACACTAGGCCTATTTTACAAGCTTGGATGTTGTAGTAATACAACGGACGCTTAAAGAAACAAGCTGATAGGGTCGTGGGAACATTACTCTACAGTTATATAAGCCCGTAAATTATGAGTATTGACATCAATTTAAATCGGTTACATCCACGCACCTTTTGGTTTTCCGAATCCGGCCCCGCGTACCCTTTCGTCCACCCAATATTGATCGATGTTCTCAGCCTCCATTATAACCCTTTAAAATCGATCAACGTATTCTAATATCGTACATGACTATTCGGATATAATTGGTCCTTTATGGAAATAGTACATTGTTTATCACAGGTAAATAGCGGGTTGGTGCACTCCGTTTATTGCGATACCTGTTTATAAACTTGTTTGTGCCAAATGAAACCGTCGTGAAACTGAATCAAATGTGCACGTTTAACTGGTTAAGAACTGTCAACATGTGAAATTGATAGAATTATACTCTAACGGTGGAGAGAAGCCGAAACCGATCTAACATAGGACCGAATCGAGAACGTGATGGTACTTTTTTCTGTTCTTTAACCAGAATAATAATTTTAAAATAATATAATAATAAGATTGATTTCTTTATACTTCGATGTCTCCGGTAAACATGTAATTAAATAATAATTTTTATTACCTCATATATACTGTTACCTCGTGATATACTGACAATTTTATTTTTTTAACCGGCTCATATAGTTACAGAGTAATGTTTCTACCACAGGGTCTGCATGATTCCTTAACCGTTGGTTGCATTACTGTATGTTCGTATGCGTAAACTAGGCCTAGTGTCATTTCGAGCAAACGAGTGGATATAAATCTGCATAACTCGCCTCAGAGATGAGCCGACGGTTGTCAACTAAATTGCGCCTAACATTTATCAGCCGGACTGACGTCCACGCTCATGACTTCTACTCGCATCACCAGCCTATGTGGCAAAACCGTCGTTTTGCCCCCTTCTGTGGACTTTTCAAATTCGACTTAATTCCCGCATAAAGAATATTCGCTTTAAACAATTTAAAAAAGTGATTGCGTTAATAAATATTGACATTTATGGTTAGTTTTACAATAATTTGACCAACATTATGATTTTATAAGCGGGTATTGTCCATGTTAGAATAATGACTGAAATAGTATATCCAGCGTATTTCATGATTTCCAAACAAAAAAACGAGGATACGAATGAAGCCGTCAGACTAGTTTTAAAATTGGATAATGCTGCATTGTTGTCTTCAATCAACAAAACCCGCAATACCAAATTCTGTATTATAATTCCCGTCTAACAGAAACTGTTTAGGTATTTCAAATTGGATGACAAGGCGATTTTACTATAGTGTTATTCCCATTCAAGGCGCTAAGGAGATTAAGTTTAAATTTACACTTAGTATACATATAGGATATTATACGAAATTACTTGTTTTCCTTGTCAGCGGGAATAATATTACGGCACTTAAAATTTCACCTTTAGGTACATATTTTCAGTATGGCATATAATGAATTAATTAACTTCAATGAGAGCATTTTCATGCTTATAACAGCCGGATGGTACAACATCACTGCAAGGACATCGTTGCAATTAGAACTTCGGCCATACTGTTCTAGGTAGAAACCAAAGTTTTAATTAATAAACGCCGAACTCCCATCGTAGTAGCTCCAATCGGTTTCCAATTGGGGTATGCTCGAGTAAAAATTGGAATTTTCTGGCAGATTTATTTTTTAATATTTTAATTCTTAATAAATAATATAGTCCGTCAAAATTTAATGTTCGAAATAAAAGAAAACGTTCGAATACATTTTTAGCGTTGTACCAATTTGGTTCTTTTTGCCCTTTGAATACAAAAACAACCTAAACTGCGCTCTTTTTGTATTTTGTATTATACGTATTAATTTTTCCCCATTTTAATGGGTGATTGTGTGACTTTTAAGTTTCGAATTTAAAAATGAGCATAACCTATTTGGTATTCAGATTTCAATAAACATTCAGCTGTTGGAGTCATTATGTTGATTAGTATTGGATTAAAACAGTTTATGTTCCTTTTTTTACATTTTTATAATCACAATCCACATTACAGATTCCCAATCGTAACTAAGACGGTTTGTACTTTTCCCATGCTTTACTTTTGCGGCTTCCATAATTTTATTTCAGAGTTAGTTTACCTGTATAATTTTATAAGTTTGTCAGTTCGCTTAAAATTGGCGTAGTTCGAGCATAGTTGCTTTCTGGCGGCTACATCAATAAAGACACTGTTGACACTGCAAGTCGAGTTTGAAAGTAATGAACTCTATTTGAGAATGAGGTGGAAATCGTTTATAAAACACTTTATGAACAAGAATATTCCGTTTCCTGTATTTTCAGCGGCACTGAAAACTTTAACATAATATCCATCTTTTTAACTATACAGCTTCCCTGAAAAGTGACTCCGGGAACTTTCAACGCGGCAGCAAGTGGAAAAGTATGGCACTTACGCTGCTTTGGGAATCGTAATGTCTCGTAAGGCGATGAGACGCGTTCAAACAAATGAAATCGGACGCTCACATGCACACAAAAGTGAAAGACATTTTTCGGATAATCCAGCCCCCATGAATTTTGAACCCAATTGTGTTTCCCAATATAAAACCAACAACTTTATTCGTCCGTTTACAAGGTGATTTTCACTAGCCACACTAGGCTCCACAAATAATAATGCATTGACGACGATTTTCATCGTGTGCCAATACAATACGAGACATATGTACAGTGTGTTATTACATTGGGGTTTTCCAAGCCGAAAATGCGGCCACGAGTGGTTTACACGTAATTAGTTCGCCGCAGGGAAGGTTTTACTGTTGGGTTGGCAAAATTTTTCAGCTTGTTATATTGGGGCGACCTAACAAGAGGGCACTCGTCGTCCCTTTTGAAGAAGGCCTCTGCTGCCTGCCGCCTGATGGTGGGAGGCCGGACGGGCCCTAAGCCGTTGGCTCCAGATCGATCTCAACCGAATCCCCAGTTTCCCGTACGTCCCAGACTTCTTTAATACAAACAGGCCCCCCCCCTATCTGAGGCAATAGAATGCGTGTTATTAGACAAAGTAGAATTTTATAGGCGGTTTTAAACAAGGACAATTTAAATTGATCCTTTTGAAAGTCAGATCAGCCGAGTCATTTGAAATAAAATGTAACTCGGGATGTAAAAGTTGTGGACGGAGAAGCCGGCAGCCCTCTTCGGTGAAAAACTGCCAACGTTGAGAGTCTAACCTCAACCAACTTTTTGCACGGCGTTTGTGCAAAATTTGTTTTTACTGGGGAATTTTAATTCATCATAGTAGCGTCAACGTTGTGTCGGTCCAACGACAATAAACGTGGCGAGGTCGTACCGATGGTTTCGATGATAACAGAAAGAATTTCTGGAAATAAAACCTTTTAAGAACGTTATTCTTTAATTTCATAAAAAATATTGGTCTTTTAATCGTTAACGTTCCTGGGACTATGAAGGGAATTATCTAACACTTGTAAATCTTCAGGCTAATCTTCAGACTATGGAGCACGTAAACCCGACCCTTTATTCTTTTGGAGCCAGTCTCTACTCTGTTGTGCAGAATAAAAATATGAAAAACCATAAATTATGTAAGTAACCGAATTACTGAGCGATGATTTATTTTCACTCGAATTCATTACATTTTCATATTGTAGTGTTCGCGCGGCCGCGAAGGGAATTTACCGTTGCACTTTAATAGATAAAGACTTGTGGATTGTTATATGATGAAACGGAATTGCGGAAGCTTTAGAAGCGGGGAGCATCACACGGGCCCTGTTACGGACGGGATATTGAACCCTGGCCGGCGCTGTGCGATTGCTTTTGATGCTTGAATCCGATTTGTAGGGTTCGATTCTTCTATGATCAACGAACAGCGAGGAATTTATCGATTGTCTGATAAGGAGGGACCCTGTTAAAATTGTTGCATCCCAATCTCATATTAATGCGGGTCCCAAACCAATGATCCGTTTTTATTTCGAAAAGTATTTCCTCCTATAAAATGTGTACGTTTAAAAAAATTCAATGTATTCGTGTGAGTTTCTTGTCAGTTTTATGCTTGCTACAATAAAGTAACCTACAAATATGGAAACTAACCATACGTATAATTCATAACTTTTAGGAACTTTTAAGATTGCAGGTTTTAATAATCGAAGTGGTTATAATGTTTAGAATATAAATGGGTAATATTTTGCTAAATGAAGCCACTAGGGATTCTTCTTGAATATATACATTGGAGAAATGTACGTTTTGTGGATGCCTGGTTAACTTTGAATGGATAAACAGATTTGTGACACTATAATTAGGATTTAAGTGTAGTATTTTTCTTTATACAAGCTGACGTATAATGTTTCTCGTGATAATGGCCGTCTCAAAATAATTCCTGGAACAGCAATAAACTGTTGGCGGTTGAACGACGTCACCGTTGGCAACCGACTCTTTTCAGTTGGCCGGGAAACATTGGAAAACCGCGCCCCCATCTCTGAATACGGCCCAGCGTTAATTTTCCGATCCGGTACACTACTCGGGGCGGTTTAAATTCCATTCAGGACGCCCTATTCAATGGGAACCAAAACCGGGAAAACACTGCTCTGCCAGGGAAATATGGGCTAGAATTTCCAGGAACTGTAAAACACTCCGTAAAAATAACCATCTGGACCCAAAAGACAATAATAGTTTCAGCAACTTTAATTGGGAAAAGATATATATGCGCGTGTGTATATTTTACGGGTAACAGGTTTGAAATGAATTGGATAGCTCGTTATAGTTTTTTTTTTTAATTTATATAAGTATATAGAAATGGGGAGTGAGCGCAAAGCTTTGCAGACTGCGGTTTATTGTATGAATAGCTCCCCCTGTCATATATGATGAATACCCCATTTCATCGAGAAACGTACTCGACGATTTCAAAGAACACCTAGCTCCCCCATTTAGGAAAAATTCTCTGCCTTACTTTTTTTTCTTGTTGGCATCAGTTCAGCTTGTAAGAACAGACCGAATTTCATTGGATTCTGGGTATTTGGCGCAGAAAAGCATCTGATGCGAATTTCATTTCACTTTGTACAGCAATTTGGACGACTCTTAAAAAAAAATTATAGACTTTTGAAGGACTTAATGATTTAAATAAAGTTATCCTCATTTTCAGATTAACGAGTTCCTACTGTTTTGAATGTGTCCAATGAATGTCTATTTAGTGTGTACTAGGAAACTTTCTGAAAGCTAAATTATATGCCTTTTTATAAAGTATGAAGTCATTGTTATTGTTTATTCTACTGTTATCCAGCGTATACAGCACCTTATTAATTATATAAAGGGTCCTTGAGCCTTCTGTATATTAACTGTCTGTGGCCTTCAGTTTCTTCTTAATTGGTGTATGATTTTATTCAAAATTAAATTAAAACCAAATTTTTATCAGTCAAAGTATCTCTAAAAATGTTCATGTTACTGCCAAATACTTTACTATGAAACACATGAGTTAATAATAATAAATGATAATGAAATAAATCGATAAATGGAGAATACTTTATTTAGGCATGGAAATGTCCATTAATGTTATTCATCGATGTACTGGCGTAGTGATCATTCTACCCTTACCACATAGTCGTTGGCGAGGGTTTTTAAATATTTAAAACACAGAGTCACTTACTGTGGAAACGTTTCTACAGTTTGAATGAAAACTGGATTTTTTATTAAAAGAAAGGAATAACTCTATCCACGTAATTGGGTGTGTTTCTTTTTTTATCAGGGTGTAATTAATTAACAGCCCTGCCCGTTTTGCAGTACGCAGTGCGACTCTATCTCTATAGGTTGGCTAAAATGGAATTAGTACTGGAGCCCACGCAACATGAAAGTATTCGTTTCCTAATAGGAGCGTCCCAGTGAACGCTAGGGTAATAGTAGCGAATTACCATTACAATTACGACTTATTTCATTGTCGTATCTTACTATAACTACGATAGCTGTTGGTGCCATACTAAATTAACACTGTACATTGTGTATTGTAGAAATATAGATTTTGTTATTGTAACAAACTACTAAATTACGTTCGCGCAGTCGCAACATTTGCATACGCGGGTTTTAAGTATTCAGAAATTTTAATTAACTTTCCCAGATGCTTGGTTTTGTTCTCTATACAATTATTTCATTGAAATTCATCTTTATTGTATACATTTCATTAACGATGATGTTGTATCTCGCTGAGAAGCAATAAAGATAAAACGGATCTTAGTTTTGACAGGTAGAGGTTCAATTTTGGAATTAGTACTGTTCCTTTCTACTGTAGAACTAATACCTTACAAATACCTAGAACGTTCGAAAGCTTCGAACTTATTTTTTTTCATTCCGGTTTGAGTATCTCGGGCCGGATCCTGCCAACCTGCCTGGGGCCGCGGAACCCGATAAAAATTCAATTCCGTGCGTTTTACGACTCCAATAACGGCCCGACTTAAATGGGACGGCGGCGTCCCCATAAACGAAGAACCGCCCCTGCAGAGGCGGCGATACGCCGACGCGGCCTATCCCGAAGAAATAATGGCCATTTTATGACACAACCCCTTCGGGTTTGATGGTCCTTCGGAAAAAAGAAATTGAGTCGAGCTGGAGCCAATCACCGGCGTCAAAAACAACGCCGAATCTTTTGGGTTGCAGCAAAAAAAACTAAGTAAACTACTAATTACTGATCATAGTTCTTACGGTGATTGGATCGATATGAGCAGAAACGGTATAACAACTAGATAACAAATGAAGAAAGTATAATTCTGATGCGATATTACCAGAATAATATTATCCTTTAAAACGATATTGGGCACCAATTTCTATTCTGCTGGCTTAGTGTTGAAAGAGACGGCCGACAGGCCCCTGTTATTTAGCGAGAGGGATAATTTAAAAAGGATAATGTCTAGCGGAGAACACAGATCATTGGGGGCGACAAAAAACGTACCGATTCAGAGAACCGAACCTCGTTTGGGCGCGTCCGATTTCAATTGTAAATTCTGGCCGGACAGAACGAGCGCGGAGCCGGCTCCTGGCTCGGACACCAAATTTAATTAGGTGCCAATAGGAGAGGTAGTTGGACCAACTCGATTTCACGCATTTTGTAATTTAACTTTCCGAGGGGGATATTCCCCGAGCCCCGCCCTAATGCCCCCTCTCAATGGGGCATCCGATAAATACGGTTAGCCCACCCTTTTAATATCGGCTTTCCCAGTACTTCTCGTCCATTCAACAATAACTCCAACAGTATCAGCCGACAGCGGCCACCGATTTCGTTTTATTTCCAACCCGCATGGCGCTGGGAAAGGATAAAAGTTTGAAATGCTTTGCTAGCTAACAAATTTTCTCAGAGTAATTAGAACAAAAAGCTGAGGAGGAGGTATAATTCTAAAGCCGAGTATTACAAGATCCGGCCTTAATCGAAATTTCTCTGTAATCTATCGTCTTAAAGTACCCATGATCTGTTTAATTCAATAACTCAATTGAAAAGTATTAGAGCTTGATCTCCATGAAACTTAGTCTCTGTGACTAAAACGATCATTGTCATTCTACGATATAATACGTTAAATAATTAATAATAATTAATTGGTGGCTGTAAACACATGTGGCAGGAGCCGTAACTCATCCCATGAAATGGATTCCTATGTCCAAGGGGTTGAAAAGTTTTTATCTAATCTCCTAGTCAGAAGTTTCTGTACCAGTATCGAAGTTTGAATCCTTGTAGGGACTGCGATCGTCCGTCTCATAAAGGAGGTCGGCCGGGTGGGGTGGCTTCGAGTGCCGGGAAACAGCGGAGCTACTCGGCAGTCCCAAAGGCTTTATTAAACCAGCTCCCCCTGGCTCTTAATACTTCATAAAGCGGCCTGGAATCGCGTAAAGTGCCCGGTTTATTAATTTTTTGCGCCCCCTCCACCCCTCCGCACCCCATCTCTCTCTCTCTCTCTCTGGGCCCCAGTAAAATATTAAATCCTACTGAAAACTGGGGAAACTTTTTACCCCAGGACTTCTGAATCCAAACAGGCTCCAGAGTGAAGGCTTTTCTTGCAATGGAATCCTTGATTGAATAATTATTTTATACATATATTCCCGCGCTCACAGGCCACGCATATAGTCAATTATCACTCTTGTCGTTTCCTTTCTTAACTCGGGTAATAAATAATAAATAAAATTGAGTGTACATCTGTGGATTCAGACCTCACGATGTGCAATAATAACGAATTACACCATAAAAATTTAAGCATTGTCAATATTAGCGCACGATGATTTTGGACCAAATACCGGAATTAGGTTAGTGGTAGCGTCAGTAGTTCCAACAACTCCACCGATATTCAATGATGTCTTACTTGCCTTACAAACCTTTTTGCCTCTACATCGCTCATCAGTCCCCGAATTTTTCTATCCTCCAGGCGCTATAATTGGGCGTGAAACCTGTCGCGTGAAAAAAAGGTCGTCGGTCTGTGATCCGAAAAACAAACGCAAAGTGACCGCGAGGTAAAAATAAAAGTCGGTCAAATGGAGAGGGGGGTCCGAAAATCCGGGCAAACGAAGCGGAAACCGCGCTCGGATTAAAAGTGCGCTTTCGGGACCCGAAAAATAGCGAAATAGCGGACTGAAATTAGGTAAAAACGGGAAGCAACCGCGGGATGAAATTACTGGATAAACCGGCGGGGACTGGGAACGTGGGGGCACAAACAAACGATTCCCAGTTCTGGGAATTTGGCTGGACCAGAGCGTCGGTCGTTAGATTCAACCGGGCCGGTCTTTGTGGTGGTCCTCACTGTCAGAAAGGAGTATACCTATATACCGGCTGACCTTTCATGATCTGGACTGCAGACAGAATTCCAGGGTTACCAGATCCTTTGTGCCTCCATATTTATGCTCAGAGTAAAAAAATTTATGTTTTAAGCCGCATCAATATCGAATTACCGGTGTCATCAGTCGTTCGATTGTCTCACTCCTCTTGGTTATTTCCCTGATTCCAAAGTAACATCGTATATTTAGATGATAATTTAAGGTTTTGAAAAGTGGAGAGAGTTCACACACCAAACAGTATGGAATGAATAAAATATTTGTCTCTCTTTTTTTATATCGGTTTTAGCTTATGGTGACTATCATTAGCATTCTGTTAATCATGAAATAATAAGGGATTAATAATCCCCTGTACCTCCTTCGGAAATGCTTAATTAGCTAAGGATCCTTATGTTATCCAGCAAAACAGTGCCACTGGTATACTAAAGTATATATGCATTTTGCAGGTTTAAGTCATTGTATTTTGTAAGAATCAACACTAACTAAAACATTAGGGCTTATACTGATCCAATGCTACATTTAGATAAGCGGATTAGAGTTTAATAGTGCATATAGCACTATTTCTGCCGATATGCTATTCCAGCATATTGCTTGAGATCATGTAGCAATCCCATTACTTCAGTAGTTGAATAAACAATCCTAACCAAACATCAAAACCCAGTGAGGAAAATACACTATGGTGTATACAATAAAATACAGAACGGTGAAACTGAAGACAATCTTCGAGCTTGTCTGTATTAAGTATGTGTCCATCTTTTGTTCAGCTGAACGGTTCGTGAAGCACATTTTCTCCGCTTCGATTGTCCTCAACTGTATTCTTCTTCACGGTGTAGATTGTTGAGGAATTTTCAAATTCGCCTTCTACCGGTGTTATTTTCCTTTTTTTTACGTGGAAAAGCCTTCGCAGCTTCGCTCCGGGCGAACCACCTTTGGAAAATTTTCTATCCATGAGCTATTTGATATGCGGATGGGGCGCATTTTGTGGGGCCATAAGTGGAATACTGAGCAGCATTTATTACTCTGTCGGCTATCATAGCTCGGAGAGCTCACACTTCACTAAGGGGAGTTTATTGCGGTTTTTATTTCTGGAAATTCTCTGTTACTTTTTTCATCTTCCTTATTTAAAGTGTCCTCGGGTTGACCCGACTTGTTTTTGTTGGGCAAAATACTCTCAATACTTGTAGATGACTTGTATATATAAATGTTAGCATTCATGCATATATACACCATCCCAAACTTAATAGATATTACTTAATAAGTTAATATATACTCGGTTATAATTTCATCATATTATCAAGGTGAATGTTTCAATTAGGACATTGACTATTTCAAAAGTCATAATCACTTTTGCAGTAGTCATTCTCATAGTAAACAAAATAAAAAAAGAACTTAACTTATTTGCAGTCTTCCAATATTCGTTTTAATGATAATATCTAATATACAATGATAGTGATAACAGTGATCTGCAATTACGCCATATAAGAGACAAATTTGACGGTTTGTAAATTTATTTATCAGCAATATTAATAAAGGAAAAGGATTAAAAAGAGTATAAAATGAATAGAATACTTAAACTTTAAAAACGTCTTTGCCTATAGTTACAAATGGGTTGGTTGTAATATTCTTGTTAATGTAATGAAATGTTGGATAGGTTGTTCGATTAATTAATTTTAAATGTTAAATTTTGAATCTAAAACCCTGGGTAAAACACATACTGGCATTCAAATTTCTGGGTAGAATGCAGAAGATTGTAAGATTGTATGATCACCAACCTAACTTCAGCTTTGTTTCCTAATTAGATTTAGACTAGCCTTATATTGTTAACAGTAAATCTATACTCCAACTCAAATTTCACTTTTGTTTAATTCTATGCAGATTATCCCTTGTACAACTCTTAGTACTTTGTAAAGAAAACATTGTACTGTACACCAATTATCAGTAAATATTTTTATCATATTTTTTCCTTGTGGTTCAAAGATTCAGACAAAATATTTGTCTATAAGTGTTAAAGTATTACATATTAAAAATGAAAAATAATCATTATTTTGTTTGATATTCTTTAAACAAAAATGCAGATGATATCGCAATTTATGTAAATTACAAACCCATAATTATGGACTTAAATTAAAACTTGCTACTTAAAAATGACTTACCTAATTACAGCTGCTTCTCCATTGTCATAGCAGTTCACCACTAATGGAAACGTTAACGCACTCAAAAGCATCCAATTAGTTCTTCCACGGACAATAGAATACTGCACTCTGAAAATTATCCTGTATCAATGCCTCTGTGGATGTATTATATATGTATTTTATATATCTACGCCTATATATAAACAGTTAGTACCGTTTAATAAGAATAAATTATTATAGCATGCCTACTATTGTAAACGTTATCAAACTAACGCTGGGTATAATTATTAATTAGTTTTTAAATTAAAACTTAATATCCTTGGGCTATGAATGTTCAAAGATGGAAATATAAATGATTTAATTAAGCCGGAACAAACTTAATTGGAAACTCGTGAGATATTGAAGATTTCATTTCCAGACATGAATATCGTCAAATTTTAATTGAATTATTGCAACCAAAATTATGAGAAAGTCCAATATGGCCGATCACACCAATTCAAGAACCCCTAATTTGTTCTAAAAAAACAGCATTTATTGGCACTTACGTTATGTACGGTATGAGAAATAAGCGTTACTGATTTAACACTTAAAACTATTAACAAAAACACATACACCATTAAACTAAAATATTAAATCAAAGTCAAAATTATGAGCCGCCCGGTGTGAACATCCGATATCGATCACCGATTCGGCAGCCACAGGTTGTCCAATACACGGCCTGTATAATATTCTCCAAAAGTTAAGTTTTGCCGTAATTATTCTTTCTGCCAAGTACATAATTTTGGAAAGGAAAACAAGTCTATACATTTTAAAACAACAGAAAATAGTATTCAGGTAATTACATTATTTAGTTATGTAATTTAGCTATTTCAACTTCCAGCTACTTGTCTTAAAAATACCAACGCTGTGATTTATGAGTCAGTGGCCGATGTAGTTCCGAGTAAGGATGCGTACGCGATTAGTTAGCGGAAAAGCCAGGCGGGTTTTAACCGTTCCCGTCCAGTGTCCAGTGAAGAGAAAACGTGAAGTATGTTTGTAAATAGTGCGTAGCTTGTATTTTTCTTATAGTTTCTGACAAAAGGCGCTGTTCTTTTTAATGCTGTTACAGACTGCGGCCTACCCATTTTCTCAACCTTGAACTGGCTTCCGCCATCTTGGCCGAGCTGAATTTTAGTTTATTTAATTAGTTAAGTTAAGTTTGTCCGTTCCCAATTTTGAGTACAGTTTGTACACTCACAATTTACACCTATTAAAATGTTACATCCTACATTTCATAGACGGATACAATTTGTTCCGATAGCCAAATTTAGCGGTCCCCTAAAAACCACTCTTCAGTTTCCCTGAATAGGAAAAATATTTTAGCAAAGAAAAGAAAGTTCTTTTCTTGTGAAATACAAAGACGAATAGCAGTTAATAAAAAGTAAAGTAATTTACAGGCATGTTAACATGTGATAGGGTAAGACTAAATGAATTATGAATCTACTAAAAATTGTTAAAAGAATCAAATATGGCGTCTAGAAATCGATCGATAATGGAATTTGCCGTTGACCGCAGGTGGTCCAATATAAAAAATATTACTCCCTAAGATTCCTTGATTTAGCTATTTTTACATTTATTATTTTAGAAATAATAAAATATCTGAACTGAAAGTATATAATAAATATGAATCAATATAGGCGAAATATATTTCTACTGTAAAATAAAATGATTCATAGTTCTGCTGACCAATCAAATTACGAGTATTGGCGTAGGTTGCGATTGGGCTTGGAATCAGTCTTACAGCATTATTACGGTTTAACAATTTATTAAAAACGGGAAAGTGTGTGCGTGTTTGCTTGGATATTGTGTGTATTCGCAAAAATCTAGTGTATCTTGTGTATTTGCAACGTTTTAAGAAAATTCTACGAGACTGGTGAAAATAGCGAGCGGCGGCAAGAACTCAATGGCGCATCGGCAAGGTTAGTTTCTTCTAAAACTTCATTTTGCGAATTTTCCGTTCCTCGTCGGATTGAGGATGTATTAATGTTTTATATACAGCCAGAATGTTCATTTCCAGTGGGTGAAATATCAATCTTCTATTTGAAATATTTGAAGAGATTTCTCCTCTCAGGGTACTAACAGTTACAGTTTTCTCTATAAAAACTTATAAATCAGGGAAACTCATAGAGCCCTTTAACATAACATCCTATATTATCCTATTCAAACTTTACTTCTTATATTTTAAGTGCTTATGGCTTGGATATTATGGAATTCCAACTATTCAGGTCTAGGACTACTAGTGAAGTGGATTGGAATTAACTTTCTGCTGAATGAATTATAATTGAATTTTTCGAACATATTAAATGAGTTCTACATTATCCACTTTTTGTTGGAGAAAAATGAATTAAACAAATTATTGAATTTCATTAAATATCAAAAGATGGACTATATTTCTTTCTTGCACTTAAAATAATTAATAAATAATTGAATTTGAAGTTATACTGTTTTTACTTTCTCATTATTGGCTTTGCAATAATAGATATCTCTCTCTCTCTCTCTCTCTCTCTCTCTCTCTATATATATATATATATATATATATATATATATATATATATATATATATATATAGAGGTCAACCAGTTTGTACAATATGATTGGAAATCAAAGAATTGTTCGTGATGAAGATTGAAAATTTAATTAAACTAGTTTATCTGAGTAAACCCATCATTTGATAAATCAAAGTTGCTGAGTGTCCCAATTAAGGTAATACCCCGGCATTTTGTCAGATCGTTCCTTTAGTACCGAAGGCAACGGAAATTCGATTGGAATTAATGCAGGTAGTAACAACGGTTTCAATGAAAGGATTTATAAGGACCTGTAAATTAAGACACCTTTAGTTCTCATTCAGTTTATGTGCTGCCTACATAATGTTGGTTTCACTTAAATAGTTAGAAGGTTATCCAGCCACTGTGATCAATAACAAAAAAGGAGATTTATTCACAAGTTTTCGCTTACCGCGGGTTTCAAAATTGGTGCCCCCCCTCCAATATGGTCTAACTCAACTTTATGAGAACAAGAATGAGAATTTTCTTTACTGTAATTTTCTTTATTGCTTTCTCTCCGGTTACTTGTAAAATGCACTGGGGCCATTACAGGAATTATCATCGGAATCACAAAACGACTTTGATGTATATACTTGGAAATATGTTCACTATATATATGTATGTATATATATATATATATATATATATCCAAACAAATAATTATTTTTGAAACTAATTTGGTTTCTATTAAGGAAATTTCACTTATCCTTCGCGGAATAAGTTTACTTTATTTACCAGCAGTACTACCATAATAATTCAAATTGGGCTGCCATGATTAAGAAACCTAACACTTCTTCTAGTCATTTCTATTTCTACGAAACAGGGAAACAGTTATTATTCAGTTTTTCACTAACATTAGTTCAATGTGTACTTAAATTCCGGGAAAGACATTTACTTGTTTTGATCTCATGTACTTTGTAGACTGAATATGGACTATGTCATAATTCAGTGAACCTAGTAGTGGCTAATCACACACGGCTTTGATGATGGATGCAAATAATTGTTCAACACGTAGCATCGATTAAAATTGCCATCGCGAAATGCATTATAGGGCTTAATGAAAACCCCCAGTGGCGACGATACGTTTCATGTAATGAAATTTGCGTTTAATACCGTCGCAGCGTTTCTATATCTATATATCTGTACCGACGGCAAGAGGGAGAATGCCCTCGTAGTTTAATGGGTAGAATATTACTGCGCATTCGGACAAGTGGTTGAACGTAGAGCACTCTCAAAATTCCTATCCGATGGTTCTCGGTTTATAACCTGTTTCTCGTTCCACAGTTGGTCGGCAGTTGTACAGAAAAGCACAACCAACACGGGCGGCCCTCGCAATTCGTCTTCTCGGTTTCAGTTAATATACAGAAATACAAAAAACGGTATTTGTGAGGCTAAAAAATCGAAAACTCAACCACTTGTTATTTTTGTTCGTTTTATTTTACTGCAGTATTTTCGGTCGGTGTTTAAATTCACTTTATTAATCAAGAATTGCCAACCCGTTAAGTCCGAGCGATAATTTCGAATCACTTCCGTGGCCAAATAATATTGGCAGTCCGCCTCTGGAGTCTTCCTCTGAGATGGCCTTTTTTCCATTTCACTACCTTATTCCCTGGAAGGGGTTTCTCCACTGTGTAGCTCCATTTCTCGATCATTCCCTCACTCGAGATATCCGGGAGGCTTCTCGTTACACCAACTTGGAATCGTGCTATATATTGATAGTATTTTTGTACAATGCTAACGCCCAATTTCCTTATTTTAAGGTACTTAAGGGACTCAATATTTTTGGCTGTTAGGAGTGATTGATTTCGTCGTTCCCGTTAGCGCCCAACCATATATCATATTATTTCTAAAGGGACCAATCGACCCAACCCCCGTTATACGTGCGCTGCATTGAACTGATAATTGCTGAATTGAAAAATTTTAATCGAAGCCATTACCGTAACAACAGCAAATGGGCCGAAAATAATAATGCGCCGCACTTACATAATAATACGGCACAAATCCGGACATTTATTGCAGGGGCTATTGGACGACGGGGCAATCCTCTATTCGGTCCAATCGTAGATTAATTCCTCATTCTAGGCTTGAAAGTAGGATTTATGGTGACAGTGGAGAGCGGGGGAGACGTGATCAATGGATGCTGTTATTGCGGCGGGGCGGGAAAAAAGCCCGGGGTGATGAATTAGAAAGAAGAAATCGGAGCGCGACCGACCTTCGCCCTCGGGATAAAAGATTAACGTTAAAACCTTTCCCATTCTTACAGGTCTCAGCGCATATAGCTGGAATTTAACATTTGCAATATCATACTAGATAATAAAAAATGTGCACTGAAAACCTAAAATTAAATTCCCTAAGTGCTTCCCATTCTATATTGAATATTTAATTCCCAATTACCATTAAAATTCATAATCAACTGTTATTATTAGCCTGAAAAATATTTATTGGAAAATACACGTGTAATTTATTAACATTCAAATATCATTTGAGGCTGTACTTCTACCTGTTACTGATTTTACTTATAAGTATAAAATAATATGTTCTTAAGATTTAATATGTTATATTAATACTCGATAACAGGTATAATTAAGAAATTTTATTGTTGATAACGGCAGGCGTTTAAGGGCGAGGCGGGCTGTACCAGGAGGGCGAAGCACAGCAAAAGACTTAATTATACCTTGTTACCTTGTAGACGTACACCTTGTTTGCCAGGAACCTCTTTGAATAAGTTGCTGGCGTCGGTGATCCCTTGACGTCTCCGCGTTTACCTAAACAAGTCTTGAATTTAGAGGCAGGAAAAGTTTTAAAGTTGGGGGGGAAGTATCTGTTCTATTTGACATAAGCTTAACAGAAAATTGATGCTTTGCGGAAAACCGACGAATTGAACTTTAAGCTACTGAAGGAAATTGAATATGATAAAAGTACTGGTAAGTAATCGTTTTTTGTATGTGTCCTGTTAATAGCACTGATTCATTTACAACATTCTTATGACTTGCAGTCGGCTATAATTGTCAATATAGCTCACGCACGCAGAAGAAAATACTCACTAATTTATTCAAGCTAGAAAACTTAATCCATATCTCGATCGCTGATAATGATTACCAGTCACCGTCATTATCCCGCATGGTCCTTTTTTCTGAAGCATTTCCGTGTTTTGTGCAACCTGCCTTCATGTTCTAATCCCGCAATGCGGGTCATAACATAGTCACCTGTCGTCAATACATAAGGTTCAACGCGTACAGTGTTGGGTGATGGTAATGAGAGCATAAAATCGAATCACTAGTACTAGTACTATCATTTTGACTGGCAACTAAAATATGATAGTAGAAAATACAAATTTTTAGGCATTTGTGATTATATAGTTGTACGAATAAACGACCAAGTGAGCACACGGTTGAGCTGTACTTTCTGACTAATCTAGTAATGTGAATTCTTGCTTGGAGTTTCAATTAGGTTCTAAATTTCATCCGTAATGATGAATTAAGGCGGCAAGGGGAACCTTTCCTTCGGCAGGTTCCTCGAAGTAGATCTCGTGTAGAAGAGAAATTAAATTTTGAAGATGCAAAATTCCCAAGGTATTTAGCAGTGGGTCTGTAGGGCCTAGTACTCACGGTGTGCGGTAGACCCTGGTCAAAAGAAACCCTGCAAGAATTTTTAATTAATAACCCGTCCGATAATTGCAAGACTGGAATTTAATTTGTGTTTCAACCCCCTCCACCCCACCCCCATCTCTCTCTCTCTCTCTCTCTCTCTCTCTCTCTCTCTCTCTCTCTCTCTCTCTCTCTCTCTCTCTCTCTCTCTCTCTCTCTCTCTCTCTCTCTCTCTCTCTCTCTCTTTCAACTGGCCTTTTTCTTCTCGTTATTCTGCCGTAAGCGTTTAACCCTCCACCCCTAAATCACGATTGGTTTCACCCGTTTGGATTCTCTATCTGTTACGATCAATAGTCCTTAGGGCAGTATTTATTTGTTCTAATAAATTATAAGAAGCAATTCATTTCGGACCTTTTTCAGCTATCACCTTTGTATTAGTACCATACATTTACAGGTAGTCATACACCAATTGGACGAGTGATTGAAAGTTAGAATACGTTTTTCTTCCGGCTGACGGCCTGAGTCGATGGTCGATTATGTTACGACCATGCAACCTAGCCTGATTTCGTATTACGAAATCCTGTAATACAGTAGGAAAATATGCACATATATTATAATGCGTACGGTAGAATAATAAATCATTATAATATTCTTTGATCAAATTCCTGGCCTTACAATTTTTTTCTGTATATCGCAAACACTCCATTCCCTATAATTAACTTTCAGTGCACTGCTGTTTAATTAACCTCACTTCTGATTAAGCTCTTGTCGGAGTAATTGTGCGGGAACAGAGTTTATTGGGAGCGTTAATGCACGGACTCACCTAATTAGCGGAGACATAATAGGGAAAATCATGTAATCATTATCAACAGATTTTAACATTTACAGAGACCAAGGGCTAAGGAAAACGACATATAATAAAATATATGGACATTTGATTTGCTTATAGGAATAAGAAACGTTCTATGTTTATAATTTATTTAAACTCCGTTCTGTAGGTCAATTATCGTGCATGAATTCATCGTCGCTCCTTCTATCCATAATTTTCAGAGTTATTAGCCATTACATGAATTAACAGAAGCCAGTCAGGAAGTGAAATTTGCGCAAAATATAATTTATAATGACACCTATAATAAATTTAAGTTGGGAGATATACAGAAAATATTAAACAGCTTGCCTAACTTGCAGACCCATTTGTCATTGTTGGGTCAATAAGCTACCAACAATGGTCGAGTAATCCGCGTTTCGAACATATGTCACAGTTATCTATATCATTTCCATAGCAACTATTGAATTCTGTTCAGAATAAATCTTCTGTTTCGGCGTACAATTAGTTCGAACCGCTTTCGTACTTCGGTAGATCTATTCAGTTCAAATGTTATTTTCTAATTTGATCACAGATTTATTTCGGATGGGTGCCGTCAATTAGATCGGTTTTGCCAAAATCAGGAAGATATTCAAAACTGGCAAAATTTATCCTTTGCGCAATTGATAAAGGACTTTGTTGTTGGATAAATTCAAAGGAATGGCCCGGTATATGGCGGAATCGATTCGAAGGGTGGAGACTGGCAGGAGCCCAAATTCCCGGGCAGGAGTTGGTGGTTTGCCATATGAAGAAAGGTGTCTCCCCGCACAGAAAACATCCACTTTAGTTTCCACTTTTGCTTAGGAGGATCGATTAGCGACGACCCATAAAGGGGTCGCTCGGTTGTCGAATTGGTTTTTCTATAGGCAATGACACGAAATTACAGTTCCCTAATGGTAAATGTTGCGCAGAACGATAATTATTATCGTTATAGCCTAGGTTAAAGGGTAAAATGAAAAAACCATGGTCATGTGCAATTTGAATTGGAACTTCTATAACAAAAACTGTAGGTTTTTAGAAGCATCGTATTTAGAAGACTCCTATTAGTATAAACTTGTCTGGTGTTCTCAAGATTTTGGATTAGCAAAACTAGTGCCTTCTGTCCTTTCTCTGGCTCTATGGTAGACTCGTTTCTTCGGCTTCATACCATCGTCTATAACATTACTTATTGTGATGTTTGTTAGTAAATGACTGTGAGTGTTTGTGGGTAAATGAACCTTTTGATAATTTAAATATATTAAAATCCCATGACACTATTCGGTTCCCAAGTAAAATCGATATTCCTGATGATCACATCCTACTTTTTATGTTTGTCTTTCAATGAATATTAATTCACGGGCTTAAATTGAACGGGCTCAATTTCGAACTTCTTCGCTCGGTGAAAATTTCATTCATACCATAATATGGCGGGCCGCCCTGAAAGTTGAGCCCTATTCGCTGGCGTTGAATAAACATGGCAGGTTCGAAATTTCCATTTCGTTTCGGACTTTTCTCCGTAGTTTTGTAGATCTGGAATATACGCTTTTTCCACATTCCTATTAATGTTAGAATAAAAATAAAATATTGTTATCTATGACAATACTGAGGAAATTGCTAAACAGATGCACATTTCAGATTTTGAACTGATTCAGTGTTTTGGCCCTATTGAAGATAGATGTTTCTAAATAATACTAAGATTGGTAAATAAAAAATAACTATTTATGTCGCAATCAATTTAATGATTTTATAAACAAAATTTTGAGTTGTATACATCTATAAAAAGAATAACGTATCATGGAAATAGAATTACATGAAATAGGTGTATTGAGTGATAGTAAAGTTTAGAAACGAAAGGCGTTAGTTGTGTTGAGGGATAGTATAACTAGAAAACGTAAGGCGTTTGGTGTATTGAGGGACAGTATAACTCGGGGTAAATGGAGGTAGGGCCACGACTTGAAGGGAACACTTCTACCGATATTCTCTGCCGACACTTTCTCGTGACTTACCTCTCTGCTTCAGCATCAATCCCTGGATTGTGCTGTTCGTTGTCCTCTATAAGTTGTTCTCCGAGGCGTGAAACCTGCGACGGTCGGTCTTCTGTTTGTCGGGCCTTTCATAAGGGAATCTGTTTGGGACGCCCCAATTCGTTGGGGCTCTCACGGTAAATTTGCAGAAACCGCCCAGCCTACTAATAGCCTCACCCAATACGCTTCTAATTCTTTGTATTCGTTGTAGATTCACCTGCCAAGTACATGATAAAATACAACATGTGCGTATAGTGCACATTTATATCATTGCACCTGAACAATTATAAGAAATAAGTCAATACACATTGAAAATTTATTTCGATAAGAGAGCTATCTGCGAATATTTCTATAACAACTGAACAAACAAGCATCATTAGAATTAAATGCACACAGCGAAGGATAAAACAACAAACATAGATTTCAAAATAAGGGAAAATGCGAATCTAAACAGTAATTAATTAATTATACAGGAGTATTTCAGTTATATAATGAATAATTGAAATTCAACTGCCAGTATTTGTTTTTTCAGAATTATTTTTCTCTGTTTGCCGTACTAGTGGATTTAAGTTCCCACATCTATAAAGAACGATTCAGTTTTGTTAATTTACATTTTTAAATTATTTCTGCAGGAATAATATTTTTTATATATATTGGACAATTTTTCATCTTCAAAAATTGTTGTAATATTTGAATAAACTAAAGATATGTTTCGGACACTAAATTCCAGGTCGAAATTGTATATATTAGGCACTAAAGTAATAGTGATGTTAGGACCCTTAAAGGACATTTTTATATTGTGGCTAATAATTAAACATCCCTATAAAAGCATTTTACAGAATAAATATATGCTTTCCTGTGTAAACTAATGTTCGCACTCATGGTAAATCGTTATTCTTGTTGTGGAATTTAGAATGGTAAAGATAAGAAGATAAAACTTATATTGATACGCTTACTTCTCTCCCCCTGTAATGTTGCCGATAAAGGAGGAGAAATACTATTACATTTTCTTTCTATTTGATTCCCTCTTCTGGTCGGCATATGTGAGAGTTCTGCTCCCAAGACCGAGATATACTATTACAATCAGATTGTACGCACTCTCGAACGGAGAATAGTTTCGAAAATATATCGGCTGTTGGGCTTGTCCAGTGAATTTTGGTCGGGCGCCGCCGTGGATTATCGATTCAAGCTCCCCGGTCCCCCAGACTTCATCTTCGATACCGCCCCCTCGACACTTCTCCCGCTGGTATTTTTTGATCACTAGAGAAACTAAAGAAATGCCATGACAGTAAGGACACAATACACGAGTAACAACTGCAACCAACAGGTAGCTACCACTTATTGGCAGTGCATGGAAAAACATTGAAAAACAATAAATCACTAATGTTCCCTGATCTGAACCCTGCCATTTACAAGAATTTACAATTCATTTGAACTAATCACTGAAAATAACTATTGTCTGATATTAATATACGATAATAATTAATAAACTTTCAGTACTTAAGTAGAAGTTAATTTTCACGCGCATGTTCTTAATTAAAATACAGAAAGATTGCTGTCCCTATTATTATTCCAGGGCAAGGGAGATTTGGAGTCGATGCAAAGCTCAGTTTATTGCTTATGACCGACGGGCGTAAAACGTATTTTATAGGTTGGCAATACGCGTTTATAGGGGGTGAGGGGAATGATGGGGAGGGAGGCGGGGGAGTGTTCGGATTTTCGATTATTCCGCTCGACTGAATTTACGATGCCGCGACTCAGTTTTCTCGCCCCCGTATATATATATGCGTTTACAGGACGACGGCCACCCTCCCTCTACCCTCTTCCTACCCTTTTAAAATACCGACTTTAATCGGGCCCAACCCGGGTATTAATTCGTTTAATTGATACGTTCAATTAGCGGTATTAGCCGGCGGTGGATATATGTAGGACGGAAGAGGGCCACCGGCATTTAAGTAATTACTCTCGGCTCTGTTGAAGTTTAAACGTCGTAGCTTCCCTTCTCCATTTCCTGGAGCTGATTCGTTCGTCCCTGTTTGGTTTCCATTTTAAACGTCCGACTGGACACTCTAACTCTTACCAATTTATATCATTTATCACCGAAATAAGGCTGGACTACGATACAGTTTGGATCAATGAAATATTGATTATTCAGATTCCATTAAGAGGTCCTTAATTAAACGATTTGATTAAAATAGGCTAAGTATCCCTGTCTAAGCTGTGCTCGGCCGGTTTTATTTCATCGATATTTGAGATTATTTGATACACCCTCGGCTATACAGTTTTTGAACGGGTGAAAACATTGGAAACTGTATAATAATATTCTAGTTCTAACGTCGTAAGTAAAAATCGTGCACTTGGCGGGACAGCTTTCTTTTCAATCGAAAAGTGGCCGCCTTTGAAAAGTCTTAAGGAGTTCCCGGAAAGGCGCTTTACGAAAAAGGTCCGGAGTTAGGCTAGAGGGTGGGAGGGGGGAAGAGGGAGAGAGGTCCTCCTGGCTGTCGGACTAAAATTAAATTTTCCCCCATTTATATTTCCCCCTCCCTTCCACACTCCCTTTCGACTTCTGTGAATCGTGAATTGAGTTCCCGGAGAATGGGTCCCGTTCAACCGCGGCTTTTCATTCATCTGCCGGCTACCGCTTTTTCATCCCGCCTACGGGGTGCCCGGGGACTCGGGCGAGAAGTGTCCTAATTTTGAAAACCATTTTGCGGCCCACGAAGTATGAATAGTTTAAATAACGACTCGGTTGTAATCGAGCTGCTTGATTTCTTTCGATTAAAATATAAACCAATGTCGGAGCATTCGCGATATGAACGACTAATTTTAAGTTACACTGCCGTTGCTCTACAAATGAAAGTGCATCTATAATGTGAGCAGGTTCCGAAGAAAAAGAGTAATGTTTGTCAAGGAGTAATGGCTTAGCACCCGTAAATCAATATGTGTTAAAAAAATAATTTCAAAAATCGTAAAGGGAAACTGTAACACTAACTGTATAATTAAGTTAATTAGATGACAGTTAATTATAACGGAAAGGATCTTGCGAAACAATTCTTCAAAGAACTAATACAAGCCAGTGGCCCAGAGATGGCCCGAATTCGCCGTGGAAATCGCGGGTTGCAAAGGGAGCGGAAAGATAGGGGGGAGGTGACGTTAAAACGCGGCCGTGGATCCAATAAAAACGCGAGAAGTTTCCATTGGTCTCTCCCTCCCTCTCCCTCTCTCTCCTCCCTCTCTCACCCCTCTCTCTCTCATATGTCCTTTGATGAGAACGACAAAAAGGAAGATTAAAAGGACACTGGTCCCTGATGTCCTCTGTTGTCGGGCCCCTAATCCCCGGTTCGGACAGTCCCAGACCTATGAGCATTAGACCACCTTTTCACGTGGCCTTTCCCCGCCCCAACTCTTTGTACCCCTTTGTACGCGAACGATGGTCTACGGTAAATGAAATTTGCGTTTAATACGCGGTATTCTGTATTATTGTGAACTCCCCAAATGGGGCCATCTTTCCGAACTTAAAGAAACTGCTGGGGCTCATGCATATTTTCATAATAAATAATATATGAGTAGAAAAAATGTAATTCCAGTTATTCCTCCTGGCTGTATTTTATAGGATATAATAGTAAACTCCGTTTACAATGACACTAGCGTTATTTATTTTAAAGTTGTCTGTTTGATTTTTTTATTCGATTGGACTCGGTATATCACGAACAATAGGACGATACATACACCATCGGGAAATGATAGTTCTCATTCCTCGGTGGGTCGTATTCAAAAACTTGGAAGGGAAACTTCTTTCCAAAATTGAGTTCCAAAACTTCCTCAATTTTTATGAAACGAAAAGAAGGAAAATCGAGACTCGATGTAGGGTGGTGACTAGAATTCGTCACGGAAGATAGGGGTAGGCCAATCATAAGTGATGTGTTAATTTCAATCTAATTACGGAAGGGTTCAAATTGATTCACACAACGAAAACAACACGTAGCACCTCCACCCACCCCAAGTACAACAGGTCAAATATTTGGGATATCGGATCGGAACGCTTAGAATCATTGCCGAGTCTATTGGCCTTGATGCGGGGGTTGGGGGGCGTGAATTCCTGGAGGTAGAATGTAGCCTGCCCGGCTCCTATGGCAGGTATCTTCATCGAAACTCTCCCTCTCTCCCTCTAACTCTCCCTCTCGGCTCTCTATTACTGAATAAGGATCGCTGCGTTCTTCGTGACCCCCTCAATCCTTCTCCGGTTCAATCGATGTGCCTCCCCTTTGTCGCCGGCAAACAAAGGGCACTCGTCCGTTGTTTTATCTGGCCAACCCCCATTGACCGCGCCTCCGATTATTTCCTTCCTTTCGGCCATTATTAAGAATATATTTTATTTTTACTGGTGCCCCAAAATAATTTTCGCTTCTCACGTTGATTCTGCTTTCTATTTATTTTAAGTCTACTACAATATAAAAAGATGTTCTTTCTTCCGCTGATTTGGTCCGATGCCGACTGAACGCTACTGATGCTGAAGTGAAATGTTGAACCTAGAGAAGAGAGAATTATAATTTATGGTAGCCTACTACTACTAAATAAAATAAAGTAATTTGATATATTTATAGTTTTAATTAAAGTAATAGTATTTAGATGTTACTTAAAGAAGACTTTTAAAACTAGATTTCCTTATATCTCATCAAAGAGCGAGCTTATATAATTTAGTTTTAAATTAAAGATAAAAAGAAAAAAAGAATTGAGTTGGTCGGCCGAGCTAATATAAAACCCGAAATCCCTCGACCATATCCCCCGAAATTCTACCGAGAGTAGTAATATCCGTTCATTCATAATTTTGTTCCAATTTCATTTCCACTCAACGTAAAGAGGAATGAATATTTAAATTTTAAATTTTGACGTTTTCATTACCCTCGGGGTCAATTTTTACTTTCGGCTAGGGAGGGTGGTAAGACATGTTGACGATAACGGCTATTCGGAGTTTCCCTTTGTATTTAGCCTACCGGCGGTGAGGTAGGGTCAAGGTGACGTCAGTTTGAGAGTTAACTAACGACCGGCTAGGTGGAGGAAGGAAGAGTTGAGCGGGGGGGGAGGTATTCTTCTTCCGTCTTAATTGCATCCCGTCCAATTCTCGGGAGAGCTCTCTCTTCTATCTCTTAATTGTTTCTTCCTTTCGCATTATCCGACCTGTCTTTTACCCCCCTTTCTCTTTTGAAGACTAATCTTTCTCTCTTATTCTTATTCCATGGCAGATACCTAAACATTCTTCCTGTTTCTCCTTCCTTTTATTTTGAACACTACAATGGGAGAGGGGTTTGATTGGAGATGTTTGAAGAATTATGTTAAAGAGCGCTCTACATTTACATTATAATCAGGAATTACTTCGGGTGGTGATTTTTAGTACCAACAAGATTTGGTATGGTTCCCTATTTGTGATTTTTATGATGCTTAATAATTCTTTAGACTTTCGTTTTTAAATTACGGTGTAAACTATAAGAAATATGAAATGTTCGAACATTGTTATTTATATATTTATAACTTTTACACATCGTTGTTGATATCCTTATATATAGTATGAACAGCGAATGGTTTGTCTGGGACTTTGTGTGTGGGGGTAACTTTATTCCTGTGTGTCGCATAACGGAACTTAGGAGATTGGGAAAGTTTTTTATTCCGCATTTTCGGGTTCGGAGTCTCCTAAGGAGTGAAAATCCATACTGCAATGAGGCCGTGATATGGATTCACCGAGTAAGAAATTAATTGTTATTGTCCGCATAAAATGGAAACTTCTCAACGTAAACGCAAATAGTTGTCGTTCTTGCAGAAATGTCTATATTACAATTGCGATATAGTTAGTTAGCCCACAGGCAAAATGTATGGAAATGTTACCTATTATCGGCTATAGTTTCCTCTTTAGACTCCGGTCGAATAATATCCAAGCTTTGGAAATTGTCTTCCGCTTGTCTTTTCCTTCGTTTCTTGGCCCGAACGAGGAAAGAGTTAAGTGGAAAGAATAGAAGAAAACAGGGCTCAGCCGGATTCCGAGAAGTGGAACGGTTCTTAGTCGAAAGTGGCCCGTGTTGACAATAAATAACATTTTCCGATGTCTCTTGTCTACCCGAAAAGGCTCTCAGCGATAATATTTTCATCGTTATCTCTCCTGTGTCTCTTCCACAATATTTTCCATCCCTCATGCAGATCGATTACTATCGGACGCATTGATACAAGTAGAACACATTTACGAAACGAGATAGAATTTATTCCACTCAATTGTTCTATTTGCATCAATGAAGAAAATGTGGCTGAAACATAATAAAATATAAAAGAATGAATAAATGTGATTGTTTACAATTGTTACATACTGAAAATGCATAAGTAGATAAAAACCTTTATTCGCTTCAAAAATAGTACTGGGCGTACTAGCAATATGGCTCGTTCGAAGGGGTTACGGTTTTTATAATAATGTACCCTCTATATTAATATTACACAAGGCAGTAACAAATATAAGACAAAATATTGTGATCGGAAAAGGAACTAATTATTACATCGCATAATTGGGAGGTCGGCATTAATGAAGTGGCAGACTTCAGCGCCGGTAATGTATTTGCCACACTTAACTGCAGTGCGGGTCTAGTTTTAGGAGTTGCGTAAGGGAATCGCTTTTAGCCATAGTCTAACGCTAATTTCATGAAATTGGATGACTTCCTTGGTGGCACATTTAGCGGGAAATTGCTCATTATCTAGTTTAAGTTGTTAAATTGTTTACACAACTTTTCAGAACATTTTCAACATTCAGATGATGGAGAAAATTATTTTATCAACTTTCTTTGAAATTGTTGTATTTGGAATAAATATATACCATATATTAAAAGTTCGTGAAAGCTTACAAATATATGCCGAGAGGGGAAAATACATATGTGACGTTAGGGCGAGTGACCTTGCGAGAGGATTAGATTTTGTCTATGTTTCTTTCTTATAGACTTTGCCGCTCCATTGTTTTCGGAGTGTGTTAGAGGGATGGCACCGGGGAGGACTTCTTTTGAGGGTAAGCACTCTTTCAGTTCGCATTGCCATTCAATCTCATATATTCGTCGTATTATTACCTTCTCTCGGTTCATTAAATTAGAAGTCTTAAATTGAATGCTTTTTAAAACATAATTCCTTGCCCCTATCCAGGACCCTCTTCCGACGGCCGCTAACTCTAAATCATGACGGACCAACAAACAGAATTCACAAAGTTATTAATAAAAATTACCTGGCACTCGATAGAAACAAGGAAAAGTATACATAATGAAGTTTTGCTGTGGAAAATCAATGTTGGGCAAGAATGAACAGACGATGTTGAATTAGTTCAGAGCTGAACTTTAAAGAAACAGTTGCCTGGTGTATGAGATTAAAACTTTTACTGTTAATAATTCATGATAAAATCATTTGCAGAACTTACCCACTCCACGAACGCAAATTTTCGTGACACTGAGCTAGATTACAGTTTATTAGGGTAACTTTATAACCCTATGCGGTCACCTCTGCACTACCAGATTTGGGTAGGTTTCCTAAAGCTCATACTCGGGGTGTGCGATGACCCCTACCAAAGGGGGATGCAAAGGTGAGGAGGCTGATAGGTGGGGGCAAATCCTCGCGAAATTTTCGAGGGAACTCGATATAATTTATTTTCCCCGCCCCCGACCCATCAGTCCACCAGCCTCTCCTGCCCGGAGAAGCTCCTCGTCGGGAATCGGGGCCGGATTTAAGGATTCAGCTCCGATTTGTTATAGGACGAAGAAGGGGAAAGCATGGTGGAATGGAGGGGGGGCCTCATGTTTCGCAATTTGTGAACGTCCGCAAGGTTGTTTATCGGAGCTGGGCCGTTGAGCTGGAGCCCGGCCAGCCGAGCTATCCCCCCCTGCCTCACTCACTCACTATCTCACTCCCTTCTGGAAATTCTCGTTCTCATTTACCATCTCTCTATCCCTCCCTCTCTCTTCGCATCGTTCGAGCCCTTTTCCCTTTCGTCTATATCGCTCCCTCCAATCTTTCTTCTTCTCATTATATATCTCTCGCCCCGGTTTCTCTTAAGATGCAGGAAATTTTCCAGCCTCGGTCGCCACCCTTTCCCATCCCCATTCTCTCCCTCTCTCTCTCTCTCTCTCTCTCTCTCTCTCTCTCTCTCTCTCTCTCTCTCTCTTTCCTCTCTCTTTCTCTCTCTCTCTCCCTCGATTCCTCCCTTCGCGTCCCCCTGCGCAAGCAGATAGCGTCAGAATGATTCATGGCTGGTCCGCTGCCGCTTGTTAACTGAGACTAACACCCTCGTACCAACAGCCCGTGGGACTCATCACAATTCCTACTCGCCCGCTTCTCCTCCCGCCATACCTCATGTGTTTATGTGCCGGCCGATGAAAATACCGCCCGACGAATTTATGATTCTTTTTCCGAACGCGTCCTGTATATAACATTAGGTCTTTTTTTAAAAAAATAAACTCTCGTGCATCACGATTTGACTCGTGTCGCAACTACATCATCATTTGATTGGCTTTATTTTATACTGGATGAAAATATAGCCCGGCGCATTCATCACAGTTTAGTTGCTGATATTTTCATGGAGTACATTGCAGGCATACATATCAGTCCGATGCTTACTTTCCAACCAGGCTTACCACAAATCCTTTCTGATAAGGTCATTAAAAAATTATTGTTTAGTGATTAAAGCAAAACTTTCATATTTTAATAGCGACTTTTGCTATATCTGATATAACAACTATATTGACTAAAAAATGTCCATTATTGAGTAAAAACAAATAGTATTAACCACTGATTTAGAAATTTCAGACACCTCTGCATCTTGCATATTAATATTTCCCATCAAAGAAGTGGCCATTTGGGAAGGATTCGATATAACTATAAAAATTCAACTGAAAGTCTAAAAACGTCCTACTTCTATACTCTGAAATATGGGTCTTGGAATAGTTCATTTGAAAGAGAGAGAACTTTGTTTGTTCTTTGTAAGAATCTTGGTACTTAAAAATAGAAAAAAATCTGTTTCATAGTAGTGTTCCGAGTTAAGAAAATTGCGTTGTGGGAAAAATTCAAAACAAGAGATGCCTTTAAATCTTTGCGGAACTCCTTGAGAACTTTAAAAAAACAAATTAACTTTTCAGAGTAAGGATTAACGAAATTCAGTTTAGAAAATACAGGGAGAATATCTTTATTCCCAATACTTGGTCAAACAATAAATCGCAATCGCACACACAAAATAATATGAATCTCTTGCTTAGTTTCGACCTTTCTTTTAGACCGATTCACCGTGTATAATAAGGATCTGCGCGAGTGGCCCAGAAAACTCTCCCACCTGGAAAATCGTTTAGTCCGACCGAATTTCCGACTGTTTACACAGATATTATTTCCCTTCCCCCCTACAATATTATCCCTGACTAGAAAACAAAATCTCTCATTTCGTCGATGCGAAACTTCAGTAATTTTGTTCAGACCAACGATATTTCAGAACTGGATCTCCCATGTTATTACTGGTGGTGAGTTTTTGGAATTTCCAAGCAAACGGGTATAGTTGGATCCGGCAAAAACCATTGCAATCGCGTTTATGCGATGAGCCCTTCGCAAGATTCATTTCCACTCCAGTAAATTCTCTCGGCAAATAAAATTACAAGATATCCAGTTCTGAGTTCCGCAAATATTTTCCTATCAAAACCATCGAGCACTGGATAATAGACAAGTTATAAATTTTCAATTGCAATTTCTCTACTGAATTTGGACCGCAGTCTACTCGAGGATAAACATGTACACGAATTATCTATTAATGTTTAATAAGTGTAAATTAAAATATATCCAGTTCATACCATTGTTATCACGGAATTTACTGTTAATATTTATTAACTCGTATTTTATTTAATAAGGAAGTTTAGGAAGGAAGATTACGTTTTCCTTGATATATGCTACGGCAGCGTTTATATGTGTTGGTATGTCTTTTTCAGAACGGTTACTCGCCCGTGTTTGTCACTATAACTCGGAGTTTTTTCATAGTTCCGTTTCCACTGCCATGATATCTCAGTATTTACGATACTGCGAGGGAAGACCCCTTAATCGTCTTTAGGCCCATTAAGCTCAAGGGTCACTGTTCAGTTTCATTGTCCGCCATAGAACTGGTAGTCTCCGTTCCGATTGTCAACACAGCTCCAATCATCGTTAGACCCGAGTTGTGCTTGTACAATGAAGGGGTATGGGGGCCAGTGATAGGTATGGAAAAATTTAATCTCTCAGAAAAATGGACACGAAGACAAGGTTACAAAGAGCCATCTTACCGAGAATACAAATGGATTGGTTTAACAAATAAAGTGGGCGCAGAGAAAGTGTAATTTAATCCGGAGTCCGGTTAAATATTTGAGTTGTATCGGGCCGGTATCCGCTCCGCTTTTGGCGGGGGTTAAGACCGACCACTCAAATAGACTTACAAAGGAAGCGGCTCCCCTTTTCCCGAACGAGTGTCGAGTCTTGTCACTTTCATGGTCTGACGCTTTCTACCGAGCACAGCCACTGGAAGACAGATTCTATTCTGAACTGACAGAAAGAAGAACAACACTTTAAAGTGTACACTTACTACTGAGAGTTTAGTTCGGTATTTACTCAACTAAATGCATTCTAACTTTGAGCATTCGAATGGGAGAGAAAGAATTCTTTAGTCCCCGGATTAGTTCGAAACCTGATTCAAGTTTTATCACCAGTTTATCGCTATTTCGCACAAACATTTCCTACAAACTGGCCTTTACGTCTTGTGCGACATTCTTTGTTCAGTCTTTGTTTGGTTGTGAACCAATCATTGTACATGTAAATTATGACGATAGAATGATTATCGGTGTTTGCTAAACATGTTAGGTAAGTCATTCCTTTTTATCCCGAAATGCAATGATTGCACGCGTTGGATGATCCTGGGCAAAATTGACCACCGTAATATATCAATTTCCTACAAAAACCTGTCCATATATATATATATATATATATATATATATATATATATATATATATATGTATATATAAGAATGGGCTTTATGAATAAAATATTATTCCGCTTTCTATAGGTTTCAAATAAAGCGCCTCCGCTTTTATCGGAGGAAAACTTGAGGATTTGGGTGGATATCGAGGTGGAGTCGATAGCGGGGCAAAACTAAACCTTACAAGTGACTTTTGTGTGTTTGGGAAGGGGAAGGGAGGGGGAGTTTGGGGTCGAGGGTTTGGAAGTGTGGTTTGGGAAACTGTGGGCCGTAACTCCGTGTTGAGAATAGGAGGGGGTGGCGGGAGGGGTTTCCAACCAACGGGACCGTATTCTGTTCTCGCCTGGCGTATTAAGCCGGGTGCCCGTTTGCGGAGTTCAATTTCCGTAAGTGAGACCTGCAGGCCGATTGGGCCAAGTTCCGGCCGGGAAATCGGATTCCGCCGGTTTAAAAAAAACATGGCCGGAATTATTTTGCAGCCGGGTAAACCCCAGGTGACTCACCTCGTTGGAAACCACTTGCTCTTGAGATTGCCCCCATTAAACTGCGCTGCCTTAGCAAAGTGCTAAACTACTTTTCACTTTGAGTACTGTACTGTGTACTGGCTCTGCTCTCGTTCTAAATTCAAATTAGTAATTAGATGAAAATTATAAATCGGGCGGGTGCGTTACGCGAATTACCGTTCAATTTTCCGGAATCTACTCTCATTGTATTACAGGAATCCAGCCAGTTGTATTTGAGAGTGGTAGACTTTTAGATTTAGAGGACGTCAAAACTACGAAACCGAATTCTAGTGAATGTATTCCTGTACACTACTTTGGTCTAACCGTACGTTAAATTTATTAATTTTTATTAGTTAATAATTAATTATACTTAATTAATTATTAGTATTTTTTACGAACAGATTTCCCAACAGTTATTTATACCCTTTGCGCATTCTAGGCATTCATCAGACACCGCCTTTCAGCAATTTAAAAATTTATTTTCCTAGCGGGGCTGTCAACTCGAGGACGTCCTGAGGTGTGTAATTGTGTCAGTACGTTTGAAGGGTGGCTTTTAGTATTACATGTCGGCACGCCATTGTTCCGTGGAACAATGTTGAGGAAATAATATCTTCGTAGACTCTACCTGTGCATTGTTTCCCATCTTTTCGTGAACTAATCCCCCGGTGTTTTCGAGAGTACACTGGGGTTTTATGCAGCACAGCGTGTCCCTGCGAACACTACTTCATCTACTACTGCAGGCGGAGAGCGAGGGGGTTGATAGCGGAGAGTTAATCCAGGTTGAAATCCGGGCTTAGACCAAAATTAATTACGCCAACCTACCCCTACAGGTGTGAGGTTTCCGCAGACCACGGTTGGGTCAAGAGTCAATGTTTTAGCATAGTCGAGGTGAATTTTGCGGGTGTTTTGAGGGTTTACCAGGTGTAACTTTACGAATATTTGAGTTTCGAAGGCCAATATTTCCGCATATAAAAACAAATATGTAACAAGGTAATATAATCACTAACCTTAGATTCAATTTCCTTTGTTAGGTGTGGGCTACATAATACTAGTTTTGAATATGTAGTTTTATTTTGTAATTATAAGATATTTTTAAGCTTATGCATACGTTTTGAAACTGTAAAGGTCCGTGCTTAAATATTAGTGGAATTGAATTAGGAATAACATTAAGCAAACTCATATCACATTTACACCGTGAGTCGTAAAATTAGCTGAAAACTAGATTTTGTCAAAGCTAGCCAACTCCGATACAACCATTGTCGTCAACGGGCGACAAGCTTCTGATAGATGGGAGCTCTCTCTCTCATTCATTCATCCTTTAATGCTCATCCAACCAGCCATGTTTCCCGAAGATAAGGAGATTGATCCGGTTCGATTTGTTGGCCTATTGAGCGCTTACCTAAATATGGATCGATTAATAACGAGATAATCCGCCAACAGACAACAGGAACATGTTTAAGCCACAATGAGTCGGGTTTATTAATACATATTTTTTATATAAAACTGATTTGCATATTTATGATCCGGTTTTTATTCGTAGTCTCATAGTAATGTCTATTTAAAACGCGTAATTTGACTCCGGTATCCCCATACGTGTTTAAATTGATAATTAGATTTTTCAGGAATAGAGTTTAAAGTGAGTTGATGGTGATTTATTTCCCATTTTATTTACATTGATACCATCGTCTAGCCTTCTTTATTCTTCCCTTTAACTCCAGTTTCCCGAAGTGTGGGGGCGATGAAACACACTCGTTTACAGCTTTTTTTGCGGCGAACCGATAATGGAACCGATTTTTATGGCGGGAAGGGCGCCCCCTTCGGGGTGCGATATCACTTTCTTTCAGCGCTTGCCATAGGATCCTATCGATTGAGGGATGAGGCAGGCCGCTTTTACTGCCCGCCCCACCCCCATCCCTATTTGTCCTCAGATCTACAGCCCCCTCGTTATTTTTTTAACCCGATGTCGTTCCAGGGGCGGGTCTTCTTATTCTGGACGGCTCCCGGATATTCGGGTTTTCCTGCGTGGTGGCGGGATGAGAAGGGTTGCTTTAGAGAGGGATTCGATAGCAATCGGAGGAGTGGATTTGCGTAAAATATTCCTTACGGGCAGGACCGTAGCAATTCGTCATAGAGGTCCTAGGGGTGGTTAGGAATATCGGCACGATTTTGGCTGAATCAAGCCAAAACAATTTGTTACGCAGGATTGAAAAAAAACCGTATTGATCCGTCTATTTAAATTTCTCACGGTTAATAAATATCACGAAAACCGCATTTAGAAATGAGGATATAAAAAATTAACCAATTTATATCTTTTATCGTATACCGCAACCGCTTGTAGTTTACTTTTGACATTTCTCCCCTATTGGTTATACCGTATATTTTAATAACATTATCCTCAATTTGTAAGAATCAATATACTTCTATACTGTCAGTTCAATTTATTGTGAGAAGTCATAGAAAATTTATTATTGTATAGTGTTGAAGGGAACTTTTGAATTCCTTAAATGTTTATGTGACAAAGGTAGGAAAGTTTGCTGTAAAATCAACAATTGAAGAATCAGAAACATCATCAAGAATTGAAGTGTATATATATATATATATATATATATATATATATATATATATATAAAATATATGAAGAGAAATATATAAATTTATAGTCGTAAAAATCGGATATAATAAACTATACTCCGTTATTCTTTACCGACTGGAAATCTGTTTCCTTTAAAAAAAGAATGAGCAATAAATTTCGACCAAAAGGACATAGAATAAAATGAAAATTGTAGCATGGGTCCCAGATGTGACCCTCGCTGCATTCGCGGTTACTCCTTTTTCCGCAGGCTATAAATATGATGGTACCTTTTTTTGCGGGGAGAAAAATTTGGCACGGGCTCACATCCGCGGCGAGGGTTGAAGCAGAACTTCGATTTGACGGTTGATTATTTAAATTCAAAACCGCGTACACCGATTCGCGAATACAGAGCGGAGTGGAGGGGAGGAATAGTCAAATATCTCCCTTGAAAATCCCAGCAGGCCAAAGCAGAGACATTACTTTTTTTTTACGAAAGTATTGTGAAAAGAACGAGGGCGCTTTATCATTAAATTAATTACAAAATGAAACTTGAGACGGTTGAGAACATCAACTCCGGATGTTGTTCTTTCGGCGGTGTCGACTTCATCCGCAAATATAATAAAAGTTGCAATGATCGCACACCGAGCTATCTCCGCCATTAAGAGAGAAGTACAAACATGAGGAAATAATAATAATAATAATGTCTATTATTATATATAAATTTATATTTATATACGCAGACGAAGAGTGTTTTCTCTTTCCTGTGTCCTTGTGAGTGAGCGTTGGTCATAAATCTAACTGGGTTAACGAGCGGTGGTGATGTATTGGGCCCCCCGCACTCCCGCCCCTTCTTAAGCCCTCCCACGGGACATCTAAGTGTTGAAAACCCCTCCCCCAAGTACCTTTTAGAAAAAAGTCGGTGGCATATTTTCAAAGTGTACGTTATTGATTGGATCCGATTATTTGATTCTTTTGATGTCCAAAAGTTTGAATTTCGTAAAATTTCAACGGATTCAAATGTTACTTTTTATCATTTATATTTCAAGTCCCGATTTGAATTTAATTACGCACTTTAGCAGTGCTTGTTTTCACCTTGATTACATGAAATCCAGAAAGTCTAATTACTGTAATGGCGTATTACATTAATACATAAAAAAAGATGTAAATAATGAGATCCATCGTTAACCCTTAAATCCTTTTAATCGGCCCATATTTTCCTTATTAGTCGGAGGACTATTTATTATTTTTTTCATTTCTTGGAGGGAAATGTGACTTTCATTTAGACTGCATGAACATTTTGCTGCGACCCTAAATATGTGGATAGTTTTCTTGTCACGTATTAGAAATAATTTATGTTCCCGAAACATTATATTCTGTAAAAAACTCATGGGCTTCTATATTCAAAATATATTAAAACGATTGGTTTATCTGATCAAATCGTCTTGGAATGTCATAGAACACGAATTACTTACCTACAGCATATAGACTACTGACGACAGCGATGCGCAAAGGAAATATTCTAAAGGCAGATAATATATTACTGATAATATTTCCGGTCTTTAAATGGGGGTATAGCGGATAAATCATATTTATAAATCTGGGAGCATAAATGATTTGCTTTATCTCATTGGAGCGACGTAAACATGTGTAGGTCGTCCCCGAACGGCCGTTGAGAAATACGCTCCGATAAACAATATGCTCGGGCGGGGGCTCGGAACCGGGCGGTGGAAAAGATCGGGATGATGGGGCAATTCTAGGGTGAGTAATAGTGAGACGTTCCTCCCCTATGAAGAACAGAACAGGCTGACGTCAAAGCCGTCAGTTTTATTTTAGCCGCCCGTGTCGCTGATTGATTAATTCGCGTGGGGACTCCGCCGCCTCCAACCCCCCTCCTCCCTCCCTGGACCGCAACAAATTGACAGTGATTGAACGGACAATTAACCGCATCTGGCTCCCATCGGATATGGATCCGCCGGAAGAATATTTTTTCCCCTCCCTTTTCTTTTTGCAGAGGAATTGAAGGGGATAAATAAATAGAAGAGAACAAGTGAGCGAGAAATCAATTGTAATTAGCTGAAGCTGAATGAACCACCTGAGAATCGAACTCGAAGTGCCGCATCTCTGTAACCTCGATAGTCGGCGATATTCCATTTAAATTGTCCTTGGATTACTACCTAGCCTAATACCATTAGTATTGAAAGCGGCGGCCTTGTAACTGCAGTTTAATGGGCATATTTACTCATAAATTCTAATTATTTATTATCTATAATTAATATCACCAGTCCCCCGGTAGAATTATAAAACATTATACGTATTATACTATACAGTGTATTTACCTCGATTGCAGTGTTGTAATCAATTCCAAAAACAGTATTGAAAGATATCTACGACGAGAACCCTGAATGTATTCTCGGTAAAGTGGCTCATTAAAGCTGCTGTTACACTCAGATTTAATTTTTAAATCCGTTTGACTGTAATTGGATTTGAGATCTGAAAATTTAAAGAATATTGCCGCCGCATTAATGAGATTAATAATTGCGGTCCAATGGTCATTTAATTCCTTTCTGTCAGGATTTATTATTAGATAGCTGTGAGCACTGAAATTGTTTAAGAGTAAATAGGGCATTTTGAGAAGTGGCCTGCAGAAAATATATGTTATAAATGATTTTCGTGTTATATGTAACAGTATGTTACCGTATTATGTTTTTATAAATACAAACATATTTCATACACTTATTTCTTGTTTTGTTTTTTTGCAGGTTAGTTGCACACTTTTTGCTGTCTGGTTTGGGGTCGTGTAGCGTATTAATTGGTGTCTCAAGGTAACATTAAAATACTATATTTTTTCTTCCTCTAAAAAATGTTATTTTGAACTTCTCTGGAAGCCGGATTCGAATTTTCAGAAACATAGTTTTAGAAACATAGAAACACTAATAGTTTATGCTTGTAGTTTATGATTAGTGACTTCCTTATAGTGGAGTAAATTAGTCAGTAATTGATAAACTGAACACAGTAAAACACCGGCTTTTATACCGTTGGTATAACCAACTTGAACAACATAGGTGACCCGCTAAATTTCATAAATATTAAAACCCGGCTCGGAAGTGTGCGCGAAACCGCGTTGTTCTGATTGTAACGCCGCTCTCAATTTTCGTCATGCGTAGGTTTTGCTGTAAATTTCATGAACTAATCCCGCCCGCTTCTCGAGAAAGGGAGATGGAATTTTTTAATGCTAAATACTCGATCACACTGCTGCATGCACTGATAGTGAGTGATAAATCTCAATTTACGCAGGATTACTATTTTATTTTTCAAAGGCAGTAGAACTGAAATTTGGGAAAACTAACGGACAGATAAATAATTAAACAACATAGTAGACATAAGGACATCACCATAAGCCAGGGAAAATATGTAATTTTAATGATTTCATTGATATATAACATTGGGGCAGTTATCTCCTTGCACTATATTTAAAGAAGAAAAACAAACATCAGGATAGTTAGTATTGACTGAATTCCACGCTAGAATCAATACGAAATAACAACAAAATAATTAATTACCTGAATAAATACCAAAGAGCTAACACGACAAACAAAGATCCTTCAGTTAAATATAATTTAATTTACTAATTTCCTCGTTCAGACGATGTAGAAAAACAGGTACCCCTCGGTATAGTTCCAGACCGTATATTGGGGAGTACAATATTTCCCACAATATATTCTGGTAATGACCGATACCAGAATATGCGTCACCATTGGAAGTTCTTAGGAAATAAAAAAATTATGTCCTAGGACATTTCCTAGACGAGCCCTCTCTTTATACCTCAGGTTAGAGGTACGCATATAACTCATGTCTATGGAGAATGGGGCAGATGTCTGCCGCGCCTACGAGACAGACGTGTCTGCACCTGACGTCCTCCTCCCGCCGGTCTAATGTACGACCACGACGGACGGGACAATCGAATAAATCATAACTCGCCGTTGGAGTAATGAGAGGGGAGGGGGTTGGTAGAGGGCGCTGTCTCGGCCGGCCCCATTTCCACCCTCGGCGGCCCTTTCCCTTAAACGCTCCGTCCAATCAATTTATAGAGGGGTAATCGCCACCCACGCCGCCCCTCGATACAATTAAGTTAATGGTTTAATTTCTGACAGTTTCACAGGTTAGTTAATTGCGTTCCTGGTGCACCGTGGCCCCCACCAGAGCTTAGAGAAAGTTTCAACCCGCGTTATCGGCCCTGAAAATATAAGTCGTTTGTCTTTAAATTATAATGGCTTATTTGGTCCTAAAGTGGACTTTTAAATAAAGTCCTAAATTGGTCTTTTATTTATTTATTACGGTTGATCACTATACTCAATATCTTCTTGAGTTCAGTAGTTTGCACGGTCATTGCGTAGAAACAGCCAGTAAGATAAATCAATTCGTAAAAAAGGAGTGTATTCTCGTAATTGAATTATAATTAATTGTTTATTCATTTAAACAGCGGAGTAAATATATGCTAAAGAATGCCTTCTAAGGATACAAAATTGGCGAGGCGTATAGGAAGATTGCATAATCAATTATTCGAAAGTAATTAAAATATTCTTCATCCTTGTGTTTAATAATGGTGTTTACCAAGATGTATAGATATAGATATCTAATAAGAAAGTGAAAATAATGTGTTGTTCAACTTTAATGTGTGTGTATGAGTGTGGGACTACAAGAGGAGGGGGACGGGGAGGAGGTTAAGAGCTATCAATTTCTACGGGGGGGATCTACCTTTAGGTTAATCTCCCGTCCCAAACAGGGCTCTCATTATCCTAATGGCTCATTTATGTGTCAAGGGATGAGAACCATAGAGTTGAGCGATCCGACCCTCCTTCATCCATTACACCCTGAAACTCTATCGGTTGTTTACGGGCCCGGGGCAATTTTATTTCGTTATAATTTATTTGAAATTCCACTGGCTCAGGATCCAGTTTCAACTGAAGGAAAATACGGCGTGCTATTATTCTGACTGGAAGAAAAAATTGAACGCACGAATTTTTATGCTGTTTATAACAAGTCTTACACGTCTTAAAAGTGGATTTGGTTGATGTGATGTTTATCTTAGGTGAGAAACTCGGTTAGGTATCGACCTTCAATAGGTCTGGATTAGACTGTATCCTGTTCCCCATAAGACATATATCCTGTTCATGGACAGTAGATTTGAAACAGGATTATTAACGTACTCTTATAATGTTATTCATATCGTGGGATATACAATTTTATACAACTGCCGGAGAACTTTATGCGAGACGGAAAACTCGGGCCGCTGAAGAAGATTTCTCTTTGGATTGGCCATAAAGAATAATCTATTCGGACCGCGTTCCCCTGTAAACCTTATTTATTCCCAACACGAGTTCTTTAGCCAGTTATAAAGCCCATCGGACCTGGCCCTGGCCCTGGGCCGGACGTTTATATATCCGGCTTTTTTGCCCCTCCCACCAATCTCAGCCCCCGCAATACCCTGTTTTAAAACAGTATTGAATTCACTACATTTACATTTATTTCTTGTTTGTCCTCCGAAATTGCTTTCTTATTATTATTCTAATGTAATCTAAATTGCAATTAACCTATGACTAATTCGGTATTCCGAAAAGTCCCTGCTCTTGGGATTGAAAACTTTAGAATCCGATAAATTATTATCTTCATATAATCTTCTTACAGTATAACACGTGTTCCGCTCTGAACATTAATAATTTGTATACATTATGTTCAATCATGTTAATAATAAGATCATCGATTTATAATTTAGAGTTCCAAAAGAACAACTTCTCAATCTTTTTCATAATTATTATATTTTCATATAATTGTTATTTTAATTTGGAGTTAATATTTCCTTGCTCCCTATGTAACATAATGGCCGAATTTCTATTTTGAAATAATATTGTTATGGAACTTCCCATTTATTCGGACGTTAAAATAGGAACAGACATAATTTATCTAACTGTAGTGTAAATGTTTTCAATTTAATTGTATCCGTGCTCCGTTCCGCTCTCTTGGTTCTTACGCATAAAGGCCGTAGTTATACAAACTTCAATTGGTTTCTGAAATACATTTCACTATCCCTCTGAAATTACTGAGCGTTCCCCAGCATAATTTACTTCGAGCGGAGGAAGGCTCATACGATAAATAATGACACTATTGTCAAAACCAATTGTTTATGGTATGAGAAATGTTTCAACATTATTCTAAACCGTATTACGAAGAATTACGTTTTGAAAGTTGTCCTTTCAGAATTGACTTACGCTGAATGCATACGCCTGATATTAAATCGATGAACAAATTTACTAGAGAACAGCAATTAATTCCCCTTGAATGCTTTTCCCTTTTTTTTCATATGATCATTTATTCCAAAAAAATTACCATACGTATGTTCTTTTCCATTCATACGTAATACTCCATTCAGTTTATGTGTTCCTTCGACCGTTTTAGGTGTTAGTAAATTTATTTATTTCGGTTCAGCGACCCCGGCTGTAATTTAGATTCGGGACTAGTGAATCGGGGCAGAGTTCGAAAACAAAATGTCGGAGCCTTTTTGTCAGTTTTAATTAGTCCTCCCCAGTTTGTGTTAATTGAGTTAGTTTCGAGGTATCCGCTCGAGTTCACTGCGGAGATAAATCTTAACCCCACTTTAGGAACGCGAAACGTGTCAGCCGATCAAGTATTCCGTATGGGGGAGATCAACTTGTTTGTCAGCCTGAATGTATAATCAATCAGTCGCGACCCATTCAGGATGCGATTCTATTCCATACATTATGATAAATACAGCGGCTGTTTGAAAGTACAATTAAAAGATATTGAAAACAGTAATAGTACTATCATAAGCATTCGAGAAATTTACCACATACATAAAGTACGCCTGGAAGTTAGGGACTAAAAACGTATTTATTATTTACGCATATATTTATAAAAGAACGCATGAATAAAATTATTGGAATTCTTACAAGTTGTGTGTAAGACAACACAACTTGCAATTTTGTTTAAATACCGTTTTATTTATAATAATCGTAATCTATTTAGTTATAAAAGGTAGTAGAATACCTCATGAATGTAGCTATCGTTTAAAGAAAAATGTGTGTTAATTCAATCTATTATTAGATAAGATAATATTATTGAATTAGAAATCAACTCGGAATCTGCTATGATGTATTGTAAAGGCACAATTCGTATATTTATGTTATTTATTACTGGAGCGAAGACTCGTAGACTTGCAGGAGTTAAAGTCTAAACATGTGAAATGATTGAGGCAACCTCCGGAATATTTCCACTCAAGAAAATTGGGGATGAATTGTATATAACCTGCGGTGCTGTCTGCCTTTATTATCCGTTTTGAATATCCAGTTCGCGGCCTGCATGAAAGACATATGGCTTTCATATTTCGCATTCGTTTTACTCCAAGGTGCCTAATGACTTATATATGTCTATATAAATATATGAAAGTACCGCTGTTCTTGGAAATTTAAAAATGACTTTCTGATTTTCACGAAATGACTTTCATGTCATGTCAGTTCGAACGTGTACTGCAAATAATAGCTGATACAATTAACTGCGTTAGTATTATTCATTTTAAAATTAATAATCCGAAACCGGTGGGACTCTGGAACATCAATCTCGACCCCAATCTGGAGGGGAATGAGAAGAGAGACGGGGGCTTCTGTTTAGACCAGGCGTTTCCAATTTAAATAGCCGTCCGAATGGTGGAACCTCCATTCAATTTCCTTTATAAATGGCGGCGCCTTACCGGAAACCGTGTCCAATTCAAAGTTCCCTCAGGGGCCAGAAGCGTATCTTCTTTCTCTTTTTCCGCTTTTTTCTACCCATTTATATTTTAATTTTCCCCTGTCGGTTGAAGTAGGAATTACAATTAATCAGATCGTAAAGAAATTTTATATCTCGTTTGCCCGGGTCTTAGTAAATAGGGCTTTATAGCTTCGCCCAAAGGGGGAGACCTCAAAGGCGTTTATAACGACTTTCTTGGAGAAACAAAGTTTCAAAATCCTTTTACTACCGCAACCGTTAACCACGACGGTATATACAAACCGGAAAGGATTTCTAAGTCCAATGGAGCCTAATAAAACATGTATGTAGGTCAGACGAATCTTGGATATTAATGATTAGTACAGGCCTGATTACCAACTGAACATGGTCAAGGAAGTACTTGCCTTAAGGGAGGAACTGAAGGACTTAACAGTAAAAAGTATATATCAGAAAACCTTCTTTATTCGAGTTGTAGTTTTAATATTTAAGTCCGAGATCCATATTTACGCACCACGTAGTTTTACCTAATGATTCTCATTTTTGAGATTGGAAAACTCTAAAGAAATTAGAGGTCGGACTACCCTATAGTTTTCCTCACAGCCCCTGATAAAGGCACTAGGAGAGACCATCCTACGAATTTCTGTTTTTCTCATGAAGATCTCACTGTATTATCGAACTAGAAAAGGACTAGAAAGGAAAATGTAGACTAAATCTAACACTCATTCGATATATTAGAAAGTGACAGGATCTATTCATTTTCAGTCATAATCATTAGGTAGCTATCAGTCATAGTCATTAATGTTTTTATCGATAAATAATTTCCAACCGATATTCCACAAAGCGACAGCGTCCAATTTTAAGTAGCCGGGTAAGGGATCTATTAATCAAGCGAATACCTTGATGCGGAGATGTCATTTATATTACATCTCGGTTTCGAATGTCTGTTCCGGAAGGGGTGGTGAGAGTGAGGCGGTGGGCCCCCCATCTATGTCCCATTTGTCAACGTCGCCCTAACAACACAGACCAGGATAAACCCACTAAAACAGACACACACACACACACACACACACACACACCTCACTCCTCTCAGATGTAAAAGAAGAGGAAGCCTGGCGCTGAATCAAGATCTCTGGTTTGGAATTAATTAATTCCTTGTAACAGTACGGGTCAGAAGTGTCCTTCACAGACCGTCCTTTCGTCCTATAGTGTCTTCCAGACAGTTCGTCGTCATATCAAGAATGAAGATTTGAACACAATTTCCAATGGGTCCTAAATGACAAATTATGTATTACTCAGAATTTCCCAATATCTTAAATAGCAGGTTAAATTTTGTTGACATAATCACAGTAACATTTCATTTGTGATTGACCGCAAAGAAGTATATGATGTATTCTAAGAAATACAGACTGCTGAGATCCACGCACATACAGGCTGTATTTATACAGATTGGTTCGAGCCGGGACTTTGGGACATCAAATAGAAACGCTATTTCGGTCCTTTGTCTCCCAGTCAACGCAATTCGGAGTTCAACTGTCACCGCTGAACAAATAAACATTCGAGTGATTCATAGGTCCCGCCCCAGGACCCAGGTAACGGTTGTTCCACACTGCACTGTGTAATGACCAATCCCCAGACAGAACCTTGTTAAAGCCCTTCGTCGTTCCTCCGGTCAAACGGAGCGGGCTTGTTTGCGACTGGCTAATGCATGAACTGAATGTAGCAGTTGGATGGAAACAACCTGAAACGTGTACAAAATCTAAGCGACTGTCTAATGCTAGTGATGATGGTGAAAAATCAAAATCTACTAATAAAAGTTGCGTCAACTCTTGAGAAACTGAATACAACTAATACACCCAGGCAGGAAAAGCAAAGAAATTGATATAATAGAGAATATGGAAATATTTCGGAATAAACGTAACAACGTAATAAATGAGTAAGTAAATTCCCAGAGTAACTCATATTCAACAAGTTAATGCAACTCAACTCAGTGACCTCGATCCCCCAATAAGCCGCTTAACAAAATAGCTCCGAATCCATTATACAATGACATTCTCAAAACACCAAAACAAGGATAGAACATATATATACGACGAAAAAGACAAGCCAAACACTAGAAGTAAAATAAGTGACAGTGCAAACAGGATGTCCACAAGCTTCCCATGTACCAAAGTTTCTCACACTGCTACTGAAGATGGCGAGCAGTCGAAACCGGTCTAGCAAAAGACCGAGTAAGAGGAGTTGCTAGTATCTGTTCCCAAAGGGCCCTCTTAAATTTGACTTTGTTTCCTCCGAACTTAACCAACAACACAATTACGATTTTCAGGCCGGGTGCGGTATAAAATATCCTCGGACCCGCAGCCACCGCCGCCGCCTCTGGCTCCGCCACCGCTCTTCGTTTAAAGTTTCAGGCATTGGAGGGTCAAAGGGTCTCCCGGGGATCATTATGTGCACGGGGTCGGGAATATGTCCCGGGGGAGTACAAAGTGAATCTTATTAAGTTCGCCTCGTCGGCGGGCTTTGAAGCGCCTCCAGCCGTCATATAAAATATACGGGGCGGAGAGAGATAGAGATATATTGGGGGTGGGAGAGGTGGTGGCGGGGGGTGGCGAGGTTGTGGGTGGAACACTTTGGACGGGGGACCGTTCGCGTTTTATTGGCCCTGTCCCCGGGAGGAGTTCTCACCAACCTCCCTGCCCCTACCGTCCCCCTTAAGCCCCTTAAACACCCGCGTATTCCCTCGCCGGACGTTTAGACCTCACCTCAGTCCAATCCTGGGGATTGTGGGAGGATTCGTGGCCCGAGAACGGTTGCCACCGGGGTTAGGTATTTTACGGCCTGTCAGAGGTTTTGCCGAATCTGTCCGTTGGCGTTCAACAATTACACCGCTCTATTTAGGGAACAGTAAAAAGTATTAAAATTGAAACCTTACACGGTTTATGAAATCTGCGTTGAACCAAATAGACCAAGGCATTAATGAAGATACGGTTCAGGATACAGCTGGAGTTTAAATAAATGTGAATCTCCGAATGTCCTGTCCTGTAATTAAATACATACGTGTTAGCCACAGTGCCAAGGTACGATGTGTTTATTGAATTAAGTGAAATCAAGATATAAGTGTAGGTTATGAAACCGTAGCTGGTAGGTTAGTAAAACGGGTTAAGACAGGAAGGTATTAGGGGGTGGGTGGGGGTTGGGAGTCAATACTGGAGGTACTCTTCGCTGTTTTATAACCGGCTTTCAATGTCCCACTACGCCCATAAAAGGAGCCATAAATATTCCTATGAAGTTCCCTCAACCTTATCGGAAATTCTGGCAGTAAAGTTAGTTTCATTTTTCTCCCAGTCATTTATAATGTAATTTATTCTTTTATTTTCCCTGGAACAATGAAAGTTAAAATTGGAGTTTATTATAAGTTCGTTTAGTTGAAATGCAAAGTAGTATAAGGATACAGCAAATAATACTGAAACTATAAACTGGTACGTCCGGCGGCTTGGAGCATCTAATTTTGGTTTAAATCACGTTCTGACATTGAGATAGCGTTTGTCCTAGTTAAGTTGGGACACTGACGCGAAATCCCGCGTTAAATTCCCATTTGTTCCGGTTACGCTTTCACCTTCTGTATTTTGACATTGGATAGAATATGTGTCCAAACTGGTTGTCATTTCAACACTTAACTACCGATTAAAATTTAACAATTATCAGAATCCCGCTAGGAATGGATGGTTCACAGTTTTTTAAATTGAAATATTTTTTGAAATTTAGTTAATTAGTTTCATTTAGGCAGATATTTTAAAAGGCCGTATTATTCACTTAAGGAGTCTTGTTTTAATAACATTTTTCCTGAATCCCATAAAGAACTAATGCGGGCATGAAGTATGAATATTTTGCTGAGAAGGTTCGGGTAATCGTGTCGGCTGGTTTGGCTCGAACGCTCGATGCGGATCACGTCCCGCGGTTTCATAGAACCTGTAAAGGAATTCCGGGAAAGTAGACACGGTTGGTCGAACTGTTACAGAAACCAATCTTTGTGCGGGGTACAAGTTTAATATATGAAAAAAATCGGAAGAATGGACACGATTTTTTTTAGTTAATGACAGACCGTTGGAGGCAGAAAACCGCACGAATTATATTATGCATATCTTTTTACATATTACGGAAATGATTTAAATTAGTTTCTTCGTTAATAATACTACTGAACATAAGATTATTCAGGAGTGGTGTAGAGTGCGCGGTAGCAATACGGCGCCGTGTAATGCTGCACGCCAAACGGGCCCGTCGTGCGGGTTTAGCATCAGCGCCGTACACATTCTGAATTTAAGCCTAACCATTTCGCGTCCACTGTTCTAATTATTGTGAAATAATTTGTTTCCGCGGGAGTCGGCGAAAAATTGCAGGGATTACAAACGAGATTTTCCGCCATACTTTTACGCCGTCAAACCACCCAAACCGCCATTGTTGTGATCTGAGATGAGTTCGATCTGCAGGTTGAATTCGTTCGCCGCGGCCGGAAATTCCCCCGTCTACCTTTTCCCGTTTGAGAGGGGAGATGGCGGGGAGAGCGGAACAAATAAGGGACTTAACCCCTCTCTCCATCTCCCCCCTCCACCCTCATCTCAACTCAACGACGGGCCGAATACCTCCACTTCTATTTACTGGGCCGCTTATAGGCTCGATTCCGGTCCGCCGCCCCCCCTCCCCGCCTCCCCACCATTCCGCAATGCACCATAAATACCATTTTTCCCCGACATAAATACCACCGGTCCACTTCCATATTGAGCGACATGAATTGATACGACCCAGTCCTACACTAATTAGGCGTTGAGGGGCATTCATCCTCACATTTAAAAGCCAGTATATAAGTCAAATTTGGATTCACCTTATTGTGTTTTATGTCCTAGCATTAGTGGATTTCAATTAGTTCCTTGTACGTCCAGTGGCCCGTTATCAATTTACTATCAACGAACGAAAGATTTAAAATTATACGCCACGTTTCATTTCACCTGGAAACGTTGGCGGAACCCGAATCATTAAGGATTGATGTCTGAATTAGCTTTATCAGGGAATAATTGAGTTAGGCTCGTTCTTTAACGTGGTTACTATCGGAGGCGTCGGCAGACAAAAAGAAAAACCAGATAACAAATTGAATTGGGATGGCAAAGGATTTCTTTATCATTGCCGCATTCCGGAAACATTCCAGTTCATTAAACTCGAGACGATAACTGAATTCATGATTGATGAGACAGGAAAGAAAGATTTTAAAACATGGACATAGCAGCTTGATTTGATTAAGTTCAGTATTCAATTTGTGAAGTTCGTAAGACGATTACTGTTCTCATGTATTTGTCAAATTTGATCGTATAATTAGGATTGTTAATATTATTGTTGACTCAATAACTCGGGAAATTATCCAATAATTAATTACGTGTGCTGGTAATCAATTTATATTTTGGGTATATTAAAAAAACGCTCTTCCAGTTCGTAACAGCCCCCTTTTTGCAGCCTGCCGAACTTATATCCTTGAACATTAATTACAGCGCTATTCGGCATTATCAAATGTCTTGCGGCGCGGTTTTCTGCCGGTCTCTTGGAGGCTAATGAATATTCCTCCTCGGCCCTAATTGGATTAACGCCTCGCCTTGGAAATTAGAGTCGGATTAAATGACGTACCGGAGCGGGGCGTCGGCGGTTGTTTTTTTTCCATTTCGCCTTTTCGATACTTTATTTTTGTATATTTCTATTTTTTCATCACCCTCCCCGCTTCCCGACAGGAAAACTCTGAGTTTCTTAATTATTTCCGGTCGGGTAATTACAACGGATTATGATCAGGGCCGGAATTTTCGTTTTGTGTCCCATTTCATTCCTTCAGTGAACTGAAAATTGTATTCGCTACTCTCTTCAGATACTTCACAGCTCTCTATAACTACAGAATAAATGTTTGATAAATTAATTAATGTTTAATGGCTGGACAACCTTAGTGCGCGTCTTTATAAATGAGTCATTTTAGATTCTGCTCTTTGCTTTTGGAGAACAGATTTGATTATTCAGTTCTGTGTTTAAAAAAAATCGAAATATATTCAATACCGAATCATTTCTATTTTTTCTCGTTCTAGTTCACTTCTAGTAGTCTTCTATATTTCTTAGCTGATATGTTCCTGCGCCAGACCGGTTTTGGCCTCTCACCATCTTCAGTAGTGTCCTATCGCACAGTATTCATACTGTTAATAATATAAATACTCACCGAATATTAGCTACTATCCCAAAAGTACAAGGACTGAAATGTATTCTCATCTATACGTTTCATCATTTAAGAATGATGAAACACAAATTTTATATCCCTTTACTTTTCCCGTTCTGAATTAACACAATTAGTTACAGTTTACAACTTAAAATTACTAGTTACTTCTATAAACGCCATCGAAATAGGGGAATTATTGAAAAATTTACATCTAAATTCACCGTTTCCGCTCGGTGGGAACTCCTAAAAGCGATTGAGTTGTCTGAATCGAAGTTGGATTAATATCATATCCGATATGTTGAAAAATACCCGGGGAATAAAAGTTTCTCGGAATTTGGCTGAGTTTCGCCATTGATGACCGGGCTGGTGCGGGTCGGGGCCGGAGTTGTGGGGCCGATTTTAACGGGAACTTAGTTATACGAGGCCCCAACTTTGTCCATTAGCGCTATCTCGGCACCAGATACCCTACCTACCCTGCCGTTCAACCATCATCCGAACCACACACACACACACACACACCACCCACAAATGCTCTTGCAATATCCGATACGAATGTCGCTCAAATTATTGGCTGAGTCGACATTTTTAGGCCGTCGTGTGGTCGGTTGGTATTTCTGTCGATTTTTTTCAATATTATAATCAGTAGGTATCAACAGCGATATTTTTCGGCTGCAAGGAATGGTATTGTAGACTTGATCGTATTGCCCATTAAATATTCTTCCTGCGCATAATGCATTTTAGAACGACGCATTGCACGATGAAAGTCCAGGGAGATACCAATATTTTTTTGGGATACGGCATATATTCATATGAGGGACACGCATTAAAACATGTTAAAGGATATATTTAAGGATAATATTTTCAGCAACAATTTCAAATTAATTTCTCATCAAAAAATAATTTCGTTCATATTTCAGAGGATTAATATACGAAATAATTTCTGAGAGATTTGTCCATTAACCTCAGATTAATTAAACGTTTAATTAATTAAACGATTAATTCTTAAACGTTGAAAATTCAACACTGTCATCTACATTGACACTGCATTTTCAGAAAAATGATGTGACGTAATTGTGTGGGCGGCAACGTGTCAACGAAAGGAAAAGTGAGTCTCGATGGCAACGATGTCGGAGTCATGAGTCGATCTATTCATACCCAGGGTTGAAACCCTGTATATTTATAGTAATCGTGTGAAGTTATTGTACAACGGTTCCGCGTACGAGGAAACTAGTTTGTATTGCATCAGTAATACCACGTGCCCTTAACGCTACCTCGGCCGCATATTCAGTCCCCAGGGCATGGTAATGGATGAGTCAGTTCTCCCTTTTATGCACCTCTGTTTGCCGCGTATACAAAATAACATTTTTCCTCGCCTGAATTAGAAACCTGTTAACCGCTAAGCTGTGAAAAATTACAAATATCTTTATTTTATTAAATATGTGTACATAATAGGATGCCGGCAACATTGGAATTCCCCCCTGATTGCAAAAAACTTTACTGCCTCAATATCCAGGGGAACGTTTAACGAAACTTTGGGCTCGATCAAACCCTCAACCGGCTCTTAATATCACGGGTTTGTGAGATAATCCAGGTACGGGTGACAAAGCCGGGGTGAATGAGAGGGGTGATGGGTTTGGCACCGTGTTAATAACTGTGCTCTGCTCCACTGGTTCAACTGGACGCGTTCTCCTCGTGTTTGAGTTCGCCGGGCAAACACTGTTAATTCAGCCCAAGCCCACCGCTCAGTTGCGGGCTAATATCAGGATAAAAACATTGCAGGAGACACAGCTCCTCCGGTGTAACGCAGAACATTCCATGGTTCAAATATTGATTTCCGCCACTTTCGAGAGGATAACACACTGACGCGCTATAAAAGCGGGCTGTGACGGAACACGTTGCTTGCCGCAAAATATGTACAACGGAATAATTACGATAAATATCGCAGCGTTTAGAAGTTCTTAGAACCTTTCTTCCGTTTTCCTTTGGGACGGATAATTAACTATAAGGGGGAATTTCCGAAAAGTCAACATAACTCCAGCAAGAACAAATTTATCATTATAGTGGATTTATTCAAACAATGGGGGAAGTTAGCTAGTTAGTTACATTTTAAAAATTGTATAACAAATAAAATGGTAATGCGTTTTGGTAGAATTTAGTATTTGTATTCAGTGAATTCAGGGGAATTGATTATGGAATATGACTCAGTATATTTACTGTACGGCGTTGATGCTAACCCGCACGACCGAGCCGTATTGCATACCCGCATCGCTGGCGCCGTACTACTCCTATGTAATCTATTGTATTAAATAGCTGTCGAGAATATTGCTCTACCATGAGATAAATTATGTTATTATAAAACATATAAATCAAAATTATTCTTACAAAGATATTACAAAAGGTATAAACGCCGAGACCGTTCTAGCATAGGATCAAACAAGTGGGAGAAAAAATATGTTACTGTAGCTTAACTCTACATGGCAAACAGTATAGTTTATTAGATTAAAAGTTACATTAAAAATTTTGCCGGTAACTTTTATTTTTATCGAATTTCCCCATTTTATCTGCCATAATGTACTTTGACGATGGCCGTTAGTGTAAAGTTTCTGTCCTTTCTTGAACAGAGTCTTATCACCCCCCGCTAATTAACTTACAGGTCGAAGTCCTGGAACTTCAAACGAATCTACTTGGACTTTGGTTCGGCGGGCGTTGGCCAACCCCGATGCCGACCCATCGTCCTTGGACTAGTTGTTAGCTCCCGACGGGCCCTTGACGCGCGAGTTGCTCCTCCGATTTTTCCATATATATTACTTCTCCCAAGGCCCTTACCGCAACCCCAATACGATGTCTACTCTGAACTGGTTTTATCTCAAGTTAAAGCCCAACCAATGAATTCTGGCAGCCGAGTACACGAAATTCGTGAGAGTATCCAAGTTCATCCAATATATTTTGGAACATTATCCGTTCAATCCTCAGAACCAAAAACAAGTATTAGTGCTACTTTTTACTGTTTATATTATTCCTTTATTTTCCCATTGTTTAATTTTAGGCGAATTCGAAATAAGAATTAGATAACCGCGAATTAGTAGGCCTGGAAAAGGAATAGACTCGACTGTAAATTTATAGAGCTGAAGAGCGAAGGGTTCGAAAACTGCCGTTGGCGTACATCAAATTTAAAATTCAAATTGGTGAATTGTTTGTTTGATGAAATAATATATTCCATGATTATATTACGACATCACAGATTCAAGAGATATATAGCATATAAAAGCTGCAACCATTATTTCAGTAGGCAAAAGATTATTGTTGTATTAGGTATAGCATGATTTGAGCCAAATTGATTTCTAGACCTATTGTATAAAGTATATTTTGTAAGATATATTTTTGAGTTATATGAGTGAGCATATTTTTGAATTGTGCCAAGCGCTTGTGCAAAGCGTTGAAAATGTTAGCGACCCCTGTCCACGGGGATATATTGGAATCTGCAAAATTCACCAATGGTACGCATTTTGTCGCCTGTGATCGGTCGTGCGGCTGAGAGGAAGAATTTTGTTGTGGAAAATTTTATTATTCGAAGACCTTTTTTTTTCAACTCATGCGAACACCGTCCACAACACCGTATTAAAATGGTGGGCCTGTCTGAGCGTCTCCCCGAATAATAATTCTGATGTCAATAAAAAGTTTATAATTCCTTAAATAAAATACACAGCCTTTGGGCACAGTATTAATTCGTGACTGAGGGGTTAACCGTTCTTATATATAGCTTAAAATTGATTTCATAACGAAAAGCAATGATTCGCGATGATTTGAAAATCAACCTAAAATTTAAGCTTTAAGGGTTCAGAATGTGATCAACTTCAATATTTTTACGACAATTTGTTTTTAGATGATATTTTTTGGCACTATATATAAATCTTGATTCTTTGTTCCATCTGATGAAATTCCGACCTGTGATACTATATTCTGGCCGACCGCTAAATTGATACCGAGTAAGTCGGCATCCTGCTTATGCTTAAGCAAGTCCCATTACCGGCGGTTCCGTTTACCCGAGTTTCCCTCCCAAAATACAATTAGACCGTATCCGTAAATCCGGACCATTTGGACTGAGGGCCGACAATACAGAGTGCCGGACCGGACGGGCGTTTTAATTGTGCCCCCGGATTATGGCCCAGTTATTATCGGGGAGTCGTCAGCGACCGCTCAATGTCCCCACCCTCCCATCCAATTAGTTAGCCAACCCCCCCCCCCCCTAACCCCGCCCCCCGGCTATCACCCTTCAGGATTTAATTATTTCTCGCCTCTTACGCTGCTTCTCGGAAATGGAGACATTATTCGAAAACAAAGATAAATGCAAAATAGAGCTAAATGTAATTTGGAATTTATCGAGCGCTCTGGATTCAATACAGGTTCATTTATTTTTCAATCAAATTTGTGAGTAATTGAAAAGAAGGGACGAAGGTTCAATACCTTGAAATCATCTGATTATCTATGTATCTAATTATATATTTTGGCTATAAGTAAAATATGATTTTGTGTTGTTCTAATGACATTGCGGTGTTTCGTTATGTGCAATCTACTATAAATCGCGAACTGAAACGATATCTCGAGACCAGTTTTTAATAAAAGTTTCTGTAGCGTGACCTTGGCGGAGAGTGGAAAACGTGACATGGCGGCGGTTTAAAAAATGTCGTCGCGTGTAGGTCAGTAATTAAAACGGCGTTGGCGCTTATTGGACAAGTTGATGTATCGCGGAGGAGGCCGGTGGGATTGACGGGGGCCTGGACACTCCGCCTGTCCGTTATTGGATTGTCCGGATATTGAGCGTTGTCCTCGTCGTCGGGCCGGCCCTGACTGGTGGAGAGGTGGGTCGGGGGTGGTGGTAGTGGTGGCGGGGGAGTTTGGGCGACAGGATACCGCCCGGAGGCTACGAATTCGACCCCTCCAATGTCCTCGCAATACCCCCCCTTCCCTTCACCATTCCGGTCAACCTTAATTGGACACCATTATTGTTAACCTGTTGTCCTGTACTCCGCGCTCGCGGTCCTCTCCGAATAATAGTCCGACGTATCGTCAATTGCAAAACGCTGGAGCCACCGAAAGCGATAATGTGTTGACCCGGGGACAATGTACCTTCCCCACCCCCGGCCACCCCTTAAACGCGCCGAAAGGATACAATTACCTCGCCGGGGGTTATTTATTTATTGACTCGACGGCTTTGGCCATGTCGCAGGGATTCTTTCGGTACTGCCTCTGAAAGAGCGCGGAATTGGACACAACCCTTGACCCGGATCGGAATGGATCCGGAATGAAAGAAAAACCTGCATATTCTCGAGCCCCGTTTCTTTCGGATTTTCTACATTCCGTTCTCTCATCTTATGAAAGGCCATTCAACAGGAAGTCTATTCTTCTGCCGTTCTCTCCCCCTTCTCTGTATTCTCCTGCCCGACTTCAGAATATCTTCTCGATTGTCCACTTGATCAATCACAACATCAAGCTATTCAACTGTACTTACGATCAATCTCCGGCTGAATCTTACCATCATGACTATAGTTCGCCGATCGTGGTACCTATTCCGTTGGTACTATAACTGCATATCAATTACATTATTCGGCCACTCTGTTTCTGTCCTCTTTACTTTTTTTAAATATTGGTTTCATTTTGTCGTCCATAAATCGTGAGTAACAATTTTATACTACGAAAATTATATTCTTGTAATTATTTGTTATAAAATGAAAAGAATGAAATATATAACCTAGAATATTATATTCGTTCGCTTAAATGAGACGTTTCCTTCTAAATTGGACGAAATTATTTTCGAAAACACCTCGTACACAGCTTGCGCTTGAAAGTAGCGTTCATCCCCGGTCTCACAACTATTTGGAGCCGCAATTTCGGAGGAGTTGAATGGAATGAAACGGCCTAAGGAGATTATAAATCCGGCTGCGCCCTCAAATATTTGCTCATGTTTATTCAGGGCAGACACACGGTCCGACTCAATTCGAAGAGAATGCGAAGCGGCATTATTCAAATCCCGCTGGCCATAGACCCGACCCAAACCCTCCGAGGACAGCTGCTTGTTCCTAATCCGCCCGTTTATGCTGTCATGGGATTAAATACAATAGGAATTGAATGCGATTTCTAGGAATAAATTCCAAGTCTTAGGAACTGTTTTGGGGGTGGCCGGATTTGATTCCTTTGGAAATAATCGATTTTACACTCAATTCGTTTTCCAAGAGAATTACGACACTACAAATAATTATTATATTGAGAGATAAATAGGACGTAAATATGAGTTTACAGGGATGTGATGAGGATGGTCCTAGTATTCCGGGCGACACGGATGGTCTTGGGATTGTCGGGACTAGACTGCTCCAAGTAACATATATTTTTATTCTTATAGTTGGAATCCCGGCGGCGGAATTATTTTTGTTTTAAACCTAAGAGGCCGGCTTATTACTGGGACCATTAGCGGTTGATTTCTTTCAGATCTGTTGTTCTTTGGTTTAAATCATGTAAGGCTTCCACGTGGCAGGACAGAGACAGGGTGCTTTCGCCGGAAACGAGGAAGTGTGTCCCTAGCCAAGATTCGCGGGTAGATTGGCTCAGAATTAAAGAAGAGGGAATGAGCTGAACGTGAAAGGCAACGGAGCTGCGATACCCATCAAATTAAAGGCATTAGGGGGAATTATCGCGGAAGGGGGAAAAACAAGACGGGCCACTCAATAAAGGGGGTAAGAGTAAGAGACCCCTTCCTGTGAGGCTGCCGGAAGCGAGTCGGCTCCCCCACCAACCGCCTCGTGTCGACCGCAGGTGGCGCTAACACAACAGAGAGCAGGCACGCTCACACATGTCGTTGCCATGAGGGACCGCTGACGGGTACAAATTGTCGCCGTTCGATCGTGTTGGAACCGTCCTGTCAGACTGCAAACTGGGATGCGTTCGAGTAAAGGGGCGCCCTCATCCTTACTCCCCGGCCCCTCCCTACATAAACCGAGAATGGCGTGAGACTATTCGCAGTCGGAAAAACCTTTTCAGAAAACCGTCACAGAATCTCAATTTTTCGGAGGAAAGAATAGACATAGTAAAAAAATGGCGATATGACTTCCACATTTAGAGATTTACCCATTTATTGACATTCTCAAACAGAAATTGAGTTAATGTTGTGGCAATGTTTACGGTTGTAATTGGGCCAACAAGAAAAAGAATACCAAGTTACCGCGACCAGTATTTAAATGCTGTTCACCCTCAATAGCCGGGTTTTTTCCTTGGTCGGATCCTGATCATGGAACCAGTGAGAAGAGTGTCAAAACGTCGGAAACAGACGACTATCAGGGGGTCAACCCCTGCAACCGAGGTTCTTCCCCATAGTATCACGCGATCCCACCCGAAGTTAGTGATAACACAAATCTTTAAATTAGTATTAACGTCGGAAGTAGCGACAAATTATTGCACCATATGCAAAACACCAGGCACAACAGTTGTAAGGAGATTATCCCATAACAAGTGGCGGGATACATAGAGGGATAGGTTTCGGGAGACTGAGTAATTGAATTGTGGAATTTCGAAATGGCTAATAAAATAATCGGGACCCGGCCTGTATTAGGGGTTAGAGCGGATTTGGGGACAAGACCTATGTTCGAATTTCACCGGACAAAATTTTCATTCAATTACTAATTTGTAGAGTGGGCTGTTACTGTAATACAAGCTGCGCCTACCCAGCCAATTTCGTAATAGATAGTTTGAAGGCTTAATTTGTTTATAAAAGCCGTAAATCTATTTTATATGTTCTGAGGGGGCTGGCTAGCGCTTAAAAGATAATCAGGACTTATAAGGATGGCCTAATCGGATCAAATTATCAGGCTTTCAAAGAGCTATATGGATTTTTTTTTGGGTCGCTTACTAAAGTAATCGGTGTCTACCCCAATCGCTTAAAAACGTATTTTTGGAGCTTAAGTTGAATGGGGTTATTTTATTACAGGTTAAGAGATCGCCCCACCATCACGGAGTGTACTAGCCTTACATTCCTAAAATGTACGCTTCCTATCTAGTCTGTATCACTATAGGCTAACGACGCGGTGGCTTTGTAAGCCAGACTAACAAGACACCATAAATAATAGCGCCCCGGAATTCCTAATGCGGTAACCTTTAGACGACTGCTGAAAGAGATCCGGCAAACGTAAACAGGATCCAATTGTGTACATTTAGAAAGAGATATATCTCAATATATCAAGACAAATACGATTTGCCTCTGTTGACCTTCCCATTCAATAAAACTGTAGGTCTTTCAAGTATCAAATAACTGATGCCCCGTTTTCCGATTTAGGACGATATAAAACGCACAGTAAAAAAATTATGCCTGTTCGAAAACATATATCAAACACATGTTGCGTGCATATACAATTCTTTAAGAAAATCGATTCTACTGTAAATATTTTGACTCTCACAAAAATGCATGGTGTTGAATAGCACTATCTTAATCTAAATCTGTAGTTGAAGATAAGTTTCAACATTTATTTGACTCTTGTAGAGTTCTAGCGGTCCATTAACTATTTATTTATTTTTAAAATAGCTAAATTCCTTCTCCATATGGAAATATGGCGGTTCAACTGTGCTTACATAATTGGTGAAATGTATTATGATTTAGAATTTTGATACTCTCTTTTTTTCAACTGGTGTTTAGGGATGAGCTACAGTTTGGTGTAACAGTTTTTAATACTAAATAGCACTTTGAATTTGGTTCGGAATAACAATATTATTAATATGCCAATTCGTCGATTCTAAAGGAATAAATCATCAATGTTATAAATTAAGTTTGAAAGTTTCCCGGAGTGACTAATCTAGCATTCAAATGGCGGTTAATGAATTTCCAATAGTCGAGGAACCTGGAAGTAATTCCCCCTTCCTCCCCGCGAAACTCTGCCGTTTCTTTATCTGGGTGGGCCTGGGGCGGTGCTGAATAATTGGTGTCGGTGGTGGTAGCATTCTGATTTGGACGGCCCATTGTTTATTCTATCTCTCGTCGGTCGCCCGCCGGTAAAACAAACGGCATCCATCCTACTTTCTCTCCTTCCGATTATCTTCTTCAAGTTTCTTTTTTATATATACCTTTTCGAGGCATTGTTCCTTGCCGGTCAGCTGACCTAGTTCGGTCGTCTACTACTGTCGGGATTAAGGGTAGGGGGTGTCGTCTCTTCGATATTTTAAGCCAACCTTTTTTCCTGCAGAACTCTTGGGGCTAACTCCCGGCCCCACCAACTCCCCGGTTCTGAATTAAACATCCCCTCCACCAGTTTCGTCCGTCTTTTTTACGTCCTTTAATTAAGTTAAATGCAGTCGATCGATGGAGTCCTGGGAGAGTCCCTTCGGAATCTTAAGCTACGTTGTAGTTCGGTAGATATCGGGGGGATTGATGAGATTAATAGATTTTCCGGCGCTTTCTACCGGCTCAAACTGTTCAGAGTAGAGAACTGTGCATTTACTAATTAACGAGGAAACGAAATGGCGGTGAGGAGGGGGAGTGGGATCACGTGATGCTGGCCTGCCCGCTCTACGATGAGGTCTGAACAGATCTCGCGACGTAGAGGCAACAATTCTATTGTCTACAACTTGCTACGGTTCTTCGTTTTTATAAATGTTTCCCCAATACGTTTTAAGCAATACTTAAAGTAATCTATTAACGATTCTATTCAGATAGTCGATTGATCAGCGGGTTGGTTGAGTTCCAAATCTTCACAATGGCCGGTCTCTGGTACATTCTTTCTCTTGGCTGAATGCAGAGCTTTCTGGCAGACAGTGGGAGGAGAAGAGTAAGGTTTATCCCGACGACTGAGGCCCAGTCGCCTGAAACCTGAAACGACTTTCATGTCCTATTTTTCCCCCACCCAACCCCATCGCCGTATTTGTGCCCTTCCTTCCACCCCCTCCCCTTCACTCCCCTGTATTGTATTGGCCGAAGAGATGCTGTTACCCGGGGAAATTTATTTACCGGAGAAAGTTCCGGAAATGGGGATGATATTGGGCGGATGAATTATGTATTAGCTTACGTATATGTCTTATTCAGTTTGGGTTCGGCAGTTGGCAGAAGATATTTAAGCGCGGAACACATTATTCTGTGAAGGAGAAATACGTGGTTATGTGTTAATACGATTTTGATTTTTAACATAATTTTACTGTTAATTTTACATAAGTTAATATAAGTTGTGCATAAATATTGCATTTTATTATATGCTGAAAATCGAAATTTACTGTATAGAAAAATTAATCCTTTTACTGATTTATGTACTTGAACTAGAACTAATTAAATCAAACGTCTGTCGATTAATATTGTTGACAGGCTCGTTCAACGATTCGTTTTGCTGAAAATTCATTTCATTGTAAAACTGGTACAAGCATCTTTAGTTAGAAATGTGTGTTAGATATTGTATTATTTTGATTCGCATAATTCCTCAAATAACACGAAAACTACGTGCTGTTTTCCTGTACCCGGCGAATATCCTCTACCACGGCTCTTTCTAGAACCCGAGCGGCTATGATTGATCGAACGACGGGGCGTTCCTACTGCGACAAACAAGGCTCATATAAAATGGGAGGATTTGCATAGGGCTTTATTTCTGAATTATGGCCACGTGAATTGGGACTACACGGGTGTTCGAACACCTTATATGAGTGGGTGTTCATATTAATCAATAAAATACAGTTTTGCCAATTTAACCTCGTTCTGGGGCGTCCATTTTGGTATGTATTTTTCTTTTATTTCCACTAGGTATTTTATCTATGTACGCATATTCATTGCATTAAACTCGATATAACGTAGTTTAACATTAACATTGATTCTTGGTATGAATTAACAGTTTCCCTGGGGCCTAAATCCGGAAAAACATTTTTGGAATTAGGCATATGATTATTATTTGAAATATATATAGTCAAAAATATAATTATTTATCCTTTATATTTCCATTCGGCTTTGCAACATGGAACCGTCGTGAGTAACATTCCGTTAATAACATAGATTCTGCCAAGATTCAAACCATCTTTCCCGGGATCTTCCGTTATGTAACGAGGCTCGGAGTAGCGTTAATTTATGACTTATATTTACAGACTGGAACCGGTTAATATTAGGCGGTACATTGGGGTCGATTAAGGGAAGCTGTTATTTGTGAGGGACGCTGCCCGGGCTGATGAATAAGACATAAATTTAAAAGGGATCCCGCTTCGGGCCACAACAAAGATTTATAACCCGGTAATAGAAGTTTAAGACGTAAACTACAATTATCTGCCGACGGGTAATTAGTCGAGTTAATGCCCTCCGTCCTGGCTTTGTCTCTAATATCCTTTCCCTAACCTGAAATGACCACTGAACGCGTTTTCCCAGCGTAAGAGAGAATTTAAATTCTCAATGAAACTAGACGATAGGATAAAATATCTTCAATCTATTCGAAAAAAAACCTGCTTTAAAACGATACATATTCTACATTGTTCGAGATGTGCTAAACTAGGGGCCCATTTCTAATGTATCAACGAATTTGAATTGGGATTAATCTTACTTAGTTTCAATTAAATTGTTATCATATGCGATGTTGATGGCACATATTGATTGATGTTATAATATTGTTTAGTGTCAGGAAATGTACCTGACGTGGAATTATTAAATTTCCTTTTCATTGAATTAAAATACTTGCAGGTAGACTAACGAACAATACGAGTGCTGGAACGTAATAAGTTCTGTTACTAGGAAATGCATAATTTCAGTGAAATGGCAACAGTTCCGAAACTCCGGCCGTGCACGCTAATTATTCTTATTAAATAAATAGACGGGCTCATCTCTTAAGGCTCTGGGTTTCTCGAAAGATAAACCGAATTGCTTAATTTGTGCACAGTACAAAGTGGAGCGTGGCTCCTCTTTGTTACCTCTCTCTCCCCCTCTCTCCCTCTCTCGCTCCCCCACCCTCTTTCCTGGTATGGCTATCGTAAATAATAAATCCGGGGCCACCGCAACCTGATTTACGCGCCACCTGAGATCGCTTTCCCGTTGTATACTGTGGCTTTCAACATTATTTATGAGCCTATTGAGGGATAGTTTCGAGAACTACTGCCTTAAACAGCGATTTTCGTTTAACACGAATATAAATTTAGGCATAGTTTTATTTTTCTTTAAATAAACAACCCGTTTATTTTGATATGTAATTGAATGAGTCCATTGTGGAGTGGATATTTGAATAACTAGTTCTATTAGAGAACTATCTCAACGGATAAAACAATTCGCAGAATGAAATTCCCACTAATATGATTCCGAAATATCCATCGATTATTGGATATCTGAAGTTAAATTTTTGTTAGAACCGAGATGAAACAGAAAGAAAAATGAGCTGATCAGATACTGGATCCGATTCAGATCAATTCGTTTAAATTGTGGGTTGGATGGTAAAGTGCCTTCTAAGGTGCATTTTACGGTCTATATTAGAGCTAATAGATAACAGGTAAAATCTATTCTATTAAACACCACGTTGTGTGGAGTAATTATTGGAGTGTTGTTTTAGTAAACTGCACATCTCATTGCTATTAGTTCGGACTTTCATTACGCCGAATGTGATTGTATTTTGGCAGCCACATGAATGCCAAAGGCTGTATGCGTGGGTCCCCCCTTGAATTCCCACGTTCGCTTACCAGTTCATTTTCTACTTAATCAGGCCTAGAAGTCAACGTTTCCTTGGCCTGAGGAAAAATTCAGCAAAATTAAAAAAGTATTCATTCTGAATAATGTTATACGATATGGAATATTGACAAGGACGAAATTAGCCGTTACAGAAATGTGATACTAAACCGGCAACGTTTCATTGTAGCGAGGGATTGTATCTGCGCCTGAAGTTTGTTATTATCTAAATACTAGATGCTTGACAAACGCTTTGAGAATTATTCTATACTCATAAAATAAAATACTTGAAATCTTGAAATGTACCTATAATTGGCATTAAGTTACAAAAAATATGACTCCTGTAATGGTCAACTTTTTTGATATCTGAAAGTAACACCGGCGAGACATTAAATTATGTAACGCCTTCTCTTTACAAATTATATGACAAGGAACAAAACTGGTCGTAAGTACGTTCCTTGAACGGTTTTCAATCGAATTCAAATTTGAACAAGAAAATTAGCTAACTCATCTGGCAATTGTTGGGTACATCGGTCTGGTTGCCATCGTTTGTTTCCATGAATCAAATCGACATGCTACTAATCTTTTTATTATCAGTTTAATTTGGCAGGAAGGGCTTAAGAGGTGATTGGTTCTAGCTGGTCGTGTCGACGTCGTAAATGGGTGTGAAGTGCCGGTTGGTAGGCAGTGGTAGTCTGCACGCGCCGATAGTGTCCACTCATTACCGCCCCATTGTCCGACCAACCCCTCTGATTCCTCCCCCTTCTGCAAATGGGGTAGGTGGGCTGTAAAGCACTTACTGCTCTCCGTCTGCACTACCATTCGACTTCTATTAAATTCAACTCGACGGTTTCCGTTCAATCCAATTTATTTCCCGAGCGAACGATATGGTCCTTCTTGTTTATCAATCGTTCCGTTACACCAAACGCGTCTGATCAAATTTATACGGTATAGAGGACACTGCATAAAAAATATTTCACAACACACCTATGAGACTGGACAGAAAACTTTCTAGTACATACAAAAAAATCATGTGAATTTTCTTTTGTTATTCTTCGTGACAGTGAATCGCTAAATTATAAAATGAAAATTTAGCCTCATTATATTTTAAAATATATTCAACGTAATTAATCCTACATAATTTTTTTGGTCTTCAGAGACGTATCTATATATTTCCGTCACAGTTATAAACGTTATATAAGATCGTTGTGTTTGTTGGGATTCACGGACTAAAGAAAATGTTTTGCTAGTCCAAACGTCTCCTTATGGTAACAACCTACGATGAAAACTAAGTGAACATAAGATAGTAGATTTACGGTAGTCGACACTAAGCATTATGTAAACTGATGTATTCGGTGATTATAGCAAAGTCTACCGGGAAAATTAGTTGTGGTTGCCAAGTGATGGGAAACAACAACATTTTTGAACGAGGTTTTTATGTTTGGCTCTTTGTATTAGAGTTTTAGCTGGTTTAATCGGGTTTTTGTCCTCGATCGGGTTCCCGGGTCGGACCTGTTGATGGCGAGGGGAAGGGACGGGGGATTGACTCAGAGAACGGACGAGTGAGCCACTCCACGCCCAAAAGGCCCATTTCAGCGCACCGCCCTAGGCTATATTACCGTAGGCTAACACTGTCAACAACTTCAACAATGCAAATGTCCGTTGGACAACGCAAATATTTGTACGTGCCTTTTCTTTTTTTAATTCTAAACTATGATGGTAATCGGAAAATTTACATTTACATTGGATTGGTTACAATGAAGACAGTTACCAGCAATTGTAAGTGCCGAAAATTTAACGTTGAATAAGAATTGAAGTTTCGGGGTCCCCTACCCATTGTTCAGACTGGAAGACAGATATTAAAACTTTTTCTCCTCCAACAGTAAAAACCGGGCCGGTATAGCGGTGGTTAATAACAAAAAGGACGGGCTTTAATTAATCCAAGGCCAAGCAATTTAAGTTCTGTCCTTTATTAAATACAGCCCTCCTCTTATTTTTATTCTATATTTTTATGAGCGCCTTTACACCGCCGACCAATTAAAACACAGGGGGTTAAAATAGGTGCCCTGGCCAAGTGCGTCGTAAAACTTACCCCAGGAGTGAGGCCGTTGTTGACTGTGCGGCATGAAATAGCACTTTAAAAAAAATTAACAACCCTTCTATCCTTGTAGAGTGTTCGTATAGAATTTTATTTCATGCACACCGCCATATTAGCAGCAATAAATACTGAATGAATTCATTTATAATGTAATGAATCAAGAATTACAATGAACTCAAATACAGTTTAAGGCCCAGAATAGCAGTTTGAAATTTTCAGTTTTTTAAAAGATATAAAAATATAGTTATATTTATATTTTATCAGTATCACTTTGTAATGGAACTGATCTGTTTGGTGATGGAAATTTGCCAAGTAATCGCGATTTATCGTTGTACCGCGCAACGTGTTTTAACATTTTTCACAGAGTCATAATCGTAGGACCCGGTCGCCAATGGCGAGGACAGGGAACCAGAAAATGTATTTGGCACGAAAAAGATAAAAGGGCCAGCGAAATGGGAAGAAGATCGAAGGGGGAAGAAATTGAAGCCCTCCCAAATAACATCTCTCCGCGCCCATCACATAAGCCCAACCGGTCTTGGACGAAATATATCCAATAAGTCTTGCAGAAATTCCCTTCCATTTCATATATATATATATATATATATATATATATATATATATATATACAGCAATTCAATTCTCCTTAAATTTATTACGGTCTATATTTTGAGAGGACTGGTGGTGGAACCGACTGGGATCAAAAATGCTTCCGGATCTATTACGCCGACTCTATCTGATTGACCGAGCCAACCCCCCTCTCCACCCTTATAATATTTCTACGTTTCTTCTCTTTTGAAATTCGATGGTTTATTGAATCGTCGTTTGATTTATCGATCAGTAGTTTGTTAGCGGATAGGTAATTTGGGTAATATAATATTCAAGTTGCTTATCCTTGAAATAAAATTTAAGTGTCCAATAATTTTACAAAACTTACATCCACATAATTTTATTAAACCTGTTCTTTATTAGCCTTAATTTTAGATAATGAAATGATTATTTGAACTTATAATTATTATAGGATAAAGGAAAATGTTTATTGTTAGGGCTATACCACAGTTCACAGAACATAAATAAACGTAATTGGTTTACTGAATATTCGTCTGGTGACTAAATCAAGTCGATAAAATGCGATTACACCATGTTTACAAGATGACAATCTTTAATATTTAAATATTAAATTTAAAAAATTATAATTGGACCTACAACATTTTAAAGACCGACATTGTGTGGGTATCCGTACAAGAATTTTAATGATGCTTAAAAAATCGACAAATATGCTTTCACTGATAAAAATGTAATGATGCTTTAGTAAAATTTTGTTTGTGCCCACGCTAAATATTGAAAATAATAATACCTTTTATTTAGTTGCAAAAAAGTGGGCTACATGCCCATTACCCCAGCGCCTAGCCAAGTTCACTAGAATGTTCTGTACCAGGTGTGTGGTATAAGAATATTATCAAAATTGTACCCAAACTAGGCAAAGTTTAAGGTTTATTTCGTGTTCCCTATACCTGTCTTTGTCTTAAAACCGCTTTGGCCGCGGGGGTTGAGGAAACCAACCCACTTATATTTAATACTTTCTTGAAGGCGAAGTGAAGAGGCGGCGTTATTATTATTTGAGTCGGGGAGAAAGTGTGGAATGAAACCTACCGCGTTCATAAAATCTCGAGTACGTTTTACAGACGATTATCATCGACAAAGAAGAAGATTAAATTTGCGTTTAGCGAAAAATCAGTTTTTCGCCATAAACCCGTTTGTACACTCAGGGGTACAATATTATTTGTTCAATTAAACAAAGGAAATTACGTAAACAAGATGTTTTATAATAATTGTATAACAAAAGCTCTATTCTCCTACATTAGTCCACGAAATTTGTTCGGTTCCGTCTGAAAGAATTCAATCCGAAAATATTTCATCCCCTTTAATTTTTCTGATACGTCCCTCATTAGCATTCACATGCTCGTACTAATTGTAAGTTGGAGTGAATTTTGTTCAATACAAACCCGGCATGATTTAATTCGCGATATATTTTTATGCACATTTAATATGTAAAGATGCGATTTTTACATCATGCGTCTCGTTGGTTGCCCTCAGATATAAAAAGAAACCGTCGGCCGGCTCCAATCAGCATTCAGTAGTTGTTTTGTTCCGTAACGTATGTTAGGAAAAGAGATTTTATATTTTTCCGATTCGTGATATTGCGCGATAAAACAAGGATATACTAAACGAGCAATATGTGTACGCACTGCGGGCTAGCATCAGATCCCTGTAATTTGATCCCAGTTACTAGGATTTCAAATTATTATTATTATTCGTGCAAAATATGATTTTGCAGTATTACGCTGTGCGATTTTTATTATATGTAACAAACTGCCGAGCTGTAGCAGGATTACTGAAGTTACCACGAAATACATTTAACGCACTATTTATATGTTTTAATTTATTCTTCGCATTCTACAGAACACGAAGGATAATCATCTAGATATATACTTTTAGCCTCGTGAGTTCCTCTTATTAATTAGTTTGTAGGCATTAACTTATATCATCCCGTCATTGCGTGAGCGGAATATCAGTCCATATCGGTCCCAATGAAGAAAATATTTATTTCAATTTATAAGTAATAATAATAATAAATTCTTCTTCGTCTTTAGAGACGAACATGCCCAGCGCCTTATTCCCAGGGGTGGCAGGGCGCAGTAACCCCAGTGCGACAGTGCGGTGGCCTTCAATTAAACTCTGTACACGGTCAATTGAAGTGAAGTGCACTATACCTAATAAGGTCACTGCGCCGGGGGTGGGGGGGAAGGCGTGTATAAATTAAACTGCTCTGGTTTAATACAGCTTATATATACATCCATTCGTATTCACTCCGGCCGTCGAAGACGGGCCAAGATGTTATTGAACCCCCATCGGGGTTTCGGATTTCCGTCCACGTCCGACCTGCAGACGCTGCCGGGACCAGTTTTACGGGAGCTCGCCGTCTCTGTGAATCGGCGCCAATTAGTGCCACCGCCAAACAAGGAGGCTAATACGGTGGCCCCCCGGATGAATGCTCGGGGCAGACACCTAGCCAATTAGTCAGCCGGGTTAATAACGGCCGGTTACAGTGTGCCCGGCATGCTCTTACGGAATACTGATTCCATTTTGACGTGAATCCGATAGTCGGCACGGAAATTCCGAACTAGTACAAAAGATAATTTTCATTTTGATGTCTATTTTAGAATCCCAACTTTTAGACCCACTTATAAATATGCGGTTTCCTATTTACCTCATATATTTCACTATACTGGATTTATATTGAAGAAAGTTTCTAGATCTTACAATAATATGAGTACGATATGAGTATTTCCATTCCGGGAAGTATTTTTATTCTACTTGTAAATATGTACTTCCGACTGAAACTGCAGCCCCATTTTATCGCGTTGCCGCCAGCGGTCTATCGAAAAATTACGGAGAATATATATTGAGCAGCGGTGGCAGTTGTTGGGTAGGTGAGGGGGGGGGCGGTTTAGTGGGCGATAAATTCGCGGACAAGGGCCACCACACCCAACCAACCCCCCCCCCCACGGGAAACTAATATTAGGTTTGTCTCGAGGTCCCTCGCTCATTTTTACGAGCGCCGGCGTCAAACATCGTAACGCGGCTCAGCCGCCGCCGGCTCCTCGATATATGACCCGGGGTCATTTTTTCGAAACGGCGGAATTTTTCCTTCGTGCCAACTCCCCGCCGACTGTCGACAACTCCTACTTGGGACACTAGGTCCTGACCATTTTGCTGGAGTCGGTCATTTCACTTCAGAAACACTATTATTGTAGCCATTTATAATGCCGGTTTATATATACGAGGGTCCTTGAATAATTAAAGACACCAAATGCTAAAGCGGTTTATTTAATCATTTAAATTTTTTGTCACTTTTCAATAAAATCTCTATCAACGTTAATACGCTTGTCCCATCTCTGAATTAGCTTATTTATATGCTAATTGGCCAATTATACGAACGCTGGAGTTTAAACTTCAATTGTACTAGTTAGTTTTTTTGGTCGATGAAAAGGCAGAGTCCAACATATCAGAATTGTGAGAATTTGAAATATTTATCTAAACGATATTCAGGTTATTAATACATTTGGAATGCGGAGAAGTATCGGAAACTGATCTATTTTTCAGTTATAACATATTCATATTTTATATTGAGGAATGAAAGTAACAGCGTAGATTGCTATTTTAGCTCTACCGTAGTCCGCCTATCAAGAACAGGTTCGGCTGTTTTTCATCCGACGAACTCCCTTTGTCAATGTCATACATCCCTACAATTTCCGCTGATATTTCCGCTTTCATTCCTTGTCCGGAGAGACGGGACCGTAGGATCAAATCTGCCCCCGAGTGTTTTCCCCTATCCGGTTCACATGGAGTCGAGAAGTGGGAATTCGTTTATTTTCACGGAGAATCGGGATTGAGTTCTTGAAGGGAACTAGCCACCAGCCTGGTTTAACCGGGATGACAAATTTCAATCACGGCTTGAATCAACGTGAATTGGAGACAACAATTGTTTCGGAACAATTTGATTTTGGTTTGAGATGAGCCAGTCCTGATAGGATTACTTTGGGACCCGCGGGAAGGGGTTGAAGGTCTAAGGTGAAACTGGTTGTGCAGAGTGGGGTGCATTATTCGAATGGAAGTAATTTGCAGTGCTGTGATTTCTGCCCAAGATAGTGTAAGCCTTGTTTGAGATATAATTGTTCAAGTATTTCCTTTTAGAATTTAGTACAACTTTTTCTAAATTAAATTGGAGAATCATAATCAACTGTAGAATTATTCGAGTAATCGCTTCGGTATTTTCAGTTATAGGTAGTAACAATGAAACACCGAAATGCACGCCGTATTCAATCAATAGTTCCTTATCCTAAGTATATTTCGAGATCTCTCCACTAGAAGGAGCTCTATCAGTACAAACCACTGGATTGAATAATATAGAGGGTTCTGATATTGTTGGAGAAACACTCGTAATCCATTCAGATTCCCTACTACGTATTCTCTCATTGAACTTCAGAAGGTTATAGACATATTCGAGGATATGAAGTAAATGAACAATTGAGTTGAAGCGTTAGAACTCAGTGCGAAACAGTGTTAAGTATTTATATTCTAGCTCTTTCTACCGCATTCTAAGAGTTCTAGCAATATGGCAGTGCTGATTATGTCTGCAATAAATATCTTTGCTCCAAGAAAAGGACTCATTCCTAACAGAGCTTCAGGATTCGAACTCGTATTTTATTTGAACGCAAGAGACATGGGCGGGATTTCATTTTGTGTGACCTTTATGCAGTCTGCTTACTATCCGGGGGGAATTGAAAAGGCGCAATATTTAGACCGTTTTACACAGTCCAAGCGGTTCCCATTTCTATACGTCCAGGGACTAGATACTCCCCGAAGCCCGTCTTCTGGGAAACGGTTGTCGGCAATCCTCTCCCACCCCGGGCTCGGAAGTCCGGTAGTAATCCGATCCGGGATCCCGTTACCGGACCCAAGCAGAAATTGGAAAGATCTTTCCTGATTCAGGCCCGCAGGAAGGGGACGGTTTTCTCTGTTTCTGACGGAATAAATTTTCGTTTTATTCTCCCCTCGGAACGGCCGGGGCCTCTGCGGGGAGAGGCGCCTCGTTACCGGGGTTGGAGCCTCCCTCTTTATTTGCCGACATGTAACTCCGACATCTGAACTTTCCGACAGGAATTTAACAACTAACTAGCCTCTTTTCTAGTGTCATAGGGGCACTTTAAAAATTATAACAACATATAAAACTCAAATTTAAATATTGTGGAAGCATTCGGAACTAAATGCGGGACTTCAGTAGACCCGTGCTTCTTTAAAACCAACCTAAATTACAGGGTAAACGTCTAGGTCATAGACTCCAGGATAACGGTGCTTCACTTTTTTCCTAACACTGTAAAGGCACATTAGAACATATTACTTACCCATTTATAATTCGCTAAATATTTTATGTACTTTACTTTCAAGTCGGCTGTTGGTGCACATAAAATAAATAATATTAACGTCCCTAAAAAAAAAAATACGTGTATTTTCATAAGTTTATATTTTCCTTTACAAGTTAGGGTATATTGCGCCTTACATTTTGGACACTTTCCCCCGTTTTCATACGGCTTTAAGCGATAAAAGAATAATGCTATAAAAAAAATATAATGTTTATAAAAGTAATGAATTATATAACAATTTCAAACCCATGAAAGATCAAGAGTGCCCTTTTTGTGTTAATGGCCTTATATCTCTTTGGAACCACAGGTTTTATATTTTTTTCTCTCGAGAAATGACTATTTAGGAATATAAAACTCCATTATAATCTCTTTTTATACCTTAATTCTGAGGGACGCCATATTTTCGCTAATCCTGCTGACATCCGGGAAAGGGATGGGATAGGTTACATTTTAATAAAAATCTTAATTGAATTGTCTCTCAGGGAATGACTTATGTTACCTTGCATTAATTACCTAAAAATGAAAACGCACTAATTCTCTCGATCTAATACACTTATAGATAGAGACAATTATAGAATAAATTGTAGGACGAAACAATTGTCTATAATTTGTTTTATAGACGAGCTAAGAGGGGCAAGAAAATTAACTCCCTACCTATATTAGATCATTGTGCAATGTATAAAGAAACACTTGAAATGTTCAACATTTTGTTCCAAAAGCGGGAGTCAAACTCAGTTTAATGTAATTGAATTAATTTTATTTATTCGTTCTCCAACGCGGGCCTTAGCAAGGAATTTATTCGACGGGACAGGAATAGTTGTAAAAGCTCCGGCGTGCAGCCCTCTAAGGGGACCGAGGAGGCGGTAGATTTAAAATCTATCGGGTTTGGATTGGGCTTTTCCAATAATGGAGGCGCGAAGCTCCAGCCGCCCTACCACGGTAATGGATATCGAAGCCCCCTGTTCTCATTCCTAATTCCGACCCCTTTCTTCTTCTATTTTTTCTTTCCGATTGCCTAAGATGACTCTTGTCGTCCGGCTTGTCGGCTATCTCGGGCATTGAAAAGATCCAATATTTCTACAAAGGTCGAGTTAGGCCTGACCATCCGAGAGTTTCTCGCTTAGTTTTATAAATATTTTGTATTTTTTCATACACAGTTTTTATTTCACCAATTTGCAGGAGTTTCATAGTGTACTAGTTTCCGCGTGCGAAATAAATTGTGACTTTTTAAAATTTTTAAATTGTATAAATCTGTTCTTAAAATTTGAAAGTAGCTCATAATTAACAGGTGTCCTCGAACACTTTTTTTATTTTAACTCTCATTTTCAACTGTGAATGTGAAATAATAAATACTTATTTAAGAATCATTGAATCGATGTTATTATAGGAACATCGCCATATCGCCCGAAATTCAGTTCCTGAGGGCCGTAAAGGGCTATCCAAATTGCATGTTACGGAAAGGACAGTTTTAACAAGGGGTGGTAGGGACGGGGAGGGTCAGTTGGACGCATCGCTTTTAGCCTTGTTCGGTGGTAGGGTGGCGTCCAATTAAACTGGAGCCGCATAGGATTAAGGGGTAAAAGCGGTCCGCAATAAAACTCAGTGCCCGGGGCTGTTTTTCTCCAAAAAGTCGGTTGGCACGCGACTGACCCAAGTGCAATTCGGTAAATGGTCGCCGCGGGGGGAGGGAGAGGGGTTGGGGCCCATAACCGGAAAACGGGTGGTAAAAAACGCACAGCAATTGGACAATTTTGCCTAATTGGCCGCATCCCGAAAAACAAAAACAATGATTACAAGTGTCGCGTGTCGGTCCTGTCTTTTAATTCCTTGAGTGGTCCCAATGCGAGTATTTATATCCTTCTTTCTTCTTTTGAGTGCCCATCCTCCGGACTGCGTCTCCACGTTTAAGAAATGATTTCTGTTATGTCCAGGAATAGTGCGTCATCAGGGATGTACAGAAATGTTCTCTTTTTTTCAATTCGTCCCCGGTGAAATTTAAGTTTATGAATATTTTGAATACAGTTTCGTGAAACAACTGAAAGACTGCGAAACAGGATAATTACCTGCATGTAATACGTCAGTAGAGTTTCAATGCGCGGTAATATGATAGTCTCGGGCACTTTAAGTTGCTGTTTCGATTCACGCATTGGTGTCAGATTCTCAGGTGGGATTATGGAGTATTAAGACTCATGCCTATAACCTACATAATATTTGTCTGTGCACGTTCAAATTTTAGAACGTGTTAATGGTGGTGAAAATAAAATAAAAATAAATAACCTCACAACCAGCAAGGAAGTAAAATATTGGTGGAGTCTGACTACAATTATGTTGTGATAAATGGAGTCATTAGTTTTGTCTTTCTCTACGCTAGTATGTGGCTGAGGCGGGGTACAATAAAATATATTGAAACTGTTAACGTTTAAATTTACCAGGATATGAAACTTGAAAAATTGTTGAAAAATTGAAAAATTACCCTGGGGTTAGTGCGGAGTTTCAGTGTTTCGAAATGTAGTCGCACATATTTAGACCGGCGAAATAGTTCATTTAAGCAGAAACAAAGTTTGAATACATTTTAAATGGGAGCGTTGAAATCGAGCCAAAGTTCGAGTCGGCTGTTCGAAGGTATTTGTTTTCTGAGGGTTTAATGCAAAATGTGAAAACTAAGCGGCTCCCGTAGAGCAGTTTTTGATTCGATGCCAGCTCGACCTCCGACCTAGAAACAAAAAATCGTCATAAAAACCGTGCCATTATCAAGACCAGCCGTGAATTACGGACATATAGGTTAGCGAGAGTACGGGGAGAGGTTTAAATTTCACGGGGGTGGAAACTAAACGCTTTTAAACTTACAGTCTTAGGGATTCTTTGAACTATACAACTTTCCGAAGTTGGCTGGGAGGGAAATTCTAGCACCCAATTAGGAAGAGGAAACTGTTAAGTAATTCACTTCATTGTATTTAAATTTTGGATACCTACTTTGCAAACATAATTATGTGAATTTAATATTCAAGTTTTGCTATAAGAAGAGGGTTTGTTAAATAAATAAAATGTTAATTAAATAAAGAGACAAGGGATTACAATGCACCATGATTTACATATCCTTTTTTTTATGTCTATGGCCATAAGCCGCAAACATACTTTACTGATGTCAAAGAACATTTTATAATCATTGTGATAATGTTTTGAGTCCGGATAATAGAGATCACTGAACATAATTTCCCTTATGTATGTATTATCCAACATTTAATTAGAAAATAAAAAAATAAAAAACTTTATCCGCTGATATAAAAAATTGAAATTTTTCGTATATTTTATTTTGCCTATTTTTTTATTTAAATGTTATGTACCATCACCTCGTTTAGTAAATTTTATATATATATATATATATATATATATATATATATATTTATTTATACAACAAGGACAGTTTAAAGTTTGAGGGTTGAACTGGATAAAATGGTGTGATTGGGCAAACCTGCTGTTGGCGACGACTTGTTTTAGGGCTTTGTTTTCCCACAGCATCCCCTGACTTCAAACACCAGCGAAACTTTTTGACAGTCGTCGCGACGACTCCTATGTAAACCGAATTGCCTCCTCAGTGATTCATATATTCACTGTTCCTCTCCCCGGTGCTTAACTTAAAATTCATGCATGGACTTAGCTATTTTATTTCAGCGGACGTAGGGAGTGAAAAGAAAAAACGTGTTTTATTATGAATTCTTACGATACAAGTAATCAAATTAGGAATAAATAACATAAACAAACTTACTGTCAAATTAGAATACAGGAATTTATTTTTTTATTGCTATAGGAATTCGTTAGTGTTTATTACATGGCGCCGTGAGTATTTTTTGCCATTCCTTCTGGCCTTCTGGGCTTTATTTAACCTGATGAACAGTAATATACCGGGCTTCTGAAGTGAAATGAACACTCTGAGGGCAAAATTCGTGGTGTAATCAACTGTTGTTTAAACCCTTCGAAATCTTTCCAAAATTCCTCTGGAGCTGGTATAACTTTAGAAGTCGCGAACCTTAAAAACCCTTTTAATCCCGGTTCAAATAAACTTTTCCCGGTTGGTGACATTTGTGGGGGCGTGGGCGGCGGTATTTCGATTGGCGGGCGAAATGTGTGGGACGTCGGCGGTCTGAGTCGGCGGGGTCGAGGGGAGACCCCTCGGGACATCTCTGAATTTACAATTCCATTAAAATTGGAGCCGCAATCAGCTGCGACGACTTTCCCAATCCCCGCGGATCAATTGCATCCTCCAATTTTAAGTCCGCCCACTATTTTAGGTGGCAATTTCTCAGTCGAGTCAAGTTCTGGAGTAAGCAGCCAACAGGTCCAATGGTATCGAATCAAAAGTTCAAATGATGCAGTATATATATTCTATATGTGACTACACCATACTAATAGCGTTTCTTCAGAGCATATTATACCTATATTAATAAGATATTAGTGCCAAGCTTTATTTTGGTGTCATTTTCTGATTTATTAATGTTATTATGTCTCCATTTGAACTCACGTGAAGCATTTAGAAAGCTATTGATCCTTCCTATACAATTTTAAACATCATGCATGTATGCATTTTTTATACATTGTAATAGTGTTATTAGTGTTATTAACGGTTTCCAGAACAATGCTTACATTTCCTTCCGAATTTCCTATAATTTACTTATTTCATCTATTCATTTTCTTAAACGTCGGACTTTCATGGTCGGAAATTCTTCTTCTCTTTCAGATAAAATTCAGAGATTTAAATTTGATTTTTGTTAATCCAAAATTATAGGTTAGGTAAATCAAGTGTTCTCCAGCCTAAACAGGGCAATAGAGCGAAACCTCATTTTGTATTAGCGGACCATAGTGTCTGGTGGGAATGTTTTAAGTAAAATTTCCTCACTCTAGGACTCTCACTCTGCCGTTTATCGGGATCCCTCTAACTCCTCCCCCTTTATTCCCCGAGATTGCTTTGATCATTGGATTAGCGCCGGATAGCCCCACCTCCGCCGCCCCCAAGGGGGAGATTAAATTTCGCCTCAGTTTATATTTCATGCATACGAATCGAATTATCCCTGGGCTCGAGACTAGGCCTCCGATAGTGGGGGTGACTTAAGTGTCGGACCTTTTATATTCGGACTTCCCCTTTTTTTCTCACCCATTCAATTATTGTGAAAGTCGAAAAATTCCGATGTTTCGTTAGCATTTTGGAGAGTTCTCGCTTTTAGGACAGAAGTAAAAATGGGGAGTACAGTACACAATTTCAAATTAAAATTTGAGGAAACTAGAACAGCCGTGGACAAAAACGAGGATACCACTTACTGTTATTTAAAGAGTATTGAGCATTAAGAATGTTGTTACGTCCGAGAAAATTATTATAACCATCATTGTATTTTCCTTAGACAAGCATAAAGCTTAATTAGTTGTCCTGGCGGTGGACCGAATTTTCCTCCAATTATAATTATAGAAGAGTAACATTTGAGAAATTATGGAGGCTTAAAACATGGCATAAACGGCGCCGTAAACGATTTGTTTCGTCGTACATCGTGAATTCAAGAATACGATGAATACTTCTTACGGAGTTGAGAAATTTAATAGACGTCCCAATTTACGGGAGTCACTTTAACGTTAAATCAAACGAACCGGGCGTCTTTCTACGAACTTAACGCGGTTACAGCAAACTGATGTCGACGCTGGGGTGCTGTCCCAGCGAGTTTCCTGCAGTTCAAGTTTCTCAAACTTTATAAACCGGTCCAATTCCTAAGAACTGCGAACCTTTAAAGGCCAGCACGTTCTGGCAACTTCCGGTCGATCCCTTCCCGGAAATGTTCACTGACAAAAATTTATTGTGTCGAATTTAAATGATATCTATTTTTTAGACTATCCGTAGAAAGCTGAGGTGTCGGGCGGTAGGCTTTATTGGGTGTAAATACACGAGAAAAAGATTCACAAAATACAAGTTGGATCTAACTCCTGAAATTGAACGGAAAGCACTGCCTCTTCGATCTTTAAAACTCCCTTCCAAGTCCGTACAAATACAGCTGTCGGAAACAGAAAATTTGTTGACAAGAAAAGGCCTGCTATTCCGATTAGTGTCCTGTATATATTATTATTATTTATTTATGATAATAATTATTATATGAGGGAAGCTGTTACCTCAAGAGTATTATTCATTTATTAAAGTATTATTAATACTATTAAATTAATTTCTACTGAGATATGTTCCACCGAGATTCATTAATCGTCACCTATATGGAAATAATTTCGTAATGGGGACATCATTTATTCTAAGGAGGCAGTTGCTGCTGGCAATAGAATAAAACTTCATTATTTTCGGAATTGTAATTAGAATCAATTTTAAATTAGTACCGACGGCCCTCAGTGGTATCGTTGATTTTGCACTCAACGTTTTGAGAATTAAAAGGCCGAGGGAAGCCCATATAAAGATAGTTAAGTTCAGTGCGTCATGTCTACGCTAGTAGATCGTTGACGCACCGCCATTGCTTCAAGGCGAACGGCTTCTTCTGCCACCGATTGGCGTCACGCCGTTTGATTCCCGTTTGTGCTCACAAGTTCCAGAATATTTTTCCTTTTCCGCTTATCTTTGTTGAGATCTAACTTAAAATTAGATTAACGACTTGCCAAATGTACGACAATAATAAATCGCCAACCGGGTACTAACTACCTCAAATAGGTTCAGAACGAAATAGTTAAAACGAACATCTTTCCCGACATTCGTATTATACACCTGTTTCTATTTTCTATGATCTTCGAGATTCAATTTTCCAACATCGTCTATCGATCGTAATGGTATACAAACCAGATATGTATACATATCGAGATTTGATGAAGCACAATTTCCTCACTGTCGCGTCCCTGAGTTGAAACAGATGGCAAGAGTGACCAAACTCTCACGAACATTCAAACGGATATATTAAATAAATTATACATACTTTTTGTTTATAACGTTAGTTTGTTACAATGTCTTGTTTTCCTTCATAAATTAATTACGGTATACTGTGCGGCCCAGAATACTACAGCGAGTGTACTTTCTCGGTTATTATCGTGCTCGCGTTATGCCCTATCCACAGAAAAGGGTTGAATTGGGAACGGAGTAATTTTGACGTCGGCTGTCAGGCTCAGAAACCGACCTGTGTGGAGTGAAGGCCCCTAAGAGGGTATTGTAAGCAAAGTTTTACTTGGCGGGTTGGCGTTATGTTGGTGAAACCTAGAGGACGAAGAGTGTTGCCGCCGGAGATGGAATTATCAAAGAAATTGCCCGTAATAAACATACTAACTACCTTACTCAGTTTCTTTGAATCAATAATGCAAACTCAAAGAGTGCCATAACATATTTACGGTCTCCTAGACAGGAACTGTTTTTTAGGGACATGAAACTGTTTTTGTTTACCTCTAACTCTCCTCAAAAAGTAAACGTTCTAAATTTTATATAACCTAATTTTGAACTTATTGCGATTGTCATCCGTTTCTATGAAGTATTGATGAAGACAAATTAAGGTTGAATGACAAAAACAGGTTTTGATAAGTGATTCGCGTGAATGATCGAAGCATAAATTACCCTTTATGATATCCATTAGGGCGTCCTCAAGGATTGGGAACATCTTATGATACACCGAACTTATGCGTTTTTAAATATTATGAATTCAAATAATATAAATTCCCTTTCACCTGTATTACTTTTTATTTTTTCATTATGGTTATTACCACAGTATGAGCTAAACAATTATTTCGGTTGTCATACCGGGTTTACAAATGGATTTACATGTTTTACGTTGTATACTATTTCAAGAACATTCCCGAACTTCATAATGCTCACTTTCAGTTCCCGATGTTTTACGACCACGGTAGACTACGAAGTTTGATGTTATCGGTTAATACGAAGGCGTGATACGACGTCTAGTTGGGCTTACAGTTTTGGAAAGTGTGTTTAAGCCTGTTCTGAATAATTCCTGTATGCGTCTACTCAGCTATCTTCCCAATCGTGTTTATAAATTCATATTATAATTCGTTTTTAACAGTGGTAATAGTGAAAATGGAATTTTTTAAGGCGAAAAAATTATAAAATATGTATTATCATAGACCATAATTATTTTTCATACCATAGATGTTACTGAATAGTACATTATTCAAAGTTTTAATGGTTATACACAATCTGCTTGATAGTTATTTAGTTTTGTATCGGTCAAAATATATTTTTCTTGCTTTTAATTACATTAAATTGTCATTATTTACATATGTATTCCCTTCTAGCTAACAGTAACAATTTAAATTATGCATGTCGATCACAATACTACCAGTAAAATGAATATAATATTCTGATCAATATATGTCCTACATATGTCCTAAATTTATGTGATTCATTTGGGAATTATTAAATGCTGGGACTGCCGGAGATATTTCCCATCCGATGTCCCACCCTGTGACGCGCCCCTCACTTTTCCCCTCTCTCACCCCTCTAGCTGGCTGCCAATCTAACTGCGTTCATCGCCTAAAGCTATTACCTTGAATAATGGCCAATTACCGGGGCGATCCTCCCCCACACCCCCACGTCGCCTTTCCACTCAGCCTCAAATTCCCCCCCCCCCCCGTACACTCCCATCACCCGTCCCGCCCCTCGGTCGAAGTCCCGGAATTTCTCCCTCCCCTGATTCTTTTCATTCCGGTGAAACGAGCCAACCCCGGCGGGGATAAGTGCCCCGGCCAGGAACCGCGAATTGACTCTCGGAGCTGCGCTTTTATTTATTCGAAAATGGTCTCTCAATTTTATTTCGAGCCCTTATTGTTAGGGGCGGGCCCACGCACGGTATTGCGGTCGCGAATAGTCCCTAAAATTATGGCACGTGCAATTTTATTTTAGATGTGTCGGAAGAGAGAGAGAGATATAGGGTGGTGGGGGGTGTCGTCACTCGGGCCTACAGTAATTGTGTCCTGTGCAAACCGCAGATTAATCAGAGATACGCATAGAAGCGTGAATAGATAGGATACCATTGTAACGCAAGAAAAAGCGGGCGGCCGTTAGCTACGACATGAAATTATATGACTATATTTCTTTAATTTTGTTTTTTAAACATTGAAATTCGCTGTAATATACATTTTTTTAAATTGTAGAATCGATTTTGAAATTATGTCTTCCCTTTCGCTTCTAGTTTTGAGTTTGACTCACTGCTGCGGTAGTCGCCGCCCATAAGCCTCCGTATTAATTGAGCAGTGGCGCTATATCCCACATACGACGATTTCGGAGGTTCCACTAAGGATGAGGAAACCCTCCCTCCCTCTTGTGAGCATCTCGAATTATTCATAATGGGGCCGGGCCGGGAGGCGTAAACCGACGGGGGTTGGGGCTAAGTGCGTGAGTGGAGCAAGTTTAAAGTCGGGACGCCAGACGACGACGTTCATTGTGAGTGACGCGCCCCGCGACGCTTTTAGCGCGCCGTGAGCAGCAGTGGGGGGCCTCCAATTAACGAGCTCTCCACTCAACTTGTCGAATACCAGCTCAGACGATAAAATTAATTACTTCGCCATCGAGAACTAAACTCCAAGCAATTACAGGACTCCCGGGCATCGTCCCCACCCCGGGCCACCTGATCTCCGGGGGTTCAACCCTCCAAACTTCGAAGATTGCTAATTTTCATTGGAGTAAATACTATACCCTTCTTACATACGAGCAGGTTCTCGGGTAAAATTTTTGGGGTAAACATATCCTTCCAAACTGACGTCCCTCCGTCAGCTAATGTACGGGATATTTTGTAACTAGATAGCGCACACCACAGGAATATTCTAGTCCTGACAAATTTATATGTTCTATTTTATTTTAACACGTAACGATTTCGCATCTCGAGCAAACAGACTTGGATGCTGAGCAAACTTCGAAAGTAGACCCTTCCAGTGTAGATAGTGATCATGAAATGGATATATGACTGAAATATTAAAACACATTTCGAACACACCATCTTTGTTGAATTCGAAATATTGCTACTCATATTAATCAATTCGGTTTGAAATATTTGTCGTGGGGGGCATTCTTTAATGCTAAATTATTATCACCTGTAAAATGTATTAAAGTATTTATTATTTTATGGAAAATCTACTCTCTGAATTGCAATGGAGATCCGAAATCCATTGAAAACAGACCAATTCCTTTTGTACGCGATTTGAGACTATTAATCCACAATTAGGTCGGCTCAATTTCACGGGCCCCCCACTCTGAAACACGTAAACAGTGCGGATATAAATTGATTAATGGTAATCAAACAGTTGTTCAGGGAAAATGACCCTCGAACATCCCCCGTCATGGGCTAATTTGGCCGAATGTAGATTTAATATTCGGTCGTTTTGGGGTGGTGGCGATGAGGGGGAGGTAATAGCTGACGTTGGGGGTGCATTAGGGGAATGGCGGGAGGGGCTGTAACGAAGGCCTTGTTAACCTCGTTAGCCGCACAGCGGGCCTAAACGGGATCAACAGGTAAAGCGTCATTATTGAGTTGCTAAACAGAATGTTGAACAAAAAAGGCTCCAGTTAATACCCGGCCGGTCGTTTCGGCTCATTGAGCCAGCCTGCCGCTGGCTCTGTCAGCAATGTTAATTTCCTTGTATCTGTTTAGGCCCTCTCCTTTGGCCGGCCTTTAATTCGCGGAATACCAAGCGTGTAATACCAGGACGTCGTTGTTTTTTTTGGTTACGTAATTTTTGAACCATGGCGAAATAGCTTTGAGAAGAAGTGATTACATGTTTGGTTTAAATAAACGCGATATCTCCCCGTCGAGTTTGTGCACATTTATATACCACTGCAGTAAATAACGCTGAATAGGCAACGAGCAGTTGTTTTGTTGAGCTAGTGGAAGCCCGAATTTGCTGGTACTTGGTTGTAATGTGTCGATTTCCGCCCGTGAGGTCGGGCAGTCAGTCCATTCCCCTTTGTCCTGGTCCCATGTTCAATTATCATTCAACTTCAAACACCTGGGTCTGGGGGCGGCCCGTCTGTTTAATTGCGCTTACTGGCCGACTGGCTGTAAATAGCCAAAGGCGAAAATGGCAACGGCTTATAAGCACCTTGTTCCATACAGGTGACAAAACGATAATTTTGCTCAGATAAGAACTTAACAATGGTAAGAATCAGACAAAATACCTCCGGGACGTAATTTTTATAGATTTTAAAATGCTTTGTGGTTTATTGCACAATAACTCCATATATTGATTACTGACAGTATTATTAAGTAACGCGCGGTACAATTCATTTAAAGCTCAACAATGGGCTAAACGGTTATATAACTCGGAAATAGGGTAAACGCTGGTTAACCATTAGTTGGTTTTAGCCATTTATAACATATTTAAAGAAAGTAACTTAAATTAAAGTAATCTTACATGCCCCGGACTTTCGGCACCAAAACCAAGGTTGTATGGGGGCGGTTATCCATATTTCCATAAATGAATGTCATTACTTTTAATAATGTTTAATTAGGCCTAGACCCATCTGCGAATCACTACGACTTTGCATAATACTTGGGTAAATAGGCAAGCCCAAGTGTTAGTCTAAGGATTTAATCGAAATCTAATCGTTGAAAAGTTCGGGAAATCGAGGCAAAAGCACCTCAATTCCTCGATTGTATTTCGGTGATTTGTCCCATAAAAACTAGTTTTCTTCGCCGTTGAAGCCGTTGCAAGAGGCGCAGCTACCGCTGAAATATTTTCGAACAATTTCGCCGCGCCCCCGGGTCACCCCGAAGATAAATACCTTCCCGGAGCTAGGCGAGTTCTTATATACATGATTGTGATATACGGTCGCTTCCTTTCTTGAAGATTGAGCTAAAACACAGGGGGGCTGAGGTCAATAACCATGTCTGCCAGATGTCGCGCGATATTTATTATTCTATTTTTTATTAGAACAAGAGAAAACGATATGAGAAACTTACCTGCTAATATTTCATATTTATAATAAATATTTTTTAAATAATTTTTTAATTTTAATATAAAGGGAAAAGCGAATTCAAAATTAAAGAAAATTGAATTTTACAATAAATTAAGGAACTCCCATTTTAGTCCACAACTTTCGACAAAGGTTCACTATATCTGAAAATAGTTGTGAATCCTCAAGTACGATAAATATTAAGATTCAGGAGCAATAAATATGCGCGCTAAAATACAACTTTAAGTTGGAGTTTCCTATCGGGTTTCATTAACACTAAAAGGTATACGGCCCGCCTAAGGTCGTTGGCCATTATTTTATTTTAACTGCGTTCACTGAGCGCCTCCTTCGGTTTATGGCCTCACGGATGTCGTAAAGGGCGAGAATCGTCGGGGGGCGTCGGAGGGTGGTGCGATTCTCCAGCTCCTGCAGCATTGCGAACAATAAAATCGACCAATAAAAGTAATAACTACCTAACGAAGGAAGAAATAAAATAGATTTAACTGATACATATATTATTATTTACAAATATCAACGGTAATTAAACGGATTAATGCGCTGGAAAATTGAATCTACAGCATGACTTGGAGGAGGTGCTCATTATTGTCATTATATTTTATTTCGCAACTACATTATATTTTAAGTATGAAATAGGTACGATTATACAAATGGCGTATTTTGACATAGGAATTTGGTTATTGAAATATAATTATCTAATACCAATTACTGCGGTTACATAGACCTATATGACGTAGGTTTTATATTGATATTTTTCCCGAACGGTGAACGAAAAAATAAGGGATTGAAAATAAAAAATGGGAAATACAGCTGGCTCAACTTTAACAAATCTCTCCCTCGTCCCAGAGTTCGAGGTCTGAACGATGTGCGAATTGGTTCTGTATTAGGACGGGAGGGCCAGGAATCCTATTGCAGCATTCAACCCTGGGCCGGGCAAAGCATTGTTGTAAACGAAATGGTGCCCCCCATCCCCCAACCATCGTCCCCCAGCAAACCCCGCATTGTTGCTCTGTCTCTCGCACAAGCACCAACACGCCCAATCCCCCCTCCCCATTCCCATTATCTCTCACTCTTCCTCTTTCTCATCCTCATACTGAACCACATCACGCCCGCTCTATCTCCAAACAATTTCTATATACAGGCGCACGCTTCAAGTGTTTCTTGACTCGGCGGTGGGGGCTACGTGGCCCAAATTTCCGATCAAGCTCCACGAGCTAAATAAATCGCAGTAATCATGCCCGAGTTTGGTTGTGTTCGATTGAATCCGAAATGATAAATAATTTCCTGATGATCCTGGAACAGGGAGTTCAGCTAGGCACGCGGCTTTATTATTTAATGAATATTTTTCAAGATAAACCAACACGCTCCGCTATTGACGTAACTGGTACCAGCGCTTTGCTGTGCTGAAGGGTTTGGGACAAAACAACACATTATATAAGGAAATTCATTTCAGATCGATTGCAGCAGACGAACCTATGAAAACAAGTTGCAATGTTTATACTGAAATGTAGAAAAAGTGTAGCCTCCGTAAAATGATTTTCCGTCACGCTTCTCGTTCCATGCACCGGTCCGCGGATCCGAGATTGGATGGCTGAATCCCATGGGTCCACCTGAGCTATGAGGGTTATATGGGGCAAGCGGATGGGTGAGAAAAAACTGCAGGTTCCGAGCATCCCGAGGAAAGTTACTCTTGGCAGGGAAAATAGACCACGGGGTTTTGTTGGCAGATCCCGTTGAATTATTAACTGGAGAGCTGCCGGTGATGGAGGGGGTCAAACAAAATTTAGGGGGGCCCTTACTACACAAATGGGCCAGACCCTTGTGGACTCAATCGATTCCGTATAACTTAGGGCCAGAGATCACACAGCAATTTCGAGCCGTCCCCCCCCTTCCCCCACCGCCGCTCTACCCGTGCTTCAATTCAAATTAGCCGCCTCCGAGCCCAAAGATACACACAATTATCTGAGTGACGTCCAATTTCAGAATGGAAAATTTATAAAAATGCCCGGAAACGCGTTTTATGAATCGATCACGAGACTGTTGTGATGATTGCGCGCATTTCATACAGAATATTATGTTATTTAATATTATTTTATGATAAAAATTTATTATTTTTTAAATTTAATTTGCATTGCCAATTTGGAGACGTACAGAGTAATGGATATCTAATCCGGGTAAATCAAGACTACTGAGTTAGTTATAACTTTGTGACCGACGACATTAAATTGTGACAAATTTAAGTTTGTACCTGAATGAGACTTCACAAGATTGGCTATCTGTTCATTTGATTTTCATCTATTCTATTCTTTTTTGGTTCATACAATCGCCAGTGTGGAAAACGAATCGGTGTATGTTTCGTGCGAGCTTCTCGTTTTTCCTACTCAAAGCCCTGTCTGGGGTACAATGAACTAATAGTGTCATCGGACCTATTATCGTCTCTTGGCACAACAGTGGTGTTCCATTCGCTGCAGTATTACCCCGTCTCAACGCCCCCGCCGACGTTTCAACTCCAGGCGGGGTGATTAACCGAAGTTCGCGTGTTGAATGGGCGGGTTTGGCCATCGTAGTTGGAGAGAGAATTTTTTAAATGAATGATCTCATGCAGACCAAGGGCAATGCTTCGTTTTCAGGGACAGTGCGACAATACTGTCTAGTATAATACCTACGAATACTATTAGTTATTTAGAATTAAATTTTTAAAGAATAAGTAATAATCAAAATTATAAAAAGGAAATATACTGTGAATATGTGTGTGTTTGAGCTCGAAAAAGATGTACGATTTGTAATTTATCTAGATCGCTTGCACGGAGAATAAATGATTCTTGGAATAAGATCGTGATGTACATCATGTGTTATTCAGTGGGACCTTTGCCGGGAGAGAGCCTCATCACGTTCACAAAGATGAAAAAGGCAGCCGGAATTAAAAAAAAAAAAGGATCCAAATGATGATAAAAACGAATGAAATTAACTGGAACGCGGCGGCACACTCGGAATAATAACTGAAACATCGAAAGATAACATTAACGTTACCCGTACTAACAACACCCTTATTACGCATCCCATTACTCTCTCAGTCTTTTCTATTTCAGTATGATTTCCTCTGTTTTTCCTCTGCTAGAAATATTAAGGGTGGAAATTAACAATAAAACATTGCCAATATCAGGACGAGAAAGTATAGCTTATATAATTCAACATGCTTAAAATAGTGATTTTCGATCCGGCGAGATCTTTTATTTCACTTACAAAATTGAAATATTATCCAAAACGTACGGCGTTTTAATTTTTGATATTTTCAAAATGACTCGATGGTGGCGTATTTATTTTTGTATTCAGTAGATTTCAGTTGTGTAACTCTAGTGACAAGTGAGCAACAGGTAAACAAATAGATCTGTCGTGTATATTTCTCGAAATGTGTACTAAAATTTGGTACCGATTTTTTTAAATATTAATTATCTATTCAACTCCGTTTTTAACGCGCCTGCCGCTTTATCCTCCGGTGAAAACTCCTTTCCGTCCGACCCAATTCATCGAGGTTGGGCCCAAGTCGCACGATTCAGGGGGATAAGGGAGCGGTCCCGTGCCAGGTTTTTATCGCGGCAGTAAAAGAGGAAATAAGCGACGCCGTAAAAATCGCGCGGACGGAAAGAGGGGAGGGGAAGAGGGGGGTGTCCTCTGGTTTTACTGGGAGTCCGCCCACACAGTCCAAGACATAAGTAGGACGCGTAATCTCCTTTCCTTTACGGTCCCAGTTGAGGGTGGAGGGTGGCTCTAGCCAGGAGCCGTAGGGGTGATGACGGGGGTGGGGCCTGTATCGCTTTACGCCCCACAGGCTTCGACGCCCCGATTACAGAAATGTCCCTCATGAAACTTTCAGATAAACCCCGGCGCGGTGATCCCCCCCCCGGTGTGCCTCATTCCCCCATCGTATCGGTAATATAATAAAATCGATTCTGTCCCCCAATATGTCTGTCGCCGGATAACCTGAAAAAGGACCGACAATATTTCCGAATTTATAATCATTTCTGCAATATATCCACCATCAAATCACTCACATTAAATATTCAGTATATTATTACCGTTTAAACATCGTACAGGTCGTGATCATTTAATAACATTATTATGTACTATAATTTTCTCTGGATAAATATCTTTTATTAAATATATATGTTTAGCGATTTACCGGCTTCATTACTGAGAAAGTTACAGAGTCGGCTATCGGAGGAAAAAGGAAGATTTACAGACTGGCAATTATATTGGACAGGCATTTGATGAAAAACAAAATTTCAGACTAATACCAATTGCAAAGGGGATTTAATTAACTTTCTATGTGTTCTTTTTATGTAGGACAGAAAAACCTTCTTTATATTACAAGTTAAAATGATATGGAGAAAGTACTTTACATTGGGGCGTGTATTAAAACTTCTCTTGAATTATGATTTTATACTTTATTTAAGTTTAATAAAACCAGTTATAAGCGCCAACAATTTTGAATATACAAATGTACAAAAGTGCGTGACGAGAAAAACTCACGTCGTTGTAAATCTAACCGCCGGGAGGATATTTCTTGGCTTAAAGCTGAAGATGGAAATCGCCTGACGACATCTTGCTATATATCTACCGATGATATCGGGATCTGAAAATGTTGCGGGTATTGTGATGTAGGGTGCAGGCGGTTATTGATGGGGTTGAAGGCAGTAGGTTGTATACCGGAGCCCATCGCCTGGAGCCTCGGGTTGAGTCCCATTCCCTGCCCTGACAAGTCTGCATGGGGCATTTGAGGAACGGCTGAAATGCGATTGTGTATTGTTGGTATTAGGAAACATACCTAATTTCTTCCTACAGGACAATATGAAGGATTACGGCGCAATCTGAGTCCTTTGGTAATATCTCCTGTAGCGTTTAATCAGTAGATGCAATTATTGCAACATTAAAAGTGTACTGACCGATGCGGACAAGTTGACATTATAATCAAAATTTCCTCAAGTGAATAATCCACTTGTGAGACCAAACATGATACATGACCTTTTGTCCCGTTTACAATTTGTCCTGTTTGTTTTTAATTTTCGACATAAATTCAAAATGCTTAGTCACTAACCTCCGGGGACAATCCTTAATCCTGAACTGTCGCCCTGGAGCCTGACGTAATGAGTGTTTCCCAGGTCATCGATCCAAAACCCCTTGCTGGACACTGAACACACACCGTCCTTCGATGTGTACACATGTTCGATTCTGTAGGTGACGTCGTTCGGTCTGAAACTGAGTTAGATAGACGTTGGTCCGTTATCGATCCTATGTTGTTTATTCTGAAATATCTGCTAATTAGGTTTAGAATCCATTATTCGAAGAAGTAAAAAACAGCGCAATAAACGTGCATAAAAATGGTCTGAATAATTTCGCAATTAATGGCCATCATTTAGCAATTTAATAACAGGCACTTTAGTTAATCTCTGTAATATGAAAGTTATGTGGATCAGTGGTTAACATTTTTATGTTTGCAGTCTAATCAATCGTTGCTAGCATTATTATTTATTTACCTTACCCGTAGGCGATTACGGTGAATTTAGTTCTGTAGTCTTCCAGTTGGTTTGCAACGCTACGAGCCTCGCAGGAGTAAAATAGGATTAGGAACAAAAAAACAGCCAATTGTTCCTCCTGTAAAGTCAATACATTTTCGTTTCTTTCCATTTTACTTTAAAATTTTTATCAGATTTAAAACATACTGCTACTGTACATTGAACATTCTCTAATGTTAGAATATTTGAAATGTTAAATGGGGTCCAAATAAGTATGGGAAATTTTGAATTTAGATCTTTTACGATCGGAAAGGCAGAAGTTGTTTCCGCTAGTCCATTATATCCTCACTAGCTTTCCATAATTTTAGCTACCCTTCCTTCAAGTACTGTAACTATTATTGAGTTGTTATTATTATATTTTATTTTTAAAGTTATTAAACATGGGTTTAGGATAGGAGTTCACAGATGGATTATACACACGGCCGGGATGAGCACAGGCAACACTGGAGGTCGGTCACTTTCCCCTGAAGGCCGAGGAGTGTTGCCAACAGGATGTTACACAATTTCATTGAATCGTACTGAATGTTAACCTTAACAGAATGTTGTAGTGTGTTCTAAATTGTGTTATAATTGATCCGCGCGTAAAGAATACAAATTTACCATGAAATTATGAACCAACCACCAAACGCGGCAGAACCCGGACCATCCCCTCAATTAATAAAGTTCCCAATTGAATTCATATCGATGCTTTCGATCCTATGCAAATAGAAAAATATGATCAAATTAGAATAATATTGGGATAAGGGGCAACCGATAGGAAAGTGAAACTTGACCGGTTGCGGCCTAGTTGAAACCCCCCCCCTCCTTAATACCAGAATATCCTGGAGAAAAAACATTATAAATGTAAATAAAAATAGAAATACATGTGAGGCGGGATTTAAAACTGTTGTATTCTGTTGTAACTGTGTTATATATAAATAATACTGTATACATTTATTGAAATAAATGTATACCCCATGTGTATGTCTATGTGTGTCGCATAGTTGAGGGTTCGCTAATCGTTACTTATTGGATCATTCTCTATCAAAACATTTATAACAGTGATTTCTTTGAACGTACAAACTGCATATCTCGTTAATGTATCTGATTATGAAAAAAGGGTAAAACTTACCTTACCCATGTTGTCAGGGCAAGAGGAGGCACCACTCTGACTCGAATAACGCACAATAATTGAATGTCTCCGCTGTAAATGTTAAAGGTCTATAGCATCCTCCTTTCCCCGCTCTTTCGGCGCGTTGCGTCATTATTACAGGATCTAGTAGGACAAGGTGGAACTAATCCGAAGTACTATGAAATGTAAACTGCACGCGAATAATAACAATAAGAATTGCTTTGTATTTACGTTAGTTTATCTAATCTTCGGCCGATTTATATAATACTTTTGCTTGAGTGTTATAATAGTAACTCTAATTTTGTTGCGAATTGATTATTATTTCAATATTGCATAAAAAACAATTATTTTAAGATCGCCAATTGTCTAGCTATTATCGCTTGATCGGTCCCATGTTTGATGGGTTTTGAATACGAAGGTAGAATGCGAATATTATTTCTTCTCTTCGAAGGCGAGAAGCTGAAATTGTACACCAGGAAAGGTATTCAAAATTGATAATGGTGAATGGTTTACACTTCGCTCCGAAGCATCTCTGTTTTCCAGTTCGCCAGATTCCTTTTGAGCCGAGGATCGTGGTGGAATATCCGGCTTCATCTCCACGGATAAAAATGGTGAATTTCGGACCCCTGTCACCAGAGAGTGCGGTTTAGATATTCGGCCTCACAGTCTAAGAGCGAATCCCTTGATGTATTACTCAGTTTCCGGTAGTGAATTAATTCGCCGCCAGAAGAAGCGGAGGTCGCTATGTGGAATAGTTGGGGCACGAACTGTTTTTTGTTCTTTACGACATCCAGATTAAACAGAAAATCCTGTTTGAATTTTTAATTTCCTTTGACGATACACAAAAGGGAATAGTTCTATGAATGCGCCCCTATAAAAAGCCCTTTATATATTAAATTCGCGGGGTATTGTATAAAAATTTCAACTACAGTTTGCTCATTGCAATGTTTTCACTTGTACTTGTATTGTTTAGTAAATCCCAACAATTGATCACTTTGTATTCATTCTGCATTTGCACCCGAATTATGCTAATATGAAATCTCTCTCTCAGAACACTAATCCCGTTAAAACGGTAACGGGAACAACCATTCCATATTGGTACGTATTTATATGATAATTTATACGTTTAGGCTTTATAGAGACAAAAGATATTATACAAAATATGATCGCAGCGAGATAACATTGTCCGCATTCACACATTCTGGGCCGGCTCTATATTTCTAAAAATCATAAGCTTCATATTAGCAATATATTTTGTTCGAACATAATTACTGCACCATATAGAACACATTTGCGTATAACTTTTTTTGTAATCTTCGTATAATCCCATTATTTTTGTAATGCCATAATATTTTACAATAAACGATAACAGAGCAGTTACGATGAGGCTAGTGGGGTTCTTTGCGGTTTTTCGATTGTTGTCCCAAAGAGCAAGCGATGGCCGCGTTTTTTACGGTGGCCCCGTTTCAAATTAGGCACTTGACTTCTGAAGAAGAGTCTTCTTCCCCTCTGCACTTTAATGGATGGTTGGCAACGGTTTGGGAGGGGGTCTCGGCTTAAGCAAATTGAGCCGACCCCCTCCAAGGTACGGCAATTAAAACTTTTGTCGCTTACTTTAAATCAAAATCATTCTGCCCTCTTAATTGGAGCATCGCCGCCATAGTCGGAATTAGTTTCCAAAACCTTTGTGTCCGTTCCCCCCTCTTAAAGGAGGTTGGCTTTAATTAAATATTTATAGTGGGCGAGGACACCTAAGGGGGTTACACAAAAGATTTCACGTTCGTCCAGTGTCTAATGGATTCTGATGAAAATCGTTATTCTTTTTATATAACTAATGTCAATCAATGTAATTAGATACAAAACATTTTGTTTAATGTAGCAATTTCTGCAGGACACATACCGTATTTATATTATTTAATAATTATATTTATTTAATATTACACGCCTGTTGGACGAACTGCGCGGGTTTGGATTAATTAAAATCATTCTTGCGATCTTGTGCCTCCACTCGACGATTTGGTCCTATAATTGGATTTGAAATTGCTCGTGAATTACTATAAATAAATCGTTCTGCTCTTCGCTGTATTATTCCACCTTGAAGCGCAGAAGAGAATTTTCGTGGAATTCGACAATGGATTAGTCTCCGCGAAACATGAAAACAGGTTATCTCGGGAACATACGCAGCATGAATAGTGATTTGAATTTAAGATGATAAAATAATACAATCAAATTTAAAATAATTCGAAATAGATTTATCAAAAATATGATGGCCTCGGTAGAATACAAAATTACTTTCCCAGTAGACCCTTAAATGTAAATATATGTGCCTTGTTTTAATAAACATTTTGTACATTATACCTCATCAAGGGAGATTCCTAAATCCTATACTTGTTTGTCTGTAATCTATTATGTTGTGTCGCCCATTGTTTATGGTTGCCCCTAAGCTCATAGCTTTAGATGTAATGGCTCAGCAACCTGTATTTTTCTGACTGCTCTGCTTTTCTCCCTGTTGCCGTCTATAGTACCGTTATGTGAGTTCATTAAAGGAACTTACTGATTCATGTAAATAAACAGTGGTAACAAGTGAAAGGCAATATGACGTTCTGACCTTGAGTGGTTTTAACACCGGACAGAGGCGATTATGCCTTGCAAATTATAGAGCTGATAATAAGCAACTGACCATATTTGTTAAATGCTTTTAGATTCTTAACTATTAGGTTTTTAAATTAAGCGAAATATTGATTGAAACAAATTTTTTAATTTGATATACCTGTTTTGTGGTCTGCGAGGTTGGAATACTGTAGGTTCGTGATGTTTCTGTCTCCTCTAGACCAAACCAGCGAGAGGAGACAGAAACATCACGAACCTACAAATTTTTGTAGTTTTCTATCTTTAGTTTTAGTAGAAAAATTTATTATCTTATAATTCATTGATATTCTTTTTGTTTGTTTCAGGTCAGTAACATTGTGTTTGGGCTGCATGCTAACATTGCACGTAAGTTTATACTTTCCGAATTATTTTACTTTCTCTGGAAGCCATTTCCCGTACCATATTTTCTGATAGTAACACGTTTTCATTGTGAATAATCTTCTCATAGAATAATAACATTTAATTGAGAAATTAAACCTTGTCATAGAAATCATTACAATACTTAACAATTGAGGTATGATTACTACATGACTACTTAGTTTGGGCAATGTCTCAATAGAAATAACTTTTTAACTAATAATCATTCGTAATATATTATTTTCATATTATTTTTTTATTTAAAATCTGCTCTCGGTTTGTTTTTACAACAGCTGTTCTAATTTTTGGAATCCATCCGCTGATAATACACTACTACTGAAAGTAATACATTATTTTTATTAAACTATTTAAATTTGACGTTTAAAACTACACTCTCGTTCGGCATTAGAACCGGCTGGATTTTTGTGCCTTGTGTGGTCGTTTACAGTTTTATTCAGTTAAAAGAAATAGGTTTATGTATACTATATTCGCCGTCAGATTTGTCGTTGGTTGTGGGACGGGAAAGCAAATAAATAAGGGCCATCCAGGACGTCGAGGATAAAGAAAGTCCTGGATATTTTACGCCCCAGAGGCGCCGAATAATAACTCATCCGCGATTCGGGACCGGATCGTTTTTTCCGGACCTCTCCGACCGAATTAAATTTTCCCCCGTTCCAACGCGAAATTATTATTTACCATTAACTTCTCCAGAGACATCAGTTGTTGAAGGAAACTCGGATTTATTTCTTGGCCATTTTGTGATCGTTCAATTCAAAATGAGTAAATAACAACACTGATTTCTGAAAAATCTGGTGTTGAAAAAGAGGGTAAACACGCGGGCGATCAGTAAAGGGGGCAATCGTTTTTTTTAGTTGATTTCTTCTTTGTAGTTGGCATTGCGTCTATGTTTTGCTATCAAGACTGCCTGCTCTAGTAACGGGTTGTAGATGCAAGCGTTCCTATTTTTTTAGAAAATGTTTAAAATAAAAGAAAAGTTAATCTGACGGAACATCAATTAGTAATCGTCGCCATCACCAATATGGAAATATCATATTAGGGTAGACTCAGAGGGTAAACTCATTAGGGATTTTTCATTGATTGAAGGCTTTCGAACCGTCTCCAGTTCGGCAGTATTCAGAGGAAAACTTTTTCACACATCCCACATGAAGAAACAATGAACTAAAGAAAAAGCTGTCACATAAAAAAACTTCATTTCGTGGATGAGTCAATGGTTTCTGCGGTCGAACTTTTAACAAAGGACATATTCGCAGCGACGTTTTGGTGGCTCTCTGTGCTAAAAACTAGCCGCAGTTTTCGAGCGTTGCTCCCGGCATCGATTTCGAGCGAGAAAACCTCAGAAGAACCCTGGACCGGCTCAATTGAGAATGAGAACTAACGCCGTAGCGCATTAAAGTCTGGTATATTTCAGCCGGTTCCTAAGGGGAATCTTCTGTGCGGCAAACACTTTCCCGAATGTTTTTTCGCGAATTTATCACCGCGGTACCCTTCTAATCTCGAAACTGGAACACTCCTAGAAAGGACTCTAGCGCCATTACTGTCTGGACCGTAGGAACTCCCTATACTACATCGGTGATTTATTCAATCTAAACTTCAGTTTGGGTCCGAAATTCTAGCGATTTTTTTTTAGATACATTTGTACGCAGCATATACACTTATACAAAATACAATTTCTTATTTTAATTCAATAACGGATCTCTAATTCATACTTCATTTACTCACATCAGGTCATCAAACTCTCTGCAACTACTGAGCGACTCTGCATATCCAGAAAATACTAATAGCATGAGATAATTACTTAGGAACATAATTTATTGCATTTAATATTTATTTTACAATAAATAAAATTATCTTAAGCTAAATTCATTAAAATATATATATTCAACTCCTTTCCAGGCAAGGCTAAGACTACTTATCATTAAAATTCAAACGTGACAAGAATCCGCGGACTAGTAATCTTATCATTTAAAATAATTATACCAGGAAACAAGAAAAACGTAATTTATTCTGCGCTCTTCCTGTCGCCTAACGACGTGACTTCGCAGCCACCTGGTTACAATGAGAACGTAGACATTTATTTCCTGTTCGTCTATGAATAAAGTTCGTTTACTTCAGTCCTTGAATTATGACAGGCTCACGTTGACGTTTTTCAACGTGACGAAACAATACAGTTATACTGAAATTCGGTCGGGCTAATCGATCCAAATTTTATCTTTCTTTTACAATTAAGTTATCTTCTTCCAAAAGTTGCTTACAACTAAGAAATTTTAGGCGTTGATGTTTTTTAATTTTCAAATTTTTCCGTGACAATGTGTTATCACGAGGTAAATGCGAAATATGAGCGACCTTAGTTACAACGGATTTCTTAATTTATTATTACATTTTCTATATAAGCTATTTCTATTCTATATAATTTATGGATTATTAGTTTCATAATACTGTAATGTAGAAATTATTTACACAGCAGGATTGTATTCAAAGATGATTAGTAAAGCCCGCATCTTGGTTGGATTATTAAAAGCTTTACCTCGAGACAGATTCAACCACTAAACATTGTTAAAGGAAACTCAGCGTCCTCTTTGGTAAGACTGTTAGTGCCGATTAGTTCATCTAGGCAGTGGCAGTGACCACAATAATTTGCACAATTGTGATGTTGGCAGTATAAATTGGACTGAGGATCAGAGCTTGGTGACGATCACAGCGACTCCGTCCTCCGAATTGGGCACGGGATGAACTTGGAGCCGTTTCTTCGGCAATGAAAAGTAGAGGAGCGGTGCGGCCACGAGAGCCGCCATACCGAAGACCCCGATGGCCAAAGGAAGGTACCAGGTGACCACCATGGAGACTGCTACGGTGCTAACCAGGTAGCTGAGGCAGAGGGCGGTAGCTACGCCACCGCCACGGGCCCGCCATTCGAGGATCTCAGAACCCAAGAAAGACGGGAAAGGTCCTATGCCTGTGAACAAAGAAAAAATTGCACAAATAATCTAGAAATATGCAAATGTTTGATGCGTCCGAATATTAACCATGGCACAGTAAAATGGTTTATGTATTAGTTATAAGAACAATTAATTATACACCAGCCGAGCTGTAATTTTAGTTGAAAGTTATTAATTAGCACTTCAACATATAAATTAGAGTAGAGTTAGCAACTTCTATGAATGACCGACAGATCGCGTGACACACTGTCCTGCACGCCAGTCGTTTGTACAACGCGTTAACAATCGTTGTCGCCATCTACTATACAGCTTAACATTAAGGTGGAGTTTAGATGTTTATAATACTGTCTTATGGGCTCAGCCACTTCAATCAAAATGTTTTCCTAAAACATTAGCTGAGGGAAATCTTTTTACCAATCTTTTGTTGAATTGCCATATTTCTTCCAAATATGTATATAATGTGCGCACTTACTGCTTTTACCCGTAGTTATTTGTTAGCATGTTATGAATATTAGTTGTGACACTACATGTCTAAAAAGATATTGAGGGCATATATTGTACATGCTACTGTCAAGTAAAATTAATATGTAAATTCGAGGTAGGCTAAATGGATTCGGAAAAGACAATACATTTAAGGTATTCCCATATTGTATTCAATAAGATATAATAAAACATTCCTGTATTTTCATGAGGAACAACCACCATATGCGGTTTCAGTTGTAGGCGTTAGTGTTATTGAAGTTGATGATAAAGGCGTTTTCATTTCATTACTTGGCCCTCTACTACTCGAATACAGTGCGCAAATATTACATTCGGTTGATCATCGACATTCTGTCTATATAGGAACACCCCGCTGGCAGTGTTCACGATTGTACTCATTGGCAGGCTCATAAAACCAATTAGGGAAGATCTCATAATAAAAATAAAAGGGAACAACAACTCTACTTCAGTATACAGCAAATAATGTGCCACGGACGAGACCCTGTTCATCGAACTGGAAAAGAGATGACTTGAACCAGAATAGGAAAGACTGCGCAAGTCAAACTGAGCCTAACCAACGAATATTATTCTGTTAATAGAGGTCTTCCAATAGGCATAGTTCAAATACAAATGGGATTTGCGTACCAACAAAAATAATTTCACTTTTATGAAACGTGAATCAGGCAACTCCTTCGGTCCTGTAAACATTATATATAATTTTCATGATGTAGAGATTTGTGACCTTCCACTGGAAGGTGAGGATTTCGCTCGGCTCCAGTACATAACCTTCTACGTGTAAGGCTGGTTTTTCCTTTCTCCCGTTCTGTCCCGCCTTAATTGGGTACGATTCTGGATCGGGCGTGTGTTACTGGCACACCCAAACATTCGTGCGCGTCCCTTTTGAAATGAACTCGAGTGTGACTCCCGGAGCGTGGGCGGAACCGACGCCAAGTCGAGCATCTTCCCCCTTTGAGCGTAATTCGAGTGAGCGAGGAGAACGCGCTCTGGAGAACGCTGGAGAACGCTCTGGTTCTCGAAAATCTAAATTAATGTTAAATGTACTTGGGCCGCCCCACAAATAAATGTCCTCGCTGGAAACTGTAGAAAAAGAATCCGGACAAATAGTCTGAGGGTATAACATTTCCTTTCATAATTACGACATGGAAAATTCTGTACGTTATCTTACGATCAGAGATGAATAAAACCAGAGTGCAACCAGAACGACGTAGTTCACATTCACCTCTCAGTGATGAAGAATGAATATAACGGGCTTAATAGTTCATCCAACCGGGGCAAGGGAGTGGCTTTTTTAAATATCGAATTCTCGAATTTTGATGGACCAGCAAACAAAGTCTTGTAGAAAAAACAAAAAACCTCTCTGGTAAAAGCTTTTGTTCATCGCAGTTTAGAGGAGTTAAGTCTATTTCAGGCAAGTCCTCCGGAGATGCGCCCCGAAGGCAAGAAATGTTTTGCCTTGGACGTTGAAGCCGTTAAGTTAGGCCCGCCGTGTCGAGTCAATAAGGGCGGTGCTCGTGTTCCGCAATTAAGCACCAGCTTTCCCGGGCTAACTTCGCCCCCTCCGAAAATAGGATTCGAAAAGGGGCTTAGTGGGGCCCCCCTTTAAAGGCGCGGGTCCCCCCCCCGCCTCTTTCCTCTCTTCCGTCTCAGGGCCCTTTGAACCAGGGTCGGCTGTTTATCATCTGGCACCGAATGCTCCTCAAGTTTAATAATCCAGAAATCGACTTCCAACGACCATTCGTATTCTCCGAGTAGGGGGTGTTCTATTGCTCAGAGACAGAGACTTCTTCTTTCTCGGGAGGGGAAATGTGCGCGCGGCTCTGGGAGTCGTAAATTTCGAGGAACGCGTTATTAAACAGGACGGGGCTTTGTTCACCTGAATATTGTCTTTTTCGAAAGAACTACTCCTTTTTCTCGTTTTCCCAGTTCGATGACCTATTTCTCTAAGACGCCCGTTTGCACATTTTCGGCTGAAGATTCATGGCCCCCAAAACTCATGTTCGATAATGCAATTGAAAAACAATTTCAATGGATCCGAACTGTAACTTAGCTGAATCACTGTAACTACTATGTTGTTTTTTGCAATTCAAAAATTAATTTCTGGACTTCTACTTGTAGAACCTACTCTTTTAATATGTTGGCTGCTGGAACAAACAGTGCAGTATATCAAGTCATATTAACGTTAATCCTGACGTATTTAACGTATTTCTTCATTCATTTAGCGTCCTCATATATGCATATAATGAATACCAGGTGGGTAATAGTGAACGCGAGATCATTAGGTAACATCATTATTAATACAGTGTTGGCGGGGCGTTTGCGAAATCCTCAAGTAAAAATCACCCTTAAACAGTTTCAGTTTTTTGATCCAACCTAGAAAAGTTCTTGAAATGAAAAAAAGGGACCCGATTTGAGCCAAAGGAGCGGTCCATTAAACCTGATAAAACGGTTGTCTCTCTTCTCCTGTAATTTGCAAATTACTTGGACTGTCTCTGTGTTGACCCTCGCCTTAATCATCTTATCGTTTCCCCATCCCATTCCAACCAACTTCCATTATCCATCAACGTCCGTTTGAGTTGATCGTCCTGGGTTTATGTTTAACTATTCGAGTCGATAGTCTGGTTTCCGAAATTATCTTGCCGGAATTCAAGGTAATTTGCGGTAATATGAAAATTCTCAGCAAACTCCTTTTTGCCATGTAACCTTAATATACCTTCAATTTACGTGATCATAAGCTCTTGCTAGTACATAATTTCACATATAATGCATATGAATGGAATTTTAATTGCGATACATGGGTTATAGCTTAATTAATTATCATTTCGTGGTCTTCTATAAATCAATATTATTTTCTATATTCCAAAACCTTCGAAAAATAAAAACCATTGGTCTTTTGTCGTGTATCAACTATCACTGGTGGTTGAAATCAGGATACAGTGTAATAGTAAAATAATCTTGTTGAATTTGATAACAAATAAATTAGTAGAAATTGATTGGCCGATAAACCAGGGATAATAATTAGAAGTGCGGGTGGAATTGACAGCCAAGAATTATAATTATGATAATCTAATTCACAATTTCTTTAATCGGCTCAATTATTGCGATTCAGACGCAACTGGGTGAATTACATGCTATCTGTGACAGAACTAAGATGCTAATCGCACAGCGTCTTGGTAATTTTAGACAGACGTAAATTTATTGCGACCACAGGTCTTCTACGGGCCAACAATGACCGACTCGAATGGCTTTTGCGGATTCAGGGAACTGGAAATACAATTTTAAAGGATGTATTTGAAAGGGTTGTAATTTAATCGTTTCAATTGAATTAATAATTAAACCGAATCAATTACTCCCTCCTAGGTTGCCTAATACATATACATATACAACACAATATTCCCTAATGTCACGAAATGTTTTTCATAATTTTATAAATTATTAATTTAATTTAAAAATAATTCATAGTTTCTCAAAAATATTTAGCGTGATTTTGATCGTTATGTTACAATTTATTTGTATCGTCTAAATGATTATATTTTGTAAAGTAATTGCGGAAATACTTGTGTGTATGCACGGAGATTTATGGCTGGTCAATTGATACCTCTATAAAAACGAAACACATTTAATTAATGATACTCTGAGGTTATTGTCCCGATTAAATGTTAAAAGCCCAGAGTAATGGCTATCTTGAGAGATATATAGCTGTCGAATTTAAGCCTGAAGTGTCAAACTTGATTTTAATCAATTCTTTTAAACTGCGAGTCACGTATTATCTTCAGCTATTATCCACCGAGTTCGGACTTTGGCCCTAATAAAGACGCGCAAACGCATAAAAATTACCGGCGCTTTATCAAGTCTTTTGGCGCGGAGCAAACCGTGTCGTGCCACGGCGATAATAAAGGTCCGATGAAAAATATACGGCGATTATTCAAGCGTTTGGTCTGAAACCCTTTGCCCGGGGACAGTGGCCCGGGCGGAGGGAGGACATTTGTCCGGACGGAAAGGGCCGCGCAGTCCCTGGGCTTGACACGGGGGGCTTACATTCTCTCTGAGAAAGTAAAAAAAAAGAAGTTTGTTGCCCAGAACTTTATTGGATCCTTCGATTTTGTGGTCCAGAAAATTTTCAATCCCGAGGGCCCTCGTCACGACGTGACATTGCAGTACCATTCTCCTTAGCAACTGTTCAACCGACTTTTGACTTAACCCCGTTTTTAGGACTTAGACCGGCATGATTCGAGCTGTTGAAAGCAATTTTTTTCATTTGTAAACGCGTATTATAATTTCAAATTTTATTCAAAGTAGAATTTATGAAGTTCTAAAAATAAATACTAGTTCCTAAAAATAAGTATGTGGCACTAATAACACATTACATAGAGCCCCATATTGGCGGTAGTTGTCCTGCGCTCGGGCCATCACGCGTTTGTTCCCGTAACGCTGACACGAATATTCGGAGCTGTGACATAAATTAGAGTTATCGAAGTTGTGGTCGGTGGCGGGGGGTGGATGAAAAACATTTGGGAGGAGAGACTCGTACATATCCGGTGATGTGTGTAGCGCCCTATTTTCCCGACCCAGTTTCCACCCCCTGGGCGATCATTTGTTTCAGCCCTTCTGCTGTTACGGCCGAGCCCTGAGCACGCTCCGCTCCCTCACAAGGCGTGATTTGTACGCGCGGACGTTTGTATTGCAACGTTTCTGAATCGTGTTTATTTTGAATAATAAATATCGCGGGTATTTGGCGGAGACGGAGAAAATCCTGGAGTTTTTATTAAGTAAATGGTAAGAAACATACTCCAAGGTTCCAAGAAAATATTTTATTAGTGTTCGTGTTAATAATTTAATTAATTTTTAGAGTTTAAAAATGTTTTTATGTTATACACATCTCCTATATGCTGTAGACAGCATACTGTCTCTGCGGATATAAATTCAAAGCTGTTATTCGACATGTACTAGGAATAAGGTTTGAACGCTCGTGTCACGTACATTAGGCGCACGCATTAACCAGAGGACACCGCGATACTGAGAGGCTGAGTTAGTTGATAGCGGAGATCGTAAAATACAAGCGCCCACGGTGCCTAAACTGCTCACTTCTTATTTCAATGTGTTCGGGAGAGAGTATTCGCGTTTAGTCTTTTCGTCACTGCACTATAATCCCTCCTTTTGTTTCTATATGTCACATTATAACATTATTATTATTATGAAACATTAATAATACTTATTTATACTATATTTATAATAAACATACTTATACATTTTCTGGGTTCGACAGTTTCTTCAATTCATATTTGTCCGAATAATTCGATTAGTAGGAACATAATAGTACTAGAATCCGTGTGGTAGGAGGCGGTAATTTGAATAAGGGACAGTAATAAAAGTCGCATAAACGAATAACTCGAAAAGGCCGCCGGTAATAAACCGCCGGAATATTTTAAGACGAAACTTGAAAAGTACCGTCCCTGTCGTGTCGACAGATGCTTCGCTCGAAAAAACGACTGCAAGAAATTAAGTCCCCCTCTGTACGGGACTGACTGGAGAAGAAGTTTAATTTCAGTTCAGCAAAACTGAATTTTTATGTCCGCAATTCGAACTCAGTTCATTAGGCCAGATGTTCGGTTCGCAAGTTGGCCGGCTTCTGGCTCTTTGAGAACGCCCAAGTGTTGTACGGTAAGTGGGGTGGGACGTGGGGGTTAAACTCATTCATTTTAATAGGCCACATCTGCCTTTGGACCTGGCCGGGACCGAATTGAATTAGAGAACAGCGATCCCCGATCGGCGTTTTATTCTATGTACACTACCCCCCTTACTGTCATATTGTTCGCGACGCTTCGAATTCGGCGATTGCGAAATTATTCCGATTTTGTGCCGCTTTTAAACGCCAGTATGTGCCTTATAAAATACAAAACACTATTCTCCATCGCTTATTTGGGTTATTGTTTTGGTTGCTTACTTCACTCGCATGCAGATTTTTATTTCTCTCTCAAATTTGACCCACTCTATTGTTCCGTCTGTCTGAAATATATATTTTACTCTAGGATTTTTGCGTTGTAATTATAAGGTAAGGTTGTTAATGATATTTTCGGAGTTTCCTCCATACCGACATCATTCATGTTTGCAGCGGCTTACTTCTTCCAAAAACTGAGCACTTTTTTTTACACACTGCTTATAAGATGTGTTTCAGTTCTGCTTATAAGAGTCATTGTTGGCCTTGTCACGTCGTCTCTGTGTAGAGAAAAAAATAGGCTTTTAATATTAATGCGTTTGGGAAAACGCCTGACCGATAAATATCCGCTCTCCAGACCGTAAAGGCATTTGAATTAATGAAACGAGAGAATTCATCCGCAGGGAAATTCCGTTCAATTATATGGCGTTTTTACAATTGCAATTGAAAACTATTTTGTTATAATCCTAAGTGATAATTGGTAATTATAATAGTTAGTATTACGAATTAGAGATTATACTTACCGATGTCTAGGAACACGAAATACATCGTCATGCAAACGAGAGGGATCCACTGAACATAAGCGAAAGTCAAATCCCATTCCTCATAGGCGTACAAATAACCGGCCAGACTTAACTGGAAATAAAATTATATAATAATATCCCCGAACTTAAAAGTAAGTTCTACCTGTGGTAAGTTCTATCTGTAAGAGATACAATTAACTGATCGAAAATATTATTTTCATTATTTTACTGAATACATCTGACTATTTAACCTAAATTAAACCAATTTTTTATTAATCCTTTCCGTCATGAAATGTGAATTATTCGCAAAATAAGGTGTATGAGTGCCCTTTGACGTTTACGAAGTCAGTTAGGTGTTATTGGTTTTATTTACTGATGAATTTATAAAATATCTTTATAGTGTTACATTAGTTCGTTTTCTATTTTTTGGGATATTAATTTGTGTAGTTCAATGCGGCGTGTACATAAATGCTTGTTCAACATTATTGCATCATTACCCTTATTTTTCTACTCCCACTATTACTTCAGGACTACTAATAGCAACTTTTATGAATTTTGTCCAATTATGGTTTACTTATTATGTAGCTAGAGTTTTGAGGAAAGGAAAAACCAATGATTAATTTGTCACCGCTTACCAGAAAGAAGGCCACTCCCGAACAGGAGACCAATAGCAGGGTCCTGAGGGAGAGGGTGCGGGCGAGGCAGGTTGTTAGGCAGGAGCCGAGGGTCTTGAAGGCGCCAAGGACGAGAGACGCTAGGTCCGAAGAGATGGCTATATTGGAGTGGAGGAACAGCGGCTGGGCGTAGCTGACCAGTGCCAGGCCGCCGGTCACCTGCTTCAGTAGGCAGGCGCCGCACACAACGCCGATCAGGCCTACCAGCCGCTGTCTGCCCGCCACCAGGGTGCCCAACCACCGCCTCAGCACGCCCCTCTTCCCGTCGTTGCTGCACATTTCCTGCAACATTCACTTGGATCATACTCTGTGGTAGTAGGGATTATAGCCATTGCTGCGGCTCATTCTTTTATATAAACGACAGAAAGCCTCCACGACGCATTATTATCAGACCCGGACCCCGGAGTGCAGGACCCCTCACAACTCTGGAAGAAACTCTGAACCTCCTAAATTAAATAATTATACATATATATTCAGGTAATAGATTAACACTAAGATAATATTCAGTATTATATATAATATATGCGAGCTAAATATAAGAGCATTGTAGGTTCAATGTTAAATGATGCATCCCCGGCGTTTGCCTTTGGGGTCGACTGATCGGCAAACACCGATTTTTCATCGAGTTGTCAAAACTTATCTTGAGGAAACTTTTCCAGAAGGGGAGGAACGGTAAAAAGGCACCTTTTTTAATGAACCGCTCATTCACTATCAGGTGATTATCCGCATAAGAAATATTTCTTATTGAATTAAAAAATATACATGGTCATATCCTCAATCAACTTTAAAAAAAAATATTCTCACTAGTTTTTTCATATGGTACATTATTGTTAGGTTATCCTTTGCAAATTTTAGCTGGGTGCAAATTTTGATATCCTGAAAAATTATTACTCAATCATCAAATGTGGTTGCTATGAAGGAAAAAAGACGAGTAATAAAAATTATTAAGTGAATATAAGCTCTGATCTCAATGGATGACTTTAACTTTATACCTCTACTTTCTATTTTGCATTTCGGTACTCGCAGAGTAGTTGAAACTAATGAAATATATTAATAATTTATGTAAACACTTCTGGGAGCAGCGACAACTCCTCATGTTTGTTAGCATGTACATTATGGAAGAGGTTTCTGAAAATAAACATTATATCAGTTCGCAAGTATTCACGAAGAGCTGGTAGGGAGACAAGCTTTGTTCGACGAACCGTAGACAGAGGTGAAAACTCTGTAACGAAAGTGTGCTCCATAAATTTTAACACGTATCCGGTGGTAATGCTCTCAAATGCCAAGTCCTGAGTTTAATTTTTAATTATTGCAGGCGGGAAAGGTGTTGCGGGGCAACACGAGTTGCTTGATATATATTCTGCGTTTCCCGGTCTGTCATTTGCATAGACTGCATTCGAAGAGCAGAACGCTTTGAAAGGTCACATTCGTTATGCGATTCAGTCCGCACTGGAACATTACCGGGCGAACGTTACTTCCCTCGGGGCGATTTAAAATTAAAAACTCCGAATATATACGCGATACAAAAATACGTCATCGCCGTTGACATTATATAAAAGTTCTTTCCACTCAACAACGATTAAGGACAGGAAATTTCGGTTCAATGGACATTTTCACTTTAATTCCTGTGATTTGTTTGAATTGAAGGATGTAAACAAGTACTTCCATGAGAACTAGTAATATACCACTTGAGTAGCCTTATCTCCGTTTCTGTATCCGTGTAGCCGACCACAGGTATTGAGAATGATCGAGTACTTCCCTTATACGTGTGAAAACTCATAAAGTACTCCCTGATTTACTTCAGCTGAAACATGGAACCGGTAAGGAGTGAAGCATGTGTCATATCTCGGGTAGTAGTGAAAAAGTAGCTACGAAAATGATTGTACTTTATTAAAATTAAAAGCTAAATTACATAACACCACTACACCAAAAACATTTATATTTTCTGAACCGGTATTTTACTCCCGGGAAACAGAGATATAGTTTTTGAATGGGTATCTTAGAACTTGGAGGCCAGTAATACCCAAAATGTCCAAACGTGTGGACAGTTAACTGTGCAAATACTGAGACAACTATCACCCCGTTGACCTCTAGAAGCACCCGAAAAAAGAAAGCGATATACCAAATGGAGATTAATACCAGTGTATTATCGAAGGCTTGTCGAACGAATTTCTTTAAAATAATACAAATAAATAATTTACATCGGCTTTACAGACCCCCCACCAAATCATCATGTGGTTATAATATACGTGCAGTGAATGTGCATATCTAAAGGAACATAAGCACCCAATGAAAAAAATGTCAATTATTTGTATGTTAGATTCCTCTCCTCCGTCAACCAACTTTTATCCCCCCCCCTCCCAACGAGAGCTTAGAGATCTTCCATATCCCGGATAGACGTCGAAAGTGCCATCAATGGGTGGTCACAATTATAACAATAAAGGTTGATTGTACAAGAAAAAAGATTGGTTGTGTGAAAAGACAAAAAATAATAAAAGATTGTTATATAAATCTCAGCTAAACCCATTCTTCAGAAGGCTGAATACATCAGCAGATTTTTTACCCTTTTTCTGGCGGGTGGGGGCGCACCTGTCTACCGCATTTTAGAATGGCCCCAATATTATCGGCCGTGGGCTCGGAAACAAAAACCGGAAAAACAAGAGCCCCGGGAGTCGGACAAGATTGGAAGGACCAAGGGCTAAGTGACAGGGAGAGGTTCAAATCCATCCCTCCCTCCCCCTTCACCATTGTATTGTGTCCTTTGCCCTACTCACAATAGGACCAGTTTTTTAATCAGTCCTACTCCACCACCCGACCGTGTCGTCACGGGGGAGGGGGAGGGGGGATCTGAGAGAAATGCCCCCTTCAGGAAATATCCCCTGCGTGGGGGCTGATACTGGACCGCGGTAAATCACCGCCACTGTCTGACGTTTCCATTTGGATCATCGGCGAAAAATGAAAAATGAGGAGGCGTTTAAAACGGACGGCACGATGAAGCCGATTATTACCCGGTAATGGCTGACTCACGGATCTTACCAGCGGGACCTTATAGCGCAAGATGACAATGATAACGCTTTGCTCGGAAGTTATCCTTCACAAAAATGAATTTTCGTTTCAGTTCTTTCTGCCGCAATGTTTATGGAATATTGGTAGCCGCAGTGTGGCTACAAACTGTACAAAAACTGAATTTTCTATGGGTTGATGTTTCAGAGGTCAAATACACTTCTTACCAGATTTTTTATGAAATGTATGGTTAATTTTTATAGACTTTCTCCTTTAAAAAAGCGTATGCACTAAAGCGAATTTTTTGTCGGTTTAGTCGGTGTATTATATGGCAAGGGACAATCTTGAATTCTTTCCGGCTCATTCTCAAATGCCCCACTAATTGGATACTGTGTGGAGTGAGAGGGTGGAAATAAGCATAGTTTAAATGGCGTGGGTCAGACAGCAGCTATGAGCCGGCCGCTAACTAGACGTTTTTCTTACCGGACTGCAATTTATAACAAGCCCTCTTATCTCTCATACGTCGAGACAGCGTTTGTTTCTCATCCTATCGTCTGCTCATTATTCTCATCCTTAGTACGGAAGTAACTAGTAGTACCGAATAAGAACCGTAGAAAAACGTAGAATTGAGAATTTTTTATTAAACGTCTTATTTTCACAATATGTTTAGACGAAGTACTGTGGAGCGATAAAGTCCCAAATTCTTACATATTCTCGGATGAAAATACAATATGAAAGGTAGCTTTTTAATAGTTTATGTTTTTTAATATTAGTCTCCATTCAATAATAGAAATACGGGAGCTGTTTTATCGTAGTATATGAAATACTCAAGAATATTTTTATGAACCAATGGCGTTCTCGCTGTCAGGATTTTAGTTCTGTTGTAAGCCTAACATTACGAAAATTCGTAATTTGTCTCCTAAAATTTTATTTCGCCTGGACCCAGAATTTTCGCATCTCCGAAATCGGGAACTGTCTTATATCTTGTTTGTTGGATTGACAAACTCGATTTCCTCCGTCACTCCTTTCTATCTTCCGAGTCCATTTTGATTGTTCGAAAGACGCTCCTGGAGTACTTCTTATTTTTACCGAAAACTCCTTTTGCCCAGATTGCGTTCGGCAACTACATGAAAATAAACCCGGAAATATGTATTTACTTTCGGAGGTGGTATTAGTTTTTAATTAGCGCAAATTTTTAGGACTAAAAGATATTCTTCATTTTTATATTATATGATCGGTGTGCAATACTTTTCATGTAAGTATTGCACTGTAAGACCTGTTTGGTGGTCTCAAGGTCATCGCCAAGAAACGAAAACTGGTCCACCATTATACTAATTACTGGTGGTAATGCATATTTCTTATAAGCTAAAATGCATTTAGATACATTAGATTGTTTTACCAAGGATGTTCTGAAGGAATTACGGGATTACGTGGTGCCAAAATTAATAAATGAAGATGTAATCAAATAAAATTCGCCTACCAGATTAACACAAGGCCGACACATTTATCGCGGATTACAGATGGTGCGGATCAGGGGAGAACGTTAAATTGCAGGAAACTTCACGCCCTCCTCTAATTGCTATCTAGAGAAGTTTGGGGATTTAGCGGGGGTATTAAATCGCTAATCGGCGTCTTGAATGAGTAATGCTCTGCCCCTTTTCAGCCGCCGCTCTCCAACTTGCGACGTTTAGGAGCATTAAATCTTTCCCCTATCCGGGCATTTCTTTTAATGGCTTATTGCGAGGGCTGGAGGGGGGCATTATCAAGAGAGTGATTGTTTGCATAATTTTGCATTTTACATTTTGTCTCTGCCCGCGGACACAATTTTGACAGGGCAGCTATGTAATGATTCCGGATTTCCGGACAAATTCTACAACTGATTATTCTGAAAATATATCATAGTAACCCAAATAAACATTAAAACCCTGTAAATATACGGGTACACATAGGCCTGATGGTTCCCCCCCAGGAGGTCTCTGCCCTTCTCATGTCTCTAATGTAGTCCATCTCAGAAGCGTTCAGAACCTTCTGTTTAAAATCGTTCTTAAGTCCCTGGATTTTTAAATATTTTAAATTGTGGATTCTGCGCATGCTGCCCAAGAAGTGTATTGCATAAGATTTTAATTGCCGGCATTTTCCTTATCTTTCGCGGTCTCAAGACTGCGGCTGGAACACCGGGACTGTGTTGCTCGAAATGAACTAGGAAAAAAAAACAGTGGCCTTCTGGCCACAGCAACATCAATAACTTAATATTATTCCTGACAGCAAGAATGTGAATGCATCAGAAGAAAAACTAGTCTGACTATTAGATTCCTGTCCTGTTTAATTGGTTCTCTATTTTTCATAAGATGAATTGACGATTATTTAAATTTCTATCAATTTCCTTCAAAGAACGTTACGAAAGGAGTTTATATTGTAGCAGTTCTTATTGCGAATGAAATAGCGTGTTTGTTAATAAAGGACCAAGAGAGAGTATTTGTTACAAATGATTAATTCGTTAGTATTCTACTAACACGTAAGGGGTTTCAGTGGGTTATATAACGAGGTTAGCAGAATCTGTATTTGCGGGAGTTAGGTTCCTCTTTTTACGCTTCACCTTTCTTCGCGGAGTTCTTTCCCGGTTCCTTTGTACCACCAATTCCCCTATTTCTTTTGCGCTCCCACCGTTTTTGCATCTATTACGGGTGTGTTTAACGCCCTTTTCACGAAGGGTATATATAATGGCCATTGTTTCCACGCAAGGTCGTTTGTTACTGTGTGCAATTGTTCCGATTTCCTTTTGTCGCCAAATACAATTTACCCATTACCGTTTTGTTCATGTTTTCCTGTCCCCGCATTTTTGACATTCCTATCTGATATTACGGGTGCCATCTTGTATCTCGTCGTTTATGGACCATGGTGGATTTATTTATAATGATTCACAATTGCCGGAGCGTGTGTGCACGAATTTCCACTGACAAATGATACCGCGTTCGAAACATTTTGTTGCAAATAAAATCGTTTTATTATAAGTATTTCAGAATTTATGAGATGTAATAAAATTACCGGCATTTATACCTGCAATGAGATGAATGAATGGTTTACCTCGATTTTCTTGAGATCCTGTCTGACGTCCTCTCTGCCTCTCATCTGAACAAGGACGGCCTGGGCTTCGGCGATCCTGTGGGCCGACACCAGGTAGTTGGGAGACTCGGGGAGCAGGAAACAGAGTAGGGTGAAGCAGACCGTGTGAGTGGCGGAAGCGATCGCTAGACCTGGCAGGGCTATGAACGGCCCCAAAGCGTATGCCATCAGGCAGCCCAAGTTTGTGAATATCTGCGCCACGCTGAACGCCACACCCCGACTTTCAGCCTGAAAATAAAGCCGACGAAAATAAAACCAGACATGCCAAAAACGCAGGTTTGTAATGTTTTCAAGTTTATATGGGTACGGCAGAACCAAGAGGGAATGAGTATTACCAGAGTAGAAGAGATATGACGATTTCTACAGGATTGCGAGCAGTATTTCCTCGGTCATGTTTATCAAAATTTTACTGTTTCTTATTATTCCTGTTTTCTAAACTGGAATGCCAATCCCGCCCGGCAGCGCGCTGCTCACCAATGATTCGGAACAGCGTATCTTATATTCAGCAGTGTTATTGTACGTCTCGGTCCAATCCATCGGCTGGGAATAGGGAGCTCGGGGACGCTGATTTCGATTATTTCGCTTCAGGGCTTCAGAGTTTATGGACGAAGCCGGAGTGAAGCTTGTTGGTATCGGGGTCGGTCGATGATTCAAGGAGGGGGGCTCGCGAACTTGCCAACTTAGAACTGTAATATATCACCCTAACCGGGGCTTAGAGACTGAAAAGAAAGTCAGTTGTATCAACCGGTAACTAAGAATTTCTAACATTGCAAGGGCTCTTCACAAAATACTTTTATTTGGTGGGAACAAATTTAAAATTATTCTTTAATAAACTTGAAAAAGTGTGGTATCTTACAAATAATTTCTTATTTAAATATTTTCATTATTTACATTGAATTTATGTTAATTGCCCGTAATTATGACTAACTCATCGATAATGTGATTTTTCTGTCTGGTTTGTTCCTTTCTGTCTTGATTGGTCCGCGGTTAAAATATTTCGGCCTCTAGCCACGGTCAAGCCGTGGCCTATTCATAGAATGCTATTAAAGCGGAATAATGCTGTTTATCAACAGATCAAAACTGCCGAAGCTTGATTATGAAACTCGAGGTTTACAGTAAAAACGATTAGAAAATAAATTGAGGTATGATTACGTGCCTCTTCCATTCTATGAAACAACAAAGCTTAATTGTAATTAATTTAAGTAAGAAATAACGATATACTAAATATCATAAGTTACTGACAGACAACCAAAAGTACGGAAAATGTTATTCCCCCAAATCTTTTCTAATATACTACTGAAATGACTCGGCGCATATTACAGGATATTTGTACTCAGTTATTGTCAACGGTAGCCAGTCGTGAGTCGTCGGTACTCTCCTCATCTTGGCAAACTTTAGGAATTCCGCGGGTCACCTTTTGCATTTTGAATTCAACCGGGTGCTAATTGGGGACACACTTGGGACTGTCCTCGTCTATTAGCGGCTGGTTGGGTTTATTTTTTCCTATTCTTACCAGTGATTCAATGGAAACAAGCGTTCAGCGCGTATCTCCTGAATCGTTACAGGAAACGATTAACTTTTTTTTTATCTCGAACTCTGAATCATAATAGCGGAACCATAAAACTCTTGTTTGGTCTGTCAATTTGGTTTCTATTAGTGCACTGTTTGTTAGTGTCTCGCTTATTGCACGAAATATTAAACTGGCAATCCAATTTTTTAAATATTAATTTTTAACCTTAAATTCTGAACTGATTTGCCCTCATCGTGACCTCATTCTTGCCGTTGGTGTCTGCCGGGGGAATTTTCGTCGGGGACACTTATCCTCGTTTCCGTGGAAAGCAACCTATCCCCGTCCGTATAAAGTTATAAAGCCCGAATTTTTATGACTGGTCTCGAAAAATTTACCGTCACAATTTCCGGTATATAGAGGGCAGCGCTGATGTTGAGGAGGCCGACCGCCAATCCGGACACTACTCTGCCGACGATAAGGAGTTCGGCAAGTGACGGAAATGCCAGCAGGGCCCAGCCGAGTGTCGAGATGAAACCGCCGACAATCATAGTGAGTCTCCGGCCCCAAGCGTCGGCCGAGACCCAGCCTACGATCACGCCGACGCTGGCTCCTGAAAAACAACAAAAACATAAAATTTCACTAACTTATGGCGGATAATACTGTGGATGAACTTCGGGTAGCGGGAGAGGACCCCGCGTTAGGCCCAGATTCATCTGGAGATCGTCTGGAAACCTCTTTTGGGAGTAAACAAGTCATAATCCATAAGAGGATTAACGACTCCCCACTCTCAGGTAGATTGAGGACCACAAGAGAAGGATGATCTTCTCTTCGGTCTGACCCTGTTGACGGAAACGACGGAAGCAAACACCGCCCGGTAGGGTCCTAGGGGGAAAGGACAAAAACCCTTCCCACTTAAGCCGGCTCTGTTGATTTGCAAATACAGGTAGAATCTGGGACTAACACGGGGTCGACCCCCGTTACCCGAAGTTCGTCCCAGTGAATTACGCGATCCCGCCGGAAGTTAATGATAATTCAAGTTCCGATCTCGGCAACCTTCGCTCACTTAATTATAATAATAATTATTTCTTTAGGAAATATATGAAACGGTGGGGGCTATTGTATTTTTATACATTGTCAAACACATCACACATATTTTGTCTGTACCAGAATATTATTTCGTGTTAACCGTATTTTCAAATTAAACGTTTACGCGTTAACTATTCCGATTGCATTGTAGTGGACAATGGAAGATCTCTTAGTTAGTAAAAATTTTTAATTTTTTGCCAAGTGTGCGCTTGATCGTATTTGAACGACTGGCGATGTATTTGAAAATGTCCCCTTCGATAATTCCAACGAGGTGCCCCACCTGCAGGTAGCGCCGCCTGTATGATGACGACCTGCTGCCTCGTGATTGTGTCACCTAGCTTGGCCAAAGCCGGCGAACTCCAGGCGCCCGACAGTGACATGACCGCGGAACTGGAACACGCTGAAAAAAATGATAAAACGTACTGAAGTATGACCAGGATACAGGATTAAATCAACTGCTAGCAGATGAAGCTGTAATTGAGCAGACAGGTATCCCCCATGGAGCAACGTAGCGCGAAACAAACCATGATTACATCGGTAAACACCAACACGAGAAGTCATATTGCGATTCCTCCAATTAAGCATAAATTATACAATCATCTGGAATTTGATTTCAATATTTACATTTAACTATATATTTTTATTATACCAAAAGCATTGTAGGTTTTAACTGATTTGGTTTCAAAAATCGGTATACAGATTATTTTCTGTAGATAAATATATTTCAGGTGTATTTTTATTATCTGGTATTTCAATTCCTAAACAAAATACCTATCAATGCTGAACTGAGTTATGTTATTATGCAATAAGTAAATGGTACATAGCTAGTTGAACGCATGCAAAGTGTTCCTTTGGAATTTGGTTTATTCCGTATATAGTGTACTGTGTGTTTGACTGTTAACCACCCCGAGGCTGGCGTCATACAGTAAAACAAGCAGTCGCCGGCCCCTTCGGCGGCTGATATGTTGTGTGTCTGATGGAAAATCTGGCTTCGAACTAATCTCGGTCGTTAACTGGGGCTGGCTCCGGGCCGCTTATCTCGGCCTTCCACCGCCGCCCTTTCAAAATTGCCACCGCATCCACCCCCTCCCACCCACGCCTCCCAACGAACTCTCTAACCCGGCTACAACACCGGTGTGTGTCCCAAATTCTCATCTATCTTCTCCCTCTGGTTCCGGATGAAAATTATCAACCCAACTATTGCACCGGTTCGGGGACACGAACTTCGTTCAATACGGGGGTTTCGTCGTTTTCGTAACTTCGTCCATAGCTCAGTAGTTAATTTTCCTTTTTGAAAATCTACTAATCGTTATTGCACCACACCTACTACTACTTTTCATACTGCTATTTAATGTCCAGTACTATGTATGCACCGTAAAACATTCATTTTCAATGTATTATGTTTCTTAGTTTATATAATTCTTTACATACTGCGTCCAGGAAAAATGGATGTGTACTTGGTAATCCATACAATGTTTTGTATAAGATCTCTTGTTATCTATAATATGTATTCTCATTATATTACAACCCACCTTCTTGACTAACGCCCTCATCTAAAAATAAATGAAAAATAGTGTAGTATATGAAATTATAGTATATTAGGTTTTCTTGTTCCCTCCTGGAACAAATAAGTGAATTCAAGATGTCGAGAAAAGTTGGTAAAATAAGTTGTAACAGAAATAATACGACCAGCCGAGTTTCAGAATGGTTCCTTGAACTCTCAGAGGTGCTGGCGGGATATATAGGATCGAACTGTCGGCTTTATCTCCCGCAGAGAGTTTGGAAAAAGTTTTCTCTTTCTATTGTGTGATTTCAGCGAAAATGGCCCGAAAGATATCGACCTGTTATTTTATGAAGTTTGGCGTGTATATATGATACATTAATTTGTATTTGGGATAGGCAAAATTGTATTAATTTAATTTTGTATATTCAGATTGTTTAAGCACTTCCAATCATTCGTTCTTAATTTTAATCGCTCTCTGTGTCTTGGTAAATTAATATATTTTATATTGAACAGTTCTGGAGGTAGACAACTACTTATATACGCGTGATTAATGATTTAGAGAGAGGTTTTATATTCTATACGTTTTCAATATTTTTCGACGAACAGCAGATCGTCAAATCACTTTAGCGAAAGTGAATACAGTTTTATTGATTCTTTAATTCAGTGTTGATGCAAAATCGTATCTGCTACTTTTATACCACGCCATTGTTGATGGGGATGAAGATGTATGTAGAGTAGATCCATAATTTTTTTCAAAGAATACACCTGAACTCTATTTAGTAAAACTAATTTCATTTAATCGGTAGCTCGGTAAATATTTCATTGGGTAATCGTATATTTCATATTTATTTGCAGTATGGACTCTCTGAAAATAGTGTGCATAGAAGAAATCCATACGTAGTTTCATTATGAGATAAATTTCAAGATTTATATATAAAAAGAATGTAATTAAAGCGTGGTATTCTTATCTGTGAAATTATGAAGGAAGTCTGGAATACATTTTAAAAACAACGCACCGGTTTTCCCCCCATTAATAGGATGATCGAAGATAACGAAGTCGAAGAGGAACATACATTTGTCATACTTATATGACGCGTATTGTCTCAGAAATTCATATGTGATTGAAAATAACGGTAATAATCTGAGTTATTCCGAATTTTGATTAACCATGTTCTTTTTAGCGCTTATCGGAATGACTTCCTGTTCCCGGCGGGCGGACCAACAAAACTTACTCTTTGTATTTCCTCTTTAATTTCGTACTCATTTTTTTCTCAATTAATGACGACCGTAATAAAGTAAATATCGCGGGCAATATCAATCGACAACGTTTATTCAGTAGTTTAAACAACCGCTGTGGTCGAGTCAAGCCTTTTAGTTCCACCCATCGTGTTTGAAACTTCGTTTGTGGATAATTTCACTTGCTTGTTTAAGGTTCTGGATTCATCGAGTACGAATAACCGTTTTGAATATGTCCATGATCGCTGTGCTTTTATATAGAAAAAATTTCATTTTGTGGAATTAAGTGATAATACAAAGGGTTTGAATGAGTAATGAAGAATAGTGGCATCAATAGAAGCCGAGCATTTTGAAATTATTTCGATAATAGTTTTATCTATATATCTACAGAGAGCACTTTTGATATGAATTATCCACAGTTGATGAAATGGATATATTTTAATAACGTAATGACTACGTACATAAAATAGTATCCTCTTTTCATTTGTGTTGTACTTCACACACACTGCACTATACTATCCTCAGTTTTCTGCACTATTGCCAACATTTTCTTGATATTTTTAGTGTCAAATTATCTCACATAATGGGGGTGTGTATTTATCCCTCGTTATTGCGAACATGAATCAGCAAAATCAAAACATGGCTGCGAATAAGGTTGCGAAAACACACGTTTCAGAACTTCTGACAGGGGCGAGACAATTTCCTGTTCTTCGTGTTGTACGACAAACTGAAAAGTGGCACAGTCAACGTTCAGAGGCAATCTGCAATATCTCGAACACGCGACCTGTCTGTTACAACTGTCCGATACAATATTGGCGCTGGTTGTGTATAAAATATTAAAAATTAAATACTGACAATTCGGAAATTAACGGAAAGCGTAACGACGAACCCGAAACCGATCTAGCTCAGAAACAGACATCCACAACAGGGATGCTAAGCGATCCCTAAGTGAAATGCTCGTCGGAAATGTGTTGAGAAATTGGTGTTGGGTCCGGTAATTGGGACAGAGGGAAAGGGCCATCAGAAAGGAGTTAGTTAGCGGCCTAAACGTGCCCCATTCACCCACTCCGCCCGCCGCTATTAGGCAGTCCACACCTGGGCCCAATCTGGAAGTCTAATCCATTCCGAGAACGGAGTCTGTTTTTTCCAAACCTACCTATCATTTATGCCCAACAGTTACTGCTATTGCTAATTCAAGTGATTTTTTTTTTAATTTTCAGCTCTACGGCCGTTTGTCATAACACGAAGTTCCCCACTTTAGACTAATCTTAGATCATAAATCATTTCTGCATATGTAAACATGAATATTGAGCCCACTTAATTCGATTCGCCTTAATTTTAGTTTGATCACCAGATATAAATTTGTGGTCGTGTGGAAATTTATGCCAAAAGTTTTAATGAACTGTCATGTGTTAAATGGACACATGAAATTAAATACTTTCAATACACCGAATTATAATTAAATACATTTACTGAAAACTGTTTAAGAATGATAACGAATTTTTCCTATTTCTTCTTTAACGGGCGATAATGAATTACTACATTCACCGCGACCCTAATCAGGTAGTTATACCAAGTTTTGATAAAATTACGTTAATTAAAGAAATAAATGTACAGTTGAGCGCCCCTTAATGAGTTCATTAGCACTAACAAAACTAACAATTAGTCCACTTTCATTGTCTACAATTAATGCGGTTTAATAAGTTACGTACTGTGGCTAAACTAGGCTGTCAAAAATGTTTATTATTACGGCTATTGCTGGAAATTGATTACAAAAGTACACTTTGTGTCCAAATTCATCATCGCCCATAAAATATTTCTTTCATATTTCTGCCCTGAGAAATAAATCGGCATAAAGTAACAGTGCATAAAGTAATGTGAATAATTCCTCTTCAGGGGAAAGTTTGATTTCTTCTTATCGGGAATTACAGGATTTTCCTGCAAAACTGCTCTCGGATTCCTGATAGCGAATTTATCGTTCGCAATAATTCTTGACTCACTACCTTTCGCCCGAATCCAGCGTCATTTCCCTACCTTCTGTAGGCGATCGTTCGAATACTCTACGTTTGAACGTGAATTGAGAAAATGTATTTAAAACAATTCTGTATTGCTTAGAGGGAGACCCATACTGGAGACAAGAAAAGGAAACCGAAACTAATAGAGTTAAAATACTACTTAAGTAATACTTAGTAGTTCATAATAAGAGACCGTAATCAAATAATAATAATGCGATTTATTTTTAGAAATAGATATAAATAAATAATAAAATATTTAACTGCCTTTTTGTTATCTGTTTTTAAATAAGAATTTTATTTTGAATAGCGATTTCCTCATATATTTTGGCTTAAAGCAATACTTGGTTTCTTATTTTCGCAAATGTTTAAGGAATTAAATGTCTTTAAAAACTTCCAGGCATTTAGCCCGGTTTTTATCCAAAGCTTTCAGGATAATAATAAATGTAACGCGTTTGTTTTTTATTACAAACCAATATATTTCCCACTTCAATTATTTTCGAAAATATTCCACATTTACGCATTTTATTAAACCGAAGTTAACCAAACAGTTCATTTGGTTAGCGTATCTTGTTTTAATTTGTTGACTCTCTCAAATTGAAAGACGGTGTAGTATAGTTATCTACTCGAATTTGGGAACTGAATATGTTCTCAGCATCTACATTTTACACAAAGTGCTTTCATTGAAACAAACATTATTTCAATTAACCCAATTGCTTTGAAATGAATTAAAACGTATGCGATTAATTCAATCTCAGCATGGATCTTGGATCATTTGAGCCAATATTGAAATAACAGAGCTCAATCGGTGAAGAGGGGATTTTCTAAAACCTCGTAGAGTTAGAAACCGAATTGAAATGAATTATTTATACGCTTGTATATACGATATTCATTCCTGTACTCAGTTCAGTTGCTTCAGCTATTGACAAAAAAATCCTGGAGATGGATTCAGTGAAAGATTATAAATTATGAAATATATTGGACCCATTCAAAGCTTTAGAGTCGGATAAAATTGAACAGAATTATAGTTCAGTGTTCCAATGTACACATATACACCATGTACTTCGGACTGTATAATAAAATTCATAAAATAGGACAAAGTTCGACACGACTGCTTCCGACTAATTGCTAAATGTATTTTCTGCGGTATGTGATAGGAACCACTAGTGCTGTATAACCTGAGACAGGATTGATTGTTCAATTAACTTATTGATTTTCGATTAATTGAACTATCACTCTACGGGGGAACAATTAAGACCCTCGATTTGATTAATAGTTTCGGCTGCGTTCTCGAAGGAGGCAAATACAGCGGCAGGTCCCCGAGTTCGGTTCTTGCATTCATCAGAGAGAGAGAGAGAGAGATAACTAACGGGGACCGGAGCCCGGCTTTTTGCCGAAAAGTCACGGCTCGGTCTGAATAGGAAAGTGTCGGCCAAATGATTCATTTCGTCTGACTCGGCGTGCGGCTTTTTGTTTCGTCTTTGTCCGCCACAGACCGGGCCGGCAATATTCTCGCTGAAAATACCCAGCCGAGCCAACGCTGAAACGTATTTCACTCTAAGGTAAATCTACGTTACGGTGGTGCTTTTTTAATTTGCTGCCGATTCCGTGGCAGGATGCAAGGACACGGCGGAAAATTATAGTTTTTAATAAGGAACTTGTTCCATGTAGATGATTAGAACAGATCGACCATCCGTACTATAATATTCCCTGCTGCCGAAATTTCCCTAAGGCAATTTATTTTATTTGTGTTTTTTACAGCAATATCTCAAATTGTATATTTCAATGACTTGGTATACTTAGGTCTTGCTTTTACCGGCTGACCGGTTTTGTCACTGTATCCCCAATATAATGCTACTGACGATGGCGAGAAACTACAGCGTTTGAACTCTTAGCGTCAATGACTCCATTGTGGTCTGTATATTGGAATTTGAATCTTATTATTGTAGTTTAATATATGAAAGTTAATTTTCGAAAAAATCAGAATATTGCTTACTGAGGCAATTTTTATTTTTCCTCTAGCTTGATTGGTCCTACCCTGAACCGAATTTGGCCGTTGTCGGTAGAATTCCGTTACTGGTATATTGAGGTCTTGCTTTTACAGGCTGACCGGTTTTATCACTGTATTCCCAATAGAATACTACTGACGATGGCGAGAAACTTCAGCGTTTGGACAATAAACGAAATGAAATAAAATAATCACAGGAATGACGCGAATAACATCATATAATACATTGCATACTAGCTTTTTATTCTACACGTCGATGACGGAGTTTCTTTCAATGTTCCTGAACTAACATAACCGTTTTCTCTACTACCGACGACAGGGGTTTCGGATATTTACTTATGCCGTAATTACTCTCAAAAATTGATATTGAAAATGTTTTTCATTTGCTTTCTGGTGGAAATGCGAGACCTGCCGCGCCGTTATGGAAATGTGAAGCCGGTTCCTGAAATTTCTTAAACGCATTGTCCTAATCGAAACGTGATCGGTTTACCAAAGGACAACGCTCGGGACCAGCTGTACTGTCTTCCGTTTCTAAATAATATACGATAAGGTTTCTTTTTAATAAGAGTTGTCATTAAAACGTTATTCTAGACAAAGTTATTCAACAACCACAATCAGCGTTATGAGGTTTTGAAAATATTTCCATCAATAGAATTTCATTTGAAAATTAGAATGCATTGTTCTATTATTTTAAATGGAGAAAAATGTTTTCTAGGTGGCCGTAAGGAAAATTATTTGGAAAATTGGACGAGCGGTAATGATAAAATACATTCATTTATAACTTTAAGTGTTATATATTTTATTCCAAGCCAGATGTCCCCGCTCGAAAACTAAATATTCCAGAGGACAATAAACACCCAGTAACATTTGACCCCCATGTATATTGGATCCAACCGCCTGCAGGCTTTTAGAAGTCGCCAATAAATTATATGTATAAGGCCTGTAATTAGTGTAAAATATATGGCGTATAGGATGTACTCAACGTTAGCCTGGAGACCATAATTTACTATTATTTCCGTACATGTGTATATAATTTTAGCAGATTAATAATTACAATAAAATCTTTCTATGTATTTTGTATAAGTGGTTATGGGGGATATAAATACGCCAGTAAATTAATATAAAGAAACGCGATTTTATCTTTAATTTGAAGTTTGTTGTGGGGTTCGTGCCAAACCATCAAAAACATTAATCAAATTCTAATCATACAGTTATGCAAAATACCTAACGCACCTTACTATGTCTCCAACCTCACCCTACAAACCTATAAATACCGTTTGTCCGTTACTGCTTTACAAAAATACAACAAATTACACTCCCGAATTACCCGCCCATCCAAATCCTTCTTACTCCTGAGACGCCAAGTGTTTCTTAGAGACGCCTGAAAATAAATTGGCCACGTGATATAAAGGGAAAGCCAGTGTGGTTATCCTCCATTATGCTCTATTTTTAACATCGCTATTTTACAGTTGTGGCAATAAAACAGTTGGGATACAGCCTCCTTGATCGTAGGTTTTATGCTTAGGGCTAAGGATAGAAGCGCAGGTTGAAAGCCGTTAACACCGTAAAGCAATGATTGCCGTCCCGAATTGCCGAAGGGAAGATGAATGAATTGTAAATTGTTTCGTTTACCTATGACGACGTACAGGTAATTCCATAGCCTGCGGTTGAGTGCAGAGGCCGTGGGTGCGGGACGGTTCATTTGAACCGACTGAGTGACGTGAGCCGCCCACACCAGCCAGCTGCCGGTATCGCCCGGTGACTTACACGCGCGTCCCCAGATAGCCCCACGGCCAATGGACCTCTCCCACTGCCAAGGACGCCCCTTTGCTCCCAGAATTGCACTTTGTTTTTCTCACAGAGACCAATTATGGACGGGACGCCGGGCGTCGACAAATGGCCGGACGGACGTACGCGGTCCGGCGGAAAAATGTGTCCAGTGATTAGAGTTTATAAAATTTCCGTGATACGTGTAAAAATTCCAGTCGCATACGGTGGTGGTAATAGTCCGACACGAAACAGTGGAGGCCCTAATAATTTTTCGTGTTAAACTATGCGTTAAAAATAAAACTCATCCATGTTTTTCATGACCTAAGAACACAGTTGATGTTAAAATGTATTGTAAAACAAATCGCTTTAAGTACAGTACTAAAACTTCACATATATTTAATAACGTTTTGCGGTACATGTTGCGTCAGTAATTTCGAGTATGTACGATTGCTATGTCGAAGAAAGCAGAAAAATGCATTGTTTAATAACTCGTCTATTACCTTGGTGTAATAGTAGAATAAAATAAATAATTTTTCAGCATCATGACGTGAATCATCACTGTGCGACACTTACTTGAAACCTTTGGGTTATATCGTGCGAACGCAATGCTCGCAATCGAAAAAGCGGTCCTCGAATCTTTTCGCATCGAAGTCTTGCATCGTTAATCGCTCGAATGCTGCCCCCTTTAAATCGCACAGAACTTTAATGAACTTTTTACCAGATTATGCAATGAAGGATCATTTTCAGCGGCATAACAATATCCGTAATGAGGCGGAAGCTGAACTACCAAAGAATTTCTAGGGAATGCAAATAATTATTATCCATTCATATCTGAAGTCTTACGGACGATAGTGTTGCAAAAAGTGGATAATGGCTATATCCAAACATCATCACAAGATCGGAGCGTAAATAAACCATTTAAAAAAAATGTGCATATCGTAAACATGTTGAGTATTGGCCAATTAGTTACATTACTTTAAATTAATATATTTCAGCAGTGTACAGTGTCCATAAATTGTAGATGGATATCGTTAGATCGTAGTCGAATTCACATATTCAAGTATCTAGTTTTCGACAGCGATCCCATTATATTGGTGGGCCGCTGTCATCGTTTATTGGGATATAACGACATCCGCTTCTGAAACACCGAAACCAGTCGCGAACAAACGAGAGAGATAAGTCAGTTTATCGCACGACTGATAATATTCCGAACTCTTCCTTAAAACTCTCGGCTTATTCATTGTATGTATCCACTTCATTTTTACATACTTAACACGGAGTGTTACCTGGACATAGCCTACGCTGAATTATTCTTAATTCCCTTGGTAATTAGTGTTTCATCTACATATCATAGGCGTCATGCGAACTAGAATATTCTAAAATCTGTCAAGTCCCACGAATATTAAAAATACGTACTGTTTATTGGTTGATTACTTTATTTTACCTTAGGTTATTTTATTTTAGGTTTGTGATACGAAACCTATTGCTTGTTGGAGTTGGAAAATGGTTTTAAACAATTCTTTCCTCGTGTCATTTTATAAAATTGACTGAACCATTTCTACGCTATTAGTCAATGTGGAATCAGTATAATATAGCAGACTGTAAAGCGATAACATAAACATAATTTGAAACATTCTTCTTCGTTTAAATTAACACGAAGCAGTGAAATTTAAATCAGGTATTCTCCAAGGAATACCTGCTAATGACACTATCTCCAAACTGACTACGGTACTTCGTCGGCCGCGGTAAAAATACGTTAATGTTTTCTGGAATCCTCGCCGACTGGAGGAACTGAAATATCGAAGTTCCATTTGGAACTGATCTGAATTTCAATGGGACGTCCATTTATCATCATTCAGAAAAAAACCGAGGTGGGACAGAAAAAAATTTCCCCGCCTCAAAACTCCGCGAGTCCGCTCTGACCTCGTGAAAACGAGTTCCGTCGCAAACAGGAACAGGTGTAGTAGGACACTTTTTTCATTTCCTCGTACGTGTCCAAACGGAAAATAAAATATTGTGTCGAAATAATTGTTCAGCTCCGCCAGTGAATTGGCCAAGTTACATAAATGCTGAGTATTGGTAAAAATGAATAAACAATTGAACATAAGAAGTAGATAATATTCATAAAATACAAACGGTCTAATCTACCTATACCATTTTGTTTTATTCGTAGACATCTAATATGCCATAAAATTGTTAGGGAATTTGAAATGTTAATACCTGAAGAATATCAGATAGCTTTAAGTTATTTATTTTATGACTTAAGTTATTTGATACCACAACATTACCAGACAAAAACAGTACAACGGTTGGTCCATGTTGAATTCATTGGCTCTGCTGGTCATCGCTCCTAAGCCTCTACAACGAGAATAGGTCATGGCCTCAGATTATGTTGAGGGCAATAGGAAATAAAAATTACCGGCACATAGGATAGCTAACTGGGATTCCTTCTGTAATCGTAATAGTATTAAAGATAAAATATTGTCTCCTCTCTCTGATCGCACCCAATAAAGAGACTGAATGGGAAGACGATAGGATTTTCTCAAGATCTCAGGGCATGACCGCGCGTAAGCTATTGTTTTTATCTCCGCCATTATAGGCCGACGCTCCCTTATACTTACGCGCGCATAAGGCCATCCTTAAAAACTGCGCGTCGCGCAAATTAATTACCGCGCCACATTTCCATATTTCCCCCCTGCGCTGTGTCGTCTCATAACGAGTTCTCGAGAGAACGAAGCGTTGGATGGGGAAGGGGGGAGCGATACCTCTACCGACGGCTACTTGGACGGGCCACGGCTTCCGAGGACTTCCGCCAAACGATCCGATCGATGTTCATCAAACTTGGCTTTGAAAAGAAGTCGGTACGACAAAAGGCAAGGTCCTTTCATGGGGGAGGGTCCCGCGAATTCAATTTGCAAAGACAAAACGAGGGCCCGACAACAGAGGCCGGCCAGTTCTCCAACTATTATTACTTTCAGCTTTGTATCCTAACCAGATAAGAAAATTTACGCGGGTCCCCGTATAGATACGGAGACTTCTATTCAGTGAAACGATGCCTGATTTTAAAAAGATCTATAATATTCAGTACCTATCGTGCAACACCACTTTTTGTCTTTGGTCTCTCGTTGGGTATATTGTGGTAAATGTGTACCTTCCATTGGTTTTTTATTTTATTATTTTTATTACAGTTATAATAAGGTATTAGGCAACATTGTCTAAATAATAATTGTCATAAAACTTCCTTAAATACCCTACAACATGTTGAGGATAGGTATCAAGTATAACGTTGGGTGGTACTCAGGGAATGCCGAGTACATATAGCGAGGCGTGGGGCTAATAAATAAATATTACTATTAAATACCTACATAAAAAATAATAATGTAGTATATAAACGATTTACGATCTTAAAGCACATCTTCAGAGACTTTTAAATAGAATACACTTAGGTGTTATATCACAAGAACCGCATATTGTCAATAAAAGTTAGTAACAAAAGAAGTGACCTTATCAAAATTTAACTAGATTTAGTGACTTGGTAACTTTTTAAACTGCTTTCGCTAATGCTTTAATTTTTTATTTTATTTTCTGTGCATTAAAACTTGTAATAAAGTTGAGAGTTCTGTAATTACTAGGTAAAGTTGTGAAACAATTCTATTCATTTAACTGCAACTTTCCTTGTACTTCCTGTTATTCCTATTACTATGTCTGTAGGTTTCAAACTTATTCTTCCGAAGATAATAGAGTTTTTGCTTGACAGGGTAGCTGAACCTTTAGTATCTCTCTTTAGTCCAAAAGAATAAAACATTATATTCTGGCTGTAGTTCAGTTCTTAATACTTATTTAGAGTGGTGTTACAAGTTACTTTCGAAGACAAAGATGCAACAGCTCAGCTCGTTCCTTCCGATGGGCGTTCTTCAGATTCAAAGCTCTCCTCCAATCATTTTCATGCTTTTTCTACCCAAAAGCTCTATCTTAGATAGAGAACATGAACGTTTAGTGCGACCGCACTTTTCTACAAAGTAAACTACTTTATTGGTGGGAAATAAATATTTGTCCCGCGGCTTAATAGCTATTACGTTGCACAGAGTCCTCCGTCCAAGGACATACCCTTTCTGGAATGATGTTACACGTAATGAAAAACTGCTAACTAATCATTCTACCACGCATCATGCGGGTTGTAATGCGTGTTTAGTACTTGGAGGTGCAAAAATGTATTTCGTTATACTTAATTGGACCCGATAATTCAATGCCTGATATGTAAATTTAGAATATTTGAAGTCGTATTAATATCTCGAGTGCTTAACGTACACCATTGTGACAAAGATGTTTTTCTGGACCATTGCCAATGACGACGGCAGCAAACCACAAATCCTATATTCTCAGTAGGAATGAATGAGGACCTTGGATGATTAAAAACCTGTTTGGGATATGCGTGATTTTAATACACATTTTACGTCATCGGTGACCTACGCGAAACAGAGGGGATATTTAATAACAATCTGGGGTCGGTAACCGCAATGAAATAAATTAGCTAACCATAATTTTTAAGTAACAGTGTTTAAGACGCCCCGCGAAAATATGAATGAAACATGTATACCTCGTAATATACTAAGGAGTATACAGTATAGGAGATGACTATCCAAGAAGGTCCTATTGTTACATAGTATTATTTACGGTTTTCTTATCATTGCGGAATTTCCCATTTAAAAAGAATGTAATAATCTGCTGGAAACCTAATATGTGAACGCAGATACCCGTTTACCAAGAAAGGTTATCAAAGAACAAAATTGTTTTTGATTGAATAGTGTTACGGCAGTAATTTTAATTCAATTATTGCTGCATTATAGCCCGTTCATTTCTGTTATATAATAGAGACGGTTAAATTAACCAATACCGTCCGCAACTCTGAATTCCAATAAGATATATGTGATGGAGAAATTGGAAATAAGAGAACATTCAATATACTATTGAACCTTAGTTATTAGGGGTCCTTTTTCCTGATTGATTTACTCAAGACCTTTTACTTTTCAGATAAAATTGAATGGCTTCAGAGTTTAATTGAACTTCAGGGTTCGGTACAAACAACTGAAGCATCGTTCAGATGATAATTATTCAATGTGTACTTCCTTTTCTGTTTTTAATTTACTAGCACTGATAATGAATACGGTTTTGCTAACATAGAAGGCATTCGGTTGACGTCACATTATTATAGACGTTATTATAAACCGATTTCAATTATAGTATTCTTGTTTTTAGAACACTATCTTTCTGCTTATCGCTTGGTAGTCTCAGTGAAAAATGCGATTTGGAACTGTGCGTGCGGCTAAATTGAAAATTGCGAGAAATAACCGATAGGTGGAGAAGCCGCAGATTTCCATGATATCCCCGGCTACCGTGATGAGAGGCACTTAGCCAAGACTAGTAGCTTCTAGGTTCAGAGGTGGGATGATAGCTTCAAGGACCCGGCCTTATAACCGGACAATTGTTATACTCGGAGTATCAGATTGATGTTTAAATCGTTTCAGTGCCAGTCTCACTCGCGGACACGCACGAAAATTTAGTTCCCTGTCATTCGATAATGGCCGGCGGCTAACGACGCGTCTTGGTTCGTGAATAGAATCATGAATATGCAACAACAAAAACTGGATACGCATCTGAAACTCTAAAGTCTGCGAACTGCCAAGAGGCGAGCAAAAAAAAACTCCCCCAACCGACCACGTGGACGCTGAAGAAACGTCTACGAAATTTCAAAATCGTAAATACAACGGATAAAGGCCGGAAAAACAACTAACTTGCAGAGATATATCGGAAACGAGGTTGCAAAATGTCTGGCGTGGTTTGAATGAAACTCAAAGACCGTAAAATATTCTCGAATCATACTGCCGATCCACTATAACAGGTAACAGGGAACGCAACAGAAATGAGAAACCGTTCTACACGAGACCAAATCAGCTAGTGAAGACAGTAGATCGAAATACTGAGTACATGCAATAGTTAAAAATATTTAATATTGACAACGGGCCTGAGAACAACTACTAAACTAGAATTGCCCTCGTATATTTCATTGAATCTTGCCTTTTGATATTGTCATTATTTTTAAATCAACAAAATCATTTAATTGGTAATTATTACAGTAAATGGTCACATCATATAATATTTCAGTCTGATTAAAAAATGTAGGATTGTTTGCTTCTACTGCACTCTGATTGGGAAATTATTTCGGCATTCAAATTTGTACCTATCATACCCCGGAAGGAATAATATGAATTTTAAGAGAACATATGAATTTAACATGAATTTATTTACCAACCCTCGGACAATGGAGCAAATCTTACCCCCACCCCCTCCCTGGATTCTGGAAAATCTGTAAACCAAATTTCATCGACCGATGGTCATGATGAGGATTCACTTCGGGGAAAACCCGATCTTGCGGCGCATTGAAATAAACCCATCCTTTATTCAAGAAATCGAGTCAATAGGAGTCGATGATAGAAGACTACTTGAAAATAAGAATGTCGGGAAAGTTGAGCAAACCGAAAAGATAAATGTTTCCGCAAAGATAAATGGAACACACGTTATAAACCGTATAACATGGACTGTATTTCATACGAAAAGAAATCGGAACTACTCTTTAATGGAGTTGAAGTTTGGGATTCAAGTTCTGCCTGTAAAACTCTAAAATGTAACATAAAAAGTTTAGTTTATCTCTAATACTTTTTTACTTATTAACACCAAATTTTATAATGAGTGGATATGTGTTTATCCGTGACTTACCTCTTATAGCTACAAGAAAATTTTTGTTGTTAAGAAATATTATTTATTATATTGAAATAGTTATATTAAATAATTGGTTCCCTTAATTTGTCCAAATTCACCCTTTATTTTATTAGGACAATTCTTAGTTTAGTAATTTTGTTCATATGAATTTCCAATTTTAGTATATGTACCGCCGAAGCAAGTACATACTATACCAATAAATGAAAAAAAAGATATTTCCATCCGTCAGGCAATCACCATTCCATTTTTGCACCACGAAAAATACATTGCGAACTGTTGGGGATTAGTTTTTCTAATTATAAGTAATGTACCGAGCCAGGGCAGGTCTCCCCCGTACCTGATGTATTTGCCGTGATAGTATTGCAATTATGTGGAAGTTTCCCAGCGCATTTTTTTCTCTATAGATGACAGTCGGTTATTAATGATAGGGTACCGAACCTCTTAATGCCCTAGGACAGCCGGATTCGGTTTCCAAGGAGATTCTGAACCCGACGGAGAGGGTTCGATGACCGTTCTACTCTGTTGGACGGGGAAACCGCCACCCCAATTGTTGACGCCGGCCGCCCCCACCCTCACCACCAACAAAGATGCCATTGTGTCTCAAGCTCAATGAGGCAAACTAGAACACATATACATGTCAAATATAAATAAAAGATAGCTATATACATCGCTGATTAACGTATCTCAACATAAATTTACTAAATTTGCTTTGAATCAGAATTTAAACGAAATTAAATGTTCAAAATAAAAAATATAGCCAGCTAAATCGTATAAGCAGATTCATATATATATATATATATATATATATATATATATATATATATATTGCTATTTCCCTTTCTAATACAAGCCCAGTAAAATCGTGAGTAATGATTCATGTCCCCGACATCGTTGCAGTAATTTAAATGCAGCCTGTCTTAGTAGTCGGTAGCCGGCAGGTTGGAGAAATAATTTATAACTAAACAACTCAAAAAAAAGATTACACAATTGAGATTGATGAAGTGATTATCCGCCAGCAGTTTTCGTTAGTTAATTGCAGCTCATTGTCTATGAAAGACGCGAAGGACACATTGATTATTAAGCCCTTGAATGTTTTTCTTGTATCGGTTCGAATCCCTCAGATTGTACGTACGGAGGATTATTCGAGTTGTATATATAATATTACCTAGTTTGGATTGCCATCACTGGGTGGCGTCTTTATCGAGAGAAACAAGAGAAATTAATTAATTAAAGCGCAATTGTACTTATAACTTATATACGTTGATTGTACAATAAATAAAGTTGATAAAAAACCTACTTTGAAACACCTGTGGTCTGCTCGCAATCTTGAGAAGAATGCAAAATCTACGATACAATATTATCTTTTTGGATTATGAAAACTACTTGTGTATTGGAAAAAAGTTTGCCACAAGCGTATCCAAAATGAATTAGAAAGCCGAAATACGTAGTCGGAAATATGTGTCCCACTATATGCCCCACATTGATAGAAATTAGTAAGCTGTACTTTCTTATGACCTGTGATTATACTTCTGATTGAAATATAATTTTCGAGACATTTTAAATGGAAACTTCGAAGGTAGCCAATGAATAATCATAACTACAGATAAGCCCTAAACATCTTACATGGAATATTAATTTTCTTTTCTTTTGTTGATTTCTGAGGCCGCCTCCTTTGGAATCAGTCTTCCTCCGCTAGTTGAATATTGATTATTCTCTGGGCATTCAAGCCGCTAGAGTTTAAAACTAATAAAATTGCAGTATAACCAAATATTTCCGAAAGCAGTAAGAGTTAGAAGTTTAAAACGGTAATCGGATAATCGGTTGCCGAAGCGGCCTTGTGTAGAAGGCTTTGCCGATTAGCAATTCATCTGACCCTATCTCCCGGACTGGACGTCTGGTGAATTTCCTCGCCGTGGATCAGGGGAAGGGGAAACCGACGAGAAATATAAATAAGGCGGCGGCCGGCCCTCACTGGCAGAGAGAATAACTCGGCAGAAATGGCGACCAACTCTATCGGCATCCGCTTGGCTCTGGTGCTCGCTTTGGCAGCAGTCGCCGTCCTGGCCCAATCGTACACCGACAAGTACGACAACATAGACGTCGACGCCATCCTGAGCAACGAGAGGCTCTACCTGAAGTACAAGGAGTGTTTGACAAACAAAGGGACATGCAGTCCGGACGCCAGGCAGCTGAAGGGTAAGGGCGTGGGATTTTTCTTAAAACGGAAGCGCTTTATTACTTCGAAGTGTTTCAAACCGGAACAATTTGTACTCAATAATTGCTTCCCCTTTTCTTCCATTCTCCGTGGTACTAATGCAATTGTACAACTTACTGTGCCCAACCTTTCGCGGGATAATCGAGGTCTCTTCTAAATATAATATTAAATTCTGGAGATATGTACGTCGCTGTTATGTTTCCTCCGTGACTATTTCGTTAGTGTCACAACGAAACCGTACTACAGTTCCATTTGCTAATTATCTCCTATTAACACTACTATCACTACTCCGTTTCGGACAGCCCAGACAAGGACAGTAGGACTCTCTATAATACGCGTTTTAAATGCGTTCAAATTTTAAAATAATCACTTTTGTTGTGTTACTAAACGCCTGTAACTGCATTTAACCAAATATTTGCAGCCGAGGTTAACATTTCTAGGGGGCGCTTGAAAATGACCGCTTTTAATCAACTCTTTAGAAAATTATAGTCATACAGATTACAATAATGGCAAAATTAGTCACCTTACGGTAATGTAAACTGGGTGCAACCTCCTCTAGGTAGAGTCCAAACAATACGGCTTACAGTATAAAGAAAGGGGAAGACGCACTTGAGAAGATTACAGACTTACGCACTATGCAAGTCAATGAAAGGGGGCAATTGTCCACACTGACTGGGGGTCGTAAACTTTCCAGACCTTCTGTCGCCGCTTCTTTGAAACCTAATTGCGCTAATGGAACTCGCATGCGGAAAGCTAATAAGTAGAGTTTGAAAGGGATAATAACTCTAAAGTTACACTGGGTTCGATATAATATCCTGGACTGGGAGGAATTATTATTCAATTTTTGCACTGGCCTCCAGTGACTTATATAGAGGGAGTGGAAAGAAAATTCTGGGAAAACATAATAGAGTTAGTTTTGTTGTACCTTCATTAATCAAATTAATTAATGCATATAAAATACAATAAAGATTTAATTTTTTGTGGTGTGATATTGTGTCCCCTCTGATTTGGCCCCATTATATATTTCCAATTTCGTTTTCTCGCCATCGTAAGTAGCAGACTAAATGCGGTTTTGAACGACGAATGTTATGAATTCTGTTTCCTATGTTGACGCATATTAGTTCGTTGAGTATAGAGTTTGCGTTTTTCATATTTTTTCATACGCTTCTTGTTATCGAAGTAAAATCGCAGAAAGGAAATTTTAATATTCGATAATCCTAATTAGTCCATATTAAAACATTCAGTTTGAGAAAGAAGCAAGTTTACAAACCTAGAATTTTCCTAGAATTTTATTTTACTAGCTATACCATTTGTCTAACTTGTTCTGGCCCTGCGAGCAGTCTAACACTCAATCTAACATAGACTTAACCCGAAGTTTAGATTGGTCTTATACTAATTGAAATCTCACTGTCAGCAAGTCATATGATTCGAACACCGAGCCAGGAACCTCTAAGCCAACAATGCCACAACAGAAGATAATCCTGGAATTTTATAGTGTAAAGAAAAAAGCATCACTGTTGCAATATAGTGCCTAAATAAAGCTACATTCAGTCGAAAATAATTACAAATAATTGGATTCCACAATACTGCGGGTATTATAACTTTGCTTTATTTTGCAAGTTATAGAGTGTGGCAGATGGCACGCATTCCGTATCCTTATATGTGTTCGCGCCTTTTCTCATCGGCAATACAAATTCCCAGATGGCAACATGAGATATAATGTAATTATAAGAAGACCATTGTCCCTGTATAGACGGCAACTGTGATGAAACCGCGACGTGCGACACCGGGGCAGTGATTCACCGCACATCTGAGTCGTTCTTACGAGACTAGTTATTATACTATTTTTACGCTGAAATCTCTTCACTTTATACAACTCGGCGCAAATAGGGACTTTATATTCTTTGCCCTTACTTCATAATTTCGGCTGTCGCTCCACTACATTATTACGTAAAGGTTGTTTTGATTGATCCGATCGTTTATGCCCGGTCAAGAGTTACAGCTTACATTCCACCGGCTTTTTTCGCAAGTAATCTAAGTTAATTTAAAGCTAAATGCGAAGGTCAATTGACCGTTATGTCCTAACGCTGAGTCGTTAATATGAGTACAGTTCATTTATAATGTTACCTTGAAAATTTCTCTGTTTTAATGAAACACTACCAGTTCAACTTTTATAGACGAATTTTTTACATAAAACAAATGTTTAAAGTCTTACCCGCATTATAAACTGGGATCGGCTGTTTGGGCGAAAATATTTATTTCTTAAATCTACCGAACATAAATCAAATAAAAATGTTGAATTTAACTATAATATTTTTGGGTCAGCTTTGCTTCCCGACGCCTTGGAGACCGGCTGTTCTAAATGTACCCAGAAACAGAGGGAAGGATTCGGCAAAGTGATCAAGTTCTTGACTGAGAAGAAGCCCGATGATTTGGCCGAACTGGAAAAGCTCTACGACCCGAAAGGAGAATTCAGGAAAAAGTACGCGGGGGAAGCCGAGAAACACGGCATAAAATTGTAGTAGCACCCGCGCGTGAAGGCGGCCTACAGAAAATAGCAATTTAGCAAACAAGAAACCATCCCTGAGTAATCAGTGTGATTGTTACATTCCCGTATATTAGCCACGTTATCAATAAATATCAGTTACACCTAATTAAATATATCTTCTAAATTGTTACTATCCTCGATCCCGTCCTGTTGGGAGAACAAGGCGTACAGTTTGATGAAGCCATAGGATCATTTATTTAATAAATGTGTACATATATCGAGGTTTTACAGAAATATTCCGATATACGTGCATTATAGACCGACGCACGTGGGAAAGGAACGGATATTTGATTTATTAATTATGTTTGATTTGATCACTTAAAGAAATTCATTTAAACAAAAATTCCTCTTTTATTCAATGACCTACCATTATATGGAAGGTATTGACGGATGTTACTTGAGTTCCTTCGCAATTTAGTTCAATTTATTTCCATCCAATTTCTAAAAGGCAGAAAGAATACAATACAATGGCAATGTTTGCTTGAACATGCAAACTTCCCCTTGGGACTGGAGAAGGTGAAAATAATTGCTAACTTTTCTCAATATTAAAATTTGTAGATGATTGAATCTATATCTACAGAGAAACTTTAGTTTGAGAGAAAAATTTACTTGGATTCCTTATAAACCAAAAATAACCCCATTGTCGATAATTTTATAATCGAGAACATTTCAGCCGAAGGTAAGTATTACTTACTTAATAATACAATACAATGGCAATGTTTGCTTGAATATTTATTGCTCGCTCGTGTAAATGGAGCAAAGTGAAATATAATTATAAACCTTCCTCGCTATTAAAATTTGTATCTACATTTTCACACATGTCTTTAGGTCACACATGTGATCTATATCTACAGGGAAACTTTTGCTTAAAGACCAAATATAATATGAAATTTATATATTGGAGAACATTTCAGTCGAAGTTAAGTATTACTTGTTTAAAGTTTAAACATTTCACCTGAAGAATAGGAAAAGTTCAAATTTTCAATTTAACGAATATTCACTCTACACAATAATCACTAATTAAAGGCGACTTCGGAATTACATCATTGTACCCACACAATTACTCCTTTTCCCGAGCCTATTATCATCATAGGGGTATGTCGTCATGGATAACCTATAAAGATATCTACAATGACTCACAATTATATAATAATTTCTACTATTGATCTATATTTCATATTCAGTAGTAATAAGTCCATCTTTTAAAATGGGCTCAAAATCAAAGGACAAAAGTTGGGGGTAACCTCAAAGGTCTACCTAGAGAAAATCGAAAAAGGTATTCGAGAGATTTTTTCTGTAAATTTTAATATTACTTTTTGAACGGAAATTATGATATTTCCTACAATTAACTTTGTTCTTGTAGGTCGACTTACCGTTCAGATAGACAATGGGCTACTCTCCCCGATGGGAGAACAATAAATATAACTTACATTGTTCTTCACTGAGCCCTTCTTTCTGGAGGTAAGCAGTATTATATTGGTCGCTCACTCTTTACCCTCCACTTTTTCACCAAACATAAGGACACACACACACACAGAAAGGGCATTGAAATGTTGCCTATTTAGAACACCACACAGTAGGAGGACAGTAATACATTTTGTTAAGCCACAGAAAATGTATTTACATCTATAACAGAGGTTTTACCGAAATCTAAGAAGGAAGAATCTCATCACTCTTTTAAGTTGAAATTATTCATCGAAGGGAAAAAAATCGGCTCCAGTTAATTTACGCCTTTATTCAGTGATAGAGTACAAATAAACAGAACTGTAATCATCAGCGTGTTAACCTTAAAAATTGATTGGCAATAAATTAGAGATAAAGAAGTAACGAAAAAATAGCCCCAGCAGATGACCACCGCTATAGTTGACGCGCCCGACACCGGATAAAACTCGGACAAAGTGAAAACAAAGCGTGAGGCGGAAAGAGATATTACTTAGGTCTGAGTTGGGCGGAGGAGAAGAAAGCGGAAGAATGAAAAACCCATGGGGGGCGGGCCGGAGGCAAAAACTCAGCGCTCGTCCCGTCTATTGGCATTTATCATCCGAGACGTCGGCGCCTCCTGGTGGTCGGCGTTTGTCCCGGGGATTTGAAGTTGTCCCACTCTCGTAAATCACCCGCAGCGTTTCTTCTCAACACGGGAGAGTAATCGCGCCGGTTTAGAAAACGCCGGCCTCTGGAATTAAGTTTATTTTTATGACCTCCGAAAAATATGGCTCCGGCTTGTGAGGTCGAAGGCATTCGCGGTTTTACCGCGGCGTTTTGTTCTACAGCAAACTGGAATATTCACTATGTTAAATATGTTCTCTATATTTATCCTTATGTAGCATTACGTTAGCCTCAATTAAAATAACCACTGCACATAACTGAAAGATAAGCTTCGGATTTAGGTTAATTTTTTATTAGACTATGGTTGTTATTATTAGCATTACCGGCTATATTTAATTCCGAATATTGTTGCAATTTTTAATAAATTGGGGTAAGGGTTTTCAGGAAGGAATGCGAATTAACGGACGGTGCCGCCGTTAAATAAATCACACTAAAATTTTTATTTAACTTTATTTGTAATAAGCAATGTAACGTTATTTGAGGCGGTATGTGCCGAAATCACGTTAATTTATTTTTGTATACATGGGGCTGGAATACTGCTTTCGATTAAAAATTAATTCGGCTTCTGGAATTTGGACCTGGTGATTCCCGTGGGATCGTATATCTTCTCGAGGACGGCGTAGTCCACTGGCTTCTTCTCCAGAAGGAATTCGATCACTTTTCGCACTTCCCGCAGCTCGTCCGGTGTACATTTGGCACATTGCGTGGCCAGAGCATCGGGCAAGATGTCTAACACGAAAAACAAATTTTTTATGTTAAATATTATGGTTACTATGTGCGGACAGTAAAACATATTACACCTTATATATTTATTTTGTGTTGCGTGTTTTATTAATACAGTAACGCATATTGATTTATACGAGATTTGGAAATTACAGAGTTTCTCTGGCGAGTAAACGGGGCAAATAACGTTTTCAACGTACAAATATAAAGGTAGCAAATATAAAGCGAATAAGTGATCTGAATTCAAACATATATTCGATCATTATTCAGCACGCAGTATTGCGAAAAATCGATGTCACCTTCAAGTAGATTTACGAGACATTTGATCGTATTTACCGCATCCCATTACACCAGCCACAACAGAATGAAGCGGCGCCAAAGACCACACAGAAAATAATACAAACATGAATAAATAAAACTTGTAAATGAAAACGAGAGAGGCATGGACAATGAAAGAGGAAATTATTTTTATAAATTATATAATTTGACGTTGTGAGAAGAAATGACTGATGATTGTTTGCTGATTGTTATCTGATCAAATTGGCCAATTAGTTGTGTATAGCCTTTGCGCGAGCATTAATATTTTGCTAGGGTTTCAGATTGTCATCACTAGGCTCGTGCTCGGTCTCCTTATCCAGTTGCCTGTACCTTTCCTTGCGTACTACACTGATGGATATAAACATGTTTGGTTACCTGTGAATACTCATCAGCACTAGGACAACATTGTTAGTATAACAGTGTTCTGTTCACTATATTTTGAATACCTCTTTGTTCTGCGAGGGTTCGGATAACAATATTCCTTCTGTTTCCGCTCGCTGGTGTCTACCAGTTTCATCGTAAACTGATATAAATTTGTCACTATACTGTGAATGGAATTCTACGACGTTCTGGCGCATGGTTCGAACAACAGCTGATCAGAAATTAGTAGAGTAAATGTAAAATTATAGTTTGAAATACCTGATCTGTAGTTGGCGAGGGTTTGGAATACTGCAGTTTTCACGTTCTTCTGTCTCCTCTCGCTGGTTTAATCTCTGCTTTATTCGGTTGCGTTCTTTAGTTCGATCTTTCTCGGCTGTTCGCCATCTTCAGTGCGGCGTGGGTCACGTTGGCACAAAACCAGCGATAGGAGACAGAGGAACGTGAAAACAACAATAAAAATATATTGGATATCATTAATATATTGGCCTTATGACGATAAAAAGTTATAATAAAAAATGCCCAAAATTATTATTAAAAAAACAATTTTTATAAAATCGCACTGGGGCTTTTATAATCATGCAACGTAAATGGGCGAAAATATAACGAAATCCGAAAATTGCATATAAATTCAAATTATTGTGTGGATTGCCGTGGTATCCGTCCACTTACCTTTGATGGCTTTCCCTTCGGAAGTGCACTCTCCTGCGCCCGTGAGGCAACCGAAGTATTGCCTGTAGGTCACGTCGTCGGTCAGTATTTTATCGACTTCTATATTCGATGGGAAGACATGGGCGCGTGCTGCGGCCACCGCAACCAGGACCGAAGCGACCAAAGCGGTTGACAGTTTCATTGCCTTCGAGTGCCCGAAAAGGAATGCCGGCCGGTCACGATCGGCGATTCGCTTTTATACGCCAGTTATAAAATCCCGAGGAGCTCTGGAAAGAGGAAACTCATAATGCAACTAGATAAGATCTGAGTTATTTCTTTTGTGCGCATCAGTGCTTCGCGGTGTCTGTCCCTTTCCGCTCCCGTGCGGTCTTACGTCCGGACGTCAGCCCGCCCTTGAGCTTGTAATTAAGACATGAAACATTGACTTGGGATTTGGGTCAACTGACAATAGGTGGCCTTCAATAAAGGAAACGTGTATAACTTTGTGTCCTATTGAATTTAAAAATTAATATTAATTACCGCTGAACATTTTCGTTGGATTATTAAAATTACTCCAGTCGTCGATTCCTATATTAGTTCTCTGCCAGAATACAACACTATTATTAGCGCCGCACAGAATGACTAATAGCACTCGCAAAATACCAGTGACGACGGATCTCTAATAACTTAAATACGACGTAAAAGTGTTTTTCATCGGCAGCCGACATCTCCAAGTACCTCGCGGCATAACTAATGGAGTATTGATTTCCTGCCCATGACTATACTGATTTATTATCGAGGAAATGCATCAAAGCAAAAAGAACAGAGAGTAAAGGTCAACACTTCGGTCCCACATTATTACATTATAATAATTCGATTGGTATACTTATACCAATATAAGACGAAATTTTTCATGTTTAAATTTCGTAGTACCATAATGTTTCTAAAACACGTTTAGGCTAAATAGTTTTGGTTCTACATCGTGAGAGCAACCGAATAAATATTTTGTTGACACCTGTGGACTTTCTCAATAGGTCAAAGTATCAAGGTTTAGAGATAAAAAAACTATTCAAGTTATTGTCCTCTCCACTAAGACCCTTCTGTCGGATCTTTCAGACATACTTTGTTCAAGGACATACACTGTAGTTCATGTCCAATTTTACGATGTCCCAACTTCTTTGAAGAAATAGAAATTTTGAAGAAAACCCTACAAATTTGTACTCTGTATTACAGTTGTTGTCTTCACCCAAGTCTTATCTTTGGAAGTTCTAGACATACTATTTCCATCCTGTAAGTTCATTTTCATCTCGAAAGCTCACTTCTGTTTATATTTTCGTTTAATAAGTTGTATCATTAAAATACAATTTTTTATATAAAGATCTGTGAATTAATAAATTGGGAAGAATTCATAATGAAATCTGTATCTCCGTAACTGTATATTATCTACTGTTTTCTAGATCCAAAAACTAACTAGTTCGATTATTCATAACCAAACCATTTAATTTCCTAAAAAAATGTTAGTTTGTTAACCAAAAATATTACACCACTTTACTTGTTATGATTGGGTACTCAAAAAGACAAAGGCTTATAGACTTCGTGAAACATTTATTGTCAGAGTTTACATTCATTAATCATCGAAATTAACATTGGCCGGGAAGTAGTAAAATATATCTCTGCGGTAGATTCAATCTCTGAAACGGTAATTACTTTTGCTTCTGGAACTTGGACCTGGTGATACCGGTGGGATCGTATATCTTCTCGAGGACGTCATAGTCACTTGGTTTCTTCTCTAGAAGGAATTTAATCACTTTCTGAGCGCCCTCCCTCTCTTCCTGCGTACACTTAGAACACTGGTTGGCCAACGCGTCTGGCAGGACTTCTAAATTATAAAACAAATATGATGTGACATTTAATTACAAATTTTAGTCTTCTCTGCGTTCAGATTATTTTGTATTTAAACTAAACTACTTGAGCCAATTTCTTAAATATGAATCAGATTTACTTTTACATATTCAATCCGTGAAGGAATATGCAACGAATACTCGAAATTTATTCAATATTTATACAATCCTACGGTCTACAATATTTATACAGTCCTACGGTTTTCATATCATTTATGTTTGACATTGAATTTAGTATAATTATTAGCTATGATTAGAATCGTACATACTGTTTCCGCACATATAATTTGGAGTAGAAAAATTTATGACCTATAATAGTAGTTGAGAAACCCCGGAGTTAGTCTCGAGGTAAACTAACTCCTAGGTCATGTTATAGTTGTGATTGCTGTTCTTGGACTTTGAAAACAGTAAAATTATTTTCTCTAGGGTAGCTAGAGCTCATTACTCATTTTGTATACCTGTAAATTAAACGGAGCTGTACGCGTGTAGTATGGTACCGCTGGCGACTTACCTTTAAAGGCTTTCCCTTCAGGGCTGCACTCGCCCCCTTTCAGACACTCGAAATACAGCTTGTAAGTCCCTTCATCGGTCAACACTTTATCGATGTCTATGTCGGGAAATGTCTGAGCTCGGACCGCGGCCAGAGCCAGTACAGAAGCGAGCAGAGCGAGCGAGTATCTCATGATGGCTGCTATTCCGTTAGGGGCTCGGACGAAGAGTGATAACTTCGACCGATCGCGGTTGGTTTTTATACGGTCGATGACATCCGCCGGTGAAGGACCTTAAGAAAAATTAGATAAGTATCTGGGGCTTCGCTCAGTCAACCGACACGGACATGCACTCTGCTGGGAGGTTAACACGAATGAATTAACCTTCAGTCTTAATTATTATGAAGAACGTGGGTATTCTTTAGATGACAAGAGGCCTTTTGGCTCAAACGCAGTGGAAAGTCTAAATTAATTACCTATTTATCATAGCTATAAGAATGTCCATTGAAATATGTTGTTATTTACTTATTATTACTAGGTCAAATTTTTCTAGAAGGTTATTAGTACTATCAAGTGTGATGTCTGCTTGTTATAAGTGTTTCTTAGTTTTTTAAAATTATTATTTATTATAAAATGAATATATTGTCATTCGACATGTAAAACGATATCGATGAAGCATTATGCTCCAATGGAATAACCGAGAATACTATTAAATTTTAACCTAAAAGAATATAACTAGAACATTAAAGAACGCAGATTCTAGTTTTAGATATGTAGTTGTGCCTGCTCCAGCTTTGCGCACAGTTCATACTGTAAATGCATTTTTAAAATCAATAAACGGTGAACATTTTTTTCTAGAAACTCAACCGAAAACCTTGAGAAGTAAATACGCTTCAAAAATATGCAAACGTGATTTCGAATTGTAGGATTGTATAATCGAGAAGATGTATTGGATTGGTGAATTTCTCTGTTCAAACAACGGGGGTATAGAGAATGGTTATTTTTATATTAAAACAGGTGGTATTAAGACATAAAAGGTTTGTTTTGTCTTAAAATACTGCCTAGGTTAAACCCAATTTCAAGAAGAGGCTATATAATTTTATTATTATAATAATTAAATCTAGTAAGTGAATTCACGTAAGATGGTTGACAGAAGCCAAATTAAATTTCATTTCATTGATTAAGGAAATGTAACTAATGAGTAAAAATAAACTGACGTTTACATACTGAAGAAGCAATTTTTATTTGAACATTTCATTCAGTGATAACAGTACAGGTACAACGGTAGCAGATCTTGTAAATTACATTTAAATAATTACAAACAAAGTGATCGAGGGTTGTGGAGCAGTGGAAGATTCAATTGTAAACTCCATATTAATAAAATGTTTTTGAATGTTATTTTCACGTTGGCCGCTCTTTTTGGCAGACATGATGCACTAATGTAACACTAATTTTCAAGTCAGCATTCCTCCCCAGATGAGAGGATTTTCATCCGGCAGCATCAACCGATATTAAACCAGTCTTAAGATATTTCCGTTGATAGTTGAGACTGTGACTGACACACGCAAATAGAACTCACAAACTTAGAATGAGCCGGTCGACGTAAAGTTTAACTGTCTGTAATCTATGTTTAAGTAGCTAGCATTCCACAACTTTACACAGACATACATAGCATTTAATACTCACTGGCTATGAAATCTTCTATCTATATCAATGTCTATATAAAGCTCAATGCGTGTCGAATTCAAAATGAGATGGAAATTTCCATCAACAACAATACAATACATTGTACATGTTGTACAATAGATACAATCGAATAACATTAACATTATATATAAAGGTAAATGCACTTAAAAACAAGTATTAAGTTCCCTGTGTTCTTATCAATACAAGAAACTAAAGCAAACAGGAACTTGTGTTATTCCGAACAAGAAGGTAACGGCTCCGAAAATAAAGGCAAATTTATTCAATCAATATTAAGACTGAATTCAGTGAAACTTTTTCGAAGGAAAAAGAGATTTGTTTCCTGTTTAAAAACTGAGAAAAATCTACTATTCGCAGAACTTCGTTGAAATTCATTTTTAGTATTTTCTATTATTTTTAACTCTTAATTATCTTTATTATCTCTTAATAAGGATGCGAAATACTTGAATGACTTAGTCAAAAAAATAAGTAGTTCTGTAGGTTTAGAGGATAAACAAATTCACTCTTACGGCGATCAACTGGTAACTTTATTGATAAGCAATATATTCCTTACACATTTAAAAAAATTGGGTATGGGGATGTCAAAATATGGAAAGCTATGTTTGAAGGCATGTCTGCGGGAAGATATCCTGATTCTTATTGCTTCTGGAATTTGGATCTGGTGATTCCTTTGGGGTCGTAGATCTTTTCGAGTACGTCGTAGTCATCGGGTTTCTGCTCCAGAAGGAACTTAATAATTTTATGGGCGCCCTCCTTGTCCGCCTTCGAGCACTTTGAACACTGTGTGGCCAGAGCGTCAGGCAGCACGTCTGAAATTCAGTATATAATTTACAAATACAGTAATAAAATTTGCAAACGGTATTATCATTTAGACAACGCATGCCGCGATGATTTGTCCAAAGTGGTCTTGGACAAAGGACCAAATTGGGTGTAGACACAAGATAATCTGATAACAATTTGTCGATAGTTGGGAATACCGTAGTTCCCTCTTCCATCTCCTCCCGCCGGTTTGGTCTTTTCCTAGACCCGTTTCGGTTGGTTGCCATTTTCTGTAGCTGTGCCCGTCAGTATGGTGGTGAATCACTCAGGCACTGTCTGTACGGTCACTTCACTTGAACTGTCGGATGTCCCACGGCCATGATACTGACAGACACAGCTACTGAACATGGCGTGCAGTCGAAACCGGTCTCGAAGAAACCGGACCCAGCGAGAGAAGTCAGGAAAACTACGGCAATCTGTTGATGTTAGATTAGTTTCCCTGATTTTAGAGCACAGTGACGAAATCAGAGATGCGAACGTGAGGTTTCTGATCGCTGAGTAATATATCCGGTTTGATATACACAAGGCTTACCTTTAAAGGCTTTCCCTTCGGGTGTGCACTCGCCACCTTTCAAACAGTCAAAATACAACTTGTAGGTTTTTTCGTCGCTCATCACCTTGTCGACGTCTATGTCGGGGAAGATGTCAGCGCGGACTGCGGCCAAAGCCAGGGCCGATGTGAATAAAGCGAACGCGTATCTCATGTTGGATGCTGTCGAACGAAGACTGATAGCTCGAACGGATCCCCACCGCTGTTTTTATATCGGCGATGACATCGACTGGGAAACGACCTTTGAGGAAAATCGATTGGATAAGGATCTGGCGTGCGTCAGTCGACCGACACGGACATGCACTCGGCCGGTGTAGACCCAATGGTTCTAACCTTCAGATGTAATTATTGTCTGAAATGCGACATGGATATGGGTCAATACCGGGGAGGACGGGACTGTACAAAAAAATTGATGACCTTGCCGTGCTGGAGACGTCCAGTAGTATGCCTATTGAAAATTATACGAGCCTACAATAATACCGGTTAATGGCTTTTGGATTGGCTCCAGATGAGCAATCAGGAAACAATTCATTCCACGTGAGGAAACTTTCATTACATTTAATGCGGCATAAGACAACCCGAATGGAGCCATTTGTTTCTCCTTAGACAAGGGACTGTAGGTAGTTTATCGAACTTTTGGTTTGAAATTAATCATTTCTTTTTTTGTCTAAATTAACTAGAAAATCCAGCCTATCTGGAATAACTGTAGGTAGGAAATAATTTACATTAAAGATTATTATTATTGTAGGTTTGTGGTGTTTCTGCCTCTTCTCGCTGGTTTGGTCTTTTGCTAGCAAAAGACAGAAACACCACAAACCAACGGTATTACAACCCCTCGCAGACCACAAAACCGGTATGTTAAATTATTATTATTATAAATATGTCGAATTTATGGATTTAAAATTGGGTCCTGATAAGCCAACCGAAAAGTCCAGTCACGTAATTATTCTTTTTCTGTCGTCAAGTCGTTTTACCGACCTATTTTATTGTCATATCTAATGATTTAGATCACTCTGATGGTTTAGGTTAGATTACTTCTAATTTTTTATAATAAACATTTTCACTAGTAGGGGGATAGTAATTACACTGAAGAACAATGGAAATAAGAATCTGTAATGTTTAATCTACTAAGTCCCAAATAAAAATGTTCTATAAACCATGTACATTTTAAAGCCCGAACTTTGTGAAATTGCATTGCAATTAAAATTGAAAGCAAAATAAACGTTTTGCGGATATCAATTATAAGAGAGTAACAATGCCCCTTGACGGGAACAGTTAATATTATTATAACAAAGTTTCGACCACTAGTAAGAGGTTTCAAAATTAAGTAAATTTAAAACTGGTATCTACATTTGGAGAACTCTATCACTGAAATACGCTTGTCAAGGTATGATTATGTAGGCGATTTGGTTTGTGATAACCGAGTTCTAATCTCCGTTGCAAATTTGTTGCAACTTTTCAATCCAATAAAAATTCGAAGTGATGAACGGACGTGTATAGAATATTTTGTACCTGTATGTAAATAGTTGAATACAGTTTTCACTTCTCTTAATATTAAATAATACATTGCTGTTATCTTTGTTTTTCATAATTTTTTATCTGTATCTTACTGACCCAATTACTCCGACCTGTGTTTACTTCTTAGACAGAGTATTTCAAAATATATGAAGCATTTCTTCACGCAAGAGAAATCACCCTGCTTCTTTGTTAATGCATGCAGAGTGATGTTAATCGCATGCAACATACAACAATATTATCCTTTACTGTTGTGAAATATAAATTAATAACGAGAATTATGAATTGCATCTCCTTGTATCGAAGTGGGTCAGAAGATTTCCTCCGTCGGCTGAGGTTAGCTGCAACTGGTTGCATTAAATCACCCGAACAACTTCGTCCGACAAATGCACGAATTAATTCAGACGTCCTTCCTATGTCCACCTTTTGGATATAAAATGTGTCTATTCTAAGGGATGGCGTCAGTTTACCGAATATCACGAACCGGTCAACATGGTGAGATCAGCGGTTATATTCTTGGTCGTGGCCGCAGCCGTCTGCGGGCAGAAGTATTCGAACAGATTCGCTGGGACGGACATAGACGCTATCGTGAACGACGAGGGTACCTACAAGAGGTACTTGGGTTGCCTAATGGAAGGCCAGGATTGTACGCCGGAAGGTTTAGCGTTGAGAGGTATCTTATTGTTTTATTTACGCTCTATTGGCATCTTCTAATTTGAGGCTTTTTGTACTCCCTACCTAAAGAAGATCCACTGTAGAACACACACTGTAGCACAGATTAGAAAAAATGTCGTCGAAGCCTACAGCAAAATTAAATTTGAACATTGTTATTCGCACCAAAACAACAGTCTAAATTACTTTAAAAATATGATAACTGTTTTTATAAAAATTTGAAGAAATAACCTTTACGATCACCCAAATAAGTTGTGTCAATTTTCGAGCATCCTTAAACTTAAATAATTATGCTTCAATATAACCCCTCCTTAATGAAGCTGATTATCACCACGCCGACTTATAGTCCTTAAGCCGGACTTTTCCGGAAAAAGATCCGTACTTAGAACGTCCACCCGACGCGCGAATATTCCACTGAGAATTCGCTTCGACTTGTGATTTGTTTCAGAAATCCTTCCGGACGCAATAGCGACCAACTGTTCGAAATGCAGCCAACTCCAGAAGGAAAGAGCTCTGAAAGTCATAAAGTTTCTTGTTGAGAAGAAGCGCGATGACTTTATTGCCTTGGGCAAAATCTACGACCCCAGCGGAACTTTTCAATCTAAATTCCTACCTCAGTAGAATTTCGTAGATTGAACCCAATAACCGGGTGTGCACAATTTATAGCGCTAAACTGGTAATCAAAAGCGTTCCCGTTTAAAATTGCTATGTACTTAACAAATAATAACAATAAATATTTAAATGTTTTGTTTCGTTTGTGTTCAAATTTCCTCTCCTTTTATTTTATTCATAGTGGTGGTAGAATGAATGAAAATTATTAAATTGGTATTACGTATCAAGTACAATTTACAAATTGTGGTGCAAATTGTCTTTTACGAAAAAAAGAAAGAGGTTATTTATAATTGAGAATATTTCTTATTTATAATAGGCTGCGTTTCATAGAGAAGAAGTGATATTGTATTAAGATTTGCACGTATCTTCAGTATTATTATTATACTTATTATTATGCATTATAACACCATTAAATCGGTGGTATTACGTTTTAAATGCAATTAATACATTAATTGCATTAATATTACAATTTACCGAATTTCAAATGAATAGATTATTCTTACTAAAAAGAGGTTGGCCTTAGTTCCACCTTCAATAGTTGACAAGACGTATATTATGGATGTTCCCTAATAGAAAGAACTTATTTTATCCCTGATGTCTTGTGTGCTCTGTATTTCACAACACTGTTATGTGCATGATTAGTGTAATGAAGTCTTTCCGTATTCAGTTGAATCGGTGAGAGAGAAGCTTATACGGGGAAGAAGAGTGGATAGGGTCGCAGGCCAGTCAGAAGGCACATACAATTTACATTTATCTCCTACTCCTAAGCAGATTAAACCCTGTGAATAGGAGGCTGTTCCTCGCTTCTGTCTTGGGGTCGTAACGTTCGAGTGCGTGTGTAAATCGGGGATTCAATGTCGGATCTAATTCCCTCCAAAAGACAGAAGAATGAGATATTGAGTGAGTTATCAAACATAACTTAGACGTTTGATCGATTCTGCCACTCTTATTGAGAGCTTGGACACGCATTTAAACGTTAGAATACAATACTCTCGATTCTTAACTTCATTCAACCATTTTATTGTAAAATCATTTTACAGACCTATTCTGAAAACAGTATACTCTATAAAAGAAACATACTTTATTCTGACGAGTATGATGTGAAATATTTGTCATTTTAGCTTTCTTTTTACTACAATTTCGTTTCATAGTTTATTATTCCCGTCTTTATTATCGGCAAATTGCTCGGAAAATAAATACTGGGTGAAATACAATACAATAACCTTGCTGTATTTTATTTTCAATTTATTTCTTTTATTATTAATGTACAAAAATAAAATTCATACAAAACAGAATCAATATAAACATTATTTGGTACGAGATTACGGGATAATTCGCATTATGTGCATAATAATGACAAAAATGCCCACTTCATTCATCTACTACTCATCTAAATTATAGAATGAATATTCATCCAGAGTTACTGTAAGAAATTCGACTCAATTTGACCCTTATATTAATAGTTATTTGTATAAAGCGATTTTTAGCACGTTTTGTACATAATTCAGTCAAAGTACTGATCAATTGAACAGACCGATGAGGTTGATGTTTAACTGGGGACCGGTCAGACCACGTACTTGGAGCTGTATTTTCCCCAGGGGTCGTAGATCTCCTGTAGGGTGGCCAAATCCTCAGGCCTGTTATCCCTGAGGAACTTGATGACTTTCTGTGCTCCGCGCCTCTGTTTATCAGTGCACTTGGAACAGCCGCTGGCCAGGGCGTCGGGCAGCACGTCTGAAATAGGGAGGGCCGTTTTTGGTGTCCCAAGTCCGGTTCTAATTCCCAATTAGGCGACCCCCTAAACTTAGGAAATGAATAAAGCCCCCGGTCAAATCCTATTACTAAATTATGTCCGCTATACGCGCATCAGGAACGGTGGACAGCCTTATTCGGTAGGCTTTGTTGAACTTGGATTAAAATAAAAACAGGAATGATAAAATTGATACATTATCCATTATTAATAGTACATAAGAATTTCGGTGTTTCCATTGCTATTTTTATAATACTAAATATTTATGTAATGTAACGATTAATACATTTTTATTTTTATTGTTTCAGGTAAGGTTGTCGTCTATTCTCAAATTCAGTCTTCGCGTTAAGTAGCAGATTTTAAATTGGAAACAGTGAGTAAAAATCTAATTTCAAAAATATATTTAGTAATTAATAGGAGTATGGATTTCAGATTCATGAAAGTATCTAATATACCAGGGTCGTTCATTTTTGTTTGGTACAGATAAAATAGGAATATTATCTGTAAATAGGAATATAATATCGGAATAATTAACTGGATACATCGACTTGGGGAGGGACCCCCAAGAGGGTATAGTGGTGATGGCGTTATTATTGACACATTAGTCTTACGTTTTCGAAATTTTCTTTCGTCTATTTCGTCAATCGATCCGGCCCCACCAAAATTGACTTTTCCAAATAGCGATCGTCGTAACCCGCACGAATTTAGTCCAGTTGGTTGTACATTGTTGATGCAGGGAGTACGTTTCAAAATTTAAGTGCGAAGAACCTGTGTATCAAGTCCTGTCACCAATCCGTAACATTTTTGTGGTTCCCTACAGCCCGACTCTTAGCACGGACCATTTTTATTCCCTGGAAAGGCCGAGTAATACCCTCAATATCGACTAATATCGTTGGCTGGACCCACCTCTGAGCCTCCTCCCGTCCGCCGTGCACCTGCCGCCTTTCAGGCACTCCAGGTACCTCCGGTAGAGCCTCCGGTTGTTGAGTATTTGGTCGAGGTCGGCGTGGTCTCCCCCGATGGAGAAATTGGCGAGGACGGTGGCCGAAATAGCGGCCACAACCAAGACGGTGCCCTTCATAGCGTCCCCTCCGGCGGACGATTACGCTTTTCGAGCACGCCCCACCGCCCATTTATATTGGCCACGGGTCGGCAGGAATTAAACCTCCCACCGCCGAAGGAGGAAACCCGGCCGGGAAAGTGTCACGTGACCGGAACACGTCCGTTGCGCCAGGACGGAAGGGCATTGGCCACTGGAGAGAAATGGAAACGTCGCCCTAGTTTAGACTCTTTCATACGGATTTCATTATTTATGTAATTGCAAGTTTTGAGTCAGTGGTTGTGAAGTTGTTTGGTTTTGGTGTCTGCCAAGTTAATAACATAGAATAACACATTCAGGAATAGAGGATCTCAGAAAATTATAGTTGTTCTAGGAAAAATCTGACTGGCATTTTTTAGGAAACCATATAATTTTTTCTTATTTGTTTTCATCCATTAATTTTGTTGATCCCTTACATGAGGCATAGTTGTAATATCTATTAGAATAATACCTCACGAATTTCTCAACAGATTACAATAATCAAAGTATATTTTATTATAATATTTAATTAAATAATATTTTTATTAAATTAAGGCTTTTTTTAGTTATCTCTAGAAATGAATTTATATTTATGAAATATATTGTATTTTATTTATAAATCAGTCTACTTACAAAATTTCTAATCGTCAAAAGGAGCTATTTTAATTCCTTCTGCTTATGATCTCACTTAAAACATGAGCTAATAAAAAAGGTTATATTGAGAAGTAGTTGAGGCATCTACACCAATCGAAATTAAAACACACATAAAGTTAACCATATACAGCCACTAGGTCATAATACAATTATTACTAACTCCTATTTATATTTTTATAAGTTATGCATTATGTAGTAATATTCTAATGCAATGACTGTATAAAAATAACAAATAATGCATTAATAGTATTATTATGAGCATATAAATCTGTTTAAAATCATTTATATCCCTTTACTGAGTTGAGCTGTTTAAATGCCATGTTTCCTAGAAACCCGCAATGAGGTTGTGCTCGGCGGTATTGCCTACCTTGCAAAATAAAGGCTCACGAAGAAAACCCCTCACCTGGCATAACTCAACATGTTCATTTTGTTTTCTACATCGCCGGAGGTTTATTTTTTATAAACAAGCTATATTACACTTTGTTTTAAAATTTCACATACGTGAGCGTTTCCTAATCTCGTAAAATGGTCAAACACAAAATAGCCTCTAGGTTGTGCCTTACAGTCTCCTGTCGGTGCTTAAGAAATGTTAAAAAAATCTTATGTTAATCGCCAATCAAGAGTCGGTCACATATTACGCTCCATGTTAGCCCGTTGGAGGTGAGTAGAAGGAGAAGAGTATTACGGCTTACCCAAGACACTGGATATAAAATCAATATCTTGGTCGGAATGTGGCGTTTATGTACCCACATTCTAATGATTCTTCATATTCCGCCTATACTATTACTACTATTTATACTATTTACACTATTCATACTATTTATACTACTTATACTATTCGTATAAATATGTATAAAATACCTTAGGAAATATTAGTCGTGGTGAAATTCATAAAAGTAGCGAAACTAACAGTCGCGAGAGTAACAGAGTGTAAGACTGGCGGATCTATTTAATACATACATACAAATTAACACTAGTACTAGTAATTAATTAATAGTGCTCATACTTACATAATACTATCTTTTTACGAGAATACCAACTTTTGTTTGTATGGATGTTGTTGAGTTGGACTCTAAGGATTAGTTCATAAATCTATTTAAAAGCAGTAAATTATTTATTAATTGGCTCTATTCTATTCTTACACTATCCTGAATATTTTCTTGAAATAGCCCTTTCTGTAAATTGGAATTATCGATTATAGCTATTGAAACTAATGGACGGAAAGGTAACGCGCGGTGTTTGATGTACGATCGGGGTTTCGGGACTGGGGTAACCCGATAATTGAAATCCTGAATGATTAATTATTTAATCCAACACGAACTATTTTCCATTAATTGGAAATCGAATCTCGAATTCCCCATTGTGAAGGGGCCTCGTCATCAGGTATCAATACGGACGCTGGAATTACGAAGCAGAATATTAAACATTGAGTAGAGGTAATGCTCATTACCTCACGATGGGAATAGATTGGAATAATCTCTTTAACCTATTAGGTCGACCTTAAAAAGTTCAAGCTTTTCTATACAAAGAGTTCCTTTCCAAATTATCCACAAAATAAAAATATCGCATATTCCTATAGCAACTGCCCTGGAGTAGTTTCTTTAGCTCTCTCATTAGGCTGAAGGCTGGGTCGATTCTCTACCTGTCTTCATTTAAAAAATAAATGTAAACGCGTAAATAAAGTTCAATTCTATCGAAATAAATCGAACCGGTCCGGGAGGTGTTGAGAATTGAGGAGGAGGTGCCTGGATCATTAAATCCAGGACGCCACTTCCTTGTTCAAAATACTTTTCTTCAAAAAACATTTACACTTCGACAGGACTGTCGATAGAATTTGTGTACCAACCTTCGATTGTAAATATAAAGTGGTTGACCTCGATTGGTGTAATACCTCTTTCCAAGTAATAGCCCCTGAATTAATTTAAATCCTCCGCTTACTTACTACGACTACGTTTTCAGAAGCAATGAAGCAACGTTAGAAATATCCGTATAATTCAACACCTAAAATATATATTTAATATATCTTTTCACTCTTTAACATATTAGTTGATATAATACATTAGGTAATTTCTAAATGTGGTAGCTTTTCTTGTATGCCGTGTAATTTCTAAATGTGTACAATCCACATGATTCCCCCTTTGACATATTATTTTACTTAGTATTTTATAGCACACTGAAATCTGAATGCTTTAATTTTCATATTTACGTGTTTAATTAAATAAAATTAAAAGGATGATATTTTGAATCAAGAGTCTGAATCACCCGTAATTACTACTAAAACTAGAATACGTTTAAGGCTACAAATTTTGATGCCGTTCGATCTTTGTATGGATAAAACCTAATACTTCACGTATATGTATTATATTGTATTAAATGTTTTACTAGTGTGTGTGTGTGTGTGTGTGTGTGTGTGTGTGTGTGTTAAAATCGTAGAAGCTAACACCAACATGTAACAATTTTGTAAGCAATCCAAAAATACGACAGGACGAGACAACTATGTAGGATTATATGTGGACCTGAACGTCCACGAAGGATTATTCCTTGCGGAAAGGTTTATAGAATTTTATTATTTTAACACATTCGCTGAAATGAAACTTAAAGAAGGGTGTTAAAATTAGGATATTAAGGGGAATAATAAAATTCAAAACAGCTTTAGTAGAGATCAAATAATAATTTTTTTATATAATCTTCTTACATTCTTATTAAATTACCAAACTAAGAAACTAACATTATTTACTACCGTATACTCAATGGCGTACTAGTTATTAAAAAAATATGTACTCTAATCAGTTCTTTAATGAAATAAATATCCTTACAATGATTAAATGATCAATAACTATGATTGCCAGCTATACAATAGACGTGCATATGACATTTTCCATGTCGCTAACGTAGTGCTAACACAAAGTCTAGTATCAGCTCCATTTGCCCTTTTCTTTCGGTTTATATGAAACATATCTCTATAATCAGGCTGTTATGTTATAGAAGATTAGGACATGATGTGCACCCAGGTGGGTGTATATAACAAACAAAATGCGAAGGATGACAAAAAGTGGGTACGGAGGATGTTAAATGATAGCATTAGTGGCAAACCCGCGACATATTGCACATTTTTAAAGCTTATAAAAAATGTTATTCCAACATTTAATGTACATAGATTATTTTATTACGTATTAGTTTACCGCCCGTTTGAACGAGGATGGGATCATCATACTTAGTACAGTAGATATGTAATAAGAACAGTGGGTATGTAATAATATTCAATTATTTAGCATTGCCACCGGCATCATGCGTTCGTCCTGGACCAGTCAGTCAGTCTGTTACATTGTAGCCCGCCCTGGCCACGTAGATGCCATTCGGGTCGTAGATCCTCCGCAACTCCTTGAAGTCCTCCGGCTTCTTTTCCCGCAGAAATTGGATCACCTTGTTCGCCCCCAGCACTTGTTTCTCGCTGCATTTCCTACAGTTGGTCGCCAGCGCTTCGGGGATGGCATCTGTGAAAAAAAAGAAACAGTATTAACACAACGGTAATCATCGTGAGCGTAAAATGGCGAAGTTGTTGGGGAATGTTGTTTGTTAATAATTCCGAAAATTTATCCTAAGATTGATTAGGATATTATATACAGTAAACTCCTATAGGCTTGTGTAATTCATACTCGTCTTTCATTTCATTAAATTTACTCGGAAGAATATTCCAGAAATTAAAATTGGAAACACACTATTTTTCTGCCAGTTTTGTCTGAATAATTCACAATGACCTAAAAGTCCCATTCGTTCGAGAATTAGCAGCTTCCCGGTATAAATCCTTCCATTCCAAACTATCCCTTCATTCCAATCCCTTAATACGACAACTTTCCTCGCTTCACCTTCCCGAAAATCCCGAGCGTCGCCTAAAGCGGAAATGGCCACGCGATTTCCTTGCGACCTGAGTAAGGGCAGGAGCGGGAGTACCATCATTGGGTGGCTTCTCCTTCGAGAGTTCAGTGAGTGAGTGTCAAGTGAGAGCAGTGTCACTAGATACAATCTATAAAAAAAAATTGTAGTTGTGACTATAACAATAAATGAAAAAAAAGTTTTGTCTGTAGCGTATATACAAATAATTTATTTAGAAAATTATTGATTGCACTTTTTAAATTTTCCCAGCAGAACCATTTTACCAGTGCACGATCAATACAATGGTTTATATCATGGTACAAAAATAAACGGCCGATAGCTTTAACATGACATCAAGTTATACCTGTTGAAACAATTATTTTGTAGAAATTATTATTGTAGAGATTATTTAATCGACGCGTCCAAAATTCGGATCGAATTTAGGGTATCTGCCATTTTGAATAATTTCTTTTTATGGAATAGAGATGGAGTACGGATTTTCACCAGTGCCGAATATAAATTTACACAGTGTGCACAACTTAAATGGCCTTTGCCGTCTGCAGTGTCTCTGGCATTATCTCATATTGGCCTACAATTGGCGATGGCCGCGAATACCGCGGGTCAAATAAACATCCGGGCGAATACGAGCCCCGCAATTCCGCGCTGTATACGGGCCGGGCGTTCTGAGCACACTCCAAGGCAACAATAGAGGTATAGGCATACCGGGGCCGACAATAGTTTCTGTAGCCGGGTGTACGCTAGTGAAATGTAAACACGTTACATTGCACTGTGAACACCTTCCGACGGGCCTGTTTTGAGAAAACTTTTAAAATTTAGTCGCAGCCGGAAAGAGACACCGGGAGACTAGGGCGGATGTTTCAAGTGTGAGAAATACAATAACGCAACATTTCTCAATTTGCACTCTCTCGAATAGCCATTGCCATTGACACTAATTTTCATCAAAACTTTAACCAACCTACGAATTTCTGTGAGCGGGTGAAGTTTTATAATATCAGTCAGGGAATAAATTCGATCTTAAAATTAAAACATTTTTTCAACTCTTAGGTTTTCGGAACATTGTAAGACTTCTAATAAGTAGGGAGATAATTCGTAAAGAGATTTACTTCTAGCCACAATATAATACATAAATTTCAGTGTCTCGTGTTTCTTTTTCCAGTTCATATCAGTTTCACAATTCATTTTCTAAGTGAGATTTATACGAAAAGTCACGAACGTAAATCTTATTGCTCTAAATTATCTCTCACTTTCAACCTCCCTGTACCAAATATTTCGCTTGCGCTAACATCGAATATATAACGTCCGCTTTGGGAGGACCTCATATTTAAGTATTATAGTTTTGTTTAATTTGGTATGCGGTCGGTCCGCCGTCGCCCCAAGCCTTTTGTGGTCTCGGCACGACCCTTCTCATGGACGGCTAACATGGAAGTGTGCAAATTTGGCTTGTGCATGAATTGCTCGTGGTATTTGTGCGGTTGGGGGCGCAGTTGTTCTGTGTGTAAACCGTGGTCCATGTGCGTTGTGGATGCGGAATCACAGGGCCCAAAATTGTGTCAGCACGCGGCCGATTTCCAAACCTTCGGAGACCATAATATAGTTTCCATTCAATTTATGTTTGAATAAAGAATTCCCGCTTTTCCCGGTATTCTGCCCCCTTAAAATGAAGGCAAGATCGTTAACTTTAGAAGAACTAAACGCCTAACCGCTGTTCCTCTCCAGCTCGAGTATTTCACGTTATAACGTCTCGCTATGATACAGAAATTGAAAAAGAATAAACGGGCGAAAATGAAAGAGTTCGAAAAGGCACCCGAGAATGTTGCAAGGTCGAGTTTGTTTTCTTCTCTGAGCCTGGAATTTTCCTTTTGCAGCGTTTACATAATGCGAGCCTCATTATGCGAGACGTTACGATATCAAACGGTTCAATTTTTTTTAGATCTTAAAATTTCTCTTTTAAATCGTACACTAAATTGGGATCGGCCTTCTGGTAGCCGCCTCGATTCTTTTCGGCCTAGGGGCGAAACTTTCTATCTAATATAACTTCAATGATGAAGCCCGCAATTGAAAGTCGGTTTGAGTCAGACACATTGAATCACCGCGAAAATACAATCAATGGCTTTAAATTTATCTTAGAAAGTGCACAAGTCATTAAACTAGTTATAATTCTGATAGATCGATTACACAAATTATGTCGTAATTAATTTGATGTTATTTCACTGATTTAGATGTCGTGAGTAATACTAATGAATGCATTGTATTTTTCGTTTATATTTTTTTCTTTAATGCTCTTTAAATGCCTCATGTTACGAGATAAATAATATAAAATGTAATTCGATTCAAGCCGGCATTCGTTCACTTTTTTAAATATTCGCTGAAAATATACAAATTCTGCATATTGAACACTAGTTCCGTCAATGAATATTTCAATCAGTATTAAGATTTAAATCTGTATTTGGTTGAACGACCGAAATTCGTATTTGACCGCTTCGTGACTTGGGGAAGTGAGACCTGTAGAGACGCGCAATATACACATCCTCTTTCGGCCAACGTATCCGTCAGAAAGTATACCGATTCACCGTGTAAGGGCGGACTGCGGCCGGCGGGCGAAGTAAACGTGACCTGGGCACCAACGGGGGCTGCAGTCGGGGCTCTTAACGCGGTACGGTCTCAGATTGGATTCGATTGCACTGCGGGCCCGGGATATGATGCAACTCATCGCGCCTGACCGGCAAACCTAATTCCCGGCGGAAGGTGTAAACAACACATTCGTCTGTCCGGTTTGTTCGTCTACGACCAACGAGTACACGCATACCATCCAAGTATCCTGTCCACCAGCATGTTGCAAATTGGATAGCATGTTGCTTGGGCTAAACAATGCCTGGACGCTTAAACCCTTAAAAAGCAGCATTAATATCAATTTAACCTTCTTTTCTCACCAAACTCTTTCATCTAACTGGAGAATTAATGACGTTTGAAATTGTGATTAATTTTATATATACGTACATATGGAACTTGTTACTATTTCTTTCAATATCTTTAGTTAAATGGGATTGTGGTTGAACGCAGGATTTTCTCGAACATTTGAGTGCAAGTGGGTCTTGAACCAGTCTGGATATTCTTGAGGGCTACTCCTCCAATCCTTCTTCGTCCTCGACTCTCATCCTATTTAGTAATAAATCCTCGGTGCATTTAGGGGGATCGTACAACGGCCGTATAGCATGTACTTAATAGTTTTATAATCTAATAACACGTTCGCAGAACGCATTGCGATCTACATTTACTAACGTTATGATTCTTTAGAAGTAGGCCCGCACTTTATTCGTGTAAACTTTTGATGACGTAATAAACTGAGAGTATTATAAATAGGATAGTATTATTGAAATTAATTAATAATAATTAATAATTAAATAAGTAGAATATTCGAATCCCCACAAAGGGTCTTTGTCAAGAAGTCTTTTAATTTCTACGTGTTGACTAGTTCAACTCCTCTATTACCATGATTACAAATAACACTGTGTACGGAACTATTGCGAATACATTAAAACCGAGCAATTGGGATAATGAGAGTAACCAGGACTGTCGGGAATCGGCTAATTGATCATTTTCCGATATTATTAATCCGAACGAGACCTCAACAACCTTGGATTCCACACACAACAATTAATCTCGAAGGTTAAACTTAGGTTGCTCCTCGGTTTACTTGGTCTTTTTTTAAAAATCGACTTCTGAGTTGTATAAAAACAAGTTTCCCCACCACCCACAAAAAAAAACTACGCTCGCCCTAAATTAATTATTCCGCTGGCGATGTACCCATTAATTGACGTCTAATGAATATTTGGTTCGTTGAATAGAAAAAAAACCGAGCCATCGACCGGGTTAAAACCGGTCGGACATTGCAAATCCCGCTACTAGTCAACTTTTTCTTAGGAAACGAAGCTGGGGTCTGCATTTAAAACAGATTCAAATTCACCTAAACGCCTTTCCAGTAGAACCTTGCAGCTTTCATTAATTTTTTTAACCTTTAAACTGTAAACATTCGTTGGAATATAACTGTGTTCGGGACGTCATTATTTAACAAAAGTAATTTCTCACTCAAGAACAGGGGAGAAAACCCCGATATGAAAATGCGTCGATCTTTTCGGTAGATAATTGGAGACCTAAGTCGGAAATATCATATTTCGCATAATTATATGCTTTTATTCGCCCCTAAGCTACCTATTCGGAGAATTTCGTGGAGATACTGGCTGTATAAACCGTGGATCAACTTTCACCGTACCTGTTCGAGAGTTCTATAGCCGAGTTTATGTTGACCGTGAATATTTTTAACCCACCGTGGTATTCGTCGCGTCTCGAATTTCCCGAGTTTTGTGTAAACCACCTCTTGAATTATTTTGCGGCAGAAAACTAAATATTCAGGGTCAGTACAATGCTCATCGGGAGCGTGGTTCGTGGCACAGGTGCACCCACCCTAATTGTAATGGAATCGCGGATGGGCGGAACAGGTGAGAAAGTATTTTTGCGGCAAATAGAATTTTACTCGGGGATTAAATTCTACTCCGATATAATTTTAAATCTGCAATGCATCGGTACCGATAGAACCATTCACTGGAAATAGAACTCTAACGAAAACGTAAAGCTTACCCCTACATCCACTTTATATAAGTTCAAATTATATATTGATTAATTTATGTAAAATATAAATTATTGCAATTCCGAAACAGAGTAGAAATGTGGATAGAATCGTACCACTACTGTCGAAGACGGAAAATGAAACTTTCGAACAAAACCGATGTTACAGGTTTCTAAGGACGAACTATGAAAGTATTTTTCAAAGAGTAGAAGTTTCTCAGGACAGTCAGATTTCTACTAAAACGATTGCTAGGCAAGTGCCTTTGGAAATGAAATATCGACGCTCCATTCTTGTCTACTTTTTTTCCGTACAATACTTTTCTAATTGTTCAAAAAATTTAATTCGATTTTTTGTTAGACAAATTTTTGAAATGGATTTAACCTCATTTCCCGGCATACTACTTGGTGCGCCCGGGAGTAACAGTCAGTCCGGTTGTCCTTATCCATTATGAAAATTAATATTGAAATGCAGATAATGACCAGTGCGTATATCCCGCTGTGTTCTAATTGTTTTTGGAGTATCGCAACGAATATTATATTCGTCGAGATTTGTCGAGAAAAATGTATTTACAATAGATTCTCGAAGAAATTGATTTGAAAGCCCTAAAAACATTTCCTAATAATAGTTTTATTTTTACGTCTTCGCATACAACAGAAACCAATCACACGCTTAATAAAGAGGCGCTTTTGCCTCTCGTTTTCAACGATACTACCGTCCGATACAATCGTCTATAACAAACGGGGAAACTACAATCAAATTGAAACAATCATTGAAATCGTCAGTTCTCTTATATTCCAGGTATTGGGTACTAAGATTACTTTTTGTACGTGGTGGCTAAAACCGTTGTTAGGCAATCGGTGGATACTTACGTTTCTTTCTTATATTCAGTTGCTTTGTAATTCATTTTACAATAGGTCGACGCTGCACTGTAAATTATTTTGTCCAGAAATTGCAAACTCAATTAATTAAGGGAATGAGTATTGTTTAATATTTACTGGGAAAATAATGACTTTTATTTTGTTGCACTTGTCTGGTTTAACGAAACGTAACATCATTTGTTGATGATTTATAATTAGTATTATATTGTTTTACAAAAATATTTGTATTACAACCATTTGTTATTCAACAGATGGTAGCCAAGACACTCAACGATTGTCTACTAATCCTTGGGGGATTTAAATAAAGTAGGAAACTACCCCCACTTTTTTTAAACCATTAGGTTTCAGGGCGTTATAAGGCGCCCCAGGGTTAAATAAATCGTGACAAAGGTTTCCGCTTTTTATATAAACTTTTATCTCAAGTACCGCATTTGTCTTTATTAGCCAATGGAGGATAGCGGCCGGTGGAGAACTGTTCGACTGACCTTTCAGATTCGTTTCCGCGCTGGCAGCGTTCCTGCTCTGGTCATGAGCATCGAATGCCGCGGTACTAACTTCGGACATGCCGTGGATGCTAAGAGATCATCAGGAAGGAATATGATGCTTAGAGAAACAAAAATGATCTGTTTTTGGCATACCTCGACAACTGCAGTCCTTGAACAAACAAGACTAAGCGTCTCTTCTTTCTCACTTTGATGAGTTAGTGGACTGCTACAGTTTCAAATATGGCTGTTCTGGGCTACTTTTGTCGCCAATCCTTCACGGGCCTATGCTGTAATAGTTTAGGATTCAGTTTCGCTTCCTTATGTTGTCGAAAAGCATGAACTCGACGTATTCAAACGTTTAAATCGTTATATAAATTATTCGTTCGTCACGTCTATTGCAGAACAATTTACTGATTCTGAATGTTAAAATTTGAAGATATACTCTAAAAATGGTGTTGTACTAAGCCCTACAAGCCTTGTTTAGGCGCTTCCTTGTTGAGGAAGCTTGCGTTCAGGGACATTCGAAAAATCGACCTACGCCTGCTGATTCCGATATTAACGGCTGGCCGACTCGAGAATAACCAAGGGACGCGACGAAGTAAGGAAATGACACCAACCTTAGTACGTCAAAACGCTTCCTCTGTATTCAGGCGATTAAGCATTAATACATTTAAAATTCCAGCTTAACGCACATAGTATGAGTAGCCAATCATTACCTAAAGAAAAATAATACATCGTCAAATATTTTCCGTAGTTTATAAACGAACTTAAAATATTCAAAATGTTACCGATATTAACTTTTTATATACCAACAATTTTGGGAGCGTACCAGCACATCGTTACGCAATTGGAAGCTTGTTTATATGCAGTCAGAGACACGATCAGTTGCATTTTGGTATGAGGCTTATAATCCAATAATAGAACAAGGTGAAACAAGATGTTTGTCATATTTTTGTGAAATGCACTGCCATTATGATAATGATATGCTGACAGTGCGATGACAGCCGTCAGAATTTTCTCCCTTTCTCGACCAGCGGAATCAAGGCCGAAGAGGGCGTAGGCACACGAACGATGAGAGTTATCCCGCGGAAAAAATTGCCCCACAATTAATTTCTAATTTTAAGCCGTTGTCCGTACCCTTATTTCGAACAGCTTCGGACAGCTACGGAGGGGTTCTAAACTATCCTAAAATGTGATTGCATACGGTTTGAGAAGATATACCTCGTGGTTAGGGCTTCGTTTTCAATATGGAACAAGAAGTAAAACTCCGAGGAAATCGAGTACTGAGGTCAGGTTAATTTTACTTCCTGGTGGTATTCTAAAGAAGCCTTCGGACAAATAGGAAATAAGGGTCAATTTAATCCTTGAATATCGCCATGATTCACCCCCTCCCCTCTTCTACATTGAAATATAATCATGAAAGCCTATTCGGCTGGACTGAAATGGAACTTTCAGGCAATTCGGAATGGGGAATCAGTGATGCATTCCCTTATCTTCGGGGTCGTTCGTGCTATCGGACGTGCCACAAAATTTTAACCTCCTGCATGAACGAGGCGCGTCACAGAATCTCACAAGTGATACTTACTGACTCTGTAACCCCTTTACAGTTTATGCATACATAGGAATTGTATCAATCGAATAATAATTAGTACACTGGGGATAGTTAGGTCGTCCATTTTTTCTGATTCCTCACCATGGAAATACTAGGATTTAGGAATTTCGAAAAGTGCTTCGGATGAGGAAATTCTGTTGTCACAGTCAATGAAGATCTGTGGCGTTGGAGCCTTTGTTCTAGTCCTCGGAGGTGGAACCAATTTTCCTTCAATACAATTTTAACGTATTTAATGAAATAAATTTGTTAAATGTAAAGGTTTGTTCTCAAAATATAATTCCACACAAAGTGTATCATTTCAGTCTCACAGAATGGCGATGCTCATAACGAAAGTTGAGAATTAATAGGAGCTAAAGCATTAATATGTCAACGACCTGTATGAAAACCGGTTGAATAAGATACTTTTTTCTGAATAAAAAGTCCTGTCGAATCCCTTAATTGAGCATAATTTGGTCCCGCCCTTATCAACAAGCATTTCTCGGCAACTGCGTTCAGAAAACGTTAGAAGGTCGCTGCGACATATGTTGAAATCTGATATGTGTTTTCCTTTCTCTTTCAATGACATTGGTGAGATAGTATAAATAAGTAAAAGCGGACGAGCCCTGAAACTGCAGGATAAAAAAGGCGGAGAACCGCTCTTGCAACAGCAGCCGTTCACCTTTCCCAACGAACCGCAACTGGGTTGTTGTTCCAGGCAGATTGAATACCAGGAATACCAGGCGGAATTTAATTAATTCGTATATCTTAATGGAAATTTAGTTGGCGATAAGAAATTAATTATAATCCAAAGGGCTACTTTATAATTTAACTTACGCATAACTCGAAGGTTAATATTTCAGAATGCCAGCTCATAACACTGTTAAGTTGGCGAAGTTTCTCCTGTCAGAGTGGCCGGAAACAACCGCAGCTGAAAATTTGCCTAGGTTGAGGTCGCTGCGTTCGGGCCTCTCAAGGTACCTCGGAGTCGCCTCGAGATTGTTTGCATTATTAAGCCAATCCCGGGTCCCCACAGTACAAATACAAATACAAAATACAAATTCGACAATCGAGTCAACACGCTGTACAAACAATGCGTTAACGAGGGAGTGATTCGCGCCCCCGGTCCGATTGCCCACTGTTCAAACCGAAGGACAGATTAATCAACCGATCAGGACCCTCTCCCCAAATATATTCCACAAATATCCGTAGTTGGAATTAGCCCATGCATGTGTTTGTTACGAAACATTCGCCCGGTAGATTTATCTTAAATTCCTTAAGGCTTCAAGTACCAACATGGAATGCAACAAACGGATACGTTATTCCTTTATTTAAAATGGCCTTTAGACAATAATCAACAGTACAAATTGGCGTAATTGCGCCAATTTGAATTAGTTAGGAGAAATATTGCAGAAGCGCCCAAACAAATTCTCACGGAAGACCTTTGATGAATCGCCGGTAACGAAGGTTATTTTGGAATTGAGTTCTAGAAACATGTTTACCGGAGAGAAATGCCGCATGGCTTTCATACCGTTCGCAATTTTCAACGAAAAATCGGCTTAAATTCGAAATTGTTTAATAAGATATTCGATATTACCTTTCAATAATCGGACAATTGGTCATCGCCGCCCACCGAGACCTTCCCGTCTGGCCTAACCCCAAGATGACATTTAGAGATAGCCGACATTTAGAAAGTTGTCTTAAATGCAACTACATGTTGCTTGTGGATGGAAAAAATCACTTTCACTATTTTACATCATTTCGCTCTATTGGGACTGATAATACGACCGATGTTTATTCATTGACATCCACAGTATCGTCCTACAAACACAAATTAAGAGCTGAGAAAATGTAAGACTAAATCGCATTTAAGAGAAGTATATGGAGGGGAAACCCACTGGCTTGACTATATTTATTTTACTGGTATGCTTAGGAGTATACTTAACTAGTAGTGAAAAGAGTGTGTATTTTAGTTCGACGTTTCTTTTAGAACCACATGTGCCAACTTGTTTGCAAAAGTAAAAGATAAGCATAAAGCTTGTTTTATGTTAATATAAATTGTTCTATATGAGGTAGCAATATGGTTTAACGCTCGAAGGAGACTAAGTGGTATTTTTACGTGTATAAACAGATGGACAAAGAGGAGGCATCTTGGTACTCACCTCTGACCTCCCTGCCCTCCGGGGTGCACCTGCTGCCCATGAGACATTCGAAGTATTTCCTGTAGAGCCTCTTGTTGTTCAGTATCTCGTCGAGGTCTATGTCGTCGTACCTGGTCGTGTACTTGGGCTCTTCGCGGTTTTCCTCGGTGGTCGACTGTTGCTGCTGCTGCTGCTGGGCTATGGCGCAGGAGGCGGTGGCCGCGACAATGAGGAGTATGCCCGGCCTCATCTTGAGCGGTGGTGCCCGGCTGGTTATTGTCGAACGGCGTCGGCCGCGAGTCTGCCCCCCTTCTCGCCACCGCTCCCACTTATATATTCAGGCCACCACCACCCAACGTCGTGAACCGCATCCCCGCACTGTGCCTTTCAGGGATTGACCCTCTCACTTGAGTCATAAACTGACAAGAACTATGAAAGTAGCCAATTAGCTAGGACGATTTAACTAATAGTGTTTCATAATGTAATTCTGCTCTTACCAGTTAAAAACCGCTACCCAGAGTGAGCGGTTTAACAGATTACGCCTAGGCTGATATAGACCTTACCCCCTAGTTAAACGCATAGGAAAATTAGTTTCAGTAATAAATACCAAGTATTTCATAGACGTTTAGTACAGTGTTTCCCAATTTTTTCTCGCCCCAGTAGAAAAAGGAACACCTCAGGGGCATCCCAGTTAGAAGAGCATCTTAAATTAATAAAATGTATGTTCAATTATGTCATGAAACTATACTATGGGAAGTAATATCCAAATTAGTGCGGTTCTCTATTCGAGGTGTTATCGTGGTGAATTTCCTAGTGATATCCTGAAATATTCAGGAACAAGAAATTCACAGCAAGGGAAGGCCAGCAGTAATTTTCTTGCAGAACTTGTTGAACTTGGTTTTTTCCGACATCTACAATTTATTCCCGACCTAATTGCTGACTAAAGTGCAGATTGATTGTATATCGGTTGTACACAATTGCGCTTTATAAATCGAGTTAAAAAAGAGTGCAAGAAAGAGTGTCAATTACCTAAAATATTCAACGCCGGTTGAGCATTTGTATATCACTCGTGCGATATCTGGATTCACTGAGCTATTTGGTTCTAACCTATACTGGTTTCAGCTTCTTGCCGTCGTCCATACAATTCTGTTTTTAGTGTAGTGATGTACTACAGCATGTCGGCTGCTTGTGTACTGATTAACCGAATTCTACCGTCGGATGAAGCCTTTCTTACACTGGACCAAATAGACAAGTGAGTATTCCTTGGCAATAACTTGAAAGCATATTAGAAGACTTATTTTATTCCGTAAATATTATTATGAAATTTGAAAATTCATCCATCAGTCAATATCTTGTTTCGCTTTTAAGCGCATTATCCAAGTTTTAGCGCTGTTGCGCTGATAGTCGTTTACTTATTAATCCTCCTTATGTACGCTGTCCTGAAAACGCTTGCTTACTGTAGACAAGCGATGGTTTCACCAGTTTCGAAATACAATTTGTTATTCATACTGAGTTAATGATACAGTTCAATCTGCATGATAAGTAAGTGCATTTTAAATAAGTGGGACTGTTCATAAATAATGCCGACTCAATTGGTATGACCCGATTTCACATTTTAATTAAGGTTCGTTGATCTCCCCAACGAAAATGACTACATGAATGAATCATTTAACATGCTTTTGTATTTTTAAAACTTCACTGAACATATGGTATCATTGCTTTAGTTGTAGGTAGCATAGTGATTTCAATGCAAAGACTCTCTCAATCAAAAGTAAGATTCTTTTTGGAAGATATGTCTGAGACTAGACTATGTCCGGCTGTCAAAATTGAAAAGTCTATGATTTAAATTAACTGTTCCAATCGCTAATGGCCTGTCTTTTTTCGCTCCACTTCGAAAACGTAAAATGACTATCGCTGATGAAATGATGATACGCTGATATGTCGGAACTACTTATATGTCTACAGTGTTTCTGTGTCACACAAAATAGAATAAAATTATTAAAGTTTAAGTAATGTGACAAATTCCAACATCAGTTTTGGACACGCCTGGGACATTAAAACGAAAACGTTTTTCAAGCTATAATAGTAGAACATAATTTTAATTTAAAATATTAGTTTGTCGATCCAGTAGTGCCTGGAATACCTTTCACAGATACTACTGACTTTATAGACACAGATCAGTATTATTGTAACGTATTTATTGTTATTAGGAAGTAACGTATAATTAATATTATAATTTCCTCTAAAAACAGCCTACAAAAGTAAATGCCTTGAAAGATGCTAGAAAGAAGTTTGTCAATAATTACAGACACTTGATTTTTCAAGAATGAGTTACAATTGACGAACTCATTATAATTGCATGGCTATGGCAGATGTTTAGGCAGTGACACGACACAGATATCAAAACCTGTTTCTCTCAACTGGAAGGGGAAATACTAAATTCGCGCGGTGATTTATTCCGCGCAGCTTTCGGTTCAAAAAAGCAAATACAGGTCCGTCCGGTTGGTATCCAAGGGTCCGAACACGCTGACAAAAACAATCCCGAGCGCTCGTGACGCGAATGCGTTAAATAAATCAAATTTTCCGTTTAGGCGTTCTCGTTACATTTCGCTCACGTTACGGGTAGAAGCCGACAAAAACAAAGGAAATGTGTACGACTCATCGAAAATATTCTATCCAATATAAATTACACTTCTCGTTGTTTGAAACCAATAAAGTACTTTTCCTTTACAAATCTGCAGAATCTAATTGTAGGGAAAGGCACAAAGGACATTTTCGTTCGGTTCAAAAAATACCACTTTTTAATTAATTTTGGTACGAAAGAACCCCCAGACCATAGACAAAATGTTGTTGGATTAACGTTAAGAATATCAGCTGTATATAAATGAAAAACTTCCAGATGGAACAAGCGACTGGCAAATTGAACATTGAGGTCAAGATTATTCTGCTTCCTGCAGTTAATAGAGTGGTAACAGTTGGAAACAATATTGGGAAATAAGCGCTACATTCCCGGCGGTTTTCCACAAAAAAACTGCATCGGGAACATTCCAAAGGGGAATTACCGATGCACTCTGTTCTTATCTCAGGTCGTTTGGCTATCAGACGTAGCGATAAACTCTTCGCCGTTTGAATGATTAAGTCTAATCTTAGTTTCAGCGTAAACTGAAACCAGTGCAATTCGATACAGTCTGTTATGGGAACGTTAAAAATTGAGTATCCAAAATAGACGATTAAATAGATGTCTTTTCACACAACGACATATACAACAAACAATATTGAGATAACGCTAAACCCCATTGAAAAATTTCACACACTTGGTGTATTTTCGATAACATAAAATTCCCCAGTGGCAAAACCGAGTGAAACCACAAGATAAGAACTTTAACTTATAAGAATTTTATTCTTTTAATGTACAATTTAATAGTGTACATAATATGCATGCAGATATTAAGCACGGGCAAGAAATATAAACATTCAAAATAATTATTTCAACGTTTTAGCATAACCTTTCTCAAAGAAATCTAAAATGAAATAAAAAGGATACGTAAATATGTCCTAACATTGTTTCAAGGAAAGGTCAACGGATCGATCTGTGTAACGCAAACCCCTCTGATATTGTAAACAGTAAACTGTACCTCTAATATCTAAACAGCAAATCAGAATGTGATTTTTTAATGATTCTATTTGGCTTATTCCCATAATCTTAGAATAACGATTCTACGAATGGCGAATCTTAGAATGACGATTGTTTAGTATTGTTAAATATACTTTCTCTGATACAGCTTAGAATTCTTCTGTGGTTTGCATAGGCTCAAGGAAAACCTCTTTAATAAATTACGTGACGCATTAATTATGCATTTAACGTCAATCTCTTAGTATTAGTTTCAGGTATAGTTATAGCCATTTAAAATCTAAAAACATGGCTCAGTATTTACTAGTGTATATCAACTAAACTCATCATAGTGGGTATCCTATATAAAATCGACTGAAGTAGATACTATATTTTAGATACTGTCCACAGATATGAAATATTCACACACCGTAGAATATTTTACCGCGCGAAAAATTTTTTTAAGAACTTTCAGAACTTTTCTGGTGGAACAAGGAAAGGCTCTATGTGAAGTTCTTGGAATACCTCGAGGGAAATATGATTTTTCTGGGCAGTCAGAAATTTTGGGATATATAGCAATGAACTTTGACATGTATCTTATATAATGTCCATATTTTATTTTTTTATACTTCTGAATCACTGTGCAAGGAGACTACGATATTAGAAATTTCCAATTAGAAATTTCCAGCGAATCACCACGTATAGTGAAGATCCACTATTTCATTTTTGTTCTATAAATATGTGCCCTTTATTGTAGCTTTTATTTTATTTGATTAGCTGAACAACTAATTCAGAGTATGAATTTTATTTATGAAACTGGTAGCTTAGAATGAAAGAAGTCACCTTCAAAATCTCCTCTCGGGCCTCTTTATGCTAACTTGGCAGGCAATATCTCGCCTGGGACGGATTTCATTCTGACGTTCTTATATAATTCAATATCCGGATCATGCATAAACCGTATAGAAGTTGTCACCCAATATTTTTTACAGTCATGTAGGCAGTTTAGAAACTTTTTATAATATAATCGGTCGTATTGACACAAGAATTAAAAATAATGACCAAAATTGAAACGGATATGTATTTGCTTGAGATATTTAGTCCAGCAGTTTTAAACAATGTGCAACAAAAATGCTTTAGTATTTTATTTTGTTGTAATTGTATTGTTCTAAGATGTCTCTGCTCTGTATCAATTTCCATGGGGAATAAATCTGGAGTATTCACATAGATTTTTTAAAAAAGCTAGGAATCATTTTTAGTGGTTCATATATTCAAGTTGGTGGCCGTCGAGTCACTCTTCTCACTTCTTCGGGAAAGAATTAATAACTTGGGACGTCTCGATATTTAAGACAATAATATTAATAAAATTATTGGACTACCTCTCCATATTTAGATTACATAGATATATGTGCAACTGACGTTATTGATTTCAAGGGGATATATTTATTTTGCCTCTAATTTCAATTCCAATTTTCACATGTTACGTGCAAATATATTTCATTGCATTGGAAATTTGACGGCGCCAAAAAAAAACCAAACCTGCACCAGGCCAGTTAAAAAATAACGGAGTTCCTCATTAAAAATTAACGGGTCGCATCGGTTTTAACGGGCGCTAACCGCAATACTGGAGCTGATTGAAACCAGTTTCTGACTGAAACCAATCGGACAGTGATTCAGAGACTGGATACTCGTTTTGAACTTTATTCGTTATTTAAAATGCACGAAACGATTCTTTACTTTAAGCTGCGTGAGAATATTCCCCCTAGAGTAGCAACCGTGCGTTGAATACTGATACTTTGATGATTCTCGAATAAAGCGAGTGACGTAGTCAACACTTCCGCGTATATAAATCTAGTGATTCTATCCGTTTATCACAGGAAAATTTCTATTTCATTCTCTGGACAAGAACAACCATTAAAATACAAAATACATTACTGTCCGTCAGTAATGGTCATACATTTATTTATAGCATATGTTTCTAAAATTGTATTTGATTCATAACTAACGATATCATAAGAATCTCATTTATGCACACAGTTCGATCAAACCATTTATACAAGAGTTGAGTGGAATTTTCCAGAATTACCTGAATCCTGGCTCTAGGATTGAAACTTGCACATGATAAACAGCACTGATTATCATTAAAATAAAACAAACGTTTGGATTTTAAATGTCCAACGTGCACATTGCCATTTACAGTGTTATTCGTATAAATTATCCATTGCTACAACGTCATTCTGAAATTAACGTAAGCATATTGTCGACCAACCATTCTTCCTGCTAGGCGAGCGAATCCGAATCAATATGCTTGAGATGAAAAATGACTCGTCCGATTTGAATTTACAAAGTGATGACGCCTTTAATTTGCCCGCAGGTCATCTTCAAAATACTATATATATGCATATACATATTTGTGTCTGTTTGAACTTTTCTACCTAAAATCTAAAATAAAACAATAACCAATTCTCAAAAATACACGATGTTTGTCTCAAGTTGTTTAATTTTACAAATATTATCTTGACTTCAATAATTTTACTTCTCAAGTAACTCATCAAACATAATCATTCTGGCCAAAGGAGCGATAATTCTTCCCACCATTTTCTAAGTATCAGTCTTCCCTCCAGGTAATCTGTTGGTTCTGAGTGACTGAGCGTGACCTCGGAAAAATTAACCGCTTGGACTCTTCTCCTCGTAACTAATCTGCATTACTTTATAGGATTCAGTAGTAATCTCAGTCGTTTCTATAATCTTACGGCTTGGACGAAATAACGAAATGTAAATCGTGAAAATGCCCCTTTAAGAGCAGGAAAAAACGAAATGACCGAAGTAGAAAAACGTAATATCGGTCTTCCAGTTTACATGACACTTATTATGTGCTCGTAAGAACATGCACTAATAGTTTATAGTTGAGCATTGGGGACATAGTGCAGACAGCATGCTTAATCGGCATTCGATTTGCGTTGGTGCCTCACTAATTCACTGAAGGGTACCGCTCCTTCATTACAGCCTTCATAACTTAGCCGATAAGACCGAAGGCAGGTTGGCACGAATGTCGCTATTATTTATCTATTTCCCTTTCAAATTGTTTGGAATTGTATGCTATCAATAGCATGGGAAGGACATCAGCTCAACGAAAGTGCTCGAGTCTCCGTTATACGCGATTGTTTACCGATATAAATGTTAATATTTACCGTTAGACAGAGTTCGCGGCCGCCTTAAGGAGTTTACCCAAGCCTAAGAGTGGGCGGTAAGGTTAATTACAATTGTGTTGAAACTAAGTTCTGGCTTAAAAGTGGGGAATATAGCGGAAACCAAATTGCCTCGCTTTCTCGTTACTCCCACGCCCCGATGTAGGGGTTACGCCCATCTCCTCGTGGTAATCATCTCTTGGGGGGGATGCTATTTCAGGACTTTTAAATCGCTCTTCGTTCAACCGAATCGGCTATTTTTCCTGCCCGGATTGATCGTTCGCTTTTTCGTGAAGACACGAGGTATATTAAAGACCGATACAGGTGTGCGTTCCCGTAAGTCAATTTATGCGTGCTCAAAATGAAATGTTAAAAAAATATATTAAACAGTTAAACGCAACTCTGAGATGGTTAGAGCGGAACCTACGCATGTAGGGGGACATGTGGGTAGTGCCAGTGAGCAAGAATGATCAACAAGGTTCCTAGATATATAGTAAGGACAGTCGGAAAATTAATATGTACTATCTGGGCCTTTAAAGTACCAATTAAACTGTTTATAGACCCCCTTACATTATCACTAACTTCCTGCAGGATAGCGTAATACTGTGTGGAGAACTTCGGTTAGCAGGCGTCACCCCCCCTTCCGGGATTTTTCCGGTATTTGGAAGGGTTTTTACCCTTTCATTTCGGCGTAACGTTGTCAAATTATATTTCTTCCTGTGAAAGTGTTCTCTGAGAACGTCCCTGCATTAATAATACAAATAATTCGAAGGAGGTCTCACCGAACGGACGGATCCTGAGTTGACCTAGGCCTTCCTTTAAACATACAGTAGGGGGTACTCAGCTATGGGAGCGTAAATGGGCAGTTCTCCATCGCAGGCTGACAAATATTAACCGACCGAATATTGCGAAATAAACCGACGGAAACTAAGAGCGGTCCATGAATATTTATAACACAATAAAGAATGATTCAGAGGTGTATAATAACCGATTACCTCCGAGTGGGGAGGGTATTTATACATTTAAATGGTTTAATTTTAAGATCGTCGCAACTGCCGGTTTGCTAATACTCAATAGGCTTGTTATTTTTCACTTCACTGTTTTAATATCGTTAATTGTCTTAGATAGGCTATTGAAGAAGGTATTATCGATAAATCTTAAATCAATAGAGGAATATCTATCTTTAGTACTCATTACATAAATCGATAAAGGAGAACCACTGGCAATTTTTACTAAATTGCAGTTGAAGGTGAATGTCCCATAAAATAGTATTTACCGTAGAACTATCACTGCAACCTTACTGAGATGGATTTTTATATATTTTTATTTATTATATATTCTGTGTTGTTCTTTTGTTTTCGAATATATTTTTCCATATAAAACAACATAGGTGTTCTGTCTATAGGACCTTTTATCGTAGGATAGCAGCTTTCATTGTTCGTCTCATTGTTGTAATAATCTCTTACCATTCTTGTGATTGGATCATCGCCGGATGTGCCACTTTCATTATCTTATTTTCCTTCTTGATGTGTTTCATGGACACACAATCAGTCAGACATATCTAGGTTAATAACGACACGAATCAGGATTAGTATTGTGGGCGAAATTTATAAATTATTCTGTAAAATATTTTTAAACAATACACTGTTCCTGTGGTCTCTACAGTCATCTCACTCGGTAATGCCTGACTGGAAACTTTGTATACATTTCTGAAATAATATAAAATAGATTATATATAATATTATGTAATATATATTATTAGAAATCAGTGTTTTACATGTGATTTTACACGTGTGAGAGTTTTATGGAAATTCGAAAATTCAAACGGTATAAAATTGAACTTGTTCGAATATGTATGACAACTGGGCAGATCCCTTGAGATTTATTCGATTTATTCCAATGCGTTTCGCTTCATCATCGCTCAAAATGAAACCCGAAGGGAGTCCCGTCCCACCTGCTCAAAATATACTGCCGCCAGATGCGTTCGAAATAATATTTTTTCGTATGGGACTCGAATTATCCACATATGCCCGGGGTTTTAAGCTGATATAATCTCTTTTGCATTGGTAGCATGTGGTAGTGTATTTGAACGCTCAAATTGGGAGAGACTTAATGGCAGATTAAAACACTATCTAGGCGAGCTAGACTATATAGAAATATAGGGCTATACATAAATAGAAATATATTTCAAATAAACCTTTCTACAAATCCGTGGTGGATCAACCGAGTACAAACGAACTGCGAACGACAGAGTGAACGACTGCAAATAAACGAAATAAAGCAAAAAATTAAGTTACAGTTTAGGGACAGTTTCAGCTTTTCCACCTTCTTAAGCAATGATATAGAAGGTTTCAGAATACTCGCGTTTTCATTTCCTAACGAGGCCCAACATGTCGGGGATATATTAGCATTATTAAGTACGTATTCCAAACTATTGAGTCAATAAACAAATCATCCGACAATTGTTCGCGACTGGAATATCCCCAAGGATTGCCCTTTAATTTAGGGGCAACATTTTGGGGACAAAGTTACACTGTTAGGCTGTAAAAATAATTGTTTCCTTGCCTCGCGATCCTTCGCCCACGACGGCCCTCTAATGCAGGTCATAAACTGGCATTCATCATCGCTCAAATGAAACTGGGAAGAAGTTCATCACTGTCGAGTCCCGTTCCACCTGCTGCTGCTGCCAAATGTAGACCGCCAGATGCGTCTTCGCTCTGAAGTTTAATTAGGATCCTCGTCTCCACGTTTTAAGTCGTGAAGCCTAGACAGCTAGAAGGCTCTAGCCCGTTTCTCATTTTAAAATAGTGATATGTATGGGCATCTCTCACTAAAATATATGGCTATATGTAAATAGAAATTTTAAATTCTGAACGAAAATATGATATTTGTAATATTCGCTGGATAATATCTATAATAAGTGACACTTTAAGACGGCGTGAACAATTAACACGGTTAACATAATCAAAATGGAACAAAATATTCAGCACGTACACAATTAGTAACTTGCGATAGGAGCGGTGTCGGTAGCGTTATCTAGTGATTACTTGCGGAACCTCTATTATTTTCATTAAAAGGTAAATCATAAAGAAGTTAAACTCATTTATTCGAAATAAAGGCTAGTTCTGGTACTTTTAATTAGGGCCAACAATTTAATGAAGAATATAATCACTACTGGCCAAAATATTTCCTTGTATATTATATATCATTTATGTTATTTTTTCCTGCATTCTTTTATTACAGGATTAACATAAATATCGTTTTCTTTTAAGATTTTGGGAGCTACATAAAAATTTGAATTAATTTTTGATAATCATATAGTAATGTGATGTATTAATATTTGTGCAAGTCATGATTTTTCAGTCTAAATATATGATTTCCAGGTGAGATTCATACTGTATCTCACTCTGCAATATTATATTTATCTGTATTATATTATGGTCTGTATATAAACCTTAAGCGTGCTGTTACGATAACTACCTAAATTTCTCTTAAAAAATATTGAACAAAGGAAAAACATAGTTTCCCGTGCAATATGACAATTTGTACTTCAGTGGTTACTATTTGCCTTCGTTTGTAAGAAAAAGTACTTACTTTTAACAGAACTGCAGAATATAAGGCGTAGGTGTGTCGCACATTGAATTTGTTTTCTATTTGAGATCGTAACAACCACTCTGCGCTTTTGAAGTGAAACGTAATGACTTGTTTCCGACGTTTTATGCTTTTGCGAGTTCCACATGGTTGTATGACTGTTCCGGTAACCGAATAGCGCCGGCGCTACGCGTTTTTCCCGGGGCTATGCGGATCTCCCGATGCCACACCAATTTGCCTCCGCTGCGGTAATCAGGGCGCCCGGTGCCTGACAAGAATATTGAAATCTTCCGCGCATTCTCGGATTATTCAGGAATGTATCGAACATGCCATTATTCCACCGGTTCCCGGCCTACCCCTCCCCCCGCCCCTCCACACCGGTGTTTATTTAATACGAGGGCATTAGTCCGAATCGCTCTACAATACCAGAGCAAATGTTATCAATTGCTTATGTTATCAATTGTCCTACTATGGGGAATAATATCCTTGGGTTGCTTACATCACTTATGTTCCAAAATTTAAGGTAAGTATTACTGAGTGAGGAATTGGAGATAGAAGCTTGAGAGAGTACTGTGTTAAAGTCGTTATAATTTGATAACACAATGAACAAGTTTTCATTTTGAGTTTTCAACCATTGGGAAATGAAACATTGGGGTGACATTCCATCGTTGAATCTGGTGAACGGACCCTTTGAAGTCTCTCCTCGGGGTGCACTTCCTTTCAGACAATCGAGGTTCAGCTTGTAGATTTTATCCTGGAAAAAACCTCATTTCCAACGTTCTGGAGTATTCAGGACACGGAAGTTTTATTTTCATATTTTGAATATATATTTTTTTTAAATATTACTCACTTTTTTGAAAGGGTACAGATAAATGAATGACTAAAAGTTGCCTATAAAATAAACACCAATGGATGGTGTTTCCCAGGTTCTTTCTGGGGCCCCTGATATTCATCTTTAATTACCGGTATCACTTCAGAGGATGGAACATCGGATTGTAGGTGTAATTTCCTACCATAGAAGCTATCCGGATAGTGTTCGATTAAGATTTTATCCAAATATTGTATAGTTGGTCATTCACTCTTAATTTTAAAGCGTATTACATTACGGTATTACATTTACTATCTGATATTATTGAGAATGATCAATAATAAAAATTTGTATGATCTGCGGCCATGACAGAGTTCAGCAATACAAATTCTGGTATAGGTATAGGTTTCTCTTAATAAATTTAAAAAAATCTAGATTATTTAGACGAAAGAAGCCAGATATTGGTGTTTCAATAAATGTTTTATTATGTGCTAACAAGAAAACAATAATTCATAGATAGGAGAAAGCGTTGCGTCGAAGATATACCGGTTTCTATTCTTTAGTTTCTGTATATTTTGACCAGTATTTCCCTTCGGGGTCGAAAAGTTTCTCAAGTACGGCGAAGTCGTCGGGCCGGTTTTCGTGGATGAATTTTATTACTTTTTCAGCGCCTTCCCTTTGTTTGTCGGTGCATCTTGAACAGTCGGTCTGCAGAGCTTCCGGGAGGTTGTCTGCAAAATTTATACTATTTACTATCGAACGCTCATAAAAATGTTCAGCATGTTCTTGTTCCTCGTGACGGCCCGAGCCGTGGGCGTCGGGTGGATCCCGAGAAGGTGTTACCTTCAGATAATTCGCTGCAAGGGGTTTTTTTCCCAGCGAGATAGTGGACTCCGGACAAGCGGATTAAGGTATTCCCCCTGCGCGGTTTTTTCTCACCGTCAGCGTCAATGCGAACAACCCCACACGAAAGGTAACCCTGAGATTCACGGGGAGGTACCCACGACCTCAGGAGGAATAAGATGCCTTGAAATTTAAACTTTCACACTTGCCACCCAAAAGAGAGAATTAACTAAAAAAAGATTAATTAACAGCTATTGCAAGTTTTAGGTGTTTCTGAGAATGGTAGCGTGTAGATTTAATTTTTTTATGTTAGCAATATAGTCTGTTATTTAGACATGTGAAATGAAGCATCACATTATCTATCGTCAATATTGTGAGTTTTCAAGAATTATATATTCTTCACTGTTGCGGGAATACTTACAAAATCAAGTCAAAATATTTGTTTCTACTTTAAAAATTGTTGAATACAATTGTCTATATTGTCACCAAACGTAGTTCTATAGTCATTGGCGGCAAGATTGTGCTTTTCATCCGGGTGACGGAATACACAATATTCGGTTATATGTATCATGGTGATACATTGTCCTTAATGTGATTGCCGATTACGTATTCCCCTGAACGGTCCTGTCGCACATTTGATTCCAGCCGGCTGTGTAAGCTTCATCTCTCTTGCTCCTCGAGCGGAACTCGGCAAACCGACAGGGGCTTCATTAAAGCCGCCAGTTCTCAGAACACTCCGCCAGTCTCCATTTGTTGCTCATTTGACGACTGCAGCCCGTCAAATTGAATCGGGCAAACAGGCAAGAATTGAATCCCGCAATTCTAGATTCAAAGCCGAAAACGACCAATTTCAAAAATTCAGTACCCGCCGGAATTTAATTCTAACGGAAAGGATCGGAGATGAGAATATAAATTTGTCGTTACATTAGTTTTCTAGAGAACAAATATATAACCAACGGAATTGTACTGGTGATGTAACGCCGTGAAGAAATGACAGCGCATCGAGTGACAATATTATTATTCATAATACAGCATGCGCGTTTAATTTTTATACCATGAATACAATATTGTTACGAATTTTGATATACTTACAGCCCACGCAGTTGGGTCTAATTCTGAACTGAACTGAATTATCCAGGAATGTAATTTAATTTTAGTCTAATGAAAACATGTTGCGGGTGGGGGAAATTCTCACCCTTAAGTTCCTTGCCGTCTGGAGTGCACTTCTCCTCGCCCGTGAGGCACTTGAAGTACTTCTGGTAGAGCCTGTCGTTCCTGAGGACCTCGTCCAAGTCAATGTCGTCGTACTTCGTCGTGTACTTCGTTTCGGCGGCCGTCGCAGAGACGACCGCGACCGTGGCCAGGAGTAAGCCGAGTAAAATTCGGAGTTTGGCCATTTTTCGATTGCGACTGGGCCGTCTCCACTGCCGGAGCCGTTTATAAAGGACCCGGTAAATTACGGGGCCAATTAAAGACGCAAGATCAGGACACCGGTAGCCGAGATACGACGACACTCCGGGTCATGATGGTAGGGAGGGGGGCGGCCAATAACGAGGACGAGAACAAAGGAATTGTTAGTTTTGATAATTTGAAATAATTGGTTTGTTCTTATCTTGTAACTCAAGGATTTTCGCTATATTTGCAAAGCATCTCTGTTGAATCTTTTCATTAGTTACATTTACAGAGTGTTATTTTCCCCAGATTTGGGGTTATACCCATACAATAGCCAAGGGAGGTATTTGTGGAATGATCAACGAGGATGAATCGGGCTGATATTTTATGTTGTCACTGATATTTGTATATTCGCATGTATTTTCCTGTTTACCTACACCAAATATAATATACGGGCTCTCTGTACACTCGCAAAAATGAATTAAACGGGAAAACAGTTATGCAAGGTATTTTAACTGAACGTATTTAAATAAAACGTTTTAAGGATAAATTCAAATAAAGGTACTAAATATAGATATAAGAAACTGTGCGATTCGCGAGTCTTTGAAAAGAAGTGCCTTTGTAAGAAGTAGCTGATGGGGGCCACTTATTCCAGTCGAGCGTCTGTAACTACGATTCGCGGCACGTTTGTCCCATATTTGTTTCGGCAATAGCGAGTCATCGCACCATAAATATTCCCTTTCATATCGGTGCCCTCCTTCCGTCACCTCGTCCCTGGATTTGAGTCAGAAAACCGTTCGATCCTGTTTTATTAATCCACTCTAAGTGTTACCTTCATAAAGCGTCGTTTGGAAATGAGCGGCAGTTATTTTGAATTTACATTAAACACCCAAAAACCCTTTCGCGGTTATTAACAAAAAGTCAATGTATACTGAATAATTTTTTCAGTTCGGCTTCCAATTAAAAAAAATTATCACTAGCAATAGTAAATACAGATCTGTGAATAAGGAGAAATGCCCCTTATAAAGCAAACCCCTGTTGTAGTTTGTTGGAGAAGTATTTTTCCATATTAACTTTAGTAGTGGATTACAGGAGTACATATTTCTACCAAGAAATAATTCGTTTAATCTGTTGTTAATATGTGTTAATAAAAACTGATACGTGCTATCAGGACTATTCTTTATTTATTTTAAATCTATCACTGCGTTTGGCAGTAGACTTATCTGTAGCAAGTCATAGCACAAATAAACCAATTCGAGGGAAAATCATCCGTAGCGACTGCGAGCGGAAGAAATTTGATCACTCCAGGCACTACAATTATAACAGCAGTAAGATCAACTTTGAAGGTTAAAACGGTCATGCTCATGATTATGAAACAAGATACTATATGCAGTTTAAGGATCGACGTAGCAGAAGTTTTTTCCCCACATGTAAAAGCCTCAACGTGGAGAGTGAAAAAGCAGTTGACCAAGATTCGCAGGTGGGGGGAATTCATAGTTTGAATTGCCGGAGGTATTATTTCCGGAATGAAGAAATTGTAATTTTACTCTCCTATATTCCAAAAAATACCTGTTAATGCATTAAAACAAAATGCATGCACATGATTAGGTATTATATGTTGCATCGGACCAATAACGCTCTGAGTGTCTAATTTCATCGCCGTATCAGAATTTTAATGGCCAACAGATAAACTATGTCCATTCACTTCAAACTGACATAGACTTTATTGAAGGCTATGTATTGTGGGTTGATAAAATAGGGCTTCTGCAGCAGTAATAGTGCAGCATCTTCGTTGTGACAAGAGGCTTCAAGGTTCAAACTATCTCTAATAGATGACGCATATTATCAGAACGGTAAATCTGTTTCACTGTCCGCTATAGTTGTTACACCAAATTTTGGAAAAATCTCTTCACTCTCTAAACGCAGCCTGGATCAGCATCTTGTTATCGTCGGTAGAAATCGACGCAAGGGCGAATGCGATCTTCTGTCTCTGCATGCTGATCTGGTCTTTTGCCAGATCGGCTTCGGTTGCTCGCCGCCTTCAGTAGGTCTTTTCGTCAGAAGAACATGTCCAACGGACTCACCATTCTATCGACGAAAAAAGGTATTCAAGATCGCGATCAGTCAAAACCGATCTGAGAGAGAGAAGATCACAAGAACCATGATATTCCATAATTTCGGAAACGACCAATAACGCATTCCAAACTGCACCGGGTACTTTCAGTAGGCAATATACAGTGTTGAAAGGACAGAATCAGATGGAAGTTGTTCTTGTGTACGTACATCGCTATATTACTAGAGAAGCGTCGTTATTGGAATTATTATCCATAATTACTTCTACGCTGTAATTTATATTTCTCCCATGTCATCAATTTAAAAAACTGTCTGAATAGGCTTCTCCTTTCCTTTACATTTAGTTCGATGACGCAAATTTGAAACATCAAGCCGCGATCAAGGTCGTTTTGGCAGCAACCAAACTTTCGTTCTCCAGTTTATCAGCATAAGTGCTACCCATTTGAATTCAAACTGGTTTTGTTATCCTGATTATTTTTTTTATTTTTGGTTACATATATTAGGAATGACCAGAATCCTTCTGAGACATCTTATATTTTATGGATTTCGTTCTCCAGACAGTTTAATAACTATACTCAGCAATACATTCGGGTGCGAAATATTGTCCCTTGTTCATAAACGCATTTTTTAAACTATTATATAGTTTATATATTATATAGATATATAACTTGGAGTAACATTAAATATAACCGTTATAAAATATTGTTAAATGCGAAATTTCAAATACAACACCCTTTGCGATATTTGTTTATTGAAATTCAGATTTGATGATATCGAATTTGTGGCATTGAACAGGTCTCGATCCAGTTCTGCCGAAAAGGAACTGAAAACTAAATGAAATATTGAACGGACTAATACACAATACATTTCATACTATTATTTTACCAATATTTATAGTTGAAGGTTTAAGAGATAAACTTGATACAAAAATTTAAACTAACAAACAGTATTTAGACTCGATAGTGATTAGTATTAGTTATTAGTTGGTTATTTTCCAAACTTGGCATTTCGGTAATTGAATAAAACGCCATATACTTTTTATAATATGTTATTTTTTTCATTTGAGTATGATTTTACAATAAATTTTATTGACAATTTTGTTGTTATATAACAGTGGATTCGAAACCGTTCGATGATTTTTTTTGCTGGAAACGTCCATCTGATTAAAAATGTTTAAAGTTTAATTCCGTGTTTCTTCGCCTCGCCCTCGTACTTCTTCTTGTAGACGCCTTCCGGGTCGTAGATCTTCTCGAGGACCTCGTAATCGGCCGGCTTCTTGTCGATGAGAAATTTGATCACTTTCTCGGTTCCCTTCTTCTGTTTCTCGTTACACTTGGAACATGCGGTCTTCAGGGCGTCGGGCAAAACTTCTGCAAGTTACAGTTGTTTTAGTATCTAGGCTTAGGTAAAATAAATCAAAATCCGTAGAAATTATTACTTTTTATTTATTATCATAATCACGGTAAATTTTTAAAGGGACCTCGACTACTTTTGTAACACCAGTTACATTTACCTTTACGGAGTTAAGTGTAATCTATTAGGAGTAAATACTAGAAATAATGAAAGACGCATTTTAAACCGCTGAGTTGTTACGATAGACGTGCAGAAATTTGTAATCCTGATAGTAATAGCAATATTGTTATAATTGATGAATATTTAGTAAACAGGTTTTTTTTGTAAATATGCAAGAATTACAATGAAAATATAAAACGTAGGTACAGTTGAGTTCGAGCTTCTCACGATATGTCGGCTTTTAACAGTTTTACTTATTTTTAATACCGTTATCATTATATATGCACGAAATATGTAGTATAATAATATAATGCCGTGAAATGTTGACGTTGACAATCAACGAGCAGCTTTCGACGTAGACAAGGCGTTTAACATGTTCCATAAATATGAAAGACAATTCTAAAAATTACCTAAGATCTATTGCATATTGTCGCTACACGTATCTCGTGAAATTCTAGATACTCTTCCGGCATATCTAGCATAGAATAGAATGAAATACGGATTTCTGTGTTGACCCGAGTGTACCTGGCCTTCGGACTAACCAACCCTTCGATAGTTACTTTCACGAGTGCCAACGAGAAAATATCAACTAAAAAACTATCGAATAAAGCGTTCTGAAATTACCTTCAATTATCTGTAAAGTGTAAAGTTGGGAAATTCGATAGTCTAAAATGCTTATACACATACCAAAGTCAAACAGAACGTTGTCTCAAGGTAGTCGATGCTGACTTTAGTAGCATGAACTTCATTGGGTTAATACTCCTAGATGACTATTTGAGGGAATCCTCCCTCAATGGGGGTAATGGTATAGTTAACCATAATTTCGAAATACCGAAGAGCAGCTTTCGACGTAGACATGGCTTTTAACATGTCGTTCCATAAATATGAAAGACAATTCAGATAACCCCTCGAGGAATTATCTTAGATATTTTTTCAATGGAATCTGTTACTCCGGAAAATGTCGCAGACGTGAAAATCGTAGCGAATAGTGGAAAATACTGTGCCCAGGAGTTCAGTGAGGGAGAAGAAGAAGAAGAAGAAGAAGAAGAAAATCTTGGAATCACTTACTCTTGAGCTCTTCCCCGTCGGGTGTGCATTTGCCTTTGTTCGCCAGGCAGGTGTAGTACTTCTGGTAGAGCCTCTCGTTGTTCAGGATCTCGTCCACGTCGATGTTGTCGTACTTGGTTGTGTACTTCTCCTCGGCCGAGGCCAGGGCCGCGAGGGCGAGGACGAGGAGAACAACTGTCTTGAACATGATGGTGAAGCCGAAAGTCTTCAGATGCTAGTCTGATCATGACTGGAACGTAGGCCGGCCTATATATACCCGCATATAGGCGGCCTCAATCCCCCGCCACTCGTCAGCCGATTTGTCTACTAATTGATTCGGTTTACTCAGTTGCATCGCGCCTTTTCTGAAAGTCACTTGAAGGAGTCATTTCGGCCAGTTAACTTATCCCGGACATACGTCCTTAGAGCAGTTGGTTAAAAATTATATTCTTGTAGCACAGATATATATTTTGGTTTCAATAGATTCCCCAATCGGGAAACGACGTCCTGTTATCTATTAAAGGTAAATCAAAAATATTGGTTCAGTGTTGGTAGCAGCGTACGGATATTGTTGAAAAGGTGTTAGTGAGATGCACTTTTTAAATTACAGTGAAAATTGTTTAACCGTGGAGACCGAAATATTTTTTCGCGTTTACCGATACGTGCAAAAAAAACAAATGTTTTTGTATTGTTTGATGTCGTAATGACAGAGTTGATTTGAAAACGTATACTCGTTAGGTATATTGACAGTCTTATATATTAAAACTCCGCGTAACGGTATTTAATAAATTTAAAATAACATGGTAATTATAATGAAAGAAAACAAAATTAATTGGGTTTCTGTAAAAAACGGATACTTTTTGTCGGACCTTCTTTTTTTGCATAAAATTGTCTTAATGCTGTTCGATTTCCTCCACCCTTTTACCCATTTCACCTCGCAAATCTGTGCAAACGTTTTATGACTTTCCGATCTACTGGGACAGGATCCGGGAAATCGATTTCGATTCATCGCTTTCTACCACTGTGCTGTCTACTTTCGAAGTCCGTACTACGTCCAAGTCTGTTCACCAGTGAGCTTATCCCAGAAATATATGCTTTGATGTTGATAAAGAATATGAAAATTTTAATGAAAGAAAACAAATTTTTGGTTGAACCGTGTTTTTTATCATCAAATTATTTTCACGCTGTTCGGTTTCTGCGATCTGGTAAATCGATTTCATGTTCAATTCCATCGTCGCTATCTACAAGCTCGTCTGAAATGCGAAATAATTACGTATTAAGTAACTTTTTATTCGTGTTAGAATTTCGCAGTCTTTGTCGGGACCAAAATATGTTTACGGATTTTTGACGTTAAACGATTTCCAAAACACCGCCGGGGAATCGAACTCCAAGTCAAATGCATTTACTTTGCATCATTCAAACAAGTCAGCTGTATGTTGAACACCTTTCATTGGACCCAACTGATAGTAAAAGGATCCTTTGAAATCTCTGTACCCCCCGAATGTGAATGGTAGCACTAGATAGTCGTTGACTGTAGTAACTGAAGGTAACTTCCTGAAGGTTGTTTCTTGAGTATTTTAGTATAAACTACTAAATTGAACTTTTCCTTTATGAATCAAACATATTCATTCGGAGGGTAAGACAGGATCATTGTATTCATGAGAAATCAAGAAAGCTTCGAATAATTTAAATATTTCTGTTGTATCGCATTATAGTCTCTGTATTATATTTTGTATCCTTCGGCTTTATAATGTAATTGGAGGATATTTTCATTCCTAGTTTTATAACAAGAGTAGTAATTCACAGGGTCTGTGGCTTTGTTGTCCAAGCAAGAATGTGTACATTAACATGTGCTAATTATTTGCTTACAACATTCAATGTTACTCTTTCGTCCAGCATTTGTAAGATCATGCGGCAATGAGTATTTCATATGTATATAGTGTTTCAGAGATATGTATATTAAGTCCGAAAGAACCAAAATGTGTTGTGTAAAATAACACATTGATTAGACCAGTTACATTATGTAATAACATAGTAAGGGGGCCAAGTGAATGAGTGGAGACAAAAAATAGGGCGTGATATGATTATCGTAGGTTTAATGTGTAGAATACAACAATTTAGAATTGTTACTGTAGGCATGTTTGTTCCTCGAATGTACTATGTTCTTTCTTACAATATTTTTGTTATAAAAATGATGATATTTTATCTAATATTTTGGCCAACAATAATACACTCTTCTTATTCCTTAACTTGGGCTTTTGGTGTTACATTACACTTTGAGGAGAACTTAAAGTCCAAGCGATCGGAAAGAACATATAAAACACTTCTGAATGACAATCCTAAAACCTAATGGTGTAATCATTAGAATAAGAAAAAAAGTTGGTAGCCATGGGTAGATCATTTATGCAGATTTCAAGCGACGTAGGTATAGAAATGAGATTCTGTTTCTAGTCATACTTATTATAGTTGATTTTCAAGCGTTTTTCACTTCAATTCATCTAATTACAGTAACGATTACGTTTTTAATTTGGATTCTTTCCGGACTTGGCACTAACCTGCATAAAACATGCATTCATTAATGTAGGATTTTATTGTATAAAAAAGTACGTGAAAAGTGGATGAATATTCAACACTCATATTTAGCGTAGTAATTTACAGAATAATAACGGGAATGTTGAATTACAACATTTCACTATTTGGAAACAGTAATCATCATTACGTTAGCTCATAAATAAAAACGCTGTATATCGATCCTTGTATTTATATCCTCTTATGTATATTATTGAAACCTGCATGTTTCCTATAAAATACGAAAACACGTCAAGCGATATTAAACTTATGGAACAGATATTAGTCACAACGTTAGACCTGTATAAATTACAATTTAAATACGCTAGAAAATTATTACGCTAGTTATTTTATTATCCCATTTCAATTACAGCAGGAATACGTACAGTACAGTAATAATCGGGCTACGGGAAAATTCTGTCAACAGTAGTTGTCACAAATAATTTCATTGACGAGAATCCTTTGTAAATACATACGAAGGGAATGAAGAGTAACTGTACTTTTTATTATTAACATCGCCCCATCCGTTTGGCTGTAAATAATTAGAGGAACATAATTTATAAATGGCCGTCAACAATTGGGCGAATCTTAACTGCTCCCAAATCCAGACTGGCACGTTAAGTTCGTATAATTTAAAAAATATCCAAGGAATTTACGATCGCCATTTAGCTTCGGGCTGCTAAAATAAAACGCAGAATTTTATTGCCTAATGAAGTCAAATTCGAGTGCCATTTGGCACCGCTGACGCACGAAAATCCGTGCCGAGGAGTCCAGAGCGAATAATGGAACTGGTTTTCAAGAATTATTATTTTACCACACTGACTGAATTGTTTTCTTTGCGACCTCTTCTCATTCTTCTTCTTCATCGTCTTGGACTAAGAAGATATTCTTGAAAATACATATCCTCCGACTGGAGATGAATTTAACAAAATTATGAAACTGTTATTTCACATGAATTTATTTTATGGCAGCAAATAGAGTGCTCCGTAATGTGTACATAACAAAGAAGTACAATTCATTTTTTGTGTTACAGATAATTTATCTCTTGGGCTATACATAGGTTTCATATTATTATGTAGAGAGTGGACATTGTCACTTGAATTATTTCAGTTAAGATAGGCATCTTAATCACTGAATAACAACACAGAAATATGCTTCAGAGCACGGACCGCCGAAACAACTAACCAGAGTATCGTCCTGGGCTGTCTACCAGTTTTTTTTGCCATCCTTTTATAAAACACAATACAATAGGGAAAGGGAGATGGCTAAATGCATCCCGTTGTCCGGTTAATATAGCATATTTGTCGCCGGTATTGATAAAAAAGGTGAATTTCTAAGAAGAGGTGGATTTCTGTGTTCTACATGAAAAGGGTTCCTTTTTGTCCTTTGCCGTCACTTTCCCCAACTTGTTCATAGCGTTATTATTAATTAATGAATACATCTAACGATCGATAATTTCGAAGGGGAAACAACTCCATACCACTTGGCGTTTGTAGATGGTGACTGTGTCAACATGTGACCACCCGCCAGTATACTAGAATACCTGAGTATTTCAGACTGCTGATATGGTAATTCTGTTGCGTTGGTTCACTACCGGATTAAAATGAAGGATCACGTCTCATTAATCATTAAAACAGCAGCCTGCAGTGTTTCTGTAGGATGCTCTGAATAGGCATGCTATTGGTCAACTCCTTCACCGGTACCTAATAGAAACTATGAATTGAATGGAATAAAATGCGTTAAAAATTTAATGAATACAGATAAAGTAAATAAGAAAATATATTTTCAATAGCGTTTGCAAGTAATATTTGATAATTACATTGAAGTGGCAGAGGGGGGGGGGACTACATTCATCCTGATATACTCCGGAAGAAAGATAGGTGTACCAATTTAGTAACTGTTCAATATTGGGTATATCTATATTTAGATCTGTCGCAACATTTTACTCGACATAACATTTCAGTTAGTATTTGATGATTTTATTTATTTTGGGGTTTCAGTAATTGAATAGAACGACAGGTTACTTTTAATTAGTTTTTTTTATTACTTAGATGTACAACTAATTTTTGTATCGACAATTTTGATTCCTGGAAAACTTATTTTATGACATAAAATTTGAAACAGTAAATTGGCGTTTTTGCGAAAGTGTTCCATGCCTGGAAAACTGAATTTGGCTGCCTAAAGTTTGATTCCGTGTTTCTTCGCCTCTCCTCGTACTTCTTCTTGTAGTTGCCTTCCGGATCGTACTTCTTCTCCAGGGCCTCGTAATCGGACGGTTTCTTCTCGATGAGGAATTTGATAACTTTCTCGGTTCCCTGCTTCTGTTTCTCGGAACATTTGGAGCATTCGGACTTCAGAGCGTCGGGCAGATTGTCTGCAAATAACAAACAAAATAGCCATACATGTATCTATGGTACAGGAAAACGATATTCAGTCAATGGTCAATCTGTTTAAGTCATCAAAGTTTATGTTCTGTCATGAATATATTATCGAAATAGGCGAGTATCTTTATTAATATTGGATATATAATAAGAAACACAGCCCTGTTTTTTACCTGGGTGTTCAGAGCGTCGGGCAAAACCCCTACATACAGAAAATGCAAAACTGTTATGAATATATGGCCTAGTAAACCAATATTCAGCAATATATTTGATTATGTTTATGTATTGTCTGTTCTAAAATCATTATTCAGGCTCGCAATCGTTTACATTTTCTATTTGCCAACGTTACCTATTTATGATTTAATTTACTTGTTAATACAATTCGTTATGGATTGATCGTATTTGCATTTAGAAATTCAAATATATTTCGACTATAAGGTATGTCGATGTAATATTTTGTCTCAAATATTATATTACGCTCTCAAAACCTTGAATATAAAATCTGTCTTTCATTTTAATAGAGCCTTTCGCAAAACCCATTGCACTTGACCTTCGGGGCCTTCAAGCACTGGCAGCCAGCGCTGGTCAGTTGTTAATTCACTTTACCTATACTATATACATTTTACAGTAATTTATTTACTGGGTGTTATTAATACGGAAAGAGTAGTGTGAAATAAGAATCTCCTTATGTGTCAAATAAGCTAAACACCGGCGTTTTATGAATAGTAATTTTTTCATCAGTTCTGTCAAATCACTAACAAGATTTAAGGAATCGAGATACCCAAGTATCGCTTTGTCAGTGAACATTTTCATAACGTACAAGTTTTCCCAACGAAATTTAAACGAATTTAAAATCTATCGATCCGCATTGTCCAACTACGGTCTGATTTTCCCAGTATAAATAATCCGCAAATTGACGTAGTGGTTCATTCTAAAAATAGGGTCTCATTGTTTCGTGCAAACTGAGGACTTACTCTTGAGCTCTTGTGCATCGGGCGTGCACTTCCCCTTGTCCATGAGGCACTTGAGGTAATTTTCGTAGAGCCTGTCGTTGGTCAGGATCTCGTCCAGGTTGATGTTGTCGTACTTGGTGGTGTACTTCTCATCGGCGAAGGCCAGCGCCGCCAGGGCGACGACGACGAGAGCGACTGTCTTGAACATGTTGAATGTTGCGCAGTTAGTCCTTCTCGGTCGGGAAAGAGGTGTCTGAACACCGGGAGGAATCGGCGCTGTATATATAGTGGGCCCGGCTCTCCCCCGCCAGAATTTGGTCCCGCCCCTGCCTCTAGAGAGTTAGCCCTCCGCAGCAATATTAAAATTCTAATTCAGTATCGCCGGATCCGCTCGAAGAGAGCACTTCACGGCCATTCGGGGATTAGTAGGATTTGAACTTATCGGTTTTATCGTTAGGGGAAATTCACTTTGATTCTGTCTCCTGTTCGTCTGATGAAAAGTATATCGAAGTGGTGCTGTTAGTTAATGTTGAATTTAGTCGTGGTGAAATCTGTGTATCGGATTAAGGGTATTGTAGTAAGCGCAGATATCAGTCAGTAATGAGGCAATAATTTCTTAACCTGTTTTAAGAAACAGTCAAATTTTTTTCTACCAGGAAAATAGCATTCAATAAGTAATTTATCTTGGATATTAGCGGTATAATTTTCTTTTTATGCTCGCCGTACAATTTGCATTTTAAAGTGATGTTGCATTATTCGCGCTGGCAATTTTGAAGAGAAAACAAGTTCATTTGGTGATTCAGACATTTAATTGTTTCCAATGAGCAAGAATGAATTTCAAATTCAAGGGAAATTATTTTCATTAGAGGTTATGCGGATATTGGAGGAAATGAATCGAAAATGGTGCAATATTGTTAGTATTATTCAGTTCAAGATTAAATTAACCATTTTGAATAGGATATGTGCTTTTTGTTAAAAAATCTGTGTTAGACCGGTTTTCGGCTAAATCGTCAGTAAATTGGTGAAGCTGTGCCCGCCTTGCTCTTAAAGCAGGTCAGCTGAATTTATTTACGAATTTGAAACAGTATTTGCTCATTTGAAAATATGCGTACAATATCAGGTTGCATAATGGGGGAAAAGAGATCCATACTAAAAGAAACTGAGAACATACTTTGCGATCCGAAAATTGTTCACTCTCGAGGGATTAATGCAGGATGAACCGAATGAATCATTTGCACCGGGCACAAGTTTTAATTGAATGAAAATTCATTCCGCCATCGGAAAAACTCAAAAATATAATTCATTTCTACTTTTTGTAGTCGATGTGACAGTAGTCTATAATACGTGTGATAGTGTTCGATTATAATGGGGTATGAACCTTGGAAAAATAACGAAAAATAAACAACATTTGACTGCCAGTTCAAGTCAAAAAACGTTAACCGTATATCATTATTTGTGTGGTTTGAAAGCGCCTTCACTTGAAAGGCGTCTCCTGTTTGAACAGTTGACTGTTGTGCTAGTGGAGCATTTTCTGTTATTAAAACACCACATTGTACACTGTAGTCCTCGGAACCAATTTTTTATTGGCTGAACATAGCCGTTATCCGCTGCGTGCATTAAAATCACCTTATAAAGCACAGAAAAATGTTTAATAAATAGCGCGCAGACCATTTTATTATTGAAGAATCACCTCCACATTTGTCTTATCAGTAAGTACATTAGCTCAGTCAAATATGAATTCAAACTGGAATCAATATGCAACTGATATGTATATATTACTTTTAATTGAATAGAAAAAACATTTTTAACAGGTTTCCCTGGAAAATCCCTTCCGCAAAAAATATACGATTTCAATATTTCAACAGAGATAGCTTAAATGCATACAAACAAGTCCCACTTTACTTTGCAAGCATAATCCTGGCAATCCTTTTATGTTTTCACTATTATTTTCCAATATAGCAAAGGTCTTATATACAGGTATCAAACGTAATAAAGAAAATTTCAAAAGTACAGTTGATGTATTATTTCCAAAGTTGTTTTATTTGGCTCATGAATAAACATTTTTATTCCTGAAGACTTTTGATGAATTAATTGAGACCCGCTTGTTATCAAGTCAAATTTTCAACTTTTTAATTATAATTCCAAAATAATATTCCATTGTTTGGACGATGAGGAACTTCCTGCGTTCCAGTACCTCTACCCTCACTTAACCTGTATAAATGACATTATCCTGCCGGATCTGCTAACATTAAATGCGGTGATTATTATACGTCCACCATTACGGTATATCTATCCATTGTATGTTCTGTGCTTTGCGTCACTTCCAGGACCCAAAAACAATGGGTGATTGACGAAAACTCCCTGATAATCGTTCATTTGCCTTGGGCCGTGTGCTCATCAAACCTCTGCATGTATGTAGGCACTTGTCTGTTCACCTTGAACAGGAGGATTGTTCCTTGAAGAACTATAAACGGTGTTGGCCTTCATTTAGATCGCTCTCGGGAAATCCGCGTAAATGATTTAAGGTCAAATTTGACTTTCGGTGCTGTGAAACATTTAACAAATTAAGGAACGCTTTGGTGTATTGATACTGTAACAGCCGTAAATACCCCGGCCATAAATTTATTTTACTAAAGATATGTTAGTGATGAAGTTTGTAATACAATTGAATGCTTGTATTCCAATTAGACAAAAATTGTAAATAATTATGAAAAATAGCAAGATTTTAGAGTGCTGGGTAATGCAAATCCGAGATCAATTTAGTAAGAACGCTATTAATTACTATCGTAGTGCAGCATATATAAACAAAACCGGAATTTAATGAAACTTATTAATACGAAAATAACTATGAATATGCATGTCCTAAATTCATCATTGGTATTAAAACGCGGAGTGGGACTTAATTAGGAATGAATTTTCAGACAAGTTGAACTGTGAGAAGTGAGACTCTCCCTGCTGCCAACAGGTTGCGCGCAGTGCATTTTATATTTCTTTTAATGCTGAACAGTTGATTAAATATCTAAGAACGATAAAAAAGGATTTTGTAAAAGTCTAAATGTTTAACACTAAAAACAGGTCTTATCATCTGTTATATCCGGAATAAAACTCTCCGGATTAGCTTCAATTACTTGGTATTTTTATGGATTGGGCACATAACAAGTAAATACTCATTGCGCCCTCCCAAATATAAATACAGTTATGGAATATGATGTTTCATACCAAGGGTAAGCGAACGTAAAAAGATGTAAGATAACGAAAAATGTAGTTTTCATTTCGGAAATAATATCCTAAATTTTCGTAAAATTAATTTAATTTAAAATATGGAAACTGCTTAATTTTCATAAGGGAATTCAAATATTGTGTCCCCATAATAATAGTGATTATTTATCAAGTCAGATTACTTTTTCCAAGAGCCCCGGCGGCTCAGCGGCTGAGGTTTCGAAAGTATGACACAGCTGACGAGTTACAAAATCCCCAACCTGAGTGTTTAGGATAGGACGTATGATTAGATCCTTAGCTGAGCAAAAAATAACTTTTTAGTCAACCTACTCTTATAAATGGAATACTTTTGGTTTAGGAATGATATTTACATGTGGCCGTCAATCGCGCCGCTTTAGAATTTAAGTCGCCTAGACCGATCACCATATTTTCTTAAGAACAAGAAAACGCAAGGTTAGTTTTCATCTCATCGACCAATCAACGCCCTTTCGACCCTTGTAGAGTTTTGAGAAGAGAGGGGCTTATTTACTAGTTTCACATTTCAACGCCTAGGAAACCAGCGTACTCGTTAGATTGGTTTCAAAATACGAATATCCATGTTTTACTTTACGCCTCCCTACGTTGATCGTCATGTAATCAAGATATTCATATAACCTGCTAATTGTAATGTTGCTATATGGCCTATTATTCATTACATATATCATATTTAATATAATATAAGAAGTATTGCCAGCGTTGAGATCAAATATAGAGTATAATAATACAAAAAAGATAATTTTGTAAATTCAGGCCAAACATCTAACTTGTCAGTTGTGTACCTGATACAATAGTCTGTATACAGCATTTCTTATGTGTTAAGTAACTATACATCAAACTATCGTTTGTAATACGTAGCAGGTGTGTGCGTGCGTATGTGCATAAACTGATTTATTTTTATTGTATAATTGTTTTCTAAACACAACTTAATGTATGATTCAATTTTTCGTTTCCTGTATGGGGTCGGTATGGGTATTTGATTAATTCAATTTTTGTATGACTATGAATTTATTTTTACATTTTCAATTTAAAATTTAATTTTCAATTTTCGAGTGCAAAAACAAATGATTATGGTGCCTTGAAGCTTATGTAAAACTGCCATTCTCTGCGGTCTAATGTTCGGTCTTAAGCGCCGATTCCAAGTTTCTTAGCCTCGGCCTGGTACTTCTTCCTGTAGGTGCCTTCAGAATCGTAAATTTTCTCCAGTTGTTCGAAATCGCTCGGTTTCTTTTCGTACAGGAACTTCATGACTTTCTCGGCACCCTTTCTCTGTTTCTCGTTGCATTTCTGGCAGTTGTTCTGCAGGGCTTCGGGTAGGGCATCTGGAAAAACGAAAATTGAGCGATTCTTCAATAATGTTTGAAATATCTGGCGCGTGCTCAAGTGAATTAAAATTAAACTGGCGCGGCGAGTGAGAAATTAAATTCCAAACATAGCGTGATATTCGAAATTAATTCCTTAAACTAAATATAAGTACGGGATATATTACTGTAACCCATTATTTGTCTTAACAATTTGAATTACGAACAAAACATGCTTCGTAATTATTCGAAATATAAATTTTAAATCATGGAATGGTGGAGTTGGCGTGGCAAGAGGGGGGAACTATATATTACCCGTAACAATGAGTATTTAACGCTTGAAAGAATTAGTTAACTTGAAGGAACAAGTTACTCTATAGTTGGCGAACCATTAGTTCTGTGACATTACGCAATTTCAGAAAACATCTCGGTTTTTTCTTTATAAAATTGCTAACTTGACCTGAATGGTCCTAGAAGCATTAATAACAATTCTGGCACAACTGAAGGTATAGCTAATTCTATTTTAGAGACATTTTAGAGAGTTGGTATTGTCGTATATGAATATTGTTTTGATATAGAGATTTGATGCCACCATGGTCAATTTTAAACGACGCAATCCTTTAGAAGTATTGGAGATCCACGACACCGCATTTAGCCCGAAGCGGTAGGCGTGCTAGTCACTACCTACTGGCCGTTTCTATTTTAATAGAATTTCTAATTTTAATTGAAATTAGAAAATTGTTTTAACAAGAATAAAGTTTAAACCACCCTTTTTTTAACACCTATATCCCCCTTAACGATTCAAGAATAATGGATTGCAGTATATTTACGTACATTTTGGATTAGGTTTCTTAGGATTCATCATAATTATTTCTGATAATTACTATGCGGTATATCTCAAGGATCCATTGGCCGCACTAACCAAGGGATTTCTCTAAGTCAGTAAATTGCACTTCGTCAGCTCCTGGGGTGTCCGCACTTATTTTAGAGTATCTCTTCGTAAGAAATGAGGACTTACCCTTGAGTTCCTTTCCGTCGGGTGTACAGGTGCCTTTGTTTGTTAGGCACTGAAAGTACTTCTGGTAGAGCCTATCGTTGGCCAAGATCTCGTCCAAGTTAACGTTGTCGTACTTGGTGGTGTACTTCTCCTCGGCGGCTAGGGCGGCCGCTGCCAGGGCGGCCAGTACCAGGAGTGCGGACTTGATCATCTTGCGACTGTCGCAGTTACTAATGTCTCTCTGGAATATTCCCGCTTCCGTTTTATAGCTGTGTTAACTATCCCCTTCTCTCCCTCCGTTGCGCCTATAAAAATAATCTAATTTAATTTATTCTTAGTCAAGTGCTTTCGCGGTCAACTAACGTCCGCTCGATATTTTCCTCCTTGAGCGGTCTTCTGTAATTGTTCTCTAACCGGCACGATTTGAATATATTTTTTTCTCATTTCTATTCTCCTATCGAAAAATATAAAACATAAAATGCCACGTCATTCCGTTTCATTGTTGGACTTAGCATATCTGTAAGTCTAATGTCAAGGACATTTTTTTTTAATCGTTCCTTTATAGCCATCAACTAGCCGAAACCATAGCAGAGATATCGCAATCATGAAAATGTATATTAAAAAACAAACAATTAAAATGGCGAATACAAATTATCTACAAAAATAAATAAAAAAACATAAAATAAGCAGTTTTAAGTGAAATAATCACGAAAGATATGTGGCCCAAGTTAAGAATCACCCGATTCAGTGAAGACATGGATCTATCTACCTTAACTCCAGTTAAGAGATTTATATACGAATTCTGGCGCTATGTTCAAGTACGATATGCTTTGTTCTCTCAAAACTGAGGGAAATTATGTCGCGGGTATTATTTTTGTTCATTGCAGACGCCCTAGGCTTTTCTGAAAGGCTGGTCTCAAAACCCGTCTCAACAACGCTGGCAATAAATGATGCACACACCTTCTATACCACCTTCTGAGAGAAAGGAGGAAAAATTGGCAAACAAGTGACGATCGTTTGGAATTATTGTCGAACGCAAGTCGCCACTTAAGCTTTTTGTGTGTCCCGAGCGGGTGGAGGAGGAGCGAGGTCACCCCGTTTGTTTTTTATTGAGAGCGCCGGTATGCCGCCGACAAATGGCTTCGCATTGCGGTCGTCCCGCAATTACGACCAAGGCCAAACTTCGACTTGTGTCAGAATAATGTGGTTTTTTCCTACCGGAATTTTCTTTTTTTCCATGCCGTTCGTCTAAGGTGGAACGATGGGCGAAGAGGGGTTGTCCACACAGAGCCTTCTTCTTAGACTAACTTCAACAGTACGTACAACAGTACGCGGATGATTCGGGTAGAAGTAGGATTGAAATTGAGCGATGACAAGATCGATATATCGTCTTCATTACTTCGCCGCGATATGCTATTGGAATGTTGAATAAACCAAAGGTGAAAACCGAGAGTCTTAATGTAGGACATGATACCTCGGTATCAGTTTAGATTTTTGGGGAAAAACCAACGGCAACAATGAAGAAGAGAAAATTAGTTCAGACGTTAAGGTTAAAGAGCCAGTCGCCAGGCAGTATTGTGAATCCAAAAATGCCATCCAAAAAAAAGTAACTAAAAAATGCGTCCATCACTTGGTACTTTTAATTGTCGATTGTGCCATAATATCTAGTTAAGGCCTATGTCTGAATAGTTCATATACCATTATATTTTTCCTGAAGTATAAATATTATAATTTACATATTCATGTGAAGACAGACATGTAAAATGAGACAACAATTTGAATAATTATTATCCAATACTTTAGAGGACGTGTTCATTTATCAATCGCCGTACCCACCGTGAGGCATGCTCTGAACGCATTGCAATAAATATTGTTCGACCTTTGTTGTTCGACATTTATCGCATATCGATGAATGCGACGAATGAGGAAAAATACTTGAAGCAATGAAGGCTTAGATTAACTTGATATTTTACAATATTTAATTGACAAAGTGTAATCGAACTTACACTTACTGTTTGTAGATCTGGGAAAATGCTTAAACTTAGTTTCGCATTTAAATTTTAGATTGGATTAGAAAGTGTTTCTGTGGTGCGCAAAGCTTGGGAATATAATGACGTGTGGCAAAGGAGCCTCAAATATATTTAGTCTGAAGTATCACTAATGAATACTGTTGTTATCTAGGAATACCATTTACTGCTCTGCATTTATTCACCCTTGATGTGGTACAAGAATAATTTAGAATTGATAAAGATTTTAGTCCAATACCCTGGTTTTGTGTTTGTAGCCTTGTCCAATGCCAGTCCCAGTTTTCAAGTCATTTACGTTTAGAACTGTTTCTTAAAGTTTCTTAAACTAGGTTAAACCTAACTATATAATCTAGTTTTTCTTTGTATGCAGTCAGATTGTTTAGTATATTGCATTTAGCATAATCTGATTTCTAATTGATTTTATCTTATATGTATGAGTATATAATCTATGTATATACATTACTTTGGTTTGGTGCAATTAAAACTCTGGATTTATAGCCAGAAAGGCTATTGCTGTATGTTTATTTGTTTTTTTTTTAGAAACAAAGTACACAAATGAAATTTTGACGGGAGGTACTGAATAATATCATATATCGCCCGATGAAATCTTCCGAGAAGATAAACACAGTCAAGCTCCGGGTCCAGGGGCAATTGATCTAAACCTTGATGCCTACTTTCTTGGCCTCCTCTTCGTACTGCTTCTTGTAGGTACCTTCGGGGTCGTAGAGCTTCTCGAGAATCTCGTAGTCTTCGGGCTTTTTGTCCAGCAAGAACTTGATCACTTTTTCGGCTCCATCCTTCTGCTTTGTGTTACACTTTTTGCAGCCGTTCAGGAGGGCGTCGGGGATAGCCTCTGTAGTCACAAATGGAAGTTAATTCGTTCATTTCCATATTTAGAAAATTACGACTCAACCATATTTAAATATAGACTTAATATAGAGGTGTTGTAACAACTTGTTTATGACAACATAAAACAATACGTTGGACAGGTGCCTCGATAAAGATTACGAGCCATCCTCAAAGAAATGAAACCGAATCGAGTTGATAATTTCAAAATAAAAAACGTAAGAAAGTTATCTATGAAAAAGTACCGCACCATTTCTGGGGTCTATTTGTTTATCTCGCTGCGGAGGTAACAAAACTGGGTGTTTAGGACAGAGAGTTAGTTAAGACCAGGATAGACATTGGAAAACGGGTCTTTAATAAAAATGTATACGGCAATTCGGTAGGTCCAATTTCGGGGCGTAACACCTGTGTTTTCGACCGTTAGTCTACCCTCTAGTACCCCTTTGGCCGCGGTGTTATTGGTCAAGAATCGCGTTTCACTAAGATTGCTGACTAACCAGAATTTACTGCGGGGAATGGTACGAGCACTTACTAACATTACTGACGTTAGGGCGGTTCTTAAGAAAATGAAGTCTATATTTGCAGACATTGACATGCACTACTTCGTATTTGCGAAATGCCCGGCAATAGTGAACAAGGGCAAATCAAGGACGATAAATCATGTTCCTCAAGTTATAGGGTAAATGAATGCTGCTATATATAAAACGTTGTTTGACTGGTAAGTTCTGAGATATTACTTTTGAGTTCCTCGCCGTCGGGGGTGCACTTGTCCGTACTTCTGAGACAGTTGAAGTACTTCTTGTAGAGTCTTTCGTTGCTCAAGATCTCGTCCAAGTCGATGTTGTCGTACTTGGTGGTGTAATGATGATCGTCGTTGTGATCAGCGAGGGCGACGGCGGCCACGGCCAGGAGGAGAACGAAGGCGGTCTTCATTGATAGCGAGTTGTCGTCACAGGGGCTCGACCAAAGGATCTATCTTCAGGGCCCGGCCGACCCCTCTATATATACCGGTCGAAGCGGGGTGTCTGCTTTGTTTTTTGCCCCTTTTGGGATGGTGCCCGCGGGAGGAGGGAGTGTTTTGTTTTTTGCCAACGGTTCGCAATTTGGACCGATCCCCCTGGTAATTGCATATCTGGTCGTGATGAGAGAGTTCGACGAACCCGCTGTGAACCTCTCGGACGGGTTTCGCGTTTGCGGATTATTCTTTTTTTCTCTTCACTCCGGCCAGCGGCTACCAATTACTCGTCCTGCCTCTATAATGATCGCGGAATTTCAACCGAACCCTCCCACCAGCGAGGGGTGGAGGGGTAGAGGGTGGCGCCGCCCCATCTCGGGTCCTCGAACCGGGAGGTTTCATTAACAAACACCGAACGCGCATTTTGCGTCTTTGCAATATTGTCAGAATTATAAAAATGTGTTTCGCCCCAGGTATGAAGGTAAACCATTAGAATAAAATATGATTTGTTTGAAAACCGCTATCTTGCAATAAATATTATTCTTTATTTTTCAGGTCAGTCTACACAAATTCTATATAACATGTGGGTTTTTTGCGGGACCAGTATGAGAATGAAAACTCGTAAATGGAATATATTTTTCGTATTTACACCGGATTTCCAGGTAAACCTTTCTATCCTAATATTCATAAGTATTAGTATGATCACTAAGTATTCATCATTACATACAGTGGATTATTAATGTATGTAAATTGTATTAATTTACTCGCGAAATCCACAGTGATAGAAAAATCATTTTTCTTTCAAATGATTCCACTTGTGTGTGATTCTGTACAATGGTGGTATGTTTGCATCAATTTGCAATGCGCATATATATATATATATATATATATATATATATTTGAAAAATAAGAGCGAACGTTTAGCTCCTCAGAAATTTATGAAAGAATATCTAAAATGGCAGAGGACTAATGACAAGTTTCTTGATGGCGCTGCGAGGTAGTTAGGGGCCGAACACACTCACACACACGCACAATCTTTTTATACACGCTCATATAATTTGAAAATCATTAGTACAGGGGCCATTTCTTATCTTATTTTCTATTATTAACAGAATCAGAGTAAATAATTTATTGTTTTTATACAAACCTGAACTTTTATTTAAAAATAAAATGAGATACATAATACAGAAGGAACAAAATCAAAACATAAAAAATTGAACTGAAAGAATTTAAACGTCTTATAATATAAAGTAGTACAAAGGAATATGGAAGTTTTTATTTCTTGTTGAATTAGTGTACATCTTAGTGTGGATCTTTTTCCGATATTCTCCAGAAGGAAGCAAAAAAGTAAATATCCGAATAAGTTTTTGTCTGAATATTTCATATCCATATACGCTCCAGAAGTATTATAGTTTTCAAACTGTTGAAAAATGGCTCAATTTTTTAATGAATATATATTTAAATTTTTATGTTACAAAATTAAGCTTTTTAATAAGCGACTAGAACTTGCCGGAATTCTGTTCAATAGCACGTAACAGTTTATTTTCCCCCCGTAAGTATTATATTTTGCTATGTAACATTACATTACTGTTCTAACTGGACCTAGTTACTAAAAAACATCCCGTTTTCCTGCTCCTAGCCGCGCGCTAATTATCTGGTACAATCAGCATTGTATACACTTCCTGCTAACCCGCTGTCAATGTCGATCGCATTGAAGGGACCTGATAATATAAACAAAACTCTGCTTCCTTCTTTTATTTTCAATGAATACGGCCTTTCTCCGATAAATAGGGACATAATAATATTACCTCCTTTATGTTTTACTGTAGATGGAGAGTAAGATACAATCATCAAGCCCCGAAATGAAATACATTTGTACAAAATTAATGGCTCATAATAGAACAAGAAATTTGTTTCTATTTCTTTCGTTCTATTCCAATGGCGTTGGAAGTATCTTTTTTACCTGTAGACCTATATTTAATATAGGAGTAATATTTGATTTATTACGAGTCTATCTATTCCAATAAAAAACCGTATTGTTAGTGGAATTTCATTCGGCCTGAACTCGGATACGGGGTGTATAATATTTGCTTCGATAAACCAGTTACCGGCAAGGACATCCGGTCTTTCAGCCGGCTGAAAATACGTACTCCTAATCAGACTGTTGAACTCAATTTTAATTCATTAAGAGTCTCTGAATTAATGAGATACGATTTTCGTAATTACTCGCGATAAGAAATATCTTTTTAACAGAGACCGAATAATCCTCCTGTAAATCATATACTTATTCCATTTTTCTTCCATATTGAAATTCTTCTTTCACGTTTTTTCTTCCCCTTTCGAGTGGGATCATCGCCCCCCTTTTGTCGGCCATTTGAGTCATGAGCGATTGTCCGAGGCGATGAATCTTACCGAAAAAGGTGGCCTATCGAGGAGTGATGTAAATAATTTCTTTTGTGATTTAACAGCTTCAATGATATTTAAGGAAGTAGGGAAATTAACATAAAGCTAAAACATCGTTTCAGCAATTTAGAATGATTAAGTTCAATAGCAAAATCAAGAATTACTCAAGATATATAAATACTAATTAAACCTATTAATATTTTTGTCTCTTTATCGGCATTGACGATACCTTATATCTAGTGGCATACAAAAATAGTCTTTTTTAAAATACCGAATTATACACCAACGATGAGCAAAGAACATTGGGAAAATTTGTTAGTATGATCAAAGGGATGAGAATGCCCATGCACAATACCCAGGTGGTGTTTTTCGCCTAGTAATAATTAAATTGAACCCCCTCCTATCACAACCCTTAGAAGTGGGAGTGGACGTTTAATTAAACACTCCAAAAAAAATATCCGACGATTCAAAACGCCGGCGTCGTTTTTATTGTCCTAAATACATTAATTATCTCGAGTGGGCTCTCTCTCTCGTTTTTAAGTCCGTTCCCATAGGCACTGAGCAAACCATGCCGCTTCCCCTTTTCGTTGGGAAGAGGAGCGAGACTCTTGAATCCTTTATGAAGGTCCCGCGGGTAGGACGGGGAGCCGACAGGCTAACTACCTCGGGAAAAGGGACGCCCAGTGTAAATAGAGTTAACGGCGTTTCACTTCATTTCTGACTAGCCCGCCACCACAAATGTTTCTTTATCTGAAAAGATGGAAACTAGAGGGTGGGCAGGGAGGAGGGGTAGGGCCCTGTTCTGATTATCGAAACGATAAACTTCGGTAGATCACCTCGCGCAATTTTTTTATCTCCCTTCCTCTTGAAATTATTTATAGATCAAAAGACGGGGCAGTGTTTATTCGGGGTAATTCGGGAGGCAAAATTTAATATTTAAACGAGATTGTGTTTCGTTGATCTTTGGGAACCCGATATCGCCGCGATGCTATCACCGGAATTAGAGGGGGTTAGGCCGAAATATCGGAATGTTGGGGACTGAGCTTAGCATGGAAAATAAAATATTTTAATTCATAGGGCCGAAATCTGCGTCGCTAATTCTCATCACGAAGACCGCGTATTCATTCTAATAAACTTCTGAATAATAATATTCGATTTGAATCGAGGTACCGCAGGCTTTGGCCCATGACAGTTCTCCAAAGTATATTACAACACATCCTGTCTTATGATACATTCAGGGGTGCCACCTTCTGAGCAAATTCATTCTCGGGGACCGTTCCCCTGATCTGTGTAGTGTCAATACACTGTGTGTACTTGATATGGATGTTATACCTTGTTGTGTAATGTTCTGCAGGGTGGAGTTAATGTCAGCTGGTCCCACACCGTGTATACCCGGTGTCCGACGCCATTTGAATAAAATAATTGTCAATATTAAGACACGGCGAATCCACGCCGTGAGTAACGAATGGTCCAATTAAGTTTGTCAGTCCTCAAATTGAATCTTTGTTCCCGGGGCTGTTCAGTTTTGTTCATTACCATCATTTCTATTTCTCTAAAATGACTCTGGAAGGGTAGGGAATTTTTGTTTATTCTCTTGTCTGTTTTATTTTTGTCAGTTTTATTTTTTTACAATAAAATTATGTCACTATTGATACGAAAGCGGTAACCCCCCCCCGGAAAGATTCAATTTCAGTTGTTAGGCGCGGAAACGTGAATGGCACTGATACGCGGTATGCGTTCAAGCCGCAATTCCGAGCTTCTTGGCCTCGGCCTGATATTTGGTCCTGTACGTGCCGTTGGGGTCGTAGATCTTTTCCAGTACGGCGAAATCGGCTGGCTTCTTTTCGGCCAGAAATTTCAACACTTTTTCAGCTCCCTTCCTTTGGTTTTCGGAACACTTGGCGCATCCCGTCTCGAGGGCGTCGGACAAGTTTTCTGTCCAACAGATTGTTTAATCACATCAGACTGCCACAATTGGACAATAATAATACATGTTAATGTAAACAATAAACAAACAATTTTTTCTTTTTTGTGTAAGTATTGCATAAATAGATAAGTAGGTTTCGATTAGATCAGTGAAGGTTTGTGGTCAAAGTTTCTTCCAAAATTTGAAGAACTCACAGGGTATATGTATCATAGTATTATGAAAGTAATGTATTCTGTCTTGTGTTGCGCTTGGACATAATCACCGTCGAATATTCGAATAAAACAATGTATAATTATTGTACGACCGGCAATTAGTCATCCGTCCCAAAACTTTTTCTGTCTTTTGAAGGGTCCGGTCCCGCTAACCGAAGGGATATTAAATCGGAAATTAATTTAGGGGATCAATGAACCGATTGGGTCGGCTTCTATATTGGCTAATGTCCTAATGAGAAACCGGCGGCCGTCAGTCCCAGGCCGCACCCCGGCCGAACGATTAATTCGGGACGGCCCAAGTTTTGTTGTTACCAACTAGTTAGCAGTCGAATCCCACCGACCATATAACTGAGCGGGCCCCAACCCCCCACTGCACGGCTAAGTGGACGGCAGGGTTGACACCTTAATTGAAATACCGTGTTATATACTCCTAGTTTTGTTTTTAATATAATTTTAGATATCGAATACGACCGAAAGTATAGTTGTGGTGTTTATTTCTTTTTAGTGTCTCATATGGCTGAAATCATTCTGACTCTAAAATTTCCAAATTCTCGGTCTTGAAAATTCGTAATTACCTCTTTTCCCGACTACGTTTCCCCCACTGTATTTATAAATTAATAGAGTTTCCGCCTTGGTGTTGGAAGAAGGTGGATAATTTTTGTAAGACATATAAACCAGCCAACAATTATGGAATCGTGTTAAATGAAATAAAATACATACCAATTATGTGATTTAAATAGCCGAAATTATTTTAGTGAATATTAAGCCACCATGCCCGATTGTTAATTGAGTTGATGTTGTTCGCACTGCATATAACCGTGGAATCTGGGAGGGGTGAAAACGCGCTATGAATCAGCGTTAATACGCCTAATAATGTAGGAGCGGCAGGCTGGATTATCGACGATCGCTGACCACTGCAGTTGCAGTAAGAGTGAACGCCGAGAGAAAGGAGTCAGACAACTTCGCCTGACTCGCTATTCAGATTGACGAGGTACACCCTTTTGTAGAAGCATTCATTATGGCATTTTGCAATTTGCAACGCGTGTCGTAATATTTCATTGTCGCTGCTAACAGATGAGCTTTAACAATCTGTACAGTTGTAGTGAAGGAAATCGGGACATTGTTTTGTGCCCTAGCGAAAGTCTAGTAATAAACTAAACCAGCGAGAGGAGACGAGATCGAAAAAACTACGGAAAATAATATCCCTCCGGAGGTTTCAAAAACGTACTTGAATGTATTCACCTGCAACATCAGATACACTCCAATTGCAATAGTGACGAATTGGAAACCGTATAGTATTATATACTACACTTATATGATCAGAATAGACCGGGCTATATAACTGCTACGAATGGAGTGGAAATATTGAATATTCAACAAGTTACATTATGTTGTAAAGATAGTTTATCAATTGCACCAGTAATAACATATAATCCGGATGGATTTGTTGGCAAATATCAAAGGGAGAGGAAATGAAATGAAATGAAAGCTACTTTCGCTGGTTTTCATACCACGAGGTGAATAAATTCAAAGTTACTCAATTCTTTTTTTGCAGTATGCTAACTCGGTTTAACGTTAATTGGTGGTAAACTGGCGAGGAAAGTATTTACTTTGAAGGAGTTGAAATCGAAATTGCAACTAGGGGTGCTAATTCGTATACATCAGCTCACAGTACTTACTTTCGGATTAACTACAGTTAAATTTAAATCTTGCGCTTACCAACACGCAGAAATAATTTACAGTTTACTGTAGTTATTTATATTGGCCTAATGGTCCCACCGGTCTCATCTTTCATAAGTTAATGAAACCGTTTTAGATGGACATTTTGGAAAGGAAAATCCATTCTGTCTTTACGGTCTCTAGATATTTTATTATCTATCCGTTTTTCTCCAAACGTATTATAATTGCGACCCGAATATAATAAACTGCTGGCAAAAAATAAAGCAGAGATCTGGTTTCGATAAATTTGGTCGGGAAAAAAACGGAGACGTGCTGGGACAATACGGTAGGACGGGCACGTGCCGTTTTCTTAATTGCGCCCTAATTGTTCAAGCATAATCCACTAATTCTGCAAAATTAAATTAAAATGTCGTCAGACACAGATTAAATACGTGAGTGCGCCCATGTGCTGTGTGGCACACCTTTAAATTGGTGAACAGTGCAAAGTATATTTCATTTATAAAGCAAATAGTAATGCTTGGTTTTTATTTTAACTGTACAGTTGCTTTTATTCGGCTTTTATTCTCGTGTTCACAATTGCACGTTCATGAAAAACAATTAAGTATCACACTCACTGAGATTAAAACAGCGCACGAGTGTTATTTTGTACAATTAATGTAGGTATATTATGAGGCAACGTTTAGTGAACAGTGTGGGGAATACTGTAATAAATGATATAAATATATATTTTTTTCCTGTAATTTTCGTCTGCATGCCACATATAATACTCTGTATATTGCTGTTTTCAATCTAATATTGCATAATTTATTATGAGAAATACCCCCACATCTCTGCACATAGGTTTTCTCTTGTATTAATGTAGCACTGTGACTAAGTTAGTAATTATATACAAACTTCTTGCAGGCTTTGAAGCAATATCTTGTCTAAATTCGGTTTCAAAAGTTGGGGATAATTATCACGGCGCTATTTAATTAAAGACTGTTAGCAATAATGGGGTGTGCAATTATGAACAATTTATCTTAAAGAAATTGACTAATCTACCATGGAAACGCCGCATAATTAGTACAATTATTAATAATTGCCATAGATCTAATAATACAGTCGTCTATGAAGACCAGAAGAAGCCGTCTTGGGCAATTGACAATTGCAGGTTCTAGGGTAACAAAATTACTCTACAGGAAATAATGTTCCTAGGTGAGCATGGGGGGGGGCTGAAATTTATAATATTTAGTAATTATTGGTTGGCGGCGCTAAAACTATTAGTTTGACGAAAATATCATGCTCAACAATATTTCATTTCTTAAATATTTTTTATAGATAACTATTTTTCCAGGTGGAACACCTGGAATACTAATCAGTTTGTTAGTAGTAGTTGTTTTTTATGTCTTATCACAATTAAAGCAGAAAATAAAGCGGTGGCGAATGTGTAACTTAACACAAGTGCACAACACTTGGAATGCATTGAGGGATCCTTGTATGTGCGCTACAATTTATCCGAGCCGAAATAGAGTTTGTTCTGTTTGGTGTCCTAGATTTTGAAATTAATTCCGATTTCTGAGCGACTCGGAAACTTTCAAATTCTCAGAATTCTCACTATTCGAGGCTAGAAGAAAGGAGGGTACCTACGACGATCCTTTTATGAGCTCTGAGTCGTAAAATTATGTATATATTTGACTGCAAGTTATATACTACCGATGGCGCCGAGCGTCTCAACGCCCGTAAAACCTACCCTTGAGTTCTTTGCCGTCCGGTGTGCACTTGCCTCCCTTGAGGCAGTCTAAGTACTTGTTGTAGAGCCTGTCGTTGTTCAGGATCTCGTCCAGATCGATGTTGTCGTACTTGGTGGTGTATTTCTGGGCGGCGGCCAGGGCGGCCAGGAGGAGTAGGGCGACTAGTGTTGTTGTCCTCATCTCGGTATGCGCCTAGGGGGGATGCACGCCGGTAGTTGGCTCGGGGGGGTCTGACTCGCGGTTACCTCAGCTTTGCCATTTTAAAGGGGGTCGCCAAGCCCCCTCCATTACGCCGCCGACCCCCTTTTATACCGGACGGGGGCATTCAAAGAAAATTGTACGTTTTGTCACCTTTACACGGGCTCTGAAACGATCTCTGGTGGATTTATCAAGCCCCGCCCCGGTGGTCGTTCTCTAGCTAATTTATTTTATCTAGTATAGAGGAATCACAATCTGGAACTAATCTGGTCGAATTTTTAGCGTAGTATTAACTAATCTATTTTAAGACAACCGTTAGGGGTGTATTATCATCATTGCGATATTCTGTCTCGCCCTCCGATTAGGTTGACTAAACTAACTCTCCTATTTGGTTTTAGAATTATCAATGCCAATCTGAATGGGACTATGGTATTGCAGGGTGCCCCCCCCCCACATGACAAGGTACCTCTCTATACACAGAAAACACAAGAACGATATTAAACCAGTAATATTTCTTAAGAGAAGCACCGGGTTGGTCGGAAATAATTAAGTTCGATTAATCCTTTAAATTATAATCTAAATGAATCTTAAAAGTGAAAGTCATTCGTTTACTCGCGAGATTGATACACCGCTTGAAACCGAACGCAAATACTGAATGTTTTTAATTTAGTAGGGCAATGAAATGAATACTAGACCTGTTTCCACTTCTCGCCTCGTCAGTAGGATTGTTGTACATCGGGCAGCCGCTGAAGCGTCCTGTCCACACTTTTATTGCAGATTTACATAATAAGAGATTATGTACAGACATTTCATGTTAATATATGCATGTTAATAACGTAATAACATTTAATTATTGCTATTTTAATTAACTGTGGCTGATTTGAGTGCGTGGGTTCCTTCAGATTTGACGGTCAGATGGTTGTCGAAGCAGCGTACGATGAATGCCATCGGTAACAGCTGTGATTACATAATGTACGCGTGAACATATGTTGTTGGATTAGTACTCCTATAAGGTCCATTCCTGTGCGTTCGACACTTTTGTCGATAGGCACATACACACATATGGTCGGCATGTATGATTTCCACTATTTTTTGCTGACCCCCTTAAAAATTGTAATATGATAATAACAGCCTTGTTTATTGCCTATTGCTCTGAACGACTACCCAAATGAACAATCGTACATAAATTACCATATGATCTCGTTCATGTTTTTCTATATTCCTGAAATCTTGTTTATATCAACTAATAATTACAGTATTCCAAAAATAAATTATTCCGCACTCTATTAGATTTACGCATCTTGCGGCGGGGGATCCACCAACGTTTGAATACCTCTGTACTGCTGGACAGTAATTCATTGTCCAACTTGAACTTACTTCTAGTTAATACCCCACTTTTTATTTGCACTTTATTTCATTAATTCATTGATCTCCTGTAAGAGGACGCAATATTGTCAAATTACTCGTAATTCAGAAAGGGCCTATATAAAACCGGTTGGTGGTAGGTAATGTGTATACCACTAGTCCCATCCAATATTTATCTTGTTATATCCTTGAGGCATATGTTTAGTCGTAAGACCGGCATGAATAAAACAACAATAACTTGTTCGGCCTTTCTTCCCCTGAGTACCGAGTGAAAGATGAAGCCACGTGAACAGCAACCACTTCCGGTTTTATTGTATTTTCTGAAAGTGCATCTGTCATTCCGTCCGTCCCAGGCGGCTATATAGGGCTTTACAATCCGGAACGTTCATGACATAAACCCGAATCATGGCAAACATGCTGGCAAATAGCGACGGTCTGTCTTATATCCTAGGTTTAAGTTCCTAGGTTTAACAACGAAAGCGAATGCTTAATCTGATTTCACCAAACTATTGGCATTTATTTCATCGTTAACTTGTTATGCTTAACAACCGGGAGACTGTTGAACCGAGCCGGAACCTGTACCTGTCATTTAAACCGGTTCAAGGCATGAAATGTTTCATTAATAAATAATTAAGTTACAAAGAAATTAGAGGTGGCCTCTATAGTGGTTTCCTATGCAATATTCACTATGCAATATCAAAATTATTTGTCCCCTCGTATTTCGTAGCTTATTTGTTTAGCTCAGTTATATATTGGGTTCGAGTATATCGGACCTTGGAGTCGGAATTCCGAACAAATTTGGGCATATCTTTACAATTGGCTCTCAAACCTGGAAATATGAATTACACTATAAACAGGCTGAAAATATGAGTGCTCAATGTGAAATGATACACATTTTCTTTTTGAACTTCGGTATTTCAGCCGTATATGGTTGCATTGTGTACATTATCAATACTTGTGTATTAAACGCGGAGAATGGTCGTTGAAATAAATGTTTCCGCAAATGGTCGGCCATCATTCGGGTACAGACTCGAATTGTACTATTGGCTTACACCGGCACAGAGACAGTCTGTGCTGACGCGCGTCTCGTGTTCGAATAACTTCCCGAGAGTCAAATAAAACTCGAATTGGATTCAAACAAACAAATGAAGTAATGGAAACTCGTTTGTGAACCGTCTGAAACAAGCACGGACAATTAGGGCAATCCCCCCCCCCCCGCCGTCATGTTGAACACCTTGAACTAGGCAACTTTTTTACACTTCGAAAGCCTGCTTCGGTTCGTTGAATTATATATTTATACTTGCCGCTGTGGAATAATATACGGTCTGATTTATGAAGGGGACTTTGCGAAATAGTTCGATATATTTTAAAATTACTCACGGGAGAGGTTAGACCCCAACTCCTAGAGTCATTTTGACACTGAGATCCGTAAAAGTTACCGTCGTAAAGGCGATCGCTCCAACTCCAATATGTAACTCGCATAGATCTAGATGCACACATGCCAAACCGAGAAAATAGTAAGCGACTAGATAAGCGAAACCTTTTTAAAATTACCCCTTCTCATCCTCTCCAACCGGAGGCGTGGTCAACCATATAAAAATTGTATCACTTACCAAGATACGACCAGGCTAAGTGTTCGGCGTATATGTATATGTATATAAATTGACCAAAGGTGCACTAGAACCCACTGCGCAGAAACATAATAATTTCGGGGGGGGAGGAGAAAAAATTAAATATTGTTTTCTGCTTTTCGCCACAGCATTATCAGTACATTGCCCCGGACCCATTATCCCCGGGGGAGCTGGTTGCTCTGGAGCCCAGCATCGTAGATGGCACTTTTTGAGCGGGCCTATAATGACACCTCCGCCGCCTCTTAAATTGCCCGTTATTATCGTCAAGTGTTCTTAGGCCGAGCCGTATTCGGCGGTCGGTGGAATCCAAAGCGGTTTATAATTTATTTTATTTCTCTTTTTATATTTTGTGATAATTAAGGACATTTCTGAAAATAACGCTTGTGACCGCGCGAAATTTGGCAAGTAAGCGCCTTGTTACTGGTAAGTGTTTTGACATCATGTTTAAACTACGCAGCATATTCGCCTGAGATAAACATAAATTTAATTTACTAATTGTTTCATACATTATGAGGATACAAGCTATACTGGAGCAGTTACTCGTTATGTTAGGAAATAGTTAAAAGGAAGGGCAGTCCGAAAATTAAAGTCGAATAAATATTTCAACAGTAAGCATTTGTAGGTATATTTCGGATTTACGATTTACATTTATTTAAGAAAATATTAAAAAGGTCGCAGATTACGCCTTGATCTTCTTCAGCCTGTCCTCGTACTTGATCCTGTAGGATCCGGTCGGGTCGTACAACTTTTCTAGATCGGCGTAATCCTTTGGCTTATTTTCAATAAGGTGTTTGATAACTTTTTCGGAACCACTCTTCTGTTTATCGCTGCACTTGCTGCACTCGTTTTTCAAAGCGTCGGGCAGGGCTTCTGCACAAAAGGGTTGAAATAAATAATTATTTAGACCTTCTTCCATTTCAGGAATGACTTATATTCAGGAATAACGTTAATTGGACTAGTATAATTGTTTTATATACTGTATTGAACATTCAATTTTCACATGGTTCCATCTGACAACCCCATCCGTCTCTTAGGAATGTGCTCAAATATATACATCGAATCGATATCTTGGCCAATTGCAAAACTCGCTTTGTAGCTCGCACAGCCAACCGCCCTCTCCCACTAACGGGAAATTGAGGCTGAGTGAGTTGGCACTCACTTACCGTTGGACGCATGAAATCTATACCTACACAACTTCGCCATTTTATAAGTGTGTACCTTAGTATAGCATTTCGCCCAGTCCGCGGGTTTATCGACCCCCAGACGCGGACCGCAGGATTCCCTAGTTGCACAAGGGTATGAAATACGACACCGAAAATATTCTGGAAAACAGATTTTTGTCCAGAATTGGGATTTTTGCCTACAACCAGATTATTGTCTATATCAGTTAAACTCTTCGTCTGTTCGACTATCATAGGTCCTATCATAGGTTCTGGGCGGATAAAAGCACTCGCGGTAACCTATGATTTTTACTCGGTAAAAAAAATGAATGCGCTGTGTGTCGTAAATGGGCGCAGGCGGGGCCAGAAAAAACATTATTTCAAAATTCACTCCCGCTTCGATGGCCGATACGTTTCATAAGTCGCGATTATAAATCTTTTTGACCGCGGGGTACAAAAGCGCAAGGGGGAATATATAGCGCGAATTTAATATTGTACATTTATAGTGAATCACATTTCAGAATCTGCAACAACGAGTCGGCTCAGAATGGAATTTGCATTGTACAGCGAAATTCAATACCCTTCCATGAACGGCCTCAGGCTGGCAACATTTTAAAGCCGATTCGGGATAATTTCGGGATAGAAATGAAATAATAGGATGGATTCTGCTGACATCATCATTTGGCAGGGCTCTCGCCCTGCATACACTTGGACTGTTTGACTTACATTTGACTTTCATCTGCCGGCGAAGGATCGTCATTAAAATTCTTACTTAATGTGAGATCATTTGCGGTTTTCGCGCAAATCCCAATACCGCGCTCCATCGTTTTTCTCTAAATGATATATTGGACCTGAGGTTAACAGAGGAAAATGCTGGATTTAATATGGAGGGATAATAAATAATAGCGGTCAACCGTTGAATAAAAATGAAATCCACAATTTGTATACATTTATACTATTTGTGCTGATGCGAGTTGGGACTGAATATAGCAAGATTCGTTAGTTTGATTTACCTTGTTTTATAAATGTAAATTCTTGCAAGTTTGGATGTGTCGTGTATGAAGAGTAGTGCTGTAATAATAAATCTTTTGCGCGTATGGTTTTCTGGGTGTGGCGGTCGGTCTGGCGATGTGTTAACATTGGAGTTCGGCGGTTGGAGCGATAATAACTGGGTCGGGCGGAGAACTATAATAGACCCGGTGGATGTGCCGGGTCCGGGCTAAGTTCGCCGATGTGAGTTCGCATATTGTAATTTAAACTGAATCTGCGGAAGCGCGCCTCGTACGAGCCTTGCATTTGAATCGACATCGATTTGCGCCGGTGTATAAATCACGCTGCCCGAAAACCCGACCCGAAAGCTGTTTTCAGTCCTGTCTATTTTCGGGACGCCATTACCGAAAGTCACTCTCGCTTGTTCGCCATATCCGGCACTTTTCCTGGAGAGATGGTGCGGTTTTCGTCCTATTGACGCGTCATTTTTAAAAGTATATATCAATTTCGACATAACATAGGGAAAAAATTTGAAATTAAACAATCGCGCCTGAACCACCCTGACTGTACACATTTTAAATATCCGCCATGTTCGATGTTCTCCCGACCGCCAACAAAACGATTAAAATCCGTCCTTAAAGATTGATTTTCGTGGGTACATTATCATCGTAAACATCTGCGACAAACTTAATAAAAGGTTTGTTCCAACCCCAATTTAATAACCACTATTCGGGAATCTCGTTTAACCCCACGCATTTACAACAGAATTGTCTGTTAGGCTTAATCACTTTGTATATACAGTTCAGTAACCCGGCTGTATCACAGATACAACATAAAACATAGGCTGTAAAATATTAACCTTCATTCAGAACGTGACAGTAGGTATTACGTAGAATGAACAGAGAAAAAATGAAGGATTTAGATGATGACGAGAAGAGGGACAACACAAATCGAGTTAACACAGGCGGGCATGACGTAGGGTTTATTATACACATCGACTGAACAGAGGTAATAGCCGCAACATGATACAGGATTAACATGTAGGCAGCTCAATCTCGCAATCCCCTTGGCGGAGTCACTGAATATCTCAGTTCTAGAACATAATCGGCCGTCGATTATAATTGATTCGCCACGATTTTTCCTGAGATAACCGACGATTTTCAAATTTTTAATTCGTCGAAAATGCGTTTCATGTTGGTGGAAAACGCCTAAATTTCGATAATTGTAACAACCGGTGGAAGTTGTTTCCGATCGTTTGGTGTTCAAAGACTGCCGAATGCATTAACTTGCTTTGCGTATGTCTCGTGTTTTATACGCTAATTAGGGGGTGAGTTAGGGCCCGTTATTCAGGGTCGGACCGGACAGGTAATTACGCTGGAAAAGCTACAATGTAGGTCCAGAGTTATTTAAAAAAAAAACTTTATAATTTTAAGCTTAACAAGGGAGATAATTTCAAAGGGAAAACTTTTCAATGAAATTGTGGATTTGAATAAAATAATTTCAGAGTGTTCTGGTTCGCTTAGTAATTTAGTGTTATCAGATATTAATAACAAAATACAGCATTATTTTCACTAATTCTATATATTTTTATAACAAGAATACTGTATTCACCTCTTAGTTGTTAAGGTTTAAAATTATGAAAACTGGTATTTTGGGGTATTATTTAAGAATTAATGTAGTATAGAACTAAAAACGCCAGGTCCATTAGTTTGCATCCTTCAAACAATATCACTTCTGGACTGTAACTCCAGAATACCCTATACATCACGTTATACAAACATATAGTCAAAAATAATATTGAAAAAGTGAGTATAGAACACAATATTTTTAATTTTAATTCAAATAAGTAGGGTTTGTATTCGACAACGGTGCTTCTAAGAAAATTATATTTCTTGTTCGCCATAATTTATGGCCAGAGGTGAACATTTTAAGCAAGAGCAGTGTCTGGAACCATTCGCAAAAAGCAGTCCTAATTATAATGTTATTTCCGACATAAACCGAAATTCGTATCTAAACTAATACAGTTTAGTTGAAATGACGAATTTCCCTACTACGCAGAGGTTAACGACCTTATTGTGAATATTAAAACGCCGTATAGGTTCGTATTTACATCCGGTAGGCAGTTGATTTTAGCCATTTGCTTTATTTCGGGGAAAATTTGAACAGCTGTTTCCACATTTTTTCTTGTAAACGGGCAAATCAACATGTGCAGACGTTGCTCTGTATTTTGGATCCAGTAACCTCACCGCTATTTCATAATGGCACGACCACCCGCCTGTTATTTTCGTGACTGGTTAATGGGGAATAATGTTTCCACTGCGGGTGAGTTGTCATAATTATCTCGAAAACTAGCAAGACTTATACCTCGTAGGGATGGGTAAGTTGGGATCGGGTACGGAACTCAGTCGGCTACAGACTTATGATTTGGATCTGTGATAATTATCAAAATAGATTATATCTATTAGAAATTCGAACCCAATCCACTCTATCGGAACTCTATAGCCGGTGACAGGAATTTTCCTTTAATCCTTTGTATATCCCTAACCTACCCTAATTATTAGCATTAGTGTTATATTAAATTGTTTTTAGTTAACTGGTAATAGAGAATTTATAAATTAGATAATTTTGGACCTATTTATATAAGAATAGTGTGGCGAGTTAAGATACTTCAGAGCTACTGTCTTCGTATTGACATTTCCTCTAGTCTCAAAATACGGAGTGTACCATATTTAGTTGGATTGAAAACAGCGAGAACAGAACAGTCTGTTGACTGGAGGATAAGGACCGCGGATATGAATATGCAGGAAGTACTTTAGTAAAGGGAAGGGGTGTATCCTGGAGCTTTTTGCCCTTCCTGAGATACCGCTAATTTCAAAGTTACTTAAAAGAAGGGAAATTTATCTCACAAACTTTAATGCTTATTATTCGTCGCAAACAAGACGTTATTTTCAGCTTAAATTATTATTATTATTATTATTATTATTATTACGGGTTATTTCTAACCCTCGCAGACCACAGGTATTCTAAGCAAGTTTTATTTCTGCTCATACGCGAAAAGAAAAATATTTAATGATTATCTTAAGGAAGGGTACGTACCCTTGAGTTCTTTGCCGTCTGTCGTGCATCTGCCCCCCTTGAGGCAGCCCAGGTACTGCTTGTAGAGCCTCTCGTTGTTCAGTATCTCGTCCAGGTCGATGTTGTCGTACTTTGTGGTGTACTTGTCGGCGGCCAGGACCGTAGTACCGAGGGCCACGAGGACGACGACGAGAGCAACGTATCGGGTCATATCTTCTCCGGGTATGGTGGAATACCGGTAAGACATGCCTTTTATACGTCGCGAGATCTCACTATCTGTTTTCCCCTGGTTGGCCGAAGAGGGGGCCGTTCATTAGCGGATCGTCAACCTCCCCGGGGGACCGGTCTCTCGCATGGGACCGCCGTAAAAAATAAACGGCCATATAGTTCTGACGTCAGCGGCCAAATTAATTGAGCAAATGAGTTTTAGATTGCTTGTCTTCACGATGAGGATAGAAATAAATTTTCGGCGAGGTTGCCGGCATGATTTATAACAGGAATAAAATTCAATAAAAAAAATGTTATACGTTCTTAATTGTTCTCAAAAAATCCGTAATGTTGAATGTAAATAAAATTTAGAACAACCCACTTTCAAATAAAAACTCGAAGTTCAGAAGTACTTCGAACTGTAGTAGGTATTTTTTCAATTGGCGGAAAATGAATTATTTCCTGACAGCTTAGGCTTCATTAGACAGGCATGATGAGTACCAAGAGAATGCATACGGACGCAGGAGAATAACGTCCGCTGAAACTAAGCAATAGTTCTGCCGTATGCCCGATTGATTGGCAGAATTTTATGTTGCGTGCTAGTTTATGTTTTCCGGCAGTAATGAAAAATGTTGCGGTCCCATTTACACTGACGCCTGCTGTCCGATCGCGTACCTTGAAGTTGAACACGGTCCGTCCGCGGCAGGCATTGTTTCTGTTTACTGGTGCGGTTGAGTCGAGCGGAAATAAACATTGCCGTAAGAAACGTTTCCAAACAGCTTAATGGCAGTGTAATGTCTCATAACGAGGTACAAAACGCTACCGGTAGGCCGATTGTGAAACCGACCGGCGCAAAAAAGGACGGATCACGTGTCGACCTTGTAACTAAGGCTCTGACACATTCGTAAAACTTGTGTTCTCTTGTTTTTCAATGTTTCATTTTGTTTTTTCTTCGTATATTTATTTTCTTAAGTGTACACACAACGATATTAAGCGCCGGATTTGAATTTCGTCAATGCCGTCGTCGGCCCTAATGAGCTCTCCTTTCTGCGCCATTAGAAAATGGGACCTGATACTGTGTTTCTTAGAATCCCATTATAGGGTTTCTTTGAACAGGTAATGTCTATCGATATTTTAAGTTGGCGTTGATTCATTCAGCTGGAGCGCGTGCTCCACTCTTTTTTATTTTGGTGGAATAATTTGAAAGAGTATAATTTGAAATTAATAATAGCAGAATAAGATCAAACGTTTGGATAATGATAACGTCGCTCTTCGTAGTCCAATCGTAGTCCAAAACACTATTGTATTGTACCAAATTTATAGCTGATTTAAAAACATCAGCACCCTTATGTTGCCTAAACACGTTTGGGTTCACCGCGGGGGGTTTGATACCTCGGGACAAAAGCTGTCATGAATAAGTCATCAAAATTATATTTTGGAGCATAAACATTTGAGTTGGGATCGTGGAAGGAAATAGGCTACCTGCAAAATGCAGTGAATATCTCATACCTAGTTATGAAAAAGATGTCAAGTATGAGAGCATAGTACACATAGTATCTCATTTATACGTAAATGACCTGTTTACGTACCGTCAACACCATGAACGGTACAACGAAGAATAACAATTTTAGCCAAGAAAGGAAAACTGATGTATATAAAGCTGAAGGAATGAACTGAACAGATTGGAGTCTCAAGAAACTAGCAATCTACAAGTTAAAATAAAAATAAAAATCATTAATACGAAGAAAGACAATAATAAGAATTCTGAGAGACGGAGCGCCTTGAAGGACGTATTTTCTGATGACGCACAGCGTGAAATTAATTATGTTTTGAATAACCACACTCAATTAAGTGAAAGTATAAGGTGATTAGTAACAACAGGTTCTCTTGATACATTGTCCCGTACAGTACGTTTCATACCGGTCATTTTAGCGGTTAGAAGTTGCATTTCGTAAAATATGGTCCCAAACTATTATAAACAAAAACTAGAAGTATAGACAAACTATAAGTATGGAAACAATTCTAAGCGAAAAATTAATCACTTTTTAAGGCCGACTACAAAATTTGACTGTTGGAAGGTCGGTAGCAATAAATTCAGAATCCTAGTGGCCTTCATTTTTTTATGAGATGGTCCTTCTGATCGATTTCTAAAAATATAATAAATTCTACAATAAGGATTGTTAGAGATAATCGGTTAAAAAGACATTTAAAGAAGACTTAAATTGGAATACTGAGCAATGGACGCTTTTTCCTGACCACTCGTTTTAGATAATAGTAGATCCTTAGACCTAGATTCATGACCATCAGGCTGACGGTTTTAAATTATAGCATAGCAGCTTGTACCGAGCTACGATAAAACATATCGCCGTTGTACCCTTAACTTGTAGGTTGATATTGCATTTTAAAAAATTAAGCGAAAAAAGGTTCCGTTATTCTAGGTTAGCTCTTCTCAGGCGGCTCGGTGACCTGAGTTTCTTATTTTAAGCATGGGATTTTAAATCATGAAATATGTATGTTGTCACATTAACTGCGCGACACATTCAATAGCACACTAAACAAAACCACTCGCAAGTCCGAAGGCATTGACAGCGACTTATATCCCTGAAGTGTCTTGAAAGGCCCAGACGCGGATCGAGGAAAATGCGATCCCACGCTCCGACTGATCCCAAAACGGGTATTATATATTATAAAAGGTGTCTGGCCTCAGGTTGGGGGCGCAGACGACAGAATTGGGTGAAGGGAAGGTCACGGTCTTGGGACGACCGATTTTCACAACTGACGGAGGCCAAACACCAACTAAGAGCTTCAAGCTATTGCAGTCAAATAATCCTGATAATGAACGGACGAGGCAACGTGAATCCCAGGAGAATTATCTATTTAAGCAATAGGATAGTCTTCCAGTAAATCAACAGATAATGTCAAATAACTAGAAATGTGAAAACAATAAAACAAGGGAAACGAACCTTAATTCCCTGTATGCACGCAGTGAAAAAATTAGGATTTTATGAAAAAATATAAAGCACCCCCAAACTCATAAAACCCCATGTTGTGAGGAACGATGGAACTCATTGAACGAAGGTTGGAAATACAGGGAATATTTATATGCAGAATGAAACCGTTGGTTATTCACAGGTCACTTATGGACTATACCAATATGATAGCGATCTCCATTCGATTCTCGATTACTCGAGATCGCCTTGAAGTTGTTTACCGCGTCTTTGAACTTACGCGCGATTCTAGCTGTGAGGCTGGACAGTGTTCGTTCCGGCCGAGATTCGAATTTTGTCCAAATCGCGGCTGTCTATAAGACCGGTCACGTGACTGGTCGACCGAAGTCGAAGAAAATTAATTGAGGCAATGAATATTTATTAGCTCCGGAGCTATATAACGGAGGCCATCACAACCCGTATACTTACACGGCACGACTGTTGGTGCTGTTGCGAATATCCTGAATTTAATCGGGGACGGATTATGCTAAATATCGCCGGTTACGATCAATTTTGCAATTACAGTACTGCTGTTGCAAACCATTTTCCCGTTGATTTTCAAACCGAGTGAAAAACTAATGAAGAAACCGCATAATTGCACGACTAAGATGGCAATCCGTATGCTTTCTTTTACCTAAAAAAACACCTCTCAGAGTTGCCCTAATTAAAACGAAAAACTAAAGAATTCAATAGTTTACGATTTTCAGTCTCATATTTCTTGAACTTCTGTTGGTAATACTGCAGGAAGGTATGACTTCTGTATCGTTAATTTGTTAATACTAACCATGGGAAACAGATGAAATTTGGCCAGAGAGAGAGAGAGAGAGGGAGGGAGTGAGGGAGAGGCGCAGGTCAATTTAATCCCCATTTCAACTTTCGAGGCAGTTAATTATTGAGTTCCGATACTTGAATTGTAAAATGATTTTCACTTGTAACAGCCAAACATGATTAACAGGACCCGAGAAAGGCTCGAAACTAATCATAATCCAGTTTGCCATAGGCAATCCCACGATAGGCCGGGAAAGGATTCTTTTTTCTTCATTCGAACTCATTATCTGTTCAATTTCGAACGGGATTATCCGGCGGATCAATTTATACAGCCCGTTACCCGTCGCATATGGCTCACAATTGAACTCACAATTAAAATCCTAATTAGCTGATTACGAATAAACCCTTTTATGTCCGAAGGACCTCTTATAATTACCCAGAAAGAAACCATGTAGCAGTATGATTTTTCCGCCCCAAATTTTTTGTACGAAATATAACCAAATCTGTGTCAACCAAATCTGAACCTGATTTTAAAATTAAATACGTAACATTGTGTTCCATTTGAATTTTTGTTTAAATCATTACAGTTTTGAATATTAGAGAATATCACTAGATTTATACCAATGGTATAAACCACTTCCCTATTCTAGTTATCTTTAACAGGTTATTTTCTATGGATTTCCCTGTAATTGTGATACAAAGTAAAACTTCTTTAACTCGAAAATAATAACGTTCCTCCATTTAAAACCTGGACTATGATGGGAATCGCACTCTTATAAGACATAAACGTAATTTTTGTAAATCTCTCTGCCAAATGATATAAGAAACGCTGTCCTCATTTTTAAATGTACTAAATAATATAATTAAAAACTAGTCCAGGATTCTCGGTCTGATCAATTTAGGAGACAGTCTTTCGTGAAAATTAGTAATTCCGAAATATTATATAAAATACGTCATTATATAAGGGTTTTATTGGACATGTATGTGTGGGTAGTTTCTAAGTATCACTTTCTCTGATTGTGAAGTGGGTATAGGTGTAGAAAACGCCCGCATAGCTAATTGCGTTCGTATGTTCCACCTTAAGAGAATTTCGTAAAAACTATGAGTTTGCCTGCAAATATTTACAGGCTCACACATCTTAGGCAACTACTCTGAAAGGTTGGCCGCCCCGTCCGCCGCCTTCTGTCGGCGAGCGCTAACGAGCGGTGAAAGCGTCGGCGTATTTGCGGAGGAATTGGACAGGCAAAGGCGCGCGCTCTTTGTATCTGAGCTCAGACACTTGCGAAAGTGGCGGCACTTTGGAGCCCCGTGAGTTTGTCGGACACCCGGCTAAACGGAGCGGGTTCTTTTCAACCCTTCCTTCGATTCATTCCACCCTTCTTCTACTTCCATCCCTTTCTCGAACTACAACTACTGGTCGAACGGTATAACTGGACTCGACCCCGGAATCACGAATGGACTATGAACTATCATCGCCCGTGCGGTTTGTTTCCCCTCGCGGGCTTTGATCATTCGGTACATTCGTGTTTCGGTTGATCGGGAAGTAGAAAAAATGAGGGACTAAAATGTAAATGCGACTGTATCTTAAAAATTAAGGTCTGAACTCATTTATTTCCTCTTCGGAGTAGACTTCTCTTGTCGTTGGTTCCTCCCCACGAATCTTCGTTGGGATACTTGTCCCCGGTTCCCAACAAAATACCCTGTCGTGGAGTCGTATACCTTACTGCTATCAGTAAATTACTGGTATTCCTCCATTAAATGGCCCGGAAAAAGTACCTTTTAACTAGAAAAAAGTCTTTACAATTCGGTAACAATCCATTTTCCTGTGAACTACGATCAATCAGAAAGAACTAAACAACAGTAGGTGACCTACAGTCTTGGTGCCGGAATGTTTTGTAATTCGATTTCGGTCCATTCACTCGCTTATATTCAAAAGCTGTTCACTTTGGCTTTCTGGGTGCAGTCACAAACTGAAAAGCTTCAAAGCTTTGCATTATACAGGGCGGTCTAGATCAGGCCTTTTGATTCCGGGACATGAAACCTCCACAAAGTATAGGGAAGTCCTGATGTTTGTTTTTCCAGCTGACAAGACCGTTGCCAAGGTCTCATTAAAGGTGCCTACATATGGACACCACAAGTGCACTGGTTTATGACTCCGCGGCCCCAGCTCTCATAACTGCACTCCACGTACCAAAATACGTACCAAATTTTTCTCACACATATAACAGACCCAGAAATGGTCCTTACCAAGAATTGATGCGATATAAATAACTTGTTAAAGTCACACTGATGTCAAGATTTGAAGAGTAGCCGTCTACGTAATCGTAGGAATCCTAAAAAGAATGGAATGAATAAAAAAATCAAATATTTTCGGAATATTATCAAAATATTTTATACTACCACAACCTATACCTCGTTCTTCCTTTGAACAACATCCGTGCCTCCCAACGTCAGTACATGTTACTATCATTAAATTTTGTCCTACAGTATGGCTGTTACCTTATTCATCGGTACAGTATTAAAATCGTACATTAAATTAGATAAAAACTAGAATTGAAATTTTATCGTATTAGCCATTTTTGAAGAACTGTTATTATACGATGTTCCTTCCTCACACAATAAGGAAGAGATGAAATATGTATACTGAAACTTGATTCAAAATATGCTTCTACAAATATCGTCATGGCCTACCCATGATGAACTGTAGAAACCGTACCCATTTGTAAAATTGGAAAATGACAAAAAAAAACGACATTCAATAAGTACAGTATATTTAATATTTATTCATTGAGTAAGAGTGGATACAATACAGGTGAACGGTATGGGGAAATGAATAGCGAATTTGTAATTGATATCTAATCACAGGTTTCAGTCTCTAGACGCGTATACCGAGCTTCTTGGCTTCGGCTTGGTACTTGGCCTTGTAGTTGCCGCTGGGGTCGTACTTCTTCTCGAGGACGGCGTAGTCGCTTGGCTTTTTATCGAGTAGGAATTTAATAACTTTTTCAGCTCCCTGCCTCTGCTTCTCATTGCACTTTGAGCAGCCTGTCTGCAGCGCGTCGGGAAGGATTTCTGTAAGGTAAAACGGTATTGTTAGTACGCCTATTATCTGCGTTAAAAGATCAGTGACTGCTCATTGAGTACCACCCTTCGGAGAATTATTTTGATACTCGTTAGAATAAAATCTTGGGAAAAATAAAATAACCAGTAATCAGATAGCACTAAACGATTACACCAAACCCATTCTAAAATTGCTTCATTCAAGTGGCGAAATATCATTTATAATCTGTTATATAAGGTCGTTCTGATTATATCCTCTACAATGTTACAACCGCAACATGCAATGAAGCAATAAATAACATTGTTTACAAACATAAGCGTCCGACTATTTTACCATTTTTTACAGGATCGCAAGTCTGATGATAATAAAAAATAGAACATAAAGGCTTTATGTAAGGACATTTTACTATTCCCTAACCTTCAATTAGCACAATGAATAACTTGAAAAGCGGTTTACTTTTTGGGTTGAATACATGTCGCTATCTTCTGTCGCAAGCGTAAAAATTTTAATTAAGGAAATAAACCGCTCCGGCTGTACACAGGGAGAAATTTTCCGGCAGGATTCCGAATGCAAATATTTGGAAGGGGACGGCTAAAACGCAATCTTCATAAATTGCCGGTGCCGGTTGACAGGGTAATAACGAGTGGCCGTTAACCGAGCCTGCGCTCGAAACTCGATCGGTGAAAACCAACACCACTGGGACCGGTCTTAATTGATAGATCTGTTGATTGAAAAATATCGGTCGTCGAAAGCCGATATCGCTCCGCAAAGCAAAAGGGAGAGATAACGAAAATAAAAAAAAAATAAATAAAAAGATTCCAAACAAAAAAGTATCTGGTCCAAGGGCGGCCCACTTACTTTCCCTGCTGGGGCGTCAACCGTTGACACACAAGTCTGCGTCAGTAACAGGGGCAAACTAGATGACCGGCCGATAACCGATTCGAGCGAACGTTTATAGCTGCCATTACAATTATATTACACTCATTATCTACCCTGTCGACTATTTATCGAAAATTCATAGACCATCCACTCAAACATAAATGTGCAAATAAAGAATCTCAATTTTTAATTGAGAAAATGTTAATAATCCCTACTCTTTCTATTTTTATATTATAAACCTGGCAACCGGAAGCGAATAAGACAACTTAATTAACAAAAATAACATAGTCGGCGAATCCTTTACTATTCCCGTCCCGATTTCCTCTGAATTAGCGGCCGTTTTTACGAGGCTTATTTAATACAACTGGCACTTGGCGGAAATGGATAGTTTTCACTACGCAATTTCTAAGGAGAAAGTTATTACGGGCCATATAAACGCTAGGTGCTGAGCCCATAACTGATTTATATCAGCTATAAGTATTTGCAATTTACACGTTGATATTGGACTGGCGCATTTGGATACGTGAATGACAAATCCCGGAAACGATGGTGCCACAGGTGGTTTCCAGATCAACCAGTCCCTATTATTATTATAAATGATAGATCGGTTGTCTATTGTCGATTGTTTTATTTGTATTTCAACGAATATGTAGTAATAATTATATTCATAGAAATCAATAAGGAAATTTGACATAAGCGTAGTAGCGATGAATGCCAGTATTTAGATAAAAATTTGACTTAATATTCCGGATTTTCTTTCGTGCCGGACAATTTAATATAAAGATTGGAATCGCTTACTCTTGAGTTCTGCTGCGTCGGGTGTGCACTTGCTGTTTTCTACCGCCAGGCACTTGTAGTAGCTCTGGTAGAGCCTGTCGTTGTTCAGGATCTCATCCAAGTTGATGTTGTCGTACTTTGTGGTGTACTTGTCATCGGCGGCTGTGGCTGCCGACACAAGGCACAGAGCGAACAGCGCTATCGTAGCTTTGACCATCGTTCTCTTGTGTATGTGTTTCTCCACCGGTATCTGGCTCGAGTCGAGAGTGTTAACAGCGGTGGACTATACCGTGTATTTATACAGAGGTGTTCCGTCCCACCACCTTCCAAAACACTCAGGGACGGCCCCACTCGTGACTCAGACAACGCACTCGGCGTCGCATGACTCAAGGTGGACGTCCTCCGTTGTCATGACCGAAAGCGTCACTCCCAGGCCGGCCTTTGCCTCCACTCCTTCCTTATAGATAAACTATTATTATTTTTCTGAGAATTGTTTACCGCCTTTAGGCCTTTAGCAGCCCTAAACTGACCGGTTTTGAAAATAAGGTAGTTACCGCATACCCCCCTCCGCCCCTCGCACCAACGTACTCTAAAACGCATAACACGATTTAAGATACCCCTTTGTAGGGGGTTTATAGGGGGTTTGGAATATCATTACTAGCTGATTTCGTCCTATTCTAGACATGTATCGGCTTCTCGCCATCTGCATTCCGTCAAGAAAGGAACCAGACAGCAAATCGATGGTATTACATACACGAATGATTGTGTACTTTTGTAATAATTTCCAAAGCATAAATTGAAACCATAGTTTAGCATGTATTAGGTTCGCCGTTCTAAATACCATTTTGCATAAGGGCCCCTTTCAATTCATTAATTTGGCGGCCTATGTGCACAAAAAGAATCAGAGTAGAAATGGATGTTCTCAATCGGCCGTCTTTAAATATGTGCATTAAGTCGTCCAGAGTCGATATTATGGGAGAGGTCGTTGAAAGTACCCCTATGTTTATTCGCCGGCTCAAACTGGCCTGTTATATATACCGTTCAATATTATAGTAATTGGTCCCAGAATTCAGGATCTCATCCACCAGCCGGACTTGGGTTATATTTAGAAGTTACGAGAGGATGCTAAATTATATTTTACAGTTCAAGCGATTATTTAAAACATCGAACAGGAGTCTCTGGGGGTTTCTTAATAGTTCGAAGGTGTTTTTAATATAGACAAAAAAAAAGAAAATCAAATGAATCAACCGCTCTGGCGTTGAGCCTACATGAAGTGTCAGGTCCGGATAATTTACAAGCCTTTTAATCATCGGACGAATAGAAGCGGTTTAAAATAAATTGTAAATATTTCATTCATTCCCCAAGCGATTTATTCGTCCCTCCTGAATGATAAATGTAGATGAAGGTTCATTCTTAAGCAATGGCTCAGCGTATCATTCGCTTTCCACTTTAAGATTTCTAATTAAAACTGGTAGTCTTAATTCTTTCGGATTTTTTATTTATGATATAATGACACCTTTTAAGTTGAAGTAGTTTTAGTTTTATACGGATGTAATTTGTCCGGTTAATAGTAAGTTGGGATTTGTACACAAAATGTTACAGTGATATGCATTTATGAAATCAAGAATTTACTTCTTCACTTTTTTACTTTTCCTTAATTTATTTTTTAAGTCAATTCGTTTCGTTGTTCGTGAATTGCACTCCTTTGTTAGGTACATATTATGAATAAAACACTATTCATTTCTGTGGTAAGTTTTTGTTTTTGTAATCCCGGTCGAGTCAATACGAAAAATTAACCAAACGCAGGGAACAATGTTCGATCCTGCTAGTGTAGCGCTTTTTCAGGCGGCAATTTCATTCTTGATTACATAATAAACGGTTGGAAACAAATAAAGGATAATCGTCAAAAAAAAAGAAAATGGGCGCCGGGATGAATTGGGATGAATTTGATCAAATTTCCATCAACTCTGTCAGAAATAACCGAGCTGTGGGCGAAGCGACGATGTTAGCCTTAACCTCTTTCCGAGAAAGGAATAGCCGCTTCCCTTTCATTGGGAGGCGTTCTGTACGAGCGACCATGCTACTTTATTTATTATTAGTACGCCAATTATAATAATTAAAAGTATATTTCGCGTTAGATTATAATAAACAATGTGCAGGTCATTCAGTGGGCACTGAGACGTTTTAATATGGGTTTGGAAATTTCTTCGTCATTCTAATGAGGTAATTGTGGCAGATAAATATTTTAATTATTTAATTAATTAATTTTAATAATAAAATACAAAAAAGTCAATATTACTGCATATTTTCTACTTAAAATTTCCGGTCTTAATGACCGAGTAATCGTTCAGTAAAAAAATTATTAAATTGACAAAGAAACAGAAAATATGAGGATGAAAACTGGTAAAAAAACCCTCTTCAATCGTAAAACCCAGACAGTGCTTTTCCTGAATGATCATCCCAAGAAATATCGCCCATGGGGTCCTTTACTACTATTCGTTTGCTTACACTACTTTAAATAATAAAGTTTACTAGAAACCCCCATGATTTCTGCCGTGATAGAGTTTTACAGTGTCGATTCAGCCAAGTTCAATAAATGCAACCGATTACAACTTTATTTCAAGAACTTGTTCTCTAACAGTCGTAAAACAGTGCCCCCCGTTGCATCTAATTCCATTCAGAGCTCAGTATCTCAGTGTTAGCCGATTGTTACATAACAATGCAAATTTAAATTGTTAGTTAAATTAACATGGCTGTAAAAGTGTCAGCGTTGCTTCCTTCGATTTTGAAAGAATTTTCTCGATCTGTAGTGCAGAAACAGTTAAAAATTAATTTTTGTCGACGTTTTGCTGCTTTCCTACCAAGTAGAAAATTACAGGGAAGACAGGTTCTTCCATTTGATTATACGCAGTTAACTCTTCGTCAACTATTGTCCACTGTGGAAAATCTAGAAAACGACCTAAAAGCACTACAGAATTTGTTAATTCAAAGCAATACTGACTAGTATTTAGCTAACTTTGCCCTTTAATCCAGAATTCAAGCCTCAATCTGCAGGCTTAATCTCTGCCAGGACACCAGAGGAACGATCAAGAAACTAACGAAACAATAATCTAAGCAGCGAAATTTCACGACTACGACGAGAGTCCGGAAGCTGTTTCTTATACCACAGTAATATTTATTGGCCCGCCGACATCCGTTTTGGATTTTCGTGCGTAAAGTTTTGCAGAAAAAGCTCCACCTTTTCCAGTGCCGCTTTCTTCGTTCGAGAAAAATCTCTTTTGATTGACACATGTCGTTCTAACGAGACACCGTGCGCTTTCACCCTCCTCTCCACCTGTACGAATACTAATCGTGTCGTCCCCCACCAAGGACGAAGTCCCGGGGCGAAATATGCTGTATAGAATTGACTGCTAAGCGTCTCAAGTTCAACCCCCTCGGCTGGGACTAACTGGGTTGCTACACATGACCGTCCAGGTTGCTACACCCGAAGCCGACTTTCTGACTCACGGCTTGCCCAACGCAAAACTACATTGCTACCTCCTTGCTACATCTCCTTGCTACAGTTCAATCTATTTGAATCGTTTCCCAATCATTATCGTCCGCTAATTATTATACTCTTAATGAATGCAAGAGCTAATTACGATTGAAGAATCGCATACAAAACAGTTTTGAATTTATGTTTATATTTTCGCTGACACTCTTTTTCATTTTTCGTGGTCAACATCTTGTCCTCAGGTTTCAAATTAATGTATTTAATGTCTTAAACTAATGTTCAATAGTAAGGGCACCATCACTTCTTTCACGACGGTCTGTTTATATATGAAAATTCAATTATTTAATTCGTAAATTAAAACGGAGTAATCTTAACCTGAATATGAATCGAATCGGGTAATTAGAAGTAGCTTGGAGTGCGCGTATCGGCTACTAGCACACTTGCGCTATAAAAATACACAGCAAAAAAAGTGCAATCGTATTTATGTCTCACAAATTCCAGCAATAAACATTCCTTAAACATTAAACATTCTTTCCTAATATATGTGTGGATACAACTGTTACGTGTACAAAAAAATCATATTACCGTTAAAAATTTTTTATTTATGCGAATAAAATCATGGGGAAATATCGAGGAAAATCAGGTGCCCATGAACGTCGAGGTTCCATGAATTGAACGTCACTGAAGATTTTAAATGAAACCGGTATGGCGTGTGCCAATAAACGTCAACGGCGCGGCCGATAAACATAATTAGGAAAAAAACAGGGAAAAGTACTCAGACGCAGACTTCCTAAACCTCTCAATCAATCGTTATAGGTAAATTTAATAACTCAGCCCATTCAACTCTTTTACGTGGACGTATTTTACGACTGGGCCTAATTTATTTGGTGATAAGTTGGACTGTAAAATTCATTCACGATCATTCCAGAAGAGAAACAAAAGTTCAGAGAAGTGGTCTCGAAAAGAGCGAACGTTCAAAGCCAGTTGGCGGCAATTCACAATTAATGGGTCAATATTAAAGAACAACAATTTCGTTTGGCTTCGGCTCGAAACCTACATTCTGTTTTACGTTCACGGAATATTGCGAAACGGAAATTCGATACAGTTTTACTGGGCGTCAACGGAAACTGGGCCGATGTCAAATGGAAGGGGCAAAAAAAGAAATGAAAGTTCTGTGAAAGATTAGGTCCCGGGTGATTCCCCCAACAGTTATCAGATCAGAGTGACTCATGCCCCATTTTCATCTCAGACGGTGGTTCGTAACTTGGTTCCCACCATTCTTGTAAAGTTCGTTGAGATTCGCAGAGATTTTTAGCACAAACATCACTTGGACAATTACTCGTATGGAATGTGCTCGTGGAGAGTTAGCATCCTTCGTGATTACTATTATATCATTCGGTATTCCCCTTCTGCTCGCTGGTTTGGTCCTTTGCTAAATTGGCTTCGGCTGCGCACACACTATAACTGTTCAGGGTTGTGGACACTAAAGAGATATTAAGTTTTGCCATCTTGAAAAACTCAGAGAATTTTACCGTTGTTTACCGTTATTGTAAAATATTGATATAAAATATTATCTCTTTGTTTCCAAATTGGACCTATCCACTGGAGGGGGTGCAGAATCCATTACTTGTAAATTTGCATTATAACATTTAACCTTGAATGCTAGCCCGTGGTCCTCCGATGATCTATGCTCTGAGCCAATATTTCCTCAGCACGATTCTTTTAAACCAGTAATTAAAGATCCTATAAATGGGCAACAAATTCCAGAAATCGGGTATTATGCATCTCTAAAAAATTTGTAATCACCATTCATTAGAACTGGCATTTATCACTTTTTTAATCTCAAGTAAGACAAAATCCACTTTCGTTAGATTAAAATAACATTTATTTAATTAAAGGCGTGAATACAGTTCAAGTGTTCAGTGACGAATACAAATTGTTTCTCGATTATTTATACATACATATATATATTTATTTATTTATATATTTGTGATTCGTAGCTTATATGTAATCACAGATCTCTGTTTCTAGACGGGTATTCCAATTTTCTTGGCTTCGGCTTGGTACTTGGCCTTGTAGTTGCCGCTGGGGTCGTACTTCTTCTCGAGGACGGCGTAGTCGCTTGGCTTTTTATCGAGTAGGAATTTAATAACTTTTTCAGCTCCCTGCCTCTGCTTCTCATTGCACTTTGAGCAGCCTGTCTGCAGCGCGTCGGGAAGGATTTCTGTAAGGTAAAACGGTATTGTTAGTACGCCTATTATCTGCGTTAAAAGATCAGTGACTGCTCATTGAGTACCACCCTTCGGGGAATTATTTTGATATTCGTTAGAATAAAATCTTGGGAAAAATAAAATAACCAGTAATCAAATGGCGCTAAACGGTTGCACCAAACCCATTCTAAAATTGCTTCACTCAAGTGGGGAAATAACATTTATAATCTGTTATATAAGGTCGTTCTGATTATATCCTCTACAATGTTACAACCGCAACATGCAATAAAGCAATAAATAACGTTGTTTTCAAACATCTTCGACTACGAGCAGCCTGTCTGCAGAGCGTCGGGCAGGATATCTCTACATTAAAATTATTTACTATTTGCATATTTAAACAGTTCAGTGTTGAAGATTAAACCAACAAAACTTTTTAAGAACTAATAGATTTGTTAGAAAATCGATTGCTTCGTCAGGATAACTTACAAATCATGTAGTGCTGGACTGAAGAATAACCTTTAAGATCGCTTTTGAGTCCCTGCCACCGGGATTTATTTATTTTGCTTTCGGCCATGTAAAGTCAAAAAGAATTAGATACTGCTACTACTTAGGGTTAACACCCTACTGTAGTTTCAAAGCTTAAGCCCTTTCTAGAGTATTGGATAAACCCTCTAGAGAATGTCTAAGATATAAGTTCCCTCACCCCGAACACAGTCTGAATGCTTTTTTAAATCCACACGCGAAAATTTTAGCGAATGATGAAGATTCGTGTCGGACAATTTAATATAAAGATTGGAATCGCTTACTCTTGAGTTCTGCTGCGTCGGGGGTGCACTTGTTGTCTCCTGCCAGGCACTTGTAGTAGCTCTGGTAGAGCCTGTCGTTGTTCAGGATCTCATCCAAGTTAATGTTGTCGTACTTTGTGGTGTACTTGTCATCGGCGGCTAAGGCGGTGAACTGATGATTTGCGATCGCGCCCACCATGGCTAAGGCGATGAGAACGAGCACTGCTTTGGCCATTATTGTTGTTGTTGTTGTTGCTGTTGTTCTGAGCCGTTCGAGAGGGTTGGACTGCCTGAGTGAGGGAGGGACTCCATTCGTTATATACGGTCGCTATTCTGTCCCACCACCGGATTCACTCAGGGTCGTCCCGAGATATCTCGTGATCCAAAGCGGAAGTTCGGTAATTCACCCGGCCAACGTTGCTGGCCTGTGTATTCGCGACGGAGAACGGTTGGGATTGAGGTAATACCTCGGTTGTTACTGTAATATCATTGTTTCTTAACTTTGCTTGTCTCGTCTAAATTCTTTCGTACTAGTATTCGTTGCTTTAAATTATTTAACACTCTCTTAACTCCATTATGTCGCGGTATATTCAGTCATTCCTAATGTGTGTATAATGTATCAATGATTCAAAGTATTTGAAATTGTGCTATAATGTTATAATGGCTGCGAGATATAAATGTAACCCCTTTAGAATTTCGTTAAAGTTTAAGTATATGTCATGAGTTGTAACAGGGCTAAAATGAGCCCTGCAAATTTTAATCAGTCGCAAATTTGAATACGACGCCACAGATAGATCTGGAACGGATTCCTCAAAAGGGACGATGACCGACCTAAATGAGAAACCGACCGAGGCAGAATTCGGCGGCACTTCCTTATAAATCGCCGCAAAAACACGGATAGGAATTACCTTAAAATAACTGTGCAAGCTTCACCGACCGGGCCCCAAAATTGTGTCACGGCTAAATTTTTTCGACTCCGACCGAATACGTTCGGAGTTCTTTATTTTTTGTCCCCCCCTGAACTGCCCGTGAACCTCAAGGTTCATAAAGGAGTTCATTTCGGCGGAGTTCGCTTCTAGAAATTTTGCGATATAGCTGTACCGCTGAATATTGGTGTGACTCCTTGACCTTATTTTAGACACCTGTCAATTTTCATAAATCTCCACTTTTTGCTAGACCAGTCATCTCATCCTACGTCAGTATTTAATTTATCCCACTGTAATTACTCTCCATTCTTGACCGGCAAATGACTTATCCAATTTAATCAACGAGAAAAATTAATTATACTATTATCAATATGTTTGTGTATCGCATTTTGTGTAGATGTAACACGCAATAAATATTACTTCTCGTCCCCTGTAAATGTGTTCAGAAAAGTTCGTAATCGGAACTTCCATGAAATTAAACTAGTGAACTTTTGGCAAATCTACGGTTCTTGATCAGTGACTATTTTTTCAATAAATAAATCGAATAAATTTAAAACGTGGACTTGTAAAATCTGCGTATTGATTCTGAGTCTATATAGGACTCTAATATTCAAACAAATTGTTCAATATAAGAGCGTGTGTTTTAAATTTCATTATAACTTTCCCATATGATGATTCAGATGTCTCCGCATAAGTCCTGATTTTGCTTGTCATGCTCAATAAGCAATAAAGTATGGTTGGCGCGCAGGCGTTCCTCCCCTTTTCGAGTGTTTCGATTCACATATTGGGAGTTGGCCTCCCTGGATACTTTTTAGATTAGTTTCTTAAAATTGGACAAGTTTGAGCCCCCGTGCAGGGGAAGTTTTTAACCCTGGATTTCGCCTGAACTCGAATACAAGTAGGTTTCCGTTTGTTATGCAACCGCCGGAACCCGGCACAATGGGCCGTCCAGCTATTAGAGGAAGACCGCAGACAGTTTTGTAGATTTCTTTCTTGTAGCACAATTACTCTGTCTCAGTCGGTCATGTTATAATATATACTTGGAATAAGTAATACGATACACTACTACTTTTTATTTCTAAGTCGTGACTACAATTTTTTTTAATTATTATATATTTAGTATCGCTTTGACGTATTTTTTGATCAAACTATCGAGGCTGTCACATTTGATTTAGGCAGTGTTAACGTAATACGGGTCTCGGGGGAGCCGTTTTGTTATCGGGGGCTTAAGAAAATCTCCTAGCTCGCGGCGCCCCTCCAGATTACCGCCGGATCCCCTCGCAGAAAGGATATGATCCCATCAATTCGGATATTATTCAGGTCGGGACAAAACTTTCTCCCCCTCCTCCCAACCCACCCGTATTATAAATAGCCCGAAAAGACGGTTTGAAAATAACAATATTTGCCCGCCTTCCTGGGGATCTGGAATACCTTTGTTATGCGGGACGACATTTTTCGGCAAACTCGACTGCATTAGATAAAATTGAGACCTAAACCCACGGTTATCACTCGTGGGTCTTCGGCCGCCGGTCTGGTTTAATGCCGGACCCGTTTCGGCTTCTGATCATCCTCAGTAGCTGTCAGCAGATTAGCAAAGCCATGGCCATGGTTGCTCGTGAGTCCTGAAGTGGGCGAAATTTACTTTGATTTGCTTATTTTCATTCTTTAAAACAGACTAATTTTAATAATATACAGTTCTCTGTCCCATTATATTTTTATAGAAACTTACTGTCATTCCCTCTTCTGTGATGGGTTTGAGGTGTTCATTAGTGCATAGTCCTCCTATAGTCGTCGACCCATAGTCGCCTGTCTGTCGGACACCGTTTTTTGTCAACGGTAACAATTGTGTCGGACTTATGGCGTCGGCACTGTTTGAAGTGTTTAACGGACCGCGGTCGAAAGGCCGGCTCGGTAATGGACAAAAAGCGGGCGTCGACCCCCGACAGGCCACGTGATTTATCGGTTAAGGGAAGATTAATGAGAAGGGCTTATTCTTAGCCCGCATCCTCTCTACCTCATAGCCACCAAAAAATGGAGACCCCATTCGCAAATGTTTTGACGACCCGCTGAAATTATAATGGAGAATAAGGATCTTCATTTCCGAATCAGACAGACCAATCTATCCAACGGACTGTAGTAACAAAAGGTAGTAACAATTTTAGCACAATGGAGGCGGTATGTTCCTTTATTTAGTGTTCTTACTTATGAGAACTACAGGATACTGTAGGAGAACTACAATAAAAGCTGATCTTTATTAGCACGTTCGTCTCACATTTTAACTCGAGCATCGTTCAAATTATCATTTTAATTTGCGTCTATTATTATTGCTTATCAATTATATCGAAATGTTCGATATTTTCCAAAACAATAGCTATATCTACATTTCAGAAAAATAGATGAAAACGCCAGCACGCTTTAAATCAACAACTAACCAACTAACCACTGTTAATGAACCTGCGGTCCAACAAAGACTCTCGACTTCTGTAAATACCGCATGACCGGCGCATTAAAAAACGTTTGTCCTTTTTCTAAACGATTTATACTAAAGGAAACAACCCTGAACATAAACAACTCTCGGTTTATACTCTATTCAATCTCGATTTTCGCCTAGTAGCGAAATTAGGCGGCCACTAATTGCTGTAACAGCTTTAATGGAGATGAAATTCGCAATTAATTGAAAACTAGTGGATTCGAGGTAACTCAAGAACAGTCAGCAGACTTTAGTTTAATGAAGTTTAATATATAGGAGGCCTACTAGTAAAAATAGAACTAATATTTCGAATCATCATTTAGTTAATTTATAACTATTAACATAGTTAAAGTTACGTTATAGTACTTTCGAAAACCAGTTTTTTTCTTTGCTGAGGGTTCATATTTTGACTGTTCTGGGTTTTTAAAAGTTTATTTCTCTTTTCGGCGTGTTTTTCTTGAATGTTATATTTTTCATAAAATCTCAAAACGTCGGCAATTGCGGAATTCACAGAGTTGGTTGCGACTCTCTCCCTTTCATTTTAAAATTTAAACTTCAGTAATTTTCTGAAGTGAAAGAATTGACACATAGCGTTTTGTGTGTTAGTATTTACGATCCAATGGTGAATCAGCGTTCCGTGGATCAGCGTTGGTCGAGGTCCATGGAGTGAGGATTGTGCAATAATCACTAATAGTCGGGTTATTCAATAACCACAAGATGTTGATGGTACTGATCATCAATCATCACACATCTGTTATTGGATATATTCGTTTGTTGTTAACAGCCAGCGTTGATGAAATAAATCAACTCTACAATTTAGTGGGCTAATGAATTTTTCCAGACACCGAGTTCATTGTAAGTACTTGAACAACAATTTCAAACGAATTCAAATTTCAAATATGAAATCATTGGAAGATGGCGGTGCTTGTTCGTATAATCATTTTTAAACGACATTACGGACTCCAGTATTTTATCTGTATCCATTTATGTGTGACAGCCCAGATTTCTGTCTGAGATCCAAGGCTCTTAAAAGCGTTTCTTGATAGTAACAATCCCAGGGAACCGGATACCTTAAGAGGCCAATGAAAACCTGTAATTTAAGCGGACAAAAACATATCTTATGCGACCGGAAAGTTGTCGATGTAAATATTCTTTCAAATGTATTGGCAAGGCTGGGCGAAACGTGCGAAAGTTCAATTTCTCATGAAACTTTATCTCGTCATGAAGGTATTTTCCTTTGGGAACTTTCCTTTTTATATCCCTTGACGTTTCGTGTATGCAAATAGTTGGCGACGCAACGTTGCGTTTATTTTTTAGAATGGCAAATAATAGGATTTAAACCTAGCTTTCATTCTGAGTACAAGTTTCTAAAAAGCCCTTCCGACTTCCGTTTTTTCTATCGAGCAGACACTGACTACACATTGTTGTTGCTAAATCAATCATTGGATCTGTGTATAACGTTGATGTATTGCTTATAGGATGATTGAAAACCCAGCGAAAAGCTTTCCGCCTCACTCGCGTGAAATTTTTTGCATCTTAATTCCATTATAAAAACTCCGTTATAAAAAAGGTGCGAGTACATTGTGATTAATGAGAGACCATAATGCAACTTTGCCCGAACTTTGGCCTATCACGAAGTCTACCGAATTATCCCCTCGACGAAAAATTAACTGTTGCAATCATTAAGTATCCTTACGCGCGCACTTTTTTATTTTTAGAATAATTGTTTAACTAACAACAGAATTCTCTGATGGAATAATAAAAAAAATTGACTCCTCAAAGCGAAGTACAGATTGGAGCCAACACTCGCCGCATTTGCGTCACGGTCGGTTATTAATGGACAGACCATTAGTTCTTAATACCGAAGATGTTCAACTTCACAATACATTTTCAGTCTATAAAAAAATGACAACGAGCGTTTCCGATCGGAGTCCAGGTATTAACGTCCGAACGCAGAGTGTCATTAGCGAGATACACGGATGAATGACTCCCTGTCTCGGCTTAATCGCTTCGGGAAACTGGTCGTCCCAACATTAAGATGTCAAAACTAATTTGAGATTCGAAGAAACTAAACAATTAATCGATTTGCAGGAAAGTCTCTGATTACTTGGAACCGTGAATGTATATACTACACGGGAGATGGTGTGTTGTATTCTCACTAACAAAATATTGTCTTTTGTAAAATTAGCTAAAAGTATAAAGTTGCTGTATAAAGCGCGGACTGCTCCGTTAGGGCGCGTGGGCGATCTTGTACCTGAAAGGCATCAACGCCCTTTCGATTTTATCTCCAGTCACCTGTTTGGCCCCAAGCCTACCTGTTTTGGTTTTGCGACGTCGTCATTAGCCTTCCGTTCGGCCGGCAAAGGAATATCCTGACAGCGTTGTCATTGCAATTTTGCTAAATACATTTCGGAGCCCGTCTTAAGTCAGGCATCTCTCTCCCCCTATCCTCTTAAGTAAGACCTCGGTGACGGTCTTAAGCACATTAGACAACTGCCTATATTCCGAAAAACTTAATCATCTCCTTTTCAAGTCTTTAGATGTAACAAGATGAATGTGACGATAGCAAAAAAATATAAAGATCTCATACATTCATCATACCCCGGTATGATTCATAATTATCGACGTTCGACAGTTTTTTTTCCAACTGCACCCGATCAGATAATATTTTCCCCGAATGCAATTACATATAATTGGCAATTAAACGTCGTTGTCGGCTTGTCAACAGTAAACCGGGGCTTAAACCCTTTGTTGTTTGAATAGCTAATAAAGCCAACACTACAATCGGACTCGCACTAATAACCCTTCTCCTATTAAATATTTACCGACCGGATCGGTTAGATCAACGGGACGGTAGCTTCATGACAGAAACCGCTGAATGCAATTGTGCTTACATAGGCAAACATAACTACAATATGTATCGCGTAATCATTCGTTAAAATTTGTTTTCTTTATTTGGGATGAAATATACCGTCAGTTTGTGAACATTCCTATATAGGATTAGATTAATAATTTCTTGCACTAGAGGTGTTGGGAAATAAAAATAACTAATTAAAGGCCTCTTTTGTAAAATTTAAGCCTTGCTTTGAAGAGAGTGTCCACTTTAATCCTTTTACGTACTGACTCAGAGAATTTAATATTCCATTCTCCCACGCAGTTGGCCAACCTTGACACGGGTCCTTATCGTCCGAATTTCCACCGGGTAATCCGAAGGCTGTCAGTTTTGATTTTCATTTATTGCGACTACAAAATGGAATTCTTCTCCGACGTTGCGCTATCGCGTGACGCCCAGTTCCCAGGACGTTGCCAAATGGTCGGAGCCATGAAGATGTAAAAAAGAAATCATTATTTGAATTTGATTCATAAATAAACAGAAGCCGTAAAACAATTGTTTCACCTGCGAAGCCACGATGATTAAAGTTTCTCGTACACATAAATGACTACTTCCCTACTGTTTTTAATATTATTACCATTATAAAATGAGATACAATAATGAATAATACACAATACGAGATTAATTTCTTGCCAGAGGCCACACTTATTCATTATAATATATGTTTGGTTACTTGAAATTTGCAATTTTGCGTTGGTTTTTTAAAAAGGAAAATTTTGACCGCCACCTAGTACTTCAGTGGTTAGAGTGAATTTCAAATAATTAATAGACTGGAACTCTCCAACTACAGTATAAGAGACGTAGGTAATCTTTTGTGCAGTTAGTGAGTTAACCTCACAAAATATCACAATGAATTATCACACTTGAGGTATATCAGCTACATCGCAATAGAGGAAATAATAGTGTGGATATTTATAATTGGTTTACCCTCGCTGTAATTAGTGACAAGAGAGTTGCCTACGATTACGATATTTCCACGAAAGTATCAGGGATAGACTGTCCCGGCGAAGAGTTATTTGCGGAGAACCGCAAATTAAATGAATTCATAGAATATTTAGATTTAAATCTGCGATCAATTACATCTGCATCACGATTTAATTAGCTTTGATTGATAGTGCGCTATAATTAGACAATTTAAACTTGAGATGTACTTGAAAGACTTTTATTTCTACATACCTTTGGAGAGTATACAGACACAATCTTCCTCAATCCGATTACATATTATCATCATGATTGATTACCTGGATTTTCCGGTTCTTATCTTAGTATGTTTTTCGTGTAGGAATTAATCTAATTAATTTATGCACACTGCGTGCATTAAGCTATAATCATGGCTTTTTTCTAATGGGCCACTCCTAAGACCCAATCGATCGCTCAAATTTCCGAGAGGATATTAAAAAATTAGTCAGTAAATAAATTACATTTTCAAAGGACCATGAAGGAAGAGTTTATACTGTGTGGTAAATAACCGAGTGATTAGTTGGCTGCATGGCTACCGTTACTTAGTTACATCCGAGGTAGACTGAGTCTCATTCGGAAAATCGATTAAAGAATAAAATGATGCTTCAATTCAATGGCTTCTGGCCAACGAATTGATGTTACGTCGTTCATTTGAGTAAATAGTGACTCATCTGACATGAAAGCTCGTCACGGCAATTCACCCGACTTTGTCTGGGAGCGGCTCTATCTTAATTACACTCCCCGGTCTTTTCCTCTTTTTACCCGGTTTTCTTATTTCATTCACCGTCTCAAGGTCTCATATTTGACGTCATTTAAAAATAATTATCCAGCTTATTTCCCCCTCTAACATTAAGGCGGATCGACTTGGTCTAAATATCGCCAAGAGCAATTAAACGAGCAATCTGAAGCCAGGTATCGAAGAAGACCTTGGAGAAGGTGCCGACCTCTTGGGCTATCGATGATTTCAAGGGGAATATTCGCGCTATTTACGAGTTTTCTAATCTGTTTTCGTTGATTTTCTTTTCGCTTGAGGAGTAGTAAAATCTTCAGGGGACTTCCGGGTCTTTCTTCCGGGAAAGACGAAGACCGAGTTTTAATATATTAAATTAGCAACTGTCTATCTGTTTGCAGGTATGGTGGAGGATTGGGTGTTGAGAGGGCTTCAGTCGCCCAATGTGGATCTCGATGATGGCCTCTCAAGGTGACGGCCTCAACACGTCCCCTTTCCGGTTCACGCTCAGGCAGAATGCCCCGCCACCACCGATACTGCCGCCCCCGCCTCCGCCCCCGACCCACCCCACAGCCCGACAGGTAAAATATTATACATTCAACAATGTTTCCTAACGACATGAGAAATACCAACGTAATATTATTCCTCGCGTGTTATTACACAGAAAATAAGATAGAGGACAACTATAAGAATAAGTGTACAGAAGGTTACTTCATTGTTTTATATAAATATAATATGTATTATTCATATGTCACGCTAGACCAGATTTGAGTCCACGCAGCCTTTAAATTGCATCGATAAGAAGGGAAGTCAGATATAAAAACATTAACTGCCAAGTAACTGGATGAACCCAGAAATGAATCTGGCGAACCCCTATAATTCGAAATCATCTAGGAGTTGTAAATTTTAAAATATGACTATTGGGAGTGAATAAGTGGTTCAAATGTTCGTCACGCCTGCTTCTAATTTCTGCATAATTTGTAGTATATATAACTTCAGCACGATTATTATATACGTGTAATCGTATATAATATGATTATCGTATATAATTATGAGTAGAATTATGAGTAGCTATCCCGATACCATACGTTTTTTAGGCTTTTCAACTTCTCGGTGCAGATGTAAAACAATCGCATCCAGTTTATGTCCCCACTCGCTGATTAGTCCTATGTTAATCAGGTATCGGCTTTGGCACTGAGGCCTATTGAATACCGATTGAGCAACCTCTGAACACTTCTAGTTTGTTAGGCGTCCTTTTTTAAATTATATTTTCCAACAACATTGTGTTAATTATTTTAGTGAATATATGTCTGAATGTTTGAGAAACCGAAATCCGGTTCTGTCAGAAATGTGTCAGGAAGCGTAAAACCGTACGGTTGATAACTATTAATTGAATTCGACATTGGACACCATTGGATATTATTTTTTCCCCGTGTTACTTCCAAATTTTTCTTTCGTTATTCTCGTCAGAACGGAAATAATGAAATATGCGAAGTAAGCCAATCTCTGTTAATATGTTTCATTGATTATAACAGGGGCAGAATGTCGCTCTGTATTTCTCCCGCGGGGACTTGGCACCTTCATTAGTTCCAGCCAACCCGAGGCAACTCTCAACTCTCGTTGAAGATCTCATCGCTCATACACATGCTCTTTTGTGTAGCAAAAGACTCAGTAATAAGGTCGGCCCGTTCCTTTGTAGTTCAGTGCAATGCCGACAGCTTTTAAAATGTTTTCAGTTCGACTTCCATTTCACTAGTACAGTAAAAGAAAATGCTGGGAAAATATTATCAAACTCTATTATAAATTTCTTTTTCCTTATTTTGTGCATCTATTCTCGTCTTTTTAATTTCGACTATTCGTCTATTTTATTTTTAGATGGCTGTCCAATATCCACTATCCAATATCAATCGCCTTTTCGATTCTCACTTTCGAGCTTAAGCAACATCGGTTTCAACTGCAATAATAAGAAACTTCACTAACATCTGGACTAACTGAAATCAGCAATGTGGTTTATGGAGTCAACTTGTAAGTCCTTGGGAATATAGAACACATTACCGAGACGTTTTGTTCTGTTCGTAATTTTGTAATGCAGAGTAAATTGCGCAATAAATACGCTGTTCGCTTATTCGTTATTCCCCAGAACTTTATTGACTCCATCGCCGTTCGACTGAAAGTATTTTTTTTATTAATTTATTGCACACACTTAAAAATACTCCGTGGAGTCGGCCGGATTCAATGTGTGTAACGGATTTTCGTTTTATCAATTTTTTTTCGAGGGGATACTTTTTTTGCCCGTGGTTTTAACCCGGTGAACGTTCACGATTCCCGTAGATTAAACCTTCCATTGCTCATATTTTTTTTGTTCGCGAGAAAAGCGATTCCTTTTCGAGCGGACGCCCGATTCTAATTCCTCCAATTTATATTCGAACACGATTTATACACATGACACGATAAACGGAGTGGAGCAGAATTATTTATTAGTGCGTTGTTCGCCTTTTTTTCTCGCCCTTTTTTTCTTCCTTCGAATCCATTCACAACGGACAAGGACATCGGTCACGTTGATGGCAATTTTTAGCATTAGATGCAATCTACTTTAACGCTTGTACTGACAGTACAAGTGAAATAAGCGACAGTGCAAACAGGATGCCTCACAAGCTAAAGTGACTGACAATCCTACTGAAGATGGCGAGTAACCGAAACTGGTTTAGGAAAAGGCCAAACCAGAAAGAGCAGACACGAAATCTACGGTAAATAAAATATCCATTCCCATAATACGATCATAATGAATCTCGCGCTCAAGAAGGATCTTAACTGTCCAGTGGTTTACCTAAGCGTTTAGTCATTTTGGTGTATTATGACTTGGAGATTGTTGGGGCGCTAAAGGAGCGCCTGGACACAGCCAGTGTTCAGAGTTAAATTGGAGACGTAATAACCTGAGGCCGGAGAACCAATTTGGTAGGGATTCCGGCCTAGGGGTTTCACCCCCAAACCCACCCCCACCTCCACCACCACCACTATCCCAAACTCAGATTGGATCCTATGGCTTACGTGTTACACACACACACACGCGCGCGCTCTAAAACCGATCCCCGACGCAACCGACATTATGATAAAGGCCGAGTTTACGCAATCAAACCGAGATATCTCATATTCCCATTTTAATCTCCATTAGAAATTAAATTGAAACCGAATTTGAATTGACGTAAGATAGTTAAGTTTTTAAGTTAGTTCAGTCAGAATTGTGGCACCGTCGGTCGTTTCTTGAAATTCAATTTTCTTCCGCATGATTTTGCTACAGCGCCTAACCCAGCTGGCAAATCAAACGTTACAAATTACACAACCTACATTTAATTTCCTTAAAATCTCTGCCTAGTGCCTTGGCAAAAATTGGTGACGCAGAGAGGTCACAAGGGATGATTGTTAATACATAAATTTGTTTTCTATTTGTTCGTGGTTTTTTTCAACAGCAATTGCGAACCTTTATTTCCACTGTCATTTCAATGACTAACGCTATTACCATCATTCTCTTCACAGACAGGGATCAGCAATTTCGTTACAATAATAGCGAAAATGCTAGGACTATTCCTACTTAATTGCCAAGTACGTGGTTTGCTGAGTCATCTTTGCAGTCTCTGCAGTGTTCGGCTAAAATGTCTAAGCACTATAACCATACCGTCATTGGCAAGCATATCTGAATTTCGATACGTAGTGATCGATTTTAAGTTTAATTGAAATGAATAGCTATTTGAGTAGTTTGATCCCGGATCCAACCAGTAATTTGGAGCCCACTTGAAGTCTTGTATCGCTCCTCGCCAGCGGGATCGACTGTTCAGTACAGTTTCGCATAATTTTAAACGGAAGGGGGAACTTTGGGAACGCGCTAGGAACTCCAGGCATGTTAAATTCCCGGGAGCTAAATCTGAAAATGCCCGGATGAACTCGCACCAAAGCGGAGGGATCTAAAGCGGCCTCCCTAGTAACTGTATCTTGTGCTGTACCATCGTGAACCGAAAGAAGGCTTTGAACGGGCGCTTGAATCAAGCGAGAGCTTTGGAATAAGCCTACAGAAAATCCAGTACTTTGAATATACGCTAAATTAAAGTTAACATTCTCAACTTTCTAGTAAACTCCTTCCACACCATGCCTTAAAATTGATAATTACTAACGTACTTTTGACAATATTTTTTTCCGTCTGGGCGATGCCCCACTGGTTTTACAGTGACAGCTACACTGGCTTACTGTAGAGGATATTCCGCTTTAAAACAAGATTTAATTCTCAATCCTGTTTCCACTTTCACATACATGAAGTATAAGAAATAGCGTAGCTACGTATGAGTGAATATTAGGGGCACTGCATTTCACTCCAATTTTAAATCCTAAAACTTATGGACCAATATGGTTTACGTATACAACAATAATATTGTCAGCTAACGAAGGTAAATGTAAGCCATAAAATAGTCTATAAAGACTTCGAAATTGTTGACTGGCTATAATGAAATAATAGCCATATTGGGGTATACGTATGGAAATCCAGCCTAAATCATAGAACTAATCTCGCCCATTTATTCGGTGGCCGCGTATATCTGTCCCAAAATTCTACAGCCGGTCGGGTAACGGTAAATAGAGGAGTGTACGATTCGGTTTTGCAATTCAATTCTTCGAAAACCTGGCGGCGCGGTTCTGACCCCGGCGCTGGCCCCAAAATAAACAACTATTTACATAATAACGGGTTCAGGATTCACTTCATGGCTCCTTTTATACTTTAATAAATCCCCTCCCCCTTTTTGGCCGGTCCCGGATATCGGCAGACGATGAAAGGGGGAAAATTATTCATTGTAATTTATTCCTCCGTCGTCTTCCCCTATCTTAGGCCGCAGGCCTGAAGTCAAACCAAGTTATAATAAAAAAAATCTAAATTACGCGTTAATTTATATTCTTTGGCTTAAAAATTAATTTTAAATCACCGAGCCTTTCATTCGTACAGAAAAGGTGGTTTTTTAATTGGAACCTTGCATTGAATAAAAATCTGGACTCTATACTTGTTTTTACCTCTATACGAGTTAATTGTACCTATGTTTTTATAATGGTTACTTCGAAGTACTTCGAAAGTTAATTAAGGTTTAATAAACGGTTTAACGGAGGATTACTTAGTTACTCGCCTTTAACCCGATGAAATATCACCATAAGTCGCATTTCTAATCTCTGGCATAAATTCACTGAAATAAATTCTATTATAGGGCTCTGTTCCATTTATGCTCGTCCTTGTGTTTTATCTGTCAGCTTATTCTACAAATATCCGATTTTGAGAAATTAAATCGAACGGGGACGATATTTTTTAATGGCGCTGGAGCAGTGTATAAACACTGCGTAACTGCGCATATTATTTTTGTGCTATCCAACAGTACTATAAACTGCATGTAACAGGATTTATACTGAGGTGAAATTACGTTATAACACAGATTACTCGGACTGCCGGTCTTGCGAGAAATCCAGTGGCAGGAGTTGTGCCGTAAGTTCATATTTCTGAGACGGGCTTATCCACCTCGGCCTCAGGTAGACGTATTGCGATTGATGACCCGGCCCTGAGTGGAAAATAAATTCAATTTAGCATCTCATCCCTTATTCCATTTCGGCCTGCGCCCTTTTTTTCCAACCTACACTCTACACCGCCTACATTTGGTTGAAAAAATTTTGGAGCGTTTGATAACGAATCCGGTTTCAGTTTATTTGGTCCGCGATAGAACTAATGGTCACTGTATTTTCTTAAGAGTGATAGTAGTAATATTTCTAATTTGCCAATTATTTTGCCCGGACCCCAATCACCGGGAATTTCGAAATTCGTTTACAATTACTAAACACGAAGAAAGCACAGATTTATGTGCACATTCAAGCATAATATCCTGATTTAACGCAATATGTCAAATTCCTTAGGGTTGAAGCAATAAATTGAGAACACTTTATGCATTGCTCATTGTATGGTAATGCAATAACAAGGACAACAAGTAGTGATTGCTTCCTGGGAGATAATAAAAACTATTGGCGTAACAGAGACCAGTCAACCCAACAGTACTGAATAATAAAATATAATAAAATAGCAATATATTGTAATGCATACAAGAGGACAATAAGAAACGAACTCTGGTTAGTTGAGTCGACAGTCATGCTCTGAAGCACGACTATCACTGTGTTCTTAGTCAGTGTTTAAACACTTCTGCGAGACCCTATCGTAATTTACATTTAAGCCGATTACATCAAATAGATCCTATAATAAGTTCGTCTAATAATAATCGTGATTATCTCTAGTATCTCATTTTGAGATGACTGCTGACAATGAAAGATTAGGCAATTTTTTCCACTGTCTTACGATTTAAAAACTCGTTATAAACAGGAATCTAATCTCTTGAATTCAGAAACTAAATGATTTCCAAATAAATGATAAGAACAGTTATTGCTGTACCGAACAAGGTCAAGATAATTCGAACTGGAAAGATACATATCTATAATCCTTAAACGGAGTAGGCTTTCCCGCTAAGAATTAACCGCCGGAACCGGTGGAAATTTGCGGGGAACGCGAATTTACATTTACGGATGATGTGCATATTTTCTGTAATAGCAGTCGGAAAATCGGTAATTTTCTATCCATCGGTGTAACTAACACATAATTGCATGAATTTCCATCGCTAAAAGTCTTTCGGGAGGATGAAACCGGATGGCAACTACAACAGTTCCCCATATATAAATATTAGTTAATTTAACTCTGAATAGTTATGACACTGCATTATATTACTATTATGATAAATTATATATTTAGGTAAAGTTGCGGTTTTCCAATATTTGCTCTACCTGGAAATTTTCATTCTGTTGTGTCCTCTCCCAAGAACATGAATTTACAAACTTGCCATTTCAATACTTCCTATATTTGTATTTACCTTGGAATAATATAAAAAGAAACGATTTATGTAATATAAATATCGTGATATAAAATTTGAAACGGGATAGATTAATGTTGGTATTATTCCGAGCCTGTGAATGTACGACTTTTTCCTGGACACTTGTTCGAATTAGGGTCGTTTACCGAGTGGTAGACCGCCAGTTAACACTTAGCGGATAACTCACGTCGATCTTGCTGAAGACTGGTAAGGGGCGCCGGTGGAAGCGAAGTGCCCCTATACGCACTGAATACTAATACGGTTTAGTCGGGTACGTTTTGCCGCCTCCAATTACTCCGGATAGGGCGGGGGGATCCCTGCAGGTTAATTGACCCTCAACGGATCCGCCCTTTCAAAGATATAAAGAAAGGACGAAGTGAGAGCAGAAGAAAACTTGGCTCGTGGTGTGGAATCTCTACGATAGAATAAATTTCAAAACCCGCATCTGGAGCTCAATAATGAAAATAAATGCGCAATGGCAACAACGCCCGAGATGAAGTGTATGACGTCAAGCGGTTGAGGAGACACCTATCCCATAGTCATTGCATCATTAAATAACAAATTAATTCTTACTCCTCCCTGTATTTTACTGCAGGGGAAGAAGAAAATAAGATTGAAATTCTTCTCCTTATTAAGGAATTTTCATAAAATGAAAGTTGGGGAGGAAGAAGGATGAGAGGAATAGTGAGTTCTTACACCCCTCAATTGAGATAACTGATATTTCCTAGAAAATATTGAGGGTAGTATTTAAGAAGGGATTCCTTTCATATAAGCCAAGCTGTAGAGTATGGGATTCTAACTCCAGTTTAATTCATCTATCTGTCCTCATACCTCTATAAAAGGGCCCTTCAAGGCGTGATCCCCTTCTTCACCTTCCGCGCATGCTCATTCCGATTGGTCCGATAGACCTCACCTGTAGAGATTCAGTATCGGGCGTCCTCCTGTTACCAGCAACATGTAATACGCACTCGGAGCAATGTTAAATGAAATTATATAAGTTTGAAATGAAGTTTGCTTCGCAATTGTAACCCGTTGCATGACTGTTTAACGGGCCAAAGTTGCAAAACCTTTTTATTGCAGGCGGAATATAATAATAATTTACCCGAGCGCTTTGTGCCTTGGACAAGCTCCGTCAAGTAGGCATTGCACAAATCTCCAGTGAGTTTCACTCGTTCTGTAATAACCAGCTTCGACATCGTTCACGACAAATTTGAAACTACCGATAATACTTTCAAGATTTCCAACCATTTTCATAGATCTTTGACTAGGTAAAAGTAAATTACTCGGTGACAGTGCTGCATGTGTGCATCTGTGAGGCATGTAGGATGTAATCTGCTGATAGAATACTAAATCATAAACACCCGTAGAAAGAAGAAACGAATAATTAGGAATCACAGAGTCGCCAATTCGCCAATTCGTCCTCGGTCTTTTCCTCAGTCTCTCCATTTCTGCGCTCCAGGAAGCTGGCGAATTGTTCTACCGCGGGGCGTTTTGAACTGGTAATAGCGCAGTTTTAATTCAAGGGCGCGAACGGAGACAAGTATAGAATTTTTATGCTTTCTTACGGCCTCCGGCTTCCGGAGCTTAATGGATCCGTGTAAACCATACTTGTATAGGCCGCACAGCAATCTCCATATTAATCGAATATTCAACATTCTAACTCTAGACATCCCAATATACCCGCCAAATATCTAACCCAACTTTTTTAAAATACTAAGCATTTAAATAGTGCACGGTGGAGACATTTCTATCACTTGGTATACATCTCTCATAGAAAATTACAAATTACAAGTATTTTATCTTTTTTTAAATACACATAATGACTTCTCGCTTCCTTTATTAGTTCGAAATTGTTTTGTTATTCGTACCATCCTTTAATAATGCACTTGTGTCATTTTTTAAGTCATTTAATTATCGGGCCACTTGTTTTCCAGGCTTAGGTATTATTGGTTTTAATGTATCGGGAATACAACGAATACATTTACAACGTTTTGTCGGACAACTAGAAGCTACAGTTTCAGTAAAGCCGAAAGGACGTGTTATAATTGGTCCCATAACATATGGAGCTGACGGCGCCAGAATGTCAGATGTTAATGACCCCTCGGGCGTCATTAGCTTCACCTGAGATCCCATTGTCAAATTTACGAATAGTTTTCGAGGATATATATTTACAATATTTTCTACCCATATTATCGTGGTATTATTTTTTACGGTTTCTTCCACACATTTTGTTTATTGGTATTTTACTAATTAAATTCGCACATCCCACTACGCGCGTGGAGTTTCGCCCACGTTTATTTTAAATTATTAAAATGAGGAAAATTGAATATATAGGCAATGTTACAACCTTCGTTCCTTTGTTGCAATAATCCTGTGGTAGTTACTACTCAATTACCCAGATAATTAATCAGTGATAAGATCTTTCAGATAATTTTCGACGGATTTTTTTCAGTTAAATTTTTTTCAGATATAATGAGTCTTATATCGCGAACTATAGAATTTCTATATTGAGTCCGGAGTGAAAATTATGGTATCTTATTTCTATAAAATAAGTGTCGGACTGTACCGTAGGGCAGATCGCTTTAACATAAAGACGTTTGTTTCTTGGCCTCGTTCGTGTTGGACGCAGTCGGCCTCAAGATAGGACCCGCGTAAATCTTGTCCCTGGACTTTATGTCCTCTGAATAATGGAGTCGTCCGAGGTGAAAAATAAGACAAACAGGCCGTTTCCCGAGATCCGGGCCTTGACTTACTCACGGCGTCGCCGTCCTAAAGTGCGAATAATCCAGTTGTACGGGCGGAAAATTAAGTTCAAGATCGCTGAAAGTCCCCGCATGAATTTATGTGTGTCGTACGCTAAATCTTGAACCCTCCTCCCGAGAATGCGAGAAATTGCGAAATATTACTGCAAAGTTATCAAATTTCTACTGTCTAAATATACTACTTCTATTAGCGCGGTATTTTCTTCACTAAGATTCTCAGCGGAGCAGAACACCGTCGGTAGGTGAGTAATGGATGTATTTAGACGCTTTGTGCGTTGTACGGAAACCGGCTGCCGCTAAGAGCCAAGTTGGTTCGGATCTCCCGAACTGATTTACACTCGGAGACGGACTCCATTACCGAGTCAACCTAATGAAAATTACTCCCAGTAGTGATCAATAGAGGGACCAGTACCTATTTACAGACCGTGTCCTCAGTGGGACGTTGAATGTTTCCACTAGTGCGCTAGTGTTAATCAATTTAAATAATCACCGTGTGAAAAAAGTTATTAAATTGAGGAAAGTCTAAAAATCAAATATTATTTCTCGGAATACTGCCAATATAAGCCCTGGTAGCGGGAACCCGTTTACAGTAAAATGCTTTAGTATAAAAGGGAGCTTAGGCGTAACGCACACACGTGTTTGAGCCGTGTGAAAATCTTGTTCCATAGGTGTCTAGTTCGAATATGTCTGCGACCTTGAAAGTTTGACTATTGGACTATGTGTTTAACTATTACATTCGAGAATATAGTAAGGAGTAAGATCACCGAGAAGAATAACGCTAAAGAAAATGCAAGGTTTCTTTTTGATCACCGATCCATTATAATTCACGGCTTGGACCGAGAATTTTTCAAAGCGAATGAAAGGGCTGGCATTTCGGAGACGACACCAGTCAGTACTAAATGATACCGATAAATGAATTACATCGACACAGAAGTTACGGGGACCGAAATACCACTGTGTATCGCGTTTTGAACGCAGAGCAAACTGAGATAAAGGGGCGGGCCCTCCGTAAAAATAATCGAAGGGCGAGCGGCTCTAACATTGAGCTGGGCAAACAGCAGGGCCCGAAAGGGAGCGTTTCAAATGTGCCCAGGGTAACAGACCAGTACACAAGAAGGGCAATAAAGGGAATGGGAAATACGACGACGTTAAGGGCCGCCGGGGAGAGCCCTCCCACCGGCTATAACTTGACTAAACTACAGTTCTTTTTTTATTCTCGAAAAAACCTTCCAGTTGTTCCGGTCATTTTTTATCTATTTATTTTTTGACTCTAAAGCTTAGCATATGCCGAAACCGGTCTAGCGTAAGAGCACCAAACCAGCGATAGGAAACGGAAGATCGAAAGAACTATAACATGTTTTTGTTGTTTTGTCATTGGCTATCATTTGTTCCTCAAATACAGTTCAGTGTTATGTCTGTTTAATCTAGGTAGACCGGTTTCGGTTTCTCGCCATCTTTATAATACCTTGGAACTGCCTGTCAACACTATCGCACTCATAAGTATTCAGTACTATTGTTGTTATAAAATCCTGCCACGAGTACATACATAGTAAAGCTAAAGGTAGCAATAGAATTGAATGGATCCTCGAAGGACACCCGTCTGATCGGTCCGTTACAACGGCTTTTCTGCTCCCTAAAACTTACGTTGGCAAACAGGGTTTTGAACAAAATTTAACAGGAATTTAACAGAACTTATGTTCTGATGGTGTAGAGCTGTAAATAGGGCCTAATCCACTAGGGCCTCATGTCCTGCCGCCCTGTATCTTGCATAAATACCGCTTACATGCTGTTTTGAATTGATCGAATGTAATAAAAAGGGGCTATAAACGAAAAGTCCAGCGGAACAATGGGTCCCGCCATCCCCACGTCGAGCGCCTTTAAAATGTCTATAGGCTTGTTCTGATATGCGGTAATGTATTGCGGGTTAACATACATGTAAGGGCATTCATAAGATTGGAACCCAAAGAATTATATTTATACACACTTCTCTTCTGCAGTTTTGATCCAATTATGAACTGTTAACTTTTCTGTACGCTATAATGGTCTGAAGGCCAACTCGAAATAGGCAAATTTATTAGTAATCAAGAGTCCAAAAGAGGCACTAAAAACTGGGGGGGGGGTGTCTCGGACAATAAAACATTTTAATAGCCCGCGCAAGAGTACAAGAAAGGAAGTTTATACCAGTATATAACCAAAGGAATGTCTGTCTTCGTCGGCCCGTAAAGGAGAACTATAAACGTACGACATTGAAATATTAATACGGATTGCAGTCTGACGTCGTTAAGAAAATATACCACGACCCTGTTTACGGTAAATGGATAGGATGGGGGGAGACATTTACATAATAAAATCTGGTTCTGTGCCGCGGGAGGCCATCCACGCGAAGGAATCGTAGGCTGGCCAGTATTCAGAAATTCATTTGAATTTAATTCACGATGGATAAAATATATCAGCAAAAATTAGGTCGCGGTCACTCCTGTACCTGTTGCTTTAGCGTTATCGATGCAATCATGTCGTTCAGACAATTGTTTACAGTAATGAGCCAAGAGTAAGAAAAATATGAAAGTGGTCTGTTCGCAATTATATTCATTATTTTAACTTGCTGTTCAGGCCCCGCAGTCACTTCGCGTTCTGGTGAGATACACTAGTAAGTATCCCTCGAAAATTTGATAGTCCTAAAACGTTTTCCGCAGATACAAAACAAATTACTCCAGACCATAGTTAATCGGAATGGATCTGGGTTAAAAAAAAGCCACGAGCATATTCAGCTTATTCCGGAGCACTGTTGCTCAATCCTCTTCATTCTCTTTTACCGCCTCTATAAACAAGTTGTCCATTCTTACACCTTCCGCTCTACAACGCTTAACTGCAATTCATAGCATATAACTTGTGGATATATTCTTTACCCGATATCCTTCTACCTGTTAAAAAATCCCAACATTCTCTATGTTTTACCAAATGGACGAAATGTTTAAAAAATAAATATTTCTTTGTAAATATAATACTTTACACCGAGATGCGCAAAACGTTTACAATCCAACGATTTCTGTACCTCTTTATTGTTGTAATATACGAAAAACGCATTTAATGGGTATATATAAATCTCCGATATATCTGTGACCGGTCTCAGTGTCCAGTTTTATTCCATATTATTGTATTGGACTTTTTTATACCGTCCGTTGGCGTCAAGTTGGACGTGTGACGTCAGCAACGCCGACCCGGACCCCGGCCCATAAACTAGAAGTTCGTGCGTAAGCAAAAGACCCCTTAGTTTTTACGGCTCAACCGGTGCTCGAAATGGGCATTTCATACGATGTTCCGATTTTTATTATTCTCTAGATCAAGAAGGCCGCCGGTACATTTATTTGTTGTTCTCCTTCGCAATCTTTACCCGGATTTCTTTAATGGGTCTTCTTAATGCCCATTATCCGAATTTACACTTAATGCTATTTCGTTTGTTTAAGCCGAATTAAAAAGCAATTTCAAATCGGCATCACCCGCCGATGATGGGTTTGTCCGGATTTACTATCGAATTTCCAAGTTTTACCATGCCTATTGCCTTATGGACAGCCCACAAAAATCCTCTAAAATTGCGGTAGTAATTGAAAAGTTGATCTTATTATTTTTTTCGAGTTCATTCTCTCATCTGGGAACACGCTAGTTTTTTATTATCAACACCTACCTAGTGGCTGGTTTTTATAAAATAAAACTAAATTATTTCTAATAAAATTGTGATGTGTCTTCAGAGTGGCATACTAGCTAGCAGACTGAAAATTGTTAGAGAAAATTAGTAGGAATTAAAAATGAACATAAAAGACGGGGTAACAGGATAAGTATTTAATGGGCTGTTAATAATGGTGGAAAGGTCCACATAGGATATCGGTCTATCCTATCAACTCCCTGTATTACACTTCTGTTTATAGAAAAAACAGGACATTATTCATAGTACTCATCTATCCATAAATTATCCATAAACCTGTAATATGGTTTAACTACCATAGTCATCATAGCTGCGCATATTATACCCCAAGATATGGTCTAATGCTAGCCCGAATACAGCTTTTGGCAAACTTCACTGTCGTCCGTAGGTCAGTGAGGCCATCCCCTGTCTGTCCATTACTGTCTGGTTCTAGACCTGTATGAAGTGTTTTCTGCAGGGCAAAACCGGTCTAGCATGAGACCAAATCACCGAGTGGAGGTGGAAGATTTGGCAAAAATTATGGTAATGATAACCCCCTCACGGACGAACCAACGTTTATCCCGGTGTAATATTATCTCGTGCGAAACATTTTTTGACTCTCCGTCGGGGGAGTCGAATCTCTTTTGTGGGCCAAAATAGACTTTAGGGGCTTTCCGTGTCCTGGGGCGTTGACACTGGATTGTCCCTGAGAGAAACATGTGTTTATACCGGGTGGTAACGCCATCATACCCGGGGCTGTGGAATCTCGTGCAAGGGCCCAGTTACGACGTGGCCGTCGACCGGCAAATGAAGACACAAAGCCCACCCCCCGAAGTCCGGCTTCCCTTTTAAGCCCAGGAAGGAAGCAATCTTTTCTCCACTTTGAGCTTAACCCGGCACCGGACCCTTTTATAGGTGCACACACTCAGGCCCCGCTTGAAACCTTCTCCCTTAGAATTCATTCTTTTCAATTAACTTCCAATTTACCAGTGCAACATATGCCAACGTAAGAATCTTTAACGAATATATTCTTCTCATAAAAATGTATTTGTATTAAGGCCTTTTACCTTGACTTGATAACAATTACACTCTGCTATAATCAAATTTTAGAACCGTAATTATTTCCTAACCATAATTTAAGATTTATTTTTTACATCGAGAAACTATTATTTTAATAATCGCATTATTGATTATTAACCAAACTTTCACTGATCAGCCCACACATACTTTGATCTAATAACAAACTAATTATAAATTCGCTTATTCATGAAAAACTAACGTAAACATAAAGATTTTTTATTATTTCTGATTTACGCCCGTTCCTTTGGACTATAATTAACCAGGTTGCTTGGTCAAAATGGCCAAAATAATGTATTATCATTCTGGTTAACATATGGCTACTCTATCCTGGAGCCACAGTTCCATCTGGAGTCCCGCAGAGATAATCTGACTGGGGGGAAATTAAACTCAGGTTCCATAAATCATGAAAAACCCCGGCCGGCTTTTCTGCCCCCGCGCACCGATAACGCCGAAAATGTTACTGTGTACTCTCCTGGTCACTGCAAGAGTACCAACTGTAAATGATCACCACCGGTCTTTATAACAGTTGTATCCACGAATTACAATCAACAGTATAACAGTCGCCGTCACTATCTAATCAAACAGTGATAGCTCAAACGGTCTACGATTTTAAGTTCAAACTAGTTCAGAAGAGATAGCGTACATTGAGATAACGGAATACTGCTTGATTTCAAGGGACTGCTTGATTCGATTGTACCGTTTCGATTGTGACGAGCTTTCATATTGTAAAATTTCCCTTTATACGTTGCAAACGAGAGGAATAAATAACGATTTATTTACATAATCTATTATTACCGATTATTCTATGTAATACGAGAAGACCTTGGGACTTATTTAGTAATCTATAAAAATAATAACAATGTGCTAAATGATACTCGTGACAACTAATATTGTATTATGAAGTTAAGATTTATATTAAAAGATCTGCTGAATCTTACAGTAACTTATCTTGATAATTGTTTATTCCATTTGCATTTTGTATCATATCATTGATCATTGTTACCGTCGAACGAAAAGTGATTGTGTTTGAAGAATAAAATGAAAGTTTGAAAAATATTGACGAATCATTGTCATCGCAACAGATGCTCGGGTACAACAGATATTTGGCTCAGATAATTTATTTTATATTCTTTATATCTTTATTTATATTTGTTTCCATTTGTCCAGGGCGTGGAAACCGTTTCGGGGAGGTTTTCCAGAAGTGAGGACGAGCAGACGAAACACGGGCCGGCAGTTGTCCACGTGGACACTCCAAACACGCACAACCCTCTCCAGGTAAATATCCCTATCATTTTATACCACGTACTGAGAGTATAAATAAATTCACGTATTAAAAAATTGTCGTAATTGAGAGACAAAACATTAGACAATTAGACAAAAACAACAATATTGAAGAATGTAGACATTTTACATTATTCTAAAAAGGTAGACATGAAACCTTATGTTGGGATTATAAGCGCGATCAGTGTTTTTTCAATTTCCCAATGTTGTGGCAAGATATGCAAAAACCGCATGTAATTCTGCGTATTTTAATGTAAAGAAACCCAGGTCTTTCTTTCCGGAAAGGTGCAACATACTCGCTTTCGTCACGGAGTTTTAATTAATTAATCCCCCAATACGGTGGTCATAGCCTGGCCGATTGTCTGGGATAGGCGCTTGTTATTAGGTCAGTTTCCATATCGGCGAGTGTTAAAATTCGTAAAAATCTCCTCGAACATGCTTCTAGATCACCCGGCGTTGTGAAACGCGAACTGAAACCGGTGAGCATTTACAAACTACCCGCTTGGCATTGAAGCCCGCGTTTACGATTCGAGCCGCAACAATGGAAATTAGACGATGACTCACTGCCGCTTTAACGAAATCGGGCTTTGGAATCGAAAACGATAACAAAGGGGGCAATAAATCGAGAAAGCTTTATTCGATCAACGTTCAATTACATGATTAACACGCCTCCGCCGTGTTCTCCATTTCGAATCACATAACCCATTATTCTAAGTGGGCGATTAAATACGAATGCGCAATTTTTTCTTCCTTCTCTATAAACCCCCGCAGGCTGGTGATTGCGACTTCTTTAGTCGCGATGACTGGCAAGGTCCAGCGTCCATTAAGCGTTTGAGACGTAAATTCGATATGTGAACATTAAAAAAACTATTATATACAATAAGTCAGTACAAATTATTTTATAGGCTTTAATAAGACTGCTTACTATGAACATATGGATAAATGCGCCTAGTTCTGGTTGCTCGAAGAGAATAATACAATCGAAAAGAAGAATTTTTAAGTATCTAAAATACAAATTAGATTGGGTTTTACAGAAATCCCATTTTCAATTTGGCCAAGCTAAGCTAGTTTTACTACTGTTCTGAAGCTCATGTCAGGATGGACTTATGATTTTTGTATCATTTGACAGAATGTTCCTATTCACTTGAATTTTTTCTTCCCCTTGGCTTAGTGAGGTATTTTTTTAAACATTGGGGTTGGGTTATCACTAATTTGCCGACAAGATAGCGAGAACCAGAAACCGATCCAGCATAACTCTAAACGAGCGAAGTTAGCAGCTATATCATTATGGTATTCTAACTTTCCTGGATCCCGGGTATATTAAATTAATTATATCCCTTAAATGAATGACATGAGAATGGTAACTGTGCCATCTACTGTACTGACTGTACTGCTATCCGTTTGAATGTTTTACCAGTGCTGAGCGTTCGTTGAGCAATTAACTAACAACGTTGCGAAGATTAAATAAAATATCTTTGAACAATATAAACCGCCCGAATTCTCTTAAGTTTTACATTCAGAAACAGTCCGGTATTTACTTCTTGGGCATTTTCAGTGAATGGGAAGTGGCCAGAATTAAATCCTCCGACCTCATTAAAAACGAGGAGTCTGAGCAACTCCCGCCCCAATCAGAAACGTAGTGCCCCAATTATTCTTGGTGGCTTCTTCACCCTCTCAAGATGATTTGTAATTCGAGTACTCGTCAAATTAAAACCGTCTCTAAACAGAATGTTACAAAAATAATTAAAAACCGTCATTATGGGCGAGTTTAAAGTTCATGGGGTGAGGAACATTTAGATATACTCCTGACATTTTTTTTAATTATTAAGCGAAAATCCGTTATCTCAATTTATTTCTATTTAATAGAACGGAGGTTTACATAATTCATTAAACAATATGGCCATTACAAAATGTGGTGTCCTTTAGGATTTTATTTGTAATATACCGAAATATATAGAAATCATTTCGTTCTAGTTTGAGGCTTGTCCACTCTGGGTTTTATTATTGACATCTTTCAGCACACGTTAAAAAAGTTCTAGAAAAGACAATGAAAAAGTACTGAACATTGGCACGTGAGTAGAATCGTTAATTAACTCATTTGTCGGGACAAAAATAGATCCCGACTATTTGTTTGCTATTACCGTATGGTTATTTGTATTCGAAGAGCGAGGCGCCATTTAGGATTTCCAAAAGAGAATCTATTTCCTCGGTCTCTTCATGGGAGGCCTATCAACCTTGAGCAACCCTGTCGGAAAACCCGGTTAGTAATTACTATGTCCCGAATTGATGCAATATGCGTTTTTATAGTGCGACACTACGGTCGCACTCCCGCCAGTATTGAAAAATAAGGTGAGCCACCATGTTTATTAAAGGTTAATCATCTTCTGTTATTTAAAATAAGATAAAACATAGTACAACACGAGTGATATCAGAGGAGCTAAATCTGTCCCATCATCCATTGAAAACTATTTCAAACATCTGGGTACCAAAAAATGTTGGCTATGGATACTTGCGGATCCCCAATTATTTATTTACCAACCCAATACATGAAATTTATAGGCGCAAATTACACAACGTTCATTTTATCTCGATTTTTCTTGCTTCCTGCAGTGGATTTTCAACCTTTGAGCCAGGATTTAGTATTTGAAATATTAGAATTTTATTCTGATCCTCTGTTGTTAGTGTAAGCTATTTGTACAGGCAATCAAACGAATGATGGTTTCAAAAATACTCGTCCCTCTTTCACTCACAAATACCTTAAACTAACATTCGTAATCCCAAACAATAATAATAATCAGAATGAAAACCTAAAAAAACTATAATCGAGAAGACTACAAACGCAACCACTGTTATTTTCAATTAACTTTATGTTGATATAATATAAAAATCGTTCATAATAATGAGAATTAATCGGAGTACCCCAGTTAAAATTATGGGCAGCTCTTCTGAATGTCAGTTTGTTAATGCTCCAGATTTAAAGAACAGGTTTGGCTGACTATACTTTTAAGATTATTTTAATCCCCGATTAGAGCCGCTGCTCCAGGGTCACTGGCCTCGTCCTTCCTTTGCCAATTCGGAAAACCGGCCATACCCTAACTTAAAATACGGACGCCATCGTCAGTATCAGTTCAGTGACTTCCGAGTCCATAGAGCGGAAGGGGGTAACTGGTGAAATTCCATGCAATTACAAACACATATAGTGTGAAATAGAAATTGTTATATGGTACGATTCGCCGTACATATAACTATAGTCTTGAGTAATATTCGTCAATTGATTCTTGAAGGTAATATTTAGGATATCCAATATTTAATTCTTATAATTCCCCTAAATTTTTTTAATATTTTATTTAATAACGTAATTTGAGAGGAAATATTTACTACAAAACAAGAGTACATTAAAAGCCTCGTATTTTAATAAGGTAAAGCTATTTTCATAACAAATTCTACGTCAAAATGAAATGAAAGGCGCGCTATAAAAGTTACACTAACATAAAGCCTCTTTAATTGAATTCACAAAATTAAAACTTTTTTACAGCAACGAATAACGATTCTTTCCATAGACGCCACTTAACTCATACGGGTACTCACTATTTAAATGAAAAACATATTTATTCGAAACTGGACGCCACCAAATTCGAGAGAAAAATCGTGTCTACAAAGCTTTTGAGGGGAGTCCTCCAACTTGTTCGGAATATTCCGTCCATTCGGCTTCCTGCCAAGCGGGGAGTTGGGTCCAATTCAACGGAGCGGTCCTTCAAATTCGACACTGCAGTAACACCCTGGTTTTGGAGCTGGGTTCAGTAGGCCGTGTCCAGTTGACCGCATACTCCCCTGATCGTTGCTCGGGAAAGCGTGACACGGGCCGGAGATCGCCATCCTGTCTTCAGTATCTTGTCGGTCCGGTGGAAGGTCGTTTTCGGTAGCCTGTCCTCTAGGCATTTAATTAGCTGCAGGACAGGAAACGTATCAACTTATTACTCTTATGAATTATTCTTCGTAAATCGAGAGGCGAGGATCGAGAAAAATGAAAGAAATTAGGAATATCGAGTGTCTGACGTCAGGAACTAATTTTTGTATTTTATAGTTCGTAGCAATTTGTATCGTCGTTACGCTGTCCCTGTCCCGCTATGTGGAGACAGACTCTGCAGACGGAATAACCTTACTCGTATGGTGATAACTGAGGGAAAAAAGCCTATGCACTTTCTACCAATCTTAGCGTCCTGACGCTCCTCTGGCTGACCAGGAACAATCTCACGCTCCATCCTGTTGCAGCCGAGGCCTTCTCCCGACAACGTGTAATTGTTGAACAATAGCGACCGAAAATTAGCTCGGCCTTAGTCACCCAGAACAGACCGATTAGTGACCAATTGTAAATTCAAATTCCGGCTAACATTGATTGCCGGACGGAATAAAAAAAAAACAAAATTATCCATTAGATATGTAGATTGGTCCTCCCCCTATTATAAGGCAAGGTAAAGCGGCTCACATACACTGTGTTTACCACTCGAATTTTCAGACAACTTTGTTGTTTGCTTGTTGGTGCGTTCAGGAGATTAATTATTCGAGTCTCGTCTCCTTAATTAGACCTTCGTATCAAGAACTTACCCGCCACAGCCTTCACACTTGCCTTAACTACAATATTTTAATGCTACAATTGCGGGTAGTATTCCCTTCGGTTCAGTTATCCGTAAATAGACAGAAACAGATATTTATCATTACTTCTAGGACCGATCGATGGACAATTTTCCATAAAAATTTAGGCATTAAGTAAATCATATCAACCAAATATCAACCAAATAAGGAATATCAAACAAAGGAGTGATTGAACCTTAAAAATAGCCGAATACTCCTAGTTGCAATCGCAGTTCCGCATGACCAGGTTCCCTTCCGTGAACCGACCGAAAAACAAGGCGCTGTAACCGCACAGCAATAATGAATCGAGTTCTGGTGGTATATCTCTAAACTTCCGCTTCGACTACCCTCTGCACTCCGTACCTGTTTTCTAGATTCGCGATTTTATTAACTACAATTATGTCGGCATAACCATTCCTGATTTCCGCGTTATTGAGCTTTTTCGGACATATTCGGCTTTATAGTCCGCGAATATTTTCGACAATAGATATTCTCCTCGATTCAAGATGATCCCTCCTTCGCACCCGCGTAAATTCCCCCTGACTGAAAAGTAATCCAATAATAATCTTGTTTATAGAACGCAAATATGGACTACCTCCCCTCCCTTCGCCCTTCCTAAGGGTGGACACGCGATTTAGTAATATGGGGATGATGCAACCCCCTCTCGATGTCAAACTAATTTGTTCGATAAACGAGAATTTCGTCCGACGTCCGTCCATTCACCGTATATTAAATTTCACCGTTATTACCCTCAGAATGCATAAATAATTTCCACGTTTTTTAAATTTACGAAGTTTTTTAGGACCAAAGTTATATAATTTAAAAATATAATGATGACGATGCATTACAGGACAATGTAATAATAATTAACTACCGATCACTTGTACAATGATATCACCTTATGCAGATGTTTCTGATGCCAAATAGATTTCAGCTTCATATTCCCTAGTATTGATATAAGCATCAATACATTGATATGATGCTTCAGCATCAGCATTCCGCATAACTTAATTAAGTTTAATGATCTATTTTGGTGGGTCATAGTGTTGTATCGTCATTTTCTCAATTCTGCCCTTTCAGAAATACTCAACGAAAGGAATAAGAGTCGTGTATTGAAGCGCAGTATCCGGGCATACTGGGGACAGGAACCGAGGATCGAAACGGAAGATTTAAAAGGGGCCGAGTTGAGGAGCACTCGAGCCATTGTTGTTTGTCCAAGGGGTTATTTGTCAGACCGCTCGATATATGTCCGGCGGTCTCATCCCCAACACAAATATCATCCCTCGTCGACTTACGCCGGAGCCTTTAGGATTTAGCAGCTAGTCTAAGCAAAGTGCTCAACATTTATGTCCTTGTATTATTGAAATGGACCTCGAGTTTGCACTACCCGAAGCGGTATTTGTATGGCTCGCGACGGGATCGTTTTCGCTTCTAAGGTAGACCGATTTCAGTTACCTGACCTGGGTTAATAAGAATACAGTGCTAACAGGGTGCTTCATTCGATATGCACAAGGTAATCAGTGCTATGACTGACGGTGGCAAAGAGCCTAAACATAGTGGAGCCACAAGATCGCATGAGTGATGGCTGCCATTTTTTAATTAATGGACCCCTACACCACCTTCAACATATTTAACAATATTTTCTTATGATATTACCATAATAGGGCCATGAAAGTAATAATTACACGTAGATTTAACACATTTAAATTAATTGAAACAAGAAACATGCATATTATCCGCATTCATGCCTGTTGAGTCTAAAAACTGGAATACGTAAGGATAAAACGACGGCGCTTCTGATACTAATCCCGCCATGTGTGTATTGCCGGATTGCAGACCTCTTCGCCTTATTTCAAATAGTGCAGCACGTACAAATGGTTTCGTGTTCTATATTACAATTTGTGGTGTGTATGCAAAGAAATATATTCCTTGTTGTGTGAAATAATTGAGTATTTAATTCAATAGTGGACTGCTGAAGGCTGTCAGAATCCGAAATGAGCGAAAAAATATGTGGAGACAGTACTTTTCATAAACTAGAGATGATATATTTTCGCAGACCATCCGATAATATATATATATATATATATATATATATATATATATATATATATATATAATTGTACTAATATTATATTAAATACATTTCAGGCCTTTTAGCTTTTTATCTGAGTGGAAAGTAGGGTGGAGAGTGGGCCGCCGAAATGGCCAGAACTAAGTTGGAGACAGGTGGAAATAGAAACTGTTCTCTCCCCAAGGGCCTCTATTGAAGGAGCATTTCTGAAATTGGACGGCCTCAAAGGAAATGAGCAATTTTTTCGTTTACCTGTTCAGAAGGGTAAAAAGGACACTGCTCCGGGGACGGGTATAAATCCTTAAGCTGATTGGTCGGAGAGCTTCCAAGCGTCGGAAAGCTAGTAAGCCACCGCCCTGGGTTTCTGCAGTTTTATCGGACCATTTTTTGTTTTTTTAGTCTCACGAGCTTCAACGTCGAAGAGTAAATGTATTGGTTCGAACTGATAGTATTTCCGGCGGTTAGAATACTATAATGTCACTCATAAACTTTTAATGCCAAGATCAAACTTCCCGTTTTCTGTTACTCCCCGTTTGCTGTGTTTTTTATTGGTTAACCTCCGCTTAATTAAGATCGATTGTTGTTCTTATTAATCCATCCTGTAAATTTGCGAAACGAATCACACCCCACCGATTATAGTGGAGGCGACGCAGGTAAAGGCCGGATTTAGTAAATCCAAGGCTTTATGACTTAATAAAAGGGTTCTGTAATTTACGATTGAACGAATCTCCTGAAAATTTCAGCGGCGTTTTCCCTTTTGTGAAGCGGGAGGAACAATAGAGTGAGTTGAATAAGTGAGACGGCGTTCAGCGTGCCGGAAATTCGGAAACGGAAATCGTCTCAATTTGTCAAATTAAACATTCCGAAAGTGGAATCATCGCTGATTTGTCCGTATTTTATTTATGTTAAAATTTTGATTAAATTATCTTTTTGCGATCCTTTTTATGTCACCATCATACCATCAGTAGTAACGATTCGTATCAGTTAGGTTAGGCAAATAAATAAATAAATTGGCATAATAAACTAACATATAACATTCATTCTCATATTACAGGTCGATAGCGTGCCGGTGCCAGTGAGATCGCGATTGCACAGGGGCCTGCATAGGATCGCTTCACGGGTAAGATTGAGTTTTTCTCCTTAGATTAATATAACCGATTAAAATTTAGTTATTAAAAGCCCGATTAAAAAACCAAATTATAATATCAAAATGTAAAAATGGAAAAAATTAAATAAGAATAAAAATAGGAAGGCATTATCCACTTAAAACCACTTTTTTTACATTATCGCCCTCAAAGTTATCGCCGCGCTGTAGGGACTGTAAATTTGCACATTGTAAAATATTTTCAGGTTTCTCGTTTTGATCCTACCCAGATCAATGTTTGATCCCCAAGTAAATGGGGTATGGCGAAATATAATGCTCTCGTTCAAGTGTTTCGTAATCGCACGCGGACAGAATTCTGCCCCTATCAGCATGGTCTGAAAATGTTTGATAATCTGTTTGACCGTTAAACCCGGTAATATAAATTATTGTTAGACAGAAGCAGGGCTGGACTTTTAAGCTCCCGACAGGGTTTTAAGCCCGGCGAACATCCTCACTGATCGCAACCCATCCAACGTGTTTGCTCCCAAAACCGAGACCCTAACACGACAGCTCCCTAATCAGTGACATCAATTATAGCCCCTGTAGCGTCTGTTCCACGATATTAGTCTCCTTTCTCTTTCCGTTTAATAAAATATTTTAAAACTACTATAATTAACTTTGAATTAGATTAAGTAGTAGGAAGTGTGGCGTTATTCACAGTCGAACGCCTATGTTTTTGCAAGTTGTGAGACATTGAAGTGATTCAAATCAGAAGGTGCAAATTTCCTTTCCGAAGGTTCAACGGTCGCTTTTAGTTTAATGTAATGCAGTTTGTTAACAAAATGATTGTATATTCGATACATTTATCGCGTGGTCGAAACTCTGGCCGTTAAATTATTTCTACTGCTATTCCAAACGCGGCTTACTAAAAGCCGATTCCCCTACGAATTATATTGCGGCCGGATGTTTAATTGAAACGGCCAAACGTGAATGGGGCTCAGATAGAAAGCCCAAATCGCCGGTTAGAGCCCACCTCTCCGATAACGGCTCCATGTAGTTTGATGTTTTGTTCCATTCTATCGAATTATATTGTACGGTCATGTAACAACGATAGATATTCGTTTTCTATATTGTGAAGTATTATTATTATTATTTTTAACGAAAATAAATTTCCGTTTTTAATGAAATAATGTAGACAGTTGCTGGTTTTTCGTTGACCTTTCTTCATCCATCGAAAAGTGTATCGATTTCTAATAAAAAATAGTTCCGAATAAATGCAGTGATAGAAATTGTTGTAAAGTAGTCCCTATTTGTAAATTCGCAATAGTGATTGTTTAAATTGATACGTACGTGTCGGTATACACAATATTAAATCCCGTAACTTGTGGGCCGAGCCGTGTGTAATTAAAAAAAATATCGACTCTTTCGACAAAGTGTGAAGAAGTAATTTTACTTAATTATCATTACTTAAATTAATGATTGCATGTTTCTGTTTTCAGTGGCGGTGGCCGAATGCGAAAAAGGATAAGAACGTACAGCCGGCATGGATACAGGGAAAACTTCAGACGGAGACGCCGAAGAAAGAGAGCTGCCGCGGATCATATCTGGCAGTTGACACATCCCAACCGTTCCATTATCGGGTAATAATAATAATACGATATTTATTTCGATTTTCTATCGGATTATTGTCCGGATTGTATTTATATTCTCCTTTTCGTTTTTACAGTGGTTGCTGATGGTCACCCTGGCGATTCTGTACAACCTGGTGTTTATAATCGGTCGAGGTGTTTTCTGGGAGCTGAACAACAGCGTTCCACTCGTTTGGTGGGCCCTCGACTACACCTCGGACGGTATCTACATACTGGACACCATCATACACGCCCACGAAGGTATTTGATGTTTCAAGATTTGTTCTGCAGTAAACTATCAGTGCAAACACTATAATAATAATAACGTTTCGTGTCCTTACCGCGTAACAATATAAATAATTGTTCAACAGGAATTTTGTCCGGGTTCTGGAATATTTTCACTCTTTGATTTTCAAACCGGTTTCGCTTAACGCATTCTTCAATAATATTTCGAGTATAATATATTTATGCCCGCTTAGATCGCTGTATGGCGATCTATTTCCAGCGCCGGTTCCCTTATTCGTACATTGTTCAATAGCGCGCTCAGTGGAGATGTTCGCGTCATTTTTTTCGCGCTTTATCCCGCTTCCTCTCCGACGAAGGAACTGGCCGGGGAGCGCCGTACGGAAGATAAGCGGGATCATTACCGGGACTAACGAAATGCCGAGGTTAACAATCAACGCCGTTTGTCAAGCCTCTCCCCGGGGTGAAAATCCGGCCGGGACTTCAGCGGAAATGCACAGTCAATAAGTCCAATCAAGAGAGGGGAGATAGGAGGAGAGATATCCTAATCAAATGTATCCCAGTCGAATTAGAAGCTTAATATCGTTCCAACCGCGGTTGGGATATTCATTTTTAACAAAATTCAAATTCGCATTACATTTTCACTACCTTCAGTCCCGTATTATTTTATCAGCGGGTATTAATCTTAGACATAAATCTTATACTGGCACACGAAAGAAAGAGATTTTCAGACTGTTTTTGTAATTTAACATAAATAAAGCTCTTTGGATTAACTCGAGGCTTGTTAGTAATCAATGAACGAGAACGGTGCGCGAATGTAACAAGTAAAATACCGTAAATCGTTTTATGTCGTGGCGCTCGTGTTCGCTGGTGTACGATAGATGAACTATTTAAAGCCTGAGACAAAGAAGAAAATAGCAGGAAAACTGCTCCCGTTGTCATCGGTCATCCCAGAAATCCGGCCGCTACCCTTTTCCAAATCGTTTTTCGACTTCGAAGCACTTCATATAAAGCCACGGAGTGGATTCGTAAAAGTGGCTTCGTATTCTGTAAACAACGGTCGAGGCTCGATCTTCAATTTCACTTACCAGTGCTGTTTACCAGCATTGGGCTGAAACGCCAAGCAATTCTACAGTGCCTCCTTCATTGGTCGCTTTCGAAAGAAAGTCAAACCAACATGAAAAAAATAACTTGAAATGAACCACGAATTTTCATAGTTTTTACACAACCACACTTACACTGAATATTATAATATTATTATTTGCACAATAAACAGTTCGAACAAGCCTTACCCATGCGCGTTATAATGTTGGACTATACGGAGCCAATACAACCCAATTACATTTCACTGTTTACAATACGTGTTCGGCTAAACTACAATAGAAATAATAGTGCGGATATTAATTGGTTTGCCCTTGTGCAAAAAGTACAAAAACAACTATGAATGATTGTGATATTTAAGCCGCAAAGAAGACCAAGGTTGGAAATAATATTGAGGAACCTCGCGTTATATTACAATTCGTTAGTATCATAGCATAGTCTATCATTTAATTTCTAATCCGTCTGAATTGTCTGACTGTGTGTAACTGGGGCAGGTTATTTGGAGCAGGGGATAATGGTTCGGGACGCCCAGAAGCTTAGGCAGAATTACGTGGAGAGCCGACGGTGGTGGGCCGACCTGGTTAGCCTGCTTCCCACCGACTTGGCCTACCTGTGGTGGCCGCCCGACTCCTGCCAGGCCCGGGTCGTACCCTGCCCGGTCATTGTCAGAGCCAACCGCCTCTTCAGGCTGCCCAGGATGCTCGAGTTCTTCGACAGGACGGAGACCCGCACCGGCTACCCGAACTCGTTCAGGATATGCAAGGTGGTCTTCGCCATTATCGTCCTCATCCACTGGAACGCCTGTTTCTACTTCGCCATCAGCTACGCCATAGGATTCGGCTCGGACAATTGGGTCTACAACCTCACGGGGCCGAAAAACTCGACCCTCTCCCGCCAATACATATATAGTTTCTATTGGTCCACTCTCACCCTCACCACTATAGGTAGGTATATTTTGTAGCTTTTTGCACGACTGGAATATTTAATTAATCGAAACTCCGCCAACAGTTTCTTGGCCTCTCGTGGCCACGTTGAGAAATTGCAAAAACGATTTTTTAGCAATCAAATATTGATGAAAATGTTAGTCCGGCATTGTTGTCCCCGTATTTTTTTCCCAGAACATTGTAACATCTCGAAAAATTCAGAGCCCTAATATAGGGTAGAACGGTTTTTCTGAATAATAAACGCAAACTCGGCGAACGTTTCCGATACGGCGCGAGATGAAACTTTTTCCATAATTGGGAGACGTCTCGCATAACGTTCCGTTCCACATACGGAGTCTGGAACAAAAACACGCGATAAAACGTCTATTATATTCAAAACTCGGTCCGTTCGCATCTGTACGGGCTTAGCGAATTCTATAGAAATTCAGATTATTCGATCGATACGACGGTTGCAGCTTTTTGATGGCCGGTACATCCACGAATTTACGTCCCTCCAGCTTTGTTTTCGACTTTGGAAGCGGAAAATAATTCGGGGAGAATAAACGGTCACTGGCGATTTGGTTGTGACAAAACGCATGTTTGAAGGCTTATTTGAACGGGAAAGTATTACACAACTTTTGCATTGTATTGAAATATAAATACTGGGGGATGTTACAACAAATGTTCTGCGCTAATATGATACCACGTAATTCTCAGGATATACTGCGTTTAGATATGCTTAAAAGCAAAATGTAATCGCAACGTTGCGAATTATACTTTGTATTGAAGCTAACGAACTTGAGGAAAGCATACTTATAAATATAAATATCGTTCGATTATAATTAATGAATGTCGACGGAACTGGAGCTTACAGGCCATCAACCAGAATTAAGTGTTTAAATTTGCCGACAGGTGAGACCCCACAGCCGGAGAACGATGTCGAGTACCTGTTCGTCGTTGCGGACTTCTTGGCAGGAGTTCTCATCTTCGCCACCATCGTCGGCAACATCGGGAGCATGATCAGCAACATGAACGTGGCCCGCGTCGAGTTCCAGAACAAGATGGACGGCGTCAAACAGTACATGGCCTTTCGCAGGGTCTCAATGGAGCTGCAGGCCAGGGTCATACGCTGGTTCGCCTACACCTGGGCGAATAAACAGGTGACCCGACCAAAATATTTTCCTATATATTGACTAAATAGCCGCCTAGCCGATATCTACATGGCTAGATAATATATCTTGTCCGATATAGTAGAGTGAACGTATATACTGAAGATTAACAAAAACGAAAAAAATTGTTTAAATAATAAAACGTTTTTATACAAAACACTTTAATTTGTCGAGACAGTGAATGATCCCGAAGAAGATTCATTTCGCACACTCGGCTTAGAAATGGCGCAGGATGCCACATGATCCTGTCATGTCAGAGATCAAATATCAATCAAACATTCGCTGGCAGGCAATTAAAAATTAACGAACCAGTTTGTGGATAGGGCATGACGCCAACCGTACGGGTGAATGGGCTACAAATAATTTTTTACAACCCCCTCGAGGTGTCGTTTCGCAAATAACTAATATTTGGCTGTAACTTATAACGGGTGAAGGCCACTTTATTTTATGAAACATAAATAACGTCAGAATTATACGCCGCTATCTGTTTGAGACGTTTTCGAGTAACTGTTCGGAATGCCAAACGCTGGAGATACCTGGGAGGCACCAAGTCTGATTTACAGATCCATTTGCATATTCATCGCCGGGAAACTGTCACCTCCAGCCCTCATTCAGACCGGTCGCTTATCTTACAAAACTGGTATTCCTCCGTAAGTAGTCAAATTTCCGGTGAAATCCAGGATTTTTAATTACCGAATATGTATTCAAAACTAAACTTATTTGTTCTTTTATAATTGAATGTATAAAGAATAATTACCAGATTCAGAAATGAGATTTGAAGGAGTTTTGAAACGATATCGCGTCACATTTATACATCGGTTTATTCAGCTCGTGTTGCAGTTTATTTGTATCTCGCGAAAAGACCATTATCGACCCTTACTCGAGATTCGGCGCTATTATTATACGCTAATATTATAAATGATTATTATGATCCTCCTTTATACGTCCCCAGGTGTAATGTTGGCCCAATTCTGTTTAGGCCTTGGACGAGGACAGGGTACTGTCCGCGTTGCCGGACAAGCTGAAAGCTGAAATAGCGATACACGTCCACCTGGACACCCTCAGGCAGGTCAGGATTTTCCAGGACTGCGAGCCGGGCCTACTCGAAGAGCTCGTGCTTAAACTTAAATTACAGGTAAGAGAACTTCGGGAGTGTCGGAGAAGTTGAAAACAAAATAAAAAGTCCGGTACTGGAAAGAAAAACTTTTAGAATGAGGACAGACGAAGTGCCCTTCGGAGTAAAAATAATGTTCCTTTTCTGGAACTGTTGCCGGGGCTTTCTTACGTGCATTTGGTGGATCCGTCTAATTGAATTAACGTTCCCGGCCGTCTGCTAAGTAACACCCGCCAAGGGACGACTAAACCAGGCGATTCGGCAACAAATTTCATAACTGCCCCCTTAGATAAGACCCCAGCCCCAGCTAAGTACAAAGGGGTCGCTAAATTCTCCCTTCATTGGTTAACTATTATTCAGTTCTGTTATTTCACACTGCTCGTGCTTCATTAAGTGTATAATATAATTTTCGGAACCGGAAGAATTTACTAGATTACGCGATAGGTATTGAAATTTGATCAATTATTAAAAGTACAACTTTTTTAGTTTATAATACCCGTTTTGTGGTGTCCGATGGGTTGGAATACCGAAGATTTCGTGTGTTTCTGTCTCCTCTCGCTGGTTTGATATTTTCTAGACCGGTTTCGGATGATCAGTGACAGTGCAGTGAGGATGTCCAAAAACATCCAAAGTGCCAAAAGAGACTGACACCGCTACTGAAGATGGCGAGCAGCCGAAACCGGTCTAGCAAAAAAACCAAACCAGCGAGAGGAGGCAGAAACACACGACCTAACGGAAGTTTCGGAGTTTCTAATTGTGCAGAAATTAAATTTTACTGATCTTTAACTACATTGTATTCCGTGTGTGTCTACGTGTGAAACCAAAGTCCAATCCACCAAATTTGTATCAGTGTTGTATGTCGTGAAAAAAATGATTTGTATTAGGTGTTCAGCCCCGGCGATTACATCTGCCGGAAGGGCGACGTCGGCAAGGAAATGTACATAGTGAAACGGGGTAAGCTGAGCGTGGTTGCCGACGACGAGAAGACAGTGCTGGCGACGCTGGGGGCCGGCAGTGTGTTCGGCGAAGTCTCTGTGCTGGACATAGCCGGCAACAAGACCGGCAACAGGAGGACGGCCAACGTGAGGAGCCTCGGCTACTCGGACCTCTTCTGCCTCGGGAAACGCGACCTCTGGACAGCCCTCGCCGATTACCCGGAGGCCAGGCAGAGTCTGATGGAGCGCGGCTGCCAGATACTCAGGAAGGACGGACTCCTCGACGAGGACGCCTTCAGGAGAGCCCAGCAAGAGGACGAAACACTCAAGGATAAAGTCGATAGGATAGGTAAACTAGTACATTTATTTTATAATTAATATCATTAAAATGAAGGTTATATAATTAATTATTATAGTTATTAATTAATATAATTAATTATTTTATTTTTTAATCGGGCTACATAATCACTATATACCGAACATAAAGGACAGGAATAGGGTGCTTAGTTCGGAAACGAGAAAGAGTGTCCCTGATAATGAGCCCACGATGAAATTAAAGGTTGAAATGGAAAGTTTTTTACCATTTTCTCGTGGGGCTCTCTTGTCTGCTCTTTGTCCGCTTCCGAAGTTTCGGAACTCCTATTGTAATATCTACATTTCTTTCCTATAATGAAATAATTTGATTTTTGTTAACAGATAGGACGTTGAGTAACTTGCAGACTCGATTCGCCCGTCTCCTCGCAGAGTACCTTAGCCAGCAAACGAAGCTCAAACAAAGGCTCACTCGGGTAGAAAGAAGAGAAGATAAACAGTAAGTAAATTTTTTTAACCTTAATTTTTCCAAGATTCAATTTGACCCTTAATCGGAAGCAGACAACACCCGGGAGGGCTCCAGGGGAAACGGGCAAAACCGTTCAACTGGAGCTCGCTCGGGTTGTTTTCAAAGGCAGAAAAAATCCAGGACTAGTAGGTGGTCAACCCCTGCTAAACGAGGTTCTTGCCACAGTTATACGTGATTCCACCGGAAGCTAGTGATAATATAGAGTATGTTGTTTGTACGGTACGACAGAGAGGAGGAAAACTGGAGGGGATTTATGTCGGACGGTGTGAGTGAGCTGCAGCGGCGGCAGAGGCGTTCCCTGCAGGCGGGGCCCAGGCTGAGGAGGCACCACCGCAAGCCGAGCACCGTATAGCCGTCGACCCGTTACAACGAAACGCCCCAAAAACAGTCACACCTCATCGGTTACCTTCTCATATAATAGAAACTGTTTTCAACGGTTGAGAAAAATCTCCGTTTTTCGACACGGGGCCGACGGGGCCGAAGCGATTCGACCATTGGCCACCCCATGGGGCTGTCCCAATTATGGCACCCCATGGAGCTGTGCGATTATTAAAAACAGAGTTCTATTTTGGATGGCGATTACATTTAGGAAAGCCATTATTAGACATCCCCGTCTTAGTTCGCATTTGTTAATCTAATGAAAATAGTGTTTCGGGAGGCAGAATTTTTGTCGCAATGAAGGACCTCATTTTTGTTTTCAAACTTCCCGCCAAATTCGACCGCATCATTTCGCCCCCGTCCGCACCCGGCCTCCGATTCACAATTAACAAATTCCACAGCGGATTATAACCGATTCCTGACTGATAGATAATGACACGGGTGTACCTTCCTACCGGTATGACGGATTTAATCCGGCCAGGGCCATAACGCAGATAGGACTTCTATTATCAGCCTAGGGCTCGTACGAATTGATTTAAATTCTCGAATTCCGACCCTTTGACTGCCCATCAGTCCGAGAACGGGCGTGCGTGCTCCCTGTGCAGATGTCCGAATACAGTGTTCGGTGCTCAGAACTTTTATGGCGTTAACATTTCCTATTGTCCATTTTTGTTTCATTGTGATAGATCTGGGAAAAACAATACTGAGACGTTAGTGTCTGAGTATCCACATTGGAAGGACGTCTATTGATGGTAAATCCAAACCACCCATTGCTGCTCGATTGGGTACATACGAGGTGATCTTTCGGATCAGCCCTTTTTATTATTATTTATCCCGTAAAAAACAATCTGTAACATTTATTACTATAAGTATTTTTGAATTCAGTTTCCTAGGCTTGCAAACTTGAAGAAAGTGCTACTTCTTTCATAGTTACAAAATAATACCGTTTCTACTCCTGAGGATGCCACTGCCACATTAGACCCCCAAGGAGGACTCTAGATTGGAATGAAAAATTAAGAAACGCAGTTTTATGATTTCTTGGACCTAAGGAATTCCAAGAAATCTATATACTTGCACAACTGGGGGAGAATTGTCATGGTAAGTTGGTCTTTTGAATGGAATGTGGGGGTCCTATTGATGTTTGAAGGGCTAGCCCAACTACATATTTCTATTGGGTAAATTCAGTTTGGTTTAGATAGACTTAGGATTTGCAGATTCTAAGTTTGTTAATAAATAATTTAAAAGTCGGAATTGGTGAAATATTTGTTTAGAAGTGTCTTTAGGAGACCTTATCTTTGACTCAAATTTCCTTGTCCACATCAATTATTTATGGAGATACAGTCCAAGGTAGAATGATATGCCGAAGGTATTAGGCCATTACTGTTGTAATAATGAGAGAAGAGGAAGAGTGAAGGTGACAAGAGATAGATACAACTAGAGTTAAATGTAAAAAAGCGCAGGGGCACATTTCTTACCAACACCAGTATTTCTTGAAGGCGGTCAAAGGTGCTAGGTAAGTAAATGAAATGATAAATTAACATAACTTAAGGATATGATTTGAAACATTCCAAAGAGACAGTACTTTATTTCTAGTTTAGAGAACACTCCCTAAAAAATTTAAAGTATAATCCTAATTTGTTCCCTGTTATTTATTGAAATATTTTCCCACTGACCCAAATAATATTTGAGTGCTGTTAAGATTATGATTAGATTTATTATGTACCTCCTTTGTGTAATTTGTATTGTACATATTATTTTATAAAATCACATAATACAAACTTCTATTTTTATTATTGTTATTGTCCTGATTTCTTTTATAATTAATGCAATTGGTACAAAATCGTCCTAGTGATGGCTCTGGTTTAATCATACCGATATATGAATCAGTGTCTTTGCATTAAATAGTTACTTTTCCATCATCATTACATACATTCTTCTTCAATAGATTTTTCTTTTGAAATTTCACAGTTCTACACTATATTTATTTATTTCGTATTTTTGGTTAATTACATAAAATTCAAAATAAATTAATCATGTGAAAAAACTCAATTTTTAAATTTAATAATACTAGGATATTCAAATAGTTTTGATGAATGAATAACATTAAATTTGATGTTTGTGGGGAGGACTATTGTATGATATTTTTCCCCAGCCATAAAATAAAAGAAATTTCACTACAACAAATATATAAATTAAACAAAACTGAAAAAATATGTACATTTGAGATTACTGCATAAATTCTCTTTTCTTATTTGCTGTTTAATTATTTTAATATTTCATTTCAAATATTTTATTATTTCTGTTTTATAAAGATTCATTATAAACTTTCAATTATTTTACTACATACATACCTGTATGTATATATATATATATATATATATATATATATATATATATATATATATTGAATAAATTCAAGTTTTTATATTGCAGTCTAACATTAAGTCGCAGTGAGCCAATAGACATTCTGAAATTATATTTTCAAAAAATGCTAAAGAACTTAGCTTAACTTTATTACAGTAGAGACATTATTTAAATTAATGAATGTCAAATTACATTGTAAATCTTAGATGAATATGTTGTGTTGATGTAATACGAAGAGTTTATGAATTAACATAATATGTTAATATTTTCTTAGCCCATGCCACCATTGTAGGTGGTAGATTGTTGTTAATGATTTCAAAAGGTTTGCACAATGGTTGTTATGTACTTCTTCAAAAGTAACCACATCTAATTATATTTTGTACATCAATAAGACCAAATTTTAACATGTGAGTGAATCAAAATGTAAGAGTGCATTGATCATCACCGAATATATTTATAATAATTAAAAAAACTTTAAATATAACAAAAAGCACAACACTTTTGTTCATTTATTATAACATCCCTATATTTTATAAATCTTATTTCATTATTCATTAGATAAAATTGTGTTTCATTGAATAATAGTAAACACACTTGGGTTTTCTGTAATACAAATAATAAATAAAAAATAGAATGTAAACACCTTATTTTAATTGTTAATTCATTTTCTTCACTTCCATTCACGCTGTTGGTACCATATTATAATATTAATTAGACATAGAATTTGAAAATAACTTTTTTGAATATAAGACACAGCTCATCCGTTTTTGGTATACTATTTTTCTGTATTTATTTGCCGCAAAATTTATGGTAAAATGTTTATATTATAAAATATTATATAAAAGTTATTATTATTAACCATTCAATTGTGAACAGCATTATGTTGGCAACACTGTTGAATAGTCTAACGGCTCTACTCGATAAGTTCGAACGAGGTCCGACATTATTCCATTGTATATACATTAATTGCGTTTGTTATATCGTTTAACCGGTATTGTAAACAGTCAAGAGCAACATGGAATCAGAATATGATTTTGAATTTATGGCTCCACAGTACATCGAGTCGATTGAAAGTGCTTCGGCTTACGTTGGACCAGAGGATTCGTTTTTCGGTAATGCCTAACCTTATTGTATAAACCTATTTTCTAATGTATGGTACAAATTATTATTCATAAGGAATGATCAGTGCTAGTTCACGTGTTTTGTTTTTCTTATTGCTTATTAAAAAAGATACTTCATTGTTGAATTGTTTAAACCATTTCATAGTTTTGGGTTGTTTAGAATTTTCATCAGCACCCTTTGAACCTGCCCCTGTTGAGAAAATGTTTGAAGACCGTGTTAAAAAAACAGCTCGCAGGCAATGGATGCAAAACAGTACAGATAACATCAGGTAAATTTTAGTTAACTAATATAACTCATGTTGAAGAAGTTGAAATACATTATACTTATAGCCCTCAATTTACAGTTTGTGATGGGCAATTTGTTAACAAATTAACTATCTTCCTTTTATTGATTGAAATGTTTTGAACCATTAAAGTGTGGAGGGGAATAACTTGGCTACTTATTCATCTCTATATTTGCAGAACTCACAGAGAACTCATTTTGTCCTAGACATTTTTTTTAATTTCTCTATTTTGAATGTTATTTAAATACTATCTTTTCTTAATCATTTGTTATAATAAAAATACAAATGGAATTCATTAAACAGCAGAGCACTAGAGCAGTTGAGCGTAATAAAAAATGAAGACAACTGTGCAAAAGCGACTACATTTGAAGGGATAAACCTTCTGCCAGTGACACCGGTGAAGAAACACTCAATGATAACCCGATTGGATGAAAAATTGTTGACGCCAATTCTAGAGCTGAGGAGTCGGAGTGTTGTCCGCAAGAAAATAAATCTGAAGAGGAAGGCTTCTTCACCCGCCCACCATGTTCCCCCAAAATATATTGCTTTCAACGAACAAGCCTACCAGTTCAATTATGAGCCGTTGCCCATGTTTCAATCTGGCCCAGCAGGTATTGTGCCAATACCAGTCAATTCTATCTTCTCTTATCGCTTAAATTAATTTAATGCGGATTATTTCTCAAAGGGATTTGAATTTATGTTTATTGTTTTATCTCTGCATATTTTTGTGGAAACCATTCATTTCCAACAACAGTTCTGAACAAAAAAAAACAATCCTTTCAAACACATATTTGTGCAGTATTGGTATATAATTCATATTTGTGATCTTTTACAAATTTCAGAGTGTGACCACTTCCCAAAGGTTGAGTTTACATCACCTTTAAATCCCACACTGACAACTAGTGAAGGTGAAACAGATTCAAAAACAATAGGGGAAAGAGAAACAATTTTGTAAGTATTACTGGTTTATCCCTTTTTAAAAATTGTTATTCCTTGTAATCCATACTCTAGAGTGATTATATGGAATTAATCTTTTGTTGGCTTTGGACACTGCCCCTTACACCCAGTATAAATTGGGAAATAAAATCCTCAATCATTAACAAAACCTCCTGATCAATGGAGACCTGTTGACGCTTCCTAAAGTTGGACATTCTCACTAAAAGGTTCCCCTTGGGAGAGTCTCCCAGCATGGTAATTTTCAACATTCATAAATGATTTCACTTTTGAACAATTATAATTTCAGATTCTACAGTTTTGCATATGCATTTATATAGGTCTGTGTACGTAAATAATAACAACGGATATATTTTGTCTATATACCTACATTAATTTATGTTTTTTTTACAATGCAGAAAACAAGAAAAGAATTCCTTCACCAATAAGAATGGAACAAGGTCACGAGATGATTCCTCGGCTAATAAACCAAGATATATCAAAAAGTTTAATTGGACAGATAAAGTAAGTTTCAGAAGAAATATGTTCTGATTTATTGTGGTGTCATTGATCTAAAGATAAGTAAGCAAAGTATTCTGAACACAGAAAATTTTATTTTATAAAATTATTACTATTATTATTATCAATGCAATATAACTCACATTTACACAATATATAGTGTACATAAATATTTTTAAACATATAGTTGGTACAAATCATGTACAAAATTGATTTTGCAATCTGGAATGTTTTTTTTTGTGTGTAATAAATTATGGACAATGTTATTTGTTCTAACATCTTTATATACTGTGTTGTAGGATATGAAACAAGAACCATTTCACTTTACAGCAAAAACTGTTGCAGAAAAAACTTATAATGAAATAAGCAAATTTTCTATGGGAACGCGAGTTGCAGTGCTTCCTGAGGTAATAAATGACAAATTTAATGTTAATGATATCCATAATTCATTTACATGAAATATTATCATTTATTGGTATTTTAAGGTTCTTACATTAGTTAGACACAATATTAATACATGTGGTGAATTTAATTACAGTCAGTGAAAGTTGAATTAAGTCGTAATGGAACCAACATTTCCTGTTTTGACAGCCAAAGTGAATTTTTAAATATGACTGTCTATGAAAGGGGAAAAGTGATGTTGCAGAAAAAGCAAGAAAAAATAACTAAAGTAAGCTTCTTTTTAATGTGTTTATTATTAAATAAATAGATATTAAATATTATACACTTGATCTTAAAATAGAGATGAACATAATAATTTTTTCATAAAAATTACTTTTCTTTAACATAAGTACATAACTGGAAAATTCAGAATCCAGGCAATATATGAATATTAAAACATGAGGGGGGGTTGAGTGGTTCAATGTGTGCATTTCAAATTCAACAGAATCAGTAGTTTTTAAGTAATAGAAATTTGTGTTTAGATGAATTTAAAAGTGACAAATATTTTGTTATTAATTATTAGTAAATGAATAATACATTTAAATGAATTAAAATTATTTCATGATAGCTAGGCTATGCTATTAGAATACACAATGTTCAAAGCTCCTGGGATGTTCCTATTATCCCAGGTTGTTTTTATTCACCACACACTTAACTGATATTTCGAGCCATTTGAGCTGTACTGCAGCAGAATTTAAATTTTTAATAGTAAATTTTGCGAAAATCCAGAGTTGGTCTTGTATTGTAAGGGCCTAAATTTAGGCTGAATTAAATATTTGTTCAAAATTGATTACATTGAGGGAAAAAGGGTGAGAAAAGCTTCAATGACATATGATTTTAAAAAACAAAATTTGTTTTCTTTGAAACTATTTTATCTTTTATATAAGGCATATTTGCAAATATATATAAAACCTCTACATAAACATTTTAAGAATATATTAAATACTGTACAGATAATGGAACAGGAGAACAGCAGAAAGTTGAGAGAATTTCATGCAAATCCAATGCCAACATCAGTATTTTCACCTCGACCTAAGGTAAGAGATCCAATTCTTAATGAAAAAATGAGTTCTACGTAATAAGGAATTTTCTTTTCTATATTTTTATTTTGTTTTGTTTGTTTATTTTCTGTGATTGTGTGTGTGTGTTTACCTACAAATAATATAAAAAAAATTATCAAATTAATAAATTTTTGTAATATAGGTAAAAAGTGAACAGTCTAGTAGGACCATTTTAAAAGAAATTAACTATAAAGAATTGAACACAATGAGGAGGGCAAGAGAAAGACAAGTGTTCAATCAGTACTTGAAAGACAAAGAAGTTGCATTGGCTCTCGAAAGGCAGAAGGTGTGTCAGTATTACTTCTAAATTGAATAAATTATATCTTCATGTTTTCTGTTTTCTTTTTAAGTATAATATTTAGAACATATAATGCTCAACCTCTAGACTTGATGGTAAAATAATTTCATTTGGAACAGGCTGAAGAGCACCTGAAAAGGATAGAACAAGAAAATATTACTTTGTTAAGAAGAAAGTTAGTTCACAAAGCACTACCTCTTCCTCCTGTATATGGCAGTTGCAAACAGTAATTGGGAATTATCTACTTTTGTGGGTATTAATTGTTTTATATATTATAAAATTATATTTATTTATATTGATGAGTGAGGGTTTCCACAACAAAATCACTGAAATAATTTGTAATAATTCATAATAAATATTTTATCCATCATAATAATAACTGACTCTTAATTTCTTTACAATAAGTAATTTATTTGTATCTATGTATATATATGTACATACATTCATAAACAGAACCAGAACATGTATCAAAAACTCAAACTCTACCACTAATAAAAAACTAAAAAACTTGTTTCTTCAACTTTTCGTGTGAAATATAAATATGAGGTCAAACAATGTTTGTGTATATATTTTTAACTAATAACATCATTCATAATGTTGGATATTTTATATCTAAACATTCAATTGAACAGTCAGTGTACCATCAACAAATTACAAATATAAGAGTGTGTATAATGCAAAGTATATACAAATATGCCTTAAGTGTACATTGTGCCATGTAAATTACTATTTGAAGATACCAAAGTTTAAAATTGGATACATATTTTTACTCTAATCCAATGCATTTCATTGTTTTTCTTGATTGGAATAAATGTGCCAAAAGTAACTTTCACATACTGCGTCTTAGAATAGTTTAGATTGTATATATACCTCTTAGTGTATAAGTCATTTTATAACAGATTTATTCATGTTACTATTTGTGATGTAGCACCCAAACCATTTTTGAGAAGAATGTCTGAAGTTATGTACCATGGTTATATATATTTGTTCATTTATGAAATATAGGTTATATATAAATATTAATGACTTTTAAAAGTGCTTGTCTTATGAGGCACATATTTATTGTTTTTTATAAAATTCAAAAATATATATTTTTTATATACTTTTTATTTTTTCAACTCTCCCAAAGTTTCAAATAAACATATACATATATCTATACATCTATGCATAAGATTGAGTCAGAAATCATTTGTGATTATTTATACTACATTTTTTGCCTGATACTGTCTTACATCTTTCATGTATTTATTTGCATTCTTTTTAAGAAATAATATCCAGCTGTGGTAATTAGAATGCTATATTACTTTAAAAGAAAGTTTTTTAATGCAAGAATACATATTTTTTATGATTGAATTACTTATTTATTAACAAACAAATTTAGCCTGTAATGAGTGAGGGTTTTAGTTCGAGAAAATTCCGCCAGGTAGCAGCACTGCACGGCGCCCCATTTGGGTGATGGTAGTTCGAAAAGTCGCCACCAGATGGCGGACCGTTACGAGGGCCGATAAAAACCGTTTTAGTTTGGGAAATTTCCACCAGGTGGCAGCACTACGCGGCGAATGTCTTAACGGTCTCTGGTAGTTCCAAAAATGGCCACCAGGCGGCAGCACCTGACGGGACAAACAAATTCAGACCGAGAGACCTCCTTGCATTTCATGTTCTCCTGATACATTCCTCTGGTAGTTCCAAAAATCGCCACCAGATTGCAGCACCTGACGGGAACATGCTAAATTCAAACCGAGAGACCTCCTTGCATCTCATGTTCTCCTAATACAAATCCTGATATTTTTTCCAGACCCAAAAATTGAAATTTTATATCAATTTAACTGCTGAGTTTTCGTTAATTTGCCAATAAATGAATCTTTTAAGACTTGTAATGCATAAATTAAGAATGAAATAATTTTTTAATTAAAAAAAAATTATTTCAATATTGTTTTGGGAAAAATATCAGGATTTGTATTAGGAGAACATGAGATGAAAGGAGGTCACTTGATTAAAATTTGTTAAGTTCCTGTTAAGTGCTGCCATCTGGTGGCGATTTCATTGGTAAACTGTCAATTGACCTTTTAATGCTTGTAATGGAAGAAAATTCATTTCACAAAATACTCTAAAATTGTATTCAAATAAATTTTTTTAATTAAAAAAAATATTTCATTAACCATTTATGATTTTAGGACCAAATTGATGGGCCTCTCACTACGTGTTCAAATATTAATTTCTTGTAGAGTAAATTGTACATTTTAACTGAAAAGAATGTAAGCATATTTTTTTATAAGGATAAAAGAGGTTTGTTACAAGAAACACTTCATTTAATAAATTTTAATTAAAACCAAATGACTGAAATAACATGTTTTCTTCGACATCAAAACATAATTTAATTTTTAAAAACAAATTTGATCCAAATCCAATAATAACAGATAGTATTTGTACAAAAGTTGAATATGTTAAGTGGATCAAATAAACAAAGTCAAATAATATTTCCTTTAACTACAAGAGTTTATTTTGTTATTAGTGACTGCACATTTTTGTTTGAGCTTTAGGCACAGTAAACTTCAATGGCTAATACATAAATTATTTACAGTTAATTCAAAGTTTGTGAGCATTTAACAAATCCTGGACAATTCAACATCATTATATTAGAATACTCTTATTATTCAAATACAAGTATACGCTGATTGTTGAACTGTACAAGCTATTCAAATAAAAGCTAATAAGTACAAGAAATCAGATTGCCTCTTCAACAATGAAGATAATTTATTCATCTTCTTGAAAATGTCTTTATAAAACATTATCAGTACAATGAGTTTCAGGAATGTAATGGTAAACACTCTAATTTCAGAAGTGCTTTAGTATTATATAGGATAAACATATCTACACATAACCATTTACAATACTTTACGCATAAAGAACGAGTCATTGACTGAAATGTATAACTCCTTTATTATAACTGTTTAAGAAATATTACTTTCTATTGTAATACTGACATTTTGAACAAATCATTAATAGTATTTGTAAACCATAATTTCAATCAATTTTTAAAATTATTAATTTCTGTCTGTAAAGGACAATATATTTCTTTGTTAAGCAAATAATTACTGAGCATATCGATCAATTTTAAGTTCAAGGCTTATTTTAAATTATATAAGGCAAATGTATATATTATTAATGGATGATTGTTGCTATCTATCAACATTTTCATGTTAATGTTTCTGTTTTTCACAACAGCTAAGAGAGATTCACTGTTTTGTGTTTGTATATGTAAAGTATATTTGTAATAGAAACACATATAGATCAATTACCTCTTCAACATTGTAAGATGTCAAATCATCATGTAATATTAAAAAAATATCATGGGTACTATAAATATAATGAACCTGAAGACTGGTAAATTAAAAGTCTCACATTCTGCTAAAAGGCTAGTAGAAGAAATAATATTTCTAGGAACATGAAAGAAACAACATGACATAAACATTTTGACATGATATAAAATACTTTGCTGCAAATAAAGTTCCAAGATAGCTGTTCCACAAATACTGAAAAATCTCTTATTTCCCTGTAATACAATTATAGAAATAATACACGTGTCCAACAAATAAATATAGTGATGTCAATATTTGAATACTATGAGATTAGAAACACATATGAATACGAGTTAATTACATAAATCAATTAAACTAATCGTCTTTTGTGACAGTGGACAATATCATGTCTGAACCATTAAAAAAAGTAATATATGAAATTTTCCGAAGATGAAACTGGTTATTGCTTTATAATTAGTCTATAGGCTATTAGTCATAAAATATACAGAGGGAAGAACCACTGTTAAATTTAAATCTATCTAACATCACATGATAGGATCAACATTTCAAAATTTCATATAAACAATTATATCACATTATTTGAGAGGTACAATTAAGCTTAGTTAACAAAAGATTTTACATCAGCCTGGAAAGTGGCAAAATTTGCATTTCCAGATATTATAATCCTATAAAATTAGGATAACAAGCCATCTTAATTAAACTACACGGTAGACCTTCAAACATGTTAGTCAACAAAAGAACGTCTGTACACGCAATATGTGAAAACAATTTCGTAATAAATTTCTAACAAAATATAAGAAGAAATATTAACTAAATACCACCTAAGTCAAGATGAATAAATTGGTAACAGATGTGCCTCAGTGTTGATCACATATTTATCTAAGTCTATTAACTCTCTGTCATCAGCAAAAAGCAAATAAAAATATTTCAACGTTTCACCTAAAAAGAATGATTCCATCATGTCTCTTGGTTTGGTGTCGTTTGGATTATTCACATTCCCAATCGATGTATATCCGAACCTCACTTTGGTGTACTTCTCAAATGCCTACAAACAGCAGGACAATGAGTGACATGCAAATAGACTGTTAGACAAATTTAAAACAAATGGCTCAAGTTGTTTTAACAATAACTTAATTTAATATAGAAGATCGATCTATTTTTTTCTGTTGTTTGCATCCATGGAGATAATCAAATTCACATTGTTATCTCTATTATCCATTATCTCCAGCCAGTGAATAATTTTGCAGGCCCAATTTTGTTATCAACTCAAACATAGTATCCACAAGAATTAACTTTAATTTCTTAATAATTATTTCCAATAACTTAATAGCGCATGACATATAGATATACAAGTAATTAGTTTCACTATTTAAAGATTACAATAATTGTGACAAAAAAAATTACCAGGAAAATATTCCACCCCCAGTCTTGATAAGTGGTGTTACCGGTAATCTGATACATGTACCAAAGGCTTTCAATGAACTCCGGTCGCAGCAAGTTGTGCGCATCATTGCTTTTCACGTACATATCACTCATTCCAACATTCTGAGTTAACAATAATCATACAAACAGTTAGATAAAAGTGACAATAAAACAGGTATATTGATAAAAGGAGATATCAACTTTATGAACATGTTATTAAGCATTTTGAAAATCTTTGTTTATTTCCAATATGAAAAAATCAATAATTCATTAAATATAAACAAATTTACTAATATTACTAAAAATTAAATTAGTAACAAATAGTTAAAAAACAATATTTGTTTTTTAGACTTTTATATATATTTAATGTCTTGATTAAACTGAATATTACATCTCTCTTTGGAATATTGGAAAAGAGAAAATAAAAAAGTTTAATAAATATGTTAAATAAAAAATTAAATTTTTGTTTTACCTGCAAATTGAAATATGTTATTTCCGGAGCAAGAAATGTAGGCCTTTCTGAATAAGTATGATAACAAGTTTGCATCAGTTCTTCGGCGAGCTGCATATGACTCTCTGGAAGTCCGTGGTGGTATCCAAGAGCAAGTGTCCCAGGCAAATAACAAACTAAATGATCCTATTTGCAAACAACATTACTGAAATAATGTGATGTTACAATTATTTTCATTATTGTTGTACTAAAACAAATAGAAATTTTGACCTCGGAAAATAGTATCAAGAATGAACAAGAATTAATATTATAAACTACAAATAATACTAAAAAATTTTAATTAAAAAATATAAGACTCTAAAATTCAATGGACACCGCCAAATATAGCGTATAAACAAAATTGGGGAAGTAAAATTCTAAAGGTAAAGAGTCTATTACAGAGTATGACACCCTCATAGTACCAAACAACTGCTACAATTTCTGCATAACACAAAACTCATAAACCTAATTTAATAAGTACAAGAACTTAATGTACTAGTATACAGGTAAAATACCACGATAATAAATATGAAATAAATAGAAAATAACTTAGTAAGTAGAGGTAGTAATCAGTGACAATTAATTACCATCTTAGGAACGAAATCCCTTGTTCCACCTTTCAATTCTCCAATAAATAGCAGTTTCTTATTTGCTGTTCGTTTCGCCAAATGCCTCTCAATTCCCAAGACTGCTTCAATATAATCATCCCTTAAACTGATATAGAATTCAGTAATAAATCAGTAAAACCTTGACTTAGATTTAATAAGACAAGACTACGTGTTAGACAAGAATTAAAATATTATCTGCCATGTAATTATTCGTATTTTGGAATTAATGACAATACATTCAATACAACTAATAAAAGGGATAACTTTGCTTTTCCTTTTCTTATATATAGTTAATGTGCTTATGATTTTGGTTGTCAAGGGTATGGGGACCACGACCACTAGAAGAGAGCATCAGGGTCTAACTTCCTGACTTATGCTAATTTATAAAGTAATCTCTATGGTGTAAGAGCAGATTCAAACTGCTGAGCTCTGGATTTCAAGCCCAAGGGGCGAGTTTTTAAAATTACTAATATTACAGTTAACTTAGTTTTAAGAAATTGACATAAAAAAAAGAACTTACTACTGTTGCGTTTTTCCAGTTTGTATCCACTGTTTGACTAGGTATTCATAATAGCTATCACCTCTAGCACCAAGTTTGATATCGGCATAATTCTGGAACTGTCCTGTCTTTGGATTAATGAAAATAGGTACAAGGCCATCAGTCTTTGGAAGTGTGTGAACATGCCACGATACTTTGGCAGCAGCTTCCTGTCAATATTTTTTAAACATTGCAATTGTGAGAACAGAACAAGGCAGGCACATAATATTAATGAATGATTTTGAATTGTTAAAAAATATTGGCTTAATTTTTTCCCATTTTCAATTTAAAAAAGGTAATCTTTATTTTATTTATTTTTATTTTGAAGGACTTATTCTATTTATTATTAATATTTAGTATTCATTATTAAAGGTATGTTGCGTACATTGTACATTTCAAACAACTCACACTTAGCAGACCTTCTAAGGACCATTGTTTCGGAGTTGCCTTAGTTTTATCATTTTGTTCAAATCTATATGCGAATGAAGGCATTATTAAAATAAAATAATATTCCGAGTGACAAGACAGCACAGTTATGATGGAACGAGAATAATTTCACAGATGAAATATAAAGAATTTTTAAATTAGCTAAAAATTAGAGCAAACAACAAAATGCAATAAATTCTATAAAATGACATATATTTGGTGCCATTATGATAAATCACCTCAAATCTCGTGTCATGTGAGGTCCGACTCAAGTCTCTAAATTCTAATTGGAGAGTAGTAACTTCAGATGTAGAGCTGTCTGGCCCCCACCGAGGTGAATGGGCCAAATGAGACGCCAAATTGACATCAGAGTAAGGTATGGCCGAAGGTGATCTAGTAAAACATGGCAACAGCCTTTCGCCAAGATCTAACTGGAAACAAAAGAAAAAACATATCCCCAATTAGATGATTTATGAACGAAGACTGGATAAAAAATTATTGATCTATATTGGAATTAAATTTCTTAAAATGTACAAATAAACTTGTATTTACAGCTTTTTCGAGAAACTGATCATCGCTGGTCAGGTGAAAAGCACTTAAGAGTCCACCAAGTACTCGAATTGTCACTTCGAATAGATTAACATCGTTGAATTCATTTAGATTCAACCTGGATATTACCCATTCTCTTGCTTCTGCAAATTCTGTCCAAAAAATAATAATGAAAAGTTAATGTCATCATGGCCTGTGCCATTACACATTTCTCATAATCACAAACATAGACAAAAAAAAAATAGTACTGTGCAGATTTTTTGCTTAAGTAACTCTAAGACGCCTGAAAAGGAAGTGGCCACATGACCTAAATGATTAAATAAAATGTTTAATAATAATAAATAAATAAATAAATTAAATATAAAATAAATAAATAAATAATAATAATAAAAAAAAGGGGGAAAACTAGTTGGTTTCTCCTCTAATTGTTGACTATTGTAGCTTGTGATTTCATCAATGTTGCTTATTGTATAATTTTACAGTTGTAACAATAAAAGAGACAAAAGAAAGTAACTCTAATAAATTTAATACAAGATATACCGAAATGTAATATTTTAAACTGACATCCGTATTTCCATTTCATTTAAATTACAGATGAATGATAATTTGAACATTTTCTTTGCAATTTTATTCTCCTCCATATCTATCTATGGTTCTGCAGTGAGAGTTTGTTGGAAGGTTAGAAATATAATAAATTTTTCCTTTATAGCTGTATAAGGGAAGGGTACATCACCTAACGTCATCTAGCCTCATGTTCAACAATCAAACCAGTGGTCTGCAGAGAGCCAAAATGCATTGATGACTAAATTATGCAAAGATGGTCATGCACAAATTACCTTTTTTCAGTCCCATAATGTACATGGTGTCCAAGGAGTCGATTATAGTGAGCCCAAGCCCGAACCAGTCGTGGTGGCCACCGGATATAGGCTTCAGGTGGTCATGGCCCCAGCCATGTTCCTTGTAACCGGACCAAGCATGTTTGAATGCTCCCACCACGGCTCTCTGTCTCTCATTTGATGCCTCCGCGAAAGTAACACGATTTTTTTCTTTCAATTTTGAGTCTACCTCTTCAATTTTGGCATTTGATTTTTTTTCTATTTCTTTGTCATTCAATATTTCATTCTCATGTTCTACACTTTTATGGTGCTCAAATTTCTGTACATTCGAATCAGGAAATGCTTTAGTATTTTTTTCTGTAATGACCTGAAGGTGATAAATGAAATATTAAGTACAAGTAAATATATATAAGTGAATAAATAAATATATGTGGCGGAATATTAGTCCTAAGAATTCATTACCAAATAAATAGGCAAAAATTCAAAGAACAATTGTTGTGTATACCGGACCTTGTGAGCCAATAACCCAAATATTGTTTTATTTATCTTACAAATTATAGAATAATACTTACAACTGACAGTGTATTTTGTGAATTGGACACAGTTAATTTTTCTTCTAAATGTACATTGCCATCAGATGTTTCAATATTCTCATAATTTCCAACTATTATCTTTTCATCATAGTTATGAAGTTTCCACAGATAAATTACTATAAGAATAAGAGTAACTGATAGCATGGAAAGAAGATTCCTCTGAAGTCGAGACAACTGGTTCCATGACTGAAATATTTTGTTATTAATGGACACTGACTTATTTAGTACAAAGGGTTATTAACTGATATGCAAATATTACTTGAAATACTTACTCGCCAAACACTTTTCCGGCTCCTAATAAACAAATGTTCATCTGCCTGATGTAATGTCAATGAAACATAGTCTTCTCTCATAGTGTATTTTGACAATCATTTATATTGTTCAGAAAAAATTGCTAGGTGTTCAAACCTGAATTGATGAACAACTTTTGGCAGGAAATAAACTGGAAATGTTGAGATTGAACTCCCTTCCGATTTGATGACATTGAGAAACAATTACAAATCTGAGAACGACACACTATTTAAACACACGTAGTTTATTGACATTTAACGTATAAAAAGGACACGTCCTCAAAAATTAGGATGAAACGTGTTGACTAGAAACGTATATACTGAGAACTAATAATAGGTTAATCCCGACATGTCTTACTGTTTCTCTCGAAGGCTCCCAGTTCAAAATTTAAAACTTTTTGCTTCGTAGACACTTTATAGCTGCAATTTTCGCAAACCGTTGACAGTAAAAAGTACTAGTGGCCTTTTGATTGGGCCAACCATTGTGGCTTATCCGGAACGAATGGGGGGCAATCCTGGGAAGAAAATTTCCCTCAAAAAATTCTAAATAACATTTAAACGTAAAACCCAGTTATCACACATCAGTTTTGACGGCTGTTTCCGACAAAAATGGTCTGCACCTAAACAAAAATTAAACTTGCTCATAATATCAGTATACGTTAGTTTGCCGCCAGAATTAATTTCGATTTTCCGTCTTAATCTATATTCAAAAATGTAACTTGATATGTTCTCTTTATATATATTGCCTTAAAACACTTGAACGATTATAGAACAAATTGCACACAATATCTGAAAACATAATTTCAAGCCCTCAATCCATTTGTTCAAATAAAAACCCGAGTTTATTTAACAATTAAAACCAGAATGTTTACGTCGGTAACACCTTGGAACCGACTAGTTCAGAGGTTATTTCTAAAATATTTTATAAATACAGTCTCCAAGAATATCCTCATTTCAAATGCTTAAACAATAAGAACATACCTTTAAGCATAAGGCATAATAATATGCCTTTTGTTATGGCATATTTTGCTTGTTTATGATTTAAGCTACTATTGCACACAATCAACCCCTCTCCCCATTATGATGCTAGGTTGTTTGTGAATTTTTACATTGCTACAAAATATTTTGCAAGGAGATGGTAATTTTTATGGATTTCAGGGCATTTCAATCCATTATTAAGGTTTCTAATCTCAACAAACAAAGATGCCATGCTTGTCTTTTTAAAAACCTACTAATGTAGTAAGGTGGTACAGATTTAAACTTAGCTTCAATTTCATTGTATTTTGTTGCTATTAATTGTTACCATGTCTAATAATGAAATATTCTTCAGCCATTTTCAGCATAATGAAAGTAAATTAAATATCTTGCAAACAACTTGGCACTCTGAAAAATATTAATTAAATTCCATTATTATGCTCTTTTTTCCAACATTAAACAGAAAGATAGTCATGGGTGATTAACATCATGACACTCAAAAACAAAGGTATGATTAACATATTCACAATTAATACATTAGGTATTATTCAATGGCATTCTGGTTTCATACAATAGGGTAAAAATAGAAACATACTATCATAAAAAGGTTTGATATCAAAAACAATAAAATATTTCATGCTTATATAAGGTCCTCTTTAGGTACGTTATATATTTATTTTTCATACTTGAGGAAACATCTAAAATATGAAATTTGTAAGCTTAATAATTGCAATGTTTTACCATAGGTTAGTTTTCTTGAACGATTAGTTTTAATATGCAAACTAATTATATCAACCTTTGATCAGTCATAAATGTTTATTTTGTTATATCTAATAAGTTGGAAAAATAAATTATCAAGTCAAATAAATTACTAATTATAATTCAGATTAGAATATGCTGTACAGTTCATACCTATTGTATTTTATATTTATATACCCAACACACAACATAAGCTTTGTCAGTAGACAGTTAAAATTGTTAATGATCTTATGTCTATTTTTTACAATAATTATGTAAGGCATTAAAAACAAAGAGACAAATTTGTATGAAAGAATTATAATTTAATGTACAAACGCTTCTTATAAAAGATGGCAAAACAACCATTAAAATAGTGAAAAATAGTTAGTAAAGCATAAGGTGGTATAATAACTAAGAGATACATATATATTTATATATACTGAGAAATATACAATTTTAAAATCTTATATTACATTACAAAAATAACATTTGAAAAGCAAGATGATTAATAAAGTCAGTCAAAATATGCTTACAATGTTATACGTATTTTTATGCATTACAGATACAAGTTAAATAAAGCTGTCATATGTACATATACATACATACATATATATATATACATACATATTAAAAATAAAATAACGAATCAGTGATGCACCCGACAGTGATGCACTGTCAGGTTAAGGTACAACAAGCTTCTTCCTGAAATTGAAAAGTTGTTATCTATAAGTAAAATGACAATTACTTAATTATTTCTGTAGATAATAAAACTGTTGTACTAACACTTACTTTAATAATGTGGAATGTTGATATGGATGGACACGTGGAACATTCTTGGTTCTAGATATCTTGAATTTATTTGTTGGGCCTGTAAAGTATACAACAGTCATTTATATGTATTTATCTGTGTTATTTACAACATATCCATTGTTTAACTCTCAAACTAGAGGAAATTACAAAAAAGTAAAAAAGAATGGAGAATAGAAAAGTTTAATGTCAGTAGGGTTTATTATTACCTATTAGATAACGAGTGTTGAACTCAAAAGAACTAGCTGAGTTCCATTATAAGTATGGCTTTTCACTGCCATCTACTGCATAAGTTATTATGAATATAAATTTTCATTTAAATTGATGTATCCATTTCATGTACGTTACAACAATTTTGACTGTCTTATTAAATAATTAACATTAATTATTAGACATTCTTGAGCTTTAAGAGTTGGATAATAGAATAACATCACCAAATGTACCAATATGATATGTAAAATTAAAACCAAATAAGTCACATAAATCTTTTGAAAGATTTTATTAGAAACAATAACTCAACAAAAGGATAACAACTGAAACAAAAAACTATAACACTGATTTCATTCATACATCAAAATGTTTTGTATTCTATCACACTTACAGGGTGCCTTCATATTTATCGTCGTAGTTATATTTGATAGAGCTACATTTTCTTTATTGACATTAAGCCTGCCTTTTAAACCTCCAGCTTTTAGTCCTGCTTTCATGTCTGAAATGAACACAGTGGTTGTATAGTCAGAAAAAAAACGAGAATGAATAATACAGAAAAAATAATGGAAAATCAGGTACTTCTTGTAGGAAGAGGTGTGTTGCGAGTTTTCAAAGGTGTCAATGTCCTTTGAACAGTAGTAAAATTGCCCTTTAATTTCTCCTTATCAGAATCAGTAGCATTGTCTTCTTCCATCTAGAAACAACATACACTGATAATTATAGTAATAATAATACATTTTACACACAACAAGATTGGCTTAAATTCATTTCAATAAATAACTGTTTATTATTTAGTACAATAATCAGAAGACAATGAGAGGACAGTAAAATAAAACATAGCACTAAAGAATAACTTAATTTGCATTTATATTATAAAACAATATTATTGAATAATTAATTGCTGCATTAAACATACAGACTATGTTTTAACTTATTATTATGTGACAAACCTTAACACATGCAGTAACAGTGTTTGGTACCCCAATTGGTAACTGCAAGGATTCGTATTTATTCAATGGTTCTTCATCATCATCAGAAGTGTCACTCCATGACACTGTCTTCACACCATCCAAACTTCGCATAGCTGCCTAAAGAATATAAATTTTAGTCATTGGTAGGCAAATTTTAAACCAAGGTAAATTATGCGCTTCAATTATCACTCTACACAGAATTATTATTTCACTGAGCAAGAATAGAACAAAGGAAAATATTTTTACTTCATGTTTGTTCATAAGAGGCTGCGTCATGTGATTGTGAGCATGGAGTAATGTATAAAACTCAGTAAACACAGGTAAGATGGCAGAGAAAGCACCAGCATAACTCTCTTCTTGTTTCTTTGATAGTTTGAACAGTTTTAAAGTGTGGCCTTCCCGTATTAATGTCTCTGCATTTTCAATCTAGACATTTGTTTTAAGACAAATTTAGATTAGGTTTTCTTAACTAATGACATCTTTTTATTTAAAATTTATAAATAAATAATGGGACTATGTTATGAATTAGGCACAAATGATAAAATTGGCATTAAAATTAAATATTGAACTTACTTTGATTGTCCAAAAATCAAGCTTCGGTTGAAGGAATGGAAATAATTTAGCTGACATGATTCTCTGAATTATACTCTCTTTTTTCTGTGTATTCTTCACTTGAAGATTCTGAAGTTCATTCAGTTTTTCACTAATGCTGAAACATCTACCCCTCAACTGACCGATGGTTGCATTGAGTCTAGTTATTCTCTGGAAAAAAGTAAAAATTTTGTTTTTCAATTTGTAATTTCAGCTCAATATATTTAAGGTGATCCAAAAAAAAGACAATTCTAATTCCACTCTTTACTAACGTTTCAACTTGACCATTTCTAATCAATAACACATTTCATAATACCTGAGAATCTGTGTTCACTGAGAGAGCCCACTGCTTCTTGTTTATTCTCCACTCATTAATTTTCATTTGACTCTGGAGAGAAAATATTTTTTCATGTATGACTAGTCTCTCGGTCATAACATTCTCAAGTTCAGTATCCAATCCTTGGAAGTCGACATGTGTCGGTACTTGGGCCTAAATCATATTTTTACTCATCATATCTTCCATATCTAATAAAAAGCATATAAAAATTTGTTTGGGAGAAATAAACTTACTTCAGCTTTTGCAATTTTTTCTCTCAGTTCTTCAACAAGTTTCTTGTATTGGGGAATTGTCATTACTTCAGACAATACATTCTTGGTTACCTGGATTACAAAAAAAACCATTAATATAAAATAGGACTTAAGAACTAAGCAGCTTACATAACTACTTATTGATTTCACATGTAAAGTTTACTTACATTAGACTTGATGCTCTTAGCCCGGTTGGCATATTTGAGTGTGTTATATGTGTCTTCAAAAGATGATGAACATGGGGATATGTTAGCTACCATGACAGTCCTGCAGTTTCCACCCAATGAGTCTTTCAAAATCCTAGTTAACTTGGAATCTCTATAAGGTACATGTTTCAGTCCAGCAGCCAAAGCATTAATACAATTACCTAAAATAATGTATAAACTCTAATTGTAATGAAAATTTATGTTAAACTTATTTAATTATTTAACAACTCAAATTCATAGCAATTACAAAAATGTTTATATGAAAACAGAAGAATGTTTAATATAATACAATGGAAGAAGTGGGTATTTTTGATAGGTTTGATTTTCACTTATCAGATGCAATTGATGTCACAGATTCCCCCTAGTATTATTAATTGTAATTTGTTCATTATGAGTAATCATAACCTAACAGTGTTATTATATGTCATAATAATAACCTAGTTATTTTAAATGCCAATTTTTTACCAAGAGCAAGGAGAGATTTGTTAATATTTGATCCTTCCTTAAACCGTAAACCAGAGTATCCTGTTGCAGCACCTCTCTCTGAGCCAGCTAAGTCTATCATTGAAAGTTTTGCCACTTTCACTTGATTATTTAGTTTATTCGTCATCCTCACATGCACCTTTTAGAACAAAAAAATCATTAAAAGTACAATACATTATTTACAAAATTAGTATTTTTTTAAAGAATTCAAAATTCCTTTCAACTATTTTAATTTTGTGTAGAACTGCCAAATGGCAAAAAAAAATATATGGGTGACTTTATACTCAAATGAAAAGCACATAGCGGCCAAGGGGCACATTTGCACTAATCAGTACAGAAAAAAACAAAAAAATATTAACTTTTTCTCATAAAATATAAATTAATTAAAAACATGTTATCATCAAAGAATAATAATTACTTGGAAGACGGCGTGGGATCTAGAACTTTCCGCATTGCTGTCTGTTGGATGTTGGGACCGGTTTTCATTCCCTCGTTCCAACAATGTAAATAATGTTTGAGGATCATTTATTGGATCCACCCTAAGTCCTGACACAGTTACATAACCATTATCCTCTCTTAAGTGTAATGTGGGTGAGTTCGGATGTAATAAGTCCTTGACATTTTCATTGTATACCTAAAAAAAAAAAAAACTATATAAATTCGAAATGTATTCTCCACAAAAATCCAGATAAAACTTATTTCTAAATCTATTATTATTGAATTGTTGTAGTTCTTCTAGCGCCAACTGAGGAAGATTTACATCCCCAAATCCAATCAGTTTTTGCCCTTTCCTTCTGAGGCCCTGTCGGTTGCTGTCTACTTCTGATATTTGGGAACTCTTACTGGTTCCATCATCATGTAAGACTGAAGATTGGTTAAATTGTTGGTCTTCTACATACCTGAAGAGGTGTTGTTACTCCTCTTTGGATCTTGTACTCCTTATTTATACTGCACTATTATATTTACATTAAATTACACTATCATTTACATTAAATTTACACTATATTATATACTAGATACTGTAAATTATTTACAGTAAACAATATAATGTACTATTATAATTTACACTTAATTAATCATAGTGCTATAACTCAGAACATTCAATCATATTTACTTCTAAGTAAGAAGCTCCAATTGTAACATTCATAGTTTCTTTTATTGTTTCAATGTGGGATAAGAGCTGAACAATAGTCAAGTATGTGATTCCAGGCTGTGATTGATTTCCAAGCATTGTAAACGTTTTTCCTGCTCCAGTAGCTCCATAAGCAAACACTGAAAAATGTAAACTTAATGGTTTTATTTAAGGAAAGAATTATGTCCTACTTTATATATTTTATAATTTCATTGTGTCATATATATTAAATCTAACTGTACTCTACAATTTAGATTTAACTGCAAGTCATATAAACAAATAACACATTTAATTTTTATTTACTTCTCTTATTATATAGCAGAAGGCATATTTTATGTGTTCTAACATATATTTATTATTTAATGAACATTTAAAATTAAACATATGAACACATGAACAATTAAAAATAAAATACATATCTCCTAATGACTTCGTAATGAATATATTTTAAAAATACCTGAGCAATTATAACCCTCAAATATCGAATTAACTACATTTTTTGTTGTTGCTTCATAAACCTCATCATTTGAGCTTAGGCCATCAAAGACTCGATCAAATTCAAAAACCATATTCTTATTTTCTTTTTTATTGATATCCCTGCCTCTTTGGGCCACTCCTCGGAAGAAAAACGGTTGTTCTTCCTCTTTTGGGTCAAAAACAAGAGTTTTCTCGTCGCAAACTTTAACAACGTTTCTGAAACATAGAACAATATAACGAGAATATTTTGAAAAACAGTTAAACAATACAGCTGGAAAAAGATATAACAGTTACATTTACCTGGAGTTGTTTGTTTGTTCCCTCTGACTAAAAGGTCTCACTCGCACAAACACTTTAACACTGGACATGGGAACATTGCTATTTACTATTTTCCTTTGTCTCTCTTTGTGTGGAGAACATGCTCTCGGCAAATCTTTTTTATTTAACATCGTATCCAGAACCTTGAATGAACAGTTCTCAGTTTATAAAAACTACACAATCAAAATAATACAATATATTACTTTCAAGACAGGTCAAACAAAATGAAAAGGAATATAATACTTTGAATCCAGACGCAATAGGACTGGCAGTTATGGCGGTCAGTTAAGCTTTAATTAAAACCAAAGCTAAATTAACTTTTAAAAATTCAAAACTACTGCCTATTGGAAACTTGATTATTAGTGGTGGGTAAATTTAATGTTCTGTAATGTAGGTACCTTTTGTAATTAATAAACGATTATTAAACAATAACTACGAACAAACTCACAAACGACCGTTAGAAACTGTTCACATCTGATTCAAAAATGTACCACTATGAGCGTTGGAAAATGGCGCTGGACAATTCGACCGTTTGTATACTAATAGAAATATGATTTTCGTAAATAATAAAAATTGTATTTATAATAAAAAATTATAAAAATTATAATTTGAGAATCTTAATATTAATTTAATAAATAGTATTCATTCGCAAACCAAATATCGAAACTTTTCGCTGGTATCTCATTTAAGATATACAAGTATATAAGCGAACAATAATGATAATATGTTTATTATAGTACCCTAAATTATCATAATATTCGTTTCAATGAACTAAAAATGAATTAACAATGATGAATAATTGTTGGTTTTAAAAATATAATACATATTTCAATTATTGATATTACCGCAACAGACTTGCAGCAATAATATCAGTGCTAGAGCTTAAGTAAATTATTTAAAAAATCTTACTCTCTCAATCACCATGATCATATTCCCAAACAATACTAAGATCTTCATTGAATTTAATAATTATGAATAAAAATGCTTAGTAAATTATGCAATTGCGTTAGAATTTATTCAAAAATTTAAAATCTAAGCTTAAGAATAAATAATAAGAAGAAACTATAGAAACAGCGAATGGAATACTGATAATACTGAGTATTAATTGTATTAATAATTAAAAACCAATATGCATTATGCATTACTATTCAACTTGATTATATTTTGAATCCATTAGTCACAATGAGGCAAAATGAAAAGAAAGTCAGAAATAAATTTTAGGAGTGGGGACCGCATATCTCGTACATTTCTGTAGCAGTTGTAAGTGTACTGTGGATGAAATATTATTATTCTAATATTGATCGAATGTAGCCAATAATTTTATTTTATTAACATACGATAAATAATATGGTACATATTAACCACCATTAAGAATAATCATTACCTTTATGAAATGTCAATTTTGCTCAATGCTCCGAAATATAATTTCCATCGAAAACGGTAAATAAAAGCAGTAATGGAGGAATAAAATTAAATTAGTCAATTAATTGATATCGATATTTTGAAATTAGTTTATACGTTTACTAAGCCATTAGTTAACAATTTTCATGAATGCAGGCTCTGGTGTTCATTCGTACTCAATTTTCTTCCATAAGTTGGCTATGATTATGTTGTAGCCTTCCGTTTATCCTGATTTATTTAACTCCAGGTTATAGACAACTACAATTGTTGTCCACATTTAATATGTCAATTACGATAAGCGTTATTAACACGTATTGCAAAACGATTCACAGGTTATTCGTGAAACAAAATATTTTGGAATGTACTATTCTTTCCAGAACCGTATCAACGGAAACGGTTGCCGGCGATGGTAAAATAAGCTTTTTTATTATTATAAAGCATTGTGGTTTTCTGTGAACTTGATAGAACTAGTAAATTGTGTTTCTACAGACGTTAACGTGTCATTTTTGAGTTTTTGAAATTACTATACATACAACAAAAATTATGAATTGTAAATATATGTATTTCATTGGTTGGTATATTGTTTCAGGGGATGAGAACTTTAGGATTCTTGATTTGAAAAAGAGTAAATCTACACAACCAGTGAGGAGAAGGCAATATGTTCAGCCCGTTTTGCCAGCTAGAGCTTCCAAAATGAAAGCTGATCAAGACTGGACAAATGTGTGGCCTGGACAGAGAACATTTCATCCTGCCAGTGTCCCTCTTCCGTTGCGCCAGGGAGTGAACAAACTAGGAGCTGCGCCCGATAAATTTGGCAATGCCGAACTTATGAAAATACCAAACTTTCTTCATTTAACACCACCAGCAATTAAAAAGCACTGTGAAGCATTAAAAAAGTTCTGTACACCTTGGCCTGAGAATTTGAAAACTGATAGCGATTACAGTCGACATTTCCCCTTAGAAGTTGTAACATCAGACTATTGTCATTCATCTCCTACTATTAGAGATCCCCTATCCAGAATTGTAATGATTAAGGTATATAATTTTTTAAAAATATAGATATTCAATGTTTAAAAATATTCAGAAAAGTATTTTTAGGAGACTTTCTTCTAATGTTAACCTTCAATCTCTGGCTACAAATACAATTTTTAGTTTTGGCATAACGCAGATAATGGAATATAAAATGACTCATTTTTTCATTCTATTGATAAATAATAGTATTTATATAATTTATATTAATAAAATTATTTTTAATAAAGTGTGTGTTTAAAACATGATGTAATTAATCTCCTTATATATTTATTTTTTCTTCTTTTGTCTATTTACTAGACCTTCTCAAAGTGCCTTGTAAAATCTTTGTATACAATTATTTTACATTTATAAATTTTTCAAATATTGATTTGCATATTTAATTGTTTAAACTTTATTTATATTTTGTTAATTTAAAAACTATTTCGTTACTTTTGTTAATTAGTGATAATGGAGAAGAAAGTGTTTCAAAGGTAAATCCTTGATATATTAATAATGTCTTGTTTGATTTATAAAATTGATTGTTTTCAGTTTCCATTGAGCAGTCTGAACTTAGACAAACATGCAAAGGACAAATTTCTCAGGCTTGTCGGTGATAGATATGATGAGGAGACCGAAACAGTAACCATTGTCACAGACAAATGTCCATTGAAACAACAAAATTATCACTACGCTTTATATTTATTAACAGCCCTCTTCCATGAATCATGGGTAATGTTCTAAGCATTCCGTATTTTTCCCCCTTGCATATATAGCGCAATTGGCAAGCGTGCCTATAAAATTGATTAACATAATGTGAAATTTATATTTTTCTTTCTAATTCATTTTAGATAACTGAGCCCTGGGAACAAGAAAAGTGTGAAGCTGACATGGAATATTTTGACTGGGACAATAGCAAATCAAAATGTAATGTAGAGAACTTTCTTAAAGATTCTCATTCCGAATTGGACATATCTGGTCCTGTGGTGCAGAATTATAAAGATGCAGTGATTGCTTTATTTGATGAAGGTAATATACCTTAAATATTTATGATATATGATATTAATTTATAAACCTTTTGTCAGATTTCAAAGAATACATTATTTTTAGGTGAAAATGAACAATCATTGGATAAATACAAAATGGCCGCATCTAACCTGATATTTGGTACTGGTTGATATTTTGTACTATGGAGTATAGTAAAATTGTCAATTTTAATTATTTCACAGTTGTTGAATTTGTAAAAATAAATAATTTTGTTATTGTGCTTTATATCATTGTTCCTTTAATAAGGAACGACAAATTATAATTCAAGTTTGAAATTGATAATTAGTGTATCTCTGATGATGATTAAATTAGTGGAACCTCAAAACCATCAATATATTTAACCCTTAATTTATTTACTTTAATGAAAATTGCTGTAATTCTTTTTTCTAATCAATATAAAAAACCCCTTGGTTGTGCTTACTTTATCTACTGGCTTTTTCCCCAATATTTATAATTTGAAATTGTGTACTATGTAATTGTACCCTACCTATTGCTTTAGGTTGTTGAAAAAGTAATGCAGGCTTTTGACTGTTAGGTTTGAAATTCTATAACATTATAATCAACTTCATAAATTGACCAGCAAAATCAATACATTTTTTCCTGCAAGAAATAAGGTTATTTGTCCCAGTAGAGTAAAAGTTTAAGTTCCTGTATGTGATGAAATCTTGGAAGGCATTCTGAGCAACCTCTTGAATACTGAAGAATTCAGTTTGTTGATTGATAGAAAAAGGATTATAAAAACTTCAATAACATATCACCTATTGCGCTATATAAATACAGTAAATCATCATCATCAATGACATATGTGGGTAGAGTTGTTAACAATACTGCTTATTCCCTAGTGTGTGTCCATGTCAAGCAAGGAAAATCCTGCATTATTTTGCCACCTAGAATAGCACCTACCTACAATTGTTCATTATGCACAACACCATTTAAAACAAATAAATTTGAATGCGATGTCAAATTAAAAAAGAAGTATTAAAATACACATACAAGTTGTGTGTATGTTTATATATATATATATATATATATATATATATATATATATATATAAACTAAAAGTGCAACAGGTAATTAAATTAAAAGAGTGATAATTACTACAGACTATCTATACATATGTATGAGCACCTGACTCACGTCACGCATATATACATATATACATACACACACAAACACATTATAAAATTAAGCGAATGCAATTTCTTGTTTCCAACTGTACTAAAATAAAGTAAAGTTAGTATTGGATAGGATATTAATTGCTCACATTTTATTTTGGATGCAGTATTTATAAAAATATAAGAATAGTAATGGTGGCAGTATGGCGGACGCCTTAAGTTGTGCTTGGTTTTGGATCTAGTTGCTAATATAGTAGTAACTTCTGTGTCTGGCAGCCCTGAGGGGGATTTTGATTGTTTAAATTTAATTTTTTTACGTTAATTGTGCCAGACGTTTGAGTTGTCAGTTAATTTTTATATCGTAGGAGGATATTACGAATGAGTGAGTCAAATGAATTCAAACTGGAAATTAATTTAAGCGACGATAGTGCGGACATCTGTTCCGATCAGTCCAAGTCGAAACAAAAGATTGGTAAAATATATAAACAGTTCTACAGAAAAGCGTGGGAAGAAGTTCCTGAATTTAAAGGTAGCAATCCACACACTGATTTCGTATCTTAGCGACTTCTCTAATAAGTTTGGTTATGATGTTAATGTCTGGTTATATTTTTGCAGAATGGTTAACTTCAATACCCAGTGAGAGGTCCCTGGCATATTGTAAAATTTGCCAAAAGACACTCCACGCTCATAGGCTTAGTCTGACCAAGCACACAGTTTCATTGAAGCACACCCGCCTTGCACAGAAGAAAGCTAACGAAGAACGGGATGTAAGTATTATAATTTAATATGAAACATTCCCATTATTTTTGTTGGGATTGTTTGAAGAGACAGTAATATAGTGATTTCTGGTTTTCTTTTTATTACACAATATATGATATGACTACTAAATATATAACAAACCATGTTTTATACACTTTAAGAAAATATATTTAGTTTAGAATACCTGTTTTGTCTGCGAGGGGTTGGAATACCATAGATTTCATGGGTTTCTGTCTCCTCTTGCTGGTTTAGTTTTTTGCTAGACCGGTTTCGGCTGCTCGCCATCTTTAATGCTGGTGTTAGTCACTTTGGAGCTGTGGACGTTTTTTGGACATCCTCACTGCACTGTCATTTGTACAGTGGATTAAAATATATTTAATTATTGGATAATTAAATTATCATCTACCATTTTATGGCATCTAAAGCAACCAACATTTTTCATGTTTTTTTCTTCTTTAATCATTGATTGATTTCATATAAACATCTTACTTAGTAAGCATTAAGTAAGCTCTAAAGTAGGTATTAATCAGTGATACTACCTGCTTACAGTTGGGTCCAGAATATATTAATCAATTCAGTTTATAGTAAACAACTATATTAACTTTTGCTATATTTTCTCTAACCACTGTACAATGTATCATGTTTGTAAGTGACTCTTTATTAACATTTAACAACTCTTTCAGTATCAAGAGGAGGATATGGAGCCAACTTGCATTCCAAGCAATAATGTTCAGATATTGACAGGTCCGCATAGTGGTCATGACTATACTCTAATTTCTCATAACGATGAACTTAAAAATACGGTTGGCCAAATTCAGCCATCACAGTCTACTCAGAATGTACAGCATGACACTGTGAAGATTACTATTCCAATTTCATCAGCAAATCAGAAAAGGCCTGTTGTAAGTTTTTTAAATTTATTAGGTAATTTTTTGTTTAAGATTCAGAAGCCACGTATTTTATTGAGGCTTTCCTGATGAGGAAAGCTGGTGGCTTGGCCAACATGTTCTGGTCAACATGGTGGTTGACCTTGTGCCTGAGTGGTTAGCATTTTTACCTTGAGCTTGAGTGACTAGGGTTCAACTAGTTAGAATTCATGAATACACAAAATTAAAATAATTTTAATATATGGGGAGTATAGAATTATCTTGAACTTGAAATCTTGAAGACCCAAAGGATTTTAAATTAATATTTTCATTATAATTATTTTTATACTAAATAGCAGTAAATTGAAAACTTTATTAGCATCACATAACTTACATAAATTATTTGGTAAGCTATTATATTCATCCAAAATTCTTAATTTACTATTTTATATTAAGACATCGTGTTATCATTAAATCCTTGATCATAAGAAGGATTTAGGTGATGAAGAACTTGGTTAAAATGGATAATTAATTTTCAAGTAATATTCAGATTGCAAAACTTTGGAAATTAATGTCTTTTTTGTTTAGTTAATGGCAGCTTATAATATTTTCAGGGACAATTCAGTATGAAAATAACTTTTCGGGACTGCTATAAAATTTAACAAATTATAAAAATAAATGGGTTTCCCTGAAATGAGGAATAATTATTTCCTAATAAGAAATTGTGGAATGCAGTATATATTTTTACTTGTCAATTTTGTTTTGTGCAATACTTTCATAGTTAAACATTTCATTACTTGAGGATATTTGAAGAATTTTAATTGTAATTCTTTCTATTGAAATCAGTATGGTTTGATTAAATTTATTCATTTAGTCTTTGTTTCATCATTGAACCAATAGAAATTGTGGTATGCTGATACCTTATCAGTAGAAAATTATAGTATTTCCCTTATCATTTTAGTTCTACAGATATCACTTATGCCCCAACATAGATTAGAAGTGATTCAACATCATATAGCTCCTGTGATGGTAAATTTATTTTTGTAAATTCTTGTAAATTGTAATTAAATCAATAATAATTTAGTTAATGTTTTGATTCAGAATGAAAAGCCACCCATTACAACCCATGTTTTGGATATATCAAAGGGAGTACCGGCTGCAGGGCTTGCTGTCAGTCTGTACCAGCTTATTGATGGCCGTTGGACAATTATTAAGGATGGGTAAATTTTAACCTTGTTTCATGTGTAGATCAACAGTTTAATGTTTTGAGTCAGATATTTCCATTTCCATTTTGTTGGTATACTGCTGGAACAAAATTCGTTTCATTGTTTCACACTGCATTGTTTTAGAAATAAAAAGGAATAATTTTGTTTTAGCCATACTAATGGTGATGGTAGGTGTAACACACTGACATCTCCTGGTAGTATAAAACCGGGAAGGTACAAGCTTCATTTTGATACTGACAGATATTTTGTTGTGCACCGTCAGGCTACCTTTTTCCCATTTGTTGAGGTATTTTATTATAATTCTTATATATATTTATGATATCATTTATTATTTGGTTTATTTTTGTTTCATTATTAATTTATACTTTATTATATAATTTCTCATAACTGAAATTTTAATTTAAAAATTATTATATCCCAGTAATAAAGAAAAAATAGAAATTATATGGCTCATATGAGTATAAGTTTTATTATAATATTTTAGGTGGTCTTTGATGTTTGCTCACCTGAAGAAAAGAATCATATTCCCCTTCTGCTGAGTCCATATGGCTACCAGACATACAGAGGCAGCTGAAATTATAATGTTTTATTTGATTGGTATGATTACAATGTATAAAGCAATGATCTGATTCAGTTTTAATGCTGAGTTTATGAAACATTTCAGTTCTTGGAATTAAGTTTTCTTGTATAAATAATTATAATTGTTTAAAATAAATTTGTAATTTACATTTCAATATTTCAATAAGTTTTATCATTAAATTTATATTGTACAACATGGTTTAAATTTTATTCCTTCCAGTCCTCTCTATTATTCATACTTTACTACTCAACACTGAAATTTCAAATATGAGATTTTAATCGGTTTTATTCCTTTGTAATAATTGTTTTTATCAACACCTGGAACATTAATTTTTAAAAAATATATTGAGTAGAGCTTGGAAATAGTCTAGTTCAAATTTGCAAGCCAAAAATCTAGCCATAATTTTGGTTCATTTACTAAGACATGTGAAGTATCTCTTATAGAACCTGTTATGAACTTGTTTTTAACACTTCCTTTCTTCTGGTATTGTGAGGTCTACTGGAATCTTGTTTTACTTGGTAAAGAGATTTTTTTCATGTTTAATTTTAGTCTAAAACAGTTTAATATATTATTATATAATTACAGAATTTGTATACCTTAGTTCAAATTACAAAATACTGTTGGATACAATAGAATCTGTTTCATCATAAATTATAAATACAACAAAGCTCATTATAGAATAAATTATTTTTGCTTCAACTCTGGTCAGTGAAGAGTGAAATATTTATAGAATTGAGTGTGAAAGGAAATTTTGATTGGTTCATTCTTCTGTACCAATTTTTAAAATCAATGCTGCTGGCCTTGCAACATTCAGAAAGATACCTTTGAAAGGAAAATTGTGGTAACTCAATTGAATTTTTATTGTGGCATAATAAGAAATGTCACTAGCTAAATTAAAAACTGAATAATACAGAGTATAATAAATGTTTTCGAATATACTATTCCCGAGAACCAGGAATATATTTTTTATTTGTAAGTCAGTATGGGGCTCTGAACTTTTGTAATATATTACATCCACGATGAGGAGGAATGAATTGATTCAGAATGTAAGGTTAATGCACCAGTCACCAGTCTTGAGAGCAAAACATTCACATATGCCAACTAGAAGAGAGAATTAACTGAAAAAAATACTTCCTTAGAAACACTTCTCCTGGATTCCAAACCCCCTTCCCATGTTGACAAACCAGGGAGCCACACTGAGGACAAATTACATAGTGACTTTTTTCACGACTTACTTCACTATTTTTTTGGTTTAACAGCGTTACATAATTCGAGTTCAGTGCACCGGTAGTTGAGTAATTTGAATATCGACTCCGATTAGGGCGCGTTACTGAACTGTAGGAAAGGAATCACCAGTAACTCTTGTGTGCATCACCCGTGAACATTCCAGAGTATGTGGGCAAATCTGATAGATTGAGAATTCTTCAATCAGCGAATTTAAAGGCATGTAAACTCAAAAATTCTTCACCTTTTACCGCCCATTTTTAATGCTGAAATTTGAGTGACATCGATTCGTGAAGAGGTCATTTATTATAGGATCGCTGATAAAAGGGAAGTTATCGGACCCTTCTATATTATCTCTTATCGGACATCCAGAAAAAAATATTGGATCAGTTGGGTGCAGGTGCAAACTATGGTATACGCCAAGAGACGAAGTAAGCCAATACCGTTTTTCAGAAGACGAATTACAAGGAGGATTCTAGTTTTCGATAGGGTACGTACGATTGTGGCCTAATTTAAACTTTGATAGTTCACAGTAAAAAATAAAACTTGTCGATTAGACTTTTTTTCGTAATTTTTATTCAGGGGCGCAATTAGGGTTAGCTGTTAAGCGCCCCGGAACGCGGAAATCTCTATTCGTTCTATAGTCTTGTTAGTGCATCTGTTTGTCTTAAAAATGTAGGTATCTGTTCTATATTCTTGGGATCATTGCCAAGTATTTAGATTTTATATTTAATTAAAAAAATCGTGTATAAAGCAAATTCGTAGCCTGCGTTCGGGTGCGTGGTATGCTCGGTGGACTTTTGACTGGAAACCAAAAGAGCTTCTTTGAGGTAGAACCAAATCAGAATTTTTTGTTTCAAGTTGCGCCATTGTTTAGGCAGAATAAATGGAGAGTGTTATTAAAGGCTCGTGTAAACCTTCAAGGTTTCACTATTTATAAAATGGTGGTAGTTCGTTTATTTGATTAAATGTTTAAAATAAACGGCACTCTTCCAATATGTGCTCTACCGTGAATATCTGATGTACAGTTCTACAATGTTGTCATACCATCGACCAGGATAAACGACAAAGCTGGAGGTTTGTTAATTTATTTATCATAAATATTAATAAAAATAAAAGAATGAAATGAAACAAGAGCGTGAAACGAAAAGAATGTTTAACGATAAACAACTTTAACATCATTACAAACAAATCAGCCTATAAACATTGAGATTATTTTGCAAACATTTGGTGGCAATATTAAGATGCAACTGGAGCGGTAGTTCAGTGGGATCAAACCGAATTCCTGCGGATATTGGAATGAAAACTTATTTGCACAGCGCATATTGAAGTAGCACCGAATAAATGAATACTAAAATTAATTCGTTCGAACAATTGCAGGATTAATGGAAGCCGATCAAATTCCGCGGTCCCCGCCGCCGTCCTACGACGAAGCGATATCCTCACAGGGGCCTCCTGTGTTTCCACAAATACAGCGTGAGCTAGACTGCTATATATTCTGACCGACTGTTAAAAATCTGCTCGCTTTATATGTATGGGTATATTTTGTATCAAACTTAAACGAAGATTTGGTTTTCATTATAGTCAACATCTTATAGCGGAACCTCTCCACCTCCAACAATTTAAAAATTATTTGAGAGCCATACATTTGAAATGTTTTTACAAATAAGGAAAATTGAAAGTTTTATAACCATAAGCTTCCTCATTGTCCTCCTCCGATATTTCGAGGGATCGATAAAACCAATTAAATCACCGTTAAGCGAATAAAAGTGTGGTTAATATTTACTACGGGGTCCCCCCTAGGTGTTCGATATATCGATATATACGGGCGAACCGATGTCGTCAAGTTTCATATTGATTAAATTGTTCATTATAAATATATTATATTATAAAAATAATGAATTAATTTAATGGATATACAATTTATGTAGACGACGTAATCGATAGGCTCTTTTTAACTCAAGAGGAAAGCATTCACAGATAAGATTGACACTGCGTATATTATCAAAGCGGACACTATTATCTCTGAGCTTTTTTTTTTCCTCGTTAATTCAGCCTGCAGAACTGTGGTTTCCCCGATGTGTGCTTTTATCACTGAGCTTTGAGTGGCGCTCTTTTTTTAACCACAGTTTTATAATAAATTATTGACATTTTGTTTAAAAAATAGAACGAGTCATTTGTTATGATAGTGTGCGCGGTTTCTCCAATGAATTCCATCAACTTGGGGAAGCCTAAAACTGTCCAGACAACCTTGGTCAGATATCCTTCGACATGCACTAGGACCCGTTTTCCCTTACCCCAACTCATTGGTGAAATGCAACCGTTCTTTGTCCTCATTAAAACTGCACAAAATAATTTAGAAAAAAGTCCAATTGGGCGATGAAGCACCCTGATAGCACTGTTGCCGCAATTTTTAAAACGTCTTTTAAAGCTCAAAATGGATCTTTCTAATTCACAATACGCATCCCTAATATAATGAAAATGACTGCTGAACAACTATGGACAATTTATATATATATATATATATATATATATATATATATATATATATATAATCTTAGGAACCAAAAATTTATAATATCGGCATTTTGCAGGTCAACATTCAGCACCATCAGAAACGACTCCACAAGTGCAGGGTGAGTTAAATAATCGAACGTTTCTTCGGCTATTTATCTCGAAATAAAGAATAGCCATGCATTATTGGTGTGCGTGTGTGTGTGTGTATGTTGCAGGTTTCGTACGAGTTGTTCAAGGACCGACGTTCACACAGTTGTGTGAGTCCATGTGATACTTAATTACCGATTGACTTTTATAGGGTGTAAAGAACGTTTAGTAATTTCTTTTTTATGCCACAGCCACTTCCACGGGAGTAATAACAACTACGAATGGAGAGAGTAAGTGATTGTAACACTTTAATTCATATTCTGTAACAAATATTCTATGTTTCACGAGAGATGGGATACACGAGTAATATAGTCAAGAGAGTAGAGAATAAGAGGGCATATATATGCATCTCCATAAATAAAAACATATTCTTTCAAATTTCTCGCGATCCTATTCAAATTTCACTATGATCAAACTTCCTATATTTTCTTCACTTTCTCTTGCAGTAGGTTTCGTGACCGATACAGGCCCTTCTTCATCGAGAGGTCCTTATCCTCAACCGCGTAAGTACTGAGTAATCAATTAACAATATTTATTTTATTTAAAATGTATACCCTACTTGACAAGTTCTATAATCGATTTTAAAACAAATCCTTATGCTGTCCGGACAGTCTTTCTGCATTTACATAAGTCCTCTTTTTTACAAGGTATTATGCAAACAATTATTATGGTATTATTAACCCTTATCTTAGTACCCCATTCTTTCCGAAGCCCCCCCCCACCCAGCAATCTTTTAATAATCCGCTCAGTCTGAATTTTTTAAGAGTCATGTTTATCTACATCAACTGTATCTATAACATTAGTTTTTATTTACAGATGAAGTCACGCAAATAACAGTTGTGAGGACCAACTTTTCAAGAAAAAAAGTTATGGCATTCTCCGGTACATCCGCGATGATGATAGTGGCAATGATAATCTGTATTTATTACATTTGGTAAATTTGGTCGGAGGTATCGCAACATTTATCGATTACGATTAAAGAAATATTGCTAATTTAAACGTTCATCCTATATACATATTATTCTCAATTGATCGGATACCTTCATTTAATATAAGCGAAGGAGATTCAAATTAGAACGTGTACAGTGTAACTGCATTCATGAAGCAATGGTGATGTTGAACTTGTATTATGTTTTTGGGACATACGTCATTCGAATGTATGTACAAAGCCTTCCTTTTGCCTAGCCTCCACTAAATGATTAAATTGGTCATGATTAAGGCGAGAAAGGAGAGTTAATTTTCGTTACTTGAACCTCTGTCTTAACTATTAAAAATTGGATACGCACGCAATATCGCTAAATTATAATTATCTATGTATAAAATTAAATATTACTACCTACAACAATTGAAATTCCATTAACATAACTAATGTAAAAATAATTACTGATTCTAATAAAAACTCATTCTGTAAAGTGAAGAAATCTGTTTGTCTGTGCACCTCTAACATTATATAGTTTTTTGTTTTTAGTTGATTCTCATTTCTGGATGTCATTTGTGTATGTTTTGCCCTTCCTTTGGCCCCGAACTCATAACTAGTTTGCCTTTGTCTTCTTTATCGTGGGCCTAACATTGTATAGAGAAACGCAAAAGCCTATCGAGGCCTGTGAGAGAATACATATCCTGCGCAAACAGTTTATTTCGTTAGAATATCATACGGCTCGTAACGAGGGCTCCGAAAATTTCACACAATGAGTTGACAGTGTTACAAAAGAGAAACACGAGTGTAAAGAAACTACCGAGCTTGTATAGAAAATAATTGACGACTTATGAGCCGTACGAATATCTAGAACGGATGTATGCAGAGATTAAGAGAACTGTAAAAAAAAGGCGAGGGCAAAAACTCACTCTTACCCCTACGATGTGTGAACACATGTTTCTCATTGCCCTTCTCCCAATTCTTTTCGCTATTCTCACCCGCACATGACATTTCTGTAAACAGAAATGCTCAATGGGGCTTTAGTCCCATAGTTATAGTAAAAAACTATAACTATTATACGATTATTAATAACTAATAAATTATTAGAAATAATTATTTCTATAACTATTTTCAAGCAAGGCTGTTAAGGGACTTTTCCCCAGCAGTAATTTACTCCCGACAACAATACACAAACTAGAACATATATATAAATCGAGTAGGAACTGCGGATATAGGATAATGCGAGATCAGCATTAGGCTTAAGGGGAAGGAATTCTCCAGCAAAGAATACCGTCCTCTCAACCTCTGTATCGTTCCAATTTTAGTATATGTACCGCCGAAGCAAGTTCAAACCTTAAAATTCATGTATAATGTATTGTAATATTTAAGAATATAAATGTAGTAAGGCCAATAGGGCAGAATACATGCAGTAATCACAATTTGTTTATACCGTTGTACCGTTATAATATTTGTATTTATAGTAATAAAAATTATTTGTATTTGTATATCTTCTCAACCGACCGAGAGTGTAAAAAATCCAGGGAGTAAGACCACCGCTTACTTACCCTAACCAACATAACAGGGGCCAGCGGCATATTGCGCTGTGTAAATAAAGATGGAAAAACTGACTGAATAGATAATGGAACAGTATAATTGACAATACAACTCCGCCCCTTCTAAATTGTAACCCCTTCTAAGTTTAGCTGCGTTCAATTGTAGATTGAAAGAGGAGAAAAACAACTCTTGAACTTGATAGCCATTCTATCTCGGTGCTGGGGAATCTGCCATTGACGCTTAATAACAATGCGGCAACGTTGCATTTGAGAACTCCAGCAGTTTCCAAGGTCCATCCATTTCCTGCGGAGTTGTCCTGCTCGATTTCTGTTAGTCCACGGACCGCCTCTGACTAGTTCGTATGGACCAAAGGTTTATCGCAAGTTTAATTTTTTTCCCCGGGGAATTCACACAGGCCAATAGAAAAGGAAAGTTGTGCGTTCCCATCGTGTGAACCCAAATCGGCCTAGGTCAGGATTAATAAAAAGTAAGAACAGAAGAAGGTAAGAAACATCTGACCTTGATGCAATGTAAAATGTACTATTCTACATATTTGTAATATATGCAGTGTTAAAATACAGTGATGCTGCCTATGCTAGTAATGTATCACTTAAGATATCGCTATTTGTTTTTGGAACAGATTTCCTTTTGTCGACAGAAGAAATGTCGAAGGAGAATTTGCGAGTTTATATGGATGATCAACCATCCAGCCCTCCAAGTTATGATTTTGCAACTTCTAACCAACAATCACAACCCTGTCAATAATTTTTCATTTTTATCTGCTATATATAAAGTCATTCATTACAATTATTGCTTAAAGAACTGTGCCTTATTACATATTAAGCAGTTATTTGATTATTCTAATATTTATTTAAAAACAAACTCCTGTTTTTAGTATCAACTCAACCCTTAACTGGACCACTTGAAAGAATGCCTATTGGAGCTGTTAATCCAGGTACAAGCAATTATCACTATCTATTGTTAACTGCATTTTAAATTAAATATTCTTTCTTAATTAACCATTTGAACCTCCCCATAAAAATTAAACACTGTTCAATATCTTCCCCACATAAATGCTATTAAACAAAAGTAAATTTTGGCAGTAGAATTGTGGATATATTACATTAAGTAGACAGTTATTAACATTTACTTTGATCTAATGATTCCATATTATAGTGTGACCAATTTTTATGAATTTATACACACACACACACACACATTTATCAATAGATATATATTCTTCATAAATACACAACACAAAATATGCCTATTATTTGAATAATGATTAATGTTGCAGTTGCCATCTATATGCCTAATCAAACAATGTCCCCCAGTGTGAATCCCTCTGTTGGCAGAAAGAAAATGTATTTAACTTGCCGAGATTGTAATAACCAAGTTAATACTAAAACAATTACTAAATACAAATGCATGGCCCATTGTTGCTGTTGTTTGCTGTGTTTAACAGGGTAATTCAAATTTTAATTATATATATTTATTAATGTGATAAATTTGTCATAATGTTGTATGAGCAAGTGTATAACAGACAGTTTCATCCTCTCAGAGCAGAGGCATTCATTAATTTAATTAATTAAATACAAGTAATTAAATTACTGTATTAATACTGTAATATAATTTATCTGTTATGAATTATGTTTTAGTATCTTCTGCCCTTTTATATTTCTCCCATACTGCTTGTTTGCTCCTGAAAGAGTTGAACACTACTGTCCAAAGTGCAATGCAACAGTGGGAACATATTTTGGTTAATGAGTGAGGTATCAATAAGAGTGACTATTATCAATAAGCTAACATGATTATATTTTACTGCTTTTTGTTTTTTTTATTTTTTACTTATAATCTATTGATATTGTATTTTAGATTTATCTTGAATAATGTTTCATACAAGATTTGAATTTATCATGTCAAATGGTATATTGCAGGGTGTAGATTATATTTGAATATACTTTCTTATAACATCTACAAAGTTCTTTTTGAATATATTCTATGAATCTTGTCAATCATAAAATTAATTTGTGTACTTTTTCTTAGAAATAATATTCTTTACATAATACAGGTGTGTTTGTCATGTATGTGTATAATCATATTATGTTTCAAATCTTTAATCTTTATCTTAATTAATAATATGCCTAATATATTCATTAATATGCACTTATCCGTTTATGCAGTTGTTCATCAAGGCCATTCTGTTAGGCCATAAAGTTCGATTGTATGTTCTAAGAAGTAAAATGCATCTGTTTTATTGCCATTTTTATTACACCACATTTTAATTTAATATCATTCACCTTTTGCATATACACTTTTGGAACTTACTAACATCATTGTTAAGATCATGACATGGGATTGTAGGAACCCAAGTACAGTTCACACAGGGGACAATAGTGATAAGTAACTTGACATGCACCCATGCAATATGGTAAAAGACAACATGGCCAGCATCTGAAATTCAAACAAAATTTAACTTCTTAACTGTTTAAATTCAATTTGTGTAGAGTGTATTAAATTGATTGTCCTTAAAACCTTACAGACACAAACAGAGAACCACTGCGCAAATGTGAGTGAACTTTCCAAAAGAATGGATGACATCTGTCACGATGATGGCATTGCAGGCTACACAGTATGCAGGTTGTGGCCGATGACCCCATAGTTCTGTAGTCATTTTTTTTGTTTAACAGAAGGAGAGTATTGTATAATGTTAGTTTATACTTGTAGTTAATAATGTTATACATAGTCTCATTCCTTCTAATAAACCCGAGCGGGATGGGAAGCTGAATGTTCGATCGTTTCCCATCGAGTTTTGAACTTTTAAATAAGTCCATCTCAGTCCGGTTTCTAGTTCTACCGTCTCAGGGTCTGATTCCCAATGCGGATAATGTTTTACATTTCAATTAGTCGATCGGCTCGATAATAAACAGTGAAGTAAAATTACATTTGAATCCCATACGTGAATGGCTTAATGCTAACAACGGCATTGTGGGACGGCCGAAATGAAGACCGACGGCCTGGGCGTACGAAGGCGGAGGAGTTGGAGGAACGAAAGCCGGACTCGATTGGACGGCTCCAATTGCTCCGCTGACTGAGGTATAAGAAGGCGGTGGGTCGTATCCGGGAGGCGGTACCTCGCATCTCGGAGATGTTGCCTCACATCTCGCTCCAGGCCCCTCATCTTCTGCTCAAAATAACAATCGCACCTTAGACATTACTAATAGTCTACGCTTTTCGATGTTGCCAGGACAATGTCTATTCTAAAGAAGCATACTGAGTCTGACTCATATTACCCATTCGACAACTCTTCGTTCATATTTTAAATTTTAAAGACTTTTTCTTCCTGTTACCAACGTAATTTATTTTTGGAACATTTCCATGGTAATAAGTCAGATAGTTGTTATTAATGTTGCGATAGTTTTAGAACTAGGATGTGCCTCCATCCAGAACAGAAAGAACGGCAGGAAATACAAATGCCAGCACCTACGAGCCCAAATTCAATGAGCCCATTAGACGAGTGCCATAGTAATTACCGGCAATTTTTGGTACATGTTCCCTCTCCTGCCAGGAAAGCTTTCACTCCAGCGCAATAAAGACTAGTCGCCGTGCCAGAGTTTGCACCTTCTTTCCAGAAATTCTTCCCGTATATTTTCCTCCAATTATTTCAATTAGTGTTAAATTCGTGACGTAAAAAACGGCCATATAGAAATTGCCGAGTCCCTTTTGGAACTTTTACAAGGGCACTTGTGTAGAATGATTTTTTACAATTATGAAGATCGCCGTTTATTTTTCATTAACGGAGTCCTGTAACATTTTCTTTTATTGAAAAGATCACGAAAAATCGGTAATGTGTACCCTCGTCTGAACGTTAATATATGTGAATAGTAACATTACGGTTATAGGAAAGGTGTTATTGGTTGTTTCACGTATCAATATTTCACAAAATGTGAGCAATACTAGGAGGAATATTGGCTGCACTATGTGCATTGGGCGTTCCCTTCTGGAATACCCCCTCCCACCCTCTACAAGTCGGCCATCTTCCAAGTGACAGTACAAGGAATTTTCGTATCCCCACCCACCTACGGAATATAATGCGCAGTCGCAGTTATCAATCCGCTAGTCAGTATTTATTCGAGTTAAGCGTGACTTTAAGGTCGCTCCGAATTAGTTTTCTACCCCGACAATGGAAAACAAATCCGCCGTTGTGTACATCAGCTCGTATCGAAGTTTCCGTTGGCACCAACGTAGCGGAAAGGCAGGAATAGGAATCTGGTTCGGTGATGATAACAGGCTTAACACGTCCCAACGGGCAATTGACGGCGACCAAAGCAACAAGAAAGCTCTGATACAGGCTGCCTACAAGGCCATCACGGTGGCAGCTGATAGTGGAATCAACGAACTGGAAATAAGGACCACCGACACCTACATAATCTTAATTATGCAAAAATGGCTGAGTCAGTGGAAGGACAAAGGGTGGAAAAAGTCCAACGGACACCCCCCTAAGCACCTGGAGGAAATACAGAAGCTGGATCGAGCGGTTTCGACTATGATGAATACGGTGAAGTGGACCCCCGTAAGAAACAGAAATGAAAAGGGTTGCGTAGAGGCCAAGAAACTGGCCAGAAATGGATCAGAGATGGTTTCAGAGAAGGAAGATAGACTTAACCTCAAGACATTGATGAACGCCTTACCCGAGTTGGATAACTGAGGGAAAATAATAATGTTCGACTTATCTGTTGCTTTCGAACTGCAGAAAAGATAGAGGTATCAGTTGTTTAACAACTGAAAAAATGAATACTCACGGTCGATTCAAATTGGGCCGCCTGAAGTAGGGTCAGCCCTCTGGACGAACCGATCGAGATACCAACTAAACATGCTCTTGATCATAAACGCATTGTTCTCGTGGTTGACTGCCATTTCTACATTATACTTAACACTGTTGGTTTATTTGAAAGAGAGAAGAAATGTGAAAAACTGCTAAATAAAAGGGAGAGTGAGAAACTAGGAATGATCTAAAGATAATAAACTCGAAATTTAAAAAAATTAAAATTTTTTATCGAGTAAAATTTCGCTCCAAATCTAAAGATCCCGGGTTTCGGCACCCGTTATTTTCGAGGAGAAAGAGATTACAATTTTCATGTGTGCTTAAAGAATAATTTATACAGTGGTTTTATGATTACAAAGGGAATTTCTGTCCATTCTAATAATCTATTGTCCCAGAGTTAACTGCAAATTGCCATATGAGTGATTAAGAGTTTAATTCCTAATTTTTTGATGCCTCCAGTACTTTAGAACAATGAGATTTGATCAGTTGTACATATATTTTGATTTTTTATATATAGAATGAACAAAACCAGTTATTTTAATATGAAACAGAAATGACAGTGGAAATTAATGTCTGCATTATTGTCAATCATGAATAGATATATCTTGAACATTATAATTATTATAATATAGCTGTATGAAACAATGTATGTGTATGCAAGTATAATTCCAAAAAGAAGAAGATAGTAAGGAAAAAAATGAGAATAATAGTAATGCATTTTATTAACACATGGGTAAGTATTTATAAAATATATATATTGTTTTTTTGCACTTCATTCCAACTCCTAATGCTCAAGAGACAGATAAGCTGCAATTGTTTGAATTACTGTATCTAAGGAGAAACTGCATAGGTTTTAATTTAAAAATATTTAAATAATATATAACAATTTTTTAAATTATTTAATAAAGGGATGAAATGAATCTTAATTTAATTCAATCTAAATGATGTATACATTAAACATACAAATATATATCTAAGCAAATTAAACAGTTTTTAATTATTCTAACTATCCTATCTTGACATACGTAAACATTGACACATGTAAATTCAGTTAATGGTTATTTTTACCACCAGCTTATTGGCGAGGAGTATTTTGTTTTGTGTGTGTATGTGTAAGTATGTTATATGTTTCTGTGTATGTTCAAAACAGATTGTTTTGTTACAATTAATAATACAAACATTTAAATTCTTCTACTACTTAATGTTTAAATTTAAGATATAACATTTATTGGTTTTAAAAAAAGACTGAATTAAAACAAAATCTGTAGTAATTTTTTTATTAAAAAAAAATGTTATTTTCATTCAATTTATCTATTTCTATCTTAAAGCACTCTACTTAAATAATATTATATTGAACGTGATCAACTGTCAACAGTATAAAATATTGATTTCGCTATTTACTTAAATACAATAGTTTATATTAAATATATTACCTTGGGCTCAAATTCAGTCTTTTTTCAAGTCCCTACAAATTTTGGCCACTTATACTTCCTCTGACAGAATAGGGACACAAACTCAACAAAATAAAAAAATTGTTCCTATAAGGAAAAGTACAAGAAATTAGACACTTTCGTACTGAAAGAAATATCAAATGTATACTATTCTGCTGTTATCCACTCAGCTATGCTTATAAGTAATAAGCCTAATAATTAATGCATAATCCATAGCAAGCAGCAAGAAATGATGTCAAGCAAACTAAGAAATGGTAATATACATTCATTTCAGATTTATAAGAATATCAAGGAAAACAACTTTACACCATAAGATTATATAAATGACCCATTTTGGATAAAAGGTAAAAGACACTAGCTTATATAATTCAAACTATAATTATAAACATACATATGGCAGTGGTGGAGTTACAAATAATACTATTTCTAATGTCTTTAATGTAAAAATATATTGTTCCAAACTAATAGGAAACATTACTTATACTGTACCGGAAATACATATGCTTAATTTGAACTTTTTTTGAACACCTGACATAAATGCTGTGAAACAAAATGAATGATTTAATCAAAAATATACCAAACCAAACAATACTATGGTTACTAACTTTTGTAGAGAATATGAAAGTGACAAATGCATGTCATATATGATTATAAATAATGAATGTATATAAATATACATGTATACTTTATTTGAGGCTAGAATATGTCAAACTTGCTACTTCAACACCTCAAACTCTGGCAATTGATAAATCGGTTTCAATATATATTAAATGAATGATAAAAAATTATTGTACAATAGGAAAAACAGGCATAGCAAAGAAAATTTGAAAAGTAACCCACCTTTAAATTATTTGACAATGTAATTTTTAGGACAAAATAAAAACATTTCTGATCAAAAAATCAACCCAAAATGAAAAAAAATTTCATTTATATCTCAATAACAACATTATTAAGTGTGCTCATTAGGTACAGAACACTTATTTAAATAGCAGTGCAAATACATACATCAAAAGTAGGATTTCACAAAACATTTTAAATATCTAAGCAAACGTGTGAAATTCTTTCATATGTTATGAAACATTACATTAGTATTAATATTAAATTAATACTTGAGAAAAAAATAGTTACATAATTACGAAAAGCAATTTAAAATATATTTGATTAATACAATTTAAAATTTACTGACCAATGTACATGGTCACAATAAACTGATAGGGATATATCTCTCATTATACAATATTCTCTTGTATTATTAACTAACATTTCTACTTTAAAATTTAAATTGAACATGAAATATGGTTTTAAGAGTAACACAGAATAACCTCAAAAACTGAAGACAGATTAAATTATATAAGCTGAAAATGCAATTGCAAACATGTAGAATACTACATAATTTACTGCTGTAAGCAGAATATGAAAAACAAAGCATAATTATTAAGATAAATATCAATTTACTTAGTGATATATAAACTTATAGTTTATATTATGTCCCATAGTACTAAGTAAAAACTTTCATAAATTAAATTTACACTCATTTCTTACACTTATTTATTAAGGTTGGGTACTAATACGAATTCAATTTTATAAATATGAATTCTACAACAGAGGCTATAATTCTGATTACAATGTTGCAACTGCATATAAATATTTTAAATCTGAAATAGTAGATTGTTTATGCATATACTTTGTGCTTGCCTATCGTATAAGTGAATACTAAAGTTAACCGTTTGAAACAAAACAGTTAATATATCCAACAGAAATGATAAAACCCCCACCAACCCTCCCCCCAAGCATATCCACAGAGTTCAAAATCACTAATCCGCACAATGAATAAAATTGCAGTAAGGAAATTATCTTTTGAAAAATAATTTCAAAAATGGAAACAATGATATCTTTATCGATAATTAAATATTTAGTTAGAACACAGGAAAATTAATGTTGGCATGACAGTGTGTTCTTTTAAGAACACACATTAATATGTATATTCCTGTTTGGAATAGAATTTTAATAAGGCAAAATATATACAGTTTCTACTCCTGAAACTGTTTGTCCAAGAATGTCATAAATACCTGGCACTTTGATCTATTTTCATTTTTAGATCTAGAGATTAAATTTTTTTTTAAATCAATTGATGTTGGGTTAACTGAAAAAGCTACATTTTTTTTGCTTTAATATGGCAACTGGCAATATTTTTTTGGTGATTTGGATACATGTATATACAGCAGATAACACAAACAATAAACAGAGGTACAAATTGCATAATTGATATATAAACATCTTTACTGATAAATAAAAACAAACTAAAGATATATATATATATATATATATATAATTTTGTACTTTAATTATCTTAAATTAACTAAATAAAATAACAAATTAACAAGAACGAAACAAAAAGGTTATCAGGATATATACTATGACAAGTTTAAAAAAATTTACAACAATAAATTTCTAATGCCAAGGTACAATAAGGCATCAAGGTCATTTGCTTTAAAATACTTTTGTTGTGCTCTGAGCACATATGCAACTTACACATTTTATACTAGATGGTTCATTTTTATCTAATATTTGTTTACCTCAAAAAGCTAAAATACAATTATCTTCATGTTAAATGTAGATGAATGCTTCCACCAGTTAGTAGTGTAATAGTTTCATAGAAAAGGCAGTGTTACAAATATTTCCCGACAACAAATATTCATACATACATATGCAAACACACACACACACACACACATAGGTATATATATATATATATATACATATAAGTATTGTATGTATGTATTGATACATCTAATTTAATCACATAAAGAGGGTAACTGGGACATCAAAATAGTTCTAATGAAGAAATAAACTACAACTATAAACGGTTAATTAAACAATGGAGATAAGTTAAAAGAATTTTAGAATCTAAATTTAAAAATCTTGGGATTCTTTAGAAAACAAAGAGTTATTCTTTGTAAAAAATGTGTTCCAAGTGATTTTTTTTTAAATTTTAAATCAGTTAGATGAGCACACAATTCGAACAGGCAATAGCAATTCTTATTTATTATATGTTATTATTTATAAACATATACATATGTTTTTATATATTTTTTTACATGTTGTAAACACGTATTTATATCATAATTTTGTAAGTCAGTAATTGAATGAGGCACCGGATTCAAGACTCATACAACTTATACTACCTTAAGGTCATTCACAGTGAAATATCAGGTTGGCAGTGGGCATTAGAATGTTATAAACTTCCACTTAACAATGTTTTATTTATCTACTTGATCACATATAAATGTGGCCTGGTTCTAAACTTTGTTATAGTGCTGAACATACATTAACACTAGGGTGAATGTTGTTAACTCTATTTATAAAAATATTGTCATATAGCAGTATAACATTCATAAACGTTCTACATCATTTGGTCCTGAAGAAAAGTGAGTCACTACTGGTTATGTGCTGGTTAGCACTGGCCCATTTTAAATTGGCTACCAACCACTTGAAACACATTTTACTTACAATAAAATGTATTAAAAAATCATCAAATTCAATCATAGCCTGAGATTAATGATCCCCCGGAAAGTGCTGTGGATTTACCTTCAATATATCCACACCAGTAACAGATTTCACCATTTCCGGCACCTTTGTGACAATCTGCAACACTTCCCCTGTTAATTTTGCAGCTCCAACATCTCCGTTGCCACTAGACACCATTGTTATTTTCTTAGCTTGAGACAATGGTGCAGCAACTTCAGCTGTCATCTAAACAGGAAAAACTCTTTAATTTGACACTGTGGACATGTGATTTTGATGTGAGATTAATTTAATGATTATGCTATAATTTGTTAGTTCCACAACAGTTGGTTAACTTGTTCATGTTATCAAACCAATGGATTGTTTAAACTAAAATTTACTAGGCTGTTTATTTCTAAAAGAATCTTAAATTGTATGAAAACAATATAAAATCAACTTCAGTTTCACTGCTTCTTTAAGAGTTAAGCAAGATAATTTGTGTCTCTCATTCCAAGGATAAAATGTATATTATTTTAATGTTTTTTTTTATTAATCACACACAATATTGTTTCACATTATATTTTCAAATTGCCCCATTTTTCAAGATAGCAGGATACTGAGGTTAATTTAAAAATAACCAATTATATGACTTACATTCACAAATGTTTAATTTGTCTTCCTATATCCAAAGTGAGACAGCATTAATTACCTTATTACTTTTAATGTGACATACCTTTCGTATCATATATATATATATATATATATATATATATATATATATATATATGTATATACACAGACATACATATAAAAGATTATGGACAAGGTGAGTATGAATAATAAGAGAATGGGATTAAATAAATTACTTTAAATTGATATGAGCTAATAATTTGAGAGGAATAAAAATAACTGGATCATAATAATTCTAACCTTAGGGAGAGTGTCAAGCAGCATGTCAACAATTGCAGCCTGCCTATATTCACTAAATGCTTCAGCTTTTTTCTTCATTTGTTCTGCCTCCGCTTTCGCTTTTGCTTGCATTGAAAATGCTTCTGCTTCACCACGAATCCTGATTGTCTCAGATTCGGCTTCAGCCTCCAATATAATACGTGCCCGATTCGCATCGGCCAATTTTTCAAGCCTTGTAACAACAAACGAGGACAATACTAAATTAAATATATTATCATTAGCTTCTGTATAATACTGTGGGTTGAAACTCGGTCAGTAGGGCCCCCTGTTTGTCCAGAATTTTTCCTGTGATGGAAACCACCCGAGTGAGCTCCAGTGGAAGGGTTTTTGTCTTTTTCCGCCACGGCCCTCCTGGGTGTTGTCTGCTTCCGACATTTTGGAAGTCGTACTAGTTCCATTACCAGGGTCTGAATGAAGAATATGTCAACTTGTGGTCCCGTATAGACCTGATGGAGGTGGAGTCCCTTCATCCTCCTAGGATTATGGCTTATTGGTTTCATTATTACTGGGAACCATCCTGATATTTTATCCAATGTCCCTACAGAAGTTGTTCTTTTTGTGATCTCAACTACCTCTTTAATAATCTTGTTGTGGTAGATGTTCTCCTTAAAAAGGATTTTTCATTTTTTTTTCTACATTCTATTGTGTGCCATTATTAGCGCATGTTCAGCTACTGCAGATTTAATCGGCTGGTTCAGTTTCATGTTTATTTTGTGTTCAGTTAATTTTGTTGATATTAGCCTGCTTGTTAGTATATTGTTTTGAGAGTCGATGTGGGTTTGGACAATCATCATTCTTTGAATCTCTGTTTCCACTCACTTATTCAGCCCTAAATGTTTTCAGTGTTTTATCACCATCAGTAGCTTTCTCTACAGACAATGATTGTGACAGTACTATGTACCCTAATTCAGCTATTTTAACAGTTTAACAATTTTAAACCAAAGAGAAAATGTTATTCACTATAAAATATAATACTTTTATAAATGACAAATTTGCCAGTTTTTTCCTTTATTATTATCAACTTTTTCATCATTTTCATCAACTTTTTAATGTAAAATAGGATCTATGCAATAAAATTAAAGATTTTACTTAACTACCTGAACTTTTCTGCTTCAGCTGGTTGTTTTACTTGGGCTATTAATTCTTGTTCTTTCCTTTGCGTTTCTTGTAATTGAACAATAATCTCTTGTTTTCTTTCTACAACTAGAATCTGCATTTGTTCTTCCTTTATTCTCTGTTTTGTCTTAGCAGCTTGAAGCTCATATGCCAGTTCAGCTTCGGCTTTCTGTGAAATTAATACTTTTATTTAATGAATTTAAAAAAATAAATTGTAATTGGTAAAATTTCAAATATGAAATTACCCAACATAAGGATGAAAATAGAACAGAAAACAACTATTTAATGGAATTAATAATATCGCAAACAAAAATCATAATATCTTAAATCACAAAATGTTATCTCAGCCCTCACCTTGGTTTGGACTTCAACGTCATATGCAGCTTTTTTCAGTTCAAAATCTCGTCGTGCTTTGGCAATTTCAGTGTCATTCAAAAACCTTTAAAATAAATATGATGCAGATTATGTATGAACGTAGAATCATTATCTGGACCAAACATATAATGCAACTAGAATAAGTCACCTAGAAGCCATTCGTTCTTCTTCTGCAATCGCTTCTTTTATTTGTGCATCTCTCCTAGCTTCTGCTTCTCCCACTCTAGCATCTTTTTTTACTTCTGCAGTACGAGCCATTCCTAGACTTTTCAGGTATCCCTTCAAACAAAGTGTAAATAAAATAAAATTTATAAATGTATGATAATATATTTACATATGGCTTAATACTTTAACCAGCAATCAAGTTTATGATTAATTTTCTACTTACATGAAAGAAAGTAATGAGTTTTGACAAATACAAAATTACCATAAAACATAGACTTAAAATATTACAAAATTAAAATTTGGTTTATAAGCCAATATAAGGTAAATCTAAACATTGAAGTATAAAATATTAAATTGAAGTAAAAATTATTAAATGTTAGGGTTTTGATCTATTTAAGCACATATTGATTTACAACTATTATTCAGAAATGAATAAACAGTGCTGAATTTGGAGGAGATTTATATAATTGTAAAAGCACCAAAAGACTAAAATTGTGTCAGTGAGTTCACTACATTGATATGATTGAGTTTAAAGATGAGATATTTTAAATGTATTACCTAAACAAACATGTTACTAGCATTAGATGAAGGCTAGAAATCAAGGGGTGTAAAACATTTTCTACAGGTAAGAATTATCATCAAGCCTTAAAATCGGCACATATATGGTAGCTTTCTACATTCTAGCTTTGGCTCATTTACTATTTGTTGTTTGTAATTATAAAGCTACCTATTCTAGTTTGTTTTAAATTTGTATTACTGTTAAATATGTCTTTCCATTCAGTGAGATATGATAGTGAAAAAAGTACAAACACAGAATATGAAAAAGTATAATGTGAGCATGCCATGAATAAATGATAATATGGCATACTAAATATCTCCTAGTTTTATAAGCCTGTATGTAAAGAGTGTATCTGATAAAAGCACGGTGAACAAGCTGCCTGCTCTTTTTAATTACTGAAATCTCTATTTGCAAAACAAAAAAAATACTCGGGTTAATTTGAAATTTCATAATTTGGAAAAAATTTGGCAAATATAATCAATCAACATTTATGTACACTAAATTATGAATTACCAACATAAGAAAGAGTAATACTGCAGTGCGCTACTGAAATGCATAATATAATCATTCATCAATAGTGGTATTGATTGAAGTTAAATTTTTATTAACACAGTATGCATATTTAACATAATTTAATGTGTTAACTACATGCATAGTATATTTTAATTAGTTTTTACTCTTATAGTATTCATAATGACCCTAGATTTTCAAATTCCATCACTCACACCATTTTTTTAGTTTCTTATAGAATCAACCTCTATTGCTTAAGAAATATTTTCTATCCCTTGTTTTAACCCACTACTGGGGCAAAAAATAGTCTTCATAAAAATAATCATACAACAGAGCTCATGAATAATGCATTTACAAGGCGTTGTTGACAAAATGAGTTTGTTTATGGCACATTTCGAATAAAATCTTTAACCCTTCTTTCAAAATTTCAATAGGATCTTTATTTAATACATAAGTTTCATTTTGAAATTATAAAATTCAGCTTTTCCTTATTACTTTGGAAATGTTTGAGTTGTAATTTGTCTAATTTGTCTATAAATTTTCTCAAGTTCATTTTTATAACCTTCCATGCAGCTTCTTCATGAATTTCAAATAATTTATTCACTAGATTTTGTTAATCTATTAATTTAAATTACCAGGTAACATATTGTAACAATGTCTATTATTACTTTAGCTTATCACACACACACAAGCATGTGCACACACAGACAGATATATACTACTATTATATATAGTAAGTGAAAGGCTTAAAAATGTAAAACCCTGTTTTAATGCTAAAGATAATAAGAGCAATTTAAATAACCAAATTACTGCAGATGAGGACAATCTTAAGCTATCAGTGCTCTTAATAAATCAACAAACTCAGGTATGGAAATAAAAACGAAGGAAGCAAGAACTGAAAATAACAAAATGATCAATATGGACATGCAAACTTACAAGGAAAATATTCCAGATTCAACATACCTTTGCACTCTTGTAGCAAGACAAAAGTAATTTACATGAACTCTAAAGTTGAAGTTAACACGCAAAATTACTCTATTAAATTGTAATTTTAATACATAAATTATAACATTAAATGAAACCTTCATTTTTTGAACATTTGTGTAATCCTGTCACTTATACCAAATGAAAAAAAAATGTTTAGCCTCATAATTCTGGGAAAGCACCATGTGATTTGACAGGTCTCAAAGCAAATTTATCATCAGATCTACTATCAATAATAGTAAATCTTTTATAGATATTGTACAGAATAAAAACTATATAGTAGTCTTATTAACTAACAGGTTATGTTCCATAAGCAATAAATTACTCCAGCAGTTACTCTAGAAGTCAGATATTTGTAAGACAAGACTACACAAATGTCCTTAATATTTCTTTTACTCAACTAACCATTCACATTTACATTATTACCAAAACATTTTACAAAAGTGAGGCAACTAAATGTCCTTTTACTAATGAAGTTCCTACATTATATATTAGATGTAATTTCAAGTAAAACAGCTTTATACAGACTGCCCTTCCTTATGCTGGTAAATTAAAAAAATTAATTCAATAGTCCTGTCAAAGAAATAATGTATCTACTTTACTTATATACACTGAGATCAATAAATGTTCATTCAATATATCTGAACATGAAAAGCCTTGCTTATTTCTGGAAACAAGCAGTTTCAAATATATAAAAAATTCTATTGCTTTAAAAAAAATGGTGCTATTTAAAAAAATTAAGAATAGTTACCTCTTCATCCCTAATATCCTTAAGTGTGTATGAAACTACTGTAATGCCCATGTTTACAAGATCTGATGATGCAACCTCAAAAACTTGTTTGCTGAATTTTTTACGATCTTTATATATTTCCTAAAAAACAAATTCAAATTGCAAAAAATATTAATAAATTATAAAATTTAAATGATTCTATCAACAAAAAATAACAGCAAATATTCATAGCATTTCATTACAAATGGGAACTGTAAGTATATGTGTGTTTATATATATAAAATTATGAAAAAACTGGAACAGGTAATTAAATTATGAATGTGTTATTTACTTCAACAGTCATGCTACCCATAATTGCTCGCTGATGACCCTCAAGAGTTACCAATGCAATATGTTGTATTTCTGATTCGCTTTTACCTAAAAATTGTTCACAAGCAGCCAAGAGCATTTCTTCATTCTGACCCTGGATTTTTACCTAATAAAATGACATTTTAAGATTGATATAATAAATAACAAAATGTATATTATATTATTTATATAAAGAAGAAATAATTAGATTAGCATGAAAAAAATATTGTACCTGGGCTATTCCTGTGACGGATATAGGCACACCTTGGCTCGTATAAACTGTAGGACTGTCAACCTGAAGTGTCATCGTATTCAAAGATATTCTGCAATAAAAGCATAGGAATAATGCATACATTATGCATTATACATTTTGATTTCAGTATAGGATACAATCCGTGAAGAATTTTATTCTTACCTCTGCACACACTGGATTGTGGGCCAAACAAATGCTCTACCACCAGGCACCAGCAATGGTTTGGCATAGCAGCATCCTGAAACATAGGCATACAAGGTTTAGAAAATAGTTTAGAGCAGGGGAAGACAAGTCTAACCTAGTCCCAAATGGACCAAAAGTTCTGCAAAATAATCTACTCGAAGCACTGTCAATTATGTAAATGAACTGGGAAACCTAATTAACAAATCAAAGGAAGAAACATTGTTCTAAATCAAATATCTCCAGTCAAATTACCCGACACAACTAGAGCCTCATTCGGGCCGCAAGTTACAAATCCCCACGTCATGTTATCCGGCTCGAATTCAATTCATAGACAAAACGGTTTTATTACTATCAAAACAACAACCACCATCGGAGAAGGAAAATCCTAGTATTTATTTGTATATCACAACAACGCAGACGCAGAAATCGCCGCTATCAAGTGTGCCGGGGTTGTATGAGGTCAAGCGTAGTGAGAAATATAATTCCAGGCAGTCTAAAATTTTTACGAGTTCGGAAATAAAAAAAATAAGTAGAATAAAATATAACAAACCAAAGTCGGTTTGTGAAATTTCAATTCACCGTCGGATCTTACAGTTCCCCAAGTTATGTTGGCACCCTACAAAGTTAATTGGGGTTTCTTTTCGATAAAGTCTTGTCTGACAGGATGATGATTTTTCATATTAATTAGGAATGGGTTCCGCATTCTAGACACATTCAGAGTTTAACTTTGTAAACGGGGACAGTAAAAAATGGGAATTTTCCTTCTCACGGAACCGGTCAGTAGCGTTACCGAGGTCTAACCTCTAAAGGCTCCCTTACAATTTCGACTTAAATGTGATAAATAATTTTTCATTCCTGAATTTGAATTTCGGAAATCAAACCTAGAATGTATAGAAGCAATAAAATTCTTGTGTGGAAAATATTAAAATCGACCAGTCATCATTGTTCCTTCTCCAATATTTGTATTATTTATCGAATAATGAATTGAGAATAGGTCTATCTACTACGAAATAGCACTTTGGCGGCGGATCTAATTAATATCTACAAGTTTAATACAGCTATATGGATGTGTTCATAAAAGTGTAGCCGAGAGAAAACGATAAAAATCAATTGATGCAGAACATTTACGACTGATAATTTCACGACTCGCTTAACAAGACCGGGTTTCACTGGGGCCCGGCGGTACTCAGTTGCTACATAACACATTTCAATATCTGGGAATTAGATAATAATTTTTAGAATATAATGTTCCCAATGTGACTGAGGATTCGCAATTTGAACAGGAAGTTTCCACAACAAGCGGAGAGTGTAAAATCAGTGTAAAAAATTTTGCTCTTTTAGATGACCTGAGATTTTGTCCATATTTTAAGACATTGGTTTTTGAAGTATTAACATTGGGACACAGAGTAAAAGTCCAGTGCTTAAAATAATTCATGGATTTTTTTCACATTACCACCCGCTTCAAGCAGGTCAGAGGCCAAGTGGAAACGTGATATAAGTTATCTATCCCCTTGTTATCGACGTAATCAGTTAATTATCGACTAAAGAGCACCAAAATTATTATCTTATCATCTTGTATGTTTAGCCATTCAGCATATTACAGTTATTATGCAATAAAAATCAGGATTGAAATATTAAATAAACAAATCATAGTGCTATTGGCAATTTCTCAGCTCCCATGCCAACGTATAAAACATAGGTTTGATTGATGAATGCGCTTTTCTAAAATTCTAAACTAATTAGAAACATTTTCCTTTCTGAGTTTCTCATGGATAAATATATTTCGAACATTTCGAAGTCGATTTTATGGAACTCTCAATATTCGATTAACTTAATTATGACCCGGGCTTTCGCAATATTATGTACGCATCTAGATAAAGTATCATATTTTTAATTTCAGATTTCATCTGAATCGGAGAGAAAATCTTCGCCCACGTTTATATTATATATAAAATAAAACGATGGGTAAAACTGATTAACTTGCATAATCAACCGAATATCATACAGACCTACCTTATTAGTAGCTAGCCCTTGTTCCTTGAAGTATTCCCATTCACAATATTCCCACCGCATTTTCTCGCCTTCTTTTCATAACTTCGCCATCAAATATGATGTTGTCGTCTCTGAATATTCTTAGACCAATCAGCAAACGGGTTCTCTCGATGGATTAGCACGATTCTCGAATTACCTGTTTTGGGCTCGTCGCCTCCCTAATTGCAGACAAAGATAAAGAGGTTGGGGATTCAGGCAGGATCTACAAAATATTTAAATATATTCTTATAATTTATAATTTTTTTCTTATCGCCTTATTATTTCCATAATTCTTAAGACTTAGACTTTCAACCGAAGCTAACAAAATACACACTACCTTGATTCCTTTAAACGGCTTACTGAGGTAGCCCGTTTATATTCCTTCAAGTTACGATATTCCCAATCCATTTTCTCGCCTTTTCGTAACTTGACCATAAAATACGATGTTGCTATCTCCGAATCTTGTTTAATCAATCTGAAATCTGCTGTTTGAGAACTGAATTACCTGTTACGGCTCGTCGCCTGCTTAATCGCAGGATTCACCAAAAGAAAGAGGTACCTTAAACTTTTCCCACCCATTTGGCTATCGGTGTCGCGTTCCTGGACGAACAATTTGCTAATCAATCGAACAGCCCTCTCATCAATCATTCTTCTATGTTCAAACGGATTAAGAAAAACCAGAGCTGCAGCGAACGATGTGTACGCTCGAAATAAGCACGACCGAGTGAAGCCCGGTGTTGGTAACTGCCCGACATACATCAGTTTATTAATTAATGCAAAAATCCGAAGGTAATCGCATTCAGAAACCTTGAAATACATAGGAAAAGACGAGGAATTCGTTGTTATTCTCTAACCAGGAGAAAGTTAATAGTCGGGTGGGTTTGCGAGGTGTTGAAGGGGAAGGTGGCGAGCGCTGCAACGGAGCTTTGGCACAACTTAGGACTCATTCGGATTCAGTCTAGCGTCGTTGCCTCGTTGACTCGTTTATAGTTAATCTCCGGTCCGAGATAAGGCAGGATGTCGTTAGTGATGTCGTGACATTCTTCGGTGACTGCCCCCCTTTAAACCACTGCCGTTCGCCGGCTAAATGAGCAGCAAAACGCAAATTGCCCGCTTCAGATAGCCGAGCATCCCAGTCGAGAGAAGTGATAAGCCGAACGTTCCGCGCTTCGAAAATAAAATTAAAAAATGGTGCCTTTCGTCGAACGTTTTCTCCTACTCTCCGTCCTGGTCTCTCTCGCCAGCCAGAACCCCCTGTCGCCGGACACGGTCAAATTGTATCACGACATTTCGACCGGTAAAGGGCTCTACGCGCCCCACGACAGAATCGTACTGTTGAACGTCACCGATTTTAAATCCACCATCTTCGACGAGCACAAGCCTAAAGCTTGGGTCGTCGAGTTTTACAATAGCTGGTGCGGACACTGTCACAGGTTCGCTCCGATATGGAAATCCCTCGCGTTGGATATTTCCGGTAAGTACTTGTTTTTATTTGTTGCGTATGTTCTCCATCTTGTATGCCCTATTCTGCCTTTTCCCTCTTACTCTTGATTTTCATATTCATGTTTTATCATAATACGTATCCTCCAGAGTGGCATGACCTTTATACATATCCATTTTAATAAGATTAAATAGGCAGCCGGAAGTATACTGATTCAGTTTTTTAGTTGTAATCGGTACTCTATATTTTCTAATATTTATTCTGGTGTTATGTACTTAATTGTGGAGTGATTTCAATTGTTATATTACTTTTAGGTTGGAACGATATTATTGGAATTGCTGCAGTCGATTGTTCCAACACCCATAATACACCACTGTGCCGAGACTATGAAATAATGTATTACCCAATGATAAAATACTTTCCTCTGTTGTCGTCTAAAGATTATTTGGGAAGGCCAGTAAAACAAGGTTCTGTCGAAGAATTAAGACACAACATAATTACAGAATTTTTGTCTGATTCATTGGATGGCAGAGTCTTGAAGCCTGATCTGTTGCCTTATACAGGTAATTCAGGGAAGGAACTGTGGGAAAATGTTCCTAAACAAGTGGAGTATGTAGTTCTTGTAGTTGAAGATAAGACCTCATTCATTGGTGCCGAACTGGCATTTGATTTAATGAAGAATAATAAAGTGCACACGAGGATTTTATCATGGTCAAATCAGGATTTGGTTAGTTCTTTGGGAATAAAATCTAATGATGCGACACTGTTACCTGTCATAGTATTAATTGACAGAAATTTGACTATGACTAATATAAAATTAACTTTACAAAGCAACGATACACGCATATCAACTTATAGCGCAGTAAAAGAGGCTTTAAACAAAGTTGGAATAGAAGTGGAAGAGCTTAAAATTCAAGTTATCCCCGATGATACAATTGCTGACATATCACAAATTTTTAATTTAATGCAAATCGAAGAACAAATAAAAAAGAAACTCAATTTGAACCAGCTAAATGATGTTGTTTTCCAGTTAGATATTGAGGGGGCTCTGAAATACACTCTTTTCCATGAGATACCATCACGTAAAGTTATAAATGGAAATGCTATGGAAGCACTAAAATTATATATGAAAGTTTTAAGAATGTATTTCCCATTCAGAAAAGGAGGTGTGAAGTTCCTTACGAGAATGGAAGAAGAAATTCATAAGTCAAAGGAAATCGGGGGTTCAGAATTTGAGAATATGGTATCCCACTATGAAAAGAAATTTCAGCCTGTGTTCCTGAGCCCCGGGGGCTGGTTGGGATGCAGAGGAAGCCAGCTTCAGTACAGAGGCTTCCCTTGTGGTCTCTGGCTCATGTTCCATACGCTCACTGTCCATGCTGAACTACAAAAGGAAAAATATCCCAATGCCCATCCTAAAGAAGTGTTAAATGCAATGTTGGGCTATGTCAAGCATTTCTTTGGGTGCACCGACTGTTCTGAACATTTTCAGCAAATGGCCATAACAATTGACAACAGTGTTAATTATTTTGAAGACAGCATACTCTGGCTTTGGGAAGCACACAACAAGGTTAACAAAAGACTTCAGAAAGACAAAACAGAAGATCCCCAACACCCTAAAATTCAATTTCCGACATCTAAAATGTGTCCCAAATGCTGGCTTCCGAATAACAATTATAATAAGGAAAATGTCTTGGTCTTCCTCAAAGAGATGTACTTTAATATAAGTTATTTACATTTAGATGACTTACCACCCATAAGCACACAGACATCAACTGCTGAACCGATTGATTCTGTCATATACAATAAGCTTCTTTCCAATAGGATTGTTAATGATGATGCGCAATATGTGGCAAAGGACGAACCAAAAATTATTCTACAATTCAGTTTCAATATTTTGGATGTTAGTCTCTGTGTGATTTTGTACATTTTTTCAATTGGTATTATTGCTTTGGTGTGTATCAAATTTTTTATCAAGAGGGGTTATAGGAAAAAGGCTTATGCTTATGACTTGTTCCATAAAGTTTAATATTCTAAAAGTAGTTCAATCTTTAATTTTTTATTATACACCGATTTGAGACATTCTGAATGGAGACCATAATTAATTTTTGTTGTGTGTTGCACCCTGTTAGGAATACATAGTGTCCTACTCTGTTAAAAAAAAGGAAAATTAATTTGGTATGTATTTTTAACATAGGTATAATCTTTTGGGAGGTTTGTTTATTTATCAGTCTTTCCATTAATATTAAAATGCTTTTGTAATTAAGTCTAATTAGTGAAAGAATAATATTTATAGCTGAAAAGTTCAAAATATAATTCTGGGAGTTTTAGTTTTTATTCACAAATAATAATACATAATTTGTTTATAGTTTTTGTTTTTTATAGCATTTATTTAAATCATAATTAAATCCCTCCCTACTTATCTTGATAAAGAAATAAGAATGTCATTTCTTTATTGTACTTCTATTTACCAAATGCCTTGACTATAACTTTTGATAATTATACACATACATAGATTCTATATACATAGATATTCCTGGCCTAATATTTTGACGAGAAAAAATGGAAATTAAAATGTTTACGTTTAATGTAATATTAATGTGAATGTGATGGTGAAGTCAAATGATGTTTATTTATTGGTTGAAATTTGTTTTTTACAAAATGAATATTTGTATTTTTGTTTATTGTTTTATATTCGTTTGTTTAAAACAATGTTATGTTAAACCAGTGTTTGTGATACTTCTTGATAATAGCTCATGGTTTTAGTAGGCATTAAAAAAAGTTGTTTTGTATACAAGCTATCCTCAAAACAGAAAATTATTGAATTCCAGTATGATTGATTTACATTTGTTGTTAAATGTTTGCTTTAATTTTTGGCAGTTTGTTGATGATGTCGTATTAGATGAGTAATTAGTAAGTTTGTGAACGTTTCCAATTGTGTAAACAGTTCCTAATTAACATCACATTTGTATCAACTGTTTTGAAAGGCAGCTCTTTTTATTTGCTCATATTTATTAATTTATTTTTTTAAACGGTTTATAGTTGTCATAATAACATTAGTATAAATATATACACACACAACATGTACATACATATATTTATATTTGTGTTGAACATTCATAAACACCTTATTTTTTTTTTTGTTCAACCAAACCTCAATGATATTAATGTTATTTGTGGTGTACTGATCTGTGATAAATGGACCACTACCTGACAGTTTTCAATGTTATCACTATCTGCTATCATATATATTGTTATAATTATGAGTAAGTTAATTAATTTTGTGTTTAATTGTGTTATAGGATGTATCAGACTTTATTAGACTATTTACTATGTTTTGGCTTAAAAGTACTACGGAAGTGTCTTCATTTATCTAATCACATTATACACAAAATAAAATATATTTTGTTAATAAAAAAATTATTTTGTAAAACCTAAGTCCTTCTCCAAAATCCTGAAATACTAGGCATTTAACATTTTTGCCATTTATTGCTATTCCTTCAAGAAAATTATTCAACAATTGTTCTGTAGCATTTTCAACCTTTAATTTATACTCAATGTGACCATTTAAAATGAGAGAGAGATGGAGGGAGAATCAGATAAGAACTATAAATATGCATAGGTAAGGACAGATAAACATGCACTATGGTCATGACCTTAGTTTGGGTATTCTGCTGTGGTCCACCCAAATTTTCATACATTTGTAAATCTGATTACGCGATATATAAAATATTTAAAAAATAATCACTGTATAAAAAGCATTTATTTAAACACAACATAATTTCTAATCCTGTTCTTCATTCATTAGTGTATCAAATACTCAGCTCTTATTTACATAATTACAAAACTAGTTAGTTATTACATTATAATATTACAGCACTTCAAAACTAAATCTATATAAACAACCATGATAATATAAAACTATATAAGGGAGTTGTCAAGAGTAATAAGTTATCACAGGCCATACTTATAACAAAATAGTGTAGCACTGCAGTAAGTGGACTATCATGTGCTTACAAGATTCACTGTTACACTTATAATAAAAGGAAGTGTCAGCTAAAGCATTATTAATAAGTCACCAGTTTCATAACCTCATCACTGCAGTTATTCTCAATTGCATCACAATTATTAACTATCTATAATTAAAATATTGGAAAGGAAAATATATATTTTCTACAGACCATAATTTCTTACTTTAAAGCACTTTGGCTGAAATGAGGATTAGTTTATAAAATGGCTACACAATAAGTATATGTTCTAAAATATGAGTTACTTAAATACTTCGAATACAATTCCAAATATGACTATAAAATATGGGCTCTTAATCTTTACTAATGATGACTATACTTCAAATTTAATATTATAAAAATAAATATTTATGACCAAATAAAAAAAATTTAGTGTAGTTTGTAACTTAAAAAAGAAACCTGACACACTATAAACCAACTTTGAGATAATGAATACTTTATTAATGTGTATAGGTAGGGTTTAGGTTTATATCAACAAGATGCAGCATAAAACATGGACCATCTCTCCAACTTCTGCACTTTTAGAATTTTAAGCTCGGGTTTTGTCTGTAACAGAATGCTCGTATTCCTACTCTTTGGCAGATTTTAAGTGTTTGAGACAAAATTTAAAATAAAAATTAAATGACAATGAACTAACAATTTTCACAAGTTCAAATATATTGTTGTTTGTTTAAATCATGAATTTCATTACTATTATACATATTTACCACAAATTTACAAAAATGGTCCATTAACATTTTCATATTTTATAACAGACAAAATTATTGTAAATGCTTAATTAAATAAGTCAAATGAATATCATGCATTACAGTAGACAGACAGCCACTTTCTATATGAAACATGTTTAGTGTGAATGAGTATGTATATAAACATTTTGTCAATAATTATAATTTCATACAAATTTCGGAGGTGGAAGCAATTAGTTTTAGATATATTCTAAATTGCAATTGTAAATATTTTTATAGTAAAAATAAAATATACAAAGGAAAAGGAAATACCTTTCAATACACTTTGTGTGAAATTAATAACTAGTTTTTCCAAGTGATGTATTCAGATAAATATTAGTGAAATTATGGAAAAATACTAAATATTAGCATAAATGCTTAAAGTTGGTTAATGCAATTTTCTTAATGGTGTAAGTCTAAGTCCTTTGGCCAACATTTGTGCTTCCAAATCCTTATCCTCTTCTTGATACCTGTTAGCAATATCAAATAAAAACTGTTTAATAAATTTCCTATAAAAATAAATTATAATTCCTAACAAAAAATTTCAATTTTCGAAATACTGATTAGTATCACCCAGCTTATGGACAATATGAAAATAATATAATTCTTTATATATATATATATATATATATATATATATATATATATATATATATATATGAAGTCAAACCCACTATGATAAATACACACAAGTTTACTTCTTTGTTGATAATTTATATGGTATAAAATGCACTACAAAATATAAATTTGTACAGTATATTAAATGCCTACAAATTGCTTACCATTTTACAAGAGAGACTATATGTGCCATAATAACAGGACGGACAATAAGGACATTTTAATATAATTGTTCAGAAAAAAGACCACATTTTTATATTGAGAACATTTATGTGGATTTCCCTTTGTTAATATTTTATTTTACAATATGTGACATCTTGATAATTTTTTTATTCATTTTTTAGTAAGTTACAGTAACTGAAGTAGCAATAATAATATGCATAATTTTCATATTGAGTTATTTACAATATATTTATATGTACAAATAGGTGTTGTAAAGACTTGATAGAAACATGTTTCCTAATGATAGTTCATAATTAGCAAAAAACGTATATTTGACTTTCCGATATGAAAATAATGGAATCACTGTTTTTATAATAGTTTTCATTGAAAATTTTATGTCATTTAAGATATTAATCAGGATGACCAATAGTTTAATCCAAACCAATGACATTTTTTTGTATAAAATCAAAATTGGCCTTTGGAATAATTCAAATGTATTTTGCAAGGAATTCATTCTAAATATTATTAATTGAAAACTAATTGATATAATTAATGACAACTAATCAAACCGAACTGATCAATAGATTAGTCAAGAATCAAAACTGAAAATAGGTCAACAAATGAATGATCACCGTCAATGTAAAAATTATGTTAAACTAAGATACTGCTTGAAATAATTTGAACTGGCCCTAAAATTTCAGTTATGCCAATTTCAGTAACAAGGAGGAATATTAAATACCACCACTCCATAAAAAGAGCATGCAATCATTTATAGAAAATAGTAATATTTTTATTTCGTACAGATTGAAAAAAAACACCATTAGAAATTTTGAATTTCAAGGAATTAAGCCTAATTATAAATCAAAATGACTCACAAGAATTATCTATTAAGTATGCTTCCCAAAATTTTTAAATAAAATGTATTAACTGTATTAATTATAGTTTATATTTAAAACAAAGACTCTACAATGCAAATGTACAGCACATACACTTGCACAAATACACACACACACACATCAAACAAGTATCAAGAAAATATTGTATTGACATCTTTAAAATAAATATTTTTTAAGCTAAAGCACACATTGTACAAAGAACAAAGTCTGGTCATTTAATTTTGAAATCTAATCCTAGCTAAGTTATTAGTGGTGTTTAAAAATAAGAAATACTGTTTCATTATGTATAATTTATGAAGTACCTAATGAAGAACCACAGTAAACTCATTTATCTTATCATTCATTTATCACCTCCTATATGTTTTTAAAACACATAGGACAACTGCATATGGAACCTTTGCAGTATGAACTATCAGTTATCAATCATCCTCCTTGACACCGAATTATTCAAATTCTTCCTTATCTTTGTTGATTGATCCTAATATAAAATGTTCTAGCGAGGCAATAACATTTTAAACCTGATTTGGACATACAATAAAACAACCCAAAATAAACTATTCTTGCAAGAAGTGAATTAAATATAACTAAAAATATTTAAGTTGTTCAGAATCAACCTATTTTTTTAAAGTCCCTCCTTAAAACAAAAACTCAAAATACCATTTACTTGTAAATCAGTATTTGCTATCAGTACATATTGATAAGTAGTACTGAAATAATAAATATTTCTCTGAGAATATATTTCCAAGGAAAGTTCTTTAAATACTTCATGTATAGTTTGATAAATTATATAAATAAATAATAAAGTAATAATAATATATATGCAATTCTTGTTAAGGTAAGCATAAATATTTATAAATATAAATAGCAACATAAATATTTATAGTTCAATAACATAATTGTAGCTAACGTACAAAAAGATGGAACTTTTTAATTTATAAAACTAATGCATAAATAAGGAATATATATAAGTAAGCAACACCAATAGTTATGTTCCTTCCCAGAAAAGATCTATAGGAGTATTATTTACACCAAAATTAGGCTTTACACTTAGTTCAACTATAACACACTAAAATGTTTGAAATTAATGATGCCAACATTTCATACACAGAACAACCTTCCATAAAACCATGTTCTCAAATCTAGGACATAATAAAAGCTGAAAATTAGTATTTAAAAGATGCAGACACTTTGAAGTTACCAAATATACCCTCAAATTCAATACTTTGCATGCAATATTAATAGATAATTTTAGAATCACTACAAACGTGCACATGCATTATAAACTACTAATTTTCAACTCCATAATAATGCATAGAAAATAGACTAATTCACAGAAAAAAATGTTCCATGCATCAAGGAATTATGAAACCAAATAATAAGTTGTAAGGATATGTGCTAGGAAATAAAATAGGCAGGTGATAAAGGCAATTGGTGCAAGGTTGTATTGTTGGCACCTTTGTCTCTCTGCTTCTAACTGTGATCCAAGAGCATTTCGCCTCTCCACTATTTCCAGCATTTCTCTAAGAATTCTTCCTTCCATTGCAACATCTTCGGTTGTTTTCTCTGTGCAAAAAATGTTGTTAAAAATAAAATAAGGCAATAGTTTGTATATAAATTGTATGCACTGATAATCTGGAATAAGTAACAATGTTATTTTATGTACATAAAAGGCCCTCCTGTCTCCAGATTAATAAGATGCTTCCATAGGATTCATAGCTTCCATTACATTATATACACATTACATACATTACAAATTTAATAAAATAGACAGTGTAGATAACAGGGTCGGGAATTTATATAAGTAAGTGGCATCAATAGATGCCACATTACACAATTAACATGGCTTAAAACAAGAAAGATTGCACCTAATAAAATAGTGGTAAACAGCACTCAGATCAAGGATCAATGATTAATAATGATAACAATGATAATAATCATAATAATGATGATTGATAATGATCAATGGAACTTAATCAGTATTGGAGGAACTTAATTTTGAAGGAAAAATAAACTAAATTTCAAATCAAATTTATTCTAAAAGCTGAAATATCATTTACTTACTCTGCTTGTTATAACTTCTTAGTATGTTTTACTTCAGTGGTTAGAACACATGCAGCACTCCATAAGATTGTACATGACTGATGCAGAACCTATTGGTTCATTAAAAGGAGGCTAAAACTAGTAACAAAAATAACAACAAGAGGGATCTTACCTATGGGAAAATTCACCTACCTAATAATAACTGGCAAAACTATGGTGGAAATAGAAGTCTACAGGGAAATGGGAGTCATTTGGTTCAATGATAGTACACTTTTAAAACAGGACAGTTCAATGTAATTGTAGTTCTAACACTGTACCATGTGACAGATCAGCAACAGAGAGACCTGTTCATATTGTGTTAAGCATGCTATAGTGCAAAACGGCTCATTAATATGAAAGAGAGGAGCTGGGGAGAGATGTCAAAATTATGAGAACATTGTATTCCGCTCAAAACATTTCTTAGTCTTAATAGTGTTGATAAGTTAAAGCAATTTAATGTTAATTAGTTAAAACAAATAATGAACTAAATTTACATGAATACATTTTTAAAACAACTTAATTTTGTACATTTTAATATTATGAGAAGAAAGAATTACTTATATTTAATTATTATAAGGGGCTGCGGTTGCTCAGTGACTGAAGGGCATGTGTCTTGGATCATTTAGAGTGTTGGCAGTGGGAGTTCAAACCTTACATTTTTCAAATTCAAAAACAGAAAAAGGCACAGACCAAGAGGTATACCATAATCTCAAAAGCATAAGAGTGCCATAGTGTAGGAGGTGCCAATTAATTAATATCAATCTCCCTTTCATTTTCAGGGTTTTCTATGCCTGAATTTTCCCATGCATTTCTTACCAAGGGGTTAGGCTCAGTGGTTCTTTTTCTTATTTTACCTACTTATTCATTGCAGTAGCTTTACCTGTAAGTTGAGAGTTCAATGGATTGTAGGGCAGAGTTTTCAATATAACTGCCTTTTACAGTTGGCCTTTCACTCCCAAATGAAAACCCAAATTTCTAATATTAATCTTTAAACATTTAAACCAAACCACCCCAACAATGAAAATCTTTGTCCTACATTTTGTAAATTTAAAAATGAATATTTTTATAGTTTCCCAAATGAGAAAAAAGATTTGGCACTGTATAAGCATAATGAAAGGAATGTTCAACCAATTTTCTTTTATAACCAACTAGTTGAAAATTCCTGAAAGACAAATTATTACTAATAAATTTTGGCAGGTTAATCTAAGTACTCTGGCCATTTCAAAATCCTATGAATTTTACAGCATGCACAACCAACAATCCACCTTGCCATAGAAGATGGTCTAGTTACCATTGTTTCCCAAGAGGCTCTTCAACTGGTGCTGGAGTCTTGAATGCCTGTCCTTTAGTTCTAATTCTTGGGCCCTGATCATTAGTTCATTTTCATAGCGCATAACATCATTCCTTTCGCGTGTGAGTTTGAACCACTCAGATAGTAATCCCTGTTCATCCCTACTGTAATCTAAGTCAATTCAAATAAAAAATTAAATTTCACAAATCATTAGTTTCTTGCAAAATAGTTCAACCCAGTGCCAGTTGCAAATATGTAGTTGTATCCATATCCGAATGGAGGAAACAAAGGAAATTTGCCCCCTTTATAAATGGTTGTGCCTAGTCAGTAACTAAATGATAAAAAATAATAGACTACCCAATAATCAGATTACTGAATACAACATATTTGCATCTCATTGATTCAAATGAGAACAAATGCCAACTATCAATGAATAAGCACCTTAATACATCATGCATCATAACGACAATTATAAAACAGTCCATAAGTGTCAAGCATACTTTGGGTTCCCATCAAAGTTTATTGGATGCTGAAAAATTATTATCAATACAAATTACATACACAATTGCATGATCTTTAAGAACAAAAAGTTAAAATATTTAAATTGTTTCCAATGGTCAAAGTTAAACTGACAGAAATTAATTGATTGATGTGTATCTAATTAAATGTCTGTAATAAATAACTTTCATGATTCAAAATGCAATATAATATTGAGATTCATTATTAAATTCGTGCATAATTCATTGCAAGAAATTGTAAATTATGAACCAGGCAGAGCATATTCTAAACTCATGTAGGCAAGATATTTTTTGTGCTTATATTTCAAGTGTGAATGAAACTTCTGGTACCTAGATTTTCACCCCTTAAAGCTTTCTCTAAAGCTACACCTTGGGCTTCAAGTTCCCTCTGCTTGACTTCTAATTCTTCCAGCTGTCTCTGCATCTCTTGAGCCATCCGTAAACTACAAAAAATACTTTGATCAGATATTTAATGAAAACTGAACAAAATGAGATTTGCCAATGACTAAGTATATAACTCAGACTAACAACCAACCAACCCACTTAAATTACTTAATTAAACCTGCTTAAAATATTCATATATTTTGATTACACAAGATATCAATTAAACTATGCTGAATTAATCTAATGAGCTATTAATTTAACATATACACAATGAAATATATAAATTAACTATAAGTAGAAATTAAGGAGAACATAAGGTTTCTTATTAAGCAATAACACGTAATAAACTGGTAACTAGTGTAAAGCATCATATATGTGATTTTCTGCACCCCTAGTCTTTTTTAGTGAGGGGTTAAACCAGGTTTTGGCCTCTTGCCCCAGTTATTAGTACTCTGTTAATATTATAATAAATCCTGATCATAAATCAGTTATAACGAATGTGATTATAATAAACTACTTATATTACATAATTTTTTTTAAATGAGCAATAATAAATTTGATGTCATTATTACCGTTTGTTCTGGGCTTGGCGTGCAAGCCTTTGACTGGTTCTTTGCTTCTTCAAAGTAGATGTGTTGTCTTCAGAATGTGTAGCTTTTGAATCTTCTTCTGACAAGCTATCCTCTACAACATATACTAACAATGCCATACTGCCACAATGGACAAGCTTTACACACCTATTGTGTGTTAAAATGTATTGATGAATAAATATGACTGCTTGTGCATAACTATATACTATGACATGCAAATATAATAAATCTAAATCATAATTTGGACTCATATCTAACAGCTCAATTTACAGCTATGGTCCAGATAAATTGAGAAAAATACCTTGGCTTGGAGTATAAGCTTGTGGAAGAGGAGGAATAGGAGGACTGGCCACTTCACAACCTTTTTCCTGAAAAATATATCCAAATAAATTCCAAGATAATTTAGTCCTCAACTGGGATTTAAACCTGAGTCAGTTAGAGCAGTTAATTTCAGACTGTTCTCACCACTAAACTATGCTGGTCCCACCAGCAAAACACCAATTCTATTTCATTTGTGCATAGTAATGGATTATTAACCTCAGTTCAAAAACCTGTGGTGGACAAGCTTTTTATCTAATTAAAAATTTGAACTTGTAAGTTACAGGCTCATAGCAGCACAGAACACTCATCATAAGATAAAAATTGGTATAAAATTTTTTACACTTCAATTATTAAAAACAAAACAATTAAATTTAAAATAACTACATACCAACTTGAAATAATTACACCATGAAAAAGCATATAATTGTTTTTTTTAATTCATCAAACTTATGTATTTAACTTGTATGAAATAATATAGGGTGGCAACTAACTGGATTCTAAGTTATTAATTTAACATTAAGAAAACAGTAACAAACCTTAACCTTATTGTTCCTGAACTTAAACAATTTTGTAGGAGATTGACTAGATGGAGTTTTTGGTGGCGATGGAGATTTTTTGAGGAAGAAATTAGAAACAGTTTGAATAATGCTCTTTTTACGATCAGGGTCTCGTGACTTCTTTTTTCCTTCACTATCTTCAATATGACCCTTTAAAATATAAAATTTTAAAATAAATATGAGAAATAATTTATGTAATATTACAAAATAATTTTTGTTATATAGAAATAGCTGCCTTTGATGATGAGGAAGAAGAAGATTTTTCACAAGGATCAGTTAAGTGTCGTTGTATTTTTTCTCTCAATTTCTTCATTTTTTCCTCGGGGCTCAGACCTAATTCTTCATCACTCATCATTTTAAACTTAGCTTGTGCCGCTTCCCGCAGGTAAATCCTTAGATTGGGATGTCCTACTGGAGTTTTAAATACATCTTTTTCAGAGTCAATTGCCATTCTTATATCAGGAAGAGAAACTCCAGCATTAGAAGGTGTGACATCTTGACTTTTCCCTTTTTTCTGACTACCAATTTTGCAATAAGAACTGACAGTTGAGGCCCTTTGTCTCATTTCTGGCTTAAGTAATGCTGATGGAGTATAGAAAACCTCTAAGTTCCCTGTAGAAGGTGTTTTCAGTCTTACAGGAGTTTCCTGTTGTAAGCTTGAGCATTTTACTCCATTATCTTCTGTTACTTCAACAGAGATTATAGACTTAGGTCTTTCTGGGGATTTGATTTCCCCAGAAATAGATGATTTTGTGGCATCATCTTTTGCCAGAGATCTGTTTGAACCAGTAACTGAGTTAAGAGATCCAAAGGCTGTTAATGGACTAGAGCTACCACGTATATATCTCTTATTTTTTTTATCATGAGCAGATTTCCCTTGAGAAAGTACTTTATTTAAAACCATTTCATGTATTAAATCTTTCTGTATTAATCTTTCTTTCGCCAATTGCTCTAGTTTCCTAGATGTTTTTGGAGATGTATTACTCGTTGTTTTTGAACCCTCTTTTGGCGTTTCTATTTGATTTTCACTCGTTGTTTGTTTATCTTCTTGAGAACCATTATCAGAGACCTGGAGAGGAAGGCTTTTGATTTTCTTAGATTTCCTTACATCAATTGAATCCCTCACATATCCAAATGGCGATACTCTACCTTGTAATCTTTGAACAAAATCAGAATATTCTTTAGAATCAATATCTTTTTGAATTATTTCCTCAACCTTATCTTCCACTGTGGGACATGACTTCACTGGATCTACAGGACTGTCTTTAACAGTTATGGCTTCAGAAGTTGTTGTGTCAGTACATTCTGTTTGTTTTGAATCTTCATCATCTTTAGACTGAGCATAATTTTCTTCTAAATGTACATAATTTACAGCCTCAACTACTGGTGTGAGTACATCTTCATCTTCTGGTGGATTTACAAATTGCACATAACCGCTATTATGCAAAAGTGATTTATTTTTTGCACCTTCAAATTCTTCACTGCTACTATCATCTTCTGATCCACCATTATCCATAAATTCCAAATTGTCAATGTTTTGTAATACACTGGAGACGGGAGTTTGGTCAGTTCTGCCTTTTCCACAAACATGGGTAAATTCATCATCAAAATCTTCAGTTCTAGCAATTTTTGCAGCAACACCACGAGCATTTCTTCTATTACGTGGGCCCTGATGTTTGCGAAATGTAATATACTCTGGATTAATATTCAAGTCCAAGTCCTCCAAAGTATCTGAGACCATAGTATCCTCATCTCGTGCCCAATCAGATAATTCCGTTTCAGTAAGGGCAGCTGCAACAGACTCATTTTTGAAGCTTTCAGAGTCATCTTTCAAAGAGACAGGTGAAGGTGACCTGCTTAAATCACTTTGCTGTAAATCTACATCTTTTGAAACAAAAAGTTCTGCAGGAGTAGAAACTTGTTTTAGAATTTCCCCAGAATTTTTGTTAAACTTTTCAAGTCCAGGGACAGTAATTACTTTTCCTAATGAACATTCTTTATTTTCAATATTAGGAACCAAATCAATTTTATCCTGGGCTCCAGGATATTCTTTTTCTTTCTGACAGACATCAGGGATCTGAAGATTAAGACTGTCAAGGGGTTGTGCATCATCATCTTCCATTAGTTCTCCACGAGAATTATGTATTTCTAATTTAGGTGGAGACTGAACAAGACCATCACATTCCTGACCACTTTCATCTTCACTTGTACTGTCATCTGATAACAGAGAATCACTTTCAATATCACCTTCTTTTTCTTCATTCCTGGGAAATTCTGGAACAAAAATAGATGTTTCATGAACTGGGCTTCTGCTGCGAAATTCTTCATCATCAGGTTTCTTAATTTCTGGCACTTGTTCTTTAATTGGAGACGTTTCCTTCTGTTGCAATGTATTATTACTGTCTACATTCTCATTAGGTTTACTTTCTTTATCTTTCAAGCTACAAACATGTTTGAATTCATCACATGGTGGAAGTTCTTTTTTGGCTAACAAATGAGGCATTGAATTAACAATTGGTGAGGTTCTTAACCTATCTGCACCTTGCAAGAATGCTTGCATTGTAGGGCTAGGTTCTGGAGCTGGGTTTAACAACTTTTGTTGTTCAGATATCTGGTCGATTAGGCTTTTAAATTTTGAATCCAATGTGGAAGCAGATCCTGATTTACGAACATTTCCTGAAAATCCACTTGTACCTAGCAGGTATTTCTTCTTTAATTCCAAAGAGATTTTGGAGGCAATACCCTCAGTAGATTGTGTTCGATTTAACAAATAATTTCCTCTATTTGGATTAAGTAGAGCTGCAGGTTTTGGTTTGACATTATTATTTAACAAATTATTGGGAGGTTTTTCATCAGTGATTTTGTTCAGCTCCAATTTTACATCTGTGCTGGGTTTTTTATTTAAAGCTCCATTAAACTGATGTGTAGTAACTAACTGAACCTTCTTTGGTTGTTCTAAATGCCCTCTTTTCACCTAAAAAATAAAGTATTTGTGATTGAGATACACCGCTTAAAGTTAACATTTTACTATCATGTGTAATATGTAATCCAACATATATTAGAAATAATTCATCTTGTATAGTTGTTGTGTATGTTATGCATTAAGTAATACATAATGCAGAATAGTTTTATATATATTTGGTCATAACATTAAAAAAGATATTAATAAATACACATTTTTAACTGTCATGTTTAGTAAGGAGTCACCTCCACTCCAAACATGTCATAACCACAAACTCAGTTTATTTTTTCTGTTTATTTACACACCCGTATTTTAAATTTTCTCCTATTTGAATATTCCCAACAAACTAATTAAAATAGATTTTAGTTTTGGACTCTTTTACTTTCAGATACATTGTACATAAAATGCCAAGAAATAATACATACAGATAACTTTTATAGCTTAATGATTAATTTCAAATATTTTTGTATACGAATATAATGTCCAAATATATCCTTCCCATCTAGTTAAAATGTTAAATATACTCAATACTTGTACAATATTTTTATATATTTACCAAAATTAAATTTTACAATAAACCAAAGATTTAACAACACATATTTTACCTGTACAGGATGATCACTAATAACAATATCTGGAATTGGATGAGTAGTTCCATCATGTTCAAATTCAGAATCAGTTGATATTTCAGTGGCAGAATTATCTTCTGGTTCACTTTCTTCTGAAGAAGCAGTTGATGTCAGATCATCATCAGATGCAACCTAAAAATCATTTAACAGTTCATATGTGCCGATAAAGTTGGATCACAGTCAAACATTTGATACAAACATGTGGCTTTATTTCCCTTAAAATTATAGGGAAATCAATTATTTTTCCTTGCTTATGTAGTGCAAACACCAACTTTGGCTGTTATGCGTTTAATTATATTAAATGCAATTTCAGTTATATGAGTCATTAAAACATGAAGATGAAATTATTATATTAAAATATGCATTAATATATGTACTTGGAATTACTGAAAATGATAAGACCTCATTGTAGGAACTAAAGTCAAAAATAATCTGAACTTGTAAATCATGTCTTTGTAAATAAAAGTGTGATTTGCACAATGAGCATGTTGCAATAAAAGCTTTCTAATATAAAGATTAGAACTAGTAAAAAAGGTAAAAACTGGACCAGAAAAAGTGACAGGTTTTGCAACAACTCCTTTAAAAGATATTGCCAAGAACAGGTTGCAGGACTAATATTGGTAAGTGGTACACATGCTGTAGCAGCTTACACAGGGTTTGTCACTGATGAAAGTGGTTTATTTTAAATACCTGCATTATTTAAAGTGCTCAGTTTATTTTTGACCCTATCCCACAAATAAACTTCATCTGAAAGTTATAAACGTATTTAAGCATTTCTACTCAGTAATATAAAGACAGTTATAAGTTATAACAAAAGCATATACATACTGTGGCATGACATATTAGAAAACACATATATTTATGTGTATAAATATATACACACAGATATGTAACACACAACACACAAAAAATTTAGCCTTTCTTATAGCAAATGATGTGCACTCTTCAAAATAATGTAATACCTGCAATTAATGACATTAATTCTTATATAAACAAAAATCTACACTACATGCCTTTAAAAAGCTCAAACTCAATTTTTTAAATTATCCTTTGTAAAAGTAGGCTTGAGTGGAAATTGTCTTTATTGATGCTTAAAATTCTATTAAAGTCTGCAATGCATTTTGATTACAAGTTATGGACAAGAAAGACTAAAAAAAGAACCATGTACACCAAGTGAATACAAAAATGAACAGTTCAGAAATTATAATGGAACCATTATAACAAATGAATGATCTATACCAGACATTTAGACAGTCCAAAAATAATAATGCAATATGTACGTTACTTTAAAACATATAAAATGTTTTATAAAGTTAATTGTAATTATGACTGCAATAAATAAAAATAACAAATAGTTTCATGAAGGTTGATAATAAAAGTGATTGTACTAACATTAATAAACAGTTGCTATATACTTAACTTATTTAATGAGTATGTCCTCTTATAAAATAATTGCCCATTGAATCATACTTTATTCATATCAATAAACCATCTATCATATTAATAAAAAGAGGAAACAAAGCCATTTACTTAAATATATTATTCCTTTTTTAAGTAATCAACCTCATTCATTCTGAATTTGTACATATTAAATTAACGTTACAATATCAGTGTAGAGGACCCACTCAAGTCTACGTGTTAAACTGTGAGATAAAACATGAATTGATTTGCAACACTGACATTTCTGTTAATAAAGAAATTTAAAGAAAACTCCAACGCTGTTAGGTTAAAGTTATAACGGTAAATTATAAATACCTTAATATAAAAATATTTATCTCCATCTTTTCAGTAATTTTTGAAACCTGTAAGACTTTAAGAATCACCACAGCTAAGGCACAAAAATCATTATTTCATCTCTTATACATATGTTATAGAAATTAAATGCAGTTTTATTATAATTTCATTTACACTAAAGAAGAAAACCCTGCTAAAACCATGTATTCAGTCCCTAATGAAATGTGTAATAATGCTACCTGTTTGATCACTTACTTTAAAATTGGGTCCATTATCAAGTTCATCACTGGCTACTGTCTAAATGTCATTAATACTAAAAGCAGCTTATGTGTACAGTAAAAACAAACACTATATTTCTAAACTATAATTTTTAAAAGAGCACTATATAAAAAAAAATGCATTGCAAATAACGGTAATATTATTATCATTGTGCCAAAATATTATTCCAATATAAAAAATGTCATCATTAAAATAGAGCCAATGCACTATGTAAAAGAGTGACTTTAAAATTGATGCCATTTTCTACATAACACTGCACTCCTTTTTCTTATTTTTTCCCGATTTTATTGATGTAATCTTCACCTCTGTCTCAGAACCAGTATCAGATCCGGCGTGCAAAGTTTCAGGAGGGACTTCTTGTTTCCTCAGTTCTCTAGCACGAATTTCATCCTCTCCTTCAGTCGCTGTTTCACTATCATCATCTAAAAATTTAATTCAACATTGCAAAGAATCCATCCTAGGAAACATTTTGTTCAGATATTCACATATATTTAATACAAATAATCAATACTACTTCAGTGAAACATTTCATAGTTGAACAGAGTCCAAATGAAACAAATTTAAATTTACATTAGGTGATTAAACTACTAACTAAATGACTCACAATTATGATACAACCAGCAAAATGGTTGTAATCATTGATTAAAGTTCTAGTTAAGATGGTTTGTAAATCATCTGTTATGTCCTCTGAGTAGAACTGAACAAGTTAAGCCACTATTTGAACAATAGAGGAAAGCAAAACGTCTGAAAGTTGTGGCAAACTCCATTTTGTAGAGTTCACTTATGTTATTTAGTAATTTTCAAGAAATTAAATATTTCTTGTTGCCCTGACCTGAAGCAATTCTGAACTCTTTACATTTAAGGAATATAACTGTTTAATTGATTTATCAATTCTAATGCGTTTGTTATTATTGTATTATTAGTTAGTTACTTCAAGTACTGCAATAATTCAATGCATATTTAGATTATTATAAACTGACACAACTTAAATTTACAGTTTTCATTCTATGAATAAAACGTTCTGCCATGTTGCTCTGAGCTCATTAAGTACAATGGTCCGTGTGTGTCTACGGTTTGCAAAGAAAATTATAACTTGGTAAAATGTGGCCTGTTTATCTTAATTTCTTAACAAGTCTAACCAAAAATATGCATTACTTCAAATAAGCATATGCACGTACACTCAGGCATTTGTTTATTTTAGATTATGCATACCATCAGTATCACCATCCTGATAGCTGCAGTGGGTATCGGAATCGTGCTCAGAAGCATATCTCCGTGTCCAGTCTTGAGCAATACGCAAAGTCTCTTCTGCATTGATGCCAGTATCCAGCGCTTCAGCAAAAGCATCACCATCCTCTGAGTCACTCGAAGTATCACTAAAAAAAATAACAACTTATAAAGCACATTAACACTTTACAAACTTTAAGCACTCAACAATTTAAATCATAGCTGTGTTACAGCCTGCTCCCATGTCAACAAACTTTTTATGCACAAACAAATAAAATGATACCTTTCAAGGGATCAAAAATAATAATAATACCATAAAACATTTCTGTGGAATTCACCTTAAAAAATACTCTTTTTCAGTATGCCTATTTCAAACAACTCATATTCGGTTAATTTGTTAAATACATTTGCCCATTAATAATTTACAGATAGTACAAGAAATTTCAAATCCACTGAAAGTCTGACTGACCATGACAAGAAAGTTTATGCCTACGAAACAGAATACTGCATAATGAATATCAGTAATTCAGGTTGACTAAGATTATTATGCAGTTGGGTACTAACTTTGACCGAGATAAATGTGTAGCATAAATTTTGTAGCTTTACAATCTAAGACCGTAAATCAATAACGAATTAATATCTTAAAAATTTCAATAATAAAGTTCTAACGACTATTTTGTCCAAGAACATAATGCTTTCCATATAACATTAAATCCTTAAATATCCCTCTGAAATACTTGCTGAGATTCTTGGTCTCAAGATATGTGTTAAAATGATGTGATGAAATATTAATATTGGACAAATTCAAGGAAACTTAAATAAGTTAAAATAATTAAATTACCTTCATTACCTAACACCATGAACTTACCAGTTATAAATACAAAATTTGACCAAATAGTTACCAAATAATGTTTACAAATAGGAACAATACTTTTTTAGAGTAAATACCTAAGGCTTGAAGAGTCTGTATCACTGGAAGCTTCAGTAGCTGAAGCACCAAAGTTTCGGTCGGTCCATTCATCTTCCTCTAAATCAACACAATCGGATAAGTTTTCAAATTCAACTCGTTCCGGAGTTCCAATGGTATCGTTCTAAGAAATGGATTGGCAATTAGTAAGACAAATGAAAAATCTTAAGTAAAGCAATTGTGTAAATATAACCTTTATCTTACAATTTCATCGGGTTGGGCTGTTTCTATTTGTTTAGGTAGAGTATCTTTGTTACGCTCTTCAACTGGTCTCACCCTCTTTGCAATACCCTCCAATCCAAAATGTTGCATACAGAAAAATCTAGATCCAAATTTTCCATCTCGATCAAATAAATAATTTCCTGTAGATCAAGAAATGTATTACATATAATTTTCATATTAATTTAAAAGGCAATAAATACAAATAAGCTATTAATACAGGAAGAAAATCTGTTATCTTGGTCAATTACTGTAATAAAATACTAACTTTTGCACATGACTGAAACTTACCAAGGCGGAGGGTTGTCGAGCAATATTGGCATCTAAAGCAGCCTCTATGGAAAAATTTCCCTTCTGCACTTAATCTTTCCATGAGGTATACTCTCTTGTTACAAAAATGGCAGACTTCACTGGCTCCCTGAGGCGTTATTGTCACAACTCTACCATTCTACAGTAGTAAATAAAAAATAACAATGAAAATCTTTAAACACCTAAAACAATAAATGAGTGAACGTTTATTCCCTGGTTTATTACCAGTATTTCACGATCTCACCAGGAGTTAGTGATAATTCAAATTCTGGTTGCAGAAACCTTCACTCATTTATTATCCTTTTCACCCTTAATTTCATTACAACAACATAATTTAGGACAGTCAAAAGACAATTTAAAATATTCGGTTTTACCATTTAAGGAAATACAATTTGAAAATATTATAGTAGTATCGTAATGTACAAAGTACTACAATTTAGTTTGATAGACAAAGTAAATAATTTACTAACAGTTGGTTTTTGAATTACAGGTTCCTGATGAATAGTTGCCAAGTGTGCTGCCATTGCCGATACCTTGTTTGCTCCCCTTTGTCCCTGCTCTAAATAAGAACCTTCTTTTATCTTCTTATCAAGCTTCTGTAAGTTAGAATCTATTTCTGCATACTTCTTACCCTTTTCTACTTCACTTGTTGTTCTACCTTTAAGTTTCCTTTCCATAGCTGAAAACTAACAAACAGAAAAATTGCATTAATAAAATATGAAGAGTGAGAGCTTAAAAATGTGGAAACTCAACAGATAAAAATGTGGTAATACCTTATCTTCAAACTGTTCTTTACTCCATTTTGGTACTTTTTCTGCTTTTGGTTTTGAGGCACTTCTTCCCATCTTATTCTCCTCTATTTTTTTTTCAATTTCCCTTACATTCCAATCAGTCTTTTCAATCTTCCCTGCAAAAGTAAAAACATCGTGTGATCCAGAGTCCAAATAAATTTCCTTTTTTAAATGAAAACCTGATTCTGCACAATAAAGTTTTTAAATTAGAGAATGGCAGTCAGTATAAATTTTTTGAATCCACATAAATATTCAAATGTGAAATGAAGCAAGAGAAATACTTTAAATAAAGATGAAATGCTAAATGCTTCTAATTTTCAGAATATCATATCCTGTATATGAATTCAATTTTCCTGATTTCTTCAATTTTACAAACTGTGTTAAGAAAACAGTTTCACGAAAAATGCAAGATATAAGTTAATAAATGAAGAATAAACAATTACTAACCAATGGCCCGGAGTAGATCTTTTGGTTTTTTTTCTTGAATATTTCCACGAAGTTTGGCTTCTAAATCTTTAACTCTACCACTAAAGTCTTCATCCATTCCTCCTGCCTTTCTCAATTCTTCTCCCAGTCGATTGTCACGATCCTATTTTAGTAATAAAATTTATATCAAAGTTTGAAGAATACAATTATTAAGTGACATTAGATAAAATATTTTATTATAACGAAATATTTTTTCACTGTTAAAATCTTCCATGAGTTTCAACAGAAATAGTAATAAAATCTCTTTAAAATGAGAAAAATGAACATTTTAAATAAGAATAACAGAAATAAAAATTAAAATAAAATAACTGTTGAAATTTAAAACATTATATGATTTTACAAACTTGTAAATAAATGGAATAAACACAAAAAAATCCATGCAAACTCAAGAAGGAAACAAATATAATTTTAAACTCTGTTAATTCTTGTTTCAGTATTATCTTCAACTTATTAGTATTCTCAAACATTATTCACAAAATTCAACCCAATGAAACAGTAAATGTAATGTTTAAATAAAAAATGAAAATAATAATCATATAAACTAATTTTGTATAGACAATGTATAAGAATAATTCAAAACACACTCAAATAATTAAAAGTCATAGTCTACACAAGAGTACATGTTTTTAGCACATCTTACAATACATATTAATTGTATTATTAAAACCATGAACATATTATATAAATGCAGTACAACTACAGCTTCAGAATTAGATAGAGTATAAGCAGCAAGCAGGGCACGAACACTTGATACAACCAGATGGCTTACAGGATATAAAAGTTTGTTTTCAAGTAGTTTGACCCTATCTTTGAAATCTGGAGCTGTTTGTCTATACAGAAACAGTGAATAATCTTCAAAAGGAGTATTTTCAACAGGTCTCGCATTAGACTGCAACATCTGCATGCTCTTGTAAAATTGTTGGGTGGCCAAATGGCGCATATACTTCCGTTTCATCATACGCTCCATTTTATTCTTCTCAATTTCTTCCATTAATTTTCGTCTATCTTCAAATCTTTCCTAATATCCACCAGTTTGATTATGTATAGTTATAACGAATTTTTTTCAGATAGTGCCAAAACAACCAAAAAATGAAGAAGCAACTGGAGTCAATTTTTATTATAGTAATTACAACCTGAGTGGGAATAATGCTCACATTATCCTCTATGAATATTTTAATTCTAAAAATTGTCTAAATGCATAAAAAAAATTCTAAAAAATGACAACAAAGATAAAAACCATTCTGAAAATGGAATTGTGATATAATAAAAATATTAGTGTGTGGCTGGAATGGGCAAAAATATTAGGTACATTTTTAAATTAAACATAATATAAATAACATGAATAAATCAAAGAACTACAGCCATTTATCTCTTTACTTCTTAAATCTGTCTTGAATAAGGTATAAAGTGATCCAGTAAGCTGATAAAAATATTCAACAATTCAGTGGTTTATTTTTAAAACAGCAAAATAAAACTAAGAATACTAAGTTTTTTCACCATAACCATCAATTATTTTGCACCTCAAACAGCTTAATGTTGATTCTAGTCAGATTATTCTACACTATCAATTTTTCTGTTCAACTTTCTTAGACTCATTTGAGGAAGAAAATAATTGTATTTTGTAACTTACAACAGAGATATTGCTGCGTCGTTTTCTAGTTGTTGAAGTTCTTGATGGTTTCACAGTAAGACGTCCTAATAAAGATACTCTTTGGGAGGTGGACATTTGTGCCAACAATCTGGCAGCCTGGGACTTATTGGCTTCTTCGTTACTCATATCCATTTCCTCCTTTTCCAAGTAAGAAGTTCATTTTAGAACAGATAAAACATTTATACAACCCAATATAAATAAAGTGAACTTATTTTAAAACAAAACCTGTGTATGTTAAATATACTAAACAACTAAAAAGTGAAAACTTACAAGTTTAGGAAGTTTAATGTGTGGAATTTCTCCTTTGAAAGTATCATACACTTGGGACAGGTATGATATAAGGGCAAGTTTATCCGGAATTTCACATTCAGCCATTTCTTCCCCGGTCATAACCTTTAAATAATTACTTTTAATGGCAAACATTAAAATATAATTAAAAATTGAAGAACAATACATTTAAGGACTTACTGGTGGGATTGACAACTCTCGTTCGAGTATGTCGAAAGCAAGCTGATTATTTTTTGCAATATCATTTTTGTTCAAGGTGTGAAAATCAATAAGATGGGGCCTATATCGATGTATAATGGCACATAATGCAAGACCGTCTTTGAATGATGTTGTCATATCTTCTATTCTCACGTTATCATAGAGCGCTACTTGCTTCTGAAGCCAGTGCAAAAGAGTATCAGGATGTACTTGTGAATCTGCAAGATTGAAAAATTCTTAGAAAAATATTAAAAAGTTAGAAAAAATTAGTTTTTAGAGTAAAAAAATTTAATAAAAGTTAATGTTATTTACAAAACAGCCGTACTACTTACTATTAAAAATATGGTGATTCAGATATGTCAGCAATGTATTACTAACATACATTATAGAAGGCAATTAAACTAACAGGTTTATTATTTCTTCTAATTCAAACTTTTAATACTATGCATCTTATAATATTACTAACTCCATTCTATATTAGCAGAGTAAAGTATTTCTTTAACACTGAAACAGTTTGACTGGTGATTTTTGTAATTTTGTGCAACAGGTCGAATGACTAACTGATTTGTTGTTCTATAAAGAATTAGCCTTTAAAAAGGTCAAATCAAGAACTTTAATAATATAGTTAATTTAACAATAATAACACCATTATTTAAAAAACTAATTATGTATTATACTTTCTTCAGAATAAACTCTTTTATTCTTCTTACTAAGAATAGGTAAAAATTATATATTATCATTGTGTTAATTATAGGCGCATCTGCCATATCTAGGCATTCGACAATCTGGATTCAATTTAAAAAGTAATCTTATGTTCACCTCGTCTTCTTCGTTTTTTAGGAACATCCTGCTGCTGCTGCTGTGCTGGAGCTTTAAGGAACTGATCAACAGCTACAGAATCATCAGTGTTAAAGAGACCTCTAACTTGAATAGGTAATACTGCTTGTGAATTTAAATTAGGATACCTGTAATATGTATGTGATAAATTTTCATAATTTTTTATGTTATGAGTTGATATAAATTTATGATCAACATGAAGTCAAGACACATAACAAATACGAACAGCTGCTTGTTTTTTTTGTTAAACTGTTAATTGAATATCATTGCAACTCAAATAAAATCATACTCGGTTTTACCAATTATGTCCTATTTATAAAAATTATCATAGGTCCAAGGTACATAATTAGAATAATAATTCAAATATAAACTTTAAATTTATCTTACAAATAACATTACCTAGAATGAGGATCAAGAGTATAAGACTGGAGATCACGTTGGAGATTTTCAGGTGTTGTCTGAGCAAGTAGCCTGTAAATACTTTCCCTTTCAGCAAGAACTTGTAGTGGATGATTTCCCATTGACCAACTTCTGACTGCCCAGCATGCATCAAGAGAACTCAAAAAACCACGTGCACACCCAGATCCAGTTGGCCAAAATGGCTAAATACATTTGTAACAACAAAAGTAAATGTCCAAATTTAATTAATAGAAAACAAAAAAAAATTAAAATGATATCTGATGAACTAATTGTAAATGAATCATAAAAAAAATTCAGACACCTCAAGCAAGTAGAATACTCGAAACTTCCATGTCCTGCAAGGTGTGGAGGATGTGAAAGAAAAGTGTTAAATTATAGTGACAAATAGAAATGAAATATAATTTTTAATTTCACCAAAACTGCTTATAATTCTTTTATAGTTAAAAATTTAAATGTTTGTGAAATGTGCACAACTAATAATTTTGAATACGATAATAAACTATGATGTAACAAATATCTAAATAAAATGAGCACACCTCCAGAAGACTGTCTCCAACTAATATGATGAGAAGTCTGTGACCCTTTCTCTCAACAACTCTACTAGCATTTTCGGCTGCGTACATAGATGTAAAATCAAACATAGCAACATCTGGTTGTCCGTAATGATTAACAGCAAATTCTAATTGTGGAAGTCGGCAACCAGTGGAAAAATCAGCTGCTTCTCTGGCATAATCCATAAGTGCGCCCTTATCAACATTTTCAGTGCCCAAAAGCTTTGCTGTGTCAACATAATCCTAAAAATGAAAGTTCTTTTTTTAATTTTTCATCATTCATTGATTTCTGCATAATTTTAAATATATTATTAATAATAAAAATGTATTAACATTAAGTATAACTCCTTTGTCAATAAGGCTATGTTTCTTTGCTGTCATAACAAAATAATGTGTGTCATCTTTGTAGTACACAATGTTTTCCAAATCTATACCAGTTGTTGCATACAAATCCTTAAAAAATTTCTGATTAAAAATAAAAGCAACACCACTGATTTCTTCAACTCTAGCTTCAGCTTCAGTATGCCTGTTAATAAAATTGGCTGTAATGGCTATTGCCAATTTCCCTCTAAACTCCTTTCTCTTGAACCCTGCAATGTAATAAAATAATAAATAATATGCATAATTGCATATACATTAAAATAATGTATGTTTAATGCATATGCATTAAAATAATAAATATGATAAATAATATGCATAAATTAATAGATAAAAATTATAAGAATTAATACCATCAAGAGTGTTACGTTTTCCATCAGCACCAATAAGTACATCAAATTCATACTGTGAGACTGGATGATCACTTGGAACAACAGCAGCCCTCCAACCTATTTCTAAAACAACAGCACATATACTTATTTGTATACAAATGTACCAAAACACTTGAGGAAAATTCCATTTCATATTAATAAAACTAAAACTAACTTTCCTTTTCCTGATCCTCTGGTGGTGGTAAAATATCCTCAAAGCTAACACCTTCATGAATTTCCACACCAAAAATCAAAGCGACTTTCAATAATATACACTGTAGCTGTCTTATACCTAAAAAAATAAAACAGTAACATTAATATTATGCAACTGTGATATGTTCCTTTTATTAGCATTGTTTGCTATTATTCACATATTTATTGACATAATACAGTCAATTGACATTCTCGAATATTTACTGTTGACAAATTTTGAAACGTACAGAACATAAAATCCTGGAAACAATTTAAAACCAATTTGTTCTTAATATACTATCCAACCAACGCATGAACATACTTATATGGTCGATGGCACCAGCACAAAATCTGCCAAAAAACTTTTTTGCCCCCAGACCTCGGAGGTCATGAATGACAAAAGGCCACAAATGCAAAACATTGTTCCTTGATATTCTGTCCCTTTTTTCTATGACCACAACCTTTGCTCCCAGCAATTGTGCTTCTATAGCAGACCTGAGACCACAAGGTCCTGCACCAATAACAAGTACCTGCACATCACATTAACACAAAAACATCAAGCACTAAGTTCATATTCAGGATTTATCTTTATTTATTCACTATAATAAAGTAATGCTTACTGAATAAAAAAACTGAAAAAGTAATTTTTCTAATTTTTTAAATTTAATTTTAAATCATATTAAATTCTGATCAATTAAATAGTAATACAATAATTAAGGATATGAAATACAACTAACATCAACTTAGATTAATTGAAGTAGTGAATGTAGTATATTAATAAGGTTTATTGTTCATAAACAGCTTTCTAATCTTACAGACCAGGGGTAAATAGTGATTAAAAATAATGTAAACTAAATCCATAAATGTTACTCTAGTAATATGTTTTCCTTTTAATCTCTTGCATTAAGAAATTGTGCACAATTAGGGTGACATTTAAACATTACAAATCGCAAAGGTAATACATTTCAGAAGTCATGGAGACAGCAGGATCTGATAATAGATCTCAATGCACACTTTAATTGGCAACCGGATACTACTGCATGTATATCATGTATCACTTACTAAAATAGATCACGTTACTACTGTCCAGAAATACAAACAGGATGCTACTATTTTGACAATAGTATAGTATATTAATAAACTATAGTCTTAAGGCACTTAAAATTATTGTTTATATAAGACTTACTCTTGTATTGATACATGTTTTTCCACGATTGTAGCATTTGTGACTTGCTCTCTTGTCAAACTTATTCCATAATGCTTGAGCTTTCCACGAGCGAAGTTTTGCCTAAACAATGTTTATGAACTAAAATAAATATATAAAACAGAAAATAAAAATGTTGTCTGGGTCTCTTCAATGGAATGATGTAGCCCATGTGACATTCCCTTTTGGGATTGCGGAATGGGGGCTTGAGTCCCAACTCTTACTTATCGTATTCCACATCGCTGTTTTTAGCCTAACTTGACCTATACCATAAAACCCCCAGGGGCTTATCAGGGCTTGTGAATAGGAATCAAACAGACATTTGGCAACAGCATTAGCTATTGACACTCATCCAAATTGGCACTCATAATGAAAAATACACATAAAACAATCACATTAACATGTATAAAACAATGAACGTTGTTGCTTTCCTTGTTTTGTATAGCGCAAGGAGATATTTATTATCTGTTAGGCGCTAAACCAATGAATGAATAAAAAGTTTTTACAATCAAACCATTGAATATAAATACCTTAAGCTTAGGGTAGAAATGTGGAAAATTTGTAGGCTGGGTATGAAGGAGTTGACATAAGTGACGGTAGTGTGCCAAGATTGATTTAAATGTATTAGCAGAGCAGAATTGGTCAAAAACATCAGCTGCTAATGCCGAGTCAGGTGATACAACTGCCCGACGTTCCATCACCACCACCCTTCTCCCATAAAACTGTAAAAATGTTTCAAAGAATATGTTTTAGAAGAACTATACAACTGTTTAACAATTCAATAGTCAAAGGTTAAGTAGACAAGTGTCACTCAAGAATGATAACAATTTTACATTATTTCTTATATAAAATATTTCAAAAGTTAAAAAAAAATATTTGGAACAATAACAAATAAACAAATTGTCATTTTTAATACAGACAATAATTTATTTTCTTACAAGAAATCAGAGCTTTTAAAAAAGGATATTGGAAAAATTACATTATTCATTATATAATAAACTTAATTTCTTATGTTTTAAACTTAATTTGCAAATAATCAACAAGAGAATATCAATGAAATGTCCATTTTCATTCTATTTTACCCAAAATCTTCAATATGCTTAAAATGTAATGCTTATGTTATAATTTATGAACCTTGATAGCAAGAATAATTTTTATATTACCCACTGAAAATGTTCCTACAAGCCTTCCACAAAAAGCATTATAAAGAGCATTATTAATATATATGCATAAATTAAAATACATATTAAATTAAGTAAAATTAAAAAATATTAAAATATTCCATTCAAGTACTTGTCTGAGTAAAAGAAATTATAAATTACAATATTATAGTCTATTTAAAATGATCAAATGATGAATTCACAATATTGAAGAAACTAAAACAGTATGATTTTCAACTTATATAAAACACAAAACATAAATAAGAGGGTCAAAGCATTAAATTAATTTCCTGCAGTGTACAATTTGTTTTAAGAAATTAAGCTAAGTAATTAGTCACACTTCCTTAACATAATTAAATCAATTAAATCTTAACCCCTAGTGGCCACCTAATTACAAGTTTAAGGCGAACCATGGTATAGACTAATGGTCAAACCTCGACCTAAAACATGACATCTCTAAACAGATTGATACATTTCTAGAACCTCCAACAATTTTACACCCAACTAAAATATTTAGTATGCAATATGACATAAATGGAAGAGGGATCGGATAATAGGGCTGTAATAACTAAATTGCTGCCTTCTGACTCATCATGGTCAGTAAGTACACTCTGACTCATAAAACAAAATATACATGCATTCTATTCAAAAATGTGAACATTAATTTTATTTCCAATACATATTAATTGTTATTTTTTATTTTAATACTGAACTTTCAAATGTAGCTAGCTGGAAAAATATAGTTTGTCAAAATAGATTACAGGAACAATGACCGGGAAAAAACTATGCCATAATTAGAATTCAGGAAACTCTCTTCATCTGTATGCATGCCAAGTTTTTATGTAACAGTTCAACCTGTTTCTTTGTTCATTTTACATGGTTAAATCAAGGGCAAATGATATTAGTCACAGAATGATAACAATAAAGAAATAAATATTTAATGTAGCATTCACTGACTTCCTTTGTGCTCACATCTTGCTAGTAGTTGAAAATGTATAAAAATTTAAAAAACAACTCAATTTTATTAAAGTAGGAAATTCCAGAAAGTATGCCAGTAAAAACCTAGGAGAAATTAGATCAACAAGTTACAAGTGAGATCAACACAGTGCTAACTCTATCTGAATAGTTATGTATAAATACACATAACAATTGTTATACAAATATTTCATACCATCACTTCAATATTAGGAACACTTCATAAATTATCCTCAAATTAAAGTAAAAACAGCAAATAGCATCTTACCTTTACAGAATTCCTTATGAATGTACCATTGCATTAAATTTGTTTCTGAAAAAGAGAAACATACATACATATATACATATTGGAACAATATTTAAATAATTATATGAGTTCAACCTGAAATTTAATTCTTCTATTAAAATTATTTATTTAATTTAAATAATAAATAATTTAATAACAATAGTAATACATTTAAAAATATACTGATAACTACATCTGATGAATTGGCTTAATTTATCAATAAGAATCCGTATGAATAGTGAATATTTGTTTAATGGCAATGTATCGAATGAAGATAACGATATTTTAGTTGAAATGTGGTGTTTAACTACGTTTCCATTCTCCATCTAAGATTCTGTGCCAATTTTCATGTTATTTTTGGAGAGTTGAGTGGCCTTGCTTCAATTTATGGTGGAAGATGTTACAAAAATAGAAGAGTCTGATTATTCCATCAGCTCAAGAGAGACTTCCCAAGACCTCTCAAGCTAGGGTGTCTATGGCAATATTCCCAGTTAGCTTAAGAATTTTTATATTATATTCAGATGCTTACAAAATGTATCATACAATATATGACCTTGATAGCAGAAGTTAAGGTTACAGGTTACACAGTATTGATCTATGAGTCTGAATAACTACTTTTGTATATTCCACAGGAGTTATAATAAAATGTATTTAAGGAAAATTGAAATTTGAATTAAGGCTTGGATGCAAGGGTAATACAAGAATGCAATTAACCCAACCTATTTCAGGTCAGAGAAGTAATAACACAAAAGTGTAATCATCTGAGACAAAAAACCCTGTCCTCATACAACAGGATAAAATAGTCAAACTTGCTCCATATGATTACACCATCAGTAAACAACAAGTAATTGTATATATGAATATTAAAAACTCGTATATACAAATATATATATATATATGCATTAAAGTTATAAAATAACAATTTTTTATAACCCCATTTAGAAACTCCCATTAATCTTAAAAATGACTTGACTATAAGAATAACAATAAAGAGTACATAAAATGTTAGTATAACTGAATATTACAATATCAATTAAAAAATAATAAGGTTAAATAATAATAAAATGCATAAAAAAGATATTTCTTACTGAGAGCAGGGTACAAAGTACTTGTTATTAATTAACCCGTAGATAACACTAAGATTGTTTTACTCATAAATTTCATCAAATGTTATCTAAGAATGCTAATCTGCGATTAATATAAATCATATGTCATAAATTAGGTAGAAAATACTCAACAATACTAATTGGATAAAATTATTACACTTAATGTAAACCAAATTTACATGTGCAAAGAATGATAGAATGCAGAATGTGGAATGTATTGTAGTCATTTTTAGTATTATACTGAAGTTCATTAAAAATTACATTTTGCAGATTAGATAAAATAGTAACAATTTAAAAAATGTACAATCAAATAAATTAATAAATAAGAAAATGGGAATAATGTAAGGAAGATGGTTCATTAAAATGTACTCAGAACTGTCATGTAGATGTAAGACAGTATGATTACCACTAAATAAAACTAATGTATTCTGATGGTGTCCCTTTGTGTTCATTATATCACATAATCAAAATGTTGGTTAATAAATTGACAATTTGACTTGTTCTAGATTCAAAGAAGAAACAATGGTTAACATCAGTTCTTTCAAAAGATCAGATTTTTAGTCTCACATTAATTAATAATATAAAAACGTTTTTTTTAAGAGCAAGTATTTACCAGACAATAACGACTTATACAAGAGTAAAAGGTCAAGAGAGTAACTTAGTTTAAGTAATACTTTAAATAATAGTATCACTAGTTTTAAAAAGGTAGAATACATGAGTTACCTAATTTTAAAGGGCTACTGCTACATAAGACGAGCTCGAACATGAACTTTTATTCAATTGTAAAAGCGAGTAATGTATTAAATATCCCGGAAATAGCAAAAGAAGCTGAAAGCAGTCTAATAACGAAATTTTGTTCGATATAATTCTAAGAGGCTTAGCACTTTGTACACATTTATTTATGTCTAACTTCCAAATTAATGTCACATCCCGAACCCAGGGAAACTACACCACACACTGAGCAGAGCAAGGCCATCATATAGTTATGATGATTTCAGGGGTACCAACATATGCTATTTAATTTATTATACAATTAAGCGCAAAGTATTTAGTCATTGAACACTCTGGAATACTATTCTGTCAGAATATTAGATATAAATATTACACTTTTTAGATATTTGAAATATTAATTTCCCATAGCAGTTTCAAAAAGGTCAACTTTTTGCTTGAGTTCTAAATTCTACTGAATTTGAATTCTAGGAAGTATTATTTAATATTACTTATCAAAAATTAGTAATCTTAAATTAGATTTATTTTGATGCACTCTTTATGATTACTTTCTTAAAATATATATGTTGCCATAAATAAAACAGTAATAACAGTAATTAATGCAAATTCAAATAGCATTGAATTCTATACATTTTCCCTCTTGATTTCTATCAATGAAAGATTTCCTAATTAAATAATACAATACTACATAATTTATAATGATAAAATAATGAAATAATAAACGATATATAAAACATATTAAAATAATAAATGCGATAACAAATGAAATGTACAGAACAAAGTTTTTCAGGTTTAATATGTACTATTAATATTCAATTAGCAGTACAGTTCAACTGTTCATATTATAAGTATTTAATATAACTGTAAGCTACACAATTATATCATTCTTAATATAGGAATGATATAATGTTGCATGCTCACAATGAAATAAAAGCAGCACATTTTGTAAAAAATAAATTATTACTAAACTGGATCCTTTCAATATATTAAACTATTTTTATTTGTAATTTATCAACTGAAATAAAGTTAATTAATAAGTAATAAACAATCTAAAAACAAGAGTGCATTTTACACTGTCATAATAAAAACTAAAAACTTACATATTTAATATTTAATTCCAATTTTAATAGTTATGCAGAATGGCACTTAGAATCTAGAAAAATAAGGCTTGTAGTTAAATTTGGTACCCAGTAGAATATCATCCTACTAGATAGTCAGTACACAGTAGGGACTGACAAACAAAAATATTCTAGCTGATGTTATACATTTCCCATGATATATTTTAACAACACAGCCTTAATTTGTTTACTAGCTATTAAACTATAGAATGCGCATTACTTTTTACATATAAAAAATACACCTCTGTTTAGTCCTTTGAATCACTATTTATTTACTTAACATGCTACTTTTGGGTTATAATAAATAAGCATTAATGTAGTTATATTGGTCTTTTATTATTTTAATATCTAAGCCCAGTTTTAGAATGCTTTCAAATAAGTATTTTGTACCAGTAATAAGTAGAACTTTTGTTCCAATTTTCGGTTCTGATATTTGAGTGGGTAAATCCTCCAGTAATGTTTTTTTGTTGGGTTATTGTGGATTGTCGAATAGCTCTCTTGATATTTAAATGGAGTGTTAAATTTCCCCTACTTGTGGACTATAGTATTGCATTGTATTAATTCCTTCATGCTTCAAAGTTTCACTGTATAATTTGTTATTTAATGCTAGTGTTGTTTATAGAAATATCTAAAAATATAAGGTAGGACCTAATTCTTCAAAACATGCTGGCATAAATTACAGAAAGGTTTCTCGTATTTTCAAATTGTTCCACAAGAAAATTTATTGTAAAATGGAAATAAATATAGTTCATAGGGGAAAAAATTACAACTCAAAAATTCTATTCTTTGTTGTCAAATTTACACTAAAATATTTATTTAACTAATTTCAATATCAGAGTAGCTGATGGAAAAGAACTTTGAGTAATTTGGGACAGGAATCATTTGATTTTGTAGTCTTGTGAATTAATAGAGCGATCATAATTTGAACTTGGTTCTCGTCAATAATCAACAGGATGGCAATGAATTATAGCATGTTTGGGCAATTTGTCCAAAGGTTGTTATAAAGTTATCTGTAAGTAAAATAAGCATTTTTTTTTACAAAACCTTACTCTCTAATAAGCATTGCAAAGTAACCCTAAAAATGATTAAATATTTATTGAAAGAATATAACCTTCAGCAACACTTAGGAAGGAAAGGACTAAGCTTTTATTGACCAGTGCTGGGATTTGGCACCCAATGTAAATATTGACTGAAATCATAACCAAACAGTGATATTTTTATTGAAAAGTAAGTATTATAAATATGTAATTATATTTATAGTATGATAAATAAACCAAAAACATATCTAAGTAATATATTAATATTCTTGCAAATAATGCACAATGTTAAGTATAACATTTGGTTTCTTTGTTTGGTTCAATATTGCTAATTTGGTTTAATATATTTCATGTAAGTTGTAACAATAAATAATTTTTTGCAAATAATTCATTAATCACTGTAAGTAATACTTAAGTCCATACTATATCAAGATATTTCAAATAAACAGAGTGTAAATATGGCTATGACAAACAAAATGTTTTCTGTAATTAAAATTTATCTTGAGTCATCTAGCATTGTTAAATAAACAGATAATCCCTCTTATTTGATGAATATCATACAGATAACAACCTAAAATATTAATTTAAAGATTGACAATTTTCAGAGGTATATATACAAAGTTACTGTGACTTATTTCTACACATGTTTGCAGTTCTGTTTTAAATAAATAAATTTAACTTTAATTAGTATATATATATATATATATATATATATATATATATATATAAAGGAAGTTAATAAAATTAATAAAACAATAATGAAACCCAAATATATGGAGGAATTGATAGGAATGAATAATAAAACATCCCATTGTAAATTCATTTATTGGGTGGGCTTAATTGTTAAATACAAATCACTAGTGTTTACATAAAAAAAATATACAAAGTTTGCACTAAAATTCTAATAATATAAATAATTCAATAGTTATTGAGAAAGTGAAATGAAGAGAGAAATTTGAGAAATATGAATTACAATTAAGTTTAATTCAATACTGTAAATTACTGTCAGGCATTATCACAATAATAATTTATATATATATATATATATATATATATATATATATATATATATATATATATATATAGAAATAACTAAACCTTAAAACTACACACAAAGTTATTTACAATTTGACTGTACATACAACTGCAGATCTCATCAGAATCTTGCTTTCATTTACTTACTTCCTCCCATCTTATTTTGCTCTAGAAGGTTGTAAGGCTAAAATTAATCTCTAAAAATTAAACTAGTTCTCATTACAGACACTAGGGGAATACCTTATGGCAAATGAAAGAGAATTAGGTCCCTTTAAATTTTTATGAAATGATAATTTAATATGTGTTATATAAATGAAATATCATTTGGAATCATAACTGTAGTTACTAGAGATGATATAATAAATACATTTAAGTAAACAAGTGCATACAATAGTCCATAAAAAATTTCATATCCCCAGTTGTTTCATAAAGGAAACTGAATGCTGCAAAATAAATAAACTTATTCTGTAATTTAATAATGGCTTTAAATTTCACAAATAAATCCTAAATTTGAGATGAACAATAGTTTGGTTTCAAGCATTAATTTTGTAGTCAACAACTTGGACATGATTCATTTAAAGAAAATGATGAAAAAGCTTACAATCTTTGTACACCCTTATAACATTGATGAATATCTTAGTATCATTTGATATATTTTATGTATTAAATATAGTATGGATATTTTGACACAATTCAGTGTTTCCTGCATAGGGTTCTAAACTAACCATATATAATATGAAACTGAAATTATGAAAAATGAAAGGTAAAAAATAAGCTGTTCATAATGCTTGAAATTTATCTTACATGGGGAATATAATTTTTCCTAAATATATTTTTCATTCAAAATTCAAACTTTACATTGGATTCCTAAAAAGAATTTGCATATAATAAAGTCAGAATATCAATTACAAGACATGTCTTTTCATAGGGCTGCTGCAGCTGAATAAATAATTTGATTGGGAGGCTTCAGCACAATGTAGACCATAACAGAGTAAATGAGTGGATCGAAATTTCTTAGGAATTACTGAAAATACCAATTTTGTTTGTATTTCTGGGCTCTAATTTAATTCTTAAGAGAGGAATGTTGACATCCACAGTCTGGCATAACATGAACCGCCAACCAATAAAAATCCAGCATTGTTTCATGCTATCAATTGCTGCACGAATTTCTTGAATTTATACCAACAAAAAAGGCTATTTCATTATGTTCGTCTTGCTTTTAAATTACAAACTAAGTATCATTAGATACCATGAGACAAAGAATCACGCAATTGATAAAAGAATTTTTACTACGAATTTATTTAAGAGTAATTAGGGGTACTAAGATAGTTGCCATATCTGATCTTCATCAGAACATATTCTGAGCTATTGTAATAAGAGATAAATATCTATATATACATTTAAAAGAAAGGGAAGAATTAACAAACCCTCTCATTATGGGTAATGGGTGGACATTTAATTAGTTGAAAAATGTATAAATTTATTTAACTTTTAACACTACTAATTGTTTAAACCATGGAACTGATATTAAATAATTAACTTATGAATTGTACAAAATTATTAATAGTTTTTTTTAAGAAACCTAAATTTATGGCCTTGGATAATAAATTAGGCTAGATTCATTATTATAGCAATAGTCAGGTTTAAATGAAGACCAAAGAAGGGACGAAGGGGTGAACTTGAACCATGATACAAGTTAAGCACGTGGTTGTATCTAGGAACAGTGTACTGTTATGCCAGAATGATTCTACTTAAAATAGAAATTTCACAGATGCCAATAAGATAGTCGATCCAAATAGTTACTCCGGTGTTCCGAATTCGCTCGGAAAACGTCGGCCGGAAGAAAGTCTCAGTGGGAAGTCCGGTTGAGGTTGGTGAAGTGGGCTATGGGCTTGGAGTGCATTGCCATGAACTCCTCGGCGTCCTCGTCCTTGGGCAGGACGTCGCCTCCGGGCACCGGGCTGCCGTCCGGGAGCACCCTCACCACCATTGGGCCGATCACGTACCTGCCGCCTCCGTGTCCGCCCTCCTCCTCCTGGACCTCCTCCTGCCTCTGGTATTTCTCCACCGTGCTCGAGCTCTCTTCCTGGGAGCCCAGCTGGTTTCCGCTTGTTCTCGACGGTTCTGCCGGCAAGTAACAAATGGGCGTTAACACTTGAAACGAATGGGGCCACTAATTATTGTAGCTTAAGTCCTAATTTCCCGATTATCGTATCAATATTGTATCTTGTCACTAATTATTATGATCTAATGATTTGAATAATTAGTTGGTTTTTTCTTTCAGATTTCTTACCAATAGCATCAGCGTAATAGTCCCTGTGTCCGCTTTCGGTCGACGGTTTAGTCTTATAGCTGCCGCTCATCATTGACTCCCAGACTGCAATAAAAAACAATAATAATAAATAAATAATAACGAGATAACAGGAATATTATAGAACCTTGGATTCTAATGAACGAATTTTCAATCATTAACTCATTTGAATAGAACATATAATATGGCTGAATATAAAATTAAATCCCAGGGCACTAGATTATTTATATTAGTCGCAATAAATTTATTTAACAGAACAGCTGTAATTATTCCACGGTAATAATGCAAATTACTATTAAATACGCTAGAGTACCACGGTATGTCGTGCTAAAAATAATTTAGAAACTAAGAACGGTTCAGTAATGGTTTTCGAAGGGGCCGTAACGGTCAGAATCCTAAAAATGAGGACTCCAGTGGACAGGTAGCGGTAATTGGAGACCTTAAGCAATATGAATATTTCGTATGAGTTTCAATATTCATTATTTTTAAAAATAGATCAGTGAATACCGTATCAAATTATTCATTACAAGGGAATCGATGTATTCATCTGTACGGGATTTTTATAACTCAGGAAACTTGCCTTACTGAAATTTCTATTAAAATAATCTACATCAAGTGTGACAAATTTACACTGTCGGCTTTAAACATTTTTCAAGTAGGCTTGGGTTCATTATTTGAAATCATAATTTAAAAATAAACTCGAAAATAAATCCCTAGTATTGTACGTTGCCTCTTCTTGGTTGAGTCCTAAATGTTAAGCAGGAATACCGATTTAATTTTGAATAAATACAATTTATTTATTCTGGAATACATTTTAATTGGAAAAGGTACATTCGCTATGATGTGGTTACAAGATGTTTATAAAATTACAGGAGGACAAATATTCTCGGACATTTCTAGAACACGGCTTGACGCGCTAAAAAAACTATCTACAGCTTATTCCATAAACGGAAATTTCAAATTTTTTTTTGTTTATCCTCGGTACAAATGGAAAGGAATTGCCTGAGGTGAGCACACCTGTTGTACTTTACTGCAGGTGCATTCCTGGAATTTAAGTGTCGCACCTCGTACGTCTACCGGAGTAAGTACGCCGCCACACCCATTCAGGACATTTTATGTCCTTTGTATTTTTTGAACGGAAGATTTCGTCCTTAATGATCCTCGGGCTTTAAACAATGACGCTCTGTGCAGTACGCGAATCGGCCCTCACGAATGTGGGGGAAGCGTATAAATGGATAACTGAGGGAGAAAATGCGGCAAGAAGAAAAATTATAATTTTGAATGAAATATTAAATGCTCCAGAAAAATTAAAAATAATAAATTCCCCCTATTTTTTCCGTTCATATCCCGTTCGTCAAGTTACGAACAGTGTCAACTTGAATTACAGTTTTTTCTTACGCTGTGTGGTCCGTTTAACGAGTGAGTAAAGCGGCCGAAAGAAAAACAATTATTAAAATGCGTTGTACATCATAATGGTATAACAAGCATCGTGTTATACGCGGTAGGAATTGTCCGAGGAAAAATAATAATAATTCCCGGTTGTACTATTAGAGTAAGTGCGGTGTTTCGGTTCAGAATACACAGTATAGGCATTAACCTTTCGAAAATTGAGGGTACTGGCAGCGTGGATAATAGCTAATAACGAGAGGGAATAGCTATGTGTGGCTCGGCACAATGTTTTATTCTAGCTTTGACCGACCGCCTTACCATGGCTCAAGCCGACTGGTTTTATAAAATGATTTTTGAACATCCCAAATACCGTTAATTAGCTTCCTAGTTGTAGGTATTTGACGGCGAATTATGCGTAATTCAATGTCCCGCGTATAGACGAATGTACGTCACCAAAATTCTATGATATATTTTTCAAAATATTATTTTCTCCAATTTATTCTGTCCCCAAACGCTGGCTCGTTTGGTCTTTTGCTAGATCGGTTTTGCTGAAGAACTCGATACCGGTCTAGCAGACATGAGGTAGAACATGAGAAAATACTACCAAGCGAGTATTCAAAACCATATATATTTTATTACTTCGCTTACTTTATTATCTAATGTACAATAAAATGTGGGATTGAAATTGGATTTTTCATTCCTGTTTTTGGTCTGCATATTTAACGGTTTTAAGGAATTCTTCAGAGTGCCGTGGTCGTTTGTAAAACTTGATTCTATGTTCCATAAGTAAGTGAAGTTATACCGTTCGACCTGCTACTCGGATATAGCAGAAATTGTTAACAAGTTTCGGTCTCTTACTTATGTGGCTGGCGCCTCTCTGATAGGGGTCCATCTTGTCCAAACTGTCGTCTTCCATCTTCGCCAGATTCGTGAGACCGTAGACGAGCAGGACTTTTTGACAGTCTGAAACAAACAAATAAACCGTTAAACATTTCCTTAACCCGCCGCATTGGTAAGCCGAGAGGACACGTCTCACTTCTCGGCAGTTTGTCCAATTCAAGCCATTATAGTTATTGTTTTTCTGAAATTTATTGTCGAACAGATAATAAAAATATTTAAATGAGTTAAATATTAACTTAATACTGTGGAAGGCCATTCGAAAATTGATCCCTTACGATGGAAATATTTTAAAAATTGAAAATGATCCAATCATCGAAAAGGTTTTTTTTAAACTTTTTTTATTTTGTACAATCAACATTGAATGTTATAATTACAAATACTGTATGTATTTTTTTTCACATGTATTTCGTGATAAAAGGAACCACCCAAAGATGGCACTTTTGACACAAGAACAATTATGGTCTAAGGGCTAAGAAGATCTCTAGGCCAGCGGCGTTTAAGGCGACGCGGGGGGGGGATAATGGATGGATAAGAGAGAAAAGGGACTGAACGAGTGGATTAGGATGAGGAGAAAGGCGGGAGTGGGACTTCAGGAACCGGGATTTTGTGACTTCGTCTACTGTTGGTATGTTGAGGTCATTGTGGATTGTGTGGCTAGAAACATACCGGGGAGCATTAAGGATGGTAAGAAGGACTTTTGACTGGAATCTCTGGATACGGGCGATGTTGGATTTCTTGGCGGAACCCCATAGTTCTATTCCGTAAGTCCATGTAGGTTTTAATATGGATTTGTATATTGTCAGTTTGTTACTTAAGGTCAATTTTGATATCCGTTTTAGTAATGGTCTTTTTTTTAATTTTTATTTTTATATTGTTTAAAGTGTAGCTAGGTAACTAAGTCCATTTTGCACTTAGTGATGGTCTTAAAAGTCCAAATTCTTTTGAGTATGTCCCATGCCGTGGAATCCCATTCCACGTGAGTCGTTTGTCCGGGTGGGGCCCAAGATAGCGAATCTGCTGTTGGGTGGGAATAAGTATGTCATTAAAATAGACGTTAGGACAGTGCTCATAGAAAAGGTGCGTTCGTACGTGAAGATTACACAATTAGCAAATTATTTATAAATAATTTTAGACAACGCAAAAACACAGATCATCGTTAGGGTGAACCACCGATTTACCTATTAGTTTAATTGATGAATTAAAGAATAACCCCAGGAGATATATTTCTGAAGATACAATAACAATTAGCGGTCCAAGTCGGTACGGCCTTGTCCCACGATATTTTTACCGCATAAAAAACAAGTCAGGAAGCCGCAGCCTTCTGTAATTGTATAATCGCCAATTGTTATATAATCCAGATCCTTAAAACAAATCGAATATAAAGGCTCATCTTGTTCGCCGCTCGTTAAATATTCCCGAAACTGCGGAAATCTGGCGATATACTCCGCGATAAAATCTTCCTATTCTATAAAATAACAAGCGAAATTGTTAAAATGGACAAAGACAAGTGCCGGAAGTGGTAATTCGTTTGTTATTGCCTTCTATGTATTTATGCACAATGAAAACACTATATGTTGAAATGTTTAAGAGAAAAATACTGAATGATTTGAACCTTTTCTAAATGAGTCGGTTATTTGAAAAGAAAAGGCTTGAAAAGTCCTATTTTGGGAAATGTCTGTAATCGGTCAGATTTCGCGCACGCATAGATAAACACGTACACCTCGGTAGCGTAGAACGGTGTTTCCATCGGGCTGTAAAATATCCCATTTTAATTTTTCAGTCCGGCTTCTCGCCGTCGTCAGTAAGAAAAAATCATTCCGTCAGTAACATGACGACAAAACGTGCTGAGATGTCGCTCCTTATTTCGTCCAGGAGTAATTTTATGGCGTCAGAAAAATACCATTGCTTTGTATAACATTTCTACGAGGTACGAAAAACAACTGCATTGTGGTCATTTATAAGCTTTGGAATTCCGACAGTTTACACAGCAAGTTTTGTGATTCATTCTCTAACACTGAGCCGTGTGGTCAGTAAATATGAGTTACGCGCGTATCCGTAAACTAACTGCGAGACAGTAAGACTAATTGCTCGTACTAATTACTGTACTAATTAGTAATACTAATTATGGCGCTATGACTGTCTGACAAATACATAGCTTTCTAAAAATTGTTACTGACGTGGACGGGGTTAATAAATACATTTGGTAAAAGCCGACCCAATTATTAATATTATTGCAATGTTATAATTAACGGGATATTATAATAAGCTACAAGGCGAAAAATATGTTTCTTAATTTTTTTCAGCAATAAACAAACAAAAATTAATTGACTTATGTAACACGAAATTATCAAATATTATGCAGAAATAAATTTAAATTATTTAACTCTTAAATTATGTTCCCGTAGTTCGTTATATGCCGGGAATATTGAAATTAGCGTTAAATTAATTCAATGTTTAATAAAAGATTGTAAGATTCACACTTTACGTTTGAATAGACCTGTAGACCATCCTGAACTGACTGCATGGTTAAGTTATGTGAGACAAAAATTGTGTTTAAAAAGTTAATGAGTGAAAATGCAATAACTGTTCTATTAAAAATATGTTCAAGCTGTGATTACGGAGTTTCGTTAGTTTTTAAAGTTAAATTAAAACTTAGGTTTCAAAAGTATGCTGACCTAACTGGTACTATTCATCCGATTGTATTATCAACTTGTAAAAACTGATACTTTTAAAGCACCATAATGGATTTTAGAAAATGCAGAAGTTTCAATTTAAAATTAAAGTTGTGATTCAGTGCGTTAAAATAATATTTTTTTGCACTCGCATCTTTCCGACAGAACGCTGCCAACTTGTACTGGCCATGAAGAACCAGAATTTTCGCTCATGAAATTTCTTGTGCAACAAGGTACGCAACGCAGATTATACAAATATTTAGTGCAACAATAAGGACAGATTATAAATACCATTGTGTGAAACCATGCGGCGGTCCTCGTGACCGACTGGTGTCGTACGCAGGTACAACCCACGGCCTTCCACAGTTCAGTCGCATATCCCGAGTCTTCTTAAATTTTTTCCCCACCACTTATCTTCCACATTTCCATATCCGTCTGCATAATTGAGCTCGACAAATATAAATTACGATACGAACAACCTTCACCCGCCCAAGGACCTAATTAAAGCAGGAACGTCAACCCGAACGTCGCCGAAGTCCAGATGTAAATATACAGTCCGCTATTGTCATTGAAACGGGCCTTTCAAATTAACTTTTCCACTCTTAAATTAAGCGCCTCGTCGCCTTTGTTTTTAGGAAAATCGGCATAAACCGAAACCAGAGGTGCTGGAGACATCAGCCCGGTATTGTTATTGAAGCGGGCCTACAAATTAACTTTTCCACTCTTAAATTAAGCGCCTCGTCGCTTTTGATTTTAGGAAAATCGTCATAAGCCTTGAGTTGGCCTAGAATTAACCAGTTCCTTGAACACAGTCGGTATGAAAATAATCGAGCGTCGGGGTCGTCCGCTGCGCCGCCGATATGCGACCGGTTTATGAATAAAATAAAGCGACGGGGCAATTAATGGATGTGGATCACGTTCAGAGCCCCGTGCCCTCGGCGGCACGCTACCCACTGCAACTGCCTCCCATCCGACGCCATCCGGCGTTTACTTCAACTTGGCAGGGGCTAACTTTTCAGGTAAAAAAAAATCCTGTTTAATCGAAGCAAAGCGTTCGCATATTCACGTTTACCCCCCGCCAAGGACAGAAAGCGGAATTATGTAGCGGCGAAGTTGAACTCGAGATATTCCGTATTATGCGATTTCGAAAATAATCCGGCAAATTGGATTGTAGGTCTCCTGAAGGACGATCTGTTTACGATGCGGCCATTTTTTTCTCCCCTTTTCCAGTAAACGTGTATGTAAAATTATTGACCACATACCCGGCACACATTGCCCGGTCATGTCACCGTCGTCCTCTCAGAATTTTGAGCAGTCAGTGTTGACATCCGGTCAGTAAAAAACGGGTCTTGCCAACGAAGCAGAAGATCTTCCGTACAACAGAAACCGGTCTAGCTCCCCCGACATCCCTTGCTAACTAACCACCGTGGCAATGGTGACATAAATTCCACTAACCTTCGCAACATCCATATTAGGTTTCAGTTTGTATTAGTAACTTCTTATCTGCCTTATTTGATACTACAGAAGATCCACCAATCTCGAGATGAGTTTAAAGAATGATGAAATGGATCCTGCCGGCTCCAGTTAGTTACAAACTTTCAATTCAACAATTTTTCGGTGGGTCGTAAAACGGTGGCTCCAGTGGGGGAATCTGTCCATATATTGTGCTGGTGTAGACCCCCGAAACAGGCTGTTGCTCACGTTTGTTTGGCCTTTATCTAGTACTACTGAACAGAGTAGTAGTAGACCTTGCGTTTGCAGTATTGGTAGGTCGCCCTTGTCTCCCACACAGGCGGATGAACTCATCCGATTCGGTGTTCTACGACCGGACGAACTTCCACTTCCTGGCACGCCTTTCACTTCCTTGAACCTTATTCTTGACATCTATTCACCGGCCCCCATATTCACCGCACCACCGGACGCTCTTGAACTCGGCTCGATGGCCGCTTAACCACCTTTCAGGAAGGATAATAACTAAATGTCCGATTCTTATCCCTTACTTCCTAGTCTGGGCGGTGGGTCTCTTTTGTAAACGATTTTGAATTTACCGTCTGTACTTCAAACTGAAAATAATGACGATTTCAATGATTTCATAATTTCTGATTAAGGGCACTGCACTGACAAAAAGGGTTCAAATAGGGGGCCTTTTTTAGAAGTATTTTATTATTGAATATTGTTAGTGTTTATTATTGTTAAATCCAAGTGTTAGGTTTTATGTGTGATCCCCACCTTAGCAAGGTAGAAAATCATCTGTGAGAATAAAAATGTAAAAATTTTTAAAGTAAATAAAAATGAAAATGAAACAAAACTTATTTTGTTATTGACCATAACACAAAACAATTTACATGGAAATGAGGTAATTATACTAATTTATTTCAAAATGTTTCTGCTGCCTTGGTTCAATTTTTTGAGTCCACTGTGAAATTTAATTAAAATAATTTTTCAGTGAAATTTTTCAAACATTAATATGTCGAATTTGGTCTAGCAAAAGACCAAACCAGCGCGAGGAGACAGAAGCGCACGAAATCTACGGTATTCCAACCCGTCGCAGATCAGTAAACAGGTATTCTAACAGGTATTCTGTCTTCTAGCTACGAATGATAACTAAAGACTGCAGCAGAGGAGACGAGGTATAGTGTAAATTTTATTCTCGTTGTACTAAATATTTATATTCATATAATTAATAAATATCTATATTATTGTATCCCTGTGATACTTAAAGGCGAACTGGGCGGGACCCTGATGTCAGACCTTCAGTGGTGTGGAAGAAGGTAACCACCGAGAAGTTATTTCCCCGCGTTCAGCAGACCTCGTACTCCCACCAAGGGGCTACACGAATTACACCGTGCGCCCTATACTATTCCCTAGTGGAGACACCTCGAGCACCAAGGATATTGGCTCTCTGACGTAACCCAAGAGAAGACAATATCGCCGGAGGTTTACGACCCGTCCCTTTGTCCAGGTCGGTTGTGGGGGTCCAAGGGCACTTGGTCACAAGTGGGCAAAGTGTCTGTCGCAACGCGGCAGGCCCGGAGGAATGTTTAAATTAAGAATTAGCAATTATAAATAGGAGACGAGCCGAGGACCAAACAGGGGCACGCCGCGGAGGCCGCGTTGGTCCTTGACCTGTTCGAGAGGCGTACCCTCGTACGGTCGTGGAGCAGGTCGAGTGGCACTTTACGCTCGTCCCAGGGTGGTCCGTGACTGGTCGTCCAAGTGGGAAAGTGCACACCAAGCGATGAAGACGCGAGGACTGTGGGGGCGACTAATTTTCGACCGACGCAAAATAAAATATTCATTTTTTTTAACCTTTTTAACCACCCAAAGATGGCACTTTTGACACAAGAACAATTATGGTCTAAGGGTTAAGAAGATCTCTAGGCCAGCGTTTAAGCCGACGCGGGGGGATAATGGATGGGTAAGGGAGGAAAGGAACTGAACGAGTGGATTAGGATGAGGAGAAAGGCGGGAGTGGAACTTCAGGAATCGGGATTTTGCGACTTCGTCGACTGTCGGTATGTTGAGGTCATGGAGGATTGTGTGGTTAGAAACATACCAGGGAGCATTAAGGATGGTACGAAGGACTTATGTCAGGCTTCGAATGCTGATAGTGGCGATGAAATTTCCCAGTTCCTGGTCTCACTCAATCAGAAATTCCAATATGGAAAAAAAGTGCAAACATTAGACGTTGGACACAATCGAACAATATGTAGATTTGTTTATAAAAAATTATTAAATATAGGTATGTAAAATCTTAATACTGTAAATAATATGGTGTGTTTGACAATGTTTAGATCGTCAATGTGTAAAGGAATATAAATTTTAATATAAATTTTTCTATTAAGATATCAAAAACATTGGTGTTTTTTTCAAATCCATTGTCCATATAATGCGAATAATGGGATCCATCTCCACTGTGATCTAGGCTTCTTGAGCGTGATGGAATGAGTGGTTAAAGTCTCATACTATTTTGGAACGTTTGAATGCACACTCAATCCCCTGTCTGATCCCAGGAAATTTGAGCGCAAATTTGAATGAATATGGGGTGAAATAAAAACGTTTTACATTTTCTTCCCCCTCTGTTCCGCCGATCCCTTCTTCCTCCCTCATCAATTCATCTTCCCCACTTTACGGGAGTCCGCAACTTCCTCGTCGGCCGCAAATAACCGTGATTGGATAGCGCAAATGCAGAAATATGCGGAAACGGTTCTGTCGATGCTGAATCGATGCTTGCGTTTGTGCCTCTGACGCCATACTACGAATAAAAGAGCTTAACTCGAATCTTCACCGTTTTGCATATCCGTGGACCCTAAACGTGAAGGCCGTGCGAAACTTCAACCACTTAACCATAAGTTTAAATTTTATCCGATACAGTTTTCCCTCAGATTTGGACTATGAGTACAGAGAAAGCACTGTCAGGCTCCAAATTGTAATTCTTGAAAGTCCCATTGAACGGATAGACATAAACAAATTGAATCAAATTGCAGTCCGGACAAAATGCAAATGTCCACCGGGTGGAAATAACCTGAATAAAACGACATTGTTGGAGCCGTAATTCATAATTACATACATTTATGTAAATTATACGATTGGTCGAGAAATCAACATTAGCATGTAAGTTCCCTGTTCCACTCTAACCCCAGGGGTTCATAGTTGCATTGCGCTAGAATATTGCATCTGAATAAAATTCTTGTTGAGGAGAAAAATATTATTTGGCATTCGACACAAACTTTGCAAATATAAATATATATATATATATATATATATATATATATATATATATATATATATATATGTATATTAATTGTCATGAATGGAGCAAATGAGAAAACGGTAAATATAAATTCAAAATAATTCATCAGAGCCGCTGTCCCATATCGCAAATAAATACTTAAAAAGTATGTATATTACCCTACTATATTATCGAATCTCTTAATATAACTTGATGAATTTTATGAAAGGGAAAATTTTATTTACGTCGAAAATATTTATTTATTCATTTCATTGAATATTATAATTCCTAACAGTTCGAGAAACAAATAATTCAATGCTGCATTGAATCATACGACACAGTACAATTTTTATAGTCCGAAAGTTTAGTTTACTTCGTTGACAAAAGTTGCCTTTAAAGGAAATATTTTTCTTCCAATATTTGTTCGCAAATTTTGGACTTTTGGGGAATCTAAAAAAACGCTGCTTTCGACAAATTAATTCAATATTGAATAACATTTACCAATATTTATTTAGTAAGTCCTTGGGCACCAACGGGGAAATGGTTCACACGGGACCGCTAAAAAAAGGTTGCACCATAGCGCCACAAACAAACTAACACCATTCTCACAGCCTAACCAATTAGAATTAAATATCCACAGAGGTTGAACTATGGCAGGTTGGTTAGAAAAAATATATAGGGAAAAAGATTAAAATAATAAGACCGCCATTAGATAAAAATTCAATATAACAGTTCTTGTTTATGAATAAAAATTTTTGGAATCTGTGCTCTTCACACTTCATAAATTGAACGGTCGAATTTGCAATTGTAAAGAAAAAACTTGTGAAAAAATTTGTATGCAATTACAAGTAATTACACTTTTTTTAGTTCATCCTCTCGTCTAAAGGTTTTGCTCTGAAAACTACCTCTACCGTGTTATTACAACCTATTGCAAATCGTAGAATAACGCTGTTCCGCATTCTCTCAAAGCAGTGCGGAATTAAGCCGTCGCCTGGGCTCAAGAGCGGCAATTATTATTGCCGGTAGCGTTGAAAATCGGTACTCCTCTCTGAAATATGAATACAACAGGTGGCGCGTCATCATCCGATCAGTTTGAGAACAAGGCGAAATGGCAGATCGAGAATTAAATGTTTCACGGCGCGTTCTCGTCTCCGAATAATTATGGGATTTAAGTTATTACAGATTTACCTGCAGGGTATTTGCAACGGCATATTTCACACAGCCTTGAACCGACTGCTTCAATGATGCTTTTTACTCCACTGCTCGTAATGGTGCAGTTCAAAAATGAAAGAACTAACGCGGGTAATGTGAAACTGGGACAGCTGAACGATATATCCACAACTATCGTTTATGGAATTCGTTCAAACCGTTTGCTGTTATTTGTGCAAATTTTAATAGGATGATATTAAAAATTATGACATTTATTACTGATTCAATAATCATTCCGGTATGCTTCATCTGAAGAAAAACAATAACGAAAATTCCCTTCGGAATACCTTCTGGTGGTCTGTGGCGGTTCGGAACAAAGTTCTTTCGATCCTGTTCTACTGACTGTTAAAGAGCACTTTTTCAACGAATGTCCCTTAAGTGCCGGAGCCATTTTATTTCTATGGCAGCTCATAAATATATCGGAGCTCCGACTCAGTATATTTTCAATCTCATCGAGGTGTATGCTTTGTATGCGACACTCGGGGGACGTATTTAAATGAGCGGGGGATCATTTTTATAAACTATCTCCAAGTGCGCAGTTGGAGGTGCCAAGAACTGACTAGCCTCGGCTTCTGATTGCAGCCAGTTACGAAATTAGCTTTTAATTGCATTAATTGCATGTGACCAGACATCGGACGGTGAGCGGGAGGGGTGGTGAGCTTAGAGAGGTGGGATTGCTTTAATCGAGGCTTCATTTGGGCGACTTTTTAACTCAGTTGGTGAATATGTCAAAGAAGCCTAATTTGATTATTTTAAGATGTTAGGATTTCTTAGGTGAATAGTTTCCCTTTTTCCAAATATGAATTCTACGTTTGGTCTGGATCTACTTTAGAATGCAACAGTTAGCGATCAAACGACCAATTGACGACGACGACGACGACGACGGGGGTTTATTTACTTTTGAAACTTTCTTAGGCCAAATAGAAAGCGGATGAAAGGATGAAAAACAATTACAGCGGAGAGAGGTCAACTTTCAAAACGGCGTAAGGCCTGTCCGAGCCGGCGAAGGCCTCCGAAAGGAGAACACAGCTATCATATTTTCATTACGCGGGAATGAGGGAGATCAACTGCCAAAGGACTAAATTAATTTTCAGATCCTCAACATCCTGGTTGTTGCTGGTGGTACGATATGGGCCCGAAAATGTTTCGTAAAAACAAAAAAATAATTAAAAACGTCAAATTTGTCCACTAATTTCATCAATTTGTTGCACATGAGGGGGGTTACCCTGTTAACCTTTTAAAATGTTTGTTCTTAGTACCTCGTAATTAATTATTGATCATGAAGACGGTGAAACGTCATTGAACGCGTCATTGAAACGACATTGAACGGTAAAACAATACCGTTAAGAATTTCATTTAATTATAGTGCTGAGGTGTACAGGAGAAAATCAGTATCATAATAACAACAGATGTTATTATTTAGCCTGTTACTGTTATTTAGTAATAATTCTAAATTGAGTCGAATCACACACAGCGTGAAACGGAGCGTGTGAAATAAATAATAACCGGCCAAAGTGTCCGTTTTCGTGAAACTAAGGATTGGGAATATTATTACTATAAGACGTGATTAATATTAGAAACGATCCGAATGAACTAGTTCTTATCAGCAAGGAGAAAGTTCTGCTGCATTCATTTTCAAGTCCTGTCCAGCCCATACATCTTCGGTCTTCACGAAGCGGTTGTCTTCGAATCATTAACGGGGTATAAAAAAATTAATCTGAAATTGAAAGCGTTGTCCATCGTACCGCATTACGCTGCGGCGTTTGCGGTCGGCCGTAACCGACCACATTGGATTCAAAGAGCGTACAGATTTAACGAGCGTTGAATTTAGGACCGCCATTACAAACCGCCTACTACGGGACCTTTATTGTGGACACTGTGCGTTGATATCGTCGCCGTTGAAATTTAACGTACGGTATGCGTAGCTGCATGTTAACGCCTAGAGAGAAAAAAGTGGGTAATCGCTACTGCTAATTCTGTACTTATTACATTGAAATTAGTGCTGCAAATCATTAAAAAACACTTTCCTCTGGCTCTTCGTCATCGTCGGTATCATGCGTCGGTAATATAATGTTCTTTTTCCCAGCGATCTCCTATTTCACGACAGTTTATATTAAGGCCTCAAAAAAATGGTGTAAGAGGGATGGGATAGACAAGACGCATGGGAGGGAAACCTGCACGTTCGTGCCCAGGGCGACCTCCATAGCTGTCTTCCGAACTACCCTTCGTTGTTTTTACTCGTAATGGGACACGGATTCAATGCTCGTCTGCATTGTCGGGAGATTTGGAATGCGCATGCGGAGAAGAGGAAGAATGAGATTACGTGCAGCGTTGAAGCCAGACGCGATGGGACTTCAACTGATGTTCTCAGGTTAGGACAACACAATTGACTTGAAATCGTTGTTTCAAGAACGATGTTTCTCGGAATAAGACTATAATACAGAACTTGTATAGTGACAGTGAGCGGTGAGGTTACAGAGGGTGTTTCGTCCGCAACCTATTTGCGCAAGCGCCTCGGTAGTTTGCTGACGGAATGCTACCGGCTGAGACGAGAGGCCGAAACCGGTCTGCGTGATTATATTCCCCGCGGATGGCCCCCCCAAACATGGCTCTTGGATGAGATACGACGCGTCTATATAAGTAGAACTCGGCTTCGGACATTCCTGGGCTGGATGGGAGGATCCATCGGTCCTGTTGGCACCAACCGAGTCGAAGAAACAAATAATTGAGTTTAACAACTTCCCCCAATCAACGAACACCGTAAAGGGCGATGTCCAGTACATCTCTGGCGTCCACTTGATCCGAAAGTGACCAAATAAACGAGCGAACAAACCAGTGAAGGCGGTATTCTTCAGTTTTTTTTGTCAATAAATAGGCCAGGAGGAATGGACATTCCTGAGAGGGCTACAAATAGAGCGGGGGAATAGTTTTGTGATATCAAAATGTGCTTTCTAGAAAGTTCGGTTTCCGATCAGGCTGGAAATGTGGCGAGATGAAGAAAACAGCCCAGTTAATATAAATAGTTTCTTCAGTTGTTGAGTGCCAATTTCAAAAAAAAAATGTACAACGCACGTATAATAAGAACATACGTGGTTTTCTGTACGGTAGGAGTGGACTGGGAGTGGAAGAAGGATACGCATTTTTTTCACCCACAATTCCGAAACGTGACGACCTGATCGCGTGGTCGCCGCGTCCGACACGCGAAGAATTCGAACGGACAAAAGGTCAACAGATCGGGCTGGTTACTGGTTAACCATTTTTTTTGTCCGAAGAATGTACGGTTTTAAGAGAAAGTGCGCGTTCGACGAATACGGGGCCACAAGCCATTTCCACATCGAATTCAAGAAAAAAAACCATCAAATTATTTTCCAGTCCTAATTGACGACCGGTAGCCAGTAAATAGATCATTGTTAGAGTTCGATTCTCCTGTGGAGAAGCGAATTGGAAATTTGAACTAATACCTCGGATACGTTATATAGATCGAATAGTGTATCGTTTGTACACGCGAAGATTAACTGGAATATCGTTAGATGTTATCGAGCGCGCGAGGGACAGTTTGAAAGTAGCCGTGTGAAGTTCAAAATGCGAGTGAATTTTTTCGATTTTTTTTCGCTGTTGAAAAACGAGTCGGTCGGGGCCTTTCTCTTTCGCAGAGAAAGCAGAAAACAGTGCTAGGGAAAACACCCCGCTTTGGCCGAGCTGTCGGCTCCTCTTACACACTTTCGAATTAAATTTAAAAACGAGCGAAACTCGTAAGCGGTGCAATTCGATGTTTTGGTTTCGGCCGCGCCGTGACCCAAATTTCTCGGCATAATTTTTATAGCCCATTATCATTATAATCAGAATTAATTATAATCAGTGTCAGAGTTGGTGGGAGGGGGGTAAGCAAGGTGATTCTATATGATATCGCTGGCCTATTTGATCCTGAGGTAGACCGATTTGGGCTTCTCGCCGTTGTATTGGCATATAGTATAATTATACTATTGCCTTTAAATGTTTTGTTCATTGATCAAATCTAAGTGAATTCGTTTACATTTTAAATAACACAATGTTTAAACCCACCTGGCATTGTCGACGTGTCACAATGATCGGCGACTTGTTTCACGAACATGTTGAAGAGCTGGCTCATCTGGAAAAGACAATATTTCATTATAAATTATGTGAGTGGGCACGCCATTAATATTAAATATCATATCTTATACAGCCTTATTTTAAGATGAAATTTCCCCTTGCTGAAAGGGACACATGTCTGTCGCTTGGGGGGCGAGTGGGCGTTTAAAAATGTACGTGACTATTATCTATAGCAGCGAACAGTACACACGCAGTTTAAATAGTGTTAGCGAAATCATTTTGTATTTTTTCGAATATAAAATTCGAAAATTTATATTTTTCAGCGAATATTTCTTCTAGTAATTTATTATATCGCATTGCTCTGCAAGTAAGAATGCTCTTATCTTATTTGTGCCGCGTACAAGTACTATCTTGGACCTTGCTCTTGGCACGCCCTGGGTACTGGCTTTTCGCATTTTTTTGTTGGTTCATGTATTCTATTTATTCCGCTAAATATAATTTACGTTTATTATATTTTAATGACGGCACGCTTGAAATTCATAATAATGGCCAACTAAAGGTCTAATCGCAAACAGGCTACTCCGAACCCTGTGATTATTAATCGGTTTCAGATTATACGCCTAACTAATGTATCGAATAATGTGCAGGAAAATGTCTATGATCAGTTGAAATTCTTTTTTTTTCATTTTATCACGACTTAATACTAGAGATAACAATATTGTTGTACAAAATTCTATTGTGGTAATGTAACCAACGTACTGTGGAGGAATTTCGTAAGCAATTTCTTGGCCGCTTGGTAGAGATTAATTAGCGCATTAATTAATTAATTAATTAACGTTTTAACGTAATTTTTAACGTAATTCAATTCATGACATTCGTCTGATCCAAACTTACGGGTTCTCTGACCTTTATTGATACTACATTATTAGTAGTGTAAATATATATTTGCCTTAGCAGAAGACGGGTGGGGGGAAGATAAAAAATTCAGAAACACCGAAAAAAATTGGATCGACGTCTTACGAAACAGGAATCGAAGAAATTCGAGGAAGAGGGCGTTACATAAAAATCAATTAAAGTGCCATTCATGAGCGCTCGCCAAATTAAAGGATCTCGACCTAAGAAAAACAGCGAAGTCGCCGGGCGAAGATGAATTGTTTTTTTTATTCATAACTACGGGATATTAAGAATGAACACACTCGAATTGAGACGCTTACGTAGTTTAATAACAGGTCTCAAATAGGGAAAGACCGGAAAGCCCTCTCAGTGCGTGATATAAGCACTTCGCAGGCTGTAGACACTTGCTAAAATCTATAATAAAAACGATCGCTTCGACTTATACAATTCTTCCTCATATACGCTATCTGAAAGTGATAGTTATATTTATTTTGTATGAACGGATCTTATCTATACATTCTGAGTCATTTTGTCGTTTATTCAACTGTAACTATATTTCGTTCCCAATCAATTAGGCCGACAAACTTTTACAGAGTTAGTATTGGAGAAATATTATTAAAATCTAGTATTGTTTTCAACAGAAAACTATATGGAAATATCCTGTTCGAAATGAAACAATAACTTAAAAGATATAATCCGTTAAAAGTGTAACAAGATATCCTTTAGTGATCCCGGAGTGAAAGTGTGCCCGGGTGAAAGACCCGGTGGAAGATGGTCGACTCGAAACCGGACTAAACCAATTAAGAGCCATCCATGGACAATGGTATTCCGAAAACTATTTCAAGCGTTAACTAATACGTTATTTAACTATGGTGGACTATCGAAATCAGCCAAATCGGAAATGAGAACTTTCCCTTTATGTAAGCCGGCCTACGGGGCCACTCCACATAACCAAATTCAATGAACCGTAATGATTTATTAATTAAATTAGCATAGACGTAACTGTTCTTCCGATAAGAAGTTCTAGTTTCAATAGATAAATCAAATGATCAAATTAAATCATGCATCGAAGAAAACAATAAGAGTTGGGTCATTGAATCTGTATATTCGGTCGATATGTTCAATATCATTAAAACATTCATTATGGTGTATTGTAACATAACTCAGGGTGCAGAAGCCAAAATTGGTTTACATTAAGACAAAATCAAAGTCACAAAATAGCAGGAATGACGATTCATCACATAAATAATGCGTTATAAATTCTTTTAATTAATAATTATTATATATTTAATTATATTTATGAGCTAACAGTTCAAGGAAGGTTTCACTTGAAATTATCTACGTACAGAACTCTCGTTTCAATTTCCTTTTTTCCATACATTTCTTCCAAAACGGGCGCGTTATGATCGATCACTGTGTCGCCACATAGAAGGGCATCTTATAGATTAAAAATTCGCAATAGTCTCTAAACTATTTTAACCTTAACCCGGCGTTTTAACCGAGCGTGTCAACCCGTCGGCCGAGACCCGAAGCGTCGCGAAGCGTTCAAACATACAAATAAGGCGGTGACCGGCCTGAATGTTACTTAAGGCTTGAATGTGTTACTAACCGAGAACTTATCTGTGAAGTATCTGAGTGGGTACCCTTTAAGGCGCATAGACCGAGAGGAATGTAAATGAATTGTGACCCGCGAGCGGTACTCGAACCGTCACCGGGGTCGCCGCGTGCGGGACCTATGTTTTAATTCTAAAACGCTGAGGGCAAAACATATTTTAATCTGCAGAAATAGTTGGCGTATAATGAAGGGATTTTATTTATAATCCCCTGATTTCACAACTGAAAATATACCAACATGTGTGTATTACTTATTTCAGTGTACAGTCCCGCAAGTGAGCTCCGGGGTTTTATTTATCGAATAATGCAATATCATTTGTACGGGCAATATAATATCTGATATGTATGATGAATGTAGGGCTGACTAATCGACTGAACTTGCCCTCACTAACTGTTTCTTGAGACGAATCGTCCAGAGCTAAAAAGGTTTCCTATTTGAAAACCAAGTGCGGAACTTGGGTCGCTTTTTATGCATTTGAAACTCACTAAACTGAACACAATTCCGAAATATAATAAATTTTAAAACTCAGTTTCAGGAGTAACAACTGGAGTTTCATTGGGTTAGGAACGAATTGCCAGATAGTAACGCAATAGCGACGATGATCTCCGCCGAATGAAATCCTCCCGGCTTGAGAATAATTGCAGAATATTTTCTTCAGAAAAATACGAATTCTTAAATGAAAATCACAGTGTCTACCCGGCCAGTATTATTACAGCCGATTTAGGTTGCGTCAGAGTGATGCCATCCCATCCCTGTCTATTGTGGAACTTTCTTTCTGCGACTTAAAGAAGGAATTGTTTCTTCAATCCTCCCCCCTCCCTCCCAACCGGGCGGATTTAGCAATAGAATGAACTAATAAAGTGTCCCGAGGCAAATATTGCCTGCCTGTCATTAAGTATTGTGAAAATGACAATAACACAGTACTTCAAGTCCGCGTGACACTTAATTTAATGATATTTCAGTAACGTCAGAACATATTTAGGAAATAAAAATAACAAATAATTAAATTAAAGGAATTTCGTGTCGGGGGAAGAAACTAATAATTTTCAAAAAAAAAAGGAAAAATAATAGGACACCAAAATGTCTCCACTCGGATAAGCACTAAACTAGAACCTTTCAGTTTTTCGCAAAAGCATTTTGCCTGAAAAAATGGTAATTATATCGTTTTTATCTACTTTCATATTAGTATATCTGAATCTCAGGTTATTGGACGGCATTTGGACATAGGGTTTACTTGAGTTACCATGTCAGAAATGAAAAACATTTTTCATCAGTACGCCGAATACACATTATTAAGAAAAAGAAATCTCCGGTTTATTTTATCCTGCGATTCTTGCGAATTTGCACCTGAAGGACGCCGGTAACGTTGGTTCGTCTGCAGGTCTATAAAGACCTGAGGCTGTTATTTACCGATTGAAGTGGCATACAAAAAAGAATATCAAAAGAGGAATAAACTTGCGCGGGGTTCTTCGCCCGGTTGCGCAATCCGACAGCATTGGGCAACATTTAATTGGTATGCAATCAGTTACCGGTGTTTCCTCTTCGGGTATTCTCTTTTTTTCCACCCCGCACGAAAACTTCCTACTGATGGCCGTTTTCAACGCTGTATACGGTATGTACAAAAAATGTAATATTTATTGCAAACGCACTGGTTTTTCCATCCGTTTTCACAATTTAATCTTGTCTAGATATATCAATTTAAATGTAAATCCCAGTAATTCTGCGGAGCGCCAATTTAATTTCAGCCCAATGTAACACCTTATCGCTGACGCACATTTTCAGATTTTTTTTTCTACACTGAAATATTTCACCCCGAGTTTGAGACTTCTTCAAACGTCAGTCTCTCTCGCCGCAACTCTTGCCGAATGTAGCGAGGAAAGGAGTTTTGTATTTCATCATGGCGCAGAGTATTTCCTTTTTTGAGACGATTTAACGGGTCTAGCAATTAAAGTCGAAGAAAAATGTAGGTCTGGACGGGGATAATTGAATTAATCTGAAGCTTCACCGGTACACCGGTCAGGTCTTCAAGTACGGATTAGGAACTGGGGCTCTGTAGCACTTCATAAGTTTTTTTTTGAGAGAGAAAGGAATGGATGAAATTATATATATATATATTTTGTTTTTTTTTTGGCCTCAAGTGATGAGCCGGCAGAGCAGTCGATTAGTTACGCGCGGGGCGGACACAGATAGGCCTAGAAAGGGGGACCGGCGTTGGCCGGCTTCACTTATACGATATGATATAACGAGTCGTTGCGCCAGTGGATAATCTCGTATAATGGACGGTTTCCTCGTGGCGGCTAATATCGTCGACGGTCTGACCGCCATGGACTAACCGGTAGGCACGGAAGTGCTCCGGTAATGAGAGGCCCCAATGGTTACGCCGTGGATTTTATTATTCCTCTTATTACTATTATTAATATTACCCCCCGACCGCTTTATTGGCCACCGCCGGTGAAGAGGAGGTATACAGGTTGTAAACCCGAATTTATTAAGTCACTTTCGCCTACACAATGGCTAGTTTTCTGTACTTGTGGTTGCGTCACAAACTCAGACGAAACAAATTCTGTGATCCACATCTAGTAATACTAAGATTGGTGCATAAGAAACTCTTGAATTGTGCGGTTTCAATTAAGGTATAAGTTTTGATTAGTAAACCTTTGGAAGTATTGCAGATTCGCGATAGCGCCTGCAGCCCTACTCCACTGTTGCAATTAGAAATTTTAATCATATCCTATAATAATCCTATATCCCATAATAATTCAAGAATGCATTGCACTTCTAACTACCTTGTGAGTACGGTTTTATCCTGAACATTAGTCAGGATTCATCATAATTATATTCATCGCCTATTAAGTATGGTAATAGTGCAGTTTTGGATTACTACGTGTATCTTAAGGACTCGTTGACCGCACTAATCAAGGGATTGCTGTACTTCGTCCCGGTGAAATATCCCTAATTAAATTTCCTAACCGCCCTATTTATTGTCGGGTTCAGAACCGTTCAGTGTCCGAGTAATGAATGGTAAATTATGCGAAACATGAAAATGCAAACGATCGAACGACACAATATAACACGGGGTCCGGTGGATCAACAACGCCAACTAGTTTCCATGCGACTAGAAAGCGGTCGGTTATGCGATAGACGCATCGCTTTACTTCCTGTTCTCTCGTATGTGAGTTACAATTTAATCTGAAAAGCCAATTATTTTGGTTTCTGCACCACGCCGGATTAACGTCGGAGAATAATAACGATAAATTTAAAGATCTTATATTTATGATCTGTACACTGTTTAAGTAAATAAACAGCAGTACTTATCCGTAAAGTTACATAAAGATGCTGAAGGCTGCGAATTTCACCCATTTCAAATCTACTACAAACCAGACTTTCCGCTTCGTCTACTATCGAAGAAAACAGATAGTCAGTTGCAGAAATATGAAAGCAAAAAATATCAATTAAATTGTTAGTTGTCAACACACAAATTAGCAAGTGACTTGATAATATTTTATGGGCTAATTTCCCACCGATTGCAATAAAGTATAATAAAATACAGCTTTAAGGAAAAACCTTGAGGATGAAAGCCTTTGTTGGGTCTATTCTTAGTACTAAGAGTATAGGCTAATCAGTGGTTTCCGACTCACTTAAATTTGATACTGTAGTTTGCTATGTTGTAACAACAGAGCAATGAAGGTGAGTTGAAAAAGAAATTAAGCAATATGTTAAACCCGCTTGCGAACACCTAGTTTAAACGTTTTAAAGTCGAAAGGCCAAAGTTTTCCATTCAGATTAATGTTTCTCCCTTCAAAGTTCAACTTAAGCACAGGGAATAATATTGGAGTAAAATACAACTTAAATACATAATGCATCAGATAATTCCTTATTTGCCTCAGGAGAAATTGTTTCATATGGGAGTGCCGGCACTTTTATTATTGCCTCGATTCGCTTTCATTTCCGGCCCGTAATGGAAACGTGCGCTCATTACGAATCTCGTTATTGACTACATCTTTTTAGGGTATAATGTTACGCTCCTTACTGTTGTGCTGTGGGAGTCCATCAAACTTGTATTCTTTGCCAGCAGAGGTTAGGTGGGGTCAAAAAGTCGAGATACATTGCAATAGGTTAAAAGCAGCGGTCACGAATGGAAGGGAAGTGAATGCTATGCGTTTTCACCGAAGCAGGTATATACACCCAGGGACGCTGGGAAGCAAGGTGGACCAAGTCCACTATGAAAGGCAAACATATTAGTAGCCATATTGATAAAGGAAACTTTCCTATAGTTTTTCTCTAAAATACCATTAATAAAAAAAAATTCCCGTTCTATCCCGTTTCGACGAAAAAGATACTCTCATTCTCCTTCCCTTAAATATAAGGAATGCTATTTTTACAGTTACTATTATTACGTTTACTGTGTTTTTATGTACTTAAACCTGTTCTGTTTTAAAACAGAACACAGTTTATATCGAACAAGTAGTTTTGGAACCTCCCTTGGTATAACCCTATGCGACCTTTCCGTCATTGAACGGCAAATAAATCTCCTCCGATTTCCTCGATCCAGTGATTTCATCCCGTTCCCCGCCGGCGGTTTCTTTCTTCGACGGGCTCACGGCTCGATTTCCTTCTATCTCCATTCAGAGACTGTATAGCCCCTGTAGTTTGAATGGAGCACGCCATTAGCGGGGGTTCAGGAGGAAGAGCCGTTGACGGGGAGGCCTTGGCCTGTCGACGAAAAACAACGAATGATTCTCCCGGAAGAGAATGCGGCACGATTCGCGTAATTCACGGTCGGCAGGAGGATTATTTTATTTAAAAATAAGGACGGGAAAAAATATGGTAGCCGCCGGGAAGCATTATCATCGGTCTTTCGATACTGTCCTGGACCCGAATGCAGAACCAAAGAGTAAGTGAACGCGATTTCGGTCTCCAACTGCACGCTTTGTCTAAAGCTGAGGACGAAAAACGGCCAACATAGTAACAGTGTAGTAACAATTGTCACATTCGGGGCAGGAAAATTTCCAGACGAAACGCACAAGCTCTGGATCATAGACATCGGTACGAAATTTCGTCAGGTGGCTTCACTACATCCCAAATATAACTGTGTCACTATTAGATAATACGGGTTTTTTCAGTTCATTCACTCGTCTGGTTGTCGTGAGTGAAAGTTCTGCTCTCATACTGTCTGGCGACTGGTTCTTTAAAATTGAGCGGTCTGAACCTGCCCGCAAAACTTAGCACCAGGATAGTTAGCCAATTTTCCTTGTTTCCGAGCGAATCAGCCCATTCCTGTCCAGCAAGGATTGGAGGCTTCACTTTATCTGTGTAGAGTTCCATCGTCGATTTTCCGACGGAATACTACAAGGAGACAAACCTAGGAAAAGCTTAGGAAAAGGCTTACAAGGGAAAAGGTAGGGGAAAATCGCCCTATTTATTAATCTACGAGTAGGTTCGCAGGAGTTTTGAGTATTGTCACTCTTCAGATATTGTCTTCACTCGCTTATTCGCTCTTGTAAATTATGAACAAGGAATGAAAAAATTCCAGTGAGTCAACAAGAATTAAAGAGCGCCCTTTTCCAGTAGACAGTGAAATAAGGAGAAGAAAGAGACCGATTAAGGGGAGAAGGGTCACGGCTGGGCCGGTGCCCTTGTTCTTTAAAACGTGTTTCATCGCCGGAACAAGGAAGCTCGACATTCCCGCAACGCCCACCAACTGACTTTGTCCTACAGTGAACAACGAGGAACAGCGTCCTTCGTCGGGGAACAATGCGGTCATTGCGATCTGCCCGTTTGCATAAACAAACGCGTCTGTTTAATGCGCCTGATAAATTCGAGAATAACTCGGATAAGACGCGGTGTTATGAACACTTTATAGCCGGACCTTGGTGCCACGTTCTGGACATATGCCAGAGGTTCGAAAAACACGAGCACACGATACTCATTTTATAATTTATTACTATTAAAATCACGGATCAAATTAAAAATCTTTGCGATAACAGTCGAACGTCAGGTCATTCATTCCAAATATTCGAGCCGCAATAAAGGACAGGTACAGTAATATCACATTCTTAATATAACAGCTAATGTAAATATATATATATATATATATATATATATATATATATATATATATACACACATACATACATTCAAACGTGTGCTCCATATGTGAGTCGGGAACGAATACGCAATCAGTTGAACGCTCATGTCATGTTGGATGCCAAAATCAAGATATTACGAAAGATAAGATGTGCCATTAAACTGTTGCTCCTTCAGCATCTTGATGAACATAGCTATAAAACGCCGAGAAGACGTCTCAAGATTTATATGCTGATTTTTTGAATAATTTTGAAAAACAAGTTTTACCTAATCAAAAATTATAAATAAAATAATTAAAGATTATAAAATGCGCACATAAAAACAGCGAAGGCTTTTTACCCTTTTATTTTTGGAGGAAATGCACAGAAACGACCTTAACAGATACACATTGGGTAAATACCAGTAGATGAATCACCTAGTAAAATTTATTCATGTAAAAATGATACATAAATCGGTTCCTGACTCGAGTTCAGGGAAGACGACGTATCGAAGAGATGAGTCACCATTTGCGGCTCTTGATTCTTATGCGTAATTTAAACCGATATTTGAAGGTTGAATCCAATTTGGAGATTGCTTCCTAGCCCGGCGTCTGATAATACGCCAGCCTGTAAACCATGTACTACAGAGGAAATTGAGGCTATTCAACGTACAGCCAAATAATTATATAAACATTCTATTGATTACTATTTTATTATTTTCCGAATTTTATGGGCAACAAGTTTGGTATTTCGAAAAAGCCCAGTATCCCGGGATAAATGTATCGGGCGTTGATAAAGGCGAAGTAATATGTAGTATAACATGCGTACATGAAAAACATGGAAGAAATTATATAGTTACCGGAATGGGTTGTGACTTGAAGAGTGGATGTACAACAATGCTTCATATATTTCTTTTTAGATACAGACGTCATATCTCAGATATTTATGTTGGCAAATTACCAACACTTTGTTTTCTGGAGTATGAAAGACGTGCGGAACCGAGGCGCTCTCGACGCATTTCGTGTGGAGCGTTTAGATAATTCAGGCGACAGATGTTTGTTTTTTTACATCATTCTCTCGCATGGCGTAAAAAGTAAAAAAGTCTGAATTAATTTCCTAATCGTCGCCCTAATTCTGTCGGGAACTTCGCTTCCGAGCAAAGCGCCCTGTCCATGTTTCGCCATTTGGAGGCGTTCGCGTTGAACGCAGTGGACAGCTGGGAAAAAACACGTTCGTGCGAATTGTCTGACCGCTGAAAAGCGTTGCTGTACGGGCGGCTTGGACTCAAAGTGGGTTCGGACGCCTACCGCTGTCACGAGGTCTCCCTTCTGGCTTCGTCGTAGATCACGTGATGTCGTTCTTCCTCTTCCCCGCATGCGCACGAGTGGTCCGACGGGCCTCGCATGTGCAGATGACAATTGAGCGATCCAGGTACAACAGGCTCGTGCTCCATTCGGATGGTTGGTCAGCAGTGACGGCCGACTTCGAAGTAAATCAGGATGAGTTGCTATTGAGGCGTGGAATATAGTGGTGCGGGTCAGGATAACGTCTAATTTTTTTAGATCATATTTTAAGGTTACACGAGCTCGTGGAAATTGTTGGAAAGGAAAAAGACCGCACCAACGAATTTAAATGGCACGAATTGGACCTTAGTAACCAGGAAGACGAAGGTTTATTATTCTATAACACTGTCCCCTCTCCACTGCCTGTGAAGAACTGTCCCCAAAGACGATTCGCCTGGTGAAGAAGAGCAAATCAGTTCAGAATGTAAGGTTAAAGAAACAGTCGCCGGGTAGTGTTAAAGGTAAAACTTTCACGTACGCCACCCGGAAAAGAGAATGAACTAACAACTAGACGACTGTGTCGTAATTAAGCACTGTCCTTATAAGGTTGACTGATCCTTTTTAGCCTTTTAGTCTTCTTTTCGCCGCATTAGGAGTTGGAGGCATTTTGGAAAGAGCTGTCGGGCGCCCGCAGAGAACTTTCAGAAGGATCCTTTCGGAAAACCTTTCAGGAACTTAACTGGGGACTTACCGTTCGGTAACCTGAGCCGGTCAACGCAATATAATTCCCTTCTGGCTCTTCGTGTCCATTCGTGCGATTCGCCGTACGCCTCAGAACTGACCGCAATTTGCGGCCCGCCGGGTGATATTCAATACGGGCACGGTTGTCGACCCACATTCGGCCGATTAGAGTTGTTATCCAGGATAACGGTCGTTATCCCGTTACAGAAATAAACCGATCGGATGCTTCAGAAGGCTTAAGAAATGTATTCTCATAGAACAGAGTTTATTCATATCTTATATCAAACAAATCACTACCTTATGCGGACACGATCTAATATCTCTCAGCACTCAGCACTTTGATATTGTCATGTAACAAGACTTTTCATATTTTGTATTCGAATGCTGTAAATTACATTATCAATAAAATCAGGAAAATTATAGTATAGTATTATAGTATGTTCTCTTTTTAATGATTGTAGACATTTTTAGGCTACAAACAAGATAACCGAAGGATTTTGAGGGACATGGCAAACAAAAATGAGCAGTGAACATTCCCGTAATTCGATAGGTTATAAGAAATGTACATAGATTGTATTCAACGATGCGGTAAGGAAATTCTAACGGATTGGAAACCAAATTGTACCCCGAAGGCCTTCATCACAGTTCATAAGGCCTGGGATTTGTTGAAATGTGCAGAGCGGCGTGAAGCCCACCAGTTCCCGTATGTATTTCAGTTTCCAAATCCAATTGTTCGACCTCGCGTATCGTTTACTACAGTCCCGGATAACGGTCCGCGAATATAGTAAACTATAAAAATAGTTTTTACTATGCTCAGCATGTCAGCCGCAGAGATGAATCGTCGGACGCCAGAATTTTTGATACTTCGCTGCGGCCTTTTGTTCTAAGAAATCTTTGAGTCCTTGCGGATACAGAATGCAATTTTTCAACTAACGGTCGATCATTAGTCACGCTTCGATTGTAAAGCGGCCTATAATAAAACGGCGGAGAATTTTATTTTAAAGGAGGCGGATAAATGCGTCACACAGAGACGGCCGAGACAGTCACCCACCTGACGCGTGAATCATATCCGTGAACAGCGACCGTATCCTTTATTGTTGATAATTCTTAAGTTCCTCGGTCAAATTAGTTTCTAAACAGGCCCCTCTGGGGCATTAGTCACGCTCCGGATACACCAGGACCCGGTACCGGATACTGGGTTAGACGCGAGAAACAAGTTGCCACCAGTCCGGGTCGTTGACTCCAAATGTTTAAACTCGGATTAGCTGTACTAAATCATGTACTACAGGAAACCTTAATAACGAAATTGCATTAAAAAAATCCTCATCGGTGACACAGTTTTCGTTCAACTGAAAATTTGAATACGGCACGCGGGCGTATAAATTGCGGTAAGTTCATCTCAAGATATTGGTAAGTTCGGACTAAAAAACCGCGCGGTCGAGTATAAGACAAAAATTTGTACAAATAACTCATGTTTTAAGTAAATTAACCATACGCGCTTAACCAAGACAATGTGTTTTAAAACGTTCGCATCGTATGTGAGTCAGGAACGAATGCGTAATCAATTTGAACGCGCGTGGTCAGACGCCAATATCAAGATATTACGAAAGATAACAGGTGCCATTAAACTACCGCTCTAGTCGCATATTGAATACGCCTACAGAATGATGAGATAACATCTAGAGATTTATACGTTTGCTTATATTGCTGAGTATTGTTATTATATTTAACCCTGTTAAAAATATCCGATTTAAAAAAAGTAAATTTCGCGTCGAGGCGCAATCTGGCTGCGAGTTGGACAAGTCTAATGCACCGGGATAACATCTTATACACATAGTTATACTCATATTACAGTCATATAACGTAGCTCAAGGAGCCAGAACGGATGCAGGTTTTCGCTGAAGATTTCCCGGACTAACGGGGGTGGGGACGACTCCCCCCATCCGTATCTGTATGTGTGTATGTGCTCCCCTTCGACGGACCGTTACTGTTATTCAAATGAACTCCACAGTTCCTGGTGACGTAACCTGTGACGAGGCAGAGTTTCCAAACCATCTCGGCCCCGGCCAAAACCCCTAGACGTCGTCGTCTCTCTCTCTCTCTCTCACTCTCTCTCTCTCTCTCTCTCTCTCTCTCTCTCTCTCTCTCTCTCTCTCTCTCTCTTTTTTTCTTCTTTTTTTTATTTTTCCGTCTACTGCCGTAAGGTCGTGCTGTCTGTGATCTCTGTCACTACACTGTTACTATTCTGACAGGACGCTCCAGCCAGAATCCGGCCGGGTTAAACACTAAGTGTCTAACGCGACCAAGAACCTATAATTACTGCGCCAGCCAGCGCAATCAACAATACATGATTTCATATTCTCTTTATGAAAATCTGCCGATATGAAAATTATATCGATTGCCGTCGTGTCATCGCGAAATATGTGAACATATTACTCGACGAGTGATGATGGCGTCTGCTTATTCGTGAAGTATGTGTAAAGCTTATTATATCTGACTAACCTACTGACAGAAATCAACTGAAGATGGCGAAAAGTCGAAGCCGGTCTAGCATGAGCGAATAGAGAACCAAGATATGCGTGAATCTGGTTGTAATAATAAACAGCCAGATTTTAAGACCGTTTTTACACCTTTATATACATTTTTATTTCTTAGTCGTTACGTTAACCGTATAGGGATTTTTTTCCTATTGATTTGTAGTTGGTCCGATTAGGTCGCAGTAACGAACCTAATTAATCCAGTCGTCTGTTGCCAATGTTTGCCTACACTATGGCTATGGGGTGACTTCGGAGCGGCGGAAAGTCGAGCTTTGTTCAAGGAGGGAACTCAGGAAAAACTGTCACGTCCCAACGGCCGGTGACATATTGTGCAAGGCGTTTCCCAGCCCCGCTGAGAACCTTTGTGAGCGTGAGTGTGTTCTCTCCCTCCCTCCCTCTCTCTCTCTCTCTCTCTCTCTCTGAAGAATGAGAGAAAGAGAGGGAAGATAGTTGGGTAACTCTAGTGGCGCAACGACGCCTAGCCCGACCGAATACGAATGAACGATGCCAACCGATTTGGGAGGAGTGCGGTTTTGTGGCCATCCAAAGGCGCCACCCGAACGCATCGATTAGACCGTGAATTTTCAACCAACTTACATACATTTGCGACGCCGATGATTGAATAAATTATGCAATCTACTGGCACTGATCTAATCAGTGGTTAGATTCAAAATCGTCCCCGTATATATCAGGCTGTGTCTAATTCCAATGCTGTGACATCTAATATATTGAGAGCTCTACTAGTTCATAGTCTATTATCACTATTTACGCTAATGTCACCATTATCACTAGAATTCATACTTATGGCACTCGCCATTCTGGGTGTTCTATCCCACACGCCTGAACGGAACACGCTCTGCGGCCTCACTCACGCCCGGCGAGTCGTACAATTATCGCCATAAAAAGCCATCCATCCATTCGCCGTTACTTCAGCTGTTACCTCAGTCGGGGGAGAATGGCTCGCCCGATTCCCCGAAACACGTGCGAGGGACGACCGATAAATTAGCCGCTAACAACAACCGTCGGTGGCAACAATAGGTCGGAGTCCTGGGAAGCGAGTGGAGGTGCCTCCGGGGTACCTCGAAAAAAAAGAGGAAATCGCACGTAACGAACTGCGGACGGCTGAATGGGCGAGACAGCGGTACGAGGGAAAGGCGGAACCCGACAGAACGCGGATTAGACAAGAAACTCTCCGCGCTACGACACACAGGTTCGATATTTCCACGGTGATACGTCAGTATTATTGCTTATTATCACATTCCTAAAAGTATGAACCGATTCAATCTAGTCTTTTGGTTTTAGGTAGTCAAATGGCGGTAGACACGCGTGTCCACTGGCGATGAAACTCCAGGTCTGCTTGTGACGAAAAACATTTTAACAAATTACTTGAAATGCTAATGATGTTGGCGAGAAAACAAGTAAATAGGACAGAGGTGGCAACGTAGTGGACATCAGATTCTGTTTCTTTCTCTAACCTACAAAAATATCATCAAATGCAAGATATCATCTTGCAAGTGACTCAAACTAATTTTCATACGCACGGTTGAAAAGTAATCAATCTTGTTTGACTAAACCAGTTTCGACTATCCTAGATCTGGAGCGCTGGACGCAGTCACCGAATAGCTATTTACGCACCTACTAAGTTAACGCGAACAGAACCGAGATGATATATTGGCAACCGGTACGCGTATCGGTCATCAATAAAGACATGCTCTACTGACAACAGGGAAAAGACGGGCGAGAAAAGGACGATGTTTCCTGCCGTGATAAACATCGTGGCAGTTTCACCGCACGAGAACACGCTCGATTAACACCGGGCCACAGGCGAAGACAAAATACCACTCCCACGTTGCGTAATCGGTTTTATCACAAGTGACATTCATTATATAAAATAAAGGAGGCGAAATTGGAAATCCAAAGGTTCAAAACCCGGCTTAATTGACCGGAGGAAGCGATTAGAAGGGTTAGTCAACCCGGCTGTCAGGACGAAATATTGCGCCTCCTTCTTTCTATCTCACCGTTAAAGTTTCCGGTTGGCCGTTCGGCCCCAGTTTCGCACAAGAAGCCATCGTAAAGATTCAATGTGGCAATGTCGCGACAGGACGAAAAAAGGTAAAAACGCTGCAATGTCAAAACTCACCCGAGCAATAGGGATTTCCTTTTACGATCTTTGGGAAGTAGTTTTGCGCAACTAGATTGTTCATCGGGTTCCCTTCCTACGGGTTCAACATGTTACTGACACAATCTGTCGTATGGTGGCCAGCTTCTTTTTTCATAGGGAAATATTTTTAATTCATCCCACTATTTGACTCTGCCCTGGCGATAGAATTCTGTGAATTCCAAAGGATGACAGTACTTAATTTAAGAAAATGAATAAGAGTAACACCGACTCACAGCATTTCAGTATTTCAGGTCCTTTAATCTGATCTTATTAAAATGTTGTTTAAAGAACTTCGTGATAAATATTCTTCATACACCACAACCACCACTCACAAACACCATAGAAGCTCATGAAAACATCCCACACTCGTTAGTGGCGAACAGGTACCTCGCAATTTACTTACACCTTGTGTAACTTCCAACAACAGAGCTATTCTGATTTTTATTTCGAAGCGTGATCCAAACTAGAAAGGATAATTCGAAGCCACAACAGAGTCAAGAAGCACGTAGACGTACCACAGGTCGAATAGTATTTATTAAGGTCCCGGGACCTTCACTTTAGAGCTGAGATAGTCCAGTTATCAGACTCGGACAGACGACCACCTAGCCAAGGGCGTTCCCACGAGAAACAAATAACCGCTGACATCACCCGTCTAATGATTATGGAGTCTACAATAATTAGACCGGTCCGTTCGAAACGGCGCAAAAAGTAAAAACCGTGAAGTGTGCCACCTCCAAACGTACAGTAAATCTTGTACTGGGATTGTTAGCACCAGGATCAGTAATTGACCATTTTTATGTATGATACCTGGGTTTTCTGAGATTGTGAAGTAGTGAGCTCATTTCACGCTGATATTATGCTTCAGAACAGAAGAGTAAAACTTAAAACGGAATTACGGCAAAGGATAAATTACAGCGATTATCAAATGCGAAACTGCTTTTCCGATTGATTCAATTTGGGAGATATGGTCATATACCCCGACGAAGCGGTTGCCGCGAGCACTTGATATCCCTGACCCGTGCGATTGATCGAAAAGGATACCGATCGGAAATATCATTTGTAACTCGCCAAGATTAATGGCACGATCAGATTTGTTACTCAGAGGAAGGACGAAGCGAAGTCATGATCCATTGAGCTCCGGCTTACATCTTCCAGCATTAAGTGCAAAATCGCGTGACTCGGACGGCATGCTAAAAAAAATGTCGAGGCCCTCAGACCGCAATATTGTACAAATTGGCACGAACGTTTTCTCGGTATTTCAAAACATATCGAAGGTGGAATCCTGTGTGCCGAATGAAAGCAATAGCTATTTGGATTAAGGAGATAAAAAATGTACTCAATAGAGGTTTATGAATTGTCTAGATTTAAACACAGCATCAACCTTAAAAAAACACATTTTTACTCAAATTAACAAAGGGTCGGGCTTGATTGCCTACGGTCACTCTTCAGCCGCAAATTTTGAATTAAATATGAATATTTACGAAGTATTGTTTTGTTAGTTAATATTCGAAATTTAAATTATTTCACATCATCGATATTGTGACGTATTTTATCACTCGATTCGGTCCTATTCTAGACCGTTTTTCAACACTGTCAGTAAATTAATTACAAGTTTGCTCATGTCGGAGCACTAAGATGTATAACGAACAGGCCCGATTAATATACTAACGATATTTCATTAATTTATTTTCATTTGCGAGATTAAATCTGCCAAGTTCTATTTTATTCGAGACCACAGGACTTGAGATAAGCTTTATTATTTTTCTATTTCCACGCAATTTATGAGGGAGGGGTCAATATTGCGGAGCGTGTATTTTTATCATCTTAATCTAGGCGCTAACCTTCGGTTTTTTAGAAAGGTAGAACGCGACTGAATTTCGCTGGACGGGCCGCAGGCGGGATTCCAGAAAATCCACGCCTTGGGGGGTTAAAACGTTGGGTGATCGATGGCCGTGCGCCGCAGATAATTCTCTTTGCGCCATTTGCATTGTACATAAACACGTACAGCGGATAGTGACTGATGTTTGTTATAACAAAAAAGCTGTAATAATATCGAGGAGTTTCGTTAAGTGGGCTGGGCTCTATCGGCCCGATCGCGGTGCAATTCTGGGCGCGACTTGCACGACCGCCGCCTCCAAACCGACCTTTCGGTATATACGCGTTTACCGTCCTAATATGAATTCGCCGGGCTGTCGGGATAGAATTATCGGCTAAATGGGTTTTCCTTGGACAACCCTTCATTCCGAGAAATGCAACACGGGAAACTCCGCCTCCTATCGCTGAATCAATGTTAAAATCATTACTGCACAGTGGCTTAAACATTCGATAAGTCTATAGTTGAATAGAATAAAGCACTCAAACAATTGAGGTCAATGATGCGCACTGGAATAACGCGCGTTTATTATGTCGAAACAATCAGGGTCTATGAGAATGTCCTTTAGACTGAGGAGGAAGAATATTTTTAGCTCACTAATAATTTGCCCGGAAGATGTGTCACATGCTTTAAATGTTCGATAAATGTTTATCATTAGACAGTATAAAACGCTCGACAACACGACTCGCACTAAAATGATGCGCGTTTATTATTTTGAAACGTCAGAAGCAAATATTCCGGCCGATGGGAACGTCCTTTGAACTGCAGAGGAAGATTCTTTTTTTTATCAGATTAATAAATTGCCCGGATGGTAGGGCACAAATAAAAAACAAATTGTCACGTAAACATGACGAAGGACGGACGACAGATGTCACGAGTGCTGTGATGTGAACTCTGGTGAATTGGTCTCCCTTGAGAAAAGAAGAGTCGCTTAAACGATACTGCCTCGAAAAAGGACAGATCAATTTCCGATAGGTTCTCCTATTAAACACGCACACGCGCACGAAGCATATATCCTATTATATTGTACTGTTATATGTTTTATGTTATATACAAGGTCATATATATGTTTGACAAGAGTAGCTTGAAAATCCATTAAAATCTCTTAGATACTATACATGTTCTCAAAACTGTATCTAGCAATATTACATTTTTCTTTCTAAATCAGATATTAATTAATTGTTCAACTTTATGAAATCGCATTTCCATTTTTGATGTTTATACAACATGGCTGCCAGAAATGTACGGGATTACCTCATTGAATTACATATTCATTTCTTCTTAACGATTCCGCATTAAGTAACGGAATATTTCTTCCCAAGTAATAATTCTTGATTCGCATTGTCAAACGAACCTGACATTCGACTAAATAGCGTACGCGAGGGATGGTTTTTAAAGTGTTTTTAAATGAATGATGTTCGACACTCTCGAAGATCATTTCCCAAGGCTCTTCAAGACAAGCCTACCCCGTGACCAGTAGAATTCCGCTGATAAAAAAATGTGAGGCGTCCGAATTCGAATTTCGAAATTCAACATCTAAGCAGGTTACAAGAGACGGCAGACCGGGGGGGGGTGTCTCAAGGAACTCTGGGTACGCGACAGCCGAGAGCGCAGAGCTCAATAAAAACGGGGCCGGCATTGGCCTATAAAAGGACCAGTTTTTTTTCCTTTTTCTTTCCTTTATACATATTTATTCCCATCGTCGCTCGTCGATGCTCGATACACACATGGCCGGCCGTTCATTCGCCAGTAAATATCCGGGTTATCGGTTCGAGGCATCTATTTTTGAGTAGGCCAGATACCAAACGACAAGCGGCGGTAGTCGGGTTTACAGCGGCAAAAATTTCTCATGAATTAACGCACAGCGGTATTCTCACGCAGAACTACTGTCACTTCCGCGTGTACTTTTCTGAATAATCACTTAACTCTCAATATCTCCCTATATTTAAGTCAATTTTTTTAGTGTATACAGTGCGCTTTAGATAACTGGAATGATTTTTGAAAGGAGAATCCACCCGTTGATGGTACTTTTGAGCCCTCCCTTCACAGGTAGAGAGGACATCACGCGGCTGTGTCCTCTTAAGGCTTTTTGGAAGGTGACGCGAGGAAAACTGTTGGATTGAAATGATGGGATGGTTGCTAGGGATGGGGGGCTGCTAGGTTGACTATTTTACGAGGTTTTAGAGATTGCAACGCTTGTATTGTATAGCCTCCAAAACGCAATTCCATAAGCTCGGTTTCGTCCATAAATTATATGTAATATATTATGTAATATAGTATGTAATATATTAGTGTTTCAATGTAATAGTTCTGATACGTTCAGTCGAGCAGTCGACAATATCTCGAATCGGCACATCAATATCGCAAAACCCGTTTTGCGGATGTGCGGGGAAAGCATTGGTCCGAATTGGCAATATGCGCTGTTTTGCCCATTAGTTTTTTTTTCTACAGCGCGGAATTTACATTTTTGGCTCAACAACCTTTTGGGGGCGAACGCCAATTGGTTTCCCAACGAGGTGGCGGCCCCCGACAACCCCAGGGAGTCGGATATTGCATCACCGCCACTGCGATTATGGCATCATCGCAGCTATATACTTCGGCTTCAATGGCTTTTACGATAGACCGCTTTTTTATTCCAGTAAAACCTCGGTCACGTCTGCACCCGTGTCCTGACTCTCTGTCGGGACCTGCGCTAGACCGGTGACGACTTCCCGCCATCGCCGGTAGCATCCACGGCGTTTAATACACGCCAGAACTGTCACTACTCTGTTACTTACTGTTTAGAAGAGCAAAACTGTTTCATCGATTTTCTGGCTTCACTCCCATTTGTAACAATAAACAGTTACAAGAACGTCATGTAACATGAGCATCAAACAGAACCGAATCTGCGTTAATAGCACTGAAAGCAGTGAGAAACCGAAAACGGTCTAGTTCAGGAGAACAAAAATTAAGAGTAGACAAGTATGATATTCATAACCGTCGTGTATTCTCCCACAAATAAATTAAATTAAAATACACTTCATACAATCAACCAACGCCATACCCTGCTTTCTTAAATTTACATATTTTAATGTACCAACTCATTTAATTAAAAACCTAATCGTATTTATTATCAGGCCAATCGATGATAATTACGTTGAAACTTTCACTTAATTGAGGCGCGCATCTGTTCATCATTTTTGAACGAACAGGTGAAACAATTTGTCGACAAACAAGAAACTAATTTGGGTTCCCACAAATTTATGGTAGATTCCCTGTCTATTAGTTTTTTTTTAATTAAAACCATCGTCCTAAAGAAAGTTTTTGTACTGCTGTACAAATTGAATATTAATCCCAGAATAAATTTCCTAAATTCGTTTATTTGATTAGAGTCGCGGTAAAGTTCATTGAACTAGCTTAAATATCTGTGAAGATAATTAAAAATGAAATAAAGTGATGAGATCATTAAAACATCAGTTGTCAATTTACTCTTGTTGGAGCACCAGTCGCAGATTTCATTTCCCAGTGTTTGCAACCTTTCATGGGGAAAGGTCGTACACAAGAATGAAGACGATATTCATTCAATTTATATGGCAGAGTCAAGTTCAGGATGTCTCGATTGGTGAACCTTTTCACCTTTCATCGGTTGCATCACAATATAGAATCTCATTGTGAAAACAACAACTTCCCTCGTCTTCTCATCATCCATTCAAGAATTCAGTAAACTAAAGAAAACTGACCCAGAATACCTTAACAAAATTTATACCCGCTCTTCAATCACTTCCTTATAACAGTACAGTAATACATTTTTTTACCATATTTTTCAGTTACAGTAATTTTCAGTATGTGTAAAAGTGTACTCTCTTAATCTACTGAAGCTTTAGAATTATTGGATTATGAAATTTTAGGGCCGTTTATCCAGTAATGACAGAGGACCAGAACAATTTTATATCCTATTATGGGGCGTTGTCGTAAGTGTCGAGGACACTTAGATGCAGGATTCAATTAGAAAGTCGGGCCGACACCACTTCAAAAGAACTATTCCGAGAATAGTGCGGTTAGTACAAATTATCTCAGAACGACAGAGTCCTCCCCTCTAATATACTATCAATTATTATGAATGCAATGTTGATCTCCTGAAGGAAAATAAAGTGTTTTAATAGGTTGGTAGTATTATTGTCTGCGACTATCATAATTTTTATAACATGTGGTTATAAAAATTGTTTTTTCTGACACTGTGTTTTTACTCAGCAAGAAGAAAGACCCTACCTACGTAACGCTACTGACAACGGCTAGAAGCCTAAAACATGTTGGGAGCAGGGCCAAATAAAAGGAGTGGATGCATCATTATGTTTTTCACGAATTGGCCTTCGATCAAAGAACAATTTGGTCCCGTGGCCTCAGTGGTTGCCCAACGAAGTCAAAACGTGAGCGAAACCTCTTCCATTGGTCTTGTTTGGGGAAGGATTCGCCCTTGAACTTGATTTTGAGCCGGGCGAGTTGAAGCTGCGCGTCTATTTATAGCGCTAATAATAGTGGGGGTTGGGGGACGGGGCACGGGCCGAGCGTTCATCCCGAACTGACTTTCACGGCCGACGCTATTAGCAGGCTCATCCTCTAACCTTTCCTTCCAGCCTACAGTTCGCGAAGAAACACGTTCGCGGTTTTAACGCTGATGAGAACTTATTTTTTTCAATCATTACCGGGACCGCAGTGTTCGTAATTTACTCGAAAAAGAATTGAAAGGGAAAAAAAGCCGTACTCAATATTCAATTAACTCCTACAGCTACGCTGAGGAATGAAGTAATGGCCTGGCCTCGGAACTGTTATCAAAACTGTAGATTTCGTGTGTTTCTGTCTCCTCTCGCTGGTTAGGTCTTGTTTGTTTGGTCCAGTTCCACAAAAAACGTTCGTTGCACCGATAAGCTAGCGCCCCCTGAGGGTGGTGCGGAAATGTACATAACTAAAGTTCGTTGGGTGCACTTGCACCGAACCTTGCAAAACCATGCATATATAGCGTACTGGATACTGATTATTATAAAAAAATATCGTAACTTCTGATGATGTTTTTTTGAATCTTGTTTCCAAATAATAATGCAATTGACAATATTCTGCAATTCAAAACAGGTCTGTACTGACATAATGGAGAACTATTACTTGTTGTCATATACATAGCTCGTCGACCTAAATATCTGAATTAACGTTTCCTCATTGCGATGATTGAAATAATTAACTAAGAAATTCATAGTAGAACATGAATTTACATAACCGTCGTTGAAAGCGTACACAAAATATTATATCGGCGTATTCAACACTAGAATATGTACCCGGTAATATTGTGACGCATGTAATTCCTTCCAAGGCTTCTGTTTAGTAACTGACTCATCATACTGAAATCGTGGGAGAGCGGCAGGTTCTCAAAAACAATTTCTATCTTAGATTTTCTGGAGATCCAAATTAACCCGTGCTGATATTCCAAACACACACGGGCTAGTTATGATATTCTGGAAAAAATGTCAAGTGTTATGTTGATAATGGCGTACGGATGATATTTGCTAAAATGTAAAGAGAAACGTTATAGGGGATCCGGGCCCTAGAAAGTGAATTTCTACTAACTACATGTAAGTTAACACGAAGTGAAAGAAGGAAAACAGTGAAAGGAAGACTCGAATGGAAAAAAAATAATTCAACAGTCGGCGAATTGGAAACTCCGGAACGGTGGCTATTTCGCAGGACTTGAACTCGAACTCGGCGCGGACAGATTTATGGCTCGAGAGGACACCCCATTAGGACGAGGGTTCCACATGAAATTTATTTATAAAACCGGGAGAAAGCCGCCTTCTAGAAAGAAGAGCGGAGGAATTAGCGGATTTTACTTGATTTTCGAAAGCGAAGGGAGTTTCCCCGAGCCAAGAGCAAGCGGAGAGCGTTCTAATGAGGCCCTTAACCGCACCCGGGCTTTCATTAACCCTCGGCTAAATAAATACAAAGTCTCTATCCCTTTAGTAAAGGGGTGTGAAAGGGGGTATAAAGTTTTGTGTCGAATTAATGATCTCGACGAGACAAAAATGTTGGTTTTTAAATTGTTGAACCGAACAAGCAAGCATGAGGATATTAAATAAACGCGCCGGCTAACATGTTTTAAATTTCTAATTTAAACAGTTTTTCGCAACATAAGTTATTAAACTTGCACCAATTACCGCGGCCCATATTCCAAAGAAAGAACGGCATGAATGAAAGCGTAAAAAAATAAACACGCGAAAGCAGGCACTTGAAAAGTAGGTTGTGCAAATCCGCACTTCCTACGAGCCTTCCCCAATAAGAGGTAAGGCTTTTGAAAAAAGGACTCCCGTTCGTCGGTAGTGATAATAGTCGAAGCTATTTCGGAACGTACCCGTTTCAACATGTTATTGCGAAAAGCCGTATTAAACCGGTCTACAACGTTGGGGCTCTTTTGTGAATTTAACCGGTGACGGCTTCCTGTCACAGTTCTGCCAGTCATACAGTCAACTTTCAAGCCCCTTATGCGCGAGTGTAAGTCACATCACTCGTTTAAGGGTTGCGTCAGGCTTAATTGTACCGCATTGGCTGAGGCACAGTGGGGAAATCACTTTCATATGGATACATCATAGTATTTTCACATTAGTACCTCACTATATTACTAACCAAATGCTATAGACTATGGTTAACACCAGGTTTACGGACGTTCCTTAGGCGTCACTTTGACATTACGATTTGCTCAGTAACAGGGTCGCAAGACTGAAGATATTCCAAACCGTCGTGTACATCCCAAAAACCCGTTTAAATGAAAACTGTTTATTTAGGTTAAGAAACTACACTACAAGTTTTACCTGAAGGGTGTGTAGACCTCCAGGCGGTCATCCGCTGTTCGCGGTTATTTGATTTTTATACAACAAAGCAATCTAATTATATAGTTAATTGTTATTTATATTAAGGAAGGGAGCGGCTCGCGAGGGGTAATTGGATGGCAGGCTGCGTTTCAGGAAATGACAGTCCGCCCTTGGGTCGATTATACTAATAGCAGGGGCGGGCAGGCCCACCCTCCCTCTCTCTATCACACATAGACACAGAGAGAAACACGCCCAGGCGGCAGGTTTCAAGCTCGGTGCAACAAATACGAGAGGGCTCAGAGTGCCGCGATGTCCGTCTAAGGTCAAGCCATCGGAGTCCGCAAGCTCGCTCAAACTTTCACTGGAACGGGAACCGCCCACCAAAGTCAATTACTTCCTCGTGTAGGGGAACTTTGAGTGGGTGCAAAACAGACTCGCGTATGCGACGGCTCTCGGCCGCTAATAAAAGTCAACCCGATCGAAGTTTAAAACCGGCAGTGAAAGTAACACCCCCTTTCGGACGAGGTTGAACACCCCCTTTCACTCTACTGCTGAAAATACCACCGGCGGCTATTATTAGAATAAGTACTTTATGGATAATTACTACAGTGCATCTTGAAGAATTGAGTAACAGACACCCCCTCCAACGGTGATTTATCACATAGCAGACGGCGATAAGCCGAAACTGGTCTAGCATAGACTCAAACTAGACAGAAAAAAGTTTAACTGCGTCTGGTAAGGTTAGAGGTCAAGATTTGAAACCGGATTTATGATTTGTTGGACCTAGGGATTTTCAAGACCTCAAATACACTGGTGTTAATGAGGTCGTCTCTTTCAATCAATAATTGATTAAAATTAGCAAATTTGAACATTTTTCACCTTTTTCACCAAGTTTTCACCTCTAATCAGGACCTATTTAGTGGAAGAGAAATACTATATCGTTAAGTGGAAATCCCTAAAGTTATTTCTAAATAATAACGGATGATTAGATTTTGTACAAACCGGGCAGATTTATGGGCGGGGAAAAGGATGGATTCTATTGGCTCTGAAGCCTTCCAATCGACGCCCTATCATTGTGATCGACTCAAATCTGTAATTAGAATAATGACGGTGAAATACTAAAATTTGCAATTGAAGAATAATGTACCGGCAGTGAAAACCGAACCCACGAGCTGCCACTTATCGTGCAGCTCGCAATCCATAGCAGTATAATGTCAAGGTCTTGGAGAAGTTCGGCTTTTCGCCATCGTCATTACCGACAATCCGAACACTAATGTACCCCACCTCGCCCTATGACCTTAAATATGTAAGGCGTTTTCCCCTAAATACTGCTAGGGGTAATGCGTGTACGTAATTTGACATTATCATTATTTGTATGTTACCATTTTTTTTTTTTTAACGACCTACACCACCTACCGGTTTATCGAACATTTCCCGAACAGGGAAATGTACAGTCTCCTTTACGTAACGCGGTAACTATTTGAATAATTATCGCCGGCTTCGATCTAAAGTTATTACTGGAAAAATAAAAGAGTATGATTTTTGACTTTATGTGTTTAATCGGAAATTTTTCCCTTCCTTATATATTTATACGCCAATTAACTTGAAAGATTATGGAGTTTATAATAGGAGAAGTGATTAATTGGAACAATCGATTTCGGAATATTCAACCGCACAAAAATATAACAAGAAAATGTTGTGGTTTTGGCTGTTCGCCATCATCTGTAGCTCTTTCCTCATCCTGTCCGCAGTATCACAACACGTTTGCTGTTGTTTGCGGCCACCGAACAGGTAGACAAGGAATTACCATCCACACCGTAAAATACATTTTTTTTTAGCTCTCTTAATACTCTTTTCTGGGTGGAATTTCTGAATCTTCTTTCGGAAAACTAACTCTTTCCAGGTGGAGGAGAGAAAAACATTGCATAGGAAAGTCCTAATCTACTCCGGAGTTAATGGATGGCTCGGAAAACCCTTCCTGCAAGTTGCCCAAGCGCTGTAACCCCTGAAAGCGCTCTGGGCCCTAAAAGTTACATTCAGAATAATAAATCAGCTTACGAAACCATCGTACCTTCCAATCGCTCTATTGGTCTAGTACTGAGCGCGATGTACTGTCAGACAATATTTTCGAAAACCCCCGCGCGATCGTGCGGCTACGATAGCGATAATTAATATCCGATCCGTCCTAGTCTCGGGGCGTCAAAAAGGTCGTTGGGGACCGAAGCTAGAGGTGCCCACCATTCTTTTTTTTGTGAACGGTGTCCATCAATTTCAGCCTACATATATTTTTCTGTACACGGCGTGGGGCCCTTTCGAAACTGCATTCCCAATTCTCGCAACTGTCGAAACCACAAGGGTGGGACAGACTGAGAAAGAAGGAGAGGGAGAGACGGCTCATGGCATCGTCACAAGTGTTACAAGGTGCACTGCTGGGAGGAGGAGGAGGAGGAGGAGGTACCCCTCGCTCCTCCTACGCCGGACGAGTTCTAGCTATCCGCCAGAGTTATTATAACCGGTACGATGCCGCGCTGAGAAATGTCGAAGAAAAGTGAAAGGTAAGACACTATTAGGCGTGGCTACCACCAGGCCACATCCCCCAGTCGGCTCCAGTATCCACGCGTCTGGGTTTCTGTGAAAAGAATACGTAGGAACTGTGAAGGGAATTATTTTTTTTGTATAACTAACTCTCACCGGGATTCAAGGACTGCCGGTAGCGCGTTTGCCAGCTTTTTAAATGTTACATTTTGAAAGCACACACACACACACACATACTATATATATATATATATATATATATATATATATATATATATATATATATACATATGAAGTTTAGTTTGATTTGCAATAGGAATTGGATTTGAATATCACTCGATTTCTTGTCTCCAGTCCCTTTGGGAGTTCATGGTTCATTCATGATGAACCACCGAAGCATTTGGTAATTACTTCGATAAATGCATTTGTATTTGTATTTTTAATTTCTGCACGGACGCGGCGTGTATGCAGCTTGATTCTGTATGATCTACTGCGTATAATAGAATTTAACTCTAAATCATTAAACACTATGGATGGGAACCTTAAATTTCATAGTGGGCAGTAATAATTTGGAGTAGTAATCATATCGAAATTGAAAATTCCCCTACTGAAGGGTTTTACTAAGAAAAGGCAGTTACTTATCATGGGACCTCGAATGACCCCATGTTATTACGAAATTGCTTCACAACCCAAACCGTTTATCATTTTTAATTTAGTATATTGCAAGTCCTTGAATGGATCACGGAATTATTTGTTTCTATTGCACAAAAAAAATCCTTCTGCGTTAACCTGTTATAAAAGGTTCAAACGAGTACGTTGATTGGCATGAAGTTCTCATTAGCAGGCGAACAAGAACTGTCAATCTTCTGCTATCAACATTTGTTTTCCGGAGTTCTTTAGCAATCGGGCCAATTAGTTATATTCTCGATAATAAGGTGGAATTTTTAACGATTTTTCTTAGTAATTGGTATTTTGCGTACCTGATTTTGAGCCAAAGTGTCTCGGATTCGATCGCCGAGAAGTACTTTAGTTTTTTTAATTCATTCACACTGGCATGTGAGATAGTTTTCCTTTCAGTAATACTTGGCAACTGGTTCTTAAGCATTAACTTCTTTTGTTCCTTTTCATTTTTAGTTACGATTATAAATTTTTTAATTATATTTAGTGGCAGTGCTTTGCTGTCTGGAATGTACGTTGATGGAGAGTTCACCCATTGATGATAGTCCTGCTCCTCGATTGGGCTTGGGAGTGATTGGTACACGTTCGTACAGCCTTTACGGAAGTTGTAACTTCGCTTCGAAGCTCTGGCCCATTTGGGCTTTGTCGATTGTTTTACAACTCTAAACCAACGCCCAGTTGAATGTCGAAGCGCGTGAAAGAAATAAAAGACAATTAATTGTCACCTGCAGAAGGAACAGACAGGTGAACTGCCAAGTGCAGAACCTTATCAGCGTTCTAAACTGCCTTCGGCGGTTTCAAGGCTTCTCTGACCAGGTCTATAGAACGAGAACCGTTTTGTCGGTAATAGGGTGCTAATCTATCTCCAGCCTGGCTCCGAGTGAATCCGTGAACTTTCTGAAGAGCGTGACAAACGACTGAGGAGCGTGGACATTTGGCGATCACGAATATTTTATCGCAATATCAGATACTTAAGTTGCCGCGAATGCCATGATCCTACTACAGATTCTCGCCGTCATCAGTAGTTGTCCGTTAGCAAAATCATTCTAGTGAGTCACATCCAAATTTATTAACCCAATAGTTTTTAGTTCATTCTCTTTTCTGGGTGTCATTTGTGGAGGTTTTCATATTGCTTGACGACTGGTTCTTTAACCTTAAATTCTGAACTAATTCCTCTTCGTCGAGGGCTTATTCTTTTCTTTGGTTTTCCGAGCAAAGCATCCCATCCCGCTTCGCCAAGTGGAGGCGTTCGCGTTGTCTACTGATGGCGGGAGACACCTGGTAGAGGGGAAAAACCCCTTCCTCCCAATTGTATGAACGAAGCAATAACAAATTGGTTTCAGCTTAATAAAGATTATGTCCCAGAACTCCCAATAAATTTCCTATATTTAACGTCTACACGTCAACCGATCCCATTCACTTGTCCGGTAGAAAGTCAAGTTGACGATGGGGATACGGGAAGGGAAAGAACACAAGTTTAATTTATAATCGACTCCATAAAAGACAAGCCTTATCAAAGCGCGCTCCGTTAAAGTCTCTAAAGGTCGTCTGTCGGCTCTGAGGACAATCACTGGGCCGGCTATCTCTGTCTCTCTCTCTCTCTCTCTCTCTCTCTCTCTCTCTCTCTCTCTCTCTCTCTCTCTCTCTCTCTCTCTCTCGCGCTGACTCCGAGAGACAACGTTTATAAAAGAATGATTTATCGGTTCCGTGACATTACACCGGCCTCTTATATAACTGAATACGGGCGGATAGAAATAAAGACAATAAAATAAAGAAATAGCTGCCTATTATGCAAGTGTTAAACCGTCGGAAGCCGCCCTCCCCCCCGGAGGTCAGAATTCAAATCGGAGCCCGAGAGGAAACAGGACGAGTGATTTATGATGATACAGTTAACGCCCAGTTCGCACATCGCCGCTTCGGTTTATTGCTCCAATTAAAAAAAGAAAGAGAACAGGAATACGGAAGCAGGAACAGTTTAGTTGTAATTCGATACGGGCGGGCCCGATACGTGCAGGGGATGCAGCCGGGGAAAGGGGGCTTTAATTTAATAATCTCCGGAAGAGACTTTTTTAACTGTATTTTTTGAGATTTTTTCAAGCATACGCATTTCAGTTGACTTTCTCTCGCACTCAAAAAAAAGACAATAAAAGATTCCCCGATTTTTCCGTACGAATGAAATGATGAATTTTGGTTGTGCGGTCAGCGAGAAAGAATTGCAGAAAGAGGATATCCAAAAATATAAGCTGTGCATATTGGCCTCATAATACGCCTTAACGAAAGAGGAATATCTCACCGAATTCGGAGGTCAGAACAAGGTGACAATTTGTAATTAAACTTAACATCCAGTGTAATTGCCAAACACGAAATATCTGTTCTCTTCCAGTTAGAACATTATCTAGTTATAAATCCACAAATAGTACACTTAAAATGAGCCACGATAAACATTATCGGTTTACAGATTGAAATGTTGATGTAGATTGCTTTATATTGTAATGCAAGAACTTTCGGGAATTCACATACGAAATTGCGGCATTGCGTTCTTGCACGCCGCCAAGGTGATGTACAGATATGGAGGTGGGGTAGAAGAGAGACGATATAGTCGAGACTTAATTGTATTCATTGAGCGGTACACGTTTATGTCTCCGGCGTGAGGGCTGACTCGTGAGGATAAATATTCAACAGAGCGATCAATGAAGGAGGACAACGTGATTTCAGTTTGAGGCGGGTTCTGTTCGTACGGGGCCCGGGACGGTCCCGGTTCAGCCGTTGAGTGGAAGTATGTGCGGATTCCGGCCATCAAGTTACCATTTAATACTCCTACATCAAAATACTTCTTGTATATCCCACCTAGGCAGTCTGTTTGAGGCGGCATCTCTTACCGAATTAAATTCGTAACAATCATATGTTCCTGACTGATGGAAAATAGTTATAGCGATATCTTGATTCTGGGCAGGACAATTTAAAGAGTATGAAGGAGAGGAAGAGGAAGCCTCATAATGAGAGAAAAGGAAGATAATTGAGGGAATATTTGGAAATTTTTCTTTTACCGCAGATCCATTTCGATTTACTCAGTGGAACTACTGAGGTAATTAAATTTACATATGTTAAATTTTAAGTCAATAAATAAATAAATACTTTTGTGGAAAGCAAAAAACCAAACATGGTATATCAATATGTAATAATGTAGAATATATAAATATAGAAAGGTCTGTGAACTGTTGTGTTCTGTATAAATATGTATTATATATAAGAAGATACTGTAATCGCCTATCGAAGTTTAAATAGTAGGAGCTGGCAATATGGCGACATATTCTGCCTAGACTATCCAACGATGTCGAGTTATGACGTGGTCTTAAAGTTCAGTTAATAATGACTAATATATGCAAGCGCTTTTTTATTTATATTATATAACAGTTAATTTAATTTCATGGACGTGAAAAGGCGGAGGAGTCTCCCGAGAAATTAGACGTCGTAATTTTTTGACACGTTTCCTTTGAGCTCTCAAAAGGAAAACGCCACCAGTGACGTTTCACCCCGGGTAATTTACTTTGAGTCTGTTCTTTCTTGTTATTCAGTTTAAGGCCAACTCGTGAGGCTGAATATTCAAAAGACGACGGGGGTCATCCCGGCTTTCACCTGAATACGCGTTTTTCTGAAGTGCCGCCAGCGAAATTCCACAATCGCACCCGACTTGTGAAATGTTTTTATTCAAAACTGTGAAATGAGAGAGGCTTACCCAAACGGCCGGATTTTAAACTCATCGGATTCATTCACGGACTCGACTCACCTGAAACAAATAAAAAAAATATGTTAAACTCATAGAAATTATTAGAAAAGACGTTGAATTTGTACAATGTAGTGAATAATAAATCGAGAGCGCATTTCAGTTCCCTTGTATGTTTCCAATAGCCACGATCTAAACATACCAACATTTGACGAATTTATAAAATCCCGGTTTTATTCCTGTCTCATGCCTCATCCTAATTCACTCGTTGAATCCCTCATCCATTGTGGCTAGGTAAGCCCTACGGCAGCTTAAACGCCAGTGGCCTAGAGATATCTTCGGTCAGTAGCTCGGATAAACGTCAAAAAGTGCCATCCTGTGGGTGGCTTCTTTATCGGGAGAATCAAGTTGAATAACAACATAAGGCCATAGACCATAAAGGTTGACTGTACAATAAATATAAAGACGAAACAGTTATTGTTGCTGAAAGACAAGTTATTTAACGCCGGGCCGTTAAGCTTCCCGCTATGAATACCTCAAGAGCGAGATCAGATCTTCGGATACCGTGCAGGCTCGCGCCCTCTCCAGCACGTGTACGCCGATTCAAGGTAACTCGACGGCATCGGTACCGGGTATAGGTGAACAACGTGAGCCGCAAGATGGATGAGCCTTTTGCGGTGTGAAGGAGGCTCTATTGTTAGCATCCTTTCAGTCGCGGCGCGAAAAGTCATCGACTCTCGTCTCGGTCGTGTATAATGCAACGGCTATGATAATAGGCGCGGGGCGAATCACCGGTCTTTTTCAATTGGCAATAAACGCTCAAACTACACTGTAGTACACTCGGGGCTTTTATGACTTACTCCCCCCTCGTCTAGAAAGTGTTCCCTCAGCGTGTCGCAACACTCAGAAGTGCTGTCAGATGTGCCGTTATGAATTTGCGAAAGCAGTCCATTAGGTCCTACAGGACATGGATCTATGTTTGGGTCTCTCGTCTCTCTTTCTCTTTCTATATCTAAATATATTTTATCACTTCATTCTCCCTTCTAATCATTGTGAAAGTGTTGCTCCCAACACCGCCCGGCCAGTGGCACTTAACTACCGAACTAATTTATCCCTCTTCACCGCGGGTTCATTCTTGTCATTGGTTATGAATTGTTTGGCGTCCTATCCCAGCCCTGTTCGCTTTTTCCTCTGTTCTAACGTTTTCACAGAGGATCACTGGGAGGAAACACTTCCTGTGAATTGTTCGAACGCTGTAAAGTGTTGTGAGGCTTCATCCCAGCAAGTGATACCGTTATTCCTCATCCCTGCATGCGCACTCCGTGGTCCTGCAGACCCCGCCTATATATGTGTATATATATACTAAACAGTGAAAGTTTAGTGACGAGGTACACAGTCACTATTGTATAGACCGATCGCACCGCGTACACCGAGCGACAGCAGCTCCGAGCCTTCATTAGCCGCATACCGGCTTAATCATGCGGGCTTGCGACTTCCGTTTGAGGCCCGTCCGAATTTCACCGGCACGTTAAGCCCCCCTACCCTGTGGCTGATTTCACAATAAGTAGTTAATAACGAGGATCGTAAACGGGTGATAGGGAAGAGGGTGGAAACCGCCGGGGCGCGTGACTACACCGTACGCGGAGAAAGCCTCACTCTCCTATATTGGGGGATCGGGGCTCCATAATGGAAGCGGATAATTTTTTTCGCAACGGTACCTCCCGATTAGAGGGATAATAGTGACAATTGCGGCCCCACCCGGACGCGCGTACCACCAGAAATTACACGTTCCCGATTGGAGGCTCGATAAATCATTTTGTTAGTTCCCGTACGACAAAAAAATAATCAACCTTCCCTGTCTAAACAGACAGGTGTTTCAACGAATCCAATAATTGTGTACAATATTATGTAAGTATACGTATAGTTAATAAAGTTGAGCGATCCAGTAATGAACAGTAATGAATAGTTTCATACAATAAGGCGGTCAAGAAGTAATCAAGGTGAAATTAACATCGCAGGATAAATATATAATTTTCACTGAATTTTCTCTAATCGAACCATAAAACCCTTATGCTGCGCTAAAATCTGTACATTGGTATTATGTAATAATCCATTGTTACTTCATTAATTACATATTGTACATTAATTTCATGAATTTATGATTATGAGTTGATATGAAAGTTTATAAAATCTAATGTTTACTTACAGGAAACAAACACTGTCATCTGTGTACGAACTAACGTACGAAAAATATTCAAGGTAATTTTTCAAACAACATTTATTAAGTGATATAAACTGAAATCGTGCGGAAAAACTCAAGGATCAGAATATTGCAACAGATGATTATCGCTTGTGCCGGGAACCCATTCAAAGTGCAGATATAACTTTAAATAGGCAAAATCGATCGCGAGCGTACATAAATATCAGATGCCATTAGTTAAAGGATACGGTCGGTAATCGCTTTTCCCAGGCTAGTAACGCCCAAAGGCCGTCACACGAGGATTTGCATCAATTTTTCCTGCGAGGTTTAACCTTGTTTTTATGCCCTGGACATTCACATCGGTGAACGGACGTATCCACAGCCTTTGCGGGTTTTACGCTCCTTTGTTGTTTCCTGAACAGCCGGTTTTTGTTTGTTTTTTGTTGAGAGCGGAGAGGGCGCACTCGGCATAAATAACGGGCGAAAGTGGGTCACGAAAAACCGTTTAACTTAAGAGAGAGAAGTCTCATTACCATTTTTATTTGCTATAATAGGATTAGATATAACCTACAGATTTGTAACGGCCAAACAACGATTATTTGTTTCGATTTTTCAAACTACTACTTTTATTATCGGTACCTTACAAATTAATAAAACTGTCCCGTTCAACCAGACATTGCATCCCATTACAAGACCGCTTGTATTTGAAATAACCTATTGGTACTCAATAATAAGTTTCGATCCATCAAAACAAATGCTTCATTTAACTTTTATTATTATCTATTTATTGCTCTACAGTCAGACGTTATTCAATATACAGTTTCCCCTACTGGCGTTACTTCGGGACGATTTTAACATTCTGGGGCTATCAGAACTTCCACTAACTAGGGCAGGAAATGGGACGAGAATTATCTGATTGGAAGGACCTAGTGAATTTTAAACGCTCGCTGTTAAGAGCTTGCCAAAACCATTATGAAATTGGACGAATCACGTGGCCGAACGGTGAAGAATAAGGGGAACGTACATTGAATAAATAGATCCATTAATATGGCTTGTCGATATAAATTCCTGTCTAATTTTTTTTTCACCAAGACATTTTGTATCCGACCTCGACCCACGTAGTTGACAATGGTGCGTTAGCAACAACGCGGCCGCAAACATTTTATTATTATTGTTGACAGGCATTAACGGATAAGCATATATCACGACAGTATTGCTCTAGAATTTATAGCGTGTTGAATAACATTAATCGTTTCCAATAGAATGACCTCTTGAATCGAAAATGATTTTAAATAATAAAGCTATCGATTATGCTACAATCCGTGAATCGAAATAGGTTCAAACTGTTGTACTGTCTACAAGTGCCCAATGAATAAGGTGCCGCTATGCAAATGAGGCCGGGGGCCCGACCTACCGGGTCGGAAGCGTGATCATTCAATGACCGTGTTTCTCGCGCGTTTTAGGCCCCCTTATTGTATTATTATTATTTAATTTTTCGCCGCCGGAGAAAGCGAGCAGTTTCAGAGGAGTTGTTCAACTTGCGACCTTTCGCACGGGTTGCATGATCGCGGCGGGGCTCCAATCCGGGGAGGGGTCCCCCCCCCCCCCCCGAAGGCTCACCAGTCGAAGAAAAAAAGGAAACTCGATATGAGGAGCGGGCGTGTTCCCCGGTCAAGGGACGTGGGGCGAGTACCGATTCGTATTTCTGGGAAGCGGCATATTGCGTACACGCAGTTCTATAACCTTTAACGTACCACCGTGTAACGTAATAACCCCGAAGGTAAAGAAATAAATAGGCCGAATCGTAATTCGGCCGGGTGAACGGTGCACGTAATTTATCGAGCGTTAAGTCGAAGTTTACATTCAAATTTTAAAGGGCCAACGGGTCCCAGGATTAACTCATGACTTATAGAATTGTATCACCGGGATATTAATACGCAGGCTGTATAATTTAGCAGCCATTACTCTTCATTAGTCTTCAGTTTCGGCTATTCGCTATCATAAATTCGTCGGGCACATACGCACGAGGACTATCGACGAAGCATCCTGCGTCTGTTCAATAACAGTATCAATAACAGTACAACGGACAACGGTGGGAAGAGCAAATAAACGATGTTATAAGACGGTTTAATTTCGTTATTTATAAATAGCTGTGGGTTATAAAAGAAAACAGTGGATTATGATATATATTTGGAACTACAGATGTACAAATTAGTCAATATTTTTTTTCAATAAACATTAATAGTCCTTACTGATCCATAATTCACTCGATCCGTTCCTTTTATTTATATGTTTTTTTTGTTTATATGTTTTTTATTTTATGTTGAATACCTGATATAATATATGTATTGAGCAAATGATATTTGCAATTGTGGGAAAATTTCAACTAATTTTAAGAATTGCTTCAATCACCGTTGGGTTTGGTTGTCGGGAACGTGCGCTCAAAAGCCCGTCCGAGCGAGCTTACGTCATGTCGGCTGGGAAGAATCGTGACCCGGCGTGGTTGGACAGGTTGCGTTTAAAACGGTCGAACGCACACACGATCGGCACGAAGCAAATAGAAACGAGAGTGGAAACAAATACGGTAAAGGCCAGAAAATATATACTACAGAAGGATCACAACCGGCCGACGGATGAATAAAACAAATGCTGATTATCAAACCACGCGCTAATCAACTTTCGCTTACGATGAGAGCAGGTAGTTTTCTTCTGTCTCCCCTGTCCGCCATGTTTTTTTTCTAAAACGGTTTCGGCTGCTCGCCACCTCTTCAGTGGCTGTGTCTTTCGGTACGGTGGTGAGAGGTTGTGGTGGTGACTCGCCGCGAAAAATTTTTGGAACTTGAAAGCCATTCGTGGGTTTGCACAGCGAGATCACCCTGGTGGTCAATCGGACGGACTTTAGGAAACTGCGATTGGCGAATTTTGGAAAAGATATCCATCCATATACACAAAAAAGTTTCTGAAGGAAGAATGGTTTTTTCCACTTCTGAAACCGCCTAGAACTCCAAGTTATGTTTATTAACTCACTAAGTAGTGAGTTAATACCCAGGGGTTAATACATGGCTGAAAGCTTGTTAGAGTTTTCAGTCTATCAATCTTATCTTTTGAAAAAAAATTGGAATGAGCCCCTGACTCGATTACTGTTATTTTCAGCGCAAGAAGGGTTATGAAACAAAACCCATATGAACAAGCACCTCATTAGGATATACAGAGGATAATAAGGAAGCTAATTCTGCTTTCTACCGATATTGCTGCATATACTTCCCAACTACCTATGGTTCGTGTTCCTGCTTGTTTATTGCAACGAAAATTGTGAACTACAGCCCTTATATACCACAAGTACCTAATAAAAGAAATATCCATAAGGATTGCCAATTTTAGCTGGGCCATTATCAACTATCGTTTATACTATTATATGCTTCCAAATAAGGACATAGCCATTAATAACCGGGCGAGTGTAATTGGTGTAGAGAATAATTTCTTAGAGTAATTGTAGAAACAATTTTCTTCTTTCACCTCATGAATATGCTATGCATTGGCGAAAAAAACGGTAAATTGCAATTCATTTTCAAAAATTTACATAACATATTTATTTATCTTAGATGAATGGAAATATATCACGGTAAAACTTTCCTATTGACGATGGCGAGATGCCAAGAGCTGTCTAGCCCCAAAATCGTAACCAGATCCAATCATCATCCAGATCTACAGTTCACAATCACCTAGTACTCTGAAAGATTTGAGAATATCTATCGAAATCTGTTTAATATGGTTTGTATTATTCCTTGACAACGGTTATTATTATTATTATATCTAATTTCGTGGGCCGAAATAATTTGAGACTGGAGGACGGCCAATATCAGGCGGCGGTTACCCTTGGAAGGGGCCTTACCCCTGTCCCAAATATTTGAATTTAAATTGTTGCACCGATTAAATGAATTTATTCAGAAGCTATTAAATTAGCCGTTAAATGACCGAAGAATTGGGTTTCCGGTGTTGTGTCAACGATTGGCGTGACACCAAAATCAAAATACCTGCGACAATATTTATATGATTATTTGATATATTGATTTTATGGCGAAAATTGACTTTTCACTCTAACGATGATTTTCCAGATTATATAAATTATATTCTAAGAAAAAATTGAGAATTTAATAGGAAATTCCGTTTGAATTTAGCACCGTACAAGCTCTTTGACCGATTATTAAATCTATCCTTATCCGTCTACTTAGTTTATGACTGATAAGGCCAAAGTAGATTGTAAGGATAGGTCTCTTATCCCAATGATCGTTTATTACCTCCTTTTTTATAAATTTAATACTCGCTGCGCTACGGTCTGAATTAAAGCCATAGGCTGTAAATAATTATGCACAAACATGATAAGTTGGCAATAAATTACAAATAATTGTCCATTATGTGGCCGCTCAGACCTTCAACGATAAATATTCTTTAGTTTTCCATTCTCTAATCCAATTCTAGAGTAATATATTGAATTAGTGGCGGTTTTGTTTAATACAAAAAAAATCAAACTTTCTAATTGAAATGTATAAAAGATGAAATAATGTTAGTGGTTTACGCGGAATGCCTCCAAACTAGAACGAGTCAGTGATTCGTATCTGTTTAATAATCAGTTATTTATTATTAATATATACAGTGCATTGTTTAGGTTCTAACTTATAGAATAAATAGACGTTAGGTTTATATTTATTTCTTAGCCCTGGATTTATCGTTATCTCTTTTAGAATATGTATTAGCATCTTTGTCCCGCAAGGCTTGGGAACATCATAAATTACCTAGTGGGAATATGGCGTACATGTTTTCACAATGCTGTCTATGTGCATCAACCCCCATAGTTAGTTCACTGTGTTAAATAAATACGAACTACTAATGCAGATAAAGAATCAATTTTTTGTGTTATTACCATTTACCATTATCCACGAAATAACACTGAAATTATATAGAGAGAAAGAGTTCTTGAAACGCTGCGGAATGTATCAATCACTGTGTACTTTTCATGTACTGGTATCGTCAATCTTTTACTTTCAACGAAACAAAACTGCTGTGAGTTCACTCACGACAAGGAAAACATTTAATCCTTCGCTCAACTCAAAATATCGGAGCAAATTATATTTTACATTTGTACAACAAAAGCTATAATAATAATGATGAAGGCGATTTGTACGCGCGATCGAAAGCCATTAGAGTAGAATATTGTGTTCGGTTTGAATTGCGGCCAATTGGACTTTTAAAACCAGCTGTTTAGCGTTTAACGGCCAGCTTGAATTCGACGTCCAAATAACGCCCTGCAATGGTGCACTGAACAAAGCCTTTTACTTCCTAAAATCGAATCTTAATCATCATTCAAACAGTCTATTTGATCGAAATAAAAACAAAGCTCCACAAGGATTTTTCGCATGTCCATTATTTTTTTTTTATAATGAGTATCGAATCCGGGACCGGTCCATTTATAGTTTTACAGTACGAGCAGTGTAAGCTACACTTATTCTTACCAGTGCGGTTCTATAGATTATATAATAAAATCTGTACATCATTACTTCCAGTATTGTATCATTGAATATTTACCTATGTACTATGTTATGTATATGTATTATGTTACCGACGGAGTTCAACTGACGATGGCGCCACCATCGCAAACAGCAGGTTAAACAAGCAAAACAAAATTAACTGAACAAAAACTCTTTCATTAAAACTCTCGAATGGTTAATTACAATTATATGAGTGCTTTAGATTTGCAAGGAACAGGGGGTCCTCGACGAAAACTAGTTTGAACAAACTTCAGATGAATAGTGAAGTTGAACCTTCCAACCTATAAGAAATTAAAATTCCATATATATATATATATATATATATATATATATATATATATAATTGCGAGGTAATTTCCTCTTGAGGTATACTTTACAGGGGCTCGACAGCGGTTCTAAGGTTAACCGGTTGTGTCCAGGACAACCTTAAGCCAGTCAATGGGTCATTGCTTGTAATAAACGCCCCGACCCCCGCCCGTTCGTCCTTTAACGTCGTCGTTTAACGATCTTCAGCAGGATTCGAATCGACCGGGTTTTGATTTACAGAACACTCTTGTTATTGCTTTTCGATTTATACGACCGTAATATAAAAAAAGAAGAAAAAACGAAGCGACAGCCTGTAGTGGCGCAATGCACTTTAGACTCTCCTCAGTTCATTATCAGCTTACACTTATCGACACTTGATCTTGCGTCTTCCTTTTTTGTAGGACTAATATTCCAGTTTAGATCATTCAACCGTGCACATGTGATACCTTCTAACGATATCCATCCGCGCAATAAATGTAGAAACTAACAAAGTGTTAGCTAATAGTGCGTTTTTCACTATTATTTCATCGTGGTATGTGGGCGTATAAATAATGCGCCCCTGTTTGTCGCCCTACAATGTGATTTTCTGCCATCTCCCGCTGGTCTGGACTAAGACTAAACCAGTATCGCCAAGTAGAAGTTATATATAAATATTATATATTACAGAAAATTATATAATATATAAAATTTATATAAAATATATAATCTGTTTCCTGCGTAGTCTATTCGAATGATTATTATTGCAACCGCGTTGACGAGGTGTCTTGCGACACACTAATTGCGCACGCGAAACCCACTCATAAGCACCGTGAGCATTGTGCGAAGCGGCCGGGTGTTCAGACAAGAAACGCGAACAATTTCGTCTCGAAAAGTCCAGAAAATTTTTCTGGGGGCTTAATTATAATGATTTCGTTCGGGGCCGACGACGAAGTAGCGCTCAATTTGGCGCTTGTCCACATCCGAAAAGCTAATGGTAGCCTGGGCTAGATACCTCCCATAAATGTCAAGTATACGGTCCTGTGAACTGGCCTCAATTGCCGCTGAGATCTTCTGGAGCCCCCTCTAATAGAAATCGGACCTTTATTAGGGCTACGTTTCCCTACAATTCCAGATTTATAAAGTTCAAGGACCATGGCGGGAGGGGGGGGAGCGTGCGGCGAGTGCGTAATTCGATTTCACATGGCGACGCCCGAGGTGTACACACATCACCGAACTGGGGGCCTTGACACAGTTGCGACGGGATTCCTGAATGCCCTCAGGAAGTGGATACGACAATGTTTGTCCGGGAGGCCCGTTTGGATGTCCACCTTGTGGTTTGGGATAATTCCAACCTTATAATAGACCGGTTTCTGTTTCTCGCCGCTACCAGTAGCGTACAGTCGGCAGATTACTGAGGCACATAGCCGTGTTGATTTGTGACTGTCACTTATCTGCTGGGTAATCTACAGGATGCCCCCACAAAGGAAATAAAAAAATGTATCTACCCTAGATTTAAGAAATGATAAACCAAACTGTATATTTGTATGCTGTCACGTCTTAACGACCTGCTGAACTTCGTCAAGTTTATTAGTACGTCAGTATTGGTACAGATAAATATCGAGGGGTATACGAAAGAGACGAAGGCGTTCAGTTGGAATATCCCAATTTAAATTTCCAAATATTTTCCGAACCCACAAACAACATAGATCCACGATGCCTACAAACAGTAGGCAAAAACTCAATTATGGGACAAAATTATGTCCGATCATCATGTCGGTGGAGCCGCATACCTTCAACGCATTAAATTGGACTAGTAGGTGACGATATATCCTAGACATGGAACAATTTCCAATAGGTTTTTCCTATCAATGTATATGTATATGAACAAAAAAAATATGTGCCCATAATTATGAAAGTGGTCTAAGTCAATTCAAACTTTAAATACAACATTTTCATATGAAATTCACACAAAATTTCATATTCATAGTAAGCTTCCATTAATCAAGACTAATAATATTCAAAATTAAAATGTTGCATAATATAAAAATATTTGTTAATTTATTCGAAAGCAATTCATTAAATATCTCAAAACCAGAAATATATGACTTAGACCACTTCCATAATTATAGGCACATATGTATATATATAAATATCACCGGAAGCAGTTAATTCAACCCATTGAATGATGCAGCTCCCATATCAATTCTTCCCATTAAAACAACCCTTATATCCACCTCTAGTCAATACTCCTCCCCAGTTATTATCAATTAATATTCAATTAAGCCCAGCTATATTACGCGGCCTCGCGTTCCTCAATAATCGCGGTGGGTGTGACCACTTATCCTAGGGCAAACGAGATAATGACAAGGTATCATCGCGTACGTGGGGCGTGGGCAGGGCAGCATCTAGGACATTCCTCATTAACATCCCGCAATGGCCCACACACTGGCACCGTCCCACTGCGATTTACGATCCCTCCGGGAGTGTGAATTTATCGCTCTCCGAGATCATTATCTCTCTGCCGGCGGGGCTTGATTTGTGGACGGGCTTCGACAAGTGTTGAGATTATTGGAAACACTGAAACAACTGTCTTCGACGATGGAGAAAAGCGGAATGAGAATCATGAATTTAATAGCGCAACTAATATTCCGGACACTGGAGCCTAACATAGTTCTTAAATTGATAACATCTTAAGACACCGTAACTTCCGAGCAAAAATGTCGATAAGCACGATGTCACTAAAGGACGATCGAATAAAGAACACAATGGGTATACAATAATTTTACAACATAATTTAATTGTGATAAAACGAGGTAATCTAGATGGAAATTTAGTTTATTAGCACGGCAGCATAAATTATTACTCCTCTAGATTTCTTAGAGCCCATGTTTTATATATGTAAATACTTGAACTTGAATTAATTTCTACAAAGACGGAAACATGATGGTGAACTGATGTGTACCTTAAAAATTTACTTCCAACATACGGCCATTCATCTTGCCATAATTCCTGATGCAAGATTGCCGAGTACCACTGCAGACTATTACTATGCACCAGCCTTAGAATTTACAATTAGAAATGACACTATTACCGGTTGTCGTCTAATGTTCGGCCTCCGTTCGGCCGCCTCGAGAGTCGTGATTTACTGGCGACGACGAGGCTCGCTCGGCCTCCAAACAACAAGTGTAAATTATCGGCTACCGCCAGTGTTACTACCAGCGTCGGATGTTGCACAACGGTGAACAACATTCGCCCTTTCTGTCGCCCTTTCTTCTGCTTCTGGGTAAAAAAATGTACCCCCATTTATCGATCATCGGGGGTTGTGGAAGGGGGACCATCCGTTTTATGAGCGTGGTGAAGAAATAGAAATAATAATTCCCACTCTAGGGTTGGCAAACGCGCCAGCACGCGGAAGTCAATTAAACTCGGCAATTTTAAACATTTTAAAACTATTAAGCGATAATATAAAATACAGTTATGCGGAGAACCGTAATCAAAATGCCGTAATTCAACTTCGCATTTGTATAGGGCGGCAGGAATTCTAGACGAACGTGAGTCTAAAAGCTGTACAAATTGCGCTATATAAATAAAGTAAAAAACTATGAGTTTATGCCATCATTACAATGGTTATGAGGCAGAGAGCATACAAAAAATAAGTAAACGTGAGTACATTGATCTGTTGTATTTTTGTTTTTAGGGAACACAAAGTAAAATATTCCAGTCGGTATAATCTAATGTACATGACGAAATTTCACAGAATATCGCGAATATTGTCTCTAATCGCAAAGTTCAAGCCGATCTCCGCCTCAGACGGGGCTGAGGCTTACGAAACGGGCCCTACACGTAGGAATGCGCCCAGAACTGCGACTGAGACATAATTATAAGCCGAGATCAATTATTACCGGCCGGCATACTGAATGTAGGACAGTTTTACCAAATGGAAATTGTAATTACGATAACAACGCCCGGTGTCAGGGCCTAGTGAAGCGTGAAAGTCATTGTCTGATGACAAAATTGTTCTCGGGGCATTCATTCTACCCTATCCTTTTCCGATCTGAAATTCGCTTTCTTATCCGATCTTACTCGAAAATAAGAAAAGCGTTCTAAATTTATACAAGAAATTAATTTTTGAATTAACGGAATTTGTTAAAATTACCAATTATAAATAAGTTACTCAGAACTGGAATGCCCATTGTAGTTATCATGAGTGCATATATCAAGCTTAATTTTACTATACTTTTCATGGTAGGTTGTCTAACAAACGTACAAATCTTGAAGTAAGGTATGCACCTATCCTACCAGATGATACAGTTAAAAATACTCTATGACATGCGCACCATATTGGAGAATGCTATCGGGGAAACGTCGAAACGGGCCTCTAATAGGAACAAATAAGTAATTTGTTGACACACGAAACCTTAGTTACTAATATCTGCCCGCGGGGGGTTTAATGTTGGGCTACCGATCCTATGGTACAAGCCCAGTTGTGGTACGAACCTTGGACAAACAATACCCCCCCCCCCGCTTTCATATATTGTACAAGGCACATGCCTCGGCGCTACCGTCCCTGAGAATGGTACAATACCACAAAAGGCTTGGCTGTGCGAGAGGCCTCAGGGTTGAAGCCATAAACATAAACACGGGGAGGAATAAAAAAAATATGGTCTGACAACCGAGCTCTATAAATACTTTGTAAATAAATATTTAGTCGTAATTTCCGTTCCGAAGTCGAGAAGCGGGACAGCCGGCACAATCGGACTAATGGCGAAAACGGACGCGTCGACCTCAAAGGCCCGAAGATGAATTTCACAAGCGTCGTGCATCACGAATCCGACCGAACGCGAATTTTTTTTCAAGCCCGGCGAAGCTCGGCTCGGGTCCGACACGTACTTTCGGGGCGGACGGACGCCCGCGATGTATACGCGCTCCCGGGGGACTCCCATTGTTCGGCGGACAATAGGCCGACGGGGAAACGGTCTGGGGACGCCTCCGGGACGAGAAGAAACTTCGGACCTGACTCCGAATACCGATTGAGTAAAAGCTAAAAAAAACTCTTGAGGCATACGAGTCATATTTGACTCCTAAGCCATGTATTATCACACATGAAATTCACTTCAACGTAATAATATTATTTTATATTATTTAAAACTGAAACACGACGTCCACTACGAACATATTATCACACGTGCGGTATAACAATGGCACAGTCGTCTAATCTGTTAGACCTCCCATGAAGCCATTAAGTGGAATGTGAAGACTTATTGTAGCTTTTCCCGCTGCAAAGAACCTATGACAATCGTCACGGCGGCATTTAGTTACGGAGAATACGACGGCAGTTGAATGGCCGTGAAATCATAGCGTTTTACCTGCCATTAAAGACGAAGAAGAAGCGCTTTTGGACGATTCACTTTCCTTCATTAAAACAACCGGGAGGGGGAGGAGGGGAGAACACCCCGGGTGAAAAGGTTCCCAGCTCTCAATCCACATTTAAACCGGTTTTAACATAATCTTCCCCAACTAAAATTTAACATCTCGGGACGCTAATTGTCGGAAGATGAGTATTGATAAGGGGGGGGATTGTTAAATGTTAATAACTCACTCTCTCTCTATTTAACTCTCACTTTCGCAATTAATGACGTCCTTATCTGGACCAAAATTACACGATTACTATCAAATACTATGTTAATATGTATGCACATACAGGATTGTATTTCCATATTAACAAAGCCAAATTTCAACTTCCATGATGCCAATTAATTTACGTTATTTCTAGGTATCTAGTGACAAAAGGTACTGACAGGAAAGCGTAAGTACAATTAACACGAATATTCCACAGCGCAAATCGATGTTCGTTCTTTACGGTAATAATACGAGATTTTAAACACAGTTCTACAAGCCAGCGTACGTCAACAAAGAAACAACATAAGAAATTACTACACAAGACGAATTTGTTTCATAAATAAGAAGTGAAGTATTGAACAGAGTCGGGAAAAATTACGAGCGAAATAATTTTAATGCCTGGGATGTGGTTAGGCCACATCCTCTTTTTATCGGCGAGGCTCGGGCAGTAGCAGCCACAGCCCCGAGGAGGGATGTCGCCCAGGAGGTTAGCAGCCGTAGCGTTTTTCTCGGTTATAATAGTGCTGTTTGTCTTCTACTGGTTCCTCCTTGCTCCTTATCTCTGGCGTCTCTGGACCGGTAATAGTGTCGGGAACCCGCTGGTGTTCTGGCTGTTGGTGTTCGCCGTTTGGTGCGTGCTGATGGCGGTGGCCGCGCTCATCTTCTTCAGGAGAAAGACAAAGCCCAGGATAGTGCCCAAGTGCCCGGCCACTCTCGAAGAACCGATAGTGGTCCAAGAAAGAAGTCACCCGGCGGAAGAAGCTGTGCCGAACAAGCCGACGTCCCCGCAGCCTCCACTGCTGGCGATAGGCCCCAAGATGTCCCTGGCCTTCGACGAGGGCCAAGTACCGGAATACAGGAAGAAGAAGTCCTTCGAGTTCAACTTCATACTCGAGCAGAACGTGAGCCTGAGCACGGCCTGGTTCATCGAGTACGAGAGGGACGCCTGCTGCACCGACTGGGACGAGCCCAAACCCCAGGTACCCGAGAGTCCGTCCTACTCGAAACGTGAACTGAACAACGCCAGGGAACTGTTCTTCAAGGACTTGATCGAGGGCACAGACCACTTCAAATCGAAACAAAGCCCCGAAGGGGATCTGGAAGGTCGCGAAGTCCTGGAAAGATGCGTCCGCACCGTGGATGCCCTCTACATCGAAAATGAATGGCAGTCGAAACCGGAAAAGCATATCGTTTAAACATTTCGTGCTGACCGATCTTCCGACGAAATTGTTTTTGCGCCTTTATCGATTATGTGACTTAAACTGGGTGAGTTCAATATCTTCAGTCAATATAAAATACAAACGATTTGAATCTAACATCAATTCAGAAACAGCCCAGATTTGAACTTGAGTACTGGAAAGATGATAACTGTATTTTGAAAATGAATGGTAGTAGATTAGTAATAACTAAATCATATGATCTCGTTGTTTGCATATATCTGAAATCTGTCATTGCCAACAGGATTCCCTTGTAATCCTTCATTGTAAGAAATGTGTATTCATTTCTAACAATAACAATGTTGCATGGCAACAAAGTCGCAATGAAGGATCTTAGGTCAGTCTTACGATGGGGATTCTTTATTTAGGAAATAGTGTATTTTATAAGTTAAATAATATTATTATTTCAGCATATTAAAATATTGAGCTTCGTTTGTGTAAAGTCAAATTTATGATACATTTTTAATACAATTTGTATACCTCAATGGCATAAAATAAAATCTAATTTGACCAATAAATCATTAGGTGTTTATTCTTTTTTTTATACTATCCTCAATGCTCCACGGTATGTTTCCAATCGTACTCTTCACCACGACCTCAACATACCTACAGTCGACCGAGTCATATAATCCCGATTTCCCAAATTCCATGCTCGTCTCTCTGCTCATCCAAATCTATACGTTTATTTCTGTGCGGTAATTCTTTTCTGAATATTTTCTGATAATATTCCGGTAATATTTTCTGATTTCGCTTCAGACGAGGCGCGTCGCGTGTCAGTTGTAATGCGAATACCGCAAACGGTTTCGAACGGAAGGGAAAATCTATTCGATTGTTCCACCGCACCTACTTTATAGTAAAGCGCTGTATCGTGTTAATTGGGACTCCGGAAAGGACAGCAACTTCCCAAAGAGCCCGGAGAGAAATCCTCCGGCTGGAGTTCCGCAACAATTAAACGGTATTAGCAATTGCATTAGATGGAACACGGCTAACGTATTTCGGCTCCCATGTTACAGTTGTTGCTTCCTCGAGCTTTTTACAAACGGCAAGACCCGTTTGTAAAGGCCGACTGTAAGGGTATATTTACTTCCGAGCACCGGAACAGAATTACAGAGGAAAATAACCAAACCTGCTATCTGCAGAAGTTTCATTTGTCGGTGACATTTCAACAATCAAGAATACAACAAATTCCTATGGTCCAAACCCTACTGCCTCCTGACGTTCACAAACTATTAATTGGCCATTATTTTTAAAGTAATAGAAATTATACGCATTATATATTAAAGTAGTTGATTATTGGCAATTTTGTGATTGGAACACGGTTACGTCCGAAAGTTTCCCCCGGGACGAGCCTGAGAGAAAAAGTGGCGCCTCTATCGGTCCCGGGCATCTCCCATTGTTCGGATTTCATTTCCCTTCGTTTCCCGGCTACCCGACAATAGCTGATGGCCTATCTGGAGCCTGTGGCAGAAAGTACAGAAATTCCATCTTCCCGGAGACTCTTTCACCAAGATTTGGGCATGTTGGGAAGAGTTATGGACTGAGAAAGCGGAAAAATGGGAGAACTCATCGGTGCCAGTCCGAAAAAAGAATTAGAAATTAAACAAACAGCTTTAAATCGTGTAAACGTAATGGCAGTTGGGCATGACGACGGTGGTTAATTGCCGGAATTCATTATCCTGTACCTTAAATAGATATAATAAGATAATTATGAAATACTATCACACTACTTTTGATGCATCATAAAAACAGTAAAATATGTTTAAAATATAATTTCCTAAACCAAATTATATTCCAATTTGACTAGTTCCCTAGGACATAAGTCACATTAGATGATATATTAGATGCTCCGGTGAAAGTTGTAGGCCGGTAAATAAAAATCAGGAAAATATTAGGGAATTTATCACCCATTCCATGTAAATTAAATAATATATACGTATATATATGTATTGTATATGAAGTACGGCTGGCTGTAGTAGATTTAATCGAATACGGCTGGTCCTACGATGGTAGTTCACAGATTGTACACCAGAGTTCAGAGCTAAAATGAATTGTCGAAAACCACACAATCACGCCAGATATGACTGACAACTTCTGTACGCATTTTGACAACATAAAAACTGATAGAACGCCTGAAAACATTTGTACATTTTTATTTTTAATAAAAAATGAATGGAAAACTATTTTGAATTATAGGTCGGGCTTTTATCCTTTCGTTATCCTCTTTTGTAACACCTATTATACCATCCGTTTTACGATCCTGATTTGATCGCGTGGTTCCGGCTTCTCGCCTTCACCAGTTGCATTCCGTCAATAAATTAGCGAGGCGCATACGCATTTTTGATTATCGATGATGAATCGAAACTATTAATGCGGAAAACCGGTCTAGCGTAAGACAGAATCAGATAGTTCAGGGGGAAACACCACGTGGTATAATGGTATATAAAATAAAAAATTACCATTTTAAGTAATTCTTGTGTAACAAGCTTTTCTGCAATTTTCTCTTGTTATAGAATTGTTTTGGTCGAATGTATGTTTCAGTTTGTATTGTGAGTGAAATGTGAAATTTCTTTATTTATATCGCCTCCGCTTATTTCAGTTTATAGACATCCAACTGTTTTACAAAGCGGTGTGATGAGAGAGCTCGATCCCGAAAGCGAAAGCGGAAACTAGATAAGATTTCCCATTGGGCCGTGGGAACTTTCGAAGGGGGGGCGACTTAATTAGAACCGAGATTGAAATTATAGCTCCCGTTTCGGGGCGATGAATTTTTGAGCGATGATGAATTTGTTCCGACGACTTAATATTCAGTTCCTCGTTGTATTGTTACATAGGAGTTATCTTGGACAAACCGTATGGATATATCAACCTAATTCGCGACATCATAATGCATTAGGTCAGATTAGGCTATATCGGAACCCTTCGGAAACAATTTTGTTTCCGGAAGAACGTTTCTCGTGGGATAGCACCATGGCAATGTAAGCAAAGCATATACACTAGCTATTACTTTTTTCGAACATATTGTATTAAGTTAAATCGCCATTTTAGTGACCTCAGCACTGCCATTTATTATGCCACGTTTTTCAACTCTTATAAGGGAAAAGTTAATGTCAAACTTAAAATAAAATAGGGATAATTATTACAATAGGAGGGATACGTCGTACATGTATTATTAATTTTCATCGAGTTCATTATAAAAGGTCAGCCGGCTGTTCGTGAGGTTAGACCCCATTTAAAGCGAATACTGGTAACGAGAAATGAATTTTACAGTAGTTCTTCGAAACAAACGGATATAAAGCATGAAAATATCAATTCTTCAGTCTGAATCGATTTTTTTTAGTTTCGTGAAATGTTAATGACGTTGAAGTTGATATATAGCTGTTGGCCGACAACCGAAACACGTTTACACGGCGATTATTACTTTCGAAATGCGGAAGGACAATGGAAAAAAAATAAACAGTTTGTAGACTTCGCTAAGTTCTATGAAGTTGTTTCCACCGGAAAAACGCTCCGTCGCATACGAATCGAGCAATTAACGATCCCTGCTTAACGGCCGATTGAAATGCGATCGGCTAAATCGAACGGTCGAGACAATTGAAAATGCTTAGCTGACAACGGTATACAGAGTCTATTTTTGTACATTCCGCGTTGCTGTAAATACACACCCGGTGGGAAGCGATCGGTCGGCCTTGGAGATCGTTGCTATTTTCCGCGAGGGATTTTTTGAAAAAAATAATCTCGCTGTACGGTGCCTAGGACATAGAGAAATAAAGCCCAGGAAAAAACCTCAGCCGCCATCGCATTTGAACAAGGGGAATTTTTTAGTTTTTCTACGACTTTCCCGATTCCTTTTGAAAGAGGATACGAATTGGGTTCTCAGAATTTGAAAGATTAAAAAAACAAAACAAAGATAACAACCAATCCGAATGAAAAACAAGTAACCGTCCTTCAATTGAAAAACATCAGCTATATAATTTTTACGGTTTTATATCGCCTAATGAGTATGCTGCAGGTTGTGGCCTCCAGTCGTCAAAATCGGTTGAAATTTGAAACTGAAAAAAATCCTTACACCACCAGAGAATGGAATTGCACAGCTTAAATGTATAAAAAAACATTCATTTTATTTAGTAGTTTATTCTATAATTGTTTGAGCCTTTTCAGTGGAGGCCTCTTCAGTGAAGAAGAAGAACAACAAGAGGTGTTGTTTCCTCGTCAATTTATTGGCAATGTCGGTAGCATATATATATATATATATATATATATGCTGATGATTGAGAATTCGTTTTAGTATGGTTGAATGAAGGCCTAAGCAGAACTAAAACGACGCACCGCCGCCGAACATATAATCTTCGGAGCGTTTTCATTGCTTCCTCGAGAGGACAAGGCCGGCGAAAACATAAAAGAAGGAGTGGCTCGCGCACGTTACGAACGATCCGTAAACGAGTTTCGTTAAAACGGCTTCCAAGAGAGGGAATTGGTTCGAACGGGGCTGTGAAGATATTTCATTTTTGCGACCTCGCCCCCTTCAGACGGTAGCCAACAACCTACCTTTCTCGGTTTGGACTCAATTAGCTAAGGGTCGGGTCGTCGATACGGCTATTTAAGAGTTAACGATTAGGAGCTAACTTTTGTCAAATGTCAAGGAACGCCGGCCAGGTGCGAACCAAGAAATATTGGACCTTGGAGTAGAATTGTTGGATGATTTTCAGAAAACTACTACGATTTCGAGATGACTTATCAAAATAAAATACAGAGGGCCGATTCAAAACAAATTCTTGTTTTTGTCTTTTTGGCAGAAACAACAATCAGTGTCTGAACGCTTTTGAAAACACTCATTACCAGGTGATATACGTCTAGACATGGCGCGAAAGGAAAACAGGAATGGTTATATATTTTTCAAAACAATTTAACGACTGTTCGCTGTGTCACATATACGAATGTATTGTCATCGTGAAAACGATTTTCAATAATTTGGCTTTATCGTTAGGTTCATGAATCGAAACAGCAATGACAAGCACTACTTGTTACTCTTAACAAGGGAACGTTTAAAGAAATAATAATATGGAATTTGGTTTAAGAAATGTACATTTGTGACAGTGTTTAAATCGGGCTCCACAGTTCTGAACGGCGAGTGGGCTCACCTTCCAGGCCGCTGTGTCACAGCAACAAATTGTCAAAATAAATAAATATAACGAGTATATAATAATGTTATGCTAATTATAAGGGAGCGATTCAAATCCAGCCACGGCCTTATTAGCGACAAGTTAGCCGATTGAGCCTGTGTGCATGGGAATGAGCGCAGGTTCTGTTTCGGCCGGCCGAAAAGGAATCGGAGGTCGCGTACATATTCGAGCTGCCGATCCTATTGTTTGCTAATCAGGCGATGGACCTCGGGGCCGTCGCCAATCTGGTGCTCGTCCAAGAATGCGCCTTAGACAAAATAGAAGCCGAGTATTCTCTGTAGTTCGCCACGGACAAAAAGGGGGTGGAATCGGGAATCTGTTGACTCGAAGTAGGGGGAACCCGTGTGCTGATTCAAAAAAGATAGTGGTATGATAATAGAATTGTTTGCCAATTTTTAACGTTCTGGAATTTTTCTACCGTCCAGTTCCTGGTTCGACGGCCAGAATTCAACGAGCAAACTTTAATGGGTTTCCCGAAAGCTTAAAATATATGTAATGCTAAAGGTTGTTAAGTATCAGATATCTATATAAGCAACTTTAATATATATTAAAATAAAAAAAAGGTTGAGCGTATACTTAACATGACCGGTTTTATTTCTGAAATGCGTGATCATCACGAATAGAAGAAGGCTTTGAAACCTGTGGTTTTTCAATCAATCTGAAAAAAAGACTGGCATTGGGAAACAACGCCAGGTTTTTCCCCCGAAGCCTTTTCTCGCTTTCAATCAGGCAATTTCTGAACCGCATCAAATGCGTAAAACACGTAAAAGACTTAATAGCGTAAGTAAACGACCCCTAGTGTCGTGACTCTGCCATTATTTTTAATATCGGTTTCATTTATAACTGGCTAGACGTTATTACAACAGTAGCTTCATTAATAGTTTCAATTTGAAGTAATTTCTTTTTTCAATTAATTCCCCAGTGTTTGTTTTTCTTCGAGAGTCACGTTCTCTGACGAATGCGGGGGATCGCTGGGGATGGAAATTCCATCACAGGAAAGAATGTTCCTCGAGGGAAGATTACGATAATTTCGTACCCAATTATTAGTTAATAACTACGAACTGATCATCGTTAAACAACTGATAATTAGTACGCCATTTTTAATTGGCTTGTTTGTCACATTTCCTATTAGAACTAACGTATAGTAATTAAAGCTGAAGAAAAAAAATTTTAATTCAGCATCACTTTCCAAAGACCATGAAAGGAACTGTCTCGAACAACTTATTCTCATTTCGTAGGTTCACTGTCGTATATTTATCGAATATCATGTGCAAATTATAATTCGTAGAGTGAACATAGTTGACAGTTACGATCTCAGCGCCGTCAGTGTCGGTAAAATGTACCAACTCAATGGGATCCTGTTCTCTTGAACCCAAAATTAATGTATCAAGAGAACGGGATATTATATGAATAGATTAATAACCATTTTCTAGTTCCAGAATTATGCACTTGACTTTTAATGAAAGAAATTTTCATTTTACCCCTATATATATTAAATTTATACTATTTTGTCTAAGGTACATCTAATTATTATACTATAATAGGCACTGAATAAATATGTATAAGCGGTACTAGAATAGAGTCCACTATAGACTTGGCATTCTTGGCCATCCTGAGTGTCAACAAAAAAATCACGTTTCTAAACCTAGACTGAAAATATATTCCGTTTCCGCCTTTCATTTAATTGGTTTATCTAAATGTGAAGGCTCAGTCCATCAGTTTTTTTCTCTCATCCGAGAGAGGCGCCCCTGTTTTAATTGCCGAGACAAATTAAAAAAAAATAAATAAAAATAATTACACGGAATTATGCGAGGTCGAGAAAGTTATTTTACCCGTTTCTGGTCCGAATTCTTACGCCCATTCACGTCTTATGCTTATATCCAATAATATGAAATGCGAACAATTTGTGTTCCATTAATATATAATGAAAAATGCCAGCATAATGTTCTCGGAATTTGTATTAGAAAAAAAACTTAGTCTCTAACCTGCCTAATTAAAGCCTCATACAATGATATACACGACTACAGGTCAATGCGTGTTTTTTACGCCAGTATCTAAATCGTAAGGAAAAAGAAAAACAATTTTCCGCAGAATTTTTTACTAGTAAAATTTATGTTCTAAAACAATATTGTGTTTAAATGTTGTATGCTATCATTAATTGAAGCAAATTACAACATGAAATCTACACTATTAACAAATGGACTGGTAAAATGTTCACGTCCATTTATAATTTCGGTGCCAGAAACATCGCTTCGAATTCAATAATAACAATTCTGAATAACAGTAAATAATTTATGTTATAATAACGTTTGAGAAAAATACCGTTGGAAATATCAAGTTTACGCGTCAGTGCTTTCAAAGGTTTTAAATTGGATCCTGTTTTCAACTAATAGGCTTTAGAATTCATAATTTACATTCATTAATGTGTATTTTTACAGGTTTTAGACTGGTATAAATGTAAGCGATAGCTCCAAAAAAAAAATATTCATCTCTTCTGAATTAACAAGATTTCTAATATTTTACACCCTCAGTCGAATAATTAAATGTCCATTTCCTCGACTGAACAAAATTGAATGTTTCAACGCGTTTCTGCTTTAACCATTAAAGCGCGGGATACAGCATTCCAAAGCCAGTTCATTCACGGGTATGCAGGTGACCAGCGCTCCGTGACCTACATATGTCTCGCTTAAAATATCCGCTTCGGTAGTACATTGTTCGGCTATAATAGGTTGTGGTATACACTGCGGCATTGTTAACCACTACTGTATAGCGTATGACGAAATAACATATATCAGTTCTATGTACTTCAATTTCAGTCAGTATAATATGGGTGTGATTTATCGAGCTTCAATGAGTTTAGGCAATGCAACATTTTCTGGCAGTGACATCCACTTTTTGAGACATTTTTAGAAACAAAATTTAAAGACTGAATAATCCTGGAGAATGAGTTAACAGTTATGGTCTAGACGTTGGCAAAACTGAGGTTTTATAACCTAAAAAAAATAATAAGCGCAAGGAAAATAGAAAGACACAGGAGGTAATGAAAGAGAAAATGTAATTGAAGAACATCATCACTCTTGCACTGATTTACCTAACCATGGCATAGGTGCTATCAAACAATTATTGCGTCGTTGTATCACGACTGTAAAACGTAATTGAGTACGGTAATTCCGTAAACTGATACTGCGGTACGTTGTACGACAGGTACAACAGACGGCGTGTGTAGTTACAATTGACTTACGGAGACTTAATTAACTTGAAGAAACTCGATAGGATCAGAATAAAATGAAAAATATGAAATATTTAATATTTAAATAAATAATAAAATATAAAAATCCCGGTGCGTATTGTTGATATTGGCAAAAATGCGGTCGGACCAGTGGCCGGATAGTCAACTTTCGCTTCAAGTCCTTCAACGGGGCGGTCACCGCCCATGAGAACAAGTCCGAAGCATAGGCGTGATTCACCCGAGAAAAACTATAGTTGAAACAGTGAATATATAATATTCTTTCTGGTGCGAGTACTAAAAACTATAGGATCGTAAAATATTTTAAGATTCCAGGTTCAGAACATTATTCCAGACTGTTTGAAATCATGATTCCTCTGGCCCGTTTGGTTTTTACAATTTTTACTGTATAATTGGCTTAAATAATTTATTAATCATAATCAGCAAAAACAATCGTTTACGGAGTATAGAAAACTGTAAAAAAGGCAATAACAAACATTTCGTAATATCCCTTTGTTGGAGCGCTCATTAACTAAATCTACGCAGCTGTCATAGTTTTACCGAAGGCCTTAATTGGCAAATCGATAGCATAAATCTGATATTTGTCACATTGCATTTCAGCTCTGAGCCAATGTCAATTGACTGTACGTTGACTGATGCGGTGGGGGTATTGTACCTCAATGTGAACAAAAGTCTCTGCCTCAGATTGACATTTGGAATTTGTCAAACGACGCGAAAATGATTTATATCGGTTGCAATTACCGTCGGTCGTGATAAATTACCAAACACGTCCATTTGTTACTCGCGTAGGACTGTATTTGGAGTGGCTGCCAAAGTTTGAAACGCCAGCTAACTAATACAACGCGTATTCGGGCGTGTTAAACCATGAAGTTTCTCTCCGACATTTCCATTTCATCGACATAACGCATATTTACCATGCAGAAGATTAGGAGGCAGTATGATTTTTCTCATCACCTAAACTTACGTAAAACTTCTGAGGCACTCTCCACTTGTGAAGTAATCTCCTTAATGGGTTGGCCCAAAGAGCGCTTATAAGGAACGCCTCGTAGGACAAAATAATGTAAATGTTCCATCAGTTAAACGTTAAATTAAAAAGACCTTAAATTTTTGTTCTTAATTTCTGATTGGGCCAAATATTCCCCGATAACACCCCAATATCCTATGGCGATACATCGAGGTCCTGCATACATAAGGGACATTGCAAAAGAAGATGTTCACTAATAGGCAATCAACATCATCAATTCCGCGAAGCTGGTTGGGTTGCATTAAACGCTCACGTCCTTTGTCTACACCCCCTCTTGGTCGTATTTTATTCCTTCTTCTTATTCCAAAGAAGTCTTCTCTGTTCGGCAAATATTTTATCCTTCGAGACGGGTCTCGACCGAAGAAAATCGTCTCTAAAGGTCGGCGAAGACGACACGGAAACCTTTAGGCAGGCAGAAATTGTTTTTCTGAATTTTATTTCTTTGTTTTGGACAATCCGGACAAAGAAGACTCGCTGCGACCTTTAGGCGCGCGCCTTTGAAGTTGGGGCCCGAAGATAACGCCGCACATCCACCGACCTTATTAAGGGGCACTCATTATATTTCTTTTATTCAATTATTCTGCTTCGATATACTCTTTTTTCGAATTTATATCCTGAACCTCCTGAAGTTTCTTATGTGTATGGCCAGCTTGAGTAATCATTTTCTTTTCTTGTGACAATGTCTTAGTACTCCGTCTGGGATGAGGCTCCCCGGCGAACAGCTCCCGCACAAATTCCATTATTAGGAACGGACAAGGATAAAATGGGCGTTTTAGGATGAAATCTATACGGTCGAGAAGGAAAGAAATTACGTCGGCGTAGCGGATGAAAACAGCACGTAATATCTCAATGCCGGGTCTCGGGAGTTCAGAAATGCCGGTTCAGGAAATGGCTTGTTTCTATCAGATGGGGCCGAGAGCCGATCGCTATCGCTGCTCGGAATTAATTCACGAGTCGTTATCCAGGGGAGAAAGTCGGTGGTCATAAAACTGCCCATTTGGTGCACAGATGTTAGATCGTTTGAACAGTCTATATACAATATACCAACAGTGCGGTGGCGACAGAAAGCTTAATCAGTAGCTGACAGTCTTAAATACCTCACTATAAAATAATATCCCATCGTGGACTGTATTTTTAACAACGATCTTAAAATTCCAGTACATTAGAATCCATATTTTTTCAGAATAACGAACAAGAATTTCTCCAGGATTGGAGGCCATCAGAGGGGTTGAGCCCAACTAGGTTCAATGTTACAAGTATATTCCTACTTCATTATTTACACAATCCTGTCGGCCTGGCTTTTCCTAAAATATAACAATTTCATCCTGTACTTAAGGTCGTCTAAGGCTGTCAATACTGACGTTGGCGAGAAGCCGAAACCAGTCTAGCGCATGACGAATTAAGCAAGTAAAGAATAGATACTGTGAAATGTGTGTGTGTATGCAATATATAACACCCTAGTATAAAATAAAGAGCGTTTCGTCAGAAATTAGTTCAGTAGAAAATAATGAATTTTCGAGAACACGTATACAAGAACACGTACGCAAGAAGCCGAAACCGGTCTAGCATAAGACATTCTATACACACTGTTTCAGAACCTTCGGTACACAAATTATCTGGTTATATACAATGAGGATTTAACTCCATTTATATTCCAATCTTAAATTACACACGCACGCATACATACGTGTATATATATGCATGTATACTGTATGTATATATTCTAAATGGTCAGTGACATAGTGCAGATGTATTCTGATGCCAGTCACGCGTCTCGCATTCTTCCAACGGTTAAAGCCATGAATCCTTCCAATTAGAGTTAAAGGATGGAATCTCAAGTTCTCTCTACTTGGAAGAGAAAAATGCGCAACATCCTCGACCTTCACGTTTTTGGTTCATTGACAGAGAGGAGCATCTGGACGCCAATCAATGTCGAGTCCCGGATTCGGATGCACCTTAACCCAGTCTTCCCCGGCGTGCAATTGTGATTCCCCCGCGCCGTACAACTTAGTATTGCTAACACGGCAAGAACTGCGGTGGTATTCAATCGGAAAGTTTCAAACTCCCGTGACAGCACTGCAAACAATTTCTAAACTCGGCCGGCATAAGATTTCATCCATTTCGAACGCCACGGAAAGAAGGATGGATTCACCGCAATAGTGGTGAAAAAGGACATTCCATTCAAAATCGTTTCGATATACTTAGGCCATCCTGTTATTTGTTACACAATTGTTTGAAGAGCGCAAAAAATTTCCTGTCAACACTAAGAGTACAATAACTGTCTCGTTGAATCCAAAGGGCCTATAGATGTGTATGCTATTCTAAATACTGTTTACACATTAATTTTTTTATTTATGAAAGCAAAAATACGCAACAAGCATCAATATAATACAGTCTAGAAGGTATATTGCTGAAATTGCAAGTGTTGTCTTTCCTAGAGACAATTTAGTGGGTATTTAGGGGCCAAGATTTTTATAATACATTTTGAAGAACGTCACAGTCCAACGAGGGCAAATTAGTGTGATCCAATACACTCCAAATCATTTATTGACTACTGATAAGTGCCAAAAAGACAGGATGTTTAAGGAACTAAGCCAAATCTTACACTGGAAATTCGATCGTTTTCCTTTGTTTTGGAAAACATCACAAAAAAACAGTCCAAAAAGTGTTAAAAGAGTTTGTAATCCAATACGGAACAAATCCACTTGAAAGTTTCTGATAAAAATCTCACGAGTTCATAGGACAGGAATGTCAACATAAACAAACTAAACTATACCTGCGTCTTTACAATGTATTCAATATGATGAGTCACTTGCTAAACAGAATGGTTCGAGTGAATTAATTACGTGTTCTAAATACTGCGTACATATTCTAGTGTTCAATATCCTGATGTGGTTTGTGTGTACATTCCTGGTCCAATATGAATTCGTCAGTTAATTTTCAAAAGCGTTCAAGAGGATTTGTCACATTGTCGTTTACTATATTACATTAATTTACCCTTTTTTGATGCCAAAATGAACAAACCTCAATAGAGCCTTTTGTCTTAGTATTTTAACCAAGATCCTAATGGTTTTTTTAAAATTTATTAACCAATTTAGTTGGCATTCACTGCTATAGTATAGTGAGTCCTAAATTTTTAGTAAACTGTTCCATCCATCAAACTGAGACCTCATGAACCTATATCAGTGAAAGGCACATAGACTGACTGGCATAAAGGTCTGGCATTTAGTCATTATCTTGGCGTTACAATTACCGTTTTTGTATTCTCGCGGCGTTTTAATATTCCGTTCTCATAGACAGGCGTCACCGACACTAACCCCGCCTAATTACCACTCATTACCGGGGAAACTAAAGTATCACGACCGCCAGATGGGTACAGATTATCGGACAGACCTATCCAGCGCCTATGGGCTGTTTAGCAAGCTGCTCATTACCCTATAATGGATGAAAAAGGTCAAGAGAATGATTTCAAGAGATATGGAGCAGATTCATGAACCGGTCCACTACGGACCAATGACGACCTCTTGCGCAAAACCCTACGTAAGACCCTCTCAATATTGGTAATGGGAACCGATACTTAAGAAACGTTAATTGGGTTTTTGCCTTTTTAGGCCAAATTATATAGTACGGAGGCAATGTAATTAGGGAAAAGTTAAACACAATAACACAGTAGGACAGAAGTAAGGTCCTAGATAGCTATACAATAATAAATACAATATAGAAAAAAGCAGTAAAGGGAAAATAATGAAATACAGTCTTGAGAAAAGACAATGTGATTTCCTTAATTTCCTTAGTTTTGGAAGCAGCTATATCTGCACAATATATTGGACTTTTAAAAAGTCCTGATCATAATCAGGGATCAGGGAAGAAGGTACGACACTAAGACTTCAGGCTGGAGAGATGGAGGTCGTTCGAATGTATCTAGAGTATACTCTGAAGTGCTTAGAGCCTGTTTATCGCCTAATACTAATTTAGTCCTTGAGTCTAATTGTCGGAGATGAAGTACGTAACCGGCAAGTTGGTTTTTCCTTTTTAATGACTTATCATTTTCATGTCGAGCGTCGGTCAAGGACAAAACCAGGCCTCAGCGCGTAATTTAAAGTTATTATGTTTGGCGATTGAAAGGAAAGAGCTATGGTGCCGTGGTGAACACGCTTGAAAGACGAACTACCTACCACTCTTGGCCTGAAGGGTCGCTATCGTTGCATCGAAGGTGAGTTGGTAAATAAAAGATTTCTTTAAAGAGTTGGGCCGAGTGAACGCTCGGACTTGGAGAAAATGAGACCTGCGAGCCGGACCATAATTAAACCAAACGGCGCAGTTGATCCACCTGGGCGTTGACATTAATTGGCCCCAGGCAACGAAGTTGGATTGAAATCAACATTCCGGACTTGGTTTCTTTTCTTATACATGTGGTCAAAGTTCAGCATTCCTTGTAGGAATTATGAGCTTGTAGAAAAAATTAAATACCCTAGATATCTAAATTTTGTATGTTGTGCGATATTTTGTCTCAACTCAATAATTTCGCCCTATGCTAGACCGGTTTCAGTTTCTCGCTATTATCAGTGGCATTCCGTCAGTTTCCTAGTGGGGGTTATTTTGCAAGTCGACTACCGATGAAGTGTCCTATCACGTGTAAATGCATATGGTATATGTTAACCGCATTTGGTACAATGCTCAGTATGTTCCAGTCCAGTATAAGGCTCCGCTGAGCTAAAACGAAAATGGCAAACGGCTTTGTGCTGGTGATGAATTATTTCTATTCTTATTGCAATTCGCGATCTTCTCCACAGCATGAATTGGATATGACCAAACAAAAATACCACCATAGACACTGATGACAGTAAGCGTAAAAAATGCCTCACGAATCTACAGAAGAAAGGAAATCTGCTTATGATGGCGACAAGCCGAAATCGATAACCAACAGACATTTCAAACGCCCCTTGTTCTTCCAAACGGGTGTAATTTGTTTTCACAATTTATCGAGCCTTAAGACAATAAACCCCGATGCTACAATAACCGCATTTTTCATCATACTTTTTCCCGTTATCGTCTCTATAATTTTTACCAGACGAGCGCAATAGACAGAATGCTGAAATTTCCTGATATTTATCAGGCTGTGAAATTCTGCTTCCATTCTGGCCGCTGGTATCCACTCGAGCGCATCTAAAGACTTTGAGCTTAGCCCAGTAATTCCCGTCTGATGGTAGACAGACATCTCGGAAGATATTCTGGACGATCGAGCATTGAGGCAACCGAATCCAGGAAGCGTCACCGGTGGATAACCCTCTGTCATTTCAATGCTTCATGAAGTCCTTGCGCCGTTTAAATTTCCGCTCAATCCCACGCTTAAAACCCAGGCTGCAGTACTCGAGTTCTAAATATATTAAATAGGTCGGCGGAATTCCGGCCTTTGCCAGATTTTCAATGTTGTACCTGCAGAAAAGTACCGGTACGAAGATCACGATTCCCCGCTCTTTAAAATGTCCGACTTGTAGTTGACAAGATAAATTTAAGACAAATGCAAACGACCCGAAACCTTTTTCTTCGAAAGTTGTGTTATTTAACATTGGCCTTATTGGAACGGCGCCACGCACAGGTAAACTTATCTGTTACAAAATGACGGGCGCGCGATACATATAGTACTGACCGCAAAAAAATAATTTATTTTAGTCATTCACCCGTTAATATCAACGACGAAATCATTTACAGACGACGTTAAACCGTCTAAAATATTAAACGCTATAATGAATAGATCATAATAATTGGCCAGATCGTTTACACTGTGGAGAGTAATTGAGGTGTAATATCATTGTATCGATGCAGTGATGGCCCACCCAGGTAACTGAAAATGTGCCACACTAACGAACGAAAAAAACGCCACTACTGACGAAATTTAATATTGTCATATTTCTTTACAACTTATTTTAGTTCAACAAATGAATCCATTCCGCAGGTTATACGAACAGGGAAGTTGATATCAACAAGTTCACAAAATGCAGTTGAGCCAGAGAATTGCATTTCTAATATTTCCCATTTACAACCAATATAATAATGGATACACCCTATCCGCAAAATGATAAACCATCAAAAAGAGCGCGAATTTTTACAACACGGGATGTTGCATAGGCGGAATCGAAACGTTCGGTCTGGGGCGAAAACGCAAGTTACGTGGATGTCCTCCGTCCTATTTAATTTTCGGTAATCGCTACAATTGATTACGTAATTGCAACAGTGATTAACAGTAACATTTGCGAAATTCCCGGTTTGAACAGTGGCACGCGATTGGAAAAGGGACAGAATATCGCTGAAGTGGTGTCAAGTGGGTTTAGGTAAAATTGAAGTAATATTTTAATAATAATTATATAACAGTAGACATGTTTGTACATAATAAGTAACACATAATAATGATATAGCAGTCTATTGTCACCGTAATAATAATGGTAATTCTTTTTCGCTCCCATTTTTACTTAACCCCTGTCTAATCGTCCATATTTCTCCCTGTGTTTACTTTCGGTTGTAAAGCGGTTGTAATAATGTTGGCTCCCGGATGAATTATCTTTGGCGTTTGTTGGAAGTAAAACCCCCCGCGGGGTATAGACCCGAGCGCACTTATAAACGTCCCGGCATGATTTACCGTCCAGGAAATATGAACGGCACGTATGTAATTCCCCGACCGGGTGTAATTCGTACGGCGGCCCCCCGCTCTTGTAATTTCATGGCGTCATAAAAATTACACGATATAAATTTCAGGAAACGGAGCCAACCTCCTGTTGGATAACGCTGCACTTGAACCGGGGATGGGTGGGAGGGGGGCTTGCTAAAATAAAAAAATAAAATAAATAAATGGCACCACTTATCTGATGGAGCCAATGGGGTTGATTTCAATCAATTCCCCGGTAATAATGTAATGCGCGGGTTCGGGAGAAAGTTCCAGTTCATAAAACATTCGAACGCTTTCGGTTGAACCTGGCTTTGTTCAAAGAAAAATCTGAACTCACAGACAATTGATTTCGCTTTGTTTAATTTCGAAATAATACTGCAAACATTCGCTGATTTAATAGTTCAGGAATAGAAATATGACTTTAGAGGTCTATACAGTTATTATAATTATTATTTTATTCCCGCCACGATGTTAAATAATCAATTAAGTAAGGGGAACTCTGACGACCGTGAATAATTATCTCCAATGGTATTGAAGGTGCGGCCTCGAGCTCGTGACGGATTTATACAATTTTAGATTCACGGAATAGGGAAAAACATGTTTTTTGAATATCGTTTTGTGTCTGATGTATTAAATTATTGGTTGTTGCGCTGACATAAACGCCATCAGTGTCACAAAATGTAGCACAAATTAATTAATTCTTTCCATTAATACTGAAATTTCCTTCAGTCTAAATGTACAAAAATTAATTAAAATAAATAGAGAACTAAATATGTTCCGTGTTAATCTTCTGTCTACGTGCAGTCCCATGTACGGCACTTGATTTTCAATAGTTTGGTTGAAACAGGGAAACAGGAGGATATGGTGCTCTTTTCAAAGTAAAGTGCTCATTTTTAGCAATTAGAAATGAAACTAATTCATGTTTTCATCTAAAGTATCACCATTAAATTACTCCACTTACTGTTGTTACCCACAATTTGAATATAACTATAAAAATATGGCCGCCGCCTGATCTCGTTAATTGTACCTAATATTGGCTTTGGGGACTAATTCCGAACTACGTATGCATCAGAGTTTAAACAGTGAAATTGACTTCGGCGGAATGTCCAGTGCCTGTCCAACATCAAATGGCCCTACGACACTATTACAGAATACCGGAGAACAGGGTAATAATGTACATAAATACACGGGGAGGAGTGTAATAAACGGGACTGTAAAAGAATAAAAAGCCCATAAAATTCGTTTGTCGGGCGGCCAACGAACGGCCCGTAATTTGGTTCGGGACGTCGTCGTAATTGATGTGTAATTGGTGCGACTGAAACTGCCGTGGGTAGGTTCTCACAGTTTTCAACCTCAAATCGGAACACAAATGTCCGCCCCCCCCCCGCACATTGTTCCTGCCGCTCGCTCTAATAACAGGGTGATTCGACCGATTGTCATCGTCCTCGCATCATTTCAGTTCAACACCGCTTTTTAGTAGGAGACGTAATGCTGTAGGAAATTATACACATCAGCGGAGCTGCAATACAACTTGTTGGGAAATAATGACGGGAAATATATTATAACGTGTCGCATAGCATGCTTTAAATATAATTTGTGGCGTATTTAAATGAAATATCGTAATCTCGGAAAGAAATAACTTAATATTATGACATATCGCATTGAATAATTTATTGCGCTGCGCTGAGGCAAATGTGAATAAAATAGAAACCAAGTTTCAAGAACAGGACCTTAAAACCTCATGGAGACGATAGATTACAAGAGTGTTACAATTATTGTATTTATTGCACGCGAGACGGATATTAAATCCTATGTAAGTCCCTGTATGAGTTCCCTATATAAGACATGATTTAAAAAAAAATAATAAAAAATCTCGGGTGCAATCAAACAACGGGTAATAATCTCGTGTATGCCTAGATGTTTACAGCAGTAGGCTCGATGTTTAATTACCCCAAGACACATAGCGTACAACATGATATGGAATATATGTCAAGGAGAGGAAGTCGACTGTTGAGGAAGCGAGGGACACACCGCAGCCAACAATCGCATCTCCAACGGCCGACGACATTAACAAACTGAATCTTCCCACCCGACAACGCCATTAGTCACATTTTATAATTATTTCCTCGGCTTAGTCGGCGATGGGTTAATTACCGTAGTTATTACTTATTGCCCGTGCCGGCTCAGTGTTCTTAATTGAAGCCCTACTTCGGAGCGGAATATCAAGAAGTATTGCCTATATACGATTGAAATTAAAAGTATTACAATACGTCCAGTAATCGAAATAAGGTTAGGCTGGGAAATAAAAATTTGTATGTCCGAATTTTAGTTCGTATTGCTGGCATGAGCGAAAGTTTTTCTTCAAAACTACAGTGCGAATGCTCCATTAAAATTGAGGTCTGAACAGGCTGTAATAGATTCCGTACAGTTTACGTCTAATTACTACAATTCAGAGTCCGACAATTCAACGAGGCGCCGCAATAAACTAACGATTTAAAAATAAAAATATCTTTGTCCTCGGCGAGGCAGAACAAGGTAGTACAGAATGAAATAAATATCGAATTGAGTTCAGAATAAGTGTACCACTGATTGGGCATTAAGAGATACGTGCCTTGCAGTACAAGGGGATAAACGACAGCCGGAACATTCCTGGCGTTCTCGCTGGCGACGTTTAAAATGTCACGGGAGATACGCATCTTATTCTATTGACAAAAGGGTAATTGTATATTATTGTCGATGCCCGTAGCCGATATTAGGAAAAGGCGCGGACAATAAGACGAAGAGAGCCCCGAGAGTTAAATGTCAATGGCGCATCTTCTTTCTTTGCAAAGAGAGACGGCCTTTGTTCGCCCCTCCGGGTCGTGTTCAGAGGACACACAGGTTGTGTGTCTCCTGAACACCTCAGCGGCCTCGAGACTTCTCAGGATGATACACGTTCGGGGGGTGGAGGGCGAGAGGTCAAAAGAGGCATACCTCAATCCATCAATGCCTCCTTCACTTATCGTATTGAAAAGATCTCGACGACGCAGAAGATGCAATTAGGATCATGGGAAAAAGAAGAGTCCCAGAACGCTCTGGAGGGATACGCTCCATGGAAAATAAAGGGGATGTAGTCCTATCCTGAAGGGCCAACGTCCGTAACATTTAAAGTTTTGGGAAGAGTATAGGTGATCGAAAAACTAAGATAAAATGCCCTTAGAAATTTCATAGTTTTTCCTTAGTTCCTTGAAAATAAGGAAAAAACTGTTCGATGAGCAGTAAATGAGCGTAATCTAAAACACGGCTTATTATTGTGACAAATCCACTTGCAATCTTCTGTTAAATAACACGAATTCATAGGACAGGAATGTAAACATAAACAAATTGCAGTAAACCTGCCTTTCTCCTATGGATTCAGCGTGATGAATCATCACGCTCTTCAGAAGCCTTCGAGTGAATTACAGGCGTCACAATATTTATGGTACATATTCTATTGTTGTATATGCTGACATGGTGTTCACAACGTACATTCTTTCTATGAATTTGTCAGTTATTTATCAGAAGTGGATTTTTCAAGTGGATTTGTCGCAATAATGTGTAATATTGGATTACACTCATTTGCCTTTATTGCACTGTTTTCTCTAAAACGAGCAAATATCCGAAGGGCTATTTGTTTTACTTTTCCGATCCCTATGTCTTGATGTTTAATGTCTGCACACCCTGTACAATAGAAGATCAAAAATACTGAAATATTATTATCTCACAAACGCGAAGGGTGTAGAAAGTGCGACTAATTGCTACTTGGTATACATGTAAGACCATGCGTTTATTTACTGTAATTATCAATGAAATACGTGTATTTGTACCATTCCATAGTTTATGATCTTACGAAGAGCTTCTTGCACGTTATAACCGTTATTACTCTATGACGTAATTTCTTTTTATAACCTAATGATGCTGCCGTCTGTGCGATGGGGTGTACAACATCAGGCGGTGAATTAAGAATTATCCTACTTCTTTTACAACGGGCTGGATATGAAAAGCTGATTGGAAAGGCCGATACGAATCCTGGGTTCAAATTTTTTGGACGTTTCCACTGTTGGACGACTGTCAAGCGAGGCGACGAAGGTGAATTGTGAACGTGAACACTCGGGCTCCGGGCTGGCGTGACTCCGTGCCCGACGGAGGGGGCCGTGACAACACGTGATTAAATAAGTCCCCTCGGGGCGATCATGCAAATAACGAGAGGAATTTATTATTATCCGTTTCGACGGCCTTGAATACGAGACAATGTTCGTTGCGAAAGAAGCGACCCGGACAAATGACTGGCGGGGCCCAATTATTGGAGTTTTCATTTTCGAAAAAGAAAAAAAAACACTGCCTCTAATCCCAAGATCATAAGCGAACTATCGTGACACCGGGGTAATGCGGCTTGTTACTAGACCCGGGTAGAATGTTCATAGATCAGTATTTCTCAGTATGCGATAGGCTAAAAATCACGTTGTGCAATCGTTTTTATGACTCATTCTGTTACTTTTATGTCCGAAACTTGTCAGTTATCTTTTCGCAATATCCGAACCCGAATTAATGTAGAAGTACAGCTGAACTCTTAACTAAGGAAAACTATTTAAGCAAACTCTAAGAAGAAAGGAAATCCCGATATGTATCTGTGTATTTCACCTACGTTATTTATTGCACTTCTAATAGGCACAGATTAAGAATACAGCGTTGAAAGACACTGGAAGATAGTTATCATGCAAATCCACACGTGCAGTTATGTAATACGTTTATTATGTAGTACTTCACGATAACGACAAATTTATATGGACTTAGTCATAAAAACATACAGCCGGAATAGAGTCAAATTAATTTTATAAAAGAGTGCAAACAAGTGAAATAAATTTACTATATTACCAAAAATCCTGGGACCTTTTTTTGTCTGTAAATAAAGTTCTGATAATACAATATTATTATATCTGATCTAGTATAGTTTTTCTCTTTTCAAAATATAATTTGGCTAATAAAAATAGTCAGGGAATTGAGTTTTTAGGAATGAAATCGGATATTTATTCTGTTAGCCGGGTTAACTATGCCAGGTGCTATTTGCGGCTAGTTCTGTCATAGAATTAATATTCTCCTATTTCAGATCCGGTTAGGCGAAATTCAATACCCGTGCCGGCCTCATGGTCCGACCTCCATCGTGCAAGAAACGCAGGGAGGGGTGAAGGATGGCGAATCCGCGATCCGTTTCCTGAATTCCTTTCTGGACGGGACGGAGGGGGGGCCATTGAAATTTCGGCGGCTCGAGTAAAGTAAGGGGAAAAACCACGAGCCGGTGCCAAACACTGAGCAAACAGAGGGAATTACTATTAGTTATACAACCTCAGGTGTCAACCGTCGTTGCGCAACAGGGTTCGGGGCCGCGTTGATTTCTGGCCAAGATGAAAAACCGCCTCCCTTCGGTAAGCAACGTTGGTGTCAGGGTCCGAATTAGCATTATCTATCAACATTATTAATACCAATATCGTTTAAGAAACGGAAACTAATATTCCTCTTCCGTTATCGCATATCCGCTGATTTCAATCTACCTTGGTGAATGGTTGCAGGGTATCATATGACGATATACTGAGTACATTAACAGTAACAGACATTTCAACATGGTGACTACCTCAGAAGTCAGATGGGAGCGTTTCGATTACAGTCTGCTTAACTGCCCCTAAGTCAGTACCGCCAGTACTGCAGAAGACTTTAACGCGTTTATGGAATTCGATATTATTATATCAGCCCCAACAACAGGACTATTACTGTCGGAGACGAAGTAAGAACTGCTTCCGGACAAGATGATGATACAAGACAAGTGTTGTCTTCTTACTATGAGGAGTTCTTCTTAATTAGGAATTCCAATCAATTGGAAATCTGACAAACTATAGTTATTACAATTTTTTCCGTAGTCCATTCTATTTTCTTGGTGGCATTTGTGAAAGTCTTGCTCTCAATACGGTCTTCTTCATCGTGGACTCATTCCTGCAGTTGGCTTCACGCCGCAAAAGAGAAGCTCGCGGGCGCAACCCAGTCTTAAATGTAATAAACCTTCTATGACCGAACGATCAATTTTGCCACGAATGAGCCTTTGTCGGGGAGGCCGGCACGACACAAGGACGCCAATAAATAAACTCGAAGAAGTCGTAGAAAGACATAAGGCGGAGTCATCGTTTAAGAAGGCTACCGGCCATAAGAGGTCGCGTTGCTGCCGGCCGAGAGGAAGAAGATGAGTCAGGGGATAGATCCGTGTCAAGGACCTGAGTTATTCCCTGTTCTGGTACACCAGATATGTACGGCCGGAGAATTACAATAATTGTAATTTGAAGGCGCCGTGGAGGGAATCAGAGGCTTTGGAGTACCTCCAGTTAAACCCCTTTTTTTCTTCAGCTGGAAACGAATTATCGGCGGAAGTGATGCAATGTGAGAACCTTCGCCTATCAGTCCAGAAACCCGGCGGACCACTCTATAACCAATTTTTAAATCAACATTCATTTTATTTTATTGGAAGTATAATATAACCTCAGGGTTGTAATCGCTTTTGCACGTTTCTGCCACTTACACGCTCCGTTTACAGGATCACGTTCGTCCAATAATAAAGTTCTGTTGACTGCAGTTGAGATGATATACTGTTAAAAGTATTAACTTAAAAGAGTACACGTATTAAAAAAATACACGGTTTTACTGACTGAGAGGAAAATGGAACGAATTAGGCAACACTCCGTCGTTATTTACCTACTGTGCTTATAATTGTTTAACTACCATTTATAGTGGACTGGGTGTGTTAAAATTATCTGCGCGTTATTCACAGACTCAGATTTTATCGGAAAGCGTGTTCGACATTCTCGAATTACTGCTAATCGGAGGCGCAATGTCTCCACCCCCCCTCCCGTTTCGATTTCCTCCTGCCTGCCAACGTTGCGTCACCTCTGGCCGATATAAAATTTCCGCAAAACGACCGCAGCGGGGAACGGAAACGGCCGGGGAACAGCGGACGTCACGCGCAGTGTGCGTTCCGACCTGGAAGCGCCACAGACCAGTTCCGACAAAAGACCCCGACAAAGTCGATTCCGAATCGGATCCGTCGCGCTGAGACACAGAGGCCACGGGAAAGCTTTTTCCCCGAGTTTTCCCCATTATCGGTTTCTATTATTGGCGAAAATCCGAGAGAATTACTACCCGGGGGCCTTGGAATCCAGCAGTAAAGGTTTTCATATTGCGCAATCTCGTGTCTACACTTCTGTAATAGCAGGTCTTATTATAACTACGAGAATTCCAGTTTATTTATTGAGCTTATTATCTTATTTATATACTAGCAATTAATATACTACAGTGCCAGAAATTAAAATGCAGGTTAGTGTTTAATCGGATATAATGGGGCCTAAATATTATCCGCTGGCCACTTCAACCACATTCTACATTTGTTGATTGGATTTATTGTACTGTCTGACAGTGAGTCGTCAATTATGTCAGAATCATCAATCTTAGGGGAAAGGAATGTCCGGGGATAGTTTGATGATCCCTAACAAGACGTCCGCCCTGTGCATTGCGTAAATTATGTGGACGATTTGAAGAGCTTATAACTTGGCATTTGCGATGGGAATCAAGTCGGTACTTTCTACCAGTCCGGGATGGACTAAACACTAAACAACTATAAATTGTAACTTATCTTGACCAATAAACTCCAATCCATCAGTAGTTATAATTCAAGAAACGCCTATGTTCTTAAAACTAAATTGGTTAGGATAAATAAACAGGAAAATTTGAGAACTTACTTACAAAGTGATGGCTGCAAGTAATTAAGTCCTTACCTGAAACAAAACAAAAAAATTATTATAATATAGTCTCAAGTAATACATAATATCACATTCAAATGCCTATACTCTGTTTTTATTCCTTTTTATGCTTATATGTCTTAAAAAGTAATAAAGTGTTAATGATCCAGGGGTTATAAGAGCAAGCGGCCGGGCAGTAAATAAGTCAATGTTAAAGCCAACATTTGAAAGCCTATTTATTATTACGTTCTCGCATAACTTTCTCGACAACAGAAGGGACCTGCGAACTGCCGACAGGTAGATTGGAATTCGTGACCGATAAACACGGCCGGAGATCAGCAACCTGTTGGCCTGGACTGCATTCATCTGCGCCGTCTCAAACAACAGTTTTTAAAATGCGGTTAACATACCGAAGATAGCCGTGAATACCGATTGGGGAAAAACGTTTGGCAAGACAGTTGGTTACCAAACGAGTACGAGTTTTAAAAGAAGAAGAGAGAAAAATTAGTGAGGAATTCGTTCCTATTGTCGAAAAGTATTACTGCTGACGAATACTCAATGTGCCTAATATATTTTAATTCTGTAGACGCTCGCATTTAAATAATTCCTTGAATGTATACTAACACTGTAACCTGCCCTTAAAACCATTCACACGGCGATACTACAGATGACAGATAGTTTCACATGTATGATGACAAATATTTTGATAATATTTTATTTATGTTTATAATATGTTATGAGTTAGATTACACCCTAATCTACAGTAAGTAAAGTAAGGTTCAAGAAAAAATCAAATTAGAAAAAAACTAAGGAGACAAAAGAATACGAAATGTACGGTATTCCAAAGTAATCTAACTTCTCATTCCATTAACAAGAACATTTACATTCCAACAAATCCATCTTTAATATTAGGCAAACGTAACCGATTTTGTCCTCCATTCACCATTTTTTTTATTATTTTTAATGTTTCTTATAAATGCACATGCAAACCTTGACCTTTGTATTTTATACAGGTCACGATTTGTAGATCACTGATGTACCACATGAGTACTCAATTATCTATGCCGAAAATATCATATTTTGAAAAACTTCTCTGTAATTCTCGGGAATTCTTACTTATAATTGCAAATTAGTTTTTCATTCCAGTTTATCGGTCAACGAGCCCCCGCCCTCCCTGCGGGTCGAACGAGCCTGCGTTGAGCAACACCGAATCGTGGAGCAACCTGAAAATTGGACATCATCGCTCGCCCTACACCCATTCGCGTTGCACAATTCGGCCGAAAGGGAGAACCGGTCGTCGCGTTCTTTATCGAGGTCAAATTTCTGACGGGAGAACGTTTTAATTACGAGTGCCCTCCGAATGAATTTCGGAATTCGCCTTTGCCAAATCTTGCTTCGGAAAATTTCCAATTTACAGGTACGGGACAATGTTAACACCGTTAGCCCATCCGAATGAAGTATTAAGGACCACCTGGACGGTGACAGTGCCGACAGGATCGACGATGTTTAATTTTCCTTGGCATTTAATATTACTTATTTCAGTTTGATGTATTCGCGTTACCTGGGATTCGAGTCGGTCTTTGTTTTCACTCGCGTTTAGTCTGAAGCCAGGTGTCATCTATCCATCAGTGCATCGGGCTGTGGGTTACAGCCCGCGAATTTTCCTTGAGGTTCTTTTCCTCTTTTATCCAGAGCTAGAGAATTACCAGAGCGCTTTCATTTAAAGGGCTGCCATGATAGTGACACCTGTATTGAGGTCTCTTCTGGCTTCATCACAGACAGTGGAGTTCCGCAGCAGCGTGATCCCATTCTTCCTCATCCCCGCATGCGCACTCCGAGTCCGTGTCTCTCCTGTGCCGATGACCATTGGACGTTATAACGAGGCCTCTCCATCTCTTGTCCCATTTTCTCCAGAGGGAATCAGCCATTGTTTTACACGCCTCCCAAAACAGAAGGTGACCAATTTTCTTATACAGTGCTTTAAATCTAGAGGTAATCCCGTCCAGGGTCAAGTGGCATGGCCTGATGACTAATGCCCCAAGTTGATTTCCGACAACGAAGTTCATAATGCCTGACCCGGCGTTTTATTAACCGGCTGATGACTCCCATTAATTCCCCCGTGTCAAAAGGTCAGAGGGGAGAGTAGTTTCTGACCGTGATATTAACGCCGACGTCCTCCAGTCGCAATTCTCAGTCTTGACCCCCAGCGTCGTTCAATTCTGCCAGTGTCGGTCGAATCATTGACTCTCTCGTAGGGGACTTTTACGGTGATGATGAGCACCGAGTAAATGGGAACTTGGGGCCTGTGAGACACACCGCCAGTTTTCTCATCCTTGTTTTTCCGCTCACGGTTTTATACTTCTTGTTTTTACTTTCAGCCTTTTCCGTGCGCCGTCTCATTATTTTTATTTTTTACCACTTCTCGAAGCTAATAGCCGGACGGTATCATCGTGGGAACACACATTGCTGCTTGCGCGTGCATACGTGTGTTTATTTTGATGTAGAAACGTACTAAAGTAATAAAGCGAGATGGAGGTTATATAATTAGTTGCGTAATATAATTGTTGATTTTTTTCTTTTAATTCGCAACAGCCCATCGAGTGTCTGTGTCTCATCCACAATCCTTCCCCACACACCTTCCGCTCCAATTCCACCGACCTCCACGATATAATTACTAATTAAAGGAAGGATAACCCATAATTGCGCAAAAAATAAACAGGTTTTAGCCAGTTGTAGGTATAACAATAACAGAATAACCCAAGAAAAGAATATTCTCGATATTAGAGTAATGAAAGTGTTTCGAAAGCCCTAACTCCTAGCTGTTGCTGGGAATTCTGAGGAAGATTTCCTTCTCACAATTGTGCCCAAAATCCTGCGGAGATTACCCTGAAGATGAGATAAACTAACTTCTTACGTCTTCATTACAGAGATAAGAACACTGCGGTGTTCAGTTTTAGATATATTGCTTTTCTACTTTCTTCAAATATTAAGTTTTTCTAAGCTTGGCAGAGAAAGTCCTGCTAACATTTCTCACAGCGCGGTTAAATATAAAAAATCTTAAATATCATTACCCTCATAGTAACCGGACAGCTACAACCATCGAATTTCCTAGAAACCAATTCGATCCGTAGTTGAATTGGATTTAAATCCGATGAAATATAACGCCTAAATGAATGAGGAACGAATTTAAATAGAAAGCGTTCACGAAATATCCCCAGAACGGAATTGAAGTCAAGAAAAAGAATACGAGAAGGATTTATTTCAGGATACAATTTACAGCTCCGTGTAATTACAAGAATGGTTAGAGGAACGCACTTGTGAAGGGGTACCTTTGAGACGCGAAACGTTCTAGGATAATGATGCGGTCAATCTGTAGAAATGTCTGAAAGAATAAATTACAAAATCGCCGCGAAAGAATTCTACGCGTTTACTGCCTTAATGAGGAGGTAGATTGCCTTAAGGAAATCCCAAGAGTGGGCTGACCGCCCGGGTGAGAATCAAGAATCCTGAACCCGAGGGTAATGGTAGATTATTTTTCAAAGGAAGACCGATCGTAATGAGTTCTTTTTCATCATTTTCTGTAGGGTTGGCACTAAAAAATAGTAAAATCCGTGGCGAATTCGAGGTCGAAAACTTCTGAAAAACATCAACCGAACTGCAGATACTATCAACGGGCGAAGGTTAGTATGAATGTTCAATTGCTTTAGTATAAAACTACGTAGCATAAAATTATTATAATTTAAGGCACTACAAAATTACAGTATAGTAGATTACATGTTGCCGTTATTAAGCAATCGACGCTATAGAGATAATTTTATTGTGGAGTCAGGCATTCTAGATTAAGGATTATGTTCAAAATAAGAATTTTTATACTGTTGTAATACTTGGAATGAAATCCATCTTGCCCTAATTACGATTTTTACCAGCCAATTCTCTTCCAGGACGAATTCTGGACCGTGTGTATTCAGATCAGGACTGGCTGAGTTCTGTTCAGAACGATCCCCGAGTTCGTTGAATTTTGAGCCGTGAATTATTTATGAACTCCCTTCAATCCGTACTTTCGCCGGGACCAGGAAGCCGGGGCGAACCTCCCTGGCAGTGGCCTCTCTTCCCCGTACAGGCGCGTTATAAATATTATATAGTTGATATTCAAAGGCGGCACATTTCCTGTTGCCCCGCCGCCCTAGGTTCGCGATCGTGCTGCGACTCCTGAGCCGTCGGCACTCCGGCCACCCCACCATCCTCGAAGAAAGTGTTTCTCCCATTCACTGATCACCTCACAACCACTGTGTTTTCACCTGTTAGCCGCTCTTTCGCTAGAGACAACGCCCATTCACTCTCCTAACAGGATCCGTTACAGCGAATCGTTTAAGTAGCTATTTACATATGCAGATATCTGGGCTACTTAAATAAGCGGACTCACGTGGAATCCCCATACCCGACTGAAAAGAACAGATCTAAATCGCAAATTTGGACTGTTGAGACCACTTTTGAAAAGGACATCAAAACTTAGTATAGCCAACAAACTGACAATATATAAAGCCAATATATAAAGTGTTTTTGCGTTGTATAAAATTATTTATAAATAATTTGCTAATTGTGTAATCTTCACGTAGGAACGCACCTTTTCTATGAGCACTGTCCTAACGTCTATTTTAATGACATACTTATTCCAACCCAACAGCAGATTCGCTATCTTGGGCTCCACCTGGACAAACAACTCACGTGGAATGGGATTCAACGGCATAGGACATACTCAAAAGAATCGATATACACCGAAAATTTGGACTTTTAAGACCATTACTAAGTGCAATATGGACTTAGTTACCTAGCTGCACTTTAAACAATATAAAAATAAAAATAAAGAAAAGACTATTACTAAAACGGATATCAAAATTGACCTTAAGTAACAAACTGACAATATACAAATCCATATTAAAACCGACATGGACATACGGAATAAAACTACGGGGTTCCGCCAAGAAATCCAACATCGCCCGTATCCAGAGATTCCAGTCAAAAGTCCTTCGTACCATCCTTAATGCTCCCCGGTATGTTTCTAACCAAACAATCCATAATGACCTCAACATACCTACAGTCGACGAAGTCGCAAAATCACGCTTCCTTAAATTCCACTCCCGCCTCTCTCCATATCCAAACCCACTCGTTCAGTCCCTTTCCTCTGTTACCCATCCATTATCCCCCCGCGTCGGCTTAAACGCCACTGGCCTAGAGACCTTCTGTAGGCCGGATACAGGTCAAAAGTACCATCACCGGATGGCGTTTTTTTCAAGCGAAGCAAGTCAAACCAGTCAAACAACCGCCATTGTACCTATAACTACCAATAGTTGATTGTACAAAAAAAGTTTAAAAAAAAACTTAAATAAGCGAGAAATAAATAACTATGACGAAGATACTTTATTTAAATCTTTCGTCATTGTTTCAAGAATTAAAGATTTTTTAAATGTTCAGCTTCGGACATCGGCCCCGAACCTTCTCAATTTGTATGCGTAATTTACACCTAAGTTCCATCGAAATATCAGTATTCAGGGGTAGCTATCCTTGGAAAAAGCATGTGATATCGCTGTCCTCGACTCCATTTTCGCATTTATTATGCCACGTTCAACAAAAAAATAAACGAATAATTTTGTGATATATAGAAGGATTCAGAAATGTCGGTAGCATTTCCCAGTAGTACGGTTAGGTGTCGTAAAAATATTTACGCCTCATATATGGGACAAAGACGAACCCTTCCCCTAATGGCCGTTCTAATCTGTTAAAGGTTTATAGTAAGGCCGGAGGGGAGAGAGAGAAAAAAACAAAAAAACTTTCTCTGTTTCTGTCCGAGCTCTCACCGTGGCCCATTTTCTGGCCGGCTCTCTCCCTTTCTGGTCCTCTTTCTAAACACGGCATTCCTTTCGTCGGTCGGGCCCGACGCTTTCACGCACGGCTCGCGGTGCCGGCGGATGATTTCGAGCGTGCCACTGCCCGATAACGTTTTCTATTGTTTCTTGTTCTGTAGCGTTGCGCCATGTCCACGCCAAATAGCCGGGATAAATTCGCAAAACGTCCCCTGTATCGCTTTCACCGGCCATTCCAGAGTTAGAGACAGAATTCAATTTCAATTTATAAGCCTATAAGCCTAATTTTGTTAGACCGGTTTCGGCCGCTCGCCCTCTTCAGTTGCTTTATCGTTAGCCGGGTGGTGAGTCACTTCGGTACATTGGCCGGCCGCAAGTGCAAACTCGATTGCAAAATTAAATATATGAGCCGTTTATTTTGAAAGTGGCCCAAGTCCATTTATCTTCAAATCGAGACATTTAAGGGTTTGCGTTTCAATGAATTTAAAAATATACATATAGGATACTAATGTGTCATACTGCTTAAGTGTATCTAAGGGTGTTAAATTTATAGTTCCTATTAAAATAGTGTCAATTATTAAGCGAATAATATTCGTTTTCTTATCAAGAATGGAGTTAGGCCACTTCCAAACTGCACTTTTCGATTATTGAACTAACTCTGAAAACTTAAGTGTCACGAATTATCGTATTTGCTCGGATTATAAGCAAACTGAAATGCTTTACTGATAAATAACATAAAGTTGTGCATGTAACCATGACAACCGGAAAAAATTGAAAAATGGAGTTAGGCCACTTTCAAAATAAACGGTTCATATGATTTGTCGTAGGGCTCAAAATAGTACCACAAAAAAGTGCAAACAGGTTGCTTCATCGGCTACTACCTACTGGCATATTTGAGTTCGTACACATTTTATCAAATGAATCATTACTGAATGTGAAAATCGCATTGAATAAAAAATAAATATATAAAACATAGCATCCAGAATCGGAGAGTAATTATCGAGGTCACTTTGAGATGGGACACACCAATGAACGCTGTGAAACCACCGAGTCGTCACGGTGGAATTTAACGCTTCAACGCCTCCTCAACTCTTGATCCGAAAAAAGGATTCATTCTACAAGTCATTGAACGTACGGCAGGGCGGTGAATTGATATTATTTTTGACGCAAAATGTAAATTAATACTAATTGGAATCCGGTTCCGAAGAATACAAAACGTCTAAACCACTTTCTAACCGAACTTAGCGTATTCTTCCAGTATTAGCAATTGGCGGCTCCTGAAAGTCGTCTTATTTACCATAATAGCAAACAAAAATAACTGTTCCTAATCCACCTTCGAAACATCACCTTAAACTGTCAGTTCTAAATCCTAACATAAATTCTCCTCGCTAATGGCAATGGCGCAAAGACCGGTTTAATCAAACAGTCAAGATCTGTTGCACATTATGAGGAGCCAACGTATAATGAATATTGAGTGGTTAATTTCACTAATTGACATTATATAACTTTTCGATTTTTCGTTGTGTTTCGCAATATTGAGTCCACGTGACTGATAACGCCATAGGAATCGACACTTAGACTGTCACAAGTGCAGGCACTTGTGCCAAGCCGTTGAGATATTAAGATGGAGAAAAAAGGAAGAGGAATGAGCGGCCATTTGATTACCAATTCCGATGAAAAAAAAATAATGTCCTTCGGTCGACCGCAAGGTCCTGTTTGTCCGGCAATAAATAGAACGGTAGTCCGTTCCACTATGAAATGTCGATGAATAAGCGCGCTAACAGCTAAGCCGTTTCTGGATGCACGCCTTTTTCCCAACATCCAACAGACTTGAGGAGAATGGAAAACTCTGCAATTTTCATGGAAAATAACTCCGATTAAATCCAACATCCTCGCTCCTGGGAGTTGCGACAAACGTTGCTCCGCGCTCTGTTAAAATTCCATCGGCCGGCCTAGAGCTAGAACAATGCTTCTTCGAGAAAAAGAGCTCAGCGCTGAAGAGGCCAATTAGCAGTTGACTTATTGAGACAGAACGTCAAAGGTACCGTCACATGACTCGCTTTAGTTCTACTCCGAGCCATCCATTTAAATTCTTCTGGGAATAACAAATGATTTTGAATCAATCGACAGAAAATAATACTTTTTTATTTGTAGTAATATGTGGACCAATCCAACATAAAACTTTTGCAATAGATGTATTCGCATAATTATATATATATATATATATATATATATATATATATATATATATATATATATCATATCATGTGAGAATCACTCATATTAATATGTGAGAATTACTGATTGAGGATACTCGTCCGGCAATGAACATGTTAGCCACATCACTATTCTAGTGGTAGAGACGAAACCTTATCTAGTATTACACTGAAATTAGCAGTAAAAAACTGAATGGGCGAGTGGAACCCCAAACCTTAAACTAGTTATTGAGCAGTACATTTTAAGTCTATTTCGGAATACCAGTTTCCGTCAGCCTACCACCTATTGAATATGATATTTATTTTAAACGGCTGAGTATAAATATGAGTGAATTATTATTTTTAAGCCGGGAATATTCATTATGACGCCGGGAAGCGTGAATCATCATCCTGCTGATGTTGGGATGACGCGAGGTGTGTGGGTCTTGAGGCCGAAGGTGGGGTCAAACAAAGACACGAACGCAAATTACTCCACGTTGCTATTATGTAGTTCCTCTTAGCAATAAATCTTAGCAATAAATGGCGGTTATAAACCGTTTTCAGGCTAAGTGTCATCATATTTTGCACTGGCAAAGATATTAAACCAATATTGAATAGTCAACTCGAAATTTGGAATTCACCTATTTTATCCTAGACTAGATCGGTGTTTGCGTCTCTCTAACTCTATTTGTAACTCAATAAAATGCATATATTAATATCGCGTAATTCATAAATTACGCGGAAAAATATTGTCAATAAAAATGAAGTACATGTATTGCAATATCTAATTCGTTACGGAGTCGTCTGTTCATCTGGATGTTAGTCAACGACGCCGAAGCTTATTGACGATGGGTACGCCCTTTGCACGGCCTCAAGGTTGACGCCGTACAAAACAATGCCTGTAAATAACAATCGGCCCCAACAGCGACGAACGCGAGAGACAATTGCATTGTTCAGTGGAGAAGACGACACGGGGCAATTCCGATTATTCAAATGTCACGAGAGCCCAGGTCGACGTAGCGGCTCGCTCCAATCCCTAGAACCAAGACCGTGTTCCATCACTAGGGCGTTGGATAAATGTAGATCCTCCGGTGAAATGTCAAAGCCATTTCACGTGTTCGGCGGATCGGAAGTTTCTGACTTATCTGTTCAAATTTCCCTTCTCCCAGCGTAGATTCGCGATATCCATACCACTTTCCCTCGTAACAGGTTATCTTCGGAGTAAAATTTCCAAGAAGAGATTAGAATTAAGATAAAAAAATTTATACCCAGTTGATCGTATCTCGGGAGTCGTTTCATTTTTTTCCACTAGAATTTGCCCGGACCGCCGGCACGTTTCCTCCAATTTCAAATCTGAGCGAGTTATCAAGGCATCGTGTATCACTTTCACTTGGAACAACAGCTCCAACCAACTGCATCTCAAGTTGCCTCGGACGTAGTTCGCAATAAGTCAATTCTATCTGTCGAGTCACGATATTATTACAATCGTGTACGGCAGATCGTGATTTATTTTATTTTATGATTTTCTTAGCCCAACTTCTATGCAGAAGTTTATTTTTGACAAATTACAGGCTCCGAAAAAGACTATTTCATAAAGCAAACAATTTTCCCAATCCTGTAACAATCTGTACACCAACCCCTTTCCTCTGAACACACTCGTATCTATTTTAAGTTCAAATTTTATTTCAAAAACCGATTTGGAAATTGTCATACACTCGATATAGCACTGGAATTTTTCAAGCTTGGATTTTTCCACTCCCGAGTGTATATATTCAAGAGTATGACGTCAGGCAGTAACGAGGAAATATACCGTGAGCTATTGGGCCAATGAATAAATAGTGTCATCACTAAGAATTAACTGGTGAATATGCACTGAGAAACTAATAAATTTGGAAATTTGTTTATGCCATTTATTTTTGTATGTTTACTCGTTAATTAAGCAAAAAATTTCATGGTTTAATAAATCCATCAATAAACCCATCAAGGCTTTCGGTCACGGTGGGTGACTGATGTTGAGGTGTGAATTCTAACTTTGCAGAATTGGTTCTGGCTGAATCGCGCCATCTCCGCCATGCATTATTTTCTACTGTAACAGTGCAGTGTAGTTCGTGTTTTGTGAATGAATTGATTCATGCGCTGTCGAAAATTCGGTCGAATCTCGCGGTCGGAGAAAGTACGCGGCCCGGTTTTCAGGCCGTTTACATTCCTACAGCCCCTTAGCGGCTCCGGTCAACCGCTCCAGGTGGGCGGTGGAAATTACATGAAATAACAAAATCGGTCATCACGACTCTCCATGACTCAATTACCCTTGTTATCGGCCGATTGGAGGCCCCCGCCAGCCATCGTGCGCCCGGGTTTATATTTATTTCTGTGTAATTTAACCCCCCACCGTCGTAATTTACAGCTTACTATCCCCGGGTCAGACGTCGGGTCGATCACGAAACGTCGTATTTCAAGCGACGGTCCCGACATCTCCAGACGATGCCGGACAGATTCCCATCGAACAGGAAACGACTATATTTTCGACCCGATTATAGGGGTAACGCGCCCGAGTCTTTTTTTTCGACTCGACCATTTAAAGCTAGACCCGTTTCGGCTTCCCGCCATTATAAGGCTTCCCGCCCGTCAGTATAATTCCGAAGGTTGTTATTTCACACTCCGAAATTATAAGTAAACACGACAACGTTGATTTTGTGTGTTTCTGTCTCCTCTCGCCGGTTTGGTCTTTTGCCAGACCGGACAGCTCTTGTCAAGACGGCACAAGTGACAGTGACAAGTGCAGTGAGGATGCCCGAAAAACATCCAAGTGCCGAAAGTGACTAAAACCGCTACTGAAGATGGCGAGAAGCCGAAACCGGTCTAGCAAAAGACCAAACCAGCGAGGGGAGACAGAAACACACAAAATCTACGGTATTCCAATCCCTTGCAAACCACAAAACAGGTATGTTAAACTAAAAACGATAACATAACTAACAACGGTTTAGCGTAATCCTAAACTCCCAAGTGTGCGATTTACTGACTTACTGTTTCGGGTCTCACCGTGACGAGAAAGACAAACCGATCTGGCCTCAGACCATACGCGAGACGGGAGTCTAAATACTGGTTAGAACTAATTTGTAGACGTTTTATAAAATCCGAGGTGAACTTCTAAAAATTGAGACAAGGTGCGTTCTGGGGCTGTCCTCAACGCTATAGAGGACCTTGTTATTCCCGTGTACAAGCTTGAATTCACCTTGCAAAGCTAAATTCCCTCGGATGCGACATTGGCACATAATTACCAACATAATATTCCAGAAAAAACAATCTAACCAATAATCACAATGATAATATGTTCTTGCGTTACCGAAAACCAAAAGCGCGATAAGTTTAGTTCAAAATATTATTCATTCCTTTCGTAGATTCCCGGGTTAAGACCTTAAATTTCACGAAATAGCACGATATAACAAGAAATTTCTTTAATTCATTTTTTGTATTAATATTTTATAAAACTAAATTCTATTATAGTACTGAATAGGTTATTTATCTTCATATTACGCAGATACACACGGGTGTCAACATTCCTCGATTCCTTTCAGAAACCCAACATTTCGGTTCCGAATTGTGGATTTAATTTAAATATTTCCCACTTAATTTGTGTAATAACGTGTTGCACATCCCTCATTTGACATTCTCTTATACCGGAAAAATCGGTGACAGTGCGGAAGGAGTTTGTTACGCCTCACTGATTCATTAGCGGAATGCTAATGAAAATGTGTCGAAAACATGAAAAAGGACTAGCGTCAAAGCGACTGAAGAAAAACAGGAAAACAATTGGTACTATCCCATGGTATAATTGATACCCAATCAAAGTATTGAGTCGAAATTTTGTCTTGACACAACCGAAGATTTTTAATTCCACAACCTCGACATATCGGGGAATCGAACTTTCCAGAATATTTATCCCCCGGACGAATATCTCAATTTAATTTAAATATCTGTAAGTAGTATAATTCTCCTTGAATTTGATCTAATGATATACCGCTTTCGGCTTCTAACCAGTCGTTTCCAGACTGGCCATACTTTAAATTATAACAATTACATTACAGTTTGTTATACCCGTTGTGTGCTATACGAGGGTTTGGAATAATCGATCTCTTCGTAGTCTCCTTTGGATGGTTTGGTCTTTTGCTGCGCCAAAGAGGTTTTGGTCTTTTTCAGTAGCTGTCAGTGCCACTCAAGCGACGGACGTAGCTACTGAAGATGGCGAGCAGCCGAAACCGGCCAAATATCGAGAATATCGAGAAAATGAGAAATGAGGTTTGATGGTGTTACAGAATTAGACTTCAAAGACAGCAGTGACAAATATTCATCGCCCGTCCTACGACAGAACCCCGGAGAAGCCGAAACTGGGGTCTAACACTTGGCCAAAAGCGTCGACCGTAGACTGAATCGGCTAAATTTTCGCGGCAAGAAAATAAGCTGTCACCAACCTTTTCTCCTCTGGTCAAAAATTCCCACATGGGTATGGCCGAGGAATTGGCCGTTGCTAGGGCTGCGGCCAACACGAGGAAGAACAGACCCGACATGATGACTGCGGATATCCCGTGCGTTGTTCGAACAGGCGTGGAGGACTTTCGGATAAAACCGGCGGTTACCGTCAAGGTATAGTAGTAGTGGTTTCGAATCGGTTCGAGTACTCTCTCTCTCTCAACTGTATGCTCGAAGCTGGACTGAAGTTGGGACTGGTCTCGGGGCTATCAGATGCTCCCCCGGCTCTACCCATCCCCTCCACCGCGCTCAGCCAATACACACCTCCCACTTTACCCCACAACGGACAGACTGACACTCCAACCAACGCACATCCTGACAGCAATCTGGGGATTAGGCCATACCAGCGGCATACCACCAATTTGTTTAACTAATAAAACCGCAACTGCGAAATCACAATAAGCAACACTGTTGTTCAAATTACACTAACGGCCACGAGCGTTTATCAGGAGTAAATAGTGTTTGGACCATAATATTAAGGTGTGTAATTCTTAAGTGGAATTTGTCTTATCTTTGAACCCCAAAATCATTCCGCATACCCTCACTTCCAGAGAGCTTCTCGCTTTTTTTGTTTTTATCTTATCGAAATGATGTTCCTCCCTTGTTTTGCTGCACTGAGCCGAGACATTCCACCAACGAAAATCTATCTTCTATATCTAATAGGTAAGTAGTTTCAAATAGGCGATTTTCTAAATGAAATTACTTATAGTCACTACTTATTGCTACTCATGAGTGTTATAAAGAAGGTTCTGGTCATTTCCTACTGAAATTTGCTCGATTATTCGACAGAATCTACGAGTCCCAACATGCATGTAGAGAGGGGAATCTCTCTAGAAAATGTATTCGTTTATTAGTCATAATACTACTGAAGGCTAACATTTCTAAAAAAAAATGGGAAATGACCTCAATCCTGCAGCACCCACCGGGACACCGAAAATTCCAATGGTCCGGGGAAAACTCCCGCCAGACGAAAGAAGGTCCTTTCACCCCCTGAAATTAAATGTTGGGGTGAACTCCCGACCGTCCAGAATGCCGGACGGGACGACCGGCGAGTGGTCAGTGAAAGCGGTAGTGTCAACGACCTACAGTGATGCCCCTCTCAGTGGACTGAGATGCCAGCAACCGGCTTCAAGTACCCTCATATCGGCCGCTCGCTGTGTATACTAGAGATAAGGAGGTTATTTATACGTGCCTTTTTGTATTTATAAATGGAAATTCCTTATTGACATAGCAAAACAAGAAGTATTGTCATTCTCTAACGCGAGGGGTGGTCACGAGGGTCTATTAACGATGCTCATATATTTAAGATTTGTATTTAGATACGTTATTCTGAATTCAGTTGTTTTACTCCATTAAATGTTGTTTTAAATTGAAATCATTCTACATTCATTTATATTGAAGTGAAGTGAAAAATCCCAATCACAAGTTTAGTCCTAGGCTGGAAAGCTCAGCTTTCTTTCTACAATTTTTGGAGTCATAGAGACCAAACGTTTATGTGTGTGTAACTTATCATAGTTAACCAATCAATAGCTTAATGTTTATTAATTGACGGATGTGCAGTTGAATAATATTCATACTTTATAATGATTTTAGCACGAAATTCCTGCGGTTTCATTCTCCAAAAAGCCCCAACTACACTAACAAGGGGTTTGATACGAATGCTGCAATAATATTATACCCCAACTAGTATTTTATTATCCCGCTCAGTATATTTTTAATTTCAACTAAAGTCGGTACAGGTAGTTTAGTAGTAGTGAAAAAGAGAGAAGAGACCTAGGCATTGATTACAATCAATACCAGATGTTTTGTGCAATTACTCTTGGAGAGTTTCTAGTCGGAGGAAGAGATCCCAAGGCGAGAGCACCGAGCTGTTGTTTGTCAGTCAGCGATTAGCAAAAAGGTTGGCAACAGACACTGTTGACAATTCTAAGCACGTACCTTCCCTTCGAACTGTCGGTTTAGGTGATCTACCTCAGCATTGGCGACGTAGGCCAATAGAAAATTACACGAAGCTTTCTATTTCGATAATTATGAGCATTAAAAATAAGTTATGGCCTATTGCCGAAAAATTAACTAAAGCATAAAGGAAAATGGATAATTTCAGTTCCGAATCTAGAAGGCAATGAACAATTGTAGAAGGGGAGTGTTTGGGGGTTCCTACTAGCCCAGTAGTAGGAATAATAACTACCCGGTCAGCCAAAATTAAAAATTCAATTTTCAGCCAGTTACTGCAAAAATTGTATTAATGATAGGTTAGGTTATAATAATAGGAAAATTATAAAGAAACGTCTGATTAATTAATATTTAGTTGTGATTATAACTACTACATCCTGCCATCTGGATGTATCAACTTTTGAGAAACGACCTATTTTTTAAATCATTTGTTTCGAATTCATCTAGTGGATGAATATCAATCAACACGTACTGGGTTACTGCATTTGTTAGAAACAGCGATGACGAAGTATCTCGACTTAGCAGGTGCATTGCTGTGTCGAAACGCTCGCGAGTTCTCCTTTTGGAGCAGGGGCAAAGTTCAAGGCGGGTCGTATCCGTTTTCGTTTAGCCCAAATACCCGGGCGAAAAAAAACCGATTCGGAACGCGCTCGCAACAGATTCGAGGAATTTTGAAAATTATCCGATACCGGAGATACCCTTAAAGCGCGTGACCCCCGCCAGAGTTAACACTCTGAACCGAACCAAGAGTTGTAATATTCACGACTTTTTCACTTTCGAAATATCGATTGACTGTGGATAACCTATTAATTTATTGCGATAAATTTCACTTCAAGGATCATAGAAATCGACAGTCATAAATTCTTCGTCAGTAAGTAAATTTAAATTTGGTCAACGTAAGAAATACACAGATTGGAAGTAAAGCATCATAATTTTTGTAGCCCATTAGCAAATGGGCACAATAAGTATATGAAATCTAGTACATATTGCGCATTTGAATTCCAGAAAACTAAACAGAAATGAATATGTTGTCTCTACGATATTTAGATCTTTCTAATACTGCTGTAAAATTCGTATCCTGTAGTCTGCCATTGTTTGTAATACCTATTAATGAATAGGGTCTCTCGCCGGTTTGGGGGGCGGGGTTTCCTGTTTATTTGTTACAGTATTTTTTATGAAAAAAATTCTAATGTAGATTATATTCCGAACCCCGAACGAATTCCATATAATGTTACAGTTCCTTGAAATATAAAGTAGCTATGAGATTGGGGCCAACGAATAGAACTGAAAAGTCGTAGACTGAAAAGCTCCGTAGGCCTTTCGGCTGACGCCTCCGACCCGGTTTCCCTCGCCGAGTAACGCACTTCTGTTTATACACACGCTTTCACCTTTCTTTTACGCTCCGTTAAAATAAAAAAAAAATACTGGACTGGAAGGACTCCGGCCGTTTTCGCTTTAAAATCTGTCGCGTCAGACTTCGTCACTTTCTCCCGCTCGGAGGTCTCTCAGGAAAGTTTTCCAAGAGTGATTAACTGCCGGATCGGGCCCAAATATAGACCGGTATTGGCCCCGGCTATAAAAAGTACACTGGGGTTGGCGAAATCCTCTTCCCTGTTGAATTATAATTTGCAGCTTATAAAAACGTTTGTATAGAAAATGTATACACTTTTTTACCTTGTGACATAAATCGTTTAATTAACTACAGTTTTTCCATATATTATATACAACGGATCATACTGCTGGGAATAAACGGAGGAGTAAATTTTGTCACCCCAAAACACTTAGCGTGTCCGCAACGGGAACCATAATTTTTTTTTTGCCTGAAAGCAGACTCGTTGCCAAACTGATGCCGACGAAACACTCGCCTGAATTATACACTCCGATCCTTCCTGTATCCCAAGAATGGACGTTTCCTCCTAGAAACGTGAAAGGTAAGCCAAAAGCTTGGCGCTGACCCTGCCCAACGGCTCTTTATATACAATATTCGATTCGCACCGCCGGCCAAATTCGGTATCGGGAGATTTTCAGTCAACGGTTTCGACAACCTCGAATGTCGACGGCGTAATGGATGCAATCATCTTCATCGGTGATCATCCCAAATCCGCAGCGCCCAAGTCGGACGAGGTCGAATTTCGTTCACCGGTGGTGAACTGAACGAAGTCCCTTTGACGTGACATCTATAGTCACACTGACATTAATGCTTATATATACTGTATTATACGGTTACATTTTTCACCCCAAACTTTCCAAATTCATGAATCTTATTCTCGATAGAAATTCTTTCTTATTCCGTCTGCTTTTTAGTCTGTCTGTACTCGGTCTTTTGATCAGTTCTTAAGAAGTAATAGTAATTAGTTTTTCTTATAACAACGAACCATCCATTTTTATACTTATTGGCCCGATCAACCGTACGGTTCCGTAATTAACCTCAACGAGGCCAGGTTGTTTTTTTTGTCATTTCCGTTTAATATATTTAAATATATTAAATGAAGATCGAGAAAATGCAAACACTAGACCCGAATGTACACCAGGTTCAGTTGACATGCCGAACGGGAGGTTTGGCCGCAGATCATCAAATTGGAGGAACGTGATTCAGCGACATCCGAGAGCCATCTCGGCCATTAAAAATTCGCAATCGATAATTCCGACTGAACACAGTAACGCAGTAAGTGGGCCCGTAATAATAGGAGTGTGACCCGAACGGCTTAAACACACCCGCCGATGAAAGTACAGAGTCACGCGAAGCGAGTGAACGTTCTCGTGTCGCATTCTCTCCAGGAGGCCCTCAAGAAGTAGGGTATCCTGATTTCTGCCAATAAAACTAGCGGCCCATACAGTAGCCCTCTTGTAATATTAAATAACTACGTACTGCGTATTTTAGAGCCATGAATTTGGCGAATGTAGGTAGGGTTTTTTCCCGAAGGTTCTGGCCTTCCGACAAGGGTTTTTCCATCCTGCAGAAATGAAGCAGAAATAGGGACACGTCAAGTTCTAAGTGTTAGATTTCTCAAGACGAGTAAGAGAGTGTGATTTTGTGGTCAGGAAATAAAAAAAAAACCATATATACAAATACATACTGTAATACGAGTACGTATTATAATAAAGAAAAAATACAATTGAATCCGTAATTGGGACTAATGAGTTGGACAACGCCTGTGGTCGGGTCCGGCATGACAGTATTTTATTTCAATTGCAAATTCGAATTGATTGCAAGTAGATGTCATATAACAGCTTCAAGACACATACACACCTAACTTCTGACACATTACAAACATGTATTGGTTTCTGAGTATGTTTGTAATACAGGTTGGGTTTTACGAGTGTTGGGAATATTCCTCTCGTCTGATTACTCAGACGAGTCTTGCGTCTGGCACAGCTCCGCACCAAATAAGCACGTGATGCACTTTTAATCTTTTTTTTATTCTAAGTCACGACTACCATTAATCTGTGCAATAAATAATAACTGCCGCAAATCCATTAATTAAGGGCATTGGTAATGCCTCTAATAGAATGATAAAAGATAAGTACTTTACCATTCAGTGTTTAATATCTCTATTGCTTGTAATACTCTTACCGATATCCTATGATTAACTTCTATTTCTGCTTGATATTACCCGGATGGCTTTTTTCCTCTCCTTCAATCCTACTATCAACTTTCTATACTTATTATCTGTAGTCTCATTTTCGAATCAGCTTTATGATTCATCCATGAAATCAAATTAGAACGAGCGATGACACTATAAACGATTCATCTAAAATTTGCATCTTACAACCTTTTTTAAGTATTATAAATCAGATGAGTGCTTAGAACCGCGCAGTAGCTCCGGGTTCAGGTCCTTTTCCTGCGTGGGAAAAATCCCCAGGATTTTACATGAACGTCGGGACAATAACCGGATGGGAGTTTAAAATTCACGTTTAAAATTCTTCCCCGGTGCTTCCTCCTCCGCTTGTTGGGTGTGTAATTTAATGTCTTCCTCCAGAGACCCCGCTAAGAGCTCGATAACTTCAGGGAACCCCCGTCTCGGTCGTTTTGACTCGAAAACACCTATTCCCCGGACCCCATAAAAATCTCCGATGGTAACTTTAGAGCTAACAAAGGAGTTACATTTTTCTTCTGCTTCTTTTTACTTTTTCTTCCCCAAAGCTATACGCTCGTTACATAGAGGACGTTCTACGAATTCTTTTTATGATATATAGTGCCTGGCCAAATTGAAATTCCAAGAGGACATTTTACTGGTTAATGGTACCTATGGAAGGATCGTTTCTAGAATAGAAGAGGGATATTAATGACGTATTGGATATTTGAAGACCTGGGAGACCTGAGTTATGACTGTTTCTTAAATTTTCTATTGAGAAAAGATGGGAGGATTCCGTTCTTTTCCAGTCAGTCACTTGGAGACAAACACGAAATAAATTGTTAATTTTTAATGATGAAATACATTAATAATCACTTGCATTTGGCAGGTGCGGCCACAACAACCGGCACTTTAACATGCCGGGAGTTGTTCACGGCCACAACTACCGAACTAGATCCAATTGAGTTTTTCATCTGTTTCTGAGTTACAATCGCCAATTAGAAACAACGCTCTAATTGAAATAAAATTTGAATCCCGAGTTTTTATTCGATTATCATTTGTAACCAATTAACGAGGGTAAAAACTGTAATAAAAACCCCAATTGTATATTTATTTACTTTCTGTAGCGCGAAGGCGGAAAAAGCAAGGTCTCAAGAGTGGCATTTGAAAATGTTGTGTTCCTTGATAATAAAAATTTTCTTATTAACAATGTCCCTGGAATCAGGAAAACGTGTAGACATTCACTCAATACTTACAAATGTCCTATTCTACACCGGTTCTGGATTTCCCCCAGCTGTACGGCCTACCCGAATTATTACATTAAAAATAGTCGAGAATCCTGGAGAAGGCGCCATATTTGTCCTTTTCGGCCTACTTTCAGCATAGGTTCAGTGTAATAGATAAGGTAGAGATAGTGTCAACAAAGGACGAAAGGAACCCTAATCAGGTTGAACATAGGATACGTTCTCGGAAATTTACCTTTCATTCCCCCCCCCCCCCGTCATCTGCATTTAGCCATCTCCCTCTCCCTAATGTATTTAAATCTATAAAAGGATAACGAAGTAAAGGAGGACACTGTGGAGTCTTATCCCCCTTCTGACAAGCGATGGACAATGAACTAAGGATGGACTGTCTAAGGTTGTAAACATGAACATACCTCCATCAGCCTCTTCTAAGTTTTATATATATATATATATATATATATATATATATATATAGAAAATTATCCGCATAGGCGAGGACAAACTTTTTAAGATACACTTCGAGGATAGTCAGCGTTCTCGTCCTTCACGGGTGTCAAATCCACGTAGCAAATCGGAAAGCCTGCAGGTCGGCCAGTCATGTCGCCGCTTCTTTCGCCTCTGAGGACACCGCAACACGCCTCTTGTGCAATCCTTCCCTCCTACTCGACCACTCACGGAAAATTATAGGAAGGAAAAAATCACCCCTTAGAGATGACTCGGAATTGCGGCCGTTACGCTTCATTAGGGAGAACGCCTCTGTAACCTGAGGCGAGCCCCTCTTACGGCCTCGGCTCCGGGAATTTATTCGGCTGACAAATTCAAGATGTCTTCAAATTAAAACGTTATTTAACATAAGGGAACAATTTCGTTGGATGTTAAAACCGGGCATCCAGCTATGGTGGAAAACATTCTAAAAGCGGTTAATACACCCTGTAACATTACTACAGGAAACTGCTTTTTTTAGTTCAGTCTCTCGTCTTTGAAAGCTTAGCTTCCAATAATGTTCGGCGACTGTTTCTTCTTTAACAATACCGTTTGACCTAATTTATTCCTCTTTCTTCCGGTTAATTCCGCGAATATGTTAATTCTGTATTTTTTCTACCTCAAAATAATACCCCCTTCCATTCACGAACTGCCTGCTTCCCGATATATATATCCTTCCATTTCATCCTTTAATTCAACAGGAAGGTCCTTAACAAGAGGTCCTCGTGTTAGTTTCCTGAAAATCCCAACCGGTGTCTCAAGAGGAAATTGCCATCTAGCGAGGCAGGAGCCCATCAATGGGTGGAATCTCCAACAAAAGTACATACGTGTTATCAAATCGCACTGTCACTAAATATAATTAAACAATGTTAATCGTGACTTAAAATAAAAAGAAAACAACCTGCTCGAATTTTTCCTACAACTATAGTAAAAATCAGTATTATTTTTAAAATTTTTATTTCCGAGAGTCTTATTTCTGTAATTAAAAGCGTGCAGGCGAATAGTGCGGCATATTTCAAACGACTCTTTTGCTCGAACTTGTGGCCTACAGAAGGCCCTATTATCGGTACATCGGGGATTGTGCAAATGCGCCAAGGTAAAGAGGGGTGTTATTTTCGCGTCAATCACAGAAGAGCCGTGCGGTTCAGTGACGTCGGGTCTTCTTCGCTTTCTTTATTCTTCTGCTACTTCTTCTGCTTCTCTCTTCTGTTCATTTCGGCGGCCTCAGACAAAGGCCTCGTGGGAACGTGCCCGGGTCCCCGACTCCAGGCCGTACCCCGCACCGCACTCTCAGGATAACGATGTCTAAAAAGCTGCTCACCTCGTGTTAACCACCGTTGGCCGTGAAATTTTCTCAGTTTAGCTTCTCCCCACTGATAGTAACATTGATAGTCAGCTGCTGAGACTGTCACTACTCTCATAAGTTTATTGTTAGAAGGCCGACATTTGAACACTTCTTTCGGTAAAAACAGATTTGATATAACGTAGAAATGAAATTCTGGTGTACATCCAAAGCATGTGTTTGAAGTATTCGTGGAGGAGAGTTATAAAGCTCTCCCGAATGAGGGACTAACTCTCGAAACGAACCAGGAGCAAAAAGGGTCACAAATCATGTTAGCATAGACCCAAGTCTGACTTAAGACGATAACCGAGCCAACCTTCTACCTGCCCATATCCAACTGGCTAAAGCAGCCTGAATAGAAGCCTAATTTTTATCTATTTCTAAGAACCCTGCGCCATACTGCCCATTATTGAGCTAGAAATAAATGCACTGTTGTGGTAGAACACCTACAAGGATAAAGATTTATGGTCCCATTAGGTAACTGCGTCTATTCTATATTTACCGGCCCCGTCACCGGGAAGGTCTGAATACATTCCGGATCATAGAAATAGTCTGTGTAGTATCACGATGCATCCTAATGTTAATCATTACTTAAGAAATAATATTTAAATTCGTTTAAATAATAATTATAAATTTTTTACTGCAGAATGTTCACAGAATTACTTACATCTTGCATGGTGGACTTATGAATAAGTGATATCCCTGACTTTATTTTCGGGCCTAAACGTAATGCATTCCGCTAGTAAATATCAACAGTCGCAAAATTAGTGTAAAATCCGGGAGGAATTCGCCATTTTCCCACCCGGGACTGGGGAAAATCCACTAGAGGGTCACTTCCTATCCACTTTTGTCTAAATACAAAGAGAGGAAAAACTCACCTGGAGATGATTCGCTGTAACGTCAGAGGGCAAGAAAACACGTTGTTTTGCTTCGGTATCACAAAAGAAGACACTTTAAAAACTCAATTAACACATTTTTTAAAGCGACGCGAGAAAAAAAAATGGACGCCAGAAACCGATCGATACGGGCACTGGCGAGAGACCAACAGGTTGTCCAATACAACTTTTAATCGATTTTGTATGATTCATTTAAACGATTTCATACGATCTATAACAATGTTTCTATTCTTCTAATAAATTTTACTATACAAATGGCAGGAAATTGGGGTTATAAGAAAATTAATTTCCTGCTAATTTTTCCATTATCCTTACACCAGTGAACACGCGACGGAACACTCGGGCTCCAAGCCGCGTCCTGTAAGGTAGTAGTCAGTGGTGCGAGTAATTAATACTATTTATTTGTACGATCTAGATTAATGAGCGCATCAAGATAGTAATACTTGAATGTTAGAGTGCTTAAGTTCTAAGAATTAGAACTTATTCAGCAAGTTGTACAGCATTATTGTCACACATAGCCACCGATCGACCATCGTGAGAAGATTGAGGTTAGTTTTCTGTACAGGTAAATAACTAGGAAAAGCCCCTTTCTGCCTTTTGAGCTTGTCGGATCCGTTCCAAACAATAATACTACAAGAGCATCAGTGATTATGCTATTATTGCGAACAATGGCGCTTCTGAGAATTCTTTTCTCCTTTTTAAACATCGTCATTGTCCCCCGCTTCGAGTCACGCTGTAAAACTTTCTTTACGAAGAAAGTCCGAACCCAGAGTGTTTTCCATTAATCTCAGTTTAATATCTGCTGTAAAATTGAGAAAAATATTTCAACATCATCCGAACAGACTGTCTCCAGGTAAGTAATTTTGGGTGAAATAAGCACACAAATGCTTATTAAGTATTTCTCACAATATGGCAGACACCATATTAGATATACGATATAAGTTAATTGTAATAGCATTAAATTAATTGGCCATATTAACGAACTCCAACGGCAAAACTAAGACCCTATGAAGAGATAATTACTTCAGAGATAAAAAAATTATAAGCAAAAATGTATTCAAAATCATAGTATTGTAATGAAATATTCGACCCAATCGGTCAACATTTTGCAGAATAAATATTGTTTGAACAGTGGTGCAAGTTGTGGTATACAGGACGTCATGTCCCCCCTAGAAAAGCACACTTTACTTGGACGTCTGAACGGGGTTCGGTCGTTACGTCAGAATAATTGGACTATCAGTCACGCTTTATTAAACAGTTATTGTTACATAAAATGTATTAACCACTTGTATCCTCCCGGTTACGGGCATTATCCGTCTTCGGCTGTCATGGCTATAAATCAGAAATGGCGTAAATTGTATAATGGTTAACAATAATAATAGTACAATAAATGGGTAAGTTACGATAATAGTTGTGTCATCACTCTGGCGACCTTCTCTCTTGAATTGCTAAATTCCCTTCTAGCGGGGGTTTCGGTTACTCGCCATCTTCAGTTGCATCAGTAAATTAGTCATGCACTTACGCATGTCGGCTGTCGACGTTTTATATGCGAAATACATATACCACTATAACTAAATATGCCTGGTTTTGTAAACATACTAAGTTTTCCTTCTGAACGAATTGTTATTAATTTTTATTCTTTATATCTGCATGATTCCAACAACACATATTGCATTATAATTGCTGTTTAAAGTGGAAGGTAAACAACATAATAAATACGCGTATATACGAAAGTGGGCAACCGTTTCTGTTGCGGGCATTGTTGCATAATAATTGTAATAAAGACATTTCTTTGTAATCAAACTCGCTCAGAAACCGGCGTGAATAAAAACAATGAAAGTGCGAAAAGTGTGCGTGATTGAACAGTGAAAAAGTGCACCGTATTTCATGAAATAATATCGTGCCAATTCAATCGTCTTGGAGTAGGCAATTTTAAGTAGTATTTTGTAATAACTGCAGTTACACTGTTAAAATCTGTAACGTTAAACGCCGACTTGCATAAGAGAACATCCTAATGTAAATATTTTGCACAAAAACGAAAAGGAAAATTATTGCCCCATAAAATTGTTTCTGCATAAAACGTTGCAACGAAATTGGCGCGCTCACCTCTTCCTCGAATGTAACGCATTGCGTGATTGCCGATCGAGGAGGAATTATTATTAGACGAAGAACTTGTGTCGCGAAATTGGATAATTGTAGTTTCTCCGGGCTGCTATTTTAGCGTCGATTTAATAAAATATAGCAGAACTAATATTTAGTCGGTTTCTACAGCTTGAGACATAAAAAAAAGGCAAGGTCTCGGGACAGGTCTCAGGAGTGCTGGTAATAATAGGAAAGGTCACTCTAATTCTGTTCCTGGAATGAGACAAAAAAGTCCAGGGCAAGTGTTTCTCATACTTCTGTCAATGCTCTGAATGCTTAAACGTTTCTGGTAGAACTGAAATCAGCCGAGGATTCGGAATTAGCGAGCAAGTGGATCTGGAATCGACTAGAGCTATCCATCTCTCTTGTTTGTACATTGTTTGTAATTTTCAAAAAATTAAATTTATATTTACGCATACCGGCTCGCAGGTCATCCTATGTATTTTAGATGAGGGTTTTATGTTTGTTCTTAACTTATGTAAATAACCGCCGACCTCTTATAAGCCTTAGGAATAATAAGGTCTTATATAAATAAGGCCTGAAATGAGGCTGAATCCATAATGTGCCCATAAACGAAGAAACCCCGACCGGGGCTGTCTGTATTTTTAATACGACATCGACATTCGCTTCAGAATAAATGGCGATCGAAGGTTCTAGGATAGAAAACAAAACGACGACTAATCTAATTACACGTCGTGCCCCCTTCGGACGACCCCTGTTCAGCCGTGAATAAAACAAGATCAAGGGTGACCGGCTTGTCCGCCTATCTCCTCTGGGCAATCTGATCTCAACCCCCGCATAGCCGCATAATCTATTCCCCCCGGAGGCGCCCCGTTTGGCATCACCGCCGTTTCCCAACCGGCGGACAATCGGGATCACAGCAGTGGACCTTAGGAGGGAGATAGGAACGCGGATTACCCGGCCGGCCGTGAATAACCGATTGCCTAGAACTGCCAATTGCATGAGTTCCCTACCGACAATTACTTCCATGAATCCGTGGACTAGAAGTAATAATCCAATATGAATTGAATGATGTTTAACAGTATCACTAACCTCAGGGAGGATCGCGTAATACTCTGGGAAGGACTACGGTTGGCAGGGGTTGTGACCTCCTGCTATTCGGGATCTGATCGGGTTCCATGGGAGGGTTTCCTTCTGGGCCCCTCTGGGGGTGTTGTCCGCCCATTTCCCCATTAAAATTTACCCCTTTCTGGGTAGCATTTGTAATAGTTTTGCTCTCAATACTACCTGGCGACTGAATTTAACCTTACATTCTGAACTCTTTCGCCTTTCATAGTGATATAATTGCATTCAGACTCGAGAGTATAACTGCTCAAACGTACCCAACTTATGCTACATTGCATAAAAGCCAGGAAACTTCAGCAGGGAATTGTAACGCGGCCCAGAGATACCATCGTTCAGATTCCTTTCCCATCCTTGCAGGAGTTCTGCCCCAAGGTAACGCTCCGGGCGATATACCTTTCTATATTCTATATGCCCTGTCTTTCCTGGATTCTCGGGGACAACAGAAGTTAAGAATCATAATGTGCGGACGTGTTGTCTCTGTACCAAGGCCAGCGGCCAAAGAGTTTTCATGCAAATTCGGATAACAAACGCACCTCCGTTCGGGCTGCTCTAATGTAGTTTTATATTGCCATTATATTTATAGGCAAATCGCACTTAGCCCACGACTTGGCAACCGATCAACATTCTTATTCCAACCAAAAAAAGTAATAGTCATCTACCGTTGGATGTGACTTAACTGTGGGAATCGGTTAAGTCATCCGGCCACCACACACACACACACACACACACACACACACACACACACACAGGTACGCAATATATCCTTGCAGCAAGCTCCTCAACTGCCATGTCTCCTATGTTTCGAACCGTATAATCCACAATGTCGTAATAATGTTCCCTTCTCTTCGGGTCGACAACTTCCCGTTACGATTCCCCCTTTCAATTCCAATCTCTCAAAATTCTCAGCCGTCCGACACCTTTCGCCGTATTCTCTCGTGACAACCCAATCGGCGCACTTTTAAGTCCAAGTGCTAACTTCTTCTTTCGGTAAATAAGTAATGATTATTTTTTTGTTATTCGTGCAATCCTGTCCCCCCAGGCTTTCGCTTGTGGAGGCCCGTTGGTACGGATTTCACGACGACTGAATACGACACATCTGGAGGTGATTTCTTGTGCACTGTTAATGGCTCAGTACTTTGTGGGAGGTATTGTTCAGTTCGTGTAATTGTTCTGAATGTTGGACTAATTTAGCCATGAAAACGGGGGAGGGGGCCATTCAGTAAATTAATAACAAATTACAATATCATTGTTTACGACTGTCGCTTATTCGAATTAACCATTGGAGTTGTGACATGTACAAATCTGCCCCGCCCATCGTACCCGTTGAATGTACTATTGAATGGGTCGTTTCATTAGTTCAGGATCGTTTCGACCATTCGTCACAGACGATTCTTCAAGGTTGAAATATTAACTTTTTCAGCGCCTTTCATCTGCTCGTTAGCAAAAAAAAACAGAACACATAATATTGGGGTTGGAGGAGGTTTGGACTATCATAATTCTTGCGATATTGTTCGCTCGTTCGAATCTTGGCTAATAGCTATCGTCAGTAGTCGACAAAGCATCATGTCAGCGATCTGAATAAGAAAAAAGTTTCCACACGATTTATTGAACATCTCTTGTATTCAATAGGTAAATAACGATATATAATAATTATTTTTAAAACCAGTCTATTTTCTGTTTCTCGTCATCGGATAAACGCCACTCTCTCCTCTTTGACATCTACCCTCAACAAATATTTACACATCTAGCAGCGCCTTAAAAGGGAACGATAAGCGCGGACAACGTAATTACTGGGCTAAAGCCAATACGTTCGCAATTACTGTCTTTCACCGGTCTGACTGGCGGTCGATTATTAGAATAAACAGTCCGAGCACAAGTGGAACCCTACGCCCACTGATGTCTTATCCCAAATGATTTTCTGTTTTCGGCCAATTAGTTCGAATCGAGCCTTTCATTTCACGCGATGGGTTTTTCGATGTCCAAGGCCGCAATGAACCGCGGCGGACGCCGCCTTAAACGGAAACGGCCCCGAGACTTCCTCGGTGAGGGCGAATTGATAAATTGGTTCTGACTGTGAAAGGAGTTCCGACCGCGTACGAGCGCCTCGTTATTGTTCCCGCCCGTGAGCGTACGCACCGCTGACTGAGGTTAGTTAGCATATTTAAATATATAGAGGCCGCGACTGGACCGATCTGTGAATTATCGCAATGCCGACTGACAGACTGTGTTCATATCCCAGTCGAATATTCAAATCGCGGCGGACGCCATTAATGTTTTATTCCTCCATCGACATATTATAGTTCCACCTGATAGAATCTAATAGGACTGTCTATTTCATTTTTCAAGCTTCTTTCTCATGTTCTTTTTTAATTTGCAATACTTCTAGGGACGATGTTCATTTTCCCAGCTTCTAGAGTTGACCGTGGTGACAAAATCGAATGTCTCGTCCAATTTCTATCTTATACAAACAATTTCTACATTTGGACACTAGAAAAGTTCTCGAATGAGGTGAACCCCGCGGAAGAATCTCCCTATGACAATTTGGACGCAACCAAACAAACGCGTTACATCGAAACAAACGCGGCCCGGAATGGGGTTTCCGCCGGGAAATCGTCCCACCGGAAGCGGGGCACTATAACACGAATGTCTGACGGAAGTTTAGGGTTGATCGAGGCCAGAGGTCCAATGCAATATTATTTATTCTATTGTGTCCGTAAGCTAATCGAGTCGGATCAAACCCGGTTTCAAAATTATGTTTTTCGTAGTATAATGTCCGGTCAGGTTATATAAGGGAAAATTGTATTGCTCCCTAATAAAAATGATTCAATAATAAATTATTTTCATTTTTCCGTCTTCGTTCGCTGGCTTGGTCTTTTGCTAGACCGGTTTCGGCTGCTTGCGAAGTGTCTTAAACACGTCGATTGTTTTCAGGGCATCATATCGCGTGGTACGTACACTCCATAAGGGTATTACAAATTCATAAACTTACAAGCTCCGTCTTACCTGTCGATTTTTTAAAATTTGAGGCCATTGTCTCACTTGAACATCAGAAGGCTAAAGCGTGTCACAGTATTCTTTCAACAATGCTACCGTGCCAACAATGCCGGACAGACTTTATATTGAATTCTATTGATTTGGAAAAAATCACGTTAAAAAACGTGGTAGCAAGATATCCAAAAACGCATCTTCCGCGTCTTTTGATATTAAACAGTCTATAAACAGTCAGTTGTTCCTTCTTTGTGAAAATGTTCAACATACGGACAGACGTATTGATGTATTTACGCCATTAGCCTGCCAAATCCGTGATCAGTTGACTATTGAAGGTGAGTCAATCGAAATTGACATTGATCGATTTGGATCGAACCCATGTCAATGGAGTAGTACACCGTCCTAATGTTTAGTCATTCAGACATTTTTATAAAAAGTTACTGTCGATTTTCTGTCTCCAGTCGGTGTTTTCTCAATTGAATGCGATCGGTACTTTATATCGGAACGTTAACGTCGATAAGCAAAAACCGTAGGATGCATTTAAAATAAATTAATACAAAAACTAAAGAAAAGTGCACCGGCTGGTCAGCTTATGGAGGCCAGGAATCCCATTCGGCTGAGTCGGGTCTGACCTTTGAATCGTTTCGAATTGAGCAATCTCGTAAATAGTTTCCCTCCCCCCCCGCCCGCCATCGATTGCACCACATTAATTACTCACTCCTGCGGCAATGAAATCTGTAAATTTAATGATTGCAGTAATTCCAGCGCCGCGGCCTGCGTACGTTCCGGGTTCGGCCGAAGGGCGGTAACTCGGCCGGGTAAGAGGCGATAAAATTTCATCTGGATATAAAGCAAGGTCGAAAATGTAAGAACTCTCCGCCGGGAATTGAACTAACATATGAAGGGAGGTTAGTTTCAATCGACACCTGACATTTCGGCCTAGAAATAATACCGATATCATTATTAGATTGCAAATTGATTGCGCGGAATCAATCATATCTTGCACTAAAATTAGTGTACGTGCACTGAAAACTGTTAGTGTGAAAGGTGGAAAGTGATATTTCACACTTCAAATTCATAACTGTCTACTTGGGGGCCCGTGAGGGCTTGGACTCTTATCCATCCTGTATTTTTCACAACTGAATTTGAGAATTTATACCACTTCAAACAGTTAAATTTTCAGCGCGCCTTTCACTGGACTCGGAGTTTATATCGAGATACGAAAATTGTAAGAATCTTACGAAGGAATTTTTGATATATGAATTATGATGCACCTTCTATAATTTGAAAATATTTCGAGCTTAATAATATATTTGCGATAAACCACGAAATTGTATTACTTTAAAAGCCTATCGTAATGATAAATTATTTTACGTGCTTCAGAAATCGCGCTCTGGACAGGCCGGGAATCTAAAGTTCCAGAAAGTTAGACTGCGACCTAACTCTTTCTTCTCATGTCCAGAAACGGCTTTCTTTCTTTTGATTTCCTTCTCATAAACGTTTAACACTCGATAGAACTAACTAGACTTTTAGAAATGGCCTCAGACTGAGTAAAAGAAAGAGACTTTCGTTTTTCGCACGATTCAATCCCCCATTTAACGCTGCTGCTAATACGTCGCTTTGTTCTTTGTTGACGGCGGCCTGTTCGCACGTTTACACAGCCCCTAATAGCTTGAGGTCTAAGTTTGGATAATTACAGTGAAAAATTTGTTGAAGACGATTCAGTCGTTGATGCCAATGAACTGCGACACTGGAAGGTTATACCTAATGTTTGGGATTGAGGATAGTAGGGTTTGGGCCCTACAGTTCTGTATTTAATGGTGCACCAATTTGCGCCAATCAGCCGACAATCTGAGGTCTGATGCGGAATTAATCGTCCAATTTATGATCCGTTGTTTGGAAAATAGAAAGCGAGGATAATAAACGGCGGGCAGATAAATAAGGCTCGCAAATTGCCGCCGTTCGAAGGATAGAATGCGGTTCCGTTTTTAACAGCTTTTAGAACGGTCCAAACGCCATTATTCAGGAGGGAAAATTGCGCCCGTTCAGAAAGCTCAAATCCTCAGCCGGCCCAAGGTTTTTCCTCGTTCTCGCCCATATCACTGGGGTGGGCCAGAGACAGCGTTAGGCGTTGGAAAAGGGACCATCCTTGACATTTGGTTGCCGTGCACCGAGACCGGGCGATAATTTAGAAAATTTAGAAAAAGAAAATTCGTTTAGGGACTTTCAAAATGTGCCGAACAAAGTCGGAAATTAAGTCGTCACTGATCTGCCGGCCGTTTGAGAAATTGTTCGCAGAACGAGAGAGAGAGAGAGAGAGAGAGAGAGAGAGAGAGAGAGAGAGAGAGAGAGAGAGAACGGCCGGACAATAAATCAAACGGCGGACCAAAAAGAAAAAATATATGGCCTCTTTTTAAAGTTTAATCGCTAGAAGCCATTTCCATCCTATGAATTTTTAAAAGAGGAGGAGTGCAACACTTGTGGCGAACCCCCCTTATTCTGCTTCGGTAGTTTGGCACCAATTTAACGACGCCATGTAAATTACAGCGTAGACCAGTTGGCCTGAATAAACCGTAATCCGTTAATTCATACTATCGAAACATAACCTGTTTGGTCATCCGTTTGGGGTCTGCACTTTTGCAATGATAATGGAGACATGATGCTTTACAGCCGACCAATATTCCCAGTTCTATTTATTTATTTCTCATCCGCAAGACTGTTCATCATTTACCCAGGTTGGGCTAACTTGTAATGAGCTAATTATTTTGATATTACGATCTGCGGTCTGTGATTGTACATCCGAACTTTGGGACCGACTCCGTTTTCCAGTTTTCTTTTACTATTGTGTGTCAGTTTTCAGAAAGCGTATTCAATATTCGTGGACGTCCAGGACACGTCGTTAGTGCATTCGCGTCCGCTTTCTTTACAGAAATAGGCTTCGTTGTCTGATAATGCGGGCGGGTGAAATGTCTATTGTTTGGGTAAAACAGATTGTTTGGAAAAGTGAAAACCTTTTTTTTTAGTCGTCGACCGACCCAACGAAGCGCTGAAAGCCGGGGATGAAACGGACGGGTTGTAGTTGGGCCAAAAACTGCGTTATCTCCGGCTTCCGGCAGGTCTGAAGCTTTCTATCTGTGAAATATTCAGCCCTACTTTGGGCCCGGGATACGAGGATGTTCTTCGGGAGGCCGCCGAGATAACGGACAATCTTAAAATTCAGAACGAACCACAAAACTTTGAGTGCCCATCGGGAAGATCCCAGTGATCTTGCGAATGAAAACAAATGTTACATGCCCTGAAAACATCGAACTTAGGACAAATTTGAAAATAAATAATATTTGAGCCGTTCTCAAACGAGTTCTCCCTGACGTAGGTGAATTTAACGAATTGGGAACTTGGGGCTATTGGGTAGATCAAGTATACAGAGAATAGCCGGAGAGTATCCGGGAACTTAACTGAAGACTGGCTTGATTGAAGAAGTCCATGTCGGGTCAAGTCTACCGGGACTTTATCCGATAGAGTTTTCACTCGAGAAAAGCCTATGAGGACAAGAAAAAAAAAGTCAGTGGGAAGCGGAAAACGCCCTAGACCCTGAAAATTCGGTTCTCACGCCGTCCGGGGCTTTCGGTCTTTCTTTCCGTCCAGCCGTTCAACTCCTACGTCACTTTCACTGACGCCGAAAGAAAAATATTGGGAGTAAATTAATTTCTTTTTTTATTTAATCTAAGAGAAAGAGCTCTGAACGGGACAACCGAAACGAATCCTGGGAAAATACTCCTGCGAAATTCGATTTGACACGAAAAACGCCGTTTCAATTACAGGACGTTTTGGGGGAAATTTTTAAGCCGTTGTTTCGGTCAAATCAGAAGATGTGTTTTACTATTGGAAAAACATTGCAGCGATTTTTCTCAAATATTTTCGCGTAAATCTTATCACCCAATGCAATACCAATACCCGTATTGGTAATTCAATTTACAATACCCGTTAGATAATTCTGATTGAATCATCGTACTAAGAATTGGGTGCTTAACCCTCTATGGGCCAAATTTTTATTTTAAATCCAATAAAATTGAGGGAACGAAAAATCAGCAATTATAAACCTATATATGCAAATGAAAAACATTGATATTGATATTGGTTGTCTTGACAACGTTATAGGATTAAGATTTATGCGTCATCTCACTAAAAAAGCTATAATTATTTGGTAAAATCTCGATAAATTGAAATGTGACCTGAAAGTTACACGGGCCCATAGAGGGCTAAGCATTCTTCTTCTGACTTTTTACCATCAATACTGTCCAGTATGTAGTATTCGTATCCATACTTCAGTCAACCAGCATAAAATATCTGTGTACAATAATTATTCAAGCAGGGAAATACGAAAAGGTCCCACTGAAGTTACTGAATTAATTGTTTTTTCAAGTTCTATTCTATTAAATTAAATTTCTGTGGGTGTTCCGAAACGAAAATAAAATAAAGACCGTCTCGTCCTTCAGTAAGGCGGTAGTAGATTTCTCCGTCAAATAACAGGTTTAGAAGAACACTAATAATAATCTCTTCTCAGGCGTTCTTGAGACGCACTATTCTTTGGGGGTTTTTACATTGAAAAAAAGAAATACTTATTCCTGGCTGTTTCAAATTTTAATTCCTCGAATTTAATTGATTTCCGGTATTTCTTCTTCTGTTTTTCCACCGGTTTGATAATTTTTTTTTAGTTGAAGAGCCTTGAGAACGCAGGAGCCCGCCGCCGCTGAAGAGGAGCTGGAGGGTCCGGGCTGTGGCTAATTCTGGGGATTCTTCGCCAATTATTACGCACGGACGGCAATTACGTTTTCGTATTGTGGGATAATATTTTATCTGATTTTCGCAATCTTTACATTTCATCTTATTTCAGCTTGAAACGTGCCGGATATAACTTCTCGGTTTTATTTCTTCTACAACCGGATAGTCCTGTCTAAAAGGGTCTGTATTAATTGAATCAACAATCAAATAAAACCAAGAGAACACAAGAAAGGATTACATGATGAAATTCCACATTTATGTATTCAATTTTTTCCTATATCTATATTTTTTCAAGAGAAGATTAGTAGTGAAAGTATTACTTTAAAACTGCATAATGGTCGCGGATCTGGTTCTGGTACGTCGATTTTTTCCTGTATGTTTCTCTGACACGAAACATTTCAATCCAACGTGAATAAAACTTAAAGTTTAGTTTCTTTTGACCATATTGGAGCCCATTGAACGGTATTTACCTCTCGTAATTCGCTTTATAATAAGGGTAATAAATGGAACGAGAACTAGAAAGCAGAAATCCAGGATGGACAAGGTCGGTCTATCTTTCCCAAAGAGGCGCTGCAACTGTCGCAGTAAATCACTTCGCCTTGTGACATAAGAAGATAAGCTTTGCTCTACCTTATAAAATTTACATTACCCCCCTCCAGAGGGAGTTTTTTTAATGGATTTTTGTGCATATTTATTATTGAGTAAATGCTACAACAAGAGGTTTAAGTAAGAAACAAGGGGGTCCACTGACAGCCTTTGTGACGATAAAGTATGGTAACAGGATATTAGATAGACATTTCCCATACTGGCTGCCGATGAAAACACTTCGCGTTTTCCATTTATTAAATTTAAAAGTATTACTGGGTTACTTAATAGTTACTTAGTCGTACGCGGTTCGCTATTCTCGAATACACCGAACGCCTCTGTTTTCAAGTTATGCTATCCCTCAATACAAAGAACGCCATCTGTTTCTAGTTATGCTATCCCTCAATACACCGAACGCCTTCTGTTTTCAAGTTATGTTATCCCTCAATACACCGAACGCCTTCCGTTTTCAAGTTATGCTATCCCTCAATACACAGAACGCCTTCTGTTTTCAAGTTATGCTATCCCTCAATACATCGAACGCCTTGTTTTCAAGTTATGCTATCCCTCAATACACCGAGCGCCTTCTGTTTTCAAGTTATGCTATCCCTCAATACACCGAACGCCTTCCGTTTTCAAGTTATGCTATCCCTCAATACACAGAACGCCTTGTGTTTCCAAAAACAACACTGATCGCCTTCCGTTTTCAAGTTATGCTATCCCTCAATACACCGAACGCCTTCCGTTTTCAAGTTATGCTATCCCTCAATACACCGAACGCCTTCTGTTTTCAAGTTATGCTATCCCTCAATACACCGAACGCCTTCCGTTTTCAAGTTATGCTATCCCTCAATACACCGAACGCCTTCTTTTTTCAAGTTATGCTATCCCTCAATACACAGAACGCATGGGGTTTCCAAAAACAACACTGATCGCCTTCCGTTTTCAAGTTATGCTATCCCTCAATACACCGAACGCCTTCCGTTTTCAATTTATACTATCCCCCAAAACAAAGAACGCCTTCTGTTTTCAAGTTATGCTATCCCTCAATACACCGAACGCCTTCCGTTCTCAAGTTATGCTATCCCTCAATACACCGAACGCCTTCTGTTTTCAAGTTATGCTATCCCTCAATACACCGAACGCCTTCCGTTTTCAAGTTATGCTATCCCTCAATACACAGAACGCCTTGTGTTTCCAAAAACAACACTGATCGCCTTCCGTTTTCAAGTTATGCTATCCCTCAATACACCGAACGCCTTCCGTTTTCAATTTATACTATCCCCCAAAACAAAGAACGCCATCTGGTTTCAAGTTATGCTATCCCTCAATACACCGAACGCCTTCCGTTTTCAATTTATACTATCCCCCAAAACAAAGAACGCCTTCTGTTTTCAAGTTATGCTATCCCTCAATACAAAGAACGCCATCTGTTTTCAAGTTATGCCATCCCTCAATACACAGAACGCCTTGTGTTTCCAAAAACAACACTGAACGCCTTCCGTTTTCAAGTTATACTATCCCTGAAGACACCGAATTACTTCTAGTTTTGTTGGTCAGGAATTGAAAATGACAGTTTCAGTTTAAATATTTTATTCTTTTTATAGTGACAATAATTGAATGGATTGTCATTAATTTATTTTTTATTTACCAGTTTTAGATTATAAGTAATCCTGTCACTTATATATCCATTAAAATAATAGCAAAATATTATAATGCAATCCATTAACTGAATTTTATAATAATTAAGTTACAATTATACCAGGGGGATCATTACTAGAATAAATAAACAATAGAATGGACAATAGATAAACTTTTAATAAATTTTGTATTTTTCCTAAAATGGAATGAAAGAGGATAAAAGGTGAAAAAGAAAACAAATATCTGTTGTATAAATACCTCATTATTCACAACTAAAATTCTTTGGTTAAAATTTTACATAATGTCAACTAAGAACAACAAATCACAAGAAAAGTGAAAGCACACTTTCCGTTTCGAGGAAATTACACAATTTTATCATATCAAACTGCCTGAGTAACACACAGAATGCCTTTCGTGAAAAAATTTTTCTCCGCTATAAAAAAACGCCTTTTTTTAATTATATATATTTATAACAATAAATATCACAAAATGCGAATCTATTATATTCTACATTTCTATATATTACAGAAAAAGTAGACAGTACACAATGCAATTCATCATCCAAAGTGAAGTTTGCAGCCCCGACCGACTGTTCGATAACAAACACAAAACAAAACTGTATAAATATAAACAAGCCCTGTTCTTTGTTCTTGAAGCATAACATAATTGAAAAACACATTTGTTTAATAACGAAATTCTGTTAACTATATTAAAGCTGTAAATACAATAGATAATGTGCCAGTTTCATTCATCAATTCATGCAGCGTTTTTATATGGCACCAATTAAACAGTTTTCATATTTGCAGTCAAACAGTTGAGAGTTCTTTTTGTTTACTATACAAAAAAGAACTATGTACAATGGTAAATATTTTCCTTTACAATAATATAAAACTATTTACGGATTCAATTAAAGATAGGAAACTTATAAAAGGTACATTATTATTTTCAGCAATGAATATAAATATCCTACAAGTATAAAGTATAAAGGCAATTCACATTGACAGATACAATTGAAGAGGTATGAAGACATTTTGTTTAAGGCAAAAGTTGCAAGGGTTTGTTTTTTCTTTCAATTGGTGTCTTAAGAGGTCTTTTAAAACCACAGTAATTGTAGCACTTTTTTTTTTAAAGCAGGCACTACTAACATACATTAATACCTCTTCAAATAATCAATATACCTTAATCTAGTCAATCCTGGGTAATGATGTTAAACACATGTTGAGTGTAAAGATGGTAAATTATTAACCCAAAACGTTTCTTGTAAATGCTGTACAATAAAAAAAAGTTAACTAGAGATTAAAATCTGGGAAATTATTTGTTTGTATTTAGTTACTTATACTTAAATGTGAGTAAAGATCAGGGCAAATTTAAGACAGGACAGTATATATTAAAACTTTGTTTAAGAAGATGAAGTAAATAATTAAGAAAATAAAGTTTTGGTGTTGCAATGAGAAGTTAACAACTAAAAAAAATCGCTAATTATATATTTACTAAAATAAAATAAATAAATTTTAAGAACTGAAATTTTTTAAAAATAAATTAAAACAAATTATACAGGTTACAATTATTTACAGAATGATTATACAACATACAAAGTTTGCATTAGCTGCCTATTATAAACCTTAACAGGGACAACCTCGAGCCCTTAATGAAAATAATCGCCTCAAATCCATTGTATTATCATAATGTCTATACAGATTTCAATAATTAAGTAAGCAATTCCATGCACAGCTATTAGAGTTTTTTGTCTGCGAGTAGTAATTTGTAAATTAATGAATACGTACAAAAGAAAACAAAGAAACACTATCCATACTCAGATCAAAAGAAGTTTTGAATATTGCTTAGTAAAAAAATATTACCCTAAGATTTTTTTGTTTTTTAAATTTTACGTTAATGTTTCTAACTGTAAGTGTTAAAAAACACATGTTGGTGTGTTTATTATTACATGTTGTGAGTTTAATAAAATGTACTTAAAACTATACTTGATTCTGGTGTAAAAAATGCACCATAAAAGATACTACTTTTTTTTCAATTTTGTTTTTTAATTTAATTTTTTTTTCCGTATGGACATTGTTCCTCAAGTTACTCTTATATAAATTATTCTATATGTGTGTGTTATAAACTAATTATTCTATCTGTCAGATAGAAATCAATTGGTGAAATTAAATTAAAAGACAAATAATTTAAAACTAAAAAAAACAGTCTGGTAACTCAAAAAAACAGGTGTTATGTACTAAATAAATTATAAATGAATGATTTCAGTACTGTTAACACTTGTCAATATCTTCTTTGCTTAGAATTAATCTTATTGAAAAAAAAATACAAGAAGGAGGAAGGCAAACTTTTTCATAACATTGAGCAGGCTCTGAAATAATTTTGATCGGGATGATAGCACTTCATAAAGGATAATTTTTTTCCCAATTTCCAATTCGTTTAAACTATGTCAAATTGAGACACATATCCTCCGAGTTCGGACTATGTATTGCCAGCAAACAGTTAATTGACTCATAGATATTTCATTAACAGCATAAAACGTCAAACAATCAAAAAATAAATATACAAACCGGGATTAGAGGAGATTTTTGTTAACAGAAAAGAAAAGCATAGTCCAAACTCCGACAGAACTCACACTCGTACAGATGAAACGGGTTTGATTTATTAGTTGAGCCTCTGCGATAAGAACCAGCGACTGGCAGTAAAGTATTAAATATCAGACTGTTACTCAGAGAAGACGCAATACGCGAGACAAACACATTTTAGCGATTAGAGAAGAACAAAATAATTTAAAAGAGATAAAAAAAAGGTCAACCCACAAAAGAACTAGGTATTAAAACTAGTAAACAAAATGAAAACGGTTAGGATTTAAGAGCTGAGATGAAAGGAAGCACAATAAGATGAAGCAAGTTAAATTGTTCTCAATCGGAAGGAAAAAAAAACTCTTATTTTGGACTTAAATAATTCGGAGAACGAAAATTCCCTAAAGTCTTTTAGGTGAGAAATTAAATAGAAACAATTATTAGAGCAGAGGAGGCGGTGTCACTTGCCAAACTATGAGATAGCTCGGATCACGTTTTTTCAAATTATTCTTCTTTTCATTGCCCGTCTCTTCTTCCTCTTCGTCATCACCTGAAATCCAAGGGAGAATACAAAATGGATAAAAGAATCAAATTCAAAATCTGTTTTTTTTTTTAAATGAGCAATCAATTGAGTAGCTACTGTTTTTCTGCTGGGAACAGAACCTGATACCATGTGATACCTGTGTGGGGTTTCTTAAAAGAGCCAAGGATAGTACAATAAGCTATCCGAGAACTGATTACCAGCAACATTTATATACTCTTCAACTGATTGCTCCTGATCCCATCTCGCACCTTGATTGGGGGAGTGGTTACCTTATACCTGCACTCTATTATTAGAAACTGATTACATTAGAAACGAACCATCAAACTGAATTCGACAGACTGTTCTTTGTAGTTGATTGAGACTCGGTTCTCAAATTACTGTACAACACTGCAGAATTCAATTTTTTTTCAATAAATATCGATATCGGTTTTCATAAACATCAATTCCAACACCTTGATTGTTTTTTCACATGCAGGTCCCCCACAAAGCCTGTGTGATGAAAGGGTAAAAACAAAGAATGAGAGAAAGAGAGAGAGAGATAGAGAGAGAGAAAAAAGAACAGGATGGCACTTGTTAATTGTATAAAAAGTACTTCTATTATATGCGGCAATATAAGATGGACCAGCGCACACACTCCATGCAAAATAATTGATAAAGAAAAATGATGACTGATTTGAATTTGTGAGCAGTATTTTTTTTATAATAATTAAAAAAAAATAGAGATGTGAAGTAAGAAATAATTGTCTCAGATACTTTACACAATGATTTTTCCTGTAAATATTCAAGGGGCCTGGTTTTAATTAAGATCCACTTGTTTCACATTCAATTCTGTGATTAATAATACTGAAGTTACTTTTATAAAACTTTATAAATAGGAACATTTTTCTTATGGCACAAAAGTAGTTCCCACTATATTTTGTATTGAAAATAGAAGAATTCAGTCAAATTTCAAATAACTTTGAAAATTTACTTTGTAGCAAACATTGTTTCATCAGCAGATGCAATTAGGGTATTTTTAGTATCTTATTTCTAAAAAAAAAAATAGCCACAAATGCATAAAATATTAATTACATCAAATTAATTTCTTGTTATTAAACTTACAATCAGTTATTCAAATAGTAATGTTAATCTTCCCAAAGTAGAGATTCATGTGAAAGCCTTCTTTCTTTAAAAAAATTTAAATGCTCATATTGTACAACCATTATATACAATGTACATTTGAAATTTGTCTGAGTTTGAAAAGTTTAAAATTTCTTTTAATATGTAACTGACACAACAATATAAATAATGTCATGATATTGTAGCAGTCATGGAATTAAATGCTAGTAAATTACTTCAAGCCTATATAAAATGATAGGATTGAAGGAAAGAAAAGAACAATTATTAATATAATTTTTCCAGGCCAGCAGTGCTATTTATGTATCAAGTGTAAAAGCCAACATGTAAAGTAACAACATACGCACATCGCTATATTCGTTCTCGGTGCAAATAATAACATTGATCTTTTTGTTTTTGTTTAAAATGACTTTTATTCATACTTACAAACGCCCGATCTGTTTAGTTTAGTGACTAGTTAAGTCTTGCATGCTGCCAAAAAAAACACTGAAATGACACAATATAAAAGACACTGTCACGAATTAAAAATATAACAATTAAGAAAAACAAAAATCAATTTGTCTTTGAGTGTTGGAAAACAAAATTTCAAAAGATAAAAAACAATATAAGACTGCAAAATGTTAGTGATTTTTATGTTTTTTTTTAGAAAGAAAATGAAAGGAGTAAGAGAGTGAGTGCGAAACTGTCATGATACGATAGAAAAAGCAGTTAGTATGATTGCTTTACTCACAGTTGCTACTTTGTGAAAATATATTCTGTAACTTATATTAGTATGAATTTCCCAGTTTTTAAATATAAATTTTTACAGTGTTATAATAAACTTCCAAGACTACAAAATATTTCCAAATAACACTACAACCAATATATAAATAATTTTCCATTACCGCATTTTGTTATAACACCAGGTGAGGAATGTTATTGGCACCGAGTACATTGACTATTGCTAACTGTGTGCATTAAGCTTTATGGTCATGAATTGACATTAGAAGCATCCCAGGTTAAACTAATTTGCTATTTGTTCTACACAAAAATAAATTATTCACATTATTAAAACCGCTAACTATTAAAAAAATTGTGTTCACTCCTGAAATAAAGTGGTTTAATTTCCTGACAACAAAAATAATCTGGGATCCTTACTTATCATTAAAGCTATGTACTTAAATTTTGTAACAGACTAAGGCTACAAAAAAGTTTATCCTTAAAATGTTTTAATAAAACTAAGACTGTTAAGAATTTCTATATAAAAAGATTGAAGGTAAACCACAGAATAGTGAAAACAATCATTTGATCTTGATGATACAAGTGAGAGTTAATACAATAATAGCACCATACTTGAACACTGAAACACACTACACAATATTAGTGTTAAAAAACATTATTTTTACATTGTGTCTACTAATTTATTTTTATTATTACACTAGTTCTATTTTGTTTTCTTTCATGCCAGGGACATGAAGATCAGGAAGACCAGGGTTTACCTTAGATTGGTATATTCAACACTGAATTTTGTGACTCATATTTGGACCTTTTACTTTCAACAGTTTTGCGATTGCAACTGTTAAATTTAGGATTGTTTCTGATTGAAAATCATGCTAGGAATCCTTAGCAAATTAGTTTATACCGGGTCTGTGGTATGGAATGTCAATTCTGAAAATGTTAATTGATTATAGCCAGGATTGGTTGTATATCTCTATCCTACATTGACCATTTAAGGATCCATTTCTCTTTCTGTAGCAACAACTATGAGCAAAGTGAGGACTAAGTAGGGGGGAAATGGGTAAAGAGAGACACAGAGATTGGAGAGAAACAGACAAGAAAAAAAATGAGAACATATAAGAGAGTAGATTGCAGAGAAATAGAAATAGAAACAGAAAAGAAAGAATAAGCGGAATAGAGGAGAGAGCGTGTGTTTTGTGAGAGCAAAACGTACCGAGGAAGTAACTGCCAAACAATGAGGTGCGACGCAGCGTCTTTAGCCTCGTCAGCATCGTCAACTGCAAACATCACCCAACACACGAATCTTAACCACACACAAATTCCCTCTCACCTCATCAAATTCATCAATTGTGTTGATCATTTCGTGTGAGAAAAAAATGAAATCAAAAACAAAAAGTGTGCAGATGAATACACACTGATTAAATAAAAAGAAAATCACTCAAAAGAGAATAATTAATATATATAAAAAAATATAAATAAATTGATATAGAAACGTGTTAACTCTTTGAGGCCAAAATTCTGTTAACCTCAATTATGAATTAATTTCAAGGAAACGTGAAAATGAAATATCCGAATCATGGATTCTGCTAAGTATATGGCCTATCTGGTTCCTGAACGTGACAAAACCCAAAGAAAACAAGATTTCAAATAATGGAAAATTAATCCAAAAAATTAGTGTTATACTGTCCCTTTTTTTTATTTCAATAGAAACTGCTAAATTCCCTTTCCATTCATCCATATATAAAAATTATATAGTAATTTCAAAAGACAATGAGCCCCTAAATGACATTTACTGAGCCAGCAGAAAGTGTTCCTAGACCTATGGAATATTAAGAAACTGAGATAAAATAAGTTGATTAACCTGAAGACAGGCCAACTGATAACAAGGTTCGATAATGGGACCTCAAAGGGTTAAACAGCATTTGACCGTTTTAGTCATGCATCATGAATATCGACGGCGGCGGTGTGCCATGACTAGTGTTTCGGCCTTTAATGATTTTAAATGATTTCTTTTTAAAAGGCGAATATAAAAAAAATAAAAAAGCATCGAAGTGTTTAAAGGATCATGTGCAATCGATAAGATCAGTTAGTTGAAGCAAACCATATCGTTTATCAGAGGAAGTACACAAGTTGCCCGGTGTTTTAGAAATATGACACTTCAAATTGCTACATAGAAAGGAGTGTTACCAATAAGCTACTTTCAAGACGAAAACAGTTTTGTGAAAGCAAAACCCATCAGAACTTACCGACTCTGAAATCAATATAACCTTCCCCACCGGACATGACCAGCATTGATATTGGTTTGTCAGAATCTGTACTGTTCTCAATAACAGGGGAATCCGTATTAACAGTAGTGGCTGCAGAAAGACCTCCTACACCTGTAAAAAATTAAATTAGTCGAAATGAAGAAAATTATTTGTATTATAAATAACAACTGTGAACATTTATTTTCTTATGCTACCATTTTGAAATTATTTTTAGACGATCCGTTTTAGTTCTTGAAGCATCATAACTATTCATAACTCTATTCAGAAATAAATAAGATAGAAGACTTATCATTCATTCTAAGTCATATTTTGTATACTACCTAAAAAATCTTTTTAGATTTTCAAAAAAATTATTTAAATGCAAAATTATAAATTTTAATATACGTAGTGTTCCTACAGTCATTTTATAATTATTTTAAATAGTTATACTGGCATATGTACAGTGTATAAATTTGTGTAGATTGTACAACTTAATCTGTTCAAATAACATTTGATAATAAAATTTAAATTTGAATAAATAAATAATAAAATTAAATTTGAATAAATAAATAATACAATTAAATTTGAATAAATAAATAATACAATTAAATTTGAATAAAATTAAAAATGTGAATTCAATTAAGTAAACTCTGCATCATGATGTTCCAAATGTAGAAAAAGTGGAATATACAAAGGCTTTTTGTACAGTCCATTTTATTTTATAAAATAGTCACTTCTGGAACACCTTGTACTTTGACTAATGCACTGCTAAAGCCCTCCCTCCTTTTCATATTTTGCATGTGATTAAAAAAGGAACTTCTGGTGTAATTATGCTCGATATTGAGCGTATCCATAGTGTCATCGATACAACCGCTTACCGGGAACGGCCACAAAAAATTTAACGGCATCCCTGTGCCCGTGGAATGAAAGCTGAGCATGTTGCATGGAGCAGTATGGAATGAAAGTAGCAGGTGTTAAATGGGAAGAAGCGGGATCCGCATAAACTCTGATCCCTCCTCCAGGCAACCTCATTCCACTACCTCCTCCAGGACCTGCAATATTAAAATTTAATTATTTCTCATATTACCATGAAGTTAAATGTACACTACATGCATGAAGTTCTGTCTAAGCCTGGGGTTAACCTGTCTCTTCCCTCATACCCAATCTCATCAATTTGAAATACACAATTAACTGAGTGCAACAAATATTTTGAAGGAATATTAAAACCAGTATAATAAGTTAATACCAAACTGTGAAAACGTAATACACTTACTCTCAGATAAAGGTACAGAAATGATAACTCCATTGCCTGTTCCTATCCACAGTCTTGAGGAGGCTATCAAAAGTGCTGTAATTCTAACGAAAGAAAAACCCAGCTTCCCTGTGCCTGGAAAACAAATTCAATCTATGATTTATTGCATTAAGAAGATGGACATATTTCACAATTAACAGGAATGTAGCATTAGAAAGTACCAAAAAGCTATTAAAAATTAATAAAAAATCTCAACAGTTGAGCAACAATAACTATACTAAAATGTACCACCATTCCTCCCATATGCTGCACAATACTCTACACAGTTTTTATCATCTACCAACTACATTTTTCATGGCAATTCTTCCTTTCAGAATTCAAAAAGTTATAAGAAAACAATGCCAATTTATAAAAGTGCAAACAAATGTTAGAGATACACAAGTATGGATGACACTATCACAAAAAAATGAATAATATGTATCAATAAATGTGCACATTAAGATAATAAAGTTCCAGGACTGCTAATATATTAAAATAAATAATCTCATTCACCAGGCCTAAGAATTTTTGCTGGTAGTCCCAATGGTTCAAGACATGTCTTCAGTGACAAGTAACAATTACAAAAAATACCAAAAGTTGGATTTTCAACTGATAGAATATACTTAACAAGTTTTACAATTTTTCATTTGTGCAAAACTTTGCATTCTGTTGTGCCTTTTCCCAGAACTTTATTGGTGCACTCTGTGAATATTGTACAATGAATATCCTAACTTAAAATAATAGAATTTATAATATATAAAAGACAAATAACCAAAATACACACACATACTTCGGATAAACAGATTTGCTGAAACTTGTTGAACAATAGTATCACACTTTGGACATTTTACAAACATGAAATAAAAGAAATATTTGTTTCCAATCATATAACAATATATAGAAAACTACTTCAGCATAACAGTACAAGAATTCATTACAAGTGGAAATTAAAAAAAAAATCATCCAGGAACAGAAAAAAATGGAAAATGTGGTGAGCATGCAGACATAAGACGTATACATACAGACAGACAGATATAAAAATTAAACATAATGATTTAGATAATGAAAATGGTAAGTGTAATGGTGTTATACCTGAGGGTAAGACTGCTACGTGGGTAAGCGAAGCACATCCAGAGCAAGGTAGCAAAACAGAAAGAAAAAATAGGATGTGAGAGGGCAGAAAATAAATAATTTAAACATTCAAGGGGAAAAAACAGAAAAGTAACTATCACTATTGATCATTTTTACAAAAATCTTTCATGAATTAAACACTGGATGTATAGTATTATGAATAAAAATATGTTAATGAAAGGGTTAAACAAATAAATTAGTCATTAGTAGTGTAGAAAGTTTTTGAGCAGTAAAACATGATGTAAAACTGGCTGAATAGAAACAATAAAAAGAATATTTTCTTATGCACTGAAAAATACTTCCATTTATTTGTAAATCATACTACTAGGAATCTGTTTCATTGAAAAAACTTTAGAAAATCCTGTAACAAATAAGAACTTTATATGCTTGGATAGCATAATCTACTACATTTAAAAAAATCAAAATACTATGTGAACATTTGTATTTGAAGAATATTTCTCAAGTAGAGATAAGTTCAAGATTTAGGAGGAGATATGTTGTTCTAGACATTTCTCATAAATGAAACAAAAACATTTTTCTGTATGCAGTAATCTCTTTCAACAACAAGATTTCTCTTTTTTATAACAAAGTTGTATTTTACTGCTAGAGTTAGAAATAAAAATGTACAAGGTGAAGGCTCAGTGTGGTGGCTTTGATATTATCCCATTCTGGAAATATAAAAAAATATTTATTGACACCGAAAAAAAAGAATAAATAGACATAAAAAAGACAAATAAAACAGAAGAGAAAAGTCAAAAGACTTTTCTGCTATGCTTGCTCCCTCTCTGGAGCATCTAATTATAGATATATCTTGTGTAAAGTGTCTTGAGGTTAATCCATAAGCTTCTAGCATATATCGTGCCCTGAATCATGAACCAAGGTATAAAACAGACCCATCCATTAGGAGGATATACCAGCAACACTGCAAAAGCAAAACTGAAAAAGGAGTTTCTGATATTTTAACCCGTTAATTGATATTATTTTGGGGTTGGATGGCACACAAACGTATCTCAAAAGAAATCATCTGATGGACATCTTACTTTTAGTAAATGGAAGCAATAAATTTTAACCGAAGTTTTTAAGTTTTTAAGTTTGTCAAAATAAAAAAAAAACCAATTGAAGGGTTAAAATTAATACAAATAGTGTAGTTTTTGGTGTTCAAAAAATTGACAAGAAAAATTGAGCCTTGCTTATTATTATCAAAGCAAAAGCAAAGAAGAAATGAACTGACAAAAACATGTTTGCACAAGAATAATTATTTGGTATATATTTCTATGGAATTGCACTTCATCGGTATTTTTTGAGGAAAATATTTTATACTGAATTAGTCAATAGTAATTAATTAAGATAAAACATAAACTCTCAAATAATTTTGTAGTTTTCTTTCTTCTATTCCGGCTCCATTCTTCATAGTCATACTATGATTGGTTTTGTCTGAAAACCTGACATGAAATCAAAAATCTAGAGCACTTGGTTCAATGACAATCTAACAACAAAACAGGGTAAAACCATAAATCTAAACTAATTTCAGGATATTTCAACAAATCTAATCTAATTAATCTACTGTATGCAGTAAGGTTTAACTATTTAAATCAGCTAACTTTAGGGGGACTATTATCAATTAAGATGAAGTGTAATGTAAAGGATTATTTCAATGATATTTACAATACTTTTGATAAAACTAATGGATTATACAAATGAAATATTTGACGGGCTTTATATTGGGTTGGATATTCAGGTGACTGTAATGCATGCAGTATCATTTTTTGACAAGTTTGCAGTGGCACCTCACAACTTTGAAATTGTGATGATCTTGTTGAATATAAAAATAGGGAACAAATAAAATTATATATACATTGGGACTGACCTAGCATTTTGCTGACGTATGGTTCTATGTCGACATCCTGAAGGTGCTGGTAGGTGTGGGCGTGATATAGGCGGAGAGTTGAGTCCAGCCTTATAGAAACCCAAACTCCATCCCCGACCCATGCCATTTGTCTCACGTGGCTCTCTTTTCTCGGATGAACATCCAATGATTTCTTTGAAAAAACAAAAAAATTAATTAATGTTTTCTTTCTTATTTAATTTTTGGTGTTGTATCATTGGATAGGATTTACCTGAATAGCCATCGTGATTGGGTCTAGAACGTGTATTGTATTTTTATAACCGCACCAAACTTTATTGTGGACCGCAATCAGGCAGCGTATTGATTGTTGTGGAGGTCCGAGATCGACGATGTGATACCTTCCTAGATCCCATTGTCCGTCGCTTCCCCTTCTGAAAACTGCCACTGTACAATCGGCTACGGCGCAGAGTACTCGACCTCCAACATGTCTAAAAAAGAATTGTACATTGAAACATTGTTTATATATAATAACTTGTCTACTCAAAAATCACCAAGGAAAATATATACATTTTGTGCATCATGAAGGCACAGATCAATAAAATATTTAAGGTTAATAGTTATCCGACTAAATATTTTCATTTGTGTGATCTTTTTTTGGTCATATACTGGACCAGATTTTGGCTTCTCATCATTGTCAGCAGCATTCTGAGCTGAAAAATCCCAAACATGGCATATGATATTTTAACTCCCTGATTTATGCCAACTTATAGACTAACAGATTTGGATTGCCGACTTGTAGGTCTCAGGACACCAATGAAGCTCCAATATTATTTATTTTTATAAGGAAACGTTCCAAATATTTTATTACAACAATTTTCTAATATTCAAACAAATGTCAGAACATTATTATATTAAAAATTCTAATACTCACACAATGCTCACAACTGAGTCTTTTAGTTTGATGGAATGTAAACATCTACGCCATTGGGCGACAGCTGAGTGGACAAATATCCGGCCATTCTGTGCACCCAACCACATTGTCGGCAAAATACTGCTCATCTTCTCGAGCTCCTCACAAGCAATCTCATTTTCTGAACACCAATCGGCAAATAATATGAATTCTATTCTTTGTTATTTTATAATCTCCATAAAATTAAGCGACTATATGTAAAAAAATATCTATTATTCCCACCGAAATAACTTTGGCTTTATTAAATCAGTTCTTGGGACTGATTAATAAAAGGTGGGTTCGACAATCCAATTTTCAATAAATCTCAGGGTTTAAAAATATTCCTGAGGATTATCGGGGAAATTGAGGTTAAATAAAAACAAAATAAATGAATAAAAGGAGAAAAAAAAGAGAACAGAAAAATAACACAATTCATGCAATTGTGAAGGTCGCAATCAAAGTAAAAATTTTAAAAAATCTAAAAAATAAAGTAGAATGCAAAATAAAAGCATCGGCAAAAGCATGGCAAAATTGTATTATGTGAATTATGCGAAGAATATATGTATTGTACCTGTGGGGAGTTGGCTAACTCCGTCCTTGAGCAAGCCTTCCTTGAAATGTTTCATAAGCCGTCGGTGCATTGTTGGGTACCCAGGCAGTTCTACATGGCAACATATATAACACTCATGTTCCCTGTCTTTAATATCAATTTTCTCCCACTCTACCTCACTCGCTCTGTTAGTTTTATAAAACTTATGCCAGGACTATTCCATTAAAGAATATTACTTTAAAGATTATTTAAAAAAAAGGATAATTTTAGTCTCAACAAAAGGAGGTTAATAACACAAAAACAATTATGGGACAATATAACTGAACTTTAATTTATCTTTCCTTACTGGAAAAGATTTATAAAACAAAATTATAGATAATTTTTAAGAAGAAATAAAAGCTACTGCATGGTAATCTTTAATCATAATTTGTAATAAAGCTCTCTCATTCTGTTGAGAATTTCAAATGAACATCAAAGAAATGAATGAATAGTGTTAACAAATAAAAGTGCTGTCATCAAATGCCACTGGTAAAGTATATCCTAATAAACAATAAATAAATAAAAATAAAGCAATATCCAACAATAGATAAAAAGACCCTCTGTATGTAAAGAGCAAAATTTCAATAAAATATTATGTATTCAAATAACAAATAGCCCTGAGAAAGTGAAATTATGCAATTGAACAATTAAAAATAACTTAATCAATCAACCAATTTCAGTTGCAATGCTATGGAATATACCTTACTATCAAAATCTATTTCATAAGGGGAAGTGATAATACGTGTGAAAAGTAAATGTTAAATCTATGCATTTAAGTATATACAACAGATAACAAGGGCTAATAATTAAAATATACATGTAAATTTTGTCAATTAAAAAGCCTAATGGGGCAATAATGTAATAACCAACACCCAAATTTTAAGCACTATTATTTAAAATATAGCGATATGGAATTCATTATATTATTAAGTGTACAACTTTGCTTCAGCTGTTTTACAATAGATTGTTTTATCGGTAAGTAGTGGTTTAAATAAACAATTGTAGACGTTATTACAATAAGCTTGGAAATTTGTCAACATAACCCAATAGAACAATGGTCGAGCGGCGTCCGCTTCTTAAAGTTATTCTCGATTGAAAATGTCAGTTTAAAGCAAAATCTCGTCATTCGCGAGACTGCTATTGTTGAAAGAACGTGTCGAAACGTCCGCATCGACGGCCAAAACGAATATTCTCGGCTCCAAGGCCGTGCTCTGTATTCGATGGGACCGGCTCGGCGTAGTGTATTATGAGCTGCTGAAACCGACTTAAACAATCGCAGGCGCTCTGTATAGAAAGCAATTGATGCGTTCGTGTCGAAAACTGGAAGGGAAAACGGCCGCAATACGAGGAGAGAGACGACAAAGTGATTTTGCAAATTGACAACGATCGTCCTCACGCTTCACAGCCGGTTAAAACGTATTTGGAAACGGCGAAATGGGAAGTCCTACCAACATTGCTCCCTCGGACTATCACTCGTTTCTATCAATGGTTGACCGACACTTACTTTCATTTTTTTTTACAAATCAAAAATTGGATTATTAAATGGATCGCCTGAAAAGATGAGCGATTTTTTCGACGCGGGATTCGAACGCTGCCGAAAGATGGAAGAAAGTGCCGGCGATGGCAAATACTTTCAATCGTAAACGTATAACCAGTTTTTTTACAACGAAGCCTCGGACGTCGGGAAAAAAACGGCGGAAGCAAAGTTGAACACCTAATACATGCCTTAAGATATGAAGCATGAAGACTATTGTAACCAAAAACCAAATTAGTCTAGCGATGAAATTCAAACTTACATTTGCATCCATATCCACCAAATGTACCAAGGGTACAATTTACTAAAAGTGCAAAACATTAAAATAAAGTTAATTTTGAAATTAATTTCTATTCATCTGAACTATCAGAATCTACATACAGAAAGAATTTATTATCTAATGTTATAAATGTGACCAGACTTTTTTTATTTCACCTTGTTTCATCATTACTATTTTCTGAATCAAAATTTTATGTTACATTTGGCAAGCATTTTTCACCAGACCCACTGACCACCAATTATGTTGCCACGTAGCAGAAATATTGTCTCAAACCTTGAGATAAAGAAGCAGAAAACAAGCGATAAGAATAGTAGTACATCACCAAAACTGTGCAGGATACAAACTGAAAGAGAATGTGACTTAAGAAATAAAAAGTGTTTTGAGGATTTTCTTTCTTTGAGAGGAAAAATCAGGAAAAAATAAGCATAGATATCTCTATAAATTACCAATGTACGGATAACACTAAACACAAAAGATTAAATTAGAACTAACTAATAAGACCAAGCAATAATTAAAACAAAAATGAAGACTACAAGGACCTAAAAGAGTGAACTTTAATTTAATTAATTACTGCCTTACACACATCCAAATTGGCATGTTTGTAATTAGTTATTCTAATTACAAAGCATAAAGTAAGTATTAATGTCCTTACTACTGAGCTGATGTCTAGAATATTATTAATTTTTCAATAGTTTGGTCATTCATATGAAATTAAACTAATCAAAATCATTTTCAATCAAATTCAAGAGAAACAAATGAATTAGGTAATAGAAAAATTAATAATTCAGATTCAACAATTAAAATACAGATGTGTGATAAGGCTATTAAGTGTTAAAAAAACTATCTACATTAACTAATGTGACACATAATTGGCCAATCCTAGAAAATAACTACCATTCATTTTATTTAAAGAAATACAGAAGTATTTACTAAGAAAAGATCCCACTGAAGGAGTGATTAAAGAGAAAGATTAGTCACAATAGCAAGACATGTATAAAATCACTGATTAAATCAAGAAAAATAGATATTTCAATCTGCAACAGAGATATTTAGTGTTTTGAAAGTCACATATTAACTGTATGAAAAACATAATTATTTCTGTATATGATGAGCATCTATGAACAAAATTATGTGCCATCAACTACTGATTGTTCTGTTTACAAGTTAACCCTCTGTCCTAATAACCCAATTAGAAATAGTAGGTATGATTGTTACAGATCTAACAGATATTGTTGGTGAATTTCATTCCTTTTGAGTTTGTTTAAAGTGAGCAATTAAATAAAAATACAATTACATGTATAATTGAACTTTTTTCATCACATTTATATTCACAACAAAGGATACATGGAGGGACCAAAATATGAACACATAATATCTGGACAAGGGTTAAAATGAAACACCTTTTCAATGCTGATGAACTTTAAACTAAGATGCCCTGTTACACTTCCTACGGACCTACTGAGGTGTATTCCAATAATCAGGAATACACTGTCTACCCGGTAGTTTGACTCACCGTTCGAGTTTGTATCGAAGTTTGCGTTCTGGTTGTTGGACAACATTTCCGGTGTAGGCGGCGGAGGCAGATTCGACACGTCTTCACTGCCTGTCGCGCAGCTAACAAACGTTATCCTCCCGATCTCAGGCTCCGACGGCTGCTCCTTGTCACCACCACCACCGCCTTCTGTAGCACCTGTTTCGTCACCTTCCTCGCCTCTCCCACCTTCCGTATTGTTTCCCTCAGATGTCGAGTTGTCGACCCTCTCGGACGAATTCTCTTCTACTACATTCTCCGGTTCCGGGGTCTCAATTATGTTCCCCTCGTTGTCCTCGACGTTTTTGTAATCGCTTTCGCATGCACCTGAGAAGACAAAACTTGCATTGTGATACAAAAATGTCAGTTTATGGAATTTTTATCTCTTTCCTATATTGTTATAATCACCACTCTTTCAATCTTCTGTTTCCAACTAATTCATTTGGTCTTCTGCAAAACCAGTTTTGGCTTTTCACAATCGTTAATACCATTCAGCCAATGATATAGTGAGATAATTTATCTATCCAAACATGGTATGAAACTTCAAATATTTCCCATAAACAAAAAAATTTAATTTAATGTAAAAAGTTACATTTTAGTTACTCATTGGCTGGCTGTTATTTTTCTATTAATGTAAATTTATATATAAACTACTAAAATAATGAATAACTTACAACAAATTAGTGCCTTACAATGTAACTGCAAATTTATGTATAAAAAATTATAAGAAAAAATAATTTACAGCTTTTTAAATTAACATACAAAGCTATATCTACAAACATCAATTGTTTAAGCATATTTACAATCCCATAATAACAACAACAATAATTCCATCCTCCTTCCTTCATTAATTTTAGTTTAAAAAATTAGTTTACAAGTAAATGTACAGTGTTTGGAAGGAATGTGCAATTTGAATAATTTAAGAATGTTAATAACATACCTGGTACACTGGCAATGCAAAGGAGATATGATTGACAGACACTGAAGGCTTCAAGAATATCGGCTGGATTGTTTGCATCTATCACAGTTACATAACTAACCGATCTTGTACTTGTACATATCCAGACTAATGATGACAACTGTTGTCTACTTTCTTCCCTCTGCCTTTCACCGTCCTTCAAAGTAATAAACAAGAAAAATAAAAAAGGACAGATCAGAAGAAATAAACATGAAATTTAAATTAATTAAAACATTTTCTTATACACTCAGCATTCGTAAAAAATATTTTGACTAAAAAAAAATAATTTTCTTAATATTTAATTTTAAGATATAAAAGTTATAAAAGTAATAAGTTATAAAAATGATGGGTTACCAAAATATCCTTCTCTAACTGTTCTATTGGAGTTTGTGGTTCCTGAATTGTTTCATTTTCTTCATCAGAAGGTGGGTTGTTGTAGAATACGCTGGCTCCTACAATAGCTCCACCGTCTCTGGTCTTTCCACCAGCCAAATTGACTGCTGCAGCGCACCAGATCTGTTTAAAAACAAGTGAATACAATTTAAATTATTATGTGACCTTCAATAACCAAGATTAATGGATTTGTTTGAATTTTAACAAAAATAATCTTTGAAGTTTGATGAGTCATTAAATCATATTAGAGTGTGGATTAATGAAAAAAACCATTCTCTTATTATTATTCAATACAAAAAATGTTCAATAAAAAATAAATTAATAGTCCATTTATTTATGATTCACTGTGTCATTTCACTTTATTGGTCTTGGGTTGGGATAGGTTTCAGCTATTGTTTTGGATAGTAATACTGAAATAAAATTCCAATTTGTAATTTCAATCAGCTTCGATTCTTTGCCAAAGTTTGGTAATATACTGGACACTAACCAGTTATTTAGTGATAATGGCATAAACAGTAGACTTAAGTAGGTGACTAAGAACTCTTCACAACTTAAAGTTCTGACTATGGTGGGGGAGCCAAGACTCCAGGGCACAAGACCAAACCAATGAAAGAATATAATGTTGATACAAATATTATGTGTAGAGGTGTGTATGTGTGTTTCTATAAAAATAGACCCTTCAATTTTCCGAGTTGAACTTCACTCCTATCATATTTTCAGCACCGTTCCGGCCTCCTGAAGTCGTTTGTGAGTGGGATCTCCATGGGGGTTGTGTAATTTTTTCTTTGTAATTCAAATTAAAGATGAAGAAAAGTACTTGTCTCACTTTCATGTTGTCCTCTTTTTCCATAAGCGGTCTACAATAGACTGGGACCGGTACTGGTACGTGGGGTGAAACAGATGATTCTATCCTCGGAGCGATTGGTGTCGGCCCTCCTTTGGTCGGAAGTGACCACCCGTAGGCATGGATCCTGCCGTCGTCTTTTTTAACATGGGCCTGAACCGCTCTCAGCTGTTCCCTCCTCTCCGAAGCCCTCCTCGCAGCCAGTTTCTCACTGCTCCTGCAATCATTCGTCATAAGAGATACAACAGTGCATTATTCGGTCGTCGCTGTTTCTGTTTCTAATCCGCGCTCTCTGTTTATTCATTCCCTCAGGCTGTATCCTCGAAAGACCAAAGCTCTGACACCAGAGGGGACTACGTAAAAATCAATCTCTAGACAGTAGTGCAACTGTAGTTTAAATATTCTGCAGACCTGGCAAGGAGGACTCAAAGTTTTAAATCCTAAATTGAAACCTGTAATGCCTCGGGCTCTTTATGAATAATATATGAACAAAACTGAATTTGCCCGAATCTTGAACCAGCTATTGTCATTTTTCTAAGACAAACACTAAGGCTGATTGCCTTGAAAGTTCTTTTCAAATAAACTAGACTATAACGCTTGACTTCTTTTATTTTAAATCAGTTCTAACATAAATCCGACCATAAAATTAGCCACAGCTATTATTCCAAAGCTAATGACACCAATGAATAGACTTGTGCAGTGCTTCATGCAATTTAATTCTGTGCTACGGATTAAAAGAAAGAAAATAAGAGTGACAGGAATTTCTGATTTGTACTTTACTTTTCCTATCTGTTCCTATATAGGGCTTCAATAATGTCTACTTTTTTGACTTTAGGATAGGGAGTGCTAAAATAAGGTGATCACTAAAGTTTAGTTCAATTTCATGATAAAAAATAATTTATTATTAAAAACAATATCAAACAAAACTTGTTAAATATCTTTTTGGTAATAGATTATCTTCACTAAAAAAAAAGAAAACTGACCAACAGTGAAATACAAACAGCGTAACAATACAATCACAAATAATTTAAATATTTAAAAAATATTTACAAAGTGGTAGGCTCAATTTTGGTAAAAATTATTCTTAATTCTTTTTTTAAATTAAAACGATCAGTATTGTCAGGAGATAGCCTCATTGCTGGTTTCTGCTTGTTCTGTGGAAGGGAGAGCTACTTGGGCCACTGTAGGGCTCTGTTGATCCGCACCATTCCTGCAAGAAGCAGAAACCAAACATGAATAGGGGGCGTCTTTTGTCTCCTCAATATTAACTTTAAGAAAAGGTAGACAATAATGAATTCTGACAATGAGTTCTTTTCATGCCAAAATATTTATCACAGTGGGAGATGTATTTTCTTTGGAAAAAGAATTTCCATTAAAATTCATAAAAATGATTTCTTCACTTATTACCATGGCTAAATTAAAAAAAAAAATGGAATGAAGAAGTAAATTCTTTAAATGAATAACTAACATCTGCTTAAGATCTTGCAATTTTACAGTAAAGAACAAGACAATATACTTCCAACAAACCCTGAAAACATAAGAGAAAGGAGAACACACTACTTGAAAATTATAACTAGACAAAAAAACTTCATCCTCAAATGCATAACCTACATAAAATCATGATCAATAAGGCAACACCAAAAATAAAACACCAAATGGATTCATGCTTATCTTTTTAAGCACGAAAAAGTATTTCTTTTAAATATACCAAGTCAAAAAACCTACATAACAAATCATAGATTTAGGTGTGTCCAATTTCAAACATCCAGCCAGAACAATCGAGGTTTAAGAATCGAGAGAGTAATCAAATTTACCTGATTATCTTTTACCTTTCTGCCTTGGAAGCTGTTGAAATAATTTCATCAAACTTAGGAACAAATCCCTCTTAATAAAGCCTAACAGATTACAAAAAATAGCTGAGGACAATGAATTGACCATATGTATGAACTGCTTCAAAAATCCAATGTGTGATGAAAATACAATAAAAATTTTATATTAAGGATCATAAAGCATTTTTAAAAACCTTTGTTCATACAAATCTAAAAAAAAACTGAACTGTCAAGGACTGCCAATTTTAATGTTAATATAAATCTATAAATCTGTTAATGCAACAATACTGACATATCTCCAGCATCAATGAGATCAAGTCCCCTCTTCCTGTCGTGCAAAGATCGCTTCCTCATCGTATCCAGGGCTGGACTGATGTGGTGAGTGGGAGCATTGTAGCGGATGTTTGCATAGGGGCCCGATTTCCTATGGGGTACCACGCCTGTTTCGTTACTCCTGAACAGGTTGCTGAAACTGAACATAAACGAAAAGAGATAATGTTGCTGTTGATACAATCATAAATGGAAGAATAAGAATAAATTATGATACAATTAAAAGATTTTTCACTCTCCTGACTGGCTACAGTTTGTTACATAGCCCCGGCCTATTTGTGCCTTTTTGTATTTCTGTGTGTCTGTTGTGTGCACTGTGTAAGCACAGTGTCTGAGCTTGGACCATGTTGTTGGTATTCCCACACACCAGTGCAAACTCTGGTTTTTAAATTATAACAACTGTGGTACTGAAGCTGTTTCTAATTTCTTAGAACAACCTATCTGTTTATATACACGCCTTGTCCAAAAAAGCTTAATGTTTTTTAATTAAATCTTGACTGAACTCACAAATTCCAGACTCCCTTATTTTTCTTATCCATGGCAGGATCATTTCTAGATGCGCGAATCATCTCTGTGAATCTCACAGCTTCCTGAAGTTCCATGAACCTTTCTTTGTATTGATTTCGCTCCATCAAAACTCTTGCCATTTCTACTCGAGTGAACCTCTTCCTTTGAGCCATAGGAACATCATCCTGAAGCAATGATAATGAGTAATTATTGATCAATTTATAATGATATAATTTCAATATTTTAAAGCTATTTTAAATTATGTTGAAATATGTAACAGTGGATTTTATAATCCGTCATGACATATTCTGTGTTTAAGTATTAACTACAGCAGGCTAAATGCATTAAGATAGATCCTCTGATCTATATTTTCAATTAGTACTTTTGTCTGGAAACTTGGATTAATTAAGAACCTCATCATCAGGATTTGTTGGCCTTTAAGGCTTTTTCAGATTCTTCTCTGACTTTCTTCAGTTCCTCCTCCAACTCTGCTACTCTCTCCTTCAGGCGGGTCTTCAGAGTCTGCAATGATTTGAGTTCTTCTCGCAAAATTTCTTGTTCACTGCGAGAAAAATGAGAATGAATATTAAATTAAAAACAATAACATGTGAAACAAAATACACCATCAAACTTGTATTTGGTTTTACAAAATGATACAGTGCAAATTACCTTGTTAACTCATCCACTTTCACTATAAGGTCGTCCTTAACGACGTTAAGTGCATTTCTGAAAATGAACAAAAACTAACTTAAGTACCTATTTTTACTCTTCCCTAAGATCTCAAATAAATGTTACAAACAATAAATTTTAATTATATAAACAGTCCCATACTTGGTGGCAAGCAATTCATTGTTTTCCATGATGAGATTCTCAACTTCCTTCCCCATTCCTACAAAATAAAAATTGTAACGGTTTAAAATTCAGTTTTATCTGGATTTTTAACAAGCGTAATTAATTATAATTTTGAGCCAATTTTGATTACAATGATCAATTGAAAAAAATTAAATTTATGCAATTGCATTTGTGCTTTTAGCAGTACAAACATTTCTAAATCTAATTGGTTGCAGTCTAAAAAAAATCATCATAAAACAAATACATATTCAAAATCAATGTGCCTATCAATTATAAAATAAAAAGCTTTTCACACACCAATCAATAGCGATGAAATAATGGATCACTGCATAATTTATTAGAGGCAGTTTTGTTAAAAATGTATTACTTGATTATTAGCGTAGTTAATGTCCTTACCAAAGAAATTGTCGTTAACTGGTAGTGGCGAGATGGCAGAGCAGGCAAAAAACAGAGAACAGATTAGATAAAGTTAGCTGGATAAAACTCATTCATAAATTAATGACAATAGCAACCAACTTTGAATCAAGCCGATGATGATGGTAAAAATATAATCGCTTGTCAGCAGACAAGAAAAAAAAATTATAAGCTGCTGGCGCTATGAAATTAACAAAGTTGGCCACTAAATGGTGAAATAATAATGAATTGACATGCGCTAATACAAAATTATGTCTTGTCATTGCAAATAAGGTAATAAGGTTGCAAATCCTATATCATCAATTGAAACAACAAAATACCTACAGTGAGATATATTGCGTACTTGCATTTTTTCCTAAAAATTATATTAAAATTAATTATAGTTGAATTGTTTAAAATTAATAATGTAATGATTCATGCCTGCAGCCTAAAACATGCACTCGAAACCCAAACAGTGCAACAGAAATTTAAGGGATGAAAGGATTAACTATGCACAGATATATGCAATATATGATAATTAGGGCAGAAAAATTGTTCAAATGATTCGACAGACCGAAATTTCAAAAAAATGACAAAACATTCAACATTTTAATAAGTTATGCACTAACATGAATAAATTGATGGGGTGGAGCAAATCTGATTTTTTTAAGTACTCTGAAAAATTTTATTGCACTGTAAAGACACTAAATATAATAATAATTTCAACATTTATTAAAACATACTAAGCTTTTAAATTGTGTAATAGGCTGCTCCACCCCAACTCCTTAAATTATAAAAATGTGATTTTGGGCAGGCGCATGTAGCCAAATTTTTATAGCACAAATAAAAGAAATAAATTCTTCAAGCTATGTTCTAAACTGGTAAACAATGTCAACTAGTGAAAAACTAATTTTGTGAACTAATTTTATTAACAAAAAATTTTTTTTAGATAAGAGAATAAGATGCTAAATATATTCAGAGCAAAAAATAACAATTTTAATGTAATTGTTTTTCATTTTAATACTGCAAAGTTCTAATACAACTAGAACTCAAATATTATGGTTGTAATTTTGCTTATAAATAATTTGAATTGTCTAAACTAATTTCTTCAAGTTAGAAACTACAACCTGCACAATACCACTAAAATATGTAGGCAGCGTTCCTACAAAAACTAAGATCGGGGAATCATACAATTAAAAATTAGTGATTAAATAACGGAAGTAAAAAAAAAATTACATATGAGTGCATACCAGATATTTTCTCTGGTTCAGAGTCAGAACCTGGGATGAGGTGAGGACAACACATGCAACAGAATACAGACGTCTAGAAATCTACAGCAGAGTTTCTTCGAGGTTACAAATTACAAGAATTTTTATTCGAACATGCCACAAACAGAGCGAATCCCCCTGAGTATTAATGGCGCCGGTATTAGAAGGTTGAGATATGGCTTTCGTGGCGGGGTGGCAGGATGGGTATTGGTACTACTAAGAAGAGACAAAGTGCAATTTGGGGTTCGCTTGTTTGCATCCAACATATTATTAATAAGAAGCTAAAAAGAGATAATCTGATAATACTGCAAGGATGAGGTACAGACCAGATGATGCATATTCTCCAGGGTGCACCCAGTTGCCTGCAGGACAAGTCATTAAATACATTACTTACTTCAAGAACAACGCATCAATACACAATGTTAACGACTTGAGTTCCAGATTTTTCTGAGTCAACTTAGTAAAAAAGATAGTCACCTTTCAGTTTTACAAAGATGAATTGTTTATAGAGAAAAAAAATAGTATCCAAAAATGTAACTGTCCATAAGAGAAACATAAATTGGATAAAGGACCAATATACAAAAATATATTTCATATCTTGAACACATTAAAAATTTATTAACGGTAAAGTTATTGACTTCAAATTAAAAAAACCTATCTCCATTTACAGTAAGGAATTTTTACAGTGATTCTCTACCATTAAACCTGGCATTCTATGAGAATTGGAAACTATTCGAAAGCAGTTTTAATTAGAGTAGTATGTAATATAAACTCCATGTGTAATTCTAAAAACTGGAAGGTGACATATTTTATTAGTAGTAATTGAAAATATGAATTACATATACATACAGAAAAAATTAATTATGAATAGTGAATTACAATAAGTAACTTTTTGTACAGAATTCAGAAATTAACTAGATGAAATGAAATTTGTATTAAGGCTTTAGACCTGAAAACATGTGTTAAATAATTAAATATAAGATAATATCATCAGATAGAAGCTTCAATCGGAAAAAAATAATTTAAAACAAATTTATAAATATATAAAATCTCATGAAAGAGAACTGATATTTAATTTTTGACATTTTTCTAATTAAAGTATCAATTACATCAAGCATTTATACTATAAAAATGACATCATGATATGAATTAAATGGGTAGATTAATAATGATGATTCATTCCATATTGTTCAAACTCTTAGTAACCTTACAAATTGATGAAAAAGACAATAATGAGCCATTCAAATGTAAGATGTGTCATTGTTCAAGGTAATCTAAAGGTTAAAACTAACTTGAGTTAAAAAAATATGTAGATTTTTAATATTTATGAAGTTTTGAACACTCATTAATAATTTTTCAGTCGACAAAAGTGGCTATCTACGTTTAGGTTACTTTCAAACTACGGGCAGAGAACAACTTACAAAACAAAACTCGCTATAAGAACCTGTGCATTTCAAAGGAACAAAACATATTGTGTCCAAAGGTGTATAATCAATAAGTATAGTGCCTATGATAAAACATGATACCCGAGATAAAAAGGAATATTGCCCACCAGTTATATCTGCACCTTCATCCATCTCACCCAATGCTTCTGCATCTTGAAAACTTAATTCCTGGTAAAGAGTATTACCACTTCTTTGTTCCCTGAAATAATTAAAACAAAATTATTTTTGGAATATATGATTGTTACATAATCAGAAAATTAACTATCCTAAGAGGTATTGAATTATTTATTTATAGCTAGCTCTATATTTCCTGACTTAACCGACTTTTATATATTGACATTCTAATGATTGACTGAATGGGGTCAATGTCACAGTGAAACAGAATTACATAAGAGGCATAAAATTTGTTAATTTATATTCATCAAAAATATATTAAGATAAATAAAAACAAAATTTTAAAACTGATTTTTCTTATGCCAATTAATTTTTATAAACTACGGAAAGTTTTTAATTTAAATAATTGTAAATTAGAAAGTATTACTAAATATTATATTCTCATATACTCTTAAATCAGAAAAATTACAAGAAATAAACATTCAGAAATGTTCTACACATGAAAAAACTAAATATACTTGATATATGTACAGTAGATAAACATAAATAAATTATATACATTAACATTATTCTATAATGTTGAATAATTTGTTGATTTAAACTAGTATATGCATAAAATAAATTTTAGTTACTAAGGAATCAACAGAACCTATTGAAATTTTTTGAGATCTTGGATTAACATTAGGGTTTGTCAAGCATTATAATAAAGGCCACTATAAAAAAATTATGATTGGATATATGATTGTCATAAAACCTTAAAAATATTATGCAATACATAGAAAAAAAGGTTGAAGGCTCAATTCCTGGGCAAAATAAAACATTAAACTGAAAGTAGGACAAGATGATATTACTTCTTTGTTGTACTCCTTCCAACTGGTGTTGTAACGATGGGAGGTGGCGGTGGGCACTCTTCTGAAGAGTCCGGAGTCACATCTTTTGAAGCCGGACTTAAAGTCTCTGACCAGCCCTTCTCTGATACTTCGCGCAACGAAGTGTCGTCCTCCGTGTTTTCTACTACTTCCTGTAAAATTATTGAATAAAGCCGTGCTTTAAAACCCGACAAATTGGACGTGTAAAAAACAAACACTTCAGCAGACAAACACTTAGTCAATCCTAATACTAGTGACTCCCCAAATTGGTGGTTTCATTCTCCACAAGTGTGTTTCAATATTTTTTTATTAACAAGCCACTTGCTTCATTTCTTTATTAACTTAAAATGTAAAAAATAGTTCAATGAGACATTGTTAAGCAGTAGCACCTCTATTATACAATCCGATACTTGACTTCCAACATGCTTTCAACAATTAACTTTTTCCATAACAAATCCTATTTGTGCTATAACATGTACATATAAAATAACCTTTTAAGAAATGCGAATACAAATATATACTACCAGCTAACCGGCTTTTGTTGCTGTTGAATGGAGATCCATTTTATAATTTTATAAACATAAAGTTAAAAAGCATATTTGAATAATTCTTCAATACCAATTCATTGCGAAGACTAGCAGCTGAATGATTGCTGTCTGGAGGTGAGGCAGGTATGGTGGGATATTCACCAGGACTCGTAGAATTCCTTAGAATACTAGACATTGTACTATTTTCTAATGACTGGAAACCAAATGACATTGGGCCTGATGACCTAAAAAATAAAACAAAAATGAATGAGAAAACATTAATAAAGATCATAAAGACATTAATAAATCATAATATTCTTTTTGCAATAAATTACAAGTGATCCATATGAGTTATCTTAACAATATACTATACAATATAATTAATCTATTAATATGCTCCATTTAAATTTCTGTTTTAAAATAATTGTTTAAAAAAATTAATTTTACTCATAACGTCTCCGGTATTTCAAATTAACATACGTCAGCAGTTGATTTTATAATGTTGTTTAAATAATTAACAAAAAATGATACTAGTATTACAAAGCAAGATGATCTTTATTTGATATCCAAACTCCAGCCATCATGTAATTCTAAAGTACCATGTACTTTCATTGGAGAAAGTACAGTCATGGCAGGTTAGCAACTAAATTACTGATAGAGAGATAAGCTTTAATAAAAATATTAGTATTCTTAACAAGGAGAAATGATTTTTTTCATACTATGTCATCATTTTTTGAGAGTGTATCTTATTAATAATATTGTTTTTATTTATGTTCCCTAGTTTTAAATCACAGATAAAATTGGCATTAGCTGTCATGACCTCGATAATAAACAAAACAGGCCACTACTGAAATACCGTAACAATAGCTTATCAAAGTGGTAGAATCATATCAATATCATACATTTTTTCAGTATATTCCAAATAAATTACATATTTTTAAAATTGCTGTGAGCATGCATTTTGTCTTCTTTCATGTGGAAAAAATTTGCCAAAGACAAAAAAATGAAACAGTGAACATTCAATTGAAATTATTACAGCATAAAGACATTGAAACAAAAAATATAGTAAACATATTCCCATGCTTGATGTAGCATTAAATTTTAATTCATAGTTGGATGTCACATTTAATAGACACACTATTATTCTTTCTAATATAATAATAACATAATGAGAGTTATTATGCACAATGATTAACTCCTAAGCAAAGAGTAGTGTACATGTTTATAGAAAAAAAAGTTTTTTAATAGTGTAGGTTGACCTACAGAATATAAATACTGGTAATATAGTATCAAAATCATAACTATTAACAATTTTTGGTTTTGCAAAAACCATTTATTTAAATACCTGCTCATTTGGGCTAAAGCAAGGGGTCCTATTCTGGGTCTACCCTGGACATCCATTCGATCTCCAGTGCCCATTATGATTTTTGTCCTTTCAATATAGTCCATGTGTGTCTTAAACAACTCAGTATATCGCTCATGCAATTTCGCATATTCTTTCTTCATTTCCTGTTCCTTCTCTTCGAGCCGGTAAACTGAACAAATACAAAACATTGAACATTGAAATAAGTAACTCAACAACTGTTTCGCTAATATCACTCACTGATAAGTATATAAAAAGTGACCAATTAACCATAAATGGATCGTATTGATCGGTGTAATATACTAACCGTGATCAGATGAATTTTTGGCTTTGAGTTCCAGCATTCGTACAATTGATTCCAGGCTTTCAATTTTCCCACCTTTTTCCTTCCTTTCATCTTCAACCAAATCTTCAACTTCCAAAAGTTTCTTGAAACGAACATTTTTTAAATTAGACCTGAATTTCTTTTCATATCAAATGATCACTTTTTACATACAAGTCTCTATAAATCACATGACCACTGTCTATGCACTTAATAAAGAAATACAAACATGGGAGGATTCAGATAAGATTGGAGAAAAAAATGGCACCTGGTATTTCCCATTACTGTTCAAATATTTATCACAAATACTGATTTTTATATTACATCACTTTGGAACAATAAATATTCTAATAGAATATTCGAGAAAAGAGAAACAAAAATTTAATGAGGAAAATGTTGGAATCATATTTCAGAAATAATCTTTCACAATTTATGGGACATTTTAAAAGAGGAATGCCATTTGCAAAATTAAACTCAAAATATTATATCTTAAATATAATGAAATAATTTCAGCTTATTTTCATTTATTTATGCAGGCCGGAGCATTAAAAATAAGTTATACTGGAACATTGTTACTACTACGAAAGAAGCATAAAAAGATAATTGTCTATAATTGAGGTAGTATTAAATATGAATCTGAATAGCAAGTATTTAAACAGGGTAATCTACTGCACCTGAAACTTTGTGTAGTAGATAACCTAACCTGCATAATGCACTGGAGGAAAAACAATCTCATATTAATTGTAATCTGCTTGCACAAAAATAACTAATAATTTATAGAATCTGATCCAAATTTTTTGGATTAATTTTTTTTTTTAAGAATTTCTATTAAAGTTTTAATTAAGTGTCATAAAGTAACATAAAATTAAGGGCAGGAAAAGAAAATATACCATTCGGACTCACTTCCTTTTACTCCTCAAATACTATAAATTCAATTTAAAATGAGTTGTCGCATATATTAATTTGATATTCCATGAGCAAAGTTGGGTAGGAGTGGTTAGATGAATAATAAAATTCACATTTTCCAGTTGAGGGGGATGTCCAGATTCATAATTATAAGATGACAGTTAGGGCAAATGCAATGACATTACAAAAGACAAGGGCATTGCCAAATGGCTCTGGGTTGAGTCATCACTAACAAATGTCAAGAATTAGAACAGCATATTGATAATAATTACTTGTTCGGTTGCTTTCCTCAATTGTTTCTCCCTTTCATACTGCGTGACCAGCTGTTCGTTGTCCTCTTTCAGGAGTTCCAATTCAACTTTGTGTTCTTGGTTTTCCGTGTAGGAGAGGTCCAGGCACTCGAGTACGTTGACAACCAAAGGCATCAGGTCTTTGACAACGTCCTCGTCGTATTTCCCGATCATCTTTTCGAACTCCTGGTATATACTGCCGGCCAGCGATTGGACTTTGTCCGACATAACGACATGGGAATCTTCGTGAGTACCGTAGACGGTCTCCTGTTCCATGGTGATGATGGTTTCGTTCATGTCTCCGACGATGAAACAAGCGCTCGACAACATATAAGAGAATTATGTTACACTCATTTCAGGCCAGAAAACAGAATTCGGTCAGGGTGAATCCGGCGGAGGGGAATTAACTGAAATAAAAACCCCCGATTTCAATAACGGCGAGAGGGCGAACACCTTCTATCTAAACACGACAGGACTCTGACGTAGGAACGTCGTCGCCATATTTGAAAAGGAGAAAACTCGGCCTTCTCGATTTCGTCGCCGTTTCTCTAAAACTTTCTCCGGTTTTATTCTCGTGACAAAAAAAAGAGCGCGGGAAACGGCGTTGACCAGTGCCTAACTGACGTCCGTTGTTGCTTATTCTTATTATTGTTGCTCCACTAGTTATTTTATCAGCTGTGACTTACTTCTCGCCCTTTTCGCGGACCGACATGGCTAGAGAACAGATGAAATTCTTTCCTGCATACTGCAAGGAGTACATGCTTCACAGATCCGAAGAGGCGGCGGCTAACCTTCAAAGGGCACTGCAGGTAAGGTTCTTTTTCATATTTACCTGAAATTATCGTCTCCGTTTTCTGTTGGACGGCTCCTGATTTTCAAACAATGTAACAGAGCCCACTGCCACCTTTTCTGGATTTTGTCACCTTCTGGAGTTACCTCGTGCGCGTATCACTTCAACAGGACGTTGGTTTACGTATTAGGAGGTCTTAATACGGAGAGTTATCGCGTTGAGAAAGAAATTGTCACGAATGAACGTGAGCGTTTTGTAAATTGGGCGCGTACGCACGTCGCCCTCACGAACAGCTGATTTCACAGCAGTTTGAAACCGTATCCTTGGGTTTAATTAGATCGATAAGCGACAATTTACTATTTTCTGGCTCACGGTTATAATTGGAATAGGTCGGTTTTGTTTTAAAAACCCAGTTTTTGCACGGGAATATAGGCCCGTTGTTTTGGGGAGGTTATACGCGGGCAGGTGTACCGGCAGTCGGGACGAGGCCCAGACATTTTTTCACCGGCCAGCGAAATTCTCAAACAAAAAACACTTTCTGCAGTAATACCTATAAAACTAGAAATAAGACAACATTTAAAGTAAGACAGGACATTGCTGTACCACCGGTACTCGAAATTTATCCGAACTTTCGGTTTGTAAAATGAAATAAATGTTAAAATGATTTATCCATTTGTCCAGATAAAGTGTTCCCAACAGTTAAAAATCTACTGTTAGGAATATCTGCAAGTTTTTTCGGTTTTGAAGAATCATTGACATGCGCGAATTAATCAACAGAGAATTGATACAAGGGTCGATCCATCGTCGATCGTTTCTAACAAACGTCCGAACCTGTTCATTACAACATTTATAAATACAGTGAAATTACGCAAGTGACTGTTTTAATGCCACAAAACATTAACAACAAGCGACACAGATATTATTACAGTAAAGCCGTAAACGCCTATCAGTGCTTGTATTCAGGGCTTTTCTTTCCCCTGATTATTTTCCTGTAGTTCATGACTCGACACATCGTCTGTGAATTGAGATATCTTGATTAAAATATATAAAAACATTCTCACTTAGCAGTCATAACCATTTTTCCTGTTGCATCGCTTAAATTCGGAACTAACATAATGTGAAATGTGACGCTTTATGTCGATATTTTTTAAATATTATAAATTTTATTATTGAAAAGGTACGCGTCCTTTATTGTAATATTCGCTTATGGCGCGAGTGCAGTTGCGAAATACTAGAAAGCGAAAGAAGCGGTTGGGATAATTCTATTTCGCCTTGAAATAAATCAGTTTCTTCTTCCTGCCAGCAGATGTTGACCATATACTTGTTCAAAATTTGCTAAAATCAACTGTTTGGGAGAAATCGTCTTGTCAAATGAATAATATTTTCAAAAGTCGGGAATTTCCTAATCCAAACCACCCAATATTGTTCTTTTTTAATTGTTTTCTAATTAAATTGTGTTATTGGAAGAAGTTTTACAATTCTAGTAGTATACAAATCCGATAGTGTTCTCTGAACGTGATAAGGGAACAAAAATGGATTCTCATTTTTCCGAAACAATTGGCACGCACACGGACTAACTGAATTAAAGGAAGAAAGTATTATAGCAATAACCGTTAAACAGAACGAAATCTACGATAGTTTTAAAGGAGTTCTGCCCAGTTGATTTTTCTCCGACTATTTACAAAATTGGCGGCTGTGTTTTCGAAGAAAGCTCTATCCTGCTCCGTTAATTTTGTTTTTGTTACGTTTTCAGAGGCTCAAGGTTGTTGTGTTTCTAACTCTCTAACTTTTCGGCCACGGTGGATGGGCTCAAGTGACCCGTTTTTCTGTAAACACGTGAGCTGTGACGGTGGCCGAAGGTGGGGGCGTCCGATTAGCCCGTTGGCTGGTCCTGAGAGACCGATATTAATTCCGTTCGATTATAAAGCGAACCGACTGAAATTATAAGTTAAATGGAAGGTTAATTGAACAGTAGTTGGTATTAGACGCCTCGGGTTTTCAAAGATTACTAACGGATCATCATTATCAACTCGACACTTACTTTTCTCTGCCAGGGTATTTTTCATTTTGGCGCACGTTATACTAGCAGTCGTCACGCCCCATTATTCTTGAAAAAACAGTATTCAGTCTAGAATTCGACACCCTATCCAGGATGGTGGTATCGTAAGGGTTTAGCAACTAGTTAGTGGAGTAGTCATAGTCGTCGTATAGTCATGATTGGGGGGAGGGGGATGGACGCCCCCTACCAGAAGGTACCGCAACTTACAAGTCTAAACTAAAACATATATTTGTGTCTCCTAGCGCTATACAAACGGGGAAACACAAATGCCCGGATAATGTGAAGGGAAATTGAGAGACCGGGAGACTTTAACTCTGGGCTTGGCATATTAACACCGGTCTATCCACTAATGCAGGTTGGGGAAATTTTTTGTAATAGATTAATTTAAAATTTGAATAAACGCTATTTGATTGGGGCAGAGTTTGAATGCCTCCGCTGACACGAGCGTTTTCGACCCCGGGAGCAGCCACGCGGTTCAGTTTTTCGTCAGCCTCTACGAACTGGTGGAATGTCTCGACGCCCGCTCCAATCTCGTCTGGTCGGTGGTCGGCGTCCTCCAGGAGGCATGTCGCAACCCGGACGCCAGGGCGGTTCTAGTCAACGTCTACAAGTTCTGTCCCGTCCTCACCAAGCTCCTCGGCCTCCAGCTGTCCGCCGATAAGCGCCTCAGGATCCTCAAACTTCTGCAGGTAACACCACCTCCAACATTCATTTATATATAGTTAAAACTAAATCCTCAATATATTTATAGCCCACCGAAGACCTCTTAAATAAGGAAATATTAAAAGATTTTATCCCGGACACGAATCTCCATAATACTGTATAAACTGCCAGCGTAGTCTAATGGCAAATCACATTGACTCAATTAAGAAGAATTGAGATTAAGAAGGCCAATATGGAGTCAGTTTGGATATATATTTTTTCGTTCGTTAAATGAAAAGGACACAGGTGAGCGTAGATGTATCACAAGAACCATGGCTTATCTGTATATAAATAAAACTAAATCGTAAATACATCCCTGTAGAATGTATTGGAGCAATGACCTCTTCAATTATAAATAACGAAATATTAAAACGGTATCATTCCAGGCATAAATTTCCACCATCGCATCGTCGTGCAAAAGTGAAATTTAAAAAAAATTGTTAAAATAAAACAAAAAAATACGATTTTTAACTGTAGTACGGCGCTAGCGCGATTGACCCGCATAACGCCCGGGTCTTGCCGGTCTAGTATATCTGAAGCGCCGTGCTATTGGCCTTGCTCTATACTCCTTTGCTTTCTTCCCTTATTAAATCGAATTGAATGGGATTGTTCACTGATGGAATTTGATTTTCTAGTCGCGGATTTACAAATTTCGAGCCTATTAAAAAATTGCATATAAATGAAAAGGAGGGCGCGGGAAACTGAAACTGTTACTGCGAGCATTCGAAATATCATCGCGCTTCATCAAGAATCGGGTTCATTTACGGTATCGTCGTTTTTTTAATCTTTTAATTTCTTCGCCATTTTGAAACTTCTCTTTTTCACAGGAGTTGACCTACGGCGTGAAGATATCATGGCTGGAGGCCCACCTCCCCCAGTTGATTTCGATGCTCTGCAATTGGATTACCGGAAACGACGCGGAGCTCGTTCCCGTATCTTTGGCCGTGCTCGTCAATCTCTGTCATAAAAATCTGCCGGCCATTTACGCACTCATGAGGGCCATAGACATTAAACAGTTTCTAAAATCGATTCTCAAACTGCAGAGGAACGACAACTACACCAGAGTTCAGGTGTGTTTTCGGATTTATACATATAGCTTTATACATTTTTAGCGAAATTTTTAACGACTCGTGTATTATCCTCGCCAGGTCTGCCAATTGCTCTTCACGCTGGAATGCATTTCCGGAGGTATACCCGATTCGGAAATTCACGCCTACGTCAAAATGACTTGCCCGATGCTAATCGAAGGGCTCAGAAACCAGAACGCCAGTCTGATGAGGCAGGTTTTAGACTTCTTCAAGGAAATACTCAACAACCACAAGACTTCTCACATACTGCTCTCCTACCCGAAGTGAGTACAATTTTCACCCTTGAATCCCGTCCGGATAGATTCGTCTAGGTTTCAAATTTCATGAAATTAGCCATTTCATGTAGGTTTTCCTAAATTTAAAAAAAATCGTTACTTTGAGGTACATCTTAGTATTACTCTTGTTATTATGAGTTTAAATAAGTGCATTCGAGTGTTTCCATTTGCGTATTTTTAGTCCTCTAACTGAGATATTTCTCGGAACTGTCGGGTGACTGAATTTCGAAGCGTCTTTAAATTCGTTCCGGGTATTTCTTTTTTTTGGTTCATACATTCGTCTGGTCGGCGGCGCGAGTAAAAGTTTTTCTCCTGTACCGCCTGTAAAATTACTAGCTACTATTATTAATTGCACTTATTTCTGATATTAACCGAGTTGCGCCACTGCCAAGCGCCCTGTACCCAGTGCGTGTATTATAAAACCTTCAGTGTCTAAGAATCGTTTTTTTCGGTTCGGAAAACGCTTTGACAAAATATTTTTAGGATTTACAACAAGAGACAACGCCCCCCGCCGCTTATGTTTTCAGTTTATAGTATGTCTTTTCATTATAGCAGGATTTTCTTCAGCGTGTAAATTTCTTCGTTGCCTTACAAATTTCTTAAGGTCATTATGAATTGACGAAGGCCACCTGTAAGTGAATCAGCTAATGCCGTTGTTGTGTCGATGATTAGTTTTAAGTTTCGTGTTCTGTTGATTAAAGTTACGCGGCCGATGTGGAGAGTCTGATCGCAATCTTGGAATCCGAGGAGTCGACGCTTAACGCCGATTGTCTGGCAGTGGTATTCGAGTTGCTGAAGTCCGTCATCGGTTTCGAGAACGCGAACCTGTCGGCGTTGTACCCGAGGCTTCTGGAGCTGACACTTAGGTGGGTTCGCACCGACGGCGTGTCGACGAAAGCTTTGGCCCTCCTGACGACGTTGGCTTCGCTCGTCTGTTCCGGCCACGGCCACGGACACAAAGAGTCCGAGTGTACGGTGGACGGCGTTTTGGAAATTCTCGAAAGACAGCTGGACGTAAGTTCGATTTTCACATGTCTTGTACATAGACCGGACGGAGGCGCTCGTTGGAGATCCCACGTCTACACTCAAACTAAAAGTCTTAGAATTTAATTATGGACAATAACCAACGCACCCTACTACGTCTCCACCCTCGCCCTGCACACAGATCTTAAAGTCCCGTTTGTCCGAGACCTTGCCACTCACGACTCGACCATCACCCTAATCCGCTAGTCCAAACCCTACTATCTCCCGACACCCCGAAGGTACCTTACAGACGCCGGAAAAGAAAGTGACCACGCCACCTAAATGTTTAAATAAATAAAATTTAAAAAAATAAAAAATTATAAAAAAAGGGGGGAAACCAGTGGGTTTCTCCTTCAATTGTTGTCCATTGTAGTTAGTGCTTGTATCAGTGTTGCTTATTGTATCATTTTACAGTTGCAACAATAAAAGAGCGAAGAAAGAAAATTTAATATTTCGCGATTATTGTAATTAGTTATTGCGCCCGGATAATAATTACCAACCGCCCTGTATCGGGCCACAACAGCTGGGGAATGTCAACTGTTTTTGTGTTCCGTTCAGCTCAGAAACTGAATATTTTATCGAACATCTATCCAAATATAATCTGCTATTCGAAGGTAATCCTGCTGCTGTTGAACACCGGCAACGAAGTTTTGGGTAGCAACGAGATGCACAACAAGATGACAGCGCTCGTCCTCTTGTTAAGTGAAATGATACGCGTTCCCGCCCTCTCCGACAGAATTATGAAGTCGCTCAATTATTCTGTGAGTTTTTCATCTCTGTAGTTCGTTATATTCCAGTTTAATGTCAATGAATTAAAAGAAAAAAATTAACGCTATTCTTTAATAAGGGTATCAAAAATTCGATCATAATGGCCCTATAATTATAGGCCAATTCTTTTAATCTGTTTTCTTCCATTGTTTTGTGAGTCCTAGATTTTGGACACATATAAACATAAATATATATAGATATATGTGTGTGTGTGTGTGTATGTAAAATCTAAATTTATGGTAATTGAAAATGGAATACGTTTACGCTGCATCATTCATACAACCGACATATGTCGGACCTCCATCGCCGTCGACATTATTTTCCTTTCGAATTTTTCTTCGATTACTCCTTATCCCACACCAACCTATCCTTGTCTCACCTCTGGTTCTGAAAGCTACATATCTGTTGCAAAAAAATTATTGTAAAACAGCTCACAGTAGATTTACTAACGTGGCGTAAACTTCCAGTCAACGGATTCGTAAACCCCAGTTGAGATATGTGAAATTGCTTATTATTTAGTTTCTTATTAGCATAATAGTTTTCGATAAAACAACATTTCTAGGTTCTTAGAAACTTGTTTGCTCCTCTTTTGAATCCAGTTGTACAAGAAGACAACAGCCTGTTCCAGCCATCGGTCTACACTTTTTATGTCCAGGTCAGTTATGACAATAATATTTCTCAGGTATTTGTTTACGTAAAATGTTTCGTTTTTGTACACTGATAAGTGGGCTCGTTGTTCAGGCACTTTGTTTTCTGGTCGAGCTTGTAAAGAAAGAGACCAACCTGCACATGCTCTACGACGAGATGCTTCAGAACAGACAGATAACAATGCTGTTGGCAGTTGCGCTCTATTCGGGCTCCGATACTATCAAGAAAAAGGTACTCCGACTGATTGGAACGACGGCAGTTTCTGAAGAATGGTTCGTAAATTGAATTATTGATAATTTGGTTGGTTTCTGCGAGCATAACTTGAATTATCCACTACCTGCCTGACTAACGGTGGGCTCGCGTAAGGTCGTAGGGAAAACCTCTCGGTTTAGTTGATTTATACGAGAACCTCACGGGTGGTCTCTCTTGCAGTCTCGACGCCCTCGCTACGAACATGACGGAAGTGAACAAATTCGACATCTTTTCGCCGCTGGACAAAAACGACTCGAACAGCATTTCGAACTCGATGCAGCTCCTGGCGATAGACATTCAACCGCCGCTTAGCTCGTCGCAGGAGGGTCAGTTGAATAACATTTTGGAAAAATTCGAACTGATCGCAAGCAACAATCAGGTGAGAGCCTCGTACAAATAATGAAAACCTTATCCACCACTATCTACTATTACTACTACCTAGGTACGGTATTACTTTTACGGTACTTTTTAAAGCTGCCAATTTTCTCCGTTAATAAGAAAGGACATATCGATATTCGTAATTCGCTTGTAGCTCCCCTATTATATTTGTTTCCAAAGATATTAGAGAGAATGCTCTTATAACATCTTCTTCCTACCCTTAATTCCAAACCAACAATTTCGATTCTTTGATTTTTATTGTTCCTCCCGGCAGGAGAACTCCGTGACGTCGGCCATGATGGAACTGTACCAGTACAAGATGGCGTCGATGTCGCACAGCCTGGCGATGGTGCAGAGGAGCCAGGAGGCGACCGACACCCGGGTGAGGGCGATGGAGCACAGGATGGCCTACGCCCGCGAGGAGAACGCCCGCCTACACCAGCTGCTGAACGTCGTACAGCATTCGTACGACAGCAAGTCGAAAGAGGTGGACAGCCTCACCGGCCGGCTACACTACATTCAGAAACAGGCCAACGAAACTCACAACAAGTTCGCCAAGGTTTGAAACCTTGAATCCCCTTCCCCTACCTACTCAAGAGATCGATTTGAATAGGAAATTGGCACTACCAAACACCCTAACGAACTCACAATTACATTTACAATGGCTTTCCATTAAAGTAAATTCAATCAATTCAACTACATTGAAATCACTCAATTTTGGAAAACGGATTTTGATATAAAATAATTTTTAAAGATATTTTTGTTTCATTTTTCAAATTTTTTTTTGAAAATAAAATATTAGGTGTACCCAAAGTAATCAACAATTTGGTAAAATGTATTTTGGTCTTGACCAGTTCTTCAAGAGGGGAATAAAAAATTTGCCGGAAAAGTGGCAGAAAGTTGTTGACAATATTGGTGAATATATAGTAGATTAATAATTAAAGTTTCTTTTTTAACAAAATAAAATGAATTCCAAAGTCAAAATGTTGAGTACTTCTGGGTACCCCTAATATAATGGACAAACATTGTTAAATAATTGAAATGAAAAACGGACAAGGTAAGAAGACCCTACCTAACAAAAATTGTCTTGAGGAGAACTAATTTCAGCTAATTAACTAATTAAGCCAAACAAAATTAAACTAATGAAAAAGAAATTGAATGAAAAGAAATAAAAATCCGAAGAAAAGTAAGTAATAAAAGTAGATTTATTTAAAATTATTTTGAATGTAGTTGAATGAATCGAATTTACTCTAATGATTGGATTACATTTAGTAGAAACTGGCAATTTGTTATTAATTGTACTCGACAGACAATTTAAAATATATAAGTCAAAAATGTAAATTTTGTTCCCAGCTTATGCAAAATTTAAAATCGAAAACCCTCATCATAAACGATCAGAACGAGGAGATTGAGAAATTGAACAATAATCTCAAGGAAAAACAGTCTGAAAACGTAAAATTGCAGTCAAAAATCGTCTCTACAGAAAAAGAACTCGAGAATAAAATTGAGGCGCTACACAAAGTTGAAGAAGCTCTAAAAGAGTTACAGGAAAAGAATTTAGGTAAGTGGTTACAGTAAAATTAAACCTGCCTTAAAAGTGACACAACAGAATTTTTCAATTACATAATACAAATGGCCAATTATAAGATATTAAAATACACATAGACCACAGACCAATAAGCTTGCTTTAATTTAAATAAATCACTGTGACTTATATTTGTTTTCTTTATTCTCTGATTTTTGTTATCATAGGAATGGAAAAAGACTTGGAACAATTGGAATCTGGTTTGGAAGCTGCTAAGCAAGCTGGAATGGAATATAAGAAAGAATTAGCCAACAAAAATGAGGTACAGAGTCATTTCATAAATTCACAGTATACATATCCAATAGTGCCCAGGTAATTTAGGCTATTTTTACAGCCAGCACTTTCCCAATTGGCTGATTAATTTTCACATTTGTTTTAGGAAATTTCTAAACTGCAAAAAATTATTCTTGAAAAGGACGAAGAATTGCAGGAAGAGAAGAGGATTAGAGAAACAATAAACAAACTTTTGTCAGAGAAAAGATAGGCTTAGTTTTGTGTAAATTGTCACAGCTTAATTGTATCATGGGTACGTTTTGAAAGTTTCAATCTATAATTTGCCATTATAGAATTGAATAAAATTGTATGAATTCAATTTCCCTTTTAAAGCAGTTCGCGGACCAACTTTGTGAGAAACGTTCACTTACAAACATGACGAGAAGATTGAAAATATTGCGAAATGGACAGACAAACTTCCAAGAGAAAGAACAGTGGTAAAACTACAGAATTGGAAAGGAAATATGCAAAAATTAGTTCTGGCAATATTGCTCAGCTATTATTAAATCTGCATATTTTTATTTTATGAATTAACTTTTAACTATTTTAGAGATTTGTAAAGCAGTTTTTATAAATAATATTCCAATGAAAGGGCTATTGAATAATGCAATAATGCCCAAACAGCAAATTGAAAGACTGTACATACGACTTGTGTCCTATTTTGTTATGATTTTATTAAAGGTATAATTTAATTACTGTTGAATTTGTTTTATTTAACTTAATTGGATGTAAAAAATATTGCAGTGTCTACCTATGTTTGCACTTTTAAATTCATTTACAACACTTATTTGTTGTCCTTTACCAATTTGTTAAGGCATTAATTCTGATAAAATAATTTTCTTAATTTCATTTGATTTTAGCGGTAGCTAGTGCATAAAAAAAGACTTTTTACAATATTTTAATACATTAAATACTTTTTCCATGTGTCGACAAATTAATTCTAAACAGATTTCCTAAGCATAGATTTAAATATTTATTTAAATAAATTGTAATTATTCTTCAACATAAACATTTCAGTTTTAAATATATTCATATATCTTGGTAAAATAATTTGCATCTGTATTATTGTAAATATCAACTATTGAATGACATTTTTAATATTATTTATTATTTTATTTTAGTATATTCAAGGTGTTGTATATTCAGTTTTAATTATAGACAATATGAGGGTAATTAAGAGATTATCATGGCTTAATTTAAATTAGGAAGGAAATAAATATAGCCTTCGTGTACATAACTGAAATAATAAATTATTGTATTAATATCAACAATGGTTAAAATTTTCACAACCCTATAATAGTAATGCCTAATATATTACCATTATTTGATCATCATTCGGTATAAACTCAACAATTTTTTCTGACAAATATATAATTTAAAAGGATTTTCTAAGAGGAAGGAATGACAGACAATATTGACATGTTTCTTTAACATACAATGAACAAATATTTATTTGTCAATACCTGAATGTACATTCTTCTTTTCATTTTCAACATATTTTGTACACTCAAAATGAATTTTCAATTGGAAACAATGTTCTTGTTACAAAAAAAGAAAAATTCCGAATGAAAAAAGAAAGAGATGATGAAAGTCTGGCCTAATGAAGTACCTGTTATGATAGTAAACAGTGATATATACGGGCATGTGAGTATTTGGCCAATTAAATAAACATTTTTTATAATATGGAGACATTGTGCGGGCTTTGATTCCTGGCTGAATATGTTTCTCTTTGAGTTATACACAATGCAAATGTGAACTTCTTTTTCAAAGATGAGTCACATTTAAAAAATATTGTGCATAATCACCATTGACAAATTGGAAAAAAAATCAGGTGGTTTCAAATAAATGCTCAAATTATATTATCACTTTCAAAAATTCCTCTTTTTTTTGCTTTTTTTTGGTAACTTATACAACAGGACAAAGACATTTATTAATTGTTATTAATTTCCATGCCATAAAATTGTAAATCTCAACATGTAATTTACAATATTTACATTGAACTGTCATCGTACACAGTCAAGTGTTCGTAAGTACATTGAATGGTGATCAATATATCACATATATATATATACAGAATAAACTTAGAATGGTATTTTTCTCTTCTTAAGAAAAAATTATTAAAAGCGGAAAAACAAAGTACCACAGGAAACTGTTCAGTTTTTGCCCTTCATAGGTCTGTTCGGATTTAATTGGACAAAGCAAACATGAATTTCGGTCAGAATCGATTAATATACAATTCCAGTTTCAGTGGGGAAAAACCGAAAATTTCTGAGACCTACCTAAAAATTAGTTTTCGAATAATTTTTATCAGACAGTTTACTGTATCACACATCAATGAATATTTGAGATCATTATAAACCATATAAGCCATTTTTTGGTATAACAATAGGAAATTACAAATACAATATATGAAATATCTCGAGGTATAAAACTCTAATTCAAATGGGCTTTATTGCTGGCTTTGATGGACATATTTATTTTTATACAAACATTCATTTAACAATAGTAATATGATATGATAGAGACACCATCCTCATCCTCTTTTTTTTCCAATTTTTAAATGCATCTATTTGAAATCTTGATAAATGTAAAAAAGAATTTGTGGAAACGTCTAGTCAAAATTGGGCAAAAATTGATGACTGGAAGAAGTCCGTTTTAACATTCAAGAATTCGGGGGGACTTCGTTATTGCAATTATAATTATCGGTTTAATAATCGTTATGGAACAAAGTTAAAATTAAATACAATATAGGAATGTTCATTGTTGACTGATGAATTCATTAAGTCCCTTGCATTCTGCAGGAACGGCAAATAAGTAGAGTGGTTAATGTCTGTTAATCTAACAAGGAACAGGGACTAGTTTTAGCTTCACATTCACCCGCAGATTCATTATTTTTAAAAAGTCTGGGAAAATAAAAAATACGCTGCCAATAGATCACTGCGAGTTCTAAAATTAGGACAACTTAAAGAAACTCATAACGCCTTTACAAAATACTATTTGGTCGAAAGCAACTTCCTTGATACTTCACGGCATGGCCCCATATACGGTGGCATTCATCTATAAAAAATACTTTTCACAGAAAGTTATTACAAACAGAATACATGAAAGAATGAATTTCAAATATTTGTTTGTTTAATTGACAAAAACAGGTTTTTAAAGAATGAAAATTCAGGACAGCTAAATGACGTTACAATTTCAGTTTTTCTTCTTCTAACCCAATGTGTAAATAAAACTCCATAAAATATTTTACCTGTAGTGTACCTATAAAAATCGCGTTTTGGTACTACTGACTAGTTTCATCAGTGTTAAACTACAAGGAAATTCCAAAAAAAAAAAAAAATCAGTTATTCCCAGTTGTTTCTCAAGATTCTTTCTGCCATCTCAAGCTTAAACATTAGCTCATTCCCCCCCCCCTCATCCCACCCACAATAATCAAGAACAAAATTGAACCTCGATAATTTATCTATCTTTAATTCTTCACCCATCTTTCTACACAAAAATAATACAAGCAGCAGAAAAAACACGGAAGAGGTGGGTAGACAAACTGAAATTTCTCGATTGAGCCCGTCAAAAAATTGGGTGTTCAGGCGTAAAGTTAAAATAACAATATTTTCCATAACTTCTTTCAAATTTTATTTAGCATCGAATGACAATTTTGTTTTGATCGCTTTTTAAAAAATATTTTATGCCAATTCCTCACCCTGTTCTCTTTTGCCTGCGACAAATTATTGAGGTTCTCTTCCTGTACAAGAAATTTACAACAAAAAGGGAAAACAAAATTGAACTCTCTCTCTGCACAAGCTAAACACACAGCAAACTATACAAGGTTTATATATATGTATATACATATATATATACATATATATTAATTATCATATTTTATATATATATACACAGATAACGCTTTGGTTTCAACGATAAATATTACAATAAAATACAACCTAATGAAGACTAACTACGAAGTATTGTTATTCTGCAGGTAAGGGCTCGGCTCAGAGATGTGACAAAATTAAAGGAAAGTCGACAAAGCGCCTTTTGACAACAAAGCATAGTTTCTCTTTCTTTTCGAGCAAATCGAGCAGTCAAAAACTCTTCCAAAAAGGAAACATTGCCGATCTGCTTACTTTACAAGTGTCACTAATTTTTTTTTTGAACTTTTCAATCTTTTTAATCGAATAAATAATAATCTTATGCAACAATCGCACAAAGGCCAAATTGTTGCTGAAGTGAAACTAAACTGAAATCACTGTTCAGGGTTCAACTCTGGATATATGAATGAATCCCGAACCTAAATAAGACGTGAAAGCTTCTTCTTCATACCATCATTGAGATTGTTTAAAAAATTAAAATAACTTATAACATTACATTTAAAAGGAAAAATGCCCAATTAAGTCTAACGAAAAAAGTGTTTGCAGTCTTAAATAGGTTTGGCGGTTGATACACACGCGCCCTGCCAAATGACGAAGCACAATAGCTCATCTAGGCAGTAAATAGCGTTAAGACGTATTAAAAAATCAGCTTTACTGCATAGTTTAAATACAAACAAAGAAAACTAGAATAAATTAAATTATCAATCACATTAGCAAATTGATTTTTGGTTAAACAATATGGAAAATACAAAGACGAAACCTGTAAGTGATGTTTCTCATCGCGAATGATAAAGTCTTTTCCAAAACACACGCAATCATCCAAATTTTTTTTAACTTGAACAAAACACAAAAATCAATTAATACATTCCACAGAATATGCAGCACAGGCTGACAATCATTTTTAATTACCTTAACAATTCTACAAGCTGCAGGTACAGGCGTAATTCTCAAGTATAAATACTTAATTAAAACTAAAATCATCTAAAATAACATGCCAGCACCACTAAAAATAATATATCCAAAGTTGAACCCGAGTAAACACACTCGTGCATTACATTGTAAATCAATCTCCCTCTCTCTCTCTCTCTCTCTCTATGAAACACTGTTTTTGTTTAATGGTAAATACAAATAATCGTTCTCTTTCATATTCTTCCTGGTCTCAAACCTACAGCACTCACCGTCGTTAGTCTATCTGATCAAATTGTGATGTGGACAAGACAATTTGTACCTATTTACACACTTTTCATCCGTCCGAGCTCGTGAGTTCAATGCGTTTTTGTTTTTTTTTAAATTAATTTTTTTTATTTCAAAATGAGTTCCCTTAAAATTTCTATATCGTAACGGCAAATGTGACAACAGTAAGTTTCTTTTTTTTTTCTCCAGTAGTAGTATCTCATAAACAGAAGTGTAGGGTGAGTTTAAAAATTACTCGAACTACATTTCCATTGACTTTTTCTCATTTTTTTTTTCTTTTCACATATAAAAATCCCTGCGACTGACTCGGCAAGTTCGCGAGGCTGAATAACGAAGATGGTGATAATAATGATGACGATGATGATGATGACGACGACGACGTTGAAGAATGATGATTTTGCCGCCATGTCGGTACTCACAAAGCACAAGCGCGCGCGCACACTCGCACACATTCGCACGCTGAAAGAACATAAATGTGTGGGACAGATGTGTTATCGTGTTGGGAAACTTTTTTTTTTCTCAGAAAATAATAATACTACTGCCCGGTGCTGGCGGCTCTTATTCTTCTTCTTCTTCATCTCAAGACTGTCGAGGCAGTGTTTCGCGTATGATATCTCCGATCTGGCCGTGTGAGGAACCGGTCTAGAGGAGGGCGGAGTTGTCGACAAGGGGAGACAGAGGCGACGCTCCGTCATGCTTTTTGCTCCTCTCCATCTCGTAGTGAACTTCCATCGACAATCCTAAACAGATATAAAAATAGATTTGTTATTGCTGCTCAACAATAATGTAGATTTCGTGTGTTTCTGTCTCCTCTCGCTGGTTTGTTCTTTTGCTAGACCGGTTTTGGCTGCTCGCCATCTTCAGTAGCGCTATTAGTCACTTTGGATGATTTTTGGGCATCCTCACTGCACTGTCACTTGTACTGTAGTGGCTGTTCGTTTGTCATATATATATATATATATATATATATATATATATATATATATATACTGTTTTGTTATTGTTTTTCGGGATGTTTGCCTTATTTGGGTTGAAGGGGGGGATGAGGTTCTTTAATAGGATTAGTGGGGTGAATATAGTGTCACTTTGGGAATTTATCTTTTCATTTATTATGCTGTTTTGTTTGTTCTTGAAAATCTCCATGTTCAAAACGGGTATTCTAAAGATAACAAATCAATTCCTAACAGTATATTATTCTTATCTAGATAATAGCCAGCAAGTATTTTAATTTTGAGTGCACCAGATTAGTTTATCAATCAAAATTAAGACCTTAAATATTATAACTCCATTATCCATGACTGCTTTGAGCAAAACAATAATATTTTTTTAATGAGATCTTTTATTCAATTCAAATTGAAATCACTAGATTAACATTTGACATTTTTTTTAGAATCAAACAGCAGAAATAAAACAATTATACAAAATAAGGGAAGATAACATTAAATCAAATAAAACATTTCCATCAGTCACCTTAATAAAAACATCAAGTTACACAGTGGAGAATCCTCTGAAATCTCTAGTATTTTTTTACTTCTTATTCTAAATCACATCTACAATTATTTAACTATATTTAGATTTGATAACACGAATGTTCTTTAGATGGAGTGTCCAAATAAATATAATTAAAAATTAATAAAATATCAGAGGTAAAATAAATTATAAAATTACCGCTTTGCCTACGTGATGTTGGCCTGAGTGTTATACCTCTGGAGACTCCCTCGGGTATGAAACAGGCAACTAGGAGCGCGCATATCACCAGCAGGGCGCCGAAAACGAATGGCGGTCCGGGTACCAGCTGAAAGTCGTGGCGAAATAAAATTAGAACATTTCCAAAACAGATTTGTGGTTCCTTCACTTTGGTGCAGTTTATACTGTGGAGAGCATGAGCACGGATTGAGCACAGGTCTGTGCTAGGAAACTGTGTAGGATACTCTGTGTGAAATATACAATAAAGCTGTAAGCATAACAGCTACTGTCAATACGGGAAAAAAACAGCTATTTACAGTGAATTTGTATTACTGTATAAAATACTAGGGTATTAAAATTGTTACTGACTAAATGGAAAAATTCAGAACAAATCCTTAATAGTTAGCAAATACAATTAATACAAGTCATTATTCAGAGTTATTCAATAGAGTGATTCTTGAAATCTTCCCTCTTGGTTGTGATAAATTACCAATGACTTTACAGCTTCAAATTTCACAATTTATTCCCTGAAATACTAAAGTAACTAGATAGTAATTCGCAAAATTTAAGCATGTATTGCAACTAGCTCAAAAAAATCTAACAAAAAATAATGTAAAACTGAAAAATGGATTGCAAAAATGATGCTTGACTATAAACATACTGCCGCTTGACAAATACAATGCACACAGTTTTTATGTGTGTTTTGATGCTAGAAATTAATTAATTGTGATGTAGACAATAATGTAATGGAAGAATAAAGAATTGAGACATAATTTAAATCTAATTAAGCCAGAAGTAAATTAAGATTCATACTTTTCCATAAATACTTAAACTAAACAGAAAAAAACCCTAATGAATGACACATAGATATCTAACTGTAATACTTATTTAATATTTATTTAACTGGTGGAAATTTTATATTTTTATAACATATAAATTGTAGTTTTCTATTGGCTCTCAGTATATATGGAATTAGAACAGAGGTCAGAACAAATAAACCAACTATTGTAATTTGTAAGAATATGGTGTTATTACCATCCCAAGAACACTTCCACACTTCTAAGAACAAATTGTAATTAATAAATCCCACAGATAGCTTTGAAAAGGCCTGTTTTTAAAATTCTGAAATCCACAATTTTGTTTACAGCACTAAAGTATTGAGTTCAAAATATAAAGCTGTAGAAATAAACCTGATAATACTGTGTTTTTATGTGGATATTAATTCATTTAATTTTTGTAACAATTTTTTATAAATGCCATGCATATAGCTGGATACTAACAATAATTCTACATAGATTCACAACGAGTAAATATATACCATCTACTTGAAATTTCAAGTTGAATCAAATCCTATAATTCTTTACTTATCCAAACTGATTAAAGTTAAGTTTAACAATCACAAAATTATTTACAATGATATTCTGTATAAGGCAAGTATTAATCCTGTATTATTGAAGAAGTGGTACAGTTTATTTTATCCTGATAAGTTAAATTGTATTCGAGAAGTTAGTTCTATCTGCTCTCATAAAATTAATTCAAGAATGCTTTCTTTCCGAAATGTTGAAATGCAAAAATGAATATTTATTTCATAATACACACATTTTTGTGTATGTATGACAATGCAACAGATTCTACTGGGAAAAACTATAGACTATCAACTTTAACTCAAAATTTCAATTATGTTCAACTGTAAAATTATACACTGTGTATTTCACTACAGCTCATAAATTTACATTTACACTACATTAATTAGCAAATGTAATATACCCTCAGCCGAAAATTGATGACAGTCTCAGTTACTCTGTCATACAGGTTTAAGGTATTAGATAGGGATTTTCAAACCTACTCCATGAATTTATTGAAAACAAAGGCAATCCTGAAATTCTAAATATACAATCTACTATTATATGCTAGTGGTTATACCTGTGGAATGATAGTCCACACTGGTTCCTGGTAGCAGATGTAACAGAAAGGGCTACCGTCAACAACTTCACTTTTAGGTAAATTTTAAAATATTATATTCACAATAATTTCTCCATAAAATTAGAGGAAGAAATGGTGTTGAAACTGCTATTGGAACAAAGTCAGGTTAAATTTTATCAAATTTTGGACTTATGAAAAAATTTAGTATATTTAAAAATGTTAAGTAAGCTTGAGTTTACCAACAATCCAATTTTGTTGTTCAGAACAGAAGATTCAACTGTTTTAAGAGCTCAAGTAGAATTACATCAAAACGATATTGTGTACATCATCCCAATGTAACATCAATTAATTTTTAATCAGAATTATTTAAAAAAATAATATAATGCGTAATATTTCTTCGAGATGTTAACTTGGACTATTAAACATCCAAAAGCAGTTTGAAAGCAGAATAATTTAAAAAGGATTTTATATTACCACGGCATATTTCAACAAAGTTTATACTTTTTTGGCCAATTGAAACAAATAAATTTAGAAACTGAATTATGAAAATGGAGATAACTACAAGAAAGGTATTTGCATGTTGAATGCACATAAAATATTTTATATATAGTTTGAACTACATACAGATATAACCAGACATAAACAAGAAGGTATTCACAAATAAACTACAACACACACAATGAAAAAAAAAATATTAAAAGTTGATCAATTAACAATTTAACAAATAAAAAGCAAAATATTTAAGCTTATAATTACTTTTTTTACAATTAATCTTATAAAATAAATATAAGATACCAGATTTTAAAACAGTCAGAGAATATTAAGAAACTGATAGTTATTGTCAAATCACTAACATAGATGTTTATATTTTTCTGAAGACCCATAATTTAAGTACCTGTATATTTATAGAAAAAGAAAAGTACACTTTATATGACCAAAAAATCGCATAAAATCTTACAGGACCTTCTGTTAAGAAAAAATTGAAAAATAAAACATATACAAACAGTCGCATTATGATAAGCACCTTTGTCTAAGTTTTTAGCAATAATTCTAATTACACGATTATACATGCAAATCATTGTCCATTTAATAATGCACAATGGAAAAACACAACCTTCAATAAATATAAGGCCTCATAAGTATAAAAATTGCCACTATGCTAATACCTTGACAGGTCTAAAAAAGGGGAGGGAGGGGGGAGGGTTTACTTCATTGAATTCTATATACAAATTGATCATTAGAAAGCTCGAAAAAAACATCATGTTGCATTCACTACTGTACAGGGGTTCCCAAAAAAGATTTTGATTTTAGAATGAAATTATTAATTATTATTAGTCATCAAACAGTTGATCTGGTAATGATAGAACTGCAGAATTTAATGATACTAAACAGGATTCTAATATTCAAGCGAGCACGTTGACAAATACTTTCAAATTGCTGTGTACTGAACAATTGACGCGAATGAACTCGGAGGTACTAATAAATAATTTGTTATTGAATTTTAGGTGAACATCTAGAAAATATTGCGGACTAGAAAGTTTCTAGTTGCCGAAGTCCATTCCAATAGTTTTTAATGTATCTGACAGTTGAACTGAAATGACCGCGCAGCATTACTTGGGAAGCCCTTACCCCAATTCTGATAAGGTAGGACGAATAATTGATTTAATGTTTATGAAACGTTGTTTAGATTTCTCACCTGAGGCGCTGCATCCGGGTGTTGGCTGGCCGTGTTGTTATCCAGTCGGCTCTCTCTCCTCGCCGGGTCGTCGTTGAGGTCGACGTGGAACAAATAGAAAATTACGCCGAACATGGCCGGGCCCAAACCGTTACAGAGACCTCTCATTCCAGTCACCATACCTTGGACGAGCCCTGCACAAATTATTCGACTCGGATATTTTAACATATCCGTTCTCTCGCAGGTGTTATGCGAGATAAAACACTGGGAGAAACGAAATCATGGTAGCAGATGGTAAGATACATTAGATTTTAAAATACTACGCCGAGGACAGGAAGTTTATATGCATGAATTAGTTTGCAATACCTGTTATGGTATTCTATAAAGAATTTGACTATGATAACTGAATGAGAAAATTTGTAATGAGCAAAGGACATCATGAAGCTAACTAAGATTTAGGTTTGTTCTGTAGAAATGAAATTTTGTATGTATTTTATGAACAATCCGGATCATACTAATTGACCGAACGGACAGAAAATTTTTTAAACAGTAGAAACAATAAGAACGAACAAATCAAACCTTGCTTATCGGCGTCCGAATGCATTGAAACAAATGCACTTATTGCTGGATATGTAATACTTGAAATAGACGCAAGTGTACCAGCTGCCCACATCATCCTTTAAAAATAAAACAAGTAAACTATAATCAATTGCCCACTGGCCCTTTTTTGAAAACGTTCACAGTGAAAGCTGACAAATTGTAATCTACATTTTTCATATAAATTTAATGCATTAAAAATTGCAAAAAGAACCATCAAGTATTTTAGTTTGCAGTGCACCATGTTCCAGATTAGGTTGTAAATAAAATGAAGGTTTTAAATATTATAAACACATCATCTAAGTCTGCTTTGAGCCAACATAATTTTTTTAATTAGATCTTTTATTCTGATCATTTAATAGTTTCTATAATATGAATTAAATAATACGTACACAAATACATTCAATTTCAATGGTAATAATTTCCATTTCAATTGAAATAATTAGATTAATATTTTTCTACACATAAATGAGAGCATTCCAGAAGTGCCAAGAGTTGTTATTAAGCAACAATCTAAGTCAACAAACATCTGTTGTGGCATTCAGTAAACAAATTTTCTCAGGTTTAGTAAATTATTAGATGACAGTTTTAGAATCAACATCAGACCAACAACACAGATAATTAATCATGCAAAATAAGGGTAGATAATATTAAGTTAAATACAACATTTCCACCAAAGTCACCTAAATACACATACAGCAATTTACACAGTGCAGAATCCCTCACATTTCTACAGTAGTCTAAAGTAGAATCAAGAACTAATGTAAATCATTGCAGGAATATAAAATTCGTAATACAAATATCATAACCTGGATTTTGAAAGTATTGAATTTTCCTAGAAAATTAAATTTGTTTAAAACCCAAAAAATGGTTCATTCTGGATGATCACTTAATGCAAAGTAGGACAGGATATAACTTCAAGGATCTCTCACTTAACATTTCAGTCCATCAGGAATTGATATCAATTATATTAATATTCGGGACAGCAACCATAAATATTAAAATTTGAGGAAATGTCATAAATATTAATTAAAAATCTTACAAAATGTTTGGGATTCCCTGCTATGTTCTAATGCACTACATATTCGAGGAATTAATGTATAACTTGAAACAGAAATAATATGGATAACCAAGGCGGATTTTCCGAAAATTGCAGGAAGACAGTCTAATCTGACATGAATGGAATCAATACTAAAATACTTACTGGCCGTGGAATTTCTCAATTCTTCGAAGCTTTTTTCGACCGGGAACAATTTTCTTACCTTCGAACAAAAAATGGATACTCACCACGTCTGAGATCCAAATCCATACCACATGAGCTGTAGCATTTCAAACAGAAGCCCGACCATTATAGTACGCTTGCTGCCCAACGTTCTCATTAAGATTCCTAGGACGGATTGGGCACAGACAGAAAGGATGCCAACTGTAGCTATAAAAAAAGCCACCATCACGTCGCTGAAGCCCATTACCTGCAAAAAATATAAAAAAGTATATATTTTTATACATTTAAAAATTGAGATCAGAAAATGGATACAACTGCAAACATTTATAATAATTTCAACAATGGCAAAAAAATTGTGTAACACAGAACTGATTAATATTCATACAGAATAATTTCATTCTTCTTTCAATAAACTATAAAATAAACAATCAACTGACCAATTTGAGATACACAAAAATGCAGGAATATTGTCCTGCTTCAGGTAGATATGACAGGAACACAGTTACACACAACATCAAGATGGTATGATCCTTCCCAACTTTCCGCAGTGACTAAAACAAAATGAGCATTAATTATTAGGGATGATTTATTTTTATATATGTTTACACTGATTAATACCCCCCTTAAGAATATTTATATCCACTATAATAAATAGCTTTCCATTGATGAATAAAGTAGGAATTCATTTTACATTTTCATGTCATAAGTTTAAGTTCAATCGTATTTTGCACATTATATTGTCCGCAAACTTTTTTCCTTAATTGTTCATATTTCTACTTCTTTATCACTTAATGACTACAATCAACAAATATCTCATATGTTCCAAGGTTCAGGTGGACAAAAAAAAAGTTAATTTGGCCATCAAGGTTTTTGAATTAGAATATTTCAATAGTTAAATTAATGTGACACCTTTATTTCAACTTATTTATGCTTATCTGTGATGTAATGTCGGGTTTAATCAATGTTTCTTGTTTCTATTATGACCAGTAGGGTTTTTTTACTTTCTGGTTTCATACCATTTCCTTATTTCTAGTGATTTTAATATATTATTTTAACTCTAATGAAATCTATTTTGTGCAATTTATTGTCATTAGCAGGAAAACATGTGAATTATTTTGTGAATGTGCTATGCACAATATGTGATTTCAGCTTCATCTAAACCTAGCCTGACCCTTGACTATAGATTTTTCAAGCCTGTAAAAGGAATCAAACGCACACTGTTAACAGTCTCCTCGGTTTTTTGTTCTTTGTTGATTACAAACAAATGAAATTGTTTCAAGGCAAAAAATACAGATATCACTGTATAACTAATACTAAAAATAGGAGCAAAAAAGTTTACAGAGAAGGGATCGGCCTGCTCCCAAGAGATTGGAGCACCCCAGGAAGATGGTCTGACTTTCTCTGGTGAGGCTCTCCGGTACAGCAACCAGTATGAAGAACACATCCAAGAGGGCTATGGCCGTCGCCAGTGCCACCACGACGCTCTCACTATAAACGTCCATCATGTAAGCACCCAAAGCCGGACTTATCACCATGCTCGCCGCGAATGTAGCTGAGACCTGAAAGTAATGAGTTGATTTGGAATCAAAAATGTCTTTTCTAGATATCAGACAAGCTGATTGCATCAAGTCCGATCTAAACATCAGTTCAATATATCTCTAACATAACATAAACAGCCATAGGTAACCCCCACTAACCTAACTAAGAATGTACTTGAATTAAATTAAATGCTGTGATCATTTTCTTAAGTATGGTTAATTTTAAACACATTTAAACATTATGTTATGCCCCCTTCACATAATTAAACTGTAAAAAATGCATCATCCTAATCAGTATTAATTACAATTTTAATTACAGTTATTATGTTAAATATAACACTAAACATTACAAGAAAAAATGAATATTAAAATACTGCTTTTGAAATGGTAAATATAAATAAACAAAATTTTTGCTTGATTAGTTCTTCAAAGTGACACATTGTAATCAGAAAAGACAAGAATGCTTTCTTCAAGATATTCCATAATAGATATTAATACCACAATAAGTTTAAGACTGTTGTTTTGTTTTATTCTCCCAATAGTAGTTGGTATATTACACTAATATTAGATTCTTAAATACATGTTTTTTTCATGTGTATTTTCAGAATCAACAGTCTGGAAATCTTCACATACATTACAGGTCCAATTTTATCCCAAAATGATAAGCTCAAGGCCAATATAAAAATGAGCAATGGCAAAGCAGATTGTACAATAATATTTTCCCCATTAATTAAAGATACATTAAAGATAATGCAGTGATATAGCCAAATCATTTTCAGCTAATGATATTGTTCCCAATTCTTTGTTCTTGGTTTAATATCACATTAAAAGAAAGATAAATTTAAGAAAACATATTTTCTTATCTAAATAAACATATACACACATAATTAGACTATTATTGTATAATAAACGTCATGAACTGGACAGAAAAAAGTATTGTGTTCAGTAGTTATTCCAAGATATGTTTTTACATATTCATTTTCTCATACATGTTATACAAGATAAAACTCTTGAAGAAACAAAATCATGGTAGCTGAAAGGAAGAAACATTAGATTTTAGCATTTTTATCTGACCATTGAGATTATGCCAAGGACAGGAAGTCTGTAAAGAATGTTAATGCTGACCTGAAATTCAAGCCAACTACCTTCAAGGATGGCCATCTAATTGTTGCATTTTTTCTTTTTTTTTGCCAACTTTTGTTAAATGCTTAGGAGGATTTAAAGTTATCAATTTTTGAAGCATTAGGCTTAGTACAGGATAATTCAAGTGTTAATGAATCTGTAACATTTATGAATTATCCATTCAAAAGAAAACATTGTGATTTATTTATACAAAAAAAGATTAACATATAAGAGTTTATGGCAACATAAATGCTATTTCCTAATTTTATCATGTATCATAAGAACGGTTAATTTCGTTTATCAGTTAATTTACTGACAACAAATACTGTGTTATAGTATGGCTTCCCCTGTTTACAGTATACTGCATTCATAATTCCACAAACATAAATATAATAACTGATAAAAGAGTCATTGTGTAAAATAAAGGTCACCGCTGAATAATCAGCTTTAGCCTAATTTCCTGTTGAGACAATCGCAAATATAATAAATATCTTCTATGACAAATCTTCTATTTAATGTTTTCAGTAGTCAGTTAAAAAATTCTACTGAATAAAATTCAATAAATCAACATTGAATGGCCAAAAATTAAAACACTGTTTCTGGGATACCAGAATTCACTGCCTCTGATTTCATAATCAGTTTCTGAATCAGAGAGAAAATGAGTCAAAGGAAGTGGTAGCAGACAATACTTTGGAAAAGGAAATACATGTACATAAAATCCTTTAGTATTTAAAAACATTCTGAATAATTGTTTGATAAAATAAATCACCACTGTTGGAATCTTCTGTCTCCATTTGCCTATTTGGACCAGGGCTAAACCAGTTTTGGCCTTGTCACCACTGTCAGCAATACAGTGAGGTACTTATAAATCTTGGCTATGAATAAAGTATCCTGTTTACACAGCACTGTCAGTGTGCTCACTTGTGTTATTTACTCACTACATTACTGACATTATTCTGCACATTAATGTAACCAGTCAAAATTGGTTTTCAGTATGGAAACAAATATGTGTGTGATGAATATATCAAATTTGCTTTGAGCCCTCAAACAAATATCTTAAATTAAGTTGAGAAATGAGAAAAAAAAACAATGGATTAAAAACTCACAAGTCCATATGCTAAGCTGCGCTCGTGTTCTTCAGTGACATCGGCAACATAAGCGAATACAACTGAAAATGTAACAGCAAACACCCCTGATATGCTGATCATAGCAAAAAACCACCTAAGGGCATATAAAACAAAGAATTTAACTTGAGTTGATGATCACTTAATAATAAAGACAAGACAATCTCTTTATATTGTTATAAAGAATGTACATCCTTTGACAACAGAGCATGTTGTTTATACATTTTTGAACAAATAGTATCAGCAGAACACAAAGGATATAACACTGATAAATACAAGATACAGTTGGAGTAACCAAAAAATTAATATTTATCATATTAAAATTATCTAACCATTAGTATTATAGTTTACAAAATAAATGTGAATGAGTAACAATTTATTTCAAGAGACATTTAAAATAAGAAACACAGAGAAAACAGAATATTATATATAAGATACTTATATTTAAAAAATGATGTGATGTACCATTAGGCATTATATAATCCTTGACAAGTTTATAATACTATTTATATATCCAGTACAACATCGGTAAGAGCTAAATGAATTTCAAAAATTATAAATTAATCTCCATTTATTTATTAATCTCTCTCTCTTATTTATTGATCATTGTTGGACCTACTTCAAAGCAACAAAATTTAATAATGAGTCTTGCTTATCGCCATTTTAAGTGTCCTTTTTTTTAAATGCAAGCAGCAAAACAAATGCAATTTTTTAAACAAAATGAATTACAATTGTGATACTGGGTGCAGAAGCGATCTCTCCCTCCATCAGTAGATTACAGGCCTCATGATAATTAATTGAATTGAACTACAGCACAGGCAACAATGGTCAATGCTAAACATAGAACAAGTGGGAAGGAATAAAAATTAACCTCCATTACCTTCCCAATGAAACAACTATTTGAAATAAAAATTAACAATGTTAATTATCCTTCCATAGAGATGTATTGAGATAAAATACCCTCATCTTTATAATTCAGAATAATACTATAATTGCTCAATTTCTTACAAAAAATACAGCTGAAAATAAATAACAAAAAAACATAAAATTCATTTTTACAGGGACGAATAGATCCATTTTAAAATGTTAATCCCACTGCTGATCTGGTAAAATAAAATAACTATAAGAAGATGAATTATTATGTAATACAATATTGCATGCTTTACTGGGGAAGATTTGTAATTAATACATTTATGATATTGTAGGAAATCTTCAATAAAAAAATTGGGAATATCATATTCAAAAGAACTGAATTAGAGTGGCAACGCAAACAAAATAACTAACAATTTTTGTTCAGGCCTTGGAACTTGGTTCATATTTAACGAAGAACCGATTTTTAAATGATAACATACCAGGTGTTGATTGTCATAAGCGGTATTGGGGCACAGGTGAAAAATACTGTGATGAGCAGAAAGAACTTCCGGCCCCAAACGTCGGACAAAGCTCCAATGAGAGGGGCGCTCAGAAAAGAGAGCAGGCCCTAAAAAACATACGCTTTTTATTTACAATTTCATACCAATGCTTTAAAGAAAAAGCAAAAACTCAAATGCGACCATTGGCTGCAATAAAAATTATTCTCTATTACCTTGATGCCCATTATCAGTCCATTCATGAGGAACGTATGGTCAGGAAATGTTTCATTGAGGGTCTACAAAAAATATAAAATGCATTAATTACAATAGAGATTTAAATTATCGATACAAGTTGTTATTTACATTTAAACTATTAAAAGAGAATTTTGTATCTAATCGATGTTTATTTTTAATGTGCTTTTACTGACAATAAAAAACAATCTTCAGGTTTCTTTCTATTAATCAAAAAAATGAATTTCAATTTTTATTTTATTTGAAAAAGCAATGAAAGCAAAGAATCCTCTTAGTAATTTACATCATTAAATATAAACCGGAGTATACACTTCTTTCATGATTTGATCTTTAGAATTCACAGTACTGGCAAATTACTTATTCCTTTCTACCATCTCTCTCAGTATGAAACTAAAAACAAATATAGATTTGGGACATGTATTTTGTCACCAAAAAGGCAGGAATTAAAAGGTGAAACTGAAAAGTGTTATGCAACTCATAGTTAATTAGCCTTATGAATTATACATACCGATATAATGGGCATGGTGAGGAGCCCCCATGCAAAAAATTCAAGGAAAATAACAACAAGGGCATGGTAAACACTGGGCTCGCCTACTCCAGAATTCTATAAAATAACAATTAGAACATTAGTGAATAAAATTTTAACAATAAGTTAATTTGTTTTCTACAATTAAAATACAAGAAAGAAGAAATTAGAACTGCCTCTGACTCAGTTTTCTACCTTGGTACTTAAACCTTATTTATTAAGTGCTATGTAAATGACTCAAAGATTCAAAGAAATAGATGTCAAAATGAGTCTAAGTCTTATCAGTCGCGCATGATGTGGCATACAACTTTCCCCATTCAGAACACAGCTTTGAAGCTATTTACGTATTTCTCAATATTCAGAGACCAAAAAGGGGGACTTATTACTAAAATTTAGATTACTGTGAGCATGCACCAATGGAATTTAACAAAACTAGTGAGCATGCAAACTCATATTATAATGACAAACTAATTATACAAACAAAATAAAAAACAAGATATTAATTTTTAAAGTTACAGTAAAATAGTGTGATCTAGTCTAATAGAAAAAAGGCCAGACAAACAAATACAAAAAGTTACACTGGAGTATGCAGAATATTAAAATTACAAAAATGAAATAATTATAAAGTATTGTTATTTGCTAGAGGCATTTAACCTGAGTTAAAACTATGGTTATTGAATAACCTCCAAAGGTAATGAAACAATTAATAATTGTTAAAAAAAAATCCTTTGATTTTCAGTACCTTCATGCAGATCATTTTCTTTTTATAGCCGCAACAACGTTTTTCATGTGTAAAACTGATATAACTCAGCAATATCTAATTAGGAATGGAGGGAGATAATTTTGAGAACACTTGTACCGGACAAAGCCTCTTGAGTGTCGCGGGATGGAAAATTGAGACTGTTACGGTCTTAACCCAAAATTAAACTATTAATCTTTAGTAGCAAATCTCTGAGATGATTGAACAATGCGGAAACGCTCGACAGAACTGAAACAATCCGAAAGTGACATCATTGAGGCGGTTACGCCCACGAAGGTACTCATTCAGCAGATTAAAACCGACTATTTCCTAATTGCTTCCGATATTCAAAAGTACTATTTTAAAACTGGAAATACAGGCAAAATATTTAAATGAGCAGTCTAGCCTACTGTACATTGAACTGACAAGAAAAGATAATGGAGTCTTAGTCATATAACAAAGGCAAACAATCAATTAAATGATAGAAGGATTGAGATAAACCCAAACAACCACTGAATACTAAAACATATGCACAGGAACATTGTCCATAAAATGAACTAATCTGTTAGTTAATACTGAAAACTAAAATACAAATATGGCATGTTCTATTTTTCTAAAATAGTTTATCTGCAGTTATATAACGTTATATAGAACAGCTACTACTAATTTGAATAAATTGTTTGATTTAAGATTAAAAAAATTGATCAAAAAATACAAACTTGAAATTTTTGTGAGACTAAAGCAATAAATAACTGCACAAATGTGAGATACATTGCAAATGGCCTAAGGTCACCAATATTGGCGAGTAACCATGGTAACATATTTTGTAACATTTAACTTCAAGTCACACTGTATAAAGCACTACAATTTTAGTTTATCCCACAATTATTTTGAAATCTAAATAAAATATGGAACAAAAACAAATATTGAATTGACAAAACAAAAAACCTCATCACTATATATTATTTCAAATAAAAGAAAATCATTTTTAACTAGTGTTTCCTTTAAATAGAATTGAGTTTCGTTTGAAAGCCATGAGAAAAAACAATGCTAGTTACATAAGATTAATCATAGCAATTAGAACCTCCAGTTAATGGCCAGAACAACTGCATTTAATACACAAATGGTAATGTACTCTACAAAGTACTTTTAACTAACACATACGTCAATTTATTTAAAAACTGATTAAACACATATTTCACTTCCTTGGAGAACAAAACTATTAATAAATATATTACAACTTTACAAGTATTAGCTCAGAAAGTAATTGCACATGGAATCAGATTATCTAGAAAAATGTTAATATAATGAAAATACCATCGTGATTTTAAAAATATAACTTCAACTTTACTGAATATCAGATATCAGTTTCCACGGGTACTTCTGACAGATATCTTAAGAAATGAGATAAACTAATAAACAAGAGATAACATTTATTTTGCCATTCAAACAGGTGTAGCTATATACAATGGGACCGTTAATTATTTTTCGAATTCTTTACGTGCGAATTTTTTTAAGCGGAATTTCTTACAAACATGCAGTTATATGGTGTTTGAGCCGTTAAAAAGAAAATGAAAGAGAAAAGGCGGCGCCAAGGATTTTCGGTACGAGGGTAAACGTAGCCGGTAAAACCGGACTTTGGCGGAAGAAGGGGAAAACGATTCAATGTTAATAGGTGATACTGACTAAGTTCATTGACGAAGTCAATGCCGCCTGTGGTTCCCCACTGGCCAACGCAGGGCCAAGGACCATTCAAATAACTAGACGACCATTCGGGGCTAGAAAAAAAAAAGAAAATAAGCTCGAACGTATACTTACAGTCATAACACTATCTTTGAGTATTGTCTTCCTGCTTCGAATTATCATTCCAACCACTTTCTTCGAAGCCTTAGTAGGCATATTATTTGTTCTCCATACAAACGGACCTAGTTGAGCCTCGAGTCTCGCATCCAAGAGAGCAACATCTTCCCGTGTGTGTAAATTAAAACGGAAAAAAATAAAAAAACAATCGGCACTTCAGCACATTGATACAGAGTAGAAACTAAATAAACTCAAGGGCAAGCACCAACCTGGACTGACAATCAATCGTAACTAAGCCTCCTCTATCGGCCGCCCTCGTAATCAGTATTTCTAATGGCTAATCGTGCCCGGAAAAGTTGAGCTAAACTAATTATAAGAAAAAGCCCTACCGAATTACCCCCTTAAAGCATCCTAATTTTAATCGGAGTAATAAACTGATACGCGTTCTCAATTTTAATTATGTCCGTAACAATTTATTGTTGGCAACACTGGAATTGACGCTGCCCGCCGAACAATAGCAGGTGATAGTCAGTGTTGTTAGGTTTAACTTTATTTCGGTCTGATCGGTGGGTCCTTCGATAATGTTGGGCTGTCCATCACGAATTCTGGAAAGACGAAATGCCCGAGTCCCCGACGAAAATTGTACCACGCGCTGTACGGGCGAACATCGGAGCGTCTCCTGCACGTCAAAGGGTGGACAAAGAATATACCGAATTCGAGCCCCTGGAAAAGTGTAAGTACAAGAAAGGGGTTACCTCAGGAACCAGTACCCCCCGGAGTCAGTATTCGGCGCCCGATACTTCCTCCGTCGTCGTCGATTCCGTATCGAAAATACCCGACGAGAATCACTCCAAGGATATGGATTCCGATGAGTTTTTTAGAATCTCTCCCAACAGGACGTCGGTAGACAATATCAAAGGCTGCATCGACGCTGCTTTCGACGAATTGGGCGACGTCTACGCAAATTACAGCGCGAAAAAAGGTTTGACCCCCAAAGCCGCCTATTCGGGTATCAATTCGAGTTTGATAGATACACCCCAGTGTTTCGACAGCCCCGAATATGTCCCTTCGGAGATTAGATTGGCCAGACGACAGGCGATGCTCGAGGGGCAGAACGACGCCAAGGAAATATTGAGAAAGTGCGGTATGAACTTCGAAAATTTCATTTACAACATTTTCAGCGTCAAGAAGAGCACGAAGAAAAATTTTCTCTGCAGCACGCCAAAAGCCGACAATTCAAATTTGATCTCAACACCTGTCAACGCTTGCAGACTCAATACGCCTCTTCTTTCGGTGAGTGGGGTTCAAAAACTGGGACAGACTCCGGGGGATGACGGCTCTCCCGTATGTGTTTCCCCTATCACTCCATTATGCAGAACAAATAATACACCTGCGGCTGCCACACCTTTCAACTGGTCATCTATATCACCACTAAGAACATTGCCATCAGAAGTTAAAGGGACTTTACTGGCAGGTATGTAAGGTTTAATAAAACTAAACACTCATTACCTCCTGCTGTGAATTAAACATGTGTCATAATGTGCAGGTTACTTCATAGTTCTTTCTACCATTTTATAATGAAAGGCAATAAAAAAAGTTAATTGTTTACAGTGTATTTGACCCTGTTGTATAATTAGTTTCTCATGATATTATATTTATCGAATACATATAATCACTTTATATAGTGTTCTTCCAACAGCTCACATTTATATCATAAAAACTATTTATAATTAATTTTTGACAAAAATAAAAATAAATAAGAAAAAATTAACAGACCAATATGGATATCGTTTATGGTTTGTATATTTAAGTTGTGTAAATATAAATATTATGTGTAAAGTAGAATCAAACTTTTAAGAAGATGCGTAAAATTACATTTTCAATTCTGGTTTGTTATAAATATTTTAAAATTGCTTAAGCATATGCGCAACTATACATCGTGTCAGTGATTAGTTTAAAATAATATCTTTTTCTGTCTCTCCTCCAGATTTTGTGTGCTATGTGGATGTCAAAACAGACAAGATAGATATGACAGAAACAATCCAGGGTGAACTATTGGCTTTGGGTGCCAGCGTCGAAAAGAATTTCACGAAAAAGGTATTAATTCATGTTTCATGATTCTTGTGATCTGCCTGCAGTCACTGGTTTGGGAACATTCACTAGACCAGTCTCTTTCCAAGCGATTCAAAGGTTATTAAACATTTTCCTGAACTTACCGTAATCTCCAGTATCTGTATTTTCCAGGTGACAATTGTGGTTTTCAAAGAAGGTAGAGTGTCCACTTATCTAAAGGCAAAAAAAACCAACATCCCCCTGGTGTCGGTTTTGTGGATAGAAGATTGCAAAAGGGCCGCAACTGTCCTGGATCCCAGTAAATACCGTCCTATGAAAATGGATAAATATGATGACATTCTGCCTTTTGAAACCCTTAAGGTACATCAGTGTTTGCCATTCATAAAAATGAAAGTTTTAGGCAATAGTTATTTTGTTTATTTTTAACATAGTAGGCCAAGATATAATGCTAGAAATGCCTAAAGTACAGTGACAATAATTGCTTGCACAGCACTAAGGAATATTAGATATATTTCAAATATTTTTTTATTAAGTGTGCATTCATACAATGCATTGACTAATGGAGTTATTATTTATTAATACAGTGGTTCTTTAACTGTTGACACCTTAGGACCTCTTTCTGTAAAAGAAATATTCTGGCAGATCCTTATAAAAGTTGAAAAGTGTACCTCCTAACATTTTGGAGTATCAGTATTTTTCTCTTAGGAACTGTAGAACTAGAATAATAACTTTTTACTTAACCTTCTAATAGTACTTAATTAGCCATTAAAACTAATGAATTTTGAGCTATGAAAAACGTTTTATATTTGTTAATGGATAATGAGTGCAATCAATAATGAATCAAATTTGAATTGAATTGACATTTACAGAGAAATACCCATTTGATTATTTAATCAGTCATGATAAAGAGAGATTAATTAATCATTAATCAGTCATGCGTAATGCCAATCAGTATTAACTACTTATATGTAATGTCAACTATTAAAATTGATCTTCTTGGGAACTGACATAAATTGTGATTAATATTTGTTACTGATAACCTATTTTATACTACTGTCAGTGAGTTGAAATTTTAATCATTGTTACAAATTGTTTTCACTGTGTCCTGTTATTGCAGAAACGTAGGTTGCCTAAGCTGAGGACAGTTGGAAAACATATGGATTTAGAGGTAAGTTTAATTTCAAAAATTAATTTTAAGTAGTTATTTATGTCCAGATTTCTTTGTAGACGGTAAGCTTTACTTTTCTACTATGATCTCCTTTATTTACTGTTTTTGTATATAACAAATATATTATGTGTTATATACTGTTATATATATCTCTGTAATTTTGTATTTTTAGGGTACGAATGATTATCTCAATGCAACTAATAAAAATAAGTAAGTTTTAGAGATTTTTTTATTTACAAGATATTTGGTATAATAAAAGATAATAATGAAACAATTTTTAAACCTGGAATTTGTTTTCTAGGGTTTCAAGGAAGGCAGTTACAGAAACAAAAATGTCCACCTGGAAAAATGACGGTACAAATGGAAGACACTGTCACAAAAAATTGGAATTTGGGTCCGAAGCAAATGTTCCAACAAACAAGCCCGCCATTCCAGAAGATAACAACGTTGAGGACTGTATAAATATTAGCGGTGAGAAGCGCAGCTTTAGTCCTGTGAAAGTTGATACACCGGTCAGATCCAGTCCTCGATTATCCGAAAAGCGAAAGCACAAATCCGTCTTGGAGGATGGAAAAGGTTTAAATTGCGAAATTGGACTCTCCGGCAAGAGGAGGAAACTTTTCAATCCGGAAATAACGTACCTTTCCCAGCCGCTGCAGGAAGCGGGAGGTACTCCCCAGTCGGGGAGTTCTGTGAGCACAGTCTATCCGTACCTGGATGAAGATCGTAAAACCGCCAGGATGAGGGGAGTGAGAACAAGGCTGAGCGCCGGGAGGATGAGGAACAAGAAGACGTTGACGGGACCGTCCAAACCCAAGCAGCAGTTGACCTGTCTCAACGAGCAGGAGGAGGTAGACTCATTTAGGTCATGTTCGAGAAGGAGTTCCCTGTCATTTGTCACACTGAAGAAGAAAGAAGTCAGCCCGAACAAGAAGTACACCCCGACTATTGTGTTCACAAGAATACCCTCAGGGTAAGTTGAAAGGCCCAATGTTAAATTTTCTGAAATAACTTTGTACTAATGCAACAATTCAGTCAGCATTCTGGTCTAGTTCCTCGAAGGACTGAAATTAGAGCATTTAATTTAGCCAAAATGCTTGATTGTGTATTGCAATAATATGATTCAGGAAGAATTTAAAAGATTTGTGTAAAGGTACTAGAGGGTTCTCTGTGTTTTCTCATTTTTTATACCTATGTCAGAACAAATTTGACTTGCTCATTGCAAATTGCAATTAATAATTGTATTACAATAGTGTGGGAAACTAGGGACAGTGTGCTTTTGTAAATGCAATTTTTAAATTGTGTAATTGAACAGAGGGCCTCTCTTCTTATAAGAGCTCCTGAGTCAATAAGATGTTAAGCAGAATTGCAGAGATTGAAATATTGCATGGTATTTATTTGTTTGATGAAACTGAACATGTAATTTTTTTTAAAGCTGCAAAAAGTAGTGGTTTTCATGTGGGTCCCCATATTTTTATAATTCAACAGTAAATTCATCTGAGATTTTCAACACATAAATCTATGTGTTTTATATGACTTAAAATATTTATTATTATACAGATGCAATATTACTTTCTTTGTGTGAAATGTTTCTCATTACTTTGTTTTGTTTTAAAAAATCTGTCAGGCTCCTGTTAAAAACTTCAGTAAGTATTCATTTCATATATTATATTTATAAATTATTGAATTTATGAATTTCAACAGATTTAGTAATTATCAGTATTTATTGTTAGCTATAACCTTCCTCATTTATCAGCTATATTGTCTTTCTACTGTTAAGCAGTAGATAAAAAAATTATAAACAAAGCAGTTTCCTAAAATTAATTTGTTGCGTATGTGCATAAAATTATAATTTGAAATTTTTTATTGATTCAAAATTATAGTCGTATACAGAACTGAAGCTCTCTCCCAAATTTAAATTTATCTAGATTTATCAGCATTACACTTTTTTTTAATGAGTTTATCTATATATTTAAGGCAACTTAAACAAGTGGAAAATATAGTCAAGGAGTTGGGGACATTTGAAATAGAACAGAGTGTTACCAGGCGTACAACTCACCTTGTCACTAGCGAGCCAAAGAGGACACTGAATATGGTCAAAGGAATAGTTCGTGGATGTTGGATTTTAAATGTCGATTGGGTAAAATATATGAGTACTTAATTTAGGACTTAAAGTCTTAATACTTTTTGACACAAGGAATGTTATTTACTTCAGTGTCTAATATATATATATATATATATATATATATATATATATATATGTGTGTGTGTGTGTGTGTGTTTCAGATATTGAAGTCCAAAGAAGCTAGGAAATGGCTGAACGAAGAGGAGTATGAAATGACAAGTTTTTCACCTGCAGTTGTGGTATGTATTATATTTTCTCGTTTGTCCACAATTAATAAATTCAATAATTAATTAGGGACAATCACTTATTCCATTCACATTTTCTCTTCTTTAATTTGTTTATAGAATTTTAATTTGTCATGGTTAAATAATTATATGCAAAAATCATTATCACTCGGATATTTGGCAATTTTCCTTTAATTTTTAATATTGAAAATGGAAAAATACCGGATTAGAAATTAACTCTAGGACCTGAAGCCTCAGTCGCTCAGCGTTGAGCATGCACCTTGCGACCCAGAGCTCAGTGGTTCAAATCTGCCTGTATGCCATGGATGTTAATTTGTAAGTTAGTTGTTAGTCTGGATGATAGGAGATCCAATCAAGCAGCTCAATTGGCATAATTGGGCAAAAAACAAGTATGGGGAACTGTAGATTTTGTGTTTCTGTCTCCTCTCGCTGGTTTGGTCTTTTGCTAGACTGGTCTTCATCTGCTGGCCATCTTCAGTAGCGGCATGACCATCTACTGTCACTGTCACTTGTACGTGTAGCAGTACTGTACCACAGTACAAGCGAGTGACAGTGCAGTGAGGATGCCCAAAAAACATCAAAAGTGGCCAACACCGACTAGGCCCGAAACCGGTCTAGAAAAAGAACAAACTAGCAAGAGAAGACAGAAACGCAGTAAATCTACGTTATTCCAACCCCTTGGAGACTGCAAAACAGGTATTCCAAACAAGTATGGAGAACCAACTGCTGGACCAAATTCAATACAATTCAGTAGATCTTTTTTTTTACATTGCAGCATTGCAGGCTGGAAAGGCAGGCTTTCGGTCGCGACTTCTCAATGGACGTGTTTTCGAACTGCGGTGGAGTCTACATAAGCCAGAACACGAGGCCACCGTGGAAGGAGCTGGAAAGCTTGGTGAAGCTGTGCGGCGGGCGAGTGGTGACCCAGGCAAGGGCGGCTTCCGTAGTGGTAAGGGGCGAATGCCAATCGGGTTCCAGGAGCAGTCTTCTCAACGGTGAATCTTCCGAAGTCATAGTCGTGAACGAAAAATGGATCCTCGACAGCATAACTCAGAATACGGCGCTTGACACGGCCAGCTACGCCATGAACGCCCTGCCAAAACTGGACGTGACCTGACCATTACTTAGGTGGTGTTTCCCGCTAAATAATTCAGTAACTGTGATAGAGTTGATTCATCTATCAGTTTCGACTAAGATAAACTGTCCCATTTTATACTGTAGTAATTTACAGATTAAATGACAAGTATTACTGGTTGACTAACTGGCATGGCTAGAACATATCTCTTGGGAGAGAATTAATGAGACATATATATTTGTGAATTCAGGTATTATTATTATAAGGTATGTCAGATTACTGTACATAAAATATCTGAAATTTACCAGTTTTACTTTTATATCTATGAGTACGTGTGTTATTGTTTTTCTATTTGTTGATATGTTTAGTATAATATAGTAATACAGTTTATTATTTATTGCCAAATTTGTTTAGCTATATTTATTATGTAGTAAATTAAATGTAAGGCAGTTGTCGCCTCATTGTGTTAAACAAGTCAACATTTATATTTTAATATTTCTGATTTTAATTATTTATAGATGAACTCACGTTATCCATCATTAATTTTGTACTAATGAGCATAATTGTTATAACATTAAGTTCAAAATGAGATTAATAAATTAAGAATATCTTTTAGTAGTTCTATTTTGTCACAAAATTGTTTGTTGAAATTGTTAGTTTGATAATAATTTTTGATGTTTAGTCAATCATTGTTTAGCTCTATTTTTTGTATTATAATTTGGAATATTTATACCTTGTAACATTGAGGAACAAAAAGTTGTTAATGTATTTTTTTTATTCTATTTATTATGTTCCAAGAAATGTATATGAATGCCAGATTGAAAACTTATTTTATATGTAATAACAATTTGATATTGAAATTTGATTAAAATAAATTATTAGAACTATATGGATTATAATAACCTTTGTTTGAAAATTATATAATCAAGAAATATTTTACTTAATTAATTACAGAAGGAAACCATGTATGGAATGGAACAATTAATGGTAAATTTTGGATAGTTAAATTGGGATATCAGATGCAGTCTAGAAGAGAAATATGCATGATGCGCATATTGTTTTTAAGGAAGGTGATAATTTCTACAAATAGGATTTAAAAATAACAGTAGTCAGAGGTAGTTAAAATAATTAAATGTAACTACACAATTTTAAATTGAGTTGTCATTGTCTTGATGATACTGTAAATTGGTTGATGACCATACTGGTTTAGGCGGCTATGGACAATCCGTGATTAGATGTCTTGTCTTAAGCAATCTTCTTGACTTAAACATTAACAGCTAGTCCTATTTTCCTTTATTAAATGGATGCACTATTTCTTTTTTGTTTGTTTCTGGGGTTTCTTGAGGGTTAACCCCCTTCATTGCTGAAAAAAGAACTGGTCAGGAGCTAAAAATAAATCCATTTAAGTATTGGAGCACCTGGGAATTGGGTGGGTAAAACAAATCCAAGTTCTTTATCACTATTTAATAGACAGTACATTTCTGTATCTCATGACTAGGTGGGTTGCCAGGGTGTAGACCACGATCCAGGTAATGATTGATAGGTATCCGGAGGAGACGATGGAAGCGTCCAGACTCCAGCCCTTGGCCGTGTTCGCCCTCAGTGATTCGATGGAATACGTCGTCGGGGACATCCACCTGAACCACTTCAGTAGGGTGTACTGTCCTTCTTGGGGCCAGATCATACCTTCGGCCAACAGGAAGAGTGGTATTCTCAATTTAGAACCGTAGCATTCTCAAATAGTTGGGATGTAAGCCGCAGCGTGGGGTTTATATTGGAGGGTAACAGAGGAGAGGAATTAGGATGAAGTGTGAGATCGGAATGAGACTTAATGAGTTAATTTTTAAAAAATCGGCTCTAATAAACTAGCCGGCGACTGATCGGGCGTTCATACTGCGTGTTTAAAATTTATTAGAAAATTCCTTCCTCTGATTTATCGAGGCGTTTACCAATCAAACTTGAGTTACCTGAGAGAAGTAGAAACGAGAGAACGACGGACACGCCCACCAAAGTGGCGTAAATGGCTTTGTCGAATATCACAGCCAGCAGGAAACCTAGAAGTAACGCCCGAATAATAATCATATAATTATTACTAATACAAGTATCACGACCGAAAGAGTAATCTACTGATATTTATTGGGAAGTACTCACCGGCGGAGAGTCCACTGAGTCCCTGGAGTAGGAGGAGGGTACTGGCCACCAGGGGATTGCCTATGAACGGGCTGCCCCACATGTAGAATATTAGGAATATCACAATCCAGATCTGCACTATAAGAACAAGAATCTGCAGCACGTAGTGGGATAAGATGACGTCCATCATAGACACGCCTAAAAATACACGATAAGCCAATATTTCTTAGTACAATCGAAATATTTTGATAAATAATTTCGTGTTAAATGATGCCATCCAAAACCAAAACTGGCCGTTGTTTTTGATGCCGTAATTAACTTGTTGGTTTAAAATTTAATTTCCCAGAATATTCTTCAATTTTTGTAGTTCCTAGTATTACTTACCGGCTACTAAGCTCCTCTGGAGTACGCCAGTCTCTTTCTCCTCCACGATGACACCGACGGCGTACATCAGGGGCAGTGAAAATATGACCCTGTATAAAAAATAATTCAAATAAGAAATCCAAGCTCAAAATAAGCTTGAAGAATGAAAATTGATAAGGTAAAAAAATACCGATTATTGCATTTTTAACTTACAATATGACAATTGCTGGACTTGCGTAATGGTTCAAATTGAATTCCATATTTCCGTACACAGGGTCTTCAAACTGCGGTCAAAAGAAAAACATTTGAACTTTCAAGCGATTTTTGTTATTATGTTGTTTATTAATTATTGCGTAAGTAATAAGACATCGCATTTTTAATTCGTACCGCCTACGAAATGAAGTCCTGTCACACACACTCCTATTTACTTAAATTTAAAATTCGCGTTTTCCAATTTTCAAAGGGTGTCAACCTGATTTACCTTGATAGGCACACCGAGTATTCGATCCGGCCAACCGCACTCAGTCATGAAATCGGCGATCATTTTCTGTACCCCCTCGTACAACTTGGCCTGAAGCAGGAGCCCGTAGTTGTAGTCTGAAAAGGAACCGATAGAGTGCAGGATCAGTTCACTGGCTGACGAATGAAACCACCCTGCGGTAATGGCCGCTTATTTGCAGTAGGGGCAATATACGGTAGTATCGCTCCTCCTGGTTAAGAAACGACTATTCTTTGTATGTCCTATTCTGCAACGGTAAATGCCTTTTTCCGAGGTTGAATTTAAAATTTAAAATCGACTGCATCAACTTACTGGACATATCCAGCCATATGGTGGGCATCGAGTGCTGTATTATCGAGTCGGATGATTTGAGGTTCCTCGTGAGCCTGAGGTCGAGGTACTGGGTGTAGTTGGGCATGAACTGGATGACGCCCCAGACCGCGTTCTTCAGCGCCGCTTTCTTAGCCAGCTCGATGCTCTCGTAGGGCACCTTGCCAACAGACATAAAAACTATATTATATATCTTATTTTGAATATTTTTATTTCGATAAATTTACAGTTCAAATTTCGTTACGACGAACTGCCGATGGCAGGAGACGATTCTGTTCTATGAAGCAAATCGATGAAAGGTCACGTTGTGTTGTAAGAGAAAGGAGGTTTCCTAGAAGTGGCGCCCATTACGTAATTTTGGTTTGTGGCCCCCTTGGAAAGTTAAGAACCTATGCTATAGATGATTCTTGGTGTTGTTTTGACGAAAGGTAAGCAATGCAGGATGATCTTCTCAACGGAAAAAGAAATCATGTCTTTCCCTATAAGAAGACCTTTCACCCACTTAGTAGGATGCCTGATGATTCTACCTAGTTAAAAAGAAATTTTGTTCGAAAATCCATAAAAATATTTTCTTATAGGGGAACTTTCGTTGTAACGAGGATGTTTGCAGCGGAATTCGATCTGTGCACTGTATTTGTATTTATAACTTACAAGTTCGATGTCCATCTTGTCGTATCTGTCGAGGAGGCGGCAGCTGATTGGCGAAGTGAGGTTGACCTGGCACCTTTGCAGGGCTATTGGGACGTGTACGGCGTTGCAGCCGGAGCCTCCCACTTCGCTGTTCACAACGGCCATCCGGAGGCCGTCCGGGTCGTGACCGATCGCCGCGTAGAACAGGAAGGAGACGATGATCGGCATGCCGACGCTGAACGCCAACATGCTGAAAATTAAAAAACCAAAAAAAACAGATAAAGAAAGTTTAATTCGGAATACCTGTTACGTGGGGCTGCAGTTTGGAGAAAATACCGGTTCAGTTAATTTCAGTTCTCTGTGCCTTTTAGCATGCCACAGTGTGTCACTCTGGCACGCGGGATTCATCTAGGGCATTCAGTCGATCGATAACAAATGAATTGATTTAATATTACAAATAAAATTGTTATTGCTTTACATTGAGAAAAAGAAAAACAAAAGTTATGGACATCTTCAATTAATTGCAGTCAGGCTTAGACCGGTATGAAGTTCAGTAGGCCGGCAAAGTACTTACGCTTTGTTCCTCCGTATGAAAAGGACGTTCTTGACCAACTCGGCGAAGAAACCGGCACATGAAAACATCGGAGTGTCCTCTATTGGGCTGGTCCTCTGTTTGGTCACTGACAGCCTGCGCTTGGGCTGCTCCTGACGTCGTAAAAACGGTAAGTCGAATTATATTGAAAATTTAATGGGATTAATTATCAAGTCGTATCGTCAACGGCGCTTGAAACGATATCGAGGACTGATTATCGTGCAAACAGGCGCATCGTTCATGTCAGAGCGATAAATACTATTTAAAATCCCGGACTCAATTTCTGGCTAAAATTAATGTTTTGCGATTAATGTTTGCACAAAAAATACGGCATTTCTTGAATCAATAAATATTGAAAAATAATATCATAGTATCATAAAATAATGAATAAAATATAAGCGATGTCTCGGCTGCGTATTCTCTCGAACTGACGGTGCGCTATTTACGCTGGGGAAAGCCTGAATCGTCATTTATATTGAGCTCAACTGAATATAAAAACTTCCTTATTTGAAGGTAGTTTACCTCAGCCGGTCCGCAGTATATCTCGGTGTTCTGCTGTATCCTGCTGAGCTGGAGGAAAGCCCTTTCCATTGAATCGCAGTTCTGACTGGCCATTATCGCCGCTGGAGTGTCTTCGCAAAGAAGTATGCCACCTCGCATCAGCCCCACCTGACGGTTAACGCGATGACACAATTAAATCAGGTACAATAAATAATAATAAAATTGATTAATCGAAACTTTCCCTTGTAACAAGTATGCGGGACATGATTCAAATTAGGTCGATGTCGCTGGCGAGAAGCCGAAACGGGTCTAGCTCAAGACCAAGTAGGGACCAAACAAAACACATTATTTGATTATTAAAAATTTGTCTAATTCATTTTCGTTTGAATTAAGAAAGCGTGGAAAAATATATTTTTATGAAGTATAACTAATATAAATTATTCTTGTACGCAAATTACCATGTGCGCCTGCCTCGCCTCTTCGATGTAATGAGTTGTGATTATGATAGTTCTACCCTGTCGCGAGCATATCTCCAAAAGGTGTTTCCATATGCTGCGTTCAACATAGAAAAACAACAATTAAATTTTAAAGTATACTCTAAATTCATTCAAGGTTTCTGGCTTAAAGCCGGACGTCGAAGCTTAGACCTTCAACTTATCCTGGCCGACGAGATACCCGCCGCGGAACGGTACAGGTCGGATATTTTCGGTTGGGCGCGTACTGGACGTGTACCGTTTCTCTGTTTCGATTTTAAAATCTAAAAATAGAAAAGTTTTGACGAGTTGAAAGTGACCTGTGGCTGAGAACGGGGTCGAGGCCGACGGTGGGCTCGTCCAGGATGATTATCTTCGGGTCGTTGAGCAAAGTGACCGCCAGAGAGAGCCTCCTCTGCTGACCGCCGCTGTACCAAATACAACTGGATTAGGGACAACTTAGGGAAATGCGCAAGGAGTTCCGCTTCTGTTCCCTGATCCGAAGCAAACTCTATAATCCGATGTATATTCGGAACAAGAAAAACAATAATTTAACATACCTGTTTTGTGGTCTGCGAGAGGTTGGAATACCGTAGATTTCGTGTGTTTCTCTCTCCTCTCGCCGGTTTGTTCTTTCGCTAGAACGGTTTCGGCCGCTCGCCATCTTCAGTAGCGGTGTTAGTCAAAAACATCCAAAGTGCCAAAGGTGACTAACACCGTCACCGAAGATGGCGAGCGGCCGAAACCGGTCAATAATAAAGAACCGATTTTACTGGTGTTTATAGTACCATATTTTTTAGAAACGAAAATGGAGACCGAAAAGATCCGGGAGTGCGAGAAATAAAAATCTATGATAGCGGCAAAGGAAAGTACTTCTAGGAAGGGTCTACTGTTTACCCAGGTAGGTCTTATGCATGCCATTCGAGGAAGCCTCATTTTTCTTACGATACCTTGAATTTTTATCGATTTTCTTCTTACAACTGAATTTCTCCTCAATTTACAACAAGAAGAGGTGAAAGAGCTCCAGAGCAAAACACCTAATTTAGAACTTTCTAATAAATATTTTATAACTGCCCACATTTTTTCGATATCCAACTTCGAAAGTCGATTTGTATTGCTTACTCGAGGTAATATCTATCGCAGCATTCGTGAAGAATGTTCAAGTTGGCTACATAAGTACCTCAGTACAATACCAGTCCAGGAAAAGGAATAATAGCAATGTCGAAATCCTTATAGCTGAAACATTATGTAAACGTTATGTGCATCCATTGACTGTAAGTGGATCGTCAATAACAATTCGAATAACATCGAATTGATTTCTCACGACTTACTAATTGCCGTTTTTAAATATTTTAGTCATTATAGAGTGCAGTGTATACTAATGCACTTATCTACACAATTGGTGATGTAAGCTTAAATCAGTATTTATTCTGTTCGTTATCAAGCGTAAGATTTTTCGTTGTATAATTTTTAATATATTATTTTATATAGTGTTATACTATAAAGGATATTTTATGCTCAATAACTGGCGTATTTGACTAAATCGAAATCTATTCCGAAAAACTTGGCTTCCTGGAGAAAATACGAAATCGTATTATTGGTGATGTCCCCAACATGTCCCATGTTCGGTGAAAATTATTTGTAAAACCTTTGCATGATTTTAAGCATGCGTGTTTAAAGAACTACTTAAACTTCGAACGTTATTTCGATCGTAAATGTTGTCTGGATGGTGGCCTTCTTTGGTCTCACTCATATATAGCCTAATATACAGTTTGAGTAGGGACCTTTTCTGCGACCATTAAAGAATTGAATAAAGAGGACTATCAGTTTCGACTTTATGGCCGCGCGTAAGAATTTTTAAACATAAATCTTCAATAATTGTTTTCAGTGGGTGGTTCATGTTCCTTAAATGTCCTCTGGTTCAGAGAGACAGGAATTTTCTACCATCCTTAGGACACGCGTTTATTTCATTGGTGAACATTAAGAGACACCTTGTACGCAAAAATATTTCAATCGCTTCAATGATTCTCTGTTTAAGGTCATAAAGGAAATAAAGAAAATGTAACAACGTTTAGACAACAGAGAAATAAATTGTCCTATCTGTTTTATAAAATAGTATCCTCATGATGTGAAGATATCGCATAAGTCTAAAGCAAAGGTTTATAAAGTTAATTAGAAAAATCCCTCGAGGTATTAGAGCGCCCTTCAAAAATTTTTTTTTTTGGAAATATTTTCCCTACGGTTTTTTCTGTTTAGTAATTATCTTTTTTTACTTCTACTAAGTAATTTGATGAAGAACCTTGGCGCGGAGAATTCCTTAAATTTTCGGTTGCTCGGACAACATATTTCCAATGTACCCGGAAGCTTTTTGCCTATAAGTGACCTTTTCGTAGTCTTTTTCTTTTTCGTAGTTTTTTTTTTAAATTCCTGTCGCTCGTCGGAAATGTTTTAAACGTTTCTAAGATGTTGCGAACAAATATGTTCGAATCCGTGTTATGTTCAGGCCGACGCCAATTAACATATAAAAAGGAGTAGGTAAAAAAGGTTCAATTAAAAAAAAAGGAAAGGTTTGGTCTTTTGCTAGATCGGTTTCGCCACTTTGGATGTTTTTCGGGCATCCTCACTGGACTGTCACTGTCACTTGTACTGTGGTGGTTGTCTGTTTGTCGTGTGTGTATATATACGTGTCTTGTTATATACACACGATATATATGCAAAGATATGCCCGAAAAACATCCAAAGTGCCACTAGTGACTAACACCGCTACTGAAGATGGCGTGCGACCGAAACCGGTCTAACAAAAGACCAAATCGGCGAGAGGAGACAGAAACACAACAAATCTACGGTATTCCAACCCCTCGCAGACCACAAAACAGGTATGTTAAACTGTAAAAAGTAGATTTTATTGGCGGTCTTTTGCTCTAGTTTACCTGAGTGTTTCCACGACGCTGTCCATGTCGGGCAGTTCGAGGAGCTTGAAGATCTCCTCGCCCCTCTTCTTAATCTGTCCCGAGGTCAGGCCGTAAATCCTTCCGTAGTACTGGAACGTGTCCCATATGGTCAGCAGGAAGTATAGGGCAACAGTCTGAAAACCGAATATCCGCATTAGCATGCGCCTTTATATTTGCCATTCATTCGTTATATAGTTCCGAACGACCGTTATTATTGGACACGTAGTAACTGAAATCTTGAAAACTTGTCCAGCTACCGGGCACTGAAAACGGTGATATTCAGGATCGTAGAGATAGCGCTAAATGCGTTCTAAATTCCAAGAGCATATCCTGTTGTCAAATGGGAGCGACAAAACTGGTTTGGGAATATATTAATGGAACGTTTTTCATTAAAATGTTAAATCTACACCGGCTACGGAATAAATTTTGTGTAACGGCCCGAGATATCTGACCATAAAATTTATAAATCTTTAGACCTTTTTCAAACTTGTCTTAACATTATCACCGAGGATATCATGTGTTCAGTGATTAAAAAAGTTTAATATTTCTAAAGTGCTATATCGTGTTTTTCAGATTTCGCCGAAGGCGGGTTTTCAGGCCGGCCGAGATAAGCAGAAAATTTATTTTCCTCCATCCGGTTAGAAAATGCTTAATACCAAAATAGATATGCCACAATTCAAAACGTGATATGTGTTAGAACTTTCAATGTAATATAATTATGCATGTTGTCGATTGAATGTGTTAAAATTATTACTACCGAGACTGCGACATTTACAATTTGACAGATGAATGAAAGGAGCTGGCAAAAGTCTTTCAGTTCCAATCTGCAGACAGATAAACTTATTTCTAGCTTTTCTATAACAACTTCTCCTTACAATTATTGATACCTCTCTCAATCTCTCAAGTTACACATTACGCGTGCCAAGCTGATGGCTCAATAAACAAAGGTTTGGCGTTTTCTAATGAGCCCGCTGTTATTTATGAGATTCGGGTCGATCCGGGTTCGAATCCTCCTCCATTTAAAAGTATAAACTGTTAAGTGTCTATAATAGTTGGGGCGGTTCGTCCAACTACTTGAAAATAAAGCGAAATCAAATACTGTAGGCGAATACAGCGTAATATTGTTTATTAATATAGTTTTATATATTATTTTCTGCCCTTCGAAAAAGAAAAATCTCGTATGTTCAGAACAGTAGAGTAACGATCATGCAGTAGTTATGACAGAAAATAGCGTATTTATATATTAATATGTATACATAAATATTTATGTATGTATATATTAATACATTTCATAAATATATTAATAGTACCTGCGGCATGAATCCGACATGTTTCCTCTTGGTTGTATTCATTGATATGGAACCCGAATCGAGATCCATAAGGCCGACGCAGCAGCTCAAAAGTGTCGTTTTACCACAACCGCTGGGTCCCAGTAGAGCGTACCTTGGAAATTATGAATAACATCATAATATTAATTAAACAATAATGGCAATAAATAGTAACGATTTACACTGTTTTGGCTGAAACCTTTGAAAATATATTTATTCAATTCGGACTGGAAAAAGGTGGGGGGCCAATTCGAACTTGGAACAAATTTGAAACTTCGAACCTTGAATGAACTTATATGTTAAACTCTAGAACTTCGAAATCGTAATAAATGTATTTCTATAGGACGACGAGTCGATGAAATTACAGACCTACAGGCTGATAGACGCTATATTCGTCGTCTATTGCGTGGGTAGCGTGCAAGCTTATATTTCAAACATGACTTCTACGAGTAGAATGATAATAACAGAGACACAATTTTTAAATAACGGCCGTGTCATCAACTTGTATTACATTATTCAAATATGGACAAGACTAAATGATATACATGAAAACATCTGCAAATGTACGTTGTCCCCCTCTAAATAAAAAATAAATTAAGCCTAAATAAAATAAAATTACAAATACTCCGCGGACGGGTTTAATTGGATTTACACTGATGCATTTATACATTAACATGTATAAAACAGATATTTACATATATGTGAAAATTATTTCTTCTTCTGTAACCGATGGTAATTGGTCATAAGCACCCGTTGAGTATTACATAGTATTTTTATCTTCATAATAAAAGCATGCGGCAATACGGATACAACAATATTCCTTTGTCGTATATTCGACGTTTACACTGTCAATTAGCGAAGAGGTCGCCGTTTTTCATTGTCACAGAGTGTTTTTCTTTTTCTTTTTCACGCGGACTGATTGAGTCAATTATTCAATTTCCCTCCCGTAATTGCTCAATTGGCGAGATGTCGCCAAAAGTTCCTTGTTCGTTCCCTCCGACGTTTTGTTTGTTCCGTTTTTGCGAGGTGAAACCGATCGATTGTTAGAATAGGGTTACCGTGTACTCAAATTGTAAAAGCGTGTCTCGAATAAAAACCGCGTAATAGCTCAATTACTCATTCCGTCGCCAGTGGCAATCCATTCAGAGTGCGCGCAACATCAATTACCAAGAAGCGTATAATCCATTTCCGCGTAAGGTATTCGACCCGGTTTTGCTTTTTTCTTCTTTTTTTTACTGAAATTTTATCGTTAATTTCAAAGAAAATGTCGTTAATAATGGCGGCGGCGGCAAACTAGTCAAATCGGACATAATATTTCAGACATACCGTCCGACTGATCTTTTTCCAATTCTGTTTCATTTGCCGCTAGAATTCTGTTTTAATTTTTGTCGCACAAAATATTATTATATTCTCTATATTCTCGTCGTCCAAACCTTTCATTTTTTGTTTAGCATACCTGTTTTGTGGTCTGCGAGGGGTTGGAATACTGTAGATTTTTTGTGTTTCTATCTCCTCTCGCTGGTTTGGTCTTTTGCTAGACCGGTTTCGGCCGCTCGCCATCTTCAGTAGCGGTGTTAGTCACTAGTGACACTTTTGATGTTTTTTAGGCATCCTCGCTGCACTGTCACTGTCACTTGTACAGAAACACAAAAAATCTACGGTATTCCATTTTTTGCGTCGTGTTTACTCAGATTGGTGACGCTATTAGCGAAGAAGTAAGCGAAAATTGGCTTCAATAAAGTCAGGCGAGCTAACAGAAACTCTTAGTGCAATCGTTTGGTTTATCCATGTTTTTTGTTCAATAAAAGCTGGGGCTACGTCATTATACTGTTTGATCAAGTAATTTTCATTCAAGTTTCGTCCCTCTCAGTTCCCTTCAGTTTGATGTACCCACGCGCTTCACGAGTCAATATTGATTCGAGCCGTCCGTGTACGTTGGACAGTTGTACTCGAACTCGCTTGTACCGGAGTTGATGGGACATATTTTGTCTATTTAACAAAACAGTTCTGAAATAATATATGTCGAATAATGAATTGTTGTACTCACGTGCTTCCCACGGGCACGGACATGTTGAGTCCCTTAAGTACGGGGACGTTCCCGTGGGACTTGTACGCGTTTCTGACCTTCAGTCCGTACTCGGCCCAGTCCTGTTCCGGCTGGTCGATCCGAACTTGATCCATACCGCTGAAGGTGATCCTTCCCGAATGTCTTCTGGCAGGACCTCCGGCAGCTCCGCCTTGGCCGGCCTCCTCCGATTCGGGGACGCTGGGCCCTGGCCGAAACCGATAAGAAAATTAATCACTTCGAACGATGGACGATCATCATTAAAATAAGCCGTGTGTAAATTTACTGAGTACCTCGTACGGTCTGGGTTTAGGATGGGTCATACTCGAAGTGTTCTTCGCGAATATTTTCTGAAAAACTATTTTGCATTCCCTTTTTTTTCAAAAGTATCGATACCACACTCTAATTAAGGCTGCAGACAAGTTTATCAGCGCAAATAGAAAGATATACATTATTGTTTTTTCTAAATTTGTGCGGTCCGTTTGGGGTTTTTAATGAATGTTAACTGGTGTTTTATCGATCGTTCGTCGTTTTGGAATTTTTCTTTCTCTCCCTTATTCTTTTGCACATCTTTAGTTAAGTGTTAAATTGTCCGTATTAAATGTTTCCCGGCTATTTTCGGTGAGAGAGAGAGAGAAATTACAATTTTTCAAAAAAAACAAATATAATACCCCGAGCCGGCAATCGGTGGGACTCTACATAAACCTTCCGCTCTCACCCTATTCCAACTTATATGTATAATCTTGTAAACGGGTAGTGAAATGCGAGATTTGAAAAGTCCTTCTGACCGGTTCATTTAAATGAAAATCGACTCTCGGTACCTTATATTCGTTATAAAATACCGGCATTACCGCAATGAGTAGACCCCGGCCATAATCGGGTACTGTCCATCTTTTCCCACCAAACAGGCCAAACAGGATTAAGGACATTTTAGAAATGTTTTTACCTTCATATTTATGTTCAACCGCATTTTCGTCTCCACTTCGTCCAGTAATGGCTTCATTCATTCATTATTCATGCCTTTCAGTCCGATACTCAAATATATTGTCAGACGTCGTCAGATTATTCGCGTGCGCTGTATTAAAAATGTAAATGTAACGGCCGCGCTCAGAACACGAATTATAGAAAGGCCGTGCGCATTGATATTTGAAAACATTGTCTTGGAAAGTTTTCACGAAATGGTAAAGTCGGTATTGCCCCATCGGAAAACCAGTCTGTTATCTTAATTGAACCGAGAGAATTGAATTCTCGTATTCTACGGGTTTTGCGGTGAACGCGGAAGAGGCGGGTGGGACTTAGCGCCGCGATCAAAGTTCACTGTTGAAAGGTTAAACGGTAAGTCCCCACCTCGGGATGCTTCGTCGCGGATAGAGAAGAACAATCGGCTATAAGTCTCATAAAGTTCATTTCAGACAACTTGTCCTTGCGCGCTAAGTGCCTCCACGGAGGGTTTCTTATGTGTGCGATATCGACTCGAAAGCCGTTTAAAAGTCACTGCGATAATTCTCAATTGTAAAGAACAAGCGCTTTAATACCAAATTCTTGTAATATATAGCTTGTTGAAACATCACAATTGCGTATTTGGCGGAATGCCAGTTTTGGTGGCGAGAAGCCGAAACCGAAATATCTAGCCCAGTGCTAGACCGGTTTCGTTACCCACCGTCGTTAGTAGCATTCAAACTTTCAGAGCAGCGACGAACACGGCAGTTGTTATATTTCCGATTATTGTGCTTAGTTTGCATCACAAAATGTAATAGCATATAACATTAATAATAATGCGATTTATAGCATAACTTAACGGCGATATAAATGCATAATGGCCTTCTTAAAGCGTCGGCAGAGTTGACGTTTTAAATTCATTTCTCTATTTAAATTTTTTTTTCTATACGGAAAAAATGCAATTTATATTGCGAGAGTCCTTCCTGGCCACAGAACAGGTGTCTCAGGCTTCTTTGAATTATGTTATCTCCTACTGCTTCTTAATCAAATTATTATTCTCGCCAACTGGCATCCGGTAATACGCTAGGGGATGACCCACTGCTGTTCCGCGATTTGGAAATCACCCGACCGGCTCCATTGGAAGCGTTTTTGCCCATTCCTATCTGGGTCGTTCCTCTGCATGATTATTATATTCGATAAATTATCGATTTTATATTCGATTCGATTGCGGTATTATAATTTTCTTGCGGGACAAAACAAACCCAATCCTCCCCCCAAGTAATTATACCCCAGTTGGGCTAATATCCGATTTCGAAGCATTGTTTTGCGAATTCCGTGTGCCTAATGTTCTACACGCGGCCGGCTCATAGAACAATAGGGGCCAATAACAAATAAAGCGATTGATATTTAATGCTAACTGTTGCAAGAGGGTAAAGGCAGCAGTGGGCGTTCCGACGCTATGATTTGAACTTCGCGGCGCTTAAAATAACTGGGAAAAGCTATTTTTCCCAGCGATCCGCTATTAACGGCAAGAACGAGAGGAATAAATTTGTTCAGAAAAAATTTAGTTATTCTCCACGGGAAAAAACCTTCACAAACGCTCCCCGGAAGAGAGAAATGAACTCAAAAATGATTTAATTACAGGTCCCGAGTACTTAAGTCACTTTTGAATAGGGAATTGTGAATTCGCACATAATGAATTTTCCATTCATACAATTGATTCGAGGATTCGATATATAAAAGAGTTAGCCTAATCTATATATCAGGCGATAAAGTGAAATATTTTTGTAAGCTTAAAAAAACCGACCATTATAGCCGATGAACCGAAAATAACTCGGGCCCCCGTTACTAAATGGATATTGACTAGGGCGGGAATACGAAACCGGTTAACACAGAGGCCGAGTCAGTTTTTTTTGTGGATCGTTCCATTCTGCTTTTCGTACCTTTTTCGCTTTTCTACCACGCGTTTCTACTGAAATTTTCGCCTCGCTCAGGTAAAACCTATCCTCAAGGCCGGTGACTCTTATTTACATTCATTTCAAGATCGTGGCCTCTAACGTTTTTCGAATTTTATTATTTCAGGGTATACTAGGCGACGTGGAATTATAATTTTTACCGTAAATTTCGTGTGTTTCTGTCTCCTCTCGCTGGTCTTGTTTTTTGCCGATCTGTTGCTAGCGAAAGTTCCAAAAATTCCAACCCCTCGTAGACCACCAAACAAGTAGTTTTTCCGAGTTTCCGAGTTCAGGAAAAGTTATCCCCGCCTGAATAAACAGTCTATTCTACAGCTTATCTATTGAACCATAGACCCCCAGAACGTTAATGATAGGAGCCAAATCAATCATTGGTCAATTTATGCTCTTGCGTATGATTTTTTCACAATTTGTTATTTCAGCACCGGTTATTTCCCTCCAGTTATTTCCTTAGTGAGTCGCGTTGGCACCTTGCCGAAATCACTCCAGCTTTTCCTTTGCGTCCTTTCGTACCGAGTGAATAAATGTCGTACAGCTTAAAAATGGGAATTTTAATTATTTAATTTTTCCGTTATTCAGATTTTTTTCGATTTTCGTCCGCCCGATACGCCAAAGCGTGAGAGTGAGTTGAAGACGGGAATATAGAATATATGAAGTGTGATATCAATGGGCCAACTTACTAGAGGCGTCAGAACTTCTGCGGACCGCTTCTTGAATTGGCTGGTGGTGGTGCTCCTGATGCTCCTGGGGCTGTTGGGGCTGTTGAGGGGCGGACTCCCCGCCAACGGCTACTTCGGCTTCGGCCTCCTCCATCGCGCCCGCCTTAACCGGCAGAACGGCGGACGAACGAAACCCGGGAACGATTTGGGCGCTTCCGCGAACGCGACCGTGCTTCTTGCGGCTCGACCGCTTCTCGCCGTTTGGCCGGGGTCGGCCTCCGGGATGCCGGCTTATAGGGGGGGAAAAAAAAGGAAGAGGAAAAAAAACCCAGCCGTATGATAACAGCGCTCGGCGAGGCTGGCGCGGAAAGGACCTCCACTAAAGCGGCAGAGCTCTAACATCCCGCGCTACTGTCGAACCTCTCCCCTTATGCCACCGGTCACTTGGCTTTTACATTATTCAAAAAAACAGCTAGAACGAACAGGACTAACAGATCGGAATGAAAAAATAGCTTCCATCAGTTTGTTTTTCCCCTTGACTGCCTTTTTTCTATAAATTATTCATACTACGGCACTGTCGAGGGCGGGGGCGCCGTGTATAAGGTTTAGCGATTCCGAAGCTTCGCAAGTATACAATTGAATTCAAGAATATACATTCGGGGAATGCCACAGCCTTGTTAATCGACGGTGCAAGTGGTATTTTCTATTCCCGTTCAGATTGTTCTTGTTAAAATTTACAAGGGCTCCAGACTGATACGCTGCAGGATATTCCAGTATCACTCAACAGTATAATCCTTACGAGGGTAAAATTGTATAAATAACTACTACTACTACTACTAATACATGCATTTTTTCTTCATTTATTTTTTATTGTCACAACTAAAATTTGTATCAATTATGTCAAGTGACAGTGCGCTTACTACACGTTCACTCACTGAACCCTTGAAGGAGAAGTCACCCAATGATGGTGCTCCTGCCCTTACTCAGGTGGTAAGGAAATCGCGTGGTCACTCTCTCTTGAGGCGGCGTTCAGGATTATCCGGGAGGTGAAGTGAAGAAAGCTGCAAAGGATCGGATTGATGGGATAAATTTGAATGGAAGGATTGGTAACGGGAAGCTGCAAATTCACGGACAGACTGGAGTTTCAAATCTATGGATTTTTACGCCACAAATTACTTCAATGGGTTAAGTATTAAATCGTATCTAAATTCATATTACCTACTTAATCCCCTCATCTAGATATCTTACATTTTTCATTTTTTTTAAGTCACGGCTACAGATTTTTAATTATATTTATTGCGAAACATTGTGGGAATTAATTGTAGTTAAATACAGAAAACATTATATCCGCCTTTTCGTGCCGGCTGTATATAAAATATTTATCTCTTTAGTGCTTTGAGAAACCTTAAATATTCCTTTTCCGCCTCAATGAATTACGCCCCTACCTTTACGGTTTATTTTAAATTGGGCGAAATAAATCCCGACGATAATATCTTCGCGCGTCCTTCATAATCTGTTCACGACTACGCACGCTCACACTGTTGAACAGTATAGCCAGCGTAAGTAATGGCCCGTTAGACCTTCTAATGGTAAACAGAAACATATATAATAAGCTAGATGCGCGCTTAAATAGTTAGAAAGATGTTAGGAATAAAAATAATAACACTAATTTATTTCAAAATGTTTCTTCTATTCGCCTTCCTTGTTTTACTATTTTGTCGTTTTCTCATCGCTGAGTTAGATCCTGTACCGTCCAATATAATAATAATTCCTTTCTTCCTTCGTCCTTATTCGTCTTCCGACTGAATTCGTCACTATAGCAACCAAAATAATATTCTTTGCTTTTCTCCCTTTTTTTCTAAATTTCCTCAATTTCTTGAGTATGTTTTTCGCCATAATGTCGCTCCCTCTAGCTAATAATCTTCAGGAAATTATGATGTACGTGGGCCCGTGAGTTTATAATTTTATGAATAATTAGGATATAATGTATAAATGATTTAGAAAGCTAAAGGGTGTATCATTATGTACAATATGTACAGCGCTAATTGCCCCCGCCCCCTCACTTCGCCTATGACGTCACACAACATGGCAAGTTCTGTTCGAGGAAATACCTCGTTTTATGGCCGATATGTGTATTTATTTACGGGAGGGACACAATAGAAGGCCTTCAAATATGTCGTTTGCGATAAATTTTCCTCATAAGTATTCTCAACATATACATCGATTATCTGCTCCAAAATGAAACCATCTATTATTAAATTTTTGCCACCGAAGGACACTGAAATGCGCCATTTCCTCACTGCGGTTTGCGTGTCATGCTTAAAACTCAAATCGATTACAACAAAAAGATATCGAACGGCTGCAACTCGCTCATTGCAAAAATGACACCCATTAGAATAATTGCCGAGAACTGAACTGCCAAGCCCATTCTTATAACCCTATTGTATAGAATGGGTACTCTTGGTCAAAACTGGTGTAATTTACAGTGATACGTGAGAGCTTTTCAAAGATATACATTGCTTCAAATATAAACGTATGTGTGTTGCATTTTCTGTAATTTACTGTCTAAATAGCGTGGCGTATGCGATAGGTTCTCGAATAAACTTGTGGACACAAGATCGGAAGATTGATACTGTAATTTGTGTTGGAATATAATTTTTCTTTTGCGCCACTCTCTCACGATAGGATTCCGAGAAAAGTTGTTAAAAACGGCGGTTTAATTTTGGGAATAATTTTTTGGTGAGAAGTAGAAAATTCGTTGGCCAAAAATGACTATATCCTATTGTAAAGACGCGAAGGGTCATTAACGTCGAAGGGGGACCAGTTGCGAACCCAGGAAAATAATCAGTATTAAAATGTGCGTCAACTCTGAACCGGAATGCGGTCGCTCTGCAATGCATTATTCAGCCGGTTGTCTGTACACAGATAATATTTTTTCTGCCGCAGTATAAGAAACGAAGAAAAAAAATTAATCTCTCAGTAACCGTTTTTACGGCCTTAGATAAGGAAAAGGCGGGCATTAGGTAACGCCTAGTCACGCACCGCAACGCGGATCTGTCTGTTTTCGTAATTGCAAATATAAATCATTGGAAGGAGTTTGTGTTCCAATCAGTTGGGGCTTCCTTAGATTTCAGTTTGCTCGTGGAGTTCACTATCAAATTAACAAGTTGGTTGTTAAAATAACCGCCGTGCTGGCTATTTTCTGAACGCATTCTAAAAGCCCAGTCCTGATCATGAACGCTTGTGAGATTTTCGGTTTCATTTCATGTGGAGTTCTGCACGCGATGAAGGAACGGCATCGTTTCTAACCCACCGTTGATGTCTCTTCGCACATGCCGCCCGCATTGGCCCGCGTCCCAGGCTTTTCCCGATACGGTTTGGTCTTTTGCTAGGCCGGTGTCGGCTGCTCGCCACCAGTATGCCGATTCACTCTGGCGTATGGGGGGCATTTCTATCGCGTCGCAAACCCGTGCAGACCACATAACAAGTAATCCGAACCGGACCAATTTAATCGTCGTATACAGTCCAATTACCGGAAATTATGACCACTATATTGTCCATTTAGTCGAAATTCGGAAAAAATATTCCGCCATAATAGTTTCCGGACAGCTTTATTGATATTATTATTTAAAGTAATAATTTACAAAACTCCTATCGTCAATCCCGTCTGTTGTTCAGGGGAGAAACCAATGTCAATTTAAGACATAAATTTCAATGACAAACTGGAAAATTTAACAGCATCTAGTGGTAGAAAAACTTCAATTTCATTGAGTGGACTTCATTCTCTCCGGATCCGTTTATCTAGTATTGGCATCGGTATCAATCAAGTTGTTCCGCACGCGAGTGATGAACGGGCCAGCGTTGCTTGCATTTTCCAAACAAGGCCACAAATTGACTCGTCGACTTCGAACTCTCCGCGCTTAAAAGATCACCCGCGTTCTTCATCATCGTGTATATTTCGTCATAACGATATTGTATACGTATGGTATACCCATACAACTATTATGTTATGATTATGCCAACGTAAATTCTGCCTTTAAATTTTCATTCAATATTTTTGCCGTTATATTGTTTTATGTAATTTGATTTAGATATATAAGTTTATTCTACAACTATTAGTCTCTCGGATACATTTATTAAGTTTAGTTATGTTAAGACTATATATATATATATATATATATATATATATATATATATATATATACGGCTGGGCGAAGGGGGAATGTGCTTGAGTGTAGCAAGGTGTACAATATGCAGAATGTGTAAATGATGAAGGCCATTTGTGACATTCCCTTGCTATTGTACAAATAAATTGCATGTCTCATTCATAGCATGTTTGCTATGTATATATATATATATATATATATATATATATATATATATATATATATATATATATATCGAAGGGAAACCGTCCAATGGACGCAAATGTCTTGGCCGTGGTTGTCTTGGCCTTTTAAATTGGCCGATTATTTTATGGCCGTACTCGGGTTAAAAAACGCCTAGTCACGGCTTACAATAAGCAGTGTCGTAGTCTTGGTTTAATGGAAGCCAATAACTGTATAGTAATAAACCGGAGAGTTTTCCTTATAGGTCCCGGTTATATGACTCTCCTATATACCATCGGCTTCCCGCCAGTGCTATTAGAATTAAATAATACAGGTATTTACGAACGCGAAGAAAAGAATGAATTTAAATTTAAGTTGTCATTGAATTTCCCGGCCGGCTTCTATTTATGTTCATTCAATCGGCCGTAAATTGAATGAAGCAAATTTACGACCTTGTCGATCTGTAATTCGGACAACTAAAGAATCCGCCGTATTAGGACCGAATGCAAGTTCCTGACAGCATTTCAAATGGTCCTAAAGACTAATTGGCGATTAAAAGGCCATTTAAACGAGCCAATCGAAAGCATTGATACAGATCAATGGGTTCACCAAACAATTGATCAATTGCTCAATGACTGATGTTGAATTGGCTTTAATATTTAATAATCACCTCCAAGAAAGCACCCCACTGTATATAACTGTATATAGTTGTATTTTTTTTATAAAATTTACGGTCGATTATGTTTACTATGTTGTGTACAATAGCAGTACAGCATCGATAGAAAGGAGAGACGGAAAAAACAAGCCAAGGACCGATCAAAATAAAAATAAGGAACAGATATAAAAGAGAATATAAAATTATAATACATCTGATCAATATGTACTCAGGAACCACCTTAGTCTCATGAAAAACATGGGTCAGGATTTATTTTATATTACTTTGTTGGAAAACATACCCTGCTTTTAAGGTTGAACCATAAAAGGATACAAACGTTATACAATATTTATTCAATGAAGGCGTTTAACTGCGAGAAATGACCAGAGTGAAGAAGCCTCCAGGTTACTTGGTATTGTGTATTTACGATCATAAAAGTTTTCCTATTGATCCAAAATTTATTTGAAACAGTTTATTTTTATTAATCTAGTTAATCGGTGCAAGTGCACCAAACGAACTTTAGTTAAGTACATTTCCGCACCACCCTCAAGGGGCGCTAGTTTCGGTGCATACGCACTAAACGAACTTTAGTTAAGTACATTTCCGCACCACCCTCAAGGGGCGCTAGTTTCGGTGCATACGCACTAAACGAACTTTAGTTAAGTACATTTCCGCACCACCCTCAAGGGGCGCTAGTTTCGGTGCATACGCACTAAACGAACTTTAGTTAAGTACATTTCCGCACCACCCTCAAGGGGCGCTAGTTTCGGTGCATACGCACCAAACGAACTTTAGTTAAGTACATTTCCGCACCACCCTCAAGGGGCGCTAGTTTATCGGTGCATGCGCACCAAACGAACTTTAGTTAAGTACATTTCCGCACCACACTAAGGGAGGCGCTAGTTTATCGGTGCAAGTGCACCAAACGAACTTTAGTTAAGTACATTTCCGCACCACACTCAGTGGGGCGCTAGTTTATCGGTGCAAGTGGACCCAACGAACTTTAGTTAAGTGCATTTCCGCACCACACTCAGTGGGGCGCTAGTTTATCGGAGCAAGTGGACCCAACGAACTTTAGTTAAGTACATTTCCGCACCACCGTCAGTGGGGCGCTAGTTTATCGGTGCAAATGGACCCAACGATCTTTAGTTAAGTACATTTCCGCACCGTAAGTTTTTGTCTATGAAAGTATTGCTTTCTCTTTAAATAAAAATTATTAGATATAGATTACTAATACTAAAGTACTGAACTAAGTTCGTGCAAGTTAACAGAAGGCGTGATGGCCCATTTTATAGCTGGGGCACCGGCCATCTTTGACTGAAACTAAGGCCAAGTGACTTTACTTTTTGGGTGAAGTGTCCCGTCAGCACGAAACCGGTCTAGCATTAAAACCGAATTGGGTTTAATGAGAGAATTAATAACTTTCGATCAGCTGTCGATGTGTGCTACAATGCCCGTATACCCTGTGTTTCAAGTTCTCCTCAGTTTTGCAATATTTTATGACGTATCCTGTATCTCATTATTTTTCATATTTGGGACTGCAATGCTTCATAATGCCGAAGCGGCAGCCTTGGCGCGGTCATAAATTGTGAACTTGAAATTTTTATCTTCGACGTTTATAGACCCTAAAAAAGAAGATATATTATGAAAATTTCCGCAGTCGAATTCCTGGCTTAGAACATTCGCATAATATTAAGCAAGTTTTTAAATTTCGCTGCTCCGGCATCACGTTGGCACGCAGTATACAAAGCTCCGTTCGGTTTTTTGGAGTTCGCGTCCACAAACTTCAGAACGCAATATCCGAAACGCATTATCAGGCAAATGTTTTACCGATGTTCGGCGATTCAATTATGCCTTTTTCCCTGATCCACACTCGGTTTCTAGAATCTTCGGTCTGTAGGGGGGTATCCGACTGCGATGTAATTAATATATAAAGATAAGAGCTATAATTAATGTCCGAATTGTTGGATATCCTATTGGAAACGAGTTCTCAGAACGGTGAGCCCGGTCATTCACTACCGCCCGGCCCAACCACAGAGCGTGCTCGCTGGCCAAATAACACGAAAAAATAATTAGTAACACCTCCCCTTTATATTTCCGTTCGCGCTTTTAATATTTTCGATTAAAGGACAAGAAAATCCTTGCCGCTCGCTAGCTTAAGACGGAAGAGGTTGAAGGTTGGAGGAGCGGTCGAACCGTCGACGTTGAAATCCGCGAGGGCCCTGGGCCCAACCTCGCAGATGTCCCCGGCCTCTGAATTTATCGCGGAACGGCGGTTTTCAATTTTTCTTGGAGTCCATTAACGAGACAGTTATGGCACTTTACGACACTGCTAAAACCTGAGGTCCCGCCCACGGTCGTAACCTGCCGGCGATGTTTACGACCGCGTGACGTCCGTACCCCGAGCATGGAAGACGCGCGGTAAAGGCGCGGTAAAACCCATTCCCCCATTGCCAAGCCGGGATTCTTCTCCCAATCAGCAAGTACAACCGCGTCCAATTAATGAAAAGATGGCGAGATCGAACAGTCGGTTCCAATAGACAATTCAAGTAATAACTTCCAATACTTTATGTACTTCCTAGACTTGAAATGTGCGTCACAAGGGTATATATACGCTTACACAACCGCAGTCTTGTTCGAGGGTTAGCAATTTACACGAAAGACATCTAATAATAAGCGGATTCATAATTTCAGATTTAAGAAATACTCCTATCCCGGCTTTTTTCGTAAATATTTTGCCGTTAATCTCTCTCAATGCTGAAAAACATTTTCACAACTGTTTCAACTCTAATCTCTCGTCCGGACTATACAAGAACAACTCTCCCTCGTGGAAAGCGTCGTAGAGACGGAGGATTGAAAAAAATCAATTGCGAAAAAAGTGTATACACTTTTCAAGTTACATTTACTCTGAGAAGAGATAAATGTCCCAACTACCTATTCCAGGTAAAACAATCTCTATATATTTACTCTAAATATCTGTCGACTGTTGGTGTTCTAAACGCAGAAAAAGTCATACGTACTACACCGCATGAAAATTTGTACAAAATATGAATAATTTTCATGTTCCCATTCTATAAATAAGGTTGATAGCGAAATGACTTAGTTTCTGCAACAGTCAATCCTTGTTACGGAGTTAAAATGTATTTTCCCAGCCGGCAAAATTCATTCGCGGATGTTTTAAAACAGCCGATCAGATATTATGTTGGCTCATTACGATGGGCCCAAATAGCCCAACATTTCGTGCGGATTTGTTGATTTTTTTTTTCTAAGTTGTGCGCCGAAAAATCGAAAAGCTTAAATTCGAGAGCCGGTCGTAACGAGGCTGTGTATATTAGCTTGAAGCGCTTTAATAATATACGGCCCGCAAGCTTGAAAAACAAGTATTTTTTTTGCCATCCGGTGCGGAGGGCCGTGACGCGGGTTTACGGTGGCGCCCCAACGTGCGTCACTGCATTATTCTGGGTTTATTATTTTTTGTTCTTTTGCCCCTCGCCGCCGGAGGGCTCATATAAATGTCTATCCTCTTTTTTTCCGGTTAAAGTTTATCGCGCGCGCAAAAAAAAAACTTCGGTTGGGCGCCGGATTTAGTCGAGTGGCTGCGGTGGGAGAGGTATTTTTATGTATTTCGTGTTCCGGGAAAAGGGACAACGTTTTTCGAAAGAAGGAAAGAGAGACTGGGGTGGGAAAATTCGCGATAACATCTTGAAGACTCTAAACATCGCTATTCCCTCTCTCGTATAGAGGAGGAAGTTGCCACTCAGATGCAAGTATTTGGATTATGATCTATACGAATTTGTTGAGTACATATTCGGTCGCATAACGCTGAAGACGGATTGAAAATCAAGTTCAATAAATAGTTTCAATTCGTGCTCAGCGGACGGAAGTGTCGTGGAGAGCGTTGGTCGTCCACGCGAGGCCGGCACGAATCCCCTCGTTCAGCCGTTTAATAGCAGATATCGAAGGGGCTCATTTAAAGACGACAATAATTGGATTGTATATCGTGTCGCGGTACCAGAGAAACTAGTTGCGAAACGCTTCCTCAAAACCTGTACAAAGAAAGGGGACCGCCCGCCGCCCTTGAATTATTATTGGCCAACGGGCAAATTGCACAAACGGACGCGTAATTACGTCACATCGCAGATATTAATCCAGAATATTAATATCGCAGAATATGACTGTCACCTCTCGCATGAGGTAATTAATGTGGAACAGAACTGTAGTCAGTTCCTTGCTAATATTTGCCGCTGAACACTCAAGCCACAAGTGTAAATCCACTTCTTAGTGAATACAAGAATTTAACCTACCAACTAAATAATGTAGAAGACCACACACGACTAGATTATTCGTAACAATAATTATCTAATGATATTCTGAAAACACAGGGTTCATAAAGAATTGCTAGAAAATAACAAAAAAACTGGCAAATTGTATTTAATTTAGAAATAATAATAATTGACTACAAGACACCGATGGAAATATTAACGGGATCGTCAAATTTTAATCAAGTGTTCGAGTGAAATAAAATAGTATATAAAAACAAAAATAAAAAAAGGAATGATACAATGCACCGCAAAGACGAAAACAATACAAAAATAAATTTTTTAATACACGATAATGGTATTGCACGTCACTGGTAAACAGCTTTGTTCCGTAATATAGTGCACTTTGATAATATTCTTCATTTCTTGCAGGTCCCTTCTATTCCACACATATGCATAGTCTCTTATTACATTCGTAATATATAAATAGTCACAGTATGTTTGTGTTATTACTCAAAAATGTATGTGTATATATATATATATATATATATATATATATATATATATATATATATTTCGATAGAATATGTCTACTGAAATCATGAGATAAATTGCGTTATAAATAAATGACATAATTCGTATTCCAAGTTTAGTATTAAATGCATCCTTCGGAATGTAACTTCTAAACTTTTCTGGTGCTCCCCACTGGTAATTACGAAAGAACTGTGCTTCAACTTTCATACATAGAAAAGTATACATTTTGTTATCCAATGGGGAATAATTGACTTACTGCAATCGGTGAACTTACAGTATAAATTCGATAACAACGTGCTCTTCGTCCATTCCGAATGTGAAGTTTCTCAAAACGCCCCGTTAATTACAACTTTACGGAGCGGGTTGAGTACAAAAGCGCCATTACTTTTTTTACTATAATAAACAAACAAAACTGAAGATTTTTGAAATGTTTGACGAAAAAATAAACTAGAAAAGTATGCACAAAACAGCACAATTCGTCACTTCACTATTTAAGTTGAGAAACTTTGGCAGGTGCCGCGTGTCACGGTAGTGTAGGGACGCTGAGCAATAACAACTACAGTAGAACTCAAATCACACTCAATTGTACGAATTGTTAAAAATAAATTTAACGACACAAATAATTCTATAGGGCACAAGAAGACAAGGTTATTCTACATTCGGTTCCAAATAAAAATAAATTTAGTATAAATAATATAAATATAGCTTTCTTTTGTTTGTTCAGTGTTCTACTGTAGTTCTTGCAACTGTCCTTCTTGTAAATTCAAAATTTTTAAAACACTTCTCCGAATGGCTTCAGCGGGCGCACAACTCGAACGACAGATATTGTCCCCGGCGGTTCTCCCTGCCGTTCTCGATTTTCACATGGCCCTGAGCCCCTTCCTGATCTTGATGACGAGCCTGGTCATGAGGCAGAAGAAGAGTATCCAGAGTGAGGAGGAGATGAAGCCCTTGTAGACGGTGGTGTGGTCTATGCTCCAGCCGCGGGCGGTCAGCGCCCTCATCGCCTCAGTCGGCAGCGAGGTCGGCAGCAGCCAACCGATCGACTTCAGTATCGAATGCATGCCCTCTTGGGGCCACAGCATTCCTACAATAACGATTCATATATTTTATTTTTGCGGCAAAAAATAATTTAAAAAATTTAATTTCGAATACCTGTTTTTGCCGTCTGCGAGGGGTTGGAATACCGTAGATTTCGTGTGTTCTCTCTCCTCTCGCTGGTTTTGTCTTTTGGTAGACCGGTTTAGGCTGCTCGCCATCTTCAGTAGCGGTGTTAGTCACTTTTGGCACTTGGGATGTTTTTTGGGCATCCTCACTGCACTGTCACTGCCTCTTTTACTGTGGTGGTTGTCTGTCTGTCGTGTGTATATATACGCGTCTTGCTATTGTGTTTTGGGGGATGTTTTTTGTTTTATTTGAGGTTGTTTTTAATTAATCGGCTTAAGTCTTTGTCAGATTGTCGGTCAAAAGGGAGGGCGGTTGGGCGGGTGAGGTAATCCAATAGACCAAACCACGAGAGGAAACAGAAAAACACGAAATCTACGGCTCCTTTGAGCATAGGTATGCTAATTGGAACTCATGTGGAGCTAAAGAATCTTTGAAGGGACAAAAAGAAATAATATTCCAGGGACTAGTACTTTCATTTTTGGAGTTTGGACTTGGGCAGAATTCAACTGTGAATATTTCAGATAGAATTTATGAAAAATTATTTCTTCACAGTGTTAATGGTTCAAATATCAAGAAAGAGAGTTTTCTCTTTTTGGGGCTAATTCCTGCCCAAATCAAGACTAGAAATGAAAATATGTTCTGTTGACTTGTGACTCCAATAACTGATTGGGACAATTACAGGGAGTAGGAGCATTAACATTCCTATTCCTAAAAGTAGCACATACATTCTACTTGAGCAGAAAATAAAAACATCATAAATAACTGCAGGAATGAGCAAAATAATTTTATTGAAAGTCTTGAACTGATTAATTAGAAAATGAATTATTAAGTTAGAAAAAAATTATGAAATAAACTTGACTTACCACTCATTGAACAGAGAGGAAAGAAACTTCCAATTCCCATGAATGATGCCGTGTTCATTGTATCGGATACTACTGATATAAGAAAACCTGAAAATTAATATTAATTAATATTTCAGATTGTAAAAAATAAGTACTGCAATTCAATATAATTAAATTCCAATATTGTAGAATATCAAAAGTGGTTATGAATAAAATCATAAAATTCTTTGAAGAATCCAAAATAATTAAAATTGATTATAGAAGAAAATTCATTGCCCTTGTATACACAAAAAAAATCTTTTTCTATGTTTTTATTTTTATTTTATAATAATTTATCATTGGAACTATAGTTAGAACAAGCTTGATAAATGAAAATGTAATTAGTCATATTGTTGCTGAAGCTCCACTAACCGAAGCACATCCCACTTAGTCCTTGCAGTATGAGCAATATTGAAGTCCAAAAGAAGTTACCAACGAAAGGACTGTCGAAAACCTGATACATAATTATCATCATGAGCATTCCCTGGATGCAGAGTACAACAAATTGGACGACAGAGTGAGCCACAACAACCTCAAGAGCTGTTACTCCTATTGAAAATTCAAAGAAATACAAATTAAAAAATAATTTTATATCCACTTTATAATGTTATATTTATTTTTTACTACTAATATTTATAATATTATATATACTAGATGAAAAAAATTTCATGCATTATTTGTAACAAGTATTGCAGACAAATTAAATTTAAAAATAAAATATCTAATACAATAAAAAATTTTGGAAAGTAAATATATTTTTTTAATGATAATAAAGACAGATAATATTAATTATAATCTTTAATTTCTAATGAAAGAACTGACTCTTAGTTATTCCATGCATAAATAAAACAACAAATACACGAATAAATCTGACAGTGAATTAAATTCTTTAATAATCTCTCCTTGTTTTACAAAAACAATTTATTATTTTCACTTAGAGTTCTCACCTGCTACCATACATCTCTCTAAAATACCAGCCATTTTCTCGTAGAGCATAACGCCAACAGTGAACATCAGAGGAAGATAGAACATGAAACTAGAAAAACAAAATATAAATTATAAACTTATATTTTGATAAACAGTATATTAATTAAATACATGAAGTAAACTACTTTTTCACTTACACAACTATAACGGCCGGAGACGCAAAATGTATGAAACTGGGATTTCTGGTACCGTAAATTGGATTTTCAAACTGCAACATAAATGAAAATTAGAAGAAAAAAATTGCGACATAATATTATTTCTCGATATTACAACAACTGTTGTTCTTACCCTGACTGGTATGTTGGCCGCCTGAGAAGGCCATCCACAGTCCCTGAAGACGTCTTGTAGGAAGTCGGCGTATCCGCTAATCAGATCTTCGCGAAGCATATTGCCAATATACTGGTCTGGAAAGGGAATATGGAAAAACAGAAAAAGAAAACGGACGGTAATTAAAAATTCGACACCCCAATAATAACATATGGTATTGTATTTCAATGCCGTTTTTAGAAACAATCTCTTAATTTTGGAATTTTGGCTCGAACGCCGAAAGTCGAACACGTTGGAAATACAATCCGCCGGCGGCGTAAACTGGATTTCGGCCAATTTTCCGTTTCCTTGTCTCAGACAAAAATGCATAATTAGTTGGGCCCGGTCCCAATATTCATATTTATTTAAAATGGGTACTGAAAACGTCCAAGAGTCTAATTACATTATTGACACACTTAAAGGGGGGTATGATCATATTCTTTCAGCTGGCGTGAGAGAAACAACCATTTTTTTTAAAAATGTTTAACAACGGTTTGTAAGGGATTACCCGGAGTAGAGGCGGAGAGTGGAGCCCGCTAAAAGTAAATTCTAAACTATTCAACGGTCTCTTTTAGACAAGAATGAGACCTATTTGCGCACGACTGAGTAATAGGCTTAATTTTACTATCTAGCAGTAAATATACTGCTGAAATTTACAGAGGAGGCGAATCTTAAGGACGAAATACGAACAAAACATCGCGTGTAACAATAATTGGGCTTAATAAATTTGAGGCAAAAAAATATTATGTCAAGCGAACAAATTCAAATAAAAAATAAAAACTGGTCAATATTAGAGATATTATTCAATTAATAGCAGCACTAATTGTCTGATACAAAAATATATTTTGTTTGAAATCCATTAACACCTCTAATTCCATTCCGGTGAATCCTATACTATTTCTTGTCTTTCACACTCTATAAACTGTCCAACAGTCTAGGGCCGGGTATTAATTTTCATTGAGAATGATGGATATTTTAGAGAAGATGCTCAATTTTGTATAATAATTGAATTATACAGACTGGACATATCCATCCAGACGTTCAGTTGACTGAGCTCAACGGCCATATCGCTGGCGTCGCCCGTGAAATTGATTCTTTCGGCCAACGCCTGCGAGTAGTTGTGGGCAAAGTGGAGCAGGCCCCACGCCTTGTTCATACCAACGGCGGCCCTACCATCTTCCAGTCTCTCGTATTCAACCTGCAATACAAAACATATTATACAGTATGATTTCGAGCGTTTCCCTCACCTCTCGCTGGTTCGGTCTTTGGCTAGACCATCGTCAGCAGCGGTGTCTTGGGCATCCTCACTGTACTGCGACCTTCACTTGTACATATACGTGTCTTCTTATTGTGTTTCTGGGCAATTTCGTTTGTCTTATTTGGGCTGGGAGGGATTTCGTTAATAGGCCAAAGTCTTTGTCGGATTATCGGTCAAATATATATTTGATCACACAACCGGTCACAACTATTTGGTTCCGACTTCCAAATATATGACAGGAAACCTATCTGGTATTGTGCATTTACGATCATAAAAGTTTTCCTGTCGCTCCAAAATTTATTGAAAAATGTTTATTTTTAGTAATTCTAGGCTTCAAACTAAAACAAACTTTAGATAAGTAATCGGTGCACTTTGCACCGATAAACTAGCGCTCCACTGAGTGTGGTGCGGAAATGTACTTAACTAAAGTTCGTTTGGTGCGCATGCACCGATAAACTAGCGCCCCCCTGAGGGTGGTGCGGAAATGTACTTAACTAAAGTTCGTTTGGTGCGCATGCACCGATAAACTAGCGCCCCTTGAGGGTGGTGCGGAAATGTACTTAACTAAAGTTCGTTTGGTGCGCATGCACCGAAACTAGCGCCCCCTGAGAGTGGTGCGGAAATGTACTTAACTAAAGTTCGTTTGGTGCGCATGCACCGATAAACTAGCGCCCCTTGAGGGTGGTGCGGAAATGTACTTAACTAAAGTTCGTTTGGTGCGCATGCACCGAAACTAACGCCCCTAAGAGAGTGGTGCCGGAAATGTACTTAACTAAAGTTCGTTTGGTGCGCATGCATGATAAACTAACGCCCCTTGAGGGTGGTGCGGAAATGTACTTAACTAAAGTTCGTTTGGTGCGCATGCACCGATAAACTAGCGCCCCCTGAGCGTGGTGCGGAAATGTACTTAACTAAAGTTCGTTTGGTGCGCATGCACCGATAAACTAGCGCCCCCCTGAGGGTGGTGCGGAAATGTACTTAACTAAAGTTCGTTTGGTGCGCATGCACCGATAAACTAGCGCCCCCCTGAGGGTGGTGCGGAAATGTACTTAACTAAAGTTCGTTTTGTACACTTGCACTGATAAACTAGCGCCCCTTGAGGGTGGTGCGGAAATGTACTTAACTAAAGTTCGTTTGGTGTACTTGCACCGATAAACTAGCGCTACCCTGAGTGTGGTGCGGAAATGTACTTAACTAAAGTTCGTTAGCTGCGCATGCACCGATAAACTAGCGCCTCCCTGAGTGTGGTGCGGAAATGTATTTAACCCCGTGTTTATATATAACTATTTGTACTGACCATTATAAAATTATTTTTAATATATCAAGTTTAGCAATCTCGCAAAACAGACCAGATTTATTGTCCGGACGCGTATTTTGTCTATGTATCTACAGCTGAGCGGAAGATTGAGAAAGCACCCGGATTTGGGCAAGTGGGCGCAGTCCGAAAGGCCGTTGGTGAGCTCTTCTGCGACGACGGCAATATTGAGGCCTTCCGGGTCGTGGCCGATGGCCAGGTTGTACAGCGTGCACTGGACAAGTGGCAGACCCAAGAGGAACACCATCATACTGCAATATCACAGAGTACGGAAGTGTGCATCAATGCAATAAATAAACAAGTGTTGAGGCAAAGTCGAAGGAAAATTAGGCCTTCGCCTGTATAATCCACCTCAAATTGCACCCTATCCCTAATCCCTATAAAACAATCTTGTTGTACCGAATTCCAAATAAATTCAACTTTTTCTAAGTCAAATTCGAACTTTTTCGAAGTCAAAAAAAGTTCACGGACAACGCATATTTGAATTCACGGAGTAAATTCGAGTAAACTGGTTATTAATATGAAGTACCATATTTTCCCCTTATCTTACCAACATTACGCTGTCCAGAATGTAAACAATAAAATGATGCAAGAAATATTCTAAGTGGACGGGTTGATTTAGAGCTCCTTAAATTTCGAATAATATAGTAAATAAAATAATCTCGTCATAATTTTTGCTTTTAATAATTACTGTTCACTGTCTCAACACAAGTTATACTGCGGTAGGAAAAAGCTGAAACGAAACTCCGCTCGCACAATCTCGTCTTAATCCATACAATTTTCGACTTCTTGCCATCGTTAGTAGTACCAGTCCCTGAATAACTAGTGCGCCGACATAAGTGCATCACTTTATAGTCTGAGGCCGAACTGAACTGAATAATTTTTTATTTAATTTAAACTTACGCTTTATTCCTCCACATAAAATACCAGTTTTTAATCAACTGAGCCATGAATCTCGACCAAAGGAACCATCCTTCTCCGTTCAGGGGGGACCGAGTTTTTTTTTTCGGCACGTCGGGATACGGAATACTCTGGAAAAGAAAATTTTTAGTTTTCAAACGGCCTTTTCAAAACAATAGAAAATAAATTTTTCCAACAACACGTCTTCAACTCGAATACACTGCAAATGTATGCAATTGATGCTGAAATAGAAGCCAGTCTGTTGGTGGGCAAACGTCTGATAAAAGCCCTAAAACTGCTGCAGTATAATATCAGATCGTGCTGTTGCAAAATTTTTATTTTAGAGCAACAGTTTCCAGAACATTAAAGTTCAAAATTTATATTTCAATATAAAATTAATTTTGCGGCAAAAAGGTGTCTGGCCGTTGCGAAACGAGGAATCTGAATGCGGGGCCAATACTTCACAAGAGAAGAAATAGAAAACACATTTGAGGCCGGATTATTTTCTGCACAATTTTGAATTAAAAATAAGCAACGGGGCTAAAACTGAAAAGCCAATTCAGTTTTTATTTCTGCCTCCCCCCCCCCCTGGAGCGGTTGTTATTTATGAGGGCAGGCAAAATGCGTGGGGGACTTGACAATAGCCTGCGGGCATTTATCAGGGTTAAGTATATTTCGAACATTAAGTCGGGAAAAAAAAACGTAATCGACAAAATTAATTCTCAGGACAGAAATATCGTATATGAACTGAATAGTATGTTTACAGTTTGAAGTGGATAGTTTACATTATAATTCAGTTAGATTTAAAAAATATTTTGTAGTTTAATTTTTAAACTGATACGAAATAAGAATTCCTAATCAAATATTTTTGGCTCCGCATTGAAAGTTAAAAAAAAATGTAAACGCCTATTTAGGTCATAAAGATATTCCCGGATCAGTACATACAAACTATGTTATTACATATAAGGAGCATTAAATGCTGCCTTCTCTTTATATACTGTACACAACATAATATGGTCGCTTATAAATACATTTGAATGTTTCAAAAAATATATATATATATATATATATATATATATATATATATATATATGCCTGCTCCCATCTACTCTCCTGATTAGGACAAAATGATCGTTATGTTCCAAACCCTCACTGGATCCCCCCCTCCCCAAAATATAAACATATTAATATTTTTTCCCTATTTCTTTCCCGCGCAATTGTTCTGTCTGCCGATAATTAAGACTGAAATACAAATGTCTACGAGCCTTTCTTTCTTTGCAACTGTTATTGTTTTGTCAAGATAACGTGTCTATTCTCTCGGGAAATTTTTTCTTCTGAACCCCAGAACCCGACAAACAATAAACTAGACAATGTGGTGCGCAGTTGCCCCACTAATTTTTGCGGAGAGAAGCCCAAATGTACTCGCTCAAACTTATTATTTGTATCATCGGGTTTTCGGAGGGTTAATCGAGAGGCTGGGCGCTATCCCGGAACATTATAAATAGTGAGGGGCAGAAGGAGGACCGCCCGGTGTTGCCGACAAAAATAAACGATCCCCTTTACCTCGGACGTGTGTGGAAAAAAAAAATTTCCCCACAATTTCCATGCTCTGTTTGTTCTCCGGACGTGAATGGCGCCCTCCCCCCCACACACGGGGCACACCGACGACGTATTTTTAAATGAAACAATCCACGCCTTTTGATCTCGCGAGGAAAGCCAAAGCCGCCCCCTCCCGGCGGACCAGAATAAAGAAGGAAGTTCACCTGTTGCAAGTCATTCAAAAAATTAAGCCCAAGAATGCCGTTCACGCCGGACGCGTCGATAATTTTTTTGCATAATATTTATAAAGCGCACTTCTTTTAGTCCCGACCACCAAATCGTTTTTATCAATTGAGGAGGCTCATATCTACCTGGACTCTCCGATTAAAATCGTGTCCCACTAATTCACATTTTGCATCAAACTCTTTTAAAGCGAATTTATCGCCGTTCTGAATTAGGCTTATGACAAAAGTGTAATATGGGGTCTGTGTCGGGAGTGGTACGAATATTACCAGGGTACAGAGTAGAGGAGATCGAGAGGGACAATAATCTGCGCAACAGTCTTTTCTCACGGCTCAAGTGGTAAGATGGTATACCTTGTTCCATTGCGTTATTGAATTATATTTGTTTTTTATTTTTTGTCTGAAAAAGTGTAATCCCTAACCCGCCGAAAATACCTAACGCAGAGATGCCTGAAGATGGTTGAAAACCGGGTAAAAGTTCACATAAAATGAATTGGGAAAACTTACTTTTGGCTGTATCTGGTCGTCTTCGCCGGTCGTCCTATGCTGGTTGTGGCTGAGCTCGAGGAAGACCTGTTCGAGGTTATCACAGTGGTGGCTGATCATCAGCTGGGTGGGAGCGTCCTCGCACAGTAGAACTCCGCCCCTCATCAGCCCAATCTGATGATAACACACGAAGGTTTTATATATATAATTGTAATAAAAAAACATATAAATAGCTAAAGAGTTTGGCGTCGTGGAGGAAATATTATCGAGAGCGAATTATTTCCTGAATCCGTAGGCTTGAAGTAAACATTTTTAATAATCTAAAACCAAATAGAAAGTAGAAATAACTAGGAAGAGATACATTAGTCAGACTTTCCCCATATTAATTGTATAGTCGAGTTATCTTGTTTCCGGGTGAGCAACGTACAAGAAAAGTGTAATAAAACTTCAACCACCAAGATGGCCAATACAACACTACTGAAGAATTATGTTATTCGAAGAATTGTGATTAATCCGTCCACAAATATGGATAGTCTTCTTCAGTCCATTTTCACCAAAAACAAACAAATTTGTGACATTTTAAACTGATACGACATCTCGCGGTAGAAACGTAGACTAGAGCTGTGAATACCTGATAAAACACGGTTACGATCGTGTCCTATCAATATGGCGTTCTATCGCAAAGGATGACCAATTTCCCGAAACATTTTCAACTCCCCGCGAATTCCTTACGGAGCAAAAAAGGAAAACTATTTTCTTATATTCTAGTCAGCTTCTACCTTAAAAATCAAGTTATTTGCAGTTACTGAAGACCGGTTTGGGCTAAGACCGAAACGACGAATGGAGGGGCAGAGGTTCGCAAGAGTGGCCGACTCTCCCTCTTTCGTGCATTTTCCTCTTTTCGATATTTTCAGAGAAAAACCGGAAACGCGTGGGTATCAAACTGCGATGTCGGAAAAGAGAATAATAGAAAAAAAAACTTTCGATTTCTCGATAAGCAACGTAACTCGCTCCTTCGATAAGGTCATTGGCAGCCACCCCACCGCTGCTTTCTAATCCATTCCTCCGGGCTCACTTTCATCCTGCAGACTCCGGTTGCACAACCCCTCCTGTTACGGTTACCGGTAAGAAACCGCGCGAAGAAACTCTATCCTCAATAATTAATGGATTCCCTACCTCGGAGGAGCGAGCGGTCCCCGGCCTAGGCAACCTCTCGCCTCACCGAATTAGAAATAGAAAGTGGCGGAAAACCGGTTTTGGCCAACCGGCGGACGGAGGCGGAAGATCGCGAAAATTGTTGCGAAATAACTTAAAATTAATTTTTGCCAATACTTTTTATTCTGTAAATTTTTGTACGCGGGTCTCTCACCGACCCGTCATGAAAATCAAACCAGATTGAAATTTGATACAGAAATAACTATTGCCGAAACCCAATTATCCGTCGAGAACTGGAGGGAAAAATCATCCCTCCTAAGGCAGTAACCCTTTAATTATTATTTAATTTCGAATACTTGTAGTGCGGTCTGCGAGGGTTTACAATACCCGTAGTTTTTTTCTCAATCTTTCTGCCTTTTCCCAGACCGGTTTCGGCTAGTCGCCACCTTCAGTATCTGCAGGGTGGAGATTTTAATTACAGTAAACACAAAATGAGGCACATACGGGCCGTTGACCTTCCAATCCTAAGTACTCGCCCTTTACAACTAGGCTGGCGCCAATTCGGTACTCGGAATATAAATAAAAAAATTACTCCGTGCACGGCTAAATTAAACCAATGAATTATTTTCAGTTGTCCAAAGGCTGAAAATAATTGACCCTGCATATATTATCCGTTGGAGGGGAACTTAAATTATCGCAAGTGAAATGTGCTCAGGACTTAATGGGCGTAGGACGTGGCCACATATATCTCTCTGTAGAGACGAGCGTTAGGTATAATACTTGTTTTTTCGGAAACACTACAAAATGCCGTTTTCCTTATAATTCCGATATAATTATGGATACAAGAGCAGTTGAAGAAGGATTTATTTTTGGTTTGAGAACAGAGTGTATTTTTTATTAAGATCATTTATTGTATACGCTTGTATTTCTCAAATACTGAAAACCAAACGTGGTCATTGAACCCAAACCCTTATTATTCTCCTTAAATTTATTATTCTCCTAAACATGATTTAATATCCCCTATCGCGAGATAGGTGGTTATTCGAGTGTCGCAACTCTGATTAGTCAGTGTGCAGTTTTTTGGCATGTTACCCATTCTACCTAGATATTGTTCGCAGTAATGCCGGATTTATTCTTTCACAGTAATAGGTTCTATCGTTAGCGGGCAAACCGCTGTACTTATTATTGTCGGTGGGTAGGAATTACAGTAATTTTTATTTCCAATAACTCTTAAGGGTCAAAACAGGCAAGGATAACCTGTCAAAGTCCTCGCGCTGAATTTTGTATTTTAGAATTGAGGACATACAACTGTGGACTTCTCCTCGCCGCAAGTGTTTTCAACCGAGCCACTTATACGTTGATGATGCGTTGGAAAAAAACAAAATAGACTTAGAGTCGCCTATATTACATTGATTAAACCGACATTGGATGTTGTGAACGCCTTGAGGTCGATTTGTAATGACTCTGACGTCAAACTGTAATGATGCTCATCGCTACCGATAATGAACTAGCTGTCACTACAATTAGTAAGAAGAAGCAAAAACCTGACTGTTACTAAGATGTAAGAGGATTCCGGAAATACCAATAACCTAATAATCCCTAATCCCAATAAATAGTTTAAATTACTGATGTACTTGGCTCTAGCCAGTACATTGTTTTAGAAACAAGCAAGCATTCTGAATTTTTAGTTAATGCTGTGGACGAGTTATTTTTTATGTATTGCTTTCTGAAACTAATTATGAAAAGATAATAATTTAAAGTCATTGGGTCATATATAAATTTATCGGGGAGGGGATAAAATGAGGCCTTCTAAAGATATTTTGTGCCAAAAACATTAAGATTTTAATTTTTCCAGTCTGATAAATGTAAATAAACAAACTTTTAATATTCATATATAAATATTCAATTTATGCAATTAGAAAGAATTTATGGTACAAAAAGGTACTCACAATATGAGCCTGTCTAGCTTCTTCGATGTAATGAGTTGTGATTATAATGGTTTTCTTCCCGTTGGAGGCCAATTTCAAGAGGTGCTCCCATATGCTGTAACAGATAAGTGAAATTCAGTAAAATTGAAAGTTATAACCTATACAAGTAAATGTTGTATTAAATGACTGTTTAATACGAACAATACTGTATTGTTCAGTATTTGTAGACAATTATAAATGTAATTTGGATCAAAGTTTTCACTGAATATTTGTATACTATCTCACTGTTGTGAGGCCTTCTCATCCTGAAAACGCGTTGTACCTTTCCCTATTATTTTACCAAAATTGAGACAAAAACAACACAAGTACATATAAGTTCAAATATCCACGTATACAACTGCAGAATGGCCCGCATAAATTCAAAGATTTAAAGAAATCTGGAACTGTTAGTGGTTAAAAGGGTTTAATTCCGGGGAATTAAAACAGCAAACAAACTAAAAGGATCTACGCGGTTTTGACTGATAATGCAATGAAAAAACTGATATCGAACGTCCCGTTTCCTATCTCCACCGGCAAATTAGGCCCTCCATACTGTCAGGGATACACTATACACTACGGACGATGGAGAGACCTACCAAATGAGCGATTGGGAGCAGAGAGTCTAGAAAAATAGTTACAAAAATAACAAAAATATTGACTGGCTTATTAAATATATTTACGGATACTGAATAATTTTTACAACAGTCGAAGAATACTCAAAAAAAAACTTCATATACTACTTAATAAAGGTGATAAGCGTATGAAAAAGATTCAATACATTACCTTTGCCTGAGAACAGGATCCAGACCAACCGTCGGTTCGTCCAGAATTAGGAGTTGAGGATCGTGAATGAGAGCCAAACCGAACGAGACCCTCCTCTGCTGACCTCCACTGAAATATAAATCATTTATTTAAATTATTTAAATCGTCGAGTTTCTGTAAACACCGTCGCTGTCGAGGACAACAGACAATTTAAAAGAAAAGTTTGTAGTAGGTTTTAGAATGGAATTATTATGTTTGCGCGGTCGCTTCAGTCGTACTGAAGGTGGCGAGCAGCCGAAACCGGTCTGGCAAAAGAGCAAACCCAGAATCGATGTTTCTTCACTAAACAAATAGGTTTATGAGGTTGGAATGGGGCCGTTCTAAGCGCTCCCTGGAATTTGCTGCGACTGACTTCCTCCGTTAGTTTAAATTGAATTCCACCAGACGGGCGGCTTCCGCTTCCTCCCCATTCTTTATTCCATTCGATTCGGCCCGAAAGCTCGCGGTGAAAGTGAAAGCGCCCCCTTCTCAGCTTTCACCGGCGCCGCTATGGCTCTTCTCCTTTTTTTTTTACCGCCGCTCGCTCCGAAAAAAAACCGATCGTTTTTAGCCCTGAACGGAGTGCGTTGGGAGGGCGTCGAAATAGCGGCTCCCGTCTCAGGATAATGATCCTATTCGCATTCGGCGGGCGCGACACAGCCGACCACTACACCTACACTTTGCCCGCCACTGTCCCAAACGTACGCCCCAACCCGAAAGATTTCCCAACTAACGTCTTCCCAATTGGCCAACACCGATAAATAAAGCGCTTTTCCCTTTTTCAGTCGGACAATTTACTATTGAAAACATATTGGTCGCCGGATTCGATTTGTCCCAATAAAATAATGAGCATCGAGTTTGCGATTAAATTATTTTTAATGCAAAATTATTTATCTCTACTGTAAGGATATCGATGAGACGAACTTTTTTCCATTTTTGATATCGAACAATAACATTTTTAAAAATTCAATTACATCTAATTAAGTATTGAGCCAACCCCGCCCCCCAATTTCGGGAAACGATTCTTCCAGAAGAAAACAAATCCTCAAAACTGAACTATAATATGTTCATTCTTCGACGGCCATGACCTTACATGACCGACAATATTAAGTATTTTAATTTAGTGATAAAATGTTTATTTCATTTAAAAAGTTATTCTTATCTGGAATCTAAGGATATCGAGGAGACGAAAATGGTTTTTGTATTTTGTTTTTCAATTTTTGAAATAACGCCCGAGCGTTACACGTTACGCTAGAGCTGCCTGCGCCTGGGGCTAGCGTTGAAATTCCGCAACCGTTCAATTCGACGATTGCCGAATTCTACTTCCGTAACGGGCTTCCGTTGCAGTTTCCCCCGACACCCGTCGGGAAAACTGTATATCGCGCTTAATTGGCCGTAAATCTCTGCAAGTTCACACTTTACAGGCGAGGAGCAATTTTCAAAGGTGTCGCGAAAACTGTTAGGACGCCTAACACAGCGGGTAATTTGAACAGCAAGAATTTACTTCAATAACAGGTCGATTATCCGACCCATTATTCGATTTATGGGAACGCGAAATTGCACGAATTAAGTAAAACGTTTCAAGGTACTCAAATAGTATGGCCATTATGTACAACCTTTAAAAAAGCGTGTAAATTGCAATATTAGAGTGTAATTTTTAAGCAATAAAATAACATATGGGGCCATTGCCGTATGTCTTGCCTAAGTTTCACTGAAGGTTGATGACCATCGGTGTTTATACACACATATTTTTATACTCCAACAGGTAACTACATTTTTCAAATCGAATGAAATATATGTGGTTAACTAACACTAATCTACTTCGGAGGCGATAGGGGGACGCCGAAATCTGTCCAGGGTACGACAAATCAGTGAGTGCTTCTTTGAACCTAATGCAATAATACGTTTTATTCATCTTTAGGGTCAAGTTGAAAGCAGTTCAAGGCATAGGGAGCTGTTTTCTGTTTTTCGCTTCAGGTAGAACTAGAATAAAGGAAAAGTAGAATTCATTATGCGTTTGACCAACGCTATGACCCGATTGGAGAATCCAGCCTTGGCTGTAGTCGGGCGTTAGCCCCGCGTTCTCTTGCCAACGAGGGACACTCACCGCGAATGATAATATGGAACCAGATACGTTTATATCTCAGAAATTAATTCGAATTGCGTCCACGCAAAAGCGATACCCGCGCTCCCGGACCGGTTTCAGAGATTTCGCAACGATCGGTCGAGCATAATCCAAATGTCCCATAAACGCAGATCGAACTGTTCCTTCGCTGGTTCGTCTACATTTTCGAGATGAACGGCAAAAAAAATGTGCGAAATGTCCCGACGTCCTAATTCGAGGAAGATTTGAGTCATTTGTTTTGGGCAAAAGTGGGTCCAAACATGTATCCATAATTTTACTGTTCATTGGGTTATAAACTGTAAATATAACTTGTAAATAGACGAGGAGCCCAATTTAAGACACAATTTCTTTGCCCCAAGTTTCTAGCAGTTTTAACATAAAGGAAAAAACAGTGACAGCGTGGGGATACCCCACAAGCGTCCAACAAAGTGACTCAACTGCTACTGAAGATGGCGAGCACCGGTCCTGGCAAAAGGCGAAAGCAACGCGACGAGACAGAATATAGCAAAATCTACCGTATTCCAACCCCTCGCAGGCCACAAAAAAAGGTTCCTTCCGGCGGTTATAATTTTTCAATATTTATATGATTTATTTTTTGAGAGACGTACCTCAACTTCTCAACGATCGTGTCCGCCGGCGGCAGCTCGAGCAGTTTGACCAACTGCTCCGTCCGGTCCTCGATCTCTGAGAAGGTCATGCCGTAAAGGCGGCCGTAGTACTTGAAGGTCTCGGCTATAGTCAGAACCGTGTACAGAGCAATGTCCTGGAACAGGTACATACAATACCAGTCGTCAGTCTATTTTCCCGCCATTGTGGGCCGACAAAAGCAACTATTGATGAGTGATATGTAATATAATCATCGATGCAAGACTTCGAATACGAAATAAACCCAAGGTTTTCTTAAATCTTAAAAGCTCGACAAGCGAAATTACTGTCCTAAAAATTGTAAGGAATTACAAGAAAGCTCCTTATTAATTCCTAACTTGTTAAGTTTTTTTATTTACACTTCACAGAGTTAAGTAAGTTCAATAATAGTCTTGTCAGAGGCTAAAGTGACTAATCGGATCAAATTTATCGTCGGGACAAATTCTTTCCTTCACTAGCGGATTTGAACCCTAGATCGACTTTTACTCCGCAGTTTTAGTTTAACAGTTAAATTTCAATTAGTTCCATTGTAACTAGACTTATTACTGAATATTTAAGTTGGTTAAACGATTATTATTATCTATTTAACATGCATTTATAACTTCTTCCCTAAGTATTTTCGATGTCTTAAATATAAACTGGATAGAGAAACTATTACTGTACTAACTGTATAAACTTTTTGAAACGAATTACTTCTCACGCGAGTACTATGTTTTGGAAATATAAAAAAAGAATGAAATCGCGGGTTGTTACAATAAATTGGACAGATTGGAGATAATCTGAAAGAGAAAACAGTTCTTTTTTATCTCGCGGCTAAACGTTCGGTCGATGGGGAAAACGCCAGGTGTGGAAACGCCGGTTGTTCGCTCGTCCGTAATAATTGGCTAGGAAATTTTCGTCTCAACCCGTCGAGTTTTCACGGCGTGAATTCAGTACTTTTGAGTTCAATTTTCGTCCAAACTGGGTCTATACAGCACCGACATGTTGCCAATACATTTTTTTGCGTGAAAATACTCGCATAATAAAAAAAAAGCTTCAAATTGTTGCCTGTCAACCTGCATATACGCCTAAAGTCTGTTCCTAAATATTTTTATAAGGTTTAAACGTGTTTTTGCGCACCAGAGAATGCGGAAAATGAATTAACGGAAAATAAATCGATTTTTTTTTTCATACGAAAGACCTTTTGAATTTTACTTGGAAATTAATTTTTTGTTATAAGCTTTTGAGTCATAATTAACCGATACGAAACCGAAACTTCAACGATCGCCCCGCTACTCCTTCAGTCTGAAACTTCAGTAGTCGTCAATTATCCTCCAATCGGTTTATGTTATTGGATGAAACGGGCGTTTCTCGAACGCGAAGAAAGACCAATCGGTAGTAGGTCGACGAAACGGTCAATTGGCCGGGTCTAACCCTGATCCAGATATTCGGAACGGCAGGAAAGTAAGAATCCGAAACGTACTCTATCCTTGATCTTCGCTAAATGGCCGTTTTAATCGATCAATTATCGCCCGTTCGGCATTTCCAATTCCGGCTGGGAGCCACCAGGGGCATTCAATTTGGCACCAATAGAACGCCAATCGTAAAACTGGGTCAATTCGAATTATTGACGACGGCCGTTTCACCATCTACGGTTATATTTATACCAATGCTGAACTAACCTTATATTCATTGAAACGAAGTGTGAGCGGTGCTTTGAAATGAAGGATGTTATTCCAAAAGAAAAATGCATCAAACGACCCCCTATTTCAATACTTTTCCGAACTTATGAAATGTATAGATACAATGTACGCATTTACAATTCTTCCTGCATAACTTTACTGGTATATGTCCGGGAAAACCTAAAGGCAGTTATCGTCATTTATTACAAAAAAATAGACTGGACTAATCATTATTGCAGAACGCGTCGTCTGCCAGGGTCGTGAAGTAGAAATTACTGGCAAAAAAAAGTCACTCCAATTAGTACACCCGGACATAGGAGTAGAGTGGGGGAACATAATTTTAATGGGAACGTATTGGGTTCACCTGTGGACCGTCTGGCGATGTGGGGGTTGAAACTTTTTACCCTGAAGCCAGAATAATTTCCATTTGTTATCCAAAATATTAATTATACAGTTTGCCGTTGGTTTCTTCTTGCAAAACTTCGTTAGAGACAATTTCCTAGTTTTCAATCAAAGCCCCCCCCCACAAGTGGCTATCTTAATAGTATCATTTTTTTGAAATGATTACTAATATTAATATATTTTTTATATTAAATAGTTTATTTACCTGCGGCATGTATCCGACATCGGCTTTGACCCTAGCCCTGATGACGATATCGCCGATATCGAAATCGACCCGCCCCACGATGCAGTTGAGCAGGGTCGTCTTGCCGCAACCGCTGGGGCCCAACAGCCCGTATCTGAAAATACGACAAAAGGTTCTTATTATTATTCCGTACGAGAGTGAAATTATTCGGACGAGAACGGTCTTCAGAACGGTATAACTGAACGGTACCCGCCCAGGTCAGCGTTCTCACAGCGAGCTTGCCGCTAACGAACTGCTAGTGACGAGGACGGAACGAGCTACTAGTGCTTTGGAGAAAACGTTCTGCGCCCTTGCAATACTTTGTAAAAGTGTGTATATTATAAATGCGACAATAGAAACTATAGTAGTAAATGAAATGCGCTTACATAGTTCCCAGTGGTACGTTCATATTGAGCCCTTTGAGTACTACATTGGTTGGGGAGTACCTCTTGAAGGCCGATGTGATCCTGAGCGCCACCTCTGGGGGAGCGACGGCGCCTCCCCCGCCACTCTCAACAACCATCTCAATCGAACTATATATATATATATATATATACCACGCTCTCGTTCTAATCTAGACCTGAAAACACATCTCGATTAATATTCCCAGGTGGGATTATGAAGACAATGTTGATAGCTAGGTGTTGCTTCATGTAACAGCGATATTATACAGAGCAATTTGTAATTAAAGGAAAATCGGGCCTTGAAAAAGGCACGGGTGAACATCATGCACCCCGGTTCTTAATTATATGTTGTCAACACAATCGAAGACCCGTAAATATTTCGAATTTCGCAAAATAGCTGTTGGCGCTGAAGGTTCACGTCCTGGTGTTATATAACCTTCGAAGAAAAAAACATTGTTTAAAGGAGGTTTAAAATTATCTCAGCTAATTATGACCGTCGTCTTTCCCTTCGGTTTTTATACCGCTACAGAGGCGATCAAGTTTTTGCTCGAAACAGGCTACCGGGGTGGACTTTTTCTGGTGTTTGTGGACCGTTTTCTGTACTTGAAACGTCTTCCCTATTCCTCGTTCAGGACACTGACGTATCCTGACGCTCGGCGTCTCTAGAATAATCGTCCGGATTGATTGGATCGGACGATCCAATCTGCCGATTTTCTTACAATAATTTCCTTATAAAGGTCTCGAGGCTGGCTCAGAGCCGAGTCCGTTTCGACGCGAGGAACGGTGTAATTTCTCCCTAATGAGAGGGGACAGAAGAATGAATAATCGTAATGATAATTTAAAATGACCAGTCTGCGGGTGAAACGAGTGGAATCGGTCAATACAAACTCACGAGGAATGAATTATAATAATCGTAAAATCATGAATATTTCGCGCTGAGAAACCAATTCATTCTTGCTGGCATTTAAAGCTGCAGACTAATTTCAGACTGACAATAAGAATCGCAGCTCTTCAATGTAGCATGCAACACTAAAGTATCTGAGCCTTAAGCGTGGTTACCTATCTGAGTCAATCCAGAAACCAAAGTAGGAATATCTATGAGTAACAAAACTCTGTACCCTGTACGGTATAATGTGTAGGAGAAACCGCGAGATACACCAATTTAGAGATCAACTTACGGCTGTAAACAGCACGGGAGATAATTCTATAGAGTTTGTTTTAACAAGTTTAATAATTTCTAACCGATCACAGGTAAAGTTTTCTACCACTTCCAGTTCATCGGCATTACAGTATGTGTACAGTATATTTTCCGACGTTTCCCCTGTGAAAGTCAATCGTTCTGAAAATGCTGATTAAAGCACGAGAAAAAAAAACACTCCGGTGTAATATTGTCAAGGCAAGGTAATTAAGTTTAAAATTTGCGGGTCCGACCTCGACCGCCACTCAATTTAGGACGAGATTAAAGCGGAAATCTAAATCCTAAATTGCTTCCTAATTATTATACTTTTATGTTTTAATTTGATTTTTTGGCCAGTCGAATACCGACCCCCGAATGACAAAAATTGCCGGGTTAACTTTTTTTCCCCTAGGGCTCAGCACTAAGCTCAAGGTAAACTTAGTTTTGATGTAAAGCCTCAATACACAAAAGTGCCCCTAGTCGATTAATGTTAGCGCGCCGCCGGTTTTTGTACATTTATATAGATAGATATTGGGGCTTAAGTAATTAATGCTTATGAACGATGTTGGTATAATTATTGGGAATGTTACAATAGGACATGGATTGCAGTCACAAAGTTATGATCTGGTGGTCCTATTACTTGAGGTACTGTGGCGACCTTTAGCACTATAATGAACTAATTTAATGACTATAATTATTGTATATATCTTTCCATACATACTAGTTTGGGTACCTCCAAACTAGTTGTGCGGGCCCTCCTCCTCGCAAGGACTTCTTTCGCTCGTCCAGCGGGGAGGCTGAAAGGGGGTTGTCTCTATGTTTCGCGGTAATTCGTCCAAAATAACCTCTATAACCGCAAAACGGGATGAATAATTTCGATGCAACTCCGTACTGCCAACGGATGGGGCCGAGTTGACGGCCTAAACGAGGCCACAAATGCAAATTGCTGGGCTGGTTCGATTCCCGTCACGTGCGCGACACATAAAGCGCCCCGCGGGTAGCTATTACGAGCTGTGAATTTAAACATCGAAAAAAAATGTCCAAGGGGGGACTGCCATTCATCCAGTAAAGACGGACACAGCTCACAATTGATTAAACCGTATTGTAATAATAAGATGTTCGCGAATTACAATCTGAAGTGAACCGAGGAAGGCCCCGAGTACGCTGTTCGCACATTTTTAAGCTCTATCTCTGCCATGCACATAGCGCCAGAATATTACTTGAGTAAATACAATTCTTTTTCATTTGGTTTATAACTCATGTGGGCAACAGTTTGCCCCGCCCCCACCCAGAAAAACGTTCTGGGGCTAAGTAATCGGAGAGTATCCTCTCTGTGGATACCATAGACCAAAGCGAACCCTCGCGGAAATTCGGTAAACCTTTTTTCAGCCATATCGAAAAATTTAATGAAAACAATGAATGAAACTTAATAATCCTTACTTGAAACTTGAAGGGACTACTTGTGGCCGGTCACTGAACGGATGACCGCCCGCCAACTGGGCGTTATCAGAAACTGTCCGTCGGAGTGATAAGATACATTGAACAGGAACCCAGTACATCAACCCCCTCCCCCATCTGCCGAATCACGGCATTTTCCCCATAATAATGTCAGTTTTCAGCACACTGTTCCATGTTCCAGTTTTCCGGCAGGTCGTTGGATCGAGATTCAAAATATCAATATTTTATTTAAACGTTTCGGTATTTAAACGACATCTTTAGCCTTATATTTTTTTCGCAAAGCGCTGAACTAGAATAGACGGACGATTGTTGGGCGTTTGTTCTGAATTTTTAATGTTCGCAACCGAAAAATATCCCCAATAACTGCTGTTCAGACATCCTGTGAAATCTATTGATCCAAAAGATGTTCAAATACAGACGAACTAAGGACAAACGGACTTGCTACGTACAGGTTTTTTTGTAATTATTTCCAGGACATTTTATACATTGCATATATTTGCGAGTTCTTCATTTGTATTTTTACTAAAATATTCAATAATAGAGGAATGGGTAGGATGGCGTGATACACTGTGACCGGTAAAAATTCAAATATTAAAATGGGAGTTCTATTCTGTCCAAGATGTATCTCCTTCACCAGGACGCTTTACATGTCTCCCCCCACTTTATAATCAGACCGTGTGTAGCATTCCTCAGTGTATTTACCGCATTTATTTATTATATCAATTTTAGGATGATTTCGCCGATTTATGAATTGAGAGGGTGAACAAAAAAAAAGCCGTACTATCGGCGTTAACTCCTCCGCGATGTCTCAAGGAGGTTGCGCAAGACCGAGACGAAATTGGGATTCCGTTTTCTTCTGTTTGCCGACTCCTGAGACACGCGACCGGACGAAATAGTTATTGCGCAACACGCCGATTCAATCCCGCATTATTCAGTTGTATAACTGCCCCCTATATCGGTACGAAGGTACGACTGTTTCCGACCCATTTTAGCCCATTATAAATTTCATTTCATTTAACAGGATACTTGAAAACCTTTTAGACTCCTTGGCCGGTTTCATCGTTTAACATTATCTATCAAATCAACGAATTTACTACAGAAAATTCCTACCGTAATTATTGCACACTCGACCTTGTCGCGAAATGAAGTCGTTGAAAGCATTTGATCGAATATTGAATGAAATTTTGAATTTGGAACCGCGCTGGAATTTCGTCAATAATATTCACAGCCGTTTTATAACTGTTATTATCAGTAATGACTACGTAAATGGGGTACTCGTGAGATTTATTAACGAGTTAATTTACTGTACAGTCTCGTACCGATTTCTGAATTGGGGCTGTCAAGGGTCTGGAAAATCCAGAAAATTTTATGTTTTCAGTAGTGCGAAATTTTCATCATAATGCCGGCAGCGTATACCGTAGCCTGCCCCCACGGCGCCGCTAACGGTATACCGGTCTATAGTTAGACGCGTTATAGCCATCACCGTATTTATAGTTGGCGGATTCCGGACATTTGAGAGGTCGAAAGCCCCGCTCAAATCTGCGCCGTTCTCGAGAACGAGACGTTGTGCAATCGTAAGAATTACAACCTGTTTTAGGAGATTTTTATTAGCGTTTTACAATTTCGGTCGCCGAGACCCGATCGAGCATCTAAAACGGCCTAGAGCCAACCGGTTTGGGCTATTCACCTACATACAGCCAATTTCCAGAAAAAACGATTTCTCTATAATTCCATCTGATATAGGATGCATTCCATTTAAGTTTAAAAGTTTATATGTGGGGGGTTTTCAGGTAAATATATAAACACCTACTTTGCTCATCCATCACATTGCTTCTTCCTATTTTAATATCTATGTTCTTTTTTTTTTTTAGATAATTCTCCCTTCTGGGTGGAAGTACCTACAAGTCCTGAAAAATAAGTCCGAATGTCCCAAACCCAGATATGATCTGATGAGTGAATGGGTTCGCAAAATTAATGATCTCCGTTCGTTTGACGCGCCGGTTTTTCGGGTCCCGATACGGGACAATGGAGAGCTCTCGCCGTTGTGTAAAGGAGAGAGGTGACAAATTGAGCGATTGGTGAACAAACAGGAGATAGCCGGGTCAGATAGACGCCTGGCAAGATCGATTGTGTCGCCTGGGGCCGCAACTGTGTCACCGCGTACTTACGAGTGTGCGATAGAAAACGGTCTTGTAAATATTTACAGACAGGTCTGTATTAAACACCGAAGTTTTCCCTACCACGGAGCATCCTGTTCCAGTACCGGAAATGGCGCAGATGCCAGCGAGAAGATCAAATTCCCCTTCACTATTAGTAATTTCTGCAATTTTTACAAATAATTGTAATTCCTGTATTTTTTACAAATATTTGAAGTGGGCAATTTCTATAAATTTTTACAAATGTTTGTAGTGGGTAATTTCTGTGAATTTTACAAATATTTGTAATATTTGTATTACAGCAAAACAAACAAGACAACTAATGCACGAATATACACTTTTACAATTAGATTTCTAGCTCAAAACAAGCAGATAATTAGAAAAATATATAATTGAGAGTACAGTCTACAGCTAATGAGAAAAATGGTCAATCAAGCGGAATAATAACGGGTGTTAAATTAATTATATAAATACACCTAGGATCTCATAATAATACTTGCCATAGTAATCAGTGTTTGTGGTCCTATGCCCGTTCCATGGCTATTATACGCAATTTACTGAAGGTTATTTACTTGGATCGAATGGGTTCCGATATTTATAATGTTGCCGTGACATTTATTCGAGACAAAATGTGTGTCAGTTAAATGACAATGTGTAATCATTCGATTATTAACCCCTCCGCTGTGTTCGTAATAGATTATTACGGCCGGTAGAAGACTCTTGGTCTACTCTGGATCTTATTATAGATATCTATGTTTTTCGAGTTAGCGAAACCCCAGAACTGCAGTATAAAGTGGGCGGCGTGCATCGTGAGAAGGTCATATAAAATACCCGACGAAAAACAGACTCGGCATATGTTCCCCCGCGGCTACATTGAACAGCTGAAAGGGGCAAAGATCCGGAACGCTCGGTACGCAGAAATAAGATACGCCTAAGTGGCATGTGATGGACGAGCCACAGTATCATCTAGCAGTGGATGCGATAGAAACGCATTTAGATTCTGCACTACATATCGTGGCTGACTTCTTCGGAAAGAAAAAATGACATTAGAATATACCTGCGTGATCGATGATGGTTTTGAATACTGTAACGGTGTTAACGATGGGATTGTTACATGAATTGTATAAACCGTACATTATTAAAATTTATTTTTAACCGAGTCAACATTGAAACTGAATCATTGCTGACAGATAAAATAAACCTTGTCTTATTTCTGAGCAAAACAATGTTGGTCACTATGGTGATACCCTATGGTGATGGGCTATACCCCCCACATTGAATAATCCTCTTCCTTATAGTTGATAAATGTATAGAATTACCACATCATTTAATGTAGCGGTCAACGACAGATATGTCTAATTATACTCTGAATAAATAATAATATAATTTATATTTCCTGTAAATTTAATATGAAATGTAGGTCGAACGCTGACCAAAACCTGTCAGCAGAACCAAAGAGGAAGACAATGATGACCAATTTATACAGAAACCGTTGGGCTCGATGTAGAACCTAATGCTAAGGCTGAGTAAACAATTCGCTACCGATGAATTCAATGTTCTGAACGTGTTTTTTTGTGTTCGATAAACGCCCCGGATGAAAATAATTGGTGCTCGATCGATCTCGAAACCGAACTATTCAGCGGCTCGAAAGTGCGTCAATCTAGTACGCGCTTGTTTTTGAAACAAAAAATATTCAGAGCTAAAAAATTCGATCGAAAATTGCGCGTAATTTCTCTTATTGCGAACGAGTTGTTGCGTCACGAGCCGTTTTTATTCGCCCGCTTATGCGCTCGTAATTAGCAAACTGAATTGCGAAACTGTCGTAGCGGCGGGCTGTACCTTCATCGCCGCTCTTTCGACACGTATCGGAGGCGTCGGAGACATCACAGTTGCATTTGCTGGCATTTATCTCCAGGGACAACAATATGGTTATAATAAATATAATAGTTATATATAATGGACAAATTTCATTAAGTGAGCCCTGTTTCGGAAGGTGGAGTTACAGGGATAGGAAGCTTTGCTCGGAAACTAGGAACAGTGTCCCTAACGAAAATTTCCGTTGAGAAACCAACTGTAAGAATAAGCACAGGATGAGGAGGAATGATTGGTTCAGGATTAATGTTTAATTCTTGAGAGCTAAACTTTCACATATGTTCGCCAGAAGAGAGAATGAACTAAAAGAATAAATCTCTAAGGTATCGTGAAATTAAAACAACACTCAATACCCTATATGGCCTAGAAGAATATCTCTGTTTCACTCTGATTCCCAGAATATATCTTGCGCCTTTTTTTGCATGAAATATTATTATGAAAATAATTCTAAGATCAACGGCCAAGAGGGGAATTGCGGAAAGTCGTTCGACTGGGTAAAAAGCTGGCCAAGCAGAGCCCGAGGCTTGAAAGGCGATAGTTAAACAAGGCGTAAATCATCGGTGAGCATAAATTATCCTCCCGAAAGAACTCCTATTGAGGGTACGTGTCTTTCAGAGCCTAATAGGCCGGGCTTTGTGCCGTTCGTCACGTCAGCCTTGGTTCAATCTTTTGTCGCCGCTATTGCCCGCCTACACCTATCGCGGTACTTACTACTTACTTCCCTGTCTGTGCTCAGTTTATATAAGTCCCGCGTAAGAGTCGATTTTATAACAACCCAAAAGAGGATACGGGCAATACTTCCTTATTATTTTCCATTTGGATTATATAGGTTCACTTCGAGAGATATACCTCAGTTTTTCTGACGGAATTCTGCTGAAGATAAAGGTATTGACTTAATAACTTATTGATTCTTTTATCCTCCACTGTTTTCATTTTACATTCTTCACATTTTGGTCTCTCCTCGTTTAGTGATATATGAGTAATTTACTATATGCCCTGGCCTAAGTTTATTTTAATAGTCTCCCTATTGTTTAAACGCGTGCATAATATCGACCATTATACCGTCATCTGGTTCAATTATGGGCAAGTCGAAGAATGGCTCTCGTCTTGTAAAAGTAAGATGAAAGCTGAGTCTTCACGTATGAAAAGCGTTGCTGGCCGGAGCTGAGTGAACGGCTATTAAAAGGATACAGTGTGGTAACTCGGAGCTTTCACTGCGATTCGCCCCACTCTTCTTTCATCCATTATCTTCAGCCGAACAAAGATTCAGAGAAGGCAATAGGGATCTGGACGGGAGGAAGTCCCGTTTGGAATTTTCAACGGTACCGACTTCATGCAGTCGACTACTACAGTAGAAAAAAATGAAGCGGGTACAAGCACACAAGTTGCCAAGAATAAGTCAGAAAAAATGAGATACGTAAACGAAAAAATGATCAAACAAATCCACTATTTGGGCTTAACATAAACCAGTTTTGTATGTTTTACTGGTTTTACAGCCTCCAGTAAAAACTTATCCAGTTAAAGCCAATACTTACAAAACGGTACGAAGTTACTTTGAAAATAAATCATTATATTACACTTCATCGTTTTTATACTTTGGTACTGCTCTGTTAATGGAATCTTTCTAGTAACAGTTGTCACGGCATCTGGTATACATACATGACATTTCTGAGAGTGGTGGGGGCAGAAATGAGTTTCACGAGTATCGACATCACCTTTTCAGCAATAAAATAGACGATCACGATTCAATCACAGTGCAGTGACAGAACTCCAGACGTTATGATGAAAATGGCAAGATCGGATACTGTGCCTTCTCTAAAGGACGGGATATGATCGAACGTGAATTTGGTTACCATTTTTTTCGTTGGCAACAGTTGTCGGATACTGGCTTGCGATATTTCTCTGGTACTTTTTATGGTCGAACCTTCGAATACACGAACGAACGTATCGGAAATACCGAATTTGGAAACCTTCCGCGTTTCTCGAACCCTAACGCAACTTCTCCTTTCCACTTTTCTCTTCGACGCATAAATAAAAAATCCATAAATAAAAATAAAAAACGAGAAGACGGCGGAATCGGTCCTGTTTACACGGGGCAATTGCGTAAAGCCGCGCTCTGAAAACATGCACGGGTTGCGCAACTGGCGGTGTATTTCTTTTTTTATATAACGTCCGCCGTTCGAAACTGGGTCCAGTCAGAGACCCACCAATCTCCACTTCGGATAGGAATAGATCGTTTTCACTTTCATACGCCAGCAACGGGAAGCCGTGCAACCGGCGGATGTGCGGTCCCTATACCCCTTAATTCCGGTATTTAATCTTTTCTGATACAATCTGATCACTACAAAGTTAAAAAACGCGGGCGTTCTCTCGATGTTGAAAATCTACTACTGATGGCTAATTATAAGAGTGGGTTTTGAACTTGGCGGACCGTTTTTGCTAGACCGTACAGCTGCCGAAGACGGCGGGCAGCCGAAACCGGTCTGGAAAAATAGATAGAAGATCGGGGAAACTGCAGAAATATTATTCACGCTTTTATAAGCGCCCAAGGGATGGCCCAATTAGACGCAGACGACTTGTCATCGGGAGAGGCCGTCCTCGTTTCCTGCTGTCCGGACGGTTCTGACTGGGACGACGTATTGGTTGCAAGTTTGTTTAAGGAGGTTAAGGCGTTGCATGGACAATGGGCGGTGACAAACTTGATAGAGACGGCCGTGTTAGCATACCGAGCACGCCCGACGGGAAGAAGGTCGGGAGAGGAACCAACGACACCAAAGGTTACTCCCAACTTGTTACGTTGTCGAGCATTTGCGAAAACCAGAATCGCGAAATCCCAAAAAGGATCCCCCACAGCTGCCATAGGAAAATATTATTTGAAATCATATTTCAGTTTCCTGCCGAAGCGAGAATCCGAAGCGCTTTCGGTATATTACCAAACAGCACAGTACGCATCACGAAACTCTCACATCTTAACCCAACAATTGAGCAATTCTAATTCCCAAACTAACTTTCTCTTCCAATTACGTTCTTCCTGGAAATCGTACGATAAATATTATTTTACTAATAATAATTAATATATAAACTACGTTAACGCCGCGATGTTACTGATGAAATACTACTGAAGACGGTGAAAAGCCGAAATTAGTGTCAATTATATTAATAATCTTAGATTCAAGGATGGGTAAAGACGTTTCCTATTCGTGCTTGTTCATCTTCTCTGAAGATAGCCGAAACATTATGATACGTAAAAACAAACCAACTAATCAACATTATACTTTTTTTGTAAAGAAAGATGCTCTCAGCAGCATGTTGTCTGCGGTCGAGTGGCTGGGAGGCGGTTACGTGCGAGCCCCTCGCACGGCCCCGGCATTTACTTTCACTTTGTATAATCGCCGCTAATTTATTTCTCCAGAACGAACTTTCTTTCTTCTTTCCTTCCTTATTTCGACGGCGCATTCCTGAGCGTAGGTTTCGCCCGACGGCAACGAAAATTCGGCCCACTCGTCGGTAGAACTTCGTTGATTTGGCAATAAATGAGTAAATTTATGATGAAAACCAGGCTATTTTTTTAAAATTAATCGGTGAAAGTTTTACTCGCCTACTGCCTGGAGATTGGTTCTTCGACATTAAGAACTGAATTCATTTAGTTCCTCCTCATCGTGGGCACGCTATTGCCTACGGTTCTCCCCTGTGAATCGTCCTGGGGTTACCTCGCAATGGGATATCATATTAGGCCTCTTCTCAGGAGATCGCTTGGGCTCAAAGCGCGTTCTACGGCCTATCGCACGTGATCTCATTCTACCCCTTCCGCGCATGCGCACTCCCACGAGAGTGTAGATGAGCATTGGGCAATCCGTGTTCTGTTTCTAGACGAAATTACACTTTACCGAAATTCGCTTCTTTTCCTCTTATCGGAAGTGGCGCAGATTTTAGGAATTATATACACAATTATAATCAATTTAATTAATTTTTCCATTTAATCCAATCGTTCGCCACTTATTTTTGTCCTCAGCTACATTCAATATGTATGAAGAGATATTTTTCTTGCGGGTAACGCCAACGGCCCAGATCTTTTGCGAACTAATATCTGTTTTTAGTGTTTAAAATGATTTATTATATTTTCGGAACAAATCCAACCACCATTAAACGGCTGAAGGTCGATTCGATTTTCCAACGTATCCAATTGAATGGAATTATAATATGAAATGGATCGTTTGAGAAGGAGACCTCCGGGGTCACCAATTTGGAGACGTGGCCGTGTTATTTTCATTAAAGGCGCTGCCGGCGACATTAATTTTAGAAAAGGCGGCAAATTCGTAATCTGGAAACCGGGTCAGAACCAAGGTTCGCGCGCGGTTTTCAAGGTGGGCCGCGACGACGGTGTTTCAAACGATTTAAAGGTAAAGGCCGACCTTTCGGGATGAATTTATGGCGTTGGTCAGCAGATTAATTTTTATTCTGTTCAATACATCTTCTCAGCGGCTCTTGAGCACACATCTAGACGGACAGGTTATTAATTGGGCTGTGCCAGAATGACATGATTGATGGGGAAAGGTGTTTAATGTTATATGTCTGTGTCTAATTGTTCTCTCATAATATACCTTCTTTGCTTAGATTCCACGTGGAAAACTCAGGTATTAGCTCGGTTAGAAAAATGGGGAACCTATATAGACCACGCAGTTTTGTTACTCGGAACTCAGACAACTGGCGTACATATACTCGTATATAGATACATGACTATAGATATTACCCTTTAAAATTTCAGAATAACCTCAACGGGATGCCATGACAAGAGTATGCACCTAGTAGAATGACACTGATGATAGTAAAAAAACGAAAACAGTCTACAGAATAGGCGAGTGGAAACAGAAAAAACAATACAAACAAACCCAGGCCGAACACTTTACAAAAGCCTTGAACTAATTTTATTCCAAGACTGTTAATTTTACCTTTGCAGTCACAATTGCGCATAAAATATTAATCATGATATGAATCATGAAGTTCACGTTATAATTTCACAACTTTGACGTCAGAAAAATTCCCTGGGAAAGAAGAAAAGCCTTACAGATTTCCAACTAATAGAATAGAATCTCGCTACACTGTAGAAGAAACATAATGACGATTTCAAATAAATGTCATGTCACGGAACGATTATTGCAGACAATAATAGGCAGCCGATTCATCTAGGCAAGGGGGACAGTGAGAGTGCTCATTTGGCAAGCTGGAATGACGGCGAAGAAGAAGACGTCGCTCGTAGGGCGGGTAATGATGAAATTGCAACGATTCAGATTGGCCGCCAACAGACAAATACTCTTTGTACCAGAGAAACAGGGCTCATTTGCTCATTTACACAGCGCGTAATGGGTAAAATTACCGCAAGAAAAGAAAAGGGAAAACAAAGCTACCGGATTAATTCCTGGTACTATTAAATTAATCCCGGCATGATTGGCAGAAAACGCGCGGTATGCCTCCATTGCCCGCCCCAGAATGCAAATCGATTCTATAGGGTCCGCGGGCGTTTGTGACTTTTTTTTTTAATTTGAAACAGGGCCCCAAAGAAAGGAACAATTTGGCGTTTATGAGGATTACAATGTCGACGGAGCGGACTGCGGTCGGGAACGAATCAATTGAAAGGGGGAAATGAGACGTTGAGACCGCCGGCCAAATTGAGATTCAATTCAGGCCTATTGAACTGGACGAGATCGCGTTTTAAGCGTAGGGAAACATTATAAATATTAGATCTTAAACAAAAGCCACGATTTTATGTACAAATACTCTTAAATGATTAAATAAATTATTGTCTATACCCAATAAAGGATTAAATCACGCGTTTTTGGTACAACACCATCGTCAGTACAAAATAAGAATTTCACTAAATTTACTCTTCACTCGCGTGAAAACAATTACCGATAGGAAAATGTCGAAAATAAATTCGAAAATATCCGGCTTATTCCGGAAGAAAAAGTAGAATTGATGACCTTTACCGTCCTTTATGTATATTTTCTATAGTATCCTATAAGTAACTCAATAACGAGTCGCGATTGTAAATTATTAATGGCATTTCTTCTTTGAAATTGGGCGTTAAATGGCACAATATCTCATGTCTAACCGAACCCCGTCGGAATTAGTTATCGGGGCGATACTCGAAACGAAGTGGACGATGTTCAATTCATTCCGAAAGCCGCCAGTCATCCAACCGAGGTGACGTCTAGTCGAAATGCTGGACGAAAATGGGTATGCGCCGGTAGGGGCCCTGCATTTCAATACAGGCCGGTACAACGTCACCGAAGTGAGGCCGGTCTGGTATTAGACCGTTGGCCGGTAGTAATTTTCAGCACTATAAGAGACACCTGTTGTCGGTCGGGAGGCGCAGATTCATTAACGATTATCAATAGCGGTCAAATTGATAGCGCTGATGGGGTAAACAGTCGGAAACGGATAGATTAGAATTGTTTTCAAGTTTCGTCCCGGACGATGGCCGCAAATTTGACTGTCTGCACGGACAGGATTAACACAAACGCCGTATTAATAATCTCGTTAAATACGATTCTTATTTCCCTTTATTTAAAAAAAAAAAAAAACTATCGGAATCTTGTGTCCCTAACGACACATCGTTAGGGGAGAAACCAACTGAAACAATGAGCCCACGATTAAGAGGATAGATTAGCTCAGAATTAAAGGTTAAAGAACCAGTCGCCAGGCATTCTTAGCCTAAAACTTTCCATCACCTGAAGGATATATACGAGTTTATTATAGTAACCGCTGTTTAGTTTTTTATCTGTGTTGATTAATTATGTATGTTTATAATTTTGATTTCGGTAGATGCTGGCGCCGGTTTTGGTTATTCAGACGAACTTCCAAATTCGACGAAGAGTGCTAAACAGGAGTCTGTGCTATTTTCAACCGGACCTAAGAGCTGACTGTACCTTCGTGATCGGATGGCCGGGCAGATCGGGGAAACCGTACGGGGGGTGTCATCGGGACGCCGCCGCGGGGAACCGGAGAGCGGCTGCTTTGACAATCGCTGAGGGCACTAGCGCGACTGAAGACGAGGGGAACACTGACGCTCATATGGGGTGGGGGAGATGCCATATAGGGCAGCACACTCAGAACAATGGCTTCGCATCCGCTACTTATTGTTACTCCAATACGATACTGAACTGGTATATATGTCATCGCTTATTTACCCAGTCAAATTCGCCCGGGGCATATGAAACCGAATGTCCTTTACATTTCGCGTTCTTCTTTTGCGAGACCGGTTTCGGCAGCTTGGATGGCGACTTTGGATGGCCATCCTGTTTGCACTATCACTTATAACTGTCTATAATACTGGCGAACAATATTTATAAAATTAATTTATTTGCGTAGAAATAGACCGATATTATAGCATGAGTCTGTGAAAATAATCTTCCCCAGTCCGATATCTCGATTCGCCAATAAAATATCGCGCCTGTTAAAATCACAGCCCATCTGATCGCATCACCTTGTCCTCTACAAACATTTATCTACGAACAATTGAATCAATACAAATAATCTCTTATCGAATGTAATAATGACTGATGTACTACACTTTCTGAAACCACAAAACAACCTTGTAAACATTATTAACTCCGAACTAATAAAAAATAAACCACACTGTTCATAACTTGTAATGTAGGACGGACTAACACACGAGTTGATCCTACAGTCTTTTAGAAAAAAAAATCCCCAGAATATGGAATTATTTAATGTTATTAACGTTCACTTTGAAAAAAAATCGAACGATCAAAGTAGTCATAAAACCACTGAACGCGTCAGTTGCTCCTTGTATTGCACCACCGATTTTGAAACATCAGACTAAACTATTTCAAACAAAAAACTAAACCTATAAAAGACGGAGGAATTTTAAGTGCAGGACTTTTATTTGACCTTTTTTCGCAGTTAATTTGTATTATTAAGTGTTTGCACGAGTACTACTTATAGATTAATATAGACTTAGCATTATTGAATGTTCATAATTTCTTGGAACACTAAAAGAACGTTGAGCACATCTTAAACAACGACTCCGTGGGGAGGGGGGATCAGGTCAGATAATGAAATATTGATTTGACTGGAGAATCTGAACAGAAATAAATGCCACGGCCGTTTCTCTATATTAATAAATATTGTAAATAATACCTTATTTAAGAGAGGATGTTTAAATCTGAAATCGAAATTGTTGAACAACTTAGTTGAATTAATAATTGTACGGTGATTCATATGGTAATTCTGATTCAAGGTAAGATCCCATACAGAATTTAAATAAATATCAGGAATTTCATAAAATAGGAATACGTAAAAGTAAAAACGTATTTGTAAAAACAGTACGTGTTATTTGAAAATTATTCACGGCCAAACAAAAGTTGATTTTAAATGGCAATAATTTTTTAAAGTAATATTTGAACAGTAAAATGAAATTTGGCTCAAGTAAACATATTACAAAACCGTTGTTCTCTCGCAACCGAAGGCCTCTCGATTGGACCTCTAGGCATGGTTTCTATGGCGTATCGGACAGATATTTTAGCGCAATTGATTTTTTATATTCGAAAATAATATTTCAACAGACGGTAATGTCAAATAAGTTCACAAGTCCAACGGAATCAAGCGCGTACTAACGAGTACTGCGGGGAAATCAAAATATATTAAGATCGGTGAGTCACTTAGACAGGTCGGTTGCCTAAACGACCAAGCCAGCGGGCGAGAACGGTCGGCCGATGAAGAACCCCGTTGGTACTTTCACAGGCGGATTCTCGAGCGCCTCGCGGTACTTAATTAACGGAACGCTACTGACGATGGCGAGAAGGCCAAAAGGACGTGAGACACAAAGTCGTAAAAACAAACGAAATGGGTCAATCGTTAAATCTGATTTCGTAATGCCCGAAACTTTAATCAGTTTGGAATATTCACCGCTAATTCGTTGCCGCCCAATTAGTACGCCTTCTGGACGGGACCAACGGCTGTTAGATTTCAAAATTGGTGACTGTTGACTGCCTAATTTCGTCCCTTAATTGTTTTCGAAATTCAATGTAAAATTGACTGCACAGCGTCATCGCCGCTTTGAGGGCACCGAAGGGGAAAACAACGGGGCAAACGTCCATATACATAACACCCATTCCGAAAATTTTATAATATTGACAAACTATAACTTTTTTAAAATGGTTATTAAATATTACATTATAACGCCAATATTTAACTATGTAATTAATTTAATAAGTATTTATATTATATTTGTCCAATATTGAATTTCAGTGTTAAAATTCAGAAATTCTTTTGAATTCCGCGAAGCTATTTGTAATTAATTCGGTTCTTAATTTAAGCGGAAATATTTGGGAACACGGTAATTAACCGTTTGTAACTTCTAAGATAAAAAAATAGCCGCGAATATGCGATTGTAGGTACACTAAATGTAATCGAAATAATTTGAGATTTACGAATATTACCTAATATATAATGTTCGGTCACCAGGCGGATTTAAAATCACATAACAGTTTTACACAAGCCGAATATTTTAGCGTACAATAAAATAAGTTGAAGTACTTACGTTCGTGATGCGCATGGGATAAATCCGAATGTCGTTGAGTATAGTTTCACTGATAACAGACACACTTTTTATTTAGTCCTGTGCGGCAGGAGTTGGGTCCGTGTGCTTTCTAAAACCGTTTCGAAGCCGAGCTAGCTGGTACCCGGCCGACTACTGATTGACAACGGAAGAAGGAGGGGGGTAGAGAGGAGGAGGCCCCCGGTAAGGGAGACTTTCTCCCAGGTAGTGGAAGGAGGGGACCGGCTGGCGATTAGCGCCTGCATTTTTTCCCATTCTTCTCCCTTCTCCCGGCATTCCCTCCTACCTGTGAAAAGGGGGAAGAAAAAATTAAGGGTTTAAGGGCCGAAAGAAGGGGGCTCCTCATTAACGAGATTTTCGATATGATAACTTGTAAAGTATCTAGTTTTGTTGTTTGTTGTTGCACTGGTCTATTAATTCTGTATTGTGTTTTAGTTTTCTCCTTTCCTTTTTATATCTTCTACAGCCTATTAATTAACCAGTTCGCTACCAGGGTCTTCCGGAGAAAACATCCACCATAGCCCAAGATTTTTTTCGCGATTATATGAAATCAATTGGAATAGATTTTATGTGTGTGTATTTAGAACAGTCTAAAAAAGTAAAATAAGTATTCTTTTAAACTGACACAAATATGTGACGCTGGGGTATAGATAAAAACTAAACGCTGTAGCCCACGTGTCATATTAAATTAGAAGAAATTGATTATAAGACAAAAAAATATAAATACAATTTATAGATATGAAATTGATTTTATTTTACGAAAATTCGTCATTTTGTTGAGAGATATGTTTCTGTTAAAAAATATTAAATGTAATAATAATTTTTATAGCTCACTTATATCTAACTACTTACATAACAATTTTAATAATTTTGCTTCGCAAAATCTTCTCCTTTTTAAATTTAACTTATTGCCTGTTAATTTCACTAACCCGGCTAAACCGACCTATTCAACTGCTATAAAGACTCTAAATAATCTAATGCGAGAGCAGACCGAGTACAGGCTTCATACATTTTACAGTTTTAGAACTTAACAATTTTGTTCAATACTCAACATGTTCAATCATGCCTTTGTAAATTGTGCAAAAATATCTGTCAGATATGTGTGACGTTGGGCTGTGGTAAAAAAAAGCTGTGTCACATATATGTGACGGTCGGTAGCGAACGAGTTAATATACCTTCTACTGGCATATCGTTTTGGCATCGTCCGCATTTTCCTTCGTCTTCGTCCAGTCGCCGGTTCGGTCCTTTTGCCGGCGGAAGGCCAGAACCGTCGAGAGGGAACGGAAAATCGGTAAAACTACGGTGAACCCAAACCGAAACCAAAAGGACATTTTCATAATTATAACGGGCAGTAACTATGTTAAAGGCAGGCAACGTACGAATACGGATTGGTTATTTCATTCGGCCGCAAATTAATCCTTTCCACTGGGTAAAAACACGAGAGTACACAGAGGCAATAGTTCAACGCGAAATATTATTTCGGGCTAACGGAATTTCGCTAACTATTGGAGTCGGCAAAAGCAATTGATTCGACCGTCGACGGACTCGAATGAAATAAAGAACATGATGCAATCGTCATTTCGGTAATTCAATGTACAAATTGTCCAATTGGGAGACGCCCACCGAATGATTTTCGAATGCCATTGTCATTAAATTTCGTGGCTCGACAGTACGTACGATTTCCATTGTCTCGGCCGTGTCGATACGACCTCGATACGGCCGCTCGCAGTGTTGTACGAATTGTTCGTAACATTTTGCAGAAACAATATACATAGAAATATTTTTTTTTTCTATTTATCACAATACAACAGTGTGTGTGGGGGGAGGGGCGGGTGAAACCTGTCCAGTGAAAGCAGCGGTAAAAACTTGACGCACCATTAAACGCAATAAAACCGTGATCATCAGGACACTGAAAGATGTGGTCTGGGATCGTAAATAGTTTTCGAACAAGTCAAGAAAATATTCTTCTTTCTGTTTAGAAACGGCCCGACCGAATTCCTCCTGCCCTGCCGACCGTTCAGTTGGTGATTTACAAAGGAAATCGAACTTAAAAGTAAAAGTTTCGATGGGCCCGCAGTCCAAAGAAATTGGGGAATACACACGAAATCTACGGTATTCCAACTCCTCGCAGACCATAAAACAGGTATGTTAAACAAATTGGGGAAGGATTCCTCTATCCGCTCGGTAATATTCTAGACCGGTTTCGCTTTTTCACCATCCCCGGTAGTACTCCGCCGGTCAACTGAATTAAATCAAGAGGGACATCAGACATTCAGAGAACATAAACAGGGCAGCTTGAAAATTATAAGAGTTGTGTGGTATACACTTGGAAAGATGTCAAGGCTAAAAGTTGGGTAGCAATAGAGATGGATATTTTGTTAGGCTAATTACAGGGCGATGGAGAGTTAGAGGTGGAAATAATTGCCGGTATTTTTTTTCGAAGCCGTCTTGATTTCCTCCCTGTCGTAATACTTGAATATGTTCATTACGTTTTAACGAAAATCGTCAATTGGGCATACGATCCATGTTGTACGAATTTAAAATAATCATAACTCAAAGCATAATTTAAATACATTTATGGATTTGGAAAGATACGCGAGGGAAAATATGACTACGATCCTGTCGATAAACCTGCTTCATCCGTCACTGTTCCTTGTGTGTTTCAGTATATTATCGGGAATCATTGATTACGTGCAATAATACCACTGAGAGACATAGAATACTAATCATACCTAAATATTTCTTCGAGTTGACGGTCCCACAGCACGTGATCGCATCCTACCTCTTCCGCGCGTGCGCAGTCCGAGTGTACTGCAGGTTTTTGTCAAACTGGCTGCCCGCCAAGCCTGGAAATGAAATTATTTTCATAAATACATATTCGTAAACACATATCGAATATTTAATGTCTAAACAAAACTAAATTCTGATTTCTTGTATTATAAAAAAATGCGTATCCACTGTCGGCAAAACGAGGCGGCTTATTATAGTGCGTGAAAAAAGAAATTGAAAGGATACAGATTTAGGGTGTTTCCAAACTTTTCCTCCTTTCGAAGGGAAAAGTCCTTCAGATTTCTCGCCCATCACCCCGAGCAAGGCCGTATTAGGCGGCACACGAGCGTTCGGGGCTTCACACTATAATCGTACGGCGTATATTAGGCAACAGCATAAAGGCTACGCAGTATGTTGAAATTCTGTATTCTTTAAAAAATAAATACAGAAGACTTTTCATTTTCAAATAAAACGCAACACGTATTTGATAATGTTTAAATGAATTCGTTGGGGCGTATTTTACTGTTTTTGTACCAGCATCAAAATTTTAAAATTCAAAACGGCCCAGTATTAAATTTGAATTCGTGAACTACTGGAGTGGGGCCGAGAACGACCGCTAGATGCTGCTAGCTGACGGCCCGACTGATGTTTGACCTCAATGTAAATGTACACACTATCACTAGACCGTTGTGGAATTCTACTGAAGATCTCGTAACGCTGAATTCGGTCTAGAAAATGGGACGACTTATGAAAGACCTTGATGTATTAAAGTAAAAAATACAGGCGTATCTTTTCTCGTAATATTATGGCCTTAAAATACTGCTTAGAATCCCACTGATATTTCAAATTTTTCCCAAAATTCTACCAAATATTTGTTTTCACTCGGCTAACACACGACAGTCACTACCATGCTTAAGTACCCCATTAATCTAATGAACGCGGTGGGAAAATTCTGAACTACTTAGGCGAGTGGAGGGAGATCAAATTGACGTTATTCAAAACCCTCCCGCGTATCCAAAAAAATCTGAAATTTAAATACATTTTTTATATATGCAGATGCTTCGTCGCAGGACATAATTGCAGAAGAAATTAAAAATTGCCCGATCGATAAAACTCGAGACCACTGGCAAGATGGGATATTTCATATTTAATTTACTTTTACTTAATTCAGTAAGTCGGAAACCCCTGGCACTGAGCTGCGGCGTCGATTGCATTTCAATTCGACTCGGCATTTTGCCGCAATCCCGGCCTAAAAGCTGGGCCCGATGGGATCGTGACCGTCATCCAAACTCAGCGCCACTTCGTTTCTCAACTTACTTTGTCCTATACTCGAGTGGCTCTCCCCCTTCTTGCCACACCTCTGAGTATGTCAACACTCTCGTCGGTGTGTCGAAAATTGCCCAATGATCGGGTATCTCCCCTCCACCGAATTGAAACACACGACTGAAAATGAATTTGAATTTGAAATAAATTAAAAAAAAAACGATTCGTAAACGGTGGAAAAAGTTATTATTCGGACCACTAACTGCGTTGCCAGTACTTGGGGGCTCTGAATTTTTCGAAATATTACGATATTCTGAAAACTAAAAATAATGATACGGTGACATCGAGGACCGATCGGCAATGTCTCTTTCGAGACTTTTCGAAACTTCGATATTTCGTTGCAAAAAAAAATGAAACCTTTTGCAATAAGGACGCAAATAAGTTGCAGAAAGGTGCAGAAAACCTGATTTCGTAACGGATATAAATAAAGATCACTAGTTTTTAATTGATTAAAAATTGCCTAGAAAAATATTAATTTTATTGTTCGTGGTAAAATAAAATTTATATAACAAAATTATTGTATGCTGCATTATCTGTGCGTATTACTTCGACCTATTTATAGACACTGGGATAATATAGCTTATTTTAGTTGATTTGTTGCGGTCGTTTCCGAGAAAAACTGCGATAATATAGTTGGTCATAAATAACTAACCATTTGAATATTATTCAATTCTAACCTACACCGTTTGCGTCGACGACAGTGCTGACAGGGTGCTTCATCGGCAACCGACACGCGTAAATGCCTCTGGTCTTACTGATGGATGGAGAGAGGCCAAAACCCGCCTTAGACATAAAGCCGCGCGAGTGGCGATATTCTAAACGTTCACGCAACCCCCGTAGGAAACGTCATAACTGATAGTTCCGAATTTATTAACACGGGTTGATAAATGATTTTTCTGAACAAATAGACCTAATTAATATGCCAAGCGTATACCGTTACCCTTGACGGATGGTACGGTACCGTGAAATGTGTGTCATTATTCCTTAGCGGGCGAGCTTTCGTAAAGCCGACCCGGGGGAGTGGGAACACAAAAAAATTGAGAAATGACTCAGTGGTAAAAGTGATTCATTAGGCGCTGTTCGCGGTCGGCATGCCAAAAACCCAGAGATCCGCAGATTCGGTAAATGAGCAAGAAAAGGAGACCCGAACAATGCGGCACAGGTGATTCAGAAAGGAAACAGAACAACGGTATTGTTAAACTCAGGTTGTAATTTTTTTCCCTATTAAAAAAAAACAACGGAACAATGGAAAACGAAAATTAATTGCGATCACGGAATTCGTCTACGCTTCTTAATTCCCCTCAATAAATAATAAAAATGTCATAATACACTGCTTTCCGGTTAGTCAGCCTAGTACAGGAAAGAAGAATGTTTTGAAAATATTTTAACATCCGATAGTCAGTAAAGTATCCTTGGGTGCATTTTAATCCCCATACCCGACTCAAGAGAATCGACTTAAACCGAAAATTTGGACTTTTAAGAACATTACTAAAACGGACATCAAAATTGACCTTACGTAACACGCTGACAGTATACAAAGCGATACTTAAACCGAGATGGACATACGGTATAGAGCTATGGGGTTCCACCGAGATATCCAACATCGCTCGCATCCAGAGATTTCAGTCAAAAGTCCTTCGCACCATCCTTAATGCTCCCCGGTATGTTTCTAACCACACAATCCACCATGACCTCAACATACCGACAGCCGACGAAGTCACAAAATCCCGGTTCCTGAATTTCCACGCCCGCCTTTCTCCTCTTCTTAATCCACTCGTTCTGTCCCTTTCCTCTCTTACCCATCCATTATCCCCCCCGCTGCGGCTTAAACGCCGCTGGCCTAGAGATCTTAGCCCTTAGACTATAATTGTTCTTGTGTCAAAAGTGCCATCTTTGGGTGGTTCTTTTTATCACGAAATACATGTGAAAAAAATACATACAACATTTGTACTTATAACATTCAATGTTGGTTGTACAAAATAAAAAAAGGTTACAAAAGGATGCATTTTGCCTCGTTCCTTAAAATCGGCAAAAGATTTCGCTCAATTTTCAGATGTTTCTAACGCTGCCGTTATTACTAAAAATTCAAAACTTATTTGAAACGGTTGTATTAAACATCAATATTTATCAAATCGATCGAGCATGGGTTAAACCAATGCCGCCCGAACAAAACTTGACCGGTTGAAATCGTTCCAAAGGACCAAAATAAAATGTCGGATATTTTCATGCGGCCTCTGCTTTTTTGTTCCCCCCCCCCTCGCGTTGGGGGCCTTGCGGAGTGAGAGGGGTGGATTCTATTTATTTCTGTGTCACACATAACGATATTTCTCCCACCCTTGTGTTTGGCCAATGCCACCGGTCAGTGCACGAAAAATTAGATATTCGCCCCTACAATCGCGGACAATAATCACTAGGGGGGCTGCACCAGATGAGAAACGTCCACAAGAAGTTGTTCCGCAAGTGTAACACAAATACGGGTGCCGATTTTACGTTGAATATTTTAAACGACTAAAAGCTCTGCGTTGGTGGAAAGAATCTCGCTAATGGCCACAACGTTAATTTCGATTGGCATCACTAGAGAAATGGAACGATTTTATATTTTTAATTTACGCCTAATATTCTGTCTGACTCTGGAAATGTAAGTGCAACACTGTTGGTAGACTCTTTTTCGTGGGGCGCAAATGTCTCGGAAAGGTGCGAAGGATTCTGTAAAATGTCACCTGTGCCAAAAATGCAAATAAACTCGCTCCATTGAAGGACGTGGCGTTTGCTTAGTGTCCTCAAATGAGAAGGTGGAAGGAGAGATTAATATTATTCAGGTGGTCTTAAAAGCGGTAACGTTACGAACATTTTCGATTGTTCCTTTTTGAACCCCTTTTGCTGTTGGGCGGCGGCCTCAGAGGACGTTTTATCCCTAAGTGAAATTTGGGAATCGGCCTCAAAATTAACGCCCTGCTCTCTGGCCCCGCTTCACGGGTCTAATTAGAGACGGCACTGCACTCAACACAAAAGTGTTTCTGTGACGAAAAAACCTCTTAATCTTATAAGAATCAAGTTTCCCGGTCTCCGCTCCTGAATGTGATTTATTTTTGGAAGGGCGCTAACTCGCGTCCGAACCTTCCGCCCGTTTATAACGCCAGCTCGTTAATCTCGGAGGAATAAAGAATGGCGTCTGTATACATTAAATGTGGACATAGTGAAAACGTTATATTTTAATAATGGTTTCGGTGACGGAGAATTGTGGGGATTCTGTGGGCGCTCGATATAAATTCGATAACATTCTTTTAGAAGGCTGACTGTTAATGTTAGTGTCGATAATCTAACATATACGTCCGAAAAAACATTTTTATGTAATAACATAATAATAAAACAGGCTTTATGTAATAAAATCAAAATAGGAACGAGATTCCAAATCGGATTCCAAACCTAACAGAACCTATAAAGCTGTCGGCTTTACACAGTTACTATAAGCATATCCTAAACTAATGCCATATATTTTAGATTATTACACCTGTACAACTGTTACTTTCAGTAAATAAATAACCGCACAAGTAAGAGTGTTTAAACATCTACTTTCCTGTTTTGGAGCTTTCACCTAAGTCCGCCCCAGACGAAGGTTCAGTTCTGCTCCCGCCTGGAATTTTCTTCGGTTATCTGTTCTCCTATATCACGAAGATTAACCCAGGAAAGTAGAGACTAACTTAAGTATTATTATGGTTTTTATCTGTTAGATAGTGAAGGAGGTGTGGAATGTCGGTTAAGCTGGCGCTGGGCCCAAAGTCTCGGGCGTTTCCCACTGCCTCGGTCTCCGTCCCCTTCCACTCCGGGGGCGGGGGGGCACTTGTCTGCATTCGATTTAATGGATCATTTTTACAGTTTTTTATTTATTGGTTCTTTTAAAACGCAATTTTTCCCTGCTCCACGCGCGTAAATCGTACGTGTACCCAAGTTGTTAGCCACCTGAACAAACATTTTTTTCATATACCGGTATCTATGGGCGTATTAATTCATTTTATTAATTCATAGATTATTTTGACGGCCAAACGTACAATGTGTATACAGAGACATGGACTGTTGGCGCACCGGGGTATATATTTGTTTTCGAACCCTCTTTACTGGCGACTGTGTGAAATAGTATTTGGCGTTGCTATTATGGAATTGTACAAGAAGAGATATTCCTGTTATAATGAAGAAAAAATAAAATTGGTCTCTTATTTTTTTAATACGTTATATTTTGTCCAGTGTGGAATATATGGTATTAAACAGATGCGACAGTATAGTGTTATTAAAAAGATTTTCATTGAATTAAAATTAAAATTTAAGGTTCTCCCATCTAGAATCGTACTACTACGGCACAAGGAACCGAAATTCTGTACTTCCACTCATACCGGCTGTCTATAAAACTTCATGTGTTATGCAACATATACCTTGAGGACTGTACTACTTCGCCTCGGTCGTAATCGCTACGAAATTCTAAAAAGTTGAGACCACTTACAACATGCAAATATTTTACACGACACCAGTAGAACGTTTGAAACAGTTAATAGCAGAATGTTAATTGGACGCGCTGAGGGGGCCAATCTAATTTCGTTCCAAAGTCGATCGGAGCGATTGAAGATAAGTGCTTTGTTTTGTTACAACAGTTTCGAAGAATTACCGGCCGCTAATTATAGGCGCGGAATCATAGTTTTAAATAACAACTGGATTCAGGGTCGAACAACATGTAAGAACTTTTAAAATATCATAAGTCTTGCGATAGTCTCGATTCATACAATATTAATATACACGTATTCAGTTCTATTTCGAAAAATACAGGATCTGCCAGTATTGGTGCAATGCTTTTAGATATCGTCATTAGAATTATGTCAGTAATATAGCGAGGCTGGTATAAGCATGGCGGGTAATTCTTTCAAATTCTAAAATAGCAACTGTGATATTTGTAACTGGAAGTTTTTTATATTTTCGGCGTGCCTTGAACTTGTAAAAATTACAAGATGATGTCAGTATTAAGTTTACTCATTTTCAGCACCGGTTTATATCGACGCTGAGGAGCGTCTTACCGGTTGTTGTGAAAGTGCTGACAGAGTGCTGACCGACTGGTTGGCGTCAAAGGTTATACAAACGCAGGTCAAGTTATAATTATCGACCGATGCTCGTTCGATGCGAACGGGCAGTCGACACTGCCCCGTTTCAGTGCAAAAACGCCCGTTATAAATAACTCGTGACCAAATCCCGGCGGATTTCTTCGGGCGGATCTCCGACGGGATTAAACGTATGACGCACTCTGCGGTCGCACAGACGCTCACTACCTGGGCGAATAAGGAAAAAGTGCGGGTCGGGGAAAAAAAAAATACTCTCCGACTTGGCTTTCAAAATATCCCGAGCGATAAACCCTCGGTATATATAAAAACGAGTAAATAAAATTTACTGCCCTGGAGTTTTAGGGGGCTCGAATTCAAATTTGCACTTAAAAAAATATTCAGAGGTCTAAAATAAACCCCCGGGATACTCTAACCAACTTACTTCTTACAATAAATGTTTTTTTCATACATGTAATCATTCCACATATTGTGGAACAAGGCCGGTTAAACGATTGTTAAACAAGGGCCGTTGTTAGCATGGCGAGATATTGATAAATAATTATAATCAAAGTGAATATATTGATGCTATTAAATATTGAGTATGGCCCAGAAACGGGGACAGGTTTGGCTAAATTCCACCTTCAATTATCCGAGGACTAATGGCCGAATTAATCTTTGCCGGTGCTGGCGGGAACATTAATTTCAGATCACGTCCATTCCAGGCTCAGCGGACGACGGGTGAATTCGTTATTTCCGTTGGCTATTGAAATTCGCGTACTTTGTCGTTTCAGATGATTCGAAACATCAGAATATTTTTTAGGGAGACTAAGAACCTACGGGCAATCAGGGAAGAAAACAATTATTTGAATGATTACTGAATTTGCAGTTCAATTCGCAATCGACTCGCTCAAGCGTGATGAATCCACTGTTGTATTGACAGACTATTGGGCGGAAGCTTATTATGAAAAAGCGAAAAACGCTCCAACGCGAAATGAAACAATCTAGACCAAACAGAAAATCGGACCAGGTCGTAAATCTTGTAAAGCCAGTTAAAACTGGGCGAAGTCAATATCTCATTTTACACTGAGACGAAGCATCTGTCAATTTTCATAGGGCTTTCTCACTATTCACATCGCTCTGTCCCTGCAAAGTTGAATAGATGCGTCGAAAAAACCGCTCTGCGGACGGACTAAAATTGAACTTAGCAGACAGGACGGGTTTTGCAATATTTGGCATGTCCCCGCGAGCTGACATTCCCTTCGCCAATTATTCGAATATACGATTCCCGCTTATTCCAATCTATTTTAGTCCGATGTTAATAAACACTTCACAAAGGAGATGACCGAGTTTGGACTTCAGGTTTGGAGTTTAGATTGCCGGCCGTGTCGCAACCTTATTTTATTGTTTCAACAACAGTGTTACTGGAAGAAAGAAGTCACCCCACATTAATGCAGGACCACAGGTCGATCTACTCTTCATGTTTTTCCCACGGTATTTTAGAATTTAGTGATGATTCAAAGCCCTAATTGCATAGAGTCAACGACCGAATTATTCCTCACGTGTTGTATGTGTGTACACGAACCTGTACTTATAAATATATCATCGACTCATAAATTCAAATACCGAATATTCAGGCACCGACTCGGCTGTGATTTGTCAGTCTATTTATAGACCCAACCTGTACCCCGGGTGGAAGTGATGCGGGGGCGGACACGTCTCTCTCTCTCTCTCTCTCTCTCTCTCTCTCTCTCTCTCTCTCTCTCCCTCTCCCTCTCTCCCTCTGAAATTGGGAAAACAAAAGAGGCCCGAAATAGAACATCAGCCATGTCTACCGTTTAGATTTTCACCCATCCGTGAATTAAGGAACGAATTCAGTGGCGCCATATTGCGTGTTCATTCATTGGGAAATTCATTATAGGTTATTTCTAAAGTAGGTAATTTTATTGGATTTACCTCGGACTTGAGTCGGTCCATCGTTTGTATTCCGTTCATCGGTAGTAGAGATGCCGCCTTACGTTTTAATGGACCTGAAATAAAAAAAATAAGAATAAGAAATACCTTCGATTTTTTGATTTTTGATATTATATTAAATCTCCTGTTTATATATCACTGAATAAAGTCCAGTAGGTCATAAATGCATATGCATTAAAATACATTTATTTGCATCCGCCTCTTAATAAATTAATTGAGGAATTATTTTATATATAATGTATATGTACCGATTATCTACATGACATTATTTATTATGTAACATTTTCTGAGGATTCGAGGGCCAAATTGGAATGGCTATATCGCACCCTAAATCTATGGAAGTCGGCGACTAAAATTCAAGCACAATATTAATAGGCAATAATTTATTGCGATTAAAAAAATCAATCTGGAGCACGTTCATTGATTTATTTAATTCCAATTTAATCGCTACTATTATTTGCTAAGAAATTCCTGAACTTACACAAAGAATATTGGGTAATTATACGAAGAATTTTATGACAGGCGATTATATTTGTCTTAACACACTTATCTAACTACAAGCTGATTTTCTACCCATAATTGGAACTGTCTGACACGTGCTATTGACCGGACGAGGAAGTTACGCCCCAAGCGTCACGTAGCCGAGCGCCGAGGAAAATCAAACAACCTCTTATTTAGTAACACCGAAGGCCGAAGACCCGAAGTTTACATCGGACCGAACCGTCGGATAGCTAGAATTTCATCTGCCCGATTTTGTGGAATTTCCGTATGTCACGAAATTACAAGGGCTTGTCAGGAAGGGCCTGTCACCTTCTGTTTCCACTGGCTTACAGTATAAACGCCGCAATACCTAAATTATATAGATAGAAAAGCCTAAATGGATAAATATTTAACATTACCTAATATCGTATTTTTTTAATTAAAAATTGAAATAGTTGGAATAACAGCGAAATGCTCAATATCTAATCCATACATTTTTTTCTTTAATGAACCTGTAGATACTATCAAGGCCTATTTCATAATCACCAACGCGATCACCGGTACTGACGAATGCTACAGAATTAGATCTCGGCTTAATCTTAGCATCCGTTTAACGTTTTATTGGAATCTGGAACCCGGTAGTTTTTTTTTAGTCGGTGGATTTTCGTCGCTTAATTGACCCTATCCACCGGCAACAAAAGGTTGGCAAAGTGCCAACTGTTCGGCTCCTACCATTGTCCAATGTTCCCCGTTGTATAAATGTTAAATTTTTCATCATTTTTCCCTTTTTGTCCCGCAATCTGGATAATTCCGAGATTAACCAACGCCTCGGCAGTCGAGCGAAACGTTCAAATATATCGTAGATTTCGTGTGTTTCTACTCTCCTCTCGCTGGTTTGGTCTTCTGCTAGACCGGTTTCCCGTGACAGTACAAGTGATAGTGACGGTGCAGTGAGGATACCGAAAAATACACCCAAACTGCCAAAGTGATTAACACCGCTACTGAAGATGGCGAGCGGCCGAAATCGGTCTAGCAAAAGACCAAACCAGCGAGAGGAGACAGAAACACACGAAATCTACTGTATTCCAACCCCTCGTAGACTACAAAACAGGTATTCTAAACTAGTTCAAATATATTCTTTGCCTGCATTCCTGTATATCGTAAATTACATTTACAGTGCGAGCAGCCGGTACAAATATATTACAAATATATATTGCCGAGGAGCTGAAACGCGACCCCTATCGATTAGCTATCCTCACTGCACTGTCACTGTCACTTGTACTGGTGGTTGACAGTTTGTCGTGTGTATATATACATGTCTTGTTATTGTGTTTTTTTGGGGGATGTTGTTTGTTTTATTTGAGTTGAGGGAGTGGGGTTTTGTTAATCGGCTTAAGTGTATGTCAGATTGTCGGATTTGGGACTTTATTTTTCATTTATAATCCGGTTTTGTTTGTGTTTAAATATCTCCATGGTCTCTATTATATCCATCTCTTTGCCTTTCTTGCCTGGGTGTAATAACTTAATACGATGTGGTTGGCGAAGTTTCTGTTTTATTTCTGTTTGTTCCGTTAGTTAGACTCTGAAACCGGTCTAGCAAGAGACGAAAACCAGAGAGAAAGACAGAAACACAAAAAATCTACGGTATTCCAACCCCTCGCAGACCACAAAACAGGTATGTTAAAAGGAGGAACTGACGACAAGAATAAATAAAACCGGTTAAACCGTTTTCGAACCGCCGGTCGAGAGAAGCGGCAACGGCCACTAACGGAAACATAATACAGGGCCGTCTAAATATAAAGGCGGAGCCCGGTGCATCGAGCCTATTTATTTGCTCTAATAATTGCCCCCGGACCCGCTCCGCGACCAGCGCTCTCTTTATGTGCTTGAGTAATCGCCTGCGTGGCCGCGCTGAAAATTTATACACTCACAGTTTATCACCGGCCGGGATTTTTGGAACGCTCTTCGAATACTGAACAAATATTTTCGTTCCCTGTTCAGAGATGTTATGCCACGAAAAAGATCTGTTCCCTCGGACTAAATTCGTCTGAAAATACTTCATTAATCCTTTCGGGGCAATGAATACGGCGTGTTCCGATACTAGAGAGCGATACTGGAGAGCAGTGCGGGCTTGCCTAACCAACACGCCGTATCTGAATAAAATACTCAGCCCGAACTCTACCCGACGTTTTACGGCTCTCTGACGTTATTTTCGGGAAATTCCTTTCCAGAACATTGGTCCACTTGATGTTTACAGGAAAAATTACAACCGATCGAAGAATCGACAAACAGGTTTAGGCTGCCAATTCTCCCCAAGGGAACGATTACGGGCCTCATAGTATATACATGATAGTATGTACCTAAAGTTTTCATATTTGGCATATTTTTATAAGATTTCAGAGAGTTTTAGGCTTCTTCTTCCGATAGTAGAATTCCGTTAGTGGGGTTTGTCGGCCACTAATCCAGGAAGCTGACTGACAATGAACTCTTACTAACAGTAATTATTGTTCACTCTCTAGATGAATGATTTTAAATATAAAATTATATCCGTAGTTTAATAGATTATCCCTTATTTGAATACGGTTTATAAACGCGGAAACGGGATTTTTTAACGCAGCACGAGGAAGGGGCCCGTGGAAAGGGATCAAATGGGGCGAGAGCGCCAAATAAGATGCAGTTCTCGTTTTCTGTACCCGGCGTTCACTCTTCGGGTCTAAGTATACACCGGGAGTGTGAGCGCGTGTGTGTGCGTGTGAAAGAGAAAGAGGGAGAGAGAGAGGGATAGATCGGGAACGAGATATATGGAGAGAGAGAGAGAGGGAGAAGAGAAGGCCCGTAGGTGCTTTAACTATGGAAAGATGAGTCATTCGGCTAAAATGTTTCGGTTGGCCCACTCGCACTAAGCTCTCTCACCAATCCAAGACACAGGCATTTGAATCCGCAACTATCTCAAACCCCCCAGCTTCCCATCGAATCTTGTTACGAATATCTTATAATTAAAATACCGCCATAAACTATTGTTACGTCAAAGTTCCATTTAGTATTTTGACTTTCAATGGCGTCTCTAATATAAAATTTAGAAGCTCGGTTTATAAGAGATTTCGAAACATACTTGTAATAATAAATATTCTTGAATGGATTCCTTGCATATATTGAACGTAATATACATTTTCAACAAACAGCTCATGTAACTGAGACCTCCAAATTTGAGAAATGAGGCCGGAATCTGCAAAGGAATCAAAATCAGGGACTAAGTATAAAGCTGGTCAGTATTGCAACTGCAACGAACCGGTCAGTATTAAATTCATGAAATTGAAATATAGACAGTTTCATATTAGTCCAGATTTCGGTCTATTTTCTGCCCAACTGGGGGAACGGGAAAAAAATCGGAACAACAAAAAGTGCGGCGTTCTCATTGATTGTGTGAACCGGCCCAGGGCCCACTTGGCCGTGCCAAAACCAGAATTAAACGGCCAACTGGCCGAATATTAAGCGTTTTATAATAACCCGACTATTATTCAAAATTTTTTTTGATCAAGTGTTCAACGGATATGTTGAAGCCCAGTCCGGAATCTTCCCCAGCGCTAAGTGCACGGGGCCTAATTTCGCAGGGAGGTAATACGTAAAGTAACCCATTAACCCGGTTTCTCCGTTCAGACCGCGGTTAGTGAGACTAAACTGGCACTAGGGAGGCGCGAGCCTAACACCTGTTCCTATTTATTGTCACGACATAATATTCTGTCGTCCCTTCATGAATGAGCTGGCCAATTTATAAATTTCCAGTAAATTATTCAACAACGAAAATGGGTTTCGGATATTGTGTTACTAGATTAGAGCGTTTTGGCTCTGTGGAGACATTCCGGTTCAGCACTCCGGATGTTTTCTCCTAGAGCCTTCGTTCAGACCGGCATTCGACCGCTGTGCAATTAATATATTCAGAGATAAGCACTATAATTAATGCTCCGTATTGTTGGATAGCCTATTGGAAGTGTTCCAAGGCGAGTGCTAGCCCTCGGTCATTCACTACCGCCCGCCGCCCGCCAACAGACCGTGGCCGCTGCCCAAATATCAGGGAAAAAAATTATTAACACCTCCTCGGCGTATATTTCTGTTCCCGCTTTTAATAATTTCGATCTGACTAAAGGAGAAGAAAAAATCATGAATAAAACTTCCTCCGTATAATGTTTCGGCAGGTCGTAAAGCAAAACTCTCCAATGAATATGGAACCACCCGCGATACCTTCAGTCTATCGTTCGATTTCTAAGAAATTCACGAACTGTACGAATTATATGAAATTTGCTGGAACACGGTACGAACCCCTGTGGCGGATCGAATTTTCCTTCGTTTGCAAAGAATACGAAGTACCTCATAATAAGTACTCGATATTATTTCAGGTGAACGTTGGAATTATATATGATTCTCTATTACAATATTCTCAACATCTCAAGTGAACTTTTGAAGTTGAAAACGCTTATACCCAGTCAGATATGTGCTCTGACATAGTTCAGTTTCAACAGCTTCTATACAGCCTAACTCATACTGTATTAGAGTAGAAAACAATATCCCGTGGAGAGCTGTAGTAAAATATTTTTTTAAATTTTTTTCAAGGCTAAAATACCCACAGAATGTCAATAGAATAAGTCAAATGTTGGTGTAGTCGAAATTCAGTACGGTTATTTGGCCTGAACGACGGGCATAAGCGTTCGAATATAAATCACCGTTAACCGCCCAATATATAAATAGCAATCCAAAAATACACCCCTTCATGAAGTCTATCCGAATAAAACAAATTTTTTTCTGAATTCGTCTGTCCTGTAAAATTCGGTTCGTTCTACCTGAGAAAATTTTTGTTTCTGTACCCCACGATGACCAACAAGAAGAAAGAACAAAATCCGTTCGTATTATTTTTTTTAAATTAAATAATTTATATTCACTGGCCAGTTTTTCAATACATTTTTCATCTTTTATGTAATTTAGACGGCGCTTTTTTGCTAAGCCTTTCCGATTTGCAGATTAAAGATTCGGGCATCCAACGTCCCGTTGGAGGACTAAATGAGGCGCGCCAGAGTTTATAATTATAAATCGGGCCGGTACATCTGTTGTTCTTAAAGTGGGGTGTTTCTTTAACTTGCCCTAGAATTGAAAGAAAGGGGATCAAGGGCTATGCCGAATAAAAAAACGATGGGAGATTCCCGGACCGATGTTCATTTTTGTCTTCAACCTATTTAATGGAATTTCGCGAAATTTTGGGTCGCGGAAAAGGTCTTTGAAATAATTTTTTATGTCGTGGTCGGTTCCTGCGAAGATCAAATTTTTTTACTGCTTCTGATCAACCTGTTCTGATCAACCTAAACGGGTTACAACAGATATTCGGCGTTGAAGCCAAATAACATTTTTAAATTGAGGAAAATAAACAAGACAGCTTCCTAGTAAGTGTGTGCTACAGCTTTCTTCCGCGATAACGGATATATCCAAAACTGTATAGAAAGTGTTATGTGTAATTTCATAGAAATACCAATAAGCGGAACAGAAGCCTACATACAGTGGTTTCGTCTGGTAACATTGCCTGTTTGGATTATTTCCTTATTATTATACCGGCGTTCTACCCTGTATACAGTTGAGTTACAGTAAATAAGCAGTGGATTTCATTTAAACACTACTATTCACAGTCTGCAACTAAGATTCTACAGAGGTATCATTTTCCCTTCGCCTCACCGACACAGAGAAACTGGGCTAGGTCCGAAACACGTCCCTAAACAAACAAGCGAACGGATGTTCTCATTTGTTTAAAGTAAACGACGACGCGTTGTTGAGAATAGCGGGATAGAAAAGTGGGAGAACAATATTCAGGTCGGTATATGCGCAATCAGGAAGCACTCTAATAGCACTAATTAAATAGCATTTTAACGACATAGGACAGATATAATTCTGATAAGAAATATAATTATATAATAAAAATGAAACCGGTATGCTGGATGACCGAAAAATCACAATTTTCCTCAATAAACTTGTGTTACCAATATATTCTTATAATACATGTAACAGTAAATGAATAAATAATACACATTCACTGGTCAGTTATCGTATGTCGGGTGAGTTGGGTAAAGAGCAGGTTTTGAAATTCCTAAGAAATATAATAAGTTTTATCGTAGATTTCGTGACAGTGACAGTGCAGTGAGGATGCCAAAAAAACACCCAAATTGCCAAAAGTGATTAACACCGCTACTGAAGATGGCAAGCGGCCGAAATCGGTCTAGCAAAAGACCAAACCAGCGAGAGGAGACGGAAACACACGAAATCAACGATATTTCATTCCCTCGCAGACCACAAAGGTATTCTAAAATAATTTTATCATTTGCTTCTCATATCCGTATAAAAATGTTATCGAATAGAAGCCGAAGAAAATAAGCAGAGCCAGACTTATCCGGGCATTTCCCCCCCGGGTGGCCCAATGTTTTCCGGCGGTGAAGTAGGGAAGACTAGGAAGGAGGTTGGGGGTAGGACAAAGGCCGGTTAGGATAATTAAGTCGGGGCGAAGTGCGGGGTGTAAGGCCGGGCGGCGTCCTTGTTGGGGCGTGGGTGGGGGAGGCCCCTTCTATAAAAGGCCCTCGGGTAACTCTAGACAGGCGGTCTATTTCTGTGCGGGCGGCCCGCGCACGCGCCCCACACACAGCGCCGAGAGAACCTCCGCCCAGACACGGGGGTGGCCGTCACCTCACCTGGAGATCTCCAGACCGACTTAACACAGTCATATTATAAGGTAAATGTCTAACGACAACGGGCGAGTAAACTGTTTGAAACAGACTAACCGTAGTCGTGCGACCATTCTGGAGAAACCTAAACGCGCCGAAACGAATTCACAACAACGCCATGTGATATTCTTGGTGAATTTTAACAAAGCTAAACTGCAGTTTGGCAACGTGGTTCAGCCTTAAGATAACGCCCAACAGGCGGAGCCGTTCGAAATTTTTCGGTCCGAGAGTTTTCCAACTTCCGGAACGCGCCCAATTTGTCGAGTGCCAGACACTGCCGAGGACATCATCCCCTTCGCTGGCATGCCAAGGCGGTCATAACTGGGTCAATAAATAAAATAGAATCGCGTGGGAATGATAGACACTTTAAGATAGACACTGTCCATTAGTTAGTTTCGTCTAAACCGGTTCTGCAACTCAACAAGACCGGTAGGGACGACATTAAGCTCAATACTGAAATTAAGCTATACCTAAAATATAATGGCAATTTAAAAAAAGAGAACGATGAAGAAATTCAGTTTACTGGAAATTAAAATATTTTTTCGTTAAAAGTCTATTAACGGCTACCGGACGATTTGAAATATACAAATCGAATGAATAAAAAATAACATAAATAAACAGACAAATTGTCGTCAATTAACACCATCCGCTCGAAAAGTACTATTTCATCGGTAAGGTTCAACGTAAAAAAAAAAATAGAAATAAAAATAAGATGCTCGTCGTAAGTCAGGGGGAGGGAACCACGTTTTCACCATTATCTTGTAAAATGAAAGCCTCCATTCGTGTGCCAAGATTTTTGTGGCACTGCTAATTCGAGCCTACCTACTAAATGTAAAAATGTAAAAATATAACACCACCCTTCCCACCCCACCGTTCCAAATGGGCCGACTTTGTTGAAAATTGTGCCCGGATTTTGTTGTACACTCGGCGGGAGAGGAATTGTTCGTAAAAATATCAACTGATCTTGGCTCCCTTGGTGGGCGATTCACTGTGCGGACCTTGGGGAAAGATTTAGTGTTGCATACGGCATGCCGGGGGCGGTCTCCTGTACACGGCCCCCAGCTTTCGACCAAACACCGCCGGGACAGGTACACTGAAAATGGTTCTCTTGGAATGTGTAAAAAGATGTTCGGGGCCATGAAACATGAAGGGAAACAGGCGCGAGGAATTAACAATCCACCAGTCGGAATCATACAAGAAGAGGAACACAATCCTTTAATGGTGTCAGATTCCCACAAATAATAGATATGACTCAACTGAGATGATCACCTGTACCAAACAAATCGAATGCCACTGTAAAATTGCCGACAGTAATTACACACAATCGAATTTATTTGAATTATTTCGAGGAAGGGAACGTGAAACGGATCACCGTTAAGTTCATCATCCCGAATGGATCCTAGAATCTGTATAAGAAACGCCTTAAACTTTAACTGTAAAATTGCAAATAAGGGGCCATTAACCATTGGTATTGAGACGCTTTCGACGGGACGCAGCCGTTAGGGAACAAACTACCGAACTCATTTCTAACGGGTGAACCTAAATAAGAAAATTTGGTCCTATACCGGGACACTGTTTCGGAAAAATAATGAAAGTAAATTATTACTTTAATGTAAATTAATACTTTCTAAATTTTTACTTCACACGGGCGGAAGTAGGTCATCTCGCGTCAAGCATTTCGCGCAGGTGTAGAAGACAGAAATAGAAGACGCAGAGTTTTCTAAAAGAAAAAATTAAAAATAAATTCCGGTGTGAAGATCCAATGCGGAAAAATACGCCCAGAATCGGTTCAGTGCAATACTGCTTTATTTGTCCTACACTGCAGGAGCGGTTGAAGTCGGTGGATGAATCAGAGGGCCTTGGCCCGAAACCTCGGTAACCTACTTTATGATTGGAGCAAATATAGTGCCCTATATTAACCTATCCATGGAAAAGTTAGGTAAAAATTACTTTTTTCTTTTTACATCATTTCGTGGTTTGGTTGCAGAAGTCAACCAACAGTTTCATGGTATATAGGTATTTCGATCGGAAATTAAATGTAGGTAATGTAGGTACAATGTAGGGAATTTCGATCAAATTACGAAATTATTCGTACATAATTTTTTTTTGGCAGTTTAATAATGACCGTGTCTGCGTCTTAAGAAAACAATAGAAACGTGTAAGCTTGTACAGTTGGGAATGACAGGGGACGTTTAATTGTAGACGATAAGAGAGAGAGATAAGAGAGACGGTCGTATTTTTGGAGCGTACGTGAGGCACGGCCATTCATCGGCTCTCAGCTCCCGGCCAAAATGGTTGGCGATGTAAAAACCGAAAAAAAACCACCCCCGCGGCTATCGCACCCATCTTCTGGCCCCTGCCGTCTCAGCCTCAGCCATTCTGCCGGTTATAACTTTCGTCTCAACCTCCGACATCGTTCCCGGTAGCATTGTTCGTTATCATTATTCCTACGGATTATTTTTGCAAGCCATCCGTACCGATTCCACCGGAACGACTGATGTGACTAGTCACAGTTTACCGGATCTAACCCGTGGGATGCTGCCCACATTCGCGAACCATTCACGGTTATTTATAATGTATTATAATACAACGCTGCATCATTTCTTTAGGAGTCATTGGAATAGAAACGGGGTATGTGAAACTAAAAATATCAGATTAACTTCGACAAACAGAAAAGCCCGAATTAGCCAACTCGAAAAATCTGTACGCCAGTTATTTAGACAACAATATAGATTTTTTTATTTCCAAGCATTATATTAATGCGATCGTTGATTGGAAAGAGAGACAAATTACAGATTATACTGGCGCTAAAAATTACAATAGCATTACAAAATATACCATGAATTTCTTTTCGTTAAGCTTCAATCTTTGTGATATAATTTCCGCTTCATTTACAACGAAATTAATATCGAGCAATATAATGTACACGGTTATAATGGCTCGTCGATTCCATCATATATTAAATACGGGGCATGAACTTTCATTGTAGAGATTTATTATTACAAATAGGATTTTTTTTTATGTTCAACCAAAAAAAGTTGATGGAAAGTGATTAAAATAAGATGGTTGGTTGAGACCAATAGGTACTGCTCATCTTTACAGATATAGATTAAGTGTACAGACAGGTATTCATGTCCTGTTCGGTTTGAAAAGAGGGTAGCTTTACACGGTGTAATTGGACAGCGGATTCCGATGCTGTTTTCAGCCGGTCGACAGAGCCCAGAACGCTGAGTTTTCCAGTTTTTTGAACCCGATCCAAAATACTGCCCCGCGACGGTTGTCCACCCCGAGGAATTCTCCCTACCTGCCCGCTGTGCGCTTCGAGAACAGAATCGAGCGACTATTTCTGAACACGATACCCGAGGCGGAGCCGTCCAACGTAATATATTTTCACGGCGGAACGCGCATTCGAAGGAATCATTCCTTCCACTTGAGTGCAAACAAAATGTCCTTTCGATAATGGACTGGAGACGTTGCCACGTTGAGCGCCGTTAATATTTCTGTCATGACAGCGATCGGAAGCAAATATAGATCCAATATTTATCCAGTGGGTGCTAATCAATTTCTGAGTTTCAGCGACCGGAACTTGAATTATCACTAACTTCCGGTGTGATCGCGTAATACTGTGCGAAGGCAGCGCTTGATCCCACGCTGGTCAAAATATAAAATGCAAATTATACAAATCTGACCTTTGAAAAATTAATTTCTCGATTGCAAATAAAAATAAATCGTTTTGAACGCTGACAGGAATTGCGCTTAAGCAAAAGACACGAGAGAGTTTCTTAACTTGAGTCAAAGAGAATATTAAACAATATTTAACATTAAATCTGACTTTAACCATCCGGAAGATGAAAGCAGAATCGGCGGCCTCCGGATGATGTTATAATTGGACCGGTAAAATATGAGGACGGAGTAGAAGAGAGGACACTCCGATTAAAGGATTGGGGAATCTTCTGAACGGCCGTTATTTATTTCGTATCCGATGAACATTTTACGCCCCGTATAACGCTAATTGTACACGAACGGTTTCACCCCCCCCCCCGGCTTTCTGTTAAAATAAAACGCGAAAAGCGCGAGCTAAAAATGAAACGACGGCGTCAAGGTCCCTCCCCCCGGACGGGCCCTCAAGACCGGGACGTATTGCCGGCCTAGTATACACAGCTTGTACTCGGCGCAACCTAGCCTGCCTCAACAAGTTTTCAATTGAATTCTGAAATAATAAGTGACGCGTTTAAATATAGGCCTGGACCAATCGTGAGTAATGTGTTAGATTAAATAAAACAGTTAATTTACAAGGGATTTAAATTCCTACTCTCCGTTATAGCTGTGTTCATCCGCGGTTGTAATATTGCAGAAGAAATAATTTCAGGTTCAAAATAACTCCAATAATTCTAACTAAATAATTGATTACATCGTACGTAACATGAAGCAATATGATTCTTAATTTATAAGGATATAATGATGCGTCAATTCTATGAACTTGACACCTTTCACAATCACTCTACAGACAATAACATATGACTGTACGTGTTTTTTTCAAAGCTAAATTTCTCAGAAAAGCACCTTCGAAACGCGCGAGAATATAAAACAGTACAGCAATTTACGTTTATTTATTTCATTAATTTATCGGTTCAGTAGCTTGGCATAAGGTGGGCAGGAATTCCTTCGGCCCGGCTGTGACGTCACAGGCGACGTAATTTACAGGTCGGCCAACTAACACTTATAATGGCATATGATTCAAATATGCTCAAATGACGCGCGGAGTCCGTTGCATAAGTCTAGGCTGACGCCAGCTAATTAAATAATGAGTTGGCGTATGCGATATAATTTGTTTATTTTTAGTTATCGCTGACAATACACAACAAACTCGGAGCCACTGATTCATCGCTCTGTTCTGAGTTTCCTGCGATTTTATTTTTAGCGCCGCCGTTTACCGTCGTGTTGTAACATTTAAATGTATAGATTAGTAAGAAGTTGAACAACTGGCTCGTTCTGGCACCGGGTCGGATAGCTTCTGAGATTTCGCAGAGAGATATTCTCAAATTCCAATGGACCGCTCAAAAAAATTGCAAACTCACAGCAGATTTAACAAATAAGGTCATAGATTGATGAATAATTAAATATGATTAATAAATTAATCAGATTGCAAGCTTTAAAAAAAACCGGCGATAATTAACATCAACCAAGCAAGCTAAAACACTCACTTTGGTAGCATTGAATTATGAACAAAAATACGTAAAACAATCCTTCGGTTTGGAATAATTCGATGTTTCTAATTTGTAATTCATATACATATATTTACAATATACTGTAATATGCTGTACGTTATCTACTGACAGAATTAAATAAAAACTCCCACTATGTTTCACACGGGATTGTTAAATACGAATAAAACGTCAATGAGATAAATGACAACGAAAACAGATGTCACAACAACAAGACAGATATAATCATATCAACATGATATTGTGTCTATAGAACGGAATTTTTACTGGTTCCATCGTCAGGGTCCGACCGGTTCTTCCCACCGTAAGTTAGCTGGTGACAACTCGCTTTTGATCGGACACTGATGCTAGAACTGATAAGAGTTCAGGAAGGTTGGAACCGGAAAAAACCCGAGAGGTCCGCAGGGGAAAGGGGCAAAAACCCTTCAACTCCAGCTCGGGTGTTTTCCAAACAGGAAAGGTCCCGGACTAGCATCGGGTCAACCCCTGCTAACCGAGGTTCTTCCCACAGTGATATTTCGAGTTCTGGCCGCGGAAACCTTCGACCATTTATTAGTGACAATTACACACCAACATACAACACTAAACAACACCCCCTCACAGGTACTAAGTCATTAATAAGTACAGACCTCAGAGTCTCCCAGAAGGGTCTCGACCGGAAAGTTATAAAATAATTGATCACACGATGACACTACGATAATGGGATAGGCCTAGGACGTGTATGAAAGAAAAAGTGTCCCACTCTCGACGGGAACTCCGGTACTGGGCTCAGATTTGTGCGGATCGTCTCAAAAATTGGAGGCCGACTTGGCCAAAATTGGGTAAAAATTCGGGGGATTTGTAGTGATAGTGTTTTATGGTAGTGTTTTGAGGGAGCAACACGGCCTGTTGTCAAATAGGACTGGAGCCGGCCACTTCCTGAAATAGGGCTGCCATTGAGTAGGGGCCGGGGGGCGGCGCCGAGCATGCGCCCGGACCCGCGCCCCTCCCCACGTGGGGCGAACCACAGCACCCCGCTTATATCCTCTCTGGGCAATACTCTTGTTAGACGCGAGCGCGAGCGTTCCCGTGGTACGTGAGAGCGAGACAGTGGAGTGCCAGTAGTAGTTTGTCGGGAACCCCGCACAAGTATTCGACGACCTCCCCGTTAAGTTAAAACAACAGCCGACATGCCTATCGCCAAGACGACCAAGACCTACACGTACCGCTCCACCGGCGGGGGCGGCGCCGACGTCAACATTGAGTATACCACCGACCTCAGTGCCTTGTCCAGGCTCGAGGTAAACAATTTTTGTAATAAATACCCGTTTTCGGGATGCAAACGACCAATCTTCGAACGACTTAAAACAGTGAATTGTTTGCGCAGGACAAAATCCGACTTCTCCACGAAGACCTGGAGAGCGAACGAGAACTCAGGCAGAGGGTAAGTCCAAAGATTCTATAACCTAAGTGCTTGGTGCTAGTGCTTGAAAACGTGCCGCCTTTGGAAAAGTAAAAATAAATTCGGGGATCGGTGACGTCACTTGAAGTGGGGTCGCGAAAGCCCGTCGACCATGTTGGACTAACTTCTATCTAACCCGATTGAAAATATTCAAGTTCGGTTTTTTATCTCGTATCCGATTCCGATAACGAAACTTATTGTCTAGCGCTTGATAACTCGCTTGGGCCGACCGAATACGGATATTCGAAAATCGAAATTCGGTCCGCTTTTGGTGTTCGCATCTGGAAGAGTGACAATGCTAATTAACGCATAAGGGAGCAGTGTGGAGGATTGACGTTCAAACTATTTCCCCTCTATTAATTCAAAGTCCGGGAGAATCCAACTTGTAATCAACTGATAACCTAGTAGCGACAGAACACCTTCTTACATAAAACGTTGGGAGATATTTTTTACGACGGGATAGAGTAAATACTTCGAAGTCGGGCAAACGGAATACGGGAAATGGTTTATGAGCCGTCATCGTGAGAAGCGAATTCCGTCCTATTTGACTCGGAGCAGGACCCGGGTCCTGCGGACAGGTCGGAAGACCTAATAATATTCGAGGTTGACCATCGACAGGCCAAAATGGCTCGGTGTAGCGAGGGGGGGGGAGGTCTAGGTGTAATTCAACACCACCAGATACGAAATCGTCGCCTGTAATTTAACTTTAAAAAGAGAACCGATCGCACTTTCTATGGAATGTCGGACATTTCCGTTTTGGCCCATTTTCAGTCCCGCGTTGTTTTTTGCACGGTTAAAAATAACAAATTTATAATCGAAAATTAACGCCTAACGCTTTATACACTGCGCACGAATTATTTTTAGTCAACAAATCTAGTCAATTTCTCTTCATCTTGTCAAAATTCTTATCAATTTTGTCAATTTCTTCTTGACAAAGTGGGGAGAATTAAAATAACATGACTTTTTTTATTCCCTAATTTCTGATATTCGATTCAATCACTTAGTACTGAATGTGGAACTAACTTATTTTCAGCCTTTTAAAACACGCTTGATAATATTATGCGCAGATCTTCAATCCTAATTAATAGCCGAAATTGTTTAAACGTTAAATTAGGATATTGAAAATGTATTCGCAAAATGCAACACAAGCTAAATAACAGAAATTGTTTCTCTGACACTTTGAAACTAAGAATGTTATCATTCTTAAAAGTATTTTTAAGATTGGGCCCATCAGTTGGAATCGAACCAAGGACCTCTCCTTCGGCCGAGTAGTGATGGTCTTATCGACGCTCCATTTTTTCCCCGGAGTTAGTTTCCTTAAGCATCGTTTCGCCCATTTTATCGAGAAGCCCCCACCAAGCCTTCAAGGAAGGAGTTAAGCGTGGAAATATGTCGACCGTCTATTTATATAATCGATTCCTCACCGGGCTATTTTTATACTCGGGTGGACGTTTTATTATATGATAGCCTATCGTTTGAACAATACGATTTCGTGCTTCGTCGCCCCCTCGGAATAGACGGGGTTCATCTCGCCTGTATATTGTACAGGAGGAGTGTGTTTGTGCGACATAGAATTATATAGGCACCGCTAGGGAGGGAGTAAGAGAGAGGGCTCACGATATAAAAATAGACAGGGGATAAGAGCCGCCGGTGGGATCTAAATGGCAGCGGCCTCACTCGGTCCCTCTCCCTCCAACGCTCCGTCTCTCTCTCTCTCTCTCTCGCGTCCCTCCCGTATCGCTCTCTCTCTCTCTCGCTCTCTAACTCTCGGGGGGGTTGTCCCCGTGCCAAATAGCTGAGGCAGGCAGCCCGGGCGCGACTCGCTTATTTCACGGCACTCTGCCTGAAATGACCCCTGCCCTGATCCCTGGGCGAGAGAAATTAACATTGCTCGAAGCCAGGTTTTGAAAGTGAAATCGAGGCCTAATAAAGTAATGTCGGAGACATATAGACATCTAGAAAAGGCGAAAAAGTGTATCCACGCAGTGTGAATTAAAAAAAAATGTATTTATGCAATTAAAATAAGCGCTGAAATTACGTTATATTCCACATTCCAAAGTGCAGTATACACGTCGACGGAATACAGTAGAGTACTAAACTAAGAATGTAAAAAAAGGGTTTTTGGTCAAAACCACGTTATGGAATACCGGTCAAATAAACGAGGGGATATTTCTGAGGATGAAAATCGCGAGGATATTTCCGCGTTTTTTCTTGCCCCGGGCGGGAACACAATCCCGGCTGCCGGAGCTTATTTGGTAGGGGCGAGCATCTCAAAATAACGCCGCTTATCTATAAACTGGGTCAGCCAGAGCCCGAATTCCCCCCAACGAACAACAATCGGGTACGAATTTTCACCCATTTTCGTGTGTCGGAGAACTCCAGAGTGTCATACAAATATGTATGACGGAGAATAAAATTACTGGCATTAATTTTCACTTAATAATTCTGGCCCATTATTGAAAAATCCAGCCATAATTATCAATTTCCCATGGAAAAATATTTAGTTTATAAATGGAATGCACACAGAAAAATAAAGTTCGTTTAAGAATGCTTCATACAATTTAATAAGAGATAATGACTAAAAGGGTCTTCCATCTTATACCTTACGAACAATTTATTGATGGTTGTACTAATTCAACATATTTTTAGGCCTAATCAGTGTACAAATTCCGTTTGTTTTGTCCGAGATGGGGTCACAGGAATTCGTGTAACTCTGACTCGACTGTAACTCTAAAGTTAAAATAGAGTGGAAATCGCACTAAAAAAAGAAACGGGTGACGGATATATTTGAGGTTAGGTAGGCGGTTATTAAACCGGTAGAGGTGTATCGGGTGGCGAGCAGTGCTGCCAACTCGCGTACCACCGCACCGTACGTCTCTTCGGCCCTATATTTACTCTCTCCCTCTCTCTCGCTCCCGGCTATAGATCGAAGGCTTTTCGAAATATTCACAATTTTTATACCTAAACTCGATCTCGATTCGATAAATTGATAATCTGGAGATTTTCCGCGCATTATCGAGAGCTCAAAGCCGAAGGGAACAGATCTAATGTAGTGTATATATCATAAATGTATTTTGTGTATAATAAAGGAAAATTGTAGACCGGAAGAGTTCCAATCATTATTCTATTCCCAAAGTGAATATACAACTTTCATAAACTATAAACAAGACGCCGATTTAAATTCTCGTCCCAAATTATAAAAGCTCGAATAAAAGTTCGGAGGAGGGAACGGTGAAAAAAATTATTACATACTGACATAAGAAACTATTCCATTTTCGGAATTCTTCTCGGGTCCCCGACCTCGGGTCCAATCCTAGAGGATGGAAATCCGAGAAATTCGTATCCGATCCCGCTGGACTGAGTCCAAAATGGATGCGCGCGCGAACTCACCCCCCAAGTCGGTTGAAGCTCAGAAATAAATCGGGAAGATATGAGAAGGGAGGTAAATCGGCGAGGGGGAACAGAGAGATAGAGAGAGAGAGAGAGAAAGAGCACCGGTACTACAGAAATACTCCGGGCTGTGGGAAACGTCCGGTGAAATTTCCCCTACCACCGTCCCCCTCCACGGCTAGAATCCAGGTTGGAATAAAGAAAACCCCGGGTGACCGGGGGGTTACGGTGTGAGGGGGGAAGGACCGTCTGATTTACGGTATCCTAATTTAAAACGCCGGTGGAATTTTTTTTTAACACGGCCACGTCACCCCTGGCAAACGCGGGTCGTCCGTCCCCGAAATTCGAGATTGAGCGAAAAAATAAGAGACACGCCCCCCAAGTAGAAGCGGCAGAAGTTTTGTCCAGGAAATGATGCGGAAACTCATCGAAACGGCGTATCGGACGGCGCTGGTAATCACCGAATTGAAAAAAAATATTCATTCCGGAACAAAATTCCTCGCCATAACTGGAAATTAATTACATTAACGCGATTAAGTCGTCCCACTCGAATTCGGCTTTGAAACTTGCGGATATAAATCCAGGAAGCCGGGTGGATTTTGTCAACTCCGAGGAGCTTTCAACAACGACCGATCGACAGTGCGGAAATTATTTCACCTCCACGATAACCCAACATCAGTTCTGCGCTAATTCGATGTAATTTTTTATCATAACAGAAAATAGAAAAAACCTTTCCGTTTCCTTCCGAGCGTTATGGCCCGGCAACGACCACCGAAAATGCAGGGCTCTAATAATAGAGGGGCTCTAACGGAGAGCCGCCGGCGAAGGTTACACCACCACTCTCACTTATTTTGGCACCAACTTGCGAATAAAAAACCCAGATAGTGTTATAATAGTAGTACTACAACTAGCCCGATGCCCGAGAGAGTGGTTGTTGGGGGGAGTGGGGTGCGATTCTCCCCAACAGATTACTTATCGAGGCGGATGGACCCAATTAAATTCAACAAAAACCTTCAAACGTCCTTCAAACCGTCAAATATTATACTAAGAAATATATTACCCGAATTAATAGGAAATGTACACTCATCACTGTGACGTTAAAAAATCACCTTGTGGGTGTATCAATTACCGTGGATAACTAATACCAATCCACTGATCAAAATGGACATAAAAACCTGTATCTAAGAAATTTAGGTAATCGTTTATTTAACCTTAAGATAAGAAATATGAAGATAAAAAAAATCTAAATTCTATTTCTGAATGTCTAGTCAATGATGTATTATTGTCAGACGCTACAGACGTAATTTCTTTTCTATATAATTTTTTTATGACATTACGTATTAAAAATGCGACAATTCAAATTATTCCGCTATAATTCAGTTTCAGTTGATAATCGAAGTTAAACCAAAATAAGCGTGTTTTTGCAAGTACTTATATTTTATAAAATTAGACAAATTAAAAAGTAGAAATAATCAAACATACAAATGCATGCACTGTCGTCTTTTTGTGTATAGAATATCGCGATATATATCATTGCGAAATATCTACATTATCTTGTTTTCAACCTGAAGACCAGTATATGCATATATATATTTTTTCAATAATTACAGATAGAAAGAGAGAAGGCTGACCTGAGTGTACAGGTTATTTCGCTGCAAGAGAGGCTGGAGGAAGCTGAAGGTGGAGCCGAGAGCCAGGTAATTTCATCCCTGAAAAATAAAAGAAATATGTCAAAATTTGTACGAAATTTTATCAAAGTTACATTCCCATCTACTGTGAACACAATGTTTCATTTCTCAATATACTTAAACTGATTTTCACAAGTGACCTAAACGTCCGGTAAAAACGGCATTTCTTTTAATGCAATCATGGTAATTTTCATAAATAATTCGTTAACTGGCATATTGTCTTGTGCAGTTCGAAATCAACAAGAAGCGCGACACTGAGCTCTTGAAATTGAGGAAGCTTTTGGAAGATGTCCACTTTGAATCGGAAGAAACCGCTCAACTTCTAAGAAAGAAGCACCAGGAAGTTGTCGTCGATTTCCAGGAACAGTTGGACCAATTGCACAAACAAAAGGGCAGGTAATATTTGAAACTATAATTATCATTCTTATAATTGAATAGATTTTAAGCTGATATAATTAGGTGAATTAAAAAGAACATGCAACATTCCTAATGAAAAAACGTTATTCACAGCATATTGAATTTGTAACAAAAAAACGTTCCTGTTTATGGAATACATTTCTGCTGTATTGTAATCTACTCATCAAGAAATAATTTTGATCTTGATGAAATGTAATTTGCAAGTTTACTGAATTAATTATACTTCATTTAATCACACATCATTTTTCTAGTCACTAATAAATGAGGAAAATAATATTTCCATTCTGTGATGCACTGTTTAATAATTAGTTCAGGATTAATGTTGAATGATCAATTTGAATTTTTCAAACAACTGAAATGTCCCATAAATGTAAATTTAATTTATTTTGTTAACAGTGATTAATACAAGAATTGTAGACAGGTGTAGAGATATTAAAATAATGAGAGATAGAGAAAAATTCAACTAGAGCTTAAAACCGTTTTATATAGGATATATTATACGGGGACCTATATTGTTCTTTTATGAATTCAAGTATAAAAGGTATCTAATATTACATAGAATTTAATACTGTGCTATCTAAATACATTTCATGTTTTGATGTACTGATAGTACATCATGTACTGATGTTTAAACTCCATGACCAATTCTAAGTCCAAGATTCTAAGATTCTAAGACCAATGCAGAATTCACCCCCCACCCCACCCTATGAGATACTTTGTCCAACTAGAAATTATCAAATTTGGATTGTTGTACATGAAAAGCACCTGATATTAATGCCGAGGAGTCTTGTACGGGTAGGGATGGGGGGGGGGGGAGATTTCCGTTGGGAGTGCCAAGATGTGTGTAAGTAAGCCACTGGGAGTCTATATTTAGCTGGCTGTGCTCTTGGCTTGGAATGCCAGCACCTCCTACTTCTAGACCGCTGCTCCATATTTGTTCAACAGATACTGTTTCCAAGAGTCGGGAAGTTTCTCGAAGAAGCAACATCTCCCAGACCCCCACCCACCCCTGTCCTATTCCACGAATTTATTGACATTTTATCGTTGGATAAAATCCCCTGTTTTATTTTATTTTTGTTTTATTCCCGGAGCTCCAGTATAAATTATACACACCCTCGGTCCAATACTGAAATCACTTTGGCTAATTCAGACCGTATCTTAAAATGGCACCTCCTGCCCTGTCAACAAATCTTCAAATTTAATTTGAGGAAAATAAAAATATTTCTAACATACTATTGCACAGACATAAAAAATATTACTTCATTATTATTCAATATTATTTATACAGAAAAAACCTGGTTGCTACTATAGGAAATATTTAAAGAAAATAAGGTCTAATCATTGTCAATCACCTTATCAAATTCTAAAATGAAATCATTATAATTATGATATTTATGTCCTTATCTTTCAAATCCCTCAGGTATATTATATTATCTATTCCAATTTTAAATTAAGAACACTGTATTGACAAAATAAAATTTATAAAAGGATGAATGACAGGTGTTGGAAAATATTTTTATGGTTTCAAAATCAACTATATACCCGGATATATTTATTTATTCTTACTTACTGGGAAATTATGTTTACAATATTATCCAGATGATAAAAACATTCTTTTTTATATCAGGTAAATAAATTATAAAGGGGATTCTAGACAAAGAATTCAAACAATAAGAGTTTACTAAAAATAATTGATAGATTTTAATAAGCTTCATCAAGAACTGAAATAATTTTGACCCCAAACATAATTTTAAATTAAATAATTTAAAATAAATCAAAAAATTAAAATGTTACATTTTCTTATGAGGCTAGACATTTTCTTCATTAACAACTTGGTCAAATTTCATTCTTAATAATTGCTAAAACTACACTATGAATAATAATTTTTATATAGCACAACTGGTAACTTTGACCATTATTTATTATGCTCTTAATTATAATATTAATTAACTCCATATCAAAGTAACAGTAAAAAAGCATTGGGCCTTTTTATTTCTACCTGCTATTTAATTTCATGAAGAACTAAAATAATCACCTAAATTTACGTGTACTGTCCAAAATAAAAAGAATTGATTCTTGAAACTAAATTAATAAACTAAAATATAAATAACATTTATCCTTAATAAAATTATTAAGGAGAAAAAAGATTGAACATTTCTAGAAAAAATGTTTATTTTTGAATCAAGAAAAATCTTTTTGCATATTGAAATGAACTTGTCATTTTACCATGACTGATTGGGAATTACTTAATAACAAAACTTCAAAGTAATTCAATCTCAATTTATCCAATTTAAAGTTGAGACCGATAGATATTGGATTGAAACATAGACACTAATCATTCTTACTATTATAATTCTTACTAACACAATTAATATTATGAGGCAAATTATCTACTTTCGAAATGTACTCCATAATTTAGAAGTATTGTTTACTGCTTAAATAAATAGGAAAGAGTTCACAGTTTCACAAAAATATGAAAAATGAATACCTAAAGTGTAAGTTATAAATTAAAATGGAATATTGGTTTTCATTTTAATCATTTGGTTATTGAAATGGAAAATGTTTATACAATGGGAAGTGGGACATACTCTACGGAAATCAAATTCTATTTAATTACATTTATTTTTCCAGGGCTGAGAAGGATAAGGTCAAATTCCAGCAGGAAGTGTATGAACTTCTCGCACAAGTCGAAAGCGCCACCAAAGAGAAGGTGAATATATTTTCTATTGCAATCAATCCATAAATCCAAAAATTTTAAATTTAAATATCTATAGCATATCATAATCTAATATTAGTCCAATGTAAGTGTATGACGACATTGTCATTGTACTGGAAGTGTAACATTGTAATATTTCATTTCAGTTGATCAGTATTAAGCACTCAGAGAAACTCGAAGCATCAATTCATGAACTCAACATCCGCATTGAAGAACTCAACCGTACTATTGTCGACATCACATCCCACAAAACTCGCATTACCCAGGTAAGCACAATACATTTTATTTATTTATTTCTATGCAATATCATTTTAAGGGAGCCATCGCGAGGTTGGCAAGGTTTGTTCTATAGATCTATACAACTGTAAAATTAAATATCGTTAATTGTTTCTATAGGAGAACATCGAACTGACCAAGGAGGTCCAGGACCTGAAGGTCAACATTGAGAACGTCACTTACCTGAGGAGCCAGATCGCCGGACAACTTGAAGATGCTCGCCGTCGTCTTGAGGATGACGAAAGGGTAATTTCATTTTTTATTGCGATTTGTAATTGTAATGGTAATTACAATTACAATTCCATGTTAAAGCAGTGTACGGGTCATACAATTCTATGTATCAGCTATAACGATTTATCGCTCTTCAATTCACGTTACATACTTGCAACGTGACACCAATTAAATTGAAATGATTACGGTTCCTAGTTCAGACTGTTTGTTATAATAACATCATGGGGGAAAAAAATATGCTCCTTTTTTTCATTCCTAAGTGTTGAAAGTGTTGATTGTCAATCGATTATAAATTTATATTGATTACTATATTGAACTCCAAAGCACGTTTCCATTCCAACTACTTCGGCCGTACCCAGCGTCTCTCCAACAAATAAATAATCGGTTATCCTGTTCGTTTCAGAGGCGATCCCAGCTGGAGACCTCCCTCCACCAGATTGAAATCGAACTTGAATCCGTCCGCGTCCAACTTGAGGAGGAGTCCGAGGCCAGGCTCGAGCTCGAGAGACAGCTGGTCAAGGCGAACGGAGACGCCGCCGTCTGGAAGTCCAAATACGAAACTGAGGCCACTGCTCGCCTCGAGGAAATCGATGAAATGCGGTTGGTGGACAATTTAAATTAATCAAATTTGAAAACTTAAATAAGACTAAAATTAAATCAGGTTTTTAATTCAATGTAGATTTGTCTTGCTTTGAAGTCGGCCCACGGATTTTCACATTGGGTACGAAAGTGGAATGCAAAGATTTTTGTTCACCGAGGTGTTTAAGGCGAAATTATAAGTGGAATTATTCGCACCGAAGAAAACTAAACAATTTACCGAACATGACTTCTAAAGTTACGTTCTATATGACACACCTGTTGTATCTTAATGCGGCGATGACCATTTTCACTTCAAATCATCCAAGCAAAGCGGACAATTGTAAAACGGTACAGTGAAAAATTGATATTTATTATGGGCAATTCGTTTTCAGCCGCAAGTACACCGCCAGGCTTCAGGAACAGGAGGAGCATATCGAGTCATTGGTCGTCAAGCTGAACAATCTCGAGAAGCAAAAGTCCCGCCTTCAGAGCGAAGTTGAGGTCTTGATTATCGACCTCGAGAAGGTACTGATAATGATCAATCTTTATACAATACAATAATATAATACAAAGTCCCCTGTATTCGACCAAATTTGTATAAGTTTTAGTGATTTTTTTGTTGAAAGATTAAACAAAATTAAAAACATGTTACTACTAATAATACAATTTGCAATGCAACAATCTATATAATTGATTGTTCTCATTTTATCTTTGAACGTTACATAGTCGAAATGCTTAGAAAATAACTCTTTAACAAGCACTGGAGAATAGTTATCAATTTCCCTTAAACGTTAAATCAATTTTGTTGATTAATGCAGTCAAATACAAAGGAGAATAAAAATCGCCTTGTGGAATATAAATAAAGTAAAAAGAATTCACTCTCAAAGGACGGCAATTAACCGGTTTGATTTGACAAATTTTTTATACTTTCATCATTACTCCGCCAAATGACAGTGCGAAATTGTAGTCAGGCGCGAAAACCACATCTGGCCTTCGTCCCACCAAAAAATAAAACTTTTAGAATGCGCCCTGGAATAACAAGGAACGCTCGGACATACGTTAATTTCTTTTGGCAAAATAATTGTCTTCATTCTTAGCGATTTTTCCTTCGTCAACCCGTCCAAGCCAGTTAAGAAACGATGTTTGCACGTATGAAATAATAGCAGTTGCCTTCAACATTATTTGACCCATGAACTTCTTATCGTGTCCGGTATTGACATTATGTGATTATTGGCACGTGAAAGAGTTCTCTCAGTATTGTCTGTCGACGGGTTCTTTAACCTTAAACTCTGAACTAATTTATTCCTCTTTACCTCGCGAATCTTCCTTAGTACATTCCTCGTTTCCGAACAAAGTAGCTGCATTGTCGACTGATGAGTGTTGATTTTATAGCTTGACATATGTGAAGGTAAAATTCCCCAATTGCCCGGGTCAAATATTTTGATCATATTCTCAATTTTTTTGGTTTTGAAATTGACCGCTCTAAGGGACATAGTGACTAAGGATTAAAAAATCGTGTTCCTCATAATATGAAGACATCTTCATAAGAAGCGACATTCTTTTTCATTCCTGTTCTTCTTTCTCAATTTTCCTACCCGAAAGAAAAATATCTTCTCTAAAAAGGATCTCCAAATCATTCGACCGCATATATATACCCCATAAGATGAATTCAATGGCCGTGCCTCGGGTTTTAGGCTAACAACTCCGCCCGGGAACTGCAGAAGCGCGTTGAGCAGGTGGAGCGCATCAACGTTGAACTGAAGTCCAGGCTGGACGAGACCATCATTCAGCTCGAGACCAGCCAGCGCGACCTGCGCAACAAGACCACCGAGCTCCAGCGTCTCACCCACGAGCTGGACAAGACCCGCGAGCAGAAGGACGCCCTCACCAGGGAGAACAAGAAACTTGCCGGCAAGTACTTAATTCAGTTCAGAAACTAGAACCAGGTTCCTCTGCAGTCTCGGCCTCTACGAGAAACGCGAGGTGAAGCAGACGGCGGGAATGGGCCAATTATTCAGTTCTAAGCGAGAGGTTGACGAGCCAGTCGCAGCAGCCAGTATTCAGAGCAAAACTCTCGCAAATCCCTACCCGAATGGAGTATCAAATGAAAAAAAATGAAAAAAAGAAATGTAAAATGTAGTCCCCGAGTGTACTATAGACACCCTCCAAAGGAGTCCTCGATGGCCATTTTAATTCTACAAGAATTTGAATTTCCCTAATACCTTGACAGGTCTCATAATATAAATCTTCTTGATTAAACTTTACACAATACAACTGCAAAATACGATAGGTTTACAATTAGTTTCGTTCACAATACTGGCTGGTAATTCAGTGGACTCAATCGGTTTTGATGAGTTTGTTGCAATTACAAAATTTGAAACAAATGAAAATATGATATTAAAGAGTTATAAGGGGGCGTGCGAGGGGGTTATGAAAAGAATGCTTTTGGCAAATTGGTTCACGAGTTCCTTCTTTTGATAGTTGTTTTGAAAACATTTTTTTCTGTAATTAATTCAATTCATAAACCTCATAAAACTGCAGTCCATCAATTAAGCCAGTATTGAGTAAAGACTATACAAATACCATCATAATTTATCATAATGTAAATAGAACCCGTATATTTCTTATTCCGAACTGGTAAATAGGACTATAGTGAATCAGTAGGCCACCATATCGAGTTTGGCTGCAATGGCGGCCCCAAATTCTTAAGCTTCTCGACCGAAAAGCCTTAGATAATTTTCACACGATCTCGTAATAACCCGGGTGGAGGGGACTGAATCATTGGTTTTATTTAACAAAGCACTCGAAATACTTTAAGAATTCTAGAATAAACATAAGTGCCCCGGCTAATAAGCCGTGCCGAAACTGCGCCGGGAGCCAGAGTGACCGCTGGCAATTGTTATACGGGGCGGGATTTTTTAAAGCGGTTGCGAAATAACTGCACAGTTGGTTCTGGCAGAACGTACGTTGTCTTCAGATGATTGTTCTCGGCAAAACGGTTCAGTACCGGGTCAACAATGCGTGCTCGAAGCATGGATATCACGTTCTATTACGACGCCAGCCAACAGATCCGCTCCACCGGTACAATTAATTTGTTACATAACCGGGGGAAGGGGGGGGGGAGATATAAGACAGGAAAAAATCCTTATCCGGATTTTGATTTCAGACGATCTCCACGATGCTCGCAACACGATGGCCGAGATGAACCGCCGCCTCCACGAGATGGAGGTCGAGCTCCGCCGCCTCGAGAACGAGAGGGAAGAGCTTTCTGCCGCTTACAAGGAGGCCGAAGCTGTAAGTATTGTGTATTCTAGCCCTTCTGAATTTACAGGGTGAAATAAAAAAAGCTAAATAGAATATGGTATTGAAGGTGCTAAGATGCAGGTCAACTCCGAATTACCAAAAAACATGAATGGTAATGTATAATTTTTTCACAAATTTTTTCTTCTATGGTAATGTTTTTACATAATTCCTTTGTCTTTGTTCATTATGTTAAAAAATAAAATATTTCTATTTTTGCTAAAAATAAAGAATTCTCGCAAGACTGTAGAAATAATGCCTGAAAAACAGCCAAAGCTATGAATTTACGTTTGAAAATATTTGATGTACGCAATGGAAAAAAAATTGTCTGAACTACGTTGCATTGTCGTGCTTTCACAAAAGAATTCGAAATAAATGTAGTGGGCACGAAAATACGGGCATGATTCAATTTTATATAAAAAAATACATACTTGGCGCCCGAGTTAACTCGGGCATGCCAGACGAGCCACGGGCCAAATTTCCGGGCTCATAAGAGGCTGAGAAATATTAAAATCACACTAAAAAACAGTGTGATAAGAGAAAGCTAGAGGGGAGGTTTTTTGTATAATTAACATGTATATTAAGTAACTTTTAGAATAACATAACTCTTGAGACCTATCGGTTACGGCTTCGTCGCCCTCAGTAGCGCTGCGTTAGTAGATTAGTGAAGCGATTAACGATCGCGACCTATTTTGTATAATTTTTCTATTCAAATCTAAAAAAAAATTAAAAGAGAAAAACCAATCTAGTCCCCCAGCTGCGAATTACACAAAATGGGAGGCTGAAACGTTGTCAGGACGGTGTTTTTCTTTTGGGAGCTGGGAAACTGAATTAACCAATTCCGAAAATTCCATTCCGTTTTCCGAAATTACGAAAAACATTTAACAGGTCTGTAACAAACAATGTCCGATGTATTTTTACGAAAATTTCCGTGTTGTCGGTCCGCATCATTGCAGGTTCCCAGAGGTTGGTTAAATTTAGGACGGGACCATTAATTTAACAGGATATCAATCAAGGGAAAACCGCTAAGAGTTTCCGGGCCGTTTCTCGAACGCCCATCATCGCATTTTTCATTGCCAAAAACTACGCCGCCTATTTTAAGTGATCTATTTTTGTTCGTGGACTAAAATTGCAGCCAAAGTCTATGCTAGTTGGCCGACATTGCGGAAATTCAGAGCCCAACTTACTGTTACGGATCATATACTTAAACGATTATAATTCGCCCTTCAATGAGAAATAACAGTCGCTGACTTTATACCACTGGCATTTTCCTCGGACGATGTATTTCAACAAGAATAAGCAATTCGATATTGAGAATTGATTTTGTTACTATTAATACTAATCGATTGCTAATTTTATTACCATCGACAAATATAGCTTGATCTGAAATATTTTTCTAACGGTTTTCATTATACTAATTGTTTCCTATTACAGGGCAGGAAGGCTGAGGAGCAGCGCGTAATGCGTCTGACTGCCGAGTACGGCACTTTCCGTCACGAAGCCGAGAAGAGGATTGCCGAAAAGGACGAGGAAATCGAAGTCATCCGGTAAGAAATATATTTTATATATTATACAATTGTAAAATGTATTTAAAGAAACGAACAGTTTCTTTTCTATGGCCATTCACCGGCTAAAAGTGAAAGTCAGTTTCATTGGACATTGTGTAAAAACTGCTAATGAAATTTTTCATTATCTAAATTCGCTCCTGCCAATACTTATTTCCGTGTCTAATTTAACTGTAGTTGAATCACTGAATTGTAACGGCTGATGATGCGAAAACAGATTGTGCTTTTGGGAGTCCTGAAATTCAAACGTGAAAATATTTTGATATTCCGTTCTTAAGGAGAAGGCAAACTTGAAATTGTTACGACCAAAAATTTCAATGTACCAGTTGGTTTATTTGGATATAATAAACGCTGCAAGGATCAAACATTTATTCGCACTACTGCCAAATTTAGACTTCCTGATTTCAGAACAGGACACTCGTCTAATTCTGTCGCCCGTATTTTTACACTCCTGTACACAGCAACTATAAATAATTGGGGGTACACCACCCCAGTAAGTCATGGTCCGGAGTATTTTTTCGTAATGTTAAGTTCTAGTTAACAATGTGTATTGTTCTATTTGTTATCGCTGCGATTGGAAAGAGGAGAGCGTTCCGTAAGTAGATACATTATCTTAGTCATTTGAAAAAGAAATAATTTTTGATATCAGTTATGGCCTAAATAGACAAGGCCTATTAGTGAGACAGGGTTTATACCATTACATATTATCATTGGCGAGAATATAAAAAGCATCGCACCGCAACGCCTAAATATGGTTAGACAGAGCGTTATCGCCTATTTACTTGGTTACGCCGGACGCCTAACACGACGCTTCATCTCTTATAAATAACTGGACTGGATTGTTTTACTTCGGAGCCATAAAAGTTTTTCCGTCTGTCAGCAATGAATGCAATTGAGACAGTATTAACCGAAATTAGTCTATTCGGAGAAACGCCCTATCGAATTATTCCTTGCCACGATTGTATTATTGATAATTGTATTTTTCGAAGTGTATTTTTCACTCGCTCGGTTCTCGTTAAAGTGCAACCACCCCCAGATACGATGAACATTCATATTCAGTTAATAAATAAACGGAAATAATAATGAAGTTAGTTTATATTTATCTACTCGTAGATATCGAGTTATATTTAGTTAAGTTTTCTACGAACTTGTTACATACATACGCTATCTCGAGTCATTAATGTACTGAAATTTGAATGGTGAGTAGAATATTTAGGAAGTTATAATTAAACGGGAGTAGGGCGCGAACAATCTATCAATAGTAAATTACGACCTATCCGACTGACGGGACGTCAACTAATTATAAACGGGGATGAGTCCTTCGATCGTTTGGCCAAGTAAGAGGGGCTGTCGACGCCCTGCCAGGGGCTATTTATAATGCCGGCCGTACGAAAGCGAAGGAACAACAAATCGGGCAAATATAATCGAGCCGTAGCAGCCGTAGGAGAAGGACAGTGGAAATAGTCGGGAGGCGCACAAGTTCTGGGAAGAAACAAACAATGCCTTGCGGGACGGGTCCATTCAGGCGGGACAGGGACTTCAGGGGAAGGACGGCGAGGGGAATCAAGACACAGCTGATGGGCGAAATATACGAGGAGCTGTTGGAAAACAAGAGGGAACGGCGGGAAATTGAGTCGGCCCACATTGAAAAGAAAACGGCGAAAGTAATACACGAGGAGCACAAGGAGGAGATAATCAAGAGGGCGAAGATCAACGAGGAGTCGATGTTCAGGCCGCTGGAAATACTCAAGGATGAGCTCATGTCGTTTTTCAACAGAACGAGCCGAATTTTTTGCGCAACGAGGTCTGTCGGTTTGACTGCGATTCAAATTAGAGATTTCGATGGGGCAACAGTCCATTTTTTAGGAAATAATTGTTCGGATATAATTAAAATAATAGCTCAATAAAGCGTCATAGGCGATTTTGGCTTCCATCGTTTTGCGGGTTTAATTCCACCTGTCGTTCCACATATCTAGAAATATAACCAATTATTTATGTATTAGAACTACAAGCGTTCTGCTGTTGATGGAACCGTGGTCGGAAAGAGAAGAAAGGAAAAGGAATTAACTGGAGTTTCTTTAATATTTTTACAGTAAACAGACGAGCATCGAGATCGAGCAGTTGAACGCTCGCGTCGTCGAGGCCGAGACCAAGCTGAAGTCCGAGGTGATGAGGATCAAGAAGAAGCTCCAGGTCCAGATCACCGAGCTCGAACTGTCCCTGGACGTGGCCAACAGGAACAACATCGAACTCCAGAAGACCATCAAGAAGCAGTCTCTCACTCTCACCGTAAGTTCAGTTGCGATACGTAAAAGAATGTCCGACGACGAATTCGTCACGTTCCAATTTGGTGACTGGTTTCGTCAGGTGGTACCACCAACCGTTGGCTTCAAATCAAAAATTTATCATTGATCAACCTGTCTCGTCATTTCCTTTTGCGTCCTATACGCGAAACTATTCTTTAATTCACTTTGAGAATAACTCAAAGTTATGAATTCGTTTCTGGCACTCAGAAAATTGTCGACACCGGCCAATTCATATTCAACCTCTAGAGCGTTCATCAACGCACCACCTCCTATGGTTAATATATTGAAGAATGTGGTATTTTGTGGAAAACACTACTAAAATAATACTGATCTGAATTTATATTTGAATACAGGAACTTCAATCTCACTACGATGAGACCCAGAGGCAGTTGGCTGTCACTCTCGATCAACTGGCCATTCAAAGCCGCAAGGTCCAAACCTTGACCGCCGAGTTGGAGGAAATCAGAGGCAACTACGAACAGGTGGGTTGTACGAGGAAATACTTGGAGCAGATATCCGTAAATGAGTGAACAATTCCGCAAACAGAAGTTGAATTATCAGTAACGACTTTCCGGTGGGATCACGCAGGTTTTCCTCTTTTTGGAAGGGTTTTATTTATATAAATATCGATTTAATATAAATTTAAATATTAAATATTTATGTTATTTATTAAATTTATTACGGCTTTCTCGATTTTCAGGCTTTGAGAGGCAAGCGCGGAGCCGAGATGATGTACGAGGAGGCTCAGACTCGCATCAACGAGCTGACCACCATCAACGTCAACTTGTCCGCCGCCAGGGCTAAGCTTGAACAGGAGGTCACCACAATTGCTGCCGACTACGAAGAAATCACCAGGGAACTCAAGGTAATTAGGCTTTCATAAGGATGGCTTCTTTTTAGATAGAGGAGTAGCATTCACAAGAGTAATAATACCGAATTGAACCAATTAAAGTTTTAAATAATTACGATCATAATCATTCCCCCGACTATCCCCCACAGTCCTGGTCCCCACATTGATGTCTTCTACGATCTATCGTATTCATCCATGATTGCGAATCTGATCTCCCCAATGTTCTATCCGACAGCTTTCCGACGAGAGATTCCAGAAGGTCTCAATCGAGCTCAAGCACACCATCGAGCTGCTCCACGAGGAACAAGAGCGCGTCGTCAAGATCGAGACCATCAAGAAGAGCTTAGAGATCGAGGTCAAGAACCTGTCTGTCCGCCTCGAGGAAGTTGAAGCCAACGCCATCGTCGGCGGAAAGCGAGCCATCAGCAAGCTCGAAGCCAGAGTCAGATAATCGTTCCATTATTGTTAAATGCCTTTATAATTATTTTCCAACAAAAAGTAACGCTAATTTGGGAATCACTGAAGTAGTAATGGGAAAAATATCTAAAGTGTTGTAATTATCTAATAGTAATAACAGCATTCGGCCTCAACCCTGGGATATATGGTCATCTGTTGGGTTTCTCGTTTCAGATCCGCGACCTCGAACTCGAACTGGACGAGGAGAAGCGTCGCCACGCTGAGACCGTCAAGATCCTGAGGAAGAAGGAGAGGATGGTGAAGGAGGTGATGGTGCAGTGCGAGGAGGATCAGAAGAACATCAGCATCCTTCAGGAGGCTTTGGACAAGTGCAACCAGAAGGTTGTCCTCTTCAAGCGCCAACTTCAAGAACAGGTCAGACATTCCCTAAAGTATATTCTTAAAGCATACTGATAAAGCTAATAATCTCTTTCTTGTCGATTACTATGGAATGAAAGCTTTAATCGGTATTTTATATTGGATGTATCTCAAAATATCGGAGCAGAATGATTATATTGTTTTTGTCCATTCTCTCTTCGGGGTGGCAAGTGTGAAACTCTTGCTCTCAATACTGCCTGTAGACAGATTCATTAACCTTTACTTCTGAATCAACTAAACCTGTTCATAATGGGGACATACTTGCGGTTCGTTTCTACAACTTTCGTTAGGACCTTTCAATTATACGACTTTTAATATGACCTGTTCAGGAGGGCGCCTGCGCACAAAGCGTGACCCGGGTGAGGAGGTTCCAGAGGGAGCTGGAGGCGGCTGAAGACAGGGCCGACACTGCCGAGAGCAACCTGTCCCTCATCAGGGCCAAGCACCGCACATTCGTCACCACATCGACCGTACCCGGATCCCAGGTCTACCTCGTCAAGGAGACCCACACAACAACAACAACCACCGACCAGGCATACTAAACCTGAAAGTACGCACAGTTCGAACATCAACATTTAAAAAAAAATATAATAATAATAATTTAGAGACCTATTTGTTGAGAGAAAAAAAAAAGATTTTTGAAGAACACGATTGTGTCATGAAATAAATATTGAAACTTCACGACTCTTCACGCTTCACCACCCAATATCCTGAATGTCACGATGAATTTTGTAAACCCCCCCCCCCCCAACCCCTTGCCTCGACTACCTATCCAATATTACCTTTGTCCCCCCACCTTATGTGCTTTAGAAAACAAAAAATATTATATTAGCGATTTGTTGTTTCGAGAACTAATCTAACAATTGCGGATTGGTCGAATTGTCAAAAACAGATATACACGAAGGTCAGATGTGTCGATTCCACTGCTTTAACAGAAACGACAGAATAAACGCACAACAAGTAGCAACTGTATCGCCCGCGTGTTGCCACAGAAACGCCAAAGTTGTTTTATTTATTTTTGTTTCTCTTCTATGTGTTTAAAAAGAAAGGCTGCTTTTTTTCCTACCTTTGTACTGGAAACCGATTTGTAAAACTTTACAAAAATAAAAACAATAAAACGAATGTAATTTGTTTCCGACGCCATCATGTATGAGATTATCTGAATAAAGAGTCATCTATGTTACAACAATTGTGCGTCTTGTACGTTTTTCTCCGGGTAAAAGAGGGGAAGTTGGAAGTTTTCCGAATGTACGTTCATTTTTTTTCTCTCGTATATGAGGAAAACTTTTTGTACAGAACATGTTCCAAGTGTTGCTAACCCGTATTAATTATTGACGTAACATCTGTTAGTTTATTATATTTCATATAATACTGCCTTTAATTTACATCGCTATGTTGTCTAATGAGTTTCATTTATATAGTGCGTTACAGAGTTAAGAGTAATTTTGTTAACTTGTGTAGCCTATTGAAATAGACATTGACTGTGGATTTACATCAAATTCATTATTGACCCACCTTCCACTGTAATTGTAAATTGGCATGCAAATTATAATACGCATCGATTATAATAATAATTGTTAGTCGTCGCTAATTCTGGTAATTTATCATCCGACAGATACTTCAGACAGTAGCGGTTATAGATCCCTTCGGAAATTTCCCATACATCATTCCTTAATTCAAGTCAACATTAACTATAGATTAATTTAAAATAACCATCGCTGAATTATTTCGTACTAAAATTGAACAAATTTTTAAGTTAAGGAGACTGTTTAGTCGCAATCTTAAGCTACACGATTTCCGAACCTTGGTTGAATGGTTAATAAATTAACATATTTATTTGGCAATAAAAAATTCGGTAGGTGAAATTTCCTACCGACCTAATGAAGTGACCAGTTTTGCAACACGGCACTGATGACGGCAAACCCGCACGACGCGCCGGTATTGAGGCCTAGCATTGCAGCCAGCCGTGTTCCAAATTTAACGCAACCGATTCAAACAAACCATTACCTCAAAATCAAATTGACCGTGAGACTAATTTGTCCGATAATTATTTTTGTTCCAATCGCGACATTATTTTCTTGTTGGTTGAAGGCCGCGAAAGGATACTTTCGGTCGGGAAAAATTCGGGTCCTTGGTCTTTTTTCTTTGAAGTCTTGAAACGATTCAAAACAGAAATGTCATGCGGTTGCCAATGGCTGCGAAAGTAATTTTTCACGAGGAATACTCGTCGTTTTTCCAAAACACTTTTTCACTTTTCGACGGTTCCCGTCCATTGCGGTATGGAACAGAGCGATCTGACTTTGCGAATTCGGAAAAAAGCGACCCTGACTAAGATTTTAATAGCCCGAACAAAGTGTTTCCTCTGACCAGAAAAGACGAAAGAAGAAAATATTTAGCCCCGAGAGAAAATCCCTGCCAAATGAACGAGACAAGATGAGGAACTAAGTTTAAAAGACAATCTTGAGACGGCTTCTCGCCGTCTTCAGTAGTGAGACTCCATTATCTATCAGTTCTAATTTTGATTTTTGGGCTAATTAATTAGGTTTAATTGAACGAAGCCTCGCAATTTATGACAGGCAAGATCGTAGAGGACGTGGTTTTCAAACAGGTGCGAGCGTTTCATCATCACGGCGGATACAACCATTAATGGTCACCCGCTTGCTTCTGCCTAATACGAGCGGAACTAAGGCGCTACGGTGTTCGCATTTTAACGCCTCATTTGCATTCGTAACATTTGAATCGGTCGAAAGAAATGAGTCATTAGACGAATTTGACGTCATTTATCTGTAATTAAAATAACCGTAAACATGGTGCCCGGGTGAGTTGAATGAGAACGACTCGAACATTTCCCCGTGATATATACGTCATTCGGTGACGACGCCAGTAACGATCCGCCTGTTTATCGTATAAGTTACTTCAATTTAAGCCGATATAACTATAAAATATGCCGTCACTCCAAAACTTTGATTCGGCAGATCTCCTCGCGTCATCTTTCTGAAAATCCCGAGCGCCGCCTTAAGACGAAATTAGCGTCAAAAATACATTCGCGTTATCAAATCGCACCCTCGGTGAATATGGTTAAAACATTATAGTCGACTTAAAACGGAAGCAGAAAAACTGCCAGAAATTCCTCTTTTTGCGAATAAATCCCCCGTCTATCTAATTATAGGCATCGATTTCCATACTCTGGAGTGGCAAGGTCGAGACTGGGTTTTTCGTCATTGCCCGAGGATCATTGTTCAAAACTATTGCGGCGCCATTTACGCAATTCGGTTTGGAATAAGTCGAGGGATGGTAACGCCGAGGCGGTTTCACAATGGTCGCCCTCTGTCGCAAGCCTCTCTCGCAGCTGAACGGGTTAGCAGCTACTGATTAGGCGGAGAGGTATATATATATATATATATATATATATATATATATATATATATATATATACCTGCATATTTATATATCGTATAAATACTGTATATTTATACGTTATATATTTATACAACGCAGACCGAAAATCGCGTGATATTCAATCGTGGCCAGTCCAACAGGATTTTCGCCCCAAGTCCTTAGACATCTTCCGTGCAGAGAGACAAATTAGTCTTAATCTCGACTCAAGGTTCCTCAACCTTTTTCCTGCGGCCCTATATTAAGTAAATATGCAAACATCTTGTTGTTTTGTATTTTAAACACCAAGAGCAAGAGTCCTGAGAAAGACGGGAGTTTCCGAAATCGAGAGTAGGGAAAAATTCTGTTCTATGAAGCGATTCGGCCAAAAGTCGAGGAATTATGAGATAACGTATGAAAACATTAGATCCTTCCTGTTGGGTTGTCTTTGCTGCCATCTTACGGACAAGGTTGTATGAACCGCAGAAATTTTAACAAGTTGGCAGATATGCTTAAAGACGAACACCATTCTGAACGTCCAATTGGAATTTCAATTCCCAGTAGGAATAAATAAGCTGATTCTTGGTAACTAGCACGTCAGAATAAAATCTCAGTTTCGGTAGTCATAATGGCGACATTTTACTAAACGAAATCTCTATTATGGGAACACTCTTAGTAACACAGACCGCCGCATATTTTTATATATATTTTTATGTATATTTTTAGTAGCATCGAATGGTTGTGGTTTCAAGCAAGCATATGATGGAGTGGAAAAAAGTGAGTCGGAGACGTTAAACCAGAACAGACCCAGATCCTAGCCCAGATGTCCCTTATGTCAAAATGCTAAGTAATCACAGGAGAACCATTACAAATCGTGTTTTCATTTTGAATTAAATTATAAATAACAAGGAACACCCTTCGTCATAATCCCACGCGATATTAAACACAGCGCTCAAGCAACAGGCCACTAAAAAAAAATTTCGAATCATAATTTCCATACAGAAAAGCTTTGAGTGTTGGGAGTTGACCTTCTGCGATTCAATTACGTTTATACTAATGGAATAATTTAAAAAATGTTTCAGTTACAATTTTTTGTCCAATGGGAATTCAGACCTCGAGTTAGCAACAGGAACTCAGGTCTACTGGTTTATACAAACAAAATACAAAAAAAATCCGTTTGAAAAATGTGTTTTCACATAAACCAAATATTTCGAACGTTGAATAAAATGCGTTTCGTTTGTGGGCAAAAAAGTCAGAGCCCTTTTCTAAAGGCCTTTCTTCAGGCCCTTTTCTAAAACATTTTCTAAAGATTAGCCCTAAACACGTTTTTTCTGGCTGTCAGAACCGACAGCATCTTCGGAGTTTCTTCGGTTGAACGCCGCTTCAGTTTGAAAACCACAAAAAGAAAACCTGGACATATCTGGAGAACAGGAAGTGTTCAAGTGTTCGAGACATAATATTTCCCTTTGAGAATTAAATGCCGCCGACGGCATTTCGAAACTGTGAAACCCTTCATACGGGCTTCACAAATAACTGTCTAGGATAACGTCTAGGATCCTCTAAAGTGACTGATGGGAAGGTTTAGGAAAAAGAAAATTCAGTTCTGAGAGATAATTTCAACCTAATTACAACGAAAACATTTAAGGATATCATGAGGCTGCACGTGAACGATTTAGATAATTCATGATATCCAGACTCTTTATTTTGTATTTATATTTACGGCAACTCTGACAGTCGGTAAATAATATTTGGGAATTTTTTTCCTAGTCTTTCGCTTACGGACAAAGGCCAAACACGAGGACGTTTGGCCAGAATTGTGCTTAATGTTTAGCAGAGAGACCGCGTACATAGAAAAAAACAAATACGACATTTCTTAAGTTCTTAGGACATTCGCGTAATGCACGAACGGTCATATCAAGTCCTTGTTTCACTTCTAAAACGCAAGAGAGATTGCGAATTGCGACACGAGGGAAAATATCGCGCAATCTTCCCATATTGCAGATTGCTCTGCCGGTCGAAAGGCGCCTCCAATCGGGCGTAACAAGGCGGCCTTATGGGAAATGCAACGACGTCGAGGCGCATCTAAGTGGTGATTAGCCCACCATGTTGGTTTCCCGTGCTCATGGCTCATGCCGCAGCATAACCTCAGGCCGGCGACGAATCGACATTCAAAGAAACGAACGCCCTAATAAACGGAAAACCGCCGGATAAATACATCGCCAATTATTCCGCCTATATAATAACGAAAGTGGTGAAGAAAAGAGTGTTACAAGATTGGAAAAATTGTCTCCACGCTTTGTTGGATCCAAACCGTTTTACTGTTACGCCATTATCGTCATTAACGCAGTACCGAAGCATTGGACTTGCATCAGGATAGACGAGACTGGACTTCAGAATGGAATCGAGCAATCAAAAGCGAGTGATGGCCTTCCAAATCCCCACGACGTGCGCATTTGACCAATTTCCGAAGAGATATTAAAACTTCGGTAACAGTTCAATCTTGGTGAGGGCAGAAAATTATAAGACTACGGACACAAGAGAACCAATCGATCAATTAATGTAATAAAAGTGCTGAAACTCACCTAGCTAACACCAGCCAGGGGGGTATAGTATTCCGAAAAATGTATTTTCGCTTCGCACATTGATGATTTTCTGAAGATTGAAATAACGCCCACGGAGTAATAAGAAATTAACATATGTTAAAATGCAAAGGAAAATTAAGAAAGATAAATGGACGAAGATAATTCATGGCCCCCGCCGATCGGCCCTAACTGAAATGAACTGTCAAACGAATAAATTGAAAATGATTTTGCGTCTAAAGCGATGTGGCTATAATTCTACTACCGGAACTCTCTGAAATATCGTTTCAATTAAAGTGTTGCGCTATAAATTCTCCCCCTTTTTATTTGAAACCTTCAACCGAACAAATAAGGAACTGCCCGCTGTTCAACGATTATTTCGATGCGGGGTACCGAAATGCGGTCTTGAAATAGGCAGAAGCGAATCAAACAAACCGACGGAGTCATTGCTCATATCGCTCTGACTCCTTAGTTCTTCGGTCGAAATATGATTTCCTTTCATTCATAAGACGGCAATTCTGTATCTAGGAAATGTTGAAGAGTGGTATGACGCGGGCACTTCCGAAATTGCCGGCCCCATATAATTAATTACAGAGAAATAGCGTCAGAGAGCCAAAAACATGCTACAACAGTAGTCCATAGCTCTGTATCGGTCCCAGTAGCTATATTTTTCAGGGAATTATAAACGGACGCTTCGTACAAGGAACACAAGTAATCAGTCACTTGTCAAAAGACAGATTCGTTACAAATTGCCAATATTATTTTTTGAACACGCGTCAATGACCGGTATGTATCACAACTCACATGATAACGGAGGCCTTACAACTACACATTAGATGGGAGGCAATTATTTAACAAGCGGACTATACAACTGAAGACACCGATTACTATGGGTCAATTATATAGTATAACATTTCGCCAACGATGAAAAATGAATTTGGTTCAATCACTGTGTTGAGTACCGAACTTTCACACATACAACCGAGAGAATGTAGTACTTGATTGCTTCCACTAAAATGCCAAACCAAGATCCTTCATCTTGATTTTCTTAAAGTATATATAAACATAGAAGTTGATCAATATCTTCATTTTCTCGATTACAGCCTGCAGAACAATAACAGTCCGCTTCATTACACGACGAAACATTCATAGCCTCTAGTTTATTTAATATTGTTATTAATTAAGGTTCCTTGGCTCTGAGGGTTGTTCGGGTCGCTTTGTACAGATACAATTGCGGGACTGTCTTCGACGCTAGGGTCAATAGGACGGACGCAATCCGACATTGTCCATTGTTTCCTTTCGTCGCTCATCCGTCAGCGTCATTCTGGGTCATAGCGCCGGCGAGAACTCCACACACACGCACACAATTGTGCCAAGGACGGCGTCCCACATTCCAAAACAGAAGTCCCGGGCGCAACTTAGGGATATCGGCTTTTGGACGGAATCGAAATTATTGCCCACCGTAATTAACTATCATCGTAACATTCCATTCCATTACTCAATCCGTTTCGCCGGCCCAATACTATCCTTGTAATCGTTTTATTTTGTTTTTCTGAACCGCTTTAATAAATTCTGTAGGAGAAAATTAAGAAAAAACAATTTGAATACGAGAAAAAGTAATTCGTTCAAATGAATTTGCAATTATATTTCAATTACAAGATACACACTGACTGTCTTGAAGATGGTTTTTAAGAAATCATGGTCGGAATTCGAGGCTACTACATTTAGTTTTCCTAAATGCTCTAGATAATTGTCCCTCCTGTAATTATTACAAATTAATCACCTGGCCTTTAAGAATCGACGCCATAGGCTGACCGCGCCCAAAACATATCTGTTCTAATTGTAGCCAGGCAATTTGAACTCGTACTTTATTTGTCCAATTAAAATCAATGTCGCCCATTGTACCGCAAAGTTGAGACAAAAGAGCTAAGAAAAAAAAATCAACTGAGCACTGATCAAACGCGAAGACCCCCAAACCCCTTAAGGCGTGTCTTAAATTAAGGTAATTGTCGGTAGATATTGGAAAAACGCGGGAACCAGTAATCTTGCTTACGTTAAGACGCAATAGGCGAACGGAAGCAGAAAATCCCACGAGTTCATGAGAAAAACGCCAATATTTTTCTCAGCTTTCTCGAGCAAACCCCTTTTTTTTATGCGGCCAATAATTTATTATCTGTTCTCGATTAGAGCTTCGAGAGTGAAAGAGTTTGCAATATATAATGTCCAAGTACGAAATCTCGAATGTGCACATTTGGTTTGGTGATGAAAGGCCGTTGCAATTGGTGTTATTGCAGACGAATTGACCGTGAACATAACCGCAAATCCAGTCACCGTGAAAAATAATTTTTTGCCTCAATTTAGTTACAGATTACTGGATTTAGTGTGACAACACTTAATGTGGTAATAGAAATCATATGTTTATAATTCCGTGCGTGAAATGTTTATGCCGGCCTCTAAGAACTAAACTGACGACCTGATTTTTCTAGATACATAATTCGCAATGATAAGATTATAACTTGTTACTTTTATGATCGGAATCGATTGCAGAAATAAATGTAAATGAGTTTGCCCGATTCTCAACCTCATAAATTCCAACCATGTAATATCCTATAAATTTAATTAATAGACCGGTATAATTATACTGTCAGCCATCAGAGTTGAAAATGTGCCCACACCCTGACACACTGGCGACACGTTTCGGATAATTTCTAGGGTAAATTCAAACAATAAACTTCCAGCAATTCCATTTCTTCCAATACTATAAATACGTTATTTAACCAACGATAATGTAAATTCGTGCTAATAAATGGCTGAAATCCTTGAAACGAAAGTAGGTTGTTCGTATATAACGCGTTGAGATGTACCACCGGCGTGTCGCAACCCGGGGGGGGGGTTAACGCACTTCTACCGGGTCCAGAGCAGGCGTGGCTCGCTGACAGATGAATTATGGCGTCCTTCGTGTCGTTCGTAAGCGATAACCCACCGGGCTGACAGAATGCTTTATACCCCTTATTCCATGTCCGGATAACCGGAGAACGAGGCCCGGAGGAGCAAGCCCCGATCACGTATGGATTGGTGTTTCGGCCGTGTGCAAATGAACAAGAACCTTGGACCAAATATGTCGCGCATTATTGTTACTATATTTTTGTGTATGTGTTATTTAGTTCATCCTAATTAGGTAAGACTTCTACTAGTACGTAAGGCATATGAGCGTAAATGATATAGAACATCAGCTACTGAAGATGGCTAATAGCCGGGAGGCGGTTGCGCGTTCATATAGTGCGAGTGATGTCACTTCCCAAACAGGTTCCAAACGTTTTACCGCTCTCGCGGACAATCTTCCTTCGATCCCTGTCTATTCCAGTAATGGAACTAAAAGAAATAAAGTTGAAGTTGTGAAATCCGGCAGGATCAAAACCCGAATGGCGCCTGAGTAGGTCCGAGCGAGATTCGTTGGGCAATTTACCGCTTATTCTCTCCCTCAACACGTGGCTGGGCAAGAGTTTTCGTTCACAGCGCAACTGTGTCCTCTGAGAATCTGAATTGTCCGATCTGACCTCAAAAATAAAGCTTAGATAAGCATCCGAAGGGGAGTATAAAAGTAAACGTGGACACCTCGAGTGCCGCGAGTCTATCCGAGACAGAGGGACGGGACATCATCAAGTACCAGTTAAGCACCAAGTATAATACGTAAGTACGAAAAGATATCTATTACCTTGGTAACCTTCTGTTCAATAATTGCAAAAACACATTCTCCCCTTCAGAGTGGAGTATATTCTTTAAGTTAAAAAATACTAATAAACACCTGTAAGTTTTTATAACCGCAGAAACAAGACCAATTTACAGTCCATTCCTAAAGGAATTAAGATTTTTTTACTGAATCTTAATTTGGTCGCCACCAAGACGCCCGAGTATTTTGTCGCGTATTTAAATTTTAATTGAAACCCTACTGAAAGGCCATTGCGCGATATAACCAGCCTTCCGTCTCAACCGGATTCTTCGATCCGTTTCTTTTTCAAGCCTACTTTGAAGAGGTTTTTTTCATTTTACCCATTACTAACAGCTTGTGCTCCCTTGGGGCTGATTTAAGAGCGGGAAGTCATACGAATTATTTATTCGGGAACCGAGAAGAATTATGTGCTACTCCGACAGTATCATTTCTCGTTTTGAAACTGCGTCCCAACTGCGCAGAAGTTTCTATTCATTTGCCCGCGACTAAAGATTGTTAAAGTGTTTTTCACCTCCGATGCATGACGTTGAACGGTCCTTAAAGCGGAATGGATCAAGAACTTACGCGGTTCTGCAGAAGGGTTCTCCACTGTAGCGAACCAAGAGGTCCTGGACCAAATGAACGAACACTCTGGCACCGTTGAAATAAGGAAACTCGGATCTTGAAAGAAGTGCGGACAGTGGCCGAAAGAAAGGCCGAAGAAAGGAAAGAGGAAACGGGAGCGCTGAACAATTTCTACTATGAATTCCGCGTTATATAAAAAGTTGAGGCTGTGGGCCTGTTCCGGTTGGAGCGAGCCGACCGCTACCGTTTCCTGAATCTCCCGGAGCGCACTGAACACAGTGCGAGACACATTTTATCGTTAACAATTTTCCAAAATAACGGAGAAAAAAGTTTATTCAATGCTGGAATTTTCCAGAACAATACCTCGGGGTACAATCTCATGGAAGCCGATAATAAATTTCATAAATTTTACAAGAAAGTGCTGTCTGTATTATCAGTAAAACTTTGTGATCTTATTTCGGCGAGCGAAAGTATTTTCTGAAGGCTAGATTTATGTGACAGTATGTCTTTAATGATAGTGCCGAAAGGACGAAGGTTTTTATAAATTATTATATTTCGCATTATATAATCACCCGTCGCCAATGGTAGCTGTCTATACTGAATAGTTGTTCTTTTTTAGTCCATTCTCTCTATTGTGTGAAAGTTTTTCTCTCAATACTTTTACCAGGCCACTGATTCTTTAATTTCCCGACTTCTGAACTAATTTATCCCTCGAATCCTCGTTAGGGGGATACTTTCCCTCATTTCCCAGCAGAGCATCCTCTATCCACGTCCGGCCGCGTGGAGTTTTCGCGTTGTCTTCTGACGGTGGGAAAAATCCACGTTAATCCACATGTCCGGAGACAGTGGATCGTTGGGAAACAATCATATAATTGTCTGAACGTTTAAAGAGTCTTCCGACAACTACTGCTGTCACGAGATCTCTTTCGGCCTAATCGTAGAGCGGGCAGCCCCGTGATCCCATTATTCCTATTCCGCGCATGCGCACTTCGACTACTCCGACTGGCCCCGCCTGTTCAGATTAGCATGCGTATGACGTCAGGCAGTACTAGGAAAATTCCTATAGAGGAGACTTCCCCATAAATATATTAAACTATACTCAATGTTTCTATGTCGGACGACTTAAAACTTAACCGGTTCTAAGGCCCGAAGAATGCGAGAGGACAGAATGCGGAAAGTCTGTCTTAAACCGCTGTCAAATTTGGGCTTAAAAGTGAACCCGGTCTTTATGGGAAAGGGAACAGGTGATCGCCAGGAAGTGGGGGAGTCCGATGGGGCCTTGAACTGGGTCAACACCCAGCGTCTGGACTTTCACTCTGGCGGCCGGCCTAGCACTAGGGCTTACTCGAGGCTTACCCCAATAGGCAATATAGACCACACAGTCCTAGACAACCAAAATGATAATTAATCTACTGACGTAACGCTGCCGAACGTTCAGGGGGGAGGCGAAACCGGTCTGGCGCAAGACCAAATCGGCCAGACGGATGAGACCGTTGACACTATGAACCCTCACCGACAACCAGACAGCTACCTCTGTTTAGATTTAGAATTTTAATTTATGTCGTTCAAAAAAAGTTCTCTAAAATATCATGACTTTTAGATAGGATACTAAATAAGTGATTAGAGTAGATTAGATCATTGTAAGCTCCTATCGACGCATGAAACCAGTTATTATATATATACATGCATAATATAGCTTCTCGTCTTGCATATGACCAAGAAGACAGAAGATCCCAAGAGTGGATATCATCAGATACCCCCAAACGGGTTTCTTGAAATTACTTTCTTTAATCAATATTGAAATAATATAAATGGTACACTAACAACTGTATCCCGGGCCTTTCTACGTCTATACAAAACGACGATAATATGGATATACCAAGCAACAAATATATTTCACATAAATATTATTTATGAATTACTCTGAGGGGAATGCATTATTCCAAGACGGATTTTATTCAAATACGAAATCGACCTTTAAAAATCCGAGAAGTAATTGTAAAACTTTGCTGTATATTTATTTCACAAATCAGTGCTTTCCATGTCCATCTGATTGTACGAATTTTAGACTTGTAAATATTATATTGGAAACGATTTATAATATCCGGCCGGTTGAAACGTGTCGTTGGAATTTCCGGCCCCGTCGAATTAGGCTCCTCCAACCTTCGCATCTGGTACCGCTCTCGATCTCGAGCTGACATTTCCCAACAGTGGCCGCCGGCAATGAAAGTATACATACATGGCCGGTCTATCGGTCGATTTATCGGCCAGCAGATTTACTGTTTCCGTTAAGAATATCTGCGACTCCAAAACCGCGCCAACTTCAGGAAACCGCCCCCTCGTGGAATACGGTAGGGTGATACAGGAGTGTTGGACTGGGATAATAAACGGGAAATTACTTTCCATGCCTAACGACAAGATAAGATTTTTTCTGGTAAGGGAAAGGTCCAAATCATGTACACAAATTAAGCACAAAAACGAAACAGTCTCATGTAAAATATATAGGAAGTCCTCTCAATCTTCTCAAATTAAAAGAAGAAAATATTTGAACATTTAACTCTGTGCGAGTCGGTGATTAACCGTAGGTTTTGCGACGGTCGCCGGATACCGACTCTAGACAGTAGAACTTTACAGCAAAACGGATTCTCTTGTTTCGGTTTCGTTGTTTTCAGTTTTAATTGACCGCTCATTGCCGCACTTGCGCAATCCTCCTGTTTCCGTTTGCCGTTGTCCGTTTTTCGAAAACATTTATCCGATTGCCCAACTATAAGGAAGACCCCCCTCCCCGGCTCGAGATGGATAATTGGTGTCCGTTTTTAACCAAGTCACCAAGCTACGTTTGGACCACTGAAGGATGCTTAATTGGAGGTCTTTCCACAGTCTTTAGTATAATTATGAGGTTTATTGAATACGTAAAATGTGGCTTACCGCTCAGTAAGTATTCCCAAAACATAAAACAGACTGTTGTTCTAGCCCTCTGAGGTCACTTTAAATTGATCATTTGGAAGGTTACTGTGAAAAATAGGTCGCCTACTTAGGTTGCTTGAGGACTGAGGACAGCGTGGAAAAGATGAAGCGGAAGGGAGAAGAATGGATATTATATAACAAGAGAAGAGAGTGAAGAAAATTCACCCCATATCCACTCCGATTTACGGTTTGGTTCTTATGCGTTCCATATCTTAAACCGTTTACAGCGCTGCAACTTCCTTGGGCATATTCAAGCGTATGACGTCAGACGGGATTCCTATGATATATGCCAAGCTATTGAGTCACTGAATATTTCACATAGAACTATTAGGCATCGGCGAAGGAAATATTTAAATTAAAATAGGCACAGTCCTTTCCTCCTGCTGGTTTGGTCTTTTGCTGGACCGGCTAGGTCTGCTTTTTTGTCTCTAGGACGCTGAGTCATTCCGCTATATTGGTCGCTCGTGGGACATCCTTTCTACACTGTCATAAGATTTACTGTGGAGGTTGTTTATCATCATTCATTCTAGATAGGGTTCTTCTTTTCTAGCTGTCGAGATCATTAGTGATTTGGTTAAGCGTGATTTTATATTCACCACAAAATTGTGTAAAATAAATATTTACGTATACAAAATTTAATACGACCCGGGCCCTGATGGAAATACGTAATTTCGAGCAGCAAATTCAAGTAAGAAAAGTGTCTCATGCGTCATCGAATTCAGTAGTTCTCCAAATGAAACGAATCTGTCCTCCCCTCAAGTCAAGTTATTGTTTAATCCGGGGCGAAAGAAAACAACCTCGAAAAAGACGGAACGTCGGCGATTTAGCGGCGAGATAGAGGCAGGACCTTGACTCCGATGAAAAAGATCGAGTCGGCATTTTCATTTTTAAATAGGTCAATGGAACCTCGGCTTGATCGGAGGAATCCGCTTCGGCCAAAAAAAACGACCAAGATATGTGACATTTCGGCGTGATTCAATTCCCATCGTCTGAAACTTGAGCCGTGGAGGCCGCTGCAATGCTAAACAAAATACTGTACACTGCATAATTTAAAAATGAAACCATGAATAAGGCAACAACGAATGTATAAGCCGACAAACTGGAAATGTCTGTTACGTGCGGAGTGGCACGTCCGGTCCATTAGAACGATCTGTCCATTCCAACTCCAGGGACTACAAAGGCAATCATCTTCAGGGTAACGGCTAGCTAATGCAGTTTAACTGTACACTTACGGCAATTTGTAATGTGAGGAGGAGGTGAGAGCCCCCTATTCGTTGTTTTCTTCCAGGGATCTATTCGCTATGTAATAATGACCTCTTAGACAAGGGACCCTGACACCGGAGAAAAGGCTGACCTTTCGGCCTCTAAATGGGTCAATGGAACCACCAGTCTAATTGGGTCCCGGTGAGTTTGAAAAGATGCTAATTTACTGTTTACGCGTCTTATGAATAAATGTCAAGCATCGGTCGATTTTCCCGTCCGTCCGTTTGTCTGAACGGGAGAGAAACGAATTTCAATTCTGGTCCAATGAGATTGGGCCATCCACCTTGTAGGCGCACAATGGAGTATGGGATAGACCTTGAAAGACTTGAAACGTTCTCAGAAACTGTACTCAGTTCAGGACTGAGTTTAAAATTACGAAGGAACTAGTTAGAGGAATTAGACTAGCCGCAGGACACAAAGGAAGCAGACGAAACTATCACAAACTATAACAATTACAAACTCGAACTAATGATAGACGCCCTCTACCGGCAAGTAACGCAACTAACAGGAAGGAATTACGTGAGTTCAATATTGAAGAATAACACAATGATAAACTTCATTTAATAAATTCACAAACCCCAGTAAATATAAAAGAAAATCACTTATCTTAATCATAGAATTATAGACGTAACTCTGCCATGTACCAGACGTGCATGGTCCCAATAACACCGGGGCCGCAGCTCATATTAACATCTATATTCTGAACAATAAAACACATAAATATAACACTTAACAATCCTGAATGCGATGACTGCGCTCAACATGCTTTCATCTTAGATCTGTGGTCTAGAGATACATTGACTTTAGGGGTTACGAATCTCGGTTTCGATCGGTTTGGAACAAGTGCAGAATGATGGGTGGCCCTATTAACTCGAATTTTATGGAAAATTCCTGACTAATTTTCTGCCGTCATTTTAAAGCCATTTAACTACGGCCGAAACGAAAAATTCGGACGATTTGTTATTGAAAATAGATCAGTTAAAAATATGGAAAATTCCACTCCAAAATGTTTACTTAGTTTATCCTAATCTAGATAAATAGCCCTCGCCTTATCCTCTATTTGCTTAAGTGGAGGCCTGTTAAAACCCAATAGCTTTCAAAGATTTCGAATCCCAGGTCCTATTACTAATGGCGCTAGAGGGCGCAGTCATAGTAATGGGCATCATCCCGAACGTACTATCACGAATATATATATTATCCGCAAAGTACGAACTAAGGTAAAAGTTTAGTGAAGTACGTCCAGACACCTGGAGTTAATTAGAATGCAGTTTGCAACTTGCATTAAGCGTGTCGACTGCAGATGAACCGATCCGGTGTAAATGAATAGATCTAGCGTAGGGTTCGAAAAACTGGAGAGTCTAGAAATTCGTGATTGAAAGATTGCCTAAGATGAGTGCGTAATGCACGATGACGATGGCGAGATGTCGAAACCGGTCCAGCCTAAGATTTAAAAGCATATTACTTAATATCGAGTCACGATAATTCTGTTTACAGTATTCAGCATGATTTAATACTAAAATTTATTTGTGGTAGTTTTTTATTTTATAAAAGATTTTTCACGCTAAATCACGGCATAGAGATAGAAAAATTACCTCATATCTCTCTATGTTGAAAAATAATCTCGAAATTAAATAACAAAAAAAATCTTCCTTTTAAATAATGAAAATTCATGCAGCCATCGCGCCATATTTTGTCTGGTGGATAGTACGAAGTGGAACAGTTGACAGAAATTGATATTTACACATTGAAATATATAATTATGAAAAGGAGAATTACCATTAGACATATTTCGAAGGAGAAGTTTTGATTAAGCGCGAAGTTAATACAGTGGAGCGTCGATACAACTGTCAGCATTAGACACCTCGATCCGAAAAATAAACAGGTCATGCTTGCTGGAAAAATCATCAGGATAACGACACATCATTTTGCATATTTGGCGTCCCAAGGAGACAGAAACAGACGATTATCAAAAATGGCATTTCCTTTTTTGAAAAGGTGAACTACTCGTTCCTACACTCTCAATTATTTGTCACACTCAAATGACGAGGTGAGACAAGTTAATCTGATTCTCCCGTTTTTTTCGTTGAATTGTATTTTGTAGTTTAATTAATAAATTAATCGCGAAAAGCTGAAGGAAACGGTTCACCGACATAACTAGTCGGAAAATTGGGCTAATTACGATTAGTTCCGGTCAATTTCAGTCACTTTCGGTCAATGTTGGTAACACTCGCTCAATCTCAGTCAATTCCTATTTGTGACTAACCCAAGTTCAGGTCGCGGAAACCTTCGCTGATTTATCTTTACCTTTATTACGTCAGATTTTTAAACGAAATTTTTTTTACAATATCCATCCGTACGTAATTCATGGATGTTCTACGGTCTTACACAGTAATATTTGAATGTACGATAACGAATAACATACGAGAGTTACAGCTACTGCTAACGTATAACGTTGACGGTTGGAAGCCTTGTTTAGCCTGGCTTAGGACCAGATAAGGGAGAAGTATACGAAAACCACAAGATGAAGAAAGCCCAAAATCCAGCGGATCTTGAGAAATGCCTCAAATGTTACAGGAGAAACAAGAATTTCAATTATTTTCAGTAGGGATGGAATTAACGTCCCCATAATTTGATATTTAAAGCGATTATATATTTTTTAATGGTACAGAAAAATGCACTTATTAACCGGCAATTGCGTAGCAGGAATCAAGTTCATTGATGGCATGAACTGGAGCGTGCTACCTGAATATTTGGTTTGCACAAGACCAAACGTGACAAAATATCTATAAAAGGAAGAAAATGGTGATATATATCTTAATGCAGACAAGTGTGAATTCCATTACTGATCTATGTATTGTGTTATTAATTAATTATTATTAATATTATTTATTTGTATTATTAAAATATTCCTCATTGAGAAATGTAACTAGGCACATTATTTGACGCAACAAAATCTAGTAGTTCGTTTGGAGGTCTTTTTACAATTGCCTAAAACTAATTTAGTAATATTGTTCCAATACTAACTCAATCCTGCGATTAAGCCCGACGAAAATATTATGTGCTGATATCACAAACTAATACCTTCTAACAACCAAATAAACCGTCAAATAACCTTAACGATATTCCAGGCCAAACTAATATCTTGCTATTTCGTAACTGGTATAACAGACACAAGGTCATAGCGTCTGTCGTTAATATTGACAATAATCAGTTGAAACCACTGTCTTCAATTTTTCAAACAGATAGCCATAACATTAATGTCTATGTTTATATTACGTACTTACATATATTGTACCCAACGGCAACAAGCAATATTGTTGCTGGTTGATAGTTGAAGGCTGCAGCAAAGCAATACTTTCGAATAAATAATACTCGATTAAATGTTTTTTATTTTATTGGAAAAAAGACGTTTACGATTATAGAAGATTAAAAGGAAAAGAACGAAAAAGAATCTTTAAATTTTTTGAGTTCATAAAATTAGAGTTCCTGAATTTTGAATTTACCAATTCCGGGTAAACCCAATATTTCTTTGTAACCAACCGTTAAAACCGCATCATATAATTGTCATCAATCGAATCAATAGATGCATTTAAATCATTAACAGTGGAATAGTGTAATAATTTGAGCAAATATTTTCAGAAATGAAATTTATTTTAAGCAATAGCAGGAATAGCTTAACTGCCAAAAATTCAGATGTTCGTGTACAAAACGACTAACTAAATTGACGTCACAAATTCAACATCAGGGGAGCCATTGATATCGAAGAGATCGTTTATAAATAATATTCATTCTACTATGGTCGTTATCATAATTTCAATTTTCTCAATGAAAGGTATCATATTTTATTCACTAGAAGACCAAGACCAATCAACTTTACAGTTATAAGTACAATTGATACAGGTATATTTTTCATGTGTTTGTTTCGATAAAGAAACCACCAAGATAATGGCAGAGTGACCGAACGAGCAAATTAGGATGAGGAGTAAGGAACCGGGATTTCGCGACTTCTGCGGTATGTTGAGGTCGTTATGAATGGTGCGATTTGAAACATACCGGGGGTGCATTAAGGGTGGTTGGAAGGACTTTCGATTGGAATCCCTGGATGCGAGCGATGTCGGACGTATCGGTGGAACCCCGTTGTTCTATACCGTAAGTCGGTTTCAATATGGCTTTGTATATCGCGAGTTTGTTACTTAGGGTCAATTTTGATGTCCGTTTTAAGTAATGGTCTCGGGAGTACAAATTTGCGGTTTGAGTCGATTCTTCCGAGTCGGGTTGAGTGGGGAATCCGCGGATGGGGTAGGAAGGCAATCCGGAGCGCGTTATCGAAAGACAGGCAGCGTAAGCCGGAGGAGGGGATAGGGGGCGGTGTTGAAACCGCAGCGGCCGTACTGGGAGTGGGGAAGGAGGCAGGAGCAGTGGCGCGGGCCCCCTTCTGCACCCGGCTCAGAGAACCCTCAGACGCGCCCAGATCGAGGCAGCCGGAGCACTTGACGGACGACAATCGCGAGTGGAGACCACCGGAAAAACGTATCGCTAATCGGTTTCAATAAGTGTTTTCTCAATTTTCCAACAGAGGAACCCGAAGGATATCGGGGCCGAAGACCGAAGAGCTGACTCAAGGCGGTGGCCGGTGCCCAAATTCGACAGGTAGGCCAAATCATATTTTAACAACTAGACTCTATTCGAGTTCAATTTAACCTATAAACGATCGGGGAATAATTTTCGGTTACATTAAAATATATTTATAAATTGCTGGATGAAAAGAAATTCGGGATTTGTTAATAATGCGGCCCCAAACAATGCGATCCTATAACCAGAAATCATGGTTCGACAGTAACGAATAAAAAAATTATATTGGCGCGAATTTTGAAACCGAAGGATTAACAAAAATAATGTAAATACAGAAAATACTAATTTAATTCACTGACAATAATTTGGGGTATATCAACTTCCTACTTAGATATATATAGTAGTAAAATTATTTAAGGAAAATTAAAATAATTAATCTTGATTTTATTTTCTGAAAACAATTGACGTAAAGTCGTGGTGAACGAAAGTCCAAAATTTTATTATTAAAGATTACAAAACAATTATCTATAACTGAAAAATATTTAGTGGGGAATACTACATAAAAATTGGCTTCTAAATGCTTTTCAAGGCAACCTCACTACCCTCTTTCTATAATCCAAGACCATCAATACTAACTCTCCTGTCAGCATGTAATCAAAGCAAGACGTAAGGCTTTTATCGCAATCTGTTTGCTCGTGATTTATATTTGAAAGTCTCATTAAACCCCTAATATCTATTGACGGAATGCGAATTGTTTAGAGTAGCAGATAACACGCTGACGGGGTTTTCCAAGTTCGATTTCTCTCCTATCCTTGTTTTTCCCGCGTTTCCCGACGAATCGCAATCGCCGTCCAACGTAGAAAATTTAATAAAAAAAAAATGTTCGAATATTATCCGGGGTGTGAATGTGTTTTGAAAAAAAGTCAACGTAAAATCCTATTACCGAGCGTTTACCTGACTGAAACTGGGACATTGGACTGCTAATTGGTGACTCGGCGCGCGTTTAACACTTTGAATTTTACCCCGAGGATCATTGTTCTATGAGATTAAACCAGAATAACCTTTTCCACACGTCGAACATCATTTTTCTTATTTGAAATTACCGATAAAATATGTCGGCAGAAAAATTTTATGCTGATTAATCATAATATTTTGTTTACTGTCAACAGATATTTTATAGATTGTAATATACGAAGTTCTATAATAACCTAATACATACATTAATTACAGAATAAAGGTTATAGTTGACTCGACAGTATTTCGGATGGATCGCAAAAGAAAAATCACGCGTGGTGATTTTGTCGATAACAATTATTCTATTTTGATGAAAGTAGTGAAATGAAAATAATTGATTGGAGTTTTCCCGAAGATTTATTGACAGAAATTATGAAATTGGCACAATATTAGATTCCACTAGATGAGGCCATCGCCTATCGGTCGGAGCTAATCGCTTTCACTTGTTGCCATGAAAACCACCGTCGTCGTGGACGTCGGGAGCTTTGACGGCGAATCGTGCGGGTTTAGACCGTGATAATTCGATTACCGCTTAAGATCTTAGCAAAATATTTTATAATTAACAATAATTTGGAAATTCCCTTGTTCTATTATTGGGTTATATAATAATTTTTGTTTAGTTTCCAACAGACCGACCGTCGAATACACCGGATTGTACACGAATGTCATTACCGTTACAATAAGACGAATGTTATGGGACCGTGACATAAATATGGATATTTGTTTTTACAAAGAAATGTCCCGGGTTGAAGCAAGGCTGTGCTGTAGGTGTTACTAATAGTTGTAGATGACTCCACTACAGGGACAGCTCCCCGTAATGAATGTATTAGTTCTATAGAATGTTTGCCGACATAGCTATTCCATGGTTAATAGTTTAGCACAGGCGTGTAAATTATCACCATCCATACATTTTAATTAGAACTTTGTTGTATTTTTGAGTCTGAATGACATCGTGAAGATTTAAATTGCGACTATATATTTTATATTGTACATAAATTGAAATGTTATATTTTGTTATTAATTTTGAAATATACCTCACGTATAATAATGTTCCGAACCTTATACTCCTTTATAGCTCAAACTATTGCCCCCTATATCATTATTTATAAATAATAATGTAATATACCCTTCGGGTGCAATTATTTCAACAGAATATTTCAACCAGCTTTCGACAAACGAAATTTCTTAAATGATATTCAAAACTCAAGAAAATATCAGTAAACAATTATTATTGTTTAACATTCTGGCTAGTTGGAACAGCGAAATTTTAAAAAAGAAACCATTCTTAGGGGCGAGTTCAAAAATAATTTACCTTGAAAGTGTTTGGCCACTCGAAAAACAATCCGGGTGTTCCGCGTTGTTCTGTCACAAGAAAACGTGTTCGCGAAAACACGAAAATGTTTTGTCCGGCGCTTCCCACAACCGATTGGGTCAATTTCGTATCCTGTTGGAACGGCTGTTCTAAACGACTTTCTAAAAATTCTTCTATAACGGTAACAATTAGATAACGAAGTCGGCGGTGGGACTTGGTACGGACGTTTTTGAATATTTTGAGGCTTACACGTAGAAGGCACGCCCGGACATTCAACACTCTTGTTTCCTTTTCGTGTTTCTTTATCACGCTTTGTTCATTGTACTGTATGTAATATTACCGAAGACAGTGTGACCGCGAAATAAGTGGTACTTCAGAAAAATGAGCTTCTACGTTAAATAAAACAGATAACGTTTGCCTCAGGGGAAAAGTTATTTTTGATAATAACAATTATTAATATATTAGTATAGTGTAATAAGGACTAACGAGCACTAATTTACAACCGATTTAGCACGTCCAACCTGGACTGGGTCGGCGCTCCTTTTTGTTATTGAAATCAGTTCAAAATAGGGAAAATTTCCACTCCAAGCTGTTCTCCCATACTAACTTTCTAGTCGAGGGAAAGGTTAACTAGCAGGATGTAATGCCAATTATTCGAACGTTAAATTTTATTTTAATAATCAACAATATAATGAGTAATAACTATGAGGCCTTAGATGGGAATTATAACACTATAGCTGAGTACAAATATATTCTTGCCGAAGACAGGTCATTTAGAATTAATGTAAAACGTGCGATTTTCTGACGTCCCTACAAAAACCAACTCGCATAAGGACCAAGAAAATGGGAATTATAATTAAAATAATAAACTGGTTGTGAGACTTGCTAGGAGAGCTCATAATCATATAATGCTTTGATATCTCATAGATAAAGGGGAATATTTGACGTTCCAGATAAGCAACCCAGAATTAAACAACGAATCGAAGCCTATTGAAATACGTGTGTAAATTTTCTTATTATTTTATTTAGCGGTAATAAACTACCAGAGAATTAAAATTAATTATATTTAAAGCAGATGAATATCAAGAATATTATTAATGATGGATCTGTTTTCTCAAGTAATTTTCACCATTCATTGCTCATGTTATACGTTTAGCTACCGACAGGACAAATTCGAATGCTCAAACTGAGACTGGCAAATGATTCAAAATGTCATTTCGGGTTTTAGTTGCCGGCTGGTAACTTTCACTGACCAATAAAAGTGAGTCATATAGCTAGTGAAACCCAATTGGGTTGTTCAACCTCTCTAGCTGCGATCTGCTGTTCGAAATTCGTGGAAGACAATTAACTTCGAGTGGAGGCTTCAAGTGACCAGGAAAAGGAATACAATAATAAGTTCTCGTTTCGCAGTAACCGTCACTAATTTAGCGCGAAAGGAGAAGTGACCCCGTGAACAGCGCTTTCATACATCATGGACAATCCATGGGACAATGACACTAATGAGTTTTATTTCCATTTATTTTCAGTAAGCAATATCAGCACGACAATATCGGACTGGACTGATTGAATCTGAAGAAAACGTAGTAAATAAAATACACGGCAACGTCGAAGCAATTAAATGAATGACCGCAGAATTATAAAACTTTATATCAAAGGAAAAGAATCTAGAACTAAGTATCCTTGAAAACCTGTAAATACATAAAATCAACTCAACATATAACCTAATAACCTAGTAAATGATCGGATTAATAGACAATACATTAAGATATTTGTTCCGATTAGGATGCTCGAGAAAAGAGAAAAACTAGACCACAACACGCCTGATAATAATCATAAAAAATACGAAAACAACAATTTGATGCGATAATAGCCCAAGTAAACGGATTAAAATCCCATAAATAACTCAACTGTGTATAAGCCAACAGAGTAATAGCCATTAGTCCACTTACCACTGGAACTCCGGCCGGCGAAAAAAAACCAAACGTATTCCTCATTCTAGGACAGCATCAGCAAAATTCACGTGGCAATATTTCATAAAATTATGGATCTGGTAAATGTTAGAACAGAGTTCTTGACATACTTTGCAATTAGAGAGAAAGAATTATTGCTATAGTTATAAATTCAGACTGTTTTTCGTCACCTCATATTTATTTGAATGTATGTCAAATGTGTGACCTGCGCCGGTTAAGACGACCTTGCAGCAAATTTATTTGTTTCGACTATGATTTAGACCGGTTCTATATATATAATATACTATTATTTTTATCGAAGAAACAATATAAAATAGAACCCTGTATTTTTGTTTTCCCCGACATTATTTCCACGGAACTTTATACCCTTGTCCCAATTTCTGGAATGTTATAGTCGCAATCGGCCGAACAGTCCTAGGTAATTAGCTGACAAGTGGATCGAATTTGTGGCATTCTCTCTATTCCAAGGCTGGGGGAACGTTCACTGAAAAACGCACCGCCCGACCCCCAAAATATAACTCAAAAACAGCTGCACTAATAATAGGTCCGTACACTGCTTATTGTTCTGTTCCTTACCCCAACCACCAACCCGGATATGAGAGCTGCTCTTGGCTACAGCGTACGCAGGTCTTAGCTGTTGACGCGTATAGGACAGTTGTAGCAACATTTAAAATTCATTTCTTATGTATTTCAATGCATGTCGTCGGCGATTTCTAAATTCGATCGAAGGTATGAAACAGAAGGTCAGGCCTAGAAAAGACGTTAGAATGACTGGAATATCCTAGACTTATGCTCAATGGGAAAATGCATTCTCGATATAATTGAAATGTGAAAACGGAAGCGAGCCTATAAACTAGAGAGGCCGCATAGTTAAATCTAAGCGGCGTACAATTCGAAGGGGAACGGTGGACACCTATGCCGGGGGGGCCAGCTCCAAACCGGTTCTCGGTTCTATTTCAACACTAGAAACCGAAGCCCCAGGTAAAAAGATTGGGGTTTTTTCATAGTCAATAATTTTTTTTCCACCGACGTATACCTTTCCTGAACGGTCGGGCATGAGGGAATACCGTTAGGCGGGTAACGATGATATAAGAGGCAATTAGAGATTCGGTCAGTACAGAAAGACGATGACCCCAATACGATAAATGAAATGACGGTAAAATAATATGGCCTCTCAAACAGTAACGTTTGAAAATTAATTCCAACAGCCAATAGGCTATAATTATGTATTAGGATCATAATTTGTAGGATTTTCCTTGTCTTTTTCGGTTGCTAGACAGTGAGACCGAAACTCAAATCAAACTCAAACCTAAACAGGTCTAGCTTAAATTTCAAAAGGCGAGTTGAAGTGCGAAATTAAGCCTAATAGTTAATTAAAAAGTTTTCACCAAGATAAAATATGACCGAAGTGCTGCCTGTACTTGTTAACAAGACAAAATATTTAACCAAAGCAGATTGGTCAGTATGAAAAATACAAAACGTCGGTAGGTCCGGCAATTGTGTCCATAAAATACAAAACGATTGGAGAAAAATGGGCAAAATTTTGTCTCCTAACGGGCGCGATAACCCCAACAGGGTGGTTAACACCCTCAAGTTCATGGGCCAGAGTTGAACTTGAGATCAATGCCGACGGGAAAATAAACCTTCGCGGTCTAGCCAACCAATGCCCCCGCTCTCTAACCATTAAAATTTCCAGTACGTTCAATCTCGCCTTGAACACCCAGTAATGTTTAATTAGAGGCCGAACTAACAAACTTTATACTCTCTACCCCTTCATGTAGAAATCCCTGCCACCTGCCTGAATTATACTAACAGACGGATGGTAGCCCGAGTGTGAATCCTTCTTACTGCACAATTGCAGTACAACAAGACTTGTTACGTGAAGGTGAGCCCACAGGATGCTGCATCGGCCGGATAATTTCACAACCTTATTAACAATCCGAGCCCTACTCAACCATTCAGAGAAACAACATGACGGAATCGTCCGGTTGTTTAAAATCGGAATTTCGAATGCTTTCGTATACACACTTTGCATATAATGACTGGTTCAAATTATTTGTTTTAAATCTGTTTTCAATCCATTTGCCCCTGTCCCGTATTTGGACGGCGTGGGCCTTCGAGAGACGTGGGCACAACCGGACCCAGCAATGCTTTATACATTCACGTGCTAATATCTATAACCCGAAACGGTTTGGGCTCCTCGCCATCGTCAGTAGCATTCCGTTTGCCGAAGCGTCCGGGTATAATAAGGTGCGGAATTTGAGTATCGGTTCTTGTTAATAATTTAATAATACAGTCCCAGGTCTGTCCACGTCGCGGCCTAAATTCTGACTAACTCTAGCGCAAAGTTTAAGACTGCTCGATTTAGGAATTTTTCATCGTGTTTCCGGTTTTATTATTTAATATAATATTAAATAGAGCAATTTGTGCTTGAAACACTCGTGAACGCTACAACTGTCGAAACCCACGCGATTACACAAACACAGTAATTGATGCTTTTTTCCCCTAATTAATCAATATGTATTCCAGGTAATCCTAATTATTCCAAGCTGAATTACATCTTCTATCAAGGCAATTACAGTAATGGTAGAGTAATTACGATCGAACTCCGACTATTACGGGCGTATTTCAAGGGGTGTAATTTCGTCGCCCTAAGACTTAACTTGGAAAAGTTTGTCAGGGAATGAATTGATCAGTCAGTTATTGGACTCGGTTAAAATCGACCGAGTTTCGACACGGCCGTGTAATACGATATTGGGAAAGCCCCCTCACACCCCCCTCCCGGCGTCCAATCGACCTTACCCCGAATGATAGCGAACCGTTTCGAAATATATTTACAATTTTTTTAAACTGGCCATTCAATCTATTAATTACATATTTTGCGCATGCGGCGAAGTAGATCCGACCCTAAGCGCCGGGACGTCTCAAGCCCATCTGAATTAGAAACGCACTCAGGTTGTGCACGTGATGATCTCCGATTCGTTTAAGAGAACTAAAAATAATTTTTTATATAACTTTAGGCGCATTCCTATTTCAGTTCGATGTCAACTATTTTTCTATAAAATTTTGGTTTCGAAATTCCGGATTTTTTGTTGAGACTGTCAAAATAAATCATAAAAATATCGCCTGAGTGATGATATTTCATAAATGATCCTCGTTTTATATTACAATTGAATATTGGGCACAGTCATTGCGATATTTTGTTGGGCGAAAGAAACGCTTTGTCTTCATTGTCGTATTCAGCTTCTGGACGGTGATCCTCGCGGGAGCGAGATTTGCAAAACAGCTTCTAAACGGTTGCTCGTTAACGCGCCGCTGATCAAACAATAATATTTAAACGGATGAAAACGGGCCAAGGGAAGAAACTCTACTCATTGAGCAAACTTAAACGGGACAGTGCACACTTACACTTAAGAAAGCAGTAGAAATAACGACAAATCTGCGAGTAACTTGGACTGGAGGGATTCGCGAATTTATGTATATATATATATATATATATATATATATATATATATATATATATATATATTACAATTGTTTCATTACTATCACGCAAATTACAACTGTTCCATGAATACTGTGCATATGTGACAAAAATGTTTATTAATAATCTGGTCATAAATACTGTTCTTCCAATCTAACCGTGTGATAGAAAGATATAGTTGGTGAAAGGTTCTGAGCGTTTTTCTTTTTCTGTCCAATAACGAAACTTTAATGACTAGTAATTAGTTATGACGAGGTGTCCAGGAATATACACGGTGAGGCACTTGGCCATTTTAATTGTCCGCAGTGTCATATGCCGATAAAAAACTTAACTAATCAAATTACGGACGCTGCTTAAGATGGCGAAAAGCCGAAACCGCTCTAGCAGTAGAGCAAATCAACCAGTCGAGGCTGAATACCGCAGAATAACAATGTTATTAACAAATTCTAATTGAGTTGCACAAAATCAAATGTCTAATCCTCGGTTATTTCGGAACGTATAATTTAGAAAGAAATAATTGCGGTTAATTCCAAAATAACAGGATATGCCTTGTTCGATAAATGCATCGGGGCTGACCTGAATGGTGGACCGAATTAGTCACTAAATAAACTCATATATAAACAATTTCCGAAAGAGAGTTTTACACTCTTACAGGAGACATGCAATAATATTTAAATGTATCTATCACTAATCAAATCTTCTCATTATACCTTGTATTCTATCTTCTATTTTACTTTTTATGTCATTTGCATAGAAATGAATACATCGAATCAACAATATTTGGGAGTACCGGTCAGTTAAAAGTCGGTTTAGCGAATTTATTGCGTAGCGTACAGACAGATTTGCCATCACCTCCAAACCAGTCCTAAAATTCGGGTCGAAATCGGAACGAACGAAGAAAGCGCCGCCAGCCCTCTTACTTAACCGAGGCCTTGAATAATTTCAAAATGAGTCGTCCGTTAAATACAGCCGTATTATGAAAGTTATCTCGAATATATGAGCACCGAGCGCGGACAGTATTGTTTATTGTCCTCTTCTCGTACTTGAATTTTATTTCGCAACAAGCCGATGAAATAATTTACTTCACTTCACTAGGAAAGCGGTTGAACCTTCGACGAAGCGTCAGCAGTAAGATAATTCGGATTTGTTGCCAATATAATTACTGCCACAAGTTAAAGTTACTGCCATACGATTCGGGTCACGAAGTTGAATCAGTATTGTTTATAGCTGAATGTCGCAATCGCAAAAAAAGACGAGCTTATTGTCCCAATTCCGCCGAACAAACCCTTGACATTTTTAGCTGTGGGCTTTTTTTCTTTACCGACTTGAGATAAATAAAATGAGAATGGAATATAATGATGAGTTCTCGTGTATATGACCAACTGTTGTTAAAACTTTCGTCAATAAATGCCGAAGGGAATCTCCACTTCATTATCAATTAATTCGATTCAAAGGAGGTAATTGGCTATTTGTTTTTTATGTCTTTGAATACCTCGGTTATAAGTAAAAAGTACCCCCTGTATTTAATGGCTCAACATTGTACCGTTATATTATCGCGATATATTTTTTCCTTTTAAGAATATCGGAAGACTAACATGGAACCCACATACAAGACTGAAACGTACAGAAACGAAACGACGCTACAAATTATTACTAAGACTCCTCGACTACAGATCAAAACTATCACTCTCGAACAAACTATTAATTTACAACTGCGTACTGAAACCTATCTGGGCCTACGGAATCGAACTGTGGGGATCCACCGAGCCGTCTAATTCTTATAGACTCCAATCCTTGCAATCCATAATCCTTCGAAAAATTATCAACGCCCCACCATATGTCTCAAACAGAATAATTAACAACGACCTAACAGTCACATTCGTTAGAGAATTAGCAGCTTCCCGGTATAAATCCTTCCATTCCAAACTATCCCTTCATTCCAATCCCTTAATTTAACAACTTTACTCGCTTCACCTTCCCGAAAATCCCGGCGTCGCCTAAAGCGGAAATGGCCACGCGATTTCCTTACAACCTGAGTAAGGGCAGGAGCGGGAGTACCATCATTGGGTGGCTTCTCCTTCGAGAGTTCAGTGAGTGAGTGTCAAGTGAGAGCACTGTCACTAGATACAATATAAAAAATTTTAGTCGTGACTGTAACAATAAATGAGAAAAAAAAGAATATCGGTTGAAAGAATATTATTGGTATTAATCATCTTATTTATTTATTATCCGTGTGAATGACTACCGGCCTTGCAAGACACCGAGCGTCGGGGTCTTTGACACGGGGTCTCGCGGGGTCTAGAGGGCCCCACCAAAAAGAAAGACACGTCCCAACTCGACTGCCGAAGAGGGAAGTAGTGAGTCGGAGAATCTCCCGAACGGCCCCACCAAATGTCAAGTTCAGGGGTGGATGGGACGTCGCCAGATAACAAGGTCCCATTCAGAATACAGCCGGCATAAGGGACCTTCATCAGGCACAATTCAACGCGGTTCAAAGGAGATTCGGATGACTCCTTGTCATTTGCTAAAGGCCGACTCCTCTAACATTTACTTCATAAATAACATCTCTCGCTGGTTTGTAGCTTTTCAGCAGCTGCCTCTGTCAGCACGATGTGACATCCACACGATGGTCTGCACTAGTAATGCATTCGTTTCGGGTTTTTTTTTTAGATTACAGGTACTGTAAAATAATTTCTGACGTTCAACACTAGAAAGTTGAATGATTTCGGCATGCCACCATCGTCAGTAGTATTCCGTCCTTAAAACAGAATGGGACACTGCGACAGTTAGGAATAAGAATAAACGTGCTGACAGTTTTTTCAGGTCATTCTCGTCAGTCGTCTGGTTAGCGTCAGTGAAAGTTTTGCTTTCATACAGCCAGGCGACTTGTTCTTAAAAATTCATTTCTGAACTAATTCATTTCACTGTTCATCGTCGTTTCCTCCCGGCGAATCTTCCTCAATTCCCACACATGAAGATTCCTACGCATAACATTTTCACAAGAAAAATATACCTAGGGGATAATTTTTACCGGGAAATATTGCCCGCGTCCACTGTATGCCGTTAGGCGTAATTTTAGAAACAGGAATTCGCTCCGCAACCATTCGAACAATACTTTCTCTGTAGCCCAAACCATTGGGGGAAAGTCATACTTATGTCATAGTGACTTTTCGAATTGCCCGGGATTCTATTTCAAAATGGTGATTGAATAATCGGTTGAACAATATGAATTACACACGTCTAGCGACAAAACTCGCGGTGTAGGAATAATAATATTAAGGCGTTATAACTCTATTAGTTCAAAAATTAAAATTACCGTTTCGGTAAATTAAAACATCTCTCCAAAACAAAAGAAGGGGTTCGCACAATTAAACCAAAGGACCGTTTTTTCACAATTTAAACTGTTTATTTCATTAGTTTTGAAAAGAAGTTATATGGTCTGCGAGGCTATAGCTTCTGCTGTTATCATAAGACCAAACCAACGAGAGCGGACAGAAGATCGAGAAAACTAAAGTATTTATTTCATTATGTGGTGAAAATATTTTATAAGTAACAGAACAACAATGCAAACATTTCAGACCAATTTGCCAATTCGCGCGGTTGTTATGCCATCCTCGGCAATGGCGGTTAAAAGAAGACCACCACACGGTTCCGGACACAAAATATTTCGGCACTGTTTCAGTAAATATTTCATAATTTTATTGTACCGGTTTCGATTTTGTTGGCAAAACCGAAATCCGTCCACGGTAAGAAAAGTGGGACGGCGGTAGACACGGCAATAGAGAGGTGCCGGCTCCAGAAAGTGAAATCGGAGGTGAGGCCGACGCGAGGAAGTGCGGTCACACCCCGGTCTTCCGTGTTAGCTAAAAATACAGACTTCAAATTATATATTATCATTTGGCCAATTTAAATTTCGCTATAGTCTCTGAGGTATTGATTTATTACTCTCAAATCGAGAGATGGAGGTTTAAAATTTGGGTACTCAGACGTTTCAAGAGGTGGACCGCGTTAATGTTACGATCAAACAACTACGATCATATATATACAAATATATATTTAGACGTAATGCAATTTTAATTAATTATTAAGGAAAATAATTAATTTGAATTCAAAAATAGAATAATATAACCCCCTTGATACAAATTATAATAATAATTTCAGTCTCCGCCCCTCGCTTCAGTTATATATATAACTTTGTTGAAGTGTTTGTTTACGATATGTAAATTTTTTTTTCTCCCAGCATTACGAGGTTTTATTAGTCCATGAAATCCCGTCGCGAGCTGCAGTTCATTAGAATTCAATCGGGTAGGTTGTTCCGTAACAATTGGTTCCCGCCTTGAGTGCGGTTGGTTGTAATAAGGTCGCCGCTCTATGTACAAGTCAACTCCAAAGTCAAAGGTGATTGGAATAAACATGTCGGAAACGAATATCATCACATTTAGATTTTACAGTCTTCAGCGTTTTCGTTTTCTCGCCATTCTCAGTCCCATCCCTACAGTAAATCGGTAGAATAGCGACGGTGAGAAGCCTAAACAACGACGATATGACAACCCGTCGAATTAATGTCCAACTAAATGTAATCCGAAATCCATACTTGACCGAAAACCAGAAACCGCACAGGATCGAAATCCTGTAAAAACTGAACCGCAACACAAATACCGTAAACATTTTAGGAAAACTGGCAACGAGGTGTAAAAAAAACAATACCACAAAATCAACCAACCCGAACCTGACAGGAAATGCATAGAGATGGTAGTAATTGGAAATGTTCAGGAAAGACTAATACCCTGCATTTACAATAAGAACTGGAGATAAAAGGCCCTTTATTAAATACTCGGAGCAAGAATATCGGTAAAAGGAAAATTGGAAGGAAGATTGGAAACAGAAAATTATGCGTTTGGCTAATAATTAGTCAACATCAGAAGACAGCTTTGACAAATCAAGCCTCTTAGATGTAATGGCAGTGCGATCAAAAACTGGAAGAAATGTCCTTAAATTACAGGCGTTCGAGTGTCGATTATGTGAGCAGAGAAACATCATCGTACGGATAAGACCGTCTCGAATCAAGAAATCAACTTGATTTAGTCCCCCCCCCACCCAGAACAGTAAAATTTTATTACGTTCCATCAAACAAACGACAGAATATAAAAGTAACTTTCACTGAAACTATTTGTCTTTATACGGGTTACAATTTACAGGTTACATAATTATTCGTTAATTCTACTGTAATAAACGTCCCACATTTCTTGTATAACGGCAACTACAAAAAACGTTTCCGAGATGTATTATTATTCCCAGCTGAAAATTGGTACAGAAATCCAATTTTACGGTATTTTATTTGACCTGGTTTCTCTAAGTTACGTCCTCCAATATTTAAGCTTATGCTATTGTCGACTTCCAACAAAAAGGACCTGGAGCTACCGTCCCTGAGAACGGTCTTACCCGTAAAGTAAAAATGAATTTAATTTTTTAACAAACGACTCAGAAATATAATTTAGATGCGTGGTCTAGAGGCGTTGAGAAATCCGGATAAATGATTAATGGCCGTAGGCCATTATATGATAAAGAATGGCTCTAATAGAATGGAATGACTCAAAAGGAAAAATATCACGCAACGTTCTGAATGCCGATTAAGATTCAGGTCATATATATGCTTTTCTTTGGTTTATCAATTCATTAATAAATTGAATTCTCCCCTATAATTATACCAAAAGCACTGAAGATTATTGGAAAATGTCGGGTTGAAATGAAGCTATGAATTTTTTTATATTTAAATTCGGTAACAGCATATTGGAGTGCGTCGAGTTTAGAGTTAGAGAGGCCTAAAAATTTCCAGGAACCGTCCGACGGGCTGAAATGTGACGAACCACAAAGCGGAGTCCTCACAAAATTACAAAACCCAGAGCTACCGACTAAATCGTTGTGATGTAACCGCTCCTTTCTTCTGGCAGCTCATTGTCCCACAGCACATTCTGCGCTGGGCCCCGTCGTAATCGAGTTATACACTCTCACCTTCCTCTCCCAGAGGCCGACAAAAACAGAGGATGGATAATCGACTTGGAAATAAATTTGAAATTTATGGCCCACAAAACTTTTTCAAGATAAAATTTGGTACGGAATATGTAAAATGGAAATTGGCACATCTCAGCCGAAAAATACATTCGAAACGCACAATTATCGCTTTTGAATTAATGTAAGGAGTCGCTAGTTGCGGCTGTAGGGAAATGTAATATCGTCAATTAGTACCCTAGTTTTATTAAGTTCTTTACTCTAATTTCTTATCGACGAAATTAATCATCCATGTTTATAGCTCAGAATTGAATTACCTACACGATTCTAAAGATTCCCCTGTATTACTCCTACTTGGGAACACATAGGGTCCAACAGTTGATTGAATTAAAGGCAGTATGCCTCAAGTTTTTTATAATAAATCAAAGCTAATTTTATTAAGGTAAATTCGATGTTTAAGTGGTACAGCCCATGGAATCGCTCATGGATAAGAATTGGTAACTTTTCACTTTGAGCTGGTTTCAATCAGCTGTATGTAATATTACACAGAATACAACAAATTCTTGGTATATGTCTAGAACGTTAGACGCCGAAAGAGGGTACTACTAAAGTGTGCCATACCCGGCCGAAAAGTTCGCACGCGAGCTCTGACATTGAACTATAAAATGCTCGAGAGCTTGTCCGCGATAAATAGGCTTGAAGGGGGTGGGAAGGGAGGGAGGTGGACGCCCGGACCCTTACGCAACCCCCCCTACTGATTTTGGATATCTCAAGTTGCGCAACAGCCTTTCGGCCGGCGGGCCTTGAAAGAGCTTCGTCCCATATAACTCGACACACTTTTCCATCTCTCCGTGCCAAAATACGTGAAAGTGTTGTCGATTTGCCGTCACTCCTCCTCCTCCCCCTCCCTCATCCACTAGCCCAAGCGGTGCATAAAGGCGCTCATTTTACTTATTTCACATATCCATTTCGGTGTCCTATTCTACAATAGTCAGATAACCGTAATTAGCAAGTCTTGGATGACACGAATGAAGATATAACAATTTCCAACATAAAAATATACATATCTTGCAATAAGAGTCCTATATTTCTGCTGGTGACAGATAATGATATCTTAATGAGGTTTAGTACAATGAGCTAACTTGTACTTGGATATATTGTTGAGCCATATTTCACGTCCTACTACACATGAACTAGTTTACCTTTGCAAAGCTCCTACGTGTTTTCCTTAGTTCGAAAATTCGAATTGATTAATAATTCAATAATTTTAGTACAACCCTTAGATTTTTACCATTATAATTTGAACAACTACTTCCCGTTAGATGTGCCGATAATGAGGTTAGGCATAAGAAGTAACTGAAGTGGAATTCCAAAGTCGGAGGTGTCGATTCTATCCGAGCACTAATTACCAGGAATTCCACACGGCTTATATGTACTCAGAATCCTCGCAAACTCAGCTCCTATCGAGATAACCCAGGAGAAATCTCTCGGGTGGTAAAGGTAGTAAAAATAAAAACTGGGAAATAGCTCGTAGTTAGACTGAAGCTGCACTGGCAGATTGGTTCTCATAATTTTCCTTCAGTTTCGAATTTAAATTGAAAAAAAAAACACTGGACTCATTTAAGAAGTTTTGGGTGGGAAACTGCTTGCTGATACTAGGATATGTAAGGAAGTAACAGATTTCTACATTCCTGAAAAAAAATCGGACAGTAATAAGCCATAAGTGCAAGCTGAACGATTAGTCGAATGCGTAGTGTCAGTGTGATCGCGCACTCCGCCCAACACCGATGCTGTAGAGTAAGTTCGAAAGTAGACAAATATCAGCCTGCGACCCTGTCCCGTTTTCTTCAATAGCCAAATGTTAACCGAAAATAACAAACTGCGCATAACAAGAAATGCTAATGCGTCAATAAAGGACAACACGCCCACATGCAACAAAGTAACATATTTTATTCCCCATTATTTCGAAGACAACTAACGTTTTGTAAATCTACGATCGTTTCATAGGTCTTATTTTTCCGGCTAAATTCCCTGTCGGCTTCACGCCATCTTATTTAGCGCCTGTAAGTGACCAACGTCTGTTTCCCCATACCCGACTCAGAAGGACTGACTTGAACTGTAAATTAGGACTATTAGGGCTGTTACTAAAACGAACGTCAACATTGAGCTTAGCCAACAAACTCGTAATCTACAAAACCGTATTGAAACCGACACTTACATACAACTAAGGGGTTCCACCAGGACACCCAACATCTCTCACATCCAGAAATTTCCATGGTCCCTAGAAATATGTTTTGGCCACCATTAGGGTGCATTCTTTATCGAGAGAAACGCGCGATATAAAATAATAAACTTTCCGCAGTTGCATGTGCAACAGTTGTTTGTAGATTCTACAGGAAATACAAAATAAAAAAAAGTGTTTGTTGCCCATGGATAATTCTGTTCCAAATTCGTAGAGACCTACAAATTGCACAATATCAACAATAAGCGGGTTGCCCATGGGGGCCAATTAATCAGTACCTTTAAAACTAGGCCTCAGAGTCCAAATATGCCAAACAACAAACAAGGTATAAGAAAGGAGCAGCATATGGGCGATTGGTGGTCCTCGAAACTGGCCCTCAAGGTCTTTCGACGAACGGTCTCGGGATCGCACACCGCGTCCGAACCGGGTCATATTCTGAACTTAGCAATTTAGAAAGCTGCAGTGCGCCCCTTGAAAACGGGTTTTATTATAGAGGGGAAAAAAATAGTAGTGGAGGCCGTGAAGCAATAGGAAGGAGCGCGGCGTGTTCCCGTCGGCACCAAGAGCCGGTAGTCAATTCCGTAACGGCCTAGAGGGATGAGCGGTATATCTCTCTCCCCGGCCTCCCTACCAACCCCTCCTCCAACCTTACTGTTATACAACTGCCGAGTGAAAACGAAAGTGGTAGCCTCTCCCCCATTTCCACGTCAGTGCCATACGTCACATGATCGGCGTCATTCCCTCTCGCTCGATCCTAAGGCCCCCACTCTATCACCATCTTTCTCTCGCTCAAGACCGCTACTTCGAGTGCAGAGAAAGCACTTTTCCATGGAATTCGGGGCCCCCTTCTTAATTCCGGTGGGGTGACCGATCTTTCGGGGCTTTCCCACAGCCACCCGGATCAACAGTTAGAAATTACAATTAACTTACCCCCGTGCTAAAATAAAGCTGTAAAACTCGTCACAGAACAATGATCTTAATAAACAATTCTTTCAATTAATAAGCTGGCAATCGAAACAACATATTGTTAAAATGTATTCTCGAGCCTATGGTTACTAAGCGGTTAGGATTGTGCCTCGGACATTGCGGGTTGCTGGTTCTCTTCCAGCTTGCGATAAGACGACGTGTCCTGACTATGTTAAGGCATTTAGAGTTATACACTGGCGACTACCCTCCTCTTTATATATTCTGACCGATGATAGGTTTCAATTTTTCCCAAACAGCTTCTCAAAATTCATCGAGCTTCTATTAACGACATGGGTGTTATCAATCCTAGGTTTTTCCTAGCTAAATTCTAAAATCAAAATGAAAAATTTATTACACTCGATTTAAGCCTAGCCTCATGTCTATCAGAGTGCGAATACTGTTTCTGGGGTCAGTCAAGAGCAGGGACTTAATACAATACACCTACTTAGCCGCGAAGCCTTCCGGCAAATTCCAGGCTCCTTTTAGGGCGCTAAAAATGCCCAGCAGGAACTGGGGTGAAACGCATAAGTTGGCGTTATGCAACTTGGAATTAGTTTCATCCCGACTACAGAAAACGGGAAATGACTCGTGTCTGTGGAAGCTAGCTCTACTGACTGACGCTTTTATTTCAGATTATAATCAGAAATCATGTTATATGTCCATGTCTTACATCGGAAATCATAATACGTTCTTTCTTATGAAAATTATGGAATGTCGCGCAATATGTTTCCGTATGAATGAGAATGAAAACGTCTTAAAAACGGAACTGGATTCATTGAAAATCAATGTGCAAGTGAATACGATTTTCTAGGAGTTAACTTATCCGGTTTTCTTAGTAGCAGTCCGCTAGTACTATTTCCAGGTAATTACTCATGCCAAGTGACGGATCCAGCACTGGCACTGTACTAATCATTGAACAGTTAACTGCATGATGCTCCGACACAAATAGTACTGTTATAGTGCTGACAGGTTGCTTACCGCAGCAATAATCGAACCGTGCTGATTAAGACGTTTCTAGTGTCTAGATATTATATGTCGACAGGCGAGATTATTCTCCCGTGATTATATTGTTATAATTATACCGCTTGTTACAATGCAAGGCGGGTGCCGACGACATTGTGTCATTTCAGCACTGTCACCTCTCGCTCTTACGCTGAGTCTCAGGTATTTGTCTACTAATTGTACATAACAGGCGTTTTGTATTTCGGCCGGTTAAGCGTGATTTGATTTCGATTTAAACACCGACAAATTATAGCCGCGACCGAAATTCACCCCGTCTATAAATAGGGGTGGGCTAGAGGGTAACAGAGGGTATAGTCGACGGTTGTGCTCCACAATTCTTAATACATAGGCATATAAACGTAGAAATATAATTGCAATTTCATATGAACATTAAATCCGGGATCCGTTAAATACTGAAATTGATTGTGATTAAAGTGATTGTTAATTTAAGGAAAGAAACACAATTTGGCTTCATTACTTTTGAAAGCGATAGGGGGCCTTCAGTCGTGCAGCACGGGAGGTGCCAAAATTGTGACCAAACAAAAAAAGACCGGTAGTAAATTGGAAAAGAAATAAATAAAAGAGGGGACCGAGTACTGAGAATCGGGCCGAGAACAGGAGTCGAATATTAACACCTCTGGATGCGAACTCGTCGACGATGGGTATCTGAAGCGGGCGGTATTCATCCGGCGTTCGGGGCCCCGTAATGGCATTCACGCCCGGCCCCTTTCCGCCGCACACGGCGATACACATTACAATGGCCAATAACGACCTCCTCTCGAACCGATAATAATTTATATAACGTCTGTTTAATGCCGCCAGAAACAAACGAGACGCAATTTCCCCTTTCCGGTCCATAAAACATCTAGGGCAGTGTACAAAGCAGCGGTACCAACGGGGTCCCTAGCATAAAGATCCGCAGTTTAGATCACTTAGAAATACACAGCCATAACTATCGGAATGGGACTATGTGTGATTTAGTGTCAATTTTGTACCGAGGACTACTCTCAGGCAGCAAAATTAGCAATTATTATAACAGCTGTTAGCTAATTTATAAATACACGTTTGTTTAGTTTTGGGGTTCGCTGGAATAACACCACAAGGCGTTTTTAATAATTCAAACACATTTTCAATTTATCCAGAGATTCATACATTTTCCACATATATACTGTAATGTACTATCGGATAAATAACGTTATTTAACTCTTAAAGGTTTAGAATCTCAATTGTCATCTCATCCCGGCCACCGCATCCGTTCTAGACCGGTTCCTCCTTTCGGAAACTGAAACTGGTTCGATAATTACTAAAGATCGCGCACACACTGCCACCGGATCGGGCTAGTCGAAAAAAACCGGTCTTAATCCAAAAAAAACGGCAAAAAAACGGCAGCCCTAGAAGCTATTTCGTCTATTTTATTCCACAGACCCAAACTCTAAACGGTCAGACAGTCGAACCAAAAAAATATATGATATCCACAATTTTTGCTCACATTTAATATCAAAGTCACTTTAATATCAAAAATACTACTCACTAACACTAAGTAAGCCAAGGGGGTGGCAACAACACTATAAAATTTAGTTGTAAATACGCTAGATCACAAAAAATACAATGATAAAAATCCCCATATGATCATAATGGCCCAACTGAATATAAAACTAATAAGAATTTTAATTTATAAACTGATTCTTTAAGTAATGTTTAAGTTCATTTGCCAAAAGAACTTAATGTGAGAAAGCCTTACTCCGAATTTTTTACACATTATCCGATCGGTCCATTTTTTTTTAAGAAACTTGTTCCCGCTTTCCTCTTATTCTACACCGCACATGTTTTCCATTGTTACATGTACAACGTTGCGTCCCGTGTTACGCTTTTACGTTTGCGGCAACACGTTACAACTGAAATTATGTAATGCGGGGGAGGATTTCATTTCTTAACCGACGCGATACGTTCCTCGCAAAGCTGTAACGGTATATAAGCGAGTTAAAATAGCGTTAGTTTACAGTAAGAAACAAGTACGGATTTTGTAATATCGAATATTTGAAAACGTACAATTTCTGTCGGATTCAGGTCACAGGAAACCCATGCTGGTGAACGGCATGCTTAATCGTTTCGACTTTCATTTTTTTTTAATTTACAATTTACTTTCGTACATCGTTGGAAGGGCTGGGGTGTAACATGATATAGAACCCCTCGGTTATCGGTAAGCAGATTGTTGTGTCAACGAAAAAAATAGGAAAATCAGACGAGGACAATAGCACAACTGTGGACTAGCGACGCCTTGGGTTAGTGACCTAAGAGAACGTTCACGACTCCCAGAAGATAGCGTGTCGTAGTTATATCAGTTTATGTTTCAACAAGCTCAGTTTTTGTTGCCCAAATTGTAACTAGAATATGTGAAACAATTTTGTGACCGGTTTTATCATTGTCAAAATATTACTATTAATACGCGGTTGTCACACCTACCTATTTCACCAGATATTCCGTACATATTTAACGACGTATAAAGATTTGTAAATTTAAAGAAACATATTTGCAGTAGCAAGTGTACAATTTTCTTCAATCGTAAGTTGAAAACTTCAGGTTACTCATTTATAAAACCAGAATGAAGGGAGAATCCTACTGTAATACTTCAAAGCTACTTGTGTAACTTATGCTGTAACCGTTATTGAATTAACAATCAGCCGATCGGACGTACAACGCCGAAAAAGATCAAACGCGAGTCATGAGAGTTCAAAGTCACATTTAGAATTCAGCCCCACAAAGACTCCGACGTGTATCGGTTGTTCTTTAAAAAATTTGCAAACATCTCGCGCCCATCGTTTTTTTTCCCCATCGGTATTGGATACGGTTCAAGGTACCGGTTTCGGGGCCGCGGACCGAGGGTTGTCCGGGGATTAGGGAAAATTCTGGAAATCGTCGCTTCGACCCAGATCCCAGGCCACCTCGAAATTCCGCTTCAGTTGCTTCCTTTCCCAGAACCTGGTCCCTTAAATATTCGAGAACGGCTCCAAAAACCCTACAAAAGACCCTACAAGCAAGCCACTGAGTTTTATACAACACAACTGTTGTCGTTTACAACCGTATTCTATGTACAACAAGGAGCAAGGACGAGTTTAGCTTGGACACGAAAATAAAAATGTAATTCCTAAATATATTTTTGGTTGTTTGTAAGCCCGAAATTAGGCCCCTACAATGATTGCGGACTGTAACGACGTGTCGGTTGACAATAAAAAAAAAATAAATATGTTAATTTTATTACGTGCGATCATCCAAGTCAGTAACGTGTTTTAAATAAGCGAAAGCTTCCTATATATATTTTTATTGCTTAGGGAATTTATACCCAACATAACTGCCTAGAACCTGCACTATAGCAGCGTCGGCTGGCATAGGTGAGTGACCCACCCAGGAAACTAGTTTCGACCAGTATAATGTGGCCCAACTCGGCCCGTGAATTTCATCAAATATTCCAATATACTAAATTATTATAGGCGGCATTAACTCTAAACTGTGCGAAGTAGCATAATTCGAACTTTGCTGGATGTATTTGTTGAAATACTTTTCCATGATAAGTGGAATCACTAATCTAATGATAGATATTCAATAGACACCGACAACAGTGCTGTAAAAATACGTAAGAACAAGTGATAAAGATTGGTCAAATAAACATCGATAAATCAACCTGGATCGACTGTTTTATTATAAAATGATGTATTCCATTTTTAGATTTCTGAAGTTCATGAAGTTACTATCCTTAATGTCTATTTGCTATACCACCCTTTGTACATCGTAAGGATGTAAACTCCCGATGTGTATAATAATGTTTCGGGTTAAAATGACAATGTTAAAATAACAAAATTACTCATATTCATGTAATTATATCAGATTTTTCTTTGGCAGGTTCAAGATGCTGTAAAATCTAGAGAAACAACAAGATGGGGCCCGAAGGATCTATAGTGCAAGTGAGAGGGGCATACAAGAGGTACGCCGCCTCTCAGAAGCCTATACTCAGGGGCCTCAACATGGACGTGCCCAATAGGTCTATGTAAGTAGTAGCAATTAATTTCCATTTTTTAAATATATCAAGAAAACAATAAAGCATCAACCGTAGTTTAGTCTGTAGAAAATTAATAAAACTGTAATCTCCGTCAACATCAAACTCCAACCCTGATCTTGAAATTCCACTCGTCCACGACTACGATCCTAAATTATAATCCACATTATTTCCCCTAATTAATCCTCTAATTGTTTGTTACCGGGAGTAGAACAGAAACAAAAAATTGTTTGTTGTTACTAACGCCGCTTTGTTTTGCAACAGCGAAACTAATCTACGATTTACAGCGGAGCTAATTCGTGGTTACACAATTGCTTTGGGATCATTCGCCGAGCGTAGCAGGGCGCGTTAGGGCTCAAACGGGGGATAACGACATTTCTTCTATCCCGGCCGGTCAATCGCTACCGTCCATTGTCGCGAGGATGGAATGCGAGAAAGAGAGAGAGAGAGAGACGCAATCGATTCAGAAGGCGTTGCACCAGCGACAATAATAAGCCTGGGGGAGAGCGGGCGAATGAGTCAATTAGTTTTACTTGTGTCGCCCGCCACCATCAATTATATAAGTGGGGAAGTTGCGACAACAGTTGTTTCAGCCCGCAGTGCAATTCAAGAGATTAGTAGGCCTCCAACTGGGGAGGTTTTGGACTTCCTCAGGACTTAGTCACTAACCGCCAGTACCAAGGCCGTCCAGCCCAGTATTGGCTTCGGTATTCATGGAATACCCGAATTTTCCGGATGTTGCTAACTTGAATTTTCCGTTTTAGTCATCAATTAAAATTACGGAACTAATATCTCTGCAATGGCCGTGTCCCTAATATCTAGCACAATATAAGAGCCATTTCATGCGATCGAGGAGTCCCAGATATCCCAGGAGGCGCGCCCGACTTAGAGACTATACACGCCTAGTTCAGGCTGATGTAAAACATTCAGAGTACACTTTGGAGATACATACATATATAAAATTTATGTTACTGCTGACTCTACGCCTTGAGCAAGCGAGAGGACAAAAGACAGCGCTACAAATAAAATCATCATTACTAAAATGTTCCTTTCTAATCCGTCCCCTCTCCCCAATTTAATTTCCTGAATTTCAGAATAATAATAAAATATTTCTGTGTCAATAGACAAATCTAGCCACCGAAACTGGTGATTATCAGTAATCCGAGTGCTTCCCGACCCGCGTGTGAGAATGTGTCGCAATACGAAATGCGTGTTCGAAAGCCGTGTCGCAACCACGCAAGGTTCAACGACTCCGCAGACCCGTTCCTTCGGGTTGGGAAATTATGAAAAAAAAATTCTGAAAGCAGAAATAAGCCGTTCTGTGGGTGCTATTGGAATCATTGGGATCGAGAGGTTTCTATGAACATCACACTGTCGGTCCACAGACGAAAAGTGAATTTGGCGTTACGCACTTCGGCTGGGGACACGGCGTCAATAGCAGTCTATTTAAGAGGTCCTAGTAACCAAGGTAGATTAATTGAGGCTAGATTTCAAACAAATACGGACTGGATCCAAAATAGTGCGCGTTATTATATTTTTTATTTTTTAAGAACACCTATACAGTCGCTTACCTGTAAACCCAATAAACCCCGAAGATTCTGAAGAACCTGAGTGTTGAAAAAGAACTAAATCAACAGAGTGCACTCGATGAAACATAAATTAGCGAGACGACAGCGCCATCTATGGAAACCAGAATCGGTCATTTATAACGTGTCCACCTTTTTCTTATTTACCATACTGGGAGTGTCTGTAAATACTGCTTTGTAATTTAATTAAATGAAAACCTTCAAAATTTGGCGTCCCGACTGTCGAACCTGACCTAATAGATTCGAATTACACAATCGGTCGAGTCCGCATATTTCCATTGTCGTCGTTATTTCATTACTTTTCGAATGTGAAATCAGATCTGATTATATCATCGTCATAATCGTGTAAGATAATCGGCCGTCGTTTTACGGGCTCGCCGAACCCGAGCAGCAATAAATTCGCGTAATAAATCCGGATTTTATTGCAAGCCGGGTGCTATAATTTAATTGGGGCAAAGGGGACGGGGGCATAACAAAATTATGTCGGCGGTTTTTTCATCGGCACGGAAATGCTGCGTTTTCGCGGACGCCAAGGATCCACCGCGAACGTTCCTTGGCCCGTCCAGGAAATCTGATTTTCAATTCGCAGCGCGCGGGGCCCGCGGCACAAGGCCTGTCGTGATCAGAGGAACACGCTTGTCCGACAGCGACGTGACCCGGGTAAGCCTAAGTTGATTTTTAGGCACTAAACACGAAGCACCTTGGTGCCCGTGTTCAGCCTCGGTTTCCCGAACCGACCGACCGTCCCGTTCTTCCGTCAAATTTGCATCTGACTTTTATACTGCTCCTAATAGGTCCGATGGCCTCCCCTATCAGTCTAATGAATCGGCATCGTTAGAGGCCTCCGGTCGGTACCAAAGTGATGACGTTCAATATTGTCGCGTCGCCATGAAAACTCCTGAAAATCAATTCTTGGTCTATCCGAATGATAACTCAGATTAAAACCGGAAGTTTTTTGTGGGGGTCGCTGAGGTATAGAACTGGGCTGAAATGGTGCAGGTATAATGCCGATTGGAAGCAGATGGCGTTCTTGAGGATTACGCCTGTTCGCAGGTAAAACGAATGTTCGATCGCTAATCTAGGCCATCCTAGGGGCTTTTTCGTCCTAGCCATCGATCACCAGCACGGGGAGGAGTTCGACGTGAATGCGATTCAGTCACGCTATGCCCCACATCACGGCGGTGGAATAGTCAGTCCCCATTCAATAAACAGGTTTATTATATCCCTCATTATTCCTGCTTCTTAAACTCTCTCTCACGATTAAATCTACCAGGCTTAAACAATTTTCAAGGACCGTGGTCTGATTTGAATTTCTCCGTCACGACATGAGCTTGTTTAACTCGTGTCGACTCATTAGAATTCAGTTCGGCAGTTTGTTTCTCAAAAACTACAACCCATTGAATTCGCAGAGACAATATGAGGCCACAGTCGGCCGGGCACACAGGCGGCCGGATGCCGTACATAGAGCTGGTGCGGGATTAGGAGCACCTCAAGGGGAATTCAGAACTCGATGATTGGGGACCGACTTACTTCAATATAAAGGTCGAGACGAACTAAATAGCCACCCCAATCGGTTGGCCTCCACATACCAAAAATTACTAGCATGCCGGCAGAGAAGAAAGTAAAAGAAACCACTAAGATGACACAGTACTTTAGAGTATAGAATAACGCAATTTTCAGTTAATATAATTTTCAAAGAACGCTACACTACAACCCACCCCTATATATTGATTATTCCACAGGCGTACCAATGACTTTGTAAAATGAAATTGTAAATTTTTTAAAAGTCCCGATGTTTATTATTTCCAAATTGGAAAGGCCAACATTTTCCTAGAAATAACCTTAGAGAAAAAATCAATTATATTAAAAATTGGCTTTATATAATTGGCTTTGTTATTATTAAATGATATGGATATAATAAATTCTAAAATAAAATTAATCTCCAAGGCATTAATTAACCTGCTGAATGCCAACGAGGTATGTTGTGTGTCCTGATTCTGACTAATAAATAGCTTTGAATGTACCATATGTGTACTATAATCTAACTGTACTATAGAATTTTGTTTAGTATTCAAAGTGATCTGGAAGATATTGTTTTCCATGCAGTGTCACTCCAATACAACCACTCAAAGGTCTCCTACAAGTATTAGATACATATCCTAAACTATGTATGTATAGTAGGACAAATATTTTCCACACCGTACACTAGTGATGGAAGGAAAGGGAGTTGCATATATTCAATCACGAAAGAATGCGGCTACCATTAAAGTTAGGTGACCGATTTCGAACCGCCTTAGTTGAGGAGCTAATGTCGATGGCCGGGTCATTTAGACATTAGGGCAAAACAAAAAGACCCCTTCTGAAAAGGACCGTTAAGACGAACTGAGAGGTGAATAGACTTGTGTGATCTTCGACAAAGGATCGAAACATAACGGTGCGCCGATAACAACAAAGGCAAACCTCGGCGGGAGGTTGCGCAACGCCAGACCGCAGTTGGGCAATTAGCCGAAACTGTCGCGGGTTCAACAGGAAGCGACGCCATCAGCGCTGACGGACCATGTTCCTCTGACGGGGGCATATTTACGCGCTTGCGAAACCTCGACCTTCGCCAAGCGCGATGCACAGTCAGCCGTATTGCATGTAACACCGTCGGGGATATCGAACAGGAGAAGAACGTTTGCATCGAAGAAAGTTATAGACAGTGACATTCCACGGTTCCAATAAAATTTTCGGTGATAAGTAAGCGAATGATGAATTATCACTAACATCAGGTGGGTGTTCGGAAATCGTCTGAGAGATCCAGTAGAATCGTTTTCGGAAAACTCGATGGTTCCATTATCAGGGACCAACTGATAATTCAAGATTTTCGGTATTTGGCATCCTCTTGTTATTATCAAATGTTATATTTGTGACGTTTAGTGCATTAATCCACTAAATCTAATCTCCCATCTAATGTACAGGCAGTTGAAACCAGCCATAGAATATAGAATTTAGAATATTGCAATAATTCACTATTTAAGAAAAGTATTCAGTAGTGACCTCCCGAGAACAAAAATATTTCAATTAAGCAACAAGAATGAAAGGAATACGAACGAATATGCAATTATTAGAAAATTGCCACCAATATGAACGTACATATTACAGTGTAAACGGGTAAGTGTGTCATGAGTTATATATGGAAATCCCATCCAAAATGATTTAATACCACATTGCCGGCCTACTGCATAATGTACTATCTATCGAGCAGTTCAATTGTGCTCATTACTGAATACTAATTTACCGCCGTTAGGTCAACCCATGCCACTCCCTGTAGACCATATCAATCGCATACAACATACAATGATTGCAGCCGAGTTTACCCTGCGGATAATACTAGGAACCATCGAGAAAAATTGATTTCCGTGCGTTTCCCTAAAAATTAATATTACAATTCATACCAACTAAAAACAGGTTACTCGCCGTTTCACGTTGTTAAGAAGAAATATAATGGAAATAATTTAAAGTCCGTTTAAGATGTTTTGGGTCCGTAATGGTTCAGAGCTACAAGATTTATGGCATCCAGCTGTTAAAAAATTGATCGGGCAGAAATTAACGGTCGCTCAGTATTGCGGCCGGTACCAATTATAGATTTCTAGTTGGCGATCATTTGTAAATTGTAATTTATTATAAGATTCATTCGTTCCAGATACGGACTTCTTGGGCCGAGCGGTTGTGGTAAAACTACACTGTTGAGCTGCATCGTCGGCCGGAAGATACTTGACAGCGGGAACATTCAGCTGGGAGTAACCCACCGTTCTCAGATCGGTTACATGCCCCAGGTACGATATAAAGCGAATTTCAATCATTTCCACTATTTTTTATATATTTTAACTCGAAATTAATTATAACATATTTATAAAATGATAATGTAAATGCATCAAAAATAATTAAGTCAACAAACCAGAACAGGATTGATATAGATACGAAAGAATCTGTCCCCTATTAACGTAAAGTAAAGGTGAAAAGCTTCTAGGTCATACATGTCGTTAAAAATATCCATATCTCTGGCCTTATGACTCACAAAAAAGCATTATAATTACCAGGTTTCAACTGTAAACAAGATAACCAGTAGGAATGGCCTACCTTCAACTTTGAATAATTATTATGAGTTTTGTATTACTGATAAAGTGAAAATCTCGGTCTGATCAATCCCGTATAATATACGCGTCTAAAATACTAATCTTCTAGGTTTTGGTAATGTAATCTTCCAAAATCAGCATCCCCAAATCGTTAGTAGCTTAGTGAACTTCTAAGATCTAAGAAGCGACGTCTCCATTTAAGGAGAAGTTTTTACTGGCGGAATTCAGCCGACAATGCCCAGCAGCTAAACCGGAACGGAATAAACGATGATATTCCGGTCGGTTAGGCACAATGGTTTCACGGTAAAAGCGTCACTTCGGCAAACAGAAACCTCCTGAAATCGAGATTACCGGCTCCGAAACCTGGCGGTCGCGGTGCCGGAAACGAGGCGGGCGAAGAAAAAGCGCGGCTAACGAAGGAAGGAAGGAAGGAAGGAGGAAGGCGGAGTAGGATGACGGGGCAAAGAAAAGGAACCGGGGGCATGACTCGGAGGGAAGGGAAGGGGAGTATGGGCGGGGGACTCGACTGCGGACGACAGTCCCAACTTATGTAAGATGCGGCCGTTGCACAACCGAGAAAACGGCCGGCTCCCATTCAGGAAACCGAATGAGAGAGATATCCCCGTGTATTTTGACGTCGGGCGGGAAAAGGTAAAGAAAAGGAAGAACTTCTTTCGCACGAAGAAGACCTCGGAATAGTAGGGAGTTCGAGTTTCACCCTAGATCCGGGATATACAATTTGTAATAAGGTATATTTAATCTACTAAAGTATTGATTTTTTTATGTTTGGAATTTCATCAGTTTTGGAATATAGTCAATATGCGGGATGAGTTTCTTCATACCTCATAACATCAATGTCCTGTGTGCCTGGTATTCAGTATACCAGGCAGTACTGAATGGATTCCTATCTCGTGTACTAAAATTCGATTAATAAATACATTAAAAATTCAGGGTACCGAATCGAAAAAACTGTTCACAGGAAGTGGCCCTATTCAAGGAGCTGACCATCAGGGAGATATTCAATTTCTACGGGAAGATATTCGGTCTGGATTCGCGACGTCTGGACGAGAGGTGCGAGGACCTCAGGCGTATGCTGGAGCTGCCCAAGTTGAACAGGATAGTCGGAAGCCTTAGGTACGTCTCTACCACCTGTCTTCACGTTTATGTAGAAATATCGTCAGGAAAATTACGCCTTAAAATGGTTCCGACTATAATATTTCAGGGGTCATGGAGACAGAATGTTGATTATCAGTGTACAATTTAAATTAATTTCCAGTTGAATTATTTTCAGCGGGGGCCAACAGAGGAGAGTTTCACTGGCGGTCACTCTGCTGCACAATCCGAAGCTCCTGATTCTGGACGAACCGACAGTGGGTCTGGACCCCCTTCTGTGCCAATGGTAAGATAAGTTCCGACAGTTATTTTTACTGGTAATCTTGAATATATTGACGAAAACTACAAAAATTGACCGTGCCCCGTCTAGCATATGGGACTACCTCTTGAAGCTTGTGACCTGCGAGGACAAGGCGGTCATAATCACGACTCACTACATAGAAGAGGCAAGGCAAACGCACACTGTGAGTGGACCGCCGTCATAATGATAATTCAATTGTCGAAATTCCACGATTCGTTCGTAATTTTATGCGACATTTACAGATAGGTCTGATGCGAGAAGGCGTCCTGCTCAGCGAGGCTTCGCCCAACCACCTCATGGCCAGTACCAACTCGTCCTTTCTGGAAGAGGCATTCTTGATATTAAGCGCCAGGCAGCAAGAGGCTTTAAATTATCAGGAACAAAAATGTGTAAGTCCTAATCTGTAGTCCAAATAATATTCAAAATAGGGAATGAGCCTAAGTTGCTGGGTTAATGTATTTTCGAAATAGAGGGACGGTCCAAACAGAAATTACTATTTCAGGTAGATTACGACTATCCAGTCAAGAAGAACAATTGCGCGACTTCCCCGCTGCCGCACAGCGAGTGGTTCAACAGGCACAGGTTCACCGCCCAGCTAATCAAGAACACCTACTGGGTTCAACGGAATGTACCGTGAGTACCACAGAATAAACCAAAATTTCCTATGGTCCGAACAAGATAATATAGTACTAAATAGTAATAAATAAAGTACTAAATATATGATGGCAAAACATAAGTCTTCCGTATACTGAAATTAGATTTTTCATATTTTTCTTTACTGTGTTGCCTTATGTTATGAAATTTTGAATTTAGTACATGGATATAGGACGATTTCGTAGATTTCTGTCAGTTGTCAGCTCAATTCTAATTTCATTAATCGTATACTAGATCTTGGGTCGAAAGCTTAATTTATAACCTCGTAATAAAACCTAGTATTACTGCATGCGCCTTCTCGTTCTGGACCCGTTTCAGTTTCCGGCCAACGCCAGTAGCATTCCGTAAGTGAATTATCTCGACACTTACATAGAAGTAAGTGACAGTGCAGACCGGAACCACTCCGTGGGTCCGATAGGGTCCGAACGCGGTGACCGGGGTATAACTAGAAAGCCCGCAAATCATATAATTCATTCACTGAAATTGTCACGCGTCAGCAAACGGCGCTGAATCGAAGTCGGCCATTCCCGGGTCTTTCGCAATATTCCTCTCGCTCCTGATCCTCGACCGTGACCTCAATAAGGGGCCTGCAGTTACATACCCCCGCGAGTAGTTCGCCTTCGCTTCCGAGCCGTTCGGATTCCATTCAAATCAGCCGGGCCCCATTCGTGTTGTTTATCGTCATCGGTGGTATGTCAATCACGAAAATTAAATAAATAAATTGACACTTTTTTTTCAAGATTTCGCCCTATAATCGTCTCGACGATAGATCAAATTAAAGAGATCCCACTCACATCGGAGTGACAAGAAAAATTATTTATTTAACACAGGAAGGCAAGCAAACCGCCTGTCATGTAAAAAATACGGTATACATGTATACAGACCAAGAATCTCACATTCAAGGCACTTCGAGCGCCAAATCGTTTCGAGTTCAGCTATTTTTGTTTCCTACTAAAAAAATAAAACTACCGCATGAAATTATATACTATTTTGTCGGGACGAGAATATTATTTCGTGTTACCCTTAAAGGTGTTCGTTTCGAATATATAATTACAAGGATACCGCCCAGCCAACAATTACTAATTTTTCTCATCACACGCCCATTAATGACCTTTTTTTTAACCTTTTTTTATTTTTGTACAATCAACTACATAAAGTTATTGGTACAAGTGTTGAGTGTTTAATGACCTTTTATAATGAAAATTGTTAAACAACGTTTGGCCTATTATTGCTTTAGGTTGATGACTTTCCTCCTAATTCTGCCGGCACTGCAGACGTTCCTCTACTGCACCTCGGTGGGCCACATGCCAAAGGGACTGGCTGTGGCCCTTGTCTCAGACGAGCTGTCCTCAAAACGAACCTTCGATTCCTGTTTCAAACCGGCCAACACAAGCTACAACGAAGCCCTACAATGCTATTTACCGGATAGGTTCTCCTGTCAGTTTGCGACGCGGCTCAAAGAACGACTGGACATAGTGAGTATCACGAGGATTTGGTAATAAATACGGGTGTGGTAAAATATGTTTTAGAATTGTCCTATTTTTGACTCGATAAAATTAGTTAAATTAATTTCGAGAATTAAAACAATTCCCGATTTTAAACGTCAAGACTTGGATTGAAGAACTAATATAAATAAGAAGTCCTTCAATGATTTGCTCGGTTTGGCAGTAACACTGCAAAAAATAATCCAGCAAGGGGAAAAAAGTGTAATCCAATACGCGGTATATTATTGCGAGGAACCCACTTGAAGGTTTCCACTAAAAAACTGACAAATTCGGAGGGCAGCAATGTGAACATAAAAAAACTAAAGTAAACCTGCCTTTCTCTTACACGTTCTTCAGTTACTCATCAGAAACCTTCGAGTGAATTCCATGTGTCACGATATACCACGAATATATTCTAGTTGAATATGCTCATATGGTTCTCGTGTACGATCAATACTACGGTTATGCTTACACTTCTGTACTATGAATTTGTCAGTTATTTACCAAAACCTTCAAGTAGATTCGTTGGCTCATTTACCCTTATTGTATTTTTTCTTGCGACGGCCTTCGAAACGAAGGAAACCTAAAGGACTTCTTTAACTTTAAAGGACTTCCTGACCTAGTTTTCCGATATTTTTCATACTTCATCTTCCGCCTACAATTATTCTCCGCTCATTCCAGGTGCTGTACGACAGCGTGGAGGTGGCGAAACACGATGTCAGAAAGCACAAAGTCTGGTCCGTAATCTACTTATCCGGCAACTTCACGGTTTCCTTCATCGAAAGATTGGCAATGGGCATTTATACGGACGATCTCTCCATAGATCAGAGTATGATAACCGTGTGGATGGATATGGCAGGTAGTGGAAATGATGGAGACATCGTTACGTGCATTTTTAGATCAAAGCCAAGTTAAAACAATGAATAAGTGATTTAACCATAACCGAAGGTTTTATAAAACTAGTGCATAGTGATTAATTATAGAGCACCTTCCAATAAGAATATACGGCCACATTCTTGTTCCTATAGATAATACAATTCTATCTGATCGTTTAGCCAAATCACGTTTAACAGCGTGTTCGCACTTTTAATCGGAGTGAACTGAGTTGTGATCACGAAAACAAAATTCAATTGTTCCTTTTTTAATTGCAGACTTCATTATCGGTACGCAAATGAAAAGGGACATTACCAAGAGTCTGAACAAGTTCATTATAGATGTTCTTGAAACTTGCGGAATTTATAAAGGTGTAGCTGAAATTCCAGTTAGGGTAAGAAAATTGACAGGAGAACTATTGTTTTAGGGTTGAAATTATAAGATTAATCTAACGTTTCAAATTACACCTTAAAATTTCCAGTTCAACGATGCCATTTTTGGAATCGACCCTGACGTCTCTGATGAACCGACGTTTAGGTATAACGGAACCCCTGGCTTCATGTGTTCGTAAGTACATACATTAAAATAACGTATAAAAATAAGAAAGTAACGAAAAAGTGATATTGTAGTAATTATTATTGTACAATTTTATACAGGTAATAAAACACTATCATGATTTATAAGAAAGCTTGAGAAATATTTTAATTCAAACCTAAGTTTTAATATTTGTTTATCTTGTCAAAGGACTAATAGTCCATCAAAGACACAGGGTCATGTGGATTACTGAAGAACATGTACGGTTAAACTTCATAATATTAATGAAATATTTAATTTCCCAATTTAGATTTGTGTTTTATTTCACACTTACATTTACGGCCGGGGCAATAATGATGGAAAAAATGGTAGGTCTCCAAGAACGCAGTCTAGTCGCGGGTAAGTCAGTTTGTTCCAAAATTGTATATTACATAGGTGATCTATAATAATATTAAAGTTAAATTTTGCAATATTTCAATGCTAAAAAATGCTTAAGAAAAAAATGAGGTTGTATGCCAAGCCAGGTGGTAAGATATAATAATAAAATAATGAGAAATTATTAAATGTGAAAGTTTAATAGCAGCTATCTTTTGATAGCAGAAGGAAATTATATACTGCTCCAATATCCAGTCATTTCAGATATTAAAAAATTGATTTATTTAATTATTTATTTATATTTTTAAGTATTGTTTTAACTTCTTGAAATTTATTTAATTAGCCCTATTGCATGGACCATATTAAAACTTTAATGCTGTTTTGTTCTCTGTTGTAAATAAAAACATCAGTATACAAACAAAATTATTTATGAATTTTGGTAATATTAATTTATTCTAAATCAAATCTGAATAATGAAATCATTCTGTTTCCAACAGGCATGACAAAGCTCGAGATCATTGGAGCCCACCTGGTGGTACAGGTAATTCTAATGTTTGCACAGAAATCGGTGATGCTAGTTATGATGTACACCATCTTTACAAATCCACAACTAGGCGACTTCAAGCTTGTTGTAGCAGTTCTACTTGCAGTTGAAATAATGGGCATCAGCTATGGTAGGGCAACACTATCCATATACTTTTTAATTAAATAGTATAGATTTACCACTTACTAGCAAGGATTAGAAATGCTTATCCTGGATTAAATGAAATACTGTCAAAATTAATATTTGGTTTTACAAAAAAGGGTGCATATTTTGAATAAGAAATTTCAATGTGAGTTGAATAATCTCAAGTGACAAATTTAAACCAGAAGAATAACAAATTTAAACAATGTTTATTTATAGAAAAATAAAAACTGATTTAGATGGTGTATGTTCTATAAAGCTTTCACAATTCATGTTCATCTTAAACAATTATATTTGCAATTAATTTTATCATTTACTGTTTTTTACTGTCTAAATAATAGTATGTGTGTATATGTTTAATATGTATGTCAGCTATATCTTTTATTCTTTATTATTAAATGTTATTTAAAAATATCCCTGTAACAATATCCACTTAAGCCATGAAAACAAGCTCTCTGCTTTAATATTAATTTAACGTTTTATTACTACTCATAAAAAATACAAATATATCAGCTCATTCATAATGCTTTTTTTCAGGTTTCATGCTGACAGAGATGTTTAAAACAGACAAATTAATGACGTATTTAGAGATTGGAACGATGATCACATTACTTTTGATAACAGGTATTTAGGATAACACATTTGAGACCACTAAAATTTTGTAAATACTTGGCTCAGACTATCATCAGAAATTTCGTTGCCCAGTTTGGGTTAAAGAAAATAAATACTAAGAAAGGAGATATTTGTATAGACAAATGAAATTGCATTCTAAGCAATGCAATTATATACTTCATTTAAACAGGAATTTGTAATACACTTCCACAACCAAATAGGTAATACTGACCACTTATCCAACACATTCTAAAATGTTTACCCTATTATACACCTAGAAAGCGAGTTTTGGGGTCTGATCAAATGTCCCTAATGAAATGATCAGTTTATAGAATATTTCCGCCGCTTTTTATGTACACTGTGCTGTAATAGGCGCTGACCTTCGAAAGAGAAACTTAAATGAAATATGTAAAATGGTTTAGAGGACGCCTAAAATCTGTCATATGTGGCATACCACCTTCTTGGCAAGAGTGCCAAGTATCATCCTTTAGTCCAACGTATTGAATTGTGGTCCTGCAGTCGGCGGGGTCGCATTCTGATCACAATTATGTTATTTAGTTATATGGTGCAAGTGTATTCTTCATTGCTGTCTAGTATTTTATCTATTAGTCTTATTCGTTAGGCCTCAAATATGGATATAGATCGACTGATGGGACATTTTTTCAGGTGTGATCTGGCCACTCGAGGGTGCACACTCGCTGCTGAAGAGCTGGAGCTGGGGTTTCCCCGTTGTCGCGGCGGCGGAGAGCTATAACAGCATCACTGTGAAGGGCTACAGGCTGGACCACCAGAAGGTCTACCAGGGTTTCATCTCCTGCGGCTTCTGGTCCCTAGCGTTCTTCCTCGTCTCGGTCTACCTCGCCAGGAGGAACAGAGCATGACTTCCTTAGCTAGTCTTTCCTTTTTTTTTATAATTACTCTTTAATTAGCGCTAGGATTTAATTTGTTTTGCTCAAATCCCGAAAGCATAAAATTCCAGAAGGTGTAGTCCCTGTACGAGAATTGTGGAAACGTTGGGGCATAAAATTAATTCCTTTATCGAAATTGGATTAAACTCAAAAAAAAGAGAAATAGAATTTTAGGACACCATTTGGGGGGTTTAGAATAAAATCGTTCTTGCGAACTTCTGTCTCCAGCCGCTGATTTGGTTCGCTTTCGGAGGATCGTTAGAGTAATAAAAAATTCCCAATGTTTGCACACTCTTCGTATAGGGTTTCAATGGACCACAATTACCGGAGCATATATGGACAACTGACCATATTTCCGAAAGAAAATAACCACTGCACGCTTGAAAATAGAAGCGAAATCTCAGGAAAACACCATAACATCGCGAATTTTCCTAAATGGACGACGAATTCCTTAAACTTGCAACGTGATGTCATGGCAACCGTGCTATGGCGTCAAGAGAAAGTAAAGAACTGACTTAGTTACTGTTAATATTTTCCATTTATTATGTTTATTAGAGCATTTTTAGTAGGATATCACCCAGATAGTAGTACTAAAAGGAGAATTTAGTTTCCTTTCCACAAATTTTATTTGCTGAAGATTTAGGCTCTACAACAATTTGAAATGAAAAGTCAATGCAAGTTTCGTGTTCCTAGCTATGTAACCAACCACAATTAATATTCTATAAATTCAATTTGGAATAAATAACCATAACAATTAAAAAATAACTAATGCAAATGATAATATGGGGGTATTTCTTGTACCTAAGTTCGATTTACATGTACATGAACAGATTATAAATTATAATTATAATTAATTAAATTTGATACAGCGGCCACATCAATTCATGACAGTGAACATACTAACACTTTAATAAAAACCTGGAAATTGGAGTTGTTTGTGAGAATCTATTATATTCGAATTCGTCCAACTATTTGAGGAGCCCTAATACCGTGGTAAATAATCATTTCAAACAAATTCCAAACCTGTGATTGTTTTTCGCATATTCTATTCGCATATATGAGTTTATTTATTCGCTAATAAATAAAATAGGATCAAACTTAATCTTGTAAAAATAACGTCATGCGATGAGTTAATAAAAATTGTAACGATTCCGGGAAACATGTCCCTTTCAACCGCATTTCAGTTTCGGCAAATTGGAGAAAAAATGAAAACATAAGATTATGTTTCGAAATGTTTTGAGAATCTGTTAAACTACTGAAAGGCGTTAAGGGTTAGAAAGATTCTAATTTATTTAGTTAAAAACAACTATTAAGAAATATATTTCGTACACTGACAAAGATTTCTTTTGTAATTTTAAGCAGTATGTGTATAATACGATAAGTGCAAGCTGTAAATATATTTTTATGTTATAAAAATGGTTGTTGTATATCCATCACACATCATTCACACTAGGTTGAGAAAATAATAGGCTGAAATAAAGCTGGCCTACACTTTAATGACGTCAAGGTAGGTAAGAATTAAATATGTCAATAAATAATGTAAACAAATATATGTCAGACAAAAATTAGGCCAAACTTGGGGATTGAAAATGGTGTCTTTAATTAGTATAAACCGAAAGAGCGTGGATCAACTGCAGCGGGAACAATTTTATTCAAAGCTTCTGTATTTAATTGAAACAAAACTTCGGAATAACTATACGGATTTTATGTGATAGAGAAATGTGTTGAGTTCGTGAACTTGGAACATAAAGTAAAAACCGAGTCTCGAGGGAGGGATGCCAACAAGATTTCGGCCTTGTACAAAAGTAACGTAGGTGGTCACGCGCTACTATACCAGTATTATGTTTTATTTTACACGCATAACTTAATCTGGAAGTACGTACGTGGTGGGGAGCAATCATGAAATGGAAATCGGATAAGTCCACGCCCCGTTTTTCGAATTTGTAATACAGAAGGCGAGACCCGTCGTAATTTTTTCTTCATTATTTATTTATTTATTTTCATATTTTCTTTCGGGTTACCAATAGCCCAAGTCGTATGTGTTACCATCAAATGAGTGGGGGGGGGGACGTTCGATCGGATTCCTGTACTTTCTCCTCTTACAAAAAAACTATCCTCACGTTATGGAGCCGGTGAATTCCAAAATGTAATAAGAAACGAAAATTAGATGTCGACAGGATAACTTGCTTAGGAAACTACGCTCAGTTTGATGTAGGAACCGGCCGGTTACTACGAGGAAACATTAATACGAAACTCCGTTTAATTCGAATTCATTGATTAAATACTTTATGACGATATTCGACACCAGGAAAACCTTTTCTTTATACGGTTTTTGTTATAATCAAACAGAAAATATTATACTTAAGATACCTGCATAGTGTTCTGTCAGAGTTGAGATAATATTGCTGATATTAATTGCAAAAATAACATCCACAGTATAACTATATAAACCTTAACAGGCCATACTGTAAGATAATTAATTTTTCGGTGTATTTTTTAATGGCAATGTAAATAACGAAAATCACAAAGGTAGGTCGTTGAACTTGCAAAATCGTGTGAAAGACTGTCCGAAACAGAATAGAAATCTATTGCCGATTGTGACTCACCGATTTGGGGGGGGGGCTTTTCAGGTCGAGCACAAACAACAAGCTTCCTGAACGGAACAGTAAATCCAGATCGACAAACTGTGCACAGCCTACGTTTTGTGAACTAAAGCGGGCTCTAATTTTGTATACATCGGTTGGAGGATTGAGGACTTATACAGAAATATCGCCATGGAGTAAGCGGGATATTCATTATGGCGAAAAGCCGAAACCAGATCAAATAAGATAGACGGTCGAGCGCGTGCAACGCACGTAACAGTAATGGTGCAACTTATGTTTAATGTTGCTACTGTAATTTGTGGCGCAGTGAACGGAGAACACTCAACAGCGAAGAATAACAATTTGAATAAGAATCTAGCGAGGACCGATTCTCCGGCGCCTACGCAATTACAAGCGTTTACACGCATACATCGATTCATTCCATGCAACACGAATATAAATAAAAGTATACTTATAACGTACGGGCATCGGAGCTTGTATATCTTAAGTTTTGAGGCTGAAAAGAGCATATAGGTCCATTAAATTCCGTTATTTTTTAGTGTGTGGGATACCTATTCCGAAACACCTGCTTGGCCGAAGATCGTGGCCTGAATTTAAGTGCTGTGGTCCCAATCGATCACTCGAAATTTGGTTTATTGGCTCCTATATTAAGAAAAGAGGTTTGGAATTATCAGAAAGTCCAGAATCCTCTATGCACGTAAAGAGGATTGTCGTTCGGACACACGAAAATGTTTTCTTTAAGAAAATTCCTGGTAAGTAAATTACCGTGAAGACCGATTAAAGGCTCATTAAAAAGAAGACCTGTTATTAGCTCATTTAATATTAAAAATAAATGAACGGCACAATTGCCATGAAATCATGAGTTCATAAATAATAAATTCTTATAAATGTCATGTTATGCTTAAATAATAAATATCAGGTTTTACTCGTGCTTAAGATTGGGGACAGAAAATTGCACGACTGACAACAATAGTATTCTTTATGATAATCGGAACCTCATCTGCCTCCCCCACAAATATTTCATTCCCAGAGTGCATTAATGAGATGATAATCTAGTAATATAATAATAAAAATAAATTATTAAAATTAAGGCAGTTTATGAGACATAATCGTTCAAAACAGTGCCGCGTGAACCAACCCTTTCGACACCTTGAGGTCCCCCAGCATTGTCCATTTTCATTAAAGTTACTACACAAATGTTGCATTCCCCCAATTACGAGCCTAAACACGCTATTGTATGTAATGTAACTGCCGTTGATGATAAGTAATTTATCAGCTGGACGAAATTCTGTTTAGGAATCGATTCGTTCACGTCAGAACGGACAGGGACCGATATTTTAGAATAGCGCCTTCCCCCCCAACGTTAAGCCGCTAACGTGTAATTTCCAGAGGTGGAATAATTGATTTATTGAAAAATGGAAGAGTCGCTCTCTGTTATTACAGGAGGGCCATCCTGGGGGAGTACTTTGTTCCAGTGTTCGGTTCGGTTATAATTTCTGTTCCTATTTCTTGTTTTTTTCTCTCTCTCTTTGTTTTTTACCCCGAAGCCACACTTAACACTTTAACCGCTTTAAAAGCTGTTTCGGCGCCCTTTTACGATCGCCGCATTGTGTATCTCTGTTTACTCAAGACGATTTTTCACGGCGCTCAACTGCGTTTAACATAATTGAAAAGGGCGATATCGAATTAAGAGTCACGACGGAATTTGGTCACACCGCGTGTTTTAACTTCTAGCGCAGAACGAGTAAATACTGTCAAACTTCGAAAATTAAGTTCGGTTTCTCTCTTTATCTGTCATATTTTGTACATTTTGTTAGTAGGTGTACCACTTTCGTATCTGTATTGCAAGTCTCACACTGAGATTTCTTGTGTGCTCATAGTCTATTAATATTTCTTGAGGTCCAGTAAGTTGTGGGGGGTTGCCAGTGGCCATATAATTTATTTTATTTTATTTAATTTATTATCTATTACTTCTTTCCATCTTTTGTTTCTTAGCTGTTATTAAACAGAATAATATAACACCGTTTTTTACTTTACGCAATGGATTGGATAGGACTGTCAATTCTTCAATTAGTTAAACACACCTGTTTTGTGGCCTGCGAGGGGTTGGAATACCGTAGATTTCGTGTGTTTCTGTCTCCTCTCGCTGACCAAACCAGCGAGAGGAGACAGAAACACGAAAATCTACGGTTTATCATAATAATAATAATAAGTTTCGGCAGTCCGGCAGGACGAAAAACGCGGCGTAGGCAGGGGGCGTAGAATCTACAGCGGTAAGACGACCATCGAAAGCCGCCGAATACTGCGGCAGCAGGACACAAGGAGATCTCAACAGGGAACCTTGAAACTGTGAGACTTTCAGTTCGGAAAACGCCTCGCTTTTCCAATCAGCCGATTTCGGTTGCTCGCCATCTTCAGTAGCGGTGTCAGTCACTTTTGGCACTTTGGATGTTTTTCGGGCATCCTCACTGCACTGTCACTGTCACTTTTACTGTCAGCGAGCAGCCGAAACCGGTCTAGCAAAGGGCGAGACCGGCGAGAGGAGACAGAGACGCAGGAAATCTACGGCCTTCTTCAATTAATTTAAAATTCGACTCCCGGTTTTCGGATCCTCACCGTACTCATCGTTGTTTTTCTCATCCGTTGTCATATTATTTTAGATTTCGTTTTGTGTTCCAGTGTCGTATCTGCGATAGAACTGGTTTTGGGGTTGACCGCCAGACAGTTTCGATCTGCAGAACGCCCCGGTTGATTGGGGTGGGCGCGGCGGTTGGGCTAACAGACCCGGAATGACCGCGGGGCGAGAGGGAACTGAAATTAGAGGAAGATAAACGGTAACCGGTAAAGTGGGGTCTGAATGAGCGAGTGGGGGAGAGAAGATAGCGTGAGTGGCCGGCAGGCAGAAGCCACCTCGGCACCGAGGAGCCAGTTATCAGAGCACCGTCAACAATAGCAGTGCTCGCCATGCTTTTCCTCTTCGCCACGGCGGTCCAACTCCTGGCCAACTTGTTCCCGGTGCTCGCCGGCGCCCCGGGCCACAACACCCCGGTGGACAACATCACCCTACAGACCTCCCTCCCAGATCAGGTTGGTATCACTTGTTAGTTCTAAGAAATCGTTTGAATATTGCCACGCACGAGTACAATAGGCGGATAATCACTATCGCAAACTATATTCATAAAACTGAATTTCAAATTCATCCCTACACTTTCAATCGAATTTTCGTCAACCACCCTATTCTCAGTTATACAGTGCGAAAAGTGTATCACAGACGATGGCAAAGAAACTCAATTCCACTCATATAATATAATGTTTAGGCTCTTATTAATTAACACGGCCTGAAACTGAAGAACTAATAAAGTGCCGGTATTATGTCAATTCTCATTTATTAATGTACGATTTCGCTGTGAATTATGGGCGATACAATAGATTGGGTTATACAGTTTATTCGTCAGTAATCCGCGGCCACTGTAGTGCCAATAAGGAAAAACGATTATAGTTAAAATATTGGAGCCGAAACCGATGCAGAAATTTGATGAAACATTCCACCCCCGGACAACCAGACAAAGAACCGGCCCCACATGACTCAGCGAGATTTAAAACGAATTATAGGAGACTAAAAAATTTATAAGTATGATAAAAAAAATAGTTTTAGCACAGTTTTTTTAAACAAAGTTTTTCTTATTTTTGAAAATAATCTCCATTCATGGAGATTCAACATCCAGCGAGTTTCCAAGTATTTTTTTTCAAAGCTTGTAAAATGCCTATTCACCTTACTTATTTAATTTATCTTACTTATTAATCACTCTCGCACACCTAATGTCCTTACAATAAGAAAACTAGAACCTCGTTATAAATGTAGAACCCTAAAACCGCCTTGCCCCAAATAATAATTCTCTACCTGCTTACTATGCAGAATACCTTTTGAAATTATACAGCCCAATTAAACGGAATTCTGAAATGGATTGTGCGCTGAGGCGTAAAATTTAGGCAACAGATTTTATTAGTTATATTTTCTACGAAAATTCTCTGTATAATTATCAGTGTTCTGAGAGAAATTTAGTATTGAACGCCTTTCCCTGCTGCTTCGATCAGCGGCCGGACTCGATTTTCCTCCGTGGGGAAAAAACAAGGATGAAAATTTTCCATGGCACGTACATGGTAAGACCTGTTGTCGGGTTTAGCGTTAAAGAAGCCCCTGGTTTACTGGTACGCTTTTGGGCTTCCATACAAACTTTAGTAAAGAACAAAATTATGACCATGATATTCACTAATGGGTAAAAAATACTCGGCCAATGTTGAACTCGAAGTTAACCGGTAGTTCGATGGCTATAAAACTTGAAAATATGGATCCAATTTCATAAGCCACACTTAAGTATAAACAATACATATGCGGATGAAAATAATAAAAAAAATATCGTTTAAGAAAATATCTAATGTACTATCTGTGTAAAGACATTTATATTCATAAAATAACTTGAAGAACCCATTGAATTATTTAATACAGAAAAATCCCCTTTTTACTAAGGCTTCTGTCAGTTGCTGGTTCATCAGTTCCGGATAGTTTTCATCAATAACATAGTTAATGCTCAAACACTTTACGGTCGGGTGAAATTGTTGAGCCTCTGAAACTGACGGAGCTGTCTTGTGGGTCAGTAGGCCTACGGGCGCAGTACCGAATGGAAATCAACGCGTACATGTAAGGGCACATAATGTTTACGTGGCATTTCGTAATATCCACATAATACCCCGGGTGGACTGCCATTAGCCCTCTCGTAGTAGGGCTTCTTACGGCCAGCCCTTACCCCTCTCCCCCTCCCCGCCACCAACGTACTTTCACCACCCGCTCGGCCGTCTTGCTCTCGAACACGTATCGGCCACCCTTCCCCCATATGCATTATCGCCTGCGTACGTTCGAAATAGTTTCAAAATGAGGGGCGAGGGGGGCTACTTGAAAATAGGTTCGGAAGAATATCAAGGATATAATATTCAGAAATAATAAAGAGTTATTACGATGTCCACGGGGAGTTCTACGAAGGTTCGGAATATCATCACTCGAGGGTTGTTTTTGTCTGTTCTTAATTTCATCGATAACAAAACATCTGTGAGAATTAAATACATTGCGATTAGGAGAAACCGAATTATTTAATTACTAATTTTTTAATGAACATACTAACTTGCAATTGAATGAAACGTTGCATTGTTTCGAGCTCCAAATTTTGGTATTCGCGATTAATCGTTTGGAGGGAGGCACACCTTCAAGAAGGAGAAACATTTTTTGGGGGGAACGGAATATTTAAGAGTATATTGTGAGGGACGATGTCTCGTTTAAGGTTTCAGAAGAGATGTGGAGGACAAGGGACGACGAGGCGTTCGGACCCGGATGCTGCACTTTCGGGGACATGGAGGTGCCGCTCCGGACCAGGGTGACGCGCGGGGGCGTCGCGACGAGGATGCAATGGCCGCCAGGGCTCGGGGGCGGTACGGCTTTCAAGCTAATCAAATCCTCAGCCGGGGGCTTAACAATAACGGTAAACGGAACGGAACCGACGACCGTCTTCACGGCTCTACAGCTGGAAGCAGGTAAGAATCACTGTTTTCAATTTTCCTACCGTGTAAGGGGGCATATTCCAGGGTCGCTTTACCGAATATAAAGTACAAATCTGATAACTGGAGGCATAATATGGATCTGGGTTTGGAATACCGTAGTTTTCTCAATCTTCTGCCTCCTCTAGCTGACAGACAACAACCAGCGAGAAAAGACCGATGACCGAAAACGACCTAATCTACGTCATATCTACATCAAAACATGTATATATCACAAATTTTTTTTTCCAAAATACCGAATTTAGCCATTTCATTCGTAAGACTCCACCGATGACTAAATTTAAGCGATGAAGACACAAGAACGACCGGCCGAAAGGCAGAAAGCCAGGCGGCGTTACGGGCGATTGCCTCGATCAATGGATAACAGATCCAATCTGAAGTCGGACAATTTAGTAATTATATAGGCACAGATTAAATGTGACACGGGCGTTCAGAGTTGTGCTGCTTACAAACTCCCAGTGAATCCATTCATTTCAGTTCAAAACCCTCTTGAATCCCTGGTTTAAAAATAATGGAATCATGCAGTACAAATAAACTAAGGCACCGGTGGTTTTTTCCGAATAATTCGTTTCTAGAAATTAACATAAAGAGGTAAATTATAAAGGTTGTTTTATTTGTAGACGCCCTGTGCACAAGGATATAGACTTGTTCCATCCAGTTTACCGACCCCTTATGACACCGTCATTATTCAAGTTAATTACAGTTCTCACGGGCGAACCCTCCCCGCTACCTGAATTCAACTTCAACGGTGGCGTGCGGGACTATTTCGGGAACGTCCTGTCTGAAAAGGCCGGCCTTTTGACTTGAATTAATCGCGGCGATCGTGGACGGGTACAAGAAGGTTTTTCCCACTTTTTTTTCAGCCAGTGACTACATACAACGTTCTTCCTGCTTCTTCAGTAGGACCAACAACACGTGTTTACGCGCTAGCTTAAGCGACTCCTCCTTGTTCTCCCTTCTTTTTTCCCCTCCCCGTACTCGTAGTAATTTTTTTCCAGGAAAAACAAGACGGGACAGGGAAAAGGCCCGAGGAGCGGATAAATCAAAAGGGTTCGGAATATCTCGTTAGGCGGCCAGGAGTGACGTGACGTTCTCGGCCCCGGCTATGGGAATCGGGCCTCGACACGAGAGAAACAACTAATTTCTTTTTCCGTCTGTTTTTTTTTATCTCCGTCGCCCGTTTTGTTTATTCAACTGTCGGCGGTGTAAGTCTCGGTGCTTCCGAGCTCAGGAACTGGACAAATATTCTTGAACCGTACACGCAATATTCTTTCCGTATGTTTCGTGACGCCACATTACCGGCTATCAGAATTACAGAACATAATATATTCAAAGTGGAGATAATTTTACTGTTGGTCAGGAATACAAACGAGATATTCTTATTCCCTGAAATCTAATACCACTTATTAACCATCGGGGTCGACACCACATTTAAAGGCCTTATTCAAGAATGGTCAGGGCGGTTAATGTGATCTAGACGCCAGAAAGACGTATCCGACAGCATTAGACGTTTAATTGTATTAATCTGAAAGATATTTATCGAATTCGTTTCACTGCAGAAATCTAAATACGCTGTACCTAGAGACACCTCACTTATATTTTTTCAGACGAGATCGGCATCCGGGCAGACTGTGAGCCGGCTGGAAGCGAAGGGGGAGTGGAGCTTGCCAATCTGACATTTTCCGTTTCTTCTTCCTGTTGCGAAGAGGAATTCCTGATTGCATATCCTGTCGAGTTGGCGAGCGCCGACGCCTGCCAAGAGGCCAGACCCGCAAAGCAGGGCGACAGAAATCCACTTTACAAGGAGGAAACGGCAAAGAAAAAACGTTACCAACGCTCACCGGGAACGGCCATAATCGAAATAAGGAAGGCGAAAGTAAGCATTAAAATCAGTCCTATTCACTACAAAGTCGTTAATCTAGGATTTACAGTACTTAGAAACATTACCTCTTAGATAATTATCATTAACAATCCTCTTCTAATGCCGAAGACGTACCAGAACTTTCATTTCTAACGATTACGAATCGTCGGGCCGCCCGGAGGTCATTACATATGGGATAAACGCCGAAATTCTATTGTTGTAGCAAACGAGGTGGGTCCCTGACCTTCACTCTCACTCTCGGTCCCATCACCGGTGTCATTATCATCCCGAGAGGCGTATCTAACCGCCTATCCCGCTCTCGGTCAACACCAATAGCACTAATAATGATAACAAACGATAACAGGATAGAGGACCCAGGGTATTGTGAGCGGCGGTCCGGGTCGACGGGGTGAGCCGACCCCGGCTCGGGCTCATCACTCATCACCACTCTATTAGCACTCCCACGAGCCCAGTCCAAATGGGCCACCGCGAGGCCCCCACTGGCATTAAAGAATGATAGATGTTCTGTTTATCTATTACCAAAGTAGTTACCTAAGTAGATTACCTCAGTCGCAATTCAACTCCTAATTTCTAACTTATCGCAGAGATCCGGAAGGAGAATTCTCATAAGCGTGGACGAAGGAGACTTGACGGAAATAACGACGGAGATGCTCAATGTGAACGAGAAAGCTGCCGAGGGTACCTCCTTCAGGGTAGAACACTCTCCCGAACACGGGGACATACTCGCCGAAGAGGAGCCGAGCCAGGAGTTCACCCTGAGGCAGCTGGAGGAGGACGCGGTGCTGTACGCCCACGGAGGAGACGAGATAGGCAGCGCCCCCATGTACGACACCTTCACGGTGGCCACCTTGGGGCCCGACGGGGCCGTCACCAGGGTAAGCGAGTTCGAAGTGACCATCAACCCTATAGACGACGTCCCTCCCGCCCTGGAGGTAGAACGGAACCTGAGGGTGACGGAAGGTGGCAGGGTCCGAGTAGACGCCCTGAGGTTAACTGATAAGGACACCGCAGACAGCGAGGTCACCTGCCGCCTAGTGGAAGGTCCGACCTACGGTCATCTCGAAGGACCCCCCGGTACCGATCTCCACGATTCGCCCTTCGAATGGTACTTGCTGTCAAAGGGGTTGGTCGACTACGTTCAGAGTAGGCACGACGGGGGTCTCGAGCCGCGAGAAGATGCCTTTATTCTCGTGTGTCAAGACCCACCCAACAATATCAGTCCTAATTCCGGGAACGTGGCCCTTATAGCCGTTGAGATCGAAGACATCGACGACGAGCCCCCGATGATCGCCGAACCCTCTCTCCTCGTTCTGCCCAGAGGGGAAACTGGAATTCCGCTGGCGCTTCTCAAAGTAATCGATCCGGACACGCCATTGGAAAGTATAAGCATAACGGTGGACCGACCGCCCAGGTTAGGCCGGTTGGTGAAGAGAGACGCCATCGATCACTCGGTCAACGGTTTCGATTACGCTGATATGAAAGAGGTGTTCTACACGAATGACGCGACTGGGGAAGGGACGGTCGGGACCGACGATTTCGAGTTGGGAGTCAGCGACGGGATACAAAACAGCAGCGCGAGGATCGAGGTGCAAATAGAGAACGGGATCGAGGACCAGGAGGACGAGGCGCCGATGATATTGACGAACGAAGGACTGGAGGTAGCGCAGGGAAGCGCTGGGTCCATCACGCCCGCTTTGCTAGCCGTCCACGCAGAAGGCGGAAGAAGCGTAGTCTACATCCTCCGCGATACCCCGCTCTTCGGCAACCTACTCCTGGACGGAGTCGTCCTCCAGCCGGGGTCCAACTTTACGGCGGACGATATGGCGCGGGGCGGGCTTTCCTACGCCCACGCCGATCCCACGAGTTCAATGGACGTCTTCGTGTTCGACGCCACCGACGGCAGGGGACTGCTGTCCAATCAGAATTTCTTCATAACGATAAGAGAGAACGGGTCATACCCGGTTGTATCTTCCAGGACGCCTATACTCCCCAGAGGCGGATCGCTGACGTTGGACAGCACCCTGCTTTCCGCTAAAGACAGATCTAACGACCCGGAGGCTATAGAATTCCACGTGATGTCGGAACCAAAGCAGGGCGCTTTAGAATGGACGGACTCGTCCGGAGTATCTCCCGTGCAGGTTTTTACTCAAAGAGACGTTAGCGCCGGGAGAATTAAATACGTCCACTACAATTCTTCAAATCCTTCGCCACCGCCTGAAATTATACAGTTCGAAGTCACGGACGGCCACATGTCGGTTTTCCACTCGTTCACAGTCAATTTCACGAACGAAATCAAGGAATACGAAGAACAGGCGACTACGACACCGGCCGGTACGAGCGCGCCAACAACCGAGGCCGTTACGACGGCATCTCCGACGTCCACCAGTCCTCCCCCGACGACCACGACTACGACGACGACGACGACGACGACGGTCCCCCCGCCGACTACAGTGGAGTACAGCGAGCCCCTGAGACTGGTGAACAACGCGGGGGTTAGCTACCTGGGGACGGTGGCCGGGGGCGGCAATGGCCTGGGGGCTCTCGTCACGGCCCACCACCTGATGGCCACCGCTCCAGACCTCTCACCACCAACTTTCATCGTCACCCGGACGCCTAATTCCGGTTCTATAGTCGACAAGTCGAGCAGGAGAATACTCAACAACTTCACGCAAGGTCAGATTTTAATTTAGAATACTGTGCAACTTATAACTCGATGTTTTACAATGATTATAACTCTTGATTTGGCGGTATCCACAACCAAGCATTAGTTATTTATACAAAATGATTTAAACAGCGATATAGATTTGGCATTGCTATTTAATTAAAATAATAAATTAAAATAAAATAATAAAATTCATGATTTTCTGGTGGTATTACAGCATTTTATATCGTTCTATAAGCAGTCAGCGTAACATTTCCACGGACGTCTTAAGCATCCGACGAAAATTAGCCGTCAGAAAGTAATAACAGGATCAGAGTTACCGCGCGGTCCGACTTCAAAAGGGGCGCTGGGATTCGAAAACGCTTTTAAAGAGCTCATCTAAAATTAATGGAATAATGGGGCGGCCTTTTGGGGCGGAGGTGAAAAGGGGTGCCGCCGCCCGAGAGAGCTTATGGGGCCCGCGCCTATTAGACCACATAGTTAGCTGAAAACGGGCAATCGTCTGCATATTAGTACCAATTAGAAGCCTTACTTGCCCCCCCCCCCAAACACGTGTGATCGATAATTGCCCAACCCCATTTTTACCGGCCGCCTTCCACGTTAATACAACTACTGGTCTGAACAACGGTGTTCCGGCACGCTAAAATTGCTCAAGTATCTACGACCTAAACTAAGCGGGTTTGATTGATTCCAAAGATTAACACGTACAAAGTGTGACGTTTCGGGTTCATCCGACACTATCATCTTAAGAGATTCCGTTTTGCTAAAAGAATGGCGGCTCCCGAACGAATAATCCGAATTAATCGTCATGGACACGCATTACACCGTGCAATCCACGATTACTTGAGAATTTATTCCATTCAAATGAAATCATCGTAAACTTTATCTGATTATTATGGACTTGACATTTCAGAATACTACGATTCCGTTATATTTCAGAAAATAAAAGTTTAACAAAATTTAATATTTTGCCGCCTATAATAAAGAAGTGGAAATATTTAAAATATTAATGATACCTTGGCACCATTGGGGGGTAAATTCTAAAGAACCGGGGTGAATGATTGATCCCATCCAGCGACCCGCACTAGTACGAGTTCCGCGCCGGTTTACGTTGAAAAGAATTCACCGCTTCAAATATTTTGAAATAAATAATTTAACTTTTGAACGCTGACGATAACTGATTATCGTCAAGAGCATTTTAAATATTTGGCATTAATAATTTGTAATAAATCGCGAGAATTTTTAGTGCAGGTATTTAGCACGGGTAAATCAAATGCTATACATCGGTGAATAAACGAATTCCAGACTAAAAACCCAAGTTTATTTATTAAGTTCAAATCTTTGAGTTCATAATGACGGAAAACAGAACGATTTAGATTTTAGAACCATATTCTACAATTCAATTATTTTGAATTCGGGAAGAAAATCTATTTGGAAATAAGCTGCATTTTTTCCACGACGGCGTGCCCCACTCTTTTCGCTATTACTTATTTGTTCAGAAAGTTGACACGTCGATAACACCATCAGATATTTAGAACATTCGAACTTGACCCGATCGTCGCCAGTCGATTTGGAAAAACTTTTCGACAAGTGCCTCTCTGAAGTGTAAAGGCTTAATGCCTGTCATTAAATGTTCTAAGTTAACTATTATACCAATATTGTTTTCTCGATTCGTTCACTATGCTGTTTTCCTCGAATTTCGAAAATTCTCTTGAACTCTGACACTTCTAGCGAATTCGAACTCTGGTCATAAAACCAATGTTGACTTGATGTTAAAAATACAACCCGCAATTCCCCCCAAATTATGGGATTAAGAATACTGTAGGTCCTGTCTGTCGGGATTTAACAGCCTATAGTTATCCGAACCTTTCAATACTCTCGGACTCGCGTTGCCAGCCATAACCCCCTGATAAAACGCAACCACTAATTTGTTTCTTATCACCATTATCTGTAATGCTCGGGCCCCGACATAAATTTGTGAAGCCCAATTTAATTTTTGCTACTCTTTGAAATTATTATTGCGAACTCCCAAAAGTTCCTTACAGACTTTATTTAAACATAGCAGAAAAATTTAAAAAGTAGCCAGAGGGGTTCTCCTCCATTATGCTTTATTTGCTACTAGTTTAATATCAAAGTAACGTTAAAAAAAGGGTTTGGGTCTATCCTCTTTTAATTTGTACCATTTAAGCCCCAATCGCCGGTAACTTAGTCGAAATTATCGATTTTTACAGTTAAAATGTTATCGCACCGGTTGTAAAAGACAAAAAGCACACAAAATAGCATAGAGTCAGTTCCAGCTCCTTACGGGGTGTTGTGCAGAGGGGAGGCAAGGCCGGTCAAAAGAAGCCGAGGGCCTTGGGACTCGGGGTGAAAGTCGCCGGGAGAACCAACACACTCAATCACTCCGGGATCGGGTTAAAACTAATAGCCGAGTATCTGGCCGTAAATATCTGTAAAGTGGTGGGTCCAGGACCCCGAGAGAGGGGCCCGGGTGTTAAATAGTCACCTCAAGGTACGAGTCAGAAGGGGTCATTAGGGGAGTGCGGGGGAGGGGTCGGTGGCGGGGGGGTTAGCCCATGACCAAGATACAATCTCGGAACAGAGTAACGCTATACACAGTTGTGGACTCCCAATTTCCCATCACTCCCACGCACAGACGAGCGCACACTCGCCGTCCATCAACGCAGGATAATTCCTTCATGTTTTTAACCTCGGGATGATTTATCGAACCATGACCTACCGCGGGACACGTGGAATTTCGACGATTCGAGTCGGAAGAGGAATTCAAAATCGACACAATTTGCCGATATGAATCACCCGCTAGCACCTCTTCTCACGTGGACGCTAATTTTTTTCGAAATATTGCAATATTCCCCCGAACAAAATACCTTGACGACGATTCAACAACGTTTCTTGCATAATAAAGTAATTTCTGACGATACACTTTTTTATATTGATGCCTTGTATCGTTAACAATTCGTAGGGAACATTTCGTTAAAAATCTCAAGCATATATTACGAATATTTTTCCTGGGACTTTAATTAAAATTAATTTTCAATTCAATCGACAAACGATGTAACTGAGCCCCGCGATTGGGCTATTTGAAGTTTGTATGTCGACACGAGGGGGCCCAGTAATTTTTCAAAGGCCGTGCGGCTATTTGAGACTTGTACTAATTGAACCTGTCAGCGGGACCGGACACAGCCCCCCGAGGGCTTTTATCTCCTTCGAAAATCCGGTACGGACTTTATCTTCAGATGACTATCAGATAATTGTAAGCCATTTAAAAACTTATAAATCATTTTCACAACTGTCTTTTGTTCTCTGTGAAATCATTACTCAGAACGGTGTGATTCCGGTGCGGTCACTTTTGTATCGCATTCCGAAGGAGAGAAGATGAGGTTAAACCCCGGGGTATGCTTATTTTTTCTGAAACTGACTGAACAAAATATCAACCCTTTTTTTGCCTATCACTTTTTGGATTCGTACGGTTGTCGATGTAGCAGTCTCTCGGGAAAAAGTGATTAAAGTTTATGAAATATACGGATATAGTTTGGGAGTCAACTGAAATAATACGTTTGAAAGGGGCGAGGGAAGGTTAAACGTCCGCGCTGTACGCGGACCTGTCGCCGATTCATAATCGAATAGGAGTCGGCGGTGAAATTACACGTTTCAAATATTCCGTATAAATAAATCGGGCGGGTCGAAACGGCCGAAAAAAGAAATTCGGCTTAAATCAACATCGGACCCGGTGTTTAGGCGCGGGGCTCGGCGTAGGCGTTAATTTCGGACTCCGTCTGGCCGGAGCGTGAAACTATGAAAATAGCAGCGGGCCCCCGCCCGGCGACTGCACAAATCAAAACGGCGAATTAATTCCGCCCCCCTGTAATAAAATGTTTTATAATCCTCGGTATAAATCAGCGAGGAGAAAATGAAGGCGGTCCTGTTTACACAGGGCCTTTCAACAGGGGGCTATTTATCGCGCGGTTCGTCTCCCAAGGGGAACCGGTCGGCCACTCTATGGGAGCCATTCTTCGGTTTTACCTCTTAATTACCGAACGGATTACCTCCTTCCGAGCCACCAAATTAACGCCCGGGCGTCGGTAAAAACCCAGCGTTATCTGCGGTACGCTCCCATTTTAAAAAGCCGGTGGGGGCTAGAATCCAGTCGTGAGTTACGGCGCCCACATCCCTTCAGATCGGGGGCTTTGAACCGAACACGGCCAAGAAAATAAATTAGATATTAACATTAAAGAATCAGTCGCCAGTCAGTTTCAGAGCAAAATTATCACTGATGACACGATGATACTGACGATGGTGAAAAGTCGAAACCGGTCCAGCTTAACTGGAGTCCTAAAATTGTGAAAAATCCTATATAAGAAATTCAATAACCATACTTGTATAATGTTACTTTCGGTAGTTTCGCTCCCAGTTAGAATTGCCACAACACTCCAATCAACCACAGAACAATTTTACAAATACTTGCGGAACCACAAACAGACACCTTAATTTAATACACGGATAGTTGGGTTTTGACTTCCCGCGGCGGGACTAAATCAATTCCTTCGTGTGACTGTCCGTTAAAAAAAAACCCCTTTTTCGAGTGCCCATTCGTTTTACCCGTTAACTACCGGGGAATAGTGTCCCTAGTTGCCGCCACCCTAAATTACCTGCCACCTAAATAAAAAAAACCCACACGCATGCCGTCCTGGGAACGAGTTCCCATTAGTCGGAAAGGAGAAATCTCTCACCTTTATGAATGATGGCATACTTAAGACCAGACGGCCTTTTAAATATACCGTCAACCGGCCTGTACCGCTACACTTCACAAAGCATTAGAGATTGGGTCCGAAAATCGGTACTGGATGTGGAACTCGGCGAAACAGAGAAGTTTCGAAGTTAATATACAATTATTATTCGAAATAATTCGAAGTGTTGAGTCATCAGAACGTGCTTTACTGCTGATTTAAGACCGATAAAATAAATTTACATTCGGGATTTTATTTGGGCCGATAATTCATGGGATTTAAACGGTTAAAATATTTCAGATTAAAAAAAGAATCTTATGTAACCTGTTGGACTTCGACACATTTTTTTCTCAGAAGTCCCATTCATTTAATGAACGGGAATTATGGTGTCCAGCGCCCGACCGGTAAATTACAGAGGACACTCGGAGATGTCGTTATGGTTCCGTCTAAAAAATACGTAACAATCGGTCGATAAATGTTTCTATCGGTATCCGGTAAAAAATTTATATTCAAATATTATCATTCACGCTTTTCTCCAGGAGGATCATTAAACGAATTTATGGTGTCGCCGGTTTATGGGCAACGGCCGCCGCTTTATCGACGAATCGTTAACAATATATTACGATGCGTACCGGTATGATGAATGATGTGTTGGAGTCGTAAATGGTATGGGTACCGCCGCTACCTTCGGGAACAGTCTATGGCTTTCACCTGTTGGCAGATTGTTTTCTGCCGGCTCAGAAAATGTCGTAAATATACCAAAGAACAGGAAACGGCAATTTAGAAATAATTTTGAATTTATAACAACGTAGTAGTGTAACGATGCGCGAAAAATGCTAAGGTCGACTGCGAGAAACTACAATTGGTATAGCGCAGGAGATGATCTTTTATTATTATTAATTTATTGACTATATAGATATAGCCTATGAACTTAAGTGTCCTCAAAAGGAAGGTAAATCCCTCATAACGGTTCCAGGGGTGAAAAAAATTCGTAAATCGGAATGCGATGAAAAAACCCATATCACGAGCGCTACTAATTCTACTTTTTCATTGCTCTATAATTCTTCTGCCTCTTTTGAACCCAATTACCCATAGCGGACAGGCACACAAATCACTTCCAGTCCCCGTATCATTACATTATCACTCTTGTTTGTTCTTCCAACTGTCAAAGTACCTTCAGATATACCGCAGTGCTCCATTACAGGACAGAGCAGCTTAGCTTCGTTACATCAATTCTGCCAGCTAAATCAAACCCTACTATATTCTTTCTACTGAAGATGGTCATTTCATTATTTTCTCTGGCAAATAATTCATTTTCAGGTGTCTGTAGGTAACGTTTGTGATGTCAGGAGTGTGTCTATAAATCGATACTAGAGCCGCAAAAGTTTTAAACTTTTTAAACCTAACTTATTTATTATTGACAGAAGCTCACACACATTCATAGTGTTTCACAATGTGCTCGCGGGAAACTTCGTCGGTATTCTTTTTTCACTTAACTAAATTGACGATATGGAGGCCATAAAGGCTGGCACCGTTGCAGAATGCCGTTCGGCATATGGGAAACTACAAGCGGTCTAAAACGACGGTGCAGCATTAAAGGGACGACTTAGTCTCGGCTCTTTCCTACAATTTTCAACGGTTTTCGTACCGGAATTAGAAGGGCGCCGTCCCTCCCCCCGGTCCCAGTCCACCGCCGACCAAACGACGTGCAGCGTGTGCGAGTCTCAGATGCCGGATACAGATTAGAGGATACCGTGGTTTCTCACAGGCCCCAACAACAACATGTGACTAATTTTAAATTGCCCAAATTCCCCGGGCCGCCGTACGAGGCCCAGAGATCGGACGTGATCCCGACCGATCTTCCCACATGCGACCACTCCGGGCGTCCGGGGGGAATTATTGAGACGTACCTCGCGTTACGGTACACTGCCTTCGGTCATTAACACTCCGGAGTTTTTTTTCCTCATTTCTTTTTTTTCATCTTACAAACTTGTTTATATTTATTGGAGGCACGACGTCGACGGAACGAAGCTTCTATAAGTCCCGAACTATCTGACGCAAGCGGTACGATTAAAGCATGCACTTCAAAGCGGCAAGTCGATGGGTTAATTTCCTCCGAAAAAAGTATTTTTTTTTGTTCATGCTCTCGTCTGATTGGCAGAGAAAGTTTTCATAATATGCCTCGCGAGTGGTTCTTAAAAATAAGGCCTGAAGACATTTATTTTCTGTTTATCGTGGACCCAATCCGCGGGATGTTTACGCAAAAAAAACTAAACTTTACTGACAACGGCGAAGGGCTAAATTTATTTCCTGACCAGAGCTGAAAACGCGAAAGGAGACACGTCATTCTTTTTATGGCGGCTACAAAAGTTACAAACGGAAAATTGAGTTTAAAACTGATAAATAAACTGTCTAGGAGTCTAGATGAGTGTGCGGATTGTGGAGTGCAATACAGGTCAAGGATGGCGAAGGCCGCGGTCGATACGCGTGACCGCTCTGAATGGGATGGGCTCTCAACCATCCGTATCGAACTTGCTCCAATTTACAGTCAAAACCGCTTATATATATTTTTCACTTCATTTTTAACTCAAAGTTCAACACAAATGGAACACGAAATAATCGTGAGTCCGCCTCGGGCTGGGGGGAAAATCGACGAAGTCAATGAAACCGACCGAGTTACTCACACTCAATGCTCTTGATAGGAGTTAATAAGAAAATGTTTTCTGTTTTTTATTTATCTCACAATTAACCCTTTGCACTCGTATATTAATTGTATTACACTGTACTAGTATTAATATTTAAGTACGTTATCTATCGACTCGGATTTTTTTTTCCACATTTTATCATAACAAAAACATTTTTATCGTAACATATTTCGTAACAACATATATATTTACTAAAAAAAAAAGATACGAATTTTTTAATTTATTTTTTTGATTTAGAGATCAGGTCGGCCAGGGAAAGTAAAAATCTGTACTGTATGTATTAGAATAACTTTTATTTTTAAGAATTATATAAAAAAAATGAAAAAATAATATAGTTAATGCGAAATAGTAAGAAACCGATAGAAAAGATAACGAATGTGAAATTGATTTGAAAAAAATAATCTAAAAATACAGATTCGAACATAAAATTCTGTGTGTGAATAAAATCCTTATATAACAATGCCTACTCAAATACATCTATTTATTACTAAATTGATTGAACTAAATAAACCATAAACCATGGCTAGTAAGCCATTTCAAAAAATTAAACATTATATTTAATAATTTTGTAATGTATGGTACCGACAAAATGTATTATGTAGCCTATATGGCGACATACGAGTGCAAAGGGTTAATTTATGTAGATTTGCGGAATTTTTATGTCTATTGCTTCTCCCTATAAGAAAGCTAGTCACTTTTCAACGTGTATCTCGTTGGCCTCGGTACCAAATATACGGAACCCAAGACGGTTTCAGTAAGGCCTTGTAAACTGTGAGTTCTTTAGATGAGGTCAATTGTCAATGTCCGTTTCAGTAGTCCTAATTTCCGATTCGAGTCCGCTATGGACCGACGTTAGGGCCTAAATGGAAGAAGGTGAGGACGGGCGTGTGTCACGGGACACCCGATAGCCGAGTAAATCCGCACCGCCGTGAAGCCCCCCAAACTGTTTACAACCGCCAAAAGCCGTCCGATCCGGAAACCGAAGTAGAGGATCGGGACGCGCTCTGTTCCCGCTCGAAGATTAATGGCCGGTCGCCGTTGTTTAGAGGCGCCCGGGTTGTATTTCTCACTCGTAGGGGGAGGCCGCCACTCTTATTTACGAGGTGTAAAACCGACTGTTTCAAACCGCCCCGGACATGAGTTATGAGCACTCGGCGGGACTCGGCAGGGTAAATATTTTCTTTTTAAAAAAAAAATTGAGCCTTCCGTCGGAGATTAATACATAAATTAGGCAACATTCCCGTCCCGATACAGCACAATACGGGGCGGAAGACAAACGAGCCTGTAGATCTGTGGATAAAGGCCTGCTTATCCAATAGCCGAGATAATTAATACAAAGAGAAATTGACTTTCATAAAATCCTCATTCAAAAACTTGAATGATCGTCCTTAATAATTTGAATTATACGACCTAATCGTCCTACACGTCAGGTATAACTTTAATAAGGAGAATCCGTGTCGAACGGGTTAACTCGAACCTTTTCCTTCAATTGCACCTTATCCACAACCCTCATTACCTATGGGCACTATTGAGTGGGACCTTACGCTTGCACTTTCTACGGGAAACTAGTTGTTCAGTAACTGATGTCTGGTTAGTGTTAGTTATTATTCGATTTGTCCAAATTTGTACTCCTTATTGTCTCCAATGCGAGGAAGCGTACAAGAACGAATCAACATCAGCTCCAGCCGGTAATTTCCTGGGGGACGCTCCAATCGAAAGCCTTTTCGAACAATAATAATTTTTAGGTGGAAACAAAAATCGTTAATTCTGGGGCGCGCTCTTTCCCTTTTGAAACAAGGCGCGTTATGTTAATGTAAACGGGACTGGCCATTTGTCATGGGGGAATCCTGCACCGCCGGCCTCTATAATGGGCCCGGTACCGCGTCGATAATAACTAAAAATTATGGTAAACCTTTGATGTGACCCAGACATGAAAACTTCTATTACTATAAAAATTTTCCCGTCTCTAGGGCGTTTAGAAAAAAAGCATTCACAGACATGGCCGAAGACATAATTCAATGGATATAAAGGGGTATCATTTTCAGTTTTCAGTGACAATCAATTCTCATTCAAAAGTACACTTGTATTATCAGATCGCACTGCCACTAAACATAATTTTAAAATTTGATTCTTTAAATTTTGTTTAATTTATTGTTTTCCATTTTCTGTTTCTTAGCTGTTGCTAAAGATAATAACAGTTGACTGTTTTTTTAACTTTAACCGCGAATGGAATTGCACAATAGGATCGTCAACGCCGGGGGCGGCTTCTTCAATTAATTATCAACGCGGTTGCAGTTAATTAGTTTCTTCCGAAACTAGTCACTCGTCAAATCAACTCCGTAATTAAGCTTTTAAAATTCGACTGACTCTCGGCTTTCGAATCCTCACCGAATTCATCTCTCTGATGGATTCGTCTGTGCGGGCACCACAGGCGCTGTGTTGACGGGGGCGCCTTTCACGAAAGGGGTCAAACACAGAAACGAGCATTGTTCTGTCACTGTTTGTCATCGACTGTTTGACCTCTTAATAGAGAGAGTGAGAGAGAGAGAGAGAGAGAGAGAGCGGGAGAATAAAAGGGACGTCCTCTTCAACAGGTTGGAAGAGTCACTCGTGTCCGTCACTCCGATTGTGTATAATAACGCGCCCAACGTCATCAGACCACCACTAGCATTAAAATACAACCTTACTCGTTAACGTTTCCATGTTTCGTTTTCGTTGTTCCTCCCAAAGAGAGAGAGCATCCTTAAACGGTTTATTGGGAAATCGATGGGTAGTTCCATTTTGGCCGCGGACCCAAAGACGAATGCTGAACGTGGGTGGAAGTTAGCGTAGGTGGAAGTTAGCATTGTAACTACCAATTATTCTCATGACCGTATAGGGAATTTGGTTTCGTCATAACAACAGAACGTTTTAACTTAATTAAAAAAAAGCTCCAAAGCATACATGAAATCACATCATAACGCTCGACCAATTCCACTAGTAATTTGGACGACATTATTCCCATATATAGGACCATATATTTATTTAATTAAAAAAATATGTTTAACCTGTATCTGCTACCCCAGTCTAAGGCAAAACCATGAAATTGTATTTTAATAAATTAAGTAACCTTCGTTATTAAAAATACAAAGAAATAACCATCAGCATTTGTAATAATGATCATCATAAAATTTTTTCGACGACAAAATGAGCGATACTCATAGAACTTTCTCCGATTCACCTATAATTTTGCAAAATTGTTCACAATATCGTCCCAAATAAATATGAAAATATTAAACCGTCAGAATTTGTTTGATCTGATGTGTTCCCTCTCTAAGGGCGCCACGAAGATATTTAACTTTCCCAAAAGTAAATACGAGTCCAACCATGCCCAATGCATATATAACACCCAAGATGGTGGAGTAAAACACTCCCTGATTTATCCTGGAAAAAAAATGGAAGAAAGTCCATCTAATTTCCTCAAAGTGGTAGTATTTCAGGACCGCGGGGTCGTTAAGGTGCGGGCGTGGTACTGAATAGACAAACGGGGTAAACTGTTGTAATTTCCCACTCCGCCCATTTTATAATTCCCAGTTTACATTTTGTGTGAGCGGGAGCGCTAACGAGGAGGAGGAACTGAGCCAAGTAGCCGGGCAGCTAGGGGCCGCGGCTAAACCCCATTTAATTGGTACCGATACAAAACCTATTCAAAGTTATTCCCCATTCGGCCTTCGTTGCATCACGCGAACCCCCATTGTTGCTCAATACTTTCGGTTTCTCCAGTCGGGCCGAATTGAAACGCCGCCGCTTCATAACCACACGAATTAGTTGTCAATCCCAATTTTACTTTGTTAAAGTATGGAATAAATTTACCGGAATCGTCTCTTCAATAGGTAGACAATTTTTAACTGGAGAGAAATTTGGTAAAATATTGGTCCATTTGGTGGAATTTAGGTTCATCACACCTCGGTGGTGACCTCAAGTCAGTCAAGACTTAATATCAGTTAGTATAGTTTTAAACGTCAAAGCAGTCAAATGTCTCTTGCAATAGAGGCCTGACGTCTGGCCCTATGTGATGAAACGAATTTTCAATTGTAAATTTCCAATGTCCAAATCGTTTTCATTGACACGTTTAATTGACTGTTTTAATGTGTAACATAAAACTCAGCCTAGAAGACAACTAGTGTGGGACGCCCTCTACTAGCGAGTAGCGGAACAAACTGGGAGGGTCCCCTGAAGTGAGGACGAAAAGCAGTGGACATGCACACTGAGTTCATAAGATACTTAATTTGGATTAAATAAAATATTCACTGGACTTAGATTCAAACAAAGATAAATAATAGTTAATAAAGCCCGCCAATTCGTATAAGCTGATGTCTTATTTTCTATTTAGAAGATTAATCAAGTTATAAATAAAATATTAATAAAGCGATTACAATTATAAACTAGATTCTCACGACAGGACTGTCGATTCCCAACGTTCGTACCTGTTAGCTACTTATTATGCACACGAGCCAACTCGTTAGAGGCCGGGACTTTTGCAGGGGGGGCGAGGGAACGAGCTCGTGATTTATCAGTACATCAACGCCAATTTTCTATAATAGGAACCGACGTCTCGGACAAGAATAGGATCCACGTTCGAATATATCTCCACGAAGGATGAAGGCCTCCAAGGGGGGGGGAGGAGGAGAATGCATTTCAATGCAAACGGCCTAATCGAACGCAGAAGATATAGTGGTTCTTATTTTTTAATTTGTCTTCCGCACGAGCGTGTTCTATCAATTTCAACAGCGCTTCATAACGAACAGTGTATAAAACAGAGGGCCCAAATAAATGCATTAACAAGGTACAAGAGCTTCACTTAAAATACTGTGCTATTCTAAGAAATGTTTAGTACCCTTTTGTCGGACAAAAACAACTACGGTGTAATTCCTATCTTTATTAAGGATCCTAGTGCCTAATTTAATCTTATTAACCCTTACTGCTCATCAATATGTTATTGTTTGAGTTGAATTAAACTTTTATTATCGGTCGATTTCAGTTGATATTAACGAGGAATCGGTGCTGTATCTACTGAACGAGGGATCCAACGCCACAGAAGACAGTTTAATGCTGGACGTCGTTGGAAAAGGTGAGCAGACTAAACCGTATACCAGTTCGTAACAAACTCCAAACAAATGTTAATAGGACAGTGTTAACAGGATGCTCAAGGAGGCATAAATATCTCACGATGTTCCCGACGGAAATACAGAAAAGTGGGTAATTAATAAGCGTAAATAAATAAACGAAGATATTGAAGACCCTTTAAAAATTATGATCGAGATGATAGAAGGAATAGAGACGAAGTTGCTTCGATTGAGCAACGGACGGATCGAATGGAGCGTCATGGTTACAGATGCGTGTTAGCCTATTGACTGATACAATTGTCTGAGATCAAAAATGCGAAGTGAGATCCAAGTGTCACACCCATGATGAATGTATGCCCGTACAATGGTTTTATACTTCTCTGATACAAACGGAGAGTTATACACAATTAATTTATAGCATCGTACACCTATACGTCAGGCGAGATAGCTCAAACGTTTATAAATGACAGCGTTTGGAGATCTCGATTTGTATTATTACCGTTTGCGTCCATTGTTTTCTCTCTGACCAGATTAAATCAGTAAATATTAGCCTAAAGAAGGCGGTAAAATAAAACTTTTCATTTCTGCTTACCGCACGCACGGTATTGACGAAACAAAGAAACCTAATTCATGCCTATCCCATTAATTAACAACGCCTACTAGTTATGTTCAACAACTTTATCTGTCTTTGTCATTTTGGACGATCATCACATCATCCAGGTCGATGGTAAACATACTCCTACGAACTGTACGTAATCAGTTTAATGCATTTGTGAACGTAAATTGAACAAATACAGCTTTGAATTAACATTCCAGGGAAACCGATTCGTGGAATTAGATTCAACCTAAAGTGGAGTTGGGTCTCATTCTTGAAAGAGTCCCATACTGTTGCCGAAGGGGCACTCCAAGTCAGCGTAGAGATCAAAAGAAGAGGTTACATCGACAATCTGGCATTTGTCGGTAAATATAGGATTCAAAGTTTATTATTTTCTTTCTTAATCTCTAGCGATAAATATTTTCCAGTCCCGAAGTCACGCAAATGACAAATCAGAAATAATAGTATAACATTAAAATAAGCTGGTGATTTACATTTAAAATAAATTTCAAATATTATGATACATCACGGCTTATACTTATATGCCCTAGATTCCAGAATTGAAGTAACTATTGAGAACAAAAGAAACCCGAGTTGAAGTTATTACCGGATATAACGTTATTAGTTTTGGGATAATTGAATACGCATTATTTAAAACGCAATTGACGGGAACCATATAATTTACTTGGCAAAGCCTGAAATGCTGAATGTTCCGAAATTATTTTCAACGTTTCAGACATCGGGATCGTGGGGGGAAACGCCACAAACAGGGTCGATTACAGCGTCATAGTCGACCAGGTTCAGTTCAACCCGGGAGAGGAGCTGATCCATTTCAACGTCCAAATACTGAACGACAAGAGGTTCGAGGGACCGGAGACTGTAGAGATCGTGATGGAGGATTCCTACTTCACTTCGATCGAAGCCCCCGACAAGACCACACTGATAATAACAGATTCCGAAGACGGTAAATTTGATATATTTCAATCATATTCAATTGAACGAATTCCTCGAACTTGTAGTGCGATATCGACTTTTGCAGAGCCCAGAATCAGCTTCGGCAGTTCCTCGTATTCGGTGGAAGAGTCGTCCCGCGAAGTCGTCCTGTCCATACTGAGAGACGGGGACGCCAGTTCGGAAATGACAGTTGTTTGTACTGCAGACAATGGTAGGTGATCGCGAAAATAAGTAAATGTCGCCTAACGCCTTCAATTTCTGTTTTCTAATCGCCTCCCGTTTCGCGTGTAAATTAAACAGGCACCGCCTCCGGAAACAGCATGGATTTCAACAGCCCGGTCTCGAAAGTGATAGTGCTAGGGGAAGGGGTTTCCGAGAGCGACTGCAGAGTGCCGATAATCAACGACGACTTGCAGGAGGACGAGGAGTACTTCACGGTCCACCTTTCGGGCCCGGAAGGTGGCGCCCTCGGCAACCTAACTCGCGCCCGAGTCACAATACTCAAAGACAGCAACGACCGTGAGCACATTTTCCTGAATAAATGAGTACTTTCGAACAATTTAATGAGTTACGGTTGAAAATTTCGAAGGTTCCTTGTGCCCTGAATTCTAAGCCCTACAGACCTAGAGCTATATCTACTCGTAAAGTATATCACACATATAAAATGGTTTAACGGCCAAGTGGTTTTTTCATGGATCGTCAATTAGCCTCTTACGAATGATATCCTTAATTCTCTGTCATCCATTCCGCTCTCAATTAACCTTACATTACTTAGAATATACGATTCGGACGCCGTCTGGCGCTATAGAGGTCGGGAGTTTCATGAATACTTTGAATCTCGGAGGGATGATTTGACTGATAATTTAAATCCTTAAAAATGCATTGTTAGTTTGATTCTATGCAAATTTTTCGACAGTGCCTCTCGTATCGTTCACCAACGATACGGTCACCGTCAGTGAGGACATCGACATGTTCGAGGTGGGCGTAAGGCTGAACAAAATCGAGCACAACGTTAGCGCTAGCGTCGACCTGGTCTCAAAGTCTCTGACAGCAATCGGTAGGTTTTCCACGCGAATCATAAACAAATTTTTTTTACTTTCGAAACGTGTCCACAAATTATACAGCTCGGTGACTCGTTGCAGCCGAAGAGGACTACGTGATGGTCCACAGGAAGATATTTTTCCCGCCGAACATCGGTACCAACGACATCTCGGTCCACATAATAGACGACCTGATCAATCCCAGGTTGGAGGGCAGCGAGAGTTTCTTCATAGTTCTGGCCAACCCGGTCAACTGCAAGGTGACCGAGCCCAGCAGGATTCAAGTCATCATAGATGACACCTCCAATGACGGTAAGACAGGTTTACCATTCGAATGAACAGGGCCGAACTTGGTCATAGCGACAATAGGACCAAAGTAAAAGATGCCTTGCAAATGCCGGAATTTATAAGTAGTGCGAGTCTGATTTGTAACCAAATTTAAAGTCAATATGTTGATTTGATAAAGTTGTACCCGAGGAGGAACATCGTAATAATAATGGATTTATGAGATTGAATACAGAGCTTTGATATGCAAAAATAATTTATTCCGCTCCAGGTTCTTCGAATATTATGTCCGCAATATCAATATCGATCAATATATTCCATTAAATGTTCCGAGCTGCGACCAAGTCCGACCCGCCTCTGACACAATTTCTCTTTAACTCTAATCAATTGGAAAATTCAATAAAAAATCCTGTTAACTCATCGTTGTCGGTTTCATCAGCACCAACAATCCAGTTTATACATGATGAATTCCACATTCAGGAAGTTGAGGAAGTCCTGAACGCAGGACTGGTACGGACAGGCGACACGACCGGTACGAACTCCGTCATATGCTACACGGAAACGGAGACAGCCGGTTCGGACGATTATTTCGAAAGGCCCAAAAACAATCATTCTATGATTACATTTTTCCCAGGTAGAATATTGCAGTACAATAACTAATGAGAATACAGAATAAGTAAATTTCATTATACTAAATCGATTCGAACAATTTATTTATTGTACAACTACTAAATAAAATAAATTACTGTAAATAATTGCGAACCGTGAGTTCTGTAGAATGAGGCTGGGATGGAAATATTCGTTACAAAATTAAAGAGTAATCGTGAGTTTTTCCTCAGGCGAAACGCACAACAGTTGCGTCCTGATACTCAAGGACGACACGCGCTACGAGAGAATGGAAACGTTCAGGCTGCAGCTGAAAGCGATGGACAATTCGACGAAAATTGGACCGAAATCTTCGACGAAGATTGTCGTCACCGATACCGAAGATTGTAAGCCAAACAATGTTTATGACTGTAAATATATTCTATACTCCATTTTTTTTAATAAAATTCAATGCTAACAGCGGTGCATTAGTTGTCCTTAAACATGGATATCGATAATACTTTCAAAACATAAAAAACAAAGGTGCTTAGGAAAATATCAGAAATGATAACCATTCTTCGTGTAATTGAACTCCCGTTTTAATGGAAGTAAATGTTCAAATGTCTATACGATAACGGGGTATACTAATATTATATAAGACCACACACTAGTTTTTGAACACAGAATGACAGGCTTTATCCATTCAGCTCTAATATAAGGACTTCTATTTACATAGTGGAAGCCTGGTAGGAATACAATGACTGGATGTTCTCTCCGGGGCCTCTTAACTCACATATATGTCTATAAATAACCTAGTCGCCGATATCGAAATTGGGAAATAGGGCTGGTGAACTTATTATAATTATAAACTAAATAAATAGTGATATTTAAAAGAAAGGAAAATCGATCTCCGAAGTCAAAAATTGCAACCTCGAAAGCCTAACTGATTTATATCAGGAAGAATGAATATCGGGAGAATATAAATCGAGGTTTTTTTTTCAGACGACAGCGTGAAATTCGAGAAACAGTTTATGTTCGTTAGCGAGCCGTCAGAACCGGACAAGGTGGTAGGCGTGAAGGTGCCCATAGTCAGGAACGGCGACATGTCATCCAGCCTGGAGGTGCACGTCTTCACAAGGGACGGAACGGCGAAGGCGGGACACGACTACCTCGGAAAATCAAAAAGTCCGTGGTATAAAATATCATGAAATGCGTATTTGAACGCAAATTTTACCATATAAGAGGGTAGATCATGACGACATTAAAATGTATGTGGCTTTGCTATACGATTTGTCTGATCGTAAGAGCTTCCTCAGGAACGTAGAGGGAATGAATTTTCTTTAACTAGTATTTTACATGACCCACGTTCTAGAATTCTAAATAATATTATTATTTTATTTATTACAAACGCGGATTAGGTTTAACCGGAATAAAAAGGTGAAATGACATTTTTTCGTTGACGTTTATGTTCAGTAGTCGAAGGGATTCTACGGCTCATTTCGATCCGGATTGTCGAACTGAGAAGCCGGTTTGGGCTTCCCCCCACCACCAGTAGCATGCCGTTAGTAAGATAATGAGGTACTTACATTCGCAGACTTGAGATGCCGCTCTGCTACCGCGTACGGCTGAACACTGCATTCTGTTGTTCAGGATCCCCGTGCAGTAGCCAGTTTCCTCCTCCATCTGAAATTAACGCAAATATGTGTAATTAAGACAGTCGGTGATAAAATCAATTATTTACAAATTGCACATTGTCGGTCCACATTGTTTTTTCATTGATGCAGTCGCCACATAGGCTCTAATATCTGGGTCGATGTATACGTTCGTTGGTATAAATTTCTTGACCAAAAATGAAAACACTCGAAATTTTCCTATCTCAAGGCGATATTTTCGTTTTTCAGGACTGAAATTCGGTCCCAACAACAGGACTCTGTATTACGACGCTCAGATCCTCTACGATAAACTCGTCGAGACAAGGGAAGCTTTCACGGTCCATCTTGAAATGATGGGCGGCGTCGCCAATGAAAACGAAAACCTCAGAAGGCGACAGTTTTCATATATGTAAGACTGAACAATTTTAATCTTTAAGAATAATACAAACAAGTTTTGAGTTGATAACCCCCGGAGGTGCCACAGTCTTAAGAAATGTTACTTATTATGGACCTTTCCTTAGGACACTCCACATTCAAAGGATTTGACGTTCCCTTCGCCCCCTGTCGTCTTATCCTTATCGGACCGGCAAGGACTCGGCCAGGAACCCAAACAGGGATATCCCGTCGTTTGCAAAACGGTAAACAGTGGTTTGTTTTCAATAATGTTCTCAGAGTTTTAAGTATATGTCGTAACGTTTTGTCAACCTATCTTGTTTTTGAGGGCACAGCGATTCTGAACTTATGCATACAAATGACTATTCTTTACTGGCAGGTCTGCGACAGAAACCACAAGAACCACAAGCAGTTCAATTTCTGGTGCCAGAGGAACAACGTAGGTAGCGACAGGACGCTCTACCGTTGGCAGATGGAAGACCTCAGGGGACAGTGGATAGACATTCCGATCGAGATATACTTCGCTAAGTAAGCGTTTCTAAAGTTCATTTCACAGAATCAGCGGTTCATAAACCCCCTAGGTACAACTTTTGAAAAATACAGTTCGAGATCGCATTCGTTGTTAGAAATATTAAGGACTATAATGTTAAGATAGAGATTGGGCGAGAGTTGGAAACATTAAACCGCTTCTAACATGGGTCAAGCTAGACCGGTTTCGGTTTCTGGATGTCGTCACTGCTTTAATGAGGTTTTTTATTCCTCGCTCAATATTTTTAAAATATCCGTCCGTTCGTTCATTTAATTACGCCTGACTCCCCATTTCCAGCACTACTTCGGCCATTCTGGACAGCGTATACTTCAGGGGCGGGTTCAGGCTGAGGTGCGGCGTGAGGCCCCTGGGGGAGAACGGGAAAGCTGGACGAGAGACCTACTCGGAGGGCGTCACTGTGAGTCAAACGGAAGCCGTGTGCCCGCCCCCTGTACATAACATGATGGGGGCTGAACCATACGTATCAGACATTCACATGACCGGTAAGTATGTATATAATTAATAGTGGTATACATATATTATTGCATACATCGACCCGGGGAGTCCGTCCGGGATGCACGACAGCTCTCTCTCCTAACCAGGTCATGATCAATACTCATGGCAATTAAAATCTACAAGATAGAACACTATAAAATATGGGATCCCACCCGGCAATAAGCCTACACATCATGCACGAAATAGATACGTATACTTCAAGCAAGGAAGGTTTCTAATCCTTCGGCCTGAGCCCATACAAGAGGAGTTCCAAGACAGAGATTAGCCACAAAGAGGTTTCAGCTAAAGTTATCCTTAGGATAATCGTAATGCGCTTAAGATTAAGAGAGGAACGGAACTTTCTTATGTTTCGCCTTCATGAAAAGTTCATTTGGCTTCCCGGTTTTCTCAAGAATCACATATCAAACTTAACTGACCAATTCTTCTATACACAATTGAACTATTGTTCAAAAACCTTGTAGATAGAATGGGTAAATTCGTACAGCTTAAAAAAAAATAATTTTCACATACATTCCAGGTATAAACAACGGTGAAATCACCAACATGGTCAAAATAGGGCTCAAGTTTCCCCACTACGACGGAATGTTCCCCGCATTCTCCACTCAGAAACTTACGGACATCCAACAAAGCCTGAGCATCAACGGCCCAAGAGCTGAAATCCACAAGTGTTCAAACTTGTTAAAACACTCCGAGGTACGTTATATACATGCATCGCATACATACTCATTCGTTAAATATATGTTCAATTTTCTTCCAAGACCTGATACAAGGGATTGAACCTACGGTAATTGAAAAGACCTCCAAGGAATGGAAGGGTAGGGGGAGCTTCAGATTTCAGTGTAATAAGTAATTGAATCCATCATTTTATCAATACGAAAGTATTGATATCGAGTTATTATTTTTCAGGAGCAAAGTAAGTCCGGCTTCAACAACGGGAAACAACAGAAGAAGGATGGCCAGGAAAGTCACAGCGGAGTTTCGTCACCCCAGTAAGATATTAGGTTACAGGATAGTGCGATATAGGGTTAAAATATTATTCCCCAGCGCCGCCTTAAGAGGAAGTGGCCACGTAATTTCCTAACTGAGAGGGAGTAGTATCGCAATGTCACTAAATATAATTTAAAAAAATTTAAAATACATTTCGCACTTATTTCCCGAGTACTCTCCGTCCACAAATAAGAATTATTGGACTAACCGCGAGACTGTTTGTCGACAGGATCTATCAACACTTGGACACCGAATCGTGTATATGGTCGTTCGAATCGCACTACGAGATAAACGAACTGATATCCCTGTGCGGGGCCACGATATCGACGGACAAAGAGTCCTCCGGTCAGTCCGCCTTCACCATCCACCTACCGCTCTACGTCTCCTACGTAACGCCCTCGCTGATGGGCTGGCAGCACGCCGACTCGTTCACATCACTGAAGTCAGTAGTGTTATAAAGCAAAATAATTTCTGAAATCGACAGATATAGAGACTCTAGACTAGCTTTTCTAAACTTTTAGTTTCAATATTATTTTATCTCATTATTCAGACTCTCGTTCCTGTACGACACCTCGATGATAAGCCAAGAGGGGTTGGTACCGCACAAAAATTCACGCATCGAAGGTATACTCTACCCAGTCAGCATGCACATCAACAGCAACGGGTCCCTCGTCGTCAATTTCAGGACACAGCCCAAATTCCCGGGTCACTTCGTTCTCAGCCACCCTTTGGCCAGGTAGTTATTCGCCTCGGTCGGAATTCGAAAAAATCTCACAGGTTTACCGATAAACTCATCTTTTTATATAATTGTTTCAGCTCTAACAGCAGTGTTACCTCGAGCAGCCATCCCGAACTACAACTGACGCTGGAACAGTACGGCAACAAGACGAAAAACGGGAGCATGGAACAGCTGTGGACGTTCACTTCTAACTTCGCTGTAATCATTTATTTGGATTGATTTTGTAGCGTTTAGAATATCGACCTACGTCCCATGTAACTTTGATTTCGGCTTTTCGCCATCTTCAGTAGCGTTCCTCCAATAAATTACTGGCAACCTGACGGAATCCCTACTGGATATTTTTGTTGTCGTTCTTGTAAAGGACCAAAAAACATTACAGTAAGGAGTAGATACAGCAATTTGATAGTTACACCACTCGACCACCTTAAATTTCTAGCCGTGTACGTTAGACCAAAAGCGGATTTCTTAAAGCAAGGGGAGACTATGCAGGGATCGTAATATTCCTATGATTCCAATTCTCAATACCGCCATCCTCAGTAACATACCGTTAGTTAGTTAGCCTAATCCGCGTTAATATACTTTTATTTCTGTTTGCAGAATGCAGACTATACGGGAAAATACGAGGTGAGCCTTGTCCCGTGCGTGTATACCCACCTGAGCCATCAGGCCTGCATGCCTGAGACCCCTATCAGATTCCCGCTGGACATCTATTTCCAACAGCCCATGGACCCGATTGCGCAACAGTACACGCTCAACACCACATTTCACCTGATAAGAAAGAGGCAGTTGCCGGAAACATCGCCTTCGACAGATTACACGGTGTTTGAAATAGGTGCCTGATTTATGTTTTACAATTTAGTTTCCACAGTCCGTGTCTTCATTTTATCGTAAATTTTATGACGGCCACGCACATTGAACGGTTCATTAAAATGACTGTCTAAATTAAATAATTTCCTCTTAATCGCGGGCTCATTTTTACCGTTGGTTTCGCCCCGCGAATCTTCGCTAGGGATACTTCTAGGAATCTATTTAAATGCGCTGGCCTCTATGCCTTTATGTGCTCGATTGGCGCCATAAATTTTCGTCACTTCAAATCGCAAATGAACACTCGAGACGAAATAATAACACGGGCAATCGCTATTCAGTAAATAAAAAAAAAATACATCCGCTATTTCAGGTGACCAGATATACGGCTTCATATCGCTCAACTCCTTCGGCGATATCCAGAACCAGATGAATCTGAAGATTGACAAATGCTACATCTGCACCGGCTCGAACGGATACGCGCCCAAATACAACCCGGGCAAGAAGGAATTCGGATGTCTGGCGAAGACAAATAAACTCATGCATTCGCTCAAAATAATTGTAAATTAAGTTTTTTTTATAATATATGTGAAAAATATGGATTTCATATGGACCGTTATGATGTTTCCAGCGTACACAGAAATAATAATTGTTTATTATAAGTGGACCAAAACTATATCAATCAAGAATCATCAATCAGTATATCATTTCAAAAACTGCGTTATTTCTCAAATAATCCGGATATAATTTGGAATTTGTTTGGCAGTAGCTTGAAACGTTCATAATTTTTAGTTTTTCTATACTTAAAGCTTTTCTTAATATGTCTAATAAGCTAATTGTTTTTCTGGAATATCTTTCGTAGGACAGACAAGATCCAACATCGGTTACTTCGACATTTTACAATAAGCCATTCAAAGCGACGCTGTCTGAAAGCCTGTCCGGATCGATGACCTCACTCATAGGTTCGGGAAACACTGGAACGGACGTTTTCTCGTTCGATTTGACACCGCTTTTTGGCGTGAGTAATAGTGACGTACCCTTAAAGTGCCTTAATGTGGGGGAATTAATTTGCCTCACCCGAGTATTAAATATTCCACCAACTATTCAGGAATAATGAAGAGTTAGTAAACTAACCTATCTAAGAGGAATTGAATTTTATAATTTCAGCACAACAACGGCCGCATCTGGTACGTCCAATGTACGTACACGGTACAGTCGTCCGCTCCCGGCCATGTGAGGAAGAGGAGCGTACCCCACGACATCGGGGAGGCCGCGTCCAGAAGCTTGCGGACAGGCAAAGGTACTAACATGCACCAGATAAGGCTCTCGGCCCTGAGGGACGACCAGGCTATAGACGTGAGCGGAACGCCTCTGGAGCCGGCGGCTAACGAGGAACAGGAGGGACACAGCGTGCTCTGGTTCACCCTGGCACTGTGCGCCTCCTCCGTCGTCACCCTCTCCGCCTCCGTCTTCCTCGTCCACTGTCTGCTCGCCAGGAAGCCGGAGGGCAGCCCGAAACAGGAGAAGTACACCAACGTCCAGTACCACACCGCCCGCCAGATGGAGACGGCGAGGTTGGCCCAGGTCCGCTACACCGCCGAAGACAAATGACCGACCGAGACTTCGTGCAATTCACAATAGGACCGACACGAGTTGCACCGAACTCAATTCGCGCCAGCACTCAAAAACGGAAGGCACAACCAGTGAAAGTGATAAAACTTGACAATATACAGTTGGAGCGCTTTAACATATTAGAAATCCTAATATGGGCGAAAAACGTAGAGTGTTCAACTTACCTGTACGATACCAATATTAGAACTTAAGTATTATTCTGACTATAGTTTTATAAAGATTATATTTACGCTACTAAATACGAAGTGTAAGTACTGTCGACGAAGGACGGAACGACCAAACAACCAAATTATCAATCTACAAATTCTAGAACCGTGCATTTTTGTCCCACAAACAACAAAAAGAACAGAATAATTACAAAACCGAACAATCGGGATGACAATTATCCTTCAAAATGTAAAATATTTCAAGTATAGTAAATTTAATGTTATTTACTTACGCCTAAAAAACCATTTTATTTAGCTTTCTATGTTATTAGATTTTTTAGATATACTTAAAATAAGTCATTTATAATTTAAGACGCTAAATAAATAATAAGTTGGCACGATTAATTCACTTTTTTTTAACTGCCTTATGCTTCCTGTATATTTTATTTGAAGCCAACTAATGTTTATCTTGACATATTGTAAGCTCTAAACAGAATATTGAAACCCATGAAATGTTCAATATTAAAACATTATTGGTACTAAATACATTGTGATTATTGCTAGAAAGTAGATTTTAAACCTTAAGCAATCTCGAAAGACACTGACAAGTGTAAAGGGGACATTACATAACTAAAGTATCAAGAAAGAAAAGTGATAAAGTGTATTCAATAAAGTGACTTAGAAAAAGCAAATCAATTTTTGTTTAAGTCCATTATTCCATCCATTATTCGGACATTTTTTGCAGGTTTTTAGACGTTGGTAAATGCCTGCACCTCCTTGGTTCGGAAACGAGGTGGAGGAACCAGCGGCAAGAATGACCTAACGATGAAGAAATAATCTTAAGATCCAGTCACCAGACAGAATATCGCACGAGTGGCAAAACTCTAACCCATCGAAACTTTAAAGTTATTTAAGGACATAACAACGAGTAATAGCAAGCGTTTTAATAATAGATACTGTACATTAAAACATTTCCGTAATTTTGCGGAGTTAAGGCCAAATCTTCTTAAACAATTCCATGAAGGAATCATAAATCATGAACGTTATGGATACGTCCATGCCGACCCGGATCAGACGCGGGACCGTTCCTTTGTAAAGGGCGGCTGGGCCCTCGTTCATCAGGACTTTCATGAAACAGTCGATGGTCCCCTTGTACTTCTTTGCTTCCAAGCCCTGCATACGGGTCTTGATCACGTCCACGGGCGTGTTGGCGAACACCGAAGCGGCACCGGCCACGATTCCGAAAGCGCCGATCACGTATTTCGGAACGTAGGTGTTGGGGTCGTCGCCCCTATACCATTCTTTGAGCGTTTCCATGACGTAGAATCGGACGGCTTGGTTCGAACCCTGTTTTATGATAGTGGGGACGACACCCTGGTAGACGCCCCTCAGCCCTTCCTCTTTGACGAGGAGGCGGACACCGTGCAAGAACCCCTTGAACCTGGGGGTGGGGGAGCGTCGGTCGTTGATGAACTTGACTTTGATCGTCTCCATGGGGGTTACGGCGAATATCGCTTCGCAGACTCCGGCTCCCAAGCCGCAGAGGAGCCTACCGTAGGGCCCGAGCTGCCCATCACCGACAGTCATCGACTTCAGGGTCTCGAAAGCTCCGAACCTGACTCCTGCCTTCGGTATGGAACCGTAGAGGAGGATGCTGAGACCCCTGTAGAGGCCGGGTATCCCGTGCTGGTTCAACGTCTTTTTAACGCAGTCTAACGCCCCCGTGTACTGCTTAGTGCCACCCTTTTCGTCCAGCTGGAGCTGAGTTTTGACGTATTCAGTCGGATAGCTGATGCATATCTCTATGGCTCCGGTCATGCCCCCGGCCACTATACCCTTCAGTCCTTTCGTGAAACCCGTACTGCTAGCGGCTCCTGTTTCGGTCATCCACGGTCGGCCGAACGGATTCTTGAAATCGGCGGACGTCATCCTTCTTCGCGAAAGAAAAACTAAAGCGCCGACATTTAATTTCAAGTTGAACTTAATGCGAATCTAAATGCCCTAACAAAAATTTCGAAGGAGGACGGTCTGTATGAGTAGATTAATTAAAAACGTACCGAAGATATCACATGTTTGAAATCGCGTAACAACCATTGCCCAATCATCTGAAGACCATTGTTCTCAGCTGGTTCATTTCTGATTCGACTGAGGAAAAGATCTATACTATATGTTAACTGTGCCTTAATAATCTTAACGATTTTGTTCTAAAATATAAATATTATATACTTGGGTAATACTGCTTCTACCAAGATAAACTTAAATAATTACATTTTAATACTGATTTTAGTTTGAAATATAAGGTTTTAACCTGCAATGAACCGGACTAATAAGCTCCTCTGCGCGGTTATAGGGTAAAGAGTTAAACAAATATCAGACATGTTCAGTGAGACATTCAATAACATAGCATAGAATCAAAGCACCATGGCATACTTCTCCCCCATGAAGGAGAAAAAGTAAAAATTCACTCCAGTTTACATGCACAGGCTGCAAAGCAAGGAAATGTACAAGAAGAAACACTTTATTAAATAGAAAAAATTAATTCCCAAAGTGACTCCACACCTTATTGAACAACATGCAATAAGCTAGACTTACCAAAAATAGGAAGCACGACCTGAAACGTTAGCTGTGGGTGGTATATATTAAGAAGCATCAAGCTAGTGGTTATTACTAGCACTTGCACTTGCTGATACATACAACAATCTGACAATGCCCGGAACCTGGCATTCTTCTTCAGCAGAAGTGCCTGAAAGTCATTGAATTAGTAGTTTAGTAGTGCAAGAATTTTAAAGCGAAGAGGATTTAAAGGAACAGTATAAAATACACTGACAAAAAATAAATATTTTATTAAAACAATTAATTTAAATTTTAATAATAAATTGAATCATTTTTTGTATATTTTTGTCAGAATGTGAACTTAAGAATTTAATCTCAAATGAAAGTATTAAAATAATTACAATGTAAACATCATTATGAAATAAAATAATATTCTTTCAAAACACTCACTAATCTAGCCACACCTTTGCAACATTCTGCATAAAGAAAACAATTAAAAAACCAGTTTATTATTTCTATACTACATATTTGAACATGATAAACATATGAAAATATGAGTATAATAATATAGTTGTTGACTATTAAAAATTATTTCTTTCATTTGATAAAAATGTCTGTTCCTTTTTTAAATAGTCTATTTAGAAATAATATGTAACTAAATATTGTTTAACAGTAACCCTTTTACTCTGAGCATATGTTATCTCTGTTCAGTTTTTGGCTGTATGATCAAAATATGAATGTCCATGACGTTTGTGAAAGTGTGCCCGGTTATAATGTGATCCTCACCGCCATTAACTTTCGAATAGTAACCGTAGGAATCGTTGTCTCTGAGAAAATTATTGTAGTCCAATGCCTGCTGTTTCGCTAGGTCCAGCTGGCCCGCATATGCCAGGGCCCCTGCGGCGTCTGTGGGCCCATCGATTCCATCAGTACCACAGGACAGTAAGGCCACATCATAGCCTTCCAGCGCATCTTCACGTTCGTTGACCTCTATTGAAAACCTACAAACATAATGTTCTCTCACTTTCATTGAATAATATCATTCGAGTTAGCTCTTTACCAGCTTGTATCCAGGACTGCTGACAATATTTATTTTAGAAATATCTAATTTATTATGACAATATTTGCCTAATAACCCCCCTTAAAATAATCCCTGTAATGTTAAATATTTAAGAATAATGTTAACTACATAATAAGCTTGTATAGATAAATAAATAGGGAATAAATAACTTCTTTAAAAAAATTTATTGTTGGCTTACAATCAGTGAATCTTAAGTTTTAAATTTTTCTAATTAATTTTAAAGAGTAGAGAATTAACAATTATTTTACTCTAGAAGTGGGCCTCAAAATCTTAAAACCATAAAAGTGACATAACAAAATTTAATACTTGACTTATGAATACTTACTTATACAATAGTTTTATTATATATTTACTTGGGCTAACTTTTATTATATCAAAATGTAATTTGTGCTGATTAGACCTAAAGAACAAAATATGATCAATTCAGTTACTTTTATCAAGGAATAATATGGAGCTAATCAATAATTGAATCATCAATGAATAAATATTTTGTAATATGTTTTTTGTTTATTTTTAGCTATATTTCCTCTTCTCATTAAATTAAATTATGATTAGGATTCCTAAAAATAACACTATTAAGTGAAGAATTAAAATTGTCAGTTCACCTATTATTTTTATTTACCTTTACCAAGATACATTTAAATACTGTAAAATTAGTAGCTCCTGATCAAAGCATGGTATAACCATACCATCAAAAGCCATATTACACCTTTCACTGTTTCAAGCATTAGTTTATAATATATTTAAAGTAGTCAATAAGAAATTTTTATCAATGATTTAAATTTATATATAAATTCATTTTATACTTGAATATTTGAGTAAAACATTACAAAAAAAATTGCAAAATTATATTCAATCACCTCAGTGCAAGTTCTTGATTTCTTCCACCCAAACCGTTTCCTAATACTTGGACAGTGGGTTCACCTCCAAAAAGTAGACAGAGTTTTTTATTATCAACATCATTTGCATAGAGTGTTTCAACAAGGGACCCACAACTTTCAGAATTCATGTAAGAGAGTTTAGCATCTTTAATAATATTCTTTTCACACTCTTTTTCAAAGTGCATTCTGTCGATCTCTGCAGACAGGGCTTTGCAAATGAGAGCCACAAGCGTGGAATAAGCCGAAGAAATTTCATTGACTAGACCCTGGACAGATGAGCTCATAATAAGACACGTATAGCCTAAATCTATCGCTGCCTTTTTAGCACCGTAAGCGCCAATGTGTTATTGCCTACAATTATGTTTTGTACATCCACACTGCTTGCCCTAACCAGAGGTATGTTCTCCAGTAATCTGGACACAGTTTGTGGTACTTTTGTTTCAACAGAGTACCGTTTCAGAATGCTCAACGGTGGTATTGTCACTTCGGAAGTTGGAGGTACAGTAGGACCGCTGGCAATTAGATGAAGAGGATCACCCACTATATCCGAGAGAATGAGTGCTATTACAGAAGCCGGGTGTGCCCTTTCAACAAGCTTACCTCCTTTTACCTGGGACAAGAATGTTCGAATTATATTCAACTGAGTAATATCCGCACCGGCCGATGAAAGCAAATTGATTGTTCTGATTTTCTCATCAAGAGTGATACCCTCAGCAGGCAACGGAAGGAGTGCAGATCCTCCTCCACTTACGAGGGCCAAGAGCAGATCACCTTCCCTCAAACTGTCTACAAGTCCCACTATTCTAGAAGCAGCCCTCATGGAATTTTCGTCAGGGATATTATTCCTGGCGCCTTCTAATATCTCCAAGTTGGTTTTCATGGCGCAGCAAACGCTACCTTCGGGTACACTCAATATTCCTTTGCGTAGATGCGGACCAAGTATTGTCTCCACCTCCAGGCCCATTTCAAGAACAGCCTTACCGAAACCCACGACGTAACAATTACCGTCCAATTTGTACTCCCTCCGTCTAACTCTGAGCCTGCTCAAATCGCCTTCCCGGAGAACGCGCAATTCCTCCCTAACCAACTGCCTGCCCGAGACCCATTTCACTCCGTCGTTGAAAATCTGTCTCATCATAGTTTTCACTTCTTTCGAAATCATTCTGACCCAACCGAATTGTACGACTGATAAACAGGAGCGAGCTAACCGAACTACTCGAGCAGGAATAACCCTACAGGGAGGTTTCCCAGATAACGGAACCGTTTTGAATGATATCAGCTAAAACAGCAATTAAGTTCAGCAGACGCTTACCCCGGTCGTTAATTCCGTCTTCCGTCTTCCAAATATCAGTATGCGCGAATCGTCCCGGTAAATTTTGAAACTTGAATATCACATTAAATTCACTTTTGATAATAAAATGCATTGAATTACACTATTTTCCAGTTTCACAACTATTACTCCGGCAAATCTTCAGGATGTAAAGGCAAGTTATTGTTACCAACTGAACTTGTTGATTTATAAAAATCATAATGCGTAAGGAATTTACAACATACAAAAGAATACACTTTCGATTCGAATGTAATGTTGTTTACTTAAAACAGTACGCAATTTTTTCTGCAATTTCAGTACAATAATTAATATTGTTTGTTAGAAAAATATGGAAGAATAATGGCCGTATATATTTTCTGACGAAATACTTAATTATGTTAAATAATATATGACATATTCCTGAGTTTCAAGTGAAATCTGTTTTTTTTGCTGGACTATTTTTTAATGTAAGATCATTTTTCTTGAATATTAGAGAAATAATATTGGACACCATTGCTGTAGGTTGTACAAAATAATGACAAAGGTAGGGGGTTGAAAGTACCAACTTTTGTAAATGTTCTACCGGAATAGCTAATGTGAAAAAAAAATTAAATTAAAAATTTAAATCAGATATTTTTTTTTAATATGGAGACATTTAAGGGGGAAGTGATTGGACATTGTTAGCGACTTCGGAATAAAAATAGAGGTATTAGACACTTAATGTAATATTTATTTGAACTTTTTGACAAACAGAACATATGTTGCAAGTGAAACGAGAATTGTGGCGACCAGTGTGACCAGAATGCCCGAATATACACCGGCCTTCGCCAACGTCCAGCCTCTGACCGAGACGTTCCAATAGCTCTTGCCGACCATTGTAATTGGTATGACTTCTGAAATTGGTTTCAACAGCCAGTGTATACATTCGACAGGCCAAACCGTTCCTGGAATCGGAAAAATTAATACAGATAAATTATACAACATATGAAGCAATCCCTCATCTATGTGTTCTCCACTCGATCTGGAAGTATAAGGGTTTCGTCAATTGTATTAATTTTGTCTCTGAAATATTTGTTAATTAATTGATCTTTTTATTACCGCAGAGTGTGAACAGAGTCAGAATAATCCCTATGCCGGCGTAACTGACGTTCACGTGTTCGTTCAGCAGCATCGCCAGCAAGAAACCTGGCCAACAGATTAAGCAGTATTAGTTTGATTTAAAATAAGAATCATAATGTTTATCGAAAACGGACCGAAACCAACCCGCGGACATGCCGAATATTTCTGTGACGTTCAATATAAGAAAGGCCACCGCCATGCTCCCTTCCATTGGGAAATTGAAACACGTGTAGAGAATACCGAAACTGACTACGTTCTGGACGCACATAACCAAAACCTGGACGATGATATGCGCCAGGATCATTTCCGAATACTTCAATCCTACGAAATAAGAAACAAATAATATTTAAACTACATATTAATAGTACCTCATAAGACAAATTAAATTGGTGTATGCATTTTTGACAACAAATATGATCAAAACCCTCGTGGAACATGAGTTTTCTCTCACCGTTACATTTATTTCATGTATTCAAACTAAATTAATGCGTTCATTCTGGCTGATAATTTCAATTCATTTATGAACCCCCACCTGCGGTTTGAGTCCGTTCAAACGATCCCGATGTCCTCTCCATCAGAATCGAAGTCGATGTGAACACCAGAGTCGAGTAGAAAGCCACCCTTGAAAATAAAAGAAACGACCAAATGAAACTATTTTTTTCTTTCTTGTTAACAATGTTCACTTTACCGTACTAAACTTAAACTTAGCAAATTATCCAATGTCACATCAGAATTTATATTATAATCTAATTATTATTAACTTAAAACGTTATTTAATCAATATTGAAGTGGTCCAAACGTGGGAACGTATTGTTAGCACACCAAATTACTAATATCTAGTGCCATTTAATTTATTAAAATTCCCAATTCACCGTCCTCGGTGGCGGGAACCGAACCATTGACCAACCCGAAATAAGAGTGGCATTAAACGGTAGTTCAATGGCGGTGAAATTATTATTCTAGGCAGTCGTACTCACGAGCACAGGTACGGTGGAACGAGGGCGAAGGTGACGCTCCCGTTTCTGGAACCATGAAAATACTCTTCCACCTGAAATTCGTCTTCTGTTTTCGTATTAATTTAAATTTATCGCCAAATAATAAGGGAGTCTTATCCATATATTATTTCCAGTTCAGAATACCCGTTTTGCGGTCTGCGAGGGGTTGGAATACCGTTGATTTCGTGTGTTCCTCTCGCCGGTTTGGTCTTTGGCCAGACCGGTTTCGGCTGCTCGCCATCTTCAGTAGCGGTGTGTCACTTTGGCACTTTGGATGTTTTTCGGTCATCCTCACTGCACTGTCACTGTCACTTACTGTCAGTACAAGAGTAGCAAAAGACCGAACCAGCGAGAGGAGACAGAAACACGAAATCTACGATGTATTATTTCCATAAATTTGAATAAATAAACAAGTCCAATATATGTTGTTGCCATGAACAGGATAATATACTCCATCATTATATTCAAGAGAAAAATATTAATTTCTATTGTTTTTGTTTAAACGGCCTCAAATTTATTTTTGATATTATCATATACTAAAATGTTACAATTATACGATATACAACACAGGCAACAGGTTACATTACTGTATGTACATAGTTGAAATTGAATATGACCTACCGAAATTGGTACAGCGGCCAGCTTAGGGTTGAGACCGCAGTCGAGGCAGATCTCCTGCATGTAATCGATTAGGTTGTCGACGATGTCCCTCAGCGCTCGCATCGACTTCGGGTAATCTGTCAAAGTCAACACAAAACGAGTTTTTTTAAGTTTTTTCTTTAAGCAGCGCACCGGTAACTGTTTTCCAGTCGCGCCCGGGGAAAGTTCCGCACCAACTTCCCGGGACCGAATATGAATTTTTCCTCGCGATATCGAGTTCGAAAGAAGTGGAGGACCGGCGTTAAATTATGTTGGGGATTTAGAGAATTTCAAGTTTTACTTTTTAATAAAAATTAGTTTGCAACTGTTATGTGGTCTGCGAGGATTTGGAATTGCGTAGTTTTCTCGATCTCCTATCTCCTCTGATCAAACCGTCGAGGGGAGAGAGAAAATCGGGAAATTTACGTGTTTAAATAATATATTAAAATTCGCCACTGATTAATCAATGGCTGGTAATCAAGAAGACGTTATACAAATCTAGAATACTCAAATTAAAGTAATTTAAATATACCTTAACACTGTAATCACCGGGGCATATAACATTCAGATTTCTAGTCCACCTACGTTACGTTTGAACAAATATAGTTCTAAATTCTTGCATAGAACTCACTTGTCATATCGAGAGCGATGACGGCTGTGGACTGTTCCAACGTGACATTGGTGATTCTCCGACCCCTCGTCACTCTGTCCATGAGACTTTGGCTGTAGTTGAATGGGAAGCCGATGACGGCGAAGGCTCGCCCCTTCTTCACGGCCTTCGCCCCCTCCTCGAAGTCCGAATAAATCTCCTGGGCTCAGGCAAACAGATCAAGATCTTCATTCATTACGGAAAATTTACGATAACAGTCCGATTCCGGCTTCTCTCGCCCTTATCAACAGCAATTTTTGGAAATCGCATGAGCTACTAGAAGGACTTTATACTGGTTATACTTTTATATTGGAGCCAACTCTATTTAATGTTTGTTTGAAAGCGAGGTTATTGGCATATTCTGTCCTTTTTTTTGACCTTTTATTTTTTTGTACAATCAACTACATATAGTTATTGGTACAAATGTTGAATATTTTGTTTTTTGTTTTTTTCCCACGTGAATGTCTCAATAAAAGAGACCACGCAATTATGGCACTTTTGTCACATGAGCAGTTTACGGCATCGAACTAAGAAAATCAAGACAGAAAAAGACCAGTAGCGTTTAAGCCGACGCGGGGGGAATAAGGGATGGTTAAGAGAGGAAAGGGACTGAACGAGTGGATTAGGATGAGGAGAAAGGCGGGAATGGAATTTAACGAAGCGTGATTTTGCGACTTCGTCGACTGTCGGTATGTTGAGGTCATGGTGGATTGTTTGGTTAGAAACATACCGGGGAGCATTAAGGATGGTACGAAGGACTTTTGACTGGAATCTCTGGATGCGGGAGGTGTTGGATTTCTTGGCGGAACCCCAATATTCTGTCCTAAAGTTGGAAGTTGCCCGTCCCACGAGAAGAATAGACCCGTTAAGCGTTAACGAACTTTGAACCCTTTGATGGTGGAACCTGTAAGAGTTCGGAAACCTCCGAAGGACGATTTCGCAAGTAAAAGGTGCAAAGAGTAACTTTTCGAAAGGGCACTGTATTTTAGTGAATCGGTTAGTCGACGGTACTCTACCACTCGTACCCTGGGCAAGCTCGTTCCATCTGAGGTGGCCGGGTACTCACGGTTCTGTAGTGGCGGCCAATACGATGTATGTATCTGCAGGAGAAGACCTCGGTAGGGGGGCAGGACGGTGCCACTGTCAGGTTGATCGTTGTCGGAATCGAGCAATCGAGATCGTTCTCCTCTTCGGAGACGACCGCCAGATGGCGAGGCCCCATGCTCGGCTGTTGCTCGGCTTGCATGATCAGGCCGATTATTATGTACAGCAACGGCGGCATGCATATGGCGAACAGCGTCACCCTGGAGCAAAGCGTACGGCACAAATTTTAATGGGTTGTCCGGAAAGTGGGTCGATAGGTGGTATATTGGGAGAGGTCTGAATATATCAGAATGATTGAAAACAAATGACACGCATACATATTCTAACATAATCCACGCTCTACAACACGTCAATTAGCAGAAATGCTAAATAAATCAAAATCAACGATCCACAACCATATTGTGAAGCTTGGCTACATAAGCTACATATGGGTTCCCCACCATTTAACGGAGAAAAATCTGCCGGATCGCATTTCCATTTGCGACTCGCTTTACAAAAGCAACGAGGGGACACCATTTCTGAAGCAATTAGTGACGGGGGATGAAAAATGGATAGTTTATAAAAACGTCGAGCGTAAAAGGTCTTGGGGAAAGCGCGATGAAACACCTTTAACCACCCCAAAAGCCGGTCTTCATCCGAATTTTGGATGACCAAAAAACACCGAAAGTGACCAACACCGCTACTGAAGATGGCGAGCGGCCGAAACCGGTCTGGCAAAAGACCGAACCAGTGAGAGACACGAAATCATTTCATCCTGCATGTAAAGTACCAATTTAAAATTGTGCGAAATTTTAATTCAATCGAACACTTACGACATATTTCTCGACGTCCAGTAGTAATTCTTAACCAGCTGAGCCTTGAGCCTGTCGAAGCTTATACCTTTTCCATTCGATTCCAAAGGATTAGCCCTCGCCTCTTCAACATCCGGATAATCGGCCTCGTCTTCCTCAAGGTTGTCGCCCTCCTAGATAGTTTTGTTTCATTCAATTCTGGTTTCTTTAACTTTTTTAACTTCAAAAAGTTAGTTTTTTAAAAATAAAAATAACTATATTGCTATAATACAACGCTTACATCCTGCTGTCGTTGACTCAACTTGAGGAACACTTCTTCGAGGCCGTCGCAATCGAAATTGTTCAGAAGTCGGTGCGGGGATTCTTCGGCCAGGAGTGCACCTCTCCGCATCAGACCTATCTGCGAGTTATTATTACTATTTATGGCTAGATCAGTCATTATACTTTGGGGTATAAACCTATTAAGATTTATAAAAAGCGTTTACTCACGACATTGGCGTTGCGGGCCTCTTCGATGTAGTGAGTCGTTATGATTATGGTTTTACCGTCCTCCGAAGAGAGGCTGACGAAATAGTCCCAAATGCTGTAAAACGATTGGTACAAATTGGTACGAAGTTGTATGTTTTTATTTAGGATTTTCTCGATTATTCAACTTAATGAATAATCTATTTTTTTACCTCCTGCGCAGTAAGGGATCAACGCCAACTGTGGGCTCGTCCAAGATGAGCAGCTGGGGATCGTGTAGCAAAGTCACCGCCATAGAGATTCGTCTCTGTTCTCCGCCGCTAAATTAAAAAAAAAATTAATTCCAACGCTAAACGTGTATTATAGTAAATTCTTGCTATATTAGTTTAAGAATGCCAGTGTAAATATTATTTCATTATGAACATTGTGTACTATTAGGTTCCACCTATTAGGATCGCACTACCGTAGATTTTTGTGTTTCCGTCTCCTCTCGCGAAACCCCCAAACAAGACAGTTAAACTGAATTAATATAAATGAGAAAAAAATTAATTAATAACCTGGATCGTGAAATCCTCACGTTTGGGGCAGGCAGTTGCAAAAAGTCGAAGAGATGTTTCTCCCTTTCGACAATGTCCGAGGGTTTCATGCCGTACATGTGCCCATAGAACGTGAACATCTCGTGTATCGTCAGTTCGCATTCAAGCGATATCTCCTGTCGAACGACGACCGCTTGTATTATATATAATTTGATTTAAATAAAAAACGAAAAATGTAACTTGAATGAGTGATAAGCAATCGGACTTGACCTGTGGCATGTATCCGACTTGGGACTTGTCCTGTACGGCGAGCCTGATACTGCCGGAGTCGAGGACTTGTGTGCCCACGAGGCAGTTGAGAAGCGTCGTCTTTCCACAACCGCTAGGGCCCAACAGACCGTAGCTGGAACAATATTTGGCGTATTATGGTCTATTATGTTTTTTTCTATGGCTTAAGTAGCGCCCTTCGTCAGAAAAACCAGCGCTCAGACAATCTGAACTTAACTAAAAAAAAAATAAACTGTATACAAGCAATATGAGGAATAGTGCAAATGGATTTAGTTCACTATCAGTGATATTTCAACTGATGTACTATTACCGATCCGATCCTGTGTACTGGAATCGGCGTTTATTAAATAAATAATCTCTTAAAAAAAACTTTTAAGGCACACCAATTGTAGATATCAATACTAACACACCTTTAAATTCCATAGATTTGTTGTGTGGGTTTGGTCTTTTGCTAGACCATCTTCAGTAGCGGTGTTAGTCACTATTGGCACTTTGCACTGTCACTGTCACTTGCCGCTGTACCAATTTCGGTAAGTCATATTCAATTTCAACTGTGTACATACAGTAATATAACCTGTTGCCTGTGTTGTATATCGTCGGCTATTGAAGACGGCGAGCGGCCGAAACCGGTCTAGCAAAAGACCGAACCGGCGAGAGGAGACAGAAACACAAGAAATCTACGGTATTCCAACCCATCGCAGACCACAAAACAGCTATGTTAAACGACCTTTAAATTGTTTATTAATTCGATTTCGGAATCTAGAAAAATGTCAATATCAGGAAAAATAAATAATTAAAAAAGAAATATAATAAATTCTTTCGTTCGTTTCAATAAATAAATCGATAAAAGTATGACTCTTCTTCTTTTTGGAACATTATAATTTCAGCGTGCCGCGGAAGTTGAACAATAAGTCCAACTGTACCGTTAGATAAACAAGGTTGATGGCTTAGCTCATTATTAATTTGAGTCGCGTGTTAAGGCGTGTTGAGTATTCAAAGATCAAGTATTCAAGAGTTTCCTGGTCAATTCACGACGGTCGGCCGGCCCCATTACTTACTGGACTTCTACTTTTTGACTTGTCAATTTTTGGCACGATTGCGAAGTTGTGAAGAACGGGCTTATTACCCTAATGGAGAAGTCCTTTCGTCCGCTCGCCATCTTCAGTAGCGGTGTTGGTCACTCACCCTTTTCATTTCACTCATCATTTCACCCGGGCAAGAAAGGCAAAGGGACGGATAAAGGAGAGAACGTGGAGATATTTAAACACAAGCAAAACCGACAAACAGAAAAACCACCGCAGTACAAGTGAGAGTGACAGTGTGCAGTGAGGATGACCGAAAGACATCCAAAGCGCCAATAGTGACCGACACCGCTACTGAAGATGGTCTAGCAAAAGGCCAAACCAGCGAGAGGAGACAGAGACACAACAAATCTACGGTAAAGTCGCAACAATTAAACAATCGGAATTGACGCTTACATTGAACCCTGGGGCACGGTCATATCGAATCCTCTGAGTACGACAGCCTTGGGGCTGTACCTCTTGTAGGCCGATCGGACAGTCACCGCCGGCGGACGGTCGTCGCCGCTGACCAGAGGAGCCATCTGGAAATGGAATGGAACGCCTACGAATAATTCAAGCGATATAGATCTCTTCCATCTTTAGTGCCATCACATATAAACACACGCCCGTAGCCATAAAGATTGAGTGGAGAAAAATAAAGAGACAGCATGAAGAAGAGACGAAACAGCATTTCGTGTTTTGACGCTAAAGTCATACTTGCACATGTCCGAAATCAAATCTTCAGCTTAACTGTTTCAAGGGTGAAAGTCCTACACTAGGACGTGCAGTATGCATTGTTTATAGAGTGCCCCCGTGCATGACCGATGGTGTATAGGCAGGTTACTGGTATTTACCGTTGTGTGATGCGGAACGGGGGTTTGTTCTCAGCCGGCTCCAATGTCTCGACTGTTGAGAGAGTACCGGTACCGGCGGTGGGTATCGACGGCCGAGCGGCTCACCCTCCCATGAATAAATCGTCGGGGGTATTTGGTGGCGTGAATATTTGATCGGCGAGGCCTCCCATCGCGTGGCCGTCCTCTCGGACTCTCAGACCGAGAATAGCGTAGCCCTGGGGTCGGCGCTCCAGCATTAAAAGGGTTAACTTGCCTTCCTGAATTATTCCAATCCGTGATTTTTACCACTGCGGAGTGAAACAACCCCCCAGTCGATCGCTTTTCGGGGTCGAATCTTCCTGAAAGAATAAATCATGAAGAAGTGAAACTTTGTCCTTCCCAAAGACACGAACAGGAGAATCGACTTTTACGCCCCATTCCTTTAGGTTTGGCGTGGCCCCAAAACTGTAAATAGTGTTTATATTTAAATATTTGGTCATATAAGAATAAACACTATAAGAATAAAAATATATCTATACGCTGAATAGTATTATGTAAACAGTATTTATGTTTACTGGTAAATATTTGGACAGCTAGAAACAATTTAAATATATATCCTCCAACAGATCTCATAATTGTAACACAGTAAGAATAAAAATAATCCTGTATTATGTAAATAGTGTTTATGTTGATAATTAAGTATTTAAAATGCTAAATATAATTTAAATATCTATACTCCAATTTACCTGGTAATTGTAACACATTAAGAATTAAGATAAATCTATATGCTGATTAATATTAGGTGAAAAGTATTTATGTCTATTTATAAACATTTGGTTTGGTAGAAATAATTTAAATATCTACGCTCCAACTGATCTGATAATTGAAACACTATAAGAATAAAAATAATTCTATATGATGATTTGTATTGTGTAATAGTATTTATGTTTATATATAAATATTTGGTCTGCTAGAAATTATTCAAATAACTATCTTACAGCAGATCTTATAATGGTATCAGATTGAGAATTGAAATAAATCGACATGTTGATTGCTATTACATAAAAAGTATTTATGTTTACTGTTAAATATTTGGACTTCCAAGAACAATTTAAATATATATCCTCCAACAGATCTCATAACTGTAACACATTAAGAATAAAAATAATTCTATATAATGATTAGTATAATGTAAATAGTGTTTTTGTTTATGGTTAAATATTTAGGTTGATAAAAATAATTTAAATATCTATCCTCCAACTGATCTGATAATTGTAACACATTAAGAATTAAAATAAATCTATATGCTGATTATTATTATGTAAATAGTGTTTATGTTTATGGTTTAGTGTAAATATGGTATTAGCTACTAAGATGACAAAATTACATATTATGAAATTGCAAAATGAAAACTCAAAATAGAATAAAATCTTCATTATTGAATCATAATTATTAAATTAAATGTTGTAATTGATTTGTTATACATTTTTCTTTTTGAATAAATTGTTATCTACAAATTTGCAATCTGAAAGTTCAATCAGTCACCGCTAGGTGTCAGTACCAATCAGGAATATTGATTTTAACACAGAAAATGATGAAAACTATATCTAATTTTTAAATCATTTAATACCAGCTACTATAATGATACAAATTCCATAATAATTAATAAAAATAAATGCTTTATTTATTATCTGGTGTTTTCCATCATTACCCTTATCATGAGAATGTAAAAGGAATAAATTAAAAATCTCTCTTAATAAAGATATATCTAGTGCTTAAATCAATTAACCTTAGCTACTATGATGATGAAAATTAAAAATTATGAAATTGAACAAACATAATAAACTGCGGAAAAGTTAAAATAGAATAACAACATTATTAATGATTAATATCTTATAAATAAAATGTTTTAATTGAGGTGTTATACATTTTTAGTTCTAAATAAATTGTTATCTGCAAATTTGCAAGCTGCAAGTTCAATCAGTCGCCGCTAGGTGTCAGTACCAATCAGGAATATTGATTTTAACACAGAAAATGATGAAAACTATATCTAATTTTTAAATCATTTAATATTAGCTCCTATGATAATACAAATTAGATATTATGAAATTGCACAAACCTAATAAACATCTGAAAACTCAAAATAGGATAATAACTTTATTAATAAATAATAAATAATAAATTAAATGTTGTAATAGAGATGTTTTACAAATTTATGAGTAGGGTAGCGATAGAAACACCAATTAATATAGAAGCAATTATTTTTATTAATTATTATTCATAGCAATCAAATAATTAATACATGTTTGGTATGGTATATAAGAAATTACCTTGGATTGGTCTTACTTCATAGTATAACAATAATAATGGGTGAAATACTTTTTAAAATATTTCATAGCTGTACCACATAGCATGGATCTTTAACATAGAGCCAAATATTCACTTTAGCAGTGGCAATTAATAAATTATATCGAATTTTGAAATCATTTAATATTAGCTAATACGATTATGAAGATCTATGTTAAAGATCCATGCTATATAAATATTTTAAAAAGTTTTCAACCATTATTAAAAGTGAATATTTGGCTCTATGTTAAAGATCCATGCTATGTGGTACAGCTATGAAATATTTTAAAAAGTATTTCACCCATTATTATTGTTATACTATGAAGTAAGACCAATCCAAGGTAATTTCTTATATACCATACCAAACATGTATTAATTATTTGATTGCTATGAATAATAATTAATAAAATAATTGCTTCTATATTAATTGGTGTTTCTATCTATCGCTACCCTACTCATAAATTTGTAAAACATCTCTATTACAACATTTAATTTATTATTTATTATTTATTAATAAAGTTATTATCCTATTTTGAGTTTTCAGATGTTTATTAGGTTTGTGCAATTTCATAATATCTAATTTGTATTATCATAGGAGCTAATATTAAATGATTTAAAAATTAGATATAGTTTTCATCATTTTCTGTGTTAAAATCAATATTCCTGATTGGTACTGACACCTAGCGGCGACTGATTGAACTTGCAGCTTGCAAATTTGCAGATAACAATTTATTTAGAACTAAAAATGTATAACACCTCAATTAAAACATTTTATTTATTAGATATTAATCATTAATAATGTTGTTATTCTATTTTAACTTTTCGTGTATTAATTATTTTATTACTATTAATAATAATTAAAAAATAAATGCTTCTATATTAATTGGTGTTTTCTATCATTACCCTACTCATAAACATGTAAAACAAATCAATTAAAACATTTAATTTATTAAATATTATTCATTAGTAAAGCTGTTATTGTATTTTGACTTATATGGAATTTGTATCATTATAGTAGCTGGTATTAAATGATTTAAAAATTAGATATAGTTTTCATCATTTTCTGTGTTAAAATCAATATTCCTGATTGGTACTGACACCTAGCGGCGACTGATTGAACTTGCAGCTTGCAAATTTGCAGATAACAATTTATTTAGAACTAAAAATGTATAACACCTCAATTAAAACATTTTATTTATTAGATATTAATCATTAATAATGTTGTTATTCTATTTTAACTTTTCCGCAGTTTATTATGTTTGTTCAATTTCATAATTTTTAAATTTCATCATCATAGTAGCTAAGGTTAATTGATTTAAGCACTAGATATATCTTTATTAAGAGAGATTTTTAATTTATTCCTTTTACATTCTCATGATAAGGGTAATGATGGAAAACACCAGATAATAAATAAAGCATTTATTTTTATTAATTATTATTGATAGTATTAAACACATCTCACAATTGTAACACATTAAGAATAATTCTATGTGATGATTAGTATAATGTAAATTGTGTCTATGTTGATGATTAAGTATTTAGGTTGATAAAAATAACTCAAATATCTATCCTCCAACTGATCTGATAATGGTAATACTATAAGAATAAAAATATATCTATATGCTGATTAGTATTATTTAAACAGTATTTATGTTTACTGTTAAATATTTGGACTGCTAGAAACAATTTAAATATATATCCTCTTGACAGATCTCATAAATGTAACACATTAAGAATAAAAATAATTCTATATAATGCTTAGTATAATGTAAATAGTGTTTATGTTTATGGTTAAATATTTAGGTTGATAAAAATAATTTAAATATCTATCCTCCAACTGATCTGATAATTGTAACACATTAAGAATTAAAATAAATCTATATGATTATTCGTGTTATGTAAAAAGAATTAAAAGAAATTAATATGAATTAGTATATAAATATATATAGTATATAAATTAGTATTATGCAAAAAGTATTTATTTTTACTGTTAAATATTTGGACTACTAAAGATAATTTAAATATCTATCCTCCAACTTATCTGGTAATTGTAATACATTAAAATTTAAAATAACTCTATATGTTGATTACTATTATGTGAATAGTATTTCCATTTATTTATAAACTTTTGGTTTGGTAGAAATAATTTAAATATTTATCCTCCAACTGATCTAATAATTGTAATACTATAAGAATAAAAATAATTCTGTATGATGATTTGTATTATGTAATAGTATTTATGTTTATATATGAATATTTGGTCTGCTAGAAATAATTCAAATATCTATCTTACAACTGATCTATTAATGCTAACACATTGAGAATTGAAATAAATCTATATGTTGATTACTATTGCATAAAAATTATTTATTTTGACTGTTAAATATTTGGACTACTAAAGATAATTTAAATATCTATCCTCCAACTGATCTGATAATTGTAACACATTAAGAATAAAAATAATTCTATATGTTGATAACTGTTATGTAAAAAGTATTTATGTTTATGTATAAATATTTGGTCTGCTAGAAACAATTCAAATATCTATCTTACAACTGACTGATAATGGTAATATTGAGAATTAAAATAAATCTATATGTTGATTATTATTATGTATAAAGTTATATTTATGGTTAAAATCTATATAAATATTATACCACATAATGTCTTCTTCATATTGAAATTTAGTAATGACAAGTTTAGAGTTTACTCAAGAGTAAATATAATGAGTAATCTGCATTCACAATGCGGTACATGAAGAGCATAATCTGCTGAGCATTAATAATTGTTAATACGAATTATTAATGTAATAAAAGTATAACAGAATCAGTATCACTGTAAACAGTTATCAAAATAACAGTCAATATTAAAAGAAAAATGAGTAGCAACATTTCTTTAGGAATTAATTACAAATAATAAGCGTGGATTCAATATTCCACTGTGTATCACAATGAGAATATAATGAAATATTAAAATTAGAATGAGTTAATTCACATTTTGGATTGGTGTTTGCTAATATTTATTTTAACAAGAATAACATGCAGACAGGTTCAGAAAGAATAATAAAATATGACTACAATTGAGCTGCAAAGAAAGAAACATAACTCTTTTAAAAAGGAAGAAAATCATACAATAATAAAATAAGAATCAAATCGTAATTGTTAAGAAAGAATAAATTAAAAGTATCTGTGGTTCACTAAAGTTTCATAATTAATTTGCTTATCCGAATATTCATTTTAAGTCACGTATATTACATTTCCCAGTCTGAAACTAAAATAACACTTAATGAAATACTTATGTATTAGGAAATTTACCATATAGTGTTTATATATGTTATATTCATTGTATTTTCATGTAATACAGAAAAAACGTTTTGCTCTGTATTACTATACTGTACACATTGGGACAACTAGACAAATATACCTTTAAAATCAAATACAGACTCAACTAATAAAATTGCCATAATCATTACAAAATAACATGATCATTATTTTGGGGAAATCAATCAATTAATTAGAGAAAATTATTGTAAATTTAAATGGTGTAAGAAGAAATTCATCAATTACCTAAGTTTCAGTTGGCTACTCTGGTCTGGGACTAGTTACTGTGCAAAAGAAAATTTTTGGCGTACTTTAATCTCCCGTGTTGTTTAATAACTTGTGAAAAACCACCTGATTCTGTTTGGAATGCTTCGGTCAACATAGGAAATGATAAGGGAAAAGGAAAAGGTAAGCCACATAACATTTAATAACTGGATGAAATGAAAATTATGAAACAATTTAGTTTGCCCTATACAGGCAAATTTCATTTGGGTTAATGTTATGAATGTAAATTGTGTAATGTAAAATCGCATGTAAATGTTGAAAGAATAGCACAAAATTATAGTTAATCTAAATATCTTAAAGTATTATCTTAAGTTAATCTTAAATATTGTATCTAATTTCCTAGAACAGAAATGGCAGTGTCCATAGTTGAACATATTTATTTCTCTATTCCTTTAATACATCAGTTGATGTTCAATAGTGAGTTATCTGATCAATTATTGCAGTAACAACACAATATTGATTACAGAATTGTAAATTTTTGAGAGGTTCCAATACATTTTTAAATGATATATAACTTCCAAGGACTGAAGCTTTTTCACCCCATTGCCTTGTTAATAGTAGGTGTATCCATATTTTTCACTTGCTCGAATCGTTACAAAAATTTTTTAAATTGAAAGGATCATTATGAAAGCCATAGCTGGGGTATGATTTATATAATTATTTTGTCATTGAAATTACAATTATGTATCTTATAGTATTTATGTATATGTTAGATTCATCTAATACAGAGCAAACTTTTTGCAGTGGGAATACCACACAACTTGGTATATTAGATAAATATAAATTTAAAATAAAGATAGAGACATAAAGAAGAGATGTATCATGATGAAAACATGGTCATTATTTTTTAGATATTCAGTATGGACTGCTTCCTTAATGAAAGTTAATGCAACTTGTTTTAAACTAGTTTAAAAAGAAATTTCTAAGTAGCAGCACAACACAGTGTTAATTTTGCAATAACTTTCAAGTACAAAAGCTTTTATTAAACTGCATTTAGATACATCATTTGCTGGAATCTTCACAAAAATTGTTTAAATTGATAGGATCATTATTGGGGTCTATCTTATTATAGTTGTTATTTCATTTGGAATACTAATATGTTTTTAACTAGCTTGGATTATCCTGTTCTTTAAATAAACCTATGCTACGGTTGTTAAGGTGTAGCAAATTTTACAATAATTCCTTAGTTGTAGTGTATAGTGTATTTTCTAGTTGGGCGTTAGGTAGGCTAATCTCCGGTAGGGCCGCGCTCCAGTCAGCGCAGACTCCATAGCGTTTCAGTAGTGGAGTAGTGCTCGCCGGGTCCGCACCTCGTCCGTTCGAGTCCGGTTATCGCAGACAAGCATGGACCGCTATCGCGTTTGCGTTGTCCTCCTCCTGCCGGCAAGGGGATAGACACCGGCGGTGCCCGAGAGGCGTATGAAAGGGAGTCCACCGAGGGAGGAGTGTCGCACCCGGAGAGGGAGGACCTAACGGGGACGGAGAAGTCGTCCCGGTACTTCGCCGGCGCGTGTCGCCCCGTCTGGGCGCGATACCGGGGAAAACTTAGAGGGAGCTTAGGACGGGGAAGCCACCGATCCCGGGTAAGGGGCGGACTACCCACCGAGCCGCAGGAGGAACCCTAGCGTAACCTACCCCCCCGGTAAGTTATTTGTGATACGGCCGCGTTAGGATTTTTTTGTGCCGCCGACAGGTGAAAGGTCAACTGTGTACACTAAGTTAACAGGTTCCGCTTTTCTCCCAAAAATAACGCCGGGTCGAGGACGTCTCTACGGGATGATTTTTTTGTCCAGCCCGAATCTGAATGAACGATCCGCGCTCACCTCTCTCTCTCTCTCTCTGTCTCGAGCGAAACCTGTTTCCGGTTCCCTCCGAAAGTTTCGCGGCGTGGTTTGCCTTGAAAGCCGTTTTTCAACGCTATCACCACTATCACTTGCCCGAGTGCTTAATCACTGACCGCTGGCTATTTATTAGTGACAGTGATTTCAAGCATGCCCACGTCTCCGGATGAACCGTCGCCTGTGCCCTCAAGCGAAACCCGTTCTCTCTGTTTTTCCTTGAAACGCCTTTTCACAACGACATTTTCCTGCCGCCGCTATCTTAGGAAGCCTTGTTTTTCCGTCCTAGTCTTCCATTGTTCGCCCGTCATACGGTGTCTACCCCGTGAGCATCCTCACTCGCTAATCGCATTGCATTGAAGCATGTAGTTATGTTAGAGCCAGGTTCAGACCTTAAAATCAACTTATTTGAGAAACTAAAGATATTCTGTGCGAAAGGTCAGTGATGGTGCATGAAAGGGGGACAGCTTTTGACCTACATTTGCACTTATTCAGTATACTGTCTTACAAAATAAACGGACCCCGTGCAATTTTGAAGAGCTGTTCTTCATTCTAATCAGCGAAGATTGTCGCACAGATCGGTTCTGGTTTCCGTATATCAGCTCCCGCGTTCGAATTATCGCTTAAACCGCACGCGATATCTGGAATAGTAAAAGTCCCGGCCATTTCAATTCAGGAGTAACCTTCGCAGTATAATTGAATTCTCGGTTCGATCCTTAAGAGCGACCGGTTCACGGCGTACGTGAGCTGGGTATTTACATACCTGTTTCTCATTAGGATCCGAGGTTTACAGTCCTTTACTGTCCCACAGACCCTGGGGTTCCCCCTAAAATGTTTATGTGTACGCTGTTACACGCTTTCGTTAGGCCGAATGGTGAACGAAATCGCAAATTTATTTTACTTTAAAACTGTACAGTACAGCCAACATTTTAACTGGTTGAACATTTTATATAAAATGCTGTAGACATATGCGTGTCATCACACTATTCTAATACAAAGTATAATACTATATATATCCCATGAACGCAGTGTTATAAAAATAAAAATATTTCAAACTATTTATTGTAAAAAGGCAATAACCAATACTAAATTAGATTACTTGATCATAAATAACTTGTTGAAAAATTAGTTGGGTTAATTCATGCCATATAGGTTCCTATAAATTTCTGGTATTGTTTTATTGATTAGACTTACTAGGTTCTTACCATATGCACAATACTAAAGTACTAATGTAGTTCTAAAACTCTACTATTAAAGTAGAATCCTAAATATGTAATTTGGTTCAATTGTCCAAGCGTTGGGTCTTAGTGTTAATATAATGTTGCCAATGTTAATTAAAATAAAATTACATGTTTTGCTGAATTTTATGTTTTGGATTCCATTGTAATTCATTTAACATCTCAACATTTTGTATCAACTGGACCTCATTATTGGGTGAATAAATCGTTCGAGAGTTTGAATGAAAATAAATCAATAATAAGTTTTAACATGTAGACTTTATTTATCTAAAATTTCTATTTTTTACTATTTCATTTAATAGAGACGGGCTATCGGAGGACTCCGCCTTCGGAGCGACGGCCTCTTTATTTTACAGACTTTCTCACGTTTCCTTTATAGTTGGACGGCGTTTTAAAGTTAATGATATTTAATGAAGCTTTTGTTTTTTGGCCCTTTCCGGTAATTAGCATCGGCGTGTAGGTTTAGAGCCCGTTTTTCACGAAGGTTTTTCTTCGGGGGTGTGAACTGTGGAACGTTGCGTGCCTAGTACTGAGTAATATTATGGTAATTTATTTAAACATAATATAAAGATAGTAATTGTTTTACACGATACTGGGTTAATGAAGGATCAAACTTTACAGGAAATTAAAAACTGAATAAAATAATACGTAGACACACGATTCCTTCAAGGAGTTGAAGTTGAAACTGAAATTACTTTTCATGATTTAAAAAATAATTTTCAAAAAAGAATATTACAAAAATTTTGATAATACCTAATTAATTGTTGAGAAATTTCGGGGGATATGTAAGAAAATAAGAACAAAATAATTTGTATATATTATATTAAGTAGTCGAAATTGGACTTAATTGGTTTGATATTAACTAAACTGTTAATGATATACTGGAGTTTAGAAGCTTTATTCAGTTTAGTTGGCTGGAATTCAAAGAATATTTGGCCTGCAACCGGGATTCGAACCCGGGTCTAACCACTCATTTTTATTTATGTACATAATTTGATATCTTCTAGAAAAACGAATTGTTTCGGCCGGGGGCAACAACGTCCGAAATTATACTCATCATCAATTCCGTTTTCAACTGTATAAATTAATTGAAAATGAATACGCCGTATTTATTCTGGCCTGTTTAAATTGATAATCTGGGTGGAATTTCATGTCCAATTATTGTCATTATTGCATTTTAGTTTTGTTTTTATAACCAAGCTGCCAGCTGAAACCTGTCTAGTTCCAGACCTAAAAAAAGAAGGGAATGTCGGCCCATCTCCGGCCTTTAATCTTACGGACGCTCTCGCTGCCTCCATTATCTGTTCCAGGAATGATAATATTTGGTAGCGCTAGCAGGGAGCCAGCCAGCGTTGTACAGTCAGATTAAAACAACTGTGGACCATTACATTTTGACCGGAATCCGTCCAGTTTCTCAATACAAATGCAGACTTTTCCGACTCCATAAGTGCCTATACAATGTGTCAACAACATTCTTTTATTTCATGTTTTGTTGTTTTGTGATGATACTGTGGCATTTCTGCTGATGACGCGGCTCTCGACGATAACTATACTTGCTTCAGCTTCGAATTGTACAGCCGGCTTTGAAAACTGCGGGGGGTTTTGCTATATTCCTCTGTTTAGCCAGCCCAACAAGTAGAATAAATAGAATTTTACAGTCGGTTTCATTTTATTTGTATCCGGGTCCACAATGTCTGATACGCAACTGTGCCTGCAATTTATCTTATCGCCTTCGAGGGTTTGGAATATCACAAATCTTGAGATTTCTCATTTCCACAAGCCCCATATTTTGTCTTCAGGAACGGTTTTGTAGTGTACGCGAATGAAGATAGAAACCGATACTGTGACAAGGACAATCTACAACTTTAAAAACGTCTTTCTCAACTGAGAAAAACCTGGCCTTTCCAGAATTATCGCCGAATTGTATAATAAGTTTTCTTTGAGACCATTGTCATCCCCGGACCCTTTCCTGTATTTTTCTTGAAAACGAATGTTGATATCTGTTGTCCATCAGTTTGGAATTTCTCCTCGACTTCTATAATTGACATGAATCTACGAGAAAGGCAGCAGTCGGGACGTCGTGGCACGGCCCGGTCCAATTGCCAAATTAGCAGGGTGTTATGCAACACGGCTTTTGTGCTTTACGTAACTATTACAGAAACACGCCTGGAGGAGGTGTCATTGTTTTACGCTCGGTCGAGCGTACAAATTGTAAAAAATTAATAAGAAAATATAATTATTTGAGATAAAAATGTAACGAATTAAGCGGTCCTATTAATGTGTAAATTGTGGTGACAGGCGACATAGAAATATTAACACATCTGTCCGGCTAAGTCGGAACAGAACGAGGAATGGTAGTTTTTGTTTTTAATTTATCACTTCGCGTTTCACTTTAACATTACTTTATAATAATAGCGTCCATTATCCCCTCTGATTCTGAAGAAGAATACTTCAGCTTCTCGCCATCTTCAGTAGATTAGTGAGACACCTACGTGTGTTGGTTTTTTGGTAGTGATGCTATTCCAAGAGAATTAAACTGTAGCTAATATTATTTGTTACTCTTCCATACCTTAAAAAACTAATCTTCCTAATTGCTTTATTTATATAAATGTTGAACTATCGATCTGTCCAATTTTGGTCCCTTCTAGGTTATTTCAAAACTCGACTGCAATGCGATAAGATAACAGTACGGGATATTTTTTTAACACAAAGTTAATACAGCTGCACGTAGCTAGACGATATGAGTGTTCTTTCAGACTCTTTACTACGTATAATAACAGTTTTCACATAACACGTTATTCCTAATCGTTTTCTCTATTTGTTCAATGTATATATTAGCATATATATATTATACATGGACATGTGTTTGATCGTTATGTAATACAGGTTACTCGTGAAAATCTAATAATATGAAGTTCATTTTATCGGGGAAATGAAAGAACTGAATACCCTGGAACTTAATTCATTTCACTGTGTTGCGCAATCCTCCGCCGAACCTGGACCGGTTTCGACCGCAACTACTGTATGATAAGATTTGGCTAAGTAAATACATAAGTATTTTAGAATTGTTTAACGAAATGTCCGAGTAGATTTAAGTGTGTTTGGGGATCCGCAGTTGATTTTACATACGCTGGTTTTAATATTCGAACGCTCAATTAAATATATATTAGCGGTGGATACCGAAACCGCGAACGTTAACACCTCTCGTGAATGGTTTGCCATCTACCGTGCCCGCATAGAATAATTTAGTGACATCGGTTGTCGCATTAAAAGGGCCGTAACGCGTGCGTCAATGCGCAAGTCAGTGAATTAAGCTCTCGGGGGGGTTTTCGTACCATTATTCTCCGTTCGATGAACTTAATTCTAGATTTTTTTCGTTCCATTCTGCCCTAGCTTTTGTCCTTTTGTCACGTGATCGCACATTTATGACACATAAATTCATTCCAGGCAAGACCCCTCTGGGGGACGGTAGTGTTTTAATGAACACTGTGTTAATGATTTAGCTCTTGTGAGGGGCGCTGTTTATGGCTATACACGTCGGTTTTTAATTGAGCGGTGTCATCGAATGGTGGGGCCCTTACAGCAGTCCGTTTTTGGTACACAAGATTATTGTATCGGTGTATATATTATATATTATTGTAGATAGAAAGGTATAGGAAGAAGAACGGTAATATAATATGAAGTTAACTTTGACGGTGAAATAAAACACTGAAAACCCTAGAACTGAACCCACCGAACCTAGACTAGAACTACCGTTGTGATAGATCTGATGAGATTGCTTAATCGGAAGTCAAAATTTCTGTGTATCTCCTTCTTTTTGCAACAGAATAACTAGAAGTCGGAAACCGCTATAATTACCGGTAGATAATTATTTTAGAATAGCTTAATTCACTCTCACAGTGAATGGTCTATTAAGAAGACGGGATTATACCGGTGGCAACCCGAGGAACACCGAGGCTCCGTGTACCTGCGGGCTTGTGAAGAGAGGTTGAAAAAAAAGTGTATTAAAATTCAGTTTGCGTTTATAACGTTTCGCCTGTATAGGAAAAAGGTTGTTGCCTGGATTGTGGTTTCAGCCGGCGCTGTGAGTTTGTAGTGAGAGGATAAGTTAGGTTGGTGCCGGCGAAGGGGTCGTTATTCCTCTCCCTCTCACTCCCTCTTACACCCCTCTATCCCTCTCTTTCCCCTTCTTGAACTTCCGTCTTTTAACAACCGGTTCCCAGAGCCTCCAGTATCGCAGCTTCACGCGGTCTCTCTCTTTCACTATCTCCAGTCCCTATCTCCAGGGCCTAAGATGGGTGAAAATATTGGAATATTTTGTTTTCCTTACAATTTTCTTTTTTCAATCGGCCTACCCTCAGGTTCAATATTTGTTTATCATTTAATATTTTAATTTAATCTTCAAACACGTTTTCCTTACATAATGGCGAGAAATTAATACTCTGAGACTCCTGTATAATACGATTCAACATAGTTCTGAAATAGCTAAGCTATATTATTAATATTTATCATTTTAGGATTTCATTGCCCAATTTATAATTTGGATAACAAAAGGATACCTGATAGGAGGTTCGTTAGGGTTTGGGATTCGATCTCATAGATATATCCTCAAATAATATCATTTATACTAAATATTTTATATTTAAACGGGTGAAATCGTGGCTTCTCTTCACTGCTATGTCACTTTATTTATTTTGTTGTTATTTGCGTTTCCAATATTTTTGCAATACAAGAAATCCGATTGCAGTCCCGAGTTTTATAATGGCATATGATAATGCAAACCGACAAACTTGATGACCGATATAACTTAAAGGTCCGTTATTCCATCGTTAAGGCTTTGATTAGAATCACTTAAATCACGGGAGGTCAGTCTCGGAAGCCCATACGGAAACTCGATCGGCTTTTATTAGAGGAACCCAATTGGCTGCGGCCTGTAATTAACATCTGCAAAGTGGTCGGGATAAAATTGGTTTAATCCAATTTACGGAGGGCGTTATTTTTAGAGCGCTTACATTCATCGGTCTTCCCGCTCCCTCCTCCTTCCGTCCGACCCCGGTACTGAATGCGGCAGTTCGAAAAGTATCATCCGTAATTATATTTACGCAGCTTTAATACACTTCGGTTCGTTAAACTCGGTTTTGTTTTGACAAATGTCGGTTCGATAGGGAGCTGCGAATTGTGCGGCGCTTACGGTTTTGAGGTATATTTTTTATGGGGTACAAGCTCGGTTTTGGCCGGAGCTTTTAAGCAACCTGTTGCAGCTATCAGTTTCGTCCATTCGCCCCCACCCCCGCCCCTACCACCCCTATTGTTTGTATAGCACCGGCCAATTTAGAATACGACAGTTATACATCGATCGTACGGTATAAATATCCCTGTAGATTGAGAATAACCTTGTAGAGTTTCAGTCCGTGCGTCCTGAAGCCGAGAAACTGACAGTAAAATTATACATTTGGTTCCTTGTACACGATTTATACAGATTGATCAATTTGTAGACCTGAGTCGGAAGAATAAAATCGGGCCAAAAATTAATTTAGACCTATTTTCAAACGTTGAGTGACTTAATCAGTTGAGAATCCGGTGATCTAAGCGCTATTGGCCGCTACATCTAATTCACTACTTGAATACAAATGCACGCTTAAGTCGGGCATAGATGTCGCTGTTTACGAATCGTAAAAGCCCTGAAATATTCACCAGGTTTCATACTGTACAAAAGTAACCTTATACCGCCATGAGAACATAAAGTGCACACTTTTACACCTCTATTACTAAGGTCGTGTACATCGTTCACTTTATTTATTTCAGAAAGACAAAAGAATAGTTGGGCTACTCAAAAATGCCCTCGAAATTTCATCCGTTGAGCCTCATGTTCATATCTATTTCATATCTAATTGGTTTAATTACTTTACAGAATATTGAAATTAGGATCCAGAACTGGGAGTTCTTATACTGGAAGTCCCATGCCAAATAGAATGGAATAAATAAATCTATCACTTGCATTGTTTTCGTAGTCACATTTTAATGTGGAATCGTAGAAAGAATTACGCCAATTTGTGACTGGGTGGATGAAGTATGAAACAAGAATTCACAGTTCTTGAAAAGCCTTCTGTCCCTTATAACACAACATTTGAAACTAATTATTTAGTTTTAAAGAATTAATTTTTTTTTCGACTTCGGATGATATTTTTAGCGGCACGGTTACTCCCAGAAGAATTCACAGAAGAGTAAATTTCAAACATCATTACCCGTTTCCTTTCCGTTTTGTCCGTTTTCCTAGTATCGTTTGATGTCCGCCTTTACATTGAAAGCCGGGCTGACGCGATGCTGGCGCCCGACAATACGGGATTCGCAATGTTAATTTCCTCTTATAATTTATATACAGCGGCTGGGTTTTCGAGTTTCCTTTGTGTGTCTCCTTGTTAGACCCTTTTATCGATGCTGTCCTGGGAAAAATTTTACTTTCCACTTTTTTTTAATCACTCTCTCCATTCGAATATTACAAAAAATATGCGCGACCGGCCGCGGCAAGATGTAAATTAATTTTTGCCTCGATAAATTCCCCCAGAATTACTTTCCTTTGGCGCTTTCAAATTTTCATAAGCGATTAAACAATCGGGTAAAATAAGTGGGTATTTTTAAATAACGAGACTATGCATGTGCCCAGTCGCCATTATAATATAATATGCATGGTGTAACGGTTTAAAATTGTACTTTTCGAATTGAGTCTGTTAATTGTAACGTTTTACGGGTTTTTCGTGATTTCAAACGACAGTTCCTATTCCCAGTCTGAATAGAGTGTCGGGTATTCAGATTTTGCCAGCGTCCTCAGAAGATATGCACCAGTGAATCGAAGCCAATAGCCGTTCGAGATAGGACGGGTCGCTATGAATAGCCGTGATTCAAAAAATATGCCCGCCGGTGGGACGTCCACTAGGAGATTACTAAGCTCCGCGCACTGTTCGATTGAGTTCCCCAGAGTTTAACCAATGCGATACTTTATTATATAAATCTCGTCTCTGTGGCAAATCTCTTCAATATTATTCATAGAGGTGTTTTCGTAAATGTTTTTCCATCTTATGTTACGGTTTAGAGAATTTTTTATTTATTTTGTTTGTTCTAGTTAACTATATTAGTAATGCTTATAAATATATTGTTTAATATGGAATACCTGTCTGGTGGTCTGAGGGATTTTAATTAATTAAACTGTCTCCAAATGTCGAACCAGCTTGCTATAGTGGTTACGGGACCTTTATTGTCTCATTATAATGAGATTATTTAAAAACTGGTTCAAATTTACAATGCTACACAAAATTTGATTCTTGTTAATCGACAAGACATTGTCGATTACCTATTTATGATTTCATATAATATATTCAGCGATACAATTAATTACGCGCCTGCTATTCCAGTTTTACAGTCGTGCTCGTTGTTATTCGACATGCTAATACTGGTAGTTGGTTTACATACTATAGTTAGTTTAAGGTAATTGTGGGCGCCAGCGCATAAGTCAGCATAGGAATCATGTTTTAATGATCACTCTCGCAATTTCTGCCGCTAAAGCCCATTCGCCCTCGAGGTAAATATGGTTCGGGATACCCACCTCTGTCAGTAGCCTACCAGTAGGTAATTTGGTAATAGCCACTTTTTCGCCGCTACACAATGTCAAAAACAGTTGTAAAATACTACTATACTGTAAAGCACATCCCGGATTTATGAACGCTTAATTTTTACTTTGACAGTGCTGTCCGTTTATATTAAACGGATTAGGGATTCAGAAAATTTAGTAATGATGATCCCGAACCACCAGAAATATAACCTGAAGTTATACTCTATATTAAATTTTTATATAAATTCGTTAATGCCTGAAAACTGTTTTTAGGAGTTCACATTATCCTTTCGAACGAAGTAAAAAACTCCTCAAAGTAATGGAATTCTCAAATTAATAATCCAAATTTATCTTTAGTAAGTGGCAGTTCAGGAAAATAAGTTCCAATTTACATATTTTAAGAAAATCATTAGTCGAGCAACTCTGCGAAAATTTCAAGTCGAGAACTTGAGTCTCTGTTCCGTGCAAATTTTCCTTAAGGGCTCACCTATATTTAAGTCGGCCGAAGTTATCTTCCAAGTTTTGATTTCAGTTGCTGTATTATCCTATCCTAGTATTTAGAATTGAATGCACGCATTGCGGTATATCCTAAATGCTAACCCAGATTCCTCTTTCATTTAAATATGAATCGAATATAATATAAGTTCCAAATATTTTCGTCTAAGCCATCTCAATACAGGATATTCTCCCATAAAATGTCAACTTTTATTCAGTTTTTTTTCTATATAGGGCTTAAGTATTAATAGAAGTTTAATTCATAATACTGCATTTTATAATTCGATTAATAGTTTCAATCAACAAGTTTTTTGCTACTTATTCCCATTCAAAATCATCCTGCCAATTGATTTTCCATTAGCCGAAGGTCAATCAGTGTCAATATTTCAGGAAATATTGCGTGGGTGACACCCACGCCCAACACACCGCCATCTTTAATTGATTATTTAGAATGTTTTGTCTGTTTAAATAAAGTATTTCAATCCTTTCCTACCAGGCACACGTCAAAATAGAGACCTTTTTTCACCATTTATGCATAATAGCCCCCGGTTTTACGGAACGTGTTCAAGCATTTGTGAATTCGTAGATAACTAACGGAGGAACAGGTATATAATCAGTTTTGAGCGTAAAAGCTAAAAAGAAAGCGAATGTAGGTTAATTTTGGGGTATGGAGTATTTCCATAGGGTTTAATGAGATAACGAGGCATTTTTGTGAGATAATTTTTCCAAGGGTTTAAAGACCTACTGTAAGCTAAGTGCTGGAGGTATTGTGAGTTAGATGTTAATTAACATTAAAAAGGATTAAATAAAATATTTAATATAGTAATTTTATGTAGTAATTTTAATATTGTAATCTATTACATTTAATGGCAATTTTTTCTTTTATTCTAATGAAATAATTTGTTATGTATCATTACTCAGCGTTCTCAAAGACATACCGGAGTATTTTTTAAAAATTATTTTTCGGGAAAATCATTGATGTTCACGACCGTGTTTCTTTTGGTCGAAGAACTCAATTTTCCAGTCGCCCAATTTTCCCGACTTCTAGGGGTCAATTCATCGGGAAAAACAGAACCCGAAAATTAGGTTCAATGAGATAATGAGGTATTTTTCGTGAGATAATTTTTCGAAGGGTTTAAAGACCTAATGTAAGCTGAGTGCTCGAAGTAGTGTGAGTTAGATGTTAATTAATATTAAAAAGGATTAAATAAAAGATTTAATATAGTAATTTTTGTTTATCTATTATATTTAATGACTGTTTTTTCTGTTATTCTATTGGGATAATTTATTATTTATCATTACTCAGCGTTCTCAAAGATATACCGGTGTATTTTTTTTCAAATTATTTTTAGAGAAAATCGTTGATGATCACGACCGTGTTTCTTTTGGTCGAAGAACTCAATTTCCCCCGACTTCTAGGGGTCATTTCGTCGGGAAAAATTGTAGCGGTGAAATCACCGCCGAGAAATCTATCCTTCCTGACAATGGAGCCGGGTATAGCGGTGAATAGGAGTCCGGTTGTACGCTATTAATGGGCGTTAATTGCGCGGCAGCGAGTGCCGCCCCCGCCCCCACTCTTTAATTGCCGGTAATTGACGCGGTTCGGAATGGACGCCACTTCTGGATATTACCAATTGCGGACGGTATCCGTGCTGTATAGGCGGTCAAACTTACGGGCTACCACTGGGGAACCGCTAAAAGGGCGACCGTTTCCAATCTACGAACCTTTATAACACGCATTCAATCTACGGAAAATATGACGAATTCGTAACATTAATTTGGTACTATTCCGTTATAACAAATATGCATTCGGATATACGAGGTCTGTTCAAAAAGTATCGCGAATTTTAGATTTCCGCGAAATAAGTATATTCAATCTACGGTTGTTTTGTAGCCTCATGTTTGTACACATGTATCTCACTTATGCCGACAATTTCAGCCGTTGTGAATGTTCAGTTAATCTTGCCGTTTTTCTTGCGCGTTTTTTTGGTTAGTCTTCGATTTTTACCCATTCCGAAAAATGGATCAGAGAATCTGTGTCAAATTTTTGCGTGAAAAATAAAATTAAATGCGCGGAAGCGTATCGAATGTTGACTGTGGCATATGATAAAGCTACCTTGGACCGAAGCGACGTTTATCGGTGGTACAAAATGTTTTTAGAGGACCGAGAAGATGTGAACGACGAAGCCCGAGCACGTCAAAAACGGACAAAAAAATTGTGCCCGAATTTTTGGCCAAAAACAACACACTAATAATGCCGCAGCCACAATATTCACCAGATCTGACCACCTGTGACTTTTTCTTGTTCCCAAAACTGAAAAGGCACATGAAAAGACGACGCTAGGCTACAATTGAGGAGATAAAAACTGCATCGAAGTTGGAGCTTAACAAGATTACAAAAAATGAATTTTTGAAGTGCTTTGAGGATTGGAAAAAACGTTGGCACAAGTGTATAATATCTGGTGGGGATTACTTTGAAGGGGACAAAATAGATATCCATAAATAAATAAATAATTTTTGAAAAAACCCAAAATTCGCGATACAAAAAAACGCGAAATGATATTGAAGGATTCTGGTGACCAAGTGAAAAAATATATGGAGTATGAGTGTTGGGAAAGCCCGTAGTAACGGAATGGTACCAATAATTTTAAAAACTGTTACGTGACCAAGTAAACCGATCAATAATGTGACCAGCCTAACCCACCGATTACTTATTGCACGATGCAATTACAACCGATATGGGGATATCGAAGACTTCAATTTTCACGATTGTTTTGGCCGTATTCAGTAGTTGTAATGGTCGTTAAGAAAACATTAATGCTTTCTTTAGTTGTGTAAAATGAATCGTTTAATAATAGTTAAAATTTACACAGAAAATGTTAACTGATTATATTTTATGATAAAAACTGCGATAATTAGAGAAAAGTAATTAGTATGGCCTCACTAATATTTGGCAAAACGTTACAAAAATCTGGGATAATAGTTAATCAATTTATGGCCTGGTGTACTGGGCGTATAAAAGATCAAATATAACAGGGATATTGAAACCGAAAACATTCATTTTACCCTAGGTTTTTCCAAGGTCCTGTCTAATTTCATGTCATTGCTATCATTTCCCTTTCCTACCGGATGATATTATTATCAGCTTATTGCAAAACAATAATAAACCTAGCGTGACGTGTAAAGCCTATCAATGTTGATTTTAGACAGGAACGTACATTTGTAAAAACCCATTCTTTAGGGTGTATTGTACGTTATTAAATAATGAATTTCTAATATTATTTCTTCACGCGCAATTTTCCGACTCCACTCGTCCCAGTTCACATGTGATAATATTCCTTGTTATTTTAACATAAAACATTAGTAAGAATGACGATGTTCCGTAACTGTCACCCCGGGCTCTAACACACCATTAAATAACTAATAATTCTAGCATTTAAAATATCGACAAGCCCAACATCAAAATTTGATGTTGATTTTCCTTTCGTTATTTGCATTCGTTCCTGAGAAAATTCAGTTTAACATTTTTTACGGATTGTAGGAATTAATTAACGATATTTTTCCATACTTTTCCTAAAACATTTACTTATCGTTTCCGAAACGTTTATATACTTACGTATATTGGCGTGAAATGTATAAAAAGTTTGCTCCGTCTGTATATACATAAATAAGGTTTTTACTCATTGGAATCTGTGTAAAAATGTTTCAATTTTAATTTACCATATCAAATATTTATCGTAATGTTTCTCAATTATTACTGACATGTTTGTTTTTCTTTGCAGGTAAGCTTGATTTCTGTTCTGTGAATCATTCGAGGGAGACGAAATGCATGCGAAGTGTTGGCACAATAGGTATAGTAATATAAGATTTTAAACTATTTTTTTCCTAGACAGACATTTTTTGGGGTTGAAATTCGATTTGATTTTTGTCTGAAATCCTCTTCTAAAGTGATTATAAATCGAGCTAAAAGAATTATTTTTTCATTTTATAATAATCACTAGTGTCACTGTATAACTGTCTGTATTATTGGGCTAGACCATTATGTGGGGCAGTGTCATGAGCGTTAATTGTGAGGTTTGTCGTTTACTGTTATTGTGGCGGTGTCTAATTGTTCTGTATCTCGAGAGCGGTTAATGCGATACGTCGTCATATAACATGTTGGTGAACGAGTGATTTTTAAAAGGTTTGTTTGGATTCCCTGCGTATTATCTCGTTAGGCTTCATTAATCTTGATTTACCAGCCTCTCGAGACACTACTGAGGTGTGTACTGTTCATGTACTTGAGAGGGTTGTTCTTGATACGCCAGTGTGTAATTTTTCTGTACGCATACTAGCTGTAATAATTTGGAAGGCGAGCGAAACCGGTTTCGGCCCCAACGGAGGATAACCCAGCGCCAGTTGTACTGAAATTATCACTGCCGGTTACGTAAGGATTTTTTTCTGATGCCCGGAATCGCGTTACGCAACTCAGGTATGAGTGGGGGAGCCGTGGTCCGCGACCGATTCATCCTACACGTAGAGCAAAAAGTATGTTCAGCTCTATTTTTCCCGACATTTGGTTATGGCTGTGTTTTCGCCTCCCAAGTTATCAGCATAGTGTGGAACGTTATCATTCTTTCAATCCTCCCGGACGTACAACCCAAATGAACTATTTTTGAATCAGCGAGTGTAAAAGAGAAGATTGCAACAGTGTTGCATACACAAAATATGTATTTGTGATCGAAGTTTTATTAATATTTATAAATATATAGCACTAGAGTAAAAAGCCTGGGATACACTATCGGTTCTGGTTTCCACCGCATCCATGAAGTATTGCTCTCAACAGCGCCATGTTCTTTAACTTGAAATTTTCAACTAATCAGCTCTACCTCATCGTTGATTTCTCACAGCGAATTTTCTTTAGGGACACTATTCCTCGATTCCGAGCAATGCACCCCCTTTTTCCCTTTCCCAGTTACTATTGACAGGTAATTCAAAAATTTTCATATGAATATTTTTCCATCCTCCTGCCTAATTTGTTTAGGGTTCGATTTCGGCCCTTCGTTTGTCGGAAGCCTGTAGCTCTTTTGGCCCTGCGCTGGTGGCTGGAGGCTGAGGCCCCGCGGCTCGACAATGGGGCCGCGCTAATTGTGCGGACCGTATTGTTGTTGCCCCAGCTGTTTGTGTGCGTGCCCAGCGTTGGCATTGTCGACAGATAAAGCAGTTGAGGCTTCGGGACGCTTAGCGGTAGCGTCCGGCTTGCCAACGGCTTGTGATCAATCGTCCGCGGAAACACCGCCAACATTTTCTCATCTTCTACACTACTTTAAATTTTATTCGGGCAATTTTAAATGTTATAATAATTCAAACAATTCAGATGACCGGCGACCTTCAACTCTCCAAATTACAGCTTATTCTAGGCTCTTATTTGATTAAGTGCAGTCGAGACTTTGTTCCTGCTTAAAACTCCTCTAAAAAAATATTGTACTATTTTTAAAGTTAAAGTTCATGTTCTGAGTAAGCTTTTGGGACATCTTTTTTTCCGTTTAGAGGCGAACGCGCGATTTCCCCAAAAAATATTGTAATTGTAGGGAGGCCGTACTGGTGCGATACCAACATATACGTGCTCCAAGCTTTATCGAATCAATAAATAAATATTCCTATATTTGGGTGTTTGTTGTCGGTAGCGCCGGTCCTTTGTATGGATTTTTTTTATCGGGTATTGAATTGAATTGAATTCACCATAAACCAAGGAGATGGTCTTTCGCCCTATTGATTAAATAATTTATTTTTTATACAAAGATTGGTAAAATTTGTTACATTATTCTATGAATAACAACATCAATATAGTAAATATCAAGCCACTAACTCCTGCTGCATGCTTCAGAGTGTTGTGCGTCCAATTATGTCGTTTATTAAAAAACAATTATCACTTTATTCGTTGGGTCCGCTAATTTTCCGCCAAGAAGCTGTTATAGGAGTTTCTGGTGCGCCACAAATTAACATGATAATTTTCAAACATCGAATCAACTATTCGGTTTATGATTTACCAAAGAATGACTTAAAATTGAGAAACTACGTTTATTGAATTCAAATGTTAAATATTTTTCGAAAACATTTTGTTTGAAGCAACCATAAATAATTGGCTCAATTATGATTTTATGGCTATTCGCAGTTCGCTCGATACTTTCACCCACTTTCAACTTCCTCATATTCATTTTAGAGGTTCGTTTTGTGGTTCGATAGTTCTGAAATAATTTACACTGTGTCTTCAACCTCGTTTATTTTCTCTTCTAGAAATAAGGCCAATGCTTTTACAAGAATTGACTATCTGAGCACCCCGCCCCTTATTCTTTAGATTTTTTAATCTCATTAATTGCTTAATACTAAAAATGATTTCCTCAGAGTAATATTTGGCAAGAAAAATAATTATTATAATTTTTACGTTCACTTTGCAGTAAATCTACCGCATTTATTACTTATAGTCGTTCCTTAGCCAAAAATTGAAATAAAACATAAGAAATTCGTAATTTCAAGGTTTAAGGTTTAAGATGAATTTTCAAATTTAAGAAAATACGGTTTTTTCGATAAAGGGATTTCATTGCCCAATATTTAAATGCGCGAGGGTATTTTCCATACTTAAATACAAGGTATTGATTTAGACTATATCATACCCAATTCCCGTATGGAATCGGAGAAACGAGGTATGTGGTTAAAAGAGAATGAAATCAAGCGCCGACCCGTGTTTCCAATTTGGCGAATTTTAATTTCGTTTGCCAGCGACGAGAGTTCTGACGCATTCGGAATTTTCGATTTTAATTATCGCTGAGTTATTACACCAAAGGCGGTGTACAACTCGAGTTGTACACACGACCAGCAATATAATGCAATTCGATTTTCACCATTATATGTTATTATGAGAATTTAATTTAGTTTAAATCGATTTAGTTTAAGTTTCTAGCGGATTCCAGTTTTATCCAGCGTTTTATACGGCATTTATATTTTCCGTACTTGTTACCTAACTCACATTTTTGTATTGTCCCTAACCTTCACATGCTCCCGTCTGTAATTAGACGCCTCAGTCTAGACTTAATGACTCTTCTGACACCAATAATCCTTATCTTGCTTATTCTCTTGTATACATATATTTCGTTGTTTTTTTTTGTAATTTAACTCCTTACTGGTCTACCCAACGCAATTAAAACGCGATGTTTCGTAATACAATCATTAATAATAATAATAATATAGTATACACCAATTATATCACAGTTATTGTTGAGGTAGTAAACAATAAACCATTCCGATCGAAGCATGATTATAAACCAAAGCCTCGCAGTTTCTTTCCTTTTTACACCAATGATTACACAATTAACACAACAGTAACTTTATTGCAACTCTATTCAATATTGAAAACCACAAGGCATTGACAATAAAATATTCGGTTTTATATTATTCCCTCCGGGAAAAACGGCCTCATTGTGAAAGAGCGAGCGGGCCCGGGCATTTTCGAGGAAGACAACGACAACATCTGTCGCCGGCATTTTCGCGCGACCTTTTATTTTTCCGCGATAAAACCGTCTGTTTTGAAATTCCAATTCAAAATAACGATCCGGACTCGATTTGGAGAGTTGATTTTAGAATAAAATATTCCCTGGTTTCCGACAGAACGAAGGACGGCGCGCGGACGGAATAAATGCGCTTCGGGTCCGGAAGGAATAAATTCTTGAAGAACATAACGTTGAATCGATCCCGGCTCCCTTGGGAGTTTATCAATTTAACGGATTAAAATGTCGTTCAAATATTTCGTATTGAAATCATGTCGCTCTTTAGATGGAATTTTAATAATTAAAATTCGGAAAATAATTTTTAATCTGAATGCCAAAAGTATTGCCACCAGTATTGTTGCACACGTATGTTTTGTTTGCTGGTTTTTTCTCATTTTATTTTTTAACGAAATTCCTGCGAATATTTCGATATTTTCGATACACGGCAAATTGGTGGAAATTTAATTAAGATATTAGGTCGAAATTCATTTAAAAATATGATTCGCGACCAATGGCCGGTGGCTCCGAAATTACCCCATTAATTGGTCCTTTTTCCCGGTACCACCTGTCTCTCGTCCTGTATATCTTGTCTTATAACTGCACTTATAACCGTAACAGCTGCTTCCCATCCGAAAGTGCAGTTATAACGCCGCCGCTTTCAATTACAAAGTGGCTGGATATAATGGGAGTGTATTAACTGCGCGGCGTGAAGACGCCGAACCGGGAGCTGATCCCGTTTGGTGTAGGCCTAATTATCCTCCGGTTGCGTATTTCGAACCGTAAGTCAGGTAAACTCATTGGAATCGCTTGTCGAATTTGCCGCTATCTCGTTGCTTGTCGAATAGAACTGGAATATCTAATTTCGTTGTAAATTTCGAAAGCTTCCGAACGGCCGCACGATCACCTTGGCATTACCAAAGTGAGCACAGAGAGCGGACCTTGTTAGCGAAGTTCAAGTTCGTGCCACAGCTGGGAGCCATTGCACCCGCTCTTTACTTTACTAACTCGAGGCAATTTTTTTTCTAACCTTTCAATACACATTAAGGAAATTTATTATTTCACGAAATCCATTATCGATTAGGTATCTTTATCTAAATATTTGTAATATCGTCGTTGATTTTATTTCAGAAAAAATTAATGCTAAATTCTGTTTAAATGATACAGGCGAACCTCACTAGTAGTGGTAAAATAAAATCTTGATGTCAGTCCTTTGATGCCAATCATGTAGTATAGGAATAATGAACATTGGTCATTACGTTTTTTCGCATAATTGCTCGGCAGTATCAACTAGGCCTTGTATAGAAACCAGTGCGCTATTGTCGTTCTACCTCATTATAAGGCGATAGCAAACATTTTTAACGAAGGCCCAATTAGGCTGGATATTTGGACGGAAAATGCTAAAACAAACGGGCGACGGATATTTGATTAAAATATTAGCTTTCATATGGACAGGTGAATCCTTCACGTTCGTCGGCAAATACGGATAATTATGACACTGATTCGTGTACAATGTGCATTGTTAAATATCCCTGTTTTGGTTTATGTATTTTTCTGTGTAAAACAAAACGAAACAGCTTTTGTAAACATCATCATTCTTGTGATGTTCTGTCTCCATTCGCTTATTGACATACGTAATATCTCACTACTACTAACGATGGTGAATAGCCGAGAGTTTTCTATTTTAGGTAATTTAAGCGAGTGATGATAAAATTATATTTTGGGTATTAAAACACTGTATGTTGGTTTTATAATTTTAATATTACCGGTTGCCACGGCTGTAGAAATGTCGTGGGAGTGGTTTCAGTGTGCGGTTATCATTCGACACGAGGAAAACTAATTGGGTTAAAACGTGTACTTTATTCGAATTGGGACCGTTCGTTTGGGACTATTATTATCGGGGGAAGTAGTAATTCCCGTGTTGCTCCACATCCTCGAATACTAAACAAATACCACCTTAGCTTTTGTGAACATTCGAAAACCCGCGAATTCGGGCATTTTCTATTACAACTCCCGCACTTGCACAAATACTAATTAGTGAGATAGCCGGTTTCTAAAGGATTCTATTTTGGGAGTGGGGACCGTCCCAATTTCCAACGGGGGTGGGGGTGGGTCCTTTGTTCTTCGGACGTCAGAGGGATGATTGTATTTCAGGGTTGGGGATTTGAAGAGGGCTCGTCGGTGAATTGCCTCCCTCCGGTGTTCGGGTGTCTATGTGTTTTTGCGTGTGTTCACGGCCCCAGTTGTCCGTCCAACATGCGCCGTGCACACCTCGCGGCCTAACAGGTGAATCGTTCCAGGATAAATATAGTGTAGGATAGTATATAACTTTCATGTTTTTCCATACTTTAGGCTGAATTAATCGCGAACGTCATTCTCAACGGTATGTGGGTCCTCAATGACTTAGAATAGCTACTTATTTGATGCTATACTAAACCGGACTCATTATAAATTTCTTGTTTGTTTAAACTAAACAAGAAAAACTAAATACTAATTGGAGAACACCGTACTCTCATTGCCGGTCCAGAGGAGAGTACAGGATCCGTCTGTTTCTTTGTTGTTCGGACGACAGAGGGATGATTTTATTTCCTCTGTCTCCGTATTTTGAAGGGGTTTTAATTCCGCCCGGAAACATTTGTCGGCATATTGTTTTCCCTTTTCTGCGCCCCTCCGCCACTCCGTCTCTACGCTAAATATGAAAGTGCACTCGCCCTTTTATTAATCTTAATTGGCCGGCGGACCTCTCACTGTCCCCATTCTGCTTTACGAGCCATAGCGGAAACACCCTTTGAGTTTATAATTAAACAGTTCTGTATGGTTTTGGGGACAGCCCTGGTTCTTCTTGAAAATTGTTTATTTAATTTTGAGAAATAAAGCCTGGATTAAGGCTCTCTTTCGATTCTTAAAAGTAATGGGAAATGAAATTCTAGTGAACCGTGAAGAACAACTACCTGTGTAGATACAAAATTTTTCAATATTATGAAACATTTCCTTGTATATAAAAAGAAGATGCATTTATTGTAATTGCACTTTAAATACCCTCTCTTAAGGATGACCGTTCGCTGACCGATCTTCGACTTCCAGTCCCCCCCCCTTTTGACGCGAATCGAGCAAATGGGCGGCTGTAAGTCGAAAAACTGGTTTTGAAATTGTTGTTCCCGATTAGTAGAACCGCGTATTCCGCGTTTACGCTCCTTCCGCGAACGAAGCCTGTTTGTGACTTCACTCTTATATAGCCTCGCAGTCTGAATATTCATTTTGTGGCCGATTGAGGGCCCAGAAATATGAAGACCCCCCCTCTTCTTTGAAATATATATTTCAGGCTATATTTCAAATTTAACCTCGACCCCGTGTCCTCCAGTATTACCCCGGAAGAATATTAATTCGTATATTAATTCAGCTCGTTATTTAAAAGTGTCAGAAGGAGGGGGGATATATAATTTGAGGAATGGAAATATTATCAGTCGGGTGTTTCCTACTCTCCATTATAGCCAAAAATGACGTGTAGTGATAGTGCTAGCACGTTGCTTCACCTTCAACCGGTAAGCGTAAGTACCTCCCTGTATCAGTGCCGGATTGATGGCTCGATTTCGATCTAGGTTGACATTATTAAGTGGCATTTTTAAATTTGAGAAAATTAAATTGATTAAGGGTCACTATACTGAGTAAATATGTAGATAAATTACTTTTTTAAATTGTAAGAAGGCACCATTTGTTCTGTCGGCAAGAATAAACTGCATGACAGTTTTTAATTTCTAATATTCTTGCCGTTAATTCATTAGGATTTGTTTAACATACCTGTTTTGTGGTCTGCGAGGGGTTGGAATACATTAGATTTCGCGTGTTTCTGTCTCCTCTCGCCGGTTTGGTCTTCTGCAAAACCGGTTTCGGCCACTCGCCATCTTCAATAGAACGTAGGGGAAACGGGCCCATTTCCGGGGATACCAACCGTGATCAATGAATACTCATCCACTGCCGGCCAGTACACTAGCAATACTAATGACGTAGAGGCATGCGGTTTTTTATTTTGTTTTTTTATTTATCAATTTCCGCGTAGTGAGACACATTTGTTTCTAAAGAAATCCTAATGACGTAGATTTCGTGTGTTTCTGTCTCCTCTCGCCGGTTTGGTCTTTAGCCAGACCGGTTTCGGCTACTCGCCATCTTCAGTAGCGGTGTTAGTCACTATTGGCACTTGGGATGTTTTTCGGGCGTCCTCACTGCACTGTCACTGTCACTTGTACTCTCTGGTATATATATACACTCGACAAACGGACAACCACGACAGTACAAGTGCCAACACATCCAAAGTGACTAACACCGCTACTGAAGATGGCGAGCGGCCGAAACCGGTCTGGCTAAACAGGCGAGAGGAGACAGAAACACACGAAATCTACGTCATTAGGATTTCTGTAGAAATAAATGTGTCTCACTAAATAATAATATAAAGGGACAAAATAAAAAACCGCCGACCGCATGCCTCTACGTCATTAGTATTGCTAGTGTACCGGCCGGCAGCAGTGGATTAGTATTCATTGATGACGGTCGGTATCCGGAACTGGGGCCGTTTCGCGACAGCTGGCCCCATATAGGCTTACACTCCTGGCAGGGCCTGCCGCGAACTATTGTTAGCATGGTTGCGGCTTGTCTGGCACACTCCTTTTTGTCAGTCAGTGAATATTTTAGCTGACGGCTTCTTTTGAAATGAAAGAAAGTGAAGTAGCAGAATAAATAATCTGCTTCGTCCAGGCCAAGTGTCGATTCTTATCGAATTTCGGCGATGTTTGTTTGGCCCTCGTTCCGGTTGAAAGATTCGTGAGGAAGATTAGTAGGTAAGTGTTGTGTACAACGATTTCTGGCAGATTAATATTGTCGCGTGCATAAATAGATATAGTAGGTTAGTTAATAATTAAGATTCTCTTCATTGGTAAATCGAATCTATTAAACAGTTATATCAGTTTTTAATGAATCTGAAAATCTGTAGTATTATAATTCTCTCTACCTCAGGACCTAAGTGAACAAATTGTGTACACTTTTGAGAAAGATTTATCCTCGTGGTTTTTCAATACTGTTTTTATAGTTTAACATACCTGTTATGTGATCTGCGAGGGGTTGGAATACCGTAGGTTTGTGGTGTTTCTGTCTCCTCTCGCTGGTTTGGTCTTTTGCTAGACCGGTTTCGGCTGCTCGCCATCTTCAGTAGCGGTGTTAGTCACTGTTGGCACTTTAGATGTTTTTCGGGCATCCTCACTGCAATGCCACTGTCACTTGTACGAGTATTGTTTCCACAGTTATAGCAGCAAGGCCCGAATGATAATTTCTTTTCAGCATTAATTGTTCCTACTTTATTGTATGACTTTTAGAATATTAAATAAAATTAACGTTATATTTTTCTGACCTCATTAACTCCAGTGTATTCTTTAGACCTCAGTATGATTAGTGTCACTGAGTGTTTAACGGTGTAGGAATGGTGCCTGCATGAGGCGACTCTCAGCGGCACTATCGGAATTCTATTGAGGATGGTGAAATGCAGAAACTAATATCAACTAACACGAATCATCGTTGTAATTTAAGCCTTACGAGCCTTTGGGCACAATTGCTTTTGTGATTGAACTCATCGAATAGTCATGCCGACACGAAAGTGGCATCTCGACGAAGGCACCCGTACATACTTCGAAAGGCCGCATCTCCCCGTCATTGGGTCTGCGTTGAGCACGTTTAAAATTCGGCATTCCACTGCGTTGGCAGTGATGCCGACGCGAGGAGGTTATATATCGATTGATTGTACGGCTCCGTTGGGCGCCTGCGTGTCTGCCAGCTGTGTGCGGACGTATCGAAATTCGTATCGATGTATCGAATCTGGAGCTCGAACTGGGCTCGAAACGATAGGCGTAACAGGTTGCACGTGGCTGCTTTCCGGCGTATCGACTTGCTGTATATTGATCAATGTTTCTATCGTACTAAAAATGTTGGATCTATTTTCCTTAAAATATTTGTTAAAACACGTTTGATATCATTTTCGTTGTTGAATTTTTTAATAGCTGTACTTGTGCTAATATTGGATTTTACGGCCTTGTTGAAATTTTATAGTATGCCTCTTGTTCTTATAAGTCAATGTAGATGAATGATTCATAACTCTGGGTTGTGGGGAATAGAAATTTCTTACATTAGACATTTAGTCATGATATAGTCTTGAGTAACTAATACTTTCGAGTTGGTGTCATTTCATGCGGCATATTCCCCTCCCCCCCAGACGTCACAGTTTCCTTCGGGGACATTCCATTGTCCGTCGACGTCCTTGCCTTTGACCGCTGTCTCGAAATACGTCGGATGCGGAGCGCTCTGATGACATCATTTCCGTCTACCTCGCGGGGCGAAACCGTGTTCGATACGAGCGTAAGCGGGGCCCCGCCATTGTGCGGCCTACCGCTTAATTCCCGATTCCCACGGGAGCCCGTGGGGATTAGCCTCCCCCACCCGGAGGAGCCTCGTTCTGAGGGCCCATTCGGAGACGCGTGTGCTTCCCTTTGTGTGCTTGTTTCCTGGGATAGAGAAATAGGCCTACCGCCTAGAGACTATCACCTTAAAACACCGGTTGAGCGGTAATAATGCGACGGAATTCGGCACTTGATTAGACTCCAGTTGGTGGTTAGACAAAGTGGACCGGAAAGCGGGAATTCAAATCCAAATTCAGTCTTCTCGGAGGAAGGGTACTAGGCATCTAGCCCGTAAGAAGAGTAAAGATGGAGGATATAGGTGCACGAATAATGTCCGATTGGAACACGAGCTTGCTGTGCCTAATAATAGGGCACTCAGAGCGTGCCTGCGTCTAAGACTAAGACTGGGATCGCCTAAAGCGGGATTATCCACTGTAAATTGAGTTAAGAATTAGACCTACATTAGAAAATACGCGGCTTATTACCAAGAGTTCCACAGTTTTTTGATGATTAATTATCCTTGTATCTTTGTCATGGAGTTCTTAGTGAAAAAATGGCTGTCAGAAACTGAAAGATCAGGAATTCATAAGCATTCTCGCTAAGGCCTGTTGAAAAATATAGAAAAAAAGTTTCCGTAGGAATGTTTTTCCTGTACTATGAGTTCGATCTCGAACTTACAGTAGAGAAACAACTTCCGACTCGATTCAGAAAAGCTCTCGCTTTTGTAGAATAGGAACCTGCCGTGCTAGAATAATCTCCGCGTGACTTTTAGAAAGCAGCGTGCTCCCAGCTGATTGGGCCGGTGTGTGAGTTAAGAGCGGTTATGAGTGCTCCAGCAAAACAGCTGGAGGGAGATTAACATTTTTTTGTACCTCGGGGTACTCAACCGAGGGAGCTAAGGGACATCGGCCCTGGGTAACTCAACTTAAGTACCATCACTTTAACCCTCCTTGACGGGACTACAAGACTACACAATGTCATTCGTCTCATCCACTTGTCGTGATCGCATTTGTTCATGATTTTAATGAATAAATACCGTTTATTATATTTTACTATAGTTTTAACGCACGGAGCGTGCGTAAAGGCAAAAACATGTACCATTATTAGAAACATTTTCGAAACCAAAGTGGGACATAACATTCCACGCTGATTCGTTCTTACAATCATAGTTACGATACAAATTACAATAATCATTTATTTCAATACTTAGAGTCTAATTATACAATAGCAATTTTTACACATGTACTTCCTGATATCTACAGATCCCGATAGCTATCCTGTGAGCAACGCGTTCATACGTGCCACTCGGAAGAGAGAATGAAATAAACAAAAAAAATCCGAGTTTCCCGATATTAGGCTACAAAAAATCAGGCGACTGCTGTAGACTTCGTACGGAATCGTTTCCCTTTTGACGGTTCCCAGTTGTGGGTTTTTTTAATTGCCCCGTTCGGGACCCGTCAGATATGTATTGACGTGTAACAGACGTGTTGGGCGTTGAACATCTGCTGTCGGGATTTTTTTAATTATCTGTTTTGTCTGAGCGTATTCGTCAACAACAGGCGGCTGGCACTATCTCGCGCATCACGTAGGGGATACCGGAGGTGTACTGGATGGAGTACGGGGTCCAACGACCCCACGTTTTGCATTCAGACCAATATATATGTGGGCAAATATTGGATAGAGTTAATCTGAAGATTGATCTGAAGGAAGAACCCTGTTTGGACACTTTTGTAATAACCATAGCTATGAGTGTGGAACTCAGAATAAATCAATGTTATCTTTGGTGACTGTCAAACAAGTTCTACTCAGGATATTCTAGCCGTTCACTTCGATATAATTTATACATAATTCAGTGGATTCTAACAGTTTACGTTACCAAAAAGTGTTTGTAGAAAATTAAATATTTCTCGGTCTCGCCTCAATAACAAATTTCTGATGTATGACTGTTCGCTGGGAAGTGTTAAACGGTTTTTAAATGCTTCTTCTATTTTCGCCTTTTCTTTTTCCAACCACTTGGAAACCGCCCCCCTCCCTCATTCCCGTTAAGGTACCGGTCATATGGGCACAACTGTAGGTTCTAATTATAAGCCTAACGGCCTTGAGAGCCGGGCGTTAATGCAGTTCATTCACTCGGCGGATGGTCATCCGCTTAGAGAATCATAATGTTTTTCGATTTCAGTTACATTTAGGGAGAATAGGGTTTTTGTTGAGCAATTGTTTTACCTAGCTACAATAATTACTGAGTAAATAAATCTTTTAGTATTGCAATCACCAACAAAAGATCAAACCCTTTATGTAATAGAAATATATAGATCAATGGATTACAACTAGTGTGAAGATCTGAATTTTAAAAATGATTGATATTAACATCTCTAGTTTATAATTCATTTATATCCATTCATTCAGTTCGTAATTTCTGAATGCAATTCACCCGATGTTGGTGAATTCTAGATATCTATTATAATCATATAGTGATCATTAGAAAATGATTTTCGATGTTATTTGTTAATTTACTTCTTTAAAAATGGCCCTAAATTACTTTATCTAGTTAAATGTTGGTTTGTTTAATATTACATCAGTGTTTTTTCTTATTTATTTGTTTGATGTATATATTAATTGTTTTCACAAAATATTACTCAATACGAAAATCCGTCTAGTCAATAGCCTGCCGTATCAGACACTTCAGTTTTATCGACAGCCTACCACGAAACTTCAGAAACAGAATCCGATAATCCCGAGACCCCGAATTCCCCAATGGCCGACTTCGGCCGGAAACCGTGCTCTACGGAAAATTGAAAAAAGAAGGAAAAAGAAAAGCGGGGAAACAAACAAAAAGTATGCCCTTTCCGCAAGGAAAATACGGTGTTTTCGCGACGGTAAATCGTGATTAAAAAGAGCTGGTCTTTTCGTGCTGGGGCCGTACTTCCCGGATAATACCGACATGCGACCCTGTCCCCGGGCCTTAGTCCCGGCTCCTCTTCCCCGGGGAACCTTCCCGGCGACCTGGATTATGTACAGGGGACGGCCCCGCAGCGATGAGCTTTCGAACTGACTCCGCTATTAATTCAACACCGGCCTCTCTCCTATCCATATATCGGCAATATAACGGGTCAGGAATTTCACACCGGATGCTAAATTCCATCACTTGCCCTTTTCTCCGCTTCCCTCTCGTGTCGTGAACCCAGCTTGTTACGTTAACTGTATATCGAGATAACGGAAGGGATCGCCTGCAGACACTCTAAAAACAGAGGTTTTGAAATAAAATACGCGAATACATCAAGTTTGCTTCATCGGCTGTCGAGAGTTGCCTCAATATATTACTACAATGCGGTCGACGTCGAATGCTCTTCGCTCAGAACACTCTGAGAGCCTCAAGAGGAATACAGATGGTACGCTAAGGCTACATGCGGTATGGTCAATCAGCTGAATTCATAGCATTAGGCGCTTGCGGGGATACTTTATTACCGATTGTTTACGGTCGAGAATCGAAATCCCTCAATTTGGCAATTATCCGTTTCGTATAAGTCTTAAAAAGTTGAGTGTTTCTACTATAAAATGAAAAACCACCGAGCTGAACCGAGGCCACGATTCGGAAGTCCGATTGCTCAGAAGCAGTCGTAAACGTCAGAAGCAGGCTCTAACTACTCGTAGACTGTGTTATTTCGAGTAGTGCTCGGCTAGAGAAATACAGCGGTAATAGTGCGTTTTGAAAATTGTTCAGTTCAAGCGCAGTTGAAACATCAATTTGCTTTGAACTCCGGTCTAGGTGTAAAAGTGGTTTAAGGCATGTGCGATGTTTATCCCAGCTTCAGTAGGAGAGACCTGTCGGTCCATTCAGAATGAACTTGGGACGAATGGGAGACGCTATTACGGCAGCACTTTACAGTGCTTGGAAAATTCACATGAAGGGTTCTTTTGCAACAACAAGATAAGTTTTTCTCTCTGCGAGTTTTCTCTCATAGTCGGTAGGCGACGCGAAGGGATAGGCTGCTCTGTTCCTAAAATGGGAAAGGCATCACTGATGAAGATTCGCGGCCAGAAACAAACGGCGGGGAATGAATAAATTAGTGTCAAAGTTAATGTCAAAGATCCAATCGGCAGGTGGTATTGAGAGCAAAACCTTCACGCATGCCACCGTGCGTGAAGGGAATGAACTAAAAAAACTGTGGGTGTACAGGATGAAGCAGGTAAAAATCCAGGTTTTTTGTGGCTTAAGTCTGTATTAACACGCCTCCAAAATACCCTGTGGCATCGTGAACCAAACACTGGCACGCGTCAAACCCTATACCGATATGCGGTGATATCGCTTTTAAGGTTATAGTTTTTTTTTAAATTTTAGAATATGCCCAATAATATTTTTTTACTGATTTGTGCTTTAGACGAAGGTAGTGAATTTTGACCGTAGGGGTAATAAACTCATTCGTTTCTTCATTTACTGGTACCGGACCATCCCGACGTTCATAAACTGGAGTACCCGACCTTTTTTTTCCACTACTTTTAATTCTTCCATTACCCTTTTAACTGTCGGTTGTCCAAGCGCAAAACATAAACTCGAAAAAACGTATTCACTTCATAAGAGCATTGAAACGAAACCACAATTCAACAATAGCAATTCGAAATATTTCACTATATGAAAAACGCGTATATGGTACACATATGATATTGATTATTATATATTCCTGCACAACATGGGGCAGCCAGCCGACATGCGTACTGACGATGGTGGGAAGCCGAATGCGGTATAGCATTAAGACGGAATCATTGTGGACAGAAAAAGTAATATACTGTAAACTGTTACATCAGTACATTATAAAATTAATTGGTTTCTTAAAATTAATTTAATGTAATTAATATTTTTATTATTTTAAAGCCAAATTTTTCCAAAAGTTTAATGCCATACACAGACATTTAATGTTGCTCATTATACTATTATTAATCCCTTGCACATTCCGGTATCATATTTCCATTTTTCTTTGAAAGAAACACGTTTAAGTTATTTGCTACAAGATATAGGGGTCTAGTTTCTTCATTCTGTAGACATACCTATATTCTTTACCTCCATAAATCGTTTAGCTAATGACACGTTTGAATGAAACGGTTGCTAATTTGTAAAACTGGTTCTGCGAAGGATTCAAATATCATGAAATCTAGCGTAAAATTTAATATAATCCCATTCAAATGAATACGGTTAATCCTTGAATATGCAAGAATGGCGGAATCGAAGGTTGTGGGCTGGGAAAAACAGGTTTCATCAGTCAGCATATTCCACGACATTCGACAATGCATAATTCATAGCTCATTTATCGTCGTAAATATCAATTATACCTGCGAATCCCAGTCTCGCCCAAGACCAACAGTCGTAACGACTACAAATAGACCCGGCTTAATTAATTAATATTTAAAATACTCATAACGCCAGTTGTAGAACGCTCTTTTAATAACGTACGCTCGTATAAAAGTGGCAATTAATTCAAATTTTCGATCATTCTTTTCGTTAATTAAACCATTTACGGTTATACAGCGTACTAACTCTTCGACTAATTGGACTGGTTTTCAGAAGTGTAACAATACCTTTTTTTGCAAATGAAATCATTCGCGCGCAAACAAGTAAAGTGGAAGGTCCGAATATTAGTTTCTGAAAAATATTAATTCATGTCTTTTAGCCTCGAATTAGAATATTTCAAATTTTCTTTAAATTACAGGTTTAATATGGCTAATTAGATGTAATAATAGTTATTGCTGTTGCAATTTATATTAATCATAAAAACTAGCGGGCTTCACCGGTCTAGCATAGGGCCTTGGCTAGAATATCGCAGCATAGAAATGTTTTACCTCTGTATCCCGATAGATTTATGCTTCCCGAAACTTGTCACCGTGCAGAGATGACGATTGCATATCCCCGCTCAGAAAACACAGGGAGCCGGCATAAACGACGCTTCGAAAGCCCGTATTCCCCGGAGCACCAGAAATTGAATCCCGGCGGGACGTCAAGAATGCAGAACGTATTGTTGCGCGTATTTTCACTTCCCCTTTACCGTTCTGGGAGGAAATAAACCGCCATCCCTCGGCATTAGTTTAATGCCCCGGGTCGACGCCCAAGGGACTTTCCATAGCCGATACCCGGCGCGACAACAGACCTTATCGGACGCCCTGTTCGTTAAATATAGCCCTAACGCTTTTGTCCCATCCCGTTAGTAGGAAGAAAATCATTACACAGGAATAATAATAAATGTACGATATTATGACTCCCAGGCAGGCTTACCTAATCGGTAAAATAACCGGCTCAAGTGCGGAGGGAGTTACACAATATTGTATACCATATAAGCACTTATTTGTTCGGGAATCCATGGTGGTTTGGAATTAATCAAAACGTGAACAGGAACACGAAATGACTTTATTAATATTGTGTGCGATGAATTGGTCATAATTTAATTCCTCGTATGATTTTTCCATATAATATCCTGGACCTGAAGGTTCGCCTGTTAAATCTCCATTTAACACCCTGCTGGAGCTCCCTCCAGCACATCATAGTTGCTAAATATGTGTAATTCATATTCTGTATTTTACTGTATTAGTTTTATTTCGGATTTTTTATTATTAATTTAGCTCAGTTTTTGGGTAATGTGGGAGGGCGAAATTGAGTGAAACGGCTTTACCATAGGTGTCCTATATCATACTTACCGTATGTGTACGTACTTCATTTTGTAATATTGCACCGAAGAACAGGACATTTTTTATTAACCTGTCAAAACATCTGTAAAGAAATGATATCCAGAAGAATCCTTTCGAGAGTTCAGTTAAATGTATATTCGCGACACCTACTACCGAACGCTATTTGCTAGATGAGTTTTCCAACTTTTTCCAGTCGAGAAAAGGTCTCCTGCTAGAGGAGAATTTTCTTAATGGGCTTTTCCAGACTCGTCGCGCCCCATTATTTACGCCATTGGGGGGGGCCGAGAACAATTTGTAGACTTCATTCTTTTCGGAATTTCAACGAGGCGAAGTCTTAAATTGAGTCCAAATTGCTTGGCACCATTGCCACCAAATATGGTCCCGTCTATTGCAACTCAGGAAATTGATTATGAAGGTATCGTTTCTCATTAACATGGAACAGTAGGTCGAATTTTTTCTTTTTTTACTTCATTCACCCTGGGTGTCGAGTTTTGTTCTCAATACTGCCCGGGGACTGGATCATTAACATTAATTTCTGAACTACGTCACTCCTCCTTCGCGTGGATCTTCCAACGCGTTCGCGTTGTCTACTGGCGGTGGGAGAAACCTCTCAGAGTGAATGACTTAATCCATCTCTCCAGAGATATTGGATCGCTACAGCTGCCGTATTAGCGTCTCGTGTTCAAAGGGCGTTCGTACGCCTACGGCTGTCACGAGATCCGTTCTGGCTTCATCGTAGAGCGGGCAGTCCCACAGCACGTGATCCCAGTCCCACGTGAATATTTTCTCATGTCACGTTGAGTGAGACATTTACCGGCTTCGGCTTATGCACATACGTGTAAGTCTTGATTCGATCTGTTTTTTACCTGTAGGAACGGTGAGAGGTTTCTCCCATTGTCAGTAGAGATCGGCTCCGCCTTCTGTTGGAACAGAAACGGGTGTAACAGCTACAGACCAGATTTTAAAACGAGATTCCCTAAAAGCGCAGCACCTCTTAGTATTATAATCCGGACGAAATTCTACAGTCTGAGACCGAACCGGTCCAGCTTAAAGACCAAATAGGACTGACAACAATAGGAAGAGTGATGTTATTCCAACAACAAATAGCCCCCTGACAGAGGGTCACTTTAGTCCCCATTTACTGGTTACCGTCGGGAAACTCTTCAACCCGTCGGAACACCGGGGATTTATGTATAATTTGTAAGCAAATTGAATTAATATTGCGCCACAGTGAGAGCCCATTAGTAAGGTGAATTCATTCTGGAAGGGTGTAGCGGGCGCCGGAATTCCATTCAGATACCTCGGAGCGATTTTTCACTGTCCGCATTCTGTTCCTTTTTTTTCCCCCCCTTCACCCGGACACGGCCGCCCCCCGACAGTTATTGGGCGGCATTAGTACCACCCCCTCCGGGCCCCTCGAATAAATTCTGGGGCTAATTTGGCCGGATAATTCCCGGGCTATTTATCAACGAGGTGAACCCTCCTCTCATTACGCCCAAGGGGGTGGATCTCTGCGAATGCTCGAGAACATCCCCGCGGTACCATCCCCTTGTCCGCCTTCGAAATGGCCTTACCGAATACCACCCAGGCAGCTCCACTCATCGGTCCGGTCCTCCAGAAATAATAGACCTCCTTAAGTTTCTCTTTTTCCGTTGTTCACCCTCTGTAGTTCGTTGTTCTCCTGTACAGATACACCACAGAAAATTTGGTTTGCACCGAAGTTGAGCTATTTAAAAAATTAGTGCAGGACACCCCTATTAGAAACCCTGGTTGCTTGACACGTTTCGCAAATTACCGACTGCAACCTCTGAGTCTGAAGCCCTTTTAAAGGATTATTTAATTACTTTAAAAGCATTTCCCTGGGCGGGCAAGAATAAATGGTTAAATTGAATACTTGGATACTGTGATTGATCAAGTGGAGAATCGCTTTAGAGAAGATAGCCGTCGTTCGGCTGGAAACAAAAACAACAAAGTAGATAAAACGCAAGGAAGAAGAATGGACTTCTCCTGAGTCCATGAAAGGTTTTTTAATATATACATGAATTACAGCCATGTACTTATTCATTTAAACTATGCAATTGTTTAATAAATTCGGCGAGAGCTGAGCTATGTGTTTGACTTCGTATAAAGGCATTATAATAAATTCAAGAAATAAGTTGTATTTGACACAAACTTGTCCCGACATTTCTATGATTGCCTCTAGGAAATACTGATGAATTGAAAACAGAGCAAGTGAGTCTTAGTAAGTGATTTTTCTTTACTTCATATTAAATTTTACGGTACAGGTGTCACTAGAAGTGCAAAATTATAAAAAATATAAACGCAGTTTAAACGGAATTTTCCTGCAATTTTATATTATATTTGATTAAAAGAGAAAATCTCGCTGAATCCATTGCCTTTTATTTTCTTAATGTAGAAGCTTAATCTCACGTCCTTCAATTTGCATACACTATAAGGACGAGAAAACTTCCAATTATTCAACGAAGTTCCCTCGTTAGCAACTTAAATTTGAATACTGCCCTTCTAATACGAAACGGTCCCAGGTTAACTGCTCTCATTATCGTTGTAGCATTGGCGTTTTAGATCGGGGTTTTTGACCCTTCCGTTTCATTGCGTTCTTTTGTGTGTCGGTCGGAGCAAGGGGCTATTGTAAGGGCGTGGCCTGATGGCCTTCTCAATTCGAATTTAGCGGGACATCGCTGCTCGTTGCGATGCAAATGAGGCGTTCGTCCGTGGAAAGCCCAAACACTTTTGCAGGCTACGAAAATACCCCTTACTGTAGAAAAAAAATATATATGTTACTGAAATATATACCGTGTTATATATGTTATTGAAATTAACATTATCGTGAATTAAATTCCTCTGGCCGCCAATATTATGACCCAGATTCCATTTAAGCCAGTTCATATGTTCCCGGGAGGACGTCGTAACAGTCAAAACTCATTTGGACAGTTTTTTTTTGTATTCAACAGTCCTCATGGCTCCTGCTGAGCGTGACAGACGTTCCCTTATGTAGTTTTTTTCTATCACCCATATTAAGTCTCTACCATCATTCTTGCTGTCCTCAGATACTGAATTCAATGCGCCACTGGAATTTTAACTTCTGAGTTTAAGAAATTGAATTTTGAAAATTATCTTCATGCATATTGCCGGCCCAACTCCCACAAATGTAGGTTATTTATTAAGAGATGCAATTCTCCATACGGTAATTATAATTGTAACAATTCCGTAAATATTAGTTGGGATTCTCCAATATTTCTAGGTGGAGTCTGTTTAAAGGTCAATTTTCGTATTCAAAGCTCCTAAATGAATACATAGTGCTCATGGAGCCAGCGGTGTGCATGGAGTAAAGAAACACAAATTCCGCCTCAATGGCGCGCGGCAATCGGTGTTAAAACGCGCCTCCCTCCAATGCTCCAGAATGGCTCCTCATTTTTATGGGCCCTTCCACCATTTTTATTGAGAGAGCCGGCTTAATTTTATGCGCCGAATGTTTTCCGGAAAGGGATTCGCAATTTTCCACCGTCTTATGTTCCCATATACATGTGTACGTGTAACTATTCTGCCGTTACCCGGTACGCCCAATTAACTTGAACACGAAAAGAAGTATAAGCCTGCCGTTAATGTGTAATTCAGCACAGTTTTTGCATTTCATTTATGTTTTTAAAAATAAACATCAGGTTTTCAGAATATCCTGTCAGGTTTTCCGCTGTGATCATCATTCTTGCCACATATTCTTCTCGCCGATTTCTTATTATTCTAGAAATGTTTGTAGGATTCCACCAATAAATTAGTGTGACGCCTACGCATGAAAAAAAGCGGTTTCATTCTGGACCCAATTAGCAAATTGAGATAGTAGACTTCATGTTAAATTCTGTTATTTACATCTCTTTTATTTATTGAAACCCTTTATTATCTCGGTTCGGGCCAAACTGAGAATCTATTTCCGATACCTTATAAGTCAACAACGACCTTATACTTTTTTACGGTAGTTTAAAAGTTTTAATACTCTCCCGAAAACGTCCCACTCTCGGCGGGCTGCAACATCAATTTTTCAACGGGTCAATAACGGGAAAACTTCCCGAACTTGTTCAATAAAAACGGCGAGGTGGTAAGGGCGGAGAAAATGTTTGGAAAAATATGTATTTAATTCGCGTTCGACCGTGTCTTTATTGGTTTTAATGAAAAACAACTTTTATGTCCTGTCAAAACAGTGGATTGCTTGGTAAATGCATCGAACGTTTAACTCAATTTATTTTGGTTGCAATCCCTTCGCGATTACAGCGAGTTTTTCTTGAGAGAACGGGTCTATCCACTTCGGCAGATATATTCGGAAAATTCGCACGGAAGCGCACTGCAGTGGGCGCTATTGTTGAACCCTGCGCTTAGCTCTGAATGGAGAGATATATGGTGTATAGATATACGAGGTATCTGCCACCTGCCCGGTAATCTATGGGGATTCGGAGTGTGATTGTAGCTAGTCCCCCCTCCATACCTCCGCCGCAAGGGGCTATTAACAATAAAGCAAATCGGCAATTTCGAACTCGCCCTATCCGTTAGATACTCGAGAGTATTGTTTAGTCAGATTTTGTCCTCACCTGCGGTTGATTTATATCAACTTATAAATATCACGGCTTAACCTTTTTCGCCGTGAAAATTCCGTGATTTTGATGTCAGCATTTTTACCTACACATTTTAATTAATTGTTTCAATATAATAAATTTTCAAAATACCTAACGGTACCCAATTTTAATACAGGCCATGGGTTGTTCAATACAGTTATAGAAGAAGGTATTCTTTCTGGAAAGTGATCCGATTCCTTAATGTGTACAGGACCCTGTAAAAATGTAAATTTTTCACTGTATTAAATATTCATTAATTCTTCTTTTTTGCGGTGAGGATAGATAAAATTATTCCATTACTTTCCCTAGACATTCGTTCACAAGCGTGTCGCTATCTTCGTATGTCTTTTCAACAACGTTAAATGCGTTAAATATAGCACAAGCGTATACAATTTTCAACCAACATTGTGGCTAGGGAATGGTAAAAGATATATATATATATATATATATATATATATATATATATATATTTAAAGAAGTAGGGGGAGTGGGGAACGTTTTCATACATATACATAAAATGGAGTACCGTCGACTGAAGAGCGTCGGTAGCAATAATTCACCCGAGAGGGAGGATAGAAAGAGAAACGTCTCTCCTTGCGGTTTACACTGAGTTTGGGTGGCCCGAATATAAAAAAAAAAGAAACTAAAATACCCGAGTATTATAATGCGTGAATTGTGCGTCCCGGGACCGCCGCTTTAATTCGAAATGCGTCCCGACGTCGGCGGATATTAATACCTTGGGCGTTTTCGCCTCGTTTTCCTTTTTCCCGGGTAAACGGCCGGCTCTTTTGTCTCCTTCTGCCGACACATTATTTTTTGCACTTTGTCCCCCGAGAGGAAACCGTGGACGTTGGGGGTACAAGGTGAAATAATGAAGCCCGCACAACATAAAGCAACATTTTTTTCCACTCGGACGGAAACAGTACAGTGCAGGCAAATATGCTCAAACTTACATTTGTAACACTAACAAAGTAAGTTCGTACTGGGAAAATTGGGCACGGACGTTTCCATGTTGAAGGTTTAAATACAAACGTAAATCCTTTGTGCAAAAATGTTTTTAAGGATAACGTTTGAGGGCAAGGTAAGGTTTAGAATATTATTTTTTTTAGTTCATGCTCTCGTCTGGTTCGCATTTATGATAATTTTGTTCTTTAAACATAACTTCTGCATTAATTTGTGAGCTCATTCTTCGGTTTATCCCCGTGAATTTTTGTTAGAAATACTTAACCTCGATTCAGAACAATGTACTCCCACCACAGTTTCTTTAGTACTATTACGCTATCAGGAATTAAACCGGAAAGAAGTGGAATTACATTGTGATAAGAGAATGCAGTATATTGTGATATATGGTGATGTACGATTTGAGGTAAGCCAACGAGGCCGATATTTGTTGGGCGTTGGCGTAACTAATGTGGGGGACACCTCAGGAGGCCCCCACAACTGTAATTCACTACTCGGCTGAGGTATTCGGCAATTTGTCCTGTCTCCCAGTTTTGCTAGTTCCCATCGTATGAGAACTTTAGACGGATATGCGGACGGTTGGGGGCTTCGAAAAATTGCCGAAAGTAAAATTGAGGTGACTTCTACTTAAGCGTAGTTGGCGCCGAGTTTATTTACGAGCGCTGGAGATATACATTTGTCTTGTGTCCAGTGGTGAAGAAGAGAAATGTTCGACTAGAAATGAATTTTTAGCATAAATGTATTACCCGGAGGCCTACTTTCGTTTGTTTTTGGACTCGATTTCGGTTTCTCGTCACGATCAGTAGCGACAGTATGTGAAAGAATTTCTTACTCTTCAATTCATGACATGACGTGTTTTTCCGTCTATATTTGTTGTTGTAAAATATTAAATATGTGCACAAATATTTTGTGTTGCCTATACAGGGCAATAAAATAATGTTATTGAAATTAAATAATGGGACCTAATATTGTATGTGTGTAGTATATTTACGTATGGCAGTAAGAATGAATACCTGGCATAATAATACTTGATAGACGAATGTTCGTGCAATAAATCAATCCGTTGCTCCTTTCTTCGTTCTTTGTAGTGCTGTTGATTGAGGGCCCTTGAAGAGGGGTTCGGCAGAACTTTTCCTATGCAAAGGCAACAAGTTGATTCTGTAATGCCATTGAAAAACGGGTCTAAAAAAAGAACTGTAGCGGCGTCACAGGAGCCTGTTTCTCGTCAAGCCGCCCTGTGTACAGCGAACGGAATGTCAACGACTTTAGGTCTGACTCAGCAGACCTACGTCAAAGGCTTAGGCTACGTCCCCCCGGGTGCGAAGAGCACACTCAATGGCAGCTCGCTAAGGCGGCGACTTACATCCGCTAATTTATATACAGTGGGAATCGTTTAACACGAAAAATTTTAAAGTTTAAAAACTGGTTAACAACAAATAATATACAATTGTTTTCTTGTAACTCGAAAAAATATTGCTTAAAACGAAATCTTTTCGAATCGGACAGGCTTTCATCTAGTATAGACTTCGAAAGTGGATCCTCCCACTGGTATCAGTTCTGAAATCGTTGTAGGTGTCTCAAAACGATTCTCACGTGATCACCACAGACGCCTTATGAATATTAGGGTCCTGTTGCTTTCTAATAAAAGATTCTTTAACGTGCTTCAACACGGACAATTGCGTATGACGAAAAGGTAAAACCGGTCATCTTATGATAAAATAACTTAATGCTCATTCAGGAAAACATTCTCCAGCAGCCACACGAGATACTTTCCAGCCATTCTGGGCGCAATTTCCGAGGAATATCCGTGTATACAAAAAAAAATAGGAAATCATCGGATAATACCTTTTGTTTTTCCCGTAGGTCCCTCCGCCTTTTGGAAATATATTTCCTCCTGCCGGATGCAATATCTCCTCGGCCTTATTGTGGTACAGTCGCCGTGGCAATTCGATACCCACCCGGGGTTCCTCTCGATTGACTTTCCCCGCTTTTCCGCCGTCGCTTCCACCACCCTCCTCCCTCCCCGTATTGAAATATCGAGTCATCCGCCGTGGCTCGCAGATACGACGAATGGGGGGGGAGGGACCGACGCCTGCCGCTGAATACGGTGGAAACCCAATAAACGATTTGGCGGAGCGCGAAACCCCGCCTACCCCCGGTGGGTTAGGATATTGGAGCACAAAGCCACCGCACCCCGTAGGCCGTGAGTTTAGAGTTTGACTGCTCTACCGACTGTTTCGTGCCTAAAGTTTATCGAACCGATCGCGGATTTGTGGAGGACCCACTGTTCAAATTGAATTATCTAAATACCGTAAACCCAATGTTTGTGGGTAGGGAGGCATGTAACCCTTTTTGAATTTAAATTAGCAATGGAAGGTAAAACATATCTCTATTCACTACAAACTATTCTTATAATACACAATCTCTAATAGTTGTTCCAGTAAATATATCAATCTTTATTTGTAACTCAGTTATTGAGTTATATACTGTAATATGCAATATGCAATATAATACAGGTTTTACATTCAATGAATCCATTGGCCATCTTGTCACTTTTTTACGTCCAGAAAATAACCAGTGGGCGAATTTTCCTATCATAACAATGGATTGATTTAAGTAAATGTCCTGAGAATTTGCGGTGGCTGTGTATTTCCGATTGTTCGAATAGCCGTAATTAGAAGGCAAGGCTGTGGGGCTTGAGGGAATTTTAAACTTCTCCCGGTTCCCGTTTGACAGCTCGAACTCGAAACTATTCCCAGGAGTTGAACAATATCCCTTGAAAGAGAGCCCGCCCCCATTAGCGAAACTGTTTTCGATACTCGAGTTACCGGAACATTAGTTTCGGCCTTTGGTCAACCTTTCAGGACCCAGGTGTCATATGTGATGAATGAAAATTTAGAATGAACACAGAATAAAGCCGTTATAAATGAAGTTTTTAATAATGTTAATACTCGTAATAATAACGGCTAATTCCCCGTTTACGCACCCCGATCTTGTTAGGCTAGGTGAGGAATATTGAATATCAAAACTAGATTTATTTATAATAAATCAGTCTTAATTTTCCTTCGAAAACGCACTTCGTCTGCGAGCACTTTATCGGAAGGCCTTTTGTAATATGTGGAAGCCCATTTACGCTATAATACTGTTATCAGTACAATGCCACTCTTTTTTTTCTCCATAGCGGCCGGTCTGTTTTTTATCGCTTTGTCTTGCTCCAGAGATAGAGAGAGAAATTCGTTCCTCTGGAAAAATAAATATTTTCCCCGTTTATCACAACCCTTCTCATTTATCTTTCCGAGTTTTTGTTTTCATCTTTGTTTTCGCGTTGAAACCCTATGAAGAGCGACAGCAGATTGTTTCCGTGGCTGCGTACTGCTCTCAGGTACCGCTGTTGCCGGTTTCCCTTTAAGGCAGATCCGAATCTTGGACTCACAACCGAATTTCGAGTTTTCAATTTTAATTAGTTTTTCGAATATGAACAGAATCAATCTGACACATGCCCTGGACGGGTTCTTTTTACCCGAAATATTATTTGACAAATGAAATCAAATAGCCAAATCACTGAACTTAAATTTCGCTTCTCACCTTGCTGTTTGGGGGGTGGTGATCTAATTTCAATAATCGTTCTTATTTTTAATTACCAATCAAATCGAATACCATATATTATATTTCATAATTTCCAGTGATTGCTACCAGAATACTTGTGGTCAAATGTACTGTCCAAGAGTAGGTTAGTAGGCCGGCCACACTTTAAGGGCCACATTGGAGTCACGATTCCGAGTTAAATTCGATATCCGAGTGCTTTTCCAAATTCTAAGGGAAAATGACCGCTTCGCCAGAAAATACGTTTGAAATAATGGAAGGAAACTATATTCATTTTGTTCAGTTAGTCAGAAATAGTGTGTATTCGGTCCTCCTTGAGATAAGGTTGAGGAATCAGTATATACAAGCTATTGAGATAGGAGGAGTGCTAAAATGGGCTGTGACTCGTAAACGGGTTAGAGGCTTCAAGCAATTTAGACCTATACTAGCAATTTCGCTAGTAAAAATTGATTGAGTTGACAAAACGATGAAAGATAAATAAATAGTTTTATCGCTTATATAGATTAATTTTTTTTATTTGAACAATAAGTAAATAATATTACGTATTTACATTTCACGTACAAATTATAATTCATCTCGTCTATGAATATATACTGCTATATTATGTGATAACTGCCTTACATATTACCATTATAACCAGAAAATGTTCTCATTTATTATCTGTACATTTTTTCAATATAGTGGGTTCGGTTTTGATTTAGCTATTTATTAGGCCTTGCAATTTCCCGGGATTCGATTCGCCTGGAATAAAACATAAACTCTTCCGGCGGAAGGAGAAGGAAATACGGAATATCGCCGAGAGTGGGTTTTCCGCTCGGAATGTATTTATCAAAAGGATGAAAGACAATGACTTTTTGTTTCTGTTCGAGTTGGTCTGAGATATCGGGGAAATGGAAATATCACTGTCCAAAGTACACAGCCGACAGTTCGGTGAACATAATCGCGTGGACTATCTTATTCCATTGCCGCCGTTGTATTCTTTTGTCTTGTTCTCGGAATTAATAAGGGTGGTTATATCTTATTGAGCCCAATATGAAAGTAAAATTTATAGTAAATTCGATCGGTTTTCCAAAGTTTTCCTGGGGGGAGCTTTCCATTTTTCTTCCTCCCTTATTCCTTTTTTTCATTGAGAAATGTGTAAGTTAACATTAATTATGATTAAAAAAGTTTCATCCGACTGAGTCTTACTTATATTCTTTGTTATTAACTAAAAGCCGTGGGAGCTTATTATTCACCTTTTTTTTGTATTCACCCGAAATCGTGTCGGAAATTTAATAATATATGTCTTGTGTTTAGTAGTTTTATTTTACAGAAGACTTCCTAATGATTCATACCTCTTGTATTGCATGTAACCCCTACATTACTGCCTGTTGATTTCATTTACCTTTGATTGGCTTTTAAACGATGCCGGGACAATTGGTCGCTCGGCCATTACTCAACCGCCTGAAATTCATCATCTGTCAATTGAGGAAAATTTACAGTAACGTCCCGCCGTGCTTAATGCATTCGAAACAGCAACTTTCAGCTAGGTGTAAATTACTGTGACAATGGAACATTTCACACTGGTGATTAAGTGACTCGAACCCGTATTTTTAATGTCATCTTGGACTATTAGTCACTCCATAATCACTTCCAGGTACAAAGCACTTCGCAGCAATTGAGTCCGAATACTCAAGAGTTTTAATTCTGGAGAGAGAAAGAAAGGTAGGAACCGGATTTAGGGATTATCAGATTTAATTATAGGTGGTCGAAAATGTGGTTCTGTCGTAGATAATGAAGTTCAAAATAAACCTTGCATCCAACTATTCGAACTATTTTTTTCAGTGTAATGTTATGTAATATCAAATGGACATTACAAACGACATACTGCTTATCTATAATGACTGGACAGGTTTTTTTGAAATATCAATACTATTGATTTTTGAAATCCTCATATCATTAACAATGTTAAACAGAAGTGCATAATGATACGTTGCAGCTCATTGCGCAATATAAATGCAGATTCAGTCGCCGACTACGGGGTCATCAGTAGTCGGCTTGAACTCAATATTCCTTAAGCTTAACTGGGCGATCCGTAATTTAAGACTGCCATTCTTACAATTAAACTAGCTCTATAATAATAAATAGGTGTAAAAATAATATGAATACATATATAATAATGATTATAGTTAGTTATCAGGCCTTATTATATATTATATATATATATATATATATATATATATATATATATATATATATATATATATATATATATACTTCTTAAAAAACAAATATATTCGTCCTTTTCTTTTAATTTGTCTTCCCAGACGATTCTAATAAGTAATTGTTATTTCGCAACAACCCAATCGTTAAACCCGAAAGCTTGGAGAGGATATTAAAGGAAAAGCTCCTGATTCAGATTCCGCCCCGGGCGGGAAGTTCGCCTCTTTATTTCCCTTACGGTCGGGCGGAGAGTATTTGATTGGGGGAAGATATAAAATGAAGTAGGGGGAGTCGCATGATATTTTATTGAAGAAACAAAAGGACGGAGGGGATGGAAAGAGAACCGGGAAAAAGGAGGAATAATGTTACCCAGTCGGAAAAAAGTTCTATAGCGACCGGATCAGGTTTGGTCCCGACCGAGTATTGGTTATCTGCTGAAGAACAAATGGAATTTCCCGTACTCGTAAAACGGGTACCCGGAATTTGAGGACTTCAAAGAAGCATCTTGAATATTAAGAAGTCCCAAGGGCTTATTTGTGTTTACAATTCCTCTTTCGGATTCATCGCCCACTCCCGTCACTAATTTCACTATAGGCCTTCAGCAGATTTTAACTATATCTTTAAAGCGACCGTTGAATATCTGATGACACCACCCTACCAGTTCCTTGACATTTTTTTCACTATTTCTCAACATCACAGAATATTTATTTCGATGGGAAATCCTCAAGGCTCGTTTTGGTCTAGCTTTGAGCACAGCGACTAAAGAATAACAGTTACTCACAGTCGAAGAATTAAAATGCATAACTCCGGGACACAATAATCCGGGGCTTTCCGATGCCGCCTCCATAGTCGGATATCCCGGGATTGCAATTCCTATTCCGAAATCCCGTCCGTGTGTTGACCGAAGCCGATTGTCCGGCACAACGTCCCCCGCTTGTTACGCCCCCTCCCACCCACTCGGGGTTATTATAACCGGCGTTATAAGCCAGAGATAACTCCCATCCCCCGCCCCCAACAGCCCCCTTATGAATATTAATACTCTCCCTGTTTGCCCCGGGCCGACCTCCACCGTGGAATAAATATGTGCCCTACCGGCGTAAGAAATATAATAATTATTTATTGTTACAAATAGCCGTGATAAAACGGCGAACGGGACATTCTGGTAGCGACAACTGCGCTCGGAATTTAACAGGAAGAAAGGACAATATGAGCTCAATTAATTTAATACAGAAAAATTACGGATACACTTATTATAAAGGTACAAAATAAAACATTAGTTGAAAGTATTCTCAACTCTCTTGTTTAACCAGTTTTGTAGTCTGCGAGGGGTTGGAATACCGTAGATTTGTTGTGTTTCGGTCACCTCTCGCCGGTTTGGTCTTTTGCTAGACCGGTTTCGCCTGCTCGCCATCTTCAGTAGCGGTGTTAGTCACTATTGGCACTTTCCATGTTTTCGGGCATCCTCACTGCACTGTCACTTGTACTCTCAGGTATATATATATATATATATATATATATATATATATATATATATATATATATATATATATATATACTCGACAAACAGACAACCACCACAGTACAAATGACAGTAACAGTGCAGTGAGGATGCCCGAAAAACATCCCAAGTGCCAATAGTGACTAACACCGCTACTGGAGATGGCGAGCGGCCGAAACCGGTCTGGCAAAAGACCAATAGCACCAAACAGCTATTGTTCATACAGTTTTCTGACAGTCTCATTCTGTCTTCTAATGTAATTATTATCACGATATCTAGAATTCGACCCGGACCGAATGTTAATGTGTTTTAATCTCGTAATAATGTGATCAATAGATAGACCGTGATAAATAGTGAGAAATTAATCATAATTTAGGATTAGATATAATTTTTTTTCTGCAGTAATTTCCACGTTGTATTCGCTGTTCTGTATTCCTTCCCCAGGCTCTTGATGAAATGGGCGGTATCGTGTTATCAGCGTATATTTACGCCTTAATCATCCTTCTTCTCTAACGGCCCTTACCCGTAATGTCTATTTTAAGCAATCTGTAATTATGATGTACGTAAATTAGCATTTACATTAGCAATGTAAATTATGAATCTACCGAAGTTTTCGGGCGGCTCCTCTTGTAGGAAATTTACGATTGTAATATTCGGTTGGCACAGTTATTTATTCTGGAATGTTAAATATTTCAGTTGATTTTGTCTGCTTCACCGGTGAAACAATAAAATTCTTAATGTTTTAAATTGTATTTTTTTCCAACAATCAGGAGAATAGTTTGGGATAAAGCTAATTATTAGGATAAACCGTGACGTCATAAAAACGTAAAATGAAATATTAATATTCCGATATGCCGCATAAGAAATCTCACTGAACAGAAAATAATTGAGATTAATTTTCAAGAGCAATATTTGGACATATAAAACACTTCGTCTTCTTAAAAATCACTAAAACATGTAATTATCATAGTCGTATTTAGTGAATGTATTCATTCATAAATTCCTAATAAAGCATTCTCTTTGTATTTTGTTTAACATTTAGATAATTGTATATTTTTACTAATTACACGTATCTTTGTTTCAGGTGAGTTACTTTCATTCTCAGTTCTGATTTCGCAAGTCATCCTAAGCTGTTTTACCTGGTCCAGGGTAAGTTCATGATTTAATTAAGTTCATCTTGAGTTTGTGTAACTAATTAGTGTCGAGACCTCAGGCCTCTCCCCCCTACTGCCCCCCAACCAAGCGGCCGGCTTCGATATTGTTGTCGTAGGACTTGATTGAAACATGACATTGAAACTTAATTCACTCCCCCTCTGGGCGTATAACCGCTGTACCGGTGTTGTCTGCAAGATTCAACATTTCGAAAATGAGTACATAAGCAATTTGAATCAGCAACAAACTTTTGAGGTAATATTTACGACCTTGAATTACTCCTGCGAACTGAAATGCCATATACCTTTTTAATCGAAATTTCTCTAACGATGCTACTATGTTTGACTTATTTCGGCTCTCCGCCCTTAGTATATTTTGGAATAGTGATTGGGAAAATTTGGCTTCCACAACAGTAGTTCTTGGAACAGGTTCTTTCTCGAATCTTAATTTTCTGGGCATCATTAAGAAAGGGGTCCCAAGAAAAGTCCCTTCTGATTTATCTATTGGAGAGCAAAAGTTATCAAGTCTCGTCTGGAGGTTGCCTATTTTAATAATGCCTCATCATCAAGATGAGACGTTATATTCTCGGTTTAGAAATGTTTGAAGGTTTTCCGTGATCCAATATTAGTTGACACGAATTTTTCTTTTTTTCATTCCTGTTGAATAAGTCCAAAAAAATTTATTGTTTAGTTTCATTACACCGCACTCTATTGTATTTAGGTAACATGGAAGTCTTCATTCAAATTAGCTTAAGTTTTGAGCTTTTTTAGTGTGTCCTATGTCGTCTTCCTGATGACATGTTTGAGTCCTAATGTTCCGAAATTACTGACAAAAGTTACTCTTATTTTCAATCAACAGAAAGTTTTTGTTAATACTCTCGTCCGATTGGCATCGGTTCTGCTTTCAAACTGCCTGGCGTCTTGATTTTTTCAATTTAAGTCTGAATTAATCTATTTCTTTTTCATCTTGGGCTTATTCTTGCCGTTGGTTGGACTCCCCGGAGATACAATTCTTCGTTTCCCGTCGCAGCGCCCTATCCCCGTACCTTGAAAAAAAGGTCTTGCCAGTTTTAAAGGAAAAGTCGTAATGCAATGCCGGTTGGCGCCGTCAAATAAGAGGCGGCCGCCGGATTGATACGAGTTTTATAGAAGCTTGTCAGGCCGATATTTTTTTCCGCTCCTCGAGCATTGAAAAGGAGAAACTGGAAAACTTTTTTCATAAGCGGTCTACCGGGGGCTGGCGGTTATTTGTTCGAGACGCTCGTTTGAACGTGCCGTTTGCGCTCTGTCATCACTCCATCGTGCCCCCACCTCCCGCCACCCCAGCCCGAATTTCCTTTTCAACATTTCCCGCTTTTCGCCTACTACGTGTTTCCCCTCCTTACGCCCTTAAGCCCGGCCGAGTGGGGGAAAATATTAAACGGCGGAATGCCCACTTTCGGGACTCGGATTGAGTTCCGGCCACTCCTCTTTCTCATCTTCCAGAGACAAGGCCTACACAGAGCTCAATTCCCGATTCATTCGTATATTAACCCTTGTAGCAGGCAGTTTAAACAGCAACATCCGGAAGGAACCCCACGACAGAGTTCACTGAGCCCCACACTCAATCGCATCTGATTTGCATTTCGATGAAAATGAATTCTTCCCCCTCCCACCGGTTTGCTCCCTGTAACACATTAGAATTCAGTTCGGCAGTTTGTTTCATAACTGTGTACACTATTGTTAGGAACTATAAATAGCATTCTGTCTAGGTGCGTTAACGAAGCTTATAATATTCAACCTTTTCAATATTTCAGGTTATTTGGGAGTTTCGCGACGGTTCGGAATATAATCGTTCTAACTCCAAGCTTACGCAGACCCCAAAATTTTAATGTGATGGCACAATATATGTCGATCGGAAGTACGTATTAACGAATCGTAGAAGATAAACATAATAATTCGTTGAGTTCTAACTTGTTTAGTCCCACGCTAGACGGAGTCGGAATTCCGCTAGTAATACAGTACGGCAATTACTTGTTCGATGACCAACATAAACAAAATTAATTTTGTATTCTCCATATGTTGCAAGCCAGTCTATAACATTAGCTTTATCATAACAGTATTCTAGAGTTCGTCAGTCTGGATTTAATGACACACTCCTCTATATTGGCTCAAAATATGTAATTCAGTTTGTGTTCGGAGTTGACATTCACACAAGTAACTTTTTGTACGGGATAAGAATATTTGAACAATTATTCAGACGCTATGGAAATTAGTAGAACTGAATCGAAGTATAATATTTCGATAAACTTTCAGTCTAACTATAGAATGCAGCGGACCGATAGCATATCCAATTTACACTGTTGCTCGTGTTCCGTTGAAAATCTGAGATCAGAAGGGAATATGATATGTCTTTCGACCGGAAATTGGGCCCGAACCTGTTTCCGTTTATGGTCGGTTTCGGATTGAAATTTATGTCTTGTAATTATCTCCGCTAATTAGTGTGTTAAATTCCCAAAACGGGGCCCCGTGTATCTCACGCTTCGCCCTTCATCAACCGCGCGGTAACTGTATCAGTTTATACTCATACATGTATAATCATCCCTTGAATAAGTCTCAGCTTCTGCCAAGTTCTGCTTAACAGTTTTGTCTCATTTTCATGTAAGTTAACTAACAAACTACTTAAGTCCCTGCGCCTTTCTTTAAGCGTAATTGAAATTCCTGCTTTGTCCTGTATTCAAAACTTTAGTAATTAAATTAAAACGAAATTTGTTATGTTTCCTTCGAATATGTTTTTCTCCCTCTTAATCACCTACTACATCACTGTAGTTATTTGGCTTATTGGCTTAAGTAGAAAATAGATGTTATATATTGTAAATAAAGAAACAAAAAACGTTCGAAGCATAACACCATTTCCAGTGTAGTTTACAAATACTAATTGAATGCATCGGATTTGCGTATCGATAGCGATTGACCAGACGGATTAGTTGAACAAATAGTAGAGTAGAAGGAAATTTTTCTAAATCTATCTACGTATTCGAAATCTGGGGGTTGTGTTCAGCACGTATGAAATTCGGTACCAGGAAAAGGTAGATTACTACCGACAGATATGCCTAACTACTGAAGCTGGCGGACGGTCGAAACTGGTCTATCCTGAGCGGAAACAGTTCACAGGAACAATGTTGTTCCATACCCTGGATTTGGCGTATTCCAAATTAATATTCAGTCTTCTACCGGAAGGAAGGATACTGTCGTTATCCTTACGTTTGAACTCGTCCCCCAACGCTGGGTTATCCTTGTTACGTTTAACCATATCTGTTTTCTGGAGAAAACAATCGCTGTACAGCGTCATCCACCTTTCTCGGTTTCGATCAAGTTTGTTCCCCGATATCGGGTCTCGGGCCGACCGGGGTTATCTCCAGTATGAAGCGGGAACTGTGTACTCTCTTGCGGAGGATCGATTTCTTTGAGAGCTTAGAGCTTAGAAACTGCGAGTTGTTGCTACCGTAGGAAATATTGGAACTGTTAATGGTAATGATTGATGTGGCCCGTGGTGTATAGCTCAGCATTTTAAAAATTAAAGTCAATATGTATGACGAATCAAAATTCATTTATTTTAATAACAACAGACTAATACAAAGTTTTAATCCCAGAATCTTTTTTCTACTTAAACATAACTGTTTTGTGGTCTACGAGGGGTTGGAATACCGTAGATTTCGTGTTTTTCTGTCTCCTCTGACTAACACCGCTACTGAAGATGGCGAGCAGCCGAAACCGGTCTAGCAAAAGACCAAACCAGCGAGAGGAGATCGAAACACACGACATCTACGCTTTCTTCTACGTTGAAACTGTAAACACGTTTCTAATAACTTTGTTTACTAGATATTTAAATTCTTTAGATACGCCGCGTTATGTTCGTGAACATCATATATACAGAAGAAACAGTTCTGTGCCGTTTACATTAAGTCTCGGTATACACGACAGCCTTGATTAATATTTCTGAAATTTAAAAGATTTTAAAATCAAAAAGTTTAGAAAGATTAAAAATATAAAGTGTATTCGCCTAAAATATTAGTTCTGCGGCTGAAGTACTGCTAGATTTTTTAGTCTGCGCTCTGTGTTGTCCTCTATAGCCGGTTTTAACAGGCTCTGGGTGTACAGCGTTTTGAAATGTACGAGGAATTTCTTTTTTTGCGGCTTTAAAGTGCCGGTTTTCAACAGTTGGAATCGTCCGTTCGTAAACACGGGGCGAAGCACCAACTGCGGGGTCTCCAACCGACCGAGTGAACACTCGTTTTTAGCCATGGAATCGTCCATACAGGAATAATTTATTTTTCTGTCGGGTGGATTTGAATAAAGATTAAATATTTTTTCGGATGAATTTATTTTTCAAAGGTTGTTTTTTGTCAGTCAAACATTTCCGTTATTGTCAAAAATCAATACAAGGACCCAAACAGAATTAAATCTTATAAGCGGTTTCATCTTCTTGCCATGTTCATGACATTAATTGCTAATATATGAACTGTATTACCGGAAAAACACAACATATTCGGGGACATGAAAAAACATCACATATATAAAACTGAACGGCAAATAGCCCCCCAACGCGATGAATTATGCTGTTTGATGAAACATATCGGAATACTATGTTTTCGTAAGTTCCGGCTGTATTTATGTTGGAAAACTCTGCCGTTCCCGCAGTCGATGTTTTGTACGTCGTTGAAACTCAACGCGTCGCGCGAAAAACACGGGCGAGCGCTCAAAATATTCTACTTCGGTTATGTCTGTTGCTAACGAGACAGGCAACAGACGGGAGGCGGATAACGTCATTATTACTTTTTTAACAAAAAATTTGTAGCACCTGACTGAAAAAACAAAATTATATTCTACCCCATTATACGTAAAAGGTTATTCTGGATGCTTTACACCCTCTTTTGAAATATGAAGGGCGTTTTTCAATTTCTGTGCACTAATTAATGCATGACGGTAATTGACGCCGCGTTTATGCGGGAATTTCCGTATCACGGTCACGAAATTATATTCGGATTTTATTTCATGTCAAATTCCATTTCCGTTCACCGCACCGAATAATATATAACGCGCGTGGTTGAACTCGGTTGATTACATTTTATAATTGGAAATTGGAAAGCATCCGAATTTCGCTCCCACCCGAGCCCCCCTAGTCGCAAGAGCGAATGCTATACCCTCTGAATGTGTAATTAAAATAACGAAATTAGGTCGCCTTTTATGGAATTAGAGGCTTATTGAGTACAGGTCGCCACAGGCTGTAACTCGGACCAAGTTTAATAACAAAAAATATTTATTCTCTTAACATTAATTTTATATAAAAATGGGGAGGGATAGTGAACGAATCCGGGATTTATTGCAATTAAAATCTAGCGTATTCTTGGCTCTTGGCCAGTTAGGTGAATTGGTTTTGAATTACTCATTCTCAGCTTAGTTATGCGACCTTGGTCGAATTTTTTGGACGTCCATTATCTTTCTATTTAAAATATTGTGAATTCCTATTAGAGTTTAATCAATTACCATTTTACTTTTAATTTTAAAACATTCAGTAAGTTAATGACCATCAGGTGTGCATTGTCCTGGAAATACAAACAAAAATAAAATAGTATAAATAGATCTGGTTCCTTTCCAGAAAAAGCAGTTTACGTAGCAAAATTAAAATATATACCCAAGAGGGTTGGCTCCGGGGTTAATATCTTTGATAAAACAAAGACAAAACCTATATAATTTCCTTTGTCCAATATAATTGAGTTAACCCGTGGACTCTTCCACTTTCCCAGAAAAATTTTTCGTGGAAGTGAATTTTCCTTTTATTTTAGAGCGGGATGTTTTATTTTTGCTTTTTTTCGGCCCGAAGTTCTGCAAAAGGCTGCTGCCGCTTCATTACGCGTCTAATATCCTGCTGGGCGATATACGAACCCTTATAATGGGTCTTAAAAATTCTTATAAGTAGAGTGGCGCCCCCGCCCCTCGCCTTTCTACCAACCGTGAAATAACTGAACGGAGAAAGACGTTTAAAGCGAGGGTCCCTGGTACCGTTAATTATTAAATTAAAAGAAGAGCTCGGAGTCAACTAAATACTTGATGCGACCGCCCCCTACTTCGCATTTTGCAATTAGGTCGAAATTAATTGTTTATTTTTAGACCGTCGTTATTTTGCGAACTGAATTTTTCGAGCATTAACCAGACTTTTCCGGAATTTGTCGGAAAAGGTTGGTCATTGTCTTCCTTTCTCCTAATTTTTGTTATCGTCCTGGAATTTAATTTTTTAAACTTTCCTCTGAAAATTAGTTCCGAACCGTGGCGTCTCTGACGCCGCATCTGTAAAGATATGAATTCTTTTAATTTATTTCCTCCCCTCCGGAGAATATTCCTTGGGGATACTTTCCCACGATTCCGAGCCATATCTCAGTTTCAGAACGGCCAATGAATTCGATTTTTCCGTGAACCCGTTTTTCCTGAGGACTTTGGATCGAAGTAATTCCTAGTCGTTTGTAATTCGATGCTGGCAATTCATTGAAATATGATTCTTAATCATTTCTCCGGGCTTGCCGAGCTATATAGCGCTATATAGGCTCAGCGCGATATTTTCTCGTCCTGCAGCGCGTACTCCAAATGCCCAGGACTTAAGAATAAACGTTTCTTAAGCCCGTCGGTGATTCGGCCGAACGTTTATTGCCCCCAAAGTACCCGCGGCTCACTAATTTTTAACAGGGGGCCTCCTTTCGCCCGACCGGTCCAACAGATATAATAACTCGGACGGCTTCCGCCGCCACCGCCGCAATTTTTCCGCCCCGGATTAAACTCCAGTACACCGGAGTACTGGATTTCCGACGGGGCTTAAAGTCTCATCTGCGTTAAGCGGTCATTTGCATAAAGGGAGGCGCGGCGGCTTCGTTATACGCGGCCGAGCCCAGACTGTAATTTGAAGTTATAAGGGACGGGGCCCACTCATAAATCTCTGAGGTGAAACTTCTTTTCCGGGGCCTAGGGCTACACATAAAACCCCTGAGAAAGAATCGCTTTACCGGGAGCCGGCAGCTAATAAAAGCGGAACGAGGGATGCCGTTATCGGTTATTGGCGAAACTGTTAGCTAAGCATAACTAAGCAAGGTAGAGAAAAAAAAAGTTAAGCTTGATAATCTCTTAACACCTTGTTAATTAAGCGTCTGATTGTTTTTTATCTTAATGGAGACTACGCACTACTGCAATGTTTCATCTACCAGCCTCTATAAACCGTTCCTAATTCTGTTAACCTAATTTCTGTTATATATTTAATTTTATTCGAATTATGCATTCTAATAAATATATTCCTTTTTATTAATCAATTCGATTTTTTTGATCTATGTTGTTATGTAGGTAGTTCAACCGAATTTTCAATTGCAAATGTTATTACTTAATTATTCTGATCTCATCGTTATATCCCACGTTCGCGTGGTTTAATGATTGCCCGATTTCGTATCACTTGAAAAATATATTATTTTTAAAAAATGTGCTGTAAAGAAAAATGTAAACGCATTATGAATATTGAATTCCGGCGGGACAGCGTCATTTGGACCACTTATAAATATTCCGATTGAATGAGTTCGGTTCCACTTCTGGACAAACCTACTGGGAGAACCTTTTGATTATTCTTCCAGTATTATTAATTAATTCAATTAATTTGTAACTTTTTAATTAAATCTTAGTTCAAGCAGAAATGAAATCTTTTATTAGTTTTTATAGTGTTCAATTAATTTAAATAGAAGTTTCTTTTTTAATATTTTTCCAAGTTGTTTTTTACAGTGACAAATTTTAAAATGTAAATTACAAAATAAGTATATTAGTAAAAGGCTCTTACAAATTAACTTAAACGAATGTCCATAATAGCCGGAATGATGATAGCGCTGCATATAATAATTTTTAAAAATACTCTCACGAATATATCCTGATTCATTTCACGCTAATTGGTTAGGAGAGAGAAACCTGTCTCGGGGTAATTCAGAAAGGGAAAAATATCTTTGTCAGCTCTTAGCACCAGCCCTTAAATAATACAGCGGGCGTAGACACGGCGTCGAAAATAAGGGTTCCTGAAGTCTTTTTTTCAACGTTACAGCGGAATGAATGCGTAAGTGAAGTGGCGACAACACTCCAGAGTCTTTCTCTTCAACCTTTGAAGGTCCTGTAATTATACGCGATAGTCTCCTCCACTCGCTCTCACTCTCTCTCCCTCCCTCTCGCAGTTTGCACCAGAACTGTACTGTTTTACGGGCCCACAGCTCACATTAACTGCACCCTGTACGTAAGGGACAATTACACCGCCGACGTATAACACTAAACAGCGGTCCTCACAAGTACTGAAGCGTTAACAGTACCTCAGGGCTACCTCCACCGAAACAAGGGTCTTGTCCAGAATGTGCCAGCAACATATCTTATATAAAATTGTTTTAATAGAGAGCGGGGAAAATTCTTATCCCGTTTTTTTTAAAACATAAAACATTCAAATCTGTATTCCAGGCACATTGTTCATACCACGTTTAACAGTTCAATTTTTTTATCGGCTTCGAATTCTCGCCAGCGCTGGTAGCGTTATAGTGAGATACTCACTTCTGTCCGCCGCCCATGAAGTTTACTGCACTATGTATGAAAATTATTGTCTTCAATTTGCTTACATATAATTCTTTAGGTACATGCTGCAGGTTAGATTTCGTATCCCCGATACGAATCCATTACTTATCATCTCTGTTGGTTCTACTTGAGATTCGGAAGGGGAATTCGATCAGTTCGGGCCGTCGGAGAATAATGCCAGCCAACTCATTAGATTCGAATCTCCTGACGGGATGGGAGCCTGTTCCTTCAACAACTGCTTTCCATCTAAAGTGCAGTGAGAGTAGGTCAGGGACATGGCAGTAATTGAAGGGAAATCCCGTGGGGTGTCTGACATAGGTCGTAAGTGCTTCGGATTTTCCGGCGGCGAATTGGAAATTTCCCTTCGATTGCAAATTACAACCGCTTAAAAGATTGGAGCTGATTTGCGGTGTGAACATTAAATTTTCTTATATTAGTTGATGTGTGCTATTTAACACCAGTCTGTTATGATAGCAGAAAAAATGTTTCCCTTTTTCTTCTTATAAAACATACAAATCTCTTTCACGAGGCACGTCGGTCAAACCAAAGTTGAACAAAAAATATTTCCGTTCCTACCACAAATTGAAGGCTATAATTCACTATTTATTCTGAAATCCTCCCTTTGAAGCGTCCCTTACCTCCTTTCCCTTCACTCTATGGCAGTAGTTATAGAAATTTTACATAATTTTACGCCGATATTTTTCCCGAAACGAACGAACGAATATTAACCCTATTTGTGTTTGGTCAGCGTGTGTAAAGTTGGCTTCTAGGATCTTGATAGCAATCGACGTGACCGGTCCACGGTTGGTCGGAGCCGCTACTGGCCGCGATATATAGTTCTCTCGGGTTAAAATAGCTCCTCGTTCGGTTTCTGCCCCGCTGTACGCTTTTTGGCAAGCAGTTGCCGGGGGAAATGGCGCTAAATATACATGCGAAATCGAGACGCTGGCATATTGACATACGTTGTAACTGGTGCTATAATTTTAATTTTTTTTTTCTATTCAACCACCACGTTTGCCTAGGATTCCGCATATACAACTCGTATCTTCTTAGTTTCGTATTGCCACTATTTATAACGTAAGTTTTTGCCGCGGTTTACGCTACTGCGGTATGTAATTTTACTGCCTCAGGTATTTTTTAGTGTTATTTTTATTCATTATGTTTCGCGTCTGTCTACTGCCGTACGTTAATCTGCGGTCGAGATTTACCCGGAGTACCGGGCGGGTGGGCTTAGCGGTTGGAAGCCCCGCCGGGTTGGAATCAAGGCGGCGGACCGAATTTCCATTCAATTACCAACTTGAATTGAGCACGAGGCGAGTTCAGATAGATCCAGTAGAATTCGTCGTATTTAAGCAAATCCAGAACACTCTGATAGCGGTTAAGAATAGTGTTGTAGCTTCAAAATTAAGAAATACAAAATGAGAAATATGTTATTCTAGGCGACTGTTGTTACTTTGTTACACGTGAAACAATTTTGCATTACACTTCACGTTATGTCGATTAATGTTAAAGTTATTTTTGAATGGGGCCTGAATGAAATTTATCTTTAACAGGTTTCTTTTCGGAGACGGGGAATTTTCCTTTCCTCCACCTCCAGGACTCCTTCCTAAGCCATTACCGTATTTCCATACAGGCGTAATTACGGTAAATAGAATAAGATGGTAATCACGGTTTGGCTCAAGGCCTCGGTGCAATCCCCGTTCTCCTCCCCGGGCTTGTTTCTTATACAAGCGGCTGTATAAGATGACTGTCGGCAAGATCGAGATTGGATGTCACGCGAGGGAGTATATTACAGCAGCGGATGAAAAAGCCCCGTCCTGACTGTATTATTATGTCTGAATTGACATTCAGTTTTGAGTTTATTTCTCTCGATCTGTGTCTTAAGCCCCGGTAAATATTTATTATTTGCCTTATTCAAAGGGAAAATCCGGTCGCAATTACTGAACTGTTTATTCATTGATTCGATTGAAATTCGCTCAGTACTACCTGACGTCACTTACTACCGACATCCTGCATGTTCCACTCGGACGCCTAAAAAGGATGTAGCCTCGTGATTTACGTCATACCACATAAGAGAAATACCATCTTTGTATCGTTATAGTGGTTCAATAATAGCATTGTCACTTATTATTTCATACTGTACCCGTAGAGTTTAAAAAAATAGTCTTATATTCCACTCTGCAGACATATTTATTCCTAAAGAGGGCGTAAGTTCTTCAATATTTTCAGGAGTCCGTGTTATAAATATTTATCCATTTGTTTTTAAACCAAATAGGAATAAGGAGTACCTTGTTTTTCTATAGAAGGATAAGAGCTCGTGTAAAATTACTTCAGACAATTTTCTGGTTGAATTCAGGTTCTCGTTATAGTAGGAGATTGTGAAAATTGGGAAGAATGCGGGAATCAGCCGGGAAGAATAAACTTTAAACGTTGGAATAAATTATTTATTGAATAGCCGGTTGCCGTGATTTATCAAATGGTAGGGCCGGTTTAGAGAAGATATCCTGGTGTTGGGCCGGAAAAAGAACAAAGGAGAGGTGGCAGAAGGAAGAAGAATGGACTCAAAGAAAATTGTGAGCAATGGTGCTCGAGGATTCCATTGCGATTTACTGTTCCAATGGTCTTTGTACTCCTGATATATTTAGAGCGCTTGAAGAAAGCACCGCAGGAATAAATCAAATTATCCTATCTAATGATAATGAGTTAACAAATCTTTTAATATTTTGCTTGTGTTTGAGCACTGGAGGCCGGATTCTTCTTCCACTGATATACGTGCTGATCTGTAAACTATGAGCTACTGAAGATGGTAAGAAGCAAAAACTAGAATAAGCCAAATAAGCGAGTGGGTTGCAGAAGTGGCGCCAGGGTAGTTTTTCTTTCCTGGATTCTTAAGGATACTTAAACGGGATATGTCCGAGCTTAAGGACGGCTCCTTACTGGCGGGCTTATCCATGCCCGGGGCTTGGATAAAGTCCTGCCGAACCTAGGGGCTTTTGCCGGCGTTTCGCCTCCTGACCGGGGTATCCCTGGTTTATCTCCTCCGTGGACTCAGCTTGAACTCAGGCCAAAACCCGAATCAGGACCTCCGCCGTCATCTCATTATCTGATGTCAGTTTCTCTTCATTACTGCACTCCAATTTGCGGGTCTTACCTCTGGGATTTGCGTCGAGTAAATCGCATTAGATCCCTTTTCCAGTTTCCGGTTTTTGATCTCGGCTTTGTCGTAAATTGAATTTCTCTCGTTGGCGGTTATTGACCTCGTGAAGAAATAAGTTAATCCAACCATAATTTTTAAGTGCCAGTCGTAGGGCAGTTTGTAAGAAACATTTTCATATCAAACGGACGAGAGAGTGAACAAAAAAAAACCGTACCGATAGGCTACACGTGGAATCCCCACACCCGACTCAAAAGAACCGACTTAAACAGAAAATTTGGACTTTTAAGACCATTACTAAAACGGACATCGAAATTGACCTTAAATAACAAACTAACAATATACAAAGCTATACTTAAACCGACATGGACATATGGAATTGAGCTGTGGGGTTCCACCAAGACATCCAACATCGCTCGCATCCAGAGATTCCAGTCAAAAGTCCTTCGTACCATCCTTAATGCTCCCTGGTATGTTTCTAACCACACAATCCACCATGACCTCAACATACCAACAGTCGACGAAGTCGCAAAATCCCGGTTCCTGAAGTTCCACTCCCGCCTTTCTCCTCATTCCAATCCACTCGTTCAGTCCCTGTCCTCTCTTACCCATCCATTATCTCCCCCGCGTCGGCTTAAACGCCGCTGGCCCAGAGATCTTCTTAGCCCGAAGCCGTAAACTGTACATGTGCAAAAGTGCCATCATTGGGTGGTCTCTTTTATCGAGACATTCAAGTGAAATGAAAAACACTCATCATTTGTACACATAACTACATGTAGTTGATCGTACAAAAATAAAAAAAAAAAAAACCGATAGGCTAAGTTGCCGGCTCTTATCTCTTTCCATTCTGTCATTCAAACTCGGCAGAAATGTTGACTCGTTCATATTATTGCTTCCTCCGGATCGGGCCTCCCACATCCCCGTGTGTATTTATACTTGACGTGTTGGAGTTCAAAAGAGAAACAAGCGACCCCGCAAATATCCCCCGCCTGGGGGTTCCCCGCTTTCCTCTCTCCAGAAACTACTTTCTACTCTATGAAGATAAATCGTCTTCTGGAGCCGGGTGCTCCGCCTTCGGCTCCCGGGGCCAATTTCAGAACCACCTATACGAGCCAAGATTATATTTCAGTACCGAAATTTGTCGATAAAACCTTGTTGCACTGAGCCCCATACATTTTTTACTGTCACGGAGGAGCAGTTTAACCGTTCATAATGTTTCAGTGCGAATTTATCGCCTTATGAGTTCCCATAAATTGTATAAATAAACGTGTTTTTATAGAGGTATACGGTGATTGCAAGATGTAATATTGCATATTAGTTATAATCGTAATATACCTTAGTCAGGAACATTGACGTATTTAGTCTCTTCGTTGGCGTTTTTCTGTCTCCACTCGCCAACTTTATCCAAACCTAAAGTTTCCGAAGTTATTACAGATACCATCTAAATATAAGTATTATATGTATATTACAGTTCTTAAAATACGTGTAAGACTTGATGTACGAAATTGTATGCACCTTTTGTTTTACTAAGAAATGAAAATAAAGAGTTCACTGACTGACCTTGTAATTCGCATGAATTTGAACGGAGCTCTCGGTGAAAATTTTACACTTCCCCAATAAAAAACCTTTATTGCCTCCTCTTCCGACATATATAATTGTCCGCCGGAATCAAGTGGCAATTAAGCGCAAGTATGGAAGTAGATAGGGCCTTTTGGGACTTGAAACAAGTGCCGCCCCGCTATGACCTCACACCGTATTCCCACGACTGTGAATATGAATCAAACCATTTCTGAAAAACATCTTTCTGCATTTCAATCTTATCTGCATCCCTTTTTTCATGTCTTGTTTTATCTCCCCTACAGAACGTCCCCAGCCTTTTAATCGTTCTTGCAGAATTATACCCAACTACTCCAAATTAAGGTGCAGGTGCACATTTCTACCGGAAATGGGTTGATAAAATGTGGTTCTTTGTAGAATTAAAATCGAAGCTTTTTGTGCTCCGTTTTTAACTGTTTTATTGCCATAACTATAAAATATAATCAGCGATATTTATGTTCAAGTAGCAGTAGCACACAGCCATAGTAAAACAGAAAACATACTGGAGGAACCCCAATGGCTCTATCCATTTTTAAATCGCGAGACCACTTCTCTTTGTTAATTTTTCTTCATGTTTGGTAATCTGGCCGAACCCAATCTAGTTCAAGACCAGATTGGTGTGAATATAGTATCGTATAATAATTATTTATTTTAACGGTATGTAAAAATATATAAGCAATGCATTTAGTATCCCATAATGGAGAAATGATTCTCGAGGTTTTAGGTTAATAAGTTTTCCATCGCATGACAGTCCCGTTAGACAATGTTCGGTTTTCAAATATCAATTTTTTATTTTTATTACGCTCACTTTTTTCTGTCCCGATAAATGTACAGGGGAAGGAGAACGCGCTTCTACATTACAATGGCCTTTGAGACGTCAGTATAAATAGGTCCGAACGGGGCGTATCCCTCGCGTTTCTCTTGATCCGGGTCTTCTATCGTCTTCTCCATCGCATTTCTGTCCTTTCTGATCCTTTTCCAATGTTAAATGCACGCTCTGCTACGCCCCCGCAGTGTGTTCCCTTTCCTCTGGAATCAGCCTCCATTTTACTCCATGAAAAGTTCTTGCTGATAGTTACAATTCTAATCCTATGCCCGATCACGAAGTCACGCCTTTCCTTAGTAATCAAAGTGAACTTCGTGGCATGAATATCCCTGAGGATTTTTTTACATAAATATTATTGTTCAATAGTTTTCAGTTTAAAAATCTTCGACTATAACTATTTTGGAATCATCTGATTCCACTCCTAGGTGCTCATTACAAATACAGAAAAAGGTAAGAAAAAGAGAATCTCGACATGTATGAAGTCGAATGCGATATAAAATGTCCCCAATGGCTGCGTAGTCAGTAAGCGGTTGAATATCTCTGTACTGACCTTCGATTCGACCAACTGGCAGTTGGTCGGCGCGTCTCCTCTCATTACTAGGTGCTTAATCATTCTCCCTAATGATAAGTCCCGCCGGTACTTAGTCAGTAGTGCTGTATAATCCGCCACGGCAACGCCATCCAGCGATGTCATCTGGAGCTGAAGCCGTGTGAAAAATTAGGGCAACGAACTCTTTTCCATTACAAAATGCATGGTATATTTAGATAAAATGAGACAAATTTACCAAGAGAAATGTTTTCCCTTCGAAAGGTTCCGGAAGTACCTTTATTTCGGAACAAATCATCTGGGTTATAGGTTTTAGTTTATTGACAGGTTCATAATGAAAAATATAAATAATAATAAAATGTTTTCAAATAATGTAGGTCCTTCGTTCTAATAAGAACAGCGTTTTCTATATTTATTATGTCATTCTCATATAGCCGAGATTTAATATCTCAAGTACTGAATATGGAAAAATAATTATTTTATTTTTTCAGCATTGGTCTGAAATTGAGTACACTTAGTTTGGGCCAAAGTGTGATCTCAAAACCAACTGTCCTTAACTGAACCTGAACTATTAGGGCGACTGATCACAGTCCAAATATTCTGAACCCTCATTTTTGAAATGTTTGAAACTTGAATTATTCCCCCCGCCCCCCCACTTTATTATGAATGTGGCGGCATAATAATCAGAAATACAAGAACGAACAGTATGAATGGAGCGTCGTCGAAAGTCAAAACAATTCCGGCCGCGAATTACACAATAAGCGGGTCCGAGAACGGCCGATTTGTATTAATAAATTCCTGTGAATTTCGCCCCCTGTTGAATACTTGAAAAGGGCCCCGGGTGCTCGAATGGAGTTGGCCGCTGCTCCGCGATAACGTTCCCCCGCCGGGATCTTCCCCTCCGAATAATAATAAACAGTATGTGCCCCGACTCAACGTCCGATTGCATTTTCGCAATATGAAACTCGTATATTGTCGCTGACACTATTTTTTTCTTCTTCTGTAGAAGAGCAGGCTCGACAGTATCGCGTTTACGTGCGGTGTTTTTTAGAGCGAAATCCTAACTTCGTTCAGGCGGCACCCGTTCGCAGGTGTCTCTATATTTATGTACACTAATACTTGGAGTGCGACAAAGTATGTACAGATTTCATTTAATATTTGGGGGAAATTATATTGGAAAACAAAAAACCGGAAGATTAATCGTAACTTTCATATAAATATGAATATCCTCTAAATTTCAGTACTGGATACTTTGATTCAGATGGTAAATTAGAATGGATCGTGGCTGGAATAACAATCTTCATCTTTCATAATAAGTAGTTAATTCTTCTTCTTTCCATTGTTCCCTGAATTTAAACCTTGCATGGCTCACTTGCCAGAGTGCCGATCTTGGTTCGAATACCAATAATGGTCCTAATCTTCCTTCGCTTGCAAATTTGAATTGATTAAGAGATGAGATTATATTAACTTCAGCATTCTCATTAGTATTAAATGTTTTTTTTAATTCACAGGCGGCTCGGTGTTTTCTATTTTTATCTCAAATCAGATTTTATCTCAATCAAATAGAAAATAGTAATTCTCCCTGTATGCTTTTGGGGCTTCGTTTCAGTTCGTTTCCTTTTATTTATTAATAAATAAGTTGATTCTTTGCTTATTGCTTTATGCTAAATTGCTTTGGCTAAACCCACCTTGTACTTCGTAGTCTAAGTATTAAACTTTATATTGATTTTTCAAGGCGGCAATAATATATATTTGCTTTATACGCTAAGGGCCGAAAATCAATTATTCTAATTATTACTTCCTCATAATTATTCGGACTCCTTAAGCCTTCAACTCGGTTTTACCGCCTTTTCCAATTTAATGACAATTTTCATGCGCCGAACGGGCGGCAGTTTGATGGCCTACTGGGTATTAAAGTGCTTACAATTTGAATTAAGGAGGGGGAGCGAAATCGCTTTGTTCATCTTGTTTCGGATCCGTCGCATTACTTTTATTATGCAAACGGCATTACGGGGCCAATTATGGGGGCCTCTCTTTTCTTTGTTCCCCATCAGTGTGCTCTGAGAAATGAAATCGTCCATATTTTATGTGTCTGACACACAGCTTTATGAACTGATAATCCCGTCATTCTACTATAATTCTGTCTATTTGTCTCCGAGAAAATAACTGGCGAAGTTGCTGTTTTAATAGAGTTATATTTAGACTGTCCTAAAGAATGAAATATTTCAGTATTATTTTTAGTAGCAAAACAAAGTTAATTTGGAATAACTGGTCTTTTTATTGTTCATTTAGTTTTTCTCTCTTGTGGGTAACATAAGTGAAAGTTACTGCCTGGCGATTCATCCTTTAGCTTTAATTTCTGAATTAATTTATAACCTACTTATCCTGGGTCCATGAAAGTTGAGATTTTTATTTTAATCTAGATTGTCATGTTTTGTAAACCTGTTCCTTTTTTATATAAATATATGGACATCGTTAAGCCGCATTACTTGTGTCATGAGCCGCCTATTTATATAGATAAATATTCGCATAGATAAATATGTTCAAAGACAGGAATATTTATGCATAAATTAATGCGTCTGAAAGTTAATAGCGCGAGTCGATACTTCCATTAATCATAAGCGTCGTTTAATAACGATTTAGTCCTCGTATCTTAGTTGTCGAGTCCATTTTCATGCTGGACGGGTCGATACTGAGGCTCCCGAAGTCACATTAACAGAGAACATTTCCATAGAGATAAAAGATGGGCGAGGGGATAAATGGACGGCGGAGTAAGCGGTTAGAAACGTCGCAAGCTTTATTTGGCTGATTGTTTCATCTTTGGAAACGTTGAGATCTCAATAAAATTTTTGAGGAATATTTAAAATCATATCGACTAACTATGCGGTTCAGTTATGGTTACTTACTATGTAGTGTATTTTTCATTACTATTTAATCCCAGCCCTGATTCCAAATGCGTAGTTTCTCTTCTTATTCAACTTCAACTTCTTTTTCCAGATTTTCACGCAAATGGAGTGAATTTATAGCGTGCTCCCTCTTATCAGATTCGGTTGCTCGGCGTCCGAATGAACTCCGGGGGCTGAACGACCTCATCTCCTCCGTCCGCGTTTTATACTGCCCATTTTCTCTCCGTTTTTTCATTCACTCTCTCTCTCTCACTGTCTACTACTTTTTCTCTTTTCGACTGAAGGAAAAAATCCAGTCGGAAAAAAACCGGGCGTCGAGCTGGAGGTTGATTGAGGGCCGGCCCGAGCGAAGGAATTAATTGCAGTTTCACGCTATATTCGGCGTTCCTATTCCACTCTTCTTTTCCGTTGCCGGTTCGCGTTTCGTTAATTGCCTGTACACTCTCCCGGTTTCCAGATGTTCGTTGAGACTCCCACTCTCGGTTATTCTCGTGTACGATAACCGAAGATCAAGATTATGCCGGCGAAAGGTACAGACGTTGGCACTTTGACAAACTGCGGTTTGTGGTCTTGCGCGGAAAATACGGCCTTATTTTAGCCAAGTTGATGAGTTGCGATTTTGCCGAAGGAAATCCGGTTTTCTGCCAGCAGGAACAGGAAAATAAAATATTTAGTTTTTCCGACATAAAAACGAAAGTGTACGCAGTATCATATGATTAATAATACATTAAGGGTAATTTGTATATCCTTCCATCTTATTTTAAAGTAACGACTCTTTGCTATCGCCTAGTTTCAGTGGGATAGTAATATAATGATTTTCTCTTACCGACAAAGCGCTCTGTCACCAAGCGCCGTGAAATATGTTATTTCCCGAATCTTAAATTCTGATCGGGCGCTGTAAAAAAAGAACGTATTATACTCGGCGGTAAGAAAATATTATTTCGGGCCCACTCCGAGGTGGACAAATTTCGAGCTGCGGTCCGACAAGTCCGCCGGCTTTTCGCGTTCACCTCAAACGGTTTATTGCTTCCATAAAACCGCCGTAAAAAAGAGGGAGAAAAAAAGAAACCGCCGACTCCTTTACGATTCCTTTGCCGTATAACCGCGCCCCTTCCCGCGTGTGTATATCTATATATTACTTCGCCTTTAGTCCCCCGGTCTCCTCAGCAATGACTTATCTCACCGGTATAACCCCGAGTTTAGAGCCTCAGGTCCGACACTAAAATTCGCGACGGCCGGCGTCAATATTGATAAGGTCTTCGGCCCCCTAAACCGACACCCATTGTTCAACTAGGGGGTGAATAACTTTTTTATTTCTTTTTGTTATTATCATTATTCCAAAAGAAACGCCGTGAAAGTGAAAGCAGGCCAGCATGATGCCCATTCATAATATTATCTATAATTGTATTTTCATACCATTATGTTTAATTTGTAAACATGTACCATACAAATTAGCGTGAATACTGTCGTCATACTTGCAGTTGCAAATTTGAGGACAGGAAATGCGGGAAATTGAATGAATTGATATTCCAACTGGACTTCGTCTGTTGGCTCTGTCCCCCGAAGTTTAGCTGTATCAATATAAACTTCTGCGTTGACCGGATATTATTCAGTACACGAACGCAGTCGTTACGACATGCTAATATAATTCTGTTCGATAGATCGAGTGAAATAGAATTGTTGTCATGAATTCGTCAGCGGCATTTTGGCTCATCTCGCCATATGTATTGGTTGGTATAGATGTATGCAAACACTGCATACAAGTTATGTAATTGGGACGATACGGCGTTTCATAAAAAAATCGGGTTTTAAATTGCCCGCTATCGGGTTTATAGTGATTGCTTATTTTACGGTTCATTGGCCGTCAACTGTGCTCTACGATGCGTTGAGAAGGCCGAGTCCCTCCCCCCCACGGTCACGACCTGCTTGTCCCCCCTAGAACAAAATAAAACATCATGACACAGATTTATGGGGCCAGATATTGATGTGTGTCCTTCGTCCTCGTGTGTTGGAATTCGTGTTATATAAAAGCTATCAGACAGACGGTCGTCAGGCAATTTTCCTGGATGTCTGGAAAGTAATTACTACTTATAGATAGCCGAACATGACATTTTCTGTTTGGAGTTTACTATACTTTACGACAACAACTTCAGTGCACGTTACTGTGAGCGATATTTTTTAATTTTATATGTTCCTGTGTAATTTTCTTGTATACAGGGATCCTTTAATACGAGCCGGGAGCCTCCGGTGTATGGGGCCCCCTGAGGGTAATCCCAAGGGGAGCGGGTTGATGCGTGACGGATTTTGTAGGGAGAAAATTCTTTTATTTAAAAAATGAATTAATTTACGTTCAGGCGGGAAGCAGTTTTTATGCCCCAAATACCGGTTATTATACAGTACTATATATAATTGTTTCTATTTTATAATGATGCTCACAAATCATTACTGTTGTGGATCCTTGATACAAACCGGTTATGCCCGAGCCCTTGTTTCCATCCCACGTATTCAGGGTATTTGCAAGGGGATGAAATTAAATTCTATGGGTCCGATTCCGAATTTGAGGGGTGCAATCATCCCTGCCAAGGCATTAAGTGCTCAAAGCTCTGTTCCTTCTTGTGTTTGATGATATTTCTCATTCCCTTCGGTTCAGTTCTGCCCCTTTCCTGTCCTGGTTCGCTTCTTAACCAGATTCACACCTTATTTATAAATGGCTGTAATCCTCTAACTAACAGAAGCGTAAGTACCACGTTGTTTTGATGGTTTCCCATCTCATATTTCGAGTTGCGGGAGCGGTGGGATTGAAGAAAAATGAAGCTGGGTAAGGAAATAATAATAAAGTCATGATTTACCGACCCCATCCCATTCCCCCTTCACGACCGGCAGGAGGTTCGTATCTTTCCTTTATCTGTACTTAAGTTGGATTCGCTCAAGATTTAAGACATTATTAACGGGGCTTCCCCCATGCGAGAAATGCGGCTAATCAAAAATTCGATTACGGGCCATATGCGGGAAAGGCAAACATCGCAGTCGCAAAGGACTGTATTTTCGCCGTCGGTATTTTATGCACTGTTCTGATTTTTTCATACGTTTTTTCACAGATACCCACAACACCATAATTACATTTCATAATAGCCATTTTGGCTATATAAATTTTATTTAAATATACTATATTTAGGTTTTCCAAATCAAACTTAACTTTTTTCAAGTCAAATTCTACTTTTTCTAACGAAATGCAATATGATGTAAGTTTCTCAAGGGAGGCCAAATAATATCTTCCTTTGTTTCACTCGATGAATTTTTCAAGCTCACTGGATCCGTCGACTTTTGTTTGGCTCCGGTTGGAATGTTGAATTAAACACAGAAATGCTGTCTATTTATAATATATACGCCCGTTTCGAATAAATACCGCTGCATGTAAAGACACGCCGTTGGTCACTATTTTCGCATTGCACCGCAAGCCGGTCGCCCACTTCAGAACTCGACCCCCGGACGTACTCCAAGGGGATAATTATCGCAATTAGGGCGGGTAACGAGACTCCTACCCCTGAGGCCGTAATTGCAGTCTGAGCGGGAAAAGTGTGGGATGTGCGACTCATTTCAGAGTCCGAGGTGTTGATGAAAATATCGGTGAAGAGGACGGGGTCGGCCGACGTTTGAAACTGTTTAAGAGGGCTTTGGAATTCACAATGAAGCAGCGGTACCAGTTGAGAGACAAAGTTGACTCCGCATATTAATCTGACTTTAAAATTATATCGTCATATTTGTTCTGTTAATGAATTTCAAATTCAGTAAACAAAACTTTTTTCAATCAGTCAGCTCATCTTTGATCCAATATAAGAAGAATCTAACCCTCCAGATAAACCGTTTTTTGTTTCGAAGAGAGCTTATTACAAAATAATTATGTTTATGGGCTAATTATTACTATGCATCCGCTATGTATTTTCACCACGATTTAACTGATATATAGGCAGCTCAATATTCCGATATCATTCAATTTTAGGGCCCCAATAATGAACCCAATACTGTCTCGATTAGACCCCGCTAATGTCTAGTAATTACCGACGGTTCAGCTTCAATTATACTTTATTAAACTCGATAAAAATCGTTCCCGACATGGCGCTAATGGCTTCTTCGGCCAGGTAAAAACTTGGTAACGCATTTATGCCAGATTATATTATTGTATGCCAGAATACTGGTGCAAAATATTTCTTTAATCTATCAATTTATTAATTTATATATTTCTCTTTGTTTCAGGTGAGTGTCAACCGATTCTCATTTCGGTGTACTGTGATTACCTTCACCAATTCAAAGTGAGTTCAGATATTAATTAACGTAATCGTGCACTTGTCTCACTAACACTAAGTTAATTTATTAAACCTGATATGTTTTACCTATTTTAGCTGCACTCGATACAAATTGGAAATGTAACAGACGTGTGATCGCTCTGGAGGTCAAATTAGTTACTAAAATCATAATTTTAAAGGAAAAATAACCATTGTGTTTAATATTTCTATGTGCAGCATTAGAACGTAACCAGTATTAGAAAAGCAGGAAACCTTAGAGTTGTAACAGGTACATGACGAGTTCTTTGTTTACTCGCTAGAAACGTTTCATACACTTGGAATCCGAATATTCCGAGGATATTGAGGTTATTTTTACAATAGGTTATTTCTGTTAGATTCCTGCATTTAGCGAATCGAGGAACTAAGTAAGTAATAATATTCTATATGCACCAAGTGGTACATCCCGCGAACGTTTTAGTGAACTTTAACGGGAAGCAGTACGGTATAATTTGCACTGCTTATATTCGTGCAGGCTGCTATTTAGTCCGGGGCTTAATTTCGCAGTTCTTTTTTATCCCCGCCAAGGTCTGATAATTGCCGTAGGAAGTAGAACTACCGACTTCATTAAGTCGGGAGATGACTCCCAATAAGTCCGAGCGATAGAACAGGAGGGATGGGGGGGGGGTCATCCCTGGCCTTAACGCCCTTTTTCTGATTAATTTTTACCCTCTCTCCCTTTCTCCCTCCCTCTCTCTCTACATTCCCCCGTCCCCTTCCTTCCTTCCTCCTGTGGAGAACCGCCGCCCCATTAATTCGAACAATGAAAGCCCGAGTCTAATGAAACCCGGCCCGGGAGGGGTTGAGTCGTTTCGCGCCGGAATTATCGAAGGGTCGATTTACCGGCGCTTATCGAAGACCCTCCGCCTCTTCCTAATTGGAACGGCTCACTCCACGCCCCCAACACCGCGAATTGTGGAATCGTTTATTCGGAAGCGGCGGTCCGTTGCGGGCCTCTCAGGATGGAATTGGGTCGGAAATAATTGGAATTATGATTGGGGGTAATTATGAGAGTCTGGTGTTTGGAATGATATTACCGTTCGAAATGGTCGCCATAATAAAGAAGTTTAATAACCAACATACTGTCCTTGCACCGTTATTCAATAAGTCTTTGAATTCGAATTGAATGAAAGATTTTTAAATGATTTAATTGAATCCTGGTTCATTCTCTCTTGTGGTCTTCATCGCATGATATTCCGAACCGGCTTGGGTTTGCAAACAAGTATATTAAATATTCTATCGGAATTTGGTCGGTTATTTGGAACCCAGCGGTCATGGCTATCGGATTATTTGATTATAAATATGTTGCGCTCCAGATAAATAAATACCATATTGCCGTTTTCACTCTTCAATATTGAATTTATTTCATTATCATAATTAATCACGATATACGGATGTTATCTGTAGCACACTGGAAGCGTTCCCTGTATCGTTATTGCAATCCGCCGTTTCATTTATCCCTTTTTAATGTGATAAAACCTGCCGTTTCGCGATCTGTTTTTCGGCCCCGGTTATTATCATCAGTTCCGGGACTTATTTTTATTGCTCGATGATTTATTATTGAATTAAAATTAATTTCAGGCGGTTATGGGGGCCCTTAACGGTGGTAATTTAATTACACCGGCCTAGTCGTCAAGGGCCCACGCTGTAGTAGGTCGATTATTTTACTCTTTTTTTAGATTGCACCATCAAATAAATAGGCACATTAAAATCCCGTCGGTCCCATTAGAATACGACCGGAATTTCGGTCCACCTAAAAGCTTCTGAAAGCGTCGTGTTTCTGCCAATCCATGCCCCACAGAACTGTGATAAATCAGTGGCCACGAAGACGTAAAATTCCTGTTTGTTGCGATACTTTCAACATTAATCTTGTCGCAGGGAGTGGGATTGATTTTCTTCGGCGGGGGCAAGTCCGTTTTCGTCTCCCGATAACTCAATTTGCCGGATGTCTTCCTTGTAAATAAATAGGGAAGGGGGCGAATAATTATATATATATATATATATATATATATATATATATATATATATATGTCTTCAAATTTCAGACATTTGGTTACAAATACCGACCCACTCTGAAGTCGATACACTTTGGTACAAAAGAGTATCCTCATCCTTGCGTTTCGGTCCATACGTCCATATACCTCTGTAGGAGATCTATTTTTAGTTATTTATCTTCTGGACGGAATTTGTGAAACTTTTGGTCTCAATACCTTCTGGCGACTGGTTTTTTTTTGCCCTTACTTCGGAACTAATTTATTCCTCTTCATCGCGCTGTGGCTCATTGTTGCCGTTGGTTTCTCCGACATTTTCTCATTACTCGGCCACCCCTCGGATAGGGTAGGCTTAGGCTTATTCTTCGCACAGCGGACCGAGGGGGAAAAAAAGATAAGAACGTTGGTTACTCTCCGGCTCTTCTTGGAAGTTCGAACCGCGGCCGCCGACAGTGCCACGTGTCGATGTTGAAGTTTTATCCCTCTCCCCGCTTTCGAACTCTGTTCGAAGCCGAAGAAGTCACCTTTTCATTTCGGACTCCCCTGAAGTTCCCCGTAAACACCCTACAGTCGTCCACCGAATTTCGATCTTCTTTCTCATCACAAGTTTCTTGTCATTCGGCCTTTCTCTTTTTATGATTCGCAACGGTATCCCAGTTTATTAACCCTTCCGTGGACCAGTGGGATTCGAAATGTCTGGTTGTGGTTTCATTTTTGGATATTCGGATAATATTCGTTAACGATCGCGTACTGTACTCGATTAACATTCATTGACTCACTACTAAAACGGAATTTATCCCGTGTTTGGGATAAAACCACCCGATCGAGCTGCATTGGAAGTTGTTTTTACCATTTCCCCCTGGTCCGTTTCGGAACTCTTACTGCTTCCTGGCATCATCAGGATGCGAACTGAGAGTTGATCAATTTTGGTTCATCAATATAGAGTAGGACCAAACAAACGGGAGTAGCCATAAATTGACCTTTGTTACCAACATAATGGTACTATGATTTTCCTGACAATTGGCGGAAATTAATGAACGTCCTGTTTTAAACGCTCTATCCCTCCATTTTAGCGTTCTCCAGATGAGAAGACTATGGTTTGTTTAACCTTACTATAAACTCGGATGCTAGTCCGGCAGATGTCTGGTCCTGATTTTCTCCGACAATTACTGGGTTTCAGCGCTTAATTGGCACTGACTTGGGTCCCGAGTCGACTCAGGAATCTAATCTTTTGCCGTTTCAACCTTTTAGGGATGCGTTCTCCTTTTTTCCCCGTGTAATTTCTCTTTGGGGTCGGTTTTTATTTTGTTCTTTTTAATAATGGGACGCCCTAATTAAATGGCGCCAGTAACTAGGTCATACAACTCAAAAATGGCTTTCCACGGGTTGAAGTAGGTCTTAAATATTTTTTTTGGGGAAAGTGTGTTTCTAGTCCGGTTGCAATTGCTAATTCTTAATGTGGAACTGATAGAAATTCGTATCTTGTATTTTTACATAATATCTTCCTCCGTAGTGTTTATTAATTTTACAGACCTGGGGCGTATATACTATTCATCGGTCAGTGACTTGTTTTTATTTATTTACTAATTATGAAATATGTACGTACGATAGAAACATCATTAGGGTGAAAATGAATTGTTCATTATGCTGATCTCCACATGCTTTTCTGGACTTGCGTTGGGTATATTCTTACTTAAATTTATTGGTAGTATGACTGCAAGTGAAATATACCTTTATAGACTGCTTTGAATATATTGGTTGTTTTGTTTATATATGACGGTAATACACATTTTAATTCAACACATGGACTTTTTTGTTAGTATTCCATGCCGTTAGAGCCACTGTGTGGATTCTCCTGTCGCAGGTTTATCCTTGTTATAGAAATATGTTTGAGAGTGGATCGATTCTATTTTATGAAATAGTGAACGATTAATAAGTAGTGTAGGAATTTTGGGCTAGGCGCGTTGTAAGGCCACGGGACCAAATGTCATCTGAAAATCGAAGACTCCGTGCCAAGATTGGCCGAAAGAAGAGCAGAAACATGCGCGAGAGCCATTTGCCGACAATGGGCCCGGCGAAATACAAACCGTAAAGGTCAGACGTCGCATTTGCGCCTCGTCACTTCTCGGATTAAATTTCATCTCTTCATGTTTGTGCGCTATATAACCGTGGGGTCGTAACAAATATGTCTTGTTACATTTCTCCTTGTACTCTCTCTTCCTCTCCCCATAAAAACGGCCTACAGTTCATGTAATAGTTCAAGGCAATTTACATCATTACCATAATGGGGTAACCTCTGTAATGTCGCGATTAGATTTTCCCCTGCTCTACCGCCATTGCCGTATTACCGTTACGGAAACGTGGCGGGGTGTGAACAGTGCCGATAAGATGCTTCATCGGCGGCCGACAGCAATATCAATATCAGTATGTTTTTTAGGGCCAAACGCACCTGATCAAAGTGCTCAGGAGGTCCTGAACCCAGGGATTTCCTGGAATATAAAATGTTATAATTATAGATTTTATTTCCGTCGGTGGTTTAAATGATGGAGGAAATTCCAGAGTGAATTGTTAGAAAAAGAATTCTAAATTAATTGGTACCCACGGGCATTAAAGCCTACCTTGGCTTAATCCTGGGATCTAGAGGCCGAGTTCGCGTTCTTGGGCGGAATTCCATTCCTCCCTTTGACCAACCCCGCATTTCATACTTGGAATCATTTAAGTTCCAACTTTCTTTTTAATCCGACGTCTGACCAGGTCGTGCTTTGTGTTCTCGAAATAAAAGTCTTTCCCGAGGCCGTTTTTCTACTCCCGAAGGAGACCTTATAAAAGAATTCACGCTTTACTTAATCTTAACGGGATCAAAGTGTCTGTTGTCGGTTATGTTCTGTACTTGACAGTCATTTACTTGTTAGTTGATAATTCTAAGAGTAAAATCCTTTAAAATCATAAAGTTAGATTATGGCTAGCGCAGGACAGCCAGGCCATTTAACAAAGGTCATTCGAGAGAAGTGTCACCGACTGTAAGGTTGTGTTGTATTGAGCTGTTTGTGCTAATTAGTGCGGTCGACAAGCGGAGACCATAACGCCGCCCCGGTCCGGTTCAATTTGGCCAGCTGTCCCTCTTTTTGCCTTTTTTCTCTATCCCCCGCCGTTTCACTTGATTATGATTGGTCCCAATTTTTTGTTCTATTTTTCTATCTCGCCGTCGGTTTATTTTTTATTTCCGGTACCGAAACGCGGGGACGGTTAAATATCCGGCGGCTGGTCGATGCATCTTAGTTGGGCGGGGGTTCAAATTTATGTGGGGTAAAGACCCGGCTGCGTTCTTTTGTACCATATTTAATCCATGACGCTTTCGGAACGACTGTGAATTTGTTTTATTATATAAAGTCTAACCATTACGCACTAAGCACTTTTTTAACGATCAGACTATCTTATTCATAGGTTCATTGGTTAAAAATAATTTTTTTTCACTCTTTTATTGTTATAACTGTAAAATTATACAACAAGCAACATTTATATAGGCACTAGGTACAATAGTCAACAATTAGAGGAGAAACCCGCTGGTTTTTTATTATTTTTTTATTTATTTTATTTTTATTTTATTTTATTTATTTATTTATTATCATTATTTTTTAAATTTTATTTCTTTAAAGATTTAAAAATAATTTGAAAAAATCAATTGTTTCTGTGCAGCCTGAATCTACTAGCGAACAGGCAATTCTTGGTGTATTTTTATCTTGTGCTTTAGCATTCTTGAGTACAAACCTTGCATCAGCTTCGTCTAAATTCTGTTCATACTCACTGTCGTTATATGCGTTGAAACGTCTCTGTTTGCCTGTTTTGTGGCAGACAGAAATGCACCCTGGGACGCCCAGAGTATTTGCAGAAGTTTATAAGAACACGAGTGTTAGGTATTCAGTTGGCCAAGGACCCGCATTCTGGGGGGTTAAATTACGATGCATCCTGTAATCACTCTTGCGATTTCCCGTCTCCACTTGTCCATACCCAGCAGGTGATACCAGAGACGTTTTTTCAGTTCTTTCTCCCATGTTGGCATATTTGAAATTTTGGCTTTCAACACTGATTGGTTCTAGGCGAATCCCTGTTAGAGATACGCGTTATCTACGCGTTATTTTAATATCTTTAGCAATATCGCTGTACTTCTGCGCAGTGATGACGCCGATAATGGCAATCAGTCGTGTAATAACGACGGACGGGGGTTCATGGGAAAATCAACGCGCCATTACTGGAATACCAATTAAAAAGCCGAAACAAACTTGGCATGGGACCAAACAGACGAGAGGTGACAGCGAATGCTGATATTCCGAAACGCTCTTAGACGTTACCACAGGAATTTAAACGTTACAAAAATATGGAAATCCATTATTCCATGCTCCGTCCAGTTTGCCTTTACGTACTTACGTCCGCCGTGTACATATATCGTATTTAATATTAAAACAAATTTAAATTAATCAAATAATCAGAATAATGTCCCAACACATTGATTAGGATTTTTAATGCATTGCTAACATGCTATGTTTTTTATACTCAAGACGATATTGATAGTCCCCAGTACTATCTTGGACAGATGTTGTGTCCTAGACACTAAAATCCTCAGTAGAGTCCGTAAAATTCCGCTTCGATTTTGTACACATACATATACGGTACTACTTAACGTCATATTCTTCTTGAGCTTCCTCTTGTCTCATATTGCTCAAGATTTCTCCTTAGATTTTCCCTAAAACGACCGTCACAGAATCCAACTAATGGGTTATTTTATTATTAATTCTTGCTCGTTGTTACTGCTGAAATGATGGTTGGGGCGCGTATAAAGTGTTAAATCCGCAATCGGACTTATCCGAAATGAATACCGCCTACTCTAACGGGCTGTGTAGCGATCGCCTATTGTCTGAGCCCGCCTTTTGTCCGCGTAGAACTTCGGTTTTAACGCAGGCCGATTGTTCGTTAGTCGAAAACAGTGTTGTCGTTAACGCCCGGCAAACGTAAACGAATCAGTTGGGCGTGGGAAACAACGCCGTTTTTGATTGGCCCGCGCTCGTTTTATGCCGGCAATAAAAATTGTCGCAAACCACTCTTCACCGCCTTTAATTGGATAGTCCCCGATTGGCCATTCGAGTCGGGCTGTTTGTATTTCGACTATTTTGTATTTTTATTCCGCCGCTGCGATAAATTCGTGACCTCGTTTGTCGCTCGTCGCGTCGTTAGCGCTAATGAAACTAACGATGGGTTCGGGTCTCTCCTCTCTCTCTCTCTCTCCCTTTCCCTTCCTCCCTCCATCACTCTCTCCATCCCCACGGTCCTAATTGTTATTAGAAATAAGCTTTGAAGGGTAAGCCCTGTGATATCTGGCTGCGATAGAGGGACCGATCCCGATAATGGCCTATACAGTTTTATGTTGTTACTGTTCCATGCCCGACATTGTGTCGGGCTGATCGAAATTTCGAATCGGAAATATACAGTACGAATATGGTGGCTATTCTTTGGACACTGTGCTCTTGTGTTAGACATTTTTAACAACTCTGCGGTGAATAAGCGGACATGAAATGATTCCAGTGTTACTTCTAATTTCCATATGTCCGATTGGGCCCCAGGAAATATGGGGACAGCTTCGCAGCTGGGTATACAATGAACGTATATCATGCTTCCCGGGTCCGACACTAATAACGGTCCCCGGGTGCGTTTATGTAATTAACCCACGCACTATCGCTAAGCCTCTGCCCTGAATCATCCCCTATGATGACTGATACGCCGTCAGATCAAATTATCACCACCGAGACTCTTCGGCCCGATCCAGATATATGTGAGCCTGTCCGGATAACTAAATTCAAGATATTTATTTCCGCGGTCGCTTATTTCAGAATTCGGTTTGTCTAAGACTTTTCCAACCGAAGAAATAACAATTTTCGCGATCGCATTTTCCTAATATTCCGAATCTTCCGTCCAAGCCCTTCTCTTTCGGTGCACTGATCACTGTGGCACTGGTGACAGTATACGACCGATCGTATACCGTCGTTAGCACTATGCACTATAGGCACTCTAACTGGCACATTCACAGCTTTCACTGTTTCACTTTCACTTTGGTTGGGGGCTCGGCGTGAGGACCCTCCTCCTTGTGGTACGTCTTTTGGGTGGCCAGTGGGGTTTTTGGGGTAGCTGGGAGGAAGTTGCCAGGGGATTTGGGTGGATTTGGAGTTAGTCTCCGTGTTTAGTCGTTATTTTGTCTATTATTTCGTCCAGTTTAGGTGTCCGGGCCAAGTCGTGTACCTGTTCTTGGGGGTATGTCGAGGGCAATTCGGAGGCATTTGTTCTGAGTGATTTGTAGTTTTTTCATGTGTGTGTCGGCTGCGTTACGACAAACGGGACACGCGTAAAGTAGGTTTGTTTATTGTCACGCTTGATTATTGTTTTGTATACGGTCAGTTTCGACCTCTCTTTGACCTTTGACAGTAGAGTCTGCCTAGTTTGCTTTTGGCCTGCTGGTTTACAGCCTGTATATGAGTTGACCACAGCAACTTTTCGTCTATGTGCAGTCCGAGGTATTTGACCGATTTCTTTAGGTGACCGATTTCTTTGGGATCGGGTATCGAAAGGTTTCCCTTTCCGTAAGCGGCGCTGGGCTTTTAAGAAGGTCCGTTGACCCCCTCTAGGCAGGCGCAGTCCGTGAGCCTATTGCCCATGCTAATGTATTCCGGCACCATCCCCCGCACCCGGCACTTTACCCGGAGGAGACACCGCGGCCCCAGTGGCGCTTGTGCCCACCAACCACGGCTCATATTAACTAACCTACAGAATGGGTCTGGGTTGGGTCGGTTGTCGCTATTAAATTCCTCCGGGCGGCCTCACAGAGCGCAGTCTTAGAAGTGCGGAGCTGAGCTAAAGCCTTAGCTTTAGGTCGGTTTGAGTGCCGCTAAAACCGAGCGAGTATATCACATTTCACCCGCCCTACAAACGGAACAATTACACGCCAACAAATGACACTGAATAAGACTAAGGAATTAAAAGTACACACCTAAGGGTCGGAAGCAGCAGTGAAAAAGTAAAACTTAGAGTAGATATCAGGAATAAGCTACCTCAGTGGAGTGTATGAATCATTTGTGAAACTGTTTTCCTTCAATGTAGTTTATGAAGCTCAGAGCTCAGAGGAAGGTCTATGTAGAGGGGTTAGTTCAAGGTACCGGATGCAGACCAGGAACGTGCTTCAATCAGTTTTTAACTTTAATTTAATTTGAGACGAATAAATTTAATTATAACCCGCTTCTGCCTGTAGACCGAATTTCTCGGTGACCCGATTAACGAGGTTTTTCTAGAATGTAAAATATCATATCGAAGATGGGGAGGAATCTAGAAAGAATGAAAGAAACCTTTTATTATACTTTTTGTTGTACCGTTTCCCGGGCTAATCCTCACCGCAGCGTTAATCTCTAAGCAGCCGATGAATTGTTTGGGACAGAGCGGTGTATAAAAGGTCCGGCCGATGACGGGCTCTGCGGGCTTAGCGGTAATACCGGTGTTATTTTTGCTCGGAAACATCTGTTTGGTTTTGAACAGTAAAAAGAGAAAATAAATGTAAGAAGATATAAATAAGGAATATAAATTTTATTTAAAATATTTTGGAAACGGAAAATTTATTTGATTTTTCAGCATTTATCAATATTATTATTTAGACGGGGATAACTGAACATACACTAGATTAATTGTGGCCGTAAAAGCGATTACAACGTATTATTTTTCTTTGCTCTTGCGTTCCCACATATTAAATCGTTTTCTTGAAACGATCGTTTCCTGCGATCAAATTAGTTTTACGGTTTATGAACAATGCAAAAATTCAATTTGCAAGACCGTAATAGCGGTTTACGAGGATTTGGAATATAATGGTTATTGTGAGCTTCTATCTATCCGCTCGCTGGCACGCTGTTTTGATAGACCCCTTTCCGCTTCTCGCCATTTTCAGTAGCCTAGCAACAAAATACGATCGAGTACGGTGACCAGCCGAATTGGCCAGATTAAGCTGAAGGTTGCCGCTGTAGCCTCTCTATATACATGTCCGGTCTTATCTATGCGGCCTAAAGGAAAGGTCATTATTAGGGGAACAGAGCAACAGGTCGGGAGACAAATGACAGTTGTTCCGGAATATAGTGCTCGATCGTTATCCTAAGCAAAAACTTATTAGCCATTGACTGTAGGGCTGATATGGAACATAGAGGTAAATCCCCCCCCCCTTCCCGGTGTATTTAATTAACTGCATCCTGCATACAGAACAATTACCCGCCAACTTATAACACTAAACAACATCCTGCACTAGTACACACCTCGATGCTATGGTCCCTAAGTAATACAGCATTAACAGTACACACCTCGATGCTATGGTCCCTGAGAAGGATCTTGCCCAGATGGTGGGAATCCTTCTAAAGTAGAAACCCGGAGGCCTCTATTTGATATTCCCAATAATTATAACGCAAAGTGAAACTTTTCCCCTTTTAATTTCCTCCATAGAGTTTATTATGATAAAGAGAATGATTTGACGTGTTGGGACAAGAAGGGAGCGGTTTTACTCGGAAACGTGGAAAAACCCTGATGGTTGTTGCGGCAGTAACCGCAAATTAGATTTCCAGTAAGGTATCAGCGGTCGCCTTGCAGAGTAACACTTTCCCACATAAAAAAAAGCTGTATTGGAAATTATTGTTTTTTTACTGTGTTTTTCAAATACATTTAAAATGCTGATCACGTTCCGCTCGTTGGAATTATTTTCGCCGCTCATGCATATTCCGGCGGCGCTACGACAGACACCAGATATGGGGACGAGGTTTTTTTGAGGAACGCTCCTTCTCTATGCTCCGTCCCCATTATATTTTATGCGTCGTGTTGTAGATCTAAGATATTGTATATAGTAATTACCTTGTTTTGACGAATCACTCGTCACATTCTTGTGGAATAGATCATAGAAATATTCGTCACTGATGAAATATGAGAAATATTCTTTTTTCGTCGTCCTCGTTGGAATTTATGGAAAGGATTGGCGGATATAGAAATATCGATTTTAATAAACCGTAAACTTTAATTTCGATTGCAAATTTTGGTCTTAGATATTTGCAGTGATTCTGCACAAGTTGTCGTCCACAATTTACGGGTAAGTAGATACCCCTGCAGAAAAGGATGTTCTTAAAGTAAACGAGGAAATATTTTCTGGTTTTGTACACTGTCAAATTCCAGCTCTCAATAAGTTAACTCGAAAAGAGTTTTCCTAGTACAAAATCGTTTGCCCTTTTTGTATTTCTGTCCGAGGGGGAAAAATATCAGATTTTTGTTTCTCTCGATATTTCGTTCTAGTTTTAATAGGCCCTGTTGAAAGTTATTATGAGGACTGCGCAGTTCTCAGGGCCGGCAGAGGCGCGAGCGCTGCGTCAATGGCTCGATTGGAGCACAATGCCCGCTGCCTCCCATCCGCCCATTATTCATGGGGTCGCTGTCAATTTTACATTTCTTTTTTTTTCCAGCCCGTTTCTTCATTTCTTCCCCCTCCCTACCGCCCACAGCCCACACCCGTCGTCCTTTGCGGATCGATCGCGGATTTACGGCGGCTCTTTTGGACAGCTTTCCGGTTTTGTCCCGTTGAAAGAGGGGAATTGAGGCCGCGACTGCGCCTGTCAGTAGCGCCCTGCCCGACTGTTTGCGATAAACAAACCGCGACGTATTTTTTGAGTCCTGATCAAATTGACCAAACAGACAACAAACCGCCGATGACTATTGTCCGGCCTTCTTATTGTGCTATCGAAAACAAATATTGTCATGCAGAAGTCAGGAAAGCAGTCCCGCATAGAAAAAAAAAGGAAATATTTTTTCGCTCAACTGAAAATGATTTTGATGTAGAAACAAACGCCATCTTTGTTTCTTGAAATTAATCTCGGGAGATGCGGAATATTTTTTCCAATATAAATATTTAAAAGGATAATACGCCGGATCCCAGACTTCTCTCGAGTGCCTGCTTGAAGTCCAATATTTGTTTGAACAATCTGGAGAATTATAACAATAAAAATCCTAAAAAAATGTTCCCAAAAAGGAACTTGATAATAAAATTGGCCTGTCAGTAGCACTTTAATAATAAATTGCGTCCTCATCGCGGGCTGATTCTTTCCGTTGGTCCCGAATTACACAAATAGAGAAAGGTCAATGCCGTTTGACTGAACTTACACAAGCGCCTTTACCCGGATAGGTATTGTAATCCCTCCCCCCTTGCTTTTGCCAAATGCACTTAACCTTTAGTCAAGTCCACTTGGAGTCAAAAAGGGGGTAGCACCGGCGATGCCCTGAATAAATTATAACGGCTGGGCTACTTCGGTCCGAACGCGAACTCCCCGGAGGGGTAGAAGTTTGACCGGTTGAAAAGACGGGAGACACCGCTTTGCCAACTTTGTCCTTTGCGGGGTAAATATTTATTTCGTTCGTTTATCACCGAATAGGCACGTAAAAGACCGCAATTATCAAAAATAGAGGCGAGATTGCTTAAAATTAGAGTATACCCCGAGTCCGATTTTCCGAAGATGGACGTATGGGTGGATTTCTTTCAATTGATCGTAATTAGCATTCCCTGAGTGGTGAATGCTTTACATGCCTCGGTAAACAATAGTGTAACTAATAAATAATTAAGTATTTAGTATTGCTTCATCGTTCTAGCTTAGAATCAAAATAGACGAATGTACAATCAAGTACATTTTAAATAAATATTTATTTTATATAAATAAAATTGGTTAGGTATTGTTGGCTTTATGCAATCGAAGCCTGAATACCTAAACCGCATTTGACTTTAAAGTTTTAAAAGCGTTTGGGCGTTGTATTCCTTTTTTGCGAGGGGATTCTGGCGCAAGGACATGGCGGGCCTAATGGCTTGTTTGCGGGCTAGTTCCGTCCTTCTCGCACTCGTTTCCCGTACAGTCAGCCTCTCTCTCTCTCTCTCTCGCTCACTCTCTCTGTGCGCCACACTCACACTCGCGGCTCCCTCTCACTCTCTCTCTCTCTCTCTGTCGGCTCCATTCTCCCTCGGGCTCTGTGCCCCGGTCCTCGTCGTCGTCGTCTCCCGTAGCGCGTACTCCATTATGTGCCGCCCCAAATTAAATTCCTCCACCCGCTATCACTCTCCTTTTCTACCTCTTTCCAGTACCCAGTCCCTCCGTCGCTCTCCTCCCCTCGCTCACCCCCCGTCTGACTGGCATATTCAATTTAAAACTCTCGCAAATTGTGTATCTCAGCCCCCCTGCCCGCCTCCCTCCCTCGGGTCATCACCACGGCTATGCGGGTTTTTGCATCGCGCCACTTAACCCATCAAAAAGTTTTTTAACTCCCCTTTTTTTATATTATACGAGCGAAACGCTCGCCGCTGTCTATTGTCCTCTTTCAGATAGTTCACGGTGGTTTGGCTTGTCGTCGGAATACACTGGAAAAATGTTCTAGCACGTAGAAATTTTAGGAAATGAAATTCTCACCCCTGAAAAAAAAATATATATTGAAACTGAGCTAGTCAATGGTTTGAATAAATTATTCCAGATAATCATTACTCGGTAAGACAAGAATGGAACTCGTGATGAAGAGGAAAAAGTTAAATTAGTTCAGAGTTAAAGGTTGGAGAGCCAACCGCCAGGTGGTGTTGAGAGCAAAAATTTCATATGTGTTCACCAGAAGAGAATAAACTTAAAGAAGACCTGTACTTTATGACTACTTTAAAACTTTCCGCTTTATGTTTCGCTGCCGGCTGTAGCGAGGAGCGCTCATAATCCCTCCTCGGCAAACACCTTAAATTTGCTTTAGCGGACGGGACGTGGTGCAATTGTTATCAATCCTCCCACTTGAATTGAGCCCCGAAACGAGCCTGTTTTATGGCGTCCCCCAGATTCGCGGCCAACCATCCCTCGCCTTCCTCATAAAGTTGGCGCCCGACAGTCGCCCGTTTCGATCCGAATTCCAATAGCGTACCGCGGCGCTGAATTCCCCGCCGCCCCTACCGAAATTGAGTTCAAATCCTCCCCGGACACTATTTTATACTTATCTCGACAGCCATTGAAGTTTTCCACCGAATATATTTCAGGCGATAAACTCCCTTTTTTTTCCAAGGGATCCCTGAAGGAGGACTGCCGGTTGGGACGTTCGGAGGGTCCGAACTATTTTTATGGCCCCTCGCTGAGATAAGTCCCGTACGAAGTGGCCCATATTTCAATCCTCGGTTGGAACTGATATTAAACTGCGCTTATTCCCGACCGCGGAGCATCGGTACGACTTAGGTAATTCCGATAATGGGACCCGGGGATATGTCCTGATATTGGTTCAACTGGGTATAAAATTTATAATTGTAATTGGACCATAATTGTGAAAAATGCGTTCTGGAGTTATTCTACTATTTGAAAATTATACAAATGAAAATAAGCTGTTTGTTTAATTCAAGTCGAGATGGCATATCCGCGTAGTTACCCAACTTTCGACTTATTGCAGCTCAATCATAATTGGTTCTGTATTCACTGACAATGTCATATTCCGTGTTTCCATTATTTTGAGTTTATAAGGTCACTAACTACATAAACAATTAAATAACTTTTATTTGATACTCAATTTTAACAAATGAAATTTTGTTTACTCTGTTTTTATTGAAGGAGGTCTTTATAATTTTATTTATAGGCTTATAGAATGTATTGCGTGGGATCCACTCCTTGAATATGATAGCCGGTTTCCGCTTAATGAGGATAATTTACTTCCCCTAAGGGCGTGCTAATACCGCGGATTATTTTCTGAACATAATGAACGACTCAATCCTAAAATAAGTCAGCGTAGAGCGTTCTGTCGGCTACTGATTACGGTATTCAACCTGTCTAATTTTGTCGTCTGTTCCAAAATTGTGAAGTCTATCTTTCGGATATTTTGTTTGCGTTTCGTCCTCATACAGACATGAACTGACACTCGAAAGTGACCAAGATATTTTTATTAAATAGCATCAGTTAAATGCCACCAGTGAATATATAAAATTATATTATGTGAAAATAAATTTTCGACTTTTGATACGAATTAAACGGCTACAAGAGGGGAACGAGAAATATCTTGCGATTTGTTCCAGACCGGTTTGATTGTTCGGCTGTTTTTAAATCTGCGGTCTGATACCGACATGCTCTTCGCATGCATACTGTATCTACGTACGGGAGTCCCGGTTAAACCATATCCCTTTTCTACCGGGGCCCAGGATAAATTCAGGAGCGTTTACGCCCTCCGACTTGGTTTTCCAGAGACCTCCCTTTATCCCTATCCGCCGGCCCGGAATGATTCCGCTCTTCGTGGGGGAGCGGAGAGGAGTATTTGTCGCTGTACAAATTCTTTCAGTCTGTTGTACACGGGGGCCCTAAAAAGGAATCGAGTTTATGCATTGTGCCGTATTCAGGACCTCTGCAACGCCAGGCATAACGTGTTTCATCGGTCTTCCCACTACAATCTCAATCTCAACAATTTTCATTATCGTGAATTTTAGTGAATTCAATGTACTTATTTTTATATGAGGTACTAAATACTGCTAGGAGTATTTAGTATTCATCTTTTTTTCAATGTTCAATATCCTTTCCTGTGTACAGATCGAGTGTTATCCAGTTGTACATGATTGTCAAAGGTACATACCAAAATTTCAATTTACTAAATGAAAGTGGAGGATGTCGGTAACACGTTGGACTTCCTGTACACATAATTCGTTCCTGTACGACTGCATCCCGCATAATGATAGGATACGGGGCCGGTACTCTCGATACTCGCGGCGAGTATACTCTCCGCCCGTATATAATGAGAGTAGGTTAGGGATTTGGACTAATTGAATGGGAAAGATAATTTCGAACCGCGTTGCGGGTCGGATTGAAGCGGCGGAATAATCCGTTGAGTTCGATTCTCCGGTGACGGACATAATTTCACTTCGGTTATAAATTTCAGTAGTTTCTAGCAGTACAATTCCTCCGTTGTATTTGAAATGTAGCACGTATTGATACTTTTCTTTAATTTTCTTTACATAAACATAACATATTGATGTACTTTAAATATTATTTTATTATATATTTTTCTAAGGGCGGGACGGGGTTATTCAATTTTCAGCACTGTTTTTGGAGTCCTTGATAGTTACAGAAGTGAGAAGTAATTTCATGTTTGACAAATGTACCGTGTAAGCTCGAATGGGAGAGTCCATTTTTGTATAGGAATATTATGGCAAATTTTGTCGGGCAGTCAGATTATATTTCTCCTCGGTTTTGAATCTCGATTTCTTTTTTATTTAAAAAAATTTCCGTCGCCAAACAGAGTGGATCGTGATAACCGGGGGCAGTAAAAACCGTATTTCATTTAGGCGACAGAGCGAGCCTCCCCTCCAGTAAAAAAGTTGTTATCGGGTGTTAATGCCTTTATGTCGGTTCTCCTGAGTCGATTGTAAGGGTTGGCAATTTTCACGGCCTTTTTTTCCCTCCCACCCTCCCCTTTTCTCATCCCCGAAAGTACTCTCCAATAAGTATTTCATTGTGAACGGGGGAGAATTCTATACGTCTGTTAGCGATTGTGGCCCTGATGATGGGCCGAATTTATCTTCGTTTGTGTTTACAGGAGCCACCCTCTGACCTTAACAAAGCGTCGCGTGTTGAACAGGATGAAGCCGTTGGGCCAAAAGGGACAGAATTTTTTCTAAAATATTTTGAGTAAAAACACCGATCTCCTCGAAATAGTCAGTGCTTCTCCTACAATGATACTACAGCGTATTCTATAAACCTTTTATTGTTTTAATGTCTGTATATGAGTCCGCAAATGGTTATTAGTTACAACAGTGTCAGCCCTAACGGGAAGAAGCCCGAACCCTTCCAACAATAGGCCAGTGGAAACGGTAATGTTGGCCCCTTTCAATATGTCCGTATAATGAAAGGGCGTTATCTTGCCTGAACAAAGTATTAAATTTTTGCGGCCGCATTTTCCTTGTCCGGTTTTTTCTTTTTGAAAATTCACAAAAGGGTGCTGGCCCTGAAAGGGCCCCCTAATTGAGACCTGAGGACGGCGATCAAAGGCCTGGGGTTGACACCCCGTGAGCCGTCACGGTCATGCCCACACCTTTCAAACGGGTGATGCCGGCTCCGCTTAAAATTGTGCACGAGGCCTGTCAACGGGTATGACCCTCGTTGAAACGATGACTGGTAGGTAGTACGCGCCTTTATTACTATCTCGCAACAGAAAATATTGAAATATGTCCGCGTGGTTATAAACTGCTAATGCGAACTTGAATTATCACTAACTTCCCTTTGGGATATCACTCGTATCACCGCCAGTCTACTTGAACTGTGGATTTAGTGTATTCGGTATGGGGTTGATTTGGAGTTCAAGTGACCCGATTCCAAACTAAAATCGATAGGTTTTCTTGGCCGACTTGAATAATTTTAAACTTATTTACGTTGCCAGTGTTTCGCACGCAACAGTCGCCGTATTCAACAATGGATTTAATTCGTTCGATAGTGCTTAAGTCGTAGTGTACTTCTTATCGGAATTGTACAGTGCCTACCGCAATTCGAATCCTGAATCTGTGCGCGTTGAATTACTGAATCCGAAGTCCATAGAATGATTTTTTTATCTACATGGTCTCAATTAGTTTGTTCCATTTTGATCTGATATTATGCAAATACTGCAACTACACTTTTGATACGATGCGAAGTGTGGTCCCATTATTCTGTATAATTTTACAGATTGCCCGAAACAGAAGTTGCAGACGGAATCGGTAGAAGTTTAATCTAATTACGAAACCATTAGAGCGTGGGGGCCTCCGGGGCCGCATTTACAAACTATTAGCCGGGCCTCGTCGATCGTTAACCAAATGGAATTCGGCGAGGGCGCCCGTCGGACAAACACGGCGCTAACAAGGGCATACGCCGGTTTCAATACAGGCGCCATTATCTCTTCCTCTCCTGATTGCAAATTTGTTGACCGCTTTCGAGGGGTCGTTTGTAATGTAGGCGCACATTTTCCCGACCGAAATCTCAAAGACTTCATTTGCCGAAGTTCTATACACAGTCTAGACAAACTATAGTGATTGATATTTCGGGTACAAACCGTGACGACTTTTTTCATTATTCTAATTGCATAATTTTCTTACAAATCCATTGAATTTTCTTCTATCCGGCTCATTTTTTGTTGTCTCAGCTACTATAAAAATAAAATAAAATGTCCTTACTACTAAAAGTGAAGTGAAATTCAATACAGTTGAACATTCTGGTTTCAACTTCCATTTTTGTACATATATTGCGTACATATTTTCAATCTAACTTAAAATTATTTTTAATTTTGTGTTCATGCTATCATTTTTATTAAACCCTTCTAAGGTGAAACAAGGTTTCACCAAAGATTTTGGTTAGGTTATTTGTAATACTAAATTAGGTATGAAATGAAGATAGTAGTGGTCAAAATTGGTTTGGATTTTCCTCGTTCATTATCCAGTCGGGTCACCAGCAGAGCTTACACAGTATCGACTGCGGAGCAGGTGGGGAAGTTAATTATTTAGAGTTGCACACTCGGTCAGCCCACTTCGCGTCCTGCGGGTCAACCCCCACGGTATAACTTCCCGGGGCCGATCTATCCGTAAAATAGGATACGCTCCCGAAGCCCGTCCCGGAGTTTGTGACCTGTTCGCCTTCCGTCCTCGGTAGGTCGACCGATTTTATGACGCTTTCAGGGCCCTCCTCGCACCCCTCACACACCCGGCCACGCGGTGAACGACTTCCAGGATACACTTTTAATGAGCGTTTCCCCAATTGAAAGCGAGCCGTTCCCCGTTCATTATTCGGCCGTCACTCCCGGCCGTTGGGGCTAATTTGGAAACCAGTATTTAGGTTGAGACCCAAATGAATTGGCCCGTTATCAATTCGTGTCGTTAGGTTAATGAAGGCACTCCGAATATAGCCTCGGAAAATAAACTTCTATCAACCATTTCAGTTAGATCAGATTTCGATAGATATTTTTATACGATACCGTTTATTTTCATGTTGTGTCGGCATTTTTTGTGCCGGAGTTTTGTTGCCTCAAAGCCGATTCTCGCTGCGGAAGGTAAAAAATGCATATTAGCCATCATTTTAGGCTGATTTAGGTTATACCCAGGATTAGCAAAAAATTGTAAATACTGTAGGTTACCCTTGGGTTTAGCTAGATTACCCAAATGTGATAATAAATAAATAAAATATAACTGACTTATGATCTGGCTCTTAACGAGTAAAATTGGAAATGCTGTTAACAAGGCCTTAATAAATAAATTTACTGTAATGTGAAAGTTCTACTTACGGGAATATTTATGTACTGAAAGTTGCTGAAGTAATACTTTGTGTCGGTGTTTTACTTAGCTTGGTTTAAAGGTTGCCGTGGAACAAATACAAGCTGTTATTGAGCAGATATTAAGCTGCATTATTTGAGTTGCGAAAACTTAACTAACGAAGATACGTTAATTACCTTCTACACTAATTAAATATTTATAAGTAAGGTAATGGGCTCATTAAAAATCGCACAACTCCGTTTTGTCTTATCTCAACTTCTTACCTAATTGAGTTTTACAACACCCAAAGTATTGAAAAAAAATCGCGGTTTTACAAATACATTTTCTGTAAGTCGTCATATTTCTGGGCGGTGGGAAATAAAATTTATATTATATTTGATTATGAAATTATCTCTGGGGGTCTTACGGACAATTCTGGCCTCCGGCGGCGCGCAATTCAGTCATATCTGGCCCTTAATACACCACCCGCACGGCACCGTTTATGTTTCCAAGTGCAAACTTCGGTTCTAGTCTAGATTTGATTGTGCTGCCCCATTCACCCCCGGAGCCGGGCTCCGATTGTTACGCGGCGGTATCAGTTCGCAGTTAAGAGAGTCGTGGAGGCGCGGGGCGGCTGGGGGGTTCAGGGCCCCGTCGGTTTGAAACAGCCCGCTCAGCCCGGATGCGGATTGAATTTGGAGATAAGGGCGAAAACGGGGACCGAGTTGGGAATATCCATCCCCGGCGGGGGAGGACGAGGGATTCGGGTTTTCAAAGGGCATCCTCGAAACTTCGTGTGCGGCTACACAGTCTCATCACTGCCGGCGACGGCGTTACTCAATTGTACGTCTTGGGCAAACTTCTGAAGGCCCCCCCAAGCGGAGTTTAATAGGGCTAAACTTAGTATCTTAAACAAACACGTAATTCCTTTCTGTTTATACCATTAATAAACAAAAGAATGTTTGTTCAGAATCCAGAAGGTAGAATTCAGTTAGGTAGGTTACTTATGAAATACTTTTACTACATATCATTTGATAATTTACGGCTTTATTGTTACCAAAATTATGGTTTCGTCTTTAAAAAATGTAAACATTCAAACGTACTTTAATACAAATAGTATACCTGAAACATAAAATGAAGAAGTTGACCAATGAATTAAGAACAACCGGCGGAGGATTTTTCGTTTCATGCGATTTTCTCATATCCCATCCTAACTATGTTTGGAGCAGCATCAAACTCCTTTTGGTTTTCACTACGTCTACATCACACATTTTCCAATATTCATACTTCATCGAATTCAATTGCGCTTTATCCAAGCATTTTTTGTAGAAAAATTAATCGGTTGAATTGGGCGCGGCTATAGTAACTCGTAATTGTCCGCCAGTGAACAGACGAAGAGCCAAAAAATGTCCCCGACCCATTCGAAATGGTTTCTCTCTTCTTGTTTAAATTTCGCCCGAAGGCGGCTGCTATCCAGTGACCGAAGCCAGAACTCTCTTTTGAAATTTCCCCGAGGATTCGGCTTCTTTGGATTGAAACTTCTGCGTAATTCCTTGTCCGAAAAAATATATACCGCATCAACTGAATTACTTTTAGGCACGCGCTTGAGTGAGATAGAAGGGACATGATCATCGCTGTATGTGATTTTGTTTCTCTTAGGTAACAGCAACGCATTTTACACCAGTGATGTATGCATTAGTGAATATTCGTCATTGTAAAATATGTTTAATGTACGGTATTATTTCCCCCGAAATATTTATTTCCGATATTTTGGTTATTTATTGATGTGAGTTATTCCTGACGCGACTGAAGCTATTTAAGGTTAATATCGCATCGTGTTGGGAAAGAAACAGGAAAATAAGCCCAAGTAAAAAAGACCTATACGGGAAAGACAACTAGTAGCATATGTTGGACAGGTGGACATCTGGATTGACATTCTGAAGTCACGCGTATACAGTAAAAGAAAGGGACATTTCTAAGGGGGAAATCGTAATAAGTGGTTTTCCGCATTTCCTACCTCCGCCAATGGGGGTTTTCTTCGAGGGGCTCTGACGGAAAGGAAAAAAAAATTTCTTCCGTCTCCTGTTTCTATAAGGAGAATTAGGGCAGTCGGAAGGGGCAGAGAAAATTTCGTAATGAAAACGTTTAACTAGAGCCGGATTACTTTTAGGGGACGCTCATTTTTTAGCACCTCTTTTGTCAGTAAATATAAACGTCCGGGAAATAATGAAAAGTGAAATGCTGAGACCAATTTTTTGAAATAATCTGTTTCTCTTGGTGTACCAATTAACAGTAGAAACTATCATTACAAAGTTGTTTCTTTTATTTATTTAAATTGTTTATTAATTTATTTATTTAATACTTTGATTTATGTTTTTTTGTGGGTTCAGAAAACATAAATAGGATGTTGTCTTATCATGTCCACAACTAATCTAACGTTTTCATTTTTTCAGGTGAGTTCATCATATTATACTTTTGAGGCCAGCTTGAGTGAGTAAAACTTTAAATTCAGTTTTAGTATATTAAAGCGAATAATACCCGCGTTTAATCCCAGTATAGTGGGTTCTTTAAGAATTACGATTGTTCCTTCCAGTTTTTTTTTATTACGAAGCATATTAGAGCAATGTATCGTCCCGAATCAATTTTATCGGTTAAAACATGTTTCATCATGTATCTTGTCCATCTTCTCTGTACCTGTGTCCGTTCCCACTTCTCCCCGCCATGACTATAATTCCGTCAATAATTATTATAGGACGCTAAACCGGTCTAGTGAATAGCGGTGTGCAAGTACAGATAGGTAAATGTTATTAATAGGTAGTAATTTAGTGTCAACGACCCCGGGAAGTTTGCAGCCGCCGATTTGCATCTATTCATTGAATTAGGGCCCTTTCAAAGACAGTTTCATGTGAACATAGCGGCCGTGACTTTTCCTCCTCGGGTTGTTATTTTGTAGATTGTCAAAAAAGTGCATATAAACGAGTAAACGTGGATTATATATTATACTACGTGTACAAAATATTTATTCAAAAGACGATTATCACAAATTTTCTTTTTTTTTTACTTAGTTTTCAGGTTTTTCGGCTTAAGGGTCTCTCTTTCCTGTCCGGAGTATTTTAGAATGTATTAAATGTAGTACCGATTGCTATAACTGTAGCTTGGATGTTGCTGACGTAAAACAAAAAAACGTTTTGCCTTATTGGACAATGCCTCCTTGCGATCCCTAGTTTAAAATTTATACGCCCGGTCCCTAGGCCCCGGCCCAAAGTATGTTCCCGAGTTGGCCCTGACGAATTATTCACAGCCTGAAATCCCCAGGTAGGGCAAACTATATTAATTAGTTAATTAGCCGTTAATTAATATTAACGGACGAGACGTTGGTTGGTTGGGGGCGCCGGGCGGGTTAACTTTGTTGCCGGGGCTCAAGTTCCGCCCCGTCGCTAATGATTCATGACGGCCAAGCAAGCACCATACACAGTCGGTCAGCTCTGTCTGATTCACCGAATGACTAACGCGGTTTGCGTTTCAAATACCGCCGCTGTATTACCGATTCCGAGGTCAACTTTCCCGATTATTATACCTAAATTGTGGACAGAACAGTCGAAATGTCCGATCCTTATATCGGACCGGGGCCGATCTTTATATTGGAGGGAAAATAAATAAGTTCTAATTTTGTAGAAGTGTCCGAGCGGTAACGTACCAGCCTCTTCCGACCCGCGGGTAGAAAGTAATTCGGCATGATTACATTATCCTGAACAAATATTCCCGGAAACTGTTGTCAAACTAGAAGTCAACACCCTGCAGAACTGCTTTCCCTAGCAACTAGGTAGCGGGAATCATGACCGAACAGGATAAAAAAATATATTCAAAAAATCTAGATAAAAACAGTTTCTTTTAAATATTTCTGAACAGATATAATTTTTCTAAAAATTTAAAAAAAAATAATTACTCCATTCCTATCTTGCTTAGAAACAGTGTTCAGGGTAGTTGACATTCGCTTCAACATTAATCATTTTAATACTGCTCTAATTTATTATATTATTTTCATCGGATTTAATGAGTATTATTTCATAGCATAATGTTGTAAACGGGTTTTTTAACTTTGTTTCCTGTATTAAAGTGGCTCTTCGGAGGCGCGCTTAGACTCAGAGACGGCAAATTGAATGCCAGCATATCTTCCAATTGGGGTGATTGCCGACCCCAACTTTTCCAACGTTCAGCGCTCTGAATTAGACCTATCACGCTAACCAATTCACAGGCCATAATGAATTATTATCGAGTCCCTCCTTATTAGTTCGACCGCTTGAAGACGGGCCGAGCATTTCAGGACTACAGACTCTCTCCCTCTCTCTTTGAAAGTATGTTTAATTACCCTTTCTTCAACTTGACGTGTTTCTGACCGATTGTTCAGTGCCCGTTACAAGTTTTAACATGTCAGGCGTAAAATCGATTTGTACATACGGGGAAGCATTGCGTTATTATGTATATTTGAACTCCCTCTGAATCCAATAGGCGAGATAATTAAAGCTGCGCCCATTGTTTCCAACAAAGTCTTTGTACCTTCATATTAAAGTGTATATGTGTTCGTTCTTTGGAAGTTATTTATAACTGAATATAGCTACTCGTGTTTTCTACTTATTTTTATTCATTTTGACGTTAGATTTATAATTATCATCAAGAATTATTAATGACAATTTCAGGCTGTTGCGATTATTTTTTGTATTCAATGTCGGAAAAGAAAAAAATATGTAGAACCGAAATTGTTTTTCTTACAGTTTAATTCGAGCCTGTAATAATTATGTTAATTGTAGTATTTAATGAATATTACTCCTTCACATAGTGTTTATTGTTGTTCATGGGATTTCGATCTGTTTACTTGATTTCCTGCATTAAATGGCGTGCTTGGAGACAGCGATATGAATGCTATGCATTGAATACAAATTGAATTGAATGCAAAATCAATGCATCCCTATGCGCCCTAACTATATATATAACTTTTAATTCGACTCCTTAATAATTGTATTAATTATTCTACGTCGTGTTATTTAGTACCGTTAAATAATATCCTTATTCCCTTCAAATTTTTGTTATACGGTATGTTAATACATCCCCCAGTTGATACCCTGGAGTATTTAGTGCAGTAGTTGTATTTGGATTTTTTAGGAAAGACAAGACGTTCGAAGGGAATTAATTTTAACAGGAAATGGGATTGGCCGGATTGGCCCCGAAATGGGGTTTCTGCCCTTTTATTCCGGGACCGGTGGATCTTACCGGGATTGGAGCCGTGTCCAGCCCATTGTCCACGTTTGCGTGTGCGCGCGCCCCAGTGGGCGTCCGGAAACAGAGATAAGAACGTTAGCGAACGGTCCGGGAGGCGGAAGATAGAAAGTGTTGGTGAGAGGGAGAGGGAAGCCTGTGGGCGGGGGGGCGAAGTCATCAGCCGGGGACTTGGGCCTTTATTGTCGTTGGGCCGAGGCCAAAATCATCCCGCGCCAACCGGTCGCTCTGTTTTTCCTCCCTTTCTTCCCCCGGGACGGTATCGCCGGGCTTATTTGGAAGTTCACGCCCCGAATTCCCCGTGTTTTGACTCTTTCCGTTGCCGGGGGGCCAAAAATCTTATCGCGTGGGTAAAAAAAATCCAATTTCTGTTTACCACCCTGTCGGAAATTGAAACTGTGATTCCCCTCCCATCGATGAGTCCCGAAGAAATAAGGTGTTTGAACTCCATTCACAGTACTTCACAGTACCCAGATTACGAATACATTATTTTTCTTTAAATATACATAGACTATCGTAGACAATATGCACATTGATATACATGCATATTAGGACAAAATAAACTTTTTCCAGAAAATCTAGTGAAATATATTACATTGAATACGTTTCCTCCTGAATGATTCTTCCATCCAGCCAGGGACATTCCTGTATTTTCCCTTAGTGTGGCAATTTGAATATTTTGGGGAAATTCGTCACCTCATCAGGAATAATTTATCGATGTATCTAAAAAATATCTCGGACTAGAAATTTGACCTATATTGTTTGCCTGAATAACTGACTTCGTTTACTTATTATTGCGGATGACCAAATTCGAATTTGAAACGAATTTCTCTTCCTTATTGGATAAATCGGTCAATGCGGCCAGAAAAACTCTTTAATGAAGCCATTAAAAGATTATTGGACGTAGGAGGATGAATGTCACATGGTTTTGGGGTGAAATGCCCAGTTTTTCAAGAAATCTGTTCCAGAATCCCTTCTCATCGTGGTTTTAGCGGTCGAAATGACTTTCTACTGAAAAAAGAATTCGTCCAGACTTCACTAACACTTACTGCGAATTACCCGAAAGCCGAAAGGCCGATTTAAAAGTTAAATCGCCCATTACATTTATTTGATGTGTGTGGCCCGTCGACGGACCATTTAACTAACTTGAGTCCCAACGAACACTTTTTCCATCGGGGCCGAATTGGGCGGAAAAAGGTCATCATTTAAATTCACGGCTTATTTAATAAAATATCACGGCTCGAAGTTGATCGAATTTCAGTTAAATTAACGCCCGAAGGGTACTAATTTTATCAGTTTAACTATTAAGTAAAGCGTTGGCTGGACACTGCCTTCTTGCAGCTACATTCAATAATGCACGTTGAAACTTGAATTAATAATATTATGAATTATTAAAAATCTTTTTAGAGAATACTTTTTTATGTATGGATCGATCTTATTCCGTTGTGCGTTTTAATTAAACTGCAATCATAATTAATGCATTTAAGGCGCCTTAATCAGTACCTTGAAAAATGAGTTGCATTTGGTCCGATATGACGTTTAATCGGAATCTGACGCTGGCTTTAATTGGGACAAATTCACGCTATATTAAACGGTTATTCTAAAAAAACCCAAAAAAATAAATGTTTTTTTCCTTTCATAAATTTCTGACTTGAATCCAGGTTAAATGGAGTTTCGAGCTGTAATAAAGTGTAAGATATAAAATAAAATCACCTCCTGGATCTAGCGATTCATAGAGCTGATCCCTGCGGGTTTGTATAGGACCGCTTGAAGATCTGTTTACCCAGCAGTTTATGTTGAAAATACAAAACTTGGGAAATAACTCTTAAAACTGCTTTCGGAACGGGTCGATTCACACTCTCATTCTGTTATTCACTGCTTTCCTATTCGGGTATAAATTCAAAATTTATTCAAACAAAGGCCGAAACCGGACTTGGCGCGTAAGCATCTGACGGGCTATTCGTACCTTTGTTCGTGTTCTGCGTATGTTCCGGTAGATCGAGATCATATTTCGCCACTTTTATTAACAAGTTGTGCACGACGTTTGTTTGCTGCCCGTTCTGTTGGCTTGTAATTTATGCGTAGAGATAAGAACTGTTATCGGAGAATATTTTCTAGGTGTTGCGTGTGTACCGAGTCGGGCAAAATAAAAATTTCCGCTATTTGTTGAAACGCAAGACTCGTCTGTTTATGATTTTTGTTTTTGCAGTTGCGATTATGAAAACAAAACTTCGCCTATGTTTACCATTGTTCAGTCTGTAGGTGCGAGCGAGTTATTACGCTTGGAAACATCAGATATTGTGAACTTTCCGACATATTTATTTCTTTCCGGAGGAATATTTATTTTTAGTTACACACTTTTTTATACTGACTTTTATATTTCAATATGAATTTGGAAGTGTTTTTTGCTTCTCAGGAGTTCATGTTTTATCCGAGCAGGTTTATGCGGTCGTTTCAAATGTGATATTCGTTTAGAAATATTCTTAGAGTTAAATATGCTCCAGAGTTATATTCCTGTATTCCTGGTGATGCCGCGCATTTTTTAATCACGCTCATACTAATCATTATACTGGGGTCTAAACTACTTGACCTGAATTTACGATATATTATGTTATCTTCGTAATAAAGATTTATTTGCCCAAAAATAATTCAGGCAAATACTATTAACCTAAGTAACTTGAAACTTCAATTTACTTAAAATTATTTGTCTACGACGTGTGTGTCTTCTGAATATGATAATACCCTGGTTACCGCTGAAGTACATAATTACCCATAAAGTTACAGTCGATTGGGAAACCCATCGCCCATTTAATTAAAAAAAATTAAAATAATCCATTGTTCGAGTTCTCTATTGATTGGTACACAGTTAGTCTCGTTTGAACGCCTTGTACGTACTAGAAGACGCATTGTTGTAGACAATGGTCATGCGTTCGATCTTTATTGGGTCGATGAACCTCTGTAATTTGCCCCTCCAACCGTATAACTACGTTCGAATACAAAAATCTAATTGTAGTTCAGTTTGAGGATGAAATCAAGTCGAGAAAACTAAAATAAATGATAGCATTTTAGTCTGTAATTGTAACAATTACGAAAGCCTCACAAACCCTATTATATCTGTTCCTGTTCTTTATGAAACTTCTGTTTTTATGTTGAGTGTCCTCCTCGAGTGATCAAATCATTGCTATTGTGCTATACAATAATGTGGATCCAAGTAGGCAGGGGGAGCTCATTTGTATGGAACTGTATACTTTTTAACTCTTTGTACATTAATTTTAATGCCCCGCGCATGTTTATCTAGTTACACAAGAGTGATAGTGAGCACGATAAAGATTATATTTTAATTTTTAATAAAAGAGAGAACTGGCGCTGTGCCTCAAGTTCCTGCCATATTCTTGTCTGGGAAAGGATTTACGTAATACTTGACAGAGCCTTTAAAAGCCACTTGACAGTGTCTGCAGTCTCGAGAGCTTTGTTACATTCAATTGAGGAAAGTACAGCACTTCGGGGTCCAGTTAATTTACTGAGACCGGTCCTCGAGCATGACATGACAAAAAAAAACGAAACGGAATTTGAAAATGAAGCTGGAATAACAGTTCGGCATAGAAAGTTCATTTATCCCTCCCGTCTATTCACTCGAATAATGTAAACTTGTTGGCTTGGAGAAAACTTATTCGGGACATACATTTCTGAATAATAGAATCCCAACCCCCCACAGTCCAGACCGTAAATCGGAATCGATCCGGGGCGAAAAAACCACCAGTCATGCAAATTCTTGAGCGCTGTACCCCTCAATTTTCTCATCTCAACTTCTTCATTCAATAAGTTCATTCTTCACCCTTCTGCTTCTCTTACGCCCTTGTGTATTTATATTTACGTTCGTGATAAAATGGAACTTTCAATTGAATGAAATATAAAATAGCAGAAGTGACCCTGTTTATTATGTAAGGCTTTTTAATTCGATCGTAATATGGATAAAACTTTGGCCTATGCTACTTTATGTGTGAAAGATTATATAATTATAATAGCAATTGAAATAAATGAGATATACTATACAGTGATTGGCGACGACCTCAGTCCTTAAAAGCTTTAATTTTTTTTAAATCTGACTCTGAAAATTATTAATTTATTTTTCTTAAATTTATTTTCCAGAAAAAAGAAAGCTGTGCTTTTGACTTACGTTTTACCTTTTTTGGAATAATAAAAGTTTAGTGCGTATACCTGCAAAAACCAGATAACTCCTTGAGTAAACCGGGTCGGGCGGATTTCGCTGTAGAAATCTGTAAATAAGTCGGCGGGATTAGGCGTTCTCTCCGGTGGCGGGGATTTTATGAAATTGTCACTTTTATCGCGGCCGTTTCTAAAAATATTCATTATAAAAATATGCTTAGCTGTCCGCTCGAACAATCGCGTTCCGTTAAGTTAGGCAGCCGGTTAAGTTTCGAAAATGAAATATGTTTAAGTAAAACATTCATCTGTGGCCAAAGTCATAGTTTTTTCATTTTCTTGTCTGTTTTATTGTTTCCGCCTTAGAATTAATCCCCACTGGGGCAATTGCGAGGAAAATAAATTTATTTTTATAAATATTTATTTTATTAATTCGGACTATTAAGAGTCTTCTTACCACTGTCACTCTTTAGTAACTGTAGTAAGTATGGTGCAATTTTAATTTTAAAATTCCGTACTGTTTTTCCATTTTGTTCGATTGCATTTAGCCTGTCCTATTAGTTCGCCTATGAGTGCTCATCAATTGTGTCCTGTCGGCGCCACAAGACCACGAAGTTAACACTGGTGTTCCGGAATTACACGAGATCAATTACTCGCGATCAGTTGTAATTGCCGTTATTTGTTGGGCCCGTTTGTTATAAAGAATTGCAACATTTTTTTTCTCCCAGGCAATAACATTGGCCATAGGTCTATATATAGGATTCAAAAGTCGATTTTAAATAACTTGTGACAATAGGGAGACGGTGCCCACAATGAAAAGGAATAAATTAGTTCACATGTTATTTTAAAAAACTAGTCTCTAGGCACATATAACCCAGACGAGGGAATGAACTTTGGAAAAACGCCTTTTTTTAATAGGTCAGTTAAAAAATTATCACCCGATAGCACATCACAATCGACAGTTTTTCCCACCTTTATAGAAAATTAATCGGGCACTTAGCCCCAACGAAAATCGAATTAATGACCCGAACCGACCTACTTAGTCTCGTTTTTTTCGGGCCCTCGAATTCAACTCCCGATGAATAATAAAATTATCCGGGGGGGCTCTGTTTTGTAGCCGAGCTAAGTGGGAGATAAGCCCGGGTGGCCTGTGCCGGGTTGCCTCGGCCCCCATCGGCAATTTGAGAAAATTATTTCTCGTTGCTAACACTCCCCAAGTGGCTCGTCCACCCTTCAGTAATTGGATTTATGATATATACGGTTAAGCCGTAAAAGAGAAATATTGTGAGGACCGCCTGAGGAATACGCGGCGGGCCACTTTAAGTTCCCCTTGTGTACTTTATTGTCAGGAATAAAAACAGTTTCTCTTCTACTTCTCCTTGGAAAGGGATTTGTGTACCTTCCGATCTTTATGTCCTTTGAGGATTCCGAAGAACAGAAATGTACTGCAGTTTAGTATCCCTATAGCGATCCCGATTCGTTTTTCTCCGTTAAATGCTGCATTTGAAAACTCTTTTTTGGTATTTAATTACTTGAAATTTGATAATGTGTCATACAACTATCTCATAATTACAATTAATAATTATTCTAATCAATATAATAATGATCCTCCTGAGCTCATGTCATACTGTTTAGGCTAGTTATATTACGTGTGTTGGATAATCAAAGGGAAATCACAAAGTCACCGTAGCACGCCGTCAATTTAGGTCACTCTATTGATCACACAGATGAACATTTGAATAATTCAGTACGTTATCTCGACATGCGCTATTATTTAGTATAAATTATATTCAAACACTGTAATTTGGTAGATCACGTTCCCACCGCTTAAAAATTCCGCGTAAATATCAATTTATAGACATATATAGAAATTATAATCATTAATTACAGTTTTAATATTTAATATTGAAATATATTATAACGTGCAATTTTTAACAAAATAATGACTTTAATTTCTGTACAAATACGATATTTGTTCAGAGGACACATCATCGCGTAAATACTTATCGGAAAAGTAACCATTCGAAAATCCCCCGATGAATACCAACCCCTCCGTGTAAGGGGTCGGCGGTAATGTATTCCCGGCCATGAAAATGCCTAATACTCCCCCATAAATTATGCGTTAGGCCATTGAGCGTCATCGATGACCGATATATTGAAGCACCGATTTACTTTCGGCCGGAGGCTTTTAGCCCCCCGGGCATTGATCAGAAAGAGCAATGGCTTTCTTATTACCTGTCGGCCGGATTGACGGGGATCTTTTTGGGGGGCGAAAAAGCCATTTTTATGCCGATTTCGTTCACCAGCGCAATGTCTGTCGCGAGGGAAAATGTTTTCAAAACACTGAAAACATCCCCCCTTCGGCCAGCATTAACAAGGTCCAATAAAGGATCGATTGAACTTGTTACGGCAAGGGGTTGCTTTTCCAGGCGGCAATTAATTGTAGTTATTTCCTTTTCGTCCCGCCATCCCCACCCCACTTCCGATTTTCCTTGATACCTCTCTATGACTTTCCTCAATTTTCCCCCGGTTGAATTTTCATGAGATGCAAAATGCGCCGAACGAACGGTTTTCCCCCTATAAAATGTATAAAAGGCGTAATTGCTATTGAAAATCCCAGATGTAAATTTCACGAGCCTCGAATTTCGATGTTCATTTCTACGGTGGCGTACTTTCTTGATACTCACTCGTACGTTTTTCATTGATCGAATGAACGTACGAAGAAGCGTACTGCGTTTAAATTTCAGTAAACTATCTCCTTATTTTACAAATATGAAAACAGTGTGGCACTAACGAATGTCGGAAGATGAAACATTATGCTTTGCTATAGATGGAATCCTACTGACGGTGAATGCAATTTTAACTCTTGCGATCTTCAGTTTAACATCCATTTGAACGGAGGAAAAGATGATATTTTTACATATGATAATAAGAAATAAAATTATTAAAATTATCTGTTGGTTGATGGTTCGCGTTGCATTTTGATAATATCAAAAAATTGAGATTCTTCATAATTTTTTATTTTTGAACTGGTCTGGAAAATACTCATAATGAATAGCTTTCGTTTATTCTTGCAAAATGTCTATTATGTAGTTAGCAAGCTTTTTAATCCTGATGACGCATAAACTGCAACTTTAAAACTTCTACAATTAAACAAAGAATAGTCGGACTCGAGATTAAGTAATAAAAGGTTTAGGGGTATAACATTAAGCTTTCGGTAGTGTCCGTCTTAATCGGCCGCGAACTCCGCTGTAATTGTGTCACAAAATTATATTACTTGAGATAGCAGCTTGCTGTTAAATATGGCTTATCGCCGGAGTGTGTTAGTACTATGGTCGGCTTGTGTATCTCATTTTTATTGTCGTGTAGGTTTTATGAAGCCCCGCTTCCCTCTAAGATTTATAAAATCTTTAAATTTGTTTCTAAATATTTTCTCACGGATCATACGATCATCACATCATACAAAATAAGCCATTCATTCCAGCCAAGGTGGATGATACGGTTCGCGACGTTTCTGTGGGAACGTATTTGTTTTTACTTTGCGACCTTCGGTATGTGGATAAATGTTTCATATTTCTCTCGAATATTGAACAGAAACACGAAAAAATAATACAATATACATCTGTATCTTGGAACTGTATCTTGGTCGGCAATTCAATAGCAAATAGAGAGGAATTCATGTCTCACCTTACATACACATGCTCTGACTGAATGTTTCTTCATCACCTCTGATGAAGAAAAAATAGCGGCTCAGACTAAAATTCGTTGTAATAGGGGAATAGAAAATCAAGAAAAGCAATAAGTTTATGCGGAAAAGTGTCTTTTATAGATGTGGATGAACGTATTCTACAGTCTGTCAGCTCATGTTAAATAAAATGTACACACATTATGTATAAACTAGCCACATTTTTCCCGTTTCTATTTGCAGGTGGGGGTAATCCCGATGGGCTCGGAGTTGGATGAGGGGCCCTGGGGCTGTTATTAATTAAACAAGTCCGACTGATCCCTGTGCCGGTGGTCCGTAACGACACCGCGATTTCCCCCGACCCCACCGCCACCACCCAATTCCGAGTTTGAAACCGACCGATCGGGTAATAGGTTAATTTCGAGTTCGGGCAGTGGGCCCCGGGACCGGTTTCACGGAGGTGTTGACTTTCAGAGTTTAGCCGGAGTTCGGGCCGACAAGGGCCGGGGCCCGCAAGGCAAGTTCGCCTTCCCCGGGACAGTAGGGACGGCCCGACTAATTGCAGCACGATCTACCCCAACTGTACTTACTGCCGAATTCTCTTTCGGGTCTAAACGAAGCGAAAGTGAAATTTTCAGCGAATTAATCACTACTACTTTGTTTTCAGCTTGTCGGATGTTTTCACATCCTCGGGTCGACGCTATTTTGAAGCCTATAAATATAATTTTTACATCATCACTCTTTGTTTAGATTTGTCGTAACATTCCACCTATAATTTAAATTTCCTCCGCCTTACCATTGAAAGTTTTAATAATAAGATTTTTAATAATGTCGGTGTAAAGTAATTGAATGAAAATTACATACGGTCCGCAATTTCAAATTTCAGTTGAATTATAATATATTGCTACAATTCGAATCTTGAGTACGAGTATCGCGAGAACAGCACGATAAAGGGACACCTGACATTTGTCCAAATGAGGACAAATAAACGGGTGTCGGCATCCGACAAATAAACACTCGAAGATCCGAAAACAGATAATTAATGTCAATATTTATTTTAGCTTAGATGCTCTTAAGACTCTGAAGCTAAAGTGAACAAAACCTCAGATAAAAAGGAAGGGATGATTACGGTTTCAAACTGAACTTTCATGATAGGGCAAGAAACACACTTTATTATTACTATATTACGGTGCTAATATACTTCAGGCTTAGGCTTCTCGCAGTTATCAGTAGCGCTCCGTTATAATTTCTGTGATTTCACTGTAATCCAAAGATTTGAAACCACCGCGGTCACTCTACAATCGAGTTATTCCTTTTAGTAATATCAGGCAATTCTCCTATTCCTAATCGCAATTCTGCCTACTAAAACACGAGATTGTACGTTTAATAATCAATTTCTGTAGTCGCATTTAAATAGCGGCGAAATCTCTGAAATTATATTATTTTCAAATTAGTATTCGGTTTAAAGTTCAGAGACGGCCTGCGGCGTTAAGACACTCGAAGGCCTTTTAGGGCATTCCGCGAGGAATTCGCTCCCCCACTCTCTGAACACTTTCCTGCCTGGAAAAGTTACTGAAGAACTTTCGACTTTCCTAGTTTGAAAAAGAGCTGTAAAGTTGAATCGAAGGAAACTCCGAATCCCCTTTAAACGGTACTCGATGATTTGTTAAATCGCCCTGAATAATGTAAACCGGCTTCCAGTCTGCCACGTGTCCATTTTCGGAATCCGAAGTGTTCATTTGAATAATTAGGGGCGCGGGAGTGGGTGGTGTGTCGGATTTAAATAATTTACGCCCCACAAAAAAAAACAGTAAATAGTCGACTTAAAGCGAAAAAAAAATTAATCTCGCAGTTATATTTGAAACCTGGATTTATTGCATTTAGTACCGAAAAAACCTTCTACTACATTTACAGCCCTATTTACAGTTATATATTGCTTGGACTTAATTCCTGGAGTCATTATTTAGAATCTTCTTTAATTCGTAACAGTATTAAAGTAGTTGGTCGACAGTTATATAAAATGATTGCAGGAAAATCTAGTGAGTTCGTTGCAGCTCCACTCATCCAATCAGTCGAAATTTGAAATTCGGTCCGCCACCTATCTGAGTGGAATTTCCCTCAATTACAAATTTCTACTGAACGAGTGGAAAACGCCTAACTGCAGCGTATTCGCTAGATTCCAGTCAGGTAGTTTGTTCCCGAATACAGATCCTAAAGTACAGTTATGAGAGCTGCGGCCTGCCTCAATACCACCGGGTGCGAGATACCCATACGTAATGAGAGTAGGAAATATGCCAAGTGGAAATTCAACCTTTAGGTTGAAACACTTGCCGTTCTTGCATTTAATCCCGACCGAATGTGAGAAAATTAAGCCTCCCAGGTTTTGATTATGGATGTAATTTACCCGATCTATAAATCATTACTTTACGATAGCTAATATCCAAATCATATATACACGTAGAAAGCCGTTAAATATTTAACAAATTAAACTATATAAATTAAATCAGATATTGTTATTTTGTTAGTATTTGTTCCGTAAGTCTTTTTTTTAATCAAGAGTCTGCTTAGTCGATGTAAAGGTTTAAATTCTTGACCTTCCGAGCGTTTCAATTCATTATTAACTTTCCCCGTCAAATATTTGGTTTCGACGGGAAATAATGAAATTCTGTTAGACCGGCGGAATGCCGTCGAGGCCGAAATAATACCGGAGAGATCGCCGCCGTCCGGGTTAATTATTCCCGGTAGACATCGAACGAAAATTTTCAATTCCGGGAAAAACTCCCCTTCGGAGTTTGCCCTCTCCCCCCCCCCCTCGGTGGGAGTTTATTAAGTCCCGTGGAAAATTAAAATGAAAAAAACATCCCACACAGGGAGAGAGGAAAAGCGGTACCCACGGCCGGGAGGAAAACCTATTTCCTTCGGACGTTTATTTATGGGAGGGCTGTGCGGCGGGTGGGGCCGTTCAATTATTGTTTTCGGATCTCGGGTCGAAACCCGCCTTCATTTCTCTTATCTATACCCGCCGGTCATCCATATATCGCTTCAGGTTCCCCGAAAGTATGGGAGATTAAAATGAATAATTTTTTGCCCTTCTTAAAGTGGGCGGGGCTGCTTTGTATCGTATTTTGTAATTTTCAATAATTCCGCCCGCCGTCCTAGAGAATAGATGTAATGTGGGCACTGCAGGGTCTGAAAAAACATTGATAGGATCACAATCTAAGGCATAATGTTATAAATGATTGAACGAGAGCTGCAGTAGTGGGCTACTCTACAAGGTGGTTAGTGTCTTTTTCAGAAACAATCAGAGAGCGAAAATAATCATTGGATAAAAACCGACAATTTATGGGGAGTCAATCCCCTCGTGGCCGTTTCTTCTGCGAGGGCCACGAGCCTGCGTTACTGAGCGTGATGGTGGCTCAGTTTGTACGTGATCAATTGAGCCGCCTCGAGAGAGCCGCAGTCTCATTGTCGCTAAACACACTCATCGGCTTCGGCACGCTCTCTATCGATCCCTCCCCCTCAAAACACTCTAATAAGACCCTATTCACGCGGAGAATTAGATAAATATACTTTATCGTAATGGAAAATTACACAAAGCTCAATTCATTATTGGTGTATAATTTGCGTATAACCGGTATAGTGAAATCTAATGAGTGTGTTGAAGTTCACCGAATCCGCTTGTGATAATTGAGATATCCAATTGGGGGGGAAATTCGTTTCGCTAACGAGTCTGGTTTTCCATTCGATGACTCTATTTTCGCGGTCTACTCTCGTGGCGTACTGGCATCTCGCCAAGTGGCGTTAGAATAGGCGCTATTATGGCCGCACTTAAGATCCGTTCAGACCCATTAAGTCACGTCAGTACCATTTCGCCGCTCGAAAAACATTCACAACAACCGGGCGTACATTCTCGTATCGGCATTTTCCGATAATAAATGCAGTAATATTTTTGCATCCTTCATATTCCGAAATCTCTTCTCATCCGATGATGGGATACATTTATCTTGCCGTTGTTCCGCCTTGAGATATTACTGGGCGGGGAAGAAGAGTGGGGCAAATAGAATAATGCCGGTCCCTGATTGTGGGAGATGAAGCCAAATGGGATTACCTAACGAGATGCTTTATTCTTTGAACTCCACTTGTCTTCAATCCCGCCCGTGGTTTTCTACCCCGTTATATACTCCCTTTTCAGCGCCGTTATTTCGACCCCAAGCTAATTGGAATCTTCGGTATACGACGGGTTTTGCAATTAGTTCGTTTGAACAAGAGAATTTTCACCTAACAATATAAGCTGGTAAAGGTTCTGACTAACCAATCGATATAATCCGCCGACAGGGGTGACGTTATCCTTCTATTATATATTGAGGGGTATTCAAATTTAACCGGGAATTTAATGGTGTTTTCTTAATTAGGCTCAATGCCGCGGCTTAGACTTCAATGCCATTACAATGCACTTATTGCAAACTCTGAATCCCGGCAGAGGCGACATAATGTAATCTCGAGCTGACCCAGTTCTTCACGACATCCTCGATACCCTCAACTAATTTTACATAGTTCAACATCCCTCACAGAAATTCCGTAAGAGGATCAAACGGATTACGGTGTTAATTGAATAGCATGTTTTCATATGTATGTGTATAAGGCCGATTGTGTTTAGTGGTACTTCAACCGGGAGTATGGCTCGCTGCTAAACTGTTTGGCTACTGAAAACAAGGAAAAACCTTTGTGTTCAGTCTTTATCACAGGCTAGATAAAATTCATGTTGTATTATTGAAACAATGTAAGTACCTACTAATGAGTAATAAGATTAAATTCGGGCTATCGTACCCGCCTTGGGTTTCTAGACATTTTCATCTCAGATCGTCGTAATAAACGTAATTGGTCGGTTTACTTATATTTTGTAAGACTGTTTTTATTTTGGGCACTGTTTCTAAAACAACAATATCAGACTATTACTTGTATAATTGTTAACCTATTCTCAGTTGACTGGACTCTAGTCCGAGTTTGTAATCGCGTTAGATTCTCGGCGACTTGAAAAATGTCCCAGCTTGTAAAACATGGGCCGTTTACGGTTATTGAAAATGAAAAGAGCACCCGAATTTTAAAAGCGTAATCTCCGCCCGAGGCACGCCGAGGGTTTCACTTATGGCTAATCTCGTTTGGGTAAGATAACACTTAAGAATTCGACCGTTATGCAAACACGAAGGGGACACGCGATACTTTCGTATTGCGTTACGGCCTCCTTCGAGACTGCGGTCTCGGTTATTAGACGAGAAGTGCGAGAAACCTCCTTGATTTTTTTTGTCGGGACTTTTATATGCATATGAGTATAAGTGTCGACATATTCAACTCTTTTCATGTTGTGTAACATTTTGTTTAGTATGAGTTACGCAGATACTTTCCTTCTTAAGTACTAGAATTATTGAGAACTTTGTTTAAACCGGCTCTAAATGGTAAGAAACATTTTTAAAATATTGAGCTACAATCAATTACATAAAAATATTCAACAGTTAAGGCCGCAGTTTAAATAAACCGGATTAAAAGCAGAAATTATAATCTTAATATAATTGAGTTTTTTCATTCTTGTTTCAGATCTGTCGCCGATAATGTGAAATCGTTCATTGTGTCCGCCTTTGTTATTTCGGGAGTTCGGGTTAATTTGCGCTTTTAATCGCCGTTCACCCGTGGACTTCATCAGTGGACTTCCTGCCGCATCAGGGTAAGTCGAAAATTATATTTTGTAATTTTGTTTAATAATAATCAATTGGAACGATACTAATTTGTTTTCATAGTTTGGTGTTAGACCGGATTTGATTTCCGAACCGAGATAAGTCTTCATAAAATATTCAGCATTTCCAACTCCCAAGTGGACAATGCCCGAGTTTTCCATTTTCTTTCGTCTAATCGGCGCTACTAGTTTCAGTCTCGGTCATAATTCATTTCGGCCGGGAATCGAGCCCTGGAGAAATAACCCCGGATTCTTCCTCCGGTAGGCAAAAAAAATACGCTAATAGGATATTCCCCTGGTTTATGATGGCCGCCCAGAATTGAATATTAAGCCCGACATTATCCTGCGGGGCAAAAATAATTGGCGGGCCCTGCGGGTGAAAACAGGGTTTTGTATGACCATGTCCCGCACGACTGTGGTGGCTTCTATATATTTTATCCTTTATATATATATATATATATATATATATACGACCCGGGCATAGTTACGGTATTCCAGGGCTTTTATTATTTGAGCGAAATACGTTCCTTCGATTCTTATTCGAGCTACACAATTTACGAGATCAAGACTATTATAATTAATTTATTAATTATGACGCGGTTGCGTGGGTTCCAGTTTCTACTTTTCAATTTGTCCGCGCCCATCAGAAGTACCATCCAGTTTAATCAAGTTTGAGTTGTCGGGTATAACTGGAATTCTTGATCGTCGAGCGTGAGGTACAAACTATGTTCGAGCTAATTGGTATTTCTTGCCCTAACATTGTTACTGTGATGTACTTGGAACGTCGTGGTCCATCTTGAAACATATAAGACTTGAAATTTATACTTTCCAGAATCACATTTCAGTTTATGCAAACGTTATTGTTATACATACATTAAAAATATGAATACAGTTGTGGGCTAATTGCAATTCACGGAATTGCTCCATATTTCAAAGGAAAGAGCATCGGGGATCTCCGATTTTATTCAGGGTGCCTTCTGGGGGGAAGTTAAAGGGATAAACTACTGCGGATTTCCAAGTATTTGAAATGTGTCTGGGCCCGCGAAGCGCGGCGGGGGATTTTCGGCAAATAAAAATGTATTAATTCAAGAGGGGCGTCGACCGGAATCCCGAAAAGGGAGCTTAATGCTCGGGGGCTTTAATGCCAACTTCCAAGGATTGTGGAGCTCTCATCCCCTAATTACGATTCTCGTGCTAGTGCGGTGGTTTTTCTCGCGTCCCTATCCAATCTGCATATCTCGCCCCGACGCCTCCGAAATCATTTTCAAGGCAGCTGTCCATTTTTTTCTTTTGGCTGAAATATTGGATCGAATATTCATCCGTTGAACGTTTCTGGATTTTCCTTTCGGCAGCCGTATGAATCTTCAAAATATTAATCCATTCTCACTTGTCGACTTGAATATACATATACACAGGTGTGTGTATATAGTACACACAAGAACTAGTTTTTTAGTTTGATTCTGCATTAAACATTATTTTCAAGTCAAAATGGGCGCGAGAAACCGTATTGTTTGGCGGGTGTTAATTATTACACGCTTTCCTATCAGCCCTCGGCCGTTCTCAGAATATTTCTCTCTGACCCATTACTGAAACACTCGGCGATGGGAGGGGGGAAGGGGCTTTAACTTTTACCTAATAGAAAAGCGAGCTTCAGAACTTCGGGGTAGAAGTTCGGGCTTCTGTTCAATTTGCGCCGGCCGAACGCCGATAAAGAACCTCCTACTCGCTCACCCCCTCATCCTCCTCCTATCGTCCCCGAAAAAGTGGGAAATGGCCGGGTTCGGAATTCCGGTAATTGGGGCCGATGAAACATCCCCCGCGAATCGGAAAAGGCACCAGTCGAAAAAAGTTTGTCCGGCGGAGCGTTTTGACTTTTTTACCTTTGAAATTCGACGCTATCGGTTGGACGGGGTGGGTTTGGGGTTGGAGGGGGCGGGGGTTTTGGCATCAAACGGGGGGCATCGAGTGACCTAATCAAATGGGCCCGCCGGCAGCGGGCAGAACACGGCCTTCGTTTATTGTAGCAGTTGCTGGTGCACGCATCGCTAACGCTTCCGGCGGGCGCGTTATTTTTTTTCTCTCTTCCAGTACTAGGCAGAAGTAGGTTATGAAATGGCTGTGAAATATCCGGCCTCCCTTTGAAGTGTTTCAATGGCCGTATCAAAACTGTACTCGATTCGCCTGTTTTAAATTTATGAGCGGAAATATTCTTAGATCACAATTTTTCACGTATACGATTTCTTCACTGACAGACGAACACCAGTAGACTTTTAATATATTTAATTAATAAGATCACGAAAATGTGATGAAAGTAGATTCTAAAATAAAATGTGTGGAACTAATTCGAGCCACCGATAGATTACTCCCTGTATGATGTAGTAAAAATCTGGGAACATTCTAATTAATACACTGAGTAATGAGAGTACGCCTTTGTTTTATCAATTTGAATTTACAATTTCAATTGGGAGGAAAATTCAGTGCACCCCTGCAAAACCGGACTAGGTTCGCTCCAACCACAAGCTATTCCAGTTCGTCCCAATTTCCCTTTAATGTCTTATTCGGTACCTACATCCTTTATATATTGCATTGAGAGACAGTCCAGAGTCCCGATTTAAGAGGGTCGTCGGAAATAATTTATCTGCGTTGTGTAACGGTCGGGGCAATATGTTGTATTCGAAACTCGTGCATGAGACAGATGGGGAGGACATTGTCGGCTGGATGTTTTCATTAAGGGTAGGGCCGAAAAGGGGGCAATGCGGCGAAGGAATACCTACCCCCCCACTTTGAATCCACAAAGGGACCCCGAAAGCTTGCTTATCGAGAAGGGCCCGCCCATTGTTGGGAGGCGGCGAGATAAATGGTGGGGGGCCGTTGACGGTGATGACGAGCTCGTGTGGCCTAGGAGCTAACTGACCGGTCAGCTCTCGATAAGCGGGCAAACACTCTTAGTCGTTAGGCCGTCACACATCACGTGGTCGGAATCACAGACCCAGAAAGGAGATACTGTTAAAGGAAATGTTCTATTTCCTTTCTCCTCTCTCCTATATGTATATAATATAGAAAAGAGACTGAAAGTTGGACATTGCCGAAAGCCTTAGAGCAGCCTTTTTTCATGTTTGCACAATCAACCTTTGTCCAGGTACAGTACCTTCTTAACCAACCGCTGTACGATGAACTACAAAAACACCGGGAAGCATTTCGTTATAGTTCAAACATTAATCTAAATCCTGCAGTCGGCCCATTGGACAATTGGCATTTCCATCACGCCCTTTTAGCACTGTTTCGGGCCGATAACTTTTCAAGGGGAGCGCTGAAGGTAAAAGTCCCGAATGCCGAAAGCATCCCAAATAGCCGGGATACCGAAAGTTTCGGGCGAGGGCTTCTGTAGGACGCTGTCCCGGAATCTGCAAGTTCTTTAATAAGTTCGGCTCGGCAAGACACTCGGCATTATTTTCTGGAACAAAAACGATTCCAAAATTTAATAATCCGGCGCTAGTGGAGTATAAATATTTCATTTTCTCATTTCGTTGGTTATAATATCAGGTAAAACATTCAGTTGTCTCTTAAAATGATCCCCTACGTTTTTATTTATTCATTTAATCTCTTGTATTTCAACAAATATTTCTTATAATTCTTATTTCTGATGGTATCCCACTCAACGGCGATTCATTCCAGGTTCAAGTAAAATTACACACAGGTGCTAATAAGAATAATTACTCGAAGCCCGAAAATTTTATGTTCAGATTTCTTAATGTTTGAATCCGTTATACTCTTTATAATTATGTTGTTACTGCGCGTCACTCGGTCCCCGTAGATTGTAACCAATTTGGATCGATTCGCTGATATGCAATTAGTTCCTTCATTACATAAATTAGGAGCGCCGCTGTATTAACGATCTTGTATTAACAGCTGTTGCCAATGGCTTGGTTATATAGACACACACATACACACACACACACACACACACAAAACAAACGACGCGTATGAACACAGACATTATTAACACCACCTTCGGACAAGGGGGAGTATGGAAATCTGTGATCATTCATTGCTGCTTTCATTTAGACCCATTTCAGGGACCTGGCCCCACAATCCTCGCTTATCTAATTCCGAATATATTATTTTCCCTATTTGCTTCTCGCCACAGTCAGTAGAATTCTCCCCCTGGAGCGCTAGCAGTAACAGATGAAGCATTGTCACCGCACTGTTACTTCATGCCACAATATATTTCTTTAATGAGTGAAGGGAATCCGCACCCTTGTTATAGATACAACAATATCAGTATCTTGTTCTACGCCGGCCCTCCGAGAGGCCAAGTTTCCGTTTTATCTAATCTCTTTAAAGGCTCGATTTAATAAGATTATCCGTACTAATTATTCTCCATTATTCGTTATGTCGTTTCACCGGAACAACCCTTTACGTTGGGCCCGACCCCGACAATTGCACTCCTAGCTCTGGGACGCGAAAAGGCGGTCGCTTTATGAATATAATATTCGGAAAATAGAATTATTATTGAGTTAATCCCAATAAACGCTGATCGTAGTATCGAATTTCGTAGAAGGTAATATATACTCTCCAAAATTCTATTATGTCCATTAAACTGTAATGATGTTCCCCTACTTTTTTGTTACACGGGTTTACTCGTGTTATAATGAATGAATATATTATTATTTCACATCGCATTGTATTTAATCACCATTACGCTGCATGCAGCTCGGTTGGCGGCGATAAACTGAAAGAAATCTAGACGATGTCGCTAAAAGAACGAACGATAACAGGGTCATCAAGGGCACCAATCGCGATTCGAAAATTGGCCCGGACTTCGAACCTGTCCCTAATTCTGTCGGCCATTCCTCATTTTTCAGCCCGCGGAACGTTACTCTAAATATGTTTTAATCCGTGGGAAAGGGGGAAATTACGGCCCCACAAATCATCCCCGGGGATTCTATCCCTCGGGAAGAGCCACTATCCCCGGGACCATATGTCCCCCCGCCACCCTGTCTGAAGCCAGGAAAAAAAAACGCTAATGGATTCTGGATATCTGGCCGTTATTTACGTTCGGCCCGTATTAATGGATCATGTTTTTACGGTCCCGGCCGATCCTATTGAACGAAGGGACGGGATCAACGCCGAGAAAATGAATTTTCTTTTGATGATTTAACGGCTAATGTAAAGTTGGAAACCTTGAGAACGCGCTCGGTTTTTCAGTATTGAATTTGTATCAATGGAACGATACCGCCTTGAAGAGAAACGTTAAAATCTTATGATAATAAGGATAATATGCTGAAAATAAAAATTTAGTGCTCTTAACTCGGCAGGTCATTAAGTGTCTGGGAAATGTGACCGGATCGCCCGACTGCTTCGACAGTTTATATAGAATTGTCTAAACGGTGGCCTCAATAAGGCTTTACTGCTCCAATCCAATAACCTTTCAACCGACGAAACCCTTATTTTGCAAACCATCAATGTCCCTGAACCGCTCCGCAGCAGTAGACGTCCCAATCAACGGTTCGGTTCAGTTGAAAACTGAATGTCCACCAAATGTAGACAAAATTAAATTCATATGACACCACTGTAAGAAAAATATTTTTAAAAAATTATATCCAAATCTAGTAATGGTCCCTGATTATTCCTGGTCCTAATACCGGTACTTAACATAAATATTCTGAAACATTTTCATTTCGGTAATCATTAAACACAAATTCACCAAACAGTAGTAGTGATAGTATTCATTTTTAATATACGTTTAATTTATGCCAAGTTCACGCGCTCTCCTAATTTTAAATTTATCCTGAAAACGGTAATGGACTATCGATCTGTTGTAAACTCTAGTTTGCGAAGCTCCAAAGTTCATTATGGACTCAATTAAGAGGGAATCAATTAGGGATCGCAAGTTTGGGAAAAAGCGTTCGTTGAGTTGCCTCGAGTCTGCCTCAGAGAGGACGGTTAGAAGATTATATTTGGATCTCGACCGATATTATTTATTATTCAGCCTAGAAATCGTCCGACGTCGGTAGCCACTTTTCTCGAACTTTATTAAAGATAAGTGAGAATTATGTATTAGCAAAAGTCCGAAACGGAGAGCGGAATATATTCCAAACACTTGCAAACCGCCAAATCGACGTCGCTTTAATCGTAGAATAATTTTGTTTATAGTGATTTGCAGTCTTGGCTATGTTTAATTTTTTCTTTTACAGTAGGGCGGACCTTTTTTCGTTTATTATACAGTTCCCGCGAAGCTCACCGGGCGAAAACACTCGTCCCCGAGTTCAAAGTCCACCGGGCGTTATTTATTATTCCCCGCGAGGCGCTCTCCTTTTCCCCCTTTTCGGGAGTTCTTACAGTCTATTCCCAGAGTTTCCCTCACTCGCGTCTCCTTTTCCTCATATTTGTACAGCTGTCGCCGAATGTAGCGCTGTATACTCATCTCGGGGCCCGCGCGGAAATATCCCCGCTGTATAAAAACTGCAGGCGAGGGTTTTTTTGTTCCCCTCCCACCCCTGTCGTTGCATATTGCTCCGCTCAGTCCGGGTGAACGGAGTCGATTCGCTTTTATCCGCTGAATGCCTTTTTAAAAAAATTTCCGTTGTTCCGCCAACTTATTTCCGACCGATACACAACCCGTCTTGCAATTTTACATACGTTAGTAACAGTATTATAATGCAGGAATCCGGCTATACTAAATAACAATTTTTTAGGAAATACCATAATTTTATTTTGATGTCACCATCGTTTTAAATGCCAATCTGTTTTAAATACTTTGTTGGGAGTTGCATTCCCAACAACTGGCTCGTTCCCTGACATTATCGTTATTCTTACGCGATTAAGCACTGCCCCTACTCTTACAACTGAAGGAAATAGCCCCAGGAAGATCTCGGGTAGCTAAAAGCGTTTCGACGCCCACTTCTATCACGAGGTCACTTCTGGCTTCATCGTATAGCTGGCTTTAAGTCCCGCAACATTCTTCAGTTTCAGTGTTTCTCGGTTGGAAATAGAAGCGACGGAAATTTCATAAATTCCATTTCTAATTTTAAACTAATCTTTTACGCTATTGTTGCATGTTGACCATTAGTCCGGGGGAGTTGGGGATCGTTCGTGAGAAGTAGTATCCGACCTATTCTGAGGACCCGGAAACGTGGTCGTAATTTCGAAACGTTGAGCCGACTACATGGGAATAAGTGGGAGTAATTTTCAGCTGAAATTTTCAACCCGACTCCGGATACTTTACGCCCTATCGGTGCGCAAGTCTCGTCCGGGAAGGGCTATTTATAGCCATGTCCCAGTTCCTGGGAACCGCGACGGTCCCGAGCAGAGAGGAGAGAGGCTGACTCACGTCGGAGGCGGAAGCGTTGCTGAATTTTCGACTGAATATTGATCAGATGGGCGTACAACAATCGGAGGAAGCTCCGATTTGTCGCCGCGTTATTTCGCTTCTCTATTTTCACCTTTTTTAAATTCCGGCTAACCGAGGCTCACTCATTGTCTCCCGAGAAAGACCGGGTGGTCCGAGACCGATTTCTGGCCTCGGCCTCGGTTCTCTGAGCGATGAATTATTTACCGACGTCCGTATTTGGCTGTCTGCAATTTGCTTTTTCAGAAAACCCAACCAGAATTATTTTATTCGCCGCAATATATTTTCCGACGCCGTTTTCCTGGCGAGGGGGGAGGATTCTGGACCCGACTTATTCTTTAACCGAAGCGCCCTGAGTAAGAAACTTAACAATTCGAACTTTCCTTCCAAACTTTGATTATCAAGGGGGGGAAATACCCGAAGAAAGTTCGTTTTACTCCCGTTGTGCGGTCTGTACACCCCTGGGGTGGGTCCTTGAGGATAACAATATTAAAAAGGAACCGCCCCCCCACCCGACCACCGGGCTCCCTGCCTCCTTTTTGTGCCGGGCATTGTGTAACTCTTTCAATATAAAGATGGAGGATAAAGGACCGAGTTTGTTTGTGCGTAGCGTGAAGCGGAGGATGTGGAGGCGTATGCGGTGTTTTTGGCCGACTAAGAATACCGGTAATAATAATAATTACTGTAGGTTCGTGATTTCTGCCTCTCGCTTTTGTCTTTGCTTTGCTAGACTAGCTTGGGTAGTCTCAGTCACTGTTAGCACTTTGGATCCTCAAAGAGTGCAGTGAGGATGCCCAAAAACATCCAAAGTGCTAACAGTGACTAACACCGCTACTGAAGATGGCGAGCAAAGTCAGCATAAAAGACCAAACAGCGGAGAGGAGCAGACAGCAAGATCAAATCACAACAATTCCAACCCCTCGCAGACCACAAAACATGTATATTAAAATAATAATTAAATTAAAAACAGTAAAAAATAACGTAGTAAGCGCTACACGAAAATGTAATTATTCGCCTAATATTTGTAGTTGAAATAGGCGATTTTCCGCCCCCTTTCAGCCGCCAGATAATTCCTGAAACTTTACCATTATCTGTTTTGAAATTTATTTGTATTGCAATTTATCTTTCTGCCCTTCGTTTTGTCTAACTGTAGGCCGGTATAGGTTCCTAACCATTGTAAGTTCAATACCAGTACTATAGTGAACAATGTTCGTTTTGACTGTCGATGAAACAATGTCACTACCAGTGACGTAAATGTAAGTGAGGTACACCTACGGGATCTGTCCCCGGCAGAAAAATAGTTAAAAACGAGGACTAGATTATTATCATGACCTATGTGTTGTCGTGGTTTAGAGTAGCACAATGTAGTTATTATTTTAGTCCCTATATTGTATCAGTATAATTATTCTCTACGGATATCCTGTGACGGGTTATTAGATATATCTATATGACCTCCCTCTGACATTTCAGTCCTACAACATATGGCAATAAATACTCGTCTCGCACTGGAATAAGTTACTTGAAAATACTTAATTTACTTACTTTTAATTGATTGAGTATGAAGAAATCATATATTTTACCCTTCTAATATGACAACTTGCTAAAACGTCTGCCAATACGGCTTTGAGAAAAGCGCCTTTCAGTAAGGTCCTCAGTGAAATGCGAATGCCGGGAGACATTGTCGTTTCACTCGACAGTCATTTTTTGTAGGATTAAAACGTTCGGTCTTGACGTTGAGCACGAATGAGAGAACGCTTCGAAAGAAAGAAGACGACCGCCCCAATTGACTGTACCCAAATAAGCCTTAAATTGATGTTCTCCTGTCAAGCGAGATATATTGCTTTTTGGTAAATAGGCCCGCTGAAACTCCAATTTTGCACGAGACGTTTATTTGCATAAAGGAGATAGTAGAAAGGAGAGTTATAAAATACAGTTAGTCGAATGGTTTTTGTGGTTTTTATAGCACTATATTATGGCATATGTTTGTCGTCGTTTAAATTTTCCTACGGGAAAATGATTTTCTTCGTTTTACTACGGATGGAGCCATATTTACGTGATCAGTGATTCTAATCAGTAGGTCCTGGTTTCTCTTCATGCAACATGTGCATATGTAACAGTGTGAAAGGTGATAAAATGACATAAAAGAATAAATGGAATGGGTCATGATATATTTTATAATCTTTTTGGACAGAAACTTCGAGTGTGATTGGTGGATACACGTGGTGGATCCCGACAATCCCTCGAGCAGTCCCCAGGGACTGTGTCCCAGTTGCTGCAGCCATTTTGGATCCGCCCCATGCTTTAGAATAGGAGTAAATGGGGTATAAAATACATGCACATACATACCGCAGGGATGAAGACACCTCGAAAACCCGCTATGCTAATTGGACGGGCGTCGGTCATTAGTCGGATTGAGCGCGTTGAATTCGAAATTCGTCGACTAATGGTGGTTGGTTGGAGGGCGGGGGGATGGGGGCAGGTAAAGCCCTTACAGGTGCCGCCCCCGGAGTCACGTAGCATCCCGCACGCACATCTCATAACTCATCCTTGGCCAACGAATACCAACCTCCTGTTCTGCGTTTAACGTAACGGCGTTTTATATAATACGTTATCGGGGAATTTCGGTATATTCTGAAACATCTTTGACAACCAAAAATCTGACACCGGTCGCAAAGGGCGGTTCTATCTTTTGTGGCCACATGATTTCCTTACTATCTAGTATGGGCTGGAGCAGGTGTACCGTCAATGGGTGGAATTCTCCGTTAAAAGTACGTAAAAGTGCACAAGTTGTCGTGGTAAAATAAAAATATAGGAAATAAGGTTGTAGAGGAATTATGGTGTTTCATTTTTGGTGTCAGATGCTTTGATGTCAATGCAATTGGAATACGCCTTCGGGGTGCAATCGATTGGTTTCTGTTGTTTGCCTATATGATCATTAGACTTCTGGATAACTGAAGACTGGTGTTTTGGTCCTCAGTACTCAACAGGACCCGAAAGCGCTGAAGAGTCCATTCATCGAATCCGGCGGCATTATGACGGTGGGGGTGGTGGTTCTTAGATATGCACCACGCGGGTTCGGCGTTCTCGCGGCGAGGAGTCTCCTGTTAGCGAGTTCATAAATTATTCAGGGCGTCCACCCGGTCTCGGGGTCCTTTTTAATATCGGGGGGCTACCGGCTTCGCACTCTAGGCCGGCAGCGAGCCCGACACCCCAGCTGTCGCCCCACTTAGCTTATTCTGCCTCCCCCCTCGGTCCGGGAATGAATTCGGCGTTCTAAGAAATCGTCGCAGGCACGTACTACCTTTCGACGGGGGGAAAGTGTAATTGGGATCTTGTTTCGCGCCAAGTAGGGAATATTCGAGGGATTGTTCATCACCGCCTCTATATCTCTTCCAAGCCGATGAACTCGAAGTAAGGGGACATCGATTTTTTTTCTTTGATTCAGTCTAATTTTACCGAAGTATAATAGAATATATGTGGCCGTGAATTTTCATTTGAAATATCCCCGAATATTTAATCCATTTGCATCCAAGCGCGGAATATTCCGCGAGCCACGACTGTCTATCACGGAGCGCGGAATAATCCGCGAACAATATTTGTTTTTCCTGTTTTGTAAAAAAAAATAAAATGAGATGTTTGAGGTATAATATTGCGTATTAGTCGTTTTAGACACTGTATTTTTGATAAAATCCATACATTTTTTTGTATTGTAATTTATGTTTCTGCCCACTGCGGTGATACGGGTCAGTCGTCCGTTGTTCGGTTCTGATTTTTAAGCACGGCGGCCGAAGTAGATCGATGATGCAAATGGGTTAACCCCAATTTGAGCGCAGACGGAAAATTTAGGAGAGAACTTGTTTTTAATTTGGATTACATGGAAATTACAGATTTCAAGCTAAAAGCGGTTGCAAACTTGCACGTTTCAGTACGTGCCGAATGCAGTTTGACGCTGGTGCTATTGCATTAGGCACTGCTTGGGGCTAGGAGCCTGTTAGTCGGCCGGGAAAGCATCAAACGGGAATTTGCGTGGGGCTGGGCGTACGCTTTGAGACGGGCGTATCTGATTGACGGTACGGGGGGAGGGGGGGCTCGTCGGGGCGTTAGGCCGACCCCATTGTCGTCCCATGACAAATAGCTCCGATCTATTGTTCGCCTCCTGATCGGCCGGTGGCCTCTCTCTCTCTCTCTACTCTTTTACCGGCGGCTAACCGATAAATAAACCCTACAAATTGTCACCCAGAAAAGAGAGAGAGAGAGCGAGCGGTTCGCTGCTTGTGCTTCAGGGCTCGGACAAAGCCCTGCGGCGTATTAGATATTGGGTAGGTCACTATAGAATATAAAGTTCGTTTTTTTGTAAAAAATTGAATCTCAGGGGTGCTGACCTCGCTAACTGAACATTGTGCTATGATTTATATTCGACGAGAAATAGAGTATTTGTTAGGGAACATTGTCTAGATAGGAATGTTTCGATTTTTTCATTCACTTTTATCCTGAAAATCCAGGACTCTGCCTAGACTGTTTTGCATAATTATGTTTTTGTATGTATATACATAAATTATATGATCGACGGGTTTTATATTTTCCAATTTTAATCATGTTATTTCCTACAGTAACATTGTGTATATATCTGAAATGTTTATAGTGAAAACCTGTTAATATCATTCCTATTACTGAGAAACTTCCTTTAAACTATTTTCAACAAAATCTTTTGCTTAACAGTCGTTCGTGTTTCCTAAAATATAGGGTTATGAAGCTGGCTCCGGTGTACAATTCTCTGGCAAGCGACAAAGACGTATTAGGGCGGAAAGACAATCGGTAGCTGTGGGCGTTAATTAATTGGCAGGAGAGACCATCCTTTCTTCTGAGAGTTCCCCCTCTCGTGATGAACGTGATTTTCATCATTTCACTTAATAATTAGTGAGTGTGCTGGCGTCGTGCGAGTTTCTCTCGAGAAATATTCAGTTGAACCTGAATAAATATTTGAGTTGATAAGGGGAGGAGAACGCGCGATGCCGGGGGTATTCTCATTTGAAGTAATTTCGGTTATAAACTTCGGTCCGAAAGGTAGCCGAGACCGAGGATAGGTTCGGGTATTTTGAGACAACGTTGCGTACATTTAATTCAAATTTCCGATTGAAGGAGAATTCGACCGAAGCCGCCGTGACCGGTAAACTATTTCGGACCCAAATCACACTGGTGACTTCGAATTCCTCATCCCCCTAATGATCAAAATAGATTCGGGATATGCAGTAATTAAATGTCAGCTAGGTAGTTTGTTCCTTAACAAATGCTTCACAACGATGGCTCATTAAAATGTGTTATCAATAAGTCTTACAAGTGAAACCTAGCATTTAAAATAGTGATGTAGTAAAAGAAAATGCTTTATTTCGAGCTTTTAACAACCAATTTCGATCTTTTGTACTGTTATTGTACTAGTAAGTATGCGGTTTTGTTTGTTTCAAAATTATTCTTTGAGCGTATGGGTTTTAAAATATTCCTGCTGTCATTTATCTTGGATCATTTTATGGAACTGTGAAAATGTGTCGAACGACTCTGCAGTCACTCGCATTCTTACGATAAGGTTTTTCAACGCTACGCTGCAGTAAAAACGTAACATGGTACAGGGATTTTTTTTTCTCCGCAGATAGTGGCACCATAAGATTATCTTGGTTTCCTCTGTTAAGAATACCTTGGCGTTTCAACTGCCCTCAGTAAACCGCTTGTTTCACTGTAATACTTTCAGCTTCTTTCACTTCATTCAACACTAAATCGTATTTTCACTTTTTAAATAAAGGTTGCTGTACTGTACTAATTCACTCGAGAAATTTTAATTTTTGTCTGTACAATACCAGTCATTTTTATGAACGAAATAAAGAAAGCGTAATATATAATTTACATAGTTTTTTCGATCTTCTGTATCCGCTCGCTATATTGTTTTTTGGCCAAATTGGATGCCTATGTGGCTGTCTGGATACTCTCAAACGACTCCCGATTAAAAATTAAGTGGCCGAAACCGGTCTAGCAAAAGAGTGATGATCGAAATAACGTACGGTAAGTTTATTTTAAGGGGCCTGACCGCCAACGAACATTAATCATTCATCAGCTATCTCGAAGAATACATTGCCCGAGGATTCTGAGGGTCGCCGTCCTGGGTTCCCACCAGGGAATAACACCGGAATATTCAGTTAGGTATCCGGGGGGCTCCTGGAATCCTCGCCCGAAATTGAAATGGTACGGAGATATTTAAATTTCATATCGCCTGACCCTCCTTCGAGCATCCATTGCGAATCGATAGGAATACATTTTCTATTGCTTGTGAATGGAACTCTCCAAAGATCATTCCTGATTTACTGTTGGGACCAAGGGTTTTCCTTTAACTACTGGAATCATTTATTTCCGAAGGGATATTCAGATGGGCCAGTGAATGAACGGTGGATTGATCGGTCGCTGAAAATATATCTTCTTGTATTCTGTTCTTGGAAATGCGAAGGAGAATATGGTTCGGAAGGAAACGGATATATTCGTGCGGAGGAGAGCCGAGGATTTACGTTTTGGGGTCAAGGGTTCTTCCGCTCCTGGAACCGTCTGAAGTGCTCAAATTTCCGGTACCGCTTTATTGACTGCAGCTTTGGCGTTAGTCAGTCTCAACGTACCTTCTAAGTTACATAGTCCACGTGGTAATAGTCTTCAAGCTGCAAGTTCCGAATAAAACATTCGATATATTAGGGCGAATGACGTTGGTTTTTCTCGAACTCTTCAGTCATTGAGCGCGTCCCACTGCCGCCTCTTTTTAGCTATTTAGGCCCGACATATCGCACCGAAATAAGTATATTGGTGATATACTTCGAAATTTCGAATATCGTATCCTTTTCGGCTGAGCGAATGGGGCGACTGGGTGCGGTCGAGAGGCTGACCCTAATGAGCTGCTTGTTTTTCATATCCCAGGCCTTCTCAAATATTTCAGCCGGAGTTTCATTTCCCGACTGTAATGTTGAATAAATATTTCCTTCTTTTCTTCCTCCTCTCCAAATCTCCGTAGATTTGAGGGTTACTGATATTCTTCAAAATATACCGTAAACTCAGTAAGTAGCATATTCCCTGTATAATTCAGTAATAAGGGTAAAAATTAATCATTTCTATCTAGATTTGTGGAGAGCAAATAACTGTTATGGTTCGTTTTTATTTAACTACTGCGAAGTAGTATTTTATGTAAATGTTATTAATTCTCTCCATTAATTATGTTAATTTGTCTATCTCTTTACATTGCATTGTACTGAATTCATCCATCTTTTATGAAATATTTTATCAACTGCTTACACTAAATAACTTTAAATGTTTCTCCATCATTGCAAGGTAAGGTTCTAATTAATAATTGATTTAGGATTTAAATAAGAGAGTCTTGTTTCTTAATAATTAATATTTTGTAACACTAGTTCTGAGTGGATCCAGGAGTATAGTTCAGGTCCTACTTTTCTAATTGCGAATGTTGTTTGCTATGGTGCAACGTAGCACCGACTCTGGGAAATTGCATTCGTTATTAGGCAAACTTCTCGGCATCGTCTTCGAGTTTGAAAACGCGGCCTCGCATATTTGTCCCGAGCTCGGGGGGACGTTCTTCGAACTCTCTACTTAATTAAGCCGGCGGAGGACTTAATGACGGGAGGATATGAGACCGTTACGCGTGTGTTTGCTAGTCGGGGCGTTAAGTCGGTACTTGGAAATATATGAACCCGCGCCGTTGTGTTCGCTCTTTCCTCGTCTGGTCTTGAGATAGAACGGTTTCGGCTTCTCTCCAGCGCCAGTAGGACTTCACGGCTAGGAAATACACAGAACTGCGGTATTCAATTTTAAGCAGACTTTTGGTTCTTCCAAAAATCACAAAGAAATCGATTAACTTGTGAAGAAAGTTATTTTACTTTAAATAAGCGCTACAAACACTTATACGCTTATGCTAAAGAATAAAAGCGAAAATAGGGCAAAACATTTGTGCCAAAACTCGTCGATCTACCCGTTGGCTATTATCGTGATGGATGTAAAGCAGCTACCATCAACCCTCTGGCTGGACAGAAAGATTGAATGGTAGTGTACGCATCGTTCATCATAATGGCGGTGGAAAGTGCGGGGACTGTATTGTATGTTCGAACTGAAAAATAAGTGGAGAAATGAAACAATCTCGTCGTTATTGTTGTACGTGTTTGAAAAAACAATTGCGTCATGTTAGAAGAAGTGCTGTCTCGTTAGAAAGAAGGCAGTTCTCACTTTCGGGACGTTTCTGGTTCCACTATCAGGGTCCGACTCCCTGTCAAAAACGTTCCAAAACCTGCCAGCTGGCCTACATACTGGTATCAAGCGGGCGTTAAGTGGAAAAAAAAGTGTTTTATTGTTTCGCTTTAAGGTCCGATGATTTGGCGATAAAACGCGAACTGATTAATCAGGGGAGCGAGACATGACGCGGGTCGCGCTGTAGTGACAGGATTTTGATTTGGCAACTTGATATGGTGAAAACCGGATCGGCGGAGAAAAGCCGATTTATGGGCGGAAAAAGTCCGATTTTTTTTTGGTTCGTTCTCTCGTCTTGTTGGCCTCAGAGCACGTTCTTCTATCATACTGCCAGGCGAATTGAATTAATTTATTTTCCATTCACCTTGGGCTCAATCTAGCTGTAGGTATACATTTCGAATCCTATACATTCTCTTTGTCTAACCCCGCTTTTGTATACTACAGTGGTCTGAGAGTGAAGTAGGCGGTAGCATGAAATGTTGCTGTGCCTCCGTTTTACCGTAAGGTCATTTCAGAGTTGTTGAAGACAGAACAGGGGGCCGGTGGACAGTTCGGGCGTAATCCCCGGCTCGGTTTGACTGGTGGCCCTCCCGTTCGAGCGAAGCGGGGGGACTCATTGTTGTCTAATGAGTTGCTTGTTTATCATTGTCGTGGGGGCGGGGGCTAATCGCCGCCTCGTTAATATTAACGTCCAGCCACGGCCCCGCAGCCTTTGTCCGTCCGAGGGGACGTTGAAATACGACAGTTACAAACTCAAGACGGATCCCTTCCCTCTAACCTGCCGACCCTGTTATTGGGGCTTCCGACGGGGCTCCCTCGACCCCAGGCGCGGGAGGAAGTCGTAAAAGTGATTTATTCCGATCTCCCGGCTCTGGTATACGGATATACCGAATAACGCTCCGTTATGTACGTAATTTAAGGTATAAATGTGGTCACTCTTCTGCTTCCGCTCGCTGAGCTGGACCGGTTTCAACCTTTCATCATCGAGAGTAGCATTGCGCTGTTACTTGTAGGTAAAGTGTTTTTTTAAAGTCATTCTCTTTTCTGGTCAGCATAACTTTTCTGTCTATACTGCGACGCATTCTTAAGGATTCACTTAAACTGAATTTTATATAATGTACGTCTTTAATCTTATGATATTGAGACGCAACCTTGTATGACTAAACTATGCCCGCACACCGCGGCCCCCGCGGTTAATTGCGAACGGTTCGTTAACGCCAGTGCATTAATACAAAACGAAATTGTTACCAACGCTTTTAAAGTTTTGTTGCTCTAATTATATGATTGTGCTTTTAGTGCTTCGTTTCAAATCCATGTATCTTTGCAGTATCATGTTGTCTTGTACACAGGGCCACTGGAGATTAAGATAGTGAATCAGAGCCCGGTTATTGGGACTTCCGACGTCTCTGACGTCGGCGGAGTCGTAAAAGTGATTTGTTTGAATTTCGATCGGCGTCTAGCGCTCGTTGCCCCGTCCGTCTCCGCTTGATCAACCCGCTGGTACTTTATTTTATAAAACATAGAGTTCGGTCATTGGAATTCAATTCAGACAAAACTTGAAACTTTATTTGCCAACAGGTCGTAAAAACGTTTCGCTGCTAATGCAGTCTAACCGAGGATGGTGGTAAAACTGAAACCGGTCTAGGTCCGAATAGCCAACAAATATCTCGGAATAATTACTACTGATTTTTAAGTAAAGCTCAAACCACGTTTCTAGTATACACTCTAAAATGAAGAAGTGTGAACTTCGGGTTAATTCCCGGATTGAAATTGAAATTTGCTATTTTTCCTAAATGTTCTTTGACCAATCACAATATTATTGTGCGAACAGCCCCCGCCACGTATACTTCTTGTTGTGGACAATTGATAACGACGTGTTTCTTCAATTTTACGAAATCGGTTACATTCTGAAAATTATTCCCAGGCAAGAGCCTTTTCCGAGTAAGGAGTAGAACTATTTTTCGTCGTCCCCCCGCGTCAGTTTTGACTGACCGGCGGGTCAGTTTCGGAGCGTTCCACTCGGCCTCCTTCAACCTGCGGGGAAGAAAGAAGCTCGCTTTGTCTCTCGCCCTAAACAAAGTAGGAAACTTCGGCCGCCCCCCTCCCTCCGGTAAACTCCTCGGATCGAGCTGAGAAATTCGCTCTTGAGAGAGGCCGAGAGGGGCGGCAGTTTGGAAGTTGGCTCGGCTATCCGAGTTGACACGTGAACACCTGCTCTGGTTGGCGGGGGAAGTTTGAAGTTATTACAAGTCCCCCCATTCGGCTACTAGACATTTAGCACAGGGGAAAACAAATTATGGGTTGGTGCAAACCAAATGAACAAAAGTTCATTCATCTTATCAAATCACACTGTCGGTAAATTTTATTGTTAAAATTGTAGTCGCGGCTTAAAATAAAAATAGAAAACAAGAATTGTGCTGTAGTCCTGCTAACGGAAAGGATTCATTGTTTTTTTAAAACTATAAACATTTGTACTCTAAATAATTTTCTTCGCTCTCGATTAGATAGTTTTGAATAAAATAGAAAAGCGGAATAAAATAATAATACAGCTGTTATTTTTCAACATTATTCTACAAAGGAAATCTGGGTAAAACTCGAATAAATTATTGATAAAAATACGTTAGCATGTTCAGAAATACAACTTCAGGAAAACTTAATGCTGCCGTTTGTATTCGTAGATCTGATGGGAAGAACGGAAGAGACCGAAGGCTTTCCATCTCATTTGTAATTCTAAACCGGTTGCAATTGGCGCAGCCGTTCGCGCTTCGCTTGTTTCTGTTATCGCCCATTAAAAGCGAAATCATTGATTAAAAATAGAGCTGTACGGTAATGTTATAACGGCCCGCAATTCGTATTCGGTACATTGTGTTTGTCGTACCCGGAGTGTGTGAATTTTCGCGGCCCTTGTAACAGGAGCTTCGCATTTGAGGATCGCTTTTCAGGCGTAGGCGTAAAAGTTGTTTATTGTCTTTAATATGTTCACCTTTTGGGGGCGCTGCCGCCCTTTTAATTCACAGTGTTCTGGCACTTGCGGAATTTCAAGTGCAGCCTTTATACCAAGCGGTACGAGCAATATCGTTTCCGGGTTATTGCCTACCGCCATTCTACTGAATTTAATATTGGACCAGCTTTTATTGTTCCGGCACAATACGAAGGGATAAATAATTAAATTTTGTGTTATAGACTCTATCACCTGATTTGGCCATACAAAATAGTACAAAATTATCAGAAGAATAGAAACAATTTCGGGTGTATATAAACTTGTAAAAAGATGCAATGATAATTTAAAGAAATAAATTTCGCCGAATAATTTATAATAGCGTTGTTTGGGCGTTCGAATTTCTGTAGCATTCCATTACTAATTTTAATACCAAGTGGTTTATGTTTTCAGTATGATTTATCTTAAGAACTATTAGTTGAGCGAGAAACGAAAATACTCTTGTAACGAAATAAGCAATTTTACTTTTGCGAGTATTTTTGCGAAATTATTTTTAAACTATCGGAGCGTATATTATCGATGAGTTTTGCCCCATTTCGGGCGGTGGGTTGTTTTGAAATCGGACCCGGTAAAGGAGAAGACCTCCCCCCTTTTAGGACGGTGAGGGCGTCGCGGACCTTTCATTTGGTTTTATAGCCGAATGCTTTTAGCGATACTGTCCGCGACTCGCAAGCTCACACGGTCGTCCTGGATGGACCAACTGTGCATTTTTGGCCTTTTCCAAACTTTTTCCCGATAGCGGACCTCTATTTTCCGCAATAGTTTTCCGCGACCAAACCCTAATGCTAATAACAAATTTGGTTTACGAGTGATAATAATAACATAGTTTGTCTCCTCGCTGTCTTCGGCTACTCGCCATCGTCAGTAGCTCTTTCATCAGTGGGCAGCTCATTTGTTCACTGTCACTCTGCTTTACTGTGTGCTGTTTGGGGTGAAGCAGTATTTTGTTTAATGAATTTATTTTAACTTATTTTGAACTAGGAACACTATTGTCTTGTAAATTATATTGAGTGCCTGGTGAAACAGGCATTCCAATCAGGTTCTTAAAGTACTCAAAGTACAAAGATCATTGGGCGCCGCTGCCTATGCATTTAAATGCAATATTTCCAACTTATACACACGGCGTTGGGGGGTGGAAAGTTCTAATTGAAACCGGAGTCATCGCCGACTCTGCGAAAAGAAAGGGCGCCGTTAATGAAATTCGAGCGGTTCCCCCCATCCCGATTTGATTTTCGGTCCATCGCTCCGTGAATCTTTTACGTGAATTCTTTTACGAAAAACATTTACGAAAAAGCAGCACTGCTTTTTTCCTGGTTAGTGAAGTTTTCGTTCGGCGATCCATTGGTTAGTGACAATTCGAGTTGTGGCTTCGGTCATTTATCGTTGTAATCTGTTTAGGGTCGTACATCCAAACACTGATTAATTAACTATAACTGTGTGGTGACCCCCGAGTTTATTGTGCTGAACCGGTATCGGTTTCTCGCCATCTCCTATAGATTAATGAGGACATCGAGCATGTTGTTGTTGGGGTTGGGGTTGGGGGGGAGTAGCATCCTGTCTGCACTGTAACTGCAGATGTCTCTGAATCCCGGGTGCGGGACAGTTGAGTTAAGCGTTGATGCATGCGACTGAGATGCGCGCAGTACGGAATATAAATTAGTTGTAAACCATACGCTGTATTATGTTAATTTACCGGCGTGTACCGAATTGTGAATGCTCTGTCCAATTTGCTTATCGACATAATTTTAGATGCGTATCACCTTTCCGGGACAATTATGTTTTTCATGTCGCAAAATTGTTCTTTTGAATCACTTAGCAAGATTCGGTTTAACTTGCCTCATTGTATTCTTTCATTTAAAAATATAATTCCCAGGTTGTTTTACTAGGCTGAAAAATCTGGCACCTGACGCTTGTTCTTTAATATAATAATGTGATTTATTAGCTCACTTTTGTAATTATATCTTTCGGTTATTATTGCTTTAGAAAGCCGATTAAATTCTTCTTGTTGCTCTTAATTGATTTAGGCTAAGGTAAAATCGGTCGGATCCTTTCTCCAAATTAGATCACACAATTCCAGTTCCAAATCGTCAAATGATAGGATTGGGACAAATTTTAATTAACTTAATTTTAATTAGCTTAATTGGACCCGATCTTGTCCCACTGATCAAGCCGGCCCTCTCCACTAATTATTGTTAACTCCCGGACTTAAGTTGAGGGTTTAGCCGATGACTTTGAAATGTTGCTATAGCAAACTGATGCGGATCAGTTACGTTGATGCATTAGTGAACTGTCGTGGATATCTTGTAGACTTACAGGGTAACAATTAGATGGGCGCGTAATGAGAGAATATTTAATCTTTGTTTTAGACTTGTTAATTCCTCTTTTCTGTGTTGGTCGTTAATTTTAAAGCGCGATTTAAATTCCCCGGCGTTTTATTTTCCTTAGCCGGGTTCTTTTAACTGATTTAATTCTCAGCTTAATTGTTTCAGTGTTATTGTACTCCTAAGTATTTCTTTACGAACAGGAAATTTTCGCAAATAAACTCGTTGTGCCCAAGGTTATAAACCAATCGCTTCAATTCGCTGTAGGAATGCAATTAACTTGAAAGTTTAGGTTTCCCTGATAAAGCTTAAAGAGGCAACCATACGAATAGGATGACCGAGTTAGTAGGTTTTAGGAACGTCATTCTTACCCTCGATTTTTATATACATTTACCTATTTAACCTTAAGGCAGACCGATCTCCACTTTTCGCCCTAGTCAGTAGAATTCCGTCAGTAATATGCAGCCAGTTTTTAGCTGTAAATCTAAAATAAACATTCAGAAAACGTTTTCAAAAGAATAGTTAACGATTTTCAATCTATTCGGTGACATGGTTTTACGTTGAAATTGTTGTTAGAATAACAAATACATACAGGAGGTAGGAATATTTTTGTCTTAAAAACGGAAATTTATTCCGAAAACTTTCAAGCGGATTCCAGTGTAGATTTCACAGGGACGAAAAGATAAAAACTGTTGAATTAATTAACGCTAAACCTCTGTTCTCAGCCGGTTACCGTTCAACACTTGACGAATCAGACGTGGGAAAAGGCAGTGAGTGGCCTTGGGGGTGGGATCGCTTTAGTGTTGCTGCACGTGTGAACAAGCCGCGATTGGGCGGTTGAATGGACACATAAGAATTATGGACAGTAATCACGGTCATTTCAAAGAAGAAGAATATAATATTAATAAACTCGGCTGATGTTTCGGAGTTTGTCTGGAGTCATCCAATTTTGTTTTACAGAAGGAGTTATCAAAACTCGAACTCGTAACAACGACTCGGGAATTCACTTTATTAAAATGCGACTTTGTTAGTGCTTCTCCAGTTTATGGAATTCATCGGTCGGAATTTATTTATCTGCGGCTTTTCAGTAGTCTGAGAAAAGCCGACTGTAACTTGTTAATGACCTGAGTACAAAAAAAGATCTTAAATCTTGAGTAATCACCACTTTAATTTTGAATTTTTTAACTATTTTTTTCGGTAGTATTTCTTTTTATAAAATCAAGATTTTTTCGCACCTTCGACCGACCGTTTTCCGATTTCCCGGTCAGTTTTCTCTAGGGGCTGTTATTTTATTGGAAAGCCGACCGGTAGGTATGTCGGCGCTCTTGGCTAGAGGGAGACCCGGCGTGGGAAGACCGGAGCGACCTCGTCCCCGGCCCTCGGCCGGCCTATTAGTGGTCCCCCAACCGAGAAATTAACCGGCTCCCGCGAATGTTTGTTTCTATGGTATTAACTCCGCCGCGAGTTATACTTAGGGACGGTCGGGCCTAACAGAAAATTCGAGGAGAAAACTGGTGTCTATTCAATGCTACATGTTGTTTCCTTCACTCGTTTGAAGTTCAAAAATATATTTAACGCGACAGTATCATTCTTGAGATCTTCTGTGTGTGTTCCGGACCATATTCTAGACGGATAGATAGTGGCCACGTGATTGAAGCATACCGAGAAAATAAGTAAAATTTAAAAAAGGGGTTTAGACAGTTGGGTTCCCCTCCAATAAGCTCATTAGCTTCCCTCATTAGGTTTCTCACAATCTTATCATGTATTTCGTTAGTGATACGTAGAATGCAATATAGTTTGTACGCTGACAATATCTTGCAGTATATTTAGCACCACAAGTGTGCAATATTACTGACCTGGTGTTCTCGCCGCTGCGAGAGTGATGACTCTCGAGATTGGGAACAAAAACAATCCATCGAACGAATAAAAAACTGGGGGGGTGAAATTCTTTTGCCGTCGGATAATTTCGAATTGGACAATCCCGACTCTAAACGCCGGCAGGGCGTGTCTTTTTGTATCCGGCTGTGTTGTAACCGAAGGTGGGTGGGGAGGTTCAGGGCGTTATTTATGGACGTGTTTCGAGCCCGTATATCGGACACCGGGTTTTAGAATTGAGTAGAAAATTCGGTTCGGGAATGAGTCACCGAGATACACTGGGGGTGGTGGTGGGGCGGCGGTGAAAAACGGAGCAAATATATATCGGCCGGGGGCGGGCAGAAAAAACCCGGACCGACTCAGGCCCGATTGAATTGTGGGGGCGGTCCACATCTGTTGGCTGCCCTGTGCCATTGGAAAACGTTTTAATCAAAGTCCGATGCATTGCTCCGTTCAGGCCGTCCTCACTACTGTAATTTTCAGTAGCGACAATTTGATATGTTGTTTCTCCTCTTCGGCAACGCGTGCGGCCGTATCCGACAGTATAGGACACGAAATGATTAATTATATATATTTTTTCAGGTGACTATGGTGGTTACCGGTTTGATTGGAACAGCAGCAGAGTTAGGGCCGAATTTCTGCATGAAGTGAATCCCGTGGCCAGGGGGATTTCAACATCCTTCTTCGAGACTGGTGAGTACGTTTCACACTTCTATTCAGTTTACAAATCAAATATATTTACGGGTAAAACGAATATGCATGTTGTCCCTGAATCTAGATTAATTTCCGGTTCATTTAAATCCGGACAAATCAATACCTTGAATCGACAACTGATTGGGCGTAAACACCGGATTCAGTAATTCAAATCGGAAGTCGTATTCCTGTCGATTTGATTTTGTGCCTTTAATTAACTAATAAATACAACAAAACTTATTCCCAAATCAAAATCTGCCGGCTTTTATTAGCGTTTCTGTTCCTCATTAACACTGCCGTTTTGCCCCGATTCCCCGATTTCGCCGATAATAAATTTAAATTGTGTTTCACTTTGTCGCGATACCGTTTGCCGTGCCCGTTTGTACAAGGGCAAATCAAATGTCTCTCTGCCTACATAACTAGTTCAAATGTTTATTTTGCCCATGTCCTGAGGTCTTCGTTTTAATAAACTTGTGAACACAAATCAAATTAGGGAATACTGTCAGAAGTTTCATGATTGCTCAGTTAAAACTAACACTAAAATGAGATATTATTACGTCTATTTTGGAATTTCTGGACCGACGAATTCATTGTTTGTCGATTAGTGACGATTAACGTAGGACACTCTTTTTGCGGTAGTCATTTTTTTTAATTGATACGAGTGATCGTCGGTCCTTTTTTTAAGAAATTGGCCAGTGAAATATTCAAATTCAGAGAAATAAAAGCCTGATTTATGGCTTTAACGCCTTCAAGTAATGCCTTATTCAAATAAATCAATTTCTCCCCCCCCCAAGTACTCTTCGCCGGATCCTTGAGATGCCGACGTTGAGAAAATGATTTGAACGGGAAGATAACGACGACGGGAAAATCTTCAAAAAAGAATCGAAGGAAGTAGTTATTTTATGATCACGGAAGAGATAAATTCGCCCCTTTTCATAATTACTAGTTCATGACTGAAATTGTCTAAGTTCTAAGAATATTTATTCGTCTCTCTCGTTAGGTCTGAGATTGGACCAGTTCAGTGACATCGGGAAGCTGCTAATTCACGAGCGGACAACAAATCGTGCATTTAGAACATAAGTTTTTACGAATGACGATAGTTTGTTCAATGATTGAATTTCGTAGGAGTTAGACTGTTCGACGGTGTATACACACAACTCAGTTCCGTACGCTCCAGTTAAGTTTTAAAATACAATCAATCCCGTTGCCTAGGAACAGTACCATTCTAACTCACATTGTAATGGGTCGGGTTAGAAATATCGCCGAAACTCGTCGTTTACCTGGCTGGAGTCAAAAAATTGGAACCCCCGAGCGTCTATGCTGGATATGAGGCCGGTGGACTGGCATTTAATCAATGAAGAATGTTAATGGAAGTTGCGGGATCTCCTCAAGAATTCCCCGGCGGGATGTCTGGCGGCGAAAACTTGCCAATTTAGAAAGTGCCCCCTGGCTGTGGGCCCCCTATTGTAAGTTTAATTACAGGGATTACTGTCCGATCTCGTCCTCTGCCCGAGTTATTAATTCAATTTATGCCCATTAATTAACGGCGCCGATTACATCTGGCAATTTGCACAATTACTTAGCGGCTTCTCTGTTGGATCATTTTTTTTTCGGAACGAAGGGCGTGAAACCGAACTGATCGCCCACATGTGTAAATGAATTTAAATTTTTAACAGAATAAAAATGATTGAGAACTGGTAGAGTTCGAATTTCTCTGTGTTTTGTGGGTATGATATACCGGATGCGCTTAATCTTCAGACTCTCTTTAAAACAATAAAAACATGAATTTATCGTAGAAACGCGCCGGTTTCTTAACTGGCATATGATAAAATATTAAAATGTAATACAATTTAAAACAATATTTTAAGATATTTTTCGTTAAAAAAATTCTATTTCAAATATGACTTGATAATGTGCCTGTATAAGATGAATAAAATTGATATTACAACAGATTTTAAAGTAATATTTCGTTTTATGGCCGTATCTTATTTATAATATATAGAGCAGTCCATATGCGGTGTTGAATAGCTACTTTCTATTGTCAGCATCCCATTTGGCCGAAACCTTGGCTGAATAAGCCGTTTGTTTCGGTAATATTCCTGGCGAAGGGTTGTTGTGTTGATTCCATTCAAAATATTTAAGTTTGGTTGGTTGAAATTTGCAATTCAACGAAAATCGAACCCGTTTACAGCGCGTCATTCCAACAACTCAGCTAATTATTAATGGGCCGAATCCCTTGGCATATGCGAATTCCCTCAGCTGTTTCGAGCCTCTATCACAGGGGAATAACCGTCCTCACTTCTAACCACTAAACTTTGTTCATTATACATGGGCATGCAGCATTCTAAATTCATTTTTCATAGAGAGTACAGGAACAAGTTACGCAGTTGAAATGTACTAGAGTTAATCAGATTTTTTTATTTCTGCTCTAGTTACCGAGCAATGCCGCACATCTATCACTTCAATTATAGTGTCACATTCAACGATTTCTTAATTGCTTAATGCTTTTAAGTGGTGCTCTGTACACTAGCCTCATGTATCTCTTAACTAGTTTACTCCGAATGCGAACCAGTTTCGGGCTGACACATTATCATCACTCGGCGATAACTAGTTGTCGACCTAAAAAAAAATTACTGAATAAGTATGAGTAAAACAAATATGGCGTGAAACTAGAGATTATGTAAATTGCTTCTGATGTAATTGCTAACAACGGGGGGACGATAATTTATATTCAGTATGTTGTTATGTTACCGATCATATGCATTATTGAGAAGGGTATTAATAGTACAAGTTTCCTAATCACAGGTTATAAGATACGAAGGAGGCATCTAATTGTGGCTCATGAATTTATCTGGATCCAAAATTATATGGAATTCAGTGTTAATTGGGGAAATTATTAAGGGAGTTTATAGTAGTGGAACTTATTCTTTGTCATCCCTACTTATAAAATGGGCTTTACCGCATTCCCGTTCTATTAGTTATCAATAATTAATAACACAGATTAGATGATTCCCTAACCTGAGCTTGGAGTTACCGCTTCCTATGTGCTTGGAGATATCCGGTCATTTTTCTTGTCCCACTCGACTTTGTACAAAACGCCCGCCTGTTCAAATTGTGGATTCAACCGGCGGCCTCAATTAGCGCGCTGTTTTAGCGGCCGTGTCTAAAAAATTATGGGGGCGAAGTGCGAATTTTTCCCATTAACGTTGGGCTTCATTCATATGTATGGGGCTTTCCGCCGAGCAATCGTTAAACGTTCGGGACGAGGTAAAAACCCGCCGGCCCGAAATTGAGTCGATTCGGGCAGTTAATGTATAAAAGATGAGGTCTCCTGATTTTCGCCTGCGCATCGATTCTCGCTGTGCTTCCCCGTACTGTTTTCGGATAGTAAAATATTATCAAAATTATTATATTAAGCCTCAAATATGTTGGATAATAAATAGAAGAATATTTCAGTTGGTTTGACCTGTACCAATTGCTATTTTGATAGTACATCAACCACTTAAGTTGCGCTGCTCCGATCTACTAGATGCTCCTGGTCTTGCGTTAATAATTCACATAACACGTGAAAGTTTGAAAGTCCGGCCGCTGTTTTCGTTTGGATATCGGAAAGTGTAAAGGAACCGTAAAGTAAGCAAGTCGTTGAAGCTGGGAGGCCAATTAGCCAAAGGGGTTTTGAACGCCCCCTTTCGCTTTGTTCACGGCTCGACTAGCCGGAGTTTTGGACCACTCTCTCATTGTTTTACACAAACCGGGAGCGTTCTCTGTCATATTATATTCCCTCCAACTGTCTGTTACATTTAACAGAGGGAATTATAGAATACGCTGTGTATAAATTCTTTGATAATAGTCTCTTTGAATTGTTGTGTAGATTCAGAATATCCATTAGTAAAAAAAAAGGACATGATCATAGCGAGCGGATAAACCGTCATATGCCAGGAATGATTTCCTTTATTTGTGTTATTCTTTACCTTGTGATAGGTTCAATTTCCGCCGTTAGCTGCCTGTATGTATATAATATTTACCTTTTAATTATTGCAACTGTTAAATTTCAATATCAGTAGAGGGTGGTTCCCCATTATTCAGTACTGTCGTAAATGTATAATTTCCTTCGTGCTGTAATCTTGAATTATTATCTACAACATTTTGATTTCTCGGCATTTATTTGCGCGGTTTTAATTATCTATTTTGACTATTTGATAATGCAATATTCTGGGCTGGCACAGATGGGATGTTCCCTCATCTCCCTGTAAGTGATAAAGCGGTATTAATGCCGAGTTGATCGCGGCGACAAATATTTAGCCGTCCTCCGAATTTCAACGGTAACGGAGAGCGTTTGATGCCCTATTTGTCGTACCTAAGCCGCGAATACGCTCCGATCTCCCGCCCCCATTGAATGGGCTCCTCCAGTAAGGGTTGCAAATTGAACGGAGAACTCCCCTTTCCCTTTGAATAGAAAGGGGCGGAGTTAAGCAGCTCCCCGGGGGCCGACTCCTGCCCCAAGTACCCCGCCAGTGTACTTTAATTCATCGCAAATTACACACGCGGCGAAAGTCAATATTTTGTTTAGCCCGTGAAACAGTTGGGACAGATTTAATCTCTGGCTTATTCCCTAGTTCCAAAATGAGTAACGACAGTACGAATTTTAATGAATGTGAGACCTCGATCCTGCCTCTTCCGGAATCCTGGTTGGCTCAAAAAGCCTCTTCTTCAATTTTAATGGAACTGATGAACTTCAACTTTTATTCTGTAGTTAAACAACTTCTATACTCTGAGCCTTTATTTCTGCTCTTTTTTATATTGACGAAGCAGTTTTAGGCTAGAGTAGGTATTTTTTATTATTGGCTCAAACTTGAAGAGATCCTCTTGTTAATGTTTATATTTTCAGTTCTGTATGTTTCAAACTCAAATATTCTTTCCTATATCATAAACATGAAATCATGCGTTGATATCGCCATGAAGCGAAATTTTTTTTGAGATAGAATTGAGGCGGTATTGATAACGCGCAAACTGAAGTGAGGCGACGGTTCATTTGCAGCTCAATTCGGTTAGCCCGGTGCTGTTGGCGACGCCGATTCCCGTTTCAATTAAGTCCTGGGCTTTTGCCGGGTTTTTGCCCCCCCTCCCGCTACCCCGCACGCCGCAAAACGGCCCCGGTCCCGCCCCTAAGTAAAAACCTGTTCATTTCCCCAACCCGAGGCCTTCCCTCCGAATAGGCCTCTTTTACGAAGCGCCTTAATATACATTCATTACGTTATAAGCTTAGTTTCTTCTGTCTATTCTCAAAGTCCTCGCCTAATGTCCAGAAAAACTTTTGTGGCGGCTGCCTCCCTGTCAGTTTATTTTTTGCTTCCGTATCACCCTGCGCCGTGACTGCGTTTTATTGTCACAATACCTGGTTAACTGTTCTTGAACTATGAAGTGTAGGATAGGGAATAAAATTATAGAGAATACATTTCTGTGAGTACCGAAACTTCTGTTCAGCCTGTTAAGTCACACAGCAAATTTGTGCTGTTCTTTACGCCAACATCAAGCCTCTTTGCCTCTTGTACAGCACTTCATCCTATTACAAACTACCATTAGTCATAAAATTTGCACGTATGTGTGTACATATTACATCAATGATAAGCTTGTGTTTCGTCCCATGATGTTTGTATATAAACTCACATTCTGGGATTGATTCCATGATTTTTTTATTGTTTTATTATCTTACAATTTTAGTTTTTACAATGAACAAATTTTTTGTAGATATTATTTTTTTTTGTATGGGTTTCTTATCAAGAGTCAGAGCATAGAAATAATTTTGTTTCGCACTGCAACGAATTGAACAGAAATAGTAATTTAATTAAAAAAATAATTCAATATCCGGGGAATAAGGGTAAGCCTCTGATTAGGTGCTGATTAGGGCGGTGGCGGGCGTGCTCCTCTCAAGGCTCATTCCGGCGCCTAACTAAGGCTGCTCCCCCCTTCCCGAACGTCGCCTTCTCTCCAATTATTTTCGTTATGAATTTTCACAAAAAGAAACCACGGAGTCATCCCCGCTCCCCACTCGAGATAAGAGCAAATTCAATGTCTTCTCCCCACCGCCCCCACCCCTAATTTCTTATCCCCGGAGAATTAGTAGACACTGTAATTGAATATCGGGGTGCCCGCCTTATTATTTTTCGGAGTTCGGAGTACAAATGGCCGACAGCATAATTTTTATGTTCAGTTTCGAGTCTCCCGTCGGGCTTTCTAATTGGAGAATCGATTTTTCCCGCCCCCAACGGCCGTCGCTGCAGTACCCAACTGGTAGTCATAGACCAGTCGCTAACGAGATACACCATTATTTCTGTCTAGAAACTAATAACCCACCCCCTTATTTGGACTTCTGTTATCGTTTCGGAGTTTCGCTATCGTCAGTAATATTCCGACAATAAATTAGCCAGGCGCTTAGGCATGTCTGTTGCCGACTACATGGGTATTTTTCGAGATTTCGAGTTCATGTATTCAATAACCCATAAGCGACTAACTTTCCTTACTGATTTATTGAGACGCCAGAAATAATTTATTATCTCTGATTTGTTATTGTGTATATAGGCGTTTGAGAAGAGTATCTTCTCGTATATTGTATAAAATCTTATATCATTCTTTCTAGAAATAAAATCGGATAAGAACCAATTTATCTCGCATTTCAGATATAATTTTGCCGTATTTTCGGTGAATTACGGATTATACAATGAATCAGTACCCTATCGTTTCCCGCTTAATTAAGGTCCCTTCTGATTAGTATCGCCATTAAAACCCCTGCGGGCTGTAATCCGGATAAAATAAGGCCAGGATTTTATTCCTCTTACTGTGATTAACTGGTGTGTATTTATAAAGGCAATAGTAAGGAATTAATTAGTGTCCCGGGCTATTCCTTCGGAATACTCGTCGGTGAAATTTGAGTTCGAATTGATCTCCAAGCGCGTGCTACTTAATTCCAGGGTTGTAAATATCTCTTGTTACTGATATCAATTATTTGTCCACTGTGCGAATCTAAATCACAAAATAAAGTATTATAGGAATTAAAATTATTACATTTGAACAATCATCAGTTTTTACATCATTTTTATTTGTCGATAACTATCGTAAACGATACTATATTCTTGAATATTGTGGAAATGTTCGTTAATCTTAATGTTAATTTTCTAATGTATATTGTAATTTATATCGTACTGAACTGTATAAATCTTATAGATAATGAATTCCCAGGGAGGGTTCAGTTATATCTGATTAACCCTAATTTGTGTTTCAGGGATGACTAAAATTTAAATTTACATTAGGCGTGAATATTTTTTCTTGTTATTACGAATGAGTTCGCTCCATAATCGACCCCTTCTTCATTTAATAATTTAAAGAAGGACCGCAGCACGCCTAAGGATTATCGGCCGTTCCATCACCAGACCGTGCACGAAGGGAACTTTATTGTGAGCTAATTTAGCCGCCCTATATCACAGCGGCTGTTGGCCCAATGCGGCGGCGGTAGACGTCTATGTCTTCCCTTTAATTAGAAGGGCCGTTGCCTTGGGAACGGGCGCGACAGTAATTAATATCGTTTCCCCGGCGAACATTGTTTCCTTCCTGCCAGCGTGTTCCCGAATCTGATGCGCTCTATATGTGTGTGTGGCCGACGAAGGGGGGTACGAAGTTGTATGAAATATTGCTAATTCTCTTCTATTAACTCGGAGGCAGAAACTGCGGATTTATAGTTTTACTCTCTCGCTGAGTCAGTTATCCGTTAACTTCAGAAAGGATAGCGCCGTCTAAAATGTTCTGTTGGTTTCGGATCCCGTCCCCAGAGGACTAGTTATTTGTTTTTAAATTCAGTTTGTTTAAACATTTTGAACTGTTAACTGTGTGTACTGGAGCTAATTGAATTCACATTTGCCAACGAAGAAAACTAATTCCACTCGAGTGGGTTCGGAATAAGACATATTTGCAGGAGGATCCTAATGGGTTTTTATTGGGACGTTTTGGAGAATTTGCTGGAGAATGACAATACCTGACTTCTGATTATCGGTTGATTAAAATGGGAAATAAGAAAAGAAAACGAGGACGGATTAGGCCCATAAATCTCGACTCCGACTCCTTGTTCACAACAATGCTTTCGAGGGCCGTCCGAGAAGCCCTTAATGACCGGAAGGAAACGTTAATCCAGCGCGAGGTCGATTAGGTGGCCGAGGGTCGAGGGAATTAAGCCGGCGATTGTTTTTCCAACAATTAAAGGGGCGGCGGTTGAAAGGGAGACGATAGCGGAAGGCGTTTCGGGACAATTGGAGCGGGAGGTCACGCCTCTAGACCCCCGGTACCTGAAGAGCTACCAATAAAGGGCAAAAGGCGTGGTGTCAGCCGAGCGAGCCTGAAATGGGCCGTGTTCGGGGTAGAACGATTCGACGATTCCTCGAAAGTAATTGGGGTTTGTGATAGTCGCTCCTGTCGCCTGGATACCCTGTCAATACTAACAGTGACGCGGACAATATTTTGAAGCTTATTTATTTGGGGCAAAATGCGTCCCTAGTTTACAATATCCGAACAATATCTTTTCGGAAGTTTGAGCGCTCACGGCCGGACATTGTATACGATTCTCTCGCGTTGTTTGTCCCCGGTAGGTCTTGCTAACGTGTATCTCCTTTTCTGGAACCGGTCCAGCTTGGTGGTAAACAACCGGTCGATCCGTTCCCCGCAGTGACATCGTTAGTTTCGCGCATCAAAACGCCCCGTACTTCACATCAAGCGAATTGAAAACAAACAGAATTTTTTTTGCTACTCTAGTGAATTCGGCCCCCGCTCTTGTACCGATTTAAGGGCTCGGTTCTTCTACGGGTTGAGCGATAGCCGGCGTGCGTCATCGGTACTCGATTAGGCGTTTAATCAGAGGGGGTTGCCCCCTGGCTCGAAGCCGGCGGGGAGCTCATAAATAAGGGGTCAACAGAGCCGGGTAGTATGTTCCTCCACCGGCCGGACAAATAGAGGATAAGGACGAGATTTATAATACTTTGCCCAATCGCACGTACGGATAATCCGAACGCGCCATTCGAATTAGTTTATCGCTTGTTCGACTCTGTAAATATGCTACGTACACTTTGAGTACTGGTGATGAATTTTATAAAAGATTTGTTATTTAAATAATAGGGAGGGGTGAAATCGTACCCCATCATATGGTACACTGTGATTTATTTGATGCTTCTAAAAATTCCATTAATCTAATAAATAGCAATGGGTATATTTATCAATAGAGAATTTATAATGTTTTACAGTCAACAGTAACAGAGAAGGGCGGATATGAAAACAAAAGAACCAATAATAAGGAAACAATTGTAGCGACAGTCTTTTTATTGTTTTTTTAGTTCATTCTATGTTACTAATTTGTGTACTCTTAATTCTTACCGTTGGTTTTCACCGCTGTTCTTCGTCAAAGATACTTTCGTCAAGGATTTTGTCGTAGGATTCAATTACCGATTCGAACCATTTGCGCCTTCTTAGACAAAGCCCGTGTAATTTCGCCGGATTCCATCTCAGGAGGCCCTTTTCTTCTCCCATAATACAGTATTCTGGCGAGTAGTGCGAGCAACGGATAATTGTTGGGTCTCGGATGCGGAAACGGAGTGATAGGTTATATGGGCGGGTTGAGAGGTACGCACCGAAAGAGGTATCTCCGTCCCGCTCCCTACCACCCCCTCTTCCCTATATCTCTGTCTTTGTTCGTTCGCTCTCGTTTCCCTTCTCTCTCTCTCTCTCTCTCTCTCTTTCTCCCCGGCCCGGGATCGATATGAGGGGTAAAGATTGCGAAGGGCAATCCCCCCTTCCCCCGCTTCCCCGGCTTCAATCCCCCTTTCGGAAAACTCTCCGGATCGCATTAAAACTATCGTACTCGGGGGTGTGTTAACGGTTGATGGTTGGGGGAAGAGCGCGGGTCGTTATCGTTAAGACACCCCCGGCCGTTCTTTTATTTCGGGGAACTGTGGCGCTTGGATGTTTCGTGTAAAATCGGATGTTGGAAACACTGAATTAACAGTGTCTATACGTGGTTTACTTTAAGTTCATTCAATTATTTGCAAGTCCCTATTAATTCTGTACCACGTTTGAACATCAGCCGGCTAGTTTAATTTTTTGTTCTATAACAGATACAAGAGTTATGTATATTTAAATTGTCTTGGGTGGAGTTTCCTAAATTTTGTTTTGGACTATTCTCTCTAATTGTAAATGAAATTTTTCATTTACCGTTGTTAACGCTGTTGCCATTTAATAAACAATAATCGATTATATAGGTATATACCGAATGCGTTTGTTGTACCTGACCCCGCAACTCCTGTTCGTAGGATGATTCTTGGTATAGCTCTCGTGATCCGATTGCCCGTGAAGCGTTGTTCAGAGCCGCTCTGGCCTATTTGATCCCGTTCCCGATTTCATCCGCGGTTGAATTGTTATGCGACTCGTCTGCCAGTTTCCCCCACGTCCCTCCGCTTATTGTCTTTCAGAACAAGCACCCTCCCGCCCCCACGCGGCTCCCAAGTACGGACAATGGCCTCTGCTGGAGTGTTCGCCCACTCGCTGTATTCCCGGTATACCGTACGGGGGCAAGTAAGGGCCGAACGCTGTCTGCATTCATCCCCCGATTTAACCCTGCGCAGAATTCTAGTGATGGATTATTTTTTTTCGCGATTTCCCTGCCGTTTCACGGTTGAGGTGAGCTTCGAGTGCGATCTCGCATTTTGTTTTCACGGCCAGTACGAAATCAATTTACCTCCTTACTTTTGCTAAATTCCCTTGATTTGTTTTCAAATATTTTAAATATCCCAGATCAAATGTAATATTAGGGGATGGTCCACCCCCTTTCACTAACTTAGGGGCAAATGTGCTACAAAATTCCAGATTTTCTACTCCAAAAATTAGTACAGTTTTGGTACTTACTTAAAATAAATGTTCTTATTTAAAATGTAATAAAAACTGTATGCGCTTGACGTTACCTTTGAGAATCGGTTAACACTTCCTCGGGCTCCGTACTGTAATAGTTCTAATTGATTACACTCGAGTTAATGATCCTCAATCTCGTATAAGCAAATTTACTATATTAGTTCCTGTGCAATTGCTTCCCGTATGGGAAGTTTAAGCGTAATTTGAATTTAGATTTAAAATCACCATCAGTTGAACTGCCAAACCTTTTCTCGACGCCTCGATGCGAAAGTTGTGAGCGAACCCAGGCTTAAGACATTACGTCCCCGGGAAGCTGTTTAAAGTCCGATCAGCGCCACCAACTTCTGGAACAGGCGTACATTTTTCAGTCATATTTTAAGCATCAGTCACCTAGTTTGGCGACACAGGCCGCATGACGTGCTAAGCTGCCGAAAGATGAACCGAAGGCAGCAGTCTGACATTGCATTTTGCAATTGAACTGTTGAATTTCCCCACTCCAGACCGGCTTATTCATTGTCGGTAACGGATATAATTATAGCATAAATATAATTGCGATCGCCTGTCGCATCCATTGTCGACTTTCACCTGACTGATGTATTCATTATAAGAATAAGATCATTAAGCGGGTTCTAAACCTAGAATTAATCAGAACGTGAGTTAGCGTCATATGTGTGAGGTACGTTGAGGCAACGTTAACTCATTTAACGAGCATACAATTTTAATCATATCTTCTCCTTCTGTTCACTGCTATTATACTATTATTACGTGCGGATATGTAGGTTATCTGGACACGTTTCCCTCCCCCCTTCATAATAATTTGAATCATTCGAATACTCGAGTGTTGCATTATGCGTTACAATATATGCATTATGCGTCGGAATATGGACTTCTTGGGAATTCTAAATGCGCCTGCCCTATAGCAGAAGATGCGAGTAGGTAACGCCATAAGTGAAGTGGCAACTTGAAGCGGCGGCCCCATTACCGAGACATTATTTGAGGTCGCATCGACTTCCCGACCACGCGTGCCCCGCGCTGTGTGTGTCCTCAAGCATTCATTGAACAGTTTAAAGTTCGCTTAAGTCCGGGAAGTGGCAAGTTCCGCGGAGCCATTTTCGGTAGGAGTAACACGGTTATTTACCTTTTATCGAGTTACCCCCACCCCCTCAAACCCTCGCGGGTAATGGCCTCCTCAGGACCAACTTACCACTCCGCCAGCTTTCGAAAGCTTCCTCGAAAGCCGTCCCGTAATGTGAACGAGCAGCTCCGGAAAGACTTTTACGTGTTTTGAAGAGCATTCTGCCCTCCCCTCCTGCAACAAACTGCTTGTTGCCAGTTCTTTAACCTTAGTGCAACACTTGAACCGTTGTGTGGCCGGAGAGTACGTACTGCTAGTCTAAAAAGGCGATACTTCGAAAGGTTGGGAATCCTTTTGTCGTTCCAATGTCCGCGAAGACAAAATAAAATTTGTTATCATAATTGTGCGTTTTTTTTCTATAAAGAAACACTACGGAATCTCTGTTGTCGGGTTTTTTCAATAAAATGAACAAAAAACAAGAATCGTGATGTATTTAACTATTCGGCCACGGGTATTCAATAAGTACCTTTCAATCTATTCAGATTTTATATTATTGAAACAGTTGATTTTTTTTTGGTGAGAGGGGGCGGTTTAAAAAGTAGTTATAATTGCCGTCGATTGATAATCCTTAGAAATCTTTCCGATAAATTGAACCTCGAATCAGTCCATCTTTTCATACTTCAAGCCCTGGACAGCGTGCCGGGCCCCATTGAATCCCATTGAAAAGACATTTAGCCCGGACATTAATTAACCGCGGTTGAGGATTTGGAGCCGCGTTGTCCTTCGGGGCGGGTCGAAAACGCCTCAATTAACGCTGGCACAGCGGGCGGCGGCGGCAGTTTCTCATTAACGTTTCTAATATTTTAAAAGCTTTTCTCCCCCGACTAATTAATCCTAGGGATCAAAGAATAAGAGTGGGGGGAAGGGTAGCACGGCGGCCCTTTTAAAACCGCGGTCCCTCCAATATAAAGTTTTATTTCCTAAGGCAGAATGAAAACGTACTCCACCTCCCTGCCCCCCGCCTTAACCACCCACCACCTCCTCGCCTCTTAAAAGAACCCCGGGGGCCAATTTCATCAACCGGCGGTTTAACTTAAAATATATAACGTTAAAAACCTTCCTTCTTTTTTTTTTTAATTTTTGAATATTTTTTCCTGCCGCCGCTTCTGGATGAAATTACGGAGTTTACAATTTATAGGGAAGTTTCGCCGGGGCTAAAAAAAAGTTTTGGGCGGACCGAAAGGGCTGCTGGGTAACAATTAAGGGGGCCCAACAGTCTGCCTAAGTGGGGTTTTAATGAGGTTTTTGTTGTCTTTAGACAGAGGTTCTCGCGGACCTCTCTACTAGTCCTGAATGTTCGGGCAGGTTTTTTCTGCGTTCAAAATGCAATACCGTAGGAATGTTGAGCTATGATGAACCTATGTACACTATTAACTAATTTTCTGTGGTATTATTCGCAAGATGATTCACAGAGCAAAACAATCACGCGAGCCAAAGAAAAAAGCCCAACCCAAAAAAAAGTGAAGTAACTTTCTTTAAATTTCTTCCGAATGAGGCCAGGAGAAATAGGAATAAATTTCAGAATTCAGAATTAAAGGTTACAGAAATACTTGAGTCCAATCAAGCAAGTCAATGCACGCATAAGAGTGAATGAACTTGAAAAACCAAACAAAAAACTGTTTATCAGGGAAATCAGTAAACCAAAATTATATAGAATAATATGAAATAAATTATAGCTGGGTTAATGCCTTAAAAAAAGTAAAGTCATTGTAAGGTAAACCTTAAGAGTTTTGTTACATATTGGAAACTAGTAAATTAGTTTACCCGAGGAGGGAGAACGACACGTCGTGTCCAATCAGACAGCGGGTTTCAGTTTCACCCGCGAGCGTGTTGTTTCCGGGTTTCGGTTGAGCTGTCGGTTTCAGGTTTGCGGTTGGCAGGGATGTGCGGCTCGAAACCCCCCCCCCCGCCCGCCCTCCCTTTACCCGGCTAACCGGATTGTAGTTTTTAAATATTCATGGACCCTCTCCCGCTCTGTTTACCCGCCGATGTTACCGACCTCGTTTTTCGGGTCCATATTTTTACCCCTCCCGTCGTACCTTTTATTTATTTTTTTTGTCGGGGTGGGGAGAGGGCGACCGAAAAGAAAAAAGATGTTCGGAAATAAACGATCCTCGGTTGCTACTTCCCCGCATGGAAATCATGGAAATATGTAAAGCGGAAATTGTACAGGCAAATTTCGTTCGGATGAAATATCATTTTTTTCCCTTTATATTAGCCATTTAAATTAATTTTTTACTGGAATTTATGCAATTTTTAATGGCGTCATTGTAAGTAAACACTTTTATTTTGTTACTAGTAACGATGAAATTACGGGATAGCGGTCCGGTTATTGATTATCGTATTATTTAATGATTTCCTTTTAATGATGGCAGGCTAGCTTGAGGGGGCTATAGTCCTCTCAGAATGAACTTCCAGAAAATCTAAATTCATTATATTAGTTTCTTCTTTATCTGGGTTAATATTTTGTTTATTTCATTATTAAAATTCCTTTAAATAGCACGTATTTCTCAATTTTTCTATAAAAGCCACGTATTTCGCACTTGTGAACAAGTTACAGACGTCGCTACAATGTTTGTGGTCCCAATTCCCAATATCTGAAATTTCGGCCATGTAAAAGTTTTTTTCGGAAATTCTCTCTGTCCCAGAATCACAAAGGTTCGTAGTCCCAGAAAATATAATGTCCGTGGTTATTTGTTTGGCTGCGGGTAAGCGTTTACCATGTGACCCTTATTCGACACAATAAAGCTTGACTCTTTCACTAATTCCTCGGTGGATATGCGCGTCTGTGGAAAAATCAACTCCCGGAGGTTTCAGGAAGGCTTTTCTCCCCCCAGCCGTCCCTCCTTCCTCCCCTGGATTTATGGCCCCCCCGTGTAAAAAAGGGCCCCCGTTCTCCCTCTCGGGCTTCGGACAAAAACCTAGTTATATTCGCCAGGGCAGTGGGTATAATTCACACCGCCGAAGTCGCCCTACCGGACGCCGTGCAGAAGTCCTGGAAAGTGTCCAAAAAACGGGGCCGGCTTTTGAGAAAAAAAAATACACTTTCTGGGATTTATCCGCCCAGGGTGGAGTTGAAGGAGGACAAACAGAATTTACGCCGGTGACGTCTCCCGGCCGGAATAGGAGGAAGCGCGTAAATATTTATCTTCGGGGCTTCAGAGCAAATAGACGACGAAAAATATGTGCGTATGCAGATTGTATTATCGTAAGATCCACACTCTGGTTGGGCCTAGTTTTAAAGTCCCGGTGTACTTCTTTGGAAGGGAAGGCGCCCGGTTTGCTCAAACAAGCGGCATTGACTTCATTTACTTTTGACGCTCCAATGGACCACAAAAAAGGCGTTCTTCTGTTAGCAACGTCACGGATACGTGACCACGCGTGTTAGTCTCACATTGTCACCTCAGCAGAATAGTACAGGGTAATATAATATTTTGTATTAACGAATATAAAGTACATTTTCGCGAAAGTAAGTATACACAGAAAGTAAATTAACTGGTAGGCAATGGTCAACATATTTAGAGTGCGTCTCTGAGTTGCATATTGTTAGGCAGAATTTTAATTAATTTTTTGTCCTCTTAGAATGTATTTTCTGAAATTCGTTATTCCATGGTTTATTAAGTGTGTGTATATAGGCGCGGTAAAAGTCTAGGCCAGGATTTTCATCATGTGGACCCGTCGCTAAATTTATAGTGGTTATATTTTTCGGTTTTATCGTCCTTTTTGATGGGAATTAATTCGATTTAAATCTCATATCATATCGATAGTGACTAACCCTTCCGATTTTTTTGACCAATTTCTTTCCATCGATTGGTCGAGGAAGGAGGATCATATAAGTGGTGATGTTGAACTCAGACAATTTCGTATCGCCTATTGTAATTGCTGTATTGTCGGGGTATTCGCGTAACTGTCCTCCTGCTACCCCGTTAATTGCCTCGGGGGTATGTCATGTCACTGCCCCATGAAAAATGGGGCAGCCCGACAGAGCGTTGTTTCTTTTCCTTCTCCGCCGCCGTGATTTTAATTACCGCATCTCAGAGAGAAGTTGTTTGCCGACGCCAGAAAGGCAAAAAAATGCCCGCCACGGCAACAAGAGATACGATCGCAGTTAAACTGTCGCCAACCGATAGAGATCTGCCACAGTTTTCTTCCTTTCTTCAGTCCGCTGTCTACGCATTTGTACCAGATTCGTAATCTGGACCGAATAGCGACAATAAAATACAATGAAACGTACAATACTAGAAATAGGCCCTGTAAATACTGCCTTTAATTTACGCTGTAGACTCCAGTATTTTCTTTTTTTAGATAATGAGGAAACATCAATTAGAGCGTCATGTATCGTGGGAATATTCAAGGACGCCATTATAAAAAAATATAAATGAGATAATAAATCCGCGGGGGGGTGGTATTAGATAATATTATCAATGAAAAATTCATAAAATAATTATATAACAGTTCTTTGTTTTTAGTTAATTCTTTCTATTGGGAGTAAATATTTTACTTACGAATCCTGGTGACTGCTTCTTAAAATTAAGGTTTGAACTAATTTATTCCTCTTTATTTCTTGTTGGTCTTCTGTCTAAATGACCGATGGCAAAATCCCTCTATTCAATATCCTCATTCATTTTATACGAGCTAGCATTTATTGATAATTGCCTAATTAATATATTTGCGATTAGGCAAAGATGATTTGAAAGCTGTGATTTCTTTTGAAAGTTTCGATTAGCGGAGACTGGAAATTGAAAACGGAATAATCATCGGGAGTCATATTTTAGTCAGGTACTGGGATGTGGATGCTACAGTGAGATGTCATGTACTCGGAAACGTCTACAAGTGTGTCCCCCCTTCAGTTGGAGGCTTCGAACCGCCCAAGCAGAGCTAGATTCTTTTTTCCGCCAATTTAACAATAGGACATTTCTCCCGCCAATTGCGCAATTGCGTTCTCCCGCCCTAAGCATCATTGATCGGATAATAGGACCTGTTTAATACACCGCGTCAACCCTCATCCCGGAGGGCGGAAGCTCGGAATATAAGCGGACTCTGTTCACCGAGATACGGCGGTCTCTAGTCCCGGTTATATCGAAAAGAAGGAATTGCTGATGATTCTTCTCCGAACAAGTCAAAACTCGCAATTGTCTCTGGGTTTGGAGAGTTTTTGATATAAATAATTTGTGGCCTTGATCATATTCAAATATAAACGAACGTAATATCTCAATTTAGTTTTAATATCGCGCAACCGCACGTAAAATCTTAGAAAGACACTATCTCAGTAGAACTCTTAATGGAATTAAAATTTCTCGGTAGAGCACATATTGGAATGAAAATTTCTCTGTAGAGTACATATTGGAATGAAAACTTCACAATATATTGAAATCCAAATTCTCTTGTAGAACTCGTAATGGAATGAAACCTTCTCTGTAGACCTTGTAATGGAATGAAAATACCTTGTCAGAGCGAATATTGGAATGAAAATTTCTCGGTAGACACATATTGGAAGAGCATCGATTTCCCATTTTCTCTAATTAATATCAGAATTTGCTTATGTGCCCTTTATTTTTCTTATAATAAAAACAGTTGAATAATAATTTGGATTTCATCATTCGTTCGATTTCATATTCTTGTTCTACTTTAAACCTTTCTAGTTATTTTAGGGAGGGGCCAATCTGGTGTTGATTATTACAGATTGAGAGAACCGATAAGTCAAAATAAATAGTATGTACAACCGTTTTTTAAATAGATTCGTTCTATATAAACGGGGATTAATAACGATTTTATAATTATATAAAATAATGGTCAATTTTTTGCAACATGTAGTCGATTTGGCAGCTGTCGAGGACAGAACAGCGGAGTGGAGGAATCCAGGATCCGCTTTCGATTCCCTTTTGACATTGATCAGTTAATACGTCTGTCGCTTTGAGCGTGCGCCTCAAGCAATTGAATTGTGGGGGACGCCCCCCCCCCCCGCCCTGGGGGTTATTCGACTGCTGTTAATCGGCCGGCCCCCGCCCGTTTAGCCCCCAACAATTGCTAGAAATTGGGGCTCGTCTCGGGACGGCTTATTGTCAGTGGATTTCAATGCCTTTCAGTGCTGGCCGACTGTCGATGAAATTTATTCACCCGAAAGTGAGGGATTGCGATAATTTATTTTAACAATGTTCATTAGTAGGGCAAAGTTATTAGTTTAAGGTTTTTTTAGTTCATTCTCTTGTCTTGGCATTAGTCGAAGTTTTGCCTCAATAATGCATGGCGTCTGGTTCCCTAACCTTAACCCATTAAGTACCGTAGGCCCCAAATGGGGATCAGTTAATTTTTTAAATTTTTTCTGATATGACATATGTGTTTACAGGAAGTTTTTTCTTATTACTTTCAGTAATTTCACATTATAAATTATTATTCAAAATAAAAGATGATTGATCTCATGTGTTGGTTCAACTCTGTAGTGCCCTAATCCCCAAATGGGAATTGATTTAAAAAACAAAATATTTGACAAAATGGTTTTTAAAAACATATTTGGAGGTACTATTTGATAATAATGCATCATAATAGGTAAATTTTATGCAAAATTTTCAGAAAAAAAATTTGGTACTTAATGGGTTAAATTCCTCCCCCTTTCTTTACTTTGCTTTCTACCCTCGAAACTTCGTCAGAAATAGTTTAACATACCTGTTTTGTGGTCCGCGAGGGGTTGGAATACCGTAGATTTTTTGTGTTTCTGTCCCTCTCGCTGGTTTGGTCTTTCGCTAGACCGGTTTCGGCCGCTCGCCATCTTCAGTAACGGCGTTAGTCACTATTGGCACTTTGGTTGTTTTTCGGGCACCCTCACTGCACTGTCACGGTCTATATATTGCTGTAGGATAACAAATTCTGAGTTACTTTCCCTAAGTTCTTATGAAGCAGTAATGTCAGCACCCTAAAAGTGCGTACTCCCAATGAAAGGGCTTGGACATATAAACTAGCAGTTCTATTATTTGACTATTGACCTGCAATCTCCCAATTCCGGAGTTCCGGGCAAATCCCACCTTCAGCTGATCCGATTTTCCCCTTATAAGTTTCTCTATTGAAAATCTGACATTAAATATGACCGGATTTGCGAAGGGGCGTTATTCTAAGCCGCGAAAAAACGACGATTCGAACCCTACTACGCAGAATACTGTGTAATACGTATATATTTCCTTGCCGGATGGGTACAAATTCGCTAGATCCGTTCTCTCTGCAATGTAGGAATATTTCAATTTTTCTCTTCTTTGAATAATGAATTATTGTATTAGGGATTGTCAATTAAACCGAACGTGTTTCAGTTATCTTTATCTTATTTACCAAAGCTTATTAAATTACCGAAGTGTATTCCACCCTACTCTCATGTTGTTTTCTTCTTGTATTGTTTCTCCATTTTCCATTTTTTTCATGCGTCGGATCGAAACAGCAGAGTAAAAATGCTATTAGTCGAGCAGTCATCAAAGGCCGTGGCCCAATATTGCTTTTCTCAATCCCTTTGATGATAAGGTCAACAACCCTTAAATTAAAGTCTTGCAAAGACTCTTCTGTTTTGCAACATAATGAAAAGAAATTATATCTTATGTATATACATTATATATATATATATATATATATATATATATATATATATATATCAATGTAATAACTGCATAGCTGAATAAACTATACACATATGCTATAATTGTCCTTTAGGGTGGTTGCTGATTGTGTTTGATATTCTATTTATAGGCAAGACAAATTTAATTTGATAATTTTTTTTACTGTTTTATGTTTGGGAATATATTCAACTGAATAATAGGTACTGACTTCAGTTTAATTATCTGAACATGTTTATCTAATTGGAGTTTTCTTTCTTTTTCAGGTGAGTTCACGATTTGAGATTTTATAGACCAGCTTGAGTGAGTAAAAATCATATTAAATTCATTATTAATATTCGTACGTAGTTTCATAGACAAGGATACGTGCCGGGCATTTCGTCCGGTGCCCAATTTATATATTCAGAATGTACTGATTTGAATTTAAATCGCGTACGCGTCATTACTGTATGACTTAGTTAGACAATTCAGTTTTTCAGTGACGAATATTTTATTTTATAATTCATTGTGTGCAATCGTGACGAATTCTTGTAGTATTAGGGTATATCAGGTTTTATTTCATCTCTACTTGGTCGTCGGTTTGTCGGAACTGTTTTGTTTGATAATAAATTCCATTGATAACAGTACGTCCAGTATCGATATACTTACATATTACTGGTATATATACATAATCATGTGTATAATTAGGTAGTTGAGTCCCATTTAACTAAAGCCTTTGTCAGTAGAGTGTCACATTTAATGTCCACTTTAAAGTTTCTCTGCTTTAATAATTATTTAAGCATTGTCTTGATGTCTTCGGTTGCCGATGTAGCTCCCAATCTCTAATACTCCTGGCTTCTATCGTTTATAAACGTTTGCCTGCTACTTTCGCCGTGTTTAATCAATGCCGAATATTTTCCTCTCGGTTCTTAGCACAACCTATTTCTGAATTTAACAACCCAAAGAACGTCCAGGGGAGGGTTTTTTTGCGGCCGCAGCGAGAATCGAACCCTTACAGAGGTTCGCGTAATTATTATTTGCATGGAGGGGTCCGTGAGGATTCGGCATGTCATCAGATTCGGATTTTCGGTCTCCGCTCGTTTTTCTGTCCTCTTTTCGGATGAAGTGAGAGGGCATTCTTCTTTTCGCCGCAGTCAGTTGCATGACGTCAGAAATGTAGTGCGGTATAATATATTTTGATATTAAATCATTTATAGAGATTACTAAAAATTTGTCTTTTATAATTTCACTTCAATTTTTTCATTCGTTTTCTTTATATTATAGAATATATTTCCTTTATATTTTATATTTATATTTTCTTTTGGAAATTCATCGCTCCTTATTCCCGGCCATTGACCCTCTCGTTGCTCCCTACTTCTTCCGGTCGTTAATCCCCGGCACTCTTCGGTCATAAACACCGGTCAAATCGACCGCAATGCGCCCTGTTGTCCGCCCATATCACGGTAACCGAATAGAAGTCAAGTACCGTAAAATATTTTGAAAAATATTTCTTAATGGGATTAATAGTTCATAATGCGTCTCCCTTTTTTGGAGTCCCTTAAGTCCGATACGCTATTACAGAAACAAAGACATACACCAAAAGGATGTTTTCCTAGATAGTGGATCATCTCCGGAATAGGATTTTCATATTGCGAGGTCTTAAAGGAGTATGGACTAAAAAAAACTCTGTTAGATCGTCCAGGGAGTCGGAATTTCGTACTGATGAAATATGAATAGTGGTGATAAAATGTTAGTTTTACGCATATTACGCATTTCGAACTTAACCCGGCGCCATTGTTCCCCTAATGAGCTATTACAAACTCCCGGCCCGGGGGCCATGTACTTTTAAAAGCCCATTCCGCTATGGGCAGTTAGTTAGGCCTCGGTCGCCGATAATACGGCCGATAATATCGCTCGGTGGGGTCGGGGGCGGTAATGAAGCCCGCGGCGTTTCGGGCGGCCGGCCAAAACCTACGGCCGGGGACCGTGGAACGGGGCCAACCGCGGCATGAAGCATCGCCACGGCGAACAACGACTTAGGAAGGAGAGAGAGAGAGAGAGAGAGGGAGAGGGAGATACAGTGTCCGCCGGAGAAATGGCGCTCTATATTATGCCATAATGAATGTAGACCCCGAGCAGCAAATTAAACAGTTAATCGGAACATATTTCTCCTGCGGTATTAAATTGATCATATCACGATCGATAACGGTTTTATCACCTGGATGATTTTTAATGCCCCTTCGAGCTTAAGGATCACATGGCATCCGTTGATCTGCGAAGTGTAATTCGACACGGGTAAATATATATCCAGAATTTGCCACGCATTGTGGTTTCTCATATATTAAAACAATCCTATGTAAAGTATTTATATATGAAAATATAATTGCGAGAAAAAGAAAACAATTCAACCGATTTGGCCGAAAACCTACTATTGAAGTGGCTACTTAGGACTTGAATGCTTCGCTCGTTTAGTCAATTTAACAAAAATCATGAAAAAAGTTTAATATTGTAAAAACGGATATATGTTTTCAATGGGAGTCGAGCATCCCTGATATATTCAACCTTAATTTCTTATATATACGTATGCAAGAAGTATTTGTTGACAAACAATAAAAGGGTAATTTTTTCGCCTAATATTTTGTTAGTGTCGGATTAGAGGACAAAACTGTTGTGTATTTTGTCTTAACCTAAAATGTGTGCAAGTATCTAGGGAGTGAATTAAAAAATTAAAAGATGACTATCTCGCCCCGAGTAATACCCATTTTACAGAGCCGTTTATCCGGGCCTCCGTCGCCTCTCCGCTCTTCATTGCCCAATTTTCGGCCCGACGCTTTTGTATCCGATAACGGGCGTCGGATCGACTCAGGCTAAATTTTCTCCGTCGTGCCGAGGAGGTGGGGGTATAGCCCGAGTAATTAGCTCGTAAAATCAGCGATCCCTCTAGCGCCTAGCCCAGTTAGCCCGAACGGGCGAATTATCCCTCGATATCGTGGCGCGGTGGTGGCACCCCCCCCCCCCCTTCCGTAGACCGAGCACAGAGCGCCTCTCCGGGGCTGGGCCGGGACAAAAATTAAATTACCGGTTTCGTCCGCGGTAGTCACAAAAAACGCCAGTCGTCTGAGCGCGGTCGGAGTTAAGTGAGCGTGAACGTCCCCGCTTAATTTTAGGCTCTTCACTCGGCGGCCCGATTTATTCCACTTTTTTGCATATTTAAATTCGCGGCGTGGGGGGGGGGTGGGCGGAGAGTTTATTAAGCGGAATGTTTTTATACGTCCGCCTTTTATTTAGAAAAACGGAAATGATTATTGTTTCCACGTATATGGAATTAGTTCAGTCCTGCTGCTTTCATCTGTTCATAATTCGTTACTGGCCGTGCCATTCCAGGTGTTTGTAACAGTACGTTGATCGCTACTGAATTTGGCGAGAGGCCGAAACCGGGTTTGATTATGAGCGGTGACTGAAACCTCTCGCCGATCCCCCAACATATCTTAACTTGTATACACTACCCAGTCGAATTGCCACCACTCGGGATTCGGTATTTCTCGTTCCATATGAAGTAGTTTATTGGCAGATTAATTTCTGAATTTCAGGACCGCGTCGAGTTAATGGTGGGGGGGGGGGTGTGCGGGAGGCCGAAAACAACTTTTCGAAACTGTCCCCGAAATTGACCGCAGTTGAGGAAGGCCTGACCGATTGGTGGGAGTATAATTGGAAAGTGGTCTTGAGAGGAAACTTAGATGTTTGATCTGCTAATGGAGCACACTATGAAGAGGCGGTGTATCTATCGACCCCTAGACCGACGACGGAAACTCGATGTGTGGATGTCTGAAAATACACTTCCTGTTTGGCAAATTGTTATAACAATTTAAGTTGCGCAGTTCCATTTACGCCCTTTTAGCGTACAAAAATCTGTGAGATAAATCGAGGCATTATCAGTAATTGTAATCGATATAATTTATTACTAGATTAAAAATGTGAATAGAAACGGTGGAAATAGTCGAAACATTTTTACTTGTTTTCTAATCCAGTTCGAGAATTAGTTCCCGCTCCCAAAACATTTTAGGCTACAATGTCGGTCGCTTTTAAACCAACGTTTTCGTGTCTTGAACAGTGGATGGGCGCTCGGGATTTCTGTCGCTCGGATCCAAATCGTATTTACCGATGCCTATCTCCGAGCACGCGCCTCTCTAAAAGGCCCCCATGCCCGACGTGAAATCGAGTCCGGGGCGAAATTCGCAGAAAGAGGAAGATAGCACTCCATGTGCGCCCCATCGGACCCTAAGTCCGGGACTTAGGATGTTTGATCTTCAAATGGACCCTTCCCGGATCGTTTAAGTTGAGGGGGGGTCGGTGGGGAGAGACCTCTGATATTTGATGTAGCCAAGCCCACCATCTTTTCTTGTCCGATCTGCCCTATTGTTAATTTCGATTGGTGACACAATATTACTGTTGTAGCAAAATGGAATTGTCGATTTTGTACTATAGCATACTTGCTATCTATAAATTCTAGGAAGAAAATGCTCCGTTGTCGATTTCAGGACCCATCCTTTAGTAAAAGCTACCAATACGCTGTTGGCAAGCATGAAAATAAAATTATTATTAAAACATGTAGATTATAAACCTGATTAATCAGGAAAATTACGATAAGCTAGGCCAAGATTGTTCCATTCTCCGTATAGTCCTCATTTGTTGATGTCCTGAAGCCCTAATCTCTCCAGTCGTCGTTCGTTTAAAAGCCGTTTTATGAACTTCTGTTGAAGTCATTCAGCCGTGCACTTGAACAGAACACTTTTAACAATTATTAAAATTTGTAAGACAAAGTTTTGTAATAATGAAATGTGAGTTCCTCTCTCTCGAGGGATTCTTCAGTTTCCCTCCCCTCGGCGGTTGTGCAGCTGTGCGCTAAAGAGAGCGGAGACGATAAGAAAGTTTCGATGCGGCAAGTTTCAGGCTAGGACTATTGCGAAAAGCACCTGTAACTGTATTTATACGGATGCCGCATTGCATAAACTTACAAACCGTCTCAAACAGTCTCAAGGATGAGTCAATGCGTTGAGTTATTAATTTAACACTTAAGTTACCATTATTATAGTATTACTAAATTCTCAATTGTTCGGAGAAGTAAATTCTTAAGAGTATTCGTATGGCGTTGTGGTATCTTAAGCTTGTTCAAAATTTACTTCGTGGTAAAATTCTCCGCTGGATCCGAAGATATATTGGCTCAGCTTGCAGGGGAGACTATAACGAAACCGATTAATCCACCCCCTCCCCCTGCTTTTGGTTTAAGAGGTCCCGGTTTTAACTGCTTAACAGGGAATTGTGGAGGAGACGCCGTAGATATTCGCTGAAATGTGTATGGCGAGAGGGGGGCTTGGGATTGTATACGTGTGTGTGTGTGTGTGTGTGTCTGGCTTAGATGTTTGATCTACTAATGGACTGGTCCCTCCCTCAACCCCCAACGCTCTGGTTTCATCCGGGCACATTAGGTAGGGGTACACACCGTCCCCCTCGGCATTATAATAACTCGACCGTTAGAGACAATATTCCGCCCCAGCTTTTACCGAGGGGAGTAATGAAAAATCGCCCCGTTCACCTGGGATGTGTCACCGGCCCGGGCTCCACCCCAAATATAAATATCACCCTGAATTCTGACAAAAAAATAGTTTTAAATCAAAATTGAATTGTTGCACCCTAGTTTACTGCAATCATATTAATGCCTTTCAAAATCTATTCAAATTTACAATTGTAAAGAAATTTTGTATCACCAGGATTCGAACCTTTGGCCGTTATTCCATTACCCGCTATCCCAGTAACTAACGAATAATGAAGATGGATTCTATAGTACCCCGTAATTGGTATCGAGAATAGCTTATTGTAGGTTACACAACCCCGTCCCTCCATAGGGGGGAAGTCTCCAGAAAAAAAATTCAGAATAACTGTAATAGGTAAATTAGAATCTAGTTAGAAAACGATTGAGCTCTTGAATGAAATTCAGCCGATTGAATGGACATAAGCTCTGGAGGAAAAAACCTTCACGTATCGCAGTAAAAATAGGTAATGAATATTAACCTTTTTTGTATTTTCGGATATTCTAAAAAAAAAACTGGAACAGCTTAGCGCTCCGCGAATACAGTAGATTCCCAAATTGAGCCGGTGCTCTAGACTCGTATTCCGGAGAGGCGACCGGGATATTTAACGGGGTGCTAAATATTGAAATGGGGACTGTCCCAAATTGACAGTCAATAAAGAAAGTTCGGGGACCGAGTCACGTCCGACGGCCGCCTTTCATCGCGCTTATTATTGCCGCCGGGGACAGTCGGGACTTTGGAAATTAAATTCTCACCAGCGAACTCTCTCCCTCTCTCTCTTTACAGGAATTTTGGAGTTTGTATTCGGATTCCCATATTCGAATATAATTCCTAACTTCCGCCGTCGAATAATCACAGCACCCCTTAGGTTTCATATTTGAGGGCTTGAATTTCGCGAGAAATTTCCATTTTAATTTTTCCACTGTGTCATGACCGCAAATTTCGACTGTGGAGACCTCCGTCTCAAATTACCAAGTCGTAAAATCCCTGTCTTTCAAATTTCATTCCCATCGCATTATCCCCACTTAATTTACCTGCGAACTCTGCTTCACAACTCCTTCGCAAATAAAGTGCGTAAGTAAGTGGCTCCTGCTCTCAATTGCCGTTGAATAACCTAAATAATGAGAGCGGGTCGCGTGGTGAAGGCGCCGGCAGGTGTAGCTCAGACCCTACATGCCTCCTAAAGTGCGTCCCTGTATTCGTGCGTATATAAACCAGGGGGAAAGTCGTGAAAAAGCAAGCGCGCCGGCACGTGTGTTTTATCCGGTTTGTGCAGATTGTAGCAAAGTATTATGCCCCTGTTTTAGGGAATAAAATACGAACTAATTCTGGTACCTAATTCCGGGGGATATGTCGCGTTGACATTCTATATCATAATTTGACTTTTAGACTTTGGATTTATCGATATCCACTCGAAGTCAATTCAGATATAGAGCTAAAATTCTTTATCCTTCTCAAAAGATGAATTGCTATAAATTCATTTCTCTCGACTGGTGTTAGGTCGATAAGACATTTTTTTCGTTATTTATATTTATTCAGGGAGCAGTGGGTGTAGGTGTGAGCTGGTATCCGCCCCGATAAGACGGATCGTTTGATTGATTTTCAAACTTGAGAACTAAATGAATAATTTATTGGAGTATTATAGATGTTTGCACACGTATTACAATTATTTATTCAATTAACATTTAAGTTATGTATATTGAATAATCTACGCTTTTAGTTTCCGTTGAGTACTAATTACAATAAAGACATTTCATTTGCTTATTTCAGACCATTTTGATACTGTCTATATGGTGGTTTATATCTTAATGCTTCGATTATTTAACATGTAATATTAAATATAAACTCTGAATGTTTCCGGAATATAGAGGCCTGTCCATCGACCGCTTCTAAAAATTCATGCGAAAAGGATTAGCGGCGAGCCAGCCGCAAACCGCAAGAATTTCATTTAAAATTTAAGACTGTTTTAGTTCCGCCTTTACGCTTTCCTACATCCATTTTGTTTATAATTGGATCGCGTAAAAGCGGGCTAGGGTTTGTTAAATATATATTGTGTTTAGCTTAATATTAACACAGCCACAAGTTGCCCTGTAATAATAGGATTGTAACATTACAATGGCGTGTGATAACACGAGTTACTAAATTAAGGTTTTATGAAGAATTTTAGATCGGTAATTCTATACATTTCTTCAAATCATTCCATGACTTCGTCTATCGAATACTGAAAGTTAATTTAACATATATCTAAAAATATAAGTAGGAAAACTCAGCATCAGAGATGTTCAGATTTAGTTAGAAGAAAATAACGAGAGTATGTCTAGGAAAAGACCAAACTAACGAGTGGAGACAGAAGAAAACTACGATATATATGTATAGGCCATCAACACTATTCTCTTTTCTAGATTCGCATTTAGGCACCGAATACCTAAATTGGACTACCGATTGGTCAGAAAACGCGAGTTGTGGTAATCAAATTTTTATAACAACATATCTTGGGGTTATCTCGACTTAACCCCTTGATTCCCGTCTCCGCCATGGCTATGTTGGATCGGCCAGCCGTATAAAGCAGCAGTCGGCTTTATTTCGACCCGACTATCTCGACCTCACCCGAGGAGGAGGCTCCGACGGCACCCCCGTTTACTGCCCCCCAACTGTTTTACAGCGCCCGTCGTAAACACGCTCGGAAAAAAAGGACAGAAAATACGGGAAAGTGGTACAGGTCCGTCGTGGAACGACCGGTCATTGTACATAGTTTGTTTACGACCCAACTTCTCACGCCTCGGTTTATTCGGATCGCCTCCTCAGATTTATTCACCGTTTGAATAGAAAATTTTTAATTATTCCCATTTTTAAATTCATCTGCTCAACGTCGGTTCCGACCGAGCGTATTTTAATTATCATCGTGGAACATGAGATGGGCGGGTTACCCTTTTGGCGGTTGCAACAAGGAAGTGCTGTACCCGAACCACTCTGGATTACAGTCCCTCAATTTCATAATAGTTTTTCCCTTTTGTACATTGATCTCGGTCATCTGCCGTTTCACTTACATGGAAAATGCTGTTTATGGCTCGAATAAAGTCGTGGAGAAATGAAGATTGCACGTTTCTGCATCTCGGGTTCGCGAAAGGTTTCAGTTCAGAGGGGGCGGTTTATTGAGAAACCCGAGTTGAGGATCCAATCTGTTTCGTGACTACTTTTTTCTGACTCGGCTATTGAATTGTTCGGATATCGACGACGGGTTTATACGGTAAGAAGGAAATCTAGACCGCATCGTTCCTTTGTTGTTTCGGCTAAAATATTTATGTTTTATTAACGTCCGATATATGGAAATTCCGCTTATTTTTATTCTATTTTTATTTCACTGATAACCGTATCACAAAGTCCTTTGCTTTGGTCGACGCAAAAACCCCTGAAAGGACTGTGTTGTTGAAACAAATCTGATCTTTATCTTGTCGGTTTGTATTTTATTTCTCCTAGATTCCTTCGTTTTAAATGAAATTCCATTCATTATTTTAAATATTATACACCAATTATATCTTAAATATATGTCCGCATTTTTTTGGCTATGCCCTCAAATGTAATCTGCTTCCGGTTCGTTTCAGAGGCTCAGCGGCGACTGAGGGCAGAGCGTCCGCCCTGCTAATTAGGATTCAATAATCCCTACGTCCTTTCAAAACCCAGCATCAATTAGTGAGGATTAGGGCAATTAAGCTCCGACACCTGAAGTGACGATATTAAATCTATAATCCCTCCGAGCGTCTCTATCTTGAAAAACAAAATCAGAGTACCTAAGATAACTATTGTACTTCGTATTTAAATTTTATCGCCTTGATTTGGGCCCAGGTGGAAATTAATATATTCATTTAATACAGAACTACAGACGGCGCGTGAAAAATGTCTAGGACTTTATTAGGCATTCCACTATTGGCCTCGATCGAACTGCGCAGGATTGCAGTACCCTTAAATCATAGAAATTTATAAATGCCGCAATCCCGGCGTGTAAAAAGCCCAACGTGCACAAAATTAAATATTTGGAAGTATGGAATTTAATTGGTATGAACGATAAAAGGGAAAATATAAGTTTTAATTGTATCTGGAGTTTATGACAATCGATTAAGGAGGGAAGATGTCATCCCGTTAATTAAGTATAATTGTGTTTGTAACTCCGGAAGGTAAATTCTGAACCATGTCTAATTTTAAAGTTTAGGCCGAAAGGTCAAAAAGGGGGGTGGCCTCACAAACAATCACCACAGTAGAAATGACAGTGACAGTGCAGTGAGGATGCCCGAAAAACATCCAAAGTGCCAATAGTGACTCAAACCGCTACTGAAGATGGCGAGCAGTCGAAACTGGTCTAGCAAAAGACCAAACCAGTGAGAGGAGACAGAAACACAAAAAATCTACGGTATCTAGTATTAGGTCAAGGAAGCGATGAGAGACACTTCGCCGACCTCCCATGTCGATATTATACTCAGTCGAGTTATTTTCAATTTCATAATTATAGAATTTTGAAAGTCCATTTTTTCTTTATTTCTACCGTAATTCCCGAGGGTTAAGGGATGTACTATTCCGTTCTTCAGTCGGTAAACAACCGGAGGGCGCCGTCCACACTCTCTCGAATATTTCGGGCTCAATATCCAGCCCAGGGCAAACGATGGTTGGGGCCACCGTGGCGGCCGTGGAGCTTTACCGGGCACCAATTGGGGTATAATACCGCCAGTATTGGCGACTGTATCCGCCGTATTTGCGGCTGTTTAGCCACCGCAAACTGTACCTGCGGGAAAGGCAAGCGGAATGAAGGGATAGTGTTCAAAACGAATTCATTAAATTTGGACTGGGGACCGTTCATTAGGCACCCAACAGGTCCTGAGCTGATTGAAGTGGCTCTATGTACAGGAAACGAAATATTATTTCGTGTTAAACGATGCATTGAAAACAAAATGTTTTTTTTATCTGTACATTGTCTGCCTGCAGCTTATTGAACTTGTACCTTCCTTGAGATTAGTATTGATCGCAACGCAAGATCAAGTTAAGCCGCTAAGATAACGATATATAATCAGTTGGTCTTCCGATAATTAATTTGATTGAAAGCCGACTCTTAGAATAACAATTTTAGAGTTATACCTTTTGATCAATTTCTGGGGCAACACTTTCCGGTCATTAGTTTTCCCCCGTCCCTTAATCTTTCCCGCCTACCGGAGTTACTCTGCCCCTGGGACCAACTAATATGTTTGCCTGAGACTTTCTCGAGGGAACTTCGCACCTCCGAGCGCCGTAATGTTCTTCTCTCGTCCGTGCAACAAACTTCATGCGAAGTATTTATTTAATGTCCGAAGAACATTTGCGGTCTCCCGTCAGCCGTTTGTCAACTCACCCGACGGGCAGTATCACCTGGTATTTCGTTCACTGTGGAACAAATAGAAATAATTCTGAAATTTGTTGCAAACATTTTTTTAGGACCGCTCTAATGACATTTCCCATTATCCCAAAGGCTGAAATGGATAGTCATTTTTATAATATATTTTCAGCAGCCCCACGAATTGTATTGGCTGCGATACAATTGAATTTGGTATTCAAAACGTGGCACACTTGTTTGATTATGTTCGTTTAAAATTTCGTAATTACTGAGTAATATAGCAGCCAGATCGGTTTGGTATGGAAATAAGCGAGGCCTCCGATATATACTTCATAAGGAAATAATGAAGAATTGTGTTTCGCAGAGTTCGATTTTCCTTTCAATGTACATTTTCCACTTACTTATTACTTATTGGCGAATGAGAGAATCGTCGATTGTGTTCCATCAGAAGAAAGGTACTTCAAAACTCGAAGCTGGTCTATATCATGAATTATTATCGTGTTTTCTGCTTGCCTCGTGCAGTGGGGAGTCGGGTTCGAGTTTGACCCGGTCCGACAGTCTTGTCGGACCCACCTATTCAGTGCACTCCGACAGTGGGCTCCCTATTTAGAAATTAATGAATTCCTTTTGAAGGCGCCAGTCTTTGCATTTGCATTCCGTTGCCTAATGCACGCCAGAGCGCCGGCTACGAGCCCGGTGGATCACGCGGGAGAGGCTCGTTAGCGAATGTCCGGTTCTGAAAGTATTGGTAACGATTGGAATTGAAAAATGGTTGCAGTTTCAATCATTCGGTTCGAGTAATTAAGAGAGTACTGGATATGTATGAATATAATGTGCGTAGGGCTAAAAAAAGATTTTTGCTTTGTGTATTTCGTTTAACTGAAGCCACCGAAAGTCCCCGACTCTTCTGTACCCTTCCCGTCCCGTTTTAATAATACGAATAGGGCGACCGTAAAATGAAGCGAGGGCATTATAAAGCCTTGAGCGGAAGGGGGGCTTGTCCGACGTCGGAAAAAGTCTGAACCTGTCTGTCCCTCACCCTCCGAAAACACACAGTTATTAGCCCGGCCTTCCTTCCCCAAGGGTCCTGGGGATTTCGCCTCCCCAGGCCCCGGGATCGGCCGGCGGTGGGGAGCCGCCGCTGTCGATGACGAACCGATATTCCAGGAGTACGGACTAATCCCTTTTGTGGGGCGCTCTCCCGTGTGATTATCGCACAAATGGGGCTGCTTCCAGTAATTAGAGGCACCCTCTCGGCTTAGGGGAAGTCCCATCGCTGGAATATCATTCCCCTATGTTCCCCCAATATAGTCATATATTAATACGATATTAATATTCTGTGCGTCAAAAAATATAGAGTCGCTTTGGGAATTGAACTTATTTTGGAAAGTCAATGTTTTCTCTTCTGTCTTTTCTGCGTATTGATTGGAGGACTTATGTACTACTCCCCTTACCGGAATTTACTGCTAAAATAAATATATGAGAAGCCGGATCCAGCCTAGCTTCAGATTATATATGGGGCGGCAGTGAGGGTTATTACTTCCCATAAAACGGTTACAGAATTACATCTTCTCGCTGGAGACCTGGCTTGGACTTTTGCTAGGCCGGTTTCGGCTGCTCGCCTCCTTCAGTAGCCGCGTCTGTCACACCTTGTTTTGGTGTTTGGGAATTTCCCGTTTCAAGGACCCAGCTACTGAAGACGGCGAGCTGCCGAAACCGACCTAGCAAAAGACGAAACCGGCGAGAGATAGACGGAGGTAGACTACTGCAGGGGGTATTTTCCATACCGTTGGTGGGCGGCGGGGCGAGTTTGCGTGTGCGGCCCCTAGACGGCGCCAGCGTCAAGGTGGCCGAGAGCGTCCCGCCCCCTTCCCAGTCGCCCAGTTGGCGCCCTCGGTTCGGCACCAGCTGTTCCTTCGCTCACTTCCTCGTACGCTCCGTGCCATTTTTACATCTCGAACCAGAGAGCCTGAATTTTACCGAACCGCGTGGAAAATCGGTTGCGGAAAATGCGAAGCCTCGAGTGCGTAACCTGCGCGAATAGTGAGATACGATTTCTAGTTGGTTAATTTACGGCAAGGTGAGTCATTGAGTGTTGTCTGTGTTGATTTTATTTTTTTTACGATTAGAAGCGGACACACTCCGAATCGTTATAATGTTCAATAAATATTTTACGCGGTGTTCCTTAACGTCACAATATCCCTTATCGTCCTAAAAAGTCTATTAGCGAAGTGTTGTGTGAGAGGCACTGTGACGGAGGGATTCTTATTATCTCCCCGGATGTTTACGAAGCACTGCTGATAGCAGTCGCTATGACTGTGGAAAAAATGGAATCCGAAATATATTTTCCGCGCAGGTTTTGTAAAGAATCACTAGCAAAATACTTCCTGGGCATAACCGTTTATTTATATTTAACTTTTGTAGTGCGACGTCTGAGATCTTCACTTATAGATCACAGTTATATGTGTTTAAATAAAAGTTCCTCTTCGTCGTGGGTCTCGGGCTTGAAGGGCGTTCTGATGCGTCGCTGCCTCTTTGTTTGCCCGACGTCTGTCGGCATCTTATTCATATCTGGTGTTGCGAGTTCAATTGTTGAATTTCAAAAGGTTTTGTAATACGAACACGCGTTTAATTTGCCTCTTCGTTGGACTCGTGTCTTAGTAGCATTCTCTTATCAATATACCATACACCAGTATTACACATGAATGTGAATCATAGTGTCATCGCTGTCGCTACGCTCCTCCCGTTTCGTTTAGTGTAAGGACTCATTCGTATTCCGCGTTGTTAAAAAAAATGCATTTTCATAAACGCTTGTTAATTTCCTCATATCAGCAGCACTAAATAAAGATTCTTCAAATTTGATAATCAGTTGATCCCAATCTGGGTTCTGACTGTATTCGCCTCATACCTATACATGTATATACTAGAATATATTATATAATTAATTATTAAAAAGAAAATAGGAAAACCCTAACCACCTCGGGGTCACGTTCAAAGGGAACCAACCCGTCTGCGGCACCGTGGAGTATATTTTAACTTTCCGAGCTAATATATGAGATCGTATCGTACGCAAATTTAGCGCATTTCGGTGCGCGTAATTCATATCTATCCGGGTCGTTACGTGACTTACGAATTGTGAGATAGACAATGTTATTTCGGACGTGTACATTCGTAAATCCTGAACAATTTTTCTCCAACTATAATAAAAGAACGGTCTAAAAAAAATTACATTTTGAAACTTATTCTTATGTATTGACTCGGATATCTTGACGCACGCACAAACGGTTTGACGACTTTTTATAGAGGTCAGTAGAAGAATTTACTAATTCAGCGTGTTTACTTCAACGCCGTCAGGACTAACTAAGCGTTAGCCTTTTAGAAGAATACTATTTCATTTGTCCTTAAAATTCATGGGTTATTTCGCTGAGCGCGGAGGAGCAGCTTGCTGTACAAGGAATAACTCGACATTTCTGATTGTTAGTTATTGAAATAGCGAGCGTTTTAACGACGTTATTTATACTTTTCTTGCTGTGAAATAAGAAACGAAATCACTCTTTTTTACATTGAAACCTATATCCCGCCAATTATCAGAAACTAATTACAAGGCCCTTCATCTGCTAAAAGTGTGATTAACCTGTAGTGAATAATATTTGAATTTTGAAGAAAATATGATCTTTTGTGTCGTCAAAGCAGTCTCAGGTTAGAATTATCACTTTAATGACGAAATTGAATTGATCCTCTAAACATTATTCCGGCCGTTATTCAACAGTCGAACTACCCTCACTCAAGGCGCAAATTGTCAACCGGGCCCCTTCCTCCCCCGAATCTAACTCCCGATTCATTAAAACTTCTGAAGATCGGTCGGTTTCTGAGAATTAACCGACGTTTAGAATTATCCGGGAAATGCGGGGCTACCGTGCTACGTTTTACCATCATCTACGGTATATGATCCGTGTATATTGATATATACTGGCCCGCCGGACATTATATAATCGTTATACGCTCCCTCCATACCGGAGGGCGATTCCGCGATACAAATTGTTCCTTTACTATGTCACCTGAACGAGCGTTCATCTCGGCATAAATCCCCCACCGTATTCCGTATTCCTGTCCGAATCCTATACCCTTAACCGTAATCACTTTGAAATATACCGGTCATATTTCGGCCCCAGGAGCAATGGCAGCGCCCCCGACCCTCGGTCCGTAAAACGTTGCCATATTTATTCTTTATACTGTCCATTTTTATTTATGTATCCGATAGGCCCCGGTCGTCGGTAATCCGCCATACTGGAAGCTATTTATGTAGTGTCCTTCCTATTTTTTTTCTTCCTTCCCTTCCGTTTTTTTCTTCTTTCTCCCCGACCTTTATTTACGAGCGCGATGGGATTTTTATCTTTATTGTAGGGCATAGCTGATCCCCGCCCCCGGCGGGGTCGTATCCCGGATCAGGGAAGGCTTCGCCGGAGGCCCTTTGCCGATACATGAATTCTGATGTCGACCCGTCGTTACGCTCGAAGGCATTCTGTCCTCGTACTGAGGTCGCCCACCTGGAGATCTTCTGAAGTGTCCCGGACCCCGTTCTATATTGAGGAGCGTCAAAGGGGTATATCTTGTAAAATAATTAGCACAATAATTAATCAATAATAAGAGTTTTAAAGTAGAATAATTTATTATGGATTCCACTGTACCGTTTGATGACAACCTTTTTGCCTTCATTACTTGACTTAAATATTTTCGAGTCTAAGAACTAGCGCCGAATATAGAGGTGGTGGAGATATCTCCAGTTTTACATAATACTGTAAAAATGCATGGCAGCACGGACGTTTATATTAATTATGTATGAATCGGTGTTTAAATACTAATTTAAATACCGTAGTTTTCCCGATCAGAGGAAAGTCGCTGCTGTAGCACAAGACCAAACTGGAGCTGACTGGAGATCGAGGAAACTCTACTGTGTCCCACCTCTTTTGTTTTTTGACGATATGGAATATGGTACGGTATGATGAAAGAGACTGAAATGTCGGGATTCAGGCTCTTTTTTCGCTTTATGATACGCTTCGTGTTATTTGATATTCATTAAACGACGAGAATTGAAAATTATCAGAGGTACGATTGTGTCACCTTGTTATTCCCTCTAAATCTCCCATAGCCATTTGGAATTGGAAATGTTCTCTCATGTGTATTTCCTGTCGACAAAGCGCCGATTCATCCAAATTCTTTATTTAAATTCGAATAAAATTCTGAATTTAATTTCGCTTTTTGTCCATTTTGTTCATAACACAGCGCGATTTATAGCTTGTATACTGTGCCCCAACAATATATAACTACTTTTGAAAGCTTCTCATTTAGGCAAATCGTCGTTTAGTTAATATTAATTGAATTCTGTCAGGTGACAGTGAATATTATTCCTGGAAATGGGTTCAAATTCATATGCAAATTAGTCCGCCGCCGGTCTCTCCTTCCGCCTTACCCACTCATTACAACTTGCCTTCGGTGAATCACCTAAGCACCGTTTCCCGGGGTATGTGTCATGTGCAGAAGTTGCATTATGTTTGGAATAATTTAATTAAGGCCTTCAGAATTGTTGGACGACCGAACGTTCACGAAATGGCGCGGGCTAGTTTAATTAACCCGTCCCTTTTAAATAGTAGCCCTTAAATATAAGTACTGAACCTATATTCGGTTAGCGGTACTAACCTGGATTTATCCGGGTGATCCATTTCGCTCACTTATTTTCTTCATTACGAACCGAAGGAAATAACAATGTTATTGCTCCTACTACAGTTGGAAATCGCTGTTGTACTGGTTTTTTTTTACGATTACTACCATTTGACATGATACAGTGCAATGCCGAAGGCGCGGGGTACGTAATGATATTGGGCACGCATCTCCTCTTACGACCTTTCGTGTTGACATAATTATGTCTCTTTATGGTATCCCATATTTTGATTATTGAGGCGTCTAATCGTCGATTACAATGTTACAAGGAGTGTTCCAGATTCGGTTCATGTTTATTATCCGATAGAAAGTACTCGCGTTCTCTTGTCGATATTCGCTTGTGAGAGATAATTTTTTTCTTATTACTTCTTGCTGTCCATATTTTGGCGTATTGATTGGAGGAAGTTATTTATAATATCCGCTTCGTTGCCGAAACGCATGATGTGATCTATTGCATTGGCCGTTTTTTTAAAACCTATTCGACAGTCTGATATTCTCTACCTTTTTACTATTGGTAGGTGGAAGCAGTTGTACTATGCAGTGGGGAAAGGGGTCCGGAGGAGACTCACATTTCGTGATAATCGTTATAACTGTAAAGTCGTGACCCGGCATTTTGGTTCGAACAGTCTGTTGATTTAGAAGAGTCCGTCTATAATCCTACATTTTCCCTCGGTAAAACGAAATTGAAAATCACTATTCGTGGTATCTACCTTCAATTCTGATTCATTTACGTTTTTTAACTATAAACAATTTTTGGATTGGTAATTTCCCCCAATTTTCTGATAATTTTTAATCATAAATAAAATGTTATCGACCCAGAAAATGGGAACTGCGGGACGATAGAGATCAACAAAGGAACGAAAAAAAAATCAGTAGCAAAAGGATTCTTTTTGGTTTGAAAGGCTCGTTTTTCCTAGTTTGATAAATTCCAGATGAAATTATAAAATTAATTCCGCCTCGCCGGTGATTTTATTAACACTGTTGTAATATTTTTTATATATTTTTCTGATATTGAGAAATTTGGTTAATCCAAAAAATCTTAATCCAACAATATTAACGTTTCAACACGTTTCAACGTTCAACAGTTATAACGGTTGATTGATTCACGTGGATTATAATAACGCCCCTTTTTGTCTGTCCTCTGCCTCCCTCCCTCTCTTATCACAGTGTTGGTGTGAGATAAGCGCATATGCTCGTTTTTTAGACCTTGGGCTACTCTGTTTCGGGTTTTATAAATGACACATTAACTCGGGCGTATAAATCATTTTTATCCAACTAATTACCGATTTACCGTTCAAATAATTGATTGTAATTGGTTTATCCGAATTTCATATGGAAATATGGACGACCGATACCAACTGTAAGTTCTCGTTAATTTTCCAGAGAGAGATGAAGGTCGGGACGAAACGAATATCTAAACAGATTATTCAAGTAAAGTGAACTCTCTGAGTGCTTCGGGAGCCTTTCATTATTGGTGGGAGTTCATGACTCACCGAGGAATAGTGTTTCAAACGGGCAATGTGACCCTGACCGGCCGAGATAAGGGAATATAAGTGAGGGCCCAAACTTTTATCGGAGAAAAATGTTCTTATTTTATTAATTTATAAGACTATTCGTTTTTATGACCGTTTTTGTTAAGACTAATGTCAGAATTATATTTGTTCATTGTGAATGTTTTTTCCTCATGATGAATCAGATGAGTTATCTGTGGCATGACTGTTGGACTCATGGGAACGCCGAATTTTCGGAGATTCCTTACAAACAGACGTTTACTTATTGTTGGCCATTGGAATTTTAGTTGATTACTGAACTGTTTATTCGCCCGCGCGGAATTGGGGTTCGGGCGGAGGGCCTGGGATAGGTGCCGCCCCCGCGCCAATTAAGCTCCGGGGGCGGCAGCTTTTGTCGCCGAATTGAAATCCCGTTTAACGGCCGGATTTATCCGCAGGGCGGCCATCTCCTCAACCGTTGGATTTACAACTGCCTCAGGACGACAGATGGGAACCGCCCTGGTCAACCCCGTTTCATCCCCTCGGACGATAAATGCTTTCGCAAAGGATTAATCCCCGGGGAAGGTTGCCTTTCCAATTGGATCCGGCCTGAAAATTGCTTCTGTTAAATTTCGGTAGATTTTAACTGAGATTAGGCCATTTTATTCCTTTCCCTTCTGGAATCAATGCCGTCGGTCCCTTTAGTTAGGGGTTTGTTATTGCCTGTTGCTGATTACAGATGCGCCTTTCTGCCCCTTCTGAATGAAAATAGTCCCTTCTTCGTTGGAAGCTTTAACATCGTTTCTTGTACCCAAGAACCATTGATATAAATTTCATCCCTACTGTTTTTGGATCTACGATAAGCGAACTGGAAAATTTTGAAGTATGGTATTTCTAATAATTCATTTAAATGTATTACCTGTGGCCTGGGTAGAGATTTAAAATCACATAGTTGCCAGGTGAGATGAGCTAGTTTTTCTATTAATTTTTGTTTTTTTGCTAGATAAAACCATTATTACTTTATTTATTACTGTTTCAAAATGGTTTCCCTACAATTCCTTTAGAATGCAGTTGAGGAAGAGCCGTACCGTGTAACGGGCTTTTGGGATTGAACATTGACAAAGCACCGCTGTAGGAAGCCGAAGACAGATTTATCGCTGTGGGATGGTCCGAATTGAGTGCGCTCTTGGTGGCGGAATCGGCTTCCTCTTTCCCGTTCTTCCCCCCTCCCCCCCTTGATAGATTAACACTCAGGCCCCTTATACTACTCCATTGCAAAGTTCAAAACATGCAGACTGGAAGATACCGAAGAAGGAGTGAGTTTTAGACCGTTTTAACAGTTCGGAAGGCGACCGGAAAGCCCGCCACCGATTATCAGAACGCGATATTGAACGCATGAAGATATCTCTTAAAACTTTTTTTGCCACGACTGCATAAAACAATAAACGACATTGATGCTGAAGTAACATGATCAACAAATAAATAAATAACAGATAAGAAACCGACTGTCCTCCCTTATTTTTTTTCTTAAATTATTTATTTATTTATTGCATTTAAATCACTTGAAAATTTCCTGTTGAGGCGTCATGAACATGTAAAAATAATTTCTGCAACTCTAAACGACATGATGTGACTGAGGAGGCATTCGGCTATCCGATTTTGATCACAGCCAATTGTCAAAATCCTTTTTGTGGATGATTTCCTCGTTGATTTATTCATTGCAATAATATTTCATTTCTATTATACCGTGCTCTGTCATTCTCTTCATATCTCTTGTTGATTGATTTATATTCGCGTTAAGCCAAATGAAAACGCTTATAAAATATTTCAAAGAATTCCCCTATCAAATTTATTCATAAATCGTGTATTAGATTTGACTCGCTCTTTTTCCTATCGTTTATTTAGCGTAGGGTTGCACACTCGGCTTCTGATCATAAGCAATGTTTATTTCAGTAATTATTAATACTTATTACTGCTCTATTATTATATTAATATGCATGAACGTTTTATACTCAACAAAATTAAGGCATTCGTAAATTGGTTAAGTATATAATCTGGCTTCTTGTTTGGTATTTCGTTTTAATTACCTATTTATTTACTTTTATGAATGTATTTCAAGTTTCGACAATAACCTGGTCGGTGCTTCTTGGTTGTCCTACAGACGATTGATCGAAGAACCTTCCCCCGTACCTCCCTCCTCGTATTATCCGTGTCGGACAAAGCAACAGATGGTGGCAACACGGAGGCTCCCAGGGGTGCCAACTCCGCCCACGATAAATGTCTTCGCGACTGATTAAACGCCTCCTCCTTCCCCCACCCCTTGGCGCCGGCGTACACCGGTTTCAGAGGCGCCTCCCGACAATGGGATTACTCTACGGCCGTTCTACGTTCCAATAGGTGTCTGTAGTTCACCTAGACTCTTGGTTCTATGAACCCAATCTTCATATTTTTCTTCAACACAGATGGGGTTAGAATGAAAAGAATAGTGCTTAAGAATATGGTCCCTGATCGATTCCTGTTTGAGATTATGTTTGATCCTGATGAGATTAAAGGTTTTACTGGGCGGCTTCTGATAACATTCTACTACAATTCAAGGGCCCGTTAGAGAGGCGAACTCATATTTTTGCTACCTTATGATAACTGTATTATTATTATAATATTTCTTAGATACCTAAATTACCCGAGCTTGAAGATGTAAGAAACACCATTCTTGCGAATCCCTTTTCAGAACTTAGCACTTTTTGTTTACTCTCCCGGTTATGTTCTGAAAAACCAGCGACAGAACAGTTGCAATTCAAAGTGGACGCTCCTTCGACAGCTACACTATAATTACTAAAGTAATGCCAATGACAACGGCGCATCTGTTCTACTCTATGACTCATGACACGATATTTGACGAGAACACAAAGCGATACCGCACTGTGTTATTCACTCAGCCTTGTCAAACATTAGTTCAGCTGCTCTTTATCAGTTTCTCCCCGTTGTCCGTAACATTCTTACCATGGCATAAGTTCGTACACAAATGGATCTGTGGCGAAGAAAACCAGCTATTTATTCATGAGTGTCATTTGTTTTCATCCTTTTCTTTATTTCAAGAGTGATGATATTCCTATCCCTCTCCGACCACAATAGCGTATAGTGCAGTATCAATTTCGAATAAACCTGGTTTCATGTTCAGGCGGGGATCACTGTAAAAGCAGCGGTTGGATGATATCCAGAGTCATTCTTGGCGTCTGTTCAGAGTTTAAGGTTTTTTTGTTGTTTCGCCGTATTCGATTGATACCGGCGTTCGTACAGCGCCGGCCGTGGGATAGCAACACACCGGAAACCGCCGTTTCGTTCGAAAGGCCGAGAGTCAAATGTCGAATTCCTCAGCGGTCGTTTCAGAGGCCCCGAGTTCACCCACCGGTAGAGCCTCCCCATCACCAAAACAGGTTCGAGTTACCGGTTTCCATTCAACTCGTCATGCACGTCGCCGTAATGATGAACACCGCTATCGTAACGATTGGCGTCAACAATGCGTTCTACCAACAACGGCAACTCAAAGGATGCAGTCGTTAAATGTAGGCCCGAAGAAACATTCATAAATTATCATCTACAGCATGATTTTCGGTATAAGTGTGGCACGCAAGAATGACTACTAAAAATAAATTAGTCCAGATCTCATTTTTTAAGTCGCTGAGCAGTATGAGAGCCAAATTATATCGCGTATTCGTCTTGACAAATACGGTACGAATTTTTCCTTTGCATTTCAGAATGGAATCCGAAGGTCGGCCACTGTTTTCGTGACTGGGCAGGAGCCGCTTCTTCCGGTGAAGTCGGAGCTCATTTGTCACGGTGGAGGGAGAGAAAGAGAAAAAAATCGTTGAAATAAAGCTAATGGCCTCGCCGATTTTTACGTCGCCGGCTCCCCGATCTTCTTCCGCCGCTGGGGCCAGCCCTTTTTACCTGTCATTGTCTCTCTAGACCGCTTTGTTTCTGCCGGTGGTTGTAGCCTGTAGGGGGTTGGGGCTTTTTCCAGCCCTTTCAATTGTACCCAGAGATTGATTATCGTCGTACATTATCGGCTTCAGCGAGTCTTCTTTACCCCCCCTCAGGTTTTCTACTTTCCAGTGTCGCTTGTCGGTGACGATTGACGGGGTTTTTATTTTTTCCGCCCTCATTTTCATTTTATCGTTTACTCAATTGTTGTATCATAAACGACCCGTCCCAGGAAAATTGTATAACGTCATAAACATCTTTATTTATACAGCTATATGTATATTACTGAAGGAAACGCTCTAGCTTAAGACTTGCACTCATTCCTTGTCTTTTTTTCTAATATATTATTACGTCTATAACCAGTTTAGAATACCTGTTTTGTGGTCTACGAAGGGCTGGAATAACATAGATTTCGTGTATTTCTGTCTCCTCTCGCTGCGGTTTCGGCTGCTCACCATCTTCAGTAGCGGTGTTAGTATCACTTCGGGCATCCTCACTGCGCTTGCACATAATATCACAGTCGAAACCGGTCTAGCAAAAGACCGAACCGGCGAGAGGAGACAGAAGCACACGAAATCTATGCCTCTATAACCGTTGGCCTTAAAATTACTATATTTGTATAGTAATAAATCTGTTTTGATCCAAGAGACACGCGTATTTTATCAGTATTTTCTATCTTCAATCTCTCGGCGAAAACCATTACGCATGTGCATTTCTGCTGTAGAGGTGAAGTACATGTAAAGCCCATTAACTGAAATGTCTGTTTCATTACGTCCCACTCACTAAATCAAGTTTGTACGAGCTTGTTGGTAATTATCAAAAATTATTACCGGAGAACCCGAGCGATGGTGGTTGAATTGCAAAAGCCATTTAGGTACGAGATACGATTTGAATGTACTTTAGATCTATACAACTTAATTTATTTATACTTGGCTGTGAATATTTTTCTTTTAATGTTCATTAGTTTTAAAATATATCCCTTTAACCAACGCCCAATTCGTTATTGAGGTCTTCATTGGTATTTTTTGGTATTTCGTGATTTGAGTGAAATTGACGAATTGCCATTTAAAATCACTTATGAACGAGTAATAATTTACATCTGGGTGTACGAAATCCGACAAGGTGCTGATAGCATTATTAAGATATAATATTTAATGTTAAACTGCTGTAAGATTCTGAATTCCGTGCGTAACGCTTTTACTGTGACCCCAACCATCTATTAAACCACACTGCTTCTTCAGTGACTCTTGAGTTTTCATAAACGACATATTTATGGTGCATATTTCAAATATCCGATACGAAGACATTTGTCGGGAAATATTATTATAATATTTCGGGTGGTCGCAGGACTTACCTAGCGCCACCCCCGAGCCGCTCAAGTCCTCCGCCGAATGCTTAGCATTTTCCCAGCCTTCGCCCCGAAAGTCCCCGAATTCTTTCGACGGCTTCGGAAACAATGGGGTCTCCCTCCCACCTCCTGAACTTTTATTCGGCCGAATAAAAATTAAATCTCGCTCCTCCCCCCCAACCGCGTGAGTTGGAGGATTTTTTCCATTCTTTTGAAGTAAATCGATACCGCCTCACCCCTTTTGTTTTCGTTCCTAACCCTCCTTCAAACTTTTTTCCAGCGTCTAATTTCGCCGGGCTTCAAGAACAGGAATACAATCGTGAATTAATTAAAAAGGCAGGAAGTGTTGATTACGTATTAAAAATCACGGCCTCAATTATACCGTGATATCCTGTTCGAAACCGACCTGGTGGTCGGCAAGACAATATGAAATAGAACACGATATCAATTAAATCGAAGTTCTGTGATATCCGAATATCGTTCGAAATTTTCACTGCCACTCTGATATGTAAGATCGTCGTGGATTCGTATAAGTGAACATATCAGAACCTTCACGATTGGGTATTTATATCAAATAATAATTTTTAAGTTGAAATATGTGATAATTGTAAGATGGGTCTCCTGTGTCCTTTAGTGTTTGACTGATATGGCGAAAATGATATATCGATTAAATGATAATTTCTAGTGGAATTAAGTTGAAATTCGAGTAAGATAGTATTATCGGAATGTAATATTATAGGGGCTGTGAGCCCCATCAACGACATTTCGTAGAAACGTCCCGCCGGCGCCGAGAATGCCTTTGGAAGAGGCATTTATAAAACGATTTATAAAAGCTCTCCGCTTACAATTTCCGCTATTTAAAAATCTTTCGGGAGACGGATCGTGGGCTCTCAACGAGGTTTTATTTTTTCTAAGGGTACAAGTATATCCTGAGGAGGAGGGCTGGTGGGGTTCTTGAATTCCAAAACTATTCAGAGACTTTTCTTAATATCCCCAGTTTCAATGGTTTCTATTAAACGTTTCTAAATTCTCCGGGTTCAGTAACTCTCTCTCTCTGGAATAAATGCGGAGCGCCCGTTTGCCCCGAATGATGAATTATCTTAATTTATTCATTGTTCCTAAAGTCTGTTTCTGGCAAATTGCAGTGGAATTCATTTAGCCCAAAGGAACAGCCTGGACGTTGTAGTCTCCTTAGGAAATATGATATTTTAACGAGTCATAATGGAAACACTGAATTTCGTTCGCGTTTTGAATATGATCAGTCGAGCGAATTTGCCCTAAGCCACGCCGGTTTCCGCCTCTACCGATTGTCAATAGCATTCCGTTTATTGATTGCATGACGTTAGGGATTTTTAAATATTGAAATAATGTTTCAGTAGTTCCTGATTTTTAATTATAATTTTCTATTTCTTTCTTTGTTTCAGGTGAGTTTCTTGATGTGATACTGACTACATACTTTCGAATGAAGAGGCATATTGGCTTCCTGATTGGGGTTATAACATAAGGTAAACGTTTATGTTTCAATTTTGATAGTTGGCAAATTCAGTTAAATTGAGAACAACTAGAACTGGATAGAATTTCAACAGAGGACCAAAAAGTAAATTTCGGTGTTGTATTATTCGTTTTATTAATTAAAACAAATGAGTAAATGGAGGCAAAAAATCGCTAAGAGTTGTGATTACGAAATTGGTAGCATAAGATTATTTTATTATTTGGTCATTTGAACTGCCAGTTTGTTTAATGTATCGCAGTCATGGTTACGTAAGAAAATATCTCTTCAGAACTCGAATCATATTATTTGTTTAATCATATCACAGTATGTAACTTCACGTGTAATTTTTAACGTATTTCATTACCTCCTATTTTTCTTTGAAATTTAGTACCTGTAATCAATTTAAAATAATTTCCTCTTCGCCCATTCGCATTGTCCGTAATGTAAGCTTTGGTTTGACGCGTGAAAGATATTTCCCGGCTATTTTCGCGTATAGAGGAAGTTTTCCCAACTAATTTCGTGCGTGAACAAAGACCGGACAGTCTGTACACATCGGAAAATGGGTTTCACCCGAACCACTTCCACCGCGTGGTCTTTTCCTCGGACATTAAAGAGCTCGGCGTAGTCGGACAGGCGAATAAATTCATCCCCTTGAAGACGATCGGACGGAGAAATCCTGTTTATTTGTTTGTTCAAGAACTTACGGAAAGTTCCTGTTTTTTTTATTTTTCCGGTTGCGGAACGTCGACATTACCTAATTTCCTCCTACTTTCGCGCGCTTTTACGGGCGCGGAAAAACCGCTTTCGCGGCCGAGTCCTTTTTTCTATTTCTTGTTGGACGGGGGCGATGTCCGTTAATTTCCCCTTTCTTACGAAACTCGGAAAAGCTTAATTCTTAGACTTCACGTCGCGATGCCGTTAATTGCATCTTAAGTATGCCCGAGTTAGTGATTTCCGCTCACGCCCGAACTCCTTTAATGACTCCAACCTGTATCCTCGACTGTTTCGATGGTTTCCCCCCCATTTACTCCTTATATAGCTCGCCGCAACTGTCGAGAGCGGTGGCTTTACAATTACACTTCTGGAGGAAAGCTGTTGTTCGGGAACAAACTACATAACCAAAATCAGTGTCCCGGATTTAGTAAACTGGATTCGCCGTTTGAAATTTACCACTGAAACATTTCTGATCGCCGCTAAGAATTGATTTCTTTATTAAAGAATATGTGCTGATGATATTCAGTTCTTTGGTTTTTTCTTGCGATAACAGCGAGCCCGACGCGACTGTAAATTCCAATAGTTCTCGTCGAGAGCTTTACTATACCAATGTTGACGTTGCATAGATTAATTAGAATAACTATAGTGCTATACGAGTTGCTGATGAAAGTAACGTCATCAATTCTGTCGACAGTACTCCCGGAAGAAATCAAACAGAAATTTTGATTCCATTAGAACGACATGCAACTGGATTTAATTCCATCCGACCGTTCTCAATTGGCTTTCCTGTTCTTTTGTGCAGACCTGTCATTCCAATACGTAGAATCATCTGCCAATGTCAGAGGATTTGCTTTTGCTTGCTACTGTTCCTTCAGTTTATTTACTTCCTCTCGGACAGTAATATTTTATGAGCCAGCTGTGATGATTCTGGTTATCACTTTACACCTTGTGGAAGAGAATAATATTCAGTATTTTTAATATTGTATAAGATTAGTACATCTTCAGTAGCGCTGTCGAAAGTAGGCATAAGAGGTTTCTTAAATAAATCCTGCGCCCAATGTTATTTAGAGGCGTGAAAACTGAAAGTCATGTTTCTTTTTAATTAAAGACGGTCTTCAAGGATTTATATTTTTCATTTCGGTCCACAACGTGTGCCTTCAGTAGGCTTCCAGTTGAGGGGAAAAAAGAGTCGTTGTTTTTTATAGGCGCCGGGCCTCTCTTAGTGAATAACTCGCAGATGCTACAGTCTACAAACTTAAGCTAGGCCCAGGGCTTCAAAGCGTGACGTGCACGTCTCGTGCGTGACCAACTAGCTAGGTTTCCCTTTAAGAAAAAAAACACGTTCCGAACATTCGGGGTTACATTCAATTAGAGTAATGATTTCGTAACTCTGCAGTCTATTGCGTAAGGTTGATTTAACACGGCGTTTAACATAAGCATATTTGATGCGCCCCGAGGACTTGTCTCCGGCCATTTGCCTGAAGTGAACTTGTACTGATTCGGTTACGGCATTAGTAGTCGCTTTTTCTCTAAGTCACTCTCACTATCGATAGTCTAGTCGATAAAATTAGATTCATTGAATCTATGAAAACATTTAATTCCAAATTAATACTTCCCGGGTTGATTTTTAAGATTCTTTTTCTGCAAATGCCGTTTAGTATGATATTATATACTTATATTCGGCTTACAACAAAAAAATTCGGCTCAAAACAAAATAACTGGTGACGTGAGATATTTGATTACAGTGCTTCCAATTCAGCAAAGTTGACTTATAGGATATTATTTAATTATTTAATGTTTAATTTATGTTGTTCACGTTCGTTTTCGTCTTATAAAAGAACCAAATACTAGAATACTAGATAGAGCGAATATATTAATAGAGCGAAGAGATAGATCTAGGATCGATTCTCATTACTAGGACCGCTGGCATATCTATTTAAGCCAATTTTGATTCCCTAAAGAGCGGGTTTCTATTAAATTCAGAACCTTCAACTAGGTTTGGGTCGTGCATCGTGGCCAACCGTTTTGTTGTCTCCACTCGCGTATTTGGTCCGAAGCCAAGTTTGGCTTCTCGCCATCGGCAGCGCACTTATTGCGTACGTTGGTTACCGATGAAGCTTCCGCTACTGCTCACTTCCTACTAGTTTTTTTCCGTTTAATCTTCTCATCCAAAACCGGAATGAACTGAAAGAAAATGCTTCCTTCGTAACCAACGTAGCTGGCATTGTATTGTTACTGTGGAGGTGTTCCTTCGTCGACGAGTCTTAACAAGCCCCAGTCTGGAGTCGACAGGTCGGACGAGGGATAGCAAAAATTGGAGCGCGCACGAAATATCACACGATCGGTTTGACCAAACAGTTATCGCTTAACTTCAGCGGTGTTACAGCGTTTCCGAAACTCCCAATACCTCGGTGCTAATACATTCGTAATGTCCAAGTCACTATTACTCAGCCGACTTTTGCTCTGTAAACCGAGTTGTGGGGAAGTTCTTCAGGAACTGTTGTAAAATCCGGCTCCACAATTTGCATCGGTCCAAGTTTTACCCGGCGTCTTGTTTCAATTTCCAGGTCGAATTTACGCCCCACTCTACCCCCTCCGAGGTCCCAAATGAATAACGGCTCGCGGGATTCATTTATTCACTAGCCGTTGTGGGAGCCCCCTCCACCTTCACGAGTCCCACTTTAAACCGCAGTAACATTCAATTATTAAAGCCAATCAAACTTCCGTCGTTTGCCCCCAAACTCCCAACTTGGCGGTGGTGATGGGCCGCCGCCCTCGAGAGATACCTTCATTGGAGATTAACCGAGCGTAACCGCCCCCCCCCCGCCTACTCTTCGAGCTAATGGCACGGTTCCAAAATTATGTATCGGTGGCTTGGAATATCCAGCTAACTGGCTTGTCGCTGTACTATAAAGTTAATTTACACGTATATGTCAATTGGAATATATATCGTCAGATGTTTCGAAATATGTTAGTAAAAATTTTTAAATATAATATACCTGTTTTGTGGTCTACGAGGGGTTGGAATACTGTAGGTTCGTGATGTTTCTGTCTATAATGTAGGTTCATAACGGGAGGTCTCGGAAAGATGAAATTCTTAGATTGGTTCGAAATCGCTCATTCCAACAAGAAAAGGAACCAAGTCCCACCGGTCACTATTTAGAGACTTCACGGTAGAGAAGGTCAGTTGATTGGGGCCGGATACACCATTTTCGAGCTGAATTTTCCCACGCGTTCGAGACTTTTCCACCCCCGGTCGGAGTCCGGCTTCCCTATCCCGGCACTCCCCGGGGAACTCTCTCGGCCCCCTCCGCACTGTTAATTACCGGCGCTGCTACTCATCCAGCTCGCCCTCTCTCCCCCATGGGGCCGGCCGCGAATTGATGATTTAAGTTTCTCCAATTGCCAGATGCTGGGAACGTCTGCGTTAAATAAGAAGTTTCCCCCCGGAAGACCGGCTTTAAGGAATGGTAGTTTAGGAACAGTAAATTAACGTCTGTCGCTATGCTATAGGCGGGACAAGGATAGGGAATCCTTATCTCTTACGGATACGGAATTCCTTCCGACGAAGATTCACTGGGGGAAACCAACGGCAAGATTGAGCCCACTATGAAGGGAAAATAAATTAGTTGAGAGCAGCTTTGAGAGCAAAACATTCACTGATGCCAACTGACGGGAACAAAAAACTGTTCAAATATCGAATATTTGTTAGACCGCTATTTTAATATTAATACTTCTTGGATTATGTTTCCTCTTGGTATCCCCCCCACTATTTTTTTATAATGCATATAACGCATGTTTTATATGATTAGCTTAATAACTTGAATTTTAGGCTACTTGATGAACTTTGATGTCCCACCGTGGGGCGGCTTTTGACAATACGAGGGGGGGAGGGACATTGTTATCCGGCGACATTGCAGTGGCGGGAGGGATGACGGTGCATTTAAGGGTGGCGTACTCCCTCGGGAGAGGGAGCTGGGTAACAACCCCTATTCCCCCCTTATCGGGCCTCGGGGTCCAGAACCACCCTCCGAGCCCTCCGGTTAGCGCCCCCTAATCCGAGCAAAAGGCCCGGATTATTTGACTTAACCTTCTCGGAAATGCGGGGATCAACGTCCGATAACGCGTCTGTGGTCCCTTGTCGACAAGAAAGAAAAGCCCTCGGATGTACTTACCGAAGACCCGTTACATATTTGAGAACATTTTTCGATCTTCTGTGTTATTTGGTCCTATGATTGTCTAATTTATTCCAAGTTGTTCCTACGCCATGAATTGGGTATCATTCTATCATTTAAGGTAACAATAATAAAATTATTAATTATGGATCGCTCATGAAGTTGGTACTCGCAGATTTTGTGTAGAAGAATGGGGCCCGCAAACTTCTATGGAAAACCGCGAAACTATAATGAGATCCATTGTCCCGGAATCGCTTCTCCAAAATTTAAGTCGGCACAAAAGCCCGGGCGAAATTCCTCCGCAGACCAGTTTATTATTCTTCTGGCCCCAATTAAAATCCCGAGTGTAGTTTCTGGGATTTATTAACCCTCGGTGGTGGAGGGCCAAAGTGGGGGGGAAAACGGTTCCCTGAGTCCGTTTGTGTTCAGGGGACAATGCAAGTTGGTCTACACTGGTATTGCAGGACCTAGAAGTAAGTTCCGTATTGAATTAAAAGTTAGCGTCTCTGGTTATTCCCCCGGCTGGAGGGGGCCGGTGAGCCGCCGTTTCTACTTTTATACACGCTAAAACAGCTTATATAGTCAATTAGAATATTTAACTCATTTAAAATCGTGAGCTCATAAACACCTGTGCGCTCACTGGAACTCATTTCCGGTTTGTCATTCGTATATTTTAAAAATAAAACGTTTATAAATCAACAGTTGGTAGGTTAAAACAGCAGAGTACTGACTTGAAAACCTGGTTTTGAGTTCCAGTAGCGGACCAAATATTTCTTCAATCATAATTTAACTAATTTAATAAGGGGAGCTCATAAACTCGACTAATGAAATACTGGGATCAACGTTCGATAACGCGTCCATCCTCAGTTGACAGAAAAGTCCTCTTATGTACTAATAGATAGATATAAAATAATTGGCTATAAATAATTGAAACGATCGTTGTACATTCCCGAGGGAACGTCATTTGAACTTGTTTTTCGGCGTTATCGATATGGCAAAACATAAATCCCGGCCGTCATTAGGGTGTACCCCGTCCGCTAATAAGTAAGGGGAGACGCTTGTTATACCTCGCACTAATATTATTGCGTTTAATTTGTGACACAATTTGACAGAGCTAGTTCTCCCTCCGCCCTCCCCTTGTGTGCGTTCGACGTCGGAATGCGGACGTCTGTAATTTGTAATTGATATTTGTGTATCGCGCCTGGGCTTTTCTAGAAGAGGCGTTTGAAACTTCCTTCAAGCGATGGATCAATCCTCCTCCATCCAGGGTATAAGCCCCTCCCCCACTACGTAACGTTTCCCCCCACATCGTCCGACGGCAACGCTCCGATTGACGTCCGCCCAATTAAGCCGGCGTACGACCGACAGGCCCGCCAGTTATTTCGTTTAAATATTAATTGTCGAATCCGTCTCCGGCCTTGTCAGGGTTCGGAATGTGCCCCCGGGACGTGGATCGGAATTGATATTTTCCGATCGCGACCGGGGCGGTTAGGACGGAATTCAGTGGTCCCGACCACCGATGCCCTTCCATCTATTCACCGAATTCCAAACGCTTAGAGTCCATTTGAATCCGGCATTATTATTTCATCATACTTCCTGACGGATATTTGAAAGATGGACGCGTTCTGAAAGTGCTTCAGCACTTTTTCCTGTATGTTTCCGTATGTTGCACGATTCATATTTATATACTGTGCGGAGGTATATAAAAGTAGGATTAAAAATATGTGGTAGTTCTTACGGCAACGAGATTAATCAATTTTCTGACGATCCCAAACTGTTATTTAGATAGTGTTTGCAAAAGAATACTGTTTCATAGTTGCATATGTATTGCGTTCTTTTCTGATGGATCAAAGAAGCAAAAAGGTTGAAAATGCATCCGGGCTTGTTCAGATTACGTATTTACTCGAAATAAAACTATTTAAATTGAATGCTAATTGAATAAATCTAGTAACCCGGAAGAAACCGATGCAGCTCGTGACGCCATCTCTCCGGGTCTAAACTCAATTAATGTGTACATTAACCGGGAGTCATTTTCAACAATCCCCGGTTGGGGGGGTTACGGCCTCATTATGCTCTCTTTCTCTTTCTCTCGAGCCGGCTTACCCGCCGAATTAATTAAGGTTCACTGCTTGGCCCAGCGCGTTTTATTGCACCGTTTTATTGCGGGTCGAAGAGAGTAATCGGTGGGATTTTCTTGGGGGAGTGGACAGAAAAAACACGAGAAATCGTCCACTCGGACAATTGGGGTTGGGATTCAAGGCGGCGAGAAATTATCCGAGAGCTGCAACCCCGGGAAAGAATTGGACCTGGATTGGTCTTTTTCTGAACGTTTTACACCGTTATTTCTTTATCTCAATTAGAAAATCGGGTAAAGAATATACAGTAGGCTGATGGATGTAATCCCATATCCAAATAATTCATATAAATTCATACTGGTGATGGAAAAAAGCGAATCGAACGTAGTTTCCAAATAGAATAGTGGATGTGGCAGAGACCTCAATAGCAATAATTTAAATGAAACAATAGACATTAAAATGTGTATGTTATAAATGTAAAATTAGAACCGAACATTTCTCTTGTTCTGAAAGTCCGTAATGAAAATGATTATAAATTATATAAAGTACTTGTAACTCAACGGGCAGCCGATGTGCCTCACTAAGTTTCTCATTTTATTACTGGCGGGATGGTAAAGAGAAACCGATACCGGTCTAGCTTCGAATCGGATCTGCGATGATATTCCATTGAACCTCTGAAATAATGAAAAAATTTCATCCGACCAACAGTTGATGTGTATCTGTGAAATGGAAGTGTATTTTGTATATTTGCCTAGGGGTCTAGAACAGAAACAAGCCCCTTAGCAATCTTGTTCGGGCGGTTTCCGCCGACCGCTTTCACTGAAAGGCCCTGGGTTTCTCCCACCCCCTCGAAGCGAAGGCAATAAATTAGAACTCATTGTTTTCAGCGAAATTGTTGAGGGTGGATGAATAGCTATTGTAATTTGAATAATTCTCCTGCTACCTGAATTTTCGAGCACCCCGTTGAGTAATCACTTTGGTTAAGCACTCGCTCTGCATTTGCGGCGAACATCAGGGCGGTATCCGAAACTCATTTCGATATTCCCCGTCCTATTTCACTTAACTGCTTTATTTCTCAATGTTAAAATGTTACATGTATAGAACGCATATGTTCATATTTTCCGTATTCAATAATCTTTTGTGTGCATATTTATTTACCAGTCCAGTCAACAAGAAATGGCCTGTTTTAATTTAGTTTCTTTGAAGAATCTAAAATTTTCTGTTTATACACTTATCCCGTCGCTTTACTTTCTGCCAGCGCAGCAAAGGATTCCTCATCTTGAAGTGTCATAGCGAACCTAATAACATTATATAACGGAATCGCCCCTTGCTTTGAGAGCGACATTAATTCCGGCACTTTGAAATTCGAATTCGAGTGAAATACGTAGTCCATAAACCTAGTGGAAGTGATTCATCTTTAATAAGTTTAATCCTATAGAAGATTCAATCCTGCAGCCTGCATGAGACATGCATTCTTAATCAATAGACAGAATATTATCTAGATATTCGAGAATATTTTCTCTTAAAATGGTAAAATAATATTTTATTTAGTTTTATTATCACGGCGAGAACCCGAAACCGACCTAGACTTAGGCCAAATTAGCGGTTGTTAAGAACGATGGTATGCCAAATACTCGCGGACCACCTTAAACTTATCGCGATAGCTTATTATGTTAAAGCCTTTAGCGTATCACCGCATGAATCAATATCCTGAACTCCGAATTAGTTCCAGCTTCAATATTCAACACCTTGTTGAGGAATTTACACAGTGGGCGGATGGCATGCTACGAGAATTCTCGCCTGAATTCCGCGTAGAAAGTCGCGGTAATCCCAATATCTTTCGTAGTCAGCCCTGAATATTGACGTAATTTACCCTTATAAAGCAGTCTTCAACAGACGGCACTGCCAATGATTGTTCTGTGGTAGTTTGAATTGAACATTCAACAAATTTTATACGCGGACGAGTTTCGATTCGGCCGCGGTACACGGTTGGTAATTATTTTTTCCCGCCCGTCGGTTAATCCAATTGACGAGAAGACGAGGCGAGAAGGTCATTGCCAGCATTTCCATTTCTCTAATTGCGATATTAACTTTCATGTCTGCCCATGATAATTAACCTAAGTAACTGGGTTGGGCCAATTATTATATTACACTGGTCCTTCAGGGAAAGTATGTATTACTTAATTATGCGAATCGCTGTTGTCCATTGTCTGCACTTCGAGTGTACGTTTCAAACGTGCTTGTCCACTATCAAATTTAATCGGATGATAATTTATTATTTAATTAACACCGTATTGAAAATGATTAAAAACTGTATTCGGTTTTTCTCGCGGAACTCTATACAAACTAGGTAAAGGGTGATAATTTACGGCTTAAATATTTACAAATAGGAATGTAACAGGTGAGGACGATTTTTTAGATAAATAATGTTTTTATATGGGAAATAAATAATTCTACCTACTCATTATATGTATAAATATGGCATGGAGTCCCAGTAGTGAGCCGGGTATAGACGACATTCTATGTAGATTGTGGTTACTATTTTTTTTTTACTTCATTTATTATGCCCAATCGATTACCAAATTGAATCTTTTTTTAATTTTTCGAATTCGAATAGATAATTCTGCAGTATGTATCTTAGAAATCATGACGGTATATCCGGAAAATTCAGTCGCACATTTACTCAGCTATCGCTAAAACCTAGTCGATATGCAACTCAGTTGGTGCAGCTGGAGCGATATTTATTCCACATTTATTGTTGATTTTCATTAATTAAACATTTAATTTGTGGACTAATTGGCAAACGGGATTGAATCCAGAAATGAGTTTCGAATTAATACGTCTGAAGCGCTTATTTATAATGCTGCATTATTGAGGACGAGTCACTGATATTCTATGTGTTCGTTTTCCGCCCGACATATATTTCCAACACTCGCGTCTTCTCGATCCTCCCATCAAACTTTTATATCCCTCGCTGTATTGTTTTTCTCTCCCCGGGGAGTTATAGAGGCGGGCGATTCGCGACCTCGTCGTTTTTTTGTTGCCTCATCAGCCGTCTGCCAGGTTAGGATGCTGTACACGCTTTAGTGTATTAAAAGTTCCAAACTCAGAAACACATTGAATCGCTAATATATTTACGCGGATCAGAGTAGTGTGTAATTAATTATGGTATTTGATTATGGGACATGGTTTGAAATATCAACGCCCCGCCATTTTGATACTTCCGAGCGACCCTATTCCTGTATCGTCACGTTGAGGCGTAATTGAGGCTGAGGATGTAATAATGTATTCTACTCCTTCCAGTTCAGTCGTTCATACACATATCTCTTACCTCTGTTACTACGTGTAGTATATTTTACACGGCGGCAATTACTATGCGGCACGTATGTTTTGTATATAACATTGCATTTTATTGCTATGAATAAAACTTTTTGTGAACGTGCGTTCACTAAAAATGATATCGGTAAACACTCCATAATTGGAGTACCGAAGTGATAATGTCGTCCAACTCTGAATGATATCAGGAGGCATTTAAGTGGAATGGACTCTATTCCCCGGCCGTTCTAATAATCGATGTCGGAGCCCGGGCAAGGAAAAAAAACAGGCTCGAGCAAAAGCCGGATATTACAACGGCTACGAAGTGCTCTCAAACGGCCCCTTTATGCTAATTGGACGACTTCCCTGTTTAGTGCGAAAAGGTCCTTTCCATTCTGTCCGATTATCCTGCATAAAAGGATAGGCCTTGTCCTTAAAAACGGGGTCAGTAACTGGTATTATTACTTCGTTTGTTTTGCCGACGGTACTCTGGCAGCCGAACCTGGGAAAGCGCTGGGAAAGCGAAGAAATTCTCCACTCAATAGCTCGGCCTATGTTGTCAGAATTTTCTCGGCTTGAATACACTATTGGATAAACGTTTACGCGGATTGGAAGAACACTGGATCCAAACCTGGAATCTGAATGGGAAGACAAATACCAGTCCTGTGTATTCTTATAGTATTGTACCGAAATTCTTTTTTTCTTTCACCTTTTATTTCTTGTACATTCAATTACAGTATAATTATGTGTACAAATGTTGAATGTATATTTCTCGCTTGAATGACTCGATAAAAGAGACGGCACTTTTCATACAGGAACAGTTTACAGCTTCGGACCAAGTATATCTCTAGGCCAGCGGCGTTTAAGCTGACGCGGGGGATAATGGATGGGTAAGACAGGAAAGGGACTGAACGAGTGGATTAGGACGAGGAGAAAGGCGGGAGTGGAACTTCAGGAACAGGACTTCGTCGACTGTTGGTATGTTGAGGTCATGGTGGATTGTGCGGTTAGAAACATACCGGGGAGCATTAAGGATGGTACGAAGGACTTCTGACTGGAATCTCTGGATGCGGGCGATGTCGGATTTCTTGGCGGAACCCCATAGTTCTATTCCGTAAGTCCGTGTCGGTTTTAATATGGATTTGTATATTGTCAGCTTGTTGGGTATTGTAAGTTTTGACCAACCCGTGTTCTTTGAATTGGGAATCTAATTACCCGAAAATAAAATTCTTATATTGTTTTCTTGGCAGTTTTAAAATTTGAATTACTTGAAGAGTCGAAACTCTTCCTTTCCTTTTGCCTCGCTTCCCTCTTGGTACAGTTGTAGTCCTTTTTCCCCTGTTTTTCTAATGCCGCGTTAACGCACAACCCTGCCGGGACCCATTCACCCCTGACCTTAGGGTCAACTCCCGGGGGGATGAAACCGGTGTTCGGTCGGCCTTTATCGGAAATAATATCCGGATGTCGGTGAGCGGGTGTACAAGTCCGGGCGGTAAAGTGTGTACGAGGGCGACAAGTAGAGGCCGACATGCCCCTCGGGGACTCCCCGCCTCCAACACCGCCTGTCCCTGTCCGCCATTTTCCCCCCACCGCCCGAAACACGGCCGGTTGAACCGCAGGGCTGTCGCCAATTTAACATGTCGAATATCGAATAATATCGATATGGGGGTCAGTTCTGTATACTACATTTTATTTTACGGGCCCCACTATTGCCCCTTTAATATTAACTTCGGGGCCAACTTATTCGGCCTCATTTTGGGCCGTTTCCTGCATTCGAGAATTGAGATATTATCGCGGAATTTCAGTCTATCGGAAATGTAATATTTCTTTTCCCGGGCGGCCATCTGCGGCGAGCCTACTCCCCGGGCCGGCATTAGCATAATTTCTCCCCGGTTATCGGTTTTGCTATTCACTGCCCGACAGCAATCATCGAGTTAATTCGTTAGCGAATGCCGGGGTTGGGGGCGCTTGGTTGCGGCCCTGCGTGCAATTAATATTCGCCGGCGTTTAATAATTTGTTTTACGGGCGCGTCGGTCGCTGTTGACGCTACGCGTGAATCGAAACACAGACCGATTCGAATAAAATCCTGACCTCGATTACGCTTATGTTTGGAATGGAATCGAATAATTAAGGCAGATTATTCCTAACTAATGTAAAAATTGTTCCAAAAAGTAACGAACGTTCCTGTTTTGTGTAGGATGAATTCAATTTCGTATGACACTGTTATGGGGGATCTGCTCTGTTTCCAGCCGCTTATTTCTGCCTGTCGCCATGTTCGATAGAGTTTCGTCGGTAACATTCTCTATTAAACCTTATTTTCGGAAACTTCTTTGCCTTCTATTTTTCAGTATGCACTCAAACATTGGGTTTCGGCCTAAATTTAAAAGGGCACCCCGATTTCCCGAAATCTCGCCGGCTCTGAGATAATGGAGTAATGTGTATATTGGGCCGCTCGAATTTGAAATACGACTCAGGGGGGGAATGGATAACGTTCTCGTGATTGGGCTTTTCTGGAGGCGCGATACCGCCATAGGTGAATCACAAGCCGGCTTTTTATACATGGAGGCGGTAGCGATATCTGGCTCCCGGCTGGCGTTGTACACGGCCGGGTACTTTACCTGCCCCTTGTGTACAGGGCCCGTAAAACGGCATATTTCCCGAGGAAACATCGCCCGGTACCCTGTTTTACGGCCCCCACCGTAACCTGCACCCTCTCCACCACCCCCTGTCTAACCCGTTATCTCGTGACCCGCCCTTTGAATGCGCCTCCCTCCAGGAGGGCGTCTTTTATCCTTTTTTATTTCTACCTTATTATTCGGTATCAGCACGGAATACGGATCACATATTCTACAGGTGAATGTTTTTTTTTCTCCCAACGTGTAAAGCTGTAATGTTCAAGGAACGCCTCAGTCAACGTTGTTTACACAAAAATCACCAGTTTCGTTTTAAAGTTATATTATTTATATCAAAAGATGCCGAAATTTATCGGTTTTACGAATCTGCAAGCCGTTTTTGCGTATACTGCGTTCATGTTGAGAAATTGTAAAAATATTTATTTCTGGTGCGCGTTTTGAATAGGAAATCGGTTAATATTTACTACAGGGGCTCCCTAGGTTATCGCGCGTGATCGATATATCGATATATACGGGTGAATCGATGTCGTCACACGGTCGGCCATCTTTCACACATTTTTGGGAAGGGTTGTTTTTTTTTGGAAATTATGCGGTTTTTTTTGTGTTTGAGTTGCTATGGAAGTGTTCGTTTTATTATATTATTATTTATACATTTCTATTCGCGTCATAATTACTCTCTTTCCTTTTACTAAAAAAAACCCCCGTCGGACGCCTTAATAAAAGTACGCGATGTGAAAACAAAGATGGCCGAGTTGACATCGGTTCACCCGTATATATCGATATATCGAACACGCGCGATAACCTAGGGGCGCCCCTGTAGTAAATATTAACCTAGGATATCTAGTTTTATTTACTGTGTATACTTTTTACCGTATCATTTATTAGTGGTTCTCCAGAGTGGGTTCAACACCCAGTCGGGGCGACAACTCCCAGAAGGAACACAGCGGTTATTAATTCTGCCAAGTTTCTTCCACGGTTTAACCCACTAACACAAATTCAGCGGGCTCATCCGCTGGATAAATCGGGGACCATTAATTTAAAAAGTGCGATGAATACCGTCCGAGCCGGTGAGAGAAATTTCCATTGAGGTTAGTCCATAAATCGGGGCTGGGGCATCAATTATGGTCCCACCTCGGCCCCCCTTTATCCCTCCGACTCCGACTCTCAGACTCCGGTAATTGACGCGCGACTTCGAATTGCTTCCGAGCCGGGGGCTTTTTATTTTCCACTCCCCGACGTCAAACATAAAGGGAAAATCCGAAAGGAAAAAAAGTGCGGGATAAAAAGTGGAAGGGAACGGTGGGGGTTGGGAGTAAGGCGAACTACAAACAACGGGTTGCAAAACAAAAAAAAATGAAAGTTTTCCCCGGGCCTTTGACTCTGCGGGGGATCAAGCCCATCAGCGAACCACCGCCCCCTTCTGTGTTAACAGAAGCCGAAGTTTCCTGTGTGCACTCCGCCATTAATTAGTAGTTCATTGCTTCCCGTATTTAATGTCAAACGTAAGCCGACCCGATAACGCACTAACGACTGCGAAAGTCTCATAGAAGTTGTACACTTTGTCTCACATATCGCTGGTCTCCATCATAGAAAGCTGCTGGAAATGGAGGATTAAATACAATTACCAAAAAAATGCGCTCGGTACTTTTACTCTGAGAAGAGCAAATTCCTGTTGAATATGCGGTACTTGGGACTGCACTTAGACAGAACCCCCAATATCTTGACAATACTGCATCTGCAGAGCGTTTTTTTTTTGTTTAATTTTTATCTGGATCCATCGTTTGGATCCATTATTATGTTGTGACAGAACCACTTTGTCTGACGCTTCCAATGTGCAGTCATTGTTCGTAATGCACTGCACATCGCTTGGTCTAATGCAAGGCCATTTTCGGTTTTTTCGGTACCGTGAAAGATCTATTCAGTAATATTTAGCATAAATTATGAAATTTCATGGTTGATCTAGTGCAACCAATGGTGCTCGTGGTGGTATTATGTGCTCAATGGTGCTATCGATGAACAATTTTTAAATTTCTTCAAATGTGTAAAACCCATTTAATAATTTTATGTTCATTCGGCCAAATGAATTTTTCTGCGGCCATTCGTCCTTCTGCTGGTGATATTTTCTGTTTTTTGCGACCTTTCGTCCTCTCGGGATATTGAAAAAGAGTGTTTTTGCTTAATTTATTTTCTATATATTTACAACGAAGTAACGCCGCACATTTTTAAAAAAGCACTGATAATAAACTCGGCGCGCGTTGATTGAGGACGCTCCACAGGGTCATTACGCTGATGATAAAACGAAGTCCCTTCGGGTTTTTCTTATTTTTTGGTTTTTTCGGCATCCAAGTCAAATGACTCCGCGGCGAAAAAAATGTTTTCTGGCTACGACCAAATGACAAACGATCATCGCCGTCGCGACGCCTTTAATATCGTGTCGCCACGACGGCTTAATTTAATGACTCGCGGGAATGTCCATTTTGCGTTTCAGCGTAACCGGGCTTGTGTAATATTAGGTACTCGCCGATGTAATATCTCATCCAATCGTTCATATACAGCGGTACTTACGGATCTTTGCCGCCCGACTACTGTCCCACAAATATAAGTTACAGTCGACCGCTGTTTGGCTTTGCGAAGTATGAGATGTAAATAAGCGTAATGTAATTGCCAAAACGCCTTCTGTCGGCTCGATTGGGCTTCATGATTCCGAATGGACTGATATTCCCATTTGCGATATTTCTAGTGAAATGGTTTTGTGTACTGCCGATTTGGGGCTTGTTTCAACCTCGCTTTTGTCATTAATCTGGAATTATTGTTATTGGGTCCATTATTGAATATTTGAAATAATGCTGCGATCACAATGGGAAATTTATGAATGCAGTGGAACTACAGGGGTTTAATTTTACAATTAGCTGCATATGATTTCGAAAATTTGAATAATTTCGTATAGATACATAGTTATTTAATTATGCCCTAACTATATTTTAGTTAAATACTGTTAAGAACTGTTTTTAAATCCATTCTACGGTTTATTACGTGATTTAAGTCTACAATACAATCTAATAAGTTCCAGAAGAAGTTGGTGTAATTAATTGGTATCATTAGAGCTTCGATTCCCGAGAAAGGCATGCTACAGTGTCTCGTCGTTATTGGGCTCATTCTAGCTGTGCCTTCTGCTTTAAAATCCCCTATTTTTCAAACCGCTGTATCGAACACGGGTTCTTTTTTCTAATTTCTGCTTAAAATTCAGGACGGGGCCACGTTCCTGCCGTGTAATGGGTCCCGTCTTAGACAAACAACTCTATCGATTGGGGCCGCCGTCCTAAGTTTTTTCATTACCGCATTTGCATTATCCGATGAAACTCCTCCGAATCGGTTGCTTCGCCGGGGAGAGCTTTCAATTTCATTAAAAGCCTTCCCGTGTTGTCAAGACTCGCTCCCTCTTCACTACTCGCCGAGTATCTCCTATCCCTCTCTCTCTCTCCCTCCCTCCCTCCCTCCCCTCTCTCTCTCTCTCTCTCTCTCTCTCTCTCACTCCTTGTTTAGACAAAAGATATTCCTCCCGATTCCCGTTCTGGGTTTTCGCGATTTCTGTGCCATCAGCGTAATGCCTGGCCGTTGTGCGGTGAGGAAGCGAGGGGAATACTCGGTAGATTTCCCTTCGCCGGAAATAGTTAGACGGCGGCAAATTCGATTTAGCGCTTATTCGAAAGTGCGACAATTGAATGACCCCGTACAAATATACCGGACAACAAAGTCCGAAAGAATCCGCATTGTGAATAAAATACTCGCGGTTCGTAGCCAATAATCCGGGATTTCTCTGAATAGTAAACCGACTGAATATTAGTCAGTAAATGTTAATTCATTTAGTCATTGACAAGTCAGTTTATAAATATACCGATAATTCTAGGAAATATCCGTACCGGGTCGCCATGTTTAACCACTTCACAAATAATTTATTTTCTTCAAATATCCATAGGATATTTGCATACGCAAATGTTATATAGTTGTGCATGTATGCACAGACGGGAAAGTACAATATAGAAAACCCGTGAGCGAAATGCCAACGCCCAAGGCAACTTGGGTTCACTGCACCGTAGAAGAGTGCTGTGTTCACCCGAGGCGCTGGGGACAGTTATACGACCGGTCGTATACCGCCGTTAGAACTATCAATATAGTCCACTTAGAGTGTTACGTTCGCTTGTTCACTGAACAATCTGGACCTCAATCACCTCGGCTACTTCGAATCCCATTGGCGGACTTTGTTTTCCTTCAATTCTAGTATTCGACCGCTTAACCATTAGGATATACTAACTGCTTCGGTAGGGGCGGTTTCTTGATATTCGTATTTTTTTAAAATAGCATTAACGTTTTTCCTCGAATACTGAAATATTACTACCATTGCGCGGCAAGTGTTGTAAATTGGGCGGGTTCAATAGGGCGCGAATCCTTTTCAGGGTAATTTTCATTCAAATTTTCCCGATAGACCTTTTGTGTTGGGGCTTACTCGTGGTAGGGTGCTTCTTTTTAAGCCCAAAGCCCTTTCCCGTTCCCACTTCCATGCAGGGGGCGGCCGTTGTACGTTTCGAACGTGGAAATTGAATTGGGCAGCTGGTGGCGGTAGGAGGTGGGGGGAGGCGGACACAAGTTGCCGCGGGCTTCGTCAACCAGTAAGAGGATTGCCCAAACGGAACCAGAGTCGCCGCCCTATTAGCGCCCGAAATCCCATTTGAACCTTAAGGGCTTCTCAGGGTTACGGTTAACGCAACGCCGAGGCGGTGTCCGTCGCCTCCAGCCGTGAAGGTCGTCCATAAGTCCCCCATTGAGTCTTCCGTCCGGAAATATTTTATTTTAATCACTATATTTTTAATCTTGCTATATTCCATCTCCAATTTTCCCAGCTATCCACAATCTCCGAACAAGTGGACTAAGGATTAAGTGGATTCTCCCTACGAGGAGAAACTTCAAGAAACGAGAACGCCTGAGGGTGGACGGACAGAGATAGGAGGCTTTGCTCGGAAACGTAGTTCAGAATTTTAATTTAAAGAATCGGTCACCAGGCAGTATTGAGAGCAAAACATTCAGAAATGCCACCCAGAAAAGAGAAACGGAAAAAACTATCCCCAATCAGCATTTAGCTAATATTTCATTCACTTTTATCTGGACTTGTCGTCTACGCGCGGAAACTACGGTTATGAAAAAATAATTCCTTGGGACAAAAAACCTTCCGCCGTAATTCGAAATAGAACACCACCGTTCTTTTAATTAATTAATTCCTCAATTAATTTAATTTAATTTATTTATTTGAGCCCGAAATTCCGAGATTCTTTTTGTCCTCTTTATCCTATAGAAATATCTATCCCCTTCCTCCGCAAGGAAAGTAATTTGGACCGGAATATAGAAAGCTATTTAGTGCAAATTGGACGATCCTCATTATCAAAAATTCGATGCGTCCGAGGTTCATCGAAAAGAACCAGGTGTGGGGGCGATGTGCTTTATCTTACTTTAAATTTGCGAAAGTAAGGATATTTCATGCACAGATCGCTGTGTATCTACATATCACCGTTGAAATGATGGAGAGATCTCTCGTTCATTTCATAGAAACTATTATTTGTTGTCGCCGCTAATCCGTCCAATTGTTTCCATTGTCCATTGACGGGAATAATCTTTTCCCGGTACTGACAAATACGGATTGGGGCAAAGCTATATACAACAGTAATTAGCGGAGGCTGAAATATATTCCAGAACGTGACCGATCCGAGGATGAGGGGGACTGGTATTCCATCAAAATCGGGTAGGGGCGACCGACGTGAAATTCATCACGGACGCGGGATTTAGGAGTTAATTGGTTTTTCGAATACTTCATCGACTCGCCATCAAAATGATACCGCGCCATATATATTTCACTTTAAAACCTCAACGGAGAAAGGAGCCTAAATATTTTATTAATTTTATTCGTGGAATGTTAAAAGATTTATGAACTCAGTAAAAGTTGAATCGAGTCTCTCTTCGGATTGTCCCGAAATGCACTGACAACGACTAAATATGTACCAGCAGTTCGTTATTTACTGTTGTTTGCGTTCACATTTAGCGAAAGCGGTTCTACTTTTCCGGCGAAGCCTGGAACTTTTCCGAACAACGCGTTTGTAGTTTTTGCGGGAAGAAAGCGGCGTGATGGTGCGATGAAAATTACCCGCGCTTTGGCGGGGAAACTTCGGCCGAAACCTTCTACTCCATTCCGCTGGAGTTTTCCGCGTCCGTGAACTGAATGTTTCCTGGTTCATAATTTTGTTGAGATAGTAAAATGTAAAAATTGACCTGTTAAAATGGAGGAAGAATTGTAAAAATACATTGTTTAGTTTACGATCAAATTTGAATAGTTACACAATATAGCATAATCAACTTACCTGCCAGTGCATTAATGGATTTCTCTATAAATCTGACTATAGTGAAATGAAGTATGAATATAGAATTTTACAAGACATCCCGGTCATTATTTGACTTGTAAACTACACAAACATTATCCTGTGTTAAATTACGTATATCGTTTGGATATGTGCGCCGTCCGGCAATGCGAATGCAACACTCAAAACACGGCCGTCGTGCGGGATTGCCTACCCAGGTGAAAAATTCACCTCTTTCCCACCAGTTTTTCCGTCCTCTCAAAATCCTCCCTCGCGCTTTTCTGCTCTTCCCTTTTTGACAGATAACTCGGCAATAACTTTAATAGAAGAAAGGCCCGCGTGGGAAGGGAGGGGGGTTGGCTGTGGGGGGAGGAATCGCAACTAATTAAAAGAGGTGGACCGCCCCCGGCTGGAGGCGAATGGTTATTAAAGGGAAGACAGATAGAAGGTCGCGAGGGCTTAATTACTTTCGGATCCTTCTGGGCCGACGTTAAAACACGGTTCGGGAGAGACGAGGACCGCCTTATTGCGGGGGTCTCGGACTAATGGCTGCCGCTTCCGGGCCTTTTGCGGGTACTTGTTTTCGAGCCGTAATGCGATTAAATGTCCACCTCCCCTTCGGAGGCGGTCACCACCACGCCATATTTAACTTGAACTCCGGCAGAATTGCATAATACGAGGTCGGAGTCTCGTCTCGGCCGAAAGTTCGGGACGACCGGTTATATTTGGGGCTATTGAATTTTCGAGTCTCGGTCAAAGAAAGTTCAAGTGCGAAGTTGGGACTTTGGCGGAATTAATTTCAACCTTGTGTTCATTCAATGGCCCTTGATTCTGTCCATATTGACTTCTAAGTGTCTTGTATATCTCTCTGTCCACTGTTAGAAACTTCTGAAATCGAGAAATTATTATTACTCACAAAGAGTCTAAAGTGGCTAACCATTTTACCAGAGGAATGTGTGAATGTGTTATACTGAATATTATGAACAAATTACGATCAATTACGTTTTTCATTTCCCTATATTAAAATCCAAGTAATTAATCCCTGCGTACATATAGCAACTGCTTCAGTGAATGAATCGTTGTCAAATAGACCGTTTATCCAATCTAATCCTCCTCAAATTGGTCCAAATCCACCTTAATTGCAAACCGAATCCGTTTTAATCGCCTCCGCCCCCCAAACTTATCAAACTTCAATCATTCCCCTATCGCAAATTGGCTTGCGGTCGAATATCTAGTTCCAGTTCTTTTGAACTCAATTAAAATTGTATTAGATCTTTCTTTTAAATTTTTATTGTTCATTATGATTGAACAAATTTTTTATTTTTAATTTAAAAATAATAAATTCTTTTTTTGAGTGCTTTCTCTGGATATGAAGCTTTTCAGGGGCTTTCAAATCATAACAAAGTTACCATCAAGTAATAATAAATATAAATTAATGAGCTAAACATTATAATAAAATACCATGTTTTTAGGGTAGCTGAGATTAATTTTTCTTCATCCCTGCAGATTTTCTCGAACCCTGTAACGATGTTTTTCCCCCAAATGATCCACCCAGCTTATTGTAACCGCTGACTCCTACATTCTCCGATGTCGAAGGGAAACTCCTCTTAAATCAATTTTCATCTCTGTCCGCTCTGACCTGTTTTTCCGAAATCGAACGAGCCACGTGCCAATAAAGTAAATTGGTTTCTGGAAATTCTCTCTGACCGCCCACCCCCCCTCCACTGAAAAAAGGGGTATTAAAAACCGGGTCATTGTGGAATTCAAACAGTCCTCCAAGTTTATCAATAAAATTAAATAGTAATATCGCCCAGCATTTATACTTACCGGATTTTAACCCGTTTGGGAGGTGCAACGCGTATTGTTTAAAATTAGAAGACTGAGTATATGCAATGTTTGACTGTCGGGTATGGGGCCTGGTACCGTGGGTTGACGAAGCGCGTAGTCGCCAGTGTGGAAGAGAAGCCGTGCCGGCGGAGGAACAAAACCACTTAGCTGTTGTAGCCGGTGCGCCCTGTGGTGAAAATCGGCCTGAGAAAGTACCGCAAACTGAAGTTGGAGGCCCCGATTCCGCCCCCTCCCCCCGCGCACCCCCCTGAAAACTTTATTTACCCAGCCGGAGCTCCCTTGTTTTTTTTTCTTTCCTTGTAGGTAAGCGCCGCCAACTCTGTTATCCGTAATGATTTCCTCCGAGAACTAAAGGTGCGCGACCAATACTCATTGTCATTAGCGGGGATTTGCTTCGTCATCCTTTAGTTATAGGCTTCGTTTCAGATCTAACCTGTCGTCACACCGTGGGTAGAAGAGAACGTAGTAATTTTTTCGCTCATTAGATAATTGGCTTTAACAGACTTTACATATTTAAAATAAAAAATAAAATTATTTAAATTATTATTTAGAACTTTGAGTTGTGGACAAAACGGGTCCGCTCCTGTTATTAAAAAGGTTCTGTCAGAAAAATGTTTCTCTTAAAATAGTTTTTTTTTCTGACTTGTCTATTCATCGAGGCGCCGATATGCATGTAGTATTTCTCAATAAATTTCAAGTATATGGACTGATAATTTCCGTCTCCTTACCGACCCGCCGAGTGGGAGCTTCACGTGGCAAGGTCCACTTAACAATGCGATCTCTTCCGCCTTGGTGAACTCCCGCCGTCCGTCGTTCCGGTTGAAGTGTTCCAAAGGGTTGGTAAGATTACGACGAGGGTATTAAATTTGGTACGATTCGGTGAAATCGTGCAAGAGTAACACTGCCGGCCGTATGTCTTTTGGAATGTCGATAAGTTCTGGTACTATGTCGATACTTTTGGATTTCTTCTTCGATTTAAATTTATCAGTGTCCATATACATTTAACGCACGATTAATAGTGCTTTACTAGTCAGTAATAAACAGGTAGACACGGATTTATAACCTTCATTTTGCACTACCCCATAAGTAAAATTTATAAATTCTTATCACAGCCTGCAGAAGATGAGCATTGCTACTCCTTCCTATACGTAATAAATCCAAACGACCCTGCAGTTAGGAACCGAGGGAGAACCGTTTAATTTTCCTTATGGACCGGTTCCACTTTGTGGTTTTTCTCCTTTCCTCTGCACGCCGAATCTTCAACTATTCATAGCAGCTATAAACGTGGATAGACTCGGCGATGCGGCGGAAGAACAATTCCCGACGCCGTTACCCGCAGTTATGGCAAGGGGCGAAGTTTAAACAGGAGTTTCGGAAAATCGCCTTCACTGTTATTTTCAGTCATTGGCTGCGGGTGATATTATTTCGATATTGATGCAGAAGAGCGTAAAGGTTAATATTTTAAAAACATATTTGTGTTAGGTAAGAGGCTATCCTATCTACTGTGCCGGATAGTACTTGGTTTCATTATTTAATATGATTCGCATGCTGTCGGCAGGACTTCTGAATCGATGATATCGGCATCGAGCTATGAGGTCGGGGAAGCGAAAATGGGGTTCACATCCCGGCTATTCTGCAGAATGAGTCCAACCTTCCATGAGCACCCACCCGGGTGGATGGGTCGTGTAATTTCCAGTTTAAAGGGTTGGAATAGCGACGTTCGAACGTCCGACCTCGTCGATATGAACTTTAGGGGAAATGAATGTAAATGCGAGTGACGCGTGTCGAGAATGGGAGATCGGGTGGTCACCTAGATTTTGGTTGGGTCGCATTTAACTGATCTTTAACATCTCCGGTACTTTTATAGGGGCTACTTTAAAATTTTATTTTCGTATTTATTCCTGGCAATGGAAATAGAACTGAGGTCTGTAAAGTAGACTAAGATGTCAATTTCTTGTGAATTCGGTAATACTTGAACTCTAGATAGAAAGCCGAATAAAATATTTATTAAATTTTAATTTAATATCTTGAAAGAAAACAATTTTTTTCTCAGTCTTCTTTTGGCCCAAAAATCCTGGGGATTAACCGCTTAGGCGTTGCAATAACATTTAGATGTCTTGTGGACCCACAATATTTCTCTTTAATCAACTGCGCGTTAAGATTGTTTTGATACTCATAAACAAGTAAATTTTTCGGTAAAATTAATTATTAAGAAAAATTTAAATCTGAGTTAGATTGAATACTGATGCCCACTCTTCGGCCTTTACATTATTATTGGGGCTTGTTGAGACGAATTTCAGAAAGGCTCACAGCCAGCAAGCATTGTATCAGATTAAACATTTATATTTCAAAATGTTCACTTTCTCATATTAAAAAAATATAATATAAAACAAAATATAAATTTTTAAAAGATATTAAAATTTTTTAATATTTCTCACTATACGGGAATAATTCTTAAATTTGAAAGAAAATATTAACTCGTAATATTTTCACCTAACGCCAACACTGAAGCCGTAATTTCTTCCGTTTCCGCTTCAAATGCCTGCGCCGTAGGCCGAGCCGCATTTACCGAATGTTTAAAGGGTGTCGTATTTATATAGTTTACGACACCGGGTTTATATTTGTTTGCCCGGGGAAGGATTTAATATAAAATCCCCCCTCCCCATCCGGTTTTAAACCTGGGTAAATAAAACGATTTACAGTTTACGATTCCCTCGCAGGGGGCACTAATCTATTTCTATCGGTAGGCTAATGTATTATTTATGCTAAGCGGTCCAACGGGGATCGGGCCCTAAGGTCCCTTAAAACCCTACCCCCTTTTATTGTTTCCCCATTTTATCCGTAACCCAATCCGTTGGGCCACCCCCTGCCGTTTCTTGTACCGAAAATTATACCGTTGCGATCCCCCGGAGATTCTTTGTGGTTTTCATATAAAAACTGTAAAGAAAAAGGAAAAAATTAACATTCGGTACCTTGTCTCATTATTTTTCTTATTACGTTGGCGCTGTAAAAGTTAGAAATATTATCAGGCCATCTTACGTAAAATTTGTGCCTTCTGGGATAGGATCATTTCGACGTTTCACCCCGACTCGTGTCGTGAGCTCTTTACCATATTATGTATTTTTACGTAATAAGGTAAAATAACTTTTCTACGTAGGTATTACAGACAACCCCAGCCCTAGTGTCCTTGAGAGCGTTCAGAATTTGTAAGAATGTGTGTTCCTGAAACGCTGAGAAAACATTATTGGCCAATTGTTCAAGGCTCTTCAAGTATGGAAATGTGCGGTTGAAATATGCAAAGTTGTTTGCCAAGTTTGTTGGATTCATTTTAAGAAGATAAAACTTAAAAATCTAGTAGTTGATTTTAATTTTCAACCAACATAAAAATTAAAATATCTACGGTTATAATATCCTGCCTTAGGCGGAAGTCCTGTTTGGCTTGAATTGCTGACAGTCCATCTTCGATAAGAATCTTGAGACAGGAGCGGTGTATACCTCGTGGAATACTATTCCAATGGAACACTTTATGAAATAGAATCGATCATCGGGTTTATTTCTTATGAATCCTGGTTGGTCCGCCCGTACACCCTGTAGTATAGGATACCGGGCCTTATTTAAGTAAGGGCAGTGTACATATTTCGGAGGCTGGTATACCTATAGGAGGGGTTGGTGGCGGGCAATCGAGCGGCGGGGCTTGCTTGCGGCCGTTGCGGTATGTCTTATTTTACGGGGCTCTCTGCGCTTTGGGTCCTAGGGATGGTGGTGGTGGGGGCTGAACTGGGTCGCACATGCACCCCCAACCCCCCACAGTCCAAAAATATTCATCCCTCTCAAGTAGAAACCGCATCCCACATCCCGCCTGCCTAGAGGTTTTTCATGTATTATATTTCCGAGGTGGGCCTTTGTACTTTTGTAACTGCGCGGTGAACTTGAATTTCAATTGTGCACTGTACAGGGCAGGATAACAAAGAAATAACTGGAATTTCAAGAGCTGAAGTCAAGTACCTGTTAATTTTTTAAAATTTAGTAATAATCATGACATGACAATGATTGGTTTAAGCGGAACTATATTTTCTATAATACGCCTCCCACCCTAATGCATATAATATGATTTACGAGTAATAATAATATAATGGTTGCAATAAAAGGAAACTAAATAAAAATGTTTATTATAAGGAAAAACGTACAATTCCAGATACATAAATCACGTGTAGTTATTGTAGGAAAAATTATTTCATAATTCTTAAACTAGCGCGTTTCCTAACACGTAGTAATAAAGTATGGGTCTTTAGTATGGAAAACCTGAGTTATAACTAAACTTATTTTTTTATTACGAATAATGCTATAATGAATTGACAGAGTATAAAACCGGTTGTGTAGATCGAATGCGAAATCCGATTAAACTTTATTAGTGAAAACGATAATGACCCGGAGACAATCCCATCGTTGTACAAAAACGGCCATTTTTTATGATGATAATGGCTTTTTAATCCAATATCCGCGTGAAGCGCTAAAATATTCAGGTAATAGGATTCTCCGTTACCGCGGAGTATAGTTTGGAAAATGAAGAGGAGTTGAAATATGTTCTATTATCATTTCGGGATTTTTTTTCTGCCGCCTGTTTGCCTTTCTCTCTCTCTCTCTCTCTCTCTCTCTCTCTCTCTCTCTCTCTCTCGCATGTTTTTCACCCGGTACGAACTTCCGGAGAGTGAAAGGGTGCAAATATTTTCTGCAATTTTCCGGCCGAATATCGAACACTTGGGAAACTGGAAGTGGTGGAATGGGTGGGGGGGGGGAAACGTCTCCGAATATCACTTTCAAAGGGATTCCATTACTACCGTATCAGCGGGACAAGTTTCAACCCCCTGTCACCCTCCCGCCTCCTCCCTTTAGTGCCTTCTTCCAGCGCTCTAAATCATCAACGAGGCGGAGAGGAATCGGAGAGTTAGGAGTTGGCAGAGAGAGATTAATGGGTCGGGGGGTGGGGGGCGTGCAAAAGTCATTCCACTGTTTCTGTGTACTGTTACTCAGTATAAAACAGGCCTAAATTATGCAACATACCATTAGATCGTTCCGTAGAATTGCCGACATCATTATATAAACAAAATGTGTTCGTAGAATTGTACATCATGATGATGTTGACTCCACCGTACAGTCAATTGTTGTTTCTCTCGTAGGTTAAATCATTGCCGATTCTCTAAATAAAACTTTATCGATAAAAATATGAATAAAAACAAGATCATGCACATTACAATGTGATATCCATTTTATCATCTCGTTATTTATAAAAACTCACTGAACCTCATAGATGCTCCCTTTGGACGATAACAGCGCATATATTTTTTATAGTCAGTATGGACCTGTAGATTTCATGTGTTTCTGTCTCCTCTCGCTGGTTTGGTCTTTTGCTAGACCAGTTTCGGTGCAACCTCACTGCACTGTCACTGTCACTTGTATTGTTGTTGTTGTCTATATACGTGTCTCGTTATTGTGTTTTGGGGCGTGTGGTTTGTCTTCTTTGTGTTGAAGGGGGGAGGGTTTGGGATTTTTGTTAATGGGCTTAAGTCTATGTCGGATTGTCGGTCAAAATGAGGGCGGGTGGTTGGGCGGGTGAGGATCTTTAGTAGGATTAGCGGGGCAATTATGGCGTCGCTTCGGGAATTTATCTTTTCATTAATAATCTTGTTTTGTTTTGACATCTACCCCCTAGGGTATTCCAACCCTTCGCAGACCGAGAAACAAGTATGTTAAACTCAGTACCTCGTTCATTCATTGTGTCCAACTTGTAATTCTGTTTTCTCGGCGTGTTCTCTAATTGCCGCAAAACGAGGCTTGGGAGACGACGGCCGTTAACGGGAGCAGAGCCTAATAACGTTGTCTGTGGCCAGGGTCGGATATATTCGGGTTGGGGCGCGGCTTATCTCGCCACCGCCCCCGCTCCCGCCCCCGCCTCCGGCCGATTGCTGATGGGTTTCCCTTGTAGCCTTGTCCGCCTCCCCATTATGTGTTTTACCCCTTGCTCCCGGATCTCGCACTCGCAAATGCGATAACGACGCGGCTACGCCCCCGCCCCCGACGTAGATACCGGGGTCCACGCCCTATCTCGGCCCCATCCCGTATCCAAAGAGAAAGGAACAGACAGAGACACCCGTCGTACTCGGCCTAATGTCGCAAATATTCTGAAGAAAAATATAATTAATTGCTTTAAAAAATTGAATTTGATGTTGAAGTACTATGTATTACTGTGTAACACGTGGACAACATAGAAATCAATCCCTAATTATACCCTAAGATTGCGACAGACGAGAGAATGAATTTCAAAAAAATTACTTAGGAGTAGGGTAGCACTAAACATACTTTATCGGTCGTAATTTCGAGCCCACTAAAAGGTGAATAAACCGGTTCTATAATTAAACAGGCCCTGTTTGTTGTAGTTTTGTTGTCCGGTTTTTATTAGGCTAGCTGGTTCGTGTCGTAGTTCATGTTGACTTGAACAGTACCATGTTTAATATTTAATAAATTTAATGCGGCCCGCGGTAGAAATGACAGTGACACACCTGGTTTATATTATGACCATTCGTATTTGTCTGAACTAAGTTGCTGCCGACATACGCTGAACGGTCGGTATCTTTACATGTAATAAGTCCCATCCGCTTTTCCACCATCTTCCATCTAGTTTGCTCTAGTAGAGTTTCCCTCAGCACAATTTACTTTTAACTTTGCCGATTCCCGTTTCGACTATCCGCCCGTGCCGGGTCTCTCGCTCGAATTTCCTCAGCGGTCCGAATACCAGACAGTCATATCCCCAAGGGTGGCCCAATAAAAGGCTGTTGTACCGCAACTTTTCATTATGAAGCCCAGACCGGGCCGAGCACTTAACTCCTGGGGCGGGACCGCCCTCTCCCGCCCCCCCAGTTGAATTCTCGCCCCCGGCTGCTCTTATTCGGCGGCACTCTGGTCGGAATTACTTTTATAAAGTTAACCGTTCAAGCCGGGCCCGCGAGTAGTCTATGAAACTTGCAAGGAACGGGGTAACTAAAATTTTTGTATCCCCTGTTATTAAACATATCAGACAGATTAATAATGGAACAACTTCAGGTCATAAGATAATAGTCCCTGTCATAAGTAATGGTGTAATTACATCATATTTTGTTATAATATGGGAATATTCAGATAATACACCAGATGAGTATATTTATACTCGTAATTTGACTCCCCTCCTTCTCATATCCGTTAATACCGGTATTTATCGTAATGAAATCCTAATGAAAAGGGATTCAATTCATTTATTTAAATCAAATAAATAATATTAAATTACAGGAAGGTAAAAGTTAATGTATGCAACTGAATATTAAAGGGATATACATATTTTTAAGAAAGGATGATTTATGTGAAAATCTTTTTTAATTTCAATTGAACTGTAGAAACGGCCAGTAGGCAGTAATTGCTTCGGGCTGATGGCGTTGTCGTGAATCTAAGATATGCTTGCAATTCGGACAAAACAGGTGTTCTAAAAATGAAATGTGGAAGTGTTATTCAAATGGCGTACACGGTCTTTGAAGCTGTTGTAGGTATGTACTCAGCGAGCGATAGTACGGACTGAGTGTTGATACTTCCAAAATTTTGTAAATTGGCATCGCGAATTCATTGAATTCGGCTCGACAATATTTCTGGTTTTATAGCTAATTTGTTCCTGATAAAACAAGAGGCGGACCGGATGTCAAAAATTTGTTTCTTTCTCGTAGCGTACGGTTGTTGTACATCGGTGACACTTGCAATCCCCCGCCCGCCGGTACGAATTTCAGGGCGGCTTTTTCTCCCTTGGGGTTGGAACGGGAGTTTAAATTTTCATCTGTGCATTAGCCGCGGCCGGGGGAAGGTTCTCGGGGGGTAGGCCGTATTCTGTCCCGTACCCGGCGCCCCGATTCAGTATGCTACATCGGCTCTCGGGCTCCGCGTCATCATCCATCATCCGGGCGTCATATTTCATTCTGTCCCACCTCTCCCGCCGACTTCGGAGTCCCCTTTCTATTCGCCCTACATTTTTTTTGCATTCTCCCCTCTCTTTTTTCCAGCCGAATTCCGTAAGCCCCTGCGTTTTCCAGGACCATGCGAGGAATTACCGATTTTCACTTTTAGGCGAAAAGGAAAGCGAGTGAATACAACCGCTTTTACATTTGTTATTTTGGAATAATGCGGTAAGAAATTTATGGTATCTTGAAATATGCGATTTCAGTTTGTTCGAAATTTTTTCGAGGGGAGATCCCTTTTTGGGCGTTAATCGAAAAAAATTATGAACACCATCTACCTAAACCTATTGATAATACCCCGTTTGTTTTCGTCGTTAACTTTAAATATTTTTAATATTAATGGATGATTATTCAAAGTAGCAATTATGAATGCAAATTACCTCCCTTATTTTATTTTATAACACGGGGACGAATTGAACGACTGAAGTATCAATATTATAATTTCTTTTATCCCGTTTAATATTCGGGATATGATAACCTTAATAAACGGAACAGATAGTAATGATGATATATTACTATGCGGTCTGTCTCAATTCCTCCGTTCGGTCGGTGCCCCCATTATTCATCCGGTTCAAACCGTAGTAAATCAGTTGAATAAGTTTATATGTCGTGGCCGCAAATACGGAATTGAAAACAATTTATTTCCATTAACTCCGGACTGAAATAATATAAAGGGACTGCTTATTGCCCGTTTTATTTATTTATTTCTTCATAATAACACAATTATGGCAGAACAATTACCAGAATTTGAATACTTTTGTGTTTGTCTTAAATTGAATTCATAATCAATGAATTCATAAGCTTTTTGTAGAATTCATATCAACTCGTTTCTGGTTCGACGATATACATTCTTGAATATGCTTTTTTGATATTGAAGCATTTTATTATTAAATTCTTTTATTAGTATATATAGAATTTGTTGGGATCTGGAATCGAACCTATTGCTTGTTCTACGTGAGGCGAAATGTCGTAGATTTACTTTTTACCTTATTTCATAGGCTATGAATGGCTGTTTAAACTGAACGTATTTGATGAATGCACTACGATAATGTATCTCTCAGCATGTCACGACAAACGATTTCACCGCTCGAGGGAAGATAAATGCGATTCCCGGGCTATACATGAGATGTTTGAACTAGATTTATGTATCTATCCCCCCCCTCTCCCTCTCCTCTCTCTCTCTCTCTCTCGATGTCGGGCACTGGCCACAGCCTTCAGTTTCAATTCGTACAGCAATTAATATACCGCATTAGCGACAGCATAGGGACGTCACGGTTCACAAACGCCACGGTTAAATCAACAGAGATACAATCATTTACCATTCGATGCATACTAGATTTGGAATTTGGCAAATGTTCCAGTATATGTTGCGATTATTAATACTGGCCTATATAGGTTAACCTAATACTGCTAGTCGCCATCGTCCCACCGAACTGGTAGTTTTACAGCCTGTGTAATTTAAACTAGTTGAGTTGTTTGTTGGCGAAACCTCGTCTTTGATTGTATTAATTAAATAAATAAAAATAAATGTCGGAAACGAAAAACAAGAACTAGGACACTTAAATTCTGTATCAGAATTATCACTGCGAGCGAACTCAAATCAAACAGAAGAGATATCCGCTAGAGTTGCTCAGAATGTATCAAAGCGTCCTTCAAACGACGGAAGATTGAATTGGATTCCTAGTAAAGTTCCTACGAAGAAATAAGAACAGCGGCTCTTCTTATTTTCCTCACTTAGGAATTCAAAACTTCTTAGACTGGTGATATTTGTTTCCTAGGAAAATTATCCTAGCATTTTCCGAGTACCTGCCGCTCGAAAGACCAAGTTGACGTTTATGTTTTATTAAGTTTAATAATAAGGACTAAATCGCTATTTTAAAAATTACAAACTGTGTAACGAGTCTACAAAGGGTCATGTAAATAGATAAGAAATCCGACTAGAGTTTTTTAAGTGTATAATAACAATCCCATTGTTATATTAAAACGGCGGTGCCTTTTACAATATTTTCAAATCAAATATCCGGTGATGCGCTAAAATATTCGGATAATGGGATATCCCGCGAGTAATACTTAACTTCAAACAATGCGAGGATAAAATTGATGTTTGTTTAAAGTAATAAGCAGGATGATTGAGCACGTCCCCCTTTTTTCCGCCGGCGGTTCGATTAACCCGTCCCCGGTTTACTTAATTGAATATGTTTACCTTCAATTGGACGGCCGGAGCTTGTTGAGCGCCATTAGCGCTTGAGGGGTGGGGGGGGGGCGTCGTTGCTCATGTTTGATACATCGGTACCCAACCAGAGTTTGCTTTTAATTTAGCGTTCAATCGATTCGCTACGGGCTCGCCGGTCTCGTACAGACAGGTGATTGATCGGCTACAGAACTAGAACCTAATGCGAGCGCTTATTAGTGCGGCGAGAGGAATTCCGTCGTTTGAAAACAGTGAAAACCCCAAATGTGATTCTGTCGAAATGGTGGGCGTTGAATACAACTACTGACTAAATAAATTCAGGAAAAATACTTCTTATTTTATTTTAAGTCGGGACTACAATTTTTTAATTTGGGTGAAAAATCCTCCCATTGGTGATACAGGCCATTTGGAAATGGGTTTTCAAATCTGAAAATCTCAAAATCTAGACTGGACTGTAAGTTTCACAGACGGTTTGTCCTACAGAATATGGGGTACACTGGAGAAAGCATTACAGTAATTTATAAACGGATAGTGAAATACCTTCTAAACATGTTTTTAGATAAGTATGTTACTGAACAGATGCCGTTAATCTCTTCGATGCGTTGGTATTGCTGTTTCCCCATTCAGAATATATTTTCGGTTTTTTTTGGCATCGTGTTTACCGTTTAATCACTCCTTTCCCGGCGCTCGGTCGAATCAAGGAACCAGTTAATTCTTGGTTTAATTGGGCACAAATTGTAATTTAAAGGCTGAGCAATGTCGACTCCGTTGGGTGGAAACGGGAGCCTTTTAATCTGAGCTCTGGGTCCGAAGCTGGGGAAATATGATGCCCGAAAATAGGATGAGGGGTTTGCGCCTGTGAGGAACCTGACGGCGGTGGTGCTCTCACTCCCTCCCTCTCCCTCTCTCCCTCTCCCTCCCTGCCTCTCTCCCTCCCTCTCACGCCCCATTCCGCTCGGGCGAACCCTTCACCCGGGAGTCTAATGTCTGCAAGGCTAGGCGCACCGACGGCTTCAAATTGCTTGTCAAACACGAAATGTTAACGCTCCTCCCACCGCCAACTATTTTCCCAGTTAATGATCTAATGTGTGCATGCGAAATTGTCCCTTCTTCAGTGGAAACGGCGTTCGAAATAAAGAGCAACAAATCCCCGCTTCACTTTCCGCTCGGTTACACTTTCTCCCCGTTGTCAGTAGGCCTCGCTGCATTCTCACAGTATCAGAATTATAGCCGTGCATAAGGCTTGAATAACATAAATGGGTGGATTTTAATAGAGGAGCTAAAATTATATTTTCTAGTAATTATTAAATTAAGGTGCTGAATCTAAATCGCACATTTAATTTAATTGAAGATATAATTTCAAACATTATTCATAGAATTATGAACTGTAGGAATTGTAGCTATAAATATACAGAAGCCCTTCACGTATTTGCAGCCAATTATTGTGAATTCAGGATATTCATGCCTGGTATAATATTTCCAAATCGAATTTCATACATATCCACACATTTTTCTATAGTATTGAGCCCATTTTATGTGACAGAAAATTAAAATCAGTCCCCCTATGATATTAAAAGGTGAAATCACTTACTCGTTATGTATTTTTTGTATAATTGAAGTACTAATTTATTTTTTCACGTTTGTTTCAGGTGAGTTTTCATTTTTGTTGGCACGAATTTCGCTGTTGAGAGAGGAGTAGGTGAAGGCTGTCGGCCCGAATTGTGAGTACCGTGTGTGTGCTACTTCTTATTTTGGCTTTGAAAAAGAACCTTTATACGGGAGAAAATGAAATAAATTTTTGGAATGGAATGGAATTTCAGGTAATTTGTTCTCCTTCAGATCGAACAGTGACCAAAAGTTATGGCTTTCATTTACTCTACAAAATTGTACCTCATGAATATTTATGTGGAAAATTTTCTTGTTGCTAATGAAGTTGCTACATTTGACATTTTACTGTCATTTAGCCTATTATTATATTTGTTCAAGTTACATTAAAGCTATCACAGTTCACTGTTTAGAATTAATTAAATGTAGATTCACGTGTACCGGCTCGCAGGGCTTTCTACGTACTTTAAATGAAAGTTTTTTTGTCCCTAATTTATACAGAATCGTTTTTTATCTTTGTTTTTATTTGGGCAGCTTCGCACTTATGAGAATTCCCTATCGGCTTTTCATCCCGCTCCAGTGTTGGTCGTATTTCACAGGCTCGCTCTCGGTGTTGGTGAAATTCCCGATAATAAAATTGCCCGTGTCGGACCTCCCCCCCGCCTCGTCCGCTCCTCATCCCGGTTTAATATTGTTCAATAAAATACCGTCCCTGGTTTATTCGAAGGAGCCGTCCTCCTACCCACCCCCGGTCCATCTCCTCCTCCTCTGTAGGGACTAAATTTAATATAACAAGCGTTTGGAGGTGGGGACGGATCCCGGGGGTACGCTAGTTAGGGGATGCCGCCCCCGCTGTGTCTTGACGCCTAATAGACACAACCTCCCCGCCCCCAGCCCGCACCTTTTGCCGGCACGATATAATATACTGGTCTTTTATACAATAAGGAGACAATCCTTTTTATGTAACGTGAAAAAGCCCCTTCCAGCAGATTGCGGATATTTTATAAACATTTATTTTTAGGCCCATTCTTACATCTACGCTCAAAAGCCAATTATATTAAAACTGTTACATAATTCAATAGAACGTAATTATAAAGAAAATATTAATAATAATTATACGCATACCATCCAGTAATAATAATGTTATTAAGAATTAAAAATGACTACCTAATTTATTATATGCATGTGAATTATTATAAAATATAAGTATTAGTTAAAAATTAGATTTTCAATTTTTTTATTTGATGTACCAAAATATAGCAATAGGCATAACTGAAATGAATAAATTATTAATTTAACATACCTGTTTTGCGGTCTGCGAGGGGTTGGAATACCGTAGATTTCGTGTGTTTCTATCTCCTCTCTCTGGTTTGGTCTTTTTTGGCTAGACCGGTTTCGGCCACTCGCCATCTTTAGTAGCGGCGTTAGTCACTTTTTCACTTTGGATGTGTTTCGGGTATCCTCACTGCACACTGTCACTGTCGCTTGTACTGTGACCAAACCAGCGAGAGGAGACAGAAACACACGAAATCTGCAAATAAATTATTGATTTCTTCGCCGTGAATCATGTGACTAAATTAGCGACAGTTTCAATCGGTGATATTCCTGTATTAAATTAAGTAATTTGCATATGAATTCTTGCATTCAGGAAATTAGTAGAAATGATATTTTTGCGGTCAGAATCCAGGGAAATTATTTGTATCCCTTTTTTCATCGTATGTTACCGTTGCATCGATTGTATATGCTGGAATATGCATTCCTTTTTAGTTTCAGGGCGTTTTCTCTGTATAATTGCATGGTGTCATTATATAATAATCGGCTTATAACGGGGTCGGACTTAAACAATAATTCTGCGTCATCATTAAAAGAGTCGAGTAAAGGTAATAGGCATTAGGGGCCGAGGGCCGGGATTGTATGCCCCTGGGGGGACCCTAGTTAATAAGAGACCTTCCCTTAATAGACAATCCCGCGGGACCCTCTACCTTCAGCCCCCGGCTTCCTTGAAATATTAGGCACTCTTTTGTGCCGCGAGGACTTCGCTATTTCATGCACCGAGCTTTGTACACAGACCGGTATTGTACCGGTACAAAAGGTGGTTTTAATGCGAAACGGCCCCCCGAATTGTCACTCGATTCCCGTCGATGTAATCAGCGTCTGAAACCCATTAATATATACAATCAATAAAGGTTTAATTTAGCTGATAGAAACTTTTATACATCGAACTAGGAATCAGTGGATACACTTTTTATCTTTTCGCTTGATTGAAGAATGATTCGGGTTTGTAAAGAAATATAATAAAGGAGTGTTAAAGGAAAGTATGGGCGTTTGTAGAGGAGAGTTATTCTGGAAAATACAGTTTGGGTGGAGACGGACAGGTCGCCCAGAGGCCGTCGACGGCGGCGGCCATTTCTCAAAAGCTCGGCACCGCCAGGCTTGATAAATTAATTTCCCCCCGGATAAGACGTGGCAGATATGTGTTGTTTTTTCCTTTCTGTCGCGCGGCTGTTTGGAAATTCCGCAGAATTTCCCGTGCTTTGGGCCGTACATTGTTGGCTGTCAGTGTTCGCGTGGAGAGTTTTATTTGAGTATAAGGCGTTTGTGTGGTTTTGGGCTGTTGCAACGCCTTTCTGTTTTCACTGTAACTAACTAAGGTAAACCTGTTTCGGTTTCTCGATGTCTTCACTAGTGTTCCGTCATCACTTCAACTGTTTGTTTATATGAACTACGTTATTTTTGCTATTGTCTCTTTTCGTTAGAATTTAGGTAGATTGAAGGAATGAAATCTCAGAAGCCTGAAGACGACACGCATCTTCCGCCTCACATTTTCATATTGAATTATTTCTAGAAAAATAATTTATATTGCCAGAGTTGTTCATATAGTCAATGAACCTTCTTAACACGATGTATACTCTTTAAATCAATGCTTCTTTAGTTTTAAATAAAAATACAGTCTTCGCCTAATTTCTGTGCCAACATCTGCGTTAAACTTATGATAACAAGTTGTTTTTATCAAGAAATACTTTTGGCATTATATTTTCCCTACTGTAATTTTAATTCCTGCCTGCATAAATCTTATTGTAACACTAATGTATGCTGTTGGTATTTTAGTGAAATTTATTTTCAGGCATTTACATTTTTTCCTGAGGGGGGAAATGGAAGCGCTCAGGTGCCCTATTTAGCGAGTGGAAAAATCCGATTTCACTTAAAGCTTTGTATGTTGAGTCGAGGAAAAAAAGGATTTATTTATTTCGCTCCTTATTAAAGTATTCAAGAATTGGAATAGTAAGCTTTGTTTGAATTTATCCAATCAATTAGTAAAATTGTACCGGCGAAGAGCATTCAGCAATATAAGTATTCATATTTCGTGCTATTTTAAAAATAATTGTTCTTAAAATTTTTTGAATTCATAAATAAGAAAATCCTTTCCCATGCTAATATTTGGCTCGCTGACTGATAGAATTCTTTCAGTAGTCTTATTAAGAGGTATTGATCGAATAGGTGATTTCCTACCAGAATGAAAGGTATGTTCAATATTTCTTGCTTGGAAATCGAACCCTGTGCCTTGGTATTCTTGATTTTCGGTTATTCTGAGAGGTTCATTAAAATTGTACGGGTTTTTAACCAGACTCGCGGTTGTTCGAGAGGTCCGAGTATTATATATCCTTGGTTGTGCCCAGGGAAATCAATTTTGACTTAAAAAAAATTCCTGGTAAAGAAACAAACTCGGGAAAAATTAGGGCCAGCCTTTGAATGTGCGTGGGACCTTAGAAAGTGGAATTCCCGACCCAATTACCCGCGTTATAACTTGGGAATTATTTTTGAACCCGTTTCGACATTTTGAGTCTCCTCTTGGGTAAAGAAATCGTTATTGGATGAAATATGTGGATTTAATACGCGTTTCTCTCCAATTATAATTTATTTATTTATTGACTCAACAGTTTGGCTGTAGCCGTTCACTTGAATAACCACTTGGATATCCCAGGACATCATTTTCAATGAAAATATTTTATACAAACCATAAATCGGAATCTTGAGACAATTAAAAAATGTTACAATAATGGCAGAAGGTAAAAAGATAGTTATAAAACAAATTTTAGTATAGGTTTATAAAATATTATCTATATGTTATGTGTTTTGGCAATACGTGGCAATAATTATTTGTTAAAGTATTTTTTGGCATAACTCCAAACAGGACAAGCGTTAATCAATATTGCTCCAAGTCCCGCAGGTATTAGGATCGAAACAGCAATTGTGCTTATTTTCCCCTCGGATTTTAGAACGAGATTCGCCTCCACTACGCGGCTTGAGAGAGCAACTACCGCGCGCTAAGTGGGGGAGGGCCCAAGTTTAATCTAATATGAATAATCACGAGCGGGGGAACAGGAGAACAGTGTCTTTAAACGACGGGAAGTTTGGGGCCCTAAAATTGCCGACGCACGCCCCGAGGGCCGGGTTGGCTGCGAAGTTCTTCCTTCGGGCGGCCGCAGGCTTGAGTGGCCCCGAGAAGTCGTACCAACCGAGGCCCGAGGGTTAGGCTCCGTCCCCTCCAGCCCTCTCAACATTTCGATTGAAGTTTCCTCCGCGGGATGTTTCAATTGGACCGCACTTAGTCTCCCCACCATATTCTGTTCAACCGCTCCGGTTTGCCCAATTATTCCTTTGAGGTGAACTTTAACTTGTCCAAGGTATTGGAAAAAGAATTGAAAATATGTCAAGCCTTACTGTGGTATCATTTCAATACTTTCCTGTTTTAGATATATCATGCAAGTTTCAGGAATTAAGTTCAAGAATATGGGGTTTTATTTGCTAGTAGTAGTAAATTTCGTGTGATTCTGTCTCCTCTCGCTGGTTTCGGCTGCTCGCCATCTTCAGTAGCGGTGGTAGTCACTATTGGCACTTTGGATGTTTTTTGGGCATCCTCACTGCACTGTCACTGTCACTGTCACTTGTACTGCGGTGGTTGCCTGTTTGTCGTGTATATATATACGTGTCTTGTTACTGTGTTTTTGGGGGATGTTGTTTGTGTAATTTCAGTTGAGGGGGTGGGATTTTGTTAATCTGCTTAAGTCTATGTCGGATTGTCGGTCAAAGGGGGATTAGGCCTTACAAACAGACAACCACCACAGTACAAGTGACAGTGCAGTGAGGTTGCGCAAAAAAGCATCCAAAGTGCCAATAGTGACTAACACCGCTACTGTATTCCGGCCCCTAGCAGACCACAAAAGAGGTATTCTAAACTAGTAGTAGTAGGTTATTTATTTCAGCCCCATTTCTGGACACTATTCCTTTTTTAATTTATTCCCCCGTAATATTGGCTTCGGTGAAAATTTTGATAGGTTGTTGAAAATTAAGGTTCCCTCCTGGCAGAGGGAAGAAATCTTAGTGGTTCATCGTAGAGCGGGCTAGCCCGTCGCGCGTGATCCCATTCTTCCGCTTCCGCGCATGTGCACTCCGAGTAGTCGGACAGCCTCAAGCTGAACAATGAACGACCCTGTCACCGGGAACAACAGCCTCGTACTCCAGTCGCCCCGAACACGGCCCACGTATTGTGTTTAGTTTTACTCCGTGCGTTTAACTGTTGCCGCGTCTGGCGGTCAGTTAGTGTGAGTAGACCCCCCTCGCCCCTTCGGTGTTCCCTCGCGTTCGGCAGTTCACAGAGTCGTGCAATAATACAGGTTATAGAGAGGGACCTGACAGGTTAACGCGGCACTAACCGTGTACGCCGGCAGGTCGACAATAACATAACCGGTTATCGCGCCCCTCCATAATATACCCCCACCTGCCCACCCTATTATGGGTACAACCTTAGCCGGCGATACGCTGGGCTGTCCCCAAACCACCGCCGTCACCCCATAAACTCCACCTGTACTATACCCGGTCCACTTCCCGGGACCCACATTTCTATACCCGGCATAGGGACCAACCTTTATCAGAACTCCTTATGGAAACATCCAGTTGTACTTGAATACGGAACTACTTGTATTTTAACCTGAAAATACTAACTTCCACTTGGATGCATTTCAATAAAACCTAACTGATTTTATTCCGATTGCGTCGTTCATATATCCCTTGTACAGTAATTTTCCTATTCTGACAACTATTATGAAGTCATACAGATTCCCAATAATACACTCGAGAGAATAGATACAATTCAGTTTATATTTAGTTTTTCCCAACTAACATTTATTCAATTCAGATACTTATTTGCAACTTATAGACCTCAACCTTTCACTCAAGCTTTCCCGACCTCTGTGGACTCGCATTAGCTCCAGATTCGCCTCTTTTGCCTCCTTTCTTTTTTTTTTTCAAATTGGGTTTCTCACCGGTGCTCGGTTTTGCGGCTCGTACTCCTAAATTCTTCGGTCGTTTAAAAGCACTCTCGTAAAACGGGCGGGCTTTATAACTTCAAAGGGGATTTCCCCATTTTCGCTAATTCCCGACCGCCGTTTTTGACGGCAATTAAACTCCATTTCTTCACCGGGTTTCTTTCCCGGGCGGTCGTTTCCGTTTTGATCAGGGCCCGCACTGTAAACAGACGAGTAAAACAAAGGTAGAAACCCTCCGGCTATTTATTTCACCTCGATTCGATTCGGGAAAATTAATTTTATCGCGCAAAGTATTTTGTACTTAATACATCTTTCACGTTACTTTCAGTCGTATTTTATTCAAGTTTAGCCAGTTCATTGTGCCGGAAAGTTCCGGATCGACGGAGTTGGCTTCAAGTGTACCTTCCAAGTGTAAATTCCTTAGGACGATAATAGGGTTGGTTTACGGCTGTGTTTTTTGAAATGCTCGGTGCTGCATGGACATTCGAATAGCGCCATTTTTGTTGCCATTTATGAATCGCGTTACACGCTCGAATTGGAATTGGGGAAAGGAATTTTTTTGGGGGGTTGTAAAAACGGGAGGGAATAAAAAAGAAGCAGTCCTCCTTTCGCATTTTTGCGGATACATGACTGGGGACCATTGGGGCCGTCAGCTTTGAATGAGTTTAGCATAATCCTGTTTTAATTAGGCATTAAACAGGGCGCAGGGCCGCCGACTCCCTAACGACACTTTAATCCTGGAAGAACGCGCCATCTGTAGAGTGTGCCCCACGTCCCCCCTCAACCGGGAATAGTAGCAGAATGTGTCAGGCTGTGTTATAGTTATAAGTTTAGTTGTCGGCTACATGAAATTACTTTCCTTTCTATTCATAGGGGTTAAAATCGCATTTAATATACAAAAAATAGTAATATTTATATGGACAAGCATTACAACCAGTTAGGCGAGTGAAGTAATATTCTTACTTCCTTCCCTGTATTAATAGCCGATTCTATTGATGACGACATGAAGCATAAATTTATTGCAGTTATTTCCTTATTTAGTGCAGTATTTCCTTTATGAACACCAATGTTACTTTTCTGGCCAATAATCTTAAAGTACGAAGTTATCCTAATAATTGTAAGTTAAAATTAATGACTGATTTTCGTGTGTAATTATAAAGTTGAAATGTCCTTGCAGTGAGTTGTTTCACGAATTTGAGTGCTTGAACTAACAGGAAGGGCAAATGAAAATAATCGTAAGGACCAATTAGGCGATAATTAATAGGCGAATAAGTGCCGTTTAAAATTGGTCCTACACAAAGTGTATCAAAATATTAACATTGGAAGTGACTGTATTGGGTCGTCCAATATTTGCGGAGCTCTAGACACGGCGTCCAGTCATTTTCGGATTTTCGCCCCCTCTTTTCTTTCTGAGGCTCTTCCTTACAAATTCAAGCGGGGATTTTATATATTTTCACGACAGTTCGTCCAAACGTGATCTTCATGTCGACTATTTCAGACACGTTTTCGAGCGACATAAAAACCCTCTCATCTAATCGAAGACCGACTGGTGAAAACTACGCGAGAGACCCGGTAACTGTGAGAGTGATGACCGATTTGTTTTGATCGGTCAAACGGAAACACATTAGCTTCGAATTTCCGTTTAGTGGTCTGCACGGTTCGCCTCGTCGTCCGTCTCCGCTCGCTGGTTCGGTCTGTTTCTAAACCGGTTTCTGCAGATCAAAAGCACGACGAAAGCAAAAGACGAAACTAGCTAGTGAAGACATAATTCCTCAAGAATCCCATAAGAAACACAATTATTATAAATATGGGGAAATACTATAACTGCAATAGTTTAGGATATAAATATTTTAAAAAAATAAAGCCGTTAGTGCTGTACATTCCTTTTGCACAGTGCTGCATCTGTTAACCTATTTTTTTCTATGATGTATTTTTTATCAGACTTACCATTTCTTTTTTTGAATTATTTAGTGGGTCCATTAAGGTCTTAACGACGACTGAGGGAAACTGAAAGCTCTATGGCATCGCAATATTGTTGCTATTGAGTTCCTTCTTTTAAATAAATTTGTCGTTTCTGCTACCTGTTGGTTTTGTAGCCTATATAGCCCGATCGAAATATTAATGCAAGAAGAAATGCTTTGTGGTTTATACAGATTCTTACCGTCGAGCATCGTGTTCCCTGTTTTCCAGTTAGTCTGCAATATTCTGGCGAATTGAAATGATGAAATTATACTATTAACGCCTATATTAACCATTCATAAATCGGAACGGAAAGTAGCCTCCGCTGCGCCCATTGATTTCGGCCCATTGACGATATCAATATACCGGAATCCAATATTACTAAGGTGGATTGACCGGCGGTAGTTTATTGTCCCGCTCTCCCGGATTATCTGGGGACGATTGCATTTTGCGGATCCAATTTCAGCCCGTTAATGAACCCCTCAATGATTCATCGCCTTACTGATAACCGCCGGCCCGCTATCCACATTCCCTGCGGGGATTATTAGATTTCAGATTGCAAATTTAATCTTCATAATTGGCGTTGATCTTTTTCGAATTAATTACTAGTTTTTATTTAAATTATTTTTTCGGGCACGATAATCCTAGCTGCCGTTGAAAAGGTTAATCACCGGCGTGTCAAAGATAGGGTTTGATTAGGATATATCGAAGCTATTATGTTTATTCGATTGTTGATTGCGATAATAGTTGTTTGTGGTGTTATTTTATTTTTAATTTGATTAGAAATTAATGTGTACATTGTAGAGTAGATGCCGGAATAAAACATAGATTATGACTGATTTCGATTTGCATTTGGCTGCCTGAACTCCAAGACTGAGGTACCCGACGGGAGATCGTTTACTCGGTTAAAATTGACTGTAGGGGCCCCCGAGGTTATCGGGTGGTATTCGATATATCGATATATACGGATGAATCGATGTCGTCAACTTGGTCAGCCATATTTGTTTTCACATCGCATACTTTTATTAAGGTGTTCGACGGGTTTTTTTTTTAGTAAAGGGAAAGGAAGTAATTATGACACGAAAAGAAATATATAAAAAATAATATAATAAAACTAAAAACCAAAAATAACCCGCCTAATTACAAAGGAATGATCAAAATAAAAAGCACAACCCGTCGGACGCGATGTGAAAACAAATATGGCTGACAAAGTTGACGACATCGATTCACCCGTATATATTGATATATCGAATACGCCCGATAACCTGGGGCCCCTACAGTAAATTTTAACCCGTTCGCGGTTAACGTTGCCGGGGTAACGGTGAACATTTTCATTACAGAAATGTTCGGAGCAATTTCATATTGCGTTATTGTGCTCGGGGCTTCCCTCGCGCTAGTCGGGTGCTCCAGGCGACCCCGTTGGTCGGTCAGAGACTGCGTTGAGAGACGCGTCAAGATCACCAACACGAATATAGACCGGGTCGTGGAGTACTTCACGTACTGCAAGGACGCGGCCGGGGACATCGAGGAGGAGGAGAAGAGGGAGATGTACGGGCGGGTGGTCGCCCACAGGCTGAAGGAGTCGGCAAGGCGGTACGCGGTCGAGATGGGCCCCGGCCCGAAGAGGGTCCAACCGGCCAAGCGGACGCTGCAGGCCCTCTACAGGCACCTCCTCATCGAGATCGCCCACCACCCGGCGGCCAATGCCCAATCCGAAGCCGGCCCCACATCGCCCACGTCCCGCCTCTACGAAGACAGAGAGCCGGACTACCCCTGCGCCTGCCCGCAGCCTCCCATTACCCAAACATTCTGGGACGATTTCCCGTCCATCGTGATAACCCTGCTTTATGTTATCCTGGCCATTCTGTCAGTCATGCTCATCGTATATATCTGCCGAAAGATGGGCAAGAAGGATTACGAATCTCCTGATGCTTCGCAGTAAGTTCATTTGGTTAATATTTACTACAGTGGCCCCCTAGGTTTTCGCGCGTGTTCGATATATCGATATATACGGGTGAACCGATGTCGTCACTGGGTCGGCCATCTTTGTTTTCATACCGGGCAATCATTTTCCGACTTCCCTTATTGTATTTAGGGGAGATTCATAGGTAGATGATTATGAATACGGGTGAAAAGTAGATGTAGAAGTTGGGAACCCGTCACTTTTACTGCCATTTTAGCAGTTCTCAGAGGACCCTGCTGACGAAAAGAAATAATGAAGGTGGCGAGGAGCCAAAACCGGTTTCTGTGTAGGCTTCAACAAGTGTCGAATCGCCAGCGCTCAGAATTACGGGTACTATTGCATAATTAGCGGTTGTATTATTTCTTCTAATCTAATTATTTGTCCCACCGTGCAGGTTGGATTTAGAAGAATGCCTCAATCGGATTCTGAAACAGGACCCCAAAGGTATGTTCGATTAGGCTATCATGTCCTGATAATAGGTTCCAAACAAAAATTAGTAACTCCTGAAATTTTGGGAATTCTAAAATATATTAACGCAATTAGTTTAACGTTATATATGAGTGTATTTCTAAGTTCTGCAAAATATGGAGTTTATATTTACTTTGAAATTTTTACTAATATCCAGGGTCACGTGAACGTTTCATCTGACTCAAACAAAATGAAAATATCTAATACTTAAATATACAATATAGAAATATTCATTCCGGGATTCGCGCGTAATTATCTCAAATCATTGTCATATCTGCAAGAAATTTCTGTAAGTAATAATAACGCTGCAGAAGATATTAATTCAGAAATACAAAATTTCTTTTAAAACCTTTAGAATTTTATTGCACTGTGATAAATTTTTCACAAAAAATAAATGGTTGTAAAAATTTGTTTTAGCGCCCAGCTGGTGTAAAATTGTACAGGCGTCCAGTTTAAGCATGTTTAGTAATCTCTACAATATTATTTTCAGTAATCAAAGCCATTTTGGGGGAACATTATATGGGTCAGAAAATCAAAATTAAACTTGTCTACTCTTCATCTTAATTACGCCATTCAGAAGAAGTATTATTATAAATTCCTGTGAAAACACTGCAAAATTTAAATTCCGCAGAATCAGAAAAGTCGAAATCGTTTTATTAGCAAATTTTACGGTGTTCGAAATTCTAATTCAGCAGTCTCCCACTGTAAGTAGCTAATATTAGCGTACAGTCAAATTACAACTACCGCCGTGCTGTCCTTCGGAGATTATTGTTGTTTCGAAACTTGCAGCTTGGCAGACCTGATTTAAATTGCGGTCGAAACTTGGAATCACACACGTTTTCGAATATCGTTTAGCGTGCAGCGAGGCGGACGTGAAGAGCGCGCTTATGTCGGTGTACGGGACCGGGGAGGGACAGCGTTCGAGCGGTGACCGAAAGCAAGCGAAAAGGAAGAAAGCGAGGGAAGAGAAACGGGGAGCGACCCCGCCGGGGAGAGTCAGGAACGCGAACGACACGAAGAGAGTTCAGAGCAGGACTCGAACCAACTCGCTTTCGGAGCTCACCTCCTCAGATATAGGCTCGTAAGTTGGCCTAAACTTCACCCAATCTGTAATGTCAGTAGGCTAATATATTTTAAATTTTTATAAAACAATTAATTCCAGCGTTGGATCTAACCCATGCGTATAGCTTTACACATCAACCTCCGAATCATATAGTTAGTAGTCATTACTCAGTGTTGTGTATTACCTCTATTTTAGGTTACAGCACCTAGTCTTTACGAAGCAGTCACCTGTTATCGACGTAGCCTTGAGTCCGATACCTTTCAGGATGAAAATAATTGTAAATTCTATTCGACCTATCCCTTATATCTTATATGATATTTCAGGGAATCGGAAAGAGAGATAGCGAGGACGAAGTCGCTCATGTGACGCGTACACACCTCCTTAACAGAGAGCCCCGACGCCTTGTCCCGCCTTCGTTGCATTACAAATTTGAAGTTCCACCAATAAAAAAATATACAAAAAGTTTGAAAAACCTTGTTTCTCAATTACATATATTGCTTTGAATCAGAGATAGGGTATAAGATAATTAATCTTCGATAAACATTATTACCGTTTATATTGATATAAAAGGATTCTGAAGCCTTAATACTGTCTTCTAAAATCGTCATTGAGTAATATAATATAGAGAGCCTGAAGCAACTTTTGACAATTTTCTGCTAGATTAGGTAAGAAATGATTGTTTTCAAATTGATAATTTAGCCGTTTTAATTGAGAATCAGCTATAAACAAGACTGTCCTTTAGTATTTTGGGCAAAAGTTAAATAAGGGGTTTATTCAACTTTGCTAATTGAACGAAAGGTCGGCTTCAATCAGAATCAGTCTTTTTGAAATTGGAATGACTGCTCCCCGCTTAAGCGGAACACGAGAATTAACAGATATAAACTTGTTATTTGTGATGTTATTCGTGGGGTCTTGTGGAACAGATGGCGGGCGACGCGGCGGCTCAGACGTTAGTAGTGGACGGCGACACATGTGGGAAATAAAGTTTTTCTGCCCTTCCCCTTTCTCGATTCGACATTTCTTTTATTGTTTGATGATTGTAGGCGCCGACACTCTCCCACCCCCGCACTCGTGTGTTTTCTTTTGCCTCACGGCCTAATTTTGCCTTCCTGCCAACTGTGGTCATCCTCACAAACCAATATTCTCAACATTATATTATAACTAGTGTTCTTATACTTTTTTATATTTAGCGACAATTAACGAGAATTTTATTCTGTCCGACAATTCAAATTGTCCGCGAGAGATTGAAATACATATTAGTAGACTGTTATTTACATCAGTTCATTATGCTAACTAGGAAATAGACAAATTTATTATGAAAAAATTTTAACACTACAAATATTTCGTTTGATTCACCTTTTGGGCGCCCATTCGATATCTTCCATTTAGTGGAGAGGCCTTAAAATAAGTAGCGGCTTGAAAAGTGTCACCTGCAAAACTGTCACAGTCCAGCTTCTGGAATTCAGTTTTTCGTTTTTTTTCTTATATGTTTTCTCTGCTTGCAGAGAAACCCTCGTTATCGAACTGCTCGCTGTCACCGGCTAAAATTGGCAGCGATCAGAGACGTCTCCCGGCAGAAGACCCGGTACCAATTTATTTTCGATATTCATTATATACCGTTCGATTTTTTCCGCCCGATGAATCTGTTGTATATTTCCGAATATTATTTTTCAAATAGTATTCAAAAATGATTTCAACTGTAGTATTTCAATAGTATCTGCGCTAGTACCACTACTGCAGGTTCATCAAATGGAAAGTCGTTTGGAGATTCGCTCCTTTTTTTATTCCCAAGAAACTGGTTCACATCTTACTGGGAATATTCCACTTGAAATCTTCTGATAAATATCTGGCATCGATTCATAGGGCAGGAGTGTAAACAAACTGAAATAAATCTTCCTTTCTCCTATGAATTCGTCAGTTAGTGGAAACGTTCCAGTGAATATATGCGATGTATATATTCTAACGTTTATTATATTATTCTGTTTACAGTCTTTCAGTTATTATTCATTGGATTACACTTGCCTTTTTGTACTGATTCCTGCAATGCCCTCCAAAATGATTAAGAAACGGGCAAAATCTAAGGGACGTTTCTCGTCATTAGATTTCAGAGAAACAATTTTCAACATTGAGAATAACAACATTCAAAATAACATTCTTAATTAAGAGAAGCACAGATTTTTTATAGCGAAGATTTGTTTCGCTTATCGTAGACCGTAGATAGTTTTAAGTCAATAATGTAGTTCGTGGTATTTGTCATGTTCTTTATTGTTCTTGTAATTATAATTCTATTTTTATAGTATTTAACTTTTCAATGCCTCAGTTGATCCGTTTTGTTTTTGTAATTATGCGTATGCATTTCAATCACTCCAACGCATAATTATTAGCGACTTTCGGAGAACGATTTATTCCCTGCCCGAATTATTCATAAGGCGTCGCGACGCCTCGTTATCTCAACGCTTGTTTTCGAGGTTAAAAAGTGGCCGGGAGGCCTTGCAGTTGTAGTATGCATGGGACATTCGCATTCATGCCCCCTCTGGCACCCGGTTTCCTCCCATCCTCCTCCTCGCCATGATAAAACCCCTCGAAGGAATACCCGCCACGGAAATTCCATTCTTTCCTGAATTCCCCCTCCGCCTGCAGATAAGTTATGCTCACGATCTTGGATCCTGTAAAATCTGAATTTTGGTTTCCGCGCGCCGGTGATCGAATCCCGGGCATGTCCATTCGCTTTATACCGATCTACGATATATTTGTTTGTCTTATGTACATAATTAATACGTTTATAGAATACAAACCCGTTGTTGAGCAACTGATAATATGAAAAACGGAGGGCTGTTGACCTTATGTTTCCTTTTTAATATTGCACGAAGCCTCAACAGCGTGAACAAGTTCTGTCTCTTGGAATTTTACTTTTCCGGATTCAGCGAAGTTCGGCGAATTAAACACATTAATTTGCAGATCGTATTGTTTCTAAATAGGGTTTTAACATGAAACACTCTACGCTCCTCTGATTGTATAATCGCAATATTTTTTTCGCTCAGACGATCGTTGCTTAGCTTCATAACGGAGGTCGGGTGAACCGTCCAGCGGGAATAACGGGCCGCCTCGTTAGTATTGCATCGGGCCAGTGGGGAGTATAAATAATGCGACTCCTGGACACCGGAGGACTGGCTTCTCCCCGGGGAGACGTCAGTACGTGACGGGCCTCGGGGAGAACCTCGCGGTCGCCCTACGGCCTCCAGAGGTCGTACCATGTTTCCATCCCGCCTTAGTTACTTAACAGTTCAGGCCTAGGACGTGATTTTTCTTCCTCCCGATTCCCTCATTTTATTATCTGCCCAGAGTGCTGATCGGTTGGGCTCGAACGTTCCTAACGACGGTTTTGGCTATAAATCGCCCGAGGTCAAAGCCGTCAGGATCCGTCTAAAGTCAAGGAACGGTTAAATGGATACATTAGGGGAGACTCATTTCACTAACTTGTGGTAAATAAAGACGGTTTGGTTTTCAAGTTGAAACGTCGCAATATGTGTACTTTTTTATGACTGATATGGTTAGCCGAAGATAGTTCAAGGGGAGGCCTTTTTTGGTACATAAGTAACCAAAATGTTTACATAATACTGGAAATATATAATTGACGATATACATTGTTTGAAATATATAGTGAAAAAAGGGAAACTGATAAATTGCTAAACAAGCCAGATTTTTAATGAAGTAATTATGCAAGAAGGATGAAGTTGAGGCTGAGAGAACATGCGGGCTGCTCCTCGTGTTAAGCTGGCTTAAGAGTCGGATTAAGGTACATAGTTTCTGGCTTAAGAAAGACACCGGGATCTGTTTTAATGCCTACGTAGGGAAATTCCACAATTAGAAGGGTGTATTCAGAACCCTCATTTATAAAGCCTTGTCATAATCCGGTAATTGTAGTTACTGTAAGACGCGGTAATGGGGCAAATAACTTTTTGAAGAAAAGTATTCGCTTGATTAAGGTTTTCTTTCTCTCTCCGTCAGTAGACAACGTGAACATCTCAATGTGGCAGGAACGGGGGGATAAGGCACTTGCTCAGAAACGAGGAAAATTGTCCCTAATGAGGATTCCCGAGGAGAAACCTTGGGCGGACAAGAATGAGCCCACGAATAAATTAGTTCAGGAACCAAGGTTAAAGAACCAGTCGAACAGGCAGTATTGAAAGGAAAACATTTTCACATACCACCGAGAAGAGAGAGAATTAAAAAATGCACTGGGACTATTGGCGTAGTAGAAAAACATCATCTTCAGACAAGGTCAAATCATTTCACAATCTTTTGTATAACATGTAAACATTTTCAGAGGGATTTCCCGAAAGAACACGGTTGAAATACTTTTTCGACTTCTTGAAATATATTGAGCGGTCTAAACATTCCAGAAATTGAAAAACCTCCCAGCCGTAAATTGGAATGGCTCTGTGGAGGCAAAAAAAAACACAGTTTGCTGTTGGTACACAGACATGCAGGCGATACTCTTTTCACGGTTTGTTGGTGTTGTGTACAGAGCGCGGACAATTGAGAGCTCGCAGTGTTCTCATCCCCGGGCGGCCGCCGCCCTCCCCCTCTTATTTATTCAAAGCCCAGGGGGGCAGTTGACATGTCCTCACTCGAACCAGCGACCCTCTACCGACTTTTCCGGCTCCTTACTTCGCCGGGGCACCCCTCTGTCTACAGCCACCGGGGCCCAATTTATCTACAGCCGGAGATAAGGTCTGTGATCTTTATTTGCCGAGTTTCCCCGGTCCTGAATTTTTGCGCGAAACAGTATCCTCCGTGTCGAATGAAAATGCAGGACAACACTGGTGGAAACAGGCAGGGTGTATTAGGGCCAAGCAAGAATTTCCACCGGCAATATCACAAGTACCATGCTTGTAACAATGCAGTGCTTAACATAGAAAGGATGTGTCGTACAAACGGTATTAACATCACAGTAGAACGTACCGAAAATTATGAAAAAACCTGCTTCTAAGGAATATACTGAAAGGCCAAAAATGAGCCATTATTAATTTTGAATTTATTAATTTCTGGTTGGAAACTACTCAAATCTAAGGACTCCGGTTTGGATCTCCACGGCCTCGTCCTTCAATCTTTCTATTATACAAAATTGCATTTGGCAAATCTCCTGGAACAGACTCTCAGTTTATACGTTTTTAATTCTATGAATTTTATGATGGAGAATCCTTTCGTCATTGTTTTGACGTCATGAACGGCGGAATATAACGAAAATTATTAAAAGCACGATTGAGTTGCCCTTACGCCCGTACATCTCGGGTCATTCGGGGCTCACCTTTTTTTCCCTCTTTTACGGCGTGAGTGCCCTCGTAGAGCGAGAGCTTTTGCCCTTTGCCGACAGCACTTGCTAAAGACACTTTGGTCAAGTGGCCGTCTGCCGCGGGGGGGGGGAGGAGGAAATCGTCTCCCGGAGACCATTAGCGTTAACAAGATTCAGGTCTGGGCCCAGGAGGGTCCTGGGACCCCTCGAAACGTCGGGACCGTGGACATTCCCCCCCTAAGTTCAAGCCCCCTTAAGTTTTACCGACAGAACTATGAAAATTTAGTCATTTTTTCCCCGTAACAAGTAATGTTGAGCATGCCAAATGTCCATAACAACGTCTATAAAGACAGTCAGATGTTGAATTGAGTTGAACTTAAATCGTTGAAATGAATTCAAGGTTTCCTACATTTTAAACTGTTTTAAAGTGGGCAACGTAGTTATTTTATATTTTTGATATATTTCACTACCTATCGTTGAAAGGAATTCAACTTTTGTCATATATTTTGTTGAAAATATTTAGTGTATTAAAACGCTTAGATGTGATCTCATAAAATCTCTAAACTAATGATGTTCCATTTGGTCTAGCACCTCCCATCCCCCCCCCCCATTACCGTAAATACCCTCAATTAATTGCATTGCGACACACAAAGACTGGGGAAAACAATCAAGTTAAACTCCTTTAGTGCAGTCTTGCTGAAGATTATTTCCCGGGAAAACTCTTATTTTCTCCGTCCCGGGCACAGAGAAAAACATATAATTTTCGGACGGGGTTATTCAACGCTTTCTCGAATATCCGGCTTCCGTTTGTCCGCTCGCTACCCCAACCCCGGCAATGGGACGACGCCTAGCTTCCGGCGTCGGTCGCCACTCGGAACCGGATTACGCTTTTGTGTAGGGTCTAGGACGAATGGGAGAAAGAAGAAAATTAAAGCCCTGACCCGAGGAAAAATCCTTGGAATGGGCGCAGTTCCGTTTACGTTAGGAATCCGATATTCTGGATTTTTTCCCGAAATTCCGGATTCATGGGAGGTATTCATAATTCCAAATTTATGACAACACGTGATATGACATAGGAGCTCATTTCGTTCCAAGGCGTTCCCAACTCCCGTGCTGTATGCAGTGAAAAGCTTATTCCTCTTCTGCCGGTTTGGGGCGGAAAAAACTCATTTTTCCTGGTAACGCTCGAGCCGGAAACTGGGAATGAATATTCAATAGGCCGTTTGTCATAGCCGTATTTTATTGTTACTGCCGCGGCAATTGTATTCCGTTCTTTGACTGCTCATTTATTTATTTACCGCAATTTTGGACGTTTCAGAGCGATGCGGTTCGTGTTCGCGCATTGATATATTTCCCGTTTTACTGAAATCGATTTCGGACCGTTCGGTTATTCATAATGAATATACGGCTTTTGTAATCATTACAGTCAGATCTGCGTATTCATTAATTGACTCAATGACTCAGTAGCTTAACGTATATGATATTGGTTCCCTCTGAACGTTTATAGGGTTCAGAGTCAGTATTTTAATGCTATATTGGTGAAAACATCAGTCATGTATATTACTTTCAATTTCCTCAATCTTGTGAATTTCCAAATTGTTCCAAAATATAGCTGGCGGAATTTATTTTTGACTTAGATTTTCCTGTCTAAATCATTCGTTATAGTTGCAATTAGCCTCACGGGGACGTAAACAGGATTCGTAAATTGTGGGACCCCGGGGCGGAAGGCTGTTCCGCTCGTGTCTGATTGGAATCGAAATTCGAAAGCCCCCGTTGGGGCTTGAAATATGCAAATTGCAAATGGGGCGTCGTCAGGCGGCGGCGATTCGGATTAAACCGCGAAATGAATCGTTCGGCGTCACGTCACGGGAACCGGTTTCGTTTGCTTCGCAGAATTTCAAAAGGGGGACCTAATTGGCGCACCCCCCGGGTGCCACTCATTAATGCCGCTTTAGGCCATTATTCTGAATTGAAAAATGTTAACCCTTTGCACTCGTATATTAATTGTATTACACTGTACTCGTATTAATATTTAAGTAAGTTATCTATCGACTCGAATTTTTTTTTCACATTCTATCAAAACAAAAAAAAATTTTATAGTAACATATTTCGTAACAACATATATATTTAGTAAAAAAAAAGATACAATTTTTTAAATTTATTTTTTTGATTTAGAGATCAGGTTGGCCAGGGAAAGTAAAAATCTGTACTGTATGTATTAGAATAACTTATTTTTAAGAATTATATAAAAAAAATAAAAAAATAATGTAGTTAATACGAAATAGTAAGAAATCGACGTGTAAAAAAGATAACGAATGTGAAATTGATTTGAAAAAATAATCTAAAAATACAGATTGGAACATAAAATTCTGTGTGTGAATAAAATCCTTATATAACAATGCCTATCCAAATACATCTATTTATTACTAAATTGATTGAAGCTAAATAAACCATAAACCATGGCTAGTAAACCATTTCAAAAAATTATGTCGCCTATATGGCGACATACGAGTGCAAAGGGTTAAAGGAATGTTTAGCGCGGATGGGAACTGCACTGTTCTCGGATTTAGAAAAATAATTGCCGGTGCACTAAACTTGATTTGGTGATTTAGACCAACCAAGCGTGCTCGGTGATTAGCAATCTTGGTAATTTTCACGATATAGTCGCATTATCTCTATGATATTTGGATGTTGTCCCCCCCATTAGTTAACTTAATAAACAAGTCTTGCCGTCTCCACTTGGGCGGACAGCGAGTTCTGTCGTATGCCATCCAAAATGGTGGACGTTTTAATGCCGCCCAACCGAAACTCTACAGTAAAACCGAGTCTGATTTTCTCGGACTTTTACGCTTGGGGCTTTATTAAAGTCTGATGAAGCCGGACGGCCAGGCCGCACAACAAGAAGCTACACAAGAATATAAAAGTAACAACGCCCTTTTATATGGGGACATACGGGGGGATTAAAATACCCCGAATTTCACGCGAGACAGAGAGAGAGCACACCTAGTATCTCAACTTTTATTATGCATCAGTGTTCTTTCCTGAAATGTAGCCTGAACTGGAAACGACAATGTAAACATGTCATGCATGAGTTCGCATTGTTAAAGGTGGATATTTCACCTTGTGTAATCATGATGTTTTTATACTAAACCGATAGTTAGTTCGAGTGACGCTTTTTAGTGTATTCTCTCGTCTTTGTCATGTGGGGAATGTTTTGCTTTCAATACTGCCAGGCGACTGGTACTTTAACCTTAAAATAACTACTAATTTCTATTCCTTTCCGCGGGCTCATTCTTGTCGTTGGTTTCTCCCCACTAATCTTCGTCGGAGATACTTTTCCTCGATTAATGACACTATTACCGCGCGGAATGTGTAAATAGTAATTTAAACCCCGTATGTGTACAATGTCTACTGAGCTCTATTATTCCGAAGAATGCCGGTTTTCGCTAAATAGCCATTAACGACGTCTTAAGTTACCAAATCCGAATATTACGTTTTACGGAGTGATTAGAATGATTTGGACACTGTGTCTTCAGTAGCGTTCTCTCACTAGATCAGTGCTGCAGAGCGACCCCACCTCGGAACGATAACATAATACCGAATTCATTAAAATTGATAATAAACGAAAATATTAATTCTATTTTTATGTAACGCCATTTGTCGTGAATCGACGTGAAATACGCGATCATGGCCGATTAACTCTCAATAATGCGTCGATTATCAGGGAACGGGTTCATTTTATGGTAATTTCCAGTTTGGGGGTTGAAAATTCACCTCGTCCCGTTGATTAGCTGGTGCCTCGTCGATTTTATTGGCCACTAATCACTTGTTGTTTAATTCAGAGGCCGATAAATATTCGAGCAGCAATTAACAATATTGGTGATTAAACGAATATACACAGGTCGAGAACGAACCAGCGGAAACGACCGGAAAATTCGTGCTTGTTTTGAAACTTTTTTTACTGCTCCTTGCATTATGTATTAATTGTTGTCTATTATTTTAGCCACCTTCGTGGAATGCTTTATCTAATATTCTATTAATATAAGGTTCAGACAAGTTTTCCTTTCCCCTCTATTCCGCACTCAGACTGCGGATTAGTTTAATTGGACCGAATGCTTATATAATTTGCAGTTAGGCTTGTTTTAACGAGCTTCCGCGATTGTCCAGCGACTCGTGGGTTGTTAGTGGCTGTTGTTTAATTCAAAACTCTTCCATCTATAAATATTCAAAAGGCAATTGGCGCCTAGAAAAATATTGCGGTAGGGAATAAAAGTTCGAAGTAAAGACGACCTACTGCCTTCATTTTGTCACGATCATTCTGACAAATAACAGAATATGTTTGTTTGCATATGATTTTGTTATCATTTACATCATGTATTAATTTTTGTTTAATGATCCGTTCTTTCAATGTAGTAAATTCCGAAGTAACAACTTAGGTTGTATAACATTTTTGTAAAATATGTCAGTGGAGAAATTTCATTTTGTGATTTGATAATATTCATCAATCAATATCTTTTTTTATTGTTGTCATTGAATTGATGCTGAATTTTCCTTTTTTAAAACTTTTTGACTATAATTGTTGTTTTGTTTATCATGTGGGAGTCCAAAGTAGCCTATTGGCAGACTCAAATCCACCAGTTGCGGCTTATATCGGTAGAATTTATGTATTGTTTCAATCGGTCCCTGTCCAGAAAATGTAAACTGGGCAACTTTAAACTGCTGATCAATAGAAACGCCGGCTCCCAGTTAACGAAACTTCAATCGGCGGTCGTTATTCAAGCTGTATAACTAACTAGTCATGCCGCCCGAAGCAAGCAATTATTGAAGGGGAATTCAGAAGTTGGTTGGACCCGCAGTTCGATTCTCTGGTGGCGGACTGACTTTTACTTCAATTATAAATTTCAACTATAAATAATGTGTGTGTACGTGTGAGTTTGTTTATATATCCATGAGAGTAGCCTCATATAGGACCCTTTTGTTCGCGCCTAAGATCTATATTTATATATCATATTTTTATAAATTTCATAAGCTTTTTTTCGTGGGTAAAAGTACATATATGTTTTGGTCCATTCTGTTATAAGTTTTGGAATTTTGTTATTATACGTATTTTGAGTTAGGTTCCAACGGGGCGTGAGTCTGGTCCAGGAATACGTAGTATTCAATCCCCCGGTACACGGTTTTCTTCGTCGTGTTTGTGCGTACCGGGTTCGTACATAAGGGAACGTAAAGCGGGGTTATATAGAGTTTTCGGGGGTGAAATGAGATCCGAACCGTTTAGGGATCGTGGGGATCGGAGATAGAGGAACCTCTGGATTTGAGATGGAGCGATACAATTGTGTCCTCCCCGAACACAATTCGGGGAACAGCGATCGGCCTTCCATCCCTGTCTAAAAATAAATTCATCTTGAACGCATTCCACCCTGAAAACAAAAATACTGACTTTCCCCAAATATAATACTTTTCTCTAAACATTTGTGGAATCTCCGGCGGAGAATTTTCGCTAATTATAAATTATCTTAACCCCATTGTACCCATTGAGTTATAACTTGCCTATTTAGTGGCCAAACAGTGCAACTGGGGGAAAACCCCCAGGGTCTCTGCTTTAATATCGGATGGGTTTTAGTGTCATAATAAAATATAGGCCTCTATATATTTCCTATTGTAGGCTTTGCGGCGGCTCGGACAACGGCCGAACCGTCGGCGGAGGAAATCGAATCTAGGAACAGGATTGACACATGGGATAGGGTCCCTGGGAACTATTAATTGGAGGGGGGGGTGCGCAAGTTGCAAAGGGGGCATAGTGCTGACCGCGGAGGTGACCTCACCCCCCCCCAAACCCCCGCCCCTGGCCTATAATTAGTTTAATCAGTTAAATTATCGACGCGTCCTAGGTTCCCTACTTGACCTTAGTCAGCCCGCCCCGGTACCCCCTTGTTGTTAACATATGTTAATGTCCTCCGCGGTCTCACACATATTAATTACTGTCCCGGCAGCGGGACCGAATCGCCTTCGACCTGAGGTCTGAAATAAATAATTTAGTCAAATAAATAAGTGAGTCAGTACAAATTTAAAACTGATCAGAGTTAGCGTATTAACTCGATCGCTACCAACCGTCACATATATGTGACACAGCTTTTTTTTACCACAGCCCAACGTCACACATATTTGACAGATATTTTTGCACAATTTACAAAGGCATGTTTGAACATGTTGATTTTGTTGAACAAAATTGTTAAGTTCTAAAAGTGTAAAGTGTATGAAGTCTGTACTCGGTCTGCTCTCGCATTAGATTATTTAGAGTCTTTATAACAGTTGAATAGGTCGTTTTAGCAGGGTTAGTGAAATTAACAGGCAATATGTTAAATTTAAAAAGGAAAAGATTTTGCGAAGAAACATATCTCTCTACAAAATGATGAATTTTCGTAAAATAAAATGAATTTCATATCTATAAATTGTATTTATATTTTTTTGTCTTATGATCAATTTCTTCTAATTTAATGTGACACGTGGGCTACAGCGTTTAGTTTTTATCTATAGCTCAGCATCACATATTTGTGTCAGTTTAAAAGAATACTTATTTTACCTTTTTAGACTGTTCTAAATACACACATATAAAATCTATTCCAATTGATTTCATATAATCGCGAAAAAAATCTTGGGCTATGGTGGATGTTTTCTCCAGAAGACCCTGGTAGCGAACTGTTTAATATAAATTTCGGTGCTATTATCACACTAACTAAATATTTCTGTTGTGGATTTGATATTTCGTTTATTTTCAAACAATATTGTTCAATTTCATTTTCCATAAATCGTTCATATTCAACAAAACATATTTAACCCTCTATGGGCCCGTGTAACTTTCAGGTCACATTTCAATTTATCGAGATTTTACCAAATAATTATATCTTTTTTCGTGAGATGGCGGATAAATCTTAATCCTATAACGTTGTCAAGACAACCAATAATATCAGTATCAATTTTTTTTTATTTGCATATATAGGTTTATAATTGCTGTTTTCTCATTCCCCCAATTTTTTTGGATTTAAAACCAAAATTCGGTCCATAGAGGGTTAAGATGTGAAGTAATTTATTCCTATTCGTTAGAATACCTCGTTTCCGACGATCCTATATTTCATTATATAAACGGCGTTAATATATTTGCTCGCGGGATGCAAATTAAAAAGAATTTCCCGTCGTTAGCTGGCTCGGACAACCTAATGGGGTCTATTCTTAACTATTCCCATCCTTTTTGTCGTTTAAATGTTAAATTAATGAAGGAATTTCTCACCGCGTAATGCACTCTACTTACGGCACTCGTATGTATGCGACCAATTAAATCTGTGCCCTTCTTAAAGGGGATGAGATGTGGGAACTCGTTGTGTAGACGACTGCATGTTACTTTTCCGTTTTAATGCCTGCAGTAATTTTTCTTAATTTCTACATACGATGCATAACATGTATCATACACCCGCTCTCTTTATAGGGTCGGGAAAGCTGTTTCCTGTATCCTGTATACGTCCAGAATTAATTCGGGAAGAGATAATTAATTTTGATGAATTAGCCCGGCGTTTCGTTCGAGCTGTCCGAGTGCCCCTCGTCATTTTCTCCGGACGGAAGCAGCCCCGTATTGAATTACAAAAGAAACGGGAGACTGGAGAACGGCATTAGGGAATCGGGCAGGAGACATTTTCCATTAGCCGCTGGAGAAGGCCGCAAAAACGTAGCGGGCGAAACTTTCCCGTCGCTTTTTGTCATCGTTTCCTCCACTGAAAAAAGTTTCCTCTTTATAGCATCGATTTCTGACCCTTCAACGCATAAACAATTCATTCTTACAGCGGTAAGATATACCGCGCCTCTATGTAATCAGAAAAATTATACAAAGCTATAATTCCATATCTTTTGGAAGTTTGCTATTCTTGAGATGTTCTCAAGATCTGATCTAATTCATCACCGGTTTGTTCACTCGATTGCATAGAAGAAAATCGACGAGAGATGTTATTACAAACCCTCATGGGTCTCTTAACTAGTATATTAAATACATTAGTGTCCTAACATTAATAGGTTTTATTAACTTCTTGATGCTAATTCGATATGTCAGTATCAAACACTAATGGAGAATGTTGTAGCTTGTATGTCTTGCCTGAGTTATTATGTTAGCATTGGCAGAAACTTCTCAGTTTTATGAAAAAATGGTTATATTTTTTTATTCAACTATGAGCCCCATTATAGATGTTAGATACATTAATTAGAGAATGATAGTGGAGGGAATATTTCTGGTAATAAACCATAGTGGAGACGTAAATTGTCTAGTTTTGTATCTGGTTGCCGATTTCTGGTGCAATTTAAGCTTTTGGCGTGGAGGTCCTAGGGCATAAATCATCGGGCCCCGAACGTACTTTGCATACGGGAAACGCGGATAGCTCCTTCTCTCGCTCCCGCTCACTCCCTCCCTCCGTCCCGTTTCAAACCCTTATCTTCCGGCCCGCCTCACAACTATTGCCATTTGAACTATCAGTAGACGCCTCTCTAGTCTGTGACGTACGGCCCCGTTTAAACTTCACCCGCGGGCGAAGCCCCAAGTTCCTGCCAGAAGTTAATACCCGCCTGTATCCGTCTGCTAAATGAAAATATGAGGAGATCCCCATTCTTGCACCTTACGGTGCCCGGTCCGCATGCGCGGAACAGGACGAATGAGATCACGCTCCGGGAATGTCATTTTAACGTTACAATGGCGTTTTTATGATTTTAACTGGGCCGTAAATAACGTGTATTGGCGGCGGTAAGTTGGACTATGTAGAATATGGAAATCGTAAAAAACTAACTTAATAGGATTATAAAAGAAAACTTTAAATCCCATCGCGACTTTGAATATTCTACCGAGGCTGAGCGGGAGGGCTCATGCGAAAACTTAACTTCGTACTACTCTTGAAATATCCTGTATCTCGGTTTCTTTGAAATTTCTCGACTCTGAGCACAATTTTCGCTGTTTGCGGTAATAAACGGGGCTCCGTACTGTAACCCTGCAGTAAGGTTACTATACCTGATAAGAATAAGGCCGTTAAGCGTGATGAAGATTTGCCACAAAAAAAAACTTTGAAAAATCAGAAAAATTCCACGTTCATACCTCGTTGAATTCATGTTTCGGAAAAATCATGGAGGAAGTATTATTTTTGAAGAAATGTTTAAAACTGCAGCAAAATGATGGCCTAAAAATTGAAAATAATAATTACGTTATATTACTTTATTCTGCTTAATTCTGTCAAGTTACCAATGCTGTCAGCTTAAATTACAGCACGGTTACACTTTGGCCCTTTGGTTAGTAAGTACCTCGTTTGCATATAAAGTAGAATAATTTTGGACTTTATTAATATCTGTTGTTGGCCGTTATCGCGCTCTCGGCTGTTCTGTGTAACAACAGCGCCGAGAATTGTCCACTTTTCCACACCGCCGGAGACAAACGCTCGGTTTTGGGTGGGCCCCCGAAAGGGGTGTAAGCTGTCTGGCAGCCGGATTATAAGAACTTATGAATAATGCTCTGCGATATTTCTCAACAGCTAAGAAAGTTGAAGTCCTAATTGTTGAATAACTTATCTCGGATTCCCTCCGTCCGGGTCTCGGTGGGATTCAACTCTTCGCTCACTTCTTACGAACACAGAAAATATCTGGTGGCTTATTAATTAAATTATCTGTGTCGCAGTCCTTTGTATAGTAATATTGAGTAATATGAAGTACTTGTAGTTTTCCACTTTAATAATTTAGAATTGGTTGTAATTTCTAGTTTCCGGTATTCCTTCCATTAGCTCCTCGTGAAAATTGTTTTCTTGAACGAATTTCAACATTCATGATGTTCTTTAACTTAAATAGGGCTAATGTATTTAATAAGCTAATTTATTTCATCATTCTAGCTATCCTCTCTCTCTCTTTCTACTCACTGATTTTGTATAATACTTAGTGGTTCTGAAGTAATTTATTCTCTTTACTTATACAGTTGGTTTCTCCCCGGAAATGTTCCTTACGTATATATTTCCTCGTTTCCTATCCCTGATCGGCCTGTTGGAAACGTTCCTTCCTGTGACCCGACAGTGAGGTTGTAGCGCCTCTGATTCAGAGTATACCAGCACCAACTGCTGTTTTTGTTTTCGTTTTTAGTTAATTCGCTTACTCTCTGTCTCCAGTCGTGTGAAAGCACCTTTCCCTACGATATATACGAGTCGGTAAATAGAAATCGCCCATCTGGCGTTCTTTGACCGCCGTTTGAACCCGGCAATGGAAGCGGGGCGGGACCTCATCGGCGGTGGAAATATTTGCCGGCGGCAGAGGCGTACTATAATTTGCAGCATATTTTATTGGCGCTGCAATCGTTCGACCGCGCGTCTCGCAACCGCTCATTGTGCAGGCCTTTTTGCACCATTTACGGCCCGTTGAACCGTCCGTCGAATAATAACGCTGCGCGTTACGCCCATTGAAAATACCCGGACGTGCCCAACAACACGGCCGATAACTCTCTAGGCCTGCCGATTGTAGATCGAAACGCCCTCATCGCATTCGTGGCTGTGATTTTTTATGAGATTTATGAAACATACTAAAGAGGCCTACATTGTATATTCGTCTTACTGCAGATTCTAGTTGAAGTTCTAATAAATTTATAATATACGTTGTCGTATCGGGGCCGGGTTAACAGGCGTATAAATCCGCGTTCGGACGCAATCGAACACAGAACTTCGTGTTGGACTCCCGTGTCCTCCGACCCCGTCGGGATTCGGATACCGGTATCGGGTCGTGGGGGCGGTGCGGGGGCTGGATTCGATTAGTGTCAGCCCATTTATAATTGTCAAGCCCCCAGCATCTGTCCCTGTCGAGGAGCGTCTGTTGTGTGCATCCATCGAGAGGCTTTTGCAGTTCTTTAATTCCGAATCTCGGATTCGGCAGAGAGTTCGTTCATTCAGCGACCCAACGACATGAAAACGGTTTTAATAATGGACAAAACCTGAATAAAATCCAGCAGTGAATATTCTCAAAGTTCATTTCTCTGTTTTTATTCCATCCCCACTCGATTATACTGTGATTCTCTCGGATTACGATATCTGTCTGAAGCTCACACCATTCCTTGAATGGGGCGGAAACAGTATTTTGATTACCGTAGATTTCTACTGGTTTGGTGTTTTGCTAGGGGAGACAGAAACACACCAAATCTACGGTATTCCAACCCCTCGCAGACCACAAACCAGATATTCTAAACTAATATATTGATTATTTTTGCTGGAAAATTAAGCTCGTTATTAATCATCGTTAATTTTAAATTTGTTGAAGGCCCCTTTCTTCGGTCGCTCCCGGTTCATTTACATTATTTTTTGCCGTCATCCTTACGTTTCATGGATTTTACCGTCAAGGACTTTAATGCTCCATTATCCGTGGATGTTTGGCGAAAAGCCACCTGGCTTTCTTTAAATGATTTCAGTTATTCATTGTTATTTTAAATCGATCATTATTTTTATTATTAATTTCCGTGCTTTCACTCGGAAATATTTCTGTAGAAAGATGGTTAATATATTGAAATTTTGTCTGTTATTGAGACATTGTGTTCTGTGCTTAGACTTTGTATTCCAGAACTTATGTAGGCAGCAATTCGAGGAACAGAGTTTCTCATAGCGCGATAGGTAGATGAAGGGGGGGGAGGACAGCCCTTGTTTAGAGGAATATTTCTTGTTGTTGTGAGGCACTCGAGGCGTAACCCGGTAACTCGGCTCCGGTTTAGCGGCGTATAAGACCGGTGTAATGGAGCACTTAAGTTGGGAGCCCTCGGTATAAACCCTTAAGGCACTTCAACTTCAAGCAACAGAGTCGCCGTCGGAATCCGTTAGCGGTACCAATTAACCACTTGATCGTGTTCGGCAAACAACCGGTATCCATTACATTAGTCAATAATCGCCGTTTGGCGTCTCCGACATAAATCCAGTGCAATGCTGCGCACAGTTGAGATTCATACCTGTCATCCATAAAATTTACATTTAAATATACCCATTCTAAAATGTATTTTTAGAAAAATACATTCCCTGTCTGAAGCTATGGGATATATCGTGATATAAAGGAAAATTTTCAAATATACCATTTTTCTGACAATACTTCTGGTGCACAGAGTAGAGTCTTTTTGCTCAGAGAGAGGGAGAAACATTGGTTTCTCGGAAATTTAGTGCACTAAAGGTTTCAGTAGCGAAAAAAATAAATGAAAAAAAACGATCGCGAATAATTCTTCAGCGCCATCCCGATTATCCGCTGGATCAGTCACAGTTTCCAACTTTTTGGTCCACACAGTCGTTTATTCTGAAAATAAAGTTAAACTTTCCGCCCGTCAAATGCTAGAAACGTGCTTAGTTGAATTTGATGAATTCACATCTCTGTCGACAAATTCCTGTTGTAAAGTCTTACCCCGTTTTTTATTCATGGCCGTATTTATTATAATGAAGATGTATTCGACGTAATGTTCTGTAGTGTTTTGTTATACATACCGCTTGTACACGCCGTTTGGTGTGTTCCAGTGCTCATCTAAGCATACGGTGTGTACGCGAAATGTCCGCCGATGTACTGTTAATGCCCGACCGGTATTATATCGATTGTGTAGGCGGGGTTAATTTGAGCTGTGGTGAAACGGGGGGGAGGGGGTTCGCCGGACCCATTCGACGGGGTGGAGTTATGCAGAGCCGGGGCAGTTGTTTGGCAAGAGGGAATATATATGCAGTTGCCTTGTAGTGCATTGCCCTGGCAGGCTCTGTTCCCCTACAGTGGGGCGTTAAAGCGGCGTGAAAACCCGCCCACCGTTACCAGTCGCCAGTGTGTCTCATTATCACATTCTGTACGCAATAGAGTGGCACACCGGTTGTAGTAACCGTCCATCAATTCATGCAATATTATAAATAAACCTCCAGGATCACAGTAACGTGATGATTACATAATTTTTATGATGTTGCCGCTATTTGAGTTCATCATGTTCCCGTATGGAATGAAGTTGCTTTAAAAATTAGAATCTTCGAGCATCCAGAAATGATAAATGCAAGATAATAATTCCTTGTGAATAATGTTGTTCGACTAAGCCGCCAATAGTAACATAAACCTGCATTATTTTGGACCGCGGGACTAGCTATGGTTAGTAGGGAAAAATAATAGTGTGCTAGTGACAACGCCAGCGTTAACAAGCAAAACCATGTCGAAATGTGTAACTGAATGCGGGCGTTCTGCCTCGTTGTTTATTTAATTGTTTAAACGCAATTTCCATATTTCGAAACATTTAATCGATTGTCTGATGCATTTAGTGTACATTTGCGAATTATTAGTTGGGAATAATCGAATGAGGTTGGGAGGGAGTAGCAGCATGACGGGACCGAAAAAAACCAGGCTCGGAGAATAAAAAAATTACGAACGATCTCGTTTATTAACCGGCAGTGGAGTTCCCTTTTTACCGTTTAATATTTTACGCCGTTCCAGGAGGCAAAAATCCGCCGTTTATTCGGTTAAAAGATTTCCTTCGCGCTCAACCGAGGTTTCGTACTGGAACCGCGTATAAAAAACAGGTTTACCAGATTCTGTTACTGACAACGGCGTACCAAGGAAGAAATCAAGCGAGCGACTATTAAATAAGCCAAATAAGTTTTTGTTGTTGTTTTAAGCCGAGGAAAACTTGGGAAGGCGCGAAAGTTTGTCCTGTTATCTCAGACACACGCTCGAGAAAATTAATTTCGTCAGAGACGATACAAGACACATTTTCATAGGGTAAAGTTTCGGCTCTAAATCGGAAGCGCGGTGTACTTAACTCGTACTTAACCGCCGTGATGAAGGCAAAGTTTGTGTTCCATTGGGCTCGAGCTCGGAGCATTTTCGATAACATTCACTCAATGTGGTGGAGACCACATAAAGTCGAAACCGGTTCTTTCTTCCGTCGACAAAAACGGAAACACAAATATATCTCCCGTTACTTTCATTGTACCGAATTTCACGTGAACGGTTACATATAAATTCAATTTCGGCGGTGCATAACCGGCGATGAAATTTGGCCGAAACCCTCCACTGGGATTGTAGCCCCGAGGCCTGTATATTGTTACTGCCCCAGTAATTGTGTCATGGGTTTTTGTTGTATTATATTTCGCCGTGTAATTGTTCTGTATGTGGGGTAGAGTTAATGTGAGCTGGTCCCTATGCATATGGTGTCCCCCGCGTAGAATCGTGCATATGCGATTGAACAGTGGATTGGACAACCGCGCTGAAACACATATAGTATGATAATAGTTCCGACACCATATCTACACTCGGCCCCAATATTAGAGCGACATAGCTCTTTACCTACCGGTTATTTGGTAGCCACTTATTCTGTTCAGTGTCCACAGTATAGTTTTTGATTGGAACAATTTTAAAAAAGTACTTCTGCCGTGTCATCCTAGCGTACTGAAATGCGACTTGATTTGAAGCCCCCTCCCGTCCCGCCCGCTTCTTGTATTTTGTTACCGGCGGTCGGGGGTTTGTTTTTAAAATTGAATTTCAAGTTGGGGTCCGCGGCCTGTGTCGGGGCCGCCCTAACGGAATTACGGAAGGTTTGCGGAACTCCCCGCACCCGGAACTCCTTCTATCGGCGGGAAGGAAGAAGTAATAAAAACAAAATTCCAGCAATCTTGAGCAATGAAAACAAATTTCCGGAGAGCGGGACCTGGGCGGACCACCCTCGAGATTATAAACTGAAACTTAATTTACCGAAAAATATTTTTCCCGCCCGGTAATGTCTTAACGTTGCGTCCGACCCGAGGGTCAATGTTATTTCAGGTCGCGGTACTTTTTTTGGGGGTCAGCCTTTTTGTTTCTTTTTTCTATCGAGAAATTAACATTACCTGGCTTATGGAGCATTCTGAAAAAATGTTTAGGCTTTTACTTATTTCTTTATTATAAACGTATTTTTTATTATAGGTCTTATATAATTTTTCTGTATTTAAAAATCTATTGAAAAGTTTGTGAGTATTATATTTCGTGCTCATTTATTTACATATTTTTATACATTTATTTCGTATACTTTGAAAACGGGAGTAGAATTATTTAGGCTATTCATTTCCTTATTTCCTTCGGTTTTTATAGTTATTTATTTTCCGCGGGTTTTGAACATATAAAAACTTACGAAAAGCAGTATATGCGGCCATGCATCTTAGAAACATGTAAATGGAGAAAAGACAGCACCCACGTATCGGTATCGCCGAGATGTTTTCTCTAAAACTGAATTTGTTGTATAACACCTGCTCGAGATAAAGTCGATACGTCATATTGTGGTGAGGGCGGGCTTCGTTCTACGCAAAATACCCGGTTAAAACCGGCGAAAGGTTTTCGCCTCTCGTGTAACGGAGCAATTTTATCCACTTCAAATCGGGTTTTGAATCGAAATTCGCGCGGCCTCTCCTTTCCTGGCATCGACAGGCGAATTTCAGAGCGTGAGAAGGGTCGCCCCTGGAGCGGACACTGATTGATGGAAAGGGGCGACGCCGCGTACACAAAACCTGCCCGTTTGTACCCCGAATCGGAGACTGCGGAAGGCCGCTGATTGATATTAAATTCGATTCATTGGGTTCAATGAAAAACCCCTTTCGGAATTATACTTCGGTCGTAAGTTCGCGGAATCTCGCTTTCATTAACCGGTTGAAATTACCGACAAAGTGAGTTGGAACGGAAAATTACGGATATTCCATACTCTGGCGGACATCTAAGCACGCATCATAAATTTTTAAAAAATGTTCGATTTATCGGTATTGAGAACAAGTCAACCGAACCCGCATCCTAAGCCGTTTCGGCCTCCATCTGGAGCATATTCCTTTAGCTACATATCGAGGTGTATACCTTTTTTTCAATACACCGTATTAATGATCAAATCTGACATCGGTCAAGGTTCTCGAGTTTCGTGGGGCCGGTTTGGCAGAATAAACTTTATTGTATAAATCTTTATACCACGATTTGCATTACAGCCCCGGCTGCCATTACTGGCAACTTCGCCGTTGAAAATGGCCCCACACTATTGGCTGTTGGGCCGTGGTGGGTAAATTTGGCGGCAGCCTATTGGCCGCCTCAGATGTGGTAACTGCGGTCGGATTGGCTCCCCTGTTCCCCACCAATCCCCCGCCCCTGGCCGAACCAACCAACCAGCAGTCTCAAACCTCTTATTGGTCCAGACTCGAGGCATAATGACCGGATTTAATTAAAGGTTTTATTATTTACCGGCCGGAACTTTACTTTCTGCCGGCTTCCCCTTCCATTTCGGGCTGTGGTAATACAGTTGCAGGGTCCCAATTACGCGGACCGGTCGAAACTTGAACTGCAGTTTTGAACCCTTCTCGGAAGGGATTGGAGCTGGTGTAAATGCCGCCGCTTACATTAACCCTGACTAATAGAGTAAATTAAAGACAGAAAATGGCCCTCGTGTCGACGTTATTCCATATCATATATTCCAAATTGTTTTTTAATTTAATTTATGCCGCAATATAACTGTCGCTACACTTGTGACAGATGATACTGGTGGAAAATGGATTGACAAAATGTCTCGCCATTACAGCCGCTTCATTATTTATGGTACGATCATTTGTACATCCGTCATTTTCCATAACCAGAGATAAAATTTAATTTCAGGGCGAGTGTCGGGACGACTGACGCCTTTTCTTTTAATTGAAAATAAAATTGCGTCCGAGAGAAATTATTCTCCGCTTCTCTAATTGAAAGCGATCGCCGACAGAGACAATGGCCGCGGAGGGAAATTCGTCCGGGACTTTATTGCAGAATTTTACGGTGGAATAAAGTATACAACCCCCATTAGGGGGGGCCGGTATGCCCTAATCAAGTTGAAGGGGTTGAGATTTTTTTCCTCTGCCCTAAGCTTGTCCGCCCCTAATGGCGGCTAGGGGGGGGGGTGACGACCCCAAGGGGCTGTTTCTCCCCGGCAGCTCGAGGAACGCTAATGACGGGTAAATTCTGGAACATTAATTTTCATGCGAAATATTCCATTAACCCCATCCCCCCGGGCCCTGCCTACAATCCTTTTAACGGGTTCAGAGAGGCTTTATACAATAAATCGCTGGCCGCCACCATCGAGCACTTGAATCCGACGTTCGTGACACTATTTTGTAATTCGGGGATTAACGACAGTGTTCAGTTTTTCTGTAGTTCCTGTGGAGTTAACGCTTTTGAACTCGATTGCAAATTAAAACGGAGAAACGAGTAGATTGGAATCTGAAAACGACCTGCCTTGGACCCTTTGAAGTATTCATGAACCGGCAGTGGAAAAACAATGGCAGGTATCCCGTTGACTTTAAACTTCATTGAATAAGATAAATTACATTAACCTGGCATTCAATTGGAGTCTGAAGCATGCTTCAGTAACTTTAATTTCTTAAGTAATTGGTTTTGAATATACAATACTAACTTTGTATTGCTATTAAATTTTTTAAACTGTAAAAATAATTCGAGTCAATGTTACTTGGAATGCACGTTTGGAGGTAGACAATCTTGGAATGATATTCTAAACTATTTAGGAAGGAGGAATGGGGTAAAAAAGATTAATTGAGTCAATAAATAATTTTTATCATAGTCCTTCATGAAAAAAAAGAGCTGTCGAGGCAAATGCATTTCATTTAATGCATTATAAATACATTTTATTTTTAATGTAGTTTAAGATATTTTGTAAATATAACAATACTTGCAAAATTATTGTATGTTTGAAGCCCGCTTCACATTGTGCAGTGGTCTGATTGTGCGGCCGACTGGCGTGTTTGTCGTCGTCTCTGCTAAGCCCTCGGGGGGGATCCCGAACTTGATTAAGGTGCGGGTACGAAGTCCCCCCTCCCCCACACCGCCCCCCCGGCTCTAGGGCCGGGTTGACAAACTTACCCCCAATTTCTTAACGCCGGGCAAGTAGACTAAGACCCGGGCGAGACTAAGTTCTTGTTAAGAGAGGGACGACTCCGTCCCCGGAGGGACTCTACATCCCCCCCTCCTATCAACTTCCCCCGATTGGTCTGAGTGTGATAGTGATAGGAGTTGGAAATATGGCCTCTCCTTATGATGAATTATCCGTGGATTTGGGCTTTACTCTTGTAGTTTTCTCGATCTTCTGTCTCCTCTCGCCAGCTGTATCCACAATTAGTGGAAAGAACAAGTAGATAAATGTTTTAGATTAATAATTAACGATAAGTGATAGAAAGTACCTGGTTGGAACTCACAAGATTCCGTCTGTAAATTAGTCTAATAAAGTCATGGTTTCGATAACAACTCGGTTAATAGTCATTGTTCACCCCTCGCTGTGAATCATGAACACGACTTGACGAGACTGACACGGGGGGTTGGGGACTTGTAAAGTCCCACCGGTTTACTGCTACTTTGCCGGTTGCACTTCGTCAAGATGCAACCCGATAACTGAATTAATTACTCCCGTACATTGATCCGTTTAATAATAATAGCTCGGCGCATATAATCTGAGTTCCCTCGGGTCCCTCCGGCTTTATAGACTTTGCTATCTTCTGCGATATTCTAGCGCTCATAACCCTCGCGGCAGAACTTAAATCGGCATGAAGACTCGAACTTACGATTTTAATGTTTTTGATTATAATGTTTTAGCGAACAGCCTGGATATCCCGGAAACTGCTTGAAACAATTTACATTGGGAGCTGGAATTTATTTAGCGATCGGATTGAGATAGGGCCGCGATTGAACAGTCGCTGGAGTAAACTCCTCTGGAACTCTTAAAACGGTCGAATGAAAGCAGTATAAAAACGGTGCTTTGGTTGGCGATAGTTTGAAACGGCAGAAGCGCGATTGGTTTCTCGTTCGACTGGTCGGGCGGGAGCCCGGGGTCTCGTCGAAAGGTCACGGGTTCGAAGCACTGTAATCGGAGAAAGGGAACCGGGACCCCATGCAAATGTGTCTTTCTTTCAGCTTATACGAAATTCGATATAGTTTATAATTTATAAAATAAATTTACGTCAGGCCCTAAATTGAAACATAAATAAGATTTTTAAATCTTAATACATTTAAAGTCAGAGGAAAAATTATGATTTATAATACATATGTGTATATATAAGCTCATTATTTTGGCGTCCCTATTAGGGGAAATATAAATTTATTAAGAAAGACATATTTGAGTCCTAAGTCGGATTATGGTAACCGAGGGAGACAAAAATTCCTCTTATATAAATATTTTTTAAGTACTAAATTTTTCTATAATTTAGTCCGTACTAAACAATCTAATATCAGACTAATATGAACAGCATTACTTTAAGATAGTGATGTAGCTTATTTCCGAATTAGCGACAGAGGGTCGGAACAGTGATTCTAAAATTTCGAAAAATCAAATACCTACCAAACTCCGGGTTTCTTAATTGACTCCCTTCGGGTTTCGTACCGCCCTGATCGGTTAGGAACCCCTCCCTCCACCATACGGATTAATCGTATTTTGCGGGCGTTATCTGCTTTCCGGGCGAATCGACGTTAAATCCTGTTCGGCCCCGATACCCTCCCCCCCCACCCCGCCTCCTTTTTTTCCCGGCCTCCCGACGTCGTCCCCGGTAATATATCACTTTCCCGCCTGAAAGTTATCGAAATCCCTGGGAAACGCTGTTTCATAAACTCGGGCCCCGACCGTAAATTAACCACAGTGGGGCTGCCCGAGAGTGAAAAACCGGGTTCCCGTAATTAATTTGGCCTACACGTCCCCCTTCTAAAGAAGTAATAGTTTTTCATATCGGTTTATATGTGCAGGACCGATTTCACGTATCGGTAAATAATTTTCAATTTGTAGCATTTTGGGTGGTACATTCTATAGGCACATTGCAAACTTTATAGTATTCGGAGAAGAAAATTGGAGAAACTTTTGTGTTAGTTCGATTAGGCCAAAACTAATTGTATATTGGGTTATTTTTTCAATATAAGCAAGGAACTATCGATTTAAGCCCTGAGATCAGTATATTTTGAGGGATTTATATTCCTTATTAGTTGTGTATACTAACCGACAAAATGGTCAGGAGTCATTTAAACCGAATCAATTTGAAACTGTTGGTACTCGGTATACCAGTAAATTTTGGATAATTTCCAAATTTAATTGGAGGGACACAAGCAAGTCCAGAACACTACAAATTAAATTGATGCTGAATGATTTCAACCCAAAGATATATATATATATATATATATATATATATATATATATATATATATATCGCGCGGTTGTACATTGTTTTGCAAGGGCACAACACAAAGCCATTTTAGAGCGTGAAGGGATAGTGCCTTCGGACACGCGTCCGAATTCGACCGGTTACCAAGACAAAGTTCATTGTATCAAAATGTCACAGGTTACTTTCTCTTTGTTACTAAAGGTCCGACGCATCGTTCTTACGCGGCACTGTTCTCGGCCACACCGCCACTGCTGTTTCTGAAAACTCTATCCTTGAAACGGGTCATTTAAAGAGACGATCGTGATTCTATTGATTTATTGTGTGTATCTGCAGGACAAATAGTTTAATAGATTTATTATATCGTGTATTGCGAAGTGATATTGTGAATTCGCGTGTCGTGAATCAATAAAAACACTGTCGTACAAGATAACGCCAGTCTTCAATATGAATCAAGATTTCGATTCATTGGTGGACAAGTATGTTTTATAGAATTTAATCAGTCAGTTTCTAGGACTATCGCCAGTGTTATAATTATGCTAATATAATTTTATGACGCCATCTGTATGAACCGCTGTAATAAACTTATCAAACGATCATGATTTGGGGAAACCAAATTGGGGGTGCTAAATGCATCTGTCATAGACATATCGCAATAGGTTGTGGTTTAGTTCGGAACTAATTCTCGTCACATACGTCACAATAACTCCATTAATTGTTGCAGGTTTTATTGCAGCAGTATGGGACTGAGCCTAGCATCGTTGAGGCGGCGCTACGTACTCTTCGGACTTCTCCTCGTCTTCGTTCCCTGCACTGTTTTCGTTCTCGTATCTTCACCAGGTTAGTTATCTTCACTGTATCCTATTTGAAAAAAATATTAAAACAGATCATAAACGTAGTGGTCAATTTTAATTAATTTTTAAGCGCTAAAGAGAAGAATTACTAATTCAGATCCGTGAATTGATGAGAGGTACAATATTGATCCGATGGTCGACCGGTTTCGGTATGAATCCTTTTTCAGTAAATTTTTAGATATAATAATTCTCGTCAATGTACAAAATAAATAAGGCGATTAAAGGGTAGTAATAATTCCTCGTATAGAGTACCCTCATCTAATCGGATATAGGAGGAGGATGTTCGAGATATCTCTACGTCGAAGGTGGCATGAACCCATATGGGTCTTATATATACGCTGAGGGCCGTTATTGAAAGGATTCGTCTCGTGAGAGAGGTTCGAGGCTCTAGAGGGTCTTAAAATGGGAGATTAGGACAGAAGTAGGGCTCTACCTGGGAAGGTGAAAGAAAGTGAGGGCTCGAGGAGATAGCCAGGGCTCCAACCAGGGGATATTTTAGTGAGAAAACCGTAAAATGTAGCTAGTGGAAAATGAGACATTGTAACTGTGTCGTAAATAAAAATTCAACAATTAATTTACGAGAGCCGGTTTCCGGCTCCGTAAGTACGCTTCGAACCGTTGGCTTCGATTCCATTCGTACTATGATGCTGATCATTGAAAAATTGATTGAATGGATTGAAAAATGTGACTCATCAAAATGTTGCACCATCCTGGAGTACCGAAAATCTCGGAATTCGTTTACGGTAGCGCGTTTAAAAAAAATGCGAAGAAAGAAATGGCAGAAAGGTGGAGGATGATGAGATGCGGAAGGTATACGGTATCCGCGGATGAACGGGGTGGAAGGGGAATACGAAGTGGAGATTCCGGGTTGGCCTAAAAACCCGCTCTACTGTTTATGAATTCAGTGCCAGGAATTCAGCGCTCTTTCTCTGGACGCGTATCGCTTCCTCCCTCCCTCCCTCCCTCTCTCTCTCTCTCTCTCTCTCTCTCTCTCCGCCCCGCCACCTTAACGGCCCCGACAATGGCAACCTACAATGGCGCTTTGTCGCGACTGGGCCGTTTGAAAATTTAAATTACCCGGTTTAAGGAATCCGAGAAGGAAAATGCTGCCTGGCTGCGCAGGATTTCAGTGTAAACTTCGGTGCGGCTTCCAGTTTTGAATTTGTAATTAGGCGACGCCCCCGAATGCGGCCCCTGTGTTTTGCCATTAACCCCGGGGGTTATTTAGGGTTGGGACATCCAAATTTTTCGCAATTATATACATCTTCGGGGAAATTTTCGTCTGGAATTTAGTCTTGTTTCTGGTGCCTTAACAGATGCGGTTACAAAATTACATTTCGAATAATCTCATTAGATTAGAAACGAGTGTTGATGAACAAAATACACGTTCAAAAAGTTGGTTCAATTGGGCAAGGAAAAAGTTTTTTCGTGGACCGTTGAGTTGTAAATAATTCCGGCGTCGGTTCGCGCTAACATTTCACTGATTTTTTTCATCACACAGCCAGTTCTGCCGGAAGGGATTTTTCCGATCTTCGCCATTTCCGCCCACTTCTGCCCGAATTAACTTCAGCACTGTAATTTTTCGTATGAGCGAAGATTGGCTTTGATTGGAAAGGTTTCGGCGACCGGACACATAGCGGGTGCGGTTCGACCGGGAAAATCTTCAAACTTTCAAATTTTCAAACGGCCCACATAATGAATTTACGCGATAATATATTTTAGCGATAAAAAAGCAATTGACTTTCTTGCCCTTTCAGTCACCCTAAGCGTTTAGTGTGGAAGCTTTTCACGGGATGAGGTCCCAGTGGAGCTTTTCCCGCCTGGTTTTCCGTGTGAAACCGGATACGGCCGTTTATAATGCCGGCGGAAAACTCGGGTGGAAAGCGTTTTTTATTTCAGCGTTGCGGACGGGGGTGTCTCGTTTCTCTCAGAACCCCGGCTCCGATTTCCCACTCGGAAAAACTTTGCTCAGTGGGGAAACCCAAACCGGACACAGCCACGTATGTCATTTGTACACCGTCTCTGAAACTCCATACCGGTGCTAAGTTACCCGCATGTGGTCAACTAAACTGTAATTTTTAAATTAGTTGCGCTAGATTTGAAATTAGTGGCTGATATTCCCGCCGATATTCTTGCACTGATCTCGTTTCAATAGAAGAACGCCCGGTACGGAACCACCGCGAGTTGTGTTCACTACTGTTATTTTCCTCGAACGGCTGTTACTGCAGCCGTGGGATTAATAGTTCATTTACGGCCTTGGCTGTTATTGACGGCGGCCTAATTAAACTGGTGCGGGCCCGATTGTTCGCCGTTGGGTCTTATTCGGACGCCCGTTAATGGGGAATAAAGAACGGGCCTCGAGGCCGACCAGGTGTTTCGTTTTAATTGAAATTCGGCAATAATCGTTAATTGAAATGCCCCCCGGTCAATTAGGAGCCCTCCCCCCTCCCACCATACAACTAACAGGAAGTTCGAGTATTGTCGTTTTACACTTGGCCCTCCAATCTCCTCCGCTAGTTCAATTTTATGTCTACATTTTTAATTCTGGTTTAACTTTCTGAATTTTAATTCACATTCTACTGTAATTTTATTTTATATATATATTAATTAGATTTTGTGTTTTATTAGAGTTTGTGTGTACAAATAAATTATTATTTGCCTTCAGATTGAAATTTGATATATGAAATATAATCTCGAATAGAAAATCACAATTTTTCTCCACAACCTCTCTTTAATACCTAAGAGTGGAATTCCTCACAATGCATAAAATAGTCGCCCTGTCAATTTCCGGGCATTATTCCATTAGGGGGAAACGGGAGGACGGACGGGGCCGACGCTGGGCCCAGGGATCGTAATGCATAATTTGAGCGGGACGTCGGCGGAAAAAGAAGTTTTAAGACCCCGGTAAAGCCCCCGGCGGCGAGAGGGGGGTGGGACTTAAATCTATTTCTGGGTTGGCTACCGGGGCTAATATGATTTATGCTCGGCGGGGAAGCACCGCCTGAGATAGTCTCGGGGAACGCGTTCGGAAACGTCTGTCGGGATAATTTCATATTTGGAAGGAAACGGCTCCCCCGCCTCTCATTTTCCCGCCCAAAGTGTGTCGCATCTGCGTTGAATCTCTTTGCCGATAAAATATATTTAGAAGACAAACGGATTCGTTTAGGCGCATCTTCGTAACGGGTTAACGATTTCGGGACAACCGTTTACATATAAAATATGATGGCCACATTGGGATCTTATTAAACTTAAAAAACGAAATATTAAACAAAAAATATAATGAACTAAAAAATGTATATTTTCTTTTGTTTCAGGTGAGTTTAAACAAAATTTTTTTATGCCGACGCTCTCGTTAGTTATCGACGGAAGTTGGGTAAGTTCGATTTAAAGTATTTTGATTGCGTTCCTTCTATCCAAGCCCTTTTTCGTGTCCGTCAAGTTCATAGGAACGCACTAAACGCCCGGGGCACGATCCGTCCAGCGCTGTGCGCTCCTCGGACCTATCAAAACTTGAAGCCGTTCGTTAGGAATGGGAAGAAACGCTTTGTAGTCCAAACGTTTTCAGAAAATCCGAAACTCGCTGCCGACAGAAATTACACTTCCTTGCTTCTCTCCCTCTTTCTCTTCGCTTTCAGCCCGAAATAATGGGCGACTACAAAAGTAGTGCTATTTCTCCCCTTTCATCTCATATTTCACGCCATTTATGAATGTCACGGAACAATTGCGTTACAAATGTCCTGAGTTGGAGACATTATATTTTAACCAAAATATTGGAGGTTACCAGTTCCTCAATAGATGATATTAAAATGAAATTAGCAGGCGTTCTCTTACTCGTAATTTTCCCCCCTGGTAAGTTGATTCCTCCTTGAACTCTTCAGCATTTTCGGATTATTCTCTTTCGTTTACGTTTGCTCACTTATTATCTCGACATCTTTCTTCGTATTAGTTTTAGAAGCATTCTCATTTATTTACTTATGTTAGTGGTATGTAATAGTGAGTGATGAGTTGCAGTTATTTACAGTTGTCGTTTTCTTTTAGTTGTTTTTTGAAAAAGAACATTTTATCATCTTCTATTACCGTCCACTGCAACTTCCATTGTGTTGGTCAGTATCAAAGACAGTAACAGTGCAACCAAACACAGTATCTTTATCTGATACCGAAAAGCGAAAGTACGAACTGAAATGTATTAAGATTTGTATCTGGATCTAAGGCGTCTGTTTTCTGTCAAATACGAATTTACTTTATCCTTTCGATACACGTCATTTCGGCGCTCCCTGCCCCCTACCTGTACCAGGGAGTTGTAATAACATTGGGCTGTACTCTCTCCCTCTTTCTCTCTCTCTCTCTCTGCGTCGGCTTCGTGTATCTAGCTCGCCTACCGTGTAGTACCGATACACAAACATTGTTTGGGTTGAGGACGGGAGTGTCATGAATATTCAATCCGAAGTGCTAGTCACAGGGCGGCTTTCGCTTACCGCGTCGGACAAAACAGGCAGCGGACCCCCACAGCGGTAAAGAGTTCCACTTTACACATCCAAAAAAACTGTATTCTAGTAAAAATAATATTATTATTAAAGAGTTTTGTTCCTACGTTTGTTAATTTTTACCGTTAGCTCTCCGCGCGAATCATAATTATAGGTTTCGGTCATCTACTGTCGACGGGAGAAACCTTATCCAATTGTCCAATAAACCGCTGGGGAAAACGTCCTGCGATATATCTGAGCTGTTTATTGAGGCCGCCGTAGTAGTGTCTTGGACTCGAAGACTGTTTCAAAGCCTACCGTGGCCCGTTACCGGGAGGATGTGAGTCATCCTCCTTTTCAGAAGCTTCCCCGACCGAAAACCGGTTTCCAGGAATTTCGGGCCTAATATATTGGGAGGGCCGGACGTCCCGTTGATCTTCGGTCGGTGTTTAAGGTCCTCAATAGCGTCACCGGTTGGGTGAATGCCCCTGTATTTGGACTTTGTATTTCGTAGCTTGTGGCGGACTCGGTCCCACCAATTAACGGGCTTCTCCTTTTCCCCTTGTAGCCCGCCATATACCCCATCCTTAATTAAACCTTGGCCTCTAGTTACCTTCTTTGACTCTCTGCCCCCTTTTATAAATTTCTTTTTTCTGGTCGAGCCGCGGACTTTCTTTCCGAGAACCCGGTTGCGGGACTTTTCGGCCGGGGCTTTAAAGAGATTAGAGAGGGCTATGTTAAAGGGCGCCCTCAGTCAAATTCCCGTTTGAATGGTCGCCAAAATCCGGCGCGTCGCCCTAATGAGCCTCGTCCAGTTGGAAGGCGGCGTTTTTCTATAGAAACGTAGTTAAATAATATGTAAATATAATGTATACGGGAGGCCGTGTCATCAAATGGGACGGCCTTACATCACAGCTTGCTGCGTCATTAGAACACCATTTTTATTTCTAATAATTAATCATTAGAGCGGACGGTATGATGGCAAATTTCAAATTTGAAAATATGTTGAAAATATTCGCTTAATAACTCTTTGAGAGTATTTGCAAGAAAAAATTTCCACTAAAAATCGAGTACTGCTGTCAATAGAAGAATTAAGACCCAACCAACGGTTGGTGACTTGAAGTTCACATTTTTTTTTTAAATCTTGGTTTGTCCGTATTCAGCACTACAGAAACACTTTTGAAAATAATAGCGCCCCGTGAGGGTGGTCCGGAAATGTACTTAACTAAAGTTCGTTGGTTTCACTTGCACCGGTAAACTAGCGCCTCCCTGAGGGTGGTGCGGAAATGTACTTAACTAAAGTTCATTGGGTTCACTTGCATCGAAAAACTAGCGCCCACTGAGGGTGGTGCGGAAATGTACTTAACTAAAGTTCGTTGGGTACACTTGCACCGATAAACCAGCGCCCATTGAGGGTGGTGTGGACATGTACTTAACTAAAGTTCGTTGGGTTCAGTTGCTACAATAAACTAGCGCCCCGTGAGGGTGGTGCGGAAATGTACTTAACTAAAGTTCGTTGGGTTCACATGCATCAATAAACCAGCGCCCACTGAGGGTGGTGCGGAAATGTACTTAACTAAAGTTCGTTGGTTTCACTTGCACCGGTAAACTAGCGCCTCCCTGAGGGTGGTGCGGAAATGTACTTAACTAAAGTTCATTGGGTTCACTTGCATCGAAAAACTAGCGCCCACTGAGGGTGGTGCGGAAATGTACTTAACTAAAGTTCGTTGGGTACACTTGCACCGATAAACCAGCGCCCACTGAGGGTGGTGTGGACATGTACTTAACTAAAGTTCGTTGGGTTCAGTTGCTACAATAAACTAGCGCCCACTGAGGGTGGTGCGGAAATGTACTTAACTAAAGTTCGTTGGTTTCACTTGCACCGGTAAACTAGCGCCTCCCTGAGGGTGGTGCAGAATTGTATCGAACTAAAGTTTGTTAATTTTGGATCAACTTTGGGAAAACTTTTATAATCGTAAATACACAATACCAGATAGGTTTCCCGTCATATATTAGGAAGTCAGAACATAATAGTTGTGACCATACTTAAGCCGATTAACAAGATCCCTTCAACCCCAAATAAGACAAACAATATCCCCAGAAACACAATAACAAGACACACACACACACACACACACACACATATATATATATATATATATATATATATATATATATATATATATAAATACACACACACGACAAACAGACAACCACCACACTACAAGTGACAGTGACAGTGCAGTGAGGATACCCAGAAAACATCCAAAGTACCAAAGTGACTAACACCGTTACTGAAGATGGCGAACTGCCGAAACCGGTCTAGCAAAAAACCAAACCATCGAAAGGAGACAGAAACGCACGAAATCTACGGTATTCTAACCCCTCGCAGACCACAAAACATGTATTCTAAACTGTGGATATAATGTTAAAGCTAGGGAAAATGAAGAAACGGCATAGAGAGGAAAACAGTGCGTTAGTTTCGGGTTAATCCTTGACGGCAGACTTCAACGCTTGAAAACGCTGGAAAGTTCAAAGGTTTTCGTAAATTCTGTTGCGTCCACCGTACGATCCGGGCGCGTCACTCCAGTTTCTCCGGCCTGTACGAAACAAGCGGTTACCCTTTCCGTTTATTACGATAATGAGGTGAACAAACAACAAAGAGCTGAACACCCGCAGGAAACGCAATACAAAGAGTATAAAATTTAATTAAGTAACTTCAATCTCCGACAATTTGTTGGCTGTCTGGTGCGTAGTTTATTGCACACGCGAAACAGACTACTATTATGTTTCTCGCACAATACTCTTCAGTAATGGTCGGATGAATTTTTAATTGTAACGATTCACCCGCCGGAATCTGGCTCCGAACAATGGGCTGGACCCGGGCTGCCGGATTGCGATAGCTTTGTCACTCTTCCTTACCACTTCCTATAGAGTTATAATTTATGGTTTCTGAGCCAACTCTGTAAATAATCCTCTAACGAAATCAGCCGTAGCCTTCTAAAAACAAAATCTTCCGCCTCTCGTGTGGCGAATACCCGAGGACAGATTTATTGATTTAGTTAATTTTTAAATATAAAAATTATCCAATTTCAAAATTGCCGATCCTTCACTGAATTTTTTGAGGAACACGGGTTTTTTGTAATTTTTGTCGGATAATTCCAAAAGCAGGACTCACCATCAGTACCTAAATATAGGAGTAAAAACACAAGCTTATGCGTTGAGAAACCTGCGTATTTATCATATAAATGATTAATATATACTATATAAAAATATATAAATACTTATCATGTAAATCATTTTATATTACTATAGTATTTTAAGTCCTCGCAGACCGGCATATAACCCTTTGAAAATTTCGACCTTTGAAAACCGACCCCCTAGCGAATATGGCACTTACAAGTGCCGTCCTTGGCGAGATGTCGTGGGCTAATTTGATCGAAGGTTGGGATTTTACAGAGGGTAAAAGCGGGGCAGAAAGGAGCGGTCGGGCGTCTTTCCAATTATAGAAAAGAGACATCGGTAACGAACATTTACGAAGTACGTCAGAGCGTCATCTATTTCCTATTGGCGTATTTAATCGAACTGCTTGGGGAATGGTTCTTAAAAATTAGGGTCCTGTTACATTTACTCGCCGAAGGTTCTTTCTTGTTTTTTCATACCCTTTCATGCATTTGTTTCTCCCCTCCAATCTTCGTTTTCGGGTGACCGTGGGCGAAAGCCATAAAGGTTCCAAGCTAACATTATCCATACATATATGTATGTATATTGAATATTGCTTCCATTATTAGTCCGATTTCATTGCCGCGTCTAGGGATGAAATAATCCTGGAAAAAATACACCGCCATTGTTCTCCAATAAAACGCTCGGGTGGAAAAAAAAACAAACGCTATTCGCGGAATAATCCCCGGCGGACAAAAAAGGGTTTATATGAAGCCCGAAACGGGGCCATTAAAGACAATAGGCGATACGCAGCGTGAGGCAGGTGGAAAAACAAGGAGGGCAAACAGACTAGCCAGAGAATTTGGGGCTGTGGGAGAGGCGCCTCGGCGATGAGAGGGGGGCATTATATTCGGTTCTCGCCCCACTCGGGGCTTCACTTTCCAGCCGTACTCGTACAAAAGCCGGGACAGCTTCGTCTGCGGCGGTGATAAGTGTTCCACTTTTGTTTGCTCCGCAGTCGGCCGCCGCCGCCTCTCCAAACTTAATACTCCTCTGGCACTCCCCGCGGTCGGCCCCCGGCTTTGGGCCGGGGGGGGGTTGGTTTTTCCATCCCCATTCTCCCCGCCACTTTAAATCCTTTTGTCCGGTCGCGTATACCGCAGGTACCCCGCTCTGGCGAGGTCTCAAGGTAGGGGCCACTCTCGCCGCGGGCCGATTACCACAACCGCTTTTACACCCGCCATTTACGTTTTCAGTCCCTTCCCTATTTGGGGTCTCATCGTTCTCGCCCTCCCAGCTTATACTCGAGCGTATTACCGGTCATAATAACTCGGCCGTATATTTTCAATAACATTTTGCAGGAAGTACGATATCAGAAAGGAGCCGACTGTATTTTTCGTACCGCCAGTGGGGTAATACCCCAAAATCTACGGATGAACTGAAAATCGCTTTTTCACCGCAAAATCAACGTTAGAAACTGTCAAATCAGCCTGAGGGGTCTCAAAAGCGAGTTTTCGGCGCAAAAAATTCGGTCCTTCGCTTGCTTTAAACAGCCGATTGAAGACTTACACCGTGCGATTATCCGAATCTCCTTTTAGGGCGAACATTTTTGGAATACTAGGTTGGATAGGATGGCGCTGCGCGTATTGGTTTCAGAAGGGCCGATTTTCGTTGGAAAGGGGAAACGTCTGTGTGCCTTGTGGCGTGGTGTACTTGGCTCCCCCTACCCCTTTCCCCCCGTGGGAATTCGCGATCCGTTGTCCTAACCGTTAGGAAGGTCGGCGCTATCGGGTGGGAAATGTCTCTCCCGGGTCTAGCTCTGACACTGAAAAAACGTCTCGTTGGATTGTATTGTTTCAACAGTCCTACCCCATACCGTTTCTAACCCCCTCTGCGTATAGGCGACCGGGAGCTATAGCCGGAGCTCCTTTTTTCCGACAGCCAAACTGCCCTCGGATTCAGTCCCGCATCGCAGACCTCACTTCTCCCTTCCACATTTCTTTCCCAGTGCCAAAACTTTCTGTTTTCTGAAAACGACCTATTCTCGGAAAAAAAATAACGCCGGTCACAAATATCAGAGTCTAAATAATTTTTTAAAATTTGTTATATGAATTCCATTTTGGACTTTTGGATGAACCAAACGCGGTTCTCTATTAGCCCGATTGGTGTTTGGGTCACCGAGATAAATCACCAAATAGACAGGACCTCTCAGAATCGATTTGCATTTAAAATATACGTTAGAATTTCTTTTATACATATTTCGAACAACCCTTTCAGTATATTAAGTTTATTTAATCTTATCCCGTATCAAATTTTATTAGTATCGTGGTTAGTTTCCGGAAACATGGGATTAGCTAAGAGCGCTAAGTCCACCGCCCATCCTGTTAGTAGTTCTTCTCCTGATAGGCCGTGGCAGGTCGCCACTCGCCTTTACCTAGGAAAGCGACTTAGCCTTCTCCCTCCTCGGAAGAGATTAGAGGGAGCGTTTAAAGTTGGGATCGAAAGTGTCTGAGTGTGTAGGCCGGAAGTTTCGGCATCAACCGAAAAGACCATTATAGGCCCCCCCGCCGGCCTTTTAGCTGAAGTCCGACGGGAGAGAATTTCGAAATCTTTGTTTTGTAACACCTCTTCGTTTGACAGCTTCGACGGAAGCTTTACCTGGAAATTTTTCGTTTAAAGTGATTCCTTTAAGGAATTATACATGCTGCTTAAATTATAAATTTTCCTTCGGGCTAACAATTTGCATTCATAAGAATATCTAGTAATAATTTTTTGCACAAGTAATAAAAATTGAATAAAAATGAACTAAATGGTAATGAAATATTTGTTAATGAAGGTATGGTAAATAAGGAACAGAATTATCTCTGTACTTATCCTCGGACAATGAATAATCGGCGGTGCTTGTGCACGCACGTGTGCGTGTGTGTGCGTGCGCGTGTGTGTGTTTCCGGCGGAGCCACAAACACCGCTTTTAAGTGATATTGATGACTGAAACCTTTCACTGGCCGGGGTACAACCCCGGCGGGCATTAATCATTATTTGCCAACAAGGCTGCCGGGGCTCCTTTTTTCTTGGTTCGACCCCATTTTTAGTGTCTCCTCTTTTTTGAGGGGCGCAACACCCCCACCTCCCCCTCCCCCATTGTTGTGCACTGACGTCCGTTCGACATACTTATAAGAAGTTGGAGGGTATTCCGGGGGGTAGTTTATTTTTGCAATTTTGAAAGGCGCTTTTCGAACGGTTTCATCATACTTCGTAGGCGAATGCCAATCCTAGCGGAATGTTATGTACAGTCGTTATTCTTTATAACATTCTGATACCTCTCGATTAGTTATTTCTGCACAGGTTAAATTCAGAGTGATTTCATGGCCAACAGTCAAATATTGGACACAGAAATCGAATATATACATTTAGTTGTAATTATCCTGAAATATATCGGTTGTGATCCAAAATTATTAAAAAATCATGCAACAAATTTTATTAAAATTTGATTCGTAGTACCTTACGCATTAAAGTACAATATTTCAATTTCTTCAGGCTTTCCGTAATTCCTATGATGGAATTTAATGTAGGAGGCAAGTAGCATTCTTGATCTACAACAATAGGTCCGGTTGTTACTGTTTAATTGTTATTATTGTGGTTGTAGTGAGGGTGGACAGAAGATCACTATATCACTAGATATATACACACAAGCCAAATTTTCATAAGTACGAATGAAGTCTATGCAAGTACTCTGGGGTAGCGTATGAGCGTATGATTGGGAACAATTCCCAATTGTTTGAAAGTTTCCTAACCCGGATACTTATTCTTACTGTAACATCCTTTATAAAGTTCACTTTGGTATAGTTATTGTGGGAAATTCAGCTCATGCGTGCCGGAGGGATGCCGGATACGACGTACGACAGATGTCCCGGTAGTTCTGAGGGGGCCGAGCCCTCAAGCCGTAAAAGCGTTGCGGCTCTCCGGAACCGAGCGCCGTGCCTAAACTTTGCCCCACTATATCCTCGCTCTACTAATAGAACTGACTTCGTTCCCTACTTCGTTACCGGGTTGGGGGCGGAAAGGGGACGGAAAAATATAAACAAAGAAATATGAAGGAGGTAATCCCGGGGAACCGGCGAGACTTTTAGTGCTCTCCCGAGCAGCCCCTTATATCATTTAGCCGAGGCCCACCACCTTCTCCAGATGTTTATTGCGACAGCTCCAGTTTATTTCTCGCTCGGCGGCGTTAATTTATATATTTATAAGGCTGCGCCCGTATATAAGGCCGATGCAAGTTCCCGACGTTGGAATGTGCCCGTGCATTTTTTAATAAATGCCCCGTCGAGGCGGTTTCACCCAACAGACGTTATGAAAACTGATAGTGGGAGGAACCTTTGTTTGGAATTATTCAAGAGACCGTCAGAAACTTTAAATTGGGCATTTAATTTTAATTACTGGTAGCCCCTCTCAAAATCGATATGAAGTCTATTCGCAAGGCTGTGATTACATCCCGTGGTTAAAGACTTACCCTAAATTATTATATACAAATAAGGTCTATAGGAAGTCAAAATCGAATCAGAGCACTGGGCTCCCTTCATTTATCTCAAAAGTTATTAAACCTGTACTAATATTCCACTCAATAATGCAATGACGTAAGCGCTCCTCTAGTATATAATTAGCATGTTTGCACGAAATGCGAACCCGCATTTACATAATATTATTTATTCGTGGTATATATATATATATATATATTCTACTACAAGTTCAAGTTTAATAACGGGTTGAAAACATCGGAATAATTAAATTCTTGTCTAGAATAAACACGCGTATATTTAATGTAAATACGTGATATGTAGCGAACATTAGTTCAAAGAGAGCGTACGTAGTATTAAATACATAAATCAAAATTTAATTTAATTTAATTAATATGATTATATATATTAAACAAATATTAAGTTCTACGTCGTGTACAGATATAAGAATGTATAATTAAGAGTATGACAATACAAAATAATTACTTTATTCCAAGCGACTATGTACAACTTGAACATTTCACTTATTAGTCAATTCTGAAAGATTAAACAAAGTTCTCAATCGGAGCCGCAATTAGCTGAATGAAAAGCCGTGCCCTGGTATATATCCTAATATTTACCTGTTCTATTATGAAATATGGGATGAAAATAGGACCTATATTGTTCCCCAGTGTGGAAAGCCCTGTCGGTTTTATCTGTAAAAGCGGACAGGTGTTCCCCGCTCCATTTACGCGGGCCTGTTAATAATCTGAAATTTCCATTTGTTTAATGCATCGATTGAACTCACTGAGAGGTATTAGAGTCGGGAAGTGCCGCGTATAAACAGAAATATAATCTGGGACTTACGACCCAGTCCGCTATTTAGCGTTGTTCCTCGCCAATTGTTTTGTATTGATTACGACTTCAGTGAATACTCGGCTTAGTCCTGAACGAACGGTTCGACCGGGATGAAGTATGAGTTTGTCGGGACCCGAGTATAATACTTGAGCTTTCAATGGACGGCATTTTGATGTGGATGTCGGTCACACCGAGAGAAACCTTTTGTCAGGGCTGCCTCCATTTTATTTAACGTTTAATACCGACTGCTATATTTGCGCAGGTATTTGTTGTTGCGCTATCACTCGTGCGGTATTCGGACGTAGGTTGAACTGAGTTTTAAATACTGTTTATCACATAGGGCGTCTCCCATCTGAGGTTGATTAAAATCAATCGAGACGAAACTGATTTGGTGTCCTTCGCAAGTTCAAATCGGAGAAAATTAACAGACTGACTGAAGAAACCGAAACATAACCAATGACCCGAGGACCAAATACAAAATTTAGATAAATTTTGCGACATAACAAAACGACAGATCCTACATGTCATCGTAATTCAGAACCTTTTCGGCCACCTATAGGAAAATACTGCATGGAGAATTACTAAAACAAATATTAGCAAATTGACTCTAGAGAACAATTTTTGGAATATTTTGAAAAAACTAGACTTCAGTTACCAACCGACTAAACCAAATTTCAATCGCTTTCAGATGTTATCAGTAAACACGATACACGAATTATTGATTGATTAAAATAGAAGATAATAAAAAAAAGAGTGAAATTTGGCTCCAACTATAAAACCACGACTTTAAGAGTGGCCTCACAAGCCTTGTTAGATATTAGCGGTTTTCATAGCACTTCAGTCTTTAGCGTAATGCGAAACAGTGCTCTGACTTAACTTCAATGTTAATATTATTGAAACCACCCTCCCCCTCCCCTCATCCCAGACCGGTTTCAGTTTTCAAAAGGTTCGGCCGAGCATTCATCTTCCGCCGAATTATTCCGGACAAGGAGCCGTCCATTGACCGGGTCCAAGCGCTAATCAATTGGGAATTAAATCTATTCCACGCTCCAGTCGGTAGTTAATTTTTTTTTCAAATTATTACTTTCCGCCCTAATCGGATTTCGAGCTAAATTCGAAAATTGACGAAGCCGATGACCAAAGGGGACAAACCGGTACAACACACTGCGCTCTGGCGGCGCGGAAATAGAGTTTGGATAAATTACAGGATTAATTAATTTTTTAATTGAATTTCCCGACTGGACGAACGAGTGTCCGACAAGTGCACTCATTAAAATTTAATTATCCCCAAAGCCGATCCAATCGAACACGTGTCATACCTTCTCCTAAAATAATTCTATAATATTAGAATGATTTAACTTCAATTCCCCAACAGACAATCTAGTAGTTAGGGATAGAATTTCGGCCCGAATAGCCAGTCATCAACACCCGTTTTCACATGTCCTCTTCATATGAATTAAAGTACTGTCCTCAATACTGCCTCACCTCTGGCTATTTGGCCTTAACTTCTGACCTTATTAAATGCCGGTAGAAACCTCTTAATGCCCGTACAGTCAGATTTCTGTTAGTGATAAAATCATTTCACTCCATGATACGTTGAAAATATAGACAATAGTGCTCAGTAAAATGCATTGACAGGATTCGTGTTCTGTCTTCATAATAGAAGCTATCCTGGATTTTATATTGTATATATTTATTGTTTCAACCCTTTATGGAAGGAAGCGTGATTTTGCGACTTCGTCGACTGTCGGTATGTTGAGGTCATTATGGATTGTTCGGTTAGAAACATACCAGGGAGCATTAAGGAGCACGAAGGACTTTTGATTGGAATCTCTGGATGCGGATTTTAAATAAATGTTTATTTACTTCGTAATTTTTAAACAATTTTTCCGGAATCTACCTTCGCCGGAACCGCCGAATAAATATTGAAAAAATATTGGGATTTATTTTTACACCAATACAATCCCCACATCGGGAAATGCCGACGATAACGGGCGGGAATCTGACGCCGTGGAATTTCATTTGGCCGACTCCGAAATCGGGTCAAACCGAACTGGGGGAGTGGAGGGAATAAGGGGCGCAACCCTCCCTCCCTCCCTCCCTCCCTCCCTCCACCATTGATGAAATTGTTGGGGGCCTCCGGTATTAAAAATCGAGAACAGCCGTCGCGGACTGCGTTCCGATTTTAAAAATATACCCTCGGATATTTCTTGTCGCTAAACAACCAAAGCAACGGCTTTGGTTTGAGAAACTGTCTCAGTCAAAAAACTGAAGGAAAAAATGCTGGTCGCCATGATGAGGAACTGAAATAGCTCAGTCTTAAATTTTAAAGAGTTTGAATCGGCAATTACCGATTTGCGTCCCGTATTCATGCCGAGTTTTTGCGACCGTTCTCCTTTTTACCGTCCGAATCTATTCTTAGAGGAATTTACTCCGATCCCTGCGCCACTGTCCTGTTCATCGCTTCATTCGTTGCTGCGCTTACATCCCCGTGGAATGTACGGTTTAATTAGCCCCCTACCCCTTCCCGCTGCGGGCTGTCGACGGTAGGAACATTCAATTGCTTTCAAAATATGGGTTCGGACACAACGCAGTACAGGCTCCACCTGTTACCACAGGACGTATAGATTATCTGAACATACTTGGTCGAGGAAAAATGCCTCGTCCTTACATTTTTGGCGAAATTTCAAAATACAGATGAAATATACCATTTCTGTCCCCACTCGCTTAGCTGGTCTCAAGCTGGGAGGGTTCCCCCTTCTCAATGTGGAATTATTGTAATATTTTAAAATAATACAGAAGTAATTACTTATAGTGTATGAATAAAATTCGAAAATTATAGTTCGCTATATTTCTTTTACTGGTTATGTATCTTATTTTTACTTACTACAATTTTTCCCCGGGATAAGTCGAATGGAAATATTTTACCGAACTCGGGTTCGATTCTGACGTTTCTGGATAAATTCAAATATGAGACGCAGGCTCAAGGTGTGTGCAGGGGCTGGCCAATTTCTTATAAGACCGGGATATTTCGCGGGGTACGGTTTGGGGGAAAAACTGAGAAAACCTCTCGGCTTCACGTCGGCCGGGCGTATCTTTACGCCCCCATTGGGGCCGCGGACAGGTGGCCTCTTCCTCCCACCTCCGTATATTTTCCTGCCTTATATTAAGTTTTCCCCGAGGCGGTTTACGTAATGTACATCGCGGAGGCGGCTCGTTTATAACGCTTTAAATTAGTTGCGGCCCAATATTTTATTCGATATTCTACTCTCCCGTATATTATTCATTTATCAAACCCGATAGTAATAAGTCAGAGCGGGAAAATTTTAAAGGGTTAAAATATCATCAATCTTTCCGCTGATCAATCGGTACGCGGCAGGGTCCCAGCCGTATATGTACGCTAATGAAAACGGGCAACCCGCAGGCTCAATAAACTTTCGGTTTGACTTTCTGCGGTCACCGGATATTTCCGGTCATTTGCGTCCGACTCTATCGCCATCTGAGGGACATTTTCGGTAACACCGCCGTGACGTTTTGCCCGGTCACCGTCAGATGACACTAGCCCTGCCCTTGTGGCCCTGTTCGGGGCCGAATTTACCGGTTGAATTCCCTTTACAGTTGATGCTCGCATCTTTTAATCAGCGGAAAAATTCAATTTAAATACTCCCTTCTCCCGTTTTCGGCAGAAGCAAACTGAAACACTTTGAATAACTTTTGCGAACCCTAAGGCGGACAAACAACCGGAACAAACAAGTATGTTGGTAAAAAAAGTCAGTTATAAATCCCAAACAAGCGTGTGCAAATACTTATTTTTCGATTACCGTTTCTAGTTCCTTAACTTTTACCTTTAAGCAAATTGTAAATACGAGAATTTTTAATATGTAGTTTGGTGGTGCGGTAAACGAGTTTGAAGTTTTTATTCTCCTTAACCGAAGTGCAAATACTTTTTACTACCACTGTATAATTTTCATATACCCTACACTTTTCCTGTCTGTTGATTTTTTTAAATCGTGTAACGTATTAAATTTGAGAAATTCTCAATTTATCTTTATTATATATATATATATATATATATATATATATATATATATATATATATATATATATTGAGTTCTCCAAACTTCAAGATCTGAAAATAAAACTTTCCGAATTAGATTTTGTCCTGTTCTCGTATTAAACTAAGTCAGTTTTCTGAACCTTTAAACTCCAGACGATCTTCTGTTTCAGAAGTCTTCTTCGTGTAGCAAGGGTTGGGGGCGTGCTGAACGACGAAAATTGGAAACAAATGAGGAAAAAAAAATCCGTAGAAAATATCCGCGGACCCCGAGAGCTTTGTCGGAAAGCACTTGCCTGATCGGGAATAACATTTCCGTTCCCTTCCCCCCTACACTTAGCGACGCCTCGGCTTTCATCCCGTTATTCAGTTCCAGCCCCAGGAGCCAATCGACTTATCCCTTCCTGGGGGGAGAGTCTCACACGGCCCCTTTGTGGCGTTTTCTCTCGAGGTTTTCATCCATCCCTTTTCCAGCCTTCCCCAATCAGGCTACCGGTCCCCTGTAGCGGATGGATCTACTTCTGGAGCTGTAAAGGCAAATATATCAGTAATATTACCCGCTCTATCGTCATTAGTATCGCTGTCGTCGTAAGGGGAACGACGGGGCGACGGGTAGACTGAACCCGCACGACAAGCGTGTAAGGCGGTCCTAGTATAACGACGGCCCCGTTCAAACGTTTCCCGTAAACACCCGTATTGAACATTTTATTGTAACAATACGAAATAATATAATACAAAATTATAGGTTCAATATAAAAATGAACTCACCGATACCTTATTTTGAATAATAATCATTCAGAGGTAATAAGTAATAGGTCGACCTAACTGGACCTTTATGATCGATCCCCTACCTGGAGCAGATGTACTGCCCCGTATTATTTTTTTGTGGACCAAAAACGTTTCAATCAGTTGAAAAATTTAATCCGATTCCGAATCTACGCAAATGCTAGTGGCGAATAAACAATATAAAACACGATCTCATCGTATACGCCTCCCGCAGCCTAGGGGTCGGACAATTTGTCAGGCATATTACCCGGCACATGATTTATACCCCCGGGGTTTCGGGTAGCCAGACCCCACCCCTGAATGGGAAGCACCCTCTCCCTCCCTTGAGAAGATACAAGGCCTCTTTTGTCCCGCTTTCCTTTTACCAGTCGGAAAAATATTATAATTCCGCCCTCCCGGTCGTCCGTTTTCCAGCAGCGATTATCTGTCCGAAAATGGGGTACCTTCGTAATTAGACCACGCGATATATATATTACAGAGGCCCGCTCCTCTTAATTTGAAAAAGAATAAAAAAGTTTCTGATAAAAACGAAAACTGGGACTCGGTTTAAGATATTTATGGGATGGACTGCCGCGTTAGGGGGAATAATGGGGCTCGGGCGATTGTCCGCCAGTACCCGTATTTAGCATTTCTAAAATTCAACTCTTTCCAAGCCAAATTGAACTTTTCCGAGCGTCAGTATAATTTCACAATTTAACTTGTAATAAGATGTTAAAAGATAGTAAACAACAATGCTGTATAATATTTATTTAAAGGAAGCTTGCGGACTAATTGTGGAATATATTGCTTCATCAGTAGTTGGTTATACTCTTAAATCTGTGTCGAATTATCCTTTGGAACTTTATGTGTAACTAACTGTAACAGTATAGTGATTTGTCAGCTTGTTTTACCAATCAGAAAATTCGTCGTGTGACATGTAATGGTTACAGGCTGAATTGTGGATGCTAATTTATTTTGATATTACTTCTTATTGTCAACATAAAATATTCCTCCCCGGGGAATGTAGGAATAACAAGCACTGAACCGTGTCTTTTGGGCTGTTTATGGGAAACGTTGTTTGAACGGGGCCGCCGTTATACTAGGACCGCCTTACACGTGTGTCCTGCGGGTTCAGTCTACCCACCGCCCCGTATAACATCACCCCCGCATGACCACCGTATTTTTGCCCATGTTTTTTCCTTGTCTCTGTTCGGCTGTAAATTAAATAATATTGCAGGACCGTGGGAAACTTGGAAAGGTGGAAACACCCAATACATTTTCTGAATTGAACACCATCAGGCTTAAAACTGTATACGTTGTAATAACCAGGGATCAACTGATGGGTTGAATTTAATAGCACCTCAGATTAACAATTTCACCTTCGCCTTACTTCGTTTTCACTTAGATTCGCGTTTATACATTATTATATCACATTATTAATTTCTTTCAGAATTTTTTAAGATGAAAGTCGTTTCTAAAAATTGCCTGTATGAATATTGCTCGTCGAGTTTTCGTTTCTCCTTATCAATGTCCCTCTTTCACTCCTCCCTCCTCCGTATAATTCCGGGCCGTATTCTGACGGTGTTCGGCGGCGTCCCGACGCCTGAATACTAAACGGCGGTTGGACGCCTCTCCGGCGGTAACACGACACTAATCAGCTGTATGTATACTTTTGCGAGTTGGGCCCTCCCTCTATCCCTCCCTCCTTGCCTCCCTCCTCCCTCCCTCTCTCCCTCCAATCCCGGAGAATACTATTGTTCTTACCAAGTTGGTGGCGGGGCCGTCGAAGTCCTTTGTGTTAACACGAGTCCCCCCTTCCTTATTCAATTGTCGGTTGAAAATTCTTCCGGCGGATCCCTCCAGTCCGTTTATTCTGTCCGCTGTCGAGTCCCCAATTGGAGGGCACTCTGTTTAAACTTATCCGACCGTCTCAATGGGAAGAACTACTTTATTCCTCTCGTTATTTATTGGTTTTTCCCTCTCCAGAAGGATAAAGTTGGGTTTAGCATTGGAGAATATTCGTCTAAGAGAACTCCATACTAGTAATTAACATTATTATTAACATTTTATTTCATCTCGCTCATCTTTTGTACACACTGCAATAATCAGTGATATTTGTTAGCTGCATACTGTACTTAATATACATTGTGAATTTGATTTAAATAATTAATAATTTCTCATTTCTCCATTAACCCTCTATGGCCCGAATTTTTATTTTAAATCCAAAAATTTGGGGGAAAGAAAAATCAGCAATTATAAACCTATATACTCGTATGCATATGAAAAAAATTGATATTGATATTGGTTGTCTTGACAACGTTATAGGATTATGATTTATGCGCCATCCCACGAAAAAAGCTATAATTATTTGGTAAAATCTCGATAAATTGAAATGTAACCTGAAAGTTACACGGGCCCATAGAGGGTTAAGGGAGCAAATCTAAATTAAAAATGACATAGAATCCCTCATCCATCATTAGGATTAATTAATAATGATAGAAGAATATTTGTCAGTTAAAAAAATTTTATATTTTCTCTTTTATTCCATTATATATTGCTGTTGCTCAATAACACAATGTACCTAACCGAAATCCATTAAATTCCGAAGTCGTCGGCTGTAGTGGTGCGATATAGTTAATTTAACTTTACGAATTTGCATTTATTAAGTTTCACATTCGCAGTAATTAAAATTTCTGCGCCCCCCTTTAATGTCACCTGCTGCGACCTACGCACGTTGCACCGTACGAAAGAGAGATCGAGCGTCACAATTCTGAATCTCGAGACTCTGCATTTATGAAATCTGTACCAAAATCGTGTCACTTACACAATACGATTTCCAATAAGCGCAAGATAAGCTAGTTGACGAGTCCTGTTTCGGTCGTATATATACACAGTAGGGCTTCGCCCCAAACTCGTAATCTGAGCCATTACTCCCCTCGGGCCGCGCTTTATGTGCGTTTATGCCCCTTCTTTTTCCTCTTTTTTTTTTTTGGTAATCCCGTCTAAACGCGCCGCCACCTACACGCGCTTTAAATCGAGCGATTAATGGAGTGGGAAATTCGGTTTTATCGCCCGTAGCGTCCACCAACCGATCGTGCCCACTCGACGTTTTGTCGACAGAGATATATAGAAGAACAGACCGGAAATATAGGGATATCGTAAAATACTAAAATAATTCCACTTGGGATAGTATATGGAACACTAGACTTAAACCTTAGTAGCATATTTATGACCTTTCACATAGTCTTAATTATTTAGCGTCGGTAGGAAAGTTAAATTTCAGTTAATAATAGTTCTGATAATAATAATAGTTTCCTTTAAATTTTGTTACAAAAAATCGTTGAAATGTCAACGGAGAATTGGAATATAATCGCTTTTGCGATCTTTTTACCATCAAGTAATAAACCGATCTAGAGGGGTCGATTTTTAACCCAATACCCCGGTCGGAAAGCGTTTAGTTAAATCTGGCGTTTAGATCCCACTCTATTTCCGATTAGAAATAGAGGCAGGCCCGACCGTCCTGCCCATCGGAAACCGGTCTAGAAATAGACCGGCGCGGGAACGCTGCTAGACCGCCGAACATTTGTTCCGAATTAACGCCCCCCCCCGTGATATTACCTCCTCCGATATATACATTAATAGCGGGGAAGACACCTGCTGCTGCCGCCCACCTGACACCCGCTAATGCCTAATGTACCGTGAAAGAAAACACATATTGGCGCCGAGCGTATGGAAATTCATATTCAAATAGTTTCCGCTTGTTCCATTAGTGCAAGTATTGGTTTTCATGTTGACATAAATCGGATGCTCTCGCATTTGCAGTGCAGTTTACAGCACCCGAGAGCTACAATTACAAACTGTATATGTAAGTTATAGTTGGGTGAAAAAAAACAGAATATATAATTTGGTACTTTAGAATCGGGTAGCCGGGCAATAATTTATAATTTTGTTAGTATAATTCGCCCCGATAATGCGCCCCGATCGCAACCAATTTCGCAACTGTGAGACGCCGGGAGTTGTTAGAACTTTCATTACCCTCCGCCGACTGCAATTTAAACGTCTAATTCATTATGTGTACCGTCCGTGTACTTTGCCCCGAGGCCGCTCGTTAATCCTAATTTGCCGACTCCGGAATCTCGGGACCTCGCGTTTATATACGTATAAATTTCTGACATTAACCCACGTCTCAATTACGGGCCCCACCATGTACCGTCGGACGCTTCTTATACTTGCAACTTGTGTTGTATATAACACAGTATGTATAGCTCGCTTTGATTGCAAGTGTAGCACGTTACTGAAGTTATATCGGTTCACGTACGTTGTTTAAACACCTACAACAATTTTTCTACATTACATTGACCGTTCGTGCTGTAATAATTACGGCGTGTTGAAGTGCAGCTTTATTGACTCCTTTTTGTAAAACAATTTATTTAAAATTTTGAATATCATTTACGTTTAGGTGAAAGAGTGTCCTTCAGAAATTGTGTCCTGTAGATTCTTTACCCAAATTCAGCGTAATTTCGTCTTTGCATATGTAACTGGATCGTCGTTGAGCTCTATAAAAATTATATATTATCGGTCTACATCATTTATATTTCATTTACTTCAAAACAAAAGCATCGCAATTTGAAGTTTCCATTAAGCGCGGCCCCGGTCTAGTACAGAATTCACAGACGGTCGGCGATGGTTCAAAATTCAATAGTCCCGGATTTACAAAGCTTTGTCGGGGCCTCGAGTGCGTGTGCGTGTGTGTGTCCGGGCGCTTGTATATTGAAGCGGAAGACGAGACAGAGACAGAGAGACCAGATAGAAAGAGAGTGAGAGAGAGAGAGTGAGGAGGAGGGACGGAGGTTGAATAAATGAGCGGGGGCCCCAGCCAATGACAAGTGCCCGGCCCCTGTCAAATAATGCACGCCCCCACCAATACAAAACAGAGGTTTTCCGCCTCCAGGGTTTTCCTTGAGGCGGTCCCTATTCCCGGACCGAGACTCTGAAATAAGTCAATTAAGATCCATCGGTGAGAATAGCAAAAAGCCGAATCAATTTTTGACAATTCGACAAAATTCCGTACTTTTATCGATTTACTGTCTTCAATTTAGGCGCTCTATCCGGATTTTTGCGTTTGAAATATAATACACAATTCTAATTAGCACGCGGAATACAAGTAAAGCAGAGTGTAAGATCGGCAGTAAAGACTGCTGGGTAAAGTCGTAACCACCCAGACATCCCCTGACAGAATCAATCAATTATATAATATTTCAGGGCTAATTGAAACGATGATAACATGAAGACCTAGTAGAATATATTTTAAAAATCCACAATTTTGTCGTTTATCCGAGAACACTGTCATAGATTGGATATTCTAGGTAGGCCAAATAGTGGAAGGGATTTATTCTTGTTTAGAATACCTGTTTTGTGGTCTGCCAGGGGTTGGAATACCCCCCAACCCGATTAAGACAAACAATATCCCCCAAAACACAACAAGACGCGTATATATACACACGACAACCAGACAACCACCACAGTACAAGTGATAGTGACAGTGCAATGAGGATTCTCAGAAAATATCCAATGTGACTAACACCGCTAAGATGGAGATCAGCCGAAACCGGTCTAGCTAAAGACCAAACCTGCGAGTAGAGAGCAACACACGGAATCTACGGATTTATTCTAGTTACGGTTCAAATTACTGGCTGGAAATCATGAGGAATCTCATTCGTAGGGTATATAACGCTATGTATACTGGAAGCTTTACGTGGAAACCTTTTATGACGGCGTTTTGAATAACCCTTCCAATTCCAATATTTCAGGGGCTGCAGAATTTCCCAGAAACGGTGTCAGAAATTTATCTCGGTTCGAATACGGCGGTGCTTTTTGCTTCGGCGAATTCGTTCAGTAGAATTAGAACTTCTGTTGCCGCGAAGGGAATAACACACGATATCCTCCAATTGCGGAAAGTCATGGCGGCCGTCATCAGCAGTAGTGGAGATGGAAAATATGTTTTCTTCTCGGAATTCATTCGCCTCTTCCAACATCACTATTCGGAGAGTTCAGAGCCGATTCTCAATAGTACCTTCCTGGCTGTAAATAGGATTATATATGCTTGCAGGCCTTTCACCCCGTCTGTCCGCAAATCGCGCGGTTTGGTTTCCTGGAATTTATTTTCGTGGAAACTAACTTTAAACCTATGTAAACTTCATTTATTTTTACGAAGTCATTGACAGTACGCGGCCCCACGCCGCCCGAGTAGGGGTGATGCCCCATTTAAAAATTGTGTTATAAATTTTATGACGGCGACATTTAAACTGAGAACGCAGCATTTGAGGGAGAACACACAAAAATACAATGAAATGAGTGAGAAAAATATCCTCCTCACGTCACATGATTTGAAAATACCACAGATAATAAAGTGAGTGCCCTTCTCTATGATAACTTTCTTTTTCCAACGTGTTGCTGAGTGTTTTATTTATTAAGGGTTAAGCCCAACATAAGGCAGACTGGTTCGGTTTTAATGGTTGTTTTACCACTCAGAAAATTCGTCGTGTGACCTGTAATGGTTACAGGCTGAATTGTGGAGGCTATTTTATTTTTATATTACTTCTTATTGTCAAGATAAAATATTCCGGCCTGGAAATGTAGGAATAACAAACACTGAACCGTATCTTGTACGGGGCGGGTTTTTATGGGAAACGTTCTTTGAACGGGGCCGTAGTTATACTAGGACCGCCTTACACGTGAGTCTTGCGGGTTCAGTCTACCCGCCGCCCCGTATAACATCTCCCGCCCATAATCCCCGTATTTAGCCGGCTTTTTCCTTGTCTCTGTTCGGCTGTAAATTAAATAATATACAGGACCGTGTGAAACTTGAAAACGTGGAAATACCCAGTACATTTTCCGAATTAAACACCGTCAGGCTTAATACTGTGTACATTGTAATAACAAGGGATCAGCTTGAGTTTAATCCCGGTCCGATTTAAAATTTCACCTCAGCCTTACTTCGGTTTCAGTTAGATTCGTGTTTACACACTATTTATTACATCACATTAGTTTTTCTTCAGACTCGGTCATTCGTAGGAGTGAGAAAAATGAGAAGTGAGAAATGAGTGAGAAAAATATTCTCCTCACGTCACATGATTTGAAATACCAGCGATAATAAAGTGAGTGCACTTCTCTGTGATAAATTTCTTTTTCCTACGTGTTGCTGAGTGTTTTGCTTATTAAGGGTTAAACCCAACATAGGCAGATCGGTTCTGTGAAAATTCAATGTGGAATCCTTTTCAACTTGTTTCCTTTTAAATATACCTTGGTACGAGATCTCAAGTTCAATATACGAAAAACCGTAAAGTCTAAAAAATGATCGCTTCTAACGGGCAAACCAAAGATGATCGGAAATATTTTGATATCGTAACATGTTGTTGGGCCTTCTTCCGGGGCTGGGTCTAATGAACTGACTAAGGGCCGTTTGGCTGGAGGTTTATTCGCGGCCGTTTCGCCCCGCTACGTGCCTCGAATCCGATGGAAATAGAATTACTGAGATCGCTAAAGATCCGGGAGGCCCCGGTCTCCGGGATTTGGCCGAGGCGTGTCCCGAATCGCCAATGTCCGAAGCCACAAGTGTAACGGTGTAACGGAGTTACATACATCTGATTGGGTCCCGGAGTTGTGTTAAACCGTAATAATCGGGACAGTGGATGGAACCTGACGGCGGGACCGGTGAGAGTTATGAAACGTCGGAAGTGTTTTCCAACACTCCGGTCTCTTACGAGAAGCTGAGAAATGATAAAAGAAAAATAACAGAATATTATTTTTAGTAATAAAAGAAAAATGATCCCAAAGCGACATCGCTGCGGTTTGACGAACCAGGGTTTGGAATACCTTCTGCTCTCCCCGGTTTTGTCTAGACCGGTTTCGGCCCTTTTTCGGCGCCTTTTTTATTGACGAATTTTCGGTAGCTGTTATGGACGATTGCGGGAAACCGTATAACTGGTCTAGACCATACGGGGCGGAGACCAAAGGAGGCCTCGGAACAGCCCTTCCATGAAAGTAATAGCGTTATGGGGCCCGTCGATACTTCATTAAAATGTAACGCGGGCATTCGGGCCTCTCCGGAAAGTAATGGTTGAGAATTAATGGGCGTTTGTCCGGGGGCGGATAGCTCCCGTTAGGGGGGTTGATGAAGCGTTGCCGGAGTGTTCACCCCGACGCTCTTTATGGGACGATAAGGGAAGGCCCATGACCATCCGCGGGACTTGGACTTAATAAACTACCCGCGCTCTTCTTCACTCATCTTAACCGACTACAATTTATCATTTGTTTAATACGAGCGGAAAATATTACGGTAGGAATACGGTGTCGTCAAATCAAAATTAATCGGCCATTTCCAAATTATAACCATAATGGGTCTGAAATTGCTTACTCAGGCATATGGGCTTGATTATGAAAGGAGGTGTGTGTCAGTAAGACACAAGTGGTGGTTGGCTAAAAAATATTATCTAAGATAAAAAAAATAAATGGCCTGCGAATTCCCTGGCACCTAATAGCGACTGTGGTGAAAATAGTACACCCGCTAGTAGAACTATGAATATACGAGGCGACACAACGCCGGAAATTGACACACGCGGAGTTTCTGATAAGCTCAAAAAAGGAGCTTACAGGAGGACACGAAGGAATGGAAATAGAGATAGAGATTTTTAATGTATTCACTGGGAAATGCAGATGATAAAATGAACGTGTTGAATATATTTAGAACTTTATATATATAAAACCGAAATAAATTATGGGATGAATGGAAATTATTGTAGGGTATTTTATTCAGATATTTTTTGGTTTCTGTCACCCAATCTTGCGATTTTGGCACAAGACCGTATTCGATTTTGGCTTTTCATATACATCGTGCAAAATGATGGTGATGGAGGATCTGGTCTTCCTCGCCCTAATAATATTATCTTGTACTATTTTTTATTATATACTACTGAGCTGTTCTCTCGGTATTCGTCCACTCTTAGGCAAAAACCGTAAATCTGAATACTTTTTCTTGAGCCAAATAACTCTTCTTCGTCCTCCTCCCTTAAGAAGGAATCCAATGACACCGGCTGTTGAAACAGCTGAAGGAATATGGCTAGACTGATGGTAATAACGCGGTATCAGTGTGACATATACCCCCCCACCCGCCGTTGTAGCATCCTATCAGCCCAGTCCCCGAAATGTTGCCTCCTTTCCAATATTGTGCCTCTATTTCGCGACTATCCGGTATCCGCGGAGTTACGTAACCGGTTCCTGATTACCCGCGGGTTCGGCGCTAACACGATTATTCTCGTGACCGGGATGAACCGCCGTCGGATCATCAGAGGCTGGCGCTCTGCTTATTAACTAAGTTCCTTGGGCCTTGCCTCCGTACCCCTCACGCCGCAATATTCTTCATACAAATTGCGTTCCACAAAACGCATTCTCACGCAGCCTCACGCTTCGCCCGTGTACTGAATATGAGACGTTGTCTTATGTACGCCTATCCTAATATTACCTTCGGAAGCAATGATCGGATATTATATGTTTATGGATTAGAATTAGTTCAGTGTAACTTTTTTCTGTCCCCATGTGTTGGGTTTCGGTTTCTAACTATTCCCAGACCGAATGTTGCCTGCCATTTGGATAAATGCCGCCCCCGCTCCCTTTAATGCAAAAACGTGCTCAGTACTAATTGATTTATCCCGGGAGCCCAGACTGAGCTGTTTTGAGGGGCTGGTGGGGTAGGGGGGGTAGGGGGGACGATTCACATAGCGAGTGTTCACAGGGCTTAACCTGTGGTTAAATCAGCGGCCATAAATAACGTCGGGCGGTGTCTTGTGATTTACGGTTTCATTACTAAGCGTCGTACCTGGAGGAGAGAGGAGGAGAGAGAGTGAAAGCGGGAGGGAGAGGGAGAGTGAGAGGGGGAGAATTCGAGGATATACTGAGAGATATATATATATATATATATATATATATATATATATATATATATATATATATATACGGAGGAAGTAGGACATTAATTACGCGATCGGGCTCGCTTACTTATGAAGCGAAGGAAAGCGGTTATATTTCAGGATGGTCGGACCCGATAAAAGCCAAAACCAAAACCGCCCAATAATATTTAGGCCTTTCCATTAACATTGCTCCCAAATTAATAATAAAATGGTAAATTGTACCATTTTGCTGATTTTCTATCCAAATTTGGTACCGCGCTTCAGCAGTCAGTTGGTTGAACGATATCGTATAACGTAAACCTGTTCATCAAATATCTAATACATTTTAATTAATCGATTTGTATATGATGATAGTGTGATTCGTCAGTTTGGTCGTCATTGAGAAAATATTATCACCTTATGAATACATTTTCCGCTTACTCGTAAGCAGAAGATTAAAGACTGACGTAACGTCCAAGAGAAGTATAATATAATATAATCTGTAGGCACAAGAATTAAACAGTTCTTTTTTCCTGACTGAAAACATGATTTTGTGCGGTTTAATTACAACTTCAGTATTTCAGAGCTGTATAATTAACGATTTCATCTCTGAAAAAAAACTTTAAAAACTGGTCCATTACAGGGGGCTGGCTGGAAGTAGCGGTCGGATACCGGGATATAAAATTTCTCCTCGTTAGTTACATACTCTTTTTTCCTCTTCCCCAACTTCTCCCCAATTAAGCCTTTAAAATCTTCAGGAATGCTTGACTACTGGGTGAATTTACTCGGGTTTGGGACCGAACTATATAACTCTTGGTTTAACCGAGTCGATTCCAGCCGGTGAGATGTCTATAACGTTATGTTACGTAGATTTCGTAGGCTTTTGTCTCCTCCCGTCTAAAAAACATCCAGAGCCCCAAAATTCCGGACACAAGAACTGTAGAACTGTGCTCAAGTGTAACTCTATTTTCGTGTAGTTTTTCTCAGTTTTTGTAGGTCGGGACGACTGTTGCGTACAAATGACAAAATTTGCTTTGCGTGAATACGCATATATAAATAATAAATCTGGCTCTACGCGCCTACTCTCCGGGTGGGTGTACCGGTTCCTTTGGAAATTGGGATGGGGGCGAGGGTCCGTTAAAATTTAGGGTATGGAAGTGGTGGACCCGGGGCGAATGAGGATGTAGTGGGGGACGGCTCCCCTCGAGTGGACCTATTTACAATGTTAATTGGGGCGACCAGCGAAAACGGCTTCGTGTTCTTATAAGAGGAGGGAGGCCGGCGTTCTCCCCCTCCCTCCCTCCCTCTCTCTCTCTTCCCCTTAATGGAATAATTTAGCGAGCGGCACCTGGGGATAATGTGGCCTCACCCCGGAGTGGTAAAAAAAACCGCCCCCAAGAGCAGGAATCGCCTCGTGTACTTGAGAATGGCCGAACCGTTAAATTGGAGATTGTTGGTCGAATGTCCCCATGTATTTATTTTTCCCCTTTGTCGCGAACCCAAGACAGTCGAAAATGGTCCACCTTTCGACCCAATAGGCAGAAAATCGAACGAAAAATCGAATTCAATAAATTCAACGTCTAAATTACTGAATTCCTACGTGAGCTGTTGATGACGAATAGGCGATGTATTTTATATGAATATATTAGAATCAAAGATAACAGTAAACGTAATATATTCTTTTTAAACTCTTCGGATAAAATGTTACATGTAATACATATAAGAATAAAGTTGGTCTTTTACCAGACCGGCTGAATCCCCATCTTCAGTAGCACTCACTCAGTCACAAAGGTATATTGTTGGCCTAATCCGATTTTTTTACTTTATATATCTAGAACTAAACATTTTTTTAATATACCTGTTTTGTGGTCTGCGAGGGGTTGGAATACTGTAGATTTGTTGTGTTCGTCTCCTCTCGCTGGTTTGGTCTTTTTCTAGACCGGTTTCGGCCGTTCACCATCTTCAGGAGCGGTGTTAGTTTTGGCACTGTGGATGTTTTCCGGGCATCCTCTCTGCACTGTCACTGTCACTTGTACTGTGTATTATATTGACATATATGGTGTCTAGATATACACCGAAGTCAGTACAAGTGAAAGTAACAGTGCAGTGAGGATGCCCAAAAAACATCCAAAGTGCTAACAGTGACTAACACCGCTACTGAAGTTGGCGAGCAGCCGAAACCGGTCTAGCAAAAGACCAAACCAGCGAGAGGAGACAGAAACATCACGAACCTACAGACATATTTTTGCATTGAAATAATTACATGTTCTTAGAGTATATTGACCGTACGATCGTGCATTTTGATAGCTACTTATTTAGTGTTCCATTGGAGGTAAGCCCACTAGAAGGGACTTACGCGCCCAGGGCACTAGACGTGCTGCGAGTACCGCCTTATTGATTTCCCGTCCGAATATGTTTTTTCTATTTATTTCCCTTCTATTCGGCGGACCTGAGGAAAGAGTTCTATATCGGAGGATAATGCTTTTCTGATAAGTACAATGAGAATGATGATAGCCCGGGGGAAGACGAATGGTCGCCTCTCCCCCCAATCCACTTACCTCGGATTAATCCAATACGAAGAACCTCCTCCACCCCTTCCACCTCCGTCGATACCGAATGTCCGTCAGCGGTGAATTCCGATTTTTATTTTCCGTTTATTTTCGGTGGCTGGTGGGCGGCAACTAATGGAATCCAATCGCCAGAAGGAGGCGGGAGGCATCCTGTTTATTGGAAATTCGTTTGATACCCCCATCCCTCTCTCTCTCTCTCTCTATTAACTTCTGAAACATTTCCGAAAGCGCAAGCCAAATTGGAGAACTTTTTTGCGAATTAAATACGCCCGACTTCGAAATTTCAAAGGCCTCCGTTTTATCGCTACCGAATTTACGATTATTACCGTTGGGCCTATATAAAGGAATGAAAATTCGAATCGAATCATGATTCAGAATTTCACTGCAACCAATAGCAATATTGGTATAGCAAAATTATCCAATCGAAGCAAAACTTTGAGAATGAACTAAAGGGAAAAAACTGTACTGGGGACATTTCACTGTTTTTGGTTGGCGAACTTGTGAGCCGGTACTTGTTCCTGCACCCGTTTAAGCGCGGAACACGCGAAACACGCCCGCCAACAACACGAACCTTCCGCCTTTGTGTGCACGCATTCGTGTCTACGTGTCTGTGTGTTTGTGTACGCGAGTGCGCGATAGATCCGGTGGGCTCGCGGGACACTGACTAATGCGCTTGATTTAACGGCGTTCTAAATCAAAATTCGGGCGTCAGTTTTTCACGGGGCGGCTCCGCCACTACCCTTTCGAATTAGGGTAATAAATCAGCCAGAGGAGTCAATACCCAGCCACCGTCCGTCTGTCCATCCACCCACACTTGGGAATAGTTCAAGGGTTGGCTTTCCGACTGCATTACATTGGGTAAAAATTCTTTCTACACTATCAAATAGTAGAGATATTTTAATTTAATTATTTACACGGGTGTGTTTGAAAGACAAGAAGAATGCTTTTGATCGGTAAAACTTTTTTTTTTTTTAACTGTTTTATTTTTGCACAATCAACCTATACAGTTATGGGTGCAATTGATACATGTGATTATTTCGGCGTGTTAGTCACGACAAAGAAACCACCCAATGATGGCACTTTTGACATGTTTTAAAAAGTGAGGTGATCTCTGGGCCAGTGGCGTTTAAGCCGTCGTGGTGGGGATAGCGGATGGGTAGAAGAGGAAAGGAACTGAACGAGTGGATTTGGATGTGGAGAGAGGCGGGAGTGGAATTTAAGGAAGCGTGATTTTGTCGACTGTCGGTATGTTGAGGTCATTAAGGATTGTTCGGTTAGAAACATACCGGGGAACATTAAGGATGGTACGAAGGACTTTTGATTGGAATCTCTGCATGCGGGCGATGTTGGATTTCTTAGCGGAACCCCATAGCTCTATTTGGTAAAACTTAATAAAAAAATTTTAATCAGCATTTTAACGAAGTAATCCATAATTTAAACTGTATACTAACAGGAGGGGTTCCTTGTAAATTTGTGATTGAATTGCAGTATACGTATAGAAGTGTATAGGTGCAACGTATGCGGATGGAATGACAGTATATGGTATGGGGTTTTTCTAGCTGTTGAGTTCCCAATCACAAAACACTGTCTTAGACTCGTTGATTCGAAATTAATTTGTATATACCATTTTAATATTTCATTTGGGAAGATAAAATCTAATTGTTAATTGGGACAATATCTGGACGGTTTCGGCGGACATTAAATAAAATTTTCCAGCGGAGAAACATTTCCCGTCACCCTCGGTTTGAGAGATAAAACGGGGCAGTCGGGAAGAAATCATAGATGTAATAATATCTCGGCAGTGTATATTTGAACAAAGCGTCTAAGGGAGTGGCTCCGGCTCGTATAATAGGGGAGGATGTTTAGTCGGCTAACAGGGTCGGTAATTACTGGAGGCCCGCCCCGGGGAACATCAGCTCGGCATAATTTCAACCCTCTCCAACCGAACTTACCGCCCCTATCTCCTTCTAAGCCGTACTTATTTACCTTTGCACTCTAGACACGGTCCTACGATATTATAGCGTCCGGATCATTGCAGCCTACAAGTCGATTAGTGGATGAATACTTGAGAATTGTTAGTTGGGGATTTCTTATAAAGTATCCTCGCCCTGGAGAAAATCGCTGAGATCTGCCTAGCTTGGGCGTATCAGAGATGGATCTGTCGCTTGTCTATACTATTTCTGAACGCAGAAAATTTTATGTAATTTAATTATAAGGAATATTAGAGAATAAATTCCAAAATGAACAGTTTTTAAACTCGAATAATGTGTCGTGAATGTAACTGTAAGAATGTGTATCACCGTATCGGCTCTGCTGCACTGAATGCAAATGTCTTCATCTGAAATTCCGGTTCCGCGTCCGTTAAGTAAGAAATAATTCAAAATAATGAAGCGCCAACATGCAAATCGCAGCCTCATTTGAATGGGACACCCTTTAAAGTATCGCCCTGCTCGAAAGGTCGGGGTGAAAAAAATGGCGGATTTTATTCTTCCCGCACGGGTTTTTATTTGACCTCGCGTAAGGAAGGTCGATGCGTTTTTGACGCAGTACAGTTCTACAACAGGAGATATTGCCGTAGATTTCGCGTGTTTCTGTCTCCTCTCGCCGTTTTGGTCTTCAATTGAATATTAGTCACGGTACAAGTGACAGTGACAGTGTGCAGTGAGGATGCCTGGAAAACATCCGAAGTGCCAAAAGTGACTGACATTTCAGGCTACTGGAGATGGCCAGCGGCCGAAACCGGTCTAGCAAAAGACCAAGCCAGCGAGAGGAGACAGAAACACACGAAAGCTACGGTATCCTCGCAGGCCACAAAACAGGTATTCTAAACTAGGAGATATTGCGTTTGAACACCATTTGCTTTAGCTCTAGTCACTATTGAAACTCGACTACAGGTTCTACTAGTGTTCTTTACAATACACAGTTTATAGTGAGAGTCGGGTACAGAATATACAAAACTAATACTACATCAGTATATCTAGGAGCTAAGTGCGACTAGTATACCCTGACTGGAGAAAGTCTATTGAAAAAAACAGATTTAATTTTGCGTCCATCGCAAATTCGAAGTGATTACGATTGGGCCTCAAATAACCCGAGCGGAGTCCATAGAAATCAACAGGACGTTACCCACAACTGCCGATAGTGTGAAGAAAGCGTTTAAACGGGGATATAGTCGGCCGAATGGTGGCGGGGGCGGTGGGGGCGGCTCCCCTTTGGGCGGGGGTTGGGTTTATGGGGGCAGTTGGGGAAACGCGCATCTGAGTCCTTTGTGCGGGCGGCCATCGGAATTGCCGAGGGACCGAAGGCCGTTAGGGGCGGCAGTGAATTGGGCCATCGCGTTAATAGCTGATGAGATTATCGGGCCCACAGCCGCCGCCCCCGCCGGATAAACCGCCCCTACGTGGGACAGCTATAATGGCCCTTCTCTCAATTGTGCGGCTAGACCGCGCGCGGATGGTCTTCTGATATTTTTCTTCCGAGATCGCTCGTCTATCGGCTGTTTAAGACGTGTGGTCGGAGTCTAACGCTCAGTCACTGTAAAATGAAAAACATTTTTATTGTCGCCATACAAACATTTATATAGAAACAGTGAAACGGCTGGCGGCGTGAGGATTAACGACACCTCATACACATATATAGAGCGCAAAGTTGATTAACCCTTAGTCGGACCCTGATGACGGAACCGGTAAGAGTTCCTAAACGTCGGAAGCGGACAACATCCCAGTCCCAGAAGGAAAGGGCAAAAACTCCCTGAGATCATTATTTTTCTTTTTTCTTTAATGGTAATAAATTCATTATTAGTAGGAAAGATTTATTATTATGAGCTAAAAAAATATTCCTTTTTATAGGACAACATTTTTATAATAGCCCTGCACCCTTTTATTCGTCCTTTGCCCGTGTGTGTATAATGAACTGCTTTTATTCAGTTATTTTTTTTATTACCAATTAGAGGTTAAAGGTCGGCTATTAAGAAAAAATTACCCTAAAAAATTTCTTACACCGTCCCTACCAGAATTAAACGCATTATAGGAAGAAATATTAATATAAATTTTCGGCTTTCCTCTCGCAGCAAAGATTTATTATATGGAATAAAAATTAACGATTCTCTTTCTTACAGCGTATCGAATTAGTAGATAGTAATTCTTTCAAGCGAAAGAAAAAACAATTGGTAATCACTGGAAGCAATATTAACTTTCAATTATGGAAATCACGATTCTTTGTTTTTAATCCGAAAATGTTTTATAAATTTTACAACAATTTTATTAATCATTTGTGTTTACAATATTTAATTACAACCGTCTTAGTTTTGAGTGTGCTCCTCACTACTGCACATACGAACATAGGAATTTCGTGGGTACGAAAATTTCTAGATTTTTTTCTAGTTCATTAGATTTTTGTACCAGTTCTTGAATATATCCGCGTTTTCATGTCTCATATCCATTTCTCTTTACGCATTCTTTTCACAGAAAATCTCGCGAAATAGAATTAAAATTGTATGCCCACGTTTTTAATAGTATCATTAATCTAGGTGAGGGTCCGGTGTTTAATTTTGTCAGACAGATTCTAAAGTGTTTCCGTCGTTCTTGGCAACATGAGGGACGAACAAGGTAAAACCCCGTTGGTAGGAAACAAAAATCGGTCTAGCCGAAGACAGAAGATGGGAAGAACTACGGCGTAGATTTACCGGGGGCACTGTAGTAGGTTGACACGGCGGCGGGTCTCAACCTCATTACACGCCCTCCTCTCATCCGCCATCCGCCCATTATTAGTTGGCCGTGCGGTGGCTGTTTGCCGTTTTGAAATTAAACCCGCGACTAGGGTCGGATATTGAGGCGGAGATGTATTCCGGGTCTGTCGTCCTGCGGGGGCCGTGTGCTCGGGGGCGGAAAGAGCGCTGGGGGCGGACGGCGATAGGGGTTTTGGCAAAGGCCGTCCCCGCCCCCTCCCAGTATATTGGCCTCGTAAACTGGTACGGGACCGTGCCTAAATCATTCACGGACCCTTTACCCCCCTTCCCTTCATAATTATTAAAAGGGCCCCACTACACGCGCCCTTTCTCTATTTATAACCGACCCGATTGGTCAAAGACCTGAGGCAGTCTTCTTCTTTTGTCCGGTTTATGCCCGCGGTCATCCTGAATTAAGTATTTTACGAACCTTGTTAGGGCTTGGTGGTATATAGACGTTTACTGTTGGGACTGTACTTGACATTCCTTCTGCACTGACTTATAGAAATGTTCAGTAAGTAAACTCTATACTGTTACTCATCTATTTCGGATGTTACTATTTGGCAGGACTGTCACTGTTATTGCGGTGCGGTATATACAAATTATATATATATGGTTTTTTCAAAGTAATTTTTTTGAAGTTCGTATTATTTTTAATTGAAAACTTTTCCTGTTCATCTTCGGTCTGTCAGTTTAGTATTTTAGCGATTATTCTGTCAGAATGCTTAAGACGGCAACTGTCACTAAAAAGATGTTACTGACGGGTTAATCGATACGCCCCGGGCGAGGTATAATTTAAAAGAAAACCCCCGTGGGCCGTTTAAAACTAAAATTATTTTAATTGACTCAACCGGTCGGTCGCTGAAAAAAAAGAACGGGAAATGCCAAGAAAATCACCGGCGACGTAGGTTTAGAAAGTTCAGATGAAGTCGACCGAATCCTGCCTAATACAGTTCTGACGTCCCATCGCGATTAACCTTTAATTTTCCATTTTTAAACAGTCGAAAAGTGTAATTATAGCGGAGGCGGGGAGGAAAAAGTTGGCTTCGTTACCTCGGAATCGTAAAAAAGTTTACGCAGGAAGTGACCGGCGATTTAAAATTTATAATAACCGGGAAGTCAATTTCCGAACCGCGGGCGGAGCGGGGATGATCCGCCAACTTTTAAACTGTCAAAGCGGTGAATGATGACGGGGGGTCATTATCAGATTTATTCGGTACAAAGTAACCAATCTGTAATATATTTTCTAATGCCCGTCCGTCCGCATAATTTTATCTCTTCCGCCAAGTTAATACTGTCAATCTCGTCCGAATAATTTATTGCCCAATACGTGTTTTCACAGTTCAGTGTTATTTTATTACCAAACGCGTATTTATATGTGGAACTACTTACAGCGGGCTATATTGTAGAAATTATATTGGTCAGATTGATTCCAATCCATGATAGGGGATGTTGTCAAAGGGGATTACATTTTGAGTATACTCTAAGAAATGAAATCGATTTATGCTTGTGATATCACCTCTGATATTTGTTTCTATTGGGGGTTGATAATTCATTTATTTGTACTTACGCCTATATCCACTTAACCGTATAAAGGTTCATTGTTGACTTGGACCTAACTCAAAGAGTGAAAATTCTCCCCATTTTGATTATCCGTTCTCAATGGCACGATATGCCCAATAGACCGCGCCTGTGTAATAGATCTCCAATCCGTGAGCAACGTGAACGCCGAGTAGCAAACATGATTGTAGGCCCCGCCTTCTCCGTATTCACCCATTATCCCATATAATATGGCCGATAATAGTATCTTCCCGGCTATCTATGGAGAAGGAGGGATAGAGGGAGAGGGGGAGTGATAGTGCGGTAGGACCAATCAGGATGATTGAACGATGATTGGTAGCTCCTTCACCAATCAGGAAATGATACCCGCTCCTGTCCGCCCTGGCATTCAAGTCTGTCACGTCAGGGTATACACACTGAGTAATTGAATAAATAATAAATCCCCGAAGTTATAATGTAATAACCAACATAATTTATTCTTGTAACAGTTTCTGGGTCACAACTGTGTGGACCCCCAACTGCAACTGTACCTCACTGTGCATAAGCATCGTTTTCCTCTCTTTTAGGGTATGATTAAACGATTTGAAACTCATTTGAGGCGAGCTTAAACAGGAGCTGTCGCTACACCGAGTACGGTCTTTAGGCGGATGTTAAATGATGTTTGTTGACTTCAATCCCCCACCCGGTATCTAGATGGCCGGCTCTGTGTGTGTACTCAGCTACCCCCCACCCACCCGTCGGCCCCGGCGTAATATCCCGAAATTATCGCGGCCCCCGCGCTATGATAGACCGCTGTTCGGTAATTACCGGTAGCGGACTCATCGCTCAAACAATCAACCGTCCGACGGTCCGGGTAATCATACCTACCTCAACCCCGTGGTATGGTTCGGGGTAGGGGGTGATAAGTCCGCGCTCTGCGCCAATCCCATTATTCCTACCGCCGCGACTGTTGTCAAGGTTCTGGAATATCAATTCTAATTATGAACAAATAAATAGCCGACGGATCCGAAACAAACGAAACAGGCTACGTTTGCAATAAAAAATCCGATTAGACGAATAATTCACGAAAACTATACGCCAAGCAAGCAGATAACAAAGGCTGATAAACCGGGGAAAATTTATTCCTCAGAAGCGAAATTTAATACCTCAGACCGTAACCGAGGGAATAAATAAATCGATGGGGAGCAAACTAGTGGACTTACCAACAAGATAGGTAATATGTGTAGCAAAATTTGAAAAAAAACACCATTACAAAAATAAAGATAAATATGATAAAAATTCAATCTGTAAATTCCTAAAGCGAGGCCGATAACATATGAATGTAGATTCATAATTTTCCCAATGGGAACGAAATCAGAATATAAAGGAAACTGAAGAGCTCAAGATTGCGACAACAGAAAATAAGGGACTTGAAAAACACTTTGGATCTTATTACTGAACTTCCTGGAATGCCGAATGAAGAATAATAATTGTGCTTGAGTGCTTGTGTAAATATAAACTATGCGATATTGTTACGCGCACGTTTATAAATACCGTGCTTCTGATATACTGCGGAGATTATTTTTTATGACTGCGTTGAGACCCCCCAAAGCCCCCTCGGACCCCGGTAATATCCAGGCGGTGGACCCATATTACAAAGGGTACCCCGTACCCCTTATCGGCCGGTAGCCTACTCTTACTGCACTCCCGACCCTCTCTATGGAATTACAGACCGGTACTCCCAGTGGTTGTGAAAATCGTGTTATTCTTGGGTCGGTGTCCGCCGTCTGAAATCAAGCGGTCTATAATTTTTCCCTTAAAGGTTCCTGTTTACTGAAACGTGATTTGGAAAACATCCATTTAATATTCATTCGTTAACTCTGCCGCCACACAAAATAATAACGCTGTCAAAACCCATAATCATGCAGCTAGAGCTGTAGATGATAAGCTTCGTTACTTTTAGGCATGCGTGTGTGTCAGAACTTGGGTTTTAGCAACTATTTTCACAACACGAATATTTCATGGCCGTAAACTTTCTGGAAACTTTCTGAAATGCTACAACCGGTTTTATAACCGAGAGTAAACTCGCGACTGACGATTGAAAACGAAATTCTGAGGGAAAAGAAATCGAAATGATCTGCAAGGGTTCGGAATATTCCTTCTTGCGATATTCCCCTAAACTGTTTATTCAAAAGCCTCCATTATTGTACCATTATTTGTGAAATTAATGAAATAGTTGGAATTAAATGACTGTACAAATCGGTTTGTTTATTGAGCTTCTTATTCGTTTTCTTGTCGAACACAGTGAAACGAAGATATTAGGAAACTAAAATTTTCCTTTCCTTACGCAGAATAAACAATGAAAGTATGTCTAAATAACAAATTAACCTTGTGCAAAAATATTGGTCCTCAGTAACAAGGTGTCGACAGCATTAAAACCCCGACTGGAATAATCCTCGATATTTTCGAGCTGAATGGAAAGGGGATTTCGGTAAATAGCTGGTAAAGTGTGTAGATCACGGTAACGAAAGTGGCCATGAATATGCAAAAACGGGATTAGGCCACTGGACTTGCATTTTCTCCCGAAACTCCCACTTAGGATTTCCTTCTAATCCCCGAATTGGCAAACGAGTGGGACTACGCCCCATGATCTAGTAATAGACCGGCTGGCTTCTGGAGAATTAATTAAAGCCTAATTTAATTAGATGCATAAAATAGTAGAGAAAAAAGATTCTACAAATTGAACCCCTGTCTGAGCATCATTCTGATCACCATGTCTGGAACATAACATCCGGGTTTATGTTGAAATCATTGTAATAATCATAATTGAGGATGTCTCATGCTTGGCTTCCAATTAGCATTGTCCCTTTCTTCGTCGGTGGCAGCGAGAAATATCCCATTTAGCCCTAAGGTACAAGCGATAAGCCTCTCGGTTCGGAAGTGCAATCGGGATCGTAATAAATTTTGGAAGCCGGCGCCATTAATTCAGAACGCGCGGCAAGAACACCTCTCGGGGTTATTCATTCAAATGTTCGACATAATTGCCGTAATGGCCATTTAATGAAAAACGTATAACGCGCTCCAATGCGACAAATTTAGTCGGGTTAACGTAAATGATTGAAATATTGGATTCATTTCCTGGAAATGTATTCCATGGTGGTGAACGTCATTTGACGCCACTACGGAGCCCTCAGTTTATTTTTCCCTTTTCTCATCTCACTGAAGACGGCGAGAAGCCGAAACCTAGCACAAGCCCAATGATTTATCAACCCTACCCATAATGCAATATTATCCCCTAAGTTTAATCGTGCCTGCAGGCCCCAAACCGATATAATTCTGTTATCTGTAGTTTCCCTGTGGTATCCCCCTTATCTGTGTCCCAAATTGATAATTGATGTTAACAAATACCTTAATTCAATTTGAGTAATTGATTTTTCGGTCCGTAAAATATCTCACCAACATTCGAGTAGTTAATCAATTTGGTTTTTGGCTACAGGGCTGAAACAATGTCTATCCCTGCGTATCGATTCACACATTTCCGACATTAATGCCGGATTTGGTGCATTTTTTTAATTCGACTTTCATCCGTATTAGTATTGAACACACCGTGTCCGAAGCCTAGGCGCCGAGTCGATAAAACATATGGGTCAGAGTTTAAATTGTTACCGGACAGTTATTGAACCCATTGAAGGGATTTAATTCAGTTGAAATTTAATTTGCGTCCATTCGCATTGTATTAACTTCAGCCTGTTGGTGTTAGAAAAATTCAGAGGTTCATATTCGGTCGCGGTGGATTTAAAAGAAAAGAATTGTCAACTAACTTAAGCAATATCTGTTAGGTAGAATTTCATTATCTATTCTGTACAACAGTACCTTTTATTGGATTATTATAGTTTTTTTAAATTTCTGAGATTACCGTTCACAGTTTACAATAGAATAAGTATGTATAAATTAATTTCAGTTTCTTTAGTTTAGGTCGGTTTTGGCTTCTCGCCATCTTCAGTAACATTCCGTCAATGAATTGTAGTGGACGTCTTTTTATATTTAATCATCATAAATTTGATCATCAATGATTAACTATGTCCCTGCGTATTTGTATTTTATTCTGAGATTGGAAAGCCCAACTCGGTGTCCGCGCCCTTATTCATATCTGTATTAATTAAAATCATTCAGACTCCGGACAAAATTAGGGCTATTTAATTTTGGTCTTTGAATATTCCGGTCCGTGGTCCTAAGCCGTGCCGATGCAATGAATATTGAGACGCCTCTTGTATAGCCGGCAATTTCCAGTGTCCGGTTCATTAGCGGTATTGAGAGGGCAATCTACGGTCTAGGTGCGATTCCGAATTATAATGGGGGCCAGCATAAATTGCGGTGTAATTGCAAGGGTTTGTGCCTATGATGGCGGTGAGGGGGGTTTGTTCAATAAAGTTGGCGGAAGGGCTCCCGTGGGGTAAGCCCTCTTCTGTGGGGAGGGTGAAATTCGGCCCGGGGGCGGGCGGGGGACTTACTTTGAAGTCCCCCGGTTCACCCTCGCCCCCTTGGCCCGTTTGGTATAACTGAGTAAGGGGCCACACTACTTGCGACACTCTGCATTCTCTCGAGTTTTCCGGGTAATTTCTCCTGCGATGCAAACCGAATTAGCGTGAACCGTTATAAATTAGACAGTGCGTCGGCTACAAACAACTCTCCCAATCGCACAGAATAAATTTTTGTTTGAAAGAAAACGGACATGAAAATCCGCTTTCGAACCCCCGGTGGGCCGAATTTAACTCCATTATAACTGATTAAACGGAAACTTGAAAAGATTCTTGTTTCTACAGGAATACGTAGAAATCTTACCTATATAAAGGCCAGATTTCTAAAGTTGTGTACTTTGTTACATTCTGAATGCAAGGAAGAAAAGAACTACACTATTAATGCCTCGACTACTGGATGTGGCGGGTAGCCGAAATCAGTGTTAAACCTCGACAGACAATCAAATGATAACTTAGTTTTTTATATTAACAGCTTGATTATGACGATTGTAATTGTCAACAAATAAATTATTTATTGTAACAATTTAAAAAGGTTCTACACGGACTTTTGGACAGTGGAACGCTTTCCTCGAGTCACTCTGCTTACTATTTTGTTTTTTAAAACGTACTTCAGTCTTATATCATTATATTCGCATAGTGAGTTGTTTCAATAACAGAAAATATTTCTTGCAGTTAGTTCTACAGCAGTTCAATTGCCAAAGATGTCTTCATGTTACTTTTACTTTGGGAAGAGCAACTTGTCCTCCCGTTTTTCTGAACCGGTCCCAACTTCCTATTGAAAATCAAGTGCGGTACCTGGGACTACTCTTAGACAGAAGACTGACATGGAACCCACATACAAGACTGAAACGTATAGAAACGAAACGACGCTACAAATTACTACTAAGACTCCTCGACTACAGATCTAAACTATCACTCTCAAACAAATTATTAATTTACAACTGCGTACTGAAACCTATCTGGGCCTAAGGAACTGTGGGGATCCACCGAGCCGTCTAATTCTTATAGACTCCAATCCTTGCAATCCGTAATCCTTCGAAAAATTACCAACGCCCCACCATATGTCTCTAACAGAATAATTCACAATAACCTAAAAGTCCCATTCGTTCGAGAATTAGCAGCTTCCCGGTATAAATTCTTCCATTCAAAATTATCCCTTCATTCCAATCCCTTAATTCGACAACTCATGGAAAAAAAAGTTCTACAGCGTGGGTTGACGGTCCGATTGATCGGGCCCTACGATTTAAATAATTATTGGCAATACAGGGAAAAGTGATTCCCCGATGGGGTGGGGGGTTACGGCGTATCGCAGTTAATTCAGGCCGAAGGCTTTGTTCAATAATGCAATAGTGGGGTCTACTTTGAGGGGGGGAGTCCCTTTCCGGGGGCGGTAGGGACCCTTAAATCCCACGTGGAAGAGTCCACTTTGAAGTTATACCACGGAAGGGCCTAAGGTAATACGATTCATACTTCGGAAATTGGATTGCCTCCAGTTCGGCTTCCAGGGGGGGGTCTCCCTACTCTCCCCCCGCCCCGGCCCCGTTCTCGTCCCTGGAGCTTTCGATTGAAAGAAACTTTAACGCTCGGTCGGACGCGGATAAACTTCCACCGCGACTCAATGCGATCTCCGCGTTTTGAGTTAAAACGAGGTTGGGCGCGAAAGCCGAAATAAGCCCCGGACAGAAAAAAAAGGACTTTTATTTTTTTTCTACGAAGCAGAAACCCACCCTTAAACATTCGATTGATGTCGATCCTTTCAACTGATATCCACCAATCGGCAGAAATGGGGCCGAAATTAGCCCCCCTGATCTCCTAATTCCCAACAGGCTGTATTGGGACTGAATTGGTCTGAAGTCGTATTAAAAACACACTCATCATCTATTTCTGAATAAAATTAAAGAAAATATAGTATAATATATAAATCTTTCGTGTATTTATATACTCGAATGTTACTGTGTTTCTCTGTTGTGGAAAATATAACTTTGTCGGATGGTGGAGTGACCGAGTTATTTTTGTATGAGCCTAAAAGGTGGATATTCCCTGTATCTCCGCCCCATACCTTTAGAATTACAAAGAAGGGGACCGGTTTTATAAAAGAGATTATCGAATAATGGGAGAATCGGTACCGAGTAGGCTTCTAGCAAAGCCATTCTGTCGCATTCTTTTTTTCTTAGAAACCTTTCTGATCCACGACCAAATTTTTCTATATATATATATATATATATATATATATATATATATATATATATACGCGCACATATGCTTACACGCACTGATGATTGCTGTCTATGGATATTTATGATTCAATTATTATCGCAATAAATGAATACGATCAAATGCAATGTTGTACATTTTCAGGTAGACATCGGTGGAAAGGGAAATAAGTCCCTTGAAGCCTGGCTTCTGTTTTTTCCACTGAATTCGGTCGTCAGTCGCATATGCCGCATCGCGGCGATAAACGATAAAACCGTATTAAAAATGCATAAAGGCCGTTCGTATTTATCGTTTGGTGCAATTACAAAAGTCTGTCGAAACGGAGGCGGCCCCACCCCCACATTAGCCCTGATTATGGCGACTGGCGCGCTTTAATATTTACAAAATGAATTCTGTGGTCGTAATGACAGCTTATCTTCAATAGGAGGGGGTTCAATAATTTAATCGCGATGCTCTGACATTTTATCGCACGCAATTAATATGTTCGATTCTTTGTTTTTTTTTTAATATTAATACATCACATAATACGTCGAAGCATTATGATTATAGCGTCTGAAGATGTGATACGAATGCAAAATGACATGTGCTCTAATTAACGAATAGTAAAATCTTGAAATGCCTCCACTCTACATTATATTTGACTACCAATGTTAACCTTATATTGACCACTAAATATTATTCAACTTTACCGGGCAGCTATTATTGGAATGGTGCGAATTCAAAACGGGCTTTCCAAGTCCCAAGTTTCGGAGCTTTCTCGATAATAGAAAACGAATTCATTTAACTCCGGAAGGAATTCGGTCGTTTGCAAGATCAACAACCTTATACCACCGTAGGTTGCAACGTCGGATTATCGGTCAAATATATATTTAATCACACAACTGGTCACAACTATTATGATACTTCCACTATTATGACATCCAAATATATGACAGGAAACGTACCTGGTATTATGTATTTACGATCATAAGAGTTTTCCTGTTGATCCAAAATTTATTGAAAAAAGTTTATTTTTAGTAATCTAATTAATCGGTGCAAGTGGACCCAACGAACCTTAGTTCAGTATATTTCCGCACCACCCTCAGGGGGCGCTAGTTTATTGTAGCAAGTGGACCCAACGAACTTTAGTTAAGTAAATGTCCACACCACCCTCAGTGGGCGCTGGTTTATCGGTGCAAGTGTACCCAACGAACTTTAGTTAAGTACATTTCCACACCACCCTCAGTGGGCGCTAGTTTTTCGATGCAAGTGAACCCAACGAACTTTAGTTAAGTACATTTCCGCACCACCCTGAAGGGGGCGCTAGTTTATCGGTGCATGCGCACCAAATGAACTTTAGTTAAGTACATTTCCGCACCACCCTGAAGGGGGCGCTAGTTTATCGGTGCATGCGCACCAAATGAACTTTAGTTAAGTACATTTCCGCACCACCCTCGGTGGGCGCTAGTTTTTCGTTGAAAGTGAACCCAACGAACTTTAGTTAAGTACATTTCCGCACCACCCTGAAGGGGGCGCTAGTTTATCGGTGCATGCGCACCCAAATGACCTTATAGTTAGTACATTTCCCGCACCACCCTGAAGGGGGCGCTAGTTTATCGGTGCATGCGCACCAAATGAACTTTAGTTAAGTACATTTCCGCACCACCCTGAAGGGGGCGCTAGTTTATCGGTGCATGCGCACCAAATGAACTTTAGTTCAGTACATTTCCGCACCACCCTCAAGGGGGCGCTAGTTTATCGGTGCAAGTGTGCCCAACGAACTTTAGTTAAGTACATTTCCGCACCACCCTGAAGGGGGCGCTAGTTTATCGGTGCATGCGCACCAAATGAACTTTAGTTCAGTACATTTCCGCACCACCCTCGGTGGGCGCTAGTTTTTCGTTGAAAGTGAACCCAACGAACTTTAGTTAAGTACATTTCCGCACCACCCTGAAGGGGGCGCTAGTTTATCGGTGCATGCGCACCAAATGAACTTTAGTTAAGTACATTTCCGCACCACCCTCGGTGGGCGCTAGTTTTTCGATGCAAGTAAACCCAACGAACTTTAGTTAAGTACATTTCCGCACCACCCTCGGTGGGCGCTAGTTTATCGTTGCAAGTGTACCCAACGAACTTTAGTTAAGTAGATTTCCGCACCACCCTCAAGGGGCGCTATTATTTTCACAAATGTTTCTGTAGTGCCGAATACGGACAAACCAAGATTTTTCAAGAATATCATAAAAATGTGAACTTATATTTAGCAACCGTTGGTTGGGTCTTAAATTTTCTATTGACTACAGAACTCAATTTGTAGTCCATTTTTTTTATTATGGCTCTAAGACAAATAATTAATTACTACTGGTAAAAAAATCGTAAATCGAGGGGACAAGTGTATAAGCAGTGGGTGGTATTATGTCGAAAAATAGGAAGTTTGTGAGATTCGATGAATGAACCATATTAAAAAAACAACATATTCAATTACAGTTGTGTAGATAGGCGTATAAACTTTGTTAACCCGATCCCAATCGGCAAATTGGCGGTTGCATGCTAGGGATATGTCGGAGACAAATAGTTTTTTTCCTCCATTTACTTTTATTTAAATTTATCCCCGATTTAAATATTTTTTCTCAGTCCCCGAAAAAATGTTACGCCGTCCCATTAATATTCACCGGCTATAAATCGGACGGAAGCGGCGGGCCCGACTGCTGGATTAAGTCCCTCGTAATAATAAATCAATATGTAAGCATTTTCGTCCGGATATTTCAAAACTCCGCCGTCCGCACGAAAAGCTTTTATCTGATTTTTTTTACCAGAATGGAAATCGTCGGCTTTCGGCCCAGAAATGAGAAATAAAACCCGCCCACTGTACAACTAACGGCGGTAATAATGGTCTGATTGATATCGGCCTAGAGATGACGAACAAATGAAATGCGGTTATAAACGTCTCTTTTGTGTGCGGACATAATCGGCGCCGTACGCGTTTGGACGCAAAGTTCTGTGTTGTTTTTTGTTTTAATTCGGAAGAAATACGGTCCGTCATTTGTTCCAACGATCACTATTGTCAATAACTGAATACTACCGTGGATAAGGAATTCTTCCCCGAATATTATATTTCAACCTCAGTCATCTTCTTCCATAAGAAAATAAATATTAGGCGTTTTATAAGTTTATGGCGATAAACCTTCAGATCTTCCCTTTCCTCAGTAAATATATTAAACCTCCTACCTCCTGCTGGATACTGCTGTATAGCTATGTCCAATTCAACATGCTGGAAAACGGTGATATATAATATTTTTTGTAACTGGCCTATAGCAGCAGTGAATGTATGAATTGGCTAGTATGAATTGTTCGGTTGAAACGAGTCTCATTAATGTTTAGAAATCAATTTCGAGGAGGTTTTCTACATCTTCAAAGCAAAACTAATATTACTTCCTCGGATCCCTCCTGTTCCTCCGCCAACTCGGCCGCCGAAATAGTTTTCCGACTGAACAGAAAATCACTCAGAGAAACTCAAGGAAAAGTCCAATAAATCTCGTATGCAGTGTCGCCTTTCGACTCCTCTCCCGGCGGTGGAAAACGCGAACGGGCCCCGGTCTCGGTTTTAATATCATCCTCATCCCTACATCCGCCCGAGCTTGGAACCGAATAAACGGTAGGAGGCGGAAAATTGCCCCCAACCCGTCCTTTCTTTATTTCTCCATTCCATTGTTCGCAGATAATTGAATTCTGGAATACCGTGCGCACTGATACCCCACTATTTATCAATACCTTTGCATACGGCTCTGCGTTGACCTCATACATGTTAATAATCTGTAGGAAATTTTGGTCCTCTAAAAGGGATCCTGGCAGAATAACAGTCACGTACTCCGTCCACTGTCGTCCCAGTGTACAGAAACAAGACCATATAAAACCGTGTTAACTGTCAAAAAAAACACGTTCATAAAAGCTTAAACACGCTAGAAAAGCCCAAAATCGTGTTTATAAACCATTATTAAAAACGATAACACAGCTGAATAAACACATTTGTAAAACCTCTTCAAAATCATAAAACCCCGTTTATAAAGGCATGGAAGTGTTAAAAAAACTCAAAAACGCTCTTATGAACGCTTGAAAACGCTAGAAAGGCTCAGAAATCACACTTATAGACACCTAAAACTGAAGAAAGGCCCAAGATCGCGTTTATTAACGTTTTAAAGCAATGACAAAGACCAATGAAAACAATTATAAAACCTGTAAAAACACTTGATGGTCCCAAAAATACGCTTGTAAACGCTTGGGGAAACGTTATTGACAATAAAAAAACACGTTCATATAGGTCTGAAAATGGCTCAAAAAACACGTTTGTAAACGGATTTTCCCATACTCCGTCAACAGTGGTCCCAAAGTGCGATACACTCGCCCTATGAATGACAGTTTAAAAATCGAAAATTTTCTCTGCTCCGATTAACTAGCGCTCCCCTGAGTTTGGTGCGGAAATGTACTGAACTAAAGGTTGTTTGGTGCACTTGCACCGATAAACTAGCGCCCACTGAGGGTGGTGCGGAAATGTACTGAACTAAAGTTCATTTGGTGCGCATGAACCGATAAACTAGCGCCCCCTTCAGGGTGGTACGGAAATGTACTTAACTAAAGTTCGTTGGGCACACTTGCACCGATAAACTAGCGCCCCCTGAGGGTGGTGCGGAAATGTACTTAACTAAAGTTCGTTGGGTTCACTTGCATCGAAAAACTAGCGCCCATTGAGGGTGGTGCGGAAATGTACTGAACTAAAGTTCATTTGGTGCGCATGCACCGATAAACTAGCGCCCCCTTCAGGGTGGTGCGGAAATGTACTTAACTAAAGTTCGTTGGGTCCACTTGCACCGATAAACTAGCGCCCCCTGAGGGTGGTGCGGAAATGTACTTAACTAAAGTTCGTTGGGTTCACTTGCATCGAAAAACTAGCGCCCCCTGAGGGTGGTGCGGAAATGTACTTAACTAAAGTTCGTTGGGTCCACTTGCACCGATAAACTAGCGCCCACTGAGGGTGGTGCGGAAATGTACTGAACTAAAGTTCGTTGGGTTCACTTGCATCGAAAAATTAGCGCCCACTGAGGGTGGTGCGGAAATGTACTTAACTAAAGTTTGGAAGTCAGAAGGTAATAGTTGTGACCTGTTGTGTGATCTAATATATACCCAATTTACTCTGTTCTAGTGAAAATTCGAGTGTAAATGGCAATGCTGCATTAAAATCTGGTCATTATATGTTTCCCTAGTCGTGTATTCATGACTTGCGACAATGTTAGACGCGCTCGCCCACTACGACATATTCCCCATTTCAGAAGTGACCAGAATTCCCCCACTATAATATACTGTTTTTTCATGCGATTTATTGACTACTCCGTTCAATATTATCGCATTTCGTCTTTCGTCCATTTAAAACAGAGCGTTTTAACTGTAATCGCGTTCCGTCTATTCGACATTTAGTGGTATCGCCGTCTCGTTTGTTCGGTTTGTGCTTCCCTCGAACGGGTACACAAAAGGGGACAGAATCGCGTCCATTAGTCTTGCCCAACTCGCATTATCGCCTATCAAATCGGATCTGAGCTCGTCACGCGATGCCGATTTTAATGTGCCGATTTTGGAGTGTATTTAAAATTTTTCGAATTCATAGAATCAAGCTAGGGTCAGCTTTGGTATGCTTTCAGTGGGAAACATCGAAATCGATTATATCCTGAATTATTGACGACAGTCCTCGCTTTCCTGCTCCTTCCCGGGATAATATACATAATTTCATAGAACGAGTTGTCTGGCTGTTTGATAGCGAAACATCGAAACAGAAAAATTGACAGAAAAAAATAAATATAAATGCTACGTATTGAAAATCGACCTGTATTCACGATCTCAAGTCAAAGGTGCTCAATGAGAGGTCGCGTGTCCCCTACTTTACGCGTGTCCCGTTAGGCGTAACGCAGCCAACACACACATGAAAAAACTGCAAATCAGAATAAATACCTCCGAATTGCCCTCGACATACCCCCAAGAACACGTACACGACTTGGCCCAGGACACCTAAACTGGACGAAATAATAGACAAAATAACGACTAAACACGGAGACTAACTCCAAATCCCCTGGCAACTTCCTCCCAGCTACCCCAAAAACCCCACTGGCCACCCAAAAGACGTACCGCAAGCAGGAGGGTCCTCACGCCGAGTTAGAGGACCCGCCATCCAAAGTGAAAGTGAAAGCTGTGAATGTGCCAGTTAATGTGCCTATAGTGTATAGTGCTAACGACGGTATACTGTCACCAGTGCCCCAGTGATCAGTGCACCGACACCGAGTTTCGCGAGCAGTGTAGTGAACCCAAGTCGCAAGTGCAAAGTGCAGTGCAAAGTGCGTGAGTGAATGTGTGTGTCTGTGTGAGTGAATGCAGTGAGTGTAGCTTAAATTCTCGGGTTTTTAATGTAAATTTTCCCTAGTATAACATCAATATTGTAAAAAAAATTCATGTTTAATGTATTATAATATTTAAGTATATAAATCTAGTAAGGCCAATAGGCCGGAATGCATGCAGTATTCACCATTTTTATATATCGTTGTATCGATATAATATTTGTATTTAAAGAAATAAAAATTATTTGTATCTTTGTATTTACGATCGATCAAACGACTTAACGATTTCAATCGAATTCCACTCAGTTAGGCGAGCGGAATTCGGACGTTGCCAGCGCACTGAGCGACTGAGTTAGATCCGAGTCCCCACATTCGTATTAACGAACCACCCCTTTATTTTTCCCACCCTATTTGCTTTTCGTGGCGGGTGGGGGGGGGTGGTACCCCGCCGACGGGTGACGCGTCCGGTCAATCCACCCCCGGAACTAGGCAATCCTATTTCACCAACCCCTATGTTTGAACTCTGGGGGGATACCCGCGCGTGGCCATTCACCCTCTAAACAAACGGAATTTTTTCCGAACGAAGGAGGGGGAGCCATCTCTTTGTTTGAGCACCAATGTGAGCGGCTACCCTATAAAAAAAAACACAGTTGACGCAGCGCCCCCTTATACGTGCTAAAGTTTTATCGAAACTCTTATTTCGATACCGGATTATTACGCAGATATTTTTTCTCTCTTTTATTTTTTTGTACAACCAATTATAGCATAATAGATGTGTACAAGTGTTGAGTGTGCGTTTCTCGCCTGAATGACTTGATAAAAGAAACCATCACTTTTCACAATGCATGAAATAGTTTACGGCTTCGGACTAAGTAGATCTCTAGGCCAGTGTTTGTTGTCTATTGTAAGTTTTGACGTGCTTTTCAAAAGAGCAGTCCAAATTTACGATTTAGGTCTGTTCTTTTCAGTCGCGTATGGGGGTATGTCGATAATAGTCGGCAGACTTTATTTTACACACCTGAATCGAGTGCGGTGGCCTAATCAATGGTCAATAATTATGGAAACAAAAAAAATCTCCCCGTAGCCGACAGCAGGGAGCCGTTTCTCATTTCCATTTTCGTCTCAGTTCCCACCGTTGTCCCGAATTTCCCCGCCGTCCGTTAATTCAGGCAGGAAGGAAAATTCAGTTTGTTCAGTTCTTTATATTGTTTCCCTTTCCAGACCTGTAACTTATGCACGAGTTTATCTCCCACCGCGCGCGGTCGGGATTCTCGAAATTTAATCTGCTCCTTCGGCTTGGAAAAGCTCCAGCAGGTGATTTTTATGCAAATGAAATTTGCCCGAATAAATTCGGCGGATCGAATTTCCCTCCCCCCCCTCCCCGTTGTTTCTTGGCAAATTGTTTCGTTATAACCCGTATATAACAGGAAAAAAATATGTTCTGGGTGTAAAATCTAAATTTTATATAATTTTTTATATTTATATAAAGTAAATAACATTGTATTTACGAAAATGTGAAATTTATATTATGTTTCAAAATTCTTAGGAGGTTGTTTCACCTGCTATCATTTAGAATTGAATTAGGCGCCGAATTAGATATTGCTCAATAGATTTTCGATTGTAACTATTTTTATAATATTAGTTCCCGTATCGCCACTTAGTTATTATATTGGGCCGGGCCGCATTACATCTCCCGTCTCTTATTGCGAAGCACTCAAGTGTGTCGGTTGAATTTTTTCACAAAACCCGTCTATTTTCGGGACCACAGGGGTTAGAGTGACGTTTGGCTGTCAAAAGTGTCTCGTGGATGTCCCTAAATCATTCCCTCGTCCCTCGCGACGGGAGTGGGTAAACCTTATTATCCAGTTTTACGCTCCAACAATCAGATGAATTTATAGCCTCCCCCACCTCTAACGTTGTTGTTGTTCGGCCCGTCGCGGTGTCTGTCGCCCGTAAAACTGAATTTACAGACACCGGATATTACCTGGATGGGAGGGGGGGTCGTTAAAGAAGAGTGGGGGGGGGAAGAAAAACGTTTAAAGCTCGGCGGGTTTAAGGGGCTAAAACCCCGCGAGTTTTACGCCGCCGACCAGTTTCTCATATATGGCGGTTATAAGGATGATATTAAAACTGAGCCCAACACACCGGCTTTGAAAAGCGGCACTACACAGGATTTATTCGACTCCGACTTCGGTTGTTTTTATCCACTTTTTCATTTTTCGACCATTGCACTATTTCAGTCTGTCGAAGGGAGGAAAAGAATCTCAGAGTTGTTCGAGTCGCTCACAGCAAAAGAACTGGGTCTAATTAACAATAGTTCAGTTAACGTCTGTGTTCTCATCGTCGTCAGTAGCATTCCTTTAGTAATGTAATTTCCCGAATATACCCAATAGTAAATCACCTGAACGAAAGTGAATCGAATTTTGAGACGTCAATCGCACAATCTGCTGACTCTTGGTTTCGGCTTCTTACCATTGTCGGTAGAATTCCGTTAGAAGTATAATGAGAATTACCCGGAATTATCGCAGTAAAGTGCCTGAATGAAGGGGATTCCTGGAAGCGAAGATTTTGAAATGGTCGATTTCCGCTTCTCGCCATCGTCAGTATTATTCTTCAATTGCCGAAACACTGTCGCGGGGTGCCAAATTACTGTTTGTACAAAAAATAGACAGTTTTATAAACTGCCGGGTAGAGTGGGCACTTTCACCCTTCGTCTCTGATAGCGGGGTAGTTTCTCCCTTCGGGTCGCCCTGATTGGGGGGTTGGGAGGGTATATTTATTCTGGACCCGGCCCAAGTACGAATCGGAAAGTCCCGAAGCTAAGAAAATACAATTTTCTTTGTCAATAGGGTAAAGAAGAAGTTTCAGACCCGTTCTCGATTGTCCGATTTCAACTTCCGAAGGGTCGTAATTTATCGATAAAATAAATTCCGGAAATTCAAATAAAATACAGAAAATATTGATTGAATTAACCCTCTATGGGCCCGTGTAACTTTCAGTTCACGCATCGGCTTATTAATAATCTAGTCTTGTGTCACAAAACAGGAATTCTAAATTAATGTGTGTTCAATCAACTTCAAATTTCACATTAAACGATTTTCGACACTCTACCCATCGTCTAATTAGCCCGATCAAATGTGACCCGTAAACATTTTAACGGGTTTAGAGTCTCATGTTTCAGAATAGAAATGTGTTATATTAACCCCAGTACCTGAGTGTTATTTTTCCTCGATTGTCCGATTTCAACCTCCGAAGGGTTATAATTTACCGATAAAATAAATTCCGGAAATTCAAATAAAATACAGAAAATATTGATTGAATTAACCCTCTATGGGCACGTGTATCTTTCAGAGGTCACATTTCAATTTATCGAGATTTTACCAAATAATTATAGCTTATTTGTTGCGATCTTAAATCTTAGTCCTGCAATAAAACTGTTTAAACGGAAAATTTTTTTTTCATTTGCATATATAGGTTTATAATTACTGATTCGTTCCCCCAATTTTTTTGGATTTAAAATAATAATTCGGCCCATAGGGGGTTAATATTTACTGGTTTAATTTTATATATCATTATTTTTTTATTTGGCCGGCCTGGTATAACCTGCGAACTGAAGGCGTAGGGCTTATTGCGGGATAGTATAACCTGGGAACGTAAGGCGCCCAGAGTATTCCGTAATTAATTATCCATTCATGATCGCATTATGAAGAATTATGAAAACTACATTTCATGTTATTTTTTCATGCCTAACAGATTATTGGCTTGTTTTTTGTAATTTCGAATTTCATTAAATTTTAAAACCGTCCGTCCTGGCAAGCGAAATCGTATAAACCGCTCCCTTGTTGAGCTTTTGTATATCGTACGATTTTAGACTTGTAGTGCCTAGCGGGCTTTTCGTGAGTGAGTTAACGTCTTATTTATTGTTCGAGCGCTAGAACGGAGTTAATTGTTGGGCGACGAGGCCGTAATTCATCCGGGATAGTAGTTAGGGGTACCCCACAGCTATATGGGGTATATTTGGCTGGGCGTTATTTTTATCTGGGTATTTCGCGCGACATTTGTTTCGGATACGGTGAATTCGCAGTGTATTAATTTCGTCGGGGCACCGCCCCAGCCTCCACGAAACAATAAGATCGTAAATCCGAGCCGCGTATATGGTGCGGAAAGTCTAGACTTGTTTAGTGAATCCTGGAGACCGTGAACATAAAAATAATTTCGAGCAGGAATGGGTTCAAGATATATATATTAATTAATTTTAAAACAATAGTTTCAGCAAGGCACATTGTTTTAGAAATATTTTCAAAAAATATTTTAGTATTATTACTTTAAAAAACTAAAAACACTACTACTACTACTACTTTTTAGTATATTTAGTTCAGCTGGAAAAACTATAGAGAACTCCGGTCCTATATTATCACTTTTACGTCTTACTTTAACATTAATCCGGTAAAGTATTAATGTTGTACTCGGTAACGATCTATAGACGGTGCAAAGTTGAAACAACGTAGCGTTTGGGTGTCCAGAAAATTCGACAATCGCGGAGTTGGTGAAGCCCGGGCAAAGTTGAAAGTTGAAAGTCCGACTTTGAAGTGGGCGCCGACAGCCCTTATCGGGGTAACACGAAAGGGCCGATCTTCGAGCCCTCCCAGCGAATAAATATTCTTCCGGGGGGTGGATATTGGCCCCGTCCGATATCACCCCTGCTTTGACGATCGATGATGATGAGGAATTAAGGGAGGGGTTGGGGAAATATTGGCAGGTAGCGATTGCGAAAAATACAACCGATTCAGGGTTGGGGACGGAGTGGGGGGTGCGATGGGGCGAAAAAAGGGCGGCAAGAAGGGAGAGGACCGTTCTGAATAATTCAACTCTTCGCCCCTTCAAACTTCCAAGGGATTTCCGCCCTTCAGAAGAATTCGAGATGGGGGAGAAACAAATGAAATCCAGATTCAACGCTTTGAATATTCTCCGGCGGACTATCTATCGGTTGAAAAATGAGGGATGGTCCGATTTTTTTCCACCCCTTCGAGAGGACTTACAGTGGAGAGGAGTTACATTCAATTCCCTCTTTCTCATTGTACCTTCTGTGTTTTGTTCGTTTTTTTTTATTTTGCCCCTCCTCGTTCCATTCGCTATTGTACCAATACTGGGACATAAATCACGGACGAATGGGAAATTATTTCCCATTTGTCCGGGAGTTCGTTGAAGGGCGATTTCGGTTTTGTACGAGGTGAAAGTTGTCGGAGATCATTCGGAAAAAATATGAGATTCGGAGCTTTGCCATCCGCATGGCAAACGCTCAAGGCGGACTGCACTTTAACGATCCGGACGCTTTGAAAATATTTACGCCCTTTACCACGCGAAAAAACTACAGCGTACAGCTTTCCCCCATTGTCGGTAGCACCGTTCGACTGTTAATGTGGTCAAATATATAAAGTATTCACACAGTCGCAGAAATCATTACTCGTTTCATTCTGTTATTCCTGTGCAACGCAAGAAGAATAAATTACTAACTGAATTAGCATATAATAATTAGTATGTATGCACATAAAACTCTGAAACATAGTCTTTATTAGGTTTAGTCTGTAGGGTATGGTGGGAAGAGCTGGCCGTTCATTGAGTGATGGGGGTGCGGGTCTCGAACTCGGCTAATGGGAGTCCTTTAATGGGTCGTTATCGCGCCGATTAATTATCATAATGGGCGCTTTGAAAAAAAAACCCCCCGGGAAGACCCCCCATTTTAGCCGGCTGCTGGAGGTGTCGGAAACATTACTTTAAGAAATTGGTATAAATCTGTGGCCCCCGTTTTTTCAGATAAAAACTCGCATTGTTATTATGATATGAAAAATACATTTTTTTGAAAAAATAATATTTTAACGTAAAAGTACTCGTTCCGAAAAATGGAGTTTTTTTCGACGTTTTTACAGGCCATTACACTGTGATTACAATATACCAAAGTTTCATATTTGGGAAAATATATTGTCTTTCGTTTAACATACCTGTTTTTTGGTCTGCGAGATTTGTTGTGTTTCTGTCTCCTCTCTCTGGTTTGGTCTTTTGCTAGATCGGTTTCGGCCGCTCGCCATCTTCAGTAGCGGTGTTAGTCACATTTGGCACTTTGGATGTCTTTCGGGCGTCCTAACTGCACCTGTTTCTTTATTTTATATTATTTAATAATTAATTTTTTCTTTTTATTAATTTATAGTTTTATTTAAGTTCACTTACCTTCGTCGGAGTGTGAATTCATAGTGGAATAAAATGACGCCTTCATTTACATTTCTTTGTTTGATTTTTCCAATGTACAATTTCTCCATGAAGTCTGTTCATTATTCAGTCTACTATTAATCATCAGCTAGTTAAGCCAGTTTCTAAGCTTGCCCGGGCTTCGTTCAAATCCGAACGCTTCCAATTCCGCACCGATTTTAATTATTAATTTAATTTTATCCTCGAGATGCTCTTAATAAAGCAGCGGTCGGTCGGCTGAGTCGGGCCCCGGACTAACTTCGCCGGAAGTGAGCTGGCGGGCCAAGTTTGTAGTAACTTTCTCGGTTTCGGGAGAGCATATGAGAAGTTAGTTAAATCAGTTTGGCCAACTGACGGGGATTTATTAACGGGCAGCGAATCCCCCCGTGGATTTCGCCGGCCCGGGCTTAACGAGTGTTTAAAATCCAGTGGGAAAATTTGCCGAAAATTGGCAACACTGACCGCACTCCATTCCCATTCCCATCCCATATCGTGTCTATTTTATCATTCTTATTTAGTACTTTTTTCTGTAAATGCCCTCACAGATTTATAAACGTAAGGAAATAAATATTGACTTAAAATAAATTCGTAATAATCACTTATATATATTTTTTATTTTAGAGTACCTGTTGTGTACCCGTGGTAATAAATATTTCGTCTCAAACCCGATTTTTCCACCCATTTATTAATTTGTTTCGCGGAGGCGGCAGCGGATATAACGACTTTATTAAAGCGGGCGTCGAACGGCGCCGATGCCAAGCCCGCAAAACTCGCGTGTCGCGCGGGTCAGTATAACTGAAGCGCCGTGCAAACTTCTCCCGTTTCCCGAAGGCTCACCGCTACATTATACGTTAATGTTCTACCCCTCTGTAACTACCTTCGCTTGAAACAAATGTTCAATTGTATATTTCGAACAATATAATATGGGGGAATTATATGAATAACGTGGAGAGATTATTGAAATTTATAATATTTTCATACCTGTGGCCTGCGAGGGGTTGGAATACCGTAGATTTCGTGTGTTTCTGTCTCCTCTCACCGGTTCGGTCTCGAATGTATAATAATAGTTAGTCGTAATTTGAATGCGTCAGAAGATAGGAACGAAACCTATACGTGATAAAACTGTATTAAATTTATATAAATATTGTAAATTGTGGTATAATAATTTTAAATTTCAAAGTAAAATTATAATGTTACAAAGCCGTTTTTGAGACAAAAGTCTTGGCTTTGAATGTTAAAGACTGTGCGCGCCCCACGCAAGCCACTCCGCGGCGGGGACCGCCGTAGCGAAAGGGTTAAAAGGTTAAGAAACACTGGTATAGATGAATCGAAACTGTTTAATTAGAAGGAGGTGTTATATCGTGTGTTTCAGATATGAGCGGTGAGCAGGCTTTGGTGCAGAGGTTGGCCGAGCTCCAGTTGAGGCTGCAGCACTTGGACGCCATGTACAGGGCGAGGGAGGAGGACGTCCACCTGCTCTCGCAGCACATGGGCCAGCTCCTCCAGGACTCGCTCTCCTCGCCCAACTCCACCGCCCTCAGCCCCGAGGCCAAGAGCCTGCTCAGGAACCTGACCGGGCTGGCAGGTGCCGCACCCACCCAGCTACTCAGGCTCCCGTCCGCCTACCACTTCTTGCCGCACCTCCTCCTCAACCCCAACAGCCTCAGGCCCGCGTATTCCATTTCCAAAGGGCGCACCGGCGGTAAGTTTCAAACCTATTGCCCTCCTAGACATACCTATTCCCACCGCTATCTTGGGCTCCACCCGGACAGAATTCTATTTAAATAGGCCTCCCGCTGGCTGGCAGTAGGCCCTCGAGGCCGGACTGGACGGTGACCATAACGCCTATGTTCGGTTTTTAAGTATTTCCCTGAGCACTTCCAGAAACCACATTTTCAACTCGACTAAAGACTTCTCCTATAATTCAAATATACACTCCACAGATTTTGATATTCGAAAAAAATTTAATAATTGTAGGAAATTAATTTTGTGAAAACGCCGGGTCTATTGGGGATTTCTCACGTGGAATCCTCATACCCGACTCAAAAGAATCGACTTAAACAGAAAATTTGGACTTCCAAGACCATTACAAGTAACGAACTCACAATATACGAAGCCGTATTAAAACCGACACGGGGTTCCACCAAGACATCCGACATCGCTCGCGTCCAGAGATTCCAATCGAAAGTTCTTCGAACCATCCTAAATACTCCCCGGTATATTTCAAATCGCACCATTCATAATGACCTCGACATACCGACAGTCGACTAAGCCGCGAAATCCTTCCATCCCCGCCCTTACTCCTCATCCTAATGTGCTCGTTCGGTCACTCTCCTCTATTACCCATCCATTATCCCCACCACGACGGCCCAGAGGTCACTTCGGACAGTAGTGAAATCGTGTCAAAAAGTGCCATAATTGGGTGGTTTCTTTATCGAGACAAACACATGAAAAATACAAATGTATCGATTGTACTTATAAACGCAAGGTTGATTGTGCAAAAATAAAAAAAGTTAAAAATTTCCTTTTAATCCACAATTTTCATTCCGTCGCAACATCGGCTGATTCGACTATTGTTAAACATACTAACTCAGAATTCAACTAGTTTCGTCTAACAATTGGGATATTTTCTCTCAGTTTCTGTAGTGATGGGCGTGCCGACAGTGAAGAGGGAGGTGCAGAGCTACCTGCTGTCCACCCTGCAGAACCTCTTGGACAGCATGAGCACAGATGAAAAAGAAGACGCCATCATCGTCGTCTTCATTGCCGAGGTGATATTCAGTTGATTAGGCACACAATGACCTATTATCACTATTTTATATATATACACAGAAAAAAATATATTGCTGCACAAATTTAACAGTCCGATAACAATTTCAGACGGACGAGGAATACGTGTTGCAAGTGGCCAACGAAATAAAAGAACAGTAAGTACTCAGTATTCCGTTTGTAACTAATGCTAATGTCACAATCTAGGTTCAATCGTCGAACACTTCTATAGGAGCCAATAATACAAGTAAAACAATTAGTCGAACTAATAATTGAACTATCTCTTCCGCCGCCAGTATAGATACACAGTTTAACTTGTTTAAGGCAATAGACAGACATGAGGGTAAATCTATTTTATTTTCAACTAGCGCCCCCAGAGGGTGGTGCGGAAATGTACGTAACTAAAGTTCGTTTGGTGCACTTGCACCGATAAAGTAGCGCCCCCCTGAGGGTGGGGCGGAAATGTACTTAACTAAAGTTCGTTTGGCGCACTTGCGCCCATAAACTAGCGCCCCATGAGGGTGGTGCGGAAATGTACTTAACTAAAGTTCGTTTGGTGCGGATGCACCGATAAACTAGCGCCCCCTTGAGTGTGGTACGGAAATGTACTTAACTAAAGTTCGTTTGGCGCACTTGCGCCCATAAACTAGCGCCCCATGAGGGTGGTGCGGAAATGTACTTAACTAAAGTTCGTTTGGTGCGGATGCACCGATAAACTAGCGCCCCCTTGAGTGTGGTGCGGAAATGTACTTAACTAAAGTTCGTTTGGTGCGGATGCACCGATAAACTAGCGCCCCCTTGAGTGTGGTACGGAAATGTACTTAACTAAAGTTCGTTTGGCGCACTTGCGCCCATAAACTAGCGCCCCATGAGGGTGGTGCGGAAATGTACTTAACTAAAGTTCGTTTGGTGCGGATGCACCGATAAACTAGCGCCCCCTTGAGTGTGGTACGGAAATGTACTTAACTAAAGTTCGTTTGGCGCACTTGCGCCCATAAACTAGCGCCCCATGAGGGTGGTGCGGAAATGTACTTAACTAAAGTTCGTTTGGCGGATGCACCGATAAACTAGCGCCCCTTGAGTGTGGTACGGAAATGTACTTAACTAAAGTTCGTTTGGCGCACTTGCGCCCATAAACTAGCGCCCCCTTGAGTGTGGTACGGAAATGTACTTAACTAAAGTTCGTTTGGTGCGGATGCACCGATTAACTGGATCACTAAAAATACACTTTTTTCAATAAATTTTGGATCTGCAAGAAAACTTTTACGATCGTAAATGCACAAAGCCAGATAGGTTTCCTTTCATATATTATGAAGTCAGAAAATAATAGTGATATATATTTGACCGATAAGCCGATTAAAAAAATCCCTCCCAGCCCAAATAAGACAAACAACATCCCCAGGATGCCCAAAAAACATCCAAAGTGACTAACACCGCTACTGAAGATGGCGAGCTGCCGAAACCGGTCTGGCGAAAAACCAGCGAGAGGAGACAGAAACACACGAAACAGTACAGTTTTGGGTTAAAATTTACTGTAGGGGCCCCTGAGGTTATAGGGTGTATTCGATATATCGATATATACGGGTGAATCGATGTCAACTTGGTCAGCCATCTTTGTTTTCACATCGCGTACCATTATTACGGCGTCAGACGGATTGTGCTTTTCATTTTTACCAAATTAGGCGGGGTTTTTCACATCTCGTACCCTTGTTTGGCTGCGCGATGTGAAAACAAAGATGGCTGACCAAGTTGACGACATCGATTCACCCGTATATATCGAATACACCCGATAACCTCCGGGGCTCCTACAGTAAATTTTAACCCCGTTTTGTACTGTTGAGTTTATTGATTATTGATTAATTATTGATTCAGTATTTGAATATTTAGTTTCGAGGCCGAGTTGAACAGCGGTCTGGTTGAGGTGATATCGCCGCCGGCCTCCTACTACCCGGACATGGGCCGCCTGCGGACCACCCTGGGCGACTCACCGGAGCGCGTAAGGTGGCGCACCAAGCAGAACCTCGACTTCGCCTTCCTCATGATGTACTCACAGCCGAAGGCCATGTTCTACATACAGCTGGAGGACGACATACTGGCCAAACAGCACTTCCTCACCACCATGAAGACTGTCGCCCTCGAGAGGATAGCCAACAGGAAGACATGGTTCGTCCTGGATTTCTGCCAGCTGGGATTCATAGGTGAGCTCTTCCCCGAGCATATATTGTTTGGGGGGGAAAAGTATTCGGTCGCTAGATGGAATTATGTCTTGTTTTAGAAGATGAAGAACATTGTTCTGTGAGTTAAAGATGGAGGTGAACGAAGAAAAATTCATTGTTTTACAATTTTACTTCGATAATGGTGAAAACGCGAGTCGGGCGGCTGAAATTTTAAACGGCGCTTATGGTCCCGATACTTTACTAACGGCCATAATTTTGGTTTCGTCGATTCCGTTCCGGTAATTCTGATGTGAAATCAAAATACCCCATATCGTCGAAAATTTCGATAAAAATCTTTGAAATGGTTGTAACTGAAGATCGACCGCAAAACAGTTTTAAATCATAAACTGATTCCATCTCGGGGCCAAATAATGGATTACTACCCCGACCTAATGTAATGTTTTGTTTTAAAATGAGCCCGCTTTATTGTATAAAATTATGTTTTCGTATCGACTACACGTGGAATCCCCACACCCGACTCAAACCGAAAATTTGGACTTTTAAGACCATTACTAAAACGGACATCAAAATTGACCTTAAGTAACAAACTGACAATATACAAAGCGATACTTAAACCGAAATGGACATACGGTATAGAGTTATAGGGTTCCACCGAGACATCCAACATCGCTCGCATCCAGAGATTCCAGTCAAAACGTCCTTCGTACCATCCTTAATGCTCCCCGGTATGTTTCTAACCACACAATTCACCATGACCTCAACATACCAACAGTCGACAGGGGAAGTTCCACTCCCGCCTTTCTCCTCATCCTAATCCACTCGTTCAGTCCCTCTCCTCTCTTACCCATCCATTATCCCCCCGCGTCAGCTTTAACGCCGCTGACCTAGAGATCTTAGCCCTTAGACCATAATTGTTCTTGTATCAAAAGTCCGTCTTTGGGTGGTTCCTTTAATCACGAAATACGTGTGAAAAAAATACATACAGCATTTGTACTTATAACATTCAATGTTGATTGTACAAATTAAGAAAAGGTTAAACAAAAAATTGTTTCGACTTGCGTTCGCAGGTAAGATGTTCAGGTGCGTAGAACTGCCGTGGTTGGTCCAGTTCTTCTTCATGTTCTACAACGACAAACCTGTCGACTGGCTCCTCGACCATCTCATACACACGAAGAGCTGCAACCTCGACAAGGACTACGTGAGTCCGTTAAATCAGTTAAAAATTGAGTGAAAACCCCTTGTTTTTACGGTGGTGAAAACTACCTGAACTATCTATCCGCTGTGTGTCCGATTTCAGAAACACTGCAAGAAAGCGAAGGACGAACTTTGGATACACTACAAGCCGTCTCTGTTCCAGCATATCGGCACTCACTCGTCCCTCAAGGGGAAAGTCCAGAAACTCAAGGTGACTTAATTTAGTATGTTGCATAATTGCCTTTTTGTCAGTTCAGTCTCTCGTCAGGGCGGAACGTAATTTATTTTTCTTTATGTAGTTGGGACCCGGACCGATTCAGTGTCCCGATGGTAGACACTCCTGAATAATTCTAAAACTGGTAAATTGAAATTATATAAATAACTAAGTTAAGGCTATAGGGACGCATCGATCTTAGTTTCGTGGGCATAACAGAAAAACAGTTCTCGATTTCGGGCCGACATAAAGCGCGTTTCGGGGATGCGGAAACGAAAAGATTTCGTGTATTCTTGTAGGCGAAAATGTTTCCTGTATCGAAGGATATCGATAAACATCAAAAACGGTGTTCGATGTATTTAGGCCTGATATTAGTGGGTAATGTTTTTAAGTCCTCGAGTTTTTATTATAAATTTTCCCGATTAGCATGACAATATTGTAATACAATTCAAATAGCCTCTATCGTCGTGTTGGTCAATATTTGCATATCGTTTTTTCGATATTCTCTGTATATTCATTGAAAAGAAAGTAATTTGTAATTTGTGGTGGGTAATGTGGTAAGGAGGGTATGCCTGCGTCCGATTGATTGGAGGACGCGGTTTCGTGTGCCCCCATTTAAGTTTGCCAATTTACTTTACTCTGCCCCCTCTCGTTAATGTAATTTAAATTCGTCCCGGACAGGACAAGCAGTTCGGCAAAGTGAGACTGTTCTTCCCGCACAACAACCCGGACGCGGTGGCGCTCTCCGACATCAAGGCTTACAAGCAGTACACGCTCAAGAGGGCCTACATGGGCGAGACCTTCTTCTGGGGCCTCCTACCACAGCCGGGCGACAGGCTCTGGTTCAAATTCACAACACCTTTCATGATGAAACGGTACGTGTTAAATATGCGAAACCCCCCTGTGGAACTCGAAGACAAAAGCTTTGGGAGCATATAACATTTCGGCCTGTCTGTTAATGAAATATAGAATGGTAACCGTGTAAGTCCTTCAAAGAGATCCTACAGAGGACTTAGGGGAGCGTCAAAGCCTTTCAGAGAAATCTGGAAAGGAAACGTGGTAGAGCCTACCGGAGTGTTACCTCCTGTGAGGAAGTTCATTTCAAACAAAGAAATATCGTATTCAACGATGTTACAGAAGTACAAACGAATTCGCCATATATTCTAAATATATAGACATTTTTAACAGTTTCTATCGTGGAAACTGATTCCATTTTGTGTGGATTCAAGCACTAATTGAATGCTAATTGCCTTAACAGTTATTGATTGAACATTTCTCAAATTTACTTATCTGTAAATGTACAGAATAATTTTTAAATTTCAAGAAAATGTATGTTATTATCTTTACTTACTTGCTTTAGGGTGACGATGTAATAAAAAATATTGAATATTTTCGGCCAAATATAACAAATAAGCAAATTATTTTTCTATCCGGAAAAATCGGAAATTATCCTATTTTTCTAGGAATAATAAAAATTTCGCCTGCCCGATTTTTATTCCACCCATTTATTAATTTGTTTCGCGGAGGCGGCAGCGGATATAACGACTTTATTAAAGCGGGCGTCGAACGGCGCCGATGCCAAGCCCGCAAAACTCGCGTGTCGCGCGGGTCAGTATAACTGAAGCGCCGTGCAAACTTCTCCAGTTTCCCGAAGGCTCACCGCTACATTATACGTTAATGTTCTGCCCCTCTGTAACTACCTTCGCTTGAAACAAATGTTCAATTGTATATTTCGAACAGTATAATTTTCGGGGAATTATATAAATAATGTGGAGAGATTATTGAAATGTAGAATATTTTCAAACCTGTTTTTTGGTTTGCGAGGGGTTGGAATACCGTAGATTTCGTGTGTTTCCGTCTCCTCCCGCTGATTTGAACTTTTCCCAGACCGGTCTTCTCAATCTAGAATGCGCCCCAATAAGGTCGGGAACTGCCGCCTTAGAACTTCATATGTGAAATAATGAATTAATTAATTGTGCCCTAGGCATAATTTATGGACGTAATTTTTCAAAATTGACCTCGCGTGGTTCCAATAGCTGCGAAATATAGACACTGTAGATTTCGTGTGTTTCTGTCTCCTCTCGCTGGTTTTGGTCTTTTGCTAGACCGGTTTCAGGGCCGCTCGCCATCTTCAGTAGCGGTGTTAGTCACTGGTGTGTTTCGGGCGTCCTCACTGCACACTGTCACTGTCACCAGTACTGTGGCGGTTGTCTGTTGTTTTTGTATATAAACGTGATACGGGGACTTAAGCGCCCCCCTCAACACAATGAAGACAAAACCACACGCCCCAAAACACAGTAACGAGCCACGTATATATACACACGACAGACAGACAACCACCACAGTACAAGTGACAGTGACAGTGCAGCATGCCTGAAAGACATCCAATTGCTTCTGGCGAGTGTAAATTTGAAAAAAATTAAAATTAATTCGTGAATTAACTTTCACGTTCGGCATTGGTGATCAGCCACCAATCGCTGGTGATTGTAAGTCGATACTGATTTAAAAAGTGTGTTTTAAAATCGCACTAACCTCTTTATTCTCGTTTCAGCTACCTGTTCCGTAGCGGTAACGCCGAACACCCGTCTGATAGATTCTACAATACGACAATAGAAGTGTTGCCGCTGTTGGCGCCGTCCAACCCCTACGAATCGCTGAACATTACCTACGACGGTTTCGTAATCGTCGGTGAGTCTCTTGTTTTCAATTTCTTCTCGTAGTGACCACAAAACATCGACTGAATTCGATTTGTAAAATAAGTCCGAGTTTCTATTTATTTTCTCCAGGAAAATTTGACAGTATGGGCCTTGCCGAAGGGAGAGTCGACGGTAAATTGGGCGCCATCAAAGAGATGAGACTGACGGTCCACAGCGAAAGCGATAATTGGGCTATACTGAGTGAGGTAATACAAATTGTTTGTACCGAATTAAAATAGTTTCAGCGCAGATTTTAGTCGCAAACATTGTATATGTTGATGTGTTGACTTCTTCGAATGCTTTTTTATTCTACTATTATATAAATACCTGTTACCGTGAAAGACCGAAATCGGCCTCTCTTTTTGTGAGAGGAGTGACCAAGAGTATAAACACACAGTGCATTCTAAATGAAAAATAAAATAATATTAATAAAAAAATTACTTAATTACGCGATTCAAATCTTATTTATTTGAACAACTTAAACTATTACGGCGCTTTGAATTGCACAAGAGTCCCTCGCTTTTACAACTGGATTTATTTGTGGAACACTTCCTTTTGCCCACTTTCCGAATTAGCTCTCTTCTCGAAAAGAAATCTCATCTGCGGAAAGTAACTTTTCTTTACGAATTACGAACTTCGAAATTAGAAAGGTCAAAACGTTTCAATCGTCTGTAATCCAAAGGTGTGTCCTTACCTTGTTTTCTCGGCCCTCTGAAAAAATGTTGTACCACCGATAAACGTCGGTTCGGTCCAAGTTAGCTTCGCCGTATGCCGCGGTCAACATTCGATACGCTTCCGCGCATTTTGTTTTTCACACAAAAAATTGTTTTGACACAGATTCTCTGTGTCCTCTCTGGATTTCCGCTAAGAAATCCAACATCGCTCGCATCCAGAGATTCCAGTCAAAAGTCCTTCGTACCATCCTTAATGCTCCCCGGTATGTTTCTAACCACACAATCCACCATGACCTCAACATACCGACAGTCGACGAAGTCGCAAAATCCCGGTTCCTGAAGTTCCACTCCCGCCTTTCTCCTCATCCCAATCCACTCGTTCAGTCCCTTTCCTCTCTTACCCATCCATTATCCCCCGCGTCGGCTTAAACGCCACTGGCCGAAGCCGAAAACTGTTCATGTGAAAAAAGTGCCATCATTGGGCGGTCTCTTTTATCGAGACATTCACGTGATATACCTGTGTAGAGACACGAGGCTACAAAAAACCGTAGATTGTATATACTTCTTTCGCGGAAATCTAAAATTCGCGATACTTTTTTAACCGTTTGAGTGCGGCGAAGCGCTGTCGCGCTTCTCTCGTTTTATACCTAGAATTCTCGACGCTGCTGTTGGGTAGTATAATTTTCGTAAAAGGAATTCGTGGAATTTGTGCAGCAAAACATTCTTGTAATAAGTGAGAATAACAAATTTTTTTGTCGGTAAAAATTACTCGTTACATAATAATTAGTGTTAATTACCCGCCCAACCACCACACCATCCCCTTCCGACAATCTGACTCACACTTTGAAAACGGATTAACAAAATCCGAAGACAAACATAACCCCCAATAACAATAACAGAACACATATATATAAACGACTGACATACTGACAAACATTACAGTACATGTGAAAGTGACAGTGCAGTGAGGATGCCAAAAACATCCAAAGTGCCAACAGTGACTAACACCGCTACTGAAGATGGCGAGCGGCCGAAACCGGTCTAGCAGAAGACCAAACCGGCGAGAGGAGACAGAAACGTCACGAGCCTACAGTATTAATTGTAACCGTTTCTATTGTTCTCCAAAAAACATTGCGCACTTTTAGCGTAAAACTGTTCAGCACTCGAACGGTATTTACCGTCTATTAAGACGTCGTGTATATATGTATTGACTGTTGTGTTTAGATTCTGATCGAGCCGGAGTTGGGCAGATGACAGGCGGGTGGCGGTGGCGGTGGTGGTGTTGAGGGTGAGAGCAGCCCCAGCGGGGGCGAGGCCATCGTCCGTGCCGACGGTACCTGACCGTGTACCGTCTCAGCGCCCGCCAACCAATAGCGGCTGGTATTCGCCCCCTGCGTCCTCCTCTCCTGGCTATTCCTCCTGTTCGTCTTCTCACACTTCGGACATCCGGGTAAGTACTGCGCCTGCGTCTCGAGGACGTGATCCTCGACCTCTTCTGCGTCCACCAGGCTGGACACTATCACTGTATAGTCTCCGACCGGGGTTTTAGTGATATATTTTTAAATTGTAAAGACGCTTCCCAAAGAATGGCCAATTTTGTATTTTATTTGTTTACAAAAGTAACATATATGTATGTATTTATTTATTTCGAGGGCTCCGAGAGCCCAGTGATTTTACCAGTTTTAGATTTTATCTGTTGATATTTTATACCGGGTGACTGAGTCGCAGCCACCACCCGATATTTATTATTGCCTAGTTTATGGATAAAACGAACGGAGAAAGTAATAAAAGATTGTATTAAAGCCGGTCGGCGTTCGAAGGATGGATAATTGTATAAATGTGGTATAAAAAACTTAATCGATAGGCTGTATATTTTTTTTATTAGCGATTGATAACCGAAATCAAAATATTAATGCCATATATACGTGTGTATATTTAAAAAAGGAAGAAGCGAGACGAGGGGTTTAAAAAAATAACTTGTAAGAAAAAGTTTGCGCTTTCCGAGAAGGAGGGGCATATACAAGACAGAGGGACCTATAAGCACACCCTGCAGATAGTATAGACGAGGTAAAACAAAATAAAAGGAAAATACATTCTATTTTATGCCCGCGTTGTAAAGAATAAAAAAGAGAATTGTTTTTATATAAGTCGATATAAACGCTGTGTTAAACGATGTTTTATAACCCCCGAAAACGGGGATTTATTGTACAAATAATAATAATATTACTTGTGTGAATGCGCTTGTGTGAAAACGTGTGTCTCTGTGAATTATTGTGAAAAGAAAACCTCGCCAGTCTAAGCCACTTGAGGCGCATGCAGACCGCAAAACAATTATGTATCCGAGCATAACAATTTGGTATCGAATGCAACATCCAAAGACAAGAGGCTCTTTCCCCATTCTTAGACTGGCGATATTTTCTTTGATTTACAACAGAGTTTGTAGTTATGACAGTAATTAAAAATTACACCGTTAACATTATTAAGTACAATGGGCGTATATATAACTCATGCTCAAAACTATAGTCATTCGAATACGCTTACGAGTTTAAATATTTGTAGAGACGTTCTATCGAGGTTTTTAGTTGTCTACTTTTCTAACTTCGAACCAATTTTCTAGAGCTTTTCTCCGAAGAAAAACTGCAGAGGTGCCCAGTATCTGATCCCAGTAGGTCCGCGCGGGGGATTCATTATCAGACCTCGCTGTTCGATATGCAAATTTACTGTCTGTAAAATGATGATATGTCGGATTCGGTCTAGTATTTTACACTGTCAATAAGTCCTGTTCTCTGTGTCAATGGGCGTTTTTAGATGCAGCTGTCGTCACCTCGGTCGAGCCTAGATTCATTAGACTCCAATATCACATCTGATCATGTTTAGGACGGTTGCGCACATTTAATTAATATGTAGACAGAAAATGTTGATTTCTCTCTATTGAACCCACCTGGGAAGATATTGACGCATCCATAAACGATTGATTGTTTGAAATTTGGAAGAAGTTAGACACGGAATCATGAATAAATTGTTTCTGTTCATTTACTTACCTATTTACTTTCCTGTTTCACTCATTACCTTATTGAATAGAATTGAAGAATGAGGAGTGCGCGATATACGTAGCTCTGTGGTCTGTGACATCATAATGATTAACAATAATATGTAGAGTATTTTATGTACTTAAAGGAATCAATGGGGTACTTTTTTCAATGTTAGATGTATTTTCATTTCACTCGTTTATGAGAAATTATAATTACGAATTTTAGATGTTTCGATTGATTCTTAAATGTATTTAAAATAAAATAAAAAAAAACTTTAAGCTTATTTATGTTGTGGTATCCAAGATGTCTTGAATAATTTATACGTATATAGGTACATGTATAAATATTTATAAATATAAATGTGTATAAAATGTTAAATGTAAATAAACAAGAAACTACATGTTGCTTTATATAGTTGGTCGTTTCTGCATTTATTGTGAGATGTATTCGAGACATAATATTTTTCGGATGCATTTCTATGAATTGAACTGTTAAATAATAATTGGTACTGTAATACCTGATATTTTCGATTCTCCAGTGAGCCACGTCTCATCCAATTGTTTTTGCCCCATTGTTAGGTGAGGTCATCTCTGTATTTTCATCATTTTTTTAGAATGCAAAATAAACTTCATTGTGCGATTATTATTTGAAATTTCCAAATATAACTGCTGCTACTACTGACTACTGTCCTCGATGATCTATTCTTCTGCACGCACTCCGTATATTTTTCATCTGGTTTTTTACACTCAACCAATTAATTAATAATCTGTGTTTTAACAAGGGAAATCGATTGTACATCAGTTATGTGTTTCATTGTTCTATTAGTGTACAATTTAAATATCGCTGTTAAGTACCGTCTTAAGTATTTCATCGTAACGAGAATTGCCCACATACTCTTAGCGCTACATGTTCTGGGATGTAAATTTATTTATGTAAAGTTATTTATGTAAATAATAAAGGAATTGAAAACATAAACTTTTGGATGTTTTTTTTTATTTTCATAAATTACCATATTACGGCTTACCCTCATTGTCACTGTAATCTAATTAATTAGTGACATGTCAAAAAAAAGAGTCACTGCAGTTTTTTATTCATGTAAAATATATAATATACAAAAGATTCATTATACACAACAACAGGAGTGAGGAAACACTTGAAAACATTTTGAAGGGCTATCTGAAATAGCTAATATAAAAATGTAAAGACATTTTACTCACAGCGAGTGCTCTCCATCACAACTCGAAGTGTTGACCTTAAATTCAATACAAAGGAAAGAGAGCTCCACGGGTCAATTCAAAGTGCTAAAAATATAAGTGGCTTTTATTGCTTCAGTTCTGTATATTTTTGTCAAAATAAATAATTTATTTACAAATCTATTTAAATACAGTAGAAGATAAACATTTTGAAAATTCATTGCACACCGAATGAAGTGTGTCGACGACGATTACAGCTTCATGCTGTGTATTTCAAACCGAAAGGTTTTTTTTAATTTTAAGGCACTTTCGATACAGTACACAGTTTTACAGAGTCGGGCCAATATTTTGACTCGGATTTTTTCAACAAAACAAGCGACAAATTCCTAACACTAATTAAATATATTACTTGTAAGTAAATCATTTTCAAGAGAGGACACTTGTTAACTTAATCGTCTATGACTTTGCCCCGAATTGTGAGCCAGTTTCGTTTATTTAAAAAAAATATATATATACGCTGTCCGTTCATTCGATCACGAATTTTCCGTATTTCGTTAACACAATTGATATCACACTGTAAGCAGCCCGATCTCGGTGCCCGAAGTTTGACCCGGTGTCAAAGTAGTGGCCGATATATGTCATTCTTTGGGTAGGGCGCTGTCGCTTTTGCCCCTGGCGTAGGCCTTGACGTTGGACTTTCCGCCGAGCATCCTGTCCAGCAGCGACTGCTTGTTCTTCCTGCGGGCGGCCAGCACCTCGCGGCACAGCTCGTGGAACGCCTCGGCCACTTGGGCCACCTGTTCGGCGGCGGCCACCTCGCTGAAGTGGCACTCGTAGTCTTTGGCGAGGATCTCACCTGGCGCCGGACCCAACAAAAAAAAAGGATATCTCTGTCACAGCCTCATCGACCAAATACGGCCACATTTTTTTGAACGCTAACTCTAAGCAAAATGGAACCTCCGATCCTCCGGTCAAACAGAAACCCGGAGAGGCGGTAACAGGGCCAACGAAATATGTACGATAATAAAAAATGAGGCTACGAGAAGTGTTCAACGCATTTGATAATAAAATTTCATTTTCAACCTTCCCTCTAAAGACTATATCGATACTCAGCAGAATGTCTATATTTTTCTCGAGAGGTCCGAAATTAGCAGGCGCATCCGACAGTGCGGCAAAATACGGACAGGGCAAAAGTATGACAATATTTGTGTCTAAAGAAATATTGAAAGTTCAACGTGACTCATATCGCCAGAGTGTGGAATATTTCGTGCCCGAACAATATGTGAGATGTAATTCGCTATACAGCCGTATCACCTGCACGAAAAAGAAATACTGCAACGGCCAAATGACTAATTTGTGCCTAAAGAGATGAAAGTTCCATGCGGCCCATATGACCAAAGTAGGTGACGTGGAATCTCTCCCTCCCAAACGAAGGATATGTATTGTGTAAGTCGCTACAGACATATCAACTGCATGAAAAAAATATTTCGACATTTGTTAAGTCTAAACAATCGGTCAAATGACTCATTTTTGCCTAAAGAAATTATGAAAGTTCCATGTGAACCAAATGACCAAAGTAGGTGATGTGGAATCTCCCCTTCCCAGACAAACGATATGTAGTATGTAACACGCTAGAGCCATATCGTCTGCACGAAAAAAATACCGCAATATTCGTTAAAAGCGTAAGTAATCCTACACGTGCTTACAGAAATGATGAAAGTTCCATATGACTCATATGACCAAAGTTGGTGAAGTGGAATCTTTCCTGCTCAAACAAAGGATATGTAAGATGTGTGTGTGTAAGGTCATTTCACCTGCATGAAAAACATACTGCAACATTTTGACCATTAAGTCTAAACAATCATTCAAATTATTGATTTGTGCCTAAAGAAATAAATATTCCATGTGACTCAAATGACCAAAGTAGGTGATGTAGGTAGAGAGAGAGTGGGAGAAATATTCAAGAAAAATTATTTACTATGACTGCATATTCAGTTGTGAACTTCAGTTCCACTTTTCTTACTTCCAGAGTTCTCCATGGACGTATTTAGAATAAAAATTATTGGCTCAATTATCCCTAGGTACTGTTAATTAATTGTACCATTTCATGTTTTTATTTTCATTATTAAAGTGAGAATTATAATAAAACTGTTGCATTACAAAGTACATTTTGAATGTATTAATTATTGTTAATTACCATTAAATTGATAAATTATGTGTAAACATTATTTCATAATAATAAAATATACCAATATACAGGAGTGATATATTGAAACATGAACAAAATTATTTCACGATGAAAAAATGCAAGAAATAATTCACCTGGATATTTCAAGACAAGAAGCCATATTGAAGAATGAAGATTCCCTCTGGGTATTAAATTGAAGCCTGGCTTATCATCAAATACAGAGCTTCCACAATTGACCTATTTTACTGTATTCACTTGTCAAAATATATCACACTTAAATTTTATGTATTTTATTTTAAACTTTGCAAGGAATTTTAACAATTAAGAAAATATTCAATATCATTTCTGATTAAATAAAATTTTCCCAAAATTGGAAAATTTCCTCAACCCCCGACACTGTCAAAATTTAATTTGCATTCCATTTATTATATCTGTAATTTTTCTATTAGATTTATTTTTTATTTGTATGAAACACAATGCAATGGAAGTAATTAAAATGCTGAATTTCCTACTGTACCATTTTTCTCGAGACTATTATTAATAATTATGAGGATTAATAATATGAGGAAAAATTCAAATTTTATTGATTTTAAAAAATATTTTAAACTTCCGACAACAGACTTTAAAGTCAGTTTTGACAGTATAAAATTTATGTTTTGATGATCTAATGGAAATTGTTCTGGGCACACAAGTTTTATGAATTTGATTTGAATTGAACAGTAATAAAACTTGGATTTGTTGTGTTTCTGTCTCCTCTCGCTGGTTTGGTCTTTTGCTAGAGACAGAAGCACAAAAAATCTACTGTATTCCAACCCCTCGCAGACCACAGAACAGGTATGTTAAATTAGGAATCTACCTTCTTCGGTGCTGACTTGTCTGAGGTGGACCATGTCGCCTTTGTTGCCCACGAGGGCCAACGGTATGTCGCAAAGGGCCTGTTTCACTTTCCTCACGTAATTGAAGGACCTCCTGTCCGTTATCGAATAGACGAGAAGACACCCGTCGGCCCAGTTGAGAGTCTCATTCTGCGGTAGTTCATCCTCGTTCTGACAAAACAGTAGGATATTTTTTTAACTGTTTTATTTTGCACAATCAACCTATACAGTTATGGGTGCAATTGATACATGTGATTATTTCGGCGTGTTAGTCACGACAAAGAAACCACCCAATGATGGCACTTTTGACATGTTTTAAAAAGTGAGGTGATCTCTGGGCCAGTGGCGTTTAAGCCGTCGTGGTGGGGATAGCGGATGGGTAGAAGAGGAAAGGAACTGAACGAGTGGATTTGGATGTGGAGAGAGGCGGGAGTGGAATTTAAGGAAGCGTGATTTTTGTCCGACTGTAGGTATGTTGAGGTCATTATGGATTGTTCGGTTAGAAACATACCGGGGAACATTAAGGATGGTACGAAGGGACTTTTGGTTGGAATCTCCTGCATGCGAGGCGATGTTGGATTTCTTAGCGGAACCCCATAGCTCTATTCCGTAAGTCCGTGTCGGTTTTAAAATGGTTTTGTAAATTGTAAGTTTGTTGTCTACTGTCAGTTTTGATGTCTTTTTCAATAGAGGTCTCAGCAGTCCAAATTTGCGGTTAAGGTCTGTTCTTTTGAGACGCGTATGGGGGTGGATATTTAAAAACAAAAAATGTAACCTCAGATAAAGTAGTTTAACTTACCTGTTTTGTGGTCCGCGAGGGGTTGGAATATAGTAGGTTTTTGGTGTTTCTGTCTCCTCTCGCCGGTTGTGGGTCTTTTGCTAGACTTATACTGTGACAATACTTGGACAGTACAAGTGACAGTGACAGTGCGGTGAGGATGCCCAAAAACATCCAAAATAGTGACTAACACCGCCACTGAAGATGGCCGAAACCGGTCTAGCAAAAGACCGAACCGGCAAGAGGAGACAGAAACACAACAAATCTACCATTTCGAAATTCTACCATACGAAAATTACCAACCCCTCGCAAACCACAAAACAGGTATGTTAAACGGAATTATTATTGTACCGAAAGAGAAATCGCCAAAAAAAATTATGTGCATTCGATAATCCTACATTTCGGGAATTTATAAACTCACCTTGGGACACGTGTCCAATATCTCAAAGAGGACGGGTTCGCCATCGACGAGGACCTCGTGCTTGTATTTCATCTCTGGGGAAAAAAAGAACAAAATTATTAAAGTTAAATCGCTATACGACGTTTCACAACTTCGCCTTGTCGTAACAGGGATTATTGTAAATATGACCCAGATATTAGATATACGATTTATTTTTTTTTTTTTCTTTCAAGAAAATCAAATATAGTGCAATGGAAAGCTGAAACATTGCCAGATGGGATGGCCGGGCTAAGAGAGTTACACTGGAATAGATTGCAGCAGAAACCGAATAAATCTTTCAGAAGGTGAGCGCTAATTGTAATACAGATTACAGTACTTATTACTTGAATGTCATAATTTTTTACCCAATAATTCAGAGCCAGCGTCATAAAATACAAGTTTATCTCACAATTTTTAATTCGTGGCAATATTTTTTTCGAATGACACAATATCAGAGACAGTATTTACCTGCTTGGTGGTCATATTCGCCGATGTACCTCTTGGTAAGAAATCGTACTGTCAGTGCTGCAATAAAAAAAATTAAAGAAGAATTAATAAAAAAACAGCGATATGGAGACAATAAAACGATTATATTAAGGATTATTCTCGGCATAGACTGGTAAATGGTAGCAGATCATTTTTAATATTGCATATGAGAAAAGTCCCTGTGAAATCCACCGGCTACCAGAGTTGCTAGCATTATTAAAGCCTAATGAAAAATTAATCGTCAAACATTAATATTCTCTATGCTCTATGCGTGAATATTAATACGAATTGTTTGGGACTAGGACCACAGCCTACAAAATAGGTTACACAATTTTTGTTTCACGTTAGAAAAACAGAAACAGAGATTTTGAACGGGAAGGTAATTTCAGAAAACAGGTTTTCTACGATTGACCGGCTTCGTAATTTAATTTACATTTTGAGTTTATTAGCGGAAGAAATATTGATAAAATAAAATACCCTTCAAAGGTATAAATAGTTTCGGATATTGTGCACCAGAGCGCAGCTCAGTAGCGAAAAACGCCAGCACTGTTTTTATAACGTATTTTTTCGTTTGAAATAGATGAGCTCGGTTAAAATTCAGAATAGGGGCCCCCACTGATAACATAATAGGCTAGGTTATATCTGTTTCATTCGATATCGTCACGTACGCTGGAGGCGACTGTTTTTTTTATTATTATTACTACTATTTTGCTTATAGAAGCATGACGTCTTTTGTGGGTATGGAAAGGTCTGTATTTTTTCACCAGTTTTAGGTATGAGAGTCGGGAAAGAGTGATTTAGATATGCACGAATCTTGGATTGGTCGCGAGAGAGTATGTGTGTCCTGAATGCGAAAAGAATACGTCTCTCAGACCGGATAATTTATTGGAAGAAGCCAGTTGATATTAGTTAAATTACAAAATTGAACCTTTTGTACAATTGATTGGGCGAAGGTTATAACAACGGTTGAAATAGATGTCACGATATAGAATGGAACAGATATCGATATATAACCTCATCAGTGGGGGGGGGGGCTATTCTGTATTTTAACCATGATCTCAATTGATACGCGTTCGTTTTTGTTTTTTTTTAAATTTTTGATGTTTAGAAAATTATTACTGGACGTAATATAGGTCCAAGAGTTGCCAACTACAGCCCACAGCCGGTCTAGAAGGTAGCCCCCTATAAATTCTCAACATCTGAGAAACTGTCGGCGCTATATATAGAGGAGGAGGAGGAGGAGGAGGCGAAGAGATTGGGGTCAGTGGGACGTCCCCACAGAATCTTGTTTTTGTATTGTATAATACCAGCAGCGCTTGCCGACTTCATACGTACAAAATTATCGATTTATAATTAAATCCGTACCCGGTGTGTACGGGGTCCAGTATTTTACGGTCGACGAAGTAGATTGGAGAAATTGTGATTGGGCTCGGATGAATTTCTATTCATTCTTTCACGTCCGCATCACTCTCAGCAAGTGTAACAACACTTGTTACACTTTTCCAGACTGACGGCCTTCCTGAGATACAATATCTCGATTGGGTTAAAACGCAGAATGGGGGGGGGGGGCACTGATAACCCAATAGGCGAGGTTATATATCGATATCTGTTCCTTTCGATATCGTGACTTGTCTATTTCAACCGTTGTTATAACCTTCGCCCAATCAATTGTACAAAAGGTTCAATTTTGTAATTTAACTAATATCAACTGGGTTCTTCCAATAAATTACCATTCACGCATACTCTCTCGCGACCAATCAAAGATTCGTACATATCTAAATCATGTGAAAAAATACAGTCTCCACCTTCCCATACCCACAAAAGACGTCATGCTTCTATAAGCAAAATAATAATAATAAAAAACAGTCGCCTCCAGCGTACGTCACGATATCGAATGAAACAGATATCGATATATAACTTCGCCTATTAGGTTATCAGTGGGGCCCCCTATTCTGCATTTTAACCCTCGATTGTGCTGATTATGCGGATTTCACAATTTTGAGATTATATTCTGTTGATTTCAAATTTGACACCGGTATTTGTCCAATTGTCCGCATCTAGAAAATACAAGGATTCAAGAATCGGTAAAAAACCAAATCTGATCGACAACAAAATAAACTTGTTTATAGACAAGAAAATAAACTGAAACCGGCCACATTCGCCTTCGTATACTTTCAGGAAACTCAATGCAAACATTGAAATAATACCCAATAGAGATGTAAAGACTCTCGAGACGTTGCTCCTGTAACGTAATGTCTGCTACTGACCACGGTAAAAAACCAAAAAGTTGTTTTATCGCGAAAAGCATTTAAAAGAAGAACAGCTTAATAGAACTCTAAGTCGTTATCATTCCTTTGATATTAATCGAGCACGCTTTGAATACCCCAGCACGCTCCGTTAATCGGGAGCCGGTTTAATTTCAGTCTACCCGTTCTGTTTTTCTCTTTCAATTTTTAATTCCGATGATGGAACATTTCAATTATTTTTGGCAACGCGGTTAATGCCTCAGAAATATTTGGCAGCAGAGCTATTAGGCGTTCCTCATTTAAAGTGTTGATTCAATACCCGGTGCCAACTCGGTTTAACCGGGCGGCCGGTATTGACTGTTCGGGCCTCCAGAATGGAGAAAGGAGGATTCTGTTTTTATACAGTCTGACAATAGAGACCGGCAGTGATTTATGTGTAGCTATTGGTCTAGAAAGAGCTTTCACTTTTTTTTTTTCTTTCAGGTCTTGACCTCTGGTAACCCGCCGCCTCCCCCGTCCACATTTTCTGACACCGTTCCAAAAGGGCCGAATTACTTTTTCGGATGAACTGTCGCACAAGTAGCGGCACGTTCCTACCTAAATTGTTCTAGTTTAAATAATCAAATATTCAGTTTAGTATTTCGGTGTAAGCCGACCTTCCGAGTCTATGCGCTATTGAGAGTTACAGAGGCGGGTCCAATTCGGAGGATAGGTCATTTTCAAATGAGGTGCATCGCGATAAAACCGTCAGCCGGCGGAATGGGGCTGAATTGGGAGGAAATTAAAAATCGAATGGCATCATCGAATTCGAGGGCAGGTGTCGAAACGACGATTCAAACCGAACAACCGAAAGCTTCATTCCGCCTACCTCGTTTATGCAAATTGTGCGCAGTCTACCGGTGTAATCGAGTACTCAATTCATATAGACCGGTTTCATTCTTTGTAAGGGCCGACAGTACGTCAGGTAAACTTTTCTTATTTCTCAATTTTCGATCTTCGTTCGCCGTTTGTTGCACGTAACGGGCGTTTCATCCATTACGAAAAGAGTATTTTCTAAACCGATTTGGGGCAGCGGCAACAAAAGCGTAGGTTCTCAAAATTCTCTAGATAATAATGGGGGTAAGTAATAACCGTGTAAGAACAGGTTCTCGGTCCTGCCTTCAATTAGGCTTCGAAACAAGTGTTCCAAGGGTATGAAGCAGTTTGAGCTGTTTATCCGTGACGGTACGATTCTAGGTCCCCATTCCAGACCGATTTCTGTGAGCCTTAAAACAGAAATACTGAGTCTGGGCCCGTTATAGACGAAATGAGGGGCGATTCGGAGCCCTTTTCGATACCGTAGGTTGGCAACAGTGAGTCAACCCGGGTACGTAATATAATCTGCAGTTCAATTTTTCGCCTCGATTCCATCCAGCGAGGGGATAAACCGGTTCTCGGTTACTCCAAGAGTCACCGGTAGCCCGCTACTTGGGTGGGTCCTTTCGGGTCGTCCTGCGATCGTCATCAATATCAAGTACACGCCCAACAACAACAGGTAACAGAAGGACACTAATATTCATCGGCTCCTGAAACTAACTAGTAACGATGGCGAGAAGCCGAAACCGTCGCCTTATGTCGGCAGCATTATATCTAGCCGACAGCGGAATTAAGTACTCGATTTACTTTCTACAATTCGGACGTGATGCCCACTGGGCAACTAGGCCTTCTGGCAGCGTAAAATGATTCATCTGAGGACCAGATAATCGACAGGAGTTAAAAAAGACCGATGATTATTGTAGATTTTTTGTGTTTTTGTCTCCTCTCGCCGGTTTGGTCTTTTGCTCGCCGTCTTCAGCAGCGGCGTTAGTCGCTATTGGTCACTTTGGTTTTTCGGGCATCCTCACTGCACTTGTACTTGGGACAAGTTTATAAGCGGCGAGGTATTACGTCGCAATAAAATAGGAAGTTTGTGAGATTGACAGTACAAGCGACAGTGACAGTGTGCAGTGGGGATGCCCAAGAAACATCCAAAGTGCCAAAGTGACCAAACAGCGCTACTGAAGATGGCGAGCGGCCGAAACCGGTCTGGCAAAAGAACAGACCAGCGAGAGGAGACGGAAACACACGAAATCTACGGTATTCCAACCCCTCGCAGACCACAAAACTGGTATGTTAAACCGATGATTGTTATCACACTGGCACTAGAATCAATATAGTTTTTACTTTAATATATAATATAGTTCATTCACTCGTCCGGTTGTTCTGAAATATAATTGTTCAAGGCATGCATAGCGTGGAACCTAGTGCAGTGATTACGATATTTATGTATTCTAAGGAGTGTATGTTATAATTAGAAAGTTGGTATTGAGCTAACCTGTTTTGCCGACTCCCGGGGAGCCGAGGACGGCCACCTTGATCTCAGAGAGGCTGGACTTCTTCCGTCGTATCCCTCTGATCGCATTGGACGTCATCGCCCCCAATTCCTCCTGAAGACAAAACGAATTCGCGGCATAAATTTCAAGGTTAACGTTCGGCCGAAATTAAAGCAATGTCCGTCTGTAAAGAGGAAGCGTAAGAAAACCAAGATGGTTCATACTATGAATATTGGAGAACTAAGTTAAAAAGTACAGTTGAGATTAGCTAATTTTTACTTCGCTTCGTATAAGGGAAAATTAGTGTAATCCAATACACTGCACATTGCTACGAATCCACTTGAAATATTTTCATAAATAACTGAGAAATTCGTGTAGAAAAACACGAATGTAAAAACAACTTTCGGCATATTCAGAATTAGACTATGTATGAGTCATATTGTGACACTTTGGCTATACTGACTGGTGGAAGGCTAGAGCCGGGCAACCGACGAATTAAAAGGAGAAAGGCAGGTTTACCTTAGTCTGTTTATGTTTACATTCGTGTCCTTCTACCAACTTGTCAGTTATTTATCGGAAGCTCTCAACCGTGTGTTCCTCCCAATAATATATATCCTGTATTGGATTACACTCATTTATTGGTGTTTTTGTTTTTTCGCTGCGATCTTCTCCAAAAAGAAGCGAAAGACATATCAGCTTTTCGAACTCCTATACGCGCCCGAGGTTTTGGGACTTAATTTACCCTCTTAAACCTTTTTATAAGGTTTATTTTTTAATAAACTGAGGGAAAATAGTAGCTATCAACTGATGATCAGTTTCAAAATATTTTCAAATTTTGATGAACATATAGTTTATATTCTGTTCTTTTGGCTGCAATCGCTTCTAAAAATGCTTAAGTCCACTTAAATCAGTACTGGACAGGTTTCTACTTTCCGCCATGGTCAGTAGTGACAGCCTTCGTATTTTCTTTTAGTTCGATCTCTTATCACAATACTGCCTGATTGGTTCGTTGACCTTAAATTCTGAACCAATTATTCGTTGGTTTCTTCACCCGAATCGTTGTTAGGGAACCTTCCAGCACATGGATACAGCACATCCAAAGAACAAAGTATTTCTCCTGGTAAAACCCTTCTCGGGATACCCTTGAGTTGTATTTTAATTCACATATCAGATAATATATCCTCTGATATTAGACCAATCGTGTTCTACCACTTTGACTTTATCTTGCAGGAAAATGCCATTAAATTTTTTAATAATCCTTCTGAAGGAGATAAGGTTCAAAGTTGGATATTCTCGAAAGCTATTACTCGAATAGTTGATGCCGATCCTATGGTTAATTAGTACTTAATAGTAGATTTAATTGAATTGAGAAATGTTTTCCCAATATTCGGTTTTCGCCCAATTGCGCCGATTAAAATTAAAAATGGAGCATCTTAAATGTCAGGCTTTATGGACGCTGCTCCCATATAAAAACGAGAAGGAAATAATTGAATTGGAAGTTCTAATTTGGAGGTCACCCCCGCAGTCTATCCCAGTGTTCCCATTCATAATAGCAAGAGGTATGCGAACAATCCAAGCGGGGTAGCTAGTATGGTTTGGCTTCGATCATTTTTCCTAGAAAACAAACCTAGAGATAGGAACGTCTGCACAAAGCAGTACGGTTTATTCATAACTGGATAGATGGGGGGATGCCGCGGCCTCTCTTAAAGAGGAGGGATAAAAAAAAACAACCTCCTGGTACAAACGGCGCCTCTGAGCAAGAGCCACCGGCAGATGGTTGGGGCCCCCCTTAAAAGATACGTGCGGGGGAAAAGAATCCCAATCAGTTTTACGAGAGCTCCATTCTATTGACGTCTGTTTGCCCGCGGAGCGGAGAAGATCGATTGCCGAATTCCGGCCAACATTTACAACTTCAAAGCTTCTTCTTCTTCTTCTTCTTCTTAACCACTCCTCAGATATTATTGCATTCTAAACGGATTTCGGCACTTTTCCTTTAGCCGGGCGCAAGCGAAAAATCGCCAAATAATCTGGAATTCTGCCAAATTTCTTACAACCATAAGGGGAATGTTCGTTCGAGGGCCATGTTCTTTCTCTGAATTCATTCAAAACAAAGCACGTTTTCCTTTTTTTTTCTTCGATCTTAAGTTTTGTAAAAAAAAGGATGAAAATTTGGGATTTAGCTAGAACTGCAAAAGATGCAGTCTCTTTTTTTCAAGAGAAAGGTATATCGGCAAAGAATGCAACATGCGATCAGAATCATGAAATTCTTATTCTGGAAAAACCAATAACTATAAGCATTCTTTTTGGGTAAAACTGTTTTGTTTACAATTTATAAATATTTGTTTATAGTTGAACGTTTTCGACTTTTATTCCGTTGACTGTTTTGTCATTCACACGGATTTTTTTCTATCGGAAAAGAAAATCAGGCTCGCCGCGTGAAAGCTCGAACTTTCACTGATAAAGAGAGGCCGGTTGGAAAGAATAAACCAAAAAAAACTTACTTCTTTGCCTCTCAGCTGGAAAATTAGCGATAATACGCGCTAAAAACGTACTAACAGTTAACCCTCTACGGGACGAGTTTTTATTTTAAATCCAGAAATTATAAACCTATATATGCAAATGAAAAAAAATGGATATTGATTGTTTTGACAACGTTATAGGATTAAGATTTATCCACCATTTCACTAAAAAAGCTATAATTATTTGGTAAAATCTCGATAAATTGAAATGTGAACTGAAAGTTACGCTGACCCATAGAGGGTTAAGAAACACTTCTAATTAGTTAAATAAGGATTCATTTAAGCGTCGATTTTCAAATTTGTTTCTTTAACATACAGACCTATCATCATCGCATAAATTATAAATTAATTAATGGAAAAATTGTAGTAATTAAATCGAACGACCCATCTGGTTATAATTATGCATATCGGTTGCCAATGATGCATCCTGTTACGCTACACCGTACAGATTCTAAGCGAGAAATCGAACTGATATATAACATAAAAAATATAAAAAAAATTCTGAGATCGAATACACGAATACTGACGTTTAAATATAACAGTAACTTTAGCGCAGCGTGAGTTTAATCGCGCGTAGAAACGGATGCGAAAAGGAAATAAATAGAGGAAACCTCGAAATCGAAATGAAATAGAGTTGTCTTAAGGTCGGAACCAATTATTATTCGAGATGTCGAGTCCGAATATCGCAGTTATTGTTTCTTTGTCTCGGTCAGACCCTTCGCTTCCGACCAAACCGCAGTTCAAAAAAGAAACATCGGTCTGCGGTCAGAAAACGGAGACAGAAGAAGAAAAACCCGTCCAAAGTTATATTACACAACCTTTTGTCGTGTCCCGAACTACAATTAACGGTTGACAGTAAAAAACAAAAAAAAAGAAACAAATTAAAGACGTAAGTTTGACTGAATTAGTCCGAAAGTAATTTAATAGTCTGATATTCTCGGCTTCACGCACAGTTGGAACACCTATCTTTCTTAGAATCCTTTTTAGACCATAGAAACTGATTATTACATGAACATAAAATCAATAACAATAACTATCAATCGTTACCAGCGTAAAAATAAGTAGCAAACATCAATATATAAGTAAATATATGTAAAGTAGTTGGTTGCATTTACGAGATTGTGTTGTAAAAGAATTGGATCTGGTCCATTTCAGTTGAAAATATTTAAGTTAAATTTAAATAATATTGCTTAACTGCATGTTGTGCAGCGGAACTAGTACAGTAATGCATAAAAGGCAGCATAAAACATAGGTACCATTAGATTTTATGTTTTGTTACTTTGCGCTAGGCTATTAAGCAACCTGAAAGAACTGCTTCCGTTTTAAGCATATAAAAAGGAGTTTTTTTTTGTTCGAATTTAAGCTCTATATGCAGAAAAATTAAAAACCAAACTAAATAACACTTGAGGGTTTTCGCTCCTGAAATGATTTTGCCCTGAATGATGTTAAAAATCTATTTGAGAAATCCTACTAATTTTTCATAATTGACCTCGCATAATTCCAATAGCTACGAAATAAAGACACCGTATATTTCGTGTGTTTCCGTCCCCCCTCGCTGGTTTGGTCTTACGTCAGACTAACACCGCTACTGAAGATGGCGAGAGGTGACAGAAACACCCCACGCCACAACCCCTCGCAGACCACAAAAGGCGTTCTAAACTGAAACAAAGACATTTGTTGCGATTTATTAAATCGAAGTTCAAACCCGATAGTTGAAATAGGACTGATACCAACAGGCGGGAAGGCCCAATACGCAGGGTCTAAAGCCGAACATTCGGTCGGTGAGGTCGGCTACAGTTTATTATTTTTCCTTCTTTTTTTCTTTTTTCTGAGTCTGCCGCGAGCCAAGCCGCAATGGAGAGAGACTGGTGCACTCGCTGAGTGCCCGGTCGCCGCAGGCATTAAGTGCTATCAAGTGCCGACCGACCAAAGGCTCCCATAGTGAAAGCCAACATTTCGTTCCCGAAACAACAGTCGCGAGGCATTCTCGGCGTTCTTGGCTAAGAGCGAAAATTCCGCATTTCTCCGATAAAATACCGATAAAATGCTCAACTTTTGATGTTGTTTGAGACTAATAAATCTTCCTGAAAACGGTGGAAATTGATCTGTATTAAATGGTAACTAAGTGTCCCGCATTCATTCTTCAGTCCGGTACCATTAGTGTAATTCACCCGAAGAGTACATACACTCTGTACCACAATAAGTATTCAGGAAATTATTTACCGTCCATTGACTCACAAGTCAACCGATCAATTCTGCAGACTTGGTCCGAAATATTACTATTTTTATATTTCTATCAATCTGTTCAACATTTCACCTGATTCGAGGAATAGCGTTCGAGAATATCCAACTTTGAACCTGATCCCCTTCAGAAGGATATATGAATTAAAATACAACTCAAGGGTATCCTGATGAAGGGTTTTACCCGGAGAAATACTTTGTTATTTGGATGTGCTGTATCCATTTGCTGAAAGGTTCCCTAACAACGATTCGGGTGAAGAAACCAACGAAAAATCGGTTCAGAATTTAAGAAGATTTAAGAGAACGAACTAAAAGAAAATACGAAGGCTGTCACTACTGACCATGGCGGAAAGCAGAAACCAATCCAGCCTAGGAAAAATAATTTTAATATAAATTATTAATAAAAAGGAACCTTTATTGTCATTTAAGGAATAGGTCTTTAATTCATCGGCACCGACTCATGGCCATCACACGGTTTAGAACCCCAAATACGGACATGCACGCCGGAGTTGTTCCCACTTCCCTCGAGAGTGTTCGTAGTCGATCCAACGTGTGGACCGATTATACTAATTAAGAGGAATCGGTGGGTAAAAAAATCTAGGTTGTCCGAGAGAGATCCATACGGGGCGTTAACGTGTTAATCCACGGCGCTACCCGACATCGACCTTCTTGCGCAAGGGCGGTCCGAAAATATAGTAAACGATCGCCCATGACGGAGAATTTCACGCCTGCTGAAATTAATTACATTTATGAGAGACAATGCAAGGATTAATTATAGATATATAATATTTCCTCAGCCTTAATTAGGGTCCGAATGAATTCCCGACTGGGTATTAATTACGCCCCATTTCGTTACATTTAAACGGCCCTGTAAATAGATCGTATATGGTTCGTATACGACACATGGTCCCCGCGTTTTTCGTATCTCTATTACATCGCATATGCCCTGATATTTATGTCCCTCTTTGCTCAAATCGAATGAGATTATTATAACCACACATGCGCCGTTACGGCTTTAGATATACGATAAACAACGTCCGACCAATATGGCTAGAGTTTACTACCGGAATTTACAAACGTTTAATGTAATTAGTGACACTAACGTATCTGTATTCTATAGCTTCAGAGTCGAATATATAAGGATTGTGATTTTTGAACGATACTGTTCGTTAGAGGTTATTTTAACCGAGAATTTATTGTTCTATAGAGATGAAATGCTCCTAGCATAGTCTGGAGAAAGGTCCAGGGCACACTCTCTCTCTCTCTCTCTCTCTCTCTCTCTATCTCGCTCTCTTTCTCTATCTCTATCTCTGTTCGGTTGACCGTTAGCCGGTGGCAATTAACCGAACTAATTAATTGGGCTTCGAATAGGGATCGTGATGTTCGAGAGGAGAAAGTGACCCCCGAGGCCAAAAACCTGCCGTACCCTTAACTGAACCCCTTCCCCATAGCCGCTTATAGACCGCTCTATCTATCTCAACCCAGTGAACAGTTTCATCCCACACTTAACAGTGGAAAATCTCTACATTCAGAACTTAGTTTCTGGGGTTTCAGTAGATACAGAGAGGTGTCGAGGTTTGGCCACTATTATTCCAGTCTGTGGGTAAACAATTAAATATCTCAATATATTGATATTTTGTAATTTCCAGTACAAAATAAACGTCATTAAAGAACGCGCTTCGCGAGTACTGAGGCATTACCACAGTACGCTCCTCAGGGTTAGATGTTCGGTCTGTAGACGTTTAGAAAGCCAAACAGAATGTATTAAATAGAAAAAACTTTCACTTTCTATTTCGTTTCCAGTAACTAACTGTTCTATTGATTCTGTTTTGTACTGTGGCGCTCCTTAAGGTCATAGTGACGCGTGTAAAGAAGCCTGTATAAGGACCGTGTAAAAATGGAGTGTATATTCCTAATCTTTGCGGGCCCGAAAGTAGGTTATTATACGAACATAGGTGAGGGAGATTCCACTACCGAGTATACTACGGCTACTGTAATATCCAATAGTTATGTATTGTTTCGCTCATTTTCAATGAGCATATGGATGGTACCCCAATGTTATAACTATCAGATGATAGCAGCTACAGTACTAACCGTGCAATTTAAAGTTACCAAAAAGTAGTTCAAAAACATAACAGAAGAAAACCTATAAAAACGAATGTATATAACCGATTTTAAATAATGTCTGTTGAAAAGCCCGATATATACTGCAGATGGGAGTAATTTGTTGTCGATCGCGTGAACGCCGTATCCGGTTTCGTACAGAAATTTTTGTCACGTTCGGCATAAATATCGACTCGAAGCGCGAGAAAAGGGCACGACGACATTGATGCCGCTAGAGACCTTTCACCACTCTCGACATTGAAACATCGAATTCGATTTTCAACCGAAGCGAATCTAGACCGGTCCACTCCTAGACAACAACGCGGAATACAATAAAACACTCCCCGGATGCAATTACCATATTCATGTCGTCAATTCACCGTTAGCCCACTTTCTTACCTTTATTCGAGTCACGAAGGTAATAAACCAGTAATGTTAATTGGTGAAAATAAGGTAGGTTGAGAAATGCGAAACTGAATATGATACGGCATGATCTGTGTTTTTTAAAGGAACTGGCCAAGTTGATTTAAAATTTATGCCCACTTAAAATAAGTTAGTTGAACGCCCCTCGTGATATTCCTTGTTGAACTAAAGTCATCTTATAAGGTATCAATTTTGTGTCAATGCACTGTTGGTTTACTAAAAATTTCGAACAGTTCAATTCGGAGACATATATGACCTTAATGCGAATTCTCTTTCAGTGCCAGAAACACAGTTATGCTTACAATAAAGGGCTGTTATTCAATAATTGATGGGATTTTTCTGTGGGTTCACGACTGTTTGGAAAATGCGTTTTTCCATCACCGCTATTTCATTCCGAGCTAGACCTCTGAGTATGCATGAATTTCGAGTAAAACAATCGAACCGGCTGTGTAATTCACCTTGGAGTTTCGAGATATTCTTATTTGCGGAACTGCGGAATAAGGATTTCATAAAAGATTCTTATTTATACTTGAAATTACATACAAACACGCACACACATACAATGGGCATCCAATATATTTTCCGGTTGGCAAATTATAAAAGGTTTATAAAGGAGGTGGACGGGAATATAATTTTTGAAAATATGCGTCTACTATTTTCGGACGATGATTAAACACATCGGGGCCGCACAAAATTCTCTGGCAGCGGGCTCTAGCGTTGCTTCGGGACAATGTATTAGTTATATACCTGGCGCTTATCGCGTTTTATATAGACGCGTTTATTTATCGATTGCGCCGACAGTCAACTGGGGAGCAAAGTCGAAGAGAGTCGTAAAAGCGGGCGCTTAGCGAAGCGAGTTTAGAGACCGGTTTTCATCGCGTTGTCTTTTAATTTTTTATCGGTGTTGTCCTCGAGAAGCTATAAAACTGAATTTCAATCTGTAATGCAGAGTATATTATTGTAATACTCTAAAGTCGCAAAACTCTTGGTCTAAGGTACGATCAGTTGGATGAAAGGAAATCGCGAACCTCTCTTTAATTAAGAAACATACTTATAGGGCTGAAATTCCTGTCCCTTTACGTTGATCAACATACTACACCGCCTACTTAGTTTTCCGTTATGTTTTATATATGTATAATCTCGCCCATCACAAATAAACAATACTTTGTGCACTACGGCGCTATAAATCGTCACGAACCATCGGTATTTGTGAGTCTCTCACAATTCCATTAGCACTAGCATTTTGTTTACAGTACGCCTTTTATTAAGGGAATACACTGTTGGCGTCCAGTCTAAAGAACTACGTTCAGAGGAGAAACAGAGTAGAAATATTTAGAACGTTGACGCAATTACAATTCGAATATCGCACAGAAACCTCTTGCCTCATGTTGGAAAGAATACCGTCTCTCCAACGAAACAGAAAGAGTTGAGGCAGAATTAGGAAAAATCCGAAGCTCAACGTAGCGTTAATCTTAATCTACTATTTTTTTCTCCCCCGATCCCTCTAGAAAGTTAATTAACCAACTAGAATCAATAAAAAAAACAAATAAGTAGCTACAGTAACACTAGGCGGTTGGTCGACCGATATTGATGATGGCGAGAAGCCGAAATCTTGACGAGTATGTCCCAAAAACCTTGGCCATGAAAGCTTCCAACCAATATCAGTTATATTATTTTATTGTAACCAGTAATAGAATTGGAAGTAAAATTGGAACCACTTTTTGAATACTATATAATGTTAAATTCCGAATCTGGCCCAAGATGATTTGGTAAAACCGTGCGGTTAAATTTCAACCTCGATATAGCCTAGAAAGTGCTTAGAAAGTTTCCCTGAAAGTAACGCTCATATATATTTTTAATTTTATACAATTGATTGCGGCAATAAAAATTTATAAACGGAGTAAAAAGAAAGTTTTTCTAATAATAAAATTGGCGGGAAACTGTTCTGTCTAAACCAGCGGGTTCTGAAAACTCGAATAGAAGTTCCCTCAAAAAAAAAAAATAAAAATCCGCTGAATATATATTGGACATTTGCAGCAACGCCGAGTGCTTAAGTTTTATGAAGCGCTTCGCATAAATCTCTCGTAGCAAATCCCCATTCGGTTTATACGAGACGATATTTTTCCCCCTTAACCACTTCCTTTATTATGAAACTACTTTATTTATTTTTGTTTCTTAATATTTCCATTCCTGTTCAATTTTCAGTCGCGCACAAAGCGGCGGTACTTGGGAGGAAATACTGGAACTCTGGGTAGTACTGAGGGAGGCCTACTGACGATGGTGAGAGGCGAAAATCCCAAAAATAATTAGTGGTTCTACCCACAATCGCGTTGGAATAACATTTTTGCAGTTTTAAATTTCACGCTAACAAATTAAAAATACAAGACCAAACTATTAAGAAAAATATAAAAGCGCATGAGGGATCAATTGACCATATCTTGGTTTTCTGGTTCCCAGAAATTATGGAAGAAAAAATAAATATGGTTAGTACAATATAAACTGTGAAGGTACCAGATAGGCAACTGGAGTCTGAAAGTATGAAAGCCGATAATGTTACGACATTAAGACAATCCCGCCATTTCAGCAAATAACGGATAATTTGGTATCGATTTTTATTGCTAAAAAACTTGTAGCTACTTGGAAAATTCAGAGAAATTAGCAATAATTTTATAAGCGAAAGGTCAAGAAACGTACAATAACCAATTTGCGTATTACTTAATTGATTACAATGAAGTTGGCAGTAGGTAACGGAACACTTCGCGCCTAGAAACCGGTTTAAATGGGACCAGAAAAGCATGATGGGACCGAATTACAAATCCATAATTAATATCATATATTTTTAACTAAATTGGGAACAAAAGGCCTATCTCTCGATTTAAAAAACAAATAAATGTAGAAAAAAAGGGATCGGACGCGTCAAAAATCGCTGGCACCGTCCGGTTCCACTTCACTCTGGTCAGTTCCCCGGGTCTATCTCTGGGCAAAGTGTAAACATTAAATATAGAGTTGGCATCGTGTCAGGTGGGTGATGGGTGGAGATCTGACGCCCAACATAATAGTTATGCGGGCGGAGGTTATGAGCCCAAACATTGGGGCGAAAATTGGCATTGAAAAACAATTTTAATTAAGGTCATAGTTCCAACTAGAGACAGGTTTACCGTCTCTCAACTGTTTACCGCGCTATAGAAAATAAGACGCATTATTACAATTTGTTTTCAATCCAATTGTAGGAAACAATAAGTGGAATTGCTTTTTATTGAACCTGGGATTTTTTCAGACTATATTTTGGTTCACGTATCGCGTTAAGCCTCTATGGGCCAGTGTAACTTTCACGGACATTTTACCAATTAATTATAGCTTTTTTCGTAGGATGACGCATAAATCTTAATCCTATAACGTTGTCAAGACAACCAATATCAATATCAATGTTTTTCATTTGCATATATAGGTTTATAATTGCTAATTTTTCGTTCCCCCAATTTTTTTGGATTTAAAATAAAAATTCGGCCCATAGAGGGTTAAGATCTGTATACAGGGGCGAGATTGGAGACGTGGTGGTGAGGGTTGGTTATTTTTCTTAAAGTCGTTAACTGAACGGTTCGTCAAGTTTTGAATTTCATCAACGTTTCTAGACGATTTTTAGACTGTGAACGATAAAAGTCACAAAGAAACGTTGGCGCGTTTACAAAAACCTGTATAACTTTCGGCCTAGTGTCAACAAATAAGAACGCTGAGGCGATTCTCTCGGTCCAGGCTCATGCGAAGGGCCGAAATCCTTGGCTCGTAAAAACAATCTGAGGTTTTAAAAAAAATTCTATTTAAATAGGCCTCCCGCTGGCTGGCAGTAGGCCCTCGAGGCGAGACTGGACAGTGACCATAACGCCTATGTTCGGTACACTATATCGGGCCTCTGACACTATATCTGGTTTTTAAGTATTTTCCTGAGCACGTCCAGAAACCACATTTTCAACTCGACCAAAGACTTCTCCTATAATTCAAATATACACTCCATAGATTTTGATATTCGAAAAAAATTTAATAATTGTAGGAAATTAATTTTGTGAAAACGCCGGGTCTATTTGGGATTTCTCACGTGGAATCCCGACTCAAAAGAATCGACTTAAACAGAAAATTTGGACTCTTAAGGCCATTACTAAAACGGACATCAAAATTGACCTTAAGTAACAAACTGACAATATACAAAGCGATACTTAAACCGACATGGACACACGGTGTAGAGAGCTATAGGGTTTCACCGAGACATCCAACATCGCTCGCATCCAGAGATTTCAGTCAAAAAAGATCCTTCGCACCATCCTTAATGCTCCCCGGTATGTTTCTAACCACACAATCCACCATGACCCCAACATACCGACAGTCGACGAAGTCGCAAAATCCCGGTTCCTGAAGTTCCACGCCCGCCTTTCTCCTCATCCTAATCCACTCGTTCAGTCCCTTTCCTCTCTTACCCATCCATTATCCCCCTGCGTCGGCTTAAACGCCGCTGGCCTAGAGATCTTCGTAGCCCTTAGACTATAATTGTTCTTGTGTCAAAAGTGCCATCTTTAGGTGGTTGCTTTTATCACGAAATACATGTGAAAAAAACTCAGGACTATTACTTATAACATTCATGTTGATTGTACAAAATAAAAAAGGTTAAAAAAAAATATTTGGGATTTCATGTCCCCAGTCGATAGCTTGTAAAAAGACCGGGAAAATTAGGACAAGAGGATATGGTCCAGATCGAGATAAGAGGAAAAGCGCTTCCCCTAACGAAGATTCGCGGTGAAAAACCAACGGTTTTAAGGTTAAGGTTAAAGAACCAGAAATTCTCACTCTTGCCAACAGGTCAGGAGAATGAACTAAAAAAACAAAATTGTCCACTTGATGATTTAGTGTTCACCAACATTATGCCTTCAATGGGCCAGATTACTGGTTTTACTACGCCTCACGCGGTCCAATCTATAAGGTCCTGCCAACAAATATATTTCCCAAACAAAACCGACAAGCCTGAATTCGAATCGGAGGCGATTCCAAGTTGGACGGACGAAAATAAATATCCGTCTAATAAAAGACCGTGAAAATACGTATTTCTCGCGCAATCCCCCCCTCTTCAGACGGCCGAATATCCTGGTGCTTCTGAAAAACGTAAGAGGGACCCATATATTGTCCAGCCGAAATATAAAATGTGATTTGATCGATCCCGCCGGCATTCCACCGGCTATCACCTCTCTCTGTATATATTTAGCCCAGGATCCCGAATATACCGCGCGGGGTCCCGAGTATACGGGGGATCGCAATAAATTTCAAAATAAACTCCCGTCGTAAAGAAGAAGAGTTGAAACTACCGAACTCCTATAATAAGTGGAATAGGGCGGGGGTGTGTGCCACGGGTCCGGCACCTATTATTCACGGCTCTTGTTTGTCCCTTTCATTTATAGAACCGTCGAGAGGTCCCTCCCCTTTTGATGTGCACCCAACTAAAAATAGGACCACGGTTCCGTTTCTATGCTCGGATTTAAAGCCGCGGTGCCCAAAAACTCTCAGGAAAGCGGTCAGAAATCAACAGTAATTCAATAACAACCCAAGGAGGCAAACAACATCCCGAGAAACAATAAAAACACACATATAAATACACACGACAAACAGACAACCACCGCAGTACAAGTGACAGTGACAGTGCAGTGGAGATACCCAAAAAACATCCACAGTGACTTAACACCGCTACTGAAGATGGCGAGCAGCCCAAACCGGTCTAGAAAGAGCAAACCAGCGAGAGGCGACATAAACACACGCCGGTATTCGAGACACAAAACAGAACTTATATTATAATTTCAATACAAATATTTGGTTAACGAAACTTAACGAAAAAATAATCCGAAACTTTAAAAACTAGCTAGGCGGCTTATTTTGAGATTCGATAAGTTAAATTTCTTTAACTTTAGTAGTTGAACCCCCCCTTGGCCCAAACAAATTGGGCAGGTCGACTTCTTCTGACCGGCGAAACTGACGAATATTGGAGTGTGTCCAGTTTCAGGGGGAGAATATTCGGCAGTTTGTGTTGAGTCTGGATCTGCCGGGGGTGGGGTCCGGCGGCGGCATTGGGGAAAAAATTGGGGACGCGCGGTTATTTAAAGAATGATTCGATTAACGGCCGTAAATTCCGTTTTCTCGGCCGGATTGTCGCAATTTTCATTTTTTTATTTTCAAAACACAACTTTCATTAAGTCGGGAATGCGGCGAGAAACTGGAAAACTTTCAGAAATCCCACAGCATTCGAAGCAATACGCTTACGCTGGACTATTTAGTACATGAGTAGGTTTAATATATAAGTACTTTTCATATAGTGTTTGGTCATTTACGACCGGAATGCGCCTAGTCATTCCACCGAAGGGAATCTAAATTAAGTCATGAGCGGCATTCAGTGAGCCTCGGTTTTTTTTCTTTTTATTTGTGGTCCGGCCCCAGATCCCCAAGTGCGCCCCCGATGCTTATCTCCTAATTCTGAGAAGGAGTTTTTTTTTCCGTCTGTCCCTCGGGGTGGAAACACGAGTACACCCGACGCCTGGAAAGATCTGTGGACAAGAACATTTCTTTGTGTGTGCCCAGTATGAGTTTCGTGGGGACAGTCACTCGACCGTCATGAGGGAGCCTCTCGTGTTTCCAACGATAACATAACGACGTTACAGTTTGTACAGTTTCTTTATATCAAAGTAGGTGCAGCGCTATATATATATATATATATATATATATATATATAAATGTAAAATAAAGATAGTAATAATAAAGGATAAGCCAAAAAGTTTCATTTTTATCTGTCACACGTTGCCATAATGTCCAAGTATTGAACAATGAATTTGGTGGATGGAAAAGTTTATACGTACTTAAATATTGACTTGTTCCACTCGCTAATTTACAGAGCTAAAGACGACGGAGAGAGAAACCGTAAATTGGGACCAGATCAGGGAGTGATATTCCATAAAATCTGTCCAATTTAGTTAATATAAGTCCAATAAAGTCCTCGTTTACCGATCCCGCAAAGTAGGTGTAATAGTGCGGTACATAAAGTGGCGTTAGTTTCAATTTATTTAACGAATATCCTCGTGTGCTTCAAGCGAACTTTACGGCTCTCAACTGGCAGAATGAAGTCTCAAGTCCGGGATAAGCATCCCCTAAATAAGGGAGGATCGATTGCCCGGCCGATTTAAAGCCGGCGATCAATCCCGGAGAAGCGGCCGGGAGCGTTTTCTTAACTTAAATACAATAAATAGACCGACTTCTCTAGCGGCAGACAGTTAACAGGCCTCAGGCTTACGTCACATCGCTCCTCAATACGTCTGCGTAGAGACTGGAATCGTGGGGATATTACACATTCGATCAGAAAGTTCGATGTAAATTAATTCAGAATTAAATCAGTCTCACACGGTCAGAAGCCCAAACGGATCTAATTAACTGGAAGAGTTTTATGACAAAAACTGTGACCCGATCATCCCCGAAATCAAATTTTATTTGACTCCAAAATTTGTTAAATTTATCCCACACCTAAAGCGGAATATTATGGGACACAAACGCGAGGTATACAATAAAACTAAATAGACGCGCTGAATGGATGTTTCGGCAATTGAAATTACCTTAATTATTACAAAAAGAGGAAGTTGGATATTTAAGGTTATACAATATAAAGTACGTAATTTTTAAGAAAGAAAAACTTAACTTAAGAAAGAGAAACTTAATTTCAAATAAAGAAAGATAACTGGGGGGGGGGCAGTAAAAGATTTTACGACTTCTCCGGCTTCCAGAAGCCCCTTTAAACAATCACTAAACCTACTTTGTACGGTCCCAAGTATTTTTAGTCGGTGCAATGAATCAGACATGAATTGGCGGCGCTGATGGGGCCCTTCAGCACTAAAACCAGACTTTATTACTGTCCCAACTGACAACGATGTTGTATTTCAATTATCGCGTCACGCTACAAGTCTACAATGTTGTATCCCTTCTTATAAAATATATTGCGAATAGAATGCTGGCTGTTCTGTAGACCGGTTTCGGTTTCTCAGCGCGATACTGACCGAGACCGCATTTACTTCGACAATCCGGTCTGTTGGATGCCGAATAATGAACTAAGACGTTGCTTCAAACTCTCGTGGAGCGGACACCCCGACGTTGAGCTTAAACTTAATTTTTCGTAAAATATATGAAAAAAATCGGTCCGTTATTTTGATTGTCTGGAATTGACTATTCCGGACTTGGCCGTGTGAGATTGAGACGTCCGGGAAGCGCGGTCGGAGTATTGTAAGCCTCGCCGGAGGCTAATTATAGACCGGTTTGTTAAAAGCGAGAGGTTCCTGTTTTATTTTTTTCCGCTCCTAGTGAAGAGTGACAGTATAAGGCCATAAAACGGAGGGGTCTAAACTGGCAAGGGGAAGGGAGGAGGTTGGCCATCGCAGCCTCCTATATAGTTCACGGACCCGTCAGTTTCCAGCCTTACAGACTTAATTAGTAGAGCGGATATACTTGAAACATGCGTCACACAGGCTGACTTTCATTACGGGACGAGATGCGAGATGCGACCCAGTATTAGATCGTTTAGAATTCCCATTATAAATCGTCCTTTACGCGTTGTTTAAAAGGAGGCCAGAAAACGGGGTTGTGAGCATTTGAAGTATAAACATTGATAGATAAACCCCCCAGTGTTGATATTGTTTTTTATGTCTGAACTTTCAGCGTAACAAAAAGGAAAAATCTGAATACACAACCCATTGTATTCGTTCCAAATAATTTCCATTTCACGCTAATGAGAAATTACAGATCTCTGTGAAAATAATTAGGAAGAAAATAGCCTATCAAATCTACGATGGAGTATAATTACACTCCAGTGTCTAGATTAAAATTTGATTTTAGTATATAATAATTTGAATATAGAGGTGGGTAATTCGAGGGAGAGTATGATGGGTATCGCTGAATTAATACCACCCAATCATTCATCTTATTAAACCGATATCAATTGATTATAGGCATTAGGTTTAAGCCGTCGCTTTAAACGCTGCAGAGAGAACAACGATTTTGTATTGTTCAATTGTTCTGTCTCGAATCTGGAGCGTAACAGTTTTGAATCGTTAATTGTACCGGAACTGTTTATACGGTGATTGAAAACTGCGAGGGCGTCGATTCACAACCTTCGATTCGCCTCGCTTTACGCCGGGTTATAAACGACCGACAGCCCATTCTTAATGGGACCATTTTCCTGCCTAAGGCGTCGGCAAAGAGTGTTATTTTTACATCTGATATTAACATATCCAATTCAACCGAATTATTGTCTGGTGCCGGTAAAGACAGTCAACATATTGATATTGTTATCGAATGAATTCATAAACGAAAAACATATAATAGCACACTTCGAATGAATGAATATTTTCTATCCGAAACCAAACGATACTCGCCGTGTTTACTCATAACTACTGAGTACTGGTCAGGATGGCTGGGACGAGAGTGAATCATCAATAGAGAATTCATTTATGCGGGCTGATTTCTCGCTCTAGCGCGCGCAGGTGTTCATTCTATTCATTGTGTTTCCACTGCCAAAGATTGTGTTTCCTTGTCAATACTATTCAGTCTGCGAGTGCCACCGTGAAGTATTTTACATTTTTTAATTTCACTATCAATTGTGGAAATTGTGGGGATCTTTTTTTAAGCAAAGTATATCAGATTTAATACTTTTTTCGGGTGAAAATAGAAATATAATTAATCGGGGATCAAAGAACTCGAAGATTCCGTGTGTTTCTGTCTCCTCTCGCTGCTTTGGTCTTTTGCTAGACCGGTTTCGGCTGCTCGCCGTCTTCAGTAGCGGTGGTAGTCGCTTTTGGCACTTTGGATGCTTTTCGGTAACATCTTCAGTAACATCGCTACTGAAGATGGCGAGCAGCCGAAACCGGTCTAGCAAAAGACCAAACCAGCGATAGGAGACAGAAACACACACGATATCTACGGTATTCCAATCCCTCGCAGACCACAAAACAGGTATGTTAAATAAATACTCGGTTTATGATTATTCCACAGTAATTGACGACAAATTCGTTTCTTTTATGATAACGACAGTGAATCACTGGGCGAAAAATCCCAAAGCATTGCGTTTCGCGTAAAGTTGGAACAGTCGTCAGGGAAATTTGGCCATGAAATTGGAAAGTTGGTAACAGGTATTGGAAAGCACGATAAAGTGTGGGGAGCGGGTAATAAAAGACGGTGAAATCGTAAAGCGATAAGATTCGGCTTCCGGATAGAATAGCAATAATAAGGACATTTTTCTTCCGGATTCCTACCCTCCGTATATTTCTATCCTCTGCCTCCAATCAGACGCGTTGCTTTGAAATCGAGAAGTAAACAAAAGTCAATTTCTTATTTTAATACTATGACCAGATAATCCATTCGAATGAAATTACTTTCGAACTAAATTTGGTGTCTATCTCCTTAATATTTTCCAAGCTGACGACGGATATACGATTGCCAGGTAGATATTATTTATTCCGTGATAGGAATTCCGCTACACGTCACAGACACACCGGAGAGCATTCGGAAATACAAAGAGCGATGAATAATCAATTGAATTCAATTAGGCCATTGTTTCTTAGGACCGTTGCATATTTATGAATTTGTATTAGCCACCCAGCGGTCATTAACACCGCCGCGCGATTGGCGTCGTTAGGTCCGCCCGGACCCTAATGGAAGCTTGGCAAATCTCCCAGGCACAGAGACTGGTTATTATTGGAAAATACAGGATCATATAGGGGATAATGTTGGATACTAGTGGATATTACAGACGGTAGACGGGGGAGCGCATGTTGAACGTCAGGTTATGCCCCGACCACAACTCTCAAGGTTGTGACCGAACTTCGGAGTGTTCAGTTAGGCCCACAAGACGCCTGAACGTTATAGAATGCTATAGAACGAAACCGTGTCCAACAGTTTATTTGTTCAACTGGCCGAGCTGATAATTTTTTTAAGAAAGTTCCCAAACAACATCTCGACACTAAAACATTGTAATGTGTATTGGACCGATTAGATTAATCGTATCGTTCTTTGCCCCTGGACCTACGGGGAAATACACGAAAGTGATGGAATATAACGAAAACCGGACCGGTGTGATCATATGTGCCTTACAGTGGATAATAATTGAAAATAAACTAGAAAATAAGGCGATGTTGTTTTTAAGAACTGCGGATATTTATTTTTTCATCAATGAAATACAGTATGACTCCACGATGAAGATGAACAAATTAGTTCAGAATTTAAGTTTCAAGAACCAGGAAGTATTGAGTGCAAAACTTTCCCAAATGCCCATGTAACAGAGAATGAACCAAAAAAAACCTGGAATCTTTTCTTGTTTTACAATCTTTAGTATTATTTAGTAGATTAAGCTTACTACAGCCCACTAAGGAAGTTGAATGTTAAGTCTATAGGCTGGGCTTGGATAGTGTTGTTGGGCTTGAGGCTTTATACAGAGCTAGGTCGGACCCCGCCGGTGCATTTGCATTAGTATGCGGTGGACCCCGGCGGCCCCTTTGAGAACCGACGCCCCCTTTACCCTTTTTACCTTCTCAATTTCAACTCAACCTTCTCGTGGCCCTTCTCGAGGTATTGGGCCACTGGCCGGATACCAGATCACCGGGAATTTAACGTGGTATAGTTTATAAATATAATAATAATATAAAAGAACTCCCCTCACACTGTTAAACCAAAACAGACACTTGCCTAAATGTCTCAGTAATTTATTGAATGCTACTGAAGTTGGCGAGACCTCATGCAACAATCTGATCGGCTGTTTTTCCAATGACTTTATATAGTGAATATATTAGCAGAAAAGTAGTTGAATAAGTATAGTAAATGTACGAGCAAATAAATTTAAGTAAGAGCTCCAACAGCGATGCTTTCCATAAACAGGAAGGATCTCAGAGTGAAAAGGGTCGACACTTGCTGCCCTAATAATGAGGGGCAGTTTTCTCCTACGGATAAAGAAGTAGTGAGGGCACTATTTGATGTAGCGGTGTTTAAGGTAATGGGTAACATTGGAGGAGTTTAGAAACGGGAAATTTAATATTAAAAGACGGTAGGCCAAACAAGGTTTGCTCGAGGAGGATCCCTCAATTCGCGGCACTCTCCAGATCTCAAATTCCATAATTTATACCGCCGTTTATACCGTTAAGAACCGGCCCCCTGCGGTATCGAGTGGGGCTCTCTAATGAGCGGGTAGCGCCCAGTCGGCAATTTGGCCTGCCGGCCGTTTAGCGCCCCACTAAGGCGGGACGGGCTTCGGATCAACTAATCGCATCCACCTGCACCGTTTTAGAAAGCAAATCGCCCCTAATTGCGACCCGGCCACAGGCTCACCCTGTCGCCGCCCTCTCAACCCTACAATCCCGGATCCACTCCACTCTATTTTATTAAATCTACAGCCTGGTACCAACACGCTGTATATCTCCGTATCGCGATAAAGATATGGAACGCTTGATGAATTCACAACGAGCTAATCTACACACAGGAGATACCTACAAATGAATCCTCACAGTGTTCAACATCCTCTCAAAATTAAGTTGATTAACCAGTTAGCTTCTGGAGAAGACATCCACCATAGCCCAAGATTTTTTTCGCGATTATATGAAATCAATTGGAATAGATTTCACGTTTGTGTATTTAGAACAGTCTAAAAAATTAAAATAAGCATTCTTTTAAACTGACACAAATATGTGACGCTGTGCTATAGATAAAAAATAAACGCCGTAGCCCACGTGTCACATATATGTGTCACATAAAATTAGAAGAAAGTGAATATAAGACAAAAAAAATACAAATATGAAATTCATTTTATTTTGTATGATAAATTTTAAAACATTTATCAACGCACAATCCAATCGGTTGTGCGGCAAAAATTATTAGTTTTGCAAATCTCACAGGCGAAGAAAGTAGCTTTGCGCTGTTTGTTTTTGGCACATACATGGCATCTAACTCGTTTCTCCAGATTTTTCATATAAATTATGGCTGCGTGAAAACATAGGTACTTCGCTACCAGAATTAAGTAGTGTAAAGGCAATATCATCTGGAAACTATAAATTTTGATAATTTTGCTTAACAAAATCTTTTCCTTTTTAAATTTAACTTATTCCCTGTTAATTCCAATAACCCTGCTAAACCGACCTATTCAACTGTTATAAAAACTCCAAATAATCTAAAGCGAGAGCAGACCAAGTACAGACTTCATACATTTTACAGTTTTAGAACTTAACAATTTTGTTCAATACTCAACGTGTTCAAACATGCCTTTGTAAATTGAGCAGAAATATCTGTCACATATGTGTGACGTTGGGGCGTGGTAAAAAAAGCTGTGCCACATATATGTGACGTTTGGTAGCGAACGGGTTAAAAACTAGTCCGCCGTATTCTTCAAAGCTGTCCTTTCATTCCACGACTTCCTCGGGACAAGAAGTTCATTGGGGGCGAAGTGGCGGGATTCCCAGGGCTTATTCCCAGCGATCGCCTATATCCGGACAAGTGGATCAAGGTTTTACCTATTCCAGGGCTCTCCCACCGCCCGAAGACAACCAGAACGCCTCCATCCACATGTCCTTGACCGAGAGATTCGGGGATAGAAACCGGCAAGAACGAGCCAACGACGAATAGGAATAAATCATCAGAAGTTGGGCAAAACGATGACACGTTCCTCCCAGGAACACATAAACTCGACTGTAAACATCGCACGATGAGAGAGAACTCATGGAATTTACGAGTTTGGTTAATTGTACGCATATTTCACATTTCCTATAAGATCGCTAAATCATCGTTTACATGAGATTCGGTTGAAAGGTTTAGAACTAACTCGACATTGATCATTTACTTGTTTATTGCACGGATCGTCCCAATTACCCCAACACATGGGTCCGAAAAAGCGATTGTAAAAATTTAATAGGTTTTGCAAGGTTTTTCGAACGCTAGTTTTATGCCTTCCGCTATAATTTCCCGGCGGAATTTTTCTTTTTTCATTCCTTCCAGGCAATTTTCTTGCAGAATCTCGTATGGCATGTCAACACTTTTTGTAGCGCTTATTCCGTAGGTAGAACAGAGCTAAGCGTACTTTAACAAGTACGAATCTTTTATTTTCGAGAATTTGCATTTAAAATTTAAAAATAGCATCGTGATATAATACCATCTCATTTCAATATTTTCTTGCGTTGTTAGACCGGCTTATTTTTTGCCTCCTCATTAAGTTTCAGATTTATGGAACTCTCCGAGCGTACCTCTCTCCCGGTACGCGAAAGCACACAGATTACCGCCCGTTGAATTTAAGCCGGCGCTTAAATTTAAACACCGGCAATTAAGTCCGAATATGTCCCGGTCTCGGCCGCCCCAGTTTCTGTAATCGGTGCTTCGTATGCACCACGGGGTTTATTGATGGATTTTTTTTCGTTTGTTTCTGGAGCGTGCTGAAGGTGGATTTACGCCGTTGAAAAGAGGTTCAGAGTCAGAGTTTCGGGATCCGGTTTCGGGCTCAAATTGGGACGAGGTTCACGCCGAGAACCTGCCCCAATCTGGCACCGTTCTAATTTCGTTTTCAACTCTGTCTATTTTATTTTCCCTACTGCCCTTATCTTCAAATGAGTGGAAAAAATGCCCACAGTGAATCTTAGTAAACTTTCACAAGCCAACTAAAATTTCTCCAAGGTAATATTCCAACTGCTGAAGAGGTCTCATTGAATAGAATTTATTTGAAGGGTTTAAAAAAAAATCATTGTCATTGATTCAAACACAATCACTTGTTGCAAAGTAATTTACTGATAGTGACGAAAGAGTCACAACATCCTTTTTCCAAGGCAGCACTAAAGAGTAGCTGAACGCTTCGGCGATTTCGAAATGAAATTGCCGTTTTACACTTCTGAAACATCCCGTGTACAAGGGCACAGATAATGGAGGCAAATTTTCTAATTTCAAAATCGCAAATTTTATCCAACTGTTCATAAGCTCACAAATCCAGTATCGGACGGTCCAGATCTAATGTTTTTCAAAGCGTCGAATAGATCCAAGTTAAAGGGCACAAATCATGCCACGAATGAATATTATTACCGATTGTAAATCATTGAAACAGCCGCGTTATTCAAAGTTCAGAATGACAGCTGAAAGACTGCGCTCATTGATTAGAAACCCCCCAAAGCCGACCCTGTTCCGCCCTATATGTTATTTACAAATTACCTCAATTATTTAAGATTTATTCGTTCAATTCCACGATTTTTAATTGTACGAAATGACGTCTCAAGTCCGGCGGCCCGGTCCTACGGAATCCGGGATAGCGGTCCAGTTTAAAATTAGATTATTGGAACGGATGAGAAATAGTGGTAGGGGGGTGGAGGAGGTGAGGGGCCTCTCCTCCTGATGGATGGCAGGGCCATTTGTAAAAAAAACCCACGGGGAAATCGCCATTTAGTTCAACATATTCGCGGGCAATCTGTCGCTCTTATACAACAATTTAGGACCGAATTAAACAGCAATTCGAAGGAATATAAAAGCTGTTTCAACTCAAATAGCTATTATGGCTCAATAGCTCAAATAACTATTATGGTGTCCCATAAGTTTTTTCCCTTTTCTGGACCGAAATGAATATATAATATTATCGATTCACACATCCCATCTTGATTAAATGCTTATGTACCGTTGAATCTTATGTACGCTGAAAATCTCGTCTGCAGCGCCCTAATGCCTTTTTTAAAAACAATGAAGCATAACATGCCGCAAATGCTTCTGTCGGCTCTGCATATTGAATGGTGCAGGAAAAATTTTAAAAGACACTTTGTCACCAACGAAACGCGCTTCGAAAGAGCTCTGGGACAACGGTAACCTATGTCATAAACGGATAAGAGATCAGAATGAATGTAAATTTAAACACAGCCATTTAAAGTCATTCAAGCGAGGGGGAGAAGAAACTTATGGGACACCCTAATATATACCAGGGCAAATAAAGAACGATAATTTAGCTTAACGAACAATAGTACATAGCTACATTTATTATATGAATTCGATTACCATTTTTTTTTCAAATAAGACTATTCCGAAGAGTTTTTCATCCCAAAAATAGTGGGATTCTAAAAGAGGTAGAGGATTTGATAGAAGATCGAACTAACAGCTCAAAAGTGGTAGACAACGAAGCATGAGGTGCCTAAATACGTTGATATTATCGAAAGGATGTCGGGAGCTTTATTCGCATTGATCTCTATACGTTTCGACATTTCACTATAATTGACTCAGATTATGAAACTTTTGCGATCTCATTTTAAAAAGAAATTAAATAACGACATAACGTGTCTGATGTTAAAAGGTGGCAACAATACAGTTGACGAGCGTATGTAAAACAACTTCTCCGCGACCAACGTCCATGATGACGTATAATTTTCGTATAATTGAAAATTTTACTCGATTGGACCGGCGTTAAGTGCAAGTTTAAGCACCGGAAACGTCGAACAGAAAAGCGGAATGTGCGGGACAGAGCGCGTCGGTGGATGAGCGGAGGCGTGACTGGTTACCCTTGTACCAACGCCAACACTTGCGGCGGCTCTCAATTCGGTCTATATTGATTCCTCAATTCAATTTACAGGTTCAATATTCGCAGTTAATCGGTTAAAGTAAGAGAATAATGAAGGATCACCTTCGGTTTCGATAGGTTGTCCAGAGGTATGCAGCAATAAAATATTTCAACGCGCACCAGCTAAAAAAAATCAAGTTGACTTGATCGACTTAAACCAAAAATTTGAACTTTTAAGACCATTACTGAAACGGACATCAAGATTGACCTTAAGTAACAAACTGACAATATACAAAGCGATAATTAAACCGAAATGGACATACGGTATAGAGCTATGGGGTTCCACCGAGACATCCGACATCGCTCGCATCCAGAGATTTCAGTCGAAAGTCCTTCGTACCATCCTTAATGCTCCCCGGTATGTTTCTAACCACACAATCCACCATGACCTCAACATCGGTCGGCTAAAACGCCGCTGGCCTAGAGATCTTCTTAGACTATAATTTTTGTATTAATTTCTAGGAATAAAAAATCTATTTTCTAGATAGAGAGTGAAGCATCACACTGAGCTCTGAGTTATAAATCAATTATAATGTAAATAATATTTGGGAACATGCAGTATAACGATTTCATGAACTGACTGATAAAAAGTGTTTAATTATAAGAGTGAGGCATACAAAAGATAATATTGAATAAAAATACGATTCTAACGAATTAAACTTTTTTTGCCTGACTAATAATTACTATCTGTGAATGGACTCAAAGCGTATGAATGGGCTTTCAATACAGTCCGTTTCCCCTTTAGACCGGAATATTTGCGAAATAGCGCAATAAATAAAAGAAAAATTTATTTTATTCCAAGAATAAATAAAGGAGGATTTTTATTTTCTTGCCGTACTTATATATTTTTGTCCGGGGCCCGCGTGCGTAATTTGTTCTCGGCCCGAGCATAAAAGTCCGAGGCAACAGCTGTACCTATGTTTCTATGCCCTAATTTATGATGCGGTGTCTGCCCTTCTCTAAACGGGGAAACTGGACACAGCGAGAGCGGAGACCGCTATTTTAACCCAACGGCGAGAGGCGTGCGGATGGAACGAGGGCACAATTTACGACGCGGCGGGGGCGAATCTTACGGCCGTTGCTAATGGATTAAAATTCAAGAGATAAATACACGAAGAGAAAGTTGGCCAGAAATTAACAAGAAAGAACAAATTGCTCAGATACGAGGTCCTTATATTTTTGCCCCATTACGCCCTATGCATATAGGACCACTGAATTTCTACCAGTAGAAAAACTCTTATTTACCGCCATATTCCGGTTGAATACTCCGAGCTAAGCGGCAAGGCCTATTTTATATTCCGTCTCATAATAAGAAAAGGATACTGAACTAACTATCCCAGTAATTAAATATCCTTCCGTTAATCTCGTACTCAGGAACCCGATACAAAGAGCAATTCAAACACTTGAAAGAAGTAATTCTTTTTTGAGAAAGAAAAATCTGTGTACGCCCCATATCTAATCCCAACAATTGTTGACTGCTCAAAATTTAATTCTGAAAATTAAAACATGAAATACAAGGCTGGATAAATTGGTTTCTTTCTAAGCATTTTTAAATTAAAAAATGTGTCCTCCGTATACAACAATACAACTATAACGATCACAATACAACAAGTTATCAAGATTCCTATCGAACGGGGGTTTAAATATATGGGATATTGTAGATTTCTGTTTCTGTCTCCTCTCGCCGGTCTAGCGAAAGACCAAACCAGCGAGAGGAGACAGAAACACACGAAATCTACGGTATTCCACCCCTTGCAGACCACAAAACAGGTATGTTAAACTAATATGGGATGTTGTTATTAAAGACGGTTGGAATGGAATTTGTTCAATTTTTTTAATTTAAGGAATTTGAACAACGGCGGAATCGTTGAAGGAAATGTGGTGGCCAATTTACTGTTACTAAATGACAAGGTTAGCGACCTGCGATAGTTCAAACAGTCAAAATTTTTTAAATTAATGAAAAATCCCGTAACATTGGTTAGAGTGATGAGGTGTCCTGCAACGTACCGAGTAATTTCAACTTAATTATTAACGTGTCACGTGGGTAGATCATGAATCTTGTCCTATATATGATACCGGACGTAATATGTCTAAGGAGATTATTAAAATAAGGAGGATCAAAAAACAGATTCGCTTAAATCACAGCCGAGACGCGGAAGCCAACACGTTTCGGAGCCAACGGACTTAAATGTAATGAGGTTGTACTCTGGAAATTATTAACGAGGACGAGAACCCACGTTCTATCGCGTCCCAGGGGGGCAAGGCCTATAAGCGTCTATAGTAGAATTTATAGTGTTCGGCCCTAACCAGCATATTGTGATAGCGACCGGCCTTATGATTAATTTTAGCGGCTCGTTATTCATTTATTTACTGTCTGCCCACACGGGCCGAAAACAAATTACACCCGTAATTACATTATCGGCATCTCATATTCCTTTATTCTCTGATTCTGAGATTTGAAAAAATTCACATTTCCCCGGAAGTTAATTTTGTTCCCTAATTAACATTCTCTAGTCGATGCTCCGCTTTTTCCGTCCATTATTCGCCAAAAAAAAGAGACGAAATCTACAATATTTTGATATTGAAAAGTGTACTGTGAACTCTTCATTGTATTTTGTTGTCATTTTCTACCAATTTATTACAAACATAACAGGGAAATTTCAAGCTGAAACTTTGCACAAAAGGAAAATGTTTCTTTTGGCTCAATGTTGTTTTTGAAGTGTAACAGGGCCTTGTTTTCCAGTACCACTTGTAGTGACACTGAGGACGATGGCGCGTCGTTAGGCAAAGAGCGTTAGTAACTGTACAACACTTAAATTATAAAATAATTCTCTTAACCCGAAGGAGAATACCGAGGAATCAGTCATTCGTGTGAGACTCCATTTAAAGAACAACAAACTGAAGGGAGGAATTCATGACGATAGGAATGCTTTTAGTTTGAAAGCTTAAAGCCCAGCGGAGACCTGAGGTTTGAAAATCGCGACATGCCTCTAACGTTTCAATTGTAGGAGAAAAAAATTATTTTCCTCTCACTACAACTCGTAAGGAAAAGTTATAAAACTGTTCAAACGCATTTTCGAAAAGTGCCGGTCAGAAAGATTTCGAAACCTGTGGCAATAGGCGACCTTTTCCGCGAAGCAGTAAATATCGCGCATCGTATCCAATAAATGTTAGGATGACTCTCCGAGAGTATAACCCGGATTTATCCCACAGACTAAGGGTGGATCCAAGCCAAATTTTTCGAGAGAACGGAGCACCAGATCGGAAAGTGCGCGTCGTTAATTTATAGCTGGTAGAGGCAAATATTCTTCGGTCCGCGCAGGGGGGGGGGAGAAAAAACCCGCGGGGATATTAATGGGATGAATCGTGCTTAGGTATAATCTCGAGTTGTATTTCCCGCCCCCACTCGGCGTAGGGTTGTTTTTCCGACGGTAGAGGGAATCATTTGAGAGACGTCACTGAGTTTTCACGACCATAAGGACTATCTCTGGTTTCTGGACTTATACTCCAGATAGTTTCCCTCCGGTTAATTCGATGTTGTACTTAGGGCAACCGTTTTAAGTTTTACGAACTCATCGTGTTCCTATCGTTAACAAATTTTAATCTTACAAATACATAAAAATTGTAGTTTATATACGCTGACAACAATAAACACGTTGTCAAGAAAGTCTTGAAACGGGCCAGATGTTGACTTTTCCCCCGCTAATTATATGCGGGGTACAAAAATAACTTTCAGATCTTGATTAAGGACCGAATTAGCTACGCCAATTATATTACAGGTTCTACATATTCTCCTCCTTAGTATGCAAAGGAGGCGTAATCCATGCACAGAGACGGCAATTACGACTGAACCTGTCATGACTTGAACAAATTGGGCCGTACAAGAAATTCTCGACGCTGTTTTTCACTTTATATTTTAATGTTCCAAAGGGACCCACGTATATATCTTCTTCGTAATTACGATTACGTAAATTACGCTTTTCAAAACGCTCCAACGTTTCGAAAACAACAACAATGACTCTCATTTCGCTCCCTATATTGTCGAACGTAAAATTGTGACAATTCTCAAAACAACATGCAAAACTACATGATGGTGTACTCTCGTAGATCAATCGAAAAATAGTAGACAAATTTAACCCTATCTGTAACCTCGGTCCCAGAATATCTCAATGATGATGTTGTAGGTGATGATTTAACGATCCTGTCCTGGCAGAAGAAATGTACACAGAAACTCTACAATTCACATTCAGAAGCCTTCTCCGTTATTGTAATTTAAAACAATATATCTATATATAGTTATAAAAAAATTCTTAAAGTTCACAGTTCATAATGGACATCGTAGTCCTCCCAACTATTACTCATACCCCGGTTCGTGGTACTCTGAAGAAGCGCGCGTACAGTATACCGCCTGAGGTTGGCCGCCGTCCAAAAACCAGACGAAAACCACTTTTCAAGAAAACTCGAGGCCAAGGCCGTAAAAAGCCGGCAAAACACCGTAAAAGAAAGCTAACTGGCCGAGGACTCCGGGGGGGGCTGAGCCGACCCGAGGTTAAAGAACTTATAATCCGTCACGTGCAGCAGGAACGTTTCCAAGTTCCCGTCGCCCTCTCGTTACCCCCCTTCCCGTATTCAGTCTGACTCCGAACGGTCTGCGACGAAGAACGGTTTTTTAAAATTTATTTCGTAAAAAAAAATCCCATCAATTCACGGAAAATATTTGAAGACACAACAGATCCTACAAGACCTGCAGTATATTATTAGTGATGCGGGCGATAATATTCAGAAAATCATATTCAGTGCCCGCCGCTAATTGAAAAGGGAGGAAAAATGAAAATAAACGAACGACCTCGGTTCAAATTATCAGAAGTGGATGAAATCTCAGACATGAAAATAGTTAAAGGACCGTTGCCAGTCCCAACATCGCCAGCATCCAGAGATTCCAGTCAAAAGTCCTTCGTACCATCCTTAATGCTCCCCGGTATGTTTCTAACCATACAATCCACCATGACCTCAACATGCCGACAGTCGAAGAAGTCTCAAAATCCCAGTTCCTGAAGTTCAAACACTACCCATAACTAGAGATAGTCCGAAGCCCTAACTGTTCTCATGTCTCATTTGGGTGGTTTCTTTTATCAAGTCTTTCACGCGAAAAACAATTCAACACAACACACACTCAACAGTACACTCAACCTTTTACTACTAACTATAAGCCCATTGCCAGTTAGTATTGAGAGCAAAACGATCGCACATGCTCACCAGAAGAGAGAATGAACTTCGATTTTAATATAAATTTTGTTAGATATGTGGCAGGAAATTATAAGAATTAAAGAAGTTACAAGTTTCAAATTTACCGCTCAGAATTTTAGCTGCGGCGTACAATATTTACCGGGTGCTTCTACATGTTGTATATTATAAATGTTAGGTTAGGTTAGCCGCGAATCAGCTGAGGACTAGGACACTATTAGCAGGAACTGGTCACTGGCACTGGAACTAGCACTAGCGCGACACATCAAGAACACCCCTCTCTATCTCTCTCTCTCTCTCTCTCTCTCCCTCTGGATAGACTGCGACTGCTACTGTGACTTGACTAGGGGGGAAGGGAGGCAGGGAGGGAGAGAGAGACGGGACGCTATAAATACGTCCCCCGCTCCCCCGCCTATACACGGCTAGCACGGCCGCTTGGATATTTATAGAAACAGGTTGGAGAAATCCTCCGCCTTATGGGGGCCTCGGGGGAGCCGGCCAAAGCCAGGTAGGTTATATACAAGGGACAGACTGTATTTTATACGAAGGAGAGAACGTCAAGATGGTAAGCTAACTAGGATGGTAAAAGCTAAAACGCTTTGGTATCCCACAGTGATACCAAATCACTTACACGATATTGCACAAACGAACAAAGAATTCGTTATAATCGTTTTAAAAGTATGATGTTCTATGAACTGAAATGCATTTATTGTATAAAGTGGACAAGTTTAAGTAACGGTTGTTCTTCATTCATCGATAGAAAATCAAGTAAATATCATTCTAGTGTCACCTATTTAATGCTATCCATCGAGTTAGGAAGTGCAGAAAACAACTGACCACCGAGAAACAGAAACAATCAAACGAGACTGATCCCAGAAGCCGGCGGCGGATTCGGGCGAAAACAAAAACAACCGGTATCCTCTATTAGCATCGTTGAGGCAATAGATATATAGGTCAGGTTATAAAAGAACGAAACAAAATAGGGTGGGATAGAGTTGTACTCGCCGTGTTTACGGACGACGACTGGGAAATGGTTCGAAAATCTGGTACGAGGGTGAATCATCAATGGAGAATTCATTTATGCGGGTTGATTTCTCAATCCTAGCCTCCAGTTCTCTATTTGTGTTGCGCTTGCCTATAAGATCCCTGTCAGTTATTTAGATTTTCGAATTCCTGTATCAACTGTGAGGATCGGAGATATGTTTTTAATATTTATTAATTTCATTCAACGTTGGCTATCTATCTACCACTTGCACTAATGTCCCATTAATCAGTCGTCCTATCGCTGGATTTAATGATCAATTTGGTATCTCGAACTGTACCATTTATATCCATAATAAATCCTTATTTCACTTGGAATACCTCTCGTAAATTTAAGCGGTAGTTACCTTCAGGACAACTAACTCGACAAATTTAGACTTTCGTTAGGCCATACCCTCGAGGAAGATATACATCTACAATTTTACCATTCTAAAACAGTCGTTCTTATTTATGGAATAGTATTGATGAATACAACCTAGCCGAGTAGGAAAAACGAAGTATGTATTAATGATAAAACAACATCGTTTTATTGCCTTGTAAACGCTCAATATACAGCATAGTATTAAGGTAGAAAGTTAAACTGACTTTAATTATTTAAGATACTCCTGTAGATCATGCATTTTATATCCTTTAGAAAGTGCATTCCGTGCACTAATAACACAATATGCTATAATAGGTAACAACCGTTTAAGGCGAAACCTCCCCCCCCCCTGAGGCTAATCCGTTTTACCGCTGTGTGAAAGAGAGATCGCGGTCAATTTAATGCTACAAATAACAAGGATCCTGTTACCAGTTTAGTTGGTCCGGTTTTTTAAAATTAATCTTTCGTACATTTCAAATATGCTTCGTTCAAAATTATTATTATTTCAACTCCTAAAACTGCACGAAAATGGTTCAATTACATGATTGGTTATTTGGAAAGGGGAATGCAAAGAAGAAAGAAATTGCAAACAAAGTTCAGACATTGATCGAATTCATAAAATTATGTTTTTTACATAAATTGGGTAACTACTTGGGTCATCGACAAACGATTCAGGTTTAACTCGGTCGTTATTCCAGGAAAAAAATTGTAACGGTGCACATCCGCTTAATTTGAATAAACAAATTATTAGAAATTATATTTTTGGAGGAATAATGGAGCAAAAATAAGTGTAATATAAAATTATGCGTAAAAATAACGGTGACTAACAAGTATATTTCTGTTAATTATATTTTTGATAGGTAATATAATTGTTTACAGTGTTTCTCTAATTAATTTGGGAAGGTATTTTATTTTTCGGAGTTGAACCGGGGGAATACGCCCACGGGATAGGGGAGAGGCCGGAGAAACGGGGCAACGGGTCATGGTCGGACCATCCCATCTCCCACGCGCACAAAACTCTCCCAGCTAATAATCAATCCCTCCCGTTATACGGGAAGAAATTCCTTTTTAACCACGATAATTAAACAATCTACTGCAGCTATCATCGCCTGGAAAGGCTTTCGGCATTTCCAGACACACGATCGGTCTTCGTTCTGCGGGACTCAAAAGTTTTCAACGACCGGAACCTCAACTGTTTCGAAACTATCAAATTTTTAATTCGTCCCCCAATAAGGCTGATTCGCAGAACTGTATATAACAAGACTATCTAGTACATATAAATATCTCAAAATAAATAAATCTATTAAATTTTACCTAAAGCTTAACAACCTTGTTAACCCAATCAAAGCCTTGAGAGGGCTCAAAATTTCACATTTTTAAATTTAATAGTGCTAATAGATTATACAAAGTATTGTCGAATGAATACTCCGAAAAAATGAATATAATTAACATTCTTTTGGTGGGTTTATTCCACCCCTTATAGTCCACTTCAGGATTAGTCCACTGGATACATCGAGCACGTTAGTCAACACAAGGCCAAATGTTATAATCATTATTAAGAACTTGTGTTTCAATCGCGAGAAAAGGTTGAATCTAAACTGTTATTATTATTAGGTTATTGATAGGTATTCGACGGTTTTCTAATTTGAAGCAACACGCACGTTGCAGGCGCTGAAGCTGAACGCGTCTCCAAGCTGATAAAAAATTAGGATTTCGAACGCGCCTCATTTTTTTTACGAAATGATTGGGGTCGAGAAAAGAAAAAAAGCCTAGTGTGGATGCCTCATGCTCCGCTTGTGGAAACCTACGTAGGATCGGCACGATGCGAAGCATAATTCTTCTCAGCGATACTTCTTCAGCCGACAGCCTTCTACGAGATGTAGTTGCAACAAAGTTGCACCGCTGTCCTAAATCACATAATTCGTCGTGATGGTCGAGGAGAACATCGGCCGCGGCGTCTAAAATTGCCCCCGCAGTTGGAGATTCATTAGGACCCGGTTAAAACTCTAACCCCGATACCCCGTCCGGACCGGAGTGAAGTAATTTCGCGGACGTGCTCGGCAGGACACTAAATTCAATTGAGTTTTTCCGCATGAAAATAAACGTGTGCGATATAAACGAAACAGCTCGTTCTAGGCAGTCTAAGTTTTAAAACTGGCATTAAGATATTTAAAACTTGGTGCAGGGAACACACTACAATTCAATATTGCATACATGACCGGATATTTCACTGTAATACTGCGTCCCATTAATTACATGAAAAACTGTCGTTTAAGAGTCGAATTAATTGAAATTTCTCCGAGTAATTGACTTTCGCAATTAAAAATAGTATCTCAGAACTATCTGGCCCTGGTTATCGCGATATAAGACAACGGTTGTCGCTCGAGAGAGCCAAGTCTTCACGCTTCGCCGACCAAGCGGTCACTAAGTCATTGAGGGACTGTATAACTCTTAGCTTGCCGCAGAAACAGGTTGAGGACCGGTGATTCATACAACTTAGTTATAAATTGTGCGAGCTTTCATATACGGGAGAAATCATCCCTAATTTTACCCGTGAGTCCCGGTGCCCCGACTGGTAGACAACAGGAAATGGATAAAATATAAATCTACAAGAGCTAGACAGTCCTTAATCTACTTGAGGAGCCAAAGTTTCTTCAAAACTCATAATTTTGTTTTAAATAGTACAGGTTTAGGCTTATCGCTACCTTCATTCCGCCTGCAATATATTGACCACGTAACTTCGGGCTAAAACATGCTACAGTGTTACTAATAATAGCGCTACTTAATTTTTATTACTCCGGGTTGGGACTATTTTATTACTTCGGCGAGCGGCCGAAACCGGTCTAGCAAAAGACCAAACCAGCGAGAGGAGACAGAAACACACGAAATCTAAGGTATTCCAACCCCTCGCAGACCACAAAACGGTTACGTTAACCTACTAATTATACTTTATAATTTCCTCTTTAAATGAATTCAATAAATTTGTCAAAACAACTTTCGTTCTTTCTTTAGTAGCTCCGCTGGCATTGCAATTCAATCTATTGATTGAACCCAGCTAATTGATAACGTGACTTAAAGTATTAAATAAATAATGCATTATTCCTATCTACAAAAAATAAATTCCTCGACTATTGGCCTCCTGTCGTGGGAAAACAGAAGAAACATTTAATTTATTGAATCCTGGCACATCCTGGCTGCATTCCACATAGGCCGATTTCGTGACTGCGGCTTCTGGTTAACCGAGATCCGGTAAAGCCGCGGGATTGGTAGGTTTATAATGTTAAAGTGGCCAGACGTATTGGTTAGGACAAACACTGGGTACAGGTGTACTGATACATGATGCGGTATGTGGATGTCCTTACTATGTTACAAGCGGTAACGCTACCGGCCGTGACGGGAATCCGAAACTCCGAACTAAACCGGTGAATCGTTAAATTAAATAACGTGCTATAAAATCATCAAGATATTCGGTCTCCACTCGCTGAGTCTGCCCTGTGTTTCGGCTACTCGCCATGCCCAGCAAGCATAGCGTCAGCGAATTCGCCTAAAATATATAATACTCTACAGAATAATTGAACCTGAAAAGTACCAATACCATTCAACGAACTACGAAATACAATGTCAGATGAATATGATGATAGATGTTAGGTGCGGGAATGTTCCCATGTCCAGCATGGGAAATCTGCAGGATATTCCAAATCATTTCCCCCCCAAGATCCTTATTTAGCCTATTCTGGATACACGCAGATAGTTATTGTCCACAAAAGATTTAGCACGTTGTAACAACAAAGCATTGTTATTCACGAATGAGGGGAGGAGGAGGAGGAGGAGGTAGTTGAAAAGCTCTGGCTCTCGACTGTTGCAAATTGAGCTGCGGAGCTTTCACGAAAGTGAAACCGAGAAAACAACAATCGTAAGGAGATGGGGGCGGGGAAATGCGTCCCGGCGGAGAGTGGCAGAACTGATGGCAGGTCTGAATGAACGGCCCTCGGGAGAGAAAGGTGGAACAACCTGGTATTATATTCTAATGAAACGGCATTAGGATCAACCACCACCCACCCCCTGCACTCAGGAGCGACGCCTCTTCCAAACAGCTTCCTGTAGAGTTTTTTTCTCTCCAGGACCCGGTTCAACGTACTGACCTCATCACAACACTGTACGAATTTAAAACTGACCGAAATATATATCGCGTTACATCCCAATTCCCCGGTTTTAAAGTTCAGAAATTATAATATTGCATTGACATAAATGCAGTACGATTGTACAAGCTAGTATACATACATAAACAAGCAGTAAATAAACTGAATTGCCTGTTACGTACAATCGTGCATTATTATTGGGATATGTAGCTGAAATAACCATAAGCAAATATGCGATATATATTCACACACAGAGGGGCGTATCTCTCATGCAAACAGTGTTTACCAGTATGTGTTGTTTTGAATGCAGTATTAATTTCACGTCGACATTAATCCGTTATTACTCCCGTGACCCGAAAATCGGTCTAGTTTCAGATGACAAGCGTTATCGGGTTGTAATACTGCGTTATTTGTTCCTTTCGCATTTTCTGTATTTACTACGTAGTTATGACGCGTCAAATTAAGATTGTGAGTTTTTTAAATTAGAAAGTGAAAATATTTTTGTATATTGCACGCCGCAGAGTTGGACATTGGGGTAAACAACGGAAGAGTAGCCATGGCAGCGTACAGTTTACGAAAGTAATACGAAAAATAATAGACTGAAAGACTTACTCGAGTAAGGGTGATGGATCAATCGTACTGAGTGCAATTTACAGGTAACACAGTAAGGGGCCTATCTCTTCTCGAGGTGTGTCAAGGGCGTATCGTAATCCTGAGACGCGTTTTTTTGGCCTTCATCAGGTCCAGACGGGTCGGCTTCTGGCGCCAGACTGAAGACGGGAGCCAGATCGACTACCCCCACTACTGAACACCAGACCCCCACCACCAATACAACTACCAACTATTTATTTACCTATCGGTATATGGGAGGGTTTACCTAATTCCGCGGTCGCGACCAGATCCGCATTTCAGTGTAATCTAATGTTTGTGTTCAGAACTGTCAGGTATATTTGACGCAAGGGAATGAAGGTTGTAACCCTGGATAGTACCAACTGAGTTAGAACACCCCTGTCTCGGGAACCCCAGTGGATGGAAAATCAAATACTATGAAATGGGTGAAGAACTAGGGGTTTTAATACAATTTTCAAACTCTAAACCCTCAATTATTCGAATTCCACTTCAATTCATTCCAGTTTACGGACAGACAGGATGCCCAACCGGCACCGACGAAATTACTGTATTGATACTAGATTGTTTTAAATTATTATGTTTATTGTTTTATTATTTGGTTACATTTTGTTAGTAGATCTCTATTTTGCATTTGGGATTTTCTCGTGTGTCCTGCTCGTAGTTTATTATTATTTTTATACGTCAAGTGAGTCACTCATACTACGAATAGACAATCCGAATTTATAATAATTATTGCAATCATATTTCCAGTTCCATTGGATAAAACGTAAAGCAAATTTTTCGTACAAAAGTATTTTTACTGTAGTTAAATAATCGACCGTCTGTCGAACCTTGGTCCGTTTCTGTTTTTAGGCCCCTATCAGACTACAATACAGAGAACTAAAGGGAAGACGTGTGCTCGTAAAAATAGGACTGTCGAGTACCTCGAATTTTCAAACTGACTGCGTTGAGTCAGAGATCTGCCCAAAAAGAACCACTCGGCTGTTTCTCCATCTCAAGAACGCAGTTACAAGACGGCAGTTAGGTGTTATTTTTATCCCTCATCGTCTTATTTATCCGAATTGTTTGTTTCTTAGTGTTGCTTCCATATTGTAAACAAAAATAATAATTCGGGATCAAAGAATTGCCGCTACAATATTCATCCGATTAATTTAAGATTTTCTGTCCTCAGCCAAGTTTTGTTTTATAATTTCCTGTTTTTTTAGCCCTCACAATTATTTATATCGCAATAATTTCCCACTTAAACCTCGCGGTTTAACCTAGCTCAAAATATGTAACACTAAAGATTCCCTCTAATATTTAAAGACGGTTACAGATTCAGACGTTAGTAAGCCGATGTGTCCGATCTCGTTGTACATTAGTATTTATGTTTTTATCCTAATAAAAGGGAGGATAAAAAGAGAACGAGGTTTAATACCTCCAATTTATTGATAATTGGTAATTCTACCACAATAAGACTGCTTGTGATTGTATATATAACTCATTTGCAAAACAATTTGGTGCCCGAAACCAAAAAGAAGTGGATATTTGACTAATAAGCCTGTTGACGGATCAATTGAATTCCACAGTGTCTGGAAATTATATAAGGGAAAATTGCGGGTTGGTGGGACACTTTTCAGAGTGTAAACGGACAAATGCAGATTGCACTATCCCACGTTTTTAACTGGCATTAATTTATCGTTTATTTATAGGTCCGTGTCTAAATTCTAAAGTCTATTCTGATCGCATTTCGTTTTTATATTGTCACCGGGTCTTTTAATAATAATAATACAAGCAGGCGCCGGGGACAGATGGAGGATTTGGCAGAGGAGACACACAACAGAGCGTGTTATACTTAGAATAGCTTAGCTTCCCCCCCGACACTTACTTACTTCGACTGTTAACTTCGAAACAAAACATTAGCGACACGGGCACGGCCAATGTAAATGCACCGTTTAAACCTTTTTTTTGTTTTTTATAAATCACACAAGACACTTCTAGGAAATTGACCTACCGGTCACCGTTAACCTTTCCCCACGGCGTGGAATCTATTTTCGGAACTCTCGGAAAAAAAGGCCTGTGACAAACCGGGCTTGGATGTGGTATTTGCTCGGTAATAAACAAAGTTGAGAGTAATATTATGTTGCAATCAAAAGTGCAATTATACGGACAATTAAAATTATAATAAGGAAATTCCTAAGCTCTGATTGCATTCGATAGAGCTAAGCGTAAGCCTAAAGGCCCGGAATAGGAATTTTTCACGTCCGTAATTAAAGGCAGGAGTTACAACGGCACGAATAATTATTATATATTTTTCGATAACACTAAACAGGTAAAATCGAACCAAATTTCAATTTGGAATTTCCTATTTCCCAAATAGGAATGGGAGGAATATGGGAAGTTGAGTCTATAAATGAATAAGAATAAGTTACGGAATCGGCCGTCTGATGATATTCCAAACCCTTCCCTTCACCGTCAAAGGAGGGCCCATTTATTCCGTCCATTAGGTTCCTTTTGAAGACCGCCCTTCCAGAAAAACTGGGACCAGGTTCCCGGTACCGAAGCGAACGGTAGACAAAAGCGGGCCGACGACTACTAAAAGGCCGAAAATTGGACATCACAGGAAGTATTTAACGAAGGAGGCGAAGTAATTGATTATCTTAGAGCCAGGGAGAGAGAGGGAGATAGGGGAGTGTGCATTAGCCGGGGGAGAGAGAGAGAGAGAGAGAGATAGGAGCAGAGAGGGGCTTGTTAAGGACAGGAAGTCCTCTCGGCGCCGGGGAAATGGAACCGAGACGCTTTGTCACAAAAGTGATGGAAAATGTCCTCCACCCGGAACATCGTGTAAAGGGCCCTTCTTCAATAATGAACGCGACAGTCGCCCGTACGCGATTCCAGTTCGTACCCTCGTTCCTCGATCCCATTAGACCGAGAGGTTTCGAATTAACAACTATAGTCGTGAATATTCTACATTATTTCTCTTCTACCTTAGATCAGGGGCCATCAAAATGGCTTATCAGTGAAAACAGTGAAAAATTTGTCTAGTTTAAGATTAATCTACATCCGATTTATAACGGTCTAATAAACGCTAATTAAATCGCGATTAAAACTAGGAGCGCCAAGTTATCGGAAAGATATATTGCAGATATAGACGGGATAGATAGAGATATAGATGGGAAGAAGTCTGTCAATTTGGAAATTTGGAATTGTATAAGGTCAAAAGTTATGCTTTGATTTTAGACCTCGGCATTTTGCCGTAATTTAATAACTCCCACAGACACTACTGAATTCCCTATTGACCAATCAATTTTTTAGCCTAACAAGACAGGCACGGTAACCTAAGGCACATATCATAAAAAGTAAGACAGTAATGGTGACAGAATAAAAACTGAAGTTTCAATACTGAAGTACAATAATCGGACGACCCTCAGGAACTGATGAGTCAAACGGACCGTTTAAGGCGTAGGTGACGTTCGCGTATATCTTCGAAGCCTTTCGGGAAAGAAGATTGCTCAGCGAGAATATTTATCGAGACGAGAATATCTCTATATTATTTTATATCTTTCTATTCTATTTTACACCTTTATATCTTTATATAATATTTGAATTATCTCTATCTAAGCTGATAACCCCGTGACCAAATTATGCGCAAATATTTCAGATATAAGGACTGGCGAAACACCTCCGAGGTGAAGAACAGAATCAATCTTTTATGTAAAATAAAATGTTATATTGTACTGTTCCGTTTGGTAGAGGACAATCAAGTTTCGTAATATTTCGGCTTTACATCATGTACAAATACCGGTGGTAAAAAAAAAATATAAGTTCAGAACTAATCACCTCTTGTCTCAAAGTAGAATAACGAGGGCAAATATATACCTTTCAAGTAAAATACATTTTATTGGCAGAATATAGATTTGAGAACATGCTGCAACCCATGCGATTAAAAAGTGATAATATCATGCTTCCATCATTGACTTTATATTTTTAATTTGTTATTGAGGATCGTTGGGCAGGCGGGATGGACCTATAGGCATGCAACTATAGGACCCCAACGATCAAAAGCCGCACGCTAAGTGTTAAATTGTTTCCACTCACCCGGTAGTAGTTCGGCTCCGTCTCCATGTCCTCTGGAACGGCAAGTGCTGGTCGGATGCTGTCCGGGCCCCCGTCCCTGCCTATATTTTTAGTAGCGGCGGCGCTTCTCGCGAACCCCGTCCACCCGCCGATGACACACGCCGGCGTCGCCCGTTTTTTCCACTCCGAGTCTAAATTTATTTCCGCCATTGTCGGCTGCAGGCGGCCGAGGAGTAGGACGCCGCTCCATTCCCCCTAAAAGGTCGCTGGAGAAAAAAAGAAATTCGAATTGTTATTTTAGTTCCAAGTCAATTCAGTTCGAACATTAATATGCGGTAGTACTGGATCGAGTTATAAACGTAAATTCAACCTATCGAAAACCTAAATACAGAGCAGAATTATCCATATTCAATAATTATTTCTCTTCGTTATCTTCATAATTTGCCCCATATATTTTGTAATTTTCGATAATTAATTTCCAGTTTAAGTTACTATATAAAATAGCTGTAAATATTAAACGGCTAATTCTAACCTACGTTAACCCTCTATGGGCCAGTGTAACTTTCAGTTCACATATCGATTTATCGAGATTTTACCAAATAATTATAGCTTTTTTATGAGACGGCGCATAAATCTTAATCCTGCAATAAAATTGTTTAAACCGAAAATGTTCTTTTCATTCGCATATATAGGTTTATAATTGCTGATTTTTCCTTCCCCCAATTTTTTGGATTTAAAATAAAACTTCGGCCCATAGAGGTCCGTAAGAGGTCCTAAAGAGGACTTGGGTTTGTTTATTAACCTAAATTCATAATTTAACTAAGACAAAGATCCGAGGGTAAGGAATTTTTACATTTGGGCTAACGATATAATCGAAAAAAATAGGAGACAAATCGACACGAGAGTTTTGCAGTTGGGGACAATTCGGAAAGAAACACCAAAATTCATGGTCATATGTGAAAAGGTAACAAAGGTGGCAGCGGCAGAGTTGATACCGACCCCGAGACCCTGCACAACCCCCAAGATGGCGGAAATATCAAACTTGACCCCAATTATTTTTCATCCAAGAACATCAGCGGATAAACTCAATTTCTTTTAGTATACCGAATTTATACAGGAATTTGAGAAATAAATTGAAAATGATTGATAATGATTGGGGGCAATGGAGAAGACGAGGAAATAATTACGACCTAGCGCGGCCTTATTATGAATTTTCCCCTCTTGATATTTCGTTAATGAATTTTATAAAATACAGTTCTAGACGTGTAATTAGCGATGAAACTAGAACGGCTAGTGTACTGATAAAACTGAGGAAATACAAATATGATATAAAGCTTTTCGCGTTTATTGTAATTAAATTAAACCGTAGCCGGACGGAAATTAGCTTTCGCCCTGTCCAGACAGTAGGAATAAATTTGAAATTAGCATAGAAACTACTTGAAACATTAGTAAATATAATGATTATACTTACGGCCGAAGGCGAGCGGTTCACTGTAGGACGTCCGGAAAGTAACTGGGAGTAGAAAGGGGGTGGCGGACTACTATGGTGAAATTCGGACTTTGCAACATAATCCCCCTTCCGGCCTCTGCCTCAACTCCGAAATTCGGGCCCAAAATCGCAAAAACTCGCTCGAATATTCACATTTTAAAATACCATTAAAATATTATTAAAACAACATTTTCTAAAACCACGCTTTGTCGCCTGTAGTTATACGTTATTTTCTACCCAGCCGACGTGACCTGAGTCGAAATATTCCCGTCCGTTACTGTAAAACATTATTTGTAAGAAAAATGCGATAGAAATATTATGAAAAAAAATTCCGAAATACACCGAAAACCGAAATACATGTTCGCTTTAAACGATGAATGCAAAACAACTAACAACAATCATGTTGCTACAATAACAGAATTAATATTCAAATTTATAGGAATGTAATATTAAAATTTATGAAATTGTAACGAAATTGTAATGAAATGTAAAATTGTACTAAAAGAGAAACAATTTCTCTTGCTAAAATAAAACAAATGTATGAAATTGCGTAGTATTTCGCCAGGAACCGAATATTAATTTGTGTTAACTATTTTTTCAAGTTAAACTTTTAAGTTTAACTAATAGGTAAAATACCTATTACCTCTGTTATTTTCAATTTCCTATATCTCTTGTTTTTAACTATACAGAACTCTTGTCGTCGTCGGTAGTATTCCGTTACTAATAAATTTATTTAAATGCCAGAAAGATTACGGTCACTTAAATCCTTCGTCCTTGAGATCTACGATATTTCCATTTAGGGCGTTTATTCATAAATATTAAAGGTCAAACGGTTAATAAAAATAACGATGAAGGAAGGGAGAGAGAGAGCATTTAAAAGAATGAGTCTTGTCAGAAATAATTGCTAAATAACTCCGAAAACTGGTTTGTAATCTCGTTAGCATCTATTAGCGGCTTCTCGGTTTCGCCGGCTAATCGTCGTTGAATGTTCGAGCCGTTGGCTTCTTTTTTTCATGCTAATTTCCGTTTAAAGTGTCTCGCGTTTAAAGTGAGAAACGGTTTGGTAAAATAGAGAAAATACAGACATGTATTGGCAAAGGGTTAATATTTTTTTAATTCTCTTTAAAAAACCTAATAGGGGAACCTAATGGGTGATAACTGCCGCTCTGGTTGCCCTTAAAATTGGCTCGAGCCTATGATTCACCAGTTAATGTTCCTCATCTTGTTATTTTCAGTTACGATGAATCATACGCCGTTATATTGTCCCGCGATTTATTTCGGTTGCCAGGAGATATGATTTTCATTTTTTTTCAATGATTTACGTAACTAAGCGTACTTGTTTCAGTACATTAAAAAATATGATTTGTATCCCAGAAGTGCCTTAAGAATGCAAAATCGACGAAACAGATTCAATTCTATAATTCTATTTTTAATTTTTATTGTCGAGCCTAAACATTTCCGTTAACAGATCTGATTTTACAAATATCGCCAGAATATAGGCGATCCATGCTTCAAGAAAAATGGACATTATTATTGGAGAGTCCAAATAAGTGTGACGTCGATTGAGTATATTTGTATTAAATTTTCACATTAATATATCAGCGTCGATACAATTATACTACACATATAATAAATAGTACAGCCTTAAGAGGAAATGGCCACGCTATTTCCTCACTTACCGTACTAGAAAGTACATTCTAATGATCAAATAGCACGGTCATTTCATACGATATAAATATTATAGCAGTCGTGGTTTAACCCCCTACGGGCCGAATTTTTATTTTAAACCTAAATAAAATTGGGAAAATGAAAAATCAGTAATTATAAACCGATTTATGCAAACGAAAAAAAAATTGATATTGATATTGGTTGTCTTCACAACGTTATAGGATTAAGATTTATCCGCTATCTCACGAAAAAAGCTATAATTATTTGGTAAAATCTCGATAAATTGAAATGTGACCTGAATATTTCAGAAGGTTGGACTCGCGATTGTATTTAGTTTTACGATCCTTGCGATACCATACATATATTTGTTATAAGATATTCAATATAATAATCGTTACTCACCGTCTTATCTGAATGAATTTTAACGTTTCGCAACACTCTTATTGGAGTTAGAATTTTATTGAATGGTCAGTTGACATTCTAAGTTACGACATGCTACTGGTCGAAACCGGTCTAGCACGGGTATATATATATATATTATATACGTATACCTGTTGCATGCGACTTACATATCCTTTCATTGCAGTTTTACTGCTCCTTTAGGCCTATATTTAAACTCGCGTAAGCTGGCCGCTGTCCAACCGAAGGAATGAAACACCGGTTTAGAGTTCCGTGCAAGATTTTGTATTGCCTTGAATCTGTATACAGAACAACGCTACTTGTTGTTGGGCTTGTTTCTGAACGGCTGTTGGGGCGATCGAGCGGACACCGTCCTGGTGCGGGCGATGTTGCTCTTGGCCGTCTGGACCGGAGCGACGGCCGCCATCGGTCCAGAATTGGCTCCTGGAGGACTTATGAGAGTCGTCCTCGACATCAGGTATCTCGAATTGACAGACCTGTAGATCGCGGTATCGGGTAGAACGGGATGTTTATTTTTTATCGTCAAGTACGATCTGGATTACTGTAGTGGATTTTCCCCAAAAAACAGCGAATTAATTCCAGAATCTAGGAATTAATTGCAGTTGTTAAAGCGATAAAGTCGGAATGTCCAGGTATGTTTAAAACACGTGGCCATTTCTTTTTTCTGGAAGAACGTTCGTGATATCAGAATAAAAAAATGTTAAAATATTTGAATTCAAGTCTGTGTAGAATGTTCAGGATACAATTTTCAAACCGATGGAATTTTTGTGGCCCGCGATGCCCAGATATGAAATTATTTTCAGCTGAATATTAAATTTTTAAATGAAAATAATTTCTACAACTAGTTTAACATAGCTGTTTTGTGGTCCGCGAGGAGTTGGAATACCGTAGATTTCGTGTGTTTCTGTCTCCTCTCGCTGGTTAGTCTTTTGCCAGACCGGTTTCGCCATCTTCAGTAGCGGTGTTAGTCACTTTTGGCACTTTGGATGTTTTTTGGGCGTCCTCACTGCACCTAACGCCGCTACTGAAGATGGCGAGAAGGCGAAACCGATCCAGCGAGAGGAGACACACAATTTTTACAATTTCTGTTCTGTACAGATGAAACTATGGCAGCTACCGACTTAGTCATTATGTTTTCGACCTTTACGCGTAAAGTACCCTTACCTGAATCGCGCCGCCGACGACTTTGCCTGTGGTTGAAGTTGCTGCGGCTTAAGCCCCAGCGCCGGGGGTAGGCCGTCCCGCAGGTCCGACATCACTTCCTCAATCTCGCGGCCCAGAGTCGTCTCCCTGGTCTCCGTCCTGGTCTCGGCTACCGCCACCATGTCCTCCTGAACCTCGGTGCTCGTGTACGTCCCCCTCCCGGGCGGCTCCTGCGGTCGGGAGACGACGTCCTCTTCGGCCTCCGGCTGGGGGTTGGCGCTGCGAAACAGTTCATCCGAGTCGAGCTGCAAATAGGTAAATACGTAAATCCGGCTCCAACCAACAGCATTTAAGAACTAATTGGCCTGACACAAACCTTAAATCTTGATTAATTAAAAAATTAAAAATGGAGGTTTCATTGCTTCCCTCGATAAAATAAACTAACCAGTAAGCACGTTTCGACTTGTTTTTTTAGAGCTAACGCCTTTCTGGATCTGGAGATAATAATTACCCTACAGTAGAGAAAACTTACCTGTCTCTTTGTCTCGGCTATAAGGTCGGACAGTGTCTGTATAGCGTCCTGGTTCTCGCAACGGTACACTGGCATACCATCACCCACCCTCTGGGAGTCGGTGACGACCGACTGCGAGTCCGACAACATCTGCCATACCTGCAGTTGTAAAATTTCGCTCATTGTAATATTTTCAAAACCGACGATCCTCAAGCAGAGATACCCTTAACGAGGGCTGAGTGGAATTTCGTTTCAATCGGCCGAAACCGGTCTAGGCGTTCTATTAAAAACCTATTTCAATTGAAAGGAGAGCCACTATATAATGGTACATAATTTTTAAAAATTCGAAGAAATTCGGGGTGGCGACATAGATTTGATTAAACATTTAATTAACAAAGTTAATATTTTTATTTTGATAATACAAATTAAGAATTTGTCTGGGATTCAGAGAATTGATTCATATTTGTTTACGTCGTAAGCATATTGCTCGTTATATCAAGGTTTAATAATGTATATTTAAATATTAACCGGATAAAATGCAGAGATTTAAACACTTGGCCGGTTTAATTTCAATTTTAATAAAAAAACTGCTAACTACGCAATGATTTCAACTCGCCTGTTTCTGCAGTTCCGAAATGTCCAATTCGGCCTTCTCGATTTTCTGCGACCAACTCTTCGTCGACGCTTCAGCCTGGTTCAGCGCCTTTTCCAGTATGTCGAGGCGTTCCTGGAAACTCATCAGGCTGCCTGCGAAGCATTGGAATATCATTATGTAATAAAATTATTAAAATTAATTTATCATTTAAAAATGAATTTAGCCATCGCCCGGCCATCACTTGCAGGGGAATACTGTTGGAAATGAAGAAAAAAGACATTAGGATTTGAACAATGTTCCCCGAGAGTTCAGTGCCTTTGTTGAATAACCGCGCTCGAGCGAGTCGTCATTAGGGAACCCGGTCGTGGAGGGCATCATTCCCGCGGTTCCTGTCGAGATTAAGAGGAGGGCTAATAGAACCAGGGCCCTGTGACCGACTGTGAACTCCGAGGGGACACTTTTACGAATCGAAATTATTTTTAGCTTTCCCACAATTAATTGATCACATTCCCTACAACATATCCAGACCACAACACAAGTATGTTAAACTTATTGTATAACGTCCTGAGCATTGGTACAAATTAGACTCTGACTTTAAAAGATCTGTATCCTCAGAGTTTCAGTTTAAGTTAGGTTATGAGACAAATTAAGCCTTATGAAAATCCTAGGATGAAAAACAAAGTCTCACATTCGCATTTTACTTGTATGTTGATAGGTTTTGGTTCCTCCGGCTTCTTCACCTCGGGCTCCTTTACCGGCATCAGGTTTATCTGTGAGCCGGCGTCCCTGGTCTCGGGCCTCTTCCTCTCACTGGGGACTACTGACGGTGGCGAATCGCGCAACTCGAGGATCTCGAGGCCATCTTCTTCATCGTCAACGTCGCCGGACGGCGTTCTCTGTCTTGGACGTAACCGAATTACTGGATAACGCTCGTTGCTCCGTCGTTCAAGTGGTGCGAGGTCCTCCGCATCTTCGATTTTCTCCTCTGAAATGCGGTTAGGTATAAGCGGAAGAATGGTTTTCTTCTTCGTTAGATAAAGTCTTTCATGAGTTAGTTTTTAGGGCTAGATGTTATAGACTTTACAGTGTCTAAAGAAATTATTATACATTGATTTACCTTTAACGGGCTCGACGGGTTCAGGCTTTGCATGTTGGTGAGTTTCATTTTGTTCTTTGGGAACAGCAACTGTCTTCCATCTCCTGACGCTCCAAACAAAAAGGACAGCTACGAAAGCCGACAGGAAAAGGGAAAAAACGACCGCCGGTATCGCATCCGAAACTCTCTCCGGTAATTTCTCCTGGAATTTGGTTTCCTTGCGAACTAATTCTGAAATGAAATATCAAAGACACAAGGTGTGTGAGAGGAGATAAAAACTAAATACAAAACGCCGTTCAATAGTGAACTGGTAAAAGGAAAACAAAATTTGGGGCCAACTGAAATAATAAAAAAGTAAGGAGAAAACTGTTGTAAATAAGTTTTGAATAACTTCTTCATAATTTTTAATAACTTAAGTTGACCTTAATGTAATAATGTTAGTAAAGCTAATAATGGATATGGCCTTTGTTATATAATAGCTGGTAATATAAAATATAATAGATGGTGATGAAATAATGTGTTCATCCATCCAAAAAAAATTAATAAAAGAATTATAAATATTGCCTTAAAAATTACATCAGGCTGTAATTTAGCTTCCTTCAAGTCCAATAAAGTAGTAAGTTCAGTTTCCCTACAGTTTGTTTCAAATTGTTATAGTAAGTCAGTAATTTTAAGAAAATTCAAGAAATATTATTTTGTAGTAACAATAAATTATTGTTGAAAAAAATCTTAATAGAAAAAACCCAATAAAATAATACTATGAGCTACATATTTAATTGCTAATAGTTAATGTTTAATTGTTAAGCGTGAAAGGTTATTGAAATTTCACACATGAAATCTACCATAGCTACTACAACTAATGTACTAAAGTTGCATAACAGATTTAAAAAATCTTAACAGCAGCTATTGATGATGAAAAGGAATATAATTTTTAAAAAATTAATTAATATAGAAATCAATATGGGAATTACGATTTTTGGCTAATTATATGTTTTTAAAATATATTACTTAAATATAAATGAATGTACAAAATAAATGTACATTTATTTTTACTATAAATAATTTTTCTGAATTTATATTAATTCCTTAATTAATTATTAACAATAAATAATTGTTAATAAATAATTCTATTATTATATATATATATATATATATATATATATATATATATATATATATATATATATATACTGAATTTATATATTATATAGATTCAAGCTTGCGTAAAATAATCATGTCTTAATTTTCATTAGTCAAAATTCAAATTTTCTATTATAAATAATTCAATTAGTACTAATAATACAAGTGACTGAATTTGAGTGTCATAATATCACATACATTTGATCATCACCAAACTGTTGGGTATTTTAAAAATATTATTGTCATAAAAACATATTTCAAATCAGAAAAAAACATTCTTAGTACTGAATAATATTAATGGTAATTACCACTGGTTTTATCAAACTTAAAAAATTGAATGATTTTAATATTTTTATTATTAAAGTTATTATTTATTAATTCATTACCCAAAAAATTACACAGAATTTATTGAATGCTTGAAAATTAATCTCAGAATACTGTCACCTTTTCCTAACACAAATACAAGTAATTAAAATTATATTTTCTATATATTATTTTGAAATATATATCTGTAGGAATTTCTATATTTGGTAAAACCAAACTGCTGTTGAAAAATTAAAATTTAAGTTTGAAAAAACAGAAATACCATTGTAATGAATAAAATCAGAATCAACACTCGCATGTGCAACAGCCTGAAGAAGGCCTTCAAGGTGGCCTCATAATGTTAATTAAAACATAACATTGCAACTACATTACACTTTCTCTGCGCAATATTCGTGTAGAACATTGAGACACATTTTGCACAATATTTCATGTTGGCAATTAATTGAATATTTTGTTCAAGGTTCCCCAAGATACTGAACTTTCTTAAGCTTTACAGTTTACATGAGGTAAATCCTCAATTCTTTTAAGTTAGTCATGATGCTTGTATTAGTGATTTTTAATTTTGAAATATGTAATTTAATTATAAATTCAAAACAATTGTCTAATCCTTGTCTGTGGCAGTATATTTAGGTAAGAAATAAAGTATATATGAATGATACCATATTGGATACGTACCACTTGTAGAAGGAAATAACATTTCATTTATTCTAGTACAATATTATGTAATATTGTTTGCAGTATTCTTATAACATAAAAACATAAATGAAAGCTGGAATATATTAATTTATTGATATTATTTTTCTTATATCACTTACCAAGAGGATGATTTTCAACTTTGATTTCAGTCTTTTTGAAATAGTTTATAGTGTCATACGTCAAAAACATGAACAGCGTCCCAACTAGAATTTTCAAAACACTCATACTTCAGTCAAAAATTTTGGGCTTCACATTTTCAAATCCGTGCTTCAGCCAAATTCCTTTCACTTTGATTTAATTGTTTATTAGCAAAAGAGAGAAATTTGAAACATTAAATCATGCCTTGATGAATATTTTTCATAACATTTTAGAACACCTGAAAACCTATATATTAAATAATGAATTACATTTTTTATATTGCTCCAACATATGTTAAATAATCTGAATCAATTCTGTCCATCTGTCCTCATTTTCATTTCACTTTAGAGCACAAAATTTAAAATAAATTGATTACTGAAATAATTAATTAATTGTTAATTTAAGGCACCACTTAATTGGGGACGCAGCAAGTTTCCCTATTTATTTTAAATATCTAATCCTATATTTAAATAATAATTAATGCCAAGATATATTTGATATAAAATACATAAGTGGTATAGAGTGTTCTGGAATTATTTGAGAATTACATTTAATAATTTTTTTTAATGTTACATAGCGCAAAAAGGAAACTTTGGCCTGTGGTTTTTAATGGATTTAAATTTGTAATTGATTGAAGAGCTACTTTGTCCCCCTATCGGGAATTGAACCGTGAGCCACTCCCCAATCACCTCATCAATCAATATGTGGGAACTCTACATACGCCCCATCATATAATAATAAATACACGTAGATTTCCTCTGTTTCTGTCTCCTCTCGCCGGTTTGGTCTTTTGCTAGACCGGTTTTGGCCGCTCGCCATCTTCAGCAGCGGCGTTAGTCACTGTTGGCACTTTGGACGTTTTTCGGGGGCATCCTCACTGCACTGTCACTGTCACCTGTACTGTCCGTATATGCAGACTCCGTATACGTCTATATAATAGACAGTACAAGTGACAGTGTGACAGTACAGTGATGATGCCCCCGAAAAACATCCAAAGTAACTAACACCGCTACTGAAGATGGCGAAACCGGTCTAGCAAAAGACTAAACCAGCAAGAGGAGACAGAAACACACGAAATCTACGGTATCCCAACCCCTCGCAGACCACAAAACAGGTATGTTAAACTAATGAATACATGATTTATTATGTAAAGGGTGTCCCAAAATTAACGCAAGATTTGAATTTGCCACCATTCAGGCAGCCTATTAAAAAACCATTGGCAACCCTATTAAAAAAAAAACCATTTGACAGCTGATAGTTTTGGGACAAATGGAGTCATCACCATCGAGGTGAAAATGTTCTTCATCGCTAAAATGATTTTGTTCGAAAAATCCGCATCCACCTGTCGATGTTCACAAACACTCTCACGCACTTCTTCCACATTGACATTTGAAGGGCTTGTTTTTGGACGACCATTTTTTTTAGCATCACCAGTTGATCCAGTCTGCTGGGAAGTTAAATAACTATTCCCACTGTGGCTGCCAAACTTTCGTTATCTTTGAAATATTGTTCAACAATAAAAACACGTTGTTCTATCGTGTAACCCTACACTATCAGCCGTCAAATGGTTTTTTTTTAATACGGTTGCCGACTTTACTGCAAGAATTGTGGCAAATTCAAATCTTGCGTTAATTTTGGGACACCCTTTGTAAATACCCCCGGAGCAATTTCTTGGCTTAGGGCTAAATATAATCAGAATAGAATATAAATGGATTGTATATAAGGTTGATATAATTTATTTTTTGACATCGTTGTTATATTGGTGGTGGGAAGAATTCTTCTTGTGGCCGGCCACAGTCGAATTTCTCAGCTTGAGGCCGCTGAGGTAAAACGGCGCAGGCGACGCCGACGTTCGCAGTTCGTCGGCCGAATTGTACGTCCTCTCATCGTCCGAATTGTTACCGGGGCGCGGACCTGCGGTCTGCAGGCAGTCGATTGATTCGGCCTTCTTCCTCAGATCGGATATCATTAGGCCGAGGTTCTTCAGCTCGCTCAGAATCGCCGTCTCCCTGCGCCTCAGGTATAGCTGGGAGTCGCTGGTATTCTTCGGCCCGCGGGAGATTCCGTTCAGAAAAAATTCTTCCGTCCCGTACGTCTCCTCCGACAGACTCCTATTTTGCTCTTCGACGCTTTTGACCAGTTTCCTCAATTCTTGAACCTGCAATTGACATTCCATCAGATTTTCGTATATCACGAAAAAATAATTTCATAAAAATATTTTACATCGTAAAATATAACATACTTCAGTATAATTAAAACGACGTACAGTAAAACCTAAGGTGGAATCTCAGGGGACCACGCTATATTTCCGGCTTATGCAGGATTTTCTTCTTGGACAAGTTAATGCAATATTCACGGACATATACGCAGGTTACTTATTACCTAATAAATTTTCAGTAGAATGTGGCTACTTGTGTAGGCCTTAAGGGAAAGAAATGTAACAAAAACAGCATTTAATGCTTGCGAAAAATAATGTGTAGTCAAGCCGTCCTTTCACTCCACTATTGTTCCGACGGATTAGTCCTAGATCCACGAATTCTGTCTCCATTGTTGATGGCACTTGCCATTCAGTGCTTTCGCTAATTCATTTTTATAACAATAGTCACTTAACCCTCTTGATAAGAATGTTCATTCGAAGAAAGCATATCGGTAAGCATACCATAGAACCCAACTTAATTTCTATAAGTATGACATTTTCTTTACTGTCTTTCACAGATTCAAACTCTACTTATTTCAGCACGAAATACGGGGCATCAATCTTTCCGTCCGCGTCTCACATGTTCCGCCTTATTGAGGGACTTTCCTGAGAAAAATATGAACTTTATGCAAAGCAATTCAGATATTTCCGGTTTTGACAAGTTTCCGCCTGAGACAGTTTTTACTGCATTATTAAATACACAATATTTAACCCTCTATAGGTCGAATTTTTATTTTAAATGCAAAAAAATTGGGGGAACGAAAAATCAGCAATTATAAACCTATATATGGAAATGAAAAAAAATTGATATTGATATTGGTTGTCTTGACAACGTTGTTATAGGATTAAGACTTATGCGCCATCTCACGAAAAAAGCTATAATTCTTTGGTAAAATCTCGATAATTTGAAATGTAGGGTTCCCACTATTGAATAATATTAATGGTAATTAAAGTATTATCAGACTTAAAAAATTGTTGTTACATTTCAGAATATTGTAGCAATAAATTTTTCCTAACACATTAATATTCAATTTTGAAAATAAACTAAATTCTAATATACAAATATACATTTATTGTTATATTCTTACCTGTTTTTCCAAATTATCTAATTGATTTTCGGCCCGTGTCATTTTACTTGCCATCACTTCAATGTTTTTCTGATTCGAGCTTACTTTCTGTTGAAGACTTTCTAGAATTTCATTAGCAGTTGTTTGTTTCTCATTCGTTGGGCGACCTGAAATTGGATGCATCAATAATGATTAGTCTGTGGAAAATTCTCATTGAGGAATTATATTTATAACCTACCGGCGGCAATGTCGTTTTCATTCGCCCCTCCTGTCAGGTTTATTTGTTCCTTCTGCTCTATCCTCCCTACTGGATCACCATCTCGGTTTTGTCCTTCAATTTTTTCGTTTTCTTCAAATTTACTGTACTTATTCTGTACAGTTTCCTGAAACCGTGTCCTGTTGTTTAAACGGAACCAGGAATTTCCTTTAATCCTTCTAATATATCCCAGTCGCGAAGTCAATTTTGTAAGACATATTAAAATTCCGGACAGTACAAGCGATGAAATAACTGGCAAAAGGAAATAGGAATGGGGACTCTCTGGAACAATCATGATTGGAAATGTTCTAATATAGTATATTTTCGTCTTATTTTTCCAGCCTGAAATAAAAAATTAACAAAGGATGAATACGATATTTCAACAATTATGATAGTTATGAGATTTCTATTAATTATCGTTTTAGAATACGATGTTGTTTAGACCAAAAATAATTTCTTGTCTGAATAAACAGAAACATACCAATGAGCTTCGTCTCTTCTCTTGGGAGTAAATTTTGCTCTTTTGACTGGAGAATCCACAATAAAATATTGGACATGACCAAAATGAAAATTATGAACACCAGTAGTCTCAGAATATTCATGATGACATGAAAATTTGAATTCTATGGTAATATTAATTTGCACGTCTATAAAAATAACCGTCTTCCAGCTGTCTGGACTTGAAATTATCTGAAACAAATATTCCATGAACATATGATTAAAAAGCAGTTGAACCATAAGAAAAAAACGTGATTTGTTCTTACGTTTAATCAGTGTTGCCAAAATTAAAGTGAAATAGGAACAGGACCCGTCTTTTTCTTGACGATTAGGAAGTCCAAACTAAAAATAAAATTATTATTGATAAGCGAAAAATGCATATTGATTTATAATTTGATTGTTGTACAAATTTGTACTCCTGTAGGACACATATGTTAGCTAAATCGTTAGTTTAATATTGAAGAAACAAAAGAATACAATAAAATATTGAAAATCATATCAAGGAGCGTTATTGAATAATGAGAGATACTTTGTTTTAAATAGTGTTAAGAAATAAAACAATGAATAGGAATGGACAAAGAAGGAAAGTACGTAATCCGGAAGAGGTTTTTCGCAATTCGTAGGCCCAATGTAGAACTCGTGGACTTGATATTTCCTGAGGAGTTGTTTGTACGTTACAAACGCCGCCATCGTGAATTTAATTTCCCCGCTTACTCTTTCATTGCGCAACTCGGTTTAATCTTTGCGAGGAAAAGGTTTAATTGAATAAAGAAACTGTTTTCATTGCTCCGCTATATCTTAGTTTATTATCTCACAACATTAAGTTACAGCACACAGGAATCACATAGAGAACAATATCAATAATATTGAATGAAACTATAAATTTCCACAATATTTATATTGGTCTACTTCTAAACATATAGTCATACATATATAACATTAATATAATACTCGAATATATATATATATATATATACTTAATAAATATATACTATACAATAACTACTATAAATATAATTTACAATTCCTCAACAAATTTACATTAACCAAAAGTTAATTTTGCGGTGCACATTGGAAAAACGTGAATTAAATAAATTGCATTTCAAAGGAGGAACTTTGAAAAAAGATAATTTTATCGTGTAAGAGTATCAATAATAAAATAGAAACAATAAATCACCCAAATATACTTATAAGTGCTAAATAACCTTATAATTATATCTCTTACACAATAGGTATAATAATACTGTTTAGATTAAGGATGAAGAGCTTTGAGCATCCCCTTTTAAAAGAACACATCGAGGTTACGATTAGAGAAGGTATATAATTCTGGCGGGGAATTTCATTCGTTATAATTTCGGAGCACGCGTACGATTCGGGGAATAGGATGGGGTTTATACAGGCGAGTCGGGGACTTGAGGGGCAGGAGGGGGGAGTGGGTCATGGGGTGGAGAAAGGGTTTAGGCGGAGGAGGCCTTCAGCTTCTGGATGGCCGTGGTCAGGTGGAGCATCTCGAGGTTCATCTGGGAGACGAGGTTGTCAAGCCTGTCGACAGAGTCGAGCACTTCGACGCTCTGGGTGTGCGGGTTGAAGCGGACCTCGAACGGCCGGGACATGGTGGCCACCCACCTCCTGAAAACAAAAACCCGAATGTGAGTCAAAACTCAACTGGAACCGACCAGTAAAACTATATTTACGATAGTCAAAGGTGGCAACTGACCTGAACTTTTCCTTGGCGTCCTCGAAGCTTTCGGCGACGTAGTAGATCGGTTGGTAGGCCTGGTCCTGGTAGGGCTGGACGGCGGTCTGGGAGGGCTCGAACGCCCTGTGCTCGGGCTTCTCGGAGATGGCGTGCAACAGCTCACCGTAGCTGGACAGAAGCCCGGCACCGTAAGCCTTTATCTCACCGTGCTCCTTGCACAGACCGAATTCAACGGTGAACCAGTAGACCTGAGGGCGTACAGAAGCGTCAGACGCACGTTTCACGCGTAAACCAGTCTTTAAAAACCGACTGAATTATCCGTACTTACGGTGGACAGTTTTTCGATTTCGTCGTCGGAAGCTCCGAGCGAAGCGAGCCCGATTTCCTGCGAGAACTGGGCGAAGCTCGGGTCGGCCAGCAGAGGAATGTGGCCCAACAGTTCGTGGATGCAGTCGCTGGAAACGCGAAATAACGTCGTTAATAAGGCCGCGTGTAATTAACCGGAGCTACTAAACCGGCAGTAGCGGGCCGGGGCTAATCGTGTAAGGATCGATTGCTCCTTAGTGTAGAGGTGTCGGAGACCCCCCGTAACCCAATTAGCCCCTGGAGAGAGGCTCCATTATCCCGGCCGGCACTTTAGTCGATGTCCCGGCGTAATTCGGTTAGTTTCGCCTGTAGGAGGCGAAAATCGAAAATGTACTCCGGCCCGCGAACGACTTTTCATTTGTGCGGTCATTTCCTTTTATTCCCCCGAGGGAGGAATTTTATTGTCGCGGGCATAATTCATTCTCTTTAAATGGGGCGGGTGGAGAGGGAGAAAATTGAGCGAAAGGGCTTTAAAAGCCGTCGGGGGAATTGGGATGAGAAAGCAATCGGCGAGATCCGATTTGTGTCGCCCTGGCAACAGATTGATGGAATATCGGGGCCGAATAAACGAGTCTCGGCGATAGTGTAGGGATATTTTCAACTTACGGCTCCGGTGTGTGGAACGGGGTCTTGATGTGGCGCACGTACTGAGTGCTCTGGAACACTCGGAAGGCCAAACTGGCGAGGAAGTCCCTAGCAGACAGGAGTCCGGCTGCGGGCCGCAGACTGAACCCTGTATGCTCTGTGGGCGAAGGAAAACAAATATTTCGTTACCGAGGCAGCTATTCGATATTATATTCTGCGCAGTATAAGCACTGATTCGCCAACTTACTCTTGAGGAAGGAGGACACTTCCTCGAGCTGAGGGATCTTGTCGGGGGAGAAGATTCCCTCTTCCGTCAGCTTAGCGAAAACCGCCTGGTACTCCTTGCAGAAGTGCTTTGGCATGAGTTCGCAGACCGTGTTGAACACGGACTTCCAGGTCGAGACTTCGGTGTCGCTGTACTCGATTCTGGGGATGGGATCACCGCTAAAAATAAATACATCCCCGGTTTATTTTACACGATCCGCTTTCACCTCGTTTATCTTACCCGCAAATCTAAACCGATTTACCGGCCTAGATTTCTAAAGTCGGCAATTTTACTTACTACTTGTAAGCGAAAGCGATGTTGGCGATCTGCTTCCTCCTCTCCCTGTAAACCTGGTCTGAAAAGCCCGGGTGGTTCATGTCGAGGTCGGGCTCGTACTTGGTCATCAGGTGGTTGCAGTTGTCCAAGTCGCGGGCGTGGCGGGGGAACCACGGATCTGCGATACAGTCGAAACCCGTTAGCCATTTCAGTTTTACGAATTAGCTAAATTAATTTTATCTTATTTGTCCCTTCTGTTTACCTTTTACGCTGATGGAATTGTCGGCCAGGAGGGTGACTCCGGCGAGGGAGGAACTCTGCCTAAGGGAGCGGATGAGCAGGAGCAGGCTCTGGCGCGACATGTCGACCTTGATCAGCACGTCGAATTGCACTCCAGACTGCTGGGAAGCACGGGACTCCAAGTGTACGACGGTACCCTTGAAGTTCTGTTCATAAAGAATAAGGCGAGTGATTAAACAGTTCTGCGGTATAATAACGAAGCCGAAATTTTGCGACTGTTAGAGAATTACCTCGATGGTCTTCAGGATCCTTGCCAGAGACGCCATTCCCTCTCGCATCTTGAGGACGAGGGCGGCCCTCTGGATGGCCTGTTCGGCTTCCTTGCTTTCGCTAGCGGCATTCTGCAGCAGGACTTCCTCTTCGGTCAGTCCCGGATCTGAAATTGAGCCCAGAAAGTTTTGAAATCTCCGTTTTAATTTGAATCATCGAAGCGGATGATTGGTCGACTAGTTGGTCGGGCACTTTTAGAAGTGGCGGTAAAGGGTGGAAATAAGCGTTAACGAACGGTTGAACAAATTGGGGCCTGAAAGTCGGTCTCGGGCTCGAGTTTAAAGCCACCCCCGCGCACAATGGGCGAGAGGGCCAACCTCCACAGAGAAGAGAGGAAATTGCACTTCCTCAGAAAGGACGCCCCCCATCAAAGCATCCTTCCCCAGAGAACCCCATTCTGGAGAACGTCTAAATCAACATCACTTCCATCTCCCAATTATCCGATTTTAAACCTACCCCCGGTTCAATAATAATTTCCTGTACTTTTGAAAGTTGGTACCAACCTGAATGGCCGTTCAAAGACTGCCCGTTCTCGTACACGTTCTCCTTGTTCTCCTCGTCGACTTCGACGGCTAGAACAGATAATCGAAATCATGCAAACACCGACACATGCTTTACTTAATTGGTAGAAAAAAAGGAAAAATATAGAAACAAAAAAAGGATCTAAAAACGGCTCCTCACCTGGTACTTTGGATTCCTGTTCGACATTTATGATCTCGGTCTTTACTTCGTCTGAAAGTTGAAATAAAATTCGTGAAAATAAAATAAAAACGGGAGACGGAAAAATAATAAAAACGGGTAACGAAAATATAAGTTTTCTTTGTGAGTTTAAAATATCATTGCGAATAAACGTTCTTTATTATGTTCCGAATACACACCTTGTTTAAGTTGTGAGACAGTAACTTCAGCGGGTTGCTCTGTTTCGAAAAAAAAATGAAAATAAAATTAAATAAAAAAAATATATACGAAAAATAAGTATAATACGACATATAATCGTGCATCCGTGCTCAACAAGTTATAGAAACTGACCATTGGATCGGTTCCTGGCCTCTTCCAAGACGTTCTGCTTGGTCTGCTTGATGACGATGGTTTCGAATCTGGCGTCGTCCACGAGGGACCTACGTCTGGCCGGGTAACCGTTCTGCGAAAATAATGAGGAAAAAACGAATAAGAGACTCGCGGATAAAATATACGTTTGGTAAAAAGGGAGATACGACCGCCATTTGTTTAGAGCGATCGGGGACCCTTTACAGAGATACCGTTTATTTGCAGGATAAATTGCGCCGTCCCGAGGCCCCAGTCGAGTCGATTCGAAAGAAAAAGCTGAGCGATCTATCAATGAAAAAATAAGCGATCGGGTACCGGGTGAGGACTGAGAGGGGGGGAATGGCGGCTAATTATGTTCAGGAATTGGCCGGCCGAGAGAACGCGTTTTATGAATGCGTAAAAAGACGCATTGACCTTGTACCCTCCAGTCGTGGAACTGGATGAAAAAAACTGATACGCCACCTTCTTCCTGTTACTTTCCCGCCTGTTCTTCTTCGGGAATTATAATTCATTTTCCCCCGGTTAGCCGTCTTTAATTAATTAAATCGGTTGTATTCATTTATTAATCGCGAATTACAAACATAAAATGGTATCCGAGGAGAATGATAGAATGCAACGTTTAGGCTGCTCAAATTAAAATAAACTAGAACAGAGTAATTGTTCGGGTTTACTAATTTTCTTGCAACCTCGTCCTGAGTACATCGTCGGCAACAATGCCCTCATTATGTTATGCGTTCCTTCCGGGTTTTCGGGATCAAAAAATTGAACGCCGGTTCAAAATTCGGTTATTTAATAACGAGTATTTACGTTGGAATAGCCGGCGAGTTGGGGCCGGGTAAACAGCCGTTAGTTGTCATTGCTCGGGCGTTACGTAAGGCCGGCGTCCCAAGGCCCGCCTCTCCAGTCGTACCGGTTCGAGTTCACTGGGGTAGGACCAGATACTACCCACCCGGCACCCCACTAAGAGTACAGTTAACCCGTCAATGGTAAGCCGACTTCCGCCGCCGAAGAAGAAACGGATCCGGTCCCCCGGCTGGTAATCCGCGCCCTAACGGCCGTATTATACGCTACATTAAGCCCCGGGCGGGCGTTTAACCCCGGCCGCTTGCCCCCCCTCCCCCCCCCGTATCAAAAGTCCGATAATGGGCAGCTCCGGAACAATGCCCCGATCTCGTCGCGGATAGAGGCCTGGAATGGACAGCCACTCAACCGCCCTCCGACTGACGCATCAACAGCTCTCACCGATTAATTAACTACAGTTGACCTTCGACAGGTAGGCCCCAATTCGGACGAGTACCTCTACACCAACTCGGGTCCCAAACACCCCCAAAGCGGCAGGACGATTTGCGAAAGTTTTTTCAAAATAAGAAAAACCTCGGATTTTGAAATTCGCTCAATTCCCCCACCGTCCGCGTCTTCGAGAAGGAGGCCGCGAGGTCACCGCTGCCATTAGCCCCCAGTCCTCAATTGCGAGCTAAAATTGGCCGTTCTTCGCAATTCGGCGTATTGACTATTTTTTTTCATTCTCTTTCTCTTTCGCCCGCCTACGGAACACGGCGACCTGGTCGGGAGTCGTACGCCGAGTGAAGGCGACGCGATTCCGAACAAAAGTTTACCCGTTTCGAATGGTCTTCAAGGACTGTCGACGACTGGAGGGGCTTTCAGCGGACTCTAATAGCCCGTCCACGCCCCCATTTCGTGCCGTCCGGAAGGTTTTTTCGACTCCTTTTTTGCACGCTCGGTTCGGCACTAGGTTCGTAGAAAAAATAATAGAACTTGAAAATGATGACGGAATATGGAAATTGTATATACGCGGTCAGCTTTACAATTTATTACTCTAAAATTATGCAAGTTCGTATTTATTATTTTCAGATACTACGGGCGATTGGAAGTAGTAATTGAAAAATGCATTGATAAGATAAGCGTTCGTTCTGTCGCAAGACAATCGCGCATTCCTCGAGTCGTGAACAGGTGGTTTTTTTTTTCAAGTACCCCAGTTCTTAAAGAGTTGTAACCGGCTTCGCGACCCCAAGATAAAATATTCCTTTCTAGGCCGGACCGGTTTGGCGTTATATTGTTGGGAGCGTTTAAAATGTAAAAAAGAGGCAGACGGAAAGTGATGAAAAAGGTTAGGACTAGTAACGGGTGGAAAACGGAGGAACGCTGTCTATATTGGAGTCGAGAAGGACGGATTGTGAAGGGGGGGGGAGGGGTTGCGACAGGAGTTAATCCCGAACACGACATTGACAAGTGGAGGCGCGATTTCGCAAAACCCCGTCCCCGGCGAATTAGCCCCGAGAATTAACAACCGGCGACCCGGATCGACTCAGCCGAGTTGCGACAATCCCGAGAGTGATAACTCCGGTTTATTCTAGTAACCTGAAAGCGGTTGTTTACCACCGGCCCTCTCTATCTCTATAGGGTGAAAGTCGGGCTATTTGTTATCGCGATACGCGGGGGGTTCGAACCCCGTTTTACTTCGACCGTCGGCTTTATAACTATTTTACCGAAAGACTTTTAATATCTCTGTAGGGGCGGAGGGGGAGGGCCCGAGGCGTAATTGCGGCCGTACCGCAGGAGCACCGCCATTAGCGGCCTCCGGAGCAAGGACTCCTTAATGTGTTATTGCGGGGTCTCCGTCTCGAAAATAGATAGGGTTGTCCGCGACCCGAAACGGTTGAACGCTTCAACTTTAAAATGTCAAGTCCCGAACTGAATATATTGAGAGAATGTTTTACTCACGGTTGACAGTCGCTGATTTTCCGCGATCGATAATTTTTAGATTAAATAAGATTTTCTAAAATTAAAAACTGGAAAGTCGTTACAATTTCTGACGGGGTCTCACTGTTTTATCGGAATTGTATTTTTGAAACGGCACTCTGAGCGAGGTCGATACGTTTCGCGGATATTCGGAGCTTCGAAATGTTTCATAATTACCTCAATGCTGTATGACTTCTTGATGGCGAACATCTCGCGGTTCTTCTGCGCTGCTGCTACGGCCATCATCTTGATCTGTCGGCTATCGTAAAACGGGTCGTACAATTGGACAAATCTTAGCGTCTCCCTCCTGACACTGCAAAGGGGGCTGCTCGGTCGGCTAGGACGGTCTGCTCTGTCTTCTCCAAACAGGGAACACTCCGGCGATTCGGCGCACTCGGACTTCGTCGGCTCGGTCTGCTGTGGGCGGGACTCCGGGCGTCGAAACTGCGGCAACTTCGGTTTACGAAAAGCGAAGGGCGTGTTCCGTCTTTTGGCAAAAAATTACAGAGCTCGTCGGGTAGCTTGTCGTGTTCGACCGGCTGGCACCTCCCTGAGTACAGGTAGCTGAGACTGCTTGGATGCCCGTTACGGACTCCCGGCCGTTATATAGTGGGCTCCCCCCACCAGCCGTGGGGGTCCCCTCCACCGCCCGCACCCAGGGATTCCCGAAGCCTCCTTGACACCGCACCCGGCAACCTTTTTTCTCCTCTCCCCTTCTCCATCTCGCCCCTTCGAGTTTTTCCCGGCAGTAGACGTCAAAACGTCCCCCGCGCTCATTTCCATCCGACTTTCTCGGAATTCCGTGAACTTCCGATATTATGTTAAGTCGGATATCGGCCACAACACCGACCGATAGCGGCTGATAGATATTCCCTCGGGCTCAAATATTATCTCGGAAATTCGAGTAACTTCAGTTACTATTCAGTGCTATTCGTCTCGATCCATTATTTCTCCTTCTGCTTCCTCTTCCTTGTATAGTCACACCCGATGGCAAAATACACGGAGAATATCACCTATAAAACGACATTTTAGTCCACTTGACGATCTTATTCTATACTGGAAATGCCCAATAATCTTTATAGGTTCATAAATACTTCGATATTAAACCGAATTATTTCATTTTTTTCTCACGTTACGGCAACACAGTTTCACCCCAGACCCCACGGAATAAGTTGGCCGAAATAAACAATTAGATCATGTCCCAATCACTTGGTGAAATCGCCGAGCTACTGCATTATGAAAATCCGCCATTTTAAAATCCTCCATTTTCCGAAATTCCAATGTAAAATGAGTCATGAGAGGGATAATGGCCTCGGGTAATCGTACTTCACTACCGTGTTTCCCGGCCTTTCAGAACGAAAACATCCCCGTATCCATTTTCGACCAATATTTTCGGAACACGCGTATATTCCTGGAAAACCTGACGTATTCCTAAAGCCGTAAACAGTTCCAGGTAAATACATATAAATTTATCTTGGTGTTAATCCTGAAACTTCCAGAATAGTTCCCAGTAAGCACAGAAAATGAAAATTTGGCAATCTGTTATTCATACTTACGTTATTATTCTGTTCGATATTACTACTTTTTATACGAACACTTTATATAACTTAAGACGATTAATTAGACTGACAATAGTTAGAAAGACGAATAATGGCGTCAGACCTATTAGAAAGAACATTACCATTATAGCTGTATTTTTTGTATTAAATTCTTTATTGATTAATGGCAATACTTTGCAGTAAAATGTATCATTATATTTACAATAGTCACTGTTAATATTGAATCGTCTTACTATTGACCTAATTTTCGAAGTAAATTATGATATTTTGTAACTCAGTGAAATTCAATTATATTCGTAGTGTTGTTGTCTTCACAGTAGTACATGATGCTGTTGTAATCGACGCCCGCCGACAGATGGCGAACAATGTATATTACAATGAGACTAAATACTGCGATCTCTCGAAGGGAAATTCAATTTTCGAGTTCTATATAAATATCTCAGCCCACAAAGTTCGTTAAGAAAAGTAACAAGTAACAAAGTAACAATCCTTCCCTCTGACGTATCTTGTAAATAATCCTATATTCTTTTTTCGGTGTAAAATTGAAGTCCACGGACTATTTTTCAAAGATATAAACTATAAGGAAATATGTTATACAATTTACATTAATAGGTTTCAATTAAACCAAAAATGAAGGTTAATGTTAATAGGTTTTGCATATCTTCATTAGGCTCAAGTGCTTCAAAGAATGTACATTTGTGTAAAAAAAGAACTGATTTCACTCAAATAACATTATTTAAGTAGTGACGCTTTTTCTGGATATTTATTGAACATTGTTTGCTGATCGATAGCGAAATGTGTTTCTCGATTGGCTCCCCGTAGAACTCGTAGAAAGGGCAACATTTTGAAGTTGCAAAACAACAGAAATTTATGCAACATGAACATGTTTCTTTTATTAAGCTCGAATAAGTTTCTTGTTGACAAAAAGTTTAAAGCTGTTCCTATATCAACCACAAGATATCTTATATACATATATGGGAATGTGGAGTGAAGGGCAGGCTCGCAGATTTTTCCTTTCCTTCAGCGGCCAACCAACCTTGCCGACGCTTTGTCCGGCTAAACGAAACCGAACCGACCGTCGAAACCGGTCTAGGAATAGACCCGAACCGTAGGGGCTTCGGAAACCTTGGCCTTGGGGCCCGAACTTTGGGTCAGTTTGCGGATTCGGTTTTCGCGAAAATGCACGCAGCGTAACATGACACGAGGCTTGTTATAATGTGGCCCGTTACCGTTCACTTTCACTCCTATTTAAATGTTCTCCCATTTGAAATAGCAATCTAGTTTCGCTCAGATCATAGATGCAAGGCCGCCCCGGATGATCTGTAAACGACGTCGATGAAATGTAATTCTGTTTATATTACAGCACGTACCCTCTGTACTGTACACTGAGACATACTGTACCGAATCTCAAGGTGCTTCCTGGCGTTCGCAATGAACGAACTTTGTACAATAATTAATCGATTTCGATAGGCGTATAACTTTCCCCGCTGTAGCCGGGGCCGAAACGAAAGCGATACAACTTTGTCCTTGGTATCTAAATTTTTCACGGCTCAAATGTTTCGGAGCAATTTGCGGAATTTGAATTTGAATTCCGGGAATTAAATTGCCGGCCAATATTGCGCAATTCCTACAAACGGCGTCGAGTTCGCAGACAGTCATTTTATACTACTTTATAGTATATTATACTGTGTTTAATTCATAGTGACTAATAAGTGAAATATCCCGGAACCACTATAATGCCTAGGAATAACATTCTTACCACTTGAACATATATCATAAAACAGGAAAATTCAATCTGACCTTAAATATAACTTATCGACTTGCCGTAATACTTAAGTTGCACTTTCAGATAACGAAATTACTTATTGTAAGAAGAGAAATACCGATTGAATTTAGCGTTTTGTAAACTTTTGGGACGGTTTTTCCCTTGTTCGGTTTCGTCGAATCAGAATACATTTTTCATTTGTACTGTCCGACACGCTATTGTTCCGAGAACGCTCTATATGCAAAGGCGTTCTCTGTCGTCAGATCTTAATGAGAAAAATCGAGATTCATAATAGGCTGTCTGTCCTGTCCGCAATTTGAAAAGGGACAGTGAAATATAAAAAGTCAAAGGGATAATTTCTCGAAATCCCTCGGGTAGGGCGGCGAAATATTGAACGCGGTCTTTAAAATTGAAACGAAAAATAAAAGAAAAAGAGTCGCACGTACACGCACGACGCACGCACGCACACACGCAGGGTCCTGTTGGCTTGGTTTCAAACATTGTTAACGCGGACGCCGAAGGTCAGATTTTTATCAAGGGTAAGCGCCTAGACATTTAATACTACAGTCAATAGACAATATTTCTCGGCGCGAACCCGTTCGATCAGCCGAATGGGACTTTTATTTCACCGTTAATTCGTCTATACGTAGGTTGAACAATCGTTAAAATATGGCTTACGTGAAGGGAGTCTTCGAGCAGATTACGAAGAAAGATATTTTCTATTCCGTTCAGACTTCCACAATCGTCAGTAGCAGTCCGTAACTGCCGTAACTGGAGTGGCTAAATATATCGGACGACGAAATCAGCATTAAACCCCAACTTTCATTATAATTCAGTATTACATTTAGTTTTTTTTGCATACGTAATATTTTTCTACGCAATAATGATCTTAGCACAAAAGAGTTTTACCTTTGAATTACAAGTAATGTTTATTTGAGTAATTTATATATATATATATATATATATATATATATAAATACAGCTTTTAACTAAGATTGCTCATCCTATTATATTTAAGTTTGTTCGAAGCATGTAATTTCGCAACATTTTCATGTCCCTCCGACTGTCGGCGTCTTTTACTGTACTCGGAGGCGATTGTACAACGTATGGAGGTCAAGGTTGATCATTCAGTCAGTACGAAACACGAGGAAAACGTAAACACGGGCCAAAAAAACGAAACCGGCCTAGAAAACAGACGGCTCGTTCACAATTAGGTCCACAGAAACGGACCGATAGCCTGTCAACCTTGTAATTGTGAGGCCGTTTCCAAAAATTTGATACGTCCCAGAGAAAGTCAAAAAAAAGGTAAGATTTAAAATTCTCTATGTTGTACGGATCTGCTGGAACAATTTCGACCAGAGATCATTCCAACGAAATGAGTCGTTTAAATATGTTATAGAAATACGGTCTTTCGAATCCTTGATAAACCGAAGGGGAGTAAAATAAATCAAGGGCCACCTATGTATGCTACAGCTCGAATTCGTTGAAAAACATCGCACCGAAACGTGCAAAAACGAATTGCGAAAGCGGCATTCGTCAGAGCCAATTAACAGTGCTTTCCTAACGGTTGTGCATATCGAGCTCATTTCTCGAGACGCCTTTCGCGCATGAATATTCAATATTTCGGAATTTTTCGGTTTATCTGGTAAGTGTATGGAGAAAAAAACAGATGGGGATGTGCACACAGAAGTCCAGTGAACCCGTGGCCCCTAAATTAACATTACATTAAATTAGATTACATTACATTAATGTCCACACAAGTGCCAAGTACACACATCAGTATTTATTTTAATAATGGGATCATGAACAGTCATAATCGATAGCCTTGTGACACGCGAAACAGAATGGAATTAATACAAAAAAATCCCCTTTCCCCTATCACCCGCTATCAAATGAATGAAACATAATTCACACACTTGGCCCAAGGGTAAAAAACGTCCATCGAGAAAAAAAAATGGTATACCTCGGTTTATACCATTCTACAATAAGTGGGGCCAAGGGTAAAAAGACAAATCCTGCAGTTCGTTTTTTTCGGTTTTCTAACCGCGTATTGAAGCGTGAAAATGGCGTTTGGTGAATAAAAAAAATTCTGAAGGAATAAAACTTCAGGAAACTGTTTGTTCACTGTCGCCTCGTTCAACACTTCAACTACTAGCCTACTACAGCTACTAAGCAACATTTATGTAGGCACTAGCTACAATAGTCAACAATTAGAGGAGAAACCCACTGATTCACCCCTTTTTTTATTACTTTTTTTATTTATTTTATTTTTTATTTTATTTTATTTATTTATCTATTATTATTAATATTTTTAATTTTATTTATTTAAACATTTTATTTAAACATTTAGGTCGCGTGGCCACTTCCTTTTCAGGCGTCTTGAATGTTGTTAAAAAAAAATAAATAAGGGAGATAAGAGACGTACATGAAAACCCAATTAAAATCAGGCATAATGTTCGAAGGTACGAGATTAATGAGGAGGAAATACGTTGGATGCCAAACCTTAAGGCGAAGATAGCTGACATTTCTGTATTAATGACTTTTTCAAAGTGTATCTGATTGAATGGTCAAACGAAAATAACGAAGATAAAGTCCCAATATATTTTTTTGTTATAATTTTCCGAATCATCTCACCTGTTTTCAAAGCAATAGTGCGTTTCAAAAACAGAACGATTCCCCCACGTCCCGCCGATTTTCCAGTCCGATGGCCCAGAACCGATGGCGGTCGAAAATGATTCGAGTCCTAAAAATAATTCCGAATTTATAAATTGCCGTGGTCCGAAGGGAAATATTGAAATCCACCAATTAAGGATAAAAGTACGATTGTGCCATTGCCGTTTCCTCCATTAGAAGGCGATGATTCATCGTTCCACAGCGTAGAGAAGGAACTGTTATCAAAATCCGGTGAATATTCATCACGGCGGTTAATTCGCCCGAAACATATATCATTACGATAACAGATGTAATAATAATTTAAAACGGAAACAATTAATTCGGTAATTAAGTCGGCGGGTAAGTAAACACAAAAGGGGCCCATTACTCAAAGTGCCACCTCAGAAAACTAGTCGCATATTTACAGCCTTTAGACGCGAAGATGACTTAAATGTCACAGTTGTGTCAGCAATTGTCCGATAATAAAAACATTTTTCCTGAAATATTTGTTAATTAGTCTTATTCTGTCTTCACCGAAAAGTTTCACTAAACCGCATTAGATATTGATTATATTTCGGTTGACACTAGACAAGATCGGCCTTGGAAATTGATTGTAAATAAGTGGTATCTAAAATTCAGCAACGCGTAGGATACCAATAATGGTAATTTATACATTTCAAATATACCACAAAATAGGTTTTTCATGCCGAAAAATGTGAAAGTTAAAGTCGAATTTTTTGCCTCCGAAAATCTATTTGCCTTATACTAGATTCAAACCAATGACTAGGCCTGCCTTTTTAGCCAAGACTACGTATGTTTCTATATATTTTTGAATTTTCTCAGAAACTTTGGGGTTCTAGTCATATGATGCGTATCACAGGCAAACGAGTTTTGCGTCACCGTCCGTTGGCTAACCGACACCTGCTCCGTGACTTAGGGGTCTGAAACCGAGCCCACAATAGTGCCCATAATAGTGACCGCGCCAATGTGCATTTGCACTATACGCTCGTGATTCTATTTTAAACGGCGGAGATGACGAAAAACCGTGACTGTCGTGCGCTTGGAAGGTACCATACTGTTTACGTTGTGAACGATATTTAAATTTTGAAATAAATTAAAATATTTTCAATACTATACAACAAATAAATTTTCAATAAAATAACTCTATTAAGTGGAAATCAAAAACTCAGCTAATTTGTCTATTTTCATCACACGTGTGTTCATTATGCCACACGTATCTCAATACACGTGCCAAACAATATCTCGCACAGAATATATTTATTATTCAAATAGGAAATGAAAAAAATTTTCAATCAGTCCTAAATTTTAAATTGTTTAAACGTTTATTTTCTGACACGCTGGCAGTAGATAATATTCGAAATAGGAAATGACACAATGTATCCAAGTGATTAATGGAACTTGTTGTTTGTTCATTTCCTATATGAACTAATTAATTACTCTGTTAATTAATTTTCAAAGCGTTTAAATTTTGGTCACCCCGTTGTTTGGGATACGTTAATTTGGAGTTTGAAATATAATTATTTCTTTATAGATTTATAAGTATTAAAATTACAAGTTTACACCGAGCGCGGAGTGGGAAACAACGTTCGGTGCTTCCGCCGAACGTTTCGCCCAATAAAGTCGGGCAGATTTTTATTTTAAAACTGAAGAAAATTTCGAGTTCATCCTTCCACAATAACGGGTTAACTTCAGAGCTGTACGCCGCCTGGATTCATTATCGAATATGATCTTAATTTTTCTTTTAAATTATGGTTATACGTTTAATTTGTTCCGCGGCTCTTTACATCGACGTTCGGTGCAATTAGATCGTGGAGGAAAAATCGACTTCAAAATGCTACGGTCGATTATTCCCGGAGGTGGTAAAAAAAACATCCAGAATTCAGATGTTCGAGCGGCCTTCAAATTTGTGCCCGACCTTCGACAATTTGTTTGTTTCTCGTGAATTTCTGGTTTTAGAGGAAATTAATAAAGTGGAGCCAGTAACAAACAAAAAATACGTTAATAGAAACCGCGTTTCTGGCCTAATCCGTTTCCTATTGAAGTCTGTAATCAATCAGACTAACCCAGGCAAATTTGATAATTTGAATACTAATTGAAATTTGAGCTCACTATTTAAAACCCCGACCATTAGTTACTGTCTAGAACCTATAACTTCTTAATTATAATAATTGCGTATATATATTTCTAAATAACGAAATCTTAAGAGTATACGCACCTCTGATTAAAAGGGACAACTAACTGATTCATCGTTCCAAAGAAAAACAAGCAGCCGCTATTGTTATCACAGTGAATATTCATCGCCGCCGCTTATTCGGTCGAAACACATATATAATTTCAATAATAGATGTAATAATAATTCAGTACGGAAATGATTAATTCCGTTAGTCGGCGGGCGTTTATTAGTAAACAGTAGAGTGGGCAATTATTCAGGTTCGGGTACCTAGGAACACATATCAAACATTCCCAAATAATGATTATTGTTTAAACTCCCTCCAGACCGAGGACTTTCCAACGTATATAAGTTACTGAGAAATAAATGTAATAAAAAATTACTTAGAAATCTGTAGCAATTACCTAAGGCGTAGGATAAAGGAATTATGTCATAATAGCTTACTGTTGTAATTCACTTATCAAAATGCCTTCACAAGAGAAGTCTATAAACAATTCCATATTTAATAACGTCAACTTGAAACAGAAATTTCAGAATAAATATTTTCAAACTTGTCTATTCAATTTTTACCTACATTCAGAATTATACAGGACGGCAAATTTATATAAAAATTATGTTCAAACAGCCGATTGTTTAGACCTGGCGTAAATAAGTGTTTCCAGAAACGTCCTCGTTTCAACAACTGTATCACTATTGCGCAACCGCAAACGAGAGATAATATTCGCATTGTGCAACTGGGAGAAAAATGCATTATGCGGTCTTTAATTGGTAATTAATTAAGTGGCGAAAAGTCCTTCAACGCCCTTAGCCTTCGCCGAGAGAACTCGTTACTTTTGAGGTAGTGCGAATTGCATAAGAGATTACACCGCTTATCATTTTATCGGGCGGCTTTAATGGGATGATGAATGTGCCTTTTCGACCGACCTTACCCAGTTTACGAGCCCGAATGGCATTGTCTATTGCTAGACAGATTTCTATTGTTCAACGATCGAAAACAATTACGCGACAGGCGCCGAGAAACTCCTCTGCGAAGTGTCAAGATATCTTTCCCATTGTTTAAATTAACAGAGCAAGTAGGGTATATTTTCCTATTTGCTAATACGTTATGTCGGTTCACGGAAAAATCTTAATCAAAATCTGCGGCTAATTTAATAATATATATGCTTCATGACATAATTATATTCACAGAGGGTAAATAATGAAATGTTTGCTAAATTTAAGTATAATGTGCTGAATGATAAATTTATTACTGTCCTTAAAGAATTTAGTTTTACTTTATTCCCGCTTATATTTATTTTATTGTGTTTCCAAGTATCTGGAAATGTTCTGATTATTCGGAGTCGTTAGTTTAATACTGTCGGTTTAATACTTAAATCGTTATAGACCAGTTTAACCTTTTAATGCGCTCATCTGGAAATGAAATGACCGGCAGTTACAGTCAATTGATTAACATTAGAAAGCACTAAGGGTTAGGTCGGCTGTGTTTTACAGGGAAGTGCAGTCAACCGGATGGCAACCGCAATGAAACCTCGCGCCGATTTTGAACGAGTTTTTCAAGTTCCTCTTTTTCTCTCTCTTTTTTATTTCGGCCGAAACGAGTTTATTATTCCGGGAAATCCCAGCTTCGTGTAATTTCCGAGTACGCAAATTTCTCTGGAAACTGAGTCATCGCGGAACCGGTTCCAGAATTTGGGAAAGTTTCAGAGCGGGACCACTCTATACGGAATGGTGCGGTCCCATAGTGAAAGTGCTGTGACGCCGCAGACAGGCTGTCCCGCAAGCAACCTAGGTGACTCACCTAACTAATGGCTGAAAGCTATCGCGGATGGCGAACAGCCGAAACCGATCTCTGGCGAAAGAAAAAAACCGGAGAATGGAGACAGGGGAGTATAAGAATGATGGCATGATGTCCCAATACCTTAGTATTCTAGTAATCGTAGTATCTTAGTAATCCATTGTATATTATATTATGTTGTCAGTATAATTCCACATAAATATTATGTCAGCCACTCAATAATAAATTTCATTTTGATTGAAACTAAATCAACTGACTCGCGATATTCACTAAAATTTCTTCCCCCTGTACTTTTTAAAGAACGCATCCCTTAGTAATATACTCCCAGAGATTTCTCAACCAATAAAATTTATTACGATTTTACATTCAGGTTGCACTGTTACATGGGCCCCATTATCTCTGCTCATTGCTTGCATATATCAATTTGTTTAATATGGTAATAATTTCCGATAGTTAGTTATTCAATTATTATATTACAATAAATCACATTGCGGACGATAATACATTTACATATTGCAATTCGTTCTGACTTCGAATTACTTATTTACTATGCATTAATTACTGTGTATTACGCACTTACAATTATGGATTATTTGAGTTTCTGTCAAATTTGTCTGAGTAGTTCAAAATTTAAACGTTTCTTACGGATACTTCCGAGCATAAAATATCCTATATCTGTCCCGCCACGTAGGCTACCGCGTTTACTACCGGGGCTGGGAGAAGATTGAAAACCTCCTTAAACCAATGAATTGCTGTGTAAAAAAACGTTTCCTGCCAATTGTTTAGGGGTATAGTATAAATAACGGATACTAGTGACCACACAAGTGATCATTATATTATGATTATCGGAAGGGTTATACAGTCCATTGATATTCAATTTTGTGATTGATGTGGAAAATAATTATGCGGGAGGCCAATATGCCTTACCGCTGCGACACTAAATTCAGCCTTTACAATCTGCGGGGTGGATCTCTGGCGCTTTGTTTACGGAGCTGTTGCGGCCGCTAATTAATTACAAAACTCCGAGATGATATCTCCAGAATCTGTTCTGTTCTTCGGCCTCCTCCTCCCGCCGCCCCCACTGCCGCCCCCGAAGGTCGCCCGGGCTGCGGCGGTAGGCGTTTCACAAGGCGAGCGGTACCCGTTTCCGCCCATCTCGGTCGCCCGTTGCCCAACGGCCCCCGCTTTATTTCTTCCTTATCTCAATCGGCCCGGTCTCAATTAAGCGGAGCCGCCCCCATAAGCCGCCGCCCCCAGGGCTCAATCGAGCCGAACGTTGACCGATATCAATCCATTTAGATTCGATCTAGCTCGGTCGTTTCAATGAAATAGGCGTAATTAATTCTTCTATGGTTTATAAAATACTTAGGCAGAAGTCAGTACATGTTGATAACTCTAAGTAACTGAGGATCAAGATCAAGCAGAGGAATGATTTGCTATTTTATTATAGCTGCGGTGTATTAAATCTATAAATTACTCCAACCTTATGTCATCGTATTTTTAAATTGAAATACGAGGATATTTAGTGGGTGAATATGAGTCCTTCGGGATAATAAATTCATGTTTTGACACCTGACTGTAAAAATCGGATATAGAAAGGGAGCGAGTCTGTCCTTGCACAAGAACGAGTGGAGTGGGTGGGAGCTCTCTCCTCTCCTTTGTGCCGGTTCAATGTCAATGGCAGAGCGGCAAGATAAGCCCTATACCAGACAGCCAAGCTTGGGCATATTTTGGTCCTCTCTTTTTTTTTTTCTTTTTTCGTGACCACAAAAACAACACAAAACAATTGTGTGATCGAAAAACGCCCGCTCTACGAGTAGCAGGTCCGTTCAGACCGCGGTCCTGGAGATGACGCCCTACAGTGTGCAAATTACCACTAAGACCCATGATTCCTTCCTTGTAATATAGCTATATGGGATAACACATTACTAGAGGATGGTTTCCAGAAATACGGACATAAATAAGTCATAATCCTGAGGGTGAAAAACCCTTCCACTCGCTCGGGTGATTTCCAAACACAAAACCGAGGCTCACCCCACAGTATTATTCTAGTTCTGGTCGCGGGAAACATACAAGTTATTATGTTTTATTAAGTTTTTCGATTTTGTTATATATTTGGGCTCGCGGCCTAAATATTAATGTATGTATTACGGTGTTAAATTATTATTAATGCTTTTCAAGTTAATTACACCCGGCGATTCCGAAAATCTTTATACAGAGTACAAGCGATCTTTCATTACAGCATCCCCGCTACAGTTGCAAGCGGCAATTATTGCTCCACCCCATACACCGGGTGTACAATCTATACGCGTAATTCCATTACGATATCAGATATCATTTAAGTCATCTAGTTACAGTCGTTGATTTCCCTCCCTCCCCTTAAATACATGGTCCATGGTCGCCCAACTAACATTTCCATTCGGCTAATTGGTTTCCGCTCCGGCGGATATCAAAATAACGGGGTCACGTTTAGAGCGGACGGCGTGTCCGCCTGTTCGCCACGGTTCGGAACATGAAAGCTGGGGACCGGGGACCCCACCGCGTCCGACAATCGGGATATTATGAATCCAATTATTACCGGTTGCAAGTCGAAACGAACAGAAGAAGACACAAGGTACTATCCTCCTGCAGGGTATTGCAAAGCGGGTCCGAACTAGCGGACGAATCGATCTCAACTCTGGCTCTTGTTTGCACGAAGTGCGTTGAAATTTAAATCCTTTATTTATTATTATTTCAGTTCTTTTTTATAAATATCGTTTAACTGACTAAGTCGTACGTAATCGCTTCGACTGAGATAATTATTTCTTCCCTTCTTTTAACTGTTATATTGCCGCAACTACCCAATACGATTAGCGACATTGATACTAAAGTAGCACTAATATAAATATAGCATAATGGGGGACAAAGCCCTGTGGCTTCCTCCTTTTTTCAAAATTTATTTCATTTATTTTTCCGGAATATTTAGATCGCGTGACCACTTCCATGTCAGGCCTCCGCAAGGAACGTTTGGTGCAAGAGATAGTTTTCGGGTTCTTTCTCTTAATTATATATCCATTGTGTAGAATAAGTAACCATAAAAATGAAATTAAATTAGATTTGATTTTTGTATTTAGTATTATGTAGATATAGTGTGGCAGTTTATAACGAATGGAAAACCGGAATGCGGTTCTCTTTGACCTCAGGCGTGCCCATACTATCGGTATCACTATATAAAACTACTTGGCCCCGAGTTCGATTCCGCGGAGGCGTTCAAAATTCCCCCTCAATTGCAAATGTCAACCGATCAAGACAGGTGTACTCAATTGATAATAAAAAGTTAATGAGCCTCAATGTTTTAATTATTTTCCGAGGACAATTGGTATAATCAGAACCGAAAGGTCTAAGAGCGCGGCTCCACGCGTGGATAACTCGCAAACCAATTAAGTGCCGTGTTCGGAATAATTGCCGGGTAAATTATCCAGACATGGAACCCTAGCTCGAGTATTAGAAACTGAATGATTAGAAATGAGCGGGCTGGGAGGCGCATCTTTCATAATTACCGGCCTAATGATTAGATGTTTTATTAAATCACCGATAAAAATCTGATGTCTTGGTGCCTCCAACTAATCGGCGTCGGTTTGTTTCCCATTCCTGCAATTACACTTACAAGTACTGTCTGTTGTACATTCTTCCGCTCCGTTGGACTCCGTTGAATAAAATCAGATCTGTCTTCAATATTGAATAGAATTCGTGTAGGACAGCCAAAGCTTTTTAGAATTTTTTCGGTTTAATTCTCCTGCACTAGGAGTTGTTCGTTCAGAGCCAATATACAACTGGTTCTTATTGACGAACTATATGCGTATACAATTTAATTAAGCGCAATATATTAGGTGATTACGCTTTAAAAATAGAAAGAAGTTCGTTTCATCAGTTCGTCTCATTTGGCCAACAATTGTTTTGTTGTAGAGCGAGAATCAGAAAAATTATTTTTCACAAGCACAAATAATTATCAATAACAAGAATTTCGCATATCTGGCTCGCCAAATTGGGGCCGCGCGCTGGAGACCAAGTACCCTTGGAGGCCGATCTGTCCCAGCTTCCGGATACAGTCCGGGCCCCAGCCTCTCCGTCTCACTATCTCTCTCTCTCTTTCTCTCTCCCGTTCCTCGCCTATCATTCTCTCTCGTTCTAGAAGCCGCCCAAGGCCGAACACTGTCACTTGTCGTCCCCGCCTTTGTTCGGAAACACCCATTGGCGTTTAAGTTTTAATTGCACCGTTATGGGTTTTCTGTCGGTACGTTGGACGAACTACAAAAATATTCAGAATTGCAACCCCGCCCCCCACAGGGTACGTTGCATGAAATTACGGTGATGACTTTACTACGGTACTGCCGATATGCGATGGCGAAAAGGAGAAATAGAAAAAAGACAGATGAAGGGAGGTTTAGTTTCAGTTCGTAAAACATATTACTAACAGATCTTATAACATCAACCATAATGTATTACACTTCACTGTATATTATAGACATACCAATTGCCATGACCTTGATTAGTCGAAGTCACCTACTGTTACTATCATGTTGGAAATGTTCTATGGAAAGTTCAACATATTATTAGTTCTTAAGGTCTGACAATCCAGAGATATTCCGACGTATTTTCAGATTTCCCCTTCATGGTCTAAAAGGAAATTGATCTTTCGATGTTCGACCTCGGCCGGATATCCCAATGCCGCACGTGGGTTCCGGCAGGACGGGCCGAATGTATCTCCTTAAGAAAGTCATAATTTCGGAACGGGTAATTGATTTTCAAACGGTCATTCAATCAAGCGTATACCGTATACATGTGGACGATGACAGAGATATCTATAATACCCCAACTACAGCTGCAAACAGTACAACGTACTCTATACACTCACTAAAAAAATACATAGGTAGTCTAGTAGTCTTATATAGTGATGATAATCTGATAGGATACATAATCGGACACCGGTACCGCGCAATAGTACAGACGGAATGGTACTAAAGGGTGGCGAGCAGCCAAAAATTGTCTATGGTGAATGGCGACAGAGAATCGTAAAAGTGATGACATTCCAAACCCTCGTGGACCCTCAAACTAATACCTTGAAACCTAATATTCTACTAATAAATAATTTTATTGCACATATGTGTAAGCAAATAATAAACGAAGTTCCATTCACAAGCCCAAAGATTGGGATATTGTCGCACAGGAGACAAGAATACTGAACAGCTTTATTGGCCGATATTCATCATTGTTAGTTGCGTATTCCGAACCCGTCCAGTTCATATGTTTCTTCTCCCTTGCCACAGACAAACCGAGTTCAATCATCCCCTTTGGGTCTTAACGGAGCAAGGAAAGGAGAAATCGATTCGGATGAACGTGTTATTTAAGCGCAGTTCACCTACTAAATAAGCTGTTTTTCTCACATCTCCTATCATTGTAAATGGAGTCGCATTCAGTAATTTATTCTATAATGGACATCCGCTACTGAAGATGGCTGGGGCCGAAAGCGGTCTGGCACAGGCCGGTCAGCTCGTGGAGTTAGGTCGTGGAATGATGCTATTCATTATTACATAATAATTTGGATTCGGAAAATAATTTTCCGAGGAGGGGAGGGGGAAGATTGCATTTTTTTGCTTCAACTTATTCCCCGTTTCTTCGTACCGCATCTCCTTTCGCCGTATTGAATATAATTTCCGATTGGGCAAGAAAGAAGGTCCAACCAGTGGGCTTTTCCGCGGTTCTTTGAAAATCCGCCGATCGGTGACCGTGTTTCACTCATGTTTTCCTTTCTCATCATCCTTTTCCTCCCACCTCTCCACCCATTTACAGTCGCGTGTCGTAACTTTGCACATTTTATTCGTTCTTCGGAAATTCTCTTTGTCAATGAAAAGTATGGGGGATGTTAGAAAAAACCGTGCGGTTTCTATCATATCCCGGAATTATGACAAAGTAGTTTTTATTTTAAATATTTATGTGACCAGGCATGTAATGACCAAGACATACGAAACAGTAATACTGTAATACACCCAAATATTAATCATGATAATACATCATCCTTCAATTTAATATTCACACGAGATCTTTTAGATTATACATACTCACTGAATTTTGTTTTTGTTCCTGGACAAGTTGAGCAACATATGTCTTCTTCAGATACAAAAATACCATCGAAACATCATTATTTCAAATGGCGATAGAAAATCGTAAAACCGATGGTATTCCAAAACTTCGCGGGCCCTCGTATTAACGCCCTAAAATCTAATATTCTAATGTAGAACTGCGGGAAATTATAACATCCCATTCGTGGTCACAGTCATACGAACTGTCTCAAACAGCTTCTATTCTCGTTTCTTAAGCCCCCTCCCCTCGCTACCTGTCGCCTAATAAGGAAGAATTACAGATTTTTTTCTTCATGAATATGTATATAAAATAAATAAATATGTATATATTCTAAAGGGCTATGCGAGGGTTAGTGGAATAATCAAAGATATGATTGACGTTGATGGACAAATAGTAGCCTCCCGTCCACAAAACGATCAATTTAGACTATACTAAACACTATACTTATAAACTAAATTTTAAGAATAATTCAATAAATTGTCTCTCTTTCAACACTGGAGTTTTATAATCGAGTAGAAAACATACAGTTTTATAAGGAATATAAATTAATAAATCATGAGTGGTTTCAAAATTTGTCAGCGTACTTGTGTTATATCGCCGCATTAAAAAATATGCCTACTTTCATGTAAGTTGGACTAAAGTTGGAGCTCGGCCAGAGGCGCACGAGCATATTCGTTAAGATAGCCGGTTAATCGAAATAATGTACGGCCTATATTAATTCGAACCGCTGTACGAGTAATGCAGCACCATTTTGTTCATATCGGCGGTCAGAGATTGCTTTACGGCAATAAATCCTATGAGCAATGCCGCGGCTGAGGTATACCCCCTGGGCGTTCCCATTACCGTCCAAGTGCGAGGCAATCTCTTCGGCCCGAGGTTCTTTGACTGCGCCCATCGTATATATACACTTATAAACCGCCTGCGATTTCCCGTTCTCGTCTGAAATTACAGATCATACTTTCCTGCTCAGCGTCTTTTTATCCTGGCCGACAGATTTCCACTGTACACTTCAAATATGGCCCGAAATTGCAATGAATTCATTATTTCACTTGTACATTTCATTTTTTTTAACCTTTATTTTATTTTGTACAATCAACATTGAATGTTATTAGTACAAGTGCTGATTTTTTTTCACATGGATTTCGTGATAAAAGAAACCACCCAAATATGTGCACTTTTGACACAAGAACAATTATGATCTAAGGGCTAGAAGACCTCTAGGCCAGCGGCGTTTAAGCCGACGCGGGGGATAATGGATGGGTAAGAGAGGAAAGGGACTGAACGAGTGGATTAGGATGAGGAGAAAGGCGGGAGTGGAACTTGAACTGTGGATTGTGTGGTTAGAAACATACCAGGGAGCATTAAGGATGGTAAGAAGGACTTTTGACTGGAATCTCTGGATGCGAGCGATGTCGGATTTCTCGGTGAAACCCCATAGCTCTATACCGTATGTCAATGTCGGTTTAAGTATCGCTTTGTATACTGTCAGTTTGTTACTTAAGGTCAATTTTGATGTCCGTTTTATTAATGGCCTTAAGAGTCCAAATTTTCTGGTTAAATCGATTCTTTTTAGTCGGGTATGGGGATTCCACGTATACATTTCAAACATAATAATATTTACTGTATTGTCTTGTATAATGTACGCAAAGAAGATGTCAAAATACACTTCGCCGGCGACTTCTCGGAGATCTGGTTCAGACGTTCGATTATAATCCAATTACCGTTTCTGCATTCCGTAAGAATTTTATTATTTCATCCCGTAATATCGTTGGACAGGTACGTCGATTCTGAGCCGCGGGGATATAAAAAAAACATATTCGCCCTGATATCAATTAGGCACGGGCGTAAACACTGTGACAGTTTCCTGGTTCCCGGGGACGGCCAAACTACCGGGTCGGATAATTTTTCATTCCTACCATTATTCAATTCCGAATTCAGCGGGCCTCGACAACCCAGATATTTCCGGCCGGTGTCGAAAACGCGACCGGTTTCTCGTAAGCGAGAACGTCTATTGTAAACGCCAGAACGTAAATAGGAAGGAGAACGCGATATCGAAAGGGGAGTAGACGGACGGCTGTTGGAGCGGCTCCGGTTCCGCGTTAACGGTACCTTCCGTCGGCCCGCCGTGTAGGTTTCGAATTCACGATCCGAGGCTGAACTTCCATAGTGTACAATCACTATAATAGCGGCACTATAATGGAAAACATTAAAGCGTAAACAATACTCGCGTTCAGGGTAACCTGCGATATTTACCGTTGCGTTAATTTTATGGAACAGAATTATTTATTATATCGTATTTCCTAGATACATTTTATTTCCTGAACTCTTATTTAAATTTATAGTTCGAGGAAAAATAAATACGTTTCCATCGATTCATCCCTCGTTCGGATAATCCATCAACAGCAACTCAAATCGCAATGGCCTCCTCACTTATTTTGGGATTATACCAGCCAATACTAAAATATTGGGTACTTTTCCTTTCCGCTAAAATCGCCAAATAATGTAGAATTCCGCCAAATTTCTTACAATCATAGGGGGAATGTTCGTTTGGGGCCATGTGCTCTATTCTCTGAATTTATTCAAAACAAAGCAAGTTTTTCTTTTTTGCTGCAATCTTAATTTTTGTAAAAAAAAGATTTTTTCCTTTTTCTCAAGAGAAAGGTATATTGGCAAAGAATGATTTGCTTACTATTAATTAATATTTCTTTATAGTTAAACGTTTTCGACTTTTATTCCGTTGACTGTTTTGTCATTCGCTTCGCTTGGCGAATTGGCTCCCGTTTGTTTCACAATTGGCGACATTTGCGCCCGGCTAACAGAAAAGTACCAAATATTGCAAATAATTAGTGCAATAAAAAGCAGTTGGGTTCTTTCTACCCAATTCTTTTGGTTTTCACACCCATAATAAAAATCAAATAATCAAATTGGAATTTTTATTATTCAAACCTCCGGCAGGTTGTAACGTAACATCATTTTTCACGAATATCACTTATAATTTATTGCGAGAATTTCAGTACGGATGACGGAAATAAATACATCCTTCCTTGTCCATTAGGTACGTCCCATTTGTAAAAGGGGAATCGATTTCGTAATGTGATTCTCCCGTAAAGAAAGGGCCGAATATTAAATCAGTGCATGTACTTTCCCTTTCATCCCTTTTCTCACCCCAGTTCTCACCCCGGCGTTTGTCCGAAGCCCCACGAAGCTCCAGGCAAAAAAACCTTCGGGGACCCGCTAAATATTTTTTCCCCGGGGTTAAAATTTACGATTACTATATGACACTTGACAGTTGCAAAAAGGACGAAGTATATTTACTCGATACACAAGGAGCGGAAAGCTACATACCGACGCACGTCTAAGTATTTTCTACGCCTGCAGTCTATGACTCATTGCATTCGATTTAAAAATGAAATATGAAATGATTTGGATATATAAAGTTATACTTTATAAAGATAAACCCTTAACAAAGTGCAGTGAAACATTATCTCTTCCAGGTTTCCTTATGACGGCTGGACATTTCACCGTCCGAACTGAAATATAACCGCGCCTGAAGGTTAATTGTCCATTTCGAATGACGGATGTCATTAATAAAAATAATAATAAAAAAAGGAAACAAATTATAGTCTCTAATTTCAGTTGTTAGAAGCTGGTTTTTAATACAATTGGAAAAATAATATTTCAATTATTTTTAATATAAATAATTCTCTTATTTTTTATAAGTATTCTAGCTTTCACGGTATTTTCTTCTTGCAATATAATCACTGCAAAAAAGTGTTATATCGACATAGTATATAGTCAAAATATGATGAATGCATTACTGAAAAAATTCTGAATGAATTTAAAATGATAATTTCTTAGAGTCACAAATTTAAATCATGCATAAGTTTTTTCGATTATACGAGAGTGCAGTTTTAGATGAAGGTTTTTCTCCTATCAAGAGTGCTTTGGTTCTATCACCGAACGGCGAATATGGATCGGGCGCCAGTGCCATCTAAATCACCAGGTGACACTTCAGTACTGCAGCAATCGCCTATTTGAGTGTCTGTTAATTACCGTGTCAGCGTAAAATATCGGTTCTAATCGAGGGAAGCATATACGAGCGAGGCCCCAATATCAACCCGTGGCATAAATTCAATCTTTCACAACTTCCGACACCCATTTGCTGAATGTAGTAAGCACAGGAATTGCCTTAGGTCCAAGGACGGGTCCGACACAGCCCTGTCAAAGTAATTATTTTTACTCGTTTATAAATGTCCTGCAGTGATTTACCCAATGACATTATTTGCCATCAAATATTCCAATGGTCATTGCAGTAAATACGGCAAAAAAACAGTTGTTTTCACAACTTTTCTTGGCTGAAACTGGACACAGTTATACGGGGACACCCGTATAATGTTTCTAATATACGAATATTTAAATTGAGTCACTTTTCTCGACTATGTGCCCTCGAATAACATAGTAACTAATGACGAAATTATGTCACAGGAAAGGAAAATATCACAGAAACATGTGGCCGAATAGTAAGTAAATACAAGATGAGATATCCTTAACAAAAATCAAAAGATTAAATATCATTAATAAACTAAGTGATACTACACTAGCCAAGTTGCTTCTGTCTCCTCTCGCCGGTTTGTCTTTTGCTAGACCGGTTTCGGCTGCTCGCCATCTTCAGTAGCGGTGGTAGTCACTTTTGGCACTTTGGATGTTTGAATGTCTGGATGTCTGATAAACATCCAAAGTGCCAAAAGTGACTAACACCGCTACTGAAGATGGCGAGTAGCCGAAACCGGTCTAGCAAATGACCAAGCCGGCGAGAGGAGATAGAAGTACACGAAATCTAAAGTTGAGTTACATGTTACAACATGAGTTACTGAATAGAAACGACCGCTACAAAAATTCCAAAATATGGTCTAGACCATGTCGAAGGAGATGGGAAAAATACTTAAAGAAAACATTTTTCCGATTCCGAAATAATTCAAGGATTCTCAGTCTCGTTGTGAATTCAGTCTTCAGCATTGCTCGGCGTGTTAATGTCAATTTAAGAGTTTATGCCTCCCCAAAACGCATTAAAGTTGGAATTCGTTTATTCCAACCAGGTGCATGTAACAAACTTTAATGCGTTTTCAGAAGATCCGTGCATTTTCGGAATATCTTCAGTCCAGATCTTTATCCTCAGCACTGAGAAGAGTCATAGAAATCGCACTAGTGACGACAACTCAGAATTGACAAAGTAAAATTAAGCCTATTAATAAACTAGAAATATCTTAATATTAACACGAATAAATATATGAACATTTTCTTCTTTACTGACTTGTGAATTCTTATTCTTTTCAAAGAAAAAAAAATGTAATCCTTTTAATTTCGACGTCCTTACTTCTACCGACAATGGTATACAACTCATTGTGTGGAATATGACTGCTGCATCTAAAAAAAAAACTGATACTTGGTGGAACGCGGATAAATGTTTCCATCAACCGACTTGGTTGATCGGTGAAGTTCTTCTATTTCCCGTATAAACTGTTGCAATTTTTTCCCCGGGATGGTTGGAAAAAAAAGAAATTGCAATTTAAATTATGAAACCTCCGTACGACTGGAAGAACAGGTCATGCAAAACTGGAATTTGCATGTTAAAATGTTGAAGGCATTACTTTTATATAAGGTAACAGGCGATATGCATAAACTAATGGACCGCAACGAGGAAGTGCAAGTGTTTTTTCGTCTTATACATATTTTTACAGCACACGTATTCCAGAGTATTTCTTGAATAGGGTATTTTTTTCGAAAATGTTTCTTAATGAAATACAAGTTGAAGAAGGCTGGAAAGAACTAGAGTATCCTATTTATTGATTTAGCGACGTTTTGATGTCACATGTGACCTCCCCTCAAAGGACCAACGTGTAAATCATACGAAATTGTTTCTTCATGTTGTTAAACGGCTGTTTTTAAACTATAGACTGATTTTAATGACATATTAAAGCCTTACACCTAAGAACGAGACAGGTTAGATTGTAACGATGGCGGAGTCTATCTTTTGACTTGAGAGGTGTTCTCAGTTTACCTCGAAAGTGTCTGTATTCTGCGCCAGTCTGGAATGCATTAGAGGTATCAGAAAATGCGATTTTGTAGGCTTTATCTTTCGAGTGCTCATAAAGCTTTTGAGGTATAAGCTCAATGAAGTCTGTGAATTAGGCATTATTCAATCCATTTATTATTCCAATCCTCTGACAGAGTACAACTTGCGCTTGAGTCTAGGCCGGCCACATAACAATCGGGGCGCATATTTTACACCAATAATGCCCAGAAATTGTAACTTTAATTCGACAATAATTTTTTTATTTTCCTGCCCCCCGGGAAGTTAAACTTTTGCCAATGACCCAGTAAACAGTCGTTTTCCAACAGTCTGCGTTCAGTCGGAGCATGTGCATTCGCATTAAGGTCACAAGCATTCCCTTTCTCGTTCGGAGTCAGCGGTCGAATATAAATACCACGGAAAGAAAAAAAACGGAGCATTTCCAGCCGCAGATTAAACTAAGAAATATACAGCCTGGTTTCAACAGTTAATTGTCGATTTGGGTATCGTAAAGTAGGCGTTGGAGAAAATTATAAACCCAGAGTTATTACTTAAACAGTAATTATTTCCAATTAGCCACGGGCAGATGATAAATTCAATTATTACGTTTACTGGATACAGTGCAACGTGCGTCTCCTTGAGCGCCATAAATTGCGCATAATGGGTATATACAGAAGTGAAATACGAGGTAAAATAAAACCGATCTTTTTGTCTACACTTTTTGTGTAGCCATTTCTACTGGCTGTCTGATAATTTGATATCTTGGAGTTAATTCAGAAACTACTGTATAATTGAAATACGTATATATGTTCTATGGATTTAAGACTGACGGCTTAGCGGTCGCAATACAAAACTAGGCTTGACCTATCTCTCAAGCGAAGTGTGTAAAACCGGCTCCAGAATCCAACTCATTGGTTCGGTACCACACCTCTGTACCACGAGATGACTTTATTCCAGAGTATACTGTGTAATAATCTAAACTAGCATTACGATTTCTATGAATAATAAGTTATATTTAAAGCTTCCATTCTAGTTTAAAATCTTTAACAGATAAGTTGTTAAAGTGTATACTTGAGGTTTCGGAATACCTTGAATTGATTTAATTTCAGTTTGATTGTTTCCTGTAAAAAGCCTTTAGCATGTTTTACAAAGAATGTGCAAGGTCTAGTGCCGAAAAACGTGGGATTGTGATATTGGGAAAACTGGTCTTAAATAATGACGGATCGATTTTTATTATTATTAGCCCAAACGAATGCAGATAATGCGAAGGCGAACATGATCCATACTGTGTATCCAATGCAGGATTTTTTCCACTACGGCAGCTTTCGGATTTCAGCCGACCTTCAACCTGACCAAGAGCTCTTGAGCCGTCGCAAGTTTTACTTACTTTCGATCGGTGTAAGGGGGACCTTGCCGCCGCCCAACCTCTCAGCTTTAGCTTATATTCGACCCCAGTCTCCCATTATATAAGTCCGGGAATAAAAGAAGAAGAAAAATAAGTCTCAAGTCCCCCTATGTATATATATATATATATGTCAGTCTCGTTGGGGCGATAGCTGCAGTCGGTCAGAGTAACTGAGGAGCTGGCGTTATCCCTGCGGAGCGCGACCACATAATGTTAAATCTTAATGAACAGGATTTCGCCATTTACCAATTACGGTAATTTCGTCTTCTCTCTTCTATTACCAATAATGTATTCTGTACTTTTGAACTTAAAACTAAAGTAAATGAAAATTTAGTTAAGAAATTGTAACAGAATTACAGTTACCGACAATACTGACTAGGATTTACGAACTCCCAATATAAATTGGATCCAAAGATTTTCAAACACCCTATTACTCGCAAGTGTGTTTGTTGCAATTAATTCCAGGCCACTCAATAAAATTATTATTACACATAATAATCCTGAATGAAAATACCATTTCTGGGGTCATTTTATTTTGGTATTAGTTAATTAAAAAACGATCGTCCTATTTCAGATACCAAAAATAAGATATTACATAATCATTGATATTTTGTATCTATTTAACAATAAAATAACGTACTGTTCTCATCACCCGTTTTCATTTATGTCGTAGTAATTTCATTAGCGCAACAAATTTGAACTCGTAACAACCATGTTTTCATGTCCACTTCATCCTCTTCCCCATGAAAAAATTGTGCCCCGTATTAATTGATATAAAAGCGGCACAATTTATTCCCGCTTTCCGAATATCAACGAAGGCCCGTGCACAGCGATAATTGTGTATAATAATTGTACCCTTCATATTTTTATGTCTTCCAAACGGGGGTACGTGAAGCTAGTTACCATTGGAGGGGGGCCGGTTTTCAATAGAATGTTTATAATTGGAGACCGTAATTACCCTAACGACGGTGTTCTCGTTGACATTGGCACAATAAAAGGTTCCCCCGCCCCCCGCGTCGCTCTTATAATTGAGATTAAATGTAAATTCAAATGCGTTCGACGTTCGACCGCGGCCATATAGAGGACCGTTTTAATAGGAATTCGATTATTATACTGTATCGAAATTCGGCCTTCCGATCGCTCCGTCGAAGGGTAACGCCGAATGGAACATGGCCACTGGTACGGAACGGGACACGAGTTTACAATTTCTGAATGATTTAGATAGAAGCATTTCCAATACCGTATGCTGCTTGTTGAATAAACTACTAGACACCGGGCTGTAATGTTGTAATATTCTAGAAATATCATTATATTTATTCCATTACACGAAACAATTTAAAGTATATTGTAAACTACATACCATTTGGATAATACTATGTACTGTAAAATATTGCAAATTAATCGTGTAATACTTCATTACCTTGCACAACTGTGACCAATCGCTGTTCAACCTAAATACCAATCAAGATTTGAGTTTAAGTTATCAAGATTTAAGAAATAGAGTTCCTCGCTTCTCCGGTATGTTACAAGCGATTTTTTTGCAAATCTAATTACGAAAATGGGAACTTTATCTAATCGATTGAAGATCGATAATTGGGAACGGTAGGTCGTCCGCGAAGGGGTTAGAATAGTACCGTTGTTGCGATACTCTGTCCCCGTTATGTGATTATGTTTTATGGCTGACCGGTTTTGGCTTCTCGCCATCGTCTGTGGAGTTCGGTCTGTGACAAATGGAGGATTTTGCGTAGCGATACCCCAACATCCTTAGCAATGGAATTAATTATTGTAGATTTGTTGTTTCTGTCTCCTCTCGCTGGTTTGTTCTTCGACCGGTTTCGGCCGTTCGCCATCTTCAGTAGCGGTGTTAGTCACCATTGGCACTTTCGACCGTTTTCGGGCATCCTCGCAGCACTGTCACCTGTACTGTGATGGTCGTCTGTTTCTCGTGTGTATATATACGTCTCTTGTTATTGTGTTTTGCGGGGTGTGACTGAACAAGTGCCAGTGACAGTGCAGTGAGGATGCCCAAAACCGGTCTAGCAAAAGACCAAACCAGCGAGAGGAAACAGAAACACAACAAATCTACGGTATTCCAACCCCTCGCAGACCACAAAACAGGTATGTTAAACGAATTAATTATTAATAGGTTGGTGACATTTCCTCAAGGGGGTTCAGATTCTCCATTGTTCTCTCTGTTGTTTATTTATCACCTGTGTCTCTTTGTAAGCAAAATGTCGCAATATGGCCACAGAGGAAATTCAAACTGATATTTGAACGTCGGCGGGAAGCCGAAAATTAAATCCGCGCCCCATATCACAGGGGAAAAAAATGGGTTCAGAGTAAGCCCGCAGCACAAGCAATTAATTATCACATATATTAAATGACCCTCTCTCAGGTCCGATAAGCTCTACTAACTCCGAGTCTGAGTCACTATCAAACAATAGGCCGGTTCTGAAAGGTTGCACCGTTCACGATTCGTGTAATTTACTTTGTTGTACACAGCCGGCGGTTCGCATTTCTCCCTACGTCTCTCTCCTAGGTCCGCCCTGACCTCCCCTTCTTATTTCAGTTACAGTTTCCATCTGAATTACAACCTTAACCTCTACCATTTACAGGCGGCGGCCGGTATCTGTACAAGTGGACGGTGGGTAATTCCCTATCTGGATGATTTAAAACGGCCGACGGGGTGGGACCGATACGGCCGTAAAAATCGGAGTTAACGGAACGTGGAGAGGAAAAGGTAGGCGGCGGGCAAAGTGAAGGGTTCCCTACGCTATTTGGAAATAGGTAGGGGGCTAGTCGTAGAACCTTGTGTTGCTTTGTCTGTTTCTATTAAGCGAGTCTCTAAGCGGTCTTATTTTTACCTCTGCGTTCCTCTCCTCCAGTCGAATATCCGATTCCAGCTCATCATATTGACCATAAATTATTCCTAACATACCTCCACATTCACCGTATTTTATATTGCATCGACATCGTAAATAAAATATTTGATGAATACTTCTAATTCTCACCTAGGTACGTAGAATTCTAATAGAAATACATGACGTAATAAATTAATTCAATTAATCAATATAGATGCTTCTACTGCCACCACAATATGGAAAAAATTTATTACATTCAAACACTATTTTTACACTGTATTTTACATTCAATGTATGAAAGTTGAAAGAATAAAGTTCCGTCGAGGACAGCCAATACAAGAATGATCAGAATTACTAACGACATACTATACAAAAAAAAACATTTCATAACCAACTCATAAACTCAGTCAGTTTTAGTGAACTTTCATTCCCAACATTGGGGAATGTGATCATTCCACAACTCGTAAGATGCAGAAGATTAAGTTATTTTTGGTCCTCTACCCTCATCTAATGGGAATTTTCAGGATATACGGCCAGTAGTGAATTTCAGTTATTTCAAAGTCGATCTAAGATTTTTGCAAGATATCTCACAAAATTTGTTCGAAGGATATTGACTTCACTTGAAGTTTTAAGGCAACAATAATTGCTCTTACAATTCCCGGGAGTTTCAGCCTATTTATGTTTACGGAACATAAACGTTTCGCTCAAGTTAAAGTGGACATAAGTGGGAGTTGAATGAAAGTACATTGCCGGGTGTTAAAAGTCAGGGTGAGCAGAGCTTGAGAGTCGATGAAGGAAATGACCGCAAAATTGGCGTAACAAAGAAGTAGTCTTTGCAGCTCTCTGTAATAGGCCCGTGCTTTCCGCGCGCGTCATTGCTCCCGATAGTTTCATTTCCGCGAAGGAATTATATATAATACAATATTTCGAAAATGTGCTATCACCATACACAATTAAAATCCCCATAATATGATCCTACAGATCATTCTTCATACATTATGTATATAGGCCGAAGCTGGACTAAATAAGCGATACCAAAAGAATTATGATGATCGCAAACACTCGCGGACACCCTAACAGATTATGTATGTACAATTTAAATTACTATATTAGAGTTATATTTAAATACAAAAAAAGTGAGTGCATTGTCTGTTTCAAATACTACTTCAGATGGTTACTTTTGTTTTCAATTTCGTTGGTTTCATATACGTCTTGAAACACAATACAGTTCAGCCCGCTGAATGTAAAATAATTACTTTACTGTACATTGTGCATCTGAAACAAAGATTAAGGGTTCCGACTGTCGCCGCTGGACTTTTGGCGATGACCCGGGCTCGAGTCGCGACCCCGAACCCGCCAGGTTATGCGGCAATTCCCCGGGATTTCGTTGTTACTTGTGCGTTTTGGACAGAAGGGAGAAAAAAAAAGCAAAACAAACGGCAATAAAATGTTGCCAATGGCGAGGACTGGGCCTCGAGAGCCCCCGAACCCAGAGTGCCACCCTGACACAGTTTTATCCTGATTGCCACCCGCGCCTTCCGTTTCTCAGGGCTGACCGATTGAAAAAAAAAATCCTGAGGAACCAATGTTATATAACTAAATTATGATAAATAAACTTTATTTTACTTCAACTCCAACTGGGATTGGAAATCTTCCGTCGGGAACACCGAAGCAGCTGAGCTCGAAATCAGCGAAAAGATTATATCCTAATTAGGTGGGGAAAGAAAATTCATTATAATTATATGTTGCAGCAATTTATACCTGTATTGGTATAGTCCATGTTGCGACTGAGGTTATTCCATGTGCGAATAAAGTGGGGAATTGGTTCAAGGGCTGACACGCCTTATTACAAAAAGTGTTCGATATTGTTGATATAACTCCTAACAATGATATTTGCCCACGTCCACGTTTTGTTCTACAAACGCTGGCGACACGGCGAAGAGAAAGAATATTATAATTACACTCCTCCATTAAAGGATTTCCATATAAACGTTGCGCATAAATATTCCATCATGTTTGTAGAATAATTGCCTCATATACATATCACTTATCAGCCATGGCTATGGACTGTATTTATTAGTTTTTGAGTTGATGAGATGGGTGATATTCTATAGGATCCTAGCATCGTATAAGAATATTACTGTGATACAACCTTTAAAAAGCTCCGTGTGGAGTGCAGTTTTCAAATACTACCTGATGAATGACATCTTACACTATATACAGTAATACTGTGTAACTTTAATATTCAACTACTATACAATAGTTATAATATTCCAAACGGCAAATTATTATGGAAATGAAGATGGAGAATTTATCACTGGAATTAGTAATTACAAACGGTAAAAGGTTTAATTACAGAGATAAATCTAGTTTTTATGCCAGCTCGGAAACCTTCAAACCTGTTCTTTCGAGAATTATATTTTTTTGATATACTTAGTCGGACCTTGGTTGAATACTACCTGCTATACCAGCGTTATTCGGTTTCTTTGGAGGTCGCTAGGTCCAAAGGGGCTGGGAACTGAAAGTCGGGGCATTTCGAGGTTTTTTTAATAGTTCCCCGCGCCTTATGTATCCGACCGAGAACATCGGTAGACATCATTAGCAGATGTGATCATTTTTTAACGACGCGAACCTGTTGTGTTTCGCTCATATCTGATACAATATAGCTAGGTGCTCTCGGTAATAGTTACAGCGCGGTAGCTTTCATTAATCTACTGACAGGACGATATTGAGGCTGATGAAACACTGAAACCTCTACAGCATAAAAGCAAATTAGCGAGTGAATTATTCCAGGCATTAATCCCGATTTCTCAATAGTAGAAAGGGTTTCTTCCCAGCGACCCACTAAATATGAACAAGTGAATTAGGTTTTTCGCTTAACGAGGTTTCTCCCACTGTCAGAGGACAGACAGCAAAGATTCGTTAACGGCAGGAACGAGTCCACGATAAAGAGAGGAACAAATTAGTTATGATTAAGGAACAGGTCGTCAGACAGTATCAAGAGAAACACTTTTATAAATGTAACCCCGAAAAGGGAACTGAAAAAAATACAGCCTCAAAACCACTTAAGTGATACTTCAAACCCACGCTGGCCACCTGACTGGCATTTTAAATTAATTATTTATTCCTAATTCCGTTCTCATGCAAATGACTCGCACACGCCTTCTTGGAACGGCGGCGATATCACGGTAGAGATAAAAACATTGGATTAGGCTAGACTGGTTTCGAAGTTCCGCCACCTTCAGAGTCCCAACAATAAAGCGGGCGTTCTGATTTCAAATAGAATGATTCGAAAATTACTCGAGCGCTATTCAAAGATAACTTGCAAAAATCTAGATCGAAAGGATTAGCAAGTTTTACGATTTATGAATTGGCAGGCGTATTAGAATTCCTACACAAAAAACCTATTCGCCAGTCACAATGGTGAGAAACTGACTGTAAAACGCTGGTCCTACCCCAGACCAGTAAGAAGCGAAGGGAAGTTTACGAAACGTGCGGTCGCATTCCAAAACCTTCACGGACCACAAATATTTTAAAGTCATCGGTATATTATTGGACAACAGTCGGGGGGACTACTGTCGAGAACTAAAATGTCCTTATTTTCGTTTGGTTTCTACAAAGTAATGAGTTAAAAGAAGTGTCTCGAATTTAAATTACTGCTCGTTATTAACAGTTTGCTAGCGAATATTGAAACCGAAATACAGTACCATCCACAGTAACTAATACTTACAGTCAAAAGTATTCTCAACGCTCTGTGGATTATTTTCAACTCACATAAAAATGCCCACATACCTATAGTCAGAGTGTCATATGAATATCAATCCCCACATTAATTTAACTTCATTCCTGATCTATAGAAATCCTCCAAAACATACTATAACAGTGTATGTGAAACTCAATGGCTTATGAACTTATACTTTTCCTCGTCATACACCTGAATAACCCACAGAAATTTGAGCGATTTCAGACATTGTAAGACCTCTAATCGGAAAGACAAAAGCGTAAATTTTCTTCCCTGCGCACCTTTTATATCTTCTCTCTTCAAGAGGGGGTCCAACCAAGTTCGGATAAGTTCTCGAATAATGTTTCTGGCTAATTTAAAGTGCGAGCTCGTTGGTAAGAGATCAATATTTACCGATACCGATACAACTGTGTTATTCACCTGTCATGAATTCGGTCTGTGTCAACGGACTTGTGGTTCGACTTTGAAAACCCGAACCGGCCTCGACCTCTATTCGTACGCCCGGTGAACGGATTAGCAGCCCGGCAGCCTTCCTTCCTCGGCGTCCTTTCCGGGCATGGCCACAGTTTCCGAAATCTTCCGTTCCCAGAACGGACGGCATTGGACAAAAACCCGCCTCTGGTCGCCCCGAATTTACGACCGCCATTAAGACAGAAAGAGACAGAGACACAACATAAGTGTAATGAGCTTCCGAAAACGCGTTTATCCTTCGAAATATCTCGGGTTGAGGCTAGTCGGTCTCACTCACCGGACGCAAGAAGTCGCCCAACGTTGGACACTCCCTGTTGCGGGGTGATTCATTAATTTTAGCGCATAAATGTAGGTTGTTCACGCTTGGGCGTGCAATAATGTCGTCATATCGTCCTTCCAATGATATAATATTAACATATTATTATACACAATCAGCGGTCAACACGTGCTTCCAAGTGAGATACACGAGGATCAATTAGAATTAATAGAGTTCGTACCACCATTATTGGATATAATGTTATAGCGAATACTAGGTGGGGGTATAATGGATGCCGAATTACATAAAATATATTTATCTACCTAAAATTTCCAGAATTATTCAAGCCTAAGTATCTCGCTTTTATTAACGAATTATGGCGTGCAACCGAAACCAGTCTATCCGTTCCAAACCTGGCCACTTCAGGGGAAGTTTATTAAGTAATCCATTAATCATAGTGTTAGAGTCATATGCGTTTTCTCCAAGCGGGTGATCGCACACACCCGATATATTATCAGTCACAGGTGCAGAAAGTCTACGCGGAAATTGGAGGACACTGCGATAATTGTCCCGCGATTCTGTCTTCCCCTAGGTCAACTCCTCGGCATATTTCTAGGAACGGGTGACCCTGCCGACTGGATTGCACAAGTCCGAGAGGTGTCGCAAACGGCCCCCCGGCCTCGGGTCTAGGAAGTTTCCAAATTATAAATATTTTTCCGGCCGACATTACTTTGCGACAAATATGCGGGCCGAATCCCGAGGCCGGGACAAATATAGCCGCCATTGCCGATTTGACGGGGGTTTATTTGCATTGTGACGATTTAAAATTCCTCCCAACTCAGTATTTAAATCCGTCCATATAACGGCGCGAGCGTAAAATTTTCGGCCCGCAAACGCAGAATGTTTCGATGTTGCATCGAGACAGGTTAAGAAAAATAATTAATGCTAAAGATACACCAACGAGTTAAATACCCAATTTCCTCGTCATATTCCTCCCCAGTTGTATAATCCCAAGAATTATATGTTCTCATGAATAAACATTGGCGGTTAGCAAGAAAATGTCATCAATAATTATTATATAGCTAGAAGAATATAAAATCAAAGGAAAAAAGTGCCACTGGGTTTCTCGACCTTTATTTATTTTTCTTAATTTAATCAGTATCGATTATTTTTGTGTACATTTGTAACAAATAAATTAAAGTAAAAAATATACATGAGGCAGGCAAAGCGGACCATTCTTAACAAAGTCTGTGTCAGTCAAATTGTCTTCATTTTATGCTCTCATCGCTATGAACATTTCTTCGATTGGCAGCAACTTGTAGGGAAATGTAAGCCTCAGCGTAAGTAATTCAGCACGGTTGAAATTAACCGGCCTTTATGCAACCAAAGGAACATAATATGACCTCAACCCAGCAATTATATTCTTAATTGTATTATTTATTGCTCGGACAATAAATGGATCGCGCTCATAGTTGCATGAAACCATAAATAAATAAATGATTGGCAAACAAGCCATAGTGATTCACCCTACTCGTTACTCACCATCCGATATGACATACATTTGGAGTTGCGACTGGAAATCGGAAAAAAAAGTTGATTACTTAATAGGCCGACTGACTAAGAATTTCAATCAATGTGATTGCCGGTGTTAAATAATTATTCGCAATGTAAAAAAATGTTTAACAGCGCTACAAAACGTCTCTGATCGCAGCAATTTTCCGTTCCCGGTGACGACAAATATCCGATATTAACTGAAAATTTAATGTAATTGAAAATACAATATTCAGGCTCAATAAACATAAGGGCGGGAGGAACAGTTTATCTGACCAGCAGATGAAATTATATTCTGATACATGTGCTCCCAAGCAGGTGGATTCATAAGAATTATCCTTAATTTGAGGCCGCCTTATTTCAAGGGCGCCAATCTATCGCGGTTATGAAAGACGTGGGCGTCGAGCATATATCCTCGAGTTTTGGTCCGATATATTTAAAACCTCTATACTTTAAAAATAATTTCGTCTAAACGGTATACAAATTGACTAATAGGTAAAAAATTACCTTATTAGAATTCCTGAACTTCGGCCGAAAGCATTTCAAAATTATTGCCAAACAGTCCTACAAGAAATCTATGTAACAGGTTTCACCGGCTTTTCCCGGATCCGCGTTAACAACGGGCCTATATAAGGTCGAGTCAGTTGGAATAAAAATGTTGAAATTTCAAATCGGAAGAATAAAAACGAATTTAGACCCAGATCTTGTCCTGGATCAGGATGAAATGGAAGTATAAAGCGGTTGGGTGTGCTGTTAACGCGTATAACGTGTATTAATGAAGGGTTCTGGAAAGGAAGCCGAGCGGTCTGACAGGTCTGTTCTATAAGCCATTACTTCCAGCCTTCCTGAAATATATTATTTAACGTAGCGACCTCTATAATGTCGAATGTCCGTTTTGCATTGTTCGCCAAGCGGTGGTGCCCTTCTGGTTTGTTATACCAGCCTCGAATATTCATATCGCGGACTTTCTAACGATACGTTACGTGGGAGGTTAAGTAAAATGTTTATTTCCCTATAACTTACTGCCTTGAAGTATTGAATTACAGTCATTTGAAAGTACTCAAAATTACGATATATTTAAGAACTGTTTGATACTGGATTTATCTCCACAGTTCTAAACGATTGTAGAGTTCGTGTGTTTCTGTCTCCTCACGCTGGTTTGGTCTTTTGCTGGACCGGTCTCGGCCGCTCGCCATCTTCAGTATCGGTGTTTTGGCACTTTGGATGTTTTTCGGGCATCCTTGTACTACCGGCCACAATACAAGTGACAGTGACAGTGCAGTGAGGATGCCCGAAAAACATCCAAAGTGCCAAAACACCGATACTGAAGATGACGAGCAGCCGAAACCGGTCCAGCAAAAGACCAAACAAGCAAGAGGAGACAGAAACACACGAAATCTACGGTATTCCAACCCCTCGCAGACCACAAGACAGGTATATTAAACTTCTAAATAATTGTTTATAACTTAATGATATTGTAAAACAGACTATAAATAGTAGTAACATGAGACAAGACTCAGAGGTTAAGGCAGGGGCTAAAATATGAAATGAACAACTCCTTAATTTATATTAAATTGTGGAAGGCCGTTCGACGCTGATAAATGTAAAAAAGAATGTTTACGGTTGCCGTGTCAAGCGCTCGAAGAACTCAATGGAAATTCGAAGGTCCGAAAGAACTAGGGAATTGGTACAAGGGCTGGAGACAGTGACGGGGATCACGCGAAGTTCGTTCACTCGGCTGGTCCAAAGTGACCATTGTTCAGTCAACGGAATCTCCTCTTAGAACGGGACATTTAAACCGGTATCAGGATTGTGCTTACAATTAATTCATATTTCGAGCTATAAACCCCACCAATTAAATGCAGACCGGTGATTCATCAATCGCAGTTTTCCAGCGGTGTGAACAGGAACGAAAACAGTTTATGGCTATTGATTTTAGCTTTGGCATCGGACTTCTATATGCATGAATTTATGCTAGCCTATCTTTCCTTTAACGTACTAACCGGGGTCACCGTTAGCGGCTGACCAAGTAGGATTGAGTTTACGGCCGAATCTCGAATTGCACTAGTTCGATACAGGGCAATAAAATATATTAAAATAGGAGGAATATAAAATACACTCGTCGGGTAATTCAAAAACTTACTTGCAATGTGTTTGTAATGAATAATCCCATTTATATTAATGACTTCAATTTTAGATTTAACGGCAGTTTTGAATTAATTCCTTCCATCGAAACATACTTATGGGGAACAAAAAATGACTCTTATCCCGATAGCCGCAATCAATTTAATGGCATAAACATTAATTGGAATTGGCCTAATTGCAACCTTTAAGTCATGTAATGGGAAACGTTTATCACTTTATAAATAAAACAATTTATTACGTTCGTTTGCATTCGAATAGTGTGGCATGCTATGGGGGAATTGTTCGGTAGGCTGATTCTTCTTGCATTGCTATTAGTGACTTTTACTTCATCGTTACATAACTCAATCGTTTTAACACATTCAACTAAATTCCCCATGATTCACCGTTCCACGAATTGAAGCCATTTTTTTACAGCTTATATCATTTGTTGCGTATATGTTTAATAAATTTCACTAAGAGTTAAAATCGGCGAAGTTGGACAAGTGAAATTTGTAGGCAATAAGATGGTAATTTTCATTCCCCCATACTGACATTTCCAAATGGAAGTTCGTATATATTTAAATCCCAGCTTCAGTAAACAAATCAGTAATGCACTGCGGTGCTGCAATAGCCAGGGGCACAAGGATAAAAGCCGGAGTTCAACAACCAGAGTTTCATCGGACGAGGAAAACGAGAGTTAAATTTCGAAATTCTACCGTAGTAGAACCCGTAGGAATGCTGTACGGGCACTACGTGGAATTCTCGGAAGCTGGAAGCGGCCTCACGGAAAGGAAAAAGAGGAAATTGTATTATCCTATTTGGCCTAACGTCTCAAGATCTTCGATTAAACCCAACTTTAGAGCAATAAGGACAGCCTTGTCATGCATAATTAATGCTCGCACACTTTCGTTTGTGTATTTATCGGTCAAATTTTAATTCTGGAAAGTCTTCTGCATCGTGATTCATCTTGTTGTACGTACATTTTCACACTTTCCCATTAAAATTTTACCAATAAATAAATAGTGATTTTTAATCCGTGTTCTGTATTCAATTAAATCAAATTTGCAATTGAATGAAAGTTTAGTCCTATTGATATGTAGCAATAATTTGTCCGTTAATATATGGAATTTTCGGAGTTGTTTCAAGAATTATTTATTGCCGATTTTAAATCCTGTAAACAACAATAAAACACCTTTATTCTATTAAGACCCTGTTAAGTTGTTAGTTTCTTACTCTCAACAACGTAATTGTTTCGCTTGCCTTATTGGAAGTGGCTCAGCAGTCACATTCCGTGGTATATTAATATTTTGTCTGTTAATTTATGTTGTTTATTACTGTATGAGGAAAGACTAACATTATTCCTACACACGTTCACTTCACTGATATTTCGGTTGTTATACCTAATGAATGTTTCCACTCGTTTCGATATTCTGTGCCAACAAAGGCAATAGTGAATACTGAATGGGGAGCTCTAATTAAACACATCCATGTAGTAATTAAATTTATTGATTAATAAATTGTACTTCTCTTGTACGGTGTCTGAACCGTTTTGTTCCCAATACGCAGTAGATTGCGTGAGTTATCGTTTCCATCACCAGTCACAGATATGATCTTATGTTGGTCCGGTTTCGTCATCTCCCCTTCTTCGGTAATGTTAGTAAATTAATGTACGTCTTAAGCATAATTTGTTGCTAGTATCCTGCCAGCACATCATATGCACAGCATGTCATATTCCACGGGATCAACAACATAGAAAAATTCTGTCAAACACCAATTATTATTTTTTTCAACTTCTTTATTTATTGCACGATCAACAAACAGTTTTACGCGCAATTGCGGTTTATTAATTTTTCATTAATTATTATTTTACACGATTCACAGTGCACGCAAAAGAAAGGTGTGTCGAGGTGAGACGTGCGCAACCTTTATTATGATACAAAATGAAAAATAAATATGAAAAATCTTAAGAGGATTGATATTTTATATTCACCTCGTTGAAAACAACAGTTGAATACAAATGGACTGCATTAGAATTCCAGACGCAACGATTCTAATAAATACAATATTCCATATGTTATACATTGACCTATTTCACGAGATAATTGTTAGTACACTGGGAACCAACCACTCTTGAAATGCCGAGGTTAGAAGTTTAGATTCATTGGCGGTATTGTACGCTAGACCGTTTTCGTTCCGAAATCTAGAACGAAAAGACGTGCGGTATTACTGCAGAGAGTATTCAGCCAGAGAGCAATTATTAGGCGAGGGTGATGAAGTAAAAGTTCGTTGTTGAAAGGTCGAATAAAAAAATCTTTCGGCAACCTAAATTACGCTGTCTTGCGAGTCGGGTGGACCACGAAACGAAATTTTGGCTTTTGTGAGTCGTTCATTTCCCGGGCGATCGCTATCTCCTCCACGGCGGACGTGAGATAGAAATCAGAAAGGAAACCCGTCTACAGCCCGGTTGCATTTTTTCAACGCAGAAACCTAATGCTGCTCAGACACGACATAATACACCCGGATAGTATGTTTTTTAGTTGCATTCGTGCAACGCATATGCATAACACCGGCAGTGTCATTGGTGAAATTATGAATATTAATATTTTGTGCGGGACGATCTTATATCCTCGAATTGGATCGATATCGTTCCTAGCGTGTACAGTTGGGTGATTATGACGCAATTTTTAATATACTGCTAGGATGCTTCCTATTATTATGCAGCCTATAATATTGTGTAAATCGTTTAACGCGTAACAATGGCCACCAAAATATATTTTTAAATTACATACGTATCAGGACCAGAATTTTATCAACCGATTTTTCACCTTAAACGCTTTCGTGTCAGTCAATTCCCAATGTAGTTCTCCAATGTTTGAACAATATAGAGTAAACCGTCCGGGTCCACTGCTTACTTCAATGCCGAAACCTAAACCCAAAGGACGGGAAGTTGTAAAAAGTACCATTTTTTTTTTCTTATTTTGTATTCGTTCCTCGTAAGTTGCGGCTAACAGTACTGACATTGACGTCGCGCTGAATATAAATATTGTTTATGGAACGGCCTTAAGACAGAAGTCGCAGCTGTCATATACAGTTATGGGGCCTGTAATGAGCAATGAAGAAAATGATAGATGTCGTCGTTGCTCAGACTTGTCCGCGAGCCCAACCTTCTATATTCCATTAAAGCCCAACTGCCTTTCTGCCCCTAGGCCGGACAAAATATTACAGAGGCCTTCGAGCACGATCTCGGACCACATTCAGCGTCAACAAGAAACACAGAAGGACACGCTTGTTCTAAATCGTTGGAACCCACTGTCGCACAAGTCATAACTCACGTAACTCAATTCTGTGTATAAGGCCGGGACTTGTTTATTACTTTGCTTCGGGTTGATTAGAAATATGCACTTATAATAAAGTACGCATAACATTAACACATTAGTTTTCTTCGCCTAGGGTATGACCGATTACGGCTTCTCGACAGATACAACATTTTTAATTAATCACTACTATTCTCTACCTGTTTATGACGTGTTTCCTGTTGCTACACACTGGTAAAAATGTGATGCTAACGATGATATTGTTTTGCATTTATGTGCTACAATAATGAATGCATTAAAAACATAAAAAAAGTAGTTTTTTTGATATTGTTCAAATCGTTTAACATTTTGAATTATTATGTCACATATACTGTTACGCATTTTAAATCAAACGATTGCAGGACCTGAATTAGCATTCGACCGGACTGACGATTCAATCAGTTGGCGTTACCTCTCTAAATAATTACAGCCCATAGTTATTGGATAATTTGATGCTGACGAAAGGAATGGTCCACCTCAGGGGAATGAGTAATGGGACCTCTCCCACTCACTCATCTCTCTCTCTTTCTCCCATTCTCTCTCCCTCTCGCTCCCTCCCTCTCGCTGCTGTCCTTAATCGAACCGCCCTGAGATTTACGCAAGGGACACGTCCGGGAAGGCGCAACACGAATTTCGTTCGAAAATTTCCAGTGACATCGGTAATTATGACTTTCAGAGCATACAAGTAACCACTTTCTTATAAGATATTTCCTTAAAAACTAGCGGGCATGAATAATATACCTAGGTTATTTTGTACTTTAAGATATATGTTTCAGTGAAGCTGTAAAGTATTGCAAAATTCCCTCGAGTGTTTTAACATAAACAGATATCCACCTTATTGCAATAAAAATATTATTAATGATAATTAATAGAATTAACTTGTATAATGTTTTTCAGTTTTGAGCCATGGTACCACGTGCTCTAGCCAACGTTTTGTTTGTTAACTGCAATTCCAAATGTTTATCAAGCGGTGAAAATTGACTGCTCACTGAAATATTTGTCAGGTGATATCATTCGGTCAGTATCTTTTTTTCACTCTTTTATTGTTACAATTGGAAAATTATACAACAAGCAACATTTATATAGGCACTAGCTACAATAGTCAACAATTAAAGGAGAAATCCACTGGTTCCCCCCTTTTTTTATTACTTTTTTTTTTATTTTATTTTATTTATTTATTTTTTTTTAATTTTATTTATATAAACATTTTATTTAAACATTTAGGTCGCGTGGCCACTTCCTTTCAGGCGTCTGTAAGTAACGTTTGGGATGTAGGGAGATAGTAGGGTTTGGACTAGTGGATTAGGGTGATGGCGGAGTCGTGAGTGGAAATTGCTGTATCGTTGTATGGCGAGGTCACGGACAAACGGGACTTTAAGATCTGTGTGTAGCGTAAGGTTGGAGACATAATAGGGTGCATCGATTATTCTCTTTAATATTTTTGACTGTAAGGTTTGGATTTTGTGGATATTTGTCGGTTTGGCCGAACCCCACAGCCGTATGTCCAGATCGGTTTAAGTAAAGTGTTGTACAATAATAATTTGTTGTTTAAGCTTAATTTTGATCTATTGTCTAGTAATCTATGCAGCAACTTGTATCGTCTGTTAACTTCCAGTCTTTTTAGTTTTATGCGTGGATTCCATGTCAGTCTTTTGTCTATATAGAGGCCCAGGTATTTTACCTTATCCGCCGTGGATAGGGGTGTTTCGAATAGGGATATTGGGGGACAAGTGCCTCGTCTAAGTGAGAACGTGGCGTGGACACACTTGTCGAGGTTTATTTTTATTCTCCATCTTTTAGCCATGTTTGGATAAGGTTCAAGTGATTCTGTAGGTTGTAGGAAGCGGTAATAGGACTTGGATCTGATGATAGGATAGCTTTGTCATCTGCAAATGACGCTAGAATAGTGGAGGGATGTTGTGGGATGTCGGCCCTTCATGCCACACCCGGTCAAAGGCTTTCGCCTCGTCCAGGAAGGCTGCTCAATATCAGAATATAAAAAATGTGTCAGTAGGCTAAGGATAACAGAAATGACTCAGGCCGTGTTGGACGGTCTTCCTTAAGTACCAATGGGCATTTACACGCAAGGCCAGAAGGGTCAGAAATGGACGAAAGTAACAAAATAACAGAGGAATACCGTCTTGAGAAACTTAAGAAGCATCCTAACCGTAACATATTTATCCCAGAAACGCCAAACAACCAAGTGGGAAACTCGAATATATTCTGCGTATATACAACTTGATAACGCATTGAAGTCCGGAAATAACTATACCTTTAATACTACAGGCTAGTCGCCTTATACGTCCATTGTAGTTTTGTATGTTCTTTATCATGACGCAAAAGGTTTTTGACTCTTGTTTAGGGTTTTTACGCCCGACGAACAACCCGTAAAATTGAACAATGAGTCATACTACTAGTCGTAAAAACTATAAACGGCAGTGCGATAAACGAATAAACGCTTTGTCGCTCGTAGCAGTTTTATTTCATTTCAATTTTTTTTTTATTTCCTTCAAAGAAAAGTGAAAGGACATATCTGCAACTCGGGCTGGGAAAACCTGCCAATCGTTCTTAAAATGACAGCCGCGACCGTTAGAATTGATTCATACATTGGATCGCCGCTTTAATTGCTATTTCAAGACACCGAATCTATATTATCTGATTTTTATTCATTTTTTTAATTCTATGGAAACTTGCGGTTGAAAATCTTATATATCTATGAGTTCGAAGTGCAGAGATTTTTTTAAATAGTTTAGGTAGTGCTAAAAGATCGTAACAAAGTTTAGTCCTCGCATTAATTCATAATTCGGAAGGCCGACACGACATTGACCAAATTATGTCCAACTCGGAGCCCAACTATGTCCAAAATATACGAAGGACAGCATGCGAGGGATAACGACCTTATTGGGTATAATTATTGACCTACTGCCCGCCGAATGAAGGACACATCCGGTTGTTTCTCAGGCGGCAATAAATTTTTTTCAATTCTCGGAACGAGCGAATTAAAGAAACACTACAAGGAAATATATCGATTTTCACTCATAGTCATTTGAAATATCCATTTTAAAACTTACAAGTATTACTAATAGATATTATTCGGTCATTAGCATGTATATATTTCTTTTTTTGAGTTTTGGACCTACATCAACATCGGTTACCAGCTCTTTTTGTATATGTTTTCATTATGTTGTATTATATTGAGCTTTTATATATATTTTTTATGCATCCCTGTACCTCGATGTACCTGGAGTTTACTAGCTCCTCTCGTTTAAGCAGTTGACATTTGTAGTTCTTAATCAACGTCCAATTTTCCTATAACTTTTTAAAATTTGGATTGAAAAAAATGACGTTGGATGCGACATTTTGGAATGATCCACAAGGCCCAGGAAACCGGGAATTACTAAGGTCTTATTTCTCGGAATATGTAACTGCTTCCCCAGTCATCGAGGTCATTAGCTACAGAGTTGTTCCGGAAATATTTTGAACAAAGTTAAACAATAGTTCCTGACATTTTAATAGTTCCTAGAAGTTAGTGTTAACGCCCAAGGTTAACGCAATTAGAAATATTTTGGTGGCAATTAGAATATATATTTTGGACAATCAACAGCAAAGTGCCACAATGAATCTTAATGTCTCTCGATTCCTGGCATAGGAAGTGAACAGGACAATAACACTGTACCTAAAATTTGTCTGTATCTAAAGGTTTCGGATTCTAGCCAATTGTAAAACAAATTTATATTTGAAATTTCCGTAATTATACAAAATGTCCTATCCAAAGCCACGCATACCGGATAGAATTACTGCTGCAAAGGAATTACATCATTGTCAAGTATCTTGGTACAATTACAATCAAGGCCAACGGCTATATGAGGCACTTCCAATAAAACTTAAAATGTTAATTCTACAATCGCTAATTTACATTTACAACGATAAGAAGCGGTGTACGTTTAGAATTAAATTTGCAGTAATCATCTCGACTCCCTGAATCATAGTCCACTTAAGGGCGTATGGCGATTTAAATCATTCTCTCGGAAAATCCTTAAGAAGTCCCTAATTTTTTGTCCCAATCTTGAGCGGTTTCGCCTACTCGTCGTCGTCAGTAACATTTCTTAAATAATTTAGCGACTTTCATGACGGCTGCAGATAAAGGAACCAGTCAGCACTGTTACTAGTAAGCGTAAATACCTGAATATGTTTCAACTTATTGAATACTTAGAGAAGAAAAAGGAAGACATATATTCTTGACCACTCCTCAAACAAGTAAAATGGTATAGCTCACAACAAACTATTATTTACAACGCCATGATAAAACAAATGTGAGTTTACCCAAATCGAGGGTGTCAGGCAAGCGTTGAACAAAGTATTTTCATCCATTTTTTTTAATTAAAAAGGTCTCGATATTCCACTAACGTATTTCCTATACACTATATAAGAGGTTTGAATATTATAACTTTTTTAATCTTCCATCTAGTCGATAATATTGGCCATATGTTAGACTAGTTCCGGATCTTCACCTTATACAGTAGCACTCCACCAATAGCTTAGAAGTAGCTCCTACGCAACGCGGTTACTGATGTGGTACTTTAACACGCTGACATGATACACCGGCGGTTTAGCATGAGGTTACATCAGACTGCACTTCCTATTATATATTCTACCTGCTATAAACTAAAATCTAAAGAATGAATTATGTCCCAAGCGTTTCGGTAATTGAGATGGATTAAAACGAATACGGGAAAATAATTTCGGTCAGTGCGTACGAAGGCTTACGTCAGCGCACGGTCGAAGGGGGGTACTACTACCATTTATTAAATAACCGTTTAGAGACCACAATTATAACCAGGATTTTTTCTTTTTCAGGATCGTTAAAACGTCAGAAAACTGTTGAAAATGGTGCGTCAGCACTTCGAGGCACTTACAGCATGCCTCGTATTAAAAAACGGACGTCATGTTCAGGTAGGTGGTTCGGACCCGTAAAATTACTGCCCGGACGATCTTCGGCATCAGATAATAACAGACATAACAGTGAAGAAGAGGGGTTTAGTCGGAGAGGGAGGTGGAGATGTACAGAAATTGACCGCACAAATCAATTTAGCCCCAAACCGAGCGGGCCCAATTAACGGGCGAACTTGATTCCCGCGATGCATAACTATATTAATTAATTTCTGATTATACAGTATAATACTCTCCGACAAAATGAATTACACGGCCGTAATTGATTTATAACAGATCCGAAAAGGCCAATTTAATTATACCTAACCAAATGGAATATAGCGCGAATCTTGATAAAATGAAAAATATAAATGGCCGTCATATTACCAAATATGCACGTATCTTATACGTTTTAAATAAGATACATTTTTTTTTATAATATACAAGTTGTTTTAGTAGTTTCTCGCCATTATTAACTAATCATATCTGTTGTGTACTTTTTAGTAACCGGTCGCAGGAATTTCCGTGTATTTAGTCTTCTTGTTTCAATACTAGGTATTTTGATGTTTCATTTGTCGGCCTAAAGAATTGAAATTCAGAGACGTTCGTGAAAACCCGTTATTTACAGACGGGTTTCCTTGGGTCCGGCCGTTGTCGGTTCCCGTGCATTGGTATAGGCCGGCCGTTCAACCGGTCTTCGAATGAGTAAGGGGCAGATGGCCACCTCAGACAATCGCGGGCTGGAACAAAACCAAAAGTTTTACCCGCCCCGAGCGAAAAGCAACTTAACACGACTTATAAATCATGCTCACTGATGACTAATCCTCCTGATTGCCCTCATACATTTATTGCTCCTCATGAGTCGAGCGAATTTACGGTTTAAACCTCGCTTAGTCGTTACACAATGTATTAAGAACGCAATGCTGCGGTCGAAGTAATTAAGGCGATCCAAAACATCGCGGATAACAATTAATTGTATTGGGTTGACAACTAAGTAATTGCGGAATTCACCAACAGGTGGCTTTGTACATATTTTTAAGTACGTCAACATCTTTGCACAGATAAGATTCTTCGATATGTAAATATTTGGTCCTTTCTGAAACATTCAGTATCAAAATTACATTGACCGGTTGAATTGTGTGTGTGTGTATAAAAAGCTAAAACACGGTGAACCGAATTGAGCATTTCCGTCACATTTCGCTTTTTTATTTTTGCAAAGGTGTTAATGCCTCACAGGCTCATAAAAAGTTGTACGCTGTGTACGGTGATGAAGCCTTAAAAGAACGGCAGTGTCAGTATTGGTTCGCGAAATTCCGGTCGGGGGATTTTTCATTAAAAGATGAGGAGCGCTCTGGACGTCCAGTGGAGGTCGATGGTGACCAAATAAAGGCCATTATTGATTCGGATCGCCATAGTTCAACAAGGGACATTGCAGAGAAGCTGAATGTATCTTATACGTGCATTCAAAACCATCTACGGCTTATCTGTTTAAAGATGTTGACGTACTTAAAAATATGTACAACGCCACTGGAATTCCGCAATTAGTTAGTTGTCAACCCAATGGTTATAAAATTAGGCAAGTTCCAACTTTATTATAAGTATATTATTAGACATATTGTATAAAATCAATGATTTTGTTATCCCAGTTCAATACATCCTAGCCTTATCAACCAAATTCATGATATCCGTACAGGTGGGTGCTTTTTTGGCATCGGAGTCCAAACAGTGAGACCGAATTCTGAGAAACGTACGTAATTCCCCGGACCTGAAAAACCGACCCTGCCCCTCCTCGGGACGGTACCCCCATTAGCGTGCCGACAGGTTCGACGGCTTCTGTTTTCCTTGCCAACTCTCGTCCACTCCGGTGAATACACTTCATTCCCATTATACAACTCTTACAGACGTCATCGAGAAACTGGCAATAGCGATAGGATATGAAATATTTAAATGCGGCGCCTTTTGAATTAAGGCCGTTATTCATTTTGGATACTCAAAGGTAATGGCTATCAAGGCAATAAAGACCCCAAGTCTCTTCATCACTGCACTCGAGATGACAAACATAAATAATTAAAATTTATTTTTTCCGTTACCGAGGAGACGGATGAGACCAAGAGAGTGATGATATCTTAAAACTTCAATAGCCACCAACATTTAATTATCTAATTATTAATCTAATCTGTTTGTACAGGTGGGACAATATACAAAGCGATACTTAAACCGACATGGAGATACGGGGTTCCACCAAGACATCCAACATCGCTCGCATCCAGAGATTTCAGTCAAAAGTACATCGTACCGTCCTTAATCCTCCTTGGTATGTTTCTAACCACACAAACAACACCTCATGACCTCAACATACCGATAGTCGACGAAGTCGCAAAATCCCGGTTCCTGAAGTTCCATTTCCGCCTTTCTCCTCATCCTAAACCACTCGTTCAGTCCCTTTCCTCTCTTACCTATCCATAAAAATCCCCCCCGCGTCGGCTTAAACGCCGCTAGCCTACAGCTTCTTAGCACTTAGATCATAATTGTTCTTGTGTCAAAAGTGCCATCTTTGGGTGGTTCCTTTTATCACGAAATACTTGTGAAAAAAAATACATACAGCATTTGTACTTATAACATTCACAGGTACAGGTGGAATGTAATATTTAATTTTTTTTATCCTATATTAATTTTTAATCCTGTAACAACTAGAAACATGGTTTTATTTATTGAAGCAGTTTTTTCGGAACGTACTACCGTAACGAATTCCAATCAGTGATCTGGAGTCAGAAATCATCGACGGTCTTCTAAATAATCGGATTACTGTTTCTGAACCCTTTAGCAAACTGAACATTAATTTAGCGGGGTTTTGAGTGGGCTCAGATGACACGTCACGATAGGAATGCACGCCGCCGGGGCAAGGGCGAACGAACGCTTTGCCTATTAACCGGGTTAATATTACAAAACCCGGTCTAGGACTCCCGCAGGATATACAGGTCCAAAACACGCCGCTTGCCTATGAGGTATGCGATCGAGTCAAGGTCCCGCGAACATGAACGTTGCGAGATTCAAGAGATAGACAGGTTGATGGGGAGCCTCAATTGTGAACAGAAGAACAATGTGTCGTCGAATCGGGGTGTATCTGGTCCAGCTGATCTCCCAGTCGCGCCTCGGCAGAAACGGATATCATCTCCGGCCTTGAACCGCCGCACGTAGAACAATAAAAACTGCTTTAATTTTTTATGCCGCCGTTTTTGTTTGGTGCCACGCCCTTGGTTGATCCCCCCTTTTTTTTGTTTATATTAATCGTACACCGGGCCAATCATTTTTGGGAGGGTAATGATGGGGGCCCGAATAGGGCACCGGAGATATTACTCCCGGATAAGGTCCCTAAACATATTACTCTTATAAGGGATGTAAAAGAAAATAAGCGTTTACAAGTGTTCTAGAGGCCACTCTTTGCTGGGGAGTTTGGGAAAAGTAACTTCGTTATAAGGGAACACAAACTAATTGTTAATAAGAAAGACTTGGGCTTATCGAACTTGAGCATTGAAGGGCCCACTTCACTATTGAGAGCCTGTTTTAACAAAACCGGATTATAAATGAAAAGATAAATTCCCAAAGCGAAGCCATATTTGCCCCGATAATCGTACTAAAGGACCTCACCCGCCCAAACAACCCCCCCACCCCCACTTTTTGACCGACAATCTGACATAGACTTAAACCCACTGACAAAAATCCCGCACGCCCAAAATACAATAACGAGACACGTATATATATACACGACAAACAGACCACAGTAAAAGTGACAGTGACAGTGCAGTGAGGGATGCCCGAAAACCATCCAAAGTGCCAAAAGCGACTAACACCGCTACTGAAGATAACGAGCGGCCGAAACCGGTCTAGCAAAAGACCAAATCAGCGGCAGAAACGGACGAAATCTAGAGCATGATTAAGTTTTAAAGTTAAGGACAGATAGGAAGAGGTTTATGAACGACATCTTGGTGAACTACTACGATCTGGAAGTCCAAGAAATGGGCGTAGAAGGAAATAAATCCAATTCCGATGTAACAAAGAGTGTCTAGAATATGGGCTTGATTTCCCTGCGCGTCATTTCTGCATCGAATTCATTCCCGGGAACAATTTAATAAGAATTTAACTGAACTACTATCCGGACTACATATGCTAGCCTTTTTGAAATCGTAAAATTTGGGTCTTCAGTGCCGATCTATCCAAATATAATTTTGTATTTCTAACCTTATCTCAACCTTTGTATATCAACTTTATTTTAAAATAACATTTTAGTGATAAGCTAGTGCAAATTACAATACGTACATAAGACAATATTGGAATTCATTACTTTTGCCAAATATAATTGGTTTATAGGTATATTCTAGTAGAATTTCAACAAAAGGAAAACATGTTGGACATTAATTAATATATTGATAACTATATCCAAGTTTCATTTTTGTTTCTTTGTTGTGGCAATGAGAGGAAATTGTCATAATTACTGGACTATTATCATGTCCAAACGGGAAAATGTACGACAGATTATTATACGTCAAATTGTTCTCTGAACATAACGGCGTTATTTGCGGCTAATTTAATCTTGAGCTCTTTAGAATATCCAGTTTATAATTGTGTCCACTATTTTTTCTTTAATGTGCAAACGTGCATATTTTAACCCTGCCGGTACCAAAACAGTGCGACTAATCTGTTTGCTACTATTCGTTTTAGTGTTTAGTGTATTATAGTTTCAACGCAGGAATTTATCTGATTATTAACCCCTTTTGGCCATTGATACTCACTCGCCGGAGGCGAAGCAATTCACGCCACTTGTGCATTCAGTGACTTAGCAGTTGTAATTTTCAACTGTGATTCGAACCACGACTTATAAATTATGCATTGAATACCTAAGTAATTCGAGTGTCAAATAGACAACTCTATATTTCAGTGTTTATTCCACTGAGAGGCTTAATATAATAGTTAATAGTTAATAGCTTAATAGTTAACTGTACAGACAGGATGAATTTTATGATACTCGTAATAAACCGCACCTATTTTATTATCCCTAGTCGACTCAGAATAACATTCTATAATCAGCTGTAAACTTTTTGAACTAAGTGCTTCATTATTTTATTCCATGAGTTGCGGTGAGCTATTTTCGGGTTATATATTTTTTTTTTTCTCTGAGCGGTAGAAACATTGTGTTCAAATTTGACTAACCTGCAATTATTGCATTCGGAACTTATAACAAATATACCTAATCAGCCTCAACAGTATATCACTAGTCTGCTGCTTGATTTTTATAAAGGCGTTTCAATTAAACGTTTTTAATAACTTAATCGTCTTTAATAAATTCACAGTTACAGCAGTTTTTTTAGTAAGCATGAAAGTCCAGTCCTTCTACATTCCTGCGGAAAACTCCTTTCCCGCGATGAAATAGGAACAAAAACAAATTATTCGGTCGATGCGAATTCCCTCCCTCAGTCATTATTAAGACTTTCCAAACGGCCCAAGTCATCAAGGCTGCACTGCACCCAGACGGTAATTTATTGTCGGACCCATTCAAAGAGATAAGAAAAGGAGTAATTTACTTTTAGCCGCGAGTGGAAAAGCCTTATAATGTAACTTTCCGAATTCGAGGTCTCCGTTCCGTTTTGCAGTCGGAGAAAGAAAAAATAATAGAAGGAGCTCTCCGATCGATCTCAGCTTGCAACAACTCGATTCTCTTCTAAACGCCTCCCCTAGACCGTTTCCAGGTTATGTTTTTTCATTCGAGTTAAAATACCTCAGTTGCGCAAGAGTAGCTCACAAGTTCTGTTAACCTTTCAGGCTCTACCTACTGCCAGCAGCGGTTCCGCGTTGGTCAAGCACCGCGACAACCCGAATCCTTGATTTTGTTTACGCTGTGTCTAAGAACAAAGTCCGTGTAATGGCTCCCTTATTCAAGGTAATAACCGCTTAATCGGCCGACTCCTTTCTTAACAGATTATAAAAAACCCAATTTTATATAAAACAATAAGCTCTGTTCGTTCGGTGCACCGATTATGCGTTGACTGTCAACAAACTCGACTTTCATAGTTGCGTTCATAGAAGCGTTCGAAATAACCAGCGAGAAAAAGGTAATGGCTTGCTTTTAATGGGTTGTATTGACCTCGACACTTAACAACATGAGATTTATACTCCACACGTTCTCATAGTATAATGTGATTGGATGATATGAAATTTTTATTTCTTGAAATATTTCGGAGAAAATTTCGGCGAAGAAAAACGTAGGTTTACCATATAAGCATGAAACTGCAAAAAAAACTGCAACTATAATATGACCGGGATCAGATGTTCAAACATTACATTCTTAGTTTCTTGCAATCGTCAACTGGACTAACACAATTATGGGACAAATATTTATTTCATCATGAAAAGTAAATAGAATAAATTTCGGGATGTTAATCAATACGACGGGCAATTTTATAGGCACAATTTAACTTTAACACTTCGTAGAGAAGTTTGTAATGAATGAGACAAATTTCTTTGCTATTTTAACAGGACTGATAACTGAAACTGTTCAGTGTAATACTTTCATTAATCTAAGAAGGGCCATCAGACCTCCGGATTCCTCAAAACTTTCTGCGAATGAGCCGGAAATTTTGCGGTTTTCCTTTCAGATTTTCCCGACGTTAAATGGGGGCGGGGTGGGGCTTCGGCGCTTCACGAGAAAGCGGGGATGAATGAATAAACCATTGACTACTGTTCTCGCTTACTATGGGAATGGATGTGAGTTACAGATAGATTTCTCTCGAAGGTAGTATGAAGACGAAAGCGATTAGCGTAGATTTGTTGTGCTTCTGTCTCCTCTCGCTGGTTTGGTCTTTTGCTAGACCGGTTTCAGCCGCTCGCCATCTTCAGAAGCGGTGTTAGGCAGTATTGGCACTCTGGATGTTTTTCGGGTATCCTCGCTGCACTGTCACTGTCACTTGTACTGTTCGTATATGTAGACACCGTATACATCAATATAATAGAAAATACAAGTGACAGTGAAAATGGTGAGCAGCCGAAACCGGTCTAGCAAAAGACCAAACCGGCGAGAGGAGACAGAAACACAACAAATCTACGGTATTCCAACCCCTCGCAGACCACAAAACAGGTATGTGGAAGCAATTAGGCTTTAAGGCCGAATAGATGAGAGATTATATCTCGGTATTCTCAGTAGAGTTTTAATTTTGACGACAGCGCAATCCTAGGACAAAGAGACGACGAAGATGGATGTTGGGCAACCTGAGCTTAGCATCTGTTGCATCTCTACCTCATTGCCACTGTACAACTTATCTCTTCCGACAAAGGTCCTTGTCACAAATAAGCCTCGGCTGTGACGGAGGCTTATTTTCGGGAGTCAATTCTTCCCGCAGATTTTTCTGTTGTCTTAAAATTTTCATCTTAGAAATTACCAACGCAAAGGTCTCATGAAAATTGGATTTTTCAGTTGAATCGATAACCTTGTAACACTTCCTGAATTGATATAAACTTCCGCTATTCCTCCCGACTTACACATTATTGCATCATACCACTAACATGCTGTAAGACTGATCGGTTTGAGTTCTTCGGTTTCATCATTCCGTTACTTATAATAACACTTTCCCCACTCGCCTTTTTTTTTATTAATGCATAATACATGATTCTCTCTCTCCTATCTGGCGTTGAGGATATTCTCCGTTTCGAAAACTAAATTATCACCCGATCTCGACACGTGAACGGTGAGTTGAGCGAGTGGCCGATTTGCTTGGCTTGCATTGAGATAACTCAATGGTAAGTCATGAGAAACTAATGCTAATGAAAATTGCTGCATGTGTAACCGCCTAGAAAGGAACTAGATTGAAAACATTTTATTACGAATAACGTCAATATAATATTTCTGTGCTAGCCGTAGATTCAAAAATACACCAGATAATCATTCAACCCTTAATTTAAATCAATTTTATGTATACTGAAATATTTCTTGGGGAAAAAGAAATTTCATCAATTTACTGAAGGAATGATGAAGGCGTCCTTCCGAACTCGGGCTAGGATAGGAACAAATCACCGGAGGAGTGGATACAAAAGATTGTTAGATTGAAAATTTTAATTGGTATTTTTAAGAGCCCCACCATCAGAATAATTAAATAAAGGCGCTTATGGTAATAAATAATTTTAAACCTTTCCTCATGTTCGCTTATTATGTTATTGAATGTGTTCACAAACTTATTCAATCACTACTGTCCCTGTTCAACGTCACGAGTTTAAACACCCTCGGTGTATTTAACCGGGAAAGAAATTCGCCTTTTCGATACCCGAGGACGACGGCGGTATTTACGTTTCCCCGCAAATTACATTTTTCACTGGTGACCTCAGCGGTGAACAATTAAGAAAAAAAAACCGACCTTCTGTCCCCATAACGCTGTCTGTACCCATGAGAGTGTGCTCAGACGGCTGTGAAACTGTGTCATACACGTGCACGCCTCCTTGGTTGCGTGCATTGTTTCGGAATGGAACAACGCGGAATTAGTGCCCATTTTTTTATATCAAATAAATTCTGCTAATTGAGGAAACGTCTCCGAATCCATCGTATGCTAGTCAGGTCCCATTATTATCAGTTGCGAGTGCCTCCTCCCGGTATTACCTTTTTTTAGTGTTTCACGCGCAATTCTAATTGTAAGGTGCAGATAGTGTAACTAAAAAAAAATTCGGATTTCTATTTTATCATCAATTGTCTACATATTGTTCCATCGTTCGGTTCATTTAGCGTAGCCAATATACATCCAAAAATATCACACTTTTAATGAATTGACCAGCATATTATTTTGTGTTAACCGATTTTTCACCGATTGCCACTGTGGTATATGTACGTAACAAAATCAGGATAAACTTTCATTATATGTGCCACAATACCATAATAATACTGACAGAATAAAAAATATGTATCAATTTGTATGCCTTTCGAAGATTCAACACCGATCTCCTATGTGCATGTATAACTATACACGAGCGCATGACCTCCCAATAAAAATTATTCTGAACGTAAAAGAAGGAAATCTTGTTCCTCGTTCGCGCCTATTTAAACCCGTAAAATACTGCCAGCTGTTTAAATGATGTGATGGGGAGTTTCACAGCACTCGCCCACAACTGCCTGCTTCCATCTCGGTCTAATACATATTCATAGGCCGACCTTTTGCCGGGTGACACAAGGTGAAGAAAAGGGGGACTTGAGGGGACATTTAACGCGGTATCAGACAATGCTTAACGGCGGCTTATACTATTGGTGCCTGAATGAAACGGGTTCTGATAATGAATACAAATATAGTTTAAATTATTGTATATATGGCTGTAAATATGGCTGTTGTATAGGTATCTTAAGTTAGAAGATGAAATTTTAAAATTGGGAATTCAAAATGACCCCATATTTTCATTATGATCACAGACTGATCCGAGTAATTCTATGTTATTTCAATATCTCACAGTTTATTTGACATCGTATTTCTATATTGCTGTTATAATATTTTCCTAGCTGACAACCTTGTGCGAGTATTTTGTTACAAATGTTTTTAAAAATGAATCACTGTTTTATTGGAAATCAAATATTGATTGCAGTTCAATGCTAATTTCGTACGTGGTGTAGAATTGATGTTGGTGACGTTTGACTCCGTTGTAATTTCACACATCGCTGTAATTTACTTTATCCAGCAATTACGTCACGGTATTTCGCTACGGTAGTTACGTTGACGTGTGTTTACGCCGAGCTGGTTACAGAGCTCTACTCTTCTTTCAAAATAAGCCGTTGCAATTGGTTTTCAAGGTCCTTAAGCCTAATTGTAAGTTATAACATTTAGACTTTGTACTTCAAGATTTATAGCTAGTTTTCATAATAATTTAGCAGATTATTAAAGCAAACATTATTTTATGATTCAGCATATCGTTCTGTAATTATTTGATATTTTTTGTTGTACCAAATTTATTTTGGTATTACTTACGTGCTCGTGTACGGTATTTCATATTCGCCTTTCTCTTTCATAGGGTGATTGATGGGTTGTTTTATTTGCTCCTTTACAACATTGCTTATTCATATTTCTCTGAAGCCAAACTATGCCCAAAAGATGATTGTATAGGCAGTAAAATTAAAATAACTTAAATAATAGTAATAATTTATTTTGTAACGAAATGTATCCAACCATATCAAGATCGTACGCAGAACAGGTGGATACCGCTTCAATGTGCATATTTTACGTAGTAATATCATAAAATCTATGCTCAGGATACGCAAGCAGAGTGCACTTATGCCGATTATATTATCGACAAAGGTTATGCAGAATTTTTCCTTTCTATTTTGTACATGTGAATGTGTACATGCACGCTCGAACCTTATTCGAACTGATTCAATCCAGGTCAACCTTCAGCCAAGGTTTCTCTGTCACGGTCAACGCTGTCGGCGAAATAGCGGCGATAGAAGAATTAGCCTCCGCATTCGATTTTCTAGTAACAATAAACAGATAAATAGAGTACCCGAAAATATCCGGAAGTAGGCACCTGCACAAGGTACTGGAAAAATCGACGAGTGAAGAAAGAAATGCCGTTTAAATTCTTGCGTCCGCTCGTTATTCTAAGAGTCCTTGGTACGCGGATATTTCGCTGTCTCTTAAATAGGAATTTAAAACAGGATTCTGAAACTGCCCACAGACGAGTCTTAGCACCTGAGATATTGAAATAAATGATAGCTGAAGGTCACCTATCGCCAAGTCGAATATTCGTCAAGAGTTCAATCATGCATGAGATTTCATTCTGATCATAAATAATATTTGTATCGAGAGGTCAACCAAAATTTTATTTTAAAATAACGTTTAATACTGAAGTTAAATATTAAAAGGGAAGTTGTTTTCTCTTTATGGTATTGTATTCTATAGCCTGATTTCTATCGTGAATGAGATCGGAGACAAAACAATGTTTCATCAGAAGCAGAATGCAACAACCACTCAGTTCCATTTCTACCAGCAAAATTAATACAGAACGAAGTGCCAATTATAAATGAAAATCAAGAAATATTAAGATGAATCTGCGCGGTCTCGCTCTAAGACAACCACAGTGAAATTACACATTATTAGGTTCATTTAAAAACTTTTTTTTTCGTCCTCGGTTTCATTCTTACAACAGTCTTTAAGAACCGAAAGAATAATAACCATAATTAAGCAAGATCGAATCTGCTGCCAGTACCTTTAAGAACTAGTAGTTATAATTAATCCATGTTTTTAATTACACATGAGTGACAATTAAACATGATCTGTTTTACTTGGTTTTTCAAGAGCCAATTAATAGAGGTGACCGCGAAGAAATTATAACGTATATTATATGTAATGTATGTGTAAGGAAAATCTGCACACCGGTATAAAATATCATTCATAATAATTTTTAACCGGTAGGTACTATTACAGGGAATTTTATGAATACTTGTTTCAAGCAGTGACATTACAATTGATATATGAATGAACGCTCAAATTATAACAGAAATTGTTAATACCTCGAAAGAGTGTTCTTCAACTAAAATATTGTGTTCTCCTATGAATTAGACAGAAAGAAATATAAGTGTATATTGAGTTAGTAACACCTAAGTACAATATATTAGTAATCTTGGCACCTGTGAATGACTAGCTGGTTGCAGAGGTCAATTATTTAACTTTTGCTTAGGTGCTTAGGTTGAATTAAATCATTAAATTTCAGCTGAAAATATAGATTTGATTTCCTTTAGAAGAAATATTTTAATTAATATCCGGTATTTTAGGTTTGTTTCTTTCATATGTACTTAAATTTGCATGTACCAACGTTCTAAATACATAAATATTATATTTAAAAAAGTAGTAAAACAGTATTATTAACTTTGTTATTTTTTTGGAGTTTCACGTTGATTACTTCGCGGAAGGCTGTACTTAAGTTTATAAAAAAGTATGATTAAGTATCATTAATTGCATTGATATCATTAACTGAATTGAAAACAACAGAAAAAGAAATGCAATTGTGATTTTACCGATATTTTATTAGACACAACACAGAAAAAATATAAATCTAAAATACCAATTTAGACTAATTGAGCTCCATATTTGGCCTTCGAAAATATTTGAGCCTTTTTTACGTCTCTTCTCGGATTAACGTTATTCTTAATAGGGGCGGTCAATTTTGACGGTCAACGGGTCCCTGAGACGGGCGCGCAAAAACCTGAAAACCGCGCGTTCACGCCCAGCCAATAAAAGAAAGAAATATGTTCGAGATATTTCTTTTAACGTAATCTGTGACATTTTACTGCTGAAATACTACAGAGAGAGACAGAGAGAGGGGCCACACCTCCCAAATGAATGGTCCGTCTCCTAATCTGATGCCCAACCAGCAATTAGTTTTTTCGGTTTAAAATTTGGTAAATCGTTTTTTTATGAAATATTCAGGTAAACTTTCAAATTTTCCTTGTAAGAAAAGCGACTTTCCAAGACAGTAAGACCAACTATTACAACTGTTACGAGCTATAAAATTCTTAAACAGCTGCACTTTTATTTACACGTCGTAATTAAACGGTTATTGATTATCATTATTTAATTAAATTTATAATTCATTTCGCTCTTTAAAAGGATTTGTAATAGTCCCAAAATTCCTGGTCTTTATTAATGCAGCTGAACGAGTCGCTTTTTTATAGATTTTCCCCGTGTATAATTTAATGGCAAATCTGCCAACGTTTTTATCCGATTTATATTCGAAAATCTAAATTTATAATGAAGAGTATAAAATCTGACTCACCTTCTATCGATGAGGACGCTTGCCATCAACGTGGTGTAGCGATAATCCGATCTGGAACTGTAAGAAAAAAAAATTACACACTGAATAAATTGTAGGAAAAGAACATGAGTTATATATGTTATATAATGTCCATTATTACAACTCATATTTATCTATTCTGTTTTTGCATTTGAAAGCCTATATTTATATGGTGTATAATACAACCATATACAACATATTGATCGATAATTACTTCAGGAAGATCTCCTCTGAGAGGTCGCAAATTTAATTCAAATTGATACACAAAATCATAAATCTTGAACATTACAGTTCGAGTAAGACCTTCGAGTTGTATAAAACAGTATTAACGCAATCGTGTCTAGACTGATTTATGGTTTGTTTGTTTTTTAATTTTCATGGAAAAATTGGTACAAAAGCCTTGTACCGGAGGAATGAGGCGAAAGGGAATATAAAATTACTCTAGAGTAGTACACTCACACACACATATATTTATGTATAATCTACAGTATATAGTGTGCATAATATCGGTCTGGCAGGTGCCCAACCCCAGAGGCCGGTTGTTTCTGCGGGCGGTGATTCGCGTCAGTGCCCTCGTGCCAGTGCCAGTGCCAGTGGGTGTGCTCCATACCAAGGGTACGGGGGGGACACACCCACTTCGTCTGTCTCTCTCGCACCCCTCGTCTCGCCCCTATAGCTCTCTCCCTCTATCTCTCTCTCTCTCTCTCTCTCTCCCTCTCTCTCCCTCTCTATCTCCCTCTCGCTTTCCGCGCAGATCCGGTTTGCCCCCTGCAGCTGGGGGTCCGACCGGACCTCAGAGCGCCGCCCAACTCAGCCCTATTTTTAGCTCAAGGCGAATTGTTAACCAAGAACTGTACCGAACGGAGGAAAAATCGGCCCCGTCGTCATTGTTGCCGGCGGGAATATTCCCCGATTAAAACACCGAATAAGGTGACCGAATTTGAATCGAGGCCGAGTGTTTGGAAGTTAAGGAGTATCCGGAAGTCCAAATATAGGCAGAAGACAAAAGCGCTTTGTAATAATCGTAGCTAATTCTCGCATATCGGTTGCCGGTGAGGACCCAATAATCTCTGATACCAATCACTGCCTTTGGTCTTAAATTCATTTTAGGACGTTCGCACTGACTCTAAAACTTGATTAATGCAAATTTGAAGAATGAATGCTCCCTCTAAACTCTAGTATAGTAGACCGATTACGATACAAATCACATTCTACAGCACGAGAACAGCGGGACTTAAATTCAATATTTTTTTCCTATATTCCGGATTTTACTGTACTAACACTCCAAGCTACGAACAAAAAAATCGATTCACACACTTTATATTTACCCCTAAAATTTCCTGATTTCGGAAAAATTAATTTCACCTTATATGTAAACGCCTAAGGCTGCCATAGTGCTCTAAACAATTTATCTTAAATGTAGGGCGTAAATGTTTTGCTGTCAACCATGACCGTTTTTTTCCTCCAACTTTATTATTTCACATGCATGTCATTTTATTGACTTGTCAAAACTTTATACTACGGAGAACAGGGTCATTATTTGTTTAGAATACGATAACGGGTCAAGTTTTGAATTAATTACAAGAAATTATTAAGGCACTGTTGAATCTTATTGTGAACCTTGTAAGTCCGATAACAAGATAATGATACTCCTTTTCGTGTATGTGCCTAAAATTACGAGCATTAAATAGGAAACCGTCCACCACTTGAAGACGTGGGTTGACTAATCGAAACAGAACGAAGTTAATAAAAATAAAAATGTAATTAATATTAAAAAGGTATTTCACTTTGTTCCTCTTGAGAAAGAGAGCACTGAAGCATTCTAACAGTTGCATATAGCTCTTCAACTGCTCTGGGATCCTGATTCGTTTCGGGAGCTGCAAGGTATGAGCTTGTCGGAAAGGGGTGAATGAATGAAATGAATTGAATCTTTTTATTTTTGAATTAGTGGTCTTCCACTGATATTCTAAACTTTTCCGAAATTAACAGATGAATTCAAATTCCCGTATTCCTTGGAAATATGCCTCTAGCGAGTTCTATGGATGTAAGTAACCTCACTAGTAACAGAACTAGTGATAGTGAAATGACTACTAACTGCGAAGAACATGTTTTGTAAATTCCTAAATATCCCAATATAGGTTATGATTTGTTTTATAGCCATTCGAAATATGAAAGGAAGATTCAATAGAAGAACAAACTACAGGAATTTTATATTATATATGAAAGGGGTATTCACTAGAATGGCGTTGAAATCCAACCCCTTTGTATGAATCAAATCCATAATTAAATGTTAATCGGTAGGCGAATATATTTTTTGATCAATTTCAGAAAATTGGAATCAGAGGGGAATTGTAAGACCTATATATTGGAAGCCAATTTTTAATAATAATGGGGAGTAAGGAAATTCGAACGACGACGAAAGCCAATTTGGCCATATGTAAATCATAGGGTACGTCCTCAGAAAAATATCGGAAGGTAGCGATAACCTTTTATGGTGGAGATAGACAATTATATGTTGTAGGTAAGGTTGAACACTTCAAAAGTATCCCCGAAGGCTAAAAGATAAAAGCCCAATAGTCTTTTTTGTTCCTTCAAGCGTTCACTCGCCAATGTCCTTTAGCAAAAATAGGATGACCCTAAAAACGGGACAAGTGGAAATATCGTCAATTGTAATTAACGCAACTTGTAATTTGAGCGAAACTAATAACTCAGATAACAGACCGAATAAAATATCACCCGTCATAAACTCGAAACGAGCAAAATACGGAGGAACCAATACCGGGTATCGATGAAAAATAATAAAAATGTTTTAATATTATTTATTTTAACAGATAGAAAATAGATACAAACATAACCAAATTTTTCCTTGAATAAAAAGTAAAGAAATATGTAGCATATGTTAGGAGAGGAAACCTCAACACAAGAGTACTGGGATTAGAATTTAACAAAGAATCCAAAAAATGTAAGAATTTCGGAGGAAATTAGGACAATACCCTGGCCTGTATGTTATCTGGAATAAACTTGTGACTAGAATCTGAAAATTACAGTTTTATTTTAGTCGGTTTAATTTTGGAAGGAACCCTGAAAGATTTTTTAAATTTTTTAAAAAATAAGAATTTATATTCACTATTGTTATAAATAGCGATGATACCGATTTCAGTATCGGCACACTGCCTGAAATGCGGTAGTCCCTGTGGCCACCCTAATATCTCCTAGTGCTCGGATACGTACGTTGTTTGTATTACCTCGGTACGGTGAATACGGTACCAACTTAGCTAAAGAAGAAATAAGGTCCTGAACTCTTCTCGGCGTCTGGGTATCCTAGCTCCGTCTTTCGGGGGCCGCTGAAATACAAAAACTCATTCAACCGACCCCTTTCCAGACTCTTGGTTTAACATTTTTCCTGGGTGTGGGGGCGGGGAGGAGGCGATAAGAAAGTGCTGTTTCGGAAATTCGTCGGAGAAATGGGGCACTCGAAAAATTGGTTTCACTTTCGCGCGGGGCTACTATATACTACCGTCGACGCGAGCGCGGACCAAACGAAGATGTGAACTGTCCGAACGCTGGAAACTGACTGCATCCACTAGTCGGACGAAATACGGACTCAAATCTGCCCTGGGCATCTGGGCTCTTCCATCCATTTGGCACGCCTAAATGATATGCACGCATCGTTGTATCCTCTACATTCAAAATTGCTAAACTAAACCGGTTATAGAATATCCAAACGGGTACAGTAATGCATATTCCAGAATTTTAGACTGGAGGAAGTGAAACAACTCGTGGGAAAATAGATTTTGCTATATCCGAAAAACTTTAAAAGTTTTAGTTTATTCGTGGTAAACTAAACCACCCGAACATTTTTCTTCCGAAAAATTCGATTTAAGAAATGTTCAAACTGTCAAGATAATAAACCTTAAGTATCCTCTTAAGGTAGACATCCTCTTAAGTAATGCATAACTCTTCAACTTCAAGTCGAAAAAACACATAATATTGCCTTTTTTACCTATCAAGTACACTTCGAAATAGTAAGCTGGTCAAATTAATATCAATGTATGAAACGAGTATGAAGGAACAATTCACTCAGCATAAAACGTACAGAATTATATAAAATAATTAATTTTTGAAAGTTTCAATATGAGGATATTAAGAATGTTCAATCGTGAATTGTACATTTGAAATTCAAACTGATAAAAAAGAAATATTGGATGATCTCACATATTCCGGTAATGTTCGTATGAAAAAATGTGTGAAGTAAAGAACAACCTCAGTTAAATAACCCCAGAATAACAAAATTAGTTAAGGCCATGAGAAGATCAGCATGGGAAGAAGTGCCTGAGAAGACTAACAGAAGAAGAGTCCTCCTTCCTTCTAATGATGGAGAAATCTAGTTTCAATATTAAAATTACATAAAACGTTCTTTTCGTAACCGGATCCATGCTAATGTCCAGTTAATGTTGGGCCCGACTCCGAAAATATTTATTTAATTCGAACTCATTTTAGAGTCTACTTCATGGGCAGAATGTTTTCTGGGAGCGTTCCTGAACTAGAAGTTCTGTTACTCATCATAAAGTATAATCTTGTCGACAAATAGTTTTGACCATTTATAGGCGCCATGTAGAATTTCCAGTTTCCATGCACGGCATCAATTTCCCTTTTATTTTACAAAGAGGATAATACAACTGGTATAATTAGTCTTCCTTGTATCAGTGCTGGCTACAGAGTTGTTATTGACGGAGATTGAACGTGTTCTTCGGTGTTGAATCCACCACGCAGTTGGTACGCGAACTGCTTTTTAAGTTTAAGTTTAACACTTCCGACAGCGGTACGATCGTATTCTAAGATCTCTAATCATCCTAAATCGCACGTATACCGGTCTCTCGGTGCGCACAGTGTGATCCTATTAGTGTGGCCACTGTTGCGCATCGCCTAGTGTGACCTTTCTACCCGAGTTACGTAACTTCATAAAGTGCTGAAAAACTTCCAACATCCTAAGGATAAATATAGTTTTCAACTTTTCAGTTTCGTATAATATGAAGTTCTATTGGCTTACACTTTGTGTGAAGTATAACTGCATTGAGGTGAAATTAAGTTATAACTCTGATTACGATTAACATTTGCATGCAAATTCTGCCCAAATAAATTTCATGTGTATAAAATATTATTATTCATTTCATAATCAACACTACCGCGTGTGTTTGAAAAGTATTCACACAGCGATTCTAATATATCAATGTCTTATTCAATGCATAAATTATCGCGTGCGTGTACAATTTCCTTGGTACGGCCTTATGGGAATGACGTCATAGGGTGGAGTCTCGAATCTTTTTCAGAATTTGTAGCGTCAGTAGAGATACTGCATAAACATATTTATTTCAACTGTGATATTTAACCAGTTATGTTTGCAATTATCGACGATTCCACCGACTCTGGCCAACGTTTTAACCAGGAACTGATTTTTTCTCGTAATGAACTAAATGTGGTTACAGCATTAAGGGGAGGTCACGTAGCGAGAACAGAATACAAAAAATCGGGTATAATGTGGCACATATCCGACTAAGGACGCTTTCTGACGACATCAGGTCACCATAACCTCCAATTTAAGGTACCTTAACTGTTTTCTTGGTGCAGGACGCTATCGGATTTCATCTCCCCGTGATTTATCGATCCATTGTCATCCGAACGCCGGGGCCCCCCCATTGAGGCCGACATTGACACTGATCGCGACAATCGACAAAGAAACATAGAAACAGAATAAAAAAGAAAGGCTCCTGTAACAATGGCACCTGTGCTCTGACAATGCGAGCGCCCCCCTAAGGTCATGGTTCAAGTTTAGAGTCCCGCCGCCGCCGCCGCCGCCTAGCCGACCTTCCCCATTGTGACAACACCTGTTCTACTTGAACTCTGTTTCATTCTGCCAAACAATTCATCTGGGTCAGTACATCCTCCCATTGCATTTAGGGACAATAAAAATGCAATCAACACCATTGCGGATCCTTGAAACATGGCCTATATTTTATTATTGTATTGTCGTGTGTTACATTGTTTTAGCCCGGGGAACAAAATTCAGAAAATTATGTCGCCCAATCATTAAGCTAGAAAATTTAATGGAGGCTTTATTCGTTATAACAATCCAGCAAGAATAATGATGATACCGTGAATGTAGACATAGAAAACATGATGGTAAATTTGAATTCTTCGGATCCCAAACATTTTTTTAACAATATATACAAAATTACATGTCGAATTTTTATGTATTATTAAGTTAAAATAATTTGAAAATTATCGGTACCAAGCCAAAAATTAGTCAAGGTTCACGCCGAGAAAACTGAACACAAGGTAACACACAGAAATGTAATTTCCTGAATTTGGAAATGCTGAAAAAAATAAGAGAAATAAAAATATTCAGATAAATCTAAATGTAAAGTAGGAGTGGCCAACACGGACCTTTATAGTTCGTCTAGGCCAACCAGTAGAAAACCACAGGATGTAACTGAATTCTTGTCTTTACTTTTAAGATGTCTAATATCACTATAACTGTGGTCCTGTAAACCAGTATATTATCATAACCGATGCTTTCGGCGATATATCAAGTTACGAGGCAAGGCCGCCGAATTTATATTCAGATAAGGTTTAGAGAATTTCAAGGATGAAATCATTGGGCGTAACCGTACCGCCGACTCTGAAGACGCGCAGTTGTCAATTCTGACACTTTCTTCACAAATTCGAGCTAAAAATTGTGTCCCCGAGGTTGATGAGTGGTCGACTGGTTGTGGTTTCTGCTTCGATTCCCCAGCCGGCGCCTGTTAAGGTTAATGAATATAGAACAGCGCGACACCTACTGAACCGTAGAAGTAGGACGCTTCTGTGGATGATAAACGAAGCTTAATAAACTGAAAATAAACCCATTCCATTTGAGTTATTTGTTTGGCGATTCGAAATTTATAGAAAGCGGCCTTTCATTGAAATGATATTGACCAATTTTCAGCCGTCTCCTGCCTGGTCTGCTCATAGCTCTCGAAGAGTTCTGCGGTCCTGATACCTTTTGGGAACTGGAAGGTATGAACTTGTCGGAAGGAGGAGGAGGACATATGCAATCACACAATGTTTTCAACATAAATAAAATTCATTCAATGTACTCTAATTATTATTAGTACTGCAGTTCTGAACCCACATTGAATTAGTTGGATAGATATTAAATTCGTACAGTGGCTGTGTGTGTTTGGATAAGTGAATGAGAAGAGTGAAACAGTTCAGAAAATTTCTGGATTAATACAAATTTGAATCAATATGTACAAAAAAATCATGCATATAATAGGGAGACATGAGATATCGTATATGTGGAAAATCTACACTGTGTTCTCATCACTCATTATTAGGGAATTGTAAAAGTCGGTTGCTCAATTTTTCAGAAAGGCCTTAAGCAATTTGGGTTCCAGGTAGTTCAACGTCAGTTCGCCTTACCAGTAACAGGTCTACGGTTAAAGGATACGGGGAAAGTTAATGGGATGAATAAATTCGTGGAAACATGGTCAGAGCTCCTCGGACAAATCCCAGCCCAAGTCGCATTCCTTATTTGAGCAGATATCAATTGAGGGGCGGGTTCTGCCCAACGTGAAAACCAGTTTGGGTAGACCAGTTAGCAATGAATTAAAACATTAAAATTTCATGGCCACGAATCAGTGTGTCCGGCAGTGGGTCGTTGAAATTTCCTCAACGTCAATATCGTCAGATCTGCATACAGTAGCTATATTGTATTGATTTAAAATAAACTACTAGTCCGCTCTCGCCACGTCTATAAGAGCGCCTTACGCGAAATATCTTATTCCCAAGTCAAATTTATAATCAGTTTTCTGCGTAATTACAAGGCGTAAATTACCGACAGTAATTTTCCGAAGGTTATCTTTAATTCGCTTAAATTAAACATTTATTTTCTCTTTTTCAGTTCAATTAAAACGGTATTATCATAAACTTAAAAACAAGTAAAGAATTCTGATGATTGCATTCACATAATCGCATGACACCATTCAAGCCTACCTGTCTAGCGTAGATTAATTTAAAATGTTAATAATAGTCAATTTAAAAAAATTATTTAACATTCAATAATTCAGGCTGACTGTAACAGTATGCAGGAAATATAAGGATAGTGAGCCAGGGGTTAATATTCTGAAATAACCCTTGTATCTACAATATCAGCATCTGCAAGAGAGTGGGTCGAAAAAATATCAGAATAAAAAATTAATAAATGGCTATTTTTCAGCGAAAAAGTGAATCAGAAAATCGACATCTCAGTGAGGGGAAAATGGGCGATAAACTCTTACTTTGAGAACTCCAAGGATTGGGTATTTTTCCAACGATCCACTATCTTGGGGCAAGTGGAATAAGGTATTCCCTCTGATAGGTTTATCCCTCCACGTGGTGGGACATTGATGGGGGGGCGTGTGTTGCTCAGAATCGAGGAAAAGTATACCCAGAATGAAACCAAGAATGGGCCCACGATAAAGAGGAAATAAATTAGTCCACACCTTAATTCCTAAGAACCAGTACTTCGAGAATCAAGAACTTTTGAGGCAAAAGGTACTGGAGATGCTAGTTCTACTGCATCGCCTCAATCTTATGTCACCTGTTAACACTCTGTTGAGACTATAAAATGAATGTTTTAAAATCATTCTGATCAAATGTTAAATTGCAATTATTTGTCTCTTCAAAAGCGGACTCTGTTAGTCGATCTTCCAAGTTTTTTACCTAATGTCCTTCGTTATTCTGTTCAGTCAGTAACCTCTCGAATTATTATTATTGGTGTCTTAGGTAATCACTTAGTCGCGTTCTCGGTGTCCCGACTAGAATCTAATGTCCAACTGACTCTTTGTACACTTTTACTCTATTTTCTTTTACTTATTAAAGAAAATGAAAAACTTATTTACAACAATTCAACCTCGGCAGCGGATCGGATTTACGAATGGGGGGCCCCCATCCGTTACCGGCCGGTCCCCGTCGGCCTTACCTATTAAGAAAAGTGAACGTCCCCTAATTGACCGGGACATAAGGAAGTTGAGGGGCTCGGACGCGCCCGCGAAGGACGCTGAATCTCTCGCCGATGAATCTCCAGATATTTAACGAAAATGCGGAAGAGTTTTTACCGACGTTCCGCAACAGCCGGACCGAACGCGAAATATTCTATGTTCTCATAGCCTTCAATTTTCTTTAATGGAGAAAACATTGTTAGTGAAAAAAATTGTTGTACGACCGTACAATAAAATCATCGACAAGCCAATAACAAATAGAGGGGGAGAAAACCACAGGCTTTCCCAGCTACTAAAATGTCTAAAGGAGATGGTAAAGAATTTTAATCAATCGTTTCTGTATGACGTCCGCCTACGACTGCTTCTCGAATTGTTCTAAGCATGCATTCTATAGCATAATATTACTATAATGCACATCTATATTTTGATCCATTGAAACATATGTCGCCGATCAAAGCGTTTAGGGGACAATTTACTTAAACGACTGCTCAACCTTCAACTGAACGCCTACCATTTCATCCTGAATGTGCAATTTTCTTCATCGACGCAGATTCGGCGTTATGTAAGAATTCTCGCGTTTAATACGTCATTGAAAAATACAATAAGAAGGTAGATTACCCAGTAAATGGGAGGATTTTATTATTTTGTTTGGACTTTCGCTCATTAAAGTCAGTTACATGAATGCGTCAGAGATGCGGGATGGGGATTACGGATCCTACAAAATAAATGCACACGAATTATATCGCAATTACAGATTCTCTGTTGTTTATATTGTAAGCGGATTGTAAATTAAGGCATTCGTATTTCCCTAATTTGCAATATTTTTTCGAACTAAACGAGTAAAAGAGAAGAGTAATGTCTATGTCGTCGCGGTTTGCGTAAAAAAGCCGACTCGCGAATCAATTAACGGGACTCTTACTCCCTCTATAATTACTATTCTTCAAAATACTAATGGATTTCGGTGATAATGATATTGGTTTTTAATTCGGTGTTAATTTGTGGGTAGCCGAGGCACATTGGCCGCGGCCGTTGAAGAACACCGCGATTACTGTCATTACGGTCAACAAGCCAGAAAGTGTTCGAACCCAGGAGATAAATACAGGAGGAGCTCATTTACAAAACCGCTTCAGTTTTTATTTTTTTGTTTGTTTCGTTATGGCTGAACATCGAAATTCACTTCCTGTTTCTGCTAGTCTATACCCATTTTCAGGTTGGAAACATAACTGACTCTGGACGCACTCCGTTTCTTGAAATGACACCATTAATTGATGATTAATGATGCAAGATGCGTAATTCGGAAATAATTTCATCTCTAAAATGTATAAAATATTTTATTTTATAATAAGGAAATATCTCCAGATAGCCATAATGGGTCAATAACCAACTGCTCATAGATTATGTTGAACTGAACAACGGACAATGACATTAATTTACAGTGGCGTAATAAAAGGTCATTGCAAGTCATGCGGCTCATCTAAAGGAATCGGAGATAAATTAGAAAGGGGAAATCCACTGGGGAAATACCGACTCAAATATCGTTAATATTCGAAAGGATGAACAGCTGGAGTTGGACCAAGGCTTATTAAGACACAGAGTTCGTGCACCGAAACATCAATAAAATTATAAGGGGATAAAATTGACTGAAAGATTAAATAGCTAGAACTCTTTATATAATATAAATTGACGTCTTAAGTATTGAGAGTATTATTTCCGCATTTAAAACATTAAGACACAGACGAACAGAATTACAAAATGATTAATTCTGATGTGTGTCGAGATTAAATCAAAGGATTGAATTACTTCCGGCCAACTATCGAAGACCTTAAAGCTGTCGTTGGTCCGATGGTTGATTAAAACGATCGTAAACATATCTGCAAACAGCCTTGCTGCAGTCGTACCGCATTATGCAAAGCCACCAAGCCAGAGAGCCCATAATTCCCGTCGGTCCCATTAAGAAATTGAAAGTCGGTCGTACTTGGGACACTCAGATTGGCCGCTTAAAATATAGAGGTTGATGGGTTCACCGAGGGACCCCCAATACAATGGATAATTTCACCTTCGCTCCGAACGAGGCAGTCCTTGTTGCTTTTATTCAAAGTGCCCGAGATTCTGCCCCCCCGCCAACAATGTGCTTTCCTACGATCTATTGTTCGAAGTGTTGAAAAAAAAACCAAAATTGCCTAAACTACCAACGACAGGGAAATTGGGTGTTATGGATGGCCTGGTAGTATACCCTGTAGTTAAAATAACTCGCAGATACTATAATCAGAGAGACCCCACTCTGCTTAGATGAAAGTCCGATCATCAATATAACATAGGGGATAATACTATTTGAAATTTTTTATTGATATTTCTTCCTGCAGCAGACTGAGCGCATTAATCAAAGCAGCAGGACATGGATTCCGCGATGTTCATCAGCACGAGTGAGGACTGTCGTCGCGGAAATAATGAGATCCAGGTGATTAAATAACATTATACATCCAATCAGGTCCCAGACAGTATTGAGAGAAACATGTCACCAGAAAGAAGTGACCAAAAAAATTAAGGACAAGGTACACACCGTAATTTCTCGTACGATTAAACGGAAGATTCGGACCTTCGTTAAAGGTCAACGCCAGCCAACTAAATCAACAAGTAAATAAAGAAAAAAATGTGGGCAGAGAGAGACCATCGCCAACTCCAGTGTCCAATTATCTCCGGTGTCCTCCATCATAGCTTTCAAATTCAATAAATGTTATGTACTTGTCGCCAGACCTTATAGTTCGAAAACCACCGGGCACTCTCGGCCTACTAATCTTCGCGGTTTCCTCCTTTCTCTCAGCGACGCCTCCGCTCTCCCATTGTTCCATCTCAATTGGGGCCGGTCTCCGGCAATGTTCTCTTTCTCTCTCCCTCTTCCGTCTTCCGGCCGGGTATATTTCATGACCGGGGACCTTGGGTCTGTGATATCGGTCGGAATTATTTATTGGAGGACGGACCATTTCTCGGGCGGCCATCAGAGCGTCGGTGGAAGATTTGTGTCCGTTACGCTCTTGATTCAATGACTTTTGTCCCTTTCACATCCTGGACGAAACCTTACAGAATGGACATTACAGTTGATTATGTACAGCTGGTAATTTGATTCTTATATGTCCGTAAAATGATCAAAATTATATCGTCATTAGTTGTTGAATGTAAGTCTTTAAAACATCTAATTGAAACCAGGCGTAATTAACTTGCATATTGTGGTCAAAAAGATTGCCTTAGTTTCATCGCTGTCAATGTAACGGGACGCAATGAAAAAATAAATAAATCAGATTAAATAAGATTATTAAAAAAGGAAAAAAAATACGGTATTCGAATTTCTCGAAAACTGAATCACCATAAATATATCAGACGAGTCCTGGTTCCCATCTTCTATAAGATCCACCGCGTGTTGGGTATCGTGTTTACACAGGACGAAAATTGCCAAGGGGAAAAAACATCTGTAGAATCTTGTACAACATGTGCCATAAGCGATTTCAGTTCAGCCCGAATTAATTATGTGTACCGGTTAAGAACTCTGCATACAATGCAGAGTTGGCACGCTCTTCGGTCTCCGATGAATTATTCAGAACCGGCGGACGGTAGGAATCTGAGGTGGCGGAGATGCGTGCGATTCGGAGTAAGAAGGTACCGGGGTAAATCCCTGGTGGGACACTTGGGGCCAGTTCCCGGTAGCTCTTGGCCGCTACTAATCTGTGGTATTTACCCGGCGGTTATATCATTTCAGTGTCGCACAATGCATTCTCTGAACTTTCAGCCGAACGCCACAATCAATAATGTAACAGGTCAAAGAATTTTTTCCGATGATCACGTGGGCGCGGGACTGCCCGATGAAGCAAGAAGTGGACTCAGTGATAGTAGTGGGCGTCAGAATGCTCCTTGAGCCGCTCACATTTTTCGCTCCTTCAGAAACCGTTTTCGCTTGAAAATTCTGTAAAACCCTTCAGCGGGCAGTCGGAGCGTATCCCGACAGACCTTGCGAACGTGAACCGAGCGTAAATAACAACCGATTTAAACTGTCTACCGGCAGTTCTGCGGCTTCGGTAAAGCCCCCGCCGACCGGGCCTTGGGCCGTAACGCCGACAACGGACCAAAACTATGACTCAGGCTGCGAAAACCGACTACTACTCCCACAGCCAGGTACAACTTCCGCGTACGCTCCGAGCCTTCGAATGGGTCAATTGAGAACAATGATAATAATAACAATAATCGCCGCCTCACAGCTCTTTCCTGTACTTAACGCTACCGTGGAGCGGCCTGTTAACCCGCTCTCCCAATCGAGCATTAAAACTGTGTCGCGCCTTGGAAATAAGGCTCTTCCTTGATTTTGTAACCAAACCGCACAAACCCTAATGATTGTCTTAGTCTATTTTTTTTCTACCTCACGACAGTGTTAAGTCCATTCTTTTCATCTCATTACAGTAATTCATCACTCGAATTTGTCCAATGTTTTACCGGTTCTAGCAGTCGTCAAGTAGTATTCTGTTAGTGATATAGTGATCACTGTCTGAAGACTGTTATTGTGAAACTATCAACAACGCCATATTACTACTAAAAATAACGAAAAATCCGTAACCGCTCCGAACAACCAAGAAATATACAAATCGCACCACGCATTAAAAAATGTTTATATTTCTTTATAGAGCGACTATGTATGACCTAAAACTAGTCCCTTCTAACAGTTTTCACACACACTGTCATGAAACATAAATTTATTACATGCTATATTTTCAACTTTTCAACGCGGCACAGTTCAAAAAATCTTCAGGAGCCTGAAAACGAAGCACGTCTACATGACTTGGAGAAGGGGTACTTTTTACTCAAGTAGGGACAGGCATATCTCATGTTTAAAGCGGATTTAGGGCAAATTCAAACAATATAAATGGATTCGCAAGCAAATACTATAGATAATTTAAGAACATACAACATCAAGAGATACCCTCCGTGTTGTAAATATTTTCATATGTCCAACCTTAAAGATGGCCCAGGTAAAAGTTCCTAATTTAGATAAACAAGATACTAAAAACTAACCGTTGTACTAATTCAATAATTTTTTCATAACCGACCATAACTGTTTGGAGTTTCTTATTATTCCCACTTATCTAATTCTAATTACATCACCGATAACAAGTTACACTAAAATTATAACATTTTGTCACATAATTATGATAATCTCGTATTAATAATGGGATTGAGAAGTCTGTACAAGGTGATACATCGCCGACATCTGCAGAATTCTTCAATTCCGTCTTTGGTTTCCGCACTTAAGACAGAGTGGATAAAAAGAACACCTTCGGAGGAGAAAAATTAAAAATTAATTTTAATTAACTTGTACTTCTCGGTTTCTTAATAATAACGGAACCTTGAGAGAGGGTAATTAATTAGCTCGCACATTCGCTAATTGCAAAAGGTCAAACCAGTTTTGATCGATTGGGCTTCGCGTTTCACATACAAGATGCTCATCGTTTGACTCAACCGTTCAACTCGTTTGGATAGGCCTCAGAGCCACTTATAAAATCGGTAGGCACAGTTCTGAACGAGATATCGTTTTCAGCGTAATGAGATCAAATGCCCGGCAGAGACAGGCAAAAACTGTGGCGGATGAATTTCCTTGAAAAATCTTTTATTTTGCGCCTCTTTTGTTCGCCGGCTGTGAAAGTGGAACTGCCGTGGAATCGCCTTGAGGTTTATTGGATGTTTCAGAAATCTGAAACCGCCTACTTAATTCAGCGCACGACTTCTCTTTATTGTGTCGTTTCGGGGTTGTAATTATGTAATATGACAAAAAAAATATATGCGGATTAGTCGCAAGATATCTTCAATCTGAATCCGCAGCGAGGCTATGAATTGGTTCGATGATATTTCACTGCTGAACTGCTTCAAACGAAGTTGGAAACATAATAAAACATGGACGGCTAGACTGATTTCGACTTCTCGCCATTGTCAGCAGGCCTGTGTGAATTGTAAATTTAAAGTAAAGTTGCTTACTCATTCTGTAACTATAACCTACAAAAGCACACTCTCTCCTTGTCTCGCCTATTAACATTAATAGGTTTCTTAACACAGCGTTGAGATAGCCTGATTTATGCTACTGAAATTGAAAGTTACTTGTGCAAATGTGCGGTTTGAATCGGCGGCGAGTAATTTTCCAATGAAACGCATTCTTATTCTTTTATTCCCCCATTGTTTTATTGTACTCCTTGTACCTTTTTTTTATTCGCCCCGCTCATAGTAATTTGCTCTGCAGCTGCTCAAGTAGCACTGAACTTCGCAGCGACGAAGGCCGGCGCTAATAGTTTCGAGGAATAAAATTGTACTCGATATATAGCAGTCATTCAGCGGAGGATTTCGGTGTTAAAATATACCTGTAGAGGATGACTCATATTTTGGGACCAAGTTGGAGAGATGAAACTGAAATTTTAATCCATTTTCTTGGACACCGAAATCCGATAAACCACGCTGGAATGTTTTACGTTAAATACTTTTTCTTTAAATATGTCTTGAAAGGCGCGTCAAAATCCTGATTATATGGGAATATCCCTGTGTATTACCCAGGTAGGATATCACCTGGTGGGAATATTCAGAATATTCGCAATCCCATCTGAACGTGTTTTTCCATGATGATACCAATAAAGAGCTTCTCTCCGGCTAAAATTCGAATTTATGACATACATTTAAATCAGTCAACCCTCGGAAATTAGTTTCTCTGATAAATAATATTCAGGTTTATACTTACGTATGTTTATTAATCCCTATCAGTGATATATAGGAGGCACAAACGTTTTTCTCACACTTGGACACTAACCCATTTATACGTCCACCGGGCTAGAAAAAAAGCGCGCACCGTTCAGCGATATCCGAAAAGCTTCATCTCCTGCCGAGCCCATTTGAATAACTGGTAGGCCCGGGATCCCACCTAGGCTGATTGTTTTTTTTGCGTAAATTACTAATTAAGCAGAAGTGTTTCGAAACCCAGGGATGCCGGTGCGCAATACCCGTCCCGAGAGTGCCGTCGGAGGTAGAGTTCGATGACACTGTGCAAATTGCATTTTCCCCCCCAATTCAGTGAACGAGGGAAATACCAATTTTCTCCGTAACCATTTTACAATGGCGCATCCGAACAATGTCATTGAACAATATTACACTAACAGTGTATTAATATAATGAGAACGCTAGTGACGACAGGAAGCGAAAACATATCTCCCTCAATAAACGAGAAGGCAGGGAATAGAACGATTGGTGATCTGTAAAAATCCTGACAAAACTTTTCCTTATCCAAATAGTATTTTATTGTCCAGGTATTCATATAAATATTGATAGTTACAATTACTTGCAATTGTAATTAGCACAGGACAAAGGTTTGAGGGGACAAAGAACTACGTTAGAGGTTGCAAAATTATCAGCGTATTTTACAATGCTTATCGGATGACAAACTGAACTAACTGGGACCTTGTAGGATGAAAAAGGTTTTCCCGGCGCGATTCCAGGAAAATCGCGTAGGCGGAATCTCCTTTTCCGTGCCTAATCTTCATTTTCTCGAGTTTCCTACTCATTTAATTTATATCTTATTTTAACTTTGACTTTATTGAAATTCTTCTTTGAATTTGCTCTTATTCAGCCATTTGTATCTATTGAAACAATAAATACAGCCCGGACACATTATTCACGGACATTAAGCCAAATCTGAGATCGAAAGGGAAACACGAAATGTCCGCGAGGTTAACCTCCGGAAAATTAAATTAACGTAAATTTCCTGAACGACTAAGTGAGGTTAAAATCGTTTTAATAATTACTTAAACGATCCAATCCACCATGATTTTCGACGTGGAAAGCCGTCGAGCGCAAACACCTTTTCCAGTTTCTAAATAAACGCTGAGACACGCTCCGGTGAGCTATCAACGGCCCGAGGCGGAAAATCTCAAATCCATGAGTATGGCATTAGGTTGATGGTGTACAAGAAAAGTGTTTTCCTGAGATATCAGTTGTTTAAATTATTTGCCTCAATTTACCTTCCGAAATGACTTCTGTCGAGAACACACAATCGATGACACTTAAGAGACATTTCATAGGAAACTAAATACAGCGGAAATCGTTAAATACGAAATATTTTTTCAAATTTCGTGATAATAGTGGAAACATTCTCACGAGAGTTTTCCAGGTAGTTTACAAGAGTTTGGTCCGTCATGGAAAACATTTTACACTATTAAACAGCGTGTTTCGATATTGAATTTTTAAGTGAAATATAACCTAAAAGCAGTCTTGAAACTTGAATCGTACTGGGTTTAAATGAATAAACCGTGGGGGGAATATTCCCGAGATAAATGTATGCTGGGAACGAAGCTTTTTGAATTAAATTGGCGATAAATACACCCTTCTCGGTCGGTACCTTTTTGAGATTACTAAATATTAAATGAAAAATGTCGAACGGCTTCGAGGAAGGAGGAAGTGGTGTGTGATAGCGGTGATAGTAGGACCTTGGACCGGGTAGGCGTGGTCCCGGCCTTCGCCCCCGCCGCCACACCGCGGCCCCCTCCCGCAAATTACACCTAAATTAATATTAATAAGCGCGCCTCCTATCGTACTACACTTGGACCTTGTTCCTTAGTCATGTGACAGACGCATGCCGCCACTCTCCCCCGCCACGTCATCTCAACGGCCACACCTCCTGGCTGTAGTAAAAAATCCTCCGATGGACATGCAAATTCGAACCGAGTAGCTATATTCCCTTCCTTAAAACAAACTCAAGAATATCCGCTATCCGCTAGATTTTGATCCCAAATCTGTTATTGAAAAATGGGCCGAAAAATATAGGATATTCCATAAAAAAAGTCCCAGAATGAAATTTGTATTGAACATTCAGTAAGGATATTAGGTACAATACCAGTAGAGGATAGTTGCCAGTAATTACTGGAAATAAGTCATAACACTATGAGGATTAATAAAATCCCACATTTAGGTGTATAGAGGACCCCGAATTTGATCTACTCTTCGGTAGGACCCTGATGATGGAACCGGTGATGGAGTCCCCCCCGGGAAAAAAGGCAAAAAGGCCTTCCAAACACAGGAATAATCTCGGACTAACCTACGAGAAGTTCTTCCAACAGTATTACGCCATCCACTGGATGTTCAAGTGATAATTCAAGTTCTGGTCGCAGAATCCTCCGCTCATTTTTCAAAATCATCCTCCATCAACATTTATACACTTGTCAAGCATTAACAAAGTTTCCCTTCCATTAGTTCTGTATCCAATACGCGATGTATAGGGCATGAAAATCGGAAATTGTATTCAGACATTTTAACCAATCGATAACTCAATTAGGAAGTTCGGGGGAAGACCGACAACCATTAAATTGATTTCAAGACAAGCCAACATGCTGCAAATGGTCAGTTAATGTACTTCTTCGGGCGTTCAGACCTTTAATAAGGTTTTAATTTTATTGCTCGAAAGTAATAAAACGGCCCGTTGTAAATTAAACCAGTTTCACTTTAACGAAGGCGGGCGTTATTACAAACTGATGTGTCGAACTGTTAAATAGTTCAAAGACATTAATGGTATAATATATTAATGTTCTCAGCTTCAAAATACACGCTTTATGCATACCATAATTTTCAAGCAACATCGTAGTATTTCACTACAACCTGAGTGGCTGCAATCACATTGAGGTATTTACAGTGTATGGTATGGAAGAACATCACCCGCGAGAATTTCCATCTCCTTTCGCTTATTTGGTCCTGATGCTTTTCAACCATATATATAAAAATTATCTATTCTTTTTCAAATAAAACCTTTTTTGCAAAAATGTAATTCCCATACACAACGAAAAACTTATATATTATAATTATAAAATCTCATTTAGTAGTGTAGACTTCGACTTTTTACTATTTATCCCAACATCCAAGTATGAACCCGACCAGTCCTTAACTGGATCAAACGAAACGGCTTTTAAATGAAAACAACAGCGAGAAAATCAAATTTCGCGTTCCAATGAAACGTCACGTTTCAAGTCGCAATAATTCAAAACAGGTTGTCAAGAATGCGGAGTTGAGCAATCCGTCCCACAGAGGCTGTATGCTTAGTATCGCAAAAACTCGTTGAATATCTAATATTACTGCATGTGGGCCGATGAATGGACATGTATATGTCTTATATAAATTTATTTCCGTACCGAAGGTCGCCATGATTTATGATGGGGTTTTTCACAGATCGATGGTCCCCAAGACCAATTTTGTCCATGAACACTACAATAAATAATACAGCCCGAAATATATCATTCGAAAAGATATAGTATAAAAACAGCAACAATATATTTTCAGATTAATGTAATATCACTGATAGATATTCAGGAAATATTAAATTTTATCCGGCATAAAGAAACTAATAGAACTTATCAGTACACCTCAAATTCCAATCGGAACTGCTCAATGGATACATAGCACCTACTGATGGACATTTGCTGCATTAATCGTTAAAAAAATCTCAAAAAGGCCAGAAATAAGTCCACAGTTTGGAAAGGAAAAGAACGAAGCCCTGGAAAGGTCACAAGTGGCTCGAACGTCACAATGATCTAGTCGCCGTAATGCGAACTCGAAACCGGAAAATATCCAGAAGAAATCTGAATACGCCCAGAAATCGCCTTCCTCTTTGGCGCTAGTCATGACGCAGGCGGTCCCAGTGAGACCCTGTCCGACATAGACAAAAAAAAATAAAAAACGGACAGCTTTGAAAGCCCGATCTCAGTGAGTCATGAATCAATGGCCTCCCGTAAACCAATACACACCACATGAATAGTTCAGCGTACGAGAAATGCGCTCCGGTTATGGCTGCGGTGGTGGTCGCCCTCGCTGATTCACTACATGTCCCTCGACATGTCCTTCCAAGTTCCCCCTTGCATCGTTTACTCGTGAAATTTATTCAAACTGTAAAACCTTCCTTGGGCACGTGACAATTTACAGATCCTATCGAGATTTTGAAATTGATTTTAAAATAAAAATAAATAAAAGTAGTATAAAATATAATCTGGGATTTTTAGAGAAATTGTAAAAATATTCGGTAATTATTATCCACTAAAAACTCAATAATAAAAAAATACTACATGGCAGCTTAGTGGGTAATAAACAATTTTTTTCGAAAATTATTTCCTTCTTCATTTTCATATTGGGCTGTTTTGGAAAATTCTTAATAATAGGAAAAAGTAATAAATCAAATCAAATAAAACAGATGGACCGAAACCAACATTATGACTAGTTGTACTGGCTTACCGGCAGACAAAGATGTCTATACTAAACGCCTGGTTCTAGTAAGTTCAGATTTCTAAATATGGAGTGCCCTATTCAACCAAGAAAATCATATAGCATTGAAGACACAGATTTTAAACGCAGGGACATATTTTTTTCCATTCACATCAATTTCACAACAATAATTCATTCTCGACCTGCGAGTATTTTAAGAGTGAAGAGATGTTTATTTCTCGGGATGACGATGACTTTCCATTTTCTCACCCGATGAAAGGTCGCCCAACTTTATTTAACGGGAAATAATCGATGTTTTTTATTTTTTCATAAAGTATTAGATAGGGGGATTGCTAACCCATCTGAACGAGTTGACAGGTCACGCAACATGCAATTTATATGTTAAAAAATCTTGCCGTCCTTAGATGTAGCTCTTTTGGAAGTTAATAACTTTATATAATCCAATATAAACACAAACATTACAAGCCTTTTTTTATCCAGGAACACATTATTAATGTCATGTATTCTAAATTTATATATAATAATCCTCGCCGATTTTACTTTCATTCATTTTTATATTAATTAAGATATTATATTAATATAAGGCTTTTCATCAAGAAGAAACTAGATCACAATAATTGCTCCATCCTTGTTACCTCAGTAATTTACCGACGATCAAACCAAACGAGTGATCATATTTGATAATTGTTTTCTGTATTAGTTTAACATACCTGTTTTGTGGTTTGTGAGGGGTTGGAATAACGTAGATTTCGTGTGTTTCTGTCTCCTCTCGCTGGTTTGGTCTTTTGCACAGTACATGTGACAGTGACAGTGCAGTGAGGATGCCCGATAAACATCCATAAGTGCCAAAGCAGTAGCGACTAACACCGCTACTGAAGATGGCGAGCAGCGGAAACCGGTCTAGCAAAAGACCAAACCAGCGAGAGGTGGCAGAAACACACGAAATCTACTGTATTTTTAATATTAATGTCTATAATATTTATCTCGGCAGGTTATTACATCAACTGGAAGATTATCTGCAATAACCCCACGCTCGATGATAATTACAGTGGACTACCAAAAATATCCCTCTATTGGTGTTCTGCCCTCACGCGTCCATTCAGTGTGGCGGCGCTATTTTTAGAGAAAAATCGTTCTTTAAATCTTCGCCCCGCGGTGCCCAAGTGGTGGGATTTCTGTAGTTATTCCACCGCTAGGGTCGGTCGGAGGGTGAGGGGACTCCATTAGAGGGGACCGATTACCGGGCCCACCCTAGGAGCCATATTCCCCCCGCCCCCCATTCACCCCATAAGGTCCCGGCAATTTTCCCTTTTCTCACTGCAATTCATCCCCGTTACCGCCCACATGCCCGATGTCTATTTCACTTTTTCTTGCCCGCGGAATGGGATGCATTAAAATTATTCTTTGGGGAACGTTGCAAAATCTCGATTCCCCAAGCTGGCGACACACCGAGACGATGGGCGTTTGAAATATTGGGCCGCGATGGAGTCTCGGTTTATATTATAAAGTTTTAAAAGAGCAATTGCAACATATTATAATGCGTTGTAATGAAAATAACAAAAACGTTGTGGGGAGACTTTCCTAGAGATACTAAATTTATTTAGTACATAATTAATTTAAAGTACATGTGATATAACCTTTTAAACAGATCATAATACAGCCTTTTTAAGCTTTTCAATTCTAAAATATTCATTCCGAAATTTGGGGGTATCAAGAACACAAATATTTATAATACGTAGGAAGGAAAATAATGAACAGAAACGAAAGTTGCGGGGAGGCTACACAATTTATTTTTGATAGATCAAAAATTAGGATAAATGTATTGTCCAGACTATATTCCCCCCTCATATTACATAGAAGAAATATATATTGCCGGAATATAACAAAGCTATAAAACTTTTATAGTACAAAAAGGTACCTAAATTATAATTAAATTAAAATACTTCTGATATACCTATTTAAACAGGTCATAATACGCCACAAGATTTTTCATCTTTTATCGAATACAAGTATAACGAAAACCATACATAGGCAGATTTTGTATTAGAAACCGTTAGATCGCACTACTCTCCTCAAATACAAGAGGAAAGTTTAATTGAATTTTCTCTTATTTGAAAAATTGCTCAATTGCGAGAGAGATGCAATCGCATCCACTCCAGACTGAAAACCACGATTAGGGAGAAAATTTCCCACCTGCAGATCCTACCACGGTCGGAGTTTCGTCAGAACTTTCGCATCCGCTGCAAAAATTGGCCATGGTCAATTGTATCTCGGCCGGGTTAATCTGTGAGCGGGATCGTATATTTCTTAACAACAATATAGGTTGTTTTCAGAGCGCTGTAACGGGGGCGCATAATTTATTTGCGCGTACTTTGACCCAGTTACCAGTTTAAAAAAATATTTTTAATCTTTAAATATTACTTATAAGGAATGTACTGCATGCGAAGAAATGGCCCTCGAGCATTTAATGACACAAATATGACAGCCAGCAGTACATAAATATAAATCATGGTGGCCTGTTATGGATAAATATGCACAATTCCATTTAGAAACTAAGCCCTTAATGCTCTGAAGTAGTACACATATGTCCATAATTTAAGTTCTTGTAGAATAATCACTAAAACATCATAATGGAATAAACCTGTTCTACGATATACTGTTACCGTGTTTATAAATTAATGTACACAGTACAGAATAAACATTTACATTAAATTATGTACTTACATTCTCATGTTTCTACTTGCAGAATTTCTTAGCTTGTTTGTTCAGCGTACCCGCGTAAAAATGCGTATAACGCGATACAAAAAAAAATCTCGTTGAAGTATAAATTCATTTATTACGCGTGTAATCGTATATACGACACTGTAAGATATTCAGCACAGCCATACTTGAATTATTATCTGATTTATTTACTTGAATCATTATTGACTTCGAGTGGATTAGAGAATTTGATCTCCCAGTTCCAGTACAGAGTGAACAAATTAAATACGTTTTTGAGATATTTAAGAACGTCTCCGGATCAGTTCTAAGGCACTATTGATTGGTCTTAAATTGAATTAATTCGTTTGAGTATGATAATGATTGGAGTCATAAAGAGTAGTGGGCTATTGTAATATTTTAAGACAAAAGCTGGAAATTGTTTCCATAACCGGTTATTCCTATTTCACAAAAAAAACTGTAATACTATTCTCGAAGAGAGAGGTTATTTGTTCCTGTTTCCAATTCAACCGGCTTCACAATATTTTGAAACGGAATGAATTTCATTCGATTTTATTGGAAAGGGTACACTCGCCTTGCGACAGGAACTCCCAATATCTTTTATCGTTACAAGAATACGGCCACCGATAAAGAAATGGTCCGTGGGCATTTTACATCTCTTGCATCGGAGGAAGAGATTGTACGGCCGATACAGCGGGGTGAATTACACGGTTGCCTACTGCAACATATTACGGTCGCAATATTGCGGCAGCTATTGAATTTGCCCTATTAACCAGCCTTCCAACTAAAGGGGAAATAATAAAAATTAACGATAATGTTGTTGGGATATTTTATACGCTCTGCCCCCGTGAAGCGGCAGTTTCCCGTGACCAGTTGTAACGCGGAGTAATGTGTATAAAATTAAACCTTGCAACTTTGTACAAATCAAGCTTGTTCTCATACGAATATTTAAATTAAATACAGCCCGGGTAGTCAATAATCTCATGATCGCTTATCCTTAATACACTATCAAAATTGGAATAATGAAGCAGGGACTAGACTAAATTATACGGAATGAATTTGAATGTAAATTTAAATACTTTGCCGAATATGATTTAATATTTGAAAACCGTTGTCCTTTTCTATTTCGCAGGAAGTTTTTTCTCAGCGGGTAACATTCCGGATTAGGTTTTCCCTCTGCGAGGTTTCTACCACCGTCAGTAGACTACGAGGACAGATACGAGAAACAGTTTTTTCCCTAACGAAAATTCGCGGATAGAAACCTAAGAAGGGAAAGTTAGTTGAGAATCTAAGGTTAAAAAAAATCCGGTCGCCTGGCAATTATTCATAAACGCCACCCATAAAAGAGTCCTATCCTGTTGTATCCTTCCGAGCAACAGCTCTGTTCGAAACGTCCAATGGGCCGGATCGATTATTTCAGCTATCTCTGAAGGCAATAGAGCGATAAATAAATGGGGCAATAAGCACCTCCAATAATGCCCTTTCGCAACATACGTGCGGACTTGGTCACGGTTGTTCCTCGGAGAGCGTTCTGTTTTTTGTTTTTTTTTTGTTTTTGTTTCCAAGACCGTGCATTAAATCGGGTCGAAGAGATAATCCGAAGCCGAGAGAGGACTCGGGAGAGGCCGGCATCGCCTTCCATTATACCAACAACGATGTTCTTAATTGCGCCCGACTGAAGTTGCATAAAACGATCAAGGTTGAAGCACCGCCAACGCTACCGGTTTTCCTTTATTTTTCCTCTACCTTTTTGCACACACACATTTCCTTTCAAGTTCCCAGCGCCGGGAAACTTTCGCCAAATTCAACCGTGCACAATTCCTATTTCCTTAGAGGCGTTGTTGGTAAAGTAATAAATACGAATCGTCGATTCGTAAGCTCAATTATGCAGACCTGTTATAGAAGATCCCATCTTCCTAGATTACTCATATTAAATGAGTGTTGATTGGCTACATTTAAGTGAATATGAGTGAAATACTACCGTTATTTCAGAAAATAACCGACTTATGATTTAAATAGGATTTTAATCATGACAAAGATTTCGAGGTCTTTACAGCCCGAATCGAAAGTCCTGTGCCCCCCGCGAAGTTTCGTCACCCGATACCCTCATTCATCAATTCTTATCGGTTCCATCCGAAGCCGATTAATGACCGCTTGCCGCGAATTTATCATCCCGTCCGATCGTCGGAACACTCGTTGAGGCCTCTAATTGGCCTGTAAAGGGGTCTTGATTTACGGATCTATCTTCTCTAATGGACTTCATTAGAGTTGTATATATATATATCAATAGCCCATTAATCACAGATTTAACATATATCGCCCACTAAGTAGAAACGTTGATTTGAAATTATCCAAGATACAATTGTAAAATGAAATTAGCAGTGTACAGCATAATACGGGATTACTTAAGATTTATCTGAGATGATATAAATTGAGACATGGACTTTCGCGCATGATACTATTTTTACGAACACTTAAATCTTCGAACTTAACGTAGTTTGTGAAATGAACCTCATAGTCTTTTCTGATTATTTCGGATATATTCATTATTTGTTTATGACCTGATTATAAATAATATTTATTCTGTACGAATTTTCAAGGCGCAATTCAGCGCCGATTAAACGGTCCAGTAATTCGATGAATTTCTTAAATTTACCCTATAATCTATTTAAGAAAATTGTTCTCCAGTACTGTTCGGAGCCCCGTAAATCGGGGTATCGACGCGGCCAATTAAAGAAAGGAAACGGCGACAGGAGAGGAAATGGGAAGCGATCGGAGATAAGCGCCACCGACTGTGTGGCCTTGCTCCCGCCGACCCCAATGTTGACATACCGCCGAAACCGGTACCGCTCTATTCGGCCCTTCAAACATTGATACAGATAGGTAGGCACACATTGAATACCTTTATAAAAACTTTCCTACGGGATTTTCACTGTTTTAAGCCAAAATCTGCAGAGTTCGGTTAATGCACTAGGAATTCTGTCAGTACAACCTGGTGTTATACTCTCGGAAATTCTCTAATCTCTCTATGAAAACCTGTTCGAATACGACGATTCATACTTTAGATTAAGGTTTATTTAGTTAGGCTGAGAATCGGTTTCGACACAAAATGTGTTACGCTAGTTCGTCCATTTGTCTCAACACTGCCATGCCATTTTTCATTTGTGGCACAAACGGTCTACAAAAAATTATGAAATCTTACTCAGCCGATTATCTTAATCTGTCTACAATGTCTCGCGCTCTCGACTTGAATTGCGTAATATGCGACATGAACAGGGAATAATTTTGAATTGCATTTAGACGCCATTCTAAATTACCTCAAAACAAGTGAAACAATTTTACTTCATCTCTACAGCCTAACGGCTGTCAATATTTCAATAAAGACGGTCATTAAAATCAATTACCTTCCATTTTTTTTTGTTGACATTTAATTTCTATTTACCCGGTTTCCAAGCGCGCGCTATATGACCCAATACGGCCCTAGAACAGGTACATTAACCCTGTTTAACATTTCAATTATAGTGTTTGATTGAATCTGATCATTATATTTATGCACGTCTGAAGGACGACCGTGCCCAAAGCACCCCGTGTCCTCGATTCCAATCATGCATTTCATCACTGAAATTTATACGGTTCTCGGACCATATAGGTTCCTGAAGATAACTTCAGATGAAATTTGCCTACCGACCGAATTTGGCCTACGCCAAAGAACTATCGCACACAAGTATACTATCTTAATAAAGAAAATGACCACATCTTAACCACAATGTATGTGAAAAGAAGTCCAATAGAGATGTTTAATAAGAGAAACGACGAGCTCAATTATGAACTCGTGAACTGAAAATAGATATCTCACTGTCGTAGTTCCTGTTGTTCCTGTTTCTGGACAGGAATTTAAGTTAAAAGTTAGACAAATTAAGCAGTTTAAGTTACAAGGAAACAAGTTACAAGTGAAAGGAATAATTCGTGAAATCGAGGATGCTTCTAGTTGGTAACCAGAAGGCATTTGCCTCGCCTTAGCTAAAGAATTCTATTAACGTAGATTTTTTATGTTTCTGTCTCCTCTCGCTGGTTTGGTCTTTTGGTAGCAAAACACAACAAATTTACGGTATTCCAACCCCTCGCAGACCACAAAACAGGTATGTTAAACTAAATCTATTAACGTTGGTGAGAAAAACTGACACCGTTTGCAGAAAATCAGTGAGTATTAAGGAAATTTGGCATTTCGAAACCTGGCATGTCGGCTGGTTTGTGTATTCAAAGGACTTTTAGCAATGGTATAGCAATGGTCATTATTTTTCTAGACGACGAGACAACCACCGGAGGGCTATGATGTAGGATAAGGATAAATGCGTGGATAGGCTAGGTCCGGCGGTGGCCCAAGACTGTAGAGCCGGAAACAAAAAACGTTGTTCAACACTTGGGCGGTGGGGCAGCAAAAAGCGGCGGTCATGTGTCCGTCTGTCTGTCGGTGAAGGGAAAAGTTGAAGTGGCCGAGAGGTGGGTAGGAGGGCTCTCTCACGTGAGAGGTGCGTGTCCCTCACCCGGGTACCAATGGCACTCAATGTCATTGTCAAACGTTTAAAACGGGCCCCCGGTTAAGTCCTTTTACAGGGAACCCTATAATGTTTCCCTGCGGTATTATTATATAAGATAGGGGATTATTTACAAACAGCCGAGAGAAAAGCCAACTTTTAACACTAGATTGCCGAAGGAAGTCATTTTGACTGCTTTTCCAGTTCAATCAGAAAAAACAATTGTGTATATAAAGACACAGCTTCTTAGAATTTAATATAGAATAGAATATAAATCATAGTAGTTGCCTCCCCCCCTCTTTAATTTCCGGTATATAAGTGTGTTATACCTGTATTACCGAAAAGCAGTCATTGGGACTTTTAAAAAAGCTTGGGAAATTTAAAAAATAAATGACTTTTACTATTGAATTGAGTAAATTTCTTATATGACCGGATTGGCTGCGAATTCGCATAACAGTTTATATATTTTTTTTATTACCGTCACTCGTACGTGACTTGTTATTCGATTCTAATAAGAGGCCTGCCCACGCACCTCATTCCCCTTGAACAAAAAACAACACTAGTTGGAACTATTAGGGAAATAAAAGAGAACTACCCAAAGCAGCCAAACAAAAGAAGGATAATATACCTCGTTTTTCCACTCCGAATAGAAGAGTATCTGTTCTAAGTTCCAGGCATAAATTTGTGAAAATTGATAGAAGTAATAAAAAAATGTTACCGGACTCTATTCAATTTTATAACAAAACAAAATTTGGAGCTGATAATCCGTCAAATGGCCATAAAATATACCGTAAAATCTAGTACTCGTAGATGGCCCCTCCAAAATGTTTCAATATTTCAGATTTGGCTGCTATAAATGCTTGGATCCTTTACAAGGAAGCGACAGGAATACAAATACAACGAAAACAGTTCTTGTTTCAATTAGCAGAACAGCTTTCCACCGATTACAAAGCTGCAAGACAGAAAAAGTCATCAGAAAATCCCACAAACATCGGAAGACCCACAAACATCAAATACTACATATTCTAACAAACGAAAAATTTGTCAAGTACGACTTTGCCACAATAACAAAACAAATAATATATGTGAAAAATGTCACAAGTATGTTTCCGGAAGATGTACACATAATAGATTTCCACTTTTATTTGCTTAAAATGTTCAAATAATAATGCATAAAATATTTTTTTTCCAAGTGAAGTAAATCTAATAACTTGTTGTATGACTCTAAATAACATAAGAAATGTTTAAAATTTATTTTAAACACATTTCTTTACACATTAGTTATTCTTTCACAATGCAGTCATTTTGACTGCTTTGGGGCAATGGAGGTATATACAAAGTTTCCGTCTTTCTAGTGGTAATGAACCCTTCCACTGAACTAAAGAATGAAATGCACCGGAAAAGGGAAGGGACGGAATAACAGATTCCATATATCATTCTACTTTGTAATAATAAACACTCTTACGAATAATTACATTTCGTGTCTATTGGCCGGTGCCAATTATTATATAAGATAGAGTATTTATTTACATACACCCTTTCACTGAATTAAACAATGAAATGCACCAGTAAAAAGCGTCCAATATTAGCGTCTATAAAGTTGGTATTTTCGAATCAGGACACCATTTCACTGCTTCCGTTCTGGGTTATATATTCCGGATAAACTATTAAAACTGTCCTTAATTATCTGAAACACTAGGGCCGAAATAGTTTACCGACCGCAATTAGTGGAAAATTGAACAACGCCCGAATGACAATACCCGGCTTTTCCAATATTCAATGCGACCAGCCAACGAGGAAGTCCTGCAGAGCGCTCCACCGAAGGTTAAAAAATATAATGTTTGTTTACAAAACAAATTTGTTGTCAGAGCTAATATGAAACCCCTGTCGCATTTCTAACACTCGTCGGCGGACTATTGAGACGAGGCCGGGGGGTATCGGGTTCTGAATTATTGATGGGCGTGGGGGTTTCTCCGGCCGGGTTGGGGGCCTCTCGCATTCCTCTGAAACTCTCGTCCACCTATTTTTCCGAGTAAAACTCGGATCTGGACCGTGGAGCGATCCACCGCCGCGTGAGTCATAGGAAATATGTGGAGGTTACGTAAGGTCCGAACGCGTCAAACTACATGCCCTGAGGGGGGGGGGGGGGGCTCTGAATTCCCCGAGGACCGGTTACCCGCCCGGGTTTTTAAACCTAAACGCCGCCCGTTTTTCTCTTTTTTTATTTTTATTTATTTTTCTTTATTGTTTCTTTTTACCGTCCCTATCTCGTGGAAACCCTGCTGCTCAAAGCCAAGGTTGGTTGGCCGCCGACTACGATTACTTTCCGGTCCGATCTGGTTTCGAAGATAATTGGCTTCCCGTCGTAGTTCAATCATCCCACGATGGGGCGTTCAGGTCCCATGGGCAACGAATTTTATCGACAGAACCTCCGATTGGGCGCTTACTTCTATCCGAGAACAGTCTCAATTGGGCATGAAAACATTTCGGAAATAATTGAAAATCCGAGAGAGAAGTGATTGTCGCGAAAGTATGGCTTATACCTTCTATATTCATTAGGATTTGATCCTGTCTTAGACCGATTTCGGTGGGAGATGCATTGTAGCAGGAACGATTGAATTTCAAACAAATTTATATTATTTTTATACGCGCGTAACCGGGAGACTTGATAAATAAAATTATTCTTTTAGTTTGGAGTAACTCTACTTTCAACTGTCTCTGCAATATAAACGCGGGCCCGACTTGTGGCTTACACAATTGAAAAACGAGCGCCACGATCGCAGAAACGCAGGCTCCGAGCAACAACTATATACGAGGGAAATTTGTTATAAATTACAGCAATATTGGAACATAACGCTCGGTTGGGTGCCCAATGTGTTTATTGCTAATACCTGCTTTAGCGGTGTATTATTTGATGTTGAATACCAATGTAATTGTTTTTTTATTGTTAACGTGAGCTGGGTCGGTGGGTTCGCTGGCCCATATAAATCAGTTCACCTCAGTAGCGTAGATTGTACGTGAAAACTCGCGAACCTCTCCGTAAACGTTCTGAACGAATACTAGTTTATTACGCAGCTTAGCTTTTATCTTTATTATAACCGCTTATATGACTCACAGTTAATAGTTATAATCATTAAACAAGTTAAAGTTCAACTGAGCGTTTAATTGAAGTTACATAACCGAAGTAATTGTACTTTCTGACTCGAAAAAAAACCTGATTAATTTAACCCGATTTGACTTACCGACCGCCCTTATGAATTATATCGAAAAATTCAAGACCTCTCGTGGAATGCGGCGGTAATGGCGGAGAGCGTCAAGCAGTCTATTAAGCGGAGGGGCCGGCCTTGTGCGAAATCAGCTACCACCGTCGACTACCTACTGAGGCAGGTATGCGCTCTCAGCAACACATGTTAACATAGGCCGTTGTAGCCATTCGTAATTAGTTTATCCCATATCAATTAGTTACCTCGGAGGGACCCCAGAGCCCCGCTTCTTAATCGGTTTTTCAAGTTCTAGAGATAATAATAATAATAGGATACGCTAGACCTTTTCGGCCTCTCGCTATTGTCATTTGCATTGGTTCAGTAAATTTGGACTCAATGTTCTCTTCTAGTGCAGGCAGGATGCAACCACAAAAGCAGGTATCGTTAAATGTTTATTAAAATTTGTGTTGTACAAGTTAACAATTACGTCGGGAGTATAGTGATAATTGTTGAGAATGCGCCAAAGAAAACCACTCCTTATGAGCTTTTAATGGGTGTCGGGAACATACCAAAGACTATCCTATGGAACATATCTCACGTATAGGTAATTCGGTATGTCGGGAAAGCGTAATCATGGTTTATTCAAACGAAGAGACCCATCTTCAACGAAATTAACCAATCACGGCCGTTCGTTCAACGACCGTTAAATTCGATGTGCACTACAAAATCGAATATTGCAAAACAGATAAAAAGCTGTACTGAAATATTCCGGTTTACTTAACATGCAGCTTACTCATTTCAAAATGACTACCGGCCAGTCGCTTTGCCAACGCTCTCTTTCAGTTTCACCCGCCAAGGCCAACCTTTGTTAACGCCTTGCTTTAAAAAGAAAAAAAAGTGCAGTTTTAACAGCTGCAACACTTTCGTTCAATTTTTACACGTGCTCGAATTGGTATTGGAAAATTACCAGCGTAAGTTTGATCTATTTCGGTAGAAACAGTTTGGGATTGGACCATATTAAACGTTTTCAGCCAGGATAATTAATTTCGCAGTACGAACTGCCAAAAACTACTTTTCATATATTATCATACGAGTGGGTATAAAATAATTGATGGAAATCAATCAAAACATTTGTCATTGAAAATTAGTCTCATTGCTGGTATATAATAATGCAGAAATTCATCTTTGACAATATAAGGTGTGATAATTTTATAAATTTAAATTTAGGTTAACCTAATTGGGTCCAAGCTATAGAAGTTGCATACAACATAGCACTGAAAATTAAGGTTAGAGAGACAGCCCAACCGTATGTTATATTTTAAATTTTGTAATGAATAATTACTAATAATCGAAGTCTATTGCATTTAATCATACCACTCCTTACTCTTGGATTCATTATGCATTGGCGTGATCTATTATGCAAACATGAACGCCCTGAATAATTTATGCCACGCCAGTGAATATGATTAACTTATTCTTGCATCTTTATACCCATTTTTTTCATGAATACCAGAAATTTTATTCAACAGATAACCGTTGGAGTATTGCAATATAATATCAATCGTATGTATTGGTGTAAAATATTGTAGAATATGTTCTCGAAGGGGAAAATCACATGAGTAATAGTTTTATAAGTCTATAAGATAGCCTTACTTTAATTTAGACTGAAATAAATCAATAAATTATATTCTTACATTTACGTATACTATTCAGTGTCGATGTAACACATAAAATTCATCATCCGGATATTAGTTGAACGTAAACTCCGGATATACAACGATTTTTTAATTCACTTTTATCGGTTAACAACTTCCTCTAAGGAAAAATAATACCAGGTGCTCAATACCGGTAATTGAACAAGGACGTATCGTTAGTTCTCTTAATTAGATGGCGTGAATCTGGTCCGGATTGCGTTTCGAGGAGCGAGGTCGGTACGGACTCAATCTGTTGGGCTTTTATGTCTTTTCTAAGTCGGTAATTACTATTTCTTAAGTGCGGTAATACCTCGAACGGACGCTTTTCAAGGGAGACAGCGGTAATTAGACGCTGGAAAAGCTGTACAGGCGGGAAAGGAAGTTGAAATGAAGAGAGATTCCGAACGGTCTGTATCTGTTTGTCTCCAGAATTATTCCAGGTGCATGTGCTAACTAGAAATTAGATTTTCCCTTGCCATCTAATCCACCCAACCTTTCTGAAATCGCATAAGGTTTTGTTCCATTCAAAGTACACGGACGCTTCTTCAAAAAGGAGTTGGAAGCGATAAATCACTTTCCAGGGAGGACATTTTCTCTCAGATTTGCTTAACCTTCAAGAGAAAACAGAAACAGATGGTTCAGAACCATCCTAAGCTAAGAGTTGAACTCTACAGTAAAAAATATATATGTGGTTGTGGAGAGAGTTATAATGGAGTTAGTTACAGATATAGTCATCACTATCATTATTTTATGATACATCTAATTCTTAAAAAAAGATTATTACCGGTCGACCACAGGTTAGAAACGAACATAGATAAAAAAAAATTAATCTATAAATATCGCCTGCATTTAGACATATTGAAGCTTGAAAGCCGCACCGGTACGCGGCCTTCGTCGACTCCTCGGTCGGTCATTATCGCAATGTCCGAGCAACGATTGCAGAGCACAGTTGGGAAACAGACCGTCCCCCAAACCAATTGGTCAGTTGGTCAGTCTCCGAGCCCTGACTTGCTAATGGGCGTAGGGTTCTCCTTGTAAGAATACCATTAGAGAAACAGACGTAGGTACAAATTATAAAAGGAGATCAGCGCAAATTGGATCATAAAGCCTAGTTCTTAAGCACCTAAACCGGACCAGTTGAGGGGAATCATTTGGCTGTCGTTAAATAATACGATGGGTTGTTACATAATAACACATTGATTGAAGTGTTCCTTCCTAGGAGGCGTTTGTAAACCTTTATACTTGAACCGCTCTACTTTACTTATTCAACATTAACTAACTTTTGGCGCATCTGGCCTTTAAAAATAATTAATTGAAGCACAACTGAATTTTCACAAACACTTTTCCCCTACGCGTTTCTTCACCGTTAATTCAACTGTCATTGAAAACTGGTTTTCCAATTCACTAAGGCTTTGTTGGATCCTGGAAATACAATTGCACACCTTACACAACGTTATGAGGAATTTTAAATGTTCCACCGAGGTTTATTGTGTGAAAGAGATTTTTCGGGGAAATTTTCCTGATAGCCCGAAATATCGGAGGAACAGCCGGGGATTTCCTGCTCTTATATCACCAACCGGTTGCTTCCAACTGGGTGGCCGGTTCATTAAACGGGCTCAAATTAAGTTTACGACTCCCAGACTCAGTGAGTCGGCGCTTAAAACCGGGATAATTCCGGGACGAGAACACCGGTTTTTAAAACCGGAAAGGAAGAGCGTCTCTCTCATTCCAGTTTCGCCACATAGGCGAAGGAACGGAATAATTGATTCCATATATCAGTCAATTTTGTAATATTAAACAGTTTTACGAATAATCAATAGTCACGGAACACTGTATCGAGAAAAATAATGAGGTGATATATTCGTCCTATTATTCTCAGTGAAATACCAAAAAAGTTTAATATTGTAAAAATGTAGGTCAATTTTGTCATTAAAGGGGATATCACAACTACAATAACCCAACTCGCATAAATAAAGATAATTTTTCTTTTATAAAATTGATGCAACTAGAAGTTCGGTTACGTTCAACGGAGATGAGTGTGTTTTGAAAATATAATTCTTACAACTGGATATAGCCTTATAACTGACCTGTAACTCAAATGCGCTGTATTCTAATGTAAAATGAACCTATAAAAGAAACAATAAAATTTAGTGCCCACATTCATTTCCACTTTCCTATCGCCACACGAATGACGAGAAAAAAATCGGGGTGTACTACATTTTGTGTCCACTGGATGGAGTCCAGGGGTTATGGCAGCCGGGTACTTAACCGTTATCACATTAGGACTATAAGGGGGCCGGATGACAGGTAAATCGGGCTTATTTATTTTTCGCCGGGGTGTATTGAAAGGGGGCCCCCCGCCTGGTAAGGGGGAGGGCAATTCATTTATTCGGAGCCGCTACAAGGGTTGGCTCTCCGCTCGGACAATTCATCATCCCCCGGGCGCCGCGTGGGCCCTAAATCACGCCGGTCATATATTCACCCACATTGCCTTCATCCCCGACAACGATACGGGCCGACCTCGAGGACTTCTGAACATTCTGCCAGGTGATATCAAAGAAAATGTTTCATTGCCTTTCGTATTATGAACCAGTTTAACAAGAGAAAAAAAATAATGGTTCATTTCTTTAAATAAGATTTCAGTATATTTCTTATTATAAACACGTTCCTTGTCATGCATAGACTCTAATAATAATTTTATATTAAGTCCCTATATCATGTCTCTACCCTCAACCTCCGAGCTCAACATCCGCGACAGTTTAACAAGAGAAAAAATAATGGTTCATTTCTTTAGATAAGATTTCAGTATTAATAAGTTCAAAGTTATCATAAATACTGTGTTTTCAATACTTTTTAGCTCGGCGAATTAAAGTGTTACTGACCTACATAATTTACTTATTTTATTGTATTATACTCATGGACAAATGTAATATATAACTTTGTAATATGTAACAACACACTTTATATTAAAGAATGAATAATTTTGTTTTTTTTATAAACACGTTCCTTGTCACGCATACACTCTAATAATAATTTTATATTAAATCCCCATTCATGTTAAGCTCAACAGTGTTGAACTACTTTCACGCTTTTTCTTGATTTTTAATTGTACAATATTGCTTCTGTAAATTGGTCTGTTTATTGGTAAACCGAGTTTCGACCCAACACCTTTTGCGGGGCTATTGCCCCCTTAACTGTCGCACGATGGATAATTCCATGTAATTTCAAGCGATAAAGCTAAATTAAAAGTAATTAAATTCCAGTCAACCCATATCCAGTTCAATAACACTGTAACATATTCTATATACGCGATATGTGCCTCAATTAATGTGATATCAGTTCATTAATCTGTCGGAATCAACCTAGTTACTCTCTTATTTTATAATAATAATTTGTATTACATATTTATTCGAGGTAAAATTAATATTGATTAATTTGTATTAAATTTCAATTGAATATCAATTATGTAAATCTTAGCAATGTTCAGATATAAATTATACAATGCCATCACCGCACAATTGAACCACCGCATAAAATAACCGAGCGATAGTTTAAAATCATGCCTAAAAGCCAGGAAATGTAGTTATATTTCCTTAGGATACCTCAGTAAATGTTTGCAATATTTAATAATCATTAAGCAAGAAACAGAAATCATAAAGCCTAGTAATAAATGTAATACCGCTTGAAACCTGGCACTGACTTATAAATTCATTCTGTTAAAGCAGTATCGTATTTTCTTCGTATTAATTACATAATGGAATCGGCAGTATCCCCCATAAAATTACTGTAAAGTGAGATTAGATATGAGATATTAATTAAATGGAAATATGTCCCCTACGCTGGTTCTTTATAGCTGTCTCGAACCTCCCAAGTTACGTTCCGGCGCCCATTCATAGATCAAGATCAAGGACTTGAAATTCAAGATGAATTCAGATCAAGTTACACTTCCTCGTTGTTCGCCGGTAATTATAAACCGGACCCAATAGTTCGCCCGGAGATCGGTGTCACTGTTATATACGGCGTATCCTATCCGATCGTTTTATAACCTTATCGGGTTATAATTATATAATAAGGAATGTTTCTTCTGGAACATGCCTGAACCATGTCCCGTTTTGAGAAGTTTCGCCTGGTTTCAAGTTAAAAATTGCCCCTAATCGACCGGGTAAGCACTTCACTATATACCAAAAGGAATACAGCTGATAGCGATAATTAGGAAGAAGAATCGAACAGCAATGATATTTTTTTATTTTTTTTCATTTATTGTTATAGTCATAACTACAAATTTTTTTTTAGATTGTATCTAGTGACAGTGCTCTTAAAACTCACTCACTGAACTCTCGAAGGAGAAGCCACCCAATGATGGTACTCCCGCACCTGCCCTTAATCAGGTCGCAAGGAAATTGCGTGGCCATCTCCGCTTTAGGCGACGCACGGGATTTTCGGCAAGGAAGTTGTCGAATTAAGGGATGGAAGAGAGGAAAGTTGTCGAATTAAGGGATTGGAATGAAGGGATAGTTTGGAATGGAAGGATTTATACCGGGAAGCTGCTAATTCTCGAACGAATGGGACTTTTAGGTCATTGTGAATTATTCTGTTAGGGATATATGGTGGGGCGTTGGTAATTTTTCGAAGGATTACGGATTGCAAGGATTGGAGTCTATAAGAATTAGACGGCTTGGTGGATCCCCACAGTTCGATTCCGTAGGCCCAGATAGGTTTCAGTATGCAGTTGTAAATTAATAGTTTGTTCGAGAGTGATATTTTTGATCTGTAGTTGAGGAGTCTTAGTAGTAATTTCAGTACGTTTCAGTCTTGTATGTGGGTTCCATGTCAGTCTTAGCAATGATAATATATGAAAAGGTAATTTAAAATCACGCTAACGGGAAAAAATATTGTTTCCCTTTGCCGCAATAAATCATTAATAGTCAATAACCGTTATACGACAAATTTAGCATTAATATCCGGTATGATAATGAAATATGCGAAGGTGAAATATGTCACCTGAATATTTATGTCCCCACCTATATAATTATCAAATTTCACCGAGTGCGTTTTACTGTTGATCAACCTAGTGCTGTATACAGAGACCTTGCCCTGCCATATCAGGGTGACTGCTTTTATTGCCGAACATTATTGAGGAATGCTAACTGTACTGATGGATTGAAGCAATTATTTAAAACTAATGCATCCGAAAGCAGGATTACTTATTGAAAATGTTTTTTTTTAATTTGCTTTTGAATTATTCATATCACTTTAAAAGCTGAATTGAAATTATAGTGGGTTTCAACATGTGGTTTCACTACTTTGACAAATCAAGTTAGATATCAGTATATTTTTGGTCATAAAATTGGTTTTAAGAGTATATATTCAAATTTTAAATTTGTTATTACCTTTGGTTTTCTGTATATGTGGTCTTGAATAAAACTTTCTATATTTTATCATACCAGAATTCTGAACAATGGCGGATGTTGGCGGTGTATCGCCTGCACGATCGTGAGGTAATTGAAAAACCACAGATCACGAAACCGCTGTCATCGGATTAACCCAAGTGAACTATAATTAGGGGCGGAAACAAAAAATGGGTGCGGCACGGGAATACCGACAGGGTATTATTTCTCGTAATAAAACACCTAAAGAGCAATAAAAAATACCCATGGCCGATTATAAAATGTTCAGGAGCGATTGGGTGTGCGTATCCGTGGGCTGGTTTTATCACCGGGTCGACCTTCGGAGCGGAATTGATAAAAAAAATACACCCCGGCCCCAAATTACATTGGTAGAAGAAAAAAAAGAACATTTATATAAATACCATATTATAGTAATATGTGACTCATACTTGACACGTACAGATGTACGTATTGTGAAACTAACGCTGGAATAATTTTAAACACGTCAGTCCGTAGTCACTGAACTAAATAATTCAATTTTCAATCTTAATAATGAATTTTTGTTACTCCCCAATAGTTTTGGCCTCAAATAGAATTAAAAATGTAGACCTATATCATAAATTAATAAAAGGGACTAGTTTAACATGCCTGTTTTGTGGTCTGCGAGGGGTTGGAAAACCAGCGAGAGGAGATAGAAACACGCGAAAAAGTGTTGAGCCAGAAGCTCAACGTAGCTATAATAGAAAGTATAGTCACTGTCAGCGCAATTTATTGCGTGTAATAATTGTTTCATTGTATGGTGTACGATATATAATTATCATGATGGGGTGGAAATAGTTTTTAATGTGTGATATTATAATTGTACGTTGCAAAACCCTTCTTAGTGTGTTTGTCCCTAATATAATTCTCATATCCCGAAAACATTAACAATATCCGCTTCTTCTTTTCTTCAATGAATGTATGGTCTTCAGATTCATATATTAAGAATTAGAAAAAGACACACATCAAATATCCAGGCATGCTGCAAGGAGCCTAAATTGGGCATTTATTTGGACGTCGACTTGGAAATCCGAACCACTAGACCCAAGAGGCTTTCGCGAGATGTAAATTGTCGGCATGACGGAGGGCGAAAACCTTACCGAGTGATTCAGATAAATTCTGAAGATACGCCGACCAGAATAGGCCTGTAACGAGAACAATTTATGAATCGCGATTCGAGGGTTCCGGCCTTGATCGCAGGGGTTACACAATGGCATTGGTGGGGGGAGGGCTGCCGCGTGAAATACTTAGCGACGACGCGTGCAAGCGTCCCATTGTTCGCGCTTTTTTTACGGCCCTTAACCCATTTACCGATTTATCCATCTCAAATTTAAGTTTTTCTTTTTCCATTCTACTCCGTAAGTATATTTTTTTTCCGTCGCCGTTGTTATTGTTATTATCGTTATCAGATCGCCTTGAACGGTCCCCCAGGCGCCAACAAAGCGTGACATCCTTTATAAATTGCTAATTGACGTCGGTTGTTGTTCTCCGACGACGTCACGTAGGCCGTAGGAATATTCGCGAAATATGAAAAAAAATTATACTAGCAGAAATATTATCGGGCACATACCCGAATTGGAAAAATACTAGGAAAAGTTCCAACCACATTGTGATACGGAAGTTATCGATCCATATTTTAATAGCCTAAAAATTTGGTGCTCCCAGAAACTCCCTCTAGAAGATATTCTTTTATTTCTCCCTAATTTCAGAATTAGCCGGGCTCACTTCCGTTTATCTCCTTAGGAGTTGCCTTGAAACACCCAGCAGCCACTTAAGACAGTTCAATTTCCTCTCTGTCCAGTCTGTTGGAAATCAATAAATAAGTGATGAAGGGCAACATTACACGGAAGATAGAGATAGATCAAAGATAGTTACTACGGTCTGTTGGGGGGGAGGGGGGTAAAATAAACCGACAATCATGAATATAAAGTCAGCTGCCATATTATTCTGTAGCATATTTCTGAAATAGATTTGTGTGAGTTCGTACGCACGACAAGAATCGGAATTTAAGCAAGAAAATGATTCAGAGCATTGAATATTTTACACTCCAATTTGTACCTAAGCCAAAGTTTTAAACGAAAAAATTCATATTAAAAATAAAATATGAAAAATTCTAGAAATCACATTAAAAGGAAAACCTTGGTTAAAATGGTCTCTCAAAGAGAGGACAATTGAGATGAGAGCTATTAAATCGACTATGGGAGAAGAAAAATGGATCACATGACAAATTACACGTAACCCTCAAACAGACATATATCGTATTTGTTCGACGTAATAAAAACAGGGAACAAACTCCAGTCATCTAGGTGACTGTCCATCCGGTAATGTGTTTCATCGCAATAACGGCAATAGGCCATTAACTTTTTGCATTAATGGAGAAAGAAAAAACTCTGCAGTCTAATATTTGTTCCCGGGACATTACCTGTTGAGAAACAAGTCAATGGGCCTGCCAGGACCTCGGGGTCTTACTTAACCTTCCCGCCTGCTTACGTTCGACACTCACTGAAATAGGAAAGCAATATCCCCCACCTTGAGATCCAATGACGTATTATGTTATTAATGAAAAAAGTAATACTATTTTTTCCTATCAATAATTTCGCAACGAGGCTAAATTGGGTTACAGTCGGAACTTTCAATTACACCAATTGTTCGGCAGAAACAGAGTCATATTTTTCGTTCCCCCGCTAAACGAAACAATAGGTGTTGAGACACGGGATTAATTGAGACTCGTTCCTATTTTTTTAAGTGCTGCCTTACTTGGGGTATTATTCTGATAAAAGTAGTTCAAAAAAATTTAATTAAAATGTTAGAACTAACTCACACCTCAGTGTACCATGTTCGAGAGCATATAGCATGTCTAGAGTAAAATAGACAACTTAATGCAAAACATAAATCTCGGGATTAAGTACCTACGAGATTACAGGGGTTATAGGGATGCCATGGATTAGGGTGCAATATCCGTTATTTACCTATACCTTCCAACTATGTAATCGATAATATTATTTCAGGTATATTTCAATCTCGCAGTGTCACCTCATAGTTTTTCCGTGATCTGGCGATATCAGGGTTTCGAAACCCTGATATAATTTATACAACACTAACAGACACTAATAATTATAGAAACTAATAAAGATACTATTACATATTCTATTGATAGAAACTTGTCATCGTCCCCACCGGCCATCGTCCTGAAGTATATCTATATAATTATTTCGAACAAAAAAGGTTTTGTTTTCATATGTGCCTTCCTGGGGAATATATCTGTAACACACTTGTTAGTTCCACGTCATACTATAGTGGGCGACATATGAAAACAAACTCTGCTATGGGGGGAATAACAGAATTTAAAACTGCTAAAAATATAACCAGGCCCCGGATAACGGATTTCTTCTGGTATTGGCCTCTTTGAATACAAAAACCTCTTCTCCAACTTCGAATTTAATTATATAAAAAGAGAACTTAGTCGTTAGCGCCGAGGACACAACGCCTGAAGAATGCGTGAAAGTATGCACCTTTACTTCGAACAAAAAAAAGGGTACTAAATCCGCCTTGGAGGGTTCCCGGTATGTCCACTCCTTTCGGTTTTTGCAGTCATCGAGCTCTTACGCTCTTACAGGCAAAGCCAGATGTAAAATCTCGCCTTATTCCTGTCGACGACGTAATTAACAGCGAACCTATTGCGTGGAATTTATCAGAATAAAATTATTTTTATAACCGATGAACAATTACACTGACAGCCTCTCTAAGCAATCGAATACAAACTTGTCCAGCGTAAAGAGAACTTTACAATAATTATGTTTCTGATTTGAGCTTAAAAGAAACCATTATGTCACTGCATTTTAACCTAAGAACATCCTAAACCTGAAGAAAAATTTGAAAATGTCATCATGGATGATATATTTTTGACACTATTCATTATTATTAATCTCCTTTCACTTATTTAAATGCAATTTGAATCCATTAGCCGGCTAGGCGGTGAGGAGGAATTCCTGCCCTTCTCCCCAACGGGGTCTGTACCGGACATTCCAAAATTTGACCAATCAATCAACAAGTCTGTAATTAGCCTTAATTAAGAAATAAACAAGAACAACAGTGTGGCAACCCGACAAATTTCAAGTCATTCCAAGGCATTTGTTAATGCTGTTGCGAAACGCGACGAATTTGCAGACAATCAGTTTCGCGAGTTCTAGACGCTTGAAATACAAAAATACAGTTATATTTATTCGTTAATTATTAAATATTAAGAACGTTATCTCATTTACATAATTATTTTTACACTCGCAAGTAGCTATGTGTAAGGGAAAAATTACGTCTGTAATGCGACTTACACTTAATAAGCATACGGTCGAAAAGTGTCCCAGAACACACCAGAATCCGAATTGATACGCAATAAATAATTCAATCTGATGATTGCACAATCTAATTCTGAATATGAAATATTCTTCAATCTTCCATCCTTGAATTAATAGATGCTACAATTAAAAAGGAAAAATAATGGAACTATTACATAACGCTGCATTTTACGGATTGTTCAGTTAATAGTCTTACGTACGATGTACAAATACCGCATCGTAATAATATACATAAAAATCGTGACAGATATACTGAATTCAATCCGACATTTCACAAAATGTTAGCACGAGTTTATGGCTAATATACAGAGTGGTTATAGTGAATAGAAAGACAAAGGAGAATAAAACAGCGTACTGTAGAGAAATTAAAAATTTGCGGAAGAAAAGTGGACATTGACTGATTTCAGAAACGAGACAGGAATGGAAAATTACCGACCAGGTTACATTTGCGGACAATTTATGTTACTTCAGATAACGCTGTAATTTTTTTTTTCTCCGTGCAAGTAAAAACCTTTTCCGGCAACATTTCAGCGGTGCACTGATTCTAATAATAAAAGCATAAAAGCGAGAGCATATAATTATCTGACATGACTGTGGGAAATCGTGTCCGACCGCTTACTAATGAACTATTGAGGGTGACCAAGGTTTCGTACGCCTTTCGTTGTTCTGAGCTTAAGTTGATTATTCATGAACAATAAAATATATTGTACTTCCTCAGAACTCAATCAGTTTGCCCGCGTAATGTACCGATGCCGTAATATGCTTCTGTACGCACATCAACTAATCATCTAATTTAATGTGTTAACTCTTCTAGTTTGTATAATACCGGTAGAATTGCCTTGCATACTAACGGGATGCTACAGAACAGTATTAAACATTTAAGTTTATCAATTCACGGTAATTCCTCGAGAAACCCCTATCTTTAAAAAAAAAATTAGAGGAATTTAACGTAATTTAGGTTTTCCTAAAATAAAAAATGTCCTTCTAATTTCCTTAATTTTTGTCATACTGGCTATAACAATAGTTTGAGTGGTCTGCGAGGGTTTGGAATACTGCAGACTAACACTGCGGTTTCAGCTTTTAAAATCAGACGGGTACATCACCAACACAGACGTATAAATTTCAGCCAACTCTACGATAGCAAATTGGCTCAATCCTTACTTGAATACGTGACTGGCCTTGATATGCTAATCGGAGCATAACTAATGAGAGCCCGTGGAATTTTTATCAGCGAAAAACTGCATATAATTACAATTACCGCATAATCGAGATCTCCGTCTCAGAGCTGACCAATCGGCATTATTGAAAGCATATCCTTATGCAATCCTTGTAATTAATAATGGGACTTATCTGTATAATCATATATATATATATATATATATATATATATATATATATGATTTGTGTGGGTATGAATCTTCTTTTACTCCAATATACATCATCGGTAATAATTTATCTCTATTAATACATCGTTTTTCCGGCAGAAATATGTTTTCATGCATTTTCAGCCACAGTATCAAATAAATTATACCTGAAATAACGCATAAATTGTCACTACAAATGGGATTATTTATGTGGCGTAATTATTGAAAATTAATTAAACCGACTAATATAATTACTTAACCTTCTATGGGACCATGTAACTTTCAGTTCACATTTCAATTTATCGAGATTTTACCAAATAATTATAGTTTTTTTTAGTGGGATGGGTCATAAATCGTAATCCTATAACGTTTTCAAGACAACCAATATCAATATCAATTTTTTTTTAAATTTGCATATATAGGTTTATAATTGCTGATTTTTCGTTCCCCCAATTTTTTTGGATTTAAAATAAAAATTCGCCCCATAGAGTGTTAAGGTTTATCGGAATTCATGCTCACACCAATCGATTACCGCGTCGTTATTATTGGACTCACTTATTTTCTTACTTGCTACATTCTTTAATTTTCAGCGAATTCATTACTGTTACCAAAGAGGAAGAAGAGAAAATTAATTAAGTAATTATCCAATTATACGATAAACTTTTTTTAAACCATTTAATAATTGAGATTAAAAGCCAATATAGAATCGTAGTAAAACACTTTTTCCAGTAAACTAAATGATTTAATATCAAATTTATTTTAATAAATACATTTTATAATAGCGCATGGTCTTGATATGGGCTTCATGGTCTAGCACATAACCGAATCAGCGAGTAGAGATACAGAGGAGCAAGATAATTACGAAAATGAGAAAGAAAGTATAGCTGAAAATAATTTAATTAAACATTCATTCACACCTAATGAAAAATAGATACATTCAATTCGTGTTAAAAGGAGATTACAGCAACCGTCGTTGAGAAGCGTAATTTACATGTTAGTTCTACACGGTTGCAACTTACTATCGGCGGATATGGGACACTTTGTCGCATAATATCGAAGCCGACATTACATATTCAAGTGTTATCGTGTAACACCGTCGACATGACAACAGTCCCTGCAGCCGATGAATCAGAAGGCCTATTGAAGTATCTCGCACAAAGTATCGGCAATTCAACTATGGCCTATGCCAGATAAATAGTTGAATTCTTTGCCTTATATTTCAGTAACAGTTACAACACTGAATCCCTAAGTGGACTATCCCTATTTCATGGCCCAATATGTTGAAAATATTAATTAGAACTTAAATTAGATCGTTCTTTAAAAATCCGAATCTGACCGATTAAATCGAATTAAGATGCGATGCCGAAGACTCCTGGAAATCGAAAGTATAAATTAAACCATATAAAAGTAACGTTTATTTTTTTTTCAGCGGCGACCGCCGCCCAAGGAGAATCAATCGTCGCCAATTAAGGAAACGAGACAAGTAGTCTTGAACTTAATCGCCAGTTGCAGCATTGTTTTTTTTTCTATATACATATTATACGCAGTTCGTTGATGACCCTCGCTATAAACTTTTTTAGACCTTGTAAATGCATATCGTGAATTTCAATCGTCGCTTTATTGAACAGATGTTTTACCTAAATGCTATTATGTTTCTAATTAAGTTTATTTCAAATTATATTAATTGGGGTCATAATCGATTATTTGAATATTTTTTCACTCCGTGAAGAAAATCTGATCCAGTGGTATAAATTAATAGATATATGTGTTCCTCAATGAATCAATTATGTAATGGAGACGTCTAAGCCCAAAATAGACAGTGACACATGAGACAAATGTAGACGATTATTCCTATCATGAGTATTTTCCGGTCCAATAGCACTAAGTAAGATCTCGTAATAGCTCTAAAAGTACATTAGGAAAGGTATGATAAGTTCGTTATGACAGATGGTCTAACAGCCCTGCTCTTTATTCACCTTTACTGGGATAGTGCAACCGGCGACCGGAGAAAATTACAGAACTCCGCCAGAGCCAATTTTGAAATACATTCAATATTGCAAAACAATATGAATTCATTCATAATTTCCGATATTTATTGTTCAATTCATCATACCGAAAATTGTCTAACGGAAATAACGATTGGTAAAGCAATCTTATTGCATCTTTATGATACACCATTTAACATGATGGTTCAAATTTGTAAGAGCATTCAGTCTAGTGGTTTTTTCAAATTCCAATTAAGAGACTCAAATTTTACTGTCAGCCTTGAAGATTATCAAGCATACTTTAACACAAAGAAAGTTGGATAGTAAACAATGTTATATATTAGGCATTTTATTCTCTCAAAGAATAATGATATAAAAATATCGCCGTATTTTTATGAAACGAAATTGAACATGTGGTCTCATAAAGGAAACACTAGAAAACATATCACTGAAATATATATGTAAATTAATCATATTTATATGACTCAGTGCCTCCTTACTATGAAAAACGTAAACGTTACGTAACGTAACGTAAACGTAATCGAAAAAAACCTAATCGTATATCTGGACTCAGTAACAGGTTAAAAGGGAACATCATTAGTATAGGAGTTTATCGGGCAAAATACTGTGCTACTGCAGGAAGTTGCTGCAAAAAGAGATAATGCTATGCGTTTCGCCGGCCTAATGACGACAGTAAAAAACCGATATGACATATTTATCTGCAATAGCCTCGGCATTGACAATAAACTTGTTTTTATTACTTTTACACAATTCTGGGAATTTTCCTTATCTTATAGAATTTTAAGATCACCGGTGCTGGGAGTAAGCTATAATTTAAAATTTCTAAATAAATATTTAACTGTGTATAAAATGTGACAATTGTGTTCCTAAACTGAGTCACAGCTGTCAGAAACAGGGATTATTTAATTATTATTAAATGAATGAATGATCTCGTTCATTTAAAGGCAAATAGCCACTTCTTTTACTTGAAAAACTAATATAAATTTGTTTTAAACTGACGTTAATAAAATGAAATTATACGGGACATTATAACACCGATTACTACAGGAGAGCGTACTGCAGAAACAATAGAGTTATAGATAATAATTTGTTCAAAAATAAAGTAAATACCACAAATAAATTTAAGGTATATTAGTTGTTGGGCACTATAAAACTTCCGGCCGCGACACTGACCGCAGACACCGCAGAGTTTCTTTCGTTTCTTTCCTTCGCTTTTCACGGTCACCACCGAACTTTTCTTGTTTCACAGTCCGCATTCGGTTAAGAATCGACAATTTAGACAAGCCGTCAAACGAGCAAATAGAGAAAATAATAACAAAGACAGAGAAGGTAAAGGTTCGTTGAACAAACGATTATATTTGTTTTGTTTTCTGGTTTTGTTTAACTCACGAGTCTGTATCGACTGCGGGCCGCGCGCACAACACAGTCTGTGGGGAAGAGCCATTTTGCGAATCCCCGCCGAGTGATTGGCAGTTAATTACGAGCGGGAATCGATAACGTATCGATACGTATATATTGATTTTGAATAGAGCAGTTAGGAATCGTTCAATAGAGGATAATCAAATTTTCCCTGAATATTAATAATTTCGGTGCACATTATCTTTTATCTTATATCCTTTCATATAGAAACGATAAGCGATTAAGTTGTGTGCGAAAATCTGCATGAGGAGAAGCCAACTGTTCAATGATGGATTGCTTCGATTGTACTATCTAAACCTGATAATCACTCATTTCCATGAGTATTAATATTTTAGGTTTACTAATTGTTTTATCTACGGCGCATATTCGAATATTTGACCATGAAATAAATTCCATACTCAACTCTTCGTAAAATTCTTATTTTTCAAAAGGTTTTGGGGTAAATAGATTTAACTAATTTCTGTGAAAAAAAAATGAAAAAATAATTAGTTTCTGTAAATCTAGAATATATATGATTCAAATGCAATTTATAGCATAACTTTATACCACTTCTACGTGACACCCCATTCAAACTGATACTAAAAATCAAATCCAACCAAATGTTTCTTATAATTTTCTTACATTCTTATATTCTTACAAAAAAATATAATCCTAACTCTCTGCTCTAACTAGGCATCGTCGGAATCTACTACCTTCCAGAGTTATCTTAAAACAATCAAGTTATTTTATCCTTATTTCAACGTGGAACACTCGGTCGTTACCAAAATCAGAGTCTAACATTGAATTATAGTACAAGACAGGAAAGACAGGAAGATCGACGGTGAGGAATGTACATGCTGTGGGTTGACAGCTTCCTTGACGTTCGTCAGGGGAACTCTTTCTTCCCTAGAACCAAAGCGGCACTCTACAGCAAGTTACAACACATATCAATTGGCTGTGAAAAGGTTATAAGCTCCTAACATAAGGACACACCAGGAATCCGAAGCTTGCCCAAAAGGAATCCAAAATCCTTGAAGCAATTAGAAACTCTCCATTTCATGCTTCCTATTATCCTTTCCGGCCATCGAGAACAAGTTAAATCGTCCAAGTATAGAACACTTCAATTACAAATTTAAGTGTTTTATTAAAATACTATAGAAGTAAAATTTTTTAAAGCTCCCTGGAAATTTATTAAGCTTATACATAGATTAATTTCTACACAGATCTGCGATTCTGAGAACAATAACCTACGGGGAGATTCCGTCAATCTTGTAGTCGGCAGGCTTAAGATAGTCATCACCAATTAATATGTAAATAATTATATAAAATATTAATAATTGACAGGAGGATGTAGAATGAAAATTAGATGATTAGAAGATAAGTAATTTACCGCGTGCCAGTCCTTTAATGAGGTCTCGGCACTTTGACGCACTCGACACTCGTTCACACCGTTGAATGTTTCAAGATACTATTTAACAGATAAACTGTATTGGTTATAAATAAATTTCAGTTTGTCCTATGAAGTCCTCATTGATTGCAATCTGACACTAATTAAATGAGTACATTATAGCGTCGCGGTAAATTTATAGTTCCACGACCTCGAGTTCAGAACGGCGTATTTCCGAAGAGATAATGAGATATGATATTCTTTCTCCTCCGTACATATTCATAGAGTGGGGCGCTAAAGAACAAGTGTAATCACTATTGCGATCTTCTGCTCCTGTTCGGATTCTCGCCATCGTGAGTAGCATTCCGTCCGGCGTAAGTAATATCCGGTCTCTGGCAAAAGGTTACCATTTTTTTTCTATTTCCGTAACTTTCGCTAGATTGAAATCATCACAGCGTTCACAGTTGAAAGCGGTTGAAATACAGGAAAAGTAGATTCGTGGTGGACTTCATATTCCCAACCCTCGAGAATAAGGGTTTATCTGGGACTGTATGAAAGGTATACATGTAGGTTCGTGATGTTTCTGTCTCCTCTCGCTGGTTTGGTCTTTTGCTAGACCGGTTTCGGCTGCTCGCCATCTTCAGTAGCGGTGTTAGTCACTGTTAGCAGTACAAGTGAAAGTAACAGTGCAGTGAGGATGCCCAAAAAACATCCAAAGTGCTTAAGTAAGTTATCTATCGACTCGGATTTTTTATTCACAATCTATCAAAACGAAAACATTTCTATAGCAACATATTTCGTAACAACATATATATTTACTAAAAAAATAGATACGAATTTTTTATTTTATTTGTTTGATTTAGAGTACGGGCTATTGAGGTTGTGTTAGAAGAACTTTTATTTTTAAGAATGATAAAAAAATGAATAAATGAATGCGAAATTCATTTGACAAAAAAAATCTAAAAATACAGATTCGAACATAAAATTCTGTGTGCGAATAAAATCCTTAAATAACAACGCCTATCCAAATACATCTACTTATTATTAAGCATACAAGTATAATTGATTGAAGCTAAATAAACATAAGTAAGCTATTTCAAAAAATTAAACATTATATTTTATAATTTTGTAATGTATGGTACCGTTCAAACTAGTCAGGTAAAATGTACTATCGCCGTATAAGCGACATACGAGCGCAACGGTAAAGCATACTGTATCGCCTATATGGCGACATACGAGTCCAAAGGGTTAAAGGTAAACATCATACTGAAATCCGAACGATGCCAAACGGACCGGCTCGTATTCTGGTCCCGCCCTATATTTAGGCCGCCGAGTCTCCGGTTCAGAGAGTCCGAGGGAGGCCGCCTCAGAACGGGGACGCTATGGCACCAGCCGCGCTTCGCAATCCAGGCCGACCCAGATCTTCGCCGCTGGGATCGAATTGAAATGCAAAAGGGAGGTTGTTCTCGAATCTCCCCCCACGACTGGTACGATCCCAAGTTGCCAAATAAAGACAACGCAGTCTCTCTGTCTCTCTCTCTCTCCATGCCACCGTCTTGAGCAACGGCCAGCTTTTATATTATGTATCCCCGGCCTCGATACCGGCTTGAAGGATAATTTTTAGTTTAAAATACCCGTTCTGTGGTCTGCGAGGGGTTGGAATACCGTAGATTTCGTGTTTTCTCTCTTTTGCCAGAACGGTTACGGCCGCTCGCCGTCTTCAGTAGCGGTGTTAGTCACTTTGGACGTTTTTTGGGCATCCTCACTGCACTGTCACTGCCACTTGTACTGTACGGTACAGTACTGAATAATTTTAGAATTTTCTTTAACAAACGGTTTGAACGAGCCATTCTGATTTTCTTTTTACCTAAAAACCCCGGCTCTATAATTTGTTCAGCGGGATAACTTCGAGATGATGACGGACGCAGCGGCGGGGTTGTAAACGGCGCTATTGTTATACAACAACGCGATGAGCGCACTTTCTTCGCCCAACAAGGAAGGGCCGTCGATTAATTCCGTTTCCAATTGGACGATTCTTCATTTGCGCGAAAAACTCTCGTCGTGTTTTGATGGCGGGAAATCCGGCCAAATCGGGCCGTAAATCTCAATGCCGCTCCAAGCGCCGAGTTAAGCGAAGCGTTTTATGAATCTGTTACGCTCGCCCGACACCTCATAATTACTTTTTTTCAGAAGAAAATTATTTCTTTCGAGAACTAGTAAAACGTTGATGCGTGTCCTGCTGTGGCAGACCTTTCAAACTCCGGGGGTTAAACGGACTTCGGCAGGAAACCACCTATTGCAGAAACCGCCTGCTAGTTCTTGCAGTTGAATAGTTGGATTGTTCTCCACAATTTTGTCATAATATCGATCAAACTTTAAGTATTTGGAAATATAGATGAAGGGAAAGACCTCCCGCGGTGTCATCCGACCATCCGAGTGGGCCCATGGACGGGGCTCAATGCTCATCTGCACAGGCGAAAAAAGAATGGGATATTTCTTGATACCATAATAATGCCTATTCCCTCTACACGTCGTTTTGAAAACCAATTCTGAACTTATACTCCAAGCCTACCTAATTACCCACATTTCTTTCATTATACAGGCTCGGGGGATTAAGAACTATATGGCCTCGAGATTCACATTATAGATAATAACTCATAATACAAAGATAAACAGAACATTAAACGCGATAATTAAGTAGACAGATTGTTTTTCTAGTTCTTACTCCATTTTTCATGTAATGACTGTACGGAAAGTCATGTACAGAACAACAACGGATGTCTTGTGTAATTTGAAGTCTCATCTAGTGCACTTATACCGATTTTTACAACTGGGATATATATAATAATAATTAATCTATTGCCGATTGAGTGTACGATGTGGAGGATGGGACTGCGTAAATCAACATGCGGCCAGCGTCGAACACGGTCGTGAATTATTCATAACGCGAATGGCGGTTAAATTTCACCCCACACGGGTCGTTGATGTCCCATCTCCAAGCAATTACCGATCAAGATAAGAGCATCGGGCTAAATATACTGCCAAAATATATATACACGACACTGTTTAGACATTTAAGTAAATTAGTTTCATTCCGCCAAGTATGATCGATTTGGACGTAAATAATTCTGACTGTTACATGATACCTCATAAAAGTCTACGATCATTAAGTTTGAACATCACTTTTCTTAATATCTGGTTCCTCAGCAGGCTTTTACAGACCAGTAATGAAGTCATCAAATGTTTTGAAATGAATTTCAAACTAATATATACACATGTACAAATTGTATATATGTATCATATACCTATTTCTTTATTTATAATAATATTATAGTATTGTTTTGTCTTCCGGAACGATACCAATTGTTCATTGACGAACATAGCTGTATTACATTTATTGAAATGGTTTTAAGGACAAAGCTGGTTCTAGAGGCCAAAGAATACTTAATTTCGCAGAGCAGTCGAATGTGATTAGCGCAATAGGCAGTGACAGAAGATCTACTAGAAGGTTTATAAAGCCATACAAAAACAATGTACCTAAATGTGTGATACCCTGAGATCGATCGGTCTGAGATGATTAATGTTTAAAGTTTTGAGCTATGAAATTAAGTTGTGATTTCCAAGTTTGGTAGTTCATCTACACCCGACATGCTTAACTCCTCTACTAAACATTTCTAACTAGGTTGGGGTCCAAATAAGCTTGAACAAGAGAGTGTTGACGGTTATTATAATTTATGCTGTGATGCATTTTCAATACACTTAGGGTAAACTAATGAAATTCATGATACTCTGAAATTCATTTCACCAGTGGACCAGTGTCTCGAATGCTTCAAAACGCTTCTTGGGCGTGGCTTAGCAAAGTCCTCGGGACGGGGCTTTTGACGAGCCGAGTCACAATACATAAAATTGACACAGTTTCAATGGGCAGAGAGAAGTCCCCCCCCCCACGGCGAGAGATACGGCGCCTCGGCCGCTAACTGTGTCAAGCTCAAGTCCCGTTCGGGGCTGAATAATGCATTCGGGGCCGGGGGAGAGAGAAAGTGATTGGCCCGACGCCTATTCCGAATCGGCTTATAAAAAGGAGAAGAAGAAAAAGAAGAAGAAAAAAAACGCTCGAAGAAATTGCGAAACGCGACCTCGACCCTGAACCGTAAACACGCAGTGGTGGACACTCCATGTGCTCCGGGTCACGTAGCCTTAGCCCAGCTCGACTTTTTTGGACTCTTTCACATTTCAGACACTTTAATTATCGCACAACTGCCACTTTCAGCTGTTGGGCAACACCGGTGACGTTATATAAACAAAAACAGTTTACTATATTTACTTGGAGGTCGGGCATGGCTCCGAATTAACCCGATTTCCAATCAATCAACGCTAAAAACTACCTGGTTTCGTATAAAGAATTTAATAAACACCGATGTCAAAGATAAAAAGAGATTATTATAATTATTTACTAATTTAATTTTTTTTCCGTTCCATTCTTTTTTGGTGTTCCAGACATTCGGCTATCGGTGCTCTTTAATCACCGTTTTTCACTCGAACACGCTTATTCCCGACCTAAATAGAGTATAATTTCTACGATATGCCGTTATCAGTGGATTAAGGAACATAATAACATGGTAAAATAATAATAAGGGGTCGAAACCGGTTTAGTTTAAGGCCAAATATGCGAGACGAGACAGGAATTGTGATGATATTACAAATCCTTGGGAATCCCCTAACAGAGTAATCCTAAATATTATCGAAGAGATTCTCCAAATGGTATTCATTTTGCCGATGTTATAAGTAATAGACCCTGTACAAATTTACGGGGGTAATAAAGATTTTTAAATTATTATTATTATTTTAAATGTGCATTCTAAATAGCAAGGGATTTTTGGCTAATATAGGTGGAAAGAACGGATTTATAAAAACAAAGAATGCCCGCATGACTCGATGCCATAACAGAGTCCGCTTCGAAAAACCAGTTTATCTTTGCGGTTCTTTGCCCGGCGCCGGGGAAGTCCCCGAGACGGAAGAGTTCATCAAATGGAGAAAGCAGGACCGCTTTTTTTCTTTTTGCACAATTAAGGCTGAGGAATGTGTCGCCCAGCGTTTATAAATAAGCGAGGGGTTTCCCAGAAATTTTAATACTACTTTATTTCTCTCAGAGCAAAGCAGTATAGTGCAGATGAAATAAGCTGCAGCCGGCTTAATTGAGAATTCTACCAGTTTCGTTCTACAGTCATATTGAGGCTCATCCTCATGAATTTCTAATATTTTATTAATTGATAAATAACTATTTTATGAAATAATTAAATGTTTATCCACTTATTCGGAGATTAAAATAACACCTTTTAATCAATTAGAATTGGGAAAACTTATCCATCATTTATGCCGCATTTTTGTGGAAATTACTCAAACATACTTTGTTCACTTCATAGACACTTGTTTAAATGTCTTTTATAATATACATGTCAAAAATTGTACACATAAACCTCATTTGTTAAAATAATATGCTCATTCTTTTGCCTGCATACTTGTGCTTGTAAAACTGTAACATTCAGAGCTTATTGACTTCGTAGTTTAAAGCTTTAAGTAAATTATAGGACAGGGAAATATTAATTTCCCTGTTATTATATAGATGTTTATACAAAATACAATCGTAAAATCGTATAAAATCGTAAAACAAATGCGTATTCTAACTGCTGATCTTGTTAAATTAAAAGGGATATTTTATGTTTCATTACAGAGCTTAAAGGACCTATACGATCTTAGCCCCGGATAAACATGAAGTAGACTGCATAATTAAATTGACATTCTAGCGGCATCCTTTATACGCGCACATGTAGCATTTTTCGTAGTTTAACTAGCGGCTTAGTGCCCATTCAGAATGACTTTAATACCCTCCTGCCTAATGAATCCCTCTCTATGAATCCAAGAATGGAAACATCGCAATAAAACGAACAGAGGCCGAAGCGTATTCGATTCCAATAACCCCCCCCCCTTTTCGATTGTAAATACCGCAGAGTTGATTCATTGTTTCAAACTAGCCAGATAACGACTCTAACGGTATTTTCCCTTCGGTAATTAATAACGGTACAGTGGTTTAACCGCAAGTGTACAACAAGTCGGTACAAACAGAAGCCCGAGATCAAATACATGAGAGATATCATCGACCGAGATACAATATAACAACTTATTGTATATACAGCTCCCCTCCGTCGCCAGTAGCACTCTGTTGAAACACTTATTGTTTCAAAAGAAATTTAATTGAAATTTCCCAAGTATATACTCCAGGCCCAGACACTACTGCAGCAGTAGTAGAATAGTAAGAAGTATTTTCCTGGATAATCTGTTAAAATTTAATCCAGTTCTGTTATTACTTCCAATCACTACGACAATGTCTTGATCCTGGCTAATGATTTTTTTTATTTGTTGGCCTTTATAACTTTTTGAATTCTCTACAGTCTTGTTATTGCAGCGAAAGTGAGGTTGCGTCTGTGTCAACGACTGGGCATTATTGAATAAATCTTTGCGTTAAATGCATAAACAATACAGGCGTTTTGCAAGTTCCCGTGTTGTGGGGGGCCGGCCACGTCGCCTTGATAAGAGGAAGTTGCCCAACTGTATTTGTTTCTTCTTCCCGTAGTTAAATTTGAAGGACGGGTTCTAAGCAAATCCTCGCTCAGTCTTGACAAATAGGGGAAGCCGCCGGATGGCCGAATTTCCGCCCGAGGGGTTGCCGACACTCTGTTTTCTCAACTAGGATTTCAGTCCACCAATTAAATAGTACTCATTCGACGAGATGAGGGAGGACATCGTTATCAATATGTCTATTACATTAATTGGTTTCGGATAAAAAATCTTAGGCACCAGAATTATTATGAATGTGTTCGCGTGATATTTTGTATTGTGTACAATCTGTAAAAATGCCCGTAAAGAAAGAGATATTTCTGCGAGTTACGCTTACAAGGATTGTATTTCTAAGCAAACAAACGAATATTTTTAGTTTTCAAATTATATAGTATAACTGCACTGATATTTTAAGCACTCTACAATTCTCAACCTAACCTGGACGAATTGTTTTGGCCTAAACTCAAACCAGAAACATACTACACTGTATATTTGCACGTTAGTCTCTCTCTCTCACTTTAAACTGTTACAAATTCATAACACAACCTTTTATCGGTTCCTCGCAATATTTTTAGAATAAACAAAATCAAAGTCGTGATTTATTTCATTCCATGCATTATTCTAATCCTTTTTTTAAAACAGAAAAATATATTGCATTTCCTTACCTTGATCCAACGCCTGCTTGTCCCCTCGCTTCCTCCTGCATCCCTGCAAATAATTAATTTTTAAATTACTATTAGAAGAAGTGATACTTGATTAACTCGATTGAACAATGGAATAAAGTAATAATGTAATTTTAAGGACCATGAACCACTTTCAATCTGTTAAAGCCGAAGTCGCAACGCCGTAAACAATTATTAATTGGTCGGTTAATAGTTGCTGTTATAGAATAAAAACATCATCTGTTGACGTACAATATGTATTAATAGATTGGTAACATTTCGCGTCAGGTCGGTTTTAATTACGGACCGACTCAAGTCGAACCGAACCTTCGCAGAGGTTCTTGTTCTTACACAAGACAGAGGCTACGCCATAAATTATTCCCCTATCAGATAAATTCAACATGCCCATTCATTTTATGCTGACCCAACTCATTAATGTTTTAAATCGGTAAACGAGTTGAAATTGAGAATAATGGCGTATGCTTTAATTACGTTAATGTTGTACGGAAAACATGGATGGGAACACTTTTCTAGACTGATTAGGTGTGTGTACTCGACGGGAAAAAGAAATATGACATAACCGAACAAAAAAATCATTTTTCATACAAATATCCTGAACAGTCAATAGTCAAGGAGGTTTTCATTAATCCTTTGTCTTGAATTCCCGTCGCCCTCGAGAGAGATTACCTTCCGCGACACTTTCACGCCGCGTTTTATTTTGTTAATATGCAAAATACCCACTGCATTAGGACGTAAAATGCGAACTGCGGAATAAAAACAAGAACACACATGAAAACAAACATAAGAAAAAGTATCATTTGAGAATTAGGAAATGATATTTGAGGCGTAAGTTAATCGACAGCCTATGTTTATAAGCGCAGAATTTGAAACGGCCTTCGCTCTTGAAAGAAGGATCGTTTACGCGCCGCTTCTTATGATTTCTGCCAGAAGAAACTGTTAAAGGTGAATACCAATTAGCCTCTAAGTGCTCGGTTAATTTTTCAGGGGGAATATTAATAATTAATTATATGTTTTATTATTGCTGTACTGCGCACATTTCTCCTATGTTGAAATGGTGCGAGAATGCGAAAAGTTTGAGAGCCATCGATCTAGACGGAACATTAAAGTCAGTAGAAACAAGAATGGACATGCTTATGATCTGTTTGTCATGAATTGTATTCCGTGCAGTTAACTGTTTAAATGTCTCGGTTACTGGGTCGATACTGTGGGCAGTAGGAAAAAAAAACTAACAGAGTGGAATAATGGCAATGAGGACATTGAACTCCTTGAGGTCGAGAGAAGTCTGTGCTTGGGAGTGATGAAGAAGGCTAAGTCCTTCCGTCAAATGTAGAGCTACAGAATTGCATGGCAATCTTGGATTCTTGAAAAACAAATTCACTACCAACTGGACGAAAGAAGGCGACGAGGCAAATAGGCATAAGAAAGGTGGCTGGTATTCATTGTGGAAAACATGAAAACTGAATAATAGGAATAGAGATATACCAATATAACAGTACCATTCGGAACAAATAAATTAATAAGTATAATCGCTCAAAAACAAACTTTCAACGACATACCGGTCCATTTCAACGATAAGCGGCGCGAATCATGTCATAATGAAATTAACAGGAAGGACAAAATACATTTTTTTTAATTCAGTTAATATATTTTACCTAGTGATGCCAATTTTTATTAGTAAAAGAGTCTTAACTAGAACTGCTGGTTGTCAATATCCCATTGAAAACATCTGAACATGGTTAACATAGTTCAAATCTTGAAATGTTTTGCCCTGTAAAAGGTTTTATTGAGAAAATAGCATTTGATGTTATTTCTCTGAATTATAATTATAGGAGAGACTGAGGAATAAATCACAAAATAAAATCTGAAAAACGACCCATGAATATAAATAGATAAAAATAAAAGGACGTTACAAGAAGATTAATTACCCGCCTCAGGTAATTATATATATATTTGTGTGTATGTGTGTGTGCATACACACGCCTCACTTATTTGGACGGTAAATTTAACGATCGATGATCAATTAGAGTTACATAACAATTTCTGCGTCGTCCGGCGTCAGAATATTTAGGAAACCATTAATATAAAATCTCCCATAAATTGTCGGCGTCCTTTCATTATTCATCGTTTTTAATCGCTCTTGATTGCTTTACGATAGTGACGATTCCGAAGGATTACGTGTTCGTTACATCACCTCTGTTCGAATATATAACAGGTATAATTTGAAATAGTATTAGTGAGCTTTTAAAATCAACGTATGGATGTTTTTTTTTCTCTGTAACTATCCGCGGAATCGAGAAATTTTTATACCCAAGGAATGACCGATTTATTGGTGTTAGAGAATCACAGTAATGATACAGAAGGGCAATTAGTATGCTTAAAAGAGACTCTTAATTTCGTTACTACCAAACGCTATTTCTCGAAACAAATATTTTAGTGTTATTTTCAGGGAAAAGTAAACTTTAAACGAGGCAAAAATCCGATGAAGAATCAAAACGCAGGGATGCAATATTTTAACTGTACCCTGAACTTATGAATATGTTTCATTCCATATTATTTATGATATTGAGTATTGAGTATGATATTAGCTGTGAAAATAATAGAAAACCAAAAATAACGCACTACAAATTTGCCAATATTACTTTCCTTATTTCAACGCTCTTTACAAATTCCCTCTCCAACGTGCCTCTAGGCCAGAGGAAAGTGAATGCGCTCGGCGTGACATTTATTGGTTTCGGTTTCCGAGAACGGTCCTACCTTAGAAACCTGTGGATCTTTCCGGGAAGTATAAAAAGCACGGTTTAAGCGGAAAGTCGGCGGACTCATATTTGAAAAGTCGGGCCGCCACCGCCGAGGGTATTTTCCGACCTCCTAAAAGGTTTGCCTTGTCCGGTGGGTCATTTTATGACCCCGCCACCATCGCATTTTACGATATCGAGCTACTTTAGGCGTGAATATTCTGCGGTTATACGCGAACATGACCCGTTGAAAACACTCTGCACGGGAATCGCCAATTTAAAAGCTCAATTATTCTCTTGGGAAGTTGGTAATATATCCTTTCAATAGTTTTCTGACATTGAAGACATTTCCGAGGTGTCATACATCCCAGGGAGGGTCCACAAAAAGGCCTAAATCAATTAACTTGATTTAATACCCCCTGTAAAAACCCCAGGCAACGGGGTGGCATCGGGGCATAACGTTACCCTGTTATGTTGCTATCAAAAACACTATCAAAAAAGAAAGTCATACCCCTATATATTTTAAACTAAATATTGTGTGTAATTAATCATCACACAAAGGTATGCCCAAAAATACTGAACCCAAACATCAGTAAATTTATACCTGAAAGTAAATAAACAAGTGATAGAAAGCATCATTGAAAAATGTCAACCACCCAAGAAAAGAGAAGCTGGAAGTAAGAAATCTCTGAAACAATGAAAACAGCAAGACTTGAAAGTATAAACAAAATGGACCAGATCAACAGCCTTCATGATTTCCTTCCTCTTCTAACCTGTTCTGTATTGATCAGTTTCAGTTTATCACCCCATTATGATTTATGTATTGATATTGCTGTGGTGATGATTAAGTGATAATAATTTCAGAAGCTCATCATAATTTCATATAAAAGGAAATTATAATTATTAACTGCTTCTCAAAATTGTTTTCATATACATTCATCGTACATCATATACAAATTCAAATCTTCAAATAACAAGAAGGAGGACAATATTTTCTCATGTTTAATATTTGTCCATATATTATGGATCCATATAATACTATTCTCTGGCAGTAAACACTGTCTCACCAAATATTACAACTAATTAAACAGAACCAACATCATCATTCTTAAGAACTTATTTATCAAATCATAAAAACAAAATAATTGTTCTTTTGTTCTCACTAATCCTAGTGTGAGAAGTTTGTCATTAAGCCTGTTGCTGTTTCTAACTAATTTTATAAGCAATCACTAATTATGTACAGTTACTTCTTATGCTATTTAAATATATACTTATTAAAATAGTTATGATCAATTGTAATTATAACTGGCTCCTAAATATAAAAAAAAAGTATAGGTCTTTTAATCAAATAAACTATATTTCTCTATTTAATTTACATATTATTTTAGTAGTACATTTCATAAATAGTTTTCTTAATAAAGTGCAAAAAATGTGTTGTTAGGTAAATATCCTAATAAAGTGAATGTTCAAAAATTCCCCAACCAAAAAAATGGAAGTAATCATGCTTCATGTTTAAATGTAATTAATGATTAACCTATTATTATGTCAATGAGGAAAAACCCAGGATTAACCCTCCTCATGAATATGAAAGATTAGCACTAATCAAGGTTTCAAATGGATTCTGAAATTCTAATATGTAGGAGAACATATTACACTCATACAAGTGTATACTATTGATCAAGAAATAAACCAGCCTGCAATTGAATTCTGATAATGCACTCAGATTTATAAATTTGGATATCATCATAATAATTAAACATGATTATGTTTAGGGATAATTATCTCTACCCGGCTGGTGGCCATTGTCTATAGTGCTGGCAATATTCTATTGTATCATAAAACATGAAATCAAGATGTATTTAAGTATAACTGTTCTAAGCGACAGAAGTAAGGTTTAGTAATGAGTACTGTATCTTTCAAGGAATGGAGGTACAGTCCTGTGTAAAATTGGTTTCTAATTTCCGCCATATTGCTATATATATCGACGTGTATATCGTGTATATAAATTAGCCGGGCGGTATATCTATATACAATCGATCCGTTGTTAATTGGTTGTTAGTTGGGACGGTACATTGTAAATTTACCCAATTGATTCTAAACGATATAAATTTAGAAGAAAGACATTCAAATTATACTGAATAATACATATATATTTGAACAGAGATCCGAATGCCTGGAAGATTCAAAGTTTAAGTACTCCAGGTTAGTTAATAGAATCATACTTGCCTCTTCCATTTATACTTATTTTATGAGTTAATACAAATTGCAATATACCTACGGAATATAGTAGCTATTATAGCCCAGCATCTTAAACAAAAAGAAGTACACGAATTATTGCACAACACACACAAATTTGTAGAACCGTGTTCTAGAGGCCACTGCCACCTATCGGCATCTCCTAATATTACGAATGTTGTATATAGAAAAGAAATATATAAATATTAAATTTAAATACAATAATTAAAAACTATATAATTTTTCTTATTATTTCCGGAATTCCACTATATTATTAGTTTCTTAATTTTCTCTACAAAACAGTGAAATGTGAATTCGTGCATTGTATATTCCGGTATAATTTGAAGTTACCAATTTATTATTAGTAAAAAGAACAAGCTTTTTTTTAAATGAAAAATTTTTAACAAATCTTATTGATAATTTGTTAAGGTATATTCGATAGTCGAAACCTAAATAAAATTCTAGCGGCACTGAGTTCGATAGCAGCGCTTAAACAATTATAACAGCTTGTTACCTTCTGGTTGTACTCGATTTTCAGAAGTAATCTTAGAAGATATTTGAATAATTTTAAAATGAGTGGGCACGATAGGGGTCGAGACTACAGACGCAGAAAGTACTCGTCAAATAGAGTACGAAAAGATTTTTATAAATTGCTATTTACACGAATTTCATAATAATGTGCATATCTCACTAATTGAAACATTTAGTCGGTTAGATGATCTTTTTTTTACATTCTTTACGTATTTCAAATTTTTATTTTTCATTTTTTTAACAGCCAGAAAGAGATGACAAACAAAACTTTAAGAGACCAGTCATCTTGACTAAATCAAAAGATTTAGAACATAGTCAAAGCAAACCTCATGAAAGCCAGATACAACCTATGATTATACTGAAAACCAGGGAAGGTGAGAACAGAGCAATTTCGCCCAATGCCCAGTCAGCAATTTCAAAGTGAGTTTATCTTCATTCTTTTCTTAATTGATAATAAATGTTTTGTTTTTGAAACAATTTTTTTGTTTCTTTAGGCCAAAGAAAGACAGTGATCCCTCTCCATCGTACCAACTTGCACCTAAGACAGTTCCACCTGAAAGTATGAAGTTATTAACTAAAACAATATTTCTTTTCTAACACAGTGACAGTTTCATAAAGGTGCATACGTGGAGACATTTAGTCTGAAAAAACATTAATTGGCTATTTTAACAATTTTCCAGATGTAAGTTTGATGTGGACACCGCCTGTAATGAAAACAAGTGTAAAGCTGCTCGATGACACATCTTTGACAATATCTGACGGGCTTTTGGAATTTCTCACTGACCAAACAGATTTCCTAGTTGTTGGATGTCTGGGCCTGCAAGGAGTTGGAAAATCCACTGTAATGTCACATCTGGCCTCAGTCCCTACCAATTTTAATGGGTAACACTCCCATCAGTTCTAATGGATTATGTAACATCTTTTATTGCACTATTTTACAGCACAATTGATAATTTTCAAGATCAACTGAGTACATATTAATTAGGGTATTATATTATACCCAAAGAGAATTAGGTGATCAAATATTTACTTCTTGTTTTGTCAATATACATATTCCAGATACAAGTATTCAGTTAGATACTGTAAGCCAAATATTGAAAATAATGTTATATTGCAATTTCAGTGCTAAAATTAATAACACAAATTTATCAAAATTACAATAAACTTATTTTGTTATGTGTTTGCAGTAGCACAATATTTAAAATTGAAACAAAGGACCAACAGGATACCGGTACACATAGCACAGAAGGAATAGATGCCTATATCACCACAGATAGGGTTATACTCCTTGACTGCCAGCCTATGTTATCACTCTCAGTATTGTCAAAGAATATTTCATCGGAAAATTGTCGCAATACAAACAGAGAAGACAATGATTTTCCAGTACTCGAAAATGATATGGAAATAGAGTCATTACAGTATGCTGCATTCATACTGTCCGTGTGCCATGTTGTCTTGTTTATCCAAGACTGGATATTTGATCCGGATTTAGTAAGGTTTGCTTTATGAAATTAAAATAATAATTAAAAATCATTAGTATATAATAGTGGTAATTAATTTGTAGTTACAGTATTCCTCCAAAATTGTTAGAGCTTTCATTTATGGTATTGCATTCACCAACATACTAAATATATCTTATTTAGTAATATTGATACCAAGAATTTGATGGCCCTGAGAATGACTGAGCCAGCAAGATTGACACAATAATAGTAATTTTAATTAATAATTTTAATTTATTATATTCATAAATTACAGTAGAGTAAAATATACACAAAAAAACACAACTGTTAAATTAAGTTCATTATTTGTATTCTTAATAACCAATGAAATTTAATAAATGTTCCAATTAAAATAACACTGAAATTATATAAGAGAAAAGTAATAGAAGAAAAACCTTTACAGATATTGGAAAAGGTATTTCATTTATTGCAATTGGAAAACTAACAGATGTATCATTAAATGTTCATTCTTTAAATAATTGTTACACTCTATTTCATTTCTTAATATCCTTAATTACCTGGTTCTATTGCAGGTTTTTGCATGCAGCTGAAATGCTGAAACCTCCCACTCCAACACCCTCTGAAGATGAGGAACTTGTGGAATATTTTCCTCATGTTATGATCCTCCACACAAAAACCAAGCCTCTTTATTATTCAAGGCAAAAGATGCAAGATTTACAGGTGGGTACAAACAAAATGGTTTTATTAAAAAAAGAAAATTTATTGTTTACTACTCATCAATGTTTATCAGCTCTAGCACTTGTGTAATTTATTTGGTATTCAAGTTTATTTTAATCTTTCCAATATTCTGAGCATTGTATGAAAAGGTACTTCTTGTTATTATTTTCTATCAAACATGGCTAAAAGCAAAAAGAATTTTTAAAAGTATTGTTAATTTCAATATAAGAAACATTTATTAAATTCATATTAACTTAAAATGATGCCATTTATTAAATAAGATTAATCAACCATACTTTTTTAATTATATGATTACAAAATATTTTTCCTATTCATCCATTTGAACAGGTTAATTATGTATTAAGTTTATGTCTTGGTGTTGTTCCAATAACTTAGATATTTTTGGCTTTAAAGTGACCTCAAAATTATTAGCACTGCAATGAAACTGTTCCTCATTTATTGGTCAGACAGTACATTATCCTATTTAAGAATCACAAAATCAGTAAAAAAATGAATGACTATAGAAAAACTTGCTCAGTTTGTTCAGCATTTATTTTTGTATAGTATGTGGAATTGATGATATTAGTAAAAATTAGCTATCTGTTTGTCCCATTTTTGCTGTAACTAATATATGCTAGTTTTTGTCTTACCTTTTGAACATTAAGATTCTTCATACTTTAAAATCAAAACCAGATTGAAATTATGTTTGATTTAGATTATCTTATAGAAATAATGACTGAATAAAAATGGATTCAATTAGAATATTGTCTATTGTCTTATTTTTAAGTAAATAGAAAAAAATTGTGGTTAGTTTGAGGAAGAATATTCAATTGAATTTTCTCCTTAATTTGTTTAATATACATAATTATTAATTCATAATAAATTTATGAAAAAAAAAATTAATTTACCTTCCTTTTTTCATTCAAAGCTTTGAAAACCTATCTACTTTTAATTGATAAATAACACTAGATGTTGAAATTTCTCATTGTTTCATTTTTGTTTTTAAGGAAGCCTACAGAAGTATGTTTACAACATCAAATCTTCAGATGCAAAGTGGAATGGGCATAGCCAATGGCAATGTTGTGAAAACTCTTACTCCTGCACTCTGCAAAGGAGAAGCATTGAATCTGTTTCTGTTACCAAATTTTAAACCAAAGGGTAAGATGAATGCACTAAAATTTTTTGTCATATTTTATTTAGTTTTATGAAATATTAATAATAGTAGTTACAAAATGTTCCCAACATTTTTAGTCTTGGAAATTTCAGCAAGATTTTTTTAAGTATTGAATTTCCCATGTGTGTTTTGTGATTTAAATGTTTATGTTGTTTACAGATCAAAACAAAAATGTTTACAAAGGCCACTTGGGATATATTGATCTATTTAAAAAAATGCGACAGCAGATTTATGGTGTAGCACCCACTCCTCTCAGTCATACATTACTTACTGAGAAAAATTGGTAAAATATTTACTACAATAGTTTTGGTAGTAATGAAACTAGTGAGAACTTGGCTCATATTCCACTGAAATTAAGTTTAAGAGGAAACTTTCTTTCCCTTTTTTAAAAAGCAATTTAGACTATTTTTGGAGGAATAGAATACCTTACTTAGCCTCCTCCAGTTTCCCAAACTGATTACTCAGCACTTCCACTTCTATGAAATCATTAAAATTGTAGCCTACTCAATAATACAAAATCACTGAAAACGCTATTTTAAAAATTAAGAAGGCAAAAGAAATGATAGAAAAATGTACAATTTTACCAACATTTATTATGGATTTATAGTTTTCTTTTGTGGTTAAATATACCATATATTTGAAACAGTATAATTTTAAGCTAATCAAACTATTTCAGGTGGCATTATGCAGTCAAAATATGGGATGGAATAAAAAAGAGCTCTTATTTCCCTGAATTCAACCGCCATATGCCAACTGCATCATCAATGAAAGCAGATTTGAGTACAGTCTAATATTATATTGTAAGTTGTGTATTAATAATGTAAATATTAAGATAGGAAAAAATGACCTGATAAAATAAGTAATTTATAATTAACTAACATTTTCTATTAGGTATTATTTTACAAAATTAACTAATAACTGTTGTGACACCTATCATCAATTTATTTAATGACTTTTCAGTTCAATCGGAATATCATTTTGTGTATTAAATTTCATTTATATTATGTGTTGAAAATATTTGGATGTTTCATGCAATGTTTATAAAACATGCTTCAATAAAACCACTCATCAGTTACATTCATTTTGGTTGCCATTCTCATCCCAAATTTCATTTTCCCAATTTTGCATTTCATTCATCCGTATATTTTTTTTTAATTTCACTCCTCTTAAAAAAATTCTGTCTTTTCATTATACATTCCTAGTGTTGCATGCCTCTTATGTAGGTCACTTTCTGCATATCCTCTGTGACAAAACTATGTTTTTAAATTGAGGAACAATACTGTGTATGGAGGGGGGATATCCTGAACTCATTTGATCCCACTCCTCAAAGGAGATCAATGATAAATTTAATTGAATAACCCGGTTTCACGAAGAAACTTAACACCTGCAGCTTTAGTAGGTGCCTAATACTCTTTTTAATTAAATTATTGTTCTGTAGGCCACCCCAATCTTGGGGGTTGATCGAATGTTGTGTTATTTTAGTCGTATGATATTTTGCCATTTTTACTTTCTTTTGAGTTAGGACCGAACATCGAATTTGTTGGTATTTATTAATTATTTTTCATCGAAATAACGAGTGTATTTTTGAGTATTGCTTGGCACTGGAAAGCATGGTCATTGAAAAATTAGGACCACCTTTAAATTAGTTCCCGTCGCTGGCGGTTGGCGCTCTGGCCGCGAATGTAAACGAAAATGGCGGATTTTGTTGTTCCAAATCGCGGAGTTTTAAATATTTTCTCTGTTCTGTTTTGAGTGCGACCGAATTTTAAGAAATCCGACGCGGTAATGGCTTCAAACTAGTTGAAAGTTGTGTTTAGTGCATCCAGCACCGTTGACAAGGCTCCATGTGCCATACGAGAAGACTGCTAAACAAGACTGACGTCGACGACAGCAAAGACTGAGTTCAGGTTAGTCCAGCCAGGATGGTCCAGTTAACAAATTTTTGACATAAACTCAACGAGTTTTCTCTTGATTTTGACGAAATTACAAAATTCGTACGCGTTTCTTCCCCGGAAACGCTTCGATTCAACTGCCCGCCCCTTAACTGCACCGTTTCTCCCACTGTTTATCACGCTCCCTATTTATTCATTTATGTCTTCACTTCCATACGTACTGATTGTACCTTCTCATTTGTATCCTCCATTTTACGTATGCGGCCTTGAAATCTTATATAAAATTTAGTATTTCAGCCACATAATTTAATTAAATTACCCCACTCTATACATTCTTTATCTGTACAAATAGTTTGTTGAATAATTCATTATCATTTTGAGGCATCCAATATTATAATATCCCGTCAACTATTACAATCTTTAGGATACTTTCATCTATTCGAATAGGTTTTACTACAAAATTAATAGTGTGTCACTGTACCAAATCATTTTACAAAATTGTAGAGGCCCTTCTCAAGAGGTACACATGTGTTCCAATTTTTGAACTGTTGACTGCTCTTCTAATGCTATTTGAAAATTTAATCCATCATTTGAAGTTAGCCCATATGAAAAGACCAATCAAATGCTCCTCATTGCTTATATCTTTTGTATGCGGCACTGATTATTTACCTTAATTTTCTGTTATGAATGAAAGATAAACAGGGTCAAGTGGTTCCATACTGCTAGAACCGTTTCTTATATATTTAATTTTAATGTACAGCTCAAATAAGATTATTTTGACTATCGAGTATGCGTGTTATCTGTATTTTATATATTATATCTGGAGTTACTGTTCAGTTTTTATTCTCCATTCTGTCTCTACAATAATAGTTAATGCATCATAGAGTATTGTTAGAGAAACCGGAATCTTTATTATTTTTATAATGGTTCTGTCATTTAATAATAAAATAGGTAATCAAAATTAACTGATACATGTAATATTGTATTATATAGGGTTATCATCACAAATCCATTAACTATCCAGTGTATTACTATTTTTTTACTGCATTTTCATTGCATAAATGTTTCAAAACAAATAAACACTAAATTAAGCTATTGAACGATACAAGAGTATTGTTTGGAGCATATAAAGCTACTAAGCTGTGAAATAGAACCATCAATAATGCTTTCTATCTTTCATTTTCCAAAACCACAATCTTCATTTTTTTATTTTGTAACAAGAATGGTTTAAATTCAATGAAATGAATCAGTAGGAAACAAACCTAAGCATCTGTTAATTCATGTATCCAATAACGAAAAGGCATGAAAATTAAAATTTTCAATACTCTATCAGCAGGAAATTAATGTGAATGTTTATACTAATAATAAACAATATTAATATTTTAATATTCAAACTTCTTCATTACGCATTTTTTGTAGCTAATTTAGTGAAGTATGTTCAAATGTCCAAAACAGATTATTGTATGAATCATAGACAGTTCTGAATTTAGTAAATAAGTTCTATTTTTAAATCAGATAATATAGATAATTTCTTACTGTCAAATAATTTCAGTGTCAGCCTGTTTGTATAAAGGACAAATTATAAAAAAGGATACTGCTAAATTTGCTCTTTTTTCCCTTTCACTTGACCTTATGCTTGTGGTAACTCTGATGAATTATGAAAAGTATACATATTATGTTAAATTATTACTTTAAATGCCCTTTTGTTTGTTGCACAAAAGGCTTGATAATTATTTATTTTGTTTTTAAGTACATGGTTTGAAATAATGAGGAGGATAACAAAAGTCAGCATAATTATAGCTATTATATATTGATATTATTATATATTATATTGTAATATCACACATATAACATTTCTGTTCAGTATGCTGTGTTTGCCTAATCCTCCCAGTCAAATGCTTCTGCTTTAATTGTAGACTAACATCTAACTTTCCAACTACTAAGAGCATTTCATTGGTACTCAGTGTCTGATATGTTTCATTCAGTTCGTTGATCTGTACAATTATTTGAGGTTGCCAGTCAAATACAATTTAATGATAAGCCCCTTCATACTTCACACAACAAATGCAGTTTCCTTGTAGTTACTACTATCTGTTTTCTGTTCAACAAATGTTTTTAATTAAGGCACTACAAAAACAAAAGCGACAACCCCTTTGTATAGTTTTAGTCTTATCTCATCCATTTGCCATATTAGAACAATCACAGGACTGTTTTAGAAATCTGCTGAAAATGTAGTTTTTACTTTAGCATTATATAATTATTTTGTGTATATTTCTTTTTGTACCGTTTTGATGAATACCTAATGTTTCCTAAAATAAAAATTTCAATAAACTTCCATAAAGTATTAAATTTTTTAGTGGATAATAATCTCGCAACCCTTAGATAAAATGAATACCAGTATATCATTGCCAAATCACCAAAGTTCCCTTGATTGAATTTAATTAGAATTCATTTTTTAATCCTAGATTATTAATTTTAGCCTCTCCTCTTTGTACATCTGGAGTCAATCAAATTCCAATTAATGGTTTTCATGAATTTCTTTTACTTGAGAATTTCTCAAAATAAAATTCCAACGGTTTTTCAAAAGTTTTACTGGAAAAACCTCTGTATTTAATTGGTTGACCTTCTACTTTTTGTTCATACTTTTTCATTTTTACCGGAAGTCGCTCAGTTTGAATAAATTTCGAGACATAAATCTACAAGGTTTTATGAGAAGTTTTCAAGGTTCTGTTTTCAGTATTATCAGTCGGGTTGTCTTGGCAAGCAGTATTTATGGAAAGCTTTTTTGGAGGCAATAACATATGCCTTAGGCGTAGGCTTAAAAAGCTCCTTGGGACTGAACTTATTCCTTATGATTTAAGTGCACCACATTTGTACGCCGCCAATTATTGGCGATTGTCTGTGGATTTTTTTTAAATCAGTAACAATTAAAAATTCGTTGGGGCATCGAGATTCGAACCAGGGTGGTCCGCCTTAAAGTTCCAAAGTTCTAATCACTAAGTTCCAATCACAGGCGACTTCCAAATTCACCTTCGATCACCCCTTTTCCCGGAACCTCATTACCTCTGGAATAAATTTTCATTCACTTTCTCAATAATATACGGTCAGTCCTTTGAATTTTTAACTTCTGAATCCCGATTTCAGTGTTTATTGGACATTCTGTTCTCTCCAGTACTACACGTTTTTCAGCCCTGCGGCACTCCGGATGTACTAGGTACTGACTATTTAGTATTCTGTGGATATCACGGTGAAACACGAATATCATCCAAAAAAAAATAGAAACACAAATTTTGATAGTTTACGGCAGTGCTTAATACGCTCTTATCTAATCTCGCGTGGGACATTTTCCTACAGAAACACATCTTTTCTCTCTCTCTTTCTCTAATCGCCATACATTAACTAATATGTTTTACCATCGTAGTAACTTCATTCCGTGTTAATCTACATTTTGTACTTGTTTCTACTTACAATTTTCTTATTTCTAGTAATTATTTTATTAATATGATTTAATGACTTCAATTCTGTTTCTGTTGTACATCATTGATGACATTATTATTGGGTATTTATTTGTTAATACGATTTTGTAGAACTTCCAACAAGTACTTATGAGTATAAATTAGGAATTATATGGTTATATATGTTACACTTTAAGGCTTCCGTGGCTTTGTATTTATATTTCTTCGTTATAATTTTTTTCATCACAAAAGTTTTGTGTAATGATTAGCACCGGGATAGCGTAGTACGCTGATTCCCGACTACCAAAAATTAAGCGCACGAAATTTTATTTTAAAATTTCACAGGACCCGGCACCCTCGCCTCGGTGCAATGGCAAGGGCCCTGCCTGGGGGTACCGCCCTCGTGATCGCGGTGATCCCCTACGCTGTCAGTATTAAACGTGGCCGGCTCCCTTCGGGGGCTAAGAGTCGCCGGCTAGGTTCCACCCCTACGGGAGCCGGGCCTCCGCCCAGTCCGCTTTGGACCCGTATTTCACGGGGGTCCGCACCCTCCCGGCCGCCCTGCCGGTCCCCCGCCGTCGTCCGCAGACTCCCGGACCGTCCCCGTCCGCATCCGCACCCGCGACCGCGAGAAAATCCGACGAAACCTCGCTCCGACCGCTGTTGGTTTGCCGGGGTCGCTCATAGGTTGCGCTGACGCTCCTTCTTCTTCCACGGTGACCCCGTTAGGACTAACAAGCGGGAAACGTTTCAAATTCGAGGTGGCCCCTTGCGAGAACCGTCGTCTTGGAAAAAATTTGACCTCCGCCTCGCCTTTTTACGGATATTTATTTTATCCGAGAGCGTTCCGCTGTCCAGGCCGTTGAGGCCGAAGCATCGGTACTACTTTACAGCAAAATCCAAAAATTGGAGTCAAAATATCGGAATAACGTATTGCTCTATTACCTATATTTTGATTTTTGGGAACTATCTGAAATTAACCGAAGCTATTCCGACTTTCGGGCTCGGGGCGCGCATGCCCACTGTGTTTGGGTCGGAAATTGGACTTTTACTATTCGTTACGTCCCAGGAGTTTCTCTTTGTCCTTAGGTTAAAGACTAGATTAGTATGTGCTTAAAAAAATAACGGTATAACACGTAATAACCAGTACGTTGTGTTAAGCCACCTTATATAATAGATAAAGGCTACTTTCTTTTTTTTTAATGATCAAACATACTGACCAAGCTCCTACTGATTTTATTCCTATTGTAGAGGATCTCTTCGAATTTTAGGGCAACAAAAAGTTTTCTGGTAACAGTGCTTGGTTTCCTGCAAGAACGCTCAACAAGTATGAAATGTGCACGACCTTAAGCTTCATGCACCGTGTCAAGTCCGTATATTTCCCTGACATTTTTTTTTCTTCTTTTAGTGCGCGATGAATATGCAGGCGTCCATAAATTCCATTCCTGAATTGAGCCCGCTCCAGCACACCAGGTCGTGGTATATAATTGTTCGCAGAGAGCGAGAATTTTAAACTCCAACTGTCTGAAATGAGACCCCGATTGAATATCAGGAGACGTTGATTGAATATCTTATCAGGACGTTTGTATTTTTTTATTACTCCTGTTGTTTACGATGAAATGAGACAATGGAATTAAAAGAAAAAAGAAAAGGAATGGAAGTTTGCTGCATATTCTTGTAATATAATAATTTGAGCACGAGTTAGCCCCGTTTTGTCATCTCCGGGGATACCGTTAAATAAATTAAAACCCTTGAAATGTTGGTCTTCCTTTTCATGTTACATTAACGTGTAAGCAAAAGTAAAAAGTTTTTCTTTTGTTTCGAAAATAATGTCGTTCCATCTTGCAGTAGGAGAGTAGCGATGGGAAATTTCTTAAGTCTTCTCAATGCCCGATTTTCGCCCCGGCTCGGGCCTAATGAGATGCACTTCCGAAAAAAGATACTTTCGGAGTTTTCAGATTAATAATTTTCATAAGAATAAATCAATTTTCATAAAACCGTTGCGTTTTATTTTCGCCCCCGCGGGAGTTGCATATCATCGAGGGAGGGTCGTAAAACAGTGCCGGATGAAATGGTGGGCGTCCACTCATTAACATACTAATTCCCGCCTAATTGGGGAAAAGTGGAAAGCCTGTTCTTCTGCGCGCGCAGACCAACGCGGTTCACTTGCATTAAGCCGATTGTACTATTTATAGAGCCGGAGTAAGGGCGGCACAGCAAGTTTTTAATGGAATTGAAGTAAGGGAAGAAGAGTGCATTACTTGGGGGGCGGCACGTGTACTGTAGGAGAAGAAAAAATTTGTTTCCGATATTAAGGGACTATAGCGAAAAGTTAAACTTACTTTTATGTTCCGTGGAAATTCGGGGGAAAAAGATTCTGGAAAGGAAACTCTTTAATAGGAGTTTAATGAGGGGCGGAAAATCGACCCCCTCCCCTCCCGCAACTTTTATCCCGAATCTTATTTAATTCTTAATTAATAGTGGAAACTTCGTATTGCCTATTGTAATAGTTCTATGGCTTCTTTTAATTACCCGAGAGTTAGAGTAACAGTAGGCGTCGTGAAAAACTTTTTCTAGAACGCTCCATCTTCATTTACAGTGCGTGTTTTACAATAATTTCAATATTTGAATGTAGTTTTCCCTTCCAACTTATTGTTCAGCCATTATTACTTCGTAAAAAATTTAAGATTCCGAATTTAGGCGAATGTTTTTTGTATTAATTAACACAGCTTGATATCGGAGAATATATTTGCGTGTACCAAATCGTGACACATTTACGGCACGAGTGATATAATTTGTGATATAAACTTGGCCCGAAATTAGGAACATCCGCTCGTATATAATCTGCCTTCTAGCGTGACGACTTTATTATATCGGCCGTCCGAAAACCAGCCCTCTATAAATTTCTGTATATATTAATAAATAATTGTGAACCGGCTAATAAGGTCACGATCGGAATCTGATCCAGCTTCGATTCCCAATTTGAATTATATCGAAACAGGAAGAAACAACAAGATACAATCCTCTCGTGGACTCCCTTGGACAATAATAAACTGTTAAGAACAAATTTACTTAGGGTGTTACGTTTTCTACTCTTAAGCCGTATTAAAGTCGACTTAGCAATGAATTCCGGATTAGAAAGTCTGGGCGCGGGCGTCTCTCGTAGTTTTTCTATAGGCTTGAGTTTTCGAAGTCCGCTGTTCTATTTTCGGACACCCATTCGTTACCCTCTCTTTGTCGACTGGGGAAGAACTTCAGTAAACTTTTGATGGAAATCGAAATTTTGAAAAACTCGCAGACAACATTCCATTTTGTTTTGACAAACTTTGGTTTTTATCTATTTATCGAAGTTTTATTTATATGGCCGGTCGGCTTTTTCCATGGTAACATCGAAATTTCGGAAATGAAGGTTGAGACAAGAATGGAATGAAGTGGCGTTTAAGCCGTCGTTGGGGTGGGTGGGGGGGGGTTACAGAGGATGAGGCTTCATCGAGTGAATTAGGATGAGATCGTGGTGCGATTCGAAACATACCGGGGAGAGAATTAAGGACGGTTCGAAGTATGTTCCCATAGTTCTATGCCGTATGTCCATGTCGGCTTCAGTATGGGTTTGTATATTGCGAGTTCGTTGGCGAAGGTCAATTTGTATGTCCCTTTTTAGTAATGGCCTTAATAGTCCTTAGTTTTTTGAGTCCGTTATATGAACCAAGTCTAGAACTGCATTCATTTATTCCGGTATCCGAAAGTCATTTAAATTGCTCCAACCGACATCAGCCTCGTTTATAAATAAACCAACTTCTCCTGACCGAGAATGAGAGGAAGTAATCAAAAACACGAGCAACGCCCCGTTTTAATTAAGACCGAGCTGCATAAAAAACCGAGACGTCTTTAATCAACGCATAAATTGATTTGAGAATATTTTAGCTGTATTGGAAAAATATGAGCGCATGCAAATATATACTGAGTTTATGATTTCCCTCACTTGAACGACTCTGTGGTCTCTGTCTTACCAAATAGGCCGTGTTGTGAAATTCACAATGCGCTGTCTCGTCCATTGTAATTTTATTATCCGGCCCACGTTTCGAAATTGTTCTCTACTATTTTCAAGTTCTCTCCTACGGCAATTAGCTATTTAAGTATCCACTTCATTCAAATTTATTGCCGTGTGTTCATAGATCGAAGCAGTTTCATTAGCGACCCATCGGGACCGAGAGAGCACGATGAAAATATCTTTTCTTCTATATAATTGAAGTGTGCTTGAATTATTTCGCTTACGTAATTGAAATTAATGGTAATTTGACTGGGAATTCGATAAACACCCTGGATTAAATTGTTTCCATCCTTTCCCGAATAATAATTTGAACCATTTATATACAATGAGGACAAAAATATGTTCTTTTATACTGTTTTACCTGTTCTCCGTGCTGTTGTACATATTCGACGGGATTGTATATCCCCTAATTTGGTTACTTCTTTTGTCTTTGCAATGGCCCTTTGGGACGTGTGACCTAGCATACGTTGTAGGTAATATCTTTATTAAAATTAGTGAACCCGGACCATAAATATGCTATCTATTGAAACCTTCCCGTTATCATATATGTGGGCTTTCGCATACCAAATAAACTTGACAATTCAAAACAAAATTCAGTGTATCCGCTAACGTATGGACGACTTAATTATACGGAATTTATTATATCTTAAAGTGGTTAAGATAAATTTATAATACAAAGAGTTATATTACCATATAAACAGATCCTGGTATTATTCCCTTTCGCGTTCATTTAACCTGGGCGACTTAGAATATTCGTAGGTGGCTTCATCATTCGTTATTGAGTGCATATTCAAATGTACTCTCCTGATGAGCAACGCCATTTGAAAGCGGTGCAGTAATTTATATGATGATGACCATTTTTTTTCCGAGTTATTGACTTTTGTTTGGCCCATTTTCATGGATTGTTCTCCCTCCTGTAGTTCTTTTACATTCGCGTATCTCAATTATCTATCCACTCTATATATTTAGCAGTGTTTAGAAGGTCCATGTCTTGTTCTTTCAACGAGAATGGATGTTCTTAATGGAGGATGTGTACAAATGATGCGCTAGTAGGTCACCTTGTCCGACAAGTTCCACTTCGTGTTTCTTACAATAAACTAATGTTTGGTTTGCCCTGAGTAGAAATGATGATTTTATTTCGTGTTTTTTTTATCGATGAATGATTAGTTTAAAGGGAGGGTTCGGAATATTACCTCTCTATCGTTTACACGATATTCTCGTGACACGCTCATGTTTCTCGCCATCTTCAGTAGCATCGACATCTTATTTAAAGGCATCGCGTCGCTATCCTAGCAGCCGGGCAAATGAAAGTGATAAACCGGGTCTAAACATGTTTCCAAAACGGTCACAGTGCCAATTTAATAGCTCAGACGGTTAGAATGTTAGTGTTACCAGCCGGTAGGGGGATGAGCGGTAAATTACGTGAATAATAATTAACTGTAATCAGTTCATGCCCATAAAGCCCGCACGTTAAAAGGGTCTAATATCGTTTGTCCCTAATACTGTTTTGCAACTCTCTTCAGCCTCCATTGGCTGAATCGATACTACGGTTGACTTCGTCAACAGGTTCTGTCAATAAATTAGTGATGCACCTACTCGTGTCCATCCTGTCGGCACTATTACTCCTGGTCCGAAGTCGAATTAGTCACGTTGTGTCAGAATATCGCACGGGTGAATTCCCTCAGAGGTATCTCTGTTTTGTGGTCTGCGAGGGATTGGAATACCGTATATTTCGTGTTTTTCTCCACTCGCTGGTTTGGTCTTTGCTTGATTTCGGCCGCTCGCCATCTTCAGTTGTTAGTCACTTTGGCATCCTCACTGCACTGTCACTGTCACTTGTACTGAAGATGGCGAGCAGCCGAAAGGACCAAAAAGGACAGGGAGAGGAGAATGAAACACACGAAATCTACGGTATCTCCATTTTCTTTAATACTATACATTAAACCTTGTACTAAAAACGGTTCTTATTTATAGATATCTACAGGAAATTTAAATTTCATACTTTATGTAACAAAACCTTGGTTATATTTTGTCAAGCGTTGCTAACGCTTAAACCCCCCGTTCCTTGTATATCTATCCTTCCGTTAACTTGCATTCCAATTTATTATTAATAATTTACACTGTCAGTAGTTTGGTATATATAATACCTTTTCCTCAGTAATGCCTGATTTTCCTACAATATTCCGCGGAAATTTCATTCATTAGTGGAAAAACCCTTCCTTCAAATCGGAAAACGTATCAGTCCAATTTCTCTTATAAAATTTCTCCTGCGATCGGAACCAAAGTCGAGTGCATTCTGATTGCCGCTGTTCCCCATATCTCCGAATGCCATTGAAATGCCCTCATTAACTGCGCTTTTATTCGGTCTACGTCTGATATGAAGTTGTTTTTGTAGTGCGTTCCCGATAAGATTAGTACAAAATTGCAAAAATTGCCACCGCTGCTTTTGGAAACGCGCCCGCCCAAATCAATTATAGGAGAAATAGAGCGACCGATTTTCGGCGCTGAACCAGTGAATGAAATTCGAATCGCCTTTTCAATTTTCCTCCGGATTTATTTTGCCGACTTCGGCTTTTCACTTTGCCACCCTCAAGTTCTGCAGACGTTGAATGCGATACTATGTTGGGCCGTACATATTCTTTGTAGAATGGAATAAAAATTCAATTTTTATCGTTCTCAGTAGTATATATTGTGACTGCCCATTTGAGGTCCAGTAAAATTGTAATATGACACTGTTAATTTTTTTCATCCTTTTCGTGAATTGTTTTATAACCTAATTTTTTAATTAGTTTAAGTTATATTGGAGTTTCTCTCGGCGAGTTTCTCGTCTGTTTGGTCGAGTTAAATATTTGGTCTCTCGCTGTCGTCAGTTTTAGGTTTTTAAAATGCATGAAGGTATGGGAGGTATGGGGGTCGTAGCTTCGGCCCTCGTTCGGAATACGTTCTCGGCTTTTCCCTTGTGAATTTTTTTTACTCTCTTTTTATGTCGACGGGGAGGGAGTTTTTTTTTTGTTTGGAGAAATTGAAGGTTTTGAATAGGTTTATTCGAATTCCTTTGTATATTAATAAACACAATGACTGCGAATTTTCTCAAATTTCTTTGTCTATAATAATTATTAATAAAAATAAATTATTTGTGCACCATTAAGGAATTGTTGTGTGTACAGTAAATAAAATTCGACGTAAACATAAGAGTAAACTTGATTGGTTTTTAATAAAATTACTTCGATTGCAAAGAACCTCCAGACGGCCCCCCTTCGTGGCCACTTAACCGCGCCGCGGATTTCCCTCAAGTGCTCTCACCGCTTCGAAACGTTCCTTGTCATCGTTGCAACAGTGTTGCAGAAATTGCTACTTTTTAATTACACTCACACATACATTTAAGCCTAAGTCAAACAATTTTATCTGGCCTCTCAGACACAGGTGTGTTATCGGGGTGTACCACTCCGGCCGATAGCGGCGGCGAGAGCTTTGTGTATTTTCTTGTCTGTGTTTATATAAAAATCTACCTTATCGATTGTGTAATATCTGGTTTTATCTTGGGTACGCGGCAAAACCTAACCGAAACCGATACCCCCCTATACGGGAGAAAATAAGGGGTCGTCCGCCCTAACCTGATTTGGATGTAATTAGGCTGTAGTGAAAATATTGGGAAAATAGAGGAGTGAACCTAGAGCGTATATTTTTCGAGTGACCATTTCGTACACCCGAAGTTATTCAGTGTGCCTAGAAAATACAGCTATTTGAAAAGTCACGTATTCTCTAGTAAATCTCGTAAATCGTAAATGGCAGTTAAAATTATTTTCGGTGCTACTAAGTTTCACAATAAAGACGTCTTTACTGCCCATCGTTTCTCTCGAGTGTCGTGCGAATTGTTTCTCCGGATTTATGACGTATCCGAAGTACCAAGGTAATTGGAAACAGCCCCTGTAAATAAGTGAAGAAGTTCTCTATCAAGTTGTACACCTATAATCTCATTAAATATAGAGAAGTATTGAGTTTGGTTCAAATGTCAGAGGTGAAAACGTATACCGATGAATCGAACCCCGAAGCCAGTTCCCAACAGTGTTTCATTCAATAGGGTTGCTCCAATGGAAAATAATAACACCGGTTGATTGTTGGATTAGTTTCCCTTTTACTGCACTATAAAAGAAGGAATTTTTATATAAATATTCCTTTTAATTTAGTTGAACTTTCTTGTGTTTATCTCACGCAATTGTTGTAGAAAAATATCTTGTTTTCACATCAGCTCATTGAGCTCGGTGGTTCGAAAGATCTTTCAGGGGGCAATTTGCGAATTCGCTCGTGACATTTAAATATTACTGGTGTCAAAGTTTAATAACTGGCCTGTCACCGGTAGGCCAGATTTGAGTTTCGAACGAAGTTCTCTCGAATTCGATTTTGACGCGACCGGGGAATCAAGCTTCGCGCGAAGTGAAGCCTCCGGCTGAAAGCTCCCCTAACTTAGTTAGGCCGGTGCACTTCGGGATTAATGCAATCCGTCTTGCGTCTCCGGGTTGTGTAAGGTTTATGTTAGGGGCGTCCTCTCTTAAGGATTGCAGCCGCTAAAACATTCGTTTGAAAGAAAATTCTGTAAATTCTGAGAAATTAAAGCGTATATTAGTTTACGTTTGGCTGATATTTATTTTATAACCCTTATAGGTGTCTTTTGCACCTCTGCTCTGTCAGTGTTGAAGAGCTATGTACCAAAAATAAATAAATAATAATAATAATTATTATTATGTCCATACTTTTATTTTGTTTAATTAGCTAGTATTCCTAGTTGGTGTCCACAATCTGACTCTCAGCGGTACCTATGTCTGAGTTTAGACAAACGAGCAACCCGAAATTCATAGATTCGTCTGGAGAGACATTGAAGGATTAAAAAGATACCTAGCTAGAAAGAAATTCAAAATTGATCAAATAAAACTGAGTGTTTAGAAAGCGGCGAGATTCGTAGAGGAAGGAAATACTTCATTTAATCGTAATCCACTGTTGAATCTAACAAATCCCGGTTTGCTTTCCTATATCGCCGTATTCAAATGTTAGGCTTTACTGGAGAGGTTTTGTTAATTCCATGAAATTTCAATATCTAACCTCAAGATTAGGTTAGACCTATATTGAGTTTAGATTGGCCGACTTCCGACATTTTGTCGTGAGTGTTTTTCTTCGTTATCTCTGCCCATTGATTAGCTCCCATTTCAATGTTTCGTTCGAGCAGCTGCAATTTTTTGCTCTATAATATATCATCGTACTCTTCCTCAATCGTTTCCATACTCCAATCCGGTCTACACCGTCTGATAATGGTCTAGTGCTAGTATTAGTAGTGCATACAAAATATGTGAATATTGTCCTACAAGATTTATTACCCAACCTATAGAGTGTTTCCCTTCTTCAGCTTAATAATGGTGGCACCAGCAAATCGTTTAGTTTATTTCGTCACTATTTCTTGTTTCATTATGCCTACAATTTGAACATTTTATGAAAACATCAATTTGAATCTATTTCAGTAGAAAATGTTGACGCTCAACGGGTTTTGACATAAATTCCATACCGATATTGTCAGGATGACAGGTGACATGTCTATCACATGCGTGTTTTTTGTAAATTTGTAACATCTACAGGGAATACCTAACATCAGTTCCCTGATGGGAGCAATATTGCCCCGATGGGATCGACAAATAAATACACTATTGAGACCGAATATATGCCTACGGTTGTAACGAATAAAAAAACTCCTCTGCAGTTTCGTATACACGTATTTCAGTAATTTTGTAGTATAACAGACGGTAAACAATATGGCTTAATTAAAGAAAATAGACGCGCTTAAACTCCCAGACGTCCCTGTTCGATTTTTTCCACAACTATTTTAGGAAGTAGTTTATATCATTGATGGGGAATGGGGGGGGGGCAACCTGGTTAATGATATTTTTCGTCTTTTCATTCTCCTCTTTCGCCCGTTTTATTTGCTCCTATTTCAAAACGACTTAAATAAATTGTCCAACCGCTGTGGCGGCGTCTCGGTCGCTTTTTGTATACGGATTTTCAGCCCCCCCCTCCCCCTCCGTCGTCGGTGAACGCCGTTCCAGTCTATTCAGGCCGGCTTCAATACGGGCTTGTTAGTGGAAGGACTTGTGCGAGATCACCCCCGAACACCCCCTACCACGCTCCAGACTAATCACGTCCATTCGCCATTCCTGTCGTCCGTTCGAGGACCGCGGCCTTACACCTGTCATCCAGACGGTAGGGAGTCAGAGGGAGGGAGTAAAAAAAGGTTGTCTCTTTATCAAAATAGGATCTGTTTTTGTTTTTTTTAAATTTTCGGAAAGGAAGGTTATACCTAAGGTAAGTTGGTAATGGACACAGAGGCTTGGAGGAAAGAAAGGATGTCGTTTCTGAGCGTTATCATTCGCTAGCAGGTAATAATACAAACTAGTTCATTTCTCCCTTGCTATAATACTCCTGTCAGACTTATAACCTGCAATACATATCTGGCTTCAGCAAATTTTTATATCAATCGCTTATAGGGTTTATACCTGGATGGCCTTATTACAATTGCACGTGCAAACTAAATAGAAAGCAGTATTAAGATTTAAACAAAAAATCCGAGGATAATACAAACGCTCTTCGTACATGAAAAAAAATCCATGTAACCCAGGATATATTGTTTGAGAAATAATCACGAGGTCAACATCGTTCGATTTGCTATATTAGAGGATGTACAAGACTAGAAATCAACAAGACTGAACAATATATAAACTGATCTGTGATTTTTTAATATTTTTTTACATTTCTATCATAGTCATGTAAGCGCTTTTCGATAAATTGTGGACACTAAACTGAACAGAGTATAAATCGAAAATCGGTACTTGGATTAAGAAGTCGAAATCTTATTTTGTTTTCTGATCATGTTCATATTTTTTTCATTTATTTTTTTATTGTCATAACTACAATTTTTATCAATTATATCAAGTGACAGTGCGCTTACTATACGTTCACTCACTGAACTCTTGAAGGTGAAGCCACCAAATGATGGTACTCCGCTCCTGCCCTTACTAAGGTGGTAAGGAAATCGCGTGGCCCTTGAGGCGGCTTTCAGGATTATCCGGGAGGTGATGTGAAGAAAACTGTCGGATTGATGGGATAAATTTGAATGGAAGGATTGGTATCGGGGAAGCTGCAAATTCATGGACAGGCGGGACTTTTAAATCTGAGTGGATTGTGCGGTCGGAAACATTGACTATTTTTCGGAGGATATTGGATTGCAAGGATTGGATTCTGTAAGAATTAGACGGTTTGGTGGATCCTCACAGCTCTATTCCGCACGCACAATTTGGTTTGAGTATGCAATTGTAAATTAAACGTTTGTTGGTTAGTGAGAGCTGAGAATGTACATATTGTTGAGAAATAACCAGCTTCCTATATTTATTCTAGTTTACGCCAGTTCTTATTGAAATTTATTGATGCATATTGCTGCGTCTGTCCAACATATAAATGACGTTGGATCAACAATGACGGGGGAGGAGGGCTATTCAAACGTTTTGTTGCGGCTCACCCGTGCACTTTTCACCCTTCGTTGGGCACTAATTTTCCATCGCTTGGAAACATCACCGAGCACCTAATGAAACTTTACCCGAATCCCTGTTATTATACCCGGAAAAGCCTGAATTAAAACTTTTGGACTGTCGCAAAAGTGATAGACAGCTAGTAAAACTTGAGATCAGATGCATACTCAGATTTAACCCTCTATGGGCCCAATTTTTATTTTAAATCCAAAAAAATTGGGGAAAGAAAAATCACCAATTATAAACCTATATATGGAAATGAAAAAAAATTGATATTGATTGTCTTGACAACGTTATACGATTAAGATTTATGCGCCATCTCACTTAAAAAGTTATAATTATTTGGTAAAATCTCGATAAATTGAAATGCGACCTGAAAGTTACACGGGCCCATAGAGGGTTAATATATTGGGCGATGTGCAGATCCGAATTTTCTGTCATACACAGGGCAATTTTGTCCTGTTGCAAATGCTTTAATTACCAAGTCCGATGTGTACTTAATAAAGTGTGCTGTACTTGTTATAATTAACCGAATGCAATTTACAATGCATACCTGTGTTAATTTTAGCAATTGCGTATCCAAGCAATGAATAGTGTTCTTTGCCCCTTTTTAATATCGCTTTTAGACCTAGTCGAGTGGGCCTCGAGTTGAACTTCTGTTCTCCTCTTTCAGGTTTTCAGCTTATCTCCAGTAAAGTTTACTATTAAGTTAAGTCTTAAGTATGGCCCTGGCCCCCTTATAGGCCTCGATTATGCCCGGGTCTATTTTAAGTTCGGAATCACTAATTAATTATCCGTAACGAGCATTATCTGAAACTATATTCGCCCGGAGGGGAGGTCTGTTTTTCGTCGAGATAGAGGCTGGGGTTCGAGCAGTCCATTATTCCATTGGAAGGACTTGCCGGATGAATTTATGTTTCTTGGCTCTTGAAAGTTGTTTTTAATTCTCAGTACTATGCGCTGTTTTGGACTGTTAAAGATATTTCTCATTCACAAGCCTTTCGCCGGTGTAATTAGAGATCCGTTTGTTGGAAACGAAGACGCTAGTAACGAAGTTTCTCGGGTAGGAACCAACAAGGTATTGATAATTCTATCCCAAAATCAATCATCAAGCAGTTCTGAGAAGAGTCATAGAATGAGACGATAGAATGAATGGTATTAAAGGATAGCTAATTGATTCCTCTATCTTTACACGAAATAAATGTAAATGTAACGCTTCTCCAAGTTAATCATGAATGCCACAAAGTACAATGAAAGTATCCTTATTACGACTAAATCTAAGCTAAAGTAAGTGGGATTAATAAACAACTTATTTATAGTGAAATAACAAACAACGTCGATAGAATATTCTATTATGCGTCTAAACGACGCCTTACATTCCTATACAGGGCACTATTAAAATGGTAATTGAATTTGTAGATTTTGTTAATAATTAATGGGCTCTGAATATTTTAACCGGGTAAAGAGTTGTTTAAAAATGGATAGTTGGAAATGTATTTAAATGATGTTATCACTGAGCAATATTCCTGGCAAATTGCTTGGCGGGCTTTATCGTCTACTAGGAAAGTTTTTACGCCGTGTCAAAAAATGAATATTTCATCTGAACGAAGTTTAAACCGTTATCATCACTGGATGATATTGTTTCTTCCCGCCGGGCGTTACATAATAATATATCTAAGCGATTAGATTGACCGCTATTGAATTTGTATATCTGGGGTGAACGATTCTTGGACCGGAATAAATAAACGGGCTTCCTTAAAGTATTCTTTACGTAATTTTTTTTTAATAATCCGTATGGTAAGCTGTAAAAGCGGTTTGCGCGCGAATTATTTATTGCACAGTGAAATATAGTGTAATTTCGTACACTTGTTTTCTTTTAACGCCTACACGAAAAGATATCGCATCTCTGATGAGACTTTCATGAAATGGACAATGAAATCAATTTCTCAGTTCCTGTTCCTACTACAATATCATACATTCATAAAAATAATGATCAGATTTAGGTATGTAGGTATGAACCAATAGATGGACGAAATCGAACCAAACGTACAACTATTTGATGATAAAATGGAAGGTCGAAAGAAATATCCGTTTCTTCTTTTAAATTACTGTTTTGTCTTTTATCTATTCTGTATATTATTATTTATCCTATATAAGTAATATACTTTGTTTGTTGTTAGGTGGTGGTGATGGACGAAAACACATCTCGGAGTGAAGATGACACCGGAGAGGAGCCAGAGGACTCGGCCGCCACCACCGCCGTTGCAAACCTATCAAGGTAGGATATATTAATTATATTAATTTCGGGAGTTTTTATATTTATTTTGATAGTAATATATTTGCAATACGCAAGTCGATTAGAGTGGAAAACTTGTTGCTTTATAAACAATAGGTACTGCGACCAGTTGATAACATAAACTCTTCGATATTTAGTATAAAAATATACAGGGTGTATACAAAATTAAAGGCCAATACTTAAGGACCGTACGCGGGATCGAAAAACTGATACAAAATGTTCCTCGTTTATTTACTCGTTTTGGAGTACACGGCGAAAAAGAAGTCCCTAGGGGTACATCAGTGTAATCCAATACACTGAATATTATTGCAATGAATCCACTTGAAAGCTTCTGATAAATGATTGACAAATTCAGGGATGTAGAGGAATGTAAACGTAATCAATCGACAGTAAACATGTCTTCCTCCTCAGATGGGCTCATTAGAGTGAATTACATGTGTTACAATATTCCACGTACATTGTCGAACGCGCTGATATGGTTTTCGTGTACGGTCTCCACAAATATTTACAGTCATGCCCTTCTATGAATTTGAAACTATTTATCAGAGATTGTACAGTGAACCCGTTCATTAATTAGAGTCCCAAATTTGTAGAGAGATAGAGAAATTCACCGTTTAAACGCCAGAATTCCTGGAGGTCCGAATACTGAGTCCGTTCTGTCTGAATAAGTCTGAAGCTTACTAAAAGCCTCAGCTAAGTGCGTGAGCGGGTCATAAGGTGCCATTTCAACTTTCATAGTTCATAAAAAACGATGTAAATTTGGTATTATTACATTTTGTCTGCAATTCAACCCAGGGACTACTGTTTGTTTCTTCGTCGCATCTAGGTCGGAGAAAGCGATATTACAATCGCGTTTTGTTTAGGGAAACGCTTTACATCAATAATTACTCTGAGTCGATTCTATTTAGAGTTCCGTAAATATTCAATGACTCTGCGAAAACGTTGTTATATCCCCTTAGCTAGTCTTGCCCAATTAAGGTTTTTATGTTATGCAGTACAATTGTTGAATAACTTGAAAACTCATTATTTCTGTTACTGCTGTCAGAAAAACGTTGTTCCTTATAAACGTTGTATAGTGTTTTACTAGTAAAATCCGTCTGTAATAGAGTGAGATACGGTGTTAATTTGTTGTAATAATTAAAACCGTATTAATTAATTACTGGGACTAGCATAATACAATTAACAGTTGATTTAACTCCTTCGCTGTTATTCATCGATTAATGCCTATAAAATAGAAATTATAAGTCTTTAGCCTAAATTATCCGATATTTACGGACCATATTGGTCTTTTAATTTGCCCTTTATAATATTAACTGTCCAAAAACATTATAATTATTTATATTATATTATAATATATATGTTATATAACCAGTTCATGTATCTCCTCAGGTTCTCTGAAATGCTTTCAAAGTCATTAGCCTTAATGGAAAATATGATTACATTCCAGACTTTGTATTATTCCGTGTTATTAATGATAACAGATAATATTTAGTATTATTCACTTCGACTAAAAGCTATTTAATCCGCTACCCCCGGCCGTAATCGCTTTTCGTTTTCCTCGGTATACGTTGATTCGTTTTGCAAAATCCTATTTGCCGACAGACAAATTGAATTTCGATATTGTACGAGAGAATTCGAAATGAAATAGTGCATACCGAATTCCGTTCTGAAGGGAAACCTGCGAATAATAGTGTTAAAACCGCTTTTAAGTTTTGAAAATAGAAACGCTTAAAATTTGGCTCGACTATTAAAGGAAGTCAATGTAGCTTTTGCATATTTTTGCAGCATTGGTGGTCTTCTTACAGTTTCCCCAACGTCGGCTTTAAAATTACACTAAATCCTACAACTATCACAAATCGATGAGCACTTAATGGAACTTAAAAAGAAATTATTCTTCTACTCCTCCCTTTTAACTGAAACCACTCGTCTCTTTACAGCTTCGGGTCTGCTTCAATCTCGCCTTGGATAAATTTTTAGGGAGACCGTATTTTGAGCTAGATTTTGTGCTTTTTACTTCGGCTTTTACTGCCAGAGTAGCGCTAAGCCTAATTGAACGCTGGCCTTAATCTCTTATCTTGGCTAATCTTGATGGGCCATCTTGTGTGAAGCAGCGTCCTGTGGGTTATTGTCATGATTTAGCTGGGCCCAGGGGCTCCATTTTACCCCCAGATTTGACATCGTCGATCGGTTATATATTAACATATTTGTAATTCATATGAAATTTCGCCCCTTAAATTCCTCAAAATAATAATATTGTGGGTCGCATAATTGCTATAAATTGTTAAACCGTCTGTTTGTAATGATGATATACTTCACCGGTCCCCAAAATCTCAATTGCTATAGTTATGAGATTGTTCGACAAAAATTGTACGTGGCAATATAACTTGTGAATCGGAAAGTCCGTATTCCATTACAACAATTTAGATCTAAAGCCAAACACTGCAGCGACTACAAAGAATGACTGGTATATATTTATATCTGTTCCGAAAACCTCGTTTTCTTGTTTCTTCGGAGCTCAAGAACACTCCGGTCTGTATTGCATAATACCCGATCCCGTCTCAAAACACCTGCGTCTCTGAAATAAGTAGACCTTATTACTTTTATATATATATATATATATATATATATATATATATATCTCCTGACTGATTTGTAAGATGTTCCATACATTGAATTTACGGCTGCTATGAGATAGATAATTGGAAGCAACATATTATTGATGATTTGTGTACAGGTAAATTATAGGTATAATATGCGATGCGCCCTCATGAAAGTACTACTCCTGCAATCCGTCCATTACCGATTTTACTACTCCAGGGCGGTATTTTTTTAATTCCAGCAATCTGGGAAACACTGTTGGGGGATGCAATTTAGACTTACCGACCTCAAGCGGGATTAACGTTTAGTGTAACTTGGTAATTAGGAAGCCCGTGTTGTATGTGTTCAGCCCCGATGAATGCATTGGATCCTGGATTCGTTGCTTTTATAAAGAGCTTTGCGGTGCCGTTACATGTTGGAGGATTTTAAACGAAATCGAGGGAGCTTTTGGGATTTTGTCCGATTGGGTTTTCCCGGCGGTCCGCACGTTCATTTTCTTCCTGTTACGCTTCACACTCCAGATAGCGTATAGCCAAGGTTAATGGATTTGTTATTCGATTGAGTACAAGTTCGGTAATATTAGCTTGTCTATTGGTAACGACAAAATAATTCGAGTCTAAATTGTTATTTACGCTACAGGAAAACTTATTTTATAGAATTCGAAGTAAATTTTCCCGGTTCACTTTTCCCTGTTCGAGCTGCAGCGCTAATGAGTATAATAAACCTCTCGCTGGTTTGGACATACACTTAAGCCGATTAACAAAATCCCACCCCCTCACCTCTATTCAAATAAACAACATCCCCCCAAAAAAACACAATAACAAGACACTTATATATACACACGACAAACTGAAGTAACCACCACAGTACAAGTGGTAGTGACAGTGCGGATGCCCGAAAAACATCCAAAGTGCCAATAGTGACTAACACCGCTACTGAAGATGGCGAGCGGCCGAAACCGGTCTAGCAAAAGTCCAAACCGGCGAGACAGGAGACAGAAGCACAACAAATGTACGGTATTTCAACCCCTCGCAGACCACAAAACAGGTATATTAAACTATCTAAATCTCCTTTCGGTTCACTCGTTATATGTCCTTTGCTGGGGTTGAATGATGATATATCCGTATGCCGTTCTCGTGGGCTTGTCGTGCGATGAAATGAAATGATTCTCGCATCAATTCCTGATGCGGGGCCTACAATTTATACCGACCGTTAATCGCAAAGGCGACAGCGAAGATATTTAAATATTTATGCGCCCCGTCTCGGTTTTCCTTTTGTGCGCCTGACACCGTGCTGAGAATCATCTCAATCCCGAATGCCATTATCCATTCTTACCTCTTGAAATAATTAGAAACAGTAATTACGCAAATTCTGAGCGTACAAATGAACAGAATGGAACGGAATTGAAAATTGTCCTTTGAACATCATCTCACAGAATCCTCTATTTTCTAACAATGACGGTATTTGCCAATGAAATAACAAGGTGTTGAACGGTAGTGGGGGCGGGGGTGGTTCAGCTCTTGGAACTATGTTTTCCTATTTATTCTGCACTCCAAACATAGATGGGATTATTTGACGAGAAAAAAAACATCTCATATTTACAAGCTAAGATGATTTCCAGTGCAAAGAGCGGAACATGCGAAGGGTATTGTTGTATATTTAAATATAAGGTGCAGCGAAAGAGTAAACATGAAGAAACCGGTTGTCTAAAGCGCATGTACAATATATAAATGTGAGCTTTTCTTTATAACGCTTCTAAAGGCTCGCTTATTTGCTTCCGTTGTAAATACACCGGTTAGGAATACTCATATACCGTCAGGAACCAACTGATGAAGTATCCTATGTGTAATGTCACGTTGTTTTGCTATTTCACAGAAAGCGGTTATAATTTACAACAAATTCATTTACCTTAGAATGTTAACGAGCCAGAATTTGACCGGGGATTGTACCGAATCTAATATTTAAACAAGGCATCCTAGTTGATACGTTCTCATTTTTCCTATAGCTTCCTTAAATGTGATGTGGTTGAATCGGTATGTGTATGGGCGTATATTCTTACTATTATATTTTTTTAGATTTAATAGGAGGTTGGTTTTTAATTGTTGAAATATTTACAAGATAAAAAGAAGAATATAATCATAATCAGGAGAGGCGGTTAAAAGGCTCTTGGAATTCATCGTGTTGGAACCTCTTTGAAAAACCAGCCAGACCACAGGGCCCATAACGTTCATTTTATGATCATTGAGGCAATATTTATTGATGAAAATCCTTTATTTCGGGATCAACTCAATCCTTTGTTTTCTACAATCCAATCTCTTCCGTCATAACCCTATTCATCCGACTGTGCTGATAAATTAAATTTCCCGATATTGAAAAATAGGAACAAACGACAGGTCACCCAAGCAATGGGTAATACGGAGTACAATACAGACAATGTTATAAAGAGCATTGGAGAAGAAAATGGCTCAGTACATTTAATACACATTATTAAACTGAAGGTCTTCTTTCTAATAGTGAAAAATGTAGTAAAACTGTTATGAGTATTTTGTTTAAATAGGGTGTCTATCCTCTAGTATATAGTATCTCAAATATTGATAGAATTGGTTTACATTCTTTAAACATTGAATCTGAATATCGGTTAGCAACACCTTTTGCAGTTTTGCAGTAAAGCACCCCACGGAGCCGAAGACCGGTCTAGTTGGACAAAAATCGAAAGCTCTGTGAAATTAAAAATGTATTTACTTGTTTCGGTCATTCAGTTTTTACAAATTTCTATTAATTCATTAGTTCTCCGCTCGAAGTAGTGACTTCATTTTCGGCTTTCGTCCGAGAGAACGAATACTCCCTGCAAGGTTGCCTACAAAACAACCATTCGATTCCAGAAATAGTCGAAACGGGGCCGATTAAAATGCCATTATTGAACAATCTACCAGATATCAACGGGCGATCCGATCAAAGTTTCTACGCTTTCGTGAAAACAAATTTACGCTCAACACAACTACTCCGCCAGGCAGCCTCGGAACATACCGTACAAAATTACGGTAGTCGCTGATACGGTCTGTTGCCAGACGGGTTTCTGTCCCATCAGTCGATTAGCGGGGCACTGAAGCATGCCGGTCTTGGGCGGACCGACGAACAGGTACCTTACATTGAACAATTAACTTATAATAAATATCAGTTGGTATGGAATTGAAAGGAAACGTTCATAAGAAATTTGTTGGGCATTTACGAGGGAACAGATGCGGCCGACGCCAGCAGCTGTTCTGCCGGCGTGTCCTTCGCTTGGAGGCCGAGAGTCCTTTATTTTTTCCCCGTCTCGCTCCTCGGTCATTTAACTCGGGCTGACAAACGAATTTTTTCTTGAATTTCACTTTCGAGCGTGCGCCCAATAACGGACTGCGTCGGTGTAAATAACAGAAGGCTTTCGGAACCGCTACAGACTAATCGGTAGCGCCAACTACGTATTCGGGATAAACCGAATCTGGTTTATTGAACAGGGGACCGCGGGGTTCTTCAGGAAAACACCGTCGTCTTCTGCATTCTGATCATAGTACAGAACGGGTCATATTTCTTATATTGATTAACCTACTCATTAGTTTTCCAAAGTATTCAGTTCGATTTTCCATACTATTTTAATATACATAGGCGGTTTTGAATATAGTCGCGAGTGTGACTTTTACAGTTAAATAGAAGATGTAGGTTTGTTTTCGGTGTATTATTAGCGAAATAATACATATAATTGTCGGTATATGTAGTTATGGGGTTATACTGTAATTATACCTTGGTGGATGTAAGGACGATTGAAATGCGCGCAATATATACGTGTGACTGGGTGCAGTAATCCAAGTTTAAAATTGATGACTGCGTGATGACTGGATAACTGTCGACTGTGCACTGGACGCGACAGTTCAGGCTGGCCGCGGCGTAGGGGGAAGTATAAAACTGTTTGGGTGAAAACGCAACGCCAGCTTCGAGTCAGTCGGTGAAAGGGGAGATAGCCTATCAGAGGAAAGTAGCAACTTGATTATTAGAATCAAGTCCTGAACTGTCTGAAAAGCGTATTTGAACTTTGAATCGTTTATCCTTGCGGTTGTCACTTGATTCGGATAGGCGGCATTTAGCAAATCCGCTGATACGCCTCCGCCGAAGGGTATCTCGAAGAGCGGAACTGCCGCCAAGAAATTAAGCGGATATTTTTTGATAAGGTTGATATTAACTCTAAGCATCGTATCTCCATCAGTTTCCGTTCCCTTGGTTCTTCCGAATCGTTATATCCTGCAGTCTCGTTATGCTGTAATCAAGACTTCAAATTATTAAATATTTGCTTTAATCCTAAGTTTTCCGCAATTGGAGCGTTAACACTATTCCAACTGAGCCTCAAGTCCTACAGGCGCAATATGAAATTTTTCATTTTAATGCAGCAATGCAAATTGCGACTCGGCAATATTGTTGCCCTCCTTTATTATTTACAGACATCGATTTAGACTGAATATTTGCTCGGTAAACACTGATAGCGCAGTATATCTCATATTATGAATGCGGCCCGTATAAACTGCCACTGCTTGGTTGGTCAGTATAAATATTTTTCTATCGAAGGTGAACACTGACTAAACATAGTTCAAAACTGTAGTTCGCTATTGAAAAAAATATTGTAAAATGACATATTCGTTATATAAAAAAACGACGCCTTTCATTTTCCTTCGTGAACTTCATTGACTTACGAATATGGCTTGCATTCGAGAACTGTATTTGGCCACATTTTAGAACATTTAAATTCAGTTAATCAGTATAACTTTATCTTTTTTTTCTCTTTGCTTCTATAGCGCAATTCTGCTTTTGCCTTTAGGCGCTTTTAACTGTATCTTTAATACCGATATATAAAATACTATATATGAAGAGTACCTTCAAGGGAACGAAAATATTGTCAATTCCGGATGTATAACACATTTATGATAACGATCATTATTTATGAGTGATAGTTATTAAACCAGATAAGAAATAAAGGAATGAATCTCGATAACTCACCCAGTCTCTAATTCATTTTCGACTGGACCCGATTTAACCACGGATTATATTCTGAAACCACGAATTTTAGTAATAGTATGACTATCTTCTGTCTCTAGAAGCCAATCTGGCGGTCAGAATCTGGTCCGACAGTAGAGTGATAGTTCAGATATATTCACAACACATAATATTCTTTTACTTTCTTTTTTTTTTAGTTCATTAATTTCCCGAGTGGCATTTTTGAAAGTTTTCCTACCGATACTACCCGGTGACCGGTTTCTAAAACTTCTGTGCTAATTTAGTCCCGCAAGCGTCTCGTTAGTGATTCACCGCTCTGTTGACGGACGTGTACTGAAGATGGCCAGGGACTCTTATTGATGGTTTCTCTCCCCCAATCTTCGTGAGGGAAAGCTCGAGTTGTCTACCTACGGTGGAAGAAATCTCCGGACTGTTCTTTTACCGGAAGAAAAATTTTTTTGTGGTTTGATTCGGGTATTTTAGTCTTCGATTTCGGATTTAGTTTTTAGCGGGAAGCCGAGCGGGCGTATAAGGCGGCAAGGGAATTGATAATGTGAGGTTGGGGAGCGGGGGGGGGTTTGGGTGATGGGCGAGGCGAATTTGGCGTCTCGCCTGTTGAGCAGGTCGGGAGCGGCTCGTGTAGTAGGTGTCGCGTGACGTCCGGGGGAGGCGGCGCTAAGAACCATGACCTGGGTTGTCGGTGAGCCGGTTGGATAGGCGGGCGGGTGGGCCGGCCGGCCCCCACCGCCGCCGCCGCCGCCGCCGCCTCCGCCACCGCCACCGCCTCCGGCGCACGGCCCGCCCGCCTCAGTCGCTCCACAGCTGCGCTACTCTCAACGTCGACACGTCCACTCCTATTGTTGTTGTTGTTGTTGTTCTGTGATGTGACGGCCATGTGCGACTACCAGCACCTGTACGGCCCCCCGCCGGCCCAGCCTCGGCACCACCACCACCACCACCACCACTATCCCTGTTGGCCCCAGGCCACCCTGCCGCCGCCCCCGCCTCCGCCCCTGCCGCCGCCCCCCTCGCGTTATTGCCTCCAGAGATGTCCCGACCACTTAGTCGACATCGTAATGTTCAGGTTAGACGAATAGCCTATAAGTAAAATTATTCCTTAAAAAAATCGTACCGATCACCAGTCCATTAACCAGTTGAGGTATTTAATTAAAGAAATATATTAAAATATATATTATGAGTGTTGTAGGTTTCCAAGAATAATTCTTAATGATAACAGAGTAATCATGTCAGAAGTTTTATAATAACAAAAATTTCATCTTTCTTGTGCATCTACACAGTATATTATAGATTTGACTGAAATAAGCGAGCAATGTTGTATTCGAAGATACCCTCGAGCCCTGCGCAATCTGCACAAAAGTCGAGCACACTCGCGCCGCCTATTAATAGTATTTTTCTTTTTTTTTAATTTCCAACAATGGCAGAAGCCATAGCGCCGGTTACCACGGAGACGACGGGCCGAGAAGGGCGGTATCGTTAGCGACGCGGTAAAAATTCCATATTTCAGGGTTTTCGCTCGGTTCAACATCACGCGGTGCAAATTGTTGTACGCGCTCAGAAAGAACGCCAACGTGGTAGCTACTGCGCGCCAATTCAGCGATAAGTGAATTTCCCATCGCGCTTCTGATTCCCGCATCCCGCAGGTTTCTCTTTGGAGGAAAATCCTCTCCTCCGGATGAAATACGGCGCAGTGAGGGGCCGTGTGCATTTCCGAAACTGCATTCAAGCGGTATATCCGCCGAGTTTATGCGCCATATTGTCGCCTTTTGAAGTGCGTGAAATAATAAAAAAAAAAGAAAACAAAGTATTTGGGATGCAATATGTTCGGTTCCAGCTGCTACACAAACCGCAAGGTAAACGGCGCTCGGACGAATAGTGCTTTGTCATCGCCTCACTTATCGCCCCATATTTTAGCAGATAAGGTCCGAACGGGCTTGCAACAATGTAGCACAATCGGGCACTTTGAGCGTTTAATTCGCGATAATTACTTATTTGCCTTATACAATGTTGTTTGTACATATTGTATTGACGCGGTTAATGGTTGGGTGGGTTTGAGGGGGGTTCTAGTGACGATTAAATTAACGTCTGCCTGCCGACGTCAGAAATCAGCTATCAGTAGGAGACTTTTTCCTGCTACACCAAACTCTGGTGTTTGTTTCAATATAGTAGTATCATATCTATACGTCACTGCAGATTTACCTCAATTTTTTAAGTTTAATAGGAAGAACATAAAAAGGATATTACCGACTCTTGGGTTAGCTCAAGATTTTCGCCTTGGTGTCGATTGTCCCTTTGGTCTTAGGTTGGGGAGTTGATATTAAAAAAATAAATTACGAAGCTGCGGACATTGTAATTTGACTGTCAGCCCGCAATTTTAACCCCCGATTGTAAATTTTGTCTTCACCCTGTTCAACCCCGAGTTTCACCGCTATTTATCGCCGTCTCAACCCTAGTATCTGTTCTTGTCCATAAGACGGCCTTTACTGAGCCCCACTGCGTTTTTAATCTATTGCGCGTTGTTCACTCCGGCCGATGCTCGCCACTGCAAGCGCTTGACCTTCGGAACCGGGCGATTAAAGTAAGTGGTGGAAGGAGAAGCGACAAAAAACCCGTTTCATGTGGGGGAGGGGCCTATCGTGCGTCCCGATGCAATTGATATAATTCGGATTGCTGTGATGAATTCTCATGCGATGAACAGGTGTAGGAGTAATGAAAGCTGGGAACAGTGGAGGGGGAGTCTGTAGTACTGCGGGGGCCGCTAATACATAAGGCCCTGTATTTGTACGAATTTTTGTTATTGTATTTCCTTCACGTTACTAAAACAATACTAGTATAGTTTAACATACCTGTTTTGTGGTCTGGGAGGGTTTGGAATACCGTAGATTTGTTGTTTTTTCGGGCATCCTCACTACACTGTCACTGTCACTTGTACTGTGGTCAAGTAAGTAAGTGTGCCACAGTACAAGTACGAAAAACATCCAAAGTGGCGAAAGTGACTAACACCGTTACTGAAGATGGCGAGCAGCTGAAACCGGTCTAGCAAAGACCAAACCAGCTAGAGGAGACAGAAACACAACAAATCTACAATACTAGTACAATATTCGGCAGCTTTTATGAACCGTAAATTCTGTAATAAACTATATAAAATTGATATTTCATTCGGGCCAGAGGCCGTATTTCCAGAGAATGTAGCTGCAGCCAATGTTTTCCAATATATTTAAGAAACAAACTATTCCTTTCTAGTTATCTCAGTATGGTACCGCGGTCACAAATGCGGCATTAAGTATCGTGACATAATGATTTTTATGACAACCGACGTTTGCTCCCTCCAACACCGCAATTATTCGATTTTTGCATACTCGTGAATAGGAGGTCAGGCTATAGCCAAACTCATAAAGAGTCATTAGAAAAAGAGAGAGAGAACGATTTGCAATTCATATTTATTTATCTCGCAATTCATCCCGCTTCTAAATGTCTGGAATTCGTATATTCATATCAATTACGTTATTTCTAGTAACATATTGGAAAATATGTAAATAATGAAATATTGTATTTTCAGCAATAAATTTGAGGAAAAAGCAATATTTGAGGAAAATGAAAAGTCCTTTAACAATTTTACAACATGTTATTCGAATGTTATATACGCAGTACGGATGGAATTATTAAGTTAGTAAATGTATTTTTTTTACTTCAATTCTAATTCGATTATTAGCAAACTAATAATTTAAAATGACTTGTCGGTTGACAAAGGAGAACAGAACGCTTAATTTAATAGACTTCGGTAGGAAAGACAAAATAGCGGAAATTATGGGCAAGTAACAGTATCAAAGAATGAGAAAATAAGTTCAGGAAAATTCGAAAGTTAGGAAAGACAGAAATCGTTTCCCAACCCATAACTCGGTTGAAGTTGTAGAGGAATGTTCTGTTTCCTATTGCTGGTTTAGTCCTCCAAATAACAAGTATTACAAACTAGGTTGTTCTAATCGGCTATTCGCTTATTTACGTTCATTGAATGTTAGTTTGAAATTTAAGGCTCGTGTCCCATCAAAGGCGAGATGGGGTTTCAGTGCGATTCCGCTCACAGCGCCCCCGAACGGCTGAAAACGCCGTGATAATTAGTTCAATGTATTCCGAATGCCATCACTTCTGCGAATTTCGTCCGTACACTATTGTCCTCAAAGCCGGACGGGCTTCGGTCTTCAGATAGCAGCATTCAGATAGCAAATTTGCAATAGCAATGTCGCCCAACTGTGCAACCCGACTGTGGCTGCGACTTCGGTGCCAGTAGTTTCATCAGAGGGCTTAGTCTTTTGTGCCTACTTCGTGGGTTTCACTCATCACTATGTTGTATCAGTAGGGGGCCTTCACTGCGTGCATGCGTTTCCGCTTTATTTGTCTGTATTACCACCGATCCAGTAGTCAAAACTTTAACACTTGTATTTCTTTATTGATGCGCGAGTGGATTATAGTATAGAGGCTGAAATGAATTTTTGGGAAGCAGTTGTTATGGTACAAAATTCTGAAGAGTACACTGGCGTTTACTCCAGTTAATCCGGTTGTAATATTCAACCCTGCTTCCGCATTATTTGAAAACCTTTGATTTGTTGAAAACCGATTTACTGCACTGTTCACTATGTTCCCGATGTTAGGAATATCATTGTAACGCGTAAACTCCGCAAGTGGACACGACCTAGGCTACTCGTCGTGCAGTAGAATGAGGTCCCGGTGGTAACTACGCCACAGGTGGGGGGGCCGTACCCATGGCCGGGTCGATTCGATTTTCGTTAGGGTTTATACGGTCGCGGAATCCGAGGGGGATGTGGAAGCGTGTCCACCCTAAACGCGATCACAATTAGCGACGCTTGTTGCCCCTCGTGAATACAACAGGGGGGGGGGGTAACTGAGTTGGAGGTCGGGACAGAATCGGTCTTTGAACTGGACTTGAATGGGAAATTTTAGTATCACGAATATTTACGAATTTGAACCGGAAATAGTCGATTTTTTAGGCCTAACATCACACGATGATTTCGAATTTTCAATAACAGAAGTCAAATCTGCTGTTTCAATTGTATTAAAGGGGCGTTAAAGCGCACGTCTCGAATGAGCTGAGGGACTTCGGAAGTAGAAAATTTTGGTTAAGAAAATTATTTAAGAATTAAGCCTAGTTGTGTTATTTTGTGCTTAATGCACCTATTCTGCCCCGTAGCTCGCTAAAATCTAACGAAATACAATGCTTTATTACAACTCTTTTAACCTGTCTCCGCTCGCTAATCCCAGCACATGGAGGTGTTCACCGCCTAATATCCTTCTGCCTTTAGATTCACCGGCTTCAGATGCACGTAAATAACGAACCTCGAACATAATGGATATTTCTGATATTTATTTTCGATTATTTATCCCCTTTTCAGTACCAGTAAGAATGAGATAAAACTTGTGATAGGCTTTACCGTTTACATTGGGGCATAATATCCAGTTTAAGATATAATATAAAGATATATTAGAGATAACCGGAGGGTACAGAACATATTAGAATGCCTAATCTCGTACTGGACAGCGGCTTTTATTTCCACTTCAGTGGGAACTTCACTCAAGTTGCGGGGTACTAGATTTGTCTTCTTGCAAATCGGACTCAAATTTACGGTGTAGGACAGAAAGCCTTCGATTTGGAGCAGCATGCTGTGTAGGTCGGTGATGAACCGAAATCCATTGCAACCCTTTCCACACTGACTGTACAATTAGGTTCTATTATAGACAGGTTTGGTGGACGCTTTTTCCCCTTTGGAAGTCAGGAGGACCCTAATATTGTATTACCCGAGATGACTGAAGAAAATTTCCGCAAGCATCGACGATCGTTCAATACCATGATTTTAGGCACATTGGTGTGTAATATTAAATAAACATAAAAATATTTGATTTTCCCATTTCTGGAATTGTGTATTTATATTTTTCGTGCAATATAAGTTGTGGTTAATCCTGGGCTTATTGTTTTTCTATTTTTAGCTGCATCCTTCCATCTGGAAGGGAAAAATACTGTTCTGAAATTCGAATTGAATCGCACTGGTCCCGCGTATATGAAAGAAAATATTTATAAAGCCTATTTTATGCGGTTACTGTTGGAATCGAAATCTCGAACAGGAGGGCGTCCCTTCGTGCAGATTTTATCTCGGGAATTGTCGGAAAAGCGGGGCACTAAAGCATTTCCGGTGGACTTAGTTTTCTCCGGATCTGTTTTCCGGTGTATATACGCGTAAGGGATTGGGCGGTGCGGGGGGAATCGGGGCGAGAGACAATTAAATTTCAAAGCCCCCAATGACACAGCGGTTTTCGCCGAATAGTTCAGCTGCTTCTGACAGATAAAAAAAACGGCGGAATTTCTCATTCCCATTTCGAAAAATACCTGCGTTTATTAATAAACGGGGGGGGGGAGAAGGAGAAAAAATCTGATCCAACTGAAATGTTTGATCGGATGTCGATCCCTGAAAGCGGTTGTGATAGGGCACGTTCGTCGGAAAGTTTCCCGTTTATCTGCTGTTAAGAATAGGATTGTCAATTTCAAACACTCTTCCAGAGTTTTTACTAGTCATCGTACAATAAACCAACCTATACTTGGCCTCCATCAAGCAATTTCATCGTTTTTGTTTCGAAATATACTGTTACAATGTTCTACAGTATGCACCTTGACTTATCCGCTCCCTCGTTGACAAAAATATTCTGCTATATTTTTGATTGACCTTTTTTTTTTAAATACCTAATAAAATGAGGGGTAACATTTTATCGGTCTCCTCTCGCCTATTCGGTCCTGAGGAGCCTTCGGCTCCTGCGGAAGAATCCCGTGGCGGTATCAGTGCAGTTCCTGAAGGCAGTGATGGCATTCGATGATGCGATTTTTTATAATATTTGCTTTCAAGAACACATCCAAAAAGACTTAAGTTTATTATTTTCCAGTGGGAAACATTCTAGCAAAAATGTATTTAATAATTTTTCGTCACAAATTCTTCCGCCTTATGCTGCGTCATGCCCCTAATCCTGCGCCGTTGAACATTTTACGGCGCGTGTAGGCAAGATGGATGGGTTTAAACCCCTTTCCAGGAACGGTACTGATTATTCGGGTATTAAACCCGGGGATCACAGTCACCTCGCCTGGATATAGAGAATTAATTACACGTACTAGTTACACTCACGGTTGCCCACACTTCATAAAGATCAGTGCAGCAATGCTATGATCCCCCTTTAGCGAGCCTGACGTCAGCATATATAACGTAGACTCAATTTAAGCCCATATTGCATTGACGTCCCGTTCGGTCTCAAGCATAACGCCAGACGGCCGTGCTCAAACTATTAGTTTGAGTAATAGTAAATAGTAAATTCAGAGAGTAAATAATAAATAATATTTCTGGTCTTCCAAATATTCAGATTATCTACGCACCGTTTTATAACTAAATAACGCATATAACATATCTCACAATCTCGTATTCAACAATCAGCGAGGCTGGTTAATTTCACCGCTTTGATATTCATACCTTCGATGTTATTAATAAAACTGGTCGTTTTAATTACTAGAAACGAATAAGTTATAACAGAAACTTGTTTCTAATTAAATATTTTACCGTTGGTTAAACAATTGGTAAATCTGAGAAATATTTACCAAATAACGTTATAAATTCCAAACATTTTTTATTTATTTATTACCTTTATGAGAACGGCTTTCATGAAATATTCAACTCACCCCTCTCCTCGTCTCAACCTCAAGTTTTAATATGATTTTCCCAGTAGGAAGGAATTGCACAGGTCTTTATCGTGTTCAGAATTTTACCTGTCCAATATAAATGACTATGCATGAACTGCTGTTATATATTTATCTGTGTAAACTGTGACTGAGCATGAATGTCACCAGATTTGTATTCACTTTTCAGAAAATAGCTTGGGCAAGATGTCGCAGTCAGATATTCAATTGTCTGAGCTCCTTTCAGCAGGATTTTAAGAACTTGCGTAAACCTTTGTGCACAATGTGCAAATCTCCGAGAAAATATATTTTTAGCATTGCCCCGGTGATTGATTTCCCGCGCTGAACATTTTGCACCGAGGGCTGCATAAGAATTGTATACATTAACAGCAATTATTTATAACTCGTTATCATCTAAATTGATATTTAGAATAATTTATTATAATATTATTGATATGTATTGATATAAATTGTGTGAAATAGCGAACAAACAGAATAATTCCCCGCGTACTTAAATTTAAAGGAAATTTTAACGTTTTTGGCTTATAGAATTTAATGTTTAGTAACTTATAAAACCAGAACTTAATCCTTTAACCTAAATTAGTTTAATAATCTCCTTGGCTAACTTTAATCAAGTTTTTATTCTTATAATGCGTTATGGTATTGTAAAATATGAAAAGTGTAAGATAAAACATTTTTTTCCAAAGCGGATCTCTCGTTTGGAATGGCGCTTTTCACCAGGATAAACAATGAGACGCTGTAAACAACGCGAGTTTCACAATTGCTAGTGTTTTCTCACCGCTGATTACAGACACAACGGTAGGCGGGTAAATACTTTGGGAATTTGAAATTCCGCTTTCGTAAATCGCCAGCAGGATAGTGCTTCGTTAGAACATTGTTTCCTGTATCATATAAATTTGATGAAATTCCTGTGTGAATTTGTATATTAGAATAGTTTGTTTAATTGACTATTATTGTAAGGGCAGCGCTGTGTGTAAAATAAAGTTGCACTTTCTTTCTACTTCCAATTTCCTGTTATTATGCAAGCAAGATTATTATTGTTCTAATGTAGGAAACATGATATCACGCAATGTGTAATTATCGGACATGTGAAATTTTTAATTTCGTAATTGCTCCCAATAGTTCAGCGATCTCAGATTAAAATGAGTTCGACTTGTTTGTTTAGGCGTATCTCAACAAATGAGGAAAACATTTAATTTCCTCCCGCGCCATTCCTGAGATAAAAAAAAAATCTAACTCCATTGCGTGCCTTCTGTGTCCGACTGCCGTAGTTTTTCTACAGATAGTTATCGGCGAATTCACCGAAACGCCAAAAAATTGTTTATCGAAAAATAATTATCGAACGATTACATTAACGGTTGCATTCTGTTACCGGTTACTGTAATTAAGTCGTTCGTGGCTACCGCGCTGGCCGTTTTTAGACATTGATTTCGTCGAAAAACTGCTGTCTCATTTCAATTTCCGCCGGCATTTGAATCCAGACTTAAAAGGAGTACAAATATTTTATAATATGACCAACTGAATAACACTGTTGCAGAATGAACACTCGAAGTGTAAATCTTTGTACAATAAATAACTCCATTGGATTTGTACATGAAGTCCTGCTGGCATTGAGTCAAGTATTAGTGTCGCGCAAATCTAGAAATATCCAACATTTTATTATTTCTTTTTTATAGAAAAATAGAATGAAAAATCGCCCTCTTGAACAATAATGTTTTTATTAACACTGCAGCCAGCGACGGGCGAAGGCGACTGACGTTGCCCCTGGTCAGTGACGGGCCAAAGACCTTGGGCTGTCGGAGCTTTCAAACGGAGCCCTTTATCCAGTATCCAATCTGCAGTGTCTGTCCTTTCCCCCTCCTCACGGGGGGACCCTTTTCAAAAACGGGAAGCTTAGGGATTAGGGTCCCACTGGTACCTACAGGTATCGACAAGTTGTTGTCGATGTTGACAGCGGTCGGCGAATAAACGATAAAAGCATTCTACAATTTTAATTTCTTCTTTCATATACTTTTTCCTCGAGAGTAGGATATAACGTCAGATAGTACGGAGGGAATTCCAATGACTAGACGCCAAGGCGATTAGAAATAAATATACTATTGAATCAAGGATCTAAATTAAAATTGTGTTTAATTACAGACTAAAATTTTTAAAAATCCTAAAAGTATACTAACGTTCAACATACCTGTTTTGTGGTCTGCGAGGGGTTGGAATACCGTAGATTTCGTGTGTTTCTGTCTCCTCTCGCCGGTTTGGTCTTTCGCTAGACCGGTTTCGGCTGCTCACCATCAGTGACAGTGCAGTGAGGATGCCCGAAAAACATCCAAAGTGCCAATAGTGATTAACACCGCTACTGAAGATGGCGAGCAGCCGAAACCGGTCTAGCAAAAGACCAAACCGGCGAGAGGAGACAGAAACAAAACAAAACTACGGTATACTAACGTTCATTGACCACAAAACGATAATTTATTAAATTGTCACCTAATGAAGGACTAATAAATATCCCCCTTATGACGAGTAATTAAAGTAAATGTATAGTTTTTTCTTTCGCTCCGAAATTAAGCCGACAACTTTTTAATAACATTTCGGTAAAATGCAACTAGACAAGATAATGGAATTATGGGGTGGGGTGGACGTGGTAAAATTACATCTGGCCTCTAATTGACATTTTAATCCGGCAAAAGGTGAGGTCATTTTAGCGTCCGTTAGCCTTTGAATTACGCCCGATGCGCGTATTTATTTCGCGGATAGAAGATGGGTTTGAAAAAATTTAGAAAAATCTTTCCGGTACGAAACGAAACTGCATGTTCAACTGGGCGGGCGATGACGAAGTGCTTTACAGCACTGAACAAATGGTCGGATATCACTTTGCGTTGTCAATACCCTACCCTGCAGTGATAATTTATTTATGAAGTTGGAAGCTCCGATGCAGTGTGACACAATGCGAAAAGTCTGTAACATCAAAATCCACTGTATGATTCCACTGAGTAAAACATTTAGGACAGAAGGCCTCGTCTGGCATTTATTTTATAACCGTTATACCGAAACTACTGGTTTTCGTTGCTCTACAAGGTATTGGAAATTCCCGCGAAATTAATAAGCAGATTACGCTAAGAGTTCCGGGATACTGTTTTTCTAAAGTTTTTGCGCTGCGGGACTTGCCAAGTCCCTCCCCCCACCCGATGCAAATCTCCGACAAACCTCCTTTGCAACATTGTAACAAGAAGGGAGAGTTTGTTTTCGAGGCCCCGATCGGTTTGTTCACGTCATCGTGGGCGGACGTCTATACGAGCTGCAGTTTCCGGATATAATCAGAATAAAATAAAAATTAGGATTTCAGCGCGATGACTCGATTATATTCTCAACCATCAGATGCCCGATAAATATTTACACGATTCATATTTTGACATCATTATAGAAGGCATCAGTACAGATTTATTCATTGTCGTAAACCGTGATTATTCCGTTTATCAGATATTATCGATATTTTTCTCTGCCGTAATTTCATAATAATTAGAACATTTTTTTAAACGTGTTAAAATTTTATGATTCTCTCTATAATGTCTCCGCGTTTTTCTCTCGAGCCCCGTATTAAAAATCTAAGTTCGCGCCACATTCGATTTTAATTAGGACCCTGTGACCTTGCTCTTTGCTGAATTGCATGTTCGGCGTCATTTCCGGCCTATCGGGTTCGTAAAAGACCCGGACAGCGATTATCGTCGTAATAGTGACTGAATGGACGGGTTATGACACTAATAGCCCCCCACTTTCTGGTTCGTGTCCATTATCCCGCCTTAAGTAGCCCCGTATAATCGTTTTTTTCCTATATAAATTTACCCCCTGATAGGTTTCTGATTGCTTCGAAGAATGTCAGGTTCGGCAGCGCCCCCCCCCCTGCCCGCTGTCCTTTCGGATTCCCACTGAGGTCATTGAGCCACCTTTTATTTAGTCCTCCAACCTTGAACACCCTAATTAATGTGCAGTTTGTTTGTGTGGCCGTAAACGAGTGGAAATTCTAATTATTCGGTCCGCTCTGTGATTCAGCGTTTAAGCTTATGTAAACACTTTCTTCGAATGTAACGCGCTCCCCACGGGGCTGGGCTTCTGCACCGTTTTAATGATTCAGTTTGTACTACACTGCTGTTTTACTACTGTTTACTACTGTTTCCATTTTTCGCCAACGTTGCCAGTCAAATCGTCGAGTACCAATCTCTTGAGTTATCCCCTACTTAGCCAGTTATTTAGCGCCGGGATTCCTGAAATTTTGACCTGGATTCTAGTCCATTTTGGAAACGAATATTCTACTCAGGCTAGGCCCTCGAACGGAGAATTGATTGAGTTGCACTCGAGTGCTTGTCAGTTCGAGTTGCAGAGATACAACCCTAATGCAATCAGAGTGCTACTGTATGAGTTTTCGATAATCGCTGAAGATTTAATTATAATTCTTCGGTCAACATTGGACAGTAATAAATGACGCGTTCCGATTATGTATAGTAAATGTATGTGATACAAATAGTAGGGCTTCGGTCCTCGGACCATAGCTCTTGAAAACGGTCCCATCTCGAAATGCCCGCTACTCCACTAGTCAAGCTTCGAACTGTTTATTTTCAGTCGCCCGATGTTTCGAAGTTTACCGGGGGCGACACTGACAGCATCTCCAGAACAAACAGCCCTCAAGCATTACCCCCCCCCGCGTGTTATACAAATAACACTGAGCAACAACTTAATAGTCGGGGCGGTTACTGTCCTCCTCTCAGCCGCGGTAAATATTTGGATCGTCCCCAAGTTATGGGTGGGGGGAACTCCTCACTCCTTGATGCTTAGCGGCCAATACACTGAGATCTTAAACACATTTAAATATCAATCCAAGCAAGGTCTAACGATGACCATTTATGGCTCAGTAGCTTCTTCGTCAACAAGTTAAGATGTCCTCAATTTTATAATTGGGGAGAGTGCGAAACGCCACCGGAGAATTGAACCGAACCCGGGTGCAATTAGCTTACGCCTCTGAGCTATTTATTTATTGATTCAATAGCTTGGCATTTGCCTCAGCGCTGACTGACTCTCGGAAATTCGAACAGTTTCCGGTTTGAAACCTCACTCAGTTCTTGTTCGCGCCACTTCCTCTTTATTACGACATCAAAGGCCGCTGTATCGATTGTGTAACAACGTGTAATATTTATATATTGACTCACTATGGCTTACCGCATATACGATACTAAGATTGGAACAGTGGCGACTCCATGAAATCTAGAACAGTAGATTTAAATTCGGCGCATCGCGAAAAATAATATCCGTAAAGATGACAACTCCACATACCCGACTCAAAAGAATCGACTTAAACAGAAAATTTGGACTCTTAAGGCCATTACTAAAACGGACATCAAAATCGACCTTAAGTAACAAACTGACAATATACAAAGCGATACTTAAACCGACATGGACATACGGTATAGAGCTATGGGGTTCCACTGAGACATCCGACATCGCTCGCATCCAGAGATTTCAGTCAAAAGTCCTTAATGCTCCGCGGTATGTTTCTAACCACACAATCCACCATGTATGTCATGGGTGCCACAATAATTGGATGCCGTGAACACTGTGTAATTAAAACCCTTGGGATTTTTGGTATAAAAGCGTATCTAACAAAATTGAAATGATTTCCACAATATCTACCTCGTATTTTCTAAATTTACCTGATAAATTGGGATTTACTCGTAAGAAAATGTTTTTCTTCAACAGATAATTATCAAACTCATACCGATAGTACTACATTGATGGTAGAGAAACAGATTCCATGATTCGTACCGCGGTTTTTTTCTTCGTAAATTTTCATAGTGCAACCGCCGTTCATAGTATCAGTTTTAATTGTCCGTCAGTTGGTTATTTATAATTTCCTTTCATTGGATGTTACAAACACCCCGCAGCGATAAATTGGTTCAGTGTCACGAGATTAGGAGGGCTCTACTGCTGAAGTCTTCAATTTGACGGGCCAAGTGTAAGATAATGTAAAACGAGGTCAGAGTCACGCGCCTCAGATAATGTTTAAATCGATTCGCGAACGATCGACTGCTCTGTATCGAAAGAGGTGACGAAAAGAAAAAAACGGACCTCTAATCGGATACATTCTTAGACAGCTTCGCCGAACGTATTTAGGTTTAACATACCTGTTTTGTGGTCTGCGAGGGGTTGGAATACCGTAGATCTGTTGGGTTTCTATCTCCTCCCGCTGGTTTGTTCTTTTGCTAGACCGGTTTCGGCCGCTCGCCATCTCCAGTAGCGGTGTTAGTCACTATTGGCACTTTGGATGTTTTTCGGGCATCCTCACCGCACTGTCACTATCACTTGTACTGCGGTGGTTGTCTCGGTGTGTGTGTGTGTATATATATATCTATATATATATATATATATATATATATATATATATATATATATATATCTGTCTTGTTATTGTGTCTAACACCGCTACAGAAGATGGCGAACAGTCGAAGCCGGTCTACCAAAAGACCAAACCAGCGAGAGGAGACAGGAACACAACAAATCTACGGTATTTATGTTTGTTATACACTTTTGTTCTAATATTCTCGTCGACTCCCAACCGGTGTTGGAACCGAGCCAGACTTTTCAACGAGCGGCTAAACCGGTATTCGAGTTATTATATATCATATAATCGTGTTAGTACGGTTTCGACCAATAAAAGTGATCTCTCGGTCGCCTGTTGTTCATTCAGCGGTGATTAGGGCCGCAATGAATGTCGCCATTTCCTCCACCGGTGTTCGATCGCGTGCACGCTAACTCGAATCACCTGTGGCGGATAACGTTTTCGTACGTTTGTGAACTTCGAATTTATTCCGAACCGGAGTTCAAATAACTCCGCGACACTGTGGGGCGAAGTCCGGTTGTTGCGTCAAACTTCACGATAAAGGACAGATATAAAGCCGCACTTCCATTACCTGGACGCTCTCTTATCTCCGTGCCTCCGAATGCTAAAAGTAGCAGTCACCAACAGTCGGGTTGAACATAGCTCATATTTTGACACTTATTTAATTAACTCAGATTAATGAGTTAGATACGTCGTCTCGTTGATTGTGTAATCGAAACAGCGGACGATATTCATAGAATATAGGAAATCAACAAACTGTAACTAGCCCATTGGCTATTTTTAGGCGTAAAGTAGATCTCTGGACACTTAAGCTTCACGCTTATTCTTGTGGAGGTTTTGAATCAAAGGACCGAATAATTTGAGCTTCGGACACCTGAGAAGAACAGAAGTTGATTTCAACCGTTGAATTTTCAAGTAAGCACCAAAGTCTGCGTCGTTTATCAGCGAAAAGAACATTGCGAACTACAATTTGACCTCTCTAATCTCCGCTTTATGACTTTGTTTTATTCCGTTGCAATTTTAATAATTGAGTACGGACACGAGTCTGTAGTAAATCGTCGGTTTTTATCAGTTTCCCGTGTCTGCTCCGGATTCGATTATCGCGCGGGATCGAACAGAACAAAAAAAAAATACGACTTCTCAGCAAAGTTGCGCCGGCCATTCGAGTTTGTAAGGCTGGGTTTTATCGGCCGCCAAGCTTATCACCCCTTACAACATTGTTCGTGAATTGCCTCCACAAAAAAGGCCTGAATCAATTTCATGAGCGAAATCCCGTTCAGAAAACGCTGTCTGTAGCCAAATAATATACGTATGATTCTATTTCACGTATTACTTGGACATAACAGCCAGTTGGTGATTTAAACGTATCGTTTATTTAAAAATATTCCGACCGGTAATTTTTTAAGGTAACGTTCTTCCATTCATTTAGAAAATTGTCTGCTATAGTTTCAAATATGCTATTAACTCTTAACAACTTTGAACATCTCGTTGTCGAAGAGTTTTTAAATGAAAACCATATTATAACGTTTAAGGAATTATTTGTCTTCAGTGTAATAAGAATCGATTCTAAGAATCTAAAAGAATAGAATAATTCAATTGGATTTATATATCTCCTAATTTTAATTAAAACCTATTATATTCTCTTTTATTTACACCCCAACAGTGCTCCGTTTAATCAAAGCAGCTAATTAAATTTCTATTTTCATTCAATTTCGCACAGTCAACTGAACTCTCATATTTAAAATATTTTACACACTGATTGGTAAAATGAAGCATTGTTTTATTATTTATTTTCATATGGAAATTACAGTTTTAATAGCATTGTAGTCGTACAACTGATTTATGTGGAAATAAATAAGAGATGCGGTATAATTCATCACGCTTTTCCGAATTACATTTTATATTCCGAAAAATTTTTTTTCATTCGTTCTAATCAGAGAATAGACCACCGAATATTGAGAAATGTGCGAGATAGATCATTTAATATTCCGGTAGTTCACTGATGTCACTTTCACTGATGGGCCCCATATACAGTGAGGCACCTACCAAGTCGGGGTTCGAGGAAGCATCCTGTCAGCATATCTCTATTGTTACAGTTTACTGACGATGGCGCTGATGCTATCGTGAATTTCTATGCGCTATGAGAAATTTCTTGTCTCTCTCTCTCTCTCTCGCTTATTTACACGATCGGATTGTCAATTTAGTTCGGAACGATTCGAGAAAGACGCTCTCTCTGCCGATTAAATATTGGACGGCTTCCAGTCAGGATTTCATTTAGACCGAGCGGCCGCGGTCGAAAGGAAGGTCCGCATATTCAGAAGGATTTGGCCCGTGTAAAATTTACTGTTGGAACGTGTAGCGCGGAGCGTCCCGCCGCGGTACGTGAGGCCGGGGCCGGTCTCCCACCAACGCTGATCTCAGAATGAGTTCATCGGCTCCCCGCTTCGGCTTTATCTCGGCCGCAATTGCCCTACCGAGCCTAACCCGAGACCAGTTTTCTCGCTAATTATTCCCGCATACAATTTCCTCCCTTTGATCCCCTCCAACATCGGAAGTTAATTAGCCTTCAGAGTATGCCGAGACGCCGAGGGATCCACTTCTTCTCCGCATAGGCGAAGTTAGTTATTCGAGGAACGACCCCCGACTCAAATCAAACTTTCATATCAAATCTATGTACAAATGAGTTGTTCGCGGAACAACTCCCAATCAAAACTTTCGTATTAAATTTATGACTCCGCGTTTTAAAACTTCGGGTTACAGCAATTCCTAGAAATCGTTTCCACCAACAATGAGTATCGTCTGTTCTGTACGCCGTACTCTAATCTAGAAAATTTGTATCGACTGAGGCGGAATGTACGCTGGGAAGTATCAAAACTGAGGGATTCTCATTTAGGCACGTCCACGAAGTGCGAGACACTGAAAAGATCCCTAGACTCGGTAATGTCTCCCGGGATAGGCGAATGCTTTATAGTCCGTTCTGATCAATGGAATACTACTCTAAGCGGCTTAGTTTTTCGTTTATTAATTGCGTTTCGAATCGGTACGTCGTGTGCATACATAAATTGTAAATTAATCGTGTAATATATAAATAAATATTACGAAGAGTTTGTGTTGTATTTAAATGAAGTTTTAAAAGTCGAACGTTGTCGGTGCCCGGGCCACGGTCTGAATGCCGATCGTGCTCTGCCGAGTTGGGGGGAACGTTGCGCAAACGCTACGATAAGGACGGTCCAGAAGTGTACAATTTCCAATGTTTTGGCAGAGTTCCAAAGAGCCGCCGGCTAGAAGTGCATCTTCTGTCGAATAGTCGGGCGGAGAGTTTGTTTGAAAGGGAATTAGTTACAATGTATCCCGAGTGTTGGGAGAACTTAGCGGCCGGAGAACTTTCTTCGGCCGGAGCGTACTTCACTCCGTCCGCCTGTTGATGTTCCGTTTATAGACGGACGCAAATAAGAGCCTCGGTCTTTACAATCAAAACTGCATTTCGTCATTGCCCCCCGCGAAGTGAATCCTCTAAGTGGGGTTTAAAATTAAAAAGTTCCTTTCGCCAATTCGTATCCCGGTATCATTCGGACATGCCGTTGTACAGTGCAAAGTAAATTTGTTGCTTATTAGTAAAATCATAATTTTTTAACCTGACTTCAACTTGACGTACGTTGCCGGAATTAGTATCTCTTGGCAATAACCCTTAGCCTGGTCCAAAGCCTTCGGATTAGCCATAAACAATGTGTATTATTTAGATATTCCTAATAATTGCTCCCTTTATATAATGGAATTGAAAATCATTCGTGTCGAGAACCGTTGTAAATACATTGCTTTTATTACGCAAAAATTATTTTTTTGGGAGGGGCACTAATTATTGATAAGCTCACTAATGGTTTTGTAGGCTCAACTAAAACGTTGAGATCATTAAGTACAGTTAAATTTCCATAGATTCGTATTATATCAAACTTAATGGCCTGTCTTTGAATTCTTTCCAATTGAAGTTCAGAGAGGATTACGAACACGAAAAAGCACAGTCATCCAGCCTGCCGGTATCATGTCGTCTGAATCTTCAGACTGCTGTCATTACTCAATTCCCTTTATTGGACGGATAATCTGAGAAAAAAAACTTTCTATAACTGTTCAATCGAATTATTGGATCGACTAATGGGAGCCGATCGCCGTCCGTAATTGAATCCCGCCGCCGGAACTAACGTCGAACGCGTACCCATTTCCTCCTGTATGCTACCCTACCGGCGTACGGGATAATGTATTCTGTCGTCTAATGCGAAATTCATCCAATTAAAAGTTGGTCGCCGCCGCCTATTTAGGATGCGTCCGTGACTCGGAAATTAGTTTTCTAGTGGACGGACTATTCCCCGAACCGGCCTTAGACGTCGGCAACCGGTGTTAAAGATGAATCGGTTACCGCTTCCGGTTCCGCCTCGGTTTGTCTGCGCAAGATATTTCTTGAGTGGCAATCTCATCGTCGTTCTATTTTCCCTAATCGCCGATAAGCTAGATCTGTTGGTAATTGAAGATTACCGGAGTCATTTACTGTATTTCTGTATCTGTATTCCCAACTATTTATCTATCTATCGACTCAATACCTCAGTTTTCCCTCGGTATTATTGAAATCTGAAAACTATCTGAACAGTTCATGAATGAAAAAACGCTCGATTCAATCCGTAATGGTATAATGATTCCTCTCGATTATAAGAGTATTCGGTAGAATTATGAACTCAGTTAAAATAAAACCCCCCCTCTTGATCCCAATGTTTTATTTCGTGCTACTGTTTTAGTTTTAATTATTCGCTGAATACAACTAGTGCCGAATAATTCACGCATTGCTAATGATGAGATTAATGATAGCCCAATTATAAGGTTGTATTGTTTTGATTTCGTGTTATGCTGCGCGTTTAACAATAATTAAATCTCGGAAAACTAATTATTCGACGGCGCCGTATTTTGAATTAGCGCAATGTTTATAATGGATTTATAACGATGTTGTTATTATTAATAAACCGACAATGTTTTCGGGGCAGGCTTTCAAATATCAAATTGATCGATTCCCGCTAACGGGTATTAAACCGAGAGAAATTCATAGAGGTCCCCTTTCGTCCTTTCACCTTTGAGAAATCTCCGGGCAATTTAGGGGGTGGCATGTGAAAGAAACCTTTATAGCGAACATCATCAAAGAATATTAGTTGATGTGCAGTTGTAATTTTCTTCACCCTTTGCCGTGGAATTTATATTCTCATTTGTAATGTTATTTCTAGTAATTTTAGTCCGCTAGACGAGCATGAAAAATTTTATACTTGGCACTATTTCAACGTTCTGCCCAGGTATTCATTGTAAATGTGACAATGGCGTTCCCATTTCACTGCAATCTGAAATACTGAAATGACTAAACCAAATAAAAAAGTCTAATAATTGGGTATGGGTATTATATTCATGAGGCGCATTTTTATCCCCTTCTCATGTCCTCGGACACGTAGCACAGGTTCATTTTACTTACACATCAACGAATGTTTTCACCTCGGGCGAATCCTAATTAAACATCGATATACCTCTCTTGGACAATGTTCCCAACAGTTCTGGTCGCCTCGACAACAGATCATTATTACTACTAACAAAAAAATTATTAATTTACAACCTTTTTTTACCATTTTTTTTCATGTCCATGTCGGTTTAAGTATCACTTTACATATTGTCAGTTTGTTATTAAGGTAAATTTTGAAGTCCGTTTTATCAATGGCCTGAAAAGTCCAAATTTTCCACGTGAATTTACAACCGTACTTTAAAATCTAACAGGGCGTACGGAATTGAATTGTGGGGGATCCAAACCGTCCGATTATTGCAGAATTCAATCATTGCAATCTAAAATACTTCGGAAAATCCCGTCTTAAGAGGTAATGGTGATTTCCAGTAAGGGCTGGAGCATGGGTGGATTCTACGTAATGAAATTGCACTGTCACTGAATATAATTTTTAGAAAAAAATTAAAGTCGGGGCTTAAAAATAAAAAGAGTGAGAAAAAGGTTATGGTCGCAGTTCCAGGCAGGCTGCAGCGAATGATTACCGGTATAATGCATATGTTATCGATCGATAATCGGGTGCTTTATCAGTCGATAAAGTCCGGTACTTAAATTTATTGCGGGTCTTTCGTGTAGCCCTGGTCGGGCACGCTAGCGTCCCTGGCGTATCGCGATTCGACGATTGCGCCATCACGCGTCACTGAGACGTCAGTGGGGGGCGATCGGGCTAATGCAATTGCATACGGGGGACAGGAAAATAAAAAATGAATTACACCGTTCCCGCTAATAGAGTAATATGTTTGTTAGTGCAAATTGCATTCCAATTAAGCGCGCGGTTTTCACCGATGAGTTCCCATTTCGATTGTACCTGCCGCAAAAAAAATGTTAGTACAATCCATTAATTATCCCACATAAATGCCCTCGTTTAGAACGTTCTGTAATAATTCGACCGTTCAATAATTGCGGTCAGAACAAACAACAAATTCTGCGAAATCTTGTTCAGATTAGTTTAACATACCTGTTTTGTGGCCTACGAGGGGTTGGAATATCGTAGATTTCGTGTGTTTCTGTCTCTGTCCCAAAAAGTGACGCTATATTCGCCCCGCTAATCCTACTAAAGAACCTCACCCGCCCGCCCCCCCTCTGTCCGAAAATCTGACATACACTTAAGCCGATTAACAAAATTCCACCCCCCCTCAACTTAAATAAGACAAATAACATCCCCCAAACACACAATAACAAGACACGTATGTGTACACACGACAAACTGACAACCACCACAGTACAAGTGACAGTGACTGTGCAGTGAGGATGGCCGAAAAACATCCAAAGTGCCAAAAGTGACTAACACTGAAGATGGCGAGCAGCCGAAACCTGTCTAGCAAAAGGTTAGCGTAAAATGGTTTTTCGCGTAAAAAAAGAAATTAGAATGGGCTCGTCCATCGTTATCAGTTTTCTCGTCAGATACCGTTTAATTCCACTGAAGTGGGCCTCCAAATTGCCCGGCCCTGTTAATTGGAAACGGATCAAAATTTAACGTTCACCATTTAACGTTTAGGGTTCAATAAACGATAAAGATCCGGGCGCCCCTTCCCCCCCCAATAATTCGAGAGTGTAACGCTCTCGAAACTGGAGGTTCTCGATGGGCGTCCCTGAGCCCCCTCCGCCTTGATTTATTGCAGAACATTTCGTGGATAAGCGGCTGGTTGGTGTCCATGAATATTCCATGATACCGTCATTTATCATATACTGTTTGATATGATATGCTCCATCGACAGTGGACAAATTGTAAAAATGCCTCAGTAACTTAATTTTCCTAATAGGTGGAATTAGGCGCGCACAATTACGCGGATAATTACGACGATAATAACTATAATTATTATCTACAGTCATTTACGAGTTAGAATTCGCCGAAACCCAGTCGCCGGTCCGATATTGTGAAATTATTTTCTTCCATAATGACCTGTGTGGAATAATTCATATTCTTATGTATATTGTTTCTGTACTTCCATGTTGTTAGCTTCCATTGTTAATTCTGTCTTATGCCCCCTGGGTGGGTCTTATCATCTAAGAGCCACCTGTTGGCCCATAGGTTGTAAGACATATCTTAACCGAGAGCGTTTCATTCCCGCATACTTTTGTACTTCTAGATGAGAAAAATAATATTTATTAAAAGAGCATTATGAAGAAGGTCACCTGCAGAAGCTAACCTAAATTATAGTAAATATTGGAAAATTCTAATTTGATGTGTATCATGGCGTTTATTCATATTTACATTTCCTTACTTATGAATACTACGGTTCGAAAATCGAACCGTCGTCTAAAAAACCGAAAGGAATGGTTATTATTCTAGATATTAATGAGCTCTGTGCAGTACGCTCGAGGGACAAAATCAATCCAGATAAAATGTGGTCACTCTATCTCTGAAGAAAGCCCCCCAATATACAGTATTCCTCGAATAACTGCTTTTCGATATTCGTTCCCATTAGTAAATGAGTATTCAAATTTGCATTGCGGCTCTATTTCCTTTGACGTTTCTGTCCTCATCAAGATAAGATCCGATTCAACGACAAATTGTTGCAATACCCGCATGGGAAAAAACATTATTTCTGAACGATTCTTCCGAGTCCTTTTATAAAAAAAAAACCCGTAGCCTCACTTTCCGCGATTCATTCACAATTGCAGCCGGTTTGCCCTTATCTGATTTTTATCATTTTATCAATAAATATTTGATTCAACTGGTCTCCAGCTTTCTCCTCACGCTGTACGAAGAGATGGTTTTTAAATTATAAATATCCAATTTGTTGGTCTCCTTATTTCCTCGTAAAAACGTCTTACTGTTTCTGGGATAATTTAGTAATATTGTGAAGTAAATGTTAGCCCAGTGTTCTACCAATATTGCAAAGTAACTAATCCTCAGGACTTGTGTCCGTATTAGTCGGGCGCGCTTCTAATGACGATTTCCTTCGGGCAAAATGTTATTAAAAGTCCTCCTACTACCTGGAAATAATAATTCTCGAGCGCGCTTCTCAATAAACTTTACTCGGGTCGGCAAAAGCCGCTTTAATAAAGTACGCTTTTAGTTCGTACTGTGTAAACATAGACTTCATAAACCCGGTCTATCATTCATAATTTTAGTAGATCAAATCTGTTTTCATAGAAAATATAGGTTTCACTGTAACCCAGTGTTGATTATAACTATCCTTTTGGTTATGGAGTTGGCCATTACCTGTACTTTCATGTACCATTCCTAGGTTGGACATCTCTCAGTGTTCTTATAATGTTCCAAAATTCCACTTTGCTGGAATCCTTCAAAATCTCTCACCTGGCATAGAAGTGGAATAAAACGCTAAGGATCCGTCCGATTTTAACAGTTTGTGAAATGTCCTAAACAGAGTCGGCTCCGCGAATGTTTCTAAGGGATAATTAAAATCCACTGTCTCTACCAGTTCTTTGTAGTTCGCGAACACAATTAAAGTTACACTTACCGAATTGTAATTATCGGATGGAAAAAATTTCGGAGACAACTTTGAGAACACTGCGCGTCCGAACCTTGGAACAGAAACCCAAAGTTTGGTTTTTTTAATAGGGGGGGGATCAAAATTTATATATTCGATATATTTTTTATATATTGAAACCCTGTCAGTGATTATAAAGTTTTGAATGGATTCACGCCATTCGGCTGTTCGTCCCCTGGAGACCGGGCGACGTGAGAAACATCCAGAATGGGAAAATTCAAATGAATGCTATAAAATCCCGTGTAATTGAAGCTGCACCAGACGGGGCACAGGCCCTCTGGGAGGAAGTGGAAATGAAGAATGGAAAGTAACTCCTTGTCAGACAGTTTTTGTGTCCCCGTCTTCTCCGAAAAGAACACGACGACACTCGCTAAGCTACCGATTCAGGAATTTTAAATATGTTAAATCGGTATTTTCAAAATAGCCTCAATAAAATAGTAATACAGTTTCCATTTCCATATTTTGTCCAATAACTATAACAGTATTACCGTTGGTTTATTACATTGACAGACATATATTTTAGTCAACAATTGCAATTAAAGCGTGTCTTACGGTGATTACGGTGAGAGCAGCCGCTGTGAACACTACACTGCCTTATAAATCATTCTACTAACCCTTCCTTGTGTTACGATCGACAGCAGATGTTTCTCTTTTCCCTTTATTCCCTCATCTGGCGGGTTCCACTCGTCCTAGCCGTTTAAGAATAATAAATCCTGGGGGCCCTCTTCTTCCACAAGCCCGGAGGGGATTTGGCCCCGGGACCCCTCCGTTTACTACAACTTGAAGGAACCTAGGAAACTTCTTTATACGGCCAGCAATTCGGTCGGCTCCGATTGTCAAACGGCATATTTTCGCACGAGATAGGTGCGGTTTATGAGGGTGTAGAATCACTATCAAAATTTTATCATTTTATTTTTCCGCCCCCTTCATTTTTCTGAGCGTTATTCCGAATCAATCTCCAAGTTCTGGCATTAAATTAAATTGGCCCTTCAGACGAGGTAGTTGAATCCGGCCGGTTGCGTAGCGACTACCTATTGGAAAGATTTCTGCTTTTCCTTGCGAGCTTTCTGCTTTCAAAAGCCGCATGATTATCCCGAGAAAACCGGCAGAGCGAAAGAAGTATAATTGACTTGCTGTCGCGTTATAACATCTTGTTATAAATATTCCGGCAAAAGGAAACTTCCGGCGAATATTATTCTGAAAGTTTAATGAGCTGATATCAGAATTTCTAATAGAATGAAGCCCGTAGAAACTGAAATTTCAGGCGAAATGACTTAGCCCTTTTCCGTGCGATCGATCGCTTCCATTTACGGAAATTGCAATTCTTAATCGTCGTTGCTCGTTCGAAACACATGGATGCATTCTCGTTGTTTAATAGGAAAAAATTAATTGAAAGTATTTTACGATAATTAGTCGAAAAAGTATCGATTATTGAATAGTCATGAACCGCGATAAATTGAATATGACGGTTCTAGCATAATTTTCAACACATTTTTCGGAATTTCTTTTCTCATCGTGCAATCGGACATTCGTCCATGTCCATTATTGGTAGGAGATATAAAATCATAGAGGGTTGGAATTTATATTTTTCACAAACAAGTGATGACTGGAACCCCGCTAACCAGATGGAAGGACTGCTCCCTTACCCGGAAGGCATGTTATAGTCGATAAATAAATGTCACGATAAATAAAAATAAATTTACGATCCGAGCTTGAGAAACACAACCGGCAATTTGCCGACCTTTGACGGTTGATTAACGTTCTATAGCTGTTTTATGGCATCTGAACAGCGTGCAGCGAAAACACGTGGGTTTCAACTAATGTCTTGAACTATTACTATGAGATCCCCTCGTGATTATACTAAACTGTGTAGTAATGAATGTGCCCAGATACTGTTTTGTGAATTTGTTTCCTTCGTAGGGAAATAAATTTCTGTCGTTAAATGATTTCAACACATTTTGTCCAAAGTACGATAAATTCTATTCTTTTGTACCGTGCAGTGCAATATTTGTGCATAATTTTGATTCATTTTGTCTAATTTTCCTACGCACGCTGTTTGTCACGTTTGCCTATAATACTTATAATCCGAAACTCCATTCTTGCCAATGAATCCTCTATTCCATACCGGAATCTGGAGAAATGGGAGAGTGTTTGATATGTGCCGAACACAATGGTTGTACAGGGAATAGACAAAGGCTGCGGGCTTAATTACAGACCTTAACTTCAAACAGTGCAGACGGCGGAATGCAATTTATTGAAATTTCAGTTAGGGAAATCCCTTTGGATATCCGTCTAGCCCTTTTACTGAGGCTTGCCTGTTGGCCGGGTTCAGTTTCAAGTATGCAAAGTCTCATTAATACTGGTTCAGTTTTGATCGGGCTGGCAAACTATGTTCTAATTAAAAATATTCAATTCGTACTTGAATGATTTGCCCGTATTAGACAAAAATACTTGTTCTTATATGAAATAGTCCGCAGGATATGGCGTCCGTGTGTAAATATAATCGAATTTTCATTACATTCAATTAAAACATTCTTTTACTAAAAAGTCTTTTACATTTCATTTTGTAATCACTTTAAGCGCTGAGTTCTGTTGTTGTTCGATACAAGGAACAGTTTCTAATAGAGTTATGCCATATAAATACCTTAATTTTAGAGTTTTCGCAATTTAAAAATTCGCGTTCTATCGCACTATTTTTGAGCTGTGTACAGTTGTCGGCTGGTAATAGAATACCGGGCGAATAACTTAGGACCGGACCCATATCCGAAATTCAACTGCACTCGGGTCATATTCAGAAGACCTTTGGGTGCAGGATATCAGCATCCCGTGTGCATAAATCGTTCGATTTATTTATTTATTCTTTTGACGGGGCGTATATCATTGGCTATTGAATTACAAAATGACCGGCGGCTGGGCCCCGGGGTCACGTTATTTCATTCTGTTTTTCATTTCGTTTACCGACCACTTTCTGCTGGTCACTATTCGGAATAAAATCGTAATGAGCATCCCAAAGTGCTGTCTGGTACTAAAAACAATCCTAGATAAAATATCCTAGATTATACATAAACGGATTATAGGTTATATCTATATTGTATTTTTGATGTCGCATATTTCGCTAAGATTGAGAGTAAATCATATTATATTTAATTCTATAAAATATGCTTGTCGTGAAACTCTGCTAACTTAATTTTTACCTTAAATCAAGGAATCATTTTTCTGTTATATGAATTCAACTTTTCACAATAGTTCTTCTGGATTTTGTCTATTCTGAAACCAGTAATGAATTTAAATGGTTCAGCATTCATGAGTTACTCTAACAAGTGGAATGCGTTATTTATGTTCTTCCCTGCAACGGAATGCTACGAACTTTTCTGTTCCTTCTTTACAAACCTTTCTTCAGTAAAACTCACTGAATTTTTGATTGGCGGGCGCACAGAATAGACCTTTTTTATTTGATACTCCATTCTGGCCGGCATTTGCGAGAGTGTTGCTGTCCAATACTGCCTCCTGCGACTGGCTCATCAACCTCTTCTCAGATGTGAATCATTGGCACATTCCCGCCGTCGGCTTCCCTCTCGAATCTCGTAGATGCGGTGGGTCATCCGACGGCGGAGGAAGCCTCCATTCATCCGTCCGGAGGCAGCGCTGGGAAAAAACCGTTCCCGCAAAGGTCGCGTTTAGACAATGGTCGGGGCGATGAAATTACCCTGCCGTTTGCGAACTTCCGGCGAGCTCCAGGAGATCGAAAGTCGCATGACAACAACGTCAAGTCCGAACCGGCGAGTTGCCGACGGGACACGCTCCGGGAAGAATAAGTGGGCGAGGTCATCTCAGGTCTTCGACGCGCGAACCTTGAATTGAGAATGGGACTGAATTTATATTCAGCCGTATCCACGTCCAGGCAACATGTCACGGACCTCCGCACTCCGCGAGCGGTTTACATCTCCAAATTAACTTGAATTAAATGAGCAGGAATTAAATTGTTGTGTGTTTCAATGTTCCTCGGGCCGTATCCAACCCAGAGACAAATTTATCCGAAATTTCAGCTCGCTAATATAGATAATATATAATGTTTGCCGGTAAACGTTCGCTGAATATTACACCGGTTGTGTTCGTATTTTCTTGCGAATTAAATAATAGCCTGCATCGCTCACCGTTTTTAATAACTTAATGGAACCCGTTTCGTCCGCGGGCTCATTGCCATTAGAGTGACTGGGCCTCCTTATTAATGCGGTTTCAAGTTTTACTTGCCCCAGTTCATATTGTACTCAACTCCTACCAGTTTTTATTTTTTTTAGAGTGCATTCTCCGTTCTGTTTGGCATGTGTAATAGTTTCGCTCTCAATACTGCCTGACGATCGATCCTTTAGTTTTAAGTTCTGAATTAATTTTTTTATTGTTCTTGTTTTATTGGATAAATTGGGGGGGGGGGGCTGTCTGTGTTTTCTCTGGAGATTTTGGGTCGCCAAAATATGTCTATAATTATAACTTATATATCTTTATGACGAACAATCGTTCCCCGTGATAAAATAAAATTAATAATTAAAGTAATCCCAGTAAGTGAATAAATAAACGTTTTTAATAATGTTACTTATTAAGTAAATACAATGAGCCAAATTATCAAAGACTTCATTATAAATTTACCCCGGGCCTATTATCATTTACCTCCTCGTGCCAGAAGCTTACGCGTGCGTTCAGTGGACACCTGAAAAATGCATGAGCGAAGCACGTGGTATTTCAATGACGGAAGAGTCCACGTTTCTTTGACTCGTCTCGTGAAATCGAAATAGTGTGATTAGATGTATTTATAATAATTATCTTATTTACCTTCAATACCCGGATCAATTAGTGTCACAGTAAATTGAAATATTCGGATTCGATTACTGGTAAAACTAGTTTGTCATTGCACACTATATAATGGGGCTAATCGCAGTTTCATCTTTATATATGCCCATTTTTGTAACTTAAAAAAACTGATTGCTTCATTCAGAATGTTGAGTGAACATTAAAAAATGTATCGTAAGCAATTAGGTACAATTTAGTTTTTAATATTTCTGTGAAGATATGAGGAAAGATCTCATGGTTCGTAATTTCTTTATCAATCAGACAGAAATATTTACTCGTTGGGAATAGCTCTAGTAGGGGGAACATTGAAATATTCCCAGTGATAGTGCCCGAATGCACAATTATTTATTACTAAGCGAATGGTGTACTAGCCTAGTAATAGTGCTAAACGAACGTTTTATCTCCAAGTTTCCTATTCCTGTATTATTAAAAGTAACTGGTATCGCGTAATTGCAAACAAGTGGTGTTCCGAATACTCTTCATATATATATATATATATATATATATATATATATATATATATATATACACGCTGTTGGAATGAATGCCCTTTTTTATTATTGTTAATATATACAATTATAATCGGCATAACTGGAACTTTTTAATTTTTCATAACACCAACGAAATACAAATTTAAAATATAGTTATTCAAATGCAGTTTCGTTCTTTGGCTTGAAGCTTACCACGATGTTCAGAGCTTTCACACGCTAAGCATTAACGACCTCATTAATGATTCACAGCCGTTAGCTTGTTCATTTTCGAAATGCAAATGTTTCCCCGTCCTCTTTCAGAAAACTAACTGCTTTTTCACTCTCGACAATTTCGCGTTAACGCGAAAAAACACTTAGTAAAATAAATAATAAATCGCAAATAAAAGCAGCGAATTTATTTACCTGGAATAAATTAATTGAATGCCTCGCGTTATTAAAACATTGTATCTCCCGCAGTACGCATTTGTAAAGAATTTTGAAGTATGTTTTAATGCAGTTTCCGTGCTTAATTTGTGTGGTACCTTATAGTATGAGCCTAATCTTATGCGTTTGCCACTTGAGTGTCCACTAATCGACCTTCGAAAATTCCCAACAGTAGTCCGCGGAGTGTTAGGGTATTTTTGTATTATTTGACATCTATTTGCAACACAAATTTTTGATATTTACTGCTAAAATATCTAGATTGTACTTGGCTCGATCTTTACCTGGCAAATGTCCGTTTCCGCGTACCGCTTTTGGCGCGCGCGTCATCCCTCCGCCCGCAGCCGCTTCTGTCGAATGCGACTCGATTGAGATAAAATTTCCGAATACAGCGCTAAAATATTCGGAATTAAACCAGCTACGTATTAATACCTATAGAAATGATATTCATCGAAGGTATGCAATCTTAGGGAAATATTGTTTTTAAATTTTAATTTTGTATTTGAGCCGTTTACGCAATATTGACGCGAGACATTTTATACTCGAGGAGACCTGCATTCAACATTAGTTGTCTCGCCTTTATGGTCGCACCTTGACTGGGACTATGAAGATTACAACGACGGTAATAGGGTCTATTATTTTTTACTTTTAAATTTATAAATATGTAAATTTTGGGCATGGACAATTTTCTTGAGACTTGAAGAATGACTTCAGAAACAACCCAAAGCCTTTATTGATGATTTAATATTTAAGAGATCAATTTTTTGGGTGTTAAGAGTTTCTAGAGATTATCTCTTTTATTCGATTTCAAAATTGTAGAGTGTTAGAAATTTCGCCACGAACCTTATGAATATTCACGAATGTTCGATCTTCTTCGCGGACTCATGCATATTTTCAATTGAGGAGAGGTCGCACCTCAAATACAAAACTTATTTGATAGTAACGAAAGTTTATTTTTACCAACGACCGTTGTAATTTATTCAACGGTCGTAAATTTCGGCCGGGCAGAACATGATTGACGTTTCCATTTCATGCGAATTTCGTTGAATTTTAATGCCTAGAGGTGTTTATATATTCGGACGGCGGTCCTGGAATTTTGAAAGAGGCTGCAGCGGCTGCAGTTGCCAAGGTTACCCCTCCCCCCCCCCGTTTATTTCTCGCCTAGTCAGACCCATCATCAACCCCCCGTCAATTTACTATTCTCTGCTGGTCCAAGTTTGATTTTCGTTCCTTTACCCGCCGACATTTCACGTAGATGGAGCGACAACCGAGTGTTGGGGGCTATTAATAAATTTTCCTCCGGCGAAATCCAGTTTTAATTTAAACTTCGGCCTAGATTAATTTACGGGGGGACGAGATCTTTTCCAGCTTCCAGAGTTATGCCGGAAATCTATTTTCCAGCCGATTTAATCCCTCCAAAGTCTGCAGATGATGGGGCCTTGTCTCGTGCTTATTTATTATTATTACTAGTTAATATATTCGTTACCGCTGAATTAATTTATATTGAAATTGTTGTAAATCCAAGCTTATTTGGGTGGGCTCGTGAAATATTAATCAATTAATTAATTCACAACCTTCTTAAATTCTATTTAATGTTAGAAGACTCAAACGCACAGAAACAAAACGACGATACAAACTGTTACTCGGACCCCCTTGACGACAGATCTCAGCTCTCACTCAACCAACAAACTTACCACCAACAAACCTACAATTGCATCCTCAAACCGACCTGGGCTGTGGGGGTCCACCGAACCGTCTAATTCTTACAGAATCAAATCCTTGCAATCCATTATCCTCCGAAATAATGCCCCACCTTATGTTTCCGACCGCACAAACCACTCAGATTTAAAAGTCCCGTCTGTCCATGAATTTGCACCTTCCCCGATACCAATCCTTCCATTCAAATTTATCCCATCAATCCGACAGTTTTCTTCACATCACCTCCCGGATAATCCTGAAAGCCGCCTTAAGGGCCACGCGATTTCCTTACCACCTTAGTAAGGGCAGGAGCACCATCATTGGGTGACTTCTCCTTCAAGAGTTCAGTGAGTGAACGTATAGTAAGCGCACTGTCACTTGATATAATTGATTAAAATTATAGTTTTGACAATGTCTTGTTCATTGTAGATAATCCAAATTTCGATAATGGAATTTTCGAACATTTTTTTTGGTTAAGATCAATTCAAATTTTATTTGAAATATTCTGCAGACCTTTCTCTACAAGTTACATGCAAACATTTCTTGAAAAAAATATTGAATTGAATTGAAATATTATATGAATTCCTGTCTCTTTTTATACTTATCGGTCTATTTAAGAAATGTGTACCAGTATTGTACCTCTCTTTGATTTGACAATTAACTAATTGAGCGGTATTTATAACCGTGGGCGTGGAGTCAGTGTATCGGCCGGGAATTAAACTGACTTGTGGCAGCCGGGGTCTGGGCGTAACAGTTAGACTGTAACCTTGTCTGACATTCAATTATCTCGTCTCGAAGGAAATTCACTGAACGCCACCCCCACCCCCCTCGTTTGCTTTAGCTCTTTGCAGACTCAGAAGCGAAACATTTATAGTGAAATAATTTCTCGCCTTTGGGCGATTTTTCAAATCCCCCCCCTGTACTTAAACCGACTAGAAATTTAGGCGATACAGAAAAAAAAATTATATGAAACCAAATATTCTTTATTACGCCTATTTGTGAATAAGGGAGTACTATTTACCTAACAAATTTGTTTCAATTGTTGTCCTGTAACATGACTTGATAAGTATAATATTTTGAATTTGTATGAATTGAACTTATAATTTTGTTTCGTTCCTAAAAGCTATATAATTCTGGGGTACACATTCAACAGATATAAAAATGAATATAAACCGTTTAATCCAAAATCCGAAATAGCGTTATTTCGTTTTTTATGGCGACAAAGTGCTTCACATATTTTGCTTACTAATGATTCCATGGCACTTTTAGAAAGCTAGTTGTCCACTCAGGGATAGGCAGACAAAAATTGAGACCTCCATCTTGTGCATTCAATTGACCTCCATTCAGATTTAGATCATTTATTAAGTAAGTCCCCCTTCAATTCAGAATGGTACATTACCGATAGCTGGAATGATTTATTAAAAATCCAACCGTGTATTTAGCGCCCGCTCCTCCTCGCTGGTCCAGAGTCACTCTGTATGAATTATTGATGGCGCGCGCAGGGCGTTGCATCGCCTTCGGATTTGAATTTTTTTTGTCGCCTATCCGTGAATTAATTTCAACCTGCAAGCGGGTGCAATCCGTCAGTCAATCTGATGGAAAAGAAAAAGAAATTAGAATATATTTCATTAAGTAGATTGCAACTCGTAATTGAGTGACGGGACCAATCAATGGGTCGACTTGCCGGAGTAGCCCATTACTAATTTAATGCTAGTGACGAAGCCAAAACCGGTCTAGTGGAAGTCAAGGAAGCGATATCAATAATTTAAAGACGTGGTTCCTACGAAGCGTTGCCAATGTTGTTTAAAATATATCTTGTATGGGCCTGACCGTTGCACGAACTTTGGCCCAAAGGTTAATTATTTTTAAGTGAGACATTTTAATGAATAATAAATTTTTCATAATATCCTTTTGGAAACTTCCCTTTCGTGTTCTAAAACTGGCTGAATGAACTGAATCATTTTATTACCGGGGCAGTTGCCAGAGCTATAAACCTTCGCATGGAAGCGTAGCCGGCGGCAGCGCTTATCTGGTAGTCCTTTTTCTTTCAAAACCAGAAATGGAAGAATAGAATGCATTAAACATTAGGCGCGGAATAATAAATCTTTACTATTTTATCGGGCTTCCAGTCTCAAAGTGCGACTGCATGATAATTCATTTAATGAATCCATTTTGGCACTAATATTGGAGAAAATAAAGAATCAGTATTCCTACTTTTAAACCCCCCTTAAAATAATGACCACTCTTAAAAATCCCGCATTGTAATTGGATCAGGCGCGATTACAGTCGTGTTTATTGTATTCCAGCTACATCATTCCTTGTTTTTCTCTTGTCCGGCTTTGTGCCGCGAACAAATGACACTTGTTCAATTACGAATAATTGTGTCGTTTAGTCACAATCAATTTATTGTCCGTAAGTAATGGCACTCGTAGAACCTGCCGATGGAAATGAAGACATTTTCGAAATGCAATGCACTGTCTTTATCGTGATATTCTCTCGAGATATTTTACTGTATTTGTTCGGGGGCCGGCGAGAGTTGGAAAAAATGCGAAAGCTCCTGCGTGCATTAACCGGATTCATGATCATTGTGCGCAATTGTACAGTTGGGAAATTCAGTAGTGGAGTCATAATTATGTATAAATGTTGCCATTGCAAATGATATTCTCCCATGCCATTTCGGTGTCCCTCCGCCGCATAGCTGCCAACATAATTTACCAATTTTACTCCGTTTCTTGTGGATTAAAAATTGGCCAAAATCGTTGTAGTTTTGGGCCAAATAAGATCGCAAAAATTATGATACCGAACTTGGGTCCTATGAGAGGTCATCGGGTGTTCCTTACAGTGCAATTAAGCTGCCAAGGCCTGCTGGGCGAATGGGTCCCCATAATAAAATTTTATTACTTTAACATACCTGTTTTGTGGCCTGCGAAGTGTTGGAATACCGTAGATTTCGTGTGTTTGTCTCCTCTCGCCGGTTTGGTCTTTCGCTAGACCGGTTTCGGCCGCTCGCCACCTTCAGTAGCGGCGTTAGTCACTTTTGGCACTTTGGATGTTTTAATGGGCATCCCCACTGCACTGTCACCGACGCTTGAACTGTCAAAAACTCAATATGATATTTGACCTTTTTTTAACAAACACATTTTTAACACACCTGTTTTGTGGTCTGCGAGGGGTTGGTATACCGTAGATTCGTTGTGTTTCTTTCACCTCTCGCCGATTTGATCTTTTGCTAGACCGGTTTCGGCTGTTCGTACTGTACAAGTGACAGTGTAGTGAGGCTCCCCCAAAACCATCCAAAGAGCCGATAGTGACTAACACCGAAGATGGCGAGCGGCCGAAGCCGGTCTAGCAAAAAACCAAACCAGACAGAAACAACAAATCTACGGTACTACATTTTATTACACTATTATGTTTTTTAATCTAAGTAATCAGTATATACGATATTAGAATAATTTTTAGTGGGTCACTGAAGGTTTTACCGACCGAAATTCAGGTAGCGCATCTTGCCCGGGGGCTTTTGCGAATTGTAGTGTGCGGGATAGGGACATGGTGATGGGGGGCACGAGGTCGGTGCACCCGGCTCGGGACCACGACCTGGGACAACGGCAGCGACCATTGGGGGGGCCTCCCCCCGGGGGGTCACCGACCCCGACCCTCGCAATATCGGCGGCCCCAGTCCCAGACGGCCCTCGGTCGATGGCCCGGGGCTGTAGTGGCGGCGGCGGCTGAACCCCCACCTCCTCCCACCCATTGTTTCCTCCCCATCCCGGCGTGGGGCTCCTCTCGTATAGCCTCGCCCAGTCGATATTTGACCCCCACGGTCCAGATTCATGCCTGCGGCTGTTATTACTTTTCACTTTATTCGCCCTATAATAAGCCCCATTAAAAAAACAAACTTAACAAAATACTTTTGCTGTAAGCACGCACAAATATGTCCCAATAGAGCCCAAAAAAATACATCGGGATATATTGGGTTGACAACTAAGTAATTGCGGAATTGACCAACAAGTGGCGTTGTACATATTTTTAAGTACGTCAACATATTTGCTCGGATAAGCCGTAGGTGGTTGAACTATGGCGATAATGAAGAATCAATAATGTATAATAATGTATTTATAATATAATCAATATATCCCCCGACCGGAATTTCGCGAACCAGTACTGACACTGTCATCACTGTACACAACATACAACTTTTTATGAGCCACCTTTGGGAAAATAAAAAAGCAAAATGTGACGGAAATGCTCACTTTGGTTCACCATGTTTTACCTTTTTATACACGCACACAATCCAACTGGTCAATTGGCTTTCCTGCTAATTTAAACCCATATTTATGATCGATAAGCAGTTAAACTATAATTCTATTTCGTAGATTTCGTGTGTTTCTGTCTCCCTCGATGTTTTGGTCTTTTAAAAAAGACAGAAACACACGAAATCTACGATATTCTAAAATAATTCTATTTGTTTTTCTGTTGTTAAAAAATAGACTCAGAATAATTGTCTGTTCTTTTGTGTTGACTGTCTTTGCTAAATATTCTACCAATGCGTTTGCTTCTGCTGCTACAGTCCTAATCCTTTGTGATGGAAAAAATTAAAACTTATTTTATCTGTCTTAAAAATCTTTGTTTTAAAATAATTTGTACTATAAATAATTTGCGTCTAATAATAAATTAATTAACCAAGACCAAACTAGAATGCGGGGGTTGAATATCGCTCGAGTGATTACTTGCCTCGGTGTCTCTATTCCGGTTTCATCTTCCAGTAACTAACCCTGATGCTCCTTGCTAATCGTCTGTACGCCTTCTTGGAATTCGGAGAGAAACAATACTTTGAAAGTTTCGGTTTTCGAAATCCCCCGCTATAATCTTGAGCCGCGTTCGAACTACGAATTTCTGAATTCTGGGTATTGAGTTTACCAATTAACCACCTGTCGAGGGGGCGGAATATGTTTTCTCCGAAAAAATATCAAAATGTTATCGAAAACGTATAATAACTTTATTTTATTAAATAATCAAATGTGATAATATTAAATCAGAACCGAGAACCGAATACTATCCAAATCCTTAAATTAAAAAAATAGCGAATATATTTAATATAAAATTATTAAGGGAAATTGGAAGGAGGTATTGCACCATCGTTTGTTTTCATTCTTGCTCGTTATTTAAAACGGGGAGTTGATAATTGAAAAAACGGAAATTGGGTCGATATAAATTTAAGTTTTGAATATAATTAAAGTTAAATCCTCCGCAAATTTCGAAGAAATGCGTCTTCCAGGTTTGCTTGGAACATCTGAAGAGGAATCTGAAGGGTTAAAAGTCGGATAACCTGCTATATCACATTACGGCGCCTGTCAATTGTGGAAGAGTTTTCCTTAAATTATAAATTGAAAACGTCACCGCCCCTGACAAAGCGCTGCATCACGACTCCGATCCGGTCGCCCGCGCAAATTATTTTTCAATGAAGTTCCCGTCTAATTACTTTGCGACTGACTTATCGCCTGCTAAAAGCAGAACCGATACCCGGGGGGTGGACTTAAATACGCCAATATAAGTTGCTTACCTTGACTTGTAATAATTCATAGTTCAACAACGCCTGTATGTATTGCTGTACCTGCAGTACCTAAAGGAAAGGGAGCTGGAACCACCGTAATTGGCTTAGTGTATCCCCAGGTTGCGTGCAAATTAATCTCCAGAACGATAAATCCCTTTAATGTCCGACCTCGCCCTGCATTTTATACGGAATGGGAGTGCGAAAATACCCCTTGAATGAAATATTGTTTAATGCTAACTGCGACTTTCGTATTTTTGTATATCTGTGACCATTCTTTTTCTGTACGGTGTCCTTTACTTTAATTAAAAATGACCCTGGCTGCTTTAACCCCCAGATGCACCATTCGTGTTTTTGTTCCGCTATCGTGCCATGAATGCCATCTATCGCGCTAACATACACAAGGCTAAACTCCATTACAACAGCTTTTCACAAAAAAAAGAACACATTCATTACTTTCTTGGCACGCCTACAAATTTTAATATTTTTATAAGGGATAAAATCATCTGTTCCATATTTACTGTCAGTTCATCGCTGAGAAATGTCACGGTTAAATATACATCATATCAAACCATATATTGTATTTGCGAAACGGTTATTGCGTGCAGTATAAATATGTGTAAAATGTGGATTGTCCTAGTCACAATACAGAGGCGAGATACAAAAACCCCCACACGGGGGCATCGATCCGCAGCCCTCCCATGCACTATGGGGTCGATAGCCTCTAAAGTGCAACCCTTTTAGCCGGAAAAATTGCCCTGAATCGCAACCCGAAACCTTTTAAAAACGTGTAAATTTATTCAAGAAATTGTTCGTACAACTAATGGAAAATTCTTTGCGCTGTGACGGATAAAATTGCTTATTATTGTATAAAAACGCAAATAATTCAATTTGATTTTTCCTATACCAGTGAGCGGAAAATAAGTATGTACAGTACGTACATTGTTATAAGTTGTAGCGCACATTCGTTTAGAGTTTAAGTACCGAAGGGTCACATTGGTCGTCAGACAGTACACAGTGGGAAAGGGCCACGGTCCGAGAGGGTCGATGGCCCCATATCTCCATTTCCTACCGTCCTTTCAACCCATTCTACAATGCCGACTCTGCCCGTGTTTTATTTTAAATGCCTCTATTTCCCCGGCTTAAAGCCTAGTCGCGCGAGGCTTTTATAGCGAAACTTTCCACGCTCGTATCACCGCGGGCGAGAAAATGAAATTTCGAAAACTGACCTGAAAGCCTGAGGGGGTAGTTTCAGGGTGAAAAGTTCGCTGAAAACCATTATGTCGCGGTGCTTAAAAATGGACTCAAAATTCTCTATTTTAAAGTTGGCGGGGGTATACTAATTCTAAGTGTTTTTTTGTAATGCGTAATCACAATTAAATACAAAACCGTCCCATTCTCTTTATACAATACCGGATCACTATATTTCTATAATCTTCTATATGGTGTAATTAACACTGTTTTTATTATTATTTGAAACTATATTTTCGGATAAACACTTATGTGTCTTGGGAAGGCCGAGTGAGTGGCGGTTTTGCCGGGCGCTCGTAACGTAATTCTTAAGCCGGAAAGCGCCAAGTCCTAGTAGTTTCCAATATCCGTTGGAAATTCGAAATCCAATTTCCGACCTTATAACATCCGTGAATTACCTCTCCCCTGACGGGTTTTCCTGTTTTTTACATATACAGAATTTCGGAATTAAATCGCTGCCGCTCGAAAAACAAATCTGCGGAACTGGCAGCTACCGGCGGATCGGTTTTTCAGGTTCAAATCCTATTATCCCTCTCTCGACCCCTCCCCCACTTGGTTTCCACTTGACACTGTTAAACAGTTTTTTTTAATTCTCAGGTTTATATCCCCCCTCTCAACCCTTTGTCGTTTACTATCAAGCACTTTTTGGTGATAAATTAAAACACAAATTTTGACTGCTTCCTACCGGGAAGATCCGCCTAATAAGGCGGATGAAATGGTAGATGAAATGTCTAAACGAAATTTGTATTCACCTATGTTTTAAAGGCGAATACTATACGTGGCTAAAAACTCACTGATTTGATTTCTACCGTTGATACCGTCTATTATTGTCCATTCTATACATACATAAATATAACATTGTTTGGATATGTTAGGGTTTGACTAGAGTTCGAAACTAATAAGTCCTACCGTATATTTCGTGTGTTTCTATCTCCTCTCGCTTGTTTAGTGTTTCGCTAGACCGGTCTAGGTTTTTTCATTCAAGGGATATTTTTGCACTTTCATTCTGTATAAAATGCAGGGCGAAGTCAGACATTAAACGGATTTATTGTTCTGGAGATTAATTTGCACGCAAGCTCCAACCTGCGGATACACTAAGCCAATTACGGTGGTTCCAGCTCCCTTTCCCTTAGGTACTGCAGGTATAGCAATACATACACGCGTAGTTCAACTATGAATTATTACAAGTCAAGATACGAACTTATATTGACGATTAAGGCCCCCGGTCTCGCAAGTCAGTCGCAAAGTAATTAGACCGGTATTCCAACCCCTCGCAGACCACAAAACAGGTATTCTAAACTAATAATTCCTACCTTCTTCTAGCATCGGAATACATACCGCTAAGGGACTGAGTAGCCGATGCCAATACGTCATATAAAGGCAAACAACTCCCTCGATTTAATCGGATTCTAAAGTCTCCAACGTAAACATTGGAAACCTCCACACTTTAATTAAATTGCGACTGAAACAAACCGCGGAACTGTGAATTATTATTCATAAAAAATATTTTCCACCCACCAGCGGGGAGGAAAAGTTCCTGAAAAGGATCCTTAAGAATTTAATATCTGAACTCGTGAAACTTTTTCGAAGAAATAATTAAATTTTTTTACATTATGTTCTATTTAAAAGGCGCCCTTTACATGTCCAATATCGAAATTGCTGTATTTATATTACGAACCTTTATCTTCAAACAATTTATCGTAATTTTCACTCAACTTCAGTTCTGTCAAACTTCAAAAGGCTCAATAGATTGACCCAATATTCTTTTTTGTTCATGTTTATTTTTCACTTCTGGGTGCAATGTGTTAAAGTTACACTCTCATACTGGTTGAGGATTTCTGCTAAAAAATGAACACCTGGACTAATTGATTTCCTCTTCATCAAGTTAGTCATACTTTTCCTGTCTATTTCCCGCCACGTGGAGGCGTTGTTGGCGTTGTCTACTTAGTTATTACGTCCGTCCTTTCCGTCCGTACGTTCCCTCCTTTCGATTAATCTGGAATGCGTTTATATCGCTTGGTATTTTTTTTTATTAATTTCCATCCTGCTGGGTGCGTACTGAGCTTTCGCACGCTGCCACCGTTTAAGTCCTGTCCCCCTAGTGCCTTTGACCTCACAATTTCTCTTCTTCCTCTTCTTCCTGGGGCCGGTAGTGGACCCTGCCTCGTGAAGAAGGAAGGAGAGTCCTCTATATCCTTTGTTCACTGCAGTCATCAGTAGAATGGAGATGGAAGTGGCGCTGATTCCGTACTTCGGGGCCAGTTTCTTAACTGTCCGGTTTGAAAATAGAAATTCTCTGTGACCTCAGCCGAGGGCGTTCCGGGCGGGGGAGGGGCGGCTTACACTGGAAATAGAACTGTGGTTTCACCGGGGGGAATGGGGGGAATTTTATGATCGAGGGGAGCGAAAAGCAGAACAGAACAGAGGGGGTTCGTATCCCCGGCCTCTATTCGTGGCTGTGACTACTGGCAGCCCTTGCCTACCCCGCCCTTGAACTTGCACCAACCGGGCAGTGGACCCCTTGCCAATTTCTATTTCGAAATTTGATTCCAGTTCCTCATTCCCTCCAGTCTGAGTGGCTTCCTAGACCGGGTCTATTGCTGGTAAACCGGTGTTTGACCTTTCCGCCCCGTAGCCTGTTGACGATGGTCCATGCCGTTAGCGCTTCTTGATTTTTATTACCTAACTTAAGTATCTCATACCGATATCGGGATACCCGAGAACTACCTACTACTAGGAAAATATTTTTAAAATAATTTCTGTGTGGGGATCATTGGAAGAAGACGAGTTTCTTTTTCGGGCACACATAATATATTTAAGTAATACAAACCTTGTTTATTCGTGAATTTTTCATTAAGAAAGTAAAAATAAAACAGTAACATGAAATTAGTGAGATGAAAGCAGTGATTTCTTATTTATGGTTTACGTTCTTCTGATTTATTATTTCGAGAAGTAACCACTCGCGTTGGTGGCCTATAAATTAACAGTCCGTTAAAATTGCATTAATTGTATTTTTAGTCACAATCTCATAAATGTCCACCTTGCATTTGGGCTAATGATTATATTTTATTATCGTAACAGTCTACTAGTAAAATTAAGTGTTCTTATTAGGCTACTTAACAAAAATATACAGTTCCCATCAATTTTGTTTATTGTTGTAATAATCCTTTTTGATATCGCATGTTTCCACTTAATCTGACAAAATAAGAACTATATTTCGTATGCAATATTGTCGACATATTCGTTCTGTGGGTGTATTTTGCCGTTGAAATAGTTATTTTCGTTTAGTTATTGCCACGAAATCTCAATAATATAACGCCAAGGGTTTGTCGCAGCATCCCACTTTCATATCTTACACTCCAGTGCTCGTAACCGTCCCACTCCTTCGCGCTTAGCCTGGAGGTTTTTACGACCGTTTTCTCGGATATTTTCATCGTCCTGTTTATTGGTCCTTTTGGCGGTTGGTTTTTTGAATTGAAAATAAAAGGAGGTCGCAGGTAAAGAAGTAGGTCGTTTATTGTGCCGGATCAAATGGCAAGAACGATTAAATGTAACAAAAGCGATAGCCTTCATCGAGTATTGAATGGAATGTCGGTCTGCTGTAAATCACATGATTCAGACAAGAATTTCAGATTGAGGCAATCGGTAATTTTAATATCGTAATTAGTAAATATTTGGTAGATTCGGTACTTTGATCTCCGCCATGAAAATATAAAACGTGGAAATTAGCATACTTTATTCTATACATGTAAGTTGTTTATTCAGTGCGAGAAAACTTCTTCATATTCTCTTGGTAATACGTTTGGAATACCAGTGAAAAAAGTTTCCTTTTGCTATGCTCGTTATTGCCGCGTCATTCTTGCCCCGATGGCAGCTTCGTCCTCAAATTTAGTTGCTTGCATTATGATACGGGCTTGGAGAAAAAGCATCCATGTTCTGAGTGAAAATAGGAAATATTTTGAATTCAAAATTCTCTATTAGCATTCCATAAAAAACGTTAATTATTCTTACTATAGTATTCTTAACCCTCTATGGGCCGAATTTTTATTTTAAATAAAAAAAAATTGGGAGAACGAATAATCAGCAATTATAAACCTATATATGCAAATGAAAAAAATTGATATTGATATTTGTTGTCTTGACAACGTTATAGGATTAAGATTTATCCGCCATCTCACCAAAATTATTTGGTAAAATCTCGATAAATTGAAATGTGACCTGAAAATTAGACGGGCCCATAGAGGGTTAACGTAGTAAATGGTCTAGCATTTTCTGAAACATCAGTTTATTCTGCTTAAAAACGAAGTTTTGCATTCTTCTGCTCAGCATTTAAAATCACATTTCAACTTGAACTGAAACGTTGTACGGAACGTAATTAAAGTCATGTGGCTAATTAGAGGCTACTAATGCGGCAAAGGCGCAGGCAGAAGGGAACGGTGCCAACAAGTCGGAAACAATGTCTTAATTATTTCATAAATTATGCGCTTTATTACAATTTATTTCGCCCTGACGAAAATTAACGGGACGCAATTTATTACTATTTAATGTAATCTACGCCCGTCTACTACGTACAGGCTCCACTGACCGAGTACCTGAAATTGTGTTACGTAACAATGTAACCCGAGTTCACGGGATTGATCCGTGCGCCGCGCAATTTTCATCTAAAATTTGAATGCGCCGTTAGATAACTAATGTTATCGGTTATATAATTTCTGTTATATTTTCCATTCTCAGCCGTACCGTATAATAATAACAATAATAAGGAATGGGCAAAAACCCTTCCACTGGAAGGGCTCGGTTGGTTTCCAGACGCAGGAAATATTCTGGGATAGCAGGGGGTCAACCCCCGGGAGGTGCCAATATATTACGCAATGGAAGTTAGTGATAATAATATTTGTTATTACTCTGAATTATTCCTCCGAAATTGCAATCTTGTTTTACCGTTGCCTTAAAATAATGTTGAACATATTAAAAGGTTCCGTCTTAGTCCCTCCGTTTAAAATAGTTACGCATTCAATTAATTATGATGGAGAAACTGTCCTTAAAGTATGGATGCACTGTTTTGTAATTGGTGAATTCAAATAGGACCGGTAGAATTGTGATTTTTTCAGAAATGTACTGAAGGAATTTGTTTTCTACCCTCTTTGAACCGTACCAGAATGCCGCGCGGATGCCGAAAGTGACTTGAATGCTGGTTGAACTTCATTTGCTTGGATGGACGGAGGACCGCCTGCAATCCGGTCTCGATTAAACCACCCCGGTTCGGGGGATATTTTTTTTTCTCTGTGCATTTTCAGAAGTCTAGACCCCGTTTTTTTTCTCCTCGGCGGCGTCTCGACTATCTCTTGAACGCGGACTTAATCGAGATTCAGGAAAACGTCCGTCAATTTTGCCGAACCTTACTTATAAACTATCGGCGTATTTATCATTCAAGCGATCTGAATATAATTATGGAAGAAATTGTTTTGTTGGCAGAAAATGTTATTCTCAATATGAACAATATTGCTTGCTCCTCGGTATGTATCGACTGTATGCCATTCTATTCGGTCATTTCTCGCTGAGTACCTGCGCCTGTCGGTTGTCAGTGAGGCATCCAATCAATTCCGCCACTCTTAACCCCTAACGTCAATATGCCAAATAGCCAATGCGCTATTGCTGCCGACGGTGGTGAGAAAACGAGACCAGTCGACCGGACCAGATCGTTAGATTTTAGGTTCGAAACGTTTCTTTTCATACCGTAGATTTCGCGTGTTTCCGTCTCCCCTCGCTGGTTTGGTCTTTTGCCAGACCTGTTTCGGCTGCTCGCCGTCTTCAGTAGCGGTTTCAGTCACTTTGGATGTTTTTTGGGCATTCTCACTGCACTGTCACTTGTACTGTCAGCCAACCTTGGCGAGCAGCCGAAACCAGTCTAGTAAAAGACCAAACCAGCGAGAGGACAGAAACACTCGAAATCTACGGTATTCCAACCCCTCGCAGACCACAAAACAGCTACTCTAAACTAGTTTTTTTTTTCGTCTTGTGCTGCGGTTATCACAATCTGATTCGTGAGATTATATATTTTAAATCATTTTAAAAAGATGTTTTTCCGCTGAAGCTGCATTTTAAAAAAATAAATATGAAAGGAGGAAATGAAATTAGCGCTAGAAGATTGGATAGGGTGAGGTTTGCGTGTTTTTTAAATGTCTAAATTGGTTGAAATAATAATTTTTTCAGTGTTACTCTAATTTTAGTTATTTCAGGATGATATGAACATTTTTAAATCACCGATGCACCCAGCGCCCAAGCGCGGGCCTTAATTTATGCAATTCCCTTTAAAATGGTAGACTTTATTTGAATTGCTAATTACCGCATTAATTATCATTATAATTTCCGACTGCACCGGGGTCGAAATATATTGATTCGTTGCGCTTTAATCTGTGACCCTCCAGTAAACTTTCATAAACATGAATTAAGCGTTTCAGTTGAATTTATGAGTGGGCGTATAAAACCGTTCGGGCAATATAAGCTCTCGGGCCCGCGGTCTCGGATTTGTAAAAGCTACACCTAATCATCGCTAACGCTTTGAATTACCAGTTGCAATCCCTCCTGTATTGGCCACTGTCCCCTGTACCGGCGATGAGTTCTCAGATTGAATATTAAATTCAAATTGGTTTCCGATTCGGCCGCCAATTGATTATTGCCAGAGTGGCCTGTTTTCATTTTCGATATGCAGCTATTATATGGAATTTATTTGTGCGACAAATTTCCGTCCCGTTTCGCGATAAAGGCTCGTTTGTTTCTCGAAATTAAACTGGGTAAACGTCAAATGTGTTTATTATGTTTGTTTATATTGATTTAAAAGGTATTTAACCCCCATTATTCATCTTATTTAATATAAGATATATATATATATATATATATATATATATATAATTTCTTTTTATATATATATTTAATGGATACTTAACTCTTAAGAATGGATATTTTGTGATATCATTTTTAGCGTATTTCAGTATTGCTCTCACAACTGTATTCCGGGGTGATATTTTATCCCGTACTTGTATTTCAGAACAGAATAGATATAGCGTCTAAAACTATAAATTAGTATTGTTTTTAAGATTCCATTTGAAACAAATTCTTGCAGTCTTCAGAAATTTATTTCCAATTCAATTAATTTCCGTTTCAATTATATCATTATGTATTAACTGTAATTGGTCCGTGTGGCAAAACTATCTATCGGACAGTCGAAAATACGTTTGAAGTGGAGCGGGATTCTCGTGATGATGGGACGTGGTTGAACTGGAGGATTATTGCGATGGGTAATGCTTAAAGGATTCGTTCAATCCAATGCATCCAAGTTTTGTGTTGTAGCCGCTCGTCAATTCACTTAACTCGGGACAGTAACAAATGGACTACCAGCCCTGTACACCAGTCGGTTCAGCCGGCATTTTCGAAACTTTCGGAAATAAATCATCATTTCATCCCTGATGATTTTCGACGACAAAGATTTATAGTCGCGAGAATCAGATTTCCCTGGAGGAAGCTCTTCTACCGGCTATTAGACCTGTCCGTATACACAGTGTGCAAACTAGATTTGACTAATTGTGCCAGAAAAAGATGGTCACGTTTGCAAGTGGTAAGGTAAAATTAGTCGGTATAGAGAGATTTCAGATACACCACAACTGGAATCTCAATTTTTTTTTTCGCCTTTTATTTTTTTTTGTTCGTTCAATTATAGCATAATTATGTGTACAAGAGTTGAGTGAATGTTTCTCGCTTGAATGTCTTGATAAAAGAGACCATCCAATGACGGCACTTTGCACGCATGAATTGTTTACGGCTTCGGACCTAGTAGATCTCTAGGCCAGCGGCGTTTAAGCCGACGCGGGGGGAATAACGGATGGGTAAGAGAGGAAAGGGACTGAACGAGTGGATTAGGACGAGGAGAAAGGCGGGAGTAGAACTTCAGCAACCGGGATTTTGCGACTTCGTCGACTGTCGGTATGTTGAGGTCATGGTGGATTGTGTGGTTAGAAACATACCGGGGAGCATTAAGGATGGTACGAAGGACTTTTGACCGGAATCTCTGGATGCGGGCTATGCTGGATTTCTTGGCGGAACCCCATAGTTCTATTCCGTATGTCCATGTCGGTTTCAATATGGATTTGTATATCGTCAGTTTGTTGTCTATTGTAAGTTTTGATGTCCTTTTCAAAAGAAGTCTCAACAGTCCAAATTTACGATTTAGATCTGTTCTTTTCCGTCGAGTATGTGGGTTGGCATCTCAATAAGGCAATAGTTTAAGTTGAAGAACATATTATAGGGTGCCATAAAACCATATAAATCAAGGTTTTCATGATTTTTTTGTTCTGAAAATTTCCCTCAGGTTTATAGCGATATCCTTTTTGTGTTTTTTCTAAAATACTCTCGGCGGTATATCACAGTGTTGTACGTATGAGGGCGGTTTATATACGTTCCGCCACACTTTTGGCCGGCCGTTTGTATTAATTGCGTCTCAATTGAATCCGTTCGGGCTTGAAACCAATTCTGTTATCGCGCTAATTGTTCTAGGAACAAAAATTTGCTGCTGTGAACTTTCAAAGCGAGACTCGTAACGCCGGTGCTATTCATTTTCCGTGTATTATATTATGCTCGCCCACGGTTTTCCCTCCCGAGATAAATTCTAAGCTGTGAATAATGATGAATAATGTGGGGAAACAGTCGGACGGCGATTGCGATTCTCGTCAGTTCATTTCCGCATGAAGTTTTATTCGGAAACTTTCATTGTTGCGCTAGCTTGAAAACATTTTCCAGGCTTCCATCCCTGTATACTCAGACCAAAGATTAAAGAGTATAGGATATAAAATAAATAGGAGTAAAATTCATTTTCATCCGAATTCCGTCGTGAATTGCGTAACATGTGGAACCGATCATGTCTATCAGTTTCTTAAAATAAAAACATTCCTTCGTTCGTGGTTAATTCCCATCATAATGTTATGGAGTGGAGATATAGCGATGCGCATCATAAAAGCGCAAGGCGACCCTACCCCGCGCCGCTGAGGCAAACTTATTTCATTAAAACTTATACTGTTCAAATTAAAGTCTCCGGGAAGGTCGGACCTCGTGAAAATATTAGATCGGTCGGATTTTTGTTTTGAATCCTTAAGGTAACAAAATTTGTAATCGAATGACAAAACAAGAAATAAGAGAGAAGCGCTTTTAGTTTTCTCCTAAAACCATTTCTGTCCCCCGCCAGCTGGGACGTAAATTCTGGAGGATTACAAACAAAACCTTCGCTTAAAACCTGAATATAAAATATCATCTGAAATATAACTTCGTTTTCTACAACTGTACTGAGTCTGCTTATCATGAATTAACCATTCCAACAATCTAAACCATTACAACTGATTAATATCTTTTCAGGGTCGGTATTTATCTGACCTTGTAGCAAAATTGAAAATAAATATTATCGAACATTAAGGGAGAGACCTTGGCTCAGAAATTGGAATGCAATTTTATTCCTTCGTACAGATTTAAAATGCGGCCATATTGTATTTTAAAATGGGTTGAAATATCTGTTGGTTAAGAACGGTGGAAGAAATTAATGTGAGAAAATGAACATAAACGTCTATCTGACAAATTGTCTTTTGTTACAATCTGCATTGATTGTATTTATTTAATTTTGTATTCAGACGGTACGGACTGGAATACAGACTATTTTTCTGAATGCCAGCCGCCAGCTGTCCCGACCTGGTTTTAATTGCACCCTAATGGGTTAAGTACGGTCTTTCACCTGCTTTCCTTTGTGCTTACTTTTTTTCTATTAAACTAGAAAACCCGCCCCTCTAAACACCTGCTTCGGTTGATTGCGGTGCGGTTCTCAGCGCGTAGTTTTTTCACTAGGATGGACTGTTTCTAAAGCGTTTTCTGGGATTCCGGCGAAGATATAAGCGCGTAAAGCTGACTTATCGGGCGTTGAAAGTGTTATACAGATTGTGTACGCTCTCGCGTGTACGGCTCGCTCTCGTGACTGCAATCATTTTCGAAGGTATAAGTGGATGACAACTTAGAAGAGGCGGCGGGGAATTCGTATAATAAATCGTTGGAACTATTCCTCGTAGATACAGATCGGATCAGTTATACCGTGGAACACCTGAGTTCACTTGACTGTGAAGAGTGTGGACCTCTCGAATTATCTCCAGTACACTTGTGCGGCAGTTAAAGTAACTAATATCCCCGGAATTAAAAAAATCTGGAAAATAGACTCAAAAACAGGAAGTATGATCTCTATTACGGAGTTAATTGAAATCCGCCCATTACCGGTTCAAGTACTGAATATAGGACTTAGTAACTAATGTTTTGAATGTCTACCCCGTTAATATTATCATTGTCATGATCGTGCAGTTTTGTATTTGATGTGCGTGGAACCTCCTTAGAGATTGCCGTCATTTCTAAATAATGAAAGTGAATTGTTGACCCGTCACCTTCGCCAGACGGAAAAAATGGTGGTCGCCGTCTAGGAACGTCTCTGGGCCGCTAGAGGAAACTTTCAGTCGGGTGAAGTTGAATTGAGACGAATGTGACGTTCAATATGAGAGGCCCGTCTCTCTCTCTCTCTCTCTCCTGTCTACCGTCCCGTGCGCCCTTATAAATACTGACTGAAACTCAAGTACAAGTTTCAACCTGACATTTACGGAGGGTAGTCCGTTTCGCCGCCGTGTAAAAATAATTAGGGAATCCACGCTCGAATCCCGGCAGTATTCGATAGGCGCTTGTACCTAACTGTACCCCAACTCGCATTCCTGAATGATTACGTACTATGATACTCGTCTAGGTATGCGGGCGGCCCTATTGTTTTTAAAGGGAGGTTCGATTTTTTTCTTTTTCTCTTTCTAACTTCGTGTTTCATATCCACCCGCTTTCAGAACCTGCACTGTTGAATCAACGATAGTGGAATCGAATCTCACGCCTGACCTAGCGATGAATTTTAATTGAGAGTGTTCGTGAATTGCTTAAAAAAATAACCGAGAAACAGGTTATTTAGCTCAGAGAATAGAGCACACGGCCCCAAACGTACGTTCCCCTTATGATTGTAAGAAATTTGGCGGAATTCTACATTATTTGGCTATTTTTCGCTTGCGCCCGGCTAACGGAAAAGTACCGAATTGTGTAATTCGAAACACAACGGGGGACATTAAGGATGGTTCGATTGTGGAAATGTTTGCGGGAACCCCTCAGTTCAATGCCGTAAAGCTTTGTAACTTGCGAGTTTGTTAGCTGAGGACTTTTTATGTCCGTTTTAGTAGTCCGAATGTCCGGTTCTTTTTGTGTCGGTTATGAGGACGGCGAAGGACCTTTCCGTGCCAGCGACAGTGCAGCGCAGGAGTGAGGCACGGGACGATAGAATATCTCAAATTAACAGGCGTCCTTCGAATGACGGATCTTCTTGGAAAACCTCTTTTCCAGCCTTCAGAGATCGGAGGTTTTCAGGGGAAATTTTCATTGGCTCCCGTGTTAAATGCACTGGCGGAAAATTGTCTTCCTTTCAACTTATTTTCCCCGCCCATTTGTGATGACGGGGCCGATTTCACTTTTTGCGTGAGCCTGCACCTTTGCGGCACTAAAATTTTCATTCCTCTGCACCGGACCGGTTTCCCACCGATCCTTTTTGCGTCGTCTCTTCTTATACACCGTGAGAAAATCCCTGTTTAAATTTCGTATAAAGAACGGACGGAATTTCCGCTAGAGAGCCCCGCTGTTTCTAAACTCTTGAATAATATAAAATCGTACATTTTCCCCGAAAGGTTTCAATAAAACCTTTTGACGATTATTTTTCAACTCCTCTCAGTTGTAAAAATAGGTCGGCAATTCTGTGGAATCCCAGCTTATAACATCCTCTATACTTTACCCTCTAAATAAGTTCAGCTGAGACCTGATTGAAAAATGCAGGTGCAGCATTTTTTAATTTTATCTAAACCCCCTTTTTGCTACATTAACATATAGGAGTATCAACGTAAAATTCTCCAGATTAAAGTTACGATTTCAGAAATACATTTTTCAAGATTTACCCAAAATTTGCGCAAGAATTTTATCGCCGACGTGAAACATTTCGGTCGGTCTAATTAACTAATCGACAACAATTAGTCATACTAATTTTGATTCGAGTGTTTATTGGAATTTGCAAGTTATATTTAATCCAGGCCATGTTCTATTGCAATTAGAGTACACTGCAGTGGAGTGCCAATTAATGTACCCGTTTGTAATCATCGGGATTTTGATTATTCGACGCTTCTGATTAATTCTGCGAATTAAGTTTACGAGCATGTAGAATTTTTCTTTACGATCTTCTGTCATCTGCGTCTGTCTAATAATGTTCTGCTTTATTGTACTGCATTGGGGAAGGCGTCGTGTCAAAGCCGACCATTTGCCATTTGACGCTACTTTAATGCCCGGCTCTCGGCGCGATCAGCAATTTCAAACGGTTTCTTCTTCTTCTGTTTCAGCTCGAGTCGTCAGATGAGGAACCAGGCGGAAAAGTTGAGGCGCGACAAACTGAACCAATTCATCAACGAGCTGGCTGCTTTGGTGCCGATGGTCTCCAGTTCGGCCAAGAGGCTCGACAAAACCAGCATACTCAGGCTCAGCGCCGCATTCCTACGCATACACCAAAGTCAGTTTTATTTTTAAAATATTTATTTTTCTATTGTCCGACAGAGATTTTATATCATGTGTTTTGCGCTCAATAATTAATACGTGATTAAGAAAGATCTTAAATTTTTCTCTAGAACCTTACGGTTTATAAAACGATTAAATACTATATGGAATGATCACGTGCGTGCATTTTATTCCTTCTCGGCTTCAAAAAAATCATGAAACTCACAATTATTGAGTATAATACGCGTATTTGGATAGTAGTTTAATATGTTTCATTGAATCATATGGGCTTTCGGCCGCTGGCGGCTAATAGAGCAATAGAAAAATGGAAGATTCGTTAAGATTACTTCTGATTGAACGTAATACATTCTAGCCGCCGTATACATGTAAAAACACGATGAAAAAAAATTAAAGCAACGAACTTTTATAAAATCTGTCTAAGGATTTACTTCTAACAGCTTTAGTAGTTTATACAATAAAACGCTTCTCCCAAACAGAAACCAACCCCGTATTTCAACTCCATTATAAGTGTAATGTCTAGTTTTATTCCTTATGAAAATAATGAAAAATCTAATTCGCGTACAATTACTGCGCTTACTCCAGGACGCTCGTTCAGTCCCTTTCCTCTCTTACCCATATATTATCCCCCCCGCGTCGGCTTAAACGCCGCTGGCCTAGAGATCTTCTTAGCCCTTAGACCATAATTGTTCTTGTGTGAAAAGTACCACCTTCGGGTGGTTCCTTTTATCACGAAATACATGTGAAAAAAAAATTCAGCACTTGTACTTGTAACATTCATGTTGATCGTAAAAATAAAAAAGGTTAAAAAAAACTACAGGACGTTTACAGCATAAGAAAAAAATAACAGTGATTGACTTGTTAAATTACTTACACGATGCTGAATAGCAAGTTTAATTACTTATACTCACTACTATAGTGTTCTAAGTCGGTAACAGAGCTCTACGGATGTGGCACTCCGCCACCGATCCCAACTTAATTTTTTGCGCCAGCTAATTCGCCCAGTCAAACGAATCAAGTTTCTGCAGACGTTCGCACCGTTGTGTGCGCAACTCGTTTTATGACACTAATAATGTTTCGGGACGTTTAACCCTCTATGGACTCGTGTTACTTTCAGGTCAATCCAGTAACTTTCAATTTATCGAGATTTTACCAAATAATTTTGGTGAGATGGCGCATAAATCTTAATCCTATAGCGGTGTCAAGACAACCAATATCAATATCAATTTCTTATTCATTCGCATATATAGGTTTATAATTGCTGATTTTTCGTTCCCCCAATTTTTTTTGGTTCCAAAATAAAAATTCGGCCCATAGAGGGTTAATTAAACGTTACAATCCGTTCTGTGCCTGACATTTTCTGCTTCTCGAAGCGAGGCGACATTATTCATATTAGCTTTCATCGGTCGTGTTCAGTTTTTGATGCCCATTTGAAGTTGTGTACCGGTAGTTGGGGGCATTATCTCGCGTACAGGTTGCAATTCTTCTAAATATATACTCGATTTCCACCACTAGAGGTATAGACTGATTCCCAGTTTACGTCCATTACATATATTTGAATTTCAGGACTTCTCTCAGCTTTTTGGTTTCTACGTTGGGGTTTGATTAGTAATATGGATTATCATAAGTAGATTTAGAAGTGGGGCTACACCTCGGTGCGTCAATTGTTATTATACTATAAAGTTTTAATTAAATATTATAATGACGGTATTTGTATTGCAGCTCTGAGCGATACCTCTCCTTTCGAGCTTATCGCGCCGAGCTTCGGCCCCAATCGGACATTCGAATTGAGGCGCCGTCCCATTGTCTTTTCGCTTTCTCATTGTTGATTCCGCCGTACGACAGATTCCGTTTCTAGCGGGCCCGGCTGGGAGGAGGCCCCCCCTCGGAGGTTTGAATGGGTCTGCCAGCTGGCAAGTGGTTCGGGCTGCATTTTTTAGCGCGGGACACAATTACACTGTGCTCCTCGCCGATGACTGTGTATTTGCGGCTGTGACTGTTCTCACTGGCCGGCAAGGTCTTTGGCTCCCCGAAGGGAACAGAATTGAACGCCGTTTTGAGGCATTTCGAAGCCTCATCTCAGGAACATCGCTCAGTTCCGTCAGAAATTGGCGTTTAGACCAGCGGTTCCCAACCCTGTGTTACTACGCCTCCCCATCTTTGAATAGATATGAAATATAGGCGTGTTTAAACTAATAATAACTTTATTACAAGAAATAAATATTCAAATCTGCAATTACAGAAGAATCCTCCAACTTTTACTTTATTAACAATTGAAATTTTGGTTTCAATGAACTATCGCATAATCATATTAATGTTTCTATTTCGATGGTTGTCAGCTCAAATTCAAACGATATATATAAATGGATATATAGATTAGCCAGCTGGGAAGGAGGAGTATAAGGTACTGAGATACCAAATTTTATTATCGGCATAAAAAGTTTAGTATTGAGGAAGGAGAAAACAAGAACAATTCGGCTTAGAAATCAATTTACTTCAAGATATAATTTTTACTATTAATTTAACATAGTAATTACGTATTATTTCTTTAATTTCCTTTTCGAAATAATAGTTGATGACAATTCCATGTGTCGTAAATGAAAAAAAAATTTCATTTCTGTTTCAGTCATTGTCAACGGGAGCGATGTCAGAAATATAATGTCGATTGCGCCTGGAAATATGAATTGGTGCCAGTGCGTTCTTGAGGTGAGTAACTTTGACCATATTTGAGTGTGCTCGTACGATAATCGGTTCGTGGGTAAAATTTAAATTTATTCGATTTGATTCGGTCGGTACTGTTGTCTTTAAATATCTGTTTTGTTTTACTGAAACTTGTGTGTGGCTGAGACTGGACCGGTGGTTTGGAATATCGTCTACCGGTCGTTAATTCAGTGAGGTATGCCGATGAGAAACCCTGTCTGTGCTAATGAGTTGGCGCGGGACTAATCAGCAAATATAGACAGCGTGGTTCATGAATTATTCGTCGTATATATATATATATATATATATATATATATATATATATATATATATATATATTGTATAGACTGTTGATCTAACCTACGTAATAGCGTCGTTCTTGTGCATTGACGCAAGTGTAAGGGTACCAATTGGAGAGGGACAGATGGACCCGTGGAGAGGGATAGTTTGTGCCGGATCCGATAAACTGGGTGGGACAGAGAGGGAGAAAGCGGGGGAGAACCTTGGAGGGAGAGGGAGGGAGAGAGAGCGAGGGAGAGGGAGAGAGGGAGAGGAAGAGGGAGAGAGGGAGAATTAGGGGGGTGGTAGAGGCGTGCCGGTTTACTAGGCCGTTGGCAGGCACGTGGCCGACATGACGGCAAACAGAGATTTTTCATTCCCATGACAACCATCGATCAAAACCCCCTGTTTATACTCGGCGTGTCGCCCTTCCCCTTTTCCCCTTTCCGACCAATAGCATCGCCCTCTCAACATTTGACACCTCCTAAGAGGGGCTCCCTCTCTCCCTCATGTCCCTCTCTCTGCCCTTACCTGTTGCCCAATTGCGGTAGGCCAAATTGTATTATCCTTTAAATTTCAGTCTCGGAAATAATCGAAAATTAGTTTAAAATACCTGTTTTCTGGTCTGAGAGGGGTTGGAATATCTCAGATTTCGTGTGTTTGGTCTTTTGCTAGACAGGTTTCGGTTGCGGTGTTAGTCACTTTTGCACTTTGGATGCCCAAAAACATCCTTGTTGGTTTGGTACTCGAAAATTAGTTAGGAAATTATTTGTTCTATAAGATAATAATTCTACTACTGCTTATTCTAAGGGGTTGAGATATATCGCTACTTTCTTTATAAACTTTATTTATCGAACGAATTTATCGGAGGGAATGAAATATAAAAATAATATAATTATTACCTGGTGTTATCTCTTTTTGGGTGGTTATTATTTCATTATTTCCATTATGACGTAAATATTCTACCAAAATTACTTTGTAATTTTTCTGACATTATTCTGTGATATATGAGAACGATGCGCGAAGATGAAGGATGGGAATTTCATACAACACTATTAGTGTTCACGAATGAATGGTCTCTAATGATATTAATGACCTTCCGCCTATACTCAAATCATTCAAATTTTGTAATGTTTTACGACGTGTAGTAAATTTTTCGAACAGTGAAACACTCGTAACAGTGAAACAGCATAAAATCAATTCGAGTGGCCGTTTAATCTATAAAAAATAAATATTTTCGCGATTTTAACGTAAAATTGCAATTAATAACGTCCCACTGATAACGCGATATTGCATAATTTTAACTTTCCGATAAAGAATTATTCTGCATTCTGATCGATGCGTTGCAATAATTAGTAAACATTTATTCGAAACAATTGTTCGAAACACCGGCGTTGGAATGGATTATAGAACGGTCCCGATATAGGTTGCGTCGAGGACGTGTGAATGAGCATATGAAAATGTAATTTCGAATTAATTATGCAATTCTAATTTATGTTGAAACGCGAAGGCTATTACCCTGCCAGTATATGCGTACCTGTTGCTGCTTTGTGTCCGGTTAGGGGTGTTCGTATATTTATCGATGTCTATCCGAGCGCGTGTAACTCGTATTTTATTTCTCTGTTGTACTTTGTTGTTACGAGAGCGTGAATTATTAAACGACCACTGTAAGGACCACCGGTACTTCTTCTGAGTGCCATCAACCTCTTCGTACGGTCCCTTCCGGCCACTGCTTACGTAATATGTTCCAGGACTTTGGGCCGCCTGTGTTTTGTTTCGCACATTATTTGTTGGCAAAGTTTCGCCGAATTATTTTTTTGGGTCCAATAAAACCGAACTATCAAGTCGCTACCCAAGATATCAATAGTTGACCCTTTAATATCTTTCGACTGATTTATCAGAAAACGATAACCCGGAAGATTAAACCCGGGTGCGTTGTTCTTAAGAACGATGTGTACATGAAGTTGTATTGAGAGATCGAGGATGTACACCGCGCAAATTGCAACTGACTCCGGCAATATTTAATGAATTATTTATGGACCGAATGAAACGCTGGAAATAATAATGAAACGAGAAAGACAATAACGCTTCAAGTTATTAAAGCCCAACCGACTTCCGAGAATTAATCTCGCGTTCTCGGAATGGGAAACCTATTTCAACTTATTTTCAACAGTGAACTAAGCCTATTCTTATCCGAAGGGGACAGTTGAGATATGTGCCCGAAGTCGATTGATACATCGGGAATAAGTTGTTAATATTGAAAAGGCAGGTTTCCCGCTTTGTGCCCAGTAATTAATGGCGTTCATTATACGATGCCGGGTGTAACCTCAGGAGGCACTTGGTCCTGACAGTATATTATTCATCCGCAATAATTTCTTAATGGTTATTCATCTTCCCACATAATCCCCCCCTCATCGCATTCAGGTTCAAATAAAAGATTTTACACTCAGATTTAGAGATAGAATATATTATATTTCCCTACTGGCAGATTTTAAAAGGATCATACAACCATCTTATATTTCTTACGGTCGTGTTTTCATAAGGTTTTGTGTTCTCTGTTTTATGCTATAAAAAATATTTAATATTTTTCATAATTTGTACCGACTCCACAGCTAATTTAAACCTTATAATTCACACTTGCCGAGCATACATGTCGTTTCCTTTGAATGCAAAGGATGAAATACAAATTCTGTTTGTTTTGTTTTCTACCGCATATTAATGTGCGGTTCTTGCACCACTGTTCTTGCCTGCATTCACTATTCTGTGTTTATGTCAGAGACACTTCATTTAACTTGCGTTAAGTGAATAATTTTGAATAAAATGCTCGGCACGTTTTTCTGTGTTAAATACGCTACTTTTTTTGTTTTTTTTAATTGAAATTTATCAGTGACGGACAATGCGATGACATCGAATGAAATGACTCTTAACGTTGTCTGGCATTTCGTCACTATTTCGCCTGCACTAATAATGAAAAAAAAGTGGCTCATTAAATAATGGAGTGCATTCATTAGAACTCCCGTGCTGTTACAAAGTGTTAGAAGGCCGATTCGGAAGATTGTGTAATTCAAATAAAGTACAATCTATAACACTGTACAGTAACAGATAATTCCTTACCAATCGATAGTTGCTATGTGTCCAATTATCACGTATACACAGGGAGGTTAGATGTCGCGACCTACGAATACCTAATATATCAAGATTAGTCTAACTTCCCGTCCTATAATTTTATTTTATTGAATGTCCTTTTTCAACCGTCCAATTTTCTATCCTTATCACGTTTTAATTAAATATAATTATGTGTCTAAATTTTTAGATATTCTAAATTCTTATTTTACTTCCCGACACTGCTATATTCAGACCCCCTAAATTGTTAAAATAGGCTATCGTCTAACCTTGACCAAACTGGACCGTGTACGCGGTGTAACAACCACCTGTATTGCTTTGTTCAATACTAATCGACCGGATTTTTTCCTTTTTTGTTCATCTGTTGTTTCCGATCCTGGATGAGGGGATATAATTTAATGATAGAATAAATAACAAGATCGGAAGAAAAACAAATGAGATATTACACTAATGTATTATGACTTATCTCTCATGGGATAAATACAGAGTGGACGACGAATTCCTGAATTTCGTGACTCTCTGTGACTCGCTCTTCGTAAATTAATTTAGTCTGCGCGAAATGCATTTGCACGTTTCTTGTTCAACCAATCGCATTAGAAAGGAAATTAAAAAGAACTTGATTAAGAAAAATGTGTTGTCTTATGAGTGCGTGCTGGGAGTGGCCCATGACCATTTTTTTTACTGCTCGGAAACGACCAACATTCGTGAGGGTATTTGTAGTTGGACTTCCATTCGTCGAACATTATAGGCACACAAATGGGGCTCATCGTCCTTTCTACTTATAATTTTATTTGAATTGGTACATTTAACGAAAATATCTTTCGGTATTGTTAATTTAACCAACATTTAAAAATATTGACTACTTTGACCTAGAATAACGCGTAAGGAATATAATTTTTTACATTGCTCGGCCAAGTTTTAATTGGAGAAAATCTCGTTTTCCAGCCTCGATTAATTGTGTACGATGTCGGGAGGAATCGTGATACCTGAACGGTTCCGAACGAATCCGTCAACCTCTATTTTATTATCGCCAATATAATCCAAAGTGCTTGGGTCGAAATGATTTCCAGCCGCTGAAGGGCCGTCGGAACCGAGTTTTAATGGCTTTGGCGACTCGGCCTCTCCTCAGTCAAGTTCTAAAACAGTCTTGCGCTATTGAATTTATCTACCGCGAGCTCCGGCGGGGCTAAATTATTTCTACCGCCTTTTCCAACAAAGGATTTTCCTCGATATAAATAATTCATGGCCCGGCCTGTAATAATAATAATTATTAAATTATTAAAAACCTTTTTAATACATCTAATTGGTACGTCTTAGCCCAACTTGAGTTATTAAGTTAAATCTTAATTAAGGGGCAGGGAAATGGGAGAAGGGAATAAAAAAGAATAGGGAAAAAAACTCCTTAAGTAAGTTAGTTAAGATGAGTCATAAACGAAAATAACTATATTATTTTTATCTCTGTTTGCAGATGCCTATGTAATTTCTTAGTTATTTTTGTATAAGGGTAGCTGTGTATTATTCTGAGAAATTTGTGTACAGACAAAATGACGTGAGTGATTGTACAGGATTGAGGATGTGTCCGATCGCCATTCGATGAACGGCTGCGATTGGCCGGAAAATACGTGGGAGGGGGCGGAAATGAGAAATTAGACATGCGGGGAACTACAGGGTGCGGATTGTGAACTCTGTCAGGCTGCCGGGGCCGCTGCAGTTGGCGAAGAATCGGGTAGAATTTCCTAAGGGACGGCAGAGGTCATTTGAAGGTCGCCCGGTCACGTGGACCCACCTAACCTGATTGATGTTTGTCAAGGTCACCTCCAACTGACCTCTACCTTTCTCAAGAAAATTCGACCGTCTTCAGATTTCTTCTCTGGTATTAGCCCATTGACTCCTGTGGAAGTAAAGTTATTAGTTACTTCATGTTCATGCACTCTCTGTTTTCGTTACTAGGATAATAAAAAATTTAGTTATTTTAAAAAAGCGGCCTTAATTATACTTAAGGCCATTGTCCTTACTTATAAATTTAAGAATTCCTTGAAATAACGAAGTAATAAATGTAGGTCTCCACTCGCCTAAACTCCTTTTTTTTACCCATTTATTGGTATAGTCACAACTACAATTTTTTTAAGATTGTATCTAGTAACAGTGCTCTAACTTTACACTCACTCACTGAACTCTCGAAGGAGAAGCGACCCAATGATGGTACTCCCGCTCCTGCCCTTACTCAGGTCGCAAGGAAATCGCGTGGCCATCTCCGCTTTAGGCGACGCTCGGGATTTTCGGGAAGGTGAAGCGAGGAAAGTTGTCCAATTAAGGGATTGGAATGAAGGGATAATTTGGAATGGTAGGATTTATACCGGGAAGCTGCTAATTCTCGAACGAACGGGACTTTTAGGTCATTGTGGATTATTCTGTTAGAGACATATGGTGGGGCGTTGGTAATTTTTCGAAGGATTACGGATTGCAAGGATTGGAGTCTATAAGAATTAGACGGCTCGGTGGATCCCCACAGTTCCTTAGGCCCAGATAGGTTTCAGTACGCAGTTGTAAATTAATAATTTGTTTGAGAGTGATAGTTTAGATCTGTAGTCGAGGAGTCTTAGTAGTAATTTGTAGCGTCGTTTCGTTTCTGTACATTTCAGTCTTGTATGTGGGTTCCATGTCAGTCTTCTGTCTAAGAGGTACGCCTAAACTAGAACGGTTTCGCCAGTGTCAGTTGCACTGGAAATATTTATTTATATCGGCTGCTGATGAAGCAGAGTTTGTATGCGGTTCTTTTTTTTTGAATGATTATATATTTTCGATTGGTCAGTATTTGTCAAGGTAATTATGTTATTACGCTTTTTCCAGTATATAAATTATCTGGGCCCCTAGTGCGTCATATACTGTGCTATTCTACTTATTCCTAACCCCTAAACCGTCAAACATTTATGACTGTCAGCCATAAGATAGAAGTACTATCATTACTTTTATTTTAATTGTCCCAAAAAATGAAATGTTTCGTCTATGATTGACTACTGACGACCTGTTTCTCTTGCAGGGAATGGACGGAATCTTGTTAATTGTCACAGCGCCAGGAAAGATTGTGTTCGTTTCGCACAACATCGAAGGCTTGCTTGGACACCAGCAGGTGAGTCAGACATTGCTTATTAAATTATTCGTTTCTGTTTCCTTTTTGAACTCTAATGTTTCCTAATAATTATGTTTCCTATAAATAATAAAATTTTGTAAATTACATCGAAACGGCGAGTGGTTTTCATAGAGTCGCGTGAAATAATTTAACTAAATAGAGACAATACTATACCATTTTTTGTATGTAAAATTTGTATTATCAATATTAACATTGATTAATAAAAGAAAGTATTCTGGAATCTAACCCGAGATTCGATTCCAGACAATGTTCAGTAAAAAATCTATATCGTTATTTTTTTAACGCTCGTTTGATGAATTGCCAATACGAGTATCCTTGTTTTCAACTTACAGTGGATCCAAAGCAGGAAAGTGCCCGGTAAATGAATATAAACGGTTCACGGTACCTTCAGTTCAATAACCCGAAGGTTCAAAATAGGGAGGATATTTCTGTTCTCTAAAAGTACCGACCTTCATTTATTGGAAAATTCTTAATTGGGTAAGCGGGCCTAAAATTAACTTTCCGCCTTTTACCTCCACAATGTTGCATAATATTTTGGCAGCGTCTCAACGTTCTAAATGTATTTTATCTTGGCGTCTAGCATAATAGTTACACTGTAATACGCCCGTACTATTCTTATCGCTGTAAAGGGACCGATATACGCCAGTTGTTTATTTTTTATATTTGTATCCAGTAATAAAATAGGTTTTTTATTCGCGCAAAAAATTTTTCTGTGAGCTCGCCGAAGAAACTCTCCAGTTTTCCGTCCGAGTTGCGCTCAACGATGCAAGTATTTTTGGTATCGCGGTGGAAATAGCTGTCAGCGTAGTAAAAGTCATCCTCTTCCCGGACGCCTCACTCGGTTGGCCCAGTCGTAAATAATTCGTCTTGGCATAACACGTTCGCTTACCACTTTCCTTGTCTCTCCGTAGTGCACTTTTGCAAACAGAAATGTTTGTCCTATTTATTGGAGAAACGTCGTTACAAGATAGCCTTCAGTTTCGTTTTGTGGGGCTCGCGGACGGGGAAGGAAAATGATTTCTTGATGAACATTTTTTATCGCGTTAAAACGATGATATACGTATTTACCATCATAACTACGGTAAACGAACTTTAGTTAAGTACATTTCGGCACCACACTCAGGGGGGGCGCTAGTTTATCGGTGCAAACTCTAGCGCCTGACAGTGCAGTGAGGATGCTCAAAACACATCCAAAGGCCATAGTGACTAACTCCGCTACTGAAAATGGCGAGCGGCCGAAACCGGTCTAGCAAAAGACCAAACCGGCGAAAGGAGACAGAAACACACGAAATCCACATTTTCCGTTCTCTTTTATAGTTGGCATTCGTGAATGTTTTGCTCTGAATACTGATTGGTTATTCACATCCCAGGTAAATTTCTCTGATTCCATTTCCTCTTTAGGTCCACATCCGTCCTCTTAGAGCCTTTCCCAATCATCTATTGCTGTTGTTGTGACACGTGATGTATTGGTCTATTGGTGATAGTTGGTCTATTGTCCCAATTCCGCCTAGAATTGACGTCTCCTCCTGTCTAATTCTCGACCTAGAGGCGTGCGCATTCGTTTGCCACCTGTGGCGCCTCCGTTCTCACCGTGTTCTGCCGACGCGATAAGTGGGGAAGCTCCTCTGCGCCACCGAGACAGCCGTACGATACTAATTGGGAACGTGCCAGATCGATCATACACTGTATGGGTTGGGAAACGCGAACCGGTAAAGGTCGAATATCATCGACTAGAGCTATTAATAGACGGCGTCGCCATTTTAGCGACATTGCAGGTCTTTCGAGCTTGATTAAAGTTTTATCTAAAAAAAAATAATATACTCTCTTAACTCTAGTTCTGGTAGATGTTATCTTAATGGATACAAACGTATTCGTGTTTGGGGGAAATCCGACTCGGTGTGTGCGGATCTAATCAAGTCGCTTCAGGCCGTTAGTTGCTTTGTGTGCAACGAACGCCGCCCCCTTGGCGCTTCTTCTCTTACGCTAATGAAACGTCACGACGATCGGATCGCAAATGTCGTGTCATTTGTAGCGTAGATTGAAATATTACTTGCTTTTAAATAGCATTCCTATTAAAATGATTTACTAATAGCAGGTACTATAGAATTTATACTATAATGTTTCTTACATTTGAATCGTTCATTGGTTAAAATAAAAATATACCGGTCTATCTTTAAACATTATGTCTGATGGTAATTTTTAGTTATTTAAATTTAAATTGGTGTTCCGGTATCTGTTGATATTACAACATTAGGTGATTCGTCGCATATTTACTGGCATCAATTCGCTTATTGGAGGGGCGTCGCCATTTTATCGTTTTATTTTCATCGATAAGATTTCAAGCTTCGACAGGTCCTCGAGATTGACAGTCAACTTGAAGATAATTGATGTACTGATTTGTAGAATACATGCAAAAAATTACATTTATGCACAGTTTAGCTTTACACCTGTCGGAGTTGGAGATGTTGCGGCCGGCGGCTGAAGGGGCATGCGTGTCCCGTAATTCAAGAAGCTTTGGCCGACCCAATAACAGACAGGGGTCTGCGCCCAAGTGCAACGGAAGCGAAGCGGTGGAGTATGCGTCCATGCCTGTATTGATTCGCTAGTTGCATTCGCCCCATGGCAACACCCCACCATCCTCGTCCTCGTCCGGGCACGTCTTCCTCCATGTTTTTATAATCGGCGGCCATTCGGTGTCCGGAGGAGGCCGCCGCCTCCGGCTGACCGCCCCCCCCCTTCTTCCATCGATTCTCTTTGTTGCGCCGCAAGGGCGGCGCTTACCTTTCTCGTGGTCGATAGACCAAACAGTTTATCCGGCTGCTCTTCTACACAGATACCGTCAAGAATTGTCGGAGAACGCGGGAAGGGTTTTTGCAAAAAGATATCGGAGATCCTGACGCTTTTCCCCCTGCTTAAAAGCACACGAGAGTGTAAGCTCGCTTAATCCGTTTGTCTTTCAAGCACTCGGGACTGGTACAGCGTTCCGACTGCTGTCGCGAGGGCCTCCTCCGGCACCATTTGCAGTGTGCACTCTTCCTCTTCTCCTCCGCAAGCGCACTGCCGGGCCCGCTTGTAATCATGCCGAGCTCGTGTGGTTGTAAGGGAGGTCATCCGATCTCTTTTTGATCTCCTCATCCATCCTTTCACAGGCCATCACCAATCAGTTACCGGCGAAGAGCGTATTGGTCCTGTTGTATTTCCAACTCTGTTGTCTCTATTTTCCTGAGTAGTATCAGTACAGAAAGGCGTTCCAACTCTTCTCGAAGATATTTAAATATCAGAATCTTAAAAAGGGCAAAAATTAAATTAAAAAATTCGTGGTTGCGAATATTTCAATCCCTCAAACAACATAGGAATACACTGTTTTTAGTACACTAAAAATACATTTTTAGGCCTCCCTGTAGTATATCAATAACCTGTCGATTGTTATCACTTGTTTTGATATCCCAAGAACAAAAAAGATCCTCCGTTTCCGATAACTTATATCCCGTTTTAAGAAGAAGAGTTCCCCTGGGAATCGAGAGGGGTCGACGGCGGCGGTTCCTGTCGAGATTACCGGAGGTCGTGGAGGTTCTTAAATCTTCCCAATGTCCGTGGCACTTTAACGGCCGGCTGTGCATTTAGGCCCGCCACTTCACTCGTATTTTATTGCCCTCCGATTGAAACAGCTCCGGGATAAAACAGCTTTAACACTCTTCTCTATCAGTTCCGCCCGAATACCACTGCCTTTAACAGCGGTAATATTTACAAATTTACATTATCTATTAATTTTTTTTATTATTTTTTTTACGATTAACAATAAACACCGTTTAAGCTATTTACGTCGTTTCAATTTTAAATGTATCCCTACTTGCCGTTGTCAAAGTTAACCGTTTGATAGCAAAAAGTCTATAGAACGCCTATAACTCAATATTGGGATATATAAAATAATAAAATACAACTTATCTCCCGTAATATATAAAATCTACAATCGTTTCATCAGTAACCGTGTAACCGAAGAATGTTCGGTATGCCACAGATTCTAGATCCATGTACATTCAATTTAACTTTGTAATATGTTAATTAGTTATTATTTCTTTGTTGATCATTGTCCGCTGGGAATGCTAATGGTGCATCGGCGAGCAGAAAGGATACATTATGATTCTCACGTTGGTACACGGATGATGTCATTAATTTTTCGAGTGCCTATACAATTCAATATCTTTATTATTACTGCGCATCAAGTGGGCCGAATCGCGCAGAACTCTCCCAAACGGCCATACACAATAAATATATACAAAACGGAGCCCGTTTGTTTTAGGAATATTTTTACCTTGGGGCTGAATCACGAGAGGAATTGGGAAACAAAAGTCCCTTCATTGTATTGGGCTACACAGTATAATTGGGTTTAAAACACAGACTTTTGTTCGCGTTTTGTAATATAATTAGGGTCCATAAAACCGCCAAACGAACGTTACTTAAGTACATTTCCGCACCACACTCAGGGGGGCGCTAGTTTATCGGTGCAAGTGTACCCAACGAACTGTAGTTCAGTACATTTCCGCACCACTCTCAGAGGGCGCTAGTTTATCGGTGCAAGTGTACACAACGGGCTTTAGTTCAGTACATTTCCGCACCACACTCAGGGGGCGCTAGTTTATCGGTGCAAGTGTACCCAACAGACTTTAGTTCAGTACATTTCCGCACCGCACTCAGGGGGCGCTAGTTTATCGGTGCAAGTGTACACAACGAACTTTAGTTCAGTACATTTCCGCACCACACTCAGGGGGCGCTAGTTTATCGGTGCAAGTGTACCCAACAGACTTTAGTTCAGTACATTTCCGCACCACACTCAGGGGGCGCTAGTTTATCGGTGCAAGTGTACCCAACAGACTTTAGTTCAGTACATTTCCGCACCACACTCAGGGGGCGCTAGTTTATCGTTGCAAGTGTACCCAATGAACTTTAGTTCAGTACATTTCCGCACCACCCTCAGGGGGCGCTAGTTTATCGGTGCAAGTTCAGTCAACGAACTTTAGTTAAGTACATTTCCGCATCACACTCAAGGGGGCGCTAGTTAATCTATATCTAATAATTTTTATTACATGAGATTCTGCTTCAACTTTAGAACGAGAAGAATGAAACTTTCACTGTTTAAGAATAAAGTAGCTATTATTGAACGAGGAATGTGTGTTTACCTCGGTGGGTACTTTTTTGTGGAGTTGAAGTTCACAATTTATGTGAAAGTGTTATGCGGCGACACTTCATAAATCATCTAACTCTGATTTGAATTTATATTCTGGCATTAGTGGGGCCTTTCGTTGCCTTTCTTTCGACTAAATATTTGACTAAATGCACATCTTGTAAACAGTCGTTTTCGTCCGCCCAGTATTTCCTGCTATTCAATTCCGGCCCCATTGTGTCCGCCAGAGCGCTGCCATTACCCGAGCCGTTTATTGGTCTTTTATTGGCACTTTTTATTCTTTTTTCCATCCGTGAGACGTCTTAAAAGTGCAATAAACAAGTGCTGACAACCCCCCCCCCATCCTACCACCCACGCCCCCACTCCTTCCCCTTTAACGAGGATTCGTTAGCCGGCCATTCATCGGTTACTTCTCTATCTACAATTCTATTTGCCCCCGCCACTTTATAGTGTTGAAAATTCGCAGGAAGTGTTTTTTCTTCAATTCCCGGCGAACCTAACGAAGGATCATGCCAGAGGACTAGGAGGCAAAAATTAAGAGACCCACGGATGAAGAGGAAATAAATTAGTACCTTAACGGACCTTAATATTGTATGAACAGCCGTCAAAGTATATGAAAGTTCACACTCATGCCAACTAATCGAATGAATGAACTTAAATCAAAAGTTGCAGGCCCCTCCGATCCTATCACTCCTCCTTATCACTGCGAACTGAGGACGTCAATGAAGAGCGAACCTTTTGAACAGTTCGAATTATAAACTTTCTTTTTTTCTCTCCTTTATTGTTGCAACTGTATAAAATACAATAATCAACATTGGTACAAGCACTAACTACAATGGAGGAGAAACCCACTGGTTTCTCAAAAAAAAGGGGGGGGGGTTTAAACATTTAGGTCGCGTGGCTGTATTTTTCAAAAAAACTGTTACAATATTACACCACAGACGGTAAACCTCAGTCTCGGGGTTTCGGATGAAAAATTATTCTACGTCCATTTTATTCCGTCCAAATGTTTTTGTCGTTTATTTTATCGCCTATGAATTATCTCTCCGAAATTTCATCGTTATCTCCCAAACTTTCCACGACGTTATTTGGCCATTTGGAACTTTCCTGGTCCGTTCAATGTCGCGGGAGCAACATTGTTGCGATCGTCAAGTGTCACTTTTCTTCTTTAATTTCTAGGTATACGACAGTACCTCTGGTGTATACTCCTCAATTTTGACAGAATAATCTACAGCTATTATGATCCCAACACTGAAAGGTCGCTTTGAAATTGATATAGCGATCTAAAAAGTTTTAAATTTTATCTAAGTCCAGTATTCCGCCAAATATGAGATTTACAGGGGCCGGAAATTGTACCGTGCGAATGATTCCTTCCCAGAAACTGGTTAATATTCAGCGTCGCTCTGGCAATGCTGTAAACCGTTTACATCCGTGTGTTTGTCATCCATCGTTCTAGGACCGATATTGAAGCGGATCATAATATCTTGTTTCAAGGGGGCCGATATTGGTTTCGAACCGGCAGCGTATTACCGTTGGGGTCATTTTCAATTACCCCCGCCGATTTAATCGCTCCGCGTTGTAAACGGTTTGAATTCGGCCCAATTGCGGCTGAACACGACGAAAATTGTCCCAAAAAAGTAAGTTAATAGTAAAAAACAAATAAAAACTGGAGAGCTTGACGCTCAGTGTATTCGGACAGCTTGAGAAAGAAAACGATACAAAATATCGAAGATCACATTCTGCGCACTCTATAAACGCTGCTTGTTTGTCCTAGTTCGGCACGTTTCAGTGAAGGATTCGTGTTCGATCCACTTGAGCCGTTTATTCCTCTGCAATTAGTGAAAATATAAAATAAAAGGCTTTGTAAAACTTTGCCCGTAAGGTAATTAATTGTATTTAATCCTCTTCCAACGAAAGCTTCTTTCCCAGTATTTAAATTATACTCGATTTAATCAGCTGTGGAAAGATCTTTGTCTAATTGATCCCCCTCTTTTTTTGTTTTATTTTTCAGAAACGAAGGCAAATTCCCCCATTATGCGGAGTTTTCACAATACCGAAATTCAAAAATTTAAAAAATTCATATTCAAATGGAAGTACGTATTTCTGTCTTTGCTGGCATAAACTTTAGTTGGAGTAAGTGTTATGTGATTTGTTGTACATAATATCTCTCCAAAATATAGGATATCATTGAAATATTGATGGCATTCCAAATACCTCCGTAATGTCTGCCATTAGTTGCATTCATTCCTTTTTCTTGATTAATTCCCCCAATTGCCGATACAGGTCTGTTTTTATTGCAATTAATTATGAATTTGTCATACTGAAATTTCAGACCCATCTTGCGGTCTGGGCGAGACCAACGATTATATTTAATTCGAAGTCTTTTCCCCGTACATTTCGAAAAGTGATCGCTGAAAATTGAACGCGTCTTAGTGGCGCTTTTTTTTAAGAAAGTATGGTGTAGACAGAAGTCGTTGTGCAAACATTGTGCAATCCGGATTATGACGGCGCTGTAGTTTTATGCAAAATCACGGTCCCCCCTCCGCCCGTTTAAGTGCAGAACGGCCTCGAGCCTCAAAGTGCAGTCGGGATCAATATGCCGATGCCAAATTTTTTGTTGTTCAAGAGAAATATCGAATGCATCAAATTGAATGGGATATATGTAGTTTCACATTCAACAATTCTTTTCCTATTATACTTTACTGGTTTAAAGAAGACTCAGTTAAAACACAAAATTTCATTTAGTTCATATTTTAATTCTATAATAATTGGACCCCACACCCGACTCAACAAGAAGTAACAAACTGACAATATACAAAGCGAAACTTAAACCGACATGGACATACGGTATAGAGCTATGGGGTTCCACCAAGACATTCAACATCACCCGCATCCAGAGATTCCAGTCAAAAGTCCTTCGAAAAGACCATCCTTAATGCTCCCCGGTATGTTTCTAACCACACAATCCACCATGACCTCAACATACCGACAGTCGAAGTCGCGAAATCCCGGTTGCTGAAGTTCCACTCCCGCCTTTCTCCTCATCCTAATCTACTCGTTCAGTCCCTTTCCTTCAGTACCCATCCATTATCCCCCCCCCGCGTCGGTTTAAACGCCGCTGGCCTAGAGATCTTCTTAGCCCTTAGACAATAATTGTTCTTGTATCAAAAGTACCATCTTTGGGTGGTTCCTTTTATCACGAAATACGTGTGAAAAAAATACATACAGCATTTGTACTTATAACATTCAATGTTGATTGTACAAAATAAAAAAATGTTAAAAAATAGAATAATTGGAGGTAGCTTTAAATTTAGCTTTTAAATTTATCCTACAATCTACCCCCCTACTATTTATTTATGTATAATAATGCTTTCGAACATTGAAGTTTATTTCAATGTTCCACAGATTTTTTAAAATAGTCCACTTTGATTTATCTCACGGTGTTATGAGTTAACTAAAAATGCCGCGTATCTAAACGGCGTACTTCAGACTTTATTGGTGGTTCGTTATTTTTTTATTTTATAGTTTCATTAAACGAGAACCGTCCTATATCTCCCACAAGACACTTGTGGGGAAAGATTTTCTCTTAAAGTGGGCCCTATTTTCGAACAGTCATAAATTCGACACTCGACCGAGAGTTCGAGCAACGAAAAAAAGTGTAAGTGTTCTCATTGCTGAGAACTGAGATGAGTGGACTGTTGGATCATTCGGCCTTCCAAAAGTTTGGAATTTCATTTTTTTTCACACAATTTCATATTTAGTTCGTCTCTTGAAATCGTGCTTGAATGTTTAAATTTTGTAATTCGCAAATTTCATCGAGCGAATACAGCGTATATAATACCCCTCGCGGAAGATTGCGAGGTATGAATGTTTTGAAAACTTCATTTTTCGGTTGACATAGAATTCCTTTTTGTCGGTATTGGGAAAAATGAATGTATTTGAAACGCCAGTTTAAATTCGACCGCGGTTCGTTTACCGTATATGCCGTGTTCGGATTGCAACTTTGTAACCGCCGTGCTTTTAATCTTGTCTCTTTTGCCGGATACATTTGGTCGGCGCGTATTTTCCACTGTTTGACACCGTGTCTGGATTGAGTCCAGATTTTTCGACTTTCTGGGGCGGAAGGTTCAGAAATATTATTTAAAGATAGACGTTGACCGAGACCCGGTACCGTCGGGCGCGGGGTATTATGTGAATTGCCGGTATTATGTTTTCTAACATTTTTCGGGCAGGTGCAGTCATTTTATCTGAATAAAATTGTTTAAGGTTTTTCCCGTCTCATTATTATTCTGAGTTTCTTTCGCCGACGATAAAACACTACACTGTTAATATCGCGTTACTCTTTGTGCTATTGCCTACTCCGAAATTAAATAATAATTCAATTTCACTTACAGTACGCTACGTTAATCCAAATTAATACCATTGTAAAGCTCAGTTACCCGTGCACCAAACCTTTAAAGGTTAATGGTTGACAAAATTTTTATTTAAAACAAGGGGAGGTATTGAGGGTTCAAGGCCTGAACACCAGTGTCTGTCGGTACAACATGATCAATCGACCATGAGGGCGTGATTAATTTTATTTTGATAATTTTTCAGCCTTTTTTGGGGGGATTAAAATATTTCACAGTGAATTTCCACTCGCTCGTTAATCGAGAATAATTTTCACAGTCATTATTTTCCGACAGTTCATAAGGGGGGGGGTTTATATTTGACCAAGTGCGTCTGTCAATCAATATAGTGTGGAAGCGTTTCAGTAATTTAATATACTAGAGTTGAGCAAGGTCTCGAAGTAGGGTTAAATCAGTAAATAACTGGACGGAAATACGGTCAACTCAACTAGCCAAAGTGTCGTCTAAGACTATATATGATAATAAAAATAGGGACAGCGAGATGTACCTATACTGTGCTCTATTTGAGTGGTGTACCTTTTGTCCTTTAGCTGTACTTTAGAAACGCTGTAAGGCCGTAAAATATTTCTTAGACGTGATAGGATATCCTGTCCGGGAATTCCTCAAAGGACAATTAGCGTATCGAGTCATTTCGTAGGTATCTAATAGTTTTTTAATTTTCCCCCCTTCTGATACCCAATTATCTGTTGCATCATGGCGCGAGCCGTCGGAAATTCCGGTTACTGGAGACGGCCGCGGCGCATCGATATTTTCGCAAGTGTTCCAACTCACTGTTGAACTTAGTGCAGAGAAATTGGTGTTTACGAGAGTCCCGAGGGCCCCGAAAGCTTATTCCCGGACGACCTTATTCCCGGTTTTTCTTCAACCGGAGTGACGTCGAAAAATAAGCGGCTAGACGGGGAGGTGCGCTATAACTAACGGCGCGTGTACCTTGCCGGACAATCCAATCTCATTAATAAACAGACCGTCCCCGCGGGGGGCGGTTCAATTGGACGCCGTCTGGTTATTCGAGCCGCCGCCTCCGCCTCCACCTCCGCCTCCGATTTGTCCTCCCTCCATAGCGCTTCCAGAGTCCACCGTCGGCCCTATAACCCGTCACATTCAATTCCCAGCCTTCCATTCTAATTTATATTATTATCGCCCACCTCCGAAGGAGGAGAGGTCTACCGAGCGGGAGGAAGCAGTTCAGAAATTTTCTGGACGTCTTCATTCGGTAGGACAGCCTTCAAAACAGTTTCTTTTTAATAACATAATAAATCTAATAATAATAACCCTTCCGATTATGTTTTCGACAGAGATTTTTTTAAAAATTTCGATTATGACGAAGGGACGTTGAAAAAATAGAAAATTTTTTGAAATTTCAAAACTTTTCGCGTATTTGTCCCACATTTCCCCCGAGTGAGATACACTTACCCTAAAAAGGAAAGTTGAAAAATCGAAATTTATGAAATGTCAAAAATTCGCGGATTCCTCACAAATTGTCCTCGACAATTTATTATCCCTTATTCCACAAATATTGCATTTATAAAGGTGCGAATTATAATGGAACCGCTTGTACCGATCTATGAGTTTCGCAATACCTTCCAACATTGCCTGGAATATTGCCAGAAATGTTGCACAAAATAATTCCTACGATAGTTCATTTAGTAAGGAGTATTGGTGTACTTCAGAATTAGAAATAGTGAACAATTATAAGATAACGTTTCATGTCTCAAAAGTTTCATCGGTCTATTCGACTATGAAAAGTATTTGAAATGAAATTCTACGCGAGAGTTCAGCGGGGGAATTATATTTCGGCTTTCCTTACGAAAGTTCCGCCCCGCGTAAAATAATAACCCGGGGTTGCCGTTTAAAGGAGGAGAGAGGCCAAGTTTTAAAATGTAAGAGTTTCTGCGAAACGGGACCGCAAGGATTATGTTGCGGTTAACTGAAGCGAGCCCGTCTCGATGTATGTGTACCGACGGTTAAATAACTTTTCGACTGAAGAACGGAATAGCTTTATTTTTCTCATACCAGCTTCACATACTAGTTCAGGTTATGTGTTGAAGTTAATACCGCGGTAAACTACATACATGGGGAAAAAAGGTACTAATATATTGAGTACTCAGAGCTTTTTATGGTTCGAATAGAAAATATTTTGAATTCAAATCTTAAAGAATTGAGTATTAATAGAAAGTCAGAATTAAGCATGAAGACTTCTCTGTAAGACCCCCTACTTGTGTACTTCGAGATAAAAATGAAAGAGACCATTGTTTAATGCAAAACAAAGTATAACTAATGACCATCCCATGCCCCTTGGGTTATGTGCGGGCGGCTCCATTCTAGGCCCCGGTCGTTGTACGCGACAATACCGGAAGTCGGATATTACTTCATCTAACGCCGCTCGCGGAAGCCTTTATTCATTTCATAACAGAGATTTAAACGGAAGTATACCAAAAAGATGGTGACGAGTTTATCTCATTAAAATGTCGTTATCTGGGTATAACATCTGATCAAAACTACATTTTTTGTATTTTATTGAAGCACGCTGTTGTGGAATATGTACTGCTCCTTTTTTTCGAAATTGACAATATATATTTCATGTACACGACATTACAACTTTATTTCCACGCCGTGTAAGGTATAATAGGAATATTTGCGAAAACTGGTTAGAATATCTCATCGTTCAAAATTTAACAATACCCCCCTGCGTGTATACCAAGTTCTCGTTCATATCGGTCTCGTTTGAACGAGCCATGTAGAACGTTCAATATCATCTAGTGACCATTTTTATCTTATATTCCATTTTCGAGATATATCTTATGCTATATTAAAGGTCTCTTCCTCGTAGAAGGGAATTTATTGGAACTCGAGTCTGTTTTTTTTCACCTACCCCATTTAATAAACATATTAAAATTACATTCCTCATATGGAATACCGCTTTAATACTGGATAATTTGATAGTTTTTATGCGTTATAGTGTAAACTCTAGGTGTTGTCAAAACTACTTTACTATGAACTAATTTCTAAACTATCCTTTGGTAATAAGAACAACATTATTCTTTGTTTCAGATCGAATTGTTGGGCCAGTCTTTGTTCAATATCACGAAATTGGAAGATCACGAGGAGTTGAAAAAAAACTTGAAACCAGATGCTGATGACGGTATTTATTTTATTTGTTGTAAACAATCTACAATTGACTCCTATAATTTATTAATATTTATACCGAAATTCAGCACAGGTGAAAACTCTTCCAGATAATGTTTTTGGCAAAAAATTCGATTTTTAGTAGAACAATTTTTGGAATTTTCAAAATTGTTCGCGGATCCCCGACAAAGTCTCATGGTATTAACATCCGTTATGATTTAGTTAATTATAATTGTATACCCATAGTGTCGAATTTCTTATCGAAAATTCTTTTAAGCTCTCAAAATTTGTACTCCTTCACTTCGATGTGTGAGGGCACATCATGCTGCTCACATGAAGCAGACAAGGAGCAATTTTTCAGTTTAGAATACCCGTTTTGTGGTCTGCTAGGGTTTGGACTACCGCAGATTTCGTGTGTTTTTCCTAACCATCCAAAGTGGCGAAAGTGATTAACACCGCTACTGAAGACGGCGAGCGGACGAAACCCGGAGACGGAAACAGCGGGAGACAGAAACACACGAAATCTACAATTTTTTCAGTTTTTGGGCGCGAACCACTTTAGTGGCTTTCTAAATCTGTATATCTATGTATTTTTCTGATATTAGTGTTTCTTGACACTTTTCTCAGATGAAGCGCTGACAGAGCCGGGCACGAGTTGTGGGGAGAAGGAGAGCGGCCGGAGGCCACAGAGGAGGTCCTTCTACATCAGGCTTAGGCAGAGGTCCGTCTCGAGGAGCGAGCAGCCCCAATACGAGATGGTCTATATCGTCGGCCACCTCAGAGTGCCGCCCCCGCCGTCGCCCAGGAAACACAAGACAGGTTAGTTTAACATACCTGTTTTGTGGTCTGCACTGTAGGTTTTGGCGTACGCAAGAGTTGGGTCAATACAGTCAGGGACGCTTTGTGGTGTTTCTACATTCTGTCTCCTCTCGTCATGGGGAAAACCTTTGCAGTCCTTCCGTGCTGGATGGGGCCGGTTTCGGCCGCCATCTCACCATCTGTGAGTTCAGTGTTCGTGCTGTGTGTGTACGTATCTTTTGTTATTGGGAATTATGTTTGTCTTATTTGAGTTGAGGGGTGGGATTTTGTACAGTACAAGTGACAGTGACAGTGCCGTGAGGATGCCCGAGAAACATCCAAAGTGCCAACAGTGACTAACACCGCTACTGAAGATGGCGAGCGGCCGAAACCGGTCTAGCAAAAGACCAAACCAGCGAGAGGAGACAGAAACACCACAAACCTACGACAAGATAGGTTCTTTTTTAACGTTTTTATTTCAAGTACAATTGATACATGTATATTTTTCAAGTGTTTGTCTCGATAAAGAAACCACCCGATTATGGCACTTTTTGACACGATTTAACTACTGTCCGAAGTGATCTCTGGGTTTGAGCCGTCTTGGCGGAGATAATGGACTGGTAAAAGGGGAGAGTGACCGAACGAGCAAATTAGGATGAGGAGTAAGGGCGGGGATGTAACTTAAAGAACCGGGATTTCGCGACTTCGTCCACTGTCGGGTCGTTATGAATGGTGTGATTTGAAACATAACGGGGAACGTTAAGGATGGTTCGAAGAACTTTTGATTGGAATCTCTGGATGCAAGTTGGATATCTTGGTGGAACCCCATAGTTCTATACCCTATGTCCATGTCTATGAATGCAATTCCCGACAGTGAAATTTGAGAAAATATTGTTTTGGGCCGGTTTTCGTCCACTCTGAACTTCAATTTGAATTATGTCCGTGGGTATATTATTTCTGGGATCAAATATTTGTTTGAATTTGAGATCTTAATTTCAACTCTTAATATTTCCCTGCGATTGCAATCCGGTAATTAAAAGTTTCACTGTGCATACACACGGGGCAATTTCATATATTTTTCATACGAATTTAATACAATCTTTATTTCATGTAATGGAATAGACTGTAGTCACTGCGCACACTTGGAAGTTTTATTAACTACGCCTTTACTGGACATATAAATAAGAACTTTCCCGGTATTTCTCGGCGGAGTCCTCTTAGACGGTATAAATCGCTGGGAATAAAATTATATGACAATCTCTCGGTATCATTATTTAGACTCTAAATAATCGCGTCTCCTCTCTCCCTTTCTCTCCCTCTCTCTGTGTCTTTGCTGCTAATGGATTTTATCTCTCGCTTTGCTTTGTAATGCAGTTCTTACTCATCCGTCCACTTCTTGCTTCGCTGCCATTATAACCGGCGTACCTATTATTAAGTGCTTGGCAGTTTAATTTATTCCCCGATGGTACGTGGAGGGGGGGAGGGTCAATTATTCCGGTTAATCTTTGCCTTTCAAACGGAGATTGCAGAACTGTTCCAGGCGTACAGTTAATAGCATTTCGTTTCTTTACTTCCACACTCAGCGTCATACTCCCAACCTATTATCAGTTTCATTTAGTAACATACATTTCACAATTCTCCTGATTTCATGCTACAGTATTTTTTCTGAGCTTCTTGGTTGGTAATACCAAGTCCCATCAAAGTCATCTTAGTAGATCAAGTGATTTCATTTCGATTATTAAAACTAACAAAATATATTTGTTTATTTTCCCATGACAACATTATTTATTGGTTAGTTAACCCTCTATGGGCCAAATTTTTATTTTAAATCCAAAAAAATTGGGGGAACGAAAAATCAACAATTATAAACCTATATATGCAAATGAAAAAAATGATATTGATATTGGTTGTCTTGACATAAGATTTATGCCCCATCTCACAAAAAAAGCTATAATTATTTGGTAAAATCTCCATAAATTGAAATGTGACCTGAAAGTTACACTGGCCCATAGAGGGTTAAACAATTAAACTTTTGATATACCAAAATGAATTGTATTTAGAGTCCGGTTCATTAGGAAAAATTGAATTGTGGCTCTGTTCTAAATTGGATCTGTTTTCCTTTCAAAATTATTTTTTTAATGCTTTTGAATGAGCATTACGTTGACTTACAGTGCTCATTGTTCTCTCCAGACCGGTACCGATTTGAGAGGTGCTTAAATAATTATTTAAGCCATTAAAGAAAACACATTCAGCACGTCTAGGAATATTTAAAGGGGAGTTTGGTGCGTTTTCCTTATTGCGAATTTCGCCGCGTAAGCTTTGTGTATCTGGTTTATGAGTTTTATTTCCGTTATTCAGTTCTATTTGTCCGCCGCATCGATAAATTCCAGGAAGGAGCAATTTCCCATTGCGCCCACGCGAGATTGAACTCTGTTGTACTGACCTTTATTGGACTCATATTTTTTTTAAATTGGCCGGCTTTAATTTGACCCGAACTTCGGGGGACCTAATTGTGCCCGGCCTTTGTCAACTGAGAGTGCGTTCGGAAAAATATTAAATTCCACCGAACGATTCGGACAATTCAGAGCCCAATTGAGCCCACATTTGCACTCATTCATGGGGTACGAATCCCCATGGCTTTCAAAATCATGTTCAGGATAATATTTTATGTGGTATTTTTTTCCTATTATTATCCTATTTTATGATACTTGGTTATTGTCTTGAGCTACGAAATTTTCGGAGCTCCAGCCATTCACATTTTAATAAATTAAGTGAAGAGTAACAAAAATTGCTATTGTCGTTTTCTGAGATACAGTGAATGCATTATATGTTATTCCTTGATTAGAAATAATTATCATTACCATGAACGAAATTGAATGCAATTTTTAATTTGGTCTTGTTAACGTCAGCTACGCTCTTCGCTACTCATTAAATCTAGAGCCGCGCACGATTCAGAGTTTTGCATTTTAAATACGCCGTTCATAGGAAAAAAGAAGATAATAGTAGTTTGATGTGGGTAAACTTCTTTCGTTATTGGAACTTGTTTCTGATTTTAACCAGTAATGGATTCTTATAAACTCCGAGATTATGAATTTTAATTCGGGGCACGGTTTTGCAATTTGTCATAGCGCAAGGTGATTTGCTTATTCGTCGATTTACAATCTTTTTACCCCGTTCTAGAGAAATGTATCGTTCTTTATTAACTGTTTGCAGTAGCTACCGTTTGGGATACTAGACTTCCTCTCGCCCAGTTTGGTCTTGATAGACCGGTTTCTCTGCTTTCTTTTAGTAGACAAACACCGTAATTACATCACCTACTTTCAGGAGGCCGTCACAAAAAACAGTCCAATAAAGGTAAATTAGTGTAACCCAGATGATATTATGACAAACACGAAAACTACATCGGCATATTCAACTCTAGATGTGGGCGGCATATTGTGATAGATGTAATTCACCCGAAGGATTCCGATGAATAACTGACGAATTCGTAGGAGAAAGGCAGGTTGGCTTTAGTTTGTTTTATGTTTACATTCCCCCGCCATTTTACGAATTCGTGTTGTTTATCGGAAGCTTTCAAGTGTGCATTGTCAAGGTAATGTGCCGCGTATTGGACTGCACTAATTCGACCTTATTTTTTTGTTCTCTATAATGAAACAAACTAGAGCAAATATCAAAGAGCGTGTGATAATTTTTCGGTCAAACTTTGTGTCCAGAAACTTTCATTTGCTGTCGGGGGTCCTCCGTTAAGTTCGAATTCCAGGTGATCATCCACCTCTTCCTCCTCCGCCTCCTCCTCCTCCTCCTCCTCCTACCTCCTACTCCTCCTTCTCCTCCCTCCCACTTGGTTCGTAGTCATCACCGGGCCCGTCCCAGCCAAGGCCGACTGCATTTTAAAACAATTGTAACATTGCGTCGGTCTTACGAAAGTGTTTCTTTAAAGCGCCTTCACTACAGCTGCCGGTTAAAAAATAAAAATTTCATTTCCAAAACAACCTGGAAGGAGACTTTTTTTCAATTAAATTCTATATAATTCTCCGAATACTCTGAATTATGAACGAGACGGTTACATGTTTTACATAAGTAGTAAAAACAGTAGGAATTATAAAATATAAATTATTCATTTTCAACATTCCAATCTATAAATAACGCAGTTTTACTTGAAGAGTTGTATGTTTGAAACTCATAAAATAGTAGACCTAAAGAGTTTTGGGTGAGGTAAATTTATTTTGTAAGAAACGGGGTGTGAGGTGACAAGGCATTTACTGTGGTGGCACTAAAGCTATCCCACCGGTCTGCCCGTTCAGAAAACCGACGCGGCGGCTAATTACACGCGAACGGTCGCCTAAAATTACCCATTACCCTTTAAGATATCAACGGTAAGAGTTTGGGGGACACCGCCGCCCTCTACCCTAGGTATAATACCAGCGCGGAGGTATTTTCGCCTGTCGCTTACCTACCAGCGAAGCGTTAAGTTGCCCACTTCGTGTCGGGACCGAGCCCTCTTGATTGAACTGGTTTTATTTCTGTCTGATTTCTAATTTGATATAATACGGTTACAATGGCAATTGCAGATTTTAAATTTGACTTAAATCGCGGTATTAGTATATCGTACAAATCCTGCGTTTTGTCATACCCGTATGTATATATTTTAACGAATATCCGTTATACATTTAGGTTCGAGCTTAGTGCACTCTTAAATAACATAAACTCGTTTCCAAACGCATATTTCTAACACTTGCTCTTCCACGTTATTCTGGGCCCTTCTCACGAATTAAGATGAATTTTCACTATTTCAAAATTGTCTTTTTACAAATTTCTCCGAACAGACGAATTGTTCATTCGGCGATCTCCGATTTATTTCAGCGCTGTAAAAATATCGTTCATGAAATTGCAGGCCGTAAAAGAATGTATGATTGAAATTCCAAGGGCTATAAGAAAAATAGGGAAATGTTTTCCCTTTCACTTTTATTATGCCCCCCCCTTCGATTAGTCACGAGTGTGTAGAATGAAGCTCTAAAAGTGTTGTTGTGCATGGAATTGGACAACTGTTGTTTACTGTTGTATATATGTCGGTCCAAGTTGGACTGTGTCCAGTAGCAGCCCGCTTCCAGAAATGTCCCCGCTTCCTTCTGTCCCTCCTCTTCGGCTTTAGTCTTCTTATTTGTTTCGCTTCAGCTCGGCTTACAAGACCGAACGGAGCGTGCTTAGATTAGAACTTAGACGGTTTGAAAGTGCCGTACAATTCACGAGTGTATACCCTGTATGGACAATAAATTGAAAATGTACACGGAGGTTGGGAATCACATCGGACGTAAAACAGAATCTATAATATTATAAGCTTTTAAAGCATCGCTCTTTGCATGTCCTGTTATCAGAATTGAATATTCCAGCTCCTTCGACCGGCCGTTCTCTTTTCCTTGGATTGTACCTCCATTTTTTTGAATTTACAAACTGTGTATTTTATTTAAATGTTGTTTATAGATAGTTTTTGTACCGTTGATTTCGTGTGGTTATGTCTCCTCTCGCTGGTTTCCATCCACCCCTACTGAAGATGGCGAGCGGCCGAAACCGGTCTAGCAAAAGACCAAACCAGCGAGAGGAGACGAAAACACACGAAATCTACGGTATTCCAACCCCTCGCAGATTACAAAACAGGTATTCTAAAGATAGTTTTTGTAATTTTTTTTCTAAAACTCTCTTCAACGTGGGTTCAATCTTGCCGACGGTTTCACACCTTTCCTCCGTTCAAAGTAAAGCCCTACTCCTGTTCCGCCACGTGGAACCGTTCTCGGGGTCTATTGACGATGGGAGAAACCTTACTCGAATCGGACGCGTACGATACTATGTGATTCGAATTTGCAACGTATGGAATACCGTAGATTTCGCGTTCTTCTGTCTCCTCTCCTCGGTTTGGCCTTTTCCCAAGACCCCGTTTCGGCTGTTCGCCATCGTCAGTAGCTGTCGCCATCGACAGGAGATCTAAAATATGGAGAACATTCGATGATTAGCTTACTTACAATCCAAAAAGAAATATATACTTAGCCGTACTAAGCAACTGCACGTTTCTCCTCTAATTATTATCATGAAATTACCTCCTGGAAACTGGAGGACTTTATCGATTCGTTGAAGTGGAACCGGCACAGACCAAGTGATGCGAAGTTGAAGATACCCTCTCCTCCTGAAGACACTTCCAAACAAATATTCCAGAACACTTAACAAACTTGCGTTCTACGAAGGTACACACCGACACTGTTGGGTTCTACGAAACTCATGTCGTTCGGAATCAATCCAATTATTTCAATCCCCAAGTCCCCTCACCTTGGGGTGATCTAAAGATTAAGTTGCATTTAATTAACTTCCTAGTAAAGTAATCGTTCTAAAACGCTTTTTTGAACGTAGTCGGCTTATAATTTAATTCCTTTATTGCATTCGCCTCATCCTCAGCAAGTTAGTAAAGAAAGCATGCAGTTTGAGGATCAGCAAAACCAAATTTTTTTTCAAATCATTAATACGTTTTATATATATTTTCTAATGTATTGTGTAACTACGAAACACAACAAGATGTCCTGAAATATTTGTCATGTGTCGATGAGGGTTGTATGACGTTTATGATTAGCGGCAATGAGGAAGTCTAGTCCTCTCTTATTCCTGTTATTCATTTCAATCAAACTGAGATAATAAAGTGTATTTATAACGACAGTAGACCGTGTGAGTTCGGGAGACATCTTTCGATAATTTCGGACGTTGCTAGAGCTGTCAGAAACCGAAAACTGGGTTCGTTGAAAAGGGAGGAAATGAAACGGATGCAGGACACTGTTGTGGCTTCTCGAGACAGCTTTCGTGAAGCCGCCAAACGCTCCTCTCGTTCGGTTGAAATTCCTCCATCGAAAATACATACATTATCGCTTCTGTTCGATTCATACCGTCCTTCCGTTGAACCAAAACGCAAGATTCTAACCAATATGTTGGAACAGGATGAATTTTATAATGAAAATTGGAGGAAACAAAATTATATTGGCATGAAAACAAAAATCTATCGTGATATTTAATCTTGTGTAGGGCATAACATCTAAATGGCACTAAGGAACTCTGCTTCAAACCAATGATTAGGGGAAACTTGATTTTCCACCTGTATATAGGGGCTTTCACTGACTATATTGGTACAATCATACGGTCTAGACCAGCGGCTCCATCAGCCTCCCTCTTGGTGTCAGAAGAAGTGAGAAGCGGGGACTTAGGCAATCTTCGTGATTGTGTAAATGCGAATTGAATAGCCCGATGTCATAAGCCTTGACCGTCTTCCAAAAAATTTGAAATCTCTCCAAACAGTTTTTTTTAGAACCGTCAGTTTTCACAAACCGAAAATCGGAATAGAACAGTCTTAACATTTCTGCATACTCTCCTATTATGAAAACTTATTCTTATAAGGCGATTAATACTGTGTTCCAAATATATAACAGGAAACCTATCTGGTAATGTGTATTTCCGATGATAAAAGTTATGATTTCTCTTTAAATACAAATTATCAGGATTAACTAGCGCCCCCCTGAGGGTGGTGCGGAAATGTACATAACTACTTAACTTTAGTTAAGTACATTTCCGCACCACACTCAGGGGGGCGCTAGTAATTCGGTACAAGTGCACCAAACGAACTTTAGTTAAGTACATTTCCGCACCACACTCAGGGGGCGCTAGTTTATCGGTGCAAGTGTACCCAACGCACTTTAGTTAAGTACATTTCCGCACCACACTCAGGGGGGCGCTAGTTTATCGGTGCAAGTGTACCAAACGCACTTTAGTTAAGTACATTTCCGCACCACACTGAGGGGGGCGCTAGTTTATCGGTGCAAGTGTACCCAACGCACTTTAGTTAAGTACATTTCCGCACCACACTGAGGGGGGCGCTAGTTTATCGGTGCAAGTGTACCCAACGCACTTTAGTTAAGTACATTTCCGCACCACACTCAGGGGGCGCTAGTTTATCGGTGCAAGTGTACCCAACGCACTTTAGTTAAGTACATTTCCGCACCACACTGAGGGGGGCGCTAGTTTATCGGTGCAAGTGTACCCAACGCACTTTAGTTAAGTACATTTCCGCACCACACTCAGGGGGCGCTAGTTTATCGGTGCAAGTGTACCCAATGCACTTTAGTTAAGTACATTTCCGCACCACACTGAGGGGGGCACTAGTAATTCGGTGCAAGTGTACCCAACGCACTTTAGTTAAGTACATTTCCGCACCACACTCAGGGGGGCGCTAGTAATTCGGTGCAAGTGCACCAAACGAAGTTTATTTTTATATTTTTCTTATATAAACAAAAATAATGCCATATATTTGGCAGTCAGAACCTAATAGTTGTGACCAGTTGTGTGATCAAATATATATTTGACCGATAATCCGACAAAGAATTAAACCGATTAAAAAAATCCCTCCCAACCCAAATAAGACAAACAACATCCCCCAAAAACATAATAATATATATATATATATATATATATATATATATATATATATATATATATATATATACATATACACGACTAACAAGACAAACCCTACAGTATAAGTGACAGCAGACCACAAAACAGGCATTCTAACAATAATAATCTTTCAGGGTAGGTTCTTCTTCTCAGTTTCACAAATTGTTTGTTTCATTGAATATACGATATTGAAAATTGTCCACGTATATAAGTCCGTCGAAGCTGTCATTTTGCACCTTTTTTTTCATTCCCACCTCCGTTATTGTAGTTTCAGTCAGTCGGGTTGTTGAATGTTTCACTAGTGGGCACTAGTACGTGCTTCGGGTTCGAGTCTGTTCGGTTAATAGTTTTTAAAAAAAAAGAAAGAAAAACAAATCTCGTAAATTTGTTTCCCCCGTTCGACAGTTTTTAGTTTTCCTAGTTTTTGTTGCCAGTGCATTCGGGCCGCCGGCTCGCGCTTTATCATCGGACTCGTCCCCGGCTTGTAGTTTTTCTTGTTCCATGTTCTCCTTTTCTATTTCTCTTTTATTTTCCGCTCCTATCTTATCTCCCGTTTCTCCTGAAATATTGTAGCCGCCTACAATGTAGCAATTAGCGTCGTTGCAGTTGCGGCAACGATCGGTGCCGCGATAAAGAAAAAACCCCCCGACCGAACAAAGTCCGAACTTCACTCAGCCCCGGTCATCGTGACAAGTAATTTAAATTATAGTCGATTACTATAATAGCGAATAATAGGATAAAATCCGAATCCGGTTTTTTGATTCGGTTCCAAGCCGGACCTATTTAGACCCCTTGCCATCGTCAGTAGTAGCGAAACTGTAGCAATACATAATTCGCTTCCTCTCAAACCGGACGGAGTTAATTCTTCAAGAAACAAAACAACGGCCAGGGTCCTTTCACGCCCCTGCTAATTCTCCATAATGTACAGAGTGTCCCAATATTAAATGTAAACCTGTCTCCTCTCCCTCGGGTTTAATTCTTCTCCCAGATGAATTTCGGACACTCTGTTTAACAGAAGCCCAAACCACAGAGCGAGGTGACAGAAAATCGATAAAAAAAACCGCGGCAGATATTAATACGGCGGGAGCATACGGGAATTCGAAAAAACAAAAAAATGTCCTTTGAAGTTTCATGAAAACTAAAAGGAAAAGGAAATTCGACACAAAAAGGCGGTTATTAGACGCGAATTTGGCAAAAGAGCGCGGCTTTTAGACCGAAATCCGGCCGCAAAAGGCAGTTTTTTTAGGCAAATTCGGCACAAAAAGGCGGTTTTTAGAAGTGAAATGGGCCCAAAAATGCGGTTTTTAGACACAATATCGGCCCAAGAAGGCGGTTTTTAGACCGAATATCTGCCCATAAAGACGGAATTTAGACGCGAATTTGACACAGAAAGGAGGTTTTTGGACGCAATTTGGGCAAAAAAACGGCGTTTTGAGACCCAAATACGGCCCAAAATGGCAGTTTATTGACGGATACCCGTCAGAGTCCATTGGTAACATATCCTTAAGTGGACGTCATAAATCGGTCGACTGACACTAGATTTGCCGTTCAGTCTCTCTAATTATACTTGGGTGCCGAAGTGGCAGAGTGTCCCCCCCCCCCTGGGATCCTAAGTGGCTTTGAAGAGATATACTGTTGGTTGGACGCTGAATGCAACGTTGATAACACTCAGGTCGTTGATTCGAGACCGTCGCGTCGCATTCCTCTTCATTCTTATTTTAGAACGGGTTTATTTATTTTAAAGCGCACTTTTAAATTGTACAACCGATTCGGGGGACCCGCAGTCGTGATCTTACATGTAGTGAAATATTTTAACGACTCTATAGTCGGTAAACTATCTAATTAAAAATCCTCCATTACGTAATTTCACCTCTATATAGACTTATAGTAAAGTCTTCCGCGAAATTGTTATAATTATTGGTGTTGTCGATACTCTTTTTTCCCACAAGTATTAACGACAAACGCGTACTAAAAAATGGCTATTTAAAAAAAATTGGACTTTATTTCAGTTCATTTCTTTACGTTAGGCCGGCTCTTTATGTCGCCTCGTAAATTTTTTAAAACACAGATTTTCCCAATCATCGTCAGTATGCAGCGACAATTCTGATACCGTTAATCAGAAGCCAGTCCCCTAATTAACTTATTAAATCGCTAATATTCTTATTTATTAATAAGATAATAAGATTTGATTTTCAATAGTTCAATTCAGAATTTTCGATGATTCCAAAAAAAATATGTATACATTGTATAGAGAAATCAATCTGGACGACACGTGTATCGGTGGGGGTGGTTGTGGGGGGCGATGACTACAACCTTGGTCACAATCAGCGGTCGGAGAAGAGTCGCGTCAAATCAAGAAAATTCTCCTTATCTGGGACACCTTTATTAGTCCTCTAATGCGGCCATAGAACCCGGCGGCTCCATTTCCAGCCGGAGAAAGAGCCTCCGTCGTCGCGATGCTTCGGGTCCACAGCCACCTACTTTGGAGGACGTACGCGGAACAAATTGATGGACCCGTTGGACGGAATATATACATATATTCAATTTCGCAATCCTTATACGTAAATTTTTCAAGAGTTTTCCCAGGTTTTAATGTGCTCCTTATCGTAGGAATGATTGTGTCACACTCATCGCGTTTTGGCCCACTTCTAGACCGGTATCGGCATAACGTCAATGTCAAGGATTAATTAGGAAATAAATTAAGAATTACGCTTAACGGGGAATTAATTTTTCTTAGAATAAACCCTATATAATCCTGTAACGGGTACAACATCTATATAATCTATCATTTAATATTTACTCGCGCTAGGTTCTGAATCGCGTGGATCGTGTGAGGTGTAAGATTTTTTCCTGCTGAAAAACATGCTAAGCTTTGCTCGAAGTGTCTTTTCGCTTCACATATCTCACAATAAGAACTCACAGCGTCTGGAATGCTGGAGATGCGCCCAACCCTTTGCTTTATTCAGCAGCGAAAAAGCATCTTACAAGCACTCTGCAGTAAACTTCTCTACTCCGGACGATATCACTTTGCAATTTCAAGATTTATTCAGATTAAGTAAAAAAAATTGTAATTTTTTTCGGTCGCGAGGCCGAATCGCGTCTTATTACATTCTTATACGGGCGAGATAATGCATACGTATACAGTTTCGCAATCCTAACACTTGTATATCCGTCGAATAGTCTGTAATGTATATCTGGAATACGGGAGGCTATATAACTCTTGAACTCCGGGCCATTAATTATAATGGATAACCATTACTGCGCCGAATGCCATTAGCGGGAGTTACATTTATCTATTAATGACATTGTCGATGTCGTTTAACTTTCAAATCGGCAATTATCAGCTTTGTTCTGCAGTGCGGCCGACAAGTAAACAAAGTAGATAACCAGTTTTAACAGAAACGACATTCCTCAGAGAAGGTTAATTTAAATTCAGGTTCGTAGTATTCCACGGCCGGTGCCACAATTATGGATTATCCGCGTAAGTGTATGCTGAATTTAGACTATCTGTTGCCAAAGTTTAAAAAAATAATAGTGTTGATATTCCGAACAGAGGCCAAAGGAATGCCTTAAGCTACCTATATTTTGTTGCGCACCATCCAAACCTATTCTGGAGGCACTATTTTAGTTCAATAAAATTAAAAATGTATCTAGTGTATATATTTGTTCAAATTCGTATTATTAACTCGTGAAATATTATTCGACTTGTCAAACTTGGAAATGAAAGCGATTACGGGGTACAAGGGTGAACCTTCTATCAGCTAGAACTTTCTGCTTCCGCCTTAAGGGACATTTTGGAAAGTTTCGGACTTGACGATTCGCGTAGGCCAATTTGGTCGGATGACTCGGTTGAAAATATCTATACGAAATAATTATAAATCCGATAGAATTTCCGCGGCCTTATTTTCGAGGACATTCGAGGAACTTTCTGGGTTTTTTTCCGCCGTACGTTCCACTAATTTTCTCAACGTTCGGTTGCAGACACTCAACTGAGCAGCGACATCGTACTGGTCGCCATGCTGAAACCGGTCAGGGAAAAATGTATCTCCGAATATTCTCTTTTGGAGGCCAACAAAGAAGAATGGACGACCAGGCATTTGGTCGACGGCAGGATCATTTTCAGCGATCACAGGTGAAACATTTTCTGGCGCTTTGTAACAGTGCTGACACGATCCTTCATCTTAGAAACCCGCCGATGGGATCGAAGCACCCAATCTGCCTATTTTACTCTTTTCGTATTTCATTTTTTAATTACCGGAATAACTGTACTCATAATCGATGTTTTTATTTTTAATTCAAGGATCTCCATTACCTCCGGGTACCTGTCCGAAGAAGTCACTGGCACGTATGCCTTCCGGTACATGCACAAAGACGACGTCCGGTGGGTTATGATAGCTTTGAGGAAGAGTAAGTAATTCAATTGAAATAATTTAGATAAAAGCTTTCCGAAATTCTCTCCGGAATAATGTGCTCACTCCGTTGCTCCATTTCTAAGTTAACTTTCACAGTTTTCCCGTAAGTTGGACGTAAGGAGGACGATAGTGTCACGATATATCACAGTCACGATAGGTCGGAACTATTTCTCAACGTTCGATTTTCATTTTTCTTTCTCAGTGTATTCGAGGAAGGACTGTTTCGGAGCCAGCTGCTATAGGCTTCTGGGGAAGAACGGGGAGTTCATATACGTGAGGACCCACGGCTACCTCGAGCTGAACACCGATCCGAACGCTGTCCAATCGTTCATCTGCATCAACACACTGGTCTCGTAAGTGACAGAACGAGGTCCACTCTATTTTCGTGTCTACACAGAATTATTTCAACCGCGTTGACTGATCGAACCGCTTTCTTGCAGGAAAGAGGAGGGAGAGAAGCACATCAACGAGATGAAACAGGCGTACGCCTCAATCGTCGACCACGAGAATGAACCCGGAATTGTGGCTATTGCGGATAAGCGCCTCGGATACTCCGTACGTGTACGCCTCATTTATTTTTTAATTCGAGAAAATTTAAAAAACAGAAAATTCCGTTCGCCCGCCGAGTACGCCTTCAGTTGCAACTTTCAGTCCTTTTGTTTCGAAACTGGTAAATCACCAGGTAGGTTTGGCAATTTAATTCCTGGATTCTGCGGACTCTGAAACTCTCAATCGCGTATTACCATCAGTAAGCGACAAGTATAAGGTGTCTCACGTTTCAGTTCCCGTAATTTAACTAAAATTATAATTTATTTTTTGATGTCCACACAATCTTACGTTCTTCCAGTTTGACCGAGGTTTAAATCCGCGATCACAATTTTGTTGCCTCTTCGGTACAGAAAACCGGCGGTTGCTGCGACCCTCCCGAAGACGACGTCGAGGATCCGAACGAGTTGGAGCAGGCCATCCAGCACCTGATCGAAGCGCTGCCCGAGACCGCGGACGAGACAGTGGAAGAGGGCTTGGAGAAGTACGACAAGTGCAAGGCGGCCTACAAGAGCATGCCGCCGATAACGACAATGAACGTCGACTTCCCGGTACCGGCGCTCAGGCGAAACTCGTCCGCCGGCAAGTTCGACCGGCCGTCCGTGCTGAGGGTCACGCAGTCGACGACGAACACGGTCTCGGTCGTCGTGCCGGCCCCCGACAAGCAGAAGAGGACCAACGAGGAGTGGGAGGCGGCGCCGAAGAGGGCCAGGCCGGAGGGGTGCAGCGTGATAGTGGGCGAGCCCGCCTGGGGCGGCGTTATCAGGCAGGGGCATCACTACCCGGCCGAACTGCCCCCCGACCAGAACCACCTCGCTTCGGCCACGGCACACCCCGAATCGGCCGCCCAATCACCAATACAGCCGGACATACTCGAACCCAACAGCCAAGACTACTTCCCTCACTGTCTCACACTTCCTAACTTGGGTAAGTCCTCCTCCACCTCCTGCCAATACAATTGGGATTTTTCATCCCTTACCCTTCCCATCCGATACCCTCAAGCCCGAAAGCTAGTACCCACCAACTAGTTCCCACTCTTCCTAACTGTAAAATCCCTACTTCATGTCTGATCACCCATCCACAGTTTGGGATTTTCTCAAATATTATCCTACATGATGATTGGATCCAGATACCCTTAACCACTAGTTCCCACGCTGTCTCACGCTTCCAAATTAGGATAGCTCTCCAACCCTACAGCCCAACTCCCAGAAAAGTCATGAAGTAATCCCTACGTCATCTCTGCATGTCCTACCCATCTCGGTTGGGATTTTTCACAAATTTTGTCCTATATTCTGATTGGGCCCAGAACCATTAAGCCCAAAAGCCAATACCCACGGATAAATGGGAGTGGCACTTTATTTATTACCTGTTGAGGGTGAAATCCGATTCTACTCAATCGATATCAAATTTTGCTGAAAGCTAAAGAAATTAATCTGGATTCATTGACACTTTAAATATACAACGGTTTTATTTCATTAATTTCTACAGGATATATTAGTGGATATTTCATCCATTTATATTTTAATACGGCTCTTTTTTTTCACAGATGACATCGATCAAGATGAAATCAATCATCTTTATGTACAGGTAAATTTTTAAGGCATATCATTTAATATTTATACACACATCGCGGCACAATTTTTTACTTAATTTATATTTTGAAATTTTATTACATTTTTAACACCTTTTAGTATTTTGGCATAGTTAGATTAGTTTTCAATTCGAGTCTAGAATAATGGACGGATAATTTATGTTTTAAGGATAAAGATATTTGGGAAACAGAAGAAGGCAAACTGGAGCAGGAACTTGTCAGAGGTCAGATGGAACTGAAGGGAAACATTCAGTACCAGGAGAGGCAGATCTCGGCCATTAAAAATGATCTGACTCTGGTCCCGATTGGTGCAGTTGGGGGTCACAAGTACAGAAATACTTTCACCCATTTAAAGGTTTGTGAACGCATTCCTATCACTTTGTAACAAATTTCTTTCCCCATAAATTTTAATTACAAATTTTTTTTTGGATTAGATATGCATGGCCAATGCCGAATTTATCTCATAACCGCTTAATGTGAGTCTGTTATTCCTTCACACTTTCTTTTAATATAATTAGACTCTTTTTAGAAACTGAAACTTTCTTGCATGTTCGTGTTTGGTTTTATTCTAAACCCGTTTGGTGTGGCCGCTCAATTTTATGGTTTTATCATTGAATTTGTTTTTTTTTCTTGTTGATTTGACTAGGCGGAGCACAGGAAGCAGCAACAGATGCTGAGGACTCTTCAGCAGGATCACCAGAACATACAACACTGCAAAGACCATCTGACTATCAGAGGAGCGCACCAGGACATAGGTGTGTAGTCATTGTTTTGGTCTAATTGACAATTTCCTGTTATATACCTGCTATTCTCATTACTCAAATGTTGTAAATATATAAATATACGTACGTATAGTATAAATGTTCGTAATGAGAAGAAATTAGTTTGAATTTAAAATTTAGAATAATGTAAATATTACCATAACCGTACTTGTATGTTCCCTAAGTATTGTCTTTTTATGTGAAAACTCTTGCTGTGTTAATTGCAAAGTTAGTTGCATATTCTGTGTATTGGAATCATGGCTAATGTAATTTCGAACGTCTCATGTTTTAGTTTTAAAGTTGAAACCCCTTGTGATTTTATTAAATTAAGTCTTAATTCAAATTTTATGTTATATAAAAAATACGGCAGTTGTAAATTGCCGGATGATATTATGCATTATAAAAATTTATATACCTTCCTAATATATAAGCGATTAAGATGATGATTTTTAGTGAAATTTTATATAAATGAATGAACTACGTATTGTGAATTGTATAATGGATTTTTGGAACAACTTAGAGAAATTGAAAATTATAGCTTCATCTTTCTGTGATGAGAGTCCACATAATAAATTAGGATGCAGGCCACACAATTTTACAGCAGTCAATTACAATACAAATTTATATCTTATTTTGAAATATCTGAACAGTACATCTTAATAAGATTTAAAGTTAGGATGACGTCGAGTCGAATTGTTTTTTAAATTGTTTTTAAATTTATAAAAAATTGTGTAGAATATATTTAATTGATAGAAAATTTATTTTTCAAATATTTTGTAACCGAAATATCCTGACAAGTTTTATTTATTGAGGTTATTTGTGTTGGCGATACAAAAAGAACTGAAAGGCCAACATTTTTGGACTGAAAGAATATTATAAATATAATTATATATATAAAAAAAAAATCAATAATATTATGTGCCCTTAATTAAGGCTGATAGGGAGAACAGACTGTTGTACAGGATTTAGAATTGCTTGTGCTTGGCCAAGAGCTAGAAAATGAATATTGCAATCGGAGCTTTGTTTGTTGTTTGCTATTCTCGATTTCTTTTTTAATTTTATTTTTTAGTACATTTGAAATTTTTTTTGAAGACAATACTTTTAAAAGGCTTCTTTAAGAAAAAAATACACTATTTATTAGTACGTTATATATTTTTTTAGATGAATAATATTATAATTTTGTTTGTTGATCAATTGTTCAGATTTAAACCAAAAATCCAATACAGTGTTTTAATTGTAACATAATTTCGCTAAGTGATATTTTTTAAATGAGCAATAATTGTTGAATAGTAAAGGGTAAAAGAAATCAGTTGCGGTTCGATACGTCGAGATCATTTTTGACTGTGACCACCAGTATGAAAATTTTAATAAAATATAAATAAATCTTTAATTACACAGGTTGCAGTTGTTAATAATCGAGGATAAAATTTTAAATGAAATATTAGGGAATATCTACAACCGTAATTTCTAGTTATGTCCAAATCGAATAGCTAGATTAATAACTGGCCCGTTTCTTGTTATGTGTTGATATTGTTAACAGTACGAATATTAAAATTTACATTATGCATTTTTTTTGTTTATTATACATGCTTGCTCAGCAGCTTCAAAATTTCGAACAGAATATGTTGCACACCAAAATTTTTGTTTTTATTCCCACATTTTTACAGTCTACATTTCATTATATACTTTAATCGCTGTATACATATCTTTGATGTTATGTAAGTTGGCATGAAATTGTGGTCTGTTGTTTTAAGCTTATCACGCGCGGAATCCGACATTGGCACAATTTTGATCGTCCGAATATCGCGTCTTCAGTCAGATACAGTTTTTACTTTTGGGTGTTTTAGTTTTTAAATATAGAAGTAGTTAGCGTTAATCGATGATCAGCTTAGTCCTCAGTGTTGTAGGCAATACGTTTATTTGAAACGTTTATTCATGCAGTACCATTACTCTCTTTACTCAGACAGAGGAATAACTACGTTGGTTCCATTGCTCATTCGGTAAACAAGTGCTGCCCCTGACATGATCAAATTGAACAGTATATCATATATTTCTAATTACATATTAACATTTAATAATTCCTTAATATTAATGGTAAATATAATTCGCGGAATAATTGTTACGTGTAAATTTCACTAAGCAGATATATAAAAGTGAAACTAGTTAATGGCACTGTATGCTCAATCGTGATGGTGTGATCATATTCTTTTATATTTTGGAAAGTTAACATATGTAACTGCTGGCCATGGATAAAAGAAATTAATATTGTCAATATTTAGCCTGTAAAACAATTTTATAATTTTATATTCATTATCACCCTCTCAAGGCAGTGATACATGCCAGTGGGAGAAATACCGGGATGATTCCTAAAAAAAAAATATATCGTGTAGACATAATTACAGGAGTCATTAAGTTTAAAACTTGCTTTTTTTTTAGAAAAAAAATTTCACTTTCGAGGTATGAACTCCGGCATGATTATTGCAAAAAGGATTATTGTGTACTTTTATGAGTTGTTTATGAGTGTTATTTTGTATATTTCTATTATATACTGTAAGACTGATACATCATTGTATATCATTTATAGTTGTTATGTTGTAACATATGAATTGTGAATATAGTAGTGTTGGCTCTTGTTTAAAATATTTCAAACTCAATACCCTCATTTCCTTGGTCAAACAATTATTTTTTCTTAATGACAGAATCTCAAAAGGACTATAACTCAACCAGGACCAAGACTGTCCCCTAATACTTGTCTTCTAATTATGAATTTAGAGAGTTAAAAAAAAACTGGTAGTTAACTTAAAATAATTATCACATATATGTACATGCCACAATTTTAGGAACCACAGAATTCGTGAGACTTGCAGGAAACAGAGTTCAAAAATTTGTTAAGGAATCATTTAGATGATTTATATACATATTTATGTACATATACACAAACATACAAGATATCTATATTGTACAAAGAATCAAATAGATACAAGCTTTTAAAGCTTTGACTACTTAGAATATGTTGTTTGCACAATTGTTTCTTCATTCTTAGGATGGTTGTGAATTTGATTGTTTATTAAAGAAAGAGACAATTTTTTTTTGTCTTGGAATATCTTGAACACTCCTCAACCAAATACAAATGTACAAATGCAATATAACCCATCTGCTTAACAAAGCCTTTCGATCGTAAAGAAATTCATCACGGTAAATATAATTCATAGAAGTCAACATTTCAGTCAATTACATCATAATAAAATTTGCACTTCGCTCATTATTATATTTCATTACTTATTTTCAATAACCTTTGTAACAATTCAAATATATTGGAGTTACTTCAATGCATTATAAAAATATCCTTCCTTAAAATTACTTATTCAACAAATTATGATATATCTTTTTTAAGTAATTAATATTATTTTTTAAATACAGTGAAATTGGCAAGCCTTTTTTTCTTCCTTCTGTTTCCATGATTCAATGTGTGATAGATCGATCTTAAGTATATTCATAACACCCTTAATGGTTGGAAATACATATTATTTGGTACAGCGCTAATACATTTATACATCAAATTATTTCTATACACGAAACAATTCTTTACTTACAATTCTATAAGCGATTGATTGAATGCATTTGAACATTTTTCCATAATGAAAAATATTTATTAGCTATATTGTCACATGAAAGCTATAGAATTTCTGGTCAAAATATCTGTTACTACCAGACTATAATTCATACTACTGACAGGTGTTTTTTTTCATCCACTTTGAAGGATAACACAGTAACTTTATGAAAAAGCAAGAACAGTTATTACTATTAAGTAAGGAAGATAAAACTCTTTTTTGGTCGTGTTATTTTATCCTGAATTGATTATTCGGAAAAAAAGTATTACTCTTCTATAAGTTCAAGAACAAACTGGTATTACTGGCACAATAAGTCCTGAGCTAAAAAGTCACTTTAGAAAAAGTAGTTGGGGTCTCATTCGCTTCAAATGAACACTCGGTTTACCTCCCTATTTGACAACATGAGACAAATGCAATTAACTCTTTATAAAAAAAAAGGATAATATACCCAGACGAATATGAACACAGTGGAATGGAAAAATTAAGAATGGAGAAGGGAATCTCTTAAATACTATTCCAACCTCTGTAAAAATGTTATATGGTATTAACCCATTCTTGTGAAGTTAATGAGTACACGAATAGGAAAGGACATTAATATACGTGTCTTTTGGGCAAGACTGAAGACACATACTTAACCTCCTTCCTCTGTATTTGATTAAAGTGCAGTATATTATTAAAAAAAAATAAATAAATAAACTCTTACCACTTTCAAGATTCTATTTGACTAGAGAAATCACCTTTTCTATTATTTACCTTAATACCTACTGGTAATCAAAAAACATCACAGGGTCTTGTCTTTAGATATTATTTAATGCACTGGTTCCAAAACTCATTACCAACTTCCCGAAGAGTAGTATTTGACCGGACGCGTGCTTTTAGTACATATCAACTCCTACACATTTACCACTGCCATCATTTGTGCTCTGAAATGTGCATTACTCGCTTCACATTTAAGACATTAGCCATTTTCAGTTTAATCGGGTCAGTTTTGTCCATCGGGTTTATATTTTTTTTTTGGCAATGTTAAACGTTTGGGATTCATCCTCTGATAAGTGGTAAACAAAACAGTTAAAAACATGCTTTCTTTCTCTTAAACCCCCTTTTCCTATAAATAAACTAACAACTGTTAAAAGGTAATAATGCAGTCTTCTCATGTTTGTGCCACAACTAGTGGTACCGATACTTTTGGTTTTGTTTTTTTTTTTCAATTTTCAATTTTAGGCTCGCACATCTCGTAAGTTCAATTTGGGCTCCCAGTATCAACTTATCTAGGAATGATGTAGGCACCTTTTCTATTAAAGCCCTTACCATATTGTGACACAGATCAATCTATTAAAGAGCTACTGAAGGGGTTAAAGTTTACCAAAACATTCATATCTTCAGAGGTGTCCTCGAAAATTCCATCGATTCGGAGTTAATTCCCTCATGCTATACACATTTATTCTATATAGATATCTTCAATAGGATAAGCTGTCTCAATGAATTTCGTATAAAACCTCTCGAATGCCCGCCTGGAACATTAATAACAAAATTGTATTAATCATCTGAAAAGATTAGTCTGAATAGAAACAAATTTCAACTTGTTTCACATTGGTTAATATTTACATTGGCTTGTTTAATAATTACTGTAATTTCATTAATGTTGCACTGGGTAAAAAGAATTCTGTAACTCAGAAGAAAAAAGGAAAAACTATCCTATTCTAAGTGCTGTAAATTTTTAAACAGATTAGGTTGGAGATTAAATAACTCAATTAAAATTGACATTTTTGCCTCAAATAAAAATTATGGGGAGGGACAAATTCCTCCCAGAAAAGCTGGTAACAGTTAAGGTTTATCTGCAATTCAGTGTATGATGTGGGATAAGAATAAATTACCAAATAAATACAACAAAATAATTTAAATGAACAGACCCAACAGCCTCAGCAACCGGTCTTGTACTTTCACAGCCGAGGAAGACGTGACATGCAAACCTCTGCAGGGTCGGATGCTTCGTGATGAAGCCCATATACCTGTGATCTCTCGGGTGAAATGCACAGAAGGAAACATTCTTCAACGAGTAGAAATAATCCAGGCAGGGTGAATTTGAAGGCTAGAAATTAATACAAAACATAATTAGTATGTCATAATAACTGATTTACATTCGTAGATATTTATTAGTGTTGCGATTTATGAATCAATGAAGTGCTGTAGAAACTCATTAGAAACTGTTTATATAATTATTTAATTTGTATTATTTAAATGTATTATATTCTGTTGTTCAAGAATAATTTTTTGTAAATTTTCATCCCTTCTGTATGTCCCGACCAGCTCACCTTTCTTTTGCTCTTGTCCACCATCCTCAAACCCTGATCCGATATCTCCAATATACACTGATGAGGTTTATGCTTGGATTCAACGATTTTCCTGACGGCCTGGCACAGTACGGAGGTGCCCTTGTGGCACAGAGTCTCGACAGAGCCGAGATAGCCCAAAAGAAACCTCTCACGTTTGATCTTCGGCGTCGAAGGATCAAAGTCATTGTAGTCCATGTCGACAGCGTAAGCTGACGGAAAGACACCCTGTCTGCCGGTCCTCAGGTTCACTCCTGAAATATACAGAAGCACCGATAAAATATTGAGTTCATTAAAACGCGGTGTATGTTTCAAAATACCAATATAATTATGTGTGGATACCAAAAAAGGGTTATGCACCAGTTGGAATTACGGGTCAAGTTTTTCCGAATTTAAAATCTCAAATATTTGATTGCTAAAATTTCTACAATTTGATTTCATGACCCGATTCTCCTTAGAAATGGCAACAAGCCAATACTGGAGGTCAATGAATTGCCAGACAACATCAGGAGTAATTTAATTATACAAGTCGTCTGTTGTACAAAAATTTAATTTTGTTATAGAAGCTTATTTAAATGAAATTTTCAAATTGAATTCCATACCTTCACACCAAAGATCGTCTGCTTCTTTTTGAACGTATATCGGATCACCGATTTCCAAATCAAGTTCGTCCCTGTGCCTTGGAATGAACTTATGCAGGCCTCTGTGAGTGGCTTCCAAAAGTTCGAGCTGTGTAAACGGAAGACTGGAACTTTCGGTTGAAGCTGGGGTTATGGAGCCTAGGCAGAATTAATTCGAGCAATGAGTTTATTAATATTAATTATTTTAGAGTTTAGAATAAAGAGCAGATAAAATGCACTGCATTCTATTAATCCATTACTTTAATTCATGAAAATAATTTGCCTTCAAATGATAACTGTTGAATACTTTATTTCTTTCAATAAAGCACTATCACGATTTTTTAAATTAAATATAGCTATAAAAATTAAAATAACAATACATGCAGGAGGATATTCGTACAATGCACATGAGATTTCTATCTGCAAAGATTAAAGAAAATGCTTTCGTTTTGTCAAGCCATTTTTTATTAACAAATAGGGACATGAGCATGGAGCAACTTGCTATGAACTAAGCATATGTCAGTGTTAAAGTAACACAGTAAAATAAAATGTATAAAATACAGTAAAAAATAAATGCATAAATAATTCAAACCTGTAGGTATAGGTGGGGGTGATGTAGATTTGGGTCCATCAGGTGAGTGTGCAGTCGAATTTCCAGAATCGACGTCGTTGCCGTATATATCTTCATCTCGGAGGTACTTGAGCATAAGCAGATTCCGAGGGTGAGCCCTACCTCCGACCAACTCTAGTGAAAGTGCAGCCCCTAATTCATCAGCCAGAGTCATTACATATGCTGCAATATAAATTTTCAAAATCTATTTAAACAGTGAAGCGAAGCCGAACGGGTTTTAAAGAAACGAAGAAGAATTTGGAAAAAAATGAAAGAAACAGTTGAATTTTAAATTTTGATCCAGTTTAATAAAAAGAAAAATGTCTGTAGGCCTACTGACATTTCTTGTTTTTTGGAATTTCTGGCAATTTCCGCCTCCTTCTGGCTGCTGATGGGGGTGCCTCAGACCAATCCTCACCTGTACTTTCTGGGCTGTTCTCACTGCTTCCTTGATCACTTCTGATGACAATTTAAAGATAAATATACAAACTACAAGTAAAAAATTTTTTCGTTATAACTTATCCCTTCACCAATCAGAAAATGAATGAGTATACAAAATAATACTGTGTACAATTAATATCACATCTTCATTCATTTATTGAGGTTATAATTAAATATTATCAGATTTTCATTTTAGTATTCAAATTGTGATTTGATAAACTTGTTATATATTTTTTAAAATTTAATATTATAAATGTTAATAGTTTAAAATGTTTAACATTGTTTCAATTTTATTAATTCATGCGATGTTTACATTTGTGTAAAATGTTCTAATTTTAATGATAATAACACTAACTTTCAATTAATTCAGTGTCTACCTGTTGTTAAATATTGGAGCTCCATATTCAGCCTGATCATTAATTTGTTTATGTTGGCATGGTCCATGTTTGATAATGTCATCTTCATTAGTGCTGCTGCTGCTCTTTGAAGATGTGGGAGATTCTTCGTCGAGTATGATGTCATGGACAAGCCTGAAATCGAGACGGGAAGACGTTCGTAAAAATACCTTTTACACTTGTGCAAGAAATCGTTCTACATCTAGAAGTTTCGTCATACACTTAATCGGTACTTATTGTTGTCGAGGTAAATAGGGACGAAACGGAAAAAGAAGCCTGTATTTCAATAAACTGTCTGATTCGTTCAAAAGGACGGTTCATTTTTTTTGGGACATCAATCTCAAGTCCTTCGGGACGTTCGAGTGGAGCCCGATAAGCTCCGGGCCGTCAAATGGCCGAACGAAATATCGAAAATAATGGAAACGTTACTCACGTGTAGGTTTGAGCTGTTGCCCTGATGTGCTGCGGTAACGTTTCGAAATGGTGTCTGAATTCTTCAAATTCTGTGTCGGCCATCCTACATTGAAATATCTAAAAACTACCCTTATCAAGTGTCAGCCCCCGAGCCCTCTATTGATCTGCTCCTCCTCCCCCTTCGGCCACCATCCCTCCCACACATTCGGTTGTATGTACAAAAATATACTAACGGCCATACAGTCGGAATTTAAATGCAATTCCAAATGTCGAACTAATTATTTTATTCCGGGACATTATTTCAAATGTAGCCCCGCATTAAATCCGAATTTTCAAAATGACTCAAAATCATGTAGGAGTCGCGTCGAAAAATGAAAATTTTTAGTGATCGAATAAATAAACGATGCTGACACTTTGTCATTTATTAATCTTTCAATTCCTAGAACTTTAAATTTGTAAAGTGGTTGGTAGTTTCATCGTTTATTTAGTCAGCAGCGCTGCAAACGTTTAGTGCCGATACTTGATACCAAAGTACGGAGAAAATTTATGTAATAAATTCTGATCGACAAAAATTTGATAGATATCATTACGTAATTGTTTGGAAATTTATTAAACACCTAAAACTCAAATAAATGTTTTACTCTTTAGAAAAAATATAGTTAATGGCTTTACCGAACCGGGGATATTTTGGCGACGCGTTGCCGGCACTGTTCACACTGGTGGAGGTTAATTTTGTTTTGTCATCGTACGTTCGTAGAGCTGCTGTAATTTTCTAATTTCCCAGATCATGCTTCAAATGGGAGGCGTTTCGGAATACAGGAGGGTCCCCAAGGAATTCCAGTTCAGTCCTTATTCGGACAACGGAGGGTAATAATTACAAATAGATTTTCTCAGATTAATACAGCGTTCGGTAACTTGCTGGGCACCTTACAGCATTTCTTGTTATTCTGTAAATATCTGTGAATTCTGTAGTGTGTAATTTTTATTGAGTTAAACTTGTTAAAGTTGAGAAAACTTTTTTTGGAAAAGCTGTTGATAGAGAAATCCTTCGTCAGTTAAACTGAAATGTTTAGAATGCAATACTTTATTCAGAATGTGGTTTCCTACAGGTTTTTTGCATTGTACCACGTTCCCTAGTTCCTTCGCTGTTTATATTATTAAAATTTCCAGGAGCGTAGTGGCCGTTGCAGGAGACGATTTTGCAATTATTGCTTCAGACACCCGATTGAGCACCGGTTATCAGATTTATACGCGAGAGCAGAGCAAATTGTTCCAGCTGTCCAATTCCTCTGTACTCGGCTGTGCTGGATGTTGGTGCGATGTCCTGACCCTGACGCGTCATGTCCAAGCCAGGATGCAAGTGCGTATACTCAAAATCAAATAATGAATATAACTATAATTATTACTTATTATTATTTCATTGTTTATATCTTGGTTTTGTCAGAACAGTTAAGTTATGAAGGTACAATTGTTCAGATCCCTGTAAGATTTATTAATGTATATAATGAAGTATTGTAATTAGTGTAAAATCAAATAATCTGCAAAGTTTAACTGCATGTGTAAAATATGGAGATTGGGGAAAAAAAAACAGTTCTTAAAATTATTAATTATTAATAAATTTTTGTTTACTTATCTATCCAGTTAACTTTTTTGAAATCTACAACAGGAATTTCATTTTCCATAGAGGTAAATGGATTCATTTTATGGTTAATATTTACTACAAGGGCTCCCTATTTTTGTTTTATAATCTGATGGCAAGGGTTTTTTTTTGGAAATTAGGCGGTTTTTTTGTGTTTGAGTAATCATTTTTGTTTTCGAATCTGACGGGAAGGGTTGTGTTTTTTTTGTGTTTGAGTTGCTATGGAAGTGTTAGTTTTATTATATTATTTTTTATATATTTCTTTTCGCGTCATAATTACTCTCTTTCCTTTTACTAAAAAAATAACCCCATCCGACGCCTTGATAAAAGTACACGATGTGAAAACAAAGATGGCCGACCGAGTTGATGACATCGATTCACCCCGTATATATCGATATATCGAACACCTAGTGTAGTAAATATTAACCAATTTTATTTCTGTTTGCAGATGTACTTGTACGACCACAACAAAGTGATGCCCACTCCGGCTATTGCCCAGATGCTTTCGACTATGCTCTACTACAAAAGGTTTTTCCCGTATTACATTTCGAATATCCTGGCCGGTCTTGACGAGGACGGCAAAGGGATGGTCTACAGTTACGATCCGATCGGCCATCACGAGCTGACAAAGTTCAGAGCCGGAGGTTCGGCGGGAGCCCTACTTCAACCACTGCTCGACAATCAGGTTCAGACTTTGTTTCTTTAAAAAGCGCGGCGACAGCACTTGTTAACAGTTATCAACTCGTACATGAACACTCGGGGGAACAGATGTAGTCGATATATATTTCACTGCCATTGTGAAATGACAGAAGCCAATTAAAATTATATATGCAATTAATTGGTCAAGTTTGAATATAAATATTGTTAACTTTTTCAACATCGAGTTCATATGATGTAACAATGATGATTCATCTGTAATTGGCTCAAAAGAGGATTTTGGGATTTTAAAATTTTATGTCTAGAATACACCATTTAAGTGTAGTTTATTTACAAATTTTAGCCCCAGAAAACCGACCAATTTCATTAGAATATTTTAAATAATTTTTTCTCGTGTCTTAAATTTACTTCTGTAAAAATAACTGTTAGGACCCTGGCATAATGTATTCACTAGGAACAGGTTTTATGAAGGTACCCTATTGATCTACCAATAATCAATAATGAATTTCATTTTTTACGGTCATCTGATTACATTATAGTTGTTCTTTGTGCCATTAAATATTTTTAAAAGCTCAGAGGCATTGATAATGGGGTAAATTTTTGTTTTAGATATTTCTTAAAATAATTCAATTTATACCCGAGTGCGATGTGAATTTCAGGACTGGTGTTATCAAAATGGCAGACATTTATATCATAAAAGTCATTCTGTATTATTATATCAGTGCATAGAAGAGTCTATTCCCTGATGAATGATGAATAGGGTAGATTCTAAAAACTGAAATTACTGTGGATGAATTGTCACATTCCGTAATACTAATAGAGCTTGTTACTCTTATTTATCAGGTACCAGTAATCATTACTGCATTGTTACAATTCTGGTTTTCTTTTTCAGTTGGGAATGTTGAACCAAGAAAATGTTTTAGATAAATCCTATACACTAGAAAAGGCGTTGGATGTTTTGAAAGATGTTTTCATATCCGCAGCTGAGAGAGACATCTTCACTGGAGACAGTATCATATTCAACATTATAACAAAAGATGGTATTAAAGAGGAAACATTTAAACTTAGAAGAGATTAAATAAATAAAATCTCTAATTTTGAGAATTTCAATTTCTTGTAATTTAATAAGCTGCTGGAATAATTTTTTTATTTGTTCTCTAATAATGCAATAAATTTGATGTAATAATTAAAAACATTTTACTATCTAGTTTATTTTCCAGATTGTTAAAAAAGTTGTCTTAATACTTACTGACACAAATTAAAAATATGTTTAAATTATGTTTTAAATAGTTCTGAATATATTCAGAACTTATATTCTTATGACAAGTACGTTTTGCATCAACATTAAATTCACTACAGGGGAATAGGTTAACAACCTTTGTAAACATCATAGACACAATTTTAGGACTTTCTAAGAGATGAAAGCATAAACAAAAAACTCCAATTTTATTCTAATTATATTTGTTGTTTATGTTACAAAGTAAATTCATCTCATTCTCAGATAAGTTCTTGTTATAACTTTCCGTATACCATCTTTCAATAAAGGATCTCTGGTTAACTAAAAAGGCTTAATTATAATGAAATAACAATAATTATTAACCCTCTCTTTATATATGTGTGTGTATATTTGTGTATATACATATATAAAATTGATTTATTATGAAATGAAAGCATAAAAGACCTTCCCAACAAATAATTTTTTATTTTCAAGTAATAACAAGTAAACAAAAAAAAGGATGGGTTAATTAGGACCAAAAAACAATAAAGCACCCTAACATCTGATTTGTTACTTAACAAGACAGTAAAGATATTGGTATTAGAAGATCAGTATGTATAGGACACTACGTACATTCGTTTTAACAGCTAGTTAATGCTTTCCATTAGTACACATAAGAAGGATAGTCACAGTACATACTCGAATATCCAAAAATATGGGAAAGCTTTTAATAGAGAAAATGATATTTACCATTACCCAATTTAAATTACAAACGAAGTACGGATACATTAACCCTTCTTTGCCTCATTAAAGTTATACCCTAGTTATATATCACCTTTTTCTTCACTTTCCCTATTAAAAGAATAAGTACGAGGAATCCTGTTTTACCTTTTAAACTGGCCGAAAAGAAAACTCTTCTTACAAATTTAAATACAACATCCCTTTTTTATTCTTCATTAAAGGATTTAAATGGCGAACTTCAGCTTGCCTAATTCATTTAGGACTACGAAAGAAAACGCTTTTAAACATTATCCAAGGACTCCCGATATAACCCTCAATTCTAATATTACACTAGTTCGGCTTTTACCACTACTGACAAAGTGCAGATAAAGAGAACGAAACTGATCCACGATATGTCTAATCCAAGAAAAACAATTACGAGTGGTTACCTCTCTAGATATTTTTTTCATAATCTAACACTTTGAAAGTAATAGCAATAATTTACAAATATTTTGCATCAAAATCATTTTTGTTTTTGCCTTTTTTTACTTGTAAATCAACTGTACAAAATGTTCATAGAAATGAATGAAAGGGAGGTTATTATTTTTAGTAGTTGCTGATTAAAGGGATGCGTGTTAGCATAGTTTTAAGTTCCTGCCCCCGGGGATCATTTCTTCCCTGGGGGCACCATGGATTTGCCGCCAACTTCCTTCTTTCTTCGTAATTTGACACCTGCAAAAGGTACAAAAAACAAAAAAAGAGAGTTTGAAACAGTAATAGGACGCCATGCTTCTCTTGACCAGAAATAAAAACCACTCAATATAACCGGCGGGACCCTTGGATTAATAAATTGGAGTCTGGAGAAAAACATGGTGTATTGGAGAGAAACATGGTGTCTTCTGCACTTTACCTCAGTCTCAGTACCTCAGTTGGTAAGATTTTCTTTTTTACAGTATGCAGTAAGCCGTGGGTTTAAACCTCATATAATAGTTTTATCCCTATTCAAGTTGCAAAACTGAGAGGGTTTTGAATAGTATCTCGCAAGTCATTTTTCAGGACCTCTTCAACATCTCACCCCAATAATACCTTGTCTATTTTCTTCACTTATACCTTTCCTATGTTGCATTTTCATTATTATTTCTGATAACATTTTAATCTTTCCCATTATTTTGGCATTCAGTTAATAACCTAAAGTCTTCGAAGTGTTTTATTACAAATTTCCTAATTACCTTTATTCACGTTGAGGACCTGAAAATACTGGGCAAACCAGAAGAGAAAGAACATCGAGCAACTGTCAGAAATTTCTCAGTTACATACAAGTTACAAAGTTCTCTATATTGTCTGCCATTTCTGTTTGTCTTTTTAATTTTCCAGCGGGGAAATTTTATGGTAAACAGTTTTCCGTAATATAACCTGATATATACAATAATATACAAAAGGATGTACAATCCTTTATGATAAACTATAAAGGTAAATAAGAATGAACACTAATTATACTAGTTACTTTTATTAGGATACACAAGAAGCAGAAAAGTAACATTTATTTTTTTTTTTTTTTACAAGGATTATACCCTAAACATGAATTTAATTTTTATTTTTAATTTATAAATATTGCTTCTTTTGCCCTTTAGAATTTTTACATACAGATAAACTCTTACCCAACACTTTCTCCATTTTACTGATGATAGCCTGGTTTGGAATGCCGCGACCTGCCTCGTAGTCATTTATAACCTGTGGTTTCTCGTTACATTTCTGGGCAACGTACAAGTTGATAAAGTGGATTAATTTCATTCTATCGTGAAAATAGAATTACAAAACACAGGTATACTCAAATATCAATTATAAAATCAATGAAGTACACCATTTCAATTCAAATGATCAAGCTGTACCAATTAGTGGTTTACACACAGGTGTACAGTTATTAGAAGTTAAACATGAAATTGAAAATTTTTAATGTAACCTCCTACAGCAAATAAGATGGATGTTTTACACAGGTATTTACTCATTTTGTTAAAAGCTCAAGACAAATTTAAAGCACAACTGCTGACAAATATGTGGGGCCAATGTAGATAGAGAAGGAATAAACTGACTGCCACTGATCAAAGAATTTGTAATTTTGAAAGACTGAAATAACCAATCAAAATTTACACAGCAACTAGCAGAAAGTACAACAGTTAAGTAGCTTCACTCATTGTTTGAGGTCAGTGTACCGGTGTTACCATAAATTATGTTATTCCCAATCATTATTGCTATTATAATTGACAGATGTGCTTCTATTTGTTTTGGTATCTGATTATCTTCTGGGTTTCTATAACCAACTGTTTTTGCCATATGAAACAACGTAATTAAATGTATCAGAAACAAATATTCAGTCATTCGAATTAAAAATAAAATAATTTCCTTTCCTTTGCGATATATAGTAGGTAAAAATATTTATTGATTTTGTACATTAAGAAATTGCTTAACTGCTGCCTATTTCTGTTTGTAATAAAGTGACATTATATTAAACATTACAATAATAACATAACATTAAAATAAATATTGTTATTAGATCCGATGTACTTACGGTGGCAAGATCCTTCTGGCTCATGCCCTTAGCTTGACGAGTCTGCTGTATTAATTTTCCAAGGCTCAGAGGGATCGTTTCATGTTTCAACTCTTCAGTTTCACGGTCCAACTTGGCTGTGTTTTTCGATGAAACATGCTGCTTATTTTGACCAGCTCCCCCTGTCAATATTTTTCCCAAAAAATAATCATCAGTTCCAAATATGCCAATACGGATAAAAGGAATTTAAAAAAAAAATATTTGAATCAGTAAATAAGACTCTGATGAAGCAGATGCTGGCATAATTCTTTCTGGTTTATTTTCTGCAACCAGATTATTTGGAATGTTTTCATATTGCGAGCTTAGGGAATCATTCTTAATCTCTCTGCAAACCAGTATCATTTCTGATGATGGTGCATATCCATGTTGAAAATATAAAATTGTATCTTTACGTACTAATCTTAAATGAGACAGTATAATCAGTCAAAAAAAATTAATCTACAGCTAAGATTTGTTAGCCAAATAAGATAACACATTTTAAATTAATCTATCATAAAAATACAGTACAATAAATCTATTATCAGTTCAGTTAACAGTAACAAAATAGGGGGATTTATTTTCTAATAAAACAGAAAACAATCTGTACATGTATATGACTAAGGTTGAAGATGGCTGTACACAATGCTCTGAATTACTGAATCAAATGTAAGAAAAAAAAATTGCAATTTTCTGACTCCAAATGGTTTTCACTGTTTTCAGTAGGGTTTAACAAGTAAACCAGTGAGGTGCTTAAGCTTGTTGGTAGCCTGTGGGGCATCCTGTATGCACTGCCACTGGATTGGACGAAATTGGCAAGTGGAGTCAGAAGATCACAGAAGGGCTGGTATTCAAAAACCCCTTCTTAAATTACTGTTTTATACTTACACTTCTGTTGAGTTTCAACCGGCACACCATCCCGCCTTGCACGGTTTACGGCCTGAAACATTCAAAACACAACATGTTCCAATCAATAAAAATATTAGTACGTTGTGAAAGACAACAGTAAATTGTTTTCCATTGTAAGTAATTTCCTTAATCTTTTCCACTCAGCTTGTACATGCATGAATGTTTACAAAAATAGATACACATATGAAAATAATACAATATAAAATAAATTAAATTAAATTCTTCTTTAATTTCTAGCATACAATTTCAATGCACTATTTTTTTATGACTAATGTAGATCCATTCATAAGTGATCTACTATTTTAATATATTTTTCTTTCTTATGCAATTAGTCTGATCTAAACCAATAGAAAAGTCTCCAAATTCACAGATATAAAATAAATCACATTATTAAATACACAAAGCAATGTTATTTCGTAATTGTTTTCAGCAACTTCTAAAGATAACAAAACAATAACTTTCAAAAAACAGAAATAAATAATGTTGGTTATCTGTACCCTGCACATCTGTACTGAAGATTTCAAGAAATTCCATACAAAAAGAATACACCCTGGTATTCTTAATATTCCAGATTATTTTTCTGAAACAAGAGCCACAATTATTAGTGAAATGAGGCTCATATTTCTCAGCAGTACTGTGAAGCAACATAAAAAAAATATACAACACAGAAGTGCAGTCATCTGTAATGTTTGGTTGTGATTATATCTGGTTGAAAGCAATAACATATACATGATATACATATTCCAATAATATAAACTTACTGTTATACATTAAATTCTATAATTCAGTCCAATACAAACAAAGTTGACAAGTTGATCTTAATAGTCGGTAAATGTTTTTCTTTTAAAAATAGTCATTGTTAATCTATATAATGAGGCTTAATTTTGTTCATATGTAGGAAGCAAGGACAGCACGATGTTTACAATAAAGGCTCTGTTCATAAAAAATAAACATTACTGTATCCACAACACAAAGCCTCCAATAATACACAATATATTACCTGTTTCACATGACATTTTCCAAATGAAAGAGATAAACACTAACTGAATTGGACTTTGAGTTCTGTTACAGTTGAACGCAGTCAGAAAAACAACACGGAATGACCTTAATATTTTGTGAAAGTTATTTATTTTCATAATTGCATAACGGCTGGCATTATACCAGATATGACAACAAGGTGATTGAATTGAACACACTGCAGTCCACACAGAAGTTAACATCTGTGTAACGGTCTTGAATATTTGTTTCCCGACATGGAAGGAAGGAGCAAGAACACATTCAGATACACATCTTCCAATAATTTGTTTTATTACCGGCTTCGTGACATTTTCAAATTCGACTGGTTATAGATAAATACTGTAAGTCGGACTGTGAGAACCGTTACAGTAGAATGGAGTCATGAGAAAAACAACACGGAACGACCTTAATATTCTGCAAAATTTCTATATTTTAAAAATGGTCGCGTACATCCATAAAACAGGCTGGCATTATGCGAAATATGTCGGCAAGGTTTTTAACAGTGAATGAAATGCGGTCCGAACACAAATAAACATCAGTGTTGCGGTCTCGAATGTTTGGTTCCGGTCATGGGGTGGAATGGGCACATTTGAAATGCAGATCCAATAATATATGTTTCATTACCGGCTCCGTGACCTATTCGGAGTCGAAGAGCTATAGATAAGTCGTATAAGCCGGAGTTGGAGGCCCGTTAGGGGTCGAAAGCGGCCCGGGAGTGCGACCTTAACGTTCCCCGCGTTTTGTTTTGTTTTTTCAGTTCCAAAAAAGTATTTGCGTTCCTACATAAAACTGGTTTGGAATTGCCCGACGAAGACCGATAACTGGGTGTTTACAATAAAACGCGTTTCGGAACCCGCAAGGGTTAAAGGACGAGACTGACCCCCGTAACCCTTACTCACTTGCTCGGTTTTCATCGCCGAAGCCTTCTGCGGCTTCTTCCTGAGGACAGTGACCGTTTCCCAGTCGGACATCCTGACGGGAATTCTGCTTGACTTCTTTCGGGCAACCCGGTAGAGGCGAAGAGAGTGGAGCGGTTCGACGACTGCGAACTACAGATACGTAATAAACAGAAGGTAATGGTGCAGTTTCTTCGGCCTTTATCAATATAACAGCGCTATCTGAGTAACAGGTGCCCGGACGGTTCACTACCGGATTGGGACTTCGGCTTATTGAATTTACAGTCTACGAAGCGAAATATCCGCGTGTATTAATTTCAGGATTCGGTTTTTTTTTTATTTCTGCTTTTTCGTTTGGAATCCCGTTGGTGGATTACCCCCTCCCCGGACAACTGTAACCCGAGTGAACCTCCTCGCCAGCACGTGCGATGTACCTGCGTTTCTGTTCAGGCTAAAGTTCAGGTCCTGTGAAACGCCGAGATGAAGAACAAACCTCTCAGGCACAAGGAATACAACACCTTCAGGGTAAGTCCCGGGTTGAGGCGTGTTTCTCGCTCTCAATCCAACTTCGTCGTTTCCTTTAAGACCGTTCGCTTTCTGGCCCGTGACCGGATCTCGAACAGGTAGCAATGTCAGGATACGTGGACAGTACTCTGTTTCACGTAACTTTTTCTTTCTTCGACAGAATAATAAAAATCTGTTGTATTCAATTCGCGGAGTTGTTTTTACAGGACGGTACATTCGACCAAGTAGAGACAATATTTCATAATTGCGTTAGAAATGATCATCAATGAACGGTTGATTGTAACAAGCTTACAGGCCACTTTAACAACTTAAACATCTTTCCTATTTGGGGGTAGTCGTTTGTAACCTACTGCTTAAATAAATATCCAGATTTATACATGTCTGTTGTTAATTATATTTTATTTGTTATTTACAGTTCCAACCGTTTTCGGAGAGGATATCGAACATCAACATAGATGTATTCCACCGAATCAAACACCAGTATGAACAGGAATCAGAAGAATACACTTATTTATACCAGGCGCTCGAAAAGTGGGCTCTGCTCAATTGTTCAGAGCCTTTTGAAGAGTTGCACTCCGAAATTACGGACGATGTTAAAATATTGCCCCAGGTCCTTGCCCTCAAGGATCACATAGTCAAAGTCCTTCTGAAACATTTGGCCGCTAAAAACCCCTTGAATCTGCAGGCAGTGCTTGAGTAAGTCTTCTGAAACTTAAACTGTGTTGAAGTCACTCTTGGTCAGTTTTCAGATAGATTTAGACCTTTAAGAATAAATTGTTTAGAATGAATATTATTCTGCGCTTATTCATTCAATTTTAATAATTGAACTTGTTTTATTCCCACATTTTCTTCTAATTTGTTTTACTACATTAAAAACAGATGTTCTGTGTTAAGATTCGGGCATTTAAAAAATTCCTTACTCTAAGGCATTACCACTGATTTAGAAGCAATTATTTTTTGTTTTTATAATAATTAACGCATTTTATCTGTTCCCTTTTTTAGATTAACTGTCGCTTTGGTTAAAGATCTGAGGCAGGAGTTCTATCCATACTATGAATCATTTCTTTCAGAGCTCATTTCACTTCTCGACACGAAAGAAACAGATCAGTTGGAGTGGACGTTCGAATGTTTGGCCTATATTTTCAAATTCCTCTGGAGACTGCTGGTCACAAATTTGCCGACCGTGTTCGAAGCACTTTTGCCACTGTTCGGCAAGTCCAGACCCTACTATATCAACAATTTCGCCGCCGAAAGCTTTGCATTTGTCGCGCGCAAAGTCAAAGACCAACAGAAATTCATCAGACTCATATTGCGATCGCTCAAAAAATTTCCCGACGTAAGTAAACCCCGATCAAAATTTTTTCTGCTTTTTATTTAAAAAAATCACTTTAAACATTATTGAATATGACTATTGCCGGATTTATTTTAGGGCATAAATGGTTGCGGCCGGCTGTTATTTGAAGTTGTCCACGGTGTACCCGGCCAGTTCCACAGTTGTGCTGAAGGCACGCTTACTTCGCTTCTGAGTTCGCTGGCCGACACTTCGTTGGATCATTCGCTTCTCTGTCAAGTTCTGAAGAGAACAGTTTCTCACATTGCCACTTCTATAAAGCCTGATCACGCTTCGCTTTTATGGAAGGTATTGCAGGTGAGTCAACATATAAATCAAATTTTGAAATCGTATTTATCATTATTTTTCTGAATGTTTGTTAACCAAATTTTTTTCGCTGCAGACATTTTTAGATAAGTATCATACCGCCTGGAAGACTGAACGGAATGAATTCATAATTTCCAATATCGCAGAAGTATTGGACCTGATTCATCAAGCGGCCGAACATAAATCTTGTGCTCTTGTGACTGATCCGAACCCATTAATTAGTTTGCTCCTTAAATTGATAGACTCTGAAAATCAGGTCAACAATGAAGTTGTCACGTTAGCTATTAAAATTTTATCACTGTTCCTGCTCTCTCCATCAATTCGGTTGACACAGGAAAATGCCAGCAAAGTTATAAATTGTGTAAGTTGGTATTCATTTACATCGATATAAAATTGACTCGATATTATATCTGAATTTCACCCTGTTTCATATATTCTAGATATCTGTGATCTTATATATTTTCATCATAAATTTCATTTGCAGGCATTATCAAATTTGAAGGATGAAGTCTTGTTACTGTTCATTTCTGGGATATTCAATTTTGCAAGTTTCGAAGGCCTGGTCTTGCCGAGGCTGTTGGATTTTTGCATGACCCAGGATCCAAGAAATATGCTCAGGCTTCTCACGGAACTGATCGTGTGCAAGGTACCACCAGCACAAACTGTCGAACAGCTGCTCCAGTGGTCACCGTACTCGCTGGACTTCAGAAATTGCAAGTCAGTATGCAGGATGTAATTATTAGAACCTGAAAATACATCTTCTCTTTTTCTTCTTAATGATTTTAACAATAACTGATCGTGCAATGTATGCTGCCTGGAAATTGCTCACAGTGCAGGCAGGAATTCGGACCTAATTTTAATGTAATATTTTAGGGAAGGTGATCCATCCATGTATCCTGATACACTATTGGCGGTTCTATCAGTGACAAATTGTGAAGATTGCGTTGATGGGCTCGACAGTATAATGAGCTGTCTGATTGTATTACCGCACCTGCTTCCTCTCTGTAAAGAAACCGCCTGTTTGAAATTGAAAAATATGATTCTCTTGCTCTGCGAACAGATAAAGTGTGATACTCCCAATACCGATGAAAATGGAGAAAGGGATATCAGTTTCAATTCTAGAACTTCAATCTTCATCCAACTTGTGTGCATGTCCTTGGAGACGTTGATTCATATGAAACCGGATTCCGTTCAGAAAATTGTTGACCCGCAGATTGTTGTCTCTGCCCTTCTGCCTTATACCGTGCTGCCGAAATATCTCTCTGCCCTCCGAGCCCTCTCATTTTATGTCAGCTCGGACGAATTCAATCTGTTGGCTCCGTTCACCAGTCAGATTAAAGAAAAAATAACAGATAATCTGCACTCACCGTTCCATAAGGTATGTTGTTTTTTTATCTGTAACAACTAATTTTCAATCAAAGACTGTGTACATGTTAACACTGTTTGAGAGTCGTGTCAGTCACGTTATCTTTAGTCATACTATCTTGTATGTACTTTCAGTGTCTGATTCAGTGTGTAAACTTACTTTTAGATATGTTAGTTCTCTTCAAATACTGAATCCGTTAAGACTTAAACATAAAAAGACCAGCATTGTCTATATGTTTTTAATAATACTACATTTAATACCCTAGAATTAGAAAAAAAAAGAATATTTTATAAACAAATATTAAGGACTTGTCTGACCATCTGTCTGTATTGATCCTTTAATTTAGTGTACACAACTTGTATAGCTGAAAATTCTATGATAAAGAAATAGATATAGAGTAATAAATAATTAAGTTGCTCTATTAACACATTTCTATATTTTAAGAATGTAAATAAAACATGATTGTAATTCATATGAAACTAAATAAATGTCTTCTATTGCATTTTCAGTTCCGATTATTGACAGCACACATACTGTACGAATTTGAAAAGTCAAGTGAAAATCCGAAACAGCGGATGTTGGAAGTGTTGGAAAATGCTTGGAGGGCAGAATCGGTCCCTCTCATCTTTGAGAGTTACAGGGAAAAACTGCGTTACTTACAGAAACTTGAGTGCAACGAGGGCCTGGCTTTAGCAATAACAAATAAGGAAGTCAATCATGATATACCCCTAAAATATCTTTTGGGCGTACTTTATGTTAATTTCAAATTGCTCTGGCAACCCGTAATGAACCTGATCGCTTCTTATGCCCATTCTATAAAGCACACTGATTTTTGGTCCACGTTCGGACCCCATTTGAAATTGGCGGCCAAATACATAAGGGGATCGGATATCGAAGTGACTGTGGAAAACCACTATAAAGGTAACATCTCGACTATTGAAATTACCTTCTTGACACAATTTTGTTTCAATTTGAAATATTGAAAATTTGCTGTTTTGTTGCAGATGATTTCTTGAAAGAAGCCTTTCAAAATCTCAACATGTTGGACGATAGGCCAGATCACATTAACTATAGAATCCTTCTTTGGAATTGCATGGCAGAGTTTCCGGAAATTTGTGAGATGAAACACAAAGATATATCCAATGAATTTTTCAGTTTTATGGAGTAATTATTCAATTCTTTAATTATTTCGTATTCCAAAAAAATTTGTTTTAGCTTTTATACATTTCTTTAATTTTATGACATACAACCTTCTATCACATTAATATTAAAACAAGATCTGCATTTTTTAATTTAAATTATGAACCACGGGAGCAAGGAAATAGTGTGTGAATAAATAGACAATTTTTAATCAGTCAATTCAATTTCTAAATTCAGTATGTATTATAATTTTGTTAGCTACAATATTAGACACAAATTAAATTACATACCAATTCTGCTAACGTTAAATTAAACCAGTGTCAAACATACTCTTGTTTATATTTGAGTGTAATGTGATTATATATATTTTTTTGATATATATTTAATAAACATTCATTGACAATTCTTCAGGGAAGAATACTTCAAACGAAATGCAGATCAGGCTCGTACTTGGGATATAAGAAAGAAAGAGGAAGACATCAGTAATGAAAATGAAGAAGTTGAAGATATGGATGTGGATGAGGAGCCGAATGAACATGAAGAAATTAAAAAATTGCTGACTGAACCTGTACCTGAATTGAATCAGAAATTTAGATTAGCGAACAAGTATGTAGTGATTTAAAAAAAAATAATTTTCAAAGAAAATTTTTAAAACATGTCTAATATTTTTTTCCTTTTTCAGGACACTGTTGACCAAGATGAACGTTTTTAGCAAGCTTCGGAATCCCAAAGCAGTATATCGCGAACCAGAATTGGGTGCCTTATATTTTGATTTTCTATCACATAAACTGCCTGACGTGCAAAAAGCTGCATTGGACTGCCTTATGACTTACAAACATAAATATATGCTTCCGTACAAGTAAGTTTCTTTAATTTTTAATATGATAGTTGCCACCAGAAAAATTATCCAGTCTGTTATTAATCACAAACAAATTGATATAAAAAACAAATTTCATAATTTACATTAAAATGTTTCAATTTTTTGTACACTTAAATGCATATATATTACTTTAAATTATAATCCTATTTTTAAAATTTTCAACCAGCCATAAAAATATTATACATCCCTAAAATCTATTACAATTATTTATATATAAACATAAATTTAATATTCATTGTTTTTATTTTTAAATACTGCAAATTTTATGAATTTGTTTAATGTTTCATTTTTTTATTTTAGGGACAATTTATACAGACTTATTGATGACAAAAGTTTTAAGAACGAGATTGCCATATTCCGCGTTGATACTCAGACTGAAACTGTGAAGTCTGAACACCGTAGTGAACTTATACCGATTGTTCTCAGGTAGGTCCCAATACTTATTTTGTTCAATGCTTTAAAACAGGCGTCTGGGGAGATATATAACAGTATTAGTACAGTTTACAATTTTGTTTTCCAGAATTGCTTATAGCAAAATGACTGGTTCAGTCGGTTTGAAAACAAGCGGCGGCAGCGCGAAATCCAACAGGCAAGCCAGAAGAGCGACAATCATCAGATTCTTGGCCGGTTGTTCCCCCGAGGAACTTTCCAGTTTCTTCCGAATGTCGTTTCATTACCTGACAAAATTTGTTAAAGGTTCGTTCATCGCCTGACACATTTTTAAAGCACCATCCTGAGTTGAAAACTTCTTTTTTTTTTTATCAATCGCTTCTTTCAGATGACGCTGATGAAATGGTCGAAGGTATTTTCAGCGGTCTCGATCTGGAGAACGTCATACCGCCCAAGCGGCTTCACTCTTCTGCCAACTTGTTGAACGTATTCCTAGTTCATTGTGGGGGACTTTTGAATTCTGAACTACTGGCATTTTTACTGCGGATCCTTTTGGTGCAGAAGTCGTTGGTGTCTGCCATTCTTATGAAAAGGGAAGAAATTCATCCCGGTTGTATTAGGACGTTGCGTAACATCAGGACAGTTTGTTTTGACGCCCTTATGAAATTCTTTGAAAGATTCGTTTCATACCCTTGGAAAGCAAGTGAAATTGAAGCAATATTTAAGGTATTTATTTATTTTTTTCAACAATAAAATTGTACATTATGCACAAGTTATTTACTTTTTACTGAATCATGCAATGAATATACTAGAGAAATAATATATTTTATAATTACTCTCACAAATAGTGACTAGATTAATTTAATTTTCATTTTAGGTTTTCGTGTGGCCATGGTTGGAAAAGCTTCCGCTCGAAGGTGTAAACAGTCCCACACCACTATTGAAACTTTTCATGGTTTGGAGTCAGAATCCAGTGTAAGATTTATATTTGTTATTATCGAAATTTCAAGCTCTTTGGTGCTATGAAACATGAACTATAATAAGCAATGTTTCAATTAGTTTATAATTCTTTATTTTAATTCATTCAACTATTACATCCGAGAACTGCCTAATATAAACTTTATATGGCAGGTACTTCCCGTTGTTGGGGAAAAAGATTTCTGAAGGTGAACTGTATCCCCTACCGGTAATTATGGATTTATGGCTGGGCCCCAAGACTCATGGCTCTGTCTGTAACTCGATAATGGATTTTGTTGAGAGGCTGCTAACGTTGAAATATGACTCAGAAGAAATGGGACCCATACCCGACCTTCCTGTGAATAATACGGTCCTTATAGATGAGGAAAAAGTAAAATCAATCAAAGGTAATATAAAATAATTAGTGAAAATTCTATTTCTATAGGATAAAAGATATTTTAATTAGGTCAGAAAAAAATTTCTAGATATGACTGTTTAAATAGTTTATTATTTGTTAACTTTTTAAAATTTATTGAAATATAGTTTTATATGTACCTCTAGTTTATTTTAAGATCTGTTGATTTAGCTCTAGACAGGTTATGAGTCTGTGTATTTAAGAAAACTGTTTGTCACTATAGATTTGTGTGTTTCTGTCTCCTCTCGCTGGTTTGGTCTTTTGCTAGACCGGTGTGTATATATATACATACACACACGACTAACAAGACAACTCGCAGTTCAGTGAGGATGGCCAAAAAACATCCAAAGTGTTGGTCACCGCTACTGAAGATGGTGACCGGCTGAAACTGGTCTAACGAAAGACCAAACCAGACTGGAGAGGAGATCTACGAAATCTACGGTGATCTACGTATTCTAAACTGTTTGTCACTAGTTTCAGAAGAATTAAACTATGGTAGTAAGTTGCTGATACCCCACGTACCGAAAATACTGGAGAGGCTGAAACGTAAATTGGACAGCGGACCGAAACAGGGCCTGCTGAAGAGAGATCTCGAGGTCATGTCTCGCGTCACCGAGCTTGTTTCCGACGCCGAATCTTCGGAAACTATACTGAACCTCCTCCTGCCCAGGCTTATGAAGAAGGCAGGAGCCGGTGATCATGTCGTGACTCCGCTTCTAACGACGGCGTTCAACCTGATGAAAAACATCGTTAAACCCGAAAGATATATTCGGAACATGGCCCCGCTCTTCGGCAAAGTCAACGGAACGGCCAATCGGAAGTTGCTCTCTGAAATTATCACCAAGCTCGCCGAAAATGAGTAAGATATTCTATGAAAGGAAATTAATATGATTTCAAAATTGGCTTACCTTGAATCTGAACCAGTTTTTATTTCTCAGCTCCGATTGCGGATTGGATGTCGGACTTTTGGAAGATCTCAACGCCTGGGATCCAAAGTGGATCGACCAGCCGGATTTCAATCGAAGGTTGGATGCCTTCAAAAGGCTTGAAACACTGTCCAGTGAAGGAAACATTTCAGTCAATATGGGCGTTATAGTAATTTACACTTGTTTCTATTTCCTGCACACGGTATGTACCCGTCATTATTTTTTGTCACCGACTATTAATAATTATCTATCGTGAATTAAAAAATTTTTCTTCGTTTTAGGAAAAAGACCTGTCGCTCAAGGACAATGCCAGCTATTGCCTCAAGAAACTCTGTCCCGCTTTGTGCCTGGCCCACAAAGAAAATTTACAAGAGATAAAGTATTTGTTGAATGATGTAATCTTGACACTGCTCAGGGACAGTGTGAGGGATAAGCAGAATGAATTCATTAGGAATGAATCAATTGTACTTCTTGGTTGCATGGCAAGTTATTTAATAATCCAAAACAAAAATTAATATAAATTGTTTTTAAATTATATTATAAGTATTTTAAGGCTACAACTTATTGTAGCCTTTTCTTTGAAGCCTATAAAATTGTACACAATTGCTGCCGTACCCTGATTTATTATTGAACTCCATTATTAATATGTCTGATAGGCCAGAGAGTGTGAAGAACTTCATCCTGTGCTGAAGGACCTATCTCTCCTGGGAAACAAAACTGATCCTGAAGTCGACTTTTTTGAAAACCTCCAGCACCTTCAGTTGCACAGAAAAGTTCGAGCAATGCTGAAGTAAGTTGAACAACACTCTTCGTTATAGTTGTGTGTACATATATATGTGTTATCATTCTTTACATTATTGTTGGTGCATTCTTCTATGCACATAACAGTAAGACAAACATTTTTCTCATTATTCTTTTCTTCGTTATACCTTACATAAATTTTGGATATTTCTCAGGTTTTGTGAAGTTGCTAAAGAACTGGACAAAGCGCCTAACTGTCGTACTCTGACACAGTTCATCTTACCTTTGGTCTCTTATTTCTTGTGCTGGGATAAATATACAGGGAAAAATACTATTATTGATTCTGCTATCCAGGTGAATGTTCAAACAGAAACTAAATGAACCCTCAAGTTTTTTGTATAATAAACTCATGCTGATTTAAAAAAAATATTTTAAATTTAATTATAGGCATTGGGAACAGTTTGCCGTCTTCTCCCCTGGTATCAGTACTCAACAATTCTGTCATACTACCTCGGGAGGCTGCGTTTCAATGTTGAATATCAGAAACAGCTGGTCAGAATCACTGTTGAAATATTGAACGCATTTCACTTTGATATCTCTCAAGCCAACATCCAAAAAGAGGACATACAAATGCTTCCAGAAGTTGAAAACAGCGAAGCTGTAGTTGAGAAAGAGGTAGAAAATGAATCGGAGCAGAAGAAAGATGAAAAATCTGAAAGAAAAGACACTTCAGAAAATGCTGAAACTGGTGGGTACAATTAAAATTACCTGTGTAAATATGTTTTATGATTTGTAAATATTAGATACCAATCAATCAAGAACTAGTGGAACCTTTTAAGACTTAATAATTAAAGCTTAACACAATTTATTTCTTGTCTAATAATAATGAATAAGTTTTTAGCAAAAGTGATAAAAAGCCCAAATGTTGGCCAAATTAATAAAAGCTTGAATGAAATGTTTAATTCCACTTTAGAAATCACAGTTTTAGAGATTTGAAAAACTAATGTAATTCTGTTATATTTGTAAGAACATTAATTTGTCAATAAGTAAGAAGAAAATATGTCCGGATTAACGGGGTTCTGCTGTAATTGCATCATAAAAATTAAGGTTATCAATTGAAATTCCATTCTGTTATATTGATCGTGTTTTTCGCTAAATTTCAGAAACAGAAAAGGATGATAGTCCCGAAAAGGAGTTGGAAGATAAACTAGATGCTGATGACGATATAGCCACCATTGAAGAGACTCCCATCGTCGCCCCTAGCGTTAAAGCCATTGAAAGGCAGATAATTTTGGCGAAATCGGGTGCTTTGCGAGTCATTCAGACAATCACGAACAACTTTTTACCGCTGTTAAACCGGTCTATGGCTCAGAGGACGCAGGCCGAAACTTCCCACCGTTTGAACAGGAAGCTCATCGGTCCCGATAAGGACGAGGAGGACATACTCAAAGTTCCGTTGGCTATAGCCGTCGTCAAATTGTTGCAGAAGCTGCCGGAGGGAGTGCTCAACCGGCATTTACCTGGGTTTGTTAAGAAATTAATTTTTAATTGTGCTCTGTAATTATGTATTAAAAAAATTATAGAATTTGACGTACTGTTTTATCGAATTTTCAGAGTACTCATGAAGCTGTGCACGTTCCTGAAGTCGAGGCTGGACAGCGTCAGGAGGGTCACGAGAGAAACACTTCAGACAATCATGATATCCGTCGGGCCCAAATATCTGAACGTCCTGCTGGGCGAAATGAAAGCTGTATTGACGAGGGGATTTCATATTCACGTTCTTGTCTATTCGATACACTCTGTCCTGGTCGCTCTCAAACCCTTCTTCAGGGAAGACGACATAGTGGCCTGCATGGACACATTGTCGAACGTTAGTATTTTATTAACGAAACTGCAATTTGATAATTAGAGTATTCGTATTTGTTATTGAGATAGATATTTGCCCGTTTTCACTACCATCTTTGCTGTATCAATTTAGCTCTGCATGTTGGACTTGTTCGGCGACCCGGCTGAGGAAAAAGAAGTCGTTCAGATTACAGGAAAAGTTATGGAAGCGCGCGCCAACAGAAGCTACGACGTGTTCAACATTATGGCGACCTACGTCTCCGAAGGCTCTCTTTTGGATCTTATTCTTCCTTTAAAAGAAGTCAGTATCTTCACCGCCCTTGTTAAATTTTTAACATAATATTTTGACTGCGAATAATTTTTCTCCCTCCCCTCAGCAAATGGCCAAGACTCTTTCGCACAAGAGCACGACGAAAGTGAATGAATGCCTTCAGCACGTCGTTCTCGGCCTCATGGAAAACAAGTATATTCCGATTGAATCTCTACTTCAGTTTGCCTATGGAACTGCCACAGAAAGTATACCGTCCTTAGTGCCGAAAACAGAAGAGAAACCAGTAGATCCAAAAATTTTAGAATTGGAAGCCAGAAAGCCAAAAGACAGCTTCCTTATACCTGAAGGTATTTATGTTTGTTGTATCTACTTGAAATACGTTGATGACCTTTCAGTCAGATAAGAACAGTGGTTTGAAGTAATAAGTAGGAATATTTCAAAACTATTCTTTTTTTTTCACAGAGCCCAAGCGTCAGAAAGCGATTGAAAGTAAAACGTGTTCTCAAACTAATGCTCATTTATTGGTCGAATTCGGCCTTCGTCTTATTTACTTTGTGCTGAAACGGGAGAAGTTGAAGGGTATAGATTCCAGGCCATACCTCGATCCACTCGTCACTCTCTTCGCCGACTGCCTCAAGTCTCAACACGTGAAGGTATTTTCTCCTAATTTAATTATTTTCATTGTTTCCCTACAACTGTATTCGTCTTTAATTTCGTTCCATGAACTTTCAGGTCAGCACTCTCTCTATTCAAAGCCTGTGTTGGGTGATGCGCATGGATTTGCCTTCTATGCAAGCCAATATCAAGCAGATAACTACAGCTCTATTTGCAATACTGCACAAATATGCAGCGGCTGGGCTCAGCAAGGGGGACAACTTTGATCTTGTGATGATTACTTTTAAGGTAAGATTTACCTATTACCATTTATATATGACCGGTTTTAGTTTAGTGGGGATTGTAAAAATGAAATATCTGTGATGGTGTTTTTTTTTTAGGCCGTAGCAGTAATTGTTAGGGATGTGAAATATTACAATTTGGAGAGGAAACATCTGCGCGCTCTGCTTCTCTACTGTGAACAGGACCTGGATGATCACAGCAGGCGTTCTACTGCATTCTCACTTATCAAAGCTATAGTGGCAAGAAAAATTCAGACACCCGAATTGCACGAAATCATTCTCAAAGTCGCAGCACTAAGCATATCTTCCAATGTAGAAAGCATACGTCTACAGGCCAGACAGGTTTGTTGACAATCTGGATTTATAAGTAATGGGCCTTCCAATTATGAACTCTTATTCTTCAAAATATGGTCTAATATAATAGCTTTTATTAACTTATTAACTCTGAAAGCACCTACTCTGAAAAAAAACCTACTCCCAAAGTAATTAATTGAAATATCTAGGTGGTTCATTCTTATTTGATGGAGTACCCGCTTGGAAAGAAATTGGATGATTATCTAGCTTTCTACTTCTCACAATTGAGCTACGAGTACCAACCCGGTCGAGAGAGCACCTACGAAATGATGAAAACAATTGTCGATACCTTCCCAGTTGTAAGTTAATTTTGCGACTGAACATTTATTTTTGTACCTGCTTGATGAATTTTTACAAACAATGAATTAAACAAAATATAATTACGTTATTCTGTACGCAGGAAGTTCTGCAGGAACAAAGCGGAGTGATTTTCCTCAACGTTGGAGCCTGTTTGATTAACGATGAAGTTCCTGAATGTCGAAAGAAAGCTGCCGACATTATCACTGCGATGTTGTTGAGGGTTGATAACAATACGGCTAATAAACTCTTCAGTATAACAGAACTATGGATGAAGGATAAAAAGGTAATGTGTTTTAAGTAATAAATATTGGGGTGTCCCAAAGTACTTTCCCTTTTCAGGAGGGAAATGAATACACAATTTATCAATTCGCATATCCTATCTTGTTTAAATGCTTATGTAACATTTTCCTGGGAATGTTAGTGGCATCCACTATGAAGCATAATGTGCTGCAAATGCTTCCATTTTGAACGGTGCTGGGAAAAGGTTAAAAGACACTTTGTCACCAATGAAATTCACTTTGACAGAGCTCTGGGACAACTGAAACCTATGTCATAAACGGATAAGAGATCAGATTGAATGTAAATAGAAACAAAGCCAGTTAGAGTCATTCAAGCGAGGGGGAGAAGAAGCTTTATGGGACACCCTAATAAAATGTTAATATAAAAATTAAATCCATACCATTTCACCAGATAACACACATTTAAATTATTGTTACAGGTCAGTCACAGGCAGTTGGCCGCTCAGCTGTTTGGAATATTTGTTTCCTGTGAGAAGGAAAAATTTGAACAGAGATTGGGCGTTGTACTTCCGCTGGTGATTACCGAAATTATCAACGGATTCAGGGAAAACAAACCCGGCAAGTTTGTTCGAATCAGCAACGAACCGGAGGAGGAGGAGAAGTCCGATGAGAATGAAAAACAGTACGATCATCATTTGTACCAGGTTCTTCAGATGTTGGTTAAAATCTGCAGCCTTTGCCCTAAACTCTTGGTAGACAGAAAATATACCGATAATATAGAAATTATTGCAGGTTGGTCGATTTGTGTATTTCAAATTAAATGAGGCACAAAAACAATTATTTGACTATTGCTAGAGTAAAAGGAGGCTTAATGGCCAAACAATTTTAATGATAAAATAATTCGCTATATATTTTATGCCTATATACAGTACTGAGAGCACTGTGAACATGTTTAGTTTGGTTCAATATTGACATTAAATTGAGCACTCTGGTTTGGTACATTTCGCTAATGTTGAACATTTATAACAACATATAATTTAACTATACCAATTGTTTGTCTGCTTTGTCATTTTTCTACGGCAATATCAGAACGTCAGATGACCGATTTCATGTCTACATTTCCAGACAATGCCCATTCTCTGCTGGCACACCCTCATGAATGGGTTAGGTACAGTTCTGTCCAGTTACTGGGTCTCATCATCAGTAAAATATCCATCGACGAAGTAGTTTCAATTGCAAATAACAAGGACAGCGAGAAATCGGGCTATCTGTTAAACAATACAAGATTTAGGCTGAAGTCCCTTGCACTGGACCTCACATCGCAGTTGTTCCCCGGTGAATTGGTCAACGAGAAATTTATGATGCAGGTAAACACGTGTTATAATTGTCCTGAAATACACCGCATTATAAATTTACTGATGAGTTGAGGCAGTAACCGTAAACATTCCTCTCTCAGCCCCTTCCAACTTATAATCAGTAAATAGTAAAAAATGTAATTGTAGATTTTTTTATAGTTGCCAGTGCCTAATTTATATATATTAAAAAATTGTACTACTTCAAAATATTTCAGTGCATGAAACTCCTAGTCTGTGTGGCGGACATATTGAAAGGTTTTGAGGACACAGAAGGAAGCAGTGATGGACTGTCGTTGCTTTGGCTTGTCAGGAGAATAAGAAAACTCATCAATAATGAAATTTCCCAATCACCAACATCTTCAGTTGTTGTATGTATTTATATAATATATAAATTCGAATAAACTCATATAAATTCAAATTAATAATTTTATATTATTTAGTTTTAAAACATTTAACAAAAAATTCAAGTATTTATTAAATGTCAATTTGGTGAAATTTTATAAGAATTTTTGTTTTCTGTCTTTACACATTAAATTTGTATGAATTAATTATTTTCTATTTTCAGAGGACAATGTGCTTTAATTGGATTGCTGCCATCACATTAAAATTTGACAAGGAAGTATTAATGACAATTGTTTATCACTTAATGGCTCCACTGGCGAGGGAGATAAATTCAGTTGAAGACTCGAATACAACACTCCGCCAGGTCGCCAAAGAGGCAGCGGGATACATAAAGAAGAAAATTGGTTCACAGGAGTACAATGACCTTATGGTTAAACTAACAGCCAAAATTGACATTAAGCGGTCACAGAGAAAGAAGGAACGGGCTCAAATGGTAAGCATAGATTATCACTGAAAATAATTACTGCATTAGAATTCAGATTAATAATAATAATAAAACAAAAAAAGGGGACGCACTAACCATAAAAGAAGACCATACACAAACAAATTTCTTGAGAGATATAATACATATTTTTGTAAAAATGTATACTAATTAAAAGAAATACAGATCATATTTAAGAGATGCAATCTAAATTAAAATAACACACAGTTGAATTTATAAATAAAGATGATAAGCTCTCATTATTTTGCATGTGTTGAAAATCAAGTAAATAGGAAACAGCACCATGCACCAAGCATGTTCTAATGTAATAAAATTTTAATAAGTTAAAAATTGTTTTATCTCCAGGTGAAGTATTCTGTATTTTAATCTGTTGTATTGGATAGTTTATAGAAGTTATTTGAAGATTTTTCGAGCATGATGCAATTTTTTATTTTGTTTTTTTTTTGCATCTTCTTCATTTTTGGGGTTCACTAAATTATATACTTTATTTTGAAATAGATCGTGTTAATTTCTTAATACATTTTTACATTATGACTTCTCCTTATTTAACAATTATTTTTAGGATTGTTCAAAAAAGGAGGTTTTGAATAAATATAGAAAAATGAAGGAGACACTTCGCAATGTTTATTTTTTTATAGTCAATACAAATTATGAGAAAAATTTGTAAATACTATATAATATTTATGTTTCAGGTTGTAACTAACCCAGAGAAAGCAGCCAAAAGGAAACAGGCTAAACAACTAAAGAAGAAAGAATTGAAGAAAAGAAAAGTTGAACTTTTCAAGGGACAGAAATTTAAAAAGAAACAGAAGAAGGAAGTAGATTTTGATATATAAAAAAATACAAAAATGTTGGGAAAACATTTTGGCCAACATAAGTTATATTATTATTTTGTATATACTAAGTGTAATATTATGTTTTGTATATTAGTTGTAATAAATTAATATAACGTTATTTTTTATATGTTCCATCCTTTTTTTACTATGAAAAACATTACCTAAAGCAAGTTATATAGAGTTACAAGGTATTATGGTAGTAAATATAAGCAATGAACATTAAATGTATGATAGGGAAAAATTAATAATTCCATCAATTCTTGTTAATGTCTAATAATTTTCTTAATGTATTTATTTTAGAAAAATTTATTTTTATATTCAATATTAATATGGTTAGGCAAAAAAGAAAAAATGTAAGCAAATTTATATTCATTCAATATTATTTGTAAAAGGAACTATAAAATAATTTTTAATATCACAGAAATATGCATGATGCTGTGATTTTTGTTTATCAGCCAATGTAACAATGATCACATTGTATTCAATACTTTGGTGGTGACTGCTTTATCAGAGTAATGTGATACCCACCAGAATAGTCCGTTAGAGAAGTTATGCAACTCATTGAGTTCGAGATAGAAGGACCTTTCAGTTAGTTCATATCTCTTCTGTATATACTGCCTGTGCACAAGTAAATTTAGAATGGATTTTGTCACCTTTTCAATGGGCACTGTTATTCTGTTACTTATAATTTTATACTTTGTATATGACCATCGGATTTATCCTCCTGGTATGTTGTCTGTTCATTTACTTAATTTATTTATTCAGTTATTTGTTAAAATTCTATTCTCTTGTTTGATTAAGCTATAGCATCATACAAACAGAATTGAATATTTGTGTGTTGCATACAATTTAAATTGATTTTGATAATTCCTTACTGAGCATACATTGAGGTAATTTATATCCTTTTAGTCTAGAGTCTACAAATAATTTGTTATTGAAAAGATATAACCTTAAAATAAGTATGTTTAACAGTTTGATCCACCTGTTTTTTTTTTCCAGGACCCAGATGGGTTCCATTCATGGGCAATACACCTGTCTTGAGAAAATTAAGCATAGAGTTAGGAGGAATGCATCTTGCGGTATTAGAATTAGCGAAACAGTTCAAGACAAATGTTCTTGGATTGTACCTCGGCAGGGAATATTACGTAGTGGTTTTCACTGAGAAATACGTTAGGCAGATTTTGGTTAGCCCTGAGTTTCAAGCTAGACCCGACAACTTTTTCGTCAGACTAAGATCAATGGGGACCAGAAAAGGTGAATTATTGACCGTATAATTTCTTTTGTTACTTTGAAATGGCCATCATTTATTTGAAAAATTCTGAATCCCGTAAAAATCAGATTTTTTCCATTAATTTTATATCAGATTCAAAATTGAGTTTTATGCTTTGATATTCCAAATCCAATTCCTATACCGATACCCATTTTTAAGGTATAACTATGACTGATGGATGTTTTTGGGAGGAACAGCGCCAGTTCCTTGTAAGACACTTGAGAAATTTGGGTTTTGGAAGGACTGGAATGGAAACTCTCATACACAATGAATTGAAGGTACATGTAGATTATATTTATTTAAAATTAACAAAATTAAAATAGACAAAAAATATACGAATCTTTTTAGTATCTACAACTAGAATTTAATTTAATGTATTTATAATAAATGTTCTACTGTCTTTTAATAAAGGTGCATTATTGAACTAATTAGAATGAGTAGTATGACTGAACAAGAAACTGAATTAATTAAAACTTTATCTCTTTAAAAATGTGAGATAATTATACGATATAGTGAATGTTATCGTGATTGTTATCAATTTCTTGATATAGTGGCATGAATTCATTCTGAACTAAGCCATTTATCAATGTCAACTATCAATATCAGCCACTGAGTTTTTCTTCTTAATCGGCCCCTACTAAGAAGATTTATGATGAATTATTGATAAAGAAGGCATGTGACTACTTATTTCATTTTATTTTAGTTTACCTTGATTTGAAATGGAGGATTATGTTGTACTGTTATTTTTTATATGTAACCTTTTGTACATGAATATAATGAAATAGTGTCACTTTATTATAAAGTGCTTTTAATCAATGGACACTGCCTGTGGACCCTTTGTTGCCACTTACAGGGCACTAAGGTGTGTACAGAGTAGAACAAAATTTTGTCTGCTCTTCTATAGATAATGAATTTTGGTAATTAAAACTATAAATATAAATCGGCAATGGGAAACTAAAAAATAGCCTCACTTGTTATCCAAACACATTTGATTAGTTCAACCACAACACAGCATTTTTCTGCTGATATGCCAAAAACTTGAAAAATTGTATTTCTTACTTTACTAATATGCCGGATAGAGAAAAACATTCATTGTAACCAGGTTTTATTGCCATATTAACGAAAAATAAGGAAGATATGACTGAAATTACAATGGGTGTTTAACTAGATTGATCAGTCAATTTAGTTTACTTTAAATACTCGAATTATATCAAACATTCGTCAGTCTTATTGACAGCTTACAATTTAAAGTTTAATAAGTCATTTGTAGGTATAAAATTAACTACTTTTGTTGTAGGACTCATATTATTCTCCACAGTTTTGACACCAGACTTTGGGCATAAAACTTCCTGATACAGCATAAACTCAATATTGAGTATGTTGACCAACATGTTTGCCATACTGGGGCACCATCAGTGGTTTCACAACATAGAACGGATTGATGTTTCTTTCGGACAGCTCTTTTATAATTACTTCTCAAATATCCATTCCTCCTGCAGTTGTCGCTAAAGATTCTTTTCTATCTAATTTGTTCTTCTTCGTTTTAACGTGGCTCTACCAATTAGCTGTTGATCGAGGTTGTGCATTGAAAACGTTGCAGTGTCTCGCGATGGAGGTGGGCGATGGAGGCCCAGAAATGGACTTGGGCCAACACCTTCCCAAATGTGTCCTGAACGTTCTCTGGGCCATCGTGACCGGTTCGATGTTCGAGAGGGGCGATCGCCGGCTCGACCTCCTTCTCGGCCACATGGACTCCAGGTCTAAAGCTTTCGACATGTCGGGAGGAATTCTGTCACAATTCCCCTGGATAAGATTCGTTGCTCCAGAAAAATCTGGATTCAACTTGATTAATAGGCTCAACCGGCAGCTCAGCGCTATAATTAAGGTGAACCATTCGTTTGGACCATATCTACAAGCCAATATAATATTTATAATTTATATCTAGTGGATGTCTGTGTGAATGCTCAACATTTGTAATTGGTCCTAAATTCTAAGAAAAGATAACAGTTTTATCTTTGCTTAACTGTAATTTAATCATACTGTGTCTCCAAAATGGGGCCAGAGTAATTTTGACTAGTCGAATGAAAAGAATCTCATTTATAAACCATGCACGACAAATTATGCTTCATATACAGTTAATATTAGAATGAAATTTTGTAAATATTATAGGACTCTATATCTGAGCACAAATTAACGTACAAAAAAGAGATTACGAGAGATTTCATAGACGCTTACCTGCACCGCTTGTTTGCAGAAGAAAATACCGCCTCGTCATTTACAGGTATGCAATTTTTGTTATAATATTCTGTTATATCCAGTTTCAACCTGCAGTCATTATATTGGTTATGTCAAATTCCACAGAGGAACAATTAGTAATGATTTGTTTGGATTTATTCATTGCTGGTTCTCAGACGACGAGTAATACGTTAAATTTTGCATTGCTGCACATGATCCTTCATCCTGAGATTCAGGAGAAAGTTCAAAAAGAAATTGACAGTGTTATGGTTTGTGGTGAACTTCCAAAAATGTCAGACAGAATAAGGTAAACCCATTCTGAATTTAATAATGTCTATTTATTGATTTACTAATATGTATGTATATGTATAGATTTATGAAAGTTTTCAAGTTTAGAATACGTGTTTTGTGGTCTGCAAGGGGTTGGAATACCGTAGACTGGTATTGTGTATTTACGATCATAAAAGTTTTCCTGTTGATCCAAAATTTATTGAAAAAAGTTTATTTTTAGTAATCTAGTTATACAGTGCAAGCGCTCCAAACGAACTTTAGTTAAGTACATTTCCGCACCACACTCAGTTGGGCGCTAGTTTATCGTTGCAAGTGCACCAAACGAACTTTAGTTAAGTACATTTCCGCACCACACTCAGTGGGGCGCTAGTTTATCGGTACAAGTGCACCAAACGAACTTTAGTTCAGTACATTTCCGCACCACCCTCAGGGGGCGCTAGTTTATCGGTGCAAGTGTACCCAACGCACTTTAGTTAAGTACATTTCCGCACCACACTCAGTGGGGCGCTAGTTTATCGGTACAAGTGCACCAAACGAACTTTAGTTAAGTACATTTCCGCACCATACTCAGTGGGGCGCTAGTTTATCGGTACAAGTGCACCAAACGAACTTTAGTTCAGTACATTTCCGCACCACCCTCAGTGGGCGCTAGTTTATCGGTGTAAGTGTACCCAACGCACTTTAGTTAAGTACATTTCCGCACCACACTCAGTGGGGCGCTAGTTTATCGGGACAAGTTCACCAAACGAACTTTAGTTAAGTACATTTCCGCACCACACTCAGGGGGCGCTAGTTTATTGTTGCAAGTGCACCAAACGAACTTTAGTTAAGTACATTTCCGCACCACACTCAGGGGGCGCTAGTTTATCGGTGTAAGTGCCCCAAACGAACTTTAGTTAAGTACACACGAAATCTACGAATGTTTTCAAATACACATATTAATGGTATTGCCGTGTACATATTGCAGTCCTGTCTCCCCTGAAATTACCTTCAGGAGAGCTAAAGAGAGAGGGAGAGAGAGAGAGAGAGAGATAGGGAGAATAGATTGAGACCTGCCTATAGTAAAATTCTTTGTCCAACTGCAAATTTAATATTTCAGTTAATTGAAATTTTTTTGAATTCCAAAATTTTAATCAGGCTTTCTCTCTTCAAGTGATTTCCTTTATGTGATATTTCAAAGCTAACTCTGAGGCATAATAATTACTGAGTGTATTCATAGAACTTTTTAGTATTTCCTCATTTTTCTTTTATGTTATAAAAGAATTTGATATATAACATTTTAGATTACCTTATGTTGAAGCAGTTCTTTCTGAAATTCAAAGGCTTTATAATGTAACACCAACTATTGGGCCACGTAGAACTCTCAAAGATACTTACCTGAATGGTTACTTTATACCTAAGGTAATTTATTTTAGATTACTCTTGCATTTAATAATTAGTAACATTTTATAAAATTTATTTGTATTTTACAAAATTTACAGATTTATTTGGGACATTTATGTTATAAGGTGTCTTGTTTTATGATTTAATGGGTGCTTTTTTTTATGATTAAATTATATTTTCGCCACAGGGAACTACAATTCTGATGCATACTGATTCAGTTCACAATGATCCAAATAATTGGTCTGAGCCGTACAAATTCATTCCAGAAAGGTTCCTGTCAGAGTCTGGTGAATATTCACCACCAAATCAGCTTTATTCTTTTGGCTATGGTTAGAAGTTTTATTTTTCTGGATTGTTTCTCAATTAATGTTTTTATTTTCTTTACACTCAATCTTGTTATTGTAATGTTTAGGAATAAGGCGCTGTCCAGGTGAAGCCTTGGCCAAAAACTTCCTGTTCATATTTTTCACCGGTCTTCTTTTCTATTTCAAAATGTCTGTAGTTGAGGGGTGTAAGCCGCCATCTAATGTCCCTATCTCCGGTATCACGCTTAGCCCTAGGCCGTACAAACTTCAGTTAAGGAGCAGAAATCAGTATTTTATTAAGAACAACAACAACGATTGTAATAAGTCAGGAAAAAATATTTAGTCTTAGAAAATATTAATTTTTTTGTAGCAATCCCAATAAAATAAATTCCAACAACCACAAATGTTTATAAAAAATTATGAAATAAATAAATACTTTTTACTATAATCATGTATGTATTTCCTATGATGAATTCTGGACTTATAAAAATATTATCTAACATTTAAATTAACATCTAAATAAGATACATTTAATAAGGTACATTTTAAGTGCATAAGAATCAGTTATTTTGTTTAACATAGAACATATTAACTATAAGACATATTAAATGCATACTGGTACATGTCACTTACATTATATAGACATTAATTATTAAAAAAAAACGAAATTCCAATGAACACACAAAAAAGTTTTATTTTGATATAAATTATAATGGAAATTATTTTATTTTTATTATGATTTTAATGCCGTGGTGTAAGTAGGCATTTGAAGGGTGGTGGAGCAATAGCGGCGCCGTCCTGGCCTTCAAGTTTGGGCATCGGTTCTTCAGAATAGGGGGCTATTGAAAAGTTCTGCAGGAGGTTTATCGTGAAAAGGAACACGTTGGCTCTCGCCAGGGATTCGCCCATGCATCTCCTTTTGCCTGTAATACGCAGACGGGGCAATTAAATATTTTACCTCCGCCACTCTACTGAAGAGTTGGAGTTGTAAAGAGTGGTTTCGATTCTTTTCAGGCCTAAATATTTTCGCATATACTAGCGCGGTTGTGTAATACCAAAGACGCCGGAGTATACTTTTACTTTTCCACAGGAGCAATCTATAGGCCTTTTCTTTTTTTATACTGTGGTATATATTTTAAAAATTAAAAAAGAGCTAGAGCTCAATGTCACAATGATGGAGGTTGATAGGACGCAGAATAAACGATTCTCCAGTGACGGAATGCCGATTTGAAATTAATTAAAAAATAATCAATTATCTCGTTGAATTATATTATTGTTCAAGATTGTAATTTAATATTAGACAAGAAATAAAATTAAATTCTTACCCATTCCAAATGGGATGAGCCATTCGTCCTGAATTATGTTACCTTCCTTGTCCAAGAATCTTTCCGGCCGAAAAACTTCGGGGTCACCCCAATGAGATTTGTCCATGTGGACGCTGTACAGACTTGCCAGCACCAGCGTATCCTAAGGTCAGAAATATGTAGTGTGTTTGACAAAAATGCTTGAAAACTATCTCGCGGAGGGGACCAAAAATGGGCACTTACCTTAGGTATTACGTATCCTTGAATTTGGACGTCGTATCTGGCCCTGTGAGGAGCCGTCATCGGAGAAATGTTGGCGAACCTCTGCACTTCCATCAAGAAAGCTTCCAAGTATTTCATTCTGAAAAAAACGAGCATTCTTAAGAGGTCGACTGAACATTTGATGGGCATTTACACGAAATTATTTCTAGTGGAACCGGAAACTAATATCAACTTAATGCAAGCTAACTTCGCTCTATCCTGGAGTTTCGGGTAATGCGTTCCTATATGCTCATCGATTTCCTCTTGTATCTTTCTCTGGATCTCCGGATGGTGAATAAGGTAGAGAATCGCGAAACCCATTGTACTTCCGGTGGTCTCGGCTCCGGCCATGAACAGGTCCATAAGTACGGTTATCAGTTGCTCATCTGTAAGGTCAAATTCGGTTAATTAATTTCGAACTTTAAAGACAGGTTTCAGTATCGATGGAAGCGTATGGGCGCACCGTTGAAAGGCGTATCCTTATTATCTTTCATCTTGTTTATCTCTTGAATGTAAGCGTCGACCAGGTCTCTGTTGTCGAAGTGACTGAACGTTTTTCGATGCTCATCGACGACACTCTGAAATCGAACATTTTTGTAAATTCCTATTTTCTAGCTTTCCCGCGAATACGAGTTTTGTTTATTCTACCGATAAGGAAATAATAAGATTATTGGAACAAGTTGGAAGAAGGTCTGGAGATCTTCCAGACTTATGGTGTCCAACCATATAGCAGTCGAAAGGAATGGAACGCAATGGATACGTAATTCAAATATACCCTGAAGAATTCGACGAGGGATCCCAGAATTGTCCTGACTTTGTTATATGAGGTGGCTTCGGGTGCGACGTGCCTGAGGAACGGCATCTGGTTCAGCAGCCCTCCGGACATGTCCTGCAGTTTGAAACCTTCCCTTATCAGTCGGACGAGCCTCCCAGAGTCTTGGTCGCCGAGGGTGAACCTCTGACCGGCGATGGTCGTCCAAAAACTGTTCAGTAAACTCACCTCCAACACTTGCGGGATGCTGACGGGTTCCTAAAATTCAATGAACCAGATATTATCAGTCATTCCCTCACGCTTATCTCATACTGTACTTTCTTCTTCGTGTTACTTATCGGACGCGACGAAATCGTACATGAGCCATAATTGTAATTGCAGCATTCCATTCCCTTTCACGTGGGAGAATGCACAAATTGGACATAAAGTCCATTTTACAGAAATATGAAAAGACACTTACGCGACAAATATTTTTAAGCACATCGAGCAAGTTGTCGACTTCGAACGCTATCTTCTGTTCCATAACACTGCGGCCCAGTCCGAAATTTTTCAGATGCCTCATGCAGAATCGTTTCTGGTCGTTGAAAAAATCCCCGTCGACGAATACCAGTCCTGTAAACGCCCCCGATTGGGTTGAGAAAGGTGGAAACGAAAGTCGAAACATTTGGCGGTTGGCGGGCCGAACGACATACCGTATCTTTTGCCGAACGACCTCAGCTTGAAGAAGAACCCGTCGGGCCTAGCGTCGAAAGCGTCGCTGGTGAGGATTTCGCGGACGGCCTCCTTGCCCGAAGCTATCAGGATCCTGTCCTTGCCTAGTCTCAGCCCAACCAGGCTGCCGTACTCCTTGGCGAACCGGTCCCAAACTAGGTGGACGAACCCCAGTTTTTGGTGTAACTTCCTAAATAGTAGATAGTTACCCACGATTGGCATCCAACGCGGACCTGCAACTCAGACACACTTATGACTACAACTAACGGCATAACCACTGCGTGATTCCGCGAGACATTCGTATTGTTGCGAAATTAAATTTTTAGAATCACCCATTCTAATATCGGCCATGCTAGGCGTATTTACTAGTGTAATTAATTTCAAACCTGGCGGGAATTTCGGCGGTTTTCTAGCGTCCAAGAATAAGAGAATGAGGAAGATGGCAACTAGGGCCACCAGCTGGTAGAGGAACATTGTCACTGGTCGGGGAGTACCCAACGACTAGGCCGTGTGCCCGCACTACCGCCTCTATATAAACCTGGAGGAAGAATCCTGTAAAAAAACACAATGGTCACTATTTTTAAAAAGTCCAACTCTGACCCACATAGTTGTATTTTTAAGAAGTGAGGCTGGAACAATAAGACCGGGCGTAGCGCCGAATTATTCAAAGGGAACAATGGCCCGTCGTTTTCGGAAGACCTTTATAAACCTCCCAAATATTATTTCAAACGCCCGCCGGACTGCCTTAAATACTGAATGCGAAAGTGAAATTAAAATATCAACGTAGGGTTCGATATGGAACACAATTTTCTTCAACAAGAGCCTCGTCGTCAAAAAGTGTTTAAATTCGTCTCATTAGTTACATAGATCGCTCTGAGGAAAGCAGAGTAATGAGATTCATTGAAATCAAACCTCCTGCATCAGGTCGCAATGCGTATGGCCAATTTAATTATATATTCTCGATTATTTATATAATAAAATTTAAAAGTGAATTATGGATTGCAACGGAAGATCGCGTTTTGAACATTCAAGATTTCATATCAATATCATTTCCTCGTGTTTAAACTAACGAAATTATTTAATGTCCTCTTTCTCGATATTCCATTTATTGTTGGCCGAGGTAATGGATGGATTCCGGTAATACAACTGGAAACCTTTTCAATTCTTTTTCTCCCTTTTACAGCCCAGTCAATTACAGTATAACGGGATGACTCGTAACGAAACCAGTTTGGTTGGATCAGTTAGGATAACACCGGTTCGGGCGGGTGTACATTCCCTGCCGGGGGTATACAAGAAATTCATTAGGTTAGGTCAAAATTCACTCTGGATCATTCTTCTACAACTGATCATCAACTGATCTCATGATTATATTGGGCGATTGCATGAGTTCGTGCCAAATTTACGTAGGTGGCAAAAGCATGCAGTTTTGTTGATTATATGGAAAAAGTCAAAAACAACTGTACGAATTTCTTTGAACAGAAACTACGCAGTTTCAACAAAAAAGGAATTTAAAAAATTGTAAAACTTTGGGAGACAGCTATAGAGAATTTTTTAAAAATTTTGTTATTAATTTGGTTTCAAATCGGGCACCATCTTTTGCAATCGCCCAGTATTATAAAAGGTTATGTGCTTAATGCGTAAAACTATGGAGAAAGTTCAGTAATGGTCTAGATATATGATTATTTTGTTACTCTATAGGGTTCCAATGTTAAATATAGATTATTTATACGATTTTTGAATGTATTGTAGTTTTGTGGGTCATTAGAATGAATCCTAAGGGGAACGATCTACGACAAAGGCGCAGCATCTGCATATTCCGGGAGCCCTCCAAAAGTTTGAGGGTGCCTAAATAGGCCTAAAAATAAATGAGGTCAAATCTACGTCTATAAGTTCGCGCTGACAGAAAAGATATAACAGGTATTGCCACACATACACACACACACACACACGTTCCAAACAGGCGATTGGTTCAAATATGAAGATTCTGCGGTGAAAAACGGAGACCATTTCTGGTCTAGAACATTGGGGCGTGTGGAACAGGTGTCAGTTTGGGGTGCTGAACTTTTACGCTCCAGAGTGCTCCCAGCAAAAAATGGAGCAAAATAAGCAAACGAAAGCAAAATCAAAACAGGACGCGGTTGTGGGAATGGGAAATCAGGAAAACTGGTGCATGGCGCAAACAGGATGATGTACAGGAACATGGGAGGTCACAAATCGATCGGTAGACCGATATGGAGTATGATCTCCGAAGTATGGTGGATGCCATTATGGAGGTTGATGCCAACGGATTGAAACGTATGGATAAGCGCCAATTAAATAATAATAATAATGAATTATCCAAATTACTGTAATGCCATGGTAGAGAGGTCAGATATACGTGGTATACGAAATAAAAATTTTCAAAATCTGAACAGCGACTTCTATGGTTTTTGGTTTTCTTTTAGTCGATTTTCTCTTCGGGCGTGCATATGTGAAGGTTTTGCTCTTAAAACTGCCCGGTGACTTGTTCTTTAAACTTACGTTCTGAATTGATTCGTTCTTCTTCATAACGAGCTCACTCCAGCGGGCTCCCCGCGAATCTTCGCTAGGGACACTTCGTTCTTCGTTTCCGAGTAAGGCAACGTAACCCTGTCCCGCTACCTGGAGGCTTCCGGAGAATGTGGATCGCTGGAGAAAAACCAAAGTGCAAAGTGCTTCCGGAGATGAGCATTGAGCATACAGTGTCCTGTTACCAGGAACAACAAGGACCTGCTCCACTCTAGTGGTTTGACGCCTGCAGGGAGGTCCTCCTGGGCACGACTGGTAGGGTTACCCACACGTCCGCCGAGTCCCTCCATCTCTCTTCCAATTTCTTCATGAGGTCTTCACCAATCCTTTCATAGGCTCCTTCAATCGGGAACTGAGGAAGATCTTCTGTAGCATGTGGGTCTGTCTACGCCGCTCTGGAGCTGAATACCTCCCCACGCTCCGCCAACTCTAATGTCACCATTCGACCCATTATTGCTCACTGTTCTGCATACGGGTACAGCAAGAAGTAGAAGTGGGAGGTGGCGCCCAAGGTAGTTCCATCGCAGACTACTGTGAGCCCATGCCAGTTCTCCCTCGGTTAACTAGCGAGTGTCCAGGTTGCCATCCCTTGTAGTCATCCTACCAGCCGGGCGGAGCATGAGCTTCCTGATAACAGGACAAGGTTCGCTTAATGCTCATCTGAACAAGCCAGGCTGGTTGATCCACTGAGAGTGCGTCAAAAACTAAAGTGAGTTCCAGAGAAAAATGGAATATTCATGAATCTTCCAGTTGTTACATGAGCACTGCAACTGCTAATTACAGGCTATTTTCTATAAGAACAACCCAGACCCACTCCTTATTTTACCATCCCGTTACTATAATTTAATTACATTAATTAAATATTATCACTTTATAAAAAAGGATTTTTTTAGTCATCATTGTTTCAATTTATACTTCCTATGGCACTATATTTTCAACGAGGAATTAATTTTTCTTTATTCTAGTGAAAAAATATGAAACAATTTATATACTTTTTAAATGTTTTTATTTGTTCATGATATTTCAGTAAACATTTATAAAATACAACTTTCATTAGGAATGTATATATGAAAAATAGTAATTTATAAAACCAAAATAAAAAAATAGCTTCAATTATAAAAAAAAATTACATGTCATCGGACCAAAAGTCCTTGTAATTCCTAAAATTTTTTTGTCAAAAAATATAACTTTAGCGTCAATATTACGATAAATAATGTTCCTTCAGTGAATCTGAAGATAACGCTGAAACAATATTTCTACAATATAGGAACATAACAGTTAAATAAAATACGACATATTTATATCTCCAGGCATTCCTGACTGATATACGCTCTCAGATAAAAAAACATCCATACGTACGCACGCTTACACATTAAATCTATTCTAACAATCTAATACATGCTAGTTTCAGAAACTAGAACATCTACTACTGAAGCGGTAAGAATAAAACATACACAAATAACTTTTTAATTTTTTTTTATACTTTTTTAAATGTAATAACAAGGTATGCGGTACACTGTTCATGGGAATATTTTAAATTGCTAACAGTTTTGTACGATGAGATTTTTCCAGACTTAACCTTCTTCCTCTTGTGCTCGATATTATCATCTAAGTAACAAACATTAAAAATTATGACTGTATTCAAAATGCACAACGATATAATTTAAATAATACGTATATAATTTGCAATCGGTAATTTACCTATCATCGGGTTCCTGATACAGTATTCCCCGAGACTTCCAAAACCATATACAGGAACCGAGGGGAAATACTTGGAAAAGTAGAACGTCTCCTCTTCGTCACAAATGTTGCACCTGTCCACGCAGACAAACATAAATGCTATCCTTTCGTGTCCCTGTGGCTTCGGCCCGACTTTCTTTGAAAACTGAAAGAAACAAGGGAGAAATTGATCGAATGTTTTTTTTTGTAATTTTTTAATCGATTAACTATTTAAATTATGCAAAAAATTAGAAGCAGTACATTTTCCAAAAATACATCGATGTCAGAGCTGAGATCATGGAGGTCAGAGTGGGCAGTGACGTTGTCACCGCTTATTGAAATGCCCAATATCCCGATTCGAGAGTACTCGGCTAATTGGCTGAGCTCGCTGCAACCGCTGGGCGTGTTGATGTCAATTTTGAACAGCTCGAAAGCTATACCGCCGGCCATGACTAAAGTCTGAGGACTGCAAAATTTAGTCAATATCGAGTTGTCGTACGCGCACATAAAAATTCAAGGGCCAGACAGTTGTTTACCGTCTTCGAATATGCCTTACTTCGGGAACGAAGTCACAAACTTATGAATCAGATGAAGGCTGTTGCGAACGGGGTTGGCGAACAGTAGAAAGCATTTGGACCTGGACACCACATCTACATTTATATTAGCAATGATGTTCGCCTGAAAAATTCGATATTCGTATTATTTGTCAATAATAATATCTAATTGTTGAATACAGTTTTAGAACAAAATATCATACGAGAGCTGCCTTCTATAGTTTGCTTAAGTGACTTTCAGCATTCACAGGTCTTTGTGATCACTTACAGAATTCAAATAGTGTGTTTCAACCGAAAAAACTTCAATTTCTACACCTCGCATTTCCGGTAAAAGCAATAGAGATTCACAGTTTTTATCTGAAACAAACAGGAAACAACAATCATTTTTCAAACAGGATGTTGATTGTCTGCGTTGTAAATTTTCTGTCTCCAATGGAACTCAAAAACAGAGTGTCTGTAGACTATTTTAGTGTCTATTACTGGAGTGATCATTGTATGAGAAGGGGATCAACCCCTGCTAACCGAGGTTCTTCATACAATCTAACATGGAAGTTAGATAGTCAGATAATTCAAGTTCTGGTTGGAGTAACCTTCGCTCATTTATCATATTTTTATACCTCCCCTACAGAACCTACAGTCTCTTTTATCTGTTAATACAGTAGTAGTGACTTGTACTTTGTAGTAATTTGAAATTGTGTTGGGGATAATCTGCAATTTCCAGTTCCTGTACTTTTTATTGTTAATAATTTGTATGTTGCCAATGGGAAACCATTTTTTTCCAAGTTCAAAAACAGTAGACATAGAAGTAGTGTATCCTAATACCACATTTAAATGAAAAACAAATACATAATATAGTCCTCACCGACCTCTCTCATTCAAAATTGCCAGTTTTCCATCTTTCGTTTCAGAGGCGATGAACCAACTATTGCTGATAATGTTGTAAATTGCATTCCCGCGAATTGAATATGTTTTATCCAGGGTGTCTATGAGGTCTGAAACATCAGTAAGACTGTTAGACGAAATTACATCCAATGATGCAATATTCTCTTAGCGAAAAATGCACACAAATAATACATACAAACAATAATAAACATGATGTTTAACTCACCGATATACTTATCAAGACCTTCTACGGTGGAAGACTTGAGCGAAAAGTGCAGGATAGCTTTGGGATGTATCTTATCATCAAATTCGGCCCAATCTGCAGAATCCCTTTTAATATAGCTTTTTGGTACATTATTCCCAGAAAGGATCCTAAATGCTACATCACGCCATTCCCTATAAAAAATTTCGTGAAATATAGAAAAAAAATAAGACCAACAAGTATGCACTCCAGATATTTACTAACATCCAGAAATTATTTTACAAGAAATATAGAATAAGATATAATTATAAATGAAATAATTAGTTAAAAATGAATTAATTTAAATTGAAATATTATGAAATAACCAAAAGCCATGAAAAACAATTACATTATTTTTATTCTTCAGTGAAATATCTGCCTTTCCACTCAGAAAACATTAATCTTAAAAACTAAAAAATAAAAAAATTCAATAACATACTTGCAAACTTTTGCTGCCATCAATAAGTCCCGTGATGGTAAGTAGGAAAAAATTAATGTTAGAAGACCATACTCATTAGTAATATAGGATCCCAGATCCGTCTATAAATAAAAAACAATGTTATGAATACGGCACAAATTATGATTAGATGCAACAGTAAGATTGTACCAACTATTAATAATAAAGTATAGCATTTCCACAAATACATTAAAACATTTACAGTGCTACAAATTGTAGAAGATATCAAATAAATAACATTATGTCAATGTCATAGGAACTCATGAATTACATTCAGAATATGAAATAAAACTACTAATAAAACTGCATAATTAAAAATAGACACTTATACAATTTGCAAATTGTTTAACATGAATAATCTATAAAATTCTAGCATTGTTTGATGACATGTCATCTATTGATAAACAGAACAATCCATTTTTCATAATGTTCGGTCCAAACTACAATTAAATGTTAACAGAAACTGAAATGACATTTAGTACAACACTAATTACCATTCTGTAACCGGTTTTGGCTGGTCCGTAAACAATTAGGTATATAAACAAATGCACCGACGTATCATAACCTGAACGTGTCTACCGGATAACCTTCGTCATTTTTGGCTTCAACTAAATAGTCGAATTCGGCAGGTGGAAACAAAAACAGAGAAATGTTTGGCAATCCTGTCGTGATTTATCTAAAACGAAGCCACCTCGTCCGGTTCTGGCGAAGCTGAGCCCGTTTCCGCCCGCAATGTATCCCAAATACTCTTCGATCCGCTATCGGTTTTACCCTCAATCCCTCCAATTAGGAATACATTTTTAATTGCTAAAAAAAATACCGGAGTGGGCGCGGCGAACTTTTAACGAATCATCACCGACACGGATTAAAATCCGACAACAATATTCGTGACGTGTATTTTCTGAGCGATCGTTTCCAATTTCGGTAATACAAATGGCCGCTGTTATCGATGTTTCCGAAGGGAATCGGTTCGGGCCCCGATAGAGGGAAATAGCTGGGCTGAGTGTCGTCGGCACAGTTTCAGAATAAAGTACGAGTTTCCTGTGAGGCCGCGATGTTCGAATTTAAAAAATATCATCTCCCGATCTATTAGTTCCAGTGTGGTGACGTCATAGTTGACGTCATAACCAAAGGAATAAAGGTTACGTTAGGGTTGCCTGTTTGTTGTGATGGTTGTGTAATAATGTTTCCGAGTGTTACTGCCCGTTTCGATTAGTTATGCGGGCGGTTTTTACGCTGGCCACTGTCGGATTCTGAGCTCAACGCGAAATGCGATCTGCCTGACACGTCCGCGCAGGATTTCCCACCTTTCTTTATTTTTTTCCGGACATCGCGAACCTTCTGACGGACCCGACCGACGGCCAAAATGGACACTTCGACCTCTTCGGAATCGTCGAAAAAGGGGAAGAACGAGTGCGTTCAAGTGGTGGTGAGATGTAGGCCCATGAACAACAAGGAGCTCAGCCACGGCCACCACCCCTGCGTCGATCTCCAGCCCTCCAGAGGCGTAGTGGAAATTTTCAATCCGAAAGAGAAAAACAAGACCAACGGGAAAATGTTCACTTTCGACGCCGTATACGACTGTAATTCTAGCCAACAGGACTTGTACAGTGAATCCGTCCGCCCATTAGTCAATTCCGTCTTGGACGGTTTCAACGGTACAATATTTGCCTACGGTCAGACGGGCACCGGTAAGACTTACACCATGGAAGGTAACAAATCAGATTCAGAAGCCAAAGGTATCATTCCGAGATCGTTCGAACATATATTCAATCATATATCGCGTACCAGCAACATGCAGTTTTTAGTCAGGGCATCGTACCTAGAAATTTACCAAGAAGAGATAAGGGACCTTTTAGACAGCAACCCGAAGCGGCGCTACGAGCTGAGGGAAAGTGTCGATTCCGGTGTCTACGTCAAAGACTTGCAGTCTTTCGTTTGCAAGAATGTAGGCGAGATAGATTATGTCATGATGATGGGCAATCAGAACAGGACTATCGGTGCCACAAACATGAACGAACACAGCTCACGCTCACACGCCATCTTCATTGTGACCATCGAAATGAGCGATATCAGTTCGGGCATTGAAAATCAGGTCAGAGTAGGGAAATTAAATCTGGTCGATTTGGCAGGCAGCGAAAGGCAATCCAAGACGGGCTCTACAGGCACCAGGCTTAAAGAAGCGAGTAAAATTAATTTGTCACTGTCGGCATTGGGTAATGTCATATCTGCTTTGGTCGACGGGAAAGGCCAGCATATTCCGTACAGGGACTCGAAGCTTACCAGACTTCTCCAGGATTCGTTAGGTGGAAATTCCAAGACTCTAATGATAGCCAATATAGGACCGGCGAGTTACAATTACGAAGAGAGCTTGACTACTTTGAGATACGCTAATCGAGCCAAGAATATCAAGAATCAGCCCAGAATCAACGAGGATCCGAAAGACGCACTGCTTCGACAATTCCAAGAGGAGATTAACAGACTGAAAATGTTGCTGCAGGACCAGGCCCAACAGAGAGCTCAGATAATAGAGAAGAAGAAAAAGAAAAAGAAACTGGATGGTAGCGGAGACGATTCTGATTACGACACCGAAGGCAAGACCCACGAACAGATGCTTATCGAAGAAGAGGAAAGTCTCTCCAAAAAAGAGAAAAAGCTTCTCAGCAAAGATAACGAAGTACCGGAAAACGAGAAGAAACATCTGTTGCAAGAGATAGAAAAGAAGAAGGCCCAGATAGTGGCCGAGAAGAAATACTCCGAAGACTTGGCCATGCGAATTAAGTCGATGGAAAGCAAACTGCTGAGGGGAGGCAAAAATATTATAGATCACACCAACGAACAGCAGAAAGCTCTCGAACAGAGGAGCATAGAAATAAGTGAGCGCAAAAGGCGAGAAGTGCAGATGAAGCAGATACTGGAGATGAAGGAGGAATCGATGGAAGGGGTCCGAGAGACGTACGCGAATCTTCAGCAAGAGGTGGAGTCGAAAAACAACAAGTTCCGGAAGCTGCAGCAGCGGCTTCAGAGCGTCAAACAGGAGATAGCCGACATCACTGACGTGTTCAACAGGGACCGCAGAGAGCTCGAGAGTACTCACAACGAGCTGTTGAAAGACTACAAGCTCAGACTTCTGATAATCGACAATTTCATTCCGCCCGAAGAGAAAAAGAGACTTTCGTCGCGTTTGTTCTACGACGACGACGACGACATGTGGCGAATGATGCCCGACTCAGAGCCGACGAAAGACGTCGCCAGACTCAAGTCTCAGCCGAACAAGAGGAGGCCGACAGTCGACACCATTAAGGACGCCAGCCTCGGCTTTAGGTTCAAGGGTGAAAACATACTAGATCTCGATATCGTCGAGCCCGAACGGACCACAAGCGATTACCAGGGACCGGCGGTTGCGCCCTCAGTGCTCTCAGCCCTGAAAGCCGCTCTGAAGGGAGAAGAGGATATAGACGTCGACGCATCGGCCGCTGTCAAGAGCAAACACTTCAGACCGGCCACAGCCAATCCTCGGCTCTCGACCACCAAACCCCTGTATCCTAAATCTCGCGGTCTTGTGCCAAAGTAACCATCGCCTCCGTATATATATTCTAGCCTGATTTTTGCAAGTCATTTATTTGATCTCAGTTCGATTAGATACGTTTGCATGCGGTATCAGTTTATAACATTCCTATTCGCGAGTAGAACTTACAAGTATTAATATCGAGATGCTTATTTATGTACCCTTAAGCAATATGATTTCTATTAAGTGGTAGCTGAGGCTGTTTTTATATTTTTCTAGTCAATGCGCAACTTCCAAATAAACGTCAGTTAACCAGTAATAACTTATGTCTAGATTTATTTTTTTAAGTTTTGGGGAGACTTTTACAAACAAAAAAAATAAAAATACGATCGGTTATTTTATTTTGTATGTTGATTAAATTTGATATTTTGAAAGCTTTAAGTGTGTTATGTTAATTAATGACATTTTCATTATTATCGACTTATATTTTCAATTATTTATGACCTCTAATATTTATTTAAAATATATTACCGTTCCGGTATCAGAAATTAAATATTTTGTATTTGTTAACAATTTGCTACATTTTGTAAAATGTATATTCGCAAATACTTATATAACTTGTAGGCTCAATTAAAGCACAATAATAAACAGTTTGGTATTCGGACGATTGAATGTTTTTGTAGTCTTAAAATGTATTTATTTTAGGAATTTGTTGTTGGTAATTATTTTACTGTTTATATTTTTCAATCTAAGAGCCGATGAAAGCTAGTTGTTTATTGTACCAATATTGTCATATTATTCATTATACGTGAATATTCCCAAATTTATTATTTCCGTATACATATTAATTACCTCATTCTTATATATTAAAATTAGAGTTGAGTAATGTGACTAAATTCGTGTGTTATAATTGTTGCACAGTGCCTGTGATTGTGCTGAATGATGACATCCTTATAGATACTTTTACTGAAATTAGTTAATGTAATTTATGGCAACTTACAAATGTATATTATTTAAAATACTGTTTGAACTTTTTATTACCTTTGTAATTTAATCAAGTTACACAGATGAGTAATGTTTTCATTTGTTTTGTATAAACATTTAAAATCAATTTGTTATCACAATCAGTTATTATCATGTTTATCGGTTCTAGTGTTCTTTACCTTTTCTAATAATTGTTTAATGAGTTTGAAAGGCAAATTTTTTTTGTGTTTGTTATGTATGATTATTATTTAGCGTTGTATGTTGAATGCTTGATTCTTTATAAACATTTTATTGGAGATAACAAATATACAGCCTTTCAAAAGGTAATTGTATATCAAAATTATTTTGTAACCAATGATTCATTACCATAAACAATATATTGACATAAAAGTGCATAAATGTATGACCTTTATATTGTCTCTTCATCAACATCAATAAGTTTCTGTGCCTTAATTCAGCATTTGGTATGAAGAATAGTTATTACATTTCGTAATGTAAAGTTTTGTATTTTTTGGACAAATGAGAAAAATCTGGTTACAGAAGATATTTTGAGAAAATTTATTTGTTAAGATACACTGTAGGAATTTCATTGGTTAATTTCCTGAATCCTTGATGATGTAAGTATATGTTAAAAAATATCTTGCAAGCCATTATTAATTTATTTATAAACAGATGCTTCAGCTCATAAAATGTTTACACTCCTACATTGGGATTTCACAAATTTATATGAATGTGATGGCATAATTAGTGGTTTTAAGTATGTAGAACTTTGTTCTGATCAATCTTGTCACAAATAAAAAATTGGAAAAAACAGTATTATTTGTATAGAATTAAAAAAAATGATTAAAAAAAAACAATGTTTGTAAATTCATATTCCAATTTTCATTCATAACTGTATTTTGTCCATTTCTTATTCCTTAATTTTTCTGGTGAAATTTCTTTTTCTATCTTAGGGGCTTTTTGCCCTATTAAATTAAATAACAAGACCATTCAAACATAGTTCATTGCAGTTAACAATATATATATATATATATATATATATATATATATATATATATATATTGGACTCAAGAAACGATTTTTGTGAAACTAGCGCCCCACTGAGTGTGGTGCGGAAATGTACTTAACTAAAGTTCGTTTGGTACACTTGCACCGATAAACTAGCGCCCCTTGAGTGTGGTGCGGAAATGTACTTAACTAAAGTTCGTTTGGTACACTTGCACCGATAAACTAGCGCCCCTTGAGTGTGGTGCGGAAATGTACTTAACTAAAGTTCGTTTGGTACACTTGCACCGATAAACTAGCGCCCCTTGAGTGTGTTGCGGAAATGTACTTAACTAAAGTTCGTTTGGTGAACTTGTACCGATAAACTAGCGCCCCTTGAGTGTGGTGCGGAAATGTACTTAACTAAAGTTCGTTTGGTACACTTGCACCGATAAACTAGCGCCCCTTGAGTGTGGTGCGGAAATGTACTTAACTAAAGTTCGTTTGGTGTACTTGCACCAATAAAGTGGCGCCCACCTGAGTGTGGTGCGGAAATGTACTGAACTAAAGTTCGTTTGGTGAACTTGCACCGATAAACTAGCGCCCCCTGAGTGTGGTGCGGAAATGTACCTAATTAAAGTTCGTTGGGATTAACTAGATTACTAAAATAAACTTTTTTCAGTAAATTTTGATCAACAGGAAAACATGATCGTAAATAGATAATACCAGATAGGTTTCCTGTCAAGGGCCATGCTGGTAATTTTAATGAGCGACACAAGATAGAGCCACAAGTCTGTCTGATACTGCTATCTAGCGACCGTAGTTTGAACTATTTTAATGCATTATTTTCAAAACCTCCTTTAAATATTAAAAATTAATAGAACTGCTTTGCCTAATTAATATAATCATAAATATAAAAATTATAAAAAGAAGAGATACTTTTATGTACCACTAATTCATTGTCAATGTTTAAACTAAAAAGAAATCAACTACTGAACAAGTTTTTACACAGTACTTCAAATTTTTTTCTTACTTTTTCCAAGTACAATCTGATGAAAAATCCAGCCAAATTTGAGTTTCGTTGCTATATGATAAAAAAGAGAATTGAATCAATGAGGGTTTTCATATTATTCTATATAGATTATTGTAACATTTTAACACCAACTGGGGCCCTCACCTAAAGTATTTTTATATTCATCCCCTCAGAGGATATTTAAGCAAATTTTACCCCATTTACCATAAGAAGTATTCATTATGAACTCAGGAACCAAATGAAGTAATCATTAAATGTTTGCAGTCATAAATATATTTGTATAAGCATTTTTTTCTCTATTTCACAGTAATTGTTATTTGATTATTGACATAATCCTCAGAATTTGCACATTTTTTACAGTAGGATACGAACACAGAAAGCCCGAAGTGGTTTATGCCTGATGGACTGAACATTAATTTAGCCAATGTACTCACTAAGGACAGGCAGACTATGTTTCTTGATAAATTATTTCGTAAAGATATTTAAAGTTGGATGTCCTTTTGAATATCGTAGACATGCTTTGCAGAATTTTTCATCTTTTCCTTTTCCTGTTCTGAGAGCTTCAGCTTAACGATGCTTGTTATTCCGTTCTCACCAACAACGCATGGGAGGGACAGGAAAACGTCTTCTTCAATGCCATGCTGACCCTGAAGTATATCATTTGTGATTATCTCTTCTTGTCATATTACAAGACCGTGGTACACAGAATTGTATATATCAAATGTTATCTCGATTTAAACCAATTCACCAAATCACAACTTGATTTCCGATATAAACATTTTTTCCAATTTACAATAATGTTCTATATTTTGACTACTTACTTTTACCAATGTCGAGAGTGTCTGGATGCTGTGCATATTTCTCAAAAGTGATTGGCAAATATTAGCAACTGCCAAGCCAATGGCCCAAGATGTGTATCCCTTCAGCTTTATGATTTCATATGCACTGTAACAGGATTAATTTGAATTCAATATATTAAATTCATAATTTAATTTAATATTAAATAAGTTCAAGGTACGTAGAGTATGTTTTTATTAAAATGAAAGACATAAAATTTCATTCCGAACGCTAATAATATTTAGAAGTATAATTTATGGCTTTTATATTATTAAAGAGAAACATGCAGTAGGTTCGTGGTGTTTCCTGTCTCCTCTCGCTGGTTTGGTCTTTTGCTAGACCGGCTTCGGCCGCTCGCCATCTTCAGTAGTGGTGTTAGTCACTGTTGGCACTTTGGATGCTTTTAGGGCATCCTCACTGCACTGTTACTTTCACTTGTACTGTCACCACGAACCTACGGTATTCCAACCCCTCGCAGACCATGTATATTAAACTAGAAACATGCAGGTTAATCTGTTAACTCGTGAATGAATATTTGTCCTCTGACCTGTTTACAACCTTCGAGTGGACATCAGCCCAGTTCTCGGGGTCGTCGCTGTCTCCCATCTTCGGATTGAGCTCTTGGAGTCTCACCCCAGCCATGTTGACTCCAGACCAAACCGGTACTGAAATACAGGACAAAAATCGAACCAATAACGCTAACCTGTACCGTACAATTTTGTGCTGGGCGTGTACAAATGTTTAAAATAGCCGTACCACTGCTGTCTCCGTGTTCGCCGATGATCCAGCCGTGGCAGTTCCTCACGTTAACGCCCAGGCGTTGGGAGATCAAAAACCTGAACCTTGACGAATCCAGGCTGGTGCCGGAACCGATGACTCGGTTCTTTGGGAGGCCGCTGAGTTTCCATGTAACGTAGGTCAGAACATCAACTGGACAGGAATAAATTGACAGATGTTTTTTTGTCCACTTTGATTTTTTACGGCTTTACTTCGTTACTGAATACAACAAGAGGCATGATATTCACCGGGGTTGGAGACGACGAGGAGAATGGCGTCTGGGCTGTATTTGACCAGCTGGGGGACGATTGATTTCAAAATTTCCGTATTCCTCTGGACGAGGGAAAGCCTCGATTCGCCTTCCTTCTGTCGGACGCCGGCGGTGATGACGCAGATTCGGGAATTGGCGGTTATCTGGTAATCTGAATAAAGGACAAATAGTTTTAAAAATGTATTGGGGGAAGGACGTCCTACATCCAGTTACCGGTCCAGAAACTGAGTTCCTGGGAACGGGAAAGTTAGTTTGCGTTGAGGAACATTTGCAGCCTGAAATGTCTCACTTTCCGGGCTTAGTTCAATAATTATCGATATCAACGAGTGCGAAATGTTGATGAGTTTATTTGTTGATGAGTTTACCTGTGCTTGCCTGGATGGTGGGGCTCCTCATGAACAACGAGCCGTGCTGCAAGTCCAACATTTCACCTCGGAGTTTATTCTCAACGGCATCGACAAGAGCTATTTCGCTCGTTACTCCCTGCAACGAGGCAATACGAATTAATTACTTAAATTAAATACTGGATAGCATCGGTGCGACTGCAATTCGAGGCAAAAAAACAATGGGTTCAAATACAGCTTTCATCTCATAGCAAGTACTAAAATAGTGTATACCCATATGTAGGATCATGTCGTATATATACGCATAACATAATGCGTACACATTCTATTGTTGAATACGCTGATGTGGATTTAGTGTACGTTTTCTGCAAAGGGGGTACATTCCTGCCCTATGAATTTGTTAGTTATTTATCAGATGCTTCCAAGTAGATTTGTCACAATAATGCATCGTGCAATGGATTACACTCATTTACCCTTACTGGAATGTTTTCTGTAATGTTCTCCAAAAAAAAAGTAAAAGCGGGCAAATCCTCAATGGAAATTTTTGATTTTCCGGGGCCCCATACGCTCTTGAAGTTTTAACATTTTATATTATGACACCCAGTGTGTATGTACTTTTTGTTTTGGACCAACTTATGCTAATGACTTATCAAGTCTCTGGATATCAAGTAGCAGGGTCCTCCTACTGCTTGAGGAATGTCGAACAAGCGTCAACGACATTTGTCCGCGGCGTGAGTTTGGTCAAAATCATCTTAGTCTTTCTATTATTGAAAACTGCTTTCTCTGAAAAAGTATTTTATTCGGTATTAATTGCACTGACCTGGGTGAGACAGCTGAACGCGCAAGCCATACCCACTTGACCGATGCCGACGATGGTGATCTTGCTGCCGTGGGTGGTCGTAGATTCGGCCACGGGGGCCATCAAGTTCTTTATCATTTCAGTACTCATCTTGAACTGAAAATAAGAATATTACCATAATCAACGTGTCTAAGATTAATTATTATGTTCTCTGGATATTGGAGGTTTTTAGAAATCTGTTATACGGCAAATAGGAATTTCTGACCCTTCGCTTCAGAAAAGCGGCGTGGAAGCGGTCAAAGCCCGAAATATAATCGTGGGGGAATTTTTATTTTTTGGACCGAATGCAAGAGATTCTTGAGCGTAACCAACTATATTAACCTGAGAGACAAACTATTTCGTGTCCGCTGGCCGCGATTTCGCCCCGGGGGACCGGTGCCAAACTTCGACCTATTCAGAGGTTTAATAAAGAGCTCGGAATTGGCAACCGATAGGTTTTATACGCCAGGGAAAAAAATTCTGAATTGAAATCCCATTCTTTCCTCTGTCGACTGCGCACACAGCCGAGCAACCGGTTTGCCAGAGACTACGCATAAAACACTCTAAAAACGACGTTAAACGACCTCATAAAAAAAACGTAGATTTTTTTGTGTTTCCGTCTCCTCTCGCTGGTTTGGGTTTGGTCACTTGACAGTACAGGTGACAGTGACAGTGCAGTGAGGATGCCCGAAAAACAGTGCCAATAGCGACTAACACCGCTACTGAAGAGGGCGAGCGGTCGAAACCAGTCTAGCGAAAGACCAAACCACCGAGAGGAGACAGAAACACAAAAAATCTACGGTATTCCAACCCCTCGCAGACCACAAAACAGGTATGTTAAACTCGTAAAAAAAGGTTAGGGGGCGCATAATAGTTAACATCTCATTGCGCCTTCAAAAATATATATCGAGGAAAAAAAACACGTTTTTTATGACAACTTAATTGATTAGTGTACTCAGATATCTTGAATTGAAAGAGAATTTTAAATTTACAAAATACAATTTTACCGAATCTCTTTTCCAGGTCATGTCTCTTTTCGATCAGTACGGGCTCTGTCTATTTATAGGGAGGAAATGCATTTTTTTTCTACCGTCCCGGTTAGTAACAATCCGTCTGACCTTAGCACGAGACAGTGGCCCTTTTCCCCCGACCTTTTACTACAGGGTGCAGACACGAAAAGGCCAAGGTTGAAAGTGGAAACTCCGTGCAATCAACTGTCCCTATCACGCGACAGACATCCTACGGATAAGCTTAAGGGATTAATTGGGACTCCAATCGATAAGAAAAAAATGGACTCTGAAATTTGCTCGAACGAACGGACTAGCATATTTCAGCTGGGACTGTGGCCCGAACGCTCGATTTTTAATGATTTCAATTGATTTTTAAAGAAGTGTAGCGATTAAACACTACGGTACTACGAGTCTTCATTACTAATTTGACCTCCATTAACCCGCATTTCAAAGCGCTATAACAGGCCTGAAGAACGGAATTCTACAAAAGAGAGAGAGGGGTTGACATTCTGGACCGAATAAATATACCACTGGGGAGAACCTCAGTATATCATTTATATTACTTTATTTATTTTTAATATTGTAATCTACTTGCTGATTGAATTTTCTTTCCTATTAGGGAAATTACGAGGAGTGGCTCTCATCTCGTCGATTAATTCAGAATTATTTTTTAAAATTATCGCTGTTCAAACTCTCTAATCTCAGTGAACGAATCGATCGCCGCGATAACGAAATCGTACTGGCTTTACAAAGCGAAAGAAGTACAATTCAATTTCTCTTTATCGCTCGATTCAATTAAATTCTAATTATCACAAAAACTCGAATGAAATCAGCGATTTAAAGGAATTTTTATATCGGATTTTTTCCTACGGTATTACAAATTATATCAAACTGAGCTATACATATGAACCTCAAATGAACTTTTAACCTAACGCAGCCTAAACACCGTGGGTACGGATTTCTGCGTTCATAACATTTTGAAACATATCGTATAAAATAAGTAAGCAGAAAAATTATAAAAGATTTTTTTCCCTTCACCTTGGATTCGAAAATATTTGTACAGTTTCGATTTAAACTGATATTTTGTTTACAAGATACAGACTTCCGATATATTAATCGGCTCGATTCGATTGACTAAAACAAAAACTCAATGTTAAAATACCGAGAGGTCGGAGAATTATAGAACATTCAACAAGTTAGAAGGCGAGCGCTTTAAATACTCCGGGCAGCTGTTCTTCGGCGTTCTGAGTTCGTGCCAACAGAGTGGAGAGTTTTCGTTGGAAATGTTAAAATAAAAACTGCAGGGCAAGGCCAAGGAGAAACTTCAAAGGCGGGAGAGGCAAAACCTGAACTATGGAGATAATACGAATCTTATTATTCATTATTAGTAATTAGAATTTTTAGTTAACAATTATTTTCATACAAAGTAATTTTCTACTATTTATTTCTATTACTGTAAAATTGTTTGATAATCAGAATACCATAAAAGATTATCACAGATTACACCAGAAATTTTCCCTTTATATGTACAAATTAAAATGGCCGAATGAGATTAACTTAGAATATTTTTAATTATTTCATCTGAATATTTCGAGAACTATACAGTTTTCAGCATTGGTTTTTTCAAGAAAAGAATCCCCCTACAACCGAGCCAAAAAATACTGGTACGATGACCCAAGGAATTATACCCCTTTGTTATTTTTAGCCCTACAAAAATATTTCAAGTACACCATTTTTCCGTAGATCACCCAGTTACGAAACTACTAGTTTCTAAGTTGTTTTAGGCGTAAGAAATCTGGTGGAACGAATTCGGAAGTTCCAGTTTCCTATCGGGCGGTATTTTAACACAAGGCCGGAAATAGGTCATCTTCGAATTTTCTTAAATTTCCGATAAAATTCAATAACAAAAGGCACCCAGAAAAATAACTACATATTATTATGAAGCGACAGATTAAACGACGAATGAATACTAGAAGATGATAGCAGACGACTGGGAGCCAGCGTTGAAAATTCAATTGAACGAGCTATGCTCGGGGGGCTTCTTCATCCTTTGACTAATTAACACCCGGAGCTGCGTTTGAGAGATAGCTTATGACACTCTCTTGGCAACGCAGAAGAATATTTCACTTTTGCGGCTCTATCAAGTGAAGCGTTTCAACAAGTGTCCACGACACTAGAATGCCGGCAGTAAATATTTTGATTTATAATCGTCCGAACCGGTATTTCTGTCATCGGATTCCCAATTCAAATCTGTGCTTATAGATACTAAAATATTTGCAAACAAACTAATATCCACCAAGCAGAAATGTGTTTTGTAACAACTGAGAGAAAACGAGTAATCAATTAAGAAAAATATTTTTTACAACCTTTCAATCATCGATCATGAAAACGAGAATACAAGTCGCGCTTTCACCTCACACCGCTGCTTTGTAAGACCGCAGAGCTAGTAGTTATTCGAGGAATTCAAATTTGCTCAATCAATTATAGCATAATTATGTGTACAAGAGTTGAGTGTGTGTTTCTCGCTTGAATGTCTTGATAAAAAAGACCATCCAATGACGGCACTTTTCACACATGAATAGTTTACGGCTTCGGACCAAGTAGATCTCTAGGCCAGCGGCGTTTAAGCCGACGCGGGGGGGGGGGATAATGGATGGGTAAGAGAGGAAAGGGACTGAACGAGTGGATTAGAATGAGGAGAAAGGGGCGGGAGTGGAGCTTCAAGAACCGGGATTTTACAACTTCGTCTACTATCGGTATGTTGAGGTCATGGTGGATTGTGTGGTTAGAAACATACCGGGGAGCATTAAGGATGGTAAGAAGGACTTTTGACTGGAATCTCTGGATGCGGGCGATCAAAATTACTATATACCTTATAAATGCACACTTCTTGTTACTCAGTTGGGAAATCAGTTAATGAACTGTGTCGGGTACGGGGATCAGTACATGAATTCTGGAACTATGAGATACAATTAATATTGCATCTTCTCGCTCATTGAGTTACCAAATTTTATGCCAACAATGAAGAAATAATAATGGAGACGCATCCAAGTGCTGATTATCGTTACTTCCTCCGTCCATTTCGATTGCTGTTTCATAGGTCGCCGAGTGTTGACTTTGAGGTAGATATTAAGTCCGATTAAGCAGGTCAAAGCCGTTTATTCCAGACGGCTCGAGTGGGATGCTCGCGCCCCAACGACCGGCGAATTAGCCTGCTCTCTACGTCACGTTCGGACGTGCAATTATTATCCAGTGAAACGAGACCGGGGTTTGTGCCAAGGCCGCTCGCAGTTTCCTCCAGGGGTCCTATTCCCCTCGGCTGTTCAACGAACGACAGTTGCTGCGAATTGTCGCCAAGGTCGGCTGTCTAAACCCAGTCACGAAACTACAGTAAGAAAATAGACAGGACCACGAACACGAACGTCCGACCAATATATAACAAATACGATAGTGCAGGGGTTCCCAGCGATGCGAGAAAGCATTCTTTCACATGAACCTCTACTTTAAGGGGTGCGAGAACTCATTAACATTTTTTAGGGGTGCGGGATATACAAAAAAGTTTGAACCCCTGGGGGAAGGGGAAGGAAAAAATATGGGAAGGGGAAGGAAAAAATATGGGAAGGGGAAGATTCGCCTTGAAAAACCCACGATGAATGAGTAATAAGGAAAATCTCTTTAAACTGAAATGCCACGAAGATAATGGGCTCTGAAGATGAAGGTAGGGGAAGCAAGTAACTCTGGCAGGATGTAACGTATCACAGTACAGTTATACAATGATGACTATTAATGAAGTGTGATATTTAACACGATGATCATTTGTTTTGTCTCTATAAATAATAAATAGATCTTCAGTATACGACTGCCATGTCAGACTGGAACCGACATGCCTCATTGATTTATTGATGATATATGAGGAAGGGAAGAATTCACTTTGCCCAGCAAAGGACCCACAATCAGTGGGTGGACGCAGACAGAGATTTATTTCATCATCTTTCTTCTGTAAAAAGGATCGCCAATGGCCTGGAATGTCTTCGGCCCTTTCGCGACATATTATATTCCGTAATATGGTATGGGAATTTAGATTGACACGTGTTCTTTTTTATTATGAATTTACGACAGGCATGTGAATAGAGTCGCCAAGGTCCTCAAGCGTTATCTTCTACATGAGAGTTATCTAACAGGAAAAGTGAATTGTGTTAGGCTCAAGAAATGCACAGGCTCGGATTTTAATGCATCGATAGTGTGAAGATCCACCAGCACGATTCAACTTGTACCGCTTGCCTCCCAAATAAGTTGATGAAATTGAGTTTTCATGGTACTATAGACTCCCCTCATTTTCCTAATCGCTCGTCGTACCACTGAGACGTCCCCAAGGGACGTCAGGATATCACCGAAGTACTTTTATTTGTTGTGGGGAAACAAATCAAACTAAAAGAATCGATTCCTGAAGAATGTTTGAGTACGTGACACAACTGAAGTACAGGTAGTGTGATTCATCCGGTGCTACGTGCCCAAAATCACATACTGGAGGGCCGGTTCATTGAAATGAATTGATGGAACATGCACAAGTATTTCTCGGAAAGCACTCGAGTCGTCAATTATAATTATCTCGTACGGGAATTTCCGACATTGATATTACCTTTTTTCCTCAAAACGTTTTATGAAATGGATCAGTTGGCCTCTAAAGTTGGTACGTCTGCCTATGCTTGGGGGCATGGGAAGTTAATTTAAGGTGAAGAAATATTAACTTGTGTTTTTAAAGTAAACGATCATGAATATCAAATATACAAGACGTTAAGGGCGGTAACATTATCGCATGCTGGTAGAAGAGGTAGACGGCAAATCTTTGTTGTTACTTAAGGCACTGATAGGTTACGGCAATTGGGTACACATTGCGAAATACCATCAAGTTCCAGGAATACTACTTAAGGGGACAAGATTTCGGCGGTACCGATCAGTATGTGCCTGAGTACACGTAGCACTGTGGGATAGCTGGAATTAATGAGCGTCGCCCTCAACTTTCGATTGTGTCCCACATCATGCTGCAGTACACTTCGACGCGTCAAGCGTCAACAAATTCATCAGGCACCGATTTTATGATTGGTTTTTCATCTAAATGACTTGAATATTTTTTTCTTCGTTCCTTATACAGCTTAATCGTCAGCTATGGACTTACTGTTCCCTAACAGCCCAACACCGTACTACGACAAAATACGGGCAAATTTATATTTATTTATTTTTCGTTCTCGACTATTCAGTTTGTATCATACCCCACAGTTTAAAACGTGTATTTACCGTCCTTATTTGGGTAAATTGTTTCATAAAATGTTTGTATAATAGCCCCAAGAAATTGGTCGTGTCTTGTAGGGCCGATTTGGCCCACATTTTCAATTTTTTTTTTGGCCCACAGACAATACGAGGCTTCCAAAAATCTGCTCTTATACTGCCAGAATCCTGTCACAGAACCTGGTACTTCTGAAAGAAATAGACACACGATAGATGGGGGGCGGGGACGGGCACGTAGCAACTCCGCTGATCGATCCCGTTGTCCAAGGTTCCTCTGAAGGGAATCCCATTACAAGAGAATTTTTTTCTGTCAGCGATATTATTAATGGATACGGCTAAATTTTTTAAAAAAGGGCCTTCAACTTGTCTGGGCATTGACCGAGAAAATCAGCCGTGAACGGTGAACAAACGATAGACAGGATATAATAGAACCGTCCCCAATTGGAGTGGATGATTACAGGACTTTATAGAAAATATTTAAATCCAGGAAGTCTATATTTTTATAAAATATATTTATTGGCAAATCCTCCTTTTGCCCCCACCCCTAGTCCCGAGTCTGAATATTTTTCAGATGGTTTCGTTCTCCTGTAGAATAAAACTGAAAACGCTCTACCACCGATTCTACACAAGTCTTGGTTGTCATTAATAATTAAATATGTACCACACATATATCCCACATCTCTCTTTTTGTCAGCGCAATATCCTTCATATACTTTCAAGTAAAATGTCTCAAAATATTTAGGACCTCATTTTTAAGAACGAGTCTCAGATACGATTAAACCTGAAAAATAAAGTCGGTCGATGGTGTTCCCCATATTTTTTGAGAGATTTTACAAATGGAGGACCATAATTTCGGATCAATTATCCACTGATGGTCAATTTCCCTAAAATATTTAGGTTGTTAATCGAAAATCGGCATAGTGAGCGAGCGAATACTTCGATAATAAGCTTCGACGCTTATGATTTTATGAATTTAAATTTGATTAGTAAATGCTGCAATTCTTTGAGTATTGAACAAACAATTCTCCCATCAGACATTTCATGTGATCTATTTAAAAGCAACTATTCTGGAATTTTCCTATAAGAATCGTCTTATGTATTATACAGTGAGCGGTTTTTCCGCCACCATATTAACTTGACACGAAAATAATATCGTTCGAATTTCCCGCCCCTCCTGTTTGTTTGGGCCAGATTCGGTGTTACACACCGTCGACAGTAGCACTCCGTTAGTAACACAGTGGGGCACCGCTGCGTTTCCGATAACAGGACGCTTCATACCCAGCTGACTTAAATAAGTCCGCTCCCAATTTTATTACTGGCCAAAGTAATAAGCCGAAGCCTGTCCGGCTTAGCGAAAGGAGATGCAGAAATGCACGATATGTAGCATATAACTTGCGTTGACCTCAATACATTCAATGAAAATAAAAGTGTTTTCAACGTGAAAATAGACCCCGCGCAATATCCCAATTCGAATATGCTTAACCAAATTATCAGGTGGTAATAAATACCTGTTTTTCCTTTCAGAAGAAGTACCGCTTCACAAAGAATCGCAGTCCTACCTCCGCTGATTCCAGAGAGCGACTGCCGCGGGGAACGAGAGTAGTGTATTTAAGCTTAGCGCCTGCAGAGAAGTGGTAGGGGGGGGGGAGAGCTTGTCCCCTCCGTCCATTGGATAACGATCCGGGTCTATCTTGCCCTGGAAATAAAAACATAAATTCTGTGGAAAATACAGGATTTTGTCCTATATCGACGAAGGTCAGGAGTGGAAGGATCAATATTTGGCCCTCCAGGGGGAAAGACAAAATTTTATTTGGTCACTTATATGTATGGGTAGAAATTTTTCTTTCCAAATATCTTCCTTGTGTTACAAATGTATTTTTATCTCATTCAATTCATAGTATTACTGTGCCCTCTAAAATTATTAATTGAAAATCCTATTTTTTAAGCGTGTTAATTAACCACAATAGGATAATTATAATATTATTTAAATTTGCATTATTATTGTCTTAGAAGGTAATTCTTTTCTATTATAATGATATTATAATTTTATTATTTTTGAACTTCACCAAAATACTGAGTCAATTAACACTATGTAGATTTCTATTGTCCATTAAAAAATTATAAAACTGTAAAGGTCCTGATTTCAGATTTTGTAGACAGTTATTTAGTTAACACCTGCAAACCAAACAACAAGAGTCTTAGTTTTTTAATTTTCATTTGTACCAATAATTTCTTCTTTCAATATCCAAATCTGTAATAAAACTAACAGTAAATGATCTTTAAAAAATAATATAGTGCTAAAGTTGTCATGCAATTGTTTTTAGACATGCACTGTAAAAGTATTCTTCTTAAAATTAAAATAGTACATTTTTGTATTAAAAAAATAATAACTTTTCATACATATAAAATTGGTTCAATTCATTTGGTTTTTGAATTATGAAAGACACTGTCAAAATTAGGTAACCTTGTGCAAGGAGACCTGATGTAGTTCCCATTCAAAATCCAGCCTTTCATTTCTAAGAACTCATAACATGTAATATTAATTCTAAATGGTGCAATAGTTTTTCTTCGCTTATTTTTATCTACTGAGGCTTCAATACCTATCAATTTTTCATTTATAAGCTATTAGGAAACACAATATTTGTCAATGTGGATTTTTTTTTATTTGAATAAATAGTAATGTTGCAAATAACTTTTACAGTCTTTATTTTAAAAGAGAGTATAGTAAATATTTGCACAGATGACTTCATTCTAAAAATAGATTCAAAATTCAAAGCTCAGTTCCAAGCTTTCTGGACCAAATACAATACTACCTCATAATAACATTAACATTAAAATATGTGTTTTACAGTTGTATTTCTGTATGTGTACAGTACACGTATTACTGAAAATAAAATATTCAAATATTGATCACTTCAATTATTTTATTATTGAAAGAACATACACTGAATTAAACTTACATTTTTAATTTGAGATATTTGACATTTTAGCCCTTAACTTAAAAATTCTCTCCATAAAATACTTTACCCTTTCTTCACAAACATCAAGCTTCCAACTGAAACAAAATGTTGTTAAAGATCAAACCAAACACCAATATATTAATAAATAAATATATGTAAAATATAATTTCTAATTAAAAATATGATTATTTTATGAACTCTTTTATTGGAATTCAATAAGCCATTATTGTACCTGAAATATAGTTCCGGAAAATGAGAGAAACTTCAAAAAATATATAAAAAAATGCATATGAACATTTGGAAATGATCATACAAACTGCAACTAACCCAACCATATTTGTTTATAACTTGTCCAATCTATGAAAACTACATATATCATACATACATGCAGCATTAAAATGTTTTAAAATATGCATGTTATATCAATGTAAAAAATTTGAACTTTATTTCAGATCTATAGAGGAATTTAATTTACAATACAAGAGACAGATAAAATAAAGACTTATAAAATTCTTTTTAGTCTTGTTTTTTTATTATTTATTTCGCTGTCGGACCCTCAGTAACATGTGAATGTACATAAATAGTGTTTTTTAATTTATTCATATCTTCAATAATTGTTCTATAAAAATACCCACTCGCTACACTTTTTAAAATGAGAGCCAACAATGAAACCATCTGCATGCATGTAATCTCCCACATTATCCTGATCCACACCAGATCCAACAAGTACAGGTATTTCGACATTGTTTTTTACACCTAAAGCAAAATTAATATTGAAAAAAATTTTTATAATAAAATTTAAAGTTATTATTCACAATATTTATGCAGGACAAAAGAAAAATACATTGATTTTATCTGAAAATAAGTTATTCTTCCTAACTTTTCTTACTTTCCACTTGTTGAATGTCTGCAGGATAACCAGTGGCCATTCCAGTTATAATGACACCATCACTCAGGAAAAATTCAGCAGCTTTAGCAGTTTCTTCTATACTAATGTCTCCAGTTATAACATGGGAACTATGAGTTATAGAAAAATTGTTTCATCAAAAATTCGACAACATTTATTCATGCGATATACATAAATTATATACTCATACAAGATATTAACTTAATATAAAATTTTATGATTATCATATTTTACCAATTCATTTACCTGTGTTTCTTCTTGATGTCTGAAAAAATCAATACATCATCAGCTTGTATGCTCTTCCTATATCTCAACAATGGGCCAGCACTGGCTTCAATGTAACCCTCATCTGCTATGTGGCTGAAGACAAATCCTTCCACTCTGATAAACTGCAAGCCAGATGCTTTTGCTACAGCGATTGCTTCTTTATTTCCTCCTGCTAATACCTATAACAGGATATGACAATGATTCATCGAAAGTCCTTTCTTACTTGGTTTCAATATATATTTAATATTAACCATATTGTGCAGTGTGTGTATACATTTTCAATATATATATAACTATTTAACCCAGCAGAAAGACTGCATAAAAAATTAACACTAACAATATTTGTATTTTTGTTGTCCTTGTATTATAACGGCCAGGCAGTTATTTTTTAAATACTGCCAATTACTTTTATTATAGCTAAATAAATAATTGTTAATATATTGCTATGCAAAGAACTTTTTTTAAGAAACAATATCATAATATAAAATTATTTCATTCTTAAGGCTTTACTGTTATTGTTTCAAGGTCATCAATTTGAAAATGTTAATATACAAGTAAGAAATATAAATTGGACATCCTTTGTATCTAACACAAACCTGAACTCCACACGGGATACTAGTAGGCATTTCTCGTCTAACTTCTGAACATATTTTTGTCATTGAGCTCACAATTTCCGGGCCAAATTCATTTGGACGGACATAAGGTATGTCATGCATGTTTTCAACCATTATACCATCCTGTAAAAGTGAATTAAATAAAAAGCAAATTCAATGGCCTAACCAAAGCAGCTTACCCGAAGGACTTAAAACTGCATTAAAGTTAACTCTATAAAAACAACTGCAAATAAGATTATACTTGTTTACTAAATATATATGGTATGCAACTAAAATAGTTGATTATATTTCTATAATAATCAATCTTTGAAGGCTTATATAATTTACATACCACACAATGCCGTTTGTAAATTTCAGCCTCTTCACATGCTCTATCAATTAGTTTTACCAATGACCCTCCATATCTTGGAGTACCTAGGCAAATATAATAATGATAATAATATAATTATAATATAATACAATATAATTATAAAATAATTATCATATAATAATAAAATAATATATAATTATATCATAATATAATAATAATATAGTATAATATGATATTATAATTTAATATTGTTTTTTCATTTTTTCTCAACCATGGACCACAGCCAATTTTATATTTCTCAATTTTAACAAAATATGTAATAGAAGCATTCGTGAGCGTGATTTTTTAAAACATTTTCGAAGTGAAATTTTTCAACTAAAACGGGTACATTTTATTTTTTGTTTAATCGCTCTCGGAAGTTGGCAACTGTGTCCAGTCTCCTCTTCGGAAAAATGGTATACGGTGTCTTACAGTGAATTTATGTGGTTTTTATTTTCGGAAAATGTTTAAGTTATCAGTGTCGTTAACAATAACTGATGTAACTTTCGGCAGGTGGGCAAGATGCTTCTTCGGCAGCCGACACGAGTAAGTGGCCATTGAATTTCTATGTTAACCCCGTACCGTGATCCTGAACATTGCGAAACCTTTGGATTAACAATTTTCAGTCATATTTAACAATTACCCGAAAAAACTGTCCTTTTAACGAACCTACTTCGGGCATAATATGTCGCTAAGCAATATTTTTCAAATAAAAAACTCTATACTCTAAACTCTAAAAAATAGAATATAATTTCTTCTAAAATGGACCTCGACGCCATTATTCATCGATGAAGTTGTGGGGGCCATGGATTGAGTTCAATTTTCACGATTATAAATATTGCAATTAGTGGAGTCACGTGAGCACTTATCCTCAACAATTAAAATTTGGAGTTAAAAAAGGAAAAATCTACCATCAAACTAATAGCGACTTCTGAGTCCTTGAATCGCTCCTAACACCGGACCCCTCTCTTACAATACATCGGTATCTCTCCACTTGTATCTTGGGACTTTATATCTCTGTGGGGGAGGAATTGTTGAGGAAATAGAAGTACATTGAATGTATCTATAGGGAATACAACCGCGGTACCTTCATACAATTCTATATAGAATTGAATATTCAATATAGAATTGAATATTCAATATAGTGATAACCCCCCATCCGCCCGACGGATATGTGACGTAAATCCTCCCTGGGAGTGGGGAGCACTGGTGCTATTGTACATAACAGTATGCGACTGGAGATTGAACGGACCGAATGCTTTGTTTGAATGACAAAATAGCTGTATGAAATGGGGTTTTGGCGCTTAAATGGGCAGAATCGTGTGACGGGCCATGCCTTCCGGTACGTACCGCCAGTTCCCCGCGTCAACCGCGCCTTACTGTCGTCCTATTTATCGGACGGCTTTACGTATCGGAATCGACCCCCCGGGCTGAAGGGGAGGGACCGATAATCGGTTGTTAACCACGAGGAGACCGGTTCCTACTCACCTGGGAGAGCGCCGACGTGTATCATCCCGATAACGGCCCCGATTTTGCCGCCGAACAACGCCCTGAACCTGTCCATTGAAGCCGGACGTAAGTGATAAACGCTTGTGAAACGGGGGATATCAAAGAGAGATAGGCTGTTGGGTACTGTAGGCCGCAGCATAACCTGTTCCACGTGACGCGCTCCAAGCGTATCGCCGGTTGCCTTTTCAAATCCCGCCCGGCCATTCCCGCTGTTCTCTTATAGGTTACACGCCCATAACCTTTATAAGATTTATTCCTGATAATCCTAAAGTACTAGCCTAATCGTTCCTTCCTAAATCTAAATACGTTCAGAGTATTCTTCCACTGGATGTAATTTGTCCTGCCAGTATTAGGTTTATTAGACTTCTAGAAAATCAGTGGCCTTTAAATATCATCCAACACTTTGGACAGTACTGTCCTGGCTAATCTATTATTTCATACAGAGTCGTTTATTGATATAAATAAAATATGTTATATAAATCCATAATTCTTCCAATTAAAATTCCTCTTTTGCATAATAAGGTTTATTTTATTCATCCCTGTACTTTTGTGTATATTTAAGCAATTAATTGTGTACATATTTCCAACACTTATCAAATAGACATTTTCATAAATTAAATGATTTTAATTGTATTCATATAACAGAGAGATTGAAAGTTTATTCTGCTCCCTACTGTCGTGGGGGAGTAAACTATAAGCTGAACTATTAGCAGTTCATGTTCCTCTGGTATCTTTTGGAGTATGATTTGAAACAGTCCCATACCTTTTAGTCAAAACTTAGATCAGAACTTGGATCAGCTTAGATTATAATTAATATATCTCAGAGAATTAAATGGAACCATATTTCTTTAGCAGATCTTTCCTAAAATATAATGCTTTTCTAATAATGAAGACATTTATGCACAGAACCTGAACATCACTTAAATGTATAATGGGGTATGAGGAGTGTGAAAATTATTTAAGAATAACAACAGAATTGAGTTTCAACACTTTTTATTTTGCTTTTAACGTTTTAAACTTTTTTTGATATACCATTTTCAATTGGTAAATTTGATATTAAGTATCATGGTTATATAATCATAAAATGTATATAGAATTACAACTACAGGGGTCGACCTGGTTTTGTTGGACTAATTTTTAATGAGCAGTTATTCTAATACATTATTTACATGAAAACTGTTCTCTAGTGTTTGAAAATGTATGGCTTAAAAATATATTAAATCTCCCTTGTATGTTCTGTGTCAGATTTGGTATATGTACAATTACACAAAAATTATTCTTATAAAAGTCATTTCCTGCAAATACTTTCTTGTGCAGACAATATAAGCCTTATCTATATGTAATGAGTGTTCAGAGAACACAATTATAGAATAAGGAATATACTAATTTTACAGCCTTTTTTTGAATATCTATGTCTATTATAAGCAGTGAAATATTTAGTCTATTTATATTTTCGAGACTTTCACAATCATTTCTTACAGAAAAATAACATTGTCATGAAAATTATTTCATACATAAATTACTATAACCCATTATAATAAATTAATTCTTTATTTACAACGAACAATTTTTTCGAATGGTGTATATTCATAAATATATTTTTAAGTGAAAAATACAGTTATATCACTTATGAGATCATTTTACAAAAGAATTAAGTGGTACAGTAGCTCTCGTGCTTTACACACACTGCATCTATTTCATTTTTACCAGGCGTAGACAAATATGAACACCCATACATATCAGATACATTCACATTTACTGTATTGTTATACATATTTCATACAAATACTTATAGACACAATCGATAAGTTATCATACAAGACGGTTCAAAAATTAAATTCTTACTTACTAAAAATTGGTAATTTTTATTTTCTTTTTTATTAAACATTTGTGCTGCACACAGACCTAATTATTCTGAACAGCTTTTTTAAAGTTATTGTAATGACAATGTTTTATATATTTTTATTTATAATATTTTAGAATAAAAATTTCAAGACAGTTCAGCCAAAGATTGAATTATTATAGTTAAATCTAATTACATTACTATATATAAAAGAAAAGCATAATATATACTTTCTGTCAAATTCTGTAAATTGAATATTTTATTGGTTGCATATAATTTCTTATATTTTTCAATCATATTTTTATATAATTAAATACATTGTTCCTATTCTTTCTTGATTTAAACATAACATAATAAACAGCTTTTATACCAAATTGAAAAGCCTTTGAATATTTAATAAAAAAAATAAATAAATAATCATTTGCAATACATTCTGCACATCACAAACACATGTCAAGAGATATTGTCTTGTTTTTCCCATTTATGCCTCGCCCAAAAATTAAAAGAAACCATTTATCAACATTCATTCCAGTACTCAGACATTTTTTGTTTGTCTAAAAAATTTGTTATACTACTAATACAAAAGCAGGGATTTATTGGATGTATACCTTGTTCATTAAACTGTGCCGTAATTTATTTTTCAGTCTGAATCACAATTGAATATCACAATTTCACTTTGAGATATGGTAGTGAATGTAACAATTGCACAAGCTGAATGTTTTATTGAGTTTATTTTGTTATTAATCCATTTATCCCTGACTATTTACTTGGCACAGACTTCATATTATTTTCACTTGGGCTTATATAATTACAGTGAACTTTGACTTAAAATTATACTCGCATAGAAAAATTTAAATATTGCATATCGAATGTAGACTCAGTAAATAATGTTTACTCAATAAATGAAAACGTAGTTTATTTACCGTGTCCAAGTAGCCTGTACAAGGCACTTGTGTGAGAATGTCTTTGCAACAAATAGGACCGTTGTTTATTAAGACCATTAATTATATTTATACAATTAAATAGCTGCAACACTATGAACACCCTTTGCTGTTTTTACCTGCACAGCACTTAAAGAAATTTCTTTATTTGTAATAATTATTACTTTATTAAATTAAATATAATGTATATAGTTTTTTTTTATACAAGACTATATTAAACAATTGTTTTAACTGACTATTTAATATAAAAAGTTATTTCTAAGTCAAATATAGTAAAATGATGTTGCACATTCTATTAATTATTTACAGAGTAATTTTAGCTTATTATATTTAGAATATAATAAAATTAGAACATAATATACTTATATACAAAATTGAATGCTCAGCTCCTACATAATGTATCGGTTTTAAAATAAATTCTGACTTATTAATGTGAAAGTATGTTTAGCTAGACTTCCTACATAATTTGAACTAAAATGAAAGACTGGGTACTTCAAGATCTTTTTTTTCCTACTAAAAATACATTTTCTTCTTTGTGTTCTTATGAGGGCATACACCGTACCTTCATCATAATACTATTTACATAGTGATTATTATAATCAAATATATGCACCTCAGTAAACAGAGGATGTGACTTCAAATAAAACACACAATGACAATGTAACTATTGCACAAGTCTACTATACATTGTCATCACAATTATTTTTTTTTTAATAATATAAATAACATAATTGATTCCTATATAATAAAGCGAAAACATATAAGGTGCGTTATTCCTAGTGTTAACAGTAGAGGAAGCCTTTTATTGTTAGATTAGCGGACGATGAACACGACGTGGTTGTGTGAAGCTCTCGGAGGTGCGATTCTTTGCAAGGAGTGAACAGAATTTTTAGAGGACTAGCAACATTTACGGTTGTTGTTGGCACCTGAGTGGTTCTTCTGTCTATCCTTGCGGCAGTGACGCTTCTTTTGATTGTTTACCTCACGCGCTTTGTTCTCCCGCTCCAGCTGATTGCGCTTCAACCATTTACTTGTTTTTACAATCTGAAGCTAAAAAATTAATACGTAAATTATTTATTTGTTTTTGGGGCTGCACCTTGCAGCTCCGCTGTTGGGACATACCCGAAGGTGTACTGATAAATTTTTTTTTAACCGGTAATTCTCTTTACCAACTAGCTACAGTAGACAATCGGGCTATATAAATGATAATAAAAAGAAATCTTATTACCTTTCGTGCAGCAGCGATCTGGACAGTGAGGTTCGGCTGGCCGTAATAGAGCTCGGCGTGGGAGTGCCTGTGTCGTGGAGTGTGGGCGGTATTGGTGTTGGGGGCGGCGTAGAGGGTGCTGTTCCTGTTCCTGGGCGGTGGTGCGGGGGCGGGGGGCGCGGCCTCGGTGGCGGGTGCCGGCGCCGGCAGGTGGGACCGTGGGTGGGGGCCCAGTCCCCGGTGGTGGTGGTAGACCGACATGCTCGGGTGCTCGATCAGCAGGTTCTCCATGGGAGAGGTCTCCACCGTCACCGACCCGGTCGAGGTAAAGCACGGTGGAGGGGTGATGAACCACGACTCTTCCAGGGACAGGCAGGGCAACGATGTCGCCGAAGAGCTCCTACTCACCGGCCTATCCTCCTCCGTTTCCTCCTTTTCATCTGAAAGTAAACGGAATCTGTAGATTTCGGTTTCGGCGGCTCGCCATCTTCAGTAGCGGTGTTTTGTAACATTTAGATGTTTTTTGGGCATCCACACTGCACTGTCACTGTCACTTGTACTGTAGTGGTTGTCTGTCGTGTGTATATCTAGGGCGTCGCAAAATTAACGCAAGATTTGAATTTGCCACCATTCTTGGCAGCCACAGTTCGATTCAAATAATAATAAAAAAAACAATAAAAATATATATTATAAATATATATATATATATATATATATATATATATATATTATATACGCGTCTTGTTATTGTGTTTTTGCGGTGTTGTTTGTCTTCTTTGTGTTGGGGGGTGGTGTGGGATTTTTGTTAATCGGCTTAAGTCTATGTCGGATTTTCGGTCAAGAAGGGGGGTGGTGGTGGTTGTGCGGGAGAGGTTCTTTAATAGGATTAGCAACAAAACAGGTAAGTTAAACTAAACGGGATCTAGTTTAGATTATCTGTTATGCGGTCTGCGACTGTTTGGAATATCGTAGTAGTAGGGACATCCGGAGAATCCGATCGAAAGTACTTCGGTTAGAATATGAGTGGTATTTCCTACTTGCTAGCTATAAGTATTATTCTATAGTGTTCTGGAGCTATTAGAGGTCGGTAATTTGATAGATAAATCGCATATTCGATTACTTCCCGATGAAAGAACCGGCTAGGGAGAGTGTAGTTCGGACAATCTGGAGAGCACTCAACTTTTCTCAGTATAAATGTTACGTGTACGCTTACATTTAAGATTGTTGCGGACGTCTATTGTTGCTGCAGATGAAGTCCGATCACAATACAACGGCGAGGGGAGGGTGTCCCGCGGTTAAATAACTCGAAGCCGATTTGGACTTAAAGCAAGGCATAATAGGCGGAGACGGTTGCATCATTAATCAGCAAAGTTAATTATCCTTGGCGGAATTGAATATAGGATGACGCGAAATCGAAACGGTCTGCGAGGTGACTTTGCCGAAGTACGGGGTCTGCGCGTATATTCAATTTGTCCGTTTTCAAAGCGTCAACTTACCAGACTTTTCGATCATTATCCAATCGTCGTCTTCAGTCTCAACAGCTGTCAGTCTAATTTCATCTTCGATAGTCGTAGGCACACTAGGTTCGGCATATCCCAGCAGGTAGCTTGCGAGATTGCTCAGCATCTTGAAGTATTATTTATCTGTAAAAACGATTGTGTAATTAGAATATAGTCCGTAAGTACGAAATCACTGCAATAGGTTAATCTAATAAACGAGGTGAGATAATTACGAGGCGTGTTCAAATATAAACTGGCGTTGAGTCTATTTTGCGCTCTCATCGACCCGTTCCGCCAGCACGCAGTGACAAACTAAACTACACGTTTAATCTTGCAACCCCTAACAGTCATATATGGCCTTCAACTCCTCAGTCAGTCCCCCACGTGACCGGCCAAGCTAGAAGTACCCAACAGTCTTCAGCATTAACTATAAGATTTCTGAAGAACGAAAGGGTCATATATTATAAAGGCTGGGATTATATATACCACGTGTCTAGGTTGAGGAATTTCATTTGCACAATCAGCAATCCATGCAGAATACGAACCAAAATTGCGTTACTCATGATTAAAATTAAAGTGTTGTATCGTATCGTCCAGTAAATGTTCTCGAATTATCTCAGGACGTCAGAATTCGAGTGGGGATTGGGGAATAATATACACCTAATTTATTTGAGACTCCCTCTTGCATGACTGAGCATAAAAATGAGCTCGTGCGATTTTTAACACGTTATTTTTAACCTCGCATGTAGTTGTTGGTCGGCTGGAAATTCGTAATTTCCTCACTCAAAGAATGCAAGTTTCATTAAGCGCATTTACATGTCCCACTGTACAATATAATATGTAGAAGGGCAGGTTTTCCCCGCTTCCCCAACCCCCTCAGAAAAACTAAAAGTGAAAAATCTCTTCGCGGAATTAGAACTTGCGCCAGTTCCATTTGGCGGTGGCTCTATTGATCCTATTAATAAATACATAATTTTTTCTCTTTATTTACGGTCTAGGTGGCCGAGGTTTGGGTTCGCGCTGGCGGCTATTGGAACTGGCGACGATTTACCAAGGCCAAGGGCAAGCGTTCGGGATTCTAACTATACGATTTCGTACTTATCTTGTCGGACGCGTTTTCAGTTGCGCTTAATGTTAGGAATATTTTATTTATACATTATATTAATTAATAGCAAAATTTCGTGTCTCGTGTTTCGTGATCAATCCTTGGATGAATTTCATTATAATTATGTTGATTCTGGTGGTATCCATTATTCAAATTTTTGTCATATGGATAAAATTTAGCTACAGAAGTATATTTTCGGGTTATTATATTGCCGCCACTGTATATATATCTAATTAATTGGGTTATAGGCAGTAATATTTTGTATAGTAATTTCAATACCGTCTCGACTGTTCGGCCTCTGTTTGAATCAGTTACGACTGTCGCTTCTTCGTATCGCAACTACTATCACCATTAAGCTGTAATTTATCCATACATACTCAACAGTTTTTCAGGGTGGATGTTCGAAATTTTTAATTATCGACATCTACCATCTCAACCAACGTGTATGATCCGATGTGTTCATTTCTTACTTCGAGTCCTGCAGGTTACGCTTTCCGCGATTGGTCTGGGTTAGAATTAAGTTACTGATTTTCCCCGGTATATTGTTTTTGTTTTGTTAGGAAAATCGAAACTGTCCACGTCCGCGTTATGGGTAAGGATGATGTGGGGGGTTGGGCCAGCGACTTGTTTTCGTCATGGTCGTAGAGTTTGACGGGAAGTGGTAGCCAGGAAACGGCAGGTTATTTGTATTGCCCCATTGTGTATCTCTCTCCCTCTCTCCCTCCCTCTCTCTCTCCGGGCCCATGGGTTATAGCCCATTTGCCATGCCCGCCACTCAACAATTTGTGGCCCTCCGAACCAGCAGTCCCTGTAGCCAAAAAGGTAACGATTCTGAAAAGTATGAAAGCCAAAAAAAAGAAGTCATGATACTGAGAAGACCGGGGAGTTTTAATACAGGACAACTAGTGAGTGCTAGCACTGATGGAATTAAATTTGGTGATATGTCCATTCCGAATTGTTTAAGCGTATGACTTTGGGCAGCGTTGAGGGAATTTCCATCGCGTATTCCACACGGTATTGTATGTTTGAAGTGATATGTGTATATATATCGCAAGGGACATCTTTTCCTTTTCAATATTAACAGACTAAACGAGCGGAAGGTCGAATCGGACGCGTGTCCGCCGCTGTCATTGAACCTTTCACAACAATGCACTCTCCTCTTTTATGTCCTTGCCCATCCTCACCATCCGCGATGGCATCTCGCTAATTGTGAACGCAATTACCAATAATGCCGCCGGCGAAAATGCTATTAGCCGAAGCCTTGCGTCCAGCCTTGGCGCCAAATGCATTCGGGTGTTTTCTGTTCTCAAGTTGAATTAATATTAGGCCCATGTAGTGTTATACCGATGCTTTATTTATACTCTGAAATGTTTAATTATTAGCTCGAACTAGGCGCATAAATGCGGACAGGAAACTGAGGTGCTCAACTCTAAACATTCAGTTCGTGTAATCCCTTTTAGCGGAATGCTTGCATATACGAATATTGCTGTGTCGGTTAGTAGTCGAAAGTGAATGTGAGCCATCGCCGTGAAAGGGGTGTCGGTTGAGAACGTTCTCAACGGCACATATTTTAGGCCGACTAAGTTGCGCCCACAATCGCAAACTATATTATTGTGTTCGGCTTTCCAGAGTGCGAGGGGAGTGTTCTGCAGGCCGCGTGGGAGCTGAATTAATAGTAGGGGGTGAGATATTTGTGAAGAGGCGGACCGGGAGTCGAGGGGGAGTTAAGAACGCTGAAGTGCCCCGCTTCTCAAGTCGAGTGGCGGCGAAAAACTCATGGCTCCGGCCATGTGTCCCCCGCCGCAATATACCGCGTACATATATTTTATATAATCCCGGTTATATAAAATTCTTACACATTTACACGAAGCGGGTTTTAGGTTTACCCGTTGTCACGTATGAGACAGAAACATTTTTTTGAGTTTCAGTCAACTCTTTCTCGTTTGATTTTAAGCTATTGAGACGTATCAATAGCATTCCGTTTGATAGGTATGATAAAAAAGTAGTTTCAACACAGTTTTTTTGAACAAAATAATTTCTATTTATCAACGTAATCTCCGTTTACTTGGTCCAACGAGTTTCCAATATATCGCAGCTTGTAAAATTCAAAATTTAAGCTCGAAAGTTGGACGACACCTACTTGGATTGTCGGGCTGAGTGCGACTAGCATGACTCAGCGCTGATGCGAGAGCCTTTCAACTTGTCCCGTCCACTCTTTTTTTCCGAGCGTTCAGCAGAAAATAATCTCTAATTTTATACTTCGCCGAATTACCGAGGAAAGACGAAAAATCGCTCGCTCGTTAATGTTAACGCGCCCCTATTCACGGCTCGATTTTGGTTTTCTGAGAACAGGATCCAAGAAACGTTCGGATATTCCAGTCGAGTCTCTTATACTGCGAATGCGCAAATTTATTGAAAGTATGTTTTTTTAATGGGACTGAAGGTCAACCCTTAACCAAGAGTTCACGGCGCAAAAAGCGCGAAAAAGGGCTCTCACTCTCGCCATTCGGTAGCTTTTTGAGGATTTTTTTGTCAGAAAAGACCGAAATTAAAACTTTGCAGCGACGTTTTGAAAACATGCTCAGGACACTTTTAAAAAAGAAGTTTTTCTTAAAGAGAAAAAGCCGGATTATTTTGGTCCGAGCGTAAAGTCGTATTTCACGCCCCTACTAAATGTAGAGTCATTGCATTTACGATGCAATTTCATTGCTAGATGGAAATTCATTGACGTATGCTGTAATGAAGATTCGAAAATGTTTTATAGTTAAACTGTGACAGGGGCGAAACGTTGTAGGTAGTCTGCGGCTTCTTTTTGGAGAAGACACCTTCCTCTTTTTACCGTTTTCGACGTTTTCTCCGCTCCAATCCCTGCAAAAGAACCTTTGTTCTACCCCGGTGGACGTTTAACTCCCTATTCAACTCTACTCTTAAGACTACTCTTTCCTGCTCCGACCGACCGAATTCGGATTCGTGTGCTAACGGCAGCTTATCGGAGCGATTCTTTTTACCACAGAAAAGCGCTTATAACAAGAACATTCTCATTGCTTCGATATGTCGACCTCAAATTTTACTGAAAGCTCCTTCCTATAGTACCGGTATGTACTGTACACTTCCTTCCCTAGACTGGTGCAACGAAAGAGCCCCTATAGTTCTCTTTTGAGCCAAACTGATATGCAACAGAAATGTGTTACATACTACGGTTCGTATGGTTCTTCGTAAGCACAATTTTCAAAAGACCGAAAAGGAAGGGGAAAGAACGAATGGCGGACGATCAGTTCAGTACTTGATGAAGGGCCTTTTTTCGACAAAGGGATGAAAGAAACTTGGTTGGTGGCACGCGAGGTTCTTTCATCTACAGTGGTGAGGGCACCATTACGAAATCCCGCTTATTACCTACACAAAGAACATAAGACTAATCAATTGAGCGTATCCTTTTTCCTTTTTAAATACTACCGTGTATCAATGTTCAGTGTAAGGACGTGAATATAAAATCAATAGATTTCCAAAGTTCGTTCAACGCGTAGGGAGAAAACAGTTTACCACCATCACGTGTAAATCCCCCATATCGATGTACAGTTGTGTCATCGAGGCTCTGACCCTGTATCTGTTTTCATCGTAGATAAGCTACAAGATAGCTATTGTATTTTATTGGTCCGATTAAATGCCTGCGTCCAAGATAAAGCGGTTGGACTAATTATTTGCCATGAGTTTGACAATAGACGTTGGATAGGTTTAAATTCTGTGTCGACAAAACAGTGTAAATACTTGCCGGGCTTCTGTCGAACACAACAGACAAAAACGATTCATGTTTATTTTCAGTGATTATGTAATAAAAATGTATTAACAGTACTTATCTGATAGATGACATATAGACATTACATCATATCTCCTTAATATCTGAAGATGGGATTCTTCCTTTCATATTGTCTCCAGGATTTGGGAGATTATATTGAATTAGTCCTGAGATAACATTTTCTTTATACTGGCGATGGCGAGAAGCCGAAACCGGCCTAGCTTAAGGCCTAAATACAGAAAAAATTATCGGTGCGAGATCGAATTTTCTAGAAGCATGAGTCCTTGAGCGTTATTGTTACTCGGGGCACACTTAACTTACCAAGGTGACACAGTAATTTCTAAATACGAAAAAATGATTTCCGAGACGTGGAACTCCCTTTTTGTTTTATGATAAAAAAAATTATACGGCTTTGAAAGTGAGACAATTATATTGCATAAGTTGTGCCGTTTATTGTGCGGCTGGTTTTCGGCCAATTTAAAGCGGTTTCCCCGGCAAGTGGCAAACCCCGGGAAACTAACCTCGCTCTTGTGGTACCTGCCTGGAACCAGAAACGTTATTCGTGGCTTTCTCGAGATAATCTACAGCCTCTCAGTGCGACAATAGATAATTCTGGGCTCGTCACCGAAAGAAGAAACTATTTTCTAGGCCGATCCAGGTGAAAGTCGGGCCCCGGTTACCGTTATTTCGTGGCGATTCCGTTGTGCGCCCTTCGCTCCCTTTGGACCCTTGCCCCCCCCCCTGCTGTTAACATAACAGTAATGCTCACAGTCTACTTTCTTTGCATTTTCAGCCGTTCTTTCCGTTTTTTTCTTCCAAAAATTCCAGTGCTTACTCCTCATTCAGTAGCGTAAACCAGTCTACATTCCATCATCTCACCGTGACTATAACCCAGTGCAATTGTATGAACTACAACCCGGATGTATTATATACATAAATACCATATTTATTTAATCGAAAATACTCAGACTTTCAGCTTGTCAAGCCGATAATAAATGTAAGACTGTTATATAAATTACTCCTTTACTATTCCCCTCACTCTCGCTATTCGAATTTGCACAATTGAATGGAAATTAGGTCCGCCATCGATCGAATCCAAGAGAACGAACCCGAAACTATAAAAAAAACAGTTGGAAAGCTCGTTATACCACGAAAGGGAAGACAGCCCAAACGCCTACGTTCGGTACAGTCGAAACGATTTGAAAAGTCGATAACATTGTATATAAACTGTAATTAAGTCAAATGGACCAATTAGGCCTATGTCAACGGCCAGTGTGTTGAACGCAGTGTGTGCTTTTAACCTAAATTCTATCCCAAGACCGTAAACATTTATTGGTGTCGGTCGCGGCTAACGCGTTTATTTTTATACGACTAAATGGGGCAGCTCGTAAACTCTATTCTGACTCTATTCTAAAAAATTGTTGACACTTAATGTTGAATTCTTCTATTCGGGGTCATATTTTTTTTAAGGTCGAATATTTTTTCTACTGTAACAATCGTTTACTGCAAACGGTTGCTCCCAGTAAAACAGAATATTTTATTTCGAACTTCAGGCACTACAACATAGTAAAAGGAATGGCGGGCTGAAATATAAACCAAAAATAATGCAACAAGGAGGGAAAATATGAAAAATGAATGATGGTTCACTAATATAGGGAACTAAACAGAGGAAGGTTTTTATTAAAGTTTATTGAAAACTCATGTAGTGCGAAACTTGTTTCCATTGGTTATTTGTCTAAGGGGGACACTTTAAGAAGATATAATAAACCCAACAATGATTTTTCTTATTATCTATGCTTCTGTTTTGCTTGGTACGTTTATTATTTTCGAAATGACTCGAAAAAATAGTCGTGGGCACGTTTCTGTTCGATAACGATACCACCAATTCTGAAAGCTTATTCGGCCCAGCTTTCAACTCTGCAGAATTTATACAATGAAAATATCGAATGCAATTTTATTCTAATTTGTTCGACAATTGGAGGTCGGTCAATACTGAGGAATAAATTAGGCAGATGTAGTCTTCGAATCGTGCAATATTTGTCATGGCGGTTCATTTGTTTTTTTTCTAAAAAAACCTGTGGTTTACGCCCCGTACGTAATCGGGTAGGCTATATGATAACCGGTCTTTATTCAAAATTATGGCAATTATGGTGCCTCCTGAAAAACAGGGGTGTGAATTTCTGAATTTAAGGATCGTTAAATACATTTATCCTGTTGGGGGACTTGTTGTTTGCGCCCTCAGAATTAGATTCATATGGAGCTTCATAAACTGGAAAGGGAACAACGAAAAAGTGACAAATTAATATTTTTTTCCCTCTCGAATTCAGAAAAAGAGATTAGTAAAATATGTCTTCATTTTCTGTTGTAATCCACGCATTGGAAAAACTATTTGACACAATCCCTCAGTTCATTTGGGTCATTTATGAAAAATCGGAAGGCAAACACCGGCTGCGCAGTTTTTGTACTCGCAAATTTACTCGTCGAAAGATAACATGTAATATCTCGACTGGAGATAAAATTGTAAATTTGTCCCGTCATTGCGAGTATTATCTGACGTTCTATAAACAAGTCTTCTTTGTCTCCGTTATTATAAAAAATAGGAACCGCTTTGTCTGGGACCATTTAGTCACACTAGTCGCATAAAATTCCCCTTGTATTGTTAGTCTTGAAACCGACCTTATAGCCAGTAAATTAAATACAAGTAAAAAATATCATAATTCTTGCGATCTTCTGATGTTCCTATGCTATAATGAATTTATAAAAAGAGATCTAATGTAGGAGCAAATTCATTTTTTGAATAATGTTAACTAGGGTGTCAGGAATTATTGAATTTCGATGCCGCATAGGCTACACGCAATACAGCTGTGTTGCGGGAAAGCCTACATCTAGGCGTAAACGGGAAGACGCGTGAATTGTTGTTGATACTGTAAAATGTAGATTTTGCTGTTTCCAATTTATACAATGTTAATGTTTTAAAGTAAGGTATTATTGTATAATATCGTCATAATATAATAATAATTATTATTATTATTGTTATTATTATTTTATTGGTGCTGCAGCTGAGGTCTACCTCAGTCAGCGATCTCCCGGGTCCCCTTGCATAGTCCTCTTTAGCAACATGGACCTGAGGTGTCTTTTTTTGACAAATTCCAGCTCAAACGTCTAGTTCTTCCCGGGTCCCATTTGCCTATTACAGGTTTATACACTGCCATCTTGGTACCAGTCTAAAGGTTTTTGTACTCCAAACATTTGCTATATTCGCTCCCCCCCCTCAATAACAACGGGGCTGGTATTCCTATAGTACCTAGCTATTTAAACGAAATATATTATATAAAATTGAATTAGGTTTTATTTATTTCATTCTCTCGTGTATGAATGTTCTGTTTTTACACTGTCTGGCCTGTGGTTTCATGAGTGAATGACCGAACTAAATTGTTTTGCAACTGTGTGCTCATTCTTGGCTTTAGCCACTGCTCGCGATTCTTCCTCCCTTCCGAATTAAAAACACGGTTATGTACTTTGTTAGATGAACTAGGTAATATGGCCGCAATCCGGACCGGATTCGTTGACAAGACAATTTAATCTGTATAAATAGGACTAATTAATACCATTCGCCTAGACGCTAGTGGGATGAGCGGAGCTCTGAACTTATGCGCTGTTACTTTTTGCCAGACCTTGTACAGGATCACGGGCTTGTAAACAATGAGAGGTCAGCCGAACTGTAAATAGTTGTTGGGGGCTTCCGGGAGGAGCTAGCGTCGTTCCTGTACCGTATCTGTTGATTACTAAAAAGGAGTTTCGAAACTGTTCATATCAGGCGGTCTAATTATGATCTATGATTTGTTTGTACACGCGGATTTATTATTAATATTTTGAGCGGCAGAATCGCGACGATAATTCACTTATTTCGCGCAATGGCACTTATCGATATATTTACCATTATCACTCTCTGTATTTGTTGATCCGTGCACAACGCGTTCTAAAATAACCACAGCGCTATTTTATTTTTTTCTAATAGATTCATCTAAAATCACGTTCGTTCGGCTATTACCGCAGTAACAAAATTCTACCTACATTACCCATTTTTAATAAAAAAGAAATTTTGTTATACTTAAAGGAAATCTTCCGTAACTGAGGAGTAGAAAAAGTAGCAAGAGCGAACGACATCGCTCGCAAAGCTAGTCTTGCTTTTATTGACTGCAGGTTTATTTTTGTTTCTGAACACGACCTCTGCAAGTGAAGTTATGATTAATTATGGCTCTCGATTAAGTTTACCGCATTTTTTATTTTTATAAAGACATGTTTTTTTAGATAAAGACATGTTTAAACTGGTGCATTTGAATCCGCAGTGTGTGATCAATCAGTCGATCTCACGTGGCCGGTTCTTGTCATGAGATCGCTCTCTAAGGACAAACACTTTCTATCGGTAGTCGCCCGGTGGGTACAAAACGGTGAGCCCGTTTCATACTTCTTTTTGCCCGATCGGCTTCACCAAGGCTAGTTGCTCCCGCCGTTCAAGGATTGTTTTTATAGCCTATTTTCTCGTTTTGTTTTCTCTTTTTGTTCACTTTATTGTGAGCTCAAAGCTCTCGTTTGTATTCCCCCAGTAGGATTCCCCCGATCGAAACGGGAATTATTGGCGGGTTGACAGCTTTAGAATTTCGGGACAATACATCTGGCCCCCACCCGTCTGCCAAGAAAATCTGGCCTGATGCTATTAGCATATTATCATGAAATTTTGTGTGTATTTATTGAACGTTTTATCACTTATATATCAATTAATATTATTAAAAAGTAATTTTAGTGCAGGTTATTCAATTTATTCAAACAACTAGCACGATATTGTACTCAACATTTCTTAGTCTTAACGGGACAAAAGCTGTTTTGCCACCAATTGCACATAATATTTCTAAGTTATGATATAATATTTTTGTGATACTTACATTAGGCAGTGACGATCTAATGTATTTATCCTTTAATATTGTTCGATGATTTATTCATCTGGGTCAATAAACACTTCAAGTTTTCATTGCATTTAGATAGCATTGCTGACAGGAAATGATGCATTTATTTAAAAAATATCGGCGATAAGATTTGGCTCGACTTTGGCTTTTAATCGGACAGTATAATCTAACCCACCAGGACGACGCGTACACAAGTCTCTGGGGTCATCGTCAGAGCCCAGCCATAAAACACGAATGATTGCATCGAATTTCACAATATCACTTTTATCTAATCCCATCCTATCTGATGAAGCCGGGACATCACCGTACCGAAGGACAGTCGGTTTTCGATTATTAAGTTCTCTTTTCGGAGGGAAACCTAAATTGATGTGGCTGGAGTTCAAAAGCAATCCGCTGTGTCTCCGCTCAGCTGTTCTCCGATCTCTAATTCTGGAAACGTTATTTCCAGCCCCAATTCGTTACGAACGGAGAAACACGCGCGTTTAATTTTTTGAAACGAGATTCGATAGCTGTTCATCGGTGTCAGACATTGTCTCCATTAATATATCCGAAGTTGTCTTTCCGCAAACAATATATTTTGTAGACTTTTTTAAGTTGTGGAAAAAATATGCCTATCGATAGTTACTATTAAGAAAGAAAATCGACGAATTATATTATTCACGATAAATGCGAGATAGAACTGTTTTTAGGGCAATAAACATTGATTGGCTAAAGTCGCGATTCGAAGTCAATTCAATGGAAAGAACTAACAGAGAATTCGGACTTCGTTCATAATCCCCTTCAAATATATCGTACGCTCGATTGCCTCCTCGAGTTCAGGAAAATAATATCCTAAACTCGGGCATTCGACTGTGTTATCTATAAATTACGGCACTGTCTATTTATCGGATATTAAAATTGGAAACTGAATTTGAAAATTCACAAATATCAGTAACGATAAGAGAGTAAGATGATGGAAAACATGTGAGATTGACGAGAACTACGGCGTGGCAACACACCAAATTTTTGGAACATCCAAGAGTTTTGGTTGTACTATGATAATCACATTATTCACAGTTGTTTCGACTAATTATAACGCCGTTCCGGTTTAATATTGGTCGCGAAATAGCTGAACTTGTTCAGGAGCTGGTCTTGTCCGGACACTTGGGTGTGTGTACACGGAGGTACTCGACGTTCCGAACCCGGCCTTGAATCCCCGCTCTAATTGCAATTCGCGTAAAAATTATTCAGAATTTTAATTTACAGGAGAAATAAACATATTCATGTGCCAGGGATAAATCAATGAAAAAAAATCAGCAATAATAATTGGGAACGGTTCTAACAGTCAGAATTTTGCGGTAAACTCATTGACTTTGTCTCGAGGCATTAAGCCCGTTCTAGGCCGTCCACTTTTTACAAGGGCACCAATAAATACTATTTTCTAAATATGTAATATTACATAACAGACAGTACCGCTTGGACCCAGAAAGTCTTGTACATATTCTCATTGTATGATAGCATTCGATAGGAATGATTCAAGTATTAATAAATCACAGTACGCCTACTGAAAGGCAATACTTGGTCCACGGAAATCTATTTGAAGCGATGACGGATTTATTTCTACTCGATGTATAAACCGACCTAGTTACATAGGAAAGTTGGGTGAACAAGTCGTAAGACGATCGAATATAACCTCATATAATCAATCATTCCTTATGGTTCTCTCCAGTTTGTATTCTTATTTAAATTGTCTTTTGTGTAATAATATGTGTTTTGAATTAATGCGATTAGATTATTACTGTTCATTTTCCATAGTCTCTTAAAATCACGGAGTTCTAAGAATTCTACATAAAGAAATAAATCTACATAATTTATTTTGGTAACTACTTTTTATTAATAAGCTGTTAGCCATTCGATCCGCACTACTACCACCCCTGTTATTGTGAAACCGATACAGTATAGTAACAAATAGGCGACTTTTTATATTTTAATACCTTATCTCGACTGACGGAAGGTGCGTGAGTAATTCCTGTGCCCCAGAGGTTCGGTTCAGCGTTGTCATTGTTTTGATGATTATATAACACTGGGACCAGTTCTATTCCCAGCAGTTCTATCCCCATTGGGCTCTGCACGCAGCCTTGACACGAGCAGATTCCGACAAAACATATGATAGCTCTCCACTTATGCGTTTTACACTTGAAATAGAACTGGCACTAACCTAAGAGTCTTACTCATTAATGTAAGGTTTATTATCCCTTCGTCGTATCCTAGGCCGGTCGCCAGCATCGTCAGTAATAGAACGGCCCAAGTAATATCGTTTGTAATTAGTGTACTAGCGAAGTTAATTATTTGAGCTCGTATGAGATGTGTTACTTAAAAATATATGTTGCAACTGAAAGGAAAACTGTTTTCTGGTAGGCATCAACTTCCGACCCATCCTTTCTGGCCACGTTACCACTCTGGCGTAGTAATTCTCTCAGGGGATTGCACAATTCGCACGAATCAGACGAAATGCAGCCGGATTGCGTTCGTCGAGCCTTGCGAAGCTGTGCACGTAAAGTGTAAACTGATTGGCAGGGCCCAAATCAGAAGCTTATCTTTCGAACTGATCGATTTCGTTGTGGGCGAATTGGCCCCTAATCGAAAACGAAACCCGACCAATTTCGAAAACCTCTTTCACTCCCACATTTTAAACTCGCAGTATATCCCAATATTCTTTTTGATTGACAGCACTCTATAGAACAGCACTCGGTATCGATATATTTTTGAGACGGACAAACATTTTGTACGACAACCATATTTCGTATTTCAGGACCCTCTGTTTCATTTTTTTATACCGCACACTTTTTCATGTTCTGTATTACTTTTTGTACGCTTCTTCTTATAATTTTCCCGAACTAGCCTTTGCGTAAATTACGAATTTTTATTACATAATTTTTGTTTTTAAATGCAACCTTCAATCCCAAGCAGTGGATGTAGACACTCTCGAGAGCCTAATGGCGACTATGTCCATAAACAAAGATTTCCAATAATTTACAGTGAAGTTTAACTGACTTAATTCTCTAATAATTTCGTGCATAGATTGGATATAGGAAACTGTTAGCACACTTAAACAGAAATGTGCGAAACTGTTTTCAAAATAACAAAGTCTACAGCTTTTATATATGTACCGGACTTCTCGAGTAATGCCAGCGATGAAAGAAAAGTTTAAACGCGCCTACCACGGGGCCAGGACCAATTGTCTATTGTACCATTAAAATTGTATACAATGGGCCAATTGTAAAACTGCAACCGGTCCCTGAATTGCTTTCTGCGTTGAGTGGGGGCGGGGGAGGTAGAGCAAAATATATCAAAGTGAACTAGGACAGGCCTGAATAAGTTGGTTTATGGGCGTAAATTCATACAGTTTATGTACATTGTACAGAGGCGGAAAGCCCCTCTGTTTGCTTTAACGATCGGCTGGCTGTCAGCGTCACCCCCGGCCGGAGGTGGGTGACCCGGCGTTACCGCCACCGCCACCCGAACGGGCCAAGGTTGGATATTGTCAGCCTGTTGATGCTCGTCAATACAACTGTTTCCACATTATTTAGTACTGTTCGAGGTAAATACAACTGTCGTTTGTCCGCTATTATAACAGGCTGTCAATTACACAAAGGATATAGGGAAGGAGGATACGGTTATATTGCACGACGAATTCCAATGTATGAGTTTAAACCGTGAATTCAGAAACAATAACCGTTTCCTCGTTGCTTATTTCTGCCGAGCTTTATTTCTCTCTCAGTCCACTTTTATCAGCCTAGTCTTTATCGTAATTGCGGTGAACGCATAACTCGTGAATTTATAATCTCAACAATTCTTTCTGAATGTTTGTTAAATTTACAGTCTGGTGAAATTCCTAAAATAACGAAATCATGTTATACGCGCAATAAGAAATAAGCGCACTACGTTTCTTTAAAGATTTATTCGTTTCGATTATCCTCGGAAGGGAAATACGGCGGCCTTTGAAAACGAAAAACGAACGAAAATACGCCTCTCGATTAAAATAAAATTTCAACTCCCGTAATTTAAGCTGATTGTATAGAATTTAGCCGGCTGGAAATATTGAAATTTAAACTTTGATTTATTATTTCGGGCCCGATGCTTTGTTTAATAAAGTTTTTGCTCTTGCCTCTCTTTTGCCCTTGCCGTTCCCGTCTTGGACGTTGACCAATTGGCGGCCGATGCACGATTCTGAACGTCCACTCGAAAACTTATAAACATTAAATTCCCGCCCTACGACAATAATTTGTGCCGCGCTAAAAACGTTTCTGGCGTTTGTACGCGAATTTCCATTTATGGCAAATTCTATGATGAAAATTCTGGTCTTTTCCAAACGTTTTTCCCCCGACATTCGGTTCAATACACGAAAATAGCGCCGCTGAGTCATCTCCAGTAGATCGGCGACTTCGCAGACCATTGTCCGTCCTCGTCTTTTACTTTATTCCACGGTAAAAGGGGAGCTCTATTTATAAGCCGCCCGGACGTAGGTTTTTGCCTCCCACTTCTGGACTGTAAGAGGCCACTGTAATATTCCATTAAAACCCTATTTTCTTTCGCCGACTACAGGAAACTTCCGCTGAAACCGCCCACATTTTAATTCACCGATACTAAGTATGCGGTTTGAAATCGCTACATTTCATTCTGGCACTTTTTACCATTGTCTCACCTGACTTAATTATTATTGAGAACTGTATTTATGACTTATATAGGAACAGTTTAAAGCATTATAGTTCAGGTGAGCTATTATATTTTGAGAGCCTTATGTATTCTGTTCAATTGTATGACCTGTAAGCAACAACATAAAATGAAACGTCTCGACGTTTACAGTATGACATAAGTATTTAGCGGTATGACATAATTAGTACCTTCATTCCAGGGGTTTTACCATGTTTTGGATTTATCAAAGGTGCAGTTTCATGAAACGGATAAAATTAGCTACTAACCCTGTTTCTAAACGAATGACTTACGGAGGACTGCAATTTTGTAGTAAAAATAGTTTTTCTACTTGTTCAAATTCTTGGCACGCTTGAGCTGAATGACAAAGGAGCGTTTATTTAGATTTAAAATTACTAACAAAAACGCCGTGATGCTTTTATCCCAAATGTTTCGCTTGTTAATTTATTATCCTTAACGTAGGTCTAGCGTTATATAATGTATTCATTATAATGGTTATTAATAATGGTTTGAAAACCTTTTATTGCTTAGCATTCTGTAATATGTAATTTAATAACCCTACCACCCTCTTCTCGTTTGTTCTGTCTTCGAATATCTGTTTTCGTGTGATATTTTAGATTTATGAACGAAAACTGTAAGAGGTAAGGAAAAGCGCGAGAGGAGACCCCGGGCTGCGAGCGCAAGATGGGCCGACAAGGTGAATGAACCTCCAACGCGTGGGGTAAAGTGGAGTAAAATATTTACTCCGACCTATCTGCGGTTTAGTACGCAGTTTGAGACCGTTCCCCTTCCCCCCGCCGTCCTGGGCATGATCCGAGAACGAACGCTGCGTAGTATAGTAAGGTTCGGGCCCGTAAACAGGATTCCCCACGGGGGTAAATATTATTCGGAAACCCCATTCAAAACAAATACGGTTACGTTCCATTCAGCGCTGTTGTGCGTTCGCGTTCGAACTTGTGTTTTCGACGTTTTATTAAATGCGACGCATTTCAGTTATTTTCCCCCCGCGTACCGTTACACTTCTGTAACTGCTTCAATATATGTTTACAGATGTTGGAGGGCGCACCTCGTGGTTTATAAAGAATACAACGGACATATCCTAAAAAAGTTTCAGATATATTGTCATAAACAATACAAATTTTGTATTCCGTGCGCAAGAACTGTTTTTATTTTAAATCTCACGTTCTACCACGTGAATTGTTTCTTTTCTAGTTACATAGATGTTTGTTTATAAATACGTTTTTTCTTAATGTTCACTTTTTGAAAAACTGGAGACATTTAAATGTGACCGCGCATTGAGAATGGCTGCCCCTCTCAGTGTGATTCACTCTAGCGAACTAGTTTCTCTTCTTTGACCTAGTATAGAATTACGGGATAATTGACACTTACGGTCAATATACGATATCCCAACGGGAATCTGCAGGCTACTCGTTGCGCCACTAGTGAAATTATATGCCGTACCCTGATATATACACTACCCCCCAATCATTTTTACTTTTTATAATAATTCTAACGACGACCATATTTAAAAAGATATATTTTATTATTATTTCAATTAAGATATTGGATATTTGTAAAATGAGTAAAAATCATATATTCGCGTATTGAAAATATTGGGCAAGAATTATTACCACCGAAGAATGTGGGTCAGAATTTACATTGGAAAATTTAACGCTATGTCTTAATTCTTTGATTTTTGTAATCGTTACTTTCTGAGCGTCTGATTTGAATTTTAAATAGCGGGGCGTTTACAACACGATCGAGAATTGTAAATTGTAAATTAGTGCGCTAATTGTAAATCCGTTCGGAGAACAAAGTTTTTCATAATGATTTAACCGAATCGAAATCGGGTTTCTTTCGGCCCGAGGGGTTAGAGGTGACCCGTCTCGACTGGTCAGTAAATTAGCGGCTCTCGGTCCGGTTGAATCTTGTTTACGAGTAGTAAAAAGAGAGAAATGAAAGATTGAAAAAAGAGGTAGAAAAAACTTTTTCGATTAAAGCCAACAGAAGGAGATAGGGAGCGTCGTTGTTTATCGGTTAATATTCAGGAAGCGCCGGAGTTGAGTCACCGGAAACTAGAATTTCAGACGGTTGGCGAATCTGGCGACACTGCGTATGAAATAACTGATTTACCAGAAATGTTTTATAATAGGAATCGCACATATAGTCTACTGGTATATAACACTTTCTGTTGTTGTATGCAGTTCCTACACTACCTAACTCCTGTCATTACGCAGCAGTCTGTAAATGAAACGTTTACTGTATGATCGAGGTTAGTAAATTTCCAACCGCGATGGTTGATTGCCAACATAATGATGCGTGCTTTCAGTGCGCTGTATAATTTTCAAAAGCTGCAGGCGTTGTAACACTTTACGTCGGCGAAATAGATCTGAGCTTTACGTTGGTTCAGAGCTAGTCGGACTGGTTGGAAAGAAATCTGCTACGAGGACCTGGTCCTATTAGCGCTCTAATTGGCTGTGACCAGAATTCTTTGAGAATTCTATTAAGAATGCAGTCGGGACTGTTCACATCGGAGGCGCCGGCGTCTACTAGCCTTGGCACATATATAGGAATTAGAAACGGAAAACTTTATAAAATTGCGAGAATGATATAGTTTGACACAAATATGTTTAAGTTTATGCAAAGATAAATGAACACAAGTATATTTAATGGCATTAACGCGTATTAACGTTCGTGTTTTCGAAAAAAAACTGTATTTTGGACCTATTCCAGCGATAAGGGACGTAGTTCTTTATCTAAACGATTGCCGCTAAGTAATAGCTCTCTACACTTTTTTCCGCCTTTCAGGTCACTCCGTTAATTGATAAATAAACTTTCCCGGAGTGCTCAAAAGTTAGACAGCTCCTCTGGACATAGGGACGACGTATATACATTGCCTTATTAATAGTCTTAGATAGTGTTTATCGGACCGAGAAATTAAGATAAAGAATTCGGCAGTTTGGACGACTCATCTGGAGCGCTGAGCGTTTTCAATTCGTCCACAGGTAAATTCTTCGATGATGGTTTAAATAGATTATGGATTACGTTAATGTTACATAAATATATTAATGTTATTAAAATTGTTCGTAATATTCAGTAACAATTTTTCTTACATTTACAGATTGCGGCTTGGCGGATAGCTGCGACGGCAACATGCTGAAAAGGTATTTCAAATATCCAATAATCTAATAGTAATTATTGTCGCATGCTGTTTTTAATCTCACACGATTTGCGTATCTACGTACAGTATTCCATTGTAAGCTGATTAGAAAGCATGGGAGATCATATAGATCATATCTATTCATATATCACATATAGGTGTGTCTGAATGAAATTTCAAATCAATTGTCATGTACACGCGATGGTCAGGAATAGTCCTTGGGCAGTTTCCACCGCATACCTTGTTTCTTCTAGGTCCTTTGGAGTAAATAAGTTTTACTATTTTTGTTTTATTACCTTAGTTTCCCCTACGGCCTTAGGCCAGTCGCCAGGCAATATTGAGAGCGAAACTTTCACAAATGCCACACAGTAAAGAGATTGAACAAACAAAAACTAGCTGTAGGCTCCGGGTTTTATTCAAATTATGTCAAATTTCAGTATGCAGACAATACCATAAACCGTACAATTATGGCATCCACTCGAAATATCTACCCTTAAAAGATTTTCGATTTCAAAAATTTGAAACGAAACGCTTGCGATCAATGGTGAGCCAAATTAATAGATGTTCATTTATATACTAAGTCTGTATAACTCAAGCCCTGATGAGATAAAAAAAAGAGTTCAAACGGTTATTTTTGTCTCGATACGTGTCAGGGAAATGGGCTCCATATGGTGAAACAACGCTGATAACTCACATCACATATGTTGATACTCTGTAAATAAGGTTTTTTTGGTTAATGCGATCAATACTAACTCCGGACGGTGAAGGGAAAGTCCAAGAAAACGAAAACCCCTTGACAACCGGATATATTACAACGTTGTGCTACCTCTGAGGCCCGGGGTGGATTCGCCTTTAATACTATCTAAGCTCGGCTCTATTTTCCGAGCGCAACTTTAAACCCGGTCCTTCACCACTCCGCGTCCACAATGTAACCGGTGTTAGTACTCCAAGCCATTCCTTTGAATTGTGTCGCGTACAGTTTTCATATCTCGGAGCGTGGGGCCTCAGGAAAATATACAAAGCGTATAAACACGCGCCGATTTATAAATAGACGGAAGGTTGGGAACTCGCACCCAACCGTCTAAAAAATAATTTTAAAATTTTACCGCTAAAAAGTTCCTGCGACTTTTTTATTCGAAGTTAGTTTTTACAAAATGCACGTGTACAATGGCGAGATAAGGAGATTAATTTGTAAATTTAAATGTTCTCAACTGATTGTAAAGCATGTCCAATTTAGACAAAGGGGACGTGCCCCGAACTCCGACATCCAGCCAGAAATCCCAAACTCCTCTGGCGATATCTTCTCGAGTACTTTTACTAAATACAATTGTGTTCTGTGATAAAAATTAGCACTGCTGCAAGTAGGTGGATTATTGGAAGTTTTACTTTTGTTTTCAATATCTGTAAGCTTTTCTGGGTCCTGAGCATATTTAGTTTTTCTAGGAAGGGTTAATCACCTCAAAGATCGGCCTAATAAATTAACACGTGTATATCTGGCCGTGACTGTATTATTGCAGTATGCGTTGCAGGCATGGGGAGGAGGGAATAAAAAATACTGAAAGCGGTAGCCGATCCGAAGGCCCGTAATTGACTAATTGCACGTTTCACCGAGAGGCGAACATAAACGTCGGCTACGTTAGGCGCGTCCGTTCGTGACGGTAAACCTTGCCCAATGGCAAGCAGTAGTCGCAAACGGAGTGGAAGCAATGAGCTATTAAATGGCCGGGGGTAAACACTTGCGGGGCCAGTTTATTGCAAGACGAGGGCGTAATAAAGTGTACTCGGGCATAAACCAGAGTGACTCGACCGTTTAAGTATTCAACATTTAGTTGTACAGTAAAATATAATATTCCTTGTACACTAATACGCGCAATAATGACTGCATAGGGATTGTCGCTTAGTTTCATGTTATACTATTGCAACTGCTCTTATAATTACTAATATAATAGGCAAATTTTAAATATTTAGATAGCAATAAAAGAAGTAGCAGCGTAATCAGTAGACATCCTGCCCAGTGTAGCACAACAGCAATTTCATGCTTGATATTTGTGTAGATATAAAGTTGTAGGCATGTAGCTGTAGTGATAATAGCGACAGGATGCTCAGACAAATGACAAAGAGTTTTTTTAGCAAACATTTCACTCTCCTATAAACAGAATAACGGACATCCGGATTAAGGAGGTCGGATTAAAGGTGGTCACAAAGACAGTTCATTCCAGCTACCATTATGTCAATTCCTAATGTAAGAAGAGCTGGTAGTAATATTATTCTTAGAGGAAGAGTTTTAGGACCTCTCATTTGTAGATTGCCGTAATTGTCGTAAGTCCGTGACGACAGTGGATGCTTTCAATTGCATAATACGAAATCACCTAACGTTAATAACATTCAGAATAGTTTTACTAAATGGTATTTTATCGCAACCGCAGTTGCAGCTTGAGCATTTTAAATTGCCTCGGGAAAAAAATGGAAAACAATCGTGCTTTAATTGAACCGAATTGAAATTAAATTGTCTGCTTTCCTCTGAAGCGCTCGTACAATTAGCGCGGTACGTGACTTCTGTCATTACAGTGTCACGATTTGAGATCTGATGGGTTTCGTTCTTTTCGCAATCGTCTCGCCGGGTCTCATTTCAGCCCGACTGTACAAGTGAAAAAGATGAATTCATCTTTTTTGACAGATTCAAATCTGTCCGCGGCCGCCGAGGCGGTGAACTCTCGGGAGGTGAAACCGGGAATGACCGATGCCGCGAAATTCTGGAACAGTTTTCGAAGTTTCACATTTGAAAATGCGTCAGAAACACTTTTAGATCAGTGAAAAAATATAACTGTAGTAACCGGTTATAGCGTAGCTGTAGTATAATACTCGGAAATAATTGAAACCTGATATTTTTTAATGGGGTGCAGAAAACACATGTGTGGGGATGCTGCATCTATGCGCCTGAATAGTAGCACGAAGGTTGGGAAATGAGCGTAATACGACATTCGTGTGAATATAATAGCCATTGCAGTCATTAATAAATGCAGACAATATTTTTTGTATAATTCAGATGATTTTAGAAAACTGTAAGATGACGTAAAACATTAAAATGCAATTTTTTGAAAAAACGACAATCGTGTGGCTATTATAGTCTTTACAGCCATTCAAAAAAATTATGATCATTTTATTTGTATAATTCGGATTATATAATTATATATATATATATATATATAAATTGGCGTATTATTATATATATAAATTATAATCAATCTATTAAATGTTAATACGAATGTTTGTGCAACGCAAAGTTGGGGTTCGAGCACGGTGTCAGTCACCCGGTAAGGTCGTCAACCCGTAGCCCTTCCGGCGGACCCTTTTCTTACAGCAAGTGCCGAGGAATCCTCCTTTATATGCCGCTTCCGCTCCACGGAGTTAATTCCAACGATTTTGGACCGCCCCGAGCTGTTGCACCGCCGTTTTTGTGGACCGATGGAGGCGTTTTTTCGGATATTAGTCCAGTGTTTTTCCGAACTTCTGACTGGCAAATGGAAGCCCCGCAAATTATATAACTGAATCTACACCCCGCCATTATTTGATACTATTATTTCAGGACTTAAATGGGAGGGATTTAAATTGTTTCGCAGAAGAGGAGTACATTTTCTTAAATTCTGGAGCTATTTTCGTGTTAGTGTTACGAATAATGATTGTAGAATGTTTTCTAATCAACTTCTACTATGGGCATTTCTGTCTTATTTTTCTTTATATTCAATTCTTTATAGTATTATCCGCTTTATATTAAGTTGTCATAAGCGACAGATGCGCTCAATTATGGCAGTCATGCTTAGTGGTTTTATGGTGTGATGAAAAATCGCTTTATCATTCTTTACTGCAATAGAGTATTTATTTATTTCATGGTTGGCCGAGCATAATAGATACGTCTTGAATGAAATTTACGGTTCATTTTAATACTTTAAACACGTAAAAACATGTAATGATAAGAAATGTGGGCGATAGTCCCACATTTGAGTCGCTTAAACTGCTCTTGCTGTCATAAATCATTGATGGTGGTGGGATTGATTCTTTTTTCCCCCCGTGAAGCTTGAAATTGCATAAACTGGTTCGGCTTCTCTTTGAAGAAGACACGACCCGGACGATGGGCAGGAATCCATTTGTGCCACAAGTGGCAAGCCTAATTGAGGGCAATTTAGTATCATTTTTCTCTGAGACGTTTTGTGCTCACGTGTAAAGGAAACGGACGATTGTATTTTTTCTTATCGCATTAAAAAATTGGTTTTCCATTCACACAAAAAACAATTCTAACTTAAAATATAGTTTTTTACATATTCCATGATATTTTCGTCCCCATTACATTTATATCATATAGGGAGCAGAATTACTGAAATAGTTTTACTTTAGCCCGCGAAATAGGTAATATTACATTATTACATTTGTGTAATAAAACTTAAAAAGGCATTTACTTAATTGTGATGGCGTGCATTAGTGTGATATAGTTCTTGTTGGAAACTCAACACTAAAGCTTTAGACAGAAAGAGCCTTAATCGGAATAGAAGCCTAGCTAACTACTAATGGTAATTAGTGCAAGAGGTTGTAATGCGTCAGACGTGGATTACACTAATGCTTAATAACGTCATCGCTTTCGTTTGTGTTCATCAGCGCTCTAATTGGCCATCATCGCGAGTGCGACCCACTTTGGACTTCATTCATTGCAGGTCTTACCGTTTGTATGTTAATAGCTTTTCCGATGACGGGGAAATTTAGTGGAGGCCACCGAGCGCATTGAAATTGGGGTGGCTTCAGTTTTAAATTGAAATATAAATTGGGTAGCTTCCATATATTAAGACATGAATTAAAAATATAAAGCAGGTAGTCTAGAGATAATCCCTTGAGTGTAGTGGGCTTCCCTTTCAGGGAATTGTGCTAATACTTCCCGAGCGGGAATCGTCGACTCATTGTTTACACCCAGGTAGTTCGGACCACCTGAAATTATATGCGTACTCGTAGCTATATAAACTACAATTGATATTAATAACCATGAACGGGAAGCATTAATATGCAAAATGGTTGCCGCATGAGTCGTTGGGTTTGAATGATCTATTTACAATGCACTTAATTGTCCACTTATTTTTATTATGCAATTAGTAGTGCAAGGAATCTACATTTAATAAACACCTTGGTTTGTAGCCAAAAAATTATCTCGCGCTTCCTTACTAATAATAATTACTGGGATTCTCTATCGCCGGTTGATCCGAGCAATCGAACTGTGATTGATCATATGGTGACCATCGTAATTTAAACTTGTATGCCTGTAATTCGGATGGGTAGAGGTTTAACTCTTGAGTGCCCTAAGTATATCCGCGTATATTAATTTTTTAAAAGAAATGAGTCGTGTAATTTATTATTAAATGTGAACTGACACGAGTTCAACTTACTAAGTAAGAGCCCCATTGTTCTGCCTTATTAGCGTGGGTCGATTCTAAGATGGGAATTACTCCTTTATAATTATAATTGGCTAATTATTTGTAATTAAAATTAATTAATAATACTTTTATCGTTATATTTTAGTTAATTTTGGGATAATAATATCGATGGTTTTTAAATGCAAGCACAGTGTAAATGACCAATGAATGACGTTTATTAACAATCCTCTTTCTGTAAATACTACAATACAAGGTTTCTCAAGTTTGGTAAGATACAGGTAGGGGCTTTTGTTATTGTAAGGGACGAAGCTTATGGTCTTAAATTTTGACATATTTCCAAATTAACAGTATTTTTTGTTATTCCCATAGAAAATAAGGATACGGTCATGGGTCCTGGCCATATGGTGGTGGCCGTAAAATTATACCTGTCCCCTCGTCCGTGAGGACACGGTTCTATCCCCTTCGACCGAGTATGAAATCGGTCCCCTTCGTGGCCTGGGAACACTCAGAGGTAAAACGAGGTTTGCCCAGGAGATGGATGCACGCATAATTTCCAGCGAGAAAGCCGTGGGAAGTTAACATTTGAAACGGAGAGAGAGAGAGAGAGCGCCACTAAAAGGGGAATTGTGGACGATTAAATTGCGCTGTTCACTCACCCCTTTCTAGTTTCTGCAAAAAAAGAAAATAGCAATATCCGCCAGGTTGCGAATTGTCTCAATTAACTCCAATATTTCGCTAGACCTCACCGAGACGAGCCAGGAAAAAAGCATTAGCAGCTTTTTCCTATATTTTAAAAGCTTCTTGCCTTCTAACTATACTATGCTCTCAAGATTTCTAGGGTATTAAACACATATAATTTCAGTAATTGCGCAAGATTATTTTCAAATAGATGGCCATCTAGAGTATTGATTTTCCCCTGTTAGGAAATGTGAACTGTAAACTCCTGAGTTATAAAACTATACTCCTTTTTCTGCCTTCTTCGAGGATACCGTTATAGCGTTTCGATTTGGCGTATTGAATTTGTTTCCCTTTGTGCTGGGTGGGCAACACAGCTAACGGCATAAAGGGAACTTGTGTTTTACTACCTGGCGGGGGGGGGGGTAAATATAAGAAATGCCTGGATGGTTTGAAATGCTATGAGAAAGCCTGCTACCGGTTGAGACAGACATCCGTGTTTAACATTCATTGCGTCCTTATATGGATTGCGTCGTCTAGGATAATAAATGCGCAGCGACTGCTGTTTTGTCGTTTCGCTGATACCGGTAATAATCGTAAAATTCCTTTAATTGAATTATTGTTTGCAAATGTTTAATAGACAGATGTCAATTCGACTCTTGTTACTACATAATTAAAAATCTCAGAGTTGTTGTTCTAAACTTACAGACGAATTTAAACAAAGGAGCATTTAATTATTCTTATTTATTTATTGACTCAAGAATTTCTACTTCTTTTACTGGCTGACATTGTACACTTGAATTTTTGTCGGAGGTTTAAGCGCTCTAAATGGTTTCAGAAAATCGAAAAATCGTCGAACCGTAAATTGCTGAAGACCCTGGGCGTAAACTAAATAATTTGCCCGGCTCGAGTTCGAGGAATACAAAGAACAGAAATAAAAACCCCCCAAGGAAATAAACGCCCTCCGCCGTCCGGTCAGCGGTCGAGAACCTTGAAACTCGTTTTCTACCTGAACTTGGGACTCCCCGGGTCCCCTTTGTCCCGAACCACCCGCTAAAGTCCCCGGGTACGACGGGGGAGGCGGTTCCTCGGCCTCCAGGAGTCCGTCCGTGTGTGTGTGTGTGTGTGTTACCCCAGATCCGTTGGACGAAAAAAATGTCCCCTCGGCCGATTGGTGAGAGGGGTAGGGGAGTCACGATTTGGAGGTTTCCTTTTCTCGAAGGCAATAATGAACGGGTCCCGGGGCGTTCCGACAGCCCGACATTACGGTATTGCTACCGCGTTATTACCGTTATTGGAAACCGTACATTGCGACTACCCGGAGGTATCACACTTTGACCACCTGCAGGTGGAAACAGTATAACATACAGTCTTGAAATGAAGAATTAATTCTAGAACAGATAGTTGATATTGCGTACGATATCGCGTACAGTTAATTAAAATTCAAGTCAACAGTCAACATTTTCAACTAAACTGTCATAGAAATGCATTAATCATTATATAAACACCGAGCCCTTACCTTTTACTTGAAATTAATAGGTCGTGATTACACTTCCATTATATATTGTAAGCTTCAGGTTGTTAATGTGCTGCGACTTCTGTCAGTTATTTAATTTATTTAGTAAGGTTTAATAAGCTTAGGTTAATTAGACTGTCAAGCTGGATTCGTTAACGAAAGTTTTGTCTGGTCGTTGATCTTCTTGTGAAATTATAAAAAAAAGATAGCATTATGGAATTAATGTAAATGTTCTTATGATTCGCTCGTTTAATTGGAGGTTGCCGCCTTACCTATTGTGCATACACGTCGTGAAGCATCACCGCGCTGCGTTTCATGCATGTCGCAATCATCTCGTTAACATTTCCCGTAAAAGAAACTTTCTATTTACGCAACGAACGGCCTACCCAGTTTCACTGAGTGCGCAAGTGAAGTCCCCAACTTCAGCACGTACCCCAGGCAACTTACACCCCGCGATTCGAGTCTTGATGACTGCAGTATTGATTCTCGCGAGCTTAATCGAAAGTTCTCATCGGTGGAATGCAATTAGAGCGAGCGCCTAATGAAATTGCTCCCATTAAATTTGTGAACTCATCAACTAATCTGGTGGAAAGTCTACGTCTCCACTGGAATACAGTGCCATGCTAATAACATTTTTCACTTCACAAATCCCTTAAGTGGGCTTAGGATTAATTGTTATTACAAACCTTGTAAAGATGTTAAAATTATAAAAATTATCTCGGCTTACAGATCGATGATGTCTTAAATTTACTATTAATTTTCTCAGTTTCGGCAAACACTCTGTTGTGTCGGTACAGGTTGGTAGTTAACTCTAATTCCACTTTCTGTCTCGCGTAATTTTCTGGTAATTGCCTGCCCGGGCTCTAAGTTCTGTTTTTGACAGGAACGCAGCTTGTGAAGCCTTCCACGGTACAGAATGTCGTGGAACACTTCATTTCTTATTTTGAAAATCTAGTCCTTCGTTGTTTTATCGCTCCTCAATATTCGAATACTCAAACTTATATTTATGTTATTTATTTAAAATTAAAAAAATTTACTACCACAATCAAATTTGACATTTGTGATTGCATACGCACGTAGGATTTAACTGCAGGAATATACCGAACAATGAGGGTCTCGGGGATAGAGTTATAAATCAAAACAACTTCGTTATTTTTCTCGAGCTAAGCCCCAGCCTAAGTTCAGGCGTGATGGCCAACGCTTACGTCACTCCCGGTACTGCGCGGAGGAAACCACGCAGATCGGTACGGAGGTTGAATTTTACTGAGGGCGTCGTTCGGTATTTTTTCTTCGTCTCAGTAAAACAGATAAGACGGACGGAATCGTTTGTCGGGACCGCTTGGTACACGAATGACACCAAAACCATGGCCGAAACGAGGCCCAGTGTTTACAATTTCGTGCCAACCAACCTTGGGCTCCTCAGGAGTGTTTGCCGTACAAGGGAAAGTTTACACCGACTACCGGCGTTGTTCCCAAGCTCGAAATGATTTCACAGAGAGTTGTCCCTCGCGTCCCGCAACGGTAATTTACCGTCATTACCGTCCGATGGCGTCGGAAATACTGCCCTTAGGTCAGTGTTATAGCGTTGCTTCTTCAAACTTCGCGACTCCTTCGCCAACTGAATGGTGCGGTAATGGCGTCAAACCTTGTTGGAGCGGTCGGCGGCATAACGCGGGGTACATTAACGCGACCCATTAGCCAATTGAGAAACTTGCGAGAGGGAGAACGCTGCGGCCTATTCCAAAACTGAATCGTGTGAGGTGTCAAGGTAATCGCACAGGGGACGATATTCAACGTTATAGAACCCTTTTAACAAAACTTGTGATATTTAGGTATTAAACTTAGTAAAATTGAATGATCAATACTGTCACTGAAAGTCAACTGTTTCCGCTAACATTTGTCAGTGAAAGAACATCTCATATTGGCACACCCGACGTTTCATTATTCTTAAAAATATCAAAAAAGTGATTCAAAATTTAGTAATTTAGTAACTTTTTTTAGTTCCTCAACAGTAAATGTATTACAGGTCACAGTGTATTTTTCGATATATCTGACAAGTTGTGGCTGACGTTTCTCAGCGGTACAGCAGAAGTTTACATTGCATTACAAAGGATGATACACATTAAATGCAGGCCACTTTTACGTGCATTCCCCACTCGCGGCCAAGGTTGTCTCTCATCGCGCTCGCTTCCCCCTATTAAGAAATAGCGCTGGCCTTCGTCCGTTCCCGATAAGCGATTGTGTGTTCTCTGTTCCGAAGTTCATCTATTGCACAACGAATCCCGCCCGTCTAGAAATGCGCTAGAATATCCCCCGCCAGTCTGCTTGCCGACAGAGGCAGTTTGCCTCGGCAAACGACGAGCAGTACAGACATTTTTTTCTTTCGTCCAAGTATTCGTCCCAATGTGGAATACATAAAAATATAAACAACGACGTCGTAAACAGAAAAATATTTGTAAATGGCGCCGATTAATAAAAGCCGAACATATAAAAGTGATGTATGTAGTTCACCTACATCTGGATTGCATCTTTGACGTAGTGCTGCGGGATTCTTTAAAAAAATAACTGGAAAGACATGTGTTGAGTAAACACTTCCTCGGACCGGAGAAAAGACACACCTTCCTCCGTTCGGATGTCCGAAAAGGGGTTCTCGATCGATCGTACCGGCCGATCGATCGCCAATGCATTATTGATGGAGGCCCCATTGATTTTTATTTCTCAATCAGAGAACTCCCGGTCGACTTCATGTTAGAAACATGGCCGGATCAACGTGCAGGACGTGGAACAAAGGCTGTATCAAAGACAACGGAGCGTGTTTGAACAGGCGTGTCGGTTTTTTGCCTCCCCGAGATACCATCGAAGACGAGTCCTCCTCCTCCTCCCCTCTTTTATCTTCACTCGGAGCAATGTTTCATTGGGGGGGGGGCATTGTCCGGCACGACAGTGTAAATAATGTTCGATGGCGATTACAGTCGGTAAAAATTTATTTCTATGTATGTAGCCCTGAAGAATGAGCGAATACCTGAGCGCTGGCCGGATATCCATTGTTGCAATACAGATTGTCTCAGTGCAATACACTCCGCATAATGAACGGGAACGGGATAGCCCATTAATATGCGACATGTAAGAACTGCGTACAAAAATTATTTACTACTTCCTATACTTAGTCTATTGAGTCCCATTTTATTCATGAAGTTTCTACCTTGAGATAGTATTGTAATGTAACAGCTTAAAAATTGTAAAAACGGACCCGGTCGATTTCAAAATCGTTTCGACTCGTAACGAGGGTTTACGGCTTTAACCCGATAAATGTTATCTGACCGCTTCCGCCTCGGGTTATACATTGCGGGGGGAGCAGTTTGATATAAACTTCTGAATACCGGAGTTGTTACAAGCACTTTTTGAACTCCTTTGTCTGAGAAAACTGCCCAGTAACAAACCGAAAGGCTTATTACCGAATAGATTGATTCTTCCGCTCAAATTTCTGACTTTAGCTTGAAGAGTTGAGTTTCAGACCTTTTCCAAAACATATTTATACAACAAGGAGATAACCATCATTAAATTCACTAAGTTCAGACAATTTCCTAGCGATATTATGTTTCTCAGTGACAGCAAATAAAACGTCAAGCACTATCTGTAGTTTCAAATTGCAAAAATATTTGTTAACTCGGTGTATCAGCTCGGTAGGTCTAGGCATGTGGAAAACCGTTGGACTGACGCATTCCACTTAGCGAAGTGTTTATTCTGGAAGCCACCGGTCTCGAAATAGATTTAAAGAGCGGAACGGCCAGGAAGCGTGGCGGGTATGAACCCATGAAGCTAAGGTAAGCTTCTATTCAAATTTCATCATATTTTCTACCGTAGAAACATCAGAAGAAATTTTCGACTGAGCCCGTTCATGTCCAGTCCCATTGCCGATCGTGAAGGCGAGAAACCACTTTACTCTTTTCTTTTATTTAAAAAAAAAAGAAACACAGTTCGTTGTACTCGTGAAATTACAGTCGAATTGCTCGGATTCAATCACTCACGCAAACTCGTTCTGGCCGAGACCGGTTTTATAGGCTACGGGAGAGAAAGAAGCGAGAGAAAGAGAGAGATAAAAGTACAGAACTGTTCTGGAAGGGTTTCCGACCCGACTGTCATGCCAACTGTTTCCCTTCTTCCTTTTTTTCGGTTTGTAAAACCGTCAAAAAATGTCTAGCGGCCCCGGCCCCGAAAGAAGCTGTAGGCGCTGACGTTCTCTTTTGTGGCGAAACACTGCCGGGCCAGAGCTCTCGCCGATCCAACGGAGCTACCGTGTACGGACTGCTGGATGTATGTCAGGGTTGCGCGGTAGCGAAACCTGTATTTAATTCTGACATTCGCCTTGTTTATTGAAACACTCTCACACACTCTTTTAATGATTGCCTCGAAACCGATTTTAGGTTGCGCAGTATTCGCGACTTCGTTTAATTGACCGTTGCCCTACCGTCCAGGTTTTACGAGCACTCAGAATCTGAGCAAGATTTTCTTAGTCGGTTCCATTAAATTTATGTATTGTAACAAACAACAGCCTTTCAACGCTTTTATCGACTATCTGTTCGAATCTACAATTTATCATGAATGGTACAAAAATTTGGGGATGGGGGGGGTCGGTAGAGTTTTCTGGCTTTATTATAATATGTCATTTCTCTCTGAAACAGGAAGACCGCATAATCCACATGTCTGGAGATAATGGATCGCCGGGGAAAGAAACCCTTCTTACTGCAAAATTACCGAACTCGCGGAGATTGCAATTAGTAATTTTCCTTTGAACCGAAGAGAGTCTTAGGGAGGGGGATTAATCTCTTATTAATTCGACTCCTTACAATATTTAAGGCTTACCCCGTTGTTTCAAGTGCTCGTCTGATCATCCTTTTGAGCATTGGCCCTTTGAAAGGAAAGAGTTATGTACCGGCAGCAGTAGGGCAACGGAAGGGCTCTCTTTTTTTTCCCGAAGGCGTCGAGAGCGGAACCGAAAGGGGGTCACAAGCTTCGTCAATTCCCGAGGCGGTGTCGATGCCACTTGACTGCCAATCGAAACTTAATGCAATTAAAGGCCGGCCGATTCTTGAGCTGTCCAATTTTCGTTATCCTTATTGAGGTTGAATGTTTAAACAACGCCTTTTATGCTTATCCGACAACCTATTGAAATCCCGCGTCGGTAATATTTATCAAAACAACAGGCTTGAGCATTTAAGCCTTATGATTTTGTGCCACGAAGTACTATTGCTAAAAATTGTATTTTGCCAAGTTTTATTTTGTTATTACTATCCTCTTCTGATTCCATAAAACTTCTCTATGTAAGGGAGCGTAGGTTTTTCGGAGAAATAAGTATCATATCTTGTTTTATTTTTTGCGGTAGTTGTTACGCCAAATGAAAAACTGCGTTTCGCTCGCGGCCCATAAAGGATGCACTCGGCCGGCAGGTGACTCTGATAAGTCCCCGGAGTAGTGGCTGAACACGGTTCTGCCAGCGGACGTGACTTAATGGCTCGATTTGCTTATCGGACGGGTAGGAAGTCATCTGTCTAGGAAAGTACCGAAGTCGCTACCGTTGTGTGTCAAGAAGTATGAAGGATTCAAGATGGTGGAGACATTTTGCTTGCATTCCGTTGTTATACCTTACAATGTTTAGTAGTAGTTAATTTTGTTTTTTACTAAAATTGAAATATCCAAGGAGATCAGAATATAGTCATAATATAAGAGAAAAATATATTTTTAGAAAATTTTAAATTTGTTTCGCGCCCGTCGCATTATTGATTAGCGTCAGTTATGAAGCGCGTTTCGGGGCCTTGCCGGAAGACAGCTAACGGGCCGTAAACATTAACGTACGTTGTAACAACTACAGTGAAAACAGAAGTTGTTTACGCGATGTGTCGGACCTTGAGTTAAAAGCGGGGCCAAATTCTATAGAAGGGATTAACAGAAGGCGAGTCCACAGGATTTCAGGCAAGAAGGGATCGATAGATGCTGACTCAAGACTCTTCAATTCAATTGGGGATCCCCACAATAGTCAGTGAGCCATTCCACCATATTTCAAACAACAATAAGGCGTTCGAAAGAAAGTGTGATACCATTAGTGATTCTGAACACTTTTCTAATAAGTTAACTTTATTTATTGGAATAAACCATTTGAGCAACTATAAAAAATTTGAGGGTTTGCATTAAATTCCAGATATAACTAGAAACTTAATAACCACTAGTGAACCGCAGAACTTCTAGAAATTAAAATTTATTCTAATAAAATATTTTAGGTTTAGTCAGGTTAAGAGATTAACCTTAGCTTAGTGTAGATAGTATGCCTTAGCTAGTTAAAAACAGTGGAAGAAAAAATGTTGTTTCGATTTAAAAATGAATGTTTCCATTCTCTAGCTGTTCTATCAGTGCTTTTTTGACATTTATCCTATAAAAAAACCCCCACATAATATGGTCAAACGCAGGTCAGCCTGACCGTAACCGTTCAGGCCAACTTTCGGTCCCTCATTAAATTTCCCCTGCTGAAACGTTCGTTGCATCATCCAAGATACCGAGAACCGGTCGGAGATGAACGAACCCGGGGGCAAGAGAAGGCGGACGCCCCACAAAAAAAAGGAATAAACTCAAAAAAGAGAATTAGAGACGGGTCTCATTTTCCCCCTCGGAGATTTCCCACCGCTTAAAAGCCATTGGGAAACTGCTCTTTGCCCATGGATTTTTTAAAGTTTCCCAGCAGAATTGGTTATTGTAATTCCAGTTTGAAAGGACAATTAAACTTATACTCTAGTCAGGACACAATTGGTTATCGCCAATTTAAAACCGTCGGGCAAAAACAGTTGTAATTATCCAATTAAAATGCGTCTTCTGAGTGGCCTAGTTTGAGTAATTCAACTATCGGCATTACGTGAGGATATTGTTTACGTTTCAAGAAACTGTGACCTATGTAATCCCACAGCGAAAGCCACAGCTCTATCTTAACGCAATGAAGTCAACTTCTTTCTTGAATACTTTGAATATATTTAATTTTTTCTGTCTTCCGATAAATAATTTTCTTCGGCATTAATACATTGGACGAGGCGAGGGGGCGATTTATATAGTTTTTAAACGAGCAGCCTAATAAAACATTTCGGCTCTAAGTTAATACTTTTCGGTCACGCCACTTTCTTACTAAAACTGCAGTAGTTTTAATGTGGGAATTTTAAGCGCAGATTTTAAACGCTCTCAATTTTCGGTATACACCTGCCGTCGGTCTCGACGAATAAATCGACGGAATAAGGCGAAGGGAGACGGTAAACGATACCGCGACCTGTCATTATACCGTGAGATTGGCCCGTATCTAAATTGACATTGATTAAAATATCTCATCTTTCCGAGTGAAACGCTCTTTAGTTCAATAGGAGATGAGTTTTACGATAAAATATCATAATGTTTTTTTTCGTTCCTATTTTATGAATAAAGATTATTCGGTAAAAAGTATAACTGTTCTCTACTCAAGATCAGTGTACATTGCAACACTTCCACTTTTCAATAAGAAAAAATGTTTGTGTTTAAAAAAAATAACGGTCTTGTAGTGAACAACAAGTCGACACTAGTCTTCTTTCTTTAGAACTAATGAAATAATTTTTGAACAATTTCAGTTAGTAGGAACTCGGTGTAAGTAAATATATGAAATTACCTTGACTTTAAAAATACGTAGTCCTTTCTTCGTCCTTCTCGAAGATCACGATACACAAAAACGTATAACAAAATATATAAATATTTATAACAATTACGAATCACTTATAAAAAAGAAAACAAAATAACAACGGAAAGCGATGACCACTGAGCAACGGAAGTTAAGTGAACACAGCTGGGGATTTGTTTACTTCAGTCCTGTTCTCTTCTTGGTTTTGTGCGTCGCCACTACTGGTTAGTACTGACAGCTGATCACGAGCCGAAGTCGACCGTGGGTGTTTGGTCTGCCGAGTGGGGGAAGGAGGGAGAGGAGGGTGGAAAGAGAGGGGGTGAGGGCACGGGGCCGGGAGTGGGAGCGAGACGGAGATGTGTATGAGCGGGGGGAGGGAATCAGCTGGTAGCCCAAACACTCGGAGATCACGCCGTCCCCGTGACATTGGCTTCTCTCAGCCGCTCGCCTCAAACGGACCCAATAATTATTGTTCGATCGGCCAATTTCCCAGTGAAAGGAATTTTAATTGAACACAGAAAGCCGGAATATTTTTAGGACGCGTATCACTCAACTCCATTTCGTAGACAGATTGCCAAGTAACTAAATCGCTCGGTAGTAGGGATCCTAAAACTAATAATACATTTTACTAAAGTTGGGCACTTTGATATACAACTTAAATTGTGATAGAAATTGAATGCGCTGACATGAACAGTGACGTAAAAGACCAGTTTATAAACTGCGTAAAATTCTTTATATTGCACAATGTTAGAGTTGATTACTTTTTTCTCTCTTTTATTGTTACAACTGTAAAATTATACAACAAGCAACATTGATACAAGCACTAACTACAATAAACAACAATTAGAGGAGAAACCCACTGGTTTCTCCCCCTTTTTTTATTACTTTTAAAATTTTTTGTAATTTATTTATTTAAACATTTAGGTCGCGTGGCCACTTCCTTTTCAGGCGTCTGTAAGGAACGTTAGGGATGTCGGGAGATAGTAGGGTTTGGACTAGTGTTGATTACTTTAATTTAAATATTTGTCTTAATTTAATCGATAGTAGTAATATTGAGTCAAAATTGAATTTACACGTACCGTAGGAAAAATGTGTATCGGGAATGTAAATGCTTCTCTTTTTTATGCGGTTGCAATATGCGACCTCGTTTTGTCCTAAGCTATTTATTGACTGGGTAACTTCGCAAAGTGTTTGGAATTCCGTAGATTGTATCTATGTCAAGCTGTGCATGACGTCATTTACTCGAATGACCCCAGGTATCGGAAATTTGAGCGCCTCTAAACGGGGTTTCAGAAGTAGAACAATGGTCGAAGACTCTGACTCGAGGAAAACTTTTTCCATGAGGGTGAGTCGATGATTCACCCTGCAGTACTTTCCTTCCTGCGTTATTTCAAATTTAAAATTCCGATGAGTCTTGTTGTGTTAGATACTTTGATCATACTTTGACTTACAGAGACCGTTCGTAGTAATTTGTACTTCTACTGGAAAGATTATTCGTTCTGTATCCATTTGTATAGGCGATTGTATGAAGTAAACATTGATTAAGTACGATGCTGGTTTGCTATATTGAGCTCTTTAAATTAGCGAGTTACAATTGAATTGAAATGAATTACAATTTTAGGAACTAGGCGGTCCCTTGGACCAGATTCCCATCGCTCTATAAACAGATTACACGCTAGGTTTTTCAAGATTATAAAAGAGATATTTTCAGAGGGCATTGGAACTCATTCCATTTATTTAAATAGGCCCATTTATACGACGAAAAAAGTTATTTATTTTTTCGTAAAATAGCGTAAATCAACGTTGGCAAAAGCGCCTCAGAAGGCGTTGGCAGTAGACATTTTGGACTGTTCGCAGAGTGCGCGGGTTATTATTAGATGCCACTTATACGGGCGGAGGGAAACGCGCGTCAGTACCATAAAAGCGATTGGGAGTGACGACAAACGCCCCAGTCGGGATATATTACCCAGAAGAAACAATTAGAATTGAACAAAAGCCAGTTTCAATTCTATAAATTGATTTTACAGGCGGGCTATTAAGTAATTTACAGGCGGACTGAACCGGCCCGAATAAACTGATCTTTGTTTTTCAAATTTATTTCATCGAATAAATAAATACTGTAGGGATTTATTTTGTAAATTCAGAACCGCCGTGTCAAGGCGCAACTAGAGGCAGGTCATGTATAACCACTCGGCACTTTCAGAACCGGCTCTCGGGGAGTCGATCATTCATTTTAATGATCGTTCCGTCGGATTCTTGTCCCACCGAGACGCGAAAAAAAACTTGTCTTTAACAACTCGGGCTTAACGAGGGATCGTTAACGAGTTAACGTTTAAGGGCGAAAAGAGGAGCGGACTTGAAAAGTCTGACCCCGGAGGTCGAGTACTTGTCCTGAAGTTTCATCCATATACGTTATATAACCTTAAACCTTATATATTGGATACATACTATGGTTACAAGTTATAAGGAACAGTTGACCATCCGGAAGAAGGATTATACCAAAAATTGTTCCGAAAATAAAATTTGCTTAAATTGTATCGAAAATCTCATTATCATTCGGAAGTATGAAAATAACCATTATAATTTTTCGAAAAAATTCAAAAAACGGTCGCGAACCTTCTGTTTAGTTCAGCCAGCCTCAAGCATTTTATACGCTTCTCTCCTTATGTGGTGGATTCATTGAAATTTAATTGAAAGTCGTATTTGACTTCAGGTCCCCGTAAGAAAGTTTCAGAAGGCCATATTTGTATAGGAGAATATAAAATTCGCCCTACTCCGAGCATATAATCCCATTATAGTTCGTAGTCCTGCAGTCTTATTCCGTTATTTCATTTGTGAATAAGAGTCGTTGCAGAATTATAACTTCTGGGTCGAGACATTCCAAGCTGGACGAAACCGGATGGAATTCCTCTTTCGGAAAGGGAACCTCAAAAATGGAAATACGCGGCGCGGGAATCCACAATGGAATAATAACATCCAACGCAATACCAGTTCCATACCTGGAGTATTATATATATATATATATATATATATATATATATATATATATAGTGTGATAAAATAAAAAATAATATATGTATATTGAAATGTCGATCTAGGAATGTTTTGTCTCTTAAACCTGCCATACATAGCTGGTTGATATTCCACGAATCAAACACATTTATTTATTTCAAATATCATTTTGAACATTACTTAAATACTAATTTAGTATAATCAATATGGAATTTGATCTAATGTTATAAACTGAAGATGATCGACATCTCAGTTATATTTTGATCAATTAAACTTTAGCTTTCGTCTATACATAAATGTTTTTATGAATTTTCTGACCTTAATTTCACGTCTTAATTTGGTCTTTCACGAGTCATTAGTATATTAATCACAGCAGAGTCCAGTACTTGTTTCAACTTTATCTAGGGTGTCAGTCCCATAACCACTAACACATGTGTGCCCCCGCGCAACCATTTTTTTTCTGGGTACGTTTTGATCTTGCTAATGACGCCTTGATGCATTCTTTCTTTGCCTTTTTGTCGTCGGCTTCGGTCTCCTAGCTCGGAACATATTTCATTTGTAGATTGGTTTCAGAAAACGTAGAATCTATCTAGCGTTTGTAAAATATGACAGCCTAGAACCGGTTCCATTATTAGAACAAACCCTTACAAAAATAAAAACATCATAAATTGGTAAACTGAAATAATTGTAACGTGTATGAAAAATTTATGAAAAAATGAAAAATAATGAAAATGAAAAAAAAAGAATTTATGATAATGACATTATCAGAATAAATGACATGTGAAAGAATATCTATCTGTATTAAGAGTTTCGGAATGTTAAAGAAATAAAATCTTAAAATTTAAAGAAGTAAAAACAATTAAATTATACTACTATAATTATACTATAAAATACTACCTACTCAATCAATATATTGCCGAATATTGGTTGAATATTGACCGTCAGTTGGCTTCTGATATAATACTGTACAATTTAAGTACTAAAACATCGGTCTCTGAATTATGTCTGCCCCGAATAAGGCGCTTTTTTTTAGTAGTTCATTCACTCCTCTGTGCTGCTGAAAATTAAACAAGCGACTAACTGTCGAGTACAATTAGACTCTACGACAGAATTACAGCGGACTATACTGCCCAGCCTTTGGACGCTAATGGGTCCGATAGTTTAATGACCGGGGCTCTTGGCCTTTCCCCACTTCCGGTCCTTTAATAGGGGGGAACGACGGTTAAAGGCGAATTAAAACACACATCGCCGAACTGTATCACCTTTTTATCAGTTCTCTTTTCGCTACGTTAATATCTCTATTGAGAAATTAGAAATAAAAATTTGTTATTCTCAACAGGACACTGTTATTTGTATTAAGTTAAGGTCGAATTCCGTAAAGAGAATAGAACCCGCTGTTTTCAACTTACAAACAAGAATAGTATCATCTAACGGATTACTGATATTACTACAGTGGGAATGTACTACACTTTTCAGGTTTCACAAAATACCATTATGTTAATCACAACATTTTTTATTCGGGTCAATTCTGCGACTGTTCTCGTTTCTAAATAATTTTATTGGTTCCCTGTTCCATAAATACAATACAGTGTTAGTGTTGTACTGTCGAATATCGCAATTCAACCATACATTTTACATTGGTCCAAAATTTTCGTGATATTCCAGTCGGCTGTTCGGTGCGCAATAGGAAAATTTTTTCGTCGTCAGTAATCAAAAATGTAGAATGCTCAAAGAATGAAAATCTGGAGGTGTTTTTAAGGCGTGCGTATAAGGTCCTACAAGATCTAGAACGAGGCGGACAAATAAAGAGTTTGAAGGGGGCGACAGGATTGATTGTTGGGGTTTGGTGAGAACAGAATGGTACAAAAGGCGTGGAACTCCTGAAGAGGAAATTGGGTCGTGGTACCTGGCAAGGTTCTCCTGGCGGACCTGCCACTCGAGGACAGGACTCGAAGAGTATGGTGCAGTCGTGTGTATGGCGTATTGCCGAGGATGAAAGCAAACAAAGGCTCCACTACCTCTGTACGTTCAGTCACCGAGGAAAAGATTCACAGAAATTTCCTTAGAACGATATAACGGCCTACATCGAGAGATGTACGGTTTCATGAAAATCCAGGTTGAAAATATATCCTCTGTAACGTGGTTTTAAACCGCTATCACTCTTTCAATTTACCTTCTCCATTCCCCCGATTGGTGGTAAGTTTCAGCTTCTCGCCATCGTCACTAGAACTACCCACAATAATTTGACACTATCATCAGTCGATAGCATTACTGAAACTGTGTAATATTCGAGGGGCCTATTGAGAAAGGAGATTTGCTTTCATCTTGAAAAATACAAAATATAAATCCCTTCTCCTTTAGGACGGAGTACCCCAGTGAAGGCTTCGCACTGGAGACTTGCACATATTGCTTCAATTTTGTTTTCTTTTGCTTTACTGCCTGATTCGTGCAACTCAGTAATCTATGCGTAACGAAATTCTACCGTCGCCCATTCTGCCACGGTTCGTAAATTTAAATTACACGAGTCCCCCGACCTATCGAAATAACATAAAAATCGTGGCCATAAAGCGGCCGGTGTTTTTCCCTAGATTCGGTCCGACTGAAGGGAGCCCCAGCCGGTACGTGTAATATTCGATGGAGCATTAAAAGGAGCGTGGGTCCAGGGTGAAAACACCGGACGTCCTTGGGGACCCGGGGGTCCAGTGTTGGGGCTCTACCGCCCGAGCTAACGACCCCTAATTACCGGCCCATGGACCCCATGGACCCCATCCCCTTTCCTACCGCCCGCCTACGTACGGCTCCTCCCCTACCAGTAACAGATATCAATTTTCCCGTACCGTTTCCACGTTTACACCCGCCTCGGGAACCCAACCAGTCCGACCAACCGTGAGAAATGTTGGTAATTTCCTCGACTGAAAGAAAAGTGTCAACGGTATTCAATTTCCAACGATATATGAAAAATGAAAATTGTGGGAATACAATCAAAATATTGCTGCCGTCTAAAGAATTATGAATTTGTATACTTCAGAGGGCAAGACCGACCTTACTTATAAAATTAGAATACATACAAAGGTCCCGGTATACAGTATCCCCGTATACAGTTTAGCACAAAGACCTCGCACGAGACAGGTTTGAGAGAGGCTTCAGTGGGAATTTGATTATACCCCTTGGTATTATAGCTGTGCAGCAGTTTTTATGTTTAATGTACTCAGTCTGTATTATTACAGAAAAATAATAATGGTGTTACTCTCCCGTTTAATAACACACTTTTTAAAAATCAGTATCTATTCGATATTTCTCCAAAAACTGGAAAAATTGATATTACGCCTGTTAATTTACAGGACAAGAGGAGGAAGGAATTCAGTGTTGTTATAAAAGAGAATATCGATTAATTAAAGACTAATTGAACACGGAGAGTGTTTGTATATGCATATAGATAACATAATTTCGTTTAATTTTTTTTTAATTACTAATTTTCGCTCAACCATAACATTGGAAAGAGAACTATTTCCCTTAGTAAGGGGAACAGAAATAGCCTGTTTAGTAGTATGGTAATTAATGCATTGAGCAGATGGTTTTTAAAAGATAAATTACTGTAATTCTAGACAGCCCTAACATTCATTTAGATCCGTATCTACGGTATATGAAAACCTAATGACGATAATGGAAACCGGATACTTACAGCCCCATACGCGGGTCGAATTATTAACAAATAGGTAAATTAAATCTGTCATTTCTTGAAAAGTGATTTAGAGGCATTATTCGGTAGGGAATACGACGTTTAAATGTAGTGGAAACATATATCTTCAGAATCCAAAAGTTTCTAATGATTATTTCCTCAATAGGGCTCGTTAGAACACTGGTCTCAAATGTGTTACGGCTTTGAACTAATTTCACGACATTCCGAGTGCTTTCCCCTGTATATTCGGCAACAGCGGTGTCCACCGGTTTGGCATTAACGTGCCAAAATCTAATGGATCTGTGACGTAAAGTCCGCGTATATATTATGCATTGGGACACGTCTCTAAACGCGGGGGCGAGTCGGAAACGTGCCAGGAATGTTTGAAGTCTTAATATTTTAGCCGGTCGAGAGGAGGCCGGCTAAAGGGAATATTAAAATCGTAGAAGCCGGCGACCCATTGTCTGATTCGAGACAGAAAATACTTTCTGATGTCTATGAGACAGTAATAATTTGAGTTTATTTATTATCAATTCAAATTCGCTTAAAATTAATAGTATCAACCGAGGTTTTTTTTATATTGAAACAAAATAGACCAGTCTGCCTGCGACGAAGTATTTTTGGTTTGCAACAATCTCATATGAAAAATCTTGTTTAAAACAGGAAAGTTTATGAGTTGGTCATCTTCAACATTTTACTTTGGTACTCGGTTCAATGAAAATATGACATACGTTTATGTTCTTATGGCTAACTTCTGTTCTGTGCTTTCAAATTGCCGTAGAACAGAACAAAACCCTTGTTTACTAAATTCAGGAATGAAATTGTTAGATTGTGTACGATTTCAGAAAGTTTCTCTTGATTAGTGTACTAATATTAAATAGTCCTTGCTCAGTATGTAAGGTTCGAATGGTTTGATTGAGGTCCGTACGGGCAGGGGCCCCTTACAAATCGACGCCCCTTCAAACAAGGAAGGTTGACGTAATGCTTTCACAGTCCAAGGACGATGATCGCAAGGACAGGCCGATCCTTTTTATTTTTTTTTTTTAATCGACGAAGCAATCTGTGTCTCCAGAACATGATATTTGTACGCCCCTTTAACGGCACGCTTGAGTCCCCACCGAGATTTACTGCCGCTTTGGCATAAAAACTTTTCAATAGCCTTGGTTATGACTATTATTCTGCAGTGGAAAGCGCGAGGAAAATGGCACATCTGCGAGGCGCCTGTGCAGCTTAAAACTACCATTTTTTGTTCTTTCTCAGGTTTTTGTTCCTAAAGTAGACCTACAGTAGCTCCCATCGCCAGTTGTGCAGGAGCATAACGTTAGTAAAACAGCTGGATACTTACCTAGTGCCGCGTGCGTTGATAGGGAATAAAATTATTTTGTAATAAGAGACTGGTTCTTTCGAAATCAAAAATTCAAATACAGGATTGAACAATGTTCTTGTATTGCAGTAATACACGCAATATGTACATTGCAATGCAAACGTGCTGGTCCGTGACTACAAAACGTTACTACAAAAGTAGTCCTTTATTTAAAGTAAATTAACTAACACTTCCTTATTTAATAATCATTAAAATAGAAATTATTATCCTTCAATATATGGTCATTGACTTTTTTGCCGAACGTAATGTTTGCTGTGAAGAAATAAGTTAAATAACTTAACCCTCTATAGGCCGTTGTAACTTTCAGGTCACATATCAATTTATCGAGATTTTACCCAATAATAGAGATTTTTTCATGAGATGGCGCATAAATCTTAATCCTATAACGTTGTCAAGACAACCAGTATCAATATCAAGGTTTTTTCATTTGCATATATAAGTTTATAAGTGCTGATTTTTCGTTCCCCTAATTTTATTGGATTTAAAATAAAAATTCGGCCCATAGAGACACCTAGTTTACTTAGACTGAGAGTTCATAATACAACCCAACCGTCATAATGTTCATTCAAAATGCCGAACATTTGATTTAATAAAAATCAACTGAGTTAACAATTTTAATTTGTAATTTCAGGACTTATCAGAAAGAATGTTGGAATTCACTGTTTTTTTGTAGTTCAAACGAATTCCTCTGTTGGCAAATGGTGATGGTTCAGATGAGTTATTCCGAATGTTTACGATTCAGACGGCAGTATAATTTATTTGTAACCCGGTGATCGCATATTAGCATATTGGAGATCGATTTCAGAGGTCGATATCCCTATAGGAGTGTTCGATTCGGAAACGACGCATTCGTGGGATTTAATTGGGTATTGTGTTCCGACTGGCGATTGTGATGATGATGATGATGATGATGACGCTTGGCGTTTCTTTCATTTTCAATGGAGAACCCACAAATTGAAGAACCGCCCCCGTGCAAGTGCTCGTTAGACGACACGCGACTGACATTCACGCGATTTCTTTGTGCCCCACAAAAAAAAAAAACAGCAAAAATAGGTAAACGAATTCCACATTTATGATAGTCTAATTGTATTTTGTCATTCTGACCGCCCCGAACATCAAGGGATTCTTGGGGACGCTACAAACTGTAATGCAGGCTAATTTATTAACATTTTTTCTGCTTCGTCTGTCAGCCTTGTTGAATGTTTGAATTGCGACAGGCAAGACAATGAACTGAGCGTGACTGAAATGAAATACTGACTATAATTTGTAAATATTTCCCGACAATAATTTCTCTGCCGAAAGATTAGAAGTGAACCTAGTAAAACATATATATGAGTGAAATCGCGAGGTCAATTTGTTATATTGTATACACAAAGGTACTTACTGGTCTGTGGAGACTGAAGAAGGTTTATCTGAAACAAGGAAAATTTCTTGAATTAGATGGTTGATTCACAACATTTGATTCCTGTTATTTGGAATTGAGCAGATATGCTCTTAACGCGTATTTACAAAGTTTTAGCTATTATAAGTACGTATTATATTACTGCGTGAAGCAATTAAAATAAGGTGGATTTAATAGTGTTAACGGCTATATGAGGATGACATATTTCTCCTAGCACCAACCAATTGTAGGCAATATTATTATTCATTCCACAAAAAATATTTTATTCGAACAACATTGCGATTATCGTATAAACTGTGAATCGCAGAAATTTCGTCAGCAATTGGGGTTTCCAATGAACACTCGTAATTCCATTTCGTCCAAATCCAGCTTTGTCATCGGGAAATTGAAATTCCTTTTTTACCGATGGCCAAAATCCGGGCCGACGAGTTTTACCGTATTCAGAGCCTGGAAACTGTGTTAATCCCAGTAAAATATTCGGATGCCATGTTTCACTTGTGCATTTCAGGATGCATTCACCAAATGTTTGGTTGGAGTTGAACGAAATAATAGGTAGGATCGTTCGTAGAAAAAAATAACGCAATCTGTCCTTTACTTTCAGAAACACGACAAACGACCTCGCTCCGTGTTAATTTGTCCCAGATGCAGCGGAACCTTCAACCTCGGACGATTCTTCCAGATCGGTAAAAACGCTAATGTCCTGTTCGCGTCACAAACCTGTCGGTTAATAACGCCCCCGATAATTCCGTTCGATTAAAAAGCTAATTTCTATCTGATTCCGGTTCCTGCGCGAGTACTGTTTAAATCGAATAAGTTCGTCAACTTGTATCTCAACTGGAGGTTAACGAGGGCGAGCTATTTCCCTTGTGCAAAACTACAGTCCCGGGATAATTGAAAGGCATCGATCCGACGACTCTGGTAGGGATCGTAGCGAATTTTCGCCCCTTTTCAGGTTCAGAGCCTATTCGAAAGGATCCACAATATGTGTGACGGCCGCCATCATGGATTGCGGTTAACTCTGACCGCAGCTTCCGGCGGATGGAGCCACTAATTTGAATTTGTCTGATACGGACCACATGAAAGGGGATGATAGGTGTCATCTATGGAGAATACAGAACTCCCTCGGTTATGTAGCACTCATAGTCAACATATAATATTATAGAAAAGAGATATTAAGGGGTTTGAACGAAAAAAAACACGAACGGGTACTTATTATTCCGGAATATTTTTCTAGTACTTGGCTATTATTATTACCAATTAGAATTTATACCAGACGCCTTCTCGGGGTTTGTAGATTAGTGGTACCATTAGTGGTACCTTTCTGTAATATTTTGTCCTCTTGGTTAAGGAATATTGCACTAGTTATCTACACGATCTTAGAGTAATTTTAACTACCTCCCAAAGAGTGTGGACGTAAATACTCTCCCGTTTTTGTGCGTAATATGAAAGTGTATTTTATGTTGTTTACTCGGAGGTTACTGACTTCGTTAGAGCTACAATTCTATTAAGTTTCAGGTCTGTCGCAATACGTTTCGTTTAAATCTGCAGTCAACCTGCATTATAGTTTATAAATTTAAAGGAGCCAAGCTCCGAGTCTAGATTGATATTCATTGTTTACTGATAATGTTTGCAATTTTAATAATTTGTCCGCCGCCGGCGTCTTAATTGCGAGGATTGCAGGCCGTACCTCCTACGCCCCGACCGCCGCGACGCCCTTTCAGCCGAGGCACAGAAGTGGCGATGACGCTATTAGACCTGTTAGCGTCGGTCGATTGAATTACGGAACAATTAACGGAACAACGAAGTTGACTGCTGAGAGCAGTCCCACTTTGGACGCTGATCAGATCACAGGGACAATACCGAGAGTGCTGTTATAACACTGTTCTCCAAAACTATGAAAGTTCTATTCACCCAACTGATATACTTTATTTTGCCACTTGGAATGATATACGACATACGGCTTAAAATTATTAAATTAGGGATGTATACATTTATCAGAAAATTATTATTATGAGCTGATATGATCGTTTCTTATTGGGTTGTTTGAATCGATTTCGGCTTATCATTACCATGGGTTATTTTTTATTTTATTCTGTTTGACGTGTCGGTTTTTTCATATAAAGGCTCATTAAACCTGATTGTTTAGATTGGTGTATAATTATTCTGTATGTAGAGAACTGAAATTTAGGATACCCTCCTCTTCTATTTCCACGTGCTAATCTTTTTGCTTGTTAAACCGATTTCGTTTCAACAGTAATAGTGTAGTGGTAGTATAGTCAATAATTTATTATCGCAATGCTACTGAAGGCGAAGAGAAATCTGTCTGAAACTAAAGATTGCAAGAGTGGTGGCATTCAAACCGCAGGTGGGAATCCCCTAGCAGGCGTCTTATATTTCATTGCTCCCCCGTTTCCTATCCCAGTCGACTACTTGTTGAACTTACTGCTTACTACTTTGACAGATTCTAGCCAGAAGAAATAGGAAAAAAGTGTCAATCGATCCTTGGGGGGTGGCGGTGGAGGGGCGGTGAAGGATTGAACAATGAAATGAAATGTACGAGCGTATCGTATCGCGTGTTTATTGCCGATAAAAAAACGACGCTTTATCAACGCCGCGGGCGTCCCACATTTTCAGACGGCTGGGTGAGGTAATATCTGTGTCAATATTGAATTTGTATCGATTCAGTTCACGCGTATCGGCTATATTCTAGGACCAGACGCTTTGGAGCCACATAGAAATATGGTATTTGGCACAGGTGGTTTATGGCGCCTGTCTCGCTCACTCCAGTCAACTCAGTGGTTTAGTCAGATATTTTCATGGTATACGTTGCGCCGCAACATATTTCAACTGTTAGGATATAAACGAAACAGGTTAAACCATTAATTTCCTTAATTAAAGTATTTTCCATTACGTAATGCACCTATCTCGAAAAGTCCCGTATCACTGCTAAAATATACTTATAAAAATATTTCTAATTTATTTATTTCTTTATTTGAGTTTGCTAATATTAGTTATTAGTTAGATCACTACAGTGAAGTAGTGCTTCTTATTTCGGGACGTTGCTGTAAATAGGTATCAATAATCATCATTATGTATCGGCGTCATGAGCGTTTGAACAACTGTCAATCAAGAAACTGCTGATCATCGTTACTTGTAATACGGCGTTCTTACGCTCACCGATTCTAATAAAAGACTTCATATTTAAATACTTTTTTGTCGGGCAGAGCAACAGGACCTTTTCACGTAGCCGGGTTTTGGTCTCACAGTAATAGAAGAGTTGTTTGTTTAAATTTAAAGTCTGCAGGAAACGGTCGCGCTGGGCTTCATTACTGGCCATTGTGCTCCGGTGACCTATTTAAATATTCTAGCGGCGATGATATCATCGTTGATTAGATACTGCGTATCTGGCTTTACGGTCAAACGCTAGTCCCGATTAAATTGTTACGACCGGTAATTGTCAGTACGAGCTTTCGTTTTGTCTTTTTCCTCGGCGCGAGCCCCCTGTGTACGGTTCGTTTTGGCAACGTTCAACATCTGGGTCAGGGTCGCCGTTCTCCTCACTTCTGAGCGATAGTCTGCAGGTAACAGTCTGAAGCTGCAGAGGTAGCTTCATTAGTCGAAAGTCGGGGCCTGTAGCCGCGTTCGAGATAAGGTACGGGGCTCCGGCTAATTGGAACCGCGCTGTGTCATTGAGGGGTATACAGTCCTCGCTTTGAACCTCTCAAAGAACTTTTCAAATTATATGACAGCTCATTTAAGGAAGGTCTAAAAATACAGAAACTGTAGTACAGTTATCATTACTACTTGTTCGACTTTTCAATTCAATTCTGAATTCATCGCTATTGGCAATCTCCAGTCCCATTAGCCATTCAGTTAGGTACTGGCAGTATGAATGCCCCATCACTGGTCTAGCACAAGAAACGAGCGAGTACATAATTAATTGGTATAATTACAGTATTAGACGATATATAGATTTATGACATTTTTAGTCGGGTGTTGGCTTCTTTAATTTCTTATTTAAGAGGCCGAAATCGAATCGTTATTGGCCGTAATCAGTCCAATTATTCAGTTAAGTACTGACACTATTCATTGCTAACGGTCCAGCGTAAGAAACGTGTGGGTAAACATTGTACACCTGTGATTGCTGATGTAACCATACATTTATTATTACTGGCAACTAATTGCGAAACATTTGTTGTTCTCCCTTTAATTTTCCTCTTTAAAGAGACCGAACTCAGTCTTGTACCGGATCAAAGAGTGCCTTCGAAATCGGACTCCCGCTATAGATATTTCAGACATAACCAGACGTTATTGTCAACCCATACTTTTTTTCTTTCCGTCCCGGTCTATTTTAGACAGCGTAGCGGCGCTGTTCGATCGACCTTTTAAATAGATTAGTCATTGGCCCGACCGTCGCCCAGCAATCAGTCGCCGGCTCGTGGCCGCACGTGACTTGACGTGGGACGTCTTTCATCATGGCCATTTCCCGTTAGGAAAATTGCCGTTTCCCTCCCTCCCCCCACCGATTTCCCCTCTGTAACTGGCCTCATACATAATTTGGATTTCTTCTCGGATGTCCTTTCAGGGCAAGGTATACGGAAAACCCGATTGGAACATTCTGAGGGGGTGAAACTCGTCGGTGAATAATATTCTTTCCCTATCAAAGAGTCATCGCCATGTGAAAGAAGGAAGATAAGTATTATTCTTAGCATTGGACAATACCAAGTTCTCATAGGATAGTAAACCTCGACGCTTTTAAATCTACAATCCTGTTTAAAAAATAAATATATTTGGTAAAACCTGAAGTACAGACAGAATATTCAAAAGAAAATGTCATTAATTTCCCGCTCCTGACGCTCATAACGTTGGACGTTTTCTTCGCGTTTGATAACAGTGCATAAATTTCACATATTCCAAAGACATACAACCACGATAGAACTCTATTGCAACATCAATAACTATATTTTATTGTGAACGGCGATAAGTCCGTCCTGACTGAAGGCAATAAATCGAATGGAGGGGGGCTATTGATTTATTTCGCCCGGCATATATAAATTAGTTCCCTGAGTTTACAAAAGTATATTTTAATGTACCTAAGTATCAATATTAAGCACGCGATTTCCCCAATACGCAACAAGTTTTTCAAAACTTACAACAGTAATTTTATAGAATTATCTCGTAGGGGTCGAACTGAGGAAAATATTCAATATTCATAGTTTTTTCAGTAGGTTAAATATTTTCTTCTAGTCTAACTACATTTTACGACGTTTTTCCGTTTTATTGCACGTACAATCCAAGTATCGTGCGCATCCGAATGAAAACACCGACCGTCCAGAGACTTTACGGCTTTCCACATAGACCTTCTTCCTGTTTATAGGCCATTCCCGAAACCGGTTTCTCTTTTCCGGTTCTCCAGCGGCGTGACCCCTCTCCCGGCGCGTCATAAACACCCTCCCCTCCTCCTTGGATGTTTACTCGGATTATTTTGTAAACACTGAACCGGGTCATTCCGTCTTAAATAAATCGTATTTTACTAGCGGTCGGACGGCCGCTAATGTGACGATGCTTTTAATTGAGCGCCGAGTTTATCGCTTCGCCAATTAGAAGTCCGGGCCGATAAACGGACCGAAACAATATTGGGAGTAAAAACTTGGATTGGAAAAATTGTAATAATTGAAAGGAGACATAAGCAAACACTGTCGTCCGTCAGTTATTCTAAATGGCGGGAGGAGTATTTTTTATCCCATTTATTGTTTGTCGCTTGAGCATTAATACGTCCCGATAATTTTTTATATAGCACAGATTTTACTGTGAAGGACCGAATATGTTTACGATCGAGATACTGTTATCAACTGGCACAAACAAACTTCGCGTGTCTGTATATACACACGCACACAAACACAAATGTATAATTGTCTTAAATGTATACGTATATACTGTTTAATTTGAAATTAGTAGCGGGCAATCCGAAGAAACATAGTTATGATAAGGAAAAGATAATAAAAATTGTAATAAATAAAAAAGTTTGCATATCTCATGACAATGTTTTTCTGGTACACTTAATTTACATCTTATCTTAATAGGAGTCATTTTGTAGTTTTTAATTTTACGTTTTAAAAAGATTCCTGTGTTGTTGATAGGTACATCTTTCGTCTTATAAGTCAACAATATCAGTCGTATCTTCCTACGTAATCGTAACAGTTAAGAATGTTATAGGATAAAAAGAGAAATTTTTTTCAGACACTTCCACCTACGGGTTCGATACTCCCAAACGACCATGAAGATAACTGACTCAATATCAGCGATTAAAACCGTAAATCATTACCGGAATACGCAATAATTTTGACCGTTGCGCAGATATTGAAATTCAATTACGTTTCGTTTTTGTCAGACTGAAATTTGGCCAACAACCGCTTTTTAATATTTTTATCAGTAATGGTCATTGAACTTCAATCTTGAATACAACAAACAATAAACAAATGAATATAAATTGTTTCTGATTTTAACCAGGCGATTTGTGGTAAGATTCATCGATTTCCTACATTCCAAGAGACTTAAATGTAGCCACGAAGTGTAAATTCCTGTCCAGCAGCGACTGAGACTAAGTTTTTAAAGTTATTAAATGGAGTCAAAAAAGAAATTAAACACTGAAGTAAATTAAAACCGGGACAGTAATTAAAGCACAGCTGAAGTCCAGTTCTAAAAGGGGGGTGGGCGAGAAATTATAATTAATTTGAATTTTTAATCCCACACCGCGATATTATGTGTTGCGGGCGGATAATTTCGTGAACGACCTTTTCTACGTTTTCGTCATGCTTCCTAGCCAGTTATCCATCGCACCCGTGAATCAAACGCTGTCCGTACACCCGAGAGAGAGAGAGAGCGAATGAGGGGGGGGGGTGACGTTTAAGCGTATATCTCCCGCAACGATCTCAACGTATTTACACGCACGTCCCCGATCCCCACGCTTTGTTCGGGGCGAGTCGCAGCTGTGGACCCGCCGCCGAAAAATATGACTTTGTATGACATAGGGCTTTTAACCCCGCCCCTATCCACTGAGGGCAAATGGGAAACGTTTTACTGCGGAAAATGTTGATAGTATGAAACAATGTATTTCTTGTTAGAAATTAATTCGGGTGGTTAAATGGTATAGTTTACATCAAGCTTAAGTGCATTAAGTATGCTTACACAAGCGCACACACACGTTTATTTATATATTATATATATGAATAAGTAAATATGGTCTCTTTGTATACGCTCTTTGTATTTGGAGGACATATAAAACTTCAAGATATGTCTAACAAATTGAGTGAATATTGAGGTCCACTGTTATCAGTGCATTGAAAAATTTCCAGTTGCGACGATATGATACTGATTTAAAATATCATTTCCATTTTCGCCATTTCTTCTCGTCGTCATCCGCTTTTTCCAGATGACAACTGCGAGCGTTAAAATTCGGTTACAATTAACATAGAAACTTATAAACTCAATTCCGTGACCGATTTCAGGGATCAACGCTTATGTAGAATAGCCGGCTAAAAATACGCAGTTTTACGTCAGACTACGCTGGGGGAACTGACGCTTTTAAAATTGTAGAAAAATTGGGCGAACGCGTCGGTTTTCGGTTGATGGCAAGTATAAAGAAAGATGGGGAAAACATTCCAGCGATGTTAGGTATCATTTAGTTTTACGTTGTTGCGGCTTTCATTCGAATAGATTTTATTGAAATTTGCTCTCTTACGAAAGTCTAATCAGGTTACAGACTCTAATACCGCATTGTCCTCCTTTTCTTCCATTATATCTTCAGATATTAAAATGTTCCTATCCATTATAATGTTCGGAATGAATCTGGCCAAAGGCGAGTTCGCAGTGATTCTTCGGCTCCAGGCCTTAAGTCGAGGGTAAACAAAGGAACATTCTCACATAACTACTGGTGTTGCTGTTGGAGCGGTGGGAGTCTGAAGGTCGCACATATCAAATGGGGCCGGAGGAGGAGTAGGAGGAGGAGGGGGCTTTAGCCTTCCCTCCTACGGAAAGCCGACAAACCCAGAATAATTCCCACTCATTTTACGTAGCAATTTCCTAAGCTGCCCCTCCCCCCCCCATCCCAGCAATAAGCCAGAGGTTGGAGCCGGCCGCGTATAAATCAGGCTTTATTCTGTAATCGGGCTTAAATAGTATTAGGTCAGAAACATAGGATGGCCAGAGAAGAAAAAAGTCCAAGTAAAACTCTTCAGGGCTAGTGTATATTGTTTCCTCAGAGGCATAAGTAATGTTTCATTAAAAAAATATGTTTGAAAAACTAGATTAAATGTATTGTACACAATAATTATCGGGGCAACTGTTATCACCGTTGTTAGTTATTAGGAAAATAAAAAGGGGCATCGTCATTTTCGTCTTAGAAAAGAAAAGCATATTGCAATTTAGAATTTTTTTACCTATGCATTGGTGATAACTGAATAAATTAGAAGGAAGTCTAGAAGTTAAAAGCAAATTTAATTCAGATTTTGGTAATAAAGTTTGATATTTGTGTACGTACAAATTGCGATAATTTACTGCTGTTCTTGAGCGCACTCAGTGCGAGGAACAATGCTAAAACATTTCAGTGATATGATTTATTTTTTAACATCGTACAAATCACAATTTCTATAGCAACAGGAAATAGAGAATGAAGTTATTTAAAAATACCTTCCGTTGACACGGACGAAAATAATAATTTTTCCTGTGCTATCTTTAAAAAATTATCTTTCACAAAAGTGGCCTCGAAACAACAGGGTGCCAAACAGGCGTCGCTTAAACACGAATTATGAGGGAGGGTAATTTCACAAATTAGGTTTTCATTTTTGGTTTTATGCGCTCCACAGTAGAGGTGAACTCGAGCATGATTTACGGCCGTCCGGCGGCCCATAAAAATATTAAGGTTATTCATTCTTGCTCCGGTGATTTTTTCGCGACGTGTCTCGCGTGGTATGCGCCTTGTTGAAAAACGTTGGCTTTTCGTAAGTTGTTCAGGTTATTATGCGTGCAGACATTTTTTCTTTATTCATTCCATTCTTCATTCTGTCCCAGTCATTATTCAGTGTGGCCGCTGTGGTGTGCAATTCGTAATAATTTTAAAGTGAGATTTTTACAAATAAATTACTAGCTAGCTAGAAGAGCCTGGTGATGATACTTCGACGTGCGTTGTATCGCCATGACAAAGAAATTTAGTTATAGCATTGTTTTGAACTCGCTATTTATAATACCTTCGATGGCGCTCATTGAATTGTTCGCGGGCGAACAACTCGCATACACATGACCTCACTGTGTTACCGATGTATAGCGGAATGCTTCTGCCGATACCGAGAAGCCGGAACCGACCGTGTTTATGGTCACACTAGTGAAATGACATATGACACTACTAAAACGGGCGTTAAAAGAACAATAGGGAATTTCAAATGCACAATTACCGACCCGCGCTAATCATTTAATCGAATTCCCTCATGAGGCCGATCTAGGACTCGGCTGAAGAAGTTGTCGAGAAACAGAAACCGGTCTAACTGGCCAGAAAATTGCGAGAGTTGCGATGAATCGGACCAACAGAACTATGAGAGAGTTCTCTCTTCTTTTTCTTCTTTCTTCTTTTTGGGTAATCCAAATCTGAAGGTCCTTCTGAAGGAGCGGGCGTAGAATTTCAACTGCCGGGCCACTTCAAAACCATTTTCGGACACACACCTTCATCCCATACTAAACCAACACAATTTGCCGCATCATTACCTCCAGGCAGCATGTTCCGCCCGTGACCTTTGCACAGTCGTCAGCTCCGAAAATTCATTCCGAGCGTCACGAAATTGCAATTGCATCGTCTTCTTTGGTCCTGGAAGACGCAGGTGGGACGATTAGAAACTCCTACACTAATGTCTTCCTTGCGGCCATATCCCTTTACATAATCGAAGTTTTCTTACAAGCCGAAATATTTGGAGTTAGACTGAGCCCTGTAAATTTTCCACTTAAAAACCTACGAGGATTTCCTGGCTCACCTTATTGCAACAAAATAAACTGATATTAAATTACAGAAGACCAATTTCGATTAATTAGAGAAATCTGTGTCTTTCCGAGACCTCAGAAGAACAACGTTCGTTAGGAACGATGGAGTTAATTAAAGGTTATACCATTACACAACGATATAAAATGAAATTGTGAAGGAAAGCCAATTACTCCTGGATTTTTCGCACTACTTTTGAGATTACCCGTAGAACCCTTTATTTTTCTATTCTTTATATTATTATTTCTTCTTATAGATTTCCAATTAACTGGAAGACCATATCTGTCCAGTGTTCTGGATTTTATATATATTAATATCAAAATGTTAAATATATGAAATTTTTATAGTCAAAGAATATTGACAGAAACCTATAACTAATGCACCCTGCTGTCTCCAATCTCACCCTACTCTAGAACTTCCATTTCTCCGCCATAAGAAAATTCAACAATTCCACTCCAGAATTAAATACTGATTGTTCCACTGATTGTATTTTACCAATGTGGCAATAAAGGAGTTTAAAAAACTTTTTTACAATCAACCTTTATGGTACAATCGCGGAATGTTTTTATGTGTGTCGCTTCCCCCAATAAAGAAGCCGTGCACTTTTCGAAGTTTGTCCTGGGAGATCTCTAGGCCTTATCTATTGTCTATTAACACTTTATTATTACCTGCATATGGGAAATATGTTGGAAGACCGACGTTAATTCAGTCTTCCGAACATTCCCACTTCGAGTAGCTGGCTCCCGGTTGAGAACCGCGAGGGTTTGTTTTACGATCCAAGCGGGGGCACTGGCTGGTCTCCTGCCTAGTGAGTCGTCCTTTGAAAGAGAGGCCGGAGAGACCGGTTCTGCGGCGAAAAGGAGAACGCTTATTTCTCATACGAGACCCCGGGTCTTACTCTTTGTGATCTCGGCCCAACGATCACCCCTCTCTTTTCTTACCGGGAGCCTCAATCATTCCGGCCTCCTTTATTCGCCGAACACTCCACTCTCTTTTTATAAGGATTTCTATGAAAATAAATCCTCATTTAAATACATAAATTAATAGCCTCAGGCCTCAGGGTTGCACAATACAAGTATATTTAGACCTAATATTCGTGCATATAATGCAAAGCAATAAACAGTTTCATATGTATATTTATAGAAAAATAGATTAGTTAATTAATTAAGTTAAAATTAATGGTTCAGGGAGGTCGCTTTTTGGATGGGAATCGAGCTGGGAAAAATTTCTAACAATAAAACGTGCATCAGTAGTGTGGTGTGAGTGAACGTATATTATAACTTAATGAATTGTACCAGTTTCGATGGAACACAGTAATGAGTGTTGGCGAAGTAATGGTATACCTCCTTTTCACCGATAGCAAGCTGTGGAATCCTTTTCAGGCCCTATACAGAAGTGGACCGGGGACACCCGTCTAATCCCTTCGGAATGCTACTTCAAAATTTTTAGGCGGACAAAGAATTTTTCAATGAACATGCTTCGATTCTGGGACATGAAATTTTTTCCCCTCTGTGCTAGACTGCTCGATTCGCATCCAGAAAGCGATCTTCCTGTCTTTTCGCAGTCCTCGAAAGGACCCGAAAAACAGGTATAGCGGATAATGTTTTAGGGTAAAAATTTACAATTGAATCCCTCTCCGCGGGCATCTGTTAACATTGACGATTCTCCAGTCGGAGTTGCCGAAGCGTAAAGTTCTCGCGTGCTATTATTAATTCGAACAGGGGTTTCGCTCTTCCGTACAGATTCAATGACAGTACTGGGATATCCTGTGATAAACACAGAGTGTAGAACTATTCATACCTCACCTATTAGGCCCAACCAATCTCATACTTGCGATGCTACCATTCTGAAAGTAGAAACCTGGGCAATATATTCACACAAGAATTCACAATATATTGGGACAAGAATGATCTTTATTAAATGCAGAAAAAAATTAAATACTTTTCCCTCCACGCAACATAAGATTGTACTTTATGATCACAATGTCGTTGACTTTATTGATTTATGCGCAAAAAGGCAAAGTTATTTCCATAATGGTTTTGCTTCGATTATTCAAATGACGAGATTAAGTGTCTAAAGTAATTACTGATCGCATTTTTTTTTTATTTCAGATCTGTTGCGGTCGAATCCCTAGACTGGATGTAAGGCGATACAAGTGGAAGGAACACTGCAAGATATAGTGAGTGATTTATATTATCTTTTTGGTTTGTGGAATTATTTAAAATTTAACGTAAAGGTCAATTACCCTGGAGTATGTACAATATATCTACAAGTCCGTGTAGCTATTTTCTTTTTGTTCGCGTTGATCTTATGCGTATTGCCATGATCAGTAGCAGCGCTTAAAGGATTCCCAGAATTTAGAGAGATTAATCGCTGTGTAGGATTTTTTAAAACAACTATTTGGAATGTGAAGTCACGACTGAGTATCCCATCAGGAACGCGTAGTATTGGCGCTATACCTGTTTTCAGGTATCTAATTTTGAAGAGTGTCTGTAAACTATTCCTAATATCCTTTATAGGCATGAAATAGGCCAGATATGTTGTCAGTGGAGGGATAGAATGTTATCCTGAGATTATTTGCCGAGTAATAGATCATGGTGTGATGTAAGGTTGGGCTGGTTGTATTTGCCCGTGGGGGTTTTAAGCGGTAGACCAACTGGATCCCCTGTGTTTATCTCCACCCGTACACTGTGTGATCCGTCCGTAAACAAATTCTATTTCGGTAAGCGGGCCCGTCCGATTGTTTCGAGTGTCTTGAACTGAATTTCCCTGTGTTTTCGTCACGGGAAATAAATTTTTCCCGGAATCTCGTTTCTCCACCTGGACGGTTTCAGGCGTGAGCAGCATGCAGTAGGGACGGTCGTTAGACGATAAGCGATCGCCGGTGACGCACCAACACTGAACTGTTATTCAATTACTTTACCGGTCACATTCACGAAGTTACTGCATTGTCACGACGAATGCAGCAGAATAGTAACAACGCTGAAATAATTCCTACTTATTCACAACGTAAACTGCAACAGGAAAGTCTTTATACACCTATCGACAGTTTTATCAGTTTGGTTTTTTAGTTTTTAATTTTTAGTTTATTTTACAACCCAATAATGAACATTTTTCTTGAGAATGATAAGGGAAGCACTTTTGTGAAATTACATGATAGATGAATAGATGAATGTATATTTCATCTAGTTTAACGTGTATTAACCGACCTGTCCTATTTGCGAGAAAGATATTTTCATTTTAAATAAAATTTTAAATTTCCTCAACTCGCTAACGAGCCCTTGGGCAATCGTCTACCCGAGTTTGCTCTTCTGCTCAGGCGGACAATTTAATTTGCACGGCCGGTGATAAATGAATCGCCTGTTAACGACTTGCGCAAGTTTCCAAACTTGCTTACATTACTTTGATCCAATCAATCTACAGAAATACTGCCGGTATATTTGAGGAGAGGGGAGTCTGTGCGTTTGAAGTTGAATCAACATTGATTACGCTAGTTGGTATATCTTTAATGTGAAAGGACTAAAACAACACAGACGTGGAAAGTCAATATACAATATATATATATATATATATATATATATATATTGAATGGACGACCAGCTTAAAAAATTTATGAAATTCAACTTTGATGTCCTATGTATTTTTTATCGTCAATAATTGACAAATAGTCGATTCAACTAAAATAATTTGTTTAGTGGTATGAAAACATGTAAATATTAACGTGTAAAATGTTATATGAAATGTTTACATACGTACTCCATATTATAGAATTATTGGTGGCCTGGTTAAATAATAGAAAAATGAAATAGATTCGGAATAGAAACGTTCCACAGATTTTGTCATATTTTTTTATAGGTGTCATATAATTTATTTAAATTATTGTAATTATATCCAACCAGTATATTTGTGATATCTAAGGCCTTATTGTGACGGAACGTCAATTATAATAATTGCGTCAATCAGTTAATTTTTACTGAACATAGGTATTATTAATACAATTTGTATTAAGTGCCGTGAGTCGGATCTGCTTGTAAAACCGTCCAATCTTAAGAAAATTGCTGCCGTTTCAAGTAGAACCGTGACTGAGTAGTTAAATGTAGTCTTCAAGTCATAACTGAAAATAAATGATCGCGCAATTGCGGTTTAACGTAGGATTGTTTCTCTGAATTGTCGGAAAGGCTTTGGGAATCGTGGGGCTCAGGCTGGGATGAATCGTCAGCATTACTAAAATTAGGTTTGGCAGTAGGTACTAGAGGCCGGTAGTACCTACCCTAAAACTAGATGAAAAGGAGTGGAATATAAGTTCTTTATTCGAAAATCGTTAAGTTGGTGGAAAATCGCAGTCTATTTCTGTACAGTCTGCTGTTAAGCTCTTTCTTGTGCTTCTTATTTATTCAGATGGCGTCAGAATGTAACATTCACTGTGTAAATTTATATTCGTGTTAATTCATTGTGTTTTCCCTGTATTTGAGTTTACCTCAAGATTATCCCACTCTAATATTCTAACATCAGTGTCTCGTGTCCTCCGTTATATATATATATATATATATATATATATATATATATATATATATATATATATATATGTATCATTTATTGTATTATTAATAGCTCTCTTGATTGTTTAATAGCTAGTTGTACCTTCGGTTGGGTTCTCATCACCTTTGCCGCGGACTGTTAAAAATAATAACCTCATCCGGAAAGCAACAAAAACGGTGGGAAAAATTAAAGACAAGATCGTTTTAAGGATTTCTTATTGTTACGAAATCCAGGTAATCGTCTCAATGATTATTGCATTTGAGTCAAATTTCTTATTCCTGTAGTCTGGGTTTCCATGCCAGTATTCAAGCCTATATTGAACCTTTTCGGGGAGTCCGCAGATACAAATGCATATACATCTATCAGTTGCTCCACTCCGCTTAATGATTTATTATCTAATAAACTGTGCAATAATAAGGGGGCTAAGAAAGAATAAAGACAAATTGAGACGAAAAGATTTTAATCAACTCCCGGAGTAATTTCGTTGTTACGAAACATTGCTTACTGTTGTGCAATTCACTGGTGGGCGGCTAAATCATCTAAGGTTTTCTGGATTTATTCATCAGATTGGTTTCTATGTATATATCAACTTATATTTGGAGCAATTCAACTCTGTTATGTACGTTGTTATGCGTTTCCTTCGGTCCCGGTAGAACGTCCCCTATGGCGGTTATGGAAACGTGGGGTTACCGAGTCGTTACGTTCTGTTACGAAATCTTTATTCTCGTTACGCAATACAGTGGAGGAAGACTGATCGTCTCTCCGAATGTTCTCCGGGTCAGTTCTAATTTATTTTTTCCGATAGGTTTTCCAGAAGTCTATAAATATTGAACTTATTTACGGGAGATTAGTTGTTGGAGCGATAGCCAGCCCGCCGTGTAAACGCGTCGGACGTGAGGTCAACAGGGCGCGCGTTCTTCATTCACGTTTTGACATAAGTATTTGTAGAACACTCTGTGCATTATCTCTGAGCCGAATTGAACATTTTCTCCCGGGGCATGAGTCTCGCATCTGAGTCATGTGGCCGGACGTTCGCGGCAACCTATGCGATCATAGAATTTATATAATTCTCATATTGAATATCTTTGCTTAAACCAATTTTCTTATTACGGAGTAATGTGAGCTCTGTAAAGCACTCCTCCTATAAAGTCCTCTAAGCAGTGTTGCAATTGTTGGTTAAACCAAATTTTCGCGATATTGAACGTTGTGGGTCCCCACAAGGTTTGGAATGTGATAACAGCGACAGTGCTATATTAGGCGCTATGAAGAGAATAAATAAATTAGTTCAGGCGTTAACTGTTAACGGCCGTACGAGCTTAAGAACTAAAAAGAAATCGAAAATTAGTAGTCGAAACTGTTGTCCGCGATTATTTTAATAATGAAATCGCGATAAAATTCCTGTTTACACTTGAAATTCCTCGTCATTACAGCCCGTGTAAAAAATGACTGCATATTATAGGCGCGTTTTTATATTATTTGGAACCCAGCAGCGGAGTCAAAAATGCGGTCCTCCTTTTAACGAACGGCCGCATCAGCATTCGTGTGAACCCTAGCGGTTAATTCGGGCCCGCTACGGTGTAGTCGTCCGCTGGCCGCATTCGAAATACAATTCCTAGAGAGAGAGGGATAGAGATTTATGCTAGCACTAGAACGCGTCCGCCAAGTGAATGAGTCATGATTTTTTTCGCAAGGGCTGTAGCGTACTAATGAACGGCGGCAGGTGGCTTCCCCACCAGTGATAAACTCTTCGATCCCCCCTATTTGTCTTTATTTAAATACCTAAACAATAATTTACCACAGTTCAGTGTTGCAGTTATATATACGTGGAACGTGACTGTGTATACATATGTATAATTACCGACGAGTGGGTAGGACCCGGGGAAATACTATTACTTCCCATTTTCCCATTACCTCTTGACAATTCCCTTATTTTATTTACGAAATTAATATAATTGTAACTTTCACTACGCACGATCGAAAGCACTAGTTTCTATCGACGTCTTCAAATTTAAATTCTCACGTAAAAATGAAACCAAAATCAATTCGAACGAAGGAAAGCCTGTCAGTACTGAAAAGGGTGCGTCGTATTTCTGAAACGTCTTATCAATATATTTAATCGCCTCGGTTCACAGATTGAACTGAAACAATGGTGCGATCTTGTGCTAGAAACGCAATAATTTAAGGAGAAAAAAAATTGTATATCTTCGAGCATGGCAGCGAGACACGTGCTACAGTCCGGGCACGACGTTGGGACGTGTTCTCGTTTTGCGAACTGCGTCATCTTCGCACCCGCGATATTTCCGCTCGCGGCTGTGAAATTTTCTGCCTTTCTTTTTTAATTTACATTCTATTTCATCGTTATAAATATCGCAGCAGTTCTGAGCGTGACTAATATTCACGAATATTAAACAAGCAAGAACACACAACCAGACGTACATTAAAGTGTAATATTCAAGCTCGTTCCATCGTAGCTTTGATTTACATTCTTAGACTTTTTCCTGATAAGATAGCAATGCGGTTCTACACGTACCTTCATGAAAATGTTAATAAAAAAGAGTTTTCTTTGTACTGATCTTTCTATTCCTGCAAGGGTTTTCCTTTGGTTTTGAAAGGGATGATGTCAGCATTCTTCGAGGATTCAGTCTCCTTGGGATGTTATCATTTCCGCCCCTTCTACAATGCAGTGGCAGTACACTCTAATCGTGCACTTTTCTTGATGAGAAAATGCCCGTTCTTTTCTCGCTTCGTGTCTATAATTTAATTCTCATTAAACTAATGCTTTGAAGTAGAACCCGGTTTTTCCTATTCATGGTTTCAGTGGTGTCAGCATTATACTTTAGTTTTAAATCGTCAGGGACATACAACCTTGTCCACTAATAACGGATGCTTCATCGACATAGGCTCATTATAATATTAATGGAATGGAGAAAAACAGCTGCATCGCTCCGAAAAGAAAGCGGAAATTCACAAGCTTGATTATTTTATTTTTTTGGAGTTTATTCAGATCCATTCCATTAATTAGTAAAAGTTTTAATTGATGCAAACTTCGATCCGCCACCGGGATACTTCCATGATTTTAATTAAAACTTGTGTTTATTATTTTCATTATAAATTCTGTCAATACAATGATAAAACCAATTAAAAAGTAAGTATAATTTATTTCTTCGGATGTTTGAATGATAATCGGATCGATATAACTACAAATATACCCAGCACCCTGCATGTTGTTTTAGAGTTAGTTTTATCTGCGTTATCTCATCATATCATTCTGTTGGGAGCACGTCTGACCGGAACATCTGTGCAAACTATCCCGCTCCTTTTCACAATTACTTGTGTTTGAATTTTGCAATTCATGTAGTGTTGAATAGTTCCAATCGGATGATGAATTTTTCAGCAACTTTCAGGCCCTTCGTGAGCTACATATTACGTTGCATTGAATTCAAAATAGTTTTAAAGCGGACTCGATGCTTGGTATCGTACTGGGTTTTGGGTTTGTTGTCGCGTTGGACATATTATTCACATAATATGTGAATAATACCTACGAACCAATATTTGTCCAGACTTGAAAGTGCGGAGGTGAGCGGAACCTAGTGGCCGTTGTAACCATGTATTCGAAATATTTCAAACCCCGGTGGGCCGCCTCCTCGCAAATACTTTCTTCACATAACAAGTTTCTACGATTCTCAGAAATGGAACTCGGCATTGCAAAATAATTTAAAGCGGCCACGCAATTATCCCTCTGGAAGGTGGTAATTAATTGTCAATTTGAATTGGAAATGAGTGGTACTTTTCTAATGAACTGCTTCCTGAAAAAGTGTGGAAATAGCGGCATGAGTCCCCAACGTAGGAACTGCAGCTACCGGCGTGCTGCGTTGGTAACAATTCAACAATCGATAAGGTGGGGATTTTACTTAATTTACTGTCTGGATACCGGTACGTGGTAGGTTCTGGGCGGGTCCGGCACACTCCCCTTGCTCGAACACACTACATTTTGTGCAGCCCTATCGGTAAATACCGGCCAGTGAAAACAAACTTCGTGGTACCACGCTCCCCATTTTCCCCAGTTTATACAGGACGGCTCCTCAATTTACGATTGACGCTTCTCGCAGGGGGAAACCCGGCCGCTCCATCTCCCTCCGATATCGCTTCGTTGCTATTCGAACCACCGGATCTCTTCTTACATTCCCCTTATAGAAGGCGCTATTCCCGTACCGCTAAATCGATCCCGAACGTTTCGTTTCTTAGAAGCGTACTCGAGTGGGGGCTAGACTTAGGGTCGGCCCCTTCAGGAGTTCACGAGGTTAACAATTCAGTCTGAGTTTTGTTAGAGGCATTCTATTGTTTCTTTTTTATTTAGTGTGTTATTTTTTTAAACAATCCGGGATTCGCTAAAACTTTGGTGTCAATAAGTCGCGGAGTTAAGGATATTTTCTTCAGACTGAAAATGTTCCGAGTCCCGGAGAAAGTTCGAACGAGGCCAGCAGAGACAACGTTCCTGAACTGGGTGAGACTGCAGTTCTGGGCCGCGAGACGACTGAATGGGTTTTTCTTATTTTTTCCCCTTAACGGGCATTTCGGTCGGAAGAGGAGACTAAACCGTTGCATTTTCACACCGAATCAGGTTGGACGGCGTCCGTTTCACTGAAGATTTCACCGGGAGGTAATCTGACCTCCGATGAAATTGATTTCATCCCTCAAACGATTTCTCAGTCGGTGGAAGCGCGTCAATTAAATGCAGTCTGTAAGAAACAAGCCTCCGACCTCGAAACAAAAAACAGCTCATTAATACACCCGTGTAGAAAAGGCAAGTATATAGATATAATCGAGAACAAACAAAGAGACATAACTGAGAAAATAAACTCCCAGAGTGGATCCACATTCACCCCGTTAATACAACTCAACAAAGGAAGCCTGTTAACTGCAAACAGCCGGTAATCCAAAAAAAGACATAAGCCGCTTTACGAAATCCCTACAGATTTAAAAAACAATGACATTCCCAAACACCGAAACAAGGACAGACACGTGTATGTATATTAATATATACACGAGAAACAACCTCACAGTACCAGTGAAGTGATTGCACCGACAGGATGCCCCACAAGTATCCCGTGTACCGGAGTGACTCACCGCCATTCTGCCAGACAGCTACTGAAGATGGGGAGGAACCGAAAAGGGTCCAGTAAAAGACCAAACCAGCGAGAAAATAGAGAGATCGAGAAAACAACCATTTATATTTAAATTTTTGCAGCTTGCATATTTCATGGGGAATTAATGCTGAGTGTTTTGCTTTTATCTCGTCATTTCTGTAAACATAAAAATTGCCTTTCCCCCGAGCGTTGGCTCCCAATCCAACCTGAACGGCCTTCGCTCGCCGCTAGGCCTCTGACATCACCGCCGCTCTTAATTGTGTAATTAGAATTGGCGCAGTTTCACTCAGGGCGGACACCCATCAGAACTGACCGTAGCCGTGTTGGATCATACGCACGCTCACTAACGAGCCGAAATAGAGAATCCGGACTCGGTTTCGAAACTGCATTTCCTCCGGATGCTAATGTCTGTCAGAAAGTATTAATTCAGTCTCCTTTGATGCTTTCGATCGATGCAATTCATATGGTTTCATTATTCGATTCTTTAACCGGCGTGAACACCGGTATAACTACAACATAGATACAGCTTATTCCATTATCATCGTCTGATTTTTAATTAGCAGTACTTAGCTTATCATGTGTCGTGAATTATATCCACAAAAAACATTTGTGTGAGTCCGCATTTAATTAATTTCATAGACATAGCGACTCCTTTAGTGTAGTACCGGCTTTCGGGCTTTAAGCTATATTCAAAATATAGCTCGGTTTTTTGCCCATAAATTGTCGCTTCTGATATCCGTTTAATAGCCATTCGATGGTCTGTAATATCATCAGTTTGAGTACACTCCTGCAGTATCGTTACAGCAACAAGTGTGTATTCGCATCAGGGATAGACTAGAGAAGGTTCATGGGGAGATATAAAGTTGTTTTTATGCTTACACCGGATATTATCGTAAACATGTACTTGCGATAAATTCGCGTTAGGATTTTCGCCCTCCGTCTTCCAGGTGTCCGAAGTGGAGGTTCGCAAGGGCCTCTCAGTATATTTCGTACATTAATTTTTTCTAGGCCGGCTTCAGCTTCACGCCAATCTTCAGTAGCATTCTCAGTAGATTAGTGAGGCACCTGTGGACTGCCTCACAACGCCGGAAGCAATCGTAGCATTAGGCATGGCGAAAATTCGCAGAATTGTTTTCCCCCCTGCTGGGCGTATTTCGCAGTGGGCCTGGATGGATAAACAATTACTGAGCGACCTTGGTTAGCGGCGGCATATATAAAGCAAGAAACAATGGGGCTTTCAATATTTTTTCGCAACGAAGTCGCGGAGAAAGCAGACCGGACCGTGCTTACATATCAGCTGATGTAATCCTTTTGTCCCGATGGAAAAGCTATTCTCATTTCCCACCGACCGAAGCGGGTCTGGCAGTGTCGAAAAACTGATTCGGGAAATGCGGTCTCATGTTTTTCCGACTTTTAGAGCCTTTTCAATCATGTTCTGTGGGTTTTGAAATAGGCCCGTCATTATCGAGCTAATGAATTTTAATAGTTTCTCCGTTACCGGCCGGAAACTCGCTCCAGAATAGTTCCATTTAGAAACAATTAAACGGACGAAACCCAATTTTCCTTCGCGTTCCCCTCCCGTCGGATTATTCACAGTTGTTTCCATTGTTTTACTCATTTTTCGGTCTTGTGATTGCCAAGATAAAATTGATATTTGGAACATCATCATGCCAGCCGAGTATAATTTCCCCGAAATAATTGCTTGGAGTATTAAATGTAAGATTGTGCAGCCATTTTAAACCGTAGCCAAGAGCGACATTTTCGAGAGTCCGTGACTACAGACAGCGGTCATTAATTTTACATACTTATTGTAGGAAAGTGCTACTGTTATTATTTAACATTTCCTTTTATTCTCGAAGAACACATATCTGACTGGCGTCCAACACGAGAAATATCGTATATGGGCTTGTAAAAAAGCTATTATTTGCAATGCAATTATGAGATAGAGTTGACTGAAGATTGTTGTATTTGCGCGTTTGATGCATCTTGAAAAATGGAGACTTACATCATCTCTGCGATTCTGTCAGATGACTTTTGTTTATCTCTGAATCAATCGATGAGGAAGCCGTGGGCCTTTGTAGGTTTCTGTTTCCCTTCCATGAATCCGACATCTGTTCGCATCAATCTCCACAAGACAACAAACTTCATTAATTGAAGGAATGATGTCTTTGGTCATTTAAAGTTTATAATGAAACCGTATTTTGCTGCGTTCCCTAACTTGTTCATTAAGTATTAATTTGTAATTATTTAGTAGGTACAAGTTTAATTTTTAATTATTTATAAAAAATAACAATCCTACAACGAAATGTTTATATCCTCCTATAATGAGGACTAATATCTTATGTCGATCTCTTTATAGGAAATCGTGATGCAATTGGTAATTCCTGGTCGGATATTGCATGAGATATTTTCTGCTGCATATCTTTCCTGCATCTCAAGGAAGTTCTCTATTCCTCTTTCAAGTTTGCTCTTCCCAACGGTAACGATTTACCTTGTTTCCCTGTCGGATGACGTCACCCGCACTTAGATAGTGGGTGTGGAAGTTTCCTGCTTTGTCTTCTTCCTTCATCCTGCTATATATTCGTGTAAAGAATTTTATTTTTTTATGTCTTTAGTTGGACACCGATCGGTTGATTACGACCTCTAACCCTTTCGCTACTACGGGTGACTATAGTCACCCGCCACAAAACGCCGCATGGGGACGACGGATGACTATAGTCACCTGCCAGAAAACGCCGCTTATACACGAACGTCGCATCTCTTAGAAATGGAGCCAAAAATCAAGGCAAATTCTATCAACTCGATTTTTTCAGTTTGCAATTGCAAGCGCTATTGCAATGTTTATTTCTTTCGACAGTGCTTTGTCATTGGCCTCTGGCACTCGAATGTATATAATAATAGTTAGTCGTAATTTGAATGCGTCAGAAGATAGGAACGAAACCTATACGTGATAAAACTGTAGTAGATTTATATAAATATTGAAAATCGTGGTATAATCATTTTAAATTACAAAGTAAAATTATAATGTTACAAAGTCGTTTTTGAGACAAAAGTCTCGGGTCCGAATGTTAAAGACTATGCGCGCTTAGTGTTCGCACTTTCGGGACGGTGCTCCGTTCCACGCAAGCCACTCCGCGGCGGGGACCCCCGTAGCGAAAGGGTTAACCGATATGCCATTCACGAGTCGGTTGAATCGCTAATTTTTGTAATTATTGATTACGTTTAATTCTCATAGAGCACTGAGTGCAACAACAATAATTACTATTAGTAGGAACTAATGAGGACAACTATATTAATGAGAAAATGAAGTGTGTTGCGGTCAGAAGACTCGGCCGTTGGTGGGATCGCGACCGCAGGACGGGCTGCGTTTGACACGTGTACGTCCGAGTTATTGCGACGAGAAAAACGACTGTTTTCACAATGTTTCCTATTTGTGAAATCGCCATCTGCGAAATTGATGGTCATTGTTTATAATCCCCTGGTTAATGATAAATGACGAGCGCACGGAATGGAAAACATTATACCGGCAGGGCAGTTTGAATCGCAGGCAAACAAAATAATTTGCTTAAGAGGCCATGAAAAATCTTTTTTGTGAATAATATTCAATAGTATCTCTTTGTAGAAATTGATGTATTAAATTTAATATAGTAATTGTACTTTTTTCTATAGTTTTTGAGTAAATTATTCATTTAAGTTATTATTTCCTTCTCTTAACTATTGTTGCGATTATAACCTACGAAATAAGATTCGTGTTATTAACTTATTGTGAGCATAAGGGATATCATCACTCTTGCGATCTTCAGTCGCATTCCGTCAGTTAATTAAAAGATGCCCCTCATGACATACACAATGCATATATGCGATTGAAACGGTTCTGTCTCCAAACATTGGGATCTGGATCTGGTAGCGTTTTGTGGGACTCAGTGTCCCTTTCGCCGCGCAAACCGTCCACGTTTCCCTTTTGTGCGTACGCCCTTCTTTAAAAGGCTCTTCTCGCACCTGTTTGCCGTCGGGGCGTCACCCGGAGAGCGGGACAATGGCTGACAGAAGGGGAGCCGTACCCACGTTTCTGACCGCCGGGACCTGGGTGGTGGGGGGGGTTACGTCACCTTTTAATATAGAGTTAATAGGACAGAGCTCTCGGCGCGCTGCAAAAAGACGAGTAATGATGCAAGGGCCGAATAAAGAATATACGTTCTCTAACGGGGCGTATATTTCAGACCTTTCAGACGGCCGGTGGTGTCGATTCACGGCGGGTGATGCACGTCCACTTGTGAAAATGTCCGGAACCATCTGTTGTTTTTTTAAGGAATACGGTTCATCATTTTCAGGATCTATCGTTAAATTCATCGTATTTCACTAATTAAAACGCCAGTGGCGAACGCCTATCCGTGACGAAGTATATTGCACCATTCCGGAAAGAAAGACAGACATCCTTACATCAGAAAATGCGGAAATACGCAAATAGTTTTTGGATATCTTGCGACCTCGTTGAAAAATTGCGGAAATATTTATTTTTTTGGAGGTATTCGGTTCGGGCATTACAAAATTATAATATTTCGAAAACAATTAGAACCACGAATTCCGACCGCATAGTGGCCATATGAGAAGGCGCCATTTCTGTTACAATTATAATATTATTTATTACTATATTAAGAACCACGTTCGACGTGATGCTGGCGGTATTTGTGAAATTTATGCAAAAATGGTCGCTATCGATTTTAAGAAAAGTACGATCAGATATCTGTACCACTTTGACATTAGTCGTGAGGCCACGATGAGGAGGTGGAATAAATTAGTTCAGAAGGAAAGGTTAAAGAAAAACTTTCACACATCTCGATCATAACGGAGAATCGCCTAAAAAAAGACAAAGAACCTGTTCCTGCCGTAATATGTCTCAATCGTAGTTATTTTCAGAAGCTATATCCGATAATTAAGAAAAAATATATCGCGAGTGTTCTTCGAACATAGTAGACTGCAGTAAAGTTAGTACGCCAAAAGCTAAAAGCGTTGGGCGTTTCTAATCACAGCTGTTGTTACTGACCGATGTCCGATACATTTATAATTCAAGACGGCGTTTATAATGGAACCCCTCGCGGTATGTACACTTAAATCCGGTCGTTCCGAACATTTCTGTTCTCGAATCGTTCCTTCCGGCCTGCGCACTGTAGTCGCTTCGAGTTGACCGTTATTTCGGGCGGAAGCGTGCGCTTGTCCAGAACGCGCAATTGCTAATGGCCGCCGCGTCGTTTCCCACTGTTTACTGATAACGGCGGAAAGGTGACATCCGCGATAACATTGACTGCACCGGGTCTTTGCCCGGCTCCATTCGTAATGGACAAAACGGCAATCTGTTTGTAGGACGCGAATAGCGGGAGAAATAGTCCGCTTTATGTAAAGACCGTTTGGAATACAGATAATATTTTTTTTAATCTTTAAAGTATATACAGGCAGAAACTGTGATCCTTGAAAAGACTGAAACAATTATGTGTAGCAATTAACTTGATAATCAGAAAAACAAGTAGTATATAGTTGAGGAACCCTCGTATGTTCTGAATCTAACATTACGCTATTTTTTTACGGCCGCTCAAATAAAAATCAGATTATAATTACGCCTTCTTCAGTATTATCATTTTCGCATTTAATTATGGTAGATAATTACTTGGAGACTGTCCCGACGTTTCGAGTAAATTCACTTGCTATATTGATAATAAAAGTTACCGTGGGCTAGGGTAGGTATAGGGGTTGGGATAGGTTCTTAGGAATTTTAATTAATTTGATCCTTATCAATGATTTTTTATTGGCGATAAACTGTTGGTCTAGTACAACCAGGTCTCGTTTTGCGGTGCGAAGTTACAATTAAAGAGTGGGAACGTTTTCACAGTGCCAATAAATACTGCTTGTTTATTGTTTTTTTCTAGTCTGGGTTTATTCAGATAAAATATCGGATAAACTGTGGATTCCCAAAGCCATGAGATGCTGCGTGATTTCTGCTTTACTATATAAATGTCTTATCAGCGGAGAGGTCAGTATTAAATTCCTAGCGGGTCTGCCTAGTTTCTATGCATTCAGTAAACGTTCTCCCTTCTGAATTAACATTTACTAAACCGGGAAGAAACAACGGACCACAATTAATTCCTTCCGTATGCATTCAAATCGGCCGACCGTATATCAAATTTTATTGTTATTCCCAGGTCCTAGGGCATATTGTTTAAACAAAGGGGTCCGGGATACTGAGCGCGCTTAGATCCCTGCGGCAGCATTGTTCTGTTGAAAGAGAACACGAGTCGGGCTGATTTAATGAGAGGGTGAAATCGTAATTCAGACCTTTAGATTCTGCCATGCGTTAAGCGGTACAGTTGTATACTGTCTGCAAATTTGCGACGAATTTGCAATTAAATACGAATTTTTTTGCGAAATTGGGCAGGTGTCATTGGATTCATTTCGCCACGCGTATTTACATCTAATTATCTGGGCGCAGTTGTTATGAATTTTCTGAAATAGGAACTGAGAAGTTGATCTCATTGCCAATTTCGTCATCGCTATCCACACCGGTCTACTTTCGAAGAATGTATGAGGACATACGAGATGCGAAATTAAGCGAATTTTTGTTCCGCGTTAAAGGGACACAAATGTGTGTCCACAGCATTTAGTCAAGACCAGAATATTGTTTTTTTGTGTTCAACGATTTTTCACGTTAACGTTTTCCTGTAAAAACGAATTTACTTTTGGAATCCCAGCGCTGTTCGTTCCACCGTGAAGTTATCCCAGCGCTAAATACCCATTTTTTAAACAGGAACCAAATGACTTCCTCCCTCCGAGGCTCGTGAACGCTCGAATTCACGCTCCAATTATTCTACGAGCCTTGTCGGGTTGTTAGTTCGGACGCGATAAGCCGGCCCGCCGAAAGCGGGTCGTCCGGAAGCGGATCTCCGTCTCAGTCATTAATTCGTAGTTGAACTTCAGTTATAACTTGGATATTTTACCTACTTGGAAGAGTTTTAGCATTGTATAGTCAAAGAATGTTACTGGCGGTGAAAAGCCGAAAGCAGGAGACAAAATTGTAAGATGATCTTGAGTTAGGTAAAGTACAGCCGATTTCTAGGCTCAGCGTTGCGTTGTTGCATATGTACAGAACAATATGTTCTCAATATATTCGGCAAACTTAATTCTGATTTAACTTTCCATTTTATCTCTGAAAGTGTATAGTTTTGGGACCCATCGGACGGGCGGGAGAGAGGTGCATAAGACCGAGGAGTCAGGGGGCCAAGGCCTCTATCGCAATAAACCGCGCTCACTTAAATACGGCCCGAGACGCAATCTAAGCCCCGCTAAGCCCCGACCCGAACGCCCGGAGATATCTCATCCGGCCCGATGTCACCAAGTGCCGCCTCGGCGGACGGGGAAACTCGTTACCGACCGTTGCTCAAGTTCAACAAGTTGGGACTTCTCGAGGAAAGCTCACACAAGCCGCAAACGAGACAAAGCGCGAGAAATGCTTAGGACGTTGACTACAACCGCCTACCAATCCAGTATTAGAAAAGAGTTCACACTATCAAGTATATTTTATTATTAAAAATACTATTTGAACTAATATATTTCTGTTAGAACCTAATTATTGGTTGTGACGGGACGAGTTAGATAGCATCTGTCGGTGAGAAAGACATCACCTGCCCTTCATTCCCGCATACTTTCATATTTCATCAGTCCCAGCGGTAATTTTATTGGTGCGATTCGAACCTCACAATCTGAAATTTAAGGAAGAAATCGGCTGTCATTTTTCCGAAAACATTCACTAGCTTACTGCACATCGAATTCACGGATGCCCTCTATAGAAGTGGGACATTTCTGGTCTTTTACTGAGTGCAAAAAAAATTTGCTTCTTGATATTTCGCTGTAGCGTTTTATTCGTCGTTTCTTCAGCCGTTTGTGATCATTTATCCGAGATAAAACTTCAAACAAGATAGGACGTTAATTAACATATCGTCTGTAAATGGTCTGCATAAAACGTGAAGGAATTATTTAGATTAAACGTTTCGTTTGTATTCATCTGATAACTGAAGTATTCATGGAAACTGCGGAGATGGACGATTAGATCTTCCGTCGATTCATTACGCCGGACGCGGGTGATCGAACAAACAGGTTGTCGTATAAATTCAATACAGTCATTAAGTGCAATTATAAATCGCATTTATAAGTCGGAAGATGCATTACCAATATTGTTGCCTCGATCATGTACAACATGATCGCTGTGGCTAAAGTGGGTGATATTTGAAGCTGTTTTCTCCGATAGTTTATCCAATAGATTTTATCCTGCTATTCCCTTACAGGAATGATAGGGTGAGATAATGGTGGCGGCTCTCCGGTCATACAAGACGGGAACTGGATACATACCACTGGCGATAATGTGTGTTTTCCTTATAGTTCATTGACTCCTCAAATGTGAACGTTTTGCTCTCGTGACGACAGGCTACTATTTTTTTTATTTATTTTCTCTTCATCGTGGGACCGTTCTTGTCGTTGGTTTCTTCCTTAGGGATACTTTCCATGTAGCAAAGAACAGTTTTCGGAGATGGAAAACTTTTATCGACATGGCAGCACTTAAAATTCCAGTAAACTCATTTTCGGTAGTCCGAATTCTAATCTCTTGGGTCTTGGAAGTGGGCATTAAAACACGTCGTTTTATTTGGACTTTTGAAAGCGTCCAGATAAGACAGAATATTGCTAAGGTATCGACGTGTCAGTGTACTTTGACTTTAACAGTATCGAAAGCAGTCAGAAAGGATACTGACTTATGTCATCGGCCATCTGCTGCCCCCTCCCTCCCTTCCAAATTGCAAAAGAAAATTCGACACCCGACGGTATGACAACACCCTGTACTTAGCCCGGTGCACTCCGTAACGGTATTGTGAAACGGATTTGAGAGGGTAAGGGGGCCTATTATAATATTTCGGGCAAACGGGACATGTGAGAGCCCTCCGATATGAGGGAGGCGAGAGGTTTGTGAAAACAATGAAACAACCAGCTCCTTCTCACCTTGCCACTGACTGGAATTTTTCGAAATGTTCTGAAAAACAAAACAAATTACCGTGACAACGAGGACCGATTCAAAAATCAACAATATCCAAAAACAGAAAATAGCTTGCAATAAAATAAGTAGTAAATGTACATGTACGGGATTGGGCCATCATTCGTTCCTCCTTCGAGGAAACCCGACCTTGTACGTATTAAATTATTGACCGTCTTATCAGCTTTATTTCCCCGCTTGTTGTGTCTGGAACAAGAGTGTTTAGTGCACTATTGACAATTGCAATTTACTCTTGCTTATAAGTGGGGCTGTTCAGGATGGATAGTCTTGTTAGAGCTATTTGTCGTCTGCCTACCAATGCTGGTCTCATAACCCGAATAAGCAAAAGAATATTAAAAATTATTCGCTTTTATTTTTGGTGGGATTCGAAATAATTTAGAAGGCATGTGTTTTAACGTAGCCTAATTAAACGTTTAAATGTTTTCGCATTAAAATATAGTATTTATTTTCTTGTGGCGTGATCTCGACCTTAATAAATGCCGTTTTTTAGTGACTAATATTTATGATCGTCTAACTAATGTATACAAATTATTTTTGCATTCTATTCAACAGATATTCTCTAATTAAGATTGTTATAAATTGAGTTATTTAAATTGATATTAATTAAGGTATAATACAGCGAAAAAATTATTACATATACATTTCTTGCATTGAGATTATTATTACATTATCGCTTGTACATTTTATATGCTTTTTAGCCTTTCTATCTTCTAAGTAGCGAGAACGTTTCAACAACATTTTGTCGAATAAACTCCCCAAAGCCCAAAAGGACATAAAAGCCCCATTAATTACCTCAGTCGGACAACCGACCGGGGTATAGTGGGGCCATTTAATTTTCGCTCCGAAACCTGAGGAACGTTTGCTCCAATAATTTTTCTTTTCACTCCCTCTTTCCCTTTTCCGTCGGGTTATTTTTTCGCATTCGATTTTATACGGCCGAGGCCCGCCACCCGCCGCCGTAAGGATGAAAGGCGTTTCTCGGTGCAATTACGGTCTAATGGCAGTGTGTCAAAGTGGGCGCGTGCAGAACTCAAAATAAGGTCAGCCGATCGAGCGGTCAGTCGGTAGTTGGCGATCGAAGAATAGTGGAGGTTTTCAACGTTTCTAAACACACCCATCAGCCTTATAAACACATGTTCTCATTTAGTGGGGAAAATTAAGATACTAGTCTTTCCTTCTCTTATTATTTCCCTGTCAACAAAAATAACGGCTCATTTATTTTGATATCCTCACAAAATCTGATAATCCCTAATTTAATATTCTTCCTCGCTACAAACCTAATTTCATACTACTATTTCTCATAAATATTCTTTTCAGTTCTTCTTATGTAAGTATGTATATAAAATTACATACATACATAGGTTGTGCTGTTAATTTTTGACTGTATTGAAATTAATGCCTAAAATACAATGGTGTACTAGTCTATCGTAGAGAATGTATAGTGGGGCCTAAACTGAAACTAAAAGGAAATAAATATGTGTGTCTTATTGCACAAATTAATTTTTTTTTCTTCATTCGGCCAGTCTCATTTTCCGGCCGTTTACCGGTAACTTTCACTTCTCGGAATCTTAGAGATTGAATGTACCATGCTCTGAAAACCCACGCACCAATTGGATATCGGCCCCGCTCTAATTGCACCTCGGGGTACACCCAATGGGCGTCATGATTTCACTGGAAAATCAGCGTATTTTTTATAGTTTTATAGAATCGGTGAAAGCTACGTCACAAAATGGGATTAAGACATGCAATATTGTTGGCAATAGCGCTCGGGCCGTCGTCATTTTCAGGCTCGTTTCCGATGAGTTATTTTTGAAAATGATCTGCCAAATAAACTAGAACTGTCTTGGCAGTTACACAGTATTAAGAGACTCTTAAGACGCTCTGGTCAACTATGTTACACCCGAAAATATTCCCGCGCCTAAAGCGAGATACGCCCAGACCGTCGGGTTTGGGACGATTTCGAATCGCAGTTGACCCGTTTTCCACTGAAATTGCCGTAGAAATCCGCGATAGGATTTTCTACTTTTAAACGCCGCCCGGGACGACCCCGGGGAGGCTTTCTCCGACCTGGCGGGGTCACAAGGTCGGACGAAAGGTCGCGAAAGTGTCGTTCTCAGGATTGAATGCATAATGCGGCGAGGGCGTTTCCTCGAAAGACGCGTATCCGGGAACTTAACAGTCTGATTGTTATTATCGGGCGCATCGTGATTATTAACTGCGTAACAATAGCGGGTTCGGAGTCGCCGGTATACCTCGAGATATTTATCTGTTTCCCGCATTATGTGTCACCTAAATTATAAAAACAGAGAAACTAGCTACTGCGACAATTGCAAACGGGAAATATGAAAAGTTCGTGCAATTTATGAATAATATTTGATAGGTTATTTCAGTCATTATAACCGCGAGAGTCCACGAAACCCAAATTATGAATAAATAATTGTGGAATATGTGTGATTATAGGCCACTGTTAATATGGAAGGCTTCGTAAATGTACGAAGCTAGAAAACGACGATAAAATCATTCTAATTTTCATGGTCTGCAATTTGGATTCCTACTTCAGAAATGCCCGATCTTTCCTTCGTATCGAACGAGCGTGCAACATTGCTAACATCATTCCACCGTGGAAGATTGTGGTAAACCAATCTATCTTGCGACCAAATAGGAGAGTGAAATTTAGACTGTAGATTGTAATGGTAAACCAACAATCAACCTCAAGGTAGAGTTTCACTATTTCCGTTGTACATTCGAGCTAATCAGCTCTAGGCTAGCGTTTCATTGCAATTTACTTAATGGTTGCCCGTGTCTCGGAAGATACCATTTTATCTTCCGACCGGAAGTTCCCCTTTATCGAAGGTCCCTTTAAAATGGTATCATATGCATATAATACTATACAATTACAATGATAAAAACAATATAATTAATATTCAAGCCCGAGTTTCTAGGTACAAACTGGGAATATATCTAGGGAATATGTCTCTTCGACGCTGGAATATATTTCTTCTGTTGAAATGTTAATGTCACGAATTTAAGGACAGTATTTTCGTATTATGAAAAAGAGATTTCTATAGTTGACTATTTATATTCGATATTTCGAACGATTACTCAAAATCAGATACATTTTTGCCCAAATAGATTAGTAGAGAACTGTTTTTATTATTAATTTTTAAATAGAGGAAAACAGCGAACAGACTCAACCGTGCAAGTAGTGAACTAGTAATTTATGTCTTGTTTGGTGTTTTGACCGGATTCATGGTCAGGGAAAACGTAATATCTCGGTATTAAGGTTTCATTTTTTACGTGAATGCATGACCGAGCGTGCGCCTGTATTTATGTGTCGACGAACAAAGGATCTGAAGGACAGCTGCAATTATATATTATTAGTCTCTTAACCAGCTGCTGCTAGGCTATTCGGACCGATCTGTGCAAACAATTCTTTTTCTCGCGCAGATTTTATATTAAAATCTTCGCTCTCCGTTCGGCGTTACTACGCGACGGGAACATTTGGGGCTTTCTGAAGGCTTCGAACAAAATATTTACGCACGAACGTTTGAATAAAAATGCCCCCGGGCATTCGCCCAAGCCGTACGGCCTAAATATATTTTTTCCATTCATAGTCAGAACACTGAACTCTCAGCAGTCGGCGTCGAATCTCAATGAACCGGGTCGTCGGTCTCGCACGAAGGGGCTTCCCTATTGCCGGCGAGAATCCCTAGCGGTTCGATACCGCCGAGTAGGGTCTCCCCCCCCCCTTCTAGCCACTGTTGCAGCTGAGTCATTCTCGTTATTACCTTTTAACGGAACACGGTTCCGTTCGGTTCGTCCCGCGGACCGGGCTTTCGAACGACAGGATACCGGCTTAAAAAGCGGGTCTCGTTAGTAGGAGAACAATGACGACAATCGCGGCGCGAAACAACGCAATTGGCCCCAGTGCTTTATCCTTCCGAGTGGGGGAGGAAACGGCTTAAAACGGTTCTTAAGTTTTATCGCAACAACGCGGAACAGCAATTTATCAGCCTAACCGACTAGAAAAATATTACCTAAAATATTATCCACGATATTGATGGATGGGGAAAATGGGCGGGTTTGTTTTTCTGTCTTTCTAGAACGGTTTTCCTATAGCTGTAGAGCGGTAGCTTGAGCGAAACGTCTCTTAAAAGAAATTTCTCAAGAAGAAAATGAAAGTATCGAGCATCCTACGCAAAAATTGAGGTAATATAAAATCGCAACATGTTCGTATAGGTGAAGCACCTGGTGGTCGATTTGAAAAGTTATTTATTATAAATCATTATTTCGGGTCTTGTCAGGGTGAAATGCGAAAAAGCAGAATGTTGCAAAGCGCCTAATATTGTTGATGTAACGTGATAATTCATTTGTTCAAGTTAATTTCTGCCTGCGGTTACATCAGTACGGCTTTAGTCTAGTGCACGTCCCCTGCCTTGATGATGCGATTAGCGGTGTATTATACCATTCTAGAAAGTTTTTTTTGCATAAATTCCTATAAAACCCAGCCCAGACTCGATGTGTCCTTTAGATAAAAGAAATGGACCTTTCAGGCGCAGAAGCGACAGGTGCTGGAGGAATACGCCCGTTTTGTTAAATGAAAGGCGCCCCTGTTTTTTTTTTCATCCAACGGCCGTGAGATAAAAGTCCTCGTATTCAAAAGAAATTCCCTCCTCCCCGTGCATGTTTATCGTGGCAGGAAACAGCTCAAAAATTCCGCCGGGCCGCAATTATCTTGAAGAACGCGCCCGCCGTTGCATAAGGCCCGATGTCAGCCGCGTTCGAAGCAATCCGAGATAGGATACGGCTCCGAGGTGTTTACAGGCCTCGTATAATATGTGTAATGTATACTGCATGGAGTCACGCCTTCGCCAGCTCGGCCTTTCCTATTAAACCGTCTCCGTTTTATCCGTTCGGTCGGCGTTATAAGAAGTTTTTTTCTGCATTTCGAAACTGCAGTCTCTGAATCTGCGGTCTTGAACATAATGGAAAAACAAGACATATATTCCTCGTTCTAAACATTCTACATAATTTCGCAACGGGCAAATCAACTGGTTCCAGTCTGTTCGCGCTAGTTGGACCTAAAATATAAATGATAAAATATAATTATAAAATTATATTTGTTTCGTACTGTTCGCCGGCACCTTTGTCGGATAAGCGAGACTCTACAGTGAACTCCACCGAGCCCGCGCCGGTTCAAAATATTACACAAGTGCGAAATCCGTTTCACAATAGGACATCTGAGAGTTTAACTCTTGGCCTCTCAAAGTGATTTGGATATTTCACGGATGACATCAGCCTCTCTCGGGCCGCCGCTTTATTCGGGTCGTTTATTTGCATAATGGCGTTTGACTCGAAACGCTATCGGCGATTGACCCGTGCGAGTGCCGAGAGGGTTCAGATGCTAGCCGGTGATGCTCAAGCGCGATGATTTTTTTCAGCGTGACCGCCGAGTATTACTTTACGCGTGAGTTTCGAAATCCGCGGCCGGGATCCGCGCGATACGGGTTACCTATTCGGGGCGACGGTCGTAAAAATGTCGTAAGCCGGCTGCAGCGACATTGAACTTTTTTTTCTCTGATGTAATGCACCGTTCTGCGGTGAAAGGACGCTGTATATACGAACAATGTATATAATTTAGACAAATGAAAAATACACCCGCGGTAATTTAAAATTATGTTCATTGAACTAGGTTGAATTACAGCATACTTAGGGATATACGAAGTAATATCACCCTTATAACTTTTTTGTCCGTCTCATTTCTTCCTAGAGTAACTAGGTATTTCATACAGTTAAAATTAATTTTATCGAATAACATTTTTCCGTAGATTTGTGTTTCTTCTGTCTCCTCTCGCTGGTTTGGTCTTTTGCTAGACCGGTTTCGGCTGCTCGCCATATTCAGTAGCGGTGTTAGTCACTATTGGCACTTTGGATGTTTTTCGGGCATAGAGCCGATAGCGAGCCTTAATAATGTTTCAAAAAAACTATTAGGAACGATTACTAACAGTTTTAAAAATATAGTGTCATGTGCTGACAGAATGCTCCATCGGCATAGGTACCTAATAATATTAGTTTAACACACCTGTTCTGTGGTCTGCGATGAGGTTGGAATACCGTAGATTTCGTTTGTTTCTGTCTCCCCTCGCTGGTTTGGTCACAGTACAAGCGACAGTGAGGATGCCCAAAAAACATCCAAAGTGCCGAAAGTGACTATCACCGCTACTGAAGATGGCGAGCAGCCGAAACCGGTCTAGCAAAAGACCAAACCAGCGACAGGGGACAGAAACACAAATCTACGGTATTCCAACCCCTCGCAGACCACAAAACAGGTATGTTAAAGTAATTAACGTTTTCGCTTGTAGAATGGTGTATCCGACCGACGGAAAGGTTAACGTACGGTCTATTTGGTAAACATAGTTTTCGATCGGTTAAGATAGGGTTTTTTGGCAGTGGTATACCAGTGGGGGGTTGGTGCCAAAGCTATGGGGCTCTTGCGGTTCTGTATTTAGCCGGTGATCTCTTAACGTTTGGCCGGTTACTCGTCGCGCCCCGCGACAGCCGCACCTGCCGCCTAAGACTCGCACGCTCCATTGTTCGAACGATATTTAATTTCCCAGACGACCTTCGGGTGCTTGCCCAAAAAAAATCCTTTTTTCTGTCCTTACAATGCGCGTTTTTTCGTCAGAACATCTCGATTTGGTGTACAATATAAAACAAAGAGGAATTGAGCAGGGCTCTATGATCATGAAACCCATTTTAAAAGATAATATCAGAAAATTTAAATGTTCATTTTTTAAAATTTAAAATGAATTTTACCTATAATATACAATATATATTTATATGTTATAAATATGTATATAATGTATACAATATATATTTCCCGGATACATCTGTCTACCTGAACATACATCTTTTCATATTGTGTATCTACTATCTTAACCCTCTATGGGCCCGTGTCACATTTCAATTTATCGTGATTTTACCAAATAATTATAGCTTTTTTTTGTGAGATGGCGCATAAATTTTAATCCTATAACGTTGTCAAGACAACCAATATCAATATCAATTTTTTTTCATTCGCGTATTTAGGTTTATAATTGCGGGATTTTTCGTTCCCCCAATTTTTTTGGATTTAAAATAAAAATTCGGCCCGTAGAGGGTTAATTAGAAATATTTTTAAATGAAACATAATAATATTAAAATAACTGACTGTATATTCAGAGCCCTCGCTTAATTTCCGGAGCATACGCCAGAGAGCGCATAGCGCCACGATTTCATCTGGCAAATGAATTTAATTTCTCCCATCTGAGTCCGATGCAAATGCCGCAGAAGTGTTCACGATAAATTGCGAGTATATACATTAATTTTTTCTCCAGCGGCCGAATAAATCGTGCACGCTTCGCCTAACGGGTCGTTGCAGTCTTTCATTGTTCCTAGGTGCACTGATTCACAGGTTATACACCTCGAGGGGCCGTCATTTTCTGACGTTTGAATATTTGAATAATCGATCGTTTGAAGCTACCGCCGTGTAACGAAATCCGTTAACGTTTGTTCCTGCTACAGGAAATGTGTAACATATTTAGAGACCTTCAAGTGGCGTTTTTATGGTTTGACCTGAGGTTTTTTTCTAGCCGGAATCCCATTGTCTCCGGGAGTGGGACACAGCTTTTGTAAAACGCTATAGAATTCGCTGTTTGTAGAAGCTGACCGATTGGATTGCGAATGAAGCCGTCTGGGGCTGTTATAATGCGAATGGCGCCCGCTGCTGTTCGACTGGAGCCCAATAATACCAGTCGTCCCGACGAGGTATTCCCAACGGTTCGAAACGTCTCGTCCTTCAGATGTTGTCAGTCACTACTGTAGTTACGCCACCGTAAAATATTACATTGGGAAAGTCAGTAACAATAATTTTGTTTTATAAGATACTACGATGACTTCCGACAACGGTTTATCTCAAAAAACTCATATTTTACGGTTTAAATTTTTTTTAAAATTTCAATACTTGTATTCAGTGGTATCTATGTTCAGGGATCTACCTGGTATACCCCAGGTATCCAATATATAGTGATAGATTGATTCAAAAATAGCCACAAGAAATGACTGTTATAACTAGTGTAAGGACACTCCGATTAATTTCGTAGTTTTACTCGGTTGAGGAAACTGCACGGTTATTATTTTCAAACGAAAACAAATAATGTAATTATTTGATATTGATTTGATACTCTCTTCGAACATCGTCAGGACCGTTTCTCCCAGCCTCCAGGAACTCGATCTACCGATCCATGCCGGTCGCAGGCCCCGCCCCACCTTCCTTAGGAATGATGTGGGTAATCGACTAATTCATCAGGGGGGATAAAAAAGGAAATCAGATATCGATGCGGTGAACACCGAGGGCTTACAAAGCGGGCGGGAGTATTATTTTTCTCTAATATGTATAACAGGTCTTGAAGAACGGAAATGTACTAACCGAATAAACATTTCTTGTAGAATTCAGTTAAAAAATGTCCCAGTAAACATAATTATATATAATACAGATGGACATTATAATATGTGAACAGTGTGGTAAAGTTTTATTATTTTTTACGTGGCGTGCCTCCTCCGTTTGATTTCCTGCCAGGACGTAGTAATATTTCTATGCATGGTGATAAAAATATTATTTTATTTATACATATATATGTTAATTACCCGACACGTGGCTGTCGGTCTCATTATTTTCCGGCTTTTATCTTCCTCCCAGGATATATTCATGTATTTTAGACAATGGTATAAGAAGAATTGTACAAATATGAGTCCGGTTCCAAACTGTTACAATAATCATGTTTCAGCCCTCCTTCCTAATCAATAAATATCTAAATAATAATACAAATAAATAGAATTTGTTAATAAAATGCAGTTGAAAGCTGCATCCCCTGTATTCAAAAAAGGCAATTTTCGCATCCCGCCGTGTTAAGGCTTTGAAAATGTCCTCCCCCCTCGTTGTGGTAACGTTAGTGACCCCTTCTCTTGAAAAGACTTCGATCTGACTGCACCGGTAGGTAGGAGGGATAAAAGGGGAGTGCGGTGATGAAAGCTGCGGAAATAACCCCGAGCCCCGAGCCGCCAAGTCGAAGCCGAGGCACCGTCTCGGCGGTGATCTTAAAATTGTCCATTATACATTTATTATACGCTACTGTTACTTAAGACATTTTTTACAAAATTATTTCGAGATATCCATCTCGAAGAAAAGGATCTCGGAGAAATTCGGTTGAACATTTTTAAATTCTTAAACCCCGTGTTGTCCGGTGACGCGTTTGGTAGATTTTTGAAACGACTCTGAATAAATCTCTCGGAATTTCAAGGCGATGTACCTTAGTGAAAAGGGCGGTATTTCGTACGAAAATTCGAATAATGTATTGGAAGAATTGGAATTTATTAAAATATCTTACCCCCTCGACGGTTAGATTGGAGGGGCTTCCAGGAATTATGGAACCCCCTGAGGGGCCCCCGGACATAAATTGGCGACCGTGTTTGGACGACGGGGTTGCCAAGGGCCCTGGTCAATACCTGATTCTGGCTGGTAAATAATTGATGGAGTTACGTCCTCTGGGCTCCTCCTCCTCCGTCTTGTTTCTGCACTACCGCAAAAAGTTCATAACCTTACCAATTTGTTTCAGTTTCCGAAGGGGGGAAAATCATCAATAAAAATCGATCTCAGTACTGACGCGAACCTCAATAAACGAGCCTGTTGTTGGGCTGAGGGTACGCAGCCTGTAGTCCTCATTGGCCTTTCTTTTTAAGACAATGCTTCCGACTTCTGTTAGTAAATAATTAGCGTAGATTTCGTGTGATTCTATCTCCTCTAGCTGGTTTGGTCTAGATGGACCGTTTTCGAGTTCTGTTGGGTAAATAGATACAGAACGTTTGAACTTGCGATCGTACAAATGAGAAGTGTCCCGCGAGAAAGTACGCCGTGTACGAACACGATCATTCGTGCTCTCCGTGCTATTACAGTCCGACTGGTAACGTCGGCTAGGTGATAGACCCGAAGGCATAATGAGTATGCAAGAACACGCCTTGTTTCCTAATGCGATTTTTAAGACGGCGGACCCAATGTTTCCGTATTATCCCGTACACAATTTATTCGGCTTGAATTTAAAATCCCGACCTAGAAATTAGGCTACCTCCATAAAGGATTTTCCCAATCACCTTGAAGTTTTAATACCTTCATGGAAATGTTTATAAACTGTTAGAAAATTCACGCCTATTAAAGATTCATAAGTCATGGCGTCGTGGCTCTTCTAATTGTAGTTCGACGCCTAGGGAGCTTCCGATGCTCCGGGATGAGAAGCCGTGAAAAAAACACGGGGGGGGAGGGAGGAAATTGAAACGAGGTAATCCAAGGCCTTCTCAATAATCTCTTTCACCGTCCGCCGTCCCTATCCTATATATTTTTTAAACGTCGATTGCGCACTAGCAAGGCCTCTGTCGGTGGAGGGCCTTCGTAACGGCCCGTACTTGGGGATCCAAACCTAGTCCTTCTCGGCGTGTCAAGGCGGCGGACTGTAAACAGATTTTTACCATTTTTAAACCCGCCGATTAAAACCACCTCGCGCGATATAGATTATTTTTTGTGGAATCAACGTTTTTTGCCATGCAGTTTCAGCGGTTCGAAAGCCGCTCGGCCCGCAATTCTACGGTCCGAAGTCCTAGCAATGTAGCTATATTTCTCAATTTTCTTTCTTACTAATAGCTCCACCGGGCCGACTTAAGTAGAAAGAAGGATGGAGGAATAGGCCGGGCCTATGGCTTTTAATTTGGGACCGATCGGTTTGGTTGCACCGGCGGTGTGTGTAATCAGAGCAGCGGTTAAGGATTCTCTTGCTTGTGTTGATGGTGATGTGGAAGTAGGGGATGGGAGGACGAGGGGGATGACGGGGGTCAACGCACCCCCCGCCGCGGCGTCAGCTGAGCGCGCCCCCGTATCGACTGTACCAGTCAGCTGTGGGTCGCCATTAACCGTACCGAAAGCATCGACCCCGCACCATCTGTCGTTTCAAAACACCCCTATCCTCTTGCACTGTCATAGAAGGTCTGATTCTATATTGGCTCCCTACCCTCCTATCCATTGTCACTAGACCAATTTTCCAAAACTAGAATTAAGGCTTATTTATTCTAACCCTTTCGTATTATATATCAGGCATAGAGAAACATGGAAAGGCCTGCTAGCCTTATGTATATTAATACGAATATGCTGTTCATATTTGATGAAAGAAATGCATTCGTTAATTGTAATAGTTCAGTGGCTAATAACATATAGATTCGTTCAGTATTCTCTGGGCGCTTGCGGTTATGTAGCGGGCAACGGATATAAGGCAGATTCGACCCTTTCTTGTGGCACGTTAGCGAATTAAGAGATATAGCATTTCAAATTTTTGGTACGCCCAGCCTTGAAAGGTTCGCAACCACTCTCGGTATTTAGGCTGCGCTAGATTAGAACTCCTTTTAGATCGAGTATAATGGTCTCGGCTTGCTTTACCTCATTAAACACTCCTTTTAAGGCATTTTTATAAGGCTTGAAATATCGCCATCATTCGTTTTTATACGTCCACTGGCCTTTTGATCCAAAGCTAGGTTGGTTTGAGCCGTAACTATCGGAATTCGGTCAGTAATATGGCCGAATGGCATTGTGCTTTTATTGCGCTGGTATTTTTTTTTTGTCAGAACTATGTACGATTTTTATTTATCGTCTATGTTTAGTACTTAGTATGGTAAGTCTAGTGAGATTACGCTTCATCGTCCGTAATTAGATATCTAAATGTTCCTTTTCGTTTTAGTCTCTCTCATTATTCCGACCATGTCGCCGCTTCATCGAAAGGAAACGCGACCGGCTGGTGAATTTTGGACAAGGAACCTGACGTGTGATATTGTGCTGTCGAACCTTGCTCGACCGATTACGGATTTAGGCCGGGGCCCCAAAGCCGGAGGCGACAACTCCGTTAAAGGAGGATCAATCGCCGGTTGAATAGAAATGAGTAAACGTTTGCGCTTCAGACATTCGGTCGCGATTGGAGAAGACCATGGTGATTGATGCGGAGTGCTCAAACAGTTTCTTAAATAATAAGGAAACTAGTAGGGGAATACAATTTTTGCAACCGTTGTTTTTCAAATTATACAGGATAGCGCAATCTGGCCGCGGATGAGGTTATCATCATCCATCACCGGAATATCCATCATACGTCCGCACTGTTGAATAATACGGCCATAATAAATCAATGTTGAATTTCAACCCCATCGGCTCGGGAGAAGGATCGTCTTCCTCCCAGTAATTCTTCGTTGTAAGGCCGTCTACTGTCCTTTTTTTCTTACTACAAGATCAGTAACTGTCGTTCTCGGCGGTAATGTATAAGTAGGTTTTGAACGAAAAAAACCTTGTACTAGGTAAAAAGATTGGCCTTCTTCTATCCTTATATTGCCCATCAATCACCATGCTCTGTTTTCTCAATTCCATAAATTGTTTCTGAGGACTGGTTATGACTGAAAGATCGTTGCAAAAATCAGTTCTGCAATCTTCACATAATGTTTGGCTTTCCTGCATATAGCGTTGTATACGCTACTCCAAACACATTGAATAAAACAATCTCTCTTTCTTTATTCATGTCAGTATAATAGATTCTTGTTCCAAGGCCCGCATCTGTACATACCCTACCGCCTATTTAGAAATATAAAAATGAAATAATAATAATAATTTCGCAATAAATCAGTTTGGCTATGATTATGGCAATGGTTAATGCCCGGTTGCGAAAAAGTAGTCCAGGTGCAGGAGGCGAGCAGCTGACGCGGGATGCCTTTTCATGAAAAAATAAGAGAAAAACGCGTCCGAGCGTTGGAGTAACACGAGGATGAAACGAAGGGGGGCATGAGAGCGAGAGAGACAGATGAATAAAGGAGAGAGCACCCACGCGCGCACGCGCCCGCCTCGAAATTAATCATTAAAAAACCTACACTACTTGTCGGCCTAAACAGAGTGTTCATCACGAGCCTTTATCCTTGGCTTCGCCCCGGAGAAAACGGGACCTTAGCCCGAATTTTGAAATGGGATCGTTCGAGAGAAGCAGACCCGAGAGGCCTGGGTGCAAAATAGACCCAGTAATATTATACCTGCTTCCACTTCTTACATTGTCAAAATAGTAGCAGAGGTGTCGTCTCTCAGGTCGGGATCTAACTGCTCGTGTCACCTTTTTTCGTCTAATGATAGAGCGGTTTCGGCTTCCTGCCATCGGCGCTGGTCACACTTAATAGTAGGGTAAGTCCGCACGCGATTCGGTGATAAGAAGCTGCATCGATAGCAGACATGCTCGCCGGCTCAATGTTACTGGCATTAACGAAATCGGTCTAGATGAAAGACGACAATTTAATATATTTATATGGAAATCTGCGAGATTCAGAATATCACGTCTAAATGGCTGCTCGTGAGAGCATCATGTCAGCGCTGTGTAAACCAAACGTCATCATAATAACGCTTGAATAAATAAATAAACTTGAAATTAATCAACTTAATGTAGAGCACCTAACTGGAGTAAATATATCACAGTAAATATATCACGGGGTTGTTATTGATGATGGCTGGAACTTGAATCCTGTCTAACTTGAGGCCCAAAAAAGAGGCAGAAAATCAGATAAAAGCCTTGAGGTTTTTGAAGTGTGTACCAAACCGAACTTCCAGTGATTAACAAACTTCTAAGAACGATAAATATTCAACTGCTGCTAAACATCTTTACCGAATTTCGTTTTATTTTCCTCTAGTCTTTTTTCGTTTAAATCCGAACTACTGCACGCGAAGCTCGCTCACACCGGCATGCTTGACAGCGTTTAAGCCCCGTGCCTCAGTCCGAGCAGCGGTGGGGCTTCAACCGTGAACTTCAACAGGGAAACCTGTGTCGAGATCTCTCTAATATTGAGTTCCAGTTCCTGCTTACTTCCTGCTCTCGGGACTTCGGGAAGTTTAGGTTCAAGTACCGATGGTATCTCTCTCCTTTCGGGCTCACGGAACCCGTTCCTCGTTTCGGTCCGAAGACCGATGTTTTGAATCGTAAAATCAGCGGCATTAACGAGATCTTATTTTGATATTCGCGAGGAATACGGGGAATGGTAGTGCCGAAAATCCTGGAGTTATTACTTCCGAAAGTTTACATTCCATCATTGAAATCACACGCACAGCTATGTCTTATTTCTTGTTTGGTAACTATGGTTTTCGTTTTGGCCTTTTAATATTTCCTGGTTCCAAAATTTCCGATTCCAAATCTTCTACAGGCCCGGAATTTGTGGTTGGTAAAGTCTATAAAATGCCAATAACAAATTCTTTACCTCCTCCATTTAAATTTTCGGGTAGTATTTATATGTTGAACAATAAAGCGGTTTCCTGTCTCCTCTCACCTGTTTAGACTAGACTCGGTTTCCTCTGTAGCTTAATAAGGTAGCGAGGTACTTAAGCACGTCTGATGCTTAAGCTTGTCGACACTTGTGCTTTAGTCCGATCGGGTATTGTAATATCCACGTATGACTGTCCGAGTCATACTCGGTCCTAATCTAGGTCTATACCGAGAATTTATAGGTCCTACAGAATTTATCTAAGGCGAACGGATTTCGAAAGGCGAAAGGAGTTTATTTTAAATCTGTCGGACATTAATTTTAAACGACACAACCGCGGACGAATGCCGTAATCAGTTCGTCACGATGCCAGAAATTGGACGTAGTGGTTTATTTATGGGATCCTCTCGCTCGTCACTGAACAGCTGTCTCTTTCACACAGACCCAAACGCGATAATCCTAGTTAAAATTAAAGCTTCAGACGTTGGTCACTCCGCAGAGAGATAACGTTCGTATAGCGGTTTAATTAAAATAAAAAAAAAGTTCAAGTTGACTGTGTGGCATTTTCAACTAGCGTAAGAATTAATAAAACGTTTATGCAAGATTATAATTGAACGCTTTACTCCTTTTTTATTATTGTACTTTTATGTATTAATATCATAAAAAACATGAATATCGACACTACCGATGATAATAATAGAGTACGGTCAGGTCTCATTCCTGACAAGTGGACGACTGTTTAAATCTGAGTTGGCGTCTCTCCTGGGGCCTGTCCTTGGGGGTAGAAATAAAAATCTACCCGGTGTTGGACAGACAGTTGGACGGCGCTCCCAATTGACTTTCAGTGTTATTAGCGTACTGGACTAGACCGCCTACTGACGACGGTCGTAAACCGAGTAAAACGCGAGAGAGGACATAGACATAGCAGGATACAGTACCGTACCGTTCCTTTAATAGCCGAAATATCAGTAATAATAAATAGAAAATGTTATTCCGTCAACATTCAATCGGACTGCGTCGGCTGAATTTTGAAACACTTAGACAGTAGAAAACGTGATAATTATGAGTTCATTCTGTCAGGATCAGATATATTGGCATTTGGTCTCCTCTGGGCCAATTTCAGTGGTATGCATTCAGCGAAGTCATAAAATATGACGGTTTTTAAGAAATATTTAACTGGCACGTCAAACAAAGGCTTCGAGATATGGCAGCCATTTTCATTTAGAATTTTATTGGAAATCGCCTTTTAAATATGTTATTATTCTATACTGCTGTAGGTCAGCGAGGGTTTAGAATGATACAGTTCAATCCCTAGTACGATCTTCTGTCTCCACTCTTCCCTAAGCCAGACCGGTTTCACCTTTCCGCCGTCGTCAGTAGCAATTCGCTATTAGTGTATTTAGTTAAATATTATATTGGCCGAAAAACAGTCAAACAAGTAAAAGATAAAAAATCACAGGTGGGATAAAAAAATTATTAAAATTTTGGAGTGTATTGGCGATGAGCCTTTCCTGGAAGAGGGAATTAAGATGAATAAAGTCGTTATGTTGACAAATATGATAGTAAACTTTCTGTTGAGGTACTTCTTCTATATTTTATTACCGGAGGAATGTTAATGGAATGATTACGGTAATAATTACGGACAACAATGATTACAAATTTTAACGCAATTTTGACGGCCTCTCGCCAAGAAACAAGGCACCCCTTTGTTTAGGGGTGGATTTAACGAGGGCCGAGGTTTTATAAATGTGGACCGGTTATAAATATAAAACGAACCCGTGTTTCTCGGGGGGTAATGGGCGTGACTCTGAGGTGAGAGCGAAGGATCGTGGGTGAAGGGTCGAACCAATGTCGTAACATTGGGCCCGCATCCAAGGCCCCCCGTGCCTCCGTTGCAGATGCATTCCCATTAGGCGAATTGAAAAAGAAAAAAAAAAGAAAAACGGCCCCCGCTGCCCGATTGGCGTCCGTTTGAGAATTCAGGAATTTTTTCATCGCTGCGTCCTTCGTTCGCAAAACCTGCGCAAAGAACTCCGGCTCAATTATCCCGAACAGGGCGAAAAAAATTATCGGACTATTTACTTCAAATTATCATTTTACGCCACAATCGCAGCAATGGTTGCAAGTTGGTGCAAGCGGTGCCTTAACTCATCACTACAAATCAGGATCGATTTAAACCGAAAATTTGGACCATTACTAAAACGGACATCAAAATTGACCTTAAGTAACAAACTGACAATATACAAAGCGATAATTAAACCGACATGGACATACGGTATAGAGGTATGGGGTTCCACCGAGAAATCCGACATCGCTCGCATCCAGAGATTTCAGTCAAAATTCCTTCTTACCGTTCTTAATGCTCCCCGGTATGTTTCTAACCACACAATCCACCATGACCTCACAGTCGACAGTCGACGAAGTCGCAAAATCCCGGTTCCTGAAGTTCCACTCCTGCCTTTCTCCTCATCCTAATCCACTCGTTCAGTCCCTTTCCTCTCTTACCCATCAATTAACCTCCCCCCCCCGCATCGTTTTAAACGCCGCTGGCCTAGAGATCTTCTTAGCCCTTAGTCCATAATTGTTCTTGTGTCAAAAGTGCCATCTTTTGGTGGTTTCTTTTATCACGATGTACATGTGAAAAAAATACATACAGCATTTGTACTTATAACATTCAATGTTGATTTTGATTGTACAAAAAAAAGGTTATAAAGCAAATCAGGGGTTCCGATTTGAAAAAATTATGTACGTACATTTATTATAAACAAATATAATATATATGATCATTACTAAATTATTTTAATTACACTTTAATTATGTTATGAACTAGTATAATTAACCAATATGTAACTATGACTACAACTTCAGTCTCTTCCACTCGCCTGTTCTGTTCTAATGTTGACCTGTTGCGTTATCGCGTTATGGCCATTAGCTTTCAATCAGTAACGGAGGTCAGTGTAGCTTAACTCCAAAACTGATGCTACTGACGATGGGGAAGAGGCGGCACTTGTCGAGCTTCGTATTGAATTGGCGAAAGGAGACTGAAAGTCGCACGTGCGATTATGCCGCGAACAATAGGGGAATAACCCGTAAAGTAAATTCTTGTTATCTCTGGTATATGATACTCTCAAATCCTAGCGCCGAGTTGACATTCTGAAAATTACAACTGTAGCGTTTTACAATTTCGTGTGAAGTTGGTGCAAATAGTCTATCGTTTAAGTGTAAATTTGGGCATTGAATTTAAAGATTCAAAATTTCAAGCGCAGTTTCATTTGGCGTTAATACCTTGAGTCTGAAATCCAATTTTTCCGAATTTTTTCCATTTTTCCAATCTGCAGTTCATCGTCATTTAACAGACATCATCTTCGGCCCAAATAATCACTATTCTAGTTGTTCTCCGATCTGGCTTTTCGTCGGAGGAATAGAATGTTAAGAAAACTTGTGTGTTTCTTTTGAAAACGTGATTGATAACAAGAAATAGTTCGAATTCTTGTGCTCCTTGCGGTTCACCGTCCGCAATCATATTTCTTCGGTGTTTCCATCGTCGAGAAAATTATGGTTTTCTGGCGTTTCAAATTGCATTCCCGCTTCCCCCCGCCCCATCGTGACCGAGAGTAACAATATGGCCCGGTGGTTGGTTCCAACTTGCATTAGTCCGGATCGAAATGGGAGACGAAATAGAATTTATTGCTGGCCCCCGCCCCCGATTCCTCGTCGATATTTCCGTCGTAAAACGCTGAACGGATTACCGTCGGTAGCCGAGTCACCGCGGTGAAATTCAATAAGACGTGATAGTTCAAATGGACTTAGTGGCCCCTCCACGATATCTATAACTTTCTTTTATTTTAATCCAGTTTGAAAATATCCATATAACAGCGTCCCAAGGATAAATTATGCTATCGGCTTTGAAAATATAATAATAAATGTTTTCAAAATATCTTTTATTTTTTGTATTGTATGTTATATCGCTGGAATCCCCATACCCGCTCAAAAGAATCGACCATTACTAAAACGGACATAAAAATTGACCTTAAGTAACAAACTGAAGATATACAAAGCGATACTTAAACCGATATGGATATACGGTATAGAGCTATGGGGTTCCACCGAGACATCCGACATCGGTCGCATCCAGAGATTTCAGTCAAAAGTCCTTCTTACCATCCTTAATGCTCCCCGGTATGTTTCTAACCACACAATCCACCATGACCCCAACATACTGACAGTCGACGAAGTCGCAGAATCCCGGTTCCTGAAGTTCCACTCCCACCTTTCTCCTCATCCTAATCCACTCGTTTAGTCCCTTTCCTCTCTTACCCATTCATTAACCCCCCCCCCCCAGCGGCTTAAACGTCGCTGGCCTAGAGATCTTCTTAGCCCTTAGACCATAATTGTTCTTGTGTCAAAAGTGCCATCTTTGGGTGGTTCCTTTTATCACAAAATACGCGTGAAAAAAAATACATGCAGCACTTGTACTTATGACATTCAATGTTGATTGTACAAAATAAAAAAGGTTAAAAAGAAGTTATATCGCTGGTTTGATTTTCTGTCCCGGTAGACCGATAGACTCAGAAAATTGAAACTCCCTGTCCTTAGACAGTTGTTAAAACATAGGGATACAATGGCGACGGGTAGCCGAAATCGGTCTAGCTTAGTTAGGGTCGGACAAGCGGTAGAACAGGATTTTTTAGGTTAGCCGTGAACGTTACCCGTATCGTTAATAGCAAAATTATCTTTTATGATGTGAACGTGCTCTTTTCAACCTTCTAAAGACGGCTTCAAAGGCTGAAGTGTTTCCTCCGAGATACGAATGGCTTCGTCACAAGGATGGATTATCAGAAACTGGCGCCACGGTAAAAGGACACAAAATAAAGTCAACTTTTCAGCCTTTATCTCATATTTCCCTGCAATGATTTCCATCAGTTTATTAAACATTTTTAATCAGGATTTGGAGCAAGTAATTTTTTCTTTGAACCTTGTAGCAATTACAGAAATATTTACGAACTACGTCTCGGAATAAATTCAAGAGATAATTGTACATTCCGCGTTGTCGGAGGAATTTACAAACAGAGGCGTACAGCCGGAACCGTTGCGGGAATTCGGTTAATTGGGTTAATAAGGAACTGCCAAGATTCTCCAGACATAAACATTTCACGCTGGAGAAATTTAACACCCGAGTAACTTCTCATTTTGTTGTGAGGCCGAAACAAAATTAATAAAACTAAATTTGATCCGGATCGCGCGCAAGCGAAACCGTTTTCTGCTTACAGGAAGGAATAAGGTTACAGAAAGGAATAAGATTCGTGCTCGGAACATTTTAAATATATTTGAAGGGAATCGATTTCATTGACAGTTTCCCCTGAACTATCACGAATGTTACCTTCCTTAATTTGTGCAGGAATTTATACTGCTACTACAGACGGAGAAGCGAACATAAGAATGGATACGTAGGATCATTCAACGAAATAGAACCATCCGTTTGTACGGTTTTAAGGATTATTGTGTTTATTAATAACTAAATACTTCAATTCTTGAATAGGAATACGTTACCTCAGGCTACTATTCTTCCTTCTTGAGACACTTTGCTACAAGACTGTGTTCAGCATAAAACAATGTTCCGATAAAATACGTTTCCCAACGTAAAAGTATCATCCTCAGCGTTATTTCCGTTGACCTGAGATTTTCTCTTAAGATCCCAGAATCTAGGTTGGTAAGCTAATGACCGCATTACCGGGCCTGCGTTCGTAGTTATACTGCGAACAGCATCAAAGATGACGTTTCTTTCTAACGAGTAAGGCAATAATTAGAACGGGGTCCGGTGTTTTAGAGGTAAATAATTTATCTACGAGCATTACCCGACCTGTCCGAGCTGTACGGCCTCGAATCTGCGCCGTTTACTTTCAAAGTTCTCTCATTATTCCGGGCATATCACCGGCTTTATTACTCCGCTTAGAAAGCATCAGTAGGAAGTTCTTCCAGAGAACCAATTATTGAATTATAAACTCCAAGTTTGGACTAGAAGGTCTTTTTTTGTCTTTACCACGAACACAGCCTTCATAACAGTAAGTTTTTGTTCCCATAGTGATAATATCGAACGAAGGAGAAAGCGTAGGCAAAATTGTATCAAAGACCGAGGTTTTATTCTTCTCGTTGGCGACCGACTGCCCCAGTCAGATGGTTTTCTGGCAGAGCCCAGTCCCATTTTTCTTTCGGCCATTTTTTCTATTTTTTTTTCGGTCTCCCTCCCACTCACCGCCGACCGTTATAAATATAACAAAAAGCAGATGTTCTCTGGCCCTGGTTCGTCAGAGCTATAACCGGGAGGAGGGGGACCCCTCGGCCTCCTCCCGCAAGGCCTTTCTCGTTGCCAGGCTCCGCCTACGTCCTTACACTTGACTACCGATAACCCCCTCGGTGCCCCCTAAATAAAAACATACTCGGGGGCTACAAAATATTTTCGGATGTCAGGTTGTTTGAAGCTATTAATCTCTAGGTTAGAAACGGTGCTGCTCACATACCTTTGTGTACATATGTGTGTATGTATATATGGTCCATCGTTTAGATGGATCAGTAATGTTTCAGCTGAAAATTTATATAAACGTAAAGACAATAATATTATTAATAGAAATATAGATGAAAATTAATGTCTACGTATATATATATATATATATATATATATATATATATATATATATATATATATATATATTAGATTGTTAATGGATACTATGGTAGATATTTTTCTTGTATTCATATCTGTGTGTACTCACACACAAGTAATATATATATATATATATATATATATATATATATATATATATCAATAATAATGAATTAATAAACTTAATTCTTCTTATAGTTGCGAATTTCTTAATCCTCTCATGTAAACCCACTTCACTAGTTGCACTTCTATTATAAATTTCGAGCATGATTACCTATGGAGAATCTATGGACATTATAAAACTATATTGTATTTAAAGCCTAAATTAAAACTATTTCATGAATAGAGGAACTTCACGTAACTCCATAAGCGATACAGTATTGCAATAATATCGGTTTTTGTCGTACTTTCTATCGGTTTGAAATTTAACGCCCGAGACAATGAAAATAACGAGCGAAAACATTAATGAAAAATGTTAATAATTATTCGAAGGAAGATTGTCTCTTGCGGGGTGACCAATTCCAAGGTTATTGTTCGGCTGAAAGCCTTTATTTCTGTTCAAATGCCGGATATATACGATAGTTAAGAGTTTCGGGACTCGGGGCCTAGAACTAGTTATTATGCCGTTTTTAATATTGGGCAAAATCGGGTCCGCAAAATTTCATTTCAGTAAGTTTCCTGTGAGGGGAAAAACGTCGAAAATGTTCCATTTTAACTTCAAGCAAAAACGTCTGGCTCACTCCATTCATGTTAGGATCCTAGCTCAATTTCCCTTTTTTTAGGAGAAAATGCTTTTGAACTTAGAACTGAAAATTAAAAATTCGTTTGTTATTACTTTAAAGAATTTGGCTACACTAGTAAGAATATTTTTTTTAATGTCCTACAAGTCAATTTTTTTGTCTAGAATTTTAGAACAATTTTTTAATTTGTAATATTCCTTGAGACATAGAATGATAAGTGCAGTCAAATGAAATTTTATATATTTTGGTTTCTAGTTAACTCAGGAGATGAAGTTGGTTTTTTCTTGGGTGGGAAGGCTCTCCGAACTCGAAATTCTCACTGGGCATTAAATAATTCTGTACGGCCGTTAAGACCAACGATTTTTATAAGCGCTAAAAGGTCGTTCGCACCGAGGTAAAACACGTACACGGGTCAGAGGGCTGAGCTGAAAGGGGAGCATAGCTCTTGGTAACAGAGGTCCAAACAAAGTCGACCTTGGGAGTCAGCTGTGAGCACAACACTGGCTTCGGAGAGGGGGGCTTACTTATTTCACTTGGGTTCAATTCCGAACGTAGCTCGTATCCTTTCGGCTGGAGTATAATGAACAAAGTCGGGGGCTTACCTGTTGGCTGGGTCTTGGCCTCGTCCGCTGCCCGTCCGTTCCTTCGAAGCCTCGAGTCTAACTCCTCCGCCTTTTCCCTGGCCCGAGAACGGTGGAATCTCACCCCCTACTTCGCGAAGATGGCAACCAGCTGATTTTTGTTTTGTTGTTGTCACATGTAAGACTGGCTCCGATTGGGCGGCCGGCCGGCCAACGGGAGCGCTCGGCCCATGGACCCGGTTACCGGTAGGCCGCCAGATGGCACCCCTGCCGCTGGTAAACACGTCGTCACTACTCATCAGCTGATTTTATAATACCTTCTTTTTACCGGGTGATATTTTTTCTGTAGCTAAGATTTAACTCTTATCGGCCTAATCGTTTGCGATTTATGCATTCATGAATAAGACATATCGTTGGTAACATTTCGAGACTGCTTAGTGGATAAGACAGGTAAGTTTTATTCATAATTCATAATTACGAAACATGTGACAATTGTATTTCTGTTTTTAACCGTGTTACTTTTACCTATTAAAACTCTTTTCTAACGCAGAAAAATAAATATAAATATTTGAACTAATCGACACATTGTATAATATTACAATGTGTGAGAATTTTTCGTGCCCTATATTTTATGTTGGCTACTTTACGCTTGCCTATAACAAGTGCTTGTTTCTTACATTTCTATCTGCATAATTTATGTTTCTATGTTCATTCATTCCATCCTGCCTCTTTTATCACATTTTTAAGATGTTTCTCCTATGAATGTCTTTGATATCAGTCCTGCTGAAGGGTTAATTATAAACTACAGGACAGTAATAAATATGCGATATTGAGCTGTCCATTATAACCTATAAATTGATTCATTAATCCTGTAAAAAAAACTGATGAAATTGTTTCTTGAATATATCTCGGAAACTTTTACAGGAATTTTATGGCGAACTATTTTAAATTTCCCCTGCGGAGCCTTCTGAGGGTCAGGAACTACAGCACTGTTCAAGTTAGTCCCAGACAAAGAAGAGGCAGCAGATTATGGAAAACCGGAGCTGTTCTCGGTGCGACAGGTTCGGTGGGATACCTGTACTATTTGACAAGGCCCGAAAATGAAAGGAGAGCCATCAGAGTTACTATTGGAGGCGTCAGGAGGTTCATAAGGTAATTTTGACCTATATACTTTTAGCAGTCTCATGCCTGACATTTTGTTTCCTGTTAATCTGTTCTGAGCAGAAGCAGGTCCCTTTGTTTCTTTCAATTTGAGTTTTCGATAGAAAGTTAAGATTTGTATAAAATAATTATAAACCCAATATCTCACTTATATAGTTGAATCTTTCCATTTTAATAATTAAATGCAGTTTTGTATTAAACTTTACTTCAGGGTTACATTTGGTCTTGGAAGGAAGAAATAATTTGTTAGCAGATTAATGAAATTTCATTGGAAAAGAAAACTGATAAATAATTTGGGAGTTAGTTAATATTTTGAATTTGTAGAACAAAAACTAAATGATTTACTGTGGCAAAGTAGGTCAAACATTATCTCCCTTGTATTTTACAGGGAATTAGGTGGTTTAAAACATGTCCCTTTTGTTAACCTACTTGTGCATAGAGAAGAAAGTTGTGGACATAACTGTTTTCTTCTTGAGTAAATACCTACTGACCTACTAACTATCTAGATAACTAACTGTTCATGTAACTATTTTACGAATATTTAGAGATTTATTTATTTTAGTATTCATTAAATATTTTATTGATAATTTAATTTTTAGTATTTCTCACTTTCTTGATATATATTAATCATAATATTTATGTAATCAATGATTTTTCTGTAATAATTGAGTTAATAATATTACATGTCATATAAGCAATTAAATTAGAATTTTTAATATTGTAAAAATAATTAATATTTTTATAATATTTTCTTCTTTGGAAATTTGTCTATGAATGTCCAAACAGATACATTTTATTGGATGAATCATATATAGTTTTATAAATTTAAGAAAATATTACAACCTACAAACTACATAATGTCAATTCATCTATATTAGTTTCATTGTATTTAACTGTCTATAATGTTGATATGCTTTTTTTTCATCCTCCAGTTGTCTTGCCTATCTATGTTGGTCCACAAGATCAACCTTGTTTTTATTTTAAAATGTAAAATGTACTGAACACATTTTATCTATCTAGCATGCTGTGTCTTTTAAGTTTAATATAATCTGTCACTAAAATATATAATTTTAAGCTAAAATAACAAGAACATTGCAGAACTTAAATTTTTATTTATTTGTGTTTGCATTTTATTGTGTTAACACTAATTTTAATTTTTCTGGTCAATTTGAACACTGGACAAGATCTTTTATGAAGTGTATGTCTAAGTTTTCATAAAAATTTTTTTTACTTTTTCAAATCTTATCACAGAGTTAAAATATATAATAATGGATATAATTCCATTGAATTTAAAGTAAGTAAAATATAAATTAACCAACACATTTCAGAATTTGTTTTCTAAAGTTCTCTTATAATTTATTTAAAGAAAAATATTAATTGAACCTTTATTCCTGTTATAATTTAACATTTAATAGTTTTAATTTAGTATAGCTCACTGTTTTATAGTGTCAACTAATTTGACTCATTGTTAGTTGTAGTTGTGTAAATTTGTAACCATTAATTGAAATTATTTTTGTGTTGAGAGCACATTTTATTTATCATGGGATTATATGAAGCACCAATTTATAGGAGAGCAATATAATATTGCACTGGAATAGAACATGTAAATCTTCTATATAAGCATGTAAATGGATATAATTCCATTGAATTTAAAGTAAGTAAAATATAAATTAACCAACACATTTCAGAATTTGTTTTCCAAAGTTCTCTTATAATTTATTCAAAGAAAAATATTAATTGAGCCTTTATTCCGGTTATAATTTAATAGTTTTAATTATTAATTTGTCACTGAAATATATAATTTTAAGCTACAATAACTAGAACTTTGCAGAACTTAAATTTTTTTGTCTTTTATTCTGTTAACACTAGTATCCTGGATGGTTTGTTCGGGAAAAAGTATACAAACACTTATCCGCAGGATATACATTTTAAATTGTGTTCAGGTCATCGTACGTGGCTATTACCGTGTCTGCTGATTACTATTGGTCACTTTGGAACCTGGACGAGGAAGAGCCCAGCTACGAGTCAGCACTGTCTGGGGTCCACTTGAGATCAGCCGAGCGTATACTGCAGGGCTGCCTACTCAACGGAGGACTCTACATCAAGCTCGGCCAGGGTCTAGTAGTCCTCGATCACATCCTGCCGAAGGAGTACATACAGACATTGCGCGTACGTTCAATTTTACATTGTATTTCTTATATGATCCATCCAACTGTCGCACAGCAGCGATAAAGATTTTGCTTGACCCGAATCTCCCTTATCTTATAAGTGGGCTTATTGATCGGTTCTTCAGATAAAAATTAAGGTTTGTGTTTTGAGGTATAGGATTGTTTATTATGATTTAAACCTAAAGACCGATAACTCTTTTAAAGTAGCTATTCCTTATTGGCCCGAATTTCATAAGTTCAAATTTAATGTTAGGACTAATAACTCATGGTTTCATTAATAATGTATATTTCTTCTCTTCTGTTCAGTCTTCAAAATCTCAAATGTATTTTTAACTTCAGGCTGTATTAATAAAACTTCATCCAAGTTGAGAGATTGACTCCAATTTGTGCCAATCTGGTGTTTTTGTGAGATATGCCAGAAATTCAGAAGAGCTTATTAGACAAAAACAATGTAAATTATAACATGAAAAGATCATAGTCTATTTTGTTATCCATGAATTTCAGGTCCTGCAAGACAAGTGTTTAAAAAGAAAAAAGGGGGAGGTTCATCAACTGTTTCTTGAAGATTTCGGTAAACCTTTAGAAGATATATTTGAATATTTTGATGAAGAACCCGTTGCTGCAGCGAGTTTAGCTCAGGTATGATTAACAGTGCCAAATATATACAGTCATTCATATATAATGAATGGAAAACCATGAATTAAAAATTTAAAGTTTTTGTATGTTAGGTTAGGCTTAATAAAACTTATAATAATACTAAAGATCCCTATGCTGTCTATAATAAGCATGATACTATCCTTTCAGGCTTAATACTACTATCAATAAGTCTGCCTATCCATTTGGTTAAGTTAGGTAGATCAGAAAATTTAGTGATATTACCTGCATAGATTTAACTATAACAGCAACTTTTGCTGTATGCAAACATATGAAATTTTATCATATTTTTTCTTCTAACTTGATAATAAATGATCTGGCTTTTTTAATTTAAATCTTTTTCCTTAGATGTTTTTATTATGCAACTAATATTGTTATGTACTTCATTGTAATTATGCATTATGTATTGTAATTTTGTAATTCATGTAATTGTTGTTGTATCTAATCATTGTTAAGTAATTATTGGATTAACTATTCTGTGCAAGTAGAGAAAAATTAAGAAGGAAATTAAATGTACCCTCAATACTTGCAGTTAAGTCCTTAGGGTTAAGCATTTCAAGGACACTGTAAATGTGTAAAGAAATGTAAAATGAATTTTCAGCTTTAAATAAACTTAATCTTATGCATTGAAATTTCTCTGTTTCAAACAGGTTTTCAAAGCAAAAACTAAGGACGGAAAGGAGGTGGCTGTGAAAGCGCAGTATATAGATTTGCAGGATAGATTTGTTGGTGATATTACAACTGTGAAGATACTTTTGACTTTGGCTGGCTGGCTATTCCCAGATTTTGACTTTGTGTGGGTCCTCAATGTGAGAGCACAATTATTGTTGTAAGCATGTCTCTAAGCTTATGATTACATTCGGAATTAACACTTTAATATATTCTGAATATTGTTAGAAATTAATTAATGATTATTGTGGTTTTTTGGTAGAGATGTATAATATTTATGTTTAGAGATGTAAGTTTTGGTATTTGGGTAGTAGATTTTATATTGTCCTGTTATAACAATTCCTCCAAAGTAATAGAATAATTAATCATTTAATAATGTCAGTGTAGTGTATAAAATCAGTAAGTACAAATTTGTATATTCTTTGTAAATTTTAATTTTTCTGGCTAATTTGAGCACTGGACAAGATCTGTTATGCAGTGTATTAATAATTAATTTCTGAGAGTTATTAATATAAGAAATTTTCATATATTTCTATATTAAATTTGTACATTTTCTTCATAATAACTTTTTAACTTTTTAAAAGTTATCACAGAGTTCAAATGGATATCATTTCATTTACTTTAAAGTAAGTAAAATATAAATTAACCAACACATTTCAGAAACTGTTTTCTAAAGTTCTTTTCTAATTTAGTTAAAACAAAAAAATGAATTTGAGCCTTCATTCCTTTTTTAATTTAACATTTAATAGTTTTAATTTAGTATAGCTCACTGTTTTATAGTGTCAACTAATTTGACTCATTGTTAGTTGTAGTTGTGTAAATTTGTAACCATTAATTGAAATTATTTTTGTGTTGAGAGCACATTTTATTTATCATGGGATTGTATGAAGCACCAATTTATAGGAGAGCAATATAATATTGCACTGGAATAGAACATGTAAATCTTTTTTATTATATTTCAGGAACTGAGGGGTACACTAGAGAAAGAACTAAATTTTCTGAATGAAGGGAAAAATTCAGAACACTGCGCTCAGGATTTGGCTCACATGAAGTTCGTCTACGTTCCCAAAGTCATTTGGGATATCAGCAGCACAGTAAGTATACCTCTGTATTCAATAGCGCCTCGATAATTTTTTAATTAATAATTTTAAATAATAGTTATATCATTAAAAAAAAAATTCCCCTGGTGGCTCAGTTTATTCAACCATTGGCCTGAGGGTTCCAATCATGCTAAATATATAAACATCGCCCTCCCTATTTAGTTTAAAAATTATTTTAAGCTAGTTTGTGGTTGAAATGAATGCACTCATTATGCATATCCACACTGCACTTATCTCCATATTAATTTGAAAAAATCAGAAACAGAACTACTACATTATTAACGGTATTTAGTACTCTGAATGTCAAAAAATAGTTTCTTTTTCCTCATGTAAAATTTGTAAAGCAATAAATATTGTACTTTTATTTTTTTGTATTAGCAGAGTGTATATAATGGTATATAAATTTTTCTATTAAATTATAGCTATTAAACTAGAATTATGAGCATGCATTGGTATATAAGAGGAAAGTAATTGTTATATTACTACTAATATTTTTTATCTTTAAGTTCAATAGGTTTTATGTTCGAGAAACTAAAACATAAATTGAGAGACTAAATTCTGTTATTCTTACTTTGTCTTTCAGAGAGTGCTTACTACAGAATTTATTGATGGTATCAAGATAAGCAATGGGGACGCTCTAAAGGAAGCTGGATTTTCATTGGCTGATATAGACCAGAAGCTCTTTAAGGCCTTCGCTGAACAGATATTCCATACAGGATTTGTCCATGCTGATCCTCATGCTGGAAATGGTATGATAGAAATGTTTATAACATATGTTTGGATATTTTAATCCAAGTGCCCCTGAAAATGAATCTAACCATTTGAGAATGCCAACATCAAAAATTGTTTTTAACAAATATTATTGGGTTTACTAAAAAGGATGGGATAATAATTTATTTTCTTATTTGATGTAAAATATTTGATTAATTCTTTATTTAATATTTGATATGAGTGAGTAATGCATGCAAAATTGTAAAAATAAAAATTAAATTAAATTTATTTAAATTTATTTTTCAACTTGATATTATCAGTAGCAATTAATATGTTGTATAATGAATAAACTTAGTAAGTTATTTAATCTAATTATTATTTTATTCTAATTCTTTTGTGGTTATACAATGTAAGCTTAATTTAGTTAAACAACAAATAAAATATTTAGTAATTTAGTAAAAATAAACTTAAAATGTTTTGCATGTAACTACATCTTATAAAAAATTAAATAAATGAAAAGATAGAGCTATCTAATAATGATGAAAGTTCTTATTTGTGCTATTGTTTCTTAAGTACCTGTTTATTGTATTGTTCACTCTGCAGAAAACTATTATATAAAAAAATAAATTTCTTATCCTGATAATAAATAAATATGAATTTATACAATGTTGGATTTTATTACAGTTCTGGTAAGAAAGGGTAAAGATAACAAGGCTCAACTTGTCATCCTTGATCATGGGCTTTATGAGGAAGTTCCAAAAAAAGTTAGGGAATCGTTGAGGGACCTTTGGAAATCAATTGTTCTCAATGATCATCCAAGTATGAAAAAGTATTCTAAGGAGCTTGGTGTCAAGGGTAAGTTTTTATGACTATTACTATTGAAAGTTTTTAGTTCTTTATGTTTTTTGTTTTCTTTGCTGTCAAATTCTAGAGCATGCCTTATCCCTTAATAATATTAAACTATGTTTCAATGCCCCTGTCCTACAGTGTTGGTTTGTCCTAATTTTATTAAATAGTATAACTTTTCAATACCCATTAAAAAAAAAATAAAAATACCATTGTAAACACTTCTAATTTTATATTAATATTTCTTATTATTATCCCAATATTTTGTTAAATGTTAGTTTATCTAATTTCAAATATGTCTGAGTACAAGTAGTCAAATCAGGACACACTGCATTAGGATTTTTTAAAAATAGGAATGCCATGTTACTTTTGTAGTTGGATATGCTGTTTTGTTCGATTTGAAATATTTGAATCTGTTGCATGGATAAGTGTATTGCTTATTGAGTGTTACGCTTGATTTACTTCGGCTTGAAACCATCAGTAAATTAGGAAGGCGCAGGAAGTGTACTGTTTTGACTCCCCCTTCAAATTATTAAACAGTTTTAAGGTGTTGGATATCTTTTAATATTTCGAATCTCGAAATCTGTTTTGTGCGTAATTGTGCCGCTAAAAATAAAAGGGGGAAGACTGTCGGGTCATTTCTCTTGAACATCAATGTTGCTTGTTGTATTTCTTCGACAATAAAACCGATAGTCGAATTGAAAATAGTTCGGCGCGCTTATTTTCGCGCTTAATAATTTTTTTTGTCTTGAGCGCCTCCCCGCCTCTCTACCTCTTTCTCCGTCTTCGGTGATGAATCGAACGACTGAAAACAAAAATAAAAAAAACTTTTCTCAATTGTAATTTAGAAGAAAGTTGGGTTTACAGAGGCCGACTATCGCCTGTTCTGCATAGCGCTTGGACAGCGCTACATCCCTAGCGCGGATGAAAGCGATGGCGACGGCGACATCGTGCGCTTATTTTTCTCCCCCCAGGGCGGCAAAGTCACTATGAAGAAGTTCTCGGATGTGGAAAGGGCCCGAATACAGATCGAGATTATGGCGCTGAGAAACCGCTCACTCCTGATTTTCAAATCAATGCCGAGCAAACTTATGCTTGTGACTAGGTACTCAATTACATTTTATTTCCGGACCCAATTCCAGTTGACAACTTGTAGACCTATTGATTAATATCCGTAAATTTTATATAATTTAATACCACCTGTTCCGTGACATATTTAATTATTTCTTGGGGGACTAATTGCGTGTCTCTTATGAAAATTAAATTAATTCAATTATTCTTACTGTATTTATTGCATACACATTGATTTAAACTTCAGTGAAATAATACGTATAATAATAATTCATTTATTATTCGGTAGGTTTGTTGGGCCAGCGGAATTGCAAGCTTCAGATAATACGATAACAGTAAAAATAGTAAATTTTTTACGATAGATGACATTAAACTGATGTGCTTACAGCATTGCTTGATTGCTTACCTGCTTCTTATCTGTGTTTTCTGCATCCTAGTCACATTACAAATTAATAATATCTCTATTTTTTAATGTAACAAATATTTGTTGTATTGCTATGTTTATTTTCGATGAAAAGAGTTGGCCTAATATTAAATTTAGTTCTAGCGTCATAATAACTTTTTGTTTCTTATGTTATTTTCTAATTTATCCTCACCTTCGGTATTCTTAAAATGTTTGGTGTCTGTGTGTTCTGTGTAATGTTTAGTGCGATGTTTCAGTTGATTGAAATAGAAAGTTTTTCCTTTCTGGCATTAGTCTTAGGAAATTTTAACCGTTCCTTCGACTTCCTCGATGTCTCCATTAGTTTCGATAAAAGCATTAATTTGAGTGTTTGAGTTAACACCAGTTGTATGGTTGCAGACTATGCTATGCTCGCTGAAATCTTCACGCAGAGACCGTTGCGTCAAATGATAGTTATATCGCTCCAACGTCTCACAGATGTTGATATGAAACAAATGGCACAGTTCGTACAGAAGCATTTCGATCAGGTTATGACCGTTCTCCGCCAATTGCCACATTCCCTGATTCTAGTAATTCGGTACGTTAACACCACCATTTTTCCGCTTTAATTTAACACAGTCCAACTTTCTCCCTGTCCCGCTTGAGCTCTCCGAACAGGCAATGTTGAAAGCACACGCTATTTTCAGTTTAAAAAAAACAACATTTTTTAACGTACAGATCATTTCACCAGGCACGAATGAGAATAACCTCTCGAAGAGACAGAGGTTTTGAGAATGCCCCCCCCCCCCCCGTACTGTGAGATTTGTGAAAAGACATATTGTTGCTTCCGTACCCTGGCGTTGTTTTCAGGTGACAAAAATTTGTGCTGTATAAATACGCCGGTATAAAAGTTCGAGCGTATATTCGTCCTTCGTTTTCAGGAATATAAACACCATCAGATCGATAGCTCATGGCCACGGCGACCCCGTCGACAGGTACAAAGTGATGGCGCGGTGCGCCACGCAGGGAGCTTTTGCCGCCAAAAAGGACAGCCTCTCGGCGAGAATTTCGGGCTGGAAGGGAAGAGCCCATTTCGAACTCAGATTGTGGTAAGACCACAATTATATCATTACACTATTTCTCTAATACAACATTCTCATTAATTACAATAGGAGATAGTTAAGTTCAAGGCATTCAATATTGAAAGCAATGTACCATAAAGTGATTTAATCATGGTAAGTACCACAAATAATAAAGCAGGAATTAAGTTGCAAGAGCATTGTTTCCATAGAGTGCATTTACTCATTCAATATATTCCCCCCGGGCACAGTGGTAGTATAAGAGCAATTAATGCGCTGTAATTTTCAAACTGCTATTTTTGTACTCTTTTATAACAGTAGTAGGCATCTTGATGAAATTAGGATGTATTTGGAATATATATTCAACTATGCAAACTTCTACTTTCTCTATCAATTGTAACATAATTTGTAATTGTTGCAGGTGGGGTGGAGTGCGGGTTTGGTTCTTCAAGATGTACTTACGAACATTGCAGCTATTCTGTAAACAGCCTAAAATACAGGGCATACTCCAGACTGTTAGAGTATATTAAATTCATTACTAGCTTTGTTGGTTATTTTTGTTATTGTCAGTATGAAGAATGATTTATCTTTTATACTTTAGATGTAACTAATGTAAAATGAAAATCCACTTTATAAATATTTTCACTACATGTTAACAGGTTTTTTAACTACCCTGTAATGATTAATTTTAATGGGCATTGTTGGAAACCAAAGAAAGACCATATTATTTTGTTAATGCTCAATGTTATATTTGCTACTGAATAAAACTTAATTTATTTATATGTTGTTTGTTCTTTATAATATAAACCTGTGAAACCCGATTAATGTCTTGAATATATTCTGCTTATAAAGAAAAAAGCTGATGTAAAAGTTCAACTAGGATATTACAATTTTTGAAATAATAATGCGCTGATAGTTCCAAAAATTGCCACCAGATGGCAGCACCTGACGGGAACGTACAAAATTCAAACAGAGACCTTGCATCTCATATTCTGATACATTTCTCTGGTAGTTCCAAAAATCGCCACCAGGTGGCAGCACCTGACGGCTACTACTAGCTCTTGTAGTGCTGCTACCTGGCGGATTTTTTCCGAACTAATTCCATCGGTCATTACCGGCTCTCGTATCGGACCGCCATCTGGTGGCGATTTCTTGAACTACCAGCGCCCTCTAATATCAACGCTTTCCGTGCAGTGCTGCCGTCTGGCGGATTTTTTCCGAACTAATTCCTTCGCTCATTACCGGCTCTCGTAACGGTCCGCCCTCTGGTGGCGATTTCTTGAACTAACAGCGCCCTCCACGATCAACGCTTTCTGTGCAGTGCTGCCCCTGGCGAATGTTTTCCGAACTAAATCCCTCGCTCATTACCGGCTCTCGTAACGGTCCGCCATCTGGTGGCGAGTTCTTGAACTAACAGCGCCCTCTAATATCAACGCTTTCCGTGCAGTGCTGCTGTCTGGCGGAATTTTTCCGAACTAAATCCCTCGCTCATTACCGGCTTTTGTAACGGGCCGCCATCTGGTGGCGATTTTTCGAATTAATAACTAATTGGCTGCAAGATTTAAAATGTCTACCGATAGTAAAACTTAAGTTTGTGCAAATGCTTTCATTAATTTAAGCACATAACACATTTTTAAGTGCTACTAGAAGTTATTTTCGAAGAAAATTATATTGTACTTAACAAATAATGAAATATAAAGGATGAAATACAGTTATTCATCTATCACTATATAATATATATAAATAAAATAATATAATTTTTATATTTTATAACAACATATATATATATATATATATATATATATATATATATATATATATATATATATATATACATAATACGAAAGATATGAATACAATATATAAGCATTTGTTTCAGCAGTGTTATGTCGCATTTTTATGAACGGAAATAATATTTCATGTAAATTATATTATATTATTCAACAAATAATTAAATATAAATGATCAAATAGTTTTTAGCACATTTGTTATTATTTATCAGTACCCCATTTAGCTTTAGGTACATGGTATGATTATCAGTGGAGTATCTTTTTCTCACGGATAATGCTAATAGGTGTTACATTATTTTGCAATGAAATATTGAAGAAAATGCCTGTGTAGCATTGTTGTGTTCCATTCAGACATTGTTGAATTTGTCCTCGTGGTATTCCTTTGATTTTCAGCTCACAGAATGAGTGCTTTCCTAAGTTTAATTTTATGCCCTGAACTTTTTCTCATTTCATAGACCTCGTGACCTTCTCCAGACCATTACGAAGCCCCATCGTGAATTTTGTGGCAATCAGAAATATAGGATAGTTCTTTACACTGGACAAACGCACATGCTTTCATCTTTATATATAACATCAATAAAATTGTAATTATGTATGTGTCCATATATATACAAATATACATGCAAAGATATATATATATATATATATATATATATATATATATATACATTCTGCAACATAGTTTTTTCTGAAATCAAGAGGAAACATAAAAAACGATCATGAATGAATATGAAAAATTGTCAACATCAGATATTTTATTTTAATAACTTATTTATTATGAAAAATATATACAAAATTGGAACAATATACATTATTTATCATCGTATGTCTCAAGTACATCTGCTAAGTGCTCATTGTCTCTTGGTTTCTTAAACGTTCTCTTTCTCTGATTAGGCTTTTTCCTTTTAGGTGCCTGCATCGGTTTTTTCAAACCGTGATCCTGCATCGATCTAATTCCCTGAAGCAGAATGGAATGCCGTTAGAACATTGATGCTTTATGAAAAAACAAACGTATCACTTTCTTGGGTTGGAGGTGTTTATATTTTAGGAGTTGAAAATTGTCCAACATTATTTGTGCAGATCCATAGACAAGAAAAATATTTTTATATACCAAACCTTAAATTTGCAACTTTTAATTCAACCAAAATTCCAAAATAAAAACTGTTCGAATTAAGATTAAATTATAGATCTTTCAGTAATGCAAATAATTATATCAATATTAATTAATAAAAGAAATGAGCAATTTTGAATAGTATTTAAACATTAAAAATAAGGAAACAACAATTACATAATGGAGGCTTACCTGTTTCTCTAAATATTCTTCTATTTTTTGGTCATCCATACTTTCAACCGCAACTGCCCGCCACAGTTTCTGGAATTCTTCATCTAAGCCCAGAGATGCTGTTCTGTCATTGTAGAACATTATTTTCTTCTTATCAACAGGACGGGTTATATATATGATTTCATTTTGTAAACTCTGAAAAAAATTAACACAAAATGTTCAATAATATTATTATTATTCAATCAGAATAAATAACGTTAATTCCAAAGAGGTAAGGTATTCATATTAAATATGAAAAAAGAAACAGATACTAAAATAAAATAAAAAAACAGGTTTAAAATAAAGAAAAATAAATTAAAAATGATTAAATTGATTAAATGATTATGTTTCATATTCTAATGGGCAAAATAAATAATATTCATCACTGATGATATTATTGGTCATTATGAATCTAGTAAACATCAAAAGAGGGTATTTCTTTTTTGGTTTAATTTGGCTATTTTTTATGATTTTCATTTCATTTCTTGTCTTGATTATTTTGGCCTTTCAATAGTGTAACAACAGCCCAGAGATAACATACAATATTATGATATGTATGATATGATAATATTATATATCATAATTATAATATGTACAAAATATAAAACAGATTATTATAATTATTACAGTTCCCAATAAAGTCTGAAGTTTTAAAGAAACTAAGACATAAAAAAATAATGATTATTTTCTTTATCAAGCTCTGGGCTTGATTATAAGGAATAAATATATCTTGACAAAAAAGGCTGCATAATTAAAAGTTGTCGTTGGTAATTTTGATTTGTAGTCCAACTTTGAATGTAAACATTTTTTATAAAGTTTCCAATTTGAGTAAAACTATATTCTGAATGGTTCAAAACTTTCCTTTCTATATTTTTAATACAGATGCATACTGGTCCAAAAATTCAAAACCCTTCCATATGTCTCAACAAATATACACCAGCTATAAACTCATTCGCTACCAACCGTCACATATATGTGACACAGCTTTTTTTTTACCACAGCCCAACATCACACATATGTGACAGATATTTTTGCACAACTTACAAAGGCATGTTTGAACATGTTGAGTATTGAACAAAATTGTTAAGTTCTAAAAGTGTAAAATTTATGAAGTCTGTACTCGGTCTGCTCTCGCATTAGATAATTTAGAGTCTTTATAACAGTTAAAAATAGGTCATTTTAGCAGGGTTAGTGAAATTAACAGGCAATAAGTTAAATTTATAAAGGAAAAGATTTTGCTAAGCAAAATTATTAAAATTGTTATGTAAGTAGCTAGATATAAGTGAGCTATAAAAATTATTATTACATTTAACAGAAACATATCATTCAACAAAATGATGAATTTTCGTAAAATAAAATTAATTTCATATCGATAAATTGTATTTATATTTTTTATTTTATAATCGATTTCTTCTAATTTAATGTGACGTGGGCTACAGCGTTTAGTTTTTATCTATAGCCCAGCGTCACATATTTGTGTCAGTTTAAAAGAATACTTATTTTACTTTTTTAGACTGTTCTAAATACACACACATAAAATCTATTCCAATTGATTTCATATAATTGCAAAAAAAATCTTGGGCTATGGTGGATGTTTTCTCCGGAAGACCCCGGTAGCGAACTGGTTAAGGAGATAAATAATAAATTAAAAATCATTTTAAAGAAGTTCAAACCAAAGTTGTAGAATATTGGAAATGCCACAATGTTCGGATGAGACCAATTTTAAACTCGCTACCTTCAGAGCTTTCTCAGCATGCGGGAGCGACTCTTGAACATCCTCAAGCATTATACCGCCGAGTCCCTTGAGATCGTGCTGTCTGAGCAGCCTCAACAGTCCCTTCTTGTCGCGTATTTTGTACGGCGCTTTGAAAATGAATTTACCTTCGAGGTTCATCTCGAGTTTAGGATTGTTGGCGAGCGCTTCGGTCTGCAACCACTGAAATTAACAAAGTTCAATTAAAATAAGTACAAGAATCTAAAAATTAATATTGAAATGAGCCACAACCTTTAATGAGCCATAAACATACACATTAATTATATACTAACGATTGTAAGGTGGTAATTAATAGGAAAATCAATTAGATTTGTGGCTAACAGGTGTAGATCATTGTAACAATAAAAATCATCAAATTCTTTTTAGACTATGGCTTTATTGAAGTCCTAAATATGAAAGTAATTACTTTCAACTAAGTAAAACTGAATAACAGTTATTTTATTACAGAAAATCCATTATAACAGTAAATTAATCAAATATATGTAAATTAGTATGATATATGGTAATTGGGAGAACCAAAATTCTGAATAATACTAAATATAAATATATATGTTTATCTGTATACAAAAATTGGAGTGTTCTGACAAAATGAACAGATATTTCAATAAATTAATAATTTGAAGATTTTGAGTTTATTATCACAAATCATGTTTTAATATATGTATGTATGAAATAATTCATGTAAATATGGTTTTATAAAACCAAAGAAGAGATAAAATCCCAGAAAGCATTTGTATTGTAAAAATTCACTTGTGATGTTATTTTGAGTATAAAATACTTGGTCATATGTTCTATTCCTATCATGTAGTGCAAGTTTTAAGTAGTTTCTTGGGGGACTAATTTCTTGTCTCTTATGAAAAGTAAATGAATTCAATTAGTCTTTTATACTGTATTTATTACATACACATTGATTTAAACTTCAGTGAAATAATACATATTATAATAATACATTCATTTATTATTCTGGGTAGGTTTGTTGGGCCAGCGGAATTGCATATAACAGTAAAAATAGTAAATTTTTTATGACAGATGACATTAACTGATGTGCTTACAAAAATTGGAGTGTTCTGACAAAATGAACAAGTATTTCAATAAATTAATATTTTAATAAATTAATTATTCGAAGATTTTGAGTTTATTATCACAAATCATGTTTTAATATATGTATGTATGAAATAATTCATATGAATGTGGTTTTATAAAAGCAAAGAGGAGATAAAATCCCAGAAAGCATTTGTATTGTAAAAATTCACTTGTGATGTTATTTTGAGTATAAAATACTTGGTCATATAACAATGTTCTGCTCCTACCATGTAGTGCAAGTTTTAAGTAAGTATTAAGCGTTGAATGTTAAATATTAATTGTTAAGTAAAACTATTAACTGTTGAAACAAAAGATTTTATGTCTCTATTTAGAATAAATTCCTTCATGTTTGAATTATTTACTCAAAATATTTATTAGATTAAAGATTTAATAACACTGGTGTTAATAACTGGTCATAAAAATCCCATACCTGTTTTACTTTGACACCAACATCAAGCTGGTTGGTTTCGTCCAATATTTCATCTAGAGTCAACGGATGGTCATCACCTTCTTGGTGTCTTGATTTCATGTATTTAACTATTTTAGCCAGAACACCGAATTTATACTGAGAGCTCCCAGGCATAGTTTTAAAGCTGGAAATGAAAACGTTTTCGTACACAAACTTATATTCACTCAGTTCAACATGTAATTTCTGTTTGGCAGTATAAATATTCTCGAAAATAAGTACTACAACACCAATGCACTGGAAGAATATGATAAATTCTTTGTGTTAGCAATTATTTAGGTTCAAACATTTCATAATACCTTTGGAAAGTGATAAGTGATATGCACATGTCTAAATGCCTTCTCTTGAATATGGCCTCTTATAAATGAATGCCAGAACTTATCTGGCCTTTGTTTCAAACTGAGATGATTGTTTATCAATTAATTATAACTGTATTGATTATCAAACTGAAAGAACCCAACTTGGTGAGCATAGGCTTAAATGTATCATAAAACCTTTATTAAATGGTTATGGTAATTAAGGATAGTTTAGGGCAATTTTTAGGGCACATAAACATTTGCTGTACATGCGTAATTTTCTGTTTCCACCTGATTGAAGGAACCTAATCAAGCCATCATCAGTAATAGATAGACGAATGAAATGAGTCATATGCTTGCTATCAGTACTAAATGCAAGATGCTGAAATATGATAACTGGCATATCAGTGATTTTGGATACCATAAATCCACTTCAAATTTACTATCTGCTATTCAAACAGTAAAATAGTTTAGCCATACAGCACAAAATATTTTGAACCTGCACATAAGCTCCAGAAGTTTTAATTAAAATCTACATCCTTACTCCCTTCTTCTGGGAGTAATATGAAAAACAGGAAAACCTCCCATACTTAACAGGTGCCGATGAGGTGATAGGTGCTGGCTTTGATTTCTTTTTGACTTCATCTTTGGAAGTAAATGAGCTGTCATCTTTCTTCTTTTTTTCTACACTGAGAACAATCAAGCAGAGTTTATTTAGTAGTCACACTGTTGTAAATGCTGTTGGATATGAATACAGTGTATAACAGCATACTTACGTCGGTGTGGATAACGCCCTTTTTTTGAAGAGCTCCCTTTCCTTCAGAAGTGCCGGGTCCATGACTACTACCATACAAATGTTGAAGGTCAGTAACTGCTAAGCCAGTGAAGTCCAAGCACGATAAGTTAGAAGGTTATAAACAGCGTTGGTGGGAATCTACGTCAGTGCAATCAGCTGCTTAGAATGGCGCACTATTCGGGAGCGGCACTTTTCGAAACTTTCAAAGTTTCGCATCCTGAAAACGCGTTATTTTACGTTAATTTTCTTCGCAGAAAAAGCGTTACACTTTTCAAGTTGGGGTACCGACATCTCAAAGGAGTTATTCTAAATTAATATTAAAATAATCGCTAGATTTAACTCACAACGTTTCTTAGGTAGAATATTATTGTGTCCTGCTTCTGTTATAAGAATAGAACAAATGAGAACTATTGAAAATATTGATCGACAGCGTTTTCTATTAGTCCGACTTCCGCCATTTGCATATCGCCACCAGTCTCTCTTATGGCTAGATACAACATTAACCAAAAAATTTTTTTACTTAATTTTGAATGGTCTTCATTATAGTTCTGATTTCTTCATTTTAGTTTCTAAATAAATTTTAGTTTCTTAATAAATTTTAGTTTTTCCGGCCGTAAACAAATATATTATAATGGCCAGTGTGTCCGACATTTTTTGTTCTAGATAGATTTTCTATCGATCGATCAGTACGCCCGTGGATTTTTCTAGAGAAGCTCTCCGCGTACCTAGTGCTCAATTAATTATTGATTTTCCATTTCAGGGGTCGAACTAAGGTATCAGTATTCTGTAATTCCATGGGGCTACCTCTGGATAACGTTATTAGGCCTAATTTCGATGTTAGGAGATATATTGGGGATGAAATCTGTTAAACTGAAAATCGAGTCCGTATCTTCCGGGTGGTCAGCCATCTTGTCGACTTGGCCCTGCTAAGTGGGTTGTTCTTTCTTCAAAAATGTAACGATTTTATCCAACCAAATTCGAAATACGTGCTTCAATACTCGAGCCGGCATTTGTTTCTTTATAATTTTTAAACTCCGGGGTCCTTTTCAATTCTTTGAGAGTATTAATTATGCGATTTACTAGAGTTCAAGGTCACGACTGGGTTGCCTACTCCGCTCTACTGGTCTTCTACGAATTCATTCAATTTCCTCGATAGAAAAAGTTTCGACAAGCTTTTGTCGACTTTATTCGCGTTTAAATACAATTTCGTGGATGCGTACGCAATTAAATGCCCCATTTAGCTCCAATTCATAATAAGTATGAGATATGATCCTCTGCTGGCTTTGTGCAGAGGATTTTATGGCCGGCCATTTTGGATTTTCAGTCCTCTACCCGAGAGGGGCCTTCCATATCCGTTCAAATATTATTTCGTCGATTTCATCAGTCTGTTTTAACACTAAACACGAGCTGTTCTTTTATAACGGTTGTAATACTATTATACAAATTGGTGGGCGGTTAGATTTATGTAAATTGTGAATGCAAGTCTCCGGAGCCCAGTGAAATCCCGTCCAAGGTCACTCTTATATGCGCGTATTCCCTTTTAACTTATTGTCCGGGCATAATTATCGATACACCCCTGAATTGGAGTATTCATTTGATATAAAAGAGACGCGACGTGTGGTTTTTTTCCCGGTAGTTTAGTGTAGTGTAAGTGCCGTTTCGTGTTTCTAATACGGTTTCCGCGGAGTGTTGTGGCCTACGTGCACGGCGAGCAGTGCCCGATGTCGGTTGCGAAGCCAACTGAATTTCGGATCGCTTTGCTGTCTTCCAGGGGCGGAGAAAAAACTGCACCTGCGGAACAAGGTAAGACCGAAATATTTTTTTTTTCTAATCACGAATTTAGATTTTTGACAAAAATTTCCAAATATTTGTGATGCAATCTATCATACTTCTGCTCTCACTGTCGGGGCATTTAAAGAAGTTCACAACTCCGAAACGAGTTACTTATATTTTTCCAATTTTCCATATTACCATGATTCATCACATAGTATGGCATGAATATTTCACAAATATACATCAGTAGTCTCGATGGTGTGTAATTAATTATTATTACTATTATTATCGTGCACTCCTTAACTTTCAAGTGTTTATTAAATGGATGGATTATGTTGCCAAGACAAGTTAGTATTAAACCATGCTCCACCTCACTTAGCCTGTAACTTACAATTTAGCTCCAGTTTTGGCAGTATTACTGATTGTTGTCATGTTTTAGTTATTTTATTTTCCTTTTAAAATTTATATTCCGACGAAGGAAAAAACTTATTTATTGTATTGTGTTAATTGTTTCTGTAGAGTACAAAATAACTGTGGTGCAATACCCACTTGTACGGTGGGTATTCCCACCGGGGGGTATCCCAGAAATATCTTCTGAAAACTTCAATTAAAGCGTTTCGTCCGTTATTTTAAGAATATTTTCCGCATTGTTTCATCCACGCGCTGTATGAATTTTGTGCATCCAATAAGGTTCAAATCTACTTTCAACCGAGCTTAAAGTATTACCGAGGTTTTTAACTAACCGTTAAGACCAACTGCCATTGTTCAGCCGTCCCATAAACCCATCTCGAACGAATGACTCATTTCATTTCAGTACGAAATAAGAATGTTCCGTTCCGTGAAAATGATGACGCTGTACGCAGCGTAATGCCCTTGTTCTTGTTCCATCGGGCGGCTCGCGTGGAAATATATTTCAGAATTTCAACGTCTCGAGACATAAAATAACCATTAGGCCTCGGAATTAAAGGCCGGCGTGGAAGGCGGGGAAAAGCCATAATTTAATTCCCCCGTTACGACGGAATTAGGACGTCCTATTTATATTGTTTTTTTTGGGTGGGGGAGGGGGTCTTACCCCGCTACCTAAGTTTGTTAGCCGCTGGAGCGGGGCGGAGGGTGAATGATTCAGTCCATCTATATTTGATAAGAGCGCCTTTTAATTACAGTTGGCTGCCGGAGCTCAGTAAATATCATCGGTTTCCCGCAGCCTAATTCCCGGTAACGCTACTATTTGTCTTTCGCGTGTATAAAAGCGGTTGTACTAGGTGGTGGGGGGGGGGGATAACCGTTTTGAAATTTTCATTATTTCGATTTGTAAAACTCGGACGATTGCGTGCTCCCCTCTTCAATTAACGTCGCTCTTTTTTAAATTTATTTCTTCTCGGTGGAATGTACGCTGTGGGCGAATTGTTAATTGTTCCGTTTATTTCCCTGAGCGAGATACTGAAAATTGTATAACGTAGACATTCTAGCTACAGTTTCGTAAGGAATGTTTCCTCCATGTAAGCCATGTAAGTGTTCATAAGATGAAACTTATTATGAACCAAATGTTTATCGTGTATTTACGATGAGAAAATAATGTGTTGACTTCAAGAGCATATCAATGCTTTTATTATCTACTTTTTAAGGGCCTACATAGAAATAGTTTTTAGGAATTGATCCCCTCCTCTTTGTATTCGTTGTAAACGTTTGGTTTACGGGCGAATCTTTCGAATTAAATTCCTACTAAATTGGTAGGAACGCGGATTTTGAGTTGCAAGCCTTGAGGCGTTCTTCGAACTTTTGCCTGCGTCACAGAGGCACAGAGAACGGTGTATGATTTTCCACCCGATAAGTTCTACAAACTGTACTACGATGGGGAAATGGAACTCGAGGATTATATTGTAAATTTAGTTAACCGCGTTGCTATAACTTTACCTGCCAGAGAAGTAACGAAGATTCCTCACGAATCTCACGCCTCCTTCTACTCGTCTTAACACCATTGTTACGATTTCCTCGGTTCCTTAAAGTAAGAATGAATCATCAGAAAAGGGACACACCTGTGAGCTTACAATCTTCATGAAAATTGTGTTCATAACACAGGTAACATTTTTGGACCAAGAGACAATGAATTATTACATTTAAATTTTTGGTTTATTCGTATAGAATATGAATTCCCCATAATGTATAAATAATTATTTATTGCTTATTTATCGACCCAATAGTTCCGTATGCGTGATATACTCGGACATTATATACGAATGTATATTTTTAATTCAGTTTAGGATTGTGTGCAATCATCTGATGAGCTCGTCCCAACACGGACGTATTCCCTAGTTAATCACATCGCCAGTAAAATCACAGAACGGACGCAGACCCTTCCCCCTATAGAAGATAAAGACGATTTTCAATTTTTCCAACCCTTTTCTCTTTTTCTTGTTCTTTCGCGACGGGAAATGATTTAGAGCCTCGCCCCGCTCTCAAACGAAGGTCGGCCTTCGTGGAGAGGAAATGAGATTAAAAAAATTTTCATCACGTAACCCGAAGAGTTTGTCTTTAGGGAGTGGGCGGGGGTATATATAAAAAGAAGCCCCGGAACGAAAAAAAAGGACAAAAAAATAAGGCCCCGTTTTAGTATTCAGACAGAATTCGATCCTCCGGTCGCGGGGCATTACCGCGAATATCTTAGCCCGAGCCGGGTAAGGAGGGAGTGGAGCAAACCGGGGAAATTGGCTTCGGCCATCCACCTTGGGGATATGCCCCTTAACGAAAGGATAAATCAATTCCTGCCGGCCCGACAAGTTGAAGACTGCCGATTCCGCTCCCCCCCCCCCCCCCCAACAACCTCCTTTATTGGGGAAAGCCCTGAAAAGCGTCCTAGGTGTTCCCTCTTTTTTACACTCGGCTCCGAGAAAGTTTTCTGTTACTGAGATCCAGGACGTTGTATCGGGCGAAATAAATCCGAATAACCGGCAGCTCTTCCACTCTGACATAGATACTGGACAGGTATGAGCCAGTAAACCGGAGAGGTTGATTTGATTATTTCTGCAACAACACGAATGCTATATATTCACGTTCAAGTGTCTAATTGGCGACTCTTGACACTTACAAAATTACTACTGGAAGTCCATTATCTGCGTGGCTTTTGGGTATCATTTTGTTTTAGGTTTCTAGACCACCACCATTAATAATAATGACGGTCCTATGCTCGGCAGGTTACCGCGAAACAGCGCGGGCAGGATGCTTCATCGGCATGCTGGAATCATGGTACAAATAGAAGAGTGATAATATTTCAAAGGTTCGCGGGCCCCCAAACAAATAAAAAATAATTGAGTTGGGGACAGAGAACAAGGCAAGAGTTATGTTTAAAAATAGTTGTAGTTTGAGGGTACGCTTACCCTCAAACAAAACCATTATGATTCCGAATCTCGATTCGGCTTTTCAGACCCCGTCTCGAGCCCGGCAGGTACAAGTATTTATGTAATGTTCACAACGGCTCGGGGTATATTGTAATTCATAGGACTGGAAATAGATGAAATATCGGTTCAGCGTTAAACAGTGGAAGGAATTAGGGCGGAAAGAGGGGGAACCGGGAGCGGCGATAGGGAGCGAGCGCCATCTTCCACAGCGAGGTGTCGGTACGAGAATATTATTTTGCGTTTTGCTCTCTGTTGGTCGAACTCGCACGAGGGATGGAAACAACAAATTCGAATGAAAGTAACGGAGTCTAGAACGGGAGAAGCTTGTCAAGAATGAGAAATTAATTTCGGAAGGCAAGCCTCATACATTGTCACTTTCCTTCCTTAAGTTTCTATAGCTTTCAATGCGTCCATTGTTGGCTAAGGGGTATTATATTTATTTTTTCATTCACATTTGAACCAGCGAGTTGGAATTGTAGATATTTACTACTTCTGTATTCTATTAAAAAAATTTCGGGGAATGGTTCATCTTTAGCTAACCGATAGAACCCGCTTTACGGCGTTATTTCCGTAAATCGAAATCAAAATTTCTATAGAAGGTATCTGGCTAGACAGAGATTTATGTCGGAGTCAGCGAGAGAGCTTACGGCGAAAGGGGGGCATCAGATAATGTTCCCTCCGCGGGATCAAGTATCCACGGGTAGGGACCAAAACAGAGGCGGAAAAAACCCAATTAAATATATCAAGGGAAGGGGAGTTCCCGTGGGATGGGGGGGAGGCGACGACAACTTTTTGGCACGGGCCACCGGACTTAGCCTGAGTACGGGGAAACGGTCCCTCCTTATCCGATTTGCCATCAAAACGAGGCGGAGAACCGCCAGTGAATCTTCTAAACTGTGAAACAGGACACGGACCTGCGAATGACGCTTGTAACAATATTCCGTTGGGAGGAGGGGTCTTTTATTACATTTTATAATTGGTATTTCGTTGCAGTTATATTTGGAGCGTGTTGAGAAATTCCTGTTTATGAATACAAAAAATGAGTTCACTTTACTTTTATAAATAATTCAAGATACCTTCTGTCCACTGAAAATGAAAATCTGGGCAAATATTTTAAGACACTGGAAATCCACTTAAATTTGTATTAACGAAGAACACGATAATGGTGCTAGTAAATGGGCGATATCTTTCTTGTCCCCGCAATTTCAGTCGGTCGATAAATATTTATCATATTGAAGAAAAAGCAAATATACGAAAATATTTAGTTCCGCAGTCGGCTTTAACATTTGGAAAGAACTCGATTGATTTGATGTTCAGGAAAGGTAATTGCCAGATCCTTCCCAAAGTTGTGATACTAAATCAGTCAAACAGCGGTGTATTGCGGGTTTGCCGTTCTGAACGTTGCCTATTATCAGTTAGGTGGGGAGAATTAATATATTCTGTTTAATAATCGTTTTCTACAATTTAGTTTTTAAATGTAATGATTTTTATCTTCGAGTATTAGTATTATTCCTCAATAAGGTCCTCAATGCGAGGGAGACTTTTGATGGTGGGGGGGGAGGGTCCTTTTTACCTTGGCTAGAGACCTCGAACGCCCTTCTTCCGGTCACGAGCCGTAATAACGACCGCCGAGTGATTTATCGTCGGGCTAAATACATTTATGGTGGGGGGGGGGGGCGACAGATTGAAGAGCGTACGAATCGGATCTCGCCGAAATCGGATTCTCAGAATTCATTTCAAGACGGGACGAGTCAACGGTAAAATTCTTCAGCTGTTGTGGCTCGCAATGCTTAGATTTGGCAAAAATTATATAAACGATATTCGATATATGTATTATATATGTTATATAATCTTTTGTGTCAACAACGTCCTGTCGGCTTATTTGGACCGTTTCTCCGCCGTAATTAAAAAAAATATTTCAGTAAAAATTATAGCAACTTCGTCGACTGGGGACGATTTGACAGTGAGTGCTACGGGAAAGCGAGAGAAGGAGAGAGAGGGAGGGAGGGAGGGAGGGAAGGAGTGAGAGTGTGTGAGAAACGTGCTGCGACGGACAATCGTGTTGATTGCGGGGCTAGGCAAACTGCGGAACCGCAACTTCATGTTCTCTAGCCCGTCAAGCGTGTATCGGCCCGATTCGATTGTTTGTTTCTAACGCCTAGCAAAACATCGGCCAACTGGAGTACAGTTACATTTACAATAACATCTCTACCTCTCTGTTTTTTTTTATTATTGAAACTCTCGAAATCACCTTTTTCACATCTGAAATTTTTTGTCATACCTGACAAATCCTTTGCCTGATGATGACAGGCGATCTCCTGACAAAGATTTTATTATGGAATAACAAATGAGAATGGAGACGAAGCGTTTATAGCTTGGAATACCGTATTAAACCAAATTATTTCGTACCTTATGTCCCAATTAGTTCAACTTAATTAATTATTAGAACCAATATTATTATTTCGGTTGTATATTAGTAGGTATGTGTATTAGTTTTTTCACTTCATCTTAAGCTACACCAGTCTAGATTAAGATAAAGAATGCAAGTGAAGACATAAAATAGCAACTCTTCCGTTTTTGGACCTGAAACCAGTCCTGGGGTTTATTTTTCGACTACTTATGTGCAAGGAATACTTTCTCATTTTAGCGCTTCCCGAAATCGTAATTTGTCCACGTATTTGTATTCGGTAGTTACACAGCGAATACTCTTTTTAAACGGATCTTAAATTAAGCCCGGACCGAATAAGCGGGAGGAGACAGGAAATCGGAAGGGTGATAATAATACGGTAATTGTTAATGTGGAAGTGGGGAGGGGGGGTGGAAAGGGGTGTAAAAGGAGCATATTGGAGGTCGGGGTGGGGTAGGGCGGTGTCGTCGGGGGCGGTGGGTGGGGCGGGCACGTGACCCCGTGACGTCAGGCCCAGGATGAAGCCCGGAGCGGGTTGGTGGGGGCGGCCCGGCCTCAGTGGGGGACCGGGCACGGCTCGTGGTGGACGTACGGCCTCTCGCCGAGAGGAGTTATCGTGTCGGGTTTTTTTGTTTTTCTCCGGGAGGTGTGCCGAGTGGTGGTCAAGTGGGCTCCTGAACCGAGAGTGGACGGCTCCGCGATGCCGGGCCCCGCCTCGCTCCGACTCTGGGCTCGGCTCCTGGCCCTGCTTCTGGCCGCTGCCGAAGGATCGACCGTCGACGCTTCCTCGGATAAAATACCCCTAGGTGAGTGACTCTGCCGCTGCCGCTCACTGAGGCTGGGACCCGCCCACTGCCCCGACCCACACACACCCCCTACTCACTCCTCCCGCCCCCACCCTCCCCGGTACAACCTTATTTTTCCCTCTCGCGTGATCTCGATATCACGAATGATAAATAGACGTCTGAAACTGATGATTCGCCGCTGTAACGTGTCGAGATAATCTCAACCACTTCGTAATAACGGTTGCTATAAACGCAGGAGGGATGTACAGTACATCAATCTAATCATCCCCCGATAACCGCTTTGAAACATACTTTCTAAAGGATAGTGTAATATTTTAAATTCTGTACAAAAGTGGAAATATTGATAAACAAACGTGAAATCGATAATTTGTTATTGCGATATGTAAAAACAAACGAAATTCTATTATAAATATCAATTAAGTAAGAATATAATGATATACTGTTCCAACTCTCCTGAACAAATAATTAACGTAACGAACCTATTCTAAGAATATTTCTTTCCTATCGACAATATTCGGGACACGCGCTACGATATCTACCCAGTGCTGTTTTAGTGTTTACAAAAAGCTATGACAAATAATATCGCGAAGGATAGGTCGACGTGAGATACCTAGAATTCATCGGAATAATGTCTCATTAATCCATAGCAATAACTCTATATTCGCACATATTTTTCTTTATATTGAGATCCATACCACCAGTATAAGTGTAGCATAATTCATTTTTCGGACAATACAACAAATTTAGGGCTTAATTAAATCATTATGGCATGCCAGTGTCGACAGCGAAATAAATTGTTCCGTTTAAATGATTTTGAAAATATTCTACTTGAAATTCGGGTACAGTTTGAGACCGCGGAATTGCGGACACTACAACGCAATTTCTCTCCCATATATTTTACGTAATATTTTTAGTGTTCCAAGATCTGGAAAAGGTTATGATAGGCCTTTAATAAAGATTAGAGATAGAACATTGGTCGATAGCCAACAGGTAGTTATGAAATAAATATTATGTCCGACGGTGTTTCCAAGCTCTTCACGCTGCCCTTTTCCCGATTGTGGTGTCATTCCTTTCACTGTTAGGATCTAAGAACGATAACTTGAAGCCTACAGTTGTTTGTTTAATTATCTGTGCACACCTAGTCGGGTCAGATTACACAGGGCATAACGCGGACCAACAGGTAACTGGAAACGGACATCTGTCGAGGTGCTGCGCGCCCCCTGCACATTATCAAACTTCCGTTATCTGTGTTGTGCCAACGGCAGTTCGGAATAAACCGCCGCTGGGCAAAAAGTAAGCCGAACGTGCCGAGAAGTCGTTTAGCCGGTGACCGGAGTCAACGGGCCGATAGGGCGGAGGCGAAATCGCCGTTTACTTAATATAGCGCATCCCCCAAGTGCGTTCCTGTTCCATTAGGCAGTGGCAATTAATGACATTATGAAAAACGCTCAATGCCAAATTCAGTAACGGACACAAGAGAAATGTCCAGAAATAAGCTCGCCGGCTGAAATTAAGGTTCACTGCTAGGCGGATTGAAATACTAGGTTTCTGTAATACTTATTTAAGACTATTATAGGAGTGTAAATACTAATAATAATAATACCCTTCAGTGTCTGCAACAACTTGAAAGTATCACTGCTGGTCAATAGTGTAGCTATAGTGGGACGCCAGCCATAATAAATTCTCTTAATAATTGGGATCACTTTCCCGCAATACAATGTATGACCACCGAATTGAAGCATTCAATCAATATTTTGTTGCAATTAGTAATTAGTAACTGGGAGTCTTTGAAACCTGTGTTTATGAACGTCTTATGTGTTCCGAGTTATGTAATCTAAAAATATAATTGCTATATAACATAAATTAAGAGGTCTGCGATGGTTAGTTTGGATTACCAGATTCATGCTACAGTAAGTAAATTCGAACAGCTAGTCATCGGCAGACATGGACAATAGCGCGTTAACTGTTACAATAAAACATTACAGTAAACTATTGATTCAATGCTTGAATCCGCCGTTATAAATTGTGTAAGGTAGAAGCGATTCCAATTATCGAACACTAAGAGAATTTATTATCGGTTGGGGGACGCCCCTCTCAAACGGGGCGAGACTACGGCTACGATTGAAAACCAAACGGTCTGTGTATTCTAAACCGATTAGCTGGCCTCGGTGGAATGTTTTTTTTTCTTCTGGAATTTAATTTCAGCCACTTATCCGCGGCCACGCATTCGGCCGCCTTGAATCGTAAGAATAAAATAAAAATAAAAGTCGACGGGGGAAATATTATTGGGGGAGTGAAGGGCGGCTATCCTGTATCGGGGTCAAGGTGAATTTATGTTGGGGCCGGGAAGGAGGGGGGGATTTCCGATCGGGGCCCCGGATGATTTAGCGCCGAGGAATACGTTTATTGGTCGGGACGGGCATGTAAATATACGCGGCCCGTATCGCAACAGAGAAGACAAACAGTTGTGTGGCGACGCCTCGTATCTGTATCTCGAACTGAAATATTCTGGGCCGTGCACAGAAGAAAGAAGGGACAGGACCAACAGCCGGGTGGCAATTTTAAATGGATTATTTAAATATAGTCTTCCCTAAATCAAAGGGAAACGTGTAAAGCGTTGAATATAATTTTAATTACAAAATAACCCTTAATGGAGTGCGCAAAAGGGCATTAAGGGATTTTCTATGTAGTCTAAAAATGCAAACTGTTTCCCCGGTCGTTCCACAGTCGCCCATCTATCTGAGTAACTGTATGTTTAATTAATGGAGATTTAAATATACGCAAACATTAAATAATATCCGTTTATGATATTTAATCTCTTTATGTATAGTTAACGCACTCGTTAGCAAGGGATATATTTGAATGCAGCCAATAATTAGAGTACAATTGGAAATAATTTAACGAAGAGTATAGGAAAATCAATTTTTAATGAGTGCAAATTTCTACAGAACTCAATAACAGGTATTGGCGAATCGGTGACTAATTTTCGTAATTTCGACGCCGATGCGTAACTAAATAGGACTCCTCGTATCGACCATCGAATGTGCTTTAGAGCAATATATTTTAAGTGGAGATTAGTACCGCGTTAGTACTGCGGTTCAGTTATATTCTTTGCCACTATTATTATAAATAAATATTATAAAATATAATATTGTAGAATATTTTAAACAAATTAAAGAAAGTCGTGTTTAGGATATATTAAATAATAAAAAAATACGTAAAAGGCAACGTTTAGTATTTGGGTCAGTTTGGCTTTTATACTCCTCTAACTTTGTTGTGCTTAGGGGTGGCTTTTTGTCCGTAGTTAAGGGCAAATAAAAACACAATTAAAACAAATTGGAATTTCCATACATCCTGGTTTTGACATGGTATAAGTAAAAATTAATGCTCCTAATGCCATAATACTTACTCTCATAATTTTCATTTCATCTCAAAATTTAAATTTTATTTATATCTTTAGGTTTTAAGTGATTATTTTCCAGAGTGGATATTTTATCAGAGCTGTGCTCGATGTAGGCCGTTGCAACTTGTCCTCTGCGCGCCTAGAGTAATTCATTCGGGGGGCCGTTAATTAAATTACGTCTTTAAATTAATCCTCGGCGTTAAATCGGCGCTATCTAAATCCGATTACTTGTAGTTGGGTTCGCGTTTCCACCTGTCGCCGTTAATGAGTGTGTTTAGCGGGGGGCCCGGGGACTGCGTCATTGAAACCGACCCAGCCCCGTAGTGTTTGGTGTTGAGAGGGAGGGGGTGGGGGTGGGGATTTGAAAACCTCTACGGCTCCGGATCCGATTTCCTCCCGTATTGTCCCGTTTACCGTTTCAATTCGGGTTCGAGCAATTATTGAATGGACCCGGGGAATTAGATGCGACGATTTGGGGTGGACGGCTGGGAGCGGGGGGTGGGATCCCACCCAGCTACTGTGAGCATACGAAACGGCTTGAAGTGATTAGTGAGAGTCTGTTAGTATGTTTCTGTGCAACGGACATGGTGTCTCTCAAGGATTCGTTAGTTACATCGTATACGTATAATGTATTTGTGTGGTGGTGGTCGCAGCGAGGTTTTAGAATATTTTGCGAATACATTCGACAGAAGTTATAAACTGTTAGTAAAAACGGAGTAATGGCGAATTGACCCCGAAATTAGTGTCGTAGGGGTGCGCCTCAATGAATTTTCGGCCGGCTAATCTCCCAGGGTATTCCCCCCTCCCTCTGCCGCGGCTCTGGACAAAGTGAATTATTTTCCGGTTTATTCGTTGTAATCTTCTGGTATCCCTCCCGGGCCCCGCCTTATCTGCGGATGTAAAATTGCCGTCTAAATGCGGCCACCAACGCGGAATTAATTATTGCCGGGCGGGCCCGGCCGAGGATTTATCGGCAGTCGGGGCCGCGTCCGCGTTTTGTTCACCGGCCGTTATTTTACCCCCGTGTCATGTTTCTACCGCCGAAAGGTAAACCGAAAATTTATTTTCGGGGGGACATTTTGTAATTTCGTTCTAATGAGCCACCGAATACTTTCCCGGGCGGGGGCGGTCAATTTAACTTATCCGATTTTATTAATTGATCTATCGATTTTCGATACTCCATTTGTTCATAACTGTGATGCTAGACCGATTACGGCTTTCTAAAATCGACAAGAAATTACGCACCCCGTTTGCACTGTTACTCCATGAGGGAATGCTACTGACGATAGGGATGCTACTGAGAAATGTTCAATATAGTTATCAACCTGGCTTCAAGTTATCGGCAGTTAGTAGAGATCACACTTTATCGAGATCATCGTGATATAGACTGTTCTCTGTATTTAATACCTTATCTACAATGTAAATCGCCCACTCGGGTCCAATTTGCCTCGTGAGCGGAGTCCAATAAAACTTAGAGACTAATCAATACTTTTTCTTTTTTTTGAGTCAGTGAAGATCCGACGTTGTTGTATTATTTAACATAAAAGTTTTCGGGGCGGACTTTGCGAGGGGAAAAGATGGGAAGAAACTTCCCTTTTTATTCAACGGCTCCGGCGGTCTGACCGAGTTATTGAGAGCCGCTAAGAGCCAATCGCTTATTGTCTGGTTCTCATAAATAAAGTAGGGCCGCCTAGTCAGTGGGCGGATCCCCGTGTGGGAGATCAAAATCAAGTACGGGAACAGGTTACTTCAATTTCTCCCAAGCAGAACATGTGTGGAGTATTGTGAAGTCCTTTCAAATTTAATACCCTTTTTCACAAAATATTATGAATAATTTCAGAGTAGTTACTATTATGGGAACGAAAAATTTTGAAATAATTATAACGAATGATTTATATTTTGGCAGAATAAATGAGAGATAATGGTGGAAATACAAAACAAAATTAAGTAAGACGATGTTTCTTCTTTCTAGTATCTACTAAAGTAGATCCTCTCGATATCAATTTAAATCACTAATTGAATAATCCGATAATTATAGGACGGTCACAGCTTTTTTAACCAATGACAAGCCAATAACAAACTGAGTGTACTTTATTGTCTTCTCAAGTCCAAGATGGTTAATGGATAGTCAATATACAGAACTATCATTAGGCCGGCCCTAAATTACATGTTTCCTGTTTGGCGGAACATAGCCAACACACACACACCTCAAAGTTACGTGCTAATAAGGGCAATTGATTGATACGCATGTATTCAGGCCACCCGGAAAGTGATTTATTGATTAGGTGAAAGATGAATTGTGCCTATCTCAATGCGTCTTCGTGTCTAGTTATCATTTCGATATTAAAATATATTTACACACATTATCGATATCATTGAATTATAAAATAATGATTTCTTTGTGAAGAAACATGATTTCGATATATAATTTGGAAGTACCTCATTAAAACCTTAAACATATTAATTTCGCAGAAAGGGAATTATTGCGCAACTTATGTAACGATTACTCTGGAATGATGGAATAAATTAATCTCATGGGTATATGAAAGTCTGGTTTAACAATTTACTCTGTGATACGTTTGATCGTTTTATTAAGGCAAACTTTATATTAGGTAGTAGTTTCACAATTGTACTTGGTACAGTATACTTTAAATTCCATCATTATAATCCACTTGATTTAATATAATAACTTTTAATGGCATCATTGTACCATACATATTTTGAAACAAGTTTGGGGCTAAACTCACCCTCAGGCTGTATTCACTCAGGCTTCCACTTCCCCCTTCCTGACGCGAGTTTTCTCAGATTCTGTTGGACTGAATAATGAAGTTCGTTACTCAAATGAGATTGTCTTCAGTAATGAGACGCGAAGGGAGCGAATGCAAAATTGGTTTCGGCTCTTATCGTTTGACTTATGGTCCGTGTTTTATTTATGGACTTATATTTACGCATTTAACTCCGTCACGGAAATACGTGCCTCCCGGGGACTTCTTGTCTTCTAATTTTCTACTGACTTTATTAGTTCCAAAATAATAAATATATTATTTAGGTATATTTTTTCATTCAGAGTAAGTATTATAATGAGCCGATAAAGTTCCCGATCGCTTGTGTTATACTTCAAGGTGGTGTAGGTCCTGGTGACCATCTGCGCTTGGATGCTGTTCCTCGGAGTACCCTCCAACTTTACTGCAGCATGTCCCTGATCAAAAAATGAAGGGTTCCACTCGCGGCACGGTATCTTTTTTCTGAATACATACAAACTGTTTATGAAATGCTTCCGATTTCTTCTCATAAGCCTTATTATAGTTCCCGGAGAAGTTGGATTGTATTTCCTATCCGGTTTGAACGATTTTCTGGAGGATGACATCGAGAATTTGATTGTTGGACTTTGTCGCCCCAATTCGTTTTTCTCCAGGTTGGAATCTTCATCTTGATTTTTCGCTAGATCCTGTTTCTCTTTCATCCGTTTACTCCTATTCGTCTGCCGGTTCTTGCCCTAGATGAGGTCCGGAAGGTCTGTGGCAATGAAAGTGTCGGCTTATATCTCGGACCCCTATTTCGACCGACCCGCATAGTTTTCAAGTTGGTTCCTATACCGCGTTGTCGATATCCTCTCTGTAGTTTCGCGTTTACCGTGATTATGCTCGGTGTTTCTCTGAACAGTTTCCGTTCGGATCTTGTACTTAATTACGATATAGCTCTAACGCGGGTTAGGTGTCCACATTTCTCAGGGGGCGGACGGGGTTGTTCCGTTGAGTGGAATATGCCTGCGATCTGGTGGTACCAAAACTGGCATAGTCTTGTTACCCTCGGGGACAATTTGACAAACCTGTACTCGCTTTGTGGGACCAAAATCTAGGAAACAGTAGAGTTTGACACATAATTTTTGCGAGTTTGGTTCCGTACTCGCTGATTTGGCCGTATGAGAATTAGTGATATTTAGGAAGGTATTAGTCGACAGTTTAATGTTGTGTATTCGTTATTACCGAAACCTTTAATTTTGAGGATTATTTTAAGCGTACACAGGATATACACTTTTGTCAAATATTGCTAACGTTTCAAGCCGCGTATTTGATCAATAATTCCCCGATTGGAAAGGCCGCTCGCCCGAATCACGGATGCCAACCTATATCACGTTGGAAAAAGTCCCGCGGTTTCTAAATTATATGTAACGGGGAAAAGCCGGGAAAAATCGCGGGCCGGCCCCTTTTTTCATTTAACAAAAGGAGAAATATAGTCAAAAGAGGGGGGTCGGTAGCGTGGTGCAGATTGTCGGTAGCATGGAGTGGGGCATAAACAAGTCGTGGGTCCGGCAGCTAAATGATATTTACACGCAGTGATACTGGTCCAACCCACTACCCACCCCTCAGGGCCCCTCCAACCCAGATAACTCGGTTTCTATATAGCGGCTGCGGCCTACCTGTTATTTAGGGCATTCCCCTCCTTGTTTCTCTTTTCGATTTTTGGCACACACATCTCTCTCTCTCTCTCTCTCTCTCTCTCTCTCTCTCTCTCTCTCTCTCTCTCTCTCTCCTCTCCCTCTCCCTCTCCCTCTCCCTCTCCCTCTCCCTCTCCCTCTCCCTCTCCTCCCTCTCCCTCTCCCTCTCCCTCTCCCTCTCTCTCTCTCTCCTCTCTATTTCTTTCCCGATTGGGATGATCGCCCTCCTGCGTCACGCCTACTTAATGGACCGTATTAAGTTGAATTTAGTTGTAGTCCAGTAAAATATATTTAAAATTCAGATTGAAATAAAAAAAAATCCTAATCGTTGGTAAGGTTTATTTACTAAGTTATACATATAATGCATAAAAATTATTTACTCTGACCTGGTTTTGTTTTGGGCTCAGTTACTGTTCAAAAAGGTGCTCATTAAGGTAAATGGTTACTTCGTTATGGCGACATACCTCCTCCGGCTTCCAACCGCCTAGCTATGCGTTGTGTATCGACACGTCAGTTTTAATGACTATATGTCATGGAACGATATTTTTGGGGGGCTTGTAACCGGCGGACAAAGGAAGTTAGGTAACCTCGACCCGCCCCCATTTCGGCCTGCATTGTACTTGTGTTTGCCGTCCGGTCGTCCGTTGGTCGGGTAATCGAATCGCTAATTGGATGGAATCAATAAACGCCCCTTTCTTTGCGAACGCCTGCAACAATGTGCAGGAATGTTCAGGTTCGAGCCGTGGTACAGCTCGCTGAAGCTGTAAACTCATACCGACTGATCGAAAATGTTATAGGATAGTTTGCTAGGATTGGAAACATGATCACACGTTATAAGACAACCCGTAAAAAGGTATAGGAAACGGTAATATTCAAATGTGGTCAATTTTATTAAGAGTACACAATGCTAGTGAACTTTACTTCAAATGTTTACCTTTATCCCATGTCATAGACGATGAAAGGGCATCATTTTCACTGTCGTCATTCTTGTCGAATGTACCACGATGCCAAGAGTAAATATCCACGCGGTCGCGGACAATGTGCGAACGGAAAAGTGTCGGGGGCCCCCTTAGCGAATGAGTCGGCAAGTGGGGCAATTTTCAAGTTCCGTTGTTTCCGTTCCATTGTTCCCTCTAGTGGGTGGGTAACGCGGGGGCTCCCCTCACGTGTTAAAAACTTATATAATGGGCTCCTGCCCCCCCCGATAACCGTCTTAAGAAACGTTTTAAACCCAGGCCAAACCGGTTCACTTCGGTGGGCCCGATAGATTATTTGGATAAGGGTCTGCATTTACTGGGTCTCGTGATAACACCGAATCGTGTTGAAAATATATTCCGAAGAGCCGTAAATGCCCTTACGCGGCATTATACTAGCCACTGTTAGCGAAGGGAATATAGTTTATACACTGCCCATTCTGCGGTGTAGTTGAACAAACAACACTTCTTATATATAGCCATAAGAAAAAGAAGAAGAAAAAACCGAAAGTTCTCCCCCAATTCCCGGAACGGAGAAGAGTTCTTGATTGTTCTACAAATCGAACCGACTACAGAACTCGAATCGAGCGAAAGAGGGTAGAATATACTCGAGGTGAAGGCGAAACTGTTTGGATTTCAACCGGATCATTACTGAAAAATATATTAGTTTAAAACCTAAGATTTCCAGCCAGGATAACAAATTGAGTTTTGATGTCGTTTTAATGACGTTCAAAATTAAATCGGACTGCAGTGTGAAATTCGATACAGTAAAATGGAGATAAAATGGGGTCACAGTTAACGCGTTATAGTAGTTCTTTAAAATTGTTCACAGTACATTTTAAAATTATTATGCGAGACTATTTGTAATGTCTATAGTTGATACCGGCTCCACTGTGGAACCCAGTAGGATGGTTACTTAGTTTACGCCCTTTGTAGGATAGCACTACTAAGAATGAATGAGATTGCTCGTGTGATTAGCGAATGAGGCTTATCTTGTTTCCTCTCAAAATGTCAAAAATATATGTCGGTAATATTGTATTGATAGTTATTCCCACGGGAGACGTACATTTAAGTACATTCTTTCCAGCCCCAATTGTCTTTGACTATAAATGAAGGAAACAAATTTTGACCCACTCGATTTACCTATCCCATTCTGCTCTTCTGGACTGTATTGGATTTCCATTATCGAGGGGATTCCGGAGGGAAATTTAAATTCCTTCGCGGATCTCAATTCGGGGCGTTTAAATTACTCGTGCCTTCTTTTTTTATATGAACCTGCCGCCCTTTCCTCTTAGTGCAGTTTGCCGGTTATAAAAAAAAGTGGGACAATAATAAAAGTAAAACCGAGACGACCGGGAAGAGAGGGCGTCGGCCAGCCGTGTTCGGGACGGGTGACAGCAATGACGCATGGCTCAGAGTATAAAAAATTCACTCCCGCGAATGTCGTCGCGGCGCCTCCCCACCTGAGAGTTTATCCCGGTCGTCAGTAAAGGGATAAAAAAAAAAAAAAACGGTTGTACGAGGAGTTTAAAGTCGGCACCTGAATATTTATTGGGTGTCACCCAAATGGGTGCCGAGATGCTTTTTATTCTCTCGAATTATGTGCCGCGGGATTTACGCCGCTGTTCGCGGCCAAACCTGCACGACTCAAGACTGTTGAGGGTTTAGCGTCGGAGCGCCTGTAGGGTCCTCTGCATACTAATTGAAAGAAAAAGTATCCTTCATTAGTGTCTATTCAGGGTGTCATTGTTGGCAACAGTGGAATATGCCTTCAAAAGTCTCTATAAAATTTTGCCTCTCGCTTATTTCCTACTAACCTAGACAGGTTTTGGTTTTTCACTATCGTTTCTGACAGGTAACGATTTCATGTAGGTTTCTCACTAATATTCTAACGGAATGCCGTATAACATTGGTGAAAAATAAATCAAGAATAAAAATGAAAAAAGTATGAAACAAAATTCAATCAGCACAAAGAGATGTAACAAGAAAAAAACTGTATTTTCAAGATGTGAATATTGATGAAAAATGGAATATTCTTGGAAAATGAAAAACATAATAATAATTCTGTCGGTCCTTAATATAATTTTTCAACTTGGAATAATATTATCGAATAAAGTGGCGTTAGTTCGAAAAGTTTACGGGCCGAACCGTGGGGGTTCATCGGTGGATCCGTGCAGAAGCCAGAACGGATTTAACGCTCCGTGGAAACGACCCTGGGTCCCCGACTATATTGGACTCGGGGCCGGAGGATTCCCAGCTTCGAAATACGATCGGTTCCGGCGACGGAAACTAACTAACAACTAAGAAGTCCCATCGAAATCATTTGGGAGGTGCGACCGTGGGTCGGGGGGCCCCCCACTTTCCGGGCACCGTTAAAGGCCGCTCTACTCGTATTTTCCTTATCCACTCCCCCTGCCCCCCTCCTTTCCCCTTTCTTCCTTTTGCGCCTACCCCCGTGGAATTTTACGCCCCGGATATTCTTCGAGTCAGGAATTCGAGGACGGGAGCGAACCTGAGGGCTGAATAAACACGCCGAAGAATAACCCCCCCCCGCTCACGGTGGGAACGGGGTCGCAATGAACGCCGTCCGGAAACTTTATATAAACGAGTCCCCATGCGAATGTTCCCCCCATTGTACGAACTTCGGCCCTGTTTTGGTTTCCATAACAAAAATTGGAGATAGAAGAGTGGGAAAAATATTTAGGTGAAATGGCACCTTTATACAAGACTGGTGATAGAAAGAGCGCGGGCTCCACACACCACACCACATGGTTGAAACCATGAACCTCCTTATATATATGTGTATATATATATATATATATATATATATATATATATATATATATATATGTCCTCTTAACTATAGTAAGGAAGATTATTAAAAATTTAAATACATTAGTGGAATTAAATGGTGGTCCCATACTGAGCCAAACGGTAGAAGACGCTATGCTATACTTCCCACTTCAGAGTAGCGAGACTTAAGTAAATAGAGATCTCGCAAGCAAGAGTAGGTCTAACAATAATTTATCTGAACGTCATAGTGTTGGTAGGATATAATTGTGTGAACGTCTTATAAAATCTTTCCTTCACAAATAGTTTAAATGTTTAGTATATTTCTAATTTATCTCATATATCTGGAGTATATTATTGGTATAATTGTTGTTCCCCAGTAGTGTCCATGTGCCCAATAATTATACCAGCAAAAGCCACGAAGAATTTGTGACGGTTCTTTTCCTTTTCAGCCAATCGGAACTGACTTCGAAATCCTAATTTACCTTTATAATTCGCTCCGAGTTCCCAGTTAGGTAAGCTCCGGAAGTCTCCTGAGGTTAGCCCCGTATAATTATGCGATCGATCCTGCTCCTGCAGTGGGTAATAATAACGTCAAAGAAATCGAGAGAAATTCTGAAACGCCCTCTTAAAATTGAGTACGGAATGGGGGCTTAAACCCCCCCCCCCCCGTCGTGGATAATTCACCTTCGGCCGGCTCGATAGTATCTCTTTGTGGTCAGAATGTTCTGGACCTTGGGAATGGACGTTATAATTCTGTATAAAACAGTGACCGAAGTCCCATACAGTGGCTGAGTATTCGATATTTAATTAATGTTAATAGCGCTATGGAATATATTTTATTTATTGATTTAAGTCTATTAAGAGACATTATTTTAGAGTTAGAAAATAATAATAATAATACAAATAATGTTCGTGAACAAAGAGTAACTCTCATACCCTATAGACGTCTGCAAACAATGATGGAAAAGGAGAAAAACAATTTACGTTCGAAATTTATGTTTTTGTAGTAGTAATTTCAAAAGAGTAAATGATATTATAATGATATTTTTTTGAGTATATTGGCTCATGATGTGAACATAAAATATTTATATTAATAATTAATGTATTCAGCTAAATAAAGAGAGAGGTAGTAATTCTTAGAGTTGAGAATATACGTAAGATTTTAAACCGATTAAGGTTTAATTGTTATTTAACAAAAGACAAAAGTCGGATAAATCGTGCAGGCCATTAGGTAAAATGCCCCAGCTGGTTGTGGAATACATCACAGATAAGAATCTGCTTTATTGTTCCCTGCAAAGAGGAAGACGTTAAAGGAAATGCCCCGTTTCGAACTTCCCGGTATAAATGAAGGTGCTGTTTAAACTGTCCAAACAATCGTCGCATAAATCCCAGTTTTCGGGACGAAACAGAAACTTTGACAAATATTTATTTCCCGGAGATTGATGAATTATTAATCACTTGAATAATTACTGTGGGTTATTTGCTTTTTTAATGGTAATTTGCTACAGCTAATTGAGGTGTATTATTTAATTCTTATATTTCACTTTTTCTTTAAGTCCTTGTAAAATATTTGCCCAAGACCGGCAAGACTGCTGTGTATTGCGGGCTTAGTATCAAGGTTAGTTCAGGCAGAACAAGCAGAATCGTTGAGTAATTGTGCACCGATAATGTGCTAATTGTTTTACAAAATTCTGTTTTAAAATGAAATATATAATGAACAATCCTTTATCAGAATATTTTAACTGGAATTAAAAAAAAAATTAATATAACGTCTACTAATAAATTAAAACAGGCTCAAGTTGTATGACCCTAACCTAAATCTAAACGTATCGTTAAGGAACAAACTCGTTCCCAATTACATGCAGCCTTTTAGAAGGTGCATTATGACGGTAATATTCTGTTGCCGGAAACAGTCGGGATCATACTCCTTTTCCGGGAAGTGCAGCGCGTTTTCAGGAAGTATTTGTACGGCCGTTCAAATCCGCAGGGCGGAGGGGTCGATCCCCGGTGCAAGTACGCTTATAACAGAAACAAAAGGATGAGCGCACGGGGGTTCGGATTTGAACCCTCCCCCTACGGTTGTGATGGGCACGGAACAATGGCATTTACTTTCCATTAACATGCAACTCCGGTTAATTGGAACAGGCTGAAATATGGGAGCTATTGACTTTGGGCAGTTTGTTGTTCATATAAAAAAATATATTTTTGCCTCTCTATATCAAATACTTTATTCTTCCTACTTTCTTGAACTGCCTCAGTTATAAGAATTATGAATAAGGTTAATCTGAATAATGTGACTACAAATTTTATTTATTTTTGGCCTCAAGTGCATTTAATTAGTGCGGAATAAATGGACTACATTTCACCTAAACTGTGAGGAGTTGTAGTTCCAAAAGATCAAGAGAAAATAAGTTACTAATAATTGAACCTAAAGTAATCACTTCATATAATGGAATGTTAATAGAAGTTCGTTCGTTTCCCTAAATATTCCATTTGAAAAACATCTTGCCGTTACATCTTAAACAGAAGTAGGGGTGCATATGATTTGTTTTCAAATAATTATTTTTCATGCGATTTAAGAAAACAGCGTGACAATCTAACAAAACCATCTTAATAATAAATTTTCTATCGGTAAATGAAAATTATATCAAGTCGCGAAGGAGAAAAAAAAACTCCGTCTTACAATGGCCTCAAAATCATTCTTTTGTTCTCAGTTGCATTATTCAAGTTTTATTGTTTTAAAGCCCATTGTTCAGTTTACACTCGCAGGCGTTTCTCTCCTCGGGGCCGTACCTCCATTGTTGACAATGAAACAATGAGCTAATAGAGTTTAGAATTTTATTAACTTTATTGTTCTACAGTCGGGCCGCAGATACCAACGGTTTACTCGAAGGCATATGGGATTTATTTCCGGAAGGGCGAAATTTTATAGGACTCTTCCCTGATGTATTTTTAAATAAACATTGTTGATAAAGCAGCCTTTTGGGACTAAAATATGCCCATCGTAGTGGTCTTAGGTTTCGTTTGGCCTTAAAATGTTCCCATTTTAGGGGTGACAGGGGAAGCCTCTGGTTGGGCCTATTTCTCTGGAAACAATTTTGTCAAAGATATATTTTACTAGATTTTTTAATGATTTTAGTGAATAATTAGGTTATTTAATATAATAAGCAGCTATTATAGTTAAATTACTGAAAATTGTGAATTCTTAAGAGTAATAGGCTTGCGAACATAATCATTACCCATCTACTTATATCCCATCTTCATTAGCGTATCTATTAGTAAGTTAATTACGCACTGCCTAATGTCTTAGTAATCTTTAATCATAAACCTCAACCTGAAAACTGTTTTTTATTGCAAGTACTCATTCAATATCTGTAAAATGGTAAGTTGTTAACTCCATCCGGTGTAGTACGAGACAGCACTACCGCAAGCGTCGGGTTCCTTTTGGTTCAATCGCATAAGTGAAAGTAACCGCAGGCTTCACTGTGTCTCTGCGTTGTATTACGGTCAATCCGGGAATAAGCCCGTTGACTTGGCGGCGTAATGACAGAAGTCGTTAGACGGAGAGCCGGCCTCTTCTGTTTCTTGTACCCTCCCTCGTAGTTTTGAACGGGTCAAATGCTCGGCTTATGCCGCTTACCCACCACAACACGAATGCAAATGCGATTCCCCTTCATCCCTCCTTTGGGCCGGGTCCAAAACCATTAGTTAATCATCCGGGCAATCGCTCAAACCTCGACCCCGCTCCAGATTTATATTCACCTCCTGGGAGCGGTATTAAACAACCTGAACTTAAACAGACGACTCCTAAAGGATCCCCCTTTGAACATCCCCCTTAGGTTTCTCATGAACTCAGTGTGAATCAGGTACTATGTTCCTTCCATGTTAGTTACTGTATTGGTTGATAGGTTTCCCCCAGGGTACGTATCAGTTTTAAAATAAAATTACCGAGGTCCCACAATATACTAAATGAAATATTCGGTTCAATTTCAGAAGTATCACCGTTTAAGGGACCCAAACCAAATCGTTGCCCTACATTTCGGGATCCGAATTTAAAATCTTCCCAGACGGTTTTTAATTAAGACCGTTTAATTTTTAATTAGGCGTTTAATTGTTCCAACTTGCAATGGGAGGAGAACGCTTACGGTTCTAATGGGAGAACAAAAGGAGGGCTTCTTCGTCGGGGTCGGGGCTCGGCGGCCAATTTCGTGGCGCAATTAACGCTCGTCCTGCCGGCGATTTGGAGAATTTAATTAATTTACGAATAATTCCGCCCATGGCCGAACTTGAAGGGCGTATCACTCAATTACCCGCTGTCGGGCCAACAATGTTGAGGATTTTTCAGACTCTACACGCTTTCTGTATTAAGTTTACGTAACCAACTGCACATATACACAATAATAGAGATTCAATGCGCTCGTCCCTGCGCATTCGAAATTTAAATATTTTATTATTTACAGAGTTATTCCACTGTGGCGAATTACCATACTTCACGTTTCTAGTTTTGGGGATGAACATGTAGTGGCCGAATTCATCTCAAGGGTATATATACTGTATTCTGAACTCAGTAGCCCTTTTAAGAATTTATTTTGACTTGAGAAAATTCACGATTAATTTTTTTAATTCAACCTCTAGTATTACAAGATATAGGGCGATTGTAAGGAATCGGAATAAGGAAATACGTTTCCCTTATCTGTATACATTGTTTTCTATCGAGGAGCCACTCAGATGCGGAGCCACTACCATCGAACAAATGTACCCGAACGGGAAACAGGCATGAATCTCCCTTGGCGGAATCATTAGTCTTGCCGGGTTTCCAACCATCTTTTTTCCGGGATCCTCTTCCTACCCAAAAAACCCCGCCCCTGCCCCACCCATCCCGTGGCTCAGACCCGGGCTTTACATTTGGCATGGCGTCAAATCCGGGACCAACCCCCGGCACGATTCAATTTCCTATAATCCCCCAACGGGATAAAGGAGGGCCCTTCAGGGGTGCTCCCGTTATCGGCAATGCCCGGGACGGGAATTTTTTTTTTAATTCCTGTTTTCCTCGTATAATTGAATAACGTTTCCCTCGTCATGGACGAGCTGCATTCTGTCTTCTGAATTAGGCATTAAAGTTTCGTTAAAAAACATTTGGACGACGGACGATCCTTTGTTCCGTGTAGATCATTTGTTGTGTAAAGCCCGGCTTACTTTAATTTAATTATTCAATTAAATTAAAACGTAAATATATATTAGAATTTTGCAATCGAAATAAATCAGTACGCGTGCACCTCGGTTATTACGTGTTTAGCATATATGTTACTCACATAATATTACATTAAAATGAATTAAAAACTAATTTATTGGAACCTGTAATATTAACGAAATATATATGGATGGGATGGTTAACACGTTTGTGGAGTATTATAAGTATATTCGTTATTTTACTAATAACTATATATGAAAAAGTACACGTCTGAATATTATATTCGGCGCTCTATTGAATCTACAGGTAAATTATGCAATTTTTAGGCCTGTGTGCATTGGCGGTCATGACCTTTCATCGGGTACAGTCGTTCGGGTTTTGAACAGAGGGAGGCCGAACAGAGAGCGAGAGCGGGCCGAAGCGTCATTAACCAGTTGAAGTGGCTATCAATGGTTTCAAAGGTTGGACCGGCGGACGTTTCTATTTACCCCGAAAATGTGTTAATTAAACACCATTATCGGTACCCACGCGCTACCAATTGCATTCGCCGAGTTCCTACCCCCATTCTCACACTCCCTTCACCCGACACGCTCCCCAATTCCTCTCCCGATTGGCTCAGTTTACTTAATGTGGTCCCGAGTCTGCGGGTAGTGGCACTCGCGGCACCATCGGTCTTGGACGTTTTCTGGGTTTCACTATTGTCTGTAGCATTCCTTAAATATATTGGACAGTAGCAGCGTATACGGAGAGGTGGTATCTTTAGTACTCAGAAGCAAAAATGTTTAGTTAGTAAGATTTAATGTTTTGGGCAACAACTTAGCAGCAGTACCTAGGATCACGTAGAAAACTCAATCGAGTTAAATTAAGTGATTTGAAAGCGTACTTCACAATATTACGAGGAATAGCTCCTTTCTCTACGAACCGCTTTGAGTATCTAGTTTCATTTAATTACACGAAAACGTTAGCACATTTTATATTCACCTTAATATATTTTATAAATTTTATATTTATTCGGATTATTAAAATCAGATAATTAAAATTAAATTGTCGAGTCACCCTCCGAGAGTCGAGAAATTCTTTCTACCGTGCGGGTAAAAAAAAATTTTTCCATTCTAAATGCAAACGCAGAGTACGCTTCTACCCTCCCCGCAGCCCCTTTAAATGGAAAATAAGGAGAAGTTAATAATGGAATATGCCGTCCTTCGAAGGTTGGCGTAATTGAACTGGGAAGTTTTGACGGGGAGCGAGAGAGGGACCGATTTTAAGGTGCGTCTGACACATAGCTTTTGGGGTGCGAGGCCTCGGTGAAGGGATCAGGGGTAGGCCCGATATTATGGTGCGTGGGGCCATGGCCTCACGGGTTTATGTCAAACCTTTGAACGAATCTGTGGGACGAATTTGACCCCGTTCGACGCGATGAATTTCGATATGAACTATTTAGAATTATTCCTATATAAAGGGAAACATGGTGTTCTTTATTTCCTTCTAGAAACATTCTGAATTTTCTCATCGTTACTGTTGTTTATAACAAAAAATTTTAAATGCTCGGAGAATACCTCATGCTGCTAGACAGTAACAAGTAATTATGCATCTATATAAGAATTGAAGCAATGAAGCTTGAATGAAGCTCTAAATAAATATAAGTGTCGCTATCAGCTGTGCCGTTATCGATTTAGCTGCGCTGGGCAGAGCAGCTGAGTGTGGGTGGGTGCAGAGCGGTGCGAAGACTGAATGCAACTCTTCAGTGACAATGAGGGTAGAAGGTGGTGGAGTGCGAGATCGAACAGGAGAGGAAGGGGTACGGGGGAAAGGGAACTGATGGCCGCAAGATTGAGTAAGAGCCCGTGACAAGCGCAGGAGGGGAGTACAGGCGCTGACCTTGCAGAGGGCCCTCCTCCCTACGACGTTTTACTGGCGTACTCCAGGCCCGGACTTTGAACTCTACTTCAGGCATGTCTCGCCCCAAGCGAGAGCAAAGTTTCGGGTGTGAAAATAACAGCAATCATATTATGAACGAAGTGGAAGTTATACTCCGCTAGCTGGAAACCACATTCTCATTTCGCCCCGATATAAATGCCGTGACGAATGTAATCATCAGTTTTCATAAAAAATAAGGTTAAAAGTAAAAATAAGGCTAGTCATAAAATACTGTAGTTTTAATAAACAGGTATACTTGTTAGTCATTTCTATGCTTACTCAAGTTCGCATACACTCATACGTACACATATCATATAAATTAGTGGGTCCAGAACCGCCAATCAGATAACGGCAGTTCGTTAGTCGTTTCGTAAAACTGTTTCCTGAATAAAAATTAATTTAAGTGCAGGATTTAAAACCGCAGTCAATACAAGTGGCAAGCTGCCCAATGAAATGGGGACAAGGGTAGATTTAGAAATAGAACACTGTGGTGGAATAATGTTATTCTCCGGTAAGGACATAAAAGCATCGTGAATTGTTTGTTTTATATTGCATAAATATGGGTCAGTTTTCAATGTTTTTTGGGGGGATTGCTGGGTCAGTATAACATCCATTATTATAAAATCCTGTTTTTGTACAAAGCGATACAATAATTTGTAAATTGTATGCAAGTACAATAATTGTAAGTCGTCGGGGCGGTGAAAGGTAAGCGTCGCTTCCCTAGTACGTGGTTCTCCCTGTCACAGCTCCCTTTACTCAATCTTCGAGCGACCAGTTCACTACCTTCTTCTCTTGTTCAATCTACCTTCACCCTCCCGACCTCTCCTCTCCCGGTTCTTTTCTCCCTTTCAGACACACGGCCGTCGACGAGTTTTATTCAATTTTTTTCCCCTTTCCATTCAACGTTCCGCCACTCACGAAGTGTACCATAGACGGCCAATCGATAGGGCTCCTGCATTCTTTGATTCGGTCCGTATCCTAATGCGGGATCCTGTTTGCTCTGAGTCCAACATTTGATTTCTCATATTCCTTACGTCTGATTTACCTCTCGACCGACCGCATTCGCGTATCTGCCATAGAACCCAGTTCTTTGTACAGTGTGCAATCAGAAATGTTTTTCATTAAAATTTATTTCGCAAATTAAAATTTTCATCTGAAATAATTTATAAACTCTCTCCGCTTTGGTTGGAGGGTGGAGGTCCAATCCTATTCTTCCTTATGCCCGCAGGTGCACTCCGAGTTGTCCGACAGGCCCCGCCGATCCGTACCCGTTACCGGGAACAACAGGCTCACGCTCCAATCGGGTGATTGGACGGGGAAAACGCGAAACCAGTCTATGACCAACAACCGTACACGGGGTATTGTAACTAGATCTGCGTACCCTTTGTTTCGGACGTGAGCGGTCTGTTCGCGGGCTACTCTGCTCGTATTTCATACGGATCCGAGGGCGGCTTAGTGAAGCGTTGTGTCAGCGTGGTCCCGAATGGGTCGCAGCTTAATGCCGCGGCGTACTCCGCCCGAAAGTGCGAATCCGCGATTCCGTTGGGATTTAGTGCTGTATCTTACCTCCAACCGAGACCTAGCTCAGATCACCTAACGTATACGATGAAAAATGTGCTATTTACAATAAAGCCGGAATGCGAACGACGGAATATTCCGGGTCTGCTTGCCTGACACGGCTCAGAAACTCAGAGACGCTGCAATAGAATCGCATATGGCAGAATATCGCATATGGCAAGGGCTCGTCTTGAAAGGCCCTTGTAACGCATTTTTTGAACGGTACTTCAAACATTGGTATATGGTCGTAGGTAGAAGATTGGATTGGTGTAAGAGATAGTATTATATTTTCGGAATGACGAGTTACTGAACGAGTAAATAAAAAAATTCGAAATAAATTGTTGCGTTAATGAGTTAAACGTTCGGAATTTTCCCTCAGACAGACGTTTATTTTAAACTTAGGTCCCTTTCTATGAGGTGGACCGATTTATTTTGCTTCTACCATGTCTCGTGTTCGAAAACTCTAAGTGGACGTAGCCGAAATCTTTATCGCGGAGATTAGAAAAAAAACAAACAGAAAAAACGCTTCGGAGTTTGGTAGAATGAGGGAGGCGGCTCCGGTTGCGACGACATCCGGGGTGCGGAGGGAGTAAGCGCAAAAAGCGGTTGACAGTGATTAATCAGCCGGTGGGCCTCTTCGCCGAAAAGTGATTAATCTAAACAAACTCATGGGGGCGGGTCGGGGGTTGCGGGCGAGTGAAAAATAACCCCTATAACCGCCCCCGGCCCGGCTTATATTATACAAAGTACAACGGCATTAAGTCCCCCCCCCCTCCACCGCAGAAGGAAAAGTCCGCGGTCCGAAACCCCGATTCCGCTTTGCGGCGAATAAAGTCCCCGCGACTCCGGAACCGGAATATATCGTGGGATTCTGGTAGCCTCTTTCTCAACTCTCAGCTTTCACGCATCGTTTCACACGACGGCCCGTAAATGATGGGTTCGGCCCGGAATTCAAATCCAGAAAACAAACGTGGCCCTGTCCATTCATCCGTCTCCGCGCTCTGTCTTCCCCCTTCTATTTGTTCCCTCCGATCATACATCTCCCATCGCTTACATCGGTTCTTTAACGACCCCAGTCGTTACGATAAGGCTGGGAAAATGGATGCATGCGGGCCTTACAGAACAGTAATGTCCCTGTCATTATTTAATCGTTACTTCCTCAAACAATCTTTGACAATCCGACTTGGCAAATTTTATCAAAATAAAATAATCACGTCATCCCTTCTCTACGGCCAACGCTGAATTTAGACGAGATCGTAATAGTTAGTATTCCCCAGAATTAGGGCGAATTTTACGTCCACGTAACAAGCAAGGGAGGAGGAAAAATGCATTCTTGTAAATATGCATTAAAATTAATTTTCTTATAGAATTAGTGTAAAAGAATTATTGAAAAAATTATTTATTTTTATTTGGAGGGTTCGCAAGGATTTGAAGTATCTTAACTCTTGTGATTTAATTTTAATAAAAGGCAAAAATTCGAAATAATAAAACGTTTTCAAGTTTATATACAGACGTTTATGAGCAAGTAAGGATGTATTTTTGTAAGTGCCTCTGTATTTTAGAACATTTTCCGGTGTCAATTGATATGTACAATAGGAACAGGTGCGCCTATCCCACGGGTAATCTGCTAGGAGGCGGTATCGCGAGGGGACTGGTGTCGGGCCACCTTCCATACTCAATTGAGCATTTAACGCTGAGCTGCGGGGGAGGAAAAAATGGCGGGCCTTGAGGGAAGCGCGGTGAGGCGTGATGTTTGCAGAGCGGCTCCGTTGTTGACAGACCAGAACAAAGACACCGGGGACCGGTACCGTGTAATGGCGGCATCCGCTGTGAGAGGAATTTAGATGGGGAAAAGGAGGCGGCCTCCTTCCAGGTAGGCAGGCACAAAGTACAGGCAGATCCGCTTTTTTAAAAAACAGAATTTAACAAAGGCGCTCTCCTCCATTGATATAAGAACTTCTATGTCCCGATATTTTCCCAACAAATACGAATATTCGGTAATCGATTAAAGACTCTGGGTGTAAGCAAAATCCGCTCATTAAAATTCATATTTCTGAACTCCATTGTTTATAATTTATTGGATTCATTTAAAGAAGAAAATACTTTAAAATGCAGTAGGTAAGGTAATAAAAATATCCCCGGTAGCTCGGGATCCAGGGTTCACCGGCTCCTGTTCTAGTGTTTACTTGCTGCTTTCTATTGGATGCATTTTGTTGGTCTTTTTGTACAAGTGTTCATCTTATATGTCGGTATACCTTTTTACCACGAACTAATTCTCTTTCTCGAAGTTGAGTCATTACACCTGACTGAATGATTTCTTACACTTTGTTGGGGCTCGTTAAATGGTTAATTCGGAAACCCGGAAGAAATAGTTGTGCGCCAATCAATTAGTAAAAATCACACTAATCTACACACTAATCACACTAATTTATATTCTCGTAATACATTGAATCGCACGCAGAGACCACGTGAAGATTCAATCGATAAGCCCTCCCTCTCGGCAATTACGCCTGAGCTTCTACCGGTGAAGAGGCGCGAGAGGATTAAACAGAACCGGCGCCCAGAAGACATGAAGCGCCCAGTCGTTTCCTGCACGCGACGGTCGAATCAAGTTGTACGAATTAACTCTTGGTGTTTCGGCACGGGGAAACGAAACGGAAAAGGAAAGCCGCTGTTAGGTGTGCAAATAGCGCCAACATGGTATGTTTGGCAACTGAACTCTCCGCTTGTATATTGGAGGTGAATTGACGAGCGTGACGAATTGAGGCTTGGCACGTTTCCTTCATTTCCTTGAGCACACAAACTCCAAACCGAGCCTGTCGATGTGTACCATAACGGGAAGTGCAGCTTCCAGGCTCTGAATGATATTGGCAAATGGAATTTACGCACTGAAGCCTGCACATTATTATTTGATCTAGTCTAAAATGAGCACAAACTCTCGTTTATCCTGTACATCTTTGCAGTTTGGTCGATGGTATAGGTTCTAAAGATATACGTGTCACAAATTTATTTATCTTATATTTATGAATGTCAGGTGTCGATGATTTTTGTTGTTAAGCTATGATAGCTGTTCAGAGCCGTTTATTTTAATATTATTATAAGTGAAGTCTTCTAACCTTATTAGACCTAATTATTAATGTGGTCTTTTTCCGACCATTATTATGGTAGTTATCATAATAGAACTTCTACGGTTAATGTGTGAATAATAAATACAAATGAGATGGTTGTATGAAAAATGACATATCTTTAAAACATATTCATTTACCAAAGTGTATTCCCTATCACACGTAATGCGTTCTTTCTTAACATCCATCAATAAAAAATCAACAGTTGAGGAATTTACGGTCAAAGGAAGTAAGAAATATATAAAGTTACTAATGCACGAAATACTAATTTAAAAGTGGAATCGATGTTTGTTAGTTCACTCATAGGGCGGTGACATCGGCGAAAACTCCGACTAAACAATTGACCCGAAGAGGGATGGTGGCGGAGAACGCGGTCAGAATGAGGAAAGCGGAGAGAATAGTGAAAGGGGGAAGAGGTTCATAGCCCAGCATTTGTCAATGTCAAACTTCCACCCGCTCACCTTGGTTTAACCGTCCGGGTCTCGTCCACAACCTCACAGCCTCAATGTATACACAGTCTTGTCACATTTATATACATTTGTATATATATCCTGAGGTATTGGAGGCAAGCGGTCCAGATCAAACGAATCTCTCAACCCCCATCGTCGTGATGAAATCATTGTAAAATACCAGCAGTTTGCAACAGCCTTTGGACTTAACTCCGGCATGGCTAATCTAATCGACCGAGGGTTGTTAATACTGAAAAAGAGATGTTTATGCCTCTATAAAAAATCTCTATGTGCTAGAGCTAAGCACGCATTTTTGTACTAATATGATTTTGTTCTACTATTCCGAATGATCATGTTCGTTATGCCTAAATAAGTACCGTTGTGAACAATGATTTTGGTGAAACGCTATTTTGAACGATCGAACTTATAACATGGGCGTAGATTAGGTATACATTCATAATACATTTATTACGAACCCAACAGGTTGTTTTTTCTTCGTAATCGTACTGAAAAATAATTAAAAACAATATTTTATTTTGTCGCCGTTCGTGTTTGAACCTGCGCTCTACATTTCATTCGTTTTCGCCTCGGCGTGAAGAAAATAGATTTTTTTTGATTAATCGCGGTCCTAAAAGCGCATTCTGATTCTAGACCCCCCATAACGTTGTCGCGTGTGATAAATCGAATTTTTTCTTAACCCCGCGACCCGTCCCCTATAAAGTTCGATAAAACAAAACTCGAACTTGTATAAAGTCAAGCAATTAGTCAACGTCTGTCTTTTGTCTCCATTAATCGTAGCGGGGCGGCCTCTCTCCCGAGATATCTGACTCATTTGCGAGCCGGCCGGCTGACAGACGCGGGACAGACGAAATCGATGTTTGGTAAGCCTATAAGACACCAAAGATTCATCTCTCAAGTATTAATGTTTCAAGTTTGCGTACAGTAATATATTGAGGATATATTCATTTTGAGGCGGATCGGTAAATTAATAGCTAATAAACTTAATAATAGCTAAATTATAATAGAAGTATTAAGAATCAAAAAAGTTATATTTTACTGAATGTAATTATTTTTACTTAACATGGACATGTTGTTTTTATTCATAGTACCCATTGTCCTGTTTGTTAGTTTAATTTGAAACTCGTATTTGCCATTTGATTTGCGGTTGTTTATTGCTGTATTTATTTATGGCCGGATAAATTCCGGAAGACAGGGTAATTGAATGGCATCCGGTGAATACTCCAAAAGTGATCGTCACATAGAGGACGGGGGTGGGTTTGAGGGGGTGGTTGGCTTGAATATGACGCTGCGTGCACTAATCGCGGCTACGTGCCACGGCCGCACAATAGTCATTCGTGCTGCCAGGAATTCCACTGCCCCTGGAATGGGTTATATTGGGTGTGCGGGGGGTGGGTCCTCGGCTATTCCTTGCCTCGCATTGTCCCACCCGCGATGTCTCCTCCATTCTCGGCACGCAATCACCGTATTGTGTCTCCGTTACCCTTAACCTTTACAGAACGGCCTTCCCTCCGTTAATTCAGTCTTTATTTTACACTTCCATCCGGTAATTGGATTGTACGGTTCTCGCATTACATTTGAACACGTTTCGAGGTCGGGGCGGGGGAATATAACTAGATGTCCGACCTGGAGATGTCCAAAATGCTGGAAAAGCAATAATGGAAGCATTTCTTTGACCACTGTTTAATATGATTGAATTAAATATAAAAACATTTCGGATATTCGGTAGGAATGTATTTTGTTAAGACAATAGGTGATTAGTAAGATTGAAGTGCTTAATTATTGGAGAAACTGCTAGCACTGTTAATTAATTAATTTGTGTTCATCCATACCAGTGTTTCTTAACCTTTTAAGTGACCCTCACCCCTTCAAATCTGAAAATAAGTCTCCACACTCCAATCAGACAGAAAGAAAGGGAGAGGGAGTCCTCGTGTTTAGTAATATTCAGCTTATTTCGCTGAAAAGCACCCGAGTAACAATGAGCAAGACTGTCACTGTGTGTTTGTTGATGATCTTAGTCATAGCAACAAAATATTCCATTCACATATTTTTTTACTTTATTCTTAGTTTTGGCATATTTGAGTTTTGTTGCAAAAAACACATAACCTTAATTTCTGTATGAGCTTCAGCTTTTGTTTGGGGCATCTCCCGCACCCCCAAAAATACTTTCCCGCACCCCCGGTTAAGAACCACTAGTCCATACAAAGCACTACTGTCATTAATTGGACATTATTGATTTTGATAATATTATATTTTCATTATTCTATGCTGACGCCGATGACACAAAAGAAAACTTACCATTGCCTTCTTGAGTTCATCTCGTCGAGTCTATTGAATAATTTATAAGTTCGACGCAAGTTTCATTTGTTTTCAACGAAAATTCAATTAGATTTTGTCTGTAGTATTTGAATTCATCCTTAGTAGGGGCATTGAAAGAGTGAAACCCTCAAATTTAGTTCAAACGATGGCCGCGAGATCGAGTGAGAGGTGCCAACTGCCTGTGCGTACGCCTGTAATAGTTTTTTTCCGTTTTACCTAATGGGAAATAAAGGGATTGATTTGTTGGTAATTATTCTGCATTTTTATGTATCGTTCATAAGTCATATTATCGAGTTTATTTAAGAATAATAGCGACGATTTCTGATTTACCTCTTGTAATTACTACCTCTCATTGACAAGCTTTAACATTTTGCGACAATGCGATTAATCTCAGCGGCGATTCATAATGAATCTCATTAGATATGCAATCCGGTTCTATGATCGATTCAAACGCTACAATTGAGGGGTTTAGTCCTAGAGCGCTTTGTGATAATGAATTTCACTGTTAACGTGTGCACCTAACTATTTACCGACGACGGCGAAATTATTTAACGGCAGATTATAAACCAATACAGCTCCGTTTTTAAACATATTTATTTAACGCTCAATGAACTCCGGGAAAGGGTTCCGTGGGGTTATCGATGATGACACCTTAAAGTGCACCTCGGGCGGCCGTAAGCCGATAGTGGGGGTTGAATTATTTAATATCCGGAAACCCGGAGCGGAACCTTTATCCGGCGATAACTAGCGTAAAATCCAATTTTTTTCCCCGGCGGTTTCACGAAAACCGCAGGAGAAGAGAAAAACAGCCCCCTCCCCGCCGGCCCATTGTGCAGTTCCGTCGAACCCTCTTCCCACCCCCATCACCCATTAAATCCCGTCCGATATAACAGGTTACCTGAGGAGGATCGTAAAGCCCTTTTTGAAAAGGCGAGCCTTCAGTAATTGAGTAACTCAACAATCGCCGTTATGACTCCGGCCGCAGAAAGAACATCCGACGTCCTCCTTTTACCGGTCTGAATTCATACATTCCGCTATTTTTTTATTAAAACCGCAGATTTTATTTATACCTGAATTGTGAATTTCATGTCAGGTTCTACGTCCCGATTTAAAGCCGAACGGCTTTAATTACCGGTTAAGCATGACCAGTTTATGCTAAAACTAAACCGGACATTTTAAAGGAGTATAATTACGAATACCTTATGAAAAGTTTAAACACAAAATTATTTTACCATCGTTATAGCAGGACCGACAGTAAACACTGATTTGTTTTTAAATCCTGTCTTGTTAAACGGAGTTCGCCTTTTTTCTTTTCCTCGAAGAATTTCTCCCGCATTGCTCTTGCTCAGGTATTATTGTTGGTTTTTGAAATTAGGACGGCAAAGACAACAGGAGCATAATACTGGCCGAATCTAAACTCTCAGGTAATGATGCCAGTAGAAAAATGGAGGTAACATTTTACCTCCAGCTGCAGAATGTGTAACAACTTCAAGACTAATATCCACGCAACGATTCATGTTCAGGTACAGTTACGTCAACTCGACTACGAACTACTAACAACCCGAAGTTAACAACTTGGTAAATGTCCCATCTCCCATAGAACCCGGGGTTGGCATTGTTAATTTAGGTTGCCGTTCGTGTTGTAATTTATACAAATATTTCAAACCGTTTATTTCAGCAGGTGGTGGTTTAGTCTTCCTTTTGGCTTCCATTAAATTATCATGTATTTCCTTGCAGTATGAAACTATACATTATTTGCTTACATCTTTGTAGAAGACATCGAAACGAGCTTATTACTGTTTTTATTAAGTCTTTTTATTTATTACATAAATACTTATTTATGTACTATTAAAATTTGTCTTAGTGAATTATTGTCTTTTGTGTTTTATACTACGTAAACATTATATTTAAATATAATGGCTCCATTTACAATACATAATAAAACTCATAAAGTTTTCAATTGTGGTAGGAGGCCAGAAGGGCGAGTTAATAGGGTTTTTTTAATGCCTCTAAGACCGACATAATATTTTATAGACATCCTTTGTACGCCCTTAAGGGAGCCGTATAAAGCCCTGGTGTTTTACCAGTCACTGTGCAGTATAAAGAATTAAATTCACCTTATACTTGTGATGAAGTAACTAAACATTTTAATTGCCTTATTTTTTAATATTTTAATGAGGTGTTAATAATATGTGTTCGCCATGTTTGGACAAAATACTTCGGACAATAATTGGCCTAATTACTGTAAGCACGGCGGATTTCGTAGTTATAACTCTCCCTCGCACATTTGTAAACACAAACAAATGTATGTAACTTCGTTATACGCAGTATGCACGACTGCTAGCAATGAACCTTTTCTTGTCGAGCATATTAACAGATCATAATTGTGGACGAAAACGTATTTTGTTATTTTTAATTGATTAATTTAACTGAACATAAATAACGGTTTGAGTCGAAAATTTAACTTCAAATAGTCTATAAAATATGTAGGAAATCTGGCTGTCCAGCAGAACAGACAGTTAAATTGACGCATCTGAGGTTGTTAATACAGGCAATTAAGATAGGCAATTAGGATGCATTTCAATGCGTTTCAGTCAAGATATAATGGGCTGTAATAATAGGCCGATAATTGGGTTGTCTTACCCAATTACATGTCGGATCCTTACAATAAACAAGTGCATATCATCTAAAATACACTATTATAGCTACCATTAATGCCCGATCATGATGCCTCGATTAGAGAGGTTGCAATCTGCAGCATTCAATCGGAAAAGATCGAAGAAGATTTCTAGTGGAAATACCGTTGGTTTCTCGATCTTCTGTCCCCTGTAGCTGGCTTGGTCTTTCGCTAAACCGGACAACAAACAAAGAAACATAATAAATGAGAAAATAGACGCAAGATGATTCCATCAAAAAGACCAATGACATTCCCGAACCCAAAAACAGGGGCAGAACATATGTACACGACAAATATAAACGGGTTTAGCAACACACCAAACAAGCGGCAGGAGGCATTTAACTGGTATTCCACACGCAAATGGAAATGTTTCTCGATCTGCAGATTTTTAATTTCAGAACACTAGAATATTCGTGTTGAACAGCGTTCGTTCAATTACCCCAAACCCGGGTTAATTCTTCAATTTTGAATTCTCTAATTAGATTCTCTCGGAGGCAGTACTAAGGCCAGTGATAGAGCGATTAGTGGGTCGTTCTGTCGGCGATAAGTTGCTTAAAATGTACCCCGGGCCGAGGTGTATACGGCGCCATCAGTGAATATACGGGACGGGAGGAGGGCGGGCGCACATGTTACGAGGCACCGGGCCAACTTTGTCCCGCACTTAAGTGAGGACCGGGTCTCAGCGAGCGGTTAATACTTAGTAGGCGCCCGTCCACCTGTTCACCCCTTTTAAAGCCCCAATAAAACGTGAGGGTCGGCCCGCGTCCCGCCCTCCCCCTTCCCTTGATTAAACCCCATACAATTCGCAGGCCTCCCCGTTAATTGTGTTCTCCCATCCGGCGGTTTTAAAACCCCCGCCCGCTTGCCAATTTGTTTCACCGATTGCCGCTAACGGCAAATGATCCGACGTGATTCGCATTCCCGTTTCAGCGCCCCCAGTTAGCATTCCCGGCCTGATAAGGCGAACCGAACGTACGATATGGCCGTATGTCGAGAGGAGATTACAGCCGACGTTATTGGCTGCTGCACCTAATTCCTTATAGTAAATAGTTCTTATGATTTAGTGATTTTTATGATAATCGGGAGGGGATTATGATTTTCTGCCTTTTCTCCTGTTTTAACCAGATAGATAAATCAGCCCTTGAAAACCTTATTGCAGAGAATATTACATGACGTTTCATTTGAAAGAGAACTTACTGTTGGTGTATGTATTCGCTGAAATATGTAGTCAATTTTGTTATTTTTCAAACAACTTTGCAGTCCGTAGCTTGAACGTAGGAAAAATATTTTTAAAATGTGTTTACATACTGCCTATATTTCGTATCGCTTGTGACTGGGTATCGTATAGTATTGAACATGACGCTTGATTTTTGAAAGGCTTCCTTTATATTGCTACTGGTCTCTTTTTGTATTCGGGTCTTTTAGTAATATTGTACTGTAAAATGAATGTAAAACAACCTCTTTTTTGTCGCTCGTTGTACTGAAAACGCTTAGTTAATACGTTTCGGCTTTTAAAACCAGTTTTAACTGTAGCGTGTACAATCCCGCTATACAGTCGGGGAGACAACGCTATATTTCAGGCTCTGGAGCTCATCGCCGGCACGATCCCCAGGGGTGATTATATCCTTATTAATTTTTAAGCGGATTTCCCCGGTTCCATTTTTCTACGCTAATAAAAGCCCCAGTGGAGAAAAGGTGGGGAGGGGCTGCCCTTCTCTACTTTGGCCTATATTCTTTTTTTTTTTAGTCGGTAATGGCTATGCTTGTACTTGAAAGCTTTATAATGGGAGAAAAAGGAGGGAGAGAAAGTGAGTGAGAGAGAGAGAGTGAGAGAGGGAGTGAGAGACCTTAATAAGACCCTCCGTCCCGGACTTCTGCCAAGGAAGTTCCCTATAGGCTTCGGGTCGTCCCGTATAAGGGGACGAGTCCTTAACTAAGGCCCCTAAACATATACCCACGGTTTTTTCAGTTTACAGTTTTATAATGACTTCTGCTAATCTAGAGCCTATTGCCCTATAGGCCGATTTAAAAATATATCACCGGGAGAAAAATTAAAACTATTTTTCTCATTGAAGTCAGAGAGGAGATCCGGTATATTTTTTAATGGGATAATAGTGTTAACACAAGCTGCGCCATTCTTGTTATACATAGATATGTCAACAACAGATATGTGAAACATTAAGGTTTCGATAAAGCGTGGTGATATTTCATGAAATAATAGATGAGTGAAATACGGCGTATATTGCTACAGGATCAAAACTTTATCCCTCGCTTAAGCAATTCTTTATACAACTCTAGTATAATTGTAAGTGTTCCTGCCTTCTTTCGGTACTCAAACACAAGCATCCGTTTTTATGAGTATTATTCGGGATCATACTACAAGTAGTTAAATGGCCACAAGAAACCAAAAGAGTATATAATCTGCTTGAATATCAAAACCTCTCTATATTTTCAGGGAATTTGTCCTTTTTATTGGGCAAAAATATCTTCCTGCACTGACAGACTTCTATCCCTTATACCCGGTCATATGAGACAGCTCACTGAGCGGATTACCCAGACGGTATTTTCGAATAAGACTTAGACGACAGATTTTCCATATTTCAAATTAAATATGAGACAGACTGTGAGCATTCTCCCCCTCATCGATTGGGCTCGGATTGTGGGTTGGGGCCCGAACTTGCCACAACTTGCGTGGGACTTCAGAATTGTCCAAAATTTAATTGTCCCGCCCCCGCTGAACCCCGCCCACCGGCTGGGAATTCCGTGTCATGAACCCACAACACATTTGACAATTAACACGGGCCTGTTAATGCAAATGAATACGGAAATAAATTCGGTTGATAAAACCCTTCTGGCCTCAATTCTAAGTTTTAATCCGCCACACGTTTTACAAAATTTTACCTCAGTATTCATTCCTTTTTGTCCAACCCTGCTAGTCTCAATACAGCACCCATTTACGTTGTTCAAAGTACTTTCAAGTGCATTTTTTTGGTAAGAACTATACTAAATAATTCAAGCGAATATTTTCAAATTTATTGTCTCTTAACTTTAGTCTATTTTATTTTTATTTTAATTTGACAACAGAACCGATTTCGAGGAAACATGAAATATTAATTTAAATAAAAGCATATTCGGAACCTTTTGTGTTTGAGCTTAGCAGTTTGAGCTTGTCTCTCATTTTTCATCCACACAATCGTAATAAAACCACGACGGTGGTGAGTACTTAAACGTGAAAGAAATTAACAGTAAATTTTATCACTGGTAATTTTTTAACGTCAAGAATGTTCTGTGGTTATTCGTTTACTATTCGAACTAAAGTTCAGTGATTATTACATTTATTTATTTACCCTTCGTTTTAATTTTACTTATCTACATAGAAATAGATAGTTGACAACAGAGGAATACGTGTTTCTTCCTTCTTACGAGTGCTCTCAACGAACAGTAATGATCTCTGTAACAACCGAATAAGCTAACCCCGAACGAATATTTTCGCTATGCGTGTCCGATGGACCATTCCGTCGTTATTATACTATGGGCCCGTCTGCTCGGCTTAGGAGTGGGGCCAATATACGGCCACTAATCATTACGGCTCGCCGGCCACTGATACGATATGGGAATGATTGATATTGTCCGATTGGAGAGTCGTGTAAAGGCGGACAATGGAAAGATGCCATGCGAAGGTTCTCCGCTTCTTGAAATAAGACCCTCTGGGATCCCATTGCAAGTTGGCCCCCGTCTGAGAATGTGCACTCGACGTTTCTCCTCGTATATTTCTTCCGGCCGATAAGTTTCGATTCACTTGTTAAGAGCAGCGCAATTATTTTATGTCACAGCAGTATATTCGGATTTTTTAAACTACTTGTATCACTGCCTCTGCCAACAACATTACGAGGACTTTACTTTAAACATACCCCGGGTACTAATAAATTCACTCTGGTAATTTTACATTTATTTTCTAGACTTACAAAAAAAGAAGATTTACAATTTGTTAGTAACCTCTGCATTAGGGACGATAAATAATCGATAAATAATTATCGGGTATCTCGGATATTGTAGTTTTAGGATCATTATGAAGTTTCATCGGTGTATAGGTGAACCGGTTTTACCGGAATCTCGAATCGGACTAGCAACCCACCCTGTTTGAGACGACCAGGTAATACGATTCTAAACCTTACAATTATAATATTTACTTCACAATTTAAATAGCAAACATTACGAAAAGCACAAATAGCGCCTGACGGCGGTGGAAGTCGCGTTTTATATTTATATTCGAGCGTATAACTTTTATTATACTTTTCTCTATTGAGGAGCATGCTTTACAGCAAAAGTAACCGATTTTTCCCAGTAGAAAACATCGGATAGATTCCATCCCGGGGACAATTCTGAATTATTCCAGCGTTATTCGCAGCGAGCGGAGCACCCTTTTCCCTTTCTTTATCTTTTTAAATCTGCTTCACGGGCGGGTACGGCGCTCCGGGCTCTTTCCACTCCGAGTTTCTTCGGAGTGTCCGTCGGAACGGCTTTTTTCATTTCCGGAAATAAATGGAAATGGGAAGAGGGCGACATCCGCCTAGGGGAACCCGGCTCCAGGTTATACCTTCGGTTTTGTCCCACGATTCGCAATAATCTGTCTGTGAAATTCGGCCTATTTCTCGTGAATAATTCCTTATTTAGCTTGCCTGTTGTCAGAGTGAAGCCCGGTACATGAGTGGAAACGATCGGAAATGTGCAATAGTAATACTTATAAACCTGTCAATATAAAGAAAAACGAAATTTACAATGAAATCGCATGAGTTCATTACTAACCAATAGTCTTTGTTAATTAAATCCTTTAAGCATATTAGTTAATACGAATTAAATGTTAGATAAAAAAATAAATTGGGAGGTCTAGCACTTCCCCTGCTCACGGTAGCTGTACCATACATGTCCAACAATTACACACCGAAATTTAGACAAGAGCCCTGACGTTCTTTAGATGGGTGGTCTTGAGACGATCAAGAGAAATTGGGATTAATGGCCGGCCATAGGCGGAAGCCTAGGACGTGCCAAACAGAATTGAATGAATAAAAAATATCTCTCCCCCCCGTCGCTAAATTGTGAATTATAGATCTGTTTTCATGGGCTCCGTTTCAACAAAATCGACAATTATATATGTCTCTCTCCCTGTTATTTTCCCCTTCGGCTAGAGCTTTATTAACTCCCGTTAACTCCCGTTATAAGCGGCGAGCCCCAAACCCGGCTCAGTGTATAATTTAATGGCGAATTTCAATCCTCCGTAAATACGGGGGTTGAACAGCAGTTTAATTGAAAGCAAAGATCCGCACTTAATGCCTTTTCAAGGTTGGAAGATGCGATGGTCGCTAGGGGGTGTTACAATATTAAATTGGCGTGGCCCGAGAGGGAAGCGAATATTTTTCGCTTTTTGAGCGGGGCTGAAAGGCTATCGAGTAAATCAGATTTTGGTATTACTCCGTTGATGCATTTCACTGTGAAAGAAGTTAATTTCATTGACGGGGGTAAAACAATAGAGGTTCAATTATTTTACGTTACATTAACACTATTTATGTGTACCTTGGTTTGTTGGATAGTAGGTGTTCGAATAAATATTTAAAAAATACTTTTAAGAGACACTTTTAAAGGGAAAAAATTTAGTACGAGAATTTGACGCCCAATAAAATCGGTGGTATATTGTCAGCTATAGCGGCATGGTCGTTCTTTCCTCGGGCAAATTCAGACACTTGGTGTTGGAGAGTTCAATTTCCCCGAGTGGCGTCAACTGGAGCTCGCTCCCTCTGCCGACCGAATATTTGGTCGCGGACACGCGAAGTCCACCCGCGACGGGGCATCCATCACACAGATTGGGATCGCCGCGCGACATTCTCCCACACCCCCTCTAAGTCCCCGGGCTTTAATGTTGAAAAGCCTCCGGCCGAACTACCCCGGAGGGTGGGAGAGAGAGAGAGGGGACGAGAGGGAGAGAGAATTTCCCATCAAACTTTCCTCTTTCCCCTTTTTTCCCCATCCCAACAACCCAAAGCATTATAAATGAGCCCAGTGTAAGTGTATTAAAGTTGGCTTGCGTTTTAATTTTGAAACGCTCTAATTTATGTTTTTTCTTTGTTCTAGGTAAGTTGGAAATGGGATGGTACATGCTGGTGTGAATAATTCGGTATAGTCCAGGGTGAATATACGACCAAAAAAAAGATTAACAAACGAATTCCCGTAAGTACAGTCTTTATAGGGATTTTTTCTACTACATAAACTTATGGAATGAGTTATTTAAAATTGATAAGTTATTGTTCAAATTCTGGAACACAAGAAGATCAATTATTTCTGAGATAGTTTAACGTTTCTGCCTGTTTTGGAAGAGATATAAACTCTTAATCTCTCTTATTAATCTTAAATTATTTCCGTACTAAATTCTTTTCACCGTTAATGCTACCACCCTTAGTATTCCATTAATTTATTGTTTTAATCAGCTCTAGGATTCCATAAGCCAGGTTTATTTTCTGTTCCCTTCGAATTTACACTGCTACATTATGGAACACAGATTATTCCAATAATACCAATAATAGTTATAATTAACACGTATAAGAAATCTATAAACTTGGTTTATGGAAAGTATCGCTCTGGACTTGACGGAAGGGAAATTGGAAACTTTGTCCGCATTTGTTCAATGTCGGCAGTATTTGAACAACGGAAAAATAAATACAGCAATAAATACATTGAATAATTCAACCGCTGCCTGACCCAATAGTGTAAACATAAACAAAGTGTCCACAGAGGGTTAATATTTACTCTCCAATTCGAAACATTTACGTTAATTCGGAAAATGTTATTTTTTCTTTTATTCCTATTTTAAGGTCGGGCATCAGCGTTAGTAACTATCTTACAAATATGTGTCACGTATACATACTCACATCTTCGCATCTTTATAATTTCTTTAGGGTACTTTTTGAGGATCCACCAGCATTTCGAATATCATCACTTGGGCGATTTTTTGTTTCCTCTCTCCTATCTGTAGACTAAAAATCGGTTTTGCTCTTCGCCAAAATACGATAATATTTTTGTTAGCTTGATTATTATTACTAATACCTGAGTCATATTACTCTGTTCTGAGGGAAGGTCAGTTTTAATGCATTTATCCAAAGTATATGGTTGATGTGAGTGTAATGGCTGTGTTAAACGGTCTATTTGTTCTATTGTTTGCACTATATCTGGGCGTTGGAAACGAACCATACTGGTCCTTTGTTTCGAGTAACTTTCTCATCGAATCGCGGTCGGGGAGATCCCACATTGGCCAGATCCGTTTTGGCCGTAATTTGGGCGCGCGGTCGTGAACAAAAGGCCGGGAGGTGCCCGTGGGGTGTTTGTGGGACTAATTCATCATTCTTTCCGCCCGGCCTGTGCGGTCCGTGTTTTGTAAATCATTAAGGCCTCATTCAGTCCCCTTTATACCGCCTGGTTTTGGGACGCGGTCGGCGACACGCCGGGGAAACACTTTGCTTCGTATTCCTTGTGACAGCCGTACAAGCCGCCGCCGCGTTATTAATGACCTTTGAATTTAACAAAAGGTCGGTTTTTAATTGGACGAAGCTACGGACATGTATGGTTTAATACATTCAGTGAGTCAGTTAAATATAAAACTTTCCTTGTAGTTTAAATTGTTATTTTAAATTCTCGAATTTCCTAACATATGCACAATATTTTGAACTGAAATCTACATTAATGCATTCAACAGGAGTGTACAAAACAGTAACAGTGTAGTGTATTCTATTTCTTATAAAAAGGGTCTGGTTCTCAATAAAATGCCTGAATTTACAATTATAAAAAGTTCATTCACCTCTCCTCATTTTCATGTCATAAAGATGTCGTTCAAACCCAGGAGAAATGTCAAGTTATAATTGAATAATGATTCTACTTGACTTAAGAATTTATTTTGATATAATACTCAGCGTTATTCGCAATTATTAAATACAAATGGGAGAAGACTTTAAGCGTCTTCGAGCAAATCAGAGGAAGGGAGGAGAAGAAAACGAAACGTAAAAAAGAAAGAACTTTGTTTAAACTGGAAGCATTTTAATAAACGTGTTCCAGTCCAAAACAAGTCCAAGTTAAGCCCTTTGATTTGATTACAAGCCCCCGGAATATTCGAATTAAAAAATTTTTCCTGTCCACTCGACTTGGTGGAAATATTTCTGCGTTAAGAACCGAAATTGAATTAAGCCGCTGCGCCTGTCCAAGTTTCATTTGTATATGCCTCCACTTTTAAACCCGACGAAATCTGATACGTCCTTTTCTTGGATTGTGACGTGATGGAAAGTTAAAGAAGTTTAATGGGTAGTTTAAATTCTGAAAAAATGATACTCAGATGGCTAGAAGTCGGTCCAGGAACTGCTAACGGGACTGATCTCCCTGAATTGTTTTAATGTTTCACTATTAACCCCAGCAGAACTAAAAGTAATTATAAGAGATCTTTCGCATTCGAGCTGACAAAAATATCTTGTATAGTAATAATTAACTCATAGTACTTATTATTATTTGTAGGATGTTAATTCCGCCCGATTCAGTAAAATAAGAAAGCTATAAAATCAACGTCCAAGAATGGCCATTGACCGAATTCCGGAGAATCAAATCAGTCTTCAAACCGATACAGTGGAGCACACGAGTGTACTCCCCGTACGGCCGGTTACGCGATTAGACCGTAGGGGGAGGCATACTTGTCCCGCATACATGTGCAAATACACCTGATTAATGTTGTGGCTGACGAAGTTAGCATTGCCCGTCGGTCCGATAAACTGTCGCGGTTTGTTTAGCATTTGGTAGTTGGTTCGCCGGCCGAATCGCTTTACACAGAAGCATTATCAGTAGGGAATTCCGAACTAAAAATTAATGCCCAGTGGAAAGAGCGGAAATGAAATACGGAATATCTTCAGTGGATAAATACTTTGAATTGGAACTTAGAGATTGAAATAAATTCAGCCGATACAAAAATTGAGTAACGTATTCGACTCAAAGTACAGGCACTAAGCAATTTGATTACCATGTATTCATATAATGTTCACATCGTAATTATTACGTATACATATATGCGTGTATATGAAATGGTTTCTGATTAGAGGAAATAATGAATTTGTGATTTGTGTCAGGAGCATTCTGTGGGCGCTTAGGGCGGCGATGCTTCGCCTTTTTATGCCATGCCATTTGTTTATGTTTTACGCTTTTATTATTGAGACAACTATTAGAACAGTTTGCTCAAATTTTTTTCTCAGAGATTGGAGCAATCTGTTAAATACAAGAGAATGAGGATATATTGTCTAAATGTTTATTAAAATATAAGTGAATTATATCGCGTTATCATTTCTGTTATATGCACAGAAGCATAATGATTGATGGTATACCTTACCGTCGAGGTCTGTTTACGACAAAGTAACCACTTCTCTATAGTGAACTTGCACAAACGAATCATTTTAATGGGTCCAATTCAGAATAACCGGCGTAAGAGAAGTCACCGGCTCGTGTATCGGTTCGCGGAACCCCAGCCCCTTCTCGCTTTTCCGTATTCTCCGAGAGTGTTCTCCGGCGAGAGAAAGCTCCGGATCGGGAAGCCGGCGGGTCCCCGGGCATTGTTGTCTGTTTTCTCGGTCTCCCCCTCGCCGGCTGCACCCGCCGACATCCCATTTGCTGATGAATCTTCCTCCTTTCGCCGCTTTGTCCGAATTCCGAAGAGGCGGCCTCGGCCGGGGCAAACTTATTCTGCCGTACATTCGGGGTGTTCCGAATTTCGGGCCCAAAGACCTCATGTCCCAATGAAAGGAATTTATAGTTTATATAATTTTTAATAATTAAGCGTCTAATATTTTACGATACTTTGAATCGGATTGTTATTGTGAAATACGCTAAGAGCGTGGGAGTATAGTTCCGGGAATGGTTTTTGTATATTTATTTCTTGTACAATCTACTTTCATGGTTATGAGTAAAATTGCGGAATGTTTTTATATTTCTCGCTTCTCCCGATTAGGAAGCCACCCAGTGAGGACACTTTATGTCTTAAGTCCGGGCTAAGACCAAGACGATTACTTGGAAATGGTACTATTACAAGAAAGATCGCGAATGACAAACAGTTATAATTTTATATTTCACACAGTTGATGAATCACAATCTAAAGTTCGTTGCTAATTTATATTGTAACTTGACTGTGGACAGTTGGTTGTGTACACTTTTAACCGCTAGTAAAGTAAATTTAACTTTACTGAAACGTCTGATGACTTAAAAAATATATTATTTCGAGGACGGGTTTCCTCATTATAATTTCAGACTAGTTTGTCAATGACTAGTAGTCAATGTTGTGTGTACAGCGCTATTGGTACAAACAAAATTCCTGCTTGTGATGTGATTACATGTCCGTCACAAATACACGCTCAAAGACGTATCACTTCCGCTTTTACTTCAAAGTCCTCAAATGTGATTTCTCGTCCTGTACGTGAAGTTATAACGCTTCCGCTCGAACTGCCAGCGTCACCCTTGCTTGGATGATTGAAAAGTCTTGCCTTCATCAGTTATATCCGCCGAATAGGATGTTGAAACACTGGTAAATTCCGTGTGCTAAAATCTGAGAGAGACGACTGTAAGACGAATGGCTTAGGCGTAATGGATGCGAAACCAATAAACGAGTAATAATATTTCATTTATGGTTACTGGAATAAACTAATGTGCTTTCAATATGCTTCAAAAGTTTTTGTTTGTCAATTCTGTGAAGGACTATTTATTTTAATTTTATTATCAATTTCATTTATTGAAAAATAACATTGGAACCATCGGAGAGTATTTCGTTTTATTTTATGAACCCTACGTCTATGGATGTAATTATACCAAAAATGAAACAAAAGAAAATACCGTTTGTTTTTTACCGTTATGTTTTAAAATGGAAAAAATGAAAATTGGATACCAACTGATAATTGTGGCACCGAAGCCAGGTTTAACGCAGTCGAAAATATTTTTTAAAAAATCCCTGTGTAGGTATTCTTAAATGTAAGAATTCACGACCAAACGTATAAAGAGAGTATACGAGTGCCAAACACCAAGCTACAATATATTGGACAATCAAAACGGTTCCGAATGTTTGGCCATTTGACTCGAACTTCGATTCCCAGTAATTGCCCTCCCAGCAGTCGGGGCGATTTGACAGCGGAGGTTTTTAGCGAAATTATTATAATTGGTTCAATTTAAAATGGGCTTTCGTGTTCGGCTTTTAACGACAGTGTTTGTCCGGTAGAAGAGTTCATTTCCATTTTTTTTTGCCAATTATAACGTCCTCGTTTCAACATTTATCTTCCCCTTTTCTTAAAACTGTCCCCGGATAATGGGCACAGGCGTCGCTCCCAATTCCCGTTGAGTCGTAATAATTTTTATTTTTCCCTAGCTGAATTAACTCGCGTTTTCACGTCAAAAAAATTGTCATTTATTCGCAAAATCAAATTTAAAAAAATTTTTTGATCCGTTATGTTGATTATGGGCTAATGAAATATTTAACACACACATCACACGACAAGTTTTTTTATATTAAACAAACGTTTAATTTAAACACATTTAGGACCGAATAACTGAGCTTAAATTGACTAATGCGAAATAACTGCAAAAAATATTTCATACATACTTCTTTTAGTGAGTGTATTTCTCACCACGAATCTTCTTGCATTACCGTGTTAACGTGTATTAAAATATTTTTATTCGCGCCTGCTTCTCGGGGTAGCAAATCGCCCATTTAAATTTTATCGGATTCGTTATAAATTATATAATCCGTTCCTTGGGTTCTGGGTTCTCTTATAAAACTATCTGGTAATTTAAGATTAAATCAACGTTACTCAATGGATGAGAAAGTCAGTGATATATCGTGTCTCCCCCCTGACATTGTCTCATAAATATATTAAGTAATATATTAAGCTCAATATTTATTTTTAATGTATACTTTCAAACTGAGACTGTGAGGGACGCGAAAATTCCCGAAAATCCGGCCACAACTCAACTTATTAATTTGCGTACTCGGGAAAATCCGTTCGCCCCCTGCGACCAACGCCCCTTCCCCCAGGGCAGTATTATTTCGGCCATAACTCTTCAAAGTTTAACTTGTTTTGAACATTGAAGTGTTTCGGGAGTTGTTAAACTCCCGCCCTCTCTCTCTCTCTCTCTGGCCCCAAGCGTCGGTTAGGTCGATACCCATGGTCTGGGGAGGAAGGTCATGCTACTCCTACTTGGCCAACTTATATTGTTGTTTTATTGATAATACAGTTTCGAGAAGGGGGGGGGACGTCTCGATCCATCTTCCCGGCTCTATCTTCCCCTCCCCACTCAGTCGAAGTTTCGATTTATGCCCGAGTTTTGAGTTATGGCTCCAAAATTCATCCGGGGAGTATTTTTTTAATTTTGCCGCCCAATGGAAGAAAAAAAATTCTGTTCCGACCCGATTCTCTTCTTCTAGACGGACAACCCCCCCCCCCAATCCCTCTCCATAACCCACGTCGCGTGCCAAAAGTGTTTTCAACTCCCCAATATTTCGCCCTTCCCTCTGCTAGAATTAAAACGTCAAACAAGACGGGTCCTATTTTGGTTGGAAATTAATGATTATTGGCCCTAGTCGAACAATTAGCCGGAAGGTGGGCTACAATTTCTTTTTTTATCGTAAACTAAATAATTACTTCAATTGGCGCGCTGAATCGTGACTTCGTCAAACCTTCTGTCTAATTACCTAATCGAAAAAGCAATTAGCAAGGATATTCATCAATCGTGTGTTAGGTCCTCTGAGGTCTATTTTCGGTTGGTAGCATATACAAAGAGTCTAACGGCATACTATCTGTTGGAGGATTAGAAATATTCTTAAATAGCTAGGCTGGGGAACACATCAAACTAATGTGTTTCTCAGAAGTAGTGATTATGAAACCAAAATGTTTTACATATAGATTTATTTAATGCGGCTTGTTGGGACGTCACCTGAATTACTGTGTTGTGCCTACGTCGAATAGGAGCCACAACGTCGGATGACTGAAAGTAGGATACATTTGATTTCTACTCCCTCTTCAGGTCACTCCCATGGGAAATAAATATCCGTCATTTGTGATGTTTTTGCGATTCCGCGATTCCGATTCCGTACATGTTGAAATAGATGAAATCGTGATTCACTTGAAGTCCGGACCAGACATTTTTTCAATTGGAAAATTACATTTCCTGTTTCAGTCATATTTCTTATAGGCTTTCACGCACTACCTTCCTTTTGAACTCAACTTAAATTTTAGGCTTCAGCTATGACTCAATTTGAACGCCCAAAACCGAAAGGCAAAATTGCACAATTGTTCATAACCTACTCCTCTGGGTACTGCGGCAGTATTAATAATTTTAAGTTTTGATCATAACGTATACTAAGTAGTGAATATCAAAGCCAATAAGATGATATCTGGATTATAAATCTCTGTAATATGATGGCACCAGTTCTCTAAGTTATATCAAGATTCCAACGTCAAATCTAATTGATAAATATTATTTGTTTGTATAGGTAGGTTTTCTTATTGTTCAAAGGTCGGGTTAAGTAAGGGTCGAAATAAAATGAAAGGGAGCCCCCGCCGAGATCGGCGAATCATTTATTGTATCCCAATTTAATTCCGGGCACCCTGTTAAGGGTAAGGGTGCCCGTCGCCCCCCCACCCAGCATCGACCCGGTTCTCCTAATAGTTTTGACCGGTTGGAAAGGGGCCTCCCGTCCCCATCCCCGGCCGAACAGTAATGACCCGGGGACTCCCTGGGAAAACCAATTAGCGGTCAATCTATAGCCAGCCTCCCTACGACGTATTGCCACCGGATCAGTCTAGTCCCCGCCAAGATACCGGTTAAATTCCTGGTAAATCGGATATTCGAAAAAGAAAAGGCTCGGTCTGTCTAAGGGGAAATTCGGCGACACAAATCTAACTTTTAGTTAAGTGCCTGTCACACTATCGGCCTTTCAATTCATGTATATAGCAGAATGACTTCGGTTACTATTACATTAGTTTCAGTTAAATAAGATTTGATCCTGAAAGAGAATACAAAAAATGAAACATCTCATTGAAAAATTCCGCTATTGGGTTCAGTCTGGACGCGTCTAGGTTTCCATATATTTTTTGGAAAATATATTTCGCCATATTTTTTTCACATGCCTACGAAGTATATTTTATAATAGAACTTGACTTTCAAAGTTTTCTGGCCACTCATCATTTACTTAATGGCCTCTGCCGGTCTCCAATATGTGGGGTCGCTTATTCTTGTTTTCTTTTCGCTCTCTATCCTTTCAACAAAGTTCAAGTTCGTATGCTCCAATCTATTCAGCTTAGAAATGAATGCTGGAATACTGCTCTAAGCAAAAATGTATAATATTATGTGCGTGTATTTTATAGCGTTCCATTACTCCGTATATTTGACTTATTCAATATAATAATATAATGTTAATATTTTACAATAGAAGCTTAAATACATATATTTAAATATTTATTTTTATGTTCACTTGTGTGACAGTACATAACATGTTTGATTTGGATCAGGTGTTTAAAATCAAGCGGAAAGCCGTTTTATATAAAATCGGATTTTGTATATACAATTTCAAATTTACATACATTTAAAAATTAGATTATACTGATCTATTTTTTAGACTTGGAATGCTAAAATAACCGGGATCGGAGATTAGCAGGGAAATCAATTACGATGCAGCTTGTTTTATAGATTCTGAGTGTCACATCAAATATTAATTACACTTAATTCTACTCGACCTTTTATTAAGTCATCGCCGAGTGGGGGGTTTAATGAATCCGCGCGGTGGCATTCAATCAGCGATTCAAGTTATGACCAGTGTAAATAACTTATTGCTCCGGCAATAATTGAACATTAAACGAGTTTATGGTCGAAACATCAACATCGAGATGCACTCCTTCCCATTCTAGACTCGCATTAAAAATTTACGGCTGAAGTCCAACGGCCAGTGCGGACGAATCTTCGTAATTATCAATTTGAACTTAATGGCAACACACCATAAAATAATTCTTTTAATTATTAATTATCACAGGCTAAATATTCTCTACTTCAGTAATAGAGAGAATTCCTATATACCATTGCCAATGGCGCAAGATATTAGGTTTGGATGCGATACATAATTATGATGCCTGACTTCCGCGGTTATGAATTCTTCTTACTAACATTCTCTAGCGACCTAGATATGGATAATGGAATATGCTGCCTAAATTACGTTTTATTTTGTTCATTCGTCTGGTTGGCACGAGTGCAACTTTTCATAGTGCGTGTCTACTGCCAATGAGATATTGGAATTTTCTCTATCTGTCTCCTTTCGCTGGTTTGGTGTTATGCTAGAACGGCTTCGTCAATTGCTAGATAAGTATCGAGGACGATAAGGCAACTAAACACTACAACCCATTGCTGCCAATCATCAGACCGCGGCTTTCCTTCAGGTGTCCGAACCCTTAACCCGGGGGTTATCCCGTTCTTGAGGGGGTTGTGGATGAGGGGAGGGGTCGTCTCCCAATCTGTTTGAGTGTGTACGGCGCTGAAACAAACGCTCCAACTTTTTCTTCCCCGCCGCGTTCTCGAGAAGGAGGAGCAATCTCCAGATTACCGCCTCCACCTTGGGCGCCCCCTCCCGGGCCTAATTGCGAACTCTCATTGCCCGGCCTGTTCTTCCGAACCGGGGGGCCTCATCCCACCCCTCCCACACCCCAGTTGAGCGAGTTGTTTTTATTGCAACGGCCCCACCCTCCCGCCCTTTCAACTATCCCCGGGGCCGAACTTTCCCTCGCGTTACCCTTATTTTCTAAAAAGCAAAGTCGGCGGCCGAAGGGCGATACTCGAATTTCGTGAAATTATAGGGGCGGAGGGACTTGGAAGGCGGAAAAAACTTTCGTACTCGGATGCGCCGCTGTATTTTCATTAAGCTGAGTTCGAATACATAAATTAACTGACCGAAGGTATTTGTGATAATTTGAACTATAAAGTTTTCAATTTTGCTTCATCAGTCGCTTATAGAGTCTGACTATGTGCGGTAATATAAGTTAACTAAGTGATAAAATATCTTACGGCATTACACACGCACACAAACACAAAATTACTTATAATTATAATTGGGATTTAATTTAAGTCTAAAATTTAATTTACAGGGGGTTATATTAAGGAAAAGAATTGTAATTGGTCAAAAATTTAAGTCTGAATTTATTCCAAAACGGAATTGTTAAAACACTAATTTTACCGTAGAGATATTATCGTTACAGAGTACTGTTCTCTTTTTTGCTTCCCTATTATTCAAACAGACCTACGACCGTTAAGGCGGTCTCGTCTTAACTATTTAAGGAAGTTTGAACATTGGCCAGCATAAATATTCAAACCGGAGCTATTAGCTGGTTGTAGGATATTTCCCCCACGCGAGGAAACAGCCACTCGAACGGAGGGGAGTCTTACGGCTTTAATTAAAACAATTTCCAGGAAAAAAAATATAAGTGCTTCAAAAACGGAAGATCCTAAAAGTGTAGGCAGACTCTTAAAAGGGATGAAACATCACAGTTTTGTGGAAACAATGGAGAACCTTACTAAGGATAATTACTTTGGCGTTGTATCTCCTCATTAGGTGTTCCATTTCCATATTTCTGTCTGACAATTATTAACTGTTATCTCTTAGAATTTTGTTTACTTGGCGCCATATGTTACATAAGGACATTTGGGAAATATATTTTTACTTACATAACTTCTCCAACAAATAACACAAAAGCCTCCGTTGGGCGGGTTTTCTTCGGTAACGAGGGAAAAAGTATCTTGAGGAAGATTCGCTGGTAGGAACCTCGTAGCCAGAGCGACTAAAGGTATAGTCGTAACGAGAACGCCCAGGGAGGAGAAACTTCACTACAGTCTGGAGGCGGTCCTGACAGCAAATATCTCCAAAATGCCAACAAGTCCAGTTAGGGAACTTAAGAAGGGGGCACATACAATATGAATATATACTTGCATACAGCTTTTCCCAATATTTCCAACGTACAGGTCATTTTTCGAACGTCACTCATTCGACGTCACTACCTCTCACTTGTGAATAAAATCTAAACGTGACTAAACAAACTTGGTAGCCTTTTCTATAGTTTATCTTTTACCCAACACATTTAATTGGATAACTTTTATAGGACACATTTTCTTTAGAAATTAAAGTTAATAGGTGATTAATCTGATCTGGGTGTTAAAAACAGCATTATACTTCACTATATTGTTACTTACTATAGTAGGCGAGTGGATGTCGTAAAACGAGGATCTGAACTTTTCCCAACCCTTTCCCTCCAAACATTTAACTGTTATACGAATGATACTCTGAATATGTTTTTTTTTTAGTTATTAAGGTGTTTTGGTAACGCAGTGTATACCACTCTTTCAAAACGGGGTGCGGAAAATGGAAAAACTCATCCGGCTTCGTATGCGATCGGTCGCGGGTTGCGCTAATGAATTCCCGCATAGACCCCCATCATTAGAGGTCCCAGTTTAATATAAAACACGAAAAAATGAAGAAGGAGAAGGAGGGAGTATAAAAAAATGGGGCAGAATATAATTAAAAATGACGGCCTTCCCCTTCCGTCCGGTAAGGCCCTTTCTCCGGAGACGTCAACGCCAGGAGTTAAATTGCCCCCGTCATCGCGCTAGGCCTAGAAGGAAAGGAATCTTGATTGCTTTTTAAGCGCCGCCCCCCCGCGCCTCATAGTATTAAGTAGATTGGACGGATATATGCGCGCGGCAACAAATAAACGGATAAGGGTTCCGATTAAGTCCGGTCAACGGTCGCTTTCAACCGACATTAAGTCCAGGATCGTTTTCGAGAAATAAGACGCTGATAATCGCTCTTGTTTTTTTTTGACTCTCAAAGCTAGAATTTAAATTTCGCGTGTGGCTGATTATACGTTGAAGGATCTGCACGTGGACTTTGTTGAGAAACTAAATTGATGTAGTACATTTAATAATTGCGGCCTTAATTTTATGCCACATGAAACCCGGATAAAGTACAGTGTTTACGTCAATTATATTTATACGTAAAAGCGTGTTGGATATTTATCTGAGGTTTAGCACAAAAACCTTTATGGGCCGGTAGAAAACTTCCAGTGATAAAATGAAATTTAGGTCATACTAAATATATATATATATATATATATATATATATATATATATATATATATATACATATTTTGTATGTTTTGAATTAATAAGAGTTAGCAATAATTTAAACGTACTATTGTAGAGTTATGCTTTATGACTTCCTTTTTTAGATGCTTATTTCTATAAACTTATTCGATTTCAAATTTTGGGTTAACTACATTTTAATTCTGACACCACATGCGTCCGCACAAGCTTGTAACTAACTGGACTTCAGAGTTGACCTTTCATATGAATGCTGGTGCAGTAACGGCCCCAAATAATCTTGTTCAATTTTTATTAAATAGTCTAGTTTTATTTTATTAAATAAAATTTATTTAATATATTTAGTCAATGATATTTGTTATGGTTTTTTTTTAACTTTTTTTTTGTACAATCAACTATTACTAGTTATAGGTACAATGGCGGTTGTATTTGTTATGGTGTATATAAAAAGTTTCAACGTTAGGATAACACTTTGTGAGCTTAATACTAGTAAATTCATTTCGAAAAATGTTATATTATCAACAAATTCACAATATGACGGTCAAACCGTCTTATCTGGTTGAATCGCGGACTAGGACAATCTGTGTGTACTCTATTTAACGCTTTTAAAATTCGCAAGTCGGTATTTTCTTTGAATGGACACAACGATAACGATCTACAGAAATGACATTTTTCTAGTTTTCCTTTTTCTCCAATACCAGCTAATTAACCTAGCGAGCACCTTGATTATCCTGCGCCATTCAGCGTTTAACGACATTGAATCCGATCCCTACTGCAAAGTTTGACTGGTTACGATTATAGGGTCTCAAATTATTGTATTCTCCATTATGCTTCCGTGCTCTTCGGTCCAATTTACCTTTCCCCATTTCCAGTGTACGGTTGTTTTTCCGCTTTACAGGCGGAGCAATTTAACGACTGCAATTTTTTCATCAGAATTAATTCCACCCCCCCTCGGCATTTTCTGCAGTGCAGATTTTTTTCGCATTCCGGTTTAAGGCAATCGTATAGCCGGAAGTAAAAGTAGTGCGCCTAGTAATTCTCTTTTTCCTACGTGTGGTTGTTGACAATTCACTGCCAAATTACTGCCAACATATATAACATTTTATTGCGTATGTGGCAGCAGATTCCACTCGGGTTTTAGTGACACTCTAAATAAATAGATGATAAACGAGTAATGGTTTTCGCTATCGGAATTCGAATTATTGCTTTCCGGTATGATCCGCCTAGTACTGTGGGTATTGAAAGATTCTGTTCCGACCGAGTAATATTAATTACCCGCATCAACCGACTCCTAACCAGTTCAGTAGGGAATAGAACTCATAGAGTGGATATGTGTTCGCGAGCCTACTAAGTTTACTTCGCTTATCTGATTCCCTGAATCCAATTACCCGCGAATTCTGTTTTCAGAGTTTCTTCTCGAGTCAAGAAACAGAATTATAGATCAAACTGAACTCAATACTAGGAGCTCTATCCCATTTCTATTATTACAGAACTATTTGTTATTGCGGAATTTTGCCAACAATGTATTTGGGGAACTACTTTATTTCATGAACTATGTCATTCCGCTTCTTATCAATAGATATTTTGGTAACAATTAAAAGCAATAAGAAAGTAATAAAAAAGGTAAAAATATTCTCGTCGTGTGATGTCCACGAGCGGTGATAGCTTCTGTTCAAACTAGGTTAACTTCCTGAACTTACCTCATGAATATTATACATGAGGCGGAACTTCGTGATTGATCTGGCGTCAAATTTTCCTATGTAACATGAACAATTCATCGAGAGCCATACATTGCATGTCATACTTCCAGTGTGAAAACGTTCTATCGAAAGGCGAGTCGCATTAAACTATTACATTTCGGTGGGTTTCGATGGGACATGTAAAAGTGTGTAAATTGCAAAACTACTTTTATGAGCTAAGGTCGATATTTAGAGACGTGGTTTTAACAGATTGAAACTAATCGAACTAGTGTCTTGTTATATTTCATGTTATTTAGTACTGAGTAATCCAAGTCCATGTTTTAAATATTAAAAAAATAAAGTTCATTTGGTATTTATAAAAGTATTCTTTTCACGAACATTTGTTATCATTTATAATTATCTGTCCTAACAATTTGCTGAAATATTACATCTCAAATAAAATCCCTCCTGGTCCGACACTGATGATGGAACAGTAAGAGTTCCGAAACGTCGGCAGGGCCCCAGGGGAAACGAGCAAAAACCCTTCAGCTCGTTTAGGTGGTTTCCAAATACAGGAAAAATCCCGGACTAGCAGGGGGTCAACTACAAGTACAGGTATAAATATTCATTTCATAAATTAAGTGTAATACTAAGAATATGGTTCATATTTCTCATATTGAGGTCAGTACTAACAATTATGAATAACAAAAAAGTTTTGCCGGCTATTTACGGTTTACTTCAAACTGAGATAACACAACTCGTAATAAACTTCCGAAACGGGCATTTCCCGATAGCTTACATCCCGCGGGGAAGTTTCCGAGTCGGGCGGTCCAAACTTAGCGGAAGGCCGCGAACCCCCCGGAGACATTAAACCGAGCGGCAAAGTTTTATTTGATGAACTGCTTGATGAATCGGCGGTCGCGGGGACACACCTCTACCCTTATCGCCCGGCGTGTCCCGCCCGTTATCAACTTTTATTGGGCGCCGGCGAGTGGATAGAGAGGAGGCCCCCGCCTCAATAAAAGTGACGCAAGAGAGAACTCGGGCAAAACGAGCCCGAGATACGGGACACGGCTCAACCGGCAATTTGCGGTATTGGCCCTTCGAGTCCCTCTAACTGATCTTCAGCCCCACGACTGACATTTTGTTTCCTTTGTTTCACGACAACTACTAGATACTTTGCTCTATTAAACTCAATGATCAAATATTCAGTAGTTCATCTAGCGGTATGAACTTATACGTATTCAATTCCTGAAACTAATTTTTTCATCATTTTATTTTATTCCGAAGTTCGAAGGCACGGAATTATACCATTAAGAAATTTCATGCAGGTACATTCTGATGATTGAATTGTGTGTGTTCAACAAAAAATGAATCGGTTGACGCAATATTAATTACAAATTTATAATATGAGCATAAGGTTTTTGGGGGTAATAGTGTAGAGGAATTATCGCCAGCTGAACGTATGAAAACAATTTTGAGCGGATATATCAGGGAAAAACAATTGCCGGTCTTATTAGACCGTCGGTTGGTACCGCGGGGAATGTTCGGTATCAGTCGGGAACGGGTTTGTGAGCGGGCACGAGGAAACACGGGTTGCCATTACGGCAGCGAGTCGGTCTAATTTGAATTTCAGGGGGCGCCTTATCTCTGCGGAGTACCTCCGGCCGACACACAGACTTGTCTCTTGTCCTTAACTTTATGCCGCCGACCCACCCAGTTGTACGTGATCAATTCAACCGTTGATTCAATTAACGAAACCCCCGACCTTAGTTATTTTCGTTCGAGATAAGTGAGCGCGAGATTTCCGGACGGACCGATTTGGCGATCTTGAACCGAGGGCCGAAATATTAGGGCGTGTGACCGCGAGATAGACTCGAATGCTTGTTATATCCGGTTTCGCCTGACCGACGTCACACGGCACTGTTATTGCAGCCGGCCATGCATTGGGCCCCAACTCCACTAAACCAATTACAGAGAGCTCCCAGAAACACAACCGAGACAGAATTCTACATTGCACGGAGCATGAAATTATTTCGATCAATTCTGTGTTAATCAGAATCTCGCACTTCTCAATCTCAATATTTGTGAGTGGTGTCCTTTAGCGTTAATTGTCCTGTGAGTGGGTTAATGAGAACTGGAGCCATTGGACCGCTGCGACCATACACAAGTGATATCTCAGCGGGTTGAAACGACATAATGAATCCAGTGGACCACCTAGTTAAAAATTATTTAGCTTTACAGCTAGTCAAATAAAAGAGTTACAATGTAACACATGGAATGTAGTGGTATAGTATTGTAAATACAGTGTAACATCGGGTTTAAGTTATTATCTATTTTTTTTGTATTCTCCATAGGGTTGTTGACTGGCGGCTTACTTTCTTACATTCCTGGTTTGTGCGGGCATGATGATTTGTGCCACCGCGGTGATGAGTAGTGAGTGGGGCAGGAGGTCTGGTTGGGGGGCCGGCACACGCGTTATTGACCCGGTGCTGTGGGGGGGCGGCGTTGTGGCCCTTCCCCATGCCCCTCTCGACCCAATCGCCCGTCGGACGCCCCTCGACTGGATTCACTCAGTGCCCCCCCCCCCATACCGTCCCCATCTACTCTACAAGGCCCCTTCTCTCTTTACCACCCGACCGACCTTCAACCCCTGACACGTACAGTACTAACAACCCGGCGCTCTCTGTCCCAAACCCTACTCTCCAGTAGATCATTCTGTTTCAACACACTAATGTTCAAAATTATAACAAGCGACTATGTTATTGGACATTTATTCGTTCATCCCCCTGTTAGTGGTAAGCCATGTGTGCGGTGATAGAGAGATTTGCAATTCTCATGTACATGTATCTTATTTTCTATGGTCAACGTGCCATATTATTATCGCTGTTTGGCAATTCGGAACCAGTAATATAGAAATGAGAGTCATATTACCATTATTGAGGGAAAGCCCTCACTAATGTAGAAGAAGATCATTAAAATATTTATTATATTAAATATAATAATAATTTTTTATAATCAAATTCAGTTTACATAATCAATTAAACAAATTCATTAATACTCAATAAATTTAGGAAATATATAATGTATTCAAAATTAGTATCAAACCAGTACCGTAATATTGAAAAATATTTCTCACTTTTTAAAAGATTCTAATTCTATCGGGAATACGGCGTGTTTAGCGGCATTCAGAAATGCATACAAACGTTGTGGGTTAGTATCAGTAAGCGCCGTAATCCATAACTAAATATCTCTCTTCGAAGAGTTTCTATTTTGACGCTAATATATTATATATTATTTGGAATTACTAACATGCTTCCACGTGGAATGATTGCATTTTATAGGCATTTAAAATTCAATAAACTGGTGATTGTTCTGCTTCGGCTGTTTATTGTCCGGCCACAATCCAAACCGACAACTGTTGCCGTTATTCCGTTGCTCACTTTAGAAATAAGTCTCGAGGCCCATTTAACAACCGCCCATTTCCTGCCTCAGCCCGGTCAACCCATTTTTTTCCCTCCCTGGAGCGGGACAATTTTTATTTGCTACCCGACAATATTTTCGCCGCCCGAACCGGTTCCTATTTGTTTCCATATTACGGTCCGTTCTCGGAGTGAGTAAGGGAAGTGAATTATTCGGCGCGTACTGGATTGATGGGAGGGTGGTATGGTGAGAGAGAGAGAGAGAGAGAGAGAGAGAGAGAGAGAGAGAGAGAGAGAGAGAGAGAGAGAGAGAGAGAGAGAGAGAGAGAGAGAGAGAGAGAGAGAGAGAGAGAGAGAGAGAGAGAGAGAGAGAGAGAGAGAGAGAGAGAGAGAGAGAGAGAGAGAGAGAGAGAGAGAGAGAGAGAGATGGATACAGAGAAAGAGAGAGAGAGATAGAAAGGGACCGCAGAACCCCCTCCCGATATAAATCGGTGGTCATTTATTCGACGCTAAATTTGCAAGTAGATTGGTTCCGCTAAATTGGATGTCATAGCCAGTATGGCCACCCGCCACCCACTCCCCTCCCTCGCCCGTCTGAGTATCTCCCTCCGAACCTTAATTACGCATTTTTATCCGACCCTCGTCATTTGCCCTAATTCGTGGAATTGGCGCTGTCGGTTTGTTATTCCGCGGGGTTTTTATTCGAGCGATTCGAGAAATTGAGTGCCCGGCAACATCCCTCTTACCCCAGCCACGTCACCTCCAACTCTTATGTGCAAGAGGTGCTTAACCCGAATATCCGACTCTTCGGAAAAAGCATACTGTCCATAATATAGTGGAATAAAACTAAATATAACCCTCAACACTTGAATATTGCAACACATACAGTGAGCATGTATCAATGAGATTATGGACGCCCGGTTAATTATGTTTATTGAAGGTCTATTCTCCTATCTAACTTCCTGTAAGATCGCGCGATACTATGGGTCTAACTAGGGCACCAGGTTTTCACCTCCCATCTGTACGAGATTCATTCAGTTTTTGGAAAATACTTGCCGTTGACTCGAACTCAGTTGATGATGGTACCAGTAAGAGTTCGAAATGTCTGAAGCAGGCCACACCCAGGGGAGTTCCATTGGGGAAGGGAATAAACCTTTCTACTGGAACTTGCTCAAGTGTTCTCCAAAAACACTGAAGGATCACTAACAATTAAGGGGTACAACACCTGCTGAGGTTTCCCTCAAAATATTACCCGATTATTAACAGTATAATTATTATTATTGTTACATATTTTCATTCTGGTAATTAAAGCTGTATTACATTTATGAATACTAACAATCGCAGTTGTTAACATAAGCTGATTATGTAGGGATTTCCATTCAGAGGGATTTGGCCACTGCCTTCCTATTGACGTCGGGATGTTCTCCTAGTACTTTAACCCTCTATGGGCCCTTGTAACTTTCAGTTCACATTTCAATTTATCGAGATTTTACCAAATAATTATAGCTTTTTTAGTGAGATGGCGCAAACTTAATCCTATAACGTTGTCAAGACAACCAATATCAATATCAAATTTTTTTTGGATTTAAAATAAAAATTCTGCCCATAGAGGGTTAAATAGGTAGACAGTAATTTACAAGAAGGCACATGATTATAATACAGCGTAATTTCATTTAATCTTCATATAATTATTTCCAGATGTAGGGCAGTAGATGTAGAGTGTGCATTGGGAGTAGATTATGTTGAGCATTGGGGAACAAAGTTATGCTGGGGGCTTTCAATAACGATACAGTACCCTCCCAACTAATTCCAAATAGATAAATCGTATGCAAATTAGGTGAGCTTATCATACAAGCTCAGCAGGAAGTTGGGGAGACAAAATGACCGAGAGTCGTGAACTATAGAAAAGTAAACTTCGGGGGTGTTCATTTCTGCAACGGATCAGATTAAAATTTCAAAATAAATCCCAAATATTAATCATGCGGGTGATAGGTTAGATTCTGTGTTAGATTTCGTGTAGTACTATTAACGCAGTTTCGCAATTACGATTGTACGATTACCAATAGACTTCTGATTACGTAGAAAAATGTATCAGTAGGTAATTATAAACATAACGTACTTATGTAATTGTAGTTATTGACTGCAATAATTTTTCGATTTTTCATATTATTCGAAAGGTGGAGGAAAAGCGGAGGAACGGTTTTCCTTGTAATCTCACACAGTTTTTTTTATGAAATAAAAAGCTCACATCCCCCTGTGAAAATTTATCCGTCAATAGTTCAAAAAAACGATTTTAATCCGAGTTTTTATTTTTTTTATTGGGTGATTCGAATTTCGCCCGCTCCGTCGCGCTTCGTTGGATTTCCGCCGGCTTTTAAATTTTTAACGCCGCTATACAGTCGGTTGAAACCAAATCGGTTATCGAATATGTACACGCTTCTCAATTTACAAGACATCATTTATTCGAAAGTATCAACAAAAATACTATACAACAGAGTTCTTTAAAACTGTTACCGTTACTGGAAATACGACAAAAGTATAGTAATACATGAGAAAATAGTAATTAATTAATATTAATAAAGTAATTCGTGCAAATACATGATAAAAATGTTTCGAAAGAGTTTAGGTTTTCTCGTGGGTGAATTATCCTTCAGTTAGTAAACACATATAATCCCGTGCCTCTCCTCCTCTCTCTCTCTCTCTCTCTCTCTCTCTCTCTCTCTCTCTCTCTCTGTCACGTTGTTGCTCTCATCACTCCAAACCCCTCTCCTACAAGATATAAGGGGCCGTAATTTCCCAGGGGGGTAATTTAATTTTTGCTCGAACTAGAATTATTAATAACACGAGTCTGTAGGCTCCGCAACGGCGGGGCCTGTGAATGCCCTCCCCTTGGATGGACAAGGAGGAATAATTTGAAGCCCTCCCCCCCATGGTAATTAAATGCTCTGAATAATTTTCCCTGAGAGTCCGCCGTTTGTTTGTAAAACGACCTCCGAGGGATGGAAACTATCCGGAATGGCGCCGAGCCGCCGTGTTAAAATCCGAGTATAATTCTTATGAGGTCTTTGTATTCATTAATAATTTTATACTGAAAGGGCTTGGAATGTGTTTGTGAAGTTTTGGCCTAGTCGATATTCAATATAGTATGTAGGGAGTAGAAACGGAAAATATTTTAAAATATTTTAATAAAATAATTGTATAAGCCAAATGAATCAAATATTGTCGAAACTATGTACAGTAACAAAGGAGGAAAATTTTCTATTATGTTTTTATTTAATATTTACGCGAAAAATGTAATAGTCTAACTAGGGGTCTCGTTTAGAATATTGATATATTAGGTATTAATAATTTATGAATCTTGCATAAACCATACTAATGTGACTGCTTCAATGTATTCTTTAATATTCTTCAGAGATCCTTTATAAAACATAAAAGCAAGTTATTTGAGAAATTTATATCACTGAAAACATTCTTGCATTTCGCACGTCCGACAAGTGCAAGCGGACTAATGGAAGTAGTGGGGCACTATGTAAGATTAAGCTTGCGCATATTTTTTAGTTAGAATGAATGTTTGTTGCTAATAGTTTAGCACGACTTTAAAACAGATTTATGTCCACCCTTTTAGGGGGATTTATTCTATTCCTAAATATCAAGTCCCTGGCCCTTTGGGACTAGGCAGTTTCTTATGGAGAAATTATTCTAGTTTAGTATTTTAAATGATTTCAACGTGAACAACATACGTTAAAAAACGTAGGAACAGGCACTTTATATTACTATAGTCGGGTCCGTCGAAAGAAACTGGGAAATGGAGGTGACACAATTCAATATTCTGGAAATTTTTACCTTCAGTCGTGAAATAAGTCTCGGCAACAAAAAGCTCAGACTTACACCATTGGAATTTCGCCAGCACTCCTGAGCGCAACATTATTACTTCTGGATTTAAGTCCTATTCATGGAGTCAAAAAGGTGTAATGCAGCAATATTATCATGTTGAAATTTTACTTATAGACATATACGATACAGTGACACCATAGATGGTAGATATACGTTATATGTTTTTATGTCATTATTTTTAAAAAATGATCCAATCGGTAGGTATAATGTCTCTAAATCCTTCCTCTATGCTCCGTTAGTCCGGAAACTTCGGTGTGAAACCGGTTTAGTATTTGAGTTTACTAAAATACTAGTATCAAAGAGCCCCGACTATTAAAGACAATGGATTATTACATTGAAATTTACAGGTCGTTATATTCTCCTCTTGAATCTAGAATCTCCTCTGGATTAGCGATGACGGAAACGAAACATGAATATGTGTATTTTATAAATTATAAATAAATGAAATTTATCTTGTTCATTGCACTTTGGAATGTATCATTTATTTATGGAATTGTAATATGTATTATACTCCTCTCCTTTAAAGGATTATTGAGAACATATTTCCATTCCAGTACTCAATTTGCGTATTACCATGAAAACCCATTTTAACTCTCTCACTAAAACGATATTATATTCATAATTTGGGTGAGGTTAATATTACTCAGTAATGTCCACTTTTAAATAACAATATTATTTATATAGATATTAAATAACCTGATAGATTTTACACATATATATTAGTTCATGAATTAAAATCTTTGGGTTTATAACAGTCTCGATTCTATATATCCTTTTATAGAATCCAAATATCAGTCTGACGTTGAACCCTGCATGTCCACCGCTTGGTGGTGGATTGTAACCTTGGTGGTGGATTATACTACTTAATCCTGCTATTTTGAGGATAGGAAGAAGCTGGGCAAACTGGAAACAGCAGACGGTATCGTTGAATTGCAGCATGATGGGAATCGCTCGTAAAAACTTTATGCCTTGCCGATAAATTAAATGTAAGAAACTCTCTCCCGGGACTGATAAGCACGCGGTCCTAGGTCAGTGAGGAAAATAAAAGTAAAATAAAATTGCTTTATTTCTAAGAGTGGTCTGAGTCCTTCAAATTCTGTAAATGGGAAATTTTACTAGAGTTTGAAGTTTCGAAATCAATTCGAAATTAAACAGCGGCGTTAAAACTCCGCAAACGGGGACGAAACGAATGAAATAAGATAAAAAAAGCTCTCCCCTCCTTAATTCTGTATCTACTTTATTGGAGGGAGTGTTTTAAGAGAAGCCGGTTCTACCTTCTTAAGGAAAAGCGGGCATTAAGAGAAATCCCCATTATTTATCGCCGCGGGGCTAAATAACTCGGAGTATTAAAACGCCTTGTTCCGGGGGAAGGGACCTTGAATTATGTTTTATTTATTTCGAGTTTTACATCCTAAATTTCTTGCTCCCGCGAATTGATATTTATGGCGTTATTAATTGAAATAAAAGGAGAAGACAGGCCAGTGGCCATTTTGGGATGGGGCGTGGGTGGGAAGGAGCAATTATCATAAGGAGCGTTCAAAGAGCCCCGAGGGCCTTTTATTAGGTGGGATTCTTCATGCAAATAATATGGCAACACTCGCTTGAAAATTTAATTTTTATTTAATTCTATTTGAGGGAATTTCGATTTTCTTTGGGGAATCAGAAACTACGGAATGTCTGGAGAGTATAGGGAACGTTAAGTAACTTGACTTCCAATGGATTCCCACCAGTTTCCAGTCCGGGATCTCTCCCTTTTGGTCTCTCGCCCCGAATTTATTTTCACCGAAAACAACAGAGAAAGGGGAGAGTATAGCCCTTGTCGACAACGGGTTAGGGGGACAAAAACAAGGGACCGCCGGGGTAAAGTAAGTGAACTTGTGTGGGGGGCGCCGCCCCCGGGGGGTTCGGTCCCGAATAAGTCCCGCTCTCTGAGGGACTCGGGCCCCCGCTAATTGGTTTCGCTTGTAACTCATTCCTGGGAGTCGGCCCCTACTCGCTTTCTCTGAGTGAGGGTTTTATTTTCTAAGGGAGGTCCCAGATTTCTGTTCGTGGTGGCCTTCTGCCGGGAGTTAGACCCCATTTGACGCCCCCCCTGCGAAATATGTTTTTGCACTTTGCCAAGTTACTCGCCGAGTCAGCACTATTTATAAATAGGATTGTTAAGGGTTTATGTCATGTTAATTCCCTTAACGTAGATGGGATAGTGTCGGGTTTTTGTGTACCTACTCATGTCAGAATCCCATGAAGCACCCCCCTACACTGTTACTATCTTTCACAGTTTCCATAATAAGAACAGGACTAGTAGTAATGAGAAGACAAAACTGGTCTGGTGATGTTTTGTTAGAGATCAGTGAATCACATGTAACAGTAACATTAGTAACCCCCCCGCAATTTACTGATATTATTTCGCTATTTATGCCTGGCTGAGTTCATTCCAACTTCAATCACTTCTCACGGATGGGATCATACATAACACTAATTTCATCAAGGCTATCTATATATTTAAAAGCATAATACATTGATTGTAAATATCATACATATTATCATGTCGTATGGTGCGCGTTTTATTTATTATCTCCTACGTGGCAATGTTGTGCAATATATTTACCATTAATGCTCAGTACGACATGCATAATAAAACCGAATGCCGAGAATTGGAACGGTAAATGAATAGAACTGAATTTCGGCGGTCTGAAAACAAGAATTGTACTAAATGCTCCGGAATCGTCGGACTGCTTGGTTAGGAATAGAATGAAAAAATACCGCTTTTTTGAATTGGCGCCCCATTTTTTCATCCGGCCGGCGGGCGAAACACAAAAATGCATTTACATTCCGAGTTACTTAAAAAGGAACTCGGAGTGGAATTAAAGTTGAAAAAAAGTTTCCAAAGAGGCATCTGCCCGGTCCCAGCGCCCCCTTCACAGGATCCGATCAGCATAAACGGGGAAAATGTTTATACCCCGCTAAGAGACGTTGAAGGGAGATGAAAAAATAAGTATAGATAACAAGTTTCCGCCCCTTCGTGGGCGCCCTCTTTCGGTTTGAAGTTATATTTCTTAATCCCGTTTAACAATTGTTCTAGGTTTTCTACCTTCGTCTTTGGAAGTTATAATAAATTATCACAACAAAAAAATTCTGTACTTGATTAATGCCATGTTTTATAAAGATATTTTTCATGTCTGATTCAATGAACCAACTGAGGTTTGATTTCTCCACTGCGACTCTGAACAATTTTTCTTTCTATGAATCCCTATTCGACATTGAAACTATAGACATCACGTTTGATCCCCTTTTCATTAATATTTTCACGAAAAGGAAAACGGAGCAGGTCGTAATCTGGCGCAAAGAAAAAAAGAAGGGATTAGTTAAAATATTCACTCTCCCTCTCTCTCTTGCTGAAATTCGCGTAATGCGGGTCGCGTCATTAATACCGACGCGTCAAAGTAACCCTAGCCTTCGGAAATTGAGGGCCGGTAATCGGGTTGTTAGCGGGTCGTTAACCGTGAATAAAGAGGATGGGTGGAGGGGGGGAGGCGCCCTGTATAAAATGATACCTTGTTTCCTGACGAAGGGGGAGGGCCCTAGCTTTGGTTTTTTCCTTTTCCGTCTTCCCGGTAACATCTTCGATGGCTTATAACCCCCGCGGATGTGTAATAATCCCGGGCTCAGTAAGGCTTTTTCAGTCGGGGGCGGGGGTTACCATTATAATTAGGGTGAAGGAGGGGGCGACCACCGAACGCCCTTTTCGAGGCCGAGTAGAGGCCTCGGAAGGATAATTAGTTTCTTTGATGGGACGTAATGACTTTAACGCTCGCGGAGCGGCTCGGTGTTTCATGACCTCTGACTGGAGGAGAAGCGCCCGAACCAAATTAGGCTTCTTTCCGTGGCCCGTATAATACGAATCTCTTATTTTGACACGCTATAGGAAAATCTTTCACTACTTCAAAAGGCAGGTTTAGATTCAATAATTATATCAAGGTATGAGGAATATAAGAAAATCCATACTATGTTTGTTACCATATGAGCAGGAGTAAAGTAGGAGACCAAAGAACGGCGCAAAGCCCGATCTCGTATTCGGGACCAAGCACCGATTAAAGATGGGGGCCGGACGTGTCTTTATTGTTAATACGTTATCGATAGATGAAGACAAGGCGATAATACCGGTATCAGCGGAATATTTAGAGTGGCGGCGTGACCTCTTTCTCTCCCTCTCCCTCTCCCCGAACTCCTTAATTGCCGACAATCTCCTTATCTTCCGAGCAGCAACTCTTAACAGTTAAGATACTGGTAGGAAGCTAATTATGCAATCATTCATAAGGAGCTCCGCTTAGTTCCCCCCGACCTACGACCCCAGTCCACCCACCTTTTGAGATACTCGCCTCCGGCGTGGTGTGTATTTAGGAACACAGGCCACAGGTGTGTGTAACATAGAAAAATTTGTTTCCCTTCCGCGATATCAAAGTTATTGCTGCTAACTGCTTCCGATAGTCAATACATAATCTAACACTAATTAGAAGATTATAATATAAAATTATTGTTCAATTGTTACAAAATATTAAATAAGTATTAAAAAAATGTATTCAAAACTTTTATAATAAGGTGTTAATATAAACAGGGAGTTAAACAAAAAGAATACATGAAAGTCCTTAATCTATCTCATTACTTCATAATATCAATATTATCACAATTTTCATTTCACCGAAAATGAGGGGACAATTGACGAAGAATTTGCTTATATGTACCAGGAACGAGGGCGCGACACAAGCCGTGTGTCGGACATGCAATAACAAGTCAAATTCGAATGTGCGAACCGTTATTAACTCTGTGAATATTTGATATACATACGGTACACTAATGAACTCATTTTTGGGAGTTACGTGCAAAATTTAATATCTGCCGTTACAAAAAACCTGAGCGAAGGTGTCCAATATACTTCGTGAATTCGGGTCATAAAATCGAAATATAAATATCACGGGAGTTTTTATATTTTCCAAGATATTTAGAATAAATTTCTTGGGAATCATTATTTGACATTCGCGTGTTTATGAGTTTACGGAAACAATTATCTGCAAACATCAGTGACGTGATCAGTTGAAACCGAAGAGTCCGAACCTGCAGCCCGTCGCGGTATTCTCGCCAACGGCGCCAACCCATAACGGGCCATAAAGAAAGTCATTTCTTTTGCATTTTTATTGGGCTTTAACGACACAGAAAGGGCTTTTGTAGGTTGCATTCGATAGTGGCCGACTGTTTAGGACAGTACTATACATTTTGATACTATATATTTTGATTTTTTAGACACGTACCCAGGTCCATATTTCGGGGTACTTATTGTTCAAAATGTAATTCCAATTTAAACATACTGTCTAATGCTACTTTATTTTAATTACGATAGCTTATATTTATCATTCGTCATGCTTAAAAAATATTTCCGATTTCATTAAACCGAAGGAAAACTAATTCCTTATGGAGGAACATTTTTCACTTCTCTCTTAATATTAGTTCGATGTTTTGATTGATTATGTTATCGCGAGGTGTCGACACCCACGTAATTAGGAAAAATGTAGAGATTGCCTCGTTGCGAGCTCGCCGCTAATGTACACAGGTCAACGTACTTCAAGATAGATGACCCGACTAGGAAAACATATAGCTATCAGTTTTGTAGTCGTGACAGTTAATCTTCTTGGGGAATATAGAAGCAGCCAGTCGTTTTGATGAATGCCTATATTTGTGCTGAAGTTGATGGAAACAGTTACAGTTTCTGCCGTCGAATTCCCGCCAGTTTAAATCGATGACCTGTTCTATTATTACCGTTCCATACCTTCATTTGTGTATTGTAATTATTAAAGTAGAGGGTATATGCCTTTTTTAAATTGTAGTGCAGGAATCGCGCTTCAATAGGGGGCCAGCATCCGAAGTTTCTTGGGACTCTCGGGAGGTGGCCAGTGCCGGCGCAGTTTTCTAAAGGAGGAGGAATTCGATTCAGGGGCGAGATTCTGGCCGGCTCAATGGCCCCGGCACTTGGGATGCAAATTAGGCCTTTCACGACGACGAATGAACCCCCAGGGCGTAAGTAATAGCGCCCGGAAAATAGAAAACGGGGCTGTGGGGGGACGGGGATGGCCAGGAAGGGGTCTCTGCATTACTGGAGTCTCACGAATTCAACACCCAATCCGTCCTGTGGAAAATTTCTTTCATCGATACTTTCCACCCTTGCCCATTTTATTTATAGCGCCCTCGAATATTGCCTGGTATAAAAAGGAAACAAGGATCATTACAGCGGGAATATCGGTGGGATATAAAAATTTTTGAAATTATAAGAAGGAAATGAATAATATTTTATGATGCTATTTCGGCTGTAAATTACGTTAGACAAATTTACTATATAAATGTGTTTACATTTTCCGGCTGCTGTACCGTTGAGTGTAAAACTAATTTCATAGTGTGGTGTTATGATTTTTTTTAAGTAATCTGTAAGCAATTACATTTGCAAATGTTTAAGCTCAGTTTTGCACTGCGGTACTCTATTGTGGCTCATTGGCTATTATAGGTTGAAAATATCGAATTAAGGGTACAATTAAAAGGACCGAGAGACAAGAGTACTTAGAAACGGAAACGTTAAGGGGCGGGCAACAGAGTCGTATTCACCCGGCTGCTAACAATAAAGACTGGCAATAGAAATGTCAATCGGCCTTTAATTATCGGCTCCATTAGCCCTCAGCTCCGGGTTTGATCGCTCCCTAATAGATAATTACGATACCGTTATCTCTAATGGGGGTTAGGAGAGACTCGGTTTCTGTCCAACTAATTTCATTATCGAGCATTTGTGAGATCATATGTTTCTGCTTTAATTGATAGGAACACAATTACCTGTTCATATCACTCATCGGGCATTGTTGATTGAACGATTTATTTTGAAACGAATTATTAAACAATAAAAAATAAATATTTTAACAATAGTTTTATTAAATGAATTACTCGGGAGATGAATTAATTATTTGAATATAACATATTCCAAATCAATAAATATATTGAAATATTTAACGAATAAATCATTACCGCTTAGTACACTCAGTATAAAGTTCGTTAGCTAAGGACTATACTAATTAGAATATCAGAAATTCACATAATTAATTTTTAAAATCTGTCTTTACTCCGTTAAGCTAGTCAGTCGCATTTAGTTTTATGGCATTCTGTTAATAAAACAATAAGGTACTTATGCATACCGTTAATTACAGGGTGAATTTCTTAGTTTTTGTAATATGAAATATTTCTGAATCTGAACTCGATAATTCTTGGAGGCCAACGGGGATTCAGAACAAAGTGTTAATGCATTTATGTATCGACAAATGTATTATTTATGCGGTCGGCTCATTCGTTATTCGCCGCGAGTTTGAGACCGGTATTCGGACGGAAGTTCTGCAGTGGGGCGGCAGGAAGAGAAGGCGGGGCTTAGGGAAAGGATTGCCACTTAATTTGGGTTGGAGGGGGTGGGGGCGCAGGTAAATTAGGCCGCTGGGGTCCCCCCCCCCACCTCCCTCTGGCTCAACTAAGTTATCGGGTAAGCCGCCGGCTCCGATTGTGTCCCATAAGACGGTGCCCAGGGCTGGGGATTATTTAGTTCCCCGAGCTGGGGACGATTGCGATTTGAAACGTTCGGAAAATTGGTGCGTAAAAATAAAATCCCACGGATTGGAACGTTAATACCTGGGACTTTCCGGAAAGAAGAGAAGGAATACAAAACTGATATGCAAAATCGAGTTGACAGAAAACGAGTTTAAAAGTGGGAATTTTGTCTTAATGTGTAGCCATTACCCAATAAGACCGAAGGGAAAAAAAGAAATTGGTTTTGAGTGGATTGACTTCTTTTCATCTTCTATATCATTCTTCCCGCTTTCTCAAAACACATGTAAGGACCCATATTCACCAATATGTGAGCCAATTAATCGACAGAAGCACTTCTAGGGGAATATGCCAGGGATTACATTGTTGTTCCCCGTTGATGTTTCGGCATCTCAATTTGTCTTCAATACATTTCATTAATCGAATATGTAATATGTAATTGTGTTGCTGCCACTGTCACTACATTGTCAGGAGATTAGCGATCTTGTAAAGGAAAACAAACGAAAAAGGAAAATTCATAAGATGATATGTAAGGACAGAAATATCCAATTTTTAATACCTATGTACCGTCCTATTTATTTTAATACTCAGTGCTCGTTAGGTATACATACAGGATTATTTTATGCTATTGTAATTCCTCGGGTTCGAAATGCAACAAGAGGAACCCAACTTTTTTTCTCTGAAACCATGGGCCATTACAAAATCGGCACTCGGCTCTCGACTACAGTGCCGGGAGTTCCACAATTTTATTCCCCCCCTCCCGGGCCCATAAAGTAGGCGGCGTTACAGTTTTTCTTTCCTGTAAATATGCGCCGTCCTTTATGTGATTCAAGGTGGAGTTTGACCCGTTTGCATAGTTTAAACGCCACGGATCCTAAATTTACTGTTCCCGAGTACATTTTTTTTCAACCCATTTTTTTTTCTCCCGACGCTCTTCTCTATCGGGCCGCAGCTTAAACTTCGGTCGAATCATCGAACTTTTTTGCCACGGTTCCGCTCGAGAAAGTATTTGTATTCGGGAAAATACGCGGCAGTACATATGAGAGCGTATGATGTAAGTGATTTTCTTTGGCTGCCATCGCTTAGGATGTTGTCCAGCGTACATTTCTGTAACTCTATAACTGGTGCTATTAAAGGTCCTAACAACATTGGATAGCGAGTTCTTCGGCTTGGCAAACAAGGGTTTCGTAATTGAATGGTATTTCCCTTCAAATATTGCTTTGAACATAATCTACTTTCACTATAGACTCAAAAGTTACCGATGATATCGGTCAAACGTGAATAGGACGATGATTCGATTATCTGGTATTTTAAATTTAATTTAAAAGCATCCTGCAACAAAATTATACGTATCCGACAGTCGAGTCCCTTTAATTGCCGACTTTTTATTTTTAGTTTTATTTTTAACTTAATTTTCGGATAACGCGGGGAGTTATCGGATCGATGTGAATTTATTATGCCCCTATATCGTTGGCCGTAAGGACGATTCCGCCGGTTACGCCTGAAAATTACGGTCTGGTCTCGATGGATTCCAGAACATTGTAGCGTTCGAGATTATGTAGTATTTGAAGAGGGGGGGTCGGGAAACGATAGCTTTCATTCCCTAATTAACTCTGGGGCCTCGTAAATCCCCTGCGAGAAGGAGATGGAGGGAGGAGTGGGTGAGAGACAGCAATAAGAAGAGAGGATGGAGTAAGAGCCAGACGAAACCTAGGAGATCCGCACTTAATTAAATGTTGGGTGTGAGCCTTCTAACAACCATGTAAAATATACATATACTATTTTATGTTTTATATTAATTAATTTTATATTAATTTCTTAATTAATACTGTACATTTGATTACATAATTAGTTCTATGATTCATGCAGGAAAATCAACACACCTAAAGAATGTTTCTTTTTAATGAACGGAAGGTGAACTGCGGTTTGTCTCCGAACATTTTCTGAATCCGGCCCTGTGCTATCGCAAACGGTAAATGGAAATTATTGGCAAAGGGCGACGACTGTATTCTATTTTTCTCGGGTTCCGTTTCTCCTTTTGTTTTCGCGCAATATTTCCATTCGTTCGTGGGGTGAGTGGGGCGATTACAAACCAAACCGGTTGGCAGTGCGGCGGGGTGGGGGGCAATATTTACGCGTCTTTTGAAGTGGAAAACGCTGCTCGGACCAATATAAAAATGGCCGCCCGTCTGCAATTTCGTGTTGTTTCTTTGGCCCGCGTTTTTTGTATATTTTTTTTATTTTTGAGAACGGACGGCTGTATAATAATGGCCGCACCCGAAATATTCGATCGATGCGTCGAGTGATTATGAAAAGTCGCTGAGTGCCCATATTCATCGCCCGACGTGAAACTAAATAAACGAGGCGGCTCCGTTTTATGTATAGTTCAAAAAGGGTTTATAAGAACCAGTCAAATCAGTGGCCACTTACGAAACGGGTGGAATTTGGCTGTAGGTAGTGTTTCAGATTACGACATTCATGTTCGGAATAGCATCAATCAGGCGATTTTTTAATCAATGTCAACAATAGATTATTTTATTTTGATTTTGGTCCAAATTTTATGTCCGACTCAATTAATATTGCTGTCGGATGTTTGGATTCAGGAAAAATATCAACACTATGCTTTGATTCCGATTCCATTTTGAGCTGCTTGAGGTATTATCTCTTTGGAAGATTGTACCGCTTCTATTGGCTTTAATCCTGTTATAGGTATTAGGTCGAAGATAACTAGTTCCGAGAAATAGAACAGAGAGCACCTCCATCCCATTTCCCCGTTATGTCTGTCGGCAATCACTCTTCATTATTCAGACGCACTTGTGTTTTATTCCGTCTTGTGGTGCGGGAAAAAACGCACTGCAATGAATAACAATTTATATGGTAGTATGCAAATTTTTCTTATTTTGCATATGAAATCTCAGGAACAATCTGTTATTCTTTTGGTACAAACAGTTTCGTTATATTAGCTTTCTCGTACAATTTCAAAATCCTCTTGGAGAAGTAATATTACGATTTATACTCGTAGTTATGACTGTTCTCTCTTGGACTTAGGACTGCTGAATCTGAAACCATACTGGTTGTTCTCCATGTCCGAAAGATATTCTTAAAATAAATGAATACATTTTCTTATTTGCATACATTATGTATATTTCTTTCTTCTCTCGATTTTTTTTATCTAACCTCAGTAATGTCTCATCATTAATAATATTGCAGGTATTTAAATAATGACAACAGGTGTTGTGTTCTTCACCGTAATTCGGTTAACGGTGGGTAAATCGCTCTGTTAATTTCATTTCGCAGTTTATAATTTTGTATGCATTGATCTGATCTTTAACGATCAGTCGTCGCAAATCCGGCGGGAATGCATTCATTCCATATCGGTAGTTTTACAATATTCCAAGCCGGCAGTATGGACGGTTTCTAAATTATTGTAATTTTCTGATATATTAACATATTCAATATTTTTTCTGCCCCATTTGCATCGATACACGCGACTCCGGATTTTACAATATGCCGTTAGGACGTTAGGAATTTACGCTGTTAACTTTTCTAATAATACGGCTTTTTTTGAAGGATCTGTTTTATTGAACGAGCAAAATTTTAAACAAGGAAATGTTTTGGGTATTTTAGTTTAAAAGTAATATAGTTAATCTTATGAGAGTACTGAAATATGCGTACACACACGCACAATATATATATATATATATATATATACGGGCTCCAGATCAGGAGGGAAATGAAAGTCAGTACATAGGAAAGCTTTTGGGTACATGAGTTTCAAATTAAACTAATCCGTCGGGTCCCCGAGATAGCGTGTAGACTCCGTTTATTTTCCAAGCAATTGATCCTTCTAAGTTTCGATTCTCGGCCATTGGGTTCGACGCCTTTATTGGTCCGTAACCGGAGATATATCCGCCCGCTTATCCCTATCCTTATTCCTATTGGTTCTTTCGGGTCTGTTAAAAGTCTAATTAAACTCCGGCCCATATCCTGCAGTTAGGGATTTCCCTACCGTCCAAGAAGAGTTACTTTTAAGGAATACCACCGCTTTCCAGAGCAAAGGAGCCGGGTGTAAAGCGCGACGTTTTATTGTAGCTCCACCGCTAGGGCGTTTTAAATTAGCGGGATTCACCGTGAAATAAAAATGCAGCTCACGTAGGAACGCTCACTGCCAACCTTTTTTGCCACATCCCCCTCCCCCTCTTTGTTTTTTCCCCCAGACTGTACAGGACAACTGTTTTATGCGCTGAGTTAGTTTCTCTAAAATACTTTTTAATGCTTTTGTACTTAATAAAATTTTCGCATCACGCTCCGCATCCGACCCGGTTATTTCGAACCGGACTATCGAGAGCTGTAATACAATTACAGTGCACAGTTGGGGAAAATTTAAGAGGAGGTACTCTTTATTATTCTCTCTTAATACGTATGGTTGTATTATTCGGTTTTTCGTCTTCTATTGCTTGCATTTAAGAAGGTCCTTTTAAACGAAGGTCTAGTAGCAGAATTAATATTACAAAGCACACTTATGATTAACAACACGTAATTGTTCTATATGTACTACATGATTTTTAGTTATTTTCCTTCATTTTCATTCCTTAGTGTATACTTTTATCTGTAATGTATATCTCCGCAGGTTACATTTTTCTGTTATTATATTTTAGTCATATATATATATATATATATATATATATATACTCCTTTAATAATTTATTTACAGTTAGTATTCCTTCTGGGTGGCATACGTGGCAAACTTTGCTTTTAATATTGGCGACTGTTTCTTTTTAACCCTAACTTCTGAACTATTTTATTCCTCTTTGACATGTGCCGATTCTTGCCTGTGGTTCTTGCCGGCTTTTAGGCAAAATCATTACTCAGGAATTTCATGGATATTCCAGGCTATGAATGACGAAATAGGGTAGTGATCATACACTCGACAATTGCAATACAATACATTGGATCAGAAAATGTAGATAAGTTGATATTTGAACGTTTCAGCATTGTATATCCTATATATTGTATATCCTATAAAATGCAACCTTAATTTCAATACTTAATAATTTCATCTGCATTGGATTTATAATTTTAGAAATTAAACTAAATATCCAATGTATATAAGCAGGCAAATAAAGATAGAAGCGAATGGTTGTCGAATGTTGTGAAGAAAATATAATTTATTACAACGAATAACCGCGTGAAACCAAAGCTCTACAGAGGTGCGATTATGCTAATTTTCCTTCAATTACATTTTATGCATAACCCAATCTCATTATATTTGGCAACTGTCCTTCAAGCATGAGTAAGAAGGTAATTATAGGTCATTATTATAGGTCAATAGCTGAGTTCTGTCAGGCAGATTTCATGTATAATCATTATTTTCAACATTAAAAATATTTCCATCTAATCTTAACTTTTCTCATAGAAGCAGAACTTAATATTACAACAAGATTAATAACTTGTATTTCCAATATCCTTTTATAATTTACTAAACACTGACGATGTTGAAAACACTCTACTTTAGAGTAGCTGCCGAACCACAACTGGGACTGTAAAACAACTGTTAAGCCTTCGGTAATGTTTGGGCCATAACTCCGCTAGCAGTATAGTAGGCCCTATAGTACCCGCATTAAACTTAATATCCCCCTTTCTATCACCTGCGTATTTTCTCTGCCGCGAAACGTTACCGAAGTTTTTACAGGGCCGCCGACGTAATTGAGATATATGGTGCCGGGAGGATGCCGAGGGGGGCGAAGTCTTCGGGAAGGAGCCGAGGAATTGCTTCAACTTTCATTTTAGGCCCACGCCGTTATGCCCATTTATTTTTTGGGGCCTAAAGTCCATAAAGTAGCCGCGTTAAATGCCCGTATAAGGCAATAACCAGTCTTATAGGTTCTAAAAAGCACTGAAAAGAAAAAATTTCGGACTGCAGGGCTCACCTGATTTTCGACACTGCGCGTTCATCAGCTGGATCTGCTGAAGACTGAAATTCAAAATGCCCAAGCAATATTAACGAACATTAGTAAAGCTGTGAAAGATCAGTGGGAGGTGAATCTATACTTCCCGCATCATCAACTTCTCAAATGAGTATTATGCATAAATTCGGATCCAAATATTCGAATGATTTTTACATCGGGAATTTCGATGGTTAATGCAGGCAATTCAGAATCCGGTACCCGTTGAATGAGTTAGACCGTGGACGATGGGGGCTAATTTAATTTCCGACAGTGCATGTTCGAATTCGCGGAATAGAAACAAACCGCGTTGGAATTTCAATAATAAAATTTCTCACGGTGTGTATTGTCACGTTATTAATATCCTGGATTGCGTTAGCTCTTCGGCGGTATCCCGAGTGTTAATTATTGCCTGAAGCCTCACCGCATGTCCTCCTGTACTGGGAAATCAAATTTATATGGGAATGGCCGGACCAATATTAATGACATCAATGAAGCATTGTGATCAGATCTGTCCATATCGCATCCCTCGCAAATCTTGTACGATATTAAGGGCGTATGAAGATTATTATTGTGGTTTACAGTTGAAATACCGAACTCTTTGTGTATTTTCACTTCTTCAAAGGTAAACTGTCAATTAGGTTGGTTTGCTTTCATTCTAATCGCAATATACGATACTATTTTTAAATTTCAAATAGTTGGTAACAGCTTATCTCATAAAATGTCATTCCTAATTCAACATATCTTGTCTGCCACCCACTTTTAATGGTAACTAGGTTACTAGGTCACCAAGTAATGTCATCCTAACATGCGATGCTATAAAAACATTCCTATTTTACGTAAATGTATGAGTAATTAAAATAATCAGTTTCTCAATACGTAAGTATCAATTAGTTGGGACTTCGTGTGTAATATTGGTTTACTTTGGTTTACTTAATTCTATTGCCAAAACTGTGATATGTGTTGATGTGTTTGAGTGATCATTTAAAAAAAACTTGCTCAATTTTCGTTGTAATTAACAGTTCAATATTCAATAAAGGACTGCAATAATATAATTGAATGGTTTGGCCGTACGAGATTAATATCAGAAATATCAAATGGCTGAAGTTCATTCCTCGAAAATATTGGAATTTGCCCTCAAAACTATAATTATTATAAGATGCATGAGATATTTACAATTAAGGAAATCGAAAAGACGATAAGGAATGAAAGACGTTGTTTCATACCCTCTCGTGATTGGTTTTCTTGTTTTGATATTTACAATAAGAATACTAACAAGTTATTTGAACTTTGTTATCAGTTCTTCATAGCTGTGTACTGAAAACCAAAACAAATATACAAAATATTGATAAAAACTCCTATTTATTTTTGTTAGTTCATTACATGTTTGTTAGTATTTTTCTGGGTATAACTGCTCATTAGGCAACGGTGAGGATCATTGCTTCCTCTTATACAAATTTAAAATTAAAAAAAAAATCAGAATAAACGTTTTTATCAATCTCTGGTCTGCCGTTATCTTACATAGTTTAAATTCGTGCAAAAGATATTTGAGTTTGTAATTAACTCAAAACGAACTTGCGGCGCTTTCCATTTCTGGATTACAACAGAAGCCGTTGAGAAAACGAGATCTGGTCAAATGGGGCTGTCCGAATTAAAATATCCCCGTTGAAGTAACGACTTTGTTCCGGGCCGGGCGCTTAATTTCTTGCCTTTGATTCGAGAACAATGAAAATGCTGATTAGTCCTCTCATCGGGCCCCTCCTTGCGCCCCCTACCCTCCTTCCGATATTGATTATGCCCTAGTCCTGAACTAATGAGTAAGCTCAGTACTCATGGCCCAATAGTCTCGATTCTAAACCGGCCCAAAATCAGAATAACTTTCGTAAAATGTTCAATTTAAACAGGCGTGGAAAATTCGAGGCTTTACCCTTTGAAATGTTCATCCCGGGTACGCTTTCAACTCTTATTAAATTCATTATCCTAACCGAAGCACACAGGACTCATGATTTTCAAAATTTCCCAGTTTAGCTCTCTGGTGCGAATCGATTTATTCAACCACACATCACAGATAACCAGCAGTGTCACCTGGTCACTGAAAAAGCGTACTCAGAAAATGTGCACCGTCTAACCCGACTATTTAACGCCGAATCGGTTTCTTCGCCTGAGACCTACTTGGTTTACCGAGCCAAGAAGGGTGTCGGTTTTTAAATCCACCAAACGAATTCTCGGCCGTGATAAAGGCGGGGATTACGAGAGTTAATACACGTAAAGGGTCCGGTTGTTAAGGTCATCTGGTATATATAATTAGGGTGAAGGAGGGGGCGAGACTATTCGAGGGGGCGGGGGCGGGCCACCGTCGTTAGCGGGGTCTTGATTAGAGGAGGCCCTCGCCGCGCTCAGCCTCACCGGCGCTTTGATGTGCCGCCCCCGCCCTAACGAGTAGACCGGCCGCCCCTCTGTAATGACAAACATCCCTTCGGCCTTCGACGGCTCCCATAACTCGAGAGATAACCCCCTTTAGTATTGAGACGCTGAAATTTGATTCGACTCGAATCGATATTTCTCTACACCGGTCTCTATTTTTCTAGTAATATAAAATTACCCGGGTGAATTGTTCTTATTCTACATAATTTGAACTGCCAACATATCTTACTGTATTATTAACATCGATATGCTGGAATAAATTAAGCTCTAACACTGAATTAACATAGATTAAATAACTAACTGCTAATTTTACATTTTTACATTCGTATTATAAAAGAACATAGCACACAAGCTTTACTAAATTAAACGCTCTTTAAACTAAATGACGCACCTATTATAATTGTTGTGCCAACTTCCTATATAACACTGTTTACTGAAGTTCTTGTAACTGAAAAGCTGATCGAATTTCAACTTTCTTTTCGCCTAGGACGGGACCGAAAATCAATCTGGAAACTGACAACAATTTAAATTCGAACCAGGAAAGGCAGGGAAGATGTTCTATTCCAGTAGGGCCCTAAGCTCTAGAGCCGAAGTCTGTCGGCTAAATACATAACATTGGCAGCCCCTCACCCCCCAACCCCCGGGAATTCCGGGATTTCGTCAAGTGCTTTAAAAGTTGAGTGATAGGGAGGGGGTTGGCGCTGGAAATGTTTGGAACGATTGAATTCCAAAGTTTTCCCTTCGCCGGCCCCCAGAACCCCCGTTTTGTCTCGTTTCATTACAAACTTGCCGCTTCTCGGTACTCCCCTCCTTTCTACCCCGGGCGTTGATTTATTTCTGAGACGACCGCACGGCCTGCATGGTAATACAGGTTTGATTTGGGCCCCGATTGGAGATTAGGAAGGCTGAAGAAGGAGCGCGTGGGCTGTCCCTTGTAATATCTTTAGGCCTTAAGCCGCCCGGCCTTTAAACCAACGGTTTCGGATATTCGACTTAAACTTTTCAGGGCCGTTAATCCATTAGTAGGATGCATGCACGGTTGATTGATGTCATCCAGATATGTAAGAATAGTGATACAGCCCTTCGTTCCCCCACTTAAACAAGAAATAAGAGTTTAGAGTTGAACAATTAGAATTTAAGTAATGCGCTGTTTCGTGGGTAGTAGTATTCTTCCTAGGCAGGAGTTTTTAGTATAAAATAAGTTTTACACCAGAAATGTTTTTATTTGAATGCAAATGAGCAAATCCTAGAATTTTACTGCCATGTGTTTTATCCCCAAAACACGTGTCTTTTAAGATGAGTATAAGTCTATTATTGTTTGAAATATTTATTATATATATATATATATATATATATATATATATATATATATATATATATATATATAACAGACGGAATTATCTTGGGGATGTAATGGCTACTCTTCGTTCTGTGGGCGACGTTTCGTCTGAATTCCTTTTGAGAGACGGCAATAGGCTCCGGGATGATTTGGATCTCATTCCGAGATACGGGTGAAAGCCCCCGTGCGGTTCTCCGTTTGTAAAGGACCCATAGATACCGGCATCAGAGCCCTCGCCCACCACCCCCGTAACCCCCTTTGGTTGTCGGCCAAAAGACGGTACTTTATTTTGCGGATAAAGGATTCAAATTGAAATTGTAAGGAATGAAAAGGCGCCCGACATTTGGTCTTATTATTATTATTATTTAAGGTTCAAATACGTCGTTACCGTATATCCACAATTAGCAGTTAAAGATTGGGATTAAAATGTAGGTTCCATTTTTTAAATTATTGTTTCTGTACTTCGTCTAATTTGTTTGTATCCTCCCCCTATGAAATCTTTGTGATAACGGGAATGAATTTTAACATTGAATTTTTAACTTTATGAATTGGAGTTTTTTTTATAAGCAACAATGCATGTTTTCTTACTATTGTCCTTTTTTCCATAATTATTATTTTGCATTTATTGTTTGTATGGGATAGTTGAGATCAGTTCGGCTTACTTAGATTCAATAAACGTTAAAATACTACAGCGTAGAACAGTACTAAAGTGAAATAAATAGACTGGAACAGGAAAATCACAAAAATATAAGTTCGTCCTTTCCGGTGATGTCTCGTATGCTTTTGGAACTCAAAAGTGAACCCTCTTACCTGGCACTCTTGTGACTGGTGCTCTGTAAGGGATTCACCAGCGCAATTACATTCACCAGTTGCGAGATCGCTCGCTCTGACGACGACGTCCCGCCTCAGAGGGCCTTTGAAGAGAGCGACCCGCCTCTCTGTTCGGAGCCCTCGGGGACCATTATCTGAGCGTAAAATCTCGATTTCACAACGGGAGCCCTGGAACATGATAAAAGCTTCTTTATATCGGTCGTGCAGGTCTCCGTCAGCCTGTGGGTGGCACGAAGGTCTGTCAACCAGGAAGACCTTTTATTCCTCGACTATTAGAAATTAAAGAAATAGGTTGAAAGGCGTAGGCGTTTTTAATTCTTTAAATGGGCGGTCCTTTTATTTCTCCGGTTGATCTATTTCCTCCAACAATCCCATCACTTTGTGCATGGTGAGCAATTATATAATACCAAATAAAACATTAAATGATATATATACATTTTTAAAGTGAACTGTATTTGCGGTCTGTTTTAAATAAAATCAGACGTGGAAGGCTGGTTGCTAATTTTTCGCCTCAGTTTTTCTAAGGCTTCTCGGAAGAAATTTCAGAATTAATGTATTCACAAAATGATTCATGGCACACACTTTTAAAATTAAACTCCATCACACAGAGTTTTAATTATGCGGTCTCACACTACCTTTCGGAATCTATATTTTGAATTTAATTTCCTAATTTCTCCTAACCCTCTTGGACCCCTCAATATTTATTATGTAAAGGGCCTATGTAATTGTTAATTTTTAATTAAAAGGAAAGGGATTACCCAAAAACTTACACCAACATAATTGGCAGAACAAGTAAAACGCTTTAGCAGTTAAATAGGCTAATTTCCTGCATAATAAACGCCTGCAATTTGTAATGCGGACAATAATACTGTCGCTACTGGATTCGATTGGCGTTAACTCGCATTTAAAAGCCCCCGCTCGCTCGAGCGGATATTACAATTTTAAATTTCCTAATTGCTTCCTCGAATTTATTAGAGCGGAGGGGCATCCGCGGGGCGTTTTGTATTCGGCCCCCATCTACATATCGCGGTCGCTCTGAACTCAATTTACGGTGCAATAAAAATCCCCTCCCGGTCCGGGGAAGTTACACCGGGGATTAAATGCCCGGGGGGAAGATTGCGGGGGCGGGGAAAAAATAATTAGACAGGAGGGGGGCGCTGAGACCAAAGTATTTGGGTCGGCCTCGGGCGAAAAGGCCGCGGATTCCCGGCGAGCCTGGGGTCCCCCGCAAAGGGCGCTTTTAAGCACCGCTTTTAACTCCGCTTTTATCACCGATTCTTCCTTAATAACCAACCAAGTTGTTAAGAAAAACACTGACCGGAGAATGGAGAGTAATTTTTCGTGAAACTCAGTTCGATAAAGCCCAGAACAGCCTGGAATTATTTTAAAATTGTTATTCAGCTAACAGCACTGGAGATTTCTTGTATTCGTTTTATACATTTATACAGAGCAGTGGCCCGATTTGTGCACTGTTAATGCCTTAGTATTTGTCGGATGATATTTGGTGGTTTATATGTGTTCGCAATAGGAAGAAAAATGTTTCGTTTTTATTTATTTCGTTTTTGGGACCCTCATCCCCAAACCATATCTGCATTGTGCAGTCCCTTGAGGGGATATAAGGGGAAGGAGAGTGGAATTTATACGTTTGGCTATTTTATTTCTTCTCATTTTAGGATTACATGTTAAAATATCGGGTTAGATGAAAATCCTATTCATTTTCAGTGTGTGCGATTCATTAAAATTACGTCTATTTAATAATTCATTCGTTTATTTAAAAACTGAACAGTAAGTAATTGATACCACAGTCTCATACGCAATTCCAGGCCAGAGCGGAGGGAAAATCATCTCTTAAGGACGATAATTTTACAGTACATTTTCCGCAGGATTATAGTAAGGGAAATGACGAATTTCGAACCAAAAACATGGATAAAATATCGTTTTCTTCCGCTCCCTCGGGCATCGTGCATACATAAAGCCGAACAAATAATGAGCTTCCGACTTTCAGGGCACTATGTGACGTAAGTGAGCCCGATCCGCCCTGTTTGCCCGACGTTTGTTTTGCTGGCCCCAGATAACGAATACACAAATACACACACACCCATATACATATATATGTATATATATAAACAGTGGCAAATTATTTACCATCCAAATCGATATTATTGTAACCCCTACTTATGTCTCTCAATATATCTAAATTCGGAACGCTGCTTCTTCCCCGGACACAGGAGAACCCCTCGGAGGTGTTCTATAAGGAATTTTCGTTCTTTATATTTTTTATAAAAATAATGACGTTGATTCGTTATATGAATTCAAAGCATATTCGCAATTTTTCACTTATTCGTGTTCACTTTTGCCCCCGTCCTGGAAATTAGACTGTTCGAGTTTCAAAGGTGTTCGGTTGCGTGAAAATCCGCGTTTCTCACTCTTTTCATAACCTCATTATGGCGGACTCTGTTGCTTCCGAAAGTACCATTCGGTATTCCTCGAAAAAAAGTAATACGAAGCTTGAAATGTAATGGAAAGGATGTAGGGTATTGAAAGTAGCAGGTGAGTTGCGGAAGTTTTGGCGTTAAATCATGAAGGAATTTAGGAATCATTTTTCTTACGTTATCTTGGGATAAACATTTATTCCTACCCTCTACATCGACGGTTATTTTCTGCCAGAAGGCCCCCGAATCAACGATTCGGAAACATGGCTTGAATATTTAATCGCCTTGACTTTTCGTTTATGATTTATTTTGAATATTCAAACGTGTGTTAAAAGAATGTCCTCATTAAAATGAACGAAGATTTCCGCGACCAGAACCGGTGGGATATCTATTATTAAGGAACAAATTGCGTTTTCAAGCAGCCCGTACTTGGTACGGGTACTTGTTCCTATTACAAGAGTTTATATTTGGATTCTGGCGTTAAGCCGGAATGAAAATAGAACTGTTACGATTAACAACAATAGAGTAGATGGGTGGAGATGGGGGCGGTGGCGGGTTATCAGGGGGCGGCCTAGCTTGATGCATTGGTGCGGCGCCCCCGCGACTCAACGACTTCCTTCCTCTCGCAATTGTTCTCTCCCTTGAACGGTAGGCACTATCGCGCAACTCCCCAAATGGGTCTTAATTAGTGCCAAATACACGCCGGTTTCTATTAACCGCACAATTTACTCCAGGAATAATATATCCCTGTCTTTCTTCTGTTGTTTTGCAGGATGACTGAATTTCAAAGGATTACTCCTCTTTGTCATCCAGCCCTTGTATCCTTCCCTATAAATATATACACACTCTTCGACTTCGGTATTTATCCACGTGTAATATACATATAAATAGTGATTATTAACACTTAGTTTCATATGAGACAATGAAAAATCGATAATTATTAATGCCTTTTTAATTATAGAAATTCACTCTTTATTTGACTCCTGATTGTGATATACTACGCGACAACTCCTTTAAATATAATTTACAATCTCGATTTTCCCTTTTCTTTTTTCCTCTCTCAGACTGTTTATCTCTCGGTTCCTTCCTCCCCTCCCGTATCCCGACGGGATCCGGGGGGAAATTAAAGAGGGAACAATTGAAGCCGGGAGTTCCCGTATCGCCATGGCGACTATTGCCGCCTTCGCTCTCTCAAACACCCTCCCCTCTCTCGCACGGACCGAGAATTAAACGAGAATCCTTCTGTCGCAATTAAATAACAATTAAAACTTTTTAATTGTCGTCCGTTTAAAGGGAAGGTTTAAACGAATCCGGGATGAAGGCTTCGTCATTGTTGTTAGAGGGCCGGGAGGGGCCGAGGTTGCCGGCGACACAGGCCTGGATAATTCTGTCATTCCCAGGACTACTGTTATATAGAATTCCGTTTGACCAGGCATCCTAATTGTTCCAATTTGTTTCAACCTTTACCCACATATCTGATGTTTGAACTTTCCCCCTTATCCTTTTACCGGTGTTTTTCGCCGTGTTTTGACATGCCGCAATTCCCTTTTTCATGTTTGAAACTTTTTAGAATTATCCGGCTGTTGTTTTTAATGAGGAACCAAACAAATATGTAATGCAATTTAATAATACAATTTCAACGCACAAATTATTTTGTACTTTTCCCTACTTGTATATAGTAAAATATTAACATCCTTCCCGAGAAATTTATAACGAAGGAATAATAAATTAATATACGAATGCATAATCAATTTGTTGATATTATAAGTGCCAACTAATTTAGGACTGATAAGTCTGAGAAAGAGTTCAGGCATCGAACAAATACAGGGACTTGGTCCTGTTGGGCCAAAGTTTATTAAAATCTGAACCTGAAGTGCCAATTTAGGGCGGGCTCGAGGGGAGGCTCGGGCCTAGCTCCCTGGCAATTTCCCGGCTTGCCGAAAAACCCGTCGCCGAAGAATATTGTTTCTATTAGGCGAGAAACTGGCGTGAGGAGGAGGGGTCGTCCTTTTTGTCCTTCCCCCGACCCCTTATCATCGTCGGTGCGACAAAGGGAATTCAATTTTATTCCACTCTTTTTCGCCCCGCTCACAATCGACCCGCCTCCCGGCCCCGCTAATAACGAGCACCGAACCCCTCCCGACCCGTCGGTTCGCAAATTGATCACTCGCCCCTCCTCCCACTATAAAATACCGCGTTAAACGTAGTCTTCCCCCGGGCTCTGTAAACAGGAGGCTACCGGTCATCGCCACATTGGCCGGGGTACCTTCGCCTTCCTATGCCTAGAAGTTAACTACCCCACACCGAGGCTTGTAGTCATACACGACGACAGCACTTTATTTATATGAAGGTGTTAATACAAGTACGGGATTTCTCGGGATGATTTCTCCACTGCGGTTTATACTTTATATATAACTATAAACGTATTAGTTTAATTAATTAAAACTGGTGGCCTAGAGTTACGATAAAGGGACAAAGGAACATTAGAGGTAAAGCTTGGGACGTGTAACAGGCAGGGGCTACCTCGTGAGGTTAATAGGGGAGGCACGGCGGTCACCCTTCAAAGGGAGTATTACCTGATACCCTGGACACATCCGTCTACCTTCGTAAAGCCATCTCCCTCTTCCCAATATTTTGTAATAGTATAAAAAGACAACGAGGGGTAGTCAGAGATCGGTCAGGCTAGCTCAGAGTTGTGCCACACAGCCAAGAACCGTCGCCGTTACATTTATATATATATATATATATATATATATATATATATATATATATATATATATAAGCATTGATACATTTTGCAACCGAGCATACAATTTGGACCGCGATTGGAAAATAATTCCTTCAATATTGGAATGACAAATTATCATCTGGTTATTTGTCCTGAACTTACCCTAAGTAGCGCCCTAGCAAATAATTTAAAATAAGAAAGAAGCTTTGCATACTTTAGTTCAGATTGCAGTTTTTTATTCCGCTGTCACAGCAGTTATCTGAAAGTTAAACGCTGTGTCGGTATCTTTAATCTAAGCTATTAATAATTTTCTTAGAAATTAAAAGCAAAGGCGTTATCACTATTTATCCAGGAAGGGAAAACTACCTCCATTGGAGAGTGGCAAACTTAATTAACATTTTTCCTTATTTCCTGATTCTATTTTTCCCGATCGGGTTTAAAGAGTGTTTGATACAATGATTTAAACTATATTTTCATCCACTGCTATTCTTTGGTGATATACAGATCCTCATTAGTTTGATACAATCCAACAAATTCAATTCATGATGGGGTCTTTTTCCTTTTTTTACTTGGCGCTTCAGTATTAATGGACAGACTGATAAACGAGAAAAGAAACGAAAGTGAAGAAACGATAAAGTAGCAGGTATAAAGACCCTGTCTTCTTTCCTGTGTTTCTTTACTGTGAAGAAGAATTTTACTAGGCGGAAATTCATGGTTCGGATAGCACTTCATATGATGCGTTTAATTAAGGAACTAATTTAAATAATGATAGAGAGTATATACGTTTTCATTAAGAACACTGGTTGAGAGTGTTAGATTTATTCAAATGATCAATCGTACGTTACAGAAAGCAGGTTTAGTATCCGTCGCATATTTTAAACCTAGATTGGGCGGTCCAAGGTTTTCTATAGGAATGAATTTTGGGAAGGGGGCTCGTTTATAAAACTTATCTGATGAGGGTAGGCCCCTTCCCGTGTGTTTTATTTTCGACTCCCGCCACGTTAAAATCGATACCTAATAGCACCGCGCCACGTTCTTTATCATTATTTTCATTGTGCGAGGAAATATGACTCTAGCGTTTCCGTGGTTACATCCAGCGTTCTCCGATCTGGAAAAAAATTTCGTTGTCCGGATTCATAATAATCCGAGGTTATTATAACCATCACCTAGGTTATGACCATTATTTTGCTTTACTACATTGTTATTTTTTAAATATTTCTGAACCTTCCCTCGCAGCTGACACTCAATTATCGAATTTCCAGTATTCCGAATACATAATTCTATCAGATGGGGATATAAAACTCATCCTTCCTTTACCTAACAATGGATGGAATTCTAACGGGAACTGACAATAAAGCACCCTACAATTCCTGAAATGATAATGTTTAGTAAATAAATGACGAGTGCAAATATAATTTCTGATGCCCACTGAATCTGATATATTGCTGATATTATTTCAGTTCGGTTTAATAGTTTCCCCGTCTCTATTATCGGACGTAGGATTTTAATGGCCCAGTTTCGTACTGGGTTCTCGGATTGGGGCCGGCGTGACAGGACGGTAGATGGGAATTTTTTTTTCGGTAAGGCGGGCGAGCGTTTTACAATTTTCACCGCCCCCAACGGAGGGGGGAGTAAGTTTCGGGAAGGCCGGGCAGGGAGGCGGCCGACAATAAAAGCGTCCGGCGGAAAGGGGGACGGGGTAGGAAAAAAAGGGTGAAAGGCCCTGGAAGAAAGCCCTGAATAGAGCCTTCCTTTCGGCGATACCCCAAACAATACAGGGCGGATTATCGCACCTCCGAACTGTTGTATTAACGCCCCATTTTTCGGAGGCGCGAGCCTGGCGGGACCCAGAAAAATGGAGGAGGAAGACTCGCCACTGTCCCCCGCAGAGAAAGTGCCACCCTTATTTATTGTTGCGTTTCCACATTATTGTTTGTTCCCTCTACGTTGTAAAGGTTGCACGAAGATTTCGACAGATTATCTTAAGGTTTCGATACAAATATTTCAAAGATTTTTTATTCCAAAATTATTGAGCGAGTCAAATTGTATTTTATACACAATTTTTTTTTTAATTCATAAATTATAGTAACCATATTTTATTGTTACTGGACTATAAGTTGAGTATAAATCAGTCGTACGGCACATTTGTCTAACCGTTCTATGAAAGCTGGTGGGGACAACCGGATGGGATGTCGGTAATAGCCCGGTCGCCTTCGGGGGCCGGTTAGCTCCGCATATAAAGTGGACTTCTTACAAAAACTTTATTCTCCACTCCCTCCCAGTCAACCCCCTCCCCTGCCCCCTCCCCCGCGACCCTAGGCATTTAATCGACTGTTCCGACCGATCCGTTCCCCTTTTTTACAAGGAGGCCGCGTTCCAAGTCCGTGAGCTCTGCGGATATCGATGGGCGGGGAGTGGAGGGCAATATTGTCGGAGCGCTTAGGAGAAGGAGGAGCGAGGAGGTTTTTTTTTCTCGAATTTCGCTCCTCTCCAGAAAACGTTTTTCCCTTTTTTATACCTCCTCTCGAACCCATCGCGCCTCGGGGTTTACTCAGCGCCCCCCCTCCCCGTCCCGCCACCCTAAGCAAAGTTTCCGGGTGCGGGGCCGGCGGGACTAAACTTGTCCGGTTCCGGAGGTCCGGGGGCTCCGAACCGAAACTGTAAACTTTCCGAATTCCGATTGCCGTCTCCTTCCAGTTAATATCTTTCCGGTTCGTTTTAATCCTAAACTCGGAATCCTAAGGCTCTGCCCGTTCCGCCCTATATCCCCGATCATTCATCATATTATTCTGTGGAAAAAAAAATAAATCTTAACTATTCGCCTTCGCTTATATCAAATAACGCGTGTCCCCACACTTCATTATTCAGGCTTAGGGAGATAAAATGCCAAACTTTATTTCCCAGTTCTTTGTTAAAGAAAAAATTCTTTCCTATTGAAAAAAAGTTATCGTGTTATGACATTCTAAAATATGTGTGGGATTTTATTAGTTTTATTTCTCCTAATAAAACAAAACAGCAGAACTGAAATAATAATTTTCGAAACAGGTGTTAATTTACCAGGGCTATTTGTTTAACTTCGAAAAGTCCTTGTAACACACCATAATACCCTCAATCAGGTATAATCGTTGAAAAAATAATGAAAATGAGTTCCGATTTAAAAGTTAACGACCCTTCGTGTTGGCGAAAAATACTTTCAAGATTATGCACCACGCTAAGGACTTGTGGCAAACGTGAGTCATTTACTGGCCTTAAGTACACTTCTTTTACAATAAGGGTTGCTTGAAGGAACAATTTTTCGAACCGCGGCCGTGGTGCGTTCGAGAAAGTGCGAACCGATATTGAAAGCGTAGGGAAAGCGGCTCCAACTTTGAATATTAGAATATTATTTGAATATATCAGGCGTAGACTCCTATCAGGCAGACGTGGGTTTTAACAGGGGCCTGTATTTCAATTCATTTGGTTCAAGTCGTTTAGTATTTTGAATATTCTAATTGTATTGTATTGAGTATTCATATTCAAGAAATCACCTCGGAATTCAGAACGATGATAATTTAATTGTCAAAGGAATGATTATCTGTCACCACTCGCACCTAGAAAATAAAGTAGTATAGTTCCTCGCATCATCCATTTTGTAAAAGCGTTATCCATGTATACTAGTAGAAGAATGAATTGTAATTAGGCTGGTCTGCAGTTTGGTTCGTTTTAACTGAAGTGACTGAATTTCAAATATAGAAATCCAGGCTCATTTATGAGAAGGATTCACCCGCCTATGTAATGACCGAGGACTTTAGTCCTTATTATGTAAATTTATATGCATGCAGGATCATCCAGCTAATCCAGTAAACGAGTTATTCCAAACAGGGGTGTCTAACTTCAGAATAATTCCATTTATGCAGAATGGGCTTCAAAAATAAATTTCTAAAGTGATTACTGTCAGTTTTAATACAAAGTGAAATGGCTTCTTGAAATAGTTCCAGTAATGTAATCAACAATAACTTGAATTATGATTTTCAAAGGTTTATTTGGGGTTCCACGAGAGTTAGTGGGATTATCAAAGGAATGTTTTCCTATCACCTTAATGCGGGGTTTAATTAGGACATAAAATAGAAGCAGTGTCGCCGGTAAAAGTCACTTCCTCTAAGCAAGACAATAATTAAAATTGATTTTTATTCTGGTTTAATGCTTTATAAAAAATGAATGTTACCAGGAATTAAAAAATATTTTCCACTTCATTTTCAACATAAAAAAAATTCAGATTTTCCCAGCAATCCGTTCTAACTTTAATTACCATTTAAATTCATTAATCTCCACCCATTTAAAGGTCTGGGTATGTAACCTTTTGTGATAAATGAATTAATTTAATGAAAAGCGAATGTTATGCGTTACCAAAGTGTAATTCTTTTGTTTTGTAAGCGCAGCATTATTTATTTCTGAATGTTTTAACATAACAAAAAATACTTAATTAATTTACTTTTATGCCGTACTATTCTGTCAACTTAGTGTTATATATATATATATATATATATATATATATATATATATATATATCAAAGAGAATGTTTGAAGTGTGTCCCACTGGCAACTGCACAAGTATCCAGATAGTTGGAGTTGAGGGTCTTATCTATTAATCAGAAGGGGCTGGTAAGGAAGTGAGGGGCGGGGCCCGGGGCCCGGAGGCTATCCGGGCACAGTTTGGCGGCTGACCATACCCAACTTACCAGTTATATAAGGTCCCAGGACCGGCGTCTTATCGAGCACAGATGTATAATTTAGTGCCCCCAGGGTCTAGAACCAAAGGACCCGGCTTCGGCCGAATTTACGCCCCGGCCTGATAAGTCACGTCGGGCGGGGTACCAACCCCTTTCCAGACACTTATAATGGGACTTATTATTAACGATTTTTGACAATGAAACACCCATTTTAGGTTTGGCGGAGAAAAACAGTTTTGATCGATGCCTAGGTATATTTGAGAGAGGAGATTTTACCGTCAAACGTGAATAGATAATACATCTTGAATAGAAATTTTACTTGATAAGTATTAATACTTTTGTGGAGCTCAAGACTCGATTCCAAAATAATCCGCCTTGTTTAAACTCCACGTTGCCTTATTTATTCTTACTAATCTTTCTTGTTTAATTCCGACGGAAATTAATTACAGTTGATACACTTCCTTTTTCGCGATTCTGTGTCAGTCTGCCGCCAGCAAGACAAAGTTTTTGGCCGGGTCGAAGACTGGAATATGCTATGTTCAAAATTAAATTTTTAATTATGTATCGCTTAGCATTATCCAATTGCTTTCGAGTTGTCACGACCCATCAAAATACTCTGTTGCAGTATTTCTTCGTTACTATTTTAATTTCAATCCGTTGTAAAACCTTTCTTTCCGAGTGAGTTTAACTTTAAGTAGGACAAATAGGTTAAATTAAAATACGGATCGTCGGTGGGCGCTGTTTTTGCGATGAAGGATGTGTTAATCAGTGTCGGAGAGGTTGATTTATATTCTGAAGATCTGAGGACGTAAATAGTAATCTACTTTGCTGCTCAGATTTATGTCTGTCGGCGTTTCACAGGTTAAGAACACTGAGTTATTAGAACGAAACTCTTTGCTCTTTCTAAGTGAAAACACTTTGTAAAATATCTCTCGCCAGTATAATTGACCATCTCAACAGATTTAAATTTTACGAGGATATTTGTCGTGACCATTTTTGAGTTCATGTTTATATTCATAAGTAATAAGATTAAGGAATGTATAATACTATGGTCCTTGTGTTGTCTCTGCCGTTGGTTTGCACTTTGGCCGGATCGGTTTCGTTTGCTGGCAGTGTCTGTCGGCCGAGCGTCGTTGCCATGGATTTCTTCAATTAAACAAATTGGAAATACATTTTTAAATGAATTTAAAATATCGCATTTTAAATTAAAGTATTAAATACCGCAGCTGTTCAAGGTATTTTCGTCGTAGAATATATGTTCCCGTCGAGTTTCAAAACGAGCTCCGACCCACGCTGAAAAGATCCGTGCGACAAAAGCTGACCGAAATGTTCGTGTCGGAACACGTCGGTCTAAACAAAAAAAAAACAAAATAAAAAAGCGCAAAAAAAGACATTGGAAAAAAGGGGAGGGGAGCTGGATTGTATCGTATCGGTCCGGGGCCGGGGCCAATTCGTCATCCGCTTTTATCTTCCGCCCCAACGGCTGATCAAAAATTATTGCTCAATAATAGACGTGGGACGTCCCGCGGGGGCTATTGGGATACTACTGGATGAATGGGTAAAAGGTATCTGCGAGTACGCCCAAATGGCTACTACGCTCACCTGTTCCACTGAAACTTCATTATATGTCGCAACTATAATTGCTATGTATTCTGACACGAATAATATTTAAATATTTTTTATTTCGTAACTTTTTTTCGCCGTGATTATTGCGAATTTCCTTTTGTTTTACCCGTTGATTTGATCCTAATTTCGGCTCCTCGCAACATACCCATCATCTTTGTCAGGATGTATTAGAAATGCACTTGTCCTGATTGGGCCAGCGGGTAAATTTACTAGAATTATTATACTGAATACATACTTTGGGCCTGATTTTTATTTATATTAAGATTGCTGCCGCTATGGAAAATTGATTTGGTAATACAAGGATCGAAATTAAATTTTAATTATGGCCCCAAAATAAACATCAGTCCGACTAGTACAGCGCAAACTTGAAACAAAACGTTGCTGCGTTTGATTTAATGTTGAACTTACCCCGCGCAGAAAATTGTTTAAAATATAGCGGAGCGGGTGGGAACACGCGGCGGTGCGGGGAGTTATCTTGAGAGCAAGTTGGGCCCTAAATCTCGCCTTAATACTGGGGCTTACCCCCCTCCCCACAGTGAAATAATTAAGGTGAATTATTCCACAATTTGTCAAGAGTCCGTCCCGGGGCTCTCTTGGTTTGTGTTGTTACAAATTGAATTCGTCAACTTTAAATTGGGCAATTAAGGGACGCGGAGGTTTTTCAATGGAAACGATTGAATATTAAAACGCTTCGTGTAATTGAAAGCTGGACTCAACCTCTGGACCTTACTCCGATTTGAATGCCGTTCGCTTTAAACCAATTTAAGGGTCTATTTTCGGAACTCCGAGTTCATTATTATGAATCTAAATGTTTTGACGATAAATGGAACGTACAATATTTTCCGATAATTTAATTGCACCGTGCGGAAAACGCATTCTGAAAATCAGTATAAATTTCTCCATATACATTCGCAATTGTAGGTCTAAACTTAGGACGAAGGGGATTAATTGATTAATATGCCGAATAAATTGAAATATATTTATTTACACATAACATATCTAGGTATTAAGGAATGATATAAGTAGGAATGCTATTATATTGGAGTATATTATGACAAATAATACAAACGAAATTGTGCAATGATAAATATAAATTTGGGGGAGTGAAGTTTCCAAAGTCGTAGATGATGTGTTAACCATTGAAGGGCCTACTTTGGTAGGCTTTGAAGGTTCTTTTTTCAACAGTGCCCGTATCTCACTGTTCAGTGGACTGAGACACACTTTCTTCAAAAGGAAGAGAGATATGGGGAGAAACTGGCGGTGGTGAGGTGTGACGTAGATGGAACGAAACAGGCTGGGGGATGATCGAGGCCGGGAAGAAACTAGTGCCGACGGGAGGAGGAGTTTAAGCTGTTGCTAATCTGTTGCTAAACTCCGATGATGTTACTCGGACTGCGGGTTTCCAGGCCTCTTACACTGCCGCCTCCGCCGCCGCCCCACACACTTGTTCTCCCCATTATCCGCCCCCGCGCAACTATCTTATACAACTGCATTGTCTTGTTCTCCAGCCCCTAATGGCAAGTGGGGCCAATACGGGGTCCAATTGTGTGTTGCAAAAATACATTACGAATGAATCCCTTTGTTCATTAACCTTTGTGTGAATCCCTAGTCATTTTTATTGCATCGATTTATTTATTATAAACCGGAATTTGACCGGCCAATATATCTCTATTACGATTATAAAACCGGGTTGCTCGGACTACTGAAATTTAAACATTAACTTCTTTGTGCACCACGACCAAATAACACGTATAATATTACGTGTTTGTTAGAGTAATAAAATGATGTTCGTTGATAGAATGTATTCCATATATTAAGCAACCACTGATCTAGTGAAATGTAAATAATGATTAATAATAAAAAGATTATTAGGTTTACTTTATAAGACACACCTGAAAGACTGAGGATCTGGGTTTCCGTAAAATGCTTAAATCTATACATAAATTGAAACGCATTCTACTATATCTTCAATCTCATCTTCCGTTCTTCAGCGTTCCTTTGTCCCCGAATCTTCCAAGCAAAATAAAATGAATTATTTTTCTGTTTCTTTAATTTTACAAATTCTCTACGTGGGCTTAATGTCGGCAATAAAGTGTCTACATTTATGTGCTTGGTGTTATGGCTGTTTTTCAATTAAACCATAAACGTAACAGGGATTTTCCAGTCGAGGCCCAAAACAGTATTTACGACCGGCGGATAAATTCATTCGAGCCGACGAACACGGGCGTCTTGAGGCAAAAAGAATCGGGTTAAAGGGTAACGGCGGAGTTAGATTGTATCTTTCGAAGTTGAAGATTTACATGGGGCAACATTTCATAAGGTCGGGTCAGCGGTGCCTTTTCCACGGCGGCAGGGAAGTACTCCCCCGCTCACACATAGCCGGCGGAGGCCAGATAGCGCGGAACCCGTATATATTTTATTGAGGCCGTGTGTGTACGTCCCTGCTTGTGTCCATGGGCGGTAGTCTGTGTGTGTGTGTGTGTGTGTGTGCACAGCCCTCGGGGAAGGCTCTTTGCTTTGTGCCATCCACCCTCCCCCCACCATTCCTCCGCAAACCCGATCCTCCCTGGAAAACAACGATGATGAATGAAGTCAGGATTTATGAGAGTTCTGCCGCAGAGAGAGAGAGAGAGAGAGAGAGAGAGAGAGAGAGAAATGAGCAGGAGTGGGGGGTTTAGGGCTGCGACATCCCCCCCACCCTTTAACATCCCACGGGCTTTGATATACAGCTCTTCACGACCCACGCACGCACATGCATCCTATCTCTCTCTCTCTCTCTCTCTCTCTCTCTCTCTCTCTCTCTCTCTCTCTCTCTCTCTCTCTCTCTCTCTCTGTCGCCCCCGACCGCCGCCCTCTCTATCTCCATTTCAACCGCAGAGGAACTTATTCTCGAATAATTACTACTTCTCAAACAAAGGGAGGAGAATATGCGACGGATCCAATTTAGCCTCCCACCTACCCTCCTCTAATGGCGCTAATCATCAAGTGTTTTCCGGCGCCTCATTAAGCGGCTTTTTTAAAATGCGTACAGTACCCCATGGTGACGCGATACTGTTTTTCTCACTCTTTTGAACCGGTATATTATTAAATTTCGGCGGGTACTCAATTTATTTATTATGACTCGTATTTACCCGCTATTCGTAATACGTATAGTTTCAAATCACGTATTAAAATTAAGTTTTCATGAAGTTGCTAAGCGTGAAGAACGTTAGAATATTGTCAAAATAGAATAGGGGCTTGTATTCAGTAGATACTATAATATAAATTTGTATTTCTTTATTATTTACCATAATTTCTATAATTTTAATACTAACTTTTCGATGTGCCTTGTCGATTTTTTTATGTGCCGATGTACAATATAATGTAATAATAAAGCATATTACAATTATAATTAATCCACGCCATGGACCAATGCTAATGATATGTTCTTTTGTTGCAGGTACGTGGTCAATATCATTCTGTGCAAGGAGAGCGGTATGTTGAATTTGAAATATTTTGAATTATCAGCATGTTTATATATCTGGAATTTGAGCCAGGGAGTGGGGTAGGGAGGTTTTGAGATTGTTGCAAAAATGGGGAAGTTTCTCGAGAAAATTTCGGTTGTAGCCAGGAGGCGGGCCGAACAAGCGTCGGGAGGGCGTAATTGTGATATATCGCTGACCTCGGTCCGGGTCCCGTCCACCGACTTTTATTTTACGTCCACTCTCCCTCTTTTTTTCAAGTTTTTTCCTTTTTTCGCCCTCCTCCCCGTCCCTCCCACCACCCCCAGCGTCCTATTTCTCCGCGTAAGGCTTTCACCGCTTCCCCAATGCCGGAGGCGTCCCTTTCATTACTGTCCCCGGCCCACGGAGCCATTTCGGCCGGCCACGCTTCCATCATCGGTTCGGTCACGTCGCGGCCCATCAAGAAGGTAGAGCTCAAGGAAATGTCCTTAGTTGAAATGCGTTCTAAACACGTATAGACTACTCTAATAAACATTTAAATTTTTCTGGTGCCCGAATATTGTTCTCCGAATATCATTCTCCTAGGAGAGGGTAACATCAAACGGTAGTTTGAGTTATTCATTATACAGAACTCACTCAAAATGGCTTTTACTTGTTGTTTCAATGATCGACGTATCAATTTTTTGAATATATTTACAACTTTTAATTCATGTTACAAAATCAGGTGGCCAAAGTTTGTGGTTGGTGTATTCATTTAAGAATTTCTTTTCGCTTTCTATCCGGTTTTATGGCCTATCGTGAGATTTATTGGCCATAAACGAGAAATTTATACGGCAAATATTAAACTACTTTAAGGATCGTACAACCGCCCCTTTTGAATAGTAAATGCCGATTACAAACCGTGGTCAGTGGACCGGCATCGTTCTCATATTCTATATATATATATATATATATATATATATATATATATATATAGACATATATACACACGACGGAGATGGCATCAGGAGACCTCGTCGCAAGTCGAATTTGGTTGTTAGTCGGGGAGGCCATACATTTAAATACGTGTTCATGTTATGTACTAAACCTTTTATAGTTCTCAGGGAATGTAATTTATTCACTTCTTATTATATCAAAACAGACGAGTATGTTACTCAAGATCAGTGTAGAGTGAGAATTCAGCGTGTTTTGATGTTGGTTAAAAATTAAGTTGAATACTTGTTAAATGAACCAAGAAATTTTAGATATTTCGTCCGGTTCAACTATACTTGAAGTTCTTGTCCAACTCAATCAGTGCTTGGCGCTTTAATGCATATTTAAAGTCGAATTAACTACTCCATTCTTATGCCTCTAAAAACAATTTTATATAAAGATTAATGCGCCTCGCGGCCGGGTTCATTCACGGTTCAATAAATCAAGCGAAAGGAGAAGGTCGAATTTGACGCGTGTTACATGGACGAAGGCCCCTTGGCAAAGAACCCTTCATGCAGGTCCAAGTCGGGCCCTATTTGCATACCAATTTTTCATATTCGGGCAGGGAACACCCCAGCACTGACTACACTTCTTAGACTAAAATTCGTTAGACCTTATATTATTTCCGGTCTAATAAATGTATTTGCGTTTATGTTTCCGGGGATGACACGTTTTCGCAACGTCGCCCTGGTCCGTTTGTCTTACTAAGAAATATCACTTGGACGCCGATACATTCATGTGGGAACGGGGCCTAGTCTATATATGTTGGAATAACGACTCCTTACTAAAATTTGTTGCACAAATTAATAATTTACTACTGTATTTGGTAACTAGGCTTATGGAATCGAGTTGTTGGGATCGCCCAAACCGCCTTATTCCTACAAAATATAATAATTGCTACCCATAATCCTTCAAAAACTCGTTTGATTTTTTGACACCCCACCTCATGTCCTAACCGCGCAATCCATTCCGATTTGAAACTCCCGTTAGTTCACGAACCAGCAGCTTCCAATATAAATCCTTCCAAACTATCCCATCGCTCCAATCCTTTGATTCAACAGCTCTCCTCGGATCACCTTCCTGAAAATCCCGAGTGCCGCCTTAAGAGGAAATAACCACCAGTTCCGCTCTACTTGGTGACGACGGACTGCTATCAATGGGTGGATTCACCGTTAAATTAAATTCGTTTTATCGAACTGTCACTAATTTGTTTCCGTTTAACTATTTTATTGCAGCAACTGTGCAATAAAACCAGTGACATCGTGGTTAAAGTAGCACTGATAACAAATAGACCATAATGGAGGAGAAACCCACTGGCTTTCCTTTTTCTTAACTTTTCTTAGTTTTGTTCTCATATTCTTCTGGTATGTTTAAATCACGTGGCCACGTCGTCTTCAGGGGGCTGTACGGAATGTTCGAGACGTCAGGAGATTTTGGTAGTGGAATTTGTTATAGTTTTGCATGGCAAAATCACGGAAAAACGGTACTTCAAGGCTTGTATGTAACGTGAGGTTGGAGACAGTAGGGCGCTTGAGTTATCTTCTTCTTTTCGACTTTATGGTATAATTAAAACAATAGTAGTCGTGACTTATATATATATATATATATATATATATATATATATATATATATAGTAGAGGTCAACGTGTAATAATTAATTTTATTGCAAATTTGAATTTATTATTACCTGCTTTTAGGCTGAACGCTCGTACCCTGCGCAAAAACCCTATGTTTTGCCGGTTGCCCTAATTCCTAAAATGAAAGGTTTCGAGTGGGCCCGAAAAACATTATCTTCGGCGAGATCGCCCCCTCCACAGAGGTATAACACGGGTGGAAAAAAGTGGCTCAACAAACACAATAAACTCGAGGGGGGTGGAGTTATCGGCGGCATCGAGACGCCCCCCGTGATGGGGTCCGCGCCGATGAATATAATTTAAAGCGAGCCCAGGCAGGGTTCGCCGGGCCGGGGGTAGGAGAACTGATTGAATACGAGTTTGCCCGGAAATTGCGGGGCTTAGCCGGTGAATGGGGTTTTACTTGATGGTGGTTGGAGAGGGAACCTCCCCCCCCACCGCCGCACAGATAAGAGCGATTTCACTAATACGGGACTCCGGCGCCTACCCGATATGTTTCCAGTGTTTCAGTTATTCGCCCAACCCACGTCCGGGATTATTCTTCGGTATTGTTTCCGACGGAATAGAGTGTATTGAATGATTGGTGAGTTGAACCTTTTTATGTATATTACAGTATCCGGAAACATTTTTCCCGGAAATAATATGAGAAACACGCATTCATCAAATGATTGAGTGGACACAGAATATGTCCATAAACAATTCCAGATTCTAAATTATAGTAATTAGATATTAATCGGTACTTTATATCGTAGAGCAATCAATTCGGTAATTATTAAAAAATGTCCTAACAAACACAGTATACATTTATTTGGCTGTCTAGCAGGTGAGGTGTGTGAAATCCTCGGTCGAAATTTGCTCTTCGGGATGCCCTTTTTCTTGAGTTATTCTTTACTAGGGACGCGTCATCAATCACTCCTCCACTCTTTCTGTCTCCACTCCGTTTTGTATTGGCATTCGGTTCCTTTAAGTTAACCTGATCACAGCGACCACTCTCATTTTGGAGTGTTGTTCATTTGTGTACTTGACGGACGTTACCAATGGAGCCTATTATCGGTCATGCATTAAACATTATGCAATTATTCTATTCAATCAGAAACCAATTATATCAGTGACGCCATGAATATATATAACCTAACGTTGATTTATATCGGATTCATGATTTTCATTATTCGTAATACCGTGGAATAACCTCCAGTTCCCACCTATTCGTCCCCCTCGACTACTCTTGCTCAGGAACATCAACCATCGCTAGAGTGAATGAACTAAAACATAACAAAATGGTACCAACAAATGCCTCCAAAAGGTCTTAACCTCATACAAATGCTTAACGTTTAAAATGTTTGCGCATGGAAATTTCACTGGGGAAATGAAGTGGAGCGCGGGTGACGTCATAAAGGATTTCAGGCTGTCCGACCTCTCTGTCGGTTTCAACCCGCGACCCCCGTGTAATTACAGTTTCGACCCGGGCCGCGCAATTTCCGAAGACGGCGGGACCGTTCCGGACGTCCGGCCCGTGGGCCGCAACCGACGGAGGCGGTTGGGAGGCGTCGGAGCCGAAATTCACCCTGGTCGAGTCCGAAAACATAATCCCAGCGGCCCCAATTGACACAACTGTCGTCTCGTTAGCGGGCAACGACAATTAACCGCTTCTGACCGGCCGTGATTCAATTAAGAGCCGCCGCCGCCCCCAGTCCCTGCAGCATCGATTGACTTCTGGGTCGTGACATGACAGTACAAGGGACTGGAGACAAATTTTCTTTCCCCTAATTATCCAGGTGTTTCGGGGGCCGTAATTCTTGTCCCCAAAGAGACACTCTTCATTCCTTTGTACGCATGAAAAATATAGGAAAATTTAAACTGAACTGTCTGAACATTAAGTTCGTTTGAAATGTGTACAATTTACGATGATAAGGACATAAGTTTCATTCTTTGTCCGCCAAAAAACAATTGGCTGTAATTATTGTTTGAATATTTCTAGATGTTCAATTTCTTATGTATTTTTATTACAACCAGAAAAAATTATATTTGCTAAATGCTTGTTTAGGTGGGGCACATTTAATCTATACACAGGGAATTAATTTGCGCATATTAAATTGTATATAATTAAATAATCTATTAGTAAAACTAACCCATCCTTGCTTAAATATTTTCTACGTATTCATTCTGAAAATCGCTTTCTACGATCATTTTACACTTTTAATATCCCGGGTTAAATTATCTGTCCCAATTATTAAATTACATTCCCAATGGGGGTTCGAAATGTGTAACCTGTTCCAATTCATCAAACTTAAAATGGTAGCCTATCTGTCGTTTAATAAAATCCTAATTGCCCGTTATAAAGTCTTTGAAGTAGAGTACGAACTATAAAAAGACAAACTTTATTCGTCTCAAATGGGAATACAATCACAAATTTTTGCTCTGCTCTCAGGGGTTTTTTCAGTAGGTCCAATGAAACCGTAGTTTTTGTTCGCCGGGTTTCCAGGAGAGAGATATTAAAATTTCACATGAAATAAAATGAAATTTAACAAGGAAATGTCGAAGAAAATGAAAAAACTATACAGGTGGGTCGTAGTGACTACATTTTTCATCAAATATCAACGAATTCTCATTTTCGGAACGGGTTTTACAGTTTCCTTTTCAATTGTCACAGTAACCAAACAGAAAATATGTAAGGTCGGTGGCTATTCCATTTTTCACGGTTGCTATAAATGGACAGTGACGCTCAATTCAACCCTACGGTCACGAACAGCCTAATTACGATCAATATAATCAACAGTATAAATAATGAAATACATCAGAATATTTCAAACTTTCTGTACCCTGAAATGGTGGGGCGGTTGGGGGAACAATCCAGTCTTTCTAACTTCTGTAACCCTCATACACTTAATTACTAATAACATGTCGCATTGACACGATTTTATTTTTTATTATTTACATGACATTGATTACATTACATTGATCAGTAGTTCCTATTTTCGGGCGTTTCTAATACTAACCCGCATTACACGTGTGTATTTCGGTTTAGTATTAGAACGTGAAAAATTTCTGGGCGCTCTCAGTTAGTGACAATATGATGAAAAAAACCACTACAAATATCCACTAACTGAGAGGACATCTAGAGTCAGCGAATACACGAAAATATTTAATAATATCCAATAATTCAGCAGTGGCGCTATCGTGCCTAAAAATATTCAGATAAGAGTTTCGGGCGGCTTCTGTTAGTAATTGCTCCGAATACTATTTGTCTGTGGAGCCAATTAATTTTTAATCCTATTTAGTAATATAAATATTATTATTACAACAGTATATACGACTCTTTAACGCTGTCCTATGGTCCTTTGGCTTGGACGAAACCGTTTTATTTCTTTTTTTCAAAGGTTGCGGTCGCCTCCGATAAACTATTCATCTGTATGCAGCCGCGTACGTAAATTCTCAAAATATCCAAGTAAGGAGTCGCAACCTTCATGTCGAAAGGTCCTCCATCGAGAAATGGCTGGAAGGGACTCCAAGATGGGAGGACTTAGGTGAACTGCTGGGGAATGGTTGAAGGGGACGGGTAGGTCGGCATCGTATAATCCAGTTTTTCCAACTAGTTCACCCGTCAAACTTTTGATCGAATTCCTGCCGGAGACGCGCCCAACTTGTGAGAGCGAGAGAGAGAGAGAGAGAAAGAGAGTGAGAGAGAGGGGGGGGCGCCGTTTGTACTCGTCAGCCCTTCAAGTCATGCTCAGGGCCAGAGTGGTATATAAAAGAGAAAACGGGAAAGTTACCAGTTGGGCCGTGTTATTGTTTAGGACAGTATACGGTTACGCCAGTAGCGCCAAATTTACGATAACAGTATGTAAAAACAATTACACGAATAATCAATTTAATATAGCGATTATATAATATCATTGGTCTGGTATTAACTAACATCAATTCTTAAACTGATTGTATCAGCCGATTTCGATATTAACCTGCTATAAGAATTATTCAGGAAATACTTTCCTACTCCTATTAATTGACTGAATTATTTTTGTGAGAAAAAAATAAAGGACACATTTTTGGTAAACATGAAAAATCATTTTATATAGGTTGCTGCCGATAGTATTGATTACAATGGCGCGTCCCGTGTTTTCAATAATCTGGAATTCAAATTTCGCGTTATGGCACTGAGATTACCCAGAGATTCTTAAATTATTCACTTTGTTTACCGTAAGTCTTCTGGAGGTCCCGAGAGCCCCTCCCCCTCAGTTTTCAGCTCCCTTTGAAATAACAAAGTCGAATTCATTCGAATGCAATATTGTAGATTGCACAAAGGAATTCGCCCCCGCCCCCTATCCGTCTCTCTCTACTTCTTTATATCCGTCTCTCTCTCTCTCTCTCTCTCTCTCTCTCTCTTCAGGTATACAGCAAATTCTCCGGTCTGTTCTCTGAGAATAGCGTTATTGCGCTACAAGCGGTTAAATTGTGGGTGTCTCTCGGAAACTCTCTTCAGCGTACTCTCAAGTGCGATGAGTATACACAAACAGAAACACGGCCACAGAACAAATAACGGTCTCAAAATATATATAGTATACGACAAATGCTCGACTATTTAATAAACGTTTTCTATAGTATTATTTCGTTTCTGCATAAAACGAAGCTCCGGCCTCAAACTGGAGTCAAGGAAACGGGGTACTACACCTGGCGTTCAATAATGGACCGGACAAATATCCACTGTCCTGTAACACAGGGGTAGTCTAATCCTCAGTGACGTACGCGCGATGGGGCAGGTTCATCTGTGGCATCAATTATTGGGCGGCTCGTAATTAATTCAGAGTGTTGGGGGGCATTAAGTGAGACTCGGTTTTGGGGGAGAGGACCCCGATCAAAGCGCGGGACCTGTCTACGCGGCCCCCGTCAGTTTGTTTTTCGTTTTCGGTCCGGCATCAGCTATTCATGCACCGGATAGAACTATCTTCACTGCCTCGTTTCAGCGACACCTATGGTGTTACATATTTTTGTATATATTCGCAGTGAGAGAGAATACGCGTTTTATGATGAACTCAGATGGGATTAATGTTATTGATCAAGTTGAAGGTATTTGAGCTCATATCCTTCGTTTGCAGGGAAAGAAAATACCAAGAATTAGCAGAAAGTGAAAGAATGAATCATACGAAACAATTTTAAAAATATTAAAGTATATTAATAGTAATAACTCTAAGAAAGTGTAGGGCCGTGTACGGTGAATAAAACTGAAATCGTTCTTCTTAACAAAAAGTAATATTAAAATTATAAAATAATATAGGGGCATTATGCATAACTTCCATGGGTTTCCGGTATTTATGCTGTTAATGTATAAATTTATTATACCTAGAACGTAACACAGAGAATCATTAATGTGCTAAAACCGATATTGAGTTCTCGAAATATATATCTTCGGGTTTCGGCATCGCCCACTAAATCCTTGTTAGCTTATCTTATAAAAACTCCGAAGGGATAATCAAGAGCGATGAACTCCCTAAAACCTATTCTGCAGTGAACTACCATTCCATTTCCCAAGTTATCTACCAAGTTAACTTTATCATCGGGTACTTTTTAAGGCCGAATTCGCCTTTGGTTATTCCTTCAAACTATTTTGATCGATATATATGAAGGTTTTATTAGGAAATGATATATGTCTTAATTAAAAAAAAGTAATTTTATATTACTGCAGTTTTACTATTTTAAGGTAGATAAAACATTTAATATACTAGTTTATGTCCAGTTTTTCCCCCAGGACTTAACGAACCACGCATAATCTGTGTATTAAGCTGGTATATACGTATACACATATACTACATACAATATATAGTTATGTAATATAGTTCGAGTGATAAGGTATTATTTATCATTTTTATAATTTCATATATGTTCACTATAAATTGTTTATGCAAAAACAGTAATATTCACAATTGAGTCCTATTTCCCCTGCGTACCCCACTTTGTATTACAAAGAGGCCACGATTTTTATATGGGCTGATTTTCTTAAAATGATTTTGTTGTTGCCCTCATAGTTTGGGGACAATCCAATTTCATTTCACTTCTTGAAAACATCCTTATACATTTCTAGGATTCCATTTTTACGTTCCAAATAATCCCTCAAACATTTTAGATAATTTAGAATTCTTGGGGGTCAGTCTAGCGGTTGAATTTTTTTTTCATTTTGTGCGCCGAACAAAACAGTGTCCGCAGAGTGTGTGGGGGTTCTGAAATATTAGTTTATGGAATTACTCCAAATTGGAGGGGGACGAGAGGATACACAGAGCGAATTCCTTAATCTCGTTTGAAAAGCGTCCCCATTTCAATTTACCGTTTGTAATTCGAATGTCCATTTAATTCCTGTCCAGAACAGTTATTTACAGCCTACAGAAGCCCTGGGCTCTATTATGACGAAGTAGGCGTAAGGGAGATATTTGAAACCGAGGCGCTCAAATAATTCGCAGGTTTTTTCCCAACGATTTTCTGTTCCTTAGCTCTACCTTAAGAGACTATTTTTTTGACTTTTGAATAAATACATTGAATAATTACTACTTTCAATGTTACGTCATGGTGGTAAATAACAGGTTTTGTTTTTTACCCAAGTGAATAAATTTATGAGCACACGTTTTAAAAATCGCTCTGCGGACGGAGCGGTTAACTTTGTTGCCAATTTATAACAGTCGCTTCGATTTCAACACGGTATGTAAAGTGGACGGGAATAGGAAGCGGGAAGCCTTTATGCCGACGAGCGCTGTACATAAGTTGGGGAGTCGGGCCCCTTAAGGGAAACCAGAAAAAAAAAGTTATCGGGATCCGCTCGGATGGCTCAGATAATTAGAATTCATTGGAGCGAGACAGAGTCAATAATTTCTTGGGAGGCAACACTTCCGGTCGGGTAGGCACTTTGAAAAATTGGAACTCGTTAACAAATTCCGGCCAAAGAACTCGGCTACAGAATTCGGTTCAAATCGGATCGATCTTTCTCAAGATTGAGCGGCTTTTACATTTATTGGTTACACGCTTTAAAAAAGGTTAATTTGTGGAACTACCTTGATTTGGTTTTAATTATTGTCGTGGCGGAAAGGGGGTCGATCGTATCCCACTGAATTAACCAAAGAAACATTATTATGTAGATATATAATTAATGACGGTTTTTTTATATCCCATCTGCTGTTTTCCTTTTTGTTTTCAATATTGCAATCTATTTATTCGTGGCCTGAATTTGGAATATCACCATTTTAAAATTAGACTGCAGAGAATATGGCAAGAAGCCTAAATAGTTTTCGCATAGGACCGAATCATTGGGCTTGGAACACACCAGTCCTGAATTAAAATAATTTTTTTTATTGAAAAAATAGTATTTGGAAGCTTACCACAATTACGTGGTCATGCTTGTTGCTTCCTAATTAAACGTTTATTGAATAAATAAGTTTCTGATCGTCCATGTTCATCCATCAATAGTTATAAAAATATTTATACATTATTACCCGAGGGATGATCATTAAACCCAACTAGATTATTAACACAGGAAATCATCATATTCAGAATTTACACGGTTTATCGTACAACCGCCGTTCTGTACGGCAAACAAAGTTAATAAAGCTGAATCAAAACTGGGACAAAATGAGCGAGGGACGGGCGTCAATACAAAAACTGTTTGTCCAAATAATTTTCGGTCTAATACTTCTAGCTGGCGGGGGGTGTTTCATAATTTATTAGTTATATATGAATAGTATTAAAAGGCAGACCGGAAGGCAAACGGCTCTCCCTCTCTCTCTATTTGAGGCGGTTAAATTTAATGAACATCCCTCCCGGTCGGGAGCCGGAGAGAGCTAATTCTACTGCCTGTTTGTTTTGAAAACCGGTTAATATTTTAACACTTTCTACCCCGGGGCCCGGCTCTCCCCTGTTCCCTCTGGAAGATCTTAGAAGTAGATTTTACTCTTTTCTCTTCTCGTTCACCAGAAATGATAATCGGCCCTGCATGTATTTTTTGGTTCCTGAATTGCTGGTGATATTCACCATTTCGTACTCATACGAAAATACGAGGAGTATAACCGTAATAATTTTGATAACTTTGAATCTCAAAATAATTATTATTTAATGAATTGTAAACATTTCTCAACGTGGTTTGATATTTTTTGGGAACAATTCCTCTGTTTCTACCGATCCTTAATTAAACTAGATTCACTCATTTTCACTTTAACACCTAACTGTCGGCACTTAACAAAATGAAGATAGCAAATAATATATGGGATGCAGTAGAGTACATGAATCAGTTTTAGATTTATATTTCAGTTTATTTTATGTTGTGGTAAGCTGCATTCTTTTTTCATTTATTCTTATTTCGTTCTCCAAGGAGTCTTGAATAAATTGGTAGGTTTTGTGGAAAATGAAGTTAAGCTAGCGTACCTCCATGTAAAATTTACACAATTCAAGCGAAATTACGCTGGAGATAGATGAAACACTATGAGAGAGAGAGATCGGAGGTGGCCGTGAGGCTATTTCACGTGGAATTAACTCTTGAGTTTTTGCCTGTTTTGATTTCCCACAGCGCCGCAGTCAAAAAAGGGGCCCAAGAACGAGGAATATCAAAGTCCATACAACTCTTCGGGACACGATCTTTCCCGAAAAACATTGGAATGAATGCGTATTGGAATATGTCCTAAAACAGGGCCCTTGAGACTGAGACGGAATTCGAATATTTTTGTGGTATAAATTTAGAAATGGAATTAACATAAAAAACCAACATTGGTCGACAGTCAGGAAAGCCTCGATAGAAATAGTAAACACATCATTACGTGTTTACGTGAATTGTACTTTGATAGTGTCCAGAGAGGAAAGAAAAGTCCCAGGATCAATTCCCAGCGCCCTGTACGGATTTTTATTATGCGAATGCAATTAGTCAATTGATGAAAAATTAGAACCCCCAAGAGATTTGAATGTAGATCGCCATGTTGGGATCACCGAATAAATGCAATACCTGGATGTTGAACCGGATTTTATTTTACGAATTACAAAGTAGTACATATTGTTTTTACTTCCCTTATCCCCGTCACTGTATATAACTGAAATGCAATATCCCTCGAGCCCCTGACAATAATAGGAAACGTCGAGAGTCCGACTTCCATGTCGGAGTCTGCCGGCGGAGCAATATATTTCTCCGGAGCGGCCATAAAAATTTTTATTTCTCACCTGATTTTCAGTTTTACAGCGGAAGAGCAGCTGCAGTGGCCGGGGGAGCTGTCCTACGTGCACCCCTTAACCGATGAGCGGGGTACAGAGGCCGCTCTCAGCTGTGTCAGCGGAGCTCTCGGGGCATTTACGGTTATGTTTATTTTACGGTCGCGCGAAGATTCCTCCGGATCTACTCTCCCTTACGTTTCCACCGGCTTGCCCTCGGGAAAAAGGGGGAGCTGTGTAGCACCGTTTTTGTGTCGATGGGGGACATTTCCGGACTTATAAATAATATTTGATATTGAACCTCTTTTATAGCCGTTTTTCTTGCAACGAAATACCAGACTGAATTCCAAACAGCGTCCTGTTTATTGTTTAAATCAATCTACTGCAACAGGAAATTGATTAAAACTGTAATAAAACTGTTGTCTAATGCGTCATGGCATATATGCTCAAATAACTCCCAACAACTGAAAACTAAATCGTACAATTTATTAAAGACAGTTATGTTATTAGAAAATAAATTTGATTATATAAAAACAAAAAAATGCAGAAATGCAGGTATATAATACTCTTTACGCATTGTAAAATAATCTTGAGGTTATCGTGGTTCAAATTTTAACATATCTAACGTAATATCCAAAACACTAATCCGACCACCACTCTCGAACCGTTTTGACGTCTGCCCAAATCACCGTCGCAACGGGAAAAGCTCGGAGGAAAAATTTCAATTTCCAAAGCATTAGGCCGGCAGAAAGAGTGTTCGGTGGGGGGACTCGGTTAATGCGGTCGGGACCGGGGGATTATCTCCGGAGGCCGGGCTGTTGCCACTGCCGCCGGCCTAATATGACAGAAATCAACTCCGCTGATGTTCCCGGCCGCCGCGCCGCGATATAAATGGGCCGTCCCGTATAATCGTCTAATCGGCTCGCTTAACAAAATTTTCATTACGCGGCAATTAACCGCGTTTTGGCGCGGGGGATTGTCTGGGAAAATACGGGAATTAAAACGGATTAACTCCGCTCTTTTGAGATCTTCCTCGGAAGCCAAACCAATCGTCACTGCTGCTAGCAGTTAATTAAACCAGAGAGTTAGGATCTGTAAACGCAGTAAGTTGTAACTTGTACTTTGTTGACCTATAAACCGTTGTTCGTCTAAGAACTACAAAAAGTGAACGTGGTGATGATAATTTTCAGGATATCGTGCGTATGATTTTTGAGTCCGAGATGATCCGAGATTAAAACTTGATTTAGAACATACTAAGTCTGAGCTCGTAATATGGAGCCCCCATATATGGACTACTGGACAATACCACGTGTGTATCTATTTAAATTATTTCAGAAGAAAAACACGGCAATATACCCCGACTATCGGTCGTTATTATTATACCGCTGATTATACTTCTCCATAGAATCCAACACAAACAAAGGGCGGCGCAATTACCGGACCGGTCTGTGTGTGTACAGTCGGACAGTTAATTTGGGTCCGTCGACTGTTGGTGTTATTCTAGCGGTGGAGAAGTCGCGGGCGGGGGGGCCGTCGATAGCCGGGGCCGGCTGCGGTGTTTACAGCGCATTGTCGGCGGCGTTATCTCGCCGGCCCAGGCCCCCGCACCGCCCCGGGATTAAACTCCGCGCTCCGCCACCGATAAGAGACCGACCCGTGTCCGAACACCGTGACGACCGTTTTGCATAAAATTCTGGTGCGGGATACAGTGGCGGGAGGGGGAGCGTGGGTACATCAACCTGGAATTTGTATTTGTTCCAGCGTAGCCGATTAATTCTCCTTTTGTACGTCCCGTTCCCGTCCTGTTATTTCAGACTACCGTTACCTTTGAAATGTCATGGACGGTAAATCCTGTCGAAATTTGAAAGTGTAATCATTTCATCTACTAGCAACGAGTTCTTACGGTTTCGGTCGTTCCTGGTATTCTTTAATTTCGGCCTTATTTTTACCCCATTAAATACGAAACTGACAGCATTTTTGTGTGCCATAAATTAAATTATTTTCATAAATAATTCCGCAAATATGAGTGTCAATTCAGTTAATCAAACTGTTCTGGTCTAATATCAAATCGAATATGCGCAGGAATATCTCCAGGCAATTCCCTCAGTAAATTAATGGGGCAGATAAGCATGTCGATTCCCGATCAGACAAGTACTACGCACGAAATCACTAAAACGGTTACATTCAAAACCCCCGCGGACTACAATACCACAAGCGGTTTGTGAAATTATTACACAATGTTTTATTATTTTGTCTTTTATATGCATATAACATCGCAAGGATTCGTGGCCTCATTGAATAGACCTATTTCTGATTTAGTGTAGATTGCTTTGAACAGTACTATTCACTGCAGAGTATAAATTTAGTTTATTTTCCTTCTTCAGAAATGGATAACTTAGATGGCAGTCATTTCTCCTGAAATTGAGTCCATCATCAGCGGGTCCCGGCAGACGGGTAAACTCTCAAAATGTAGTCTTCTTAAAATAGAGACACAATCGTAACAAAATATATTACCGTTGAACAAGTGTAAAGGGAAAAATATTTTCCTTTTATGCACTGCACTGTTTGACTGGGTTTGCATCTGCCGTCAGGGTCTGTATCCATTAAACTCGTATTGTGTTCGTTATTCGGACCGTATTTATGAGCTTCCGCCTATTCCGTGTTAACTCAAAAGCGTTGGCCACTTTATACACATTTCGGTTGTAAAGTTTCGGGGGTTCCTCCCGTCCCTCACCCCTCTTGCGGAAAATAGAATTTGGACTGTACAAAGGCTCAAATAAGCAGTTAAACCGGGTTCAGACCGGAAATTAACTCGGCGCGGGCCTAAACGCGTAACATAAAATACAGTTATTACGCAATAAGTCGGGGTACCGAGTTCGGATTCGGCTTTTGGGGCTGAGGAGAAATTCCTTCATTGGCTGAAGAGCCGTAACGGGTTCATTTCATACAACGGTAAATGTTGTTTGAAATTAAATAAACGATGGGGTTTTCTTGTTACGTTTTAAAATATTGTCGATCGGAACACTGTTTACTGTAGAGCTCCAAATGAACTGAGATTGATTGATGCCATCCCAATTAAACATGGGTGAGGAATATCTACATAGTTCTTAGATAAATTTCAATCGTTTGTCCTACAACCGAGGATTTTTTTTGTTGTCTTACAGACTGCAAATTTGAACTCAGTTAAAGAATGAAAAACTTTAGTGACGGTTGCTAATAGAAACAACGACTTGTTTGTTCACAAATATTTATTTTTCTCATTGTCTCATTTTCGGCTCAGCCTCGAAACTTACTTTTGGAATGGGCCGTCAGGGTGATCGGATATTGAGTTCAGGATGTATACCATGTTCAGGATGATATATTTGATTCAGGATGTAATACAGATTATGCGCCTTATGGATATCCTATCCCAATCTCGGACCAAAGTTCCGTTCGGGGACAACAAGTATATCGGATGATAATTCTGAAAATAATGTTTATTCCCAGCCACTTGGAAGGGGTGAATACACGCTGCGGTCGGATTACGAGCAAATAACTCCATTCATAATTTTCCGTTTGGTGGGAGGAGAAGGGCGGACCCCCTCCGAAAAACTAAAGTGAAGTCAGACAGGCGGAAAAGTCGGCCGCCCAACGAGAAACCCAACGCCGGGAAAGCGGGAATGATTTGTGACCACCCTAGCCCGGTGTTTGTGAAAAGGGACAATTTTCTCTCAGGTCGCCGCGTCCAAATTAAACAATCTGTCGGATCAATACCGAGTACTTATTTCACTGAGACAATAAGTAACCCTATTACGTGAAGAAAAGCGGAAGTTGTTCCTCTGGGCAAGTCCGTAACTAAGAAACTATCCAAAGAAATTCCGCTAAGAGATTCAGGGGGTGAACTTGAGAATTATATTAAGTTTGAGTGAGAATTCGAAGGAGTAGATAATCTCGCATATAAATTCTGACCGCGTGTACTTTTTATCGAATATATTTATCTATAAATGAAGATGTATGATGATCATCATTTGCCCTCAACGTATATTTGATTTAATTATTATTCACGTCGATATAATATTTTCTTTACTAATTCCAATAACAAAAATATTGAAAATATAAGCACTATAAAGTACTCATGATTCCATTACGGTTCCACTTGAGGGAGATACACTTCACAGTACAATATCATCATACCGATCATTCCGGACATATGTAGCCAATTTTAAATTTTGACGAATTCATTCATGTTTCAGGAAGTATGAAATGCAGGAATAGTAATTATTTCTTATCATTAATCTTGCGATTTTGTCCTTATCCAGACCAGTTTTGACTTCCTGCTAACTTCGGTAATATTGTATGAGTAAAATGGTCCTTTCATTGCATGCGACAATAGAATCGGCTGCGCCAAGGAATAATGTTTTGGGTTTACCGTGTAAAAGTTGAGAGCGTGGGGGGAGTTGATGGTGTTGTCAATCGTTGAAAACTAAATCCAGTTAGCGGTCCCGGTTAGGGACGCCTGTCAGACCCTATCCAAGTTCTCGATTTAAATCTAAACTGAAGCATTATACACAGAGTCCTATTTCCGGTCGGGTGGTGTCCCCCTACAAAGAGATAGGGGATTACTGTGTCACAGAGCCAATTAAATCATGGCTGGGGCCGGCCCCGCCTCACCCGATAAATCATATCTCAACGCCCTTCTGTCGGACGTAATCGAAAAATCAAATTTTACACTTCTACATCCAGTGTTTGAAGGCAGATATCATTGCAGTTATAATTGCTCGTCACTGACTTCCAATATATTTCATACAGCTCATGGATATGGAGATATTATTGATTGGATCCTGAAAAATTTAGGAAAATTTATATGCCGATGTACCTCACCCAATACATAATCTTTGTATCGCGCTCAAATATGAGACACGGGGCAGTATTGCTAATTTTGCAGAAGAGGAAGAATTCTTCTATAAATTTTGTACATGGAAATCATCCAATGGGAAGAAACAGTCCCTTAAATGCCCCAACCTGTGCGATCGCATTCCTTTTGTTTGGGCCCCATATCGCTTTACCAGATATGCCTTTACATAGCCTCATTCGTGCCCGGTATTTCTAGACTTTTCTGTTCGGTTCTCCACCGGGCCAATAATGAAATCAAACCGCACTCCGGCCCCCGCCGTTCATATCTGAGTTCTCTCTTTTCCGGGTGGGAAAAACAATGGTCCGTCGAGTGGAAGAGTGGGAATGCGTTGACGTCAAAAACGTCAAAACCTGGCCGATTGTTCTCGGCCCGAACAATTGGCGGCCGCTGCCGGCCGAGGGCGGGCATGTGAAGATGGGGCTCTGATTGAGATGAGGACCCCTCTGTTTATAAGCCGGACCCTTCACCGTGACTTCTCTATAATAACGTACCTCTCTCCGTGCTGTTTTTTTTTTTTCATTTACCGCTTCCTACCTACTCGGGGCCGGGGCATATGGTTTTTATTTATACCGCCATAATCCTCCATATTTAATACATATATAAATATAAATAAATGTGTGTGTGTGTGTGTATTTCTTCGTTGCGAATTTGTGGGATAATTTTTAAAACTTCCCCCTTTCACGGTCGAAGTCGTCCCTCTAATTTTCATGACCTGGAGACTTCTTGACCCACGATTTCTCATACTTATTCGCTCGAAAAGATTCGAGGTCTTGTCAAAAAGGAGAACAAAATTTTCCCCTTCCTGCGTCAAAAAGGGGGCCAAATAGGGGTGCTACCTAGGAGGGGGGATTTAAAAGGCGGAGCCGGGTTTAGGAAATTGCCAATTTATTGAAGGCGGTAGGTGTCGTGGCGACGGTGGATGGGGGGGGGTCTACATGTTCGGTTCAACGTATAAAACCCCCTTACGATCTTTCGTATATATTCCAATATATTTTTTTTTCCTTCTTCATAATTCCAGTTTTCCAAATCTATGCATTCCCGGTCAAATACCAAAACCCGCTTAGCTGACATTTGGCACACGATCGTGAAAAGGCGGACCTTTTGGACTCGAAAATTTTACATTTTAATGTGTAGTGTTTTCTTTGTTTGTTGTTTCTTAATTGTTTCGAAAATACGTACCACACTAGATTAAGACAATGCGTGGTCAATAATGGTAATATTTAGGATATTGTGGACAAAATATTATAGAGAATGTATTTACATTAAATTGGTTTATCTAAACAAGGGGGTTAGCTCTAATTACCACGAATTACTCGCATTATAGTCGCATATTATCTACTACTTATAGACAATCAGTTACGTATTGGCCACCTCCAAGAAAACACGGTAGATTGATAATTGCTCGTCGGATTTGTTCTCTTCATTTTGTATATTTAAAACATTTTCATAGTGTGATAGGAAGTAGGAGCAAGTTTTAGGGGATGGGAATTTAAATTTAAACAGCTTATCGGGCCGGGGGAGTTAAAGATAATATTCCTCCAACGCCATTTCGGAGTGAAGATTTAAGCACGGGAGTTTTACGTTGTCAACGCGGCACGATAGGGAGTCTGACTGGGCGGCGGGGGGTTTCTAGTCCACGCGATAAATTGATAAAACAATGCGAGGGGGTGGTGGAAGGTTCCTTTATTTTTATTTTATTTTTCTGTTTTAATATTTTTTCGCCGCCCCCGGGCTAGCTGGCTGGCTGGCGGCTGGTGGCTGAAATATGTCCTGACAAAAGCAACCGCGGGGGACGGGAGCTCCTATTGAAATATATGGGCCGGGCGTGCAGATTTTCGTTTTCGAGTCTCCAGCGGCGTGGAGAGTTACAAGTAGCGGGCGCATTAGCACGCCGCCCCCGGCTGTTGACAACCCGTGCGATTTCGAGCTCTCGATGCCTTCTCTATTGATTTAGTGTAAAAATAATGGAGCCGGAAAAATGATCCTAATAATGCAAGCAGTTGGGGGACAGAACGGAAGGAAATTCTGATTTCTTCGTCCGACAGATAGAGGCGTTCGGCAAATTACGTGCCTTATTTTGATAATAAATATATGATAATAATCCATTTTAAGGTTTGGTGGGATCGGGAGGGGAAGCTCGGTGCATTAGGAATTAGGAATTTGTCACTAATTAAAAAGCCTTTCGACGAAATGGCTGAACTACAGGAAAACGCGGTCCAACCCAAAGGGTCCTCTGAGGAGGCAAGGGACTTTTGATTCCGAGAACGCAAAAGTGCGTCGTCGACATCGGTCGCCGAAATAAAGTAGGAGCTCCCACCGTGCCTTTGATCCTTTCACGGAGCATGGAGCCCGCTTCCATGGAAATGTATTTGGTTCACTATACAAAGCGTCGTTAGGAGGACCTGAAACTATCGCATGGATCGTAATCCTTTTGTCGACGCCCAGCCACTGAAGAAAGCCCGCAGCCGAGGGATTTTTAGCCTTGAAAATTCTCGTATGAGGGAACCACTCATTCTGCCTCGTAGGAACCAGCGGAGTAGGAGTTAATTGTTTGTGTCGTAACCGGAATTTTGCACTTGAATCAGCAGGTTGTAAAGAAATTATAATAAAGGGGATGTACGGGGTAAATTAAGGTCAGGGATTGGAGGATTGTTAACAGTTTCATAAAGTATTATTATTCGCATTGCATTCCTTAAAATATAAAACGAAGCGATTTGGTGTAAATATTAAAAATTGTAAGTAATTTATATCGATATAATTAATTAAATAAAAAAATTTCATTCATTTCTCATGATTGTAAAAATGTTGTATTCATTTATTCATGGACTCCTAACTTGAATGTTTTCCGAACTGAACATCTGAGTATGGGACGTAAAGTGTGGTTTCTAAAAATATATTCGTTTGGTGAAAATTGATCTTATATGGCCACTTAGACAATTTCTTATCATTTGCACGACTTTTAATCTGAAGGATTTTTGAAGACATATACAATATACTAGTGTAGATCAGTTTCTTGGCTTAGAGAAGACTACAGCATTTCTAATATGCAGATGTTCTCGGATGTAAGGGTTATATTTCCAGCTGTGGAAATGACATAGACGGTTAAACCGTGGACCTAGGCCCCAGATTCGGGTTTCTCAGCAGGCAGCGCCCCGTTCTAATGAATGTACATATCTGAGAGGGCCCCGTAGCGGGGGGGGGGAGACCGGGTGCAATATATATCGTTTAGCGTGGGTCTATCACTGGGCGGTGGTAGGCGAGGCTTTCAGGGCTGCATTATTGAAGTGCCGCCGCCTTATATTCTCCGCCGGGCTTTATTGTACCTCGGCCCACCCTCCTACCTCTTTTACCCGGATGCTTTACTTTCACGGGCTACCGATGTCTGACTTATGCATAGACCGCCGCGCTTGCCTTTTCTCGTGAATCAGCGTTCTTAAGGGGAAGAGTGGGCGTGCTCCCGGTAAACGTACCGCAGGAAAATGATGCGATTTTCGGTCCTTCAGAAGAGCGTTACGACAGCATTAAATTCCATAAACTGAAGCGGCTCGACGAAATAAATAAAATCCAAAATCCTACATATACCTTTATATACATTTTTAATAGGTTTTCGATACTTGGTTTACTTCTGACATAACAGAAAATAACGCAAATATTATACTCATTACAAACCACAACTGTTAGTAATATCATTGTTGGTTTTATCGTAGTTGACGTGACTAGCTAAATTTGTGAAGAATATGCGACGGACTATGGTGGTGAAAAAGTGAAACTTCTCTAGCATAGGACTAAAAAGAGGACATACAAAATACGCTTAATAAAATACTACCATAAACCTTGCACCATGAGATGCCGAATTGATTAGATTATTGATTAGATATCCCTTGTATTAAATAAATTCCATCGATGTAATCCCGCGGGCCTGGTGCCAAGCAATATGAAAGAAGGCCATTTAAAATTTCGATAGCATCTCCCGGTCGTGGCGGTAACTTCCAGTTCACCAGATCCATTAACCTGAGGAAGCAGTCCCCCTTATTCGTGATCACCAGTGAAATTTATGTTATTGCCTTCGGCAGGGAGGTAGAACCCCGGACCAAAATTTAGGTTCGGAAGTCAAAATCTTTAGTTGAGATCCGGACATTTCTAATTCGAGTTTGTAATTAATTGGCAATCCCTTTCCAGGAACGCTGGTTTGGTGAACTAATGATGTCGTTGTTCCTCGAAAAATAATTACAGTCGCGTCACAATATTGGAACCTCGCATAAAATCGGATTCAATTTGTAATATTCGCTGTTAATAGTTAACGCGAACGATTAGTGTTTTGCTCGGATGTATTCTCGAAAATTGTCGCGGAGGAAACAACAGCAAGAATGACGTCGTCAGAACTAACTGTTAAATATTTGTCGAACGTATGCAGGAAAATCAAGTCCCGGGAAAGCAGTAAAATTTACGGCTTTCCTAATGAAACCGCCATGGGGGGAAAAAGTGAGGAAAGCGCGGCGGAAAACGAGCCGCGTCGCCGCCCTACTAAATTGTGCCGCGGCTACCGGCTCCGGTGATGGATCGCCCCCGGGAAGTGCGGGGTCCGATCCCATATCCCGGGGCCGGGCACATTGACTGATGTGGGCACATTGACTGGTGTCGTCCCCTCGTCAACCGAACCGCGGACCTCCCCCTTTTATTTCCATATTGGCCCTTCGACGATCCCCGACCGATGTGGGTTTTCTGAAAACTGCTGGAGAACACTATTTCATGGGGGCAGTGTGGATGGAGGGATCTCATTGATGGGAGGGGGGTGGCAGGATGGAAATGTTAAATTGGTATATCTATCCTTTACAGTTGTAATAATTAATGCTAGTCCATCGTTTGGAATATCTGTTATGTGGTCTGCGAGGGTTTGGAGTTTCTTCTGTCTCCTCTCGTTGGTAGTGTCTCTTTCTACACCGGTTTCGGTAATACTTAGTTCGAATGGCCCAGACTAAAAATTCAAATTGTAGCCATTGAATATTTACTATTTTTCATTTAGTATATTTCTAACCGAAATTCTAGTTATTATTAATAATATGTGCAAGGGTTACCTGAAGAATGTAAAAGGAAAGTTAAATATATTTTCGAAATAAGTCTTATTGTTCACTAAAATTGATTACGGAATATATTATGTAAGATAAAACGAAAAATAAACATTTAAAAATTGGAATAATTGTCCACGTTTAATGAAGCAGTACAACAAATATAATTCTGAAAACATTTCCCGTTGAAAGCTCTCAAGATACGGCTTTACGACAAGTTTGAGTAGAAGTCTTGTAAGACTATTATCAAACGAGACAGCGGTCAGGTAATTCATGAAAAACTTGTCATTTTGGTCTTGTTACTCTGCATGGGGAGGAAAAACGTTAAATCTAAAATAATATAATGACTTCAAGATCGCAAATAAATCATTCGCCTCTGAATGTCTACGAATCCAATTTTCTGCTTGAAAACAATGCTTCCCGAATAAAAGGAGCCGAGGGGGGGCGGTGGAAGGGAGAGGGAATGATAATTTCCCGTTGTATTTCAACTTCGCGAGGATCCCACCCAACCCCCCCACTCCTTCTTTTTGTGTACTTCTAAAGGAAGGAAAAGGGGGCGGAGAGAAAGCTCGATCCCCGCAAGAAACTTCTCGGCCGAGACCCGGGGCCCTTCTTTTCTTTTTTTTTTCAATTTCACTTAGTCTTTTTTATCGATTAATACGAGAAGTAGCAGGCCCAGAGAGTAAATGAGCCGAATTTCCCCTGGTAGAAACTCACCAACTTAAGTCGCGGCTTACCGAACTCCGGGATTCTTCAAACCGGGACCGACTCGAGCGGTACTCTTGTGTTTGTTCGCCGACATTGATCCTCCCTTTTCTACCGCTCGGCTAAGTATTGGGACTTCAACCGCCTTTTTGGAACCCAAAGGGTTTTTTGTAGCCATATTCGAAGAAGGACTCGCAAGTTATCTGAGTGTGGTATATTGTCGATTTGAAGAACGAAATTTACTGCCTTTAGAGCATGGTGGGGAATGCTTTAACACTTTAGCAAAAATTAAGAGTTAGGATAAATGTAATTTAATATAATGACCCGGACAGCACTATAATTAAATTAGTAGCAGACAGGAGTAAGAAAAAATATAATAATATATATGTGAAATTTGTATCTAATAATTTATATACGATGACCCCCTGAATTTTCACAGATACTATTAATACTACAGATAGGTACATGGAATTTTTCAACTGTTTACTATTAACTTGGTCTAACTCTCCGATTACGTAAATATTATAAGTAATTAATCAATAATTATCGCATGTCATTTTTTATATACGAATTACGGAAATTCATATTGCTTTATCAAAACATAGTAGCGATGGTGCTGAAATGATACCTCGTTATGAAGTACTTCACTATATACGAATGTGTGAAATTATAGCATATGCAATAAACAGAGAGAAGTCCGAAAATCACGAGGGATGGTATTAAATTAAAATACTGAGCTTTAATCTGTAGTACAATTTTTAAATGTCGGTATCCGTACTTTTGCTCTTACCTCTTTAATTTAGTAAAGCGTCACGTCCATTAATACATTTCACTTAGCCGAGACTCATTTTCAATGGATTTCAGCGCCAAAGAAACAGGCCTGGGAAAATTATAAAAGACAACAACCGGTATTTTCGCTCCGATAGGCCCGAATCCGGTGTTTTTGGCGGATGGGGGTGGCGGAGGGATGGGGTGGTCCATTTGAAGAAAACCGGTCCCCGCCTCGGAACGATTGACCCGTGAAACGTTTATTGTTTGGGGAGGCCGAGGGGGGACTATCTCGCTCTCGGTCGCGCTCTCTATCTCGGCGTCTAGCCCCTTCTCTGTCTCCGGGCCATTTTGACCCCTTCCCCGGCGCGACGCCATTTTGTACCCGGGGAGCATTTGCATTTGAAGAGGTGGCGTAATAACGGTCGGGGGGGGGGCGAGTCTGGAGGACAATGGGGGCGTCGGGTGGCGGGGGCGGGGGTTGTTTGCCGTCTGAATGGGTGCGAGAGAGAGGGACAGACAGGGGAGGATCGTAAGAGCGATCCCGCTAGGATTCGGACTGTCCAAGAGAGTAATTGGGTTGAAGGGAATCCGCCGCGTTGAGTGAATAGGCGGTTTCAGTGTTCTTGTAGCGGCCAGGTGCTCAAACCTTCCCATCCCCCCTTGACATTACCATACATCACCATTGCAAACTACCCCCTACCATCCTCCAAACCCTTGTATTATTGTCCCGCTAATGCCGCCCTCCTCAAACTACCGGAGGCCTACTCCGCAAATGACTAAATCATCGTCTTAACATACTTGACGTGCCCCAGCGGGGACGAAAGGATTTTTAAAATTTTCCTGGGGTAAGGCATTAAAACTCCATTAAAGCACATTAATATTTCGAACAATTAATTTATTTATAATTTATAGAGTACTCCGGAATTATTCAAAATCGTTTTAATTAATTTTCTGAATATCTATTGCTACGCATAAAATTAACTTATTAAAATGGACACTACAAATGGTTTGTAACTCAGTGAGGCGGAAAAATAATATTTTTAAAAATGTAAGTAGTTTGGATTAAATAGAATTGAAAACACAGTTAATTTCGTTAAAAAATACCGCAACACTCTCTGCAAGGAATAAAAGATAGACGTCAGATATATTTAATTTTTTCCTTCTTTCTTCATATTATAAGTCAAAATTTCATTTATTTTCTCGTAATATACGACTTAATTAAAATTGATTTTAATTCGTTCTTAATTTCGTTTGTCGATAAGGGAACGTTAAAGTAATAAAACGCGATGTACACCTGGGTTGAGTAACCGTGTTACTTCGAAAAAAGCGCGTTACTAATGGAATTTTGATGAGAGCGAAGAGCCCGTACCCATCCAGTCCGGACTAGATAGGCTATCGCCGACAGGTTAGTTGTCGTAAAAACCTTTTTGAAAGTTGAAATTAAATTTACGACCCGCCCGGCTTTACGGCGGTTGCGGGTGTATTTTTGCGCCGGCGAGATTAATTGACGGATACAAGACGTGTCACTTCTTGAGCTTTTGTGCGCGTTCGGCCGTCGTCGGGAAGAGTTTTAAGTGGAGTTGCTCTGTCGGATTTTGATGGGAAACTTGGAGGCCGCCCGCAGCTGTGAGGACCTCGTAACCCGCTGAAGAGGGGGACTGTGTATTATCGTCGGGGCGATGGGGGTATTCACAGTTTATGGCCCTTGACGAATGTTCACACTAATAGTCCCAGCCCGAGCCTAAGTAGTTTACTTCGAAATTGTCTCCGGGGCTAATTCCCTGAGAGAGACAGAGAGAGAAAGCAGCTAGTCGGGTTAAAATTATATTGGATCACTGAACGAAAATGCCTCAAGTTACAACCTCGAGTATATAATTGAAGATAATGTAATTAAAAAGGGATATATTTTGGTAGGTCTCGTACTGTGATCGTAACTCCTGAAACTCTGCTTTTGTTTCATTGATTACATATTTCTTTCCCATAATATTGCTGGATTACCATATTCTGTTTATTTATGTACTAAACTTAGCCCATTTGTACAATCGTATAATAACAGGGCTACATTTATTACTTCTAAATAAAATAATCAGCCACATAACACACTCCTTGGCCACATATTGGGATGTTAAGATGCATAACATTTAATACAGTTGCAATTCGGAATATTATTTTAACTTTATCTTAACCCGGAGCACTAATAGGTCGTAATTACGTGTATCAAAAGTAATTTTCTAAAATTCCACTTGTTTGTTTGCTTTTCAAATATAGATTTCCTATTAGTTCCACAAATTTAACTGCCGTAATTTTATTGCGAGCTCCCTGAGATGGCGTCTGGAAATTGTCGTTGACGATTTTATTACCTTCTGATTTTGTGAAGAAACATTACGGGTCATTCGATATGAATTACATGTAATTTATTACAGCGCGTTGCAAATTGAGAAAATTTGATTGCAATAACGTAATCGAGTCTATAATATACCGAATCTTGGGGGATTAGAGCAAACCCTATTTCGCGGAGTCCGGTGTTTTGCTCCAAAGTTATAGCAATTTGGTCTAGTGGCCGGATCCTCTCAAGTAGGATTTGCTCTTGAGACTCCTTCGTCCTTCGTCGGGAGGCCTTAATCAATTCGATTGTACCAGGTACATAAACTAATTGGCGTTCGGACTTTGGCGTTATTGACGTCTCTATTTTGGTACTGATAGAACGGATCCATCCCGAGTTCGGTAACACAACGCCGACGAATTTGGGATTCAAAACCCTCGGAGCGACTAGTTGGTCTAATTATTCATGTCTTGTTCTAAAGTTTGGCCGAACGCAGGACACCTCACCTCAAGTAGGCTCTCGCATCAGAGCCCAAGGGGGGAGACACTTAGGTTCATTGTTGCGTTCTGAACACTTTACGACTTGTGTCCAAGTTTTCAGATTTATGAGATGAGATCTGTAGGCTCTGCGATATATAACAGCACGAGACGAACATGTCTTGAGGAATAACATGAACAGACCGAGTCATCCGAGGAAATCCAATATACACTGAATATATTATGTACCAGAATTGTGTTTACATTATATGAAATATTAAATTTAATTTTGTCTTAAGCGCACGCTAGAAACCTGTTTAAAAAGGAAACAAATAAACCAGAGCACGCGCCAAAGAGTGGTGATAATATCATGTTCCGAACATTGCCGCGAATTTTCGCGTTCAGTATTATTTATTTCACCTGTTTAAAATTACAATTAGGTCACGATAAGTCCGGGTATTTTAATTGAATACTAATGGTGAAAATTTAACCCGAAACAAATGGGATATCGTAAAATTTATTTTCGTCGCCATTAGAAATTTAGGTATAACGTTATACTGTAATAAGAATAGTATATTTCTAGACATTCAGTCTATCAAATGTAGTTTCGATTGCTGACCTGAAAATATACGGTTCTCCAGAAACAATAATGCGACGTACCACCGTCATATAGACTGGTGGTTGTCTTTGCATTCCAATCTGAGTAATTCAGTTCCAACTCCGTAGTTAAACAGAGGCTGTTCGAACCTTGCAGCGACAGCGATGTACATATCTCCTGACTCCGAATAGCGTAGCCGTCTAATGGGGCATCCGAGATTCAATGGATCGACGGGCGTAGGGGGCGGTGGGCTTAGGGGGACGTCACAATATTATTGTTTGCCGTATTAGGGGTAGGCCCCCCCTCCACCGGTGTCCGACTAGTTAGCCATGGTAATTCTGACGGGTGTGTTCAACTTGTCCCGCCCCAACAACTAAGTTAAAGTACCCCCAGCCGCTCAGCCAGATAGACCGCCGCGGCGGAGGCGGCGTTTCAAAATTATGCCGCCAATGAAGTTAAATAGCTTCTGTTCAGCCCGCTTGTAATATTACTAGGCCGAATGGATTTATTGTCGAACCAGTCTATTGCCGCGTCGTTGACGGACAAATGTTTTGTTATTAAAGGAATTGTTATGTCCATTTTGTTTATATCCAGGGGTACACTATTATCTATTAACATAGACCTCTATATTATATTTAAATGAATAAATAAATACGTTCCACCGTCACAGACACACACACATATTTATTGATAAATTAAAATTACTCCTCCTAAAATCATCATGACTACAACAAATTAAAATTGTAGCCAAGATCACTCGAGAGAATTCCAAGTTAGTATTGAAGGCATTGTTTACACGGCGACAGTGTCTGCTGCTTTAAAAGCCCTTTGAGCACGGAGGAGTCAGAGTCGCGGTACGGAAGCACGTGAATCACGCACCCCGTGGAGGGAGCGGCTTTGCGAGGCGCAACACAGGCATCATTGTTTCTATAGCATTGATCCACTGCTTTGAATTATTCCGAGCGTAACATGTCTCCAAGAATCGTATTCAATATTATTTGATACGCGACATGGAAAATTCAATTCAGTTTTCCCTTTAAATTTCCTTTATCCCTAGGGGCACCTTCTGTTGTCTTTGGGCTCCCATAACTGTGGTCTATATATCAGCATCAATAACCGATACTTATATCGGATATGAATTGGATACCTTCAAAAGGTAAATTCGGAAGTAAAATTTAGACTGTTTCCTATCAATGTGCTGTATATCTCATTATTCAGAGTCTGGTCCTAGAGTTAGTTAATAGGGAAATATAATGCCACAGGTTTTACTTGTGTATGTCCCCCGTTACGACTTGTGGAAATAATTTCATATTTATGCTCGCGAACAATCGGCAGAAGTAACAATCTTGGCACAACAAATATTCCGACCCTGAAAGTTAACACTCACTGGTCCGTTCCTTTCTACGTCCGACGATTTTATTACTTCTTCGAGGAGACGGCCGCCTGGTAGAAAAAAGGAAAAAGGAGCGCGGCACCTTTCTCGGTGGAAACGCTCTCGGAGTGGACTTGAGATATTCAGGCGTTGGCCGGGGCTTCGGGGTGTGCCGGGCCGACCTTTTCTCCAGGGCCCCTTGTCCGAAAAAAGGGAAAAAAGTTATGGCGGAATACATAAAACGTCAGTCGAAAAAGAGAGGAAGAATTCGTTTTGTCACCGTGGACTGTCTAGCCGGGGCCACCCCGAGCGTGAAGGATTCCCGCAAGGGCCTCGTATATTTCGGCTGCCGGTGCGACGGGGAAAGGGGGGGCAATTCGTTGCCGTTTTTATATGCCGCACTTTTCGACGCCCCTTCTTCTTTCTGCTAACGCCGCCCGAGAAAGCCCGTCCGATAATGGACAGAATATCCATCGCGGTTCCTTTCTTTAGCGAACTGGTCTTCAAATAGGTGACAATTCGGGTCCCAGCAATAATTTTTGAATGCGTGAAACATTTTGGTTTTTTCTTGAATGCCAGCATAAAATAGCGGTTGTTATATTTTGAGTTTTTCTGAAGTTTATAGTTTCTTTGGACTGAAGGAAAATTCAGTCCACCACCAAGAGCCCAGTTCTTTATTCATGTTAGCGTCCTCATGCTTTTAACCAATAAGCAATTCACAACAATCTTTATTATTTTAGACCACACCGTGATTATTATCGAATGCATAGAATAAAGTTAAACAGCATTTTGTTCAATTATCGTTACAGTTTCACAGTTATCACAATGTATAAAATAATACCATTATTATAGCTAAGTCCGTCCCCACTCGCTAATTTGGTCTTATGCATGTAGTAGGCTTCCTCACCTATGAAGCCGGGCTCTTTCTGTAAATTTAATAATTGACTGCAAAAGAATTCGAAATAATTGTGAGCTAAATTCCTAAGAAGGCGTTATAGAGCATAAACATTACACTTGAAACTAAAGTCAAAGTAAAGAGAAAAAATGGGAGGTCGTATATTACACAAACGAATTGCATCTTCGATCTGCCATTTAATGGCAGTTTGGTATTTATATTAAAGTAGGAAATGATGTCTTCATTGACATTTTCACACTACGAAAGTATGATTTTCGGTAGTTGTCCGATTGAAGTTTAACGCGAAGAAAATAGTTGCCGTCAATTTACCTCGTCACTTAACTCTGACTACGGACTCCTGAAAGCAATATAAGAGGGGATGATTTATTCGCCTTAAGCGCGGCTCTGTCACGAAAGTTATTATATTCTTGGCGGACTCGTCAGGATCCTGCGACCTGCCGTCGATCTTGTATCGAAAACTTCTTCGCCGAACTAAACGCCGAATTGATATAAATCGACAGACGATACAAGCCCCCTTAATCGCTCCTCTAGAAGACTCGGTGCCGGGGATGAATCAATCAACGTCTCTTGTGAGAATGATTACAGGATAATTCAATAATCATTCCTTCGTTGGCATCACCTTTATTTAGCCAAGGCCGATGTTTATCCAATAATTTCTAAGCTCGCTAACGGTGCCGCTTTATCATCGGAAAAACAGGGTATAATTTATCGGCCGATCGAATTTCTTTGACTTCCGTATTTCATCGCGTGATCCAATTCAGAAATAATTCTTCATTGTACAGTTTGTGCTTAGTGCAATCGTTTAAATGGAATAATTTTTATTTGCTAATTTACGGGTAATTACTACTGTGAGAATCATAGTCATGTGAATAAATGAATTTGCTTTCGCTTTTTCTTGAAATTAACAGAGAATGTTGCCGAATATAGAAGAATACATTTTAATCAATTAACCTCATTTTTGAATTAGGATTGTATTTCCCAATTGCAGTATCCATCTGCAGTAATATTATATCAAATTAAATCTTTTGAGCCTAATGTTTTAATGCACCGATTATGCGAAGCTTGTTGATAAATATGAAAAATTGGTTTATACCGTCCGTTGTCTCATTAATTTTTTTTCATTCGTAATTTTCACAGTGATAAAATGGTGGCCTTGGGAACCATCCTGGTCCCAGGCTGTATAACGAGATAATGAACGGATGGAAGTTCGGAGATATACTTGCACATTTTCTATTTTCCCCTTGCTAATGGCGGGATATAGGCAAAAAAAAGAAGGTCGCTCAAAGGGAGACGTCCAAATATTTGTAGCGGGCGAAATGACATCCGCGCTTGCCAGCGGCCATTATGACATCTCGTTTATTCCTAATTGGGTTTTTCGTTTGATATCCAATCGAATGTCGTCCCGGGGCCCCTGATCCGATTCCGGGCCGGATCGGGCAGAAGGAGGCCAATTTAATTTGGCATCGAATTTACCGCGAACGGGAGTAGAAGAGATGGAATTTCGTGACGCGCAAGTAATCGAAAAGTTCGGCGTTTCCGGTCCCCGCCGGTCAGACCCCTTTGCGGCTTTCTAGGTTTTTCTTAGCACCGATAAAATTCTATTTTATCACCGATCGGAGTGCACTGCATTATTCCCCCTATAACATTTCACTAACTGTTCTTTTCGCCATTGACTAACGGTGATTACAACACCTTATAACGGAAATTTCAGGTGTAGATATTTTAACAATTTTTCTATTCCCTTATACTGGTGTTATTGATTTTTAGAATGAGAAAATTAGTGCATTCTTTAAAGAAAGACTAGACTATGTTCCTTTTTACATGTTGACTTATGAGCTCCGAACTTGTGTACTGATTCCAGCATATTCCTGCGATAATTTTGGGCTTGATTTTTCTGTAATTCTTTCACGGTGCTGATCTGCAATGGGCCTCTAGCACAATGGGAGTGTATTTAGAAAATGGGGAGGGGGTAGATAGTTGGAAAAAATGCAGGATGTACTTATTTAATAAGTTTCATCGCTATACGGGCCGGGACGGTGGGTGCTCGGCTCTATCTGAACTTTTCACATCAGTAAAGTTCCTCCCAAGCAAGATTTACTAGTGAGAAACCCCCCGAAAAGACTAACGATCTGAAAACCGCCGGGTCATTTTTCACTTTTGAAAAACCCGGCCCCGGTCCGTTCTAAAATCTATTGTCCCAACCCTTGAGCTTTTTCGTTGTATTTTTTTTCATTCGGCCCGCGGCATTTAATTTCTGGCCCGCGTGGTTCTCTCGGACACGAAAGTGGCTATTACCTTGTTCCCGTATCGCCCTCCGCCATCGACCTTTTGTGGCCGCGCACCACACGTGATCGTATGTAGTTAAAGCTTGTTATTCACGGGGCAATGTTGTTTTTTAGATAATTTGTGCTGTTTCTACCTTTATATTGCTACCTTTCCTTTTTCCTGATTTTCATTATCGAGTCGATTGAGACCTTGTCAACATACATTTTCGAGTTTTTGGATGAAATAAAATAAATAAAATTATCAATATTAATGACACCAATATTATTATTGCATAAATTGCAGTGTATTGCATAAATACTATCTTTAGTCTCCATTAGCTTATTTGATCCTACATAATAAAACTGTTTCCGGCAATATATTTGCGAGTCCACGAAATACAGAATGCAGATAATTTGGTATTTTACAATGGAAAAATTCTGTTGGAAAAACTTAATTATGCCAAGATATTTCCGAGCGATTGTTTCAAATAAGCTGACGAGTAGATGTGACTCCAGATTTGTCTCTTCAATTTCTGGGATGGGTCATTTTATAATTCGATAGAAGCCAAGGATATTGCCTAAGGCGAATCCGCTCCCGATGTATAATTCATACTAAATATCGGGATCGGTCCATTTTACTTATCAAAGCTCCTCGAATAGCTATCTTCTTTTCTATCCAAAGGGGCTGTGTCTCTGGGGCCGGAAATTAATGGGAACCCGTTCCCAGAGGGGCGGAGTTATCGTTTTAATTTTGTAGTCGATTAGAGTGGGTTCCCTCGGTCTGAGTGTGCGGTCTCTTCCCGATATATATAACGGGCGGTGGGGCCCGTATTAGTATTCATACCGGCTTCACACGAGGAAGGCATAACGCTCCTCGGAGGAAGCTTTCCCGTTGAGGGAGAATCATTTAGTCCTCGGCCGACACCCCATCGCTAATCTGCCCTGACGGGTTCCCTCCTTTTTTTTGCACTCACGAAGGCGCTTCTTTATACAGAAAACAAAGTAATTTCCGATGGGCTAGGGACGGGATTGAGGCCCGCGGAAATGAGTCCCTCCCCCTCCCCTTTTTCCCAACTTCTCTCGCCCTCCTATAATCTTTCAGCCCCCCGACACGCCGGGTCCCCGTTTCAGACGCCGAATTTCCTTTTGTAATATATCCCATCCAAGGGTTTTAATTTATTTCTCCCTACCCTTAGGGTCAACTGGCTATTCTTTTTGTTCATCTGACCATCAACACTTATTGGCCTTGGAAGTTGTTATCGCTCACACTATATCCCTGACACTATAGTTAGCTAAAGCTTTTTCCAAAATTATAAATAACAACAGAGAAACTAGTAAAACTATAAAATTAGTCTTGTTGTCAGAGAGAAGAATAAATATCAACGAGTATTGTATTTTTGGTCCCTGAGTAAACTGAAGTGTTAAACTTATGATTGTAATGTTTTCATTTATAACACCAAGTAGTCCTAATTAATTCAACTGTCCTATTACAACTATCTAAACACTGTTGCAAGAAATACTTATTCATAAAGTCGTTGTACAGGTTCCTTGAATGCAGGTTTGTCGCTGGACCTAACGGGGCCAGGGCTCTGTGCTCAGGGCCATTCGCAATTTGGCCGAGAAATTTCTAGAAAAACACTTTTGGCACCAGTCACTCGTCTAGAGGACAGCCTTTCAATCTTGGGTGGGGCGCACTGCGGCACAATGACGCATGAATGGAAAGCAAATATCGGTTTACATTTAACCCGTATCTTGGGAAACAAGCTAAATGTTTCGTTGGGAGGTAATGGGCCATATAGGAAGGAGTTGTTCGCGTGATGACCCTCCATTCCAGTGTATTTCTCGTTCCCTCCTCCCTCGTTATTATCATGTCCTCCTGTTTTTAAGAATACGGGGCAACTTGGAAATACGACGCTCTGCGACAAGTAATGACGTCTTTACATGGAATAGTACCGGTTTAATATTCGCTCTATGTCTGACTTTATCTTTGTTTTAAACCCATATAAGAACGTGTCTTCTCTTTTTATTCTCCTGTACCTTAATAATGAGGTACTTCTATCCCAATTTAGTTCCTAATGTTACAATGAGTACGACAATTTACTAGATACAACCCATATAAAACCGATGATGATCCATACTATCAAATAATATACACGTCACTCTGTTCTGTGTTGCTGACCGAGGTTTGATGAGGCCAGGATTTTCTGAAATTGAGTTATCTCACGAACCAAACTCACTTAAACAATGGACTACAACACCTAAAAATAATTACACTAATAAACCTAAAATATATTACATTATAAACACGCATATTGTACTAACATACGGTTGCGCTTTATATTGTATATGTAATAATTATAATATAAACCAAAGGTTCGCACTTTCTGTTTCTTTGAAATCTTCTTTGAGTGTTGGACGAGTAATAGAAAAGTATCTGATTTTCTACTACGCATTCAGGCGTAAGTAGCTGTTACCGGGCCTGAGGTATATACCTCACTTTCATTTCTCGACCGCCTAACCAGAGGCGAGGAAACGGCCGCGGTGATAGAGCCGGCCGAAGATAAATTGGTGGAGGTGGCGGGGTAGGGGGTAGTTATGAGGGAGAGAGCGAGAGAGAGAGTGAGAGAGAGGGAGAGTGATGAACGGAGTAGGAACGTGCGAGAAACACAGGAGGGAAAAGAGAGAGTCCGCCGCCCTAAAAACCTCCACCAGCCGCCAGATTTAGACCCGTAAATAAAAAGTGTGCCGACATCTCGGGGATATCGTGCCGGAGGACATGGATACGCACTACTGGCGGAGTATCGCCCCTGCTGTTATTGCGTATATACTGCGCTGGCAGACCCGCAGAAAGTGCATTTGCCGTTCTGGTAAATATATATATTTCAACGGATCCCATATTCCCCTAGGCTCTCGCGGGAATGTAGTGTGTTGCGATAGGGATCATATAGGACAATGGCTTAATAATGAGCTATCGTGCAAGGGGCTGTTCTCAGTTGTGGGTGTTCAGAATTTTTAGGAATATTAAGAGGAATATTTATGTGTATCGAGGCTTATTTAATATGTTGGTTGCCTATGAGGTATACCGTGAGCATTGTAACCGTACTGTTACCTAGTGAATAACACATGATCCAGAATAGTTCTTGCAATAAGGGATAATATTAAACAATACTGAAAATAGATTGTGAGTTATTAGAGTTGAAGCCTAATCTGTTGGCATAAATGGCATTATATACATGTAATCTTACTGATGTACTTAGTGATTTTACTCAATATTCATAATTTTATTTGTTTTTTTTCAGGTAAGTGTTTTTGGATAAGTGAGCATGATTCCTGAAATAGGCCGAATATAGTAAGTAGAAAACCGCTATCAATTAGATTTATGATTGATTACAAAGGGATGGCTGTAGAATCGTGTCCCCTGGGGTTTGCGTCAATACTCCGAATGGCAGAATGTATTGAACGGAGCGAGGGCCGCAGCGTTTAGAATGCGGTACATTATCCTGTTTGCCGTTCGCATTTGCCGGACCTGTTGTTGAAAGCTACTTTGTGGACGGCCCGAGTGCGCTGCGGGGGGGCCGGGTAATTTTGCGGTGGCCCTGAAAAGGGCCGTTTAGCGGAGTGATCAGACGTCCGGTTTCGGTCCGCCGATTGTACCATCTATTAGCGTCGGAATCTGTAATTGTACCGACTACTGGGCCGTACAATTCCTCCAACAAACCTAGGAAAAAGGCGAATGTTTAAATACCTCATTTAATAATTTTTAAAAAGAATTTTTTCAAACTATTTTCCTGTGGATATTGATCTACTGAAGGACCTTTTAATTTGGTAGATGATTAGCGTAATCATTCTTGGAATTATTTTCACGTAATAAAGTATAAAAGTGAAGCGTTGCTTTAAGTAAAACAACCCGTTTAAATTAGTGTTGGGCACATCTCGAACTATCCGTGAGGCCACCACCCCCCGCATCATCCTACCAAAATTTATTATTTATGATTTATACTCATCTCGACGCCTATATGAAGGAGTTAATCCACGGATAAAACTTAATATTTCTAATTAGAATTTCGCGGACGGTGCTGCGTCGCGGTGCCAGAGCACCTGGAGAGACAATGGATATAATAGCGGCGTTATTCCTCCGGGTAAAACTTGGCCCGTGAAGTCCCGAGAAGAGGGCGGAGGACAATATTGCGAGAAGTTTGGCTGTTTCCCGGCTCAAGGGGGAGTTTTTCACGGGAGGAAGTCATTGTTGGGAAGTCCGCTGCTAACGGCCCCGCAATGAAACACCCGCCCCTTCACATTTGCCATTTATAAATTGTACTTTCTTATCAAAATATATACAGAAACTGTGGTCACTTTAAAATAACGAGGCATAATTTCTGGCTTTAATACTTAATTGTTATATTTTAGATCCCCGACATTTTTCCATATGGTACCAAAGTTCGCAATATATTCGTTTTCATAAAAAATGGTTGATGAATAAATTCCCTTTTGTTTGTCGGTCTAGCATATATAGAAAACACTTGGTCGACTCCCGTAAAAAATATTTTAAGATTAAGGAGTTATATAATAATGATAATGGTGAGACGCCGAAACATATATGACTAGATCACAAATCGGTAGCCATTAACAAATTCAGGGTGTAAATGAATAATTTTATGGAAACAGAGTTCGGGATTTTGTTATTGTAAGAAGATGAGGTATTTTATTCTGTGGTGTTCCAATCCTGTTATTCCATCAATTTTCTTTCTTTCTCCTTGCATTATTTATGAAACACCTCCTCATACACGAGTAGTTTTTCATTCTAGTAGTTTCAGAGAAATGGTGTAGTTTTTCATTCTACATAGTCCTATACGGTTTTTTGCCATAGTTCACCTCCGTTTTTTTATACGCATTAGTTATTTCATCAACGAGGGTTTATGTATTTAGCGCATTGAATAATGGAATTTCTAATAAATATCGCTGCGTAATGTATACGTACGAGAGCTGTATAAATGACCCTTTCGTATTCTTGAAACATATGAATGTATGTTTGATCTTTTCAATGCTCGATAAATTGGACGCTATGGCAAAATTTCTAATGAGGTTATCGGTAAATGTTTTTCCAAAAGAAGAGATAACGGCGAAAGGGCGAGGACAGTAGTGTCGGAGTTAAATGTTTAAATAAAGTCTAATAGGATCCACTTTGCCGGCTGTAAAATACCTTTAGGTACCCTCCGGCCGCCGTAAAGAGCCAAACTGCCGACCGTATAACCGGGATCACTACCGAGCCTTGTATCGAATAAACCTCGGCCCTCGTTCCCTTTTTCGCGGCCAAAGGGGACAGTTAATTGTGAAAGATAACGTCCGTTATTTTATCAGAATAAAAGGTAACGGCCTCGTGGAGTCTGGGGGAGAGGGGGTTGTTAGCTCGCCCAATGGGAATTAATTGTGTACACTTCCGGCCCGTTTTACGACCCGCATATTCCGGATCCCTTCCTTATAAGTCGTTGGCTCTGTTTCTACCTTAATGCGACGCCGCAGTTTTCATTCCAGCTGGTAACTTTTGTATCTTAACGACGTCTGTTCTCTAACTAACGCGAATTAGGTGGCTTGAGAGCCGATATCCTTCGAGCTCCCACGATCTTTGCGAAGGAAACCGACGTAACAATCGGGCGGTCATTATTAACTATATGAAGCATTAAAAATGCATTGATTTGTATCCCGGCATTAATAGAGTCGACGTGAGTTGAAACATAATCTGCCTTTGAATAATATTACGAGCAATTTGAATATTTGAAAAGCCCTTTGATGACCCGTCTTCGCATGTATAAATGTATACGTCCTGAAAACGGCCACTGATTGCCTTAAAACATTCGGTCCATCGCATCTAAATTCTCATCCGTAACTTAACCGGACCATTTTGAACCTCGTCAAATAAGGCCGAACAGGCAAGCATTTCAAATATCCATCTCCTTTCTAAGTACGTTAGACTTTCTACAAGACTTCAACTGACGTTCTATTCTGGAGTTCTGGAATTTATACATTTCTGTATTTGTTAAAATGAAAAACAGCTGAAATATTTCTATTGTCGTTTCAAAATTTGCTGGATAGTCTCGAACATACTCTCGCATAAAGTTACACCAACTAAATAGGTTCTATATACCGGCATTTACAAACTAGGACCTTCCAATCGTAATATTCGCCAGAAAATTATCAGCATCCGTTTCCCTTTAAGTTCTGCTGTATATAGGCCTAACGAGATATAAAGAATGTTAATATAATTTTCGGAGTAATTTATTATAGGACGCATGAATAATATTTGCATATGTGTTGGTTATGTAAATAAGGTTTTTATGGAATTTGGGAATTTTACTTCAGCGATTATCCGGACTAAATGCCTTTTACCTTAGTCGCAAGTCTTTCCTGAAATCGGTGTTCTCTGTTCTGGGAAAACAATTGATATATCTCGCCATCAGCGGAACCACGTAGCTGCTACTCCGGAGCCGGCCTCTCGGATATCCCGACAATTAGCACGTCTGCCTCCGACCCAACGCTCTCTTTTCACAGGCGCAGTAGTTCTTGAGTCATTCGGACAACCGGTTTCCGCCGTACTAGTACTAACAACAATACAGCCGGCAACATCATTTTTCAGTTTACGTTAAAAGCATTGTTACGTCACGCATTATTCAGTATTAGGACGAACTCCTAATAATACCCTCTGACTGTTTGGGTACGCCTTGGGCGGACCATGCTGGAGCTAAAAGTAAACCAACCACTTTCATTTCCTCCTATAGTTCGCCTATAATTCGTTATTTAAACGCATAATGACATTTTGAAGGCACGTTTAGCGGTGTCAGAAATACAAATAAAACTGAGTAGTAAATTAAATAAAATATTTAAGAAATAAATGAAAAGCTTGTGTAGGTTTCCGGTACATGAAATAAAGATTCCTTATCTTGTAATTATTCCGGTTTAATTATTCTCTACCTATGGGAAGTCGATGATTCATGAACCGAATAATGATGTTATTATATGCCCACGATAGTATTATTGCCGCAAATATATTATTTCGACTAACATTAAACAACAATGTTTATCTTAGTACCGGTTATTGTTACTAATTGAACGTTGCAGTTTGGTAATAGGCATGTTTCAGAGGGTAACAAAACAGCATGTGACAGCAACATATCAATACCAACCGTACACCGGCTATCGGCGGTATTCCCCGAACTGAGAAACATGAATCCAGGGCAGAAAGCCAGGAAAAGCTCCCTCTTTTCCTTATTATTGTTATTATTTCAGAGACGTCTGCCCACTTCTTATGGCCTCCTTTTGGGGGTGGCCCCCGCGGTATTCAAACGTAAATATTTCCTTTGACGGTAAATATTTCATCCATTTTTCCTTTCTCCCCCTCTTTCTCGCTGTATATCTCTCTGTCTCTCTCACTCGGTCTCTTTTTTTTTACTTTTTCCTTACCCGCTACTCTTTTTTTGTAGATGAAAATGCGAGCCGAGAAAAGGTCAGTCTTGTTTTTATAGAATCCTCCTTTGTGCATTCCGCCCTTACCGCAAAGCCTTTCCCTCCACTTTCCCTCACCCCCTTGTCTTCTCCGGGATTACGCCACAAAATGTATGTGGTCTATCCCTTAATTTTTCAAAAAGTACCATCCCATGTCGTAACAGCTAGTATGAATAGAAACATTGTTTTATAGGGTGTTTTTATTTTGAATATACAAATATTTATTGAAAACCCACAAATTCGTAAATATTATATTTTCGAAAATATAATAACAAGGAATTTGTAAGTGGACAGGTCACTTCTGACCTATCGGTATTATAATATTGAAATTCCGTTAGGCTTTTCAAAGTTATAAATTGAACTGAAACTGTTGTTGTATAAAATGAAAAGGTTGTTCAGTCCATAGTCACAACTATAGAGAAATTTGATATTTTCTGGTCCCAGCCTCTGTTTTTCTTGTTCGTTTTATTTTTGTTCACACTTCTTTCAAAATATTGCAGAAAGGACTGAATGGGACCACGCTCCGGTTTCGCCGAAATTTTTCCACTATTTTATTCTCTGCAGCTTTTACGTGAATTTTATTTCTTAAAAAATGAAATTTCAGTGCCGCACTGAAAAAAACTCAGACATAAACTTGGAATAAACCCGGTTCACTGCAAGCCCATGGTTCTTCCTCAGAAGGGACGGGTTAATAATACTGATATAAAACATCAGTATTATTTTGTGTATAACTTAATGGACATAATCTATTTTGCCCGTTTAAAATCTACAGAAATAATAATAGTTTAGTTCTTATGGATAAGTTATAAGCGAGTATATACTAACTGAAAATATTAAAATCATTTGAAAACTTCAACACAAGGTTTCAATACAATGTTACCTTATATTTAGTTAAATCGATTCCTTTCTTGTAAGTCAACATGGTATTCAGTTCAATTCAAGTTGTTACTCGATAAGGATTCGAAAGTCGAGGAAAATCTTAAGAACGGTTGTTTGGGAAACAAAATCGTAACAGTTATTAGTCATCATTTATTTGATAACATAAAGGTATTGTGCATAAAAATCGATTGATGATCAACAAATCTATGTCAGTAATTGTCGCAGCCGTCTAAAATTAGCAAAATTTGTTACCAAGAAAACAATAATACGCGTGGCAACATCACCCGCAGTTTGTTTTTCATAGATGACTTTCTACCCTTATTTCTGAAGGCAATTCATTTTTCAATTGAATAAATAAATGTAATTTTAAAATGAAATTAAAACCATGTTGGGTATGTTATTTTTAGGGTATTAAAACCATACATTTTGGTATGTTATTTAACGGTATAGTGGAAAATGTATGGATGTAAATAGTTCAATAAAATTGTCTCATATTCTTAAATTCTATGAAAGGTTTTCCCCGTAAATATAATAGTGGAATGCCGATGTCTGTAAGTTGGCCCTTCAAAACAGGCTAGTTAGCATACCCAGACCTGTTTTGTGATCTGCGAGGGGTTGGAATACCGTAGATTTCGTGTGTTTCCCTCTTTTGCTTGACCGGTTTCGGCTGCTCGTCATCTTCAATAGCGGTGTTAGTCACCTGTCAGTACAAGTGCCAGTGACAGTGCAGTGAGGATACCCAAAAAAAAAACAGCCAAAGTGCCAAAAGTGACTGACACCACTACTGAAGATGGCGAGCAGCCGATAACGGTCTAGCAAAAGACCAAACCAGCGAGAGGAGACAGAAACACACGAAATTTAAGGTTAGTTGGCCTTTAATATCTTCTTTTTCCCCTATCCGACCCTGCTAAAAGTCTCACTAATAGTTAAAAGCAGATTTCTCAACTATTATTTCGTGTTTTAACCTCGTCCTCTCTCTATCTCTCGCTCTCTGTTGCTCTTCCATCCTCCTCCACCGCTCTCTCTCTCTCTCTCTCTCTCTGGGTCTAGTTCTCTCTGTGAAGAGAGGCTTTATTTGACAAGGGTCGTTTCGATTGGCCCCGCCGGGGGCCCAATGGCGGTTTCCGTTTGCGGGCCCCGCTAATTGGCCGTAGGGGGGAGGGAGGGAGGGTTGTTGGCCAGTCGGTCTCACAAAGCGGCTTGTCGTCGTCCGCGCACCCCCTCCCACTCCCCCCTCGGCCCTGTTTTCGAAACGGGTCGGTCGGCCCACCAAGAATGTTTAATTACGGCCCCCCCGGGGGGGGTTTTTTCTGCGGCCTGCCGAGAGGGCAGGGGAGGGCGCCTGCGCCCCGGCCCCTGCCCCGGTCACTACCCCCCCCCCCCCCCGAGACCTGGCTCTTCCTAATTGACCTCGAGTAATTGGAACGTTCCAATTATCGGTTAATCCCGATGCAAACGTCGGCCAACTAAGTTTCTGAGGGTGGTTGGGGCGGCAGATCTCTTTAGAAATTTATTCGCCTGCGGTTGGGAACCGGAATGTAGTATTCCGATTGGAAGATTCTGAAATATAATAACTTTACTATTACTAAAAATGGATCTATTTTTTCCTCCCTTTTTTATTCATTAGATGCGGCTTCATTAACTAACCAAAATTAAATCATTAGTGACTGAATACAGAGTTATCACTAACTAACTTCCGCTAGGACAATGTAACACTGTGGGAAAAACCAACGCGAGTTTCAACCGTTAAGATAGTGATACTGTATAATGGCACTGTATCACTATCGGAAAGCTCCTATGAAAGGTGGGAAGCCGCCTATGCCAGACATGTAATATCCGTTATATTTACGCGGAGTCGGATGTGTTATTTGAATTCGGCATAAATATTTCAAATCAAATTTTCTTGTTCTAGCATGTTGTTGTTTTACTGCAAGTATGAAAAACTCATATGCTTGTTATCCCTTATTTCTCTGTGCATTATGCGTTGATATAATTTGATATAGGTCACCTAACCCAATATGCAGTATGCTAGAGCACCAATTGCTAGCCTACAGGAGAAAATTTATACGAAATGAACCTTGTACCTGGTACCGGGTTTTGTTGTTTTATACGGGCAAAGGGTGGCGAATACACGGGACCCAATACACAGGATTGAATAGTATTTCACTCGGCTAAATACACTCGGCAATAAATCTTCCGGTTCGATCACTATGGTCACCGCGGGCACCCACAGGTGGCGGCGGTGTCTCTAGGCGGATGTATCCGCGGTTTTATCCCGAAACAAATATCCGTTGAGGTCCTTGTGATCTGTCTCCACTCGCTGGTTTGGAACAGACCACCAAACTTGTATACCAAATATTCATTGTAATCCGCCTTACAAAGCTGGTCAAACGGATTAAATAGAGCCACACCTTTTTTCATTGATTTTCATTGATTGTCCAGGTTACATTCGGATAACACAAAACTGGAAAGTGGTACATATTTATATCAGCCGTATTTACATACTTTGTGATCGGTAACTATGATCCTATAAATAAAAAACCGGACATCAAAGTAGTGGAATATTAGAAACGGTACCTCTAACCGCATGGCTACAGTGTTCGGTTGGCTGTAACACGGTTCTGGCAACGACCCGGAGCCGGCGAAATTTTCTCGACGATTCAATTAACCCAACTCGGTTGCAAAATGGCGCCCACTCGTTCATTGGAAAACATCTAGTTTGGACGCATGACCTGAGCACAGTGTTCCCCGTAATATTCTCTACACTGCACTTGTATTCGTTAATTATACATTGTAATCGATGTAGACTATTACTCCTTCGTCCATTATTAGTTAGTCATTAGGTGATGTAAAATGCACGCTGAGATATTGCCATATCCGCCAGCCAAACGACGTTTCGTTATGTTTGTTTTTATAATCCTCCTCTTTAGAGTCATTTAAGGAATTGTTTTTTAATATTGAAAATTTTATATTTTCATATAAAAAAAGAAGGAACAATTCATTCGTATTGAAGTTTTTGAAAATTAGTTTCCATTAATCTTCACTCAATACTGACAAAAATGTTGAAGTGAACTGAAAGTTTTACATGTATTAGGAGCATGTTGATTTGTAACTGACACCGCAGTTATATAAATGTACCAGCGGTGGAGATTATGTTCTTTATATTCACTGATATCATTTGGAACATTACAATATGGTTTAAAATATCAAGTAATTTATGATGGAATTAATATTCAGTGAATGTATTAAATATAATATTCAAACATATTGTACAAGTTAGGATTACGTAAGAGCCGGGGAGCTGGATCATATTCCTACAATGTACCAAATTTATTAAATAAGGTTATTCTATATTCTGATTATAAAGCCAATATTGTCCAGGATACTGTTACTACCGAATAATCGCTCTTTAAAAACGTTTTTTTATTGTACAAATTATATGTTGAAAAATAGAGATTTTTAACGACAGAAAGCGTTGGTTGGACTATCTGTAAATATATTATAAAACGTAGAGAATAATAAAATTCGGTCTTAATATTGGGTCGGAACACTTCAATTCGGCTCCCCGATATGATTTCAAAACCCCGCGACCGCCAAAGAGAAACAAATCAAAATGGTTTATATTGGGTTAGGGGCGGCCCGGGGCGCGCCTATCCCGACCGCTTTTGTGGGCCCATTACCGGCGGCCGCACCGTGTAAGGAGAGATGTAACGGGGCCCCCGCGGCCCCATATCGGTAATCGAACCCGGAGAGGGGTGCGAAATAAGCCGGCCCCCATTCCGTGGGGGTAGTTCACCCCCAGAGGAGAAAACGGCGAATTTTTCAGACCTCCCTGAAAAGGGAAAGTCTATATTGCCCGCTCCGGTTTTTTTACTGATTTCAGTCTGCCTCTCGTTCGATACGGCGTTATCTACAATACAGAATAACATAACACTTTTTTACGTTCTAATAATTTTAATGTAATTTGAATTACATTCATTGTAATGTTTTGGTGTATTTACTTTACCGTCTCCCATTAATTTTACTCTATAGTACTATCGCAGAATTTTTCCTATTTAGTTATATATATCACAAATACCTCATTACTAAAAACCCCGAAATGTTTTACAACATAGCATTGTACTACAGTATAAATCAACTGTAATGTTGGAATTATATTCAATGTTTTACTGAGTGTCGGCCGTTTTGCTCCAATAGTAGGTTGTCTATATTTTTTCCTATTGGGACGAATTGCGGAGGCACTTAAAAGTAGTGTGATGGCAACGGACTTGAGTGAAACCTAAATGCTGTCGCATACGTAAAACGGTGGAGTAATTTAATTTTTGGTCCAATAAATCAGACCGGACCTAACTTAATCAACTTAAGAGGTTCCATTTACCGGACGCTCGTACGGGTATGGCTTGTTCTTTGGACAATTCCAGTGTTAGGAGAGATATATGGAGGGGATTCGGTAACGAGTAAGCCTCTGAAAGGATTATAAATAACAACAATTTCCTGAAAATTAAAAATATTATCACTGGGGTAATAATGTATAAACTGCAGCATATAGCAAATAATGTGTACTATAACTATAGATGACGTTGAGAATAAAGAAGGATGATAATAATTGTCACTTATTCCAAAACTCTTATTGATGAAACAAATGAAAGTAAGGATTAGCATAATCCTGTAACTGGTCAGGCACAAAAAATACACTTCTGAGTTTCTGTTTCCGCCTTCCTGTATTTGGATCAGTTACCATCAATAACTTTATTTACCGTACCCTACAATGGGTGCTGTAAGGCGTTCTGCCAGCACTATACCTACATTGTAACTCGATTCATTGAGCATTGTGTATATGGGTTTAACATACACAGTAGTATTAGTGTGTTTCATCGAATTACGGGAATGAAATTAGCCGTCGGTCGGATCACCCGTTTACGACCTCTCATAAGCATGTGCAGACGGAATAACACATGGCCGATCTCACTACAACTAGCTTAAATAAAAGAGACTCAAAATTACTCATTTTCCTCTACTGATCATTTCATTATATCTCGGATTTCAATCTTGTTTTGGAAATCCCCCGCCTTGAGCTCTTTAGTCGCTCGTTATGCGCATGTCGTAGTTCCTTCCTAATCCCCAGACTGGCGGGCAGGACGGTCGCGCAATATACTCGTTATTAATTTATCATGTAATCTAAACGTCATTGCTCGGCGGATTAAGGCAAATCCCGCTGACCTAATTTAATGGATTGGACGATAAGGGACCCCGAGACTAATCTCGGTCTGGTCCCGCCCCCTCCGCCTCATCCTCTATCTTCCTATCTGGCTGTCCCCCCTCTCTCCCTTCCACAGCCTTCCACTCCGGTTATCGCTATCCGATTCGGATCGGGAGGGGCGCAATACACGAAGTCTCCGACTTACAAGTAGGGCGTCGTCTTACGAGATAAAAATCAATTTCATCATTCGGGGGTAAATTGAATACGATATCTTTAATTCTTGGATTACGGCATGAGACAATTGAATTTCTGCTGAATAATTTCGACGGACATTTCGTTACGCTTCGTAAATAAATTTATTTTTTTGTAACTAAAGCACGGAGGTACACCTTAATATTCATTCCATGACAGTACTGGTTGAATATGCTCCTTTTCTTCCTGCTTGCGGTACGTCTGGAATTATGTCCACTGGCTTCACGGGCAGTTATAGACCCTTCGAATACTCGATTCGTACTTTATCGCCACCCTTCCGTCTCTGTCTCTTCCGTCCATTCTCCCGTCTCTCCCTCCCAGTCTGTCCCATTGTCTCGGGGCCGTATCGCCCCATATTTCCCGGCCCTCGCCCACACGTCACGGGCTCGCCTACTATTTCCGTCCTCGTCGTCTCTCTCTCTCTCTCTCTCTCTCAATCTCTCCCCATCGCTCCCCCATTCTCCGCCGGCGTCTGTTGTTGTACGAGCCCTGCGTGTGGCAGTTATAGAGAGCGCCGCTTTCTGAACAATCGGGAGAAATTTATTCATTAACGTCGAGCGAGAACCCCTCCCCCCCACAAAGCCTAGCCGAGTGTCAAATATTCTTTCTGAAAGCGGCGTCGGTAAAGCATACCCCTAAATATGCTGCCAAGAAATTAGGACGTAGATTTAATTTGTCCCGAAGTAATTCAAAATGGATGAACCTCCAGTAAGGACAACTTGACTAAAGCACATACATAGCATATGTCAAAAACCTGAGATGTGAGTTGTATACTGCATTGAATGGTGCATCTGTCTTACGTTATTCGTGTACACTATTCCCTGCCGCTGCAGCACAGCTAAGAAAATACAGGCGGGTTCGCAGTAGATTGCAATTTCGCTTAAAATAAAGTTATAATACCGGTTTTACCCCGGGGGCATGTAATATATAGGGGCCTTATACGCGACTCGCGAAAAGGCCGGTTCTCTTTCGACAATAATTACTATTTACCGCCGGGAGAAAAACAATTATCGCGGTGGGGAAACTATCCGGGCGTGTAAACAATAGCCCCTAAACCGGAACTAATACCGAGGCCGGAGCGGAAACGAGGAGGGGGGTGCAACCCCGGTTTAAGACGTTTTCTACCCCCCCTCCTCTTATAAGGGAGCTGGAGCGTAAAATTTTATTGATGGGGGCAAAAGGGAGGGTCAGGGGGTAGGGGGACGATATTAAAACTAAAGCCATCCCCCCTCACCCATCCTGAAGAGTTAAATAGGTGCGGTCAGTGTAGTGTGTATCGCGGGTGAGGGGGAGGCGGTTTCATCCCCTGCCTCCTCAACTTCAAATAACGGCCAGTGACCCGGAAGGCCAAATAACACTTTGGGGATAATAGTAACTGATGATCAAAGTTTGGCCGGGATGGGGGCGGCTGGGCCCCCGGTACAACTTTTGAGTTAATGGTAGATTAGTGAACGTTTCAAATGGAGTTCAAACTCCAACTGATCATGGGGCGGGGGCGCCATGAAAAATCGCCGGGCCACTTAAACCGTCCCTACTTCCTTTACAAGTCTTTAATTTCCCTCGTGGAGGGACTCGTCTTCTACGCTTTGTTGATTGCGCCGATTACAGGGAGGATTTAACGTTAGTTGTTGTGCCCTAGTTGGGGCCAGGGCCCGTCTGGGAATCCGCACCTCTGAGGTCAATAGCTGCGTTTGAGGTTGCGTTCGGCATTCTGCTTGTCAGCATCATGAATTGACTCCGGTTATTAGTTAGATGGTTTCGGGAAACAATAAAAAGTTCAAGTTGAAGTATAAAAATTGATCGTAGAAAATTTAATCTATATCAGTCTATTTATACAAGGAATTTTTAATGATAGCCACCGTGACTTGTTAATTTGAATCAGGCTTACGAAATCTGTCTGAAGCCCGAATTTCAGAACTCATAAAATGAAACGACGTTCTCGCGTTTGCGGTGCCTGGGCAAAATCCAACGAGCGTTTCACGTGTGAAGGAAACGAATTTTCAAAATAAAGTAAAAAAGGAAAAGAAATAAACTTTATCTTTTATAAGGTTCGGAATATATCGTGGCTCGTAAATCCGTCCCGACCAATCAGTTGGCGGCGGAAGCTTGGCGTTGGGCCCTCTCATTATGTGCCGACGATTTTTATCGTCCCGACCCAGATTTCGGTCGAGTTTCGTACGAATCCGACTGCCGATCGGGTAACACAGGCGTGAGTTTCGCCACAACAACGTCAGCAGGAGGAAATGCGCCCTGGGGCATTTACCTTGGAGTCTAGTTTTCTCGGGACATAGTGTCTTTTCTTCATTCTATGCGCATCTGTTGCAAAAGGAAGAAAATATTTTGAAATTGAAAATTTTTGTCAGGAAGTAATCGGTAATCAATAAAAATATTTCGTTTATTTTAATAACACCTGAAGCAGGAATGCTTCAATATAGCCAACATATTTGCCTGTCAACTGCTTTGGTTATCACTATACTAACTCTTCGCTTCTGGTTTTTGCCAATTTACCCACGGTAAAGGCGAGGTTGATTACAACCGGATGGTATTAACCATCCTGCGAAGGAAGCCTTAGGATGCTTGTCCGTCGGTGAGTATGCCTGCCTTTGGCCAGCAGGTATGACGCCGCCTTCAAAAGCAGGCATCCTTCAGGCCCGCAGGAATTCCAATATCCTGTAGACGCACCGAACGGTAGCCAACCCTACTTTATGCTTTTCTTAAAGGTTCTTTTGTGGTTTTTAATGCTTTTCGCCGTGTTAAAAGGTTTTCTGAGCATGGAAAATGGTGTGGGGGGATGAAGGAAGTTAGGAACATTCTTCGGGCCGAGTAATAAATATTTCACTGTTACTAAGATACAAAAATAATACTAACGTTTATTAGTATTTATACTTTGATGTCTCCTTCATTGTTATTTGTTTCAACTAAGCTGACCTCATCTAGTTTTTAATATGTTTGTAATAAGGGGAGTGCTCTTTTTTGATTAATAAAATCTGCATTACCCAGAGCGGTTTTCTACCTGGTTACGGAATGTTATATCTTGAATTTGAGAATCATTATATTGGCTCGAGAAACAAGTAGCGAGTCTTTCTAAATAACGTATTATCTGTCTAATATTGAAATTGAAATTCGGCTGTACTGGAAACTCATGGTTGTTAGGACTGTCTTGTGCGGTCGGCGCTCTGTACACATTTTCGGTCAAAATCAACACAGAGAGACCACGGCCGTAACAACTGCAACGATTGGTCCAATATTTGCGTTTCGAATTATCGCCGCGGCCGAACGGCGAATCGGAAGAACGCATGAAAACAAACGGGGGTCCCACGCATGATTTCAATTTTTCCGTGGTCGGCAGTTGTACTCAATTGTAAGAATGAGCCCACGATGAAGGAAAATGTATATAGTTTGTTGTGATAAGGTCACTCATATAAATATAGGAATCGGGAAAATATGTTAAATGGTTGTAGAAAGGCATCTCTCGAAGACGTACAGTATTTCATAGCGGCAAATGTGTACTAACAAACAGTTGAGAGCTCTTATATAAAGGAGGAGAAAAAAAAATTGAATTGTGCCTTTTCAATGTATCAGTAGGATAACTAAAATTGTGAGATACTGATTTCCCAATTTCTGTTATTTAATTGGAATCAAAATTGTTCTCATTAAGGAGGAGTATTATTTAGCTTTGTGTCTACGAATTTATAGTTATGTAGACTACTGGGTTGATTGCTACTGGGTCAAGTTGTCCCATTAGATTAGACGCGGGCGGGATAGTGGGTTATAATTGCAGTTAATCTCGCCGGAATATTACACTATAGCCAGAACAGTAATGATACGTGTATAATTAAAAATTCAATATCCTAATACAGTACCCTAAGCACCTATAATTAACAACAATTAATTTTAGATATGGAAACTTTTTTTCACTGTTCCCTTCGCTATCTTGTTCCATAACCTATTCCACGCTTTTTATCGGGGTATTTCTTTCGGCCTTGCGCCTCGTTCAACTGGGCCGTAAGTCGCCAACGTATCCTCCCTTTTATGAAGCGATAGAGGCCAGCCCTTCGGGGGCCAGGGGGGCTTTGCCGGTACGACCGCGACTGTAAATTTGTTACGCGGAACGATCCGTTGCGGGCGATGCTTTCACGATGATAAGACAGACCGTATAACGCCCGGCGCCAACCGGAGAGCAACAATATCCGCCCTAATACGGTTAGTCGCTATGGCTACCAACACCTATAGGTTTATCCGAAGGAGGCGAGAGAGGCTGACTTATAAGGCCCCGGTCCCTTTCCAGCTCTATGGCCTTCGCCTTCGTAACTCCGGCCCTTAACGCCTCCTTAAGTCTCAGGCCCTATGCGAGCCGGAAATTGATGGTCGGAAGACTGAACGACTTCAGCCGCTTGGATTTTAGCATATTTCGGAAAATAAGGTTCTTCGTTCTTTTGTAAGCGCTGGATCGAAGTGCTGCAGCAACATAGCTCTCTAGTCAGTAATGATGGAATCCTCATCAAATATACCAATTTGTAGTCTGTAAACTAATAAACGTCCGCACTAATATGCACTGACCGATGAATTAAATTGAAATCCTATGTCAATAAGAATATTTACTAATTAGCACAACATGATAGAATATTATGTGAATCTGTTTGATAACTGAAAAACATATTTCACCATCACACGAATGGTTGCGGGTGGGTGGATATCATTTCCGTTTTGAATGTTTTGTGACTTTTCGCAGAATATGAGCATAAAAGAAAATTAAATATTGGATGAAAATACATAAGGACTCAAACTCTATTTCATTCTCGCAGACATTTTAGCAATAATGTCATAATGCTCTTCACAAGTGGCAAAATTATACAGGAAGACTAAAAACAGTTTTTCATCTCTGCAACAAAAAGGAAAATTATATTATATAAACTATTTCACTACGCATTGGTAGAGAAGTCAAAGATACACTCTGTAATTTTCTTTGATTGGCATAGTTTCCCCACTATGCGACTAAAGAGGGATGGGGAATGGGGAAAAAACATTCCTATGGAATAAGCGATTGTCCTCTTATGTTTGACTAGATTGCAGCTTAGTAGCGCTATTTGTATAATTTTCCAGGAAATGATTCCAATAAATTCTACTTTTTTAACTCCTTTAAAAATAAAGTAAAGTACAATTTTAACTGTTTTTTCGCTATAGGACAATAGAGTGAACTGAAATTATCCGTTATTCACTTTGATTTAATAGTGAGTACCAAAATAAAAATTTCTGAGAGAAATTGCAATTTTGTTTACTAAGTCCTCAATCTATAGTCTTTACTAGTTTTTAAAGGCTTCATTAGTACAGTTGTCAAAGCTAAGTAAAACTATCAGGAGTTAATCTACTCCAGTAATAGTTTACTATAACAAACTCTGGTTTTAATATCGGCAGGGGAGGGGTCGTTAAATGGAAACATTTAGATCGCTTAGCCAATTTAATCTTCAACTCAAATAAGAAGTCAGTGGGCGAAACTAAGTTCCTTTTGCCCGGCTCGCCTCGCTTCTCCCCTTTTTCTCTTATTACCGGTTAGATATTTTATTTCCTCCTTCCGCGGGACTGCATGGATGGGGCCTTTTCCGCATCCTTTCCTCCGTCGGCGAATGCAAGCGAAACAATAATTTGGCGGGTAGAGGGCGTTAAAGGGCGCCGCTTGCGACCAACTTCACCCGATTATCGGGGAAAGTTCCCGTTCCCACCGCTGTCCGGGTGGGGGTAAGTTGTCGATAATTTATACGACTTGTTATATTTATAACACCGGCGGAAAAGCGATTAATATTTCCTCCATCGGATAAAATTTAGAGAATCCTATATTTGGGACCGACGGCGAAGGGCGAAATCGGCACCGGCTTTGCTGTTTAAACCAGATTTATGCGCTGTACATTTGAATCGATGGAGCACGGTCCAAAAGTATTAAAGATTGGTGTATTTGCCGTTTGCACATCGTATATTTCGTTGGCAGGGGTCGATACGAGTCATCATTACAGCATCGTTCACCGTTTGATTCTGTGCCTTATTGGTCGGTTTTGATCTATTTTTTAGCACATTTTTGTATATGTTTATATAATATAGCATAACTATGTACATATCGCTCACATTAATTAGCTAGGAAAAATGAAAATGTTTAAAAGCAGCCCGGCTGCAATTCGATGGAACTGGCCGAATCATATATATATATATATATATATATATATATATATATATATATATATATATATATAATAAAAGGGGAGCTCGGAATTCTATTTCTGTCGGATTTTCAGTTGAAATGTGCCAAACGAATTCTAGGCTGAGGCATATCAGTGTCACCTTTGATCCTCACTACGCCTCCAACAAATGGGATCCTGACCATCGCACTCTCCTTTCTTCGTTTGTCTCGTCTTCTCGCCTGTGAACTTTTGAGTCTATCGTAAGGTCTAATCTATTATACCTGCCTTCAAAAGGAACCGTGCGACTTTAATCTAATTGAATATGTAGAAGAACCTAGAGGTCGATTGATAAACTTACTATGAATTCAAAATTTTATGTTTTGCTATGTTATTTCCGAATTTTGTAACTCTAAGGTAAAATAATCAATATAATAATGCGGACGATTTTCATTAATTTTTTAAATAAAATTTACAAACTTTCCTCGATTTTGTAGCACGTGATTTGATTGATCCAGTAAAGGAATAGTATACGATATATACGATATATAGATTTGTTTTTATGTTCGTCAACTGTAGTCACAAACTGTTTATGTGCATCTATCTCTGCAGAAGAAATATTGACTATTTTTATTTGGAACATATAAAATTGTTAGTATTTTTTTATTAATAATCTATTTGTTGCATAATTAAGGTAATTATGACTGCTTCTGCCTTCGTAAATTGATAATAGAATATTTGAGTGGAAGAAAATAAGTAACTCTTTATTGGCAAGTAGGTTTAACAAAGTTTTAATATTTCGGTTACATGGAATGTAATGTGTACATGGGAATGTGTCAGTCACGAAACGATATAAAATATTACCAATTTTACATAGTTCAGGATTGTCGGTACATCGTGTGCGTGTGCATCGGCCAGCGAATCGGTTCACGGATTGGCCCGCCTCTAACTCGGAATTATGCAAAACCTACTCACGGAAAACGAACTCAAGGCTCCCCACACTTCGCTTTTAGCGCTCGGACGCGTTCTTCAATTATTAACGAAGCACGCACCACGCTGCCCACCCCTAAAACCCTCAGGAATGTTTCATGTTTTTTTTCCCCTGTGTTCCCGCCGCTAGCTAATCAATTAAGTCGGTGCCTGATAGAATTTCTATGGCTTTTACAGGACTTACAGCGGGAGATTTATTAGGGGTGTGATAATATCATTCAGAGATCGAGAAAAATCTTGATAAACCTCTATCGCCTACAACTAACCTCCCACAACACCTTGTTAAATATCTTACTATTCTATATTCCTATATCTTGTGCCGTTTTTGTCTTGTGTCTGCTAGTATTTCAAACGGTATGAAGGCATTGATCTTCTGGTAAATTCCTGAAGTAGTGCAATAGAAACGTAGTTATATCTAAATACACACGGGATTCCTAGGAAAGTAAAGGAAGAACGATTCAGAATTAAGGCTCACTTCAATCAATCTTCCACTTTTCTAAATTAAGCGTATTCATTCTTAGGATATTCCTAGTATTTTAGCCCGTGGTTTGAAAAAATGACACTATTAACAATGTTTAGCGTTCCGAAAAAATATGAATTTGTTATTACACCGAATTTTATCGTGTTATTTATTGCGCTTGGTTCTGTAGGGTGATTTATTTACCTCCGGCTGTCATGTGTCAAAAAGGATCCTTCGGATTCAGAGATTCGAGTAATTACAACATTTTCCCATCTTACTTTTATTTTTCAACAGCCGAGCCAGCAAAACATTCCCGATAAGCAAAGGAGAGAGGGCTTTGATCCACCGGGTCTTTTTATTTTTTGTGTCGCTACTCCGGGGGTAATTTATTTATAGTGGTGGACGAGGGGGGAGGGCTTTTCAGTAGGTAATAAGTGCCGTTCCTGCCTGCGTTCCCGAATCATCTTTTCATTCGCTCTCTTTTCACGTCTATAAGGGATTAATAGGCCTCAAAGGTTCGCCACAGCCCAATTAGCAGCTTGGCGCGGTCGACGCCAATGTCAAAAGGTGTGACGTTGAATTATACCGCGATTCAAAGTCCAACGACCGGAGGCATAAAGACATTTGTTTCGTTTGCGAATTTCTAAGATGAATCATTGCATTTACCGCAGGTAAGAAGAGGCGGGTGTAAGATTTTAAGAGTTCAAAAACGTTTGAATAAAATAGCGAAAAGACGTTAGAACTTATTATTTAAAATGGTTTAAAATACCTGTGGTCTGCGAGGGGTTGGAATACCGTAGATTTCATGTGCTTTTGTCTCCTCTCGCCGGTTTGGTCTTTTGCTAGATCGGTTTCGGCTACTCGCCATCTTCAGCAGCGGTGTTAGTCACTTTGTTTGTTTTTTGGGTATCCTCACTGCAATGTCACTGTCACTGACAGTAGACAGTACAAGTGACGGTGACCGTGCAGTGAGGATTCCCAAAAAAACATCCAAAGTGCCAAAAGTGACCGCTACTGAAGATGGCGAGCAGCCGAAACCGGTCTAGCGAAAGACCAAACCAGCGAGAGGAGACAGAAACACACGAAATCTACGGTATTTAAAATGCATTAACCCGGCTTCTGTAATTTATAAATCTATTTGTGACAGTTGTAAATAGGGCCAGTGATAGGAGATATAGGCCGCTCACTCCGCAATCGCGCAATGACCATTTGCGGTATATAAGCAAACAAAAGACATGTATAAAAAATGTATTTGATTTCTGATTTCCATTTTTGTTTATGGGATACTGTTGGCTGTCGGCATAATCGAATTCGACACCAACCAGCTCATTGTAATATTACATAGACCCCATTGGTCCGACAGACTGTGTTCGGTGCGTCCAATCGATCCCCGATACCGTTCCCGGTGACAGCGAGGGCGGCCAGAACAACTGTTGACTGTGGCGAGATTGATAATGTTGATACAGCGGGGACGCCCGCCGCCGCCATTGCTTCCCCCCCCCCCACAAACTCCTCACTGTTTGCGTTATGCCCGCTTCCGTATCAACATTCTGGCTCCGTTTAGCGCTATCTGTCCGTCCTTTTCCCGGCCTCACCTTTCCCGTTTCGTTCCATCACGCTTTCACAACCCGAATAGGGTTGTCTCGTTACCTGCCCCCCTCATACAGTTTGAATTAAATACTTATCACTGAATACCTTTAAATTCGTTTTGAAGCAAAAATCGTACACTATTTGTTCTCGAGTGGCTAACAGTGGATAATATCGGGACTGAAATATCGTCTAGACAATAATGTAAGTCTAGTATTACTTAATTCTGTAACAATTAATTAATTCTAAGTTTGATTTTGTTTTGTAAACACGCAATGCAGTACTTTGACAACCTGCATATTATTGATAGAATCTTCTTTCATCTGATAAAGGCTTCGTATAGGTTCTGCATTTGATAAATTACCGCATCCAACTAATTAATCAATGTTTTTCTCACTGTGAACAAATCCCGCGTTTATTAGACAAATACCTTAAATGAGTGCTGCTATTAGGCATATAATATTTGAAATATATTGAATTCACCATAATATAGCATTTTTGGTTCATAGATGAACTCATTCCATCTAGTCCTCAGTCCTATTTATACCGTTCGTATCCGGAAATTATTTGTGGATTATTCTTGTAAAATGTAAATTGGTAGTACTAATTGAGATCACTTTAAATGTTTGAACATTGCCTGCTTTTGTTATCGTTTGTCATTTTGGTTAATACTGGGATAACTGTGGTGTTATCCAGTGGGGAATTCTGAAACTGCGGATCCACATCGAACCCCGCCCAGGCACCCCGGGCGGGATATTTTCTCCGGCGTATCGGTTGAATAAAATATTGGATAGTGAATCAAACGCGGTCGAATATTTCTTGAATATGAAATGTTTTATTCATACGCGACAAATATAGGGAACGGCCGGCTATTGGTGAAAGTTTTTCTCAGCGGTTTCCGACGTTTCTATGATGGTGTAAAACAAAAATCTGTTTCGATAATACAGCAGCACTCCACCGCGGTAAAAAAACAAATGGATTGTACAGAAAAATATATTCACGATCATTTAAACCTGCTGTTTCTGTCCGATATAAACGAAACTTCATCAATGCCCAGAACAGTATTCTCATCGATTTGTCAACCATTCCAATTATTCATAGAACCGAAAAAACAGACCGTATCCTAAAAGAGCGTATTTACAGAAATATATTTAATGCCACTCGCTGACTTGTTTCCTAATGGTCAATTAGTGAGGCATGTCGAGTATCCTGGATGCACTGTCTCTACATTGTTTCTCTGAAGTACTGCCTGAATCTCTCTCTATTCATTGCATAAAATAATATATATCCAACAGATTAAAATATGCGGGGAAATTAAATAAAATGTACTGTAGTTACATACTACATCACGTAATTATCTTAAATTGAATGTAAATTTTAAATACTTTTATTTAAATGACATAAATATAGGGATGCCTAACGCTGAGTTTTTAGTAGTGATAATTAAATTATTTTGATATGTATGAGTATTGTTTCCATTTTAAAATATATGTTACCTTATGACAGAAAATCATTACAAAAAATGATTTTATTACGTTACGAGTAAAATATCCAGACCAAACACGACAAAGAATTCGTAAAATATAGCGGTAGCTATGACATTTCTATAAAAATAGCTGCCTGATAATAAGTAAGGTTCAGAAGGGTATGAATCTGGGGCACGGAAATTAAATTTGTTGTATACTTTGTCCTTCCTTTAGATTTCAAACTATACGGATTCAGTTGTTTTGATTCTTCTAATTTGCATACTTACAAAGTATGTAAAGTACAAAGTAGGTAAATGGGACAGATCTTGACTGTGGGGAACGTCGTGGTTCATGTAATTTTTATTCCCTCAAAACTGAGCCGAATCGATGTCGGGGTCCGTGTTAAACATGGGAGTTCTCCCCATTTCTGATACTGGCGGCATCACTGTTGCTGCTGGAGTCGAGCCAAAATCCGATTCCCCCTCCATTATAAATACACTTCCTAATGTTCCCCTGGGCAAGCATATATTTCCGAAGGATTATACTTTTCTTAGGGCGGGTGATTTAAAATATGTATCGCTATAAATATGATTTAATAGGATTTAGGAAGTGTTGAACACATTATCGCCGAGTGTGCACACTCGAGTTGTTTCGGCTGCGGTGTTCGGCGTATCCTGTTACAATGCAATATCATACATGGCATTGAAGCATGTTGGATAATAATGTGAGAATTTAAGAGTAAGTCTTTTGTAGAAGAGAAAGTAGAGAGGACTTAGTATTTACTATTTATTGTCCAATAGTCATTAGTCTTTAGTCAGCCAGCAGGCTTCTGCAAAGTTTTGGATTTTTTTTATATACGCTCTTCGTATATAATTGTTTATCAACGCGGTCTCTAAATCAATAAATTAAGGTCTCAGAGAAACTATTTCGGAACACTATTGCGGACCAAAAATCTTAGGATGTTATCGGTTGGAAAATTAAAATTTTCCTGCTTGTATAAATATAGTCTAATCGAACTGAAAAGTGTAAAGGACATGGATAAGTGGATTGTGAAATTCCCGAAGCTAAATATGGACGCCGAAAGAGAGTCGAACCCCCCATTTACATTTAAGCTAAAATGGTGTGCCAGCTTAGTGGAGTTCAAGTGGGGCCAAGTTGGCCTGCAAAACTTGAAGCTGGCCCGAATTAGTTAATAACTGGGCTTCATCTGAGGAGCTCATAAGCTCTGAATTATTCGGAAAGCCCTCTGAAAAATTCTTGACTGCCAACTTACTTCCCTAAGTCCCCGATTGTCTGAGTCATTTCCATTCGGCGTAATGAACTTTGGCTTGTAATCTCCAAAATATGGCTATTTTAAACTGAAACTTAGCGACTCTGTTAATAGACAAAACAGTAATATTGTTAATCGTCTATTCCTATGAGAGTTTTGATATTGGTGATTTTGATTTTTGGTTTCATCTACGAAATAAATAAATAAATAAATATATATATATATATATATATATATATATATATATATATATATATATAAACCTTATTCTGAAGCATACTGCCGAAATACTCGCTGGTACAATCGCATCTTATGGTTTCTGTCATCGATTTCTATGACGGAAATATAATTCCCCAGGGGGTGGGTTCCTTTGTAACAGCAATAACAGAAAATATTATGAGCAAAAAACACCCTACCCCTTCCACATGCAAAGGGTTGGAATTATTTGGCTCGGGATCAAAATTCGAGATTGGGAAAGTGCTCCTTTCAGCTAGGAAATGCATGTAAAGCCCCGACGAGCGTATTAATTTTTATGCGAACGGTATTTTCCAATCCGAGCTTGTTATTGGCCGATCCTATACACCATACTTGGGTCGGGAATAGAAGGAAGGTTTTTTACTCGATATCTTCCGCGAGGAAAACAAGAAAACCATTTGGATTCTTGATTTTTGTCTTTTAGATAATGCATAACCTAATGCATTTTTTATATTCCACTTGTAAAAAACGGATTATACCTGAATATAATTTATTATTTTATAAAAATACATGCCGTTTTTGGACTACATGCTTGTTTAATTGATGCCTGCCTGAGGGTAGAAGACGATTATTAATCGTACACCGTCGACTGCGATAAGAGCGCTTGGATATTTTTCTTTAAACAACGTGGAATAGGGAGCGGGAAGATTTGGACTGCGAGCTTTCACCACCTGTATTTACTCTGAGTTGTAGAAGCGAGAAAGTTTTTCGTTTAGGCTCCGGTTCGGCATCCCGGCCCACCACTCGGCACCTGATGTCCCCAACTTCATCTCCACTCCGGTTAATGTTCTCTGTTCTTTAGCCTCTGTTTAACACCTGTCTGAATTTTCTCCCCCGTTCGGGTTGAGACTTGTATAGGCGGGGCTTCCTCCTTACTGGGAATGAGAAGTCCGTCACTGTCCCCTCCGAAAGTGTGTTCGGTGTGATTAAAATTTAAAATTAAACTGAATGTCACTATCATAAAATAAGTTCGTCTGAAAAGCATATCGCACTAAAATAATCAAACAATTCAGTTTCGTTTTTGTTAATTTAATCTCCCATGATCTTTTTATAAAAGCTAAAAGCAACTTAAGTCGACATAACAGTACAACACGTCCATGTTCCTCGGGGTGTTTTTTTTTTGAGGTACTATTTTAAAATAAGTACATTTACTGAAGAACACCGCCAAAGGAAATTCAGTCCCGTCCCTCTGTACTTCTATACCTGATTAGAGAGGTTCATCGATAAATTTTATCACGACTGTGCCAAAGGGGGAACCGTAAATTCGATTTACATTGCCGACAAAGGAAAACCAAAGCCATTACATTGTTTGGGGCTCGAGGAGGAAGAAGAGCACGTAACGGAAGAGAACGAATGCGGGCCACGTACCGGATTAAGAAGTGATCGGTTATTTGTTGCAGGCGCCACCTCGGAGGGTCGTCGGGAGAACGGGGCGGGGGAATTTAATTAAAGGTAATTAGGGGCGGGCACCGGGTAAAAATAAATTGCCGAAAGCCCGGGGGCAGGTTGTCCCTTTGATCGCGTCCAGGGGAGATTTAGAGGCGAGACGCGGGTCGTCAATTACTCAGGGCGGACAATCGAAGAAAACGGGGCAGAGGTAGGCGAGGAGGCACAAAGGACGCAAAGCCGAAGGTGGAAAATGGCGGTTCAAAAGGAGGCGCCGTCACTGGACCCAGCTTCTTTATTTGGATCGGAGCCCTTCGGCTAATGGCCACAGGACTCCTCCTTTGCTTCCCGGAGTGTTATCCGCATAGGAATATGCACTCTAATGGTTTTGGACTTCCGACCGTATTAAAAGTAGACGTGCAGAAAGCACACAGGTCGGAAATCGCCTGAAAGGCCGAAAAATTACAACTGAAATATGCATTGCCGTCCCGATTGTTCATGGAATATTAATAAAATATTAAGAAATTCGTGCTTCTCTCGAAAAGAATAAGACCGAATTAAATGTAATATTTTATTATTTGGTCTGGCGAACGAAGAATTAGAAAAAATTTACCTCTAAATTCGTGTCCGAATCATTTATGGTCTGATAGTATTGAAAGAATCCTTTTCACCGACCGGCCACCGTTATTATTAAATTAGGATGAAATTCTTCCTGTTCTTGTTCTATGGTGAGAAGCAAAGGACTGTTAACGCTATCTCGGTCGTGGGATCGACAACTTGAAAGGGGTGAGAGGTGTCGGCCGACGGATCTCAATGGTCGAGTCCCTTGCACAATAGATCCGATGACTACACCACTCGGCCGCCCAGATAAGTCGACGCACCCCCCGGCTCCTTTATCAGGCCCACTTAACAAACTACTGAAGATCCCCCCGCCCCACCCCACCACTAACAGCTGGGTTAGGGTGAGGACCGGCTTGTTAATTAATTTTTAATACTTTCCCTCGCCCTTTATTTTCGACCAGATTTTTTTCTTCAGACCCGAATTGATTATTCATCGGCTGATTTAAATTCAAAATGATTCCAAGATAGAACAAAAAAAGAATGAGAAAGAATCGGCGTGCGTTGACCCCGAAGAAAATTGGTTATCGGATGAAAATTTATTCCATTATTATTTAAACAACTCGATTGCGTACGAGTTTATTTACATTTATTTCCCAGCGAAGTAAAATAATGAAAACAGGTTATAACAGGCAGAATTATTGTACACCGTAATAACTAAATCCAAGTATAATCAAGTATTTTTGAACGTCTTTCCTTTCGATGGCGTAACATTATTGGCCGCCGAGTCGATTGTGCGAGATAGTTGTAAATTAGTTGCTTTGGGGGCGATACTCACGTCAGGGGGCGAACTCTAGCTAAGATCGCTACGCGCGCCCGGTATTTGACTGATGAAAGTTTCTCTCTTCAAGGTTGAAGTTTAGTCATTCTATCCCGCCATAACTCCCCATAACTGCTGTAATTAATCATGAATGGTAAGGACAGGGGAGAGGAAGGCGAATCCCCCTCGGAACTTCGGGGACTCGATTCTATATTCAATATTGTCCCCCTCCTGCCTACTTCCCCTAAACAGATGTACATACAAATGTTCTCCGCGTCTTCAGTGGACTAATTGTCCCATTCTTCAGTAATCGGTACATAATTACGTTTCCTACCTGTAAATCTCGTGTAAAACTGTAATATCTGCTTTATTTTTCGGCAAAATTGGTAACATATATAGCGTTGGTTCTGAAATAAACGCGATTAATTTAATTGTTTTTAATCAGCATGATTGCAGGGCGGTGTAAGTTCGTTATAGCATAACCGAAATTAGTTTGATTCAGTCATCGGTTTGTCATTTTCCCAGCTGCGTCCCCTCTAATCGCCGGCCGGGACAATGAAGAGGGAATTTAGGACTCGGGAGTAAAATCCTATCAGTTCGAAGGCCAAACTAGAGACATTATCGATGACGGGAAGTTGGGCCGGACGGACACCGAGGGGCCGCCAGCGCCAGTGTTCCAGTGTAATAAGCCGTGCCCAGATAACTCGACTCAAAACTAGTCGACTGTAAATGTCACCAACTTCAAATAGGACTTACCCCCCAACCCTCCTACTTAACGCTATCCCAGTTCTGACGCCATTAGGATCTCCCTCCCATCGATCCGAAACTTGTTTTAATCATTTTCAGGGATCCCGAAACAAAATTTTCCTGGCGTTCCAGCCAAAGAAGTTTCTGGCTTTCCGAAATGAACAGAAATGTAAGGAAGTATTAAGAGTCGTCTATTTTTTATGATACCAAAATAAATAGGATAGAATAAAGTGTAACGTCCACATTACGATTTACATATGATATCGATATTTTAGATAACACCATATTATATCCATTGTAGGTTTTTATAGGATTGGACAATGAACGCGGTCAGCTATTTGAGTAACCCGATAAGCGGGGTCTCCAGTTTCTATCCTAGATCCTTAACCGGCCCCGTGGGACAGCATTGTAGTCCCGTCAGACCGTCGACAAAAGTGTCCCTCCCGGTATTAACCGTTAAGCGGATTAAACGTTTGGAATTCCTCCCCTGTCCCCGACCTCACCCTGTGGGGCTCTCCTCGTCCGCATTATTTAGGTGGGTGCCCATAGAAGGGGTCGCCTGTTTGCGTAGGTTCTGATTTACGCGGAGCCGGGGGGAGACGACTGCAATTCGTCGGCGGTGTAATCTACAATGCAAACCCCTAGACGGGTCCCCCCGCCCCCTAGGGACCGCCGCCCCCCTTTATGCCAGGCATAATGCAGCTCTCCCTCTCTCTCTCTCTCTCTCCCTCTCCCTCACCCACGAGCTCTATCTCCTCTATCTCTCTTTGTGTCACCTACCTCTCCTGTGTTCGTTAACATGGCAGCGAACCCCACCTCACCCCTCCCTTCGCGACCGTTTCGGTTCCCCTTTGACGCGTCCGCTTCACATCAAATATTTGAAGCTCGGCAGGCCCCCATTTCGCCCCCTGGCCCGACCCGACCCCTCAAACGACCTTCAAATAGCCCAGAAATCTCTACCTCGGCGCTACCTCTCCGAGAACTCTTCAGTAATTGTTTTGAATGCCAGTGAAAACAGTCTGTCTGACGAGGTCACAATAAAATATGTAATTCTTGGGTATAATAAATTATTTGAAATATATTTATTTCATTAGGCCTGAACTTAGTTACGTCACAAAATCATCAATATCGAACCACAAAAATACCCAAAAGGAACTACCGATAAGTACAATTACATGAACAAGTTTCTACGTAATATATCACAGATAACAACTAAATGTTTTTTTCAAATAATATCAATAATTTTCCAATTGTTGTCCAATTTCCAAATTATGTCTATGATACCTACGTTATACCCTACTATCGCTAAAGGAGGCCCTCCATTTGAGTGAAGGTTGAAATTCTAGTTTGAAATGTCATCTCGGTATTTAATATAACCCGTTCTCGACAACCTCGGCTCCTGCCTCACTATTCGGTCGCTCACGCTCTCCCTCTCCCCTATTTATTGACTTCCCACGCCGCCGTTCGTTATCGTTTAAGAATTAAAGAGCTGGAAAAACGTAACGCCGAGAAGAGTTTATATATCTCCATTAGGTTAGGGTCGGTCCCGCCAGGGGGGGGGGGATGGAGGGGTGGCTCCACCGAGGAAATATTGCCTCCGCTTAGGCAGCGCTGGCGGTGAAAAAGGCCGGCGGGGAGAGTCTTTAAAAATACAATTTAATTTGAGTAGAAAATATTTCACGGGAAGAAATTTATTCGACGGCAGCCCTGGAGAGAGAGGATTTCATTTAGATGTCGGCGACTACCCTCTCATACCCCTATTATTAGGGTGCGATAAATTTCACCGGGTGCCTAATAAACGCCCTCACCTTACCCTAGCTGCACCCCACCCATCGCCTTCTTCGATTTATGTGTAATGATTATTATATATTGCCTCCGATATATAATTGTACTACAATGATATTTATCGCTTTCTCATGACCGGGAAACTCTCCGGTAGGTTTCCAATTAATAATCTCATGTAAAAGAATGCGATTAGATAAACGGCCCGAATTTGGAAATGTATTACATATTAAAAAATACTGCATACACATATCGAAAAAAGTTGCGCATTTTAGTCTCGCGCTAAACGTTTCACACATCAAGAGTGGACAAATATATTTGGATAAATAAGACTTAATTTCTCATTTCACCTGTGGAATAGGCAAAATTAGACATTGTAATTCACAAAAACAAATTTTATCTACATTCCAAATTATGTTGAGAATTGCTCGCTTACAAGGGTGAAGTTATAGAGGAAATGATGTTTGCGTTGGACGTAGGCCTCAGTTTGCAGTGGGGGCGGAGGGAATCGCGGGTAGATTTTTCGTTCTCATATTGAATTGGATTTACCCACCGATACTTCTCCCACTCGGCTCCGCCGTCGGTCTGATTTGAGAGTCTTGTGCAAACAATACCACTACCAGCGGGCCCCCAACCACTACTTCCACGTGGGAAAGGTAGTGTGTACCGAACGTGACGCATTGTCTCACGTCAGGTCATTCTTTTTTCCTCTCTCTCTCTCTCTCTCTCTCTCTCTCTCTCTCTCTCTCGTACATGTACAATTTTCCACTATCACTCTTTCACTCCTTCGCACTGGCCCCATTGACCCCCTTCGGCGTTAAAAACCCAGTGCAGCACCTGAACCCGGCGACTCCACCTTAATTTAAGCATCGCCATATAATATTAATCAACACTCATAAATACAAACGCCTGAGAAGGGGCTTCTCCTATATTTATTTGAATAAACACTGGGACACTTATGGAACACTTATGAGTAGCCATGTGTGAATTAATAATATGCTGTTGGCGTGGGTCGTTGTAAATAAGATCGCGAAGGGCCGTGAAAATACTGGCGTTTTACCGAGAAAAATGAGGATTAGTTTTTCAGTTCGAAATTGGGCAAACTCAGTTCTGCAGATTGGGAAAGCAAAATTCGAGTCCAACAATTCCCCCTGTGAAATATCGGCCAATCAATCAGCGCCGAATATTATCGCGTTTCGAGCGCCCTTCGAGCCCTTCCCCCTAATAACACTTACAGGACCAATCTCCGTTTAACGCTCAGAATGGAAAAAAATGATAAATCTATGCATTATATTGTAGAAGTGAATATGTTATAAATGACAGCTCCTTATAGAGAGAACGAAATAGTTCAATAAATAGTTAATTATTGTAATTATCATAAACAGTTGTATGACCGGCAGTAATTTATAATGTTTTGTTATCCACAACGTTTCATAAAATCCAGGGTTATCGCATTGATATATTTATCCTCTATTAATATTAATCAGCCCTACATCATATTGAACCGTCCTTTCAGAAAATATTCAACTTCCCTAGAAGCAATATCTTATCATTTGAACGAAATAATGTTAATATTTAATGTAAATTACGTTTTAAATTGAAACAAAAAATATTAAAACACCAATATTGCATTAGATTGGTTGTAATAAAATACAGGTAAAATGTAATAAACGCTTGTTATTCAATTCAAAGGGAAATTGATCTTCCCTTTTACCTCCGTGGCGGCGGTGTCTCTGACAGAATATTGTCCGGAAGGGTTGTAGGGCTTCACTCTTTATCTGGAAAATGCTAGACACGCCCCCATCTCCTTTATTGGATGGATATTAAAGAATAACATTTTTCAGTACAATTTTCATGGCGGGACTTTTCGGCCTTCTACTTGTATTTTGAAGCAAATTAACCTTACCCCCGTCATCTCCGATATTGATGCGGAGAATGTAAATAATGAATGTTCAGCGGCGGAAACATTTTGGAAATGCTCGTTGCTCCAAGGAATATTGAAGTTTCGTCCAAACCAAACAACGTAATTGAAATACTGTATTGAATACGTTAATTTACGGTGCCTTATTGATTGCTAACCAACAAACCGATATCGTGTATCGAATGATTGAAAAGTAATTTGAGTCTTGCATGCCGAGAAAAAAATATCAAACGGATAAAACATATATATCTAATTCTATTGTTGCTTAAGGTAGACTTCTTTTAGTTTTATCTTTAATGGGTGGCATGGTTGAGTAGTAAATTTGCGTATAGCCACCAAAACCAAGGATAGCGTGAGAAGAAATAATATGTAGTTAGGGTTTCGCAGAATGGTCAAGTATGAACTATAGGGGCGACAACCTACTAAATGGTCGGATGAATCGGACATCAGACAACTCTGACTGTAATTACGAAAGTAAGCCAGCTCTCGCTGACATGAGCGTCATTTCGCTGAGTATATCAGAGTTAATGGACACTTTTTAATTATCCTCTCTGGACGTAATTATCCGGGGTAGACAGAAGTTTGGACTAGAACGCTGTTTACTTTGCCAGTAAATCGCCTTTGTTGCCGGCAGAGATTTTCATCGGACATTCATGTCATGCCCCCTGCTTACCCCCTCCTTAATATTCAATGAGCCGAACTCGGCGTAATTAGTTGGCCGTAGTTGTATGGGGAGCAATATATGTTAAGATAACTTGAGAAAGTTCAAGTTTGTAGCCTTTCGCTCGAAAGGCCTAATAGGGTCCGGCCAACGACTTGACGGACCCATAGATCAGATGGACCTCTCTGTAGTCCAAACAACCGGCCAATTACACCAAAGTCAACAGCCGAGGAATCGCTTCTTGGCAATCGTCCTGTTAATTAGTTTGTTTTAGGTCGGCACATAATATAATTACTTCAAATTTCCACTGTGCCCTACTGGACGAGGGACACAAGTTACATTATTCGCAATCAAACCTCCTTTGACAATAAAGGAAATTCGAGAATGTTGTTGGCGTTGACAAAGCCACAATGATATCAACGATGACCATGCGAAGCGACAATAATAGCAAGAGTACAAACTCGATAAAGCTCCAACCCCCAAAAAAGAAAATTAAATCATATCATATTTTTATGAGATCCCAATATAATTTCAGCAGATAATTATAATGGTGAACACCATAATTAACGACATCCGGGAATACATCGAATGAAATGCAACCTGTTTATTCGATTTTTATTATTTTAATTATTTTTCTTCAGTTACTATAATTATGGCTATAAATTTGCTGGACATATATTTAGAGCTGTGAATTAATTCTTATCCGCGTATTCCGTCCGGCTTAGCCGATGGCAGGTTGGTCCGGGCAAGAGTGCTAGGAAGGGACGGACGTTCCCATTTATCCAGGAATCTGACACCGAGAACGGGAAGTCGGTTTCGGGCCGGGACCTAGAGGGCCCTCGGGGTCCAGGATGTGTACGTGTATACATTTAGGGAACAAGGAATTCATGGAGGAGAATGAAGAGAGCGCGGCATGAATAAAACATGGGCTAAAGGGTGTTGCGGGCCGAGGCTAATTCCCAGCCTGGACAACACCGGCTCCTTGTTTGCTCGAACCGACACTTCGTTGAGAAAGCGGAGATGCTTGATGGCCTCGTGGACCCCACCCTCAGTGCTCTGAAATGAAATTGGGCCGTTCATCTATCCGAACATGTTACTCTTGTAATTTACCCATGAGAAGAACACGTATACCAGTTCTCTCGAATGTAAGGGGCTCCCAACTTAGGATCACTAGAATTTCATTATCTCTCTCTGTCTCCAATCACGTACATCGAATAAGACCAGTTTTGACTTTTTGCTCTCGTCAGTAGCATTCTGTTAGTAAATTATGGACACTTATGCTATTCGTTCTATTTAACAATAGTAGTTTAGAATCATCTCTAATTTAGTGACTGAATAACGCTGGCACTATCATCGCGCACACCCAAGCATGTATCTTATTGTATATCGATTGTAAAATCACTAATTATCGCAATCAATCACTGCGGTTTGTTAGTGCAAGAATTTCGATTCGTGGCTGCTGACGATGGCGAGAAGCCAAAACGTGTCTAGCATAGGGTCAAAGGAGATTACCAGAGTAATGAGGTACCATACCATCGCGTTTTTTATTATACTTTTATACTATCATTCCAAACTCTGATTATTAAATATCATATTTACATTAAAAACAGAAGAATTATGTTTGACCTGGCGAAACTGTCGTCTGAAACGCAATATCAGAATAGAGTCTTTGATATTTTCCATTTGTTTGAGAGTTCCCAAATGAATGTAACGGCGTTCATTTCTATTGCCATTCCGTGGTGGTCTTCCCAGTCGCCCTCCGGAATTTTAATTTCTCCTGAAAACTGTCTTAACACTTTAACCTCCCTGATGATTCTTGGCTCGGAATACCACCCGAGGAATGACATCATCTTTGGATGTATAGAACTTGGAATTCACAACTTGTTCCGTTTCTCGAATAATTAATTTTCATAGCTTAAAAAATGCCTTCTTTTCTTTACATAATCGCTGCGATTGTCCGTCTCCTCTTCCTTGAATTTGGACTGTGTCGGACACTTCAGGACCTTCCAAGCGCCCATCAGTACAGGACTGCCCAAACGCATCGGGGTTTCGGGAATAGCTGTTAGGCGAGTCCTCGAAAATTATCATAAGCCCAGCCGAGGGGTCCTACTTCAAAAACTTGCCCGACCGCATATTTCCTTGCGAGGAGGCTGGGGGCTTCGCGAAAAAAATATAAATAAAAATAAAAAGTTGCGGACATAGGCGGGACAGTTGTGGGGCGGGCCCCCACTGATTAGTGGGAGCCCAACTTAGGAGGCCCTCCCTTATTTCCCCGAGGTACCGTATCGTTGGCCGTCGCGGCCTAACAACACCGGCCTAGTTCCGCGCTAACAGCAAACTGCCGCCGAACAACCGAGAGAAGAACAAGAAAAAATGTACCGCGGCTTTACACCTGGCCTCGGCTCTTGTAACGACAGCGATTTGCTTTTCGATTACTAAAGTTATCCTAAGACTTTAAACGAAATAAAGAATGATGCATTTTGCAAGCTAGGATAACAAAGATAGGCAGGTAATGAAGGTAAATTATTTGGCCTTAACTTTCCGGATTGAAATGACATCATAGTACAGTGTGTGCAATAGAATTTGGACGTCAACTTGGAAAAGTTGTTTTGTCATTCATAATGCCCCTGAAACGTTTATCGCAAATTTACTGGATCGAAAATATACATGCGCAGTAATGTGTGTTCAAAATAATGCTTTTTATTCAAGTAATTCGTTCAGTTAATATTTTCGTGTTAATGAGAGTTTTAATATCAACAATACATAACATCAAATCTGCGTAAAATAAATTGAGTGTTCCTTTTGATTGAATGTTATAAAAATAGAATATAATATCGAGCAAATAATTTGCAAATTAGACGGGGTTTTTACTCAAATCTGTAGTACAATGGAACAATAGATAACAATGAGGACAATGGAATTAATACGCGTAATTACTGCCGTGATTGCTACATAGTGAAGCCGAACCCTGTCTAGCTAGGGGTCATACAAGGGAATTGAGACAGGAGATCATACTGAAATAAATAGCTTTAACATGTTATAAAAATTACACAAATGATTGATTTTACGCTAATATTAGGGATCTACCCACCCAACAGCAGATTCGCTATCTTGGGCTCCACCTCGACAAACGACTCACGTAGAATCCCCACTCAAAAGAATCGACTTAAACAGGAAATTTGGACTCTTAAGGCCATTACTAAAACGGACATCGAAATTGACCTTAAGTAACAAACTAAAAATATACAAAGCAATACTCAAACCGACATGGACATATGGTATTGAGCTATGGGGTTCCACCAAGACGTCCAAAATCAAGAGATTCCAATCAAAAGTCCTTCGCACCATCCCTAATGCTCCCTGGTATTGTTTTTAACCACACAATCCACCATGACCTCAACATACCATCAGTCGACGAAGTCGCAAAATCTCGGTTCCTGAAGTTCCACTCCCGCCTTTCTCCTCATCCTAATCCACTCGTTCAGTCCCTTTCCTCTTTTACCCATCCACTATCCCCACCACGACGGCTTACACGCCACTGGCCCCAGAGATCATCTCTGACAGTAGTTAAATCATTTCAAAAGCGCCATCACTGGGTGGTCTCTTTGTCGAGACAAACACGTGAAAAATATACTTGTATCAATTGCACCTATAACTGTAAAAGTTGATTGTGCAAAATAAAAAAGGTAAAAAAAAATATGGATCTAAAATTAATGGCAGGTCCTCCAATTATCGTTCATCGAGTAAATGTTTTATTCTACTCGTAACCATTCGGACTGTATCGGGTGGCGAAATCAAAAATGAATCTTCGCCCAGATTCCTGACCGAACGGCAATGCGTTGGGAGAAGAATAGAGGTGGCGCGGCCGATGTTGTCCGTGTTGGGGCCCGGGTAGGCGAACACACATTCCGGGAAGCCGAATCGCATAACTTCGCAGGCATTTTCCGACGCGTGTTGCGGTCCCCGTCTTACCCGCCCCACCAACTTGTCATATTGCAATTACGCCTGGAGTTACAATTACAAGCCGCTGTTTGGAGAAGTGGATTATATGTATTCCGTCTCGCCGCTGTATCCATTTCTACGATAACAGTTATCTTTGAAGAGCGCGATATGAAATAGAGTGTTAATATTTTCATTCTATTGACTATAATAATGATCTCTTTTTTAAACCTGGCGATAGTCTTGAACAGGTTTCACATTTTTAGCAGCCACTTAGACAAAAAAGTGGCCATTGATTTTCTTGTAATTGGCTAGAGCTTCAAAATATAACCTTAATTATAGTAAAAGCACGAATTGTGCTTGGAATCTGAGCGAGATGGATTGGTACTGGTGGTGTCCTCCTGTGTTCTGTTCGAGATTCGACTCAATGTTTTTTCAACAGAAATGAAAGTGCACAAAAATATTATTCAGCAGCTGTTGTTTTTACTAAAATGAAACGTACGCCATATTTCGTGCGAAGGAGAGCAAATAAAAACATCCCTGTTGGCCCACTCCATCCTGATATATATATATATATATATATATATATATATATATATATATATATATAAAATCATCGATCAGATATCAATGGAGTCAATGTTCCGTATTCGTCCAATTTCGAGTCCTATATTAAAATTTATTGTATACTCCTGTAAGCTTGAAGAATAGCCGCATTAGTGCTATCGACCCGACGCATTGTTTTGGTCGCCTGAAAAAAGGAAAGCAATAAAAGTTTTATTAAAACATTTTTTAGGTTTTCGCAATAAATGGGAATGTAAAACAGTATTACAGTGACAAAGACTAACATATACGGCGAGGAATATTATCCGACAACTAAATGTAAAACAATATATAGGCGGTAGTTTTTGGTAAATCTGAACTAGTTATGTTTGTTAGTGCCTGTTCGTTATGTTTTTATCTTATAAAGGAAGCGTTCTAAGTCCTAATTCGTTTAAACATTAAATTTTACTCCTTCAAATTGGCACAATGGGACCCTCTGTCTCACGGCCGCAATAATAGCGGTTACACTCCGCCACTTCCTTATTTCGAGTGTAAGGGTTGGGGTGGGAGGGATGCCCCTACTCCGCGGAAAATACCAATGGGTTTTATGCATTTCCGCTCTGCTCCTTCCACCATTGCAATGACGACACTTGAAACCCCCCTGAATATAAAACTTCGACCGCCCTCCCTCGGAATTTCAATCCGGCCTTTTCCCCGTTTTTATTATTTCAACATAAAAACCTGTTTTTAAATATTCCGTCCGAGTTCATGTACGGAGATATTCTACTGCTATTTTTATCTGTTTTCTATTTACATCGTTACAAATGCTCCGGGTATTCCACATACACGAATGAAATAGTGTAGAGATTTTTAAAATGGCTAGTGCAGAACTTTCTGAAGGTCAAGCGAAAATATATAACGAAAATTAGTGTTGTAAAATGAAATTACTCTTTGAGTAGACCCTGTAAAAATATTTAGGGCGCAGTGTTTAACCCGGTACTCCCTTTGCCACTGATTCCTATACTAAAACTCCCCGAATAATAAAATTATATGGGTTAATTCAGGTGACCCCCCCCCCGTGTATTTGAAGTATTCTTCAAAACTCCTATGTTGAATCAAAGAATTAACTCAATCAATCTACCATCATTATATATATACAGAATATAGTGGAGTTAACTCAGGCACTTTAAACTATAAAGATAGAAAATACTGAAGTCAATACCTTCCTTCCTCTATATTACAGGAGTCTGTTTGAAATGGTTTCTTGCATGCTATTCCTACTTCCATGCTATAGCTAGTTATATGTTAGGAAAAAGTATGTAGTTTTCGCCTCATATTTCCACGGATTCCCGAAGTAATAAATCATCTGTTATTCTAAAAGAGTAGTGGCGAGTTAACTTAACCGAAGCCAGTTGTTGAGTGTTTTATGTTTCTGTGCGGTTATTTAATTATTAAAAGGAAAATTTGTAAAATATGAAGGCATTCCTGATGATTTAGGACGGTCATAGCGATATGGTCGCTCCGAGAAGCTGTTTGAAGATAAAAATTATGAGGCCACCCTTGCATTGAACTCCAGCTTGTATACAACTGGAATGTTTATGATAGAAACGAGATTGTTACAGCGGGCCTCCTAATCGTAAAACGGCCCGAGAAATACTAGGATGGTCGGGGTAAAATAGCGGAGTGGGAGGGGGGCTGTTAAAATAAATAAATAAAAACCTGTACAAATTCCACAAACCCGAACTTTTTCTCGTCGGGCCGCGGTTTTTTTTGGGGGGCGGGGGTTGTGGCAAGGTCATGAAATTCACCCCCGGTGGGAGAGACGGAACCCCGGGAGATAAAGCCTAGGGATACCTACAAATATTTTATGTTCCTGGAAAAGAGAGCGAGCGGTTCGGAAGCGGCAGGTTTCAACACGCGTATCCCCCGCCACCCTCGCCATCCGCCATATCCCCGCTACTAACCCGACACTCCGCATATGTGTTCCAACCCCCATTCCCCCCTTCACTTCTATTGCGAATTCCTTTATGCCAGACTGCAGGAAGGGGAAGGGACAAGGAGAGCGGGAGAAGACACCCAGGGAAAATATAGAAAGAGGAGGGTACGGAGTAAAAAAAAATCACCTTTTTTCCAGCTCTCGTATTTGGGGCCCCCGGAGTCCTAAAAGTGTTGTAAAACGGAGCGGAGTTTTTTTCGGGAAGACGAAATAAAACTGCGTTATCATCGATCCCCCCCTGGTCCCTTTCTTCTTTTACAGTCCTCATCCAGCCGGTAATGCCAATCCGAACCAATCTTCGCGGATCTTCGGTGGAAGTACTGAACGAGAAGAAACGTCCGACAGCACCTGGGACTCGGAATTAATCAGGCTTATTATCACAGATTGGTTCTTAAATTGATGCCAGGAATTTCCCGCTTCATTACCCGTCCGTAAAACATTGTTCTAATACTGACACGTAATTTAATTATCATAAAACCGGTGACATTAATTTCTTAATTATGCCAAAACCAATTTTAGACAATACAGACCCCGGTAATGGTTCTTACAGAGTCTGCTGACTTTCAAGTTTGTTCCTCGAGCATTCGATTTTGTTGAAGTTTAAACCGCCCGGTCTGTGTTTGGGTGCTCATAGATGTAGGCGTTTCGTGAGTAATCTTTGTCTTTCTTCAATTTATGTGACCATACTAAATTAAAGCATGGCGCCTTCGATTTTGTATATCTGATTTGTTTTTTTTGCGGTCCGGCCGATATCTTAAAATAATGTTCTAGTCAGGAATTTAAGACACCTCTAGATAGATGGCAGTGACAAATGAATTTTAGAATTATTAAGCCTTGACAATTTTGTAGAAATAATGCGCGGAGAAAGAAAATAAGGACTGGGCAAACGATTGATAGAGGGGAAGTGAGTGGAATGAATTTCTGAAATGAATCCTGCAATGAATCATGAGATGAGAAACAAATAGGCTCATTATAAAATGTCGAGGACATTACATTAAGTAATGTTTGCAGGTAAGGAAAATTGAAACGGCCGGGATGTACATTTATTTTCAGACTGAATTCTTCAATGTTTCGGAAAATGGATTCTTGTCTCGAAGGATATTCAAGAGTTCAACATTGCGGAGAAGGAAAAAAAAATTCATTTTACAGAAACGTAACTGTGTGCACGCTATTGCAAGGGACGACTCCGAGAGGCTCGGCTGATCGTAAATCATATTTTTCCATTTATCTGATAAATTTAAGCAGCGGAATTTATTCCCCGGATGCAAGGCCCTAATCTTATTTATGAGTCGATATTTCATTCGGACCCTCTTTTTTTATGTTTATTTTCTTTTTAGGAAAAAATGTATTTTTATAGCGGGAGGGGGTGAAGTTGTCGCCAAAATAAATAACCGTCGGTTCGCGGTCTGAATGCCGCCGACTGAATTAAAAAGAGGGAATGCCCAGCAATTATTGGCGGGCCGACGTACCCGACCCCACTACTAATGGGCGTTATCACCGACCGACTTTCTGTCAGTTATTATGTATTTTAGCTCAAATAGTCTCACTGCCAGCTGAGCACTTCATTAGTGGGTTGCGAAAAATAGAGCATTGAATAGCCGAGAAAAAATTAGAGCTTCACTTTCTTCAAATACGGCAAATAGGTGGGATCCATATTTATTGTTACAATTAAACCTCCGTGGATTTCGTGTGTTTCTGTTTCCTCTCGCTTGCTAGACCGGTTTCGGCTGCTCACCATCAGCGGTTACTTTTGGCACTTTGGCACTGGATGTTTTTTGAGCATCCTCACTGCACTGTCTGAGGACGCAGAAACACACGAAAACTACGGTATACCAACCCCTCGCAGACCACAAAGCAGGTATTAATAAACTAATTATACCTCCATAAAAAATGCATACATCTCATTGAAACAAAATTATGTACAATTAAAAACATTAACTATATAATGGGTTTTTTCCGGTTGAATAAAAGTATTCCACCGCAGGAAAGTATTGTTGGTCTTTGTGGTTCACTTATTTTTCCGATTATGAAACATGTTTATTAAAATGAATATTAAGAAAGCATTAGGGTTGTAATGAGTGGCAATGTCATGGATATTTCAGGATAACTCTGTTTCAATTTAGGTCCCTTGGAATGCATAGGAATGGGGAAAGTGTGAGGGTGTTTGTGGCTACTATGTGGCACTGTTGCTGCCGGGTTTTCGCCTCTATCCACCACCGGCTCTCGCTCTCCCTCTCGCTCCTTCTCTTTCCTCTATCCCTCCTTCACACTCCCCCCCCCCCGCGAGGGGCAGAATCAATATCCAGCGGGTCCCGTGCCTCGCCCCTCGCGCTCGCCCCGGCCCCCGTCCGCCTCCTTGGGCGATAATCTGCCCTAATCTGCGGGGCCGCTTCCGCCGCCTTCGTCGAATCAAACATCCGAATCCGTTTACGGACCGAACCCCGCCACCGCCCCCACCCTTCAGGTAACCGGTCGCCCCCTCTCCATTGGGAACGTCCGGTTGCCAATCACTTTTTTCTCCAGCCACGATTGACATTATAGAAATACGGGGGTGGGCTTCCAAAATCCGGAATTCTTTCGCTAAAGGTCACTATATAAATTTGAATATTCGTATAAAACATATTTTTCAGAAGATTTTTTTTAATAGAGGTTTGATTTCGACATTTAAAGAATAGGATAAGGTGGAGCTGAAGGAAAGTAAATGTTTCTGAACCTGTAATGACTCTGGAGGTATAATGATTCTGGAATTACAACAGAGAAAAAAGTTGGGAAGTGCTCGTAATAAGACCGCCACCGGTTTCTTTATACAAAGAGGGGGATTAGCGAATTACTGGGGGTAATAACCAGCAGTTGTATAACTTCCTTGTCGCCAAGGTAATATGCTTGTTCTAAAAGGGTCACTTTATTTTCATAAAAGGGAATTGTTTAAGGGATTGTTAAATCTAATACAATAGCGTACATTGCTGGTACTATAATATTATTGTATTTTTCGAGACATTTAAATTCCTGTTTCCAGATGTTTCAATTCGCGGTGCTAAAAAGTAAACACTTCCAAACCCCCCCCCCCTGTTTAATATTCCGAAACTATTTGCTTGTTTATTTGACCGGTTGTTTTAATCATATTTATTTTTATATCTGAATTATCGTTCATTATTTTTAGGTGTTATCAATGTATGGTAATGAATTAAAACATTTATGGGACACTTATGACTCCATTTCAGATGGAACTTTAGGAACTTAAATATTAACCAAATAAATTAGTCAAGCAATTAAAATAAAATATCAAGCCTATAGTACATTTGACACTGGTCGGATTGTATTTAGGAAGACTATTATAGCACATTAAAAATGTGTAGAACCCAATTATCTCCTGGCTAGCTGAATTTAATTAGTTGGATAAATATAATTTCCCGGTAAAACAAAGGGAACGGGTAGAATATTTTCTCTTTTGAGATTTCGAATATAGCTCCGGGGGTGTTTAAACACCACGAAAAATTCATCCTGGACGAGTGTAAGAAAAAGCGTAAAAGCGAGAAAAAAATAGGAATACAAAAAAAGCAAAAAGGAATTTATCTGTGTGCCCAAAGGAGCCGCAGTCCGGGAAAAGACAATTTACACAATGGAAGTGAGATCGGGCCGGCCCCTCCCGCATAAAAATCTTCTCGCCCCTTGTTTGTTCTGGGTTCAGAGCAAACACCCATTTTGAAGCCGGTAGAGGTTGACGAGGGCTCATATAGAAAATAAGAGGGCGCACACCTCCACCCCGGGGAATGAATATAGAGAACTACCCCTGCTCTAAATTTAATTTAAATTATTCGAAGGGGACGATTACGAAATTGCTTGAACGAAATTCCGGCCGGCCCGCTTGCCTCCGGGAGTCGGCACCCGGATATTTACTCAGCGTTGTAATAAATATACATCCCATGCGCAATTGCACTTTTTAAAATTACGGATAAAAATTATTTTGAAATTCTTTATTTTCATACGTTATCTTTTACAATATAAAATATTGGTTATTGCATGCATACCGTCCCCCGGGACCCTTCTAGATATTGGGATTTCTTTTATTCAGGATCTAAGGCAATGGACACCGTATACAGGACAGTCGTTAGTACAATTAGTTGCTCCTGACAGCATCCGGTTTATCCGGTCCATAGTGATCCGAGTATGGTCAATCAGAATTATTTTAATTCTATCTTGACGATACAAGTCCTTCGGTAAGGATCTTTTACGGGGGACAACCCGCCGACAGGGGAAAGCAAAATATGCCTCCTGTGGCCCATGCGGTCATGAAAACCTGCCATTAAATCAACATCGGGCACGTCTTCCATTGTCCCCGGCGGGGGACATAAAAAAGGCCGGGGAATAAATAAAATTAGTGCCCCGGAAACTCATAACCGGTGAGGGGGGCTTGTCAGGGACAGGTCGCCGGCTCATAAACAAGGCCCGGGGGCCGGGGCCGCGGCATTTGACAGCGGCGACTCTACCCCGGCCCCCGATATTCAACATATTAAACCCCGGGAGCAGGTGGGCAGTCGGCCCCTACAATTACCCATATAATATGGTCGCTCCCCCTCCATTATACCGCCCTCGTGTCATCATCAATTGCTCCTTCTACTCTCCCTTTCTCTATGTTTCCGTGTCATCGTCCCACTGTGCGTCCGCAGGTCTGTTAATATATCGGAATCCCTTAACATTTGGGGCCTATAGCATTGGGTTTACAATTTGGTTTAGTGCCGCAAAGAAAAGAAAGATGGTTTGTGCTCTAATTCGCTAATAATGGCGAGAAGACACAACCAGTCTATCAGTCACAAGGACGATATTCTCCCGCATCCTCTGTAAGGTATCTTAAATTAAAACTTCCTTTTAATTAATCATTTTTACATTAATTTTAATGTAGGTAAGTCAACATAGATAACAGTGTAAGAGTGATGAATCAGTTTGTTACGCGCGTGGATGATATCGGCCGCGGTAGTTTCTTTTATTTGAACCGGTTATAATTTGCTTATAATTTTGCGGGCTAATTTTTCTCTAAACGCTTCCGAAAAGTGTTTTGCCCAATCGGGCGCGGTAATAAAAACGCCGCCCTGGTAACAAGTGACGGTCCCGTAAAATCGGTGTGGACGCATCGCTCATTCTGGCCCAGAGCCAAACGGCCAACATTTGGCCGACACTTTTTTTCTGGAACACTGGAAAAACACCTCTAACACTAGTGGAGACCGTCACGTTCATTTCTCTTGGGTTGTCGGGATGATGTTTCTGTGTTGTACACTTTCTGGTATATGTGAACGTACAACTCTTATCTCTAAGAAAAATACAGTTGAGGTCAACGTTATAGAATTTTCAAATGGCTAAGTATAATGTAATTTTCAACTTTATTATTATTATTTAGAATTAAAATCATTTTATATGAAACTCTAGACCAAGATATTATTAAATTAATACGCTCCATTAAAAAATATATAAATAACAAAATGTATATAAAAGTTAAATACCACTTTTGGATTTTCAAGCTCTAAATAGGGAAGTAAGGGATTGTACTTCGCTCCTTATCCCCTGAAATTACTTTAGATATTATTTACATAGTTTTCTCCTGGCATTGTTCAGAAATTAATATTTTAAATTCGCATCCAGGGTATAAACTTAACTTGAGTTCGGTTAGATATAATTTAGCAACTGCGATATATAGTTCAACTATATTGGGTAATTAGACATTGCAGAACTACACTGTTCGCCTAGTCGGCTTTAGTCCGGTTCCCGCCAGCTTGTGTATGGAATACGATTAGTTCAGAGATCGGCGCCGTCTACGTGCGTGCTTCGTGGCTCATTAAAGCGTAAAGGAACCTGTGGGTCGCCTATATCTAATTAAACTCCTGAAAATCCCTTTCGGAGCGGATAATGCCCCACCAAGATAGGATCTGTTTTAGAACGAACCCGATCGTTGTTATTGGCCGTACGTTTATTTTTAATAACGCCGTAGTCATTACTGGCCCGTTGTTTTCGGGCGGGGGTAAAAACACTTGGCCCTGTGTCTACTGAAAGCCATGAGTGCACGAAAGGCTTTGGTTCGGTACACGCGTGCACAGTTTATTGTGAACTAATAATATCCTTTATTAGGGCTTGGCTCTAATTAAAATATGTTCCTTTCCTATACAATTTCAAAATTGAGCCTCCTTCTTTGCCTGACTTTTCTTTGAGTTTATTTTTATTGAATTTACAGTTAAGTTGCATTATTTATAAGGGATTATAGTATTCTCATTTTAGTATTGCCTAATAAAATGTTTATTTGGACATACAAAGCCTAACGAATGAATGATTACCTGTTAATAAGACTAAAATTACGCTGACTCCGGCTGCTTGTTAGAATCTTACTGTCACGCCAGTTCCTACTACAGTTAGGCTACAGTTACAGTTCAGTGTTATTATTATTTACCGACTCAAGAATTTGGCAGGTCTCGGTACGCTACATTCACACTTCACTATCTTCTCCCGACAAAAATTTCAGCGCTCTAAACCTTAAGATCAAAGCCATAAATCTGAAAAGCTCTGGGATGAAAAATAAAACCTGTCCAACACACTATTGAGAGCATGTGCCCCACGTCTTTCTTGCCGCGAAGAATTATTTATACGATGCCATCTACTCTCATTCCATTCTCTTTCACTTTTCACAATCCTACGCAGTAGCGAAATCTAGTTTACCATAAGTATTTATTCAGAATTGTACATCAGGTGTGCTCTAGAAAGATCAAAGTATTATATAAACTAATAACTTCTACGTTAAACGTATTTTAAATAAAATAGGATTGATTACTTCTAGCTCACAAGGTAAGAACGGCGAGCCCCGCCAGACTGATGCATTTAATTGTGCTATTTACGTGACTGTAAACAGTGGATGGGTGTTAATAAGACTAAAATTACGGGCTGACTCCGGCTGCTTGTTAGAATCTTACAGTCCCAGGGTCAACCGGAGAGCGGCCTCCGGAATTAAAGACGGGCGGGGGACGGGGGGTCGTGTCTCGGCGGAGTTTTGAACCGACTTTAATTAAGGCCTCCTTTCGGCCCGGCTTCAAATTGCGGTCCGGGCGTTTAATCAACCGGGAGCGCTCCCACTCGGCGTGGGGCCTCGCTCCGACGGTGTGTCTTGCAACCGGTACCGGCCATCCGGCCGGCCGCTTAATTGCTTCTCCGAAATTTAGGGAATTCCAAAGAGAAACCTGAGCGAGAGGCTCTGAATTTTGAAATAACACAGGAGTTAACGGGTCGGAAAACGTTATACTTTAATTTATTTGGCGTGTAGTAATTTGGGAAACCAAATGTTAGTACTGTCTAAAAGCGAGTTTTACAGGGTTGACGGCTTTAGATATTTAGTTTCTTTGATTAGAGACGATAACGGTAATTAATAGACGCCTTAAATTCATTATAGGTTTCGATCACAGAATTATCGTTCATTCTACAATTGATTTCTGATCCCAAAATTATGAGACAGAAAGATTTTCCCAATTAGGTTTTATCTAGTAAAAAAACACTTGACTGATTGATTAATCCTGGACGGCTGGGATATCCCACTCCTTCCTATTATTTTACTAGCAGATTGAGTCCTGCCTCCCAGGAAGGGAATAACAGTATTAATATTCTTGAAATAATATTAACAATACTAAACAATAGGAGCTTAGGAAAGCAAAACAGTTTCAGGGGAAAGAGAAACGGTGATATATAAATGTTACCTGACGGGAAAAGAAGGTCTGGATTCGTTTAATACACTTAGAGATGAAAAAGTTGACGGGTTGTACCGTGCCTCGATCCCGAGAAAATGTTAAGTTCGCCGAAAAAGAGGTTGAACGGTCAACCTTTTGCCACAAGTTGAGCAGCCCATTGATCCGGCAGTTGGACGACAGCCGAAGCGGTTCCTGTGTTGCCACTGCGGTTCTTGTCAACCATAAAAGGCCGCGCCGGGAACCAGAAATAACCGATATAACCTGTCTTTTGATGCGGGCAGGTCGACTTTTCCGATACACATTTAATACTCGGGATTTACACCGCTATAACGGACACACCGCGTTTAACAGGGTCATTATTGTGGGAGAAAAACCGCTTTACCTGTTCATCTGTCTCCCAGATTGCGGACCCAAGGGATGATTCTCAGCGTAAAATCCTTTTCTTTGAATCCGGGTTTTTTTCGAACGATGATAAGAAGAAATTTTATTCCCTCCATTAAAGGGCATAGCGGGGACGTCCAGGTAGAAACAACAAAAGAGAAATAAAATGTGTAGTTCTACGAACAGAATCGCAACAGGACTTATACAGTGGCAGCTAAATAATTATATAAAATAGCTGCAACGTCGTAATACTAAAAATAAAAACGTATCGGACATAATTTTAATATAGAGGAATATTGATTTTAGTTCCGCCACAAAATTAATTAATATTAATTTATTTATCGCTCGTTTCCTTATTTAACGAAGTATTTAATATTTCTTAACAATTTACTAATTAATTCATTATTATATTTCTTTAATATATCTTATTACTCTTATTATATCTTAAAAGCTTTCCCGTCCCATACCGCCCACGGGATTAAAGAGAAAACAATTTCTATAAACTAGAGGCATAAAAAAGGATGACGCTGCACATTTTAAAAGCTGAATCCTTAGTCATCCCGTTTCAAACCCCTTAAAACGATTTTCTATGTATCGTAAAAAAATTGCAATCATTTCCTTTTTTTTTATTCTCATCCCAATTAAAGCGGAGACGCTTCTTTTTTTTGACCGGGAGTAATTTTTCGCTTAATTGAACTTCATTTCTGCAAACTCTGTGAAGTGGACAGAAAGTTGCAATCATTAAAACACTACTTACAGCGTGCTTAAGTATATTTTTTTATGGTGGTCTCCTGTAACGACATTGGTGGGTGGGGGCTCCGCAAATTGAAAAAGTTCTACGGAAATTCGTATTGGTTTTTAATTGTTGAACTTTATACCAAAGTGGGCGTCAGTCGTTATCATCCCTTCCATTTAATATAACGAGAAACATTTAGGCCGCGACTAATTTTATTTCTAGTTTTCTACCACCAATTCAACTAAATACACACTGAACTAAGTGTGTTGACCTTTTTGGCAGTTGCCTTTATCTATTAATACATTTGTGGTATGATAGTTTGCGCACCCCCTATCCCCCCGGGTTCGTTAACAGTGATTTTACTCGAAAACTGAATTGGTTACTCAATACTTCATGAAACACAAAGTTTCTTTATTTAATTCTCTCTTCCGGTTGGCATGTGCGAAAATTCCTCTCTCAAGACTGCCTGGTGACTGGTTCATTAACCTTTCATTCCGTCATGTTCCGCCGTTAATAACCGTCAGGTTTTTCCATCGTATATTATATTTATTATCTCACTCGCTCAACGGCGATACAAGTGAGACCGAATTGCGAATAATTGATGGCCGCTTCCCGTATTTAATCTGGTTCCTCCCCCCCCTTACCGACGTCCACTCTCGATTTCCGACTTTATCCGTCGATTGTAGCTCGGTCAAACTGTTGGTGGGCGGACGGGCCTCTCCACAAATGCCCCTAGTTGGGCATTTCGGTCACTCGGGCTTTGTGTGTGTTGTACCATGGGGTCAGGCCCCAAACACAAATACAAGTCTGCGGACGTGGCGGGCATTTACGAACCGAACTCCCGTTCCAAATTTAAGTCTGGTAGTATTGACCGGAAAACAGAGCCCGCAGAATCCTATATAATAAGCATATATACATATATATATATATATATATATATATATATATATATATATATATATACCTGTATCCTATGAATTTAGTTTAGGTTAGTTTAAAAGTTAGGTTAGATCGAACTTAATGGGTTTAATCTGCCTTAGCTCGTTAATACCGAATTAAAAAAATAAAAGAATTATAAGAATTGTAAGAATGCGGTGTCTTTTACTACCGCTATCCCAAGCACTAAACCTGGAATCGCTTTACAGCATCCGGCTAATCGACGTTTCTTGGACTAGTTTTATCTTGAATTTTCGAGGCACTTTGAAAAACAATCGGCCCCGACTGTATAGCGTTCGAAAGGATAATAAAACCAATGGTTGGGAGGGAGGAGGAAAAGAATTACAGAAAAAGCGCAGTCGTGTGTAAAATGGTTCGGGTTTTACTGCCCGGCGTCTTAAAAGTTTCGGAATTGCTTTACAGGACGATAAACCCCTATTAGACAGACTAAGGTTCCACTCACCCAACTCAAAGGTCAAACTCAGTACTCGAGTCTCTGGGCGTTGCGAAATTATAATCTTTTTTCGACCTTATCTAATTGGCAGTTGGCGTTAGTCAGATTATACGACTCGATTTGTAGGATTCGACCTGGATTACATGATTCTGAAACACTATGCTGGGTGCAGAATAGTTTGACCACAGTAGTGACTGTGGAGTAAAAATTGCTGCCGTTTCCATGGCCGATGGGAGAACGGGGTGCGGTTTCACCTTTAAAAAAAATTCGTGAGCCTCCCCAGCTATATGTGGTAGCAAAAAAAATCGGAGGTCTTTAGTACGGCCCGCTCGATATTATGTATTCATGACGAATGCCAAGTCGCAAAAAATTAAAAAAAAATAAAAACTAAAAAATGGCCGGGCGGGCTAGATATCATTTTATAAAAGGGAGCTGCAGTCGGACGGCGGGGGCGGGCTCGGGTTATCTCTTGGCGCCTAAGGGTCCTCTCGAAAAGGGGTCCCGCTTCTAATTACGCTTTAGAGCCGTCCCTGGGATAAACGTTCAAAATGACAAACGGCCCCCATTGAAGAAACCGTATATTATCTTTATTTTGTAGTCCGGTTATTAATTACTCTTAAAATACAAGATCCACGCAATTTTAATGAATCCGGTATTATTGAAACGGGTAACAAGCTTTTATTGGAATCCCTGCGTGCCTAGGTTTAGCAAGAATACGTTTCTTAACAATGAAATAATGTTTAGTATTTCTCCGAATACAAGGTTTCATACAGTGACTATCAATGAATGGCATGCATTTATTTGACAACTACAATCCGACTTCTATGATTTCGTTTCAATTAATATTTTTATCAATTTCTAACAATTTAGTTGGTTCCAAATCATTTTACCGAATTAACTACAGCTAAACATTGGTCAGTCTAATACTAACCTGAACAACGCTCGTGTGTGGCTGGTGTAGTATTAGCGCCGTATCGAATTTCTCCGTTCTTGGAACATGTCATACTTAATTACATAGCGACAATATTCAATAGGTATTTGGGGGAAAACTATAATTCTTGATCCCGAATAGATGAATATTAGATATATATATATATATATATATATATATATATATATATATATAGATAATTGTAAGAAATTGATTAAATATTGTTGTTTGTTGATGAAAGTTGCTATACTTTTTCATTATTCTAAGGATGAAATTTTTCGGTAATCTTTCTTAAATGTACAATGTTATTCTGGAAAAATACTTGGACACGTTTTTTGGCCGTATTTCCCGATGATTCGAGCCTTTTAAAGGGGACCGACATTGCTTTGTCTTGTGGCGCGGAACAGCCTTCAAGCCTCTTTTAGTCTAAGTGAACCTGAGTTGAATTCAATTGAAGCGGAGCCGATACGGGGAAACCGTTCGATGATTGGGGATTTGTGATTCCCCTGTGAAGCCGGGGATTAGGGGGGGGGGGGCGCCGAGCGGTGGCGCGCGGTACGTATCCCAGATTATGACGGAGATGTTGATGATGTTATTATGTCGGGTTCGAAGACAGGGCGTGGGCCTAATGGTATACATGCATTATTGCGGAGCAGTACGCCACTGGCTGCACTGTTCCTAATACTAAACCCTAACAGAATCCTCTAGTTAATCCTCTTGAGGTAACACTTTGTATATGCCTTTCACTGAAATCACCGGATGTTTATTTGAATAATAATAATAAATCTAATACAATTTTTAATTATCTTAATATCAGTATCGCTTAATTTCAATACTGAATTTTTATCTATACCTGACTTCATTTACTAAATCAATTAGATTGATTTGACTGATTCTTAATATATAAAATACCATGAATAAACATATGTTAATAAGTAATGAAGAACTCATGAACGTAATTGTTCTCTTACTTTCGCGAAATGTAAGGCGTTTGTATGATTTCGTAACCGTTCGTAAACCATAAATTACGGTAGCTAACATGTCAAACGGTAGAAGTCCTGTTTATTCCACTGAGCTCAGAAATTAATTTAGCTCCGTGACCTCACTCTTGCTTTGACGGATCCCTATATTACTTTATCTCAAGGATATCGATTTATTATCAATATAAGCAATAATTTTAGCGCTCGGCTTAAACGCTTGATCTCCGTTATAGAATACAGCACATTTACGGGGTACGAGTACGCGTTTTACAGTCTGCCCTCTACACCCGGGGCAGACGAAATAAGAGCGGACCTCCCCCGAGATAAGGCTTGTTTGCTGAGCGGAGAATTCGCTAAAACTGCAGACAGGGCCCGGTTTATATTGGGGAAATAAGTTATGAAATTCTTCTTGCATTTTAACTCCCCCTCCCTGAGGCAGCGGAGTCATCGAAAACTCAAAATAACGCTCTTTATTACTTCCTTTATACTCTTTATATTAAGGGGAGTATGCTTGTTATTAAAAACTGAACGAATTTCGGATATTATCGATGACCGCAGTAATTGCTTTCGGGGTAATGTGAAATCATTTTGTACGCCTTGATTAATTTTATTACTAAAGAAATGAATCGGTGACGATGAGGGTTGGAGGGTGGGGGAAATGACGGATTTATTCAGTTTTATATATTTTTTAAATATTTTAAAATGTTCAAAACTACTACATCCAGTAGTTTTATTCCGGTCTTAGTATTTCCACGGTTAAGTGCAGTAAGAAACCATCAGCCGTTCGTGATCGTTTATATGAGTAATTATTAGTGACATAATAAATTAATTAGGAATCCACACGGCGCGAGAAGTCATTAGAAGTCCTGATAGTGGAAAGTAGTGAAACATCGATTGGAGAGAATAGCTTAAGTTGGATGAGGGATTAAACAGGGCGGTGTATGGCGCTTCCTGCGGCTGTATCTGACATCAGAGCCAGAAAGGAGGTCGCATGTGCAGAGAGAGCCGTTTTAATCTCCGGGGAGGCCCTAAGGGATCGGAAAGGGGAGGCTATTTCAAACACACGATGCGGTTTGGGACCTTTAATGGGATGGTCTGGCGATGATTGATTATGTTTTTCGAAAGAAATCAGGTTCAGTTTACAACGGAAGTGTTCGCCGTCTCCCGCAGACCGAATCAGACTTCGCAGAAAAAATTGGAATTATTGTCACAACTGCATGAACTAAATAAAATTTAAAAATTACTGCGGCCTAATATGACAACACATTTGTTTCACCTTTTAGCTGGCGCGTATATTGATAATGATGTATCGATACATGTGCGCGGGTTGAATAACGTGTTATTTCGGAAATCCTACCTCGGTAGGTAATACCAATATGCCTGAGTGCATAGAAGGAAGCCATATACAAACAATTAATCGGCGATGATCAGGGCCGCGGGTAACTCGAGCACCCATAAAACCCGTTTTTATTGAATACTGTCCTAGGTCGGGCATCGGCTAGGGTCTTACTTGCTTAAACTAGATGAAATTGAGATATGTCTCAAAGCCATTCTAGGGTCGTTTGTTTCTCTATTTAGTAGAACCTGGTCAACTACCGAAACGAGTCGCTACTGTGGTTTTAACTGCGACATGCGTGACAGAGCTCGAAGAATCACTAACATAATAGTACCTATAAATACACATACACAAAGACACACACATATATATGTGTATATGCTAATGCTCTCTTTATGTTTTCTGATTTAATTTGTTTTGTTCCAGGTGAGTCTATCTGACAGTCGATGAGTTTATTGTTGCTTCCAACTTTCCTTCAGACCGTAAGTAAACTACAAATTAATGATTAAGTGCAAGCCAGAATATAATGATTGTTTTTATTTACTACCAACAGTTGTAACTTTTAAACTCTCCTATTCACTGGATTCCACTGGCATATTCGTACCTGCAGTAACGGAACTTCCGCAAGTAGAAAGTAGATTTTTAGACAGGGATAAAGTAAATCGCAGAAATATACTTTTGCCACAGTTATAATTCTGAAGGTTACCATCGAAGGGTGAGTTTATTCAATGGTCTTGAGTGATACCTCACTGCATGGGCCTAAAATTATTTTATTTCGTTTTATTAAAATTATAACATTCTAATATTCGGTATATTGTCTATCATCTATGGACGCTTATTTGTTCAACTCCAATTTCTTAAAATGACTCAACCTGAATTGTAATTTCTGATAGACTGCATAAACTGTTAGGATGGATGAGGCGAGAAGCGCAACTTTATAATTAAAAAAGTATAGAAATGTGAAAAAGCTACAGAAGACTATAGTCTGCCTGGGTGAGAGCAGGTGGGAGGCGCGGGGTGTTTGATAAACGACTCTAGTTATTCTAATTTCCTGTCCCTTGTCATTGCCGGGCACTGATAGCGTGATGGATTGCCCGGATGGATTCCTCGCCGGGTTCTTCTTCGGATTGCTGTGACTCGTGGCTGGTTTTTGCTCGCTCTGGGAAGGCGTTTCAATGACCCCGAGATCCGAACTCGAAGAGAGGGGCGCAAAAATACCGTGGTACTAGCCGAAATATCAAGTTAAGATATTTGTTTGGGAGGTTCAACAGTGTTCCGGACACTCGCATGATTTTTTGTACCCGCACTTCCGTTTTTAATTTATGTTCAATGAAATTTTTATAATAAATACTTTTTATAAATGCTGAATTTCCACGAATTATGTTAGGATCAGGAGAGTTTCCTACCAACTGAACGTTACTGAACGCTTACAAATTATTATCTTATATTCCTTCGTAGTCTTGATCGCGATCACTTATGATTAGCATACTATTTAAGTCGTCAGAGTAACAATATTGCTTATATGATCATCTAGCTATAATTTTATTTTTGTCGGAATGTGTTAACGTTGTTTGAACATTGACTTCCGAACTAATTTAGTTTGGTTCCGTGGTCGTCTCGTAAGGGTGGGGTATCGATCAAGATGTAATTGAAACATTGCCTTCTCCGTAGTTGTGTCTACGCCAATATTCAATGATGTAAAGTATGACGTTGCTCGGTTGACTGTTTCCAGTGTTCACAACATTGAAACGGAGACGCAGACCCTTTCGCATTACAGAAGCGAGCACTCCGCCTCCTTTTCCGGGCCAAATGGTAAAGAATTTGTCGTCGCGGGGCCTTATCAAATATTAAAGTGTCCGTAGGAAGAGCGGAGAAGAGTGGGGTGAGAAAGGGAGGGGCCCCCGTTTTTCGAGCCGTCGACTCGTACGGGTTAAAGGTCGGGCACTAAATCAGAATGTAGTTCCAGCCACCCGACAGTAAAAACACACCGGGCTAAGAGAAAATAGTGTTGTACACTTTCAACCTCCCTCCTATCATCCCACCACTGTAAGGGCTTTTATACCGGGAAGAAAATCCGGATAAGGGGCGGTACCCGTTTATAGGGAAGAGGGACCCTTATTAGCGGCATAGTAAATTGGGAAGGGGGCGAAGGGTCCCGGCCGTTAGACAAGAGTTATATAAGACGGTTTTTCCGGACTGCGGTAAAGGGGAGGGGCTCCTGGAGCGCGAAGATACGCCCCTCCCCTATCTCCCTCGTTATTCCCGCATAAGCCGCGGTGAAGGGAGTAGACCTTGGATATTGAAAGTGCCTCGCATCGATAACCCGCCTTTGGTCCGTCGTTCCCCGTCTTGAATTTATTCTGACCCGATTTAGTCCTCATTACTTGAAATTGAAAGAAGGAGAATTGAAATATCCGCGTATAATACTACGCGGTGGACTTTCCGGTAAATTATTCTGAACTGTTTCTCCTATTTTACCTCGATGTCAATATCCTTTTTTCTTTCAATTTCTCGTTCAAGTAGTACAACTACTTAATCTTTATTCAGCTCTGTGTTCGGCCAATATAATCGGTCACTTTTCAATCTATAATAAGAACTCTTTGTGCTATTGCAACTTGGATATTCATTTAGCAATTAGTTTAGCGAATCATTATCATTCAATTAGCTTACAGGTTAGTTTTACACTACATTCGTGTAGAGGTCTGGTAGAAAAAGGGATTAGAGTCATTCGGATGGAAAGATGGACTATTTTTATGAACTACGATGTACGAATGCTGGAAGCTTGAGTAGGTTCTGTTTTTGGAAAAACATGGCAGAAACTTATGTCTGGGAGTTAGGTTTGATGTGGGACCGAATGTTTTGAATCCGAAGTACTCCTTTGTTATCGATGGTTGCTGTCTGGGGAATAAAACCAAATATAAACAGAACTCTAATAAAGATATGGAAGACAATGTTTGTTCCAATTCTGTGTAAGGTCGCATGGTATATTCCACTGGAACCTATTTTATCTAGTTTGAATACGTAATGTCTTCTGATTTAAAATTCGTAAAACTTATCCAATTGAACGGAACAGAAAAATATGACTTATATAACTCATATTAACAACTGGTATGTCTGTATTTATAAATATGTGCTTATTACAATACAATGCATATTATAGCGTAACATAATTATGATTTTTTACGCCTGAAAAGCTCCTTCAGTTACACTTGTTGGTGCATGAAAATATAAAACGCGAACGCGAGGCAGCAGCCTGGCACCAACACATGTGTATTAAAGTGCGCGAGGTAAATTGAATGAATAATCCATTAAAACTAGGATATTCAGTCAGCAGAATTTGTTTGCGATTGTATAACTTTCCAAGAGATCCGTAATATATGTCTCATAATTATTATATTATCTTATTATAGCAATTATCACTGTTGTATTTGTCGTTACCATTTATATTTGCTGCGACTAGACAGCTGTCGAATTCCCACACACAAAATAAAATAATTTACTCTGTTAATATCACAGTAACTGCACATTTATAAAACTGTCAGAATTAGGACAGTCTTTTTACCTAAATACTACGTAAAACATTAGAATTGACATCGCTCTATGTATTGCACACACGCATTGACCGTAGTATAAACATTATTGATGCTTAAGTTAATTTTTGTCAGTAGTTCATATATTGCAAATTAGATTACGCTCTGGATACTTGAATACTAGGAAATCTCAAATCGAACAAGCTATGGTATACTATTCAGTGCAACATTCGATGAAGTGTTACAAAAAAACTCATTCAAAATTTATAAACTTATACGATTTATAAGAAGTAAGGGGAAAGGGGCGTGAAATGGGTGTGAGGAAGGAGGGTCGGTTCAGTTGAAGGGTTGGGGGTGTTATGTGGCCAATCTAAGTTAGGGCCCCACACACCAATTTACATGGCAATGTCCCCCCCAACCATATCTCATCTATAAGTTAATAACCAGTGGGCGACCTCTCGCCTTCAATGCGATTCCTGTCAGGGACACGCCTTCTCACTCAGCCACTCGTTTATCACCACCAACGCCCGCCCTTCACGTCCGACGAATTTTTTTACGGCCACGCCCGTCGCTCCAGGGGGACATCTATTTTTCGATTTACCCAACCGTGGGGAGGTGGGCTCCCCCGAACTGGTATTGTTTAATCTAGTCCTGACGAATAGTACGGGGAATACGAACTCAATTTTCGAATCCTAAAATTTTGTTACAAAGTAATGTGAATAGCAGGTCAGCATTAGAAAATCTAAATCCCACCGGTGCTGTATTACTAAGTATAACGGCGCTGATACCGGACCCGCATAACACTTCGGTCGTTGCTATTTAGTATTCAGCGCCGTGTAACTCTCTAGTATTTTCAACCCTAATGTTTTTATTTTATTGCGTGATGTAGTATGATTACTTAAAAGTTCACATTATAATATATTTGAATATGGTTGAATTAGAAAACATCAATCTCACGCAGTTTTATTGTTGTTCATATGTACTGTAAATTGATTAGTATAAAGTGGAACCACACCAACCTTGCATAACTTTCGATTATTCTGAAATATAATCTGCGTATATAAATCATACAATCTCATCTATTTAATAATATTAAAACGACTGTTCGGAATAATCTGGAAAATTAAAAAATCGTTCAAGCAATATTGAAGTATTCTGTTACCCCCGACCGAAGGTTGGGATCGGCTCCAAGTTGCGGCATGCGGAGTTCATTTTTTCCCTCCGGCTGTACTTCGTTGTTTTAAAATTATGCCGCTCCCGAGATCTCGAAGTTTGAACCGCGCTCTCCGGGGGGACACCCTGGAAAAGACAGCGACTTCATTTTAGTTTATTATACCGGCGTGGAACTTTGCCTGGCCTGAAGAGAGAGAGAGAGAGAGAGAGAGAGAGAGAGAGAAAAAAAAAAGAAAATTTCGGCCTCGGGGTCTTCATCAGATTGGCCGGTGTCAACCGATGCCAACGGACAGAAACGTTATATCAGAGTCCGTCCGTTTGAAATTAATGCAATTTATCGCCCGTGTGACGGCTCGGATCTTCGGCTCGTGGTTAGGCAGTTTCGGGCTTTCGGAGTTGTTCTGCGGGGCGGAGGCAAAGTTAGTGTTAGGAAGTTGTACATCGTTTTAAGTACTGAAACCCAATACTTTTTGTTGGGTATTATGACTCTTAGGTTACTCCGAAACCCCTAATTTCAATATAAACATAATTATGGAACATCGGTGATTTTAATGTACGTACATCTAAGCGGATCGTCCATTTTGAAGGAAGAATCAATTTCGATATTAACCGATTGAGGTCGTGATAAAATGTTACATCACTAGTCGGGGGGTGAATATAACCTTATAAAAGATGCAACCGGATATGTTTCAATATTTTCCAAGACAGGTCGTTATATAATTTTAATAAACTTGTGTTCTGCAATAACTTTATTACTCGAAATTAAAATGTATACAATTTAAAAATAATTACTCAATCTCAGCAATATTCGGTAAAATTGGACGGCCGTTTTATAAATCCGTTTGAAGCCACGTTTATTATTTAATTAGGGGGATTTAATTCTTAGCAGACGGTGCATACTTAACAGGTTTTCATCATTTGAGTGATGATATTGCAAACTCTTCCTGATTTCCCCGACTAATTGGTAAATTAAATTTTGATTATTTTTGAGATATTAATTGTGGGGTAGATATTTAACCGTACTGAATAAAATAATTTACATTTTTGAAAATTCTTGGACGAACGCCAGATTTGTTGAGAGGGACGGAGATCTATTGACGAGGTCGGTCTGTTGGGAATAAGCCTGTCTATGTTGGGCCGGCTCGGTTCGACAAACCCTGGAGATTTTTTGAGGCCCCAGATATCGGTCACATTTTAACGCGGGTAAGCCCGGAGGTTGGCTGTCTCCTAGTGTTGGCTGCCCTTGGTTGGGGGTGTGTGTTGGATGAAGCCGGAACGGGGGCCCCGCCGGCTCTATACGGGGTTCGAGACGTGTACGGATTTATATTCAAGAGGTCAGGGAATGAAAGTCACCGGCCGGGGGATTATTTAGGTCCAACCGACCTATCGGGGGCCCTTCATGTCTTATTTATGTTTCGGCTCCGCGGTTCCATTCACCCCGTGTCATCGGCAAAAACCACCGCCACACCCACCTCTTCCTTCCAAGGTCCAGAATCTTATGTGTATATATGTATTTATATGAAGGCGCGAGAGAACTTTCCTGGATGTATTTCATACTCTGAGGGCCACACAAAAACAACCAGCAGTCGCTTCCTCCAGACATATTTTCGGTTTTTAAATTTATCGTAATTACATTCATTCGTATTAATGTAATTTCTTCACATCAAACAATCAATTGTTTAGGAAACCAACCTCATACCTCACATCGATTTTTTTTCAATTTGATAGTATTTTCATTATTTCTGAACATTTTATTTCACTTTTCTTATTTGTAAAAGTAAGTAGAGAGTTATTTCTGGGGTAGTTTCCGTCCCTTCATGATGACGGACATCCTAGTCCATAAATGTATTCCTTTCATCTGACCCTTTTTTTGTTATAATGCTATTGCGGAAACTAGGAAACTTAGACTTTATTATGAAAATTATTCACATTAAAAATGTGAAAACGGAATAGGGAGGAATAATAGGAATTTAAATAGGAATAAAAAATGAACCTAGTAGAGTTTATATTATATTACACTGAACCTCTTTCGGAGAGCTATCCTTCCTGCTTAGGGGACGGATCTGCATAAGAAAAAATCCCGCAGTTAGGTTCTCGTTATTGGTCTTCTCCGATCTCATTAAATCGTATCAACCTTGAAATCATATTCCCCTCCGCCGACCGACTTTTTTACCCGTGGGAGATCTCCAGAGCTGTATATATTAATGGCAAGGGGCATCATCCAATTTGAATTTAAGATAGAGCCCGAAAGTCAACATTCCCGAAAGGTATCAACAACCGGTTTCCTCTTATAAAACCGATCGCTTTTTCGCGATCTGGTCTAGGCGCGGTTGTTATTTTAAGTAGCGCTCATTTTTTGGTCCTATCATTGGGCTGTTACTTTCGTCAAAGCAATATCTATTCCCTGGTAAGTTGAATGACTTCTAGGTAAGAATGGGAGGTTAAACTTAATAATAGGGCTCGTATCTTATACAATGTCCCCCACCCAGTCACTGCGTTAATTAAAATTATTTAATTCGCATTTAATAATGGTCTCATTTAAAAAAATATATGAATGTACCATTATCAGTTGATTTCTGTTTCAAACTATAGAATAAACTACTTACATAAATTCATAACAAATTGCGTCACCCACATTCCAGAAAATCAAAATGAGTTAATAGAATTTACATTTTTGTATCAGGTTAAACTAATCCTAAAGTTGTTTCACAGATTCATTGATGATTTAATTTTCATTTTAAAATTTCCTCCACTCGTCTATTTGAATAGGCATGAAGTTTATTAAAATGTTGGTTATGTTACTACAGGTTTCCTCACACCAAGAGGTACTATAAATCGACAATTAGATGTATTTATTCCATTATGAATGAATACCAGTTCCTGTCATTCCTTAATACACATGTGAATAACTGATTTACTGGTAGTGTTATTATTAAATTTCACCCTAATCGGTTTATAGACATTTATGGGCGTTGAAATTCAAAAATATCGCATTCACGCTCCGATTTCTCTCAATAATTTCCGGTATTAATCTCTTAAATACACCGGCTTCCTGTATGCTTAAGCGCCTTACGGGCTCGATTCGGTAGCCGGTATCGGCGGAACAATCCAGCTCGGGGATTATACTCAGGCCTTCGCTCTGAACGCATTTCCTCCCCACAGCCAACTGATTTCCTCTCTATACCGTCGTCGGACAATACTCCGAAGTTATATATGCCGAATTTCACTTATGGTTTTTTAAGAACGATTTATTTTTAAGTGCGGTCATGCAATAGCGAAAGTTCGTTATAAGTTTATATTATAAATTTAATCAACACAGATTTATTAGATATAAAATGGTTATGGACAATCAGAATTAAGGGAGAGTTAGTCCCTGAAACACACACTACATAACCTTGATTCTGGATATGTAATAAAAGTACAACTGGACATAAAATAAGTTTAATACTAGTAGATATAGAGTTCTATGAGTACAGAAGTAACAAAGGTGAATAGTTATATAACATGAAATTTAATTACATGATTCTATTTAACACAGTAAAATAGAATAAAGTAAAATATAATAATTCTTACGGCTAATATCGGAGATGGGTCTGGAGAGTCGTCCCTCAGGGCTTTGGAAGTCGTATCCAATAGGCCGGTTATTAGCTAAAGGACGCCACGTGAATTTTCACTGTCGTGTCGAACCCGAGAGAATATATTCCCTTCCGGTCCAGGACATTTTATATGTTTATATAATATCTGAGTCACCATCAGATACCAGTTCTATGCTGTCGAATCTCTGGCTGAGCCACTTCCGCTGACTGTATCCCCATTGTGTACATAACTCATTCAGGAGGACTCAGTTTTGTATTCGATGCGGTGGCGGGATTTGTGACGCCTAAGCGTAGAAAAGTCGGCTACTTCCGACGGTCGTAATGCTTGAACTTCTCCACAGGGCGCTCGAACGAATACTCTGTCGAACTGTGACCGATGCCCGAATATAATGTAGTACGGGACAAATATTTGTTTACCACTACATTTTTCTGAATTTTTCCAAAACCCCGTTGTGCCTCTCTAGATTATACCATGGGATACGTTACATAGACTCATTATTTACAATTAATTATTAAAATAACTAGTGTCCTTCCATTGTGTTAACAATGCTTCAAAGGTTTTATAAATAACGTAACCTAGAAGAACCTAGGGTACCTAGGGTAGAATAAGTAACCTTTCTGTCAAAAACGTATTTCCTGAGGGGTGGGGCCTGTTATTAAAGTTTCACTTTTCACGAAAGGTGTTGTCGGAGCGAACAACGCCCGAGTTGACTTTTTGTCGGGCCCGTCAAAGAAATTAGCCGCCGAGTCGCAGAGGAGGCCCGGTCTGAGCCCGACCTAATACCTTGATGACGGGGGGGGTGGAGCCTGAAAAGTTTCGGATGAAATTTTAATTGTGGGCCTCCCTCCTCCACCAACCGACTCCCCTATCACTTCCCCATTCACGGTATGCTCGGGTTTGTTTTAAATTACGCGGAGATCCCGCCTTCCCTCCGGGCTTTATTCGAAAAACATGTTTTATTTCGAGCGAATAATCCTCCGGGTCTTTAATGTGGGGGCCGTTGAAACTGTTGAGTGCCATCTGTCCTGTGGTGATTTTCAAATGTGGGATGGAATAAATGTTTTAAAACAATTCGATGTGGGAAACCGAATATAATATCGCAGCTCACTAAGTGGACCGTAAGATCGCCGATAATATAATATTCCAACATATAAAATTCAACTCACAGATTCGCTCTCATTCCTTCTATCGTTTACCGGGAGTGGGCGATAACTATGAGCTGGCGGTGGGGCTGCCCGTGTGTTTGGCCAAGGCCTATCTGTCTCCATTGTGGGGCCCCAATGATTACCCGGCTATTTATGTGGTAGGGGGCCGGGGGCTCTCTGTTTATCCACGGCCGACTGCATTATGGCCACCGCGCCCATTGTGTGAACCCGCCGACCCCGATCTGTGTCCCACCGCCCCTACATCACCCCTCAGGAAGGACTACAGAAAAATTTACAGTCCCCTCCATTGTACTCTGGGGGCCTCCTGCAGGCCGTAATTCGTGTCTGTAGTTCATTGGGGGGAATTAGTTCGAAGTAAATGTCAAAGAATCAATCGCCGGGAAGTATTGAGGCAAAAACTTTCCCTCATAGTCTCCGGAAGAGAGAATGACACTGTAATTTGAAATGAGCTCATCAATCAATAATGCTTTAACGATTATTTTTGTAAACATAGAATAATTATCAGATACTGACTAAAGGCTCGAGAAGTCAAACCGGTCTAGACAAGGAGTTGATTTTTGTTCCACGTTGTAAGTCCAATATATATTATCTAGTTATAGACCACTGCGTATAAGGGAATTCTAGAGTTAATAGTTTAACATTTCCTAGGGGTTTATTCAAGCGTATTTCGGGGAATTCCTAAGACACATGCCGAGACCATAAATTAAATTGAAATGGAAAGTAGGACAGAAATTGCTCGCATTGTTTATTAGGTATGAAACAGGCCGAAAGATATGTCGGGTTTCTCCTAGAATTACGTTCTACACTGGTGCGCCTAACGGTTTCTTTGTACGGGTCCCCCGTATGTTTCTAATGCTTTCCTCCTCGCACTCTCACCCCCTCTCTCTCTCTCTCTCTCTCTCTCTCTCTCTCTCTCTCTCGGTCTATATATCTCCTGTCCGCCACTTTCAGCGCACATTAGGCCCCGAGAGTTGTTTGTTGTCGGTGGCCCGGGATGGTGGGAGAGGGCGCCACTCTCTCGGGCCGCCCCCCCTCCCTCTTCCCTGTTTGTCCAATACTCGAAAAACCTCAACCTCTTTCTTCTTTTACTTCTTCCACTTCCGCCTCTTCCCCCGTACTTCTTCTTTGGGGAGGACCAAAAAAATATTTCAGCGGCCCACTCGATACCCTCCCCCTTGGTCCTTGGGGGCTCTCGAGACGTGTTGCTGCATCCGCCCGCTCGATACACCCGGTGAGAGTGATGGCCCTCAATCAGTATGTTATATACATATGAAATATATATATTTTGTCCGCTTAATATACTCCCGCCATTCGTCAGCACAGTATTCACTATCTAATAACCTGAATAAAAATGATAAATAAGATACCGATGAGATTTCGGATTTTTCTGTCTCCTCTCGCTGATTTGGTCTTTTGCTAGAACGGTATCGGCTGCTCGCCTTCTTCAGGAGCAGTGTGAGTCACATGGGCACGGTTGACACTTGTGGGGCATCCTGTTTGCACAGATTCGTCTTTTAGCTTTAATTTATAGACTTAATTACAATACATTTTTATTAGCCTAATTGACGGCTTATATTCAAGACAGTAATCTTTAATTTTTAAACTTGTACGCATTAGATGAATTAGAAAATGTGATATGCCTAATTACCGCCATAAACACCCACAAAGCGGGAGCGGGCCGCGCGTGCTAACACGCTGCTGGCAGCGCAACGGCCCCGTTAATTATTCACAGAAGGAAAAACCGAAATCCCGACGAACGTCGCTTAAATAAACAAACGGCTGGTTGGGGCCGTGGAGCGCTCGCCTCAATTAAATAACAATTCGGGCCCGTCCCTCGGGACTTGTTTATGTTCAAGAATTTTAGCCAAGATTTACACCTGGAGGAGGTTGAAGGGAGAGGCGGCTCACCCGCCGACCTGCGGCTCACCGCAGCCTCCTAAAGCCCCGCGCATCTCCCACTGTTCCGCCCAAATTACTTTGCCCACATTAGACGCGTTTAGCATCCATTATCCGACACCGGGGGTTAGTATTAATGCTGAAAGAAACACCTCGCCCCACCCGGGTAATGGTAGCGAGTTGTCCGACTATTAGTAGTTTTTCATGCTATTGTCGAGATTCTTCCGGATTCCTGGGCGCTCTGCAACTGTAGAAGAAGCAGCTTATTTTCGCCGATCTATTCCCTGCCTCCCTACGTTGTTTCATTCCTCTTATGCTTAAGTCTAGGGTTTCTAATAATATACTGTGGTACACATGTGAGTCTTTCGTTAGATTTAAATACTCTCTCAGTGGAAAATTACATTCCGATCTCTCCCCGGAACCACCAACACCCCGAACACGTCTTATTACAGTTCTGTTGGCTGTATTCGCAGAGACTTTAATTGACACAGTGGAGAAACCAAAAGCGCTTTGGACTTTCTTTTTACGAGGAATAACAATATTAAGCTAACTTTTGGGTCCTCTGCACAGCAGAAAATAATTGTTCATAAATATTGAATTCCGGCTGAATTCATGATCAAAGTCAGGCAGAAAGTTAATGTATAGGCAACAAGACCTCTTTCCTAGAGGCCAGAATACGAGGAACCCTGGAAACTATTAAACTTTTGGCAATATTCCACTACGGGTCTTCATCACTAGAAAACATGACATTATCGAAGTAGGAATTCTCGTGCTATCCACATCGTCTATATGAAGCATGTCTATATTTAAACTATCCATACCTTATGTTCGTAAATTTTGTAGTTGCAGGTGGACTAAATGTATCTCCCGGTCACTGTAGTGTATAACACTGTTAATGTGTCAATAATTTACGTAAATGTCTGTTACTTCTTGAATTCAGAAATCCTCTTTAAAAAAATAGGAATTATAATTACCACTTGTGGTTTATGTAAATTGAAAATTTCTACCAACGTGAATATTAAAATCATTTTCAACTTGAACCAAAATAACCTCCACCCCCAACATTAAATGGATGAATACTTATCCCGAAATCATTTCCATAATACCCGCGACTGTATAAATTTAAACGTCAATAAATCCCAGATTCTCGGATCTCCCTCTCAGGAAAAATTTCACAAAAAGAACGGGGTACGGAACAATGTAAAAAAAGAGGACTTATTTCCAGTACCTTCTACTAAGCGTCCCCGCACAACCCGTCCCCCTTTCACGAAGAAATATTAATTTACATTCTAATTCAGGACCCTTTTCCTGAGACAATGGTGCTCGGGAACCTACCATAGTAATGAACAACTAGCAATCACTTCAATTAATTGTTTCATGAATAAAATATTGCGAGCATTTTGCCCAATTTGACTGAATAAACAGGCGGCGAAGGATTTCGTAGGGGGTGGGGGAGAAAAGGGGCACTTTAGTCCGCGAAGAAAATATTTGAGATTATAAGTAAAGCCGAGGAGAAAATTAAGTGGGGAAAATGTTGGAACCGGAATTAAGTATTCGCCCACGCGACGTTCGTTGGTTTTTCAGCAGTTACTTGTATAGAAACTTTGTATATATCTCACAAAATCAGGTATGCAGAGTGTATTCTTATTATGCACAAAATTACTGAAATTTATTTTGCCGTATTTTTTATGTAAATTTTCCGATTGGAGATCGGAATGGAGCTGCAGTTGTAGTAGTAGGAATAATGTAGTGTTCCTCCGCCACCAAAACGATATCCTACAGCTTCCATACGAATGTAGTCGTATAATATTTCTAGGGAGCTAAAAATATATTTGTCTTTAACTATTTTATTGGCATATACAATAAGCGATACTGATTTTCAAGTGACACAAGTAACAAATAGGGGTTACATCTAGGAGTTATTCTAGTTATATAATTCTCTGACCTTATCGTGGAATGCATTTTTCTGGCGTTAGGCCAAACAAACAGGAAAAGGCCCGCAGATCCTTCGAGAACTACATTAAATTAGTGAATTCAATATAATAAATATAGTGAATTAGTAGCCGCGTTGTTGGCTTTGAATGGAATATGGGCGGCGTATGGCGAAACGAAAATAGAGGGCGTTAACGCTTGCCGTAATGTTTTCCGTTTCCCTCTCGCGGAGCGCCGAGGGGTTATACCCCGGTCGGCGGCTAACTTAATGTAACTTGGGGCTCGGGGCCGCGCCACGGGGGAGTTTTACGACGCGGCACACTGTACAGTACATTAATTTCGGCGGCGGGAGGATTCACCTTCACACGGGCAGACCGCTGTATCGCTTTCTGCCCGCCTCCGAAAAAGCATTAGCATTTTAATGGAAAAGAATAAGAGGGTCGGTAGAGGTCGGCCGGGGTGCTAGGGGCTAGGGGAGAGTATATATACTTGGGAGGGCATAAAATTCCTGCGTAATTTACGCTTTGGGCCTCTTTAACATCGTTATTGGAACGAAAGAAATAATTAAACTACTTTTTTACGGTCGTCGGGAGATCCCGGGACCCTTCGCGGGTAACGCCCGGGAAATAAATAGAGGTAGTTTAAAATCCGCAATTCGGTTTCACTGTTGAACTCCCGTTTCACTGTTCCCCACCGATAATTACAGTCATAATGAAAGGCCGCATAACAATACGCGTTCACTCACAAGCTCTGAGTCATTGTTTATGGTAGGACCTACTCATTTGTTGAAATCCCGACCTCGGATGTCCTAACTTGGAAACGGATTTCAATTTAAAGAAAATAATAATTTCATTCGACGAAATTCGCTTCATTTGAACTGCCGCAGCGACTGAATCCGGCTAATCTGGTATGATTGAGTTCATTGCGGGCCTAAAGCAATTGGCGGGCGGAGCGGCACCTGATAGGGGCTCTGCCCCATTATCGAATTGGCGCGGCGGGTATTTAACCGGGCGAAGTAAAGCCGAGCAGTTAAAAGCCCGGCGTGTGCTCGGGGCCCGGCAGACAGGCCGAATGGGGCCCTGGCCCTGTAACGCCACCTGCTACCGCCCACGGTTAACGTCTGATTTCGAGCCCCCACCAGTTGCCAAGTAGTAATTAACTGCCTCTCCGACGTTCAGAACATTAGAAGGTGAAAGACAGTCCGAGATTGTGGTGTTGCGGCTCTCCCGACTGGATCATCCCGGCGTCATACTACTTATGCGAATCTAATAATAGCAAGAGTAGAAATATAGTATTGCCATAATGGAATATTATGAGCAACCCACTTCCGGGGCCACCGAGAACAATATTTTATGTCTTCAACATTCTTGTGTTCTTCTTCTTCCCGGAATAACAGTGGGTTACTCCCAAGGTATTACGCGATAATTATTCAGTAACATTCCTGGAGTACTGTAAGATGAACCGGTGTGCGTTGTACGGAAAACAGTAGTTGATGAACGGGGACGGAAGGGAGGAAACAGAAATATTCGTGAAAAACTTCCTTCGAGACATTGGGAAAGGGCCGTCTGTGTCGCTTCTGTGTGTTCAATGATGCAGGTGGATGATCAAGCCTGTCCCTTATGCCTAGTCAATAGGTCAATAGGGAGATGGTTGCGGTGGCATTCAGCAGTAGAGGTCGCGGCATGCGGGGGTCACGGCAATGCAAGGGCCGGGGCCGGTGCACCGCTAATTTGATTCCACCGGCCTATTCCCAATGCCAATTATGGGCGGGCTGTGGCCCTCTCAGGCTCGGTTCTCCCGGAGTTTTTATTTAATTACTCACCGCTGCCGGGACCAATTGAGAGGGTTCACTCACCTGATGAACTCGGCCTCCGCCAATTCATATTCCTGTCCGCTGTACCGGCACCGCGCTAATTGAATTCCGTTCTGTAGATTTTTTTTCCTTCCGCGCTTAAATTGGGGGACAAATTAATCTGCCTAGGGTTATTTGCGAAATATTATGTAGTTAGGTGAGAAATAGGAAAAACTATGACAGCGATGCAGTGGCCGAAATTATTTCACGATATGGGACAAAGCTTCTATTCTGAAATAAATAAAAAATATTATACAATACGTATTATTAATAAAGATATTATATCTATTGACCATCCACATCGTGAGCTGGTCTGGCTAGAGCCAGAGGCTCTAACGCTGGCAATACACAGAGCGACTTGGCTATCGCCAAATAAGGTAGATAGATTGAGAATGCAGTCACTAAAAATGTTAGTCGCTGGGACATATTTTGTTTTGTTTAGTATTTAAATTTTAATACACATTACTTCCACGCAATTCTACGGTCGAATGCGCAGGCTCACCTTGTCGTTTGTTAAGGCCGCAATTTTGTCTGTGGCCCCGAGAGCTTTTTCTGGCCTTGGTGCTCCGGGTGCATTGTTTCAGGGCCCTTTTACCTTTTGATGTTTTGTCTCTCGTTAGCATCAGTCGGACCCCCCCCTTGGCCCCTCCCGCCACAGCACATAGCCTCTTTGTCGTCCCCCGTAGAGGTATATTTAATGAAATAACGACGGAGAGCACCTCCCTCCCCCCCTACCATCCTCTGGTATTCCTCCACCGTACCCAAGGATGCATTCATTATTATTAAAATATTTCCACCTCCGAGCATTATGATTATGGCGTAATTTCATTTTACATATTTGTCGAGTGAGTAAACATTCTAGTCCCCACTCGGAAGTACAGATACTCTATAGAATATATGAAATATCTGATTTACATATCAGTGCGCAATGGTTCCTAATATCACTTTTCTAGCGATCTTCAGTCTCCTCCCTCTTTTCGAAAAACGAAATAATAATGATATGTTTTATTTTATTCGAATTAAATGGGCTAAATTTGGACTATATGCCGTTTGGACTATTTGGCTGTACTCGTGCCCAAGGATGCCTTAATTATTATTAAAATATTTCCACCTCCGAGCGTTATGATTACGGCATAATTTGTTTTACTTATTTACCGAGTATTCTAGTCCCCACTCAATAATATAAATACTCCTTAGAATATTGAGAACATATGTACATTCTAGTAGTTTTTTTAGGAATTATATTGATGTTGGCGAGAAGCCAAAATCGATGTAGCTGAGATAATAATAAGGAAGTGTAAACTATATGCCGAATATATGTAAAATGAATCTGCAGTATAAATCTGGTCAATACCAAATGATTTTTATTGAAATATAAATTGCATTACATAATGAGGTGTTTCTCAACTGTATGCTCATGATTAATTAATATTTACGTATTTTATATTATTAAAACCGTCGCCATTGTACGTTTCGGATATTGGATTTAGAAAAAGCAACGGGATTTATCCACAAAAACGTTATGTACAGTTAGTTATTAATTAAAGTTGGCTTTGATCAAACGTCGATAACCTTTCCAGAAATTGCTTCAGTTCTGTTCTTTCGCGTACATATGAAATACAACGTTCATGAATATGAATATCATACGCGGTACAGAACTTTCAAATTTTTTTAAATTTATTAAAAAACAAAATTCACTTTTTTATAATTCATCGATTGTATAAAAATTTTATGAAATTACCTTCTCGAGTTACTTGTGTTACTATATTGATTCTATTTATTTGTTATATTGGAGTGAAACTACCCTACTCTGTACATTATTACTGTACTATACATTTTATACCATCGAAAGCGCTTATCACGTCGTAATACGACATTTTCTTGTCGAATATAAAATAAACCGATGAGTAAAGTAGGAGTAGTAAAAAATGAATTTATTGCTTTTTTTATACTCGGTTTTATAGTACTGCTCTAAATAAACTTAGAGGAAGAAATAATTCATTCTGGCAATTTAGAGATTACTTTTGTGCCTATTTCTTCCATTATCTTATTTTATCTATTCAGGTGATTACGTTTTTTTCCCTATTCAGGTATTAATTGATTCTTTCGTTTGTTAATTACTACTTCCAGTTTTCGGTTTACACAACAGATAAATCCCGAGCACCGCCTTAAAAGGAAGTGACCATGTGACTTCCTTACACCTAGTAAGTGTAGGGGTAGGTACCCACAAATATAACTGTAAAAATTGTCTTGGCTGAAAGTAACAAGAAAAAGGATCCAGGAAACTGGGAGAAAGTAACGCAAGTGCGTTCTCGGCGATTTTAATCCGTTGGATGAAGGCCACGATGTAGGGGACATCTTGCTGTAACTCCGCGAATGGCGGTGGTGTGAAGGAAAGTGGAAGGGAATCGTACATGTGCGTGAGAAAGAGGTATCCGGAGTGGGAAAACGTAAATTATCGGGTCCAGAGCCCGGGCATAAATCGTTTTGGCCGGTGGGCGTTTGGAGGGGGGTTTATCTTTCGGCCACGAATTATTACTAAGCCGGGATTCGGTCCAGAGGGCCATCATATTAACGCTGATGGAGGAAAAGGGAGAAGGGTAGGGGCCTCTTTTTTTCCGCCCTGATACACAAGTCTCCCCGGGGAGCCACGTGACAGTTGGCCTAGAGATGTATGTATGTTTAGAGCAGGCTTCATTTCCAACGGCCAGAACTTAACCGGCTTATGATTGTCGAGCACGGATTGAAACAATCATTGCACTGGTTTGTCTGGTTCTATAAAATCTATCTGTATAATAACAAGTAATGAAATATCTGATAAACAGGAATGAAAATTATAATTTTGTGGAGAGCGAGGTGTCAAATTATTCTAATTTTCTAGTATTCACAAAAAAAATATATCAAGTACATATATCAAAGTATTTGTTAAGAAAATGATACTGGGCACCGTGTAGGAACATGTGCAGCCTACATGCTCCAACTCGCTTTTTCTTTGAGCACAAAAAAAGTTCCTCTGTCCAAAGCAATATGTTACTTATATGGAATAGCTTACCTTATAGAGCACAGGACAGTCTCTTATTTAGTCTATTTTTCCCCACTCTGTTTTTCCCTACGGCACTCCCCATTCTTATTCATCGCAACGTTCCGTTCATTTCTCTATTACGTGTCTTGAATCTTGCGGCCCTAGGCTCATCCGGCCCCCATTTAGAGCTATTGGGCCACTTTTCGGCACGCGAAGACCCACTTTCTAGTAGCTTCGAGCAGGAAACAGCGGGAACTCTTCCATTCGTCAATGGATAGAGAACAATAAGTTAGAATTACCGAGAGTCTAACCTGTAGCTTAAAAAGGGTAAACGATAGGCATTGAATATAGACAAATCATGATTAGGAATAACAATGGTAACAAGATATAGAAAAATCCAAATTAACAATAGAATTTACTGAATATTTACTGAAATTTTACTGAAAATGTGCGTATTTATGGAACACAATTATAAAGCTGGCAAGTAGGTTATAGGCCAACGCGATTTCCTAGTATTTTGTACCTGATGAATCTGAATCTGAATGAATGATGAATCACAAATGATTACCTTTATTCTTGCAGCTACAATGCAGCCCTATAGCGGATATCATTGCCCACATCTAACTTAAACTGTCTTATTTCAGGCGCTATATTCGAGCAGGGTACGGACGAAGTGCAATCGGCTTTCAAATTCGCCATGCTCATGCACAACCAGAACGTGACCGGCAGACGTTTCGAGCTTCAGGCCTACGTTGACGTTATAAACACAGCCGACGCGTTCAAACTCTCCAGGCTCAGTGAGTGCACACATTTAATCTGTTTATTGTACCACAAAATTGATTGCATGTCGAAAATCGTCTCAAAAATTGTTCACACCAAATACAAACAGGGGGTTGCTGCCGCAAAAGTAAACACCCATTATTACAGAGGGAACTGCGAAAGTAATTATTTTAATTGAACACATTTAATATTGATTTTCTCGCTTGGCATGACAAATTTGGATTAATTCAATTACACGCAAAGTCAAGTTTGATAAATTTATATTCACGAAAGTCAATTCATCTTAATTTACTAATTTAATAAACTGGTATTCCTACGATTAGAATCTCCGCTCTAATTATGTTGAAAAATGATACCGCAGCTAATTGAATATACCGCATCAGTCCTGGAAGGATTTTATGAAATTAATTTCACAGAAAAACCTAATCTGGGTACAAGTATTTGATCATTCTGATTCTGGGAAATAGTTTATTAGATTCGCAATTTCCGTAAAATATAATCTAATTCTAAATATTTATTTTTACTGCTCATAACAAAATTGTTGTCCTCCTACCTTGTGATAATATGCTTGGTAATTGATTTCACTTTAATAGGGTTTTATTAGAGTTTTTTCATATCTTCAAATCCTGTGGTTTAGTTATCTTCATTATTCCGTGGTAATAAATTATAAGGGTTAGGTCCGGAAACAAATGTATTATCATAGTTCTTCTGTTGTTTAGGAACTCCAGTAGACAAAACATTATAGCGTTCATTTCAAATTCACCTTACGAGCCTAAAAGTTATTTTCCAGGCAGTATAAAGTTTCTTTACATCACATTAACATTACAAACTAATCTTGTTCTTTTAATAAACTGACATTAATTTAGGTGCTAAATATCCCTATTGCACTGTTACTTATAAACTAATTGCTACTTTTATAATCCTTTAATTCAAATCCTGTAGTAAAACACCCCGCTGGAATTGAGCGATCGGTTTCACAAGAAATAGCGGTCAGTGTACGTGATAAAATGTGCAAATTTCATTCTGTTAAGCACGCGAGTTAAGGGCTTTAATTTAAACTGATTTTTAATGCAGGCGACTCGGAGCGACTTTTCATGCTCTCATGGCCGACTTATTGTATCGGCAAGGGATTTATACCACCCGATAGGGCTTTGAAGGGTTTCAAGGGCCGATAACATCGATCCAATGAATTTCACTCGACTAGTGAAACAGTTCGAATGGAATAATTTAAAGAATACATCTAGAAAATGATTAGAGGGATTTTAGTGTTGTGTAGGAAGCCATCATTATTGAAGGAAGAGATTGATCGGAGGAGATTAAATACTGATTAAATATGGAGTACTCGTGGAAAGTGATGTAAAAAAATGGAATGCAGAAATTCTGAGTGCGTATATGTACATTCCATAATATTAATGTCCATCATATTTGGAATAAATGAGATTACATTTTGGTGACTCCTTTTAGTTGTTAAGTTGTTGAAGATTACTTTCTATACAGTAGATGCAGAAATATAGAGCTGTTGTGCTACATGCACGATTGGCCTCTATCAGGGGTAATCTTAGGTTTTGACGGCGCAAAACGAATTACCATCTCTCTCGGGAAGTCGCAATGCGGTGTCGGGTTTCGACCGTTTTTTCTCCGCCTCCAGGAGGCCGCCTCGTTGATGACACTTTTCTTCTGACCGACTTAAATAGAGTGCTATTAAAACGAAATAATATCCCCCCGCTTATTTCTTTTTTCATTTCTTTTTCACGTTTTTCATGTCCGATAATAATTAGTGAAGGAGAGGACTTCGTTAAGAAAATGTAAAGAGTGCAAGACTTGTCGCAGGTTCATTAATGTAGGCCTTTAACGAATCGTAACTTGCATGTATTTTATTTTTTTAAGTGTGCTCTTCAGGCCTCTTTCTAGCAATTATTTCCAATTGGTGCGTTAGTTTAAATTTATTTCAATTTTAGTTACTTTAGTTTGCTGAATCGGACCACAAAAGGAAAGAAAAATATCACCTCGTAGATAATGATATTTTGTTATAATCACAAGCAAGTGGGAATGAGCCCACGATTGAAGACAAGCGAATTAGTTTAGAATTTACTTGTTAATGAACCGGTCGCCGGGCAGGGTTCAGAGCAAAACCTTCACAAATGTCTCCTAGAAAAAAGAATGAAGTGAAATAAAACTGTTCCTATCCAGCGTTACCGGGAAAGGAATTAAATTTAACAGCGCGATTTCCTGCGCCGAGGAAACGTAGACGCTATAAATAAAGAGCTCCCCTCTAACCTAAGTTTCATATTTCAGGGGCGAGGGCGCGGGGTCGATCGTGTGACCGCCTATGTCATGTGGGGGAGGTCACTCTCCCCACCTTATGTAGTTAAGGCCAATATCTTATTGGAATTGTTCCAATTGGCCGGCGGGCTAGTGCCACCCCGCTCTGCCCCGTCGATATATCAAAATAGTTGCTTTGCCCCCACCAAAGCCCGGAGAAAAACCGCCCCCTCTGGGGGAATCGCCTAACATTCGGCCAAAAAACCGCCGATGGCCTTTTTCCTTGTTGGAGGGGCGAATTTTTGCGAAACAACAACTACACTTAAAATGTATGCTGCCTTTGGAAATAACCGAATTTATATATTGCTCCTACGCTCCTTAGTTCTTCCGGTAGTACATATAAGTGGCTTGGAAATTTTTTAAATTTATTATAGAAAATCAACCTTTATGGTTATAAGCGTTAGAATTGTTAATATTCTCTAGAGAAGGGATTGTGTGTGTCTAAAATAAAATCGAAATGGCGAAAATTATCTCAAATAAGATATACTTTGTACCACTCCGTACAATTTCTTGCCGCATAATGAACAAGGAATACAATTGCGTTTAAATTATATTGTGAAAAGAGGGCGAATTGGGACTGCAGAAATCCCCCTCTGATAAACTTGTCGTTACGGGCTAGGGCGTCACTTTCGGCTTTCGTGTCGGTTAGCGCCCGTCTGAAACTCTTCCTAAATAAACGGGTCATAAATTCATGCCGCGGCTCTAATTGAAAAGCTAGTTTACAAAATATTACGGCCGCTTTATTAATGAGTCAATTGAAATCGCCAACTCTGCACTTTAAAGTACCCCTTATACTGGCTAAGTTCGGGACCCCATTAGGCGAAGTTTCCCCGCTGGATGAGAAAGAGTGATTAAGATTAATTATTTTTTTTGTGCCACCGATTCAAAACGCCGACAGATCGGCGACAAATCGTGGTCTTGGGCAAATTATCAAGTAGTTGTTTTGAGCACCATCAAAATTAATATATATCATCACTACGTAGATACCTGCTAAATTACATTGCTTTCCTTCCATTTACGTTAAGTTTGCATGTTTTAAATACTTTTTAGGACAAACAATGTTACTCTGGAATTTCATTGTTAGTAGTATAAAATATACTAATATATTTATCCTAATACAAACATCTTTGGAAACAATTTGCTCCAGATTTATCTTCAAATATTAGATATATGATATAATTTCTGATTAAGACAGGGCTAAATATGTTACCGAATATTATTCATTTCTTAAAGCTACTTTTATTCAGACTAATAATCGGTAATCAGCACAACACCGATAATGCGGATTTGTCAATGTAGTAAAGTTGTGTAACGTGTCGGTCGAATAATACTGGAGAAACAGATTTTCTCCTAGAAACCCAGTTCTGGACCATTGCTATCGGGAATCAAATCTAATTTATTTGGGGTTGAAGTTCAACTTTAGTCTAGGGGTCTTAAGCTCGGAACACCAGCTCGGTCCCTCTCAGAGCCACCTTAAACTGAAATACTATGGGATATAGTGAACAGCGCGGACCTGATATTTTCCACGCATGAAATATTCATGTCGCTCATTTTTTCCCGACTGTAGTATTGTGGAAATCTTCATTAAAATATTTTAATCTCGACTCCTTCGACTGTTCTATTTTTTTCCACTATTCTCTGCTAGATTTTTTACTGTGCACCGCTCCAAGTACTTCCTTTTAATAATCGTCGGACTCATTTTCTCAGCATTTCTTTGTCTCGTATTTATATACAGGGGAGGTTTGAACTTGTGGTCTTCAAATATCCCAGGAGAATTACCTAGCTAAAATAACCCGTGGTCTTCGGTTGAAATTTCTGTTCGAAGGAAAATTCCGCATGATAAGAGCATAGAGGAAAATCTCGTATATTTACAATATTGAAATTTAAATAATATTATTAACTAATGCATGTTATTAGTTATCATCACAATGTAATTGGCATATATTCTCCCAAACCATAGGAGCCTATTTAAATATAATAAATGGTCAATTATTAATGATATTTTATTGATAGTTTAGGATCTAAATAGCAAATTGAACAGTGAATTTCGTAAAGGTTTTGTTCCCGAATTAAGGCCTAAATTCTGTCCAAGTTAAGGGAGGGGCCGGAGAACAGATGTCGCCCGGCCCAAAGCAGTATTTCCTCGGCTAGGGCGTTGGGGCGTTCACTATCTCTATCTCTCTCGCTTTCACTAGGCGGCCTCTCTTTCTCTCTCTCTCGCTCCGCCCCCTCCCTCCACCTCTCTCTGGCTCCCAATAATACAGCTTCGGTGTTAAATATCGGCCACATGGCGCCCCTTGCCGCGGCCCCAATTAACGAATGGAGGCCGCAAACGGAATTATAAACCTGGGGCCGTAAAACGGGTAAAGATCCTACCGTTTTATCGCCAACACACCCCAACATCGCCCTTTCTACCGATATAATTCACAGTTCAATCCATCCCAAAAACCACTCCCCGGTTTGTGAGTGAAACGTTTTAATCCGCTCCGCGTATTGAATTTTTAGCGCCCGAATTTAGCGGCGCCCGCAGAAATAATTGAAGTGTACTCCGGTTGTTTCATCGGAAAAGTTGGTTATCTGCAGCTTGATGGGAATAGGGACGCGTACATTTGTACTGGACGGAAACAGGAATTTTGATATTCATTATATCATATTCTGTGAGTACAAATTTGAAACATACGATTGCATCATCATTGCATACAGTTGATTTACTTTATGCTAAAAAAAATCAAAGCAGAAAGGTCTTATCAATAAATATCCCTTCATTCATAATCTCAATAAAAATTATTTGGAGCTTTCTTTTTAATTTGCAAAAAATGAATTGATTTTACTAGACTTACTCCAGAATAAGCCTGGAGCGTCAGCTGTACATACAAGCTCTTAATATACGAAGCATTCTAATTTATGTAACGCGGGCGTGTGTGTTTTCATTTGTTTCACAGATAAACAACGATAACATCCACGAGAGAACTGCTTTGCATTGTAACTCAATATTGTGTAACCTATAAATGAACAGTAAAGTGTTGACAAATATTTATTCAATGCATATTTGGACACAATATTGTATCAAAGTTGGGCAAACAGTTTTCATGCACCTGGTTCGATTCGGAATCTGCGAGTAGAAAATAAACATAGGATATATAAGTGTATTCGTAGTGGTGATTCATAACTGTAAGCGAGTTTTTGACATTTTTACCAATTAATTCGGTACCAATAATACAGACACATTTTCAAATTGAAGTAATGGTTATCGTGCTGGATGGTGGTCTATGAACGATTACTGTATTAAATTGTGGACAATTTTTCTCCAAGTTTTCTCCAAATTGAGGGTTTCGGAAAATCCAATCGAAAACTACAAACCGAACAAAGAAAATCAAATGTACCCTCGATTGTAATCTTAAACCTTGAATTTCCCTATACTGAAGCGGACATACGTACCGTTTAAACTCGTCGTGTAGAATTTAATCGTAGGGCGGAATCTGTGAGGTCCCACCGACCTCATTCATTCCCGATGGCAATACCCTTACATTTAACCAGAGGAAACCGAACAGGGGCCCTACCCGAATTGCGGCCGGCTACCTACGACAGCCAATCCCACGGAATATTTCGGGACTCCCCCGGACCATATCACACACACACAGTGCACAGTCATGTCGGCTAAAACCCCAACGTCCTATCGGTACCCTGTCCGGAACCTAATTACAAACAAATATCCAGGATTAAACGAACTACTGCCACTCTTGAATTACCACTAATATCAGGCGGGATCGCGAATACTGTGGGTAGAACCTCGGTTAGCTCGGTTCAACCTTCAGCACTGGTCAACCTTTGTTGGCGGAAAGCTTTGCAATTCTATGTCTGACCCAACTATAAAGCAAGGGAAATTGTAACGAACAATTAAACTAAGCGCGAATCAATTATATTCTTCAAAACACTGCATCCTACTAAAACATTGATACGTTTGTATCGGGTAATTTTCTGTAATAGATGCTTGACCGTGTAATTACAAAATTTATGTCTAAATTAATAATAGGAATTCGGGCGACCAGTGATGTTCGGATGTTTTGAAATCGTCCAAGGGTGCATTCCTGCCCATCTCCAATATATAAATCGGGTTCCCATAAATCCTCATTCTTTCGATATCGGATTTCGGCGGCACTGTAGTGTCCGGGACGAGAGAGAGAGGGAGACAAAAAGGCGGATGGAACAAAAAGCCCGGCTATTCCGGGCGCGTTTTTTTCATTCAAAACAATGCGGAAAACCATCGTGAGAGTGATACACGTGTGGATTTAAATCGTTATTTTATTTTCGTTACTTTATTATCGTGATTATGTTTTTGATGAACCGACGGATTGCTTAACCGGTCAATGTGTTATACTGAGACAACGTGCCCGCTCTTTATTTTCTGGTTTACCGAGGGTTACCGACTATCATGGTTCTCTTCGAACAACCCCATGTAATCCTCTGTAGATTTTTCATGTGGGTAGATAGTGCGGCGCTGAACGTACCTCCCCCTTCACTACTACACTCAATTCTTATTATTGTTGAGGGCGGTGGGAGGCACTCCACCTTGGTCCATTACTGGTCGACCCGAGAGCGGTTGGGCTCACTCATGCGTTTTAAAGCTTTCGCTCCGCGCCCCCGTGGTTTCCCACCGGCCTCCTTTTCCGTGGGACCTTTTTTGCCGGTAATTTTGCCGTGCTCACGTACTCGAAAAACTCGTATAATTTACCTGCGTTAAGATTAAAGGGCGAGCGAAATTTGTACTGTGAGGAGGGATCTACGGCACTACGGTGTGGACAACAGTACACTAAGGCTAGACCTGCACGATCTAGGACGAAAGCTAACAAATTTTCTGATCTAGATTACCTATGGACTTTCAGTTACAATACTGCCCTGGCAAACGTACGCTGGTTCAACAGATTACTGTTTTTACTTAATGAACATCCCCTCAGAGTCCAGAACAACGAAGACAAAGACAGCGTACGAGATATAACCATTGACAGTATATAACACATTGATTCATTGCAAATAGCGTAAAATAATTCGAGTGGACAGCGTTTAACAAAATTTAACCCTCTCTCCTAATCTTGGGGAGATAGGGAAGGAGAATCAAATTCAATTTTGGATCCAATTCTTGGGGATAGAGTCTGAACGGATTGACCTGATTGAAAGACAATCTGCTGGCCACGCGTAATCCCTTATCCCAGTACCCAGCCGAACATTGCTACCGACCGGAGCCGTCGAACCTAATACGAAACCTTATTTTAATGTTTAAATATTAATCCATTTCTTTCTAATAGTAACTCCCCAACAGATTGTACGAACAGCAGATTCATAATAATTTAACTTAATAGTAACTGACGATGTATATTTAATGAACGAGAACTCAACAAGAACTAATTTTTTTATATTTGAAATAATAGAAGATATAATCTACATACATTTCTGATGAATGATCGCAGCCTTAATTGCGGCCTAATTGCAACTATCCTTAAAGTTGGTAAGTTCAAAATACAGACAGTAATTCTACCCCATGTAATACTCCAGAATGTAAAACTTCCCGAATATTTGAGAGTTTCAGCGTGGATGCTTCTTATTTCGTTTCCCCCAAGTGTGGGCCGCAGCTGGTCGGCAAATTAATCCGTTATACGCCCCTTTATTCCCCATATTATTTCCCTTGCAGTCTGTCGTCTATTAAATCGTTTGGAACGAAATCAATACGGTCGTTTGACGATACTATAAATTCCTTATTGTACATAAATCAGGCATTAATCTTATCATCAACTAACAGGCATCAAGCAGAATTTATCTGATTAACTCCCAATGATCGATCCTAATCACAAAAGTAAATGTACGATATCATCATTGCGAATTATGTTAAATAATTTTCTATTTATTTAAATTTATACAAAAAAATATTTCGGATATATTTTTGAAGATATTAAGTTCAGAAAGCACCCATAGCTCATTCTTATCCAGTTGTTGTGGAGAAGTTGGAAAAGTTTTTTTTCGAAAAATCGAATTAATTTTTAATCTTGACCCCACCGAAATTTTATATTAACATCAAAAGGGTTGACGCATACCTCCGGGGCGGCGGTTGAAACTCCAATATTTACGGCCCGGTTTTCCCTTCGCACTTTTCGTTTTTATCTTTTTTTAATTCGCCGCCCCACAATTAGCGCTGTAGTTGGTATTAATTAAAAGGTCGCGGCGGAGGGTAATCCGATGTAAGCGCCGCCGCAGCGAAACCTGCGGCGGGGGCGTGAACTGTTTTTAGGCTCCCGCCCCCGCGTCCGCCACCGGCCGCTCGCTAGTTTTATCTTTTTGCGACATTATTAAACACCTCGTGTGCCCCCAGGCAGCCCGGCCCAATTATTGCCCGCGTTTATAACGGCAATTAAATTAATTATTAAACGCCCGCGGGGGCCAGGAATTGGGCGGCTTGGCCAATTATCCTTATTAAGGAAACCTGGAGGGCCGGAAACAAAAAGATGATGCCGACCCCAATTTCGAGGAGCGGTGCCTGCGGCATTTTATGTTATGCCTCTCGCAATTTGCTCTAATTAAGACAATGACCAATTAATGTTCTTTTCTTTGATATTATTGGATACTTTTAGAGAATGTTTATTTCAACATTTCATTACATTTACCATACAAGTACATTTGTGTAGTTAATAAGTTAAAAGCAACTTTAATACCTAAATTTGGGTTTTATTTCTGGTTTCACCGAGAAATTTTCAAATGCTGTTTTTGTTTTCGATTGTATTCGCAAACAGATATCCGCAAACGTGTCTATTACTGTTTAAAGATATAGGAGATTCATTTATACGTCAGTGGGATATAAACATAGTAATGTAGGGCTAGAATTATCAAAATAATTAAAGCCGTCGAGGATTAATTATATACGCATTAAACACCTTTAGCTGTTTGTTGTTACTGTTCATCAGAAATCAGATGGTTGGTTTCCACTAACTGATTTGGACATACACGAAGACGGTTTTGGTTTTTCGACTTCTTCATTAGCATTCCCTCAATTGAGAGGCACATACCCATAATGATTATAAAAAATTGTTTCTCATTGCTTAAGAATGATGATTTTTTACAAGTTCTTAGGCAATAATATTTTTTGTGTTATACAATTAATCTTATGGTGCGAACAATTCTCTAGTTTAAATTTTGTATAAATAAGTGGCCAATTAAATATTGTAACTTGGGGCCAGTTCAACTTTTCAATATGCAGATAACTGTATTTATGCCGGCTTATTATTCAACAAAAAACCGGCCACTTTCCATTTGCCGTCAGATCGGTCGGACGTTGCCCGGGGGATACAAGAAACCAGGTGAACCGCAGCGGTAAAAAGCGGAGGTCGAGCCGCCGGCTAATTATTGTTGGCCGGGGTGTGGAACTGACTGCGAGTGGCGGAAGCGTCGACGAAAAAAGCCCGGCACCCGGCGGCACCATGCAAATTTATTAAGCGGTCCCGCCCGGCTAAGTGCTTCGCTCGTTACGGCTAAGAAAAAGGGGACGAGTCCCGGGCCGGCCTATTTTTTTCCCCCCTTTTATTTAAAAAATTGATCTGGGACCACACCCGAATTAATTTGTCCGCCGCCATCTAGCACTGTCCGCGCACACGTCAGTGACAGTGATTTTGGTTTATCGCCACTTATCTGTCTAGACAGATTCCAGCCGCTATAAGAAGTTAGTGTATGGGATACCGCCTACTAGAAATGCTTTTACTTTGAATCCAAATAATTCACTTTTAGTTTCAACCATCTTCAATAACACGCATTAAATAACATTTTAATAATTACGTGGGGGGTATAAGTGTTGTGTTTTTTATTTGCGGTTTCAATTTAGCAACAATAATTAAAACTATACCACGTACTATAATCCTTAATTATAGTGACAATACTCCTGTAGAATTTATTACTCCTGTTTAATTTGAATTAAAACGTATAATAAAGAAATGCTTAGAACCATAATTCCCGTAGGTATTAGTTAAATATTTCAGTCGTCGGATAATTACGTGGCGTTTACTCGGGAGGTTCTCATTTCAGAATATATAGATATATAATTGGGTGTTTACGGACTCGTGTAAGCCCCCGAGACAAATGATGCGGGTTTATTTCCCTGCGATCCCGCAGTCGTCGCTCTCTTTTCAACTCACGGCCTCCTCCATCTCTCGCGAATCTCATTCCATCCAATTATTCCACGGGGTAGTATCCACCTGAGAGGGGCGAGGGGGGGGGGGCTCGAGGCCTCATTACGGGAGGATTTGCTTTAAAAGAAAAGCCAGACCGGCTTCGAACCAATTGCCAATTCCATTCCCTCCGCCGGAGAGTCGGAATCGAAGAGCGGGCGATTTTTTTTTCAGGGGCTCTCGATGGCCCTCCCCGCCCTGTGAAAAGACCCTCTCGATGTATTAATTAATCGCCGATTCGCCCGAAATCAAACTGTTTCTTGGTTCGGTATTGACGGGCGAACCGCCGACAAGCCCGCCCTCCTGACATTCATTTTCGAGACGATGAAAGCCGATTGCGAATCATTCCTATTTTCCATTACTACTTTGGCGACAGGAAATTTCAATTGGTATTGTTCAGCGACAAATGCTGTGGTTCTTAACTATTCATCTCCCGGTCTTTCAACGGAATTTTCTGAAAATATATCGGACAGTAAATAAAAATTAGTAGATATGCGATATTACATGTTGTAACCGTAGTTGGTTTAGTTGCCAAGAAAAGGTAATGCGGTATTTCTTCTCTGGCTGTATTTTAATGCCGTGCCCTATTCATCAAAACGAAATCGGCTATCCTTTTACAGCAGCAGGGAATTAGACACGTGGAGAGCCGGGCGAGTGTGGGTTGTTCGCTCCCGAATTTTTTAAATGTACACAAATGCCAGGGGAATAATGCATGACCGAAGAGGAACGACCCTTTTAGCCCTCTCGTTTGACGCGCTCTGACATAGCGGGAAAATGGTATCTCTCACACCGCCAAAACGCGCAATTCGAATACGGCTTGAATTAATCCACGGCCATTTATTTTATAGAGTTAAATAATGAAGTTAAATACAGTGTCCGTTCGCCAGTTGAGAAATGTAAAATATCTGTACAACAATTACCGCTTTCATTAATATTTAATGGAATCTGGTGGTGTGGGGGGTGGGTGCGTCTCTTCAAACGTCCCTTCGCCGTTGCCCCGCTCGGTTCCGGTGAATTAAAATGGCAGGTATAATTGCATTTGTAATCAGGGGCCCGGGGACTCTTGATTTAATTCAGTTATCCGTTGAATTTCACCTTCGTTACACGCATCATTATCCGACCCCAAATGGAAATGGGGTTGCGGAGTGTGTAATTTATTCGAAGTTTCAGAGCCAAAGAGGGAAATTGTGGCCGTTGTGAATTTTCACGCATTGATAGAGCCGGCAACTCAGAACGGGCAGAGGGATTAAGAATTGCGAAGCTTTATTAGCTATTAATCTTTAATATAATAATTAATAGTTATAACTGGATGCACGAATATTATATAATGACGACTTCCTTAATAATTATAAATTAAAATGAATGAAAAATCATTCTATAATAATTACTTGATTACTAATTTTTGTGAACACCCAGAACCGATGAGAAGCAATTTCATTTCATAGTAATGACTTAACTAAGTCCCTTAGTGGTTTTTAATATTGCACATTAAATTGGAATTTTTTCCCTACTCAGCCTGTAGCCTTGATCCTTCGCAGGCTTTAATCTAAGTTCCACAGGTAAATTTTTAAATAACGCTGCGACTAACATGTATGGCGGGATTTTCAAGATAAAGTAGGGCGGACTTTGGCTAAGGTATTCTCGGTTAATGAAAAAGGACTTATGAGGAAAGCAAATTTAAATATACAACCAACAAAGTAGAGATTAGTCAAGTAAAGTTTCACAACTTCATTACTTTAAGACCTTTGAAGTACTGGCTTGTGAGAATATCCCCTACTTTCTGTTCACATAAATATTTTCTTTAATAAAGCAACATAATTAAAATATCTGCTTTCATTTCAGAAGTTAAGTTTTACTTACAGGTATTTCGAACACTTAAATTTGTATGTGCTCATTTTGACTTACATGTACATAAATAAAATGTAAAGGCGTTTGTTATGTTTACCTCTACTCTGAATCTTTCTCAAAAGCCTAATCTAATCTCCCCGGCCAATATTTTTCTTCTTACTTCCAGTTAATTATTACCAAACACGTTAATTATAACAGAACAGATATTTCTATGCTAAAAAAAGGGCGAAAAAATCATGATAATTACGGTATTACCTTAAATATTATTCCTTAAAACGGTCTCTCCAGCCCTATCTCTCGTAGTCTTCATGATTACTCGGATGCCGATGTGTTACACAAAGTGTCAAACGGGTATCAGAATTGCGCTAGGACGATTAACGTCCTTTAAAAGCCGTAGGTGAAAATGACCCCTCTTTTCTCGGCGGGAGGTGGGGGCTTAGTTCCTTAAAATAGGCCCCTAATCTCGACGGTCCTTATTAAATTTTTCCGTTAAGTTACACGACAGTGGCATCGGCCGGCAGTGGGGCGGTCTCAATATTGGGCCATTAGCGTGATAGAGTGTTTCAATTATAAAAGCACCCCCCGCGGCGGCGGCCCGGGACGCTCACTCACTCAGCCCGGGCCTTACTTAGAGGCACCCCGCCTCCCCCTCATCCCCCACCGACAGGACCCGAAAGCCCCGTATTAATTCAATTAAACGGCTCTCGCACAACCCCCTCCGCGCCCAGCTTTGGCTTGGCGGCCAATCGAATTAACGGGGATTATTGGAAACGGGGGATGCGACCCCCCTCACCCATCACCGACGGGCACCGGCCGTAGCTCCTCCCACGGTTCTCTCCCCTCGAGTGAGATCCAATTGAGCGACGACACTGTCGGCGTAATGCGATTGAAAGCCAAGAATTTAGTAGAATTGGTATAAAAGAAATAAGGGGAGAGAAACGCTGCATTGAATACCGCAAGGGAGCTAATGAAGAAGTAGAAGTTAGAGATTAGGAATGTTTTGTTACACCCCCTTCATGAAGTGGCATATCCTATATAATACAATACACAAATATATGAGTGTCAAAAAATTATGTGCTAACTCTAAACTGTGTGTTTTAAGGGAATTAATAGTTGTAACTTATCAAGAAGTAAACTGGAATATGAGTTCTTAATTTTATTATTTTAAGATTATTAAAATTAAATAGATCAAGAAAGTAGAATAGGTCCAGGTTTTAGGTATTGATGTGAGTGTTTAAGCCGACCGGAGGGGTTCGGAAAACCTTTAAATAATCGTGGATTTGGAGGGGGGTCCCGTCTTCCTTTTATTGGCGGAGGTCGGGTTCAGCGACGGCACCGACTCCGTTTAGCATACATATTGAATAATAAACGAGCCGTCCGCATTTCCGTTTTAAAACCTGTTTGCCTCGACCCGACCGTATTTTTCCAGTCTGTCCCCCAACAGCAAATCTCGATTCGCGAACAGGAAGGGCCCCGGTCGGCTCCGCTTTCGGATTTAAATTGGAATTTCGAAGCGGGCTCGAAGTCTCGAAAACAAATTTTTTTGATATGCCGCCCGTAAACACTCCCTTGTCGGTATTCCGATGATGCTAATAAAAAATAATGCGCTCATCAGAGACCCGCCTACATTATAGACTCCAGAATATATATTAATAACCATGTATTTAGACCGCATTTAGAAGTGTATTTTATAATACATAAATCTTGTTTTGTCATGGGAATTTACACCAATGTTTAAGTGTAGATAAATCACTCAGGTGCGCCCTTAATAATTCTGGCTGAATATGAACCAAACACTTAGTTATAACGTATTATTTTAATGTTACTGCCCAAATCAAATTGGGCTTCCAACAATAATATGTGTAGACATAATTATTCTTAATATATTGTTAATTTCCAACGAGTCTTTTAGTTTTCCCTCCTATTTTTTATACAGCTTACTGCCCTTTATTTCCTCCTAATAGGAAAATTTTACATTCGGCATTTTCCTGCATTTTCACAACGGCTAATTTCGCCCTTTCAAAAAACACGGCCATTAAAGAAAATTAAACAAAATCATTTTATATATAATGAAACCATGATAAATTCAATACTACACCGCTGGGGGATGCAGTTACACGTCGGTTTATTATTGTGCCGCATTAACGTGGGCTGCAAAAACTGTTGCGTATAATTATGGCGTTGTGGGACTGATAATTAATATTTAATTGATGTCACATAAGGGAGTAATCTGAGCAGCTTTTATTTGAGGATATATTGTCCTTTATTTTTGTTACTGCACAATGTAATCAACAATTCGCGGTTGTAATTCTAACGAATCTTTTTTTCCGTTAAAAATTACCGACATAATATTCCTCCACCTCGTGTTTCCTTAGAGTTTTAAAACATGACGGTTACAACACAATTTTGCATTTTGAAAAACACGATTCATACAGGTGACTACGTTTTCCTTGATTGTAATTCAATTACACACTGTGGGTAAGCCCATATACCTCCATCAGCGCGATAGCCTTGCCATTGTGATTTATTATTAATTTCAGCAAATGTAACGAAAGGTTCGAATTGTCGAATAAAGATTTGTAATTTTATTTATCTCCATATTTCGTCTCCGTCACATAAAGAGCGTTCCTAGGAACGAGGTAGGCTTCCAAGACACTGGCCTAATAGGAAGGTGCCCCTTCAGGGGTTGATTAACAACCCCTTCCCCCGTTCTCCTTTTCCGATTTGCCGCCCCTTCCGGGGAATATTTTGGGAAGTTATCGGAAGCCAAAAACTTGTCTCGGCCGGTGGACGTGGCAGGGGGTGCCTCATTATATAAAACGGGCTTCCTCCCGCCAGCCGCCATCATCACTCCTTATGCAAACTCCCGCTTTATTATTTCCCTTTAATTAAGACGGTTCCCGAGGCCGCACTAATTACATTTCCATGATATCCGCGTACACTCAAGTCTTTTTGGCGGCTTCCCAACGCAGGGAGGTGGACTCTTCGGCCACTCTCCCAGAGATTCGCGAGCTAAAAATCCAATTCAAAAAGCCGGCTGATCTACCTTTTGTTTTCCGATGTCTAACATTACTTGGTTCTCAGTGGAATTAAGCCTAAAATTGTTTATTAAAGTAGTTTAACTCGAGTTTAGTATCGGAGCAAATGACAGAACCCTTCATGAACAATTCAAAACGTGTCTCACTTAAATGAAATATTGGAAAATTTTCTGATAAATATATATGGCTCACCCTCTGAATTATCGTATATGTAATACACATACTTTTAGATGTACTCCGTTGCTACTACATTATCCTATTACCACGCCTAATTCCCGACACTGGGTGTTATTCGGGGATTGATGCCTCTTCTAAAAGACGGAATACGGGCCATAAATCGCGCCTAACGGGTATCCGGCCGTCGTTAAACCAGTAGTGGGTGTTTGGGGGGAGGGGGTTCCCGCCCTCGTCCTGTATAAAACATACGTAGGGGACGCTCGGATGTAGACATATTTCGGTTCGTGGCGGTGTTATTAGCGCCGTGGGAGGCTTTGCCCTGACGCACACCTCTCCTGATGTTAGGTGCCCCCCCTCCGGTCCCCTGAGCCCTACTTAGCCTCCCGGAGCCCTTTACTTTCTACTGTCTTTTCCCCGCTCCCTCCGTCCCCACCCTCTTATCTCCATCTGTAAGCGGTGGCAGCGTACAAATGGATCTCTGCATGAGGAAAGCGCGAGATTAGAGTTGAAGTGTTCACTCGGTAGTCGCTCTCCTCTAGGGAAGCGACTGTTATATTTCGATAATACATTCGCGAAGCTTGAAGTTAATGGTCCTTAAATACATTTTAATAGTCGTTCAGAGGGCACCGTTGGGAAGAGTTGGAGTGGATTTTAATTGTTTGTGAAACTGATAGGGGGGATGTTAAGCAAATGTTTAAAGCATTCTCTAATGGGATATTCAGAGTCTAAACACTAAAGTACAGCAATTGCATTTGATGTAAAAGTATATTTTAAACTGGCTAGTTGGATATATATCCTCCGAAATATTTTCACTTTTTTTAGTGACTACCTTTATAATCTAGCTTACTATTTCTCAATGAACGTTACTCACGAGAATAAGTAACGGGGTGGCATTTATAATTATTCATTAGAATATATGCCTCCGCTAAATTTAAATCGACAAACGGATCATAAGGAAAGTTAGCCCACTCATAGCAGCGGCCACCTTCCGGGAACCATGAATATGTAAATAGTCTGTTTTACATCCGTATGAATAATCATCGGCTCTGCCTTCACGCCCCGGCCCTCGACCCCCCGGGCTCACCGCGCGGTGTTGGAAAGTGTTGGAAAATTTCTCAACATCGCCCGCCAAAATATCTGTTTATAAATACGCCCCGGCACCGACGGAATTAATATGTATGCGATCCATGAATTTTGATTATCGCCCGCCGACCGGATCCGCAGGGGCCGGGAGAATCGAGGCCGCTGGCGTTTGGATGGAGTCAAAATGCAGATTCGGAGCCAAACCGGAGGCATCCTTGGCTCGGGTTCCGGCAAGTTCAGATTTCCCTTCAGATAATTGCCCCGATCGTTTTCTTTATGGGAAGATAACGTAAATTTGAGCTACTCAATATTCTGAGGGCCTGGGAAAATTTAAGAATACTCTTCGTGTAATTTGATATATAGCTGGTATTTTATGTATTCCGTACATTTATTTCTACAATAACACTGCTATGGACGTATTAAATAAAAAATGAAAGTGGGCATAACAGATCATAAAGTGCACATAGATTGGTCCATTGGTTTTCTTTTGAAATTTCACTGTCCGCCAGAATTACTTATGTGATTAATCCGTTTTGGAAATACTCCGTTACAGAATTTTTATGGAATTTCAAGTTCCTCGCGGAACATTGAGAGGACAATTATCTTGATAATATGAATCCATTTCATGGAGTTCATTTAGTAAATACAGTCATATACTCTGGATTTAGTTATTCCCAGCAGGTGTACCCGTTTATATATAACTTAATTTGAAACGCAAACAAACGGACCGAAGTGAACTTTTTCCGGGCAGTTAGGAACGCGAATAACGGCCCGTTACCCCGAAAGGAGCGTCCGGCTATGATTTACCCGGGCCGTATGAAACGGAGTCCGGAAACCGAGTTTTTTCCTCCCCTTTTGATGAATAATTTATTTTCCGTATTTTTCCACCCCGCCCTCCTCCGCCCAATATGTATGTATTTTTTTTTCGGCGGCCCTCAAAAGTTCGCGAGTTGCTGCTTGAAATATGCTGCGCGCCCCCCGCTTGGAGCTGAATGATTTCCCGGACCGCAGAAATGTTCTGTCCTTCGTTAGAATTATGTGATGCGCTTTCCGTATTCGAGGTCGGAATTATCAATAATTCAAGATACGAAAACGGATTATTTTTAATAATAGTTTATTTTAGTCATAGATTATATAAATTGTGTATAATTTATTAGTAAAAACATCTGGGTTTTTGAGGTTTGGTATTTTGACATATTCTATGGTGTAGGTGCTGGCCTCAGTAGTATTCAACCGTTTTACAGTTTAAATGACTTACAGTACATCAAACTCCTGCCGGCCCAGTTTCACGGAAAACGTGGTTTAACATGGCTCCCGTCGGCCAGAAAGTATACGAAACCCCCATGCATAAACGGGCCCCTACAAATCCTTGACAGAGACCCTAAGTGCGATGGAGAGAGGGCGAGAGAGCGAGAGACCGAGAAGCAGCAGCAGGGGGTGGGAGCCGACCGTCGGTTGAAAAGAGAGGGGAAAATAGGCGCGAACCTAGCGCCGTTCTGAATTATTCATGGCCGCCCCGCGAATTGTCCCCCGCTATGGGATTGCCATTTGATATTTCTGGAATTGAACTGTTCTTCTCAAGCCCCCCGCCCACACACCCCCTACCCCACCGTTCCGTCGACATTATCCCGGGGGCAACAAACTCCCGAATCTCTACTGTCAGGAAAAAATATGCCTCCAACGATATACCTTTGCATCACTTTTATTTATTTTCCGCCCCTTCTCCCCTTATTTGTCAGACCGGGTTCAACATCTGCCATCGTCAGTAGGAGTCCGTTCGCAGTACAGTCGGTACCAGACCCCCTATACAAGAGAGTGGTAACATTAACAGCTTTTTACTATTTTACTTCTGCAGGAGAGTAAGGAAACAATTAGAGACGCTCATACCCAATAATCGAACTAGTTTCCATGAATATTCCAAATATATAATTTATTTTTATACTTCAAAAAACATTAAATAATGTTTTTGTTGCTTCGTTATTACTGTAGGAACAATAAAAACCATAGAAAAAATTGAATCCCCTTTAATGATTAAATAAACTGACTACACATTATATACTTTTTTTAATTTGACTAATTAAAAATATGACCACTTATTAAAAGAACTAAACAATATTATTTTAAATCAGTGTTCGTATTATATAATTATAATAATTTATTAATTAATAGGCATGTACAGGAGGTTTCTCTTATGTGAAAAAAACTTCGGTCTAATGTAGAAATATCTTTTTATGTAAATGTTTAAAACTGGAGAACTGTAAAGGGGGAAAACCGAAAAGTCCATTGCCTTATTCAGGAGAAGTATATTGCAGGCGTTATCGGTCATTGAACTTTGTTAATATGTCTCCGGGGTCTTTTGGCTGCGCAAAAATTTTCTGCCCAGATGGGTAAGTCATAGATCTTCTTAATGGCAAATTTGTCCACTGGCGCATGGTTTATGGTTATTTCTCAAAGTTACTTGCTGATATACTGAATTGTAATCGGAATTTGTATAATATCTTATTACAAGTTCTACAATTAATCACGTGAATAGTTGTGCTGAGAATTATAAATGTTTTAAATTAATGACGACGGGCTCTCTATTGAAATATTTCGAATTAGAACGCGGTCTAAACAGCTGTAAATTAAGCTTTTTTTCATGATTACCTTAATTGATCCAATGGAAGAATTACACTGATAAATAAGCCTCAATCATGTTGAAGTAATAACTTTTCTTAGGAGTCTCTAGAGGGAGAATGCTTTCTCTAAATTTATGGTCCGGTGATACAGCCAACATCAAAAAACGAAAAAAGCTACGGGAAAAATTGCCAGCGGATTGTTACACTCGGACGACGTCATCCGGGTAATCGCATTGTGGCATTGGCGGTTTTTAACGAGGATCAGACGTCTCCAGGGAAGTTTTCTCTCGCTCGTTTCCTTTCAGAGAAATGAAAAATTGTAGGGGGAATAGCGGTGAATAATCGTGAATTGGATACGAAATTGTCCTTCCGTTTAGTTAACAAACCTAAAAATCAGATAAAAGACAATCAAAGAAAAGATGCGCAAAAAACTCAGTGCTTCCAGAGCCCTCTAATATTCGCTTAAATATCAAATATAGTATACAGAGGGCCATAATGAAAGGGTAATGAATAATAATTGAATTAGGAAATAATCTAAAGAAATAGGAAATGTCTACCGATTTAACTTAATACTATATTTTTATGACCTTTTGAGTATAACTCCCGGTTGCAGTAATATCTTATTTTGTACAATAAACATCCATAGTCACAATTCAAAAATATTGTGTTGATAAACAACTGCAATATTATGGCAGCTTATATAAATTAAGTACAGATATCGTCCCTTTCTGCTATTCCTGATATTACTCCGGACATAGTGTAATAACAGCGCTCTATATTCAAGCCTCCCTTCCATTCAAAGATGCACACTTACGTTTGCCGGTTTTCATATAATTTAATTCTTAAAGCATAACCGATAATAACCGTTACTCACGATATGGCCGACCCTAAGCGCCCGCTTGGCGATAAGCGCGAGCTAGAATTTAGAGAAATAGTAATCTAGAACAATAATTGAACCCAACAGGATTCATCCGCGTGTCAACCATCTGAATTTAGTTATCTGAAGTGTAACTAATTCTGAGGGGTCGGTTTGGTCATTTAATTATTACTTAAGACTAACTTCTGGGGTATTGGGGAAGGGTTAAAGAAGGCGGAAGAGTTGAACGCTTTTTAGGCGTGTTGTAAAGTTTTGTCGTATTTTCCCTTTCACTTGAAAACCGTTTATTTAATTAATTTTGACTTTAATTCAATTAATACCAAACGGTGTTTTAAAAGCGTTAGATTTTTTAAATTTTTTATTTATTAAAGGGAAATTCCCCTTCAAGGGGCACTGCCGCGGTATTCAACTCACGGCACCGCTGTATTGCCGTTCAGCTTCAGCTCTTTTAAATAAGGTCCATTGGATATATATTTTTTTGCCCTGAAAAATCTCGCGGCGTTCAAAGGGCCGCCCTTAGGGTGGCTTCGGCTTACACGGATTTTGATTTAGCGATAGCGGCACCCCCTCACCATCCAACATCGCCCTCTCGCCATTCCACCGACAACTCTCCGGGAGCCCTTTAAAGTATTTCGGGTTTGGCAGCTCGATGGATACGCGTGCTCGATCACACTGAGGCATCGATGGGGCTCGACCACCCCCAGTTATATACCCCTTCCCCAAATTCCCCCCAATAGATTCCCTTTCAGGCCCTAGAAGATTGACGGGATAACAGCTTATGTATCTCATTTAGGATACACATTTTTTAAAAAGTAAATTATTAGCAATATATCAGAAAACTGTGCCGGTATTCAATTTTTACTGATAGACTGTCCGAAATGTCGATTCATGAAATATTCAGCGGAATAGAACTTATACAATTATAATACTACTAGCGTTTAGTCGTAGTTTTCCGCATGATTTTATGAAAATAAATCATATTTAAGGCTGCAGACCTGTTATTTTTAAATATATTTATGTAACGTAAGGAAATATGAGGTTTCTTAGACAATTTCTTAGACATAAAAGATTTTTTAGATATTCCGGTAATAATATAGTGAGGTTTCTAACCATGCAATACATCGATGAAGCTCTACGACTTTACTGTTATAGGGTATAATTCCTGATTAATGTAACACTGGATTTAATTTTTATATTTAACCGATATATTTTGAAGGAAATTGTAAAACATTTGTAATCTCTGCTTAAAAAAAGAAAAAAGGAGGGCGGTTTTGGTGGTAGGCCCTAATTACTATTTACATTAAGCGCCCGATGTAGGGGGGTTTTAATGGAGTAATTCTTTATTAAAAATCTTCGGTAATCCGATTATCGCGAAATGGGGGAGTGAGAGCTTTTTATATATTTTTCACCCCTCCTGCTTTTTTTCGGAGCGGGAAGGGCGGGAGCGCGGTGACAGGTCGGGGAATTAGGACGCCGTCCCCTACCCTCAGACGCTAATGAGAAATACATTCTCAACATTAATTTACACTTTGGGGTGAAGGGTATGAGAGGGGAGGCGACAGCTTAGCCGCCCTCGTCGGGGAAAAATTGGGTGTGCCATCTCTGTAGTACCCTCCCACCCGAGTAGTCGCGTCGGTAATCGAATCAATTCCCGTTTAAGACCTGCCCGACCGAGAGCACTCAGCTCTAAGTGATCTACTGCCGTTTATAGGGGAAGGGGGGACAAATTGGGCTGAGGGCCAGGGACAGAATCTCTAACACTGTTACCAATCACAATATTCGGATTACAGCCCATCTCCTCGAATAATAAAGCGAGAATATTGTATAAGAATAATAATTCCGTGAGATAGATCTGAAACAACTTCCATTAAACTCAGTTCCGAGAAAAATTGATTTATATATATATATATAAACTTCCAAAGTTGCTTTTCAGATTAAAAACAAACATGGAATGTACAGAAGCGTATTTGTTTTTTTAGCTTTTTTGATCCATCTGTAAATGCATTGTCTAACAGCGTGTCCATATTCGTCTGTGTATATGTAAGTAATTTCAGATTGCGAAACTCAAGGTGCATTATATATTCAGAACCCGTTTTGCGAGTCGCTCAGAATTGCATCTCAAGAAAGCACTTTCCGTTTTCGGCCCGTAGCCCAAATTGATTCAGTCATCCTTTTCCTTTTTTTTTTCTAGCTTCGACGGTCACAAAGAAAGCGGGATTTTGTGGAACCCGGCCCACTTCGCTTTTATAGAATCCCCATTCCGGGAGGGTTGACTAATAAGAATTTCGGCGGGGTTCTATCCGGGGCCCTAGGAGTTTTACACAGGTGGAAGCGAGGGAGGGAGGGGACCGGCCGTAAAGGGAGTTCATTTCGAGGAGGGCAAATTGGAGCCAGGGCTCACGGCTCTTAAAGCCAAATTACTAAATCGGAGAATTTGAACGGTGGGGGCGGGGGCGGCGGGCAGGGGTAAAAGTAAAAGCGGGCGCGGATTTAAAGGGCCGACGACTATTTTAATTAACTCGGAGAGCACGAGCCCCCAATCCGGCCGGGACAGTCACAACCCCGCTCATTAAACTCTCACCGATGAGCCCCGGCTTCCCCTGTGAACAATCACTACCTGCTACACAGATCGTCCGGTTTCCACTTACTAATGCTCAATGGCCGTATAAGCCTCTAGCACTCCTATGAGACAAATTGTTAATCAAAAATACTTGGGAAGAGAATTAGAAATTTCGCTGTATGATCCCGGTTTCCTAAACGTTTCGGCTTCTTATAAGCGTGTTTGCGATTAAGAATTATAAGTCAGAAGGAGTTTAAAATTCGTACTATCAATCATAACAATGGACCACTCGAAGCTTCAGTCAAGAGCTACCTTTTATTAACACTGATGAAGGACCAGTACTGATCCTAGGCCCTATCCACAATATAAATAAATCGGCATTTTAATTTAGTTAAGTTTAAATAATAATGTTTGAAAATTATTGCTTAATATTTATGTAATGTTCTTATACAATTCAAAGACATTCTGTAGAATTCGCCTCACACAAAAACTATTAATATACGCAATATAAATTAAAAATATAAATAAATTTAAATGAAATATGTTCGGATTGATATAAAGTAATGAAGCCTGCCTGCATGCATGCCGTCGACCTTACCCAAGCTCTGCCTATCGACCAATTTATCATTCGTAAATTAAAAGGGACACCGAAAACGCTTCTAAGAGGCCCTTTACCGAGCGGAAACGTAAGAGCATTCAGTAGGGCGGATTAATGGGGGTTAGGGGGCCGACTGAGAATCGAATCACGCGACGGCTAATAGGGGGTCGAGTTATAGAGGTCCTCGTGCCCGACACCGCCCCCAACACCGCCACCGCACTTAAATCGGATAAGTTTACGCGTCCCCTCGCACGTCGGAAATCCGCCGGCGAAATTGCTTTTTAATTCCAGAACGAAAAACCATAATCTGTCAATTCATTTCATGTTCGGCTCCGAGAACTGGTTACCGCTAGGGTGATTGGATATTCTTTATAATCGACATGTGTTCGGGTTTCGAAACCGGAATACCGAAGTCTCGTTGAATTCCGTAATCATGATTGAAATGAAACACTGTAATACAATTCTATAATAAGAATAAATTCAACAATTTTTCAATTAATTTCAGTCAGTAAGAGTTTTCTCTATTTAATAACGGGTTAGACATAAATAATAATATTAAATGCAACATTATTACCATATATAAGAAGTTTCAGGGCTAATGGATTAAATGCAATACTATCGGACCGCAAATTTGCAAAACTTTTTTTAGGACAAATCCGGATCCGATCTAACGAGATAGACTTAAGCCCAATTTCATGTAACTGTAACCCCCCCTCCCACTCTGGGTCTAACTCTTAGCACAAAAACTAAGTAGGTTTGTCGCGCCCGCTTATTAACGCTAAGTGACCACAAAGGGAAAATCGTTTTGTTCGTTCTTCTCCGGCTTAGGCAAAATACTGTTCGGGGTGGCGGTGCGGCGAGTGGCGGGGGGCTTTCATCGACTTACCGGGGCGGAATTGGAGCTTACGCCCCTCCCACGAAGACGGATCTTTGTCAAATGAAAGCGTTTTAAAAGGCCCCGGAGAATAAAGCACTTTACAGAAAAAAAGAGAGACGACGGCCCGAGGCACGATAACGAGGAGCCGACTGAAAACACGGGGACAAATATTCTATCTTCCGTACCGACGTTCGTTCCGCCGTAAATTCGAAAGGGAAATTCTTTGGCGAACAGGGAGGGGAACGTTATTTTAAAGATCTGCTTACCAATCCCACGTTAAACGACATAATAACTGAAACGTTTTTGCCGGAGAGTTTATCCTTAATTGGACACTTCTTTTTTGAAAAATAATTTCAAGACAGATCAAGAGGTCAACTGATCAGTCGAAATATAATTACACAAACAATACTTTTTCTTTCCCCCCGTTTCTAGGGTACAGGTATTACATTTGCTCCAGACTATTGTTCTGCACGCGATCTATGGTTTTTTTATGGAATTGTCTGTTAAGCCTGTTTTCAAAATCAAAGTATAAAGTTTCCGTGTTAAACAACTTACTCTCAGTCTCTACAATAACTGTATCCCTATTATATTTCTGCGTAAATTGAATAATATGAATTATCCACTTCGTACAAAGGACTCTAGTACTTTTAGGTCCAGAATGCAATAGCCCCTATTTTGAAAGTAATGCATCGATACATTTATTCCATCTTGACTGAATATATACACATTTATTCTTTTACCATTCCGTCAAGGTTTGAATTTTTCCTTTTGGATTCGATATCTACTCCAATCAGATAAGAGCCACTCTACGAAGTCGGTCGTTACCATTAGAACTCCTTCTTTAGATTACTTTTGAAGACAATTACCTTTGTTCAGAACACTTCACCAAGTACATCTTGGGAACAGCTTCAAAGTTTCCCCTTCAACAGTCACTTAGACTTTTTTATCCTCCGACTCTTCTTTGGAGGATTTAACTCCAAGATTCAAAACCGAAACTCCCCAAGGTCCAATGAAATCATTAAGTGCTTAGGGCACCTTTAGATTTTGCAGTTGTTATTTTTATTTAATAATACTCCCAGGGTTCGTTATTTGTTAATAGTACATTAAAATTCCCAGGATACGTAGAATACGTATATATACTGAGACAATGATTTTAGTATCCATCCGAAATATATTCCACAACTACTCCAGTTCTTCGACCTTTCCGGTGGGTCTGGAAGCCGCCCCCACTATTTCCAACTTCTGGGAACGGCAAATGAGAACCCAGAACCAATATAATTAGAGAGTATGGTCTCTATCTAAAATCAGCGCGACTCCGCCGTCGCGTCAAGTAGGGAGACTCCCCTCTTCCACTTAATGTTTACTATTAATTAAGCTAAGTAACGCCTGGGAAGCGACGACGTCTAATGATAGGCGTCCCGTCACCTCCGGCCCTCACCGTTTTTGACTAAATAACCCCCCGGCGCTCTTTCTCTTCTCCCGGCCTTAATTAAATACTGGCAATAATTGACTTCGGATGAAATTGTGCATCCCGTCCTTTTATATTCTGTTTTGTTTTTATCTATTTTTTTTCTAACTCAGATCCCGTAGCGATAGGCTTTTAAGGGCGCACCCCTTATAATACGGGGTATAAATGAATTCGAGGCAGCGTTATAAAGGGGCCGTTAGGGACAGCCACCCCCTAATATAGCCTAATGGGCGTTACTGACTAGGGGTCCGGCTAACGGGGGGTCCCCCGCTAACCATTGCGATACAATTTCCGAAAGTACTGAGTGACCTATTCCAAGTAGTCTGGAATTGTTAGCGGCGTTGTGCAATTTTAAAAAATATAACCATCAAATTAGAATAACATATACCGAGTAATTAATCATTTCATAATTCTACTAAATTGGTAATGAGATAAGTAAAGAATTAGTTAGAAGTTAAAATAAACAAGTCGATAAAAACCGACCGGCAAAAATGGAGTTGAAATATGTGTCATGACAAATAAAACTATAGTAAATGGTATATGAAAGCTTAATAATTTAGAATTCCTAGTTTCTGTCTTTCTGACACAACTTTGAAATATATACAATGTTCCAAATATTTTATTCTCCACTCGGAACAACGCCTCTTCCCTGTAGTAATTGTTCGTCAAAACCACTTCGCCGAATAAATTACAGGCCAGCAAAGGGCGACCAATCAAATTATCGTGTTAATTTCCAGGAGGCGGCGACGTCGAATGTTGGGGGCGGCACTGTTAGCCCGGTCGAGCGAGAGCGACGCCTCCCCCTCCCGTTAAGCCCCGATAAAGTATCAGCGCTCGGAAAGCATTGTGCGGGGGAGGGGCGCTTAACGGGCCCATTAAATTCGAAGGGCCGCCCAATCGGGTCGAATTGAACCTCTTGAGCGATACAAACCTCCGGCCCCAGATTAAATAGCTAATATTATATTAAATCACCGCCATTAATGGCAATGTCACTTTATTCCGGCCATTACGGACATACTGTGTAATAGAATACAATGATTTGGAAGTAGTACTCTAGGTCTTGAAATTACATATATATGGCACGAGAAGGCTCGGGAACCGGTCTTGCGGTTTTCCCCATATCCGGCGGTCGAATTACATGCTCTTTGTTTGGTTTTTCATTTATTGCTGATCGAGTAAAAAGCAAGAATCAGCGAATTATAATTGTACTGAACTTTTATTAGGCCGGTATGCACTCCAGTCCGGCATCATGTAGAACACTTTTATTATTTTGCATTTTTCCTAAACGGATGCCTCCATTGAATATTTGATGGTTTTCCATCAAACGGAGTTGCCCTTTCCCATTCCTTTAATAGGGCGAAGCGGTAGCCATATGTTAACAGTGGCTATGCAGAGTGCAGTAGTATTAGAGAGACGGGGTGAGACCACGGGGAGGGCCATTAGGGTTAATACGTAATTATAGTGGAGGGGAATCCGCGACCCGACCGAATTAGCGCGAATTTTCTTCCTCCCTCCCCTTTAGTTCACAGCCGACCGTTAGACCCTAGAACGCGAGGAATGTGTGGCCGAACAGCAGTTGCATAAATGGACCCTCGGTATTTATTGTTTTATTTAGTCCATCTCAGTCGACTCTCCAATTGAACTTCTGGACAAACCTATGTTTTCACACCCCTTAAGCTTACTGCGGCCAACGCTGAAAGTCATAAATTTCAACAATTTTATACTTAATTTCCCGACAAAAAACGAAGACCAGCTTCTACAGTGATTGCAGAATATTCGAAATTGCAATACGCTCGGATGAATGTCCCTTTCCGACCCTAATCATTATAATAATTAAAATTCCTGGCTCATTTTTGTGACTCATGTTTGGTCGCACATTTCACACTTATTGTAGCCTGGATTTATTATAATTCAATCTTTGTTCTCTTGGTAACTGGTATATTCTGTATCATAGCTATATTATCTACGTAATATATTTTGTTTTAATAAATTACAATCTATAGTTATATCTTTTGTATAATATCCGGCGTGTGAAAGTTTAAAACCCCTCGGCGGATGCGAACAATGACTGTATCTCTGGGAGTCAGGGACAAGGGTTAATTATTAATTGACCCCCGTGTCGGAATGCAATGCTGGAAGGGTGAGCGGCGGAGAGGGCGCATTGATAATGCCAATTAAGGCCAATATTCATGAACAAATCCCGGCCGGTGTATCGTGTTGCTCTGGGCCCGGTCAATTGAAACCCCAATTCCGGGTTAATGAATTGGTTTAAAACTGTAAGCGGATATGCACGGTCGCCCGCCAATAACGCATACCTGCCCTACCTTATTCTGTACCCCTTTGTCAGTAAGCCTCCGAAAGCTAGATTATCAACACGCATTTATACGTAAAATTAATCAATTTAATTATAGAAATCACTATAAGCATTGCGACTAATAATTGTTATATTCCTCAAAAATAAAAAATTAAGTAAAATTCCACTATCACTACTTATTATTAGACCTCACTATTCTGTCACCACTCGCTGATTCGGTCAGTTTCAGCATCTCGCCGTATTCATTAGCATTCTGTCAGTAGATTAGTCAGGCACTTAAGCATATTACAACGCGGACGTCCTGTCTGTGATGACACTCCACTGTAATTATATATATATATATATATATATATATATATATATATATATATAATTACATTAAATTTATACATATTCATAATGCCCTTCTCGTGTTTCTTTAATATTAATCAGGCATTTATAAATTGTTCACTTCACTAGAGCATCAACATATTATGGCTGAATTAGAACGTCTCCACTGTGTGGTGAAATGAATATCGTGTACAAGCTAGACGAGAAAGAGGAAATAAAAAAATATATGTAATATAATTCGAATCAATAATGAAGTTGTGAAGAAGTAAACATGTTATTACAAGAAATGTACTTACATAAAGAGATCTGGGCAGATCTCTGCACAAGGGCTGGGAAATTATACGAAGTGGAATCAATAATAATAATCCTTAAACGGGGGATCCTACGGCTGCATGATTCTTTTAAACCAAATCTTATGGGATAGTATATTATATATAAATCGATGGCTATATGAAATATGATGTATTTATATGAAATACCATATTTTCCTGGTTTTCTTTTGCGTCGGTACTACTATATCGGTCCAGTAATAGTGAATACATAGTAATATCCAAACTCTTTAAATTCTGGAATTCGCTGCTGGAATGTGTGGAGGTGTGTACCGGTCGTCCCCACTGTAAGCGGCTCTTTTATATAATAGTAATTTAATATTCATCCTCCGCCGGCCCGACGGTAATATGAATAGGAACAATGTTGTAATGCATAACGTGTGCGCCGACTGTGTGTGCTGGGGGGCCGACCCGGCTTCCGGCCTCAATTTTAGGTCGGAGAGAAGGCTCGGGCGGCGATAAATTTCTTATAATTTGACCCGGGGTCGTTTCTCAGAGCATTTACATTTCCCGGCCGCCGCAATAAAGGCCGTCCACAGGCCCGGGGGTTCTATAGTTCAGACACAACGGTATCCGGTTCGAAAATTTCTAGACTTAGTTCTTGGATATTCGATGGCAATTAGCCAAAATGTATTACTTTTTCCCAACCTTCCACCCATCAATTAGTCAAAAACTTCGCGCTTGGTTCAGTTTACCATTAAAAGCAATTTTTATGGATGAGGGTGATATGGATAGTCTTAATAATCTGCAGTAAGTTTTACAATGTTGTACCCATTAATTTCGTATATATACATGTACATTACTAACAGGGTGTTCCTTCCGAATAGCTAACCCAGTATAGTGAGATACATGCGTGTGTAGAGACCGGTTTGATCAGGTGCTATGTTTTAAATATGTAATTAAATAGTCATATTTTTAATTTGCCTAACGCATTTGTTTGTAATAGTTTTAATTAAAACAGTTTGTCCTACCTCTCAAAGACGCCGCTTTAAATAGAAAGTTTTCCGAAGAGGAATTCATCGTCTTACTTGGACCCGTTGTTGCGGACGTCTATTTGAATGTAGAATGGGGCGTACGGTTGGGGGTTGGCGTGTTGGTGTAGGGTTGCCCGGCCGGTGGCTGACCACTGCCCCCTCCTGGGACTCGACACTCCGCCCTATTCCAATATTAACGGCCGAAAACAGGCGCCAACCGCTTCACCTGTTAATGCTCCGAGCCTACCAACTATATTAATAGTGGACCGGGGCGAAGAAAGATACGCTGTCACTTTCAATTACTCTCCGGTTGCTACATCTGTCTTTCGTGCAATCATTTTTACCAAATTCAATATTTTAGCTTTTGGCTGTTTGTCCCGGGGGTACATTACTGGGGATTCTTTCTCTCTCTCTCTCCGTATGGGACACCACTCAGGTACACTGCCTTATTATTGGGGCGCCGCTTCACATCAGCAGAAGGACAATTATGGAAACATAATTAAACACAATCCATTAATGTCCTATAGAGTAGAACATGCCACACAACAGGCAAACATTTCATATTACCTAGTATATTATCAAAATTTGTCCGTTATTTTATAATTGTAGGCTTAAAATTTGAAATTGGTTTGATTGAAAGTCGATGTGATCGCTCGGATTGTCAGAGTTTCAATAAAAACATTCATACGCGATTTTAAAAAGCTTGAATGACTAGGTACGGTTCTCATAACAGGAAAACAATTCTCCTCGTGGATCACATTTGATTGTCGGTGTTCTATTTAGTCCATTGGCTCTTAAGTCCCGGACAGAGAAATTTCATTTCCCCTACAAATGCATTTCACGAAATCATCCCGGCCGTGCCGAAACACGATTGGAGACTCGCAGTTCTCGATAGGCGGGAATTAAGAGGATTTTGTCTCAATTGGCGGCCCGGAGTCCCCGTTCCCTCCCCTCCCACCCAACGAGGAAAGGATTTATTGTAGCAATCTGAGCCCCCTTCCAACCCTGTGGGCAGTTGTCCAATACCTACATTTGAATTGCATTACACTGATGCAAAATTTACGAATCGCTTTTACACCGTTTCCCCCTCCCCCGACTGGTCTGTGGTTTACAATTTGTGGCGTGGGAGGGTAGGACCTTCCAAAGGGTAATGTTTTATTGACCGGCGAATTTTATTAAAGACCCTCTACTGTCGGATTCTTATTCGGATTGGGCATTTCAGATGGCAGGGGACGATGAGAATCGGAATTATTTGTACGAATAATTTTAAATCGTATTACCTTTAGCTTCCATATCTTGGGTGACATTTAAATGAGCCTGCCGGCAGCCAGAATTTATCTGGAATAACTACAGCGTGCGTACCGGATCCTGAATAGCTCCGGTTTTAAATAGATTATCCTTAACATTTTAAATAGAATGTCCTTAATGTAAAGTTAAACTATTTTATCCAGTCACATTTTTCTCTCCGGTCTCATTTTTGATATAGGTAAATTAAGGAATTTTCAAATTAATTTTAAAACGATTGCAATCATAACTGAGATCTAGGTACAGATATAAACAGCTTATACCCCTCTTGTAATTTAAAAAAAATCGTGTTCGATGAATGTTTTGCAAAGGTAATTATTAAGACTCTCTGATACATTTAGGGTCAATCTATATTTACATTTAATATAATTTAATGCTTATATTTTATAATTGTTAGTCTCTCTCACTCACAACGTCCTTGTTATTTCCTCGACATGAGCCAGGTAATATCTCGGGGGCGAGGCCAAACCGGTGAGCATCATGCGATTACCAAAGCCTTCCTAAGTAGATATACCGGTGCCGTCCAAGAATTATGTTCCAGTGTTTCAATTTTCAGGGTGTAATCGGATTCCGCGTTATAAATAAAACGAGGATTTGGGGTAGGCCTATTGGGAACGGCATTAATTTGCATTTAGACGGACCGGTAGGAGTCTTAATTTCAGACGAATTCCAGGCTCCGGGCAGCACTCAGTCGGCTCTGATCCCTGAGCTCCCTTTCGTCCCGGTAAGGAGGTCCCCCCTTTGTGCCGCCGGCAAAGCTCTGATTTATTCATTCCGCCGGTAACCCGATATCCCTTTGAATCGTCGTCCCTTCTCCGACTCCCGACCGGCATACCTCCTTGCCCCACTCCGAATATCGCGGGTTTCGGATTTCGGATATCCGACTCGCCGGCGCCCCATCAAGGGCTGCTAAGATTTTTCATATCTGCCCCGTGAAATTTTCAGTCAAATTACTGCTTGAGGTTCTCCCCAACTAGTATCACGAGAACTGATCAGAATTTAGTTAGTGATTCTGGTCGCGGAAACCTTCTGTCATTTATTTATTTGAAAATTATAATTACGCTGCTCATAAACTTATGCTTCCCTTGAAATCCTCACCAATTGTGTCTCTTAAACCCGTATGAAAAAAAAGACTAAACGATATGAAGCATTGTCAAACAATAGAATGCACCCGGATCGGTTAGAATGGGTTTCTAACGTTATAAACAGTGAACGTAATACTATAAAAGCACTATAAAATAATTTCCCTTCATACAAGAGCCTTAACAAGACTGTAACGAAGAGATACCGTGTGCATTATTGAGACGGAGGTTGTTGGATCGGCCGTGGAGGAAGTGCCATTGGCCGGGAGTGATTCGGAGCCGGCGACAGGGTCCGTTGACAAATTGCCGGCTCCATGGATTGCCCATAAATTCCCCGGCCTTCTCCCTTATTCTCCCCGCGGGAACATGATCCCGCCTCCCCTTCTACACGCGTTTAACTTTTTTTATCCTTTGTTCCTCTCTCACTTCCGAAGTTACATATCGTTTTTTCTAACAGTCTGCTTTTTTTACGACAAAAATCGAGAAATTCTTTCGCTGGAAATTTACAAAATTTGAAAGTGTAGACTTTACTACAGTGTAAAGTTTGTCTTTTGTATTAGCGCAAGTATATTCATCTCCATATATTGCTGTTTCGACACAACACATTTGAATATTGATTATGATTCGGAAAAAAGTATTGGCATCCTTGCACCGAGTTGAATGGTTTTCTTCCTCCCCGCTGAATCCATTCAATGCCAATATTAATTTTAATATTAAATTTCAAATTTAAAAAATTCTCGTACTATTCGGGTTAATGAAATATTATGATTTTACTCTTGTAGTGATGTTTAGTTCTTCCAAATGACTGTTACGTAAAATAAATTTGGAACCTCAAACAACAATAAAAAGAAATTAGAAAATACGCAACAATAACAGTGTAGTGACAGTGTAATGCATCAGTGAATCATATTAGGCATTTTTCTTTGATTAATTGTTATGCGCAGTATGGTGTTTGGAGGTTTATTTGTTGGAAGATTAATAAAATTGTTTTTGAAATTGGTCAAGACAATTTACGGTTGGCGGCGAACCCAGAGTTCGGTGTGTATGAATATTTCACGCGAAGAGACGCCCGGAGAGAACGAATCTTGCGCCAATTTCTAAACTGGACCAATATTTATAGAGCACTTGCCTCTTTCTCGAGAACCTACTTCGGGCTTAATAATGCTCGAAATAATACGGCGGCAAAATAAACCCTCCCCTCCCATTTAAAATAGAAATTCATATCTGGGGGCTCGGTAAAATTTCCACCTCCCCGTCTGGTTCAAATGTTTATTAACTTCGGCATTATTCTACTCAACACACGAGGAATACTCGTTTCTACGCCTTTGTCCTTTACTACATGAGCTGTCCTTTAATTGGGGGAAATTTCAGGAGGAATTTTTTGAGAAGTAAAAAGTTTCCGTCCGTCAGTATAATTCGCTGTTGAATAGATCCTTACATATTAATATGTTGATGAAAAATATAAAAAGGTTTAATTCAATAGCCACTAATAATTAGGCTGTAATACAGAATTTCAGTAGCATTTCATATTTAGATTTCTTATAACATATATATATATAGTAACGAACGCACTATAAGTGCATGAGGCGGTATCGATTTGCTTTCATAACTATCGGTTAATTCAATTCAGTGTAATAAATTTATTATCAGATTCTGTTTTGTAGGCAATATGTTAATTAACCATTTTGTATCATCTCTCCACTTTAATCTACTACATAACGTGTATATTCACGTTGCCCGATAAGCTATCTGCAGGGGTGGGTCCGTGCTTCGGGTCAAACAAGGGCCGGCCTTTGTCTCCCTTATCTAGATTGGTAAAATATCTTCATTTGAATGGGATCTTCATTCTATCCCCCCTGGCGAAAAAGATAATATATCTATTGTGGACCTTTCTTGTGAAATACAAACATTTTCTTAATAATATTGAAAAAAATTTCTTTTGTCCGTTGTCCACTGTCGAAAATTTAGGCTTTCTTTTAGATTTATTAATTTATTTAGCGTTATAAATTGTGAAAAAAAATCGGTTTAACTAATTCCAGTGACATCTTATTGCCATTTAAAAATTCAATATTTCAGTAGCCGCATAGAGCAGATGTCCCGGGGACGCGAGAGTACAGGACCGAAATAAATTTCCGGATCAAACAATTCCCCGAGGTTTCCGCTGACTGCGGGTCCGGCAGTTACGCCGGTCGGAGGGCGTCCCCTATCCTTCCGTTTATGATAATGCTCCGCCTGAACCGATTCGGTCCCCGATCGAACTTCCGGCGAAAATAAAAAAAAAGTTTTTAGCAATAGCGTTGCCCCGATCCGGACCCAGAGAAAATAAAACTGCATTAAAACGACACCGTATTCCCCCCCAGTCCTATTTTCCCGGTCGCGGTATCAGTTTTCAATAAATTACGCTTTCGGGTTCATCATAAACGAAAATGTTCTTGGGTACTTTTAGTTGTCGGTGTTTTTTTTTAATTATATATGCGTTACGGAAAAGGAAATTATCCGTACTCAAAATAGGTTATTCATTTAGGCGTATTGTGTATTAATTATGTGTTGTGCCCGGTGGGGAAAATCCGACGTCATTTCGATTAACCATTATACGCCCCCAACGTTGTTACTCTGTTAAGAGGCGAAAAAATAACGGGCCGCTGGTCAACATTGAGTGAAACTCGGGCCGCGTTTCCGGCCCGTATTTTCGTAGACTAATAATAAGCGAGGTGAGTGGTGTCGGGAGCGGACTCGCCCCGGGGCCCCACTTTGCAACTTTGTTGAAAACCTCCGACCGGTAAAATGTTAGTTTTGTGGGCCGGCGATCTGGCGCTGAGAGGTAGTTACTCCCCCCCGCTCGCCCGCTCTCATCACTCACTCTCCGCACAGCCAGTTGGCAAAGCCCGTTATTACCTGGGCAGGCCCCATTGTTATTTCGAATAAAGTTTATTTAAAAATGAAAAAGTCGGCAAAAATAAATACACAATAGGAATGACTAGAAATAATTGCACGGAGAAACATTTTCGCTACCGGCGAAAGTGTGTAAGTTCAAATTACTCGTTCGGGGTTGAAATACGGATTTAAAAAAAATTCAATAATCTCTTTTCTAATTCCTTTTGTACTGCATACTATTGCAATATGTTACTATATAAAAGTTAATAAACTCCATTAGTACAGTTTAGGTAATATAAAAATCTACGTTCTACAGTATATCCATGCCATATATAAGCCATGCTCCTCTCTTAGAAAATGCGTCTGTAGATATCCATTTTATTACTTTAGAAGCAGCTCAATTTCACTCTGGCTTGGCAGAGCTGTGTAAATACACTACAGAATTACAAAATATATCCTAGTAAATATCCGCGTATATATCCTAGATCGGTTTACATTTTTATACGATTTTCATTAACTAACGTCAGGTGCACTACTGTCGGCGGCTATTCTTGAATTTATATTGAAAACCTCTCCTATTTGTCAAGAGCCGTTTCGTCGGATTTAAGATTAAAGCGATCTGGGGGGGAATTCGACAACTGAATAAATAAGGAAAACCGGGTGCAGATACATTTTAAAACTCTCGGGATTTGAAGCTTTCAGTTAAATTAACTTTTGGCCTCCTCTCCCCTCACGCACCGAAACGGAGCGAGGAAAGCCAGTATGACCGACGGCGGATTTAATGAACCGAATTAGTTTCCTTTTATACTGGGACGTTCGGAATTTCCCGAACGCGCTTTCCTCTTTTATCCTTTATTCGAGTTCCAGTGCACTTTTATTTGGTCGGTCGTTACTCTATCCGGCCTTAGAGTCTTTCCTTGCCGTCTGTTCCTGGAAAAAAAGAGGGAGAGGACTGGAGAATGTCAACTTGAAGCCCGAGTAGTTTAGCAGAGATCGAGGAAATTGACTGGGGGCTGAAATTATATCACACGTTAATGTTTTTGAGAAAAATGAAAATACACTCCATTAAAGTCGTCCTATATTTATACGCTTAGTGGGTGTTTCGTTGCTACAGAAAATTTGAAAATCAACACAGAATAATTGAATACACAGAAGCCGTACTAAATTCTATACGGCTCCATTTCTCGACATTATTCGGAAAGGTGTTTTCCTGCCTCCATTATGGTAAGAGCCTATAAATGCGCAGAACGGCAACGCTTAATTAGAGAGAAAAGAGGCTAACCGATACAAAGCTCCAAATTTAAATCCTGACCAACAGAAACTACAAAGTTCAAAGCAAGATATAAAATTTCGGATAATACAGTTCGATCGTCAGACTGTAATATATTCGCTTCGAAAACTGTTATCGCCAAATTTAAACACATCTGACCTATTTGGTCGCATTTGTGTCACTGTATAGAGAGCCCAGATCTTCTAAGCCCGGTTTTCCCGGTGCTGTGCAAACATAATCAAATAAGCTGGATAATCGGCGTTGGAGTATGATTGGGGCGTGTGTCGTAAAGCCATTCCCCGCCGGCGGGCATAACGGCCCTTTCGCTCTCCTGGCTCGATGTCTATAAATGGGCAGTTATCAATAATATACACGTCCGGCCTGTATATCCGACCGGTCTATAGGATCCCTGGATAACGCTCTATTATATCGGTCCCCTTGTAAAGGGGATTGTATATAGCTCTATAATTTGCTATGGTTTCTCTCCGCTCATCCGTAGTACAAAAGGACAATTCAAAAACTGTGCAGCAATGGATGCTTCTACACACATTGAATTGCGTAGATCCACTCACCACTACTGTAGTCATTACTATTGTAAATAGACTTCGTTTCGAATAACTTATGATCTCTAACATACTCATTTAAAAATTATTTTGTCCAAAAAGTAGAATCATTCATATTTTAGACTTTAACACGTGTAGTGTAATTATGTTTTCATTTTTGAAGAGACAATTAATGTTTACTTATATCTCTTATTTTACAATTATATGTGGATAATATGAAACATTGTTTTGGAAGTTTCTGGGGCTTACAATCGTACTAAATTTTATTTTTTATTTTACCTGGTTATTTTTACTCTGATCTTTATCATGACTGAGGGTAGTTTGTTTCGTTAACACCAACTTATCGTTCGGCATTAATATGAGTGGGCCACAGGTCCAGGGTTGCTTCAGACAGACGCGCGCGATTAATACTAAGATATGTCTCAGTTATTCTTCAATCAATGGCGGGGAATCAACAAGTTGTATGTATTTCCCGGCACGTGAAATTGAATACGGAATTGTGCGGGGGCGTTCCGCGGGATTGCCGATGACAGCCACTTTGCTCCGACGACGTACGGCCGGTACAATGGAGTCCCTGGGGGTTCCATTGCCCTATCCAGGAATTAGTATCCACACGCGGTCCCAACGGGAACTGATAGTTGAACCGCACCTGACGACGTCTTCTCGCCCAGTGAGATCCATTCCCGTTGATTAAACGCTGCGTCTAGGAGGGATGATATACATCCAACTCTTACAATAGTAGATCAACCCAGCGAGAGTGGTCCAGCAACAAATTCTGCCGGCCGTAAATTTTCTTCCTGCTCCAATTTCATATCTACACTTAATTATTTTAATAGTTTGCCCACTTGAAGCAACGTCACTTTCGTTGGTAGATCTACAACTCAAACAATACCTCGATAAAATCCCCTTTTAAAATTGTCTAATAGAATAATAATTCCCCGCTCGCTGTCCGTTTGAGATTCAACATAATAAGATGTTCAGTGTTGTCGTGGTTTGTTCAGGCCCTGAGGACACGTAACACGCAGCCGTGCCAATTAATCCCATCATCGAGTTCTAGACGCCCGGTTGACAAGCTTCCGCTAAGCTGACAACAAAGCGCTTCGGGAACTTCCCTAAAGACGTCCTGATTCTACCAACTTGAGACATGTTCGGAGTGTCCTGACTCTGTGACTTATACTCAATACGTTTTTAGACATTAAACCCCAGTTACCAACTTCGATGTCCATAAAGATAAATGGAAGTAAAAGTATAAAGTAAAACTGTATGATTCTGATTTATAATTTACTTCTTTTTATCGACAATACCCATGATAGTTGGCTCTTACGATCGTATAATATAATTTTAATACTCTATAATTGTTGAAACATGAATAATAAAACGACAGTTCTGAAATTTTATTGTATAACAGATTATTGAAAATCTGTTGTTCAGATTAGTATCAAAGGCGCCGTCTCAATTCCAAACCGTCACCTACCGCCTACCGGGTATCTTGTATGTTGACGCATTTGTTCATTTTATATCAGACTCAAAAAAGCGTAACTCTCCCCCGTACCGTCTCGTCCTGACAACTAATACCTGGCCGAAATTGCTTAGCGAAAGGGCATCGGCGGAAAATATAGGTCACGCGTCGGGCGCAATAGCCCGGAGCAGGCATGATAAAGTTTTGCCAAGTCCCGGGGGGCGGAAAGGCCATCGTTCCTTATTCACCTGGGGAGAGCATTAAAACGTCCAGGACATGCTCCGTTTAGGTTAATCGGCCAAAAGTAGCAGGCGAGATGGATAACACCCGACATTTCTTGGTAAACCACAGAATGGATAAACCCTACTAGAACGTAATCATCTAAAATTTGTATGTCCCATTTGTCGTAGCCCATTTCATGTATATGTGGGGTATGTTTTATTTTGTATTTTATGTTCAACATTACTTAAGGATAAACACACAACTTTATTGGCACTGTGTACTGACGTCCTTTCCTTTATTCAACCATTCATTCCATCAATTTTTTTCATTGTTTGAAAACGCTTCTTAGAGATTTAGGAATGCTGTATTTAAATAAGAAGAGCTAGTAGTATTCCCGTACGATATTATCCAGCCTAAAGATAATAGTGACCGGTACATCGATTTGTGTTTCGATGACAATGTTATATAATACCTGCGTTTAACACTTCAGGGTAAAAATATATCCTTTACTCTTTGCTAAACGATTGTCCCCCATGGTAATACGATTTCGAAGTGTTATTGAGCTGTATCATTGCTCCTGCTGCATTTTTTATTGGATTTTGGCTTCACATCAAGGTCCGTTTCAGTGAGGCATTTCGATTAACTGTTCCAATTTAGAATGATAAAAATTTGAAAAAATAATTATATTTAACCCAAATGCGTTATATTAAGTTTCCAATTTGGACATTGGGGGGCATTAATAATGAAGTCCTATTAAAGTGCTATTAGTCCGTTTACTTCTAGTTGGTATTGGTTAAGGGCGGGTTGATGTAGGTCGGTAACCGTGCTCGCTAGTCAGATGGGGCTAATCCGCGGACAGTAAACTTAGCTGATTAACTGACGCTCTCAAAACTTTCCCAACCCTAGTTGGGTTGGGCGGCTGGGAGGGAAAGGATTGTTGTTGTTAACACGAGCGCGCCCCCCGAACCAAACCAAAATGCACGACTCTAATCTCTTCCCTGGCCTGTAATTGCTTCATATTTTACTAATAATTATATAGGCCTGTAATCTCCATTGGCCTTATTAGCCGCATAAAACGCAGGAAAGTGCAGCGATTCGACTTGAAACCTAACGTGTCTAAAGAAATCGGTCAAATAACATTTTGTTATCAGTCATTAATTTAAATTGATTTATTTTGAAATGTTGTAGTCCAGTATAATGTTTCCACACAGATCAGAATCATCTGATAAAAAATCCTTTCATAAACGTCTACATATAAGTAGTTAATACTCCATATTTTAACATATCACGTAATAATATATTATAATTTGATTAATTTTTGATAAAGTTCGTGTAAACTTTACTGAAATGAAATGAGGCTTGCAGTTATACGCTATACACCGTAAACGAATGACAAATATTCTTTCCGATAAAAAAAGTACACTTTAACATCCCCCGCACATTGCGTTAATATGATCATCAACTTTTAAACTTTTTAATAACCGGGCGTTAATCCATTAAAAAAATTTTCAGTTGGCCCAACTTATGAATAAACGTCTGAATAATTAACACTGACGGGTAAAGAAGAGATTAAGCCCAAAACTTAATTAATTGTTCGCCCAGAAAAGCAGCCGCTGTGAGAACTTAAATATTTACCCGTGTAATGACTGCTCCGTTTTGAAATATAATAATAAAAAAAAAAGAAAGAAAACTGGTGTAGGTAAACATTTTGTCACCCTTACTGCTATAAGAAAGGTAAACTGAATTTAGGTATGAAGAAATGGTAGTTATTTCTAAAAATTTTTCATTAAAAAAAGTTTCGTTGATGCGAGATGATATAAAATTCTATATTGTTAACTGTATTAAAAAATATCCTCTACCTAAACTTCATTATTCCCCCAACATCCGATTTACATCTGCTGGGTGAAGTGTGGTACCAAATTTACGCATTTGCATTGAATATATTTCATAATAGAATGAATCTCAGTTGCGTGAAATGAGATATTTAACATATACTTTTCCATAGACGTAATTTACGTACGAAAATAATGTACCGATTCTCTCTCTATTTCCCGGACATGGAACAATTTTCATTCTGATAATAATAATAATACTGTCCGATGGAATTGTATTGCAACTGTGGCTGTGTTTGTCCAGCTGACTGTTTCTCTAGGAGTCCTGTACCGGTCGATAGTGGTGGAAACACATATGACCCTATTATAATCCTAATCCGATCATTAGTCGTTATAATGGTCACAACTCCAATGCCGCAAGATAAATAACTGTCTAGATAAATAACTGAGATTATTTATCTCGTCTTTTGTTTTATATTTATGTATATATATATATATATATATATATATATATATCTGCAGAAACTGCTATTGAGCAAAACTACCAATGGAAAATAGCAACTTACCTGAATTGTGTCCACTTATGTTGGAGAAAACATAAGCTTTGTTTTAAGTGAATATTAAAACAACGACGAAATTCGTGGGGAAATTAAAAATGTCCTTTTATTCAGACTTTTTTCGTTGCCATGAAATCGCATTATCCTCCAAATAAGGTATTATATAAACACTAACCCCGTAGTTATATTAACGAATGTTACATAAAGTAATGTGAAATATGCTTTCGGTAAACTTAATTAGAAGATGTCTGACATCCTGTTCGTTGAATGAAAAGTTTTTTAATTAGTCAAATATATAAATTATATACACAATAAATAACAAATTAAACGCCATATGGATTTTTTACGTATTGATCCAACATTAGGCTGGCTTTAGGCCACTTCAATAGAAAATGGCTCCGAACACATTGTTGAACAAAATGTGAATATTTGTTGTACCCAATTTCATATGCACTGTATATATGTACATTATATACCTGTAGAAGTTGGATAAAACCGTAAACAAATTATTTTACATCATTTGGCCCGGTTCCGTTTATTTTATTCACTGTTCCGGTTTTATTTTTATTAGACAAAGCAATACTTTACAGCACAAACGGTATTTCGCGTACGGGTGGATTAACTGCTCCTTTGTTCCTACCGAACTGCGGAATTGGTATCGGGGATTGCAATCTAATCCGGAGGGCGTAACGTGGAGCCGTGGCCAGCGGGGCGCCGAAAAAAAAATCCGCAAAATGTTACGGGAATAAAACCCTATTTACAACGCTTACCGTCCCAATTTCGGGCTGGGACCCCGACCTCTTAATTCAATGCCCCGGCACTTTTATAGGGGGGAGAGGACCGTTAAAACGGAACGTTGGAGCAAGAAAAAAATTGCCGGAGTAGTCGACACTTTTAAAAAGAACCCGAGCGTAAAGTGAAAATGTTGCGTGAAACTGGCCAACATTGAGCCGTTAAAAAAATTATTTTCCAAAGTTATTTAATGTTTGGCTCGGCTTTCACCCGATTCACTTGAGGCCGAGAACCCTCCCTGAGTTCTGAGAGTATTATATACATATGGATTTTATCTGTAAAAAACACACGTACACACATATATTCTAGGGTTTGCTAGGGTTTCTTATTGAACCATTTCATAGAGTTTTAATCTAATTTAGCAAATTACCATAAAATTTCAATTGGTAATTTGGAGGAGACTGAAACATACGAAATCTACGGTATTCCATCCCCTCGCAGACCACAAGACAGGTAAACTAGTTAATTATTACCTTCCCTTGAATCTATTAAAACGCAGGATAATGTAATAGTATAATAACTGACAAGAAATTTTACTGTAGTCGGGAATCTATAACATTAACTGTTCTAATTATAATTTCATCTTCAGTATTATACGTTTATGCACATTCCCCTCTGTGTCCGACTATTGGTATTGGGCGCGCTCTGTCTTCCAGCAGGATTCTATTGGATTTCGGCCCTCTGATGAAAAAAATTCGTCCATTACGGTGTACGCGATGCCCCCCATCCGTCAGGGCGTTTAGCTGGGACCGTCGCGGCGCCAGCTCATTCGCCCGGATATTGGCGGAGGCTTCGGGGACATCCGTATCAATCTAGGGGCTTAGTGGACGACAGCTCCGTAGAAAACGAATTACCTCGGAGGGGAAATCGCGTATAATCTAGGCGAATCTCCGGTCTATTTTATGACTAAATTGTACACGGGTTTAAGTACAAGAAGATTACGCATTTTATTATATACATAAAGTTATACATAGGTGTTTGTAGTTGACTGTATAAAAGCCTCGTATTGATGACATAGCAGGATGGCAGCATGACAACAATTACCACACAATATAATTAATTATATTCGGTGACCCAGAATATCAGAAATAATGTCTCTGAAAATATAGCACTCGTAACTGCGATAAAATAACGTGGAAGGAGCTCTCTCAGTTGGAAATACCTCGCGTTTTTCCTCCGACGAAGGCTATAAATCGGAAACGAGTTTAAATTTCTCCTTTAGTGTTGGCCTGAAATTAGACGGGAAAAAGTTATTAAATTTACACGCGAGTCCATTAATTAAAAGCGGGGGTCGAACCCTTTTAAGGGATTTCCGGCCCTCTTCTTCAATTGCGTTAATTAAAATTCCCCGTCCCCGAATCAGATTCAGTTTGCACTGCTAACAGGAAATTTTTCAGTGAAGCTTAGTCACAGAGTATAAATATATTTTTAAAATGTACCGGTAAATTACGTGCAATTTTTGCCGTTAATGTGCCACTGGAATATCGACCACACGATGGCGCTAGCGATTTTCCTTTAAAAGCATCCTTGTACGAGGGAGAAAATGTAGTCATAAAAGTATTGAGAACTTTCCAAGCTCATTTAGTGCTTTGTTTTATTGACAGCACACGCTAATTACCTGTATGTTTTTTCCACTGAACCAAAATTATACTAATTTTCCTAAATGTATAATGTTCAGAAGTTCGATCCGCTTTGTGCGCTGTTAACAGAAAATGAAGTTCGTGGGTTATCAATAAATTGTACATTTTAGAACTTTCAATCACGCAGTTGTAAAGGTACTGCGTCTTAGTAATGAGAAAGGGATTTTTAATGGAGAAGTTTAGGGTCGTCTTTGTCTTAGTAGTTTATAGAAGAATAATTCATTCCCTTTGTGTCTATTTTCATCCCTAAACCAATGTTAGAGATCAATTTAGACCCGATATCCATTTTTCATTATATTTAGTCCATAACACATAATACATTATTTTGATATATATTTACGCACGTATTCTATACAGTTAGTATTTCTCATGTAATTGTTAACTAACTTTTTGTGCTATTGTCAACTGGTCTCTGTTGCTCTAACTAGCTGACAATCCCGAATCCAATTTCGGGACAAATCCAATTACCGCTGCCCCGGGCGCCATTTTTTTTTTGATACAGGTGTAGTTGTGACCGCCCGACCGCGATGTTGTAATCACCTTTCGTACGTTGGCCCGATACAGCCGATCACACTAACACAATTTTTGTTCGTGAGGCGAGTTTAAAACATTTGCAGCGGTTTAATCGTGACATCAGATACTAGGCCGAAAGCATACAATTTTGAGAGCATTTCTTATTTTTGTGATGCGGAGAATATGAGTTATTTCCAAAAACATCATTGAAACTATTTCAGAGAATGCACGGAACGCTAAAATGGTACTTAGGGCAATATGTTATGTGATATTTGGTTTCCGTAGCGAATAAATTAAGTAAACAAAAGTCATTCATCTTCACATGTTTGATGTATTTATTTGATGTAATGTATACTCTGACATGAATAATTGAAAATAGCACAATTCAATGTATATCTTCTTGATTTAATAATGTATGAGAAATTAAATCGAAGAACAATTTGATTATTAATCGGGATGAGCTTAATATTCCCGACACGTTCATTCAGTTCTATCTATACAGGTAATGTGGCTTGAAGAAGGTGAACATGCATATCAACGCACTAGCTTTGTACCGGGAGACGGACTCTAGGGAAAACAAATATTTGATTCTCTCATTTGTATTGAAAAATTTTAATTTCTACAGAGCTCCCGTTGAATTCGTACGTCCATCCATTTACAAAATGTACATAAAAGAGAAAACTTGGCACGTTGGGCTGGTCCCGCGCTTTACATAAAGAGATTATTAATTCCGATATTACTTTAGCCTCTCATCACTTCTCATCGGGCGGCGTCGGATGCATTTCTTTAATCCATTTTATCCTGAGTTGTTGTGTAATAAAAATCTGGGGAATATATATCATTGTTTTAGGTATGAGAGCATTCCTGCTAAAAATTAGAAATTCAGATGCCCTGAATAACTCAGATATCGTACTACTTAATTTTAAAAACGCATATTTTATTCGGTAATTATTTGCCCCTTCTACTTTTTTATATTTGCACGATTTCCATTTTCTCAGTCTTTGAATGTGCGCACATGAAGCCTTGCGGACGCCCACCACAGAATCACAAAATCACAAGAAAATTGTGTCTTATAATATCTTTCAGACTGACGATGAATTGACTGGAATATCTACTGGTTGGGAACCTTAACTCAATTTTTTATCAGTATCCTGAGAATTTACAATACTGCCTTTGTCTATACTAGTACCTAGGTATGCGCAGAGTGCAAGTGAAATGTAATTAACATTCTCAAATGCACAATGAGGGCCCAGTAACTAAGCCGAAACTTCGCCTTTGACAATTCCTGTATAAGCGTGCATTGGGTAATTAGTAAACCTAACTAAATCCCGTTCACAGCCTCCCTCTGTGTACTAATCATTCGAAAATGCAAAGTCACGCTTATTCGCCTTTACTAATCCTGTTAAACCCTTTCTCAGAAACCTTACTCTGGTTTAATGGGGAATTTATTCCCTAATAGGCACTTGATGTGCTATATTGTATACCGCATTTGTTTTACCTGTAGTTCAGAAAACTTGCACTACACAAAATATCATCTGGTTTTTCCCACCATAATTGAATATACGGACTAATTATATCGCCAATTATTAGCTAAGTAAGATTAATTACGCTCATTAAATTCATTTCGTGCGAATAGAAATCGCTGTTAGTAATTCCCTAATTTTTGAGACAAGTAATTGTATCAAGCATGAAATTCTACAATATGCCATAATTTTTCCTTTTTTGAAACATGTAGATTGAAGGCATTCATTGACATGGGCGATTCAATTAGTTTCACTTACTATATTTCATGGATGTAGAATAAATTTCTGGTCTGCCATATTCTTCGGCCGTGTTATTTCCGTTACTCCCTTGGAAATGGCCTGTCGTTGGCAGTCCCAGTATTTATTGGTACCGTAAACGGCACACGCGCACCGGTAATGGGTTCTTTCGCCTGGAGTGCGGGTGATTAAAAAAGGGTTATTGTGTTATCCGACAGTCGTTTCCCCTTTCCGGTGGATTTGATTCAGACCGGATTATTTGCGATGACGGCCGGAACCCGTGTTCGCGAAACGCACTCGGAGAGGGAATAACCCGCTATTCTGGACTGGAGAAGTTACCTTAAGAGATGTAATTTTTCGGTTATTGCGAACGAAAGAAATCCCGGGTTGTTATCAGGGTAGTACGTAGCGGTCAACCGGTGCTCAATCCTTGGGAGTATTGCACAACAGTTTCGTCCTCAATGAAATTACGTCGGGATACCTTTCTGTCGTCAGTGGGGTTTTGGAATACCGTAGTTTTCTCGATCCTCCTCACTTTTACTGTCAAAAAACTGTCAAGAATAAAAGTTGAAAGCCTGCCCACAAGCAACAAATATTTCAGAGAGAATAACCGCCCTACTCACAAACCGAGCTACCGAAATGACTAGGGGCCGGAAGCGGCCTAGCAAAAGATTGCCTCGCAAACCAACAGAGAAACTATGTTTATAAAGTTAGTGTTTAATCCAGTGCGGTTCGACTATAATTATACCACTTGGTTTGGGCTATGGGAAGAATCATAGATGGTTTAAAAATATTCTTTGTCCGAGGTGTATTATTGTTGAGAAGGCGCAATTTAATATCCAATTTAATTTAAAATGCGGGAATATTTTACGAGTAGTTATTCTACTGCGATACCGCTGTACAAAAGAGGTTTTATTACGGTGCGTCTCGTATAGCGAACTAAAAAGAAATTAGCGGAGGGCCATACACTTTGGAGTGTTATCACCGGAACCCCTCTCCGGCCCTGTGCGGCCGTATTGTGTTTGTGTCTAGCCCCGGTGAAAGGGGCAGCCCCGGCTCCGCGGCCGCACCAGGTAATAGGCCCCGGTGCGCTGGGGGCGGCATTCTACCCTTAATGGAAGACCCCGACCCCTTTTCCACGGCTGTATCGCGAGATGATAAGGGGCGCATGCGCGGGCTTGATGAATATTTCTCCGGTGTTGGGGCCGACTCCCTCCTCCTAATGGAGCCCCCGGGCCCGTTGTCGTACAACGAATTATCTGGGCCTTTCTCGGCCAGTGGGCCGGCAAAGAATGAGAATAATCGCTGTCCCGAATATACCGTTGGTAACTGCCAACACAATCAACCCGCCGGACAATGAGGCTGAAGTTTATATTCTATATTTTTTTACATTCGTGCTCTTTTATTTATACCTTAACTCCTAAATTAGTACATCATTATGAACCTCTTTACTCATTTTATAATAAGTAATAGTGCTCTATGAACGTCAAATAAATTAATGAATTTTATCCCTATATGTTTTATCAATTTAGACTACAAAAATATTCTACATTTCAGATATTCGATTTCTCGAATTTGAATTTCGTATTCTCCTCATTATTGTTAAAGGCTCCGAGCTAAACTGAACGATCGGTCATGAGCCTCCCTTTTGGCAGAACACCAATTTCTCCGCGAAAACTCGAATGTCTATATTAAACAATTCGCAGCGAGGCACGGACGGCTCCGCGCCTCAAATTATAATCCTTAATTTCCGTAGAAAATTCCCCGCCCGCAATATTTCCCAGTTTTATTGTTGGCCCGAGTTTCCTCCGGCTGTTGGACGGCCGGCAGGCGTATATAAGGCGTCACATGTGCCGGCCCCCCCACGGTCCCTCTACATAGTAGGCCTTTACCAATAACATCCGCAGCACGTAAAAGTCACATAAATGTCTCACCGACAAATATACTTTTATGTCTTACGACGGTCTGAATTACAGTTCAATTAAACTGGATATTGGGGGAATTGAAGTGTGCAATAAATCGAGTGCGCTCTTAAACAATTGCCTTTTTCTGATTGCACATGTAATTCTCACGATTTTCGACACGAGACTCTAGATCTCCTTAGTTCACATATTGAAAAAAGAATTGTTAAATTTTAATTTAAAAATATTTCTCTACAGAAAAATTGATGAATTATTTTAAACCTATTCATCATGATTTTAGAACATCATTCAAGTCCCTGTTGTCAATAGGGAAGTGTCTGTTTACGAATATTCATAAATAGAAAATAAATTAGGCAAAATTTAGTTTAGACAAAACCCACAAAAAATAAATTAGTATTTATTCAATTATTATGAAATTTATGAAATCAATTCGTAACATTATTCTAAACACCAAAATATTAGTTATGGGAAGGTACTAATGGGCGAAATATAACCGATAACAATTTCAATAATTCGAATTTCATCTCCAGTGTGGCGAGGGGACTCGACACCGAGAAACCGAACCGTTCGTTGAATTCATTAGGGTTTAGAGGTAACATCGACCTGTGTTTTGGGGGGGGGGGGGGATGGAGTGCTGCGTAGGCCGTAAGCCGTGAGCGAGCCTTGTATTAGAAATGTTCTCATCAGCGATAACCTTGTTATAGACCTTATATGGGGGACTAACGCGCGTACGTATGCACCGCACCGAAATCCCCGATCCGTGTAACACTATCAGTTTCCGACTTTGTTGGCTAGCCTGCGTTTTATCCTCGTTAGCGTGCAGTTGATAAATTTTACCGACCGCTTACCTCATTTTAGTCCTGATCAATTTCAGATTGAGATCTGAGGATTGAATATTTAAAATATTTGAAGAAAAAAATATTTCTTCTTTTATTTTCCTTTATTCTAAATATTTTCAGTGCCTGTAATTTTGGAAAACGATGAACTCAGCTTTCATAGTGGCAATATAACAATCGTGAGAGCAAAATATTTATAATTTTATTTGTAATCTTATAATTATATCAAAATACAAAGTTCATTGGAAATCAGAGTACACTTTTAAGCTTCACCTTCCATATCTAAGCTGGCTCTAAATATGTTTTTGGTATGTTCTATTTAATATATATTACCTTATATGAAATGCGTAATAGTGTTAGCTAAATTATTTCGGAACTGGGTGCTAACAGGACCTTTTACATGATCCATCTTGAATATATCACCTGTCCTCTCTGTTTTCACAGGCCCCTTTTAATTATCCGGATATTAATTAAGGTATTTACGTAATTATTTAATGCTTTCTATGTTTAGTCAGTCCCGTCTTTTCTAGCAGTATAATGTCGGAGTTTAGGACATGAAATGGTTGGTGTACACAACGCATGGGTCCTACAAAACGGAAAAGTGGATAATGCCCCACAATTGACTGCATTAAGGGAATTGTGCGTATATTAACAGTTGTCGCCAGTTTTTCCGGTGAAACGGCCGGCCGACGGCCATGAATACTAAACCGGGCACATATTTATGAGTTGCCTTAGTTAAATGAAATGGGGTTTTAATGCGGAGCCGGGCTGAGCGCTGGAATCGCGCCGGGTAGGACCGCCGACCAATTCCCTTCATTACTGGCCTCCGGTCCAATGTTTTAAAGCTCCCACTCGAAAGCGGCGACAGTTTGGTTTAATTCGGTCAGAATTAAACGGTTAAATTCCGATGTTATCCGTCTTTCTTCCGTATCATATTTTTTTTATAAACTTATAATATCGATACAGCAATTTCCATTCACGACTCAATCACCCTAATCCACTAGTCCACACCCTACTATCTCCCGACATACCAAACGTTCTTTACAGGCGCCTGAAAAGGAAGTGGCCACGCGACCTAAATGTTTAAATAAATAAAATGAAAAAACAAGTAATAAAAAAAGGGCGGGGCAAAGGGGGCAATTGTTGTCCATTGTAGTTAGTGCTTGTATCAATGTTGCTTATTGTATCATTTTTACAGTTGCAACAGTAAAAGAGAGAAAAAAAATTAAATTCACCAAATTATACCATCGTACGTTTCCTCCTGGCACTGCTCTTCGCGGTCTCAACATAAGCGTGACTTGAAAATAATTTTTCCCTGTGCCCTTCTTATACGAATATACTACCGGAAGGAGCCTGTCATTTATATTATTTTAGTGGTTAGGGGCTAGTTTTATCAAGTTCTAGTACTGTTACTTACTAGTTGTGGACCATGAGTATGCGAACGGCAGATGTATAGATAGATTGAAGGGTATAGATCAGGCGGATACCATTTATATCACTACTGGTTGATATTTTCTTAACATTTCTTAATGAATTTACTGGAATTTACGAGCTCTTTTCCTTGAGTTTCCAGACGCAACTTTAAACTCGTAATATTTTCGGTTTTCAATTCGGTGTAAAGATACAACCGAAGCAATCCTCTTAAAATAGAACGTTAATTATATGTCTCCAGTGGGGAAATTGTGGATGCGCTAGCCCATTATCGGGGTCGATATGTGGTGCCCGCGGCCGGTGATTACACTTGCCCACGTGTAAGCCCCTCCCCCATTGTCTGGTCCACTTCTAGGCAGAGCACTCCATACCGGGAATTTAACCAAGTGCCGGCTAATTAAGCCCGCCCGGCTTTGTTTATCGTCAAATTACCAATTATGAGCTCGGGTAGGGCCCGCCTCCTACGACCAGTGACTGCCTTCTGTACATCAGTTTATCGACCCAAATAAATACGATCGGCGCGTTGTATTCTATTTGATGATTCTCTTTAATATTTAATAATTTAATTTTTAAATTTTGATATTGCAGTAAAACACTAGATATTATATATTTGGTAATTTCAGAAATTTAATCTTAAACTTTAGTTTAGTGTGTATGTGTGTGATCAATTTATTTTTGTCAAGTGTAGGCATTTTATCTCTTATTTCAGCTTGCAGTTCTGCAAGCCCCCTCCTTCAATCACCCATCCATTGCACCAAAGAACTCTGTACTCCAGTAGACAGAAAAATAACTTTTTAGTTGATACTAAGCGCTGTCGCGCCTACATATACTTCATCAATCTCCGGGAATTCATTTTCAGTACCCCTGACGGACTCAGGAACGAAGATTCTAGTGGAACTTAAACCGCGTTCTAAAAAAGCTTCCTAAAACCGGTCTCTATTAACGGGCGTAAGACAGAGAGAGGGAGTTTGGGGCGATTAAAAAGGACGGGGGGGGGATCACTTTGTGAAGGGGTGGGCGTGGGACGAGCAGGTAGCCCGGAAGGAAAAACAAACCCTTGGCAATCAACGGGATATCTCACTAGGTAGTTTTCAACACCACTTTCCAAGTTCTACTTCATCATGCAAAAGGATCCTTCTGCAAAGCGGGCTTTTTTTCACTTCGCCACCGATTCCGTTCCCGACAGGGTATTAAAATTAGTTATTTGTTGTGAGGACGTGAGATTCTATGTTTAGGGAGCCTTTAATTTACAATAATTTGAGGAAATTCTGAAGTTGAAGGAGAAATCCAAGAATTTCAATTATATATTTTAAATATATATTCGTATTTAAATTAGATTTACGATAGTTAAATCAGTATTTCAAATAATACGCAAAAACACAGAATAATTATATTGAGACATTTTCTCATGACATAACAAGAGTCCGGATTAAACGGTGCCCCATAATATTGAGGTTCTATTGTAAGTTACCTACAGGGAAATTACTTGATTTGGAAGGGGGCTACGCCGGGCTAATTGAATAAGTTTCCGCAGTCAAAATGTTATTGGGCGTGAAGTTAGGCAACGCTGTTTTCTCCCTCCGAACGGTTATTATTAGCGAAAACATTTTTGCGGCCGAGTGTAAAAGATCAACATTAAAGGGGGGTCACGTAACGGTTTGTTTGCCGGGCACGTGCCCGAGAAGACCGCGGCACGCCGCCGTCATCCCCTCCCTTCTCTCCCTCCTCGGGGACTATAAAGCGTTTTGGAAACGGCCCCTGACCGGGATAATTCTCCTCGGGGCGGGAGCGAGGGGGAGAGAGAGAGAGAGTGGGGGGATAGAGGACGACGGAGAGGGAGCCGGGAGCGAGACAGAGAGAGTAAGAGGAGAAGCCCGCCGTTGAATAATTCATGTGAGGGGAGGTAACCCCCCCATCCCCCACCTACGTTTCTCGAGAGTCCTCCTCATCCCGGCGTCTCTTTGCTCTTTGCTCTATCCTTCATCTTTCTCTCCTTCTCCCGCTCTCTATCCCTCACCACAATTCTCCCTCTATGACCCTCCCACCATCTAACGCCAACCCCCGGTTCTTAAACAGCTACCAATTTGCGGTATTTCCCTGTTTTACGTAGAATATTCATCGACCTGTTACAAATCATTCATGAAGTAGAATTTACTAATTTTAATACGAACGACTTAATAACGCTAATTTAATATTAGATTAAAATCATCCATGTAATATATAGTTGGAAGATTATGAATCAGAATAGAAGCGTATAATACTTGTCGACAGTTTAGGTTAACGTAGAAGCATTCTTGTCTATCATTTAGAAGTACATCAAAACCTCAGAGTGCAAAGACTGGGTTTCTAGGATAGGTGGTCGAAGGTATAGTACTGAGGAGTCTTTCGGTTTTTGAAGATAACATAAAACAATGAAAAGAGATCATTATTATTAATTAGGCAAATCAAAAACATATTTATCGTAAGAGCGAGCGGTGTACGAGATATTTTGAAGTTTTCGACAACTCGATAACATTTTTTTACAACTTAAATAAACATTATACAAGAAATTAAGAGACTGTTCTATAAATAAATAAAAATTCTGTAGGAATTTCTTCCGCGATTATTTATTCAGAAATGATCTCCCGGTTTCTAAACCTCTGGGATAACCCCCTCTGTAAATTGTCCGTGTTGATTAATTAATGTTAATCACCGAACTGGTACTAACTTGGCTAAATGTCCGTAACATGGAGTCACGTCAAACCATTACCCGGGGTATCCGTTCGCCCTATTATTCCGCTATGTCGGTGATCATCCGTCACTCGCCGGGGCACACCAAACTGCTACCAGTGAGTGAGGCGTTACCCGCAAGTCCTTTGTGAACCTCTATCCCGAACAATATCCGAAATCGTCAGATGCAATATGAACCCCACAGTCGACCAACATTATTGATCAATCATAATAATATTGCCGTCAGTATGTGATAAAAAATTATTTGCAACCTTCGAAAGGATATTTTTATTTTTTTTAATTTGGCGATATAGATTACGCCACTCTTAATGGACGCAGACTGAACAGAACGCATACTGCACAGAACGCAGACGAATATCCAGTCTCTTGTCCTATTTAAATCCTAAAGTGTATGATGCGGCAATATTTTCGAATGAAGGAAAATATTAAAGAAGTTTCCGACCGAGCTTTCGGGCCGCGCGGTAATTCGCCCGGATTTAAGCTTCATCCCTCCCTAGCAATGAAAATTTGAATATATGACCGGCATTTCCCCAGGGGGGGCGAAAAATTGCGCCTATTAACTTTCAGACCAAGTGCCATTTTCTGCATGTGCGAATATGATATATTTTCGAATAAATTCGAATATTTAGGTCTTCAAAAGAAATAAAGTCTGCCGGAGTTTCCTAATTTTACATTATGTTTATAATTTCCTAACCAACGCCTTTACAATTGCCATCTTCAGTGGTTCATATATTTAGCAATTGTTCGATATAATTCGTTACATGTAATATCGCTCTGAGGGAACACTTTTAGTCAAAAATGGTTTACTTACGTCCCTCAAGCAACTTGGTAACTTCCATTCCAGGTGTCTAGGATGTTCAAAAATAGTTTCTTCTTTAAACTAATTTAGTTATTGAAATTGAATTTTGTCATAAAATCATAGAATCGACTTCAATAAGTAGCTAATACTAACAAGGAATATGGATATTTTAATAAAGTTCAGCTTTACCTTCAGAGTGAACCTAATGCCTATTAATTCTGTAATTAAGAACAGAACATTTCTGCCACAGAAAAAGGAATTAATATTTGTCGAAAAACAACAGGGCGTGAGAATGAACAAACGTTAATGCTTCAGAAGAAACGGTTAGGCGTATTTCAATTTTTTTTTCGCGAAACGAATGTATTTTGAGCGACAGGATAAACATAGCTTTTGAATAATTAATACCCAGCGAGCAGAATCCAGATTGAGCGACCGAAAAAAGAGTCCTCCTCGCAATATTCCGCATCAGTTGATTGCTGTTTTAAAATTTAAAAATAAATGGAAACTAACGCCAGTCGGTGTGGTCTGAAATTGACACGCTACTGAAATTGGATATTTGGTTTAGAATTTTTTTTCTAAACGACCCTTTCGAGCAATGAAATTAACATCTAGTCGTATTTGATTCTGACAATACAGTGCGACATTAGGGGTCTGAAAAGGCAAAACATCCGGTTCTAGAATTTTAAAGTTATGTTAACATATGTCTAAACAAAAAACACGATCACAGTCTATGATATTTGCCAAATTATTGACTTCTTATTGAGTTACTGATTAAAGGTTTAAAGGTTATACCACTTCTGAAATCGCTGAGAAAGTAATTCAAGCGAAGGACACGTGGTACCGGTGGAATTTAAATATATTAAAATATATTTAAATATAATATTCACATATACCAAGCTACTATTAGTACTAGACGTTAATCTGTTTCCCTAGATTCGGGTTGCAAAGGGAAACTTAATTTGACTGTAGGACTTTTCTTGATATCAGAATTTGACGGAAATACCCGGAAACGCTGCGGAGTTCTTTACTCCTCCGAAAACTTCCGAATATCGCTGCCAACTAACGAAGTTGTTTTTGCGAAATTACAGTAATTTCTTTGGCGGTCTCTTCCCCCCTTTTGTAATTCTCGATATCTATCATCAACAGTTGTGGTAGTTGGACAGGGGTGGGGGTTTTAAAATGGGGAATGGCCGGGAAACGATTTACCCCCCCCCCTTCCTTTCACAACGGCATCGAAATCTCGTTCCATTTACAAAGCCTCCCCCTCGCTCTCGCTTAGGATTCAGGTTTCATAGCCACTTTATAACTGCTCGGGTCCCTTGAGTTTAAGTTTGTGCGGTTGAATTCCCAGAGGAGTTCTCCTGGAGACCGGAGAAACTCTCGACGATACAAAATGTTATCGTCTCTCTCTCTCTCTCTCTCTCTCTCTCTCTCTCTCTCTCTCTCTCTCTCTCTCTCTCTCTCTCTTGCCTTTCTCCCATTTCTCTCTCTCTCTCTCTCTCTCTCTCTCTCTCTCTCTCTCTCTCTCTCTCTCTCTCTCTCTCTCTCTCTCTCTCTCTCTCTCTCTCTCTCTCTCTCTCTCTCTCTCTCTCCTTCATCCCCCGACCCCCTTTTATTCGATGGGATTTTCGTTGAAATATTCAGTTAATCCCTCATGCCCGTATCGCTTAAAACGGGAGGGGCAGAGGGCCAAACCGAAACCCCGGACCCGCCCTTCTATGCCCGATGGACTTAATTTCGTAACGAGCCCCGGGCTTTAACGGACGAGGGCCGGGGTTTTTCTATTCGATCCTGACGCTGTTAAATACCTACTTGCTGAAGACGGCTGTAAGTGGAAACCGGCAGCTCATTAATTAGCACGAATTCCAGGTGGGAGGAAGAAACCGTTGCCCAATAATGTTGATACTGACCCGGAAAATTAGCCGTTCGTTTACTAGAGTCCCATAATTTTACCGCGAGATCCCCGCACGAGGGATAACCCCGTGATCATAACCAACGTCTCGGGTTGGTTGGCAAGCTCCCCGACCGCCTGATTAATGCCTAATGAATGGTTGGTGGAGGAGCGGGGGGGGGGAGGATTTGCGGGGGTGGAAAGGGGCCCCGCCTAATTACGAGCTCCCATGTTAATTCAAGAACCATCCACGGCCCATGCACAATGATGCCAAGTTCTGGCAATGTAAATTTAGGCGCTGTATCGCCCGGTTTATATCTGGCTATACTCTTTGTCACTGCATTATATACCGATCATTGGTATCAGTACATGAAAATGAATCTGAAGGAGTATTATTTTTGGATTCTAGTAAAGTAATACATTTCATGACTATTACCCAAAGTATCGATGATGGTTACCTATTATTTCTTGTACGTTTCGTACTCAATGATGATGAATGCCTGTTACGTAATATTTATTCATTGGGAAAATTGTGTTTTAATAGGATTACAAGTTTTGTTCTCAAAATTGAATGAAAATTTAAAAACGTCTCAAAACTGGGTTGCTACAGGAAGTAATCATTTATTGCATTCGACAGTATAAGGAAAATTGATCGATAAAAACCGTCTTTTCGAGACACTATATCCTATGTATAAACCTAATGTTTATTTCGCAAAGCCAAACCTACGCACAATTCAATTAATATATAATCCACGAAATTATCGTTGTAGCTCGCAGTAATTATTGATGGGATATGATGTTTAAATACAATTGACCCAATTCTATATTCCATTGTTAATTAAATCATGTCATTAGTTTCCTGTAATTCGAGGATCAAGCAGTGTAGGATGCCCTTCGGTATAATCGAACCGTATACTGTGGCCAATGAATTATTCAGATCAGATTAAATTAATATCCCTTCTCAAATAATTATTCGAATTTTTACCACCCCCCTCCCCCGCGAACCGAATGCATTATTGGAAATATATAATTCAGCAATATGATGAAAACAGTAGAACTATCGGCTTAATATTAGTTACGAATATATAGTTCTATTGTAATAGACGGTATTATTAAATTTAATCTAGCCTCAACATTAAAGGGTATAGACAACTGAAAATTGGAAATATACCGATCCTGCACTATATAATCAATGCACTTAAGCGATGAGTATAAACCTTCCTCCTGGAACTCGCTCGATCGTTCGCTCCAGGAGGAATGTCGGACAGACAGGGGTTCAACACCTACTAGCTGGATAGTTCGTTTATTAGCTTCGATCACATTTCCTGTATGCGTTAAACGGATTTTATTAGCGAGCCTTCGGGCGACGTGAAAAATAACCTGGGGATAGACAAAGGATCAGATCCGACTTAGAGATAAGTGGAGCATTGGTGGGGTCAGTGGTATAAGAAAGGGCCCCTAAGCCGGGGTCCGCGTTGGCCTCAACCCAATATGGGTGGGGGACGCCGAGCATAAATCCGCTTGCCCTCGGCATCCTCCTGGGGACGGACCCTGAGAGCTTTCTAGACCCGCTCATCTCCTTAAAATGCTGACACTCCCCGGCCTATTCTCTCTCCCTCTCTGTCTCTCTCTCACCCCCTACCCCCGAGTGGAATAAATTAAGCGTAATTAATAACCCGTGGCTGTATAGAGATAATGATATTTATCTCCGGATAAATGTTTCTTCATAGTTTTTTTTTAATTGACATCTAAGGCCAAGGCCATATATAATATACAATATTATAAATTAGATTAATTTAAATGTAAGCAAGGATTCCTATTTTTTCCTACTCCTTCCTATACCGAAAGGTTTCTTAAACTCTTCTACTTTGCTGAGACTCCTAGTCTATTCTATGGTTCACCTCCGAGAGCAAAATTCTTTTAGTTTAATTTACAAGCCTTGACTATGTATTTTTGAATTTTTTTTGCTTTTTTCTTTTTAGAATTTAACCTTAAAGAACTAGCCTCCAAATAGTATTGAGAATAATTTCATGCATTCCCCTCAAAGGAGAGCACGAACTAAAAAATTGGTGATTGATGCTGTCACTTGTCAAGATGATGCGTAGTATCACGGACTAACTAAAACAAATGTGAGAATTATAACACTTCGACGACACTGATGATATATTGATTCTATTCGTGTGTGGACAAATAGTAAGGATTAAATCTGTTGACAATAGGCAACTCCTCGGAAGCTCGCTCTGAAGGAAGTAGGGGACACCTGTCGTCCTCACAAATTCTATGGCCCCTTTCTTCAGAGATCCGACACTCTCGAAATCGCATTTCCCAGCGAATTCTATTTCCGATCGCACAAATATTAGAGTCCTATTGCCGCGTCAAATGTTTTAAGTTACTCCCCAGATTTCTATTTTTTATTTATTTCGGGAATACATAAGTAAAGTCCTTTTTTTCAGTCAAATAATAAGGACAAAAGAGCGGTTTATTGGAATGGGTTGAGTCTATGTATAGTAGATGTCTATACTTAAGTTATGTTTTATATTTTGTTTAGTTAATTGTCCAGTCTAGTTGGCATGAGTGAAATGAACTCGACCTTTTCCAGAAAGTTTGTTAAACTGGAATTATCACTAACTTCCTGTGAGACCGAGTATTACTTTGAGAAGAACCTCTGTTAGGAAGGTTTGACCCAGTGTTAGTCCATAATTTTGTCTGTATTTAGGAACCACCCAAGCGAATGGTTTTCGCCCTTTTCCTTTGGGGCCACCCGTAGTTTTCTGCTTCCAACATTTCGGAACTCTTCAGAGTTCCATCTTCAGGGTCTGACTGAAGAGTAGATGAATCTCAATATACCTCAAGGTGGAGTACCATTAATCCTCTTAGGATTATGACATATTCGATCCAATATCCCTATCGAAGTATTGTTGTTTTTTGCTGTTATTCTTGTTACGTTTCCAGAAACCCGTCCGGAAATTGCTGGCAAGTTAGAGCCCGAATTATTATTATACTGAAACATGGGCAGAGAGAGGGACATTGTTTGTCCAACGCATCGGAGAGGAAGAAGAGCTCTGTGCCCGGGGCCGGTCCATTCTCCAGCCCTAAGCGTCTGAGCGGCTTAAAATGCTAATGTTCCCGTACCATCATCTCCACTCCCGAGGCCCTCGGCGGGGAGGGGTTCCCTACAAAATTTATTGCTTCCCCCCCTCCCCGAGAGACAATCCCTCTTCCTCCGTGTGCATAAATATTCAGCGCGGTGATATATTTTTACGCGGGCTATGGGAATCCGAACGGTCAAAATTTCTGGAAAAAAGAAAACGGAATAAATTACTACCGGGCAACGGTTAAATGAGTACGGTCGTAAACTTCTGATCCGGGCCTTGTCAAGATTGCAGTTTCGAAATTTAGTTGCAATAAGCAGATAATCGATAGTCGATGGCCTCTCTCTCGATTTGTAGTAGACAATAAGTGGGGCGTCTACATATGAACCGGCTTCCTACCAGACAATGCCAACTAATTTATATGCCCAGATATCTGATCTTTGATTAAGCACCATTATCAATATTTAACGGAATTTCTTGATACGCAGATAATATGTGTTTCAGCGACTAGCCCCAAATTGTGTTCCTAGTACGGGAATTTAATATTGATAGGCATACAATTGTTATGGGCCGGATAATGTCATTATGTTCCTTGAGCCAACAACTCTAATTTTTCTGTGTCTTGTCTACAAACGGTGGTATTTTCACACTACGGACTCTTGTGTTGTCGAGCGGCGTTTTCACAACTGTCTAAAAAGACGATAATTCGATAAATTTGTACTCTTTGTAGCGGGCTCGGCTCAGTGATCAGAGCGTAGTTTGTTTCATCACACGTCTCGTAATCAACAAGGATCTTATGAAACCGATATGTAGAGTCCGGCGTGCGGTCGGCCATAACCCCAGAGGGCGTTTGACGTGGCCGACGGAGGTGGCGACAACTATTCGGTTCATTACTTCAGAGGTGTGTATCCTCGTAAGTCTTTGGGGATTGGGAGGTGGGGGGTGAGTCGGGTGGGCTGCAATTCAGGAATTTAATTAACAAAACCTCAGCCCACCCAGGGGTTGTCCGACAGGCGAATTTCGTAAAACGGGGAACAGCCGCCGTGGAAGAGAATCTCCTGGTAGGTGGCATCCCGTTTTAATTGCCCTTCGACATCCCTTAAAGGGAACAAAAGCCAGCTAAATTATATTTCCCAATCATATTCCAGTGGTCAGAATTTGTGCGCTTTGATTTCCCGACCCATAATTGCAATATATACTTTCAGATGCGGAAGTATAATTTAATATAATAATCGGAAAAAATACATTAAGTATATGTAATACGTTCGGAAGATACCTGGCGGCCTTATTTTCCCGATGAAAATTCAATGTTTTAAAATATTTAAAAGTGATTACCGTAAGTATAAACATTTAGTTCTTAAATCTTATACAATTTTACGCATCTGACTGGTACTAAGTCATACTCCGGTTTTAGTTTTTCCCACTAGTGACCCCCACACCGTCTTCTGAGAGTGAAGGTTAAAGCTGGAAAGGCGGAGTATTAATTAGGAGGTATTGTGGCTGCCGGTTGGCGGGGGCCGGACCCCCCGGGGCGGTTGATAAACAACGCGGCGGCGGAGTCGGGCCCCAGATTGGATTCGTGCCCTCGGCTGTAATAAGGGAATGATTGCGGGACGCCCCTTATCTACAGCCAAGACGCTTATTGCCCTCCCTGTCAACAGCCTACCCACACGCTCACTCACCCGACATCAACTCTTTCCAAATTAATTCGCGCCAAAACTCTCCACCCACATTAATTAATGTTAGCCGAATGCAGTAGATGCACCCGCTGAGAGTTAGTAACGGTGAATTTAACGTGACCGAATTTTTATGGTTTATTTGAGTAGGCGATTCAACCTTTTCTGTACTCAAACCGGTATCCGGTAGCCGGTGCTCCGTGGGGCTTCGACACTTCAGTATTCTTCCACCTGAAGTTGTCCTAGTTTTCCGTTCCTTAGAATTTTCTCCGTGCAGTAAAATCAATGACTTGAGCCTTTCTACCGCCCTAATACTAGAAATTATAAATAAGATAAAACGAAAATGATTGAGGTAAACATTTGCAATGTAACTCATCATTCAGCCATAAAATATGCATAATTCAATGAATTAAACTGGGTTTAATATTATATATTCCCAGCCGAAGAAAAAATAATTCAGGGAAGAAAATTCACATTTTCTCTCAGGATGGTGCCCCGACTGGGGGGGGGGGGAGAATAGCAACACGATTTTCCGAGGGTTAATTAGGCGTACTGAATGTCGTTCGCGGTAAGTCCCCCCGTTAGTCCGGTCGAGCGGGCACCACCACCGATCGAGATAGGATTCCCCCCATTGCGGGGGTGGGACCAAGGGGCACCGTACACGAAGCCATTCGTGGGGCCCGACCATAAGTCTTCAAAACCATTACATTCCATTACTGACAGAAGAAGAGAGAGTCAATTGCCCCCGAAAATGTTCCGGCACCCCCACGCCGCCCCCGCCCCCACAATGCAAACCTCCGCCTTATCCCGTTTTACAACCCCCTCCCCGTCCCTTTCACGGCGCCTGCTTCTTGCCCGAGAAAAGGGTGGAAGTCGATAAATTAAAAAAAAGGGAGGAAAGAGAGACAGAGGGAAAGAAGTGCCTTTTCTCCACCGCCTTTTCCTTTTCCCAGCTTCGTGTCTATAGACTATCCCCCTAACCCCTTTCTCTCCGATAGTTCAGCATTTTTCCACCCTGGAATTTTCCTAGTGCGATTCCTATTCTACGAATTACCTCCGTGTAGTAAAATCAATGAGTCAACTTTTCCTATCGCTAATTCTAAAAATTTACTACTCCTCGTGCAACCGCTTAAAATATTTTACTGCAACGTTTTTATTTAATAACATTAGGAATTCTATTCTCGTTTATTATTTTTACCTAAGAAGGGTTTCTCCCCGCTAATCGTGTGCCCCGTTAGTGATACTTTGTGTGTTGTTGTTTCCGAGCAATCTACGCTATATCTCTGCCACGTTGAGGATTTCGCGTTGCCAACTGATGGTAGGAGAGGGAAAACCATAATCCACTTGTCCGGAGATAGTGGATAGCTGGGAAGAGAGAACCCTTCCCTGCGGATTGTCTGAGCGGCCTAAAGTGCTCCTGTAATTGTGTCTCGGGCTCAAAGAGAGTTCTGACGCCCACTGTTGTCACTAGATATCCTGGCTTTATTGTATCCCATTCTTCCTGTTCCCGGTTGGCGCCGATCGGTCCGACAGGCTTCGCCCGCGCAGATGAGCATAGCCGGGAGTAACGAGTTCAGCTCCACTCGGGCGGTCGGTTGTAAAAGTGATAGCGATCGTGCGGAGATTTTTATTTTTCGCTTTGCAACACAATTATTTCCCATTCCGTGACCGCACAATCTTAACAGACGGTGCCAAAAAAAAACCGGATAAAAAACCCCGGGTTCGGAGCCGAAGGAAGGAAGGGGGGAAAAAATAGAGGGGCGCAATTTTTAGCCGGGCAATCTGCACGCCACGGGGAAGCGCGGGGCCTCGAAATCGGCGAAACATGCGAATTTAAATCGTCCGATTACCATATAAATAAGCGCTTGCGTCCCGCGCGGTCCGCACCTCGCTCCAATTACGCCCTTATCCGTCCCAAACCGAAGGGGACGTGGGAAAATATAAAACCCGTCCGAATTTCTTGTCTACGGTGACCGATTTCGGTTTTTCGCTTGAATACAGTATACAAGCTATCCTCTTATTTTTCTTGGTCTATCCCAATAAGAAAGTACCTTATTAATACCATTGGCTCCACTGAAAAAGTAGTTCATACGGTGAAAAGTGATTGGCCAAATTGGACATTATTTAAATTCGGGACGATAAGAACTTGGTAATTTCATAATGAGTGTTAGAAACAAAATACATCACTCGACTAGTATTTATTATCCATATGATCGTAATGGGTGTGCACTAGAATATAAATAATTAATAATTCTGTGACCTCTTCATCCTTATTGATCCATGGAAGGCCAGTATTAAACAGGTTTTCGTTCACGAATTACTTAAATATAAATACATATATATATATATATATATATATATATATATATATATATATATATATATACACTTCATAATGAACGAAAGTAACGACGTTTTCATTAATTTCCTTTGCAATTTCAATTTCCGTCCCTAGCCATATCCTACCGCGCCGTCTTTTCCTTTTCTCTGGCTTCAATTTTTTTCTAATTAAGGGGCGAATCAAAGAAAGTGGCGGGTAGAGTAAAAGAGCAAGAAAGGCGCGACAAGTTGATACTTTTCAAAAAGCCTTTTCGGGGGGTTTTCGGTAAGAGAAGAGTGCGATCTATCAAAAGAGTGAGAGTTTCAGGCCCAACAATGGAGGGGGTGATGGGGGCCCGAGCGCATTAAGAATGCCCTATAAAAGCCGGTAGGATGAGCCTTTTCATCAGCTATTCATATCCGGGAGTATAACTCCTTCGGCCGATTATTCTAAGCCTTTATAAAATTGTATCGGAAATTCGCTCCAAAATATTTTCGGACAACAAAGTGCTTCCTCGTCCGATCAATTAATATCTGAAATACTTTATTTAATATTTTAATTTTCGATATCATGGTGTCGGAACATGAGCAGTGTATCATTTTCTCGATCTTCTACCTCCACCATAGGTTTGTCTTATAAATAAATAACCTTCTTTTAAGAAAATCTACTCTCATTGTATATGGATATCTTGGTAACGATAATATAAATTAGGAAGGTTCCGCCTAATTCCAATTCTTAGAATTCGTCCTCCCGGGGTAGTATTTGAGGGACTTAAAAAAAAAGTGAAAAAAGGGAGAGAAACAATGACACACGGCCGTCAAGCCGACGAAAACAAGGGAGGCGCTAACAGAGAGGGAGTGTTCCGCGTTTCAACCCTCAGAAATCGCTTACAAAACCCTTGTCCCTTCCCCTCCCACTCGTTCTGTTTCTTTCTCGCCCTATCCGTTCGGGCCGAGGAGCGACAGAGACGGAGCTAGAGTGCTGAGTCGCGCTCCTCCTTTCATCATGTCTGAAAGCCCTCCTCTCCCTGACATCCCTGGACTGGGGCCCCTGGACACTTTAATAAATACATGCCGGACACCCGGAGAGGCCAGATTATTTTTTTTGGACGGGACGACTTAGAAATGCATTTCCGAGATGTACTTAGTCGGGGACGTGCCTCGCACCCGAATCTTGTGGCACATAACACCTAGATAATTATGACCTTGTGGTAATTTAACATTTTAAATTCAATATAGAAAAATTAATTCGGTCTTTCCATTGTTCTGGTGTTATTTCAGATCCTTTCGATTTAAATTTTCAATGAAAATTTGTGACACAACTGGAGGTCGAACCCGGACCAGCCCCTAAGCGCGTGCTTGCTCTTGTCTTATCGATATAATATATAACCTGTTCTCTGAGACGGATATAGTAGTAATTACAAAATACATAATTTATTTACTGACTCGACAAATTATTTCCGTCCAAATTTTCGATCTAACCTACGTCCCGTCTTAATTACCACTTATGCCGATTGATCGCGGCCCTGATTGCTAACCTTGGCGACCGCCATCAATAATTGGTCACGCCCATTAATTGAACACGACGATGCGCAACGGCGGCAATAATGAAGGGCGCGCTCTAATCAAGACTGGATCCATTCTTCTGGCCAAAGGGAACAATCCGACGCCCCAACCGAAAATACTTCGCCGGACCCGTTGTTCCGCCCAGACGGTATTTACGGGGGGCCTCCGGCTCTAATCCGGTTATGGCAATTGGCAATTAGCCGGCGGCCGCTATCCCGGGCCGCTCCGATTGACTTGCCCAACGTTACCAGGCGCTATAACGCCCGAACCCGAATCCCACTCCGATACTATATTACGGATCAGATATTCAATTGACTCCTATTTCATACGTAGTCAGCGGGAAAGAAAAGAATAATTTTAACCCCCACTAACCAATCCTGTGTTTAGTAAAAATAATTAAATTTTAGGCAAAAATACGTCGTACACGATAAATAATAATTGTACGTATTCTGGCTTGCGGTACTTTCTAAACGACATCTGGCGAAGTCCAATTCAGGATTCTTAACTGGACAAACAGTCAAAAAAATGTCTATGATATAATAACAATAAAATGCTGTAAAATGTTTTCTTGTGTAGTTCGTACTTTTATCGCGACCGCTGGGAGGAATCTGTCAAACGTTGGCCAACAAACTTTTGTCCCTCGCCGACCAGCCGGAAACAAAAGGCTCGGTTGATACACAAAGCCGGGGACCAGCGAATAGGGACCAGCTAAGTCCGTGTTTATCGCCGAGTGCCGTGTTTACCCGGAGGAGTAGACGTTTGCAGACAAATGATTAGATTTAATCTCTGCCCTTCGCCCGGAAGAGAGAAGGCCGAACTTTCAGACTACATTATACCCGGCGATGTGCAGAATACGAAGTCGGCCCCCTCGTGCCTCATTATATTTCTTATTCCCCCGTCCACCGAGTCGCTGCGTTATATCCCATGAAAACAGACGATGGTGCTTATTCTAAGAACCAAAATTGTGTAGGAGCAAAATGAGGATAATAAACTGGAATTGGACACGGACGTTACGAACAACCGTGCATAATTTCAGTTCGAACTCTCAGCGGTGACGTGGGCCCCTCTCCTGGGCCGAGTGGGAAGGAACATTAGAGCAATAACAGTCGGTGGATGTTAGGATGGGGGGATGGACTTGAAATACACGTGTAAGCGCGGGTTATCTAAGCGTGGGTGTCTCCCCCCCGCTCGTCCGGGTTATCGGAACAATGGGTTCTCCCCCACCCCCTACCAACAATCCCTTCCGCTACCTTTGGCCCTAAATAGGCTCCTGGTCTTAAGTGGGATACCCTCGACTCCCCGCCGACCATAACCTTTTGGGGGGAGAGAGAGAGAGAGAGAGAGGGGGGCCTGTTATCCTTTAATAACGCCCACTCAATGGAAACTCCCCCTCTCCCTGTAAATGCGGTTTACACGATTTTCCGATACCGGAATTGGACGGAAAATAGGCCCGTACAATATGGCTTGTTGTAACGCAAGTAATTAATCTTTGTTCGCCGGTGGCCCATTCAGTGAATACCGCACATATACTACTAAGCAACAATTGTACATTTCCGAACCGCGTGCATTGTGTAAATTGATTCTACGGTGAAAACAATAAATGTCGGTATATATAACAGTAAATTTAACTAACTTTCCGTCTAATAATGTAATTGACATTGATTTAAGTAAAATAATTGACACTACGTCTTTTCTCAAGAACGTTACGCAGTAATTTTGAAAAAACTAAGTTTAAATTTTGGGTAGAAATAACAAAGGAAACTCCCGAAATTGCATATTTCCTTGGAGATATATATTTATATATTATACTCCAGAAGCCATCCCTCTATGATATAATATACTCGCGGGTGGGTAAAAGGGCGCAGACCGGAACTGGGAAACTGCCGCATTAATCAAGTGCCCCCCACTGGATTTCTTCCGCCGATCCGCACCGCCGAATACATGAAAATGTCGGACTCTGATTACTCTTCGTCCGAGGGAATAAAATTACGATAATTCAAGCCTAACCGCCTGGGCAATAGGCGTTTCGCTGAGGAAGAATCTTCCGCAGGCAATAAAAAGGTATTAGCCTCATATAGTAGCCTAATAAAATTCTAGTCCCGAAGTCCCCATTCGTGGATGGCCGTGTCCCCTGGGCCATAATGCACGATTTCTAATGAAATAATAAAAATTTATTATTCTAGACCGCCTTATGTATGGTTATCTCAATCCTCCGGCAGCCTCTCTCAAAAGGTAATATTTCAATGATACAATTCAGATATTGAAATAATTTCCCTATCGGTCTAATGTATACGATTTTATTCAATTAGGTTTTTTGGTAACGAAAAATCGTGTATAATAATGTTTTTATGTAATATTAATAATTTGGGGATTTTTACGGTTTATTAAATGTGCCGAGTAAGAATTATAGCATTACACAGAGAGGAATTTCCCGGTGGCAATTAAGCACAACCGGACCCGGCCAATAACATCGATCCGCCCGCTTTTTAGCATTCAAGCAATTCCAAATACGAAATACGCCGTTATACCGCCGTTATGCCGCGGTCCCTCTTCCACCTCCAGGATTACCATAGCGTCTATAAAAGCCGGGTATCAATAGCCCCGGGGCATAAACGCCCTCTCCGCCACCACCGACAGCATGCATTATTCAACAGCGGAAGGCGCAGCGACGACGGTTTTCCTCAGAGGTGAATCTTTAATTCCTTGTTCCATTGTGGTCGTTGGTTGGTGGCTTGGGGGTCCGGACCGCTCTCTTACGTTTCCGAATCCCATTGTTGTATTATAGCGGGTCCATGAAAGATTACAAAACGCCGAGACACCGGAGAAGAAATTAAGTATTGAACTGTCTCTCGGGCGTGTGCCGGGGGAGTTAATATCAGGGTGCGGACCAACCCCCGAAACGAGGACAACTGTCCAATTCGGGTGGCCCGTTTTCATGAATTTCCGCCCACGCTAGTACCCTCGGGTAAAAAAAAAATCACCGATTTCTCCCACGGATTGAATGAAATAATCTGAAAGAATAATAAAACGTAGAGTAAAATAAGACTACCAGTCTCATATTTCAAATTGGTTCTCAAGTGCGAAATAATTTGGATAATAGAATTTCGAGTCTTCCGATGAAGTTTTTGTCAAATCTGAGCAATGAATTCTCGTTTTCATTGAAAGTATGGTTCTCTTTCATCGACCTTATTTTGCTCCCATTCATACTTAACCGCTAATATGCATACGTTTCAGATGGCCATAAGCCCAAGGGAGTCGATAATGATAGACCTGATAATCATCAGTGTGAACTCTTTTAATTACGCTTATCTTGTTGTCGCCCAATTGTTCGCCCAAGAGCCGCGCTCAGAAATAACAGACCGAGCGCCTTCACCCTCCCTCCTTTACTGGGCCAATTATCGGCCCTTTGGGTATCTGGAAAATTGTGAAAGGAGGGAAAGCAGCCCCCCTTTGTTCCCGCCCCCGTCCCGCCCGCGGGTAATCAGATGCTCTCTTTTCCTCTCCCCCAGGTAATAACAGCGTCGCCCGAGAAGGGATGCTTTCTATCGACCAGAAGAATGTTTGGTGTGATCGCCCGGTTTCACTTCCCCCGGGCCTTGAGTACCGGCAAACTTTTTTTTTACGGTCTATTTCGTATGAAGCGATCATATTACGATGAACAGTCAATTATGCGCGAGACTTCTTTTGTTGTACCGCCCTATTCAAATTTCCAATTGAAATTCGGCCCGTCGCCGGAGAATAGGAAATTAGATTTCAGTCCGAATTTTTTCTTGAAAAGACAGTCTCCACTCGCCTAGTTTGTCCTTAGGCAGACTAATTTCGGCTCCGCGCCACCGCCAGTCGGTTTTCTATAGTGTGGCATTTACGCGCGTCGGCTTCAAATAACCCCCCAATTATATCTATCTGTTCAAGTATCTGTTTGTGTTTTAATACTTTAATGGCACTGGAGGATAAGGTGTAGATTTTTCTAGCGATAAATGAACATTCATTTATCGAGACCATTCGGTGCCTACATTCCGGACTCCGGTGAATTAAACACGAGGAAGTGGGGGGCTCGGATCTATCGGTTCTAGGAAAGCTTTCCGCCGCCGGGCTGGTCCTCTCTCGGCCCGGGTTATGATAACGACGCCGCTTAAGGGCTTAGGGGCGAAGGCCGGGGTTTACCTATGCAAAGTTAGATCTGCGGGATTATCGCTGTGGGGGTGGCAAACTTCCCGGGACACCCGACACCGCCAACTCGGGAAACAACTCCGCCGGCACGGGCACGGCCGTGCTTCCTTTCCATCGCTTAATTAATTAATTTTCGAGAAATAATAACCGAACGGTTACAAGGAAAACTGCCGTGAAAAAGAACTTCGCCTTCGAAAAGTAATAATGGCGTTCGCCATAAGCGGAACGAGAGATAGGCTTTTATAAACTCAAGTTACATATTAGTTGGAGTTTACAATTTTTCATTGGGCCGGGAGCATTGAATAGACTTCTATTGCTTATTTTACAAATGAAAGTTCTGTATTACTTCTATCAACTTGTTTTTTCGGTGCGATTAATTAATGATCTTTGATGAAATTTCTCCAAAAGCGACTGATTAGGCAATACCTACTGACCAATCGGCAATATTCGATATCTAGTGGTTATAGCAACGTTTTTCGGCGAACGATTTTTTCATCGGTTATACTTATGATAATTTTTATCCCTATTAACAAGCGTTAGATTAAGAATAGATATATTGTTAGCGGGTGTTGTATTGGTATTTATAATGGAAATATTCGGGTTTTTATGGGTAGATGCCGCGAGGGGAGCGGGGAAGCAGCTAATTTCTGGGGCATTGTGCGTCCTCCTCTGGTCATAAATTAACCTCGGCGGTGTTCGCTAATGGTTGTCCCCATTGTGCCTACCATTGGGGCCTTCCAATGAACGGTGTCAGAGACCCGAGTTATGGTGCTCAATCCCACACCGAGCTCCGCCTTCCTGTTCTGTATCGTTCGGCAATTCTCCCGTTCCCCCGCCCCTCTCTCTTCGGTAAATATTTCAACGTGTAAGTTATAATTTATTACATGTCGTAATTCCCTCAACAGAGAATCATTACAAGTTCCTCACAAGTACTGGGACATCAACTGAGAAGGTTCTAGCCCAGGGTGTTGTGTTAGGAATGTGTGTATTTTATAGAGCGGTTTGGAAACACTGAGAAGAGCCTAAGGAAATCTAGGATGCACCACATAATTCAATGAATTACATACGTGAAATTCTTCTAGGAAATTCGGGCGAAGGGTGAAATCTCCTACCTCCTTTTGTCTCATCTTTTAATAACTTCTTCGCGTGAACCGGAATTCCATTCTTAGTTTTATTCGTATTTATTCTTCGGCTCGCCGAGAACACGCACGCCTCCCATACTGGATGTTAGCCGGCTTATATGAACCTTATGTTTATTCGCGACACGAAGTGTTTTTCGAAGCGACGCCTTGTAAGCGCGCCCCTTGAATATGCATTCGGGCCCTTGACCGCCGAGTGGTCCCGCTGGCGCGAACCTTGCATTACTTGACAACGGTATAGTTGCGGGTGAATCAGGACTTGTATCAAGCATTTCCTGCCAACTTCAACAACGTTCCACTACTTTCTACTCTGAAAGCATATATATATATATATATATATATATATATATATATATATATATAATTCTTATTATCGTACCCTGTCTTATTAAGGACCCATCATCTATCACAACTGCATATACACCGATATTTCCATTATACAATCTGAAAAAATAAATATATTAACATATAATTATTATTAACATTTCTATATAACATATCTACAGATTTCAGTATTATTAACTCATATTGTTTTTTACCAAAAACTACTAATAGAACACACTTAAGAGGTAGTACAAACTGACAACCTTTAAAGGAACTATTACCACCAACTTAATTGATGTAAATATCATATTAATGTTATCAGGTCCTCGTCCTCCACGCCCTCTTCGACATTCAGTGCAATCATTTTCGAGTGATCATTTGTCATTTTGTATGTTCAGTGATCACGTTGAGCGTCCAATATTGCACAGTGTGGGAAATAATTCAGTTATGGCTCTCCGATGTTTCTTTTTAATTAAATGACATCCCTACGGTACATTGGCCATTCGGTTGTGTGTTCGGTTATTGATTTCCATATGGGAGAGCTCTACTTCTTGTCCTTCTATAATTTGCATAGTGACTTGGCTCCAGTGGCAATTGCATTTACCAATTGCCCAACGAGAACTCGCGCAGAGGTCTCGGTATCTGCACTGGGTCCCCCATCGATTATTTATTATGTAGGTAGCCGACCGCCTCTGTTTTGCATAACCGCCAATCTTCCTACGGTACTATTTTCCAAACTTTCTTGACCCTGCATCAGTGATTTATCACGCGATTGTTTGACCGCTCACTCTTGGTACCTGCTCATGTACTATGTAAGCATATGCCGGCTGAACTGGATGGAAATTCGTGTCACGCGATGCCTCTGGTTCTTCGCCCCTTATATCCACCGTGCACGGTGTTGGCTCCGCCGTTGGTACGAACAAATCCACTCATCAATTTGGTTTATCGCTCTCGGTGGCCTGTTATTAAATTTTCTTTTCTTTGTGGACAGCAAAAGCTTTGTGCCGCAGCATAATTTCGCGACAGATAGCGTCAGAGAAGTTAAGGGGTATTTAATTACTAAGATTAACTGCATCGGGGTCGTTATTTAGCTATAAAGAGTCTGACGGCAAGAGTTACTGCACGCTCTGACCTTTAATATACACTAAAGTGTACACTAATGGACTACAGTTAAGAGCGACTTAGTTCCCTTAAAAATATCTGCTTTATTAGTAACAGAACAAAAAATTATGTTTGGTCTTTTTAATTTTGAGCCTGAAATTAAAATTTATTAAATAATAAATTTAATTGTACCAAGAAATATAGACAGAATACTACCAATGGTGGCAGAGGGAAAAATGGACCTAGCCAAGGGCCATTCATGCAAATAGTGACTGAAACTCTCACGATTGATAGTAAAAAAATTATTCGTTGCTCAAAGGAGAAAGTTAAAGAACGAATAAAAAGCCGAGTTTCACTGTTAAACATCGGACTCCGTATTGTTCCCGGCACTAATTTACTCCTCGGCAATGATTAATGCCCAGCGCTACTAGCGCCCTCTCCCTGTGGGATCAGGTAAAACTGAAGGGGGTTTGACAACTTTCTTAATGGGACTTTCTTCGAGAAGTTCAATTCCCACCACTACCTCTGAAACGCGAGAGGGGCATAGAGGGGTGGGGGGCAAACTTCGCGGCGTCCCCCCTCCCACTCAAACAACGCTGTTTGTCCATTAACAAAGACCGATAAAAAGAAGTTTGTGACATCAGGCCCCGACGTCTAACGATTAGTTGAACGAAACAACATTTGTTCCCTTTTTGTCCCCGGCCGGCGTTCTTATACGGGCCATAAATAAAACATTACCCCAGCTCTGGAACTCGTAGTTGATTCTTAGTCCTTAAATGCGAGGCGCGGTTTGGTAGCAGTTGAGCATTTCAAAAGTTTAAAACGAGCACATTTTCTTTCTACCTAACAGAATAGGCAATCATGTATCATAGAATGAATAAACAGTATGTTGGAAGTGTTACCTACTTGAAAAAGCTCTTTATTCATCTGCGATATTTTTCTCAGAAGAAATCATAATACAACTACAAAGGAACGGAATACTAAATTTTAATCAGTGGAATTAAAATTCCAAGCATCGGATAATTCTTTAATTACAAAACTGACAACAACAACAAGAAATTCAGTTATACAAAATATAAAAACAATATGGGCACATTTTTTAAAGGCAACGTGCAATACCAAGGCGCTCGTGAAACTGACCCGCATAACCAGACGTCGTTGCGTGCTTAGTATCAGCGCCGTGGCCTTCTTACTCCCGCAATGCCTCGGTATAACGGAGTCGCCAATATCTGAGATATTTAATCCTTTCGCGAAAATATACCGAGGCGGGGGAGTTTTTCGACGACGTTCTAATTAAAACTATCGTGTTGTACCTCCCCCAATTATGTTAATGGTAGTAATTGCCGATGGGGTCCTGACCGCGCCCCGTTTTTTGCGGCAGTTTTTTTCCCCGGTTACCTTCGGGCAGAGAAAAAGGTCGGGTTTCACCGCATTTCCCCACCAAGCTTCCGAAAACCCTGCAATATCGTTCCCGGATGATATTAATAATTCCGTTTTTTCACCATGTCGATTTTACAACATTAACAGAGTTCATACCGATTTCATTACATTTATATTAATGGGAACCAGCGATGGTTTGGAATATCATTCACGGCCCTTGGTCCATTGTGGAATTGGTGTGACCGGTGATACTGGGGGATCTACCTTTCTGGTCAGTATCAAAGGCGCCGTTTCAATTATTACCTGTATGCATCGGTCATTCAGGTTAGTCTCGAGCGCTCCGTATCAATTATGCATTAAGATTACTATGAATACGCTGTCCAAGTTAGTATCAAAGGCGCCGTCTCAATTACAATTAGACTGTATCTGTCTGTCTGGATTTTGTCTTATTCTAGGATGAAGTAGAATAAATTAGTTCAGGAGTTAAGGTCGCCAGGCAGTATCGAGAGCGAAACCTTCACACATAACACCCGAAATTGATTTGATCTAATGCTACGCTTTATCGGTTACTTTAGTAGCGTTCTGTCATTAAATTTGACGAGTTGGTTTTGTTACTTTTGTTACCGCTGAAAACGGTAACGTGTACTGGAATGCGTGTTAAAAATAAATAGATGGTAGTATTCCATAAATCTAATTTGTGGTAAATTTCAACAAAATGAACCCTCAGCCTTCCATTTACGAGTCGTATATTCGGCAGGGATTACAACATAATCTCGTGTATTTACCTGCGATATTAATCACCGCTGTCGATACAGGGACAGAGGGAAGTTGGTAAGTATCGGAACTACAGGGGTAGGCCTAATGTATTAGAATGTTGTCGGGTTGGTTTTGAGGGGGAGGGGGAAAGGGGTAGTGTTGAACACACGTGCAGGCAGCAGATGGGCCCTGTTGCCCGGGTTGAATAACGGCCTCCCGGGGCAAAGCCGATTTACCTAAGAATTATTGCCAATGAATATATAAATGTGCCGCCATCCGGGTAACGCAGGCGCTTAAACCTGGGGCCGACCGCCCTCCCAGTTTTCCGCCTTTATCCGGGCTCCCTTAAAGCAATCGACTAACGTGCGACGAGAGAGACATTTCCTTATTCATTCGGGTTGAATCAAGTCCACGGTAAAATTCGGTTTAGGGACCAGCAACTCCAGGTAGTTTTTCTGCATTGAGTCGCACTGGATTATCAATATCTTTCAAATAGTCAATATGAAATGTTTAAGAGTAAATATCATATAATAACTACGTGACAGTCATACTCATGGGAGAGGATTAATTCGGTTTACACGGAAATCGCACCCACAGTGGGTTATAGCGTGTCGATCTAGCATGTAGGTTATTTAGTGCCGATCCCGTTTATTAAGTGAACTCAAAAATTCATGTTCTAGCATGTGAAATTTACTGTACACAGTTTTATTTTAATCGTGAACTCTGTCCACCGGTAAAATGCAGATGAATGGCCGCCGCTCACGACTGTGTATTGAATCAACACTAACGATGGGAGTGAAGCCAACATTTCTTTCTGGGGCCATATTAAAATTATTCGATATCCATTTATCGGTTCACCCCCCCTGAATACCGGGACCGCGATCGTTTCATACGATCGAGTGGGGGAGGAAAAAAAACGGAATAGGATTTTGAACAAAGCTGAATGTCAATTAAAGGGGTTGTAGTGGAGCAACCCCCTCCTCCAACCTCACCCCGTTGCCAGTAGGCATATTGAATAGGGGCTCTTAACGAGGTGGTGCCGCTGCAATTTGACGGTCGGCCGGAGACGTTGCCCCCCAGTGCACGGCTCACTGCCCTCGTCTTGGAGAGCCCTCCATCAATTTACCAGGCCATCCCATTTGCCCTGGACGCTTGCATTTTTCCTGATCGTTGGAACCGGACTTTCCGCTTTAACGGAACGAAGAGTTCGAGACGATTATTACTCTGAGTCAATATTTCACACATGGTTCTTATAACTGTCTCCGAAACGTCTCAATTTTTCATCATTATAAAGTTTTAAAGGGGCTTCTATTTGCGGCCACTTTGGTTGTATACATTCACTTTGCGATTTAACGTTAAGTTAACGATGCTTGAAATTTAATCTCCTCAAATATATTTTACTTGTAACAAAATTTCACTTGTAGATTTAAACTAGACAAGATTGTGTTAATGAATATCATTTTATTCGGGCTCTGAAAAATCCCCCCATCCATATACGCCCGTACCTTCTTCCTCAAATTGTATATCATTAACAGTTTATCGAATAACATTGATTTATTCCATTTCACGAATTTAAGGTTACAGTTTAGATTATACCAACTAATGTCTAAAGATTGTTGGGTGTTGACCGACAGTGCTGACAGGGTTCTTCATTATTCTTATATAACTCAGTGTAGTAATAGCGGGATTCTAGAAGTCATACAACCCATACAAAAAACCAAATAGGTTAGGACTCGGTTGTACGACATCTATATTGTCAGCACCATTTCAGTGACAGGTTACTTGGCATCGCCTTTCGGTAATCCGTGGATATCGATCGAACAAGTCCCAACCGCTTTCGGTGAGTGGAGACAATTGAAGGCAATATGGCAATGGGCTGGACAATGGTTTGGCGGACAATTCGGACAATAGCTCTGCGCGGAAAGCGGAATATGATCTAAGGTGATCGGAGTGGGTGTTGGCCTCGGCCTAAGTGCTGGCCGCTGTACTGGACAAGTTACACGACCCTCGGGCCCCTACCCACCATTAGCGGACCAACACTTCCCATTTAGCGATATGTAGCCTCCTGGATTATTCCAATCATTTGTAGCCTAGTGGGAATTAAGCACTACGACCTCTTCTAATTACTTCTTGTCAAGTAGTTACTTTAAGGTAGAATTTATCGCAAGTAGATATCATAATTTATGCAGGTTTCAATTAAAATTTTAAATCTTAATTTAGAACGATTTTGCGGTAAACTACTCTAGCGATTTCTCCTCTCGACCTGCACTTATAATACCGATCATTTAACCTAATTGTCTTGTAACAGCGAAAGCGGATCTTGATAAGGAATATAATTTCATTGTTCTTATGATCATCTCTCTCCAATAGTTTGGTATTTTCCTAGTTTCGTTTTGGCTACTTGCCACCTTCAGTGAAAATGACTGCAGAAAATTGTACTTATCGAGAGAATAAGTAAATCAATTTATCCCGAATTTAGTATAATACGGGTTTATTAAAAAATACTCAGGATAAAACTCGTTTTAATTATTCCCTTCACATATATATACCTGTGTTCAGAGCCTAAAACGTTTTATAAAGTTAAAATATTCAAATTTATATTTTAACTATATAGGAAGTTTAATTTTAATCACACAATGATATTCCTAATATAGCAAGTAGAATAAAAACCGATACCCCGTTTCCGCATATTGGCAAAATTATGGAGTGATCGACATTCTCCAATCGACCCCCCTCCCACCGCCAACTCCAATCTTTCGGCTAGTGCCTCTCCAGGAGGCAAGTTGGTCGTCAATCAGAATTATTTGGTCTGTCAGTTTGGCTGTGGATGGTGGGGGGGGGGGTGGTGGAGGTGGAAGGGCCGTGACGGTGAACAATGGGCGATTACCGGAGGCGGTAGACCCCCAATAGTTGTTGAACAATGAGCGCCGGGAATGGTGGGTGGGGGTAGGGCCCACTCCAGCCTAGGCGGTAATTACCCGGGGGTCGAACCGGCTGCGCGATTACTTACGACTTCCCGTCAGTTCGGCCGCCCTATAACTCCAGGATATTTATACTGTGAGGCCGGTTCGATTGCCGACTTTCCGAATAGTAGCGCCAAGCTAAATTGCCAGTATTTTGTCTCCTAGAAACAGCCAACAGCGGCAACTTGTAATCGACTGTCGACACATATCCTATAAGTATTTAAAAGCTACATTCGCTATTTTGATATTCATTACAATGGAAGTTAATCTCTACTTAATAATTTTTGAAACAAACCTTCGTCTGGCACAAAGAGAATTTCTATCGACTCAAACCGATATCCTTCGCTGGCAGAAAGCAATCCTAGTGTAATATCTAAGAAAGTCTCCTAGATAAGGGAAACGTGATTCAGCCGGTTTGAGCGTTCCACTGAATTTTTCCACGGCCCCTTCTGCGAGTCCGTTAATTTTTCGCCCCTCGAATTTTAACTTGGATCGCGTTGAATTCGCGCCCGTGTTTAATTTTCAAACCGTCATCATTGACTGGAAGCCGCGAGTGCTCAGCTAATGAAACCGCCCCCGCCAAAGGATGCCGGCTGAGGGCGAGACACACCTAATATTCTGGGTTTCGATCCGCGGTCGGTCTGTGGGGTGATGGAGAGTGGAGGCGGTAAGGGCAGAACGTAATAACCGATTCGGCGGGTTCCCCTCCTGAGATAGTGTGTGTGGGGTTCTCGCATATTGCCGCCTCAAGGTGTACACGGGGGTTGAATCCGCCCTCATTATTTGCCGGCGACCCCCTTTATCTGCCGCCGCGGTTTTATTGAGACGCCGCTTTTACGACACCCCGCCGCCACCCGCGGCCGCGTCACATTTGTCACGCGATCCCGCAATAAATGTTCTTCGGTCTGGTAGGAATTAAAATGGCTCTAAATGATGGGGCTGTAAACCGTGGCCCGTCTTGCCGCCGTAAATCGCCCGATTAGAAAGAGGAGACGGAAACAGCAATAACTGCCCCCCTCCCCCCGATCGGTAATGCCGAGGGGAAGCCCCTTTTGATAATTCAACACCTGCTTCCTCAACAACTTCAGCAGTTACACTTTCCTCAACCGTGTTCAAATATCATACTACGCTTTTGTTATATATTCAGTAAGGCTTTTCACATACCGAACTTTAATCATGTACTTTATGCCTATAATTTTCCCATCACATAAATCGTTTTACATACATTTTTACAATGCCGTTAATTTAAAGAAAAAAGTGTATTTAAAACACGAACGGGAGGGGACTCGGAGTCTTAATTGCCGGGAAGGGGAAAAGCCGGAATTCTCGGAGGCGGTAGGAAGAAGAAAGACAAAGTGATAGTGAGTGAGTGTGCGTGAGAGGGGTACGGAATGCGATCGGAGACCGTGTCACGATTTACACCGATCGAGCCAAGGGGCGTCCGGACCGCAGAGATTAATAGACCCCGGGGCCTCGATAACGGACCCCACCTTGTAAATCTGAAAATGATTATAGGACAAAAGTCCAGTTTATATACTGGACAATCTTTCTCTTACAAATAAAAAGTGCCGGCAGTGAATTACCTTTACGCATTGCTTCTTTTCAAAAAAGCTATTTTTTGTTATTATTTTTTGATCATCTGTACTTAACGGTGAAAAATACTTCATGCAACTATATCCTCATCCTTTCAAACGCGTATTCATCATTTCTTTAAAGAAAAATAAAGTCGAGTTAAAAATATATTTATTTTAAATATACTGTATCTAATATAATGCACTGATCACCTCGATTTATTGAAACTCTTGTAACATATTGCCTACTAGATGGATTAGCGGCCAGGATTATTTTATTGTTTTTATATAACCCTCTTAAGCGCCACATTACCGTGCACGTCATTTTTCTGTTGGGAGATTTTGAATATTCGTCCAGTATATATTTTAAAATTGAAATTTTATTATTATTATTAATTAAGGAAAATATTAAAATTCTCAGGTTAAGACTGAACATGGATCTCTTACATTTACTGTAATCTCCTGAGTTACTGATATAGGGAGTGAATTGGACCACTGGGTTCCGGGACACTGGTCCCGAATGTGATGTAATTGTCCCGCAGAATCGTTCGGGGAAAAGTGTATATCCCGCCGTATATATGGGGGATAGAAAATTGAGGCGTGAGAAAGCGTAAGGCCATTGGGGCCTGGGCTAGTCGCGGTTTACGCCACAACCAGCCCCAGTTTTCCTCTCTAGCCCGCTCTCCTATTCTCCACCTCCCGGCGACTCTGAAAGATTTATTGCGATGAAAAATTAATAGGGCCGGAAAAACGAGAGTGGAAAAGGCTTCTGGGCCCCTTGTCCTCACGGGGCGGACCCCGGGACTCTTTGTTGCGAAAGTAAATTTTCCCCGCCCTCATTATTCCTATATTGGCGGTATAATTAAATTTATTATAGTCCATGCGAGAGGCTTCCGCTCTCTGAATTTTTTTCTCAATTCGCTTCTTTTAATCTATCGGTGCGGGATACCCTAATAAATAATTATGCGTGTAGGCCTTACCCGAATAAATCGAGGTCAGCTTAAATTAGTAACAGCTAACTGGATTTTGACAAAAATTACCGGTATTATCAGGCGTGACGAACGAGGAGTGTCTTGAACATGCAAAGAAACAACGTGCGATACATCAAAAAATATCTTTCAACGCCATAAGTTTGCATCTTTTCCATGTATTTAAAAAGTCCACTTGACAGGGTGTATATTTTCCCTTTTTGTCTTTATTAGGTCCTACATTCATTTTTAAAGCCCTCCCGAGGGCCCTCCTTCCCAATTCTAATATTCAAGAATTCATGATCATCTGCCAAGACATCATATAAGGTATTCCATAAATGGGATTACTCTGTCCTACATAAAATTAAGGCGCCGGCGTTTTATCGCCGGTAAATGCTGACTTTTATTAAGCCCGCCTTTATTAATCGTTAAGCCGTAAAAATAATCATCACTCTTAAAAATGTTCTGCCTCCACACGTCTAACAAGGCACTTAAGAAGCCTTCGAACCGATACAAGAACAATTTTTCTATATTCCATTCCGAGAAACATTTTTTCTCAAGACGTATCGAACAGCGTATCGAAAAACGGTTGGCAGCTTCGTAAACCCGACACGATTCCACATCTCTTGAAGTTTCAGAAGTTTCACAGTGTCACCGGCAACTAGTTGCTTTGGAGACGGGCGCAATTGCAACCGAAAGATGAAACGACGGGTTGTACAAGCGGTGGCTTAGCGGTGGTGTACCGCTTCCGGTACCAGTGCAGCCCCGCCGATTGCCGATTTCCCCGGCAAGTCATTAAGATAATTATATCGGATAAGGACATACACGCCGGCTCCGCGCGAGAATAAATTCTCCGTAATTGGAGTTTCGCATCCGCGTTTGGGGTCGGCCCGGGGATTATTCCTTGTTAAATTACACCTGGATTAGAGCGGGGACGGGGGAATTTGCGAATTTCCAGATTAGAGCGGGCTGGTGGGAGGACAACCGAGGCGGTGTTTAATCCCCGATCCTTTGCTCAGACCTCAATAACTGCGCCTGTAATTTCGGGCGATTTGCATTACTGGCCGAAGGATCCATTCCCTGTGTGCGCCGTCCCTTGCGCCCGTCTTAAAGGGAAGGAAATCTCGAATAATCTATCTCAGTAAGGATGCGTCCAAATACGCAATGCTCCATTGCACAATTTCATCGATGTTTCATTATACATGTCCGTGAGAGTTTGGGGCACCACTATTACAGCCCCATAAAAGTGGTTGAGTGGGGTTGAGTCACTAACACTAACTCTACACACAGATTCCCCTCTGGAAAATGGAATATTATATTTTCTTATTCCTGTCAACGTAAGTTGAATTTCGTTAGTATAATTAATATTTTATTTAGCAGGTCATTTGACTGAGCTTTCGTCTTTACGTATTAATGGGGTAAATATTGTTGTTTTTGTATTTCATTTTGTTTATTCGCATTTTATTAAACTAACATTTGAATATCTGCAAAACCAATAATTTAGAAAATGGTAATTATTGATACGGCTCTTGTACATTAAAAGCAGAACGTTTTCATTAATAAATGTTCGCCCTGTTCTTTCTTACAGGGGAAGAAATTTGTTGCGTTAATTACGCAAGATGAATATCTGAGAGCATTATTTCAGGGAAAGATTAATGGGTACCATCACTCTGAGCTTTTATTCCTAACCTATTGTATTTTCGGTGAGCATCAGACAACCGCCTTTTGTAAACTTAGTGCGTCAACGTTAATGTGGCGTTAATGAAAAAAAACCTTATGTGCACAAAATGGAGCATTAAACTTTTAATCATTTAAATGGCTAGGACTTAGGGATACGGTTTAACTTAAAAGCGCTTGATATCTATTTGTTTATCGAGTAATTACCAGTATACGTAATGTTGCACGGTTGGACTGCATAAAGCCTAGTGTATTCTACTAATGCTAATGCTGCTCAGGTTACAATGCATTCAATAGTACCCTGGATAGAGAGGATCCTAGAGTCAATCCACCCTTGGTACATCGTACTCTAGTGACTGTTGAATCTAGAACTGATGTACTGCAGCTAATTCTGCTGCGCTTCTGTCGAACGCTCCGGAGTGATTTCTTGTTCTGACACGACCGAATGCCACATTAAAGGTCGACAGGTTTCGTAGCTTTCCAATAATAGAATGGCATCAGCTACCATTCACTGGGGGAAGATGTTACTGTCCATCTATGTAATGAATTGAATGGCTACAACGAACACAGTGGAATGAATCATAACATATAATCATATAATCACAATTAGTATATTGATAAGGATCATAGGAATATTATATTTCTACAGTTCTACAGCTGTTTTATTTCTAATTAATATGCATCTGTCAATCTTAGTATTAGTTAGTATCACAGACGCCGTCTTATTCTAATAAAAATATATAAAATAAAAACCCTGACCCTGTTGCGTGTAGTAGATACTTGTCGAAATGTAGTCATTTCAAGACTTTTGGAGTTTTAGGAGCATCAGTTTCTAGTTTTAATTTGTGATAACAACTTATTTATAGTAATTATAATTATAAAGTAGCTAATATCAGTGAGTTTGGATCTGGATACAATGTGATAAATTAGTTTGGACGTTAATTATTAAGAACCGGGCGGTATGAGAAGAAAACTTTCAATAGTATAAAAAAACTGCTCAAGACTTCGCGTGTTCAGTTCGGCTTGTTCGTGCGGTAGAATCAATTTCATAGTTCTTCGTTCGTAGCGCGAACTCGTCGAGTGATGATCAATAATTACTTTGCGCGTTAATAAACTTTTAACAGCCGGGTTTTCTCGCGATAATATTTATATTCGGAAGTTTTCTCATTTTTCGCCGAGTGACGCAGTGCAGTCGGGCGGGATGTTTTCACCGGGCGCTAAAAATTTCCTCCCCACCAGCCGGCGGTATTCATCCGCCGTCCACTTTTCACGGAGGGGCGGAGGAGGGTGAAGGCCCGCAATGGAAAGCGCTTTTCCCGCGGCTGGCGCTCTCTTTCTTATTGTCGGGGCCCCATTGTTGTCGGGGCTCGCGTCCCGCACAGCCGACAAACAGCCGGCCCGCGTTTTATGTTAAACAGATTGATATGAAACCCGGCCCCGGCCGTAGCGAGACAGAGAGAGAGAGAGGGAGAAGGAGAGGCGTACGAGATTTATTTTTCCATCCAACCCTCCCCCCCCTTTACTCCCCCAGACCGAGGCATTCCCTTTATAATTTCGATTTCCCCATCCCTTGCACCGACGTCCTTATTCTAACGACGTATCAGTCAAGAGAAGTAATAACACGTATCTTTCAAACATAACGTATGGTCCTAGTGACGTCTTGCATTCATTGTCAGTCAAACGGATATACAGAAAAGGGAAAACAGTGAACGAAACATTTATTTAAATTATAACTGTAGAGGAAATAAATAAAACAGAGGAAATAGGAAAATATGTACTTATCTATTATTTGCGTTAAGTTGTATAAATAACGCCGCTTTTATTTATTAATTCTGAATTTCTGAATTCATTCAACATACACTGTCTGTTTAGTTTTGGTCTTTCCCTTCTTCCTCATCTTCCTTGGCCAAACCGTAAAAAACATAAACCGAAGAAACATTCGCGAAAAACGGAGCCTGAAGGAAAAAACCCGAGGGTTACTCGAATTGGACGGTGTCAGTTTTCTATTTTGGGTGGAACTGCTATCGAGTTTATTGTTTGTCCTGGGAGATGGCCCCGCTCACCAAAAGAGATTGGATTCCAAAGTTAATATTTGCCGCGGCAGGAGACACCTCGACTTCCGGTCCTCGCCCGTTTATAAAAATCCCCCGATCCTTCTGAATTCAAATCTGGGACCTGTATGTTTGACTTTGCCCGATGCCTTTAACTTTCCATTTCACCGGGCGCTTATTTGAAAATTGATGCACGCATTGGGTTCTCGAGTGCCCCAACAGAAGTGTCCAGTGACAGTTTAATTCGATAAGCCTCAGCGGCAAACATATGGAATATCATATCACTCGATCGTCAGTTTATGTTTGTATAATAAATACATTCGGTAAAATTATCCTGAAAATATAGCCTTGAGCGGCTTTCTAGCTTTTATCTATACCTTTTGGTAATGCACAGGCGATAAAAGGCCTAACAAAAAATAATATTATTTTAGGAATTAAGCTATTTTTTTATTGAAGTATTTTTAATTACCGAATATAAGCTGTGGTTCTCATTTGCAATGTTTATTATAACATAGCAATATCAGATAATAGGTGCCACATTGCACAAAAACTAATCTACTGACTTTCATATTGAGCTGTATTCATGACTTTTATCGCGGTGTCGACTAATAGGTAAACCTAGGTTATGAGCTATAACAGTTACTGCTCTATCAAAGTTGGGAGATTACTCCACAGGTTTCCTCTAGTACTGGTCCAAACCAGTGGTTCTATGCGGAGGGTATTTTTAAAGAAAGGCTCTTTTATTTTCTCCATTTCAAATTGAATGGCGCAAATATATTTTTGGGTAATAGCTAAAAAGATTCCCTGACAGCTGCTAAAGTTATTCGCATTTTTTTTGGGATATTTGGTTTGATGCGGAGATGAATTTGTAGTAGTTCCGAGAATGTTTGGGAATTGCCTGTCGGAGGATCAACCGCTATTACCGGCGGGACATGACTTCTGGCCGGGGTTGGAGGCGGGCCGCAATTGCAGAACAATTAGCGGGCTGGCGTGTGGCCAGGGATCGATGGCCGGTGATGGCGCAGACTGTGATTGACCGACACCTGTTCTGGCATTAATCCGAGCACCGATCCAGCCGGTTTCGCGGCCCCCGCAACTCCCACTTGGTTTCAATTCGAGCCCCCGACCCGGGTTATTGGATTCACCCGGTTAAACGGGTAATGGCACCTGGCCACCCCCCATCGCGCACTTCAATAACCGATCTCGACGGTCCGATTACTAATAAACGCGACATCCAATTCCGGCCCGATATATAACCTTATTCATCCGTTTAAATTGCTCGTTAAACGGAGTCAATAAGAGTAATGCGACCGATAAAACACTTTGTCTATTAGAAACTGTCCCTCATCGGCATGGTTTCTACTCGAGGATTTCTCTTAAACCAAAAGCGCCACAAAAGTTCTATTCTACACCCTCTATCAATACAGATTTAACGGTAAAATAATTATATTAATAAAAGGGTTTATATTAAAAGAATATGCACAACGTGCAGACATAAGTCAAAACTGCTCAGGGGGTTACGAAAGTATCGATCTGTTCAGTATCGACGCGGTCATAAACCGATTTAATGAGGGCTCCCGCTCCTCGGTTTTTTAGGTCGGACAATCTAATTGATAGGGCCGAGCAAATCTGATTACGGCCGCTGCTCCTCCCCCGACCGCCAACTACCACCACCACCACCTCAATTTATCCTAAAAACGATAAAACGCTCTTCGATGAAATTTTGATAAAACCCGACGGGGGTCCCCTGTTAGTGCCTCCCTCCCTCCCCCCTCCCGAGGAGCCCACTTTTCGGGAGGGAACAGAAGGAACAAATCTAATTTGAGGCCAGAAGAACAAACAAGGAGAGGCGGTCCTTCCCCGTGGAGTTGGTCGGGGGGTAACCGACTTGTTAGGGGCCGCTTAGCAGTTGTAACTTACTAAATTGATGTTGCGTTTCCCAACACAATGGAATTCAATTACGCCCGCACTTGAGACGGAGACGGCCTCCGAGCGAAGGCGGGAGTCCGCTCTGCCCCCCTCCTGGAAATGGAAAAATAGAGACCGTCCGTTGAGAAAACTAATGAAAAAAGACGAGATTAGGCACAAATTCCGGGCATTACCTCCAAATGTTATTAATACATTATATACTAGGTGTATTACACTTTCATCTGATATAGAATGTTCTATATAATGATGTCGAATTCAATTAGTCGGGCTTTCCCAACGAGAAAAGAAATTCACATTATTAATTATTATTTTATGACAACGTTTTAATATATTTACCTATATTAAGCTTATCGACAGATTATTATGTTATACTACTGCATACTTTTTACTATTTCATTTTTTATAATTTATAATTAATTGAGGTAACGGAATCATGCGTCATAATATAGTATGCCGTTCACAAATGTATGTAAGGCTGCAAGAAACGCATTTTGCTTCAGAAAACTCAAGTCGGCAAAAACTTTAATTGGTAAAAAGGCTATTGAAATTAAACGCCATCAAGAGCAACGCACGTCTCTTCCCTATCAGGTATATAACATTTCGAGGCCTACCGAAAGACACCCAATCTTCTCGGCCGGGTCCCACCGTTTAATCCAATAAAGGGACCATTACCCGGATTGTTTCCCGCATGTCCTCCCTGTACTGTGTAAACTCCTCCTTTATTTGAACTGAGGAAGGATTGAGTCTCTCAGCGATGTAATAATGCAGTTCATGAAGTTCTCGTGCGAGAGTAACAACTGCAATTTTAACTTACTTTGGTGCACAGTACGAGAGAATTTAGACACGTTATTTATCGGTGTTTATTTTGTGGTGATTCGCATGATTGAATCCGAAATTCAAATTAAATTTAGCCGTAATCATATTTATTGATATTCTTCTTGAATGGGACACATGTGTACGCTTTATATTCCCAAACGACGAAGAATAATTATGACACTGCACTGGTATACAACAGCACAGTGGTCCTCATGTTTACGATTGTTTGTTCGTGGGCGGATCATGGCGTGGGGGGGATCTACATACAATCCCTTTTGTTTCTTGTACGCATTTCAATTAAGTCCAATTTACGTAACCGGGTATTCGGGGTGTTTATGGTTTCGGAACCGATGTAGGAGAGGTTTGTATTTCAAAGGTTTGGAATTTCAAAATCAAACATCGTTTATTAAGTACATTCAAATCGGACGAGCAACACAACGGTAACGGGGTAAAGGGTACAGAGGAATGTTACCGCTTTCAGAGTGATGGTGTACGCCCATTGTAGTGGGCGCTGACAACGTAGAGAAGAATTAAGTAATTTAATTTAATTTAATTAAAGAAAGTTTGAAATTTATATTCATATTCGGAAACCTCTTTTTTGATGATTTCTTTCATGATCTCTTAGATTATAAATTATTAATATCCAAACGTATCTTATTTGAGCAATTAAATAATTTAATCTATACAACAACATAGATTGGTTTAATTTGGAGGAGATGATTCCTGACTGTCCGTCCCTGGATTACGAAGTCGTTTTTACCTCCATGGTTGAACATTTTCACCGGGTTCACCACGAACATTAGCGTTATCTCTCTCTCGCTCTCTCCGGCTCTTAACCGAGTCCTGTAACCGCCCCCCTTTAACCGTGCCATTCATATTTTAAAAGGGCCCACATTGGTGAGCGGTCCCATCGCCCTTTAAATATTCATCCCCAATTCCCTATTGTATTGGATCCGCGACACCTGTATATTTAAAAAATCACATTCGGCTAGTTTCCTTTCGGTACAAATGCAAATTAATCGGGCAATATAAAATAGAAATTTAATGCTGGACATCATTAGAATTTTCCGAATTTATTTTTTAAATACCTATTCATTTGAAATTTCACTCGAATATTGTCCTCAATATGTTCTTGGAAATTTGACCATTTTAAATAATTCGAGCACGAATTGGTTATTGGTTATATTGGAGTTATCGAGAACGTTGTTTTCAAGAATAAAGGGGACTTTTCCCGCATGTAGTCATTATAGAATGGCAGGCGAGGACTCTATTTAATAATTTAATTTTTTAAATCATGCAGTTCATTCATGATTTCGGTCGGTTCATATTTTTAAAAGATTAATTTCTCTTTCTTCAGCTTTAATCTGAAAGGGAATTTTCTCGGAAAATTCAAGACCCCGTTGTTTTCTTTTACAAGCTTTTCAGCGGCGGATTTTCTCCGGAGATTCAGGCCTCATTTTAAGGCAAGATCGAAAATTGTTAGGCAGCCCCTTAAGGAATTAAGTATTTCATTCGAATACAGCCATTAAACAGCTCAAATCGCGCTAACAGCGGGGAAAAAGTAAAATGTATATTTTCGAAAAGAAAGAATATACAAAAGAATAAATAAACTAAGTTAAAATTAGCAAAGTTCAGAAACAAGTAAGGAGACCCGTTTTATTCATTTTTTGTTAATTATCAATGGGACCTTTATTGTTCAGTGGCGGAAAGCTCCCTTTCCGGCGAAGGGCCCATTGTTGCGAGAAATGTTAATTACTGCCTCTTCCCCACCCCGCTCCCTTCCCTTCCTCAACAACTTGAAATAAGTGGAGACCATCTTGCGGTCGAAGTTTACGACTTGGGGCGTTGTGGGGAGGCCGTCGACTCTTATTCATTGAAATACACTTGAGCCGAACCTTTATTGAACCCTCTAAATTATTCTTGCGTAAACCCCCCACCCTTCTATCAACAAAGCTACGCATTCCCGTAACATCGGCGAAATAATAATGTAGGCTCATTATACATCTAAAGAGTTTAATCGGTTTGAGATGGAGAATCGATCTCAGGGACCTTATTACTTCAACCGTTGAATCATGATTTCTAGGACCTGTAACGCCAGGGAAACACCCTAAACTGATACCTGTATTAAATAGCAGGCTAATATGAAAGCTATTCGAAATAATGGAAAAATATTGTTGGGGCCGTAAAGCAGTTATGGTAAGGAGGATTCGTTATATTAGCGGGGGCTCTGTACAGGAATAGCCCCGGTAGTGAGTCACGAGGGGAACCAAGCGGCCACCGGTATGATGGAGTGCTCTAAGCCCTCTTAATACCGAATAAAGCGTTACATAACTCAAGGGATGAGGCCGGGACGGCCACCCGCGGTAAAAAATGTATATTAATGCCAGACGATATTTTCCATTTGATTTTCTTGTGGCGGGTGGATAAAGAGGCCTACCGCACTCTTCCGGATTATTAAACCTTTGCCGGAGTAGGAGGAGGGGGCGGAATTTCATTTATTTACTTTTCGGTTCAAGAACGTGATTTTGTGGGCAAGAGCTGATTCTTGAGAGTATACGAATTATACTAAATTCAAGTAGGTAAATTCGTGAAAATGTAAAAGAAGGAAGAGTTCTTGATCAGATTCTTCGAATTTCGTCTTGATTCCTTGATGGTGCCTTCCCCAGAGTTAAGGCAATATTAAAAAATAAACATGTGAAATTGTGGACATTTTTATTTGGTCCCAAGCTAGTCCAAAATGTTGCTCATGATAACGCAAAAAATTGAGCTTTCAATGTAATTGAAAAATTAAAAACATGATAACTCTTTCGGCTAATAGAGGATTGTTGGAGGTTAAGCATGGAGGTTGTAACTTATTGGAATATATTTTCCGAGTGGAAATTAACGAGACGAATCGCCCGAATATTTTTTCCCTCGATGTGTAGAAATGTACAGTGCCGTACTGTGCGGGTCCATTGATGGCGTCTGAAACCGGGAGTCGAAACCGCGGCACAAATATTCAACCTGAAAAAAAAGTTCAGAATTCATCTGTTGGGGCGGGCTCTGGGATGTCTATCCCACGGCCTTTCAATCTCTCATCACGCCGAGGAGGGAGGGGGCTTATTCTGCCGCGCGGGAGCGAAAAATCGACCCGTGAGGCGAATTTGGAATTGGGGCGCACCGCCAAGCGAACGAGAGGTAGAGATGGATTGGAAAAGGGAGCGAGAAAGAGAGAGAGAGAGAGGGAAGGAGGGAGAGTGATAGTGAAGGGGAGGGTCGAAATTAAAATAGGGTCTCGGGGGGTGGGGTCGGTGGTGACTCGAGCAAGTTAATTGTCGTCTCCGCCCAGCCGGCTTCGGGAATACCTTCCCGTCCTTTATTGCTTTGCCCGACAATCGAAATGTTCTTAATTTATCTTTGAGAATCGAACCCGGATTTTGTGAATATTTGCGTTTTGTGAATATACACGTGGGGTTCTATTTATAAATATTTAAAATTCATTTCTCGCTTACCCGCTGTACATGGTCCAAGATGGAAATTTTACAATTAATTGAATTACACCACTCTGTACCTAATATTGTACTCTATAACGGAAAAATATTGTAAATCGTATGAATTCATGCCGATGGTTTAACCAAAGAATAATTCAGTTTCATTTATTTCCACTTGTTCCATTTATTCTGATTTATGAACCTGAAAAATTGTATATATATATATATATATATATATATATATATATATATATAAAGCGTTAAAGAGAGCAGGGATTATAAAAGAGGGCACGTGACGTCGGGCTAGAAGCGAGATAGGGCAATTTCGGGGGTAATTACAGGTGGTCAGGGAGCCACCACCCCTGCGAGCAACACTGCCCGCCCCCTACCCCTCATTACCGGCCTCATACAACCAGTAAACCACCCTGCCGCCACCGAGTATAAAAACCCCTGGCAACGGCATTCAACCCTCACCCGGCTCATCCTATACTGGCCAGCCAGTAAAAATCCCCATCACCGTCAGTTGTTACCGAGGCGGTCTTTCAATAAAATTCGTTCACACATATGTGAGCTTACAATTTGATTACTTAACATTACCCGATTATAAATTTACGACAATAGTTTGGGCAACATTTTTATAAGAAATAATAGAAATGAACATCCCATCTTCTGTCCCCACTGGCTGGGATGGTCCCTTGCTAGACTGATTCCGGTTTCTCACCGTCTTCAGTTGCATTTAGTAAAACTTAGGACATTTGCATGTAAAGAAAATATGATATAATTATTCCAATCGTTTTTCTCCGTACTTATCTGTGTATTCTGTCGTGGAATTTAATTTTGTGACTAGTAAAATCTCTTTTGTGTATGATATTCCAAGCGAATACCACCTGACTGGTATTACAACCGTGATTATCAACACCGTGCACTGAATGCTATCATTTATTAACGATAGGGATGTTAAACCATAGTTTATATAGGAAATTGGCTCGTGATAAAATATTTTTTAATAAGATCGTATGAAAAACATATCAGGAAGGTTCGCAGCACCTTCAGGACGAACCCTCGTATAGAAAGGACAAACGATTTTTTGGTCCTCGAATCTGTTCCTTCGCTATACGGGGTCGCGGATTTACCCTAATCCGGACCCAACATTCAGTTTCTGGGTCAACGCGAGCTGCAAGATTGGATGCATACAAGCTATGCCGGTCGGGTATCGGATGGGAAGAAAATTGCATATTCTAATATGAAATATTAGGAATATTATATGAATATTATTTTTTTCCACTTGGTTAAAATTTCAAGCCGCATCGAGTATCGAAATTCATAATCTGCATAAACGAGAAACTTAAACGGTATTCATTACAGTCGAACTAGAAATAGGTATAGTCCTTGGAGGTAACCGTTGGATGAAATTTTTAGAACGTCGAAGAATATCAGAATTTCATTTTGAGTTGCAGTGACAAGTCCTCAAAGAAAAAGTTCGAATATGCAAAGCTAAATCTTTAAATAATATTTTATATCTTCAGACAGGTGAAATAAGACTGCCCCGTTTTCTTATTCTTGCGGAGACAGTCTTCGGCTTGTACCTACCTGTCAGCACACAAATAAACTTTTACTCACGAAATGGCACGATTTCGCCCACTCCCTTATTACAATATTCCGGATTTAAAAAAATTGAATGTTCAAATACCGTTTTAAAAATGTTAATCGCGTAATTCATTTTAGCAATACAGGCTTTTCCCCTATTTATGGACGCATAATATATAAGAGCCATAATATCGATTAGAGAGGGAACAATAAATGAAAACCTGGATATGATTTAGGGTCTTATTCAATATATTAATGTACTTTTATTTTCCTTATTGTTTTGGATATCCCTTCTTCTTATTCATTTTGGTAATGCTTTCGGAAGATTCCTAAGAATGTACTGGCTTGGGCTTTATAGTTAATATGTAGGTTGGCTGCTTCAAGTTGAAGCTTTATGGCAGGATATATGGTGGTATAATAAGCTAATTGACAGGAACCACCAATACTATTGTGACTGCCATTCAGTCGTGAGTGCAAATAAAATGGTTGGAACGATTTATTTGTTATAAAAAAAAACGAAGTCACGGGCTGTTTATCGGTCCGTAGGCGGCCATCAATTTTCCGGGCTTAATCCGAAACTGTCCGATCTGAAACTTCCCCGATAGCAGGGAGGACCGTCAATGTGATCGGTGAAGGCGATGATTTTGTTTGGCCTTTGGGGTCTTCGGGGTGGGGGGGTGTACCACTCCTTAACGGCTGTCTGCCCGTAAAAACTCCGGTCCCGGCTCAATCCCCCCACTCCTGCCTGTAATTCCGCTTCAGCTCGAGAGGCCCTTAACTCTCTTGGATTTAGGATTTCCGAGACCGAGAGAACTTGAATCTTATGCTATAAGCGTAATGCCCTTTGGTGGTGGCTGGGGGACGGTGAGCGGAGGTGGGTTTAAACGTTTTTTTGCCTCATAATTTTATTGCAAACTTGTCCTGACAAACTAGGCGCTCTCTGAATGAGGCTCTCATGGAATGAATACTAATCCTTTCATTAGCTGAAGCTTCTTTTCCTAGGACGGAATGGGGTATTTAAAATTATTTTTATTTTCTCAACAGTAAATACAATTAAACCTATTTTTTCCTGGTATTTTACCTCTTTGAAATAAGAGCACTGCACTACCACTCATATTAGGATTTTCTCATCTCTTTTCGTTAAACTAACCGTAACTGAGTGCATAATTAGCATTGTCCAACTTGTGTCCATTGTGCATTCCTACATATCTTATGTAATTGATTATGTACAATAGTTAAATTACACAGTAGCATCACCTGTTTGAATTATTGTTAAGTAATGTCATATTGATTGTAAATATTTATTTCGTCCGAGATATGAATCCATATTTTAAAAGAGTCTAACTATAACTGAGGTGATGAGAAATGTCGAAGGGAATTTCTAAATTAAAGCGAAAAATACTTCTTCTTTGATTAAGGCAAAAGAAAATTATACATTTTATTCATGGCTGCCACTTCCAGTTTGAAGAGGGCCCGAGGAACTTCTTTCTCTTCGAGGCAAGAAATTTAACAAAATAACCGTCTTGAAGAGTCGGACCGACTTGGCTTTATTTACAGTGGGGTTCCTCCTGGGGGGTTGGGGGTGAAAATGAGTCGTTAGGGGGTTGAATGGAGTGATTTTGAAGCTGGCTGGGCGGGGGAGCTGTTAATGGCGGCATTCGAGTGGGCGGTGGCACAAAGCCTAGCCGGGGCACAAAAGTGATGTCGGTTAATTACAGGTGATTAGGAGCCCGGTCGCCATTTTAAGAAACCACCTCACCAATCGGGGCCTTCAACGCGCCTCCATTGTCTCAGACGTGTAATTCATTTAGCTCTTGCGAAATTTTATAATGATAATTTAATATCTAATTTATTTTGAGAGCCTTTAAAACCGATAACGTTGCTATATAAATTCCTCTTGACGTACTGCAAGCATAATATTCACATTCCCCAGTTGTTTACCCTTGACGAGCTAGAAAATGAGTTCTTTTACAGTTCTGTATCCCTGACCTAATAAATAGTTCCAAATCTATCCAATTTCGAATAATTAGCTCAATAATCTGGTATAATTGTGTGACATAAATAAGGACGGTCAACTAGGACAGTAGAAACTGGTCTATCATAGGATTGAATCAGCGACTGGTCGTCAGTGTAGATAGGGGTGATCATATTCCAATCTTTCACGGACCATCAAGCTGGTATTATAAAAAAGTATTTGCATTTATTGATTAACTGGATATTCAATATATTAAATTTCATACTCTGCGAGATTTATTTTTACTGTGGGATATTTTTTTTTAAGGAACCAGTCTCTGAGAACAAGTGTGTTTCACAGTTGTTCATTCTACGTGACTTATTGATTGTTACTTTTTTCTTGGCATACATGAAAAATTGCTAATCTCCTCGGTTGGCAGTAGATCCTCAACGAGAGGTCCTCGAACCCCCGACACACAGTTTTCTGCTCTAACCCGGTTACAGATCTTTTTCATCCCCGGTTCAGGATAAAGGAGCCGCGATTAACCCTCCTCCTCGCCTTCACTCCCACTCCCACACGGACCCGGAGGGGTGTCCCGACATCAAAAAAACCCAAGTCAGCTCTACGGGAGGCCGCCCATCAGGGAATTAAAATTCATGACACTTAACAGAAACGCCATTGGGCCGTTCTGAATATATTCATGATTCGCTATTTTTTCTCACTTTCGCCTACTTTATTTCTTTTCGGCTCAGGAGCACCTTAAAAATCCAAAGGGAAATACTTAAATAGGAAACTTTTCTGATGCAACGAATTACTTTGAAAATATTTTTTACAAGTGAATAAAAATTAAGTCAAAAATTGGCAGTATTTCTTGAACCGAGTTTTTAGTCCACTTGTCCAGGGATAGCGTGATGAGTCCCCCACCGCGTGATCCCATTCTTTCTCCTCACCGCTTGCGCCCTCCGAAGGTCCGACAATTTTCGCCTGTGCGGATGAGCATAAAGCGATACCCTCATGCTTGGTCGAACGGCTGGGAATCTGCATATTCATGACGACGAAAATTCCAGAACCTCCGCCGAACGGTTTTAAAATATAATAATGTTATAGACGTGACGGCGGTTCAACCGAAGGTTACCCGGGAGGATATATCGTATTTTTAGGTGTCGCCAAAGGTGCGATTCCTCCCACGGGGGTCTGTCTCCTTTATTGTGCCGCGGGGCGTGTCCACGGCTATCGGAAATCAAGATTATCAGTTTATGGTGGGCCTGGGGCCGCGTCCCCGCACAATAGGCAGGCCGGCGATCGCCCCAATCTTATTTCGCTTCGAGCTACGTCGATGACGGTTCGATGAGCTAACCTCCCCCACTCATCTTCGACTGAACCACGGACGAGAAAATTTCCGAACTTGAGTTCCGAACAGAATTAACAATTCGCGATCCATATGAGCCATTACTCGTTAGAGTAATATGAAAATGGGACCTCCTCACGTTTTCTATCAAACGCCCCTTCATGCACAGGCGGACCCGTTCCAGAAAGTTAATCATTTACATTATACACTTTAAATTCTTATATTATTTTACAATAACTGAACCTTGGCATTAATACAAAAGGTTTCGGGAATGGAATACGAAACAATAAAATACTTAAGGAATTCTTATTGATCCTTCCATGCGGGACTAATTTTTAAGGATTATCGAGAGGATTTTAATACGGAGGATGTATTGGTAGCAGGTATGGTGAAGTTAAAATAAATCAGGAACGCTAATGAAATAAATAAAATATTTTTTTTACAAATAAACTAGTTACGTTACACTATCAATTTTCAAATGAACAACGCAAACATTTTAAATGATAAAATTATTGGAAACGAAATTCTGACTTGTAACCCATGCGCGTAGGAGCAGGACATAAAAGGATGTCCAGCGAGTCTGGAACAATTTTGATGTTAAAATAATTTCTGTTCAATGTGGGCGATTATATGGATCGTTTTTCCGGTTATTCTATTGTCGGTACTTTCCTGAAATTTTCCTGGAATTTTCTGGTGTTTGTATAATTTTCAAAGAAATCCCTCTCAATGATTCCGGGAACCGCGCGGGGAGGCGACTTACGCATACTTTCTGAAGGGGCCGGGGGCGGGCTCTTTTGTTACAGCTCGAGTGTCGCTGTCCTCTCGTTTAATGTTTTTCCGGGAAAACCGATTTAATTGTTTTAACCGTCCTCTCGGCTAAACGCGCCGCGCGAAAGGAAATAAAGCGGCTACGTGACCCAGGACAAGAAGAGGCTTACGGCCACCTTTCTAACTTTAACGACGCGGAGAATTAGGGATGTTTGCACGAATACCGTCGGTAATTTGTCCCCAACATTCTTTTTTACCTTTTTTCCTGAGACACCCAAGGCACAAGTTTGTCAACGTTCTAAATTCGGACTTGAATCTAGGCATTCAGATTTACAACAACGTCTGAGTACTACAATAAATAAGAGTGAGACAACTTGTAATAAGCTTTGATAATATAGTAATTTTATATTAATAATAGTTATTGATAATATTATATTATTTATTTTAATATTTCGAAATCAATCTGCCCATTCTTAAGCTGGTCATAATGTTTACAGATATTTTAAAACCATCTGACTCGCCGAGGTCCACTATTGGAATTATTAATTATATTTCAATCAAACAAACGGTTTTTTGAATATACACGTGATAACAATGGTAGTTTAACGTAAATATGCTGCCTCATTTTTGCTTTGGTACTGCCAGTTTCATACGCTTAATTAATTGGACCGGAGTTAATTGCCGATGCGAGATCGACTCTTGTTCAAATCAAATTCACAGTTTATTGAAAATATTTGTGTACCATTCCTGGAACGGAACAAACCGTGCCACGTGGCTCCTCTTCCATCAGTAAATCGGACAATAAACCACGCAAATTTCTACGAATTTATATTGTATTTATGGTTACAAACATATATACCCCCCTTCAAGCGTCCCGGCGCCGCTCTACGGAATCCTTCTCCATTATTTCGTAGCGGGCACGGGCGCCGAATACCAATTAGGCGACCGTAACGTCCCCAATCTGATTTCTCCGTCACCCCAAAAAATATATTCTGACAGGTCCTGCCCGAACCCCCTCCTCCGGCCTGCAAGCCTCGGATAATACCTGGTAATGGGTTCCTTTTTCGGTCCGGGATATTATTGGAGAGCCCTATAAAAAGGGCTGTTATCCCCGTATTTCCCCGCCGTGAAATATATGTCCGCCGGCGTGTTTCTGACCTCAATTGTCTGGAACACACTCTCTCTTGGCCCGGGCTTATATATTGCCCCAATCGATTCAATTTCTTAATTCGATGTATGGCCGGTCAAAAAGTAAATCGGCGAAACTAGGAATAAAGCGCCTGGGTACACAGAATACCTGAGATAATAGATATACAGTTTATGTATCCTATTAGATCGAGTTCTGTGCCATATGATTAGTATCTTTCGGTAAAATATCTGCCCGACGCCCAAATCACTTTAGAGCCCCATGAATTTCATAGTAAGTTTGAACGTTTTAATTATTTGTCGTACAAATCCGTACAGAACTCTGGTTCTATAACAATTTCGTTTGCACTTGTTCCGTTGCACGTTCATATCGGTAGGTTGGTGCAAAATATTTTTCCTGTTTCCCACCATTTTCATCACGATTCGCCGTGTTCGACAAATTGTTTACTCTCGGGCCGGCTCCTCAAGTGTACAAATTAAAGCTTTCAAAACAAAATAAAAGTTGCTTTAGCGCTTTCCATTGTTGTGCGAGGCGGGCATTATCGCGTCGCCCCGGGTCTTTGTTCGTGCGGGGGGTCGACTTACCGCCCCACTTAACAAGGAGTAAAATTATTCGAGGTCCATTACGGCCAGGCCTTTTTTCCCCTCCAACCCCCTTGTCCTTTCTCTTCTTGCAGCGTTCCGGGGAACGGGGGGACAATGGTGGAGGACTGGGGAGTGTTAATTTTTACCGTTAATCCAGCGCAGCGTCAACCCCTAAGTACAGCCCAACCCCACCTTACAGAACGCTTGTATTCAAATCGCAATAAAGTCTTCCAGGTACTTTTTCGTAAATTAGTCACCTTGCATCAACCCCGTTTATGACAGATCAATGCCGAATTCGCATTGGAATTGGACTCACCTCTGTCAAAATGGTATTTCATTAAAGTTATGGATGAAAATGCTTTATTAAATAAATTAAACGCTCTGTCGGTATTTTAAACATTTTCAGGAAATTAATCTCTTCATATTTATTCGCAATGCGAAAGATATAACTAATTTTTTAAAGACCCTTCACCCCTCCCCACACTGGTTTATAAGCGTAATCATTGTTGAATATTTCTTAAATATTTTCGTTTCATCCATACTGTTATTGTTTCGCTTACTACCGCATTTCGAAATCTTCTCAGAGGAAGACGTAGGTTGGCTAACTCGATTGTGAAACAGCTACAAACTTACCGACCCGTTAGTTTAACCCGGTTTCGAACGCCGCTCCCGGTCCCTTCAATCGGGTCCTCAGTTCCGGTAAAATAGATTAATCTATTAGTCTATAATCTGTACTCTTCCGAGATAAGGACACGCAGTTATCAACCAGGCTGATAATGGAACTTTATCATGGAGATCTTAGATTGCCGTTGCATTATCCTGCATTACTATCATTGCCATTTTATATTATTTTATAAGCAGTTGTATTTTTGTTTATCTATATATTGATTTAATGTCCTTTTGTAATTATACCCCGTCCAAGAAAGTAATTTTGTGTAATAGTTTCGCGCCCAGCGTATTACGAGGGCCCGAAATCGATCCTCCACTAGCCGGATGATACGAGAGGGGTGACCGCGAAATATTATTTCATAAATTATTTTATGAGTTGGCACACTGGGCGTCCATAGAAATTGAAAATTCGCCCTGGGACACAGCGAAACGACACGAAATAATAAACAACCGGTCAGGGCCCGAATATTGGCCCTTCGACGACCGTTATTATTCGGCCCTGTGTTTGTCTAGCGGCCCCCTGTCCCAATGCCAAACAGAAGTGTCGGCATTTTTGGATTTAAATATCGACACGACCGGGGATGTGAAAAATGATGTGAGGCCGGCACCACTGTAAATGATAATCGCCTAAATGAGGACTCGGTTCAATATTTCACCGATGCAAAGCTAAAAGCGTTGAAAATTTCGCGAGGGCACTGGGAAATCGGGATAAAGCGTGAAACAAACATTTGATCATACACCTTCCGCTCCACACTGGAGAATTTATATACCAAGACGATATATAAAATGAGATATATCCCAGTACTTTCGTACATATATAAGATATTTGATCATTACAGAATTTGCTCTGTGAAATCAAAATTGAAAAAGATATTTTTTCAATTGCACTGTATAATTCCAAGAATGTGGACAAAGAATCGACCATGTGTTTGGATTTTTCATCATGTGGCGGTGTCTATAGAATATATGAAGTTACAGTACTGAATCATTTTTTTAATTAATTTTCTTCTTTTGTTGTTAATACTGCGTGGCGACAGGTTCTCCTTTAATCATAAATTCTCAACTAATTTGCCTCTCTCATCGTTGCATATCCAAATGCGAATAGGGGAAAACGCACTAGTGTTGACACTAAATATTTCTTTTATTAGATGATTTATATCAAATTTATTAAAGTAGCTTTTTAATTTTTTTCGTGATAGCTAAGGTGAAAATAAATATTGGTAAGATTACCTAATTTGCTATCCGAAATAGGTTATATTCCCCAATTTATATTAGATTTGTTTTCGAAAATACGGACGTCGTATAATAATCAAATCGGATATTAGTAATTAAATAACGCGGGAAACGGTGAAGGAACGGGTTATTACTAATAACGTGACCGCAAATACTAATATTATCACATCTAATCTACAAAATCGACTACCTGCGAGCGCTACAACTAGATTGGCGTAATCATATTACTAGGATTACCGAGGGGGTGTGAGTATGTATTTTCAGAGATTCGAGCGTATTTCATATCTACTACTCCCGAATATGTTTTCCCCACGCCGTGTTTGTCCGCATTAAAACCGGACGTTAGCCCGTTGCCGTGTTTCTTCCTCCCATCCTCCCCCTTTGATGCTTCGGATCAAGATTAGAAATTGCCCCTCGGCAAAAGGGCACTTCCGTTGTACAATGGAGCGGGGGAGTGCGAGTCCCCTTTCGCGGAATTATGAGAACCGCAAAGGATTCTTTTTTCCGTCTACCGGGCCGCGTTTGCTGCCCACATTTTTTTTTATTTCCGTGTATTCGCCGCGTCTTTGACTTCAAATCCCTTTTTCGGGAAATTTTTTTTCACCCATCTCCGCCCGGTGAAAGCTTCCGGCCGGTCCGAACCGAGATCCTCCCGTCCCCACAATGGATACTCGTTATCAGGTCCTTCACTCTTTTTTAATTCGCGCCGCTCCCGCGGGTCATTGCGGCGCCTAATTACACGACATCTTTTTTTTTCTGAACGGAGCACAGACAAGTACTTTGCCTAATTGGAGAGATTGGGCTTTGAAACTGTGTTCTATTCCGAGTGGCGGAGGTTAACCCCGGGTTCCATCGCCGGTTGAAAAAAAAAATACTCTCCTGTTATTAGGCCCAACAAAAGCTCCTCGCGACTCCTAGGAGACGCGAAAACGCACACACACACACACACACAGTACTGCCCAACACGTTATAACGCGACTAGTTCATTTTTCAGTATAATATCCCTCTAGCACGGATGCTTTTTCCCCGAAGCTGATTGTCACGTTTATGTAATTGGCCACGGACATGCGGTCGCACTTGAATCTTTTAGAGCGAGGTCCTTACTGCGATTATTTAGTGAGGGGGCGCTTTCCGGAACGCCCTCCTTTGAAAAATTTAATGCATATTAAAGTGCATTTTCTCTATCCGGGCAGTCATTTCCAGTGAAAAGCGGGAGCTGTATCGTTCCTATTTCTAGATACCTTTATGTTACTACGTCGTATCGTTTAAGGAAATGAAAACATAAAGTGTACTATCTTTTGTGTGTATGTTCTTACATTTTAATATTTTATATTTTACATAGTTGCTTATTTACCTTTAATTACTACCTTTAATTTCATTAACTGAGCGTAATAGTTGGAGGATATGTTTATTTGATTTTAGGCTGATATTTTATGAGTCTAAAATACCAATAGTAAAATCATGACATGAAGTCGAACCGATAAAATAAATAATTTGGAAGTGCCAAGCGGTTGAGTTTTCTTTTACCAACTACACGGAATCTCCCCTTATAACCTCATTCTCGGTTACCAGGCTTTGTATTTTTTTTCAAACTGCCTCTGAGCTATGTTTTTGCAGACTGCTGAAGAGTCGTGAAAATTAAATGAAATTCGACCCGAAACATAATAAATTATCTTTGTAGCGGGGATTTAAAGGAGTAGGACAAATACCTTTATAATTCCGAGTTTTTTTTTACGTAAGATTCCTAGGGTATTTCTCTTCCCTTTTATGACCCCATTTGTGTTTTTCTCCCTCCTTTTGTTGCCGTCCCCTTTCACGCCCCCGCGCATTAAACAGTCGATGCCTTTCGGGCTCTCGACGGCAACTATAAAAGGGGACCGGTGTAAACATGATGAGATACGAGCTATTGCCGCGTAAGGGGGTTTAAGTCCCAACGTTTTAAAATCCAGCGCTACGATACTTCGTAGGTTTATTGCGCACTTGTCTGACCCTTGATAAATCGTCAATTACCTATCTGGTTGACAGTTTTATATGGTCTAATAAATAGCCTTTTCTGTAACGTTCAGTCAATTGGTGGTAGATCCTGTCTGCTTTGGGCTTGATGGAGTATATCCATATGTCAAATTTTTATTTTCCTGCAGTAATGAAAAACAATTATATTGATTCACTTTTTCTCTTACAGTTTGCAACCAGTTTTCCCGCGGGGTTTTCTCAATGCTGGGAGCAGTGAGCCCCGACTCGTTCGATACGCTACACTCGTACAGCAACACCTTCCAGATGCCGTTCGTGACACCCTGGTTTCCAGAAAAGGTATGTGCCTAACAGAATATAAATTCAATGTTTGAAGGCGGAAACTCCAGAAATTGGATTAGTTTCAAGGTTCCGTTCTAGGATAGCCGTGTATTAGAATAATAGGTCGGAATAAAACATTAAATCCTAAGGTTAACCGACGATTGAAAGATAGCTTCAGGCTGACAAAAATATACGTTCAAAGCAAACGATACTTGTAAGAAAGTGCTAATAACAAGTGTACAGATTAAAACATTGTATTGATACAATAACAATTAGATTATAGCAACCTCATTTACAGCTACATTGAATTTTACCACTAGGGTTAACATCGATTTCGTCCTTTTCGGCATAAGACGTAGGCAGGACATTTTTAACATAAAACGGGATTAACGATTGGACGTTTTAATTCCGGCAGGATTTAAGTATAGCCTTAAAACTTTTAGTGCGGGCCTAATTAGGCTGGAGCGGCGAGCGGAGAAATTAAAAGAATAAAAGTACGAATGTACGAATACAATGTCGGCGGGCTGTTTGTTTGGGGGGCGGGGAAGGAGAGTTTTCGGCTGAGAGACAGAGGGGAACGGGACCCTTCAGGATTCTCAGATACAGTGTAATGATTTAGAGTTAATCCCGGGTAATAAATTCAGCGAGGGGACAAGATAAAGAATTGCAAGCTGGTGGGACAGCGAAGTTAACAGCCAAGCAGATTTCTATCGGTGTCGGGACAGTCAGTTGAATGCGTTCGGTTAATTGAAAACGAGTTCAACATTTAATAATACGACCGGCAGATGAGAAGAAAGGTTTAGAGCTTTCTTTTCGAGCTGCCCTTCTCACGGTCTTTTTACAGCCGGGGGCGTGAAACCGCCAAATAAATATAGATTTATCACTTATATGATTCGCTGGTTTTGTCTTTTCGCAATCTTCAGTAGTCGACATCGTAATAAACACTTTTCGAGAACGCCCTACGTATTGCTTGCTGTTGAATACAAGAGCCGTCGGCATTGTTACTGCAGCGTCACGGGCGGTATGCGACCGGAGGTGCCGAAGAGTAATGACAGTCTAAACCTGCGAGGCGTTATAAATCAGTACTTGAAAACCGACCGTAAGTTCTTAAAGCCGTCCCAAATATCCGATTCGACAAATAATGGTTCTCTTTAAACGCAAACCCCCCCATTACGCCATCAAAACTACGCCTAGCGCCATATCGGCTATAAACGCAAAAAATTCGTGGCAACTAGTTACTCCATTATTTTAAAAATATTGGTATAATTCACTTGTCACTTGCATAGATGAACAAGTTAACAAACGCAAGACGTACAGGGGCGGAGTAGACAAGGATACTCCACTGACCACCAATATGCTTCGATTCTACTACCGGAACGCTACTGATAGGACGAGAAGCCAGAATTGATATAGCATAATCGAGTAAAAACAGTGTTTTTTTTTATATTTTCATACAGATAAAAACTTTCCGGATTGATCAGTTCTCTCTGATTATTTTTCAGTGCAAAATCGTGTGGGGGGAAAATTTAAAAATCTAAAGCGGATGGTTTCGTTCAGCCGCTTGAGCCGACCGCTGTGAATCTTCGTCCGTTGTATAACTTTATGAAATTCCCATTCCCGGCTGTATTCTCTCCGTTCCGCCCGTTCGAGAGAAAAAGTAGCCGTATATATCTCAGGGCCGCCGTTCGGGTTCACCTTTATTTTAATTTACGGGAGTTGCCAAGTTTTCACCCTGTCAAATTGAATTAGGACAGAATATATATATTGCGAAGTTTTTACCAACTCGCCCAACAACTGGCCGTGCGGTCGCTCCGCGAGATATGAGCAAAGGATTTATATATACTTCTTTTTTGGCCCCGCGTTTATTTCCCAGGGCAGACTTGAAAAAGCAATTTCGTAAAAAAAAGGAAGTAAAAGGGACTGTCCGATGACTAATCTCCTCCATCATTTTTCCGGCTTTTTCGTCGTGTCCTCTTAAAATGGGCGTTGACAATAGCGATGAGTAGTATAATAATATCATTGCAAGGACACGATATTAACCGATATTACCATTAATGACTTCGTACCGAGCTATTAAAATATAAATTTACTAGGTGGTATGAAGTGAACATTATCTATCTTGTCTATTGAAGACCTGATCGTATTAATCTGTAATAGTACAGTAAAAATCATATTATTATTATTATTATCAGTTAGATAAATTATCTACATTTATTATGTATAGTAAAAAGAATAATTTTTACTATTACCCGTGCTTCAAAAGTTTCTAACGGCGCTAGGTCGACTTGACCCGCAATGCCCATTTGTTGTGCGGGTTTAGTAGTAGCTCCGCCGTACATCTTCTAAACCCAGAAATTGATAGGGGTGACCATTCTTTTCGAATTATTTCTATTATTTCCTAATTAGGGCTCCGTACAAAACAGAAATGAATACGTTTTAATTACACGTTGTCATAAAAATATATGCAAGTTAGCGGCACGGGATAGGTTCTCGGAAATTCGGTATAAAAGGTCAAGGAAATAAAGAAGGATGCAGCTTTGGACAACACTCTGGTTAGTTTAGTCGACGGTCGTGCTCCAAAACCAATTTCAGTGTTATTATTCTGCTATTAAACCGTAATTCGATACATTACTTGCATAATATACAGAACCACATTGATTCATGCTTCAATCGCAATTTCGGTCTTTCGGCAGTGGATGTTGAGAAATAAAGTAAGTTTATTTTCCAACATAAATAAATTGTTTACTGGCAACCAGAATGAAATTGAGTCATATAAAGAATAAAATCCGTTCTTTTTGACTTATTGAGTCCTTCTGTACAACTCTTACCCTCGAAGTTGCAAGAGCATTTTACTCGCCGATAAAATAAATATGTTGGACCCTGTACTCAACAGTGTTAAGAGGTTTCTATGAACCGGATTTATGAAAGGTTTAAAATTGCACTTCCCGCCCCTGACGCTCGGCTGGCTGTTGTATAGAAACTGGGGCAAGTAATGCTCGATTATAGCGATGCGTCAAGGACAGTCCCGCCTGATAGCGGCCACGGGGCACAAATTCAACCTTTCATGAACACGCTCGCATATATCTTCGGATAATGCGCCCCCCGCATACAGCTCCGTCCCGAGTACAGTTCGAATTTAAACTCACGGCTTCGATTTAAATTTCACCGATGGGACCTCGACGAATTTACAACCCCCCGATAGGTTTCGATTGTCTCTATATACGGGTGAACGCGAGACGTCCATGACCCGAATTTCGTGAAATAATAATTTTCGTTCGGACCCCAGTTCGAAATTTTCACCGATTAAATCCCACCCTTCTCGTTGGGCTTCGTCAGTATAGTTTCGGGCGGCAAAACGAACGGTTTAATACTTCGAAATTGCGCACAGCTCTAAACGAGTTTACACTTCCACGTATTTGGGAATAACTCCGCGCCTATTCCACTGTGTAAACAAGAAATTCCACGGTGTGCTTGAACAGTGTTTGCAAAACATTTCCGACCGGTAAGATTGTCAAGGCTGCAATTTGATTATATTTAGTGACATCACAGTTTTGATGGCAATCAAAACTTTCGAAAGCGAGTCCCGCCCAGACGCACTGACTCGTGTCACTCGAGTAGTTAGAAAATCGATCAAAAAAGGCGAAACCAAATCATGTTAAGTATTGGAACAATAGTTTAACAAGAAAGGATTTATATCGCGAAGCTGCTAATGCGTTAATGAAATAGACTTTAATGAGATAACAGCATAATGTGGAGCGCTATTGATTTAACTTGAATTGATTTACTTGATTTAACAGGAACTATAGGAAAGTACAGTACTATTTAGGTAGGGTTATGAATCTGTGTGTACTCTCTGGGTCTCTGAGTGTCGATGAATAGGTAATGAACCCAGAAACGATTTGGTACACCCAATCTCCTATAGAAATCCGTCAATATTTTAAGAAAAATAGCTCGTTACACGAATCGTAACTAAATCATTCGACTTATTATATATAAACCCATTCGACCCATAATAAACAGAAATATAATTAGTCAGCCGTCCACGTAAATACGGATGATTTAAACGTCGGCGGGTTAATTTAATATAAGGTTAATTTTAGCTGTGTCCAACAATGAGCCATTGAAGTTGGGGGTCAATAATAGAACGGCGGAGGCTTCGAGGACGGAACTTGGAGTTTAAATTGAAATATTCATTAACCTTCCGAACAACCGTCCGAGCGGCTAATAGGGGGTTCGATGATGAATGGGCCGAGCCCCCTCACCCCCCACACTCCCGTATTGTCCCACTCGCTCCACGATAAGGAACACGGGGACCGTATAAATTTTCCTCCTATTTAGCTTATATATTGCCAGTTATAAATCAGCACCGGGCACGACCGCTCACAACTGGATCAACTAGGCAGATCGCAGTTTACTTAGGTATAGTTTGTTCGGAGAGCGGGTGGGACTTCGTCTCCGAGCCACCTTCGCCGCCACCCCCCCCCTCTTGGGACGGGACGCTAAGCCAATAAATAGACCGCATCTAGTTAGTCAATCAATACGGCATAAATTTAAGTGGGTTACCCGGCCGCCATTTCGACGGGTCCCCTGCATAATGATCTCAGGCCCGAGTATTATTGCCCCCATTAATATTGACGTCGTACAAGATGCAATAATTACTGCCAACGATAATTACTCAATCTTCTCTTCAAGAATAAGACTCTCTCTAGCCGTTTTTTAAAATTCGGTTATTTTTATTTCCTTGAATTCTATGACTTGCGGCATCGACAAATAATCTCACTCTTAACCGAATGAAGAAAACCGCCGTTGCTACTGCAAAATATCGACAAGAAATGAGTGCAACATTATTTATATTATTTCCGCTGAAATATACCAAAACTATTCTCGTAATGTGTAATTTTCGGGATAGGTATGTTCAGCAACTCTAGCGTTAAGGAATACCGCTACAGCCACAGTATCCCCTAAGGAACAATCAATGCCCTGCGGGCCGGCCGAGGGCTGCTATTAGCCGGCGGGAGGGAGGCCAATAGTGCAATTTCACTACTCCAATACAGCCAATAGTTCAATATGGATCTAATCTATATTGCTAATATGCTCATCTACTTGTGTTTGTTCCATAAATTCTGTCATCACTGCGGGACTAGGCTTTCGCTTAATCTAAACAACAGTAAAACAGTCAAAATATCCGACTCGTCTACATGCCAAATTTTTAGTATAGAAAATCTGCTTTTTGAAACATTTAATTAATAAACTTCGACCGAATCCACACATATACATTAATATATAAAGCTAAGAATACAAAGAATTATTACTGTTTTTATTCTTCATAATGAATGTGCAGACTTCAAATGTTGTTACGTATGACGAATCTTCAGAACGATAGAAATCTATGTGCGTGAAACTATTTGAAATCTAATGCAGTGATTTTCGAGCGAACCAAAAACTTGAAAGTTGACTTTATTACTTGCTGAACATGAACGGGGTTTTATAATCGAAATGAAATCGACAAATCTTTCTGCGCACATCGCCTATTTTCAATTTGAAGTTATTGTTCTGGACGATCGGAAATAATAGTGTTCAGTGATATTTTTTTGGACGGTTGAACACCGAAGGAAGTGACAGTAATCGAGTTGTGCGCCGCCAAGCTTTAATATTCGCATCCTGACCTTTCGGAATTTTTAAATGATAAATCGCGCTTTCGGCGAACGCGAACCATTCGAGCGATGCCACCATACGCGCCCTTTCGATAGCGGGTCACTGAATTCGCGGGATCCCAATAATTCAGGGTCGTGCAGCCCCACCCCCGACCCGCGATACGCCCCCGCGATTAAACCGCTGTCGAATTCCCTTATCGCCGATCCGAATGGGTCATTAGTTCCGGTTCGGCACCGACATATTGGCCAGGATTTGTGAAATATGCCGCCACCGGCGACCGCCCGCTTGTTTGTTCTAACTCTCCGATATCAACATAAAAAGGTATCGCTCAAGAAAATACACAGCAGTCGTCTAAAAAAATCACTTTATTTGCCTGTTAGGCAGAATTAGTTTAAAAGGTATAACAAGCGGAATGAAAATAAGGGGTCAAAACTCATTAGCCAGTAGAAATCGTTAGTAACATATTGACGTATTTATGGATGTCGGCATGCTATGGCTATTTGTCTCCAATTTAATTATGCAGTAATATAATCAGATAAAATATTCGCATTTTTTGTCATACACTCATAATTAGATGGTTATTTATAGTTAGTCTGCACTTTTACTTCGTGGATGTGGTCTTGTGGTAAATATAAAGACTGTTATTGTTATGGTTAGGGTTCGAAAATGCCAGATTTGCTTTTCGATCGGTTTATATCTGTTAGAATCATTTGGCGGTTCGCAGGTAACACTTTTCCTTCTGTTGAAACATCTCAACGGGGCGAATATGGAATTTATTCTATCGTCGACTGTATAAAAAGCGTCCGTTCCCTCGTCCATTCCATTACCCTTCCCACGCTGCAGGATAAACTGCCGATTAAATATTAAGGCTACGACCGAATGATAGTTCGACGCGATAAGGCGATACTAAACTGAGTTATTTCGACCCCAACTGCTTCTCTCATCGGTGCGATCCCGATCACAATTTCCTACTGGGTAACAAACCCGGAGGCCCCCCGAAACTTCCGATTTTCTCGGTCGAATTTACGAGCGCGATCATAAACTTCACCGCCGAAATCGTATTACGGTCCTCATCCATAGATCAGTGGGCGGGATTTTTTTATTCGCCGAGTCCGAGGGAGCGTCGAGTGCGCCGTTTTAGACCCGGAGGAGCATACCGCCACTGAAATGGGGTGTAATAAATCCAGACCTATTCCTTTCATAAAACCACGGCCAAGAATAGGTTTAATTAATGCTCCTTTCTAATTTAACGATATTCTCCTCGGTTAGGCCAGAGTCAGTAGCGTTCCCTTAACATTTGAGCAACTGAACTGTACATGTTTTTGATGGTCTTCAGGATTTTCCTTCATATTCTTTATAAAATATCTAAAATTCTCTGTTCTTGATTCATAATAGTTTGTACGTTATTATAAAAATTAGCTAATAATTTATGTATTGGTAGCATTAGTCCTTAAATTCGAATACGGGTGGTGACCGACAAAAACGCCATACAATTGACTACTCGGACCCTAACGATACATAAGCGCATAACGAGGCACAGTACCTCATTGCGCTGTATGAATATTATAAAAAGAAAATGAATACAGAATTAATTAAAAATGATCCTCCTTCCGGTAAACACATTCATCCGGTTAAATCATGCTCGTGCAACAAATCAAACACTTGATTATTAAAATTTAATGAGTATAATGGAAATAATGAGCTACATTCGTTGAATGCTTTAATTGAGTGTAAAGCTCGTTCAACCATTGATGAATCGAATTCAAGCTATGTTGGATTTCTATTAATTACCATCCAATACACATAATTAGCGATTGTAATATCAACTTTTCAACCGAAGGCTGAAATATTACTACAACTAATTCTATTGTTATGGCACTCGTGACGATCGAATATAACCAAGGAATTTTCTGTTCGTTCTTTATTTGTTTCTCTCTCTTTTGTATATGTTTTCATTCACATAAACTCAAGTGCGTCTTGTTGTAAAACTTGGCACGGGTGTCTGTGAAAATTCTGAAGGGGGGAACAAAACAGTTTTTATTACAGAAGGATCTCTGCATCCATACACTGTGAGACGTGGGATTTATGGACCGTGCGAATTTCAAAGGTTCAGTGTGAAAACTAGGACCAGCAAATGTACAATATATAAGTACGCGAGAAATATTTTCCTTTTGAAACAGCCATTTGGATTTTAGCCCTCCTTACTATTCATATGTTGTAGTTTCATATTTAAATTTTTCATTGCGCTATTATTTCTCTAGACCAGTATATATTATAGTATTATGTAGAATTTAATGCCACGGAGATGAGTGGCAGTCAATTTAGTTTAGTTATTATCTTGTATTTAAACTGTTAGTGTAGAGTTTGTATTATATTAGGTTGGATAAATAGAAAGAACTTAATCCAACAAATAAGAACTGGCTGCAGTTGTGAATACGGCGCCTGTGATACTAAACCCACATTGCGCGTTAGTCATGACGGTTTAGTATTGTTAGAATTGAAAGGTATTATAGATTACTACTGAACCGCACGGGCTTGAGTCCCACTAACAGCGCGATTATATCTCCTTTTTTATTCATGGTTAGATGAAGTTCAGTACCTCGATGAATCGGTACAAATTCGGATCTTTGTTAGTAGTTGTGAAGCATCCCGGTTAACTTGAAGATCCGAAAAGGCAGAATAATGGAGGTTTCAATCAATTGTACCGAATTTTTTACTTATTTAAATTTGATTCTTGTCCTATGTCCATTTACTTCGGGAGAGGGGTGAACTAAGCGGAGCCCAAAGTCTACCCGGATTAATTATTTTTCCCCCTAGCAAAGAATCATTAAATATATCCCCCATTCCCTCGCCGGCCGTTTAATAAGTTCGCCTGCCGGCCAATAATTAGCATGGAAATCGGGTTTTAATACCTGACCGGGCTGCATTTACATAGGCTAATCTGTTATGTAGATACCTGTGCTGTGGTGGTGGAGGGGGGAGTGGGCGCGCTAATAGCCCGTGCCCCGGTGACGGGCCTTTATCTTCCGCCGGCCGAATTTTATAAATGCGACCGAAGCCCACTTTATCTGCCCCATTACAAATGCCCCGGATCAGCGTGTATGAATAACTAATACGGACTCGTAACGTTACGAATAGAATTCTCATTATTTCTATAGGGATTAATGTGCTTATTAATTTAATTGAAAATTATGTATCTATGTGTTTATATATTAGATCCATAATTATACTGTATTTCTCACAGTATATAATAGTTTTTAATAGGAACGTCAATTATAAATTTAAAAGGATTAAGTTCGTACTTCAATGCTTTTTTAATTGTGATAAATATGTTCAATGTTTTGAATGTATCTATGCAATGGGCGGATATCTCTGGAGGTCACGTTCCTCTCTACATTTATATATATATATATCCGATTGGAGCCCCAGGAAAGGATCTCGGGAAAGTGCTCGGACGATGGAAGACAGGGCCCAACGATGGGACGGTGACATTATAGGGACGGGGCCCAAGTATTGAGTTATAGGCGGAGAAAGCGGGCTCGAGTCAGGGGAAAGGCAGTGTCCGCAGAGAGGAAAATAAAAGAAATTGTGAGCGGAAAAAGGCGGGAGGAGGATAAAGGGAAGGAAGGCGGATGGGCGAAATTATATTACTAAGAGCGATGCACTTGGAGGCAGCGAGAGACTTATAGAGTTAAGGGAAAAAGTTAATAAGAACCGAGGCGCCCGGATGAAAGTAGAAGCCGGGGGAGGAAAAATTTTCTGGACTAAAACCTGGTACATCATACTCATCCCAGATTACTTCGTTGTTTTCTTCACTTCGTTCGACACAACGTGAAAACGCGAAGGCAGAAATTAACGCCGGCTGGCTGATTTTGACTTCTTAGAACTGTTCCCAAAAATTAAAGTTTTAAGGTTTAAATATAATATGTTTAAAACACGGTTGGAAACGGTTGAAATGGACAAGGAAATACTGATGGATGATTTAAATATTAAATTTATTATTATCCCTGTTTATGGGAATTTTTCACGGAAGGATACTAACGCGTGAAGTTTCATTCATTTTATATGAATGAAATGTTTATAAAATATTTTCATTTTGTAGACTGTACTAATATCGTTATTTAACGCTCGTCCTATCGTTCGTGTTGACTGCGGATAAGGCCCCCCCCCACCGACTGGCCGCCGATGACGTCACTAATACGTAAACCGCGCCGAAATTCGCCGGGCATATTACCGCGGCGTAATGCAGTTTCGACGGGTGAGAAATAAATTGGTCGGTAACTGATGAAACGCTATTCAGAAAGATGGGTCGAGGGGTGGGGGGCGGGGAAATTCAGTTTGGGGACGGGCGCACAATTCGGGAATTGAAAACCGCCCCCGCCCCCGCCCCCCCGGGTTCGGGGCGCGTCAAATGGAATTTGAACGCGGGGCCGCCGCGCATTAGCCAAATAAGATAGCCGCTCCGATACCCCCCAAAAGGCCGCCTGTTGTTCAATTTTTGTTTCGGAAAAACACGGCACCCCCGTCCGGATTATGGAGATACCCTGGCCACGGTTTTGTGCCCGATGTCCCTCCTATTAGCTTGAACCCGAATATCAACGTAACTCTCTGTAGAATAATTAAATACCTACTGAATAGAATTCGACTGAAAATAGAAATAATGTTATCGTTAGGCATCTAAAGTAAATAAAAACTAGCGTTTAGGATATAATTAAAACGTTTAAATTTCTATTTATTATGCGTTAGTTTTTTATTTTATTCTTTTGGAATTATTAAATTATATTTAGTTACACGAATATACTTTTGATGGTACACTGCCATCACTAGGCAGTGAGGAAATCACGTGGCCATTGCCTCATTTTTTTTTAACCTTTCTTTATTTTTGTACAATCAACTACATATAGTTATTGGTACAAATGTTGAGTGTTTTCTTTTCACGTGAATGTCTCGATAAAACAGACCACCCAATGATGGCACTTTTTTCACATGAATAGTTTTCGGCTTCGGACGAAGAAGATCTCTGGGCCAGTGGCGTTTGAGCCGACGCGGGGGAGATAATGGATGGGAAACAGAGGAAAGGGACTGAACCAGTGGATTTGGATGTGGAGAGAGGCGGGAATGGAATTTAAGGAAGCGTGATTTTGCGACGTCGTCCACTGTCGGTATGTTCGGGTCATTATTATTGTTCGGTTAGAAACATACCGGGGAGAAACATACATGGTACGAAGGACTTTTGACTAGAATCTCTGGATGCGGACGATGTTGGATTTTTTGGCGGAACCCCATAACTCTATTCCGTAAGTCCATGTCGGTTTTAAAATGGATTTGTATATTATCAGTTTGTTGTCTATTGTAAGTTTTGATGTCTTTTTCAAAAGAGGTCTCAGCAGTCCAAATTTGCGATTGAGGTCTGTTCTTTTGAGTCGCGTATGGGGGTTCCACGTGTTTGTCTCTTAAAGTGGCGCTCTGGATTCTCAATGACTCAGATAGTCAGAGATACTCGGCAAATACATAATTTCAGAACGGTTTCCCAAAGGGGTCCGATAAAAAAAAGGCCCACCCGTCAATTAGTGGACGAAACTTCCCCGAATCGGAGAAAACTTTCCGAAAAATCGCCCTGTGTATTTTACTGGGAAATGCAAACAAGGGCCGCAATCGAAGTAACGGTGGCCGGTTGAATTTGTGCATCGGGTCTGAAACTTGGAACTTGATGACCCACTCGATGGGCCCCCTTCAGGTTTATTTAATTTTTTTATGCCGCCCCTTGATATTTTCAAGTCAACAACGCTGAAGAATCGACCTCCCCGCCCCCCGCCCACAACCGACCGATGTTAGTTCGGATAAATTTTAATGAACGTTGACTTTTTGTTAAGTAGACTTTCTTTATTAACCCCGAAATGCTACATTGGTTACCTCACTCAGTGTCAGTTCGAATCTGTCCAAACTTGTACTTCGCAGTTACCCCTTAGTGGGAAAAACTGCTGAAACGGACACGGCCAAAATTATGCTTGGTGTAATGACTGTAACAGTTTAGTAGAGGGCTGATAGTTCAGGTGCTTAAGAACCTGAATGTTACTGACGACAGCGACAAGCCGAAACTAGCCTAGCTTAACACTCTTGTTCTGAATAATTTGTACCTTATATAAGTCAATTCCAAATATAGATTCACAAATCTGACCTTATATTATGATCTAATGTTGCACGAAGTAGTGATATCCACATTATACATTTCAGTATAAAAAATGTATACAACATTTCATGCAATATTGATCTTACATTCTTCCAAGAATGACATCATTAAACAAACCTTATTATTTTTTAAGGAAATAAAACATCTCTCCCCTAAAACATTTTTGAATAGATGGGAAGAACTCCAGGGTTATTAATGCGGTTAAAAACGAGATTACAGGTCAGATAAGTCCACTCAGTGGAAACAAAATTTGGCAGCGTACTCTCTGTTAGAGCGTATCATGGAACATTGCAATATAGCTTTGATGAGAGTAATAATTCTCATTACCGAGGGATGAAACCCCAATTGGAATTCATTTCACGCTCAATTACAGTGCGGATGGTGGGGGGGGAAACGTATAAATGAGTTAGCCGATGTATTATACCCTATCAAAATTGTAGCTCCGTGACAGTAATGAAATAATTATGAAACCCACACTGGCTTATGCCGGGATCTGGAAATCGCTTGTCCGATTTCGGGATGATCCATCGTTGGTTGTGAGCGGTACCTTTCCCTTATAATAATTATTAATTAAATTCCTGAATTGTACCCCCCAATGCAGTCAAATAATAGATATTATTCGAAAGGTGCAGCGAGCGGAAGTGACTCGTTCTTCATTTGGTGATATCCAGAATGTTTATGAGGTACTGTACGAAATTGTTATTTGTGCCGAAATTCTAGATTTTTTTTTCTGATGGGCTAACATTTTCATGTCTGGCTAATTTTCAATAGCGATATTTAGTAACAGAATTATCATTGTACTTCGTTATAAGGCCTTTAGTATAATGTGGTTCGGAATAATACTAGTAACGCCCTGTTCAGGTGGAAACCTCGCGTTTCGGACCGATTTAAGCGAGGGGAAGGGTTGAAGGGAGAAGGTATTAGAGAAAAATGGCAGAATGTCGGGAGTGTGGCGTGCACGGCTGGTTGGCTGGGTTTTATACCGGCGACGCTCGCCGTCGGAGCCTCGAAATTCCCCGAAGTGGAGTGCGTTCACCGAACTTCGCATATACCGCTGAACCGTCCCCCGTTAAAACGGAGCTATAAATAACTGCCGTCGGTGAAGCGGGCGCGTATGAATTCTCGCTTCCCGCGTTCTTCAATCATGCTTGACAACTACGGTAAATAAAAACCGGGCCCGGATAATCTAGCGGCGGCTCTCATTTTTCAGCCCTGTCCTTAAGGCCTATCCACCATTTCGAATCCCCCAATAATTCATTTCTAAGGCAGAAAGCGTGTATTTCTCTTTAAATTAAAACTTTTGATACAGGCATTAATCTGCCTCGCGTGCTGTATTTTCTCCTTCAACGCTTTTTTTGGTCCTAAGGAATCTCACCCACTTTTGACCTGTATAAATAACAGTCACGTCGCACTGTACACGAGATTAGTTGCATAAGGCGAACCGGTGTCTCAGTCAGTTTCTAAAGCTCAAACAAGGGCAACAATTTTTAGATCAAATACGCTCCCCGGAACAGCATAGACTGGTTAGATCCAAGTTGGTAACATGATTTGTCGAGGGGGGCTAACGAACTCACAAGTGCCTCCTGATAAACAACTTCGTTTGCCTCCGCCGAGAAGCGGGACACGACTTAAAGAGTGAGGTTGACAAGAAAGTTTAACCGACCGACCCCCACTCCTAATTAGAAGTTGGTGAATAAAAATTAGCATCGCCAGATCGAGAGAAACTCGGAGGCGCCCGAACGATGCGTTGGTTTATTGAAATTTAAACTTTGGTTACTTCAGTGTAAATACCGAATGAAGCCATATATCCAAATTGGAACAATCTCTATGTTCTTTCTGTTAAATAATGAATACCGTCTTTTATCACCTTGTCTTAGTCAAAATACATATCTAAATTTGGAAGTTGCTACCCTAAATACCCTAAATATATACCCTAGATATGTGTCTCGACCTTCTACGTCCTCATGACTACTATTACTTTATTTATCCATTGACACAATTTTTAATGGGATAAATTAAGAAATATGATTCTCAACCCGATGAATCCATGGGGCATTGCTACGGAAACTAGCCGGGGTAAATTGAATCACATTCTATACTCAGGCTGAAAGTTATTTAGACCTAGAAATATTTTTATTTATTTAAGCATTTGACAAACGAATATGTTATAACGATTCCTGAGAACGTAGGTTTTCAGTAAAATATAAGAACCGTATACTGCCTTAATATTTTTATTTTAAAACGTGCATAAGAGGACCGAGTTTTTTTTACAACGACGGTATAATCGAGGGCAATAAAAGTTGTCACCCTAGAGTATGATAGGTTGTTGCCATCTCGTACTAAATGGGGCGGGAAAGGTCGGTCACCCCGAGACCGAGACTAACGTTCGGCCTCTTAATTAAACTCATCGGCGACTAATCGTTTGCCATTATTTAAAAAACGTCCTAATGGGCGGTCGGGAGTATGGGGGAAGGGTGGGCGCGGTGGACACTAATTGGGCCTCGGGGAGAAATAACAAATGGAAATTGTTTGCCGGGTATAATTTGGAGAAATGCCGTGTGGTACGGCCGGCCGATGAAGAGGGATAGCGGCGGGCTCCCGATGGACTCCCCAAGTCTCCACTCCTCCCAGGAGTCCGAAACAGATTAGAATTAACGACCCCAAACCTCAGCCCTTTGACCATCCACCTCTGTTTTATCTCTTCCACTAAAACCGATAGGGTCCCTATTCTCCAAAAAAATTTTATATTGAAAACAGCTTTCCTTCATCTTCAGTAGCATTCCCGGCCTTCAGAAATACTTAGAAATCCGTAGTGAATGTTAGATAAATTCAAATTCGTCCTATGTATTTACACATTGCTATGGATGTATATTATGTTTTATTTTTAATTTGTTACAGGTTTCCGCACCTTCGTCTGGTTTCTTGGACTATGCCATAAGCATGCGGCCTGACTACCACCAAGCCATCATAGACACGGTCAAGTACTATGGCTGGAAGAGGATCATCTACTTGTACGATTCGCACGACGGTGAGTTTTTTAAAATTTTATTATATTTAGTTTTTATTTCATTGGTCATACCCAATTACCGACCGGGGATTATCGACGAACATCAAAGCCCTTTCTTTATCAAATAAAATTTTATAATATTTTACGATATTTTATTTAATCCTTAATAATTACTGAGGATGACGTTATGCCGAAACGTTCTACCAATGGGCCGAAAACGTGAGACGTTCATACCTTTCATAATTCCAGTTAACCTCGCAGATTATTCTTTTACTGAATAAAAACTGTTTTTACCGATTCTAACAACCCACATTATTTAACAAAAAAAAAATTGTGAAATTATACGGAAAATTTGTAATGTTAAAAATACGCTCGGTTTCCTGTCGTATTAATATATTCGCAAGTTTTTACTCTATATCTGTTATATTTGTCCTTTTCGGAGTATCCGCATATTTTTAAATACTACGTAAAAACTCGAATTCCGCCCCGTAAGTAAGAGATTCACTCCAGCCTCGGAGCAGACCACGCGAAAAAAATACAGGTTATTATTAGAGTGCGGCCCACTCCGGAAGTATAAAAACGGCTAAGTTACACGCCATTTGGCCTGGGAGTAAAGTGATCCCATGCATGAACCCGCGGGGGGGCGGTGCCGAGCTCGCATTTCCTCCGCTACATTTGGCCCCCCGCCACCGCCTCCACCGCCGGAGCGGTGCTGCGGCCACCTCGTTATTTAACCGCCCGATATGAACCCACCTTTACAAGCCTAATTTAGATTCCGGTGCCACCGACCCCCCGTTGGAATAATATCCAGGGGGAGGGCGCCGATCCTACCCAACCGAGAAAATTGATTGTCCGAGAGATAATGGACCGTTTAAAAATTCTTTTTTACTTGTACGACGCACAAACGGGTTTTTATAAATTGAACACGGTTTCTTCGAAAATATGAGTGCTAATGTCTATAAATAAAAATATTTAGCATTTTATAACCATATATATGTATTTTATGTACAACGTTAATAAGGTTATTATTTGACTTAGCTACTATACCTATAGGTATTATTTTTTATTGGCATCCCAAGGCCATGACCAGCAATGTCAAATTTAAATAATACAAATTAACACAATTTAAATTTAAAAATTCGTGTTTCTTTCAAAAAGGATATTGACTTAAAGGGGTTGGTGTCGTTCGCGGATTTTTTAAAATTACTAGTGGCTGCAATGCCAGTAGAAAAACCGTCTCCGAGACGTTTCAGCTAATGCATGCTGAAGCATAGTTGTCTTACCGCGTAGAAGGGTAGGAGAAAAGTGTCAAAACCTAACACAAAATAGGGAGCAATTAATTACAAAATATGAAGTACGTAACACTAAAGAAACATTGCTTATAAAATAAGTTAACAATTATTATTTACTATTTTAATTAATTAAAAATATATTAACGACAATCATATGTGTGAGAGAAGTACTTATAATGATGTTATAATTCATAAATCGTTCGTTAAATGGCTAAATTATATCGATTCTAATCATAGCGTTTATCCAATTGGACACGATGAAAAACGTGGTGCGCTTTTAGCGCGGGGATGTCTTTCGATTTCCGTCCCTATCATAATTAATGAAATTACGACATGAAAGCCCCCGTTCTGATTACGTTTAATAGTCGGGCTAATCAAGTTCTATGGCGTTACAATCGAGTTTGCTCAACTCTTTGCGCTAACTTCGGCGAACACACTGTATCCATGTATTATATTTCGATTTTTCGGAGACTGCGAGGATATATTGTTCAAAATGGGAAAATAAAACTAACAGGCTCGTAAAATAAGTATCCGATATTATGTTTATATTTTGTTAATATATTATGACAATTACACACCGCATACATATACCCTTTACCGTTATTACAGTGGCTGTGCAAACCAATAATGTGAAGTCCATGCTGAATGGATGAAACCGGTACTTCATGATAGAAAGTGTACTTAATAATTTACAGCATTGGTTGGGGGCGGAGAACTTAACTTTAGGAACCGGTACAGTGACACTCTCGTATGTATTTCCCGTTAAAAATAAATTAATCCGTCCTGAAATTGGCCCCAAATATTTATTCGAAATAATCTACTTTCAGAACTGACCGCACGAAATTTGAGAATTATTGCATATAATTCCAAATGAATATTGTTTGTTTTAACAGTTAATCTGATTGCGTGAGAATTGCTTAATTGAAACAGGCGGAATCACCCGACCAGATATTTGTCCATCGGTTCAGTTCACTCGGCAATAATTAATTTGAATTCAATGCCAAATACGTTCATTTAATTCATTGCTTATCCATTTTTTCAACTATAAAAAAACACTTTTCACTAAACTGATAATTTGTTTTTGTTTCACATTTTACAGAATCTTCAGTAGGTTTATTTTTAGTCGTGAATTCACACGTTGGATCGTACAATAGTGTTTCTATACAGCACGAAGGTAAAAACCTGATAATGCAGGAGAAAGACATATCAGTACAGAGACAGTAATTTAAAAATTGTATCGAATATCCAGATTCGTTTTAATCAGCTAGCGGGGATTCTAAAAAAAGTTATTAACTGTCAATATTTGGATTAAAGTTCAAAAGTTAAAGTAAATTAATTCCAAGTTTTCAGTAACGGGTAGGTTCAACGAAAAATTGAATATTCAGAGTGTACCGAGTACAGCACCAGTGGTATACCGCAATAGTGTATTGTCGTTACGGAAAATGTTTGCAAAGGTGTGTTCGGCTGTAGAACATTTCAGATACGAATGGGAATCTGGCTTCCGATAATACCGGTCTTATTATCCGCGGATTTTAGGATCCCGAACCTGTCGCGGAGCCCACTTTCGAATAGCGCCTCGCAAAACCGCCCGCACGCTTTACTATCGCACCTGGGTGACGCCGAAATTCGAGCGGAAATGTGATTGCCGTTGGAAGTTTCAAAATTCCAAATTTACAAATGGATTTTACAAATGTTAAATCAATTTGAGCGGTGTCAGAATTTGCCTCGGGGCCCGATCCCGCCGCGACCAACCCGACCGCAAAGGCCGTCCAGTTGTTAGATTCTCTCGATTCAGTTCACCCCAGATTTACAGGGAATTTGGAAATTTATAACCAAACATGTTTCAACTACCGATGGAATTCAGATGAAATTCCATATGCATTAATGAAATTTATATTGGTGTGATGCTCGGGGACAAATTTTGGAGAGTTAACATTACATTTACCAAGTCCATTGATCTTAATTGGATGCTATGTACAAAAAAATTAAAAATTTATATTATATAATTAGAATAATTTTGCTTTATAATTTTTTATTTTATTTTATTAATATTTTGTTATTTTATTAGTACTTTTTATTAATTTTAGTTCCTTTATTTACAGATATATTTAGATAGAGAAAACGTTTTTCCCGCGTTTTCTAAATGTAAATTCCAATTCTCCAATTTCTTGTTATACGTTTCGATGAAAATTTATCGGACCGACAATGCTGAAAGGAGACAAAAAGGGTAGAAAATAAATCCGATCTTATTAATAGGATCCTCTCTGTGTGTGGGGAGGGGGGCGGATTGGTTATAATGGAGAGTCAACCATAACTTCCGATTTTGCACGGGCGGTACGAGAATGAAGTCCCCCGGGGCTCAACGTTTTTTTTAATTTCCTAAGGATTAGCCTTCTTCCCACCTGGGAATCGCTTTCTTTGGAGAGAAAAAAAAACCCAACCTCCCATAAAACAGTTTTTAATCAATTTATATCCGAGAAAAAAAAACCGATTCCGGTTATTTTCTGTTATATTCTCATCTATTATAATCCCAGCGGGGAAACTTATTCGATTAAGAAGGGCTCCATTTCCTTAACTACAATCTATTCCGAGTTGCGGCTTGCCCTGAGCTATGTAATTCGAGCCGTTGTTTATGCCCGCCAATCAGAGTATTATTAAACTGTTTTCTGCGTAATATCTATAGCTTGGCGATTTATTGACTTGGAACTCAGATCAGCTTCGAACCACTGCAAACTCCAGGTTCCGTTAGGGTTCACGGCTCGGTTCGTGATCGGATTTGGTATCTCGTCGTTAATACACTTTGCCAATACTGATTTCTGTTAGTAACAAACTATGGTGGGGCGAGTGAAATTACTCGGCGTACTCGGTTACTCGGTTTACTGAATTTTTTTTTTAAATACTTTTTATTTTGTACAATCAACATTGAATGTAATAAGTACAAATGCTGTATGTATTCTTCTTCACATGTATGTCGTGATAAAAGAAACCACCCAAAGATGGCACTTTTGACACAAGAACAAATATGGACTAAGGGCTAAGAAGATCTGTAGGCCAGCGGCGTTTAAGCCGTCGCGGGGAGGGGGGGTTAATGGATGGGTAAGAGAGGAAAGGGACTGAACGAGTGGATTAGGATGAGGAGAAAGGCGGGAGTGGAACTTCAGGGACCGGGATTTTGCGACTTCGTCGACTGTCGACTGTGAGGTCATGGTGGATTGTGTGGTTAGAAACATACCGGGGAGCATTAAGGATGGTACGATGGACTTTTGACTGGAATCTCTGGATGCGAGCGATGTTGGATGTCTCGGTGGAACCCCATAGCTCTGTACCGTATGTCCATGTCGGTTTAAGTATCACTTTGTATATTGTCAGTTTGTTACTGAAGGTCAATTTTGATGTCCGTTTTAGTAATGGTCTTAAAGTCGATTCTTTAAGTCGGGTTGGGGGAGTCCACGTGGGATTATATTTGAAAATCCTGTTGTCTATTGACGAGGTAAATACGATACAGTACCTGATTCCTATTTCAATAAATTTGTGTTGCAGTATGTGCTATTCGATTACCTAACCTAACCTAAACAATCACCTCTTGTGGATTCCCGGCCAATTACATTGATTGAGCTTGCTCGAAATTGTATATAATGGCCCGTAAAGGAATACGTATTTTTAACGGGGAATAAAATGCTCTGATGTTTCTGCAGTTCTGCGAAGTAAGCTCGGTGCCGTTGACATGGCCGGGTCCGGGGACGTCTCTTTCCACCCGATTTATAAGTTTGTTTACCCAGACGAAATCTAATAACATAACCCTCCGCTCCTTCTCCCTCCCAGCCCCTCCGGTCTGCCGGTCTCTCCCTCTTGAAATATCCCGCTCATTGGGTACAGACCTACCCTGGGATCGGTATAATATTGGGGGTTCGCGCGGGCCCATTTGTCGCCGGTACTTTCAATTGGGCTCCCATGAGGGGGAATTGACTGATGTTTCGAATGACGCTATGTTTTTATTGAGACTTACAACTTTCCTTCGCGAATAAAAATTCCTTACTTAATTCTTCACTTATTAGGCAATTTATACTTAATCTTAGATTAAATACATCTTCGCTACTTTTGGGCATATCTATAAAATAATTTCATAGTATGGTCATCCATTTGCTGTTATGATTGGACTGATAATTTTAATTGATTAACAATTCTTTCAAAGGATACAAGACCTAAACACATAAGAAAGCAAGAACTAAAATTAGATTTATTATCACCAGATGTCTATTAAAATTTATTAAAGAACTGAGTTAAATAAAGTGGGCGATAATTCTTTGAATTTGAAGAAGCAGACTACTTACTACCCAACCCTTTTTTTTGTTCTCCCTAAGCTCGTAATAGGATTATTACTTGAAGCGATACAGGAACTTGAATTTTTGGCAAAAGGCTTTTTTCAACTTTGCCCATGTAGGCGTAAATCGCATCCAATTCCCATTTTCGAAGTTTTCCCTGGACGAAGTAATAAAAAAAAGGGGAAAATTAGAAAAATGGAATTAAAAAATGTTTTCCGGCGCTTAATTTCTAGGAGGACAAACTACATCAGTATTCTTCGCGGAGGGTCGTCGGAAGTGGATTACGTCCCGGGGAGCGACATGATTTCATTTCAATATCCGGCACCGAAAATACAAGGGGACTCCTTCCCGGGGCGCTAACGTCGTTAAACGAGAGGCGTTCTCTCGTCGACGCCGCGTCTATAGCCGTTCGAAATGCGGCCCGAAAGGCCGCCCTTTTTAACATTCCCATTAAGACGGGAAATATCGCCGATTCAATTTTTGTAGGCCGCATATCTTTACGGCGAGAAACCCCCGGACCGCAATTATCGGGAGAGCACTCGTGTAAGAGCATTCAAAATCGCTACCGGCTTTATGTCCCGTCTGCGGCCGGAATAGAGTCGAGTGGAGGATCCGCTTTCATCATCCGCCATAGAGGAATGTCCAATTAAAGCCATAATAGTAAAAGGGATGGGGGAATTTACTGACATACATATGTACCGACGGATATTTTTACGCATTAGCCCCTTATATAAACTCCCAAGATGATTTTTTGAATTAATAAATTTAGATTTAAAAACGGATCAATTTTTAGCTAAAATCTTTGCGCCCTATCGGGGAGATTATAAAATATAAAAAAGTTTCAAAAGGTCAGTAAACTCAACAATGGAGGTGATTTTCAGTTCGGCTATTCAATCAAATGATAGTGTTTTTATACCTCTTCCAGCCAGTTAGCCTAGGACTATTAATTATTGGACTAAGAAAAATTATATTTTCCAACTCACAAGGCTTGAGTTAATGACCTCCTCCACTCGCCTAATCAGTTGAAATTTTCAGTCTACCGGAATTCAGCCTGCCACCGGAGAATTGGGGCCGTTCCCAGAGCCGTTTACGGTCCATCACTTTAACCAGTGAGCTATATAAAACCTCTGTCGCCGGCGACATCGGAATTTTCCTTCCCTAAGTTGTCATACTTTATAAGTGAGAATACAGCCACTGGCGCTTTTAGTCGATCACTGCCATCGTCTGGTTTGACATTCTGAGCAAAAGATATCGGTCTTCCTAATTAGATGAGAAAAAATGTGGTTCAGTATCATGGTCCGATTTAACCCCCCCCCTCCCGAGCCTGATATGTACAGCTATTATGAAAAATTGTAATTACGTTATTACAGGTCTCTCCATTCCTTAAAAAAGCATGTTTTCAAAACGCCTTCTGTACTGTTACTCTCAGCGTGTATTTTCACGACGGAAACGTGGAAACCTGATAGTTTACTGGAATTATTTTTCTTAGAACGAAACCAATTTTGCAGCATTGACTTTCGTATATCTCTACCGTTTTGCCAGACACGTTTTCAACTATTTTCTCTGTCCTCTGAGCTAGCTGCACTGGCACTGAATACACATTCAGTCGCAAATGGCTCTTGCTGCATAAATACAACTAAGGGGCACCGTCGGGTAGAGGTAATTAAATTTAATAACCTATTTGTTACACGTACTGTCCATTGTTTACAAAATATTCCGTCTTGCGTCGGCAAAATTATATCGGGGATAATTCGCGGAGAAAATACCTAAATATCTAATGAATTGCCCTGGGAAATACAGGAGCCGTACGGCGCGATAAGTCTCGAGAATGCCGAAACGTTTAATTTCCCCTGGGCAAGGGCATCAAGTATTCTGTCCTAGGACAGTTCCATTTTAATCCCGTTAAAAAGGTTCACCTCGCTCCCGCATGACCGTGTTTTCTTGGAACGCTCGCCCACCAAACATCAATTGTCACTTCATTATCAGCTACCCGATAGAATGGATATTTCTTTGCAAAGTATTCTTTTCAATTATAGAGATTAGAGTAATCGAACATTAAGACCAACTGAAAAATTAATTATAATTACCTGATGAGGTTTATCATTATCCCTACTATGGAGTAACAAATTTTTGCCTGTATGAATTATTAATATTATAATAAAATTTTATGTTTTTTAACACGGGTACTATTATTTATATGTACTTTTCCGTTAGCTGGGCGCAAATGTCGCCAACTGAATTATGATATCGTGTTTTACACCACACACAATATGATATGGTGTTTTACACCATTTGACTGTCATCTCTTCACTCCACCGTAAATAAATTTCAAAGATGCTAGAAAACTCAATCTGGATGATTCGAACCACGTATCACTGCGAATGCTCTTCTTCGCGCGGCATGTTGAAAGATTGCATCGCCAATGTACTCCGTCACAAAAAGACAGAACCATTTCATGATTCTGATCCCATTTTGCATTCTTTACCAATATACCTTTCTCTTGAAAAAAGGCTGCATCTTTTTCAGTTCTAGCTAAATCCCCAATTTTCATCTTTTTTTTTACAAAAATTAAGATTGGAGAAAAAAAGGAAAACGTGCTTTGTTTTGAATGAATTCAGAGAATAGAGCACATGGCCCCAAACGAACGTTCCCCTTATGATTGTAAGAAATTTGGCGGAATTCTACATTATCTGGCGATCTGGCTAACGGAAAAGTATCTATAATATTCAAAACCTGTATCACTAATAATAACCTGATCTTAGAGTCACGGCTTGCGAAAATCCATGTTAAATTAATCTCTGAATTTTATACGTCGTAAAACCGCTCAGTGTGAACTCCGGGGTGTTTCTTTTGCCTCCTCGCGATGTGGACCGCCGTCTGATCGCGTAAATTAATATTTTCCGGTCGCGTCCCGGTTAAATTGGTCGGGCAACGAAAGCGGGCGGTCTAAATTTGGCGCTGTAATGAACGCTCGGGCCGAAATGATCGGCGGTGTTTATACTGGTGATGATTTGGGACCGCGCGTTGACCGCTCCAATTACAGAGGGCGTAATGGCGGTACCGAAATAAAATCACCAACTGCGGGGATTCTACAGTACCGGGGTCTAGGCTATCGTCAAGGTAACGGCAGAATTTGCTCGTTGTAGTCACAACCTGAGAAGTGCCATAATAACAAGCTCAATTCATTTGAATAATTCATCAAAATATTAAGATTAAAGTCTGTGAAATATACAAACAATACATGGACTGTACAAAAACCTTTAAATTAAATTATCCGAATGCGTTGTGCGATACACAGAACGCGTACGATGCACCATGATAGTACTTCACTGTTTGGGAATATCATACCCCAGTATGTAGGAATGCCTGACATTATTTACCCTGCATTTATATGAAATTAATAACAGTATCCTTTATAACCGCATTTCATCTATTTGATTATACGACTAGCCACGACACAATACCATTGAACAAATATTGGAAAGTTGAGGATATATTTTTTTTCGGTCACTGAATAGTCCAGTTTCCACTTTGGAGACAACAAGTCCCTGGTATTTATTATGTATAAATACCCTGTTTTATATTAGCCCGTGTTATATTAGCCTAGAATTAAATTAAATTTGTATTATTCCCTCTAAAATGTGACATTTAAAGGCGTCAGTTTTAAAGGGGCGATCGTTGGTAATTTCATGTCCCGTGACGGTAATCGGGGACCTAATGGGAACCGGGTCATGGGCCCGGAATGAATTAGCCACGCGTCTAATTATAGCAGATTGACTTTATAATCATAGGCGGTGGCGGAGTGGAGAGATGTATTAAACGCCCGATTGGTGCCGTTAATGTATGCCTTTGCGTCCCGTACGGTTTCGGCCCTTTCGCTAAGTAATTTCCCGCGGTAAAATTAGTGTTCTTTCGGGTCGGCGCACGGGTTTTGTGTTGTCGTCGAAATTTCAGCACTTCGTGCGCACTAGGAAGAGCTGATATGATTTCAATCTATGTTATTTTTGATTGGTTGGATCAGCGTAATTCAGGGAGTAGAAATCGATATTCGTTTGTTAATTAATTACCACGTTTATCGACCCGTTATTCGTCTCATTTAAGACTGAAATAATATAATAGTGGGTGGACGAGGAAGGGTCGAAAAGCGCCGTGAAACAGAAGGGAAAGCGCGAAACTGGTAACGGCTCGGAAGTGATTCGGACGGTAAATAAAAGTGATATCGGGGCGAAATATAGCCGGACGGACGGATAAGGGACATCAATAGATGGGGGAGGATCTATATTGGTGGGTGCGGAGTACAATGGAGACAGTATGAAGGGGACGATTAGCCCCGGGGGCGTATAACAGTCGATTGAGCGTGGGCGGGACAGGGGGGCGGGCCCGGGGCCAATACTCATCATCGGCCGGCTATGCTTTAGGGGCTTTAGGAAACCGCCGACCCCCCTCCCCCCCCCCTACAATAGGAGCAAGATTCATGGGGCCCCCTACCAGAACCGATGGAAATGAAACGGGCGAGTGTTTTATTGGCGGTACACCGCTCCCTGTGCGTTCGCCGGCGGGGCCCCTTCCTCTCATACATGTTTCATGCCTCGCTCCCGCCCATATCCCAGAAACCGAGCGGCCTCCCCCCTCTCCCGCTCCTCCAGAAATGGAACATGATTAATATCCTCCCTCTGTATTAAGTCCGCTATCCGTTTGAAAACTCCACCTCGGTCGGTGCGCCCCGTCCCACCTTTGTGCGACGTCGGAGGGCGGTATCCAGAAATTCTGGACATCGTAAAAAAAATTGCCTCGTAAAAGGACCTTGCTCACAGACTCGACTGATTCTGGTCGAAATTTGTGTCACCGAAGAGGAATTTTATTATCGCCCGGTATATAATCGGAATATCTGTGTTAATTAGCCTCGCTTCTCTTATTAATATTTTATTTATTAATTTTATTCGACCGAATACGCTTATAGGCTTGCAACATAATTTATTTCTGTATGGAGGTAGCATTCACATTTTCCTGTAATGACCTGTCAATTGTAAACCAAAAACCGCCCCATATATATTCGACATTGCTTGAATTTATCGTGCCATTATTCGAGAAAGTGCTCCATGGAAAGTACAATATCGTCGGTCGGCTTGACGTGGGGGATGGAGCGAGATCGGCATCCAATATAAACGTGCCGGGCAGAAGGAGAGAGTACAACTCGAACGGGGTCCCTCAATTCCATATTAGGTTTATTAGCCGGCCGATATAGCGTCCCTTTTCCGTTCTCAGATCCTACATCCCAAGAATTATAAATTTCCGATCGCCGATGGATACAGCACAATCCGGATATTCTGAACAACCCTACGTTAAGCGCTGTTCACTGTTTAGGATAACATTATGTCTCATAAAACTCCATAAAAAATATTGCTAATTCCCCGTTTCAACTCTGTAATTTACAGTGACCTAAATTTTCTATTCATTTAAGGGACCAGAATCATTCCGGTAAAATATTTTTCCCGCGCCTCCAAATGTTACCTTCCATCCTTAGGTCGTTCTTATACATCTATACCTATCTATAAATTTGCTAAATCGACTCTGCCTGCACCTTTGATTTCGTCCCCTCAAGGTATCCGATCGTAGAGATTGGAGACACCGAACCACTTGAAACCTACGCCCGAGCAACTGGTGGAACCTGGCTCTCAGTTCCGCCAATTAAATTATAAATATCCCACCCCCACGGCCATTGAATATTTCAGTCGTTTCTCCAAGTCTCAAATCTTCTCTCGGCCTCGAAACAACTCAGCGTCGAACACTCCGTCGTCGTGGAATTAATGAGTCTTAAGACGGAAAAAGGAGAGGCGAACTGTTTTTAACTAAATATAGCTCTGATATCGTCTTGGCCTTTGTTTCAATTTTGCACCCAAATTTAAATAATTAAACAAATTTCCTCAGCAATACCAAACACGTCCATTTCCTCGGCATACGTAGTGTTTCAAATAAAAATAACACAGTAATACAGTCGTAAACATATACACTGCCAGTTTTTCAGGAATTTCTAACAAAATCTATTTTTCTTAATATAGAGTTTTTAAAACTTGTATATGCAGAAACGTGGCAAATGTTAATATTTTCACTGCTTTCAATGGTAAAGGTCCATTAGGTTCATTAGGTTCCTAAAGGTTCATTAGGGTTGTCTCTAGCAGAGATTCTTGGGAATTCAGGTATTTAAGCGGGATATTACCACAGCGAGCCCATTGCGGTATCGGTATGACCGGTGATACTGAGGGTCTGTCGTTCTGGTCAGTAGTAACGGAAGAAAATATTATTGTCAGCGATATAATAGGTATAATCGACATTTTGTAGGGTCCAAGAAAATGAACAGCCGAGTTGGTGAAATGCACGGATAACTGATACGTTTTATGTACGATCGAACAGGAAAGGAAAAATTGAGCGGGTCTCTCGAAGGGCCGCCGGAAACGTGATCGTTTTATTTACGAGGATCTTTTAATTTAAGACAAGCGGGCGGGAAAAGAGTGATGTGCAAGCGATTGGAACGATTGCAGGGAGATGGCTCGGGGGTCGGTGGCGGGGTTATAGCGGCAATTTGCTTGGGACCGAGGTAGCCGCGGCGGATGCGTGATGGTAATGGCGGCCGACTGTGTAAGACGATGCCGATGGGCTGCATGATATACGGCCCGGCTTTAATTTATGATGCCCCGTGTAGCCGCGGTCTAGCGCCGGAATTTCGAGGTACGAAATTCCCCCCTCACCTTAGCTGTAATGAAACGGTCGCGGGTTTATTTTTAATATGGCGGTGGGATGAGGGGCGAGGGGGAGACGTTGGACGTTGGGAGCGCCCACTTAATCTCCCAGGTCGCCAGCCCTGAATATATGGCGTCCGGAAATATTATGGGGCCACTCTGTTTCCCATATTACGCCGCCGCTTCTTTTACCCAACGGCGGTGACTTATTGTTCCCTCTCTCTCTCTCTCTCTTTCCCTCTCCCTCTCACTACCTCTCTCTCTCTCTCACTCTCCTATATACAAGGTGGCCTAGGGCAGAGATAGGCCTATATTTTGCAACTCCCCCCGCCTATTCCCCCTAAGTTCTGAGCCGTTATTCACCCGGAAGGTAAAATCGATGACGAATAAGTTCCGTCAATTTTATCACCTCCTACTGACCACTTGTCATGATAAAGGATAGGCCTTTACCCCGATCGACTTATTCTTTTATGTTACCCGTTTGGGCGTTAAGATATCTAAGAATGATATATTGAATACGATTGAATTTTCTTTTTCATCCTAGGCTCATTATTTCTTTTGTTCCTCTCTGTTTCCGAGCAAAGCGCATTGAATGGGACCTCGCAGTATTCACTGTTGTACTAACGGAATATGATGTTGATAAACCGAAACCGGACAAGCTCAGTTCACAACAAGCGACACAATATAGAATATTTTTCGTCTAAAATCACCCGGCTATGATAAATATAGATGATAATAGCCAAACACACCACACTAATGTTCAATGCCTATTATTTGTAGTACAACTCCAACTGAAGTCTTATAACTTAATCAAGCACGATGGAGTATAACCCGTAATGGGATTCTGATTAGCAGAATATTTCATTTGGTTGGGCAGAGATAAATGACTGCGTCCCATTAATTCAGCCGAATTCAATTATACGGTCGGGATAAAAGATATTGACAACAGTTTTACTGAAACAGACGTTCTTCGCTTGCGTTCGACCATTTGTGAAATTATATTTCAGTTTTCTGTTATTGCCTTCTAGAATTATTACTATTATGTTAAACTTTGGTACTGAAATGAGAATATTTTCCTACTTTCTAAGGTCCACTTTTGTAGGTCTGTGCTAGAGACAGAACTCCGTTTCATGTAATATTCTTGTTTATGATGCAATAACGAACTACTGGATAGAGTACTGTACAGTCTTTTTAAAATACGATAAACTTCAATTAATTGTAACGGCCACGGAATACTAAGCACGCACAACCCTCCGGCATTGAGGGTTCGGTATCATGAACGCCGCATTCGCCAGTTTACTCCCAGCGCTGTCTGGTTCGCAATTTCACAGCTTACTTTTCTCCTAGAAATTGGCACGGTAGTAGTTTTCTTTCATATTTTTGCGGGTTACAGTTCAGAGTGAAACTCAAAACTGAAAGTTCAGTCCAGACTGAAGTGTAGGTATTGTGCATTCACGTGAAAGAACAACCGAGAATAAAAAGTAGAAAAAATAAAATTGGGGAGACGTCCGGATTTAGGTATATAAAAAGGATTTCAGGTACAAAAGAATGGAGAACCGTCTGTTGGGAAGGCAGTGTTCAAAGATCATTCCAATAACCGGCGGGTGTTAACTTCTCCGAAATCCCTTTTGTGTCCGCGTGATAAGCGAGAAAAGGAGCCCGTAGAACGTGAAAAGGAGACGCGGCCGTTAGACCTTTGGCCGGGTTCAGGCCAGCTTTGTTACCGCAGAGCCGATTTCCCAGTGCCGCCGACAAAAGAAATATCGAATGACCTCGTGAATTTCAAACGGGAGATTTTATTTCTCTAAAACGCAATAGCTTTGTATTCCGGTTGCGGAGTCAAGGTTGTCCCGGGGTATTTTTAATGCGGGCGTGCCCGATATACCTTTTGTGGTTCCTAGCGTCTGCTCAGACTCGATAAAACCGTGGTTAAAGCCATTGTAATCTTTTTTGTAAGTCGCATTTAAATAAGAACTCCTGCACCTTTACAATGCTCGTAAATTTGCAAAATAAAAGTTCATTTTAACTTTTCAATGCGCGGAACTGTTTTCGCATAGAATTCGAAAATAGAGTGCATAGAGAACATAGTGTAGGTCTAAAGGAATTGTACCAGGAAACATTATCTATATTTTTTGTTTTGTGGTTTAATATGATAATTGACTCGCACAATACAAAAATACTCAGAATGAGAATAACTTAAATCTTTCTGCAGTTCGTATATACCTTTTTTAAATGGTTCACCTTAGAACAGTCAGTAGGGCCGCGGAGGTTCAATTGTGTTCAGGTTGCAGTCTAAGCACTTCGTTAATACTTAGAGAATAGTTTCAATAATGACTAAAGAAAGTGAATATGCACATTGTGTACACTTCCTTGGACTAAATAATACAAATTTGGCTAGCGATCTCTTAAATAACACAACATTGAAGGTTAGCAGAGATCAAAAAACGGAGGTGGAGCCGTGGAAAGCGGGTTACTCGACATAGTTGCTGAACCCCCCCGGTTGTATTAAATTAACCGAATTAATATCAGCGGTCGCGGACAGTGCCCCGTCCGCTTTCGCATTCCCGGATATTCGGTCCCGCTTCTGTTTACCACAGCCATCCATATTGAAATTATGGTAATTGCCAAGCGTCGCGGCTAATTTATCCGACAACTCACGACCGCGCTTTTTGCCGTATTTTTTTTCTGCGCATAACCCCGTCCCTAGGTGCGCCGAAAAAAAGAGTTTGTACGCCCATTTAAACGTTGTTATTTTAGATTTAATAATCGACAATACAGACAAGCTAATTCCAATTAGACCAACAGTTGGTATGAGAACAGCGAATGAAAAAGAAATATGCATATTGATTACATAATTCATGTTGGTAAAGTATAAATATTGCAAATTCCTTTTGTAATTATTTGGAATTTTCGTATTTTAGCGCTATATTCATAAAAACTATTTCACACAAAAAGGAAATTTCGTTTAATACCACTACAATGGTATTCAATCCACTCTTATCTCCCTTTAGGGATACTTTAATCCGCTCATATTTGATATCTTGATCGTTCCCTCGAGCCGATTAAAGTGACAATAGATTCATACACTCAATTCATTGGTGTGTCGATTAGTTATATTGATTTGAATGCACAATGCTTTAAAATTTTTATTCCGTTAATTGAAATTATTGTCCCTCCGGCGATGGGAAACGAGTGTCATGGCGACAGGTTAAAAATATTTCTGTTAGTAAATTACCTCCAACTTCATAGCAACCAAAGCGACCTTCTGTAACAAAATACCCGGCTATATTTATTAAATTCTGATGATAACGAATGGATATTAGTAGCGGGTTTCGGAAAATTGCCCAGGCGATAATGTAACTACTAGGTTTCATTCGACTGAATTCAATTTCGCACTAAATTCACCCGTAGGAATTTTTGATTTATAATCCACCAAAACCACTCCGGCCACTCTAATACCATTGCAGACTAGGCAACTCCATTACCTATCCAATTATTCCCGATCCCGTCGGGGATATTACCGCGAGGAAGGCCTTTCTAAACACAATCGCTGCTAAATAATAAAAGCGGGCCGATTGGATTTTCGGCGTCTGAAAATGGAAAATAAAAGCGATACCCTCGCCGGGGAGATTAATTCTAATAATCCCCGAGTAATTACTGTGAGAAAATTAAGCCCGCGAGGGGCGGGGGCAAAAATAGCCGAGAGGAAAAGAATTAACATGCAAAGGCATCTTTCTGTGCCCTCCGTTTCCAAACCCTAATTTATTTAGCGGTTCTAATTATACGAAACCCCCATCCCCCACACCCACAGCTCCCATTAAACGTTGAACGATTCCCGAATGCCGAGGAAAATAGGAGAAAAAAAAGAAGAGCAGAAGACCGCCCTCGACCGCTGGAATAAAGATTTTCTTATTTCTCTGCCCCTAATGACGCCCAGAAAAAGGAGATTCCCTCCGCTGAACATAGCCCAGTGTTCTTACAAAGGGCGGGAAACACAGAGCCAAAGACAACGGACAATATGCGTCAAAAGCTCCGGCCGCAATTTTATTTCTTTCAAAATTTACCTCAACATTTACCGTGTACATATACGATGCGTATGATGAACATACGCGCCTGTAAATGTAGCGATGTAATAAATTATCTGTACTTATTGTGTGTGCGTGTGTCAAAGGATTTATATTTATTATTCTGAATGCCATACTAAGTTATATTATATCAAAAGACCCTCAGAAAAGAATTTAACGAGGAAATTACACATTTCTTCTCGTGTCCATTACAACACGATAATTGTAATTGCTGTTTTTATTGGCATTTTATAATGACGAGGTTCCTTGTGGGGCACATTACACTTTTATTACACGTTTTTATTATGCAATCAGTTCTGAGTTTGATTTACGAATATTCCGATACTGAAATCGACATTTCCAGTTGAATTTACGAACATTCGACAAACTGAAAGGTACTATCCCAACATCGTAATAATATATAAAAAGTTGATCTAAACTTGAAAATTAAATTCGGACAATATATGATAAAAGTATATCTTATAAATAGCGACAGTGACCACAAGTTATATTGTTGATTTATAAATACAGCCTGCCGTTTCTATTGGATAACCGAATTCAAGATCCGGTGCTCAGCCAGTGCATTACGCCCGAAGGAAGATATTAGGGCTTTCTCCCTTTCTATCTTTTTTTTCTCTCTGGGTCTCTGCTTCTCACTCTTTCTTTCTCCACTCACGTTGTCTTTCTTTCTTTCTACCTCAAGAAGTGGGCCGGTGCCAGTTCCACGCAGCGGAATATTTCTCCAGGCCCTAGTACCCCGAAAGGACAGATCATATGCGCACACCTTAGTGCCACTCTTGAATTAAATATATAATAGTTCGGTGAAAATCTGACAGTAGTTTTGGCGGACCTTACTCAGATTAATTCCAAGGGTCGGAATCGTGATATCGTGCCCTTACTTGGTCGCGTTACGCACATGAATGTCACCTAGACGTATAAAATAAAATAAATATAATAAACTGGCATACAGGTCTTGGCCATTAAGGCATCCGTTTGACCGATATTTAATTACTGTACGTATTCACGAATTGATTGTTTTCAGGGCTTCTGAGGCTCCAGCAGATATACCAGAGTCTAAAGCCCGGCTCAGACTCGTTCCAAGTCGAGACCGTCAAGAGGATACAGAACTCGTCGGAGGCCATCGACTTCCTGCACAATCTCGAAGAGCTCGGAAGGTTAGTAATAAAATGTCACATAAACATTAAAATAAGTCTATTGTCCACTATCGGGAAAGAGTATTGCGTTAATAATAATCTTTCATATTCGATATTTTATTGCTTCCTCTGTTATTAATGGAATATAAAAACGGAATGCACAAATTATGATTGAAGAATAGAATTCAGCACTCGTAACATGAGACTGCTATGTGATTTAGTTTGCTTACAGTATTACCTTATACTACTTATATAAAAGTTAGAATTTGGATGAAAATTATTCTTTTGGTTTAAATCTGGCCTCGACAGATTACTTAATCGATTCTATGTTTAAATTCTTAAATTTGATTATTCCTTTTATTTAATAGTACGGACAGAATTCGTACAAAATATCTTGTGTCACGTATATCGCATTTAACCTCCATATCCGCCTTTAATATTTTCTTCAGAAACATATTCCCGCGTACAATAACGCATATTGTGAAAGATGGATATTCGAAAATGTACAGTCTACTAAATTATGTAAATTCGAAATAATGTATGTTAATAATATCTGTCTTGAAGAGTGACCCAATCTTTGGATGTAATATCTTTAATACTACGGGAATTACACTAAATTAGTTCCTCGTTTCATGATTTTATACCCTTTCAATGATTGAACTATTTATTTTAAAATGATTTCCCGGCATTAAGGGAAAACGAATTCACTATAAAATAGTCTCCTTTCTGAATAACGCCACTTTAATCGACATGAATTCCCTTTAAACCAATAGTAACCATCTCAAGGTTCTTTTTTTCCATTTGCCAATCAGAGGGTATAGCTCCTTTTACCTTTCAAATATAATTTGTATTCCTCTCAAACTTTTGAATGGACAGTGCCTCTATAATTAGGCATCCCTTATAACTAGATATTTTCTTCTTACATTCATTAGGGTATTAGGATTTCAATTCTATAAGATTCATACTGGGAAAACTTATTATGCCCAATGAGACAGTTTCCTGGGCCTTGGAAAGTGTACATGGATCGCTTCATGCACAGCTAATCGACTCATTTCATAGTAGAAACTTTTAATTGAAATAATTTCAACCTGTGTTTTTCACCTCGGTGCCAGGATTTCATCAGAGTTTATTCGTCTCATAAAAGATCCTGGCGGCCGGGTAGCAAACACTTTTATTCTGTTGACATATTGCCACCGCTTCTCTTCGGGGAAAACACGTATAAAAATTTACAATCTTCCGCAAACAAAAACCGCCAACCAATAAAACTAAAATATCGGGTTTTTGGCCGCGTTTCAGTTCTCGCCCCTGTTTATATTTCCATGAACGCTTCCCACAAAGAGGGGGGCCCGTCTTTATGGCACCCGCCGTAAACCGATCGGAAGCTCTCGAAACATTTCTACCCCGGCCACATTATTTTCTGTTTCCTGTCAATTTTTACACACAGATATAGCATTATAACTAAGATTACTTTTAGTAAAGGGGAGAAAGATTACTTGCCTCCATATTCTAGAATTAATTGTAATGGATACTTTTATACAGCGATGTTATTTGCATTAGGAATAATTTGAAACTTCATCGCTCCTTTGATTTTCTGTTCTATTTCTTCCTGTGCTAGATCGATTTCAAATCGAAAACCCTCCTTCCTGTGTATTAATGGCTTCCTTGTAAATAAAGTAACGAAATGAAAACAATTTTAAGGAAAATATATAACTGTGGCTGGTCGTTAATCACACGGCGGCCTTCTCCTATAAATTCTAGGAACCGGTTCAGCGTAATACCGAACAAACCAAAGACAGTAAATCACAAGATACACAGACCTTGCTATAAATGACCTACAAAATGCTCGCAGGAAGAATCGAGTTACCGGCTATAATGCATATGCATAAGTGTCATAATTTGTCCGATTATCTGTCCGCGCTATTTGGTCCAAGGTTAGACCGGACTCGTTTCTTCGCGGTGGGCACCTACTAAGGAGGGCCGGCCGCCGATGGGGCATCGCGTTAGCACTGCTCAGTTCAGGACTCTAAACAGCATTTTTGCCGTGTCCTAGGTCAAACGATTTTATGACCTCTGACCTACCCACGGAGGAAAAGTAATAATGAGTGCAATATTCCGACGGCGGATCCAAATTGTATATCCAGTCATCGTTCCCCCGTCCCGTTTTTACCCTCGGCGTCCGCGACTGTAAATTTCTATTAATACGCACTAATTCGCCGAATGCATCATCAGTCAAGTTTAATATTCATGCGGGGAGGAGGGGGCATAGTCGCGAGCGGCGAAACTTGTTACGTTTAATTAAATAATTTAGGCGGAGGGGGCCAACTTTATTGACTCAGCGGCAGATGCCCCAGTCTTCGTTCCCTCACCTTCGCCGCGCAATTCAAGTCGCCCCGCTCTCCACCCCCCTCAGAAGCTTTCATTAAACTAACTAACCGAGCGGTTCAGATGTTATTTACATACTTTAAACCTTAACTTTGCCGCTAACGAAGCCTTCACGGCGCACTTTAATTCCCGAACGATGGCTTGGGGTGGCAGTCGGGTATTAAGGAGGAATGAATAAAAAATTCTTCCCTCTATAGAAGAGGATTTCGTTTGCGGGTCCCCGGGGGGCAGAATAGCCGGCTGCGGGACTCCATTTATTGAAACATTTTAATGAACCATTAATCGTTCTCAAGATAATGAACGGATGAGGGTCTTTGGCAAGAAGAAATTGCTCTGTTAAACCGGCATAACGATTTTTATTTTTGCCAAATTAAGGCAAAGATCCTTCATGAATCGGAATATATTTTCATTCTTGTTTGATTCTTAGTATCAGCACCATTATGATAGAGTTGTTTTAATACACAAGTATGTTAATTAATACTTAGATTCCTCGTGAAAAATCGGCGCGCTATAACTTCAAAAGTGCGGCATGGGGTCCAGAATAAGAAATGTTAAACTACATACATAGTTTCGTCAGTGCAATATGCAATAGCAGGGTCAATTTATTCTAATTAACTTGGTCACTAATTAAATTTAATTACAATAATTAAACCTTTGAAATCTGATTATGATAATAATGTGAATCAATCACATGTCGATAATTTCGACTATGAATATCGAAACTCTCTGCCAGATATTGTTAACGATGAGCGCGAAAACGTTATATTTCAGTTTCAAAAATACCGTCAATTTAACGGCTATGTGATTTTGGTGTAAAATGTTTACTTGATAAAAGCGTGAGTCGCGTTTACGTTGCGTTTTACCCTAATCCGATGCTGTGGAAGGAATTTAATTTAGGAATTCCATTACATACCTGTACGTTTACAGGGGGGGGGGGAAATTTCCAATTTCCCGAAATAACAATTTTCTATGTTGAGCGATTTTCGCTAAAATAAAAAACGCTCTTAGAGCGCTGTCCGAACGTGGACGTATTGAAAAAGTATCAGTATTTTCATCAAATCAACATCAGATATCTGGCTTAATTTATAAATGCACAACGCTGTTTTCAATTCTCCAGATATAAGTTTCAGCGGGACGGTGAATATCCCAAAAATACCAATCGCTCTTATTGAATTATAGAATATGACTATTTCTTCTCCACTATTTTCGCCATTTCTAGAAGCATAAAGGAATAAATACATACAGTGGGTTAAGAATAAATAACAAAATTGCCATAAAAAACGAACTATATACTACGCAATTTGATTAGTTTACTCCTACATTAAATATTATAAAATAACTATTGATCTAATAAAAATTAGTTTAGGTAATGGTTAATCAGTATTTGTATTAATAAACGATTTAATAAAGTATGATAGTAATCCCGGTATTAGTAAGTGGAGAACCAAATTAGGAAGGTTAAGGAGAATTTCACTAAAACCCTAAGAATTCTCCGTCTGGTACAATAATACCTCGTATTCTTTGCTACCGGTTCCGCTAATAATGGCATGATTTCGCGTAGTGAGTGTGGCGACGGATTTTTTTTCATGGGCATCTGACGTACGTTAGTCCCCACAGTTTAATTGCTAATTGGGCGGCGGCGGAAAGAATCTTGGTCGGCAAAAACGAGACGGTTTGTTGAAACAGAACGGCGGGAAGAACCGAAATAAGAACACCCGGTGATATAGCCGCATTGGATGTTTAACCGCGTTTTGTCGTTAACCGAAACTGGCGTGGGCGTGGGGGCGTGACGTGGGTGCGGGCAATCGCCCTAATTGACTTAATGGCCGGGACCAACTTTAATTGGGTTGGGAAAGGGGAAGAGTGGATAGTTGTGTAGGTTGGGGGTGGGGTCGCTTTGCCTACCGCTGTCTGGCAACTGTATCGTAAATAAATTAAGACAGAGTGCCCCTAACGCTGCCACCCCTGAGGAATTGCAGTTGCAGTATTTATGGAAGCGACAACTTATTACCGGGTGCTCCATTTAAGGCCCCGAAGTGAGAGAACCAGACCTCTCAGATTTTCATTAGCGCTAATGAGCAATTAAGCTTCCCGATACTAGTTATCCCTATATAACTAGTTGGAATTTAAATATCAGGACTACTTTGCTGGTAATATGCACGGCCAGTCAAAATAGTGTAGCGAGGCAGCGAGTAATAGCTAAATTATAATTATAATAACTCGACAGTCTAAATTATTCTGATGAATATTGAATACAACATTGCAACTCGAAATAATTAATTTATTCCTTCAATTGAACTGAAGGTTGTTTTCTACTCTCCATTCATTGAAAATGGCGTACTCCTTAATTAAATTATATGCGCAATAGTAGTTCAATATTAATGAAATTAGTAAAATGCGTGGTTCACTGTTTATTATTTCTGGGTAGAATAATAAGCAAAACATATAATAATTCAAATTTGGACCATTCATTTTTTATTTATCCACTATTCCTTAGCGCAATACAAATAATATTATAACTATTTAAAACGATAATGAAAAAATGTTAATAACACATACTTTTTCTTTCTTTCTTTAAAAAAGAGAGATAATCGTTCGTCCGATTATCAACTGTTTTCTAATAAAAATGAGTTCGAATCCCAGTAAAATACCTTAGGTTAATAATTTTTTAGAACTATAAATTAGTGTCAAATTAATTATGTAGATGGTCTCACGTAGTGACCAATTCGGTGTAATCGTATTTCGTCAGTCAATTAATTAATAATCTTTATCGCGTTTAATTTCTACTCATAACATCAATCGCACATGTCGACTGATTATATTACGTTGTTACACTTTGGTTGAACCTTTGAACGGTATTTATCAAAATATTCACTTTCGATGGTTGGCTCGCCATCTTCTTCGAGTATCCTTAGGGCGTGATGAGGGCGGTATGCCATCACTCGGTCTCGTGTGTCAAATTGCGGTTCGAGTTACGCGGGCCCCTCGGGCGCTGGCACAATGCGCGGGCCTAATTTGACAATCGACACCCGTCCCCCCGCCGCTTCGGGACCAGGAGGGGTAATTAAAATGAAATACAAGACGCGGCATCCACCCCCCACCATCCGAAACGAGAATTAGGCGGCGCCGCTGCATTAATCAAACTTAAGTCCGCCCCAACCCCAGGAATCCCGTCTTCAACAGGTAAACCACCCTCGGGAATCGACTAACCGGGCCTTGGAGGAATCTCGATAACAGTGCATTCGGTTGTCTAAATCCGGACCGTGTCTTTCCCTTAGCCTGCACAGGAAATCTTATTTTACGGAATGATCCATCGCTTAATCTAAAGTTGTAAGTAATGGGACTTTAGTTGAAGGGCAGATAATGTCTGTCGCCTGCGACTACGGAATTTTTGTTCAATCCCTACTTACGCATAACCTCCTCTCATTAGAGAATAGGAAATTTTATTCTCTAAGTCTCGATGTCTCTTAAGGATGAACAAATTACATAAAATCATATGTTCCCATACGGACTGATAATAAAACGACGATTTGTTGTATTACCTTTCTGTCGTTCTGTTTTATTTCCAATACTTATGCATTAATTATGACCGATAATCAAATAATGTCAATTTGAAAGTTATTAACATTTGTTAACTGACCACAACAATGAATGGTGTGATTTTCTCTTGAAATTTCATTTAATTTTCAATTCAATTCAAGTCGAATTCCCGCCGTCCGATGACATACTGATAGGCAAATTATGAATAATATATAAATACAAAACTCTATTCTGATGATCCGCTCTCTACATATTGTCCTGTGTAATATTCTTCTGTAACTGATTGTATAGTAAAACAAGTCTGTAGATTTTGTGTGTTTCTGCCTCCTCTCGCTGGTTTGGTCTTTTGCTAGACCGGTTTCGCCTGCTCGGCATCTAGCCACTTTTGGCACTTTGGATGTTTTTCGGGTATCCTCACTGCACTGTCGCTGTCGCTTGTACTGTGGTGGTTGTCTGTTTGTCGTGTGTATATACACGTGTCTCGTTATTGTGTTTCGGGGCGTGTGGTTTGTACTCTTTGTGACGACGGGGGACGGGTGGTATTTTTGTTAATGGGCTTAAGTCTATGTCGGATTGTCGGTCAAAAAGGAGGAGACAGAAACACACGAAACCTACGGTATTCCAACCCTCGCAGACAACAAAACAGGTATGTAATCTAAAACAAGTCCCATACTCAATTTTTCCTGAGCGGATTTTTAAGAGTAAAACTGTATACGCGAGAACGATCAGACGGACTGTTGACGGACATTTACGGATAGTTCGGCACATCAGTGGATAACAAATACAGTCGGATTCCTGTAGTGTTTGGCGGGTGTTCGTGTCCAGTCAAACGAGTGGGCGTTTCGGCAATTTCGTCCCCAACGGCGGACACGGATTTTGCCCCGTTGAATTGAATTGCACTTGACGGCCCGCCCTATCCCAGGTGAAAGTATCATTGTTCCATGCGCTGGGTTAATTAGTTTCCGCCCGGAATGGAGCATTCCGCGCCATAGTTCCCCAATTGCCCCACTCGGAATTATCGTTCCCGAAAACTCGGGGAAAACTAACGCTATAGTAATCAAAACATCGCAATAATTACATGAACTATTAAAATAAGCGTTGGACTCAATCAATTCAAAGCCGAGTCAAGCGCGATAGTTAAATATTTAGTTAAATGTAGACAAATTGTTTGTTGTGATGACTCAAATTGACCTGATACTCGCTGCACTGCACCGCGGTATTGCGGGTTAGTATATAGCGCTCGTCGGATGTTTGATTTTAAATAAAATATTTATAACCTTCTGCACCATTCTACTTTGGAATATCGGATCTCTATTTCATCGGTTATCATACAATACATGGTTACATTTCGGTAGTTTATTCCAGAACTGCCGGATGATATTATACGGTCAGCCGTATACCCAATACGATTAATGGTAGTCACCTTCCTTAAAAACATTTTTAGACATACTGCCTAGTTTATCAATATCAATTAATTTTATTAAGACGAAAGGAATAATGATTTCCTAATATACTTTTTAGGCACAATAAAATTCTTTCATAACATTCAGTTTTTAAGTTGGGAGAATCTGCATTTTGGCCAGTAATCAACCCCTGTATACTCTCTAAAATAGGTCATTCCGATGATTAACTAGTTTGAAACTCGTTGGGGGGTGTGAAGCCGGTTGGATTTAAAGCTGTGCGGATTTATTTCACCCGGTCGCGGAACAGTCGGAGCGAGGGGAAGCGACTCGCACACGTGCCCGACCGACTAATCGCGAAGCCCCCGGCTAAGTTTGCGGCACGATGGGGGACCAGGGCGTTGGGGCTCGTATGTAAATTTAAGTAACGCGCGACAACAGGTGGCCCTTAAACAACTGCGGGTCATAAAGAGGGGACGGGGGAGTAATCCCTCCCAACCAACCCCCCCCCCCTTCCCCTACATCCCCGCCCATTTATATGAACAACCCAGCGTTAAGTAAAGTAAGTCCTCAAGTAAGGTGGATCGTCCCCTCAGACGATTTATTAACCGGCGGCAAGGATTTCGGCAGCGGCGTCCGTGGCCCTCCAACCGCTCGACCGGTAATGAACCCCTTAAGTCAGAGTCGAGTTCACCTTTGGGTACTTAAAAAGCCGGAATTGGAGCAAGTGCCTTCGCCACGGGGCTCTCAGCCAGTGGGCCACATCGAACCAAATTTGCAGTCGAATGCTCCTTTTCCGGGACCTGTTCTCAAACTATATCATGTATCTTTGCCGTTGGTATTAAGAGCTGTTCAAATCTCCTCAGAATCGATTCGTATCGAGATTACCTCAATTATCTAGTGTACACTAAAATATATTTCAATGTCAGACCAATCAATTACGGTTAATTTATGAGTTAACTGATTTTCTTGTTAATAGTGAAATTTATTTGTCCATATCAACTAGGAAGGATGTTTAGATATATATCAATTTCCAAGATTGCAAGATGAGGCAAAATTTGCCTCATGTATGCGAGTATTATATATATATATATATATATATATATATATATATATATATATATATATATATTACTGACGTCAATAAGGTTTTATAAGTTTTTTATAAACAATGAACATGCCTGAAGGGTTTCATTCTATTTCATAAAACTGCCAAGCATATTTTTACTGCCAGGAATGTGTAGACTCAAATAAGAAAAAAGATTTTACCTTCAGTATATCAAAATATATTTATTTAACACAGGGGAAACAAACTGACAGACTAAAACTGAAACTACCTCTGTAATTGATTACTAAGGATGAGTGTACACCCAGCCTGATAGGACTCGACCGCAGTTTTTACATCGTTGGTGTCACGATGCGCGTGTGCCACCCATGTCGTTCTGATTTTGTCTTGAACATGCGACTGTTTATTCGGACCTCTTTTTCCTCTCAAACATAAAAATTAATCACATTGAATAAAATGAGACCCTTAAATTTAATTTACTTAAATAACAAGAAATAATTTCTGGTAATTTCCTCTGAACCATTTTTAATGACGAGTGTTTTTGATTGTTTTCAGGTGGAATAACAAGTACGTAGTTTTGGACTGTCCGACAGACATGGCAAAGGAGATTGTGATCACCCACGTCAGGGACATAACGATGGGGAAGAGGACTTATCACTACCTACTCAGCGGACTTGTAAGTAGAACGTGTTCGTATTACCAGAAAATTAATGTTATAATTTATAATGTTATAATTTCATTTCAATCGCTCAAAATTATATTTAAATATTACCTCTGCAATATTTCCAAGGCCCAGGTATATTTCAATATTTCTGGACCTGATTCTTCTCAGAATTGGTTTCCTACATTTGTTAGTCAGATATGAAATCAATAGTGTTATTCAACGAATTTCCGCGACCAGAACTTCAATTACCACCAACTAACCTATAAATTGTGCCCGCTAACGTCAACCCTGGCTAACCGAGGTTCTTTCCAAAGTATTAAGCAATCCTACCGAAAGTTAGTTACTACTAATAATAATACTGCTTGTGTTCTGAGACAGTAGCTTCGCTGAATTTAATGAATTAATGAAAATTTACTTATCTTAATATAGTTATATAATACTCTTTTGTAGGTTTCTCCCAATAAGTACCGTAGTGTAAAAAAATTCTTTCCAATTGGTTTCCAAATGTGCAGTTCAAGTTTTTAATTAATTTTTCTCATATTTATATTTTTTCATTTTATCGCGGCGTTTCTAATTAATTGCCAAACACTGAATGGGGGGGCGAATCGTGTCGAAAGTGCGCGAGGAATTTAATATTTGCTCTGACTCGGGAAACACGGGCAAACATTTATTAAACTGATTGGGCCTGTTTAGGGAAAGCCTCCACCACCCCCGCACCGTATGCACTCTCTTTCACGGAGGATGGATATTATTTTCTTCGGGCTACCTTCTTACATCTTGCATATTTGGTGATCATAGCACATTCTAGTAGACAGGCCCAAGACCAGTGATAGGAAATACGCTGTATAAAATCAGGGTTTGCATGACGAGGTATTGAGATAATACGCCTTACATTCAGGGGACTGTGGGTAATGTGGTTGCTCATACAAATTCGCCTACACACAAGCGACATAAGCTGAGCCAACCCTGTTCTTATGTTGCTTATTCGTATTATTTATAATCCGGGAATTTTCCTTCTTCGTGTTGGCAATCATTCCCAACGTATTTCCATTCATAAGAGTACACTCATAGCATGTTTTGAATTTAACATTATCCACCCATTCACAATTTCATAAGAACCAGCGTTTTACAATAAAGCTAACAATTATTAGAATGTAGAATTTGTATCATCGATTCTTACCAATTGGGCGCGGTTATGTCCGTCGGCTGCTCGAATAATTTATTTCCTGTTGCCGATACTTTGGCGACATCATCGGTCGGTAGATTGCCGATTGCGGCTGGTTGTCGCAGTAAATCGCAGGCGTTTTCGGAGACGCCCAAATGAGGGCCGACCCTCCCCGTTTACGTCGGCTCCCGCGGACGCAAATGTCCCGCCAGATAAATTCATCGCAATTTGGCCGCCCGTTGAGTGCGCCAATCGAATTCGTTCCGGGGAAATAAAAGCGTGCCAGATAAAAGCGACCCACACTACTATTAGGAGAGCGAGCCTATTCATTATAATAATATTTATAGTAAAATATTGTTTATGTATATAACACAGACATGCAAACGCAACGTACAATTTTTTCAGTCCGACTGTACTCCTTTCTTAGGCAAGTCGGCCGTTGAGCAAGTGGCGAGTCAGAATGCTCCATGGATTCCCTGGGTTTCCTTTGTCACATATTTCATTTATTTTTTATTCATTCAATTTTTTAATTTTTTTTGGTTAGATACTATTCTTGCCACGTTTAAGAATCAGAACTACCAGGTGACTGAATCATTTCTTCTTCCTGACCCCCTCTTTTCAGTGCTTCAATGTTTTGTACCGCGAATCTTCACAATGTTTTTTACCTCGTTTCCGTATATAAAGCAACCTGTCCCTGTTCATCCCAGTGTTATTTGTGAGAGGAACAGGGCCATTAAGTCCGGCGATTAAATCACCTGCGACTTACTTATTCCGGCGGCGCCAAAGAAAGCCGGCCAGGGCCGTTGCCGCGGGGCTGATTTAAAAGTGCGCCCGTATTGAATCGTGGCCGAGGTCAAAGCTCTCAGTTCGGTGTAGGGGAAGGGGGGGTATTTCAATAAATAGTTCAGGGGCGGTAGGCAGTGGCGTCGCGGCGTCAAGAACAAATCCTTGCGGGGACGCGGCCCTGATTTCCCAAGAGCTCCCTCCGTCTCGTCCCCCTCCTTGGACGCCGGCCTTATTTATCGGCCGGCCCCCAATAAAACCGTCCAGCCGCCTCCCCCCCTCCGATTATACCGAGTTCGACCCGTTAATTTCATTCGTTTTTCTTTTTTTTTACATCTTCCCTAATTCTCGATACGGCGCCCCCGGACAAACTTTTAATTGCTCGTGGGGCAATCGAGCGGTCATTTAAATCATAGCCCCGGTCACAAACAGATCCGCCGAGTCCAACTTCGTTTTTAATTGGTCCCCCACCGATAATAGTCATTGTTATAGGGGTGAGGGGGATCGTTAGAGCGGATAAATAATACATAGGCGCCGGGGGGCCGCATTCGCCCCTAGAGTTGCTGTAACCGGTTAAAAATTTATATTTTTTTTGTTTGTTTATTTCTTCACAATCAAATTTACAGTTATAAGTACAATTGATATTGTTCACCTCTTTGTCTCGATAAAGAAACCACCAGATTATGGCAATTTTTGACATGATTTAACTGCTGTCCGAAGTGATCTCTAGGCCAGTGGCGTTTAAGCCGTCGTGGTGGGGATAGTGGATGGAAGAGTGACTGAACGAGCAAATTAGGATGAGTAGTAAGGCGGGAATGGAACTTAAGGAGCCGAGATTTCTGTCGGTCTGTTGAGGTCATTATGAATGGTGTCATTTGAAACATACCAGGGAGTTTTATACAAATTTACCTATATGGAAGTTTTTCTAGAAATAATATCTCAGCCCTTCCGGTAGGCTTATAGAGTTTTACTTGCCATATAATGATATTATTGTATTATTTGGCTAACTTTAGGAACGTCTTATACGTCATAAATTCTTCTAAGGGAAACGTAATTCAGTAACATTGCAATTTACCTGTCATCGTGCCCGCTTTCATCATGGTTATGGCCAATTACATTTACATAATCGAATCCTGCAGAAAAGAATAAATGGCGGCTAAACCAAAAGCACAACCCAAATATTAGCGGCGCTGTTAACGAATTGTAAATTTCTAAATGCAAAATGGCGTCGGATAATTGAGAGCGTGGTAACAGATGCCTAAGCGAGTATGAAGCCATTGGGAGTGGGAGTCGGGGAAGAACCACTTGTTATTAAGTAAACCGGGCAGAGGGGCGGCGGAGGGGGTTTGCGCCATCACTGCTTACTTACCCCTTAATACTCGGCTCATTTATTTCTCCAGCAGCATCCCTTTAGAGGGGCCCGTCCTCCTTATAACAACCGTTACACAGAATATCATCAACCATAACCGCGCCCCTCCCATCCAGCCGGACTGTTTCCAGCAATTGTTATGTTGTTTTTACACTTTTGCATTGCACTTCACCCGTTAAACCTGAAATTTTATAAATATGTAATGTCCCCTATAGTATCGTCGTATATTTAAATTCTTCTACCGACAGGCTGAGTGAGAATGGACTTAGGGGTTCTTAGCGATTACTAAAGACGAGGCTACTCAAAAGTTTTTAACATTTTTGTCATTAAAAATATTTACGAAGAAATGCCGAATTGAAAGACAATAAACCATTTGGGGGATATATTACCCGTAAAAACCTCATTGGATGAGTTCAATGTGCAAAACATGCAGCGGGCACATAAAGGGAATTGTGAATATGGAATGCTTGGCAAACATAAGTTTGTCTTAGCCCCAGTGAGGGAGGCTTTAAGCGACGCACCTAATCCTCGACTCGTCTTAAGTTGAAGCCTCGAAAGCCGTCAGACGCCCGGAGTCGGAGTGGGCGAATATGGAGTGGGCTTGAAAAGAGACATTCGAACCGAGTTCTTAACGAAGACGACAAGTAAGACAGCTTGGATTTTAGCGATGACAGCCTTGTAGAATTCGAGCGGAAGTGTATTAGGGAGAGGCGTTTTTAAAGACAGATAAAGACCGGGTATTTTTTAAAATTGTCCGCGAATTTTTAACGCCACTTTCTTTCCGAGTTCCTAACGTTCAACAGTGGATCGATGGTACAATTGGAGGAAACAGAATTTTCAGAAATATGAATTCAATTAATTTTCTGTTCAGAACTCAAATTTAGAATGACTGCCTCCTTAAATGAGTCTATAGAATAACAGTAATAAACTGAGTGTTAGTTAATAGTAATACAGGTAACTAACTTGTATACACAGTTCTAATACACTTCTAATCAAACTGCAATCAATTTAATAACAACATATTCATTATAACAGATATTTTAGCATGAAATATGCACACGCATTGCGTTTAATATATTAACAGTTAATAATTAGATACATTACTTCATTAATTCCGTTGGCCGGCGGAAGGTACATCGTTTTGTGATTTAATAACATTCATTGAACTTTATTTGAATATATATACCAGATATTACCGACGTATAGTACATATTCTTCTTATGGAAGTCCTAAAAAATCACCAGTCTAATTATTCGTTTTAATCGCGTTTATTGTTGGAAGACCAAAATCTCGTTTCGATACCATTTTCCCGACCAGCGCTGGGGCAGTACGAAATATCGGCCGAAAGTTACAACGTTCGCGGTACATCGGTTATGGCCTGCGGTTGAGAGGCCGCGTATTTGGAATTAGGGGAAACGCCCGGATACACCGAACGTTAAATGGGGCCGGTCGTGAAAGTTTCGGGTCCGAATTCGATACGTCCGAATTTCCGGATCCGAGCCCCCTTCCACCCTTTCCCCGCTTTCCCACCAACAACTTGTGTAAAACTCGGACCGTTAGCCCGGCTATAGCTGCCGGGACCCGGTTAAAGGGAAAGCCCCCATCCCGCTCTGAAGCGTTAGTAGTCTAACGGCGATGAATTATTGAACGGTTCTCGGAGTTCGGGGCCGAGGTGTAGCCAGAAGATTTCACCTGTTGATTGCCTCTAATAACCCCCGGGGCGGGAGCTCGCTAATTGCGCCCCCACCGAAGAAACGGACGGGCGGCGGCTTTGCGAACGGCCCAGAAACACCGTCCCAAACCATTTCGGCCTATTCTTAGCCTGAAAGAGCACGCGATGAACAGAGGAATAAATTAGATTGGAAGTTAATGTTATAAAACCAGTCGCCAGACGGTATTCAGGAGCTAAAGGTTTTCACACATGCCCCCGAAAGGGAAAATGAACTAAAAATTCATTGGATAACTGCTAGTTTAGAATTTCTGAGAAAATATTAAAATACTACTTAAGAGATTCCGTTCTTATGCTAAGCTATGATGCGATAAATAATAATAATTATTATTATCCTGAAAACTAGTAAAATATACCAACCACAATTGGTTCCAGATTGGAATACATCTAGTCCTATAATGGACCGTGACAACTGAACTCACTGGGTGGGCAAAAACGGTAGTAAATTGAGTAAACTGGGCCAATACTAGAAGAAACTAAACAAGGGCATGTTGGGTACGCTCAAGGTTAGAACTAAGTGAAGATTAATGGTTGCTGCACCTGTTGATAATGAATGTCGGGCAATTTCCTAGCGGACCTGTCCCACTGACAGTGGAAGAATCCGAACTGTCCCTGCATCGAAATGTCGGCGGGGATTCGGGGTCGGAGGGCGGGATTAAAAGGAAATTAAATTTTCCTTCCCCAAAAACGGAAGAGGGAAAAAGGTTTTTGATCTTTTCGCAGTCGGAGAAAGGGAAAGCCGATCTTGGTATCAGTCGACCGGAATGACGGCATATTTACCTGACAGGGCTCTCTGAAATGTCAACCCCTCCCCTGATATGGATTCATCACAGTGGGTTTACCCTGCAGCAAAATGAATTGTAACGAGGAGATAATCCTTAATATTTTCCATATATACATTCGATTAATAATTCGTACACGCAATAACAAGATGAGAACTAATTCATTTTGTTTTCCCATTCTTTCCAAAGTTCAGAGTCGTTAGTAGGATTCCGTTCAAAATAATAAACTTGTCATCGTCATTTGAGTATTTCCTATATTTTTGCGATACTACTGAATGTTTTTGAAACGAATTTCATATTTACGTAAGTACTTTTTACGGTCACAGAGTAATGTTGCACAACTGATGATTTTCGAAACCAGAGGCGGCCGTGGCGTCTTTTACCTAGGCTGCTTTATCAGGGATGAAAACAGTCGTGCTACGAGCGGGCGGAGAGTCTTAAGGGACCCTAAGTGCTAATAAAGAAATTCAATACGCGCCAACGCCTTCAGGGGGGCGGCGTAATACGATTCTTTTCGGAGGTGGCGACGGAGGCCGGCTTTGAAGTCGCACCTTGGGGGGGGGAGGGACCCAATTTAGTAGCAGGGGATGGGATATCAGGGCGCCGGGAGTAAACCGTTAACCCCCGGGACCCCGGCAGCCTCCTGTATTACCCCGTCCGATTAAAGTTTCAACGCTCTTCGGTTATGAGCAGTTTACACAACGGGCGGGAGAATGGTTCCGAGTTGAAAGGGGTTCGAAGAAAATCTCCGGTCTCATTACTCCGCCTTCTCGTGGCAACAACACTTATGAAACTAATAGACGCGGGGAGATGAAAGAAAACTTGAAGGGAGAATGCCCCGGAGTATAAATTTTCGGGGGATGAAAGGGAGCGCCGCGGTTTAAATACTGAGATACGAACGTGCCGGCGGCCCCAGACCAGAATAACCCGAGCTCGAAAAGGAAAGTTTAAGTTGTGTTATCAGTTTTAAAATGTCAAAATGATTTAATTTACCTCCGCGAACGCAACCGCTATCCGGCTAAGAGCGCGTTGGCCGGACTATTGCCGAAACTATTGTAAAATTTACGGTTATATTACGGGAATTGTTTTCTAATTTGATGAGATAAAGAATTTGTTGTAATATTTTAGGGCGGTTTAGCGGCTAGAAACGTAGGTTTCGAGCATTTGAGACCAATGTATATAGTGAAATCCTGGTTTTGCTTAGGTATGGGTCGGTAGCACGTATTTAGTCTAGCGTTATGTAACGATGCAGTCCGGAGCCGTTGGCGCTCTGGCGAACCCTTTACATATATTAAATTATTGTATATACCATAATTGCATAATTCAAAGTGGATGTCGCTAGGCGACCACCTAATTACAGCCGGTGGAAGTGTCCCCGGTTGAAGGGGGGGGGGAGCCGGTGATTAAACGTGTCCCCGTCCGTCCGCCTTGGAGGATGGATGCGACGCCCCACACCCCTCCTACCCCCTTATGAACTGAACCTGCCACTCCTCAACGGCCATTAATAACGGCCCCGCGAGGCCTCTAACAAGGGTTGTTTATGATGCGGGCTAACGCGCTCCTCGGGGTCGGATATAAGACGCCTCCGCACACAGCGCGACGCCTCCTTATTGGCGTTGTCGCCTGAACGACCCCAACCTTGATTGGCTACCGTAGCCGAGTCAAGACGATCAACTTGCTCTGCTTGAGTCGAACGTTTTGGTCTTGTGAAGTATATGAGGGAATTATTCGGAAACCCCACAAATCAAGGTAGGGGGACCTTGCTTTGATACGAAAGGTGCTGGAAATACTTGGCGGATCCGAACCTAAAGATACTCCACACGAACTGCTATTATATCGATTTTTACCGAACACAGAATATTCGAAATTATTTTTTTTTCTTCATATTTGTTACAATATTTCATGAGCGGGATAAAACACATCACACGCTCGTTCAGTGCACATTAAACATTGCAATTCTTTAAACCCCTACAGTTATCTCTGTAACGATATCGCATCGAATATCACATTGAAGTGGTGCAGCCATAAATTCTGCTCATGAATTGTAAATAAGAAATTAAAGGACACTATTCGGAATTCTAGAATGACTATCTGACTATAAGACTCCACAAGTAGGTCGCTTTAACATTATATAGGCGTGCGCAAGAAATACGTGGGTCGCCGAAGCGAAATTGAGAGCGGTCATCATGTCATCCCCGAGAGCCGATATATACGACGGTCCGTCTCCTGGGAAATAGCCCCCGGCCGCATTAATACATTATAATATACGGAAAATATTTCGACTATATTTTTGCCCGAAAAAGGGGTGGCCGATTAAATAAACATTAGGTTTCAGTTTTCTAAAAGGTCGAAAGACGGAGTCGGTCCCTCATCAATTTCAGATGAGAGACGTGCCACGGGGGAAGTAGGCAGTATGATGTCTGTAAGTATATTTATGTATGTGTGTATAGATATATACATAGTTACATGGGGGAATTGGCTGTGAGGGAAGGGAATCTCGGTGGGCAATGAAGCGAGCATTTGTCGGACATATAGGAGAGAGCGGGCCCCGACAGTAAATAAGGAATCAATAGGGGAGGCCGAGTTAGGGGATGGCATATCTGTCGGAGTTTCCGCCCTATATTTTGTATTATTCATGCCGATCGAGACCGGCACTGATAGCTGCGGCTTTACCCAACTATAGGTAATTCATAACCGATCGGATCTTCGGAACAGTTTTGCAGTTGAGAAACCGACGACGGTTCGATGCTAGAAACGGGTCTATCGCTAATCATTAAATTTTCAAGACGGCTGAAACTAATTTGGTTTAGCGATCTTTCCTATAACGAAATTGCATAATCGGGAGTTATCCGAACGAACTTGAGAAACTTATGGTATATATACTGCCTCGGTAATTTACCGAAGGGATGCTACTGACAATGAGATGAACAGTATAAAACCTAAAAATCGACTGATCGGTAGATTACTGATATTCCCGGTCCTCAAGGGCCTTCTATAAGTTATCATAAACTCCTGATGATACTTTCTCTTGCACATATAAAAGTAACACTCTCAATGCCCAATATTAAATGAGAGCAGGCAATTGATAGGAAACTAGAACGAAATCGGATGGGATTGTAAACAATTATACAAGTGAAGTGAAACTTTTTTTCACTTTCCGGGCTTTATAATTATATAATTATCTAGAAATAAAATTTTCGTCTAAAAAATGCTTTATTTACTAACTAACAATTTTTTAATAGTAATCCATCAATCTTAAGTACTATCCAATCTACCAAGTCCATCTGACACCTAGTTCTAACCTCAAAAACGTTTTAATTACGCTAATTTTGTTATAGCGGAGAAAATATTAACTTAAAGGTCAGTGTACTAAAAGAAGCTTATGCAATTATATTTCTGTACATTCGAGGCCAACATTTTTTGAAGATCTCTAATTATAAGAAGTCAATCTCCTGGAAAGTATTGGCCTAATTGGGCGATATCGTACTCGAGGGACTGATAAGGCATTTACAATTACGATTGTCATTGGTATATAATTAAAAAATAAAGTCTAACAGAATTCTGCATATGATAAATATTAGAGTTACGTAGCGCGGACTTAGGGCTGCGTTTTTCTCTTTTCTGTTATAAGAATTTAACGCAGGCCTCGCGTGTAAAACTATACCGGGACTCTGAGGCCTCCCGGCGGTCCCTGAGGAACAATGCCAACCCCCGGTGCTCCCTATAGTTCCGAATTCATTACTCGTAATTTATTTATTGTGCATCAATTCGTTTAGCCTATTCTTCGCACGCGGCCCGGGACATAAATGATTCATACGCTTTTGTTAGAAATCAAACTGCGGAAACCAGCACGGTAGATTAAATCATCACAGAAAATGCAATTGAGTAGTGAAAAAAACGCATAATTCATATTCCATATACTGTAGTTATATATGGCCCGACCCTGTACAATTCTATGTTTCCACTCACTTGTTCGGCGTGTAATACCAGAAGTATATAAATTTAAATTTTCAACTAAGGATACTTCACTGATCTGACTACTTTTATTGAGAGCAACAGCCTTATATAAATGCGCATTACATGGATAGCGCTTGTTCGATAACGAACTACATGAGCCAACTCGATTAATTATGTTCGCAATCAAATAAAATCTACCCCGAATAAACGATCTACGAAGAAGTTGGGGCGCTAATGCTAAACCCGCAATACCGAGGTGTCGTGCGTCGAGTATCTCAACAATTTGACTCGTTATCGACAGAAAGTATTAATCTGGAGATGAACTGTGCAAGATTAATTTTTGCTTCGCTCAGTCCGCAGTAGTAACATTTATATTACTGTCTGTAAAATCGCAAAAGTTCCGAAACCATTTGGACGCCCTCCCGCACCTTACACATGTTTTATATTCATCTATGCGGTTGTATAATGGGCACAACGTGAATACCGACCGTGATCTATTATTCCTTGGGTCGGATGGAGCTAGTTATGCTGTTTTTAGTGGAACCATTAATTAGAGACGAGCTGGTTGGCTTTCGCTCTCTCTCTCTCTCTCGAGCACTGTTCTCCTGTAATTTACATCTGACTATGCGCCCCCTTCCTTCTGACTATACGTCATTCTATGTTGCAACATGCTCGCGGCCTTAATTTGCATACGTATTACAATAGATTAGGTTGCGCTGAGCGCGTTATTGTTGTAATTTATGGCGTGTGCAGTTTCAAGCGGTAATGAGTTCGGCCCTACGCGCGACCGGTAATTGAATTATTTCGGGCAATTTATCGCGCCCCCACCCGCGCGGGGTTTTTCTTGCAGGTCCGCAATGAACTTAATTGGAGATTTCGGGCCGATAGCGAATTCGACTTTAAATCAAGAAAATTGAGGGGGCAATATCAGGACGGGATCAGACCGGTAAAAATGACCGAACATTAAGGTCTTCAGTAGTGATTTTATTAGGGCTTAAGATGGAAAGTACTAATTAATCTAGGAGATCTACGTAAATTTTAGAAGTCGATAGTGAAATTCAAATACCGATAGGTACACTACCGATTGGTTATTATCTTTTTATATTATCACAACACAATGGTGTGGTTTGGAGGAGTATTATAATCAGGTAGGCGACGCAGGTGTTCTGTAATACTCCCTTTGACTGGTACCACACCTATTGACCCAGTCAGGTGCACGTTCCAATCGCCATCTCTGTTGTTCCTTCCTACCTTAATCGGCACTGTTGCCAACGTACATATATACACATCGGAACACCTGTTCTTTGCGGGCATATATTACCATGGAAAGCATTTTTAATTTGACCCCACTCAGACACTCAACTCGAGGAACTGACTTTTTATTTTTATATTTATTGTAGAATAAACCTTCAGTTATAAATACAATTACAGAAAGTTTTTTATGCTTGTTTCCCGATAAAGAAGCCACCCAGTGATGGTACTTTTAGGTGTATCCGGTAGCTGAAAAGAAAGAAATGTTTAATATTCTACATTCATAATTACAGAAGTCAAAATTACTGATATAGTGTAAACTATTGTTATAGGAGGAGCCCTCGTGAATATCTATTCTCTTTCCCCGATATATTATATTCATATTTATATATTCGCCGATTCGCCCGGATGCGATATACATGAAATTTCGTATCCGGGGCCCGAATGCATTTTCTTACCAGCTCCGAGCATTATATTCAGAACCATAGGCGGTGGGTGACGGCCGCGTTTAATATTCATGCGGGGCTGCGCTTCCGACGATCGGCCCGCCACCCTCCACTTCATTCATCCCTCGCTCAGCCTGCGAGACACACTCTTCTGCCCCCGAAATTCGGGGCCAAAATGAAATATGTAAAATAAAATTTTAAACCCCGGGGGTTAGGGGGACGTGCGAGGAATCGAATTTACGACCGCCCAAGACGTCGGCGATGCCCTGCCCCAAAATTTCCGAAGTTTCAAATCCTTCCCCAATTTCTTATTGCTACCTTGAAATTCCCGGGCGAACGGTTAGTTTCCTAATTTCAACTCACAGTCAACAAGGTTAATATATGATGAGTATAATAATTGAGAAATTACACTTGGGCGACTGTCCTCAAACCGTCTACGGCATCATTCATTTTGATGAATCATCAATGCGAACATCGATACGCCTTATTGATATTGATGAATCGTCTGATTTCCAGATAATGGACGACCGTTGGGAGACGGAAGTGATTGAATTCGGCGCTATTAACATCACCGGATTCCGGATTGTGGACTCGACGCGCCGCTACGTCAAAGACTTCACCGAAGGTTGGAGGCGACTGGATCCGACTTCCTCACCGGGTGCGGGCAGAGAGACAATATCGGTATGTTACCACAATTTATTTTTTACTTCATTCTCTCTTCCATGCGCTCTAATTACGCCTGGCTACTGGCTGTACATTCAGTTTTCAATTAATTCATTCCTCTTCATCGTTCAATCATCTTTTCCGAGCAAAGAACTGAAATTATCAGTTACCCATCCATTATACCCATACGTGAATAGTACCCGGAAAATCGAATTATATCTGTATTCCTATTCCCGTAAAAGTTTACGTTTTGTCAGGACGAATTATGACAAAGACACCATAAGTCATTCACAGTTCCTTTAGCCACAACTCCTTCCTTATACCCTCAGATAATGATGCCATCAATATGCTTTTTGATTCTTCAGTCAAGTTTTTATATTATAACTATATATATATATATATATATATATATATATATATATATATATATATATATATATATATATATAATAACTGGGAAAGTGCAATCCTTCTGTTCTTCTAATGGGGTAAAATAAAATGGTTTGCCTGGTTCAGTTTTCTGGGAGTGTTCGTAATAGGCCGCAAACCGATGATACGTATAAACGATGTTTTAAATCTTGAAAAATTAATAGAGAATGAAATATATCTGGAGTGGTTCGAGGGAGTCGGAAGTTCTTTTTAAATCCGCCCTACAAACTCGTCTTGAAATCGTGGGCCGGGATTGGAGAATCGTTAGCGACTGTTGAAGCGGCTCCTAATCCCCCATTCATTGGGAGCGCTCGTGCGGCAACAGTTCCGGTTTTCCCGGCCTCTCAAATCCGGATTAATTGGGACGAGCGGTGGAACATCTCTGTCCGCCGTAAGAGACCTTACCCTCGGTCGATCCGCATTCGCCCACTTCCGTAGACCGGAAATGCAGTTCCGTATTAAGTTATCAAGCAGCTCACCTAAATAGAAACGTTTGTATAATAGAGGATATAGGAAAAAACTCTCGGTGATTAATAATTATTATAGCGTAATCTAATTAGAATTCCTGGACCCCTTTCGAAAGATATACTGAAATAGTGAAATTCTAGACTCAAACTATAACTAAGTTCTTCTAGAAAAATCCGATGCAGGAGAATATGGCCGAAACCAGAACTCATGTCTGTAGGTTTACATAGGTTGTACAGAATATTAAGGGCTATCTAAAATTGTCTAAAAATTTAATATATTAAACGTAGTATTAAACGATATTTGTAATTGAGGAAACTTGGATGTAAATTTAAAATTCGGATGTAAACGTGATGTATACGTTGCCCCCGATAAAGAATATTCGTAACTGGAAATTGGTATCGAACCATTATACATCACAATGGGACCGGTGCCCGAATTAATCTTAAACGCAATTATTGAAATCGAAGTAATATTGCAAAGCGCAAACATTCCTACTTTCATTGTAGGTTCTTCGTGGTAAACAGCGGTACTGAATATTGTATAATTCGGCATGAATTTTGAGGTTTCGACGGGGCACCGGAGGCTGGGGGTGTTCAGAGAATTCAGAAAGCAATCAAACTTTATTGGACCAAGCTTAATTAAACCCGTCACTCTCCTTCCTCCGGGGGGCGGAGGCTGTACTTTTCAATACATTATTTCCGCCAAGCGGCCGAGTTGGGAATTAATTCGAGACATTTTCGGTGCAAATCCCCGAGCGGAAAAACGGTTTTCGGCCGGGTACAATTATCTGCGGCCGAAATGAAGGGCTGGCCACCGGTGAAAATGGCGACGTGACCCGGGTAGAGGAATTTCGGAATTTAAATTACCGGCTGTCCCGGCTCGGCTCCAAATTAGCCGCAGACGTCCAAAACTGCGTGTATCCTCCCCCGGGCATTCGTGTCGGCGAAGGGCCCTACTTTTCTGGCCCCTTCTCTCGGCATAAAGGGATTTTACCTTTTACAAATCACCGTTCGTTAAAGTAACACGAAGCAAATCTTATATGGTGACCGCAATAACTAAATATTAACCCTCTATGGGCCGAATTTCTATTTTAAATCCAAAAAATTGGGGAACGAAAAATCAGCAATTTTAAACCTATCTATGCAAATGAAAAAAATTGATATTGATATTGGTTGTTATAGGATTAAGATTTATGGGCCATGAAAACGAAAAAATTATAATATTTATAAAACTATTATTATTTGGTAAAATCTCGATAAATTGAAATGTGACCTGAAAGTTACGCGGACCCATAGAGGGTTAAATTGTACTGTACGCCCGGCCAATCACTCCAAACCACAATGGATGGAATTCATTTATACCATAAATCGTTATTAAACCAAATTTAATTTCCGACTTACGCGAGCAGCGCGGTTAAACGATATAAAGTTCTATCGTGTAGTTTGTTATATATGTGACTATTCAGCATACGATTTCGCCACGGGATCCCTCACATTTTTCGTGTATAATAATTTATTTCCCGTATACCGGTCGAATTTGGGCACAACCTCATTTGCTGAAGGGCAATACAAAGACGGATGAAACACAATGGAAACCGGGGTGCGGATGAGCGACGAGGATTTAAAATAAGTTGAAAGAATGGATAAACCAGAAATGAAAGGCGAAAGGAACATGGCGGCAGGGTGAAATACGAGCGACTGGGAGCCAGCGGAACGTAACAAAGTTTTCTGGGAAAAATGTCTTTACATCTCGTATTATGAGAATAATAAACTCGAGTATGGGTATTGAAAAGGGTTGGAGCGGTCAGCGAAATTTCCCGTTATTATAATTTTTCGTTCGATTAAAGTGTAACGGTGTCGGATAATATAAAAATTAATATTAATACATTAATATTGATTATTATATTATTATAGCTTTCCATTAGGAGTATTGTCGGGTAGGCTTAAATCGCACGGCCGGAAGGGAGGCGATTGAGAGCTATGCAGATTATCTTCGGTGACGGGCGAATGGACGGTAATTTATTCCTTAAACGCTTAAATCTGAAAGGGCCCCCTCCTCCACGACCACCATTGTGAAAATTTCTCCTCGGAGCCGCGGCCGGGAATAAATAAAACTCGGTTCTGTAATAAATGTCTGCGGTGGAGGGATGATGAATGAAGCCCAAGGACGATGTGTACACGACAGTTCCGCCCCCCCCGTCCCCCTCGACCTATGTTTAAGTCCGCACTTTCTTCCGCCAAGTCCATTTCGCATTCTTCCCACCCGTCGTTTCCGTTCATTTTACCGATAATCACGCGAGGACGGCCGTCCCCGATTTTTATCCCGGTGCGCCTGCATTAAACGGTATTCGCCTTTTTCAGGCCCCTCCTTTCGTTTTACACTTTTCTTACCAATCGGGATTTTGTACACTTCGAAGGTATACACTCACGCAGAAAAGAATACGACAGTTCAATCATTCCTGTTGCAAAATCCATCCGTGAATCGCGCAATAACTCGCGTCATCGGTTATGCCAATTTCATATCCGTATTATCGGTAGCCAACACGCGTAAATACCAAGCGAATCCCTAAGTCACCGAATATACGAATCAATTATAATAATAGCACATTAATTTAGGGATTATAAAATAGTTCCACTCTTTTAGAATCGTTGATCGTATTTTTAATTGATGTGATACTCGATGTGTGCGACACCCCAGTATTGCGGGTCTAGTATTAGCGCCGTATCGGTTCTGGTGATAATAAACACAGGGGCTATAATACTAGAATATTAAATATATATAAACCACACGTTTTTTTAGTGAGTGAAAATTCTTTTTCTACTCTAAAACGAGGGACCCGCGTTTGTTCTCTATTCCTTGGTAATTCGGGGATTCGGAAAGTATGGATACGCTTCGCTAGTTCGTTTCCGAACAACTGCTTCTTAAGTAGCCAATAAGTCATCGTTTAAAAATAAGAATACATTCAATGAACTTGTTATTATGTGACCGTTAATACAAGGGTTCTTTCTGGAATCTGAACAATAATATGAGAAAACAGATATTCGATCTGGATATGATAATGACGTTTCTAATCTACATTTTACATGTGTAAATATAATAAATCTCGATGTTTGATATATGGCCAATTATGTCTGACCAGGCGTTCTCCTATGTCCTAATTAATCTAATACTCCGTTTGCCGGTTGGTTATTGCGCTTCTGTCAGCGTCAGCACTAATATTGCACTGATATTAATATACAAACCAGACTCATGAGGGTATTACTAACAGTTGCGGCAAGCCGAATTCTGTCTAATCCCAGGACTAACCAACGTGAGGCGAATACCGATAACAACTGTCATAATATCTGAAGTGTTAGGAAAACTGAGAACCCCCTATTTAGTACAGGTACCAAGCAATAAATAATGGTAGTTTCAGCCCAGCTTTTGGGCCTGTGGGAAATAAAATTATGTTAACCTAAACATATCTAGAAATAATAACCTTTGTAAAAATATCCCTTTGTCCAAATGTTCTTTGGCATTTAAATGGCATTGGTGCAGTAGAATGGTAATAAGTTGCAATTCTATTTTATATTTAGTTTATAGAAAAGGGAAAAACGGACAGTTTTATGTGGTCAAACGATTCGAAGTTTGTTTCAAAATACACTTATTAGATTGTTTAATTAATTCGTAGCGACAACCGATTCCGATTTGAACCTACAATTGCGCGTTGTTACGTCCACAAAACAGCTGTAAATACAATTTCACTCAACGGTTTTCCTTTTAGTAAAGTATTAAACGCCGACTCGTACAGAGAGAGTTGGCATCCACTGGCTGTACGCCTTCTGCGACTGTGATTAATCTGCGGCTTGTCTACAGGACACAATTCCTGTAGGTCTCAGCGACGATCCCTCTCTCTCTCTCTCTCTCCATCCCTCCCTCCCTCACTCCGAAACATTAGCAAACACGCAACATCGTCTTTCATTTAATTATAAAGACTATTCACGATGAAGTTGTAAATAACCGGTTTTAAACCCGCCGTAAATATAACTCGTTTAGCAATAAACTCTCAAAATGTTTTTTTGTCACCTCGAAATCGGTCGGGACCGATTTTAATTAAAACGACCGTTGGGACGGAAACCGGTTCTCCGGGCGAGTTAAAAGCGAATTAACTATTTAATTTGTTCTAATTAAATTTTAAATGAAGTAATTTACACTTTAATAACCCGATCGTATAATGAATTGCCGTGAAAATATTTATTTAGACGGCCGTTCGGCGATTTGGAATATAAGCGATAGCATCACTCATCAATCACCCTCATCATACGTGCTGATCCTATCAACCTCACAACCTCATTAGCCTGATTTTATTCCTATATTCTGAATTCGGATCAGTTTACCGCGGGACCGCTTCTGGATTTTCGGTTGTGCATTTTGAACCCGCTATTGTTTGGAAAAGGGCTACTAATAACATATTTCGCGGAATACAAATTAATTTTAATAAGATTAAATTAATTTAGTTTAACGTCGAAAACGCATTATGACTGCTAATGAAATAATTTGCGGTTCCACGATATTCACCATTATGAATGCATACGAACTTCATTTATGAATATATGAATGCATTAAAAATTTAATTTATTTTCATGCAGTGGCAAAACTTTGTTGTCCACCACATTTCAAATTGGATATTCCAAATTGGAAAATCACATTCCAAAATATACCGCACGAACATAGCGGGGTATGAAGTTTTGAACACATCCGAATTTTTGATATATTACCTAGTAACGGTGAAAATAATTTCTCGAAATAAATTGTTTGCAATTACTACATTTGTGCCCATAATTATGAAAGTGGTCTAAGTCAATTCAAACTTTAAATACATTTTCATATGAAATTGACACAAAATTTCATATTCATAGTAAACTTCCATTAATCAAGACTAATAAAATTCTAAATTAAAATTATGCATAATATAAAAATATTTGTTAATTTATTCGAAAGCAATTCATTAAATATCTCGAAACCAGAAATATATGACTTTCATAATTATGGGCACATTTGTATTTTGTGCTTTACACATTTAGTTAGAGTTAGTTATTGTTGAAATAACTTTAAACACCTACTATCGGGATGCACTGCGATACCGGAATAACGTCTGGAATATGAGGTCGGGTTTGGAGCGATAACTTCCCGACAAATTCCCCGCCGGTCCCGAGTCCGGGCTGATCTGTAAGAGCTGTGGGGCGGGGGTGGACTTGGGGTTGTTGAATAACGCATCAAGTCCCGGAGATATGCGACGATTTTTTTTCTCCTGCCCCTCTCCCCATCCCCCATACCGGGCGAAACTCGAGGAGATACGGCCACGAATGTGGAGCCCCTGGGAGCCCCCAAGTTGGGAGACATTTCCCTCCCGAGATTCGAAGAAACTACTCGCCAAATTTAAATTATCGCGACTGTCCCGTACCCGCGGGACACTTTCCCGGCGTCGGTCTGCGCAGACATCGGACCGTTTGTTATAATACAAAATTATGCGATTTTAAAGGGCGTCGTTATTGAAATTATTAGATAAATAAATATTAAAACGGGAGCTCCTCGATGTACTAACACATCTTGAGACCGTTCAGCTCGTGTTGAGGTTGAGGCTTGAATAACACAACACGGAAATTTAAAATGAGTTGTTATGGACTATGAACATTATGAAATGAGTACCGCCGTATTTCGGCCTATCGGTTTCTTCGGCGTTTCAAATCGATCTATTTAAGTAGTAAGAATACGTCCAGAGCTCGTCGCCCGGGAGATACGGTTTAATTTAGCCGTTTACATATGAAGATATATTGTGGACAACATTGGCGTTGGGACATCGGTAGGTGGAGGCGTTGTCAGGGTCAGCGGGGGGCGGGGAAGACGGGTGAGCGGGGCATCCATCAAGCCCGGTCATACGGCTCAATTCACACAATCGATATTACACCGGCCCCGGGGGCGGGGTCGCTCTCTGCATTGACCCCAATCCGGTTACGCAATTTACCACCAAGTCTGGGACGGCTCGCTCTATCCCCCTCCTCCTCCTCCTCCTCCTCCTCCTCCTCCTCCACCACCACCACCTCCTCCTCCTTCCGCCCCCTCCAGCTCTCCGAAAAACTGGACGGAATATTGGGTCCAGCCCGAGGAAAATTGGAAATTAAATCCGTGACGAAACAAACCGCGGGGACTTAGGACTGATTCGTTAGGATCGTTTCGAGAAATCCCACCTCGTTCGATGTTACAAGGAGACGATGAACACATTTCACCCAACATAACTAAGATTATTAATAATATGCGAGTTCAAAATGTTTCAAATAAATAGCTGGTTTGGTGTTTTTCTAGCAAACAAGACAGAACAACGGGGTTTCTCTGCTTGTGTAATTTATTTAAATAAGATATTTTCGCTTTGAAGTTTCGTGACCAGAAAAGGTTTTGAATATGGCCTTCAAAGAACGGAAGGTAAAAAAAAATTATTTTTCGATGTGGCAATTAAACGGAATTTCGATTTTTTTCGGGTATCCTTACTGCACTGTCACTGTCACTTGTACTGACACAGTACTGTAATCACTGTAATTATTAAAAAATGAATCCGAAATACATCGCCACGATAAAAATATTTCGTTACCTTAAAAACAGAGAAGTTATCCAATATTAAGTAAATCTTTACGTCCGAGGAAACGTAACGTTCCTCGTTTTTATTATCCCGAGAAAATTCATCCGGAAAACGGTCAATACAGAATAAACTGTAGAGCTGGAGATTGTAAAATATATTTTAAACCGTAATAATACGGGTTGGCCGATAATAATATCGGAATTTTCGGAGGCTCTCTCGATTGGTATTCGGGTCCGGTACCAGGCGAGGAGCGGGACCGATGAGAACTGCGCTTTCGGTGCTTTCAATTGGCGCGCAGCGGAATCAACTCCCGGACAGATTTTATTGCCACCTTCACTCGGCCACAAACCGAAAGTTACAGCTGTTACCTTATCCCACCGAAAACTAATATGTAACTAACGCCGGGTGTAGGTGGGAGGGGGGGGTAGGTCCGTAACTTTTAGATACTCGGTTATTATTTTCGACTCCCTCCCTCTTCTGTATTTAGAGAGGAAACGTGCCTCTTATAATTTTCTCGGAAAAGGAAATGGGGGGGCAATTCCCCGAACCGAATTTCGGTACCCTTTCCCTCTCCATAAAGCATACCGGCGATAACGGCTCACGCACTCCGTTGATACTGAACCAGATATTGTAATGATTATAACATCATTACAGGGTGATTACAGGGCTCGTATTACCCTACAATTTTGTTAATTCGTTGAGATCCATCTGTTCTACATTACTGGCTCTGTTCAGGATATTTTTTATTCACCACATCTATCCGTCACCCTAATATAATAAATTTTTAAATTCTGCCAAGTATGAACTTGATATTTCATTCAAATCGCCTAATAATCTTTTGCTCCTATTTCTTTTAGAACCCAAACAGAAGAATATGAACTACTATATTGTACTGTTGGTTCGGTTTCAAATGAATTCCCATACGGAATATATATTATTCGATCGATTCCAAATATTTTCCTCACTACATTTATAATGGTATTACCGGTCGTAAATTTTATGTATATAAACGGATACATTATGTACACTCAAGTTATTCCAATGTCCCGAAATTCAAGCCTCCGTTTAATGTGCAGACCGAGTAATCGTAGTTTTCCGAAGCATTTCCAAGAACGGAGAGAGAGGAAATCGGGGAGAGATAACTGAGGTATAATCCCCGCGATTAAATTTTCAACAAATGTTTACGCGTATAAAACCCCCGCCGAGTACTTCGCCAATTTTCCCGTTAGAGCCGAATTAATAGAGCCGGGCTTAGAGCTTGAGAACTTTACAAGAACAAGAGATGGGGAAAATGAAAAATTATTTTTAAAATATATTTCAAAACTGTACTTTAATTTTCGGCAACACTTCGACGTGTGTTAAAAACTTTCAATTTTACCTCTATTTTGTTATCTATTTTGGGGTTATCTATTTTTATGTATTGGGCAATATTTAAATTTTTTTCTATGTGTATTTAAGTAAAAATAAAGCATTTGTAATCTGTAAATGGTATGTAGTATGAATAATACGAATGGCACCGAAATAACGTTAATGCGGGCAGTCTCGTGTTCCGTTCTTGACGATGGACCGAATTTTTCTTCCACTTCAAATTTGAGTTGATAACGAGAAAATCTCCCAACGAAACAGTACACGTATTTATGAGGATGTTCCAAATCCCGGATGACCAGACCCTCGTATCAAAAATACATCAAAAGTTTATTACCGTTATTTTTCGCCCACAGAAATTTTATTTTCCCGTAAAAATCCTCGAAATGAGAGGATTACGAATTGTCCATGACTGAACTTGTATGGGGGGCGGATAGTCATGCGGTGGGGGTAATTTATGTGAGGCAATATCTGGTAGGGGGGAAACGGAGCGAGGTATTAGGAGGAGCCGGCACGCCTTATAAAAGTTGGCCCGCAACGGGGGGGGGGCCGCCTCGTCGTAATATCTTCGGATCCAATATACAACGGCCATGTATCTCTTATTTCTTTTCGCCAGGGCTGCATCGAATTTCGCTCTGTCATTTTTGACATTGTCGCGCCGCATTGGTAAAAATGTAATTGCTCCCCTGAGGGACCGCCCTAAATCAAACGCCCGTTATATCAAACCGCGAACACTCTTCGTCTTCTTAATGGGACTTCCGAATGAAATTAATTTATATAAACTATCCGGATATAGCCCCTAAGCTCAATGGATACTGCTCTAATCCTGGTACAAACAGTGGTGTGCGAAGGTGAACCCAGAGCGATCAGGTCACCTTCACACCACGATGTCGACCCTGTCCCACCGTACTCCTCAACGATACAAACAGGATATCAAAATAACTACAGCAGTTAGTTAATACTAATTAACTACTAACAAATTGTCAATTTATTATACTAAAACCGATGTATGGGGTTCCACCGTGTCATCAAACATCCCTCGCATCATTGCAATCAATAGTGCATGGAATGACTAGTTTTCTGATATTTGGGTAACTATTCCGTTAAAATACCCTGCTTTGACAATGACAATAATAACCAGGCAATTTTACTATATTTCGTCTAATTGTTTACATCCTGAATACGAGCCCGAGAGAAGAAATTGAATCGTCCTCAACGGCCGTGTTATACATTTCCTTTTTTTTCACTCGCCTAACACGGCCGGAATATTTCGACAAAGCCGGTTTTTACTGGGCCGTTACTTTTGGATCGTAAACCGTCGGCTTCGTCAATGCGGCCTGTACGGGATCGGGTTTTATGATGAACCAGTTGCGGTGGGACAACGATTGCCCGACCACTTCCGACATATTGATCCGGGTCGGTTTCAATATTCCGTCATTTCTTTTTACTTTCCCTATTCCGAGAAGTCTACAGGAATGCTTAGAAATGCGGGACTGATAAGAGAAAAATTGGCGAACGGATTATCGGCATAAAATCGCGATAATATTTTTAGTTCGACTGTAGTATTTTGCGGGCGAAAACGTAACGCATCCCCAGTGCAAATAATGTGGCTCAAAATAATTTGAGATATCGGTTGCTCGCCATCTTCAGTAAGTCTCCACCAGTAGGTTGGCACCTTGCCTGCCTGTGTGGCATCCTCTCTGTATTTATTTTTCCATCAATTAGTTCGACTAATTAACTGAATTCCTTTTAAGGAAAAGGGAGGGCTTCAATTACAGAGAACGAGTTGAATGTTACACGTTTCAATGATATTCGGAATGATTGATTTACCGGGAAATAGCCGATCAGATTGTTGCTCGTGACTAGAAATGGGTCACGGACAAATAGGAGCTCGGAGCGGAGGAGTTTAATTAAGTTCAATTTAATTGGAGCCATAAAAGGGAATGTCGGCGATTCGTCTCGGCGTTTATGCCGGGCTAGGATTGGATTTGGCCCAGTAGAACGCTTTGTTGCCCCCCCCAACATTTCCAGCCCTTCAGGCCATATCGGTTTTGCCGATGACACTGCACGTCTTCTATTATATCCGGCCACTTGAACAGAATATACGGTAACTTTTTGCGCTATTCAAGATGATAGTTCCAGATCTGTAAGACGTCCAAGACAAATTCTGTATCCCAGCCCCGACAACATTATAAGGATTATTTGAACCAGTGATATTTTGAGATATATTTTAGGGATTTCTTGGGAAACAGAGTGCAGCTGTTATAATTTTAAACGGCTTAAAACTTAACATTTATTTCTTTTACTTGGTCGCCTTCCTTTTACTACCAACAGTTCAGTGATAGTAACTTACTATAGTTTGGTTTCGTATAGAGAAGTTCTTATGATTATGCCATGAAAACATTACGAGCAAGTACTAGCTACTACATTGACTTAATGTTGCACCGTATTTTTTTGTATTCCTTATAATTTATTGCGATTTCCCTGTCCATTTAATAGTACTAGCGGTCCTACGACTCTAAACATAATGTCTTGTCCTCCACGGTTTGTTTTCTTGTGATTAATCTTCGAACTTCGAAAAAGTCGAAAAATTCGGGTCTTCCCCGGAATAACTAACTACGATTCAACAGAGCTTACGCCTCTTCAGCCAATCTTCCTGTTCTTCCCGTAATTGTATACCGTTTGAATAACTACTGAACCGTGTCCGATGTCTTTACAGGCGCAAGCCGCCCTGATGTACGACGCCGTGTTCGTTCTGGTCGAGGCTTTCAACAAGCTGCTGAGGAAGAAGCCCGACCTGTTCAGGACCAACTTCAGGCGGGGACAGATATTTAACAACGGTAGCCGCGGCATAGACTGCAACACCAGCAGAGGCTGGGTGACGCCCTGGGAGCACGGCGACAAGATATCCAGGTTCTTGAGAAAGGTAAGACTATAATATGTTACGTAAAATAAATATTAGTTTTAACTGTCTGGCCTTTTTGCAATGAAGAAGTTTTATTTTTCGTCCAAATTGAAGATGCATGCATGCATGAGTTTCATACAGATATTTATTTTAACTGTTGTATTGCCACAACTGTACAAAGTATGGGCAAAGATGTCGTACCATCCTTAATGCTCCCTGGTATGACTTCAACATACCGACAGTAGACGGAGTCGCAAAATCCCGGTTCCTGAAGTTCCACTCCCGCGGTGGTTTCTTTTATCAAGTCTTTCACGCGGAAAAAACTATACATTCAACCATTGTACTAATAACTATAAGTAGTTGATTGTACAAAAATAAAGGGAGAAAGACAAATACTTTTTCTATATTTCTGGTATGTTTACACCATTTCCTTTGGTTGGGATATCAGGAGCGTACAGATATATTTTTATTATACATTAACTAGTAGTGATCTTAAGCGATTTATTTCTATATATGCATTTTTTCTTAGTCACCGAAAAGGTATCGGAGCACCCAAAAACAATTATCGCAAGTTCCTATTTTAAACTTACTTTTTTCCGTCGAGTACCGAATAGAGGACAAGGGTAATAAGAGTGAAGGGTTGTTAAATGAAAAATCGAGACGAATATTTTAAGCAATTTCCGAGGGGGTGCCCATCGGTTGTAATTAATACGACGATATTTTTAACATGTAAGGGCGGGGAGAAGGGGGTTTAATTTTGCGAAGGCGGCGGGCCCCTGTTGTAGGGGCGGAAGCCTTCATTGCCATCCGAGGCGTCAAACTTCATTACCCCGCTTCGGTTTTACTGTTCATCGCTCAAATATTGAGGAAAAAATACTCTCAACGGCAATCTTGCTCTTTTTCCGACAAAAAAGTTGCCGGAAATAATTGTCACTTTAATGTGAGTTTTCCACAATAACTAAAATTAACACTAGACTGGTTCTGTGGTAATTGTTAGCAGAATAAAAACTGCATAGCGTAGACAAATGGCTATTATGTGTTTTTACAATATTGGCCCTTCAAACGATTTTCTTCGAATTCTACACAAAATAATTAACGAAATAAATAATTAATAGTAACTGGTGGAACAATCATCTAGGCAAAAAGCTATAGAAGTTGCTATTGCAACCAACTTCTTCAAGTGAACCTCATAAAACGTCTCTCTCCCTTATTATATATTGACCCAGACACTGATTAGATTCTCAGAAGTTATACCACCCAATAAAACCATTTCTCAGACAATACTGAAGATATATATATTTCTGTTTTTGGTTTCTGTGTTTAAATTGTCACCACTAATACTAAATAATAGAGGGAATAATAATACTAGAAATAGAAACAAGTACCTTTCAGAAAAGGAATATTAAAATGATCACTTATTGGAATAATTGCCGCTATATATTTTAATGGGGAATAGTTGACGTATCCATTGTGGTATATTTTATTCGGTTTTATTAAGTCATTTTAGGGAGATTCGATATCAACAGGTAGGTAGGTCGGTCGGCCGTCTCGCATTCAGGTATAATTTGACTCCGGTTTAACCCCGATACTTTTCATTCTGGAAAGCCACCAGAACGGTGTTCTCGTTTGGAATTCAACAAGAACGGAAAAGACAGGTCAATTTGCATGAAGAGACATACCGATGACCGACCGAACTTGAATAAATTTCCGGGATTATTTCTACAATTTCCGCGAACACCGCACCACTTTTATTTCATTGAATGATAGCTGTCTACGATCGAGCCAGAGGCTACAAATGAAGAAAAGAGCATTATCAATCAGCAGTATATCATTTTATGACATTATTGTAGCATCCGATGTAAAAGGAATTAGTCTTGAATTGTAACACACCTTCTTTCGATGACAACAGTTTCTGTTCATTAGTGTTCAAACTTACTGTAAATGACGGTGACAAAAAAACAAACATACCTCTTCGAATTTTGATAGAAAATTAAGGCTTTAGGATTAGGAGGGTTTCAATCATTATCTTGATCGTTGTCATATCTGAGGCCCTTCGCGAATTTGTAATTTGGACCAAACTGATTTCGATATTTCATAATTATTAGTAGTTGGTTGAGTTCGTTAAAAAGGAAAATACAATTTCGGCATTTTTCTTTCCCAAAGAATGAAATAGAGACATTTCAAGTGTACCATTACGTTCTTTTGGCATTGGATTTGTACCCCATTAAAGTACACATCTATTTGTAAAAAGTACTAAGTTGCAGCGAAACGGATACCACTAACTATGAGAAGTAGGACCCCGTCTGGCTTAGGGCAAACACAACCTCATTTACAATATACTTATACTCTAAGTCCCGCGACAGTAATGGCGACAATACAAAATTTATGGGCGTCGTATTGCTTGTACGAATGCGATAAACCGCGGAGGCTGGAGAATAATAAAGAGGTGGTCCAGAGCCCCTAGAGCGAGCGCGGTGGGAGGGTGACAATCGATTGTTTATAGTGCGGTCGCCTGGCAACCGAGCAGCGGAGAGCCGACCCCCTTATAGCCCCTATTGGCCGGATATTTACATTCGGGTTTTCTCTCTCTTTCTCTCCCTCTCGCTCGCGCCCAAGGTTTCACCCGAATCGCCGTCTCGCTCACCCGGCCCCTCAGTCTACGATCAACAAGTAGGCAATCCTTCTAGGAGCCTTTAATCGTTGCAATAAAAAATTGACGGCCATCCCCTTTCTATTCCGCGCAGAACAATAAGCTTTTATAATAGGCGTTCGCTTCGTGTTTGAAAGTTATAGAAGTATATGCGAACATTAATACTGAACACCCTAATAATTCTCGATCTGTAATGATCCTACCTGAAGGACATTAAAACTAAAATTGGCAATTAAATTTGCCAACATGGAAACTATTCATTCATCAATACGTACCTTATTCATTGGCCAGGCATAATTGTGCGAAAAACTTTAGACGCTTTGTTAATAATGACAATTCGAATTAAATAAATTACTTATTGTCAGATTTTGGGATTAGGCCGTCTAGCTTTCTCACCTTTAATTTCCGAAGACGCGCCTGAAAAGTTTCCCGTGCCGAGAAAAGGTTAATCTCTAAATGCCGTCTTTCAGAGGCCGCTGTGGAAGTGTCCTCACTTCGGCGATATATCTCGAGAACACCTCGTTGGGGGGGACGCCAAATGAGTTTTAAACTTTAACGGGACCGGGGCCACGGGAAGTTCCCAGCTAACGGGAGGATATTTATACGGGAGCCTTGACCCGCTCTAGAAAGTTGCAACATTCTTTTGCAAAACCACGCAGATCAATGCCGATGGGAATTAAAACTGAACGGTATACACGTTCGTGCTGCGCGGAATAATAAATATATATGCCCCGAACCTAATAACAGTAGAGATATTTTCATACACAGGAGTATTTTGTTGAACACGAAGCCATAACCAACATATTGGGTTGGCAACTAGGTCATCGTCGAACTGATAAGGTCTTTTGATGTGTAATCTATGAAATATTCAGTAGAAACACGAAGAGCACTGTTGAAGTCTATATATAATATTTAAATAATATGTAATATTTCGGAAGTCCTACCGCGAACGCCGGACCTAACAGTGCCTAAATTAGGAATTGTAAGGACGGATCTGTTTATCATTTTACAACCTGCAAGTCCTTTTATGTGTCGCGGCCCCCGCTTAATTAAATAAATGTTCCCTCGTTCGCCCTCCCTCAACTCCCCCTCTTATTAACCTAATAAGAGTAAATTTGCACAATTAAGAAGCCTGCGCGTGGAGAGGTGGAGGGACTTCGTCTTACAATATGACTTTGCCGGAGGTAGCTGCCCCTCCCCGTTTCCCCTCTTAAGAAGCTTCCGGCTCTTGCTCCCTTCTTCGGAGTAGCGGTAAAAAAATAACCTGGTTAGGTTTTTATTCTGTAATTAAATTCTAGCCCCCTTTGAACGACTTTGGCTGACGGGGGGATGGACAATTAGCGACGGCGACCTTGATAATCATTTCCTCTCCGGCCGATAATTTTCCCATTAACCCTTATAAAAAGCTGTACTCTTCCCTTTTTTCTTCCTGTATCTCCACCCAGACCCCTCGCCTTTTGGGATCGTTTGAAGCCCGATATTTTCTTATTAAATTCTTACGCGATAATTAAACGAGCGATGTAATCAGTCGGAGAGTTTCAAAATCAAAAGACGGGTATTTTATTTTTTATCTTTTGGCTTGTTTCGAAGGGAATATTGCTTCTATGAATTGAAATGAGGCACTATAAAGATTGAAATAATATACTGGCATTTATACTTGAGGGGAGAGTTTACACTCTTAGTACTCTTTGGCTGCTGGTTCCATTCCAGAAGTATAGTTTGTTATAATAATATATCATTTGGAAAAAAATTAAAACATTGGAATAAAAATTCCAGTTCATAATTTCTATGTATATTTCACTTAAATCCTTTGGTACATTTATAAATCTATATTTCAAATATCACTATTTTTCCTATGCTGGGCTACAGCTAGTTATTTTCACTCTGTCGGTAACATTGTGAGCACTTTTCATTTTTTTTCCGAATCTGGCAAGTAATATCACTGCTTTGTTCCTATCTTCATCGAGAGATGTCTTCGCTCGCCCTTAAATTACCTTCATACGATTCTACTTAATAGACTCAAATATAAGAGAGAAAGTGTGAATTGGTCAACTTTAATTTCTTACATGCAACGCTTCAGCCAATTGCTTTGAACGTGGTCACAGTTGAAAGAATTGATGCAACTTTCTTGTAAATTCCTTGTTCCTGTTTTAAAGAAAGCATTCTCTCGTATACCAACTTTGTATCTCCTCGCGCGGCTTCGTTCCCCAACTTCTTGTAATAAATGCCTCGATTTGTGCAACAACACGTGCAGAGGATGTGGAAACATCTGCACACCAGCATTACTGAAGCACTTCCGGGAACCTTATTGTATTTATATTTGACAGTTGCAGTCAATTCATGATTGTCAATCGTTTATAAAGGCTGTTCCCAGAACCCCTAAGGTGAGCCAATTAATTTTAATTATGGAATTCGACCCGTTTGTCAATTAATCATTACGATTTATTTCCAATTATTTTCAACCGCCGTATTGTCAACAAAAAACGTGAAAATACAATATGTTCCGATAACAAATGAAGTACTTACTTTTTTGCCCCGGATCGAGTGTGCGTTTGCAAACAATATCAGAATATAAATACGGTAGGGCCGCCGCTAATTGGGTGGGGTCCCGTTCATTATGTACAATTTATTATGTTTACATTGTCTTATGTTATTTAATTGAATTCGACGGACAATCAAACCGCAGAACGAAATTAACAATGTATCGGTCCGACCTGAAATTGGTTCAATTATCGGCCGTTGAATTTTGCAGAGCCCCTAAAACCCAAAATGGGGTCACACGAGTAAGAAGGCGTTCAGTTCAGTGTCTGCATTATGTGAACTAAATATTAATATAAACGTTGTCTAAGATATAAGAGAATGTTATTCATGGTCAGGCCGTTTAAATGGTTCCATATGAAAGCCCTTCAAAGAACACACCATTAGAAGATGTTAGCCCGAAGACAATGGATTTATCGTCATGTTTAACATATTGTAAATAGTTCAAAAAAGTGTATGCCAAAAATATTTCTTTTCCACCAGATTCTATTAAATAACAATCACTTAATAGATTAAAATCGACTGAAACGTCGCAAGAGTTGAGAGGCGATTGAAGAAGTTTTCAACAGGATAACCCCTTTCAACTGCAAGTCCTCGAGACTTGTCGGAACTAGGAAATTAATTTCGGCGGAGACGAGCGACTTGTGGTTAAATATAGAGAGACTCGTTTAAGAATTTGAAATTAAAAGCAGCGAAGTGTGATGTTAGATTTGCAAACTGCAATTTGAGAAATGTACAGCCGTTTAGCCGCTGAAGGGTATTTCAACTATTCCGGTATATCTGTTAAAATATTAAAAATTGATACAATAATTGATTATAAGGATAAGAAATGTTGACCTTTTATTTATTATGTTGAATGTTATACTGAATTTAGATGGTGAAATATATGTATTCCCATTCAATATGGTTATCTTCCAGTTGCATACATAGATAATTACGTCGTACTATTTATTTCTTTTACCAAAAGGAAAACAACTCTGAATTATTTAACCAGATTTAGATCCAATTGTATACATTAGTTTCATTTCAATTATACAAAAAGTCAGTAGTAATTTCTTTGATACTAAACCGGAATATGAGGTCTGCTATGCGGGCTTAGCATCAGCGACGTCCCATTCTAGTTATGGGGATAACGTGGCGTGCGGACTTTGCCGTAGTCCCAAATGCGCTTGCATCGAGCTGTCTATTCTAGGAGGAAATAATTCTCTAAAATCTGCATTTCAATGAATGAATAACAAAATAACCTTCCACGGCTTGCGTTAAATGTACCCTGGCAATTACAGAGCGGTCATCTCAATACTTCCATACTTGTCTCGATATAGAAACAATTAATCAACTGGTAAATATTTCGTAGTTAATATCAGCGCAATCATAATGCTAATATATACTTAAAATGTATATAGTAGTATGTATGTATGTAGTGTAACATTGATGATTTCGAGGTCTTTAGTTATTTGAAATGCCTTCCTAATTCGTTCTAATTATCCCTAATTACCCAATGACCGATTTCACCATTAATTTAATGGTAGATAGCATAATTAATTATTTTATGGTTCTTAGCGACTCATTTATAGTGCAATATTTTCATTTATTTATTGTAGAATTATGATTAAAAAAATACGAATGCCGCGAAGCCACATTTAATAGTAATGTCGCCGTTTCGCAAATATCATTAGTACTAATTCTCGGATACACTTTGTACTAATTCATCGTATTGTTTGGTTAATCACGATTAGAATGTTTAATCTCAGGACGCCCCCATTCCGAGAATAAATACTGTTTTTCTTTTATAATAAAAAACAAACGGGAGTGAGAGGCGCGGAGTGTAATTCGCCGGCTCGGCTTTAAATTGCTACGGTTAATTTACGGGGTGTAGGGTGTTGGGTGCGAGGGTAGGGACGGGTACGGGGGCGCGAGACACCTGGAACAAACGGCGAGATGTACTCAAGCTATCTCTCGAAAGGCTGAGGCGCCGCGACGCTTTCTTATCGCTTCCAATTACGGGTTTCTTGCCCGCCGTTCCCGTCCCCGACCCGGGGGGAATTCTCTCCAAAAAATGTACAAAAAATATCTAATACATACTAGCCGATCGGAATGACAAGAATGATGATCGTGGAGGAATGGGGGGTCAAATTTTGAAATGGGGAAGCAGATAATTTATGACTCTCATTATTTGAAATCATATGACACAAGGAAACAGGTTATAAAATATAAACAGAAAATTTCGGATCAATTTCAATTCATATTGCGAGTATTCCGGAATAATACCCTAGGTCGCAAATAAAATATGGACCACAAAACGTATATTTAAAGAAAAGGCTCGGAATGCATTAATTCGCAGCGGTAAGCGCTGTGTTCTATGCACGGGTGGTTTTTATTTAGTTAATAATGTAATAATGTATTGCAGGTCGAGCTGGAAGGTTTAACCGGAGAAATCAGGTTCAACGAGGACGGGCGTAGGCAAAACTACACGCTCCACGTTGTCGAGATGACGGTCAACAGCGCAATGGTCAAGGTGAGTGCTGTTTTTTTGTCAGTATGTTTTTTCCAGTCGTCCATTTTCATTCTAGATTGTTCAATAAAATGAATGCACCATCTTTTAAATTCAGATATTCAAACCCTCATTAGATCATAGTCAGTAGTCTAACACGCGCTATTATAGCAATGACCAATAAATATGTTGATTACTATATGAGAAAAAATATGACTTAATAGCGGGTATATATTCAAAATTTTACGTTCCAATTGTATCTAATATGGCCTTATTTTTGATATCTGTCGTTATTAAATTCGATTCTCGGGAAAACTATTAAAAAATTGAATTCAATGAAAATGACGGGAATGTCCACGAAGGGGATGGGCGAAGAGCCATGTTATAATAACGTATACCGCCTTTGTCTGAAATTATTAAATACCGGCCGACAATATGTAACAAATGACCCATCACTCACCCGATAGGGAACAAAGGAATGGCACAACCGAAGGGTGTATATAATAAAATTTCTTTCGTTCCATAATAAAAATTGATTGTCATTAAACGGAAAATAATATCGCACAAGGGGAAATTAATACTTTAAATTTATAACGCGCGTATATACACGAAGAATAACAAATATTAAATTGACCGTACTATAGGAGTTTCAAGATGCGGGACAGTTTCGGAAGAAACCTCGATCGGAACGGCTCTGGGGTAGAAAAAAAACCGCGGCTCTATTCTTGAGCGCTATCCCTCTCAATTTTCTTAATCTCTTTCTCTCATCTTATCCGAACTTCCAGCGGACTCCGAGAATAAGTTCATTCCGGCTCCTTTTCTTTGATTTTTCCGCTCCGCCGACACGTTTCCTCTTCAACGATAGCACACTCGATCTATCCGAACTATTGAACGTGACCGTTTAAGCTCGCCTGAAAAGTGCTGAAGTAATCCTTCGGGAAAATCCATTTTGGCAAAGGCATTAACACGAGTTACATCATATAGGGTCATCTATTATATCTTTTTACTTTTTATTGCGCTTCCTCGCGTCGTCTACTGCCAGTGGCTGAAATCTCGCAGAGGGAACCAGTTTTCTTCATCCATCCTTTTCGAACTTTCCAATTTCCGCCATTGTGGTCAGCTAATACAGTGGTAAAACTATGCGACAACTAATCGAAATCTAAATTGGTCTTACCTCGTTATCGATAATAAAACGTTCAACTTCCTCCAGCGTAAACTCCAGAGTGAATACCACGGATTTATCCTACCGTATTATTCAGGAACTAACCCTCCCCAACGCAGCTGATATCTGATGCGGGCAGTAAATGTGGCTTATTTTTCATATTATCTTCTCCAGTCCAATTCCTAGTCCAGAGGAATCCGGGCGGACAACACCTGAAAGCTATCAGTACTCGGTGTTGCCCCACACGGGTATCATTAGCGGGGAGAAAAACTCTCCGGGCGGCAAAAAAAAGGGAGGAGGGGGGGCTCTCTTACGACAGAGCACTTAGGACCACGTGCTCGGACCTGCGCCCCCAAATCTACCAAAGCTACACACTTATAAAGGGCAGGGTTTTTTTCCGACCCCCAGTCAGTTTAGCCGCAATAATCTGTATCGTGATACTTATTTATCTGAGGTCACGATACCTTAATGTAAGCTTGACTCGAACTGATGAACTTTAATCTCTCGTGGGACATCGGTAATTCTAGCCCATCACTCCGATGTCCCCTCTGAGTGGACATTAAAATTTATTAGTGATTACGGGAAATCAAGTAATTTCTGGGCAACTTTTTGAGACGTGCATGTTTCCCTGATGTTTTCTCTTGAAATGGCACAAGACGTCAAATCAAAATATAGTAACATTACTAAGATATATAAAAGAAATGTCGGCTAGTTTTGTGTCGGAAGAGAACGTGAGGCGGTCCGAGCACTTCTCGGCGCCATTCGAAAAGAGCGATAGGGAGAGTTTGTAGAAGAAAAGTCGGTATGTCAGCGTACTTCGCACACTGTATAGTGAAATTTATAGAAATAAACAAGTCTAAAACTGGAGGAAAAGAGCTTCAAAGCTGAGCTCAGTCTGGTTTTTAGCGTCGAGCGGTATAGATAGATCTAACGAGTGAGAAAATCGGAAGTGATTCTTCTCTCCGTAAATAAGTTCTTTCGGTAAATATCATTTTGATTAAAGACTGAATCTAGACGAAAAAGATAGTGACATCGGCCAACCACCAAGGAGTATCCGGTAACCAACATCCAGAATGGTCCGGAGTGCAAAGGGTTAAAAATTATTAATTGGCCCACCTGAGCAGTCGTCCAACGGCTGGTACTAATTTTGGCGATAAGATCAATTAGAATAGTATGCGGAGGTATAACATCGGGGAGATTAATCGAAATTAATTATTGAACATTAGGCTCGATTAATAAAAACGTACTCAGCGGTGATTCGAGCTCACCGTTCGAATCGTAGGACGGCCGCAGGGCAACCTACCAACCGTCGGTGTTATACCACTTCGATTGGGTGACAACCACTATTGCCGCCTGTGTGCCTGCGTCGGATTTAATTCAATCAACGATTCCCTACCGGCCTCGCGGGACACAATTAATCAGTACGAGGGCGGCCATCTCCGAGCCCCCTAAAAAAAAAAGGTAGAGCCGACAAAAAAAAATAAAGAAAGAGCGAAAGGTCCGGAATCAATTAGTCTGTTTTACATGTTGGCGGCTGAGTTTTGCCGTAGGAGACCGACCGGAGGAGGGGCTGAAAGGAGCGCCGATAAAATTCGAGGTCGGCCCCCCTGGCACCGCTCCCGCCCCACCCCCATTGTAAATACAGCTGAATCACACTCTTCTTTCTCTGCCCCTCCCCCATAGCGCTCTCTTTTTTCCCCCTTTATCCCTCCTCTCCTCTCTCGCTAATTCCGCTTCCATTTATTTTAAAACTAGAACTCCCTCCCGAGAGGCGAAGAGTGCCCGGAGAGAGGGAGATTCTCGGACAGATTATTTATACCCGTTAATCCAGGTGTAAATTACGACCCGGACATTCTGTCCGATCGATGTTAAGTAGGTAAATTATGGTTTTAAGCCGGTTATAATTCTCTCTCGGTTTATAGAAAACTCAATTTAGCAGTTCGCCGGGAGGAACATTTGTACTTGTATCTTCCGCTTGCCTAATTTATATTTTTTTCTTTCGGGATTGCTCTCATTCCTTGGACGTGGAAACTTTTACGCTCCCATCATTCCGGTGGGAATTATTTTGTCATAATACCCGTCTGCGTCAAACGACATTTATATTATTTTTCAAATAATGGCTTTAAGTCGATTGACTTCTGTAAAATAAGCAAAACATCATTCCTATCATTCGTGTACCTCATTTATTTTATTCTTTGTCGTTACCATCGTGATTCGCCAATGGGATTAATTCGTTACACAAATCTGAAACCCAGGAAGATAGCTGATACTAATTATATTCTCTGTCTAATAAACTGTTTCCATTTCGCATCGCGCATTCCATTATCATAATTTTGTTTTAACAGCGGCACCGTTAAAACAGCCACGAACCGTTTCTTTTAAATTAATTTCGAATTCAATTAAATGTATCCATTTACATTAAATCGGGACGCCTATCCTGAGAACCTGACATTAATCCTAGTTGAAATTAATTTCTAAACCCGCCTGTAGTGACCAGATAAATAATTCACACAATTTATATTTTAGTTCATTCTCTTTCTTGGGACATTTGTTTGGTCTCAATAACTCTGAGAATTGTGGAGTAAATACATTTTATATTATTTTTTATATAGGTTTCACTAGACGTTACTGGTAAATAAGAGAAAGTATCCCAGGTTTCCAAGTGTAAATATACAGCTAAATACGTAGGAATGTTTTTATTAAAGACTATAAAGCGATAAGAAAATCACACCTAATATTTCACGCATGATTATACCCATGAGAACAACTCACGCGACACTTGCAGTGTAATGCATACATTCAAATAATATAATTTCCTGTTAATTATTATAAAATCTGTCTTCACCTCAATAATCGGCGCATTCTGATATTCATCGGCATATCAATAATGAAATCGTTCGATTGAAAATTTCAGCTGGGTAAACATTTCATTACTTTCGTACTTAGTTCAAGCGAGAGCGAAGCTTGAAAAAGGAGGCGGCATTTCCAAAATGCGAGGTTTCAGAATTATTTCGGCGCCATTATACACAACAGGGTACATTTGAGGGTAGAAGACCATCGCCGGGGTGGTTTATTCTGGACATTAATCTATGTAAATTTTCGTAGCGGGAGGGGTGCGACCCTAGGGCGGGTCCCAGTGGAGTCAACCAGCTCATTAGGGCCAGCATTAAGTGCCCCGTTCGCGGACTTCTTATATATATTTTATGCAGGAAAGACCGGTTTGCGCGGATCCTCGTTAAACATTCGCGTCCCGTCTCTCTAGCATTCGGTTCTTCTGCCCTCCTCCTTAAATTCCTCTTTCTCAGGGCCACTCTCAGTTTATGGGGCCGGCGAGCCCGCGGCGCATTAACTGCATCCCTACACACAAAGCAATTACAGACCGTTGTCGTCGCCACTAAAGCGCCTCGGGGCTACTGTCCATGAAATGGGTCTTGTACAGAATTTATTTGTTCAGATGTGTGGTCTCGACACGCCGAAAAGACAGCCATAGGCGAACAAAAATCTACTGGTCACGTGAATCAGTTGTACTAATATATGTTTTATTTTGCACAAATACATGCAGGTGTTGAATCCGTTTGAAACTAATTTTTAAAAAAATCCGTCTACGTGAGATTTCTAATGGACAAACATAATTTCAGGAGGGCAGAATGCTACGCTCAAGTCGGTCTGCTGTAAAATCGAAAATTGCACAAAAGTTCTCAAACTTTAAAGTTTTCTGCAGAATTTTTATCTAAAGGAAGAGAACAGCGAGGATGAAATCCCTGCCCTTCCTGTTCGGGAAAAAACCACCGCAACTTTTATATAACTCATACTCCTATAAATAAGTTCGTAATATTTTGTCGTGTGGGATAAAACTAATATATGCGGGGATTGGAGCATATAAACTGTTTGATATTTGCATATATCGGATTGAACAATCGGGGAAATTACAATACTTAAGATCAGATAACATAATCCGACGCGGAAGAACTGAAGGGAATTTTGAACACGGCGATCACGATACTGAACCCGCATTGCTTGAGAGCCGAGACTGTTTAGTATTCAGCCGGCGTTACATCAGAAGCAATGGCGTTACATACTCTTCCCTCTCATCATTTCAAGCCGGATTTAATCAATTCTTATCGCGTCGAATAATTAAATAAAATTGGTTGGATCAATTATTTATATGTTTTGTTGACGGAATTATTACTCGTAGCACATGGCATAGGACCAGTCAGTAGACCGGCATGTTGGCCCATAAATGGCCAATTCGTCTTTAGATACGAGTCTTATCCCTTCTCGGTATGTTGGTAAACCCAAAATGTCGGACGGGAGCCGCTCGGGGGAATTGTTTTCAGCGACACTATATCATTGTTTAATCGATTTCCAGCCCAGAGGAGGGGCCCGAACGAAAGGCGGACTAGAGATAGGAACGGAAATGTCCGCCGCCCCTGCGTTATGAACAGCCACCAGATTACCGTTATCTCTTAATTACGATCGTTATTAATGTTATTCTTTTTCCCTCCGTCCACCAGATATTATTTATTGAAGCGCTTTCGTTAAATCCACCTTCCAGGTTTCGGATTAATCTGGAAATATGATTTCCCGAAGATTGATTTCAACAATTTTGTAATATCAAAATACATTAGTTGGATAGTGAATTTATGTTTGTAGAATTAATTTCCCGGATTTTAAAACGTGGTACTCATATTTTATTGGAAGGCTCAGATGGATTCAGTTAGGTTTTAAACTAATTAATTAAAATTCACGCTTATTCGCGATGGCGAAGAGCAAAAACAATTCGAACGCACCGAATATTGGATTAACAAATCCCAAAACGTTTTACGTATATATTTGTGTGTATCTGTGTACGAATTGTTGGGCCTGTGAAATTTCCGGTTGCACAGATGTTATCGGAGGCCGAACGAAATATAAGAGCGATATGGCGGGGGCCGTTCCACCGGACCGAAAGGACACAACAGTGCTCGCTTTCCAGCCATTTATCATGGTCGTCCCTTTTATGGCGAAGGAATGCCGCTCTATTTTAATTTAATATAAAAGCGGTTTCACGAGAGCAACAAAACAAAATTGAGCCCCCCTTTTAGGCGTCGGAGTCAATAAGTTCTATTCCCCACATGGCCCAGCACACGATGTGGTCTTTAATAATCCGTGTGACGTAACAGCATAGCATGACACTCGATTGAAGCTATCGGATTATATTTTATCTATGCTATGTTATTTGGCATATACAATAAAGGTATATAGAATAGTTTAACATACCTGTTTTGTGGTCTGCGAGGGGTTGGAATACCGTAGATTTCGTGTGTTTCTGTCTCCTCTCGCCGGCTCGGTGTTTCGCTAGACCTTGTGGGTGAAATACGGGACCGATCTGCGAAAATTGTCGAAAAACCTAAATTTTTATTTTAAACCCGCGGTGGAAGGGGCAAGTGTAACTTTGGTACACTTGTACCAAACCAGCGAGAGGAGACAGAAACGCGAAATCTACGGTGTATATAGAATAATTAGAAGGGATTAATATTCGATCGAGGAAACCTGTTTTCAGTTTGTTTATCCTGGCAAGCGGCGGTTGAAGGAAAGGAAAACAGTCGAGCAAAGATACGCCTCTTTTAATTTAAAAGCGAACCATACAGGGGCGCGATAGTGTGTTTGACTACCGAAAATATATACATATATATAACTTGCGGTATTGTTTGAACAGGCGTACAGTTTGCGTTTCGTCCTTAATAACGTTTGCAGTGGGGCGCACGGCGCCATTAGAACGGTTTCGCCGGTTGGCGCAATCTTTATCGCCGTCTCGCTCTGGCGTACCGGTCTACGGCGGCGGCTCGGGTTCATCTTCCTGGATATCGGGGCCCGGTCTGTAAACATAATTTGCCGCGAGTTAAGCGGATATTATAGCGGCAGGAACGCCGCCCACTTAATGATCCGGCAGGCCTCATTTTCGCTATAGGGGAACCGAACGAGAACTCGAATATTTGGGAAACGCGTCGAGGACTTTGAAGCGCGTACGAATAAACAGAAACGGAGCCGGGGCGAGGATATTCGCGGGTTATTTAAAATAGGTACTTAGGGGACCGGCGACGCTTTCGGAATATCACTTAACTTCTTCCGTCTTAGAAGCGTATGCTCTTCTTCAACTTAGTCACGGAACATCATTATACCTGTTTTGTAGTCTGCGAGGGATTGGAATACCGTAGATTTGTTGTGTTTCTGCCTCCTCTCGCAATACAAGTGACAATGACAGTGCAGTGAGGATGCCCGAAAAACATCCTAAGTGCCAAAAGTGACTAACACGGCTACTGAAGATGGCGAGCAGCCGAAACCGGTCTAGCGAAAGACCAAACCAGCGAGAGGAGACATAAACACAACAAATCTACGGAACATTATTATATTCGGTGACTAACGATCGGAATCGTTTAACGCGAAAACGTTTAACGTAAAAAATTGGTCAACACGTATTAATATTCTCGTCCCGAAAAAATAAAATCTAATTTATTTATTTTAAAACAAAAATCGCTTGACACATAAATACTTCCCATCTCTCATGAACAGACTTGGAATCTGAAATTCGAAAATTGATAAAAATTATGCGATGATATTTACGTGTACGTGGAGGGACGAAATGTGTACACAATATGATGGGAAAAAAGACCATCAAGAAAAATACATCCGATATTTTTACAGAGAATATTCATTCATTACCATTCACGTGTGCTTTTGAAGTGTATTAAATATAGTGATGTGAAGTGTTGATATTGAACTTAATGTGATGTTTGAGTTGAGTTAATGACGAAAATCAAAAATACTTCTGGCCCCATAGTTCCTACTGTACGTACTATGACTGCAGTTCGGGGCACCGTGAAATCCCACCCGGAGACAACGCACAGACGAAATACAGTAGCATAAATTAAAGAGTGTTTGTGCCCTTTAATTCGGTCGATAATGGGTAATTTATAAGCGCGGCCGGCGACTGAAAATGAGTCTCGGTCCCCGTGTTATTATTCATTTATCCGGTCGTTGATACTACTGGGGGGCCTGGTACGGAGCCTGCGGCCAACTTGAAAGGCGCCTTTATTAAACCGTAAGAAAATTCGGTTTTTGAAAAGCTCGGCAGAGCAGTTTGTTCTCTCCGGGGTTCAGGGGGTCTGTCGGATGGGGGTTTGCGCGGCGGCTCAAGTAATTGTGAGCCCACAAAGCGGGATAATTAGCAAAGTTGGGTTCCCCCCGCCCCCTCAGAGTTTGGACGACGCCCCCGCCGCTCTTCCGGTGGCTGGTCGAATGATTTTTATTCATTTCAAAAGTGTCAAAAAAACGTCCCCCCCTCCTTTTCCTCCCCTTACTGAGATTTAAAACCGCCATTAATTTCTGGACATCATCCCATTATACCAGGCGGTTTATACGAACCCCCTTCTCAACAATCTACTGGCGGCTATTCAAGATGGCGAGGCGCAGAAATTAAACCGAATTTCAAGGAGACGGAATGAAACAGCAGATTAACAGCTTCAATTTAATGCTTCGGGTGGTATGGGTCATTGATAATTGAAACTGTTTATTAGTACGCACGCAGTCTTACTATCGATGGCGACAGGTATAAAGCCGGCAGGGCCAAATAGGCCGTCGAACAAGGGTTATTCAAAACCCTGGCAAAAGCCCCGTAGTGCGTTAAAGCTAACGTAATTTTAATAAAAGAGAGCGGAGAGGCGGACAAAAGTTCAAGCCCCAATATTTTAACGGGAACTAGTAGTGGCGCCCCAGCTGTTATTATTAAAAAAGTTATATAAAGCTATTAAACCTCTATTCAACACTATAGTTGCAAATTGATATTCTCGTTCAACTTTCTCACTTTGTTAAATAACTTTCGAGCGCAATAGAATCATTTTTCAGCTTATATTTACCGGTTTTGGAATTGCGAAGGTGTTATCCCAAACGTAGTTTTCTCTGTAAGATTATCGAGGTCGTACTTAAACATTTTTAAACTCTTTATGTGTTGGGATATTTGAAAAGTAATATTTTATATAACCGTACGTGATAATGCGGTCGTTCACAACTTATATAGGGAGATATTCATCTGGGAATCGTTAACGACGTAGGAAATTAATCCCGGCCGCTTTTAAGTAACACGATCGGTGTCGGGTGGTAGTTGGGTGGGACGTGTCGGTTGGCGAGCGCGGGTAATTAGCGGGCAGTAATAAAACCGAGCCCGGTCCGAAGGGAATCACGGATCCACAGGTATTACAGGGTATGGGGGCCGCCATTATCACACGGGTATAAAATAAAACGACGGGGCATTATCCGGGCACGGGCGGGAGCATCATTATGGCCGGTGGCGGGGGGGGGGCCAAGGCGACGGCAATTTGGCAACCGGTTCCCCGGCACGCCATTAAGCCGGCTCGCGATAAAATCAATCATTCGGCGGCAAAGCAAGGGGGAGACCTCCACCCCCCCTTTTCCCCATTTTCATCACAATTATTCTCCCACTAATGGCGGCCCGTCTTAGCCCCCGCACGAGGGGTCGTTTCCCCGCCTCGGCCGACTCCTGTTTCGCCCCCAAGACCTCCTGCTTGGCGTAATGCAGCCAACACACACATGAAAAAACTACAAATCCCGCAGGACAAATGCCTCCGAATTGCCCTCGACATACCCCCAAGAACAGGGACACGATGACACCGAAATAATTGACGAAATAATGACGAGACACAGAGACAAATTCCAAGACCACCCAAATCCCTCGGCTTCGTCCTGCCAGTTACCCGAAAAAACCCACTGGCCACCCAAAAGACGTACCACAAGGTACCCTCACGCCGAGCTAGAACACCTCCCATTCAAAGTGAAAGTGCAACAGTGTTGCTGTGAATGTGCTAGTTAAAGTGCCTGTAGTGCTAACGACGGTATACGACCGGTCCAGTTCCCCAGTGATCAGTGCACCGACACCGGGTTTCGCGAGCAGTGTAGTGAACCCAAGTGGCAAGTGCGAAGTACGTGAGTGAATATGTGTGTCTGCGCGAGTGAATGAAGTGAGTGTAGCTTAAGTCCTCGGCTTTATATTGTAAATTTTCTCGATTAAAACACCAATATTGTAAACAATTAAAGATTCCTGTATCGCAATATTTAAGTATATATACGTAGAAAAGCCAGTAGGCCGGAATGCATGTAGTAGTCAACATTTGTATATCGTATTTCGATATCCCATGTGCATTAATCGAAAATAAAGTAATTTTTAATTTGCCCTGTGGCGCCACTCAGACACTCTCATATTTGCCGCCTTCCTCCGTTACGCCCGTCTACGTCGCTCGAGTTCTCCCGTGCTTATAAATTACAGTATCTCTCAATTACCGTCCAGCCTCCAAGCCAGAGGATTTCCTTTGTTATAGTTTAAATTTCAATACCGTCACTGATAACCTCGATTCCACCCATAGACAGTTCTTTGGTAGAGTTATTGATGTAAATTCTTGATTGATATAGCGAGTGAAATATACAGTCTTGGTGACCACTTTATTACAATACCTAAAAAATGCTTTAGTTCCTTTTCCAATAGCGTACTTTTATGTATCTCTGAAACGCCGAACAAGTTATCTACACGATATTTTTAATATGCCGCTATCTTCCACGTCAGTAACCCCCTTTTTAAGGACTTACCATATTTCTTTCCACATTGTAAGGGTAAGCGCCAGACTTTATTATCGCTGAAGATCTATCGGCCGCGATATACGGGTCGCGTCCTCCGAAGGTTTTCTACAACGCTCCAGAAACCGGGCCGGCCGGGGTTCGACTCGCATTCCCCCCACGACAACATATCACCCTATCTTTTTCCATATGTTCTATCAATCATGCCCGCGGCCCGATACTTTTTTATCTGTCGAAAACATCCGATTGTTTCTTCGGCGGCGGCTCTTTGGCCCATCAATACTGCGCCCCTCCTCCCCCGTTGCCGGTCCCGTTTCTTATCTCAGAGACATCTGGGGCCCTCCGCGGACTTTTATGGCCGCTAACGGTATATCGGCCCGGGATCTATGTTCACCCGATCTTCCCCCTTGACGATGTCCCCGGCTCTAATTCCCTTTTGATGCCCCCTAATAGCTTTCCCGAGATAAATTTCCCCTTTTGAACGGGACCGCGTTCATTACGGCCGTATTCGTCGAGCGCGAATCCCAAAATTTCTTCCTTAATTAACTCATTCAGTTTGACACAATACCGACACAAAATTAAAAAATTATCTCGGCGAAAAATAACTAACGTTACTAATTTACGTTTTCTAATGGAAGCACAAATTACAGGAGTCCGTTACCATCTGTGATATGATATTCTATTATCTGCGTTCAGTTTGTTAAGAACATCTGTATCCGCATATTCATCAACGCTATACCTCTCATTTTTTTCCTTGGCAGCTACAAGATAATTTAATTAACAAGGAAAAGAAAATTATGGCGCTGTGATAGCATTTTGTCGTGGTTTGGGAAACCGAATTGGTACTTTCGAATAGAAAATGAAAATGTTTCCCAACATTCCATTGGACAGAGCTCGCCGGAAGCTCTGGCTTTCATAAGTCCTCCGCCGGCGTTCATCTCCGGAAGCAAGAAACTCCCTCCCAGGTGAACACCGGGGGAGTGCTGATTATTACTTACTTGCCTGTATGCAAATGACGTCTCAGTAATAGAGCCTAATGAATGGGGCGGAGCCCTTTGATGTAACTACAAGTGGCCTTCGTTTTCTCTCAATTAGACGCCCTCCGTCGACCCGCGGAGCTTCGTAATTAACAACAACGTTGGGGAAACCCACCGACGTTCACTATCATACCCGGTTTTTTTTTTGGTTTTTTTTTTAGAATTGTGTTATTGCAATAACCATATAATTAACTAATCACCTTTCGGTATTAACAATAGTAGTGATTCGTACAATGTCCGTGGCCTCATAATAAAAATAAGTTTTTAAAATATGTCACTTTTAGCCTAAAGACTGTATAAAATTTTAGCGCGCGTATATATAATTTTTACGTGCGCTGGCAACTACAATTATCGCATCATTTTCCTTCATCCGCACTTTTCATCCAGTACTGCCCTCTCCGGGTTAAAAACATCCACAGAGCGGATGGGAAATTGTTACTGTGTCGGGAAGAATTGTCCTGCAATGGAGACGACTGCAGTGCGAAAAACCGACAAAGCCGGTGCGAATAGGAGTGCCGGAAAAGCAGTTGGCTGCAGCTGGGACCACTCCGGAGCGGGACCTACGTGTCGAACCCCGACACGAAAATAAAAGACAGAAATAATGAAAGGGGTTGGGGCCAGGGACGAAAGAAAACAGCAAATAATCGGTATAAAAACACCGTTGGGTGAGGAGGGAGTCAGTGGGATATAGGAAAACCGTGTGGGACTGTATATTATTATATTATATATTGAATACATTGTATATTAAATTATTAAGTATTATTTAGATTATCGAGCAAACCGGTTTTATCGGTACCGCGTAAGCGAAAATTAGAACGCCAATTAGGCCCAACTGAACCGAGCCGGGTATTTTAAATTAAATAGAACCTCCGCAAATAGCTCGCCCACCAGCATTAGAGGCGCGCTATTTTTAATCCGTTTCACGTTCGGAAACAGATAATGAATTTCTGAATCTGTGTTCACCGAAAATCGGCCCCCGACTCAACCATCCGAACTGGATTCTCAGGCTAGCTTTCCTCGCATCCTATCGCTATTCTATTTCTAAACCAATAGGCATCTCTAGAATCTCGCCACGATCCAATTCAATAGATGGATCCAGTTCATCCTATTTTCGTTCGATTCCTAAGGGCGCAATAATAGGACATCCATTTCTCAGTTTTACGCGCTATAAATATTGAAGCGAATTTACGGAACAGTATTCAAAACTCGCCGCACTCTCTGTTTTAGGTGGCCGAATGGACCGACGAATCGGGATTTACACCAGTGGCAGCGAAGTACGTGAGACTCCGGCCACAGGCAGACATCGAGAAGAACAGGACATACATCGTCACCACAATTGTCGTAAGTTTTCATGAAATAATACTTAATTTTATACGGGCAAATTTAATATACCTGTTTTGTGGTCTGCGAGGGGTAGGAATACTGTAGGTTCGTGATGTTTCTGTCTCCTCTCGCTGGTTTGGTCTTTCGCTAGACCGGTTTCGGCCGCTCGCCATCTTCAGTAGCGCTGTGTTAGTCACTGTTAGCAGTACATGTGAAAGTGGCAGTGCAGTGAGGATGCCCAAAAAACATCCAAAGTGCTAACAGTGACTAACACCGCTACTGAAGATGGCGAGCGGCCGAAACCGGTCTAGCGAAAGAGCAAACCAGCGAGAGGAGACAGAAACATCACGAACCTTTATACAGGCAACTTTGCCCGGTGATGTTTAAAGTGATAAATATTGTCATACTGACAAAATCGGTCGTGATTTTTTTTTTTTTTATAATATGATTATAATACTAAAACGAACCGAAGAAATGTGTCCCATTACTTGAAGTTATCACAAATATTCCTACTGAAGTCCACAAATTCATACGGATCCTACGAAATCCACAAATGAAAGTTAATAAATGACGGTTAAAAGGAATTTACGATTTGTGGTTCCAAATACAGGAAATAGAGAAATTACGACAGGAATGAAAACGTTCATCAATTTGTATTGTAATTAGGCGTGGCAGTTCTCAACAAATTAATGATGTTCAAAACCCTATTAACTCCATCACCCTGTACAATCCCCACTGAATTTTCGTGTAATTGGTACAGCGGTGTTAGCCAGCATTTGAAAGGAAGTTAAATCCATGGTAAACAGTGTATTTCGCTAGTATAGCTCGCCGGTTCTCAATCTAAAATATTGTTCCGATGGTCTGGTCGCTAATAGGAGAGAGTGAAATATTCGTCGCAGTCACCGGGGTTTTGAGAACGATGGTCGACTGAAAATTACCAGTAAAGAGAATAAGAGTGATGGACGAGGTCATGAAGGCGGGGGGAGGGGTGCGATCTCCCCGGGGAGGAATTGCGGGAGGGCGACGACTCGCACCGAGATGAATTGTAAAGTCCTCCTCTCTCTCTCTCCCTCCCTCTCCCTCTCCCCGCAGCTCTCAGCCACCAGCTAATGGAATTACTTGCGCTCCGAGGCACGAATTTCCGGCAATCGTCCGGGGGCGGTGGAGGCGGAGGAAGGCCGAGACAGAAAGAGAGAGAGAGAGACGGAGAAGATTGAGAGTGTAAGTGAGAGAGAGAGAGGGAGCGGAATTGAGGGTGGGGGGAGGCCAGCGTCGAGCATGACTGAACACAAGAGGGATGAACTTCTGGCGGAGGAGAGAGGGTGGGGAGAGAGAGAGAGAGAGAGAGAGAAAGAGAAGGGAGGGGCAGACTTCAGCCAGACTGAACAATTACATTTATCCCATGACAGTAACCGAGAGCCCGACTGACCGAAACCAGTTTAGAAATCCATTCCAGTTAATATTATCTTACCAAAGTACCAAACTGAACGAACTGAAATGTGTGGATTCGTTTCAATAATATTCCATAAAATATTATAACGATTTGGCCACTAAAACCTAATCTATACAGTCATAACTTCTTCCTCATCTATAAACAAAATTATCGTTTAAAAAATTTTTTTTATATTTTTTATGCAGCCGGTGGACAAAAAATGAATTATGCCCCGCCCTCCGCACATTAAAGGTGAAAAAAATTCTGCGCGATAATTATTGTACCAGGAAAATAATGTCGAACACATTTTGATCCAACAGAAAGTCGATTCGACGCAATTAACGTCATAAATATATGAGGGCCTAATTAAAGTTTTTACGAACTGGAACAAAACGTTTCAACAGACAGTTTGGAGCATTGTTCTCGAAGCTGACTGTAATTGCGTCCACAAATTAAGTATTAATCGGGCGGATATCAGCGCCGTCTCTTTGTCGAAATCCGAAAAGCAAACAGTTTAAAAGAGAGGACGGAATATTAAAAATCTTTGGTCTTTAGAGGAACGTCGGGCGAGCCAGGCCTTGAAAACAGACGCCATGACCGAGATACTCTTCTTTATGTTAAGGCTGGGGTTCCATTAAAATTTAGAATCTGAGTTCACTGAGCTTTGAACAATCGAAAAATTCCACAGATACCAATGCCATGGGTAGTACAACTCAGGTAGTTATTTATTTATTGTTTCAACAGCGCTATAAATGTTTTCGATATTTGAAAACCCCTTGATCCGATTGTAATAGTCAGATGAGTCCTCGACCTTTCAACGTGCACATCCCAAACGATTTAATGTACCAAATCTAAACGTATTTATTGTACCGTAACCGGTCACCGGGAATGAAACGGCCCATCTCGAAACCGGCGGCTTAGCCCCGGCCAAACTTGAAAGCCCGGGGAACAAACTTGAATTTAATCCCATCGGTTTCACTCTCTCTCTCTCTCTCAGTTTTTACAAAGTTCTCCCTCAATGCAATTGTAGGTTCGTATTGTAACTCCTTCTCTTATTCCAAGACCGAATGAGACTCGTTATTGCTCAGTGCTGTACGCTCTGTAGAATTTGTTCTCAGTCCTAGCTATGGAAAAGACACTTAACATGGTCATCCACCATATTAGAAAAGTCAATTAATATTTAACAACACTTGCTGGTGTATGGACGGAACATCGTATCATGTCTTATACCAACATAAACTATCGTACCTTCGTTGAGGACATTCGTCCGTAGAATCTGTTGGGGCTTATCACAGGAAACAAATATTGCGAGGTCTAATTGTTGTTTCGCTTCTGCGCTAGTATTACCGCGTTAAAAAACTAACACTCATCATAATGCCCCGCGCGCAATATGAAATTTCTTTCTGTTCCAGCTTTTTAATCCGGGATTCGGGACGCGTCGGGTTCCCCTGCGTAAATTGTCGGCCCTCGGTCTATTTTTGTGTCGGGTTCGCCCCTCGTCCGCCTAGCTCGTCCCCAAATTGTTTCGCGGCGGTAATTCCAACAGAATTTATCCCCCCCCACCGATTTCCACACCTATATTGCGCATTCCAACTTCCCAAAATTATTCCCGAACCGGTGGTAATCCAGAAACAATTGGGTTCCGACCGCGCGGTTATTTTTGTAACTTATTTATTCCGTATTCGAAAATTCCAATTTGAATTCCGCGCTACACGTCTGGCCTAGTTGTTGTTTACAATCCTTTCAATGTACTTTTCCAGAACCTGGAGTTGTTTTTTATTTTTGTTATTCGTTCTCCGTAGCGGCATACATGTTGGCATATAATTTTATTCAATACATAAAATTTTACTTTCATTTTTAGTATTAAACTGCAAAAACAGAGAGAAATTTTCATCGTAGTTCATATTTAATTATTGACAGTCATTGTACTACGTTTATTAAACGCGATCCTTTAAAATTACTAATGTCCGTTATTTTACTTTTAAAACTAGTCCCAGAGATCACCTCGGGCAGTAGTTAAAACATGCCAAAAGCGCCATCATTGGGTGGTTTCTTTGTCGGGACTAACATGCGGAAATAAATACATGTATCAATTGCACCCATAACTGTATAGGTTGATTGTGCAAAAATAAAACAGAAAAAAAAACTAGTAATTTTTTCAATTTCTCGAGTAGCAAGGAGTATATAAATTACACTTTATGGTTAGATGCACTGACGGTAAATAAATAAGAAATTATATGCTTGTGTATATATTATTGTAAAAACGCCTTGAACATTAGGTCAGTAGGACGGTTAATATCATTCAAATTGGTTTATCCCCAACGCGTCCACGCGTGAATAGTTTTAGGACAGCCGTTATGATCCTGGTCATGTGTGGGCGCTTATAACGCGTGACGGGTACACCTCTACGGGTATTCTTAATTAAACAAATCGCTCCCCGATTATAACACGCGGGTTCGTGACTCGGCCTCCAATTATATCCCATTTTTGGGGGGGCCCCCGTTACGCCCTTAATCAAAATTACACTGTCGACGCATATTTCCAGCCCCGGGGATGTGTTGGTTGTCTCCACTGCGGAGTGAATTAAGCGCTGAATGAATCCTCCGCATGCGACCGTCCGCCCGGTTATTAGTCTTGATAACTCGGGCCGATGCGGTCGCGGTAATAAAAGTTTGGATGGAATTTTTAATTAATTTTCTGTCCGGTATAATTCGACGATGGTTGAAGCGCTGTACCCTTTTAAATGGCATACAGTAATGGAAATGGAAAGGGACCCGTTACGGCTTATAGAACATTAGGCGCGTTGAAAATCGTCATTTAGGGGCTTTTGTGGGTTCCGGTTGTTATCGCCCGTCTGATTATCCGACACTGGTGCCTCGATAATTCTGGAGCTAGACAGATTTTGTTTTTTCCCGATTAACAATAATTTAAACGCGGTACAATTTAAACATTCACATCTAAATTCTCGATGTTATCTAGTTATTTCTACCTCGTGATAACTTGGATTTTCCTTTTCTTCATTTATGTACCTTTGCGAATGGGATTTGTATTGAATTTTGACATTTTGAAGAAATGCTAGTTATTTTATATATATACGAATTTTCAAAAAATTAAACATTCGCACCATGGTGGAAAAATGCCTTCGGTTCTCTAATAAACCCAGGAGTGCTAACAATACAATTTAGAAGAACCATAACTTCTAAGTTTGATCATTAGTTTCGACGTATAATCGATTCAAAGCTATTCCATTCCTCGGTTCATGCATTCACAAGTAGTAATTCTTGGATTTATTACGTTTGAAATATTATTGCAATATTTAAATTTAAGTAACTGTTAAATCATTGTCTTCATATTTAAACAGGAGGAGCCGTACATAATGCTGAGGAAGCCCGAACCCGGCGAAACTCTCATCGGCAACGACAGGTTCGAAGGATACTGCAAGGATCTGGCTGATCTCATCGCAAAGAAGCTCGGCATCAACTGTAAGTCTTATTATTGAGTTAGGATTTTCAATTTAAGTAAATAAGGTGTGCGGTAATAGCGTCAGATAACCGATCGAACATCATGTACAATCCAAGGCATATTTCATTAAATTATTACAACATATTTGGTAAATAACCTTTCTACGTTTCTATATTAACTAATATTTACAATGCTAACACGAACAATTGGAAAAATTATAATACTAAAAATAACGAAAAAACCAGGCAGGGTGTTTTGAACGCGGCGCTCTTGATACTAACCCGGCAATGCTTGAGAGTCGTGACTGTTTAGTATCAAGAGCGCCGTGCTAATGAAAAGGTATTATTATTTTGCCTTTCATCAGTTAGTCTTATCATTAGTTCAGCTATCTGACAACTCATATTTCATTAAGAAATTAACAAAACTAAAATTTAAATTTAACAAAACTGCTTCCACAACAAAATTTCTGCGTTATAACTAATAGTAAATAAATTGAATGGGTCTTTAATTCGAAGATAAATACCGGGGCGCATTTCCTCGTAAAGCAAATTTTATAATATATTTAACATGATGTTCGAGAAAACTGAATTCTATGCTTATTAAAAAGAAATGTTTACTGGATAAACCTTATGACTTATTTCTGCTTAAATATCAACTGGTATATGTAATGTTCTGTAATAAGAACCACTACCACTCGTCCGCCTTATAACGTACATCTTACACTGGCGTTTTAGAACTCCTTTGACATCCGACCCTTGTATAAGACCTTGAGCGACCTTGTATAATGTACTTGTACCTTGGAGGTTGGAATAAATTCAGTTTTCTTGGCAGGACCCGCCTGCCCGATAGAAGTCGCGGCACAGCGGTTATGAAAACATTCGGGGAAATTTAGAGATCGCTTCGACCGGGTCCGGGCCCTGTCAAACGAAAACCTTTGGCGAGGAGGAAACTGAAAGGGGGGAATTATTTTTGTCAGTCGGACTTTGCTACCAGCAAAGGGGAGCCGGAAGTGGGTTAAAAACCGCGAGACCTCGGGAGGAACAAGGGAGGTAATGGAGGGGAAGATAGTGGCTGTAGCGAATTTAAGCGAGCCCTAAGAGGGAATCATTGCGCCCGTGTGAGCGCGTACGCGTGCGTTTGTGTGAGCGAGTGAGTGCACTCGATCGGTAGAGCGGGACTCCGGCGGAGAGGGGCCTCAGAGAAAGAGGGACGGTGAAATGCGGTCCAATAAAATGAGCACTCAAGAAATTTTCAATAACAAAAGCACAGAATTCATCACGAATACAAAATACAAATTAGTCCCAGAAACAAATGAAAAACTAATTAATAACAGTCTCAAAGAGAGTCTCATATACAAAGTCATTCAAATCGTTATATTTCATTTTACAAAAAATATTTAACATCAAAAGATACTCTACAAATTAATAAATTGTGCTTTTTCATGCAAAATACGTTTAATTTTGATCGTTCCTTTAATTTAAAACTTCTCCAATGTCAAGTTGCAACCTCTAATTTAGAAGAGTGCATTGCAGTGCTTGTTGATCATGTCGATAGTGTAGTCATATTCATATCAATTTTTTCAATTATATATATAAGTACTTACTAATTATTAATTATAAATTCATGACAATTTCACGAAATGTAACGAATAATTATGTTGGCTTACTAAATGAATTCAGTTTTTTTTCTAAATGAGCACCAAGTATGTTCTCACTATGAAGAGGAAATAAAATAGTTCAGTTAATTTTAAAATCAGTCAGTGGTTATACGGAGGTACAATGAGCCAAATCTTCGGGGATCTCCCCCAGTCGAAAATTTATTATTAGAAATTTCATTTAACTTTTCCTCATTAGCCAACTCATCTCTACATTTTGAAATTCTCTACCCTCTCTTTTCAAGCATATACGCCGTTGGGAAATCCCGCCCTAATCTGAGCCATAATCTTTTCCGGCAAAGTGGCCGCAGAAACTTTTAACTGCGCCTACTACTAGAAATATGGAATACAATTTTTATGGAACTATTTTATGGAATAAACTCAACATCAGTCCTGCATCTACCATTCTTACGGTCGAATACAGAATTTGCCGGAGGGGAAAAAACTATTAACAGTTAGCTGCATTAACCCCCTTTTGAAATTGCCATTCCAAATGAACTACTTTACATTTTAATTCATTCGAAGCCAATTTCCAAGTCTAATTCGTGACGTTTATTTAAATTATGTCGTATTTTAGTTTTACAAAGACTGATGATATACTATCCACAGGACGATCTGAAGCTCACGAATGTTTCTCCTCTTTTTAAATACGTGTTTATGACCCAAGCGTTTTTTCCCAGCGATCCACTAAACACGGAAAAGTGTATTATGGTTTCCTCCTAACGTCAGTAGACAACGCCTCTGCGCTGCGGATTGAATGAGAAAGACGAAATATATTTAATTCAGTGGTTCATTTTTAAGAACCGGCCGTATGGAGCCTGTTTTTGCTCGGAGGTGGGCCAAGTTCGATGAATTGTGAATTTTAATTCATGCAAATTCCTCTCGCCACGATAAATATAAATCCGATGAATTACATTAATAGCCAATAAAATCCGGGTATTAATTTCTCATGTGTCCAGGACATGTCACAGGTCAACTGGTAGGCAAAAGGAGTGAGTCCTTTGGCTCGCTTTTATTGGTTGGGATTCGAGAAGGGAAATACTAAATAAGAAGGTGGATGGGAAGCGAGACAAAGGGGACGGTCGAGTGGATTTGTTGGGTGGGACACGAATGGGGGGAGCTTAGCCGGCTCCCCACCGACCGCTCTCAAACCCAGTCCCTTCGAGGCTACTCGCCGCCGCGAAGGTTCAGAAGGTTCATCGCGCTCTTCATAACTGATCTCAACCACTAACAGATTATAGCCGCTCATCCGCCCCAGCTCTTTTTAAGTCCTCGTTCCCATTACTAGCGGAACACTATGGACAGAGACCCATCTCTATTTTTGTCTTAGAGACACAATTTCCTCGATCTTGTGTCTCCTCTCGCCGCTTTCGTCTTTCGCTAGACCGGTTTCGGCCGCTCCCCATCTTCACCTGGCACATGTGATGCTTGTTTGTGATTGTTGTCCTCGTGTATAGTGTACGAAACAGTTAATGAGATTCCTCCCCTAACTTCTCCCTGCATTTTCGTGAATCTTCTCCAGGAGGAGAATGCGCTTCTTCTTCTAAGAAGGATATGAGAAGATATAAGAGTATACTTCTCCCCCGACCTAATAATTACCTGCTCAACATCAAAATACACAGAGGTTAGCGTCCCTCAAAACTGCCTTCATCTTGATCAAAGCTCTGCTATTCAAAGTTACTTCTGACGAGGTCTCATTAATAATTAGCGACGTAATTAGCGAGATATTTATGGACACATTAAACGTCGGGTCGAGTCACAGAGCCGCAAATGAACCTTTATGGATCCCCACTTACACGGCCGGATTGCTTCAAATTCTAGATGATAAAGCTGAACTGTTCCTGGATAGCACTCAGATGATTCAATCAAAAACAATCGATAGATGCTACTGGGTATTATTTAGAACAAAATTTGTCTCTCTATAGTGTTATTTTCTTTTTTTAATTTCCGTACCGCGAACGCCTAAACGACCGCATTATTTGTAGCCAATTTCGGAAACCTGATAAGGCGACGCGATTATTTGGATTCAGTATTCAAATGCCGCATTATTAGATTACCCGACGCCGTGAATATTGGAATCGACACCACCTGACTTCATTACCACTCCAATTGCATGCATTATTCAGTATCTATTGCGAAAAAAACAGGCAATGAAATCCAGTCGGATTTCAGTTATGAAAAATTAATCGGGCCCATATCCGAAAATTCGAACCTCAAAAACTGGGTAGCTTATTGCGATTGAATATGAAATATAAAAGCTATAAACGTTTTAAACGTTGAAATTATTATCTGCTATTTGTAGCTCGTATTAGTAGATTATATAAAAATTCAATATTGAAAATCAATGTCAAATACTCATTAGACGTCTATTATGAGGCAGATCTTTTCGGCCCATTGACCTTAAATGAATGTCTTGAGGAGATCATTATTTAAATTCAATCAGAAGCTTCTTTTGATTTGAAGCGCGTATTAATGAGCGGCCAAAGGACAGTAAAAAAGGAATAGGATGAATAAAAATAATTCCAGCCGATCTTTACTGTAACCCTCCTTGGTGGAGGTAGTAAACCCGGATCTTCATATATCTTAGTACATCCTGTAGTAAGATAGATCGGTGTCGAGGAGATTGTCTTAATTTAAGGCCCTCTCAGTGGCCGGAGTCGGAAAATCACCGACCTTTCGTCCCAGCCAATTTACACTAATCTTTATTTTCGTCCGTTTGTTTTTTTAGTTGTAGGTAGGCTTTTCCAAATTTTCTATGCCACACGGTTCGAGTTAGGGCAAACGTGGAGGGGGAGAACGTAGGAATCGTCCATTTTATACGGCACTCATCTCTTTAATCCCGCGATGGAGAAAAGTGAAACGGCCGTTTCGGGGAGCCGGGGAACTCCAAGATTAAGCGGGTGCCGGCGCCCCGCCCCGGGTAAATAACCGTACTTGCGGGGGTTGTTCAACGCGGCCCTGAATAAGTAACAGGGCCCGCGCATAGGTGTGACGTTATATAATAATTTTGCGACCGGAAGCCGAGGGAAAGGGACAGCGGGAATTCCTCGTGGGAGGAAGACGGCCTCTAAGTTTTATGGCGGAGGGGGTGGCCCCATCTGGCTCTCTCCCTCCTTTTCTCCGGCTAGACTGTCTACTACAGTCTACATTACTCAGATCCACCTTTAATCCGAATTATAACGGAGGCTCCTAATGAGGCTCCAGACGGGTCTCGGACTCCCACAACTATTACTAATACGCAATGAATATATCATTCTATCTTACGGGATTTTGTTCGCGAATGAAATTTTCCCTTTAGGCCCGTCGGAATTTTTAAGGATCCCGATTGCCGACCGGAATAAGAAGGAAACAAGAAATGGAAATTACGGTCCTGCAAAGAAATTGGAGCCGGGGCCGGGTCGCCAGCAAGCCGGTCACGTTGTCCACCGGAACTCGCCCAAAAAGCGGCCCCTCTCCTCGGCGCCGAAAACTCTCGGGGCTTAAGCTCCGTCCGGAATTTTTAAAACCTGAATAATCACACTCCCGTCACAGTTTACGATCAGTCAGCGTACTGCGGCACTTGGAAAAAATTAATAGGCCGCGGAAACTAGAAAAATCCTTCGTGCAGACGAAGTCAGGAGTTCACATTTTGTTGTATCTTGAATAACGAATTCTGTACCGATTACCCTATTCTCCATTCAATTTCTCCTTATCCCAAACACTATTTTAATTTTTTCTAATTCTTTCAGACGAACTGAGGATAGTGAAAGACGGTCAGTACGGAGCGGAGAACCCGGACGTGAAGGGAGGCTGGGATGGAATGGTGGGCGAACTAATTCGCAAGGTAAGTTCAGAAATATAACAAATAATTTCTTTTTTAATTGCTCATATATAATAACCCCGAAAATATAATCCTCGGACACATTATTTTGGCGAGTAACGAGAAGGAATTGAACGTTAATACCTTATAAGGCCCAGAATTAAATATGAGCCATGGATCTATTTATTAGGTAATGTGTAGTGACTGATATTCATTAAACTGGCTACGAGTGTTTCACTAAAGTGTTCTAAATTTGGACGAGGGGTTTATCAGGAAGTCAATCTTGGAATCTGCTTAATCCGCCATTGTAATTTCGGCTCTCTCGGGTTTTTACTGTTCCGTTGTGCCCGCCCCCGCCTCCGGCCCTTAACTGGGGATTAGGCCCAAGTCTGAGGATTACACGTGCCGGACAGTCGATTAAATATTACACTTTACGACCCACTCGGGGTAATTAAATTCGTGCCGGAGGCTGGATGCGCCATCAATCTTGGCCGGGCGGAGGAGTCGGTCCACAAACCATGAACAGTAGACACCTGCGAAACGCTCCAGCGGATGATGCGATTGAAATTAATGGCGTAGTAAACTCAGTGGAGCTCGGATTCTATTTGTTTTAACATAATTCAGACTAAGATACGAGTGGACAGGGGTTCCGCGAGGATTTGTTATATCCTCGTTCTGCCGATATTCTGTCGCGACTCCCCGATTTATTCTAAACCTGTTTCCCTATCAGTTGCCCCCGGAGCTTCTGATCTGCGAAATATATTATAGAGATCTAAATCCATCTAATATATTGTAGAGAAATAAATTAAAGGAAATTAGGGATTCAAATAGAAATTACTAAATTAATTAGAAGGAAGGAAATCAGAGAAATCCACGTAATAGAACCGATAGATCTTAGGTTGGGGTATATTGTTGAGTTAAATTCCTGACCTCTCTGCAAATTTTACGTTAAATATTTATAAATTATGGAGGTACTGTGTTGTGAACTATTCTAAATTATTTCGGGGGTGTAATAAAATTATGGAACGACGGCTGTATTAGCACTATAACTACTGTATTAAAGGCCGAGACAGTATTGTGTATTTAATTGAATAGTACTGAACTGTTATTTCTGTCGTTTCGTGATAATTGCCGGCCCGGTGCTGGGACAATAAGACGTGGATATGCGGCATGGCTTAATCACGCCCAATTAGAACATTTACAATTCCGTTTTATTGTTTCGTTTGGAAAAGAAAAATAAATAAATTACGGGTCGCGATGAAAGACAATATTTGGCTGCGGCGCCAGGCTTATGGTGCCGCAAATATTGGACCGGGGCCCTGGTTGAAATGGAGGCTCGAGAAAATATATGGCGTCATTCGCACTTTTCACATAATCTTGATTAGGTCTGTTGGCAGTGGAATAAGTGTTCCATCGATGTTCTCCAGTGTACGGAACTATTTTTTTAGCTACAGAATTAGAAAAACATTAAATCATTAGATATGATTTTAATTCAGGAGTATATGATTTAGGATCAATTGAAAAATTGTTTATTATTTATATAGACCTTTTATTATTTAAATTTCATTCATAGTTCAGTCAAGATAATTCACAAGCAATATAATGTTCTTCTTATCAGTACGGGCTTAAGTAGTCTGAGGAATATTTGAGATTGGATGAGAAAAACCCACGCTTTTAATTGATATCAGAGAGTTCGCATTCGAGAAAAACGAGTGTTCGAGTGCAGCTTTCTGCGTCGTGCAACCGGCAGTCACGTAGTGCACGCTCCAAATATTCCGATTCTGCACTGCAGGCTCATTCCCCGTTGCACCGCAAAATAGACTGGAAATTCTTTAGGTGGAGCAATAAAACAACCGATGGGATGGATAGGATAAGCGGGTGGCTATTACCGCAAACGTGGGCGGCGATACATATAAAACTCGGTCCGAGGCGTTGGCGCCGTTCTTGTTTTCCGTTCCGCTGGAAATCGTTCCCCTGGAAATGCCCACGCGGGCAATAAATATCGGCACTTATCCTAATTTAGGCGGTCCCCTAAGGGCCGGAACGACGCCTCCGGGTAATGTCGTATGCCCCAGGATATAAAGCCCGGGGACAATAAACGGTTGCACTCCAACCCCTCCGACTCAGAGATACGAAGAATATCAGCCCAGCTATTCTTGCACTTAGCCCAGAATGTGTGAGAGAGTGGAGAGAGGGAACGCCCACAGTTCAACTTATGAACTACTTATGCCGAACCAAAGAGCTTGTCCCAATTAATCTGTTTTTAATTCTTTAATAAATGTTTCATCCAGTCAATTGCATGTAAGTGTGTCCAACGTATTCAGCACTCAAATCCATTCAAATGGCCATTAGTTGATTAATATTGATTACATTCAGTAGTAATCCTCACGGCCGCTCATTAATACTGATTTCCCGGTCTCAAAAAAAAGATGTCAGGAGAAATAATTTTCAATACGGCTACCTACCATTAATAACCCTTTAAGTAGCACCTGATTGCGCGAATTCTGTTGAATCCGAATTCAAGGAAATCGGGCTAGGACCGTCGTCCTCCATTATGCGTATTAGCTTCTTTTTACTACTATCCACCGCCGAAACCCGGTTGAAACCGCACGCGAATTGGACAGAAATAAATACCAGTTTATTCCGTGATTAAACGATTTAAGGACGATTCCTGTACCAGTAAAATACAGATACTAGGAGCACTTTCCGACATATTTCCCGAAATTGAACGCAACGACAACTCGACCGCCGCTAAATTAAATTCGGCCGACGCCAATCATTGAAATTAATACCGAGAATTGGGGCTTTAGGGGATAATAAATCAACCGTTTTTCGTAGATGGGGGGGAGGAGGTTAGGGGTAGAAGGAAATTTTAATTAAAAATTTTATTAATTCAAACTCAGTCGGTCCAGGAATGTCGAGCAACTGTATAAGTTCTGAGGGTCAAATCAAGCTGTTGCCCCCTCTCGGATTGTTGTCGGCCAGAAGTTCGGTACCGCTCCCTCCCTCCCTCTCTCTCTCTTCTCCTCCCTCTCTGTCCGTCCACTTACCCCCGGGGCAGTCAGAATACCGCGCATCGCCCCCAAAAGTGCCCTCGCCGGCCCCCGACAAAGTTCGTCCTACGAATACGGGCGTACAGACGGACTCGTTGACTCCAGACGGTTATCTCGGGGATAAAAACCGGCCGTGACGCGACCTCCCCCCCCCATTCACTCCTCTAGAGAAGTTCTCCAACCGGGCCGAGACTCTAATAAGTGCGGTGTCGCCCCAAATTGAGTCCGAATGTGAATGAGCCCTTGCAATGTCACTTCGGAACTTACCAAGTACGGGCAATAATAAGCTGAAAATTAAGACAGCTAATTAACACTATTTCGAAAGGTGACTGAATACAGTTTAAAGTTTCATTTTTTATGCGTTTTGCGAAGTTGATATCCCGTATATAAGTAAGTCATCGGGTGGGGGATAAGCCCACTGAACCCGGCCTTCTCATACTAAGATCTGACATTGTATCATTTGTGTTACTGAATTATATATATATATTTTTTAATAAAAGTGTAATCTCATTCTCTCCAAAAATAACTTATATTAATTTTCTGGACAAAACTAGAATTAATGTAAATATCTGTCATATTAAAAGACATTATCAGGCGATGGAATTTTGATTTAAATATTTTGTTATATCATCAATCATTCCATCATTCACCGTATACTAAATTATACTAAATCTATTCCCTTGTTATTTTTCTTTAATAATGATATCTATGGTATCATAGACCAAATCACAGTCAACCGGAAAGGGAAACAGATTGAAAAAATCATTACAACGCTTTAAACCTAGTTGAAATTTATTTGTTACTCGTCCTCGGTTTTTATTTACATCAAACCGTCTTTTAATACTGTGAATTAAAAGCGCGCCCGCCCGTCTAGGTTACGTTTAAACCACACTTGACATTGGTCTGTTCATTAAACAGACGTTCAGAACTAAGCGCTGATATATAACGCTAAATCAGTTCTCTCAACACTGCGGTTTCTCCCCTTCAGGAGCCTCAGGAATTACCCCAGGATAATTCCAAGTAAGAAATGTGCACTGAAGGAAATTTTAATGTTAGAACTCATAAATACCAATCATACTATTAGTATTGATTTTTATTTCTATCTACGTACTTGATTATTGTAATTTATAAAATTGTACAGTGCCATTTTTACTTTTTATGCAAGTCCCACCTTGCATGCCTGGAATTGAAATCTAAAGCGAGACACAGAAAGAGGGAGGCGGGAGGGACCAAATGCGTGAAGTTCTAAAAGCCCAGAGTTCTGAGTTTAAGTATCATGCGATGGAGATTGAACCCGTCATGAATTTCAATTAAGTAACGAGGCAGAAGTTCTTGTGGGGGACCGGAGACAGTTTACTTCCGAATAATTACGTAACATTGCTCTTATAAGCAGGAAAGATAATATTGAATATAATAAGGTTCTCAGTAGTCAGTTTATAGTATCGTCAGTATGGAACTAAAGAAAATGAAGAGAAAGGAAAAATATATTAATATATTTTATTTAGTTATTGTCTTTAAAAATACACGGATAGGAAAGAGATAGTTTCCTATTAATCCCTAAATGTAAATTACTTGTATACTGCACAATGCATTATACTCAAATAAACAAAGATAATGGTATGAAAATATACTAATCTCCTCCAGCGAAAATTTAGTTAAATAGAACCTAAGAAAACAAGTAAATTGGCCTAATTGAAACTATAATTGAATTACAAAAAAAACTACGGGATACCGCTGTTATTTCAAACGAAAATTAATCTGAATTCAAGATCCCTCGAACGAGAGATACAATGGTATGTAAATAAAGAGGCGGGGCGTAAGTTTAAGAGGAAAACGCTGTAGAGGGTTATTAAAACCGGGCGACAAAGGAGTCCCCGGGCAAGAGTTTCCCATTTCCCGCTACCGCCGCTGGGGTTTGCATGTTTGAATTTTCCGCCGTATATCCTCACAAGGATGTTAATTGCCAGTTGACTCTGGGAAATTTCATCCAATTCGAACGATGTACATAGTTCGGGAACATTTTTCGAGGGCGAATGTCATTAACTTGTTCGGGGTATACCAGACCCCAGCTTACACCGGCATTATTCATCCCATTTGCACTTGTTCGATAACATCACAATAATAATTGTACCCTTTATATGTTGTTACACCGACATCTGAACAAAATAACACATTTCTGTTTCTTGTATTAGGAAAAGTAGCATCGATTAGTCGTTCTTCTCTGCTCTGTTCATTATTATTTATTTTCTTATTATACATCGGATTTTATTATTGCCGTACGATTTAATTTTCAGTACGTACCGCTCTGAGACGGTTTATTTAAAAATTAAAGCTTGTAACTGTCCTAGAGAGTAGATTTACACATTCCTAGAAATGTTTATCTACCAACGCAAATTTAAACGGCGAAATAATTTCTAACGGCCCGACAGGAGTTCTGTTACCCGTTTAATTAATACCGGGACCGTTCCCAAGATACCTCTAGCCAATATATATCATCCGAGTTAATAGAATTAGCCGGAGCGGTGGTGGGGGGAGGAGACACATCTGGAGCATGCGAGAACCGAGCAATCCCCTGTTGGACTAATTAAAATCGAAATTGCCGACGCAGGATAAGAGGAGTCCTGGGGGTTTGACCGTAAAAGAAGGTAGGTCCGGGCGACGTCCGACCTCTGCGGGGGTCCTATTACACTGAACGAATCGAACCACTTTACGGTGCAATGAACGGCAACGCCCAACCGGGATTTTATAACTCCACTCTTTAGTGCGGGGGACACATCCCGGTTTCTCATACACCGGCGAATGGACTGAATTCTCGGGGTCCGGTTAAAAAAGGATCGCCGGTCCACTAAGCGATTACACTACCATATTCAGAATAGACCAATCGATATCGAAGTTGTTTTCAGATTAAGCAACGGGGCAGAGCTCTACGTCAGTAGGATCATGTTCTCGAATACAGGTTTGGAGTGTTGGGTGTCGAGTACACCCTGAACAAGAAAATAACGAATCCAATTATCCATTGAAATGCAATCGAACAATTCGATATTATCGTATGAGATGGCCCAATTATTAACTGCAGAAATGTATACATATCGTTTTTTAATGGCTAAGATCCTACTAAGAGTCCTTTAGACGTTCTGAAGCAGCGGCATTTTATGATTCCGCGTTAGTGCAGAAATATTTTTCATGTGTTTCGGTCCGGAATTTAAAAAAACATTTACTTTCTACTTTTCTAATTTTTGTAATTCAGAAAATTATACTTTATTTTTATAACAAAACAAGAAACTATCCATTTCCTCCAGGTAATCCGTCATTTGTTCAATAATACAAATTCAAGAATACAGAATTTTCATAGTCATAATATATTTTCATAGAGAATAATTGAATTAATACGTTTAATCCAAAATTAAACACTAAATAATAAATTAAATGTCATAATTATGCCTATCAAGGTCGTATTTATAATATTCATAGATGTTTCTAAAGTTCCTTAATACTAAAATGATTACTATTTATCATTCTGTAATCGACTCCAATTTGACATTAGGAAAATTATCGGAACGGAGTATATGTATATACGGTATATACATATACTATGGACGGTATATATGTGTCCGTGATTCAACCGCCTCTAGATTAAGTGGGTCCCCCACCAGCACTTGAGTGATTGGAGAACATTCCGAATTTGTACTCAAGTGAGATTATATAAGGCTTACCAGGCGCTTGCACATTATGGATGTTAAGTGGCACTTTATGGTGGTAAATATTCGGCCGAATTGGTTCTGCTGTGTTTCAGTGTTAAAGCCTATTACGGCGAGAGGAAGGAGGTATATCATATACTTAGGTAGTTAGGTATAATTTTAGTATTCCATTTGTATTTGATTGCCTCAATAGGAGCTTAGTTTCATAATTAGGAATCTGTGTTATTACTTATTTAGAATTTGGCTCTTACCCTTTTGATTCTTATAAATTTTACTCAGGTAATCTTTAATCTTTATAGATGTTGGCTACCAATTAAGCCTGTCGCCAATGTCTCTTGGCTGTTAATGCGACGCTGAGGCACATGCTAGTACCATTAGCGAAACATTAACTATACATTGTAATTTAATTAACTATTCATCGTAATTATCGTTCCGTTTTCATTCGGAATTTTCCGTAAAAAGCAATCTACGAACAATATTTTAAGATTGAAATTTTTAATAATAATAGATTAATTAGCGCGGAGCGGCAAGTATCGGCCTTTGATGGGTTTTAAAAGTCGAGAGAGAGAGAGCGAGAGAGAGAGAAAGAGAGCGAGAGAGAGATGCTTCTTGAACGGCCACATCAAAAGCATTAATGATGGCGAAGTATATACATTAGAGCTTTCAAAGTCTCGAGCGGAGAAGCAGGAGAGGGGAAAGGGGGGGAGGCCCATCGGATTTATTTTCTTTACTCAGGCGTTTAATGAGGGCCCCCAAAAGAGCCCCTCTCTCCGCCAATGAGCCATGCATTATGCATCGTTGACGATACAGGAACGGCTCAATTCCATTCTTGCTTCATTAGTCCGATATTGCAATTCCGGTCCTTTTTTCCGCATGGAAGGTTTCCGACTCTTCTTCTTATTCTTCTTCCCCGTCCATCCGAATATGAATAATGGACCGAATGAAAATATTCGTTTTTCTCCGCCCCCACTTTCTTCGATACCGCCGCCTTCATTCATAATGTATTATCCGACCGTTTTCTTCCCATACTCTGCGGCCTCTTGTTTGAACGTCCATTCGGCGATCTCGACCCGGTATTTAATTTATAAATACTTTCGAAAGGGCGGACGTCTTGTGAGCCATATATTTTCAGTGGCCTAGAGTAATATGGCGTAAACGCAGCGGAGTTTTCCGCCGACGAATTTTCCCCCAATCTCGACTTCTATAACTGACTTATACATTGTGACATTTCAAAGTATCTCTTGGTAGGATTCGCATGACTAGTCCGTATCTTGCGCGGTTTCTCCCACCGCCAGTAGACTCCTTATTAGGAAAAGAGGAAAACTATCCTTAAACCAACGGCAACAATGTGGACCTATTTCGTTCATTCATATAAACAATCCCTAGGCGTCATCTAACGCGAAACATTCACCCGCACCGCCCGGACGAGAAATGAACCTGCGGAAAAACTTTTGTAAGGGTTTGGAACATCGACAATCGTGCGCCCACCAGACCGCTTCTCGCCATCTTTATTGTCATTCGGTTGCCAATTCTGTGCAACTGGTAGTTATACGCATGCCGTCCCATAGAAACGGTGGCAGACAGATTATATCGCGTCGAGAAACCGAAACCGGTCTAGAATAGGATCGACTAGGTGAGTAGGAGGAAAATATCGTCTGGTGTTCAACTAAATGTTATGTTAAAATAAAAATGTCTAACTTGAATAAAATGAACTTGAATCTTTCTTGAGACTTATTCTTTTAATAATAGACAATAATTCTAGTTATTAATATAGTATATGAAAAACTCTATTCTAGTGCGATTGTTACTGTAATACTGATACTATTTCTACTTCATTAGCGGAGCGGTCGATGAACGTTGCACAGTGTCCGCATTCCGTATTCTCCGGCGGGGCCCGTGCATGACCAATTGTGCATTCAGTGTTATCCCGGATGTCACTGTTAATTAACGGCAAAGCCAGTAGTCATGTGTTGTAATCGTTGATTCCCTCCTTACGAGTTCAAATTACCGGTTATTGAAACCGGAGTAAGCCCGAACGCAGAGCCTGCCGTCTGCTATTAACTCCGCGCATCCTCCCTGCAACAATTAAATAATCTTCATATATCTTATTATAAATTCGAATAAGATACAACTTGGGGTGTTGTCTACCTGTCTAAACAATTTTCTGTCCTTAATTTTCTTCTGCGATATGATAGAACCTTTCGTTTGATTGAATGCAGAACATTTATGTCCCTCTAAACTTTAAGCGTATTAAATGATATAACATTGTTTACAAACACAATAAAAACAAATTAAAAGAAAATATAAACAGATGTCTGCAGAACGGATTAGCGTATTATATTAATTTTTCATTCACATCACTTTCGCTGGACTTAATTTTCTTGTTCATCAGTTTCTTTCCATATTCGCCAAGCTTTTTTCGCTTTCCTGTCCAGCATCTTTGTGTCTTTCTCAGTTTTTAAAATGTTTCTGAAAGGAGGAGAGGCAGGTTTCATTAAATATCAATAGGTGGTGGTTGTGATATCACCGAAGGGGGTAAAAATGATTCTCGGTGTATTTTGCTTATACAGTCAACGATTCTTAAATATTTCGAATATCTAACTGGTTTTTTTTATAAATCGCGCAGCATTAAAAAATAATCCGGGCCTTCTGTTCCCGAACGCGTGAGCGGGTGTTTCAGTTCGATAAAGTATCGTCCCCTCCACCCTCACAGACCTGAACTTTCGGGACCCCCAGAATCGGGAACGTAGTCCGCTTCGGGGCGGAGAGATGGCGCCACAACTGGCACCGTTCTCTGGCGCCATCCAGCGGCCGGTCTTCGAACCCCCTCGGCCTGCACCAATCGATAATGGCTCCGCCCTACCTCTCTCATCCGAGAATTACACCCAACCTCCCCCCCCCACCGTCCACCATTTATGGCCCATTACCGAAATACCGAAAGGGAAAACAAAAAATAAAAATCTCCGGCCGGGCAGGTCGCCTAGATAGGGGCGACATAATAGTCGGGGGCAAGTTGAAAATCACTTTAATTTTCCTCCCTGGCTGACGTTTTATTTTCCGCCCTTATTGGACGAATCTGGCCAATACAAATATAGGTCATTTGAAGATCTACAGGGAGGCCTTGTTCAACGATGCGTTAAAATGATATCCTGCACTGTACAAATATATAGTCGCTAGGCAGTATTAAGAGGAAATGAAACCCAGAAAAGAGAGCCTAAGAAATCTTATTTACATCGTAATCATTCGATCAGTTTTTACAGAGTTATCCGATAGTGGTGATTATTCGAGACCGGTTTTCCTCGATTTCCCTTTGCCGCAGAATCCATTATCAGGGACGCCTCGATCGCGTCCGCAACACGTGACTCAGATACCCATTGGACGGGTGGACAAGAAATTTCGTATTTACGTTTCCGTCGGCCTCAAATTGAGGCATCCAAGTTTTAGTAGCAATCGGTACAGGAACGAGTTCCCTGTTTGCTGAAGCGCGGTGGTAGGGGCGGGCGGGGGGTCTTTCTCACTAAATTGGCTCTGAATTTGATTTTTGGGAAAAAACGGAAGGGGCGAAAGCGGCGGGGAATGAACATTTCAAATTTTCTTAAATTAATTTTTCCATTTACCCAATCGCAATCATATTTTCATAAATATTAAAACCCGAGTTATTTTTCAATTTCAAGTTACGGAAATAATCTGAGAAATTATGTTAGACGTCTGCGAAGGGTTGAAATACCGTAGATATCGTGTGTTTCTGTCTCCTCTCGCCGGTCTGGTCATTCGCTAAACCGGTTTCGGCCGCTCGCCGTCTTCAGTAGCAGTGTTAGTCACTATTGGCACTTTGGATGTTTTTTGGGCATCCTCACTGCACTGTCACTGTCACTAGTAATGTGATGGTTGTCTGTTTGTCGTGTGTATATATACATGTATTGTTATTGTGTTTTTGGGGGATGTTGTTTGACTTATTTGTGTTGAGGGGATGGGATTTTTGTTAATCGCCATAAGTCTTTGTCCGATTGTCGGTCAAAAAAGGGTGGGTCGTTGGCCGGGTGAGGTTCTTTAGTGAAAGACCAAACCAGCGAGAGGAGACAGAAACACACGAAATCTACCAGTTCAGATTTAAAAATCCAGAAATTCAGAGAATAAGTCGGCGGCTTAAAAAAGCGGAGGAAGGTCAACCTTCGGAAAGAGTTCCTTTTCCGAACTTCTTTCTGTTTTCGAACAAACCACCATTAGCGATAGACCAAGTAACTGACCCTTCCACCCCCGCCTAATAAATTAGACCTTTATTGCCGCGGGTACCAAACCCCCAAATGCGAGGACAACGCTCATATATCTCAAACCCGATATCGGGGCCCTTTAAACTGTCCTCAACATATTCCCCCTGCCCAACTAAGTCTCAAGTGATCCTTGGCATGAAATACCCATAAAGATGCCAGGGGAATTCGGCTAAAGCTTACACTTATACTTTTTCCAGCCTTTCTCCTGTAACAAGAGGGTTACTCCCTCCCTCCCTCCCACAGCCGCCCGTTGTCGGAGTGTATACGTCGAAATATCTCATCAAAATTCGTTGGATCGACTGAATAAAATCGCCCCGGCCTAGAATTTGTTCCCCCCCATAAAATATTTCTTCTTTCTATTATTTTTTACACGTATCTAAAGTGGAGGCATTGTAAATTTATTTATCAGAAATAATAATAAAAAGAAAATAATCAAAATCAGTCGAGGAAAATAATTTTTACCAATACTCTTGTCAACAATATTTCTGAAAATCACAAAGAATGTTTAGAATTTGTCTAAAACAAGGCCAAAATTAATACTTATGTATCATATTATTAAACTTAGGACTTGCATATTTTCTCTAATAAGTAGTTTAAATAATGTTTTCCGTAGGAACGTTAAATACCATTTCTACAGTAGTCCCCCTCCAATATAAAGCTCGAATATGTAAATAGAGATATTTATATTTAGCATTCATGTAGACTTCTTACACCGGTTCCGGGATTAATGAATATTTATAAGAATCCTTCGAATAGTTTATTACGATAGTTTCTTGCTACCTCCGGCGCTGCTTGGGTTAGCGAAATCCGGAGTCGGAATAAGCCGTTTATATTGCACGAATCCCCTATATCGACGGGGGTTGAACGGCCCTTCACTCTTTTCATTATAATATTTCCCCCTTATTTTTTGTTACCCCCGCGGCGGCGCCACTTAAAGACGGGGGTAGCATTTTCCGGATGGGGGTCGGAATGAAAATTTATGAAAAGTTAACTTCCTACAATAACCCCCCGCGACCCCTCGTCCCCTCTAAATTGTGTTTATCTCGGCGCAGAAACTAAAACTGCTCTTCTGTATCTTCATTAGTACCAGAAGAAGTTAGGAATTTATTACCCGAGGAAGAGGGAGCGCTTTTTTATCGGAGGCGGTGAACACCTGTTTGGGAAGATGGAGTGCGCAATAGATTCAGGAGGGGGGGGGGCTCTTACAATGCGATACAGGTAGCACCCGGCTTAAAACAGGTTCTTTATTTTTATTTAAATTAATCGAGAATGTACAGAGGAGTTTAGGCCGCGATCAGAAAATCTATTCATCATGATATCCGGTCAATTTTATTTATTACATTAGGCAAAAGTAGTACACAGAAGAGCAAAATTTTAATTCCCGAATTATATCCAATTCCAGGATTTGTATTTGTACTTTTTGTTTTTTTTTTAACCTTTTTTATTTTGTAAAATCAACATTGAATGTTATAACTACAAATGCTGTATGAATTCATGCATATCGTGATATAAGAAACCATCCAATCATGGCATTTTTGACACAAGAAGTTAAAGGGTGAATTACGATTGGGGAATTGTGAGTAGGACGGCGCTAATACTAAACCCGCAACACCCGGCTGCTAAGCCTTACAGTAGTATCACAACGCCGTGAAACTTTCATGAAAACATCATTCCCGCTGTATTCTATCCCTACCTAACAATTTACCTTTTTTTTATTTTGTACAATCTTAAATGTTATATTTTAAATGTTACGAGTACAATTGCTGTACGTATTTTTTGTCACATGCATTTCGTGATAAACAAACCACCCAAAGATAGCACTTTTGAGACAAGAACAATTATGGTCTAAGGGCTAAGAAGATCTCTAGGCCAGCGGCGTTTAAGCCGACGCGGGGGGGGGGGATAATGGATGGGTAAGAGAGGAAAGGGACTGAACGAGTGGATTGGGATGAGGAGAAAGGCGGGAGTAGAACTTCAGGAACCGGGATTTTGCGACTTCGTCGACTGTCGGTATGCTGGGGACATGGTGGATTGTGTGGTTAGATACAATACCACGGAGCATTAAGGATGGTAAGAAGGACTTTTGACTGGAATCTCTGGATGCGAGCGATGTCGGATGTCTCGGTGGAACCCCATAGCTCTATACCGTATGCCCATGTCGGTTTAATTATCGCTTTGTATAATGTCAGTTTGTTACGTAAGGTCAATTTTGATGTCCGTTTTACTTATGGTCTTGAATTTTGAAAATTGTCAAATTTTCGGTTTAAGTCTATTCTTTTGAGTCGGGTTTGGGGATTCCACGTGAGTCGTTTGTCCAGGTGGAGCCCAAGATAGCGAATCTGCTGTTGGGTGGGAATAGGTATGTCATTAAAATAGACGTTAGGACAGTGGTACGTTTTATGTACACATTCATTAATCTACATTTTGCTTACCCTCCAACTCTTATCTTGCCTCTCTGTGTAGTTCATAACCGAATATTTAAATTACAATACTTTCAGTTTTTCGGTTTACACTCCACACACTCTGCGAGGGAGGATCGTTAGGCTTTCGGTTATTCCGGATATATCAACATCTCCAGGCGAAACATATACAGGATTCTACATGATCTGGGTTGCTGGATACCCTTTGTGTAGTAAATAATGATATTAGAAACTAGTATAGCGTGAATCATATACCGAGAAAATTATTATTGCAATAGAAAATATTTCACGGAGAAATACTTCTATAATAGACGGGTTTCATCCGAAGCAGTATGCTAAATATACTATTGAAAATCGTAATATTGTAAGACTGATTATCATTCCCGAATTGTGTTTCAGGAGGCGGATTTGGCGATAGCGTCGATGACCATAACCTCCGAGAGGGAGCGTGTCATCGACTTCAGCAAGCCGTTCATGTCTCTCGGCATCAGCATAATGATAAAGAAGCCGGTAAAGCAGAAACCGGGCGTGTTCAGCTTCCTCAACCCGCTCTCCAAGGAGATCTGGGTCTGCGTCATATTCTCCTACATCGGCGTGAGCATAGTTCTGTTCATCGTCTCCCGTTTCTCGCCGTACGAGTGGCGCCTGCTCTCCTACACGGAGGAGAGCCACCACCACGGCCTCCACCATCCGGGCGCCGCCGCGCCCACAGTCCTCGCCAACGATTTCAGCATACTCAACAGTCTCTGGTTCTCGCTGGGGGCGTTCATGCAGCAGGGTTGCGACATTTCCCCGAGGTAAATACAATAAATAATAAATTCAGCCAGCCGCAGCCGGCAGGATTGAGAGCACGACTCTCGCAAATGCCGACCAGAATGGGGAATCGAATAAAAAAAATTATAGAACAGTCATTTGTTCAAATAATGGAAAACAAATTATAGAAACTATAACTTAACAAAAAAAAGATCGTTGAATTTATAAAAGATATTTCTGTGAAAATAATTTTAAGAATAGTTTAGCAACGACCATACAATTCGTGAACTCTACAAGCATAAACTTCTGACGGTACTTTGTATAGCGAACAAATATGAATGGTCGCTTAATTTTATCCATATTTAAGTTATAGAATTTAAACAGCAGGAAACTCAAATTGGATGTCTGTGAATGTACATATTTTCGCGGTAGGATCTTCTCTAATGATGTTTAATTATTAAATTTCGCTAAAATAAATTTAGCGATGATCGGTGTGTTAACAAAATTAAATTAAATTTGAAAAAAGAAGGAGCATCTCCCGCGGACATAGCCTACATACTACTTTCATAACCGAGCTCGTATCGTCATTAAACTACGAATTCGTTTCGGATATCTTCCCTTCTTACGACGGTGAAAAGTTTCTTTCGGCGCCCGAGTAAAATATACTTCGGTGTGTTCTTTTATTGCGAAATTATACCGAAGCTCCGGGTTAAGGCATAATTTATACTAAATGTTCCCGGAAACTCTAGAAATTAAGGCGGTGCCCTATAGGAGGGCAATATTAGATCGGAGAGGCCGAGCTCTATAAAACATTCCTTAGATAAAATTCGCTTAAAATTTAAAAATTCATAGCTTCGATTTTATTTTTTGAAAATTAATGTAGAAAACAACAATGCAGAATGAAAGTAGGCTGCATGGCCGGACTGATGTATAAAGCTCCCAACTTTTAATAATTTGCAAATTTTAATTTATGTAAAGATGGTATCTGGAATTTAAAATTAGCAAAAGTCTTTATGACAATATATAAATTTATATAAAATTTCACGTGGAATCCCCATATGCGACTCAAAAGAATCGACTTAAACCGAAAATTGAACTTTTAAGAGCATTGCTAAAACGGACATCAAAATTGACCTTAAGTAACAAACTGACAATATACAAAGCGATACTTAAACCGACATGGACATACTGTATGGGGTCCACCAAACATCCAGCATCGCTCGCATCCAGAGATTCCAGTCAAAAGTCCTTCTTACCATCCTTAATGTTTCTAGCCACACATTCCAACAGTCGACGAAGTCGCAAAATCCCGGTTCTCCTCATCCTAATCCACTCGTCTAGTCCCTTTCCTCTCTTACATTATCCCCCCGCGTCGGCTTAAACGCCGCTGGCCTAGAGATCTTCTTAGCCCTTAGACCATAATTGTTCTTGTGTCAAAAGTGCCATCATTGGGTGGTTTCTTTTATCACGACATACATGTGAAAAAAAATACATACTGCATTTGTACTTATAACATTCAATGTTCATTGTACAAAATAAAAAAGGTAAAAAAAATGTTTCAAGAAAATTAATCATGTTTTTACAATTAATATCTAGAATAATAAGTATTACCAGTTTCTTTTATTATTCTCCGTTAAACTTTTTTCTTAACGGAGTACGCTCGATTAATTTTGTACTGACTAAATAAATGATCTATAATATAACCCTTCTTGGCAGATCAATATCGGGACGGATAGTTGGAAGTGTCTGGTGGTTCTTTACGCTGATCCTGATCTCCTCGTACACGGCCAACTTGGCAGCATTCCTTACCGTCGAACGTATGGTCGCCCCTATAAACTCTCCCGAGGACCTCGCCTCACAGACCGAGGTCCAATACGGTACACTCTATCATGGTTCGACGTGGGACTTTTTCAGGGTAAGGGAAAAAAAACAAATCTCACGCGGTCCGATTATCTTGTCTGCAATTTAACGGGATACTGTAGCAGGAAAGAGGTAATTCCTGAAGGAGCGCCAATAACAATAGTTATGCCTTAATAATGGTTTAGACAAGAATGTACAATACCTGTTCTGTGGTCTGCGAGCGGTTGGATTTCGTGTGTTTCTATCTCCTCTCGCCGGTTTGCTCTTTTGATAAAGACCAGAAGAAGAAATAAAGAAAGAAGAATAAAGACCAGGAGACAGAAAGACACGAAGTCTACGGTACAAAAATTTACATTTTAAAAATAAAATCTGAGACCCTCAGTGGATAAATTAATACAAAAGCGACAATATTCAATATTTTGGTACATAATAATTTAAAATTATTTTACCCACTTATATATATATATATATATATATATATATATATATATATCCTTACATTTTTTATTTAAATAGGTAAAGTGACGATTTCTCAGGTTCAAACTGTCTCCACATGTTGGTACCCGTTTATTCCTAATTTTCAGAAAAGAGGGGTATTTCGAATATTCTCCCCAACTGAAATTATTCATTTTTTAATTTATTCAACGATGCCTCATGGCCTTTTGTTGTTTTCAGAAATCGCAGATCACCCTGTACAGCAAAATGTGGGAGTTCATGAATTCGCGATCGCACGTTTTCGTGAGGACTTACGACGAGGGCATCAGGCGGGTGCGCACCTCGAAGGGGAAGTACGCGCTGCTCATCGAATCGCCGAAGAACGATTACATCAACGAAAGGGAGCCCTGCGACACGATGAAAGTCGGAAGGAATTTGGACGCCAAAGGATTCGGAGTTGCGACACCGCTGGGATCTCCGCTTAGGTTAATAGATAACAAAATTCGCCTTTTTCCCATTTTCCTTCAATTTAAAAACCTATTAAAAAAGTATTGAAAGTTTAATTCGATTTAGAACTCGACTAGTGAGAAGCAATAAAACACATTTCTCTAACGGCGCCAGGATACTAGACCGGCACTCTTGTGAAGCAATGCGGGTTTAGTATCAGTAAGTTCTAACGGGTCGGTTCTCCCCGCAATTTTCTAGCATTATAACTTTCCCAATTTTTCAAACTAGTATTGCACATATTTCAATGGATCTGTATGTCCCAATACGCGTATAAATTAACTTTGACAGATACTGGACAAACATACAGTAATAATTTGGAGAAATAATGACTCTTTAATTTTTAAACGGTGTATCTAATATGATAAGCTCTGAATAGAGTGATTGTATTAATAAAAACAAGCAGCATATTTTAAAATAAAATCGTTAATTTGTTTCCATGATTTCTGTATGCCAAAGGAGGCCAAAAGCTGTCTTTCCAAATATTAATACCCTGAATCATTTAATCAATATTGGACACTCAACAATAAATAAAAATGAATTCTCTTCTGAAATTGCAAAGCGCATTCCTTCAATTGCTATTTCCTTTCCCTAGATGAAATAAGTGACCCATCTAATTTTTAAATAATTAAAGTACTCAATGTACAAATATTATTTTAATTTTCCAGGGAAGTAGTAAATCTAGCCGTGCTGTCCTTAATTGAAACAGGTGAACTAGCAAAACTGAAGAACAGATGGTGGTATGACAGAACTGAATGCAAGCACAGTGACAAGGTCTGTATTATGAAACAAATTTGGGTATTATATTAATAATAATATATTATAATCAATAAATATACAAATATATATTTTTATCCAGTAATATAAATAATGCAAACATATATATATATATATATATATATATATATATATATATATATATTGAGCAGTATGATCCTTGAAGAGTTGATATACTGTTGCTGTTGTTTAAATATTCAATAATTATTACTGCTTCCAACATTTCATAGATGTTCAAGCAATGAGATGATCATTGTTAAAAATCTAAAAAATATAAAACAAAAATGTAATTATTTTAGTATTTTAAAAATTGCTATCGAATAAGGCATCTGTATAAAAACAACAATATAACTGAAGTATTGGTAAACAGGCACATTGATGACCGCCATTAAATTATTACCAGTAAATTATACAGCAGAGTAAAAAAATACAGTATATCATCTGCAGCAAAATAATATCATTTAAAAAAAAGAACTAAATAATTACCAATAAATCATAATTATACCCTACTAATATTTTTAATATTTAACATAAAAACATTATTGAACCTATGAAAAATTTTTGTTTACAGCAAGATGCTTCAAGGAATGAGCTGTCCCTGAGCAACGTTGCGGGAATATTTTACATTCTAATTGGCGGACTCATTTTAGCCATGGCAGTAGCCCTACTGGAATTTTGCTACAAGTCACACACAGAAGCGACAAGAGCGAAGGTAGAAAATAAAGATCATAATTTAAAAATTCCATAATATTAAAACAAACGTAGTTAAATTTCTATTTCAATTCATTAGATATGTGGAGTCAAATTTATAATATTTCTTAATAAGTCCATGGACATACAATACAATGATACAATAGGAACTTTTTATTTTAGATACCTTTGTCGGACGCAATGAAAGCTAAAGCAAGACTAACAATTGGTGGAAGAGAGTTTGACAACACAAGAGTAAGTATGCCTAGTTTATTATACCATACACTTTTACGAGTGTTCAGTAATATTAATTCCAAATGTACAATGGTTATTTCTAATAACAAATCTTTCTATAACTAACACACTGTTAAGTTGTTTTGACTGTTGACTAGATCCATCATCTAATACATGATGAATTATTGTTTAAAATATTTTTCTTATTTTAAACTGTGATAAAAATTAAATTAATTAATTGTGTTGCATTAATTCAGGAGGCTACTCTATATACTGTGTAGTTGACACATGTAATTAACTAATAAATAAATAATTCCATCTCTCTTGAAAGTAAAATTAAATAATTTTATTAGAATTAAAAATTAACTACTTTTCACCAAAATTATTAAATATTAAACATTAATTTTTATTTCATGTTGGTTTTCTTTGTGTATTTATTTCAATTCTTCTTTTCTTCATTTAGCACTGTGTACTGTTGTTAGTCTAGCTGCTTTGTCATGCATTGCATTTTATGCCTAAAGATGCCAACTGTTTACAAATGATTTGCAACCTAACTAGCTTATTCATTTTAAAAAAAAATAAAATACAGAGTTTTGGATAATTTCAAAATTTGACACAAATAGCCGTTGCGATAGTTGCTCACATAGGCAGAAATAAACAGTGCATGTGATAAATTGATTATTTATAGCAGTAATGTAGAGTTAATTGTTTTATATTGGAGCATGAATTATTTATTTTTAATTTGTTCTGCAATGTGAGAAGCTATTAATGTTTATAAGGCACAAATTATACATGTTATATACATCTCAATGCTTAGCAAATTAGAAAGACCATTAATAAATAAAATTGTGAATTTATATAAAATGCTCACGCAATTGCTGTTTGTACAAATTTTGAAATACTATTAGAATAAATTCACAATTTATTTTAAGTATTTTTGTTGTAAATATTTTTTTATTTCAATAGAGATTTTATTTAGTGCTGAATTGAGTTTTTTTATGTTCAGTTGTACGGGATTGAGTAATAAGTTGCATGGCAAAGGTGTCAAGAAAGCAAAGCAGTTTAAAACAATAGTGAGTACAAAGATTGTGGCCACCTTTGAATGCATGCACCAAATTTCAGTTTCGGTTTATTACCACTTTAATGCTTTTATTACAGTATGTTATGATAAAATATCCAGGGCATAGTTTTTAATTTGCATCTAAAAACAAACCTAAAAAATCTGTTCACTGTAAAATTGCACAAATGCTGTGTAAAGGATTAAAAATTATGAAATACTTATGAAATATTCTGAGCTACTTTTATTAATTCTGAAACTTCTTACTGCATGTCTTAGTTACATATTCTAAACTTGCCTGTTTTAAAAATATTTCTTGTTGCTACTGCTTTAATACAATTTGTCTTATTATTACCAAGAAAGGTGAGCTTTTCTCAGCTATAAATATTCAAGAAATAAAATATTAATGATATTTATAGAATAAATAATAAAATAAGAGCCCGAATTTCAAAGCCATGTATTGTATGCTTTTGTCTGGAGTGATTTAAGAGAATGGCTATCGTATTTCTCAGATGCTATTAATATGTTGCAAGCTATTAAGTGATTTCTGTTATCCATTAAATTTTCTATTATTTTTTCACTACTCCAACAGAGGTCCATCTAGGGAACACCAGAGTTGTACTTGAGTATGGGTATTCAAATTAACTGTAATATATTGTGCATATATATACTGAGCATGTTCTGAGACATTAACAATAAACACCAATCCAGAGAAGGCTTTTATCCAGAGCAGGTTCAGAAATTAGGATTACCGTAGATTTCATGTGTTTCTATCGCTGGTTTGTTCTTTTGCTAGACCGTTTTCGGCTGCTCGAAGCGACATAATAAACGAAAAAATAAATTCCCAAAGTGATGCTATTCGCCCCACTAATACTCCTAAATAACCTCACCCCCTTTCTGACCGATAATCTGACTTAAGCCGATTAATAAAATTCCTACCAACCCAAATAAGACAAACAACATCCCTCAAAAACACAATAACAAGACACATATACATAGACACGATAAACAGACAACCACCACAGTACAAATGACAGTGACAGTGCAGTGAGGATGCCCAAAAAACATCCAAAGTGCCAAAAGTGATTAACACCGCTACTGAAGATGGCGACGGGCCAAAACTGGTCTAGCAAAAGACCAAACCAGCGAGAGGAGACAGGCACACGAAACCTATGGTAAATCAGATTACTAAGAGCCCACAGAGGAAGGGTCTAGGACAAACAGAATGGAATGAATGCTAAAAATCTACCCGAATCTGTCGGCTTATATAAAAATATTTTATTTTGCATAAATGCATGACTGAATCTGAAAACATTTATTGGGTAACCTATTGATCCTTGTCGAATCGTGAGATTAATCTTCTTTTTTTTTTGTAAATTGTCAACAGAAAAGGGAAACCCTGTTTCAATACTACTCGTCGGGTAACGCGATCAACCAGCAGGAGAGCGACCAGCTGCACAGCAACACGCACACTCAGGTCTGATGTCCGAGCAGGCTGTTCTAGACTTCGCGAAGCCCAAAGCGGGCCAGCTGAGGTGCCCCCTAAGCCGCTAGCTGAAGCGTCCAGCGTCTACTGCAACGGCCCAGTGGAGACACAGTGAACTATAAATTGGACAGACGGACAAAAAAAAAAGAGAAAGGACGTTATTCGTGATGTTGAATAACATCCGACCCAATAGCGGTGCTGTCCCTTGGACAGGTCGAGTGAATAATTTAGCAGTGATCCATAAACAATAATTATGGGATATAAAATTTTTCAGTGAGTTAACTTTCGAACAGAATACAGGATTGTGAAACTATGGCCAACTAAAGTTGTTACAGAGCATTAGATATAAACATAGAACAATATTAAGTAGATTATATTAATAATAAGATAATACTAAATATATTAAATTTTCTGTTCTTTTTTTACAGAGAAAAAAATACCCGCAGCGATAATTGTCCTGCGTACAAAATTTAAATAAGAAATTCGATACTTAACTTTAGCTTATAACAGAAATGGTTCTAAGAATGGATTGATGATGACATATACAAATAATTTATTTTTCCCCTTTGATTGTATATGTCGTGTTCGATATTAACTCAGATGCGATGTAAATATATATAGATATTATTTTATAAACTACAAACTTGTTAGACCTTTATGAATTCAAGTTTAAAAAAAAAATGGTTGTGTAGTAATTAAATAATCGAGTACTTGTTTACTGTGTAAATGTTTTGTAACAAGGTGTAACATTGGTAAAAAAATCCGTTATTAATTGCTTTTTCAGTTTATTTGGCGTGCGTTATATACATATATTTAAAAATATATAAATATAATAAATTTTAATGTCTAGACGGAGTCCGAAAATGAGGTCTGGCAATTTGAACGTTGCCGGACGGATGAAATTTAAAATTCAAATTCGAGTTACCGCTCAGTCGAAATGCCACAAAAACAATATGCAATGTATTAGATAGTATTCGATATCTGTGATGTCTCATAATAAGTAAACGCAACTGCAAAATGTAGCCTATCCCAATTGTTAAATAATTGTCCCCGAAATCCCTATTATCAATATTACATAACAATCTCAATGTACACCAGAGTATACAGTCTTGTTTAATATAACCGTTTCCGTAATGTTTATCATTTTATTGTGTGTTAATTGAAGATCTGACTGTATTAGGTGTGATGTGTTTGTTGTAAATGGTTAACTCTTAGGTGTTGATGACGAACGGTTTAATCGCTTCCCGAGCGACTTAAGTATACTGATTAAAAGGGATGGTTGTAAATACATAAAGGAGGATATCGAACTAAATTGATTTTGCATTTACTTCCGCTGTCGCCCACCTGTAATCTCGAAATACGTTTGAGTCGTTTACCCCCGAACCTGTAAACTAGAAAGCTCAGTACACTTTTCTGTGATGCAACTGAAGAACCGGTTTCGGCTTTTCATTGGCATTAGACTGACTACTGGCGCGGTGTTAATAATACCGCTCCGAACAACATTTGGCTCATCGGAGAGGGTACGAGGTACTAATTTTAAATTAACAATCAAAAGCCCACAATTTACTTCTTTGTACATACACCGATATATTCCACATATTTTTCGATACCTCTCAGTCAGTTCTTTACCACAGTGCGATGCCAATATCAAGTGTCAGAATATATATATATTTGTATATTTTTGGCTTAGGCATAAAATTGAACTGAAAATATTTGTGTTAAGAGATTGGTGTTTTAATTGTCTACCCCCTTAAAACAGGGTTCTTCTTTATGGTGGAACCGAGGGGATAATTTTTTGTGTTTAAACTGTGTACGGATGAAAATTGTCGATGGAGGAGTCTGTGCTTGACTTAGGACAAAACTGTGTAAATATTAATGGAAATTGTAAATTACAAAGTCGGCAATTATCATCTTCGGAGAAAAAGTAATTCTAAATGTTCTAATGTAAATATTAATTAAAATTTAATCGTTAATGTACCAACATTGATCTAATTTACTTTTGTGACATCGTAAAAAAAAATACAAAAAACAACGTATATATTGAATATTATTGCTTTAAGAAATACTGTGTAATGTACAGAAAATGGTTTAGTTAATGCTGCCTCCATTTAAACACTTCCTAAAAACTCAAACGGTATCATGTACAAATCATGTTTTAACATTTTTCATATTATGTATGTGCCATATAGACTTTTGTTGGAAATGTGTATTTAACATTATAATGTTTTTTAAATAAAATATTGTTATTTATTACTCGTGGATTTATTATGAATTCCCACCTGATCCCATCCTGTGCAACTGAAAAATTCTTTGGTGCGACAATCTCGAAGAGATCTAATGGATTCTACATGGTGAGAGACCAATCAAGTTTTTTCATCACATTTTGAATATGTTGCAATGTCTGTAGCTGCTGAAAACAATTAATAATTAATTTATGTAAATGCCAGGCTGAACCTTGCATAAACATAGTATTTACTACAAAAATGCAATAAAATTGTAACATCAACTACTGATGTATTGGGAAAATGTAAATTTAATTTACATAGTAAAAAGTAAAAGTAGGACAGTCATTTTTAAGAGAATAATAAAAAAAACAATGTTGGGGCAACATTTCGTAATACTTATAAAATTTGCTGTTAATTATTCTTAATTACCTATCGTTACTTCCTTATACATTGTATTTTTTAAAACCATGACTGACAAGATCCACAAAATTTTGACCCTTTTCTTCGGTAAGGGGGGCTAAGGTGACAGGCGAAAAACTTATTTTTGTATCAGGAGAACAAGGCTCAACAGGAGGTCGACAAGTTGGACTCCTCGGTGTATTAGTTCAGCGGCTGGCTACTAGATGGCGTTACAGTGGCGCGAGTCGGAGTCGGTTCGCCGAGGTTTCGTGCTTCTCCGCTAGAGGGCGCGCGCATTACCGCTCAGTCAATCCAATTCAACAAGTTTCGCAGCATTTGTATGCAGAAAACCCCGCAGTCATGATCTAAGTACGCTTCATGTTCACAACATTATTTTCTTATTAACAGCATTATTTAAAATATCATTCATCCCCAAGCGAAATTGATTATTTCGGAATATAAAGAATCAACATACCTTTATTGAAAAATAATTTTGGTGAGCAAAATATTGTTTAATAAATAATTCATATTTTAATATGAATTTTAAAAATATTATTGCAAATAGAAGCTGTTATTTCATTGCTGTATATGGTAGATTTGTTGCTAGTTCTCTTTGTCAACAGACAATTGGATAAATACCATTCTCATTGAATTTTTTCAGAAAAAAAATTCATCTGTTGAATGGCCTAGAGAAGATCCATAGAAATTTAGGTAAGTAAATTTCTGCACGATCCCAACTGGACTACTTACACATAGACTTTGATTAAATTTGGTACTTGATAAGAATAGGCAAGTAATTCCTGTTGGGATTATTTCCATTTGGTTATATCAATTAATTCCAATTATTTCCAGATTATTTGGGGACAGAAATATTTTAAAAAATACTGCACCCATTCTTTCTTCTGGAACACTATTATTTTTATGGAAATTTCAAATTTTTACTAAAATTGCTGTATAAATTAGCTGTTTCACTATTCAAGTTTACCACAACTTTGAAATGTGAACAATTTAAACCTTCCTAATTTACTTCAGCTCTCTTACTTGGCCTTAAGAGTATCATTGATTAAATATAATTTAAGATGGATCAGTAGTAACATTTGGAACTAGAATTAAGGGAAGGAGGGGCCATGGGACCTGAAAAAATGGTGAAGGGGACCCAAATGAAAGAAACTTTGAAAATTTATTTTTATTCAATAAATTATTTTTATATTCATTATTGATATTTATTTTTATTCAGTTTTTATATTTAAATAATTTGTACATACTTATTCAACAATCTTGCATTGCACAAAAATTTAATATAAATAAAAATATTCTTGCTTATTCAGAATAGTAATAGAACAAGATATAATATTCACTAATTGGTATATTTACTGTATTAATATTGATTTATATCTAATTTATTTTAAAATAGTACACACAAATTTATTAAAGCAATGGAAATTATTTATTTTCTTGCTTATTATTTATTTAATTTCTATATAAACGTTTCTAATATAATTCAGACTTGAAGTAATTGAGTAATGACTTTTAAAAGAATTTTTTTCACACCATTAGTTGACTATTAAAAATTCTTTTTTATAAGTATTGGAATCATATAAGAAACATTATATTCCACTTTTTTCAAACAAATGCTAACTGAAATTTGCATTTCACAGAATGTTCACTGCTTTGCAATTTATTTCTGATAAACTATTTCAATACTGCATTATTAAAAGTCGTTTATTCTAATGCAAGTGAAGTCACTGACCTTTTCTGGGCTCAAACTTTTAACTTTCAAACTTACAAACTTTCCAATAAGCCATCCAATAATTTTCCATTCTGGCCTCAATTTTATTCCTTTCTTTGAAGTAGTTTTATATTCAATATTCCAAACTTTTTCAGAAACTATAACCAATGCATGCATAATTATCCCAGGGGAGCCAGTGAACTCACCTGAAATATGTAATATTCACTGCTCCTTTTTTAAAAATTTTATTTTCCTTCCTTCAATTTGCAATGCAATAATAGCCTAATCTTCCATCAGGTTGTTTGCACAAATAAGCAGGATTTTTGTTACTTGATTTGTTCACACAGACTAGAGAATAATCAATTTTTTTACATTATCATATATGATCCATCCTCTTCCTTTAATGTAATGCACTTTAAATTTAATGCAGTCGAAATCAGTTTAGCAAAGATAGTGTATTGATGAATCACAGTTTGGTTTCGAAAAATTTGTAAAAACCAAAATAGACCCAGACTTTTTACGTTTCAAAAATGTATTGATTCTGATTGAGTTATAGAATTTCCGATCAAGTTGAGTTATAGAATTTCAAACCCAACTCTCGACAGCATTATTTTTGCAACAACCCGATAAATTGTGCAGTAACAGCCAGCGTTGGAAGAGTGTTTTCGGAAAGAATAACCTGATGAATTTTCCTCTCGCACATTGAACGATATAAATGACTGAACCATAAAAGGTTCTTTGGTTCGAAAATTTGAATTAAACAGTAGAACAAACAGGGCTCAATATGTGGTGCAACTGTCTGGAAATTGGTCGCGAAAGTTTGACCGTTCGGGATGAATATCGAATAACGAAAACGGGGCTGCTCGCGTCCAAATTCTCTCAGCGTCATTTAGTTAGCAATAACGTTGAGTAGTTACGCGTGTCATCTGCCGATGAATCACCCGGTTAGCCCTGTCCGCTACTGCACTGTCACTACCGCTGTATTTCATGTTGTTTTTTATTTGAGTTTATACACGATTTATCTCCCTTTTTGTTATTGTTATTCGGGCGACCGAGCGTTCGCTCAAAACTTTATTTCTCTTCGAGTTACCGAAAAATCGCGGTAATGAGCTGAGAAAATATTATACAATAATATTATATTCCACTCCCAGTGTAACTATAGTGTACGATTGACCCAACGACGACGAAACTGAAATATTATTCCAAAGCATAGCGAGGGAAAGTTTATCTGGCGCGCTTCGAGGAAAAGCAATACGCATTGTATTCTTTCGGCGAGGTCTAATTCTACGAATATTTTCAGCGCTGTATTCCTTCGCCCTCGAATCTATATTCTGTCGTTAAACAGCGAAAAGATTTCAGGTGAAATGTTTTCTTTTTTACCGAGATCCGGGCTTTATTGCCTGGGCGGTTGTCATGGAAACGCGCGTTGTTTCTGCATAACCCCGCAACGTTGGCCGGGCACAAGCGAGAAATCGTCAGATAATGTAAAATTACGCCAAATTTCTTACAATAAGGAGAATGTTTGGGGCCGTGTGCTCTATTCTCTGAATTCATTCAAAACAAAGCACCTTTTCCTTTTTTCTTCGATCTTAATTTTTGTAAAAAAAAAAAGATGAAAATTTGGGATCTAGCTAGAAATGAAAAAGATGGAGTCTCTTCTTTTCAAGAGAACGGTATATTGGCAAAGAATGCAACATGCGATCGGAATCATATATTTTTGTGACGGAGTACGTCGGCGGTGCAATCGACATGCCGCGCGAAGAAGAGCATTCGCAATGGTTCGAATCGTCCAGATTGAATTTTCTAACATCTTTGAAATTTATTTACGGCCGGAGCGAATAGATGACATCAGCCGAATGGTGTGAAAAACAACTTGGCTCGCGTTTGGTTGGACATTAGCGCCCGGCTAACTGAAAAATATTTCACATTCAGTATTAATTTTACGGACGTTTAACCGTTTTTTAAACGGGACCAGGAATCTCTGCTGTACTCGCTGGCTATATATATCAGCTTCGAATTTGTTTAGCGATTTAGGAGGCAGCGTAAGAGCGGGGCGCGCCTAAGTGGCTATCAGCCGCCAGGAGTCGATCACTGGCTCCGGCCGCCGATTAAGGACTCAATCTCGTTTAAACGTTTAATTGTACGTAAGAGAGGGCGGTAATACCCACTACGCCTCCTACAACCCCCTCCAGGATTGCTCCGTCGGTCCAATACTAATCGCTACCCAAACCCAAACCCAATTATCCGCTGTAGCGGGTTGGGTAGGTGCAGTTATTGGAAAACCGCCTACCTATTGGGCCGATGATCGGAAAGTCTCGACTGAGGAAAGGTCAAGGCGTAAGCTTCATTTATATACGGTTAAACGTCGAATATTTATCCCCCGTGCGTTTCCGTGAGACAGGAAGTAATCTGAATCTTATTTTGATGAAATGAATTTTAAGTAATAAAATCCCGGTGTTCCACAACGCCCGTGCTGCACAATTTTACGATAATCCTTACTTCTTTAAATGTATGCCAGATAATGTTATTTGAGATGACCGTAGATTTCGTGTGTTTCTGTCTCCTCTCGCCGGTTTGGTCTTTCGCTAGACCGGTTTCGACTGCTCGCCATCTTCAGTAACTGTCACTGTCGCTTGTACTGCGGTGGTTGTCTGTTTGTCGTATGTACATATATGTGTGTCTCGTGACAGTGACAGTGCAGTGAGGATGCCCGAAAAACATCCAAAGTGACTAACACCGCTACTGAAGATGGCGAGCGGCCGAAACCGGTCTAGCAAAAGACCAAACCGGCGAGAGGAGAAAGAAACACGCGAAATCTACGGTATTCCAACCCCTCGCAGACCACAAAGCAGGTATGTTAAATTATTTGAGATAAGTTTTCAATGTTTTTCGTTTACAATGATACTGTGGAAAACGTATAATCGAAGAACGGATACGGCGGAAGGCGGCTTAAGGCATAAAATCCAACAACCAGAGCTCGTCTGGTTTATATTAATGGACTCTTCAATACCGGAATGTTGTTGTCATTTTTAGTATATCGAAGCGTTTGTTTCAGATTGTTTAGGCGCAATGTTTCAGCACAGCAGTAATAGTTATGTTTTCCAAGACTGGTTGTCGACTGAATTTTCCTATTCCTCGGTTTTCTCGTCAGGAAAATATCCACGGACGAAGAAAACTTTCTGTACAATACGATTTGTTACACTCGTCCCTCACGAATTCTCGACGTGTGGAAATAACACATTTCTACAACACTTTGGCCTCGATTTTCAATAAAATAAATTATTAATTCGGGCGTCGAGTGAGCGAGCTCACCGGGCATGCATCGGCTTTCGGTCACGCGAACGGTTCGCGAACTATAATAAATATTTATTAAATAGCTTTACAGAAGAAATCGAAGCCGCGATTATGCGGCATCGAATCGGAATATATATATATATACATAGAAAATTCCTAGCGCAAATGCGGATTAAAATACGGAGCGGAAACACACGCAATAACTGACGAACGCACGGGTATAATTCCTTGAATAATGCATTATAACAATTGTGGAGCGTTCGCTCCTATATGGAATGCTTATAAACTAAAACGTCGGCATGAGAGGTATTTTCTCGCTCCAGCGACGTTAGAGTACCCGGGTAAACTTTTAATTTTTTCAACCGTCCCCTGTATTTAAGCACCAATCAGGGTGACGAGCATCGAATAATTCAATTTTCTTCCGCGAAAATACATTTACCTACGCGCTGCCGATTCCAACCGAACGATTCCTCTTATTACCGTTGATTTCGTGTGTTTCTGTCTCCTCTCGCTGGTTCGGTCTTTCGCTAGACCGGTTTCGGCCTTCAGTAGCGGTGTTAGTCACTTCGGCAATTCGGACATTTTTTTTCGGGCATCCTCACTGCACTGTCACTGTCGCTTGTACTGTACTGAAACCGGTCTGGCAAAACCCAACCAGCGAGATAGAAACACAGGAAATCTATGGTATTCCAACAACGTCGCGGACCACGAATCAGGTATTCTAAACTAATTCCTCTTATTCCTACCGTCGTATTGTTAATGGTTTAACGTCCAAAGGGGTTATTATAGGATGTGGGAAGGGGGGGCGATATCTCGAAGGGGTTGGTACCGCTCCCGAACGTACAATTTAACAGGGCGCGAGCTTATGTTTAAGTAATGAACACGGAGGGGCCCTTATCTCTAAGGGGTTCGGTTACCCGAACCGGGACGGACCTACGCCCTCTCAATACAATCTGGTGCGTGTGTGCAGGCCAAGCGTGCGTGAGGCTTATCCGCGAATATTAATGAAAGCCCGATAAATACACGCATACAATTTCCGAGCGAAGGACTCGGCAGAACCTTCGAGGAAATGAGGTATTACCTGTATACGGGCCATTGCGAAAAAGGTCGGGGGTCGCGATTTGATAACGCGCGCCGGGAAAGTTTTACAAGTAAAACTTTACAAATCGCCCGAACCGATCATTTTATTTGAATAACGCCTAAGCCTTCCGACCCGACTCTACCGCCGGCGGTCTATACGGGGAAATGGGGAAGACATAAAAGCTTCCAGCAACGGTAATACTATCCCGTCTTAAAACTCTATTCAAAACATTTCATTGTACATTCAGTTGTGACCAGCAGGAAGGAGAATAAGGAACGTCCGATGTGAGGCCATTGAATTTAATTACAGATAGGGGGACAAACGGGCGGGGAAGTAAATGGGCCACAACTAAAATGTTGAGCCCTGTCCAAGAATAACTATTGCATCGGTTTGCTGTACTCTCAATCCGGCTACCGCAATTCTAATAAGTTTATTTAAATAAATTTTGTATTCAAACTTACCCAACTTGAACGTTACCTATAATCGCATTTGACCCACGAAACTACGTTGTGTAGCTGTACAAGTCATCAGCAAAAGGCAGACGTACTGTACTAACAGTACGCAGATAGGATCGTAGAGGTGATCGGACAAGGGAAATCCGAATCTCGGAATTGTTTTCAATTTTGACGACCAACACCCCAAACTGAGTATTCAACAAGACCAAATTGTGAACTGTGGAAACCGTCCCCGGACGGTATCTAGAATAACCCGAGGTTGGATATCGGTACCCTAGAATCTGGTACGATCTCTCCTGACCGACCGTCCAGTATATTACAGAAGTAAATTACAATTTTGGGTCACTCTTCCCAGACAATGAGAGTCTCGGATTCGTCGGTTGGTTGAGGAGACCGTTCCTGTATTTTGGACCGAAAGCAGTGGGCTCTCACTCTCACTCTCTCTCTTTCTCTCTCTCTCTTATCGATGCCAAACTGGATCAAGAGGCCTCGATCCGAGACAGATCCCAGTGCGAAGTTAGCAGATCTCAGAGCCCTACTTTATGTCCGGGCTTATTTTGGCTGGAAAACTCGGCTTAATCTCACACGATGAACGAGATCTGATGTATTAGATGTTCAGGATTAAAATTGGCAATTGCAGGAAAAGCGTAAATACAAATTGTTTTGGTCCACAACCTTCTATATAATTTTTGTACGGTCTAATAGGGTTACTCCAAATACATTATATTATCATAAATTGAAAAACAAATAAAAAATACTAATTCCATTAGATTTGTTGTGTTTCTGTCTCCTGTCGCTGGTTCGGTCTTTTGCTAGACCGGTTTCGGCCCTCGCCATCTTCAGTAGCGGTGTCCGGTCACTTTTGGCCCTTTGGATGTTTTTCGGGCATCCTCACTGCACTGCCATTGCTACTGAAAAACTGAAAGACCAAACCAGCGAGGGGAGACAGAAACACAACAAAGTTACGGTATTCCAACCCCTCGCAGACCACAAAACAGGTATGTTCACTAACAGGTATTATCTACTAATTCTAGATTATTAAAAACCAATTCACTATGCTCAAATTTCATTTAGTATATAATCTCCTACTTTCATTATAATTTATAGTCGATTTAGTTCTACTGACTAATTTTTATGTAATATAAGTTTAACGGAGCAGCATTATTTGTTTTTATACAATACTTTGGCTATTAAATCCGGGCGAATAAAGTGATATATTTTGTTTAGAAGTTGACGCGTGCGAAATTGAATTGCCCCCCGACTCTAAAATATTCGGCCCATGTCTTCCGGCTGGTGCCGTTACAGAACTCGGAAAGAATCCCGACTCTAAACTACTTTCGGTAAGGTTTTCAGAAAGGGCAAAACGTAAAAATTTAAGGCTTGTCTAAAGTAAAACCCAGCGAGGTGGGGGGGGGGGACGTCGACATGAGTCGTAGGGTTTTATGTCGAGTGAATAAAAATTCCAATTTCAATCAATCTCGCCAACAAGTTCAACTGCACTAAAACGGCAATATCTCGAACAGGGAGTCAAAACAGCGGACTGGGTTCATAATTGAACATTTAAATTGGCCTATTAAACAATAATAATAATAAAGCTTGAATGTTTATGCAGAAGAATATATATTAAGCACGATTGCTTATCACAGACATATTTTATGGTTCGAGCCCTCAAAAAAAAAAAAGAATCGATATCAGCTAAGCCCGAATCTAATCTTGGAGCCGGGGACTTATTTTCGTCGACTTAACAAAGCCGCGAAGCCAAACAGCCCCCTTCTTTGTTTGTAAACTTTCCCTCCCCGTAATAATTGAATTAAAATTAAAGCCCCCGGCCGGTGGTTCATCCCCCTGCTACCCCGTCGTCACGGCGAGCACACCTATACCCAACTAGAGCGGTCGGCCTAACTCGATTTCTGCACACTCAACACGCCTCGAAACACTCCCCCCGCTCATTTTTTTTTCACCTTTTCTCAACACGGAGGTAAAACTAAACTCCTCGCTTTTCCGGATAAATATACATAATTAAATTTATTAATCCAATTTTTCCCAGCACCCTCGCGTCGCTTAATAATCCTTGCATTGTCATTACAGACCAATGCTAAAAAAACCAGTAGCGCAACAACTTAAGAGAACAAATTCAACCTGCAATTTATTGTAGATTTCGCGTGTTTCTGTCTCCTCTCGCCGGTTTGGTCTTTTGCTAAACCGGTTTCAGATGCTCGCCATCTTCAGTACCAGTGTTAGTCATTTTTGGCACCAAATACCAAACCAGCGAGTGGAAACAGAAACACACGAAATCTACGGAATTTCTTTAGCGTATTGAAGACCAACCGGTCAATTTCGGCACTTTGGATGTTTTTCGGGCATCCTCACTGCACTTGCACTGTCACGCCATTGTGAAGGTGGCGAGCGGCTGAAACCGGTCTGGCAAAAGACCAGGACCAGCGATAGGAGACAGAAATCTACGGTATTCCAACCCCTCGCAGAACACAAAACAGGTATTTTAAATTACAATTTATTGCTGTCAAGTGAAATCGACGTTGGAAATAGTTCAGCAATAATAATAGGCTTTGCATTAATATCCAAGGGTATATTCGTTTTTATAATATACCTGTTCACTTTGCCTCCCATACGATCAAAAAGCGCTATTCACCCGAGAAGTTGAAGAGTTCAAACGAATGAAATATTACAGCTCAACAAACGGTTTAGACTGACGCAGCTTTATTTTGTAGTCGTAAAACAAGAAAAAAAGGGGATACAACCGAACGGTCGTCCGGGAAAATATTTACATCCGGCAATTTTCAATATGGAACGATCTCCGTCCGCGTTTGGAATTCCGCGTTTTGAATTCCGGTAATCGAATCCGGGGCCGGTCCAAGCGGCCGGCATTTTCGTGAACGTCCCGGCGAACGAATTTTTCGAGCGATGAAGATTTGCGATAAGTCGACGGAAATAAAATTGAAAAAAAAAAATATAAGAAAAAACCGCCGGCGGCCCGAAGGGATTTGTCAGCTCGGAAATGCGGAGGCTTTGATTCCGCACCGAACCCCCAACCCCCACCCCCGCCTCCAGTCATGGCCCGGACCTAAACTTTGTTACTGATAAAACCGATAACTTTTCTAGTTTGAGTTGGAAAAAGGGTACCTCGTGGGGGGGCGGGGAGGAATAAACAGGGTCGGCCGAATCCTGCCCCATGGCATCGATTCCTTTTGTGCAATCACAACAATAGAGAGAGAGAGAGAGAGAGAGAGAGAGGGAGAGAGGGAGAGGAGAGGAGGGAGAGAGAGAGCCCTGTCAAGGACGGACCCCGCTTTTTTACTCCTCTCCCGCTGAAATTTACCGATTTGATTTTCATTTTAATGGTCCGGCGATTCACCTAGCCGGTATACAACGCCGTCGTACGGTTTCAGATTTTATTATCGCTCGACAGCAACGGAAATAGAATATTAAAGAGAAAAAAAAATTCCAGACCGAGGGAAAGATTTAAACTGTATCGGTAAGATACCCGGAGACGTCCCAAGTACATTACACCAAAGCGTCAACTACATTTTATAATTATTAACAGTCCTGTTGAAAATTTCAAATGTGCCGTCGTACTTTCCAGCATTTAGGATGGAAAATCTATCCCTATGGTATTCTCTGCAAGTCCCCGGAGTTGGCAAAGCTCTAGCGGTCTTCACGCATCCGAAAACGAGATATTGGTAAGTTGGGAAATCATTCTTGTTCGAGCAATAATTGTTCCTAGGACAACTGTTTCCCTTAGATGGATTACGGCCGTTCGATATAATTACGCAGAATAATTAAACAGAATATAGCTGAACATAACTCAATATAACTTAGTATAACTCAATATGACTGAATATATTCTAGCCCCGTAGAGAAACGTTAAAAATCGAAAATTTTTGGTTTTTCAAAAATGTTCGTGGCTTTTTCCCATACTCAATTCAATCAATGGTCCCAGACGGAGTTACACTTACTCTATATATAGGAAAGTTGAAAAATCGAAAATTTTGGTTTTTCAAAAATGGATTTCCGGATTTTTCTCATACTCGGTGAAAACCATGGTCCCCAAGTGAGTTATACTTGCCACTGGAAGGAAAGTTGAAAAATCGAAAATTTTTTTTTTTATATATGTTAATATTCCCAATTCCGTTAATATTATTTTCCCTGATATTTATATTATAGCTGTGGGCTGTTGTTAAATTGTTCCATATTATTCTTGCGTATTTCTCAGTGGGACCAATTAAAATATTCATTTCGGGGCCGGTGGAGGCCTTTTCTCGTCGCCACTTTCGGCGGCGACAGTTTGCCGAGCAGTTTAAACGAGAATTTGGTGCTCATGAATTGAGAATGCGCGGCGGCCACGTGGCCGCCTTGTCCGTGAGAGTCGAACTTGAACTAAGTCGGTGAACTGATTCCCTGAAAAGGCGCGCAGTCTTAAGAAGCTCGAAACTTTCAGCGAGAACCATATATCTGTCGGTGATATACTGGAATGATTAATCAAATTTTTTGTCTTTAATTTCCATCGAATACCTTCTGTTTAGAAATTTTAACTTTTATGAGACCATATTTGGTGCGAATGCTATAATTGGCAATAGTTAGTATCGAGATGACTAAGATTTACTGGCCAGGGAGTTCTGAGGGCAATAACACACGCATGCCGACAAGAGAGAGCCAATTATCTTATTGGTTTTCATTATTACAACTTTCCCGATTATTATACCAAAATTCTACATACCGTAAGTATAATTATGGCCAAAATACCAATGTAATATAAAGGTAGAAAGGTTCGTTTATTGTAAACGATATCGTATGTACATTTAAATAAATTCACAAATGTCAACCGGACGAGCGATGAACGACATACTGACCCGGTTCAATATCATGTAAATTTTATGTGCAATATGTTCTTTGCATAAATTATGTTGTTTGCAGAAAATAAAGCGGCTACAATCTCTATTGTATGGAGTTAGAGATAGGCCCGGCATGTTGGGAAAGTATTGAAACAATAACATGATCGGGCCAACACAAAAGGGGATCCTATAAATCGGGGCCACTATATGAAAACGTCCGTTTTTGCGGTGCGTATAAAATGTGACCGAGATTTGAATAATTTTTTTTAAAATGGAAACGAACGCACGCGATCCCTTTCCGATATAAAAAGATATCCGGCGGCTTTAGAATCGTTTTTGTTTTTGCCTTTTATCCATAGCCGTTCCCCCGTAAGCGTAAAGTTGGCAACAATTGTACTCTTTTTACCCAACGCGTTATAGTATATTTTAAACGTAATTTCGGTCCATAAAACTCGTAATGTCAAATAAAAAATTACTAACTAGATTTAATAACAAAAATCACTCGTCTCCTCTCCTAAACAGACTTAAGAAGACAAGAAACTGTATATAGGCGTATAGTTAATTTTAGGGAGATGATCATCATGAACTACCTCGGTTTACAAATGTTGACAACAATCAACACTGGTTGTTTGTTCTACAATTTTATTTAATTGTGAAAAAAATAATTTTATGAGGACTATATTCATAAAACTTTACTCATAAACTAGGCCGGCTTAGTACCCCAATCAGCAGCAATTATATGTATATGTTCGGAATTCTATCGTTTCATCCCGCCAGGGTGATCATATCTCTCGGGTCCATAAAATATTTTCAGCAGTACGTCGCCCCAATCTTCAACAGCCAAAAAAATAAAACGCACGAAGAAATCCATTTCAAATTATCCGACAATTTCCGACAGTTCACGGCGGCGTTATAATAACTAAAAAAAAATGAAATAATCTCTAAAAGAGGCCGCGTTGCCGGCTCCCCGCGGTTAATTATTTGCTCCAATTAGCGATGGGCCCAATATCGGGCCGTCGGGTTAAACGCTAATAAACGGATTTCCGATGGGGCGGAACCGTTGATTGGTTAACTAACTGCTGGTTGGGTCGTTAGCCAGGGCTCGCATCACGCCCTTCCATCCGGCAACAGCCTTCGCCGGCTCTCCGCACACGAATTTTAATAATAAATTCGTTACGTCAAGCCCCCGTCCCCTATATCCAACTGGGCAGGCTTTGAAACGGCCCCTGGGACATGGTTCCAATTAATTTTTTAACATATTTTTTTAATATCTTACTATCTCTACCGTAGGTTTGTGGTGTTTCTGTCACAACATAACAAAACACGTATATATACACACACGACAAACTGACAAATACCACAGTACAAGTGACAGTGACAGTGCAGATGACCGAAAAACATCCAGAGTGCCAGTAGCGACTAACACCGCTACTGAAGATGGCGAGCGGCCGAAACCGGTCTAGCAAAAGACCAAACCGGCGAGAGGAGACAGAAACACCACAAACCTACGGCATTCCAACCCCTCGCAGACCACAAAACAGGTATGTTAAACAACTTACTATCTATTTCCCATATCGCTTATCTGTGTAATTTGGTTACGAAGGCTACAATAATTAGTAAGTAACTGGAATGATGGTATACGTTTTCCCCCATTCCGAGGTTTCTCCAAGAGCCAGTACTACGGTAACGCCTCCGCGTAAAGTAGTTTTTTTTCAGAAAACTGGTAAACTATCCCTAATGACGAAAACGAGCCCACGATAACCAGAAAGTAGTTCATAGAACCACTACAGCCAGTATCCGAGCAAAAGTTTCGCTTACGCGGACGTAAGAATGGGCCAAAAAAAATTGTGTCCTAACGGCACAACATTCCTGCGCCTACTTGGCACTACGCCAGATCCGGTTTCTGCCTCTCGCCATCTTTATTGTCCTCCCTTTGCCAATAATACTGTGCAAGATTTCCGGGGGCAAGTGCTACTCGACGGCGGAGGGGAAATAACATTAGTGCAGGTCTCCAGTTGTAGAGAACCATTCGCACGGGCCGGTATGATAGCAGAACATACACTGATGAGAGATATACAAAATATAAACGTCCCATTTCACTTAACTATGTCAGTGTAACGTTAAATAACATCCCATAGAAGGGTTTCGCCCAGAAGGTGACAGCCTCTGTTGAGCGTGCGGTGTTGATCTGTCTCCGAACGCCTTCATTTTTCAAGTTATACTATCCGTCAATACACGGAATGCCTTCCGTTTTCAAGTTATACAATCCCCAATACACTCCCCCCCCCTATCACTTGAACTTGACTAACTCTCGTTACTCTTCAAACGGCGTTTGAAGGAACCGGTCGTGCCTATATTCAAGTGTCTCGATATTCTTCGTCTCAACTTTTGGGCATAATTCGTGTCTCGATAGCGACAAGAGCGCTGTGTCGGGGTGATTGAGAACTGGAAACGTTCCGGATTGAAATACCGGTCTATTTCGGGGGAAGCCTCCGGGGGGGTCGGGCGTATAAATTAGGGCCGGTCTCTGGGTCAGAGTGGAGGAGGCGGGCTCCACTCCTGTTGTGCTTTGTCGCGGTTTTTGAGCGCGAATTAACAAAGAGGTAGAGGGAACTCTGGAAGGCCCCCCTTAGCGGCCTGCTAACGACCAGAGGCAGCCCCTCGAGGCGGGGCCTTGTTAACCCCTTCACAGGCGTCTTCTACACCTCAATGTCGTCCCTGTTGTCCAACCGACCGACGGACCTACAACGCATCACCGACAGACGACAATGGGCGCGAAAAATATTCCACCTAACGATAACAAAAAAATCGCCAAATAAGTGTCAACCCGATTCTGCCATGAGCCGGTTTCACCGATCAGCCCACAGATCAGAACGAAATGACCTAATTAGCTGTGATCATTTAAATACATTTCGTTTCGCGTATTTCTGTCTCCTCTCATTGGTTTGGTCTCTGCCATCATCCAAAGTTCCGAAGTGACTACTGAAGATGGCGAGCGGTCCAAACCGGTCTAGCAGAAGACCAAACCGGCGAGAGAAGACAGAGACACACGAAATCTAAAGGTATTCCAACCCATCGCAGACCACAAAACAGGTAGTCTAAACCATTTTCTACAGCGTAGATTTCGTGTGTTTCTGTCTTCTCTCGCCGGTTTGGTCTTTCGCTAGACCGGTTTCGGCCGGTCGCCATTTTCAGTAGCGGTGTTAGTCACATTTGGCACTCTGGATGTTTTTCGGGCATCCTCACTGCACTGTCACTGTCACTTGTACAGTACAAGCACGAAATAAAAATTTACGGCTACAGCATTTACTGTAGAATTGTCCTGTAGAATGCGAATAGATATATCATTGCACGCGAGGTTTTGGTTCGATTTTATGTCAACAATCGTCGGCTTCGACTTCCCCATCGCCTGCTCCAATTATTACTACGTCAATACTACATATACGGTTGTTGATGATGTGTCCGTACGTTTTACACTTGTTGACCAACTTCATATTAATTATTCCGATACAATAAAAGTCGTATAAATAAAAATAATCAATTTGCTATAATTTTGTAATCTGTGAGAATCAATTAACCAACTCACAATGTCTGTACAAAGTGATTTTTCCTAGTGAAGTGGACCTGCAATGCCTAATTAAATAGTTCGATATGATCGGTACAGTAATTGGTCGAATGTGGAAATTTTGTATTAGCAGGAATAAAAATATTTCCTGTAAGTCCAATAATCACTCGAGCGTCTGGTCCTGGCTGTAGCTTCCGATAGTCGACTTTGGGGGTTAGATCCGCATGTCGCCCGTGTTTATGGCCCGGGACTCCGTATCGGATCCCCGTTCGACCGGACATTGAGGCCGGCGACAACCGAGAAAAATCCGAGAAACCGGTTTTACCGCGTTAGAAAGTGTTCAGAGACTCAAAAACACGATCCTGACCTATCTGGGACATTTCATTTCATTTCGGTTCAGTTGTCTTTCGAACTGAATCGCTCACACGGCGCTCCTGAAACCCCTGAAAACTAATTAGGCCGTTAGATTAATATATTTTCCGGCGTTAAGGCCCATTTTTCGATCGTCGAAAAATCGAATAACCGCATTCTCTGCCCGCAATGGAAAAATATGGTTATTTACGATTCCGGTTTAGCGACGATTGACCCGTCTTCGATTCGCGAACAGTTGGTTAGCCGTACGCGATAACGTTATTATCGTATTTAATCGAAAGAAAATTTACGGTCGAGCTACACGAATTCTAGTAATCAGTGAAGAGACCGAATTATTTATGAACCGAAATCAGATTTTCAAGTCCAATCTGTCACGGGGCGGTCAGCCTCATATAAATACCTTACTAGGGGATTGCGACCCCGCTATATTTTTAATTTTAATTGACAAATCTTTGTATCAACCAAATTAGGGATTGAACTGACTGAACGTGTCCAAATGGAGAGGGCAAATTAATTGGTGGACTCTTAATGTAAGAAAAGTGTAATAATTTTTTCCCATGTGAGATCTAGTGAAATTAGTTTTAGTGCCTTTTTCGGTATTTCCGATCATGTGAATTTTTATATGGTATTGCCATGGTAACTAATACTGGGTCACTTAAGCCATAATGGCCAGTATAAAATCAATACAAAGTAATATATCCAATCATATGGCAATTCAAACTGTTCGCCAGACTCTGTGATCAGCGGAGTCGAAAACCTCGACAATCCGACACGCACAATCGACTGAAATATAGAGTTTAATAATAGACAAAACAAAGATAAAGCTACAATAAACAGTAGGGACAAAAAATACTGCAAAATTGGAACCCGGTTGCGGACCACGGGTACAGAAATAAAGTGGCGCTATAGGGGGGGAAAAAAGAGAGAAACTCGACACGGCAACGAGGTACCGGTTATTAAGACTGCTTCGATTAAAGCCAAACCAAATTCAGACATCCACAAGCAGTGAGCTGGAATAATTATTGCGCAGTAGCGACGCAGAACTCGGCCTACTTATATCAGTCCGCCAGTTGCAATAAATATTTTAAGTCCCAAGTCAGGACCAAAAGAGTCAAAATTGCATCTACGACAATATATTCAAGGGTTCGAACCCTGTCGGCGGACGTAATTTTCGTTAAATTACAGAAATACTTTGCCTTAATACGAGTAAATGACCGGGGAGAAGAAACATTGCATCCAGCAATAAAGGGATATAATATAGGCACCTCAAAACCCATAAGTACTTCGAACTGTCGCAAACCTTTGTACGAATACCTTGAGAATAGATGGATTTGTTTTTTTTTTTACTTCGTTCTCTCTTTTGGGCGACCTCGAAAAATTTTGAATGTGTTCCATACATGCTGGGTCTTGGTATATATCCTTTAAAAATTCTTATATCTAAATTAAATATTCATATATTGTAATATCGCCCCGGAAAAATTTGAATGAACTCTATATATAGGGTCTCAATATATTTTTTTATTAATTTGTAAATTTATGTTACAATATAAAAGTGAAATTTGAATTTTATTTATGAATTACATATATATTTTTCTGAAACCTATACACGGTGGTCTTTTTGTTCGACGAGGACGTTTCCCACGGCAAGAAGGGTAAGTCCTAGTCAATCTGCTCTAGCTAATTTGGGGAGCCAAATTGGTTGGTCCTATTCGCTCTGAAAAAGCGTCGAACGTCCGAATTGGCCGAATATCGTCAAAATAAACCGATCCCGGGGCCGGCTCAAACTCGCTGAGAACGCCCACTTTTTCATTACAGGGCCCCCCGTTTTTCACTTACGACTTTATCCATTAGCTGAGTCGTTCCGGCCTCGGGATTCCCTTCATCACAGTCCGGGGGCGGAGGGCGGCGTAGGGGGGAGGTTTCTGGTTTTTTTTATATTCTTTCTTCTCCTTCTCCTCTTTTTTCACCAACCGCCGCCCCTAGCGCGCTTTCCTCCCCCACGTTTAATGAACCCCGGGCCACTCGCCCATTAGCCGACCTCGTAAACCCAACAACGGCCCTAATTGTGGTACCAATAATAGTGTACGGTACGACCCTGTCCATGAAACTTGGACCTTCGACTTAGGCCTTCAACATCCTGAGAATATGCGTAGGTTTCGAATATTCAGAATTGGGTCATCACGCTTGAAGGAGATCGGGCAGGAAAGAAAGGGACTGTTTGTTTTCTGTCCTGTAAATTTACCTTCGGTCGCAATTTAATTTAGCCCTATCCGCCGACCGATGGGACCTGCGGAAGATCCGAAACGTCGGACCGCAACAATTGAGCTTACCACTCGCTCAAGTGGTCTCGAAAAGCAGGAAGCGTTCTTTTCTCAGAGCCGAGGCTGTTGTCAGGCCTTTCAAACATTCAATCGTTTTAATAGTAGGATGTCATTAAGGCATTCGGTCATTAATTGGAAGAGAGTTCGGGGGGGACAGGAATGGGACTCGGGCGTACGTATCGGCCCATAGTAATATAAGAGACATCGTACATTATACATTTATATATTTCTCCTACACCAGACCGGTTTTGGCTTCCCGCCGTTGTTAGCATATACAAACCTAAATTTAGCCTGGACCCAAACCGGCAATTGTTGTACAAGTGATGATAGTTGAATTTTGTATGTTTACAACAAACTGTCAGAGAAATGGGCAGACACCTCCAATTTACAGGGATTTTCAGTTTCACATAGTTATTTCGTTATTTTTAAATAACTAATTGTTTGCCCCAGTAATTTATGTGAACGTACTTTTATTTAAGTAGGGCTTGAAGGATGACTGAATGATTTATCCTCAAAACTTTATTCTTTAGAATTAAAATGACACTATAATATCAGTCACTTATTCTTTTTGTTTCTTACTACTTAAGTACTTCACACACATATATATATATATATATATATATATATATATATATATATATATATATATATATACATATAGTATAGTAAGTAATATTAAAATCATATAAATTACAAAATACATTTATGAGAAATGGAATGGTTTAGTTCGATACATTCCCGCCACCCTCAGCGAGGGCGCCAGCATTCAGTGCAAGTGTACCAAACGAACTTTAGTTCGGTGCGTTCCCGCGCCACTCTCAAGGGGCGCTAGTTTATCGTTACAAGTACACATAACGAACTTTAGTTCGGTGCGTTCCCGCACCACCCTAGGTGGGGGCGCCAGCGTCTCGGTGCAGGTGCACCAAACGAACTTTAGTTCGGTGCGTTCCCGCGCCACCCTCAGGGGGCGCTAGTTTATCGTTACAAGTGAACCAAACGAACTTTAGTTCGGTGCGTTCCCGCACCACCCTCAGGTGGGGGCGCCAGCGGTCTGGTGCAAGTGCACCAAACGAACTTTAGTTCGGTGCGTTCCCGCGCCACCCTCAGGGGGCGTTAGTTTATCGTTACAAGTGAACCAAACGAACTTTAGTTCGGTGCATTCCCGCGCCACCCTCAGTGGGGGCGCCAGCGTCTCGGTGCAAGTGCACCAAACGAACTTTAGTTCGGTGCATTCCCGCGCCACCCTCAGGGGGCGCTGCTTTATCGTTACAAGTGAACCAAACGAACTTTAGTTCGGTGCATTCCCGCGCCACCCTCAGTGGGGGCGCCAGCGTCTCGGTGCAAGTGCACCAAACGAACTTTAGTTCGGTGCATTCCCGCGCCACCCTCAGGGGGCGCTGCTTTATCGGTACAAGTGAACCAAACGAACTTTAGTTCGGTGCATTCCCGCGCCACCCTCAGTGGGGGCGCCAGCGTCTCGGTGCAAGTGCACCAAACGAACTTTAGTTCGGTGCATTCCCGCGCCACCCTCAGGGGGCGCTGCTTTATCGGTACAAGTGGACCTAACGAACTTTAGTTCGGTTCGTTCCCGCGACACCCTCAGTGGGGGCGCTTATAATGAAAAATTATAAGTAGATGTGGTACAGTATATGTATCAATTACCACAAATATATTTATATTATATTATATTTATAAATAACATATTATTTATTTATATATACATTTATATTACATTTATATATTATATATTTATATTTATATGTTAGATCTCCATCGGAGTGTGGACAAATAAAGCCTTGTATGTTGTTGAACCGAGTTTTGTACATTTACAAAATAGGGGCATACCATTTGTAATTTATGTATTAATTTTATATATGTTCATGTGGAAAAAGTGCCATCATTGCGGTGGTCACTTTTATCGAGACATTCATGTGAAAAGAAAACACTCATCAGTTGTACCCATAACTATACGTAGTTGATTGTACAAAAATAAAAAGGTTAAAAAAATGAAAACAAAATTATATATACTCTACAGTATAAGATATTCTGCATTGCCTATGAAATGAAGATAAATTGGTTACTTTTCAATTATTTTCCTAACTTTCCTTATGCACTTAACCCGGACACGGGAGAAAAACAAATAAATGTATGTCTCCATTTCTTGGTATTATGTTATCCGTACCTTTGTACGGGAAAACAAGACGAAATGACGTCACGCTCGCGCCGCTAGCCTCCGCCTAAATAAATATCGACATTGTCTACATAACACAACGGACAGGTTGGAAAATTAATACGGAGAAGACAGGAGGAAAGGCTTGAGCCGGGTGTGTATTTGCATGGGGCCCTGGCAGACTGCCCCATGTTTCAACACCAGCCCCGGTTCAACATCAATATATCAACAGCCCCATATAGCATATAGTATATATTTATTATGCCACACTATATGGGTGTTTAAAATTTTCGGTTTTCAACGCTAACGTTTCCTGTAGTTTCACCATTCTACCGGTTCACGCTAGTCGGGGGTGGCTATGCGACGCAATGGGACGTGGTTTCTCGCCACCGGGGTTGATAAAATACGGAGGCGCAATTAATATTTGACCGAGCCGCTTTCAAAATTGACGGGAGACAATAAAAAATACCGGTTCCCCCCAACAGCCAGCAACACTCGATACAATCCCGGGATTCGTTCGTGCGGACGACGCATTCTACGCTTCAACAGTAACAAGAATTTCGCATTTGCATTGGCAGAGCGGGAAACGGAACGCTACTGACGGTGGCCAGAAGCCGAAACCCGTCTGGAATATGGGCCGATGAAATTTTCCATATATTCACGGCGTTGTGATACCGTAAGGCATCGCGGCGTTGCGGGTTTAGTATTAGCGCCGTTCCAATGACAAGAGATCGACTCTAGCGTATAAACCGTTGTTCTAATGAATGTTTTCGACTATATATAGTTAAATTTACAATATAATATAAATTCGGAAAATATTCTGAGCTTAATAACTTATATATATAATACGAGATGCAAACCCAAATAAAATATTTCAACTGTTTCCCATCGTATTTTTAAATCGTTGATTGCAAACTTTACTGGACAAAGTTGATTATAGATGAATTCGACTCGCGCACATAACCTGTGAAATTTCGGCGTTATACACCGCCGAATTACATAAATTCATGGTTTTCTCCATGGAGCATATTCTCTTATATTGCTGTTTTACGACGACCGAGCTCCCCAAAGGGAGGCCGGTGACTGGCGTCGTAAACAGGTCTAATCAGATCCGGTGCTAATCAGAGCCTCGTGAAATACGGCCGGCATTAAATAGAGACGAGATTTTAGATCGGAAATTTTAGCCTGAAAGGCCCTAGAGTCCAATCCATACAGAATTCCAAAAATTTCCACTCACCACCGACAAGTGCTCCAATGGTACGGTCCCAACATCAGCCTCAACTAGCGTTAATGCGCTAGCTGTACAATGCAGATCGACCTATAACAAATATATATTTGTAATATATAGTTTGTTGTAATTTTTTGACTGATTTGGCGCCAGGTAAACAAGATTTGAACTGGGGACAAATACGCAAAAAATATATTTTACTATTCCGTTCTAGAATGTAGACCATTCGATCAGCTGTTGCATTCTGTCACCACTTTGCACTTTGACCGGTAATTTTCTTTACGTTCAAAATTTGTCACAACATATTAAAACTATTTCTACCGCTACTTTATTACTATCTATTAGGCCAATAACAAGTTCAGGTACAAGTCCGAGGTACAACCGTCCTGTCTCAGTCCGAAAGTTTTTAAGTCGGGCTTAAATACCGAAACTATTTTTTTCCAAGCCCCAAAATATCCTACTGGCACGGTCACACAAGTTATCAAAACGGGGCCCGACCGACTCCTAGAAATGCGAAAAACGATCAGCCGGCCGAGGGAAAAAGGGCGCTATCCGACGACTCCACGGGCACTTTTCCGACAGAATAACTGCATTAGCGGTTTTTATTGACACAATTAATTTTGCCCAGCGATAGCTTTCGGGGCCCCGTACACGATACGGGGGGGAGGGGAGGGGGGTCATTTGGTTTATCATCGTGGCTCTGGAATTATCGCGGGTTTTAGTTTTTTTATTATTTATACCGAAGTTTGCGGCCGTCGGATCGCCTCGCGTTACTCCAATCTATGCACCGATAAAATTAATAGTTTTGACCTTTCAAGCGTCACTCTCCCACCCCCCTTAATATATAATTATTATATTAAGTGTTTTTATATACAGTCGCATTGCACCCGAACTGGGGAGTATCGGAATGAAAATCGATTTGATATTGGGGCAGGTGGGAATTAAAACAGAATATAAGCTCGGTGTTAATATCGATACTGCAATGTCCTTATTATGTAGGGTGTTACACTAATATTAATGATGGATTGATTTATGTTCCTCTGTATTATTAAGGAAGACTTATACAATAAAAACATTTTTAACACTAAAAAATGTGTATTTTTCTTAAAAAAGTTATTTCACACGAAAGTGGAGGAAAAACGTTGTACCGTTATGGGGCTCAGTGGGACAAACTTCTACCGCTTGGCCAAAACGGCGAACCTCCGCAGATATGTAACTCATAATTTTACTTATATAGAATACCTATTTTGTGGTCTGCGAGGGGCTCTAGCGAAAGACCGAACCAGCGAGAGGAGACAGAAACACACAAATCTACGAATTATACTCATATTTTTTATTATCGTCCGTGCATCTGGAACTCATGCTCGCTTCACACCTAGAATTTGTCATCTACCGCACGTTTCTGCCAGATTTTAAACGCGTATTTCTTACCGAACTGTTAATAATTGCAATTGAATTCGTTGATTTATTCTAAAATAAAAACTTGCGGGTCATTTTTAGCCTGCTCAGAATGAGAGACGATGGAAGGTGGTCGGGGGGTTCGGCCCTTGTTTTAAGGACCCATTTTCGATTTTTGTTGCAATAATTGTCCCCTGGCTGTGGTGCGGATATTGAGAACGCATATGGGGGTGGGAGGTGGGAGGTGGGAGGACATTTAGATGGGGCCTGCGGACTGGCGGTGGGGGATGAATAAAATTTTAGTGGGCCGTCGGGTTGAATAGCTAGTGGGCGATGGTGGGGAGACCTGGGGCCCCGATCTACCGACAATGTGTCCGCGATGTTGGGGAGGGTAAGGGGGAGGATGTGGAGGTGGAAATGTCGAGTTTTGTGTAGGGGACGGCAGGTTGTGGAGGGGCGGCCGGCCGCCGGTCGGGGTGGTAGTGTCATTGTTCGTAGGGTCGGGGGGTGGGGTCGCTAGTGACGTCATAGCCGTGCCCCCCTTCTATAAACAACCGTCTGCGGTAGAAGGGGGTCGGAAAGGAAGAGAACCCCGGCCTGGGAGGCCAACTTTTAGTTATAACGGGGGGAACTCCCCCCCGTATTAACGTTATGTACATAGGTACATAATATGTTTACCGTAGATTACGTGTGTTTCCGTCTCCTCTCGCTGGTTTGGTCTTTTGCTAGACCTGTTTCGGCTGCTCGCCATCTTCAGTAGCAGTGTTAGTCATTTTTGGCACCAAATACCAAACCAGCGAGAGGAGACACGAAATCTACGGAATTTCTTTAGCGTATTGAAGACAAACCCCTCGCAGGCCACAAAACAGGTATTTTAAAATAATATGTTTATTAATAACAAATTCGAACTGTAAATTGAAAAAAAAATGTTATAGCGTATAGTAATATTTTATAGATGAAGGCATAACAACGACGCTAACGAGAAAACAAACAGGATGGAATCGGAAAGTGGATTAGAAAAATACAGAATCTCGAATATAGAAATATGACAGGAAGGAAAGCAATAACATACTAAAACTGTTGTAAATGAGCTAGAAGCCACAGAGAGTATTTTCGTATTTATAACTGCGACCTATCGCCGTATATTTGTCCCTTTAATAGACCTATTTCGTTTTCATGACATGGTCCTCGTCAATTAATCTTTGGCGGCGCATGTTAGTTGCTAATGTCTTTCTGCGGCCTCTAGCTAACTTGCGGTTAGAGATCTTAGTGTCACTTCGTTAATACTTTCTTTACCGTCATATTTCCGTTTTTCGCCCTCCTCAATTTTTCTAATCCATAGGCCTAAGTCAGATTTCAAAATCGTCACAGTTTTCTTTATTTTCGACCTTTCGTACTGGCCAGGGCGTAGGCGACGCAAAATACCTATCGGACAATAATCATGTTTCGACCCCGCTCTCTCACCTAGGGCTCTCTCTTGGAAAAGGCAATATATGTTATATCGGAGGCTGGCTGGAAATAGCCCGACGGGACAAAACAGGCGTTGTGGGGCGGTCTATAAAAAGACCGATAACCGAATTCTTTCGTTATGGCGGCGGACGCGACACTACGGGTGGCCGGCCAAAGAATATTACGCGCGGGGACGTTTGCGACCTCACTCGTCGAACTCGTGGAAGATGGGAGTTTCGAGCACATCTGAGTACTTTGTTCCGCCCTGAACTCCAATTTAAATTGGAATCGGCCCTCGGAATTTTGAAATTAGAAACTTGCACCGAACCTCCGAGGGTAACACCGTTTTCACACATCGCAAGCACCGATGATATTTCTACTGTAACACGGAAGAGTTATTCGTTAATTAAATATAATATTATATATATATATATATATATATATACATACACACAAGAGTATGTAGGACACACAAGTCCTTACATAAAACGAGAAACGTCGTTATATTTTAATGAATTAATCATGCTCGGAAATTGTACATACCTGCATAAATCAAAATAATCAAGGTATTGTATGTAATACATTACGATTCGTTCTATTATGTATCTATGTGTTGGGTATAGTTGCCCGTAGTTAGACACAACGGTCACGACCTCCAGGATCATCACCGACGAGATAATCTGCAGGTTATCTGCAAGGCGGGCAGTTCCTGTGCTGAGAGCCCCCCCACTAGAGAGAGGATTAAAAGTGGCGATTAAAGGAAAATTGAAGATTAACCACCTATTCGAGATGAACGGGTCGAGATATTTTTTTTTCTTTTAAATCTCGAGGGCGAGACTGAGGGGCTCACTCAATAAATCTGAACACCGGGGTAGAAGCGGTAACGATTCCCATCGCGATTCGGAATCAATATTTGAGGCGTTACGTGTCAATTTTGAAATTTCGTATCTGGCGAAGTTTTACCACAATATTGCTGCGAACCAATTTAAAAGCGTCCGAAATAACTTGATTACTGATTTTTTTTTCTTACAGCTCGACCTGCTTCGGCAACCAACAGGCCCACTATCGTTTTGTCGGAACTGATGATGGAAAGAGCAACAGAAGAACAAGAATAAATATATACAATATATATATATATATATTATAATATAAATATATTATATGTAAAATTACTGAAATATATGAGGGGCCGAAAATGGAAGGAGAACAGAGTTGAACTGTTCATAAACGCTTCCTGGACCAAATTGGAATTTACCGAAATATATTCCTCTTCCTCGTCCGAAAAAGAAATGGGCACAGTAAACACACCGACGCCGCCGGCACGTAAACACTGTTTTCGAGTCTGATAATTGCAAACCGCCGTTCTAATTAAATTGCTTATCTTTTTAAAAGGGAAGACGGGCGGCGGGCGGGCGTTCGGAGGGTCGGAAGCGTTTAAATTATTCAGTGTTATTATTGCGTGGTCCGCCACTATATTTTTCGGGGTTGAATTCACTCGGCCAAATTAACGTCCTAATTTTCGCCCGGTCTACAATTTTATTACCCCTATACGTCGCACGGGAGATTGCTCTGCCAGCGCTTTATACAAAGTCGCCAGAGAGAACCGACCTCCAAATAAAACGTAGCTTTGACCTCTAAATAAATGAAACTTGGGAGGAAATAATCTTAGATATCGAACTATGAATGAGAAATTTAATTTTGTTTACGCTCAAGGATTCCCCATACCCGACTCAAAAGAATCGACTTAAGCCGCAAATTTGGACTTCTAAGACTGTTGCTAAAACGGGCATAAAAATTGACGATAAGTAATAAACTCACAATATACAAAGCCACATTAAAACCGACATGGACATACGGTATAGAACTATGGGGATCCACCAAGACGTCCGACATCGCTCGCGTCCAGAGATTCCAATCGAAAGTTCTTCCAACCATCCTTAATGCTCCCCGGTATGTTTCTAACCACACAATCCACCATGACCTCAACATACCGACAGTCGACGAAGTCGCGAAATCCCGATTCCTCAAGTTCCATTCCCGCCTTACTCCTTACTTACGTCCACTATCCCCACCACGACGGCTCGAACGCCTCTGTGGCCCAGAGATCACCTCGGACGGTAGTTTAATCGTGTCAAAAAGTGCCGTCTTTGGGTGGTTCCTATTATCACGAAATACATGTGAAAAAAAATACATACAGCATTGGTACTTATAACATTCAATGTTGATTGTACAAAATAAAAAAAGGTAAATTGTTAGGTAGGGATAGAATACAGCGGGAATGATATTTTCATGAAAGTTTCACGGCGTTGTGATACTACTGTAAGGCTTAGCAGCCGGGTGTTGCGGGTTTAGTATTAGCGCCGTCCTACTCACAATTCCCCAATCGTAATTCACCCTTAAACTTAAATGATTTTAAATAATAGATTTTTTGCGATATTTACAGCGTAACTCATCGTAAATCATCGGGTGGTTTCTTCAAACACGTGAAAAATATACACGTATTAATTGTACTTAGAACTGTAAAGTTGATTGTACAAAAATAAACAAAAAAAAATAAGGTATGCAATTGCCGGCTGATTCACACTTCGAGTATTGTCAAAACAAATCTAATGAATAGTAATTTTATTGTGTGGTAGTGTAAACATTTAAATTTCCTGGAATTAAGACCTGTTTGTTCCCGTATCAACATTATTATTGTTTCTGTTGTAATAGTTATTTTCTCTTGACAGGATTTCTGTTCCTTCCAACTCTATTTTGTGGCCTGTCATTAGTGTGTGTCGATTTCAAGAATTTCGGGACAGAACCTCGAAATGTGTTTAACCTAAGTGGAGTTGAAGCGCGGGCCGGGATTACTGCGTACTGGCTGCTAGCCGACGGTGTCGATTGTTGTGTCGGGTCCTTGGTCGCATGCTAATTCGGCGAGGCCCCATCACGCCAGCGCGGCCGCCGCCTTTGAGCGATAATGGGCCGTACGGCGCCCGCCGATAAGGCCCAGGTTCGGTCGGTATTAAGACGACTGATTTATTGGGACCGAGAGCCAAAGGCGAGGGACGGCGTGCGTGAGCCCCGACTAAAAATACTTTGAATTAATTAAAAGCTCCGAGGCCGCTACACACCTACCCCGAGTTACATATTACGCCTTCGATATTATTATTTCAATGTATTCTGTTTAACAGTCTTTCTTTAGTAAAACGATTTACTTCTCTGTGAGTCATGTCACTTCAAACGCGATTTATACCCCCACGACCTCACTGTTAAAATGTATGTCAGCTACTGCTTTTAATGCATTTTCAGCCAACAATATCGAGTTTTAGTCCTTTTATAATTCACTAACCTCTTTAGATCCCTTACCCTGTACTTACTCATAAATCAACCTCCACGTCCAATAGCCTAAACCCTAGTAATGCAATTAAATAAATATTTGAAAAAATATTCTAACCTAAGTGAAATTTAATCGCAAATTAACTAATTTTATTACACGCGGCAAAATTGAATAACAATTGAAAACGATATAGGGCTCTCCTGATACTAACCCGCAATACCTCGGAGTCATACCGTACGCATTTTCGCGCCGTCGTATATTATTTTTCGTGTGAAGAAATTAAGCTAAAAAAGAATACCCTTTTACATAACACTTACCTAGCTTTTACCAATTAGAATTAGGTATAAATAATAAAAAAATTGTCTACTTCAGTTCGGAACGAATTTCCCCACATCTTCAAGGGAGATATTGCAATCTTTCACACCCATTACTTTTTCCCGTATTCTGGCGAAATATCGCTAACTGAAGTGTTTGTCCTTTTATAATAATTGCAAATTGTTAGAAAAAACGAAGATTGAGAAATTCGCGTCGCTAGCCGATATGCTCATTCGAAATTGTCGAAGGTCTGCAATGAAATTTTACATTTTCATGTTTGACCAGCCACGAATCTCGAACGGTGTTTGTTCCGTACGGAACGACAAAGCGCGGTTTTAATATTTAGATCGTAATTATTTCCACCGGTCGAGCTGTCAGTTTTTGTCACGCCAGCGTATTTTCCACGATACACGACGACGCGACGTTAAAAATAAAATGAAATCGGCGATACAACAATTACATTTTCACTAAAACTACGAAACCTCGTAGTTTCTTAAGTTCTTTTCTTTTCGAAAAACTCATAACATTTCCCGAGGGCAAGGAATAGAGATTTTAAATAATCATTTCCCCAGAATGCCGTCCTTAGTACTTAGCCTGCTACGAAATTCTTAAATTCTGCATTATCGTAAAACTTTCATCTTCCAAGATCTGGTTTCAGAGTAGATAAACGTATGGATTAGTGACGACCCGAAGAAATAGAGAAAGATATATGAATAACTACGAATAAACTGTGGGAATAAAAATACTACAATAAATATTCTTCGGAATAAATAACTACAGGTATATTGGTTTTATCGACTAAGCGGGTCAGTGTATGGTGAGAGCGGGCTATTAAAAATGTAATTAGGAGCTGTAATAAATCGTTGGCGGCGGAGGCGCTTATGACCGTTTTTGATAAGGAGTATTAAATACAGTATTCCGAGTGGTATATCCCCGGTTGGCTCCTCCATGATGGATGATCCTTGAAGGGGGGCCCTCCTCCAACTCCCTATCGCCACCTCCCTCCTTCTTAGCCCTCCAATCTCTCTCTCTCTCCTACCACAGTAAATATATCCCCATGCCCGATTGGCATTGACCTACAAGAAGTGACTTTCAATTCAAGAAGCGTTAAAACAATTTAAATAGGGGAATCTCCCTATGTTGAATTGTCGATAACACCAAGGCGCAATATTCTGGGTTTATGGAGGAATCTTGTAAAGTAGAAAATGAACCCTATTTTCAATAATATTTGCTACTTTTCCCTGCAGCATTTTAAAATTAATTGTTTATCTGTCTGCTTATTTCAAATAAGCCCCGATAAAAAGGACTTCGTATCCCGCGTAACGCCCGGTTTACAGTTCTATATGTTTTTTACAATTTTCCGGAAGAATAAAAAATAAACCCCTATAGGGGACTAAAACGTGGGTTCCAGCTTTTTCACTTTATCCGGGTACGGTCTGAATTATCAAGTGAAATATTTATTCATCGAGGTAAAGGGGAATTGGGGGGTTGGCGTAGGTGATGTTAATTTTCCTGCGGGCTATTAGGTGCGTGATGGGGTCGCATACCCAGACCTTTACCCTGAGTTTTACTGATAGCTTACAGTCGACAACCACACCATTCCAGTAATCGTCCACACTGCGGGAAGTTGGTATAAGTTCAGACAACCGAGTATAATCGAACTTTATGTGAGTCAACTCAGGAAGATACACCTTCAAAGATATTTCTAATTTCTGAAGCTGGGTCCGTGCTCTGTAGGCTATCCCCATTAAGTGATGGACGGGGTTCTCAAGTAACGTAATAATTAATATTTGTCAATGGATTCAAATTGACCGATATTATTGGCCCAAAGACGCCTTTAAGACCGAACTTTCCCTGAAGGTAGAGAAAAAATAACGCTATGCCAATTTTTCCCGGACACGAGATCAAATGGATAGGTTCTAGTTTGTGATACTAGTAGAGACAGCCCGATTTTAAACGAAATATCAAAATACTATACTGATTAATTTTAGACTCAGGAACATTCTCATCTCGGATTAGAATATAATTTAATTAAACGAAGCCCGATTGCTGTCCGTATCGGAAGAAAAAGGTCGATTCGAATTGGGAAATTCACTGTATCGCGTTTGATAAAGGGCCCGCGAAAGAAATGTTTTTTTCCAACCTCCAAACCCCCGCCCCCGGGGCAGCGGGCCTCGTATTCGCGAAAAGGAATAACACGGTGATTTAGCCGGGTACGGGGAGGGATGGAGGGAGCCATTACTACACCGCCCCTTAGAAGACAAAAGACCGCCAATTTGTCTCCAAGCCGTTTTATCAGTTAAATTATGTCTGTCACGTTGGTAAAAGTGAATCTCTCATTCATAGCGGGGACGGACGGGGTATAGAGGTAGAGACGCCATTGCGGCCCGGCGAACCTGAACCGCCCCCCTCCACCCGCCGCCCCTTCGTGGCGCACTGCCGTCTCAATATTTTATTCTAATTGGACCTATTTCCTACGCTAACCGTTGGAACCGAAATTACGCCCGGCAGCGCCGACTTTTGTCCCGATCGACTTGGACGGCGAAACTTCTTAAACCGACAAATACACTGTGGAAAACCGTCGATTTTTTACCTCCATTATACGCGTCATAATAGTCGAATCATTCATCCTAAGACGCGGTACAGTCGACCCTCTCACAGTCAAACGCAAATATAATATATATATACGGTCCATTCATTTTTATTTGTGTCTTTCCAAGCGTCCATAAATACAAATGGGCCCGCGCAGATAAAACTGCGGGACCCCGCTGCAAATCCGTTTCGATTTTCCTTTTAGTGTCAAATCGGTTGAAAAATAAGGGCCGGCGTATACCCCGTCGCCGGTCGGGCCTAGTCCTACGATCAAATATTTAAAGGGAGCGAGGGGAAAGGCCGGAGCGGAAAGCGGTCCCGACAAGATGAAAGCAGGTTATTGTGTGTTATTTTATCCGGAGAGAGTGGACCGGACGCATAAATAAACTACCTCAGCGATTCAGAGATTTCCCAATAGACTATTGTACGATCTAAACGCTGCCCTTCTTAGGTCAATCAAACCCCAAACACACAAATATTGCGTTACGTATATAAAACTATATTTTCAATTAATTCAGATAGTTCATTTCACTAAATCGAGTCATCTGAACAAGAAGATGAATATATGAGTAAAAATTTTGGTGATGAATGCTTAATGCATATTTATTTTTTACATATTTAAATATATAACTAGTTTTACTTCTACTATTGAATTTTTAATCTTCCGATCCGTTCTATTCGATTATTTTAACCGTCTTAATAGCAAGAAAAACAAGACGCTGGTATGTTTTAATAAGGGGGTGGAAAAAAAGAGGCGTAGGGAGTTAAGCTGAGGAATTGATATCGCTCAGTCTTATTCGCCTACTGCAGGCGATATTAATTTCTTCCGCAGTGACCCACCTTGGACGGACCTTGAAATAAACAGATTAAAATAACGTCTGAGAATAGTAAAATCTGAAAATAGAGTCAATATTCAACTGCGATAGTTTTTGACAAAACATAGAATATTATTCAATTTTTCCAACCAAATTTGGCTAAGAAAATATGTAAGCAATAAAAATATAAATGTGTTCGCAAGGTAGGAGTCTCACCTATAGTCCTTTATAACAACTAATTTGCTTGGTAAACATATATGTGCATCTATTTTAACATACCTGTTTTGTGGTATGCGAGGGGTTGAAATACCGTAGATTTCGTGTTTTTCCGTTTCTCGCTATTTCTAACACCGCTACTGAAGATGGTGAGGAGCCGAAACTGGTCTAGCAAAAGACCAAACCAGCGAGAGGAGACAGAAACACACGAAATCTACGATATATTTGTATCATAAATTATTGATCTGATCACCTGGGGAACACTGTTGATTGTGTATATGACAAATACGGAGACATTTTTGAAATTTCATAAATATTCGATTTTTCAACTTGACTTTTTCAACTTTTACAGGGCAAGTGTTTAAGGAAGCAAATTTTAAGCACAAGAGGATATTCAGCACTGACGAATTTCAGAAGCTTGGAACTTGAGTGAAAGTCCAAAAAATTTGTTATTAAAACCGTTAATGGATCCTTATTTATGGATGAGTCTAATAAATTCACAACTTCATTAAAAGACGGAGATGTCTGTTGTTGTAACTATTATGTACCTTGATACCCACCACCGTTTGGCAATGCACAACAAATCGGCGAAATCTCTCAGATACGGGCAATTAAAATAATACCACCTGTAGGATTATTGTAGGTGAGGTTGTGCTATTTAATAAGGCAAAACCGGTCGGCGATATTGGGCTAACTGTCGCAAAGCGTCTGCGTTTCAATTGGGATCACAGCCGTTCCCGGAATGTTCGGCGCCTTTGATCGCCGCCTTAGAGGGGGTCGTAATGCGCGAATACCGGTCCTTCCTACTAGTACGCCAATACCAGTCCGATATACTCTGGCCTCTAAGTGAAACATTCCGCGCATCAAAATAGTTCAATTCAAGGAAAAAAAATACGGTCCGAGAATGAATTTGTAGACGGAGGAAGGCTGCGATATATTAAGCTCCCGGGCAAATAGTAAGGCGTTTTCTCCCCAGAGGTTAAGCGGAGGGGAAAAGTGTGTTATCACTCTGAAAACAGGTATAAGTCTGAAATTTAGCTTCAAATTCTCGAAAAGGGGTTCGGCCAAACCGACCTATATCCAGAAAATCCAAACCTGACAGTCGAAAATATTAAGGACAATAGCCAATGCACCCAACTATGTCTCCAATCTCACCCTATACACATATCTTAAAGTGCAGTTTCCACGTTTCTCAACAATTTCCATCGCCCTAATCCACTAGTCCAAACCCTACTATCTCCCGACATCCCTGAAAAGGAAGTGGATTGTAGTTAGTGCTTGTATTTTTTACAGTTCTCGAAAATCCGCGCATAGTCGTAATGTAAAGAGTAATTCAAGATTCTTGTATGTCTTTGTCCACCATCGTTCGGGACGATATTATTCCCGCGATCCGTTTCGCGACAACAGCGAACATTTTCGGCTACATTCGCGGTTCAAAAATTCTATTTTTGGTACGATCGCAACCAAAAAAGAAACGGAACACAGTAACCTGCTATAATGGGACGCGTTAAGGTGAACTGTGTGTCGGGGGCGGTATGGGGGTTCGGTAGGGGGCGGTCCTTTCCGGACGCCCACAAATCAAAAGAAAGACAAATATTTGTCGGTAGCCATCACATATTGTCTTATTCCCCTGGACGTCCTATATATGAAATTCCGGGGGCGAAAATACCTCTTTCTCTCTCCCTCTTTCCGTCTCCCACGCTCCTCTCTCTCTCTCTCTCTCTCTGTATATCTTTGACCAGTTTCATTTCTCCATATTGGTTGCGTATAAGGTCGGAGTTCCGGACGGATTTTTACCGGCCCGCTCCTCAATTTAGTCCGCTAGCATTATTTAAAATATTTTTCGATACCAATAATTTTTATATCTAAATACGCGGAGAGGCTTTTTTGTTGATTCCATTCCGTTTGCCGTATCCTAAGTTTCCATCATCAAAACCTTGACCTTAGCTAAAGAAACTCAAAATTTACATACACAGCACATAGAGGGCATGCAATGCCAATATTACAACAATTTTTTTTTAAACAAAAATATAATCAATTTATGTGCAGGATAATTCTAAAGATTATATTCAACGAGATTTAATGAAGATTATGACGGATAAAAACGAATAACAGTAGTATAATCGAACTCAATAAACGGAAGACCTATAAATCTTCTGAAAATTAACATTTCGAGATATCAATCAGGCTATTTTTTTTCCGGCCGTTAAAGGTATCAAATCGCCGGTTTCTTTCCTCGAATAGGCCCTTGGATACATAAATAAGGAGAAATCAAGATTTACGAAAGTTGTCGAGTTTTTGAAGCCCGCTTCTGTATTCGAACTCCACAATAAATATATATACACAATTGTGTATATATAAATTAACTTCTTTACACTAAATTAGGTTCTATATAATATCAAGTGACACATCTGTAGAAAAGTGAGAAGCAGAAAAATAACGATGCTCCCAAGCTGAAAACCATCGGGGGGTGACATTTCAGCCCGATTATGTAGTGAATTATAATCATTATACTTTAATAGCCTCTTTATCGCTGTTTCCTTTTACAGGTCGACATCCGCTGCAATTTGTCGTCATCAATTTATTTTCAATTCAATCCTTCGCCGAAAAAGCATTTTTTTCGTTATTATCTCGGAGCGATAATCTTCCCCTTTCAAATTCAAGCGGGAACGTCGCCCGACCTCTAATTCCCCCGATCGTGCTTCTTTTTCTAGCCAAATTCCCACCGGACACTGGTCAATGGTGAAACCGGGTTCCCAACCGACAACGACAAGAAGCGGCTTTTAATCTTTACGCTTGGAACGTTTCGTGAACAATATTCGGAGGAATTATATTGTACCTTCCGTATTTTGACAGCGGACACAAAAAATTGTGGACACAGAAAGGTGAGAACGGAATTTTATCTTGTATCACTCGGAATGATTTAAATTAAATAGGTTATGGACTTTGAGAACATGTCTTTCATTGTAGACAACTATTGAAGTGTTGAATGGGGTTAATTGTAATATAATGATATTAGAATGTTAAATAATTGTTTAACATACCTGTTTTGTGGACTGCGAGGGGTTTCGTGTGTTTCTGTATCCTCTCGCTGGTTTGGTCCTTCGCTAGACCGGTTTCGACCGCTCGGCATCTTCAGTAGCGGTGTTCGGTCACATTTGGCACTTTGGATGTTTTTCGGAATAAAATTTGGCCACGCGGTTACAAAAAGGGAGGGAAACCCAGTGGGGTTCTACATTATGCTGTACGTGAACATCAGTGTCGCTGATTGTATTTTAGAGTGAAGTGGATAAAAATGAAACTTATAAATTCCCCGCGGTTCAATATCGTTCGGAGGCGGCCACAGTTTTTCGGACGCCCCCCAACCAAGCAATAGCCGCCAAGTGGGTACTTCTTGGTTCGGGTCCGGCTAAAAATAACAAAAAAAACCACAAATCTTTCCAGTTCATCTGGAGGCCGTATCTCTGAATTCCCCCAGCGGTATCTCATCAATTATATTCGCTCCGAATTCTTTCCCAGATAATGGCCGTTGTCAGCAATAGGATTGATCGTTCCCAACCGATAAGGCGGCCACTAACTTTCTTTTTTATATTCCGCCCCATCGATTCGGCCGATTCCAGTTTTTTTTTTCACAAAAAACCGTCTGCTCGTGGTTCGTGCAATTAAAGGCCGGTCACGTGGGGGCCCCTTTTAATTAACCTACGATCGCGTAAGTTATATGCGACTCATGAATGCATAAACGGACCTTGAGGCCTTTCGAAGGGCATAAATTCTGGGCCGTATTAATGGTAAGGGGAAAACGATAAGCGATTAGAATATGGATTCCGGCGATTGGAAAAGCCGTAGATTTGCGGGAGTTTACCGCATAATTATAAAGAATTAAGGAATCCGGTCTAATCCACCAGATCGGGGTTTCGGCTTCTGGACACCATCGGCAATGTTGCGCGCGTAATGCGAGGTCGAATAAGCTGTCCACGCTATGAAGTGTAAGGCAATCCCGGTGGGTAGTAATCGTACCAAATGGTAATGGGTACTTACGTATTATGGGGAGGCCACTAATTTTAGAGGTTTTTTTATTACGGCAGATCCAAAAAAACCTACATTATTAGATAGAACAGATTTTAATTGACTGTGCAATTGAGTTAAACGCCGGAAGCGGCCATTCCTCGCCGACATCGCTGCCTTTTGGGAGGCAGAAAACAATAACAGCTTGTTATAATAGGGCGTAACTTGCACAATTAGTCAATTAAAATCTGTTCTATCTAATAATGTAGTTTTTTTGGGCCTGCGGTAATAAAAAAACGTCTAAAATTAGTGGCCTCCGCATAATACGTAAGTACCTGGTAATGTTACCGAAGAACCTGGCTGATAGGAAAATCACAGACGATGGATTATCCCAGTAGATTTATTCGAAATACCCGTTTTTTTTAATACTGTATATTGTTTATAAAAATCCTCAACTATTCTGATATAACTGTGACATTCAGAATAAATTCAACGCATTGATTGTACAAAGACCAGTATGTAGGATACCCCGATCAGCCGGTCGGGTCTCTAGTCGCCTCTGTCCTCTCTCAATGATCGAATCAAATTTTAATTTATCCATAGGGACAGGGCCAGAAGACTGGAACGGAGATTAATTGCGATGAAGGGGGAGGTGGCGAGGGGGGCGGCTTCGAGGGGAAGTAGTAGGAATAAATAATGGGAGACGAACTAATCAGCCGGGAAACAATCATGCCCGCCGCTGCCTCACTAACTATTCATACCGAATTACGGTGGTGGGCCCAAACCGCCCCCCCCCCCCGCCCTCTCTAATTACTTGGGTGGAGGCCCCAGCCAACGCCGCAAACCGCCACGACAGAAGATTACCGGCAGGAACCGAACCAATCTTCAGAGGCCTTCTAATGAATCCCTCCAAATATCCGAGCTGGGTCACCTGTGTGCCATCAAAATGTCTTCAAATATATATATATATATATATATATATATATATATATATATACTGAAGGACTGGTTGGAATTTTTCGCTCCTGCAGTGTCCGTGAATTGTTTAAAATGAAGGACTGATTTTATTTATTTATTTCATTTTTTTTGCACGTGTCCTAAAAAAAATCTCACTCAGGGAAATCGCCCTGGGGCTTTCATTCCCAGGTTGATGTACTTTATATGAATATAATTATATGGATCAATAAATATTAAATTACAGGTAGGAGCAACCGTGTCAAAATTAGTATTATTTACATCTCCTTGACTTTGTTCAACCCCTTTTTTACCTTCGGCCCAATGTGTAGTACCCTTTGATTAACATTATTTTTGTAACCATCATATATCCATGTAATATATATGCCTTATGTATATATATATAGAGTGTAATTATTACATACAACAGTTTATTACATGAACGAGGAAATACAAGAATAATGTTAATCAAAGAGTACTACACATTGGGCCGAAGCTAAAAAGGAGGTTGACCAAAATAGAGGAGGTGTAAATAATAATCATTTTGACACGGTTGTTCCTACCTAAAATTTAATCCATAAAATTATATTCATATAAAGTACATCCACCAATCAAGTTTCTGATTGAGCTTGTAAAGGAAAAGGATGAAAACCCCCGGGGCGACTTCCCTGAGGTTTTTTTAGGACAAGTACAAAAAAAATGAAATAAATAAATCAAATCAATCCTTAATTTTAAACAATTCACGGACACCGCATGAGCAAAAAATTCCAACCGTCCAACCAAACCAGTCGAAACGAAAAAAAAGAGGAAAATTCAGACCCGTTTTGATCCTGCATTTTGATCCTGAAATAGGAAAATGACTGCCGCCCCTGCAATAATAAATATCGGCCGGAAATACTACGCCGTGTTAGTTATACTAAACTTGCACGACTTTGGAAGCCATTCCGGTGAAGTATTACAACCGCCTTAAACGCCGGTGATATTTATTTCGCCTCAACAGTTACCTTGTATTTATTTTCTTGGGCTGAGAAATATTATTTGTTTAGTGAATAATCGAGTGTTAGAGCTGCCGTGTTGTAACTCTCAGACATGTCCTTTATTCGCCGCTTTACGGATAACGCTTTATTCAGTTTTATTAAAGAGTTACATTTCTTATCGACCAGATTAAATTTAAAGTTCAAAATAAACCATGCAATAATAAATAGAATAAATTACACAAATAGTTAAGGATAAGGTACAATTAAGAGTAGAATACACTTACAGTTGCATTATATTACATTAAGAAATACCAAACTTATCTTACGAACCAAATTGTTTATATTTTGTTAGTATAATCTCACGATTAAATATTATCACCCTTTTTCTTGGCATTATTTCCATTTTCTGAGAAAATCGACCGATCGATGTACAATGATAGAACCACTGTTCTTAATTGTTTCGACGGAGGAATAGCCGCCAGCACTGTTACTCTTTAATTCGGTCCTAGTTGGGGCCAATTAATGGATTTTAATGACGACGAGACAGAGCTGTAATTAGGCCAATTTCCGGTTGTTCAACTTTCAAGCATTATAATTTCTTGGCTAATGAAAAAAAGGCTCGGTCCCCGTGATTTCCACCTGTAAAATAATGATTGCGAAAATCTAATTCTTTCAGTTTTCGATTTTTCCCGTATCTAGATCCGAATAATGAAAGTAATTATAATTAGTGTATATATTTAAAATCTCAAAAAATATGGGAAATCTTTAGTTATGAAAACGGCCCTATTAATACAGGATGACTGGTTCAAATGACCTTCAGAGCACTCACAGTTTGCTAACAACAAAATCAGCGTTGTATACTTGTTGTATATCTGCAGAAAATTCACAGCTGGATGTAATATTTTTGTAGTATTTTCAATATTTTTTGACACTTACTGATGCCAATATACAACTGAGTTTAAATTAGAAAGACGTTAAATTTATCTGATCACTTTTAATATGTATTATACAAGGAACTGTTTGGAAGGTGGTTAAAACATTATATTACGTTATGTATTGCAATTATACAATTGTAGAAATAACAAGAAGAATGCGAAGAGCGATAAAATACTGGAACCAAAAAAAAATGGAAATACTGGACTTTCGGTTTGTATGGGAAATCGTGCACGGGGCGACGCGAATTGGCTCTAATCTGGACTCAGGAGAAGAAAAAACTTTTCTAATCTCCGAAAGCCGATTCCGTATGTGTTTCCATCGAGTTCCCACTTTCCGGGTAAATTGCCCGCTATCATGCCACCGACTTCGCGGAGGGCAATTTGAATTTACATTATCCCGATATTATGTAAGTTTCGAATAGTATTTTATACACCCCCGCCACCCCTGAAGAGATATTTCTCTATAAATGGAGTGTTCGACCTATCGTGTCTTTCACAAAATAAGGTCAACCGGAGGGCGACAGGACGTGTCGAGGACAATTATCCTACAATTTCAACACATGAAAAAATCAGTCGTGTCATATAAACGTACCAAAAAATAATTCGTTGTAATTAAGATTCCCGACATCCAAAACGTTCCTTACAGACGCCTGAAAAGGAAGTGGCCACGTGACCTAAATGTTTAAATAAATAAAATAAAAAAATAAATTAATTTAATTTTAAAAAAGTAATAAAAAAAAGGTGGGGTGGAACCAGTGGGTTTCTCCTCCAATCGTTGTCCATTTTAGTTAGTGCTTGTTTCAATGTTGCTTATTTTGTATCATTTTACAGTCGCAACAATAAAGAGAGAAAAATAATTAAGATATTACTATTCTCATAAATTGACATATCCTTGCCAATTTCTGCCTGCGCACTAACAGAAAGAATATTTTTTTCCCGAAGTTTTCTTCGGTGGGGTAATTCTACTTGCCGCCGTTTCGTTATTTCTGAATATTTGTATAAGTCGGTCGGATACAAAACCGATCGGTTCGGCCGAAAGGCGAGAGGATATTTTGGAAGCCCTTCGATATCTAGCCGGCGATAATTTTATCGATCCCGCGGCTGGGAAAAGCGGCGGTACCGGAGAGGGCGTTGGTAAGGTCGGGCGGGCCCAGTACCGCAATGGTATTATCTAGCTGGGGGCAGGGGGCGGGGGTTCGGGTTAAAACGCGGCCCGATTGGATGCGTTCTCACCTTTAGCGGCCGGCCTAAATCCGACCTTTCCACTAAGGGCGGCCCCAACGGCCCCCGCCACCATTGTTTGGCCTGTGTACATACACACGGCCCAAGCCAAACACCCGGCCCTGGCCAGATATACCTGTTATCAATTTGAAATTAATTACAATAATTATTAGCGTCGTTACGCTGTAAATATCGCACAAAAATCCATTATTTAAAATTATTTCGGTTAACGGTGTATTGCGATTGGGGAACTGTGAGTAGGACGGCGCTAATGCTAAACCCGCAACACCCGGCTGCTAAGCCTTACAGTAGTATCACAACGCCGTGAAACATTCATGAAAATATCATTCCCGCTGTATTCTATCCCTACCTAACAATTTACCTTTTTTTATTTTGAACACTCAACATTGAATGTTAAACGTACAACGTAATGTTAAACGTGCTGTATGTATTTTTTTTCACATGTATTTCGTGAATAAAAGGAACCACCCAAAGACGGCACTTTTGACGCAAGAATAATTATAGTCTAAGGGCTAAGAAGATCTCTAGGCCAGCGGCGTTTAAGCCGACGCGGAGGGGGGGATAATGGATGGGTAAGAGAGGAAAGGGACTGAACGAGTGGATTAGGATGAGGAGAAAGGCGGGAGTGGAACTTCAGGAACCGGGATTTCGCGACTTAGTCGACTGTCGGTATGTTGAGGTCATGGTGAATTGTGTGCTTATAAACATACCGGGGAGCGTTAAGGATGTTGCGAAGGACTTTCGACTTGAATCTCTGGATGCGAGCGATGTCGGACGTCTTGGTGGAACCCCATAGCTCTATGCCGTATGTCCACGTCGGTTTAAGTATCGCTTTGTATACTGTCAGTTTCTTACTTTTGTTAACTTTTTTTGTTACCAAATTTTCGGTTTAAGTCGATTCTTTTGGGTCGGGTATGGGGATTCCACGAATTACGATTGGGAATTGTGAGTACGACGGCGTTAATGCTAAACACGCAACACACGGCAGCTAAGCTTTACAGTAGTGTCACAACGCCGTGAAACCTTCATGAAATCATCTTTCCCGCTGTATTCTATCCCTACCTAATTTACAATTTACCTTTTTAGGCAGGTTTTTTGTTAGATATACGTTTTTGCTATATTCGGGTAAATGTTTATACCGCTCAGAGTACGGTATCCTGGGACAAATTTAATCAATTGTCCCTTTCCCGACTAAGGTACACGTTCCTGCGCCGTTTATAAATATTCCATAGGAAAAGAGAGAGACGTATTGTTTGAGCCATTGTAGGGGCTTATATCGGGAAGGGACAGATGTCCGCGAGCAGTGACACGTCAGTTGAGCAAAGTTTTTTCCCCGGTTATTTGTCCGGTCCCGCGATCCAGCTCTAAATTACCGGGCGGTTTCCTGTAGCCGGCAGAAAACTTTGTCCCTCCTACTTTTATTGCTTTCCACTGTGACGCTTTCCCTCCGAAGAGTCCGCCAATTAAAATACGAGGACTTATATCCTTCTTCGGTACACTCATTCTCCCCAATCTCTACCAAATGTTGCTATAAACGTTTTCGTATAATTATTATCCGATGGTTCGAATATTAATTTGAAAAAATAAATCGTAAACTGCTACAAATGGTATAAAACTACTGTCACCGTTAACGGTAGCAAATAAAATACAAATATTAATGTATAATTTGCACAACCTATTGGTTACCGGGTTCGAAATCCGGTTTCAAAAATTTTCTTTGAATTGATAATCTCATATAACTCATTGCAATGAGAGATAGTATAACACGGTGCAATTAGTGTTAATAAAACCACGTAACTAGTAGAGTTAAAATAAATTGCCAAATTTTTAAATGTAAAAGCATCCATCAATTTTTTATCTCCTGTTATATTGTCACAACTGTAAGATACAATAAGCGACGAGTAGGGTATAACGGAGGAAATTTTTCTCCTTTTTTAAATAATTATTTAAATTTATTTGTTTAATATTATCATTGTTTTTGCCATATTATATTTTACACATTGCACAGACCACGTTCATCAATTTATATAATAATTTTTAAATAATACAGTATATGGCATATATGGCTCCCATATAGTTCAGGCAGCAGTGCGTCGTTCGAAATGAAGTAACTAATTTCGTATATTACATCGGAAAATCATTACTGTGAGTCGTTCTTAAACACTCGGATCATTAATGAATCATTAAGGGCCGGGGCTCGTGTAAAGCCGTCCCGGGATTGGTCGAACAGAGGCGGGCACCGATCGGTCGTTCGTTAACAACAAATGGGACTGCTGGAGGAAGGGGTTGTGCCCCGGGCTAAAGTGTTTTAAAAGCGGCAGCCCCCCCCCGCCCTTCCGCCCCCGTTCCCAACACCCCGTGGGGCTCAACGACCCTTCACACTTCGGCTGTTGATAAGCGCCGCGGCCGAACCCCCGCCAACGTCTCTCAGGTTTTCAGACATTTCACGCTCAACGACCGTAAATCGAACGAATACGCACTTGAGCAATGATTCTGAAACAAAGGGGCGCGCTACACCCCGAGCTCGGGCCCTCAATCTGTATGGCCTACATTGACCGGACCCCCCACTGTGTATAAATAGTGAAATACCATGATAAAACAGGTCGACAGAACATCATTAAATTCGATGATAACGGTTTTAATACATGAAATTAATTTCAGTTGTATAACATTGCCTAATAGTTTCTTTAGCTTAGAATAACTGTTTTGTGGTCTGCGAGAGGTTGGAATACCGTAGATTTCGTGTGTTTCTGTCTCCTCCCGCCGGTTTGGTCTTTTGCTAGTAGATCTTGTGGGTAGAATATGTGAGCGAAAATTTTCGATAGACCTCAATTTTCGATTTTAAACCCGCGGTTCAAAGAGTGAGTGTAAATCACTTCGGTTCACTTGTGGGTGGAATATGGGATCGATCAGCGAATACAGTACACCTATCGAGACTTCGTGGTTTTGTTACTACACATACATGACATGAGGTTTGCTATTATAGCGCCTTTTAAATACAGGCGTGTGAGTTATCATATTATAAATAAATAAATATATATATCTATATAAGAATTTTTATAGTTACCGCCTTAGATTCCGTCCATTCTCCAAATTACTGAGTTACTTAATTTTTTTTTTAAAGTGTTATGTTCTGGCCGAAAATAACTTCTATATTACACAAATAAATTAGTAGAAACACTCGTTGGCTCGATGATACTGTTATTGCAATACTTTCACAAACCTTTATTATGACCTTAGACTTGACCCTGAGATGTAGAGAGTGCGATGTATTATTTCTGAAATAATTAGTTTTGAGGGTGGTTGGGGGAGCGGTCGTGACCCGTGACAAATGCCACACTCGGTGTCGAGTTGCGCTTCTCTCGGCGCTCTGTCTCTAATGGGCGAAATATAAGCGAAGGCCCGGCAGTTGTTTTAATAAAAAAACTTTTTCGCTTCCCCTGCCCCATCGCGGCTCTGAAATGGCGGCCACCGGCACATCTATAAGGCGAAAGTCTTGTACTCCCCTAATATACACCATTCGCGGTACACACGGGTCGCAATAAGCGTACCTCCTAAATATAAAAATAGACAAAAAATATCGCGGCGTATGTACTTCAATTCGCTACTTAAAAAAGACGGTCATGTGAAGAGGACTTCATTGAAGATGTTCGAGAGGTAGCACTATAGGACTACGACAAACTGTTAGCATATTCGCGCCCTATCACAGTGTCAATGAACAAATTAATTGATGCCAAACACTCGAAGGGAATTGAACGTATTACACGAAGTACCGCTTCCCCGAAGATAGCGAACGGAAAATCGAAAGCGCGGCCTCTATTCAGGCAGCGAACTGCTCCGAATAATGAGAACAGGTTCAGAGGAAATGGCCTCGTGGTGAGGGGCGGGGGCGGGGCGGGGGCGGTAATCGAGGCCGTGTAGCTCAGATGGCGCCGCATCAGTCGTATCCCCCGATCTTCCAACCTGCGAAAACCGATAAATTCCTCGAATTTACACTGTCGACACTCCCGTATATAGATCATGATAATAATATGATACGCCAAATTGATATAATAGAAGTTGACGGGTCCGTAGAAGTAAATGATCTATGAATAATATCTTACGTGGAATCCCCATACCCGGCTCAAAAGAAGCGGCTTAAACCGCAAATTTGGAATTCTAAGACCATTGCTAAAACGGACATCGAAATTGACCGTAAGTAACAAACTCACGATATAAAAAACCATATTAAAACCGACATGGACATACGCTATGGGGTTCCACCGAGACATCCGACATCGCTCGCATCCAGAGATCCCAATCGAAATTTCTTCGAATCATCCTTTGTGATCCCCGGTAAGTTTCAAATCGCACCATTCATAACGACCTCACCATACCGACAGTCGACGAAGTCGCGAAATCCCGCGAAGTTCCATTCCCGCCTCATCCTAATTTGCTCGTTCAGCCACTCTCCTCTATTACCCGTCCATTATCCCCGCCATGACGGCTTAAACGCCACATGGCCGGAGAAGCCCTCGGACAGTAGTTAAATCATGTCAAAAAGTCATTGGGTGGTTTCCTTATCCACACGCGAAAAATATACATGTATCATTGTACTTATAACTGTAAAGTGATAGTGCAAATATGAATAATCAATACGGTAATTGTATTACCGCAGTTCCGCACATAAACTACTGAAAGGTACTGAAACTTAGATGTTTGTTTAAATGATCGGGTGAGTTCAGGTACCTGTTAGAATATAGGTAATAAATATTCACGGGTCAGACACAACAAGTAGTATAGGGAGGACGTTCGCGTACTGGAGGGCAGAAATGTTGGTTTCCGAATTAACTGGAAGTTATCTCCGACTGGGTATTGCCAGTGTTCGGATAGATAAAAGGGACAACGCCGTAATTCAATCCGGGAGGGCTAGAAAAGAAGGCGGCTTGCGGTCTGCGCTGGAAGGGGGTATTATTTTTCCGTAAATCTTTGCCGCCGGTCTCTGGGAGGGAGACCCACTTTTAAATGGTCCACAAACTGTCGGTCTAACCCCTTGGCGGTGGAGGGGGCGGCGGAGGGTGGCCCCCGGCCAAAACTGCCGACCGACTTTGGCATCAATTCGGTATCAGGTGCCCGCGCCCCCTCACGTAAAACCGAATATACAGCCGGGGCCAATTTCGCGATATTGAGAACAATCAGTTAAAAAGCTCGGAAAAAGTGTATTTAAAAAGGCCCGCCGGGCGTTCGGACAAAGGGCCCCGAATAAAGGGGGGCCGGCGGGAATGAAAAATAATCATCACTATCATGATGATCATCTCGTTTTTCATTCGATAGATCCGCCTAGATTGATGGTAAAGTCCCTACACCTGAAATGATTTATGTCATCTCTCTCCAGGATTACCGTTATAAAATCACAATAAAACATTCGTTATTACTAACTTCCGTGGATCGCGTAATAATTTGGGAATAACCTCGGTTGGCAGTGGTTGACCGACTGATATTTTTCTTGTGTTTGGAAACCTCCTGAAACCTGGCACCTTCTGGTACCTTCTAAAGTGTTCCGACGTTTCGGAACTCTTACTGACTTCAACACCAGGGTCCAACCACCGATAGGGTTTTCATAATACAGAAAAAATTCAGAAATAGCGGGGTGTCAAGCCCTGCCAACCGAATTTCTTCCCGTAGCTTTACTCGATCCTAAAGGAAGTTAGTATTAGTGTTAGTATTCCACTACTCTTTAGTAGCACTTCCATGGATATATAAAGAAACACGTAGGAATTTCCAAAAACTAATTTCATCACGAATACAACGGTCATGAATATGGCATTATTTTTATTAATGTAAGGCCAAGTAAACAAAGAATGAATGTTATGTCCAATTTTCATAGTATTATATAAACAAAAATGGTTAGGCAAATATATACACATAGTTTTGATTATTTCTTAAAATATGGAATGAATACTTACAAGTTGCAGTCTTACAGTCGAATTTCCTGCATAATTAATTGCCGGCCAATCGCCTTACGGCCTGGAAGTTTCGCCCGCTCCATTAGTCTTCATTAGGGTTCCCCAGTTCCTAGAATTAATATTGGACGAATTAATTCACCTTATTAATAGATGGCGATACAATATTGAAGACTGGGCCCCCGGCTCCCTTCTGTCCGGCTGGCTGGCGATGTATAACACTTACCCGATTTGGGCGTCACGATTTGAGGATAAATAAACGGTTTAATGAGCCGTGGAGACCGTGAAGCTACAGGCGTGGGCCTCTACGATTGGGGAATTGTGAGTAGGACGGCGCTAATACTAAACCCGCAACACCCGGCTGCTAAGCCTTACAGTAGTATCACAACGCCGTGAAACATTCATGAAAATATCATTCCCGCTGTATTCTATCCCTACCTAACAATTTACCTTTTTTTATTTTGTACAATCAACATTGAATTTTAAACGTACAAATGCTGTATGTATTTTTTTTCACATGTATTTCGTGAATAAAAGGAACCACCCAAAGACGGCACTTTTGACGCAAGAACAATTATGGTCTAAGGGCTAAGAAGATCTGTAGGCCAGCGGCGTTTAGCTGACGCGGGGGGGGGATAATGGATGGGTAAGAGAGGAAAGGGACTGAAAGAGTTGATTAGGATGAGGAGAAAGGCGGGAGTGGAACTTCAGGAACCGGGATTTCGCGACTTCGTCGACGTATGTTGAGGTCATGGTGAGTTGTGTGCTTATAAACATACCGGGGAGCGTTAAGGATGTTGCGAAGGACTTGAATCTCTAGATGCGAGCGATGTCGGATGTCTTGGTGGAATCCCATAGCTCTATGCCGTATATCCATGTCGGTTTAAGTATCGCTTTGTATACTGTCAGCTTGTTACTTTTGTTAATTTTTTTTGTTACCAAATTTTCGGTTTAAGTCGATTCTTTTGGGTTGGGTATGGGGATTCCACGAATTACGATTGGGAATTGTGAGTAGGACGGCGCTAATGCTAAACCCGCAACACCCGGCTGCTAAGCTTTACAGTAGTGTCACAACGCCGTGAAACCTTTATGAAATAATCATTCCCGCTGTATTCTATCCCTACCTAACAATTTACCTTTTTAGGCAGGTTTTTTGTTAGATATACGTTTTTGCTATATTCGGGTAAATGTTCATACCGCTCAGAGTAAGGTATCCTTGGACAAATTTAATCAATTGTCCCAATACAAGACTTACAAGTCCAAATTTGCATTTTAAGTCGATTCTTTTGCGTCGGGTATGGGGATTCTACCTAAGACCCCGAATCCGAGCGAAGAATCCCGTATACGAAAGTGAGGAGATTCGGTGGCCGAACCGCGCTTAGTGCAGAGCGTATTCGATTTCAAGCCGCCAGCCGTCGCAAAATGGACGAGATCGGCGGGGACTTTGCCGCAATAATTGATAGGAAGCTGGAACCGGAGTGGGGTTCGGTACCGACGTCCCCTACCGGCTTCTGTATCGGCGTCCACTTTAATTGCGTTACATCCACCCCTACCCCCGCTATCCCCTCCTCCACACCAACAGGATCGGGGCCCTCATTTAATTGGAGAGAGCGAATTCCGCTCTTTGATGGCCCCCAGTTTCTTTTTTTCCGTAACGTATCTTCCCACCCCCTCAGTCTATCCCTATCTCTCATCATTTTCCTGTCCGCGGTAGGGAAAATTTAAACGCCGAAAGGTCATCCGTGAGTGGACATTTTTTTGCAACCGGTGGTTATTCGGCGCCCCCAAACCATCCTTTGATCCGAAAGGTCAAGATCGATGTTAGTTGACTTTTATTTTGCACTAACCGCTCTTTGAGTAGAACCACCCCAGCTTACAGCAGCCTAAACCCGATAGATGTATTTTTAGCACCCAGTAGCGATGTGTTTGGCGTGTCATATGCTAAACTTTTAGCGATGTGACCACACTATCTTAGAATTCTATTTCTTACGACCGATAGCGAATTAGCGGTATCGTCGGGTAATTAAATCTTTATTCATCCCACCGTCGTGGCGAACGAACACCATTCATAAGGAATATTCGAGGTTGTACCGCTCCAGAAATATCCGAATCTCAGATCCAAAATCTGAGATTAAAAATTCGTTTCGATAATTGTATTTAAATTAAACTGTCCTATCGTTGTGAACTTTCGTCACCAGCTGCGATCGTCACGAAATCGCAGACGCCGATACGAATCCCCGAAGACTGCGTCGGCAAAAGGGGTTGACGGGTAGTGCGGAGGGGCGAAGCCGGGCAGGAGGTACGTACACCGTTCCTAGCCATGAATAACGGTCGGCGGTCTCTCACTATTTTCCCGCTTTTCAACTCTGACACACAAGAGGAACCCGTTGGGCTCGGATGGGAGTGTAGGCGGGGGCGGGGGATGAGGGGGTCGCGGCAATAAATCTCCCGGCTAACTCCCCGACCGAGGGGAAGCCCGAGCGAGAGGGAAGAATCGGCGGGGTAACGGAAGACGCACGTGAGAAAGAGAGATAGAAGAGGGATAGTCTCTATGATGGCGACGTTCGATCTCCGGCCGAGACGGGGAGGGGGACCTTTGAAAACTCGAAAGAGAAAAACCTCTTCCGGGCGAACCCCTGTTCGCACTGTTTGCATGTGACGAAATACGGTTTCCCTCTAAAACAGGAATATACGATCGTCTTATCAAAATTAAACTTGAAATTAAGCTTCATTTTATCGATAAATTATCAAAGTTTTACTAATAGGTAGAGAGTATCTACCTCTCAACAAATATTTGCTTCTTACCATGAACTTGAAACCAAAGAAACTGATTTCACCGGCCCCTCGTTCAGACTAGGTACATAACGAAAAACGTTAACTAAATAACAATTCTATATTTCGTAAATACCATTACTTTGGTAAGGAGTCGCCCGCTTTTCTTTTGGGGAAGAGCCAATATCTCATAGGCCTAACAGGGGGTCAGCCTCCTTCCTGTAGTTTACCCACAGCCGACTGACTTAACGTTTGAACCAGTTTTTTATGTTGTATTTTAGGCTCGAATCGGGTCAACCTAGCACAGTTTGAATTCAAAATAATTTCAGTTTACAGCCTCATATGATCTTTACTGTAGTCTAAATCTTAAGTTTCGTATATATGAGTGTATATCGGTAAAGGAAAATTGTTTCCTCGAGAGAATATAACCGGAAAAAAATTTCCCTGTCTAACACTGTTCATGATTTACTAGGTGTAGAATTACAGCCTCGTTAAACCGTAGCACATTGTTTTTATGAGTAGGTTGTAAATAGTTTAATTGTGCAGGTTGCATTCTATACGATGTCATAAGTGGTCTAGTCCGAACTGACGAATTTTTTTTATCAACTGTGAACGCTCAAAACTTTCTAATTTCCTCCGGAATAGAAACAGAATTGCCGAACTTAATTCAGGCGGAAAACCGGTTAAATAGAAACAACACCGTTATCGCGTTGACTTCATAGGCAGTTTTCCGGATTCGAGGGTGGGCGCAACCCCCCGTTTCCCGGATTCGGGGCAAATGAATGCCTCGGCAATATCCCTCGGGCCCGAGGCAAAGGGCAAATGGCATGACCGAGACCAATGAATTAGGCGGCGGATAAATGCAAGGCGTCTCCGAATATAAGCTAATGCCTTATATCGAGGCGGGGTGGGGGGGTTTTGGAGGCCCTATTAAATTATACGGTCGGCAAAATCCTGCAATCCGAATTCCTGCTCGGGGGAGGAGGTAAAGGGTGGAGTGTCACGCGAAATGGGTCCACATCGGAAAATCCGAGTGTGAGCTCAGAGCATAACCCAATCGAATTCTTTTTCAGTTTCAGTAGTCCTTCCTGAAATTTCAACGGGACTTTTTAATCTATGCAATTATCTCGGGTCAAACACGTGGCCGGGCGTCTCAATTTCGCCAGTCCCCCTGCGCCGACTTTAAGCTTTTAAGGTCCCGATTTTCCGTGGATACGACATTAAAGGGACGGGACAGAAAGCACTTTGTAACGTAGTCAAAAGGGGATATAAATTATAAAATTAATCAAGGAGGGGATACATAATATTCTATTATGTACATATATATATATATATATATATATATATATATATATATAAAAGAACCCATCCGTTAGCTGATTTCAATTAATACAGCAACAGTGCAATTATAAAGTGCGAAACGAGGGTTCAAAACAGCGCTTTTTAACGCTAGTAATACAGTACGGGGCTCTGTTTATGAACTATAGAATAAAGGATATAATACTGAAGACTGAGGATATAATATCTCACTGCATTGCCGATGGTATACTAATAAAGGTATAAGGCCTTTACTCGTAGTATCGAACCATGTGGATGAGATAGGAATTTTCACTTCTCGGTAGCCCCAAGCTCTCACTAAGTATCCTTGGCCTCATGACCCAATGGAAATATGCTAACTGAACGTTTGGTCCAATGACTAAGCATCTTTGGACACCGAGTCCACTCGATTGAAGGTACATTCCAGGTAAGTTCTAAAAAATTATTGTTATCTTAGGGCCCAATTGAAATTGAATTAAAATTAGTTAATTTGAGGCACAGTTCCACTAAGGGATTGAAATTATGTGAAACACAATTGCGTTTAAACGCCAAAAGTTAAATTTAATTAATGTCCGCTAATAAAAACATCGCTCTCCATTCGTGTATCTCTCAAAATTATCGGATACGAGTACATCTGATTTGTTATCGCGTTATCGATAATCCCGATAAGCCCGCTTCCGGTTATACACCTTTACAATCAATCGCGAATTCGAAACAGTTTATGGGTCTCATCGGTAAACGAAGCGGTGCAGCGGACGATTCAATCCCGCGCCGAGATAGGGAGGCCCTATCGGACTGTACCCCCATTTGAAGCAGAAGAGAGGGAAAGAGAGAGAGTTGAGGATAGAGCAGAAGGGAGGAGGGAAGAGATGGACAGAAAGAGAGAGAGAGAGAGAGATGTAGGGGGGAGGGAGATAGAGGGAGAAAGAGACGTTTCAGAGAATTTCTCGATGGCGTATTGTGTCGGGCCCCGGGACCTGAGGAGCATCATATGCCCCCCGGTGTGCGTGTGCCTGTGCGTGCGTGTGTGTGTGTGTCACTTGTGAATTCTATTCTTATACCGCATTCCCACCGCGGCGTATATTCGGCTTTGCCACGCCCACTATCCCACACAGACGCACATACACACACAGAAACCTCCGGGAGACTCCTTCTATATGTTTTCCTTTCTCTCTCTCTCTCTCTCTCTCTCTCTCTCTCTCTCTCTCTCTCTCTCTCTCTCTCTCTCTCTCTCTCTCTCTCTCTCTATCTCACTTCTTCTTTGTGTCCTCTTATGCCAAATCCCTAGCCACCTCCGTATTCTTTACCCCTTAATTCAATAATTAAATGTTTAACTCGTTTATCTCCTAATTCCGATCGTGAATGATTTACGCTGTAGCCGCACACGTCTATATTATTAATTTCAAGGTAATTTTCGGTCTATTATATGGTGTTACATGTCGGGAATATCAGACGATGTATAATCAAATACAAATCGAAGATAACCTCTAAATATTTAATTATCTATATAGTTAATTCCACTGTTTTTAATTACGCTTAGAAAATACAAGAATATGGCATATGAAAACCAAATAAATTATATGTATGTATATTAAACTGATAACATTATAAAAAATTATAATTCCTCGTCCCTTCATAACCCTTTGCATTCTCAGCAAACACACGTTAAATTTTCCCGATTCTGCGCCAAATGCATCGAAGTTCCGCAGAGATTAGTCTAAATATTCTTTGAGGAAGATTTCATTTATCCACGAGGGGATCAAGCGGCACGTTTGATCCCTCCTCCTTTTTTTTCTTCGCTCCCAAACGAAGTCTCCGAGATTAAGTACTCAAAAATATTCATACCGTGGGGTGGGGAGGGAATTTTTTTTTGCAGACATCATTTTCCGGAAAGTGGCGGGGACGGAAAATATAAAAAAAGGAAAAGCTCCCCTCCCCCGCGCGGACTTGCGGACAATCTAATTCGGGCACAAAGTAAAGAGAAAGGCACACGCCTGTTTTGTTTTACTACTGCTCCCGGCGACAGCCTCCGACCCCCCCCCCCCTTCTGTTTGCAGGCAGACCCCGGCAAAAACACGAGGGTCAAATGAAGTAAACGAGAATCGATAGAATAAGTAACGCGAGAACCGGCCGAGTTAAAATAATGCATGGGCATCGGTGCAGAAAAGAGTGAATATTCACCCCGACTGAAAAACCTCTTTACGGTAAACAAAGCGTAGAGATAAACATGCCGCGAAGTAAAAGTCTTAATTCAAGAATGCCGTTGGACAGATAAGGAGCAACTGAATGCCGGCTGTGCACTACTTCCTGTGCACAGGATCGAATTTTTTTTCATTCAATTATACATATCTACAATTTTCTTTTCTTTTTGTAATTTTCTTCTAAAATGTTCTATCCGATTCGAGAACAACATCCATGAGAGAAGGCGGCGTGAATGACGCACCTTGAAGTCGGATCTCTGTCATTGTAACGGCGCTAATACTAAACCCGCAACTCCGGGCCGTCGTGCGGTATCACAGCGCCGTGTGATTGAATTTCACCAGAGATATTTTATTCTGACGCTTTTCTGGCACTTTTTAAGAAGTTCAGTAGAACATTATGTGGCTGTTTATTCGGTATCGCGTAATATTTACACCTCTATTTAAATATTAATAATATCGCGTAATGTAATATTAAAAATACGATTTCCTACTCTATTTTCATTGCGTTATTTTTTCTCAGAAGTTTCCCAACCTTTTGTTTATTGTTTCGAACCTAAAAATGTTACGATCTCGTGTTTAATAATCATTATTTACAATTATTATAGTGTTAGAACGTTGGGCTAATTTTAAGCAGACTGTAAACTCTCTAGAGTTTGATTCATTTACAGGCAAGTAAATTTTGAGCGAGTTTCCATATTCTTCCATCGGTGTCTTGATTCGAACATCAATTTTATGATGTTTTATATTCTCTGGAACTTCGGAATGTGATACTATTCCCGATGAACAGTTTAAAAAGTTCAAATGTAACAGCGGTAAAAATCCAAAGAATAGTGTGTAAGAATCGAAGTACAAATTACTAAGACTGGGCGTTATATACAAAAATCGCGCTCCCGGACATCGATCGGTCGCTTGGGTCGGGCTACAGCGATGAGGATGGCAGTGGTGGCAGTTCAAATTTACCGCTTCCAGCTCGGGGCAAGAAACGGGCATACTGCGCCCAACCGGCGACTCCGCCTCAACCGTCCAGCTATTAAAATACCCATTCATCGTCAAAATATAACTTAGAACTATCCGATTCTTTATTGCCTTTAGTATTATGTGTGAGGCGGTAAATTTGCCTTATAAATCGTCCATTTCGTTAATTTACTAATTCCAAATTGTACCGACTGCGGATTGCCCTCAGACCGGACTCGAGGCATCTTGCAGAGCAGTTAACATGCTCCATTCGAGACATCGTCCGTTATCTCTCGACAGGATAGGAAAGAGGGTAGGATTGGGCGTAGCGATAACGGCGGAAAGCGGTGTCTAACGCCTCGCAAACCACCACTGAACACGAACCGAGAGCGGTTGGACATTATTTTGCGGATATGTGGGGCTGCTGCGAGGGTCGCGACCCGAAGTCGCAGGGTCTCCGGAGACTCCGCGATGGAGTACCGGTAAATAGGAAATGGGGAGCGGAGGAGGGAATAAGGAGAGGAAAAGTGGAAAGCGGTGGGGGGACAAACAGAGAGGAGGTGGAGGAGGGGGTGGGATCAATATAGCGGCGGCGGGGGAGGCGGCCTGGAGGGGGCTAGCGCGCGGTACCACCCTGCCAGTAGTGTCTGTCGGTGTCTCGCCATGGACTAGCGCGCCGCACCAACACCCATCATCCAGCAACCGTGACGACACTCATACACACATACACACACACACACACACACACACACACACACACACACACACACACACATCACACGCACACACGCGCGCGGAGACGGGTCACGTAGGTAGGCGCGTAGAGTCGGCCGTGGGAGGGAGACGCCGTGACGCGGGCAGATAGCTCGACGGCGGAGACGAGCGGGAGCGGGAGGCGGGGGCGGCGGCGGAGGAGGAGGCGGGGGCGGACGAGGGCTACACCGGAGGTGAGAGGAGGAAGAGGCGGCGCCCCGAGATGAAGACCTGCCTCGCGTCCTGGGCCTTCCTCTGGCTGGCGGTCACCTCCACGCTCCTGGCCCCCTCGGGCAGGGCTCCCTTCGCCCACGCAGCGTGAGTACACCCACCTAGAGTGTTACCGGTGATAAGTACCAGACAGTGCTCTATTATGGGGACAGTGAACGGGGCGGCGGGGGCGGAGGTGGCGGGGGCGGCTAGGGGCGGGGGCGCAGGGACGAGGGCGGTACGTGTGTGTGCGAGTGTGTTAGTGGGTGGCCCCGCACACCTACAGTGTAAACAACACCTCTGTGGAGGTTTCGATCGGGAGACGGGCCACCTGTCGGGCCGGCCGATTGTTAACTATGGAATATGGCGGTCCGAGTGGGCGGTGGCGGAGGCCCTCTCCCTCCCGCCATCTCGGCCCCGCTCTCAACATTTCTCTCACGTCTCCCCCGACTATTCCGCTAACCCTCTCCGCGCCCCCGCCCCCGCCCCCATTCCACCCCATCCGTCACCTCTCCATTTCACCGATACGCTCGATATAAAACTTTCAAAAATCGGCTCGTCCGCTCTGTTTATAAACAATCGAATGTTGTTTTTTGACGGAACGGAAGGGTCCCGGGGCCGGCCTCTATACTGTCCTCATTCGTAGCACCCATAACCTATCCAGCCTAAACCCGCACTTTGTTGTATATCGCTCAATAAGTGACCACTGATTATCTTCAATAGGATTCTTAGAACGGAAAATTTCTCCGGTATCGAATCGTGTCCACCTATTCAGAGTAAGATCCGAACGCTTAGTCCCTACGATTCGTTATAAACAGTGACTGGGTGAACACCTCTCGCTGTTCAGAACAATGTAAAACTGTTAATATATCTTCATTCGATAATGGACATAAACGGTTCGTTTTAAGTGGGTGGACGTCGGTGGGGGGGGGGGGAGACCGAGGACATTACCGAATAGCAAAAATCTGCGACGTGACTAAGCATAATTCAGACGACATTTATCAAACGTCTACGATAAGCCCGTAAGTAAACTGAACCTCGAGTGTAGACCTGTCGGATGGGAAGACATCGCCCAGTGACTTGCACAGAACCCTTCTCTGTCTGCCCCAAATTGAGATCGAGCTGGGAACCTTATCCAAACATAGACACATCTGGTTAAAGTAATGGGAATAATAAACCGGGAAAGGGGTTGGAAGTAATGATTAAGTTGAAATGTTGAAGGGGGGTCGGTGAGCAGGGCCGGGGCCCCGCCCTGAATTTACCCAGGGCGCTCTCCTTACCCCCAGACCCAGTTTCCTGCCGTAGATTCTTCCGTTTAGGCGAATCGTTCGCATTTTAAACTATATCCAGTGTGCCAAACATGGGAAACCGTAGTATGAATCGAGCAAACAGCCGAGAGTCCAACTCGTTAACGCTGTGTATAAACCTAATTTCCCGACGGAATTATTATATTCCGGAACGAATATTCTCATTCGTCCGATACTTTTCGACGTTTCTACTATAACGAAGTATCGCTGGATAACGCGCTCTGCTTAAAATGTTGGGAATGTTTATGTGCCCGGGGGCCATCGACCACTCGAATCAATTCTGGTCTATGTTCCTGTACAGCGTTCGGATTAGGCTCGGTGGCGGGTCCGAGGAAACGTCCGAAGTTCGAAACGCGGATCCGCCATTGTTTCGTGGATCCGGATCAAACCGAATTCTCGAGTATTGCGCATAAACGCGGCTGTCAACAACAAAAACGGAGGTTTCAAGGAAAGCGGCCACGCCATCTCGTGGACCGACTCCATCTTGTTCCTAGCTCTTTCCCCCCTGTGTCTTTCCCCCCTAGGCTTCAATGTTTCTGCCGAATCGATGGGCTGCTGCGTATTTACCGGGTGCATAATTAACCTTAGTCCGGCCGGGAGCTTGTGGACAAAATGAAGCCCCCACCACACCCTCTGGTACGAATTAACTTACCCTGTAAAACCGTTCCCTTATTCAAATAAAAATACCGAAGGAACCATCCCAATAAATCACCTGGTTCAAATCTATTCTAGGCCTTACATGACTTTAAAATTATAAAAAATATTCACTAGAAATCGAAGCATAAATTCACCTTCATGCCCACCGATTCATTAAGGGCGAACATACTGAATTCCCATTTTGGCACTGTTTTAGTGCCATTAGGCATCTGTTGACGGGCTAGAGACAGGATCTAGAGTGCGAATCTTTTCGAAACATTTTATTTTTCCCTACGCGTTTCAAAAAACACTATACGTGGTGGTGTTACTCAATTTCCTGTTGAAGTGTTTCACTCGAATCGTAAAACGCCAGTTATATTGTCGGTACGCGAATATTATGTACATTTTAGAGTAAGGACATGAATAAACGTGCAAACTATGACGAAATTCGAACTCGGACGTCCCGCGGTGGTGTATCGACTTTTTATCGGGGCTCTGAGAATGTTGTGGGCTCGAAAATAAATATTTCCAGAGAGAAGTCGAGCTCTCCATTCGGGAAAATTGTTTTATACCCCGATTTCGATTCTATTTCAAATTGACCGTTAAGCTTCGATCCCTATCATCGGAGAACTGCCATTTTCCCGTTCTTCCTCCCTGCCTCCCTCCATCACTCCCCTCACCATAAACAAAGGCAGATTTCGTGTCGAGAATCCCTTTATAAAAGCCGAAGGATTTATCGCGGCCGACGTTTGATTTGCTTCGGTTATATAAATAGGGAGACGGGGCACCGCCCCTAGGCACGGCCAGTACGGCGGAGTTTGCATGCGAAACCCCCCTCTACCCCACCCCACCCCACCCCCAGGGACCTCACTCCGACTCCACCCGTTCATTATTAATATACCCAGCCCGTATAAATAATTCCTGTAATTTTCTCGGCTAATTCATAAATCCCGACTGTGTTGGACGCCAATTCCGGCGATAAACTCCGGGCACTGTTAACACACTACCGCCGACTGAGTCGGTTTTATCGAATTGATACATTCCGTGAAAAAAGGTGTAAAATATTCAAGTTACGAGTAATGCACTCAAAGTCTGGTTTTAGTAAAGTACGTTATAGATCTCCAACCGAGAATCCACTGTAGTGGTCAACCCCAAAATTTTGTTGAAACATTCGAGATTTTTCTTAATTAAAACTAGAAGCGACTGATGGAAATCGTTAACTTCATTTCGTATTAAACCGACGGATTACGATAGAAACAATAACAAGCCCGTCCAATCAATGTTCGGCGGTGCGTGAGCCTCATTTTTCTCTCCTTACTAATTCTTCTTCGATTTCGTCTCGTGTAAACCAACCGGCCGAATGGAAACACCGAAAAGGTTCTCTTAATCGTATGTGTCAACACTTTTTTCGCGCGGAGCAAACACCCCCCCGGGCCGTTGTATTGTGCGCTCATCGATCGCCGCCAAGTGTGTTTCGGTTCGTAATATTGTAATTTCCTCCCTTCCCCACTTTACGCCCGTCATATTTCCCAGAAAGAAAAACCTTCGTCACCCTTGTATTTGAACACGGAGTTCACTTTGCTGGGCTTTCAATAGATATATCACCCAATAGTGTGTTTCGTGCGCGAAATAGTCTGCGTATGTTTACGGGAAAATCCTTGAGCCCGTCTCAACTGTGAAATGTAGAAACCGGGGACTATCGCTTTAGCTGTCGGTATAAGTAATTTTCTTGTAGTCCACGATGGGAAACAGAACCTAGGGCCTTTAAGGACGAGCTCCGAATTTCTAAGGATACATCCTGTAACGAATTATGCGACACAGTAGCCAAAATAATATAGTTTTATGAATATCAACAAAAAATGTTAACTAGTCATGAAATACCTCGATTTCGTCGTGAATTCTGGCATAAAAATACGTTTAATTGTTCATATGCCAACTTTCACCCATTGAGACATTAGTTTCCATTCAGGGCGACTGTTTCAGAAATATGATTTAATTTAATAAAATATTCTAATTATTTTAAATTTGTAGGCCGAAATTTGCGACCGCCCATGAGAGTGGAGACCTGACCTGTAGGGCTATTGAACATTCTGACGCCTCTCTCTCGAATAGTTCTTCTGCATCGTACTATACAGCTTATAATAGGATTATCCTCCATCACTTTTACGACTATATGTTCCTTATCGTTTATTACTCTGTTAGTAATACATCTGGGATAAAATTATATCCTGTTCACAACCAACGGGACTTGCGTTTCACAAGGTGTCTTCTAACGGAGAGAAAAGCTATAAGGATTAATACCGCGATATTATATTCACTGTTGCGATCATCTGTTTACGTTTCTCACCGTAGTTACTGGAATTCAGTAAATTAGTAAGGCATCTACGCCGATGGAACTTTCTGTCACTGAGGTAATCTACCCGACAGTTGAATTTATATGCTGTTTCACTAGATTTCCTAAATTTCAAGCCTAAAATTCAAGATTGATTACTATTAGGTTATATTTATTTGTTTAATGCGTCCAATAGAAATCAGACCGAATATGAGAGGAGACATTAAAATATTTCTAGAATCCGATCCGGGAAATGGGTCGCCCCGGGGAAAACAAAAAAAATTATAAATCCACGGCTGAAAACGCTTAATTCTTGGCGGAACCAAACGAGTTTCGCGAATTGCCGGCCGGCCCAATAACGCTGAGTGGTGGGCTTGAAAATGGGCCTTTCATGTTCGTTCGAAATCGGTCTCTCGTGCCCGACGGGAATATAATAAGGGGTGCGGAGGGGCGAAGGGGCGGCAGCTCGCCTGATAGGGCCAAATGAAACGGGGACACGGACTTTCACCGAGCCCTTTATTAGCCGGCAAAACACACCGTAAACCTCGAGAGTTGTTCAATGGGGGTGGCTCGGGGGGCATTCTTCTGCCGAGTACGGGAAAACAAGTTTCCAACGCTGCCAAAGCGCGCTTAGACGGCGGCTTACTTTGCGATGGCGTCGAAGCGCCCGTACAGAACGAGAGTAGGTTAGTAAGAGGGAAAATTGATACCGCCGATATCGCTCATGACATCAAAATTTTCAGGATAGTATATTCCAGATGAAATCCCACTTTTTTAGTCTATCCATGAATACATTTTTATTTGTCCCATAGCATACTGGCGCGGCGTAAGCGCTTCGGACGCAGTGTTCGATTTTCCGGGTGGCGGACCGAATTTTGCGTTAATCCAACTTTTACCTGATTAAAAGACACCCCCGTAATACTCAGTGTAGTTCTAAGTGTAGCTATCATTATATTTGTATATCGCAGTGTACATAAACAATACAGTATACATAAATCGATTCGGTCATATCCCAGATCCGTACCTGAATTAGCTATTTTAGTTTGTCATTTTATTTGTCAAAATTTAACCTATTGAAAAGAGACAATTTTTGTAAGTGAAAAGAAGACAATACACTAGGTCTCGGTTTATATTAAAAATTTTTAGCTCATTTTTTCCTTCCATCGTTTTATAGGTCTCATATCCTAGGTTGTCAGAACTTTTCTGATATTATTCAGAGTTTTCTATTGTGTGTAATAAAAATTGTGATATCGTTAATTGGATTTTCTGTGAGAATTTATCTTATTATTTCTTTCGTGTCATCAAGTTATTATTATTGCCGCTGTCGATCAGAGGGTAAATCGCCTATTCCTCATTGGAGATATTTCTTCGCTGTGCTGAACAATTTGTCGAATCTTGGACTTAGTGTTCAGATACGTTTTTAATTCGGCCCAATCTGATTTACAGGAGTCGATTGGGGGCCGCGCGCTTTAAATCGAAACGGGGACCGCTTATTAAGCTAATGTCGCCGATAGCGTCAGAGCCGAACCCAAAATCAATGCGTGAAAAGTCGAACCGCCCCCCGACCGGCGAATTCGGGACAAGGACATCGAAAACCCCATATTTTGACAGTTTCCTTCATTTCTGTCTCCTTTCTGTGCGGTTTCTGCGAAAGTTTTACAGTCAATACTGCCTGCCGACTGATACTTTAACCTTCCGAACTGATCCGTTCGTAGGCTCGTCCTCCCGGCTTTTCCCAATTTCAAATCAAATCATCCCCATATCCCTAGCTCATATTTCCGAAAATAGACCGCAACTTTCCATCGTAATGGGCAAAAAAACTTTTACGCAGTTTGTCCCCTGTCCTCGGACCTGTACAAAGTAACCGCGCGGACAAATATCTCCCCCAATTGGAAAGACCGTGTAACACAACTTTCCAGAAGTTTTAAGTCTCGATTCTCATACTGGAAGCGCGGAGAAACAATATTTATATGACACGAACATCGGCAATAATAGTGCATAATACTTTGTCGATTTTGCACCAATAGGGTTGAAGAGGGGTTTGTTCGATTGAGTACAGAAATAACTAAATAAACCATTCTCCCTTTTTTATATACGGAAATAAGCTTGCCTACAACATTTGCAACACAAATTAATAATAATTATCCGCATTTGCCGCATTATTGCGGACTGACTACATAAAGGGATTTAAGTACTGGATCTTGTAACGGACGATAATATTCAAAGTGATTCTTAGAATAGAAGTAATGATCAATTATCAAATACTCGGTGCGTTAAATTTATAATTAAAACTGTGTCGTGGTATTGCAGGAATAATATTTCGGAAAATATTACTTAAATAAATACGGATTTTAGTCTGTACAAAGTAAATTATCGAACTATTCTGAACTCGAAAGTAATCAGAAGGAAAGCAAAATATAAGATGATATAGAAGACTCGTTAAATTGACAATTAAGACAGTGGACTTTAAAGTTCTACTTAGGGTGTTGAATAGTGATAAATATTGGAGTAGATTACACACTAAAACTAATAAATCTAATTAAAAGGATGACAGCGTAAGAATAAAGCTTTTGGTGTATGATTTATTGGGGAAAAGTTGCCGACGTATTCAAACGTTATTTGATTCGTGAAGATTTCGATTCGTTCTGATTCTCCTCAGTATTTTAACACGTTTCGAGTCAGTGGGACAGTGGGACACAAACGCAACGGCGGACCATTAAATAACCCGGGACATCCGGGGAGTGCGCCCTTCGGCGATCGATCAACCCCTCCCCGTTCCAACCTCAAACAGGGGCGTGCGTTCGCCTACCAACGCCCCGCCGCCTCCCACCACTATAATTCAGCCCCCTGTTATACAAAACCCGCATAACAACACTGAACGAACGCCGTTTGGGAGACCGTACCGCGGCGTCATAAACCCAAAACCGTAGCACCGCCAACCATCGTTATAGCACACCTGCGGGATCGATTCTATTCGTTGACAATGAACGAAACACTAGGAAACACTAGGAAGCTGCTTTCACCGGGAATTGACAGTTTTGGAAGGGCTAACTTTGAATTTTCATTTTGAAATTTATAGTTCGGGTACCTACCGTACGACATTTACTCAAAATGTTTATGGGAAACAGTCTGAAAAATAATTTTTTAAAAAATATCTAACCGAAGGAAAAATACGAAGTTACGAACACCAAAAAAAAATATTCTAATAAAAATAATTCTTTTATCAAAATTTGAACACGAACAACCCTTCAACCGCATATATTATGTAGGGTTGAGTAATAACATTTAAATAATTAAAAATACTGCTCCGATCAATTATTGTTTTTACAGAATTATAAAATTATTCTTAATTCGTCAGAACAGGTTTGAGATTTGAGTGGCCGAATGGTTCAACAACCCAAAAATAAGGTTTTGTCCAAGCTAAGTAAATTAACTATTTAAGTCTCAATTTTTTAATTCCTCTATCCGGCCGCAATGTCGGCCAGCTTTCGCATGTTTTAACATTACACGTAGAAATACGACATGCGAGCCCTTCGCGGAATACGACCGCCACCCCCTCCGCGATCTGAAATAAATAACCGCTGATTAAAATTAGGAATGGAACTGAGGGACACGTTATTTCTTTTTTTTTTGTTTATAATCTAGATAATAGCTACAACATAATATACGGGGGTCGTGTATGCCTTATCAACTGTACCGCCCCCCATTTGCCCGCTCCTTCCTGGAATGCACGATACTTTAAATGATTTAATGAATAATAAAAACCTTACCTGAGTTTAGATTAGGCTGTGTGATCGTATGCAAGTGTGTGTAGGTATATATATGTGTTTGTGTATATATATATAAATAGTATTTAGGGTATTGTAGCAGAAATCATAGTTTCCTGACTCTGAAATAATGCGAACAAAATACATCTGACGAATACAATCTTGAGATTGCGGAACAGCGAAAAGAGTTAATATACGGTGAGATATGTAATGGAGAAAAAATTACAGTTCTAATTCTGACCCGTATCCGTGTTCTCTCAACATTCAGTAACGAATGCAGATAGTGATCGTGACGCGGGTGGACATAAATCATATTATTATATCTGGAATTAAAATTTTCCCAGGAACATTTCACTTTTCAATTGTTCAACGTTGTAACCAAGCCAAAATGCACTGCTGATATCTAAGTTTTTTGTTTATTCTTATGCTTGGCCGGTCTAGTTAATATAAAGGAATAGTATATATAATGTATAATTTTTTTTTAGTTTAACATAACTATTTTGTGTTCTGCGAGGGGTTGAAATACCGTCGATTTCGTGTGTTTCTGTCTCCTCTCGCTGGTTTGGTCTTTTGCTGGACCGGTTTCGGTTGCTCGCCATCTTCAGTAGCGGTGTTAGTCACTTTCGGCACTTTGGATGTTTTTCGGGCATCCTCACTGTCACTCGTGCTTCACAGTACAAGATCTAACCGGTCTAGCGAAAGGAGACAGGAACACACGAAACTTACAGTTTTTTTAAAATTCATTCTCTCTTATGGGTGGCATACAGGACGATTCCTTTATACAGTGAATATTGCATTGATAAACAGAAGTTGGGGGTGTAATGAATGGCTGAAGACATCGGTGAGCTCAAGGCTCGGTTCGGTTTAGGGCCGAATAAACGTTATCCGACAGCGAAACAGATGCGGTGGGAATAAATCTGAAAAGTTTTTTTTAATTCGAAAATAAAAATATTATCATAAATTTATCCCCGAATTCAATTCTTATTCCTCGGGAGATCGTACTGTGTGTTTTACGAAAAAAAGGTCATCGCTCGAAGGGAATGGGATTAAAGCATTGCCCTTGCCAAAAATGTTAGAGCCCCCAACGACCTACACTGGGTATATAGTTCCGGAAAATTCAACCCCGATAAAATACAAAAGGTGATGGCAAAAACTGGTCGCTTTAAGTTTAAATTAAGTTCATCGTAATTCATAGAGTACAAGAACTTGGGAGTTCCAAAATCAGAATTAATGTTGTTCCACTACCTTTGGATTATATTTTTATATTAAATTCAGTGACTACTTCAGTAATAAGAACGTTGAATTTACAAAATGCTGTGAATTGTATTTATAGTGGTTTAATGAAAACGGGTTCTTTTGAATGACACAAAATTTCAGGGCCTTCAAACAGTAATGACGAAGAATGAATTAAATTTCGCAAGACCTAGTTAGAATATAGACTTCTGGCCGTTTATTTTCCTTAGCTGACATCAGCTTAGATCTGGTTCAGAAATAATATTTCTCAAAAAATAAAGCGTTTTCGTACGGCGCTTAATACTAGACCCTCAGGACACAACAGTGTGTTGGTCTAGTATCAAGCGCCTTCAAATATATACAGTTACGATTCCGCAGGCTATTCAGTAATTTACATTTAAAATAGATTTCCACTATCATCGCTTGCGCGATTTTCTACCTATTTAGTCTTAACCTGATCGTCTAGGGCAAGGTTGGCGAACATTTGAAGTTATATTCCTTCAGATACTATAAATCGAACAATAAAAATTTAGACGCTATAAACCCTGCCAGGGTCCAAATGAATGCTTCAATCACCCAAAATATAATTATAACCACTGTTATTAAATTACAGATAGAGAATATCTCGTAACCAAATATTCTTCCTGAATATAGAGTTTGAGGTAAAGAACTAAATTCGAGGCATCGAATTTTCAGATAATGCCGAGCGGAAAAGAAAACCGTTCCACGGCTAAAGAGTCCCAATAATAAAACTGAAAATGTGCTATTCGAAATATCTTATCTGTAAGTTTTAAATAAGTAGCAATTCTTGTATTCATTTAGGGGCGGGCAGCTATGATTGTTTGACGTGACCGTGTAATTCTGAACTTGGGTTATAACTCAAACCGCACGCAATTCCTTTTTCTGCTTTTAACTTCGGTTGGGGGATTATGACGCGATTGCAATCGTCGGGTCCGCAGCTGAACTTCTACGACTCCGCACGCACGGCCACGTCCCACCAGTTTATGGATGGTCATAAAAATACGGCGAAACTGCAAATTCCGATCGCCTATTTTCGCGGAATAAACTGAATTCTGTCGACAGAATGTGCGCTTCAGAATCCGCTGGCCTACTTTTCACCGCAGTGGATAGATTGGAAATATGGATTCATTTGTGGAAAATATTTTTTTTGAATTTTCAGGGTTTCAGTTAGCGTATTGCAGTCCTTAAGTAAAGCGCGTTTCTTTTGCCTATGTTACATACCTAAATTTATATCACAGGTTTCATATTATTCTGAATTATCAGCTACTAAAATTAAACGCTATACTTACTCCCTGAGATTGAATTTGCTTTATATGCACTCTTCTTATGATTTCACAACGAAACAGACACTATCGAAAAGGCGGCAAGCCTAAAGTTGATTTTTGTTCATTACTAGAACATAGCAGTATTAGTTTGTTATTCTAATAGAGGATAGCTATAGTAACAATGACAATATTCTATTCTACTCGGGAACAATTTATTAAAATGTTTCTTAAAGAATTTTTAAAACTCAAAGTTTAAACTAAATAAAATTATTCTCACATCTACTGAATTCAGACCGGACTTTTCCTAATTGAATTTCGATCTGACTTCTGTTGAAAATCATATATTATAAGGCGTATCGTAGATCACAATTAAATCGACGTTTCCTAAGGAAATTTATGAGAGGGGTGATACGGTTGAATAAATCTTAGGGCCTCGTGAGTCCCCACCCTCCCGGGCCACTATTTTTATAGCATTTTTATAGCCCGGAGGCCGACACGCACACGATACTCGGGCCCGTAATAATCGTCCGCCTCTGTCACGGACGCCCTCGAAACGCGCAATTTCCTCCTCCTCCATCCCTGCCTCCTCCCTCCATCCCTCCTTCCCCCGTGCTCCGTGTGTAAAACTTAATGATTCGCGTTCGGAGCGCACGCGAAAATCCAAAAACATTAAGGTAATTTTCGCGTTAATTATGAAAACCCGTGAGAGGGAGAGTGTGGGAGGGGGGGGAGTGTAAATGTCATTAACTTGAAAGCCGGAATAAAAATGGAGTTTCAACAATAGCCGTCGCAATGCGTGCTCCCGGGGCACCTACACGCTGCGTTTAATGATACCCGTGTAATTTGGCCGTTCGCGATCCTATCGGTGGCGCGGCGGTTGCCCATATTAGCGATTATGTTTTAAAAATTAAAAAAAAACTAAGGAGGAATAATTCCGACGAACCGAACAACGAATGGAAATATCCGAGCTAAAATAAGCTGCGGCGAAATCGATTCGGAAATCGGTTACGATTTATAACTATTTTCTTACAGTGGTTAAAAAATTGGAATTCTCACTTTCAGTCGAATGCTTATATCCAGAGTGCTAATATTCAAACGTTAAGACTACCCACAGTAGATATTAATAAAAGAATAAAATGAATATATTTGACATGAAATACAAACTCGTTTAGCTGAATTCCAATTTAAATGTAAATTCGATAAAGCTAAAAATTTACATTGCATTCGACATTCGATATTAACGTCAGAATAATTTGGATTGTAATAGAACCTTCATTCTACAATTCGAAACATTTCTGTGAATGAAATTTAAGAGTTAAATATTAAATTTTCTAACTTTTAATATACCTAGTGTAGTCCTTCAGGTAGGTCCTTATTTACTGATGACGGTAAAAATGCTGTAGGATAAAATCAGCGGTGATATAGTTTCGGTATACCGTAGATTTCGTGTATTTCTGTCTCCCCTCGCCGGTTTAGTCTTTTGAAAGACCGGTTTCGGTTGCTCGCATGTCACAGTACCAGTGACAGTGGCAGTGCAGTGAGGATGCCCGGAAAACATGTGCCAAAAGCGGCTGACACCGCTACTGAAGATTGCGTGCGGCCGAAACCGGTCTAGCGAAAGGAGAAACCAGCGGGAGAAGACAGAAATATACGAAATCTACGGTATTCCAACCCCTCGCAGACCACAAAACATGTATGTTAAAATAGTTTATGGTATTTCTGAAGAAATTTTTCAGATTATTGCTATTCAGATTGGGCCCAATACAGCGCAATTGCGACTCAGCGGGTCGGAAGGAAGCGTTACATTGGCGGGGTTGCACAACGGGGCAAGCGTTACATAAAAGTGCGCCCAGCGTGCTGAGTTTACAACACTCTGTTTGGGTTCGGCGCGCTAACGGTCCCGTTGCCTTAAGGGCGGATTTAACCGAGACCATTGAAGCGGCTGTAAGTCACGGAAGTCATGGGGCGAAGGGCGACAAGGGCGGAAGGGAGAAAGAGAGAGAGAAAAAAACACCGTCTGAATTCAATTTTGTAAATTTTAGCGATTTCACCGGGGCACCTTCTTGGCCAAACGATAACGGTGGACGTGCTTGCAACTGAACAAAAATGCCTTATAAATCTGAAAAATCCTCCGTTTACGATTCACTGACAACACGTTTACAAATTTAAATATATAAGTATAATTATTATGAATATAAATTTATAATTCACAGACTAGAAGCTACATTTACACTGAAACTCTTATCGTCAAACTGACCATTTAAGTCTGAAATTAATAGCGAACATCCCCCAAAACAGTGGACTCCCTTTTTTGGCTTTCTCACAATTTATTTCGACAGTTTTTTGGGACGAAATGCGCAGAAGAATTGAAAATTCGTACAAACGCAACTGGGAATCGAGGTCCGTTCGGGGTTAGATACTTGAAAATTTGAAATTGAATTAACGGGAGAAGGTTTGATTAATCTTCTGAAGATTCTTTCAGCATGCCTGTTTTGTGGTCTGCGAGGGGTTGGAATACCGTAGATTTGTTGTGTTTCTGTCTCCTCTCGCCGGTTCGGTCTCTCGCTAGACCGGTTTCAGTACAGTACAAGTGACAGTGACAGTGCAGTGAGGATGCCAGAAAAAAATCCGACTGACTGAAGATGGCGAGCGGCCGAAACCGGTCTAGCAAAAGATCAAACCTGCGAGAGGAGACAGAAACACAAACAAATCTACGGTATTCTGAAGATTCGTTTCCTCGTGTAAATGCCTTTGGTGATTCCTTATATTATCTTCACTGACATCTCTAAATCTTATGTTGCTATATTTAATTGATTTTTTTGCTTACATTCGGGCCCGCTTTTGTCTATAAATTTCTGAACTGAATGAAGAATGAAGATTTCAGTCATGCTATCGAATGCAAACATTTTTTTTGGCGGTCATAAAATAAACTGCGAGCACGCAACAAGAAATAAAAGAGCATATAAAAGTTAGCAGGACGCGGCAAGTTATGGGAACTGGAAAAAAATGTTCCGTAAAAATTTGCACTCTTTGTAACCGTCGCTGGCATGATTGCGAATAGCGTCAGAAGTATGGAAACATCGCAAACAAGTCGTAGAATGGCGTTATCGTCACACGAGGGCCGACGGGTTCGGGGGAGTGTACAGCCTTCTTGTTTCTGGGTCAATTTCTTTTTTTCTCTTCGCAATAAAAAGTAATAAAAACGCGTTGCGTGTCAAAACTGCACCGCCTATCTCCTCCGTTATATCGGTAATGACTTAATGGCGACGCCTTATCGCCCGGTAACCGGGCATGCGAAGCCGCATGGTAAAAGGCCCGTACTTACACAATAAAGTTAAAAACAGGTATTGCCTATTCTAAAAATTAGAAGACATCCCCTGGACCAACAGTTTATGGTAATTTTCGGCATTTCACTATTGTCAGTATATAGTGAGACAATAAGCTGTTAAAGTGTGATCAGTGGTACTTTCGATGGAATGATAATAAATATATGTGCGGAGTTTTTTAAATTCGTTATTATTAATTCGCGAGGTGACGTTTTAGGAATATTTTTTTATACCTCGTTTGTGGAGGGGAGCAGATCTGAAGAGATAGCGCGGTGATATATTCCACCGGGGATATTTAATTTACAGTACTATTCAAACTGTATTTTTCCCGAGGGAAAATATTGTAGATGAATGTTTGTAGTCGGGATGGAGGGGGTGGTTTGGAACTCATCTTTAAGGACTACACGGCAGTGGGGGCGGAGACCTATTTGCCGGCCGTCGATAGGGCCCGTCGTCGTCCTAGAGGCTTTCATTTGGAGCGCGGCAAACAAAGTAGGAGGGGTTTTTTTTTTGTCTTCTCATCCTCGCCCCGCTGGAAAATACTATTGTTGGGAACAGGAGGGAGGAAGGAGACCGGGTCGCGGAGAGGGGTGGAAAAAGAAGGGGGTGGAAGAGGAATCTCATTCACTCGCTAGGCAAAATAAGATATGGTTCGGATATGCCGGTGTGTATATACTCGGCGGGAAGAATAAATAACCGGTGCCGAGCGAGGGGCGTGTCATAATAGTTGTGGGGGTGGGGAAGGAAGTTTTTGCAGAATCTATGAAAAAAAATAAAGAAAAAAACTCTCGCTAAATTCTGTCGCATCTCGCTTTTCCGGCCCCGAGCCGCGCCGCTATCATGCGAAGATAGGCCCGGAAATTCTCTAATTTCATTCATTTACAGTTAATTTTAGTACAGAGAACGATACCGTAGAGTTCGTGCGCCGGTTTGGTTTTTTGCTAGACCGGTTTCGGTTGCTCGCCATCTTCAGTAGCGGTTTTAGTCACTTTGGCCCTTTTTGGGAATCCTCACTGGACTGTCACTGTCACTTGTACTGTGGTGATTGTCTCTTTGTCGTGTGTATATATATCTGTGTCTTGTTATTGTGTTCTCGGACAATGTTGTTTGTCTTATTTGGGCTGGGAGGGATTTTTTTAATCGGCTTAAGTCTTTGTCGGATTATTGGTGAAATATATATTTGATCACACAACTGGTCACAACTATTAGGTTCTGACTTCCATATATATGACAGGAAACCTATCTGCTATTGTGTATTTACGAAAGTAAAAGTTTTTCTGTTGATCCAAAATTTATTAAAAAAAGTAATCTAGTTAATCGGAGCAGTGTACCCAACGAACTTTAGTTAAGTATATTTCCGCACCACACTCAAGGGGGCGCTAGTTTATCGGTGCAAGTGTACTCAACGAACTTTAGTTAAGTACATTTCCACACAAAACTCAAGGGGGCGCTAGTTAACGACTTTAGTTAAGTACATTTCCGCACCACACTCAAGGGGGCGCTAGTTTATCGGTGCAAGTGTACCGAACGAACTTTAGTTAAGTACATTTCCGCAGCACCCTCAGGGGGCGCTAGTTTATCGGTCAAGTGTACTCAACGAACTTTAGTTAAGTACATTTCCGCACAACACTCAAGGGGGCGCTAGTTAACGACTTTAGTTAAGTACATTTCCGCACCACACTCAAGGGGGCGCTAGTTTATCGGTGCAAGTGTACTCAACGAACTTTAGTTAAGTACATTTCCGCACCACACTCAAGGGGGCGCTAGTTTATCGGTGCAAGTGTACTCAACGAACTTTAGTTAAGTACATTTCCGCACCACACTCAAGGGGGCGCTAGTTTATCGGTGCAAGTGTACTCAACGAACTTTAGTTAAGTACATTTCCGCACAACACTCAAGGGGGCGCTAGTTAACGACTTTAGTTAAGTACATTTCCGCACCACACTCAAGGGGGCGCTAGTTTATCGGTGCAAGTGTACTCAACGAACTTTAGTTAAGTACATTTCCGCAGCACCCTCAGGGGGCGCTAGTTTATCGGTGCAAGTGTGCCCAACGAACTTTAGTTAAGTACATTTCCGCACAACACTCAAGGGGGCGCTAGTTAACGAACTTTAGTTAAGTACATTTCCGCACCGCACTCAAGGGGGCGCTAGTTTATCGGTGCAAGTGCACCCAACGAACATTTAAAATTAATTAAACAAAAAATTAAAATTAAAACTCTCACTACATTCTGCCGCATCCCGCTTTCTCGGCCCCGAGCTGCGCCGTTATCATATGAAAATAGGTGCGGAAATTCTCTAATTTCATTCGTTTTCAGTTAATTTTAGTACAAAAAATGATGCTAACTGATGGAACAAAATCATCATTCCAAGAGAGTAAATATTTTACACTGTTAAACTATAAACACATATCTTTTGCCCGATTCAGGATTAAAAAGCAAAAAAAAACATCAAAGACTACGCGATAAAGGGAAAAACGAACAGAAAATATAATAATTATATTTTTCTTTTTTCAATAATGAAATAAACTAAACTACTTACATTTAGGGTTGGCAAGAAATAAGAAAATGAAAATTATTGCCTTATCCTTAATCGGAAAGGAACAGAAATCATGTTTAGATTCAATCTACAGAATAATAATTCGATACTTTTTGCCATAGTTGTAATAGATGAACCGTTCGGGCATTATTGAAGGCGCTATGCTTAGAATACTTAGTTTTCAAAATCAGGACCCAACCACTCCCTCTGCCACTCCGCTAAAATTATATTCCCTTCTGCCGTATACCGAATATTCGAGTGATCCTCCGCAGAAGGTAAAATTCCCCCGGGGGCGGTCCCGAACCGCCCCCAACCCCCCCTGGAGGCCCGCAATTATGCAAATGTCCGGTTCTCCGCGAATCGGCGGATCATTATGGATGATCGAAGGAAACGGAGGGAGGCGGCTGGCAGGTATCGATTTTATGCGTAAACGTGGTTTTCCCGACAGCGGCAGTTCAGAAACTGAATTTGAAACTGACGGCACATTTTTTTCATTATCCTTTTTTCTATAACAGTAAAATAAGACATCATTTTGCTTTTGTATTTACAGAGGAGTAAACAATTTTTTCACTAGGCCTCGGTCCTGTGTCTTCCGGAATTCCCTTCCGGCGAACAAATATATATGTCCATATCGGTTCCGCACATTTTTCATATCTTTACACTCTATCAAGAGGATACACATTTTTTCCCAATATACAGGAGCCGATTAAAACATTACAATTCGACTGAAGAATTACAGGTCTACCGTAGATTTCGTGTGTGTTTCTGTCTCCACACACACATCTACGTACAGACACAGAAACACACGAAATCTACGGTATTCTAACCCCTCGCAGACCACAAAACAGGTATTCCAAACTAATTACAGGTTTAGAATAGGAGGAACAAAATCAAAAATATGTCCGGTCAACGATATATGTTGTTTATATAAATAAATAAAGCTTCCGTTTGAGAATAATTTTTCATCGAATATGAAATTTTCAATGTTATCAATAATAATTCTAGAGCTAGAATTTTTCAAGCACTTCTTCGACGGCTGAAAGCTGGTCCAATCTTAAATGAACCAAGCGGACAATCAAATTCTATACTTAATATTGTTTACCTCTTTATAAAATGGAGCTCAACTATCTAAACTGTTGTTGCGTGGTGTAGCGGCAAGAGTTTAACCAGTTAGTTTCAGCCAATAAACCGGAAGACATCTTAAACAACGGCCGACCCGCCCACGTCGTCGGGTCGGAAAAAGAAAGCATAACTGGAAGTGACTCCCGGTATTATTAACTCGCCGACGCCCGGGTTTTACGAGGGCCATAAATTTTAAAGAGTGTTCAAGAAGTGTTCGAGCGCCCCCACTTTAATTGATCCCGGGACCGGTTTCAACTTGTCAACCTTGGGCCAACGCTCTCCGATTAAAGGCGCCAACACAAACCGAATGTAAAAATAATTGGCGATTAATTAACGCGATAAAATAGCCCATTGAGAGCTCCTGATTTCTGTTGATCCGTTCAATCCGTACAGCCAAATTCAAATTTTAGACTCGTAATAGTTATAAAGAAAATAGAAACCGTAAATAAGAGATCAATTAGATCAATCGTAATTAATGTGTTTGTGCTAATTTTTATTGGTGATCTTCTGTCCTCTCTCTCTGATTTGATCTATTTCTAGACCAGGTCAGCAGAATGGTGATTCAGTCTGGCGTATTAGATTTATGCGTGTGATCTAACCACGTGAAAATTAAGTGACAGAATGCCCACCGAGTAGCCAATATGTCAAGGTGGCATAAAGATCTTGGTAAAGGTCTAGCAGAGACATTCGCGGATCACAAAATAGGTATTAGAAAATTAATTAAACGTTCCCAAAAATTTCTGCTTCCCAAATATAGTAGGCGCTGGGCTTAATGAATGATAACAGGATAAAGCCCGATCCGTGTACGACACTCCTACGCTTTGAGTTATAGCGCGAGTACATTTTTCGTCTGAGGTTTTAGAGGGGAAGGCGGTGCCCGTCCGGATTAGGGGGGAAGGCGCGTCACCTTTGCCGCGGCAAATGTCACCGGGGATTTCGAAATGTCGGGGCGACATCGACGGCTGGGTAGGGTGACGTGCGGCGTGGAGGGTGACATGACTTTAGCACGAGGTCGGCACTTTACCGCCCCCGAGATATGCCCGCGCCCCCGCCCCCACCTACTCGCTCCTCTTCGAGACACTCTTCAAAATTTATGGACGTCGTAAAAACCCCCTACAACCCGCGCGGCGTCGCGGCGTTAATAATACCGTGCAGCCTTTAAACACGGACACCACTCGGGGCGGTTGGGTTGTGTCGTCAGCCACCGACCAAATATAATATATTATCTCGTGACAGATTTTCGGCCCCGCCTGCATAAATTATTCCTTCTTCTGACTGTTTCTCAATTCTCGATTCCCTGCATTTTCCCGATACCCAAATAATTATGAACCCGGAAATTGTACGCCATAATTCGATACGCAAAATTATGATGGCTTAACAATTACACGGAATAAAATCTATATTTGTATACATATATGTTTCCACTACTGAATTTATTAGGGTAGTTAGGATAGTCACAATTTGAAGTATAATTTATGTAATTAATTGCATTAATTTTATTTATGCACACATCTATATATGTAAAAGAAATTTTTAATAATATAAAATTATTGTATACTACATATATAAATAAAACAATACAGGAGGACCGTAGATTTCGTTTGTTTCTGTCTCCTCTCGCTGGTTCGGTCGCTCGCCATCTAGCAGCGGTTTTAGTTACTTTTGGCGCTTTGGATGTTTTTTGGGCATCCTCACTGCACTGACAAAAGTGACTAACGCTACTGAAGATGGCGAGCGGCCGAACCGGCGAGAGAAGACACGAAATCTACGGTATTCCAATCCCTCGCAGATCACAAAACAGGTATTCCAAACTAATACAGGAGGAGTTTTCATAAGAAATGGAAAATTTTAATGTACAATAGATTTATTGACGGAACCTACTATCCTTAGTAAAATATCTAGACAGGATATTTCCTGGCAGTTCGCTAAGGGTTCTCCCCTGCACAAAATCAAGGAAAAGGGACTGATTGCAATCGTGAATTCGGTCGCCTACTCTTCACCGATCGGATATCGAGCCCCGCTATCGGGCATAAATTATTGACAGGTCTGGGCTGTAAGAGAGCGTTGGGGGTGGGGCTAGGGGCGCGGGGGTGGTTGTTGGGGGATCGTTTTTAATGCAGTAGCAGTTGGCCACGCCGACACTAAAGTCGGACAACTGAGGAAACCCGACAACTCCGGTTATCGGATTCGGCCGTACAATCCAATTCGGAGGCCTTCCCCCGCCCCCTCTTACCCGGGACCGGCGCTAAAAACCCCGTATCAAAGTTACACTGGAAATCGTTCTATAGATCCGGTAAATATTTAAACAGCGCCCTGTCCAAACCGGGGGTGGGCCCCGGGGTGGGGGGGGCCCAAAGGGACTCGATCGCATGCTATAGCAGATTCGTTCAGCTTTATAATTCGATAACAGATTTTAATGCCCAAATTTTGCTCCCAAAGTAGCATAGTTCCGTCAATATAGGGCGTTTTTTTTTATTATTGCACAATCAACTTTACGGTTATAAGTGCGATTTTTCACGTGTTTGTCTCGACAGAGAAACCCCACGATTATGGCAGTTTTTGTCACGATTCAACTACTGTCCGAGGTGGTCTCTTGGCCAGTGGCGTTTAAGCCGTCGTGGCGGGGATAATGGTTGGGTGATAGAGGGATTGACCGAACGAGCAAATTAGGATGACGAGTAAGTTGGGAATGGAACATAAGGAAACGGGATTTCGCGACTCATCAGTATGTTGAGGTCGTTATGAATGGTGCGATTTGGAACATACCAGGTAGGGTTCGAAGAACTTTCGATTAGAATCTCTGGATGCGAGCGATGTTGGATGTCTTGGTCCCCATAGTTCTATACCGTATGTCCATGAATGTGATATAGAACGCAATTTTTATACACAATAGATAAGTCAAAACGCGAGTTTCATGGCCACGGTGCCACCCAAGTGGGGTTATCGCTAAACTGCAAACGGATGGGTGTTATTGAATGGAGTTTCAAGCGGGGACGGACAATTCGCGTCCTCCCTACTCCGGTCGTAAGTTCGAGATGCCTCTTTAATCGTCCCTCGCTTCTGATTCACTTTAGACTGTGTTCGGCGCGCCTTGAAAATGTTTTAATAGCGACTTGAAGTTAGGGGCTTGAAGTCCAATGAATGAGTCCCAGAGTTGATCGGTCTCCAAATTCGCAATTGGTTGGGCTTTGGTCCACCTAATAGAGTGGAAATATCAACCAGTGCCCTCTCAAAACCATTGGCGTACGACTTTAATTAATCTATATTTTTATTTTTCTATATATTTATTTCAATCTTGTATCAGCCCTCAGATAATATTCTTGTACTTGGTTATACACCAGGCATATTAGTGCACATATTGTCAAACACCCTTATGCAGACAACATTGAGGGATAACTACCGGCATTTTCGCATTACTGCGAGGTTCCTTCCATCCCTAGGAAAAATGATCCCTAACGAAAGCAAGAGTGAGCCCACGATGAAGAAATAATTTAGTTGAGTCACTCGCTTTTAAAAACCAGTTGCCAAGAAGTTTCATAACCAAAACTTTCAGTCATGACACTTGGACGATGGAATGAATTATTAGAAAAAAAGAAACTTCCAAATTTTATTAAGTCATCATGCCACGATTGGAGTCCCTTTTGGACTGGATGATTCGAACCGGAGAGCTTATTAATTCTAAGGCATGGTTTTGAAAATTTTCCATATTTAGGACACAAATCAGAGAATGCCCCATGAGGGCAGTAAGTAAAGGTGTGTAACTTATAAATAGTAATAATTTTCGATTGATTTCAAATTTAAATCAATATTTAAAAATACTTTACACGTATTGCCTATTGCACCGTAATAAAATCAGATATTAAGGAGAGAATTATATTATTTGTCCGCTACAGGTTATGGACACAGCGATCTTCAATGCACGGCGCTAATACTAAACCGGCCGAACGTGATCGTAACGCGGGTCTGGTATCAACGCCTAAAATGTTAATATAATTTCACATTTTATGTTATATTACCCGTTCTAACGTACGCATAATACAAATAAACACATGTGTGTGTTATTTGTGTATCCACGCATTGTGTAATGTATACGATTTTCTTTTCTTTTATAACTTTCACTTGAAAAATATTTATATTACGAAAGGGAACCCCCACGAATTGAAGTTTAACGTTGCAGGGCAGCTGTAATTTCTAAATTACAGTGGTCTAAATTGCACATAATATTTTGCAAATTTTTATTTAAATTACCTATACAAATAACTGTATGAAACAATTAATTTTCTAATTGTTACACTACGTTTATGGGGCCGCACTTACTGTGAGTGGATCTTTTAGATTTTGTGTGAGTTTTGTATTAATATAGGTATGATATTTTTACAGAATATCACACAGAACATCGCAGAAAAGAACTTTTAATGATCCATTACTCTTAATATTCTGTCCGCGAAATTTATATTACTTTTCTTCACCCGCAACACGCGATTGGGCGCTTCGCATGTAAAAATTGTATCCGAAATATGTATGACGTCATCAGTATTTGGATGGGGGATGATTGAATGCCGAAGGGTCGCGTGTTGCCGTTCTCGGCCGGGACCGGTTTCGCCGTTTATTTCCCCCGTTTTCTTTTTACACAAACGGGCGGAAGGAAAAACCGCCCGCTTTCGTATTGGCCCCGCATAAAACTTGCCATAATCCGATAATCCACATAAAACAAATTCCATTACCTCCGACATTATGCCGACGTTGGGTGCGGGCGAAAGAGCGGGCTCTATTTCAAATAGACACAGCTGAAATTAACTTTATTCACAATTAAAGTAAGCTCCCGGGTGCTTATTTTGCCATGCCCACAGAATATTGTTTGATCAGCTAGTCGAGATATATTTATGCTATGGGCGGGTTATTTGTGTATCAAAAATTGCTTTATTGTCACTACCCAACATGCTCATTGTTAGATTTGATCCGTCGGAATATTATTGCGGTAGGGCCCCCATCACTGCGCAAGGGGCGATATTTCCACCGGGTAATATATAATGGGCGGAGATTAATTCGACTCTATCGGTTCAGAATGGGCGCCGGTAACCGGATTGTTCCGCGAACGTTTCTGCTCTACATATTCCAATCCGCGCTTCGCCCCGAGACCCCCGAGCGTTAAAATCAAACCATATAATTTAGTCTAATGGCGTGAGGTTCGGAGGCAACATAATTTGTCGAACAATTTCTGAAATACAGGACCTTCTCATGAAACCGAACTGTAGGCAATATTACTCTCTTCTGTTTATTGTTAGGGACTAGATACTCTATTCATGCAATCGGGAGTTAATTGTCTCTGCTAGGACTAGTGAAAACAAAAAAACTGATAAAAGTTTAAGAAAACTGTAGATTTTCTGTGTTTCTATCTCCTCTCGCTGCCTCTTGCTTTAGCAAATGACCAAACCAGCGAGAGGAGACAGAAACACACGGAATCTACGGTATTCCAACTCCTCGCAGATCACAAAAAAGGTATGTTAAACTTTAAGAAAACTGCTTCCCTTTGAAAGAATACAGACTGCTTTATTCTGAACATAATTTGATCGATACACTTAATTTATTAAGTATTCAGTCATTGCAATACGTTCCTTAACATTAGAGGATTTTTTGTGACCCAAGGAGCGAATAAAATATTCGACATTGCACTCCACCCGAATTCCTGTTTTGATATAAGATCGAAGCCATCAATTTTTACTTTACTTAATGCTAACTTCCGGTAATATCGCGTAATACTGTGCGGGGAAATTCGAGCGGCAGGTGTTGAACCGCAATTCAGTAGGAGTTTCGAAACGTCGAAAGCAGACCACGCCCATGCCTAGTTCCAGTCGGGTCGGAGAAAAACCCTTTCCACTTGGAACTCGCTCAAGTGTTCTTCAAAACCAGGAAGGATCTCGGAAAGATTCGTCTCCTTCGTTCTCACTGCGGTATTACCGCATCTAACCGGAAGTTGGACAGTAATAAATAATATTACAGATACCCGTTAGCGGGACTCGAATTCCGGTCGCTGAAACCGCACCACATTTTAATTAGTTTATCATACCTGTTTTGCGGTCTACGAAGGGTTGGGACATCGTAGATATCTTGTGTTTCGCCTTTGCTAGACCAATTTCGGCTGCTCTACACATACGTACACTAATCTCGCCAACTAACACCGCTACTGAAGATGGCGAGCAGCCGAAACCGGTCTAGCAAAAGACCAAACTCCAACGAGGAGACATTTTAATTCTTAATAATTGTACGGGTCCCAAATAGGTAAATTTAAGGTACTGAAAATCCCAGAATCCGGGGTGGGTGAGTGAGAGACATTGGTAGAAAAGGAAGGCCGGTGAACTATAAATAATAGGAGGACTAATCCTTGAGTTAAGCGGGCTTACCCGAAGAGCAATATATTAGGGGGGGGGGCCCTCCACCGGTACCCGGGGGATTAGTATTTGTCTAAATGCATATCGCATAACCCACCCCTGCACCAACAACCTACCCCTACCGCCATCGGCCAAGTCCGGACTTAAATAATCCAATCCGAAATAATAAATCAGGCATACTTTACGTTTATCGGGGAGATTAAACGGTACAGGAAGGGGAGGAATGGGGACCGCGGTGGTTCGATGCTTAAAGGCGCGAATCATGAATCATTGGTTCGATTTACGCTCCGGACGTAAATAACCGTACCCTGGGCGTGTGAGGCTAGATTTAGATCGCGAATGATATACGAATTGCGCATTTTAAATATTAAAAAAAAATTTGGTTTCACCTCGCGCTATCAACGTATGATCTATTATATTAAGTGTTCATCAGACAAGATATTTAAAGGCACTGCAATAAACAATAGATATAATCGATAGCGGCCCCATACCGCATCCCCGACCAACTTTCACTCTTCACCTGAACTTAGTTCAGACATAACTTCGTTAATCGTCCAATACTGCGGGCTTACTTTTGTTCCAGAACAACGCGACGTGGGGTTGCCAAGCCCGGGCGCTTCGCTCACTTGAGATTCGTCGGAATAGCGGAGCCACCGATGAGAACTTCGATAAATACTTGATTCGGTTATGCCTAGTGTTATTAAACAATCGTGACAGACTTGTCTATTGGACTAAAATATTATCAGACTTGCATGAGGATATTGGTTACAGTTAGGCTTCGGATATGGGGGCATCGATTATATGTCAGTGTCCACAGTGATATGGAAAATGTTACAAGAAAAGGAGGCCTCTATAATATTCTCGTTCAATAATTCGAGCGACACTGTTAACACCGTGTATCGATACCCGGCGTGTCATCATTAATTAGAGAGCTGTTACTGTCAGAGTAATGGGTTTGTTGTCGCGTGAATAATATATAAGCTATCACAGGCTCTCTCACCCAGCCCCCCCCCTTAACTTAATCTTGACCTCATATCAATTTGTTCCGGGCCCCCCCACCCCCGTACTCGAGAATAATTCACGACGAATGGCCACGCGTTATCGGCCCGCTTCCATATTGTCAGTTCGTTGAATAATGGCAAGGTACTAACCAACAGTTCCCCCGACGGGAACCGTCGCCTCCGAGGGACGTGTCAACTTCCGAGCCATCATCATTACTGGCCGAAGTTTAAATGACATAAAGGACCTGTTGACGATTATTGCATTAAAATCGTTATTCGAGGACCGTTTACTGGTTGTTTCGTATTTAAACTCTTCGATACAATTACGAGGACAGTTGATCAATTGATCTTGGTGGAAAATGGAAATTGATTCGACATTGAGTATAAAGGGCCGTTTATTAATTGAGTGATCAATTAATAACTGATAATACTCTACTCTATCATAAAATTATTCATTATTATTATGAAATTTTTCGATAATAGTTATGATTCTGAGAATTAGCCAGGAAGATTGGACATGTTTCATATTTTAGCAGGAGAAAACTCTTATTAGAGTCTAACGCATTACCAAAGAAAAACCGGTTTAACCCCGATTATGGGACTACAATTAGATTTTTGTATTGGGCAAATATTATAAATTTTTTTTATTTATTACTTTTTGTATGGTTTGCCCCTGTTTCGTCACTGAATCGCTGGTATATATAATAGGCGGAACGTTTCGGTGAATCAGCGAAGCGGCCCCCGTTTATGTAACACAATTATGTAAGCGGGCTACGGTACGTATGGTGTAGAGTATTTTTTCGCACTAAATGCCTAGTTGTAAGCACTTCCAAATCCCCAGGATAAGGATTATTATTTCTTTAACTTGTTGTCGGAGCCAAGTCATTTAAGAGCGAAAGAAATGAATATTTCCCCAGTGGTATACAAGTAAGCGTACGAATAATTATGGGAAATAGTTAAATAGAATTTTCTAGGTTATTTAATTTGCATATTAATGCATTAATGTATGCTTCAATGAGAATCAATAAAAATACAAAATTAATATTAATCCGCCCATCCTCTTGTGGTCATCAATAATATCTAATTTTCCCTTTAATATCCAGATGAAAAGTATGTGAAAATGGTACTTGAAGTTGGTTTCGTTTTCTAAACTTCCTTTTTAATGATAAAAAAGTTATTAAATTATTAAAATTAACTACAAAATTTACTAATTAAATACAAAATTAATATTAATCCGCCCATCCTATTGTGGTCATCAATAATATCTAATTTTCCCTTTAATATCCAGATGAAAAGTATGTGAAAATGGTACTTGAAGTTGGTTTCGTTTTCTAAACTTCCTTTTTAATGATAAAAAGGTTATTAAATTATTAAAATTATTTTGATTATTTATTTATTATTAGCACTTTCGGTATATTTACGTGCCTTTTAGAAGGTATATTCTGGGAGGGGCCCTATGCGACTATTCTTATGGAAGGAATGGAGATATTTTGGGCGGTTGAAACAAGGGGAGGGGTTGGCTCGGCCGAGAGCGATCTATAGAGGGGCAGGCTCCGCCCACTTATTCCACCTGCAGATGCGTCCACTAGGCCTCTCACAATATCATTTCAAATAAAATCAACCGTCGGAAATTTACCCGCTTATTCCGGCTGAAGCGTAGGAAAACGTCTAATATAATTAGCAGACAAATTAAAAATTGTTCGTAGCTTAAAAAAGAGAGTTGTTGAAGGTTTCTCTTTATATGATAGGCGTTGTACCGAATGAAAATTAGGACCTCCAGCTACCTTTAGGTCAGTTGGATTTGGCGTAAACGTCAGGAAACCCGCGATTTCAAATTGATTTCAATCAATTATAAATTTCAATTAAAAATAATTTTTTTCGGAGGAGAGTAATTAGAGTGACACAGCTTAAACGACGCATCGTTTCGAATATGAATAACAATAATGGTAATACGGCAAAACGATATTTAATTAAAGCCTATTTTAGCGCATCATGGCGGTTTATCAAGCGGGATATTTTGAGGGTGTGTCCGCACTATGACAGGCGTCGTGTGAATATCGAAAAGCGATGTCGTTATTTTTTAACAGATATTATAATTTTAAAATCTAAAGGCCAATTATGTACATTATCAATTTTTTTAGAATAGCAATATTTATAAGAGTGCGCACAATGTAGTAAAAAAGAAATCCGCGCTACGCCATCAAGGAGCGGGTGAATGGGACATTTCAATGAATCGATCAGTCGTAGGGATGGGTTTAATTCCCCGATGGGATTTTCATTGCTCCCCCCCCCACCCCCGACGAGATGAAGGAGAGGGCCCCCCTTCATCCTTATTGGGACCCTTCAAGAAGTAGAAGAACGGCGGGGAGTGTGATACATAAGCCTCTTTAAGGCGTGGGTTGGGGGCGAGGGTACGGGATTGATCTGTCTCCCGGGTTTGGGAAGGAGGAGGAGGAGGAGGAGGAGGAGGTGGAGGAGGTCGGGTTTGATGGCGGGAGGGGGGGGGGGCGTCCCGATGATGCTTGTTTATCGGGCGTCGTCTTAAAGGGGGCGAGTGTCACTGCTCTTCTAATTGATCGTTAAGTAGGTCCGAGGTCGAGTGGATTGTTTCCCCCCGCCCCTCCAACCCCGCCACCGAACCCGCCGAGTGGGGCCTCGAGACTCTCTTTAAATCGGTTTCCCTTCGGTAGGGCCATTAAAGTCGAGGAGTTGACGGCCAATTTCCTAGCCCCCAGAGTCTGGAAGTTCAACTATCATACTATGAATACTCGAGCCTAGTTATGCCAATAGAAAGACTAACAATGTAATTCCTGTATTACTGTCAACAACAGTTTATTGGAGGAATAAAACCTAGGTTCATATAATGCATGTAACATTTAAGATAAAGCCGTTGGAATATCGCCTAGGTCCTATTATAGCTGACAAAACGAGAAGTATTCCGAAGTATAGAGAATGAAAGTACGAGCGAGTACTGAGGCTAATGAACCAGTCACCGGGCAGTATTGAGAGCAAAAGTTTCACAAATGCCACCCAGAAAACAGAATTAACTAAAACATACTGTACAGTATGAGGGACTCCATAAAGGTTGAACTAATTTTTATCGGTCGATATCTTCTTGTTGGGTGCGGTAGTATCCTACTCTACGTCGAGAATGTTCTTTTTCCTCGTTTCCGATTAAAAATTCCTTGTTTGCAAGAAATCTACAGAAATGAATTCGTATTACTGCTTCTAGTCCACTAATACCGGTCCAGTAGAGAAAAAAAATGTTTCACCTTCATTTTCGGCGGTTTGTACGAATCTTTGTGAGTTCAACTCCTTACAAATCTGAATTCGCAATCTTCGACTCCGGCATCTGAGAGAACTGAGGCGCCGAAGGAGGTTACATCAAGCTTCATTCTGCTCGAGATCCGGGCTTAGAAAGAGAATAAAAAGTCCCCCCGAGTGACCGACCGTGCCCCGGACATAGCGGAGTCGGAACACGTTTTCGCTGGAGGCTCATTGTCCGCGAACGGTTCCTCCGACGGCGAGAACTGCGGACAACCCTTTGAAACCGAAAGGGGTACACAGACTTCACAAGTATGTCGTCCACTCCCCGACTGGAGACCGATATTCTTAATAAGTGAAATGCGAAACGCCCAAAGTTACAGATCAAAAATGGCCGTCCCGTAATTGCTCCGTGTTTGTACCTCGAGGCCTAAACGTAGACTGGACCGACATTCATAGCCTGTACCTGTTATCTCATTTCTATATCTATTTTCGATCAGTTGAGGATTAAAAGAAAACAAATTGATAATTCTACTCGAAATTCTTTGCTCTCGAGCCAACCCCAAAGTGGCCCTTATTAACATTTCACGGGATTTACCCCCCACAAGAAAAAACCTTTTTTTTCTTATATTAAAATTTAAGAATCTAGTCGATTGGGCGGGGCCGGCGGGTCGCTCGGCCGCCTTTTGACCTTTCGCATCCTCGAAGGGGGCCGTTCATTAGTTATTTATTTCACAGTTTTCTATTCATTCCCGTCCGCCGCCGCCACAGCCGAGCCCCGCATGGTTCTTTCATGGGGCCACTCGCGGGAGAAAACTCGAAATTAATGCGCCCCGGTTTCGAAATTAACCTCCCCCAACCAACCAATAGGCGGCCGAGGGGAATTGTACGGTGAATGCTAAGCGCCCCGCTCATTTCTTGCCTACTGTACGAACGCTTATTACGCTGCATTTCATTTGTCTCTATTTGCTATAGCTATATTATATCTTATAATTCATAGCAAGAATGTTTTGAAATAAATGGCGATGGACATTGTCCTGATAAGAGATTGAGACAGAAAAAAAATTGTATTAGAATTCGAATACGAAGAGAAAATGTTTAAAACTCGTAGTTTCGAGCTGAATAAAAGGCCGTCGTTGCCTCAACATGACGTTAGTTTATTGCTGTTATCGGAGGCCCCTTCAAAATATTTCATGTCTCCAAAGCCTTTCCTTTCACTTCTTGTTGAAGTTTCGTCCTTAAAAACTTCCCATTCCCCCCAGAACCTTCCCGGAAATTAGAACGGCACCGGCCTCACGTCCCCCCACACTACGGCCAAACAACTTCAAGTCCAGAAAGTCCCACTGCACCTGGGCGCCATTAACGTCCAGCCCCGGGCAGAAGTGCTATTTTTCATTTCATACAAATACTACATCCAACTTTGTTTCTCCTTATAAGTTTTCAAACAATTTGGCTATTTAACATAGAATTTTCTGGACTTTCATGTGAGAAAGCTCATGTGATTGTTGTTCGACGCCATCAGTCGCCAGAAAGTAGTAAAGCTGGTTTGAAACTCGGCTGACCATGAATCATGGCAGCACTGCGAGTTTGGAAGTCGAACATACGGTTTAGCACAAAACCGAATAAACTGGAAGTCAGAAAGTGTGATTATATTCGCTCGACAATAAACATACGGATGTTTCAAAAAGGGATTAATAACAAAAAGTAATCTTCTCTTTTCCATCTGCGAAATTGATAATTTATGATATTTATGAAAGTATAGTAAGTTGCGGAGCAGGGAATGTTTTCTACAATTATGTAAAAGAGTATCTGTATCGAATGACCTCCCAGAGAAAAAGGTTGCGCATCGCCATTTTAGACAGATGAAGCCATACAAAAATTATCATTCAGTAAACTGGAAGCACGCCTGACACTAGTCCGGTAAAGATCGATGCGCTACTTTCACGATGCGTACACCTTTATCTACTTGGAATATATTTGTTCATAATACTTCGGTCCTGGTTTTGCTTGATACGTACACCAGTCCACCTCCGTATGAATATAGTTAATCGTGCAAATTACTAGAGAAATTTAATTTAAAAGAAATAATCATTTACCTGCATAACGATTTTAAGGCGCTGATACTAAGCCCGCCCATTTGTTCTGTCTTGCGGGTCTAGTATTAAGCGCCGAACGGAAACAACGAAACTGCCGTATTTATTGTAATGCATGACAACCCTATATCTATATTCAAACCTGTTTTCCTAGTTAGGGATTATATATTAAGCGAACAGAAAAATTCAACACTCCCTCGAACCTGATAATAGCGCGTACAGGAGGTACAAACTAATGTTGTACTTTCACATGCAGTACAACATAAACTTTGGAAAAAAATTTAGGTACAACAAAAAGAAGATGGAGGTCCATCTATTGGTTTGAACAAGCGGTCCAGGGACTGACCATTGCGGCTGTAGAGAAGGTCCTCGCGTACGCCAACCCCCGACCACAGGCATCGTTAACTCCCCCGGGGCCAGTTATGATGGGCTTGATTTATGCAGGCCACAGTCTATGCAAATGGGTTTTCCTTATATCTTCCCAATTATTCGTGAGGGTGAGGGGGTAGGGGACCACAACGGCAGAATAATGATGTACCCCGTGTATTGTAATTCGAGGAGGAAAAGGGAAAAAGCTAATAGGGCCCTTTTGCATTCAAGCACTCGCTCAACATGTACCCGTCGGACGGTGTTCGACGGTTTAGAATTCTCTGTCTCTCCGGCAATCGTTAACGTTTCCTTGGATCCGGATTTCGGAAGTAACAAAAGCTGTAATTTTCTCCAATTTATACAACAAAAATGAATTCTCGTTCAATTTTTATAAAGTATTCTTCGTAGGGATTTTTATGAGTCTACATCTATGTGAGTTTACAAATCGATTCAATTTTCAATTGCAAATTTGAATAAAATATGTCCATAAAATATTCGACTCTGGGATTTCAAATAGTATTTAATATCAATAAAAGAGTACTACACACTGGGCCGAAGGTAAAAAGGGGATGACCAATGTCGGCAGTCTATGAAAAGGAGATGTAAATAATAACAATTTTGACACGGTTCCTCCTACCTGTAATTTAATATTTATTTTAGAATACCCGTTTTGTGGTCAACGGCGTTGGAATACCGTTGGAATAGGCCGGTTTCGGCTGCTCGCCATCTTCAGTAGCGGTGTTAGTCACTTTGGATGTTTTTTGACATCCTCACTGCACTGTCAGATGGCGAGCAGCCGCAAAAGACCGAACCAGCGAGAGGAGACAGAAACACGCGAAATCTACGGTATTCAACCCCCTCTCAGACCACGAAACAGGTACTTTAAACTTAATATAAATGGTATTCACAAAATTATTGACGGGGGAAAATTTTTGAGGGCCAGCAAGAGTTGGGATCATCATTTCCGTTCTCATATTTGTCCCTCATATGTCGGACGTGTATAATTTGAAGGCGCTGATACTAAGCCCGCCCATTTGTAGTGTCTTGCGGGTCTGGTATGTTAGTAGACAGCCGATTATTGATTATCGATCGCGTACCCTTCTGGAGGGGTCCGTTCAGACTAGCTTAATGGACGAGGTCGGCGTAGGGCCGTTTCAAATTGCGCGCAATAGGGCACGGTATCGGGGGCGGCATCGTGGGGGGCGGAGAAAAAAATCCATGAAAAATAAATTGCTGGGTAATAATACGCGTTTCCGACTGCGGAATTAAGGCCGAAGACGGGGCGGTTTGGAGGGCGGGAACGGTAATTACTCTCAAGGCGGGCGGTGTAACAAACCCGCGTTTTTCTTCCAACGCGCCCCACTTTTCTCCATCCCCATCCATTATTGGGGTTCGCGTGCTGCAGTCCCTATGCAGGCCGTCCCTGGGGGGCATATTATTTAATAGTGCCGCTACTAATGCACTTGTGTAATAGGAAAGCCGGGAAAGTTCGAACGAAAGATTCGAATTTAGATTTGGCGGCCACGTAGTTTCAGGCGTGTCCAGTGCGTCTTGACGAGAACGGATTATTCCCTTTGATTAAATAATAAATCGATACATCCGATACAGTTAATAATTTAATATACGTTCCCTATTTTATGTTGTGCATGCCAAGCAACAATTAGGTCTGAGGTTAACATTGCGGATAAATAATATTCTCACTACATATTTCTACTACTAGAGTTTCCTTTTTCCTGTCTATTTTAATTTCTAATACTGTAGATTTCGTGCGTTTCTATCTCCTCTCGCTGCCTTTTGCTTTATCAAAAGACCAAACCAGTGAGAGGAGACAGAACCACACGAAATTTACGGTATTCCAACACCTCGCAGACCACAAAACAGGTATTCTAAATTAATTTCTAATATTTTTATATATCATTTAAATCGGACAATACAAAATTATCATTATTTTGTGATCAATTATTCTTACGAAAAAATTTTATTAAATTCTGTATATCGAATAGCCTTGATGTTAGCCCAGAATGACGCGACGATGGAGACCAAAACCGGTTGGATGAAATAGGAGAAATTCTCATAAATTCCAAACCTTCGCTGGAGACCCCTCCTTTTTCCCGGCCGTCATAAGTATCTCAAACTAAAATAATTGCTTTCAATCGATCGACTCCGTCATCAATAATTCTCAGTTCGTTCCGCCGCTACTGTATAATTCAGGAATCCGCTCTGCTGGCGGCCACTTTCGCGACAACCCCGCCCGAGAAACCTTTGCCCTTGGGTACTCGGCGCGTTTTTAAAAATTCCCGAAATTATTTAAATTAAATTCTTCCGATTAAAAGGCCTGCGCTCGCAAGGAGGGAAAATCGAATAATTAAAATTTAAGCGGACTTGCAAAATTCGAATTTGCATAGCGATTTTTCAGTCGCCCGGCGCCCTATCTTCGGCAGGGGATTTAATGCTTTAAGTTACTATTTCAAACGCGCACAAAAAAAAAATTCAGAATGGCGAAGTTGATTCAACGATTATAGCTGACTGGATGAATTCAGCACTTGAAAGTTTCTTAAACTTTGGCATATTCGAAATGAAGTTTTAAATGTTATTTCGTAATTCTGCTGTAGCGAGTAATAATTTGTAAGTATATATGTTTGTAAATAGTAAAATTAAATGGTACCTATCTAAATTGTACAAACTCTAATTTTTGGGTTCTATATAGAACAATTTTACGTGCAAACAGAAAATAAGGCGGCAGATATTTAGGCACAAAATAGGTGGACGTATCCCTCGATTTATATTCCAATTTATTAGTCCTAAATGGGATGTTATTCCTAATGAACCGACACGCAGTTCAGTTAAGTCTCCGTTCGATCATTCCGCTGCCGCCTGTCAATACTCGATGGCGGAGAATCACCGTAATATATATATTTTTTTAGAATAAATTTGGGGTCTTTCGCCCCTCCAAATTCAGATGTTGAATACCGTAGTCTCCTCTCGCTGGTTCGGTCTTTCGCTAGACCGGTATCAGTACAGTACAGGTGACAGTGCAGTACCAAAGTGACTGACACCGCTACTGATGATGGCGAGCGGCCGAAACCGGTCTAGCAAAAGACCAGACCGTCGAGAGGAGGCAGAAACACACGAAATCTACGGTATTCCAACCCTTCGCAGACCACAATGTATTTTAAAGTCAGATGTTGAAGTTTCTTTTTTTCGCCCGTTCCCAACGCAGATTATAATCCGTCGACGGTGAACTCTAAGTCTATTTTACCCTTTCAAGAATGCATGGGGCGGAAAAAATGGGACGGGGGGAGGGTCGGAAGAAAGCGGGCGGCACACGAAATAGCTTATGAAAGTTTAGTCGGTCCGGCAGGGGGTTTGAAGGTTGACACGTATAAATATATACAGGGAGATATAAATAGGAGGGGGGGGGTGCCGTAAAGGTCCGAGTGGAAAGAAAGCGGGGGGGGAGGGACGGGAAATTCTGATGAAGGTCCAGGGGAAAGAGGGGAAGGAGGGAAGGTGAATTAGAGATGTCGGAGAGTTGCGGTTGCCTGTAATGTTCAACCTGAATAAGTAAACCGGGCGGCGGGGGTGAAAACTGGGAGCGTAATGAGGCGTGTGTTGGCCGAGCACGGCCTCATGTCTTATGCACGTGCCCGGCTCCGTCCTTCACCATCATCTCCTGTCTATCCATCTCTCCTCCTTTTTAGTTCTTCCCGTCTCCCGGCCCCGCTACCCCATCCCGAATTAATAGGTTTCTGGCTCCCTCTCTCTCTCTCTCTCCCTCTCTCATACCAGTCGCCCAGACTGTAATATCCGCGTCCCCTATAAAACGCTAGCCCCGGCCTTTGTATTTCCACGATGTGAATACGCTACTTTTCCGGCGGAGGAAAAATTCTCTCTGCACCGTAGAGGTAATTTAAAAAATGGCGCAACATTTATCGCCCCTAACACTGTCGTCCCGGTTGAACTAGTTCATTCCGTCTAAATTTTTAACGCCGAGAGTTATTTTTCCGATTGTTAACCCTAAGATTAATGCCACGGAATCTCCAAAATCGAGATCTATGTCCTCAATATGAATCGCTATATTCGCCCTGCAACAAGGTGCCGAAATACAACAATATTTGATCATCAAAGTCAGTACGGTAGTGGCCCTTTGACGACACACGGAGCGAAACCCTTCGAGTGTCGGCCGGCCTATCTTATTTTGTCTGACCTAGTTTAATGTTAACAAGTGCATAATTTCTATTACAGACTTCGGTATTCCTTGTATAAACCCGTCTGTTTTTTGCGCGGAAACCACGGTTTTACGAAAACCGCAAGTCCCCCCTCCCCATAATTTTGAATTGAGCACTTCTATATTTGAAGTTAGAAATTATTTATTTCACCTGGAATAACCTCGATGTACATTAAATGTAAAAATATTTGTGTCTAAAATTGTTTAAAAAATACTGTATATATGGTCCTGAAATAATCTGTAGAGCCACATACGAAAACTTAAATTGTACGTACGTCAAAAACGTGCCCACAGAATAACGAGAATTGTGCAGAATATTGTGACTGTCTTCATTTTATCGCTTTTTTTTAACCACCCCCAGATATGTTCACGTCAAAGTTCAGAACTCGGAAATGGAGTGTTTAGAATTATTGACACTGCTCGCATCAACTAGGTCGAGCGGAAATGTCCGCTGACAGCACTAGCTTGTAGTTAAAATTAAAACGATCTACCGTTAAAAGTTATAAACACGCAGAGAAATATTTTCTATAACTTTATATCTGATAAATCGAAAATTTTAATGGTTTAGAAGTTTAATTTATTGTTAGAGGGTCTACAAGGTGTATGTAAAGGTAGTATCGAAGAATAATAAAATTGGTAGTTATTTCAATCCCCATACCAACTCAAAAGAATCGACATAAACCGAAAACGTGGACTTTTAAGGCCATTACTAAAACGGACATCAAAATTCACCTTAAGTAACAAACTGACAATATACAAAGCGATACTTAAACCGACATAGACATACGGTATAGAACTATGGGGTTCCACCAAGACATCGAACATCGCTCGCATCCAGAGATTCCAGTCAAAAGCCCTTCTTACCATCCTTAGTGCTCCCTGGTATGTTTCTAAACACACAATCCACCATGACCTCAACATACCGACAGTCGACGAAGTCGCAGAATCCCGGTTCCTGAAGTTCCACTCCCGTCTTTCTCCTCGTCCTAATCCACTCGTCCAGTCCCTTTCCTCTCTTACCCATTCATTATCCCCCCCCCCGCGTCGGCTTAAACGCCGCGGGCCCAGAGATCTTCTTAGCCCTTAGACCGTAATTGTTCTTGTGTCAAAAGTGCCGTCTTTGGGTGGTTCCTTTGGTCACGAAATACATGTGAAAAAAAAATACATACATAGCATTTGTACTTATAACATTCAATATTTGAACGAAATAAAAAAAGGTTAAAAACAAAGTAATTTCAATTTACTCGACCTCAGGGTATGAGTGGAATAGTTGCCGGGCAAGAGAAAGAATTTATTGTGTGCAAAGAAATGAGAATTGTCGTACGGAGAAGGGAACAGAGATAAGGGGCGTTATACCGGCGGTCTCAGATTACGTTATCGAAACTCGGGCAGGACACGTGACCACTTTCGTCGCGAGTAGGTCACACAGGGAGGGAGAGAGAGAGAGAGAGGGCCCCGGGCAGGTTTCTGGGTGCGCGTTCGCCAAGAAACGCCCTTAATATGGCGGCGCTTTGAAGCATCGGACTTACAGGGGTGAGAGAGAGAGAGAGAGAGAGAGAGAGAGAGAGAGAGAGAGTGGTGGGGTTGCCCGTTAAACACTTTTATTTCGCGCTGTGATGCTCTCAGTTTTCGCTGCCCCACGTTTCTGACTGCGGAAAAATTTCATTAAATGACACTCGAGAACGGGAGAATTGATATACGTAAATTTTGAGGTTGTTACATCCTGGTACACGATAATGATACCGCTCAGTACAGGTTTCAAGCATACTGACAACGAATTCAGGCATACAGTGTGCAATTTTTATGTCGCACAAAAGCATCATTTATTTTATTTTTTCAAAATATTTGTTGAAAATGCCCAGGTTTCACCCCCCTCCCCCAATAAAAATAAAACTTTTTGTATAATTTACAGTATTCAAAGGAGCTTGGGGAATTATTTACAGAAAAGTTATTGCTATTATCATTAGGCTTTTTCGTTGTTGTGTTATCTTCTTGTTTGAGATATGGAGAGATATGGAGGGAAGTGAGCGTGGGGGTGAGAGAGAGAGAGAGAGTGAGAGTGTGGATTGAATCAGATCAATACGCGCGGGGGGTTGAAGCGGAGAAGGAGGGGGTGGTTTGAGCCTCTGTGAAGGGCCGACATGTAGCGCCGGCTGACCGCTCGCCCTGAACCCGCACAAAGTCCCGACGTCCCTTTGGCAAACAGGCGTCGCATCTAAAGAAACCGACATATCCAGAATGTAATTAAATACAGAAGGGACGAAACTGAAACATGGTGGGGGGGTGGAGCACTTATTTGTTTGAAACGGCGGCTTCGACGTGACCCGAGACTTAAACGCTCGGCCCCACATTATCGGCTTCCAGGAACTTCTCCCACTCAGAATATTCTTAATTGTTCCTTAATTTAACAGGATATTTCAGCATTTTTATTTTATTACAGTTTTTATGTGCTCTAATGTCGATAATAGCAAAATAATTAGAAATATTTAACATCCGGAATATCTAAAAATCTCCTATATACAGTCATATAATTAGCTCTCTCTACCCTTATGAAAGACAATCAAAACATAGGATTTCTTACGTTACCTAATTACTGTTATTGCTCTAGGATATGCATTTTATAACGAGATCTTACTCATAGGTTTCCTCTTGAAAAAAAAGAGTTTTTCAATTATCATTGAGTCGGTAGGGGCGCCAAGGTGGTAGGGCACAGCTAGTAACGGTTGTCATGGAAACAAACATTCTCGGTTGGTTCGGCAACGATCGAGGTGTATATTTCGCGAGAATAATCAACCGCCCATGAGATTCCATATCGTTGGAAAAAATAAATTATTTTCTATCTCCACGTTTCATTATCGGAATGAATATATGACACATAGTCATTCCAATGTGTGCTGGTAAGTTTTATTTTTTATACCTGGGATTATCTCCATTGAAAACGACTCTTGGCCTTGTTATGAAAGGAACTTAATCATTTTCCCTAGTAATATATGTAATTTTATTTAGTTACGGATACTCAGGGTAAACCAATAATGAAGTAACTGAAGATTGAATGTCTTCATAGATTCAGTGTTTACCCACAATTTAGATGTCAAATTTTGTAGCATTAAATCCACATAATACCGCAAGGATCCTTACGCATAATTCGGACAATGGACAATCGTTTCGTTAACATTTTATTTTTAATACTATGAAATTGTTTAGTGGAAAGAAAATCTGGGCGACTTCTTGTCCGAGCCCATACATAAATTAAGATGTATGTCGTCTCATGAAAATTCACGTTATACGCGTCATCCATAAAGTTGGGGGTTTCTTCAACGCCGAAGTCCTTCAACTTGAACGGGCCCTTTTGTTTATTCCCACCCGATTTTCCACTAAATAGTGGTTAGTTACGGTGAAAAACGACGCCGCCGACCGCCGCGGCGACCGTAATGAAGAATAATGTACATTGATTACAGATTAATTAGGTTATCTTCTTAGGGGTAGCGGCGGCGATTTAGAGCGCCAATGGAGACCGCAGACGCCCCCTTATATTACACACCACTACAACTTCACTCTGCCAACACTTTTATGAGACCCCCCCCCGTTTACTCTTTTTACCAGATTTTTACCCTGTGAAACGACACTTAAATGACTGAAATTCCTCCCCGTCTTATTTCAATTTGAGGGCTCGTTAACAAAGTTCAAAGCGAATGCAAAGAAATAGGTATAAAATATTCTGTGCCTATTATAAAATAAGCATTGTCTTTTATTACTTACTTACGAACCATACAAAGAAGTTTTAAGAATAATTTGTTATTAGACTATAATAATAATATTTCAATAGGTAGTTATTTTCATCTCTTTATTACCATTTTTGCTTCCATTCCCGGTCGTTTGACACCTTCTATGACTCATTATGTCCTTTATGTTCTTAATTTGGATCGAGTTGTGTCCGGTATCGTATTTCCATAAATTCAGTCCTTTCAGAAGTTTCGTGGCCGTTGCCAGTAATTTGATTTATCCCTATTGTGTTATATGTATCCGATATAGAATTTGATTCCTTCGGATGAACCGGCCGGCTTTGTTACGTTTTCAATTTGAATGTAATTTGAATACCATTCAAGCGGGCGAGTCCCGGATGAGAATGAATCCTGAAATCCTAAATATTATGGTTACTTCATAATCATGCAGATATTATCGGATTGTGTGATTTTGTGCGGTCGCTGTCTCCTGTTTATTCTTTTTGGCCGTCCCTGAGGATGAAAAAATTCGTGCTGCTTCATCGGTCAAACAAACGAGCCGAAGAATATTCGAAGTTGGTGTTTTCTGTTTAAGAAATACACGGCGCCGAGATGCCAACACGTACGACCGGCCGGAATTGCGGGTTTAGTATTAGCGCCGCGGTTTCTTTTAAAAATCCTTACCACTACCCGGCTCTAAACCTGTCTGAACCCCTCTAAGCCTGTATCCTCCTATTCGTCCTAATAATGGTAAAAAAGTGAGGGAAAGTTTGATTTTAAAGGGGTAAACAGAGAGGTGTGGGTGGGGCCCGGGGGCCGGTTCCGATTGATCCCCGGGCGGCGGTGGCACCGCCCGCCTCCAGCGGCGGTTTGCCGAAACCGGCCTCCGCCTCCCAGCGCTACTTCCCCTTTTTCCCCTCTATAATCACTGTTTAACTTGTCCCCTTACACCAACTTCCCTTCCCCAAAACCGATCTCTCACATGCGAGTGATACAACCCTGCCACCGCAGGTGAAAAACTGAGATACGTTCTGCTCGAAGCAAAATTCGCCTACATTTCTATTCACGTGGAATGTCCATACCCGACTCGAAAGAATCGACATAAACCGCAAATTTGAACTTCCAAGTCCATTACCAAAACGGACATCAAATTTTACTTCAACTAAACTCACAATATACAAAGCCATATTAAAACCGACATGGACATAGGTATAGAATTATGGGGTTCCGCCGAGACATCCAACATCGCTCGCATCCAGAAATTCCAATCGAAAGTTCTTCGAACCATCCTTAATGCTCCCCGGTGTGTTTCAATTCATAACATCAACATACCGAGAGTCGACGAAGTCGTGAATTCCCGGTTCCTTGAGTTCCATTCCCGCCTTACTGCTCATCCATCGTCGGGTGGTTTCTTTACCCAGACAAACACGTGAAAAAAATATACATGTATCAAGTGTACTTATAACTGTAAAGTTGATTGTGCAAAAATAAAAAAAAATTCTATATAGGGCAATATATATTTCGCATATTATTCACAACGGTACATTTCTAGTAACACAGAATAGTACCGAATACACGACCGAATTGAAAATAAAGTCAAGGCCCCAAGGATTGTTTTATGTGACGTGAACTCTTACCTGATAATTTGGTAAAAATTGGCCTGAAATTAGATCGTTTGCCTGACTTGCACGTGTGCAGCAAACGGTGTGTTCGGTTTCAAATTTCCAAATAATGTCGAAAAATATTCGAATATAAAATAAAATTTTATTAACAGCTATATTATCTCCGATTATAATTATTTAATTATATAAATATTATCATACTTTTTAATTATTGCAATACTCACTCACCCATTTAGTCCTTCCTAGGGACCTTTGCGTCAATAGAATTATGTCTGGCGTTATGAATTGATTTTCTGACTGTTCATCGGGAGAAAGTGTATCACTAACTTATTTTTGGTTTTATTTCTTTTCAACAAATACTCGTAGTAGAGAACTCGTTCGTCCGCTCGCAAAACTAATTTGTTTGCTATAAAACGCACAACGGGGAAAGGGGTAGAGAAGACAAAGCCCCTTTTAAGAAGGGTAGGCCTCGGTGTGCAGGTTGGAGAGGGTCGGCGGCCCCTATTTATCGGTCGGATTAGACCGGGCGTTTATTCCACTTTGGCTCGTCTTCGCCGACACTTATTAAATAAAATTATCGGTCTCCGGCGGCTCTAAACGTCGGCACGGAAACCCTTCCTCGCCATTTTCGCTTCTCCGGGGCCCCCGGCTAATTCCATTAATGGCGGGCTCCACTCAGGCCCCCGAAACTCCGATCCCACTAATTCTGCCCCTGCACGCTTTCTCCATATCCCCAACCGTCCCCCTCCCCCCGTTCTCCTCCTTTCCTTTTTTCCATTTCTCGTTCTTACTCTCTTTAAAGGGCCTCAAATAACTGTCCCGCTCTCCAACCGACTGAGTCGAGTCCTCGAGCCGGAGGCGCTAACGAATTTCCACTTCAAACGGAACGGTCGCACTCGATATACCTCCGACCGACCTCGATACACCTTTTCCACCGGTTTTTCAACTGTTGAAAAAGTCAGCAACGATATTTCATGAAAGGTATCACAACAAAAGAGCCGTCGAAGAGCGAAAAATAAATGTCCATAATATATTATTGGGATAAGTCCAATTTTATAAATAGTTACTTCCAATCACATATTACAGCCTCAAATATAAATTATTTACTTACAATTCCATGGATAAATAATTCTTTCTGCATTCCTTATACATATATTTGACCTAATAAAAGAAAGTTTAGTAACTACCGGATAATAATCCCAAGACTTACAGATTACTTGACAGATGTTTGACAGACCGAAAAACAAAAAAAAATTGCGAGATACAAGCAAGAGTGGAACTGAAACAGACGAAATATAAAATATCGTTTTTAGAATCCATCAACCGAAAACATTACTACAGGAACAGTACAGTGACGGTGCAGGAAGCAGATGCTTTATGATATGCCCAGAAGACTTTCCAATCTACTGATTATGGCGAAGAATTAATGAGGCCTATCATATGTTCGCAAAGACGATGGTAATTATCGAATTTATCTGAACATGTGTTGTGAAACAGACCGAACGACAGAAATAAAAGGCCAGAGAAAAAAATATGAATTAGATTCTATGTCCAAATATATTAATAATACCGAGGCTTTTCCTGAGCCGTTCGGACTAGCTGTGACGCAGGGCTACCGCAAATAGAAGACTGGTTATCGTGAACACTAACCGTGGCCGTTAAGCATAATTATCGGCCTCTGGCATTAATTGCAGGCCACGTTGTGAACAAGCGGAAAACAGGAGGGGAAAACGGAAAAAAGAAAAACTAGTAACGACCGCATATTATCGTCCGGCGGTTTTTCATAATATCCCCCAATAAATGTACTACAAGCAAAAACCCGAGTTGAATTGGAGCTTCAAACGAAAGCTCGCGAAGGAAACGGGTCTCGTTCCCGAACTCCCGTAAATCGGCCGTTTTCTGAATTATAGAGCGCTTTCCGAGCTACTTCTACAGAGTAATAAATTATTAAATAAGAACGACGAGATCTCATTTTGCCTTTGTCCGATTAACCGGGTGTACAGACCCAGCACGGATGAAGATTACAAGACAAACTTACGGATTACGTTAAAATTAAATATACAATCACAATTTATTCCGGTAACAGATTATTTTTACCAGCGTTTATAAGGCTCAGTGTCGCATTTGAACATCTACCATCTGATTTCATAATTTAATTTTTTTTTAACCTTTTTTTATTTTGTACATTCGACTTTTGACTGAAATCTCTGGATACGAGCGATGTCGGATGTCTCGGTGGAACCCCACAGCCCCAATCGGAGGATGGAGAGGAAAGCCTTGTCATCGCTGAAGGAAACGCGAAGTCAGCGGGTGTAGTAACTGGGGAATGTATCGACAAATAGCGTGCGGTTGAATTAACGTCGGGGAATAAAGCAAAAAATTGTATCTTTTGTGCCAATCAGAGAACCGTAGAGGAATGCTCCTTGCATGTTGAAGTAGAGACGTTGTCCTTCTTGGAATAATAGAATCCAATAGATTACAGTTAAAGGTATTAAAAAAAGATACTCAAAATTGTTTAATTTATGTGGTTTTTATTCGATTCTTTTCATAAATAAAATTAATACGTAAACTCTTTATTCCTTGCATTCAAATGAATACAGAAGGGCTTCAATGATGCATGTTACTCCAATTTCGTGAACGATATTTTCTAGTTCTAACGATCGGGCATGGAAGTGGATTGGAGTACGATAGCGATCATAAAATAGTGAGAGCATTTACACTGGAAAGCTATTGGAATTGAGATTGGTCCTCGATACAGGCCTGAATCGGCCATTAACGTTCCTGAAGGGTATTAAAGTTTTTTTCTTCTTTTTTTCCGGGGGGGGGGGAAGGTAGCCCTCAGAAGTAATAATCAAGGAGGGTTCGGCCCTCGATGTCGTTTTCTGAATTCATGAAAATTCAACGGACGAGCTCAATTAGCAGGCGTTTGATTGATTAAAATAAAAGACCAAAAAATAAAGTTGGTGGGGTTGGAAGGAAAAGGGACAGGGAGCTTTGTACGGGGGTCTAGAATTTCCATCCGAAATCTACCTTTTATGCAAATTTCCCGGGTCCACATTTGTTTTACGGTGCCCGGAGCAGGCCGGGACTGTATTAATCAAATGCTCCAATAATACCAACCCCCCCCCCTTTCCCACCACCATACGAATAGAAGATTCTATGTAAATTATTTTGGTGATTATTTTGTTGCTCGGAAACAAAAAAGCTGGCTTTTTCCCAGCCTCAAATATCGGGTTCCATTGGCGGTTCGAGGTTTCGGGAATGCGTTTGTTTGGAAATGCTAATTTGCCCATCTATTTTTTTACCGAGGCGGAATCGAAAATTGAGGACGCATTAGATTTATCGAGCAGTGCCGAATCCGAATTCGAAAATAGATGTAGATTTCAAGAGCAATATTATAACGTACAGTGTTCCGTAACGTGGAAATATTTTCCACGTAATTTTCCAAGCATACTTTTTTCAATTTCAATAATACATTTTACAGTCCTCGGATATGTTTACATGAGTAAATTAGCTGAGTGATAATAGTAAGATTACATGAGTGATAATACCTGAATACCATTCAGGAAATTAGTAGTTATACCGTTTCAGATATTACGAATTGCGTGCACCCGACGATTAGTAGGTCGCTAAATGAATAAATTGAATATAAATGGGGTAACCGAAAAAATACAAAAACTGCTTGATCAAAGCTTATAAAAATTAATAATATATGGATTATATCTCGGTAAATATTTTGAATTCGTCGTTTCGTTTTTATAATTACTAATATTCGTAAAATACATTTTATAATAAAAATATAGGCGATCAATCGCGAATGAATGGTGTTGGCCGATAATGAACGAGTGAATATGGTATAATATTCACTCAGTCACTTGAAACTACGAGTCGGGCAATTCTGAAACTTATTGAGACATAACCGGCACTCGTGGCTTTAAAGGGGTTGGGCAGTTTCGGAGACGGGTATAGCGCTGACCCCGGCCTTCTTCGGTTAGTTACAAGTTAATTCTACCACCTTTACACTGCCCTGTTTCACTGTTGGACCGCTGCGCTAATTAAAGTTGAAGCCGGTTTCGCGCTTATATAAAGTAAGTTTCTGGGAGGGAATTGATCGTCCTCGTCGCCGCCCTAAATTAACCCTATCCTAACCCTTAACGCAGGGACTTGCTGAGGTTTCAATAGCCCATTTTTAAATTAGCGATTTTTCACTAACATATATGCATATAAACATTTTACATAAAAACCAATATTTTACAGGAATTTACTGGACATTACTGAGTATTTACAATAACGGGTAGATTATATAAAACAAACAAAAAACTGTTTTTCTAGACCTGCGAAATTGATTACATGGAAAACAATTGAGGACTGAGAATCTACCAGATAATCCAAAGAGGATTTACGACACTTCTTAAGGTGTATAGAGGACACCGTGTTGATCTACTCTTAGGTCGGAAGCTGATGATGGTTACCGGTGCGAGTTCCCGAATATCGGAAGTAAAAGGAAAAGGGCGAAAGCATTCCCACTGGAAGGATGTTCAGATCGTATCCTAACATAAGAAAATAATCCGGAATACATATTCCCACAGTATTCCCGCCGGGATTAGTGATAATTCTCAGAAATATTCGATTCAGTCGAAGTTCGATCGATTTTAAAGTATTTATAAAGAAGAGTTATAAACGAAAGGTTTACGCCGGTAATAGATTGAAAATCAGGCTCCGAAAGCCGGGGGGGTGGTGGAGGGTTCGAAAGGGGACAAAGGGGAACGATCCCGAATAGGGTTGCGGAATTCGCCGGATCATCGTCGGCCGGTTTACGATTGCCGCCCCCGGATATGATCCGCCCCCGATGGCCCTCGCCGCGAATACAATGACCGAATTCCGGCGGTCCGCCCTCCGGGTAATTCCAGTTTCGCGCCGGCGATTAAAAACGGAGCCGGGAAGCCGCCCCATTCCACAGTGGACTGCAGGTTCGGCGCCAGGTATTTATTAATGAAAAACGAGAAAAAAAATTAAATTTCTCGAGGCCGACCGCCTTCTTCAATAGTTTCACATCAATCCCGAACCCGCGTATCGGAGCATTAAGGGCGTGTGATGATTAATCGGAGAATTGATTACAGAACCTATAAAAAAAAATAGCAATTTATTCCATCACGATAAAGTATGATTTTAAAATCATCTTCATAGATATCTATGATATGGATATGATTTCGATCTGCGGCTTACCAATTAAAGTCCTCTCGTATATTAATGATATTAAGAAGAATTTTAACCAGTCGGTGTTTAAAGAGAAGTTTTCGCAGCGCTACTTCGGGTTTTCGCTTCTTCATTTGCCTATCGCACGCAGCTCCGTTTTCAGTTCACGTGCGAAACACGGGATAGCGAAGTGGAACGAACATACGGGGCGGCCTTACACTGGTAAACGCCCCGATAGCGTTGGGGACCGATTTAAAAAGAGTAGTAGCGAGGGGTCGTGGTGGGGGCGGGGAAACGGGTGCTAAACGACAAGGGCCGTTAAACTGAAAACGGGGGGTGGATCCTCGGGTCACGCGAAGCCCACGAGTACCGCGGCCCGGGGCCCAGATTTATTAAGATAACAAAGCTAAACAGACGCCAAATTAGAGAACACATTGTCTGTGGTAAGATAAGCACTTTCCGTGTCCCCATCCACTTCGTTTTCAACGTCCCGTCCCTTCCCGGCCGCATTAAATCCCGGATAAGAACGAAAAAAGCAAGAAGTGGCGTATAGTCAAAATTAAATAATTACTTCGCCTCCTTATGTAGTCTGCGAGGGTTCGGAATATTTTCTTGATCTTCTGCCCCCTTCTGTTAGACCGGTTTCGGCTGCTCTCCATCGTCAGTAGGCCAACGCCCAGTGGCTCTGGCATCTGCGCTTGGGCGGCAGTACAGATGAAGTGCAAAAACATCCCTTGCGCCAGAGACAGCTACTGCATAAACAGGTCTAGCAAAAGACCAAACCATCAAGAGTTGCTGTATTTAGAAATTTTTTTGAAACTATTTTCTTTTCTACAAAATATAATAGCCATTATGGGGGTGTCTTGAATTTTGAAACAGTTAAAAATACATCAGTAAAAAAAAATCAGTCGAATCAATAAAAAAAATGAGTATTTCCACTCGCTGGTTTGGTCCTTCTCTAAGACTCGGTTTTCGACCATCGTCGTCATCCTATCCCCTCAGTTATACACTCAGTAATCGAGACCGACCGAGAAAAAACCAAATCAGTGGGTGGACTATACCAGCCCACGCGGAATTCGATAACTTCAACTCCTGAGCCAATTAGTACATTAAACCCTCGAACAGGGTCGCTGTTTCCATATAACACTCTCTACAAATTCCTATGAATCCCTACCAATTTTTATTGGCCGGGAAATTCCTTTCTAACCCGAATTTTCGTCCCCTCAACCTCGAACTTACATTGGTTGTATCCAATTCCAGAATGATGACTCGACTTAATAATATTTTTATTTATTTTGGTTTTATAAGACAGGTCAAATATCAACAAGAATATTATTAATTTATACTATTATTACTATTATATATTAACATACAACGCAGTTTTTCCCATTTCCTGCTACTAATTATACCAATACAGAATAACTGCATTCAACGATGGGTCGTTTATTTTCAAATTCTATTCTTTAATACTCGAGTTAAATTAATCTGGAACAGATGCGGTTATTAATTCATGCAGATATCACTTAAAAGGTCTAAATAATAATGCCCGTGAATACATTATGTTTTAAACTCCACCAATACAATTATACTGAAATATCAGAGACAGTTGTTGGATACAATTTTTTCTATTGATCCATAAAAATTCCAATTATTGTCTACAATTTAATTATTCCGAACTTAATTGACGCTATTAACACGGAATATTGTGCGGATTATAAAAATTGCTTAGTATTGACCCTATTCCGATGCCATCCTATACAGTGTAACACATTTTTAATAATATACAGTGCGATTTAAATCAGGAATTAACCTAATCTATCCTGTCAACAGGTCTAGAGCTGGCGGGAGCATGCTGGGAGATGTCAACATCTCGGCAATACTAGATTCTTTCAGTGCCAGTTACGACAAAAGAGTAAGACCAAATTACGGAGGTGAGTACCTCTCTGGACGGAAGACCGCCGTCCTGCTACCGCTACCGTCTTTTCATTTTCAGAAATTATCAAATCCAAGAGTTGAATCAATTCTGATTAATTCGGGGCCTAGACAATGAAGTGTTTTGAGCACAATACCCCTCCATTGGCTCCTTAAGCGAGAAAAAATTATCTAGGAATTATGCTTTTGCAATAACTCCCAATCAACACATTTAAAACTTTAAAAATTAATTTCTTTTTGTATTTTAACAAACTGCCAATTCCTAATGAAAAGAACCTTCAATGTATTATGATTCGAAATTGCTGTTATTGTGAAAAATTCAATAGACATACTAATATATGTAATACTATATATACTATATATGTAGTGTAGTATCTACCCACTATACAACTGTGACAAGTTTCGGCTTCTCTTTTACCACGATTTTGATTATTGGTTTGAATAGTGGCTAGTTTGGAATTAATCTCCCGAAAAGGCTGTTCATTGTTTGAACTTCAATGAAATTAGCACTGCAAGATATTATAGATAGCCCATTTGTCCCGGAATAAGGTTCCGGGGGTCCCATGCGCTTTATTGGGCAAGAGGGGTTTATTAGAAACGTTCCTCGGTCCTTATAACAAATATTATAAACGAATTTAAGCAAACTCGGTCTCGCTTGAAAAAGCAACAAACAGTGTTTGTCCAGATCCTAATTTCCAACGACAATATACAAAATACCCTTTGCCATTTCACTCTCTGCCTCAAAATATTCTCGCTTTTCGCCGGGAAAAATGAATTACCGAGTTCCACTTTTGGGTCTGTATAGAAATTTTAATAAGGCACAAATATATTTCCTCTGTACGATGTTCGGTAGGGGGAGAAAATTTTTACTTCCGCTCATCCGGTTCGAATTTCTTTTCCAGTTTTTCAGTCACACGGAGGAGTTTCTTCGCGAAGGGCGGTAAGGGGGCGCCCGGGGGGGTTATAAAAAAAAAGGTGGAATCGAGAAAGGGGAAGTAAAATAAATTTAGGAGGTGAATCCAAGAGATGTAAACGAACAATTTGGCCGCGGAGGGGCTGAATTGGTGCCGGGAGTGTGTCCGGCAATAAAAATCTGACAACTGGTAGGTTGGAGGCTCTTTCACGGGGGCCGATCCTCCGCCCATAAACTCGAATGGGCCGAGCCCTTTTAAAGGTCCGAGTCGTAAAAACGGATACGTTCTCCGCCCCCGAAACAAATTGACTGGTCGCACATCAGCCCAAGGAACAGCCCTCACCCTATTATTTAAACTCCCAGTAATAGCATTTAACTCTAGGCGCTTTAAAACCGGTACTTTAAAAATTTAGTTTTCACGGGACTACACTAGGAACTCTGAAATAATTCTTATTTCTTCAATACTCGTTGGGTTGATTTATTTTACCCCTACTGAACATATAAGCCCAATCATATAATCAAAAATATGGAGTATAGAAAGTGTCATGCTACCTGAACACAATTTGAGTCAAAATAAAATTCTGTTCATATAGTAACGATGTAGGCACGATTTTTACTGCACCCCGAAAATTCATAAAATTCCCAGATTGTCATACGGATACCGGTAAAAGTCGATATCTACGATTTAATATACTTCTTACTATCCAACAAATAACTTCCAATCTAAGCTTTTGTTTTCGTCAACATTCAAAAGGGGTAAATAAAAGGTCAGATATAATTTTACGTATAAAAATGATACAAATTCGTGAAAGACTGCTTATATTTAATCATATGAACTTGATACAGAACTTGTAAGTTTGCACGTGTGAATTTAAATATAACTGTATCGCCCGGAATCGGGGCTGTCCCGATAATTCACTTAATCGAAATTCCTGTCGGACCACTGAATAAGACTCGAATGAAATATGCATTGGAATATTCGGGTCCGTTAAATTCTCGATTAAATTCAAAATCGGCCGAAATAGTCCGCGCCGCGTTTCAAAAACCGTGGCAGAAGAAAATTTTGGGAAAGCGATTAAGACCTTGGCTCGGGGTCGGGCCCGAAGGAAGGAAGAGACCGCCCCCACCCCCTGGAGGAAGGGAGGACCCGGCGTTAGCGTTCAATTTATATGCAAATAGCCCGGGAAAGAGAGAGGGAGAGGGAGGGAGGAGCGGGGCACTGTTCCCGTCTCGCTCGCGCCCTCTTTCACCTCCGTCCCTGTCTTCATCTTGTAGTCGCACACGGGCAGAGGACTAAGCTCGCCAACAGTGGCCCGTTATTGGCCTAGATCAAAGAACCCCCAAGGTGCACCGCCTAGACCGCAGTCTCGCCATCCCCTATACTCATCCGCCCGATATTTCTACTATAAACTGTTATCTATAAAAAAGAAAAATAAGTACCGTAATAGACCCGCCGCCCTCGCGGCGAGTAATTAATTTTAATTACCCCCAACAAATTTCTACACTCGAAATTGGTAGTTTGATCTTTACATCTGACACTTTCCTTTGTCTTTGTCCCCCTTATTCTTCATTTCTCGGGGCGGCCCCGGCCCGAGGCCACTCCCCCGGGTCTTTGGTGCAGATCAAAGCACTCGAAGGTGCACGACTTTGCCTTTCTTCGGGACAAATTGTACGTTCTACCTACCCGGTTTTCCGCCTTTAATATTTTAAACGTCCTTTGAATGGTACAATAATTCCGAGAGCTCCACCCGGGCTCATTGCCGAAAACGCGGCGGATGGCCTAGTTCGCCTAGTCCTATTTACTTAGGCGATTCGAGACTGTGCAGTTCATATTGAAGGATTGTTTGTGTTGGAGGGCTGTCCTGACAACAATATGTACGGTACAAGAAATTAATTTTACGACACTAATTAATTCCATTCACCAATTTCTAATCCGGTAAATAGACAAAATTCTTTGGTTCCTTAGAAATTACAACAAATTCGATTCCTTAAATCGGCCGTGTCAAACACTTTACATAAACCGACTCCAGTACTATCCCTATTACTACTTAGCGATACTTCCCGGATAAAAAAGTGCAGGGCGGGAGAAATGGAGCGGGAAAAACAGAACAGGAATCGGGAGGCAATGCGATACCCCTACTCCTCCGGCCCCTTTCACCCCGGAATCGCCCTGGTAACGAAATTGCAATTACCGCAGAGTGCTTTTTCGCCCCTTAAAACCAATCTCCGGCCGAACCGCCGTGGCTTTTATCCAACAATCAGTCGCTTTTTTGTTTTTCCGAAGGGTGTAGCGAGCGGTGGAGGGAGTTTGGGGGGGGTTGTACTTGAAATAACAACGCCCCTTGAAATTATGCGAGTGTTCGAAGTGCCGAAGTCAAATTCAAATTTGAAACCTTGACATTCAAAATTCGATGTGCGTCTGATATAGCATCAGACCCGAAAGCTCAAAACTGAACATCACTACTTCAAAGCCCGTGCTGGATTTATTATGTTTTATCACACAATTATGCGCTCGATTCGATCCACCCAGTAGCAGTTTTCTAATCCACGGCAGGTTTTCTGTAGAAATGTTTTTTCGGGATAAAGGAAAAGGGAGCGTAAGGGTGGATCTCGGCTTCGATTCCACGTGCAAGTTTTTGCTGTCCTGAAACAAATGAAGTGGTACTACTAACTAACAAACGTGTATTTGATCGGTTCGATAAACTTTATTTTTTTTAGTTTTCCCTCGAGAGTTTCGGGAATGCCCCGCGACCTGTTCTTTAATTAAGAACCGGGCTCGATGGGAACAAGTTGTCCGTTGTACGCGGTGGGATCGATGCCCGGCGACCGGCCGGATGGCCTCCCCCGCTCGAACTAAGAAATGTCTATAGCGTCGGGGGCGACGTGGAAGAGGGGCGAATTGCGGAGGCAGAGGCCGCCAGGTAGGGGCACCGCGGCGTGAATAATGAACACGATTGGTTAATCAAATGAAGGCGATGAAGGGGGTGGTGGAGGTTTTGCCGGGGCGGGGCTCTCCTCGGCCCGGGGAATCGATCGCCCCCGGCGACTGCGCACCTACACACCGCCCAACCCTCACTGACACACAAACGCATAACAACATAAACAGCCGTGCATTCATCCCCGATTGTCCCTCCTACCCCCTACCCCCTACACCCTACACCCTACACCTCCCCTACCACCACCACCGCCACCACCACTTGTCTTGAAAGGGAACACCCAACGTACTCCAGTCCAATCGTCGCTCTACTTCCACCCCCGGAAAGCCGACGTTTCGGGCACCCAGTAATATTTACAAAGTAAAAGAATAACAAAGCAAAAACATTAAAAACAATAAAATTATACTGTAGGTTCGTGATTTTTCTGTCTCCTCTCGCCGGTTTGGTCTTTCGCTAGACCGGTTTCGGCCGCTCGCCATCTTCAGTAGCGGTGTTAGTCACTGTTAGCACTTTGGTTGTTTTTTGGGCATCCTCACTGCACTGTCACTTTCACATGTACTGTGGTGATTGTCTGGTTGCGAGTGCTAACAGTGACCAACACCGCTACTGAAGATGGCGAGCGGCCGAAACCGGTCTAGCAAAAGACCAAACCGGCTAGAGGAGACAGAAACATCACGAACCTACAGTATTCCAACCCCTCGCAGACCACAAAACAGGTATATTAAATTAATAAAATTATAGTTTAACATACCTGTTTTGTGGTCTGCAGGCGGTTGGAATACCGTACATTTTCTGTGCTTCTGTCTCCTCTCGCTGGTTAGAGCACACAAAATCTACGGTAATAAAATTGTACACGTAGAAATAAAAATTAACCTACACTCTGTAACAGCGCTGTAAAGACACTGTGAATAAGAGTTAATTGAAGTTGCAATATCGGGAGTTGGAACATTATTAATTTACTCCTTCCTAACGACCCGCTATATCTCATTTCTCTTTAGGTACAGGATTGACAGCGCCATTCGCAATCATCTTCCATTGTCCAGTAAACAATTGACAGATATTTCACAGCGGAACAAATACCCCTTCCCCCTCCTGAAATGACTTTACAATGTAAATGAATAACAAAGAAAAAGTATTGGAGGAAAATAAAATTATATGTAGAGATACTGGGAATAAGAATTAATTGAAGTTGCAATATCAGGGTGAATGTTATTAATTTTACTCCTTCCTGACGACCCGCTATATAACATTTCCCTTTAGATACAGGATTGACAGCGCCATTCGCAATCATCTTCAATTGTCCAATAAACAATTGACAGATATTTCAGAACGGGCCTAATTTTTTTGTGCCGGACAGCGAAACAAATCCCTCCTGAAACGACTATAAATAAAGGATTACGATAAATCCTGCCAACCCCCAGGAGTGGGCCCTTAAAGAATCGGCCGGTCTTTAGCAACGACTCGACCTATTGCCTCTCTCCACAATGCAGAGGGTGTCCTAAAACACTTCATTGTGCATTCAGCCCATGTGTAAACACGGAAATGATACGCGAAATAGGATTATAAGTAAAATTTATACGTGTGCGACGAAAATATAATTATTTGAAACTATTTCTTTGAGTTAAAATATTTTGTTGAATTCAATCAATGCAATATCAGGCGTGGCTAATTCGATCGCATTTTCGGGAAACATTTCTCAGCTCGACAAAAGTAATATTCCCTGTCAGCGACTAATCAGTATTCATAAAAACTTGTAAAATAGAACTAAAGAAATTATCGAGAGCAGAGAAGTGATTAGCAATGCAAACGAAGTAGCCCGCTTGGCGAAGATTATTTTTACATACCAGATAATTTTGAAATGTATGTCTTAGATTTAAGTCAAAATTGTTATTAAGATATGATTTGTACATCTTACTAGTTTCGAACTGGTATACTAATTGTGTTATTTCAAGGCAAATTAGTCTCTGCGTAAATACGGGGAGAAAGATTCCAGGGAGAATTAAGTATGTACGAAATTGGCTTTTTCCCTCTGTTCGCATTTATTAATATAACTATATATATATTTATTTACTTTAACTGACGTTTCAAGTGAAAATTCTTTTGTTCGACTCTTGTCTCTCCATTTGAGTAGTCTCGCGGTGTCCCTGTGGGTTTATCGCAAGAGAGAGAAAGTGTTTGCTGTGTGTTGAGAAGTGATGATGATGATGATGATGATGATGATGATGATGATGATGATGATGATGATGAGACGGGAGTGTGAGATGATCCGGGGCCTGTGTTTCAGGGCCGCCCGTTGAAGTGGGAGTCACTATGTATGTCCTCAGTATCTCCTCGCTCTCTGAAGTTCAAATGGTACTCAAATCCAACTGTTTTTCCTCTCAATGTATTAAAAACCTTTCGGCATGTATTTAAACCCCCAATTCCCTCTAATGTAGAGCCACCCCCTGGGGTCCATTGCTGAATATACACTACAGTTCTATAATATTTTTTTGTATATTGCACCGCGTCCGCGACAATTATCGTAGCTTGGTAATTTACAGATCCGAACTTTAGAGATTGGAATCGAACTTGCCCCCGACTTAGGATGAGTAGTTGAGAAAACAGTTTCATTCCGCATATAATACTTTCTCGCTAATTCCACGTTTGAGCTTCTTCGACCCGTGACCAAGCAGTAGTGGATCCGGCCTCCTAGTGTACTGAGCTTTTTCGATACGCCCATTTAGTTAGCTAAATGAGATGACATGCGCCGACTAAATTTACGCTTAGAGAACACTTCCTCACGGTAAACGACCGGACTCGGGCGGGATTTAAATTTAAACGCAGAGTGGGGACGTCCGGAGCGAACATATAAGAAGTTATAAAACGGTAAATTGCGAACGAGAGAGGAAGCGAGCGTGGTCGTCCGGGATCGAGCGAGTGAGCGAGCGAGAGCGAGAGGGGAAGCGGCGCGGCTGGGAGCGTGAACGGCGTGCGAGCGAGTGGGTGGGTGAGAGAGTGAGACCGCCATGTGCTCGGGTCTGTGGGAATGGGACTGGGTATTATGGCTGGTTATGGCAGGGACCGAATAGGAGTATTGTTCACAGGTCCCCCGGTCGAAGTGGGAGTCACCATGTACGTGCTCAGTATCTCATCGCTCTCTGAAGTCAAAATGGTATTGACCGAGTTATAACTAGATTATATACCTATCTATAAATATATATATATATAAATAATATATATAATTCACTTTTACATATTAAGTATCACAGACCAGGGGAGAGGGTCGGGGCGGGGGTTTGGCGGCCCGAGTGCGGGTCGACGGCATCCCGGGCCCCGACCCTCCGCCCCAACTCTACACACTATATATATATATATATATAAATATATCTATATCTATATATCTATATACCGACACTGTTGGTCACCGGTGCTGAACACACTTACGAGCGCATGTGCCAAAATACAGCTTGCATCATTACTCTCTTAATACACACATTCACCTACATACCTCTCTATCTCTCTATTTCTACTTCTCTCACAACACTAACATACTACAATCCAGTACAACTACATACAACTAGGGGTTCATTTCACCCAGAGTACCGTACTTCACATGCACTCACCGTGCGCCACGAGCCTTTTATACCTCTTGCTGTATTCTTTCAAACGGATTGTTTACTTATCGTTAAGTTCAGGAAATGGACCCCAAGTTCAGACCCGCCTCCTCCCACTCGAGGGTCTTTGTTTCATTTCTCGACTTTGTCTCTCTTTTTTTGAGCTCGACGTAGACAAAAATATTATCAGCAAGGGCGTAGTCTTGGCAAGTGGCAAATATTAGAATAATGGGCGCCGAGCATGGTGTACGTACGACTGTTTTTGTTAGGAATATGTTGAGCCCAGTGAACGTGGGAACGATGATGCTTGCTGTACACGTCGAACCCTAATTTAGACATTTTTGTAGGCTGTTTTATTTATTATCGGTTGTCTTATAGTCTTGTATGTATATTTACCCTTTTTGATGTCTTAGCGGCAGGTAGACACGCAGAAGTTTTACCGAGCATTTTGGTTTTGTTAATTAGGTATATGTTCATTTATGCATTTAAACAGATTTTCAGGAATGCGGAGCAGCGGCCGACATCGTTTTTCATAATTAAACATGGCATTATAAAGTTGACTCGTCCAGCAGAGCCAATATTTACTCGGCGAGCTTTTCCGCAAAGGCGGAGGACGCTCGCCGGTCTAGATCTATAGATCGGCCTCCACCGACCGACCTCATTTCACAACGGATAAATCATAAATATTGGCTCTGGTTGGTCGGAAAATAAGAAAAAGCACACACAGACAGGGGTGTTGGTTTCAGGTCCACCTGTGGAAGTGGGGGTCACCATGTACGTGCTCAGTATCAGTTCGGTGTCCGAAGTTCTAATGGTACTTAAATCTGCCACACCAGCCCCGTACTTGTTGTCTGCCAGTGTCGTTCCATCCTCAAACATCTCAAACAGGGCTCCTCCAAAAACACTCACCCCTTTTCCCCCACCGACTCTCCGCTTACCGAGTCCGTTTCGGCATCGTGGAAATTGGACGAAAATTTAAAAATCTGTAGCCTCGGGGCGAAGTAGTCGAGGGCACGTTGAAACCCATGAATGTTGATCCGGTGAGCGCCTGCCTGTCTGACACTCCTGTTTGGTGTGATCTCTCCGCAACATCCCTCGCTCGAAACCACCCCACCCCCACAACCACCCCCACATCCACCACCCCCACATCCACCCCCACATCCACCACCCCACATCCACCCCACACACCCCGCCCCCGCTAACGCAAAGCCGGCCTAAAGTAACCCCAATTCGCCCGACGATCTCGCGAAACCCCAATCCTGAAACTCTGTTTAAATATCATCTCCATCGAGCCTTCGTAATCATTCATGCGACTCTCTCCCCCTCCTGTTTTATCGATAATTTTCTGAACATTAACTCGGACTTTTGTCTCACTGCAAAAGATTACAGATAAATGATCGGTTTCGCGGAGACAGGTCGTCGCAGCCACCGTCGACCTATGGGCGACGAAATGCTCTTTTCATAATTATCCGTTGTCTCGCAACAGGTAAGTCGCGATTCGGGCGATCTCACGGTGAAACAGTTTCGCATTTCATTTTCCGGATCCGACTTTCGTAAATTTAAAGGATTTTTTGTGACAAAAAATAATTAGCCGTGTATAAAGTTAAACCAGAAACGGTGTAACGTAATATCGTAGAACTTTTTGAGTATTTGGAGGAGTCCTGAGCCTACTAATGAATTTTACCATCTTGCAGCTCGTTTGCCAATGTTTGTAAAGGAACCTTGCAGCGTTCCTTCTGCATGACGTCTGTCGACACCCCGGCTCGCCGTTTCCCATACCCCTTCCCAATCCCCGAACATGGATAAATCTAAACGGAAATCGTGTATAAATAACTTATCGACGTTTCGCCTGTAAATACATGTAAACGGTTGGTGGCATCGGATCGGTTTCTAGGTTGATTCTAGGCACTATGTGTTTACCGCTTGTCACATCCCCACCTTAGCTGAAACCTGTCTCGTTGACACCAACATCTTCCCCGTCCACCAGAGGACGCTCTGGTTTATGTATGTCGTGAGCAATACATAAATGTCCCCAATAATTTAAATAGAAATCGAGTTACATTGAAATTATATTTAAGTGATTATTTGACGAAAAATGCTTTTCTCGACGTTACTCACGAGGCGTTTATAATATAAAAAATAAGACACGGAGGATTGACATCCTTCCGTCCTATTTCGTATTAATAAAAAATATACGCGACTTTGATTTATCGCATTAACAAAATAAGTGTATTACAATAAAATTAAATTACTAATACGGTAAATAAAAAAATTATAAGGAATATAAATACCACGAATAACTATTTATCTTATTGTTCAATTCCTTTATAACAATACTAATAAATACTCCTTCCTCTAACCTCGGTGAGCCACAGTGTCGACAGGCGAAGTTGGTTGGAACAAATGAGGTCGATATTATTCAATGTGTACTGACCCAATAATATCGCATACATATAAATATATATATAAAGTAGTTTCCGTTGTTTACTGTTGACTGTGTGTGTGTGTGTGTGTGCGTACATTCAGTTCCATGTAACCGATGGAACCCACATTTTATCAAATCTCATTGCTTACCTGGCGTCGGGGACTCACAGGCCATTTTTTTTTGTTTTCATTATTATTTATTCGTTCGTTTACTGCGTACAATTTATCTAATGACTGTGGGGTACCAGCGTACGTCGTTTTTGTTTTTTCTTTTTGGTTGATTCCGATCATGTGTGTGTCGGGGTTTTGCAATATTGGAACAAGGAACTGGGTGATGACCCGCACTCGCAGTAGCTATTTTGTCTATTGAAATTAACCATCACCAGGTGAACGGCCCTGTCTCACGGTAACCGAAAACCTCGCGGCACAAAGTCACCTGAGTACGTGATCGTGATATTTGCTCTGCCGAGAGAAAGAAAGAAAGAAAAAACCCACGACCCCGCCCCCGGCCCCCATACCCAGCAGCCACACAGAAAAGATCCAAAAATCACCATGGCAACCAAAATCCAGACCCACCCTCACCCACCCCACCACACACACACACCGTACCTCTCGTCACCGCATTTTATTTTTTGTTGAACCCAATAAGAAACAGAACATTTTTTGCCGCCAGAAAATTTTTTGGTGTGACTCCTATCATATGTACAATATAGTCAAACCGCTGGACTCGTCGGAGAACCCGTCGGTATAAATCAAGAACTAAATCTCCCCGAAGAACGTGAGGAAGAAGCTGTATATGCATACATAATACATAGTTTATCTTAGATTATTTATTCGTATATTTATAATTGCGAAACAATAGTGTGCGAAACTATTATATTTTACCTCTAGTAGCCCCCGCCCAACCACATATATGTTCGAGCTCGACGAACACGTTTACAAAAAAATTCCCTCCCGTTTGCGGCCCGAACAATAGGCTCATATTAAAATAATATAACGCGTTTTGAGGATTTTTTATAACACTAATTGAGTTCACGTTTAAAGGGTTTTTTTTTGAACCATGAAAAGTAGCGACAGATAGATCCATTTTTGCCTTGGATGTTGACTGTAGACCCGCTTTTTGTATTGGCTTGTGCATGCTCGCTGTTGCTTGTAGAATGCTCGAAAACCGAAATAAATGAGGTAACTTGAGTCGCAATGTTCTCTTTGTATATGTTCGGTGAACAACATGAGGTTGTTTTAATTTCTACGATTGTTACTGAAGGAACGTCCTATACACAACCAGCTTAACGCACATATTCTTCAGCTGCAAAAAATACTAATATTTCCTAATTTTCGTTCATACTATAATAAATTACTGCATTGATATAATACTAATTTCGTTTTTAGTTAACTTTAGATGGCCAGAAATCCTACAGGTTATACAACGTAACAGCCGTTCCTTTCAAGTAAGGAAACATCAAGGTGCGTATTATTCCTATGATTCCATTATTATGAATCAAGCTTGTTAGTTGAATATAGCCATTCGAAAATGTATACGCTCTTCATTTAATTGACGATTTCCTAAATGGTAACATGAAGCACAGCAAGGAATAAAGCTGCATTATTATTATCCGCATTATATGGACGAGAATATCGAACAAATGATACTTCCACTCCCTCCTAAAATTATCCCACACTGATAATATATAAACTGCACGGGCCGCCCATAATATCGCGAGCCCATTATCGCAGGTATGAATTTTAAGTTCGGAAAGCGCCGCATTTGCAATTTAAATCTCGCCCCGTCCGTCGGAATTAGGTCTCCGAGGCGAGCACCGGCCAATTTCCCATTAAGACGTTTATTCCTTCAATTGGTTGTAGAACAGTTTAGAATTACAAAATTGTACTGTGAATAAGAAAGAACTAATTAAACGATTACTTATCTTAAGAAATATTAGAGACCATCAAACAAATATGCTGGCTGTTTCCCTTTAACGAATGTCATTCCAAAGCACGACTCCACTATAAGTTTCCCAGTAAGATATTATTTTCGGAGTGTAATAAATAGAATGGACTTTCAAGTATTAGACCACTTTACTCTGGGCCAATAATAATTTCCTGTCATAATTAAAGTCTTTAAAATTAATTTAAAGTCTCTCCGATAGTTAGCCCGCACGTGAGTACTGTCCTGCTGGTCTAGTATCACGATTCCTAAAATGATCTCTAAAATTATTCAGTTTCGAAAATTAAAAAAATTGTCGAGTCAATTAAGCTATACGCGGAAATAAATTTTCACAAGGTGATATTAAATGATTCGTACTTCTCAATCTGTACCAGATAGTTTAACGAAATAGCTAAACAAATAATGACTTATAATGCAAGGATAGAGTTATTTCTGTGTACTAATATGAATCCTCTATTTTTAAAAAAGTCTTAATACAGGAAATTAACAACTCTAATCTTAATTAGCGATTTTAAAAACATATATAAATTAATAAATCGAATTAACCTCTATTGTTGATGCTAATTTTGTGACCCTTCCTCCCCGTTTGTTATTTTAGAAAGCTTCTTAGATACTCAGAAAGCCAGCCGAAACAAGTGATCAACTATAGTTTTAGCAAACAAACTGTAAAACTTTTTTATGTCTCCGCCTACCGTTTACCTCGTGAGTAGCTCGACGACTTTTTCCGGCTGCAACTCGTCAATTTGCATTCGTTCCGCCGAAGGGCCCTCGCGCCGTCTTCTTGCCGTGCAAATGGGACAATCTGAAAAACAAATATACCGGATGGAGGCGGGAAATATTGATGGAAACCCATTAGTCTCTCTAGACCCCTGTAGCCATTATTCAACATACAATAGCCGGTTTATTTAGTTGAAGGAAAGACTGAAATGGAAATTTTTAAATTAAATAACAATTACCGGTATTGTTAAACGTGGGCATAAACATCGGTGAGTTTTATTTTAAACAAATTTCATTTATATCGGTCGGGAATAAGTTTCCAGAATGAAATTACCGATATCATGAATATAAATCCAGTTTAATAGTGTTAAATAAATGTTTATTCAAAATTAATTGCTAAAGAAAATATTTGTCCATTTTATCGGTACATTATATGATAAATATATGCATAATAAATAACATTAATTAATCGAAAATAAAAAAAACATAGTTACGAAAATGAAAAGAATATTATTTCATTGTATTCCTTAAATTTGTCACTTTCTTAAAATACAAATATCGTTGCTTTCGACTATATAAGTATGATAAATGCATTAAATGTAAATTGTCATTACCTAGAATTAATGCCGTGTTAAAAAAATTAAAATAATAAATGTTAATATGCGAGCCCTACCCGATCTCCATACCAGATATGTGTACTTAAAGCCAGTGTGTATGTCTGAATGAACACAGAGAATGAAAGCCTCGAATATTTTCGAGAAATATATTTGACAAAATTTGAATTATTTAATATTATAAACGGTAGATGGCGAAATGAGGGTCCCCCCCGCCCTTTTGCCCGTGAGCCAGATATTGATCAATACAAACGGGGCCCTGACAGAAGTGATATAGGGGAGTTTCATAAGACCTTCTACCCCCTACCCCCCCCCTCCTCCCAGGACCAACCCCCAGCTATCAGTAAGGCAATTTTACTTAGGGGCGAGAGGGCGAACCCTAAGAAAGACAAATACACGTTGAGGGACCCGAGTAATCCATTACCCGCGGATACGGGGACGGATTTTCCCCCCTCCGGTTGTTAAAACGTTTTTCGGTTTTCCGCCGTTGTCTCGCCACGATAATTATAAGACTTGGTCCCCCAACAATCACTTACTAATAACTGACGACATAAATATTGAACGGACGAAATATTTATTTACATACGTTTAGATAAAAAAAAAAGAAACGATGATTAAAATAACATATCTATTAAAGTCGTGATGTTGAGTGCTATAAATATATGAGACGTGGAATCCCCATACCAGACTCGAAAGTATCGACTTAAACCGAAAATTTGGACTTCTAAGCACATTACTAAAACGGACATCAAAATATACAAAGCCATATTAAAACCGACATGGACATACAGTGTACAGAACTATGGGGTTCCACTGAGACATCCGACATCGCTCGCATCCAGAGATTCCAATCGAAAGTTCTTCGAACCATCCTTAATGCTCCCCGATGTGTTTCAGATCGCGCTTTTTATGACCTCAACATACCGACAGTCGAAAAAGTCACGTGAAAAAAATATACATGTATCAATTGTACTTATAACTGTGAACTGAAAAATCTCAAATGATATAAAATCTGCTATCCCCGAAACTTCCGACGAAGCATCCGCGACATACAGCGCTGTCAAAGAGTTATAAGGTATAATTTACAATAAATTCGGAGGCGCACGAGGGGGTTTGGAATATCATCTGTAGTCTGCGCGCGGCTTATTTGGTCTTAACGCTAGACCGGTTTCGGCGTCCGTGCTTCATCAGCGGGCTCGGGCGCCCCACTAATTTACAGTCGGAATTCTGATACGATTTAACAGGAGGAGGCGGGATAAATACGAAGCCCCAAAAGATCTTTACCACATTTAAGAACAAACCAATAAAAATGAGAGTAAAATTCTGACATAATCCTCGTAACAAAAATACAATCTCACTAATAGTATACGCATTTGCCAATTCTATACGCAAAATTAAATTAGCCAGCTCAAAAGTATGAGGAAAATTGCAAAAGGATTTGTTCACAACGTTAAGAAATTGAATATCGTTCGGAAACGGCACTCTGGCGGTGCAAGTCTTTTGCATCGCAAAGGGTTTATTAACGAATGCAAAAATTCATTTCATTCAAAACGCACGCACCACTGCTACGTTCCATTTTTGCGAATTCAAAGCGGTCAGGAAGGATATCGAAAGATGCTAATTCCCGCTGCACGACCGCTAATTTATTTACCGTCTGCGTTTTCCATAAATTAACCGTGTCTTAAGAAACAAAACAGTATATTCAAATTGTTGTGCAAAGCCCGAAAGCTTTCTCGATTTTCTGTTGGGGTTAAACGTTTCCGGTTCAAAACTGTGATACGATGGCAAAAAATAAATAGAAAACTTATTACATCTTATTTTTTTTGGAGTGTTTTTCAACCCTATTCGTCTTAGTGGATATATCGAGCTATCAGCTGTATACGTATATGTTTACGTTACTGCCGTTGTACTTGATATTTTGGGTAATTTTCCAGATACATCAGAACGAAAAATTAGAACAATGCTCTTCTTGTTAGACAAGACGGGTATGAGGAACGTTAAATTCTATTTATTTAAAGTTACATGATTCTCAATAATCACTCCCCCAGAAATGTGCAAATATATTAATGTTCTGTGAATATATTTTTTGTATAAAGTATGAATTAATAGTAGTAAGTTTTCATACTGATACTAGACCCGCGAGACGGGACTGTAATGCGGGCTTAGCATCGGCGCCGTCAAATCATTCATTCAACAGCGAACGTTACCGCTACAACCCGGCGGCCTGTTCTCCCACCATAAATTTCTACATAAAATTCTAGATTCTAAATCGTAGAATAAGAAATAATAACGATATAGACGCGAACTGGGCGAAGAGAAAAATAACGCCGGGCCCGTGTAATTGCCGCCACCTAGATAGGTGCAGTGGCGTGAGGTCGGCCCATTACGCCAGTTCAAAAGGCCGGCTTTTCCATACAACGATAAAGTAGGCTATAGTTTTTGCCCGTGGCCGGAGAAAATGAACCGTTTCCTCGGCACACGCGCTGCACGCAGCCCCTTTAACCGCGCGCGGAAAAACTAGCCTAGATTTTGTTTTTTTTCCTCCTCCCCCGGCTTTCGGCCCTCTTTTAATGCGGTACGCTTATATGCGGGCCGAAGAAAATCGGGTGTTACCGGGAGCGGCGACATCGATCGGCCGCACAGCCGTTCTTAATTTCCCGCTCCAACGGAGTCCTATATTGGGGACAATCGAAACATTCCCGCGCGGCTGGGAAACAGAATACTGAAAAGGGGCGAAAGAAAATTAAACAAACCGAGGCGAGCGTACCGCTCCCTATAATACAAAAATTTTTTTCATCCCTTTGCCTCCGCCTCAAAATAGTTTCCATATAACAGCGATACTAGTTTTAGCGCACACCCAATTTGGTGGTATTCTCGAGATTTGGGTCGAAAATCCCACTGAAACCAAACTGCCCGCCATAGGAATGTGAACTATTTGCGCTATCTTGTTCGATTTGACAACAGATTTTACGTGGAGAGTTCAATTTCAATGCGCTTTAAAACGAAAACACAAGTAAATTTTTTATGTCTCAAGAAACCGTGGGGCCTCAGCTCAACGCAAGTGCGAGGCCGTGCTCAGTAAAGTGAACTGCAAACTCTCGAATGAAAACGAGGCCTTTAAGTATTTCCAATTCGGTTCTATTGACATTTCTGTGACTTCCGAATTACGAGAAGAGTCACGAAGCAAAATATTATACAAAAACATATAAAAGTTCTTGTGGTAGGTGAAAAAGTATCGGAAAACAATCAACCTAAAGAAAAAAATAATTCCACCTAGTAAATTAAACATCTAACATTATATCCTTAAGCCCGAAGTTGTCTTCTTGTCGGGCATAAAAAATGAATTATACCTGGTTCTTTAAATGGAAAATTACCAGTTAAACTCTGTGCGCAAAAAATAATAACAATGGTTACAATATAGTGATAAGAGATAACATGGTAAAACAAACATTCAGCAATTATTTAATAATTTATAATCTCTTAGCAAGAAAGTGACGCGGAATGTTGGATGAGAGCTCTGGATCCAGTGGGCCCAAATTAGTTCGGCAAAAAAATCATTTTCCCTGTCATGTTAAAACCCTGTCGACTGATGTCCGTGGGTGGCCTGAAATCGCGAATTGAACAGAAAATAGAAACGGGTCCGGCCTTGGCATTATAACGCCGCTAATGAATTCCGGCCATTAGCATATCGATCCGTTATTATTTTGCCGAACCGTCGCCGATATGTATTCGGAGAACGGCACAGTTCATACTTTGGCTACTTTCGGGCCGGTTAATTTTCAGTATTGAGTGTTTTTTGAGTTTTGATTTGATCAAGGTATACGACAGTTGTGTGTCAAATCTGAAGCCGACAGCCACCTAGCCTGTTACAGCGGAGAAATCTCTCCTTAAGAAGACCGGCTTCGTTCCCCGTTGCCGGACTTTGCAAGCCCATTTTCGGCTTATTCTAACCCGAGGTTTCATATTTGGAGAAAATTTAAAGTCGAGATATTCTACCGCTGTCAGAATTTCATTCATAAAACCGGCACTACCACTGTGTGGACAAAACGGCTTCATCGTTTGTTGTCGACTGAACAAATTTCAATTCAATTTCCCCGGGCAGAAGAATAATTCCTCCTTATCACTCCAAACACAAGTGCCGGCCGATAAGCTCTCCAACTATATTGAAAACTCAAACCGAGGCCCCTGTTCTAATTAGGACCATTGTACCCAATTTCCAATTTCGCAGATTTCCCCGTTGCCAAGGGAGCAAGACGAAATATTCATAACCTCAGCCCCCACCCCGTTTTTTTGGTAAAATGTAGAATTACAAATCCTGAACGTTAGACCCTCCGCCGGCGTTAGCGGCAGAAAGAATGCTCCAGGAGAGGTCCGTTCGTCGAATATTTAAGGCGCTACAAGTAGGTCAGGGCAGTTTCTTAGAAATGTTTATGGAAATGCCTTTTTTTGTTTTCTAAAGTAAAGGAAAGATAGAGGAAGAGAAAGAAATTTTTGAGTCATCTCAGTACCGGCAATTTTCAACTCCTGGAGACCGCTACGGAACGGGGCTTTGCGCCGTAACCTTGGTTAAATACTGTTATTAATAGTCTTCAAGTGCTGGGTGCAATTAGGAAGTCCTTTAAAAAGTACAGTAAACTAGACAAAGTATGGTAAATCAATTTCTGTGTGTTTTCAGTTCCTATCGTAAATTTGTTGTTTTATACCAGGTTGTGCGTAGGTTATTATTTGTAAACAGAATACAGGGTCGTATATTTGTTCAGAATGCTCCGAAGGAAACTTCTCTTTACTGGTTTATTATACTTACAAAGAATATACAAAATTTAAGTGTTTTATCTTCCAAAAAAATTTACAAATTAGAATATTAACTCCAGTAATCGAAACGGATATATTTTGTGCCAAACGTAATGAAGAATATTGAATTCGAAACTTGGCTAGTGAATGAATAAACAAATAAACACGTATTTTGTATGTATTACAATTAGAATGAAATATAACTTTTATACTTATAGAAGGAATTTTGGATATACGTATTCTAAACGTTGCTCATCGTTATTGTATTAATATTCCATGAAATTCTGTATGCGATGCGGATAAATTGTGTTTCTACATATATATATATATTTGTGGAGAGTACTGTCCGCTAGTGCTGTCACTGGCAGAACGGAGAGGAGATCTTAGGAAATAAACGGGACCTCATACGTGGTCCGATTACCGAATTCCAGCTAATGGCCGGCCGAAATATATCTCGAAAATTAAATTCGACTACAGCATAATTGTGCAGACATATTGGGGTTTGTATATATAGTGACGTCGGACTTGTGAAATTACATGTTCAGCTTTTTTTTCCTTTTAAATATAAAAGATAAAATACGCCGCTGTCTTATCTCTAATCCTCAAGCTACGGTTAAGTACGGCTCTTAATACTAAACCCGCAACACGGGTTAAACGTCCGGGCTTAGTATCTGCGCCGTCAAATCATAAAATCTCCCCCCACCGTCGTAATACTGGAGCTAAACGTTAGTAATCCCCGCGCAAAAAGAATTATGCTCCGGTAATATTTTTACGATAGAATAGCGGCGCATAAAATGATGTCACCTTACGACCTTGCGCTCGTAAATAAAAATGAACCCGTTCGTAAATAATTGAATTTGATTTGAATTGAATTAGATGTAATTTGTTAGAGTTTATCGAGGAGTTGTCAGATTGTTATTAGATTTGTGCTTTGAATTAATAAAATTTAAGCCCGGCGAATGATGGAGCTTCGTTATGACAGAATGCAGAAATAATCGAAATTAGTACCTCGCGGCCACCTGTTTATCCATCGGCCAATTATAAATTTAACTCTGATAATTCATATTTCTTAAAAAAACAGTTGTGTTTTCCCATCGTTCCAACGCCAATATTAACATAGTCGATACAATTATTACGCTGGAGAACACGTGGAATCCCCATACCCGACTCAAAAGAATCGACTTAAACCGAAAATATGGACTTTTAGAGCTATGGGGCTCCACTAAGACATCCAACATCGCTCGCATCCAGAGATTTCAGTCAAAAGTCCTTCGTACCATCCTAGTATGTTTCTAACCACATAATCCACCATGACCTCAACATATCGACAGTCGACGAAGTCGCAAAATCCCGGTTCCCGAAGTTCCACTCCCGCCTTTCTCCTCATCCTAATCCACTCGTTAAGTCCCTTTCCTCTCTTACCCATTCATTATCCCCACCCTCCTGCGTCGGCTTAAACGCCGCTGGTCTAGAGATCTTCTTAGCCCTTAGATCACAATTGTTCTTGTGTCAAAAATACCATCTTTGGGTGGTTCCTTCGGTCACGATACATACAGCATTTGTAGTTATAACATACAATGTTGATGTACAAAATAAAAAAAACCCTGGAGAAAAATTCTTGAAACAGAAGCCGTATGTAATATTATGTTTATGCAGTTTTTCGGCCAATTCAATGATGGAACAATGGTATATTATACATTCATTGATATTTACAATTATTATCTATTTTATTTTTAAATTAACTGTTGGGAGACACTGTACAAGAGAATGTAGTTTAATTATATTGTCAAAACGCGTAAAACGCATGCGGGCTCCAATGTGCTAACACGACACTATCGGATTCGTTTCGTATTTCTGAGCTCGTGTGGAGGAAACGGCGGTTAAACCGTCGCAATGCGTCTCTGGACGCGGGCCAACCCCTCTACGCACTTCCCCCGCCCTTCAACCCCCACCCTCTCTCCCTCTCTCTCTCTCTCTCTCTCTCTCTCTCTCCCTCTCTCGCCCTCCCTCGCTCTCTCTCCCTCTCGCCATTCCTACTCTCTCTCTCTCTCTCGCTATTCCTCCCGCTAATGATCACAACACTCGAGCGCCCCGGCGGCCTAGACTAACAACCGCTCGTGTATACAGAAAAAAGGAGAAAAAAAACAGAAAAAACTAGGGGTTGTGTACAACTACTACCGCCTGCGCCCCGAGCCCGTTTCGCAAATGACAACGCGTTCACCGCCCCCCACCCCCACCCCCGCATCCCCGAAACCAAAAATTACTACAACGCGCACTTAACGCGGTAACGGCATAAATTCAAGCTTTTAACACGGCGCATGCCACAGCTCATTAGAATTACATCCGATAAAATATATTCGTTCACCTGAACATATTCGTCTATTAATTATGTAAATGTATTTTTCGAAATTACATTTTCATTACATTTTTCATTGTAAATACCTCAATCCAACAATGACTTTAGTGTTCATTTAAGTTCTAGGTTCACAAACTTTTTTTATCATAGACCACTTTAAAAATTTTGCTGGTCCCCTGCAGCTACATTTCTACCATATTCCCAAAAACTCGACAAAACTGTGAAGATTAGATCTAACTCGACCCCGGTCGAGTCTCCCGTGGACCCCCGGGGGTCCACCCGGACCGCTTTGGGAATCGATGATTTAAGTCGTCTGAAACATTGACACGTGTCGGTAAAGAATTTGATAACCACTATACCAAATCGCGAGCCAAAAAGGTCGTTACCGTAGCGACCGACAGATCGGTCGGATTCCGGCAGGCCGCTAAAAAGTGCGAGTTTATTAGGGTGAGTTCTTTTTATTCGATTTCCAAGTGCCCCAAAACCTCCCCGGCGCTGCTCACTGAAAATGTTGAGCGGGGGAACGGTGATTGAGTGGAATTGTAGGGGGCGGGCTCCCGTGTAAAGAAAAGAGGTAAACCGGCAGTAATTCACCGAATGCTCTATTCATTCAGTATTTACAGAGAGGGACCCGATCGATGCCGCCCCCGCCGCCCCCCTTCCATCAACCCTCCACGATCCGACCGCACGGGCCAAGCGTTTCCTCCCGAATCTGTCTCCTTCATATTCGGCAAATATACTTTGTAATCGCAACGCAAACAGGCCCTAAAAAAAAGAAATTGGATTCCTCCATTCGAAATTCCCAGCGCCTCGACAATACACAAACGAGTTTCAGAATGATGCCGGGATTCCGTCAAAACCTGCAATATTTATAAATAAGAATTTAAATTTTTCGGGTCCAGTTTACGACCTGAACTGGGCGAGTGGAAAAACAGAACAACGCTTTTTTTATCCTTTTTTTTATTTTGTAAAATCAACATGAATGGTATAAGTACAAGTGCTGATTTTATTTTTTTTTATGTATTTCGTGATAAAAGGAACCACCCAAAGATGGCACTTTTCTCACAAGAACAATTATAGTCTAAGGGCTAAGAAGATCTCTAGGCCAGCGGCGTTGAAGCTGAAGCGGGGGGGGGGGATAATGGATGGGTACTGAAGGAAAGGGACTGAACGAGTGGATTGGGATGAGAAGAAAGGCGGGAGTGGAACTTCGGGAACCGGGATTTTGTGACTTCGTCGACTGTCGGCATGTTGAGGTCATGGTGGATTGTGTGGTTAGAAACATACCGGGGAGCATTAAGGATGGTACGAAGGACTTTTGACTGAAATCTCTGGATACGAGCGATGTTGGACGTCTCGGTGGAACCCCATAGCTCTATACCGTATGTCCATGTCGGTTTTAGTATCGTTTTGTATATTATCAGTTTGTTACTTAAGGTCAGTTTTGATGTCCGTTTTAGTAATGGCCTTAAGAGTCCAAATTTTTTGTTTAAGTCGATTCTTTTGAGTCGGGTATGGAGACTCCACTGCAACAGAACAACGCACGATTGAAAATTAAGACCTGAAATTGTAATTTTCAGTATCCCCAAACACCGAAACAAGCTGATCTATATGAAGTATACTGTTCCATATCAAACCTCGATTTTATACGTGCATCCAGTCTATCTCGAGTGCATTCGATCCTCTTGTCTCAATACACTAGAAAAAAGTCTTTTCTTACACTTCAGTGATATCCGAAATAGTCTCGCGGAAATAAATTCCTCGAAAATACTAATTGGGACTAATTCCAAACGGTCCCCAGCCGGCGTTATTTTCGTTTCGCGTTTTCGCACGACACAACAGGTACCGGTTGGCCGGGGAAAGAGGACAGGTCCGTGGGGCCTGCAGTGAAGAAGCAGGAGGAGGAGGAGGGCTTTCTTTTTTTTCCACCCTACATATAATATTAATAGTCGCTGGGGGGGGGGCTTTGTCGTCGTCCGGGAGCCACTCCAGATTATGCGGAGAAAGGACCGAGCCCTAACGAGTGAAGGGGGGGGGGCTCCAGGACCCCGAGGCCAAACGGAAGTTAATTAGTAGGATGAGGCAGCTAGACACTCCAGGCTGCCCCACTCGTCGTATTTATGAACTCCGAACGAGGCCGCTTTTAATCAACCCCCTTGGTCTCTCAACCTACGCCAACTTTCTTCCCCCTTCTAAGAACTCCGCCTCTTCGGGCTCCGACCGCCCTCCGACTGAAAGACTCCCGGGGTGGCCCGTTTGATCTGCCGGCCTTGAGAATGTCTTTCTTTCCGGATTTCCGAGTCAATACGGAAACCCGAGTGCAAACAACCGGGTGGGAAACTTGTGCCGCTTGTCCCCAAGTTAAAATTGCATCTACCCGACCTCAAGCCACGAACGGATCTTATTGATAATTAGAAACAAACTGAAGAATACGAGGCCGGAATAGAGTAGCTTTCTTCTGTCCATTCCTAAGGTGTTCTTAAGGGTTCCGGTGTTCCCGGGACCTTGGTTATTGGGGGATGACGAATGAACTCATAATTTTTCCGCCGATATTGTTAAATTAACTAGAATGTTCTTATTCACGATTGCTTTTTAAAAATTGGGAGGATCCAGAATTCTTGAGAACGATTTGCCTGTACGAAGTTGCAAAGCGGTCTGACTCATAGAAATTTATTTTCAGGAGCTGATTTTTTCTAAATGTTAAACAACTGGAATTTGTTTGAGTGAAAATATCAGAAAATTGCCAGACCACTTCTTACGGGTAGTGAACCCCGGCGAAAGGAGAAATAACCCGAATTATTTGTGTAACCCCCGGTCCACAGGGTCCACGGGGGCCGCAGAGTTTGGACGCAGACCGGACGAATAAATAAAAAGTCCTCCTTTCCATTTGTTTACGGTCCTTTATTCAGAATTGTCCGCGGGGGCGGGGGCGGATGAAACGCTTTTCCGGGCCATCGGACGCAAATTCTTTGAGATCTTTCCGCCCCCTCCGCCCCACACACACCCGCCGCCGCCATGGGAGGGTGAGGGGATATCGCTCACATCAAAGTTGACCCTTCCGTCGCGAGACCATTCAAATGGCAATATCCTCCCTTCTTCCCTCCTTATATCTCCTTTATTCCCCCTTCCCCCCCCCACACACACCTCCCAACCCTCTCTTTCCTTCCGTGGAAACGAATTTATCCGTTTGCGTGCAAACTCGACCGGGAGCTTTACGGCCGAATCGATTCCAATGGGGGCAAATCCTAGCGAATGATTGGTGGGGGGCGAGGGGGCAAATGCAAATTGCGGAAAAAGGTTTTTCGTCCAGGATAAATTCATCATCAACACCTCGTGTACAACAAAAGAAGACATTATATCGATTGAACGTACTGGTCAGACACTGATATGAAGCTAATTCAATAGCTCGAAAATAATCGTACTATCACTTAAATTGATTGAAAACTTTCAATACATTTGAAATTAGAGAATAATACAAGTTGTAAACATTTCAATCAATTGGCATATTTGAATTTCAACTTAAATACAATTATAATCCTTGTTATTTATAACCCTGGTATATGTTATAGGTACAAGACTTGCCACAAGAACTTGCGACAATAATTATAAAACGATATTTCATTGGAAAATTAGCCCTCATTTATCGAGCGCATTTTTCACTAGCAATGAAAAACAAATCCAGTAATAGTTTTAAAGTGAATAACTAAAATAATGCGCTGGTCTTTATATCCGTCTTTAATGTAATTCTGTATTTCTTGTCAACCCCTGTAGGAGGGAATAAAATATCGATTTCTCGCATTCCTTCCACCTTCTTTTTTGGTTTTTCTGAGGCGGTCTATCATAAATACAATTATTATTATCAGCGAGTGACTGGAAGACGTCATATCGGAAGACAGTCTCGGTTTCGTGATCGGTCACGAATCGCCGGCGGGGTCGGATCGATAAAACGTTTCACGAGAGAACTTGAGTCTCTCTCGACAATCGGCTGACAGCACCCGCCATTACGGCTTCGTCTTCGGGACTTTAAACGCGACCCGAATATGTATAACAACCTTCGCGATTTTCAATTACAGTCCCGACTGTACGGTATACAGTTCGAATATCGCTTTACCTAGTTTCGAGACGAACGTTTGGCTGGCACGTGGCTGAAAAAAAGCGCGATTCTCTTCATATTTATTTGACGGGTTTTCTATTCAGGTAGAATCCTACCAATCCAGAAAAATCCCTTATTCCAGAGTTTTCACAAGGTTCATTGGAACGATCGTTGATAAATGACAAAATATTTCCACCGATAAACGTTTTATTCGACATTATTCGATAAAATTTGTGAGAGGACTGCGGCCACAGTCTCTTGGAATTCTCAATACACAGAATAACTCTTTATTCATTAGAGACAGGTAAATGTTCTGTAAATTCTACAGTCTTGAATATTACGATTTCTATTATTCGAGCTCCATCCCCAAGGACATCAATCTTCAGTGAAAATGAAGAATCAGCTTAACACTTATTTCTTTTTATTTATGCGTTACATACAAACTAAATATCTTCGGTAGTGTTCTTTGAGTAATTTAGTAATATTTTAGTCTAGAACTTTCAGCTTAATCACCGGCTCTAATTCCGGTAAGCGGCGTACACAAACAGTTCCTCCAGTAACGTCGGCCGCGACTTAGCGATAGTATATAAACTTTGACTCAAGTTCGCCCTTTCGGAAAACCGAGCGAGATATGAGCTTCAAATATGAAACCGCTCCGTTTTTGGTGTTGTCGGCATGCCAATTGAATGTGGTCCATGTTCGTTGCATAGTTCGATGTTGTATGCTGCACTCCGCATGACCTCTCGGTGTTTGCACATATCCATTGTTAGATTTATTTGTTTTTTATCTCTTTCTCTCTCTTTACCTATACGTCTTTCTAATTGTCATATCGATGTCTTCGATAGTTTTTTCTCTTTTCCCCGCCCAGAAAAAAAAAATACGAAAAGATCCGACAGAATGCGTCCGTCGTTCAGAAATTATAGATTTTCAACGTAGAGGATAATTTTTTTTTAACCGATTCATTTCTTGTTCAGACGTTCAATTCACTAATTTATCTGTGATGATACTTCAGTAAGACTTCGATATTTGAAAATTAACCCCTGGCAAAAATTCATGACCGCTGTAACGAATAATTAAAGCCGACGTAGACGCATTTTGTGGACAACCCCCTTCCCACCCCCATCCCCAAACTTTGAAAGGATGTCCCCGACTAATCTGTCTCCCGTGGGTGTTCTAGGACTTCACCCTGGATTTCTACTTCCGCCAGTTCTGGACGGACCCGAGGCTGGCGTTCACGAAGAGGCCGGGCGTCGAGACGCTCTCCGTCGGCTCCGAGTTCATCAAGAACATCTGGGTGCCGGACACTTTCTTCGTGAACGAGAAGCAGTCCTATTTCCATATAGCGACGACGAGTAACGAATTCATACGTATACACCATTCGGGCAGTATAACGCGCAGTATTAGGTAAGTAAACGCCCAATAATAGACCGAAAACCGGGAATCAATTTCAACTTTTAAAAAAACGCGGTTAAAAATCGCAGATAATTTATTTTTCCCAAAGTAAGCTCTGTAACAATATATTCGGATATATTCGAATGCTCAGTAATCGTTATATTATTTACTAATTTATCTTGATACCTTCGACGAATTTTGAGAGCTCTACGCGGTTCCACGATTTCAAAAAAACCTTCCCATAATGTATACGGGGTGAAAAAAGTACGCGGCATATTTTTGTGAAGGTTTTTCTGCAAAATATATAGTTTATTTGTCGATTTCTTGGGTAAGCTATTGTAACAGTAAAGTACGATCCTGACTTACATAGTGACTCTTCCTATCGAAATATTCTCTTGCGATCCGTGAACCTTATTTCGAAACGTTCGAAGGTTCATTGTGAAATCAAGAAGTACTTCAAGTGGAAAAGTTATGGGAGTTCTGAAGTAAAGCATGGATATTTAATTGATAACGTAGCTCCTAACAGCGGCAATTTTATGTTGTTTTTAGAAGCATTATTCCAACAAATATAAAGAGCAATCTTTTTTGTTCAAAATGTACGTTCGAGTTTGTAAAAACGTTGCCTACAACTCCAATACAATTTGATTTAATAATTTTTTGTATCGAGATGATGACCTCTAAAGAAGTAATGAAGAGAAAATAGTCTCGAAATTATGAATTATTTTGATTATTTTTCTTATATTTGATTACGAAGGGTTAATTGATTTAATCAAATAGTTCTGAAAGGCGAAATGCTTTTATGGAGCGAAATTAAATGTGTCGGGCGTGGTTTTTAATTAACGATTATTTCCACGTTGCTCAAAATTACAGGAATCGACGAATAAAAAACGGGTAAATTGTTTTTAAAAAAAGGAATGTTTCTATTAACCTAATTTCCGGTCGCCGTCTCGTTATCGAGATGACATTCCTGTCCGGGAATGAAATTTTAATTATATTGAGTGGCTGCTAACTTTCCTACTTTGGCGGCGGGTTTTTACAGGAATCGCGAATCCATCCTAATATAATAATTCATTTTTTTTCTGATTAAATACGAAGTCAATTCCGGTGTTTCGACAGTCCTAACTCTATAGAATTTTCTGAAGAGGCTATCTCTGCGATTAGGTTTATAATCTGAAGAGTCCTTCTATTTTGAATTCGACATCCACTTAGTCTAATCTCAGACCAGTTTCGGCTTCGAGCAGAACGTTCCCTCAGAAATACAGTGAAGGGGAATCGCCTCCTGAGGGATGAAAATGCGAATTTATTTCGGTCGTAAACTTATTTAATTAATTAATTTCAATGGGATTTAAGTATTGAAATAATTAATAGTTCGCTGAATTCCTTCTTCTAGTATTTTTAAGAACAATATAGGTCATTCTAATATTTTGAAACGCTCGTTTTGGCTTAAGGAGAAGAAACCTTTAGATTTGTGTTTCTGTCTCCTCTCGCTGGCATTCCAAGCCCTCGCAGGCCACAAAACAGGTATGTTAAACTAGAATAACCTTTCTTTTAATTATTATCAAGATACTGAACGGCTTTACAAAATAAACGTTCTCCTTCCTCTGCATATTTGGTTTTGATCATCAGTGTCCCGGGTTCGCATTCCGGGTAAGTCCGAATTCGTAATATTCCTGCAATCTGTGCCAACGATTTGACCCCCCCACCACCACCACCCATCGGTAATCTCGTTATCTCGGACTGCTTTGATCCGGAAATAAAGTGAATTAAAAAACGTTTCCGGTCAAAGGACCGTAGATTTTTGATCCAGTTAGGCGAACGTTTTTACGTATCTGGCCGCGGTGGTTATAGACGGGGGTAAATTACCGCTTCAAATTCCGCATTCCCGAGTTTACGGGCAACAACATTTTTACCATAGATGCATGAATTTATATCGCCATCCTGTCTATACCAATAAAAGTACTAAATACCGATTAATCGCATATCACTGTGACTATTCCTGGATGTGCAGGATGAAAATTCTTAAGAGGACATGCCCGGAGGTTACTGCTAGTGAGCATTTGGATTTGTTTAACCGTCGCAATTCCGTCGGACATCCCGAAGCGTTCCACATTAGTCAAATTGGTTTGCATGTTAATCACTTGCACGGGTCACGTGTTCAAGCCTGCTATCTCCGGCCGGCAACACGCCCGTTCCCCGTACTCGAATTCGCATAACACACATGACGACTGCAGTGTTTCTATAATTACGAAAAAACTTAAGAATCGTTAGCAAGAATACAGAATATAAATGCGCACTTCTTTTATGAATAAAGTCTAATTACAAAAACATTCATTACTTAGGGTTTTATATTTATCAACTGTATGTATTTAGGCCCCGTATTTAAAACGCCGGTCGTTGCTCTCTCTACTCCATAAGTAACCTCGAAAAGGGGACCCAAATATAAGGAGTTTATTATCTCGGGCGGAGAAAAAAAAAGCCGTAAAATAACTATGTCGAAAGTCCATAAAGGGCCTTAGGTGGAAAGCTGGAGGGAAAGGAGTTGTTTAATATAAGAACGAAAATAATACAGGAGGCCGTTGAGGGGAAAAACGGGGCGCGTGTCCGCTGACACACGCCGGGGCTCAATAACCCAGTTTTATAAGGCGGTCTCCGGTTCAGCTCGGGCGCATAATACCGCCCCCTCACGGGCATAATATCGGGCGCTCCCAGACATGACTAACATGACAAAAGCGGCAGTATCCGTTCAGGAGGGGGGGGGTCTCTTTCACCAGCGATCCACTATCCGCGGACGAGTGGATTAAGGTTTCTGCCCTACCGCAACGTCTTCTGGGGAAGAGAAGCCGATGGCCGTATCGAGGCCCCAATCGCAAATGACCGAGAGAAAATCAGTTCAGAATTTAAAGTTAAAGAATCAGCAGGTCAGTTTTGGAAAAGAAAAGTTAACTAATAACACACAGAAACTTTAAAACTTTAAAAGTTCTTATTTTCGAAAAACCGGACTCTATGGGCTTATCGATCGCTGTGTATGTTCCTGACTATATTTCTGAGAGTTTTACACTTCAGACAGAGCTCAGGACTTCAGTAGAGCTTAGAATTTTGGTTTTGGTTCATATAAAACCTTCAGGACACTGAACCGTCCAGCGAATAGAATCCGGACCTTCTCCTTTTCTGTTTTCCGCCCGTCCGGAGGACTTCCGGATTTTGTACAGTTCGTGAACGCACGTTTGTTCGGTCCAAGTTTTCGGGGTCGTGAAATAATAATTCCCCTGGTAAACAATTTGTAGGCTCCGTTGTACCGCCGGCTCGGGGTCGCCGAACCCCGTAACGCCGTAGGAGCACTGCCTTCCGTAAATATAAACTTCCGCACGGGGCTAAACCGGGATAAATGGAGGCGGGAAGGCGGGATAGAAATAAAGGAGCGGCCTTACAAGGCGGTTAAAAAGGGCCGATAATCGTATAAACGGCCGTAATCGTAAATCGGCATTTTACAAGCCCGAGTTTTTACCGGCGACAACTTTAGAGCGCTAATCCGCTCCCGCCAACAGTATTGCAACAATTCAGAGGAAGCGGACTCTAAAATCTATATATCCCCCTCGGTCGGAGGTCCGATATTAAACAGATCCCGGCCGAGGTCCGCTGACCTCATTGCTACGGGTTTGGGGACTTCGTATAAGTTTAGATTTCAGTTTGTCTCCAATAACCGATCCGGGTTTTGCTTCGCTGGCGCCCTTTTCACTTACACAGAGACACGAGAATGGACCGTGTGATCTTGGAGTAAGCGGTAAATTACGCGGTTTTCGTTTGTGCTTATTTCTCAAACAAAGATAAATGACGAATATGTAAATGCTTGTTTTAAAAATTCATCACCAGTTGGTCGAGTAAATGGGGAATGCTTAAATTGCTTCTGGAATTTAGATCAGCCCTAGATACTAGACCCGCAAAGCAGAATGACATTGCGGGTTTAGTATCTGCGCTTTTTTTTAGTTCCTACAGGAAATAATAATTTTATTTTATTAATAACAACGATTTTAATTAAATAATTATACGTGTATATTAATAAGTGTTCATTTCAAATTTTCAGAATATTTTACATTAATAGAATGGTAGGAGCTTAGGCCAACTACACATGGCAACACATTTTTATTACTTTGGTTAATGTTGTCTTATTGTTTTACAAATGGTAATATACTACTTGACTGCTTATATATATATATATATATATATATATATATATATATATATATTAATGGCTCACTTATTTAATGTCGGGACGATCGATAAAAATTGACCTTCACTATCCCGTGAACTTTTGCCCACATTTGACTGAATCCATTTGACCTCGTGATATTAAAAGAGATAGATTGGCATTTCCCTTCTGCTTTAAATCACTTTCAAAGGGGGGTTCCAGTTTAGAGAGTCTATCGATTCGGGTGGGTCGAACGGGGCGATCAAAAGTAAGTATAGACTATAATTTGCAAGACCCGTCCAAAAGTAACTTATTACCAGACAATTATTAATAACAACAGTGTCGTCGCCAGTTTAGTTTATTCTGTTGGACAGCGATTGTCTTAAAGGTCTTCATACAACTCAAAATGAGTAATCTAACAATTGATCTATAATTATAAAGATGATAATCAATATCTTGTTGGTTATCGTATACAACATGATTTGAACCCTGCCCCGTTTCACTTTATTTATTTCTAAATATAATTGCATTTGAAGTTGAATATGGGAAAGATACGAACCGGTTATATTTGTACGATTGTGGTTGATTTATGCCAACTGATTTACTCGAATCTGAGTTGCGAAATTTCGAGGACAGTTGAAATTTGTGATCTAACTCTGCGATATCTGGGCCCCGGGTGAGTAAAGGAAATGCGATTGGTGGAAATTGGCACGTCCAAATAAGACAGCCTAGCGACGCGTCCATTTTAATATAGCTCTGGATATAACAAACCCACGCCCCTGTCCCATTTCCGATTTTTTCTCAGAAACCATCCCCCACTGGACGGGTCGTCCGGACGGAATGGCATTATCCAGCCACCGTGTACTTTTTTTCTAATCCCTCTTTTTTAGTATCAGCAAATCCTTGTTTTTTTGGTCTCCTTGAGACCGAATATCCAACTCGGTGTGAGCCCTCGAGCGTTCACGGTCCCACCAGAAAGCGTTGTCGGCTCCTTCAACCGAATTCGGCTTCATTCCAAATATTGTTATAAATCAATCCCATTCGATTGGGACAGTTCAAAATCCGATAGCGTAATTTTATGTACACAGTGTACAATTCTTGCCTCAATTGCGTACTTCGAAGAACCGCTACATGCGTTAAATTCAAGGTAATAATTAAATGAACGCTATTATATTTATAATTCTACCCACCGCTCGTTTATTCGGCTTTGAGCTGGACTAGTTACGGTGTCTCTCCGTCCCTACTTCTGACTTTTGATTCAGTTATTACTTTACTAAATACCTAACACCAGTGCATATGGATTCACTGACAGTTCGTTACCTGCACTCAAACTATTGTACAGATAACGTAACTGAAATTATCTTGTTTTGTATACAATTTAATAATTACAAAATTTGTCAAGTGCATTTTAACTTCGGTGGAAATGTTCGCTCGTTAACTGATTATTTGACCCAATAGTACCGACGGGTTTAATCCGTTAATGCGTTCGTTTAATTCCTTTCAACATTTAGTGCCAGCATTAAAAAAGGTCTTATAAAACGCGTATTTAATTACACTGGACCGAATTACGGAATTGGATCACGGAATCCATTTTGGTCACGTGATGATAAGAACAAATCCGTAATCTATCTCAGTGTTCGGGTAATTCATTAATTTCTACTGAATAATGCCGCCATTAAACATTTTTAAAAATATAGAAACCACCGTTGCCGTTGTTACCCAATTTTTACCTGATTTAACTTAACCCTCTATGGGCCGAATTTTTATTTTAAATCCAAAAAAGTTGGGTTAATCAGCAATTATAAACCAATATATGCAAATGAAAAAAAAATCGATCGGGATTGATATTGGTCGTCTTGACAACGCTATAGGATTAAGATTTATGCGCCATCTCACGAAAAAAGCTATAATTATTTGGTAAAATCTCGATAAATTGAAATGTGAACTGAGAGTTACACGGGCCCATAGAGGGTTAAGATACGGATTTTTTCATCGGCTTCAATGCGACGTTTCTCGACGGCGTTACAATTGGAACACAAGAAGCCACAATACCATTTTATTTGATGATACCGCTGTTCGAATTCTGCAATATTGCGTTGAGTTTCGAGCTCCTAGCGGTTTGCATTTTACTTTTATTTAAATTATTTGTCCCGTTATAGTTTGACTAGAATGATTACTGTGTATATTTTTCGTATTTAATTCGGCTTTTCGGCCGGTTCGGTGCCATCGTCCTTGGTCAAGAAGTCGACGTACTCGAGGAAGGCGAGGATGTTGGGCGGCGGTTGGCCCCGGTCGTCGAGGACGGTCTTCAGGAACTGTACGGGCTGGTAGGTGGAGGCGTGGGTTAGGCCCTCGCACCTGCCGGTAGCCAGTTTCACCAGCAGACCCAGGGTGGCGTCCAACAGGAGGTTCCTGTTCACGTCGCTCAGCGGCATCGTCGACTGAGCCCAAGTCGTGTAGTCGTACCTGGGTTCGGTGCGGAACAGTCGATTAGATCACCGGGTCTTACATTTTTAAGACGAGAAGAGAACATACCTAGGTTTGTAGAATTAAGGACGTAGAACGGATCAGAGAAATCGCGAGTTTATAAAATGCCACATGTAAGGATTGAGTCCTCTTTTTAGATTTTTTCCAAACTTTGGGGTATAAAAGCCCTCTTTGTTTGTACACGAATATAAAATCTTACGAGCCATCCCATTTTTACCGTAGATTTCGTGTGTTCCACATGGGAAAGTGGACGGAAAATCGCACAATTAATACTTCGAACGCCAATACGGCTTTATCGGGGTTATTTGAGCTTTTCAGTCCGGAATAAACTGTACGCACTGTTATTGGGTGTTCGGGTTCGTCAAATTTCAACCTTTCTCATTTTTACTGTCCGCGGCGGGTATCCCAAACTTGGCCGAATGATCGGTGGAAGGAAAAACATCGCGAAAATATTAATTATTGTTATCTACGTTAAATTCCGCTGGATAAAAATGATAAACGGAATTAGAGTACCTGTTTTGTGGTCTGCGAGGGGTTGGAATACCGTAGATTCCGCTGTCTGTCTCCTCTCCCTGGTTTGGTCTTTTGCTAGACCGGTTTTGGCGAGCGGTGTTAGTCACAATGGCACATTGGATGTTTTTCGGGCGTCCTCACTGCACTATCACTTGTACTGCATGGTGTTTGTGCCGAAACCGGTCCAGCAAAAGACCAAACCAGAAACACGCGAAACCTACGGTATTCCAACCCCTAGAAAACCACAAAACACCTATTTAAATATTTAAAACATATATCTAAAATTTAAATTACATCCGGGGGTTACCTATTGACGCGTTTATTTCGTAAACGCTCCGATATATCATCCTTCTTGCAGGATGTCGGCCCCTTGGCCGCTGCGTCGCGGGGTGACCACGAGACGTTCGCCTTCGCCAGCTGTAAAGGATTTCAATTACTACATCCCTAATAGGCTTCATAAAATATAACTAATATTACAGTTATTTTTTATATCTATTTGAATCTTCATCTCCATCCACACAGGGGTGGGATTCGAACTCCCGGCAGGGCAGACTATGATTTTACCTTAACTTATGCCAGAAGGAGACTATTTGGTTTTCCTTCGAAAAAGGAGCTTCTACGGTGGGCCTACTACTGATGTCAATAATCGAGTTAAATGTTTGAAATACGAAATATCGCTCACGTCGTCATATTTATGATAGTATTTGGTTGTTCTGGTAGGCCTGGCTGGCGGGACTTTGAGGAGGCCCCCGGGCCTAGGTACGGTCTCCGGTGGCAGCTTACGCTGCGGCCTCTTCTCCGGCATTTCCTTCGGTTTTTCTTCCCTTCCCCCGCGCCCCTATGAATTTTTCAAGAGTAGCGCACCGACAGCGCCCCTAGAAGATCGAGAACGGCATGGTCCCCTCCTACCGCACTTTTAAATTTATCGAATCCACGGGGCCGGCCCTAGAGGGCGGAATACATGCGGATTTCGCCTACCGGGGAGATCTTTTAACCAGTACGTCGTTCTTTTGTTTTAAAAAAAATCAGCCGATATACACTAATTAAACGTACAATTTTATTGCCAATCTACATACCCAGGCCTGGTTAGGTTATATAAAATATAACTATTTTTATTAATTAATTATTGCGACCCGTAGGTTTTTTTTTAGTTTTGTCCTCACCGCCTTATTGCCGCTCAAAAATCAGTCGGATGACATTGCGGAAACGCATAATGCACATATCTTAATAAACATGATATTACAAGACGATGGCTCAGCGTAATTTTCGCATGGAATAAGACTCCGATTGCTGCCGCTCTCTTTAAATACCGAATGGCGAAAAACGGAAAGAAAACTTTCAGTGACTGGGGACCGAAGCGTGTCTCGGCCGACATCCGGTTCGTGAAAGGCCCTCGGGAAAATTATCGGGGCCCGGGAGAAAACCTTTCCTTTTAAATACACCGGGCCCGCATTAGTGCAATTACCACGCGAAATAATGTCGCACGAATTGACCGCATTACTGTCGCAGTATGTAAATGTATTTATAATGCCGGCAATTTGTATGGAAAAAAGAATTTTCATGTGTAAAGAAAGGAAATCGAGATTGCGGGAGAGGAAGGGCGGCCGGCTCGCCATATTTCCACGGTTCGCTTTCGTAACGCCCGACATTTGCATCGGCTCAACTAATACGAAAATTGGAGGCAATATTCCAAGAAAATTGGGCAAATTTTAAATCGCTATTTTCAACTCGGTTTATCTGGTCTGAGCATACATAAGTTATTAAATGCGGATTTTATTTCAGGCTTTTATATCCAGGCCAAACAAAGCCGGAGGGTACGCCGTTATTGCGAGGTGTCTCATATTTTCGTGAAATATATAATAAATCATTCGCGCTGTTACGTCTCTATTCTATGCCAGGCATGTTTCTCGCCATCTCCAGTAGCGTTTAATTAGTGAGGCGTGTTCCACGTGAGGTTATACTCCAAATCGTAGTGATGTTTCAGACCTATTCCGAGAGGATTTCTGGGGCCAGCCATATATCATAAAATGCAGTTTCGGTTCAAGTCGTCCGTAATATTTTTTCGGGTCGTAATTAATTAACGGGTGATGATTTCCCGTCGGGACAATGGAAGCGGGGGGCATTTCGCACGGGGAACATTTTTCAGACAAAAGGGGGGGCCGCGCGTCCGCATTTTCAAAGAGCGCCGAGTGGGGCGAGCCCAGTCTCCACTCGCGGACATTAGCTTCGACTCATTTGCGGCGAGTGCTTTCATCCGGCTGATAGAAAAGGGTTTGAGGGTGGGAGGGCGGGCCGGCGGCTCCAGAAGGGGGAAAGACACACCCCCTTGAAAGGGGACGGGGTTAACCTCGGGCACGAGAAAAACAAAACTTTCGGACCCTCAAAGAACTTGTCCCCGGCCCCGTCTTTGTGTCGAATCAAAGCCGGCAACGCATTATTCCAAATGACGTCTCAAGACTTATTTCCCCGGAGTTTCGGATGGAAAAATCTCGAAGACATTTTCGGAGGAACCGGCTCGGCCACCTTAAAAACCATTTCCGTATTTAAATAATTTAAATTCGATCACTGACTAACTTACGGCGTAATACCGTGGGACGCCCAGTAGGACCCTGATGATGAACCAGGTAGGGGGCAGATATTCGGTCGGAAAAGAGCGAAAACAACGGGAAAAAGACAGGAAAAATCCCGGACTAGCAGAGCGGAAGTCCGTTAGTCCAAGTTCTGGTCGAGGAAACCTTCCCTCATTTAATAAATTTATTACCTCGCAGCTATTAAATTCTAGGCAGCCATCCCTACTTTTCTCGGGGAATGTAGACCGAAATTTCCCGTAGAGCTCCCGTTTCCGTCTCTCGGTTGCGTTTTCTCTCGTTGGGTACTTCTGGTGAATGGATAAAAGAAACCGGTCGACTGTCGATCGATCGAAAGGGAGGGAAAAAATGCTCCTTGCGGAGGTCTTTAGCGCTTCCAGGTTCTCTCTTTCTTCTCGAAGGAATTCCAGTGTCTGGTTCGAAGATGATCTTCAATCCGACCTGTCGGAACGGCCCTGCCCTTTCTTGCCCAACAACAATTCGGGACACGAGTTTTCCTTTTTCGGCCGAGTCCGCAAAAATTACAATGAACTCGTTTAAAGTTATAATTCGGCGTTGGGATGACGGCTGGCCGGGGGAAAAAAAATAAATGAAAGGAAAGAGGAGAGAGAGAGAGAGAAAAAACAGAAAAGCGCTGAGAAAGGAGATAGCCGAGAAGCAAACAGTGGGCTGGGCGGGGCGTTTTTGGGGGCGGTGCGGGGGCGGGGGCGGGAGATTTTACGAGTCGGTCCGCTCGATACGGAAACACAGAGGGGGGCAAAAAAACTGAGTGCCAATGCACTTCATGCAAAACCCCCTCAGCGGACAACGCTTTTTATTAATCTCGGTTCTTGCTTACACCACGAACTCCGATGACTTATAAGAAGAAAGTTGTTATTATATAATGCCGCAGCGTCAGTTTCATTTTTTTCTTTTACTCCAAGTACGGCCATTCCTTCGGGCCGCAAAAGAATTCCGAAATTAATTTCCCACGTAATATTCCGACCAGGTGGAAATGCGCACTGGCCAGCGAAATTCGTCTACTTCTTGCCAATTTCGTTCGATCTGGCACTATGAGAATGGAGCCATAGCGTAGCTTTTTTTAATCTTTCTTACAGAGTTTTACACTGTTTTCGGCTGATAGTTAAAATCGATCTTTTTCTTACCGATACGCAGTTCAATATTACAATAAATTATGATTAGCCGCATTTCTGAAAGAGATTATTGCGCACATAGCAAAGGTCAATTTTATAAGCGAACCGAACAAAGTTGTAAAACTTTCGTTTCTATCATTATTAATGTTTCGTTTTAAATCTATAATATATATATATATATATATATATATATATATATATATATATAACTAAACCACTTCTTATATTCTGTGAGATTTGTCTTCTGTAGGTACGGTATCTAGATTTGACATTCCAGCGTTTCCAGTGCCCGGTTGGGAAATAAAGAATTATGTGTATGCACATTCTGCAAGCCAGGTGAAGCGGACGGGATATTAATTAATTAATTGTGTAAAACTTTTAATTAAACAGTAAGCCCCGGCGGAGGTCCCTAATGAAGACTGGACCGAGCCCGCCAATTGGACCAAAAACTTGTAATCCTAATTACCCGGCGACGGTACCTAATAGGCGGCATGAATATTAAGGAGGAGAAGCCCCGCCGTGTCCACCCCGGGACGTCGTTAGTCTGATGAATAACAACGCGCAACTTTTTTTATTTCTCCCCCAACCAGTATATAATTCATTAAATCGGTAAATTGGAGGTGGCTGAAAATTATAACAAAGGGGGAAAAGTTTTCAACAACGCCACCAAACTGCAATTAAAATGTGGATGCATATATGAACATTGATGAACCGGCGAAAATCGCCTGAGCTTTCGAAGGCTTTAGTTTCGAGTGTTGTCCAAAAGAATGTTCGTTTACTCTCATGCGTCTCATTTATGATTCAACGCAAAGCCCCAGTTCAATTGAATACAAGGTATAATTCCTCCGTTTTACGGGGCTCCGAATGGACGGGAGAATAGGTTATACCTCTGTATATATCAATTAGGCCAATTATATATAATAATTAAACCGCAAGATGTCGAAATAATGACTGTTCCATTGTTGCACAGCCTGTAGGTAAATTGGACCACTCCCAAACGACCAAATGAATAACTTTAATTTAACAGCGCAATTCTTGCATCCTGTCCGCACTGTCTAGAATATGTTAAAATCAGCGATTGGAGACAGAAAATGGCAACAACTGTAGGTAAAGGGTGGACTGCCGAAGAATTTTATTATTTAACGGCGCTAATACTAAACCCGCACTTCCTTCTAGAGCCTTGACCAGGATTAAGTAGGATTCCACTAACGCTAACTTAAATTTAGTAAAAAAAAATGGAATTCAATAATTTACAGCATTGCTATTTCGTTTTTAATCTATCGCTACTGCTGAGAATTATCATAGAGCCGTTACGTTGTAAAAGTGGGTACAGAGTTATCGGAATTAAGGGCAATCAAACTATGGATGATGGATGAAATATAATTTATTTGTAGAGTATAATAAAAGAAATTATACATAATTAAACAAATGTATGCGCATAATTACAAAGTCCTTGGTTAGCTGTCCGCCAGGTGAATTATGTCCATATTTAATTATTGCAGTTTAATACACTAAATAATAAAGAATTTCCTTTACAGCAGCCGTCACATAAATTTTTCGTCCGAAATTATTTTTCCACATTAACAGTATTGCCATTTTAAAAATGTTCCAGATTAACTATAACTGCGTCCTGTCCGATGAACTTGCAGTACTTCCCTATGGACAGGCAACTCTGTCACATTGAGATAGAAAGCTGTGAGTATCCACGCCTCACACCACTGCTTACGTGCTTTACACGCACGTTGCACACTGCAACGATAAGTTTTATAACTTCAATTTTTAGAAACGGAAAGTTTCATTTTAAAGTAACGCCTTTTGTCTGAAATTTCGAAAGAGAGAATAAAAAAAAAACGGAGAAGTAGCAGAAGAATTCAATTTGAACGTAAAGTATCAACGTACAAAACGCTACCTCCCTCGTTCGAATTTTATTTTCAAATTTCGTAGACCGTTTGACGACAGGCCTCCTTTACGAGCGAGCCGTAAATTTGGGTAGAATAGCTGGCGAAAGAGGGAGCTAGCGGCAGTTGAACTGCGAGTAGATGAAGAGTGGACGACTGTGCGAGTGGATGTGGGCGTGACCGTAATACGATTAAAATTTGAATTGTATTCATATATATATTAATTTATATGTATTATGTATTAGAACACTTGTCAGTTTGTCTGATGCCACTGTGTATGATCTCTCCTTGTGTGGGTCTCCTTCTTCCTGGTACAGCACCGAACGTCGTGCCCGAGGAAGAATCGAGACGTGCGCGGGCCAACCGCAAGCCCGCCGTTTCACAATCACACTTGACACTTCTGCCGTCTAGTATTGTCTATTATTATATGTGCATTCTATCTGTTTTCCCTCACTCTCTCTCTCTCTTAATTCTCTCTTTCTTTTTCTCTTTCTATCCCCCGTTCTAATCCTATCCTCCCCCAAGGATCGATTCCCGGCATCTTTTTTACGCTGCCAAGAACGGTGTCCATTCTAGTGTCTAGACACCATCGTCAGGGATACACTTTTTCCCTCTTTCACGAATAAAAACCCCGGAAGCTCCCAAAGGGGAAAAGGATCAATTTCTCCCTTGCAGTCCTGGATCCTGGGCCGCATAATTCGGGGCCAATTTGCCGGATACCCTCCGAAACTAATCGGTATTAACAATCGCCAATATAGGTGACAAGAAATTTCCGTAGGTTCAACCACGAATTGCAAACAGGGTGCCTCCATGATGATTGAGGAACCGGCCCGATTGAACCAATAAAAAAATTCCCCTTTTCCTTTCTTCCGCCCCCTTCTTCCGAAATATTTTACCACCTCTTCAACCACCCCGAGTAGAGCCGCCAGCAGATGAGACCGCGACAGTGTTATCAATAGCCCAACTCATGAGCGCGCGAATCATGACTTGCGGCGAAACACTCTGGGAGTATACCATCCGCAGTAACTCTCGTTATTGGTGGGTACCGACATCATGCGGAAAAAGAGTGTAAAGCTCAAAAAGAAGCCCCAGGGTGATGAGAGCTGTTTTCACCTGCCAAGTCCATCCATACCTCAAACTCTCTTTCTGTCCAACCGTTTCTGACTGTCTTTCGATTTCTCCCTAACCCCTTTCCGCCAGTCAATCTCTCCTCGGAGATTCACGCCGCTCGTCGGGCACAGTCGCTCAAAGATACACGGTTCGCAAAAAAAAAAAAAAAATCCACAAAACAAGACGCAACTTGCCAGGATAGTGTTACTCTCCGCCTTCCTCCCGGCTCCCTTTTCCCGGCTTTCCCGCCGGTCCCATCGATACGGAACGTGCGTTACGAAACAGCACCCGCCGATCAGGCACTCGATTCAGCCTTAGTTCTATAACTTTGCGATGAGCTTTTGTTATTATTTTTCCAAGTCTTTCTGCACGCCTACGTCCGGAAGACGAAGCCTGTCGTTTGGTCCGACTGATAATTTCCCTTAGTCGTTGAGCGAAACCGTCAGTTTGTTTTTAACACGAGTCACTTCCCCGCGATCTTCGATGTGAGCTTTGGCTTTCGTATTTGCTTGAAAGTCGACTTAGATTGTGTTTCTTTCTTGTTTTACTTAGACGTTAAATCTGTGTAGAATTGTCGTTTCGGTCGAATAAAACGGACGAGTAAACGCGACCGCTGTCTGCGATCTGAACGAGTACTTCCGATTAAAGGAACGGCATTAATGTCACTTTTTGCATGTATTATACTTTCACAGTTTTCGTTCTCCACTACTTTTTTTTTTTAATTCGTACGCTGACCGTCTCACGTAAATTGGGTGTTAATGGCTGGGTATCTGTACGAGACACTCTTTTGTCGGCCAGCATGCTTGAAAGAGCATTTTGTTCGTTCACTCGCATCACCTGTATATATACGATAAGTTTAACATTATCGATTCTTTGTCTTATTAATTACTTTATATTTTCAGTCCTCGAATAAAACACATAGCAATCGAACCACCGATCGTTCGCCTATTTAGGTTCGAATCGGTGAAATACGCGACGAAATACGCGGTCGCGCCGAGAAGAACAGAAATAGCGACCGTCGATGTTTGTTTTTATTTCGCGAGATTGCTCTGTGATTTCTCACGTTCATTGATCATCGATCCCAGCCCAGTTCTCTGTTATATCCCGTCCTCCCTCTCAACAGAACTAATCAAATAAATAGAACCGGCGTGGACACAAAATGTCTACTATTGTTGTTGTCTTGTCTGTCAAGTGCAGTTGGCTACACAATGCGTGATATTCGGTACAAATGGAATGCGGGCTCGAAATCAGTGGGTATTGCCAACGAAGTGCAGTTACCTCAATTCAGAGTCCTCGGGCACAGACAGAGGGCTACCGAAATTAACCTGTCCACAGGTACTGGCTTCATCTACCGGTAAGCCGCCACGTCACAAAATCACTTCGTACCCGTCCTCGTCCTCTCCGTCTCTGTCAGCCAGCGGAGAGATATACAGGAGAGAGAGAGAGAGAGAGAGAGAGAGAGGAGGAGTGCCGCCCCTGGAATGGGCAGGAGCCAGGGTACGAGGTCATTATCTGACGTCGCGGCGCCGGATCTGCATGTCATTTGTTCATCGGACCGTTGCTCCCGCCCCCCAGCCTCGGAGCCCTTCCTCGCCCCACCTTATCGCCAATTACAAATAACACTGGCCACGGCCAGTAATAAATACTATCCCCAATAACGGGCCGATCGGGAGTGGAGAAGCGGCTCCGGTGGCGCCCCCCCCCACCGACCTTTCCTTTCATGTGGATATGTGTGTGATGTGTGTTAGATTTAATTTTAAGTAGTCGAAGGGGAGGGCTAGGACTATGGATATTGTTCTATTGTCATAGTTGGGTATACAATGCGAGACATCCGCTATAAGTGGAACGAGGGCCCCAACTCTGTCGGCGTCTCCAATGAGGTGTCCCTGCCCCAGTTTAAAGTGCTGGGGCACCGGCAGAGAGCCATGGAGATAAGTCTGACAACAGGTACACATTGATCCCCATCCAGCATGTCCGCCTCGCTACGTCCAACGAGACCCTCCCTTAGTTCTCTAGATAGCTATATAGCCACTCTCTCAGACTTTTAGTTTTTTAAATCCCTCGTTCTTGTTTTCGAACGTCGAAAAGAAAGGGGTGAATTCAGGTACAATTCACCCGGAGCTATCAGTTAAATAATACCGCTGTCGTTCGATTTTTAACGATTCAAATAACCGCGCAAAAACGAACGCTCCGTTAACAAACACTCACAGCATTGCCTGAAACGAATCGCGGAAAACAACCCGAGATACACGAAAAATTAAGAATTTTGATTTCCTTGTCCGAATTAGCTAACAATCATGAAGCAGTAACGTACACAAAATTAATAACTCTAGCTTGTCGGAGTTAGTTAAATTAAACTACACAACTTACATAGTGTAGATTCAATTGTTTTGGACAATTATAAACAAAAAATGTTGGTCGCAATTAAATATTACGTAATAGCAACTATTCGATTATATTAGGTTAATAATTAATTTGCATATTGACCATAAGGGATTCATTTTTGAAATCAATTTTTTCATAATGTTACCTCAATAAACTGTTCATCATTTCCTTCACGATTACACGAAACAGAATACTATATAAGAAATAAGATACTAACTTGAAAATTAGTAGAAGTTTTAATTGTTGAAAAACAACAACAGGAAAATTTGGACGAAATCAAAATTCTTCTATTACACACTGAAAGAAATTCAGAATGTTTAGACATTTCAATCAGTCAACACACCTTGAAAAACATAGAGAGCAAACAAAATGCAAATCATTTCTCACATTTAGAGACTGCACTGTCACATTTTAGAAAAATCACAGAACAATTAGTTTTGGCCAATAGAATTTCAGCAGATTTTAATGACAATTTCATTTACTCTAATAATTATTGAGCTTATAAGCTCAATACAAAATTAGATAAAACTTAGATTACATAAAAAATACTTGAAATAAAAATTAGCGCTATATCTAATTATATTAATACATTCATATTCTGAAATCTACCTATCAATAATAACATAGTTTGCCAATACCGACATTATAATTACAATGTTTCTGGTTTCCATTTGATGTTTTAAAACACAATAGATCATTAACAAATTACAATCCTGTTTCACTTATTATAAATGTTTATTACCCCAGTTAATTGTTAATCAATACATTGGCCAAACCTGTTTGTTGGACATTTTATTTGTAATAGAAAGCTTTGAAAATGAGCCTAATAGATTTAATTTACACATTACACAAACATCATAATATTATTTACAATAAAAAAATTTAAGACCTTAATGTTTTAACAGTCACAATATAAAAAATTCTATTAGGCTTTCTAAATATTTACCTGATGGCATCTTGACAACATGTTTAGTTTATGTTCTATTTTATTCAAATTGAACAATGAATGGCAACTGGCATAACTTGCATGGGGCAAATGCTTGATACTAGCTGCCTAGAACAAACTTTAGATTAAACCAAAATTAAATTTAATTTACAGTTTATTTTTCAAATTATTTCCTACACCTCATTCAAACCTCATTTGTTCATACCTCCCCTTTCTGTTTGATTTAGCATCATTCTTAATCAGCTACTTCCAGCATCAAATTATAAATATACCCATCTCATTGCATAAAGGTGATTTTTCTTAGACATTCTGAAATGTTTCCTTCAAACAATATAAACTAACCAGCTTTAATTTTCAAACTTTCATATTTAAAAAATATGCAATCAAAAATTTGTCCATCAGGCCATAACACTGTACAATTCAAAAATGACTATATCACATCAAATAATCCATTCAATGTAGGTAATTAAACATTTAGTGTTTGTTTCATTAATAAAAAATACAATTCATTTTCGTGACTTAAAGATAGCTTAACATAAAAATATAATTATGTTTCCTGTGCAAAAATAAAACAACAAAAATACCATAATATAGGCTGCCCTTTTGGTAACAAAGTAAGCATGAATAGATAAATTAGTGTTACCCAATAGACAAATTATCCTGATAAATATTTAAAATTTCAACAAATTCTGCAAAATTCAGTACCTAAACAAATCTATAAAAATAAACCTCCAATCATGGGACATTATTCCTGACATTATGTGTCATGATTTCTAGATATATTGCTAGATAGTTACTGGGGTTGTGTAGGTAATTAAAAAAAAAAAATAAGGCTGAGAGAGGCTACAATCAAGAATAGAAGAAAAATATATTTTGGAAAAAACTTAAGCCATACCGAGGTTCTAAAAGCATGATAGAAGGAAGGCAAGAAAGCCTTGTAAACCACCTCTAACATAAGAATGCCAGTATGAACTGAGGCAATTATAAATACGGCATAGTCAGATGAAACAGATCCATTAGGCCCAAGCCACAGAGTGGGGCTTGTTCACGAGCCATTTACCAGTGGGGTTAAAAGCAACCTACCGAGATGGATTGTTTGCCAGTGGACCTTTCTTGCAAAATATGCATGAACATTACCCCGCATATTATCATGCCAAGTGTTTCTGATGGTCTCATGCTGACACCAAAACTCTGTTCCAATAGAATTTCCAGAAAAGAACAATTCAAAATGCTAGATTAACTATTTTAATGTGAATAGATATTTAAAGTACAATAATAATTATTACTGTTCAATTTTAAAGTATGTTTCTTGATTAGTACAAGTATGCATATAAACTCAATAATTCCTGAATAGCTGAAAATGGAATCCATAAATTAAGGATTAATTCGTACTGATCATTTGTTAAATTCACTCCTAAACTCTCAGATGGAGACAAATAATTCTACTCTCCTAAATTGTTTCCTACTTATAAAAAAAATTTTGCTATGATAAAAATAAAATTCAGTTCAGATGAAAAATTTCAAAATCTAAATATATAGTCCAATATTGCTTTTATGGCTATAAATACATTTAGAAAATGGGTTTTAAGCTATATTAAATTAATTATACAAAAATAATTTATTAAATAGAAGGAATACAAGATTAAATGAAAAATTATATATGCTCAGAATAATTTCAGACTTTATTGTAGTGATTCATTGTTATCATTTATGCATGCTTCTAGTTTTTAAAAGCATATTTTTTGATTTCAGCAAGTGTTGAGGGTTTAATTTTTTTAAATTTCCAATTAGTTATAGCTTATTTTTTAATACAAAGGTCATTTCATGAACTCTTCCCAATTTTTATCTTAGTTATTTTAATAATTGCATTAAATCATTCATGAAATTATGATTTGTAGTTCTTCATGTCCTCATGTCTAAATTATTTGACAGAATAGAAAGTAAATTGGATTAACATTAAAATTATTCCATTCCAAAGTTGTTCAGATCATGCTGTCTGAATGAAAATCAAAGACTCCCATAAAATAATATCGATGTCATTTTAATGAAATATGATTTAAGCATGTTAGAATTTTTCACACCTGTCTGTAATTCCTGTGTGATTATTATTTCACTGTAATCTACTAATTTTCCACCCTACCTTTCACATCTTTAGCATTAAGTACAATTTATTTTAAGAATGTTTTTGTGAAATGCCATAATGTTTGCTTAAATAAAAAAAAAATTACATTAGAATATTTTAAAAAATCAGGTACTGACATTTTGTTTCAGTTAAATTAAAGGTGAGTAGATTACAATGTATAGTTAAATACTTAAAATCCATTTTAGTAAAATTAATGTTGACTGTATTAAACTAAAACTGTCTAAGGAAACTGCTATATAAGCATAACACCAACCTTTTTTAAATGTAATAATTTAATATATGTTTGACTACAAAATACATTATATAATTACATGACAAAAATAAATGAATCAGATTTTTACTGTAAGATGGCATAATGTAGTCACATTAACACAAATACTGTAATTTCATACCGTGTAATATTACCATATTTTAAGGTACATGTGGTTTAATTTGAACCTAATGTTGGCTGAATGTCCTTTAACTTATTCCTTTTAAGTTCCAACATAGTTCCCCAGTATAAATATTTGAGTTGTAATTTAACATGAAATAAGTATTCTACAATATATCCCTTTAATATAGCAGAACACTAGACATAGTTTTCATTATAATATACCTTATTTTTCAGTACTGTGAGTTTAATTATCTATGTATAACTTAAATTGTTGGCATTTATTTTTAACGTTTAAGAGTCTAAGATATCTAGATACATTGCGTATGTAATAAAAGACAGTATGGATCTGTAATTTCAGGAAATTATTCGCGTCTCGCTTGTGAGATCCAGTTTGTACGCTCAATGGGTTACTACCTTATTCAGATCTACATTCCTTCGGGACTCATTGTCATTATCTCCTGGGTGAGTTTTTGGCTTAACAGGAACGCGACGCCCGCCCGAGTCGCGTTGGGCGTGACAACTGTACTCACGATGACCACACTCATGTCCTCAACCAACGCGGCTTTACCCAAAATATCATATGTTAAATCCATCGACGTTTACCTCGGTACCTGTTTCGTCATGGTGTTCGCCTCGTTATTAGGTAAGTCAATTTCCACCCCCCCCCACCCCCATCCTCATTATAGTAGTTTTCTCTCGCTGAGTAAAAGAGTAAACCAGCGAGAGGAGACAGAAGGTCGAGAAAACTATAGTTTTCCAAACCAAAATTATTTGTTTTTGCCAAAACAAAGCAAACAAAATGTGAGTTAAGGAGTTAAAAATGCAGATTCCCTCCCATTAAGATAAAATATTTTAATATTTTTCGTTTTGCTCCTGGGGTTTTCATTCATTCATTTTTCAAGTGGTATTAAAGTAAGTTCCCATATCTTCTAGAGACCAAACAGCACCGTACTTTAGAAAAAACATGGGACCTAGAATGTTCATTAAAAAATATACGGCAAATCGATCTCTTATTTCGCGATAAAATGGGGGATTTAAGATCCGGGGGGGGGCAGTAGAATGAGAATTGAATTATTTGTTGTCAGAACGCTAACGATATATTTTTTCTGTGAATATAGAGTATGCGACAGTAGGTTACATGGCCAAAAGGATACAGATGCGAAAGAACAGGTATATGGCAATACAAAAATTGGCCGAGCAAAACCAAAAACAAGGGATGGATGCACATCCCGGCCCCGGAGATCCTGATCACGCCCCCAAACAAACAGTGAGTGTCGCCCGTCACAACTTTTTCTTCTGCCCATCAACTATAAGCAAAAAAGCTCAGCTAACAAGTTCAGACTGAGTTATTGTATATTTATGTATAGTTTTGAATGAACGAGCAATGTGTGTAACCGGCTGAAACAACCGGGAGAAATAATACTATGTAAGTGACAGCTGTGTCTCTTTTAAGTGGTGTGCCGGCATTTGTTCCAGGAGGTGCGTTATAAAGTGCATGATCCTAAGGCCCACTTTAAAGGTGGAACACTGGAGAACACGGTGAACGGGCGGGCGGACGAAGAGGCCGCCGCCCAGCATCTCATCCATCCGAACAAGGATGTAAGCAAGCTGTGCGGTATCACACCGAGCGACATCGACAAATACAGTCGTATTGTGTTCCCAGTATGCTTTGTATGCTTCAACCTCATGTACTGGATCATATATCTACACATCAGTGATGTTGTAGCAGACGACTTAGTGTTGTTACAGGAAGACAAATAGGCTCACTGTGTGCTGAGTGTGTGTCTGGAACTAATTTTTTATTTGCAATGGGTACTATTAACATATGAAATGTTGTTTTTGTTAATTTGTAAAAGACACTGTGGATACTTCAGGCATACTTTAATAGACAGTAGTGTATTGTTAATATCCTACCATATTCTAAAGAGTTTATAATACTTCAAAATATTCAAAAAGTGGATAAGTTTCCTGATAATAAGATATTTTAATTGTGCCAGAAATTAAGAGATGGTAAATACATTTTATAATATAGAATAGTATAAGTAATTTTATGATAATAAGATTCCAGATGCACATGGGCCATCACAGCAGTGTGTGTTTATACCTGGTATTCAACATTAATAAGAATCATTTAATGAAAACATTTTAAATAAACTTAGTATCACAACAGTGTATTTGCCTTATTTAGATCAATTAAACTTACCAGATCATTCATTGCAATATTAAGTTGTTATAAAAAAAATAAAATTATGTTTAAAGGGTAAAAATAAGACAGAACTAACTGTTGTTAACTTAACAAATTCTAAAGTAGGATGTAGGATGACTATTTTATATGGCGGCCAAAATGGTAGCATGTAATAATACAAAGCGCACTTTTAAATTTCATAAAAATTTCTTGTTTTCATTCACTGATTGCATGAAGTATAAGAGAAAAAATACTTTTCCCAGTGCATAACTGAGATTTCATGCACAATAATAAAAAATAAATAAATAAAAGCCAAGTTGTTTTAGTCTAAAAGAAGAAACTGTGTTTATATTAATTATATACTAACAAATATCAAAAATATGTTGACTGTTTCAATATTTTTTATGACCTAATATGTATTAATATTAATTACACCATATCATGTATATCACTTTATAACATGTTTACCTCGAAATAATTCTAATAATAATTGAATATTATTTTGTTAAAAATATAAATATATTACTTTATATGCTTGTTAATTTTTATATATATAAATATATATTATATGTTATATTTATTTATATGACCATCTAATGGACACTGTTAACTTACATGCATATTTTTAAATTGTGGTTATTATTATTATTATTATTATTATCATTACTCTTCTTATTATTAAGGATTCTTAAAGATTACACATATTTACATTTAAAGTATGTATTTATATAATAATAACTTATATTGACACTCCATGCAAATATGAAGCATTGGTAATGTTCAGTAGAACAGTTATGTAACTGTGATAAATGTTTATTTTAAGAATTGTTGTAGCCTGAACATTTACTCAAATGTTATGTTATGAACACAGTTTCTGTATCAAATTTTATTAATGACACAAGGATACTAAAACAATTATTACCAACAAATAATCAGGACTGAACATAGATATTCGTGATAATAAAACTATGTTGATAAAATTATATAAATATTATATATAAATATATATATAAATATAACATATACATTAGGGAAGTTGTGTTTCATAGAATGTACTGTAGACAATGTGTGAATGATAAATAAATGATAAATAGGTCCAAATGAATAAATGTCCAGTGAATGAATGTGTCTTGTAATCACGCTATATCTAAGTATGTAAATGACATTTATAGCACAATTTAAGTTGAATCACATTGTAAACAATTTTTAACTGATAGATAACACTGCACCATTATTTCCTACTATCGCCTCTAGTACTATACAATCTAACCTAGTAAAGAAGTTGTTTTCATAATACTAGATATTTATAAATGAATATAACATTGTATTCTAAAGTTATCAGTAATTGTGTACACTATTTCCAAGCGTATAAGGCTATTGCCTCAAGCACCATTGGTGCTAGCCTACATCATATATTATACATGTTATATACACAACTATATATTATATATGCTATAACACACTGTGGTTGTGAAAGACTGGGGGGATTAATTTTATATTAGCAAAGACACTACTAGTGCAGTGATACATCATCAGGTTGCAGTTATATACAAAAGTGATTCTTTTTTAGTTAACACGTTTTCTGTGGCTCATGTAATTTTAAAGTGGCATTCACTTTAATTTCGGACAATATGTTGAAGATAGGGATGCCTTTTTTATAAATAAAGTAAATGAAGTACAGAGCGTTTATTACAATTCAATGCAACTTAAATGCCAACTTTACTACTTCTTCAAAGCTCCTAATTTTAATCTGTATATTTATTTTTAATTTTAGAAACACTGTGTCAGTGTAGTCAATAAAATAGTCAGCTGGAACTTGGCTCATTCCATCTGATTATTCCTTAATTTTTCCATAAAACAGCATTAATAATTGGCAATATCATTTACCAATTTTACTCCTGTTAATTCTCCACATAGTAAAACATTCATAGTATTAGGGACCATGTATATATAAACATGATGAGTGATGGTGTGGTGTTCTGTCACCATACAGTAAGATGACTCTTCAACTTAAAATTTTTGATTACAATAGCCTGAAAATAATGTTCAGTATGTGTAGATGAGATGGGAGTTCAATTGGGAATTGCATTGAATATAAAACTCTATGGCTTTTGTTTTATTATTGTTTCTAAATATAGTCTATGTACAAGAAAGTATTATAAAACATTAAAAGAGGATAGTTTGTATATACCTAGCAATTTATTAATCCTCCAGTATTTATGTTGGTATTAACCATTCTGATTATTTTTTAAGGTGTGTTTCTGTTTAAAATACATATGTGATAATGAATCTTTTCCTTATTACTTAAAAATGTGGAAGGAAAACATGAAAACCATATATTCTTCACATAAAAGATGGTTTATGGCATCATAAGGCTGGATGAGTAGTGTTACAAAATTTATGTGTTGTTTAAAGCTAATTTTAGATTAGTGTGTTGTCTAATTAAGGTACCTAGTTAGGATCCTAAATATTCAAAACGGTTGTGTTTATAAATCTCAAACAAATTCTAAAAATAAATGAAATATTTATAGAATATGGAAATAAATAGCATACATTTATGTTGATAGTATACTATGAATGTTAGTGGAAGGGATTATAGATGATAAACTAAAATGTACTCATAATCCCTATAATTTTTATTTTATATGTATAATGGTATCTGTTTATGTTTTAATCATGCAGAAGAAATAACACATAAATCTGACACATATAAGTAAGAAATATATTTAAGGGGGTGTAATACCTCTTCTTCCTTCCTATTATATGCTCTGTACATAGTGATTTTTGTATTGATATGTATTGAAAAAGTAAATTATTTTTGTGCTTCCTTCTGTGGAAGCAAATAATTAAATGTATAGTAAAACTCAATTAGGCTTGAAGTAGATAGGGCTCAGTAGGGCATCGAATCAAACACATTGATTGGTTGGAATCAGATATGGCAAGAAGCATGTGTATAGTTTGTTATATTTGTGAACCACAATCCAAATCTTGTTAACACCTCATTACTGTGAATGTCTCATGTCAAAGTACAGTTATAACAGTAATGTTACACTAAAAGAGTCTATATACTAACTGGATACTTATAATGAGCAATTATTATTTTAAAAAATATTTTCAACTTCTACTCATGTTAACAATCAGAGCCAAAGCATCTCACTGATATACAAATGTTACTTCCAATGCTAGATGTTATTCTTTATTAATTCAGTTATATAAGTTTTAAAAATAATTTAACATGGTGCAAGAAAATAACAAGCTATATTCATGATGAATGATGGAATTGTAGATACTCTGTAAAGTCATTTATTAATTGTTTTTATGTGTTTCTTGTAATTATTAAATTATACATAATATACACACATGTATGTGTATATATATATATATATATTTATTTATTTATATATATATATATATGTATATACATATATATATACACCAACACACATATATATTTATATTGAACAAACTTTTTTTTCATTATTCTGTATTGGTATGGAATGAGGCCTATTGTTAGAACTATTGAGATATTGAGATTGTTATTGAGATTCATTGTTATTTAGAAGAGTATAGAAAATACCTCACCCTATTAGTTTCAGAAATAGTTCTTTGCAATAGGGCCTAAGGGATTGCTGGATATTGTGTCAAGGGATTAAGCATATATAAGTATATTCTTATTTCTTCTGATCTCCATCCAAATTTTGGAAAAATGGGTATTATACGGTTGCAAAAGATTGTTTTTTTTAACGTTATAATTTTCTTTCATTTCACAAATATTTAAATTTCAATTTAATACCTAAGATGAAAAGATAAACCAATCACATTGCTCAATCATTTATGATGTCACTGGATGTCCATTTTGTGCAGGTGCTTGCAGTCTATGTGATGGCTATACATAGCAATACTAGTATCTTTTCATCACCTAACAATTACCACTATTTTAACCTAATGACACATTTTTTAGGTAATGAACCAATTAGTAGAGCATAGTGTAGTTTCTATTCTAACACAATCTGTCACTACCTGCCATGAAATCTCACCACAAACACATTTTATATTCAGAGAAAAATGAAATTATGTAACCACACAGACAGTAAAACCACATTAGAAAAAATGGTTATGTCAATATTATGATATTTAGTAATGTAGTATTTATTAATTCTAAATACACAAACTTGTCCATCATATTGTATAATCTGACCATGTTGTGCAATATTTTCTCATACCATACTGAACGAAAGCTTGAAATGTAAATTACCTTCATTGGTTCTTTACGTTTAGATATTATCATATTTAAGGTATATAATTATTTGCTTTACATTTCATAAAATTTCAAAAAGTGATCTAATATGCACTGGTGTGTTAAAAGCACTGCCATTATTACACTACATTAGAAATTAAGGTAAAATTATTGTTAAAATTTAATACTCAAGCTTTCGATCAGCATAGACTAAGTTTTTTGGTTATTTACATCAAGAAGCAGTGTACTTACGCTGAGTTAAAGAAAAAATATTACTTTCTAGGCACTGTTGAATGGAATACTTAATATTCCTTTTAATTGAAAACTGTACATATAAAATTAATAACCTATTTTTAAAAAAATCCCATTAAGTTATACCAGTCACTGCAGTATAAATGTAATAGTTATTGTTTATATTATTATTACATTTATTATTGTTACTATTATTATTTATCTCTTTTCTATTCTATAGAAGAATAGAAAAGATTTATTATCATTATTATTATTATTGATATTAATATTATTATCATCATTATTACCATTATTATTGTTTATGGGGGTACTATGAGCGTTATGTAATGTGTAGACTGCTCATTTTTAACAAAAATAATAAATAAATAAATAAAAACAAAATATTCTAAAACAAATGGCATTGTCAGGTGTGGATTTAATATGTACTGGGAGGCTAATGTTTGATGTTATTTCAATAAAAGCTACAAGGGCAAAGGCAAGTCTACATTTTGTTAATTTAGAGATAAAAACAGCTGAAATAGGAAGGACTTGCATTATTTTGTTATATTAGAAAATGGAACATAAATTACCTGTGTGAACAAAATCAAGCTCATTTTTAGGCTGTGAATTTTTACAAATTTCAATTGACCTGAGTTTCTTTATTCATGTTGCATAACAATTAATTTACAAAATTATCAAGAGCCATTTAAAATCTAATCTTGAAGTAAACAAAACTGGCAACTGATATTTACATGAAGAATATTAAACTTTGTAAAAATTTAACCATTTACTTCATGAACTTTCAACTGCTTTACGCAAAGAAATAAGTATAGTTTGATTATCAATATGAATCCCTTCATTATATATCTCACCAAGTATTTTTGTTTCCTTAACAGTGTATGTTTTTAAATGAGTTTCAGCAAAGCTTAAAGTATGATTTTCTACATCATAAATACAAGTGTTATAATACATATTCCTGATTTCAACACTTTCTTTTATTACATAATGTATTAACCGAAGAGAGTTTATTTTATCAATGTGCCTCCAAACTAAAATTAATAACTGAATAGACAAATTAGTTTTAAGAATATTAAGTCATTATTAGAAAAAATAGGTTAATAATACATAATTCATATAAAATGTACAATGATGATGATGATGCTATATTAATCAACATTGGTAACTTATATATGTTAATGCAGCATAACTTCTCAAGTAACAGCAAAATTCCAATTATGTTCCAAATACTTTTAAATTTATTATTAAATAAAAATAAAGTCAATTTAATTCTGTTTCTACTGTATGATGTGATCTCACTTTAGTAATTAAATTAATATTAAAAATAATGTTGTGAACAAATAATCAGACAAAATTAATATTATAAAACAAGTAAATGTATAGCTTTGTTCACAATAAACTTAAATTAGTAATTTAAAAATATTCCTTTCTAGAATTAAATGAAGTATGTGAAAGTAATTAAAATATTAGTTAATTTATTACAAGTAGCAGTTAAAGATTTCAAAGGGATAATTTAATAACTTTGTAACAATGAAATCATGACATTTGGATCTAATACTCATTGCTGATTTATATGTGTATATATGTATATATACATAATATAATACCTGAATACAAGAAATACATTAATACATGTAAGGACAATAAAAATGTAGAATATCCATGCTAAATCAGAACTTTATCAGAACTTGTTGTTTCTACATATTCCAGGTAAACATGTAATTACAATTTCTAAAATCAATACATATAATTATAACTAATAAGAGGATCTTTAAACATATTAGTTATTATTAATAATGATTTCTTGATAAAGGAAACATACAATTACAAAATCCAAAGGAAAATATTTTAAACTGGCAATTAATTTTAAATAACAGGTTTAAAATAATGCTTACAATTGGATACTTGAACTAAAAGACAAAATGTCAATATACATTAATGTATCCACAATATCTATGCATTATATACATCTTGATACCCATTGATAAGAGTCAATTCATGAAGTCAGGAAATAAAAATAGATTAAGTATGTAGGTAATCAGTCTGTGTATAAATTGTAATATCACTAAGTTATTAAATAAATCTTCTTATAAATCATGTAAGTAAGACTGAATCAGGAATATACAAATTTAAATAGTAAATAAATAAACCTTAAAGAAACAATTTTGAATACATTTTACTTAAAGAAAGATATTAAAATACAAAGACATTTTAAATATATTCTGCATTAATTCATAAAATATCCAAATATTATTCAGAAGACACAAATATAATTATTTTCAATTTTTTGTTTCTGCATTTGAGATGAAACTTTTTATGACATGAGAATTAAATACAATATTTTCCCATTCACCTTGTATATTATACGGAAAATAATAATTGTAATCAATACATTTATTCACCCAATGAACTCTTATTAATTCAAAAGGAGAGTTTTATCATGGCCAAAATATTAAATAAGGTGCCTAAAAATATATGCATGATTTATTATTACTAGCTATTTACTAACAATTTAGCAATAATATGCTACCCTCTGCGCCCATCTTTGAATTGCCTGTTCAGTTCCTTGTTCGTACTATTTGTATTTTTTTTAAATTGAAAAAATCTTGCGCATCTTTATGAACATTCTAACTTCGTTTGAAGTTACTTAGAGGAAAGAAACAAATGATAGTTTTAATGCTCCAGAAGGAGTAAGGTAGGTCTCCAAATTCATTCAAGTTCTATCATCTCTTGACTTCCAATCAATATTGTACATACAATATAATGAAGTTTCAGATTTCCAATCACAGTATTAATTATTGTGAAGCATAAATAATTGATTAATGTCATACAATTATTACTCAAAAGTACTGGATCTAATTTTTTGGAGATTAACCCTAATATATTGATAAAACTTCATATGGGAAAATAATAAGTCTTTTCTGGGTTTGTGCCGAGCCAGTATCGGCTTAAGCTGAGAATATATCCAGCCCGTTTTATAAATATTTTATTTAAATATTTATCTTCACTACTACAGTTGGCAACCCTGTACGAGTTTTTTGCGTACCTCGTTAGCGAGGCGCCCTGTTACGCTACGACATTCGTCTCTCGAATTTTGTTCTGTGTGCAAGTCATCGACTGTTACAAACATGTCCCGTCAACCTTGTTGCGAACAGTTAACGGAATACAAGGAAAATCAGAAGGTATATTGTTTTCTTTACGGCTGTAAATCGAGCCTACATCCGTCCAGTATACACAAACAAATCATACTTTATACATATCAGTTATAGATTACAGCTTATTGAATAACATGTCAATGATTATCTTTCCCAAGACTGTCACTTTTTAAATATAAACTATTCGGATTTTAACCGTTTGAAGTTATCGGTTATATTTCCGACGAACGTTTGTTGCCGGCATTTTACAACTGCCGTATGTTTTATGGGATTGTAAAACATATTGAAATTGAAGTCTATTTAAATCATTAAAACTTAAAGAGCATTTTACGTGATTAATATGAACTAGGCAAATGTGTTCCTTGATGTATTATAAAAGATTAACATTCAGATATTAGCTGTATACCCAAACAGTGCTTACATTATTTTATTTTCTCCCCATTATTTCTATAGAGTAATGGGGCATTATTTGCGTTTAAAGGAATATCATGAATTTTTCTGTTTTATGGATGACTGGCATTATTCATGCCGGCTGTTCCTTGTTTAAATTACCTCATTTAAATTTAAAATGGCCATGTACAAATGTTTTAACATGAGCCGAATATTACTTCGTTCGGTGTATTGATTTCCTGTCGTTTGAATGTGGTTCTGGCACATGAATTATCAATTGGTCCCAGCTAAAAATCGTAGTCACGAATAGCTGACAATTTAACATTGTGAAGCTTTTAAAGTGTAGAATACACAGTGATTATAATAAATTGCAGACGTTTTCTAGCGTAATAGTTACTTACAAACAAATTTCTTTTGGAAGCTTGCTTTTTGCTGATAAGATTACAAATAATTACATAATGATGAACCCCACTAGGCTTTGGGAGCCCTTTGATTTCTTCTTTTTTTTTACATACTTAAATCTAATAAATCTGATAACCCAAGATAACTCACAAACTTTTTTATGTGAACATAAATGATTTTATCTTAATCTTATTTTTCACTGTAAATCTTCTTATTACAATAAATTGACCTTTTAACAGCATGATAATGAATGACTTCTTATTATCCACATTACTTATAACAATGTAAGAGTATTTTTTATTTTTCTTTGATACATTTTTTATGTTTCATATATATTTTTTTAGTTTTATCATTAATATAACCTTTCTAACCTTCTAACATTTTGTGTTTTACATCATTTTTCATTTAAACAAACTTTAGGCCTCTCATTATTATTTTTAAGAGTCAAGATGTAATCCTCACCCCCTTTAGTCCTATAGGACTGTAATATTTGTAGCCTTATTTATTTTATGTGAATAAAGGTTTCTATTTTTCTGTCCACATTTATTACACAAATAAAGCTCATTGTAAAATAAATAATTTAAGATAATAAATTCTATTTTAAATTAATTTATCCTTAATTAATATTATTTAATTAGGTATTTGATGATGCCTAATGTTTGGAATCCATAGTGTTAGGGTAAAATGAGTTAATTTCATGAGTACAAATATATTAAATTTTTTTTTATGTAACATTACAGTAAGAAATTTAGACACCACCAAAATTGAATAGTTAAGTTTACAAAGAGGTTTGAAATTCATTATGTTCTATAACAGTTTATTAATGTTATAATCAGTTCCTTTTATTAGAAAAAGATCAAAAATTCACACAGCAAGATTTTAGAAGCATTATTTCATGGGTCACTGAACTCTAAAGAACCTGTTTTGCTCGACCTTATTTCTTTGCACAAAAAAGACAAAACTTTCTGTCTTATATAACACAGTAACTTATTTTTCTTAAAAGGATATGCAGTTCTGGAATGGAACCTCTTTTGATGTTTATAATTATTATGTTCTTTTACACAATCATTTTATATAGTGTCATAGACTAAAAACAAAATATTTAATTTTATATTTCTGTTAAATAAATCAATTATTTATTTCTGTTCAATAGAAAGGGGCACCCGTATTAACTTCTGGATCGGGTAACCCTTTGGATACAAAAACAGCCAGTTTGACGCTTGGACCGAAAGGTCCTGTTCTGATTCAGGATTTCTCATTGATCGATGAACTTGCACATTTTGACAGGGAGCGAATTCCGGAAAGAGTTGTTCATGCTAAAGGAGCAGGTAATTCAAATGTGTATTTATGTTGTTAATTTTATGTTTTCAATATCCTTAGAAAAATTGACATTTTATTTTTTAAAATTATAACTAGTAGTTTTTTCTCTAATTTTACTCACTCTTGTAAAATCCCTTAAAGTACTGCTTTAAATGTGGCACACAGGCGCTTTAAAAGGTATCTCATTTTAATCATATAGTAAGATTTCATTAAATACATTTTTTTCTCAAATAGCTTCAGGTGCTACGTTATAACAGTGTGTTGTGCTTATATAATATTATAAACTAGAGTATATGAAATGCCTGTTCTGGAATTGTTTTCATTTGTTCATTTAAAAGGAATTCAGAATCAAATAATATTCTTGTTTAACGTTAGCAGTGATGGGCTCAGCAAAAATTTCCTGGAATTTAATACAGAATAATAAGTTATAATGAAGACCTTAAATGTAAAGGTCTGAGTTCGACATGACTCTATTGCACAATATTATCTAATCATCAAGGGGTCAGCTAATGAACTGACCTATGTAATTTTAGATCTAGTGTATTTCAAAATTAATAATTTTATATTTAATATGTATTTGATTCATATTTTAATTGTTTTTTGTCCAAGACCGAAAAATTTTATTCGTGAATATATTACTTGATAATTAAATTTTATTTTTGAAGAGCCATTTCATCGTTAGAAATTTAATTGGAGTGCCAGTCAATAACATATTGCATTTTATTCTAAATAATAATATTACTTATGTGTACTGCAAAATGTATGTTTCTCTTGTATGATACTGCAAAACAAGAATTCTAAAAACGCATTTTCTTTGTCCACCATGGATTAGCATTTAGCAGTTACATAATTCCTTGCATCAGTTAAGAATCTGAATTGAATTTTACTCTTTTTTATTTTCATCTTCAGAGTAACAGATTTTCAATGATAATTTCATAAAAGTATGTTACATGAACAGATGCTTTTTAGAAACTTAATTTGGTCTTCTTGGTTGTATCAATTTTTCCTTTACGCTAACATAGCTAGCCTGATTCCACAGTTTTTGATAATGCTAACAATTAAATAGTCCGCATTCAATATTTATTGCAGGTGCTTTCGGCTATTTTGAGGTTACCCACGATGTCACAAAATATACAAAATTAAGCGTGTTCTCCAAGATTGGGAAACGCACCCCAGTAGCAGTACGGTTTTCAACAGTTGGCGGTGAAAGTGGTTCCGCCGATACTGTCAGGTTAGATATAAGATTGATTTTTTAAAAAAAGGAAAAATGCATCAATGCTTGTGCATAACTTATCTTGTGCTGTAAATTGACACAGCTTTACCTTCAGGCATTTTGGATTATTTGTATGAGTATAATTGAATAGAATGGAAAAAGTGTTATTTCTAATAAAAAATAGGCAAACAAAATCATCTGAACATATTTTTTAGCTTATTTAATTTGAAATATTATCTTATTATATTGAACAGAGGAATCCAATTTAATGCTGATAGTCAACTCAATTACATAACTCATTATCATTTGCACTAGTAACAGATTACTTATGAAACCTTGAAATATGTGTAATTAAGATTAATGGGTTCTTCTTGCAGTTTAAAGCATCTGACACAGGTTATATTTTACTATTAAAGCTTCCATAATTCTATACACATGCTTTATTCTTTTAGCTCTAGGTTTAATTCTATATAAACTAGTAGCTACATTCTCTTTATCTATTGCATTTCGAAAATTATTGTTATTATCATTGTATTTATTTATTATTCTTTGGAAATAAAGAAAAACTTTTGTTTACCACAAACTGGTTTAAAAATACTCAGTCCTCATGCATTATGTATTCACTAAGGATTATTTATGGAACTAAACCTCAGAGATATCAAGAGGCACGAGTCGTTAGTCTTTGATGCTTTGAAAAAAAAACCAGCTGCCGATATAATAGCCATTTGCTCTTTGAAGTGAAAGTGGAAACAGTTGCAAAATAGATTCTGAATTGCTTAGAACGTATCTGTTACATAATAGTCAAACTTTAAAAAGACTTCTCAATCCTTCCTTTCATTCCACCTCTGTAAACATTTTAGCATTGTAACATTATTATTTCAGTCGCTAATTTTAAATGTATTAATTTATTTTGTAATATAAAATTTAATATCCAAACAAATTATTCATGTTTAACTAATTGAATTGCCGTGTTTTTATATTGATTTTCCTTTATTAATAATTGTGTTTGGACATTATAGGGATCCGAGGGGATTTGCTGTAAAATTCTACACCGAAGATGGAATCTGGGATGTTGTCGGCAACAACACTCCCATTTTCTTCATCCGGGATCCGATCCTCTTCCCGAGTTTCATTCATACCCAGAAGCGTAATCCTGTAACGCACCTCAAGGTAAAGTTCAGATAAGACCGTGTAATTAAAGTGAAGGTAGTCAGTAAGAAAGATATTGCCGTGATTACCTTGAACTCTGACCAGTATTTTACCTTCCCTATTCGTGCTTCGTGTTTCACGGTGCATTCTTAGAACCCATTAATGATTCAGACCTTAGTAGCATGTTATTTCAGATGGATTTTTTTTAATCCAATAAAACATTTTTTCCAGCCATGAATATAACTTATATAAATTATTAGTATGTGATTTGCAAATATCTTTTCCCTTTTTATATTTTAATTTTATATCCTTTTGATCCTAATTTTAAACATTATATTATATTGACTTGAAACGTACATCAAATAATTAACTGTATTTAAAAGAGATTTGAAATGGAAAGTATTTGAACTGTAGGACGATTGAAGATCAAATGTTCATGACATTTTATCTACGCCTGTCGCTTTAGCATTCTTATCTGTTTGTTGAAGCGGGAAACATGTGCGTGCACAGAATGAAAGGCAGTGTGCTTCTACTGCCATTGGCTGTCAGCCAATTGTAGAGCTCTTGCATTTTATAATGACAGCTGCCTGTTATGTAATTCCAAGTCCAGGAGTCTTTTGCAGCATTGAATTAAATTTAATTCTACACTGAATTTCCTATTCCTGAGTTCCTATTTCTATTAGTATTGAACTATTGATTAATAGCTTTGAACAATAATCATTGATTATTGATTGATTTTTTTTTATCATGGAGATAAATGTAGATTTATATTTTAATGTAATATAGGTGCTTCTGGTGAATTATTTATAGGTTATAGATTATAAATTTAATAACTCTCCTGCTTCTTTATTCACTTTGTTCTCATAATTGTCAGTGGATAAATTTTTCACGAATTAAAAATAGTGTTGAAACACTTAATAAAAACATCCTTATTTATCTGTTATATAATTTTATTCTATTACATATATTTTTTTTTAATTATCGAATATGTGTTATAGTTTTTGTACTGCCGCAACAGCAGGACATAATACATATATAAGTATTAGACAGTAATTCAAATAACTGTTACTTAAAAAGTCAATTTGAAATATAAGTGAATTTAATTTTCAGGATGCTGATATGTTTTGGGATTTCATAAGCCTCCGTCCTGAATCGACACATCAGACCATGTTCCTTTTCTCAGACAGAGGCATTCCTGATGGTTACAGACATATGAATGGTTACGGCTCTCACACCTTCAAGCTTGTCAATGATAAGAACGAATCGTTCTACTGTAAATTCCATTACAAAGTAAGTTCAGTATGTTCTTAATGTTTAATCTCTAAAAACTATTTAGTATTTTATACTTTTTTTAATTAATAACACATTTAATGTTGAATGAATTAGCATTGCTATTGCATATTTTGGCAACAGCTTTTGGAATAATTTTGACAATCCCAATGTTCATTTCCTATTCTTGTGATTTGTATAAAATATTTTCAGTTGCATTTCACTGTGTTTGAAAAATTATTGTAATAATTAAATAATCATATTTCTCTTTTCTGATTATTTATTCTTCTCTGTACATATTAGGTACGCATATGATAACATTTACCACAAGAGTAGCTAAAAGCATATATTTTTTAGAAATTCATATTATAATACCCTGATATTAGATGTAATAATAAAATGTTCCACTCTGTTGTATCTTGTTTTATAATTATTTAAAAAATTAATAAGTTAATTAACTTTTTAAATTTATTAATATATTTTTATAATATCATTTTTTAAAGTCATTATTAACATTAACTAGAAAATTATTAATTTTCTAATTATTTTACAGACCAATCAGGGAATTAAGAACTTGATGGTTGACAGGGCTGGAGAACTCTCAGGCTCAGATCCCGACTATTCCATCAGAGATCTGTACAATGCCATCGCCAAGAAACAGTATCCTTCGTGGACCTGGTACCTTCAGATTATGACTGTTGAGCAAGCCGAAAAGAGCAAATTCAATCCGTTTGATCTTACAAAGGTAAAACCGCAGTAATTTTAGGTGACACGGTGTATATACATATTATAAAATTAATACTATATTTGACAATTGGTGATTAATGCTCTTTGGACAAACGTTGTGAAACTTTTAAATTTAGAGTGTTGAATAATATATGGAATATTATTAACGTAGAATTTGTTCGATTAATTATTTTTTATTGCCTTCTTTTCTCAGATTTGGCCTCACAGTGAGTACCCGTTGATCCCGTCGGGCAGATGGTTCTGGACAGGAACCCGATGAATTACTTCTCCGAAGTTGAACAAATCGCCTTCAGCCCAGCCCACATGATCCCCGGAGTTGAACCAAGCCCGGATAAAATGCTGCAGGTAGATATTACGACCAGATCTACTCTTACAATATGAAATTTACTGCTGCATTTATAAAATCAATTTTTTGTCATTTTGAATCTGCCCATGTGTACAATGAATGATAGCTATAGTATAAATTGAGAGTTAGACAGGATGTAGATAATTAATATCCTTCAACTCAGATAATTCTGATTCACGAAACTGCATGGAATTAAATAAATTTAAACTCTGATTAACGACAAACTTTCTAACTGCTAAACAGCTGGAACATCCAAAATAAATATTTGTAATGATGGGAGTTAAGATTGTTTGTAACACACTAAAAATTCTGTCAAGCATCTGTTCCAATATTTACTTACCATAAACTTATACAAGTTCTTTTATTTTTAACTGTTTGTTCCAACCCAACCTTATTTATATAAAGTCTATATTGTTACTGTCTTATATATAAGGAATATGACAATGTTTTTAACAGATTCTTGAATTGTAGCATATTTATAAGTTATAAGGGGTCTGCTGGGGGATCATTGTTAGTTTCTATAAGTCTCGGTAATTTTTATCTTCTTCTTACAAATTGACCATAATATAAAGTAGATTAATTCCATTTGTTTCCAATGTTCATTTCCTACTCCTGTGATTGGTATAAAATATATCAGTTCAGTTGCATATTTATTTAATCACTGTGTTGGAAAAATTATTTTAATAATTAAATAATCATATTTCTCTTTTCTAATTATTTATTTTTTCCAGATATACATATTAGGACATGTATGATAACACTTAACACAAGAGTAGCTAAAACCATTTTTTTTTAGAAATTCATATTATACTACCCCGATATTAGATTTAATAATAAAATGTACCAGTCTGTTGTGTTTTGTTTTCTAATTATTTATAAGATTAACAAGTTAATTATTAATTAACTTTTTAAAAAATTATTTTTTAAGGTGTTATTTTATAATGTGGATGTGTGCACCTGTCCTTTATGATTCTTGTGTCCCTGAGTTGTATAACTTATTTATACCTATATAAGATAAATATACTTATATATAAATGGTGGTATAAAATATTTATATAAGGTAAATAATATGCAAAAATGTAATTGGTTTTCAGGGAAGGCTGTTCTCCTATTCGGACACTCACAGACACAGGCTTGGACCCAACTACCTTCAGCTGCCTGTAAATTGCCCGTACAGGACGACTATTTCAAATTCCCAGCGCGACGGCCCAGCCTGCCACGGCAATAACCAAGCCGGCACTCCGAATTATTTCCCCAACAGTTTTTCAGGCCCCGAACCAAGCTCTCGCGGCGTTATCTCCAAGTGCCCCTACTCGGGCAACATTGGAAGGTAAATACCTCGGTCATATTATATCTTACGGGCGACCACTGAGTGTCGAGCGAGTTCTAAAAAAATTGTTCAGCCCGCTCTAAACGAATATTTTAACGCGTCGGGTACTTCGGTGTCAAAAATGATTGGCCGAGTGAATGAAAAGAAACAGAAAATAGCAATGAGCAATGATACTTATATACGAGAGGCTTATATTTAGAAAAATAGTTAAAGCCCGGATGTCTGATATGGCCCGATAGTCTACTTGACGCTGCTGCTCCTTTCACTTCTCCTACAATGACAATATTACTTAGTTATCAAAGATAGCATGGTCTCTCACCACCCGTTTTAACCAATTACATAACTCTTATTTCATTTGCACTAGGAACACACTACATGTGAAACCTTGAACTATGTGTAATTAAGATTACACATCTTCTTGCAGTTTAATGCTTCTGGTACAGGTCGTATTTTACTGTTAAAGCTGCCCTAATTCTATATCCCATTTCAGAAATGATTGTTATTATCAATATATTTATTTACAATTTTTTGGCAGCCAATGTAGAAAACTTTGTTTGCCACCAACATGTTTTAACAATACTCAGGTCTCTTGCATTATGGTCTACAAATGGCTGATAGTTTACTTGACATTTTCACTTCTCTATCAATCATCGGATTACTGTTATCAGAGATAGCATGATCCCATTTAACTTTAGGGATAAAATTAGCTGAATACTCATGTGTAAGAGTTACTGTTTAAGAAAGGTATTAAAACATGCTCGGTAATTTTTGTATCTTTGTGGAAATATATGTTTTTCATCTCAGCTAATGGAATAGTCCTGTTAAATTTGCTTGTGCTGAAATCTATTAGTTCAGTTTTATACACAGTAACCAGCGGTATTTGTATGTTCCAAGTTATTCCCTTTCACAAATCCTTCTCTAAATTAGATAAATATGTAAACCACTTTTAAAACTTGACAAGGGAGCCTAAAACATATGCTCTATTTACAATCTAATAAGGTGGTATTTTTTTTTCCAATAATTTATTTTGTTTTCATTATTTAATTTGAATAGGTATGAGACTGGTGATGAGGATAATTTCAGCCAGCCTTCAGTGTTCTGGAGGAAGACTTTGAAACCTGATGAACGCAAGAGACTAGCAGACAACATTGTTGGTAATCTCAAGGATGCTGTTGATTTCATTCAGGTATTGCATCATTAATCTTTAAAACAATCTATAATTGTTCTATGGTAGAAAAAATGTTGCATGCAATTTCAAAATAACTTGTTAGTTAACTGTCAGACAATGCAGTTTTAGTATTCCTTTTTATTTATTAAAAAAATATCTTCCATATTGTATATTTTATATTAAAATGATCTTGTCTGTATATCACATCCAGGAATGATCATTTTAAAATTAATTTGATTTCAGATTAGTCTTGATAATTTTGAACAATACCTGGTCATTAAAATTTTTATCAAGATTCCATCTAATTTTATTAAATTCAGTTTTAACTGCAGTGACACACAGATTAGTCATTTCACTCGACTATACACAATAAAAGAAGCATTAACAGAAACAATAATAGTAATAACAAAGGCAATGGAGGAAATAATAAACGCAGAAACAACATTTCAAAGATATAAGACTAATACAACACCCAAACAAAACTTCTCTGGTGGCCTTCACACAGACAAATTAACAAAAGAAGCCAAAAACAACCACACAAACTCAATAGAGATGAATTTTCCAAAAGATCCAGAAATAACACAGTAAAAGCACTGATAACATTCATCAAAAATACTAAACCAATTCACAGAATATGAAAAGAAAAACAGTGCCTTAAAGCTCATTGTGTTGTATAAATCCATTTATAATTTTGTCCATAATAAATTTTATTTTATAATTATTCTTTTCGTAAATAACGTATAAATAATTTATTTCAGGAGCGAGCTGTCAAGAACTTTTCGCAAGTTGATGCCGAACTCGGCAAAATGCTGACTGACGGACTGCGCAAACATGCTCGCACCACCAAGCCCCACTTGTAAATCTCATCTGATGATACACTTTACTTAATTAACTAGAATTAAGATGGCAAAAAAATCAAATATATTTTTATATCACTTTGTAATTGCAAAAAAAACGGTTGGAATAAAGTTATTATAATTAGACTTGTTTCGAACAAGGTGGTGGTCATCATAATTGTTTTTTAATATTTGTTTAATTACTAACACAATTTTTACTTGTTAAATTTTAATTGGTATTTGTCTTATGTTAATTGTTTAATTAGATTAATGTCAATTTTTTAATGGTAAAAGTGTGTGGTGCTGTATGTTTTAGGTTATATGGATCAATTATATTGTTTGTTGTCACTTTATTAGAATAAAAATATATTACAGTTATTTTGTGTTTTTTCTATTTATAGTTTAAAGGAACAATAATTATTTCTGTTTAACCCAATGATCATAAAATGGAAACATTGATTGGAAATTGTCCCTTAACATTTAATTTTATTTCCTATAATAAAATTGAGAATGTACATAATTTTATAAATGGTAAATTATACGGTAGGACATTTTAAAAAGTTAGTAATATGTTTGGATTAAATTATAAAACCATCTGGGTATTATATCTAATCGCATGCAATATATCACCTGTAACTGCACTGTTATGACATTGTTTTCCAATTTAACCAATGTTTTATTCTCAAATATAAAATATAATTTTTGGGCACATGTGATATTTTTAGCAAGTAACATGACGAAGTTAAGTAAGGAGCTTTTAAAATTGAAATATTTTTAAAATAATGTACAACTGCTTTACAGGAAACAACTACGACTTGTTTAAGGCAACAACCTCGGACAGTAACTTTAAATCCAAGTCAACTGTACATTATTCCACAGGTAATCTCACAAAATTAAAATAGTGAAAGTCACCTACACTTATACAAGCATGTGTAATATGTATATACAAGGAACTTACAGGGAGGTTTCAGATTATACTCATTTGACTGTCTTCAGTCTTTTGTATTGACTTGTTATATACCAACCTAAATGTCAAATACATTATACGTTAGTTTATTTATCCTTTGAATATATTTCACATGATTACTTTCAAATATGCACATGCAAAAATAGCATATTCACATTATTTCTAAACAAAACACGTTTTCTTTAGCTGGACCTAATGGTTGTGTTCAAATGGTTACCAAGGAAGATTTATGCGTGTACATAGGTGCTTTTGGACAGAAATATTATGTCTTTCCAAGAGGTCCAAACAAAGAGGTGAATAGGGAAACAAATAGCTCTCAGGGCCCCACTAAAGTTCAGTTCTCTGATAAAACTACCCAAGAACCTCCATGTGAAAAGGTAATAAATTGTGTATTTATCATTAAAGAAATTAAATAATTCAAGTCACGAGTTTATTATGTATCGATATTCATTCAGGAAGACCTAAAGGAAAAGGAGGGAACACAAATGTGCAACAAAAGGATGGGAAGAAAAAATAAGAAACAGTGACACCCAAAAGACAAAAAGAAGCCATAAAATGTGATTCAACAGATTTCCATGGGCAAAACACATTCAACGTTAGGCAAATTAGATTTACTTTTATTTGTTGATTGCATATTTTTTTGCACAATATAACAGTGATATTATCTATGGTAGGCAAAATATATGTTACACGAATAACACAATAAATACCAATAATTAATTTACTCAATTGGTCTACAAAAATGTTAATATATTTAATAACCAATATCAAGTGATTAACAATAAAGATAAAGTGTACACATAATTGTTATGCACCTTACATAAATACTTTAAGAGCCTGCATAATTTTAGATGTACAATTAAACAAAATTAAACCTTCAGAATAACTAGAGATGATATACAGTTTAATCATAAATTACTACACTCCAATCAGACAAGATCATTCGCCTCTTTCATCATCATTAATTTGTGTTATTCCAATATATGAGGAATAAAGAATTACTTAAAGAAGGGAGCAATATAAGTACAAACAAAATTTGGAAGGGGCAGTGAATATAATCTCTTATTAAATGACAGAACATTTATGCATGCAATTGAAAGAGATATAATTAAGAGTGACCAAATAAAACTAAATATTGTATTTTGCAACAATTAATGAAAATAATTAATAGAAACTGAATTTGTCAAAAACACGAGGCACCAAGTGTGTGTAAAAATATGTAACTCTGTTTTTCAAAGCTCATGTATGAAGCAGAAATGTAAGGAAGAAATAGAAAATTGTATCCTCTCGTGACTAGTGTCTGAATAGTAGATCCAAATATAAATAATTGTTATGGTACAATAAAAAAAATAGACATACACATTTAATATAAAATATACAAATTTTGGCAACAATTCAGAAGCTTCAGTCTGGCATTTTCTAGAATATCAATTCTTGCTAAACAATAATAAAACTTCTGAACAACCAAATCAATCAACAAAATTTATACAAAAATATCAAATATTTGTAATTTTTATATACATTTTGTTGGAGAATTTGGTCCTAAATGTGCAATTTGGTTACAGGTGTCGAATGCGTTATAGTTTAATTACAATATATACAAGTTATTAATTTACAAGTACAATTAATTCTAGTTCTGAATTTTGTATACATATATTCGTAAGTAGTAACAATAATAAAAAAAAAGAGTACCTAACTCATCATTAATTAAAAATATTCAAATACATATTCATTAATTTCACAGTTAATATAATTAAAAAAATAATCATAATGTTGTCACAATGAATGTCATACAAAGCAGGTGTCCAATGAGGAAAAGGTAAGAAAACAATTTAATCATAAATATTTAAATGGATTATATGTAATTTTCCATATAATATTCTAACCCTTTTCTGTCTCTCAGATCCAATTCGTTATAATGTACTTCTCGGCCAATTATAATAATTAATACTGCCATTATTTTTTTTTTTAGTTTTTGTTTTTTCTTCTGATTTTTAACACATTACAGCAGAAATGGAATTAGAATGTGAATGAGGTTCTGATAAATTCACCATCATCATCATCATCATCAAAATACATTTCAGGATTTTCTCCTTCCAGTTTCAAAAATGTACGGATAATATATTCGGTATATAATTATACAGATTATACAGGCGGAAGGGCCCAAAGTGTGGCCGTTTTATCAGCGCTAGTACTAAGGAAAGAGAACTCGGTTGGATGCCATCTGCCAGATATCACTTTGTCCTGATGCTGAGCTACTACCACGCTCGGTAGTGGAGTTGTCAAATCTCCTGGAAATTAAAACAATCGATAAAAATTAGGAACACAATTTAGTCAATAAACTATGTTCAAAAATATTGAAATTATTAAATAAAACTGACACTTCTGCATCCGGACAATAAACAGTGTAGAGTAACGAACAGAAACATCAGCAGATGACTTACACAAGTATGATGATATTCCAATCCAGACCACCCGACAAATATTTCAAAATTAAGATACATTAAATATTAATTCCAAGCCAACAAGGGACAAGAGATGTCTACTCCTTCTATTATGAAGAAAACAAGATATTTAGGAATAGCAAAATATAAACAATTTCTGGGAATGTATTCTTAATTCCCTGTATTAACCCTCTATGGGACCCTGTAACTTTCAGGTCACATTTCATTCGATTTTACCAAATAATTATAGCTTATTTTGTGGGATGCCACATAAATCTTAATCCTATAATGTTGTTAAGACAACCAATATCAATATCAATTTTTTTTCATTTGCACATACAGGTTTATAATTGCTGATTTTTCGTTCCCCATTTTTTTTGTATTTAAAATAAAAATTCGGCCCATAGAGGGTTAAAATAAATTTGTGTCAAAAAAATGTTTCAAATGCAATTTAATATAGTTTTTATAGCACTGCAGTTAATTACAGAGGGGGGTCAGATAGAAGAGGCTTCCTGAATGCTGCTCTAGACAGATTGGTGCTTAAGGTTTTGGGTTAATATTTACTGTAGGGGCCCCCTAGGTTATCGCGCGTGTTCGATATATCGATATATACGGGTGAATCGATGTGGTCAACTCGGTCGTCCATCTTTGTTTTCACACCGGGCAATCATTTTTGTTTTCGAATCTGACAGGAAGGGTTCTGTTGTTTTTTTTTGGGGGGAAATTAGGCGGTTTTTGTGTTTCAGTAATCATTTTTGTTTTCGAATCTGATGGGGTTGTTCTTTGTTTTTTTGAAATTAGGCGGTTTTTGTGTTTGAGTAATCATTTTTGTTTTCGAATCTGACGGGGTTGTTCTTTTTTTTGGAAATTAGGCGGTTTTTTTTGTGTTTGAGTTGCAATGGAAGTGTTCGTTTTATATTATTTTTTATATATTTCTTTTCGCGTCATAATTACTTTCTTTCCTTTTACTAAAAAAAAAAAAAAAAACCGTCGGACGCCTTAATAAAGATAAGCGATGTGAAAACAAAGATGGCCGACCCAGTTGACGACATCGATTCACCCGTATATATCGATATATCGAACACGCGCGATACCCTAAGGAGCCCCTGTAGTAAATATTAACCAGGTTTCGTTATTGTACTCACCCTGTAGGTCAGTAAGAACGAGCCTGTTGTCGTATCCGGCGGTTAGCAGGTAATAGGCGCTGGGCGAAAATCTAATCGACCTCACGTCGGACGTGTGAGGCTTGAAGCACTGCAGCGATCTGCAGCCTCTGATATCGTAGAGGACGCAGGCCGAGTCCTCGTGACCCGATACCAAGAGGCGACCCGAAGGATCGACGCAAACTGCCGCCACCGGAGAACCCTGCTGCTCAGTCCATCAGACAAAAAAATTAGATTCATCCGACACAACCCTGAAGGCGGTTGACTGTTTTCCAAAAACAGTTTCCTGTCCCCAGCTCTCAGAAAAACAATATTGTCTAACATACCTGTTTTGTGGTCTGCGAGGGAATACCGTCGATTTTTTGTGTTTCTATCTCCTCTCCCCGGTTTGGTCTTTTGCTAGACCGGTTTCGGCCGTTCGCCATCTTCAGTAGCGGTCTTAGTCACTATTGGCACTTTGGATGTTTTCGAGCATCCTCACTGCACTGTCACTTGTACTGCGCTGGTTGTCAGTTTGTCGTGTCTATATATATGCATGTGTCTTGTTATTGTGTTGAAAGGGGGTAGGGATTTTGTTAATCGGCTTAAGTATAGGTCAGATTTTCGATTATAATCAGATCCTTTATTAGGATTATCGGGGCAAATATGGCGTCACTTCTGGAATTTATTTTTTCATTTATAATCCGGTGAACATCAATACATCCTTAAATTTATTGATGGGCAAGAAAGGCAAGAGATGGATATAATAGAGAACATGGAGATATTTAAACACAAACAACACCGGATTATAAAACGCCATATTCCCCCGATAATCCTATTAAAGGAGCTCACCCTCCCAACCACCACCCACCCCCTTTTGACCGACAATCTGACTTACACTTAAGCCGATTAAAAAAATCCCACCCCCCTCAACTCAAATAAGACAAACAACATCCCCAAAAACACAATAAGACACGTATATATACACACGACAAACTGACAACTAGCACAGTACAAGTGACAGTGACAGTGCAGTGAGGATGCCCTAAAAACATCCAAAGTTTCAATAATGACTAACACCGCTACTGAAGATGGCGAACGGCCGAAACCGGTCTAGGAAAAGACCAATCCAGCGAGAGGAGACAGAAACACAAAAAATCTACGGTATTCCAACCCCTCGCAGACCACAAAACAGGTATGTTAAACTAAAAAAGAATAATTTCTTCAATATTTTACTATAACCTTAGTAGCTATCTTCCTGCCTGAAAGTTAGGAGATAATTCCATAAAAAAAGAATATAAATAAATGCAAAAATTAAATTAAATTTCTGATTCGTGTTTTCCTGATGCAAGATAGTTTCAGAACATCAAAAGGTAAAATTAAAAACTGAAATAAAGATTCAGAAGAGCTCATGACATTAATTCACGTTCTCCTGATAAAAAAAAACTATTTTATTTCTTTTAATATCAGTCATTTAACATATATTTATTTGAATGGATATTATTTAAAATACATTTTTAAACACTGAATATAAAATACTAACCCTAGTGCCGGGTACCGTAAATGGAGTAATGAGATTGACACAGCCTCTGGTCCTCAAGTCCCAAAACCTCACTGTTCTATCTTGGCTTCCACTGACGAACATGGCACCTCCCCAGTTGTACAGAGATAATATGCTGCCTAAATACGTCCAGTATAATACTGATTAGATTTTTTATATATAAAATATATATATATATATACAAATTGATTTATTTAACTATTCGAGGAAGTCAACAAGCAATTAAAACTTATGAAGATTTATTATAAACAATTAATGACAGAAGGTAAAAAAATGTTATATGTACCAAAAGAAATAAATGTTTTTAAGACAAGTTCTTCCTAATAAAAACCTCACTGTCTTAGTTGAAGAGAAAAAAATATAAAACTGAAAATTATTATATATTACATGAGAAAAATATTGTTCATAAGATAGCAATTATCATAACATCATTTGTAATATTCAGAAATATCCAAAAGACATTCTTTTGTGTTAGTATGTACTTTATACTTCTTATATCCTTCACCTTGTGTTCTAAGGTTTTAATAATTATTTTTAAATGACAGTACTTCTCTTAAAGAGGATTTTAAAATTATAGGTTGCCACCCAGGACATCCTGAGTTAATCAAAGCTGCCAACTACTACAACGCTATAGAGATCTGAAAAGAATCATCTTCCAGAGGCCTTAAATTTTTAAAACACCGAATTAACGATCGGTTTTATTTTCTCCGCCCACCTGAATGTCCACCAAGAGCTTGGTAGGCCTGTCCAGTGGCGCAGTCGGTCACGTATATCTTGTAGTCGCCGGCCCCTCCGCTTATCAACAGGCTCGACTTGTTGCTAGTGTCCTCCAAAAAGCAAACATCCCTCACTGTCCCATCATGCATGGTCAGCTCTATTTCCTGACCTGAATAAATAGATACAAACGTAGCGCTGTGTTAAAATCGACTGCTGAAATATATCTGAAATCATTTTAACAACGAACAAAAAAAAATAGTTTAACATACCTGCTTTGTGGCCAGCGAGGGGTTGGAATACCGTAGATTTTCTGTGTTTCTGTCTCCTCTCGGACCTTTCCTGACCAAACCAGCGAGAGGAGACAGAAACACAAAGAATCTACGGTAATAACAAATACTTGATACAAAACTAATACTCTAGTAACAAAACTATAAAAATATTCTATTTTTAAATATTTTGCTCAACTCTTTTATACTGAAATATTTACTGTTTCCGTTAGTCACGAAAATTTGAAAGTTACTCTTACAACCATATAATTGTACTTAATTAACAACACAAGCTTTAAATATAAGCTTTAAACCTAATTACTGTCATCTGAAAAAGTAGCGGAAATGTTCCTATTGAACAAAAATATTGCAAAATCCGATGGTACTGGAAGATAATAATCATATGGAGTGCTTGAAAGTCATGAAAATTTGAAAGTTACTCTTACAATCATACAATTTTACTTAATTAACAACACAATGTTTAAATATAAATTACGGTTAATTGGTATTTTTGATTGCCTCTGTCACTAAATCTAATTACTGTCTACTGAAAAAGTAGCAGGAATGTTCCCATTGAACAAAAATATTGCAAAATTCGATGGTACTGGAAGATGATAATCATATGGAGTAAAATGATATTAGATTATTTCGTTCGGTTACAGAATCGGCAATTGAATACCTTCAAGATTGGATGTATCGGGATTAAATCTCATTAGTTTGACAGTTTTGTCGTTGCTGCCAGTGGCCATGAGGTCACCTATCGGTGTCCACGCCATGCAGTAGATCGATCCCTTGTGGTGTCTGGTCCTCTTAAATAAAACTGTCGGCTGGAATGTCTGATGGTCCTCCCTGAAAACGGACAGTTACGCTTTAGAATCGGCGACATCGTTGTACCGACCTAAAAGAATGTGAAAGAATTGCAGTAAATTTTGTTACATCCCATGTAGCTAGAACCCACTAAAGAGAATAAGTACAGCCAAAGAGAATAAAAATTAGTTCAGGCAAAATGTTTATAAACAATCAAGATTTTTGCCCATCAAGATCTATGATGATGAATGACACAACTTAGTAGAGTATGCCACTTGTTCACCCAGTGTTTATAGTAACTAGATTCTAATTATATATTTCTGACTTTGGCAATTGGTCATTGTATGAAATTCATTGTACAGACAGCTTAGCCTAGGACAATTTTTTAGGACTTTTTCTCAGTTCCTATTGGCAATAGGAGTTAGAAGATAAGGACTAAATTCCTATTAATAACTCGACTAAATTAATAAATCGGGCCCTTCGATTGGTCCAAGTGGCGAATTGTATTTTCTGGTTTGTAACAAAACACTCTCATATTTTTAGGTGGCTAGAATATTCTTTCCCGGTTTATCAAAATGACTACAATAAACGGAGAAGGTGGAAGCTGGTCCTGTGTGCACAGACTTTGGGCACTCTTAAAGTTTAGCCTACCGTCTAAAAGTATTCTGCCTACCTGAGATCCGATAGCTTGGGATAGGCGCATATGCGCAGCGTTTTCGAATTGGACCCGACTGCGTATATCTTGCCGTGGGGATGAAATTCGGCGCATCTGACAGCCTGGACGTCCTCCAGCGAGGTGACGGCCACGAATCTGGGCCTCGGGTCACCAGCCTCGGGCGGCGACCTCACCCCTGGTCCGGCCTGTCGACAAAGATATTACAAAATAAGAACCAAAAAAAAATAATTAAAGTTCGACACATCAGTGATAAACTGAAATATTCATCGAGAGAAAACATTTTAAATTGCGGTAATTGTACAAACCGTCCGAGAAGGAATTGACCGAAAAGGAAACATACCAGAGAAAAAGTAAATAAATGAAATTTTAAAACGGCTAAGCATTATTTTTTGTCTTCGCTCATATTTCGTGTGTTTCTGTCTCCACTCGCCGGTTTGGTCTTTTGGACGACCAACAAGACAACCCCCACAGTACAAGCGACAGTGACAGTGCACTGAGGATGCACGAAAAACATCCAAAGTGCCGAAAGTGACTAACACCGCTGCTGAAGATGGCGAGCAGCCGAAACCGGTCTGGCAAAAGACCAAACCGGCGAGGGAGACAGAAACTGGACGGATCATAGCCAAAAACTTAAAATCTGAGATAATACAGTACAATTTTTATTCGTTTTTGCAGTACCATTCGTTTGGTTCTTTTAGTTGAGGTATTATTCCGACAGTTATACGGTGAGGTACTTACATATGTCAGTTGCCGATGAAGCATACTGTTACTGTTACAACTAACCTGCTGCTACTGCACAGTAACACTGTAGAGGCATACCGCTCGGGGAAAACCGTAAAACTCCAAAAATTCTTTCTTTCGGGCCAAGGTAAGAAAACTGACGGGGCGAGAACTAAGCGCGGAACGATGTAAGAGGCGGTCAGCGAAAACTTCGGGCCGCCGGGGCTTCGAAACGCTGACTTGTCGCGTTTTAATGGGCCATGAAAGCCCCGCGTTAACGCCCTGTCCGTGAATCGAACTTTTAAGTCGGAGGACGTTAAGGCCGGACCACCGACGGGCAAAAATTAATGCCCGAGTTTAATACCGAGAAAATGTGGGACTCGTAAAACACTTCCACCGCCGTCTCTTCCCCACTTTAAAAATATGCGACCGCCCAACGCCTGATGTTATCAGATAAACTGTAAACGGTTTTTACGGACGATATTACAGTCTCCAAACGATTCGTTAACAGTTCCGCGTAAAAAACTATATTTGTTTCTATTACAGTGTATAGGCCATTATATTATAAATGTACTAGGCCCCCGTTTCCATCTCTCGGTACGTGTAGCCGGTTGTGTCTTCTTTCGATGAACAAAAAACCGTCAACCGACCAAATCTGAGGAAAAAACCTTCCATTTAGGGGTTTTTTTAATGAATCGATCTAGTCCGTCTTTGGGAGATTCTCATGACTGAAGAGATGGGGTGAGGGAGTGGGGGCATTCTCCCGCGATTGAATCCTTTCGGACGGGGATAGGCCGATCAGGAAAAATCGAGTATTCACGAAAAAAACAAGAAGAAGAAAACCGAGACAATCCAGGAAGACTACAGTGAGCTCAGGATGCCGCTTAATTAACGGTCCATTGTCGACCGGGTGGAAGGTCGGATACGACCGTCCGCTTCTCAAAAGGGTTTCCCTCGACTCCGTTTAAGACGGGTGACAATTTAAAGGCCGGCTGGAGAAGCTTTCCTCTTTCCCTTTCCCCGTATAGGAGAGAACCGACGGGAATGATTTCCAATTTACTCCAGTTAACACGAGAGATAAACGGATTAAATTTATTTTGTGAACTTAGAGTACCTGTTTTGTGGTCTGTGAGGGGTTGGAATAACATAAATTTCGTGTGTTTCTTTCTCCTTTCGCCAATTCAGATTTAGTTTCAGTAACAGTGTTACTTCACTTTGGTGTTTTGACACCGAAAAACAAAACACGTATATATGCACATGACAAACAGTCAAACACCACAGTACAAAGTGCAGCCAACGAACTTCAGTTCAGTACATTTCCGCGCCACACTCAGGGAGGCGCTAGTTTATCGGTGCAAGTGGACCCAACGAACTTTAGTTAAGTACATTCCCGCAAGATGCTCAAGGGGGCGCTAGTTTATCGGTGCAAGAGGACCCAACGAACTTTAGTTAAGTACATTTCCGCACCATCCTCAGGGGGCGCTAGTTTATCGGTGCAAGTGAACCCAACGAACTTTAGTTAAGTACATTCCCGCAACACGCTCAAGGGGGCGCTAGTTGATCGGTGCAAGTGAACCCAACGAACTTTAGTTAAGTACATTCCCGCAACACGCTCAGGGGGCGCTAGTTTATCGGTGCAAGTGAACCCAACGAACTTTAGTTAAGTACATTCCCGCAACACGCTCAGGGGGCGCTAGTTTATCGGTGCAAGTGGACCCAACGAACTTTAGTTAAGTACATTCCCGCAACACGCTCAAGGGGGCGCTAGTTTATCGGTGCAAGTGAACCCAACGAACTTTAGTTAAGTACATTCCCGCAACACGCTCAAGGGGGCGCTAGTTTATCGGGAACTTTAGTTAAGTACATTCCCGCAACACGCTCAGGGGGGCGCTAGTTTATCGGTACAAGTGGACCCAACGAACTTTAGTTAAGTACATTCCCGCAACACGCTCAAGGGGGCGCTAGTTTATCGGTGCAAGTGGACCCAACGAACTTTAGTTAAGTACATTCCCGCAACACGCTCAGGGGGGCGCTAGTTTATCGGCCCAACGAACTTTAGTTAAGTACATTCCCGCAACACGCTCAGGGGCGCTAGTTTATCGGTGCAACGAACTTTAGTTAAGTACATTCCCGCAACACGCTCAGGGGGGCGCTAGTTTATCGGTGCAAGTGGACCCAACGAACTTTAGTTAAGTACATTCCCGCAACACGCTCAGGGGGGCGCTAGTTTATCGGCGCAAGTGAACACAACGCACTTTAGTTAAGTATATTTCAACACCACACTCAGGGGGGCGCTAGTTAATCTATATCTGATAATTTTTATTTAAAGAGAAAGTAAAAGGTGTTCTGTCATGTATTTGGGCTAGTACATGGTAAGCAGCCGAAACCGGTCCAGCAACAGACCAAAAGGGCGAGCGGGACAAAATGAAAAGAGCCGTGATCTTTATAAACTTGTTCTCATATAAAACTGGAACATATATTTCTTGTTAATTGGCCATAAATTTGTCCAGTAACGTTAATATTTAGTAGTTCAGAATAAACCGGTTTTGCAACCGGACGTTCGAAAAACTTCGACCCGCCACGTGCATCACAATTAATTCGGATTGTCGTATTCATGAAACGCCGATTTCGCAAGAGTTATTAAAAAAGAGAAAAAATGAGATACCCAGGAAACGCGGGTCTTATGAAATTCTCGAAACTGCACGAATCGCGGGGAGTCGGGTGAAAGGCAAAGGAATAGGGCAATAAAACTGAAATGCCTATCCGAATTTCCTCGTGGATGGGCCAATTATTCGACTGCTTTACGCACGACTGGAAATGAAAACTTTAATTTTCGTACGCGTTAAAAGAAAGAAACCGAGGCTGTAAAAATAATGATTATTCCCGACGCATGATTCTCAACGGCCAAACCGCGGAGTAGAAAGTTCCTCTATCTATTGGTCGAAACGCCTTTATATAGAGGCGGACAAAAAAAAATCGAATAACACCCGTGCCACCTGTCTATAAATCTTCACGATAGGCCAATTACAAACTGGTCTGGCGGTCGAATCGAACAAAAAGTTTACCAATTACCGCCGAGCGGTACGTACGACGTCGAAAGTAAAAAACAAGGAGATTTCTACATTTCTAAATCGAGGCTGGTCTAATAGCTGAAGTCCTATACCCTGATCGGCAGTTTAGTTCAAATAAGTTATATCTTAAAAAGTGGAACAATAAAAAAAACACTGATAGAAATACTTGCAGACTATGCCGTCAATAGTCATAATCGCACTGTAACAACAAGGGGTTTTTCTTAAGATTTTTTGTTTATTATCATAATTAATATTGTCATTGCATTAATATTTTCGGTAATTTTGTTTCCACATTATACATAATGACTGATGATTTACAGATAACATAACATCAATCTTTATTACCGTCCACATAATTACAAACAGTAAAATCAAACCATTGTTAATACATACTTTATGTGTGGAAGTCACATTCCGTAGTGAGTTAAAAGACATTATAAATGAAATTTTAATAAAAAAACCAGCTCGAGTCATCCTCAAGTTCATAAAAAACTACATGGTTGAATTTTGCCATATAGAGATGTGGGTTGAACCGTATGCCAAAACGTGAAACAATGCGGGTTGAAAACTAATTGCGCTACGGAGTAGGAAGCCGTGTTTAACTACTGAAAATAATTCAAATGGTGTAGCAACCGGGGTGAACACGTCCGGGATAATTCCGGGGAAGGCGCTTCCCGCGACCCCGAAAAGGCGTAACGTTGCTGGCGGCCCCAAAGAGACGTTCTCCCCTCGGCATAACGTGTAGCCCGCTACTGACACGCATTATGTCGTTATTTTTAATGGGTCGCCGCTCGGACTCTAGAGAGAGAGAGAGAGAGAGAGAGAGAGAGACGTGACCCCGATAAGCCGCCCTTGCCGCCCCTCTCTCTGCGTCTTATCACGTCAAGAGCGGTTTTGAGTTCCACATTTCGGATAAGTGCCGAAGCGCTATCGGGGTCTCCGGGGGCAATTTATCGTTATCAACGCTCGTCCGACTTTCGACCCGAGTCCAATTCACAAAATGTATACTACGTGTGCCATCGCGAACCATTTCAGAATGTTCCTTCGGCAGAGGGGACACCGCGAAGACCCAGCGCCTCGGCTATCCCACGGCCCCAGAGCTCGCATCAACTCCACCCCACATACCGAAGAGTAACACGTGGTAAACAAATTCCTCGCGAAGGGTATTACCTTGGCAGACTTCGGGTCTACAACGGCATAAACGATCGGCTCAAGAAGACTGAGACACGCCAAATAGATTAAATATCATTGGGGGTAGGAAAAGACTGAACCCACGATGAAGAAGAGGGAATTAGTTCAGAATACAAGGTTAAAGGACCTTAAAACTTTCACAAGTGGCATCTAGAAAAGAGACTGGACTAAAAAAATAACAAGTACCCACATTCTTAAAAAAAAAACATGCAGGGACTCCTCTTTCACCGAATAAACTAGATTTTAAAACGCTGAAATAAAAATTTCCTTGAAAGAATTTTTCCTCGATTCTTTCGTGTGAATACCACCGTCCTTCACGTACCACTCCAGGTAGTATATTTCTCCGCGCTTACGCTTCTATCGGTACGCTCCATCACTAAAGGCATGTTCTAGCACGGCGGAGAGTGTACCTCGAAGTATCCTACAATCTCGGTGTGTTTTTCCTTGGCTTAGATTTACTTTCTACCGACTTTTATGGAAGACTTTTTATGGGACAGAATAGGAACGTACTCTAAAGAATTTACTGGAGCTGCGAGAAATAAGAACGTCGAAAGCTGAATCTCGAACACGATATATATATATATAGTGGAATAGACGCGTCGACAACTGATTTCTATGTTAGGCCAAGTTACAACTTGAGTTATAGTTATCATTTAGTATACCTATTTCTCAGAAAACTCTCACACGTCTTGGTCAGCACTAAAATCCTATCGAAAAAACCCATCAATGTAATGAATTTATTTACTAAAACTACCGGGGATTAGCTAGATTTATTTACTTCTACCATACACTTTACTGGTATTACTAACACTATATTTAGAGAGGTTGTACCGCTACAGTGGACGGTAGATTGCGATTGGGGATATGGCGATAAAACAACCCATTGTCCAGCCAGCGAGGATCGCAGCTGTCTCAGAGGTAGAAAACACCAAATCAAGAAACGCACTCCGCGCCTCTTTACGTTGGCTTCCCTATTAACTGACTCGAGGCCGACATTTGCGGCTTCTCCGAGACCACTATCGCGCTTGTTAAGAATCAAAAGGGAAGTCTTCAGTACTTAGAACCACTTCGGCGCAAGCAGAGGAAATAATATGTGCGGCGATGCCCAGACAAGTCGACCCGAACGAACGTAAAGGTTAAGACCGTTTAATGCGCTCATAAAGATCAAACTTTCAAGTTAACTGCAGCAATAAAATGAAATATCCGCTGAACTCGACTGGCATTAATTCTGTATGTGATACACTCCTAAAGCAGAAATATGTCCTCCAAGCCGTATAGTAATTTTCAAATTTTATTAGTATATAATCCGGGGTAAACCTTAGCCGATTGAAGTATTGGTGTACCAATGTCAGACACATTTAATTATATACAGATGAGATGCCACGTGTGAGGACCCGAACAAACGGATACGAAACCACATTTTTTAGGATTTTTAGGGTTATGCTAGTATTATGGGCGATGCAGGTCCCATTCCGATTTACGGCTTGGATCAAGACTTCAAATTACCAAATGGTCGCAGTTGGTGACGTTAGGCAGTATTACTGAAGGGATTCCTAAAACATTTGCCGAGTCGATTTCTCGGCGGTATTAAAACAACCATGAGACGATATTCTGACTTCGAAAATAAAATCCCGTCTTAGAGAGGTATTGAAATATGAAAATGGGACCGGATAAATATTGCAGTGAAACGAGAGCGGGCTAAAGAGATAAAAAGAGAGGGGGCAGATTAAAAACGTCCGTTTCCCAATTTAATTTGCATACGAGCATTTGTTAGGGTTTCGGTACGATCGAAAATCGGAGAGGAGCTCGGGGGGACTGTGGGAGTGATTTGCATTGGGCCGACATGGATGTAGCGCCAAGCAGAGTTCCGGGTCGGGAATGCTGAAATGGAACCGTTGTAAAAGCGGCGGGGAGCACACCGAGGCTCGTACAATCAGGTTAATAATTGATTTCTCTCTCCGGCGGAGAAAATATGGAACACCGGTGTACTTGTACGAGACCGAGCCTCCTATTTCTCGTTCCGAAACCTGCAAAAATATCCTTATCGATACCTCGACACGTGTTACTCATCCGCGTTCAACGATATCAAAGACATTGGGTTTCTCCCCGCTTTCTCTGTTGAGAATTCCTGGATATATTAACCGGTGAAATGATGAACGCTCAAGCAACCGACAGCATTCTAACGATTTACGCGATTCCGATTGTAATTTACGCGTCCTTAGTCCCACTTAATTTTAACCTTTCGATAACAAGAGATAAAGAGCTATTCATATTATCAGGCAGGCTAGTTTTGAGAATACAGCAATAGCGGCGCAAGCATACAAAATAAGAAAAATATTACGATATTTGATAATTCCCAATAAATGTTCTGCCGTTCATTTTTCCATAAATACCGAATTCGGATTCGCTACAACGCTGTGAGCTCTGATAAGCAATTAAATAATTGGCACTAGGATTTCATCGGTCGATCGATCCTCCGAGACAGAAACGGCGTACCGTAGAGTGGAATACGGCGGGTTCCGGGCATTTTACCTTCGCGGTAGATTGGGCCCGCGCTCCAACAGAAATTGGATCACGGAGTGCGTTCTTTCGTTCGGAATGTTTCACGGCCGGTGAATAATTCGGAAGGGGAAAAAGTGACGAAAGATCACTTAGCCCCCCTACTCCCTCGCCCCTAATTACCGACCAAGAGTCGGACGAAAGCGACTTTCATTAACTGTCGCAGAGGCCGTCCGATCGGATGATGTTTTTTAAACGCGGTTTAGAAAAAGTTAGATAAACCAACTGATGAAAAGCTACGAAGAATACAAATTTTTTCTACGGTAATCTTTGATGGGTAAAGTGTTCACGGGGTTTGGAGCCACCGCCTATTCAATTTTTCATCCCGACTCACCCAACCGGTGCTGAGCATGCAAGATTATGGTTTTCCGCCGTCGCCAGTAGCATTCCGTCGGTAATGTGGTTAGGTAGCAACGCATCTTTCGCTCACAAGTGTACCAAAGTGAGTTAGATTTGCCAAGAATGGGCTCACGATGAAGAGGGGCAAATTAGTTCAGAATTTAAGGCTAAAAAAACAGTCGCCAGGTAGTATTGAGAGTAAAATTTTCGTAAACGCCGCCCAGAAAAGATGAACAAAAGAATTATTATTGACGACCATCTTCAAAGTTCTCTTAATATTTTCCACTGTCAATTTTATTTTATCCTGACACTACAATATGTAGAAGATGCATCCTTTATTTTTCCAAGCACCGTTTGTGCATCTCCGAATCACATATGGCGGCTATAATAAAACCACTGTTGAAACTTTCTTGGGAAGCAGCGCTGAAACCAGACATACGGAAATGTACAATTTTTCTGTAAAAGCCCGTCCGGGTTTTACATACGGAGAAAGTTCTAATAGCCCTCTGAACACGTTTTTAATAAACGCTGGGAACTCCGACCGAACACGCGCCAATTAGCAGTATATACACTTTCATTAGTCGTGAGGTTCTCTTCATGTTCCCTACAAGTAAATATAAGTAAAAACAATCAGAAAAAAAAGAGGAAGACGTGTGCCGTAATTGCGTGTTTAATAGTTGGGGGGTCAGTGTAGGCCATTCGGGTTAACCACGAAAATTAATTTCAGAAGTTGGCCTCTTTTTGTTTTATTAAAATTTTCTGTTGATTATAATACAATCAGCGACATTGACGTAAAAAGTAGAACTAGCAACGAATAGAGAATAACGGAGGAGAAACCCACTTACTTTCCCCCTTTTATAAAATATCATATTATTAGAATATTGCATATAATTAGAATGGTTTGTAATTCTGGAGTGGATTTATTTTATTATTTGTAGGAATTTAAGAACTGTATGTAGGGAGAGGTTGAAGACACATTAGGATGCGTTAGTTAGTTAATATTTTCGAGTCTAGTTTTAATTAAATAATAATCTTTAAAACATATTTTCTGGAAGTTGAATGTTAAACGAAAGTTACAATCGATACGTTTATATTTATTATGTTTATATATATATATATTACAAAAAAATTCATTTTAGCATATTCTGGGCTAGCAAATTAGCGATAGCCAGCTTGAGAAAACCACCAGAAAAGGTTTAAATACGTTCATAACGCACGAGGGTGGTTCATGACTGTTATTCAAGTTAACAGCAAAAACCCGCAGGCGATAATTACGCGTAGCAAGTCATCTCGGGGGTTGAAAAAGAAAAAATAAGGGAGAAAAATGAAACCCCAGAACGAGCACAGAGAAGCAAGGCGAGAGAACGCATTCACTGTTAAACAGAGAGCGCCCCTCCGCCTCCCTGCACATTAGAGACCAGTGAAACTCGGGGATCATTTGGTGTGTAACCACACGGCATGTTACGGTTTTAAAACTGGGCCCTCTCACTACACGGTTCAATTACAGACCGCGTCCTCACTTTCGCACCGCCTGAGGAGGACCTGAAAACGGCGAAATGTCTCTCACTCAAACCGCGAGTTTTCGTTTTAAATCTATCGGACATTTTACACCGGATATATGTTGAACTATTCCAAAGATAGACTGAAACCGCTTTCAGCGTACGGATGAATTTATTATTATAGGACACGAAGTCCGCGTGACTGAATTACGCGGTTTATTGAAAATTATTTAGACAGCCAAAATATTTTCATAACAAATCGCCTATAGAAATAGAACAAACATGGAATCAAATGTTCGTGTTACTGACTCCCTCGGTCAGTTTGGTCCGATTCTAAATCGGTTAATAAAACAGTAATTTTTTACGGATGCCGTCTACCAATGAAATATCATAGACACCAGTGTCAATACATTGTATAAAAATATATATACTAGAATATTATTGAGCGTGCTTCAATTTTAGCGGTAAAAACATTTAATTCTGCACGGTATTCGTTGTTCGTGTCCAGCAAATGGGTGAAATCCTAGTGATTCATCGAAAACATATAGAAAATATACAGGGAGCCAAAAAAAAACTGGTGAAATCATTACCATCGACTGTACGAAATGCGAATTTAAATTAGACAAACCGAGAGTCTATGTTTCACTTGAACGACTCAAAAAAACGTTAATACCGGAGCTTAATGCCCCAGCGAATTACTTCCCAACAAAGAAATAGAACTGTTTTTTTCAAATTTCCTTCGTTTCATTACACTATTTAAAAAATAAAACTAGTTTTTCAAATCGATAAAATCAATTTCGTAATTGACGGGAAGGTTTCAGTAATAATATCCTGATGTAACTCATCGGCCGTAAAATCGGGCTAGGTACCGGATAAGGAACAATTAATAGAAATTCTTCCAGTTACAAAACTGTCCCATCGGTTGCGTAAATTTGAATATTTAACGAGTTCATGCCCCGTAACAGTCTTCGAGGAATACAAGTAGCACGGAGTAGGAATTAAAAAGAAAGCGGACAACAATGCGAGGAGCCGAGTTATCGACTAGTTTCAATTGGCACTTCCGCGTCTCGAAGCGTTTTAATTAATGAGACAACAATGAATCATACGCAGATGGAAACGATAGCGGGCTCGTTTCCAGCGAATCCGGCTCGTTAACGCAGGCTCGTTAGGAAAATTTGTTCGCAGACGGCCGCGGCGCGAGCACCGTTCAGCCCGTAGAAAACGGCCGTAAACGCGGGGCGATTTTCACTTTCACGAGCTGTTGCACAAGAAACCGAAAAATGGCGCTCTGCCAAACCGCGATTTCAGTCCGGGTTGAGAGGAGAGAGAGAGAGAGAGGTAAAAAAATAAACGAGCGTGAGAAATAAAAACCTCTCCGAAGTCAATATATTGCATTGTGCCTGTCGAATTATATTTTCCATGTTTCAAATAATTGAGAAACAAAATAACGGCCGACTGGAAAGCATTAGCGCAACAGGATCCGACAGTTTGTACTGTGAAGGTAAACAGTTCTGTTCTTACTTCATCAGTCTTATATGAAAATAGTCTTCGCAAGAATATCGGCCACGGAGGAAAACATTTTCTTGAATTCAATTACTGAGAACATTTGTATTGTTTTGTCGAGGCCACATTATTTATGCAATCTATGTTGGGCAACATAATTTAATTGCATTCCCGATGAAATATTCAAATTGTCGATTGAACGACAGTTCGGTTCGAAATTCAAGAATTCAAGAACGTTATACAGCGAGTTTTTGTTTTTTGCACACCAGGTCTAACAGTGGACTTGCTGCAGCCCACTTGAGCGCTGTACATTATTTCCGTTTTACAGACTTTAACGAGCTTTTAATGAGCGCATTAAGCTTGATCTAAATCTAATCTTAACCTAACATAGCTTAAAGACCCTCACGGTTTCGATGGAAATGCTTTGGGCTTCGGGGTCATCCCCCTGCTATAATTTAAAACAAAAACCAACCTTTAATTTATTTACAGAAAAATTCCACATTACAGAAATCATCGAATTCTAAAAGCTGAACAGCTAATTTTAATGTAATGTACTCTCAGATGTATTGCTTCATTTATACGCCTCGAAAAAGCGAATGAACGGATACTGAGGAAGTGAACATTTCAGCACGGGGCCGGTTTATACATGTGTTGAAACTCTATCGTTATGAAAGGTGCAAAACAATGTAATCGCAACCAGTAAACGTAAATTGGATCGTAATTAAACGCGTAAAACGGACTGTAAACCGTACAAACAGTTTCTTTTAAATCGATTTCTCGCTGAGCGACTGTAAAATAAATACCGGCCTAACATAAGAAGGGGATAAAATGGGACCTGACAATTACCTTAGAAAGCGTGTCAGTTATTGGGCATCAACTTATGGCACAAAAAAATTAAGAAAGCGGGGCCTCATTTCCCACGGCGGTGAAGACAAAGTTGCTGTGGATCCAGTACCAGTTATATCCTAAACTATCTTCAGTTTAACACTCTGAACAAATATCCCGAATGGATGGGGGACCGTTCAGAGGCTATTATCCACAGTTCAACATTTCTCTGTTTGAACACAAAATCAAATATTTGCATTGGTGAGTATAATCTTGTTAGAGGAGAATCGCACAACTACTGGAATTTCAAACAAAGGAACAATGTTAAAACAATGTCCGGTTTAAGACCACCCGATGGTATGCGAGATAAGACTCTCACGATGATCGCATACTTAAAATTGCAATATCGTTCGCACCCGCGAAATGTCAACAATGACTTGAGATTTCGAAGCTCGGAGAATCGTTAATTTCTGTTCCACATCGAATAACGGACTGTACGGTGGGGGGGTATGAGAAACGGACGGGTAGCGTGAAGCAAATTCATTTCTAGAACAGAGCCGACGAATAAATAACCATGCAAATCGAGCCGCAATAAGGACGAAAGCCGGAACGAGGAAGCGTCCCCCGCGAGGCCCGACCGGTTGCAGGGAAGAACTGTAACTCGGCGAGCCATTTAATAGAAGATAAAGGTTAACGAACCGGCGGCGTAGTGTTATTGGTAATTTTTTTTTACGATCGCCATGTGAAAACGTCCCACATAATTGTTTCACGATTGTTTGCAAAGTCGGGCGGAAGAGATGGGGTCGGCCCGAGGGAATATCTCTTCTTACACGTAGGCGCCCAGTTCATAAACCGGGTTCCTCGATTCGTTCGGCACTCTTCCAATATGCGCCCCTCCGAGAATATCTCATCATACAACTATGATCTATATTTTTAAAAAGGTTCGTACGACGCGTTAGTAAAACAGAATAATTCACGATAAAATGGACTAAAAGGATGGACTAAACGACAAGCAACTTTTTAAAAAATGTGTAAATCTAAGAGTGTATGTAGTCAGAATTATCAATAAATATAGCGCAAGTTTAAACTTCTTTGTTTAAACACAAAATGTATTTCTACCTTCACCCATTAACGAAGCTCTATCCCAATAATACAAGAAAAGACATAACCTCTTAAACAAATCCCTACCGATCTAAAAAGAAAGACATTCCGACCATTAACTGGAAAATAAAGACGGATAACCTTATATTTTATGACAAACAAGAAACAAGAAAGTATAAAGTGAAGTGCCGACAGGATGCCCGAAGCAAACGACTCACTGGTCAAAAGAGCTACTGAATATGGCGGGCGAAACCGGTCTAGCAAAATACCGAACTAGCCAGGGGAATTCGAGAGAAATATTGTATTCCAAACCCCCGCAGCCTTACGCTTTTTCGCAGCCGGCAGGTCCCGTTGGAAGACTCCGGACGAGGATGAAAGTTGTCAAAATTCGTCACATTTCGCGATAGGGCGGGCGCGGGTCAGGGGGACGGCATTAGCATATTCAACCATACTGTATGAGAAATCACGGCGCAAGATGGGACCGAAGTTGTACACCGAATTAGCATACAGGGTCAGCGCGAGTCCCATTTATATCCGGCGGAGATCTGGTAGCGATAGCGATAAATCCGACCGGTCCGACGAGAAACGTTTGTTATTTGTCGGGTGAATATGGACGCGACAGAGAACCGCCACCTTCATTAACTGAGCCCGACCTCAATTCCATAATCCGTTGATTTCTTGTTCCCCCTATAGAACGCTCCAGATCCGGAGTTGTCTACGAATTCAGAAGGTAACTTTCGACCGACGGTTTACTTTCACCATTCAGTGGAAATCTGTTTTAAGTGGTTTCATATTTTTCACGATATTCAATATTTCCAACGGCCTCGAGTCCGATTTATTGCCTGTCTCTTATAAGTTCATTAATTATAAGTAAATGAAAACCCCCCCAAAAAAAGTATATATACAAAATACCAGCTACAGAATATGTAAGTCCACCGGCTTCGTTGTAATTGCATAATTCGAACGACCTAGCGAATCGCAGCCGTTAAATGGACAAAAAAACGTACTATGAACGACATAAAATGTCTTAAGGAGGTCCCTATAAATAAATATTCCCTGGTTTAATTACCACAGCCGGAACCGGTAACGTAGTGTTTCTGGCTTCTCATCGCAGTTTCTACAAGTGGCCGGGGGAATCGACCACGGGGGGAAAACCGGGAAAGAAGAAATTTATTAAACGCTCCAATTTTCGATTTTATCTCGTGCGAAAATCTCGGAATGGGGGAAACAGTTTCGGGGTAGCTTTTCAAGAACGCAATTTAAAACCGGAGATGAATATCCAGACGTTTGTCCCACCACCGAAGAGACCCGCTGAAGACAAAATGAGCTTGCTTGCAACAAACTTTCACCTAAAGAGTTCCATCTCAGTATCAACAATATAACGAAAAATTGAACTTTTTCGTTCAAGCGCAGAAAGGAAACAATCGACATCAAATTTTTACTAATGAACCCAGCGAAAGTCTTACTCCGTTAACTCTTGGAGCCGGCATTTAATCCGTAACGAAAACGTTATGTTACAATTACAGTATAAACTTAAATATTCGCAGTTCAATTCAATAAACTAATTTCCGATTATCAATGACCGTTGTCTATATTAAAGCTTCGCATATCATGTTGCTGAACACAGTATAATTGGCAGGTTGTGTCATAGGAATGAATGAACGAGAAATGGTCAAATCGTGCCAACAATGAGCTGGGTTCATACGAAGAATTCGAATATGAAAAACTTGAATGAATGCAGCGCCTGAATTGATTACGGTCACCCGATTGTCTGGGGGGCGAAATTGAGCTGTTCAACCCGGTTATTATGGACACAACATGAGAACCGCTTCGGTCTCGATTACGATTGTTCGAAAGAACCATAACAGGCAGGAAACGCCTAGTTCCCTCTCTCCCAAATTAACTACTAGCCGAATCAGAAAACAATCAGATTTCTGAAGCCCAAGAATGGGCTGTAGGATCGTTATGGATATTAAATACCCGGAAACCTGTCCCAGTTTTAATTCTTGAAAAACCAAGAAACAGAATTCGAACCACTTCTGTTTAAATTAATTGCTTGTATTGTATTCAACACAGCATCGATAAACTAGCGCCCCCTGAGTTGGGTGCGGATATGTACTTAACTAAAGTTCATTAGGTACACTTGCACAGATAAACTAGCGCCCACTGAGGGTGGCGCGGAAATTTAATTAACTAAAGTTCATTGGATACACTTTCACCGATTAACTAGCGCCCCCTTGAGTGTGGTGCGGAAATGTACTTAACTAAAGTTCATTGGGTACACTTGCACAGATAAACTAGCGCCCCCAGAGAGTGGTGCGGAAATGTACTTAACTAAAGTTCATTGGGTACACTTGGACAGATAAACTAGCGCCCCCTTGAGTGTGGTGCGGAAATGTACTTAACTAAAGTTCATTGGGTACACTTGCACAGATAAAGTAGCGCCCCCTTGAGTGTGGTGCGGAAATGTACTTAACTAAAGTTCATTGGGTACACTTGGACAGATAAACTAGCGCCCCCTTGAGTGTGGTGCGGAAATGTACTTAACTAAAGTTCATTGGGTACACGTGCACAGATAAACTAGCGCCCACTGAGGGTGGCGCGGAAATGTACTTAACTAAAGTTCATTGGATACACTTTCACCGATTAACTAGCGCCCCCTTGAGTGTGGTGCGGAAATGTACTTAACTAAAGTTCATTGGGTACACTTGCACAGATAAACTAGCGCCCCCAGAGAGTGGTGCGGAAATGTACTTAACTAAAGTTCATTGGGTACACTTGCACAGATAAACTAGCGCCCCCAGAGAGTGGTGCGGAAATGTACTTAACTAAAGTTCATTGGGTACACTTACACAGATAAAGTAGCGCCCCCTTGAGTGTGGTGCGGAAATGTACTAAAGTTCGTAGTGAACTTGCACCGATTATTTAGATTACTAAAAATAAACTTTTTTCAATAAATTTTGGATCGACGGGAAAGCTTTTATGATCGGAAATACACAATCATGATGTCAATTTAAAATTCAATTAATAATTACGTATATGTTTTATAAAAAAAGTCATAAAAACTAGTCTATTTCAGATTTTACGAACAGGATCTGTACTGCAACAGATAGTGAACGGGACTAAAAAAGCATTTCAACGAAAATAGGTCGAGTAAAAGGTGCGCTTCATTTCACCTCCTGCACCGTCAATTTCGTTTACGTCTTCGTGGCACAAATCAAGAAGTAAACTCCCTCCATACTTCAGAACCTCTACCCGAGATTAAAACGGTGCTCGCCTCTCGACCTGCTATCCAAGTCTGATGAGTAAGTAGTACCGCTGACTAGTCTTACTCCCTACTCGTACTTCTCAAGCCGTCGTATTATTTATACCATTTAGTCATTACCGTATCGCCCTTTTATTGCTTGTTACGATTGTAGCTACACGATAAAAATTAAAAGAAAGAATTAGCGATTCCATAAATGAGGTTCCACTTTGGAAAAGTAACGCTCATAGTGACACGAGTACGAAAGAGAAGAGAAGATATCATTGGACATATTCGTTACAGCATCAAATAGATATACAAATATTAATTGTGTAAAATATTTAATTTTTTTCAAATAATTTACAAACAATAATTATTTGGAACTCCGGAAATTATTGATAATTTTTTCCAAGTCGATCTTCCCGTTCACTTTCTCCAGATATGTGGTCCACGTTATTTATGCCGACAACATAAAGGAGAAGCCAGAGAGGAGAATCTCAGAATCCAAACTCAAAATATGAAAAATATTTTTGACCCACGGTAGATATTGAGGAACCTAATGAAGTATGAAGTGCAAGCATAGGAAGTAAAGCAGAGCGCAGGAGTCGGGCTTGATTCTCTACGCTCGTGGAGGATAACGTGGCCAATTCTACCCCACATTTTCAAGATGCGCGAATACTCTCTCTCTCCCCCTTTCTCTATCCCCAGTCTCGTCCTAATGAATTTAGGTAAAATTACAAATGTGTGTGAACACCGAGTTTCACAAATTAGGCCCGCCCGAGGATAACGTTTTTTGCTAATTATTGTTAACGGGACAACGAAAGTACAGAATCTTTAATATTTTGAGTTGTACTGTTCACTCTCCGGGAACAAAATATTAGCACATGACTCAAACAATCGGATAATAAAAGAGAAATTACGATGTCGAAAAGCTGTCTAATGCTAATTTTCTGTCTTCGCCTATATTTGGGCTCAAGCCCAATGACACACCACGAATGACTTAAAGTGACTTGTGCTTTTATTGTATACACTCTGTCACAGCTATTTCTTTAATACGTATTATAACATATTACTATTCCGATTGCAAATTAATTACCGGACGATTAATATTAATTTACTCTCTGCATCGGGGCCTCAAACAATTAACATTTATCTACTCTCTCTCCGGCGAGTCGGCACACTTAGCGCTGGGACGGACGGGCGAGCGTGAGGTAAACGCCTGGAAAAGTCTTCAAAACCAGACGCCCCCACTGCTTTCAAATCGACCAAGTGAAAGCTGACGGGGGGGGGTTCGCCAATTTATGCACTGTCCACTCGCGAGGTCCGCGAACAAGAGGCCTCCTTCAGAGCTTTTCGAAACGTCGGGTCATCGGTCCAAGCATTGTAAGACACGACCGAAAAAATGGAGGTCGAAAAAACTGTAGAAAAAAAATAATTCCAAAAATATCGGCAATGCGCCGAACAATTTTCGGAATCGTGTATTCCGCAGTTTTTTAGGCCAAATGAAACCCTCTTGTGCTACAAGTGCACGAAGTGAAGAAATATTCCAACCCAGTTACAATCGTCCAATTAATTACCCTATAACAATAATTATAAACAATAAATCGCCGCCACCTGTAACCTAGAATTCCTCAAGACAACACACACACATTTTAAATTTTAGAGAAATTTTGGGGACTCAAACTTTTCTATAGAATCAACACCTGGCGATGCTTTGTCACTGTCGAAAGTTCACTGAAGCACATCTCGTTTAATGACAGTATTACGAAGCCCAATTACGAAAGCGGAAACCGGTTAATATAATTATTTATTTTGTTTCAATAAAATGCAAGGGGAAGCGAGAGAGTTGATCTAATCACTTTGTAGGGGGAGAAAAAACCTGGTAAGAGCAATGATCGAAACCTGTTTATACGGGAACTACAGTACCGTAATTATCTTCAAATCAAATGGTCGTAGTGATATTTTACTTGCACTTTACTTAATTTGCTTGAAATGATTAACTACCACAAGAAAAATGTTCACTATACAGGAAGAAAATAAAGACATTGTCAAACCCAACCTTTTCCAACTTTACATGTTTAATTCGAGAATAATTTAGGACGAATTAAGGAATAAAAGAATAAACGGGGAGAGTTATTCAATAATTTCTGGAGCTGGCAGGAACTATTCTTTGTTAACATAGTGAAAGTAAACTTTTCCTGACTTCGAACCATCGAGACAAAATTTAATGAGATAAATGTTTCATTTAAAACGTCTTCCGTGGTAATAAAATAAAAAACTTTCGGATGATAAAACGCTCAACGAATATTCTTAACGTGAATCGGGGAAATAAAAAAGTAAAATGAAACGAAACTGTGAAAAACTACCCGTGAAACGGTGCTCATAGTTATAAAGGATCCTGCTTAACTCTTCTATATCAACAGACTTTCTCTTTTAGTAACAATAATCATTCGAACACAATGAGACTGAGCGTTGTCACGCGAAGAATTAAATAATATTTTCGTGCTATATACCTACATATATTACGTAAAGAAGACGTGAATACCTGAACTTCCTCGTTCACAACAACTAAGGACACAGTTCCTTATATGAAACGTAAACCCAATAACGTTATCATGATGTCATTATTTACTTCAAACTGACAAAAGTTGTTTCAAAATAGAGAAATAAAAATAACAGTTTAAAAAGTTTTAAGAAAAAAATCTAGTCTTTCCAGCGCATTAAATGTACCTATTCATTCGTACTAAAGATGAAAGTTGGTAAATAAAAAAATTATTTCAATATACAAACACAACATAAAATAGAACGATTAATTTAATCGACCTCGAATCGAAATAAATATATAATTTATCAATTAATAATTAATAACCATTTAATATCTACCCAGCAGTGTTTAGTTACCGTTCTCTTTGTTGATTTGGAAATAGACTACTCCGTCGTTTGTAGACTTTTCTACAAGTCAGTAAATAGTAAAAAATAGTTTCAATATAAATGTAACAATTAATTGAGGAAATAATTCTTTATTCATCAAGTAATAATGAATAACCGTTCAATATCCAGAAATTGTCAGTTATGATTCTTATAATTCATTGGGAAATATATTCTGTCGTTTGAAAACTGGCCTATTCGATTATTCCTCATTTAAGATCAACATTAGCCATAAATATAAAAGTGCTTTAAGAAAATTTATTATTGTATTCGTCTGTCATACCATCGTGCGATATATAAATTGTTGTCTAGGTAGCGTTCCGATTTGAAAATTAAAAACATACCCTTCTCTTCCTGATAGCTCTGTGATCGAGCAGATCCTCCATGGACCTCCTTTTGGCGAAGAGCTGCCTCGGAGGCGGAGGATAATCGATTTGGTGGTCCTCCGGATCGCTATAATTCTCGGAGCGGACCGTGTCCAAGGACCTGGACCTGTGCCGCCCCCGCTGGAGCATACAACTGCAGGTACATCGGGGCCTTGGAGGCGGTTGGGGCGGCGGCGGCAGGGCGTCCCTGTACAGGGGCGCCATCCAGTAGTACTCGCGGCCCTTGTTAGCCGCCGCCGGCGTGTAGTAGTAGTCGGGGGGCGGGGGCGGGGGCGGCGGCGGAGGTATCGCGTAGTGTACGGGGGCGGCGTGGTAGAGGGGCGGCCAGGGGCGTCTCAGCATCATCCTCGGTCATGCTGGTCCAACACAACACTCCCGCTCGAAAGCCGACACCGCACTGTTACCCGGGCCCGCTTCCTCTCTCACTCCCTCCGCCGCCACCCCCACCTCGCTCCGTTCGTTCTACCTTCTCGTTCACGGCAATTACGAAACCGGCCAACGCCCTAATTTACAACGACGGGGAGGAACTCGAAGAAACCGCGTAGGGTACTGTATTTCCGCGTAAAAGGGGGAAAGTGAGACGCTCATGATGGAGAGCCGTTTAATTTCCGATGCACGTACCAAACCCGCTCTCCCGTCCGATAATCTCCGATCGCGGGGTGGCCGTTTTGCTAAATGCCCCGTCTTCCAGATCGTTAGGAAACTTTCATGCGGACCGCTCTAAAGAAACACTCGAGAAAGATTGTCACCCGCGATATTTCCTGACGCTCGCGATCATTAACAAACCGCATAATAGCGGGTTGTGCAACAGAGTCAAAAGCAATTACCGTGTTGATTCGCGTTTATCCGATCGCCAGATCTATATCGAGTAATAGATATATAGTCGCACGTTACATAAAGTGTATTTGGTTACTGGGTGACCGAACGATGATCTTAACGCGTTTTTTCATAATAAAGTTTATTTTTCCAGTAAATATGCTTCCTGACACCACAAGAATATAATCCCTAGACGATTTAGAGTGTATTACACGCCAAACTGAAAGACTTCTACTATTGCTTATCCTATAATGTAGCGTGGTTCATTACGGTATTCATCAGTTTGTAGAAAGTATTAGTCTAGGAAAAAAATTAAACGCGTATTATAAATTTCCTGTTAATAGGCTAGAACTGCTTCGATAATGTCTCCTCGGAGAGGCGCCGCACAAATGCGTGTAAAAGTGCCGTTGAGCGAGGTTTTTCTGGTACTCTTTTTTTTTTGAATGATTAGAAATCGGCTGCGTAAAAGTGGACGGAGCAGGAAAAGTTGTCGCGAGGGGAACGGCCGGGTTTTAATGAGAGCGAAAATGGGCAGCTTTGAGAAGGGATATCAATTAGCCTACTTGCTCTCGGAGATGGACGCTAAACAACACCTGGCGGTGGCGGTACGACAGCGCACCGTTCCGTTCTCCCTCTCGCATTCACTCGCTCCACATATCTTTATATTCTCTACGCTCCGACCCCCCAGATAACGTTCCTCGTTGCGGCCCTTTCATGTCTTTCTAAACCCGCCTTCGACACAATTCAACCACAAAAAATTCCCCACCAATTCCATTGGTACTGGCCAATACATTAGGGTGTCCCATAAGTTTCTTTTTCCCCTCGCTTGAATGACTCTAACTGGCCGTGTTTATATTTACATTTAATTTGATCTCTTATCCGTTTATGACATAGGTTTCAGTTGTCCCAGAGCTCTTTCAAAGTGCGTTTCGTCGGTGACAAAGTGTCTTTTACAATTTTTTTCCTGCACGGAGAGCAGAAAGAAGCATTTGCGGCATGTTACACTTCATTGTTCTAAAAAATGCAACACTGCAGAGGACGCTGCAGACGAGATTTGGCACCGTTTACGGGAAAGGCACTGCGACTATCAGGACCGCCAGCAATTGGTTTAAGAAATTTATAGTTGGCAATTTTTAGTTGATGTGATGAGATAGTGGATGCCACCAACATTCCCACGACAACGGTGCATAAGAATTTAATCAAGACGGGATATGTGAATCGATAATATTGTGTATTCATTTCGCTCCAGAAAATGGAAGAAACTTATGAGACACCCTATAAATTTCAAGCACCTTCCGAGATGTACAAAAAAATCTACCCCACTCTTTTTCTAATTTCATTCAAAAAATTCAAAATGAAATGATGACTGATCGAAACATCGACATCACAATCGGCCGATCAAATTTAAATTAGCGCTCGGTAAATATCACAAAAAGGTGTATACAAACGTCATATTTACTCGCCACGCGCAGATAACCCAACGACCCCGTTCCTCCCACGGAATACTGAGAACGATGCACATTCGACGATGTTATGAGAAAAAAAAACATGGAGGCGGATAACTGAAATCACGATTCGGGGCGGAGAAGGCAATTAGATATGAATAAATGGTACAGCGATTTTCAATTAGGAGAGAGAAACGGGACGCACACGGTACGAGGGTTTAGTGTGTCAAACGCTGAATTCCCTACAGTCCGCATATCATTTACCAGCTAATATAATCAAGGAGGAGGATTTAATCATATAATTTAATTAACGGACAATTAAAGAAAAAACAAAAGAACGCGATGGTTACAATGTTTATATAAGACCGGGACTTTTTCACCACAGTAGATTGAGGAGCCCATACATTAAAAATCCAATTAATTAATAAGTAGATTAATCATGTGATCAAATGGGAAGAAATATAACTAGACATTATTATATTCTGTTAGTTACTAGTGCCCTTTCATTTTACACATTATTTTAAGGGGTTCATAGGGAATATAACTAAGGGGTTTTATATGAGAGAAACTATAAGAAAATAATAGGATAAAGGTTTCTTATACGAATATGAATATTTCTTCCGGTATGCATAAATTTGTTGTGAATTCAATGTATGTATATGTTATATTTTTTTTTCTGTTGCAACAGATATTATAATGATAGTGATTAAAACTCGATAAAAAATATTAATTAAACCTAATTCATTAATTAGACGACGGCAGTAGGTCATCTATAGCGTCACGCTTTATAATGAAAATAATGGGGTATTGAAGACGACGAATGTGTACAGTGTCGGGGCGCCCTGAAATAATTGCTGTTTTATCAATGCGTCTTTACAAAACAGCAATTGCTCCTTTCCTTTCATTCTGCGTCCCTTTTTTTCTGTACGATAGAAAGTTTCATTTCCTCGAACCAATTAGACCTAGATATTGCGAAAAATGGGGGGGGAATGTCGCAGATAGCCATATCCGACAATGGACAGGCCGAATGTAATTCGATTACGAAGCAATTATGTGTAGTATTAGGGGGAAGGCGACGAATGAAACGAGGCTGGCCGAAGTTGGAGGTGGGGGGGAGTTGAAAAACGCGTACGAAAAATTGCTGAAAGACGACGCCGCCTGTATGGAAATATTTAGTACGGGCAAACAAAAGGTAGCGCGTTCCCAAAAGGGAGAGGAAACGCGCTCCAGTTGAGAACGGGCCCGTGCACGTCCCCGAACTTCGATGGAGTTGGCGAAATAACAATTTCCTATCCAGCTGTCCGCTGACAGAAAGGAGAATGGAGATCCAAACAAGGCTTAGAAGACGCCTTCCACGAATGAGGAAAGAAACTCTTCTTCGGAGTAATCAGAAGGGCCGTTTCTTCTGAAATACTTGCGCGGAATTTTTTTTTTCAAAAACCGGCACATCTCACTTGTTGATAGCGGAATTGAAAACGTCAAATATTTCTTTGATACTTAATTAATTAAAGTAATTAAAATACAGTACGTAGTTATTCTATTGAAGTTCTTACAAGTGGTACGATTTTCGAGCCCGGTCGAGACGACCAACAGTTTCTCACTCTCGGATAGACCGAACCGAAGCGACAGTGAAAATTGCGTTTAAGGTCTGTATCACGGACAATTGCTTCCACTTAGACCGCCGAATGTGGGAACATCTGACACTGCCAACCGCGACAACAAATCCTATCTTAAATTCATTGTCTCTTCATCTATTTTCCTCCAATAACGTAATTTTCTTCCCTCTACAAATGTTAATTATCCGCCTGCTTTGAAATTTAATATCTCAGTTATCGGCGTTGATCAATATAACTTAGACTGAGAACAATAAAAAAACTCGCCTAAACGAAATCGTGCGTGGAACAAAATTCAAATCAATTCGAGACATTAGTACGCACAACTGTATTATTTTCACATGTAAAAGGGAGCAAGTGATTGTATATAGCATATACTGTATGAATGCAGCATTCCCGTAATTAGTACTGTTTCATATTCTTTCTTTCATTTTTCATTTTGACATTTATCATTTTTTACTGTGATAGTGAATTAATTTTTTTTACAATATACCTAAATGACTAACTACAAACTAACCTACTAACTAACTGAATAAATATTTTGATTTCTTAGGATTGACGAAAGAAATTCAATTCACCTAGGTCGAAAATATCTGTCTTTGAATAGAAGTACTGAAATAAATCAGTTTTTAGTTAAGGCCTATTTAAAAAAAAAACCAACTAACAGGCTCAATTCGGTAGTCACACGCGAGACGCGTGTTCCGAGTGGGGAGTATCGCTATAAATATATTTCTCTCGTGGGGGGGAAAAAAAGCGGAACCTGAATATTTAACGATAAAAGAGCGGCAGAAGTTTGGCCGACTGAAGGCCCGGCAATTTATACCCGCCGGTCGTCCGCGACATTATTCAACGGGCCGAACCGCTCTGGTAGTGGAACCACTTGAGGAGAACGTGAACAGACTAGTCCGAAAAGACTTAAGGAAGTACACATCAGTATGGAATAAGCGTTTATTAAATATCGGAATCACCGTCGTTATTAAAATAATTTACGTAAAAAAAGGTTCCCATCATCGTCGTGACAGTGCAAAAATGAAAGCAGGTTAAACAAGTTATAATTGCCGCAAGAAATATGGAAAGTTTTTATCACCTATTAATTTGTTATTCATATTTATGAGTCAACTAATCAGCTTTTTTATAAGAATATACCAAAGAAAGTTTAATAACTCTAATAATTGAAAAATGATTATCTAAAAAACCAACTGTCTTTAATGAAACATGCGGTCACTATAACTCAATTGGGGTTATAAAATAATTATTTTATGATCGAACGTAGTCCCAGCTGTCGAAGCTGTTATTTTAAAAAGATTTAATATAAGTTATTTTAAGATAATTCAAAATACTGCGGTAGCGCAAGGATTCCAATATCAGAATGAGAATATCCTCATTTAAGAGACCCGAGGGATTTAACCCGCCGGGCCTCTTATTAAAATGCTACCACCAGGGGTACAGTGATAAATAATTGATATGGGCATAACATTCCACTAAATGGACCTCAGGGGTGCATAACCCTAAAATGCTTTACGTGGGGGTAAATGGCAGTGCGGAAATCCTTATTACCGATTTCTAGTGCCGTTCTTACAACTCATTCGCTGCGCAAGGCCGGTTTCGGCCTCTCGTCATCCTCAGCAGTATCGTCATCGTCTCGTACCATCAGTCGCGAAATTTTCGAAACCCTGTCGAAAATCCCAAATAGTATCTCCGTACACTATTGAATACGGCGGCGGGTCGAACAAAGTTGGAGATTTAACCGTGAGATCTCCGCCATTAGACACGGGCCCGGAATCGCACGCGATACGCCAAGAGGCAAGAACGTTTCAATTTTTGCATAAGCGAAAGCGGAAAAAACAATACGGCCCCGATTCGCGTGACTATTGGCCATCGGCCACGGTGAAGAGGGCAACAATTAGACGGCAGCGTTGCCGGGCTTTCTCCAACCTGCGGTAGACTTCGTTCCGCCGTTATGTAAAGAAAATTAAAAAAAAAAAATTAAGCCAAAAGGGGACCGTGATGCAACGCTCATGCGAGGATATAAAGGAGAGAAAAACATGTTAAGACCGGGCCCGTTGCACAATACCGAGTCAGATTTATTCACTCATTGTAAACATCTTTCCTTGTCTTTAATTTGCTTTCATGAAACGCGATGTGCAGTGAACGGCGTTGTTGGAAGTTGGGAAATCGAAAGGGTGATTTCATATACTGGGCCCCGATACACAGCTCTACAAAATTGTAGAGCAAAAATCACTTTATTCAATAACTGAGTCAAATATTACTCATAAATGTATCAGTTACTGATGAAAAGATTCGTCAAATAAAACACCTTGTTTCAAACTTCCACGACAACAGAGATGAAAACAAATGACTGCCAAATTTCACATAGCCCTAACGGAATTATCAGGGAGGGAAAAAACTGAATAATGGGCGGGCAGTGTGGAGTTAATTATTTAACTCAAAGTGAAGTAGCTGAGAATTCCGATTGGTTGAAGCGCCGTAAAATAATTCTAAAGAGTAAAAATATAAGAACAGACATTCACCGTAGCGTTAACACAATTTCATTTCAGGAAAATTTTTTTCAAGTAATTAAGCAACGTTAAACGTTCTGAGCGTACAATTTTGACTTGGCGAAACTGCAAATTCCGGGACACACGCGGGAGGAGGAATACGGGAGTTTTCGTGTCGCCCACTCACCATTCCGGCAGGCCTCGAAAAACACTAAGAAACATCAAAGAATTTCAAGCGTCCTCAAAAAAAAAATGATCGGTCGGGGCACAATGAAGGCGAAGTAAACAAGTGTTACGGGCTCCTTTCAGGGGAGTGTTCGCGGCGTTTCCTCTCCACAATATGTCCTTTCCTCGGAAAAGCACAATAACTTTTACGGTACCCTCAGCCGGCCGTCGGTATGGTTTTGATACACCCAGTGGCCCATTGGGCGGACAATGGAATTTTCGCTCCGGAGAGTTCAGAACGGTACAGGTCCGCGGCGCAGTGAGACGCTCCTCTAAAACCAATGGCTCGCTAAAGCAGAAGCTTTCACGTTTTGTCCAAGGAAATTTCCAACTGTTAGGAATCAGCACTCAGATATATTTTATATATTATTTCTTTTCATCTCAGCGCTTATATATTTTTGTATATATCGGCTTTAGATATTTTCAACGTTCGTCAAAGGTCATCCCGGCGTGTCCATAGGCCAGCCAGTCTCCACCGTTCACTCGCCTCAAGGAAATACAGTTGCGACACTCCGATCCGCATAAACAGTACACGCACACCAATTGCCCTTTAGTCAGAAGTGAAAGTATGAGAAAGGAGCAAGTGGAACAGGAGCGGGTTATAAAGTTAAATAAATTAATTAACAATATTCTAAGACTCCGAAACAACCGCCGCAGAGTAATAAACATTAGAATTACAAGACAGGCGCCAATTAATATATAACCTTATAGTATTCAACATATTAAGTGGATTCAGTAAAATAATTTTTTTAAATAGTGTACTAAGAATCCTTATTCGGGATATCTGGTGAGCGAAACACAAGCCCGGATATTCCCCTTTCGTAAAATGAAAAATCCTAACGGTACAGCAATCTCCGCTCCGTATTGCCACGAGAGTCCCGTACAACTCCGGCCAGGAATCCGCACCGAAAATTATTCCTACGCCAATGAGTGTCAAACAGATTGAAAGAAAAATTAGACTGCGAATTATAAGAGACTGGACTGCGAGACGGCCGTGTTAAAAATAGTTTCTCCCAGTTCGAAGTGTCCCCCGCCGGACTGGTTTTCAAGCGTGAAAAACGGGAATAGCAGCGAGAAGAGGAATACTCTTGTTTACCTACTGGGGAACCAGTTGCATTCCGGTCGGGACTTGCAACTTGTGAAAAGGGGATAATTTTTTTTTTTGAATAATACAAAACTAACCATAAACGGTAGGCGGGGGAATTCAATCGCTGACACAGAATACGATCGGCTCCAGTCCATTTATTTGTGGACCAATTAAAAGATTCCGTCTCGACGTGTTTACTTGAGACCAGTATTAGTGAGTAGCTGGTCACATCGAGGGAAAATAAAACTTTATTCTTGGTCCAAATAATTATAAATGCACGCTTACTGAATAGTTTGAAAGCATTAAAAGTGAAAGGGTTTCGCGTGAATTGACTTATATACATAACGTGTATGTAAACTCAGCAAGCAGAAGGTGGCTTATAAAATTCGGGGGAACAACGACTAAATTTTTTGACTAAATAAGTCATCTAAGTATAGAGATATCTAAACTGTCTTTAAACAAAAACAGAGTACATTTATGTTGCTTCCACTCAATGTGGTAAAATGAAACTCGAACGAAGCTTCAACTAAATTAGCAATTACGGTACTGTAATTCCGGAGATAGTTTTCCAATGAAATCCCATCGATCAATAAAAGTGTAACAGTCGTCCCTGTTCTGGGGAGCCGCGAAGCAAGTTCTTTCCCCGCCCCCCGCCACCACCCAGCTACCCTCTCCCATCGCGGCTTTAATTTATGGGCCGTCCCACTTACCGGGTTATAATCAAGATAATGCCAGAGTTACCGGTACCGGCCTGCTACTTGGGAAACCGTTCAGCTAGGCGTAACTTATTCAGCGAACAGTATCGCAGAACGGAGAAAGTACTGCAGGTCATATGGGCGGCGATAGAGGTATTTTTACCTTTAATTTATCTATGAGCAGGTCAACGGAGGTTCGGAATATCGCCCGCCGACAGAAAAGAATCAAGCTGCATCATGACTTGTGGCATTTCACTACAACATTCATTCACGTGTTCTACTATCTTGGGCTAAACCGGTTTCTGCCTGTCCAAATACAGTGCAGTACCTACGAAGTACAAGTATACAAAGAGCAAGAAGAACCACGCCTGATTGATAATACCGATCCAATTAAAAAAGTTATTTTTTTTATTCAAAAAATTATAAGTGTATTATAATTAATATTATGAGAAAATAAAATATCACACAACAATTTTCAAAGAATTTAACCTTAGTTCTCTTTAAACAAAAAACGTTAAAATCTATATATTATGTTCCCGAAGCGTGTCTCAAATAATAATAAAATTGCGTATTATTTTATTACGCTTTAAAAAGGAAAGTAAATCCGCCCCCCCCCACAATAGAAAACTATTGAAAACTAGAAAACACTTGTAAGCGGAGTCTTTAATGACGACACGGGCTTTCGAGACCGCTGGGAAAATCGACTGCCAAATAGAGACAGCCATTCGATTATCGGAAGTGTGGCAACGTGTGTGAAGTCACTATTGGCAATCGGGAAAATTTCTAATTAATACCACAGCATAAAAAACTTAGTGACCCAAGAATAATTGATTACACGAATTGAACAATCAGAAAACCCGGTTCAGAATTAATTATGGGTCAATAACAAGACCAATTGCGCTGTATATTTAAAAGATTTTCATTTACATCCCAGAGCGCAAACAAATTGTAAACTGGCAACATTTAAGGGCTTGACGAAACCGTTAAAATGTAAACCGATACACGTTTCCGCTATGGGATTTTCTCACATTAATGTCGCGCGGCAGCAACGTGTTATTAAAGAACCGGCCGATTGATATAAAAAGAAAAACCGGATTGCGCAAGATGGTGTTCCGAAAGTGTTCCCAAATAAAGGATTACGGAACGGACTTTCCTACGCCTCTTTTCCTTAGGAACTGAATACGAGCGGGTCGTATGGGCAGATTCACTGAAAGATAGCAATTCAGGTTGATTCGTTCCGCGAGGTCGTCCCCCCGTCCAATGGGTTTCACTGACGGTGTGGACAGAGAGAAACCACATATTTCCCATCTCGAGCTACCTACCAACCAAACTTGTAAAGTTGTATATATAAATTAGAACTCATTTCAGAAGTAAATCGCGTACAAACTGTTTCGCCCAAACCTATTTCCTGTATTTATCTCATCGAAATACCCCATTAAAACGGTTTACCTTAGACCAATAAATACATTACATGATAATTCGAAGATGAGAGAATTCTACGATAAAGGTAATAAGCATATTAGATAACCGATATGGTTTCATGTATTACACAACCAGAAGACTGCGTGACGTAACGTCCTAACTGAAAAAAACTCGACACTCGTGAAGAAACAGAGAAAAGAATTCTGACATATTCAATCCTAAATAAGACCATCCATAACGTTCCGGAAACTGTAATCATCCTCTGTCTCCGATCGCGCGTTTAGATCTACGATCTTCAGATTGATTAAATCGCATTAAATATCTATTTCGGGAATTATTAGTCTAACACACCTGTAAAAACAACCTAGATCTCGTTCTGCATCGATATATTGGAAAAAGTAAACTATATTGAAGTTTAAACGGGGCAATACTGCCTAAACTAATCATAAGCGTTTTCATCAACTCACAGAAAATGTATTCGAATAACTATATTTTAGCCGATAACTAAGGGCGCAAAGGCATTTTTACGATAGAGGTCGTGGAAGAACCAAATTTATTAATTATTATTAATATCCAGGGCGCGTTGGTACAGACTGAAACAACGGTAACGATTTCGGCAGAAGGCATTAACATTTCACAGACCAAATCTTGTGACCGAACGGAAGCCCGATCACCGTTACTATTTCCTGCTGTCCAGAAGCGGTTGGGGCTCTGAATTAAGTGCGGGCCGTTAAAATTAAATATTCACACGATGCGGGACCGCCCGAGCAGTTTCTCACCGCCACGGGTACCTGGCACTATTTTTTCGGGATAACGAATAGGGCCATTGCCTCGCACTGCCCAAATATATGCCGGGCGAAGGCAGACTGACTGAGCATATAAAACACGAATCATCAGCCATAAACCTCCTCACAAATTTTCAATTTTATAAATCGTTTCTATTTATAAAGTCCTGATGGCATTTAGTAAATTTGTTTTCATGACTGGCACCTACAGCAACACAAACCTATCTTTTAACCTACGCACTTAAAGCCTATTAAAATTTAATTAATTACAGAACTTAGTAGGAATACTTGAGTTCGTGAATAATACGTATTGTTTTTTTATTAATTAACCTACTACTATTTAAGCTACTCCTTGGTGGTTGGCCGATGTCACTGACACTCCTATCGTTTTGGTCTATATTTAGTCTTTCTAACGTATCTGTATAAACGTCTATCTGGAGCTCATCTTCACTACTACTTGTACCATGAGACTCTGTTTCAACGTTTTGCCATTGTTCTAATAAAAAAATGAATAAATCCGCGGGTTGAAAATTTCTAATTGTTATTACTAAATCTGTTACAAAGTGATATTTACCAAAAGAACTTATTTACCGAGAGAAGAATCACTTCCGATTTTCTCACTCGTCAGATCTATCTATACCGCTCGACGCTTCGAACCGGACTGAGCTCAGCTTTGAAACTCAAAACTCGCTGACATCTCTTTTATATATTTTAGTAATTTTACTAAATTGTCATTCGATGTCTTGCGCCACATTTCAAGAGAAAACATCGGGTAAAACATGCACGTATCAAAAAGTTGTGCAGAAATAACTTAATTCCCCGTAATCACTAATAAATTTCAATGTCCCCCTCAGAGGGGACAACGGAGTGCAAAGGGTTAAAAATGAAAGGATTCAATTACTACAAAATAATTTCACGGACATTCCAAAATGGGCTTTTCAGGTTAATTGAATATCAATCGAAGAATTCCAATATGGAAAATAATTTCCAATATGATCAGGGAATGGATCGGCACGTCCGAACCGTTAAATTGCACTGGACAGAGGTTGATTTACAAAAGAATTGTAAGCCGCTTTAGAAAGCGCTCCATATTTCACCGGAAGGAGGGCGCAAGGGAGTGATAACAATTTGGAGGTGTTAACTTTTTTTTTTCAATTGATATCCGCAACCGTTTAGTACAAAGTGCCGCTATTCGGGCGAAAGCGGCCCGCTGGACGGTACTACTAAATGCACAGCGATCATTTGCAGCGTACCGCGGAGTAAAAAGTGGTGGAGACGCTAAAGAAATCGGACGGACGGGAGCGATAAATAGGGAACGGCAGCGTACTCGAAATACCGAGCCGCGAAAGTGAGCAATGGGCCTCTTCTCCCCGAAATTGCCGGGCGAAAAACGAAAAACGAACCTCAACCAACAACCGACGTCTTCCTTCACAAAAGATCCTTCCTCCTTTATCAGACGTCAATCTGATTTCAGACACTCGGCCAGAGACGAGGGAGAAATTTCTGACGAGAATGAACTTCAGGAGCCGCGAAATTTTTCCTTTTAAAAAAGGGACATGTTTTGTAGAAGTTTGGATATCCAATAAACGGAAGATTACCGTTGCTGATTTCTTTACATTTCTAGCTTACGCCTGTTTTTCATATAATTAACTAATAAGAATGTAATAGTTTTTACGACTATATAAAAAACGTAAATATAATAAAACCGGATATCGTAAAATACTTGTGGGAACGGTCTTTTCCTGTTTGAAAAGTAAGTGGAGAAAAAATGCCGTGCACATCCCAAAAGTTACTCCAGAAACCCACTCCCGGTTCCTAAAGTTTCTTTCCCATTTCTTACCCCTTTTTTTATTGTTTTCCTCTAGAAGAGACAATAAAAAAATTACTTCAGACCTGAGGGGATGGTCCCGGATTCGTCCCCCGGTGGCGGACAAACTTTTTATTCAATTACTACACAAACATTCCGAATAAATAACTCGATATATACTGTAGTCGGAAAAACTGTTGAAAATGTATCAGCTATACAGATTTATAAGATATGCTAAAAATGTCTTAAGGTACGCTGATTATGACCAATTTGACTTGGTTTTCCTCGCATCCAGAGATTCCAATCAAAAGTCCTTCGCACCATCCTTAATGCTCCCTGGTATATTTCTAACCAGACAATCCACCATGACCTCAACATACCAACGGTCGACGAAGTCGCAAAATCCCGGTTCCCGAAGTTCCACTCCCGCCTTTCTCCTCATCCTAATCCACTCGTTCAGTCCCTCTCCTCTCTTACCCATCCATTATCCCCTCCGCGTCGGTTTAAACGCCGCTGGCCCAGAGTTCTTCTTAGCCCGTAGAATTGCTTTACCAGGCCATAAATTATTTCATGCATTGTGAAAAGTGCCGTCATTGGATGGTTTCTTTGTCAAGCCATTCAAGTGAGAAACATACACTCAACACTTGTACACATAATTATGTTATAATTTATTGTACAAATAAAAAAAAAATTGGTTTTCATTTAAATTATTATTTCTTGTGATATTACTCTCCGGAATCACGTTTCAAATAGCGACCGGAAATGGAAGATTATCGCAACGTGTCAAACAAGTATCTTAAGTCCTAGCTCATGCATTGAACAGACATACAATCAGCGCGACTAACTAGAGCGGTTCGTTGCTATATGGGTTAGTCAATTTTGAGATTTCACTACCCTGTCCCTTCCAGGATCATAATGTCAATAATCGAACGGCAAATGTTAAATCGTTGAAAAGGAGGGCCGAATGGAAAATAACCGTGATCGGCGATTCCCAGTGACCGGGACAGGGTACCGGGTGTAGCGAGTCCTCCTCAGGAGGGCCTACCGTTATCCGCCTCTCAGTTAACCGGCTGTTAACCGAGGGCAGGTACCGCCGGCAGTGGGTCAATAAGCGCGGCGACGGCGGGCAGCGACAATCCCCAGAAACATTTCCCACTCTAATGAGAAAACCGCCTATCAGCTCTCTACGAAACGAATGTATAACGCATAGGAATAGGTACACACGCAGCATAAAATTACACAGACAAATTTAAGTATTGGAGTACAAGTGTATAAATTAAATATGAGCCACAGAAATCCTGTTATAATTTTCCACTTTCGATTTTCTGATCCGGGGCCAGAAAGGATTCTTGCCGGTTGTCAGTAACAGTTGACTGGTGGTTACAATGAACGCTTTAGTAATTGGATTTGTTACGGTTGTAATGGGGCAAAAGTAAGTAGCGCTAACAGGGCTGTATACCATCGGTAACTGGCACACATAATAATTAAAAAATACCACTGAAGTAGTCTCCAAGCTCGGAGCCAACAGTGGTGAGTAGACGGAACAACATTATAGGGTTTAATGCTTGGTTTAATACTTCAAGAGGCTCTACTACAATTTCTAAATTAAATGCAAACACTATTGTTTGAAGTGCAATACCGCAGTTGTTATGCTCCTCATTTATGCGTGGGGTACAATTTTCTGAGGTTCATTCGAGATTCAGTCTCCTAAAGCGGGTCGACAGGAAGTGCACACGAGGTTAACACCGCTGACAGACTTTTTATGAGACCATAAGGGGTTTTGGTAGTCGCGACGGTATGTCAGAACGCTTGTGTAAAGTAAGTGCCAGAACATAAAACTCGTTTAAGAAAAGTTATACGAGACAAGTGGCTGCCGGTTGAAAGGAGTCCAAAAGGCGGACGAGCCATTTCCTGAACGCTCGCAAACCGCCCGACGCCTGAGGAAGTATAATGATTGGGGCTTTAAGTGAAACCGCGATTTATAGTCACTCGCCGGGGCACCCGTCCATTATTTCAAAGGAAATCGCTGAGCAGGTCTCGTTCAAAAAACGTCCGAAAGTGGAACAATCCCAACATGGCCAAGGATGTATCCTGACGACCGGAATAGAAGGTGACTCGGGGGGGAAAAAAAGGAAGGTTTTTGACGGGCTTTCACCGTAGAAATTTTCGAAATTTCTTTGTAAAGCCGATTTATCCCCCGACGTCTCTCCAAGGCGCCGGTCGCCCTACTTCAATGGAGGATACCGGCCCGTTACAAATGGCCGGCTGAAAGAATATTTACATATCGAGAGCGGAATCTGGGAACCGAAACCGGAAGGTACAGAAAAATAGACCGTCAATTGTGCGCCGTACACTTCGCTCGAGGTTTTCAAAATATCCATTTGTGGAAACCCAAAAATGTATTCTATTGCCGAGTAGCTTTAATATAATTATTAGGCTGTGAAATTATTCCAAAGTTTCTTATACGGGATGTTTCAAGTAATAGTTAAAATTACAAAAAAATAGATACGACGTTACCAATCTAGCCGATAGAAATGATTCCCTAATTATACTTCCTAACAAGGAACAGGAGGAAGAACAATAATAATAATAATCGTCGTGAAATCTTTGAGAAGATTGCACTGTTCCTTCATAACATTGAATACTAATCGAGATGTTTCGATTTAACAATATTAATAAGTGAGGCAGATTAATTGCAGACTTTCATGGAGGTGGAGAAAGTACTGGCGAACCTTCTACGGACTCATCATTACCGGGAAACTGAATCCTTCGGTTTTGTAATTATTTAAGAATTACCAATAGAAAATAAGTTTCGCTATCAAATTCAGAGTCACTGCGAAACCAGTCGGGATAATATTACGAAAAATACAACTATATTTTTTCCCACCGATGAATCAAACTAATAAGGGTATAATCGGAAATAGATTTAGTAACTACTTTATACCTAGAAAACTAAAATCTTACCCGTACTGCAGTTGTCATGTCAGTGAACGTACCTGAAAAGAATAGAAAGATAAATTTAAAAAATATAATATAATATCATAAATACAAATGTGCAGATGAATAAAAATGGAAATTACGTATACCCTAATGTTAGTCAGATTATTCTGGTACCATGATAACAAAATGTAACAGATATTTAATACGATTTGATGGACAAAACTATCAGTATATCAAACCATGATTTGTTTCAGGAGGGACGACAACAGACGTGCGATGTGTGTTTGAACTTTGTTAAACCCCTTTTAAAAACCCGGATTAAATTCCATGGGAGATCGTGAAGCTTGATGGCCCCAGGGGATCCCAACGTCGAAGCCACAAATTGCTGCGTGGCGTTTTCACTCAAATTAATAAACGCTGTGGGAGAATTTTGAAAGAGGGGGGGATAAAGACAGGTAAACGCTCACTTGTTCTCACTTAATTCTCTAAAAATTTAAAAGAAGTTTAAATACCGAACATTTTTCTATTAAAATGGAATAATTAAAAGTCGAATAGGAATTCTTGGAGGCAATTGTTACTTAATAATTTTCTAACAGTTTCATATTTACCCCAAATTAATACAATATAGATATAGATGGATAAGAAAATGCCAAAGACTGTAACACTCTACCACTCCTAGCTCCTGCTAACATTCTGACCATTGAGCACAGAACAACCAATCTAATCTAAAATCTATAGTATCATCAATATATTCGAGTTCATATTCATAACTATGAATAATATAAACTAATTAAATGGTGCCGGGAGGAAAAAAGAGCTGTACAATCCGTAATAGTGAATGAAACGGCCAGCGACAACCATGAAGGATCTATCCGCATATGTAAACAATGTGACTTTGACCTCAAGAAGGACTTCGATGTGACGAAACTGAAAACGGAATCAGCCTTACTTTACTGGAATTCCACGAGCTTAAGAAGGACTTGAAAGAAATTGAAGTCAGCCTACTTTCGACCCTTCAATCTTCACCGACTGACTGTAGGAGGCGGCCGAGGAGACCCCTAGATGGAAGTGTCCTTGTTCGTTCTTCGTTCATTCCTTCCCCACCCATCGTCGCCGCTTCTCTGTCCTTAAAGGAAGCTGAGGCTTCCACAGCCGGCGTTCCTCTTCATCCCTCTCGGCCGCCTCAGAAGAGGAAAGTTACGGGGGAAAAAAAAGATACGTATCGGGACATCGGCAAATTCCACTTCGGCACGAACCGCTCGTGGCATGCTCTGCTCTTACTCGACCCCTTATATCCCTCAGCGTGCCAACAAGCAGGTAACCCAAGAACATTGGTTCGTCCTAATGAAACACGTTTTAATTCATTTTTCATAAAATAATATGATTCATGATAATACCCGAGGAAGACAGTGTTCTGATTCTACCAAATTGAAAATATTCATAGGCGATCATTCACGAATTATAAAAAGATATATATCAATACTGAACTCCGTATTGAAATCAAAATATAAACTCCTAAATAGACTACACCATTAAATAGATATCTTAGTCAGGAAAAACTGTATTATTCACATAACATACCAGTGCTGAGGTTAATGCAATATCCTTTAACAGTATGAGATTAAAGACTTCTCATAAGTCGTAATACAAAGTACAATTCGTAATGGTAAGAGAATAAAACACATTATTAGGCACTCAAACTATTTTTATGATGCTTTTTTGCATAATAAAGATTGATAAAGCTTCCCCATAGTTATTATTATTATGTTCAGTGGCAAAAATTGCCAGAAGTTTCACCAAACAGCTTTTTCCTTTCTGCGACCACTCTGAAATGTTTTTACTGACTGCGTTTAGGCCTAAAAAAATAGCCGTTTGGAAAGCCATTTTCATATCATTGCTGCCTGTCATAGCCACCCGATCCGAATCGGTTTTGGGTTGAAAACGTCCGAAAAATCAGTAGAAAAAATGGGCTATTAATGGGCTATAATACTTTGGAATAAAGGGGGGGTCTTCCGAATCTGCGAAAACACCGAACACGGGTTTTTATTTCTAATCACTGCAACAATTTCAATTTCACTGGGGCAATAAATCAAACTCGATCGACACCCACAGCGATATATCCACCTTCAGCTGGAGAAATTTTAATATTGGAGCGTGAAAATATACTCGTATATTTTCATATTCATAGATAGTGTTTGAGAGCATGGGAAGGGACTTTATGACTTTCAGAGGCTGAGGAATGAAATATTTCCCGTCTAATAACCGCACCTTACAAAAGAGGGCCTTTCAAGCAAGCGCCTAAGAGATTCCCACTTCACATTCCGGTGGGCTATTTCGTAACCCCCTCCGATTAAAAATGTAAATGTGTATAAAATTGAGATTAAAAATTACCCACGTCAATATTACAGATTAAGGCAGTAAGAATCAAAGCAGTATCTCTTTTCACTCATTCGCTCAACCTCGAAATTTGGTTACCTTCAGTTCAATAAATGCAATTTAACATCTAAATCTCTTGAATTATACTATCGGCACTCTATAATTAATCACAAATTAATCCACTGTAGGATGAAAAACTCTAGTAATTTATAGGCCCTCTTGCACAGGGTGTTCAAGAATGTGGGAAAATCAATCTTCCTGATTTTTTAAATAAATTAAGCAGTGTAAAAAAACTAAGGCAAATTCAAGATCAAAGTATAGAAATGTGCTACTACCCGAATTAAGCTCAAATTTCAACAACTGAATCTAATTTATTTTCAATGGGAACACGGATAAAAGTCGGTCTCATCTGGATTTCGCCCAACGTTATAAGATTACAGGAAACCCACTAACCGGGATAAGACGAAGGCAAGACGTGCGCGAGGAAACGGATATGATGTAGGGGCTCGAAAGATTCCACAGGTACCTTTTTATTAGTGTACCGGGGAGGGCGGAAACATCTGGGTATAGCACAATTCCCTGGAGGCGATCCAAATGCAGGCCCCGGATCCCCATCCCATTGTGAAGGGAAACAGGGCGACTAACCCAAGCTTTGACCCTCCAGACCGAATAAATTTTTTCCCGTTCCCAGAAGAGTTAAAGGGGAAATTTATAGTACGCCGGTACGGGAATTTCGTTTACAACCAGTCTAGACTGTACAAGTCTTTTACAAAAAAAAGTACTCATTCAACTATATTCAGTTTACATGAAGTAGAATAATTATTTGTAGCCAAAAGTGCAATAACATTAATATTGTTTATATGTGGGACTCCAATCTAGAAATACTAAAGTACTATCAGAACATAGGTTTAATCAGTCAAATAAGACATAAATACGTTTCAATAGTAAACCCAGACGCAATCATATGCCATTCAGTTACTAGAGGTCAAAATGGGGTTAAGACGCCATTTTATGAATATTTGAAGCCGGATATTAATTTAGACAACAAACTGCAAGAACGTATACTGATAAATAAATTACATTATCAATTTTTATTAGTTCAATATACAAGCTAACAATATCTTTATTACAGAACGTAGCCAAAGCAGAACAGACGACAGCCGAGCGTATACGGTCACAGTGAAAATAAAAACCTTTACTCTGAGTTTATCATTATTTTTTTAATGAACTCCCCAAAGAGGCAACGAAATACAATTGTGTCTCATTGTGACAAGAGAACTGATTGTAAATGAAAAAAATTATCATGCAACAGTGTGTCGAGAGCACACTATTAACGCGTTAATTGCCAATATTTCAATTGTTCCGACGTACGACCGTGAAAGAAAATAGAAAGTACAGCGGTTATAAATGGTTAATTAGCTATATAGGTTAGTTAATAGGACAAATTTCAAGCAATGAATGAGTAGTTTTGCGTGAACCGATCCATTCTACGATTAATGCAATTTTGATCAATCGTACACTTATATTAACATTAATACTATAATAATTAGTACTAACATGAATTATTTGGGAATGAATTTTCTTCACCTCCTCATAAACCGCCCCATTAAAGTTTAATTAAGCGTAATCAAATAAAATTGATTTGGCTAATGATGGGCCATAGGTTTTTTCAACAATGTTATAACCTGACAACGATTATTAATCAGAGTAAAATGTGGCACTACGTTGGAGATCCTTAAACGGTGTTGTTATTTGGGCAGGAATACAACAATTTCTTTAATTCCCAATAAACTTTAATATGAAAATAATGTGGATAATTTCATTTTGAATTTGCAATTCAATCAGGTTACATTTCATGCTTACACCGCACGATATGAGATTCGGCCCATTCGATACTACATTAACGATAGAAAAATCTTGAACGCAGAATATAGAATCGGAGTATAGAATCGGAGATGCCGGAGAAGTAGAAACCGGTTCAGACATGCTGCTCTCTCTGGGAGCGAACCATCGAACCATTCGACGGAGGTAGTTGAAACGCAAGCCGCAGGCAGCACCTGCCGGCAGCCAAGACCCCGTATGATGAGACGCCAACAAGGACGAAGTAAAGTTTTTATGGCCAAATACGGAAGAACCGGGTCGAAAAGCAGATGTAAGCCGCGTGAGAGCTACGCCGATGGAATTTTACGACCTATTGAGAAACAAGGAGGGGACGGCCTTCAATCGAAACTATATTAGAAAAAGTAAAAGGACGGAGAAAAGGAAACTTAGAATTACGTTCTTGTTTTTCCCCCCAGGAGTCCCTAGAGCTACTGCGTTCTACAGATATTAAGCTTCATACACTCACTTGAACCTAATTTCACTTTATTACACTGTTCCAGCACACTCCATCAAACCCAGACAGAGTCATTGTCCGATAGGCGGTGCTTAATCTTTCGAGCCAAGAGAACGTGGTTTTCCATATATTGTAGGGATAGCAGCACCCTTCATTGATATGCAGTAATAATGCAGACAGGATGATTCATAGGCAGCCAAAAATTGTGTGCCTCACTAATCTACTGATGACGGCAAGAGGCCGAAAACGGTCTAGCGCATAGATCTGTTAGGCAATTTGTTTGTCTGTCCCCTGGGCTTTCCTGATTTACTCAGCTCAAATCTCAAAATTGTCAGCGCCTCTATTTCATCAATGCAAAACCCTTCTCAGTACCCGTGAGGTGTATTGTTTAGTGTTATATGTTATATATGGTTGCCAGACCATAAAACCCCTCTATAGTTAACCCTACGTGGACAAGGCGCATGAACACAGATCATATTCCAAACGCTCTCTGCCATTTAAAGAGATTCCAGTGGGATTTTCTTTTTAAACTGGGGTTTTACGAGCCAAGAAATACAACGCACATTAAGCCCGTCTTGATTCCAAGTTATTATATAAATTAGTTCGAACAGTTAATACGCCGATTTAACAAAGTTTAATGGCAGTCCTAAAAATGGACGGTCGGTTTAACACTCTAACAATAAAAATAGTAATCAGATTGACATCTGAACTGCGGAAGCCGGCGTGCTTTCCGGCACAAACTAATACCGTAAGTGAATAAAGGCGCAGAACAGTTTCCGGCCTCTCCCTTTTCGTATTTCAATTGGATTCTCATCAAATGATAATTTAAGTTGGAGGTAGGAAAGCCGGGACGAAGGGCTGATAGGGCCCTTAATCGAATGGATCTGCTATTCAGGCCCAAACAGCCCTCTACCAACCCCGCCCCCCCCAAAAGGCCCAGAGTGTGCCGTATCCGCATCGTTTATGAGGGTTATTCGGGGTATCCAACTTAAACTCCTTTCCTCTCCGCGACCCGCAATCTCAAGCCCCCTAAATATCATCTTATTCCCGGGTCTATCTTATCCCAATATTGACTGCGGCTCGTGGCCATTATGGCTTTAAGTAATGAGACCGTTTTGGAAAATCGCTTCACTACTCATGGGGGGGGGGCTCAAATTTCAATCAAACTGCCATAAAATATGCCTTTTTATATAAGCTAATCGACTGATAATATAACACGATTTATGGACTAAATTTCTCCGGACGTTTTTCTAAAACTTTCATCAATTTTGTATGCCTGTATAATTACAATTAAATTCTGTACAACCAATATCTATCAGGCTCTTGTATTCATTCATCAATCTTATACATATAAAAAAATTCCTTATAGAGAATATTAGGAATAAAGTGGTTTTTTTAAATAAAAAACATATGGGCAATAACTTCACAACCGATTTGGACTTATAAATCGAGTTATGTTATTGTATCTTCCGGTAAAAAGGGGGCTGCCATAAGTCTTAAACGAAGAATATTTGCTGAACGTTTATGAACTGTTAATTAATGACACGTAAACTGTTTATAATAGAGTTAACACTGAAATGTATTCCAAGGGAATATTTTATATCCAAAAGGGTATCTGGACAGGAAACTTAAAATTGATTCCCACTAACACACTTTCCCACCTAAGTATCATTTTGTACGCCGTTTATCTATAATCAATATTGGCCGTGCTGAACAGATAGAGACACAGCGAAGCGCCACTCGAGCGCTATTCACGGAGGGCTAAAATTTTAAACGCATCAATTTCGAAAACACCGATATTCCGGTTTTGTAAAGCGACATGTGAGAACCTACAGCGAAGAGGATCACTTTTCTCACTACGCATCGGCGTATGTTGGAGCTAAACTTGGCCATATCGCCCAGGTTACTGATTTTTTTTTATGTTTATGCAATGAGAACGAAAAATCATTGTAATATTACATTACTTTAATAAGATTTCTTCTTTGCGTAACTGTCATGCTACTGAATATGATTTTCAGGACTACGGAAACTATAAGACATCCGATATTACCCTGCATATGCAACAGGCCCAAAGAGATTTTCTTCTAAGAGCCTCCTAATGGCGTGACTGAGACCAATAATGCAAGCGCGTTCACCCTTCATGAAGGGAAATCCGGTTCGGAATTTGCCTTTAACCCCAAAGCACTACTGCACTTTGGAGACCGAAAACTTACTGTCCACAGTCGAGTATAGGAACCCCAACCCTCCATATTAGAATCAACTCCCATGATCATTAAAATAAACTGCCGAAATATAGATTACTTTGAGATATTGGTGTTCATAACGACGTTTATAGATATTAACGTGTGGAGCATAGATCGTTAGGCTCGATTTTACCTACCTTAACCCTCTATGGGCCGAATTTTTATTTTAAATCTAAAAAAATTGGGGGAACGAAAAATCAGCAATTATAAACCTATATATGGAAATTTAAAAAAATTGATATCGATATTTGTTGTCTTGACAACGTTATAGGATTAAGATTTATGCGCCATCCCACGAAAAAAGCTATAATTATTTGGTAAAATCTCGATAAATTGAAATTTGAACTGAAAGTTACAAGGGCCCATAACCTAGTGTGTCCGGAAATAATTTTCTAAACTAAGAAATGTTCAGAAGAAAAGGATCATATTAAAATTTATGAACGCTGGAGAAATTTTCTTTTGAGACCGCCGAATTCAATTTGAAATTACCGAAAATTATAAAAATATTGCGACATACTACTGCACAGAGCGATGTTCAGAATTACCAACAGTTGTGCAAGGTAGTTTAATATCGGATGAGGTGAATTCGTGTAGCACGTAACCGCGTTACCACGGAATTCCGGATTCCGGTTTAAATTACAGCTGGAGTTTCAGTACAATAAGACCGCACTATACGTACTGGGTACGGCATTGAAACTAGGAGATAAATAGAAATATTCAAAATTAATAATACATCGGCAAACAGGGTTATAAACGAATGGAGACAGATCGTACGAGGACGTGTAATTAATAAATAACTATTTAATAATTTAGCAATACTCCATTCTATCGTATTGATACGGTAAACCAAAAAATGTTATCGACAAACTATACATGTTTTCATTGTATCACTAGCAGAATTCTACTGACGAGGGCGAGGATCCAAAACCATTGCAGAGAATCACACTGGCGTTAATAAAAGACGAAACTTTACCGGGGAGGTGAATCGGCCAGAGGGTATTAATTTCGAATATCGAAAGGAATAGTGCTATAAATATTTGAAACTCTCTATCGTGGAGCGTTGTCAAGAACGCGGGTTCCCTCCCTCCCCCCTTTAAAAATGGGAACTGACCCACGCAACCTAGAGGCCGACCGCCTTACATGGAGAGATCCACTTACATCTCTACGCCTCTCAATCGGCAAATAAATAATTTATACGCCGCCCGAACTGGAAAAAACCTCTGGCCGAACCCACTCGTCCAACATCAAACTCTGAGATCATTTAAAGAACATTCTAAAATGTTCCAATGTTTAAGACACCTGTTCGTTGGTCCGCGATGGTATTGAATTCCACCAATCAACCATTAAAAAAAATGAATTAAAGGTCACAAAAAATAAAAACTTTATAATATCAGCCGGAGTGTTGTTTTAAATAAAACCAATAGTAAAACCCAGTTGGATGCACAATATGGTCCGACCGCATTAGTTCCACACTCTGGATCATTAATGTACGCCGGCCTAGATTCGAGAAGGCGTAACCGAGCTTGAAATCGTTTCAAAAACAGTTTTATAATGTAACGGTAATTCTAATACTGTTTAATTATTTTAAGCCCACTTTTCAAGTCCTACCCAATTGCCTGGAACATCCATCGGCCCGACATTTTGGATTCCTCCGTTTTCTCAAGCCCGAAGATTGGTAAGGTTTAAATTTATAGCTTACCACAAAATTTGAGAGCATTAAAATATATTGAGACAATTGTTTTCTATTTCACTCCTGCTGCGAGTGCACAGTTTTATAATTGTGATATTCCCAGCATGCAGCTAGCACATTCGCTAGTGAGACAGCATACTTTCTGTAACTTGAGGTTTCATTAAAAATAAAAAAATGACAAGGGAAAACACTGTACCGTTTCCGTTTCAAGAGGATCAATACTCAAGAACATCCCTACTCTGGACCTTGGCGCAGTAATAAATAAATGAAGATATGACGAGGAGTTTGGAAAAAATATTCTGTCTTACTTTTGTTTCATAAAAAAGGCCTTGAAGAAGATAGGTTTTCATGGATGTTAACCGACGTATATATTCAAAGCAGGACATTTCTGAAGGGCACAAGTCGCTTTTATTTATTATATAATAAAGAAAATAAAAAAGAAGGATAAATGTAATTCATGGCCATAAGGCCGACTTGTGAAACAAAATTCGTGACTGGCACATTAAGACTGGATTCTTGCACTACGTTGTGCATTCCGTCGCGAACAGCCGGCTGGAGAAATATACGATATTTATTCTAAAAAATTCATTGAGTTACCTAAATAAACGTTGCTTTATGTAAAAGTAAGGTGTTTTTCAGATAAACACAGGTGAAAATTTCTAGTTAGAAACTTATAACACATTGAGCTTCATACTATATGAAAGTGATTCCTTCAACCACTGACCCTCAAAATTAATTGCAAATTCGTTCCACTACACATTTCTATTGTGAAACTACCGTTCCCATAGTAGAAAACTATGTGATAACAGGAATTAATAAGGGATTTTATACAGCCGATATATCTAACCCCAGCTGATATAGAAAACCTCAATATCTTTGAAGGGTAGAAGAAAGTCTAATAATATAAACATCATATATTTTTTTGTGTCAAAGAATCAATCATAGGATGAGGCCAATTTCAGCGTCATCTTCCGACTCGATAATCACTGCCCGAGGGCGTTGCATCACATGACGTCTCCAATGCATTAATTAGTTCCCATGCGAGTCCCGACCGGGTCCCCGTAATTCGCAACACCTGCCGATTAGAGGCCAAAACGAGAGCCGCGGTCTTCCGCCCCTTTAATTACGCGTTCAATTAACGCTGTTGCGCAACGCGGTGTTACAGAGAATCTGTCCGTCGCTGGAGGCACTGAGTTTAAGGAATGAGGTGCGGTATATACCATCAGTGGTACGGATCGAAGGGGAAAAGGGGAGGGACGGGAAAAAGATTCCGTTGAATTCATGCGGAGAAAGATTTTAATTTCATATGGCTTAATTGATACACACCGCTGGAAGGAACGGACGCATGATTACTATGTTCAAATGATAGTTCAGATTTTTTATTAGATTTATTAACGGATGCTAGACGAACAAGAAGTATTGGACGAGCATATCATAAATTTAGCTTTCAATGAAGTTGGCTGCGTATACATTAAAATGGTTAATCCATAGTACCAATGATGAACCATATGGTGCTATGAATAGAGCGTATGACGTCAAAATATGACAGTCGATACATTAACAATTTCACATATTTTTCTGCTGTTGCTCTTAGAAGTAATATATAAAAGAAATAAAGAACTACAAATATCTAAATACATCACGAAGTATTCTTGAAAATAATTTTACTTCTTTATCAGCTAATCGACAATACTAACATAAAAAGCAACTGAGTCCGGTTAAATTAATTATTTTGTTCTAATTATAATCAATATCGTATAATTTAAGATTTAAAATGAAATTAATCAACATGATGAATAAAATAATTAGCTGAAGTTGATAAACGGCACACCCATAACCCTCCAGAAATGTAACAAATATAGATGATAACTAAAGAATCTATCACATCATTAGAATTTTATCAAAAGTCAAAAGTGTTTCTAGGAGAGTTTAAAATAGATAGCGGTTCAAAACTAAAACGGAAAACGGGGGCTAATTTAATTTTAATCTGATTTAACTGTCCTCCCGCTAACAAACTAGCCAAGTGATAACTTATCTTATCGTGATAAACACTACTTTTAGAGCACGAAAATATCATAGCCCAGTGAATCAGTAGAAATTATGAAGAATTTGTAAAGTTGGATGAAATTGTTATAATTAACGGTTTTGGACATATAGATAACCTGAGATGCGCTGATAATGCATTATGTATGGCGAGTCAATTCGATTATGATTTCCGAACGTACTGATTAACACCTATTTCTTGCAAATGACCATTCGTTTATGTAATATCACTTATGCCCCAAGCCCATTATACTCTGGCAAGTATTTAATTGCACATTTCCAGGTGCAACCACAGTTTCATGTGGTTTTCAGCGTGATTGAACTCATGACTATAATCAGTGCAATTACATATCCCCTTTCCTCATTTCACGACACTACGGCCAACCCTATCGACCGAGAATCGATAATTTCAGTAATAACGAAAACGGACTGGGACGTTACGCCATTTTAATATGCTAGGAACGTTCGACCGATAAACGATAAACGGCAAGAAGTAACAGATACTAGACGGTTATTATCGGTGATGGCGAAGAACACACACGTAAGAATTACCCACCACGTAATTCGGTAAACCGTACTATATAATATAAGTACCAAGTAAAAGGAGAAATCTGCAATATTCTGGAGTTGAAATCCGCATTTAATCAATAACATAGTAGGGATTTAATGAGAAAGAGGTATTGGTTCCGTTTTATCACAACGCGAAATTTACCGGCATCGTCGAAAAATTAGAAGAAAAAGTTTCACGAAAATTCGGCGGCTCATTTTACAGTTTTTACTCGATCAATTAAAGTAAATTGAAAGCTTCCAAAACCCTGTGGAACAGGAGCGGTGAGCCTATTCGAAGCGTTCTTTCCATTCATCATTCGGACAAAAGAGTTTGGTCTGCTGTATGGATTAAATAAAGATAATTTACAGTTTGAATCCTCTTTAAAACAAAAACAAAAAAACCGGGTTTTGTGGGGGAGGAAAAATAAAAGGTTAAAAGCATTCAGTTTCATATAAGAAAAAAGAATGTGATTCTTCCTCTCATTAAATTACAAAACTGATATAATAAAGTCAAAATAGCAAAAGCGATGGAATTAAATGAAACAGCAGACAATGCAACTGAAAACAATAAACCTTTAAATTTTTTGATTACCAATAACTTTCTTTAATAACAGTCCGATGTGGTCTTCTAGTTTTATGCCAAACAGACGGTAAAGAACCTTTGCAGTATTCCAACCTCTCTGCATTCTACTGTATGAGACCGATTATATGGCTTCAGATGGCATTATTCTATAATAATTCTGTTAATCCGATAATTTTAATTCGATATACACCGCTTTACAGGTTAAGCACCAATACTGCATAATAGTATCTTATGGCACACAATATTTAAAAATATTCTTTCCTAAAAGCAATGGTTGATGCACAGATTCTGGAAGTTAAAACTGTTAACAGGCTGACAGATATTCACATTGTCGTATTAATATCATCAGGATATAATATTAGAGGCATTAGAATTAATTGGAATTTAATAATCTTTTGTTTGTAAGAGGACTTAGTGAACCTGAAGATAACAATTTAAAAAGTTAGAATAATATTCGTATCACTCTACCCTTATACCATTTAACAGATTTACAAGGCATTAGGAAGGAAACCGAAAAAACAAACATATAAAATAAATTTCGTTTTCGCTTCCTAAATATTAAAGTTAAGGATATTAGGTAATCAAATACTAGAGAGTGGATAATCCAAAAAAGTTTTAATCTAATCCCAATACAGTCAAATTAGACAAACATAATTGCGCCTGAAAACTTTCCGGGTTAAGTGCCATTTCCTCGACGATTTAGACGAAATGAGGAACTCCGGACGGCAGAAAAAAAGGGGGGGAACGGAGGGGGAGCGCTACGGATATTACACGGGAGTTACTTCCGGTACGGGACAGTCAATTTTGCCGGTGGTAGAGACAAAAAATGTTACTACAGATTGTAAAGCAGCTTTTTCTGGCATTAATCATCAAGTAGTTAGCAACCCATAGAAAAAGACTGCACAAGAGCTCATTCCCGATAGCGATTTTCAAGTGGGAAAATTCCTTTGAAAACAAATAGCACGTATTCCTTCCAATCAACTACATCGCCTCCCAAAACAATCGATAAAAGCTATTTAATCCTGCACGTTTTTTCCTGTAGAGCACTTGACCGCAATCAACGATACCGAGAGGTTCCAAGAACAGCTTTTCAGACTTTATCAGTTTACAAGGTTATTTTGATCCACAGTGTGCACTTCGATTAATATATAGCGATACTAAAAAACCATTTTACATGAGATGAAATTTTGATGCAATTTTTATGAGCTATCAAATAGGGTGCAATAAACATTTACAGAATTAAAGGGCCAAAGAACTAAGTCACAACTGCACACTGAAAACTCTAATTGAATGATTTCTGAATATATATTCTCAATATATTAAGATATTAAATTTATAATTAGATCGAAACGCTAATCTTTAAATGGATCCAACTGCAATACCTGTGGTAGTAATCGATACCGTCCTAGTATTAAATGGTTTAGTTAAGTTTTAACACAGCTGAAGCTAAATGAGCTAAAATGTCCCAGACAGAATCTGAGATAACAAGGCAGGACTCTGACTTCCCCGTGTCCCTCATTACAGTGTTCCAGTAACAGAAGTCCACCATTGTATTGTTCTTTGTTAAGTCTGTATTCGCGTCCCAGTTTTTAATTATACTCTAAAACTGTGACATTTCAGATATGATAATTACAAGCTGCGGAACTAAAGATTATCGAGTTTTGAAAAATTATGACAATAGACTTAGAGGAGCGCTGTAAGTAAATAATGCAGGGGTTGGAAGATTGTTTAAATGGAGGTAAATAGTACGCGTTTCCCATTCAAATAGTCTATTTTAGAAGCGGCTCATAAATTAGTGTCGCGTGTCAAGGTTCATGACGACTTCGTGTCGCAACAGGGAGGTGAATTCGGTCGTTGGTGACAGAATCTCCAACGAGTTTAAGGATACGTCCTCCTTAAACGATTCATGAACCAAACGGTTAATTTTTCACGCGCACACCTTCGTCACACCTGGACCTATAAAGTGTCCGAAACGAGAAGTTCCATAAGGATATCCTCGGCCTTAAATGTTCTCTCTTCAAATCTTATAAAATATGTTACACTTGTGGCGTTCCGCAAAGACAAACGCGGACGAGGACATTTTCTGGGACACTATTAAGCACTATTTTATACTGGCCAATTTCTTGGCGTTTGTAGGCTTACCACACAAACAAATGAACATTCCTTGGGGACAGCTACACGGATGAATTCGGTCTTTGCGGGCCGGTATCTCTAACGAGTTTAAGGATACGTCCTCCTTACACAATTTTTGAGCCAAATACTTCACTCTATAAGGATATCCTTGACCTTAATGCTCTATGTATCTTCACATCATATAAAACCGGTTTTACTAGCGGTATTTAGCACATTTAGAGTAGGCACGGTCCTCGTAAATGTTCTTGGACGCTACTCCCTTTCTGGTTCGGACTGGAAATAATAATCTTGAGCGTTTAAGAAAATATGCGACCTACCGACCCTCCTGAGGTACGCGTTTATAGTTTTAACACATATTTAACACAACAGGTGAACACTCGTCGGGGACGACCGCAGGGAAACGACTCGGGGCCGGCACAAGGTTTAAGAGGTTGGTAGAAGCCGAAAATAAGTACCTGCTGCGGGAGTCCGTGAAGGGCTATTTGCAGGGCGCAGACGCAGGCGGTAGGCGCCGCGGTGCCGTTGTCCGAGGGTAGAAGGTGTTCGGTAAGGTGCATTGTGGTAAAAGGGTAAAGCTCCGTCTGTGCGGCGTCGGGTCGTGCGAGGTGCTGGGGGTTCGGTACTGGAATAGAGTGTGGGTCCGACCAGCAGATCACTTTCTCTGCGGCCACTTCCTCGTCCGTCACACGCTTACAACAGCCACTCGCCTTTACGTAACGCCCCCCTTATCCGGCCAACATCCCGACCAGAACCGTCGCCGAAGCCCGACGACACTTTTCACACCAATTTGGGCATAACACCCAAACGGCATCATTACCACAGTCGTATACCTTCACTGAATTCCCACCGAATCCAGTTGATTAAGTACGGTTTTGTACCAATGTCATTCAGGTTTCAACATCTGCTCCATTTCCTCAACGCAATCGTACTGCGGTTCACGGCCGACAGATATAGCTGTCGTATTTCAAGTGTCTTACAACTTAACCGTTTGAGTGCTGAAGAGTTTTCTTGTATATATGCTAAAAGTGCGGAATGAAATGCGCAGTAATTTTTTTGGAGAACAATAGAAATGGTTATAATTAACACTAATTATTATGTAACATACTATCACTAATAATTCGCAATCTCTTACGAGGGATGATGATATCACTTCCACTATCGCTTTGAAAGTCATTACTGTACTCTTCATTATCACTTCTCATATCACAGTCACTTTCGCATGAATGAAAACTTGACACGGTGTATTTCGTAATGATATACTGATCATTGACAAGTATAATACTTGTTGAGAAAGTGAAAACAGTTTCTAATTCCTATAAAACAACGAAACTGCGATTGATAGGAATTCAACTGCTCTCAATAGATGCGAAAATTATACTACCCAACAGCAGCGTCTCCGCATTTTCGGTATAAAACAAGCGAAGCGCAATAGCGCTTCGCCGCACTCAAACGGTTAAATAATTATATTTTCATAATACACAGTACGGACGAAAATTGTTATTCACCCATCGTAATACACCTTAAATTGCATAAAAAATATTGAGACAAAAAGTTTTCTGGCCTTAAATTTTACTCCTCTATAAAAATAATATAGTACTCCTGTTGTATGCTACTTCAAAATCTTGTTCCGAGCTGGCGGGTACGGGCTGAAAATATTTTGCGGAAAGCAAACTGTTTAATGTACTCTTTTTCCCAGCCTCAGCAAAGAATATCAGACGTGGGAAGGGAATCAAGAATCGAGTTCATTAAATCGACCGAAATTCATTTGGTTAATCGTCCAACAATTTGACACGTGTTCGTGGTAATATGAACGACGCGACTTTGTATTTATACAATCAGCGCGCAGTTCTGTTCGGAAATATAATATAATATAATATGTAATTTCTGTATACAGGCACGAAATGCAATTACTTCGGGAAAATTTAATACGAAATATCAACCGCCCCCAATCAATTTCCGAAACACTGTAGGTAACCTAATAATCTAGTTGCTTGGGAAACCTCTCTAGAGTGCACCTGCGTACCTAACACTGTATAGTGAGGCCGACTACTCGAATTAACCGTCACCGAAATACACACTGAAATAAGTTATAATAAGAATTTCCCCTTAATTAATACCGTCGAGAACCGGAGGCCGATTACGAGCGCGGACAAACGTGCGCAAAATGTACACGTTGTAATTTCCAAAGGCCATAGGATAAGTAAAATACTTCCACATTTCTCTTTTATGAAAAGGCAGGACAGAAAAGATAGGACAGGGAATCATGATAAATAATACTGGGATATGCCATTCGTAACAAACCTGAAGGATCATCAATCCCGCTTATGCTTGGCAGCAGATTTTTCAGTGTATTATCTTTAATACTCGCTGCTACTTGTGATTTTCATATGTCTTATTTTTTTATAAATCTATTATTGTATATTATTATCCTAAATTATTTGTATTTCTTTTTACCTTAGTGAAGGATTATAATAAAATAAATTTTTAAAGGTCCCTTTCATCCGAAACGCCATAACGTCAATTTTCAATACCACTACCGCGAAAAGTTAAGCAAGCGGCTCCAAGGGGTTTTAATTGGGCATGATATAACAATAACTTCATACACGCTGGCCGTTACATAACTAATTTAATAACAACGACTTCATTAATCAGATTTGCCCGTGACCGCAGATAATATTCACCCTGACTGGTTACGTGTGCAGGATTTCGTCACAGTACAGACCACAACTCTACCTTGTTGATGGACGTAAAATAAATAAATAAATACAGAGCATTGAGCCCAATATTGGCGGAGGCACGTTGAGCAGGTTCGGCAGTAAAACCCACGCGACATAACTTCCTAGACCGGAGAAACACGCCATATCTCGAGACACTGCAGAGCGCCTTTCGCAACAGTCAGCGAACTCGGAATTTTTAATACGGAAAACTTACAACCGCCCGGCCACGCGATCGACCCCCCACAACCGGAATAACGAGGCTTACTACAGACCGGAAGTCGGTGAAATTTAAATACGCGGGTTTAGGCCCGGCTTTTTCGGACTTTCGCCGAAACTTGACTTTTATGGACAAACCTTGACAACACTTTTGACGGTTTCAAAATTTTGGCCGTAAAAAATTACTAAATCAACAAAATCTATAGACACTGGAACTGTCCCGAAAAACCCTTGTCCACAGTCATTCCAAACACTTTCATTAGTTTCTTAATACTATGGAGACTGGACATCCGGAAGTGTAATAAAACTCCCGGTTCAAAGTGTTGTTGGTCTCGATTACAGATTTACGTGGGGTAAGTAATAAATGCGATAATGAATTCGAGGTTCCAGAGATCCTCGAATATCTCATAATATTGTTCACTCGTCTGGAGATTTTCAATGTGCGGACGGGAACGAGATACATATCTGAGGAATAAACGTGCTCGGAAAGGCTAGAAAGTATTTGCGCCCGGTTCGAAAGCTCAAGATAAAGAAAAACATAAATTCCGGGAGATTGTTTTGTGATCGTTTCGACCGACCGAAATCGAAAGTTAGGCACGTTAAAAGTTAAAAAAAGAAATAATAGTGATTTCTAGCATTTACAGGGAGGACAACGATGGCAACCAGATGACTAAAACCCGACCAGAGAACAAGTAGAGATTTTAGTCTTCTGTATGACTCTTAGTTTTATGTAGTTCTTATGAATGAAAACTTTTTATCGTTGAAGACTTTCGGAACATTTGTTCTTTCTGAAAATTCTGCGCGGTAAATAAGAGGGCTGGTAGTGTAGAGGGTAAAAAGTCACTTTTACCAAAAGGATATATCGCAGATTGGTTTTTTTTCCACCCGAGGCCCCAAGGAGGAAAGGCGGCTTCCGACGGAAGGGACGCTCTATTAATATTTAGGCGGCGTTTAGGGGACCATCAGCCCGGACCCTGGGACAAGACAAAGCGGGGGAAAGCGACTCTCGGGACCCCGGGAGCGACAGGATTAAAAATACGACGGTAAACCTCCGACTAAAAAGGGCGTCGGTTGGAACGGGTCGAGCGAAAGACCGCCCGTTAAATGGACTATGAATAAAGTGTGGAGTTGACACATCAAACATGCATGGATCGTTCGGACTGAAATCGAAAAAAGTGACCCGAATTGTTTCAGTCGCCAATATCGTGGGAAGTCTCTAATAACCTAACCTATATGTTTTGAACATTTAAAAAATCTTACCTCACTAAAGTGCCTAGATAACAGCATTCTTGCTTACCTGCAAATAAAACACAATAATTAGAACAGAGAAGACTAAACTTAACGTAAATTATATGTTTCTAATTTGCTATTTAACTATTGTTATTATTTTCAATCACAAACTTGTATTTAGTTTGATGTAACCCGGGCTCAATTCGATTCTTTCTTTGTATCGCGTAAAAAAATTGCGGACAATGCGGAATTGACATAAGCGATTTTTTTATTTATTTATGAATGCCTACGTTGAATGCCATATCGAGCAGTTTGGAACAAGGAAGGGGACCCGGATTGGAGGATGGTGCCAAATAGGGACAGTGGCCGTCCGTCAAAAGATGCCCACGTCCCGCCCGACAACACAATACCAGAGCCCAGTGGAAACAAGCGGTTCTGACAGCGATTGCTGTCCTAAAGCACAAAGACAGGGTGCATTCGGAAATGCATAACTGGTCGCTTTAAATAAAAGAAGACCTGAGTATTAAGGAATTATAGACAAAGCCTGTAAACCTGGCTTAACGCTAATTGAATGAAATGAACACAGCCGATGCTACAACCGTATATACAATATTAAATTAAAATTAGCTTTATGACAATTCTGATTACATACTTTCAAGTATCACAAGGTGTATGCCTAGCAAAGACGGTTAGAAATATTAGACCGTCGGAAGAATGCGACACGCCATTGACTCCGGTCTCAGGGAGGAGCCGAAACTGATACAACCAAACAATCGATTTGAAACATTATTCTGACGAATTGGATGATACTACAGTTTTGTACTAAAGGATGAATAAATGTATGAAGGATTTAAGCAATGCTCTTCTACAGTTAAAAAATATCCTTTTAAATATGCCTGATTTCAAGAGTTAAAAAAAGTTAAAAGTTAAAAAAAGAAAAAATAATGATTTCTGGCATTCAAAGTGAGGACAACGATGGCTCCCAGTCATTATTATTGTAAGTAGAAATCAAGCTTTAGATTTAACTTAGTACTCTACTTTGAAAAGTTGATTAACAATAGGTAATTAACGGCGATTAGGCTTTCTCTGGTTTGTCAACCAGATCACTAAAACCCGAACACAGAACAAGTAAATAGAGATTTTAGTCTTATGTATGACTCTTAGTTTTATGTAGTTCTTATGAATGAAAACTTTTTATCGTTGAAGACTTTCGGAACATTTGTTCCGACGCAAAGGACGAATAAATGTATGAGGGATTTAAGCGATGCTCTTCTACAGTTAACAAATATCCTTTTAAATATGCCTGATTTCAATAGTTCAAGAAAACACACTTGGTCTATGGAAAAAATTAGCTATTTTACTAATGTACGGCAATATCTAAATTCTACGCGTTTTGTTTAAAGTAGGAGAGATTGATTTTTTAATACGTCACTTTCAAGTTACGAAACTCGAGATGCAAGTTCTCGCTAACGAGAATATGAACAATACGCACGAGTCTAGAAATAGAAGTGTAAAAAGTTATATCATTGCCAACAACGCAATCATAATTAAAAACCCACATGTGGTTGTCCCACTCGTAAATTAACATTCAGCACTAACTGCGAGCTATTCCGTAGGAGCCGGTTAATCGGCGATTTTTCCCCCTAAATTCTGCACGGGCATCGAAGAATGTCGTGGGACTTGATCGCTTAGTATTTTTAAAAAATCTATATCACTCGTTATGGAGTTTAAGTTTGAAGTACCCTCCAAATACTTTATACATCATATTAGAGCAGCAGTCCACTGGATATGTGGAATACCCGCGATCTCCCCGCGAGTATCTTGTACTGTAATATTTCACTGTCGCCCAACAAAAGCTCCACGAAACGAGCTATAACCGATAATTTGATCGGATTTTCCCGAAATACAATTTATGGGACGGTCTACTTTCTCGGGTCTGAACAAAAGGTTGACTTCGGGGAGTAGGGCGCAGAGACTTCCGGCCATGCATCAAACTGGGCTTTAATTTCCTTCAATAATGCCATTGAAAATTGAATACCCCGCCCCTTCGCATACAAAACGTGAATGTTGTCCCATCACCTACGGGACGGAGGATCAATCGAAAGGAAGCGGAAGTGAGAGGGGAACAAAAGGTGAAATGAGAGAGTCTCCCCCTTCAGCCCGATTTCTTCGGATTTCGCCGTCCGGTAAAAAAGATCACGCTAGACCGATTTAGTTAAGATCTGTTTTGTTTCACCTCGGAATTAATTCGGTGAAAACGCGGCGAGTTGCTCCAGTTTGAAAAACAAATCCAAGTATTCATCGGGAGAAGCCAGCCTTGCGAAGAAATGCACGAAAACGTTTAATTATCAGCACTACGAGGGGGGATAATGGTTGGCCATTTAGTGCATGTACCGCTCTACTATTGCGCCCAAGAAACAGATTAAAAACTACAAGATTTCAAACTTAATTCTTGAATTTCCTAATTATATTTTTCAACATACCCGGACTACGCCATATACACTAAACACTGTAGAACATAAAATGTCAGAAAATTTTTCTTCTAATAGTGGCAGTAATATCAACAGTAATACATAATTCATTATCAAAGTCAAGGTGCAATCGGGCATTGCCGAATAAGAAAGCGTAATAAAATTGTATTTTAAATTAATGCGATACAAAATGTTTAAGAGAAATGTTAAATGAATTCAGTTACAATATATATAATTGTTGAGACACGAAAAGACTGAAGTTCTTGCGAAACGCCTCGTTATAATGTGTTGATTTCTTATATATTATGATTCATGTGGATGTTTTACTACTAATTCATGTACTGTTGGCAAGAACAACACATTATGGTTAGCTGAATTTAATGGATTACAATTGCGACGATATAACCTGTACTGAAAAGTCGGTTCTTGTAAGAATTTTCATGAATTGCCTGTTCGATTTTCTCAAGGAGACTCACATAGTAGCGTAATAAATTTGAATATGTTTCCGCTTAATTAATTACTTCTTAAGGCTGGGGATTATGTGAAAACGTAATGAAGGGAATCGGTTACGCAATAATTATAATTTCACTGCCAGGAAATAAGTTTCGCTCAAACGAATACGGATTTCTTTAATTAACACCATTCGATAGGGCCGTCGTCCTTCCTACATCCGACCGATATGGGCAAACGGTTTCGAAATCGAGCGTCTGAAAAATATATACGGCCGAACGTCCGGTCCAACGAAAAAGGCAGTGCATCAAATAAAACCCGTGATTTTGTTGCTTTAACGGATAACAGTTTCTCAGAAATAGACCGGAGACAGAACCGGTCTAGCAACAGACCAAACCAGCGAGAGGAGACAGAAGATAGCTAGGGTACTCCAAACTCTCGCAGACCATTCCAAACTGGCAATTATATATATATTATTATTTATAATGTATTAATGAAAGAATAATATTGTAAAATTCAACTAATCTTCGGATGCAGATTTTTAATTTAATGAACTTTCCTTTTTTCACGCCTTATATATAATGCTACGTACTTGACTGTTTCCAGAGGAAAAATAGGAGTGTTATATAGAAATCAAACTGAAGCTCTCATTGCAAGGGGCGAAACGCCCAAATACAGTGAGAGAAGGCCCGGGAACTCGCACGAATCGATGAGCTCCGGTGATACGTTTCGATTACAAGAGCATCCTCCCTACGCGCGATTCGATTTCCGGACGGTGCTTGCACTTTTCAGCTCGAAGGAAAACGAACAAAAATACGAATTGAAACTGGGAAACTCGACCGACTTCAAGAGACCATGACCTTATATAAGTTGAATAAAAAGGGCTGACGACGACAGAAAACTAACTGGTCATCAATAGTGATGAATCGCCGTAAAAGGTATTGTTTAGCCGGTTGGATTGGAATTGCCTGAGGCCATTGCGCAACACAGCCGGCCGCCTGAAAGCTAACTGTAATTTATCAGCGTGCACGCAATTTTACGTGGAACAAAACCGCGAAGATTCCTGCACACACGGAGTGGCAATGCTCCGGTGACAAAACCGGTACGATTTCGAACGCGAAATGGGATTCTTCCCCTTCTTCATCATTCTTTCCTATAAACAATCCAATTACTGAGGATTTCTTGGTTTGAATTAAATATTCAGCTTTATAAAATCAACCAGAGCCAAGGCCGCGCGCGCTGGGACGAAACATTTACGACGCTCGTCCGGATCTATAATTCCTCGAACGGCCAACGGCCGGAATGCATATTTCAACGGAACCCGAATGCCCCATAAAATGGGACAGCAAAAAGCAATTCAATTTGCCCTATGGCAATTCTTAATTGGGTTATTAATGAGGTATGTACGGGGTAAAAATGCAATATATATAAATTAAATCTTTTTGTGTCATGAATTAAAATAAGATTCGAAATATGTTACACATATATATATTTACACAACGTAAACTCAGAACTCAGTATAATCCTTTGACGCAAAATAGCAGAAGGATGATGTAATATCTATCATCTTGTCAAAATCGGCGGAACATTTCACCAAATCCAGCAAAACAAATTAATAGGGCGACTATATGATGTTAGTAAGACAACGGTGTAATTAACAATGAGGTCAATTGTTTAATATAAAAACTCCTCCACGCAAATTGCGAATTTTTAGTAAAGTATTAACGGAATCGATTATCGGCCAAAAATAATATGAAATTACGTTTTTCAAACTGTACTACACGAAACAACGTAGGAGAGTAGCCCCAGAGGAGGGGACAAAATTAAATTAAACATTTGGCATTCAAGAGCAATGAACTCCAGGGCTGCTATAAGGCATCCTAATAATCTCGTGGAACACATCTTAGTAATTACAGCGTCAACAAAGCCAGTCAATAGAATTCGGCAATTCATCGCGTCATGCAATTGTCGGGCGGCACTTGTTAACCTATTTGCAAGCGACAAGTATTGTCTTAATTAAATCAGCATAGTAAATAAGACGACCCAATTAAATAGTCTGCAACCTCGATAGAACAGAATAATTAGCCAAGCGATGCGACTGTTCTGTCGCATTTGGCAAATTAGCTAATACACATACGCTTATATATATATATATATATATATATATATATATATATATATATATATATATATATATATATATGTGTGTGTGTGTGTGTGTGTGTGTGTGTGTGTGTGTAAAACTCGTTAGTATGATGCTATTAATAGCAACAATGTGCAGGCGGTAATTTTTTTAAGACAAAATTACAAAGGAAAAAGTGGGGTAGATAAACGATACGTGGAAATAGAAATAAGAAAAACTTGACGCCCTTAAGATATAAAGGAATCCGGATGGCCATAATAGCCGCAGGATGAGGAACGAATCGAACATGTGTGAAATCATGTGTGAGTCATACATGGAAAGCCCCACCACTCCCGAAACTCTTCTCCCACATCCCGCAGTATTAACGCTACATTACTCCACGCATAAATCCGTAAAATACACGCCTATCTGCGAATACACATCCTCTGAAATGGGATCAAGATTTCAGTATCGAACCTTTTTTAACCTGTCTGCAGGACTGAAACAAACTGTCACGTTCATGGATAAATCCCGACTGTGAGGCGATTGTCCCATACATTTTCCTTTGGAAATCTTTAACTTTAAAAAAATCATAAAGACCATTATCTAAGTCAGAATAGCCACAATTCTTCTGTCTTGTCGTGAGCTAAACTATATCATGACGACTGATGTCTGAGGGAAGTATTTTATTTAGTTCTCAGACCAACCCGGACGAAATATTGATTGTTATATTTAGTAAATATTTATTATTAAGGAATAATTTATATTTTTATCCCGGGTCACAGTTGCGCAACAGGAGTTCATCTGAAGGGAACGGTGCGCTTGCAGGTGACTCATTGTCGATAATCCGCCCACAATGTCCGTACCACACGTTTCCTCCCATTCGCCCTAGGGCGAACTGAAATAGACAGCGAATAGACGTCACAATTTATGAATTGACATTAAGTTTTAGCAGCTCGAACGGCGAGAGCCCCAAAGTGGGGACTTAAGTTACGTAAGTTGCGAAGCCGGCCGGTCAATATTCGCAGCCCCCGGCATCCCGCTCGGCGCCCGTTTCCCACCCTCGAATCGACCTAATTTCGCTCCATCCCATCGATTTCAACTTTGGGCGAGTCGTATCGATTGTTTCCGAACTTCTACGGCCTTCGGAGAACCGAATTCAATTCGTACTCGGGCCGGCGAAAAAATAATCTTTCCGGTTCGGAGATCCGTTCGGAAATATCGGCATGTCTTTGGATACTAATCCCGTTTTAGTAATATACATTTCGATATCTACAAACTAGTGATTATATTTAGTATAATCATAACGCGCACAAGACGAAGTTCTTCGGTGTTAAATTATAAAATAACCTGGTACAATTATAAAAAATTCCTGGGAACAGTAAATGAAGTTTCATCCCGAGTAAACTCCCGATAAGAAATTAAACCTCTCACCATTAATCGAGAAACACAAAAAAAAGGGGAAAATAATCGTGACATAGATAACGACATTCCGCGTTATATCCACGTACTTAAAAAAAAGGCCCCTCCCAAACCCTCACTTTCGCTCCAATGTAAAAAGCGATAAGCCACGACTGTGTTCGTGACGCAAACTGAATCGAATTCAATTGCGAATTGGGAATATTGAATTTCCAACGAGAATCATAATTATTATTATGATTTACACCAGACCTCTCCAGTAAATCAACGACAACAAACACTGATTTGTTATGTCACCAATTATTTATGGGATTAGATTATAAAAATATAAAATTTTTCCATTATTAAACATTCGGGGGCTGATAACAGATGGGTTTTTATATCGTTTTCAATACAGACTGGAATGTAACGATGAATAATTATGCGCTCGACATTACATACAATTATGACTGGGGCAAAATCATTTAACAGTCTACATACGGTATACATAGGACACGCGTGAAGAGAGCATATTCAATTTTAGGAAGTGTTTAGATCGTGCAAAGTACATTTGAAATCTTCATGAGACCAATTGGTTAATGCAAGGATCATGAAGCAACTGGAGCAAAATATAACTGTACTTCGAGCCACTCAAGCAAGCGACATCCTACTCAAAACTCACCTCGCCGGGTTAGCCCCAGGCAAATTAATCAGCGCAGAAATTTATATTTCGATATCAACCATTCAATAATAATGACAGTTTCATTATAAACAATATATGTGAGTCTCGAAATTCTGTACTAGGAAACTGGTCAGAGGCTTTCAACGATTCCCACAGAGCATTGTCAGAAAATGGTAAAACTTATTCAAATTGAGTGATTTTGTATGCGACGTCGCGGTCAATTTCAGTAACGCAAGAGCAATAATATAACGCCAAAGTCCCTAATATACCTATTCTCGGTTGTAAGTTGGGATATATCCAAAAGGAAGAAAGAATGCAAAAGATGCGCTCAGGTCGGGTAATGTGTATACGGACGTGTTGAGAATTCTCCGACGACGAAAAGACGTGAAGACTCTAAAAAGAACTCACGATTCTTTCGAAGATTCACGAAGGACAGCTTTCGTTTCTTATATTATAAGGGATTACGAGTAGAACAGATCTCAGAGAATCGAATCGAGCCGATGCCATTCTGACCTCAAAACTCAATGAATTAACTCAATTGCTTTTTACATGTATTTTATAATTCAAATTACACTCGTGTAAAGTTTATCCCTCTTTCGGGATGTTTCGGTAGTTTAGTTGTCTGCCACCTAACATATGTTAGGCTCGTAGCAAGTTATATATAGTGCCATTTTCATTAATCAGAAATATAAGGTTACACAATACAAAAGCAAAACGTTACAGTACAAACATATATGATTTTTAACGATCTTGATCTCAAAAGAACAGATTCAACGACATAATGAGGTTTCGGTAGACAGAAAAATTAGGGTCGCTGTAGTTGAATTTCTCTTTGGGGAAGGTCCAAGGTCAGAAATTTAAATATGTCAACCCTTCGGCCCATTGAACTGGGCATCCTAAATTTAAATAACGTAGAAAGTCGGATATGAGGCGTCACTTTGTCGGCACTCAAACTGCAGTACCTAAAAACCGTTATCCGCCCAACCGGTTTTACCAGCCGAATTTCTATCATAAATCTCGAAAGTTACATAATGAACGTATCTGTCCCACGCGTTCGGTATTTGTTAATAATCGCTCTGATTGGCCCGTTCGAGAGAGGCAGAAACTAAGCTTAATCTGAATCTGAATTCCAATTGAACTTAGCAATCAAAGAACCCAACTGATCACAAGAAAAGCCAACCCCATAAGTCTTAAAACAAATATGTCCTCCACTTTAAAAATTAATACAAAAAATACTGATATTTCATTTTTAATATGTAAGGTTTAAGATATTTTCAAGATGGCTTAATTAAGGACTGAGTTTATTAAATACTCAAGCAACATTAATGCATAACAGATAAAAATGGGGCGTTATCGAAAAACTTGTCTCGTTTGAAGAGATGGGAGTAAAAGGATTTCACGAAAACAACATTTTTCGTAATAAATAATCCATCAACGTCGAAATTCTACTTAGTTCCGCAAAAGCGATCCGTGGGCCCTGGGCGAACACTAACCTTGCATTGATTTATAATAAAAAAATATTGGGGAGAAACCATCATCATAAACATGCCGTGACAGTCTAACGAGTTACGGACGTTACCTCGGTGTTTTAATTAGGAATGAATTTAATTTCCTTCCACTAAAAATTTAATCACTATTTCAATGACAAGTAAACTTTAAATGGTCCGACAAAAGGTAAGCCACTGAAGGTTGTTACTTTAATTAATAGTCTAGGTGGACAGAAATCTTCCCAATTTCTTGGGAGCACTATTAGTTCTAGTCAAAAATGGAGAAATACCGAAAACCGATCTATACTCAGATAAAAAGTCGATACTCCGGCGTTGATGCATTTCAAACGCCCCCAACAATTCGGAACCCCGCAAATAAGCGAAAATTATTAATTCATTCGAACGAATGTCAAAAGCCGTAGACGCCCCGTCCGTCATCCGGCTCCCACGTACCTTTCACCGCCGATCCGAATACGATTATAAGGGAAATATCAGATACAGGTCTGACCGATCGGTAATTGCGTCAGCGAAGCCACGACGATACATCTACCGCAACCGCGGCCAGAGAAGACCCTCCCTCTCTGTCAAGTTCGACAAACAGGGTCAGAGGGCCGATGGAGAACGACTCGCGGCGCCTGGAACTGGCTCGGTTGACCGATGTCCGATCCGGAGGCGGCGTCGATTAATTAAAAAATAAAGAGACCATTAACCGCCGCCGAAGGGGCGATTAACGGAGCGGACGAAGGCGTCCGTTCTATTTTCTCTTTTTTTTGGAAACTCCCGCCAATTAAGAGTTAACTCCCATATCAAGATTCTAAAAGAGGGCCGGATCAAAACGAGGCTGATTTAGAAATAAAATCGTTTCGAGATATACTTTCTAATTTTACGCCGGTATCTGTAAGGAGCGAATTCTCCGCACTTTTATCGCCGAACATCGAAACAATGAGCAACGATTTGCCTACAGCCCAAAATCCCTTTCGCCTGAATGACCTTACTATTATAAGTCTTTGATCAAGTCTGACTGTCAATGATATTCATTGATTTTCAATGTAGTCCTCTTTACAAATAATACAAAAGGTTTGCACCCTTTATAGACTTAGAGTAGAACTTAAATTTAAGAGTTTTAATTATGGAAAAAAATTAGTAATGATATTAAAAATTTCGTTTTGGTTGGACCGAGAAACCTGCTCTTTCAGTCGCTAAGGTTATACTAGAGCGGTTTTTTTAATGTTAAGAATTAAACAAAAATGTAAGCAGCCGAAAGTTTAAGAGTTCGGGTGGCTTTTAACCTGATGAAGAAATTAACCAGTAGGTAAATCTGATAATCATTTACCGAAAGTGCAGTAAGAATCGAAATAGCAATATATAGAAACCTTAATAAGAAAAAATAGTGCACCTTTTTACATAAAATATTTTTAATTCTACAAAATTATTTTGTGTAATAGACATTTTACAAATAATAAATTTTGTATAATAATTGCCTGTCGACAGAGGCAAATCTCGACTGTCACTCGAGACACAGGAGCGCAAGTACTGGTACGGCACTAAGACATGAAATAAGCCTGACAAAGCGTTCCACTCGATTTTCTGCGTAAGCGCTATGCGAGAGATTAGAATTAAACCGTAACCTAATCAGTTAGTTTTCAAGAACGCCGCTCGCTGATCTCATTCCTTTATATGCAGACGTTTTTGTTCAATACAACTGTTGATTCATTCATCGCACTGCCGTCGCAAGAAATCCATCGGACGCGGAATTTTATAAAACGATACACAGACTGAGCCGCTATTCATTTTCGGTTTACAGGGTGTTGAAATATGAAGTACCCGATAAGGATAGAATAGATGCAAACATGATCTACGCGAATAAGTCTGCGAGAACCTTTTTTATGTTCAATAGTTTCAATATCACTAATTTCCCTTGTTTTGCCTGTACTGCGATCCACAACAATTTAGTAAAGTTAAAATGAATGTTTGGATCATCTTTTTTATCAGTATACTAACAAATATTTAGGTCAGATTCATATTCAGTATTCGTATTTATCGGACGGCTCGGAATGAAGTACAGCGCTTGGATTGAACGCTCGGGACCGATGAACTCTTAAAAATGCGCATCGGCAGCCCCGTTTATTATAACAGCACGCCTTCAAAGATAAGGAGTCCGAGCGAGCCAACATAAAAGAAGGCCAATTTGCGACGAGCTGGATTCATAATAAGGACCCACGCCTTACGATATATCCTACACGCTTAGTTGGCCGACAAATTAAGAACCGTCGACAAAGGTCTTCTTTCATAACTCGCACAAACTACGGCCACCAATAAATTAGTTCCTGAGTCAACCGTTCGCTGTATATGGCTTCGGTATACCCTGTTAACTCTGAAGATAAGGAACTTTCAACATATACACTTATGAGTTCCTATGCATGACCTACTGCAAACGTATTCAAAAAATCTCGAAAAAAGGATTTATCTACTGTCGAAATACACCCATCATTCTACTACTTTGTAAACAATTTTTTTATATATAAAAAATCACAATAATAATAGGAAGAGATCCAACGAAGAAACTACTTACAGGAGTTGACTGAGCTCAAAACTTACACTGTTAAAACAAACTTCGGTACAATCGTAAACACCAATTACGGATTAGGACCGTTGATGTGAGATGAGAGTCAGCTAAGCCAAGTCGTAAAACGGACATTCAAAAAGTTGTAGGAAAAGTTCTCCAACCCCGATCGCCGTCTTTGATGTTCTCCCGACAGCCCCAGTAAAACGATTAATACATAATGAGTGGTTTTCCTTCGTGCGTTCTCAACAGGTTTACAACCGCGTCAATTAATTATCAATATAGTCCATTCCGTGTTCTGGGTGGCATTTGTGAAAGTTTTGCACTCAATACTGCCTGATCTAATTATCAAAGTTCACAAAATGATAACCGCTTTCTGGTAACTTTTTGAACTTCCCTATAACTAAAACCCTAAATCCCCTAAAACAATCCTTACAATTAGTATCCGAAGAAACACCCGCTCAATAGCAATGGTGCTCGACAATATCTATCGACAACGTTGATTAAACCTTAAGTGACAACGTAATGTTTTCTAAAATAATTAATGATATAAATTATTTGTATACAGTTATTACAGTTGTTATTAATGTTCTGTACTACAATCATTATTTATTTAAAGGTAGGAGTAACACTAGTGAGTGAATTCACTCGTCCGTGGTAAACTAGACGTTTAAAATAATTGATGGCAGTTAATACAAATGCACCACTCCCCATAAGCTGGGAGGCATTTATCCATCCCCACCGATACGATCGACAATCAGACACCTATTAAAACCTTGTACTAAACAGAGCGCAGGAATCGACATTAACCGTAGTCGGTCACCATAACCGCAAATCCAAAGCCGCTTTTATTGTTTTAATGAATACCGTGTTAGGAATTGTTCGTGATTTATTTTCGACGGGATAGTAATCATAGCCACAATTATAATGTTAATGATTAAGGTGAGAAACCTAGCTTAGCTTAGAACCATATAAAGATTGTTTAAAATGAAACTAACGAGAAATTAATATTTAAAATTGGAATATAATTAGATAGAATGTAAATAATAGTATTTCAAAATATTAAGCTTCTTTATAAAAGCTGTTCCAAGGATGCCTATTACGTAGATCACTCAGAAACCGACAGCTGTTTAGCTTATGACCACACAGATTATTTCAAGCGATATATTCGAGAAATAATTACCTTGGGCAATTCGGACCGTACATCTTCAAGAATCGTTTCCTCGTAGGTTCCGGAAGAACTGGAAGACCCTCGGCGACTGGGGTCCCAGGAATTACGACGGAAACCGTCCAGAGAATCGGTGGAGAAACGCCGCTTGGAGAGCGAATCGCGGCGGAGCGGTACCGAGAGGGAATCCTTCCTGAGGGTGGAGGGGAAGGCGGAGGGGTGGGTGAGGGTGTCCTTGGGGCCGGAGGAACCGAGTACGAGGGAGTCCCTGTGGCGGAGGGTTGGCTGGGGCGGTGGCCCGGCGAGGCTGTCGACGGAGCCGCGCCGAACGGCGTACCCCTGGAGGGAGCCCCGGCGACCGTGGACGTCGCACTTCTTGTCGAACGAGTGGACGATCTGTACGACCTCGGCGGCGGAGAACCGGCGTCCGGTGAGCGGGGGCGGTTCCGGCTTGGCGTCGCGGAAGAGGGCGTCCAGACGCCTGACGGTGGCTGGTGCGCTCATGGCGTTCTGTCCTTCTTGTTGTTCGGCCGCCACAACACTGAACCGTCCGCCCGCCGCCACACGCTACTCGCTCGCCCACTACCGCACTACCGCTCCTCCTCCGCGCCCCTCCTCCCACCGGCCTCCGTTAATGGATTTTCCCAAAATGGGGACGCCGGAGAAGAAGAAAAAGACATCGATTATTTCGCCGTTTTACGGGGCGAATTTAATTTTCCTCTCCACGTTAAAACAACATACCCGATAATTAACACGCCCTGTCCCCGGGGTCATTGGCTAAACCGGTGAAATATAATGGACCGAAATAAATCAATTAGTATTAGAAAACATTTTTTAGAATTAACCAGAAATTAATAAAATTTGAAAATATAATTCGAATATCAGGTTTTATCAAATATTCCAACCTATAAAGCGTGGAAATAAATAGATGTAGAAAACAATATATTAGTACTACTGAGTCCAATGGACCGATAACTATTTATTTTAGTAATATTTATTTAAGTAATTTGGAATAAATACTATTACGTCTCAATTTCGGGAATAAAAAAATGCTACTATTATTTTTAATTCACGCAATTTTTTGGCTTAACTGTATAGCTGTCACAAAATTTCGGAAATGCACACGAAATTAGTTTAATTCGCAGTTTAAAATTTCGATGTGTACAAAATGACCATACTCGGTAAACGCGAAAAGGTTGCATCTTTCATAATAAACAAATGTTATATCTAGTGGAGACTGGAGACTGAACAGCCATGTTCTGAACATTGGAACAAAGGATTAGATTTTAGTTCCAAAAAATACAAAATCATCTCCTTCCGGAGGAATGGGCGTCGATAAACGCGATAAAATATACAAACATTTTTCCAAAAAAAATATATCAATGGAAATAACATTACTACAGGAGGAAGCTCGTAGGCTGAGAGAATGGCCTTTTCGAGAATGGAGACCACTGCGTCACAACAGCCGGTCCTTGCCTCGCCAACCTTATATGTGAACTTTTGTATTACGAGGAAAAATTTATTGATGAGGAAACAGCTTGTAGTCTGGAATAAACCTTATGGACATTTCTTTACAGTAAACAATATGATAAATAATTAATTTGATAGATAAATGCTATTCTTAATTACTTCGAAAAAGGTTAACTTTGTTGGAGTTCGAAAAACAATTGTAACAAGCAATTCAAGAAATATTCCAAGTAAGATATTTGGTTTTGGTGAAATAGTGTTGTTTCACTAACTTCTAAATCTGGGAGAATTATCCGTGCAAATTAATTATTCGAAAGGGATGAGTTATCTAATCATTAATAGTGGTAAACGATATAACATCGCCAGTCGAATTGTACATCGAATGAATCACAGCGTTCCGGGAAAACAATGGATGATTCACCGAGTCAGAACTTTTAGGTCAGCAAACACACACATTTAGGACGTCGGGATGGCGCTAGCCATATTTGAAAAAGGAAATGCCTTGACGCTAGAACAATACTCCAAATGAATCTCAGCGATGTACTCCCATAAACTCTGCGGATAAACAGTTTTGAAAAACTTTTGGAAAATAAATATTAATTATTCATTTAAACACGGGATATCCTGTTGTTCCTTAATTTGTATGTACGGATCCATCTGAACACACTGAATGTATTGCCTTGTTATCATAATGCATTGATTATCGGAAAGTTAGGTTTCATCAGAGAGAAAAAGGCATGATATAATTAACGCCGAGTTGGACGCTAATACGAATTTGAATAAAATAAAACCAGTAGCAAATTAACGGGTTTTCATTCTAAGATAACAGTTATGATTAAAACGAATGCTCATATAATCGTATCAGTACGAAATAAGGAGAAGGTATAAAGAGACAACAATGATACGGTTCTCCTTTCACGGGGATACGCCTGGTGCCCCACCGACCGGTGGCCTTCGCGCCGATGAAAAACCGAGGTCAGCGACGAAAGTGGGGCACCTTTTAAGTTACCACGTGTTTTTCAAACGTACCCAGCTACCGCCGAGCGCAAGAAGACGGGGATAAGCCGGCCAGTTAAAGGGCAAGAGAGATTCAAATATATGGATTTTTCTTTTCGTTAAATTGCAAGCTGCCGAGGATACTGTGTGGGGAGAAAACAGAGCTTTATTTGTAAATTTATAATGTGTAGCTATTAAATCAGGCTTTTGGTGAGACAAAAGTGAAGGATATAAAGGTCTTCATAAAGGTTTTTAGAAGGCCATCTATCTTAGCATAGCCCAGTAGGTACTCCCTTCCAATAGGCGATGACCGGAATAAAAGTTATAAAATGTTTGTAAATTTATACAAAATAAATATTGATAGAAAGGAACTAATATTGGGATTGAAAATAATATTTTTCAAAAGGCTACAGTGTTTTCCCATAATTTTCTAGCAATATACACAGTGATGCTACTGGTGCGTCTAACATCGGGCGTTCAATTGAATCCCGCTGGAGCACATATTGTAAGAGCAGCTCCCAATATTACAGATTTCGCAAAGTCAGTCCTATTCAATACAAATTCTAGTTCTGACAAGTCAATGCCTATATGGGATCAACTGGAAGCAATTCATAGACAGAACAATCCATTATTCCATTCCGCAATCGACTAATCCAACGCAATAAGATTCTAATGAAAATATAATCCTTGACGTTTCGAATTCCTACAAACAAATAATCTGAAATACTTTCTATTTTTGTTACGTACCATTACAGCGAATAATTATGCAGTAACTATAGCAACATCAAAAGCTGCTGTAATTTGGACCGATTAACTTTAAACGCTCAATAAATATTCACCGACGTGTCCGACAAATGGGCTATTGAAAGTGGAAGCAACGTTACGATTAGACCGGCTAGCTTGAATCTTTTCTGTGATGTGAATCCGTAAGTGAAACACTGAACGGCGTCCCTTGGAGTCTTGCCACATTTGTAGACCACCGTTGTAGCGAGTTTCACTCCAGACACGAACAACTAATTGTTCAATAAAGAGATTGGCGATTAGTTCAAACATTTGAGGAATAGAGTAAATTTATGAATTTACAGCTGGGAACAATTAAATCATAAAATTAGATTACATTACAAGTAATCTAAGCCGTCAGCGTAAAATTTTCGGTTAGGACGACGAAAAGTATTCACAGAGATACGACATTTATAAAAGCATTGAAATTAGAATCGGCTTTCAAGCTTTCGTTTATGTATAAGAAGGTCATATAAATATAAGGAGATCAGCAGTACAGTCACGTTTGACGTTTCTCTGTTTCGGAGTATCATTGCCAGAAGTCGTTGTAAAACTGATGTTTTGGACCCACCTCTAGTGAAAGTACCATTTAAAAGTTCCATCTTAATACAACGTAAAATCAAGTAGGAAAGTTCATAAAAAGCAAAATTAAATTAAACGCAAAATCGAAGGAAATTCGCTTCTCGAAAGCAGTCATAACCTAGTAATTCTGTATTTTTATTCTCTGGCTCTCATCGGGCACTACTTGAAATGAAAATAACTGATTCAATCATTTACTCTTTACGTAATAATTCTTCAAACAAACCGTAAAAATATCGCATTATTGCGTAGTAAATATTTTACTATACAAAACAAAATTTGGCACGATCGGGACAAAAAAATAACTAACGCCAGACACATTCCAACGTATCACTCATGAATATTTTAAAATGCTTCACGAGAGGAGGATATTCTATAATTATGTGTAGTAATGGATATTTCTAATAGAATTACAACATTTATCCAATTAACTGACTACACGATACCCATCATAGGAGCAAATCGGCAGGCCCAACAGGTATCTTCAATGCGCTACAATTATTTTACAATTGTTTGTGAAAGTACAACGTTTTAGATTTTTTTCAGAGCACGACTCCAATAAAAGAACGAGTGTTTTTATTTCCTCAAGATAACGGAAAACGTGGGTGACTAAGGCACACGATTTTAGAAGTGACAGGTTTATTTCAAGAGGAATTTGACTCCTGCGTCATGAAAAAACGCTCTAAATGTCAGGCGCGTGCTCCTGTTCACATTCATATTCTGTTTCTCGAATCCTACTGTAAATTATTACTTATATTTTTACCATTTTCTTTTTTCATTCTAACATACCCAAAGTTTGAATCTTTACGGAATCCATAATTCGTGCAATAAATGTAACTCACGCGCAAGTGAAGACAAAAATAATTCAGAATTAAACGCGACTATGGTGTTATTTTGTAATAACAAATCTAAGATATCGAATTCGAGTTTTTGGGGGAGGTGGACCTGGGCTTCGATCCCAATAGCTGCAAATAATTGGTATAACAAAAAGTTCTGTAATCAAAAAAGGGAATTATCCTGAAGCCAATATCACTGTCCACAAGCAATGTCGGGTTATAGTTATCCTTCAGCTTCAACTACATCTTATACAAGTTTCGACACTGTCCTTCCATTAGATAGTAAGAAGAAATATTTCTTGCATCATGATAGATAATGGATATTCGACTGCCGTCGCTCAATGAGAAGTTTCGTCTTAAATGCAATTTAATATACATCGGTAATTTTCTCTCTTCAAATGTAAATTAGTAAGGAATATAACAATCTGCCGATATTACTTAACATAATTTTTTTATAGTTAATTGTATTGAAGTGTAATATCATTATCCGTGAATAAATATTGGGCAGTATAACTGAATATTCTTTCATGATAAGATAGACATAACAGAAATAAATAGCGTACTGAGTCTAGACGAAGTATTTTTTTTGTTGACTGGAGTACTACGACATCGACCCGCCTACGCAGCATCCGAGCAGCCCATACCGCCACAGAACTCGACCCTCCACCAACCGCGAACAGACAAAACCGGGCTCCGAATAACTTTCCATTTTTGAAAAGGCTTATCCGCCTATAATTCAACTCATTATCAATTAGCGCCAACGCCGCCGAGGGGAAAAAAGGGGGCTAATGAAGCAGTATCGTCTTAAGAAAGTGGGCCACCCACCGGAGGAGAGCCTGTCTCGGGTCAGTAGCTCGAAGTAAATGTTCGCCGGCTGGGCGATTTAAATTCATATTAATCTTGCGTAAATAAGACCAATTAATAAAGCATTGTGATGCACCGAGATAAGACCAAGCAGAAAGGAACATATGACACAAAAACCGTTTTGATTTCTGTATGCAAAACAACTAAAATATTGGGTTAGGAATTACGTTTTCTTATCACTAGATAAATAGGAAAATGTCGGGGATACCTCCCAGAGGGATACTGATTGAAGTTATGTGGCAAAAGTGCAGGATATTCTACATTTAACACTATTACGTTTTTCTGATACGGGAAAGCATTTCTTAGTTGAACTAGACTTTAGTTAAACTGGAAATAACTGCCGGGATTTATTTCTCACGGATGGATAAACGCGCACCGACCTGAATCCACACCGTTAGACAATCAACACAGTCATGTTCTGTTTCATGTTGTAAATAACACCGAAAAATATGGTAAGAAAACGAAAAAACATAAGATTGTGTAATCTGACTTATCGAGATGAACGCTGATGATAACAGCAATTTGTATAATAGGAACGTGGAAAGTTACAAAAAAGTAATTCGCATTTTATCCATTAAGATACACATCAGACAGGATGCCCCCACAATATGTCCAACAACCAAGCAGGTATTCAAAATTTATGTATTTTTAATCATCAATTTTATATATATATATATATATATATATATATATATATATCATATAATTTTTTTATATAAATCTTGCGTGGAGAGATGAAAATTTGTTTTTGCTAATGCTCACTTTTATATGCGTCAAAATACAAATATATTCGATATTAATATTTTATTTGCTTAATAAAAAATGCCAGTCCTCTGCAATTATCTGCAGTCATCAGTTATCCTTTCGGTAAATGATACTTGGACGTCTTTAAGCTATCTCGATTAGCTCTGGGAATTCTTTAAAAGTAACAGTTCGGAAAGTGTTATTTAGAAAGGTTATCGGAGTATAGCCGATCAGAGAGGTACTTAAAACCGCTTACTTTTCCCAATGCCATTTGACACAATCTTTCTCGAGCTGTTTCGTAAGGAGGAAGACAAACAGATTAAGCTTGTAAGTGACTGATCGTAGCCGTAACTATAGTCATCAGTACGCATACTGAAGACCAGTAAGGAAAGTACGACGTAGAATATCACATTACCAATTATAGTATTGACTGGTTAGTGGTAAAATTGAACTTCGCAAGTTAAACAGTTGGTTTCATATCAATAGCAAACCATTTCCCTAGAGAAAGGAATATAAAATACACAGCTGAAATAAGAAAATATCTTTTTAAAATCAAGGTGTGGTCCCCGAGTCCCGATTAGGTTCGCTGTGCGTCGGCAGAACAAATTGCAGCGTCGTAGGAAGAAAAAATAAATTGCTCGCTCGAAAGGTGTTTTCAATTGCGGTCAATGAGATGGTTAGTACAAGTTATAAATTGAGTTCCAAACATTGATGGGGACACATCATTCCGTGCCACATGGCCCCGGTCGTACAGCTCAGCGAACGCCGTTAATTAACGAAATTTAATTGCTAACTGTTGCCAAATAAGATAATCGTCGCCTCGCCAATGTTAAAGTGCAATTATTGATGGATTGGTAAGTTAGTTAGTCGGAACAGGAAAAATATTTCATCATAAACGTTTTTACCTAAACAAACAACGGACGTACAATCGCAACACCTCAATTCACCCCCAACATAAAGATCCGATTGGAGGAGAGGTTTACCAACGTTTCCAATAATTTTCCCTTTCTATAGACGCGAGGTGAAATTAGATTCCAGGATTGAAGGGAATATACAATTTCTTACGATTTTGTATAGGAAGTATACACCTGTATAACGAGATATGATAATATTATATCAATGTTACATGAAATTCTACTTATCAAAATTTAACTTCTCAAATGCACCGTAACTTACCAAAATTTAAAAACAAATGCCTCTTAATTTAATATATAACTTCCCTATAATTGCTATAAATTAATGCCACAGTAAACGATTTCCTTCTAATCTAAAAAATGTTTTAATCAAATTGTAATACACACCAAATTTACAAAATCGGAAGTGATATTAATACAATAAGTAAACCTAGACACAATGTGGACTGAAGTATATAATTTGCAGTTTAAGTTAAAAAATAATACTATATAATTATTCGATTAAAAAATTATTTCCCATCTGAAAGTTAAGCAATGGTTTCGAGCGCCCACGGAATAGACGATGCGCAACCCGAAAGGCGCGAGTGTATTGCGGGTTGCCTATACCGGCGAGTTGCTACAAATTTAGGCGTAAGAAAATATATTTCAAAATCGCCTATAGAGAATATAAGAAATTATGTATCTGAGTAACTATTACAGATAAAAATAGTTTATAAACATAATTACACAGTTACATCATTTATATAATTTCAAGTTGCTCTATCGATGCATTAAAATAAACATAAAATTATAATTTTGAACTTGAAAATATTTTCAATGGGATTTTAACTGCGTAATAGCAGTTTAATCATTATGCGCCTCTAGAATGTATTGAAAAAAACGTGAGATAGAATGATCAGTTAATAGATTACAATTGAAACATATGTCACCTGTTGCACAGTGAAACTACAAAATGCATGCAATGATATTAGGAATTAAACCTCAAATGTAAAACCTTCACTCAGACTAACAGAACCATTAAAAGTACAACATTTAACAGTTAGTTTGGTCTCTTTTTCATGAATATAATGATATAATTACAAACAGGACCTTGCCTCATGGAATTTCCCTCTACACACTAACTTCATGATACCTTAGTTATCTACCTCACTATATTTAGTATCAATTCATACCTACTAAGACATCAATTCCTCAACTTATGAAATTTTTAATTAACTACTTTTCTAAAAGAATGTCAGAATAAATACAAAACGTGAACATAAAGAAATGTATTTTAATGTAAATATTAGCCACAAAAAAATAACTGCCTGATTATTTGACAACTAGTGACTGTTAAAAAATAGTAGATATGGGTGGTTGAGCTATGTCTTGTTGCACATAGATTTTGAATACATATACTATTATTTCAAGCACCCAAGTGATGAAATGACTTTCGAAACAATTATTATTGCATAACTTTATACTTTAACTAATTTTATATTACAAACCTTATTCTCAAGCTCCAAAGATTCTGGCAGCAGGTAACTGAATTCAAAAACTGTTTTAGAAAACCCACTCATTGGATCATAGACCATTAAATCTAGTACAGACCTTATAGATTCGTACAGTAAACTACCATACCCTAACCTAACTTTGGCAATGCATTAACTTAACGTCTGATAGGAAAAAAGAACATTATAGTCATCGCTTGCTCTCATAAAAGTATAAGAGGTATTTCCGGCCTATATGAGGTATTTCGAGCTCAAATCAGCCAGTGGCGAAAGATTAACGTGCGACATCAGAGGGTGGTTCTGGGTCCCGGTAACACAGTTGACATACTTTTCCACTGCAAATATGCGGATCTCAATTAAATCCAGCGTCCGCTCTACGCGATTTTATTTTATAGAGTTGGTGCCTTCCGTATTGTCCGATGAATCACAATTTTTAATAAAATCTACGAATCCTTGGGTCCTCGTCGAACATCTCTATAGAGAGATACAGATTGTATAGATATACTATACTTGACAGTACAAGTGACAGTGACAGTGCAGTGAGGATGCCCGACAAACATCCAAAGTGCCAAAAGTGACTAACACAGCAACTGAAGGCGGCGAGCGGCCGAAACCGGTCTAGCAAAAGACCAAACCAGCGAGAGGAGACAGAAACACAAATCTACGGTATTCCAACCCCTCGCAGACCACAAAACAGGTATGTTAACCCTCTATGGGCCGAATTTTTATTTTAAATCCCAAAAAAATTGGGGGAACGAAAAATCAGCAATTATAAACCTATGCAGATGAAAAAAATTGATATTGAATTTGGTTGTCTTGACAACGTTATAGGATTAAGATTTATCCGTTTTTCCACGAAAAAAGCTATAATTATTTGGTAAAATCTCGACAAATTGAAATGTGAAGTGAAAGTTACAAGGGCCCATAGAGGGTTAAACTAATCTCTCTATACGTTTCATCGAAATAAATTTTCGTATAAAAACCTCCACCGAAAAACCAGAATTTAAATACCTTGACAGAGTCGTAGTGTCCAGCCTGTAGCCCTATCGGGTCGGGGCTATTGTTGCCGTTGGGGACGGGCGGTGTCCTCGGATGAATTGCCGGGGGCGGTCCCGTCCTCACGACGACGCCGCCTCCGCCGCTGCCCAGTCTCTGCCGCGAACTGCACAACAAAAATTCCGAACAAATTAAAACCACAGGTTGACCTGCAAGACAAGCTGTCTATAATATTTTACAGACGTTTCTTATGAAATCGGCGACACATTTGGTACCCTGAAATGCGCACCAGGACGGTGACACTTCGCTTTAACAATTTGACAAGTAAAAGAAGTAGAAACTTAATTCAAATTCGCAAGTGACATATGACAATTAGATCGTATATAATAACCCTCATATTTTATGAAGCTATATTTCTTGTGATGTGGAATTTTCTTAAAAACAAAATAAATCAATGTGAAACACTACAAAATTCTACATTCTTTCTAAATGTTATAATATGAAAACTCATCAAGTGTTTGCCCTATGTAGGTATACACATTTGTTTTCTGCAAGTCCGAAAATATTGAAATATTTAAGTGAGGAAATAAGCCCAAAACTTAAGAGAAAAGTCTTACTGAAGCCACTGGGCAATTTAATAGGGTATTATAAAAAAATCAACAAAATTATTGTTTTTACTACAAGAACACTAACTACTAATAACTTTAACTAATACACTACTAATTTTAACTAATAAAAATTGTTTCTCATTCGTGTACATTGTTAAAATAAAGGATTTACGAGCCAGAAATGTATTAAAAAATATTTAACCCGAAGGCTTAAAATAGGAGACTGACTTTCCTCCGGAGATTACTTACGGATATGAAACCCTTCATTAAATATTCAAACGTTATTTTCTTTTTGACCTATGACGCGGTCCCCTTAATTGTCCGATTATACACAGGGCACAGTGTTACTGGAGGTAAACCGGTTTTCGGAGGGCTGGAAACAAGTCGGAGAGTGAAGAGGGGGGCCGTAATTTGAGCGGACAGTTAATCTGTTAGTGTCCCGCCCGACCTAACGGCCCCGCTCCGGCTCCGGCTACGGGGATGTTCCCGTACCGCCTATGCAACCTGACAACAAAACAACAGAAGGCCCAACCTCGTTTGAACATGTGTTCCTCGAAGCGTTCCTACACGAACAGTCTACCTACTACGTCTACACGTAATACATTTTATTCATTAACAGTGGGAGAACACACAAAGCTAAACAGACTGGAAGTTAACGGAGGATACAAGTTACTACATAGATTACTATACAATAGATCAATATTAAGCTTAAACAACAAATTATTATTGTACAACACTATACTTCAACCGATCTGGACATAAGGACTCGAACTGTGGCTTACTACAGTTGTGTGGCTTATTACAGTCAAAAATATTAAGGACAATAACCGACGCACCCAACTACGTCTCCAACCTTACCCTACACACACATCTTAGAGTCCCGTTTGTCCGAGACCTTGCCGTACAACTATACAGCAATTTCCACTCACGACTCAACCATCATCCTAATCCACTAGAGTCCACACCCTACTATCTCCCGACATCCCAAACTTTCCTTACAGACGCCCGAAAAGGAAGTGGCCACGCGACCTAAATGTTTAAATAAATAAAATTAAAATTAAAAAAATAAGAAAACATTTTTTTAAAAAAAGTTAAAAAAATGTTTTAAAAAAACTAATAAAAAAAGGGGGAAACCAGTGGGTTTCTCCTCCAATTGTTGTCCATTGTAGTTAGTGCTTTTATCAATGTTGCTTATTGTATTATTTTACAGTTGCAACAATAAAAGAGAGGAAAAAAATAAACCAGTGAGAGAAGGAAAAACCAAACGAAGCGAGTTGGACTCTACAATAGCAATCAAACCGTATATTATATCTAGTAGCCCACCAAACAAATCAAGCCAGTTTAATAAATACTTTATAAGTCAATTAACTTTGGCCTGTTTGGCCAAATTCGGTAAAATGTCACGGGGCGCCCCGGCATTTAGACCAAATATCAGGCCCCAAATGCCAACAGTATATCACTTATCCAGAAACCGCTAGCTCATTGGAATAAGGCGGATGTTTAACTGCGTCCTTTACACAAAAGGGAAAGGTAACGTCGTTTCGGAAAAAAAGGTGAATTCTCAAGCCCTTTCAAACACAGAACGCTTATTCTTTCACGGGACTGGCCGGCTTCCAAACTCCGGAGGGAAACCGCTCCATTTAACTCGATTTTTATCACTGGAAACATTTTCCCTACCATTCATTTATTATAAACGTGTCCCTACACACTCTCAAATTTCCCGTTTATCAAGTACTTTGAACAATACACTGTAAAGTAATACTCATTCCAGTAGTTAATTCATCCACTTAATTATTCAATGAAACAGACGAGAAATATTAAATTGCGCAAGGTGTTTCAAGTCCTACTAGACATAAGGGCTTTAAAAACACAGAGAATAATAGTTCCAAAGTATTTCAGTAAAATGGTCCTCGTAAAGAATTTTTAAATGAATGTAAAGAATTTAGCTCGACAATTTGGACACCTACTACTATGAAAAAATGCGCCATAAATAACTAAACATAAATCACGATATGGGATGATGAGTATTTCATCAACACTTTCAATTTTATAGATTAAGTAATGTAGAAGCCGGTTAAATCGAACTGCTGACCGGGTTTCTAATCATAAATATTAACCGGACAAATCGAACACGCTCGTCAATGTCACAGTGACCAGCGAACGATTCGTAATTAGGGGAGGCCGCCAGATGATTAGAGCTAGTCATCACAATGACTACAATAATTGGGACGTCCGATTGTTTATGCCGTTCACGGTGCATGACGCAAACGGAACACGCCCTAGCATTCGATCCGGGCAGGAAATAAGCTCAAGATGACGCGAATAAGAGCCGACGCTGTTATTAAAGAAAACATTTCCCAGTGCATATAAGAGCCCGGTCCGGGAGATGTGCAGAATTACATTGAAATCCGTTAATACTAGGGGGAGTTTACGATCTGCGGGGGTTGGAAAGTAAGCACGGGGTGTACAATCCAACCCCGTTTCACACAACTGACAAGAATTTTGCTACAAACAAAGTATTATAATATTGAAATACGTAAAACATATGCATAAAAAGAGGGGTTACTAATAACTAGAGTTACAGCCCAACAACAAGGAACAGACAAAAAGTTTTGGACAAACCAAAGAAATGGAGACGAATAAGTACTCCGTTAATACGTTCCAAACCATCGGGGATAACTCCAAACAGATGCCTGAAATTATTTGCAGTGCATTGTCACTACAGACAGGAGACCCAATTGGAAACCAACATGCTTAGATACCTCGGTAATTTACGAAGAAAATGCTACTGAGAATGGCTAGAGACAAAAACGAAACATAAAGTGGAAAAACTATTTACAAATATTATTCAATAAATAATAATAATACATAATGTAGATTTTGTGTGTTTCTGTCTCCTCTCGCTGGTTTGGTCTTCTGCTAGATATTCTTAGAAGACCAAACCAGCGAGAGGAGATAGAAACACACGAAAACTACGGTATTCCAACCCCTCGCAGACCACAAAACAGGTATTCTAAACTAATAAATAACTGCCATAATATTACATGTTTTATGTTATATGTCGTGGACTCGTTGTTCGTCAACATCAATAGAAAATTTGCCGATTCGGTTAAATAAAGGTTTTTGAAACCAACGGCGTATAAAGACACGTGAACGAGTTATCGAACCGGGCACGTTCCCGTCAGTCGTGCCACAGTGGCCACAGCGCGCCACCCACGCAAATTATTCCATTCCTTTCAACCACAATGCCGCATAAACGATTCAATCATTCGCGCCAACGTCACTACGAGTACGTTCAAAGACTATTGTCGGCTTTGGCCAATTGTCCTGGACAATTAACGAGCGCTTAGACGTCAATCCTGCACGTTGGGGGGGCCGCAATACAGTTCATTTTCAAAATGAACTTACAATCGTAGGTACTGTTATAGCTAGACAGAGATATAATTATTAACGGGTAATGAACCGATACAGCCAGAAGAAATAGTTAACAGTTCATTCCAACTTGAAGAGACGGTTAAATGAATAGATCGAACTTCAGTTTACTTCGTTTCGAAAAAAAAGATAGCCGCGTTTCCATAGACTGGTCCACTAATGGCGTCAAAGAACGCTACCAATTCAGGCCAAGGCGGTCGCAAACCAGTCCGGTCACTTTTCTTATCTAAAGGTAGTGAATCCGCACATGTTTCTTTTCAATAAGCAAACGACACTCAAGGCAAAGATCAATACACCGTAATTTTTAAGACGTGCAAATGAAATCGCGTGATATTATAAAATATAGAATCGACCACAAAACAAGTATGAACTTTGCTATAAAACTTACAGATCTAAATTAGAAACACCGCCGTTGAAAACGCCGGCCGAAGGTTCGTGGCCTTGCAAGAAAGAAATTCTTTGCCAGGTTGCCCACTAAAAAAATACTAAAGAAAAATACTATTCCGGTAAAATATGAATAAATAACAAAAAAATATCTGTAATGCGGAGTGATATGATCCTCTATTTCGGAGCATGAAAACCAAATTGAATTTAACAGTGACCCCCAAATACTGAGTACTGGCCGCGTGTGTTTAAGTTATTCCCGCGTTTTAGTTTCGAGGGTTTAAAGGGGAGAAACAAATGAAAAAAAAATGCCGCTGTCATCGATCAGCACTCTTAACCCCAATTCTATTTATGCCACGCGCCTCTGCGTCAGTCAGAGAGAGAGAGAGAGAGGGAGGGAGGGAGAGAGAGAGAGAGAGAGAGAGAGGAGGGAGGGAGAGAGAGAGAGAGAGAGAGGGAGCGACGCCGGCGGGACCGAAAAAATAAATTCTGAAAATTACACCGAACGCAACACGTCCCTGGGAGCCGTTCTATTTCGCCTTGTAAGGCAGAATGGTTTGTTTACGGCGCCACCGCCACGAGAAATCGCCTCACGGTAGTTATCGATAAACTGTATATGTATATATACTTGTGTGAGTGTATATATATATATATATATATATATATATATATATATATACCATTTAATAACCTAATGGCTGATGGTTTGACTCCCAATCAACGGTAGACAAACTTCAACATTCGTTTATTATTTATAAAAATATCAGGGTTCCTATATTTAAGCAATGTTCCTTGCTGCCAGAAATAATATTTTACTCCGTTATCAGGCACAATTTTTTTTTAAGCATATTACATTTTTAAAAATGTATAGGAATCGACCGAACAATTGGACTACCATTATTCTATCATTATTAAACAAGTGTAAAACCGAGTGAACAAAAACAAATTGCTGACTGCTAACGGTGTACGGCTTCACGGGGCAATTACTCGGCCAACATATCCGTCCACTTTCCCGTTCGTTAACAACCAGTCGTGCGACAAAATCCGATATGAAGTTGTGACCTGAATTTGACTCTTTCGAAACTATCGTACTCCGATTCGTTTTTGTTGTCAAAAAGGTGGTGCGGTAGAAAGTCCGATCTAATGTGTACTTCAGAACTGATTAACGTCCCCCCCTACAATGTTATCAACAATCGGTCTGAACTGACACAGGATATCACAAGCGTATGAACTAAATAAAAAACAAAGGCAAGATAAACAAGAAAACAATGTTTTCCTTATAACACTTGTGCAATGAAATGGTATAAACGTTTGGGGCACTTCTGAGCTGCGTAATAAAAAAAGTTACCAATAAACCTGCTTATAACGTACTTCTGCAACTTTTGGTATTCAGGAAAATAAAGAGTTGTCCTAAACAGTTCTTCTATTATCACTCTTAATATTTTTCAACCCAACCCTCTTGTTTAAGACATACTGTACATTAAAATTCTATGGACGTTCTATGCAAGTTTAGTTTTCTGATTTTACAGAGCTCATTGAGCGACATATTAAAGTTCCTAAACCGGTCTAGAACACTCACAGACGGTTTTCCAATAAGAACGGTTGCGCCCCCTATAACCGTTACGGCTGAATTAAATTTTTCTCATAGAAGAAAACGAGGAAGTGTTCATTTTAAAAATACCAACGGACGTAAATGTTAGAAGGATGTGCTGTGCGGGTAGAATTAAAAAAAAATGTTCTAAACGGGATCATACGTTAATGACCGTTCGGACCGGTTTCCAACGGCGACTACGGCACAAGGTTCGAACAACTTTCCACTTTCAATACCAATGACTATGGGACCTTTCTTTACTGTCCCATCAAAACAAGTGAGCGTAACAAGTTATCTGGAGTAGCAATCTCTCAACGACGAGCACCTAATCAACGATTACAGTTCGGTGCCAATTTGACCGGCAATAATTTTTAGTTAAACAATTCCGAATTGTTCAAAGAAAACAGAACTCATATACGAATTACAAACATTGGCGCCTTCGGCAGTTTCTATTTCGAGGAAATAGCAATTGGACTAACTACAGAAATAGAAGTAGGCAACTAATGATCCTAGCAAACAAACAAGCAGTTAACAATAACAACTCACCGCCGTTACGGTATAAAAAAATAGTGTACAACATAAAATTTAATTCAATTATATGAAAAAATGTTGTGGAATTCACCAACAGTTAACAAACGCACAAATACATGTGAACTCGTAAAAGCTGACGATTAAAACGTAAAATCTTACACTTATTTTTAATGTAAAAATTAAAGCAAACATACGAATTAAACCTCAAACGACAATAAAACTACATTGTTAGTCACCACATAAAATATACTGCGGTTACCCATTGGTAATCGAGTAACTTTTAGTCTTCAATCAATAATGTAATCGATATTATAGTTACAAAGCCTTCAATTTTTTGCCTATGGTTTTACGAACGACGGTACGCTATGTACATTAAGTTCGACTTAAACCCAGAATGAGTTAAACATCCGGGGTACAGTTTTTTCAAGTCCGCAACAAGAATCGAGATTTCAACGCTACCGCAGCCCCAATTGTAAATAATTTATCCCCTCCGATAAAGAAAGGATGGCACAATGACTCGAAAAACAATTGACAGTGGTTTCGAACAAATTATTATTTATTTAGTCATGTATATGTCCAGTTACTAGCGTTATTAGATTGGTTGTCCTGAGAAATTCAGATCACTTATGGTTCGTTCGTTGTTTTGTAATACTTTTTGTAATCTGTTGTTGGATAATTCTGTCTTTCGAATACAATCAAAACTTACTTATGGGTAGCCGAAAGCGCCTCCATGCAAGTATTTCAATCGGACTGCCACTATAGAAACCGGTCGTTCGGACATTTGGACGGTTAAAAAGAGATGGATCCGGCGAAACTGAATAGTAAAAGAGTTGGTAAAGTACCGTGGAACGGGAGCGATGTGCGTCACAGTCACATGGCTGCACTTGTGGCTGCAGGCCGATTGGCCGACGAAGAGTTTCGTGGTCCTCGACTGGGAAGACATGGCGACCGACTACTGTGCCGTAGACGACGAAGTGGAGGAAACCGGGCACTGGACACGCATGACTTTCGGAGTTTGGTGGGCACCGTTAATCGGTGGTGACGCGTCGCAGCGTGGTCCCTTGCAGCCGGCCGAGTTCAGACTGAGAGAACGCGGGCCCGCGGGCAGACCGCTCCTCCGCTCCAGTCCCCGGCCTCCTCCGTACACCAATTCGATTCCGATATTCTTATTTCCTTCAAGATAATCAAGCGCGAGACGTTAGGGCAATTCAATAAATACTGAGTCAATAAATAAATCGAGTACGGTATTTTTCGCGAATATACCCTTAAAATGTACGAAGAAGGCAGTACTGAGTCTTGCTAATTGTACCGATTAATTGTCAACATACGCTCTCCCCTATTTCTTATATTTTCTTCTTTCAAACATCCTAACATTAAATTCCATTTCCCTCACAGTATCAGTATCGTAGAATATTATTTTAAACCTAGCATTAACCTTTTCAAATGACGCCACCTGAAACTAATTGTTGAAAAATACCAATCCGCAGGATGGAATGAGTCTAATCCATAAATGGACGACGCGTAAACTACTAAATTCGTGAATTCTAAAAATCTATGACAATGATACCAGCTGTAGTAGAGATTAGATCACGGTCTAGTCCTCATAAAACAAGGATATTTTCACAGAAAAAAATAAATTTAGACTTGAAAAATATATTTCCGAAAAATATCAGTACTGCGACAGTCAATGTTTTATATGTAAGAGTATCTAAGAGGATTTAATTTACAATCAAAAGATTGTGACGGGCTGCTGTACCCACTCTTTATCCCGGAGCCTACTCTCAATATATACGGGCATCCGACATTTCATATTAAGCAAAAGTATCTAAAGTATAACACTTATTAATTCCTTTGACCATTACATATGTTAATTAATAAAACTTTTACATCATACAAATATTAACTAATAAAGAAGATCGGTCTATTAATATCGAGTTTCAATTCATTTTCATATTTTGTGGGAACCTTATTAACTTTAAAGACGAACCTTTGGACAACGTATGTAAATAAAATGGATTGTAATCAATCTGCATTACTTGCAAAATGTAATACTACTCTGTCTGTTGCTCGATAATTTATAATAACCTTGCATAGCTCGCTCACGATAACATTTATCGAGTTGGCATTAATTGCAATCTGAAATGGTGTGACGCGCACACTTCAAGAGAGCTTCAAGTGAAGAAATATAAAATATTAAGATTATTTGTTGGTTCCTTTTAATTAACAACATAAATCGAAATGGGGTGAATATATAGCGAATATTCTTACACGGGCGATATACCCTGAATAAATCATTTTCCCTACGTTTAATTAGGTCAATCGTAGATAAAACAACGTGGGAACATCAGCCAGCGCCGGGCTCTGAGAAGGGGGACCGGCATTAAAATACCTGTAGTAGTTTTGAAGGGCTTTGCGCCAATGCGGTACTCTATCGAACCGGGTTTCATTATTTGGCAACTAAGAAGAACCAATATATCAAACTCAACAGTATTTCGGGCTCAGGGTAATAAATTTCAGGCTACAATGTAAGACATAAAATTATATTTCTAATTGTGTTAAAAGTCGGAACAAACATCCAGAAAAATTCGTGTATCGTACGGCGATTTCCAGCACACACGGTACGGTGACTAACTCATGAAATAAGCGCGTCGGTCGAGTGTACCACTAAGTAAGTGTCTTTAGGCAAGTCATCCTTATACCGTTGACCGTGACGATGAGATTCGACACCGGCCGAAACTGAAAAGGAATTACAACCGAGGCGTCTCGTTTCAATTACTAACAGCGATTCGAGAATAGAAAATAGAAAATTAGAACAGCTGTCGGTTTACGTATTAGTGCAGCGCTTATTAATATAGTATAATAGAAATGCAAATAACATTCGAATCTGGCAATAGGAAATTAATACAGGACTCGGACAAAAATAGCGAGAAATTCAATTTAACCCTTTATGGGCCGAATTTTTATTTTAAATTGGGGGAACGAAAAATCAGCAATTATAAACAATTGATACTGATATTGGTTGTCTTGACAACGTTATAGGATTAAGATTTATGCGCCATCTCACTAAAAAAGCTATAATTATTTGGTAAAATCTCGTTAAATTGAAATGTGACCTGAAAGTTACACGGGCCCATAGAGGGTTAATATTGTTCCCTGGATTACAACGTAAAATTACTGAATGCTGACACTAAACAGTTTGAAACGGACCGAAATAAAACATTTCAGAGGGTAAAATATTGATCACTGATATTTTGCACAGGACTTGATATCTTCAAGCATAATTTCAAACAAATTTTATAATGAAACAACCAATCGCACAAAGAATATCGCATTATGGAATCCTAACATGTCTATTTATGCCTCACTACTATTTACAACTGCCTCACTAATTTACTGACGGAATGCTACTGGTTAAAGGGAGAAACCGAAAAGCGATCTAGCATAAAACCGAATAGGTGGGGTCAAAAAATAGTACACGTACGGTATACTACAAACTCCCGCCGACCGTCTAAAAGGTATTTTAAATTGAGTAATTATACAATATACCGAATGCATAATAATAATTATTATTATTATACATTATTATGCATAATAAGAATAATTTTGGAAACAATGATTTCCTTGAAATAATAAGTTCTATGTCAAGAAATTATAAAGAATCATGAAAATATTGAGGTAACTCCTTTAGAAGGGGAAAAATAACACCCAATACACAGAAATGTTGCGGTATAGTATAAGTGTGCAATGCTGGCAAGGTATCATAAGCGCCGTTCAGTGCACAACTGGGCGTCAATAAGCAGATATTTTATTTGCAATTTTATTCTTTTTTGCTATTAATTTTTTAACACTTCAATAACATTTACTGGTAATTTATTTATAATGATATGAAGAAAGAATGTTTTAAAAGGAAAGAAAAATACTAACCAATCTAGTAACTTATTAATGGAGTGAGAAGACAGATCACATCTAAGTTAGTATCAATGGCTGTAAGTTAATATTAACTAAAAGTAGGTAATTCAAAAATTATAAACCTAGTTGAGATAGTATTCGATTAATATTTGGGTACGGACATAATAGCGTCGCTCGTTACGTAGCAACGTAATGAGCAAACTCTCAGCTAATACTGAACAGTTTTACTCAGCCAACGTCACAAAAGTTTAAAAATAAAATTATAGTACTACAGCAGTGCCGACAGGATGCTTCATCGCGAGCGGACATGCGTACCACATCGTATTATCAAGTGAATGTTATCGACCATGGCTAGAAGCTCAGAGCGGTCTAGTTTTATGATTAATGAAACGAAAAGGCGTAGAAGAAAAGAAACAGAATATGGAGGATTTCTTTTAGACAAAGAGTAAGACAAGCGTACAAAAATAACACGGAGTTACATCAAGCTCGATATTTGTCCGGTATTGCATAGAATTAATATTTATGATTGGAATTAGGTTTAGTTCAACTAATTTGGTTATTCTATGTTCTAAGTTTTCAGAGAGTGTATCGCTAATCTTATTATTGAAGTCCAAGTTTTGCATTAAACCGGTCTAAGGGGGGGTACGAAAGAAGCTAAAGGAGGCCGAGAATCATAACAGGCGGTTGTGCACGCTCAGCTGGTTAACCGTTAACATTATTTTTAATAATTCATAATAAAGAATCGGGAACAGGATAGGTTAGGTGTGTGAAATGTAAATCAGGTTTATCAGCTGTAAAATAATCTCGGAAACAAACCGCAGCAAATTGTAATTACATTAATATCTCCTAATCGAGAATTCGTCAACTGTAGTATATATCACAGAATACACACCAAAATCATGGTACAATTGAATTTCATAGGTAAATACCAGGACACAATACAATATGGTATTTCGATAAGCGGTACAAAAGAAACAATAAAATTGGAAATGAAAGCGACGGCAGAGATTCCTCGCAGATTCCTCTACATATAGTCCAAGTTTCAACTAAGTCCCTTGATGATTGCCGGCAATTATACTTTGTTCTTATCGCAGTTTCTTCTCGGTGACAATGCACTCTCACATTCTTCGCCATTAATGTCTTTCATTTTTAAATCTGAACAAAAAATTACAGCAGAGTTGCACACCCGCTCCCTATTCTCCACAATTAGCGCCTGCTATATCCTTCTACGTTGGAAAATCGATTAAGTGATTGCGATTTGAAGACTTATCGACCAACCAAACAAGAAGTGGGATATTTCTGAATATACGTTATACAACCTCCCTACTGTACAGTGAATTATAACTTTATACTGTTTAGTGATTTGCTGTCCGTTTTTTTTTGGAAAATCAGTCTAAACTATGTCAAAATGTCGAAAGTATATATTCGACCCTACAAATATATATACAGCTAAAATAGTAAACAACATTCCCTCAAGATGGCTGCAGTAAAACCGTCCCTGTAATAAAAAGGCATAATAGGCTCAGGCGACATAATGTCTAAAATATGAAGAGGACACACAGTGCTCATGAGTTTAGTATTCCCGAGATTCGAGAACACTTTGAACCCTTCATTTAGAAAAGAGGTTTCGCCCCCCGCCAACGAGTAAACAGTTTTATTGAAGTGGAAAGAAGAAAACTCGAATTTATAGGTTTGTTTTCTATACCAAAACACTAGGCGAGTCACAAAAATTTGAGCAGAAAAGCAATACGTTTAAAAACTAGTTTAAACGCAATAAAAACTAATTTAAAGAACAACAGATAGTTTTTCAAAACTGCCCTTTCACACATTTGTTGAAAATGGATTGATCGCGAGGTGGATATATTGTCCGGTTACAATTAGAAATGTTAACCTAGAAAACCAAAAACATGTTGGAAATATGTATGGTAAATAGTCCGGATCATGATGGTTTTTTTCACGGGTGGGCAGAATTTAAATTTCCAAATTAATATTTTACGACGTTATACGATACGGGAACACGACTCGCGGGGAACACAGACATATAAGTACACCTAAGGCCGCACTTAATTAAATACATATGAATTATTTATTCCCTGGAACTAGAATGTAGACTGTGAGACAATTCGTGCACAAGTAAACAATATAAACGGTCGCGTGAACTTAAAGCATTACATTATGATAATGGCGTTTGGGAAAAAATATGTCAATATTTTTGCCCGTAAATGAAATACCATGTTTGACCAACAGTCAAAAATTTAAAGTGTAAATTTTCAAACATATGAAATTTATGAGGCTTCAGGTTTCGACTGATGGGATTTACAAAATCAAATCAATCCGATATGAAACAGTTATCAAAATTCACAAATATACACGGTCTACGTGTATTTATGAGAAAGTTTTCTGTACACAGGATAAATGTATTTCATTGCCAATAAACAACCAATAATATTACCTATTTTATCTACCGTTAACCGGAGATCGGCGGGTATTATATTAGAAAGCGTAACGCATGGAATCCAACCCGTCCAGAACAAGCGGGTCATTGCAATCTCCATGACGCGTTATACGAGACACTATTTATAATACGAGCGTCCTAAATATAAATTATGACTTTTAGATTGACCACCACTAAAAATAAACGCTTCGTCTAATCTGTTCTTGAAGCCTTCTTAAAAATAAATATAGTTAATTACAGGATCTTTTCTTAATTAGAAACCGAATTAATACGTGTTCCCTAACAATGTCACCTATGACAGTGACATGACATACTTTTCAACTTTTCCATCAAGTATATTGTCCTTCTTTCTTAATTCTGCCCCTACTAAGGTACGGGTCAAGAATAAATCAAAATACAATTTAAAACAGATAATTTTGTCATACTGCTGTGTTACAAAACCAGAAGGACTGTCGACCGACTGGAGGGTTACGATATATGACGGTATGTGGCAATTAGGACGCGCCCTGACAATCAGGCTCGATTAATCGATTAAGTGGACTGGAAAGTAATAAACCGTCCGTTTTGTTTGTACATCCAAATCAATATATCGCTGCATAATATACATATTATAATAAATATAATATAACATTCTAAAGCGTTAAACGGTTTATTTTACCAAATAGTGGTTTAGAATTAATTCAGAAAAGAAAATAACATTAAAATAAAAAAATTGATAATTAGTTTATCACGTTTTTGAGGACTGAACTGTTTGAACTCACTGCTTCTCTGCACCTCCAGTGGTATTTCTCTATTAATATGTGCAACAATTTAAAACCCTAAAATCAATAATAAAATTTATCAATTTTAATCAGTTAATGGGTCGTATGGGATATGAACTTTCTGTCGATTTTAGGTACGTCAATTCCCCATCGCAAATATTATAAAATAACACCTGTTATATAACGTTAAGGGTGTTAAAAGTTAAATACATTAAGGGTGTGGTGATAGTGCTTACAGCATGCTTCGTCCGCAGTCGACATGCACGAGCAAGCCATCGTAATACTTATCGAATGCTACTGACAGTCTATGCACTGAATGAAACAATTGACAGATAGAAAACTATAACGAGAACATCGTGAGATTAAAAAATTACATTTTGTCCAAAGGTAAAAGCTGTCTCGGTAAAAAAAATCAGGTCAAAACCCAAGCTACTTATAAAAATTGGTTGGCAAAATGAAATTTACCAATTGTATTTATTGTTCTCAATTATTCCTTCCGCCTTATTCTAACTGCACACGTATGTTGTGGAAAATGAAGTGCGAATCTTAGCATCGGTATTTAATCAAGAGTCGCTCGGTCGATAGATTTAGTAAGGGGTAGAGAGTAGTGACACACCGCTCCAAAACCCCAAACTCCTATTAGGGATGCCGAGAGTCATTTCCTCTGACCGGGGTAAATTATCGTCGGACCAACTTCAAGCAAACCCGACGATTGAACTAAATTATCAACTCCAACACCTCGCGTAATATCCCCTATATTTTATTCTATTTAATGTAATCTAATAAGCTGGCCGTAAGAAAATGTAATGTGCACGTACTGAAAGAAGACGAAACTACTCAATCTTCTAACCCGGTTCCAATCCCTTTCCTTATCCCATCGAAATCCTCCCTCCAATATATTAAAGGTTAGAAAAAAGAAACTCGGAACAAAAAAGTACACAACAGTATACCAAATCATAAAATATTAAAACTTCTGGTTAACTGAAACAGGCATAACGAGAAAAGAAGAAATTACAATAAATAAACTCCCCACAGGTCACCTAACTCACTTATAATTACATTTACGAATATAAATAAATAAATACGGAAAACATTAAAAAAGGAGGTATCTAGGCGTTAACTAGGACAAAAAGAAAGTATTAAGGCGACGCTAGCCTCAGACCGGAAATCACGTACTAATTATTCAAACAATGGACAAATTTCTCTCCTTAACGTTTAAATCAGGGTAGCTCGTCACATTCATAATATAGGTTATAGGTATGGGTCACATAATGACTGCTGAATTATACCAACAATGAAATGTTGGTGAAATATAAATTAGCCAACAATCGTTCTCTAACACAACTAGTAACAGCAAAATATGCGTTAGAAATTGTTATTTATTAGAAATTGTTTAGCTAAGACAATAAATGTGTATTTTAACACTGTAATTACATCACCCTTATGGATTAAACAAGTTAAATAAATGAAAGTATACACCCCCCCTAATTGAATATAAAATATTACCCGAAATACTAAATTATTAACAACGATGCATCAGGAAATTATTCCGTACATGAAACAAATCACCCCATCGTTTAAATTTCGATGGCAGAGATATAAAAAGTGAGTAATAAAAAATTAATTACCTGTCAGGAATAATGCGGTTGTCTTGCATATTCATTTGTCTTAGCATTTGGTTGTCTTGGAAACGTTGTTTATGCCTTTGGTATTCCTTGAGTAGATCTCCTTCGTAACTACTGTCCGTTAATGTAACTGTAGTACAAGCCGAAATAGGTTTATCACTTAGAGAATCCCTGCGCGAAGATCTAGCCGTAGTAGAAGTGGAATTGGCGGGCGATTCCCTACCGCGGTGTTCGGGGGTAGAAGGAGTGGAAGCGACCGTCGATATCGCTCTTTTCGGGCTACCGGAGCGCTCTCGGGACCTCGTCGGATGCTGATGAGGGGTGCTCGTCGATTCCGAAATAGACGGAAGAGTGAATTCGTTGTAGCTACTGCTGAGAAATACGTCCGGGTCGTTCTCAAACAACTTGTCTACGGAGGTGTTCATCAGCTTGTTATTCTTGTGGCCGGTCAGGTGAAAGCTGGCGAACGAAGAGCGGGACATGGCCGGGTCGTTGTGAATATCGCCTGTCGAAAGTGTCATCAAATTGCCTTTGTTCTTCGATCCGGCGGAGTGTGACTGCGAACCGAAAGGCAGCCCTTCGAGCGCCGGCAACAGGGACCTCGACATTATATCGGCGGCCGAACGCGGCCTCGTAAACGGCATCGCGGAATGGGGAAACGTTTTCGGTTTAATGGGCGTCACTAACATGTGCTCGGTCCAAGACGTTTCCAGCGAAGGCCTTTCCAGTCTCTCCACGTCGACGGTGAGCGTCTTCTGTTCGAACGGTACGGAGAAAGTGTCGGAAGGAATGCTCTGTAGCCAAGACAAGAGACTGAGGTCCGAATCGCTGAACGAGACCGAACCGTCCAGCAGTTTGGAGAAGTTCATCTCGTAATTGTTGGCGTCGCTCGAACCCGTAGCTTTGGCTTGGCAATAATTGACGCAAGATTCGTACAGTATGCCTTTGATAATGAGCTGCACTAAACGGTCGTTTCGAGCTGTGGTGAACGCGTTCAAATTGATGTTGTCGCCGCCGGCTACCGAGGGCCGGCGATCGCCCGGAAGGAACTTCTCGACCAGCGGGAAGACGTCCCGGAAGCACTGAACTCGCGCGTTACTCGGATTCCAGTCTTTGTACTGCAGGTGGTCGGTCAGCCGCGGCAGGGTGAGCAACAGACACATGTTCGAATAATCTTCCTTGCTCGGCGATACTTTTTCGAGTTCGCTCAACACTTTGACGACCTCTTCTACGGCGCTGTCGACACTGCCGCCGTTGCCGGTGAGCGCCCCCGCCTCGGACTTGATGCACAACAATTCGACGTACTTGTGCTTCAGGACGATGTACTGGAATTTACGCATGTCGAATGCCGGAAGCGCCTCCAGCGGCTGGATGAATTCGAGGACGTCGTCCCATTGGCCGTCCAAAATAAGTTGTCTCAGGAAGAGGACATCGTCCGAATAGGCTCCGTTGATGACGCCCGTCTCTCGCTCGACGCTCAACTGGGAGATATGGAGGTCTCTGTTGTGCAGAAATTCCAGCGTGAGGCGGATCACATCCTCCTCCCGGAGAGTGAGCCGCGCAGACGGCATCACGTATCTAATCCGCAATCTGAAACACGGTACAAACACATGAAGCGACGTCCGACGACAAAATTAAGAACCTGGATCAAATCAGTAATTAATTTACAGGGACCTAAGATACACACATTCTTAACATTCGTAATAATGAAAATATGATATACACGACAAAATAATTTGACTCTTTATTACTTTGTCCCCTCTGAGGGGGACATTAAAATTTATTAGTGATTTCGGGGAATTAAGTTATTTCTGCACAACTTTTTGAGACGTGCATGTTTCCCCGATGTTTTCTCTTGAAATGGCACAAGACATCGAATCAAAATATAGTAAAATTACTAAGATATATAAAAGAAATGTCAGCGAGTTTTGGGTTTCAACGCTGAGCCCAGTCTGGTTTGAAGCGTCGAGCGGTATAGATAGATCTAAAGGGGGAGAAAATCGGAAGTGATTCTTCTCTTGCTAAATAAGTTTTTTTGGTAAATATCATTTTCTAACAGATTAGTAATAACAATTAGATATTTTCAACCCATGTATTTTGTGTTCATTTTGTTATTAGAACAATGGCAAAACGTTCAAACAGGATTGAGTCTCATGATACAAGTAGTAGTGAAGATGAGCTCCAGATAGACGTTTATACAGATACGTTAGAAAGACTAAATATAGACGAAAACGATAGCAGTGACAGTGACATCGGCCAACCACCAAGGAGTAGCTGGTAGCCAACATCCAGAAGTGCAAAGGGTTAATACTGATAGACGTTATTGGTCTAATGATTAAAATACTCCTTATTCTTTAATAATTATACTAATAACTTCTATCTGAATGGAAATAAACGAATCAGTTCTTTGAAAACTGACCGATTTCGAACGTGACGCAATATTATATTATTTGGATTCAGTGATACAGAAAAGGCAATGCGAAAAAACGAGACGACGGGGAAAAGGTTGCGCACAGCTTTTCCAGGTATCAAGACCCGAAGCTACTGTAAGACCAGCGAAAGTTGTTTCGCCCACTTCAACATAATGAAATTCCAACCTACATTGATCAGCACTGGAACGGTGTACAAATGCGCGGGTTTGCCGAAAAGTAAAAGAGGAAAACTGCCCGATCCCTGCAACCGGATATTATTCGGACAGTCATCAAAGATGTTGGTGACTTCATAAAAATAAGTCCACGACTGCCGACTAAATTAACCACGATTCGAAGGCTGCAGACCCGCCAGTTCAATATTTTTTTATTCGAACGTTCTTTCGTTACAAAGTAAAAATATTACCATTATAACTTTCGAACATAGTTCCCTTGATTCCCCGTAAAACTTGATACCGTGAGAAGGTTTTAATAATCATGAGGAAGCCAAGGGTCATTAACACGTCTGAATTGAACTCCGCCTCAAGTAGAACACGAAAGGATTGTAGTTCCATGCGTATACAGAAATACAAAAATGCGAAATTGTTACTCTAAAGTTTATTCAAAGCTCAAATACATTTTATATTACACTGCGATTAATTTCCATAATTGACTAACGAATTAATATCTTTAAAATTGTTTCCGAATTTTGTTTTGAATAGTCTGCGAACGTCATAGAAGAAAATTTTCAAGTCCCATAGATTGCAAATAGTTAAGAACTGAACTCGATACAGACATTATTATTATTGTCTGTTTACTTTTTAATCATTAGCCCCAAGTATTACATAATGATTTCAGATGTGTACTTCCAACGACACACTGCAATGCAAATATGACAGAAATCGTATCGGTATGATCGTAGTTCGGTACAATAATATGTAACCGTTTAATTAAAACAATGCTGATCAAATCAAGATCTGCTTCGACGGATTTATAAATACCAATAATAATGAATAACAACATACCCTCAGAATCTCCTAAGACAACACGAATCCCACAAAAAGAACGATCCGAAAGAGAAGACACCGGTGTTGAATTTAACTATGTGTATATATCTTGTTCTAAGTATAACTCCGGAAAGAGGGGTTCTACATTATACCACGGAGTGTTAAGAAGGGTCGGCTCTTCACTACTTATAGATCCCTTTATAAGGTGTATACCGGCAGCGTCTGACTTTCTCCTAGGCCGGATGGCATTGTTCTTTAACAATGGCTAAGCACTAAGCCCTCGAGGCGTGCTTCGTTCAATGAAAGCGAACCAAGAGCTGACGGACCCTCCTCACTGGCCCGTCGGCTCAATGTAGTTAACGATTTTTGTAATGCTAATCACAACGCAGAAGCAAATTATAATTTAAAATAAGAATTTATCCTCGGCCTATTTCAACTCAAACTAAAGTATAGTTAAAGCCAAATAATTACTAAACTTCTATCCTTTAGAAGTCTACGTAATAAAAAAAGAGTTGAATTTAGGTCAGCGAACGAAGTACCCGGTTTTAACCAGTTAGAACTTAATAGTGGTGTTATTAGACTGCGGTGATTTGAATATTCATTTCAAATATGAAGGAGATAAAATAATTGACTTTACAAACCTTTATAGCGTTGCTATATTACTATATCTTGGAACAATAATCTGATATTCATTTTGGATTACTAACGCAACAATGAATTCTAGGTCCAAAGCAAGAGCTGCAGACAGCCTCCAAACGAAAAAAGCCAATTAGGCATTAAGAATCAGTCAATCGTATCTGGCATCAGAGGTCAAACGATGCGAGCCTCATCTAAACAACTACCAAAAAACAAGAGTTTTATATTTATTTTCTAGCGCGCCGAATTCATGTTCTGGGATTGTTTCAACGCTAATACAATCAACGAAATAACATTTATAGAATTAAGTGAAAAAATGTTGATAAAACACTAATTCCCCTAAGAGGGCGATCGACCGCCCACCGTAACCACACACCAACATAACCACAGTCGCACCGTAGTAAGAAAATTATACGATAACAGTCATGGTCCAACATTAACCTAACTTATTGTTTTCTAGACTGGAGCAATTCGCTCTATGTTACGGAACTTTATAGTAGCTCAAATGACAACCAACTTTTTATTTTAAATGAGGGACACACGAATAAATATTGTCTGTTTCCACTTCATCACACTGTGTATTCTAATACACAATAGCATGCAATAATACAACAGCACAAAATGTGTACAGCGGGACACCAATGAAAAACAGCGTCCTATCACTCCCAATTCGATCAGGGACCATCATAAATACAAAAGCGGTTTCTATATATAATACGCTATAAAACAGTAGTGGCATCAATAGCAATCAGTAAACCGAACGAACTGATTCGAGAACAGTTTCAAGTAGTGACTTATAGAATGTTATAACTCTCGTGATTTTCTGACTTTAATAATGTAATGCCAGTGGACAGGATGCTCCATCGGCAACCGGTTTAGGACCAAATCAGCGAGTGGGATGATATTTCAAGCCCTCCCGTATCAATTGGAATGCAATGTTGGCATCAAATGTGATGAAAAAGTGATAGGATAGAAATTCAACGTCACCGATCTCCCAACACAAAAAGTACACATTGTTTAACTAATTGTATCAGGTGCATGCATAAGTGACAGTTTAAAACGCGCTGTCTACAACCAAAACGGTCTGACTTAGGGCATATGTATAACACGTTCTAAAGATGTGGACCAGGTTTGTGTACGGGATTAGAGTCTCCAATTGAAATAAAAGCCTAAATCTAAACTCACCTTAGGGGGCTTCAAAAGTGCGAACGGTTTGGCGGACAGTGCATAACAGTCATGGGGGGGGGGGGAAGGGCCGAACCACGTGAAACCTTGAGTGAGTGTTGACCGGGAAGGAGGTTCGCGGGTACTGAGAATGGGGAGTGTTTACCAGCGCCCCCACCAGTGGGACAGGGCCCACTACCACCACCACCGCCACCTGCCCTCCCTCTATCGATCACCGAGGGATACACACACAACGCTCAACGGGGACACACACTAAGTAGCTAAGTTGGGGACACTCCCGCCCAGGGCTCAGTTCCCAACCCACTGCCCTAAATGCGTACGCATCGGTAAATACTAGACCGATAATAGGCGCCGCTGGACTCAGGTAATATCAATAATTTATCACATAAACACAAACATGTATAAGCATGTACTATGTATATGTTGTTAGTCATAAGCGCGTAAAATATTATAAATGGTACCTGTACGTTCAAGTAATTGACTGTTGGTTCGGCAATCGACACTTTGAATCCGGTCGAGGATAATGTAGTAAAAAAACTAGTATATCCCACTTATCCAGTGTGACTACTGAAAGCTACAATAATGTAATTCACACACAGCATAATAAAAAAAAATATTAAATATGTATCCAAAACCTATTTTTGTAGACGGTCATTGCCAAGTCGTAGACAAGACGATGGTGAAACAACAGTAATGAAACAAATTCACTGTTAATTTACGATAATCAGTAGTCATCTAAAAACTAATACAAATAATATTGACAAGTTTCTGTTCTAAGAAAAAACTTCCTTCTTGCAATTTGGTTAATTGTTTGGAGTTAATATTGTGACCTAGACAACTAAACAGTGAAAATACCAGTATGCGGCTCAATTTGAAAGCAACTCGGGAGTAACATAACTTACACCAAATTTTTCCTTATTTCCATTATCGCCGCTTTAAACCAATCACTAATTTGTTTAGTAATTTCGACAAGAAAAGGCCCCTACAGAAAATAGCCAGAATAACGACTAGAAACAGGTTCGTGGACATGCGGTAATGAGGTTTAGGTCACTTTCAGGTCGCTAACCTCCGACCTAAGCTCAGGAGAATCCTACTTTGAAGGCCAGTTTGAAACCAAAACGCATATTATACTAAAGGCATGTTATCAGTTCGGTAAGTGTTACTAGTTACCAATTATCTTGTTAATCATTTTAGGGCTATTTCTCGACATCTCTTATATCTGTTGTAGTTTTTTTTCTTAAATGCACATAAGAAAACTATTAAACATTGTTTGGGAGGTTTTATTACTTATACCGACAGTCTTATAGTAATACTCCAATGAACTGCGGGCACTCCCTCCCACACTCCGCGAGATAGACGTCAAGGACGGCTGGTGCATGACGTCACGTAGTGATACTTCAAACGACGCCCTGCCCGTCAACACTTTAGTCGCTCTTTCAATTCATTCCCAGTGTAGGAGTTGCGTTTTAATTCAGTTGCAGTTCAATTCAATAGTTGAGTGTAGAGAGTCCGCTTTTCGATAATCATTATCGTAGTTCGAATATGGCAAGTGATGTGAATACCGTACATATCGCCGCGTATAAGAGTTCTAAATGGCACGGGGAATGTATAGACACCGGTATAGGGATATGGTTCTCTGGAAACAACAAGCTAAACCGGAAATATCCCCGTCCCGAATCCCCGACGCCGAAAAACGCCATTTTACTGGCGGCAATCGAGGCCTTGAAAATAGCGCGCACAGCCGGAATGGAGCGCCTTAGAATAGTGTCCACGGACGACTATATCGTGAAAGTGATGACGAGATGGAAGGAGGAGTGGAAGAGGAGGGATTGGCTGAATTCGTCGGGGCGCCAACCTGAAAATCTGGCCGAAATACAGGAGCTGGACGAAGCCGTATCGAAGATGGAGCGCGTGGAGTGGGCGGTAGCAGACACCGATCGGGAGAGGGAAGAAAGCAAGAAGGCGAAGCAGTTGGCCTATGATGCCGCCAAACAAACCATCTCTAAGCAAAAGCAGGAAACCGGTCCATCACCTTCATCAGTTGATGATACAACAGAAAACGACGATAAGTTTAATATGTCAGGAATTGCTAGATATTTACCCGATAAGTGAATTTTCATCCATTTCTCGATCCCTTTCAATGATAAGAATAATAATACATCATAATGATACTAAGTAGTTAAAAATGGCATCGAACTAAAAATCGGCTAAAAAGTCTCTCCTTCATTTATTGCTCCTTCGTGTTGCAGTTTTAAGAAAACCTTTAAACACATTGATCAGTTAGTTACATTAGCCGGACCTGCTTAGATAGCGGTAAATAAAAATATTAAGAGAATATTATCGTCTAGTCCTAAACTGTATTGAACGAAACTATAATAAAAAAAATACTTGTTGAATTTCCCCTTTCAATACTATCTCAGTAGTAACAACGAGTTGCAATCAAACTATAAATTACAGAATAAATACGGGCGTTAAATTATTTATAAGACGAAAAAAAATTTACAGTTTTATCTAATGGACTTAATAACTTATTTAATTGTGCCGTTATTAAGCTCCACATCTCCACTGATGTGGAACTCGAGCAAGGTTCCGTTTGACATTAAGTAAGAGCATGTATCTGGAGCATTATAATGCCACGAAAAAATAGCGATTAAAAACAACTGGAATCTACTAGCTAAGAACTGAATCCTGGGACTAAGAACTGAGGAGGTAACTAATTTAAGAGCTGACGACTAATTTTGGGTTATTTTTCCAATAAATTTTACTCACGACAAATAGTGAATTGATCCTACTGAGCTGTAATAACGGCAATGGTACAATAAATTTCAAATTATTACGCCACTAGAGGTCATAAGGAAAGCAATGCATTGGATGAAAAATTAAATTCCAAAGAAAGAAACCACTGTTTCCCCCTGAGCCCCCGGTGGGGCTCTCACACTTTCTCTCTCATAAAAACAATAAAATCAAAACGCGTATAGACAAACTTCATTCTGAAATAGTCCATCGTAATAGCGACGACTTCAATCTTCGCGAGATATTCAATTATTATTCAGTATTAAAAAGATCCAAAAAACTACTTGCAGTTAATCAAGTATAATACTAAATAAAAATAACTACCAACGTTCTTGTATGCAGAACAATGTATGAAGAACTGTCATGAGACAAACATTTTGAATGTATTTTACAAACAAAATTGTCGGAACACACACACACACACACACACACACACACACACACACACACACACACACACACACACACACACACACACACACACACACACAGACACACAGACACACACACACACACACACACACACACACACACACACACACACACACACACACACACACACACACACACACACACACACACACACACACACACACACACACAGACACAGACACACACACACACACACACACACACACACACACACAGACACACACACACACACACACACACACACACACACACACACACACACACACACACACACACACACACACACACACACACACACACACACACACACACACACACACACACACACACACACAGAGTATCTGGAAAATACACTACCGGTCTTAAGGCTTCAGGAAGCGTCCCTAAAACAGAAGATATAAGCCGACCATTGTAAGGGTACAGTGACCTAATGGTTAGCAACGGACCATGCAAGCTGAATAGTGAATAGGGGAAGAGAGCCGCGCAATTAGCCGATAGAAATATGCACCTCACTTCAAGTAACTCCTCAGAGTTTAATTTGCGTTTCAATTATAAAACTCATCGCACGTGCTTCAGTATCTAATAGATTAACAAAGTACAAATTCAAGTTCATTTCACGGATTACTTTAAGACAGTTATCTGGCTTTCTGGGTTATTTTTTTACTGGAATAAACGCTCCCTGGATCCAGGAATACCTTAAATTAATATAACAATAAATATAACTTTTGAATCATTTGAATTTCCCACCTACCAAAATAATGAATTTACGTTCCACAATTTCCACTACGCCAGAGTAGAAAGTCACCGTCATATCTACATGAAAACAGTAATAAGTAATTAAATTACAGCTAATATGGAAAAAGTCTTTGGTGTTGAACTTTTCATTGCGCATTTATTCTATTAATTCATAAATGTCGAAAATGAAAATAAAATTGTTCCACAATTGTTAAAGAGACGAATACATCTGAAACAACAGCCAGGAAATTCCTAATCATCGGAGAAGAGTACAATAATTACGTAAATCATCTATAATGACGATGTACAAAAGAATCTGGAGTACTTCCTAGTTCTCTGACCTAACTACTCTCCAACGCCGAGCGAAAGTTGCGTTTGGGCTTTCCTATAAGAATTTTTAACGGATATGACTTTTTCCACAAATTAGGAACGACTCATTGCAGTAACATTATAAGTTGATAACAATGAATGCACAACGTGTATGACTGAGGCCACTCCGGTGGTTTCAAAACACAGGAAAAATTCCAGATAAGCAAGCGGTTACAATCACTAACAACCGAAATTCTTCCCAAAGCATTACGCGATCTAGGATGGGACGTTCTGTACTGCATAAGCTGATACTGGCATTTAAATCAATCATAAACGTTTCTGTTCCATGCCAGATCTATGGCATACCATCACTGCAGTCCTACTAAAACCGGTCTGGCATAGGACTAAATTAGCGAGTGGATACACTCCACTCCGGACTGCGAGCACTAGGTTCAGTTTAAAGCCATTCCTTGCAGCAGACACGAAATATTTTTCCGCGTACGTAGTTCATAAGTATATATTATTAAAGAAGATTATTTAAAGAAAGATTATTGTGTATACGTTAACAACCAAAAGTAAATAGTCTATGCGTCAATCATGTTCTATAATCAGGTTTATATAAAAGAACATTGATAAACTGAACTGTTACTAATTTTAAAAAGGTATTGACGTAATGTAGCTAAGTATCTATAATACAAACTAAATAGTAAAATTATTTGATAGAAGATAATGCATAAATCACAAATGCAAAGATCATAGCAATGTTAGTTATTTTAACAGTTTATCAGCGATGTTTCACAGACCACGCGCGAACAGAAAATCAACGAAGGTCCTAGGCTGAGGAAAGGTCAAATAGAAATATTATTTAGACTTTCAGTCAAGGTTTTAGGGTCGCAAGAACTTTCTACATTCCAAAGTGTAACTAACCTCCCAACAAAACAATACAGGCAATTGCGAGACTAAACGGGATTTCAAATTCAAAATGTTGACTGAAACTGAGAAACCGAATAAACGGAATCCGACAGAATCGTATATATGAAACCGACTATTCCTTTTGGTTATAAAATGAATGTACCGTTACTCCTCACATGGCGAACGTGCTACAACCTGCCAAACTCTTAGCAAACTTTCAAGTTTCATTATATATCATATATATATATATATATATATATATATATATATATATGAAAAATAAATATTTTAATTGAAGAAGATAAGAAACTAAATATTTGCCAATTATTTAAATTTTTATAACAAATTATTCGCTGGACTTATCAAATATTACACACATAACAGAATTCGATTTTTGCACTTATATCCGGAATAAGTTTTTCTGTACAATTTTACCATATCGGAAACGAAGCTAAGCGATTGAAGTGAATGGAAGAAATATGGGAAGCGTTTCATAAATCACAATAAAAAAATATATATCACCTGGTTTATGAATACACCAGATCAGTATAAGGTAGGAGAGAGTAAAAAAATGTATTAAATCATTTCTAGAAATGACGACGTATAACCGAAAAAGGATGCAATACCGAAATATGAGGATTATTTAAGTTGCAATTTCTTATTATAAAGTATTAAGAGCAGGACACGATAACACAGTTTTTATATAAGAATTTTACGAAGAATATATAAGAATACAACGAAGCCTGCACAAATATCTACTACGGATCACAAGAAATATAATCGAACCGACGGATTTCTAATTAAAATTTCTTTGAATTTCTTTCTTATTTTGCGGAATTCATTGTTTTTAAAATCACTCAATATTTACACTCAAAAAAATATCTTGTGCGTCGGACGTCTAAAATCAATTTTATTAAAATAAAAATCTCACGCTGACCGAAGCCCAACTGGTCTGTTTGTGACATCCAAAATGTGGTTTATATTGCATTATATTTATTATCAAAACACGCATCTCGTCGCGGATCTAAGGAAAGCAAAAAGCCTAGACCGGTCAAGGAAACAAACCAAAGGAGATAGAAAGTAAGACAACCGATATTCTACATAAATATTGTAAACTGAAGGGTACTCATGTCGAAGTAGTAAATCCCTCAAAAAACAAAAGGTACACAATATTTACAGCCACAAAATTTACTTACACTTGTGTGCAGGCTTTTCAAAAGTTAATTTTATTAAAATACAAATCTCATACCGTTACCGAAGCCGAACCGAGTCGGTTTGTGACACCCGAAACGTTTCCACAGCTGGAAAAACCGGTTTACACCTCGAATTCCCTTCTCGGCCGGGTATACCAAAATAACAAAATCAACGGCTCTTACAATCAGATATGTTAAGTGTTCTCTCTATATATCTCTCTCACACACATTACCTAGGCGAGTCGCACTTGACCAAAGCTGAAGCCCATGACGCGAACATGTCAATACGCACCTCGGGAAGGCATGGCCGGCGGTCGTGTCGGGGAACCGACTAGTCGAAGCCGCTGGAAGAAGGTGTGCCCTCCTCCTCCTCCACCACCTCCAATGCCGGTAATTGCCCCCCTTAGCCGTTATGCAATTCCCTCTCCACTCCCCACTCCGCAAACACCCGGCACACAATGGTCCAATTACCCCCTGGATAACGTGCGAAACTATTCCCCGTTTTCTTTCGGGAGCAAGAAGAACGAAAGCAGACGACTTCTGTCTCCAGTGCCAGGAGAGGATTTTGGTCTACTGGTCTCCATACATTCATTGCTTGCATTAATAAGTGTAATTTAACCCTCTATGGGCCCGTGTAACTTTGAAGTCGCATTTCAATTTATCGAGATTTTACCAAAAAACTACAGCTTTTTTCGTAGGATGGCACATAAATCTTTATCCTATAACGTTGTCAAGACAACCAATATAAATATTTATTTCAGTTGCATATGTAGGTTTGTAATTGCTGATTTTTCGTTCCCCCATTTTTTTTGGATTTAAAATAAAAATTCGGCCCATAGAGGGTTAAGCTAAATCACGTAGAAACTGGGTAACAACGGTGATTTCTATATCTTGAAAATGTTGTATCGCGTTCAGAATCGGAGTTCTATTGAAATGAATTGGCATAATCTATTGCATTATTCAGTAGAAATTACCCGAAAACTGTTATAGATTACGGACTTTTTTCAGTTGCGTATATAGGTTTATAATTGCTGTTTTTTGATTCCCAATTTTTTTGGATTTAAAATAAAAATTCGGCCCATAGAGGGTTAAATTGAATCTACCTCCATTCCAACCATTTATTCCGCCAAATCCACACGTCGAGTAATTCCAATACATTGGTTGACGATTATTTAATTAATTAAAACTCTACCGGTGTTTCTCTGTCCGTAACGAAATAGAGTAACCCGAAATAATAGTGTTGCCCGAAAAGTAAGAGGTATTGGAATCCGTAAACCCCGAATTTTGGATATCTCAGCAAAAAAATTGATTTCGTTTGCAATCAAATGTTGTAGAAAATATCTGCCCGGCATTGCTGAATGAAACATTCTTGAATCGCTCCCCGTTTTCAGGATATTTTTGTTTGTTTTTTTTCAGATAATTATATAATAATTCCAAAAAGCCACAAACACGAAATCGTGAACCACTAGGTGGCCGGGTGAGAAGGGGTTCGTATCAGTATTACTTAAATTATTTGGTAAACATTGAAATATTCTCGACTGTTGCACCTTAATAAGGCATGACTGAAACATGTGATTAAAACTAACAAATTTCCAATTGACCGAATAACGGCGAACCTGCTGATCTGCGCCGTTCAGTTCTTTAATCAACCGCTCCTTTATCTCTTCTGCTGTTCTCATTGTACAGTCTTATAACAGGCCTTATCTGGGCATTGCATGAAAGCGGTTCTTCCCGCATCATCCTTCCCCCCGTTCAAGGATTCCGGCAGGTATACGTCGTTTTGTAGCCAATCGCACATTAGAATACATTACGCGCCGAGCTCATATAACTACACAATATTGTATGTAATTACAGCTAACGCCTAACAGGGGGCCTTCACTTCTGAAAATCGCGTACAAATCATATAATCAAAATTTAGAATTAATTTTATATGAAATTCGGCGGTTAGCCGATTTAACCACCATTTTTTCTATCTGTCCATCTGCTTACATAATAGGAGAAACCCACTCGAGCAATACAATATGACAAATTTAATTATAGACACGGACGAATGGAAGCGACAGAAACCTAGCGTGAACCCAGAACACAAAATATTCGTTAAGAACATAAGAAATTTAATATACTGGTATTCATTTGTTAGAGGATTCATTTTTCAGAACAAGAATGATAGCCGCTGAAGAGACAACGGTCTCTCCTCGGGGATGCAAATGATACTATCTTACTTCTTAGAATTAATAATGGTTCAAAACGAGTCAAAGGATTGTTTGTTCTGTTTTACGAAACATTCTGATAGTTACGAACAATCTCAAAACATTTGAAATATTCCTATATAAACTTAATTTAATGCGATATACAGACAACTCTATAAGTATAGTGCAAATCACGATATATTCTATTTTTTATGCACTTAAGCATAAATAAAAAGATCCGTATTTATATTATAGGAATCTCAATATACAAAAATGAGATGTTCAGCCCTCAATCTTGGTTGACCACCAATGGCGTAAAAGATCAACGGAAATTATTTCTACCCCCTAACGCACGCACATCGTTCCATAGATCAGAATATAATTGGTTAGACAAAAGGCATTTCATTTCTTTCAAAACATGTAATTGACGCTGGAGAACCTCGGCCCCGGTGACATTGTTTCACTTCTTCACTACACAAGTAGATCTCTAGGCCACCGCGGAGAGTATTATTACGATTGCGGGCTTAAAGCTTTTCACTTGGGAACAGGGCATAATTTATACAACAAGTATGTTCTTGCTTAGAGAAAATGGTTGGTTCTCAGGAACAGTTCATGGGCGACATGGGTGAACCCCAATATTGCAGGGTGGAATGCCCGGCCGCCCATTCAGATCGGAAGAAAATCAAATACAAGTACAAAGCACGAAGTTAAATTCTTGGGGGAGAAAAAAGTAGGTCGCCCAACAACTCAGTGATAAAAAGCGTCATAGTCCATACTCGACGACATTCGAAATCCAATATTAGATTCAAATTTGAACTTTTTCCAAGTATGCGCCTAATAATACTGATGTACGAAAAGATTGGATAAATAATGATTCGAAACAAAATTCACCAAAATAATCGATGGCAGAAAGCATATTCCTTTTTTCCGATTGAAGATTTTTTTAAAATGAAAGCGTTGAATAATTTAAAACTTATCCATTCGACTTTGATCAACGTCGAACACTGTATCAGTCCAACAGGACAGACGACAGATGAAAGCGAAGGAACGCGGGACTTGTAAGCCCACTTGCGGACCTGTTTAATCTTCAAGTTCAACTGGTGAACTTCAAAATAGAGCAAAGAAGCGAAAGCAAATGGAACTAGTTCCACGGCTTTTCATTACTCGCTACAGCTTTTACCTCTTTAACACAGCGATAGCGCTTTCCTTAAAAGCATACTTTCTAACGTGCTAAACAATAATGGAAATCAAACCCTACGGAATTTGACAACACGCCTGTCTACATACATTATCCGAAAGCGTTTACATTAAATGAATTTTACACGAGTAAAATTAAGAAACGACTAAAAACAATAATAGCTATTACTCAGGTGCATAATATACGACAGTTGTTTCATTGTATTACGTTACCATAAGATATTCTGATATGTACAACCGAGAATTCCCACCTTGCATTAAAACAGACAACTATTATGTCAATACATATTTTTTACGATTCTGTAATTGAGATTTAAAGAGGAATTAGAATTGTTAACCCGTTAACCAGGAGAAGTAAACAGTTTATGTAGAGTTCAATGAACGCCACTGACGGTTCCCAATCGAAATTAAAGTTAGTCAACTGTATCTTTTACACATTATTATCGTATAATTTCGCTAAAAGTCGGAACAGGTTCATAACAGAAACTAAGAAACAACTGTAGGCCGAGAAAAACAACCTATTTAAAATGACAATCCTATTTCAAATGCTTGATATCATTCCAAAATGTAACCATCAGTTTTACTTTTAGTAAACTAATAAGGCTGCATTCAATTATTTAACACTGAGTGCAACAGACACCCTATAAAGAATAAATAATACTATAATAATAATAAAAGTAAACAGGAAGATACTTTTCCTCTGAAAAGTAGACTCAATACCCACTAGAAATCACAATTACTACCAAGACAAAGGATACCCACTGATAAGAGGGATCACCCTGAATGGTCTAACCAAATATGATAGTACATGGTAACATGATACAATCTTAACCAAAATGAAGCGAAATTTAATATGTTATGTTCTAAGACTCTAATTTTTAAATGTTTGTAAAAATCAAATGTACATCTGTCCCACATTCATCTTGGATTTTATTTCTGAGAAAAATAATTATGCAGAACCCAACCTGTCCCAGGGGTAATATGTAATATCAAAATTTGGTGAGGGGTAAAATCTAAATGATCAATGTGGGAAGCATAGATGTCTCGTGATGTAAGTTTTAAAAAGCAGACAAAAAACTGAAGGAAGTACTAATTCAGTAAGATCACCACCAGTATTAACTCTATGATTTAGCCAGGTGTCATACTTCCAAGTTTCTGAATAAATAAAAGTTTCTAAATCTATTTTTGAATAAAAGTGTTTTATACATTTAAAACTCGCCATTATTGAATTTAAAGTTAATTATTTTAAGAATATATGCTGATATAAATAATGTACTCAGATTAGACAGAATTTTCAAATAACACAGAAATCAGGTTATTATTAAAATACATTGATTATTGCATGAATTTTAAAGAAATTATTAATTATTAATGTTTAAAAACAATATAATTAACCATAAAAACAGGAAATACTTGGTAACATTCGTAATAACAAGAAAATAATTTGTGCCATTTTGCAATTATTGTTTTTAAAAGGATGTGCATTATAATATTGACACTATGATCAGATACAAATGGCAAACATGCATTCCATAAGAATACACTTTTGTAATTCTTTAAAAAGGTGTTTTATTTGGTTCTAGCTCAATATCAATGGAATATTTGCAAGTATGTAGGTGTCATTCAACTCATTCCTATAGGTTATTGATGTAGGTTTGTTTCTAGGGCTACAAGGGATACAGCTATAGGAAGATAAAATGCAAAAGAGTGACATTTCTAATCCCAACTTCTCATTTCTATTTCATCCTCCAAGAACAATACAGAAAACATTCTATTATATTATATTCAACCTCACGGTAGTCATTTAAATTATACATATGCTGCTAGGCCCTGATTGAAAGTTCTATAAACCAATATCATAGGATACATGCATGTTGAAGTTTAACAGTAAATAGATTATTACTGTGTATAGTTATCACACACATCATTAATTTCAAACTACTTTCCAGTAATTAAATGGTGTAAGCATTTAAAGAAAAGTATCATGAATGTTTGAACCTGTCTACAAAAGAAGGTAGAAAAAATTATGTACTTACTAATAATTCCAAACGGAAAACCCGGAAAGGTTGAGGCAAAAACACCAAACAAATATCTTCTAACACAGATAAAATGAAAATCGTTACGATTATCAAAACCGAACACACCCGTTCCGAAAGTCACAAAATAAACTCACCGACTTAAACCGCCTACAACATTAGGATTTTAAATGGAATTACCACAGCTGACGATGCACAGGTGACTTGATTAGACTTTATCCATTGCTCTATACAGATTCCTAGTTCAAAATCGTGAATATTTCTCATAAATATATTAATCTGGGAATATAAGGGTTAAATATAATTTAGATGTGGTAAACATCTGCGCAATAAATTTGATATCAACTTCATATAAAATTTGCCGAACATTATTGTATTGTAAGCCTGAAAATAACCTCCACTAAATAACTCGTTGTGTTGACAGTACTGTTTTTAATGTATTAGGATTATCTAAACTGTTTGGACAGAATTGATTATACAATTTTTAATCCGTTAATTATGGAAATACTTAATTTAAATGTTGGCCTGTTGGGTCACGTTGATTCGGGCAAAACAACCATTGCCAAATGTTTGAGTATGATATCGAGCACTGCTTGTTTCGACAAAAATCCTCAATCTCAAGAAAGGGGTATAACGATAGATTTGGGATTCAGTTCGTTCATGACAGAGCTGCCAGAGCGACTTCGACTAATGGGAAACAGTAAATGGAAAAATATTCAGTTCACACTAGTTGACTGTCCTGGTCATGCATCTTTGATTAAAACTATTATCGGCGGTAAACTAATTTAGTACCTTTAGTATTCTAGTAATTGGCATCCTGATAAGGGGCAGGTTGTAAATTTAAAATAATTCTCAGTTATTTAAATTCTGACTGCGTATTGAATATCAATTTCAGGCTCTCAAATTATAGATATGATGATTTTGGTCATTGACATAAACAAAGGAATACAAACACAAACAGCAGAATGTCTGGTAATTGGAGAAATCACCGGTAAAAAGTTAATAGTTGCATTAAATAAAATAGATCTTATTGATAAAACAAAACAGGCAGGAGTAATAGCAAAGGTATAAAATTTCAATTTATATGCATTTTTTATTTATAACATATGCATGTTTCTCTTCTTATGTTTATATTTCTGAGACTGATATTTCATGATATTGCAATTTCATAATAATAAACAAAGATAATAAACATTGAAGTTGGAAAATTATTTCGGAACACTGGCAAACAATGTATCTGTTATAAATGATACTTTATATTTGTTATAAAATTCATGAAGTTCTTACAAATAAAAAAATTTCAGGTGAAAAAGAAACTTTATTCAACATTGGCTGAAACACCATTCAAAGATTCGCCAATCATAGCTATTTCTGCAAATCCTGGAAGCCAGGACAATTTTAAAAGTAGCCCAGAAGGTTATTCCTCTGATTAATCAAAGTTGGCATAACAAATAATCCTATGTATTATTAAAAAGTGATGTGAATTAATACTGGAAATAATAAAGATTTTATTTGTAGTATTTTTATGTTAGGGCTGGATGCTCTTATTGGAACACTTAAGGATGCTGCATTTATTCCAGAAAGATTTCCAGAAAAACCTATGGTATTTTCAGTTGATCACTGTTTTAGTATAAAAGGGAAAGGAACTATATTAACTGGAACAATGCTTCAGGGCACAATTAAAATAAATGATGTAGGTAATTTTTAATTATTGTCATCAAATATAAAATACAATTCTGTGCATAATGATGCAAAAATATTAGCTCAACAAGAAATCTTTATTTTTGTGAATTTTATTTGTGCTAATCAATGAATGCTTTGTTTATTTCAGAATATTGAATTGCCATCAATGCAAGTGGTTAGAAAAATAAAGTCAATTCAGATTTTTCACCAAAATGTTAATGAAGCAAAACAAGGTGACAGAATCGGTGTGTGCTTGACACAATTTGATGCAAAAAATATGGAGAGAGGCATCGCTTGTGCCCCAGGTTATTTAACCAGACTATATGCAGCCGTAATATCCATATCAAAAGTAAAATACTATAAGATGAAATTAGCTAGTAAGATTAAATATCATGTTACTGTGGGGTATGAAACTGTATTGGCTAAATTAACTCTGTTTGGCCGTACGATGAATGATTCTGTTCATAGTTTTAGCATGGATGAAGAGTATGAATTTTTTGAAAACTTTGATGATATTGAAACTGAAACAAGAAAGAAAGAAATGTATGGATTGCTAGAATTTGAAAAGCCAATCATCTCTAGTGAAAATAGTTTGGTTATAGGTTCAAAACTAGATATGGATGTACATACTAATTCATGTAGGATTGCATTCCATGGTGTAATTTTACATGCTATAGCTGACAAGAGCTATCATACTAATGTATTACCTAATATTAAAATCTTTAAATTTAAAGAGAAAGTTGGTGTAGTTCAAAGAATGGCAAATGAACACGAAGTTATAGGGCAGTCACTATTTAAAAAGGAAACAAATATGCAAATATTTCAGAATTTACAAGTGTCATTGTCCACAGGCGAAAATGGTGTCATTGAAAGTTCATTTGGTCAGGGTGGGAAAGTTAAAATCAGATTTCCTGAAGGTTTGAAACCAGAAACTGTGGCAAAACTAACAAAAAAAAAATCTAAAGATATAAATTATGAAATGAACGAATCAAGTTCAGAGCCCGTTAAAATAATTTTGAAATTTAAAAAATATATTTTTGACAAAAACAAACACATAATACAGAATTGAATTTAATGTGTATATGTTGACTCTTGAAAATGAAAATGACAAAAAAAATCAGAAAAAATTGTTTATTCCTTATAAATACTATGAATTTATTTAATTCATTTGTATATATGATAATAATTGTTTGAGGAAAATAGTCTATAATCCTCAATGTAATTCATAGAAAACTGTTTATTTTGGCATTTTATTTACACATATCATATAAATTAAAATGTTACTAAATAACTACAAGAAACATTAGCAATAGTAAATAAGTTAAAAGACTTGGGTGGTATCCAATGGAAATACATTCATTTGTATCTAGTTTCATGTATAATTAAACAAATTGTATATTATTCAAAAATTAAATAAATACTTATACCAACTTCACTGGTATATACATATATAATATTTACATTACTTCCCATATTCACTTTGTGCCTGTAAATAAATATAAAATAAATACAGTATATTTAAGTCAACAAAATTCGTACAGAGCTTTTTGTACATAATGAACACAATTACGCTCATAAATTATTTATCATATACAAGATACTTAATGCTTACATGATAAATTTAATTTTATTTCACCATAATATGTTTTTAATTTTAAACCAACTACACAAGATTCAATACAAATGATAAATTTTCCTAGGTTCTATACAGACATGAAGAAAGTTTTCCTACACATTGTAAATCTATTAACATCTAAACATAAAGTATATGTACAGTTCTTGGGCTAGGCCAAATATGGATATTATTAGTGTTAAAAAGTAATATCCATTAGGTGTTTTATGTGTTATGGTACAACATGTATATTCCTACATACATGAATTAAAAACTAAGTGTGGATTAACATATATCAAAGTTAATAATAAATTAATTTATATACACAGGATTGCATGTTTAATAATAGAAAAAAGATTTTTAGTTTTTGAATTTAACAAATAATTCTCTCATTCATTGACTAGAGTAAATAAATTAAAATAAATAAAATCATTAGGCAAACCACGAATTAAAATATTTATAATAATTAAATAAATCCTTTTAATGAACAACACTTCTCAATAGGTACACCTTTTATAATTTAGGCATATATTCCAAGAACCCATACCTCCACGTCTTTCACTGGACCTTATGGGAAGAAGCAGAATGAAAATATCTTAATTCATTACCAAGAATATATCCAGAAAAAGAGATATAATTTTTCCATGTTGGTATCACATGTTAAAGAGTTCCAAGAGAGTTAAATAAAGCTCATACTCTTAATTAATTGCAATATTGTTATGAGTATATTAAATTGACAAATTAAATTTAGCCACTACAACAATAACAATACATATACAACTTTACGCAACAACAATACATATCACAATTTTGTTGTGTCTTAATACTAATATTAAATGATCTTTGGTTGAACCCTGACTTCTACAATGTGGAAAATTTGTAGAAAATGAATACAAATAATAATTGCGTATTGTTGGTGACCTTTCAAGAACCATACATTTTTCTGGAACTAGACATATTTAGCTTTTTTCAACAGCAGAATTGGAGAACTAGTCTTACAATTATTCACAATTTAATGATTAAGAATTAAATTTAGAATTCAATCAAGCAGAGAAAAATTAATCATACAATTTAATTATAAAAATTGACCAATCAATGTCTTTTATGAAAAATGGAATGTTTTAATCAGAGAAATTAAAAAAAGAAATTCAATTTGGATAAGACTATCGCATATATTATAATAAATTAACAGATATGAAAACTTGTACAATATTAGTAACTTAAATACACCAAACAGTTCATAATAAAATACCACAATCAATAATAAAAATAATCAACTAATGATTTTATGCTGCAACTGAAAGCTTATGAAGACATAGCTAACCAACAAGACTAAAACAAGAAATTGAGGCACAAAGCCAACAGGTTTGCATGCAACCTATATAGTAACATATATTATTAATCACTTGCAAGTTGAATATAGTACAAAATAGAACCAAATTTAAATAAATTATTATATGATATGGAACTAACAATGAATAAACAATAATGGAAGCACCTTTGAGAAGTAGGAATATACATATTGATAAGTTGAGGTTGAAAACTTAAATATAGTTCAAATAGCCGTCTTTTCTCTTTGATGCCAGTATGAATTTATTTTAGGGCTAATTTTAATTTTAACATGTTTTCATGAGACCTTTTTTTATAATTCCCCTAAAATAAAAAAAGAATGCCAGAGGAAAAATCAGAAGTAATATCAATAGACCGTCCATAATAGATGCGTGTGGAATTTATATCGCTTAGGGTCATGGTAGTTTCAATTTGACCAGTACTAACATATATGCTTACGTTCAAAAAATGCATTTTGCCCTCAAGTAGAATAAAAAGATACTACTCTGACAATCACAACCAAATATTGCACAACGCCCTTAATAAATGAGTAAAATATCAGCACGACCCATTGGCTGGAAAAAATTCAGCGAAATATCTTTGGTAAATTCTGAATGATGAGATTAGATTCAGAGTAAAAAGAACAACATAATAACTACTATTAATATGCACGTTAACACCACAATAGCAATCCACTGACGCCTATCTGTAACAAATATATATCTATATATATATATGTAACTGTAATTTTATATATATATATTCCTTATTAAGACTAATTAAATTGAAATACTGAGTTGTTCCAATATATTTAAGACTTACCATTTGACATATGTAATGCCTTAGCCACTTTTTTCATGGTAGAATCAAGTTTAGAGTCTGTATTTTCCAATTCGGAACCAAAATCATCTAGCATCCTACAAACAATGAAATAAATATAAATACCAGAATCTTTTTATGATTTCTTAGTATTTTTTGTTGGAGAAACTAAATATAGAACAAAATTAAAAACCCCGGTTATAGATCTGAAATAATACATGAAATATTAGCACTTTTTAAAATATTAATTCTTAGATATATTATCTATTGTTATTTTATTTCTTTGTAACATTCTCAACTTAAATTTAAACAATAATTAACAACAAACACATACACAGCCTGTTCATCCAATTCACAGCTAATCTGATTTGATACAGTCTTGAGGGAGCTTAAGGAGTGAGTTATCATATCAAGCTGTTCATCTTGCGATTGAAGCATGTGGTTCTGCTGTGAAAGAGTAGAATCCAAAAAGTGTCGGTTTGGAGAGTCTATCTCGTTTTCCAGCTTTGAATATTTTGTTGTTCCATGACTCGTAGCAACACGAACAGGGCTATTCTCCAATAGAGGCTGTAAAATAAATATTTTCAAATCTGGGAGCACAATCAAGACTTGAATATATTGTTATGAAACAGGAAACAACTACCTGTCTAGCAGTTCTGTCACGATCATGCCCTCTGCTGAAATTCATTCTCTCTTTCATCCGCTGCACGTAAAAGGAAACAAAAAAAATTTAAAAATATTTATTAACTTAATATTAAAATGTAACAAAAATTAATAAATACAGATAACGATACACCATGCATTAATTATTACCTTTACTTCTTCACGAGTTTGTTCAATAAAATTTCTTCGACTAGTTAACTCCTTATTATCAATTTTAAATTTTGTAGGATTTTTTTCTACAATTCGTATTATTTGTTAAGAAAATAATTATAAAATATTTTAAATACATTATTAATTAAACTAAAGTTAATGTACTCAATAAGAACATGAATCATAACAATATTTCAATTTATTGAAAAAAAAGGATATCAATAGTATCATCTAAGTCTTCTAAATCCCATTCAATGCTTCTCAATGCATTTCTTAATTCAGTAGTAGTCCATTCGTGTTCATCCTTTGAAATATTGCCTCTTATTTCTTCTTGAAGTTCTAACCACCTTCGATAAAGTCCTCTAGTTTTATTCAATGCTTTAGCAACTTCCCTTTGAAAAGTACATAAATGTTAAAAATACATTAATATTATAAACATTTCTTTTTTAAATAATAAATTATGAACACAATGTAATTTAAAAATTCCCTATAAATAATACTTCCAGTTACAATCTGTAAAAACATTTTCTCCAAAGTTATATATTCCAAAAAACAGTTTACGCACCTCGCACTCAAACTTATGAATGATAAAGATGATCTTCACCGTTAATGGACCCTCAATTAATCAATGGATCACTATTATAAAATAAAATTTGTCTACATGAATTCATAAAACCTCACTATAAAAAATATAAATAACTCAAAATACCTGTTGTACTTACAGTTATAAAAGAATAACTTTCAACCTTCATAGTCTTAAGTGTTTTAACACAAACAATCATAATGTGGACAATGTGCATGCTTAGGCCATTATTGGATAGTAGGAAATGTCACGATAATATTTATGCAGCAGAAAATTCTGAAAACATCAAAACTTACTCTTTGACAACAAAAAAGGGATCCTCGAATGTCATGACAACTTTACAGTGGCAAAAGTTTAACAAAATCCCCGAAGGCAGAATATATCGCTGAAATTATCATGGATTCTAAAAATTAGACGTGGCTCGTCGAATTAAACTAAAACAATCATCACTAGTCATATAACTGGAACTACTAAAATGTCAGGGAATAAGACACTTGCTAAGTGATCTGTTTCAATCAGCTGACGCAAATAATTTGTTTCTACATTGAAGAAAAAATCAGACAATTTTCATCCCGTTTTTCCTATATATGTTAGTAAAATAATTTCAATTACTATACTTAAAAACTAACATCCTAATTGTTTTATAGCAGGGCCCTAGACAAAACTTAATAATTCATGAGCCATTTGCCGTATCTACGCGGGAAATTCAAGCTGGAAACTCTTTTAAATGTCTTTTTTCAATGAACAACAACCTTTTGTTTCTTCTTAATAAATGTCTAATAGTTTAATATCCCTATTTTAATAATTTCCTTAATAATTATGAATTGCAATTCCGGTGGCGATTACAAGTAGGAGGGATCTTATATTATGAAATTTATTACTTAACTTTATAGCACTGAAGTAGCCAGTTTGTGTCGAAGGGAAGAATATGAAAAGTGTAATAAAAAAATCTTAATTTGCGTTATACACCACCGTATTTCACCGTAAATTGAATTAGAACAAAGGAAATCTGTAAACATCAATTAATTAATAATTATGATTTAGGATCAAAAAAGGATCGAAAGGTTGATTTTTCAACTATTTCATTTAACTTCAATCTTTTTCATGGGTCATGTGACTTTAATGTAACATACCCGATTTGTCTAAAACGACTATTCGAAGCATAAAACTGAATTTCTAGACATATTTCGGCTGATAGTATACATTTTTAAAGGGACAACAGTCCGCGCATCATTTAGTGCATATATTTCGCTATGGAAATTTATATTGTGTTTCTTTAATTTTTACCCCGCTAATATTATAATTTAGTTTATAATATAAGTAAATATATATTTATATAATCGATTTGACGCAACAAAAATGTACGACCTAACTCCATAGTGCCTTAAAGGAGAAAATTAAGCTAAAATACTAAGTCATAACGTTTCTATGAGGAAGGCATCCTAGAGCATTGGATTGTTACCTATAGAGGAAAAACTGGATTAAAAACTCTGTCAGTGAACGTAGTTGATATGTAGAGAGGGCCAACCACGGGGCCGGGGTTTTGGCATTTTAACCTTATTGGCAATCGTGTAAGTGACATACATTTACTCCCTTTTTAATTTACATTTCTTTATTCGAAACTAAATGTTATCGTATCAATTAAAATCGAACTTTTTATGTCCTGTTTCCTCACCCCGGACACCAATGAAAATGACGGAATGAAAATTCGCTCTTGTTTTCTTCATTTTCTCCAATAAAATAATATTGCTTATGTACTTTTATCTTTATCTTATATTTTATCTTTATCGTTTATTTATCCGATAAATTAGAACAAGCTGTATCTAATAGTTTAACGTCACTGGAACTACACCTAACGTAGTATTCTTGCCGAAAAAAAATCATCGGACCTGAAGTAGAATGAACAAATCTTAATTCTTTTGAGGTCACGGAATCACTAAAAATAACTGGGTACGTTATTAAAGGATCGATAAAGGCTTTCTTCGCTTGGTATTCGCCATCCAAGTCTTAAATGGAATTTTGCAATATTTCAAATATAAAATTGCCACTTAAGTTAACTCATTACATTTCCAGTAACTACTTTTTAAAGTAAATTTAACTAAAGAAATAATAGCTTAAACAATAGAAATAGTTTAAAAACTAAAAGAAAATCTATCGAACCTTGATTTTGATTTATATATGGTTGAACATCACGGACACTGATTTCTTCGGTAAAGTGTTCGTTTAAAAAAAGCAAACATTCTAATTCGCAGTTAGAATAGTTTCCCAGGAGTTTATTTTTTTCTTAACAACATTCAACGTTTTTTTAAAGTTGCAGTTACCGCTGATGTTATGCACCTCTTTTTATTAGGCGTCTCAACACAAGTGTTCGAATTGAATCAGCCTATCAGCTCGTTCCAGATTGATTATTATTTTGTGTCGCGTCCTTTATATCGCCTAGTGCGATCCATATCCTGTATACCAGCTAGGTGACGTCATAGTTCAGTGAGAATTGATGCTTCACTTACCTAGTGAGCGGTGCGTTGTGTTTGTAATTTTCTGTCGAATTTGTGTTGTAATATTTAGTTTCATTGTCCAGTCAACTTGTTATTGCTGCTTTGAAATTACCGCTTACGTGTTAATGCACACTGTCATGATTTATCCTCTAGCTAACGGTTAATTTAAGTACGCTTTTCTTGTGTAAAACAAAGATGCAGCCTATTATTATATTCCAGTTTATTCGTTCAGCATGAAATATTTGTGTACAATAATATTTTTAAAATGTCATGGAGAATAGATCTCGCGTTTGTGACATAAAGAAGAAGTTTGAATGTTTAAATAGTAAAAATGAGACACAACAGAGCAGAACAGTTGTGAGTAACAACAGAGTAAATCCCTGTGTGACTTATGCTGAACCTTTAAAATATAATTCCAATGGGCATCATGCAGTAAATGCAAAGTGTCTTATAAAGCGATCTAATGCGTTTAGATCTGATAAACCAGTGTCATCAGGGGTAAGAGTTATTCTTCCAACAACTGATAAGCCATTGAACAAGAATGGAAATGGACCAAACAATAAAGAATGTACGTCTGATGTAATTGAAATAGAAAAGAATATTTTGTGCACCAATAAAGGCAAAGTGCTTCCTGGTAGCAACAAGGTGCAATGTAATGCCTTATCTCCTAGGATTATAACACCAAACAAGCCACAAACAACTGTTGAATATGCCCAAGTGACTCCCAAAAGCAAACTAGTCGCCTCCGACAGAAAGATTATTAGCTTTAATAGAACTGTACACCCAAACACTGCTTGTAAACAGTTGTTTAAGGATGATTCAAAACAAGATCTGTCCGAATCTGAATTACTCAAGAGTCCCAAATCGCCAGTGTCTGATGTTATATCCCAAAGGATAACAGATGTATTGAAAACTCCACTACCTAAGGGACCACCGCCCAAAAAGCCTCCGAGAACATTTAAACATGTTGTAGGACAAGTTATTGCATCAAATAGAGAATTGTCTAATAACTCCTTAAGAAGCAAGTCAAAACCAGAAATAAAATTAACATTAAGTTCTGATATAAATGTGCCATTTCCAATTATAAAACCACTACCCCCTGTACGTTCCAAAACTGAACCGCAGTTGACAGTGAAAAAGTTTGCGTCCACATTGCTGTACAATCAAAAGAATAATGTACCCATGCAAGTGCCTAATGTAAGAAAGAGTCCAAATGAGCAGACAACTATTGTATATGATAAAAGTGTTAAGCCAGACTCCCTTCTTTGTTTAGGTTCATTGAATTGTACATCAAGAGACAGTTTTAAAAAAAGTAATGTATACGATGTGCCTTTTGAACCTAAATCTCTATTTTTTATTGATTTGTGGCAGCCAAATTTAGTATCCCCAAATGGTGCTGGGATGCAAAGTGTTTACGGTTTATTGAAAAAGCCGTTGAGTACTGACCACATTTATTCAGAACCATATTCACCACGTTTGAACAAAAAAACAAAGACTGGTCAGGTGGCTAGTGTTGCATCTAAAACTCTTCTTAACGAACAAAAGTTCAGTTTGGATGTTCAGATGAAGCCTAATAAAATGTTGAACAACACATCCATTGATGAAAAGAAATTGTATTATATGGTAAGTTGAATATTAATAGTTATGAACATTTGTTAAAATTAATTGTTAAAAGTGAAATATTTGTTTAGTGGTAATATTTTTTTATGAATATATATATATATATATATATATATATATATATATATGTACATTCAAGCTTGAACAGTGCTTATTACCCCATTGTGTAAAAAGACAAAGGATTATTTCCAACACAGCATAATATAACATTAAATAAAATTGTATCGTGTTAATCATCTTATCATTTCAACACCACATATTACAATTTTAAAAAATACTCACATAAGACTGGCTTAAATAAAATATGACATTGATTTGCTCACCCTGTTGGTTTGTAATGACATTTTAAAACTTACCATGTATACATCTCATTATTAAACACAATGTTTTTATGAGTTATTTAAGTTTTTTCACCTGTTTGTAAATTATTAGTTTATTCCATTTTTATATTATATTATATATAGTAGTTCTTAATTTTCTTGTAAAATAAAAATTATATACTTCATTATTGTCACAAATTTTGCTATAGTTACATTCAGTAGAGATTTCTAATTGAAAGAATTCATCCAAAGGCACCTACATAAAATCCAGAAAAACTCAAGAATTAAAAAAATGATTATTACATTTTAGTACATAATATTTTACCTTCTTTGAATATTGGTCTTTTTAAAATTCTTATTTCCAGTTTTGTTGCACAAAAGAAAACAATGATTTTACTATTTTATTTAACCTAAAACAACTACTTCACTTTCTAACAATTTTTGATTATTACTTCCTCTGTGAATATTCTGTTTTTTGCTATTAATTTTTTTATGATTATAACTGCATTATGTAATAGATTCTGTATGTAATAGAATTTCAGGTTCTGATAATATAGTCCAGATTGTTATATAACGAATCGTCTTGCTTGTGATCTGGTTTATTTTGAGTTCATTCAAATGTCGAATGTAAATATCATCATGACAGTAAATACTGTGGTCCTTATTTATATGTAGTTTAGATGTACTATTAATGCTTTTAATTGTTAATTACTAATTGTACATTGTTAAATCCAACAAATGTACCTAAAATGCATGTAAAACTTGTGTTGTCATATTTTATGTCGTGTTAAATCAGTATTTAGTAACATTGGCATGACCTCTACTGTATGTGCTCTTACAACTTTCTTCTACATAACCAATAGAAAAAAGCGTGGAATATCAAACCTTGTTTCGTGGTAAGTTACAATGTTCATTTTCTTGATGGTTTTTGGTCTTTTAATTGTCAACCTGAAATGGCTTACTTTCACAACTATCACTAGGGAATACATTTAATGATTGCGTATTAGCATTCTTATAACAATAACAGTGCGTATAATATAATCAATTTGTTAAAGGAATCTTTTCAAAATAGAAATTTATCATAATATTAGACCCCTATGTTTGAAATTTATTTCAGAGTACATTTCAGTTTTAGTCATTTTATTTTCTTATTTACTGAATAATGTCATAATCCTACAGTTGTCATTATTATATTTGTATGAACTATTTTAATTGAGAGGGTGAAATGTTAGAACTTTTAATCCCAACAGACATTAAATTATAACAAAATAATAATTGTTTATGTATAACTCAAGTTGGTATTTTTATATGATTCATTAATAGCATATAAAACTAATGCAATAGTGTTAAACATTTAATAGCATGTTTTTTTAAATATGTATATTTTGTCTTTAATGAAGTTTGACTGCGTATTAACGTATGTTGTTACATTGTTGTTTTTTCTCTAGTGAGATTTTAAGAAACAACAGACAAAACTAATATGCTAATTTAATGTAAATGTTCAACCTTATATATAAATTAATATGGTCATTAATCTGTATTTTACAATTTGAGTTCATGTAACTAATGTATGTCATCTGTAGCATCAAAATATTTGGTTTCAGTCATCACCCATTCCTGAACCAGAAATTCCATTATCTCCTAGCAGGATTCAAGACACCAGTTTACCAGGAGCATCTCAAATGCAACAAATAGATTCTTCGCCTGATCATGAACATGAGTTCTTAAAGGTTATTAAATTAATTTTTATATATCAACCTTCAGTGTGAATTAAACATTCATGAATTATAATAAAGCACTAAGTAAGTGAAATGTAATCTTGTTTTGGCCACCCATAATACATTTTTTTTTAGGTAAAATCGTTGTTAAAAAAGGTCTATGGAGAATTAAATACAAAAACAAATTCGGACAGCGATACAGATTCAGTTGCATCAGTTACAGAAGATGCTGTCACACAGAATGAATCAAGTATAGAATGAATGTAAAAATCAGGTGCAATAAATAAAAATAAAGCCACAGTTCATTGAAAACATCCACTTGTTTCAGTCAGTCCAGAGCAATTAACCGCTAAACGCAAAGGGTATGTCCAGAAAATGTTAAGTTGTAGAAGATTGTATTCACCTGTTAAACAAAGAGCTGAACGTCTGTTTGATGTGCTGCTTCTTATTGGTCTTAACGTTGATTCTAAGAAAATTCCATATATTAAATTACAATATCCTGAGTCAGTAAGTACATCACCACTGGTTATTTATTATGAATAAGTTCCCATTCTACCCAACCCATTCTACCATCAAAACTTAATAAATAAGTACTTACATCTTAAAATTGTTTTAGAACCACTTCTAAATGTAGTTTTCATACACTTTAATGAATTGCATTTCCTAGTTTTAATGTCAATTTTCACTATTTTATTCTGTATAATTTTTATAGATCTATGCACTACAGGCATTCGCAAACTCTTTGTGTCCAGTAACTATTCTCATTCATAATAAACAAACACTTCATTGTAATGAATTTTTATCCCAAGATAATGATTTTGAGTTTAATGATAGTTCATTAAAATTTGTTATCATATAATTTACGTGAAATGTACACTGGTTTTTTTTAAATAAGTGTCTGAAATGTATTAAATGCTGAAAATATTTTTAAAAAATCTTTATGGAGATCTTTATTTTCAGGCTACCTTACCAACAATGATTGAGGAACTTTGTTTTCCTGATGCTTCAGATTGGCCACCTATAGAAGATTACCTCCATACAAATTACACTACAGTTTTGACAAATGAAAGTGGTGAAAGAAAATATGCTTATTGTAGGCGTATCATGCCAGAAGGCTCAGAAATATGTGTTCCACTTGTGTATTGTTTGGTTACACCTCATAAATGTAGTGGATTCTATTATAAGGTTTGTCAATTAAATATAGAAAAAGAATTCAAAATATTTTGTTAAAGTTAAAGGAATTAATCTATATATTAATATAATTATTAAACTTGATATATGAAATTAATTCATTTTATACTGAAATTATTCAATGTTATTATTATATTAATGTCTTATATCATGAATATTTTAATTAGGTATTAATGGAAGTGGAAAATCATCATGGCTTACCACAGATTAATTTTAAACGATTTGTACAAAATCTGTATGACTGTAAGTTTCCATCGTCCGGAGAAATTATAAATCTGTAAGTATAAATTACACTAATGTTCTCAGTTATTGCTTTGTAAATTGTATACTGAGATCATGTTTTACAGGCCAAGTGATTTATCGTTGAAACGACCTAAAGATTGGAGGGAAGAGAGTGATGATCTGATTAGAGTTATTAAAATAGTGACTATCCCAACATTCCTGAAACTATTTGCGGCTTTGCTTTTAGAAAGAAAAGTTATTCTTGTAGGTTGCAATATCAGGTATATGTATATATACTACCTTTCATATGTAGACAGGGAATTCTTTTCTAAGCTCATTTATACTGTAAGTTTCAACTTGCCTAATTTTCAGTAAGGTTTCTGATTGTGTAGAAGGTCTACAGACTGCATTGTTTCCATTTTCCTGGCAGCACACATTAGTAACCATTTTGCCAAAATCCATGTTGGAGCTTTTTAATGCACCGACACCATACCTAATTGGCATACTGAAACAGCCATTTGAATCTATGACATTCAGAAATGTTGATGAGGTAAAACTAGTTTCATTTTTCCTCTTCCTACTATTATTTATTTGTTGACATTTCACTTATATTTGACTCTGTTTTAAGGCTTTAATTGTTGACTTGGACAAAGGAAATAATATAATACAAAAGGTTGGTGATGAGAATTCAATACTGCCTAAAAAATTCTATAAATGCTTGCGATCTGCCTTGAAAATGTGTTTAACAACTGAAGAAAACAATTTGTTAGCATCAGAAGTAATAATGAGGTTCTTTATTGAAACTACAGGACATTATAGAAACCATATAATAACATCTACTGAAAATGGAAAGAGACACTTTGAGGTGAGAAGCAATTCACAGAAATACCAATATTAAAAGTCATAATTGTAGAAATATACTTATTATACAGAATAATCAATTCAAAATTTTTGAACATTCTGTTATGCATTTCAGAAAGAATTGTTCATTAAAGCAGTAGAATGTCATAATACACAGCTGTTCCTGGAATGGTTCACAGAAACATCAATGTTTGAAGTATTGATAAATAGTGAAATAGAAAGATCAAAAATACCAGGTATTTTTCCATGTTTATATTCATTTTAAACATATACAGGTGTGTCAGTTAACAATTAATAAATACACTGAAGGATAATAAATTAATAAATAATTTAAACAGTTCCAATTCACCAATTTTATACACACACATTACATTTGCCCTCATAAGTGAAAAAATATTTGAAGAGATGTATTTTCTCTTAATGAATCTACCAATCAAGAATTCCATATGGTAAAGAATATTTATTTCAAAAATATATTTTTTGAAACTATGTGTAAGACCCGCAACATCCAGGTATTTAGAGCTAATAAATATAAAGATACACTTGCATTTTTCCATATTTTAACATCTAATTAGTGTTATAACTAACACAGGTATATTTGAAGAACGCTGTGTTGAGTTTCTTGAAGAAGTCACAAAAAATATGCATAAGAAAGGAAGAAATGTCAATAAAACTGTGAAAACCTTTTGGTATGTTTCCATTTCTTAAAAACATCAATTATTTGGTAAATAATGAACTTAATGCGCAAATATGTCATAACTTGTATAACCCTAAGAAATAAGTAAAGAATTAAAAGCTTGAACTTGTTGCAGGTGAACATTTTACTGATTGGGCTGGCACTCGAGTTAAGTAATTGTACTATAATACAATGAATATTTTAATTGTGTTATTAAAACATTCTTTGGATGATTCAACAAATTACCATCTTAAGTATAGACAAATAGCTTTAAATTTAGTGTGCTTTAATGTAATGATTGTACAAATATTTTTTGACAAAGCAGACTGGTCAGGATATGATATTCTTTTCTTCATGAAAAATGTTACTTATGTTAATTATTTATTTATGAGTAGGATAAGAATTTATTTTTATACAATTTTTTTTATACATTTTGTTAAAGACTGTCATTATTAGCCAAGCATAATCTAATAATTCATAAATTTAAATTATTTTGTAAAAATTGTTAGTTTTTTTTACTGTGTCTAGTAAGTAGTAATATGTTTGTACAATATCTCCTTAATATGTGAAGGACATGTCAAGGACTCTAACAAATGGTATCTTCTACAGCTGAACACGATTTGTTGAAAAAAAGTAAGTTTTAAAACTGGTTAAAAGAATAACAGAAATATAATTTTTTTAAAAGTAAAAATGTTCATTTCTGAAATGAATTTAGAAGTTTATTCCAAGTTATTAGATCTGTAGAACTTTCTTATTTTGTCTTTCCTTCACTAATCTGTCCTGATGTAAACTTGTTTAAAAAATAAAAAATGCAACCTGTTTAGTTTAATTATTATTAAGTAAATTTGATCATTAACTGTACTCATTAATAAGTGATATACTATAAACTGTATCTGGATATCCTTATAAAACTCAAACTACATAAAAAACATTGTAGGACATAACCTCTTGCTGCATAAACAGGAAACACCAATTCTCAATCTGTATATTGCACAAACAAATTAAGAACAATGACATAGATAAACTTCAATTTTCTATAGAATTACATGAATTTCCTGTTTCGATTTCTGAATTGTACACTAACAAAGTGAGTACAAAAAACATTTAATTCAAGCATAGTATTAAAATTATTAACTCTTAATAGTCACAAGTCAACTTTTCCAATATTTCATGGCTTGTACATACTGAGAAGGGTGATTTCAATTGTAAAATTTCGTTTTTATATCTATTATTCAAATACCAAAATTCAAGTCTCACAGCTTTTACAGCCATAAATCATAAATTAAAATATGTGATGAAAATATTGTGTTCTCCTTTGATAAGTCATTTTTACAAACCTTTCATTACGGAGAGTGACATCAACAATAGAATCTGTATGTATTATAAACTATTTCGAGATAACAACAAACATTTATGGGCTGTATTCTACACATTGTTCTTGATGAAGTGTATACTCGTGGCTTCCAAAAAAATAGAAAAAAGATTACTAAAAATTGTTAAAATTCAAATACTCATTGACCATTAAACATAGTAATGAGAAATAAAAGAGAATGTACAAGTTAAAACATACTTACACAATCTAGCGATTAGAAAATTTTTTCAAACCTTTTTCCAACTCTTTCATTGACATCCCATTTTCAACCAAAACACAAACAACGTTTAGTTTAGTAACATCTGCAATATTCCTGTATTCATCATCAAAAAACAGCATTTCTTCAAATGGAACATTTGAACTGTGTTTAAATCTAAAAATAAAAACATTAATTAGAAAATAAAAAAAGGAAGTAGTCAGAACAGAAACAGTTGAATGATAATTTACCTGGTAAAATGTTTTATCTTGTGCCCCGGATAAATTTCTTTATACCTGAAATATTTGTTCCATCCAAACAAATCTAATAACTGTTTTGCACCATCTATTTCACCTGTTCGTGAAGCTATGGCCATATTGCAATTCATTTTGGACAAGGTTTCCAACACTTCGGGGACCTCTGGGTAACAAATTATTTTCTTGCCATGGTGGTCAGTTATGATATCGCTACGGCACAAATGACAGTAAGAAGAAATTGTGCAGTATTGGTTCTTTCAGTATTATTGAAAAGAAGTGAACAATAAACGTGCTTACTCCTTTTTTCGAAAAGGCGGTGTTACATGGGTGTCTACCCAAAAAGGCCAAAGTGTGTAATCTGCCAAAGAAGAGATATTTGGGAATGAATGCGTGATTATGCATAGTAGAAGACTTAAAAACATCGAACTTGGCTGTTTTCCACAGCATTAAACTTCAACACTTACCTAAATCGAACACAACTAATCCAGGCACTCTTTTTCCGCAAGCCATTTAACGACTAGCAAAATACTTTAATGTATCTAATACTTGAGAAGGTACACCCTCACTCGCTAACAGTTGTTATATCATAGAATTCAAACTGAATTCGGTTTCTTCTTAATTCTGAGTCACTCGTAATTCCAGTCCCTGTTTTGAACTTACAAAAATTGAACCCTCTGGAAATAAAATGCGAACTCAGCGTCAACATTCAAAAATTTTATCGTTAATCTTAACGTATTTTATGGAACAAAAAAACAAACACCGCCATCTTAAAAGTACTACCACTTTCAACAAATATACATGGGTAATGCTTTCTAGTAAAATAATAATTGAAATTAAGCACGACCAGGTTATGCATTTTCGTTTTATAATAGAAAGCCATGTGAAATATTATTAAATAACTTATATATAGATATATATATGTATATATACACGTATATAATTATAAATGACGAAATAAAGAAAAGTACATGTTCATGAACTAGGGCAGGTGACCGTCGTTCGTATTCTTTGATCCATAACATACGTTTATATCTTTTACTTTTCAACTCCTCAAACCGCCAAAAAGTACTCCTGAGCGGTATTTATTCTCTGTACGCCCCATTTCATATGTAAACAAACTCTCGCACTGTAAAACTAAACTAATTATAGGCGGTCTACGAGCTTGATTTTTCAAAGTGAAATGGACAATGACTCATTTACATTTTTGTAACAAATTTGTAAAAACGGGAAAGGAATAGCGTGTAAAAAAGGCTCCATGTTTTTAGTTAAACAGGAGTACGTAACTTAATAAATATCAGATTAAAAACCTCAATATTCTATTTCTTGGCAGCAATGAAATTTTGTCACCATCGCTTAGGTGGAATGAAAACTGACAAGAAATTACAATAGACAATTTGTACTCATATGAAAAGAAAACAAGGAAGTTAATAATTTGAACATTCCTTTAAATTTAAGTGGAGGGGAAACACTGAAAATATATTTTTGAAAATCTATTTATTTTCTTCCTCCTTTTATTTTGTACACATTGAGAAAGACAATAAGTGAAAAAGATGTGTGTTAAATAAGATTATCTTGAAAATTTATCACAATCATGAGAAATGAAACTAAACAAATACAATAGATAAAAAATATACATCAATTGATTTTATTTATTATATACATTAATAGAAACTTATAGAAAGTAATATTTCTGATGAAAGCAAGTCATTAAACATCATATTTGTACTTGCTTGTTGGTAAAGTTTCACAGTCAAGAGAGAACATGAAATTAAAAGCACAAATCGCAAATACAATATACTCCCTTTTATTTCAAAAAATAATATATTGAGTTTATACTTCGTCTTCATTGAGGAGCATATTGGGAATTCCTGAAGTGATTGGAAATTTTCTTCCTGTTTCTGGACAAATCAGCTCACCATCAATTATTTCCACCTAATACAAAATGTTAATTTGTAATATGCAATCTTCAACAGAAAACATCAGAATAGATTCGCAGACAACAGAATAGATTAATGAATAAAAAAAGTTGACAAGTGGTATTCCAACATAGAAATAAAATAGAATTCAAAAATTAAAATGTAAGAAAAATCCAAAGAGAATAAAAAAAATATTCATACAGAATAAAATATTTATATACTGCAACAAGAGTTCATTGATTTTATGTGCTACTGTAAAAAGACAAATTGTGATCCACATGTAACAAAAAACAACTTGTTAACTTTAATGTAACCATCATATTAGTGAATATATGTTGTGTGGCACAACATAAATAAATAATAATAAAAAAACTAAACTTACTTCCAATAAAACATGATGAACTTTCTTCAAAAAATCCTCATTATTCTCAAAATCTTCAATCAAACTCTGGGGTAAATCAGCAGCATGCCCAAGCTATAAAATAGCAAGCCAATCAAATTTCTCCAAAGGTATGTAAATATAAAAGCTGAACTGCTTCAATTAATAACAAAAATAACATTTACAATTTATTCTTCGAATTGTTTTTTAAATGGACTTACACTGTCAGCAGCATTATACAATGTATTCCAATCAAGTTTAGGAATTATTCTTGAGACAAATTCACTGTTGAAATCTACTTCGCATATCTCCACATCTTTGGCCTAAAATCCAAATTAATTAAGCAAACAAACATATTTTCGTCATTAAAACAATATTAAAAACTACAGAGAGTATATAAAAATGTAGAGTCCATACTCCATAGGTTCATTATGTTAGGGTTGTGCAGCATAGTCGGTTCTGCTGTTAAAACTGAAAATGTTGATGGAAATAATAACCAAAGGAAAAATATAACCGCATTCCCTCAAACACAAATTCAACTGCCAGTTGTGATAAGCAATAAGGATTCAAAATCTGACTGTCAAACCCAAATACCAATGTTTTGTGTGCACTTAGAACAACCTTACAGACCTGGCATGAGTGATACATAATTGAACAGGTTGCTTTTGATGCAACTCACCATTCTCACCTCTATCCCTAATGGAACTGTATTATTTCTGTAGATATCCTCTTTCTGCAGGGCCCATTTGGTCTTTCAGATCAATATTTACCAATTAGTACTAACAACTAGATATTTAATGATGAGTTAACTGTTCACATTCTTGCTTCCTCTTCCAGTGACCAGAATGAGGTGAACAAAATTGTAAACATACCTGTATTTTTAAAGGGTATCCGACGTTTACACCTCTCATACATTTTGATGACAACATGTTGTGCGTTAAAAGCTTCATGTTTTGTGTTTGAACCGAATAGAAGATTCAGCAACGGAGCGTAGTTCAAACAAAACGGAATCGACTATTAGTGGAATAACCTTCCAAAGAGATTGCTAGTGGAGCATGCGTTACCCTAAGAGTATCAGAGTATTTAGGGCCGTTATCAAACATTTATTAACCGATTCATCCATACATTTTTAACCAATCAAAAATTGTCTTTCACAAAAGGGGCGGGGCATACTGCTTTGAAATTTCGACGTACCAACTTCGAAAACTCTAACCATATAAAAGTTCAAAATATTATTCAGTGGTCTAGTCGATAATAATGGGATATAATTGATTTTTATCACCAATTTGGATTGATAAGAAGGTTGAAATGCAGTGTAGGGGGCCCACAGTAATAACCTATTATATATCGATATCCGGTTCATTCGATACGGTGAAGTACTCGGTATGCAACTGTAGCTGTTATTATTATTTTATTTTTATTACTATTTTATTTTAATGTTATTCATTTATTATGATCATTTCGCTTATCGAAGCATGACGTCATACATTCTTCGATATATCGTTAAACATCGTTTCTGGAACTATCGATACTACCTTCTTGAGATATCACTAGGGGTGGCCCCAAACTGCATTTTCTCAAGGAAAACCTTTTAGGGCTTGTAGATATTAAATTATTTAACTTAACCGTTTCACTCATTAATAAATCGTGTATTCGAATTAGATTATTAATGTGAATCGTATATCTGGAATAGGGAAAAAAGCTGTTGAAACTAATATTGCGACTTGCAATTGTTTTGTTCAAAATTTAATTTGCGAGTGTTTTTTAATAAAATAAAATTTAATGTGTACAATACTTATTTAACCAAGCCAGGAAAATTCTAGAAATCCCTTCCTAACAATAATTGCACAAAAGTAGAAGAAATTGTCACAAAAATAGTCGTAGAAGGTAGGAAAAATAAATAAACACAAATTAGTGTAATGAATTTAAATTATTACAATTACTATACATTTTTATTAACTAGCAATAGCAATTAACTTATAGGCATGTCAAATGTCCTATTTTTTGTTTTATTCTTTTATTAACTTTTCTTCCCCATGTAAATCTGATTTTTTGTATTAATACATTATCATTTTGTATGATGTACTATTAATGATAATTTTGTTTTAGTGGAAGAGATTTAGACAATCTATATAGTCTGAAATGTCTTCCTAAATATATGCAAGTGCAATATTATATATGGAACCCAAATTTGGTTGGCATAGGTAATCATCAAAATTATGTAGTTTGTTAATAGCATTTAACCATTTTTCAATGTTTAACTTTGTTTAAAGTATGGTACATTCATCATAAGCTAACACTTTATGTATATCTATGTAACATTTGTTTTGATTTTATCCCTCTTCCAACCTTCTATTTCAATTCACCTGTTTGGTAAAAGAAGTTTGTCACCATTAGTAGCACAGTGGTATATACCATTCTATATGAATTCATATTCATGCATATATTCTAATGAATCATCTAATTAGCATTATCACTGCATTTTTAATTGTTTTTATATTTGACTACTTAATAAAATACATTTTCAAGTTATACCAACATTAGCATCCTACTGCTAAGAGGATGTTAATACCTTGTAGAACCTCCCAAAAACAATATTTCTTTATTTATTTTAAACACTTTTCTTCACCTACCCATCCATGTATACCTCAATGCATCAGAATAAACTTACTGTTTGTTTAGATATTAGTATCTTCAAAAGAACATTTGCAACAGAACATATACATGTTAACAAAACAAATTTGAAAACAAAACAGTACAAAACATTTATTTAAATATAAAAACATCAAAATATTTTATTAACAATATTTTTAAAATTGTAAACAATTACAGTGTCAGAAATAAATTTCTAAACTGAATGTATTTATCTGAATTCATATAAAATAATTAAATTAATAATTAAACTTGGTCATCATGAATAATTATTTTACAACCTATAGTAAAATATATTTACTGATATCCATAAATATAATCTATACAAATGAACTAAATTTATGTCGATTCTAAATTGGATAGAAGCCCCTCGCGATCTTTTAGCATTTTCCAAGCTTGTTCTTTTTCTTTCTTCTGTAACTGTTTTTTCTTCAACTTGGATGCTGTTGTTTTCCTGTATATTTCAAGTATCTACAACATTGAAATTTATTTAAGTAAAACTAAAAATAAATTTTCATTTGTAAAAAAACAATGCCTGAGATAATAATGAATATTATGGCATGAAATAATTTGAACTTTGTGGAACTTCAATTTTAATGAGTGACTTACTTCATTATCAATTCCCTTTATCTTGTTTCTAATTTCTTGGCGGGATAACTCTTGTTTAGCAAGCGCCAATAGTCTTTTTAAGTGTTCTTTGTTTTGTGAAGCCACTAATTTTAATTCTTCATCACATTTCTTTATTTCATTCAATATTTCATCAGTTTCATCCTGCAGACAAAAAATTTACTTGTTTGACTATATAGTTTACAACTTAGTATTCATAATTTAAGTGATATCAATAATGTTGAGAAAAAATATAAAAAAATAAACTGTAGTAAAAAATCATGTTAATAATTAACAAAAAATGAAAGAAACATTATCACTAAACTCACATTATTTGTCTCCAGTAAACCAACAACCTCTAATTCTCTTCGTATTCTTCTTTCAAAACAGGCAGTTGTATGATACAGTGGCAATTTTGCTAAGTATGAACCTTCAGTCTCTTCTAAAAATGAAACATGTAATATCATACTTTAGATATTTGCACATTTCTTACTCTTCCAAATTTTATTTGGAAATAAATTATTATCATTAACTTAATGATACACTTAAAAATAAATATTGATGAATGAAACAATTATTATTTACCTATTTTATTATTTAAAAAAGATTCCTGAAGAGGTGTGGTTACATTTTCATCCATTAATGCAGAAACAAGTCTCTGAACTAATGGGCCGGGAGCTCTTTCTCTACCACTGTTAAAAAAAAAAACTATATAATACTTAATATAAAAAATACTAAAAAGAAATTATGTTGGCATCTCATTGACTTTAAACTTTCATACTACATTTGCAATGTACTACGAATGAATTATCTAACCAAATACTTGTGGCACGTTTGATGAGTTGCCTTGCTTCTGGTGAAGAGTCAGACGGTTTTCTTTTGGTTCTTTCTAAGTTTGATGCTTCTCTTTCTTCCACCAGATCTTCATCAGCCCATTTAGCTGTATAATGCCTACCAAGAGGTGGTATTTTTACACCAATCATATCATTATCACAACTAGCAATCAGGTCCTCTAACTCCTGCAGCATGGATTAAAAATCATATTGCTATCTTAAATAATAAATATGTACAGAATGGTAATAAAGCTCTGGGATTACTAAATATTTAAATTGTACTTTTATTTTAAGTTAAAATCTAGATGAAAAGGAATATATTTGAAGATGCTCTAACTGTTCAAACAACTGTAGTGCAGGCATAATTTTTAGTTTCATTTAAATCCTCACACTTTATTGTCACACTGTTTTGCTTCTTTGTCATTTTATATGAAGAATCTATAAAAAAATATAGCTTACTTTAATATTTTCTGGAGTAACTTCACTGCAGTAAGGTTCAACTGATGCCCAGAATTTATTAGGAGTATCATTTTTTGGTATAGAAACCTTTGAAGATTCAGGTTTTGAGTTATATAGGACGTCTGCTGAATTATCCTGAAAAATTAGGAACTCTTTTACAAAAATGAATAAATATACTGTTCGCAAGAAAAATTAATCTTATAACTTATTTACCAGAACAAAAATTTAGCTGCTTATCATTTATTTGCTTTAAACAAGACAGTATCAAGTTTCTAACGTAAAGAACTAAAGTTGATAAATTGTTAAGAGGACAATGCGGTCAAATCATTATTGCTACGAAATTTTCTGATTGAAGAAACACCTTTACAAATAATTTTGGCTTATCGAAGTTAACGTTTCAATTAATTAAGAAAACTTACTGTCTCATTTCCGCTTGAAGCACCATCGACTTTAGTGCTCCCCTCACGATCTCTAACTTTTGATAAATCCTTCATAGATTTAGAATGTCTCCCTTCATTCAATTTTCTCTTCTTCTGTGAATATTATGATTTACATCAAACATAGCTGTATTTTACTCGAAATTCCCTTTTTTTATGACAGTGTTTGATTACATTTATGTTATTTAATTTTATATGAAGCGATTTAATTATTTATGTTGGATACATATCGAAAGAAACTTCTATTTATTAGTTTACGAAACTTCATAGATGACACTTAGTAAGAGTTTATCCATTATACAATAGGAAAACTGAGAAAATAAAAAAAATAAACATACGCTATTTGCAACTACTCCTTTTTTCTCAGATTTGCTTTCTTCTGAAGAATTGAACGCCGCAACTTCAGCCTGTAGAGTTCGCAATCTCACAGCAACAGCAGACAGCAATGTTTCCAATTCAGGTTGTAACCTGTCTAAATCCTCCATGCTAACCCCATCTTCCTTGCTTCTTCCTAGGACTGAATAAAATAATTTGTTTGAATTAAAATAAATTTAATGGAAAGATTAGAAATACCAATAAAAAGAATTTATTACCATAATTTATTATACTCAAGACAAAAAATATGTAAATATCCTAAGCGTAAATAAATGAACAAACGATTATTATATTATAATTAAAAAATGAACTATTCCTTACCAGCAGAATAACAATGTAAATTCCGAGCTTTATCGACAGTTTTCAATATTGGGAAAGAAAAATCACATTCTTCTTGACTCTCTGGAGATCTGGATCTGACTTCCTTTGTTTTTCCACTGTTTCCAAAAGAAATGTCTTTTGATTTCGAATCCTTTTTGGAGTGTTTTGACTTCATCATTTCTTTCTAAAAACTGCCTTAAATCAATATACAAAATAAAAAATTACTGAAATGAATCACAATCAAGTGTCTATCACCATTAGGATTTAGTTTAGACAACAGCCACAACTACAAATAAATAGACATTCAAACACATATTAGGACAGTTATAGAAAAATGTAAATAACAGGAAATATTAAAGGGGTATTAACAACAAAGGCAGCTTGTATTTACATGCAGATTATTACTTTAACCTCACTCAATTACCTTCTTGTTTACATTTATTTCAAGCCTTCCTATAATCTATGTATTCTTGCAAATGCTCTTCCGTTTATATACAACAGTATTTCTTTTATGCACAATAATAAAATGGTAGTTCTTTAATTATCTTTAACCCTAACATAAGCACTAATTTTATTAAAACAATATACGGCAGAAGATGCCAGATTTTACAGAACAGCTTAGTTAACCCACTCACTACTTCAATCAGAACAGTAAAACGGAATTAGTAAGTAGAATTATCTCTGAATCCCCTCCAAAATAATTCGCCGTCGTGGTATTTGCCATTGTAGTTAACTACTTTGCCGAACCGAAACCAGTTAGAAAATAGAACGAGCTAAATATTATCGATTTAAAATGCCAATTACCCCTGGCCTAGTGCGTGATGGCAATTCACTTGTGCGAAATAAATACAACACAAGATTATATCCCAATATCCATAGACAAAGTTACATTGACTAACGCTTTCACATTTTTTTAAAGGATGCAATAATAATACAATTTCAAGGGCTTACTATACACTTTCAAAATATATGTATCACACGAATATATTTATCCACGGAGGAGAAATAATTTATACATATTTTGCATATGTATTCCGTACATATTTTTATACGTATTATGATACTAAAGTATACAGAAATATTTATTTTTTATCTATAATTTATTCCATTTTATTACATTAGACGTAGAATTGAAGCTAATTCATCAGGCGTAAAACATTTATTTAAATCTGTATAATAATATAACAATTTATTGTTCTCTTTAAAAATTAACTTATAATATAATAATTAACGTATAATATGTAGGCATTATATTAATTGAATATGATTAATTGAATCATTTATCATAGAAGTTTATGTTGATATTATTAAAACTATAATAACTGTTTATTATTTGACTGAACAGTGCCTAATATTTATTATTTTATAAATTATAATTTAATTTTTATATGCAATTTTATTTAAGTTTATGCAACGTTAATAAAGACGGTTTAAATACAATGAACTTTTTAACGTATTGTTGCGTGGTATAATAAAGTTTCAAATTAAATATAATGTATTCCTGTGGCAAATTCGCATACTGTGAATACATGTATATGATATTTTAATTTTTGAACAAAAAATATTCTATTTACCAGCATCTATTTATACGACATGTAAATGAAATTTCAGATATTGAATACTTTGTGCGCTTTATTTTATTGGAATCTACCAATTATTATATTTATACTACTATGCAGTCTATGAAAAAGCGTCTGATTTCCCCTCCTTCATTATATCGACCTACTTCAATTTGTGGCGGATAGTTTTTGTCTAATTCTGTAACAATAAAGGAGGTTATATTGTCGTCTTTATTTTGTACTTAGGCTAAGTCTATGATACTCTTTATGATTCATGGTTTATATTACTTTTACCCTGTTTCTTAAAGATAACATTTGAACTATTATTTCACGTCGGTTCGTACAAAGTCGACAGGTAGAAATCTGAAATATGGATGATGATTTTGAAGATCCAGGCGATGATGTAAGTTAAAATTACTTTCATTATGTAATTAAATTATTTACGAAAATATTTTCTGTGAGACAAAATTAATATATACACATATACATAATATTGTCACACACACACTCATACATATTAATGTTATATTTAGTCTGATGCAGGGGAAGAAGGAATGGAAAATCCTCAAGAAGTGCTTCGAGAGTGTCTCGAAAAGTTCAGCACTCCAGATTATATTATGGAGCCAGGAATATTTTCCCAATTAAAGAAGTACGTATATTAGATAAATTATACAAATTCAATGAGTTCTTAATCTTGATCTTGAAGTTTTTAAGAGATTTCTGGTTATAAGGTATTTTCAGGCTGGTGGTAATCCTGAGCAAGTTATAGAATTATTGTCTCGAAATTACAAAGCAGTTGCTCAGATGGCGAATCTTGTTGCAGAATGGCTGATTTTAGGAGGTAACTGAATATAATTACATAATATTAACTTTCTGGTTATAGTTGTTATAATGAATATTTATAATGAAAATACTAAATGCATCTCAGTAAAAAACTGAACATTTGACTGATTGAATGAAACCAATATGTTTATTTGAAAATAAAATAAAAAATATGTGCATTTCATTTTGTATAGAAATAAAATGTCACCAAGCATTAACATCTGCTGTCTGCTAATTTATATATATTGAATCTATTATTATCTTAAAATGTGCATAAAAAATGAGTATTTTTAATTAATCTTGTTGTTATTTAGGAGTTAAGGTTGCAGATGTACAGGCAATGGTAGAAAATCATTTAAAAGACATGATTTTAAAGACATTTGATCCTAAAAAAGCCGATACAATATTTACTGAAGAAGGAGAGGTAATTTTCATCCACGCTTTTTAATAATTGGACTCCATGAAGCCAATTAGAATTAATGCATTTTCCTTTGCTTTAAAATTAAAATTTCAAAACATATATTAAATTGAGGTTATGAATGTGAAATTATAGATTTTATACAAATACATGTTATATGGTTAAAAATTTATATTTGTTTCTTAAAAGTATTCACACTGAATGTTTATTCTAGACCATTAACTTGAAAATTTCTTATTTGAAGACAGGATTTGAAATCTAGTTTGTACTTTTATATTGATAAATACAATATTGTTAAATACAAAAATAGAAGTATAAATCAGTTGGATCAGTTACATTGAATGAATTGCTTCTGGGACAGTAGTTTTTTCCCTAAATATTAAATGATTAAATACATAAATACAGATAATTAATGCCTGTATATAAGTCATAAATATTAATATTTTCAGACTCCTGCATGGTTGACTGAAATGATTGAACATCCAACTTGGAGGTCATTAATATACCGACTGGCAGAAGAATATCCTGATTGTCTGATGTTAAATTTTACTATTAAAGTAATCATTTTGGGTGATATTGAAGTGCTGCATTAAAGAATTGCAAAAAATACTTAAACACAAGTTAATGGGTGAAATTTTTATTTGCAGCTGATATCTGATGCTGGCTTCCAAGGTGAAATAACTAGTATTTCAACAGCAGCCCAACAAATAGAAGTATTTTCTAGAGTTTTAAAAACTGCAATCTCTACCTTTCTAATTACTACTGATGACTGGCCACGTAATGTCGATGAATGTGCTGTAAGTATAATTTTACACGAACATTAAATCAATTTGTAACAAAATAATTTCTCCAAATGATAGCTCATATTAATTTTGACTTAATTCAGAAAATGGTGTGCCACGGACAACACACCTATGTTTATAGCCAAGTACTGTTACACGTATTGTCGAGAGAATCAAAAGGAGGCATTACGATGAAACGTCTTGCTCAGGAAATAACCAAGTGTGCACAACAAGAGTAAGACAAAATTATAGCAGATTTATTTGGACAAAATTTAGTTGATCATAATTAAAACCTTTTTTACTTATATTTTTGTCTAGTATACTAATTTTTGTAACGTAATTTTTACAGGCATGATGTTACACCTATAACTATGGCATTGAATGGGGCAGCAGCATATCCACAAGTTTGTCAAGCCCTTTCATCTATGTTAGCCAGGAATGCGTTGAATCCGGCTGACATTACACTCTTATATCGGAATTATTCTGCTTCAGAACCACCTCCAATCGATTTCATTCGCACTCCTCAATTTTTAGGTATGTCCTTACTTCTTTTGTATCTGTTTCTGCATAACCACGGGAAAATGAAACATTTAGTGACCAATGAACTCTCAGTTAGTAAATTTAAACTTGATAAAACTGTAGTGATGTTCATAATAGAGTCCTTTAAATAATCCTTTAAATTTGTATTATATGGACACTTTGTAGTATAGTATTAGCTATTTTATATTCAATTTATTATAACATTTATTTTTACTCTATTTTTAGATTATAATGTGAAACCAAGTCTAGTATAGATAGACTGGAATTTCGGTGTTATAAATTTCAATTTCTATTTATTTAAATGCTAATAAATTTTTGGATAGATTATAAAAAAATTTTAGTTTAATTTTTACTTTTAAAATTTGAGAATTTTTGATTTATTTCGTACAGAACTTCTTGTTGATGCACTTTTTCGGCCTGGTATGAAACTGAATCCTGAGCACAAACCGAAATACATATATTTATTGGCTTATGCTGCAAGTGTGAGTGAAACCTTTCCTCCAGGCAAGAAGGCATCAGCACGAAGAAATCTGAATAAAGAGGAACTAAAGCCAACTAGTCATTCGATAGAAAAGGTGCATAATATATGCAGTACTAGCAAAGGTTCTACAGAGCTCATAGCTGAGTTATCATCCATATATCAGTGTATAAAGTTAGTTAAAACTTTTGTCATACAATACCGAATACATATTTTACTATTCTATAAATGTAAGTATACATTTTTTCATTCCAGGTTTCCAGTTGTCTCCATTGGCATTGTCCGTTGGGTAGAATGTACAGTTACTGAGCCATCATATTTCAAACTGTCTACAGAACATACACCAATTCATTTAGCCTTGTTAGATGAAGTGGTCGCTAACCATTCATTGTTACATCATACAGTTCTGCAGTTGTTTATTCGTTTATTTGAGTCTAAACAGGATGAACTTGAAATTTTAGTGCAGGTCTAAATTTAATTTTTGAAATGTTACGGTGATAATTAATAAGCTTTAATTGTAGTCTACAAGTCCTCGGTATTGACATTAAATGTTTTTTACAGTTAGAAATGAAGAAAATGTTACTGGAACGAATGGTAAACCTTTTGAGTAGGGGCTGTGTTGTTCCAGTTGTAAAATATATCAAACATTGTTGGCAGAGAGGTGATACTGATATATCACTCATCCGATATTTTGTAACAGAAGTAAGGACATTTTTTAACCCATTTGCTAAACTTTTAACTAACGCTATTTCATTATTAAGAAAAAATAAATCCTTTATCTCTAACTTAAATGTTAATGTTTTGAAATGTATAAGTTATAAAGTGATAATGAACTTTTTCATGTACAGTTTTAACTCTGTCAAAAAGCAATTCAGATAGTGTGTACTTTTACAGTTTCTGAACACTCAAAACATATTCCAAGCTATAACTTGCTTGTACATATTTGTACGGACTCACTCTTAAGCTAAGATAAAACTAATCTGCTAATAGTAGATGAAATAGTACTCTTTAAATTTCATCTAAAATAAATTGAAAAAAAATTGATTCTCTCTGTGATATTATTACTTCCTTAGTTGAGGGGATGTAATGATATATATTTGTATGGATGTGTATGTGTGCCATATTTATTTTTAATCTGTTTAATACATTTATCAAAAGTTATCTTTGTCATTCTAGGTCTTAGAAGCCATAGCTCCCCCTTATACCACAGAGTTTGTACACCTCTTCTTGCCGATTGTTGAAAACGAAGAAATTACTGGTAATATGAGGAGTGAAGGAGACAACGATCCAGTTTCTGAGTTTATTGGTGAATATAATATTAGAGTATTTGATGTGTAGTAGAACCATATTATAAAAATAATTGACTTATGTTTTGTGTGTTTGTTTTTTAGTTCACTGTAAAGCAAATTATACATCAGCTTCGTGAGTGTGCCGCACATAGGATTGCTCAATGGATAGTACCTTTCACTATTGATAAATATCGTTTCTCCTTATTGTCAGAAGAATTTATCTTGGAAACCACATTTAAATAATATGTGTTGAATGACTTAGGTTGATAAAACTTTAAAATATATAAACATTTTTCTAAGATTTTTGATTTTAGTTATTTTTTCATTAAATTATTTGACATTTTTTGACAAATATATTGTTAATAAAAGCTTTTATTAATTTCAAGAATTAACATTTTTCAACTTAAGTTAAGAAACCCCCTATCTCCTCCACCAAAGTTAACCAAGTTAGGTTTTAAGTGTAACCATTTCTGTTGCCATTCATGAAGCCTATTATTAATTAATGTTATTTCTGGTTTTAATTAAAGTATATAAATGTTTTACTATGGTAGTCCATCAGTTATAGGACTAAATAAATAGCAAATTCTTTTTGATACATAGGAAATGAACAAATTAAACAATTTTGAAAAAATATATTGCAAAATTACATTTGTGTTTATTACAGAGTAGAGAATTATTATTTTAAATAAATTATCAAGATTATAATAACTGTGACAGAATAATACTGTTGATTTGGTTCTGTGTAATGATCCCATTAACCTTACAATCTGGGATGAATAACAATGGGTGTCTAGGCAAACTACCATCTGCTTATTATTACCTTTATCTGCTTTATCCAGGAACTATTTTCGACTATCATCTGTGCTTGATCACTATAAATGGAGATAATAATATCTTGCCTTACTGTAAAGTGTACATTTAAAGGGCGTCACTTGATGTAGGAAATCCAAGGTCTGAAATTACTTAGTTGTGACATCAAGTAGATAGGAAAAATTATTGGCTTCATGAATTAAATTACTTTGTGATGCATTTGATAAAAGTATCTATGTTCAGTTTATAATTTAATATAAGTAATGTACATATTGATACTAATGTATAAGTAATGACAAACTAAATATGAATACGTGCAAAAGAAATAAATATATTATGTGTAAATAAAAAAAACTATAATAATAATTAAAGAGTTAATATTTTGTTATTACGGATAAAACAATATTTCATTACACATTTGCCTTATTAATAGTCAATAATATGAACAACAATTAGTTCACATAATTTCAATTTGGAAAGCTACCTTTGGTTCCATTATTATGAAACATTATCCTAACAGGAACGATACTGTGATATACATTTCATGAATGTTTTGTGCATTACCATCCAAATCATAAATTTCTTAATATTTTTCTTATTATCTCAAATGATACAAATACACTGTCCAGATTACAATAATGCCTTAAGTTTTAATAACATTAATATTGTATGATTGTGGTTTAAGAATGAGAATTGTATTGTTTAAAACTACAGTCTGTTCAATTTTCTCAGTTTGTTGCCAAAACTACTTCCTTTCAGCAACAACATCTTCGTGTATAAGAAATGATTAAAGAAAGTTTTATGAATAAAAGAAAATATATAATTGTTATATATCATGTCAAAGTTAGGAATGAACCAAAATTAAGAAATTATTGCAGGAGGATTGTACTAATCTTAAACTCAAAGGACAGATTGTAGTTTCAAACTAATATACTAAGGAACAATATAATGTATTCTTTGATATAAATATTTTGTATGTGACATTAATATAACGTTTATAAAAAATGAATATAAAACTGCTTAGAGACCAATTAATCAAGATATAAATATTCAGTACTTTGAAAAGTAGATTTGATGAAGGATTTGATGATCAACATGTTTTTTTGCAGGTAGACCAATTTTGGCTTTTTGCAATCATCAATTATTGATACCTTGTTATAATTATATTTAAGAGTTTTCTTGGTTGGCTCTCCAAACTAAACTATTATTTCACTTATCTTTATGAATTTAATTTCTTATGTACTCTGAAGGGAGTTCTACTTGTACTGACATGTACAAGTGCATTATTAAGTATACGCCAGCAGCAATAGTAACCAAAATTAATTGCTATTCTGTTCCTCTGTCTGAATTTTTGTGAGCAAGACTAGAGCATTGGAATATTCAGGATTTTGGGATTTTTGCTGTAGTGCAACTATTGGACCAACTATGATGCCAACTAACTTACTCCCGAGGTTGATAACAAATTAGAACTGTTCAGATGAAACTGTGGCTTTGATAAGAAAAATTGTTAGTCCACGTCTTAGAAATGTAAAATTGTTTTATATTTTATTTCCCTGCATAAGAGAAGTAATAAATTTGAATTATGTTAATTAAAAACTCATTGCTCATAATTTTTAATTATTTTGTGTAATCTTGGTAAAAACTAATCCTTATACAATAATTCTTAAATATTTTAAATGTTTTGCAAAAATAAAAACTTATGAGATCTTTATAAAATACCAATCTACTAATTATTTACTTACCTATCATTTAGGATTGGATGGTAATGCTGGGTCAAGACCAAAACTCATCTTCACAATGCTTACTATCATGTTTAATGTTACACAGGATAGCACTGCATGGTTCAGATTAGATATCAGTTTGTTATTTTCACCATAGTTGAGATTCAGCCTTACCATCAGAACTGATGTTAGTCCGCCAACCACCTGTCAGTTACTGAGTGTATAATATACTAAGTTGTAAATTATATAGCTGGATAAAGTAGAGATCAACATTCTGAATGTAAATATAATGTTCACCTGTAAGTTAAATATAACTCTCTAAATTAAATATTATACAAACTGTCATTACATTACTGTTTTGTAAATACTTTTAATACATGGCATAAATTTTATGAAAAAATGATGAAATGTTATGACTTTAACCATGTCATGAGTCTAACACTGATTACACATGATGCTCTGAAAAATATATTATTTAATGATATGTTTATCACAGCAAATGTAATATTCCAGCATTTAATTCTAATTAAGCTTTACCTATTTAATTCCTCAAGTATTAAATTAGCTTCTGAAATTGACATATATTAAGGCAAGAGACTAGACATTATTCTGTGTACCTTGTCATACATTCTATATCAAAGGATATCATATAACTAATAATATATAAATAGTCCCTTACAGGCATTTTACTTATAAATTACTTGGTGTTAAAATTTAGAATTATTTTATTTTATATTATAAAATTATATTTTAGACTATCATTATTAAATATAGATATTCTATATCTATGTTTATATATATATATATATATATATATATATATATATATATATAGCAGTTAAAAGGAATAGTGTATTATAATTTTTCATTAATTAATGAGTTGTAATGGTTGATTTGAATGCTCCATTCCAAAACCGGAAATTATTACATTCACTATGGATATCAAAAAGACCATGATTAGGATAACATCATTTAGTATAATCGCGGGTTGGTGATCACAAGGGAGATTGATGTCCAGTCCTCCAATGATGAGAAAAAGAATCCCGACACAAATCTGCAAGGATAGACCCACAACTTAGGCAAGATTTTTCTTAAGGATAATTAGTACTTGCCTACCCCAAAATAACTTAATAACCAATTTTCAAGTCTGTATAGTTATGTACATATACTGTAAGATAATTAATATGTACATTACTTTTGGCTTTCATGTAGGCTATAGTTCAGGGCTACAACCCTGAAAATATTTGACGTTAAGTTGTCTACTTAGAAAATAATCATTAATGTATTAATCATGGACAAAATAAAAACACGAATTTTTAGTGTTTAAACAAGAAAATCTAAGAAGTGGTTCCATTCTGATTTTATTATAAAATATGATGAACTCAACTTATATCAATAATGGAGAATTAAAGTAACTTAATGGAAACCATTGTCTATAATGTTTCCAGCATATAATGTCCAAATTGATACTTTTTCAACATTTCTTTTTATGAATTATGAATCTTCTACATCTGTTATGAACATATTTTATTGAAAAAGTAACAAAGTAATAAGATATTTATGTAGTTTAGATCGTAGGTATTAAACAATTTTATTATAAAATATAGACTACAAATTGTTAAAGATTCTATGAATATGTATATGGCATACTAGAAATATCTTGCAAGTTACCTTCAAGAGGATTATTTAAATAAACAGAGTATATTAAGAAATAATACATGTCATATTTTTTAAGAACTAATACTATTCCAAATGTGAATATAATATTATTTTATATTTAAATTGTACAGTGAAAGAATAAATTGTTAACTCAACATTACTGAACATGTGTTCAGTATATTAAATAATCTTTACATGAAATGATACAGAAATGTTTTGTGTCACTTATGATAAACAAAAAGGTTAGTTTGTCAAAACAAAGTTTTATAAAATTGGAATTAGTTGATTCAATGATAAACTTCTACAAGCAATAAGACTAATTTTGGAGGTTAATGTATGAAATTGGAAAGGATGTCACTGTTGGTACATTACCTACTAGACCTATTTATAGTTGTGGGTAGAACGCAGGTAATGGTAAATGCTTATCTCAAGTGTCTTTATATGTGAAATTATTTTTACTATCTTATAATATTTATAAATGTAATGACAGAATAAAGGTGTAATCTAGTTCCCAAAGTAAACAGACAATATATTTTGTATTCACATAATGATAATACATTTAACTATTTATACAATTGCATTTAAAGTTACAGCAAACATGACTTGTTTTACAAGCAATTAAAAAAAATAAACCATTAATTATTGAATAATATAAAAATTTATTTTATTAAAAATCATGTAAGCCTCTACATTTCTTTTGTAAGAAAAACTTCTGTATAATAAATTTATGAATTATTTGATGGAATGTAATGAGAAAAAATGTTATTCTTTTATTGTGGATTATTGCATGTAAATGCTTTTACTTCTAAAGGTTAATAAAATTATATTTCTTCTTTATTTTAATTTTAGCTAGGTGGAGGTTCATGATTGTAATTCGGATGTGGAAGGAATTAGCCTACCCAAGCTTGGGTCAAAACCGGAGATGAGAATGTTGAGGGCTGTTACAATGAAGGATCCTGCCAGAGCGATGTGATTAATAATTAGGGCAGAGGTACGATATTCTATCAAATGAAGCCGACAGTCACGCATAAGATTGAGAGACAGGAACAGCACTCCCATTCCCACCTAAACATATATCTAATTCAGGGAATTTTGGTTCTAACTTTTAATATCTTTCAAGTTTATTGAACTCTAGAGAGTGCCTATAGAGTGACAAATTGTGTACTGTTTGTGATTAATAACCTTTTCTTCGGGTCTATAATAGAAATGACATGTTTCATTGCCACAACATGAATAAACTCTGTTGCTAAGGTGCACTGAGTAACAACATGTGATCAATAATAACCTACCAGGCATCCATATCTAAAATACACTATTATCCATTACCTGTCTTACTGAATTATATTTAAATAAAGTATAAATAATAAGTACATAATATGATTATGATTCACTCAATCATAGTGCCTTTTAAAGTCTTTTAGATCTCAGTAATATGCTAAAATATAAATAAAAATTACCTGAAGTATAATAGATGTTGTAATAAGACCAAGCATAAGGGAATAAAATTCATGTTTTTCACCGACTTGAAGGATATATTTCAATTGACTGGCATTCGCTGTCAGAAGGGCAATATCTAACATTCCTTGAGCTATAGTTTTTTTTGTGGCATACCTATTGGCATCTATAGGTTTGTTTTGCTAAAAAATATATAACAGTCTAAATTATGTAGATCAGGATGGGAACTAAGTAAAATCCTAGGAAAATCCCATTTTAACCTGGGATCATGATTAAGGCTGGCTAATTTAAAATTATTTTTAACAAGAACTTCTTTCATTATATTGTTTTAAATTTGATATTTTATCATATATATTGTCTGGGAATGAGTTCATCTTATTTGTTTAGTACATACATGATAATTATTACTCAAAATACTTGGTTCATTTAATTGGACTCACTTTATTATGTTAAGTAATATGTGAATAATATAGAATACAACTCACATTTGTACTGATTTCAGGTGATATTGCAGAATTCGATAACATACTTCCATAGAACTAATGGACGATATATTAATAAATTATTACCTTAAAAATTCACTTCAAACTTTTGGTCCAACTGTAACAAAATATTTGAAATGATTAGTTTACAATCTCACTGTATTATATTATGGGACAAAATAGTATTAAAAAATGGTACTGATTTGTAGATATTCCTCCTTTGTTTTTGTCCCCTATGGACAATACTTATTCCCAACTTGGTATAAATTGTCTATTGGAGCAATTTGAAAATAAAGGAAACCTTTCGGCAATTTTTACCAGAATGATTTCAAGAATTAGGTGCTACTTAATATTTTTAGATATTTCTATAAACAATACTAGCATTAAATAACTAAATTATACAGTGAACATTTAGAGCATGAAGGAACTAATGCAATGCAATATTATAACCAACTAGTAGGGGAAATTTAACACTCTGTTTAAATATCAAGAGAGCTACTTGACAATCCACAATAACTAAAAAAAAACATTACTGGAGGATCACCCACTCAAATATCAGAACCAAAAATTGGAACAAACATTCTGCTTATTACTAGTACATAGTACTTATTTGAAAGCATTCTAAAACTGGGCTTAGATACTAAAATAATAAAAGACCAGTATAACTACATTCATGCTTATTTATTATAACCCAACAGTAGCATGTTAAGTAAATAAATAGTGCTTTAAAGGACTAAACAGAGGTCTATTTTTTATATGAGAAAAGTAATGTGCATCCTACAGTTTAATAGCTAGTAAGAAAATTAAGGCTGTGTTGTTAAAATATATAAAGGGAAATAAATAACACCAGCTAAAATATTTTGTTAAGCATTTATAGAACTAATGGCTGATAGCTGATATATTAATAAATTATTACCTTAAAAATTCACTTCAAAGTAACTTTTTTAGAACATTAAAATTGTTAGAATAGAAACTGGTCAACCTGTAACAAAATATTTGACATGATTAGTTTAATATCTCATTGTGTTATATCATGTGACAAAATAGTATTAAAAATGCTACTGATTTGTATTTATTCCTCCTATGATCAAAATGATGTAAATTAATATATTTTCTGCCATTATGTATTTTGTTATAAATAAGAAATACCTTAACCTGACTCTAAAATCTTTGTCAGGTTAAGGCTTCTCAAAAATCAAGGCTACAAAATCAGATTATTTCTGTCCTAAATTACTCAAAGTTGTTTTCCATCAATTTACTCTGATATTCAAATTAGTTACGTTAATATCTCAGTGCAAATTTGACAATGTGTTGAATTGTAATTTTTTCCCCGCAGGCAATATTTAATCCCATCTTGGAATAAATTTTCTTGAGAAACAATTTGAAAATACCAGAAACCTTTCAGCAATGTTTGCCAGGATAATTTGATAAAATTAGGTCCTCTGTCTAAACAGAGGTGTATATTTTATATGAAAAAAGTAATGTGCATCCTATAGTTTAATGGCTAGTAAGCAAATTAAGGCTGTGTTGTTAAAATATGTAAAGAGAAATATATAACATCAGCTAGAATATTTTTGTTAAGCATTTATAGAACTAATGGATGATATATTAATAAATGAAATAAAAATTTACCTTAAAAATTCACTTTCATGGTCATAGTTTCATTGCCACAACATGAATAAACTCTGTTGCTAAGGTGCACTGAGCAGCAACATGTAATCAATAATAACCTACCAAGTGTCCATATCTAAAATACTATATTATCCATTATCTGTATTACTGAATTACATTTAAATAAAGTATAAATAATAAATGCATAATATGATTATGATTCACTCAATCATAGTGCCTTTAAAAGTCTTTTAGATCTCAGTAAAATGCTAAAATATAAATAAAAATTACCTGAAGTATAATAGATGTTGTAATAAGACCAAGCATAAGGGAATAAAATTCATGTTTTTCACCGACTTGAAGGATATATTTCAATTGACTGGCATTCGCTGTCAGAAGGGCAATATCTAACATTCCTTGAGCTATAGTTTTTTTTGTGGCATACCTATTGGCATCTATAGGTTTGTTTTGCTAAAAAATATGTAACAGTCTAAATTATGTAGATCAGGATGGGAACTAAGTAAAATCCTAGGAAAATCCCATTTTAACCTGGGATCATGATTAAGGCTGGCTAATTTAAAATTATTTTTAACAAGAAAAGATACATTGTATGTTATTCAGGGATCATAAACTTCTTTCATTATATTGTTTTAAATTTGATATTTTATCATATATATTGTCTGGGAATGAGTTCATTATTACTCAAAATATTTGGTTCAATTAACTGAACTCACTTTATTATGCTAAGTAATATGTGAATAATATGAAATACAACTCACATTTCTATTGATTTCAGGTGATATTGCAGAAATTCGACAACATACTATACACTTGTAATGGATGATATATTAATAATTAATAAGTTGAATTTTTAAAATAACAACTGGTCCACCGGTAACAAAATATTTGAAATGATTAGTTTACAATCTCACTGTATTACATTATGGGACAAAATAGTATTAAAAAATGGTACTGATTTGTATATATTCCTCCTTTGTTTTTGTCCCCTATGGACAATACTTATTCCCAACTTGGTATAAATTGTCTATTGGAACAATTTGAAAATAAAGGAAACCTTTCTGCAATTTTTACCAGAATGATTTCAAGAATTAGGTGCTACTTAATATTTTTAGATATTTCTATAAACAATACTAGCATTAAATAACTAAATTATACAGTGAAAATTTAGAGCATGAAGGAATTAATGCAATGATTAGTTTAATATCTCATTGTGTTATATCATGTGACAAAATAGTATTAAAAATGCTACTGATTTGTATTTATTCCTCCTATGATCAAAATGATGTAAATTAATATATTTTCTGCCATTATGTATTTCATTATAAATAAAAAATACCTGTCTAACCCTAAAGTATTTGTCAGGTTAAGGCCCTCAAAAAACATGACTACAAAATCAGATTATTCCTGTCCCAAAATACTCAAAGTTCTTTTCCATCATCTACTCTGATATTCAAATTAGTTAAGTTAATATTTTACTCTAAATTTGACAACAAAGAATAGAATTTTTGAGTTGTAATTTTTTCCCCTGCGAACAATATTTATTCCCAACTGGTATAAATTGTCTTTTGGAATAATTTGCGAACAATATTTATTCCCAACTGGTATAAATTGTCAACTGGAATAATTTGAAAATAAAAGAAATCTTTCTGCAATGTTTGCCAGGATGATTTGAAGAATTAGGTCCTACTTGATATTTGTAGATATTTCTATAAACAATACTATCATTAAATAACAAATTATACAGTATAAATTTAGAGCATGAAGGAATTAATGCAATTATAACCAACTAGTAGGAGAAATTTAACACTCCATTTAAAAATCGAGAGCTATTCAAAAATCCACAATAACCCCAAAAAAAAACATTACTGGAGGATCACCCACTCAAATATGAGAACCAAAAATTGGAAAAAAGTTCTACTTAGTACTAGTGCATAATACTTATTTGAAAGCATTCTAAAACAGGGCTTAGAAAAATAAAATAATAAAAGACCAGTATAACTACATTAATGCTTATTTATTATAACCCAACTTACTGCCGCGTAGATAAAATAAATAAAATATGTTTTTGCGTAATATAAAACAAGGTGGCACACACTGTCGTTTGTACAATTTTGCAACTAATAAAATTTTCGGAGTCTAACCGGTATTTGGTTTTGCCTGTTTATTTAGAGATGGCGTGTGGGTTCGTCGTCCAAGTGAGGGTCTGTTTCGGGACTGACGTAGGACGGACGTCATGCTTTTTAGATAGTCAGTCATCCGCCGCGGGAATTATTCATGTCGTGGTCTGTACCCAAGCCACGTACCAGGGTACCATCGCCGGGTACCAATTCCTCCACCTTCGGGGCTCGAAAACGCGGTACTTATATTCGCGCTGATTGCGCCCTTAAAAAGTTTTATAGTAATGCATTAATGCGCTTTTATTTCAACCTATTTTCAACATTGTTTTCTTTTTCATTTTTATTTTTTTTCGCTTATGAGTCCTATTTTGTTTAATTATTCTAGCTTCATAGTTCACGTGAACTGGTAAAGTAGCGGCATGCACTCTTTTGTGCTTTATGTAACGCCCTTAAGAGCCCTAAGTGGGCTTTCACGGGGCATAGAAAGTCTTGAAAGTATCGCTAAAGTAGGCATCCCGCATTTTTAACTGCTTCTCCTAAAAAACTTTACTTTAAAAAATGAATTCCCAATTACCAAAACGTCGACCTCCCTGTCGAAATCGGCTTTCACGATGAGTCACAGTCAAATAAGTGCGGACAGACACTCGTCCCCTTTCGATCGCGGACGGTAGGGTCAATAATTGCAGGTGTTTTGAATTACTATAATTGGCCTTATAAACCGAAAGAGAGCAAAATGAAAAAAAACAAACAAATATTGCGTAACTAAAAAACTGATACCTTCGCGATACGGTTCTCGAACTTGTCATTCGATAGTTGTTTTGCGGTCGAATGTTACATTTAAATTACCATCGTGTCGACGACTGCCCGGCTCTGTGGATTTTCTTAAATTCATTCCTTACAAGCAGTTTTAGTTAGACTACATGCTATTCATCTTTATACTCATATGCTTGTACATACTACTTGGGCACAACATGAGTATGAGCATTAAAGTGATGGTAGACCCTTTTTAGGCATAGCTCCTACCTAAATTCAGGAGTTGGTTGGGACTTAAAGTAATAGTTTGTGCTTATCCGGAACACTGCTTTGATGGGATAACTAGGCACTTTCCTTTCGCAATACAATTAACGTAACTCAGACTAATCAGTATTTAAAAAAATACTTATAAACCAAATCTACTATGTATATTACCGCGGTAATGAAAGAAAGTGGTAGAAAAGTACCATTGGTGAGTGAGTATATGATGCTTATAAGCCCAGGTACACACAGGTACGTTAATACATAAAACGAAATATTTTGTGCAAAACGTTTTTTTGTTTACAGAACGTCCATTGTGAAAATTCGAGAGGCCCCTCTCTCTCTCTCTCTCTGATTTAATTTCAATACTACGTCCCACATTTGAAATTGAATGCATTTTATATCGTTACCGTGATTGTAGTAGGTCAGTGGGGGGTTGATTCGATCCGGAAACGTTTGAATCAATTACGTTAAATAAAAATGAAACAAAACCAGTCCTTTGTTTAGGACTGGTTAGGACACAGTGCTCTGTTGCGGTTCGACGAAACTCACAGCAGACAAATTATTCGTAATTGCTTTGTTACTATTAATTGACAAGTGAGCTGACACGTGGAGAAAAGGTCACTATAGGCTGTTCCAGTTCGTATTTTAAAAAAAACAATCAACAGATAACGTAGCATCGTGGTCATAATCTAAATTCAGTGTTATACCTTATCTATAATAAAATATAAATTATTTCGAGTGGTACTGCATTGATACTGAGTACTAAAATAATAACAATAATAATCGTCTAACGTGTTGTTGAGTAAACAACAGAACGTTTCAAATTCTTGTTTAAAATTATATCACATATGAGCAATATTATTTTAACCGGGCCATTACTTCAATTTTAATTCAAAATTTCGTATCTGTACGTCTGATAGTTATAAGGAAGAAATGACGCCTTTTTCCTCTGTTTCCGAGGGATAAGCCGATTTATCTCGGTCCATTTTGCTTTCCGCATGTCAACACGAATTTCCTGAATGTCTCAACGGAGAGTACTGGCTTTTATATTGGGGAAAAAATGCAATTCTCGTTGGGGTAATCAAGAATGGGTAACTTCCGTCCGACCGAGCCCAATTTCATGAAAATCGCATCCCAAAAATTAAATAAACGAATAGAGAAGTCTTTATTGGGGTGATTGAACAATCCCGTTCGTTGGTTTTATCTGTTGCTTGTCCGGTTTCGACTGCTCGCCATCTCTAGTAGCTCACCGCCGCTAGTTTGGTGAATCGCATGGGGAATGCCGGTTGCCTGTGGAAGTCATCGTCTCTGCACTGCTACCACCCTTTACGGAGTTTTCGCCTTTAGGATTTTGGAATATATAATTTTTTTCGGATTTACCTAACTGGCATTTCTCTTAGGCTTAGTTGGTAGTTCGCAGGTATTCACTTTTGGGAATTACGATTTTCGACGACTTCCATGTTTTGCCTCACAAACACAGGCCTAATTGACTCACTATCTACTGACGAAACGATAACACTTTTTCGGCAATGGGACAGTTTTACTTGTCGGCCGTAGATGAAATGCCTCACCTATCTACCCCATCGGTCGGAAGATCGTAAGAGCGGACGGTTTGGGCATCCTATCAGCACTGTCTCCGGTGAAAACATTCGGGGCGAAACGCGAGTAAATTAAAATCCGAGGCTGGCGCTGGAGTTTAAAACGGGAAAGTCGATTACGAAGGGTTTTTTAAAAAATAATTGGGCGGACGAGTGGGCGGCTGTGGGCGGAGCGATCGAGGAGGCGGTAGCTGCGACCCTCCCGAAGTGAACTTTTATCAGCTGTTCCGTGACTGTGACTAACATGTTAACCGTGTACTCACCGCCTCTGGCTGCTTGGTACTCTCAGTTCCCGCCCACCCTATGTTACTGAACCCGGTTACTGACTCCTCTTTATCGGTTCAATTTTCTCTCCAACAGTCCCCCGACTCTAATGACCCACGTAAATGAGAAGTGATGGCGGACGGCTACCTATCGGCCAACTGTGCACCAACCACCAAAAATGTAACAGGTAGCTCACGATCGGTGTCGGCCTTCCTTTTCGCACCGAAATTCAACCCCGAATATCCGTTCGCCGATATTACCCGTCAGCGGAGTCCGGTCTGCCCCGGTTGTTCCGATATATTTATTATTCCAACTTGTATACCGACGGGATGACTGAAGTTGATAAAAATTTTGCAGCTGGCGGAAACGACCACGAAGACCCCTATCCGAGCCTGTCTGACTATCACGACTATGAGCCAAACCTTGAGTTCGATGATACCGAACTACAGGCAGCCACTGCCGAGCCAGGTATGACATTTACTGCTACATATGTTTCAACGAGATTGTATTTAAACACTAAAAGAAACATTATTCCTTTCTATAATGAGCTATATTGGTCTCAGAATTACTATTTTGTTTCTGTCATAAAACTCCTGTTGCATTGTCTCATCCTTTCAAGCCTTCAGATTTCTACAAGGTATAACCTTACCACTAATAACTCCTCCGATCCTTGCTCTTACTTTATTAATTATCTTCCAGTTTTATTAGTGATGCGTGATTTATTTTATTACATCAGTTTTTGGTTCCTTATCACTCAATCATTCCTATTACGCCTCATTGTGTTCATCGCTTGAATTTTTATTTGCCATTTTGTATTGTGTCAATCTAGAAGATTGAAACAGTTGCATTGTTTCCCGTTTTAAATTCTAAAACAGTGAGTTATATTTCATGATTATCTGCTCATTATTTCTTCTCTCCTGTTGGCTGATATTGTTTATCAGATAAAGACTGCAAGCATAGTATCTCAAAATTTTTTTGCCATTTTTCTCTCTCAATGCCTCGATATTTCATTGTTCAATGAACTCACCTCATTTCATAAAGTAAAGTGAATATAGGAAGGTTCATTTATTATTTATTTATATATATATATATATATATATATATATATATATATAAAATACGAATGTAATTTAAATTGTTTAGATTTCAATAGGAAGGTTGTAGTTTGGCAACAGTGTGGACACAATGCCTATTTATATGTTTTGTTGAGGTCCACCTGACATTTCATTGGTAAACAAATCTGAATGGTTCTTTTTATATTTGCAATGAGGTAATACTATCACAATATTTATTTAAATATATTTCTACCCAATATAGCCAAACTATAGTAAACAGCGTAATTTAACACTACCTCTGGAATTTTTGATAGTGTAGTGCCTTGGAATTGTAATGTCTATATCAAATTAATTTTAACATTTTTTAATTCTATAAGTAAAGCATATTCAAAAAACCAATTTTTCAGTCCCAGTTTTTTCAGAGGCCTCCTTTGTACTACCCTATGTAAGGGGGTGGGATTATGTTCAATATTTAATAAAGTCCACTTACTCCTGAGACAAAGTATGTTAGGGACTCACACTCCCCCTTTTTTTACTTTCTATTCCCACCACTTTCTATAATTCAGGATAGATTTTTTTTTAAAATTTCAATTGCTCAATTGCACAAATTTTATCCAACACTTTAAATTTTTCTATTATAATGTTTAAAAAAGAAGCGAATTCTATTTGTTGTGTTAATTTCACTGCATTTTAATACTGGATTTTTATTGTAACAAATTTTATTATTTATTAAAAACTTTTGAGACATCATAATGCAGGTATTTAAGAGTTTTAGCTTAGCCACTTTTAGTAATTTCTATCAGAGTCCAATGGAAATTGAGATAGTAAACTTTACCTTTTTTCCTGAACAAATGATAAAAATCTGAACTATTTCCTTCTCCTTCATTATGTATTTCATTTACTATTCTCTTTATAATTAAACTCTATGAAAAAGTGTTTATTTCGTTATGTTTTATTTTTCAGACTAATATGTGTTTACAGAATTACAGCAGAAATGTTTAAGCAGTCTCTAATGATTGAACTATATTCTGTGTTGATTGTGAAATTAGTAGAACCTTTGGTTTGAACTTCAATCTTTTAGTCAGAAAAAAATAGTGAACTGTTGAATTCTGATAATTTGACAAGGGTAGAACCGTGTTTAGAAAGTGATGCAGATAAATCATTGTCCTTGGAATTGTGCATTCAAGCAGATTGTGTTCAATAACTATTTGTGTTTTGATTTATAAACATTGAAACCTTTTCATTTTTTCAGTTGAGTAAATTGTTTTCTTTCCTAGAAGATTGAATGTTTCAGTGCATATTTGGCACTAGAAATTGGTTTAATTCTTTACTGATAACGAGTTAGCTCTGTTGTCTTCCATTGTGCAAACCTGAGTTATTGAATTTCCACGTGATATTGGATATGGTGAAAGGTAGAATTAGTTCATACCCTATTTTAAACTGTAGGCCAGTTCCTGACATTATCAAACGTGTTCCTTCATTCCCAGTTAAACATTCCACTTCTGCAAATTAGTTGCATTTATATTTGTTTTTTTAATTAATATATTGAACTGGGTGAAATTGTAAAATTTTTATTAAATTGTCAGATTTTAAAATAATTTGTCCACTCTTGATTGATATAAAAACTTGCCATGGTGAAATGCTCTCTTCTTCACATTGGGTAATTCACAGAAGTGTTTGGTAATCCAGTTTTTTCGCGTATTAGTAGAAATAATATTTGTTTAATAGCGATAACAGTTTCGAAAGAACTCTGATCAATATTTACATATGTGAAACCGTGATTCCTATAATTTAATATAGTTAATTCATATTTACTGGAAACTAAAAAAATACTATCCCACTTATACATGTATAAAATTTGTTATGAAAGGTATAACGATTCGGAGGATATTAATTACTTCTATCTTCCAATTGCATAATGAGTGCACAGACAAGGCAGGATATTGCTGTATAAATGAAGTGAAAAATAATTGCTTAATAAAATATGAAAATACTGGATACAGTTTTTAAATCAGTGTACATTTTAGGAGCTGAGGACAAGTTGGACGCGCTGAGCGGGCGTTACGACTATTTGGAATCTCCAGTCTCCGATGGCACTATCGAGGAGAACTTCGAGGAGGAGCTTGTCAACGCTCCAACCGCGTATGACTCATTGACGTATAGATTTGACGAGGACGAAGACGAGGGCGATTTCAGCGACGTCAGCAAATACGGCATCGTCGAAGTCGTCGGTGACGACACGGCCGGAAGGCGTCTAATTGTCGTTTCTGCGTCTAAACTACCTTCGAGCAGAGAACTGGACCATGCCAGGCTCCTCAGGTAATTCAATCAGTTGGTCAGCTGCGCTTCCTCTTTTTTCAATATGTGACTTATACTTGTATAACGCTTATTTGATTTAAAATAAAAAGTTTAATATACTTGTTTTTTGGTCTGCAAGGGGTTGGAGTACAATAGATTTCGCTTGTTTCTGTCTCCTCTCGCCAGCTTAGTCTTTTGCCGGAGTAGCGGTGTTAGTCACTTTGGATGTTTTTTGGGCATCTTCACTGCACTGTCACTTGTACTGTACAGTACTAGTACGAAAGTGATTAACACCGGTAAGACCAAACCAGCAAGAGGAGACAGAAACACACGAAATCTACAATATTAAAATAAAAACTCCAGTATATTTGTGGCGCATTTGAAAATGCTCATTTTGTACTAGTTCGAGGCAAGATAAAACATACTACCTATCTAACCCAAGGTATATTGTATTTACCTAATTTATTACTTACCTGTCTTATATTTTCTCCGCTTTGATGTTTCTTCTTTGTACACCAATCAGCAATTAAAAAGATGTCCGTTATTATGTCACGTAAAAAATGTCCAAAACGTAATATTATCTGTGTCTGGAGTAAGAGTCTTATCAGTTTTATCCTTGAATATTATTTAATTATCACTTGAATAGAGTCCCCATTTTGTGTAAATGAATGCAATAATAGCGGTAAATAAAATAATTTTATAAAATATTGCATTTTGTATTAATGTGCGATATTTACATAGTAAATGTCAGAAAATAGAAAATAATTTTAAATCTGTTTAATTATATTGTTGGTAGATATTTTTTCAAGTATGTAACAAAAATATTGTAACCAACATTCAGTTTCAACTTCTAGTATATTTATTTCTAAGATAATCCGTCTTCAAAAAATTTGCCAGATTTATTTTTAGGCACCGATGCATTGTTTGATGTTCATTTCAAATAATAAAAACAATTCATGAATTGTTATTCTTGTTAGGCATTCATTTGATATTTATTTGAAAGAATGTGGGTGGATGTGCCTACATCACATCTCAAGGTCAGTGCCACTGGTTTTACTGCAACAAAAAATCCAATGATATATTTCGTTTGAGGACTTAAAAATATTTTACTCAAATTGAATCATCTTTTGTTAAATCTTTATATAATTACACATTTTTTTCAACTAATATATTGTTCAGTTAACTAACTGTTCAGTCTGACAGTATAATTCTATGCAGGAATTTTGGTTATGAATTATTTCAAAAGCACTTCAGCAGATTTATCATATACAGGAGTAATGGGTTGATTTAGACAAATTTCAACTATTTATTTATTTGTTGGTTTTACAGAATTATTCCCAGTTAAAAATATTCCTTAAAACTATACCTGTGGGAATTTGGGTCTGATCAGCTGTTTGAATAAAAAAAAAGACTGCCAAGGTATCAGTTGTCTGGTCAGATTAATTTCAACATGGGATCTAGAAGACTAGCTTATTTTATTTTTAACATTGAATATGATTTTAGTGTCAGCTTGCAGTTGTGATTTTCAATTATGAAAGATTGTTTTTCACTGTCTAAAGAATTGACCATTGCATTGCTACATAGACATCGTGATGTTTTATAAAAATAAAATATGGTTTCTTTTTTAATATTACACTTTCATTAGAATTATATTTGAATTAGCAATTACCTATGGTCTGCTGTTACTTAGCTTTCAAAATAAGCATGGATTTTTACCTTCATTGGTATGTCCAATTAAGAGGGAAACTCTGTTTCATAGCCCCAACACTTTCTCAATTGATTGTTGTATCCTCAGGTGTTTTTCCCATGACATCACGTTTGGATTTAGGATAATGAGAAAACTTTCCACCTTTGAGTAATCTTCCTGATCAATTACTATGTATTAATTGCATTAGCTAGTTAATTTAATGTGTTATATCTTTCTCCTAGGTATATATTTTATGATAGTACCCACCTAAATAATGATATAATATCCCACGAAATATGAAATTTGTTTTAAGCAATGGAACATTATTTTAGAGGTTTTTTTATCATTGTGCAATTGGCAGGTAATCTTATGGGTATTTATTAATCGTTTCCAAAGTGTAACATAAGAAAATGTTAGGAGCGGTTACAAATTACTTTTATGTATTATTATTATCTCAAAAATTAAAATGTTATTAATTTCATTATTAATTTAATGATCAATTATTTAATGAAATTATCAATTAAAATAATTTATATTTGCATAAAGAAAATGTTTACATTTATGAAGAAATATTGCAGGGTATTGGGAAATACGCATGAACCTTTGTTACTGTCACATGAAAATTCATTATATGCTAAGTTATTCTTATTCATTGTTCAATTGTGTGAGCTTCAATATAGTTTATTCATTACGGGAATGAATTTATTTTCTGTTGCTATTTAGTTAAAATTTTATTGGTTTCAGGTACCTGATGTATACCCTCGATCAATTTGTTGAACAAGACTACAGTCTTGTTTACTTCCATTATGGGTTGACGAGCAAGAATAGGCCTTCCCTCTCTTGGCTGTGGCAGGCTTACAAGGCGTTTGATCGCAAGTACAAGAAGAATTTAAAAGCTCTCTACCTTGTTCATCCGACCAATTTTATTAGATTGCTATGGCAATTGTTCAAAGCTGCCATCAGGTAAATCTTCCTTAAAGCACAGAAAACTTTGTCGGAATGGTTTTAAAATTTTGAGTGTGAAAACCTTAGTGTTATATACATGTTTTGTAATGCTGTATTCAACCATTCATATCCAGTGTTATCATTTATATAACGGCCATGCCTCATTGATGACCGATAGGCTGATTATATTTAAATACAATATATATATAAATTCATTGCTTATAAGGTGACTTCGTATGTGGCTTGTTTCAGTGCAAAATTTGGCAAGAAGGTAATGTACGTGAATTATCTTCATGAACTGAGGGAGCATTTGAACTTGGATCAGATAAGCATTCCACAGGCCGTTTTGGAGTAAGTCGCAACTTCTATTTCATATTTTAATATCTATATTTTGTTAGATTTTTGTCCTTTAAAATATAAAACCTAGCCTTTGAAATATGTCCCAAACTGTTAAACCATTCCATGTCCATTAATTTGTTTATGTTTTGTTCTTTCTGTTTACATACAATTTATGTTAATTGCCTATCACTAATACAAGTTAGGGAACGTATAAACATTTGTGAGTACAGATATTTTAGCTGTGCCAATACCGGAATTATTACTAACCGCAAATATTGATTTTCAACTCGAATCGGTTTACTTATCCGGCATTCTAATTTCAGAAATTTCTGGGAACTTTCATTTCAGCAGATGTGTTGGATGTGTTGTTTGTATGGTAAATCTGTTTTTCCCGCTTTTGCAGCCACGATGAAAAACTCTTGGCCAAGTTGAAACGGGGGAAAGGAGGAGTGGGAGTCGGTGGTTCGGGCGGAGTTAGCCCGTTGAACTGCGTCTCCGGTGATCCTGAAAAGGTTCCACCGCCGCCTCCTACCCAACAGTTCGGCATCTCGCTGCAGTTCATCAAGGACAACAACGGCGGTCAGGTCATACCCCCGATCGTCAGGCAGTGCGTAGAGTTCCTAACAACACCCGATGGTGAGGCTCACGTCACTAGTATTTCATTGTTGAGAGATATTTTGAGAGTGGGATTGATTTCATTTTTTTATTACCTGAAGAACAAAAATGATATAATAAAAATGTGGTAAGGTTCATTTCAAATAATAAAAAAATTCGTGAATTGTTATTCTTGTTAGGCATTCGTTGGAAATATATTTGAAAGAATGTAGGTAAATCTCATCTCAAGGTCAGTGCCACTGGTTTTACTTCAACAAAAGATCCGATGAAATATTTCTTTTGAGGACATAAAAAAATGTTACCCATATTTAGTCATCTGTTGTTAAATCTTATTATTATTTAATATTTTTAATTTGACAGTATAATTCTATTTAGGAATTTTTGTTATGAATTATTTCAGAAGCTCTAGACTTTAGTAGATGTATCGTAGACTGGAGTAATGGATTAATTTAGATAAATTTCAACTATTTATTTATTGTTGGTTTTACAGAATTATTCCCAGTTAAAAATATCCCTTAAAACTATACCTGTGGGAATTTGGGTCTGATCAGCTGTTTAAAAGGTACCAAGGTATTAGTTGTATGGGTATATTAATATCCACTCATGATCTAGTAAAATCAATTATTTTGTTTATTTTTTAATATTGAGTATAATTCTATATTTTTTCATGATCTTTATTTTTAATTGTGGACTTGACACTCAATAGTCAGTCAAGTATTCTCTAAATACTGTTTTCTTCATTGGTAACTAATATACTGCTCCAACTCTATAATAAAAAAAATACCATGTGTTCTTTCTCTAAATTTAATGTTCTATTTGACTTATGATGTATATGCAAAGTTCATATTCAACTGTTGGGCATGTTTGTCTAATTATTTTCAAGGACATAGATTACAAAAAAAATTCTCCAGCCAACATTCTTAAATATTGACTAACATGAAAAGATGTCATGACTGAACCAATTCTGAATAATAATTTTTTTACAAATTTTCAATATGGTACATAAGTTTGTTGATGCTCTACTGGTGGTGAGGCAGGAATTTAGCCTGGTTGTTGTTAAGTCCTTCTTTCCTGGCGAGCTTTTCAAGTTCTTCTGGGAGCATTCATAAATTTTTAATTGCTACGCAATACAATTATAATTTGTGTGCTTGTATATATTCTGATTTAATTTATTGCAGCTTTAGAGACGGAGGGCTTATTCAGGAGATCCGTAAGCATAACGGTACTGAAGGAGATGCAAGCGAGAGCCAACAGCGGTCAAGTGTTGAAATTCAACGGTGACCCTCACATAGCGGCCGTTCTTCTCAAAACTTTCCTCAGAGAACTTGAAGAACCCCTCATGACTTTTGACCTATATGATGAAATTACACAGTTTCAAAGTGAGTATTCATTTGGGGGTTGGAGGATCAATGCCATTAGGCAGCCATTCAGGTGAATATTGGGTATTAATAATAATTTTTATATTATAATACTAGATATTATGAGTCTGTGTTCTGAGAGTAGAACTTCACTGCTGCACGGTCTACTTGATGGGTGTAGTTTTAGCTTTAGATATTTTACACACACTGAACAGTAAGAATATAAGATATGATTGTTGAATTTAATAGAACCATATAATTAATGCAAAGAAAGAAGGTAAGAAAATTAATGCATTTTATCAACACTTTAATAATAACATTTTGATCTTCTAACTGGTGAAGCAATCAACTTAACAATGTTTTGTTGAATATGTAAACTTAGATAAAACCTTCTGTCAGAATGGCCAGGATTTATTTTATACAACTTTTGAGTTTATTTTTTACAGTTTCATACACTAAAAGGTAATTCTCCAAACAAAATTCTTCTTAAATATTTTGTTAAATCAATCTATGAAGCTCAGGTATTTAGTTAACATGTTTAAAATTGTCCATACTGTTGTAATACTATGTTTGGAAACCTTTTATTGGGAATTAAATGTGTCTAATAATATTAGTGAAAAAATCAATGCTATGCTTATTTTGACCAAATACAAATCTAATTTTTTCAGTGATTATTACTTTTTATTAATATTGATGTAAAAAAGAATATGATAGTATTAATATATTTTTGTCTGTCAGGTTTGTCAAAAGATGAAAGGCCAAGGCACGTGAAAATTCTTATTTTAGAGAAACTCCCTGAAGATAATTATCAAGTTCTCAAATATATTGTGCAGTTTCTTTCAAAAGTAAGTATTGCTCTTTATTTTTACTTCGGAATATATAAATGTTTAATTTGCAATTAATGGGAGCATTTATTATTTTTATAGTGTTGTCTCAATATTGTATAATGAATAAAATCTTGTATTAAAGCTCTATAAATCTAGGCGAAAATATCTCATATTCTCGAACTAACATCAAACATTTATTTTAAATTAACCATATTGGTATATTTTCAACTTTTATTCCATGATAAAACTTATGTGTAGTATAAATTCATTAAAAATTAATTAGACACCAATTGTTTATTCATACAAGCATTAAAAATATATCTAAGGTTTAATTGGTTTAAAGTGAATGTTTGATTTCAGCTTAAGAACACGAGTTAGCTTTTCCTAAATTGGAGACAGAATGATATTTATGTAGACATTTTCTAAATATGTTTATTTTCATATTAACACAGGTGATGGACCGTTGCGATTTGAATAAAATGACTTCATCAAATTTGGCTGTAGTTTTTGGTCCGAACTTGGTGTGGGCTCCAAGAGGTCAGCTTTCCCTTTCGGCCATCAACCCAATCAACATGTTCATTGACTTTGTGCTCATCAACCAGGATCAGATATTCATAATATAGCTCAAATATTTCCTTTTCCTTATTTCTCTCTCTTTGTATCTATCTATCTTCTACCACTTCTCCCTCTGATTGTATACAATCAAATTTATTTCATTTATTATTATTATTATTTTTAGATATTTCCTTTCTTTCTGATATTTCCTTCTCAGGGTTTCTGCACGAAACTAAATGGAAATGATTTATTTTCTTATAGTTGTAAAAATTGAAAAAAAAAAGAAGAAATATTGCGGCCTCCTCTGGCCATTCCCATTCCCAGCGCACATTCAGTATTAAAAATTTCTTTTGTAAAATTTGCGCATAAATATAGATTAATATATGTGAGAAAAAATTGTTTATATTTAATATTAACATTTATATAGAGTTTTGTAAAACCGAGATGATTTTATGTATAGGCGTGTAGAGTTGTATAAAATTTGAAGATTGATTGTATAATTAATTGGCGTACAATTGATTATTATAACTTTTTATTAATTTTTAATATTATATTTATCACATTCCTTTAGAATCGCTACTCTTAAGCTTATTGTTGGAACTGCGGAGAAATTTGATTTATTTTTTTAAATTTATGTCCCAGCATCAAATGAATGTGAACTGTAAACAGCAATGAGTTAATTAATTTTAATTGTACTCTCCTACTAATTGAGTGTGTACACTCACTGCACACTGTTTTAGTCTTCTTGTGCAAATTTTATAGTTTATGCCTGTTTTAAAAAAAAATTGAAATATGTCGATTAATGTTGCTTTTCAAACAGCAATGTGTACTGCCTGTAAAAACAAAAGTCTTTGTTCTTAGGGGACATTTTGTGCAGCAATTGTAATTGTTGTTACATGCCAACTGAAACTCGATTTGTGTACCTGCATGTTTCTAAAACTGCATTGCTACATTTATTAAGATTAGTCTCGCATAAATATTTATTTAAAAAATATATATATTATATATATAAGGTACAATGGAATCTTGGAATACTTCGAGGTTCTTTGGGCATTATACCAATCCAGAGTGTTCAAATGACTTGTGTGTTGAAATAATTTTCATTTTTGAAATGTTTGTACTTTATCAAAAAGTTATTATTTTAACATTGAACATTCCTTGAAAAATATATTTAGTGATTTGATTTCAATTTTTTGTTGAATTAAGCGCACGACCAAAATCAAAATTAACTTACAATTGCTTTATGAAATTCTTTTATAAAAAAACTTAATTTTTTCAGGTTCCATTGTACAAACTGAGAACTAAGTGGAGTTTTCGGCAACGCCCAAATTGTATAAAGGTTGTTGTTCGATTAGGAAAATAAGTCTCTCTATAACTTAATTTTTAGGATTTCATGCACAAAAAAATTTATTTTAACTTATTTATTTAATAACAAAAGCCAAAGACCATTGTAAAAGAAATCCTCTAGTGTTCTTTGTTACCTAAATAATGATGAACATGTGTTGTTTGAGACAGATTTTTTTTTTTAAATAGTGTCAATTCTGTCTCAAGTCTACATCTCACTCTCTCTGGTCGTAATCAAATATCAAAGTTTATCATCTCATCCCTTTTTAATTAGAACCAATGGAGTTCTTAATTCTTTTCATAACATTGTGATCGATGTGTGTTTAATACTTTAGTAATAGATCCTATTAATGAGGTAGCATTGTAAATATTACTTAGTCTTAAAAAGAAATAAATAAAGCTAAAGAGAAGAATAATATATTATTTGTAAAATTAATCAGTTATTTAAAAAAAAATGTTTAATAATTACAATAATAATTATTACTATTGCACTATAGGTTGTTGATGACTAGAAAGGTTATAAGAGAAAAAAAAATTTAATTGCCAAACGGCAAAGAACTGATGACAAGATTAGTGAGTATAAGGGCCTCTGTTTCTTGTATAGTGCAGGTTTTTGAAAAGAATAAGGCCTATCCAAGCATTGGTTTACGATTAGAGTCAAGAGTACTAGAGCACAAGTAAAGTCAAATCTTTGTTTGATATTTCAAATACCACAAACTAACAAATTAAGGACTATTTACAAAAAAATCAAAATGTACTATTTTGTCATTTTTGTTTGCAAACTTGTCTTCTCACTTGTCATTCTAAACCAGCAGTTCCTTTTGCACATTATATTTTTGGTTTAGAAAATTAATTTTTGTAGGGGGTACTTTTATATTGTAATTAAATGCACAATCGAAGTACCTTTTGTTAGGGAGGAAAAATACATTCTCCTTTTTCAGTAGTTACACTTATCTTTTTGTCACTCAATAATTAGTATCTTATCTTTCAAATGTAAATTGATTTTGTACAGTATTTCTTGCCTACACCCTCTGCTAATACTTATGTTTTCAGCATTGTAACAGCCATTTTGAATACAAGTAAATTTGTTATACATAAACTAAACCAAAAAATATAAGTACCTTTTATACGATGCAGTGTGATTTTATTTGTACACCCGAACCAGGTTTTGAAAAAAATTAATGTTAAAGCTATTAATTTTGTAGATTTCGTGTGTTTCTGTCTCCCCTTGCTGGTTTGGTCTTTCGCTAAACCGGTTTCGGCTGCTCGCTATCTTCAGTAGCGGTGTTAGTCACTTTGGCACTTAGGATGTTTAGGGCATCCTCACTGCACTGTCACTGTTTGTCGTATATATATGTTTGTCTTGTTATTGTGTTTTTGGGGGATGCTGTTTGTCTTATTTGGGTTGGGAGGGATTTTGTTAATTGGCTTAAGTTTTTGCCAGATTATCGGTCAAATATATATTTGATCACACAACTGGTCACAACTATTGGGTTCTGACTATCCAATATGACAGGAAACCTATCTGGTATTATGTGTTTAAGATCATAAAAGTTTGATTTTTAGTAATCTATATAATCGGTGCAAGTGTACCCAACGAACTTTAGTTAAGTACATTTCCGCACCACACTCAGGGGGCGCTAGTTTATCGGTGCAAGAGAAGCTAACGAACTTTAGTTAAGTACATTTCCGCACCACACTCAGGGGGCGCTAGTTTATCGGTGCAAGAGAAGCTAACGAACTTTAGTTAAGTACATTTCCGCACCACACTCAGGGGGCGCTAGTTTATCGGTGCAAGAGCTAACGAACTTTAGTTAAGTACATTTCCGCACCACACTCAGGGGGCGCTAGTTTATCGGTGCAAGAGAAGCTAACGAACTTTAGTTAAGTACATTTCCGCACCACACTCAGGGGGCGCTAGTTTATCGGTGCAAGAGAAGCTAACGAACTTTAGTTAAGTACATTTCCGCACCACACTCAGGGGGCGCTAGTTTATCGGTGCAAGAGAAGCTAACGAACTTTAGTTAAGTACATTTCCGCACCACACTCAGGGGGGCGCTAGTTTATCGGTGCAAGAGAAGCTAACGAACTTTAGTTAAGTACATTTCCGCACCACACTCAGGGGGCGCTAGTTTATCGGTGCAAGAGAAGCTAACGAACTTTAGTTAAGTACATTTCCGCACCACACTCAGGGGGCGCTAGTTTATCGGTGCAAGAGCAGCTAACGAACTTTAGTTAAGTACATTTCCGCACCACCCTCAGGGGCGCTAGTTTATCGGTGCCAGTACAGCCAACGAACTTTAGTTAAGTACATTTCCGCACCACACTCAGGGGGCGCTAGTTTATCGGTGTAAGCACAGCCAACTTAACCTTAGTTAAGCACTTTAGTAGAAATTAATCTATATCTAATTATTTCAAAGGGATCCAAGTGGAATAACGTTCACAACGGGCGGAGGGACCTTGTTGGTTTCTGACCAATTGTTAGAATTGATTGTGACTGTCTTTCAGTCTCGTCGCTATTGTAGGCGGAAAAAGTACAGACTGATATCGCCCAAAGAAATAAATATAGAAACAGTATACTTAACAATTAATATATGGAAACAGGATAGGGGTAAAGGTTTTTTGTGTATAAAGATAAAGAGATAGAATAATTTTTATTGCATTTTTGAAACTTTCTATACAATCGAGACCATTTTCAGTCAAGATTTACATATTTAAATAACTATTAATTTTATGTATATATATATGTATATATATATATTTATACTTAAATTATTTCATATTGTGCAATTTTTTTTAAATTGTAAGAAAGTAAAAATAAATACCTGACAATTTATAATATAAAGTGAAATATCATATAAGTTTTATTTTCACAAACAATACAACAAAGGCTTTCAAAATCTAATTGAAAAGGAATAAATTAATAATTCATATTTGTTTTATAATAACTTTCCTTGTTTTTAGAATACAATTTGTTTTTGTTTTTTTGATATTTGATCGCTTTATAATTATAATTGTCGATGTGATAATAGCTGCCCTACGAACAAATTTTTTATTTTATTTTTGTTTACAGTACATTTCAAAAAAGAAAAGAAATCCGAATCGTATAATGATTTTTTAAAAAATAATATCCTATCACTTAATAAATAATATCAACATAGAGGATAGCGTCCGTAAATCCTCCATTGTATTAATTATATCTACGCGTTTTGACTAGATAGTTTTATGTTATTATAGATCCATTACTAAATTTACTCCATACATACATTACAGGTTAAAAATATCAACTTATAAAACAAGTATTAATGTTTCATTTAAATGAAATATTCTTAAATAACAATATTTACATTTAGAATAACATTTCACTTTTTACTTTTTTTTCCTTTCAAGCGTCCTATGAAATAGGGCAGTGCGAATGTGTGGCATCTGCTTGACCATAATAAATATTAATAATCTTTGTCGAGCCGCCCCCGGGATTCGAACCCCCCGGGCGCGTCCCCGCTTTGGCTACAACATTCCTGGAAATCACAATTGACTAGAATTTGAGTTATTCTTCAGCCCTCGATGATAGTCTGTACTATATATATTTATATAGGCCTAATTGCTAGTTTTTTTTAAACCGTTGTCATCACTCTTCAAAAAAAAAAGTTTTCGAATTTTATTTTTTTGGGGTTTTCGGTTTATAAATCTGTCAAGTGGTATGTCTAACAACTAATATTTTTTTTTTAAGACTAGGAATATTCCCGAACGATAACGTTTACATTATTTTAACCGCTTTGTATAACACCTTTTTTTGTATTTACTTTTATGATAACAGGTTTTTTGCGTGTTACCGGAGCAAGAATTATGGTTATTCTGAGTTTACATTATTACAAGGAATGATATAGTATGACTAATTATACGTCCGTGCGTAGCCACGAGACTCGCACTTTCATTCTATCGACGCCTCGGATTTGATTCCGGCTTCCGGCAGTCGTTTGAAATTAAACGCTTTCAGTTGTCAACTTAAAACAAGAATTGAGCCGTTATTTAATGTAACTTATGCCGTTTATAGTAAAGTTTATTTCGATCAAACCAATTTTGTGACCTTTAAGACACCTTGAACTTGAACCGTCTGCGGATTCTAGGTCTGAATTCAATTCAAATTTTAACGTTATCAAAATATAATCGACTTATCGAAAAAGTGAAATTCGATCGAAAACGTCAAGCGCTCTGAAATTTGTATAACTTAATTGAAACAACTGCAATTTACAATCGGGTATTTTCTCAGCAGGGCCGGTCGGACTTGCGATAGAAAAGCATTTTTTCGCTTTCCGCTGTACTTGACCGTGTTCTTCTCACTGTTGAAATAACTCCGGCCGGCGTTTCGAAAGGACGGAAACGAAATCGAGGCGCTTTCTAGAATGAAACCGCGTTCCTTAACTCTCTTAAACGATGGCTTTTATTGTATCTCTTTTTCGTTCGATTTTGATTTTTTTCAGACCCGAACTTCCATTTTATTCTTTCCTCCTCACAGAATTCATTTTCAAGTTTCTTTTTCCCCCATCTGCGGATCACCGCATTACAACACCATCTTATTGTTACTGTAATACACAGTTGCCTGCAGTTTTGTGTTAACCGTTTCCGCCGAGGCGGAACGAATTCAGGAACAGAATATTTCGCAAGCGCTCCCTCGTCTATTTTTAATTTCTCGGATTAGGAATTCAAGCCGTTATATTTTCGAGTGGACAAAAAAAGGAAAAAAAGAGCTATTTTTCCGAGCGGGATTCCGTGTTTCCGAAAGTAGGTTGGCATATGGTTTAAGCTGATTCGACTTCGAACAACGAGCCCTTCCAACAGTCCGCTAATTCGAATATCAAAAGTTGTTTATATTATTATTATTTTTTACCGTTTTGGGCCAAACGACAGAGAGAGAGAAGAAGTTATCGCCCCAACTATTAGCACAAAGAAGCAGGCAAAAATACACATACAATATCTACAAATTTGCACTATCGATATAAACTTATGAAAAAATAATTAATATCACATATTTCAATCGATTGCACAAGTAAAAATAAAGTTACTCAACACGGGCTGCAGGCAACTTCACATCAGTGCGCATAATTAGTTAATACACTTTTTTATCCGATTATTGTTATTATTATTAATATTAGTGTTTATTATTATTAATAATTAGTATTAGTATTATTATTATTATTATATTATTAGTAGTATTATTATACAATAATATTCACAGTTACAATTATTATAAACGCTAAAAAGGTAACTGTATACTTGCAAGATATACATAAAACTGATATCTCGCGCGATATTATATTTATATATATATATTTATATACTTTTAGAACTATTTTTACTTTCAAACCCCTATCGTTAGAAAAATACAAAGATTTTCATTCGTTACATTTCGACTAGTCCGTATTATTATTAAGCGGGAATCGGTAACGTACAAATTAAAGGATCGGGGGAAATGAAATAAAAACCTGAAAAGGAAATTAAACAACATGCTTCGAAAAAAATATGTGATAAAGACACAATAAGAGGTGAAAACAAACTTGGAAATTTTACGATGCTTTGGCTGTCGTGTCTGTCAATCCCATGCAAACAAAAATTTCAATCAGCACACCAGGGGGTTCTGTTACCCGCGACAGAAGATAGCGGAAAAAAGGATAGAATAATAATTTTCGATATCAGCGTATAAATGGTGCCACCGCCCGTCCGTTTTCGATAGGTCGAGGGATCGATACTTGATCTATTTTCAGTACTAAACGCGGTCGATTCCTCGAATAATTTTGAGAGTAGCGGTCGACCGTCGTAAATGTCGCTTACGACAGCGGGGGTGCCAAACACGGCCGAGAACGTCCACCGGATGTTTTTTGTGTTTCTGGCCTGCTGACAGTAGGGGCCCGCTAGGCAACCAGGGCCGCTAGACACCGACCTAAATATAATTTTATTTCGTCCGTTTATTGTTCTCGAGAAGGTCAATCGGGCACCCCCGCGGTCGGCGGTCCGCGCGAGTAAAAATTAAAATATCCGTCCATCGTTAACAGGAACCGAGAGGAATCGACTTCGACGGGCGGCGGTACGTCCCGAAAATCCGTACATTTTTCTACACACAACAGGGGTTCGCTTCGTCGGAACGATACAAACGAACAAACACTATTATAAAATCAAATCGAGGCCTACGACAAGGAAGAATCGTAAAAGTACGAAAACGTCTTTGGTATATTTTTTTTCTTGTTTCTTTTCTTTTCTAAACGGTAAAAAGTCGTAACGTGTTTCGATAATTTTTTAAATTTTTTATTTAATATTTTTTTTTTTTGATTAATTTTTTAAATTTTTTATTTAATATTTTTTTTTTTTGGTAATTTGGTTTGGCAGCTGGATGAGTGAGCAAAACGGTGTGTGTGTGTGTGTGTGTGTGTGTGTGTGTGTGTGTGTGTGTGTGTGTGTGTGTGTGTGTGTGGTAGAGGCTAATAGGCGGCGGTGGGGGCGGGAGCAGGCGGGGTCTGTAGCGGCGGCAGCTGCTGGAGGTGCTCCCTCGGGAAGTTCCACCTGGCTCTGGAATAGCCTACTCCCGGTCCCGGCGCCGAGTCCGGGCAGCCCTCGCCGCTGTAACACCCCGACACACACACGCTCTACCACCTCCCGACCCCCGTCATCCCTCTCTTCGACCCCTCCCCCGCCCAACACCCCCTACCCCCTCACCCTCTCTCTCTCTCTTTAACTTTATAGTACTGGCAGTGTGTGCGCGTTTCTCTCGATTTCAATATATATACGTATATAATTTTTTTGGTTAATTTTATGGGTTAGTTTTTCGGGCGGGGACGTGACGCCGAGTGGAAATGAAAAAAAGAGCGGCGTCGTCGAATTGTCGAGAGATACGGACGGAGAGAGAGAGAGGGTGTCGTTGGGGCAGGGGCGAAGGGCGGGGCGGGGCGGGGCGGGGGGCGGGCACCGAGAGAAGAGAGAGACGACACTTGGTTTATTATACTTGACCCGAGCGCAGAGTGAGCAATTTACACCGATTATATAGAACCTTAATTATATATAATTTGTTTTGTTCCGATCGGTTTATATGTGGTGGTGGTAGTGGTGGCGGGTCGGGAGGGCTAGCGGTGGAGCCCAGGGTGGCGCAGGCATGGCAGAGGCGAGACGTTAGGAGGGTGCCGCCGCCTCGGGGCCCCCCTCTGTCAGACAGCGCTGTTGCTGTTGTTGTTGTTGTTGTTGTTGTTGTGGTTGTTGGTGGTGTTGTTGGAGGTGTTGATGGTAGTGCGGCGGGTACTGGAGGTTGTGCTCGGGGCGGTGAATCGGGGCAGCTGGGGTGCCGCCCTCGCGGGCTCCTCCGCCATTTCTCTTGAATAGTGCTCTGAGGCAGCTGGAACACAATAGAACATGCCCTCCGGTCAGCGGGCCCCTCTCCTCCTCCTCCACCACCTCCTCCTCCTCCTCCTTCACACCACCGACCTCATCCTCCTCCTCCACCGACCTCCTCCTGCCGGTCTCCACCCGCCACGCCCGGCCACGTCTCGCTTCCGCCCCGCTATCCAGTGCCAGTCCCTAATACCCAACCCCCGGCGGCGGTACAGAGCCGATCCGATCCCCGGAGGCTATCTCCATTTACTATTGCCACCCGACAATTCCTCGCAATCGATGAAAACCAACGCCGGCCCACTACTCCCTACACCTCGACTCGACCGAGCCGCGTTTCGACTCTGTAGTACGATCGTGCTACACCTACACCACCGACCAATACTGGAGTATATCTTTAATGAGCTATCGATCTTACGCATTTGTTCCAGTCCGTCTAATTCTGTCCCCTGCCGCCATCGTCGGCAATACATCCGACCACTTCTTGTGAGGCCGCTCCTGCCACCGGTGGCACTTAGCACGGCCATCCGACACGCCTCAAGTGCCCCACGACTGACGATGTCCTGGCGAGAAGCAAAAATCGCGAGGGCGAGTTAAAATCGAATAGGCGAGAGTGGAGAGAAAAAAATGGGACTCCTGGGGCTGAAAAAGGAGCCATTACCGTTGGCATTAATTCTTACGAAATCTGAATCGCAATCTAAGCCCAGTCCTTTAAAAATGTATTTAGCCAAAGAACAAATGTCAAAAGGAAATGAAGTTACCTTTTAAAAACCCCAAGAATCGGTGTCGGCACGGTTTTTGCTTCTCGCCATCGTCGGTGGTAGTGCGTATAGAGTAATATGGCTCCGCGTTTGAGCCGATGAAGCGTCCTGTCGCCACTATTAAGGCGTAACATGTATGGACAATCTAATTGGCATAGGGCGTTTAGTGTGCATCGCTCGGTTGATATTTGCAATAGGGTAAAAGTCGGTTAACGAACACTTGTTTCAGCAGTAGTTAGGGATGAGGAGTAGTAGAAGGAGGAATTGGGTGGGGGGCTTGCTTTTGCTGAATTACAAATGTCAAGCCAGTAACACAGTTCTTAAGTATCGGCAGTACAGGCGGAGTGTCAGTCGCGATTACGGACTCTGTAAGTACCTCACGTTAGTGGCTACCGAAGATGGCGGGTAGGACAGAATGAGCTATTAGGGGCGGAAAATCGTAAGCTGATAAAGCCGGTACTCGGAAGAACGCCTGTTCTCGAACACTGCTCCGAATTGGTTCCTTTCAGCACCGTTGGTCAACTAACGGGTGGATGAAATATAATTTTCTCGAAATATAAATGTCTTTTCTTAGGGGTGTGTAAGGTAACCGCGGTATAACAGGGTTCGTATCAGGATTGAAGACTTCCAAAGCAGTCGGAGAAGAGCGCGTCCCGGGTGTTTGTCGGTCAGTCGGACAGTGCTGACAGGATGCTCCACAGACGACCGATATGCCCCGCGAGCTAATGGAGACGGCGCGAAGAACGCTCAAGCAGATCGAAAGAACTGCGGTTTGGATCGTTCTACCGAAAGACTCTCATCGAAAAATTAGAAGTCAAATATCTGTCTCATAATTAGAAGAACGGTAATATCCGACCTTCTGTCACCGTCCCGCTCGTGCGGTCCTGCGCCAGACCGGTTTCGTCAATTCGACATTGGCGGTCTAGCGTGGGCAGACAGAAGACAGCACGAGTTCGTACTTCTAGTCGAAGGACTAGAAGTTATGTTCTAACACAATAAGACCGTCCACAGATCGCGGTAGTCTTTTATTGTATCCCCACAACTCAGTTTGCCTGCATCTCGCGTTCGATCTTTCCCGATTCAAGCTGACAATTCTTTATATTTCCTAATATTATTATTCTCCCCACTAAGACGCCCACTGGAGTAAAATTCTCATCGCAGCCGTTATTTTAGCGTATTTTGACTCTAGGTTTTTATTATGCGGGTCGAGGAAACGTATTTATCCCTTTTTCATCGCCCGAAAATTTCCCCAAAAAGTGATGTCACAATTACCATATTAGGCAAAGTGTTATTACCTAATTTTTGTTTTTAAATGTCTAAATAAATGTTTCGCTTTCACAAAATTCAGGGGCTGTATTCTACCTCCTCCTCCTCTCACGTCTGATTTCGTCGAAGGATCGCGGAGAGTCGATTAAGTATTCGACTGAAAATCATTTGGAAAACTCGGAACAGAAATGGAAATTTGGAGAAAATAGTCAGAAGCCCAGCCCTGATAATGCCCAGTTACGACCAAGTCAAGAGTCCTCGTAGAATGCCACAAAATGAGTCAAAAAAATCTTAAAAAATATTAAACTTAATACCCCGACGAAGTTCGAAAAATATTTTTTTATTAGAAAACAGAGTCTAGAAAAAAGTTCTATATCGAGTGCCGCGAACACCCGGGACACGTCGATTTCAGCGACCGCTCTTCAATCTCAAATGGTTCAAATATCGATTATCTGAAGTCTCAATACTTCGGATACTTAGTTTTCCTGCTAAAAAATTTTGTATTCCAATCAATTTGGAAGAAAAACATGGAAAAACCCGTGCATTCCATGGGAAATAATTTTCGAATTCTTTCTTATTTCAATGAAAGTATAAACATGCGTCAGTTACATTAAGGAAGCATTTGATTTGAACACATTATAATTTCTAATATAAAAATAATGTGTTAAAATTCAAATTGGGAGCTATTACGGATCTATTTTCAGATATGTCGTTAATCAATACGGGCATTGGCAACAATTGGTTAATTGAAGGAAGCGTTTCAACTGCGGCGATATTTCAGAAATAGAATGATAATATGAACAATAGCAATAACAAATGTGAGAGAGCCTACAAATTTGGCAACAGTACTTCAGAAATTTTCAACTAATGGAAATATTATTGAAAATAAATATCTAATACAATTAATAAGGATAACTTCCTATAATCCTCAAATATATTTAGAATAGACACAGCTTAGAACCAGCTATCTGAAAACCAATCGCCGTTCCTCGAATCCAAATCTCTACAGACGAATATCAATTCCGTTGTACTTACAATATTTCTTAGACTCTAAAATTGTATATACAATTATATATATATAACAGCGCGTGTACTCTTAGATCTTTTAAAATTAACACGTTTAATTTCAATATACAAATACAGTTTGAAAACGAAAGGAACAGCAGAAGAGGTACCATTCAGAAGAACGCAGTATTGACAGAAACTCCGACATTTTGTTTATTTATTTGTTTTAATTACTCCACTTCTTATCCACATTTCCTACCAATAATTGCACTACTGCTAACAAACTTACACGGGAATACAATAAATTATACAAGGGGGAATAATTGTCGGTTCAAAATAAAAAAAAAGAATAACGTATTATCTATGTGCAATTTGTTTCCGTTCATCAAATGCTTTTCAGAAATCTAGAGGAAAAGACACAACTCTAAGAGCGATAATATATGCTAATTGTCTAAACTATAATCAACAGCGTCAAGGCTATGGAGACGGATCGGCAGCAGTTTTTTTTTTAAAATCGATTTTTGGAAAAACAAAATCGTTTCAGGAACAGTAATCTCTCTCTCGCTCTCCTCGTGTACCACCGCCGGCGTTCGAAACAAGTCTAAGTAACAAAACGGAACGTGACTTAACGTGGCTTAGCCCCGGGACTTGAGTCGGCCGCCTTCTTCTCCATTTCCGAAATGCCGGATTCCAAAAATTTGTATTTCTAATCGTCCAGTAGAAATGTCCCACGTGCGACTTTCTGTCTCAAACTGAGTTTTCGGCTTATTCAAGTTTTCAAGTTTCAAGTTTTTCGGCCGGGGCAAGTTACGCTGCGTAGTGTCAGAGCCCAGTTTTTTGGCTCTGGCTAACGGGACTAGTGAAGAGGGCGAGAAGCCGAAAACGGAGATAGAAAATTACACCGCCGTAGAAACTGAAAGAACTGAGAGGAGGCGACGCGTACGACTCAAATCCTGGTTTAGAGGGGAAGCGAGGGCCGAGGGTGGGTGGCTTCTCACATGCAACTAATTGTCATGTTCAAAGAAACGTTTTAGAAAAGAAAAAACAAAAAAATTAAAAACGAAAATTATAAACGCAAAATAGAAAAGGTGGTCCGAATCTATTTCAAAACGCAATAAAAAAACGGGTTCTCTCTATTCAATACAGTTTGCGTTCTTTTGTGTGAAGCTGTGCCTTTTATGTTTTTGACTTTTTGAATTTGTGAATGTTGGTGGCGCATTTTTTTTTGTTTGCATTTAGGTAGGTAGAGGTACCTGTAGGCACTGAGGTATGCGCTGAGAGTCTACTGCCTTTGGGCATTGTTTCTACTCGATAACAATGCTGTTCTCTCAAACGGGCTCCCCACTGCGTTACACAACAAAATGTCATTTCATTAACATTTTGTGAGAGATACTCACATTTTAACAAAAAAAAACATCAATTGTGGAGGAGGAGAGAGTGAAAAATGAAATTGCCTTTCCTAGTTAAAAAGAAAAATTTGTTCTTTCCCCTTTCCGTCCGGAAAACGGATCGGAAAAGTTCATTCGTTAAACAAAAATTGTTCTCTATACTTCTTGCAATAACAGATATACGCTAAAGTTCTTTTTATAACCTCCATTAAAAAAAAAAACAATATGCACAATATAATTAATTTCACACAAACCAACTAGTTTAACTAAGTAAGCCAGAATATCTACTTCATTCAAAACTTAGAAAACAGAAAACAAAATAACTGCATGACATGCTACAAGGGGTAGGCCAGTTCAGTCCATATTTAACATCGAGGATCAAATCATAAAGAACTTGCCCTATTGCTTTACTAATCAACCTACGTATATATATACCACGAATATATTACCACTAAAAAGTTACTATTAACAATTTTCCTTTTGATAATTCCGTCCGTTGACAAGAAATTTCGTTTTTGTGGTAATACATCTTACCAAAGAAAACAGTCTAATAAGTAAAAAAAACTAAGGTTAGTCTGTAAAAATTTAATTGCATGCAGTTCCAGCAGGGCCCTCCGCATTGTTGGGGTCAGCAGAAGGAGGGTCCGCTCTTCATGCAATTAAGATACTTTCTTTTTGTTATTTTCAAATATATTTTCGAAACTAATTTTGCAGGAAACTAATTCCTAGGTGTGGACATCGCATCAGAGCTTGCGGCTTAAAATGCAACTTAATAAATGCGCCTGGGTTTAGTTCTCTATCGTAAAGAAAAAATATATATATATAATATATATGCATCGAATAACAATCTGAAAAGCGAGGAAATACCAAGTGTGTAAGTAGTACTATGACGGTAAGGTGTTTCTGTTTGCCAAATTATATTTGAGCACCAACAAAAGAAAATAACTTTCGAAGACAAAAACAAAGGAAAACTATTCCAAAATAGAACAAAAAAAATAAATTTCCGCAAGAGTGGATAGTTTGAACTACACTGTATTTATACGGATGACTACGATGTGTGTAAAATCCGGAGAGCTGATCGCAAAACGAATTTCATAATCGAAAATGAAAAAAAAACAAACAATTCGAAAATGTATGACACACAATAACAAAATGAATATACCATAAGTTTACAATATAACATTTATTTAATCAAAAATTGTATTATACAGTAAAAAAAGTTTATATCAGTATATATATAATGTATATGTACCAATACACTAATGAAAGAAGCAACATAATCTCAGTCACAACAGCGCAAAAAATCAACTCGTACAAAAATCCTGATTCACTAAAAAATAAACTTCCTTAAGGGAATTAGTTTATAATAAGGACTAAGATATTTTCCAACAGGTCATGCAGTCAGACGGTTCCGATCTGTAAATCAATTCGATTTTTCCACATAAATTTTTTTTTAGGTAACTAAAAAGAGAAAATATAAATTTATATATATATATCGTTTCTTTAAATAAATATAGATACAACATTAATATAACCATTCATGCATAAGCCGCTCTCAAAACCTGCATAACTTATCGGTAAACAAAATATCACATATACGGGTTTTCAGTTCTTTTTAGAACGAACAAATATGGATTGATTTTTTTTTAATTTTTCATTTCGGCTTAATGACTCAATCGCAATTCGGCTCAACGACCGGAATTTGTTGGGCGCGCCTGGAAAGTTGTTTCGATTTTATTTTCGATTTTCGACGTCTCAGCGAGGGATACCAGCGGAGAGTGGCGGGCGGGCAAGCTGTATCGGCCACTTACTCAGTTAGAAATTTAATTCAACGAATGAAAGTCACAAACGATTCCGCTATTCCAATTAATTCAGAATGTTGATTGTTTTTCACATTACCGAGTCAATGGGCGCGATAGGTAAACATTTTGAACCGTTTAATGAATAGGCAGTTATGGATACGATCCAATTTGAACCCGACACCTCGTAAGAAGTCTTATGGCACAGGGGGGTCTAGGTCTACTGTCCACGCTGAAAGAACCTTTCTGAAAGGATGAATTTATTTTAAAATACAGTAAATAATTCAACGTTCGCATTTATTCGCACCTGAAAACAATATGGTTCGAGAGAATTAAGAGGGACGTTAGTAGCAACAGTGCCGGCGGGATGCTTTGAAACAGTAAGTATCTCGGTGTATTATTGGCGATGGCGAATAGCCGAAACCACGCGCAGTTTATGATCGGTCGGAAGAACAGGGTAAGAAATAAAACAGAAACAAATTTCTGGCCTTTCTTACTGTTCGGACGGGACTTTGAACCCGTTCGTTAGCCGCGCCACTATTTTCTATTTCTCGAAACCGAAACATTCCCAACTAATTTTGCCCAATTTATCGTTCCGAGTCGAGGAAAATATTTCGAAACAAAATATAAATTGAAAACTCGGAAGGGGGGGGGGGGGAGGAGAAAATAAAACACCTAAGGATCAGGAACAACTGAACTGTAAACTAATAATAATTGGAAATAAAAAATAATAAACCCAAGAATGAAATTAAAACACAAAAACCAAAAGGACAAATATATTTCACTAATATCACAACAAATATCAATGAACTTTCAAATAGACAACACATTATTAATAAATATGTATAGATATATATATATATATATAGTAAAGGGGTTTATATATAATAGTATAGGGGATTTAGTATGAGCCAGTGCTTACATGTGTCGGGTATAGGCTTTTCCTCTGACACCATTAAGGAGGCGCGTTCTGATGGAGGTATTCGTTGCTCTAAAGCGTTCACACAGTTAAGCGTGCTCCTGGAAAAGCACACCTTCGTTTGTCTCACAAAGCTCTAAAGCACTTCAAAACAATCTACACTATTAATCTCTACAGATAATTATCATCTTCCACACTGATTTTTATTTCTCTTTCAAAGATTTTCCGTCCTACTTTCATTCGTGGCCTCGATAATCGAGGCGAATAGTATAAAATGTCTTGTCTTTTTATACACCACTTGTACAGAATTGACTTGACGCACAGAAAATAGTCTCATTTCATTTATTCCATTATTACTCTGTTTCTTTTTCCACTCTTTCTACACTTTAACCTCTTCTGCTGCACAAAGAGTTCTGTACAAATTAACAGCGTTAAAAAAAACAATACAATAATCTGATTTTTTTTTCGGGGGATACAATGATCGCAATCGGAACAATCTAAAAGAGAAAAACATCATACAAAGTACACTCTTCATTAGTAAGAACCATCCATTAAAAAAAGGAATACGGGTACACACATATACGTATATATGCATATATTTATATATTTTTTATACATATATACATATATAGTTCGTTGGCAGTTCCTAATCTGATTTACAGTAAGAAAATGAAATATTACATCTGTCTGAATCACATTTAGCTCCTACTTCGAGGCATACTCCAATGACGGCGACGTGAGGTTCTTGGAACGATCGCGTTCATTGGGGTATGCTTCAATTTTTGGGCACATACTGAGAAGTGGGCGGATCTCTACGACTGGCAGATCGTGTACGTATATACAGATAGGCTGAGATATAATAATTGTATAATAGTTGTTATACAACGATAGAGAGAGGGAGAGCGTAGAAAGAGAGTTTGCGAGCAGTCTCGGAGGTGTGTGTTACGCCGTCGGAGCCACTGCTACTCTGCAATATCAGAGCAGTCAAAACACTTGTAAGTGATTTTGACCGAGTGATTTTGGTTTTTTTTTTGGTTTTTTTTTTGGGGGGGGGGAGGTATTAACATATGTTGTCGACATTGTCTCTGTCTTTTTTGTTGAGCTGGCCAAAAGTGAGTCTTGAGGCACCGGTCAGCAACCTGTCCCATGCATACCCACACTACCAACACTAACCATCATCCACCAAAACCGAACAAAAGTTAATATAAACGATCGATTGAAAATTAATTTATTTCTATTAACAATAACAAGGTGAATTATTTCATGTATAAACCCTCACTCCGCACATTGACAGTCGGCGCAGTAGACACTTATATAAAGATTTAAAGAAATAAAAAAAAGAAACAACATTAGACCTCACACAGAAAACTTCCCTCCCGGTGTTACACAAAAGAAAACAAAAAAGTTATGTATGTATTTCTTATTCAACATTTATTCTCAATTTGAATTGACCGTCGGCGAAATGAATAGTAAGAGAGACAAAGAAAAGAATTGAAACTTTTAAATAAACAAATTTAAATGACAGAACAGCATACAGAAAAGAAAAAATGATACAGTGTGAGTTGCAAACTACCACACACAAGTATATAAGTGCCACAAGTCACAAATGAGGAAAGCTTAAAAAATTTGCTCTGATCTCTCAGTGAGAAAATAAAATAAAAGATAAAACGAAGCGCAGTTTATTTTATAGAAGTTCCAAGTGGTTCCGTTTCACAAAAAAATTTGAAATACTTATTATAATAATATATATATTACTTATTACCAACAAAATAAGAGAGGTTAATCTAACTTTGTCTAGGGTTAGTCTGTCTACTATTTGTTTATATTTTTTGAGTGTAATAATAATAATAATAGTAATAGTAATAATGGTTAATAATTTTTCTAAATTTTCAATGTGATTTTTCATGCTTTTCTTAATAAACAGCACCTTATGTAAAAGAAGTCATGCAGGAAGTAGTATCTCATTAAAGGACTTACCCGTAGAGTCTACTATCTCGGAAACTCCCTCTTTGTTGCAATTCGAAAAATAATGGCAATGTTAAATTTGTAAAAATTATAACATGTTCAACATCAATTGTCCAAAAAAAACATTACATATTTTAAATTATTAATTTCGGGATAAAAAAAAATTATAAACTAGTATTTCTTAAATAAAAAATATATATTCGATACAAAAAATATATTTGCGCTATTATAATTATACTACAACTCCATTAAATAAAACCAAAATGGATTAGAATACAATAAAATAATAAAATATAATAAAGCAAAATAAACATTCAAAAAACTATATATTTCTGTCTTACTTTATGTAATTTCATCTATAATCTATTACTTGATAGAAGAAAATTAGTGTACACTAAATCCTAATTGAAACATAATTGTACATTTGATTATAAAGGAGTATTGAAATATAACTCTTATAGTATATTTCATTACTTAAATGAAACTATTCCTATAATATTTTGATATTTGCACCAGTATTGGAAAATGGCCACACATATAATAATCGCATTCAGCTCTCAATATTTTGAAGGGGGTGGGTTTTGTCAAATAGTAATCTTACCTGCCATTATTATTTCTAAATATCGCAAGAATTTCTTCGAACGTTTTATTCTTTGTTTCCGGAACTTTCTTGTAAGTGAAGATCCAGAAGATGGCGAGAAAAACACTAAAAGGGAGGAATGTGTAATTTTCAAGGGTTGCCTGGAAACAAGTAAAGAGAGCAGAATTAATATGTTAACTGTTAATGAATAAATAACATATTGAGTTCATAAACCTGAAAAACAAGAAAAAAATATTTCTAATGAATTTTTATACCTGATTAAATTATGATATATCTGATATATTTAATAGAGACAATTATAAAAATAAAGACTTACTATAGTATGCTAAATACCAATAATGCAGGCTTGGTGTCATATTAATTTTGAATTTGTTAAATTAATATCTTATGTAATAATAACACGATTAAAAAGTAAATTATTTTAGCAGCAATGTAAGAATTAATAATAAAAGTAGAATAAAATACAAAATTCCATTTGCTGCGTCTTTAGGCAAAATGCGGACATCACTGTCCAACCTGAGCCAGCTTCAAGTGTCTCAAGACATCGGGTCTATCTCTGGACGAGTGGATTAAAGGTTTCCCTCTGCGAGAGTTTCTCCCACCGTCAGTAGACAGTAGAATGAAGCCAGGACGATGAAGAATAAATTAGTTCAGAAGTTAGGATTAAAGGACCAGTCGCCAGGTAGTATGGGTTTCACAAAGGGACGCTTAGGGTATGATCTCCGAGGCGTGGTGGAGGTCCTAGTGGAGGTCTGTGGCAACGGATCGGGAGGTGGTGGAGGAAGCCCTGGCCCTAAACGTGCCGTAGGGAGAGTATAATAATAAAAAAATATGTTTACCCTCATAGTGGGGAATCCAATGCCCACGAGGAAGTTGGCAAGCCAGTTAACAAGAACGGCGATCGACATGGCAGTGGGTCTTGGACCTTGGGAGAAGAGCTCGGCCGTTATCATCCAGGGAATGGAGCCGGGGCCGAGGGCGAAGAAAACAACGAAACTCAGTGTCGAGACGACCGACAGGTAGGACATCCAGTCGATCATTTCCTGGACATAGCCGAAGAACTCCTATCAGGCGGATAGTATCCTGTCCTCGGCGCCCGCCATGCACGTCCCGGCCCAGACTCGGCGGCCCCCACAAAACGCAAAGGCTTTGAAAACAAAATATTTCCCAACGAAAAGCTTGTGGCGGACCGACGAGTGTGGCGCCGAGATGCACAACGAGCGTCTTTCTTTCATGTCGGGGGAAAGGAGATAAGAAGCAGAACAAAAGAATAAAAATCCATGCCGGTACATCGAACAAAAACAAAAATTCTAATTAAACATTAAATTAAAACATATATAATACTAATTTAAAAAAATTAAAAAGGAGTAAAATGCAACTGAAATTAAATTGTGGGTTGCATATATAAATGTCACAAACTTGCTATATAAAAGTCAATTTTGCTTAAGTTATTTTGATAGCATTACTCACCTGCTTACCTATATTAAAGAAATAGATTACTACCTATACTAGAATTAACCTGGAGGCCAAAGGGCTCAATTCCATAAGCGCTGTACTGTGTAACAATAATTATATTATTATTTTATATTAACATAGCATATATCAGCAATAAGCTGTAAACAAAATAAGATGCAATTATTATAATTTGTTGCGAATGATATATTTCACTATTTTATTAATGCACCTCAGATGTGGTGCAGCGAAGTCCATTTGTTCTAAGCTAAATACATCATAATCTAGCTAACACCCCAATAGGGTAGGTGGCCTAAATTATGATATCAAACAATGTATATGTATATGTTGTCTTATTGATATAAGATTCGGTTATTGCCTAAATACGTTTTGCAATATAATAAAGTTACTCACAATCTACATACTGTAAGATAATTATATAATATTACTAATGTAATAATTGATAATAACAAATAAATTATCGTAAATTTCGTGTGTTTTTGTCTCCTCTCACTTCTGATATGGTCTTTTGCTGGACCGATTTCGGCTGCTCGCCATCTTCAGTAGCGGTGTTGGTCACTTTGGATGTTTTTTGGGCATCCTCACTGCACTGTCACTGTCACTTGTACTGGGATTTTGTTAATCGGCTCGAGTTTTTGTCTGACTATCGGTCAAATATTTGATCATACAACTGGTCACAACTATTAGTTTCCGACTTCCAAATTAATGAAAAGAAACATATCTGGTGTTGTGTATTTACGATCATAAAAGTTTTCTTGTTGATCCAAAATTTATTCGGAAAGTTTATTTTTAGCAATTTAGTTAATCTGTGCAAGGGCACCGAAAGAACTTTAGTTAAGTACATTTCCGCACCACACTCAGGGGGCGCTAGTTTATTCGTGCAAGTGCACCGAACGAACTTTAGTTAAGTACATTTCCGCACCACCCTGAGGGGGCGCTAGTTTATCGCTGCAAGTTCAGCCAACGAACTTTAGTTAAGTACATTTCCGCACCACACTCAGGGGGCGCGAAGTTTATTGGGTGCAGTGCACGAACGAACTTTAGTTAAGTACATTTCCGCACCCACACTCCAGGGGGCGCGAAGTTTATTGGGTGCAGTGCACGAACGAACTTTTAGTTAAGTACATTTCCGCACCACCCTGAAGGGGCGCTAGTTTATCGCTGCAAGTTCAGCCAACGAACTTTAGTTAAGTACATTTCCGCACCACACTCAGGGGGCGCTAGTTTATTGGTGCAAGTGCACCGAACGAACTTTAGTTAAGTACATTTCCGCACCACCCTGAGGGGGCGCTAGTTTATCGCTGCAAGTTCAGCCAACGAACTTTAGTTAAGTACATTTCCGCACCATACTCAGGGGCCGCGAGTTTACCTATGCAAAGGTACCCAACGAACTTTAGTTAAGTACATTTCCGCACCACACTCAGGGGGCGCTAGTTTATCTGTGCAAGTGCACCGAACGAACTTTAGTTAAGTACATTTCCGCACCACACTCAGGGGGCGCTAGTTTATCTGTGCAAGTGCACCGAACGAACTTTAGTTAAGTACATTTCCGCACCACACTCAGGGGGGCGCTAGTTAATCTATATCTAATAACTTTTATTTAAAGAAAAAGCAAGACTTTCATAGACAAATAAAAACTTAATTTTGTAAGATAAACGTAAAAGTGTAGAGCGCCTGTATAAACTTTTTTCAATAAATTTTGGACCAAGAGGAAAACTTTTATGATCGTAAATACACAATACCAGATATGTTTCTTTTCATTAATTTGGAAGTCGGAAACTAATAGTTGTGACCAGTTGTATGATCAAATATTTGACCGATAGTCAGACAAAGACTCGAGCCGATTAACAAAATCCCAGTACAAGTGACAGTGAGGATGCCCAAAAAAATATCCAGTGCCAAAGTAACTAACACCGCTACTGAAGCTGGCGAGCAGCCGAAACCGTTCTGGCACAAGACCAAACCAGCGAGGGGAGACAGAAACACAAGAAATCTAGGGCATTCCAACCCGAGCACAAAACATGCATTTTAAACTAAATAAATTACCGAATCGTCAATCGAAAAAGCGATTACTTACTTTGATGAGGAATGAGATGGTGATGAATATAGAAAATATAAACATGCCGCCAAGTCCGTACAAATGGAGCGTCCTCCTGCCCATTCTGTCCATCAAAGGCATTATGACCAGCGTCATTACAACCATTATCGCGCCGATGCCTATCGTCATGAACTTGGCAGTTTCTTCCGACAGGCCCGAACTGACAAAGAGGCCCGTCGAATAATAGAACACCTGCGCGTTGGCACAAACAAAAAGACAGAGATTTATTTATCGTCAGTCGATATAATGGCGCCCCCGCGAAGCTTAGTACTGATATGGAAACAATTTAGCCGATATGTTGAATAACAACTATTTAAATAAACAATTTAAAACCGATCAGACAATCCAGATGTAAATTCCTAAGTGTTGAAAATACTTTCAGCGTCCTGCCGGTCGCTGTCAGAACCCCAATGGGCACTGATTTTTTTTTTTTTAAATTATTGTTTCGAGTATTTTTCAATAAAACAAAATATGAAATTCTTCTCCCATTATACAAATCGAGCCTTATTATTAAAACGCGATGTGCCCTACCCGACTTTGAAATGGGCCCGAGGACGTACTTCGGATACGACATCCCATGCAATATGAGAGGAACTACTGGAAGTACTAGGGGTGGAAGTCCTTAATTTCTGTTATAATAAAAGATCCGGTTTTATAATCCGGTTGTTTGGACTGACCAACAACTTCATGGATCCCGTAATTCAATACAATTCGTATAAAAAGAGTATTTCGCTTGTGTAAGGCTGGCTCTAATAATCTGAGGGAATGAAGACTAAAGCGATCAGCAAAAACCGAGTTCGATTCTTGGCGGCGTTAACTTTTTCGGCCGTTCGCGAATCCAAACAAACCTGGGTTTTAGGCGAAACCGGGGCTTAATTAAAATCGGCGACAGGGCTTTAATTGGTCAGAAAGTGCTTACGGCGTTGATTCCGGACAGCTGTTGGGACAACTGCATGACGATGCCTATAGTCAGGGGCGTCCTGAGGGTGGGCGAACAGATGAGCTCGGACATGGAGATGGTAGACTCGCTCTGTTGGGCCCTCTGTTCGGCTCTCATCTCCTCTATGTCCTCTTCCACCTGGTTGGACGCTCTCAACCTTCTCAACGCTGAAAAGGACCATTTAAAGTTTCGTTTTACTGGAAATATTCACTGGTCCTCCGGTACCTTGCAATCGTAAGCCATTACTACCAATTTAATGATCATTAAATTTAGACTGCTGTATGCGACCGGGGAAATATCGGATTAATATATCATTTGAATAAATGTAAGATATTAATTGTATTCAGTATTAGGGTGGCACTAAATGATAATAAATTATTTGAAATAATTATTAATTGGAATTACTATAAAAATTGAAAAGTAAAAAGTAGAAGATCGGTAATAAAAAGAATTTTAAGGCAACAATGAAAACACAATAATTATTCAGTATTAAATAATTTTCCTCAAGTTATATTCCTGTTTTTTTTAAACTGTACACACCGAGGTAAAAAAATTGCAATATGAACAACAGACGACAGTATGAAAATTACCTTTCCTTGCCTCTTCCTCCCACTGTCTCGTTATAAGTAAATACCTGGGTGATTCTGGACAGACTGGAAGCAATATCAGTTGCAGAATTGCCGGACATATTGCCAAACCTGAGAAACACGCAGAAAGAAAAAAAAGCAACAATTAAAACAAATTAAGTTGTCGTTACAATCCAATCGAACGTCGTCCTATCACGAGACGGTCGGGCCGTCTTAAAAAGGAAACGGCGGACGATCGGTACCAATAAACTCGAATCAATTTCCCTTCTGTTGGCAATAAGATCATTTTTTATCTTGCAATCTGAAATATCATCTACACGACAGCCGGGGGCATTGGCCCCGGCCGTAATAAACGGGGGATTTATTAAGGCGATCGATGTTTACTTTACGGTCAGCATTTTCCGAATTACTTCCGGGACGGGACGGCAACTGTCCGGCCATATTATATGGCTTAGACATAAGAAAAAAACGCTTTTATCAATTTCTCGGAATTTTTACATTCTTGTAATGTTGACAAAGTCGGTGCCTGTACGGAAATGCTTCAACTAAGCATTAAGCACGGATATGGACAAGGATTATTTCGAAGGTGACAGTAGCAGCTGGTATAGACGTGTGCGTATTCTGTTAATTAATTTATGTTGGGATGTTACATTTTCGTAAATTTATTTTACTATTTCAATTTATATTATACATTAATATGAAATAATAATATTAAGCATTACATATTTCAGTTATAATGTTCATTATTGTTATGGGAAGTTCATCCACCCCCATGTTCACTTGTATATAATCAGGCGTCAATTTGTATTGACTCTAATAAGAATTTTTTTTTCAATATTCATTATATTTATGTGTAAGAACGTTAGAGTTTTCGACACTTTCAAGTATATTTCCTTTCATATTTCCAAAAGGGGTCTTTGAAGTACACTATGAAATTCTACTTGCAAAAATGTGCAAGAGCAACTCCAGACCCGCCAAGCGAGAGTGAAGTTCCAATAAAGTAAATGAGTATAAAGAAAATGGGAAGAGGGATCACCTGGGCGCCAACTGGTAGAAGTTTCCGAGAATTATAGAACCTATAATTAAACTTGGCAGAACTGTACTATGAGTGATAAACAAGAGGGTAAGAAATTATTCTATTATCTTATTCTATTATTCTAAGAAATTATTATTGTTATTAATTATGTACCTAGTAAGATTGGCCATCCGTCATCAGTACCGAGTATCTGCTCAATGCCTAAAACCTGAGATATGAGCAGACCTATTGTGACAGCCAGCTGATTGACGGTGCCTAACCCACCTCGCAGGTTCAACGGCGCTATCTCCGATATGTACATAGGCACTAGGGATGTATTCAAACCTGAAAAAAGGGATCGAACAAACATTTTTTACGAAAGGTCGGACAGCATCCCGGAGGTTTTAAATTGTCAGGGACAAAGGAAACATTTCTCGTCGAGCTAACTTCCGATTAATTATGGTTTTTACCATGAAAATCGCTTTGTTGAAACGACTTATTGGTTAACGCCAAAATTGCTTCTACATTTTAGATACACACTCATATGATCGCTTTAAGACACATTGTATAAGCACTACTATCGTTGTTCGCTTGGTTATAATTACGTAATGATAACTATTCAATTTCAAATAGTTCTTTAATGATTTTTAACTTGTCGATTTTCAAAACGGTATTATTCTTAAGGTAATGACATGTTTTATTAACGAATTGATAATTACCACAGTTGACACCAATTATAAACCTCCCAATGAACAGCATTTCGTACGAGTGGCAGATCTTTGTAAAACCCATCAGGCCGGCACCACACACACCTAATATGTTATTCATAAGCAAGCCCCCTTTCCTGAAAACAGAGATATATCAAAAATTTCATAAAATAAAAAAAAGAATTAAGTTCGAACATTTCTATTTACTAAGATAATTATACGGTTCGAATTCAAGGGCGTATTTTTCTCGTTATGTCCTCCAGTACATAATTCAGATATTCTGTTTCATTTCACATGATATTTTTCACTTAAGTTTGTTCTGGCTTAAATTTGATTGTGAAGTACTTTCGTACATCCTGCCTAAGATTTTTGAGCTTCAGAACCGAAATTATGCGTTGAGTTCGGTAGGGAAAGAGTAATCCATACCTGCCAAATTTGTTAGCAACCATACCCCCGCTGAAGCCTCCCAGCATACCTCCAATGGCAAATATGGATACAGCAAAAGAGTACATGAACTGTGCGCTATCGCTGGCGAGATCTTTATTGTTGCGGTCCTTATAAACGTCCTTCATAAACTTCTCTATGTTCTGAAATAAGATATAAAATGTTTTATCTTAAATAGCGTTTATTTAAATAATAAAAAATATAGTACTTTATATAACTTGTTGAAAATTGAAAGAACTATAAGGACTTAGAAAGTCATAGGTGAGACGAAAACAACCACTGTATTCCAATCTCACAAACAATTTTAAAATGAGGTTATTTTTTTCTAATTTAATTGTATATTAAAATGAAAAACTTACAACTTCAGGGGCATTGATGACACCCGTGTTGTAACCAAACTGCAGCATACCAAGCATGGAAGCCAAGATGGTGTATGCTAGAAAAAATGTAAGGCCCTGAAAAAAAAACAATTCACTCGTTAACTAAAGTTCTGTAAATATGATGGCTTGAAATTTATTAATCAGTACAATAATTTCAGACATATATCCGGAGTCAAATCATTAAAACTTAACGTTTTATAAATGGAGCTCTATGTAGGAGACAGAAAATGATTTCACATTAATTGATTCACAATAAGACATAAATTAAATTTAATTTGAATAAGACTTATTTATTCAAAAATGCATTAATAAAAATTATTTATGTTATTACATTAGATATAAACTATTTGTTAAAAAAATTAAATTTTAGTTTTGTAAAAACAAAAAATTATTCTTAATAAATAATTAATGGCAGCCAATTTCAACTGAAAAGTGTACAGATTACCTTAATTATTTTTTGGTTTTCCTAATAAAAATATTAAATACAAATTTTTAGAAATATTTACACTAGATATTTGATAAAGAGTATCAGAAATAAAAACTAATCTCTAATGCTCACTTCTGAACAGTAGTGCCAAGCTGTTAAATTTGGTCATTCATTTAAAAACATTCAATTACATGACCTTCTAAAGTTTAAATATATCTCTAGAACTTTTTGAAGAGAGGCTTCCACCCAAGAAAAATATACAGCTCAGCACTATAAATCCTGAAGTCAGGCTGCTAGTCAGGTGGCTTAGGCCAGAAGCAGGGTCTTAAGAATTAATATGCAAGCACCACAAAAGCTCTATTAAACTTTCATAGGCGGGACTGATGCAAAGCAAGCACAAAATGGAGGCAGGCATTAAAATATAAGACACTGAAAAAAAGAACCATTAAGGGAAAAGGGGCTGAAAGAAGATATTGGTTGAGATAGGGGCAAAGAAATATATTTGTTCAATGTTTCGTTTCTGAGTTTGAAAAAATTAAATTACTGGCTTGCAAAATACAATGGTTGTATACAATAAACGTTTACAATTACATCATCACTTTAAACATTCATTATATATAATACTATTCCTGAATATATGCTGACACTCTAAAACAAAACATTAATCCCAGCAGCAAAAATAACTTCACTTCCTTTGTTGTTTATATTATGAGTATATTTCATTAATGTTACAATTAACTTCTTATATTCTGGTTTTCATCAGGTTGATGTTTATACATGCAACAAACCTGAATCAATCATCCTGAAACTCAAAAAGAAGTCATAAGCATAATGATTACAAAACAACTTTTCAATTATTGAAACAAATGCTTTTTTTTAAAAAAAATATTACATATAAAATAAACATTCAGTAAACAAAATGAGCATAAATTTTTTACATATATGATAACAAATTACATTCATAATCAGTATACATTTAGTTACACTTACAGTTATTTTCCATGCACAGCTACACAAATTAAAATTAACAAAAATATATATAGTAAGGCATGCAGAGTATATATACACTTATAATGTCATAAGTGTATAATTCATTATAGTGTCTTATAATGAAAATAACAAATATTAAAATAAAATGTTGTTTATTTATTTTTTTAATAACTGACATGTACAAAATACGATTTTAAAGAGCATTTGCACAATTTTTAAATAATAATAGTCAAGTCTGTTTCTAATTTCAAAACAGCTAGAAAAAATAATATCAGTAATATAACAGCAGAACATGCATATGTGCAGAAACATTCTTCTTTCGATTCATTCTTTAATCATGCCATATTAAGCAGGTGACATTTCTATTGGTATTATTCAATATTAAAACAAAATATTTTAAAAACAAGTGGGAATTCTTATGTGATAAAATATTTATGAAGCCACTTTCGGATAATAATTTTGTTGCATTTATATATGATTTTCTGAATCAATTAAAACAACATGTGCTCGTTTAAATAAAAAAATTAACCAGAATTTCAACAGAATTTATCCCCAATCAAAATGCACCTAATTTGGTGTTGAAAATACTCAATGGAGAAAATGGTTAATGGGAGGAAAGTTCGGCAAAGAAGGGGATGCGATACAAAACTTAAAAATGACAACATGAATAAAAGACAATAACTGTTTTCTTGAAGTTTCCAGCATGACACCCAATTAAACTTTCACAAAAAATTGCCATCAAGCTCCATTTTCATTGGATTCGACATGGGCAACTTTTTTTTTCTAACTCAGTGATTGAATTATAGCAATGGTGATTCCAAATGGAATCCCCTCGAGAAATCTACGGCCCAGTCAAAGCCTGGAGGGCGTATCTACTTTCCTGAAATAACCAGAAAACCTAATTTTGCAAGCGTATCTTTTAAAATTGTTGTTATTTGTATGGATACGCTGGTGAATAGCAGATTTGAAAAGATACTACGAAATATTCATTTTCCGAAGCCACCTCTGAATCCCCCATTCAATTGTTACACTTTTGTATGTTGGGCACTTAAACATATATTTATTAAAAAATGAAAAAGGGGGATATCCTATATACAAAGCATGTACCCGACTGAACCAAGTCAACAGATTCTATTAGAAATATTTTAAGGATAGAGAATATCAATGATTCCCGAATAAGAGCCTTCAGCCACGAAGGTCAATTCTCCGCTGGGACGTGATTCAAAATTTGTACAGGTTCACTCGAGAGTTTCTACTCTACGCATAAAACGTCTCATGATACTGGAGAACAGAATTTTATAAATATCGATCAAAAATACTTATAACAATGCAATTTCGATATTTATCGTCGTTCAGTAGTATTCATTAATTTAAGGATGAATTCTGGAACGAATCATCGTGAATTAAGGCAGGTGAAAAGAAGGGAGGGGTTTATGGTAATCTATTGAAAATGCTCGATTTATCGATTGTTCTTTTCTAGTTGGATAACGCGCAAAGAGAAAAGAACTCCTACTAAATGAATGCAATAAGTATTAGTGAAAGGTCGACTGAAGTAAGCGGGAACAGGAGGTGATACATGACCCATTCGCGAGCCTGGTACCTGTTCGATAAGGGGAAACGTTTTACTGGGCACATTCGGAGGACAGTCAAGAACAAAAAATGAATGGAAGGAAATGTTCTATAAGGGAGCGATGGGAGCGGATATCACAGTAATGTAACGTCCGTTTTCTTTTCTTGAATATAAAGGACAATGCGAAACAAAATCGAATATTAATTTTGCTTCCGGCCGAAGATAGGAGCATTGAGAACTCGTATATCGACAGGTAGGATATGTATTTTGACGGCACGTACGAAGGAAAAGCGCAAAAGGAGCGGTGGAAACGGGCGCTTGAAAAAAAAGCTTTCATCAGCTCAGTTCAATATGGCACTGTGCATTGTTATTTAAAAAAGGAAGGACAAGGCTTATATTCGAAAGGCCCCTATTATCAGATTTTCTTTAAGAAAGGTTAACGAATAACTCTGGTAGTGAATTAAAAAAAACTGTCATAGTCCCGCGAGTGAATTTGTAATATTATCACCCGTGGGAAAAGCACGAAAGTCGTGAAAAACGAAACGGGAGGTTTAAGAAAATTGAATTTGGACGGGAGGCACTGTGCATTTTGCTCCTTCTTAAAGGAAGGCTTAAAATTGAAAGGCCGACGGGAAGCGGTGGGAAGGGTCACCTGTTCTAGAAGCCTGAGCTTTCTTCTGTGTGTCTGCTCCTCGAGCCTGTCGACGTACTCCCTGAGCTCCTCGATCTCCTCCTTGACCTGCTGGACGGTGTCCAGCTCCTGCTTGATGGCGACCATGTCCCGCTTCACCTCGCTCACCTCCGATTGGCATGACTCAACCGACTTGGTGAGCTCCTGGAGCTGGCTCCTGATCTCGCAGAGGGCGACCGTCGTCTCCAGCTGGCGGTCCCCCCTCTGCAGCTCGTCCAGCTTGGCGCTCAGGTTCATGCTCATCACTGTCACCTGCTTCTGCAGACTGCGCCGCCGAATTCCAACACACAACAACAACGTATTAAAGCGGTTTAACATCTTTTATATGGACACGGCGGCGTCGCTGTACTTACCGGAAGCCCACACAGTTATTTTCAATTATTTTACATTTTCTAACAAGTTTTACCCACCGTTAACCAACTCTGTCCTTAAATAAACTAAGGTTTCCGCGGCAAGAACTTAAATTATCACCCACTTATGCTGTGGGTTAAACCCCTGCTAGTACGGGATTTTTTCTGTGCTCGGAAACCACCGGGGTTAACTAGTGATAACTCTATCCTTCTTCTTGACCCTTTTTCTTTATATAAAATATACGCGAATTTTATTTGATAAACTATTGATAATCTCCGAAAATCTGGTACAATAAAAGTGAAAACTATACGCGGGATATTTTGTATCTACACACTGTATACATTAAATCCTTTAACAGATCCTGGACGGAGGTGTTAAAATACTTTCGGTATATTTAAAGTAAAAACCTTTGGATTTTGGATCCAAGATCCTTGGAAACATCCCACATTACGATCGATTCGAGGTAATGATTTTTGTGTAACAATATTGCATCGATGTTTACTGTCCTTTTCGAGTTTGGAAAATCGATTTTAATTTTCCTCTGAACAAATGTCAGATATAATCGCTGACCTCCGATTTTTATTTTATCTCACGGGTAATTAATAAAATGTAATATTTGTGTTTCGCCATTTCCCCATGCCAAAATTGTAGTCATTTCTGGCAAACCTAGTCATGGTTTGAACACATTTGTGTGATCACTAACATTTAATTAAAGACAACTATGTTTGAGTTGGTTACGGGCCTCCCCTAAGTGGAAACCGTGGGAAAGAGGATCATTCATTTCCATCATTTTTCCTGAACATTTGGGTAGTATATTTTGTACTTGTGAATGATCTAGATGATAAATTAGGATACATAATGTGAATGAATCGGCGGTTTTTGTGTAATACATCTATTTTTTTTTGGAAAATGTTACAATTCTTCCGTGATCCGTCTTCATCGGTCTTCGGAATCAATATTGCACACACTTTTTCCATATAATTTTATTCAAACTAAAAAGTAATTACGTTATTCCAAACTTAAAAAAGAAACTCAAAACTCATTTCGAAACTTGCAGTCGATGAAGGGAACAGTTTCCAAGTGCAAAACTAAGCTCGTTTCAAGCCAAATTAAAAAAACAAAACCAAAAATCATAATGATCAATTTGGAAAACAAAGCCATAAAAGCGTTTTCTTTGCATGCAAAACCCAATAGACGAGTGATCAGTGACTAATTATATTTTAACTATATTTTTATATGATTTCTCTAAGCGATATTCTAGGCCATGATTTCGAAAATGAGGTGTGAGATGGATTAACGTAGGCAGGGGGGATTGGTGTCTTCTTATATGTTTGGAGGAACTAATCTTACGCGTTGAAACATTTATTCTTTACAACACTTAAAGTCCACTTCAAATCGGAAGTTAAGAGAATCAACTAACTGATGTTCCGATCAACAACATAAAAGGAAATTAAACAAACTTTATCTATTTCTTTTCCAGCAATTGCTTTTCAGTTTTTTGTTTTGTTTCGATGACACCAAATACGAACCTGTCTCAGTGGAAGTGTGTTATTTCTAGGAAAGTGATCCTGAAAAAATATGAAGCAAAGAAGAACCTCTCGTCCGTTTTAGTGGATTTTTTTGGGGTTTTTGGTTCTGAAAATAAAGAGAAAAATCAACACATTAGGCGTTGGCATGGCTCAACCACAAAGGATGTCAAACTCAAAAGTATTTTCTATTTCAAACCAAAGACAGGAAATTAAAAGAATGAGACAAGGGATCCCAGCGGTAAAATCTCATAAGGATGCTGCAGATTAATTTAAGGTATTTGTTTGGGAGTCCGCGACGGTTTGGAATATCATCCCTCTTGCCATTTTCTATCTCCATTCATATATTTTTTATGCTAGACCGGTTACAGCTTCCAACCACCGGCATTCGTTCCGATAATATAATGAGTGTCAGGCTACCGATCAAGTATCCTGATACAGACAAGATTTGTTTCTAAAGTAAAGGAATGCAACTGACAAGAAGCCGAAACAGGTCTAGCTTAAGACCAAGTAGCCGAGTGGGATCAGAAGATCACAAGAGTGATGATCGCTGCAGATAATCTGATAACGCAGTTTGCAACACTAATTTTGAAACTTCATATATCCTTTTATATATTTTCTAACGCCTTCGTTGAATGTTAACTATAAGAAATATTCCTAAATAATCTGCTTACAACACAGTTTTAGTACCGAAACTGTAACAAGTTACCTACATAAGGAATGACATATTCAGCCATTAAATTTAGTGCCATATTCTTAGTTAGAAATCTTTAATAACGCAACAAGAGATGCCTTGAGTCGCCCTGCCACCAATGTGAAATGGGACTAAATTATTATTTATTCATCAAACCCGATGAAAGAGGATTTTCGAATTAACGAAGAATTCTCTGCTTCCACGGTATATAGGTCAGAATCAAGCACCAATTGACGCTCCCGACGGGTTGAAATAATCTGAACTCAGAAAAGGAAAATTACGCGACCGTCCACTTTTTCCAAAAGGTTGATCAGAAAAGCCCATCCGGCAGGCGGCAGAAATGTCCGCTTCGAAGGGCCGAAAGGTTAGTTTCTATATAGAACTGTTTCCTGCCATTAAGGGACGATTTCTTGTACTTTTTCCGCCTACAATAGCGACGAGACTGAAAGACAGTCACAATCAATTCTAACAATTGGTCAAAAACCAACAAGGTCCCTCCGCCCGTTGTGAACGTTACTCCACTTGGATCCCTTTGAAATAATTAGATATAGATTAATTTCTACTAAAGTACTTAACTAAGGTTAAGTTGGCTCTACTTAACTAAAGTTCGTTGGCTGTACTGGCACCGATAAACTAGCGCCCCCTGAGTGTGGTGCGGAAATGTACTTAACTAAAGTTCGTTGGCTGTACTGGCACCGATAAACTAGCGCCCCTGAGGGTGGTGCGGAAATGTACTTAACTAAAGTTCGTTGCTTCTCTTGCACCGATAAACTAGCGCCCCCCTGAGGGTGGTGCGGAAATGTACTTAACTAAAGTTCGTTGCTTCTCTTGCACCGATAAACTAGCGCCCCCCTGAGTGTGGTGCGGAAATGTACTTAACTAAAGTTCGTTAGCTTCTCTTGCACCGATAAACTAGCGCCCCCCTGAGTGTGGTGCGGAAATGTACTTAACTAAAGTTCGTTGGCTGTACTGGCACCGATAAACTAGCGCCCCCCTGAGTGTGGTGCGGAAATGTACTTAACTAAAGTTCGTTGGCTGTACTGGCACCCATAAACTAGCGCCCCTGAGGGTGGTGCGGAAATGTACTTAACTAAAGTTCGTTAGCTTCTCTTGCACTGATAACTAGCGCCCCCCTGAGTGTGGTGCGGAAATGTACTTAACTAAAGTTCGTTAGCTTCTCTTGCACCGATAAACTAGCGCCCCCCTGAGTGTGGTGCGGAAATGTACTTAACTAAAGTTCGTTGGCTGTACTGGCACCGATAAACTAGCGCCCCTGAGGGTGGTGCGGAAATGTACTTAACTAAAGTTCGTTAGCTTCTCTTGCACCGATAAACTAGCGCCCCCCTGAGTGTGGTGTGGAAATGTATTTAACTAAAGTTCGTTAGCTTCTCTTGCACCGATAAACTAGCGCCCCCCTGAGTGTGGGGGGCACTCCAAAATTTAAATTTTGGATCAACAGGAAAACTATTATGATCGTATATAGCGCTACTAGTCTTACAGTAACTTATATTGCAAATTTGGAGAACAAATATCGTTCATTTCATTTCATGAAATTTGTCTACGCAAAGCAAATATCAATATTCGATTGGGGATTATTAATTTTTAATTCTACGTTAGATCAAAATCTATGGAACAGGATGAACTTTACCTGTTTACATTACCCTGTTTACATTGCCTCAGAACGAGAACAGTTGAGGACAAATAATCATTTTTAAAAAATTTCAGATATGGTCGTTACTATTTTATATCTCTGATTATAATTGAAAGACAATTGTTCCTGTTGCTACACCGCGGCTGTTGCTACAAGGTTTCCCCCCTGACCTTTAGCTTTATGGAAGCGATATTTTTTTTTCCAAGAGTCAAACAAGCTGCCGGGGGCCCGAGGAGTAAACCGCCACTCGAAACAGCGCTGGGACGCTCAGGCCGGAAGGGATTTGTGGGCCTGAAAAAACGTTACTGTTGTTTTAAACATCGGGTCCGGGGCCTACTCCGCCTCCGGGAAAAATAGCTAGGACAGAATAGAAGTCAAGATTTTCGAGAGAGGAAACGACAAATCCTCCGCCCAGAAGTGCTGGAATACGCCAGCAGGATTTTGCAACAGAACAAAAATATGAACTCAATTAATCGGACGTGGTCGAAAATGTAGTAAAAGGGAAAAGACAAAATCTCGCCAATACTCAACAAATCAGAAATAATATCGAAAAATTCGGACACCAAGGGACGATGAAAGCGACGTATGAATATGAACGGTATAGCCCTGAAAAGCCAAAATATCAACAGTTACATATAAAACAAAAAAGTAAAAGGCGAAACCGGTCTAGGATAGAAACAAATTAGCGAGGTAAGATCGATGGAGTGATGAAATTCCAAACCCCGGCTTATCCCAACAACAGTTACCTTAAATGAGGAAAACGTAATTAAGAAAGTTGCCTCGGCAGACTTTATACAGGATGTAACGAAATTAAAGGTCAAGACTTTGAGGAGCGTATAGAGTATACCGACGAAGTAAGACGGAAAGGCCTAGGACAGAAATGATTTTCTCATTTTTTTCTTTTTGGAGAATATATCAAAACAGTTTTGTAGGGATAAATGAGTGTAATCGAATACACGCCATATTATAGTGACAAATCCAATTGAAACCTCCAAAATTCATAGAAATAGAAAAATTCATAGAAAGAATGTACGTTGTAATAATAACCAAATCGGCATATTCAACACTAGAATATGCCGCATGTAATTCACTGGAAGGCTTCTGAAGAGTGCGATGACTCATCGCGCTGAATTTATAAGAGAAGGCCTGTTTACGATGTTACATCGTGTCCTACGAATTTGTCAGCTCAACCAGAAGTTTTCGAGTGGATTTGTCACAATAATATTCCGTGTATTGCGTTACACACATTTACCATTACTATGAACTGTTTTCTGCAGTACGCTCCCACCAACCAAGGTGTAGACTATCAAGTCTCCAAAGGATATTATGCTTTAGTTTTTCGAACTCCTCACGCTTGCCAAGTCCTGATATCTAACTATACTCTTTGATTACTAAAATAAGACAAGAATTTAATTATGTCAGGATGATCTCTGCCCCGTATGATTCATACGGTTTTCTCCCGTTTCTCTGTTCGGTCCAGGAGAATACAATTCCTAAAAGCTCCAAACAAACCGAACGTCATTGGAAACTAACCTGAACCCGCACATTCATTCAACTTCCCATTCCCGACAGAAACAAGTACACCTTTCTTTTCAAGTGTCCACGATTGTTCAAACCTCCAAACGGGCCCTTTCTCCCGAAACACGGCGGCTATCGAATCCGAAGAGGACTCGGAAGTTTTACTAATGTTCCCGGGAGGAAAGGGATACGGACATGGACGAAGCCAGGGGCTGAGGGGAACCTTGAAGGGGGAGAGATAATGTGTTTGATTGATGGAAGAAAAGCCTCGCCTATCGGGCAAAGCCCGGGCTTTGAAATCGGTCCACCCGAGGGCCTCGGATATTGAGCACTTCCCGCCGGCTATCCAGAAATCATTAGAGTGGCCTGATGAAAGGAGCGATGAGAAATCAGACGGGATATTTTCGTCGGGATAATTTCGGTGACGGGCTTAAAAAACGGGATTTATCTGCGCAATATTAAACTGCTTAAGATCCGGGACCAAGTCGACATGTGGAGCTCGTACAATACCAACCCGTTCCAATTGGAATCCCAATGTGAATCTAGTGCATGACGGAGTGATACGATGGAATTGAAGCCATTACGGAATCAAAATCGCCGAAAAAAAAGAGCTGAAAATAAAATTTCATCAAATTTTTTTACGTATACTGTTACAACTATGATTCATACCAAGCGAATAAAGCGAGAACAACTTGGGGATCCCAATGCACTGATGAAGCTTCGAATCGGGGGAAATTGAGAAAAATATTTCACAATTCCGAATCCGAAGCTTGCTATAGAATGGAGAATCGAATGAGGGATGGATGATGATGATGACGATGAATTGGAATCATAAAAAAGTACGTTCGAATAAAGAGCAGCGAGAACGGCCCCGCTCTTCGGGGGGTACTTCGCTACTGTGCAAAGCGATATGCCTGAAGCGGTAGGCGATTTTGAAACCTCGCCGTTTTGGATCGGTGCGGAAAAGTCAATTTGATAAAGCGTGAATGAATTACCGTGCAGCTTTGTGTCCGAGAGCGGTTGGCAGGCTTGGAATCGAGATAAATAAAATGGATATTTGGCCGTCCGCTAATCGAATCCGAAGTGATAGAAGCGATTGGACGACAATTGGGGCCGCTGAACATCAACGGAAATTACGGGCCCGAACGGAATTGACAGCGATTTGTTCAATACTGACGTGTTGGCTCTACATTAAAAATACAATTATAATCTCCCATTGTATCAGTTATTTTATGCTTTGAACTCTTACAGATTCTCATTACGGTCACTTGATCGTAGTTGTTTTTTGGCGTATTTAAAATGAGTTTTTGTTTAGTGGACTGTTTTAACCGAATTTCAGTACTTAATATACTGTATATTATTATTCGCTTTCATTCCATTAAAGGAGATCTATATTACAAAAATATAGTTCCTACAAAGACACTCTCTTCAGATTGTTTGGTAGATACCTTGTTTAAAAACTTTATTACATCCTACAGACAATGACGAGAAATCTGAGATGGGACAGAGAATTTAGCCATCGATTTCACCCGACTTAGTACTTTTTGTGATCGAATGAAGAAAACGAGTCTTTTTATACAGCAATAAGAATATGGAACATTTTAAGTGGCTGAAGATTATCAGTTATTGAATCGAGGTCGAGAACTGATGTTACTGTTTTGGAAATCTCTTTCAGGACTGCGAACCCAAAGTTTGGCAATAATTTAGTATCGTTCAATTGAAGCTCTTTTAATTTATAAAATCTCTTTTTATTTCTTCTTTTTTTTTAATGTCGCAAACCACGCCATTATCGTGTTCAAAGCGTTTACACAGAGAACACGGTAAACGAATAAAAATGCAAACGCCAAACACCAAACGAGAAATCACATGCCAATCTCAAAAATATTCGGACAACGGACATCTTATCTCGCAACATCGAAACGGGTACAATTACAGGCAGAATAAAAAAAACAAAAACACTGTTCGTGCACTCCAGAAACAATTAGAACCACAATGAATGAAAAATAAATATCCGATAAAACCAATTTTACGCATGGGAAAACATATAATTTTTAAAAATTAAAAACCGATAAAAATCAGAAATGTCACAACATCCAACACAGAAAATATTGGTTTTCTGTTCCTGAGCGAGTGCATCATGCAAATATCACATCCCAAAAACGTCGAACATTCAGTTTTCATTATATTTGTACGTGCATCCACAACAATGAAAAACAGTACAACACACAGATATGGGGGAAAACATCGACTGTCGACGAAATGGTGAATCGAATGGGGGGAATTTTGAATTTTGCGGCGGAGAATTCTTGATTTTTATCAGTTAGTTTATTCGCTACATGGGTCTCGTATCTCGAAATTATAAATAAGGGAAATATTAAGCTACTAAGGAGATTTAGACTTTTTAGTAGCTTAACTAGTGTTGCTATTAGAGGCCTCCATTTAACGCCACCCGTTTTCCAGTTATACTATCCCGCGATACACCTACCGCCTATTTAAATGTTAAACGAATTTCAATAAATTGGTGGGTGGCTTCTTCGACTTCCTGATGAGGTAATTTTCGAAAGGGATAATTGTTCGAATTAACAATTAACTGCTTTAATAATGAAATCGAATTACCATTCTATGACTTCCACAGAAATCTTTTTGGTGGACACTAGTACGCTTAAGAATTCCACTGAGCCACCACCATTTCACTAGGAATTTAAGGAACTACGATACCCTAAATGCACAAAACTCGATCAAAACCTAAATTTACCCTATCAGTTAATCTATCAAGACCTGAACACCCAGGGCCCCAAGTTTCTTAGATACACAGAGTTTCAATAGTTCGAAACTTAGGCCGCTAGCCAAGCCAGGGGCCTTCCTTGGAGTTTTAAGAACTACGATGTGCCAAGTGCACTATTTTCAATCTGAACTTAGATTCGATCTATCAGTTAATCTCGTAACAGGGATAGGGTGATTTGATCGGAAACGGGGAAAGGTTCCCTAACGCCAGGAGGAACGATTAAGTGGGGAATATTAGTTCAGAATGTGTGATTAAAGGACCAGACAGTATTGAGAGAAAAACTGCCACCCAGAACGGGGAATGAACAGAAGTGACTATGAAACATAACCCTCTAGCCAATGAGCTAATGTGCTCCTCCGGCACATTCCTATGGATTTAAGAACTACGATGTACAAAGTGTCCTATGCCCGATCAAAACATAGACTTAATCTATCGGGTAATCCGGCATCAAACACCCAAGTGCTATCAGCCTGTGGTTTTAACGGTTCGCAACTCAGGCCACAGTTCCCGAATTGATGATTATTGTTCGGGGAAATAATAAATTTTCCCCCGTTCTCCCGTTACGCCGTCCTCCCTTCATCCCCTATCGATTCCTTTACGGGCGTTTCGTGCGAAAAGCAGACGGCGGACCAGCAACAATTTGTTGGACGCGGGGGCCTTTTTCCAACAGTTTCTTTCACTGCGGATGTATCGCGTGTTTTCGCCGGCGGCTTTTCAGCTTCTATCGCCGTTATTTTCACCCAATAAGAATAAGGGTGAGTGGGTGGGAGGAGGTATTTCACCTAAAATACCATAAGTTGGACCTGAAGTCGTACAATGATGTTTCCCCGATAACAAGGTATATGTACCGGTTACATCTGAATTGGTTTTTAAATTAATATTTTGCTATTATGCGCAATCAGTTATCTTACTGTAGGTGGTTATAATCGTTTCAGGTATTTTTTCTAGGAATGTTATAATTAATGGCGCGTCCCACTGAATTGCATAGTGTTTCTTTTACCATAAATCGGTTTTTATCATAACAATTGGACAATTGGAGAGAACAGAAAAATTCTGCTATAACCTTGAACTAAACATAAACCATAAACAACGCCACATAAACAAATATTCATCAACAGCTGCCTATAGGCAAGAAGAGACTACCTAACGATCATCATTTAACATTTCTTGCGATGAAATAAACTGTTTAACCTGTTGTTATAACAGCAATAAGAGTATCGAAAAGTTTAAATGGCTGAAAACGATCAGTCAAATAAATTACAGTACAGCTTTTTCCGCTAAGCCCGAATTCGTCGTGTTTATCCTTTATGAAAAGCCTTCAGTTAACCGCCCCCTTTGAGCGTTAATTCCCCCACTACCGCAACCAGGCGTTTTTAATGAACCCGGAGAGCGGTTAGGTTAAATAAAAAACGAGAAAAGGGGTGCGTAAAATTTTATGACAACTTTAACGTCCCGGTACGCCACTCGAGGCGACATTTTCGCCAAGGAGAAATACCGTCTGACTTTTGACTCGTCCCGTAAGACCGACCCCTTTTCACGAAACTGGCGGTGGTGTTATTAAACGAGAGAATTGTTAATGGGGCCCACATTAAGGGGGCGGTTTTAATCTTCCCGCGAACGTGTCCAGAGCTAAGAAACCAGAAATGAAACGACTCCTCGAACCAAACGATATCTCCTGTCTTTGAAATATTCAGGACGTTTTGTATATTAATTGGATTAATTCTCCTTTCTCAAATTATACGCAGGTTCAACTAACAATCAGTCCAGATATTGACCATGAACAACACATGAAATGATTTTTTAAACACATGACTCGAACTTGAACACGTTCTGAGAATCGGAACTTGTATGATAATATCACTCTAGCGATCTAAACTAGATTTCAGACAAGTGGCGGTTGAACTTCAGATGTGGGTTTTTTATTCGACGTTGAACTTGTTTTTTCTGAAAATATTTGTGTTAACGATACAAAAGGACGCGATAGGGCGCATTGTTCCGGGGGGGGGGAGTAAAATCGGAAAAAGGCATATCTCACGAACCGCATATTGGGTACGAAGAATTGAGAAAATGGCGGCGAAACACAAGTGACTGGATCACGAGGGCTGCATTTTGAGCAGCGTTTCTCCCCTCACCCCGAATAAAACCAACAGGGGGGGATCAATCTCCAAAAAGAGCTTTGCTTGGAAGAAACGGCGGGACGTCAATTTGCACCACTTGCGTAGCCCGGAGGACATTGCAATCTCACGTTATAGGTGAAGTTTCGAAACTTCCTACCTGCAGGAGGAATACGAAAGCTTTTTTCCTCCCCACGAAACTGCGGGGGGGGAGGGGGGTCTACCCATAATAGGAAAGCGCCGGGAAAATTACCCATGTTCCACAATTTTGTGGATTTTCTGAAGTAACTTCTTCCATTATTTGTAAGAACGTTTTGCGCACGACATCCGTCACTTTGTCAGAAAACCGAGCGCATGCTACCTATTTTGGAGGGCAGTCGATATTATTTTCGAAATTGCAGAAATATACAAAGTATTACTGCATTAAATTTATGCCGTGCACACGGGCACGCGTTAATCGTAACTTTATTGTCAGTTTTAATACGGTATTATGTACTCGTAGGATTAGATCAATTATGGCAACAACAGATTGATAATGCAGACAGGACTATGTTGTAAACGTTTTGAATCGAAATCTCAGACAAACATTGGAATGGAGAAAGGCGTGGGTTATCGTCCAGGTTATATATATATATATATATATATATATATATATATATATATATATATATATATTCCATATTTTACCAGTTAAGAACTACAACTGTTTGGCAGGTTAATATTCTAATGTCTGTAATGAATTTGTTGGCAATCAAAACGTATTCTAAAAAGAATTTCGTTAGATGTGAGTATTATAAGTATTGTAATTGGGATGCTTCATTGGTTATCAATATATGCTAACAATTTATACGACGCCTACTTAAAATTATATTCCCCGAACTAGCATTCAAAAGGATGTCATAATTCTAAGGGAACATTATGTTAAAGAATTATGTACATTAAAAAAAAAAGGTTCTGGACGAAATAAAAACATTGTATAACGGATCAAGAGGTTTTTTTTTTATCAAGAGTTAGTTGAATTTAAGTTTAACCTAAGGCATTTGAATTTATAGATATTCGGCACAAAAAACCATAAGAGACAGCCAATTGTATTAGGGGGGGAAGGTTTCGAAATGTCGATTACCGTAATCGAAAAGACCGATGGGGGTTCATGATTTGTGGGATGGAAAAACAGATATAGATTAATGGATGTTAGAAATACTGAAATGTCTGAATAAAGCGAGCGAATGAGTATGACGTGGGATAGAATCGTGAGACAGTGAAAGTAATATAAACAGCTGTGCGAACAAACAAATAGAATAAAATGTGCGGGCGGAGCTGGCGAGTAGAGCCAATTTTTATTGTTTATTAGTCCAATTTATATTATTTTATAAGTTTTCTTAAATTCTTAAAGGTGTACAAAAATTATTCGTATAGTGAATGCTTAGGGCAGGCAAAATATGTGCGACAGGATGCTCAATTAGCGGGAAATTTGTGAATCGAACTTGTGAATTAGATTCTCGTTCCTGGGGTCCAGGATCGTCTAGAGTGTCCTGAAGTAATTTGTGGGTCGATACGTAGCAATAGATTGAGGTTCTGAAAACTGGTCCAGAAACAGGACAATAATAAATTATTTATACGGCCATTATTAGTATTATCGGCTCCAATCGCTCTCTCGTCAACTCTCGTCCGACCAAGCATCCGGCAAAAAATGAAATGTGAAGGGATCCCTCGTTTACTTCTATAGAGGTGACATATACACACAGAAAACTTGTTGAAAAAAAAGAAAAAAAACTTGTTTACTCACCTCATAAGCAATTGTCTGAGAGTGGCTTCGTCGTCTTCCAGCGTCGGCGGCGTCGCATTACTTTGGCGAGTGTGTGTGGGGGTCAGCTCCTCGGTCGCATCCCCGCCCTCCTCCTTGCTGCCTTCCTTCCCTTCAGCCCCAGACAATCTCATAGGTCATCGGACCTCGCCCCATCCAACGACCCGCTCCAATCACATCCTCCGACCGACTGCGCCCACCACCAATTCCACCCAATAGTTTCAAATTTTGACCCGTCGCCCAATCGCGCCAACTCCCTCCGCCTCGACCCGGAGGACGACTGCTCCCAACGATTCGTTAATTTCGTTAAGTGCCGACGTCTAAGCAAACGACGACAAATTATATCGGCGGCTTTCGAGAAGCCCGCTTCCGAGTCCGCCCCGTTCTCTGTCACTTTTTACTGCGTTTTATTTACTTTACGGCGCCCGCCATGAAAATCGACGGCGGAGCGAAATCATTTCCGATCTATTCCGGACGTGAAATTTCAACAAAATCAGCAAACCGTTTCACGATATCGTGCGATCGCGTTGAGAAATGGTAAAACGTCGATTTTATTTCTCTACCCGGCATTGTTGAATCGTTCCCCGTTTACAAGGCGTTCATTGATTTTTCAGAATAATTGTAATATCTCGAATGACAGAGCCCCGAAATTGAAGGAGATGAACATTTATTTAAAATTGTTAGCTCGAATTCAATTTCAATTTTATCATCCCCAGTTACCAATACTGAATTTTTTAAAATTAAATTGTGCTTAAAAAATCTACCTTGAAATAAAGTGCAACGGGACAAGATAAATACGCGTTCTAAATTTTTGACTTAACCCCGATTTTGAGAATTCTTTTTTCCCAGTTTTTATTATTGAAAGTGGTACTGGGTCGATGAAATGAAAGACTTGGTTTTCTGTTCGAGAGCAGTCGTCCACACTTTGTGGGGCTTCAGTCCACCGTCTTTAGGCGTAGTAGTAAGCGCAATTGGATTGTACGACCGGACTTCGCGATCTAACTTCGGAACGTCTGAGCGCGACTTCAGCGATGTCCTTCATCTCGGGGGAGACTCAGTGCGGGCACAGCTATGGCTGGGCATTGCAATAAAATGTAAGCCTGGTTCAATAATAGGGCTGAGGCTTTTGTGACAATGAATTTAAGAACCGCCAATAAGAAAGCTACATTAAAACCTCCGGCTTTATAAAAAATCTCAATTTTCTGGCCCTGCTAAGCAGCCTGATTATTAGCAAAAATTACGTTCCGCTTATCCCAGGGAATTACGCTTGCCCAAATATGGAAGTAAGCGGTGAGCTGCCAAAGATAGAATGGAAGTAGATAAATTTATCGGATTCGATCGGATGGACGGTTTGCTCATCCCCGTCGCCCGTAGCGTTAGTAACTAGCGCCCATGAAACATCCTTCGTGTTACTGCGAAGTGTAGTGACAGTACAGGATACTACAATCGGCAGCACTAACGAAATGTTAGATGCCCCAAAGGGGTGTCTAATGGGGAGGGGAAATAGCCCGGGCAAATGAAAGAACAGGAGGAAAAATTTGAGTTCAATTAGCGAAAGTGCGGCAAACACGTTTTCCGAAAGTGGCATTGAATTAACGAGACTTTCCAAAGGGATTTCCAGGTATTCGCGGGGAGTCAGTAATTTTGCAAGAGTAAAGTTACACACCGACGATTTACTTCTCCTTTTCAAATTAAACTCTGGGCTAGTCCATTCGTTCATTCACGGGCCGTTGAACGGAGGCCAAACCGTTCTCTTCCAGAATTTCTTCCAGGAAGTGCCGACGGCTGCCAATTGCCCGAAGAGAGAAACCATTATATGGCCGACCTTTCGCAATACAGACCAGCCATAACCATACCTCCGCCGCTACTTAATTACAACTAAAATAAGTTGAATTGAAAAAAAAGTACGGTCTCCTCCGAGTTGAAGGACAGATGAGTCGCGGATAAGCACAAATTTTAACACTTATCCGGATAAAGTTTCGAAATAATTTCGTTTACATATCCCACACGGAATAATATGACACGAATATTACAATGCACAGTTCTAATATCGCCAGGTACTTACTTTCATAAACAAAACACCCGGTCGACTACCTTTATCCGGACAAGAAGGCACACAAATATCAGTTTTCATAGTTTGCATGCACAACGGGCGCCCAGTCTCGGGGAATCCGCAAAAAAAAATTCTTTAGCATATCTTTTTTTTTTGTGGGACCATTTCTGAAGCCAGATAATTGGCCTCCCTTAATTACGAGGGTAAAAAATGTATTACAATAAATAGACGCAAATATAACGGTACGAAATAGCGGCTATTTTGTGTATCGAATTGTGCGCCCGAAAAGTATGTGCTCGGTATATTGTAAATTTCATTGTAATTTATTGGTGTAAATCTATTAAGTTAAAAAATTTCCGATTAAAAAGAAATGTGTATACTTTACGCTCTAGGTAGTTTAATATAACGGTGAAAAATTAAGAACTGTCATATTCGAACGGCGGGATTATCAGACCAATTAACCTGCTATATTTCAAAGTTGATTTTGAGACCGCTCATGTTCAGAGTAAAATTCAATTAATACGAAGCGAAAGTAGAATCCATTGACTCGGGTCAATTGGTCGTAACAGCTGTGAATTCAATATTCACAGAACGGAGTTCACAAGATCGAAATATAATGGATCATAGGCCAGACATTTACTACTTAAAAATCAATATCATCTTGACATTATTCATAAAAAAGACGTTTCGCCGCTAGGCATAAACCTTTTGCGGATATTCACGCTTATAATGCTGAATAATAATATCTTTGGAGCACGCGATGCGCTGACTCATGGGCTAGTGTTGATAGTCATAGTGCTAGCACAATGAACCACGTGATTCATAGACAGAAATAATATCATTATGGTTTAAAAAATTGCTGTACGATAGAACCAAACTTCTCACATTTTTGGTAAACTAACTGTGACTATGATTTAGGCGATAAATAGAATTTATGTTAATTTAAATAATTAAATGAACAGGATTTCAATTCTGAAATCATTCGGTACGTTAGTTTTCCCAATACCGTATTTCGGTAATTCATTTGAGTTTAAGCTCAGTTATTTCCGTTATAGCTAGTTGTTTTTCATCCTTGTTTTTACGAATTTTCCGTAGTTTTTCTCAAAATAATATCAAATATTATATGGAATTATTACATGTATATATCGTATGTATACAATATTCTTGCGACTATTTGTCCTAAGTCAGACCGGTTTTGGATTCTCCCCATCGTCAATAGCTTTCCTTCAGTAAACTATTAAGACATATGTTAGTTCCCGTGAGGCATGCTGACTGCATTGCAGCAGTTCTAACATAAACATAGGAAATTTATGTTATAATTTTTTCCAGACACGAACCGCAATTTTCCCCGTGTATAAAGTGGCCGACAAAAGCGTTTTCTCCCCGCGACATATTTTCCAAATATTTCTCCCGATAAGTATCCAACGACCGGAAGAGAGCCCACTCGGGGATGAAGAGCCCTTTGATGGCAGCCGATAAAATAGTTCTGCTAATCGCAGAAGAAGGCGACTGTAACGGAGTTTAAATTTAACCAAAACAAAAGGCCGGGAATCTGGGGCATCTCTAGTTGAATAACTTAAACTTTCGAAACAAAGGACTACAGGGAGATTCCTTCCAGACTTCAAAAAAGTCAAGATTCGTAAACATTTTTGCCGTCTCAAAATTTCGCCCGAAATCAACTGAAATCAGGTGAAAAATCATACCGTTCACAATAATTTCAATATTTAACAAGGTCCGATCAAAAACTTTCTAATTAGAATAACCACTAAAGCCCATTAACAAAAATCCCATACCCCCTTCAACACAATAACGAGACACGTGTATATACACACAACAAGACAACCCCCACAGTACAAGTGACAGTGACAGTGCTGTGAGGATGCCCAAAAAACGTCAAAAGTGTAAAAGTGACTAACACCGCTACTGAAGATGGCGAGCGGCCGAAACCGGTCTAGGGAAAGACCAAACCGGCGAGAGGAGACAGAAACGCACGAAATCCACGGTATCTACCAACCCATGGCAGACCAGGTATGTTAAACTAGTAGTACATATAGTTTGAGGATACGAACCTACATTCTTGACGTGAAGTGAGTACTGTAGTGGGACCACAACGTCAACGGTATTCATCAATAAGATGTTAATGGTTCCGGTACAGGTGGACCCGTCACCGTCGTTAAACAGGTGAACGGGGCGAGCAAATTGATAGCCAACCGTTGCGGGAGCGAGTTGGAAAAACCGACGAGTTGGAAAGTTGGAAAACAACAGTTGCCCAACAATAATTCTCCGGAGCGATGGCGCAACCGACGCCATTAGAACAACAGAGAGGGGGCTGCAATGCTGGAGACACGAAAACCCACCCTCCGACGGGGTAAAGCCCGAACCCTATTCAATATTGATAATGGCCAAAATGGCGAGTGTATTATAGTAAAAGGTCGAAATCTGAATTATAAAAAAAAAGAAAAATTTCTTATTACTCGGTATAATTGGGCTGTTCGGGAGTGTATTTTCCCCTCCAGTCGGGCTTGACAATGAGAGCCATTGTCACGAAGCGAATTGGAAAACGGCCGTGGAAGATGACTCAATTATGAACGGATAAGACAAAGAAAGCAATTATGTCTTTTGGGCCGTAACCCCAATTTTAGGCCTCTTCGGCCCTCCAAGTCGGGCCGAGTTTGCACAGAGTTTAATGGCCGAAATTATAAACAATTTGACGGCGGGACGATTTCCGTCCTTCAGCTTAGGAATCTGCAAAAGGCGACAGGTCTAAGTCCGAAATGAAGATTCTTAAGGTAGGAAATTGAGGCGTGTAATGAAGCGCTTGTATAAACTGAGTCATCTTCAGTTCCAGGAACGGGTAATGGACTCACCGAATTAAACACGTGCGGGGCTTGGGACACGATGTTCCATGAAGGCCGAACATAAAAAACATCTGTCTATCAAAGTTCCCTCGGCGTATCCTAAACAAAACAGGATGGCACGGATAAAAGAAATTTCGCTAGAACAGTTGTTCCGTTGTTGTCCTTCATCGGCGGAGGGAAATACGCTAAGTCTCTAAATATATTAAGTGCTTTAGAATCATCATAATTTGACCCAAATCTGTCACAAAGTCACTCCAGTTTCTTCCGCTGGCTCATAGATGGCGTTGGAGTCAACCTTTAGGCTGAGGGCTACGAGCCATAAACTATCAGAACCACTTATCTTGTTTCACTCACAAATAGAATTGAGTTCTACTTAAAAAATGCCTCCGAATTATATTTCTGTACTGGGCCTGTAACTTGGTCACAATATAGCCTTAACAAATTATTATGAAAAATATTTCAAATTGGGTTTAATAAAATATTCTTAACCACAAGAAAATAATAGAGGTATTTATATAATATCATCATATTATTCATATAAACGTTTTGAATAGTAATTTAATCAATATATTCAGAAACGGCTAATGTAAACGGCCACAGACTCGATTAACAATGAAAATATTGGAATTCAATGGACATTACGATTCTACGACCAAAATATCCCAAACCCCTATTTATAAAGTGAAAATAATTATTAAATTACCATCAGAATTAATAATTATTACGAGGACTAATTTTATAAATAAAGTGTGATAAAAAGTGTTTCAACGTGGATTCCTCGTTGAAATTAGTTCTGTCTCAACCAGATAATTAACTCGAGGGCAATTAAAACAATGGACGATAATTGTGTGTGCTTGTAGTAAGCCAGACCACTTATGGGACCGCCTCTGGTCCTCAAACAGCTTTAATGTCTCTTATCTCCGAATAAACAGATTTATTCGTCCGTCACATTTTTCCGAGTTCATTACTTGTTACGAAGCGTTAGATATTAGAAAAAAATAATTATGCCGCTCCTTGCTTTATCGACAGCGACAGAGCTTGTCTGTTGCAGGCGAACTTATGTAATTCAGTTGCAACACTTTTACTGCGACAGTAGAAATATCGCATTCATTTAAAAAATTGCATAATCAAAAACTATTCATCGGAAATGTACACAAAAACATATTGAAAACATAATGGAAACATATTGCATTCAGGGATGCAAAGTCGGAACCCAAACAGGTATTTTAAAGTAATAGTATTCTTTAATGCAAAATGTAAGAGCTTGATGACTAGAGATAACTAGACCGTAGGAAAAAAAATATTATTTAATATTGACTTATTAAATGACATTTTTTCGTTCCTAGCTTAACTCGAAAGTTTCCTTTTGTGACCCAAGAATATTTCCAGTTTGAGTAATATTAAAATATTAAAGGTCGATGGTATGTTTGCATTAAAACATAATAAAAATAATCAGAAATGCAATTATTGAGCTTTTCGAGCCGACAAGTGTGGATTGTCAATTGTCGGCTCGAAAAGCTCAATAATTGCACTTCTGATTATTTTTATTAGCCGCTAATAACAATAGGCAATCGAAAAATTTTAATTAATCGATAATTATTTATTATTTTCGAATTCTATATTCGTACAATTGCATAATGGCCTGTAGTGAATACAAACGCAGTCGTTTAGAGTTCAGAATAAATGCCTGAATACCAAACTAACCAAAGAAAACCATTTTAGCCATGTTTCCTGAAACATCCACGAGGTTAGACAAAGGTGATATCGCTCTGGGTCTGTAGAGCTATAAGCAGTATTCTCAGCCTTCACGAGGAAAAGCTTATTTCGTTAACACTATAACGCAGTCTTTATTCTGAATATTCAATCGGAAATTCGAGGGCTCGAAACTATTTCAGGAGTGGGAGAAAATATGAAAAATTTGAATATGTATAGAGAGACTGGTTCAGGATTTTTCCTATTTCTCTATCGCATCTTTTCTACCATTTCAAGGAATTAGAATTTATACATATCTAATCCCGTATATACAAATAAACTGAACCAAAACTGAAAGAGATGAAAAGGCCAGATTACAAATTTAGCTGGAAAATAAAATCGGCTTCCCCAAATGCGGCATGGAATTAAACAGATTTGCGACCTAAAAATACCTTTCTGTAAGGTGGTGGGGGGCCCAATTTAGAAAACACAATTGGGATCGGTGGCGCATTGCGAGCCTCCAAAATATTTAAATATTCAAATTTCCGACACGGTCCACGGCATTAACAATTCCGAACCCGCGAAAAGGATTTTCTCACTTTGAGGTCGGATTTTTTCGTTCTGTTTTTTTTTTTTAAATTTTTTCCTTATTTAACCCCGAAAGAATGGAATCTCCTGTTACGTTTCATCCGAACACGGTTACAGCACACAGCTCTGAATAGGCGGGAAGACAATCGACCCCGCCGGTTATGCGATATTGTTTCCAACTATTTATCACCGGATTTTCCGAGAGTTTAAAGGGAAAAAAGGAGCGGGGAAAACCGCGGGCACAATTTGTCCTACTCTTCCCCAGAGGATAAGTCATAGGGGCTTATATAATAAGTTAACTCGGAGTGGGCTCGAACAAATGAAAAGCGACCACTAAATCAAAAGCTTAGAAATCCCGGAACGGGGCCGCGAATAAAAGTCCGGGATTTTGTTGGGAGTTCAGCGCGGTCCAGGAGCCTCGATTCATCACATCGGGCGAACGTATTAGATGATCCGGCCTTAAGACAACGGTTTGGATGATAACTAAGATTTTCTGCAATGATATTAATATTATGCATTATATGGTATTGTAAATTTGCTAGACTGACAACTTATTTTTGGCAGAATGCTACTGAAGATTGTGAGAAGAGAGATAGAGAGAAAGAAAGGGAGGACGTACTCGAGTTCGAGTGTAATAACGCAGCACGTGGCCACTTCATCCGTCTCCGCCAACTTCAAGGCTGCTCTCTAAAATTTATATATTTTAATGACATTTATTTGGCGAATAATTAAAAATTCCGCTCCCTCTACTAGGATTGGCCCAGACCCGGTCACAAGCTAAATTTATTGATCTTAATTTATTGGGACCACCCATACCCGTCTGAAAAGAACGGACCTAAACCGTAAATTTGGACTGCTAAGACCTCTTTTGAAAAGGACCTCACAACTTACTACACACAACAAACTGACAATATACAAATCCATATTAAAACCGATATGGACTTACGGAATAGAACTATGGGGTTCCGCCAAGAAATCCAAATCGCCCGCAGTCAAAAGTCCTTCGTACCATCCTTAATGCTCTCTGGTATGTTTCTAACCACACAATCCACCATGACCTCAACATACCAACAGTCGACGAAGTCGCTAAATCTCGGTTCCTGAAGTTCCCTCCTTCAGTCCCTTTCCTCTCTTACCCATCCATTATCCCCCCACGTTGGCTTAAAGGCCACTGGCCTAGAGATCTTCTTAGTCCAAAGCCGTAACCTGCTCATGTGACAAAAGTGCCATCATTGGGTGGTCTCTTTTATCGAGACATTCACGTGAAAAACAAAACATTCAACATTTGTACCAATAACTATTTGTACAAAAAATAATAAGTTAAAAAAAATTCATTGGTATAACCAACGAAATAACCAAACGTCCAAATCATTTGGTCACTTAACCAGTTTCTAACTGAATAAGAGTTAAAACGATCATCAAATTGTTGTCCACGGTAAACATGAAATAATAAATAAGCTGGATCTCAAATTAAATAAAAATTAACTTATTAATTAATAATCTGCCACCGATATTGTACAAATTAGCGAGTGGAGATAACAGATAGGAAGAGAGCCGATTTTCTACTACGTGCCGTGAAACTACGAAAACATTTCGGCAATTGCCGGTGTATTGAAACGGTGAATGAAAAGCAACAACAATATCGGACTCGGAGGCCGAAAACAATATCGGGATATCCCAGCCCACCATAAAATCGTAAATTAAATCCCAACCAGAATTGTCGCGCAGTTCGCCAAACAATGGACAATGACTCTGTAAATGGCAGATTGATCGGTTAGAAAATCTTGAATGGAACAGGTCGGTTAATAGGGCCACGACGAGGTCGTCGTACTGTGGCGGCCGTGGCACAGATACCGGCGAAATGCTCGATACGCTTTCGAGAACACCAGTTTCTAACAAGTGGTCAGTATTATTTAAATTATATTTATTATGTGCAGGTTGAAGAAGGGGGTTTTTTTTCGACCACGACCTGATAAGTCCCATTGACGACTTGAAGTCCTAATTCGGGACTTACTTATACATACATATTGCTAATGTGCTTGTAGCGTCTCTCTATTACTTGCTGTCTGTACAACCCCATGTTCGGCATGAATGTACATCGCGACATGATGATTTGGGGGTCGAGATAAACCAAGTGTAACTAAGCGGGAACGTAAGATATGATAAATACAATGGTATTGGAATTCCTATTTCTGAAATAAAAAAAACAACTCCCAAGACAGCGCTAAGACGACCAAAAATGCAGAATCTTTGGATTTTATGATTTCCATGAAAGTAAGATAAATGAAATGTTTGAAGTGTTCTGCATTATTGTAATATGAGTATACTCAATATCACCTAGAGTCATTAGTACTGTTGTAGACATGGTTCATTGGTATTCGTCCACCTGAAATACAAGCACAAGTGAAAGCTCGGCCCCAGAAGCAGCGCAGGAAGTTAGTCGCAAAGCGGAAGCCAGTCCGTATTAAAAGCGGCGACCCGAACAAACAGTTTTCCGTATTATTTCTCTTATTGTTATTGTTATTGTGACATGAAGAAGGCCGACGAAACTTAACTGGTCTCACGAAAAAATCCTTCCACTTGTTCCCAGATGGCTGTCCGACCTCCGCCTCCTCGTAGCTCGGCTTCTCCTTCATTTCCATTCTCTCCGATTTATCCGCTTTCTGACTATCTTCAGTTGTTATTTTCACGCACGAAACTCGCGATGGCTTTTATACCCCGATTTCCGGATTTAGGACGTTCGCCCGTGTATAACTACCGGATGTCCTCTAGGAGATCTAAACAACCAAAAAAGTAACTCAACAAAAAAAAATTGAACAAAAAAAAATAAATAAATAAAAATAAAATAAATCCCCGCCGGCTTTAAAATAAATTATTATAATAGTAAATAAAAAGAAGAAATATCGAATAAAACACCACGCCTGTATTGTATGGTCGAATGTCTCGATAAAAGTTTGGTGAATCGAAAATTCGTGAATATTAAACCATTTTTTGACACTAATATATAAGCATAGTAGTTTAGTGTAGTGTATGTTAATAGTAAGAGATGATATACCCCTTTAGTAAATCGGTGCGGATAAAATTACCTGCCTAAGATTTTAGACTAGTAAAATTCGAAATAGCCAAACACCGTTTGTAAATGTATTGCTTTAATGGAATTTCTAATTGGTTATGATTTACATTTAAATTCAATTTTTAAAATCACTTTTTCCGAGTTGTATTGCCTCTAGTGCATGAGCGGATAAGAGGATTGGGCGAAGGACAAAACCTTTGACACACTCAAAAGGGACGTTTGAATCGAACAAAAGAGCACATGGACAGCCTTCAGGATTCCACCGAAAGGTCCCCTCGAAAGGTGACCTTGATCGTATGAAGGTCAAGGTCAATTGTAATCGTTTCGGAACCTGAACATTTTCGTTATCGCCAATTTCGGAGGGAATCGTCAATTAAAATTTGAAAACGAAAAAAACGAAGAAGAAAACCCGTAGTTTCAACGCCTCTCAAACCCGTCCAGTCAAAAGTTTCGAGGGCGGGGTTTCAACGCCATCAATATCCGCCCCCGTATTTCAATTTTTCTGACGAAAAAGCTTCCAAACAAATAATATTTTAGGTTATTGTTATTATTTTATAAATTATTTTCGCTCATCACACTTAAAATATCAACTGTTTCGATCTAAATACGGCCTTACCGGAGAAATATTCATGTCAGTCTAAATAACGGAGGTGCCATAGCATCGTGACGATATTGTCTGTACTGCAGGACAATATGAAACTACGGCATGATGCTGGGAATAAAAACGTTTCTTGTGTTGTAAAAAGGAAGTTTTACTGAGGTCAGTTTTCCCTAACCCCCCTCCCCCTATCTCTCGGCTAATAATCCGATCAAAATAAGATTTTACAGCCGGGACCTTTCAATAAATATTCGGCAGGTAAGATATTGGGCCGGAGGAAGAAAAAAGGGGAAACGGGGGGATGGAAAACCGAATTCTCTCTGTGTCGGCCATCGGGCCACATAAAGTTTTCACGTCCCGCACGCCCGTAAAAGATTCGGTCGGATATGAAGCTTGCTTTATGCCGCTCGTATATTTCCGATAGAAAGCGGGGACGGGGGCCTTATAAATGGGGCGTCCGACTATCCACCACCGGCCCCGCACTTATTTCCCGATAAAACGGGACACCAACGGGAATTTATGCGGATTTACTCTATCCCGCGAGCATTGTTTTCTTTGTTGTCTTGTCACCCGTCCGCGACCCACGATCGGAACGCTCCAGGATCACCAGGAGTTCGTCCTCCGTTCACGAAGGAGCTCCAGTAATATTGTGATTGCCACGATTCAGCAAAATATTACCATATATATTAATATGATTTTAAGGCTATTTCCCCTGTACATTAATACAGAAGAACGATAACAGTATGACTGTATTAAACACTATTATACAGTATTAAGGTATAAGAAATAAGTGAGTGGTGACAGAACGTGGTATTTTTTTAGGATGTTTTTCAGTCATTTTAGGTGGATAGGAATATTTTTTCTTTTATTATTTCTACAAGGTAATTTAAATAAGACGACTGTACGTTACGATTTAACCGAAATTATCCTCCCCGCCTACCAAAGTACGGTCGGCGCTTTTTTCTCGCCGAAACTAAATCCGAGCCGAAGCTGGCCTAATTTCGACCTCATAAATACTCGAGTAGTAGGGTGGGAATCGATAGCTCGCGGCGTTTGATTATGTATTTATTGAACGATTTTATTACTTTACCCTCCGCCATTACTTCGCGACTTCGGGTAGCTGGAAAGTGCCAATTCCGAATATTCTGTCTTCCCGGTATCTCGGATTTGTAACAGCCCCCTCCCATCCGATTTATCACAAAAAACCAATATTGAGCTTCGGGCAGGGATTGAGAAATTAATGTTAAAAAAATGATTGAAATGCGTTATTACCACCTAGAGTACGTCATATCAATTTCACTGGTAACACCGGTACGTACATCTCAAAGTGGTAAATCGATGAAATTGTAAACATTATTTCATCGGTCGTATTCAGAAATCACTAAGCTAACTAATCGAATATAATTTATTTACGAAATTACATCGATTTTATTGACACAAGCAACGTTTTATTAACGCTTAATGCCCACCGTATCCCATTCACGGTTTAATATCGGTAAATGGAAATGCGGTTAAATCGGTGAAACGAATCCGAAATTATCGCCAATTTACGCAGCCTATATCTATAGAATTTGATTTGCTGGATACAATTCTGAAAGGGGTAATTTCAAAGGGTACAATCAAAATGAACGTGCATTACACGGATGTCTGGCCTATGATCACTGAGAGCTTTAATTTTAAGTAAGTCTATCTGAAATCAGTTATTTACACAATTTTTATCGAACCTCTCGCCACCGATTTCGTAACCCAATTTCGGCTGTATCAGTTTCGACTGGAATTTTTCCCGCATTTACAAAGGAAAATCGTTAAATTATCGCCTATTTACATACACGAGATATTGCACCGCCGGGACAGGGAAAATTATTTGCCGCGGGACACACAAATTCCTGCCCCTAATTTCGAAGGAGGCGCCTCGAAAATTAGCCGGAGAAAATTTAAATATCATCAAAGATAAAATCGGGGGCCGTGATCCACAGCGTTCCGTTTCGCCGACGGATTTTGTAAATAATTCATGGCAGCCGCTCGAAGCGTATTTCACGAAATTTGGCGGCGCTCGCAATTCAGGACCGGCGGAATATTTCAGACCGTTTGAGAAATTAGGCCCGAATTGCAAGTTGACTTATGAGCCCGCTCCCCCCACGGTCGATCCTATAAAGCGATGGGCTCAAAAACCCATTTCAGGGAGAAGAATTACATCGGCGCGAATTATTATTAACTGCGAATTCTGTTTAATCTTTCTTTTGTCTGGGCCTTTCCAGTCCCAGCCGCCATCACCACAAAGCGGTATATTAGTATGCGCTGAGTCATGATCAAGTATCACATGCAACCAGGTCGATCTCAGTAGCGCTATTTACCACTATACTACAGTGCTACTTGTAACATAAAACCATTGTATTTAATGTACTAGGCAGTATTAGCGTTCACCATTCAACAACTGGGTCATGTTATTATGCCTAATACTCTCCTGGAAACCACTATTTTGTGGCCAAAAACCGAAACCAGAACAGAAGAAACAAGTAGACTGTATATAATAATATTTCAAATCAATATTTCCAGTTGAAAGTTGCAAAGCTCCAAATAAAAAAAATGAAAGATTCGGGATGAAATACCATATAAACGGTTTTCTCTTGAGATCTCTGCATACCGGTCACGATTTATAGGATTAAAAATGGGCATTTCTTCAAGTATCTTTCAATCGTTAATTAGGCAAAAAAGAAATAAAAATAATAAACAAAATACTTCTCGAATTGTACAACAGCAATCGGGATCCACCGCGGAGATAACGCGGATTGACAGGTTAATTAATAACACTTCATCGAGTGTAAATATGTATCAATTACTCCATTAAATATTATGAATAATTACTCCAGTGTTAGGGTGTGGCTGAAGGCTCACAAACCAGCAGTAATTATCTTTGATGGGGTGTAATAAATCATGGAGGATTGCAAATAATTCCACAGGCATCCGAGTCTTTATGACGCCCGCGAATCGCAATCGCAGACGTTCTGATAAGACTGAAAAATCGGAACATTCCAAGCTCCGGGAGAAAATAAGTACGCAAGTGCTTGCGGGAAGGGTTTACTGTAATATTGCGGTTTAATCTAAAGCAATGGGCTAAGTTGGAAATGTTATGAGCTAATCCTCATCTCGGTGCTTGAGGAATTTTTCGAACCCAATTTTTGCCAATGTATGTGTTTCTAAATTTAACGGTTTTTTTTTCAATGCTCCGTCTAATTAAAAACAAATCTGTAAGAGGGACCGAGTACAAATTGTAATTGTTTTTTAAACATTGAAACTTTCGTACTCGATCGTTCCAGTCCGATTTCCGGAATGAGGAAATTCCGACGAATTTCCCCACGTCCGGAAATTCGCCTCGAATTATCTGTATTATAGCATTACAGTTTGTTTGTACAGACAGGCTACAGAGTCTTATGGCCAGGCAGTACATTCAAACACAAAACCGGATCAAACTCTCTAAACAGATGTTTAGCCATGAACAGAAATAAAAGAAAATTAAATAAATAAAAAGAAAAAAAACATCGATTGCGATTGAAGACGATACCTGGAACGGAAGGTTGAAGAGACCCATGTCGCTGGCGGCCGAACCGAGGCCACTGTTCTTCCAACTCCAACTTATCCTGAAATTATAATATGAAGTTTAGTTTCGAGCTGATATTTTGTTTTAATTACATCATTCATGAATAGAACAGCGATCGTTAATCTTGGCTGCGTTTAGGAAAAACGTTCGTCACACCGTATAAGGGAGTACGAAATACAGAGATTCATTCTCAGCCCCATAAACTGTTGACACTATTCCAGCTCTATAATTTTGTGAGTTTCATTCTTAAACAATAAATTTGCGGAATAAGGATTAGACGATTTTAAGTGGCATCGTTTTTACTCCCTCGTGAATCCACCACGACGTTAGTCTTGAAAATTTAACTCAGTACTTTCACCAGATTTTCGTATTCTGATGAATGCATAAAGATATTATGTTATCGATAATGTGCTACATACAGGATGCGATAGCTTATCGTCACAGGGCCTGAAGCGGGACATTTATAACCAGTTGTTCATTCTGTTCTCATATAGAAAAAACAGATAAATAGCCTTTGGACTAAGACTGGAATGTGTCCTTAGCATTCGATAAGGCACGTATTATCGATTAGACGCAAGTGATTGAAACTAGGCGTATATAAGGGCTTACCACCTTAATTCAGTCAGGGACTTATAAAAAGAGAAGTAGATTAGCATGAGCGTGAGTAAAGAGTCAAATGAATGCGATATGAATAGTCCACAGATAGCTGACGTAATTCGGTGGACAAATTCCTCAAACGATGAAACGAATTTTCCGTTAAGTTACTAATTACCCCTAAATCTAACATTACGATTCAGTAGAGTGCCATTTCCCTGTCGCGCTTTTTTCGAAAATCTGCCCCGATTTTAAAATTCCTGCAGGGGGGGCGGTAATGGACAAAATTAAACCTGGGGTCTCACGGCCCCGACAAATTACAGCGGCTGCAGAAAAGGCGGACTGCAGACTGCGTGCAGGGCCCGAAGCTCATTAGGGCGGAAAAACAGAATTAACCACCCCCTGCCCTGTTCGGAATCGCCCTTCGGCGAATGTAAATGTGTACGTGGCGTATCAGAGTCTGCAACGGGGAGACAAACACACACACAATAGCTAATTAGCCCTGTAAAGGAAGCGGGGGGGGGCACCAATAACAATAACAACAACGCCGATTGGGTTCGGTTAAACAAGGGACGCACCGGAGGAGCCCTTTTATTGGCCGCCACATGCAACAGACTCGTTCGGAGCCTCCTTATTACGTTTCCTTATTCGCGGATAATTGTCCTGTGCAGGGGAACAACGACGTGTTCACCATTCAAATGGGTTTACATTTCCTTGAAATGTTTCCTTTCTAAACACTGAGGATGCTCTGCCGAGAAATTTCTCGGGCGGTACGCGCCCTACCGAGATCATTCGTGTATTCATAGACAAATTACAACAGATGGGACAACAAAACTGTGGTTTCAGTCCCATCCTGATGAATAGCCCTTACAGAACCTCAAGATTTATACGCTGATCTTAATGGTGTTAAAGTTGTTTATCGTAAAATATTATAATTATTTCCGTTCGATCATACGGCGAAATTCCAGGCGACTGTCATAGTATGATAGATTGAGTATTCCTGGTAGAGCACATAATGGAAGAGAGACCACACTGAGATGTGAAACACATACCTAGTGTGAAATAAACAGTAATCCAAAACGCGTTACTACGCAAATGGCTCCGAACCTCTGATTAGCGACAAGACAAAAAAAATAAATACCAAAAATCGGTTCCTCACAGGCAACAACATGCACTGAAAATGGCGAGCAGCCGAAACCGGTCTAGCTAAGCCACCGAACCACCGACAACTGACAGAAGATCGAATGGACTACGGCATTCAAAACCCTCGCATACCAAACACACTCGTATTCCAGTAACTAACTACACGTTCGTAAGTGGCCCAATCTTAATATCGAATGGTTGCGAATCCTACTTTATGACTAGTCCGAATAATGGTTCACAATCCTGAATTATGACGACGACGATCCTAGACGATGACAAACGACTGAGTAGTGAATCGATATAAATGTATGCTTTGTCAGGGCGGTCTGAGATTGATAAGCGCATTATCACACCACTCCAGTTGATAGTGGCACAGGAGTGAATTCACATTCGCAGCTTCAACACAAATTTGACTTTTTGAATCCGAATCGGAAGTAAATTTTCGTCTCTATTACCAATTGGCATTAACGCAGACTTGGGAGTTGGTGAAAGTCTCGGCGATTCAACGATGCAGTGGAATGCAATTGTATGAGAGGAGTTTATAACTTGTTGCCATCGCTACCGACCTTTATGGAATCGTTATGCCAACTACCGAGTCAAAAGTTTCCCCCGGAATGAAAACAAGGCCAATTATTCATTCAAATAATTAAGAGATGTCGAATACCGGTGGCAGGATGCAGAAAATGAGCTTTCCATGAGATCGGCCTTGGCAAGAACAGAGAGACTGCCGGGAAACATTAGATATTCACGGTTCGTGACCGCCGCCATCTTAATCGGAATAACATTTAAATGCAGTCAAGGGTTTCAACGCTCTCGGAAGATGCTGTCGCAAATATCCCGGCTTAGCGTTCCCGGTACTCGAAGCCACTTGATCCTGTAGATACAAAGAAATTAATTCATCCCTATTCCCCAAACAATCCTACCCGCGGTGAATAAGTAAAAATGCCCCGGCTTCTATCTAGACAAAAGACCGGCATGGAATCCGTCACATAATGTTAAAAAGACATGAAGTCAACAGACGATACAAATTTAAACTAAAGTATTTAAAATATTGGAAAAATTTATAATAAACATAATATTACAAGGTTGTAAGTAAGCTTTCATGCTTGAGTGTATTGGACACAAAAACGATCCCAAAACATTACATCAACAAGACTTCTTGTTGACTAACAATGGTTATGCAAACATGCCGCGGTAAAAGACAAATATCAATCTCAAATAAAATTAATCACTTAAGACTAATTACTGTATTACCCAATTTCTAGCCAATACTCAGAAATTAGGAATATTAATCGAAATCAATGCTGCGTTAAGATACACTTTGAAATGAGGCGCGCCAGTATTAAACTTTGGCAAAGAGACAAATTTGTAAGTAAACGCCGGTAATTAAGACTGTACAAGGCGTAATCACTACTGTGAATATAAGCTTAACCGATCTGAACAGGCTTTCGGTTAGGGTAAACGCCGAGGCGATACTCACGACGATAACTCCTATAAACATAGTATATAAACCATAAGAAAACATTACACCCTTATGTTTCATAGCGATAAGGGGACATTTTTTTTATAAGAAACGTAGTGTACCGCGCGATATATCGTGTATTTCACGTGGAAAATTATTATTATTTAAATTTGTGAAACGAGGGGGACGTTTAATCGGCATTTAATAACAGGTTAGGAGAACAAAGTCATTAATCGAAACACTGTGAATGTTGCCCGCATTGGGAAATGGCACGAAAGGTGGATGAGGTAGGTAATCTATAGTAGGAACACTGAAGTCCTGATACTCCATTAATGTGTATATTGCATATAATGCATGTTTATTCAAGATTTGAAACATCAGTTGTTAGTAGAAATTCTAACTGAAGACGAATTTGAACCCAGGATGTAATTTGCAGCACTTTTGTGGACCTTTCAGTACTGAAGTACCTAAATTAACTTAAAAAGTTTTTGAGAGTTGAAACTGAGCGCATACTTGAAGGAAAACCTCTGTATATAATATACAAGGAATCACTGGAAATGGCCGACTGTTAGGTATTCAGGGAATCGAGCCCGGCTATCAGAAACACGTCAACAGAAGCGATAAGGAATACATCGCTTTCCTTCAGGTTCGCCCGACTTATCTTCAACGTAAATAGAGGTGATATATTAGATGCGATAATACTAAGCCCCCGACATTACTTTGCATCTGCCTAACCCTCACGTGAATTTTTTCCCTTAAAACTCTTAACTCAATGATTGAACTGCCTTGATACCAGTAATAAACATAAGAGTTCATGATAACACTCAGTAGTGCATGGCGAAGATAATTCTTAATTATGAGATTTGGACTGAAATATTCACCTTGTATTGCACCTTCTATAGTAGTTTAACTATACAACTTAACTTTTGAAAAAATGCAGGGTCATTTTATATTTTAATATAAAACACGTAAGGTATTTTAACAGTACCCTGTCCGACTTGTACACTACTATTTTAATAGCAGTATATGCTAGCAGAAATTCTAAATATAACTAACAACGCTAACAGTGATAAGAGGATGTCCTCTGAAATGTGTTTCTCATAAGAAGGTCAGATGCCGGAGCTGGCCCAGTTTAAAGTCAAATAGACGAGTACGAAGAGGAAATAATTCAATTTTCAATTCTTCATATATAATTTATATGAAACATAAATGTTTCGCATTTACTGTTATTGTTAATACACATTATAATAAACATGTATATTTCAGGGGTAATTAAACACAATAAATGTTATGGGGTGAACTAATGACGCCGTTAGGTTTAGAGTTAGGCATATTTAAATAACACGATTATACAATGTAGACCAATATCAACTACAAATATCAACAATATCTGTGTTCTCTATGAAAACAGATCTGTACGGCAGGGTTTACCAACGTCGGAAGCGTTATATAAGAGTTACGTAACCGAAACCGAAACGCGTTCCAGTAAAGTCCCGGCGCGAGAATAAAACAGCTTGCTCGGTTTAAATTTGTAATTGAGAGAAAATTAGGTCCGCCACCGGGGTTCGAACCCGCATCGACACGTTAACGCCACGCCGCTTTAACCAATACAAATAACTAACCAGTATAAATATATCTTTAAATATTCATAAGATACTGCAGGCAATATACAGTGTTGTTTGATACATGCATACCTTTCTACATTTATATGCGTACCAAAATAGCTTTAACCAATATGGTATACTGGACCCTAATTTGGGGTGAATCCGACGTTGTTAAGAGATGCAAATTTTACTTCGAGTTCAACTCATTAAAGTATATTCACTAAAAAACAGATTGGGGCTTACGTTCCCGGTGTTCCGAACGACATTCAATTCCGCAAATTATATTAAAAACTGGCATAAATTACAAATTTAAAAGTTAAGCGACTAGCGTTCATTCCTCAGACAGGATACCAGCTGGTGGATTCCTGTATTTGGAAAGTGAGTTATGGAATTTGATAAGGTCCCTTGAAACCTATTTGACGGAGATAGTGCCCATATCACCTGCTTTGACCTTCTAACTGAAAGCGTATTCAGATTACGACGTTTCGGGGTTCTTCCTCGGGCGCAATGACGCTATCAACGTTTAACTCAGGACCAGGACTCAGGAAGTTTATACACCGTAGTATTCTCACACGATTAAATGGTCGCAACCGATAGCCGGTCACAGCGCTTAGTCCTTAATGTAAATATTAGTACAGTGAATACAATAAAGTTAAATTTAAGTGCAGCAACTACAAAGTAAATGCCTCGAGTTCGATCCCCGAGAAGGGCCTAACTTGAAAATATCTCGACCGATTCAGAGTGAATTTCGTGAAATTTATTTCTGCCGTGCCAAGTGAAATCGTTTACGCGGTTCGTCGGAAGGACGGACCCGCCGTAGAACTGAAACTTTCACTGTAAATGTAAGCCTTGGGCAACTTTAAGTTAATTGCGCCGCCGATTGCGAAAATCGGTTTCCCCGCAGCGGACGACCGGGATAATGTCGCAAACAAACGAGTTTAATGCGAAAACATTTTTTGATTTTTTTTAGACGTTTTTTAGATAAACGGTAGATTTGAAGCCAGATAGGAATGTCAGGGTTGTTTGTGTCCCACTAACGGCGTGATTCGCCGTCTTCAGTATCGTTTTCGTCAATAGGGACGGACAGGAAATCGAAAGAACTATGGCATTGTGATTTATCTCTAATCTTGGGCATCCCGAAGGAAACCCAAGACAGGATGTTATCTCCGGAAAGTCAGAGACGTAAAAAAAACAACCTTATACAGGCGAAAATAATTAAAAGTTTTCCCATAACTTTACGCAAAGTGGCAACTCATAATGTACCCCCGTCCCACCATCCCATAAAAAGTTGGAGCTGTTCATCACGTGGTAATAGTCCGCTCCACATGTAAGTAAAGGAAATTCCAATATTAACCGCCCGTATGACGTTGCCGTAAATCATAAAGGCTTAGTTATTTCAGTTACTTCTTTACAGTTGATGTTGGGTTGCAGCAATCAACAAAATAGACAAACGACACTCGGGCTATATGAGCTACCGTCGTGATTAAATCAAATCTATAATTCGATCAGTTTATTTCCAAAGCGCGACCCGGGTTCGAACCCCCTGGCCGTGCACCAAATAATGTCAATACGAAGCTGGGATCCATTAGGACATTAGTTCGAAAAATAATGCGTTCAAGTGACAATATGATCAATGATAACGTCAATAGTAACACTCAAGTGTCAATAATTCATACTTGAGAAGCTCGTTGTATTACTAAAGGAAAATGCTGCTAATTGACTCTATGTATTTTAAAATGTTATTTAATGCGCGTACTTGGGTGAGTGTGTTTCGATTTCGAACTATAAAACGCGCCAACGGATTGTAGCTTCTTTATAGCGATGAAATACTTAAGTTCAGGCTTACTCTCGTACGTGTCCTCTTCACTACAGTTCGCGTACTCTCTTCAATACACTTGCGAATACACTTTCGAACAACACACGAACGGTCGGCCGGGTTGATATTAACGTTTCGCCGAGAGCTTTTCGTTTTACTTCTCCGCAGTTGAGGACAACAGAGAGGAGGCGGCTCACGCACGGACTGAGAGTAGAAGGGGAAATTCTTGGGCCGGTTTCAAATGGGGAGGGGATGGGATGAGCGTGAAAGTAGGGTCAGCGGTGGGGGAATACGGCCACGAGGCGTACTCAACCAATAAAAAGCGGAGTTAACCGCGTATACATTCGAGGAGAGATAATTTATATACAATAAGTATAGATTTAGAATTGGGAAAGAGACCCCTAGTCTAGACCTGAACCGCTAGTAGAACTATCAATATATTAGACTCGTTCCTAGTAACAAGTATCACTCAGGACTCTGTATTCATGCGAGTCTTGTCCGACCACTCGCAGTGCGCATGCGGGAATGAGGACAAATGTGATCACGTTCAACGCACAGCAGGTTGAAATCTATAATGAGTTATATCGTTCAAAATACCTAATTGAACTGTCAATGAAAGTATTTGTTCCGATAACTACGAGGATTACGGCGGTCTTTGTCTTTCGCGACTGAAAGAAAAAAAATATTTTAGCGGGCGAAGAGCGCCCGAAAGAAAAGGGTCCGGGCAGTTTAATTGAAAATAAACAATTAGAAGGTTTTAATTAGGGTATAACCAAAGCTCGGAACAGCTGTAGAGAACTGAGATTTTTAATTTGTTCAGCCCGACCATTGTTTTCCCCCTAATAAACCGGTGAAAAACTTTTTCCACCAACTTCCAGTCCAATCCCCCGACTGCCTCCTTAAGAAAACAAGCGTACTTGGATCGGTCGAGACATCGAATAACTCTTGTTAACTGTTAGTACCATATCTCTTGCGATATACAATCGTCAATTAGGTCTTAAGATGGTAAGAGGTCTCATCCCCTCGGTCCGTCGTTATATATATTTCGATACACAAGTATCGAGTGCGGTTGAGGTTTAACGAAAGGCTCTTAATTTACATATCTTGAAGAATAAAATAAATAAAATAGGTGCAATGTCAATAGTTTGTCAGGACAACTTTCTAGGTCCTAGATAGTTTCCTAGAAATATAAACATTTAAAAAAAACGATGTGAAGCAAACTCCCAAAAGGACTACACGACTTAAAGCGAGCTTTTATAAGTTCCCAGAGATTTTGTTTTCCAAATGGTTCGGTGACCGACAATACCACCAAATCGGCAGCGTAGCGGGTATGTGGAGGGTATTGGAGTTCCATCAGATTAATTTAAAAAAGTCGACTTATTCAAAGTCCGTAAATGTTAAACAACTTTGCCATGCTCACTGAACGGCATTCTCGCCCACGTTTAACGCGCCAGAACGTACGGCCATATTATCGATACCGGTTTTAAGTAAAATAATAAAATTCTGAAACTTTATTTACCTGAAAAGCGTGAAGATGGGGCTACGGCGTAGACGAGGAGATCCCCTGCGGTGTATCGGCTTTCGTTGAGGCGAACGGTTTCGACGAAAAGTAAGAAAAAAGAAAAGAACTCTCGATTATTTCATATATCGTCCGTGATTTCGGTTCCGATTATTACCTATCGGTTATCTTATTTCTTTCCTCCGAAAAATTTTTAAAACTTTTTCTTATTAATTCATTAATTAATTAAAAACTACTACTTTTATTTTTTTTGAGTCCGCTCGTCGTCGGTTTACAAACAACTCTAAATTATCTTCTATGACCTATTGTGTTAATTTTTTTGTTTGTTTAAGTACTACATGTATAAAACATTGTATTAATTTTAAAATATCACATATCGGTTGAGTATATGATTGCTAATTATCGACTAATTTAGAAGATGCTTTCTTTATTTTTTTTGCTTTTGTCTGCCTCTCTCTCTCTCTCTCTTTCTTTCTCTGTGTCTCTCTCTCTCTCTCTCGCTCTCAAGGTGTGGTTGGGGCCGCGGACCGCGGCCGCCAATCTTCCCACTCCACTGCTACCTGAAATCAAAAATTTTTCGATTACAATCTATTATTATAATAATACAAAACTATTACTAACGCTAGCAGTTCCAAAAAACGGGTTATGTCAGTAATTCCGGCGTTATAACGACAATCCTCTTTTTGGAAATGTTACTCTTGTCAGTGGCATAATGAACATGGTGCTTCATAGTACTTTCAGGTTACTTCGTAATCAACCGACTTTACGATAAGTAACCGGAGTAATCGATCATAATAACAATGTTAAAGATGTGCATCGTTATTCTTTCATAATATTATACACACCTTCCGATTACATAGATAAATTAAAATATAGTGTAAATCACATTCATCGAAACATTCTGGTTAAATGAAATGCACACAACACAAAACTCGTCCTTGCCTCGTGTAATAAATCAGCCCGTAAAGAAATTCGATGAGTTTGAGAAAAGGTCCAAGAGAAAAATGTGGACCATTTTCCAATTCTTTCTGCCTAGTACACAATTTTTACCCCTAAAGTGCACAAAGTAAAAATAACCGCGAAGTGTACCTCTCTTGGTCGGCACTCGAGTGAGCACCTTAGCTTCCTCACCGCGTCAAGGTGGAGGTACGTCGAGGAAGATTATTTACCTTTTTCTTTCCCGAAATTTGATATTTATTTTTGGGTTTCAAGTTTTGATACAAAAGTACCGCTTCTTTAATACGGGAAACTCTTATTTAAGGCACAAAATCGCAAGGTTAACGCGATATAGCTTATTGTTCAAATAAACATGGGCGGATGCTGTTGATTAATGTGTAAATTTAAATTCTCGATTGAATTTACGATAACGAAAGAAAATGTGTTGATATTCAAAAACGAGCCATCTCAGACACAAAGTCAGACAATGCAAAACATACTCTACTCATCGATAGTATTCAGTGTTAGTAATAGGTGACGTAAGGCCTATTTCGAAGTAACTATACACATCTCAAGCAGTAAAATTCCTATATCGAAGCTAGCATGAAAATTTGGAATCGTTCGATTGAAAACAAATTAGCTAAAGCTCCTCCTCCGTATACATTTCTGTCGGTGAATGCATACCGAGAATCTTTGCGATATACAATTTCAGTCGGCAATGGTCCGAACTCAAACAGACATGCTGTTCCATATACGTGCACTGGATTTAAAAGAAATACAAAACAAATTGTTTCTAATTACGTGACTGTACAAAAGACGGTGATAATAACACATTGATTACTCAAAAAGTGTGTACAATTCCTTTACAAGATACATAGGCCATTACGAAATAAGTAACTTTTACTTTACAGGTGGTACATCTATCTGTAACATAAAATACCGTGAGCCAAAATGTTTGCCAAATCTATGAACAAATGCCTCTGTGCTCTACGCCACATCGAATATCAATCCTGGCATTGCAAGATATATTTTCATTAAAAAAAAATAATAATTTTCCCATACACCTCTGTACACTGACTATATAGTGATCCATATATATATATATATTTTTTATTAACATGCTTCGGAATATTCGAACCGGATGCGAGTCTAAAAATACATTGTCTAATACGTCATTGTATAATAAAAAAATAACCATAAACCATTTGCAAGCAGTGGTTCAAAATCTACTGTTAGCGGTACAGCAGGGTTCCGGATAGTACTGTACTGCGAGGAAATGCTTCCAGAGCGACCGGCCGTTACAAACCTTAGCCCCGAAGTTTAACACAGATATAAAAGAGTTACACAGCAAACTGAACCTACCCACACAAGTAGCCTACACTTTTCAACAACCATGCTATTAAAAAATATCGTATACAGAACTGAATCATGTAACCAAAAAAACAAGTTCGGCCTCAAAAATCATTAAAAATCTAACATGCATTTATGGTGGCCTTTCTAGTCTGTTGGTGATTCGAATATTTATGTTGTTTTTTTTGGTGGACGGATTTTTTATTTGAGAAAAAAGTGAATATTTAGGAATTTATGTATTTAAAAATCGCGTTCAGTACCGGCGGTACCTCTCTTGGTAGGCACTGAAGCGTGCTTTAAGCTTCCTCACCGCGACAAGGTGGAGGTACTTCGAGGAAGATTTCAATAAGACGAAATTCAATTAAGTAGGCAAAAAAATTACTATTGTTTCAGTTCTAGCTGCAGATTTTTGTATGTAGAAATTTGAATTGAATTATGCACTAAATAACCAACCTAGTGAATTTATTCAATATATATAATAATATTATGTCTAATATTAAATACACGACGGGATACTTAAAATTCAAATACTAGTTTCAGCAGCAACTAAAAGTTCTAAACTATATTCGCTGACACAGTTCGACAATAAATTTCAGGGATGGATTCAATAAAAACAAATTATTTAATATATGAATAAATAGTCCCATTGTAGTTTAATAAGCCGAAATTTCGGAGAATTTACGCATTTATTATCATACCGTATTTTTTAAATATAACTAATCCCAAAAAATTACTGTCGCTCTGTGTATATATATATATATATATATATATATATATATATATATATATATATATATATATATATATATATATATATATATATATATATATATATATATATATACACTAAGTATAATTACACTTCAATAAAGCCTACTTGTGCCTACTCAAAATTCGCTTCTATAAATATGTCGAAAACTCAAATGCAACTCATCAATTTTCAGCACCGTCCCCATTATAGTTAATCTACAACTACTTTTCTAAATTATGTTAGGACTAACCACTAATGTTAATACATTAATAAATTGAAACAATAGCGAAACATTCCATCCCAAACATTCGTTTTTTCCTAAATGCACGCAATAATGAGCTTCATGTATCAACACCGGGCTTCATCGTTTGTATCGTCTAAAGTCTATCATACTGTTCATACGAATTATAAGTAGATGAAATATTATGGTGGCAATTTCAAGATCTAGTCATTAAATATAATTATATTTAGAATATCGTAATTATTCATACAATATTATAGAATAACAGGAAAAAACGGCATTAGTATCGGCAAATCAAGTACGCATGTAAGATTATTCGATTTAATAACGAGTTAAAATATTATTAGACAATATTGGAACTTGGTAATTTAAATTACTGAATATTTTTATGAGCAATATTTATCAGGTTTTTTAAAATACTTCGACTATATACACAGTGGAACGAAGGCGAAGAAAATACAAGATAACATCGAAGCATCAGTGCGGATACATACAAATGCTTATAATATTCCATTAGGTATAAAACTCGAGACAGACATTCTGAAAAATTGCAAGCTAAATGCATCCTGCGCAAACGTAATTTCCACTTCTAAACGCTTAAAAAGTAAAATAGAGAAACGAAGTTCCTAAATTAAGGAATCGATATTACATTTTGTACACAAGTAGATGAACGGTCATTCGGGTACAATTGCACGAAACATGTTTCGTTTAATGCGTTTAATGTTTCGTTTAATTCGTGTTTAATGTTCAATTTACTAAGCATATTGAATACCGAGCACAATGTCAAACCGAAATTGACACATCGAAAATAAATAAGAAATAATTGAATGATACTAATAGAGTTAAAGGTTGATGGGGAGTGGGGGTGGGAAAGTAGGCCTAGATTAATTTAAAATTGCATAAACAAGTAATATTAATTTAAAGGGACAACTTCAATAAGCTACGATAGTCCAATAATGCAAAAATTGTGCATAATCCCATTCAAATCAGGATACCTACTCCAAACTATAATAGTAAAAGTGCAATAGAGTGTAAGTTATTAAAATTGGTGACAAACTATTAACTGTTAAATAGTATTATCAAATTGGATCTGAAATTGTAAAAAGACATGCCAGCTAAGAACACACTGAGAAGTTTAAAAAAAGTAGACTATAGTATAATGTTTACAGAATCAAAAGATAATTTTGAACAATAAATACAATCGCTTGTGCAAATTAATATATATATATATATATATATATATATATATATATATATATACATAGTAGGCAGCTCAACGTCACATCGATTTATATTAGTCTTTGAGATTTTGGGGAAGTCTATTTTTCATATAAAGCAAAAATTAAACGCCATACCACGTAACTATGTGTTTTTTCAAGCGTAATTGACTACGGAATTTACTGTTATAGCTCTAAAGATATATGAAGTATATGAAAAGGAGTTAATATTCGAGTATTATCTGAATAAAGGACATTCAGTTTAGTACCAGTTATTAGCCCAAATGAAAATATAAATCAATCGTGGACAAATTCGGATATTATAAGAGTACCCCTCTTCGTTCGGCATCTGTGCCTTAAGCTTCCTCACCGCGTCAAGGTGGAGGCACTTCGAGGAAGTTTTTTTCCTATCCCACGATTAAATATCTGTTCGGGCTGCGCTTAAACGAGCGAAATGTGAAAGATTGCAAGTGGAAGAATTGAAAATCATGAAGGGCCGCCAACCTTTTCCCAACTCACATGCTCTTTTTATGTTCATGCCACACACGACATTTTTTCGGGAACAGCAGAAATTCAGAAATGCTCAGAGTGAAAAAAAATACGAACTATTATCTGTAAAAAAAAATGTATAGGTAAAATATGTACAGAACGTGCGCGGAGCAGCAGTTTTGGGTAGCTCGAAAGCAGATCGATCTGACGACATACGATGGCAGAAACGTTGAAACAGTCAAGTAGAAACAGGTTACCTTTTTGAAATTTAAACTTTGTCTACCATTTTTTCCAGTACAGAAATATTGTTAGTCGCATTCAAAGTTAAATCGTTCGCAATGTACAGTTGAACCTCCGTTAAGGAATGAAAAAATCATTTCTGATATCATTCTGATGTACCCTCGTTCTATGGTGTTTTGAAATATGGACGTAATAGTTTAATTAAATCAACTTTAGCTTAAATATATTCAAAACGTTTTGTTGTAAATTCTTTTTATGAACCTAAAATATTCAATTGATGAAAATAGTATTTTAATTAATACATTATAAATGAATAGTTTTGTAAATATAGCTTGAGTCAGTTATTACAGTTAATAAAACCAATTCACATTCAGTGATTATAAGTAATTGTTATTCATTTTCAAACACAATTGATTGTTTTCTATTTGTTTTACATTTACAAATAAACTTTATAAAATTGATAAACATTAACATTAAAAGGGAATATTATATTTAAAGGAATGTATTCAACTTCGTCCTATGGAATGAATTGTATTCATTATCAGAGGTCCAACTGCAATCATGCCTGGCCATGTTCGTAAATTTACATGACCACTAACAATCCAATAGAGAACACTAAATCAAAAAGGAAAGTACAGTTTTCGAAAACCGAAACATGCAGGCGTAATATTCCAACGATTTTCACAAAAAAAAGACATAGAAGTCTGGAAATGCATCGTGCACAGCAGATTGTCATTGGATAAATTACAAATTCGACATATTGTACAAAAAGATCAATCGAAAAATCGCATTCCATAGCATTCCTGTACGTTGAAAACACACTCTGCCGAGCGTAAAAACTAGAGAAATATAAAAATTTTAAAAAGGAGAGAGACAAAAAATTCATGAATTAAACAATTATGATCGTTTGTCACTGCTCCGGGGACAAACAGGGCAGTGTCAATACTCCATAATTGCATAATTACAAAAAAATCTAGTACAAAATACAAAAAAATATTATAGCTTAAAATTCTAATTTAAGTAGTAAAAGATGTGGAGAAAAGGCGAATAAAAATTTCAGAACGGCTTATATATTAGGCACATGCCTCGAGCGCTAACTGTTATATTAGCCGAAGGTACAACACAGCCGGCGTTAACAAGGTTACCTAAGCGGATTATTTGCAAAAGTACCCCTTCTACCACCACCCCCAATCCCATCCCTTGGGATTTGCTTAGTGTACCTCTCTTGGTCGGCAAACCTGCTGCCTTAAGCTTCCTCACCGCGTCAAGGTGGAGGTACCCAGAGGAAGATGACTTAGTCGCGGACTTAATTTCACAGCCCCCCCCCCACACCCGCCGCCGCCCTCACTAATTGAATAGCGCTGCTCAAATACTTCGGGAAAACTAGAACGGTTCTCACGGCCCGAGACAGACCGGTTTGTCCGAGAAACGAGTCTAATTAAATCCCAATATCTATGTATATAACTATGTAGAGGCGCAGTATGCATGTATTTTCTTTTCGGTAAGAGCATCGTGGAAAATTAGTATCTGTAGTAGATTTTGCGGCAGAATAAACAGTCGTCTATTTTCGAATAAACGAATAACGAGATATTTTTCCTAGACATTTCTGCGCCTCATCTGCAAAGTGGTCATGACATAAATATACCTACAATCTTTTTTAAACGCTTTAAGCCCTCTTACTCCGAATCAAGTCTCGTGACAAAGTGCTAAGCCCGCGATATCACGTCAGACCAGTAAGGGTCCAGTCTGGAGAGAAGCCTATTAGCACTTCCGGTTGAGTATGCATATTTTGAAAGGGTAAAAATAAGGGATTAAAATTTTAAATAATATTTTCTTAATTTTTCCCCCCTCCCCGGGCATTCCAATCGCCGTTTCATGACTGGCGACATTATTTCTCCTCGCGGGGCTCCAGTTACGACCCGCTCCACCCACCAGTTGCTTTTAATTCCACACCGCCGAGACTATTCACCCGGCTTTACAACAATGGGTCAGTCGATGAGTCAATACGCTCTCATCATCATCGAGCCCTACATAGGTTTCTGATTGCCGTTTGAGTTAATTTCAGGGCCCAAAAACCTATATTAATTAACCGATTAACAAAATTCTCAAATAAGACAAACAACATCCCCCAAAAGAACACAATAACAAGATACATATATATACACAACACAAACTGACAACACAGTAGTGACAGTGACAGTGTGCAGTGAGGATGCCCGAATAGCATCCAAAGTGCCAATAGTAACACCGCTACTGAAGATGGCGAGGAGCCGAAACCGGTCTAGCAAAGGACCAAACCAGCGAGAGAAGGCAGAAACACAACAAAGCTACAGATGTAAAATTCTAAGTGATCATGAGTCATACGCCATACAACAAAGTACGCGGGTACTCGTTGCTTATTTATTTCTAATCGAATTATTTAAGTACGGTTTGCGTAAAAATGTTATTCAGTCGGAGGAATCGATATTCATTTTAATAATTTTTATTTTGTATGTTTTTACGTTTATAAATTTACATTAACTACTGTCAGTTTCCACTGTCCAGCATCATTTATGGACAATTTTAAATTTTGAAATATCATTTTTTTTAATTACTGGAGGTCGTGGCTGGAGAATATATATATTTTTTGGCGTATCAGAGGGTTATACCCTCAGTTCAAAGGCATGTAATTTCCAGTTTTGTATATATCCTCAGTCCTGTGTGTTATAAACGTGTTTGTTGGGTATAATAGTTTTTGGATTATGAACTACTGTTGGAGCGAAATAGACTACTATCTTTTTATATTTTCTAATTTTATCTACCTAGTTTAGTCTCAATCCGGACAGGGTTCGGTATCCTCTTATCAACCACAGTAATGAACGTAGTTTCTAGTTTGCAAACTGGAAAATGATTGAACCGGTTTAAAACTTAAAGTTTTAAACTAGTCGAAAATAACCCCTCTAATGAATTCCAGTATAAAATATTAAAACGTTAACATTAAAGATTATTAGTATTACTTTTAGTTACGTAAAACGAAAATGGTCGCACATGCTTGGCTTGAAACGGCGGGCAGAAATGAAATAGTGACGGCAAAAACGCGTATATTTACGGTACCGAAATTAGGGCCGCGGCGGGGAAAGCGATAAGGAAAATTGGACACACGTGTGGGGTCGGTGCGCATCCGCCCACAACAGCTCCCATTCACTTCTAATTTCCTGCCCTCAGCCCAACGCTATCGGCTATCGGCTACAACGCCCTAAAAATAGGTACGCACGGCGGCGGAGAAGCGTCGGCGCTCTGATGATATATGCGACCGCGAACGCGGGGTGTGTTCTGGAAAAAAAAATTCGTCGTAGATTCCGCCTGTTTCTGTCTCCTCTCCCTGGTTTGCGTCTTTTGCCATACCGGTTTCGGCTGCTCGCCATCTTCAGCAGGTGTTAGTCACTTTGGATGTTTTTCGGGCATCCTCACTGCACTTTAGAGGGGACAGATTCGAAATATTTTGGCCACTCCGCCCACAACCAAAATTTATATCTCAAGTAACTCAAGAATGAAATTCGATTTAGAAACAACTTTCCCCGCGTGTTTTAATTAATTAAATTCTCGGAAGAATAAATTTTATTATTTGCGTCCTATTCTATTCGATTCGATTAGAATATTCTATTTCTATTCGATATACTCATTGATAATTTGAAGGTCTTAAACTCGAGCAATCTCGGACTGGAACTGGGGGTCCGAAAATTGCCAACGCAATTTTAATTCTCAGGATAGGCGACCAAATCGAGTTGTTTTCCGTTAAACAACGGCCCGTTTAAGCTTCCAGGAGAAAGGTTCTGTACCAATAAACACTAAACTAAATCTCTAATCATAAAATACCGCAGTCAAACTGTCCTTAGGCTCGGCCCTCTATACTAAAAGGCCCTCTCGTTATTCAAATCTGATTGCAAAAAAAACCGATGTTTTTGCAATTTTTCCAAAAACGGTTTGCGGATTCGTTAACCGAAAGAGTTCAGCGTATTTTGGTATTGAGAAGTTTGGGTCTCCCTTTCCGGAACAGAGAAACACGAAGAAAGTTTAAATTAATTACAAATACATGTATGTATATATATATATATATATATATATATATATACGTATATTTTAATATTTTGTGTAGCTTTTTAATTATTGTGGAACTTAAAGCTTTTACCCTCTTCAGGGTAAGATAAATTTTACAATACTCTTAATATTGAAATTGGTGAGTCGGAAAAATCAGTCTGGCTTACGTAAATCGGTCATTAACTTTGGTAATCTTGCCTTACACTTCAATAATTAAGCTGCTCCTTCTTTGAAAATTAGGAGTAAAATTCCCTAATTCTTTTAACCAAGAAGAAGCTTTGAATAAGGTCCAAATCATGTATTCAGTAGAAAACCAACACTGAATATGAAAAGAGTAGATAGATTAAATCATACCGAAATAAACCCGTATAATAACTGTTCTACGGCTCTCTACGGGAAAGCTCAACAATAATTTTCCCTATAGTGAAAATTTGTCGGCCTCCGCGAATCCTACACGTCCAATTCGGGCTACCGTTGCTAGCGTGTGCTCTGTATTAAATTAAAATGTAATTTCGAACGGATATAAACCCAAGGTATAAATATCGCGGAGTGGGCGGGCGGAAGCGAAATAACGAAGTGGGGAGGCAACGTAGCTCGGCCTAATTAAGCGCGTACAGTTGCCGGATCTCATTTTTTCCCCAACAGATATCGTTTTAAACCGAATTACAGGAATGGCGGTAATATCGCCGTTTTTCACTCCCATTGCGGGCGTTCGTTTCTTACGAATTACTTCACTCAATACATAACCTTATCCAATTAAAAATACGTGGAAATATAGTGGGCCGAAATTCTGTCTTCATAACGATCAGTAAGTAAGTACAGTGATAATTTTGATGATTACTTATTAATACAAGTTATTATTTTATTACATTTCATTACCTTACTATTATGACAAATTACTATTAGCGGATTAATTCGAGAATCGTTAATCGAAAATTATTACTGGAAATTAGGGTTAAAATGCAGAATAGCGGGCCCCCACTGATAACCTAATAGGCGAGGTTATATATCGATATCGTAAGGTACGCTGTAGACGACTGTTTTATTATTATTATTATTATTTTGCTTATAGAAGCATGACGTCTTCTGTGGGTATGGAAAGGTTGATTCTGTATTTTTTCACGAGTATGAGGCATGAAAGTCCGGAAAGAGTGATTGAGATATGTATGAATCATGGATTGGCCGCGAGAGAGTATGTGGGTCCAAGAATGTGGAAAGAATATATCTCTCAGACCAGGTTCAGACAAGTGTAATAAGTTTGAGTGGATTTGTAGAACTAAATCAGCTCCTGCCCATTGTGTGAAAAGGAGCGTTCAACAACGGTTGAAATAGATACGTCACGATATCGAACGAAACAGATATCGATATATAACCTCGCCTATTAGGTTATCAGTGGGGGTCCCCGAAATTAGTAAACAAATTGGAGCCCCCAATTGTTGTACATTACAAGTGCTGTAATTATAGCCCAATGACTGACTTTATTGCCTTTATAGGATTCATTTTGTCGGGAGTTATATGAAAGTTGATCTAATTAAAGAAAAAACTGTGTAAAAAAAATATACCTAAGATAATTAACAGAACGAAATCGAATGTTTATCGCGAATATCGAGTAAATCCTATCGACATATCTGGTGATGGTATCCATGATTAAAACTGACTAATAATCTGAATGAAATCTAGTGGCAGAAATTAGATAATAAAAATGAAACGAAAGAACGAAATCATAATCATTAATGCCTAAAAGCGTATCAAGGGGGTAGAATCCATTACTACCTGTAATTTATGAATCTAAACGATAAACAGATAAACAGAGGCGGGCTCTGGGCGTGTTCAGTTATAATAATCACGAATCGACAATCTGAACGAAATCTAGCGATTGAAATTAGATACTAAACATGAGACGATAGAACGAAAACATAATTACACTTGTCGAGTATATTCTATACCAAGGGGGTAGATAATTTAAAAATTTTAATTATATCTAGTACTGAAAATGAGTTAATAGAGCGAAGTCATCAATAGAGCCGAAACTGTTCGGAAAGAATTTGAACAAAGGGGGAAAAATAAAGTGGCGGCATATCTTAACGGCCGATTGGATATATGAACCGTTTGAAGTTGTAGAAAGAAGAGGAGTGAGAGAGAGGGAGAGTGGTTTAACAGAGGTGGGCTCTGGGCGTGTTCAGTTAATAATCACGAATCGACAATCTGAACGAAATCTAGCAGTTGAAATTAGATAATAAACCTGAGACGATAGAACGAAAACATAATTATAATTGTCGAGTATATCCCATCCCAAAGGGGTAGATAATTTAAAAAATTAAATGATATTTAGTACTGAAAATGAGTTAATAGAGCGAAGTCATCAATGGAGCCGAAACTATTCGGAAAGAATTTGAACAAAGGGGGAAGAATAAAGTGGCGGCATATCTTAACGGACGATTGGATATATGAAGGGTCAACCGTTTGAAGTTGTAGAGAGAAGAGGAGAGTGAGAGGGAGAGAGGGAGGGAGAGTGGGTTAACAGAGGCGGGCTCTGGGCGTGTTCAGTTGATCAATACCGCATCCCGCCGCCGTTCCCACCCCCATCAGAACGCCGCACTTACCCCCATTCCATATTTGTGTCCTCCCTTTTATACGTTAACCCCGATGGCCCGCCAACGGGGGGAAGAAAACCCGATCGTCCCTAGCCAAGATTTACTTTCTCCCTTCTAAACAATTTAATTTGATCCCCATATTCCACTCAAAAGAACCGGTAATTAGTACTACTAAGGTTATTACTGGAATGGATATCAAAATTTATTTCAGCTAACAAACTAAACTTACAATATACAAAGCTCTATTGAAACCTGAATGGGGTTAGCATCCAGAGATTCCAATCGAAAGTCCTTCGATCCATCCTTAACTTAACGCTCCCTCGTTTTGTGGAAATATTTTAATTTTCAAATAAAAAAAACCCGAAATTTCGCAACTATCAATGGTGTTGTGTTCATGATGAATTCAAATCATCTTATGCGTACATAACGCAAGTATAAAAACTGTTTCTCGCAACGTTCCTTTACATTTGACTTGAACTGTTGCCCGTTGAGTTTGTTCTGAAATAACGGGATAATTGATTAAATAAAAGGAGGCACTCGTCCCCGAAGAGGTATAAATAAAGATGGCCAGATTGTAATAGGATTAGGCTCATAAAAGAGTGTGTTCAGAGGAGCTCTTCTGTTTATATCGCTTTTAGACCGGCTTTGTTAAATCCTGATTTAACGCCGTGTCGGGACCCTCCCGGAGAAAACAAAAAACAATAACCTGGATAACGGGGAAGCGCGTATTTCACGTATTATAAATTAAATTGAATACTAACTTAATGATGAATTTTTTTGATCCGAACTAGGTAGAGAAATTAGTTTCATATTGCAAAGTGTGAATTGGGGGATGGATTGTTTTTAGAATTTTAGACACTTTAAGCCTCCTATAGTTCATGACAACGCGTTATGTGAACCGGCAATATATATATATATATATATATATATGTATCACCCTTGCCCGTTTTTCCTCCCTTAGGCCTCTTAGGTTTGGCATCTCGCCACCCTCGGTCCGGAATAATACAATGAGTTGCTTACCCAACTTGGCTACCGATGAATCTCGCTGTCGCCATTGCCGCGAACACTAACTTCGCACATTCCGCTAGAACCGAGAATATACTAAAAAATGCTGTACAGGAGCCCGAATGCTATTGATAGCGGGCGAGAAGCTGGAGCTGATATACCCCAATTTGTACCCTCGCGGTTCGACTGTCGTATACATATCAGAAGAGTTTCTAGCGACAACTAGATTAATTGGGATTATTTCTTGCCGGGAATAGAGCCGTGAAACTGCTGCCCCGCAAACAGCGAATGAAAGTCAATTTGATTCTTACCGGATAGGCGCATCAATATTTTTCCAGTTCGTGGACACTACTCATGGGATGCTACTAGCCGGAGCGAGAACCCGATAGAGACCTAACTTCTCGCCGAATAAATACAGATCGTCCATACTTAGTATGGATTCGACGCCGTGTTCTATTTCAAGACTGAGAAAATTGAAATATTAAAAAAATAGGATGCTTCATAGTACTTAGTAGCCGAAGCCGTTCCAAAATAAGCGAGAGCGGGGTCAGGGCGTATAGCCATTATTCGATTCTGCGAATATTCATTTAACATTCGCGTGATTTTCTGTCTCAAATAGTATTTCTTTCTAGTAGACGGAAGGTCGGTTGTTAAATCTGAGGATGAGGGGGCCTTCCCTGTTGCTGGTCGGCTTTCGAGTGGCCCTCATCCACCAATACGCCACCTCCATCGTCGGCACCTACAATCCAAGCACGTCTCCCTCAATTTACCCTCTTTTATTTTTCGTTGACCGCCATGAAAATCGACTGAAGGCCGCGGAAATTATTACCGCGTTCGGCGCAGTAACAGGCGGCTTAACATCTCTTCAATTTGGTTAACTGAAACACTAGGAATGTTTTGCACCTTTCCGGTTCGGGCGTTGTTGAACGAGACATTGTTGGCTGGATTCCTGTCGTCAAGGTATTTTTCAAAATATTGCAACATTTTGGAAAATTCAAAGCCCCGTTGTCACTTTCGCCCCCTAAGTAAAGTGGTCCCATACCCGTCTGAAAAGAACAGTCTAAATCGAAAATTTGGACTGTTGAGACCTCTTTTGAACAATAGTCAACAAACCGACAATATATAAAGCTATACTAAAACCGACATGGACATACGGAACTATGTGGTTCCGCCAAGAAATCCAACATCGCTCGCATCCAAACATTCCTGTCAAAAGTCCTCCGTACCATTCTTAATGCTTCCTGGTCTGTTTCTAACCGAACAATCCATAATGACAGATTGTACAATAAATAAAGTTAAAAAACAAAAGAAAAACAGTAAAGTGGTATATTTAGAATTTATTAGGATTTATTAGAAAAATTGCTGAAATAACTGATGGTTACAAGGATATCAGCGGATTGCCTTGCGCTTTCAATAAGTAGGATTCTACCAGTAAATAAAGCTCTAAGCCCGAAAAGTAACTGTTTGTAGGGCTGAATAATAAAACTGAATTACCCGTACTGAAACTAATTGCAAATAGTTTAATATATTCCAACGATAACGTTACATGTATTCATGTACCCTTTTATCAATCGCTCGCCGGTCGGGCCGTTTTCACATTGGTCGAAAGTTTGACTCGTTTGTCACCGCAGAGCGGGGATGCGGGCTCCCGCGGGGTCGAGAGCCGCTCCCCGGGGGACGGGCCCCATCCAGGCGGAAAAACCGGAAACGCCGGTTAACGAGAATGGATTACTTCCGGCCCGGGGAGATGCACCCCGGAGACCGGAGCCGGCCGACCTCGGCAAACATTTGCACTCCGGTCAATACATCCCCGCCCCACCACTACCCCGCTTTAGGCCAAATACCCTAAAAACGGAATAGAATCAGGCCCAATAAAAGTGACCAAACGGTAAAAAAACACATCACCAGCAATAACTAATCCCCACTCCGTATCTAACGTTTTACGATTACGATAAGGCATAAATCAGCAAGAGCTTGAAATAAAATCTGCCCGAACCAGATTCTGCAGCGCATTACAGATTATAAGTCCAACAAGAGTATTGCATTAAGAGAAAACTGAAAAAGATTAAATAAAAACTCACAAACAGTTATATCGGATGTAGAAGAAGAACCCTAAAATTTCAGCCTGCGTGAAATGCAGGGTCCCGGGTTAGATTATCGGCGGTGGACAATTTTAAATAATTTGTAAATCCGGATCACTTAGTTTCGACTACGGAACATTCATTATTGATTTTACATACCATTGATCTCTCACAGCTTGAAGCCAATAGCGGATAATATCACCGAATATTACTGTCGGTACAAAGACCTGCGGCGAGTTTGCTCATGCAATGTAATTACAATTGAAGAACGTCGGTTTGATGCTTATCCAAAATAAAACTCTGGTGTCATTTCATTTCAGGAACGACAGAAAAAATATTTCATTAAACTGTCTCTTTAATCCCGGTATTTCCTAATTTTCGGAAATCCCTGGTACACATAACGAGGCATGGACGACGCATTGTATTGTGTGCATAACGTTTAACATGTAACGCTTAATTATTGTACATAAATATATATATATGGTAATTAAAAATGGTACTTACGAGTGAGTATTCATGGATGGGTTGGTGGCGATGTGGTTGACGTGATGGCCACTTGAGCTACTTTCTCCAGCCACGACCTCCTGCAATTAAAAAAATAAATATAATACTTAGCCCATCAAAATGATATTTCAAAATTTAAAATTGTCCATAAAGGATGCTGGACAGCGGAAACTGACAGTAGTGGATGTAAATTTATAAATATAAAAACATACAAAATAAAAATCATTAAATTGAATACCGATTCCTCCGATTGAATAGATGAATAACAATTTTACTCAAAGCGTACTTAAATAATTTGATTAGAAATAAACAAGCAACGAGTACCCGCGTACTTCGTTGTATGGCGATAGACTGATGATCACTTAGAATTTTACATCTGTAGATTAGTTGTGTTTCTGTTTCCTCTCGCTGGTTTGGTCTTTAGCTAGACCGGTTTCGGCTACTCGCCATCTTCAGTAGCGGTGTTAGTCAAAAGACCAAACCAGCGAGAGGAGACAGAAACACACGAAATCTACGGTATTCCAACCCCTCGCAGACCACAAAACAGGTATGTTAAACTAATTTTACATCTATATTTTTATCGATTTTGTTCAATAAAGGAACATTCTCCGGGTGAATTAGGTAGGCGGCCGGTACGTACCGCGATAAATGGCGGGAAATAATTGGGTCTCTATAAAATAAAGCGGGAACGAAAAGAAGAATCCGGTCGGGGAGTCTGACTGCAGTTTATTATTAAGTTTCGCGGGGTGGATCCCGCACAGATGCGACCCCCAGCCCCGGGTTGGGGGAATAAGAAATGCGTGCCGAGGACAGGTAAAACTTCAGGGCTATTCTTCAGTTTGATAAACAGCCCGCTGAACAGATATATATATATATATATATTAAATTAAAGAGGCGGAGGCTCGTATTTTCGTTCCCCAACCGGCTTTCCGGTCTCCTTTCACCGGAGAACGTGTTTTGCCAAGTGTCGGCCGGCAATGATTCACAGTCGGCTCGTAAAATTTTAGCCCGGTTCAATGGCGTTTTATGAAAATAACACTCCGCTTACTACTCCCTTCCGCGGAGAAAAAGCACGGGGAAGAACAGTTATTTTGTATGATGAATTGAAACGACGAGGGGAATTCGATATACCCGCAGCCCCCACCCTGTACAGAGAAGTAGCAGTAACGCCGGGGAAATACGAGAAACTATAAATTCCCGTATGACCGCGCGACAGTTTTATTTCTTCTAATTTGAACGTTTGGATTGTGCCTCGGAAGAAAGAGCACGGGTGCGGGACAAAATTGTTTCTTCTTTAAGAGATTTTCTGCCCCCACTTGCCTATTTGATCTCGGTCTACTGAACCAATGATGCAAATCTACTAACTACGGTAAAAATCGGTATGATACAAGTTTTTGAAGATATTGTTACTAAATATTTTTTAGGCATATCATTTCATTCTTTCAACGTTTATTTTCCTTGTTGCCCAGCTAATCCTAATCAAGAATTTTCTTCAGAACATCGAACACTATTGAGAAGTCTAATCTCCACCATCTTCACTATGTGATGTCATAGGATTGGTTTTCTCATAGGAAACCAATATGCTGCTGATGATGGCGACCAAACGAAACCGGTATTATTTCGATTAATTCAAACTTTCAAAATAGTTTACTGCCATAATAGTGTTTACTGTCATCTAAAGAAGATATGGCCCTTAGGAAACACGTAAGTCGTTTCTATTATTCTGAATGTGATTTATCACATTTATAATACATTCCAATAGCGTGTTTTAATATATTCTATCGGAGGAAATCTAAATGACAATACATTTTTTATGTCAAATATGTCGTTTGAATCATTGTCTAACTGTTACAGGAAACATGGACTCATTCGAAGATTACAACGGGGTAACTTGTACAGTCCATTGGGAAGAAATGCAGACCGAGCGCATATCCAAGAATAAACCGGAATTCCTATTTGAACACAGAAATAAATTGGACCCAAAAGTCAGTAGCACTAATAAGGGAAGATGTCGAGCTACGACGGCGTTCAAATAGTTCTTGGGTTCTGCACAGTTGGCAACAATGCCGTTGTTCGAATAGTTTAGGGACTTCCGGACAGAATGCGGTGTCGTCGCCGTAACCATTAATTCCCAGTTGACGTATTTCACTTCAGTAATTGACTTCAGTCAGTTCAGGGAGTTGAATCTAAACAGAATACGGGTATGGGAGTAAAGCTGAAAATGATCCTATCTTCTAATAAGAAGGTGCGAGGAATTGGAATTTTTCATATATTGGAAAAAAGTAAAAAAAAGAGGGGTCGAAGAACAACCAGAGCTGCTCGATCGTTCTAGGTTCTAGGCCATTGCCAGAGTCTTGGTTATAATTAATGTTTATTTTAACATACTTGTTTTGTGGTCTGCTAGGGTTGGAATACTGTAGATTTCGTGTATTGTCTCCTCTCGCTGGTTTGGTCTTTTGCTAGACCGGTTTCGGCTGCTCGCCATATTTAGTGTTAGTCACTTTTGGCACTTCGAATGTTTTTCGGGCATCCTCACTGCACTGTCACTGTCACTTATGACAGTTGTGGCCCCTTTTTCAACGACAATCCGACATAGACTTAAGCCCATTAACAAAAATCCCACACCTCTCCCCCCACAACACAAAGAAGACACACCACACGCCCCAAAACACAATAACGAGACACGTGTATATACACACGACAAACAGATAACCACCACAGTACAAGTGACAGTGACAGTGCAGTGAGGATGCCCGAAAAAACATCCAAAGTGCCAAAAGTGACTAACACCGCTACCGAAGATGGCGAGCAGCCGAAACCGGTCTAGCTCACGAAACACACGACATCTACGGTATAATTAATTTTATTACTGGTTTATAAACTACAGGCAAGGCACCCGGACCAGTTATACGACCTCTACATTCACGCGTATCCAGCACGCACACATCATTGTTTAATGAAAGTGAAAATTTAAATAGCGAATAAATTTGTCGCCTTTGGGCCCCCCGCCACTCCAACCACCGGCCAAAAACCCGAAACTGGGTTATTGACTTCCGGCCTGTATAATGGAACCAACTTCCCCTTTTAGGGCGGCGCGTTGTTGAAATGTCAAAGCCGGTAAAAGCCGGAGATAAAACTGAAAATTAAAGGCCCATCGGGGAAGGGAGAAGGGGAGTCCCTCGGTCGCGCCATTAAGATAGATCGGCCCGCCCTTGCCTATGTAAACCAACAGATAGCCGACGCCCCCAACCACTTATCTGACCGGCTGATTCAGGCCCCGCTAACCTAACCTACCCCTACGGCCACCGCAATATATATTTTAATTAAGAATATTAATTAACCGATACTGCTATTCTGTGTTGGACCACTTTCCCGACTTTCGGCGGAAAAACAGGAGTCCATTACTGCTCGACCTCTCGAAGGGATTGAAATATTCCAAGTTGTTTTCGCCTCTACGTTACAAAACGATTATCCGAACTGCAAAGTGGATTTAACCTCGGAAGTAAAACAGGAAGAATTCGTCCACGCCCTAATATCTATTTAAACAGAATTTACTAAGGGTAATTCAAATTTGTGACTGTGCTCTACAATTAGGATTCGTTAGAATATCGTTGGATACAAAAGCGATACAAGATTACTGTGTTATTATATTACCACCCCGTTCTATTAAAATCAGTATCATTCTTAAGGTTCAAAGTATTTATGGCGTCCGCCAGGGCTCACAAACATACGGTTTAGCGTAGATTTGTGTTTCTGTCTCCTCTCGCTGGTTTGGTCTTTTTCTAGACCGGTTTCGCCTGCTCGCCATCTTCAGTAGCGGTGACGAGGAATACTTAGGAAGATGTTGTACTCAATTGTGTCAACTATTAATATTGAAAATTGTGGCACCCGCCACCTTCTGTTTAAATCCACGAACACAGTGCTCGATTGAAAGGCCGAGTGAAAAATGACTGTCGCAACTGAAAGCTCTGCACGAGATAATTGTATGAATGACGCTTAAAATTGGATTTTAAATTAAATTAAAAACGAAAAACCGAACATGACTTTGTTACTTTTAATCAACAGGTAACAACACGATAGATGTGTTTCCAGGTCTCTGTGGACTACTCCCAGCCCGTATCCAAGTTCTTTTGACATTTGCGAATTCGCTTAGTTCATTTAAAACAGCTGAAATTAATTCTAACATTAACAACAATCGTTTATCAATTATCAATTATCGGGGCTACCTTATAGAGGATAGGGTCTACTTCTGGTCTATGTTCTATAATTTATTATAATCTAGCTTTTGTTCAGTGTGTAATATAAATAAAGAATCTTAAAATTTGAAAATTATAGTGGGTGGTAGTTTAATCAGCCGAAATTCTGTATTTGAATTAAATTTTTTATTGGAAATAATAATTTTATTACAGATTGCACTGAGACTATTTTAATCAATGAAACAAAAATGGTAACTAACAAATTATCAAAGAGAAATCTAATTATAAGAGACAGCACAGTAAGTAGAAATAATCGTTTTACATTTGTAAATGCCTTTATAGTGTTTGGGAGGCATATTTTTCGCAAAGATTTGCATTTCCCGATCGCTCGTATTTATAGCGCGAAGCCACTCCAATTCTAATGCGAAGGGCCCGATAACGAAACAAATTGCGGCCAAAAAAAAAAGAACGGAGCACAATATATAAATACAAAAAACGAAATAAAGTTGGCAAGATTTTAAGCAGCGAGACAGTGGTGGGGGGTGGGGGAGTTACTGGTGGGCAAAGTTATGGGAACCGGGAGACGTGGCAGCGGGAGAGGAGGCGGACTAACATTTCCACACAAGTGCAACTTTCGAAATAGTCTTGGAAGAGTTCCAGCTCGCTCTGTATATATATATATATATATATATATATATATATATATATATATATATATACACGACACGCACACAAGGGAGCGGCCAATGACGCCCGTACGAGAAGCTGCACACTAACACAAAGCCGGTTTGGGCCGGAGCGACAATTAAATTATTAAATCAATTCAAACAATTGCCCTGGAGCCCCAAGATAAACTATAGGGGAAGGGGAGGGGGGAGTTAGGGTTGGCAGAACTTGGCAAAGGCCTTCGGCCCCCACTTAGGGCCATTTTTTCTTCCAAACTTTCCTTTTTTCTTCTATCCGGAATCGGAATGGCGTCGACAATTCACCTAAGCGACTTCGGGACCTCAGAATTTAACTACGGGGTACCTTGAGGAATATACAATACATAAATAACACATAACGTGCTGAAATGTTAATATATATTTAGCTTAGATGTATTAAAATATATGGTAGTGTTTTAGCTACAAACAAAAATCTCTAACCCTAGATGATGAATAAGTAAAATGCTTAGATTCTGAGATTTATAATTTCATGATTTCAGATAAATTATTTAATATTAATTTAGCTACTTCAATATATAACACTTTTCATCTGCTTAAGTTACAGTGGTTGTTAAGTAATTTTATAATTACCTAATGGGCAATGGAACACAACCGGTATTGCAATAATATTTCAGTATTGTGGGTTTAGTATCAGCGCCGTTATTTGCTGCAGAGCAGGAGCTATTGAAAAGTCTTGCCGGTTTAGTATCGGCGCCGTTAATTGCTTCAGAGCTGACGCACTACAGGGAAGTCTTGCCGGTTTAGTATCAGCGCCGTTATTTGATCCAGATCGGACCCATTGGGAAGTCTCGCTGGCTTAGTATTAGCGCCGTAGTATTGACTTTGATAAACCCCTCTGACTTGCAGGATTATTTTCTAACAAGGTTTTCATCCCGAAACGACTTTGTTTACGAACTTTAACCCAATTACTGTGTTAATTACTATATATATATATATATATATATATATATATATATATATATATATATATATAAATGTGCGTATAGGATTGAGGTCATAATATTGAAAAGACATATAACATCATATTATTGACATTGGCCCCAAAAAGAACAAATTATAATGCGGGAAGTAAGCTGAAGGAAGATAATGATTATGGCCTTCTGAACCTAAAATAACGTTCTCCTGTACGTTCCTGTAATTTACAGGATTTTAGTTAACTCAAATCGATAGAATTGCTTGTTCCTGTATATTTGTAAGTGATATTAAAACTGCCCCACATAAACGGAGCGAGAATACCTTGCAGTCGTGAACTGCTTGAAAATATAAACAAAGCAGGGATGTATAAACCTTCGCGGAAGAGGGTCGGCAAATAGCCGACTTATACAGCTTAATTATTTTTGTCGTATTTAAAAAAGTTTTAGTGCTTCCGCAAGATGTTAATTGAGCATTATTACAATCCGGTAATGTTTATATACCGTAGATGACATTCAGAAGTGTAGACCAGATTAGGAACTAGTGCTATAGTATTTCGATACCATACTCGATAAACGGGGAGCGAAAATCGATGGTTGCCTGACGACAGTGGGCGGGGTCCCTCCACCCCCCCCTCACGAAGTAGGATGAGGCCGCGTTCAACAAGTAGCCAACATACAAGAGCGAGTCTCTCCCTCCTCCCTCTACCCTCATCCAGGCCTCACTGTTTGTACAAATGTTTGTACAACTGCCGCTCCCCACCCCGCCTTCCGTCCCTCGGTATTTGTAGAGCCGTGTAGCGATTTGTAGAGTGGCGCGCCCCGGGGCGGGCCGTGTGCGTGGCGATGGGCCACACCCTGGTCGGCCCGCCAACCCTTATCGATCCCGAGGCCCCCGGCACCGCCCCCGCCCCCGCCCTTCCTACCCAGGCGGCCACCCGCCGATCTATATTTAAATAGTTTTCGGCCAGGATCGATCCCCCTACCCCCGGGTGGCGGGAATCGAAAATTTGACGGTAATTGTACAGCCCCGATTTGTGTATTTATCGATGCGGCCGGCTAAATTACCAACGCGGTTTCGCCCGCAGCTAATCCGGTAACTGGGTCATATACAATTTCACTACGGTATTACTATGACCGGGAGGGGACGATTGAGCTAAAAAACCGCCGCTACGGTGTACACCAAGAGTATCGTCTTAAATTAACACATTAAAGGCGGGGATCTTGACGAAAGTATGCTAGGTAAGGCGGCGACATTTTAGGCATATAATATTGTTTTTTGTTTCTAAGCCTGCAAGCTTCTATGAGAGTGGGAGTCTGCAGCTGCCTGAACGTTGGCAAAAGGTTATCAATCATAAAGGAAAATATATTTTGAAATAGTTGTTTCATTACTTTAAAATTATTTCGTAGTACGAAATCGTAGTACCTTTAATGTGTTAAAGAAGGACCCCAAATAATTTGCTAAAATCGTTAAAACCTGGCTTCTCCTTACTAACTCAATATAGTGCCCTGGTCACTGATTAAGGTTTGCCCCGTTCTATGTATTTATAGATAAGGGCCAGAATTATTATCAACCCGATAACTGGGTTGCGCACTACGGTCGTGCAATGATTGGGAGAGAATATAGTGTCTTAAAGTCGGGCAAAATCAATAAATATATTCCTCTAAAATCGTTAAAAATGAATGTCCGCCAACTCACTTGATATAGAACCCCGTTTGCCTTCTCGTGCACGTCAGCAGCACAGAGTTGGGGTTTAACGCGTGAGAATAAGTTAAACGAGACGGCAATTTGGCTTCGCCTCGTTCTGTGTATTTATCGATAAAGACCTAGCCGAAAGCTAACCGGATAACTGGGTTAACGTACTACAGTTCCGCAATGATGAATGAGTCAATAAACACCCCCATCACTATAATACGGGACTCCAAGCTAATTACGCAGAGTGCGTCTATTATCCGGCTATCTTCGTAGGTATTTCGGGAGTGAAAAACTGATTATATAATTTGAAAATCGTGTCCCCTTGATTATTTGAGCCAGAAATCACCCTCCGGAAAAACAAAAATACCTCGGTGATCAAACCCTGATTTATGTATTTGTCGATTCGCGAAATTATGAAACGGGGCGTTCCCCGTTATCCCCGTAACCGACCCGATAACTGGGTCATATACGATTTTAATACGGCAGCCGGGATACCGGGGCGGTCGGGGGTGGTATTGGCCGGGTTTATAGAACGCCGTCATAAAATGAACTTTATACGAACTTATCGTATTGTCATTAAAAAAGAAATAGTCTCGGCAGCGTGAGCAGTTAAAATATATATTAATGAGCCCTCCCCCTTTGTTTAAAATATAACTATTATTTTCTCAGATTTTCGTAATAAATTATTACGAGGTATAAATTATGTGTAGGGAATTATTGCAGGGTGAATTTGAAAGATTACCAACCATGTGATTATCTGAGGGATGAAGATAAAAGGGGCGAATTGTCGGGAATCGAATATTGGGCGGTGATTGTCCGATTCGGTTTGTATATTTAACGGAATTAGGAACGAGGTTGGCCGGAGCTAACGAGATAACTGGGTCGCATAAAATTTTACCACGGTATGGAAACATTGATTGGGTTAATCAACCAGCCACAACTCCGTAATGCGGGCCTTATATACTAACCCGCGAGGCCGCTTATCAAGAAACTTCTCTTGGCATTGTCACCGTTAAATTTTATTAAGGAAATTGAATCGTTGAATGCGTACCATATCCTTCAATAATAGTATTTGGTCAACAATGACAACCACCGAGGTTCAAATACTGAATTGAAGATCATACTGTCACCAGACCAGTAAATAATTCGTTATGTATTTTTCTCCATTATTTATTAATTATGGTTTTAAAAATATAATTCGATTATTATGACCTATCGCTTGTTTGGCCATAGGCTAGACCGGATCTTCGCAGGAGAAAAAGAGTGGAAACGGCAAAATGAACGAGCGAAATCAATATTACCTACCACTCCCGTATAATCTGAAATTAAAGTAATCTTAATTATAAGTGAATGTAATATAACATTTCTAGATAATTCCTTTCTTGAAAATTTCTGAAATTTAAAACTTCCTAGAAGCTATTAACTTTCGGATATGTGTACCCTATATTGATTCGGGGGAGGACCGAAAAAAGATCCATTATACCACATAATAAATTATACCCGAATAAAGGAATTACTAAAGTACTTCTTAATCTTAAATATCATTCTTAACTAATAGTGGTAGACTAAACGAAAAACAAGCATTAGCGAAAAAACTATGTTAGACAGTACAAGTGACAGTGACAGTGCAGTGAGGATGCCCGTAAAACATCCAAAATAGTGACTAACACCGCTACTGAAGATGACGAGCAGCCGAAACCGGTCTAGCAAAAGACCAAACCAGCGAGAGGAGACAGAAACACACGAAATCTACGGTATTCCAATCTCTCGCAGACCAGAATAGATGTTAAACTATTTTAAACAAACTTATTTACCCCCTCAATTGTATCCTTCATTAGTTGCAACAGCAATAAGTTCTGTTGTCCGACTATAACCTCCGAACATGGACGTTGAAAGACGCTCCGATCTGATTTTTCCCTCCCGGATTAAGTTAGCTAATGGAATTTCTAAGGTCTTACTGAAATCAATTACTAAGATTTCTGGGGTCGTCAAAGCTAGCCCGGAGTGAAAGCCCGTCAGCGAAGAGGGGTGGAGGGTTGGTTAATGTTTACAGCGGCGGTGCTACATTCTATCGGAAAGTCCGAGAACTATTTGGACAGCGCGAGTGTTGCCCACTGTGCAGAAACCGGGAACTATTCGAGCGGACCGCTCTCGACATTCTTCCCTTATTAGTGTGCCCAACCCCTCCACTACCCCACACCCCCACCCTTTTAGATCCAATTTATTTTATTGTCCCGTCCCCGGGATTAACTCAAGTTGTAAAGTTAGAAAGCAGTCTTGTTTTTATCTCGGACACTTAAATCACTCATTGCCGCAATCACAATTTCCAGCGGACACTAATTCTTGTACGGTAATCATCCTAATGGCATCTCCCTCTTTGTTATTCATTTTCTTTTCTTTTAATATCCAGTCTAATATTAATCTAGGTATCTGTACTTTTATTTCTTCTCTATCAACCAGAAACTTATATACTCTCAGTACCCGAATATAATTTCGTTCATCTTTTGCTTAATAGCTCTACAAAAAATCGAAAAAAATTTTAAATAGGCACCTACATAGTACTTATTTCGCAATAGTGTACATGGTATCAGAATAACATCAGTAGTATATATTATTTAAATGCCAATCAATTTTATCATCCGGCCAGCTTTGGGTTTAATAATAATAATAATTTAAATGTATAAAAAAATTAAAACAAAGAAATGGTTTTGGCTCACTTATAGATAACACATATCCGTATTTAATGTACAGTAACTATATTCATGTTTTCTTCGAAAAAATCGCCCGACGTAAAAATCTATAGATTAACCGGTATCTTCTAAGAATTTAAATCATGACGTCGCGAGATAATAATATTAAAATCCCAAAGCTTCGGCAAACAGATTAAGCATTCGAGGCTTCTGTAACTGAAACCCAAAACAGTGTAAGCGGAGGAGACACCAATATATCCGGAGGGTGTGTCTCCAGCCTCGCTGTTATTGCGCCTCAGAGTGGCGCCGAGATAACTCCGAATTGACGCCCCCTCGTATAATGCCAAAGGCTATAGTGACTATTGAGTACTCAATATTTACTTTCCCGTATTGCCCGGACGGGCGAGAAGCGTGCCGATTTCGATTGAAATTTCGGAGAAATCGAAACAGAAAATATGGACGTCCGCTTGTTATTGAGTGAAATGAACCAATGCCGCTTTCACCGGGATAGTCCGCGAACTGTATGGAATACAGTACCCCATACATAACTGTATGGATAATATTTACGATGGTTTATGCCTATTTATGATTATAAAACTTCATTTCAGTTATTGTAAAAATAATGGATATCAGTCATCAAGAAGTCAATAACTTGTTTGTAATTGTATCCTGTTGCTTTCTGCATCCTTCCAAATGATATTTAATCATGGTTTTCTGTGTCAGTACTGTCGTTCGTTTTCATCAGCATCGTTTAAATAATACATTCGAGTGCTTACTATTCGTAGAGCTGGATAAAGTTATAATAAAACTTAAAACAACGTCAGGTTAAAATAAAATGCCACTGGCCGGTGGAACGGGTCTAGTTATATGGGGCAAACGGGACAGAGTGTATCATATAACTGGAAAACATCCTGCCTATATTCTGGATAGGCTTAATTTGATATTTTTTAAACAGGGTTAATTATAATTTTTAAGTACGCATTACAAATTACGGACTGTTTCCTTCTCCGGGAAGAGTTTTGCCGCACTCCAGTCCCCCCCCCCGTGCCCCCCATTGCTGGAACTGCGCACAATTCGACTCGATGACGTCGTCGCAGACTATGACGTCACCGAACGGCTGACGTAACTCAACGTACTTCGTAAATCCGCCCCGTCGTTTTTATTGCCTGGATTAGGCTGACGTTTAGAGGAATCCCGTTAATGGCAGGCTCCATTCTTCTTCTAAAAATGGGGGCCGCAATAATGCCCTGTCCGGGTCTAAGTTTCTCTTCTTTTTTTTTCATCAATGATAAATGTTTATAGCCTTGTGTAATAATGAAAATAAAGCTTTATCCCAATTTCTGCATAAAAACAACAAACCTCATATACTGATTGATTTTCCAACAACTAATATTCTATATAACACTGATTCAATATTGTAACAATCCCTCATTTCAATTGGAATAAAGAAGAGGTTATAATTATCGCGTTAAAACTGTAATGAAACTAAAAGTAGACTAACCCTCGAGCGGTCTAGAAACCCTCGTTAGACGTAAAGGGTAATAAATTTAATTTGAAACATCTAACTGCCGAAAGTACTCTATTACCGAATAACATCTATTCCTTATATTTTGTAGAGAAATGATTTTTTTTCCCTAAAAATTACAACAGAGTTAGTTGTATTCATCTCTATCATTTACTTTTAGCGATTTTTTAATTTTCATCCTTGACTAGGGCTCGAGAACCAATACGGATCTCAACTATTTCCATATATTAGTTCGCGCTAACCGGTTCTTTAGAGCCCACTCTGGAATAGGAGTTTAACAATTGCCTCAAATCAAGTTCACCATAAATCTGAACCGCGTATTGCAGAAAGATAAAGAAGTTTACATTTACTGCGTGAAATTAACCTCATTATGTGACTGAAGCTAATACAGGGCAGTAGTGTGCGCCTAATGATTCATCACTTTCATATTTTAGACCTGAAAAACGAGGTTTTTTACCGACCGGTGGTTAAAGCGATTTCAATAGCCGAGTAAAGGAGCAAACTGTCCTTTCATATTTATAAATAAAGATGTCCATGATGGGTAAGATAACTCTGGTGAAAAGAGTTCGCTTAGTGAACTTGGGTTCATATTTCTTTTGTTTTTGTTTAGGGCCGTCCTTGTAGTTAAATTTCTTTTTTTTCAATTCCTATCGATATTCAGAAAAAGAAAATCTATTTTATACAGTTTTTCCCAGAGGTGAACATCGTTCACTAAACGCTGGAGTAGGCCCTCCAGACGATAGGACCGAGAAGTGGTCCTTTACGAGGCCGCCCTCTGTATACAAAATAATTTTTTTTTTAATGTCCCCGAGTTAATTACCCCAAGTATACTCGACCTGATTAACCCGGGTATAATCGCTCTCCGGACTTTTTATATTCCCATTTTCTTGCTTTATCAAAAGTTCGCCTCCATTTATCCCCTCAGTTCTTGAGCCAATCGGCCGGTAAATATTTACCGGCGAATATGAAAAATGTAAGTCCAACTCCGGGCAGTCTGAAGAAGTCGTCAAGACTTATTTCGGCCGGAAAACGGGACAGGACTTTACTCGGGATTAGCGATTGTCATTTTTTATACCCAATTTGCTTCTAATTACACCTTCGGGATAATCTGGCTCCGAAGCCCATATTAATCTGAGTATAATCCCGCTTAAGAGTTTAATCTCACTTTCCTAATTCAAAGCTGACTTTTCCTTCTGGCTCAACAGAAAATCTTCTATTAAATACCTTCCGGCCATTAAGCGAAAATGTAAGGAGCAGTTCAAGAAATTAAAGCTCGAGCATCAAGTATTAATACTCTCAATCACAAATTTGTCTGAAACTAAAAACTTGCTCCGTACCAAATTTAAAATATTCATTAAACTTTGAAATATTCTGCAATTATTATTGAAATTCCTGATGGTAACAGGAATCTGTACAACCGCTCGACCGAAATTAGCCGAATCATGTACGTCCGAGCGAATACAAAAAGACTATTTATTTAAAACGAAAAAATATCCCTTTCTAGAATATGACGGGGACTCTTTCCGGGCGGACAGCCGGTCCAGACCAACTTTTTTTTTCCTGCCGTCTATGAAAGTTTAAATTGGAAAAGTTATTTGTTTCGGGTTTAATTTCGGGCCCGAATTAAAAGCGAATTTTCGCCGCGGCGGTTCCATCCGTACGCTCCCCGAGTTCCGGTATATCCCGTTTCCGGAAACGGGCGTCGATAACAAATTACAGAACGGAGGGCGATAAGTAGAGGCTATGAAATCGACGCCTTTGCTGGCTGCGGCTTAGTTCTCGCTATACTAGAGCGCAGTTAATGTGAACCACCAGTCGAAGGAGAAAGCCCCACTAAACTGTCCCACACTTCTCTGAAACTTATCTAAGTATGTATTTAAAAATAACAAAGTGTAATAAGTTTCAAATTCCTTTTTTTACACACATATCTCATTTAAAAAAAAATAAATTTAAGCTAACTACGTTCAAGTCAAGTTATTTTCACTTTATTGAGCTAACACCCTATAATTTCGGATCGAAAAATTGATTCACTTTTATTACTGCGATGTACTATCAAAAGTTATATAAAACTTAGGGTTAATCTCTGTCTTAACCTATCTTAAACACGGATTTACCTAATTTCTCAAAATTAAACTTATTGAAATTTGACTTTTTGAAAAAATCATATAATTATCTGTCGGCCTTTCTGAGTTTTTATGTATGCCTGATATAACAAGTAAGATTTTTCCTAAACCAAACCTATTATGCAATAAAATCAGATTTTTTTATCCTTCTTGGCTGTCTGGTCAATTTTCCAGCAGCGTTCCCTTCATAAATTCCTAGGCATTAATATGTCTGCCTCATTATCAGGCGATATCTCAATCCGCCGAAACAATAAACAGTCAAACAAACCAATTCCTAACGACTGTAATATGAAGAACGCGACACGCAACAAACTCAATACTGCCCACCTAACGAGTTGTAGCACGTTTCAAAGCCGTGATACGACTACTCGGAAATTGAAAATCAAATATGAACAGAGCTTATTATCAATTTGTAATTAAGTTGTGCAAAGGAACAGTTCTGACCAGGCTAAGTTGTGGGACAATAGGACAATTTAAGGGGCGAAACGTTAACATTAAATGGAGCAAGTTTAATTCATTTATACACTGTCGTCTATAATAGAAAATATATTTTTTTCAGGCGATATGTTTGTTTTTGAAATTTAACGCGTCATTAGTTTCACTAGTTTTGGCCACTCGCCATCGCTAGTAACATATCGTGTATGGGAAGAAGCTTCCTCGTCACATTTGTCACTGGTAAGTGGAGCAAAATTTCTTCGGCAGAATGAAACACGGTTAGAAAGTATAAATATTAGAACATATCACGATTGGCATATATTGTGCTCTAGACCAGTTTCGGCAAATGCTGACATCAGAGGCACTGCAGTACTGTATTACTGACTGCGCCGAGAAGCCTAAAAGTGTCTACCGACTTTACCAACCTTTTTGTCTTCGTTTTTAATACTTAAAAAAGAGTTAAAAATAAAATATCTCGGCTCCCCCACCGCGTAAAGAGGAAATGGATTAAAACCGTCGTAATATGCGTGGGATCGAAGGGCTCTGAGCTGCCGGTCTACGCCTAATGTGTTTCCTTAATGCCGCGAACACTCGCCACTACCCCTCGCGCTGTGCGGGTATCAACTGGTAAAAAATCAAAAGGAAAAAACCCCTCGGCCGCACGCTAAAATACGATTTAGGTTTCCCCGATAACCGATGTCGGCTCATGTTACTGATACGCGTGCGTGTGTGTGTGTGTGAATGTGTGTTGGGGAAAACATAAATTACATAATGAAATTCTACCTTTTCTCGTACACCCGTTTATTTTGGTTTTTTAAAAACCCGTCGAGAAATTTCGACTCGGACCCTAACCGACTCGGCTGTGTATTAGCACATACGCCGGTGTATCCACGAATCTCAATTGCGACCGGAATAGATAAGAACTCGTTACACGGGTAAATTTCACCGCGCACGAATATTTTTCTTGAAATCCGTCCAGGGATCTGGATTCAATTAAGATCGAGAACGAATCTGAGGCTTGTAGAAATTTTGAATAATATACGCTATTAAATTAAATGTATGTGTAATACAGTCGGTGAGAATAACGGGTCCTATTCCCTCGATTTCAGGATGTCTGCAACCTGAGGTCTAAGTTTTATTAAACACTTTACAAACATTATTTAATCGTTAAATGCGGACAGATCCATCGATTGAAAACGACTGTGATAAAATACCCAAAAATTTAAAAAATTTGATACCAAAAGCTGCTACATCCAGAAATACCAATCGAAAGTCCCAAATTTCATTCCTGTCTTTCTCCTCTCCCTTCGGCGGCCTAAACGCCACTGTCCCAGAGATCTTCTCCACTAATCCTAGTGGTCTAGAAGACAGTGTCACCAGTGAGTGATTTCTTATCGCGAGAACCATTTCAGGACGATAATTAAAACAATTGCACTTTACAGTTTATTGTACAATAAAAAAAAGGTTAAACAATTATGAATGAATTTAATCGACACATTAAATATTTGTGCGCTTTAGATAAATGTTGAAGTGTATCCCGAGAAGTAGACAGTGTTGGGAACAAAATCTTTGTCTTAAAGTGTACCACGGGGGCTGGATTGAATAGCTCTAAGAAACATTGAGACCCCCGCCAATTTGTATTTCTTCCACAGCGGTCATCTTCCGCAAAGAGCCCGATACCCTTTCACCGACGATTGATCTCCCAGCGGCGCAAGTGCCCACCCAGAAAGAGCTGAGAGAGAGAGAGAGAGAGAGAGAGAAAAAGGGGGAGACGTTTGAAAGCTTTCCTTGTTTCGCGGGAGCGCTGAGTGCTCCTTTATACTTGCCGGGGCAAAGCTCGACCGTAAAAGTTGTTGACAATTGATACACGCAACACGGTTGAATTACAGCTCCGCCCCCACCGCCACTTTCGCTTCACCGGCTGAAAGGTTAAGGAGTGGCGAGGTGCCTCTTGCAGTCATTCCCGTTTTAGAGAGCAAAGTAACCAGCTTTTGGGCTATATATATATATATATATATATATATATATATATATATATATATGTATTTATATATTTTTATGTACATGGTCTTTGCACCCCTTCTGGGGGCGGGGGGGACTTGTTCCAATACCGCCAACCAGGGTTGAATAAGCCGTCGAATCACAGGGCGGAACCAACGGTGAAAGTGAGCCCGCGATGTGAAGATATGAATGAATTAGTTCAGCCGCTAAATTTAATGAATTATTTAGCTTTCTTCTACTTGTAACGCGGTATTTTCACTGGTAATTTACAATAGGGATTTGATTCCTTATTGTATAACCGAAGGAACGGAGCCGGAGGAAATATATAGGGGGGCTTGGTAATGGTAACGACAGGAAATTTGGTCGGAGCTCAAGTTCGAGTCGGACGTTTCGTGAGCAGAAGAGAAGTAGGTCGGATCCGTTCGGCTGGCAGGCGAGGTCCGGGCCCCCGGGGGCCAAAAGTATGGAAATAATATCGGCCAAATTAGCTGTCCTATTACATACGGAATGGAGGAAGAAATTATGACATTTCTATGTCTCCTTTAAATTATACCCACCGATTGTATGTCTGTGATTACAGAAGTGTTTTATATAACTGGAGTAAACAGAAGAGTATAAGAAATAGTCGTCATAACCCCCATCAATGATCACATGGTCGAGACATTTCCAAAAACGAGGATTTTAAAGGATTTTTTTAAATTTAAAAATGCGACCGAGCGAACGCGAGTTGAAGTTGAATTGGAATTTTTATTGGAATTTGGTCAATTTCCCAACAGCGATTCCTTCATTAATTCCTGCCATCAGGTACACCGGCTTCCGGCAAGGAGTCGAACAAACAAATTCCAACAAACAACTGCAATATATGAACAACGCGACACGCAACAAACTCAATAATGTACGGCTAACGAGTTCTATGGCGCTTTAAAGCCGTGTTTCGACTACTTGGAAATTGCAAAGCAAATATGAATAGAGCTTATTATTAATTTGTTGTGCAAAGGAACAGTTCTAACGAGGCCAAGTTGTAGGACAATGGGACAACTTAAGGGTTTGGGGGGTGGTAGGGGTTCCACAAATGTTTAACAACGCCCGACTATATAATAAAATGTGGAAGTAATGAATTTCGAATTCCGTTTTTTACACAGGCCATAAAGGGATATCTCGGCTTTTCAAATAACTCGGATTTTCAATAATGAATGGAAAAACTCAATAATGAATGGCACAGTCCACCAACAAGCGGCCTATTTGTCATCAACCTCCTCTGGTTAAGCAAATTTTTAACAACGCCCAATACAACCGATATCTCGGCGCGGTCCGCGTTCGAAAAATTCAAAACGGCCCCCTCCGGAAGGCGTACAAAAATGGACTCGAGTCACGAAAGCCCGGAGGTACAACGGCCCAGTTGTGTTGTAGTACGGAGCCTGTGTGTGCCAGTAGGCCGAGGCCCCGAGCTGGAATCGATAGTCCGCAACTAGAGCGTCGGTGTAACGCGGGGCCGCGCCCCGCACGCACACACGCGCGCACGCACGCGGAGGCGCGCGCACGCACCGGCATGGAGCACAACATAAACGTGTCTGTGTCTGTGTGTGTGTGTGTGTGTGCCCCTTAACTAATGGTCCGGGGGAGGCCGCAATGCGTTCTTTTATGCATTATTCCGGCTTTTTGGCTGTGGGAGGGGTTAGGGGGGGCACACCACCGACACACGCCCCAGACCAATCGATCAGATTTATATTTAGACTTCCTCATCCGCCTTCCACACCACCCCGGCTCGCACGGGCTCTACTATATTACAAAAAATGAAAAATAAAGAGCAAAACTGGCGCTTTTGCCGATATACAAATCGACTGTCATCACTCATGCGTCCGGCACGCCTAGGCCGTTCACTTTCGCAATTATACCAACAATGGTGAAAGAGTAGTGGAGACAGAAATTTCAAAAAAAATTTGAGCCGTATACTCGGTAAGTCCCACAGGGTGTACTGAGGACAAATAATATGTCCCTCTAAATAAATGTTTCTAAGAAAATACTAAAAGAGTATTTTTCTGGTCGACTCGTAGGGCACGCCTATAAGTGTATTTGCGCGGGCCTACATTACAACAGGGTCTAATTTAACTTGCACTGTTATACGGTCCTATTTTGAGGTTCGTCCCGACGTTAGATGGAAGGCCGGCGGAGTAACGCGCGTTTGATTGAATTCAGATGGACCATTGAACTGCCGGTTCGGGAACTTCGACCATTGTGGGCGCCCTGGAGCCGCCCCCTCACCCGCCCCGCAAAAGGGAATTAGGACAAGTCACGTTAGTCAATCTGCCGAGTTGGACAGTCACTCCCTCGGGTAATTACCGGCACAAGGAATATATTCCCCACTTCCACTGTATACCTTCTATTGAGTAGAGACCTGTCTCTTCCTACTAGTTCACCCATATAATCAAGTTTCGTGTTTATCCAATGGTTAAACCGAAGATATTAAGCTGGTGAGAACTACAGATGTTGCTATGGAGGAACGCAGAAAGATAATTATCAGGATTCAAGTATTTCTAGCGCTGTATGAACTGAGTAATTTTAATTGCAATTATTTGTTGTGTTCAATCGTTATAAGGCAATATTTAAAAAATATAAAAATAGAGGGAAGCGTGGCCGCTGATATTTGAGAAGATTGACTAAGGCGCTGATACTTGACCGAGCGAGCCGGTAAGTCGTGCGGGTTTAGTATTACAGGCGTTCATAATTATTTCTACGTTCCAGTTTATTTCACTAACACACTTCGTTATAAGCTGAAAAATGGTAATACTCTGGGTTCTCCGACGACAATTATTCAACAAATTGCGTATGCGAATTTATATCTACCGGATTCCGAAATAACAGCTCGCTCTATGGCCTTCAGTTTGGTGATCGTTTCTAAATAAGCGCTCCCCAACAAAGCAAGACAACAAAGTGTAATTGCCTATTTACTGATTCCAAATCAGACCCCTCAGTACGTTGCAACATCCTCTCGGAACTATAATTTGAGCGGTATAGGTATGGAAAGGACATTATTTTCCTCAGTCCCTGCCTCGGATACGGCGCGCGCTCGTCCCTTCCTACTAATTGGGTAATCGAGTTCATTGTTTATGCAGTGGGTAAACCGAAGGAATAAAGCTTAAGAGAACCATAGATTTGTAAGGAATAAGACGGAAGAATAAATATCATTAATGAATATCTTAAATACATATTATCATTAATATCTAATTAATAAGGATTTATTGGTTCCTATCGTTGTTAACTTTATTATTTTTGCATCAACTTTACAGTTATAAGTACAATTGATACATGTATATTTTTTCATGTGTTTCTCACGATGAAGAAACCACCCAATCATGGCACTTTATCATGATTTAACTACTGTCCGAGGTGATCTCTGGGCCAGTGGCGTTTAAGCCGTCGTGGTGGGGATAGTGGATGGGTAATAGAGGAGAGTGACTGAACGAGCAAATTAGGATAAGGAGTAATGGATTTCGCGACTTCGTCGACTGTCGGTATTTTGAGGTCATTATGAATGGTGTGATTTGAAACATACCGGGGAGCATTAAGGATGGTTCGAAGAACGTTCGATTGGAATCTCTGGAAGCGAGCGATGTTGGATGTCTTGGTAAAACCCCATATTTCTATACCGTATGTACATACCGGTTTTAATAAGGCTTTGTATATTGTGAGTTTGTTACTTAAGGTCAATTTCGATGTCCGTTTTAGTAACGGATTGCGGTTTCAGTCGATTCTTTTGAGTCGGGTATGGGGATATCGTTGTTCATTTAGGCCTGACATGTATCACTAATCGTGTTTTTACAGAATGCCTGCCTCGGATACAGGAACGTACAAACGTTTCTACTGCGGGCGTATTTCCCAGACTCGTGACGGGAGGCGCGGTACGGCGACCTTTAGCGGGCTTATAAGGTCACTGGGTGAAGGTGAAACGGACGGAGAGGTAGAAGGAGAGGAATATATGGCGGGGGCGGGGGTAAGAGTGCGAGGGGGAGAGAGGCGAGGAAATTAGAAGCCGACACGGAAACATGGCCCGAATCCACCCCACCAAAGGGCGCAAAGTTCGAAATTTGCAGCCCTCCGATTTATTCCACTATTTTTACCGCATGAACTTCCCGCCCCCACCCTCCTCCACAGGGTCGTGGAACTGTTTTTAAAAAAGGAACACCTGTTCAACTCACGCTGTGAAGCTTATCATATTTTCTGCTCTGTAATCATTAACCACTTCCTATTTATTACTGCCGCGGCATTATTCCAGGAAAAAAAATATTTCCGCATTACGATAGTTATACAGTCACTATTACAGATTTATGTATATATATATATATATATATTATCAGCTGGCAGTCGACATCCGCGTGAGCTCGAGAAGCCAGAATTGACGAGGCGCGAATGATCTGCCAAAAAGTAAAATAAAGTAAAAAATTCTGAACTCTTGTAAATTCCAGAGAAATTGAGGACGTTTATTTCAGTCGTATATGGCGTATAGATGGGATAGATCTGCAGTCATAGATATGACGAATCTATATCCGAAATTCCTGTAGAGGTGAATCGTTACTCCAGAAATGTCCCGTTTCCTTCCTTATCTCTGGACAAAAATAATTCCCGAATTCAAATTCCTCTCTCGAGCGTTTCATCGTCCAACGTCTGGGCTATAATTTAAAAAGTACGGAATCCCCCCGAGTTCCGCCCGACAACACCGGTTCTGCAACAAACAACACGACCTATCGTGCCCCGGCCCATTAGCCTGGACTGAAGGAAGGCCAAACAAATGTTTATAGGTGGCTCAATTTAAAAACAAATTTACATATTTTAAATACCAAGGGCGGATTTTTTCCTCCCACCCCTTTCATTTCTTAATACGGTCTTGCATTCGTGCCCCGATTCACGGCGGTTTGAAACGGCGACGATTGGGGTCAGAGTGTTGGCCGCCATTCATTTCCCGGCCGTTCTTAAATTAACCGCGGAGCCCATCGTCACGTGACCTTTCTCAATTATCGCTGCATTATTACAGAGGCTTGGAAAAAAATATCGATTAAAAAAATTAATTATCTTCCGCCCCTCCTTGCGGCTTCCAAATGCGACCTGCGAAACGCCTATTTTTTCTACCCTACCGGTCAGTTACCTCCTGACTTTTTCAGCTAAAATTAAGAAAACGCCTGCACAAATAAGGGTCCGCCAGAAAGCAAAACCTATTGAAAATCAGTGTGGTTCGTAGATGCAGACGATACCTGAATACCGAAAACTAGGACATACATGTGTGCGTGCACCCAGGGAAGCTCCCAAGGGGGAAGACACTAACCTTTCTAATGGAAATCGTTAGAATGTACCGGGAAGAATCCCGGGTTTTCCTCACAGCAGTAGGCGATCATACCGAAAATTTGACAGCAATATCCCTTGGAGTCTCTATCTACTTGGGGAGTGGTGCCTCCCCCACCTTAATTTCCTCACCCTTTTTTCCCATATACGAATACGTCTTCGTAAGAAAAGCTCCAGTCTTCATCTTCCCGCTCCTTCATCTTCCGAAGAAGGTTAATCTCGTCCCGACCATATCGCTCCAATTTTTTTTCTCGAACGCAGTTAGTTCCCCATTCTCGCGCTTCACCCGGAAGTGGAGCGGGGTAGGTGAAAAAAAACCGGCCGGCGACTGGAGCCGCGAAGTTGATTAGTTTTCGATCGGTACGAAGTTGTTGTGAGGCGGCGGCGCTCTCGAGTTTTTACTTTTACCCCTCCCCCCCTATCCTTCCTCACTGCCTCCCAATTATAGCCAGTTGGCCTAACTCGGTTTTCAAGAGAGAGAGAGAGAGAGATAGAGGGACTGAGGGAGAGAGGGAGGGAAGGAGGGAGAGAAGAGAAGGGACGTGTCGAGGGAGAGCCGTGCGCCCCACCCACCTTAACAGGAAATCAATCGGACCGACCGCCCAGAAGGGACTCTTCCCTAAAATAATGTCCCCGCTCTCTTGGGTGACGATTAAGGCTCTTCCAGGCTCGGATTTCAAAAGCACCGGTGTTAGAACTGCGGCTTTACGCGACCGAAGAACCAAGATTGGATATATATCACACGCCAGTGATTCTAATCATATTATTACTATTAATTACAGTTTAGCATTTTGTTCAGAAATAAGAGATATTAAAATACACACAATTTAGAAATTAAATGTCTTTTACATACTATTATTTTACAATATTAGTATTGCATATCTAAGGCAATACTGCTAAGGACGATAAGGCGCCGAAATCAGTTTCGCTAGGACCTAGCGACATAGGAAAGTGTGATGATATTCAAAGCTAATCCCAAAAAGACAACTAACCAACTCTGTTTTTCTGGAATCCCAAGGCAATAGAAAGAATCATGTCTCAGTTGTATGTAATTATATTCAGTAGGAGCAAAAAGAGTAGGTTTAATACAGGGCGCAGATACAGCTCTGGTTTAACCTCCTACAATTTTTGGTTCAGCATTTCTCTATGCTGAAATTGTTCTCACACGAATAATATTATATTAACGTTTAGCAAAAATGCTCCGATAAATTTACAGGCTAAGCTAAAATAGTGCAGAAGTGGCTGAAGTGAAATCATATATAGATTTATTAGTCACTGAAACTAGAGAACAGGTTTCGATAAGGAGGAACCCCTGTGATACTAACCCGCACGACTTCCCGGCTAGCACGGTCAAGTATCAGCGCCTTATTCAATCTTACCCAAATCAACAGAGCAGGCGCGCTTCCCACTGTCTTTATTTATTTGTCTTTATTTTCTAAATGTTGCTCTTTATAAAGACTGAGCACAAAAAATTACAATTAAAATTATTGAATTCATAAAATACAATATATAAATTGCCGATAGTCAAACCGATCAAACCATACCGAGTATAATGTTCCTTGCCCGCTCATATAAAAATATTGTTCTTCGCGTAAAAATATAAAATTTCAAACCGGAAAGAATTAAAACTATTTGAATGCAAGCAATATCATTTTCGTTTGCGTAATCACTTAAGGGTCCTTCCATCGCGTCATCTCATGTCCGCCTTCGAGGAAACATTATTCTGCTGGAAATTCGGATTTAGCCGGCTCAGCGAAATTTCAGCCGTCGTGGGGCCCGCTCAAACAATGTTTGATAAGGTCTGACATCTCCATAATCCCGGGGATTGTCTCCTGTCTCCCCACCCTCAGTCTCGGCTGGCGGACCCGGATTAAGCTTAAAAATGCAAATTTGGGGTCGACTTTTGTTATCTCTGCGGACGGAATGCCGCCCGGCTCTGTTTATTGTTGATTTTTGCGAAACTGAACAGGTCTCGCGAATCGAGGTTCAACCAACCTCGGTAATAAATGTTTCTGTCGCGATTCGGAGATTGTGAAACGTTAAAAAGAATCGAAGAATGCCTAGAGGAGTTACTCTTCTGAATTGACTTATTTTTCATAGCTCTAAACAAATCATGCAGTTAATATATATTCATTGAATTTTGAACATACCCGAGTAGCCACCATTCCTTAATGATTCATCGATATAAACTCACCTGAAACAAAACAAAATAATACGTTAAACTAGGTTAAGGAACAGAAATAACCATAAGGATAACAGAATGTTTTGAAATACGACCATTCGTTTGTGAATCAATCTCACCACTCAAATGAGCAGCCGTCCATGTAATGAAAATCGGCCAAGAACACCGATATAATACTTCAGAAGGACTTCTGGCCTAAACAAAGTATAAATACCCGCAGCTGCAAGTAAATCCTTTCTAAGGAATACCTCCTACTACCTGGAGTAGGGTTTCACTTTTTCTTCCCGTTTTTTCCAACAAAGAGCCCGACGCGGCCCGAACAGTCGTACAAATTCGGGCGGAAAATTGGAAAAGCCAATCGGAGCGCTAGTTGACGCCGGGGAAACACCGAAGGGGAAGAAAGTCGCAGGGACCGCGCGGAGGACTCGGTTAAAATGCAAATGTCTCCGAAGTGGGAAAAACTCGCCGACCGGCCCTGAATACTAAACCGGGTCCGGATCCCGACCTGTTTTTCCGCTCGCAGGGGGAGAAAAAAAAACAAACGCAGCGGCCGCCGCCACCCCCCGCCGCCCCCATCGACATCAATTTTAAAGAATAATGTCCCCGGGAATAAATTAACCGTTTCTCCTGCCTTCTGGACATAACCTGGGGCTCATCCCGAATACACAATTCAACCACCCGTTGGGTTTATTTTCCGGGAGATTTAATATAACGACATTTGCAATAATAATTCACGTTTTGGAATGAAATTTTTTTAATACATACACAGCATTTACATCAGATGCCATTTCACTTACGGAAAAGATATTCAAGGAACAACATGCCTTACATTTATAATTAATTATTTATTATTTCCTATAATAATTGAACTCCGGGAATTTAAATGTATGCGAAATATTTCTTTACATATCAAATACTTCTCTTGCCGAAGACGATAGACCCCTTTTTGGCGATCCAAATACCCCCAAATATATGCCGGATACACTTTATAAAGTCACTGGATATATTTATTTATCCGCGTCTCCCCGTTGAGCACAGGATCCAACAAAATACACACAGCAGGAGAAATTATTCAAATTATCGGCCATTATCGGCTCTCAGTATAAAAGCCGGAAAAATAAAAGAAGTCCCCATATAAAATTAATGGATTAAAAGTGTTAATAACCGCTCTCCATAAAAATATATCGGGCGCCGAATGCCCCCAATCGTTCCATCCTTTTTTCTTTTTTCTTTTTTTGCATCCCTTTTTTTCGCCGTTTCAATTTTATACGACCCCCCACCAACACACACACATATATATCGTAGCATTAGTGCGCGCGGGGGCAGTCCGAATTTCCATTTACCAGGACCGTTTGAATTTTACGAGGGGCCGGAGAGGGGTGTCGACCATTTGCCGTCCCCCCCTCCCCCACTGTTTTCCTCATCTCTTTTTCTGTGTTTTTTTTATACTTTTTTGCGGTTTACAGACACCGGCAGGGGATCATTTTTTTGGCCACCCCGGGACGGACTGCGGTCCGAAATGCGGCGGCGGCAAAATGAGGTTAGAGTGGATGTGGCGACGGACGCTTTAAATTATAATTTTTGAGGCTCCAATATGAAAATTTGTGATTGCAGAGGGCATTTGACTATCTAAGTGGCAACCAGAGGATCCATTTTCTTTTGTATTTACATTTGTCTGAACCATTCACTAGTCCGGGTGGCGCACGCGTGGTCGTTTTACTCCCGATGAAAAATGAACTTCTGAACTAAATTATATCATCTGGCTCGTGAACTTTGTCGCCCAGCAAAGCGCTCCTGTTTCCATCCCACCACAAGGTGGGAGCACACTCACTTTTACATCGATCAAATTTCCGCTTCCTACGCAGCCAGGAAGAAATCATCCGATCATCCGTTTGGATCTTTAAATGAAGACGATTTCCAAAAGGATTGGTAAGGTACGAAAGGATTGTACCAAAATGTATAGGTCACAATGGTCACAAGTTTTAACCACCCACAGCTAGTCAGGGCGCTTATTACTCGTGTGCATGGCGTGTCCGGTGAAATAACTTCTCCAAACCCGCCTTCCTCTCGATCAACATTAGTACCCTTGAATAGTTATCCCTGTTCAACTGCCGTGGAAACAGCGCCAAGTAAATGCCTTAAAACGGTGTCGGTTTCGGGCACCAACAAAGCCCCCTCTAGCCTCGCCGTATAACCTCATTATACTCCATTCGAAATACCGACGGACCCATTGTGATGACCGACGTATAGACAATGCCGTGGTGAGGGGGAGAGGGAGGTAGGGAGTGCGACAACCGAACACCGGATGGGAAGATTGCCGAGGCGTATTTGCGGTATTCACTTCATCAAAGTCACCCCCACGGGCCGTGTCCAGTGCCGAGGAGGCCGGGACACAATTTGATGGGAAGGGGGAGATTCCCGAAATTCCTCCCCGGGAAGATCGGGAAGGAGGGGGGATGTGTGATTGACCGTGTGTGACCGTTTGACCTTTGGCCCCGACCCGTACCCCCACCACACCCGGCTAACAGCTCCCAACCTCCTCACCACGCCCGAATTATTTCCTCATTCCCCAAATAAGAGATATACTCGCGAGGATTTACTATTATCAACTTTACGGGAGAAATTAGTAATCACTCCTCGTCAAATTTCTAAAATTTTCCTTAATTCACCTCATCAGTAACTCACGAAAAAAAAGAGATCCGACCCGATATCGATAGAATAGAATGGTCAACTACCTGTGATCTGTATACTCGACTTCCCTTTAAACCTCTACCAAGAGTACAAAACAATTTTGATTTTTACCTCAAAAATAAAGGACTCCTTGTGTCATTTATCCTTCGTAACTACACAGTTTTTCTCATAATTATTACCCTAATAAAATTGTATATTATAATTCTCTGTTTTCTCCTTATGTTATTTCAATAAGTCATGATCGGTTCCGCCCGGTATATTGCGGCTTGACGAGAAGAGAGAACATTGTGCATTTGAAAGACTGCCTTTGTAATGGAGGAACGGCGACAGGTAAGATATATTCACCGGCTCAGAAAAAAAAGCCATAACGGAAGAGCCGAGGCATTATAAATAAATGCGATCCGACGGACTAACAGGTGGAAATCCACCCCCAACCCCCAAAACCCCCGGCCAAACCGAGGGTAGAAAAATAATGGGGCGGCTCCGAAAATTTAATTAAAAGTTAATTAAAAAATATGGAGGCTCGGTGCGAAAAGGGCCTCTGAAAAATGGCGACCCAAGGAGGCCCCTGCCGGGGAGAGCCTATTTCTTTGAGTCCCCTTCAAATGAGGATTCCCCTGTGATGTCTCCCAAGAAACAGGAAAAGGGCAAACGAATACGGCGCGCTGCCTCTACTCTCGAATTTATTGTCTTCACCCATAATTACGCTCCGAGACGCGCAAATTCAAAACGGAATGATCCACGATTCCATTTCGCCTCCAGTCCCCTATCCTATACTGACTGGATGCTAAATAATATCTAACGAATGAATTGTTTTGAATTTGTAAATTCTTCAACTTTATAATTTTCGGGATTCAATTACAAAACTACTAGGAAACTCTGTACTCGTTCCGAAGCTGGATAATTAATCTGCTCTTTGCTAACAATTCGGAGAAACCGAACAAAAAATTTCATCATTCAGTCATCATTAACATACACAGATTGAAGTGAAATAAGCTCAGGAAAAAAGTCGTCAGGCTATAAACTTTACAACTAAGCGCAAATAAAGGTAATATTTCCTGTCTTTATATAATTTTATTTGGACATAAAAAAGTCTAAAATGAAGTCGGAAAGTTAAAATTTTAAAGTTCAAAAACCCAAACCTAATACAAATAAAAGCAGACCTATCGTAAACGAATCACAGTATATTGATAAAAAAGGTAAAAAAAAATCCTTGTACAATAATTTTCTATATAGCATAGTAGTGACAGGATTCTACACCGGCGTTGATGTGCATAAGATGTGCACTAATATATTTTTGATGGAATGCTACTGAAAACGACGGTGCAGTGAGTTTTCCATCATGGACCCAAAATTTATTCTGCTTTCCATAAATCGTCCCCGACGGCTAATTCTATTTAAATCCCCGTGTTATAAATCATTACAAATATACGAATAAATAAAATAGTGTTAAACGGCAAATTCGGGAGGAATAATTATTGAGATAAATTCAGGTTCCAGAAACTTTACCGGGGGTTGACAGTTTACGCGTGGGGACAGTATATGGGTGAGTCGCCGCCCGAAGGTACTCAGCGTGGAGGGCCGTAAACCCGACGAATTTATTCCTGAGCTAACCCCGTCCGGTACCACTTAGCCTAACGGTTACGACGAAATAATTAACTTCGCCCGTCTGAAACCGCGGAGAGTTTCGGAAATTTAAATTACCGGTTAGAGATCATCATATATTGAAATTGTCAAGGTGCATCGTATTTTCTCGACATTATTGTCTTGTGATAAACGATAGCGTTGCTAGACGTTCTTGTCAAAATTCGAATTGAAACAATCGTGTGATTTTATTGATTATAATCGGAATCAGGTAGTAATTAAACATGTACTGACATTCGACATAATGATATTCGAGGAAAAGTATACCTGACGAAGAACATTTGGAGAGAAACGAAAACAAGAATGAGCCCGCGATGATAGTAGTTCAGAGGTTAATGTTAATGAATCAGTTGCCAAGCAGCATTGAGAGCAAAACGTCCACATATACCACCCAGAAGAGAGAACGAAAAATATAATATGGAAGTATGAAAGTTCCATATATACAATTATAATAGATTTGCTCAGAATGTCTTCCAGAGTAAAACGGGTTTCCCCGTCTAATATTTTTACGGGGCAGAACGACCCAGTCGCTTTTACATCGTTTCGTTGACCGTCTCGAGGCGAAAACACGCGGCCGTTTATTGCTCGAAAACTTTAAAGCGCTGTCGCGGACCGCGGCGATAAAAGTCCGAAAGCGGATGAAAAATAGGACGAGGAAGGAGGGACGGGAGGGAGGGAGAGGAAGCGATAGGGAGCGAGGGAACGTTAGACAGAGAGGTGGGTAGCGTGCGTGTCGGCCGAGATAAGGTAAAGGGCCACCCCGGCCAATTACTTGATAACATGCGAGCACAATAAGATAGCGGCCGGGGATTTAAAACCTTTCCCCACATACAGCATGAACACTCCCCTATCTTGCTTCCCAATTACCGCCTCCATTATTGACCCATCTGCGCCCTAGACCCATACGACTCGAAAACGGTGTTACCGGCCGATGTACGTTTAAACGGGACGCCTGTAGAAAATTAAATATTTCATTCATACCGTAGGTTTCGTGTGTTTCTGTCTCCTCTCGCTGGTTTGGTCTTTTGCTAGACCGGTTTCGGTACTTTTGGCACTTTGGACGTTTTTGGGCATCCTCACCGCACTGTCACTGTCACTTTGGTGGTTGTCTGTTAGTCGTGTGTATATATACGTGTCTTGTTATTGTATATTATATGTACAATAACACAGCCGAAACCGGTCTAGCAAAAGACCAAACCAGCGAGAGGAGACAGAGACACACGAAATCTACGGTATTCCAACCCCTCGCGGACCCTGTATTTTAAATTATTTCATCCATCATTTCAAATATATGAGTAGATATAATTAGTTAACTTAAATGATTCCGAATATGCTCAATATACGATATTTTGACGTGAGTTCCTGGCAATGTTATCGGGTCTGTTTAACAATAATGGAAAACCCTTACAATCGAGTTTCAGGGTAGTTTTCAGGGGGTCAACCCCTGCCAAACGAAGCTGCCCGCCGGAATCTAGTTAGTGATATGATTGACAAAAGATATATCCAAGCGGATTTGCCCGTGGCCAGAGAATCGTTCTTTCCGCGGTCCTTCAACAATTAAAGCCCCCAGGGGCGGTTTCCTGTTTATCGGCAGCCGGGGGGTCAAGTTCCGGCCAACAGTTGCCAACAAGACATCTGTCTTGCAGGGGGTAATGGGAGAAACTCGGCAAGATAAACGAGCCGCCGCTCGGACATGTGTCATTTTGACGGATATTCCATCCCTCTCCGCCCCCGCCCCCCATTGATGGATAATATTTCAAGTCGAACTAGTTTCAAGTTGCAACATTTCACCATTTACGAAAGACCACTATTATTTCAACCACCCGAAGTTATCGGAGAATTTTATGTAATTAATTCAATTCCGCTTTCCTTTAAACCGTACTCAGTTCCGTATCATGCCGCCGCCTTCCGGCATTGCGGATCGTCTATAGACAAACCGACTTGATATTATTCTCGGGCAATGCGAGAGAGACGAACAAATGTCTGCGAATACATCGCCGGCCTCGAAGGAAAGGTATAGGATTGAACGGAGAGGGAATGTAGGGCGTAGAGAGATCACGAACCGAAACCTGCCAGGGAATGAATAAAGGAATATATATGGGATACAGGATATACGTCCCGGGGATATGGAATTCGGGGATGTACGGGATAGAAAAGATAATATGAGAGAACTTATATTTATTATTAGGCCCGCATTCTGTTATAGTGTATAAGCAACGGCGAATATAAGATTTGGGAAAAGGTTAATTCAATTCGGAATATTTTTAGGTATTACTTGAAAATGAAAATTTAATTGAAATATCATCACTCTTGCTACCCACAATTGTTTAATTATGAGAATTTACCGGGATAAATAGTGAAGACATTAATTTTTTTTAGTTCATTTTCCCTTCTGGTCAGTTCTCAAGAATCGCTCATTCTCCTCTCATCCTTTCTCTCATTCTGGAACTAAGTATCCTCCCACTGCTAACGCAGGGTAAAATCGTGGATTTTGAATTGTATATTTTAATTTTACCTTTATCGGCATCACTGACATGGGGATAACGAACAGAAACTAATCCAATCGATTGGGGAACATTGTGGCAAACAGAAAGAGGGAACACGACGGGATGGAGTGAAAATCTAGACGCGAATGTTGCGATCTGCCTATTGTTCATCCTCAACACTCTATAGAATGTGTTTTAATATATAAAATATAATACTGTTATGTCATTCTATACTAATTCGGTGATTTAGGAATCGTTACCTTAGCTGAGGAAAGTCTGTGTAGTGCACCTCTGTGGGACCAGCACTGGGTTGAGATTTGACATCAAGGGGGTCAAAACTACCTGAAACAAACATAAAAATGAGGTTTCGATAATACTGAATAATTTATTATACACATTCCTTAAAATTATTAACGCGAAAATAAACATATATAATTATGTTGTCCGAAACCAATTTTTTTTCGAATAAAGGAGAAAGCCTTTTATCTTTGAGATAAAATAATGTAACATAAAATGTTCAAAAACATTTAAGAAAAATGAACACATTATAAACGTTAATCGGATGTAAAACAGTGTCGTATCCACGTTTCTAATAACTTCGGCATTCCTGAAATTACTCAATTTGAATTTATCACCTTTATGAGGTGCTCATAAACTCCGAGACAGTCGTTAAAATAGTACGCATCGTATAAGCCCTTCCACTTTCAATAACCATTGTTTAATAGCGGGAATGCCGGCAGTTAGAAGGACTTTGACGACAGGATATGCGGTCACGGTATTCTATCAAGTCCTTAGATAGACAGACGTGATTTTATGACCCCAGAGAGTAGAGGGGGAATGGAGGCACGCTAAGGGGGGCTTCAGTTATTTTCCTGGGAATTTTCAAGTTTAATGCCTGTACTTAGTTAACTTGGATTTGAGGAGCACAACAATTCGAAAGGCTAAGTTCCCCAAGAGAACTTCTAAACTGTTTTAATGAATTAATAATTCCTTCATTAATTATTTTTATATTGACCAGCTCGGCATTTAAAATTCTTGTTTACTCTATCTCGTTATGTTATGAAGACTTAGTTCGTCAATTCAAAACGTTCATTCTTTCTACTTACCCTGTTCAGAATATAGAAAGTGAACTCATGAATATAAATTAAATTTATTAATATTTTTTTTACTTTAAAATCCAAATTTCAAATATATCATTTAATGTATGAAACATTACCATAAAAGTGTTGAACAAAACTAAAATTTTGTTTCTGTATGACTCAAATACGAACATATTAAAAATCATAAACGTTAAAAAAAATCTAGAATTAAATAAGGCAGGTGATTTATCGGCGTAGGGTCAAATTTCCCAATTTCTCGGCGTTATTGGCTAATCACCTCACTATGAATATAATGGCCTCTTTGTGAATGAGAATCATCTAATTTGGCCCAGTTGTTAGCAGATGCCATTAAGATAAAAGAATGAGTGTTTGTCCGAAACACCGTTATTGTGTCCCCGTTGTCCGATTGAAACGATCGCCGGCCATTAATCATCGGACTCCCTCTTCCTTATCTCATTTGCGAAAATCAAATCCCAGAAAAATTAATGGAGGTTCGTTATGCATATATAAAACAAAATATATGCAATATTCTGAAACAAATTCTGGGTATCATCCCTATTAAGAATAACAATTGTATAAAAGGGAAGTATATAGAACGCCAAAATTTGACACGCATTTTTCGATTTTTTTTTCGGACGTTTCCTTCCTATACCGCACGAATATTTCATATTCAGATCAATATTTATTTGAAATCTAACCGAGTGGCAGGAAAAAATCTCATAACACATAGTTTTTTTTTTAGCGGAAGCAGTTTCTTATCCAGTGTGGGGCCCAAAACAGCAATGAACAGGGTTGTCTGGGGGAGCAAGACTATAAACTCAAACGATTTTTGAACTGTTCACGATTCCGACACAGCAACAGTGCAGACAGGATGCTCCGCCTCACTAATTTATTGTCTTAGCGCTACTGAAGATCTAGCGAAATTGATGAGAGATGAGAGTCCATCCACCCCCTTAACATGTTTCTGAAATGAACTGTATCGCTTTCGCTGTTATTCACTGTTTTATCGCGCGATTGTCTTGCAGATTCTAAATTTGAAATCGACAGAACCGCGTGAGAGGGGAATTCGGGCCCGGAGAAGGGAAATATGGCGCCCCAGAAGGGGTTACCGGAGCAGCACGAGTCTCATCGATTGAACAAACGGCCGTCGGACGACCCCGGGTCCGAACCCTTCGAATTTAAACCGCCTCAGAGCCGTCCTAAGACAGGCGGGAAACAGGAGAGAGGGGAAAGGGAACTTGAGGGAGGAAAAGATTATTAGAAATAAGATGGAAGGAATAAGGAATTGGGAAGGGGAGAGGGTGTTGGGGCTGCTGTGGCCGGGAGCGGCCGGGTCGCCATGGCAACCGCGAGTGACGTCATCGCCCGAACAACAGGGCACACCCTACCACACCCCTATTTATATTTATCCATATAGATATACAGCTATAAATACATCGCTCGACTCCGAGAATAATTCTCCGAGCCGAGATAAAAGTTTTCCGGAGGCTCTTTCCATTTATTCAATAAACTGTTAAAACAAAGTCATATCTCCAACACATCTCCAATTAGTCTACGCTATAGTGAGTGGGGTAATATTTGGGTTGCTATGTATATGTCAGCCTTATTTTAATGTTGAACCAGTTATAATTTTAACGTTATTAATCTAGGATGCCGCGATAGCCAGTAAGAAGGTTTTCCCTTTCATCTTTTTCAGATCAAAGTCAAATAAGTTTATGTTAGGAAAAAGTTCGCAATTTGATAAATGGGAAATATGAGAAAAAAAGGAGCTAACAGGGATAAGATCCAGGTCTTAGACATAAAATATAAATATATAAGAATAATGACTATACATCTCCCTTGTTAATTATTATGTAACTTTAATTTGACTTTTGGCATTAGGAGCGCTCATATTTATAACTGCCGGTTTGCGATTTATGATCCGGTCTTCAGTCACATCAGCACTATTACCGCCGCCATATTAATGGGACGACGCCACAGGTGAGAATAATTAAACCGCACGGCCCCCTCTGTATTATATAAAAGCTGAGAGTGCGGTGCAAACTATAAATGAATTGATCCCATCATTCATGAACACTGATTAATTTATTAAAACCGGGCGTCTTTCCTCCGTTAATTAATCTGTAATAAATAAAAATTTTAAAATTTAAAATATGCAAGGTTGGATCGTCAATCGTAAAACACCTCAATATTAGTAACATGATGGCGAGAAAATAAAACCGGTCTAGCCTAAGAGTAAATTCAATCAAGAAAAAATATAACTTTACCCGTCGATTATATGAGTATTTTTAGGATAATAATTTAAAATTATGTACTCTAAAAACACTCAAAGTATTCATTATTTTAAACAGGCCAATATAATTGAGGGCAGCACTTCGTTGACTTAAACTTTATTGATATTTAAAGACTCATAATGTAATATTATTAAGTCCCACTTCATTTATATAACATAAAGATTTTTCATATAATAAGTGAGTAACGTACAATTTAACACCAATTTATTATTTATATTATATATATCAAATACAATATCATATATTCCAAAATCTCGCGGACACTCACGAGGGTATCTCAAATTAGTTGCGGATTATTTAAAGGATAACAGCTTATTATTTCCAGATAGCAATATCATTCTATAAGCATTCGGAATAAGAATGTATTAATCTTAAATAAATAGCAATAATAAATGTTATTAACAAATCTATAAGACAGAAGACGGCACGAGAGGTTATCAATTGCAATATCGCACAATGGTAGACCTCCTAACCTCAAACGAAATATTATAATTTCGATTTTCTACTTGGTAAAATATGAAAACTAGAAAATTGTTTAGTATTTCATTTGGACTTCTGGAGAGATTATTATTGTCTGGGAGGTTGTGAAAATAATGAGCAAGTTATGATGTTTAACTTAAAATCAACTCAATTTTTTTGAGTTTGTACATTAATTTCTACATAGTTTGAATTTCATAACCTAAGGGAGTACTGATACTGAACATTCGGCCACCTTATTTTAATTTAATTAATTTAAATTTAATTTAATACTGTCCAATTACTGGGTAATTTGTAGCCTTAAGACAGATTCAACCTGAAGTAAATAGGAATATGCTGGGTCGTAAAGGAAGAATGCTGCCTATTCCGATACATCAAGTCATAAAATGGTGCGTTGTATGAAGGCAAAGCTGTATTTCTCGAGAAAATGCGAGTTTGAGGAAGAACCCCCGTGACCTAAAATATTCAAGTCACGATAACGACGATTCACGCCCGTTCGACCCCCTCCAATCCGCTATTTGAAGAGCACACAGGTTAAAACCATATATGGTTGAATCGACCAACACGTTTGTTCCAAACATTGGATCGAGGCATAATAGTAGGCCTATCGTTTGTGATTATATCTCATTGCCGTCTATGCATTATAGAAAGTTGAATTAAAACATATCATTTACTAGTGATTCAACTTTTATTGAAAATATTGAAGCCAATTCTTTACCACACATATCGTAATTACCTTACCATTTACCTATAAAAAAAGTTATAGTTATAGAAGGATAAGACTGTATCCCCCGTAGGATATGCGCATAATCTCATAATTGGCCTATACGTCTTACGCTGTGAACGTTAAAAATACATAATGGACTGAAAATAAAGGCTTATTATTTTGATTGAGAAAAATGATATGTGGCCAGAAATGTAACGAGCGCTGCTAATTTCAAAATAAAAATATTTCAGTCGTCATTGTTGATATTAGTCTTCTTTAATTAAAAACGGGTAGGAGAAGGGTAGAAGAGAAAATAAATTATATTAATATACATAAAAGTAGCATAAAAATCGCGTATCTTCATGAGGGAAAACCGCAACATTTTTATTGCCCTTTTAATTGAGCCGATGCCTAATTAGAATAAGCGGATGCCGACGGAGCACGCGAAACGGCCGCAGAGAATTGAGGACGCATTAAATTTTATAGCGCCGACAGATTACAGATAAGGCTGTTGCCCCTGTAATTTATTTATTACGGAATATCGTTTTTTATTCGGTTGGAGATTCTCGACGGACCGTAATTTTCGGTTACAAGAATTAAGGTTCGGAAAGCAGAATTCATGTCACTATACATACTAGGGAGTCTTACTGTAACAGTACACAGTAGTCCAAATTATAACTTCAATCGGTATACCAGAAAGCCCGGTTTCGGCATCTCTACAAGTTCATCGGCATTCCGTTACCAGTATAGTCATGTAATAATGAAAAATTGACGAACCTTTGTCCGGAAAAAGCAGCACACGAAACAGGATTAACTACAGAATGATGGATTTCTCTATAATCTATTTTTTATTAAAGGAAGTCCCGACAATATCTCAACCTGATCGGTTGGTCTCAACCCTATCGAGTACATGCCCAAGTACCTCAGTATATCTCTAATGGTATGATAACTTACACAGAGAAATTCGCGCGAATAAACCTCGTACACCTTAACTGTGAGGACAGAATGGGCCTAGAGATTTTGACGTCTAAAATTTTCAATCGGATTAAAAGCGTAAACCATACACGCCCCGAACGCCTTACAAGGTTGAAGCCAACCGCAAAACTCATAAAAATATAAGCAGTAATTTATTAAGCGTATCGAAAAAATATATTTGTTTGAATCCAGTTTATTATACATATGCAAATATATAGTACTTTATATAATAATACTGCATTGCGTCGGTATTTCGGCCGTTTGGCTGGCCGGTATCGAAAAATCGATTTTTATAATTCAGCCTCGTGGAACGTTCCATAAAAGATATTCGTGGACAATGACGGAATCGCAAGATAAGTAAGTGAAACTTGAAACGTAATATCGTGGGCATCTTTCTCTCTAGTTCGGGAATCGGTTCGGTTTGAAAACTTGATTGGCTGCACCTAATAAGTCCCGGTAGGTCATATACTGATTGGGTGGTATATAGCTTTTAGAAGTATTTTATTTTCTGGCGCGTAAAAAAACTGGACCTAATTGAAAGGCTATTCAGGTATCTATGGCAAAGCAAGTGGTAAAAGCCCGTGCGTTACAACCGGTCCGAAATCCCGCATTTAATTTCAAATTTGAAATTTTGATTTCCCCCCACAATTAATGTCTGGGCCCCGGAGCGGGGCCGGGGAAGGGAAATAGGGAGGCGCCGTGTAAATAGGCGTGTAAAACGAGAGGGACTGATATGAATATTCATGACTGAATAAGACCGCGGCTGACTTCCCAGGATCCCTCGGTGCACTGGACTTGGACAAAAATAATGTGGTCACACCGATGGCCACTCCCAATCCCCGTGGAATTACCAATAATTAAGCGTATAAATAACGAAAAATCGGTCGGTCGTAAGCATTAACCCCTCTAACTTCAACAATTAAGAAAAACTTAAAAAATGAAGGATTTAATAAGACTAAGTACATTTCGTTTGTTGCCCTTGTGTTACAATAGTGGATTTGTGCTTCTTGAATATTTGTTCTAACGGTGAGCTTTTAAATAGAGTATTCATTTATACCACAAAGGTATATATGAATTACCTCGTCAGGATTTTCGATGCTTCAATATATGACTTTAGTATAGTTTTTTCTTTATATTATGCATAATCTTTCTTATATTACACAGTATAATTTTTTAAATAATTTTTAGGGACGGGCGCTCCTTCAAAAATCGTAAATGAGGTTTGCCGAATTAATTTTCAGAAATCTCGAAGTGAAAAATATCAAACGGGGGAGTCGGGAATTTTCATATTTTTACACCATAATTTTTTTTTATCCGCCGCTTCTTTTCAAGCGAAAATTCCCACACGAGGATTGAAACGACGCTGTATTATCTCTAATACCATCGTCGTCCGGAGATACGATTTCTTCGCTTTCAACTTTTAACTTTAAAATTTTTCTCAGAATTTCTTCAGAAACCGTTTTCTAAAGAGGTGAGTACTACGTCGCCGGCCGGGTCGTTAGAGAGTTAAAATGTATACACTTGCGTCACTGGTACATACGCCAGTACTTACTTCATTCCTAGACACGAAGAAAATTATCATAATGATATTGTATTATGGAATGATATTGTATTTAACTCCAGTTATAGGTTTTATATTAGAATAGAATATGAAAACCTCATTCAAACGTTTCCCTAACGTGGTTATTATTTGTAAACAGAACGCCATATTGACGCTGTCGTAAACGTGTTTCATCAGATATTCACGGCAGTGCATATGTGTGTTGTGCCAGTCTAAAAAATTACTTGCATTTCCAATAAGGTGGAACAAACCCAGTAATGATTGGATTCTTTCATTCTCAATCAAAGACAAACGCGGCTTTGAGTCGAATTTCAAGTCTATTTCACGCCAAACACCAAGTTATCCTCGGTTAATAGAGTAGTTTGTTAATAAAATAGTGGCAAAATTCATATATTATTATTTCTAACAATGTGGAATTAATTTAATAACTAAGGATCGCGTACACATGGTAAGTCCGTGAATATAATTCAGATAGAATGCCAGTTCTTCGTACGGGTTTGTAAAGGAAGAGTACAAACATAATATTTTTATAAGCATAACCGGGTTGAGAATGAAACATAGAAGAGGAAAACATAGAAAGAAGGCAGCTAAACGATGAGCTATAAAATGGCATATTTCAACATCACATAAAAATCAAAATTTACACTTTTCTACATACTTTGGGTAAAAACATTGGATGAAAGTATCCCAACGATATATTACCATTATTATAATTAATTATAAATTTGAAAATTTAAGATAGATTTCGTGTGTTTCTGTCTCCTCTCGCTGGTTTGGTCTCAGGAGACAGAAACACACGAAATCTACGGTATTCCAACCCCTCGCAGACCACAAAACAGGTATTCTAAACTGAAAATTCTTCTTGGCCGTCCAGAAAATGGGAATTTTAATAAAATAAGAATTTATATAATAATTCTTTAGGAGAGTCATGTAGGGAATTGTACCCTTTTCTGACCATGTGGGGGCGGGGGGGGGTTCACACTTCAGTTTCCAATCTACGGGGGAAAGAGGTGAATTATTGATGAGCAATGAGGTTTTCACATTATTATATAATCATACTTCTTGACTTGTTCAGGTATTGGTTCTATTCGTGTTGGACCTCGAGCTTATTCCGCGATACAACTGAAGTGACCGTAAGGACAGGATGCGCTGACAGACACAGCTACGGATGATGGTGTATAGCCGAAACCGGCCTAGCAAAAGACCGAACAATCAAGATGAGAGAGGGAGGGTCGAGTGGGGCATGGGCTTGTTGTCTCTGCTGTAAGAGGTCACGGTTCGCTCGACGCTCATCTACAGAGGCGGGCCCACCACGTAGGCCCACTCGCGTAGTGCGCTTGCGATTCTGTTCAGGACGAAAGGGCCTCCAGGCAGTAATCAGACCGGAATGGAGAATCAAATGAAAATAAGAAAAATACCACATAACAGGTATCCCAGATATATTTTACCTAAGGAGGAAGTAGGAACACCACCGTTGCTAAAGGTCCCGCTGCTCTGAGATACTGTCGTCGAGAAGCCCTGAAAAATTGCGCGGGCAAATATTTCCCCGGAGCGAATCAGTAAACTCGGACTAACAATAGGAGAGGGAAAATTGGAACGGGAAACGTCCCTGGGCCGATGGAGGGGGGAGGGGGGAAGACCCGGATATTGGAATCGGCCGGAGACAAGATGAAGGGAAAGATCAAGGAGTGGCCGAAAACCTTTGAGGGGGAAGTCGAGAAAGTAACGTCAAAAGAAGAAAGTTCAAAGCCGTGGAAGGGGGACTTAAGGTAAAACGTCCGGAGATTAAACAAAACAAGAAGTCGGCGGCCCTCCTGTTCTAAATTTGTGAGGAAATACTCGGGGTAAAATTATATTTTGCCAAAGTACCAAGAAAACGCGCGTTTTCCACAAAATTGGACCTTTTTCTCGGGTTAATTAACCGCTGGTAATTATCGGTTTTTCATATTTGCAAATTGCAAGGGACAGTCTCTCGATACTATAGACCGAATACCCAAAAAATTGATACTTAACAAGTGCTCCCAATTTAAAAATATGGTCTGTACCAGTGCAAGTTTTAAACTTTTAACGCCCAAACCTCGTTTCCGAGAAAATTCCCGGATATGAGAGGACTGGGGCTAATTCTGTCACGTATGCCAAGTTATCGGAATAAATAATCACCTTCAGTCGGCGATGACATTTCTGAGGAAGCTACCTTTAAGGTAGAGTAATCGACGATCGGAGCAATTACGTTCAAGGACTATCATCAATCCATTGAAGGGATTGCGGTAGAGACTGGAGGCAAATTATTACCCGGAAAGGGGGACTTGCATTGCGCGATTCAACTGTTACAATTACAATTCGTCCGATAAGGTTCAACTCTGTAATTTAGGGCGTAAACATCGACGAGGACTTAACAAGATGAAGGGGCAATATTCCGTTGTGTGGGGCGTGTTTTCTTTCGAGTGTTCCCCTGGCTCGGGATAACGCGAACGCTTCCACCTGGTGGAAAAGGATGAGAAAGTATCCTCAACGAATATTCGCTGGGAGGAACCAACGACAAGAACAGAGACATAGTACAGTTCAGTCGTTCATTCTTAAGAACCAGGCGGTGAACGTCCAAGATATGACCGGCCAGTCTAAGATTTATTACCGTAAATGTTCGTGGGTCATCCGTGTTCTTGCGATCGTCTCTATCCATCCAAAAATAGAAAATGTAACTAAAAAAGAATGAAAAGAGGACGACGTTGCAGATTAATTTAAGACATACATTTTTTGGGACACCCCGAGGCAAATACCAGCGCAGAACGGGGAAGCCGATGATATATATAAGCGAGTGCTGACAGGACGCTACCGACGGTATCGAAAAAGCGAAACCGGTTTTGAATAATCGCGTTACAAAACCGTTTGGGCTTTGAGGAAATAATCAACACGGCCGGGTTATTATTCATGCGGGATACGCCCAAATCGAGATGACCTTTGAACATTGTAAACACGCAATGAATAATTCTATATATCTCTTAAATGCGTCTAAAAACAATGTGTATAAATTCAATTACAGATATCTTACAAAAATATGTCCGATTTAATAAATACCGCAAAGAATATTTCTTAATCAGACCGTAGATTTGTATTGAGTCGTTTCTTAAGTTAGGACAACCGTGAAATGGAAATGGACGTCTTGTGATTACTTTGCATAAATCGTATTAGATTTTAATCAGTTTCAGGGCATCATTGCAGTAGTTTCTGAAAATATCCTAATCCTTTCTAAAATAGATCTCCCTTTCGACGAAACTTGTTCAAAGAAGAATTTGTTACATTTCTGATTTTATTTTTCTTTTGTTATTCGTTTTTATGTATGCAAATAAAGAATATTTATACTTTGGCCAAATTTGGAGGTAATTTCTCCGAAAACCATTCTATTTGTGCGAATTTTAATCCTATACCGAATGTGTTTCAGAGTACTTGCTGTCGGGAATGTTTTTCTTTTAGAACTTAATTCGTTTTGCATTTTAAATTGAAAGAATTTGTTTTAAAACCTCGCTTTTTATTTGCATTTTTCGCGGACAATTTATTTCATTGTTCCGCTTGAAGTTATTTTAGTTATGTTGCCCCTCCACCCATTAAAAGGGCGAGCCGGTCAAATAGAGCATAAAATAATACTGTTTTATATCCGAGACACTGGGCGCGGTACGAATCCATAACCCATACAACAAAATTATCTAATAAATATCCTCAATAATATGGCGTAAACGTTATTTCAGCAGGTACTTGCAATAAGAACGACAGATAGATATATCTACAAACATCAGGATTATTATGATATTGAGAACAGCGAAGAATTCTTTGGATATTTTTTCAACTTCTTCTAATGTTTTTTTTTGCCAGAATGTGGAAATCTTATGTAAACTGAAGTTCTATTTCCGTGGAAACTATTCCGGAAATAAGCTAAGCCCGTTTAAATTTCAAAATTATTCAATTATAAATTCAATTAAACCTCTCTTCTTTTATTTAATCAATAATAATATCAGAATTACTGTTGCCCAACAGCGTAAGAATTCAGTAGACACGTACAGTCACCCCGCAGTTCCGGGCCACTTCGAGCTAGGTGCGATATTGACTCGCTCAAAGGTCGGATGACGAGCTTCTACCAGCGTTCAGTAAAGCGATATAAGCAGCACAAACATTTGAAAAGCCAAAAAATTGTACGAAAAAGTAAATTGCATTCCGAGTGAACTGAAAAAGTATTACCAATAAATTGATGGTACGGTTGTATAACGCCGGCGTTCCCGATACTACGCCCGCACTACTGACGTGGCTCGCTGGTTTAGTATCACAAACCCCCGGTAGATTCAATTTCGGTTACACGGTAACAATTTCTGTGATTGTATACTATATATTCATTAGCTGAGACTTTAAAATATCATACGTATTTTTGTTCTATGGAATAATATCGATGAGACAAAATTACAATGAGAGGAAATTTGTGTATATATTACCCTGCTAGTAGTGGACACCCTTAAAAGGACACTTAAATGTACGTCATGTAAATGTAATTCTCGAATTATAAAAACCAGTAAATTTATATCGTTTCTTCTTTATAAATTTCAGGAAATAATAATATAACAATAATTCCAGAATAATAGAGCATGGGTGTTAAGGCCAAGACGAGACCAGTTCTGACACGATCAGCATTCACGGCTCGGTAAAATGTTTTCTAGTTCAATAAGATTAATCTGTACGTAGGGAAAACATAACAAGTACTACATAAACTATTGTTATTGACATTTATCGCACCGTATAAAGAACTAGATTTTATTTCCATTTCATTCTGCGTTTTTTAGATTTGGATTAGCGATCACTCTTTTAATACCAATAGTGTATTAGTAGTATTACTCCCTCGAATAAAGGATGACTTTTTATCCACAGAATATTAGAGTTAAGATGCAGATTTCTGTAGATAGCCGGGACAATGTATTTAGCCGTGGGCCCGGAATCGAACCAATCGGCAATGTTCGGGCCGAGCCCGTTAAAATGGGTGGGTAAACTGTGGGACCGGGGATCTAGGGCGGACGCTCACCGATACGCCGGCTTCCGCAATCCTCAAGACGGTCGATGCTGTTTATGACGCGGTTAACTCCGGGGGCGGGCGGCCCCGGTTCCGAACTGTCCGGGGCGTACCCCATCTCTATAGAGATTTAATTCAGATCCGCAATCCAAACCGGCACCTCCCTTTCGAGGTACGCACGCTGCCGGCCCACGACTGCCGCTTTTTCGTCGAATTCTTCCGTCATTCGAACGGAGAAATCGCAATCTTAGAGGAGTTTAGGATTCAATCGAAATCGCAAGAGTGTCCAACATTTTGATTTCGAATCTATTGACGGTTTCGGATTCAATTACGGAACGAATCCCCGGGACTCCCAACCCTTCGACCCCGGGGTGTTCTTACCCTCCCCGCTACGTTTACACTTATTTAGTAACTTTGGCGAAAAATAAACGCTTAAATTCGAGCGACTCGGGACAGAAATCGCGCCAATCGCGGACGATTCTGGGACTAAGAGCGGAGAGGGAGGGGGTCGGGGCGATCGGCGTGCCGAGGTCAACGGGGCCCCGGACCCCGGGAAGACGATGCCGAGGCGAGGCGAGGCGAGGCGAGAGGAGGCGGGCACGTGCCCGAACCTGTTACTCGGGCGGGGTAAAAATGACGCAGGTAGAGGGAGGCGTGGCGGGGCGTGGCGGGGAGCGGTGCGGCCCAGGTGTCGGGGCGTGACCCGCCCCCGGCCCCGGCCCACCCTACCCCAGGCTAGCCCGGCCACCGCCCGCTCCGCCGGATAAATAAAAAAAACACGATTCGGAACGGGATACGGAAACGTGGTGGCGGAGGAGGCGGGGGCGGTCGGGGGCGGCGGTCCCACCCACCCCCACTACCGCCGTCGACTCTTGTTTACACTTATCGATTATAAACCCCTGTGGGTGGCGGGCCGCCCTTCCGCCGTTGGGCCACCGCCGCCGCCGCCCCCTCCCTCCTCGCCGTACCTACTGCCGGAAGGAACGCGGCTCGGGACCGGGCCTTCGGCTATGCTATAGGAGAAGCGTGACTCTAGTTACCTTTTCAGAGCGGTCGGTGGTGTCGGGGGCGGTTGTCGGTTGGGGGCCGCGACGGGCTGGGTGCCATAACCCGAGTGTGATGGTCGCGGTGCTAGCGGTGGTGTCGGGCCGGTGTGTTCGGGCTCCGCCGCCTCCTCCTCCTCCTCCTCCTCCTCCTCCGCCGCCTCCTCCTCCGCCTCCTCCGCCGCCTCCTCCTCCGCCGCCTCCTCCTCCTGCCGTGGTGCCCCGACTTGTCCTCCTCTGGCGGTGCGCGGTGCCCGAGTCTCGTCTCTCCTCTCTCTTCTCCTATATACTACTGATATCTGGCGGCCCCCCGGCGGCGGCGGTGGCGGGGGCCGCCCGATCGATACCCCCAGATGGCAGCACCGCTCGCCGCCCCGCCCCGCCCCCGCCCCACCCGCCGCAGTCCGCAACCGCCGTGCCGCTTCTCCCCAGACCGGGCCCCGACTCCCCGATTACGATTTAATTTAAATAAACTTAAAGCCCCGAGACCCACCTTGCCCGGGACTTAAGTTCCGCGCCCCCCAATGCTCCGGATCCCGATATCCCCCAATTCCCTTATGACCCTAATCGTCTAGCCGGGTACTTAGTACTTTATATAAACGGAGAAATGACGTGGAATCCGCAAATGGGAAAAGAAGCTTGCCACTCCCATTACTAGACGAGAAATCGAAGATGATTGAAAATAAACATTTCGTATCCCATCTACGTATATCGCCTATAGTGCGTACGAGGATCGCGAGTCCGATTTTGATGTTCTCCTCGGGTTACATTATTTGTGTTGCTGTCTTAAGTTTTTTGTTTTATCTAGTTTAATTTTAATTTCGTATATCTCATTTCCAAAAATAGAGTATTACTACGGTTCAAAATATAGTCGTCGAATATTAATTTAAATAAAGGATTTTGATTAAAAGGTTCATTTAGAATAATATTCTAATTAAATAGGTAATAGTACCCGATGTCTGAAATATCGTGTTAGTATGATAATAACATTTAATCTTGAGTCGTTTGATATTCAACTTCGAACAGTTGTTACAACGACGGTAGTGACAAAACAGAAAATAGAACTGACAATTCTGGGACCGGGGAAATGCATAAATAACGAGATTGAACGAAGATGCGGCGAGGAAATGGAAATAGCGGCCTTATTTGGCTAACTAATCTGCATTATATTCAACCTATCGTCCACCTTAAATCTGGCTTTACGTAGGCAAGGGGGGCAAAGGGGGGAAAATAAGGTAGTTTTCATCGTTGGATAGTAACCCCCGTCACTCTTAAATATACGTAATAGGGCAACTGAAATTAGATTCTCTATAGACTTGGCCTCTGGGACTTTCTTTTATTGAGCCTCCAGCTACTCGCCATCGTCAGTAGCATTCAATGGGACATTACTTATGAACGCGGGAACGGTGTAGTGACAGTTGCACGCAGGATGCTTCGTCAGCACTTCATCATATTACAAACGGAGCACCCATGGCCCATGGACGAGGGAGAGAAGCAGAAACTGGTCTAGCTTAGGGCTTAGAGAAGACAGAAAATCCTACGAGTGAGGATTATCGGAATTTATGAGTACAATCCGTGGATAGGTTTTTGTTTCGAGGCTCTGTATAATTTTGTGATCTAGAAATTCGCGCTATTTCCAGCCTATACGGTTGTATAATCCTAATATAATACTGCCAGGACTTCGTGAAAGCACTTTGAAGGCCGATAGCATGAACCGCGCGGAAGTCTGATGGGCAACTGGCCACGTAACCAACTTGGTATAGATTAAAAATTAAACATTAACGCAAGCGTTACTGAAGTGGGACGATATTACCTGGTTCTAATCACAGTGCTGACACGCGTAAATATATCGCTACATTAGTAGCGGAATGCTACCGATGCACATAGCCACTAAAGCAACATATCTCCGAGGTTCTTACCGTCCGATGAGCCGGCCGCCTAATTGTCTGTAATTGATTATCAGTTGTCTCCTCCTTGTTTCAGTCTGTTCTAAGATATAATTATTAACTTAATTCGTCCGCCTCGCCAATCGACTGAAGCTCAAGAAAAGCTTGAACCGGTAAATCAGAACCGGTAATGAAGATGGAAAATTGCAAGAATGATGGAATTCCAAACGGAGTATCACATACTTGAATATCGTACTAGAAATTTGAACACTATAACGATTTTAGGAACGAAAGAAAGTTCAAATATATTAACTTTGTATAGCATATGCATTGTAGAAGTGATTGCACAATTAAAACCGGTACCGGTAAGGGAAGTAAAATGCCGTTCTTCATAATAAAATATTCAAATTTCTGTTACGGAATGTATTTGATTTCTTATTGCTGTAAATAATATCCGTTTTAATACTAAAAAGGCTAATAAAATTACTTCAAGTGAGTTAAACCTCCATACGCGGATAGACACAAGTAGTATATAATTTTCAGCAAATTAGGGTGATGTCGTTATATAGTTATATATTATATTAGTAGTGTTCAATTTTTATTTTCTCTAGAAACAATTTAAATCCAATATATATTTTTTAATCTTAAACATCTTGCCTCTGGTCCGTACAATTCTCGCAGTTTATACAGAAATTCAAAAATATAAATAGTATTTCACTGTGGTAAATGCAGATATAACTGCTAAACAATGACGGACAAGTAGTGGCAGGAAAACTATCTTAACCAATCAAAAGACAGAGAAAGAAATACGCATCTAGAGCGAAAAATCAGCCGGCATAAATCCATTCAGTATTGATGATTCACTGTCGGCCCAGACTTCGGAACCATTACTCACTCGGTCGTTATGAGTAAACACGATACATATATTATCGATTGGTTTTAAATACAAAATAATTAGAAAAAGCCACCATAAAGCCACTACTCCAACTCCGACTCAACAAGCCTTGTTACAACGCCATTTTGTATCCGTTCATTTTATTAATTTGTTCCTGAATTCCTATTGAATAATCAACGCTCTCCAGTGATATTTTGCTCTTTATACACCGCGGTTTTCCTCTAACCGAGAGCTTTAAACTAAACATTACTAAGAATCAAAAAACTATGGCGACCAATATGGCGACCGCTAATGCGATCCCGGCGATGTAATTAATGCAGGCCAAATTAAGCGCGTATTTATTCCGTGTTTGTATCCTTGATACAGGCAAAGCATTATCCCATTTCAAATGTATACTGGAGTAACGTAAATACTTTTTAGAAAGATGTGTTAAATTAAAACAAAATATCTCTATTTCTTTGAAATGCATACCGAACGTCTTCCTAACCTCCAAGTAATATTGATATTATCTCATCACAAATAAAAAAATGAAGGCTGTAACAAATGTAAATTGTATAACCAAAATGATGGAATACCGTAGATATCGTGTGTTTCTGTCTCCTCTCGCTGGTTTGGTCTTTTGCTAGACCAAAGATGGCTGCTCGCCATCTTCAGTAGCGGTATTAGTAACTTTGGCGAGCAGCCGAAATCGGTCTAGCAAAAGACCAAACCAGCGAGAGGAGACAGAAACACACGAAATCTATGGTATTCCAACCCCTCGCAGACCACAAAATAGGTATTCTGAAATTATGGAAAAGTAGAAATGGCTTACCTTTCACATGCTGCAGCCTGGCGGCCATCTTAACAACGGCGCTGGCAACTGTTCATTTTATTACTTGAATTCGTTCTGAGTCTCTACAGAATATTAATCACGCCAACTCACATATATAAATTCTATAAAATTCTATTTATATTTATGAATACAATTTATATACTCTAAATAACAATCAAGCTTGTAAAACATTAAGTTCAGTAAACTTGTTTTGTATCAATAAATTCTTCCTTTCTGTTATCATTATATTCTGTAATTTTAATGTTCACTGTAATTTCCCTGGATTTCCCTAATAGTCATATATTACTACACAAATATTTTAGTATTTTGTAGAGGCATGTATTTCAATTTTTCTCCTTCGTATGAATACTTCAATACTCCTTTTGGAATAATTATTTTCCAACAATTATGAAATACCATGTTACATAAATTAAAATGCGATGGTCTTTTCAACTATTACAAATTATTTAATGCCACAGAATTAACTGAACCTGCTGTTCCATAATGTTGAAACAGTGTATAAATGAATCCTTAATAACTACTGCAGGATTGTATGAAATGACCACATCAAATGATTTTATTTTTAAATTAACCTTTCAAAAAGTGATGAATAATATATTTCTTCAAGCTTCATCATTGAAGGAAATATAGTTGCAACTTTTAAAATAAATTAAAAGGCCTACAGAATGTCTAAACTATTTTGTAATGTAAAGACTACTACTTCAATAAACTTAACTTGTGCATTCCTTACATTCCAAACTTAATTGGTTTCTAGCTGTGAATAATTCAACTCGCCATTTCTCAGTTATCGAATTCCTTTCCGAACTGCTGTAAAGATGAATTAATTAAAAATACTTCCTCAAAAAAACTTTCAGAACTGATCACATTCTGCTAGTAAATTCTTTTTTTATTGCTTCCAATTCAGGAAGCAATTATGGCCAAGTAAAACACAAATGCAAATGATTTTCTTAATATAATACAACAAAAGAAACAATATTTTCACCTTAAAATTAAAATCAAATGAAAAACTAAATTTTCTTCATATTATTTCACCTTTTACCCAGTTATTAATATCTCAGTTAGTGAACAAACCTGCTTTACACAAACCACTCACAAATTTACAATGAGGAAAAAATAAGGACAAAGTAACAATGCATACAACTTTTAGATTTTTAGGGATGAGAAATAATATTTATTGTAACACTTACTTCACATCACAAATTACAAAAATTATAATTGAGCAATATTTCCATTTTATTCTCAGTCTGAATAAATATGACAACAGATAACAAATTTATTCAGAGGGAAGAAAATAATGTGTTGAAAAGAAATAAGACAGAGATTGAGTATTTGTTTTGAATGAAACGGATAATAGAAAAAATCTACAACTAAATGCAAGTAAAAGATTATAACCAACAGATGGAAAATGTATATGTACAAATACTCAAACACTAAAAACTACTGTAATAATAGTTAACAAAATACAAAAAAATGTTTGATTCCCTAATGATAAGCTATGGGGATATTTCACCATTGAAATTGAACAGTTTGAGATTTAATTTACCACAAAAACATGAAACAAAAAAGTCAATTGTGTGGTAGCACTAAAGGATAAGTATAAATACAAAAATAAATACGGTAAATGACAATATAAAAAAAAATTAAGGTTCCAAAAAAAGAAAAATATTCGTTGAACCGATAAACAAAACACAAATAAATAAGAACATTACACAATATTGTCCGCCAGTAGAAAAAAACAATCATTCATCCAAACCAAGCTCAGTTTGATGCATATTGTTTATTAATTTTCAAACTTAACCAAAACTAAACCAGAATACATAAAGTGACTATTACAATAGAATTTAGGTTTGTTCTGTATTAACATATCGTATGTAATCACACAATGCTTAATTGACCAGGAAAACAGAAAGAAATAATTTAATTCTGTCCTAGTCCTAGTAGTAATGGAAAATGAAAACATTTGCAATGTGAAAGGGAAGAGTAAAGCTCGTTTTCACTACTCTTATTACACTTTCCTTAAAATTATTCCAGTTCTGTGTTGTGGACTATCATTTAATATCACCTCACGACAAAACAAATTTGTATTAACAGACTTAAAATTAGAAGTTCTGTCTGACTGGCCATAAATTAGAAAAAATTATAACAGTGTTGACTCAAATCCACCGCCAACTTGCGGCCCAATCTGTCACATGCTCACGAGGTAGAAAACTCAACAAATGGCTTACCCTGATCAATTTCATCAATTGTATCATTTATTTCACCTTTCTTTTTTTCTATTTTTAAATAAGCTACAAATTCGATATCCAACAATAGTACACAAGCGCCTTCCATTTTACTGTTTAGTACAAAATATTGATTTACAGTTTACAACTACCTCAGTTTACTCTTTTTTTTTTCTTTTTTTTGGTCGGCCGCGAGGGCTATATTTATAATATAAAAAAAGGCGAATGCCAATACGGCACACGATTCTGATATATACACCTCTTTACATTCTCCTACCAGAATAATACTTTTAAAAAAATCAAAAATATTAATCTGCTTTAAGCATAATGAGAATTCAATGACGAAGAAAAATTAAAATGAAAAGTGTAAAAATGAAGTTTCAAAAATTTAGATAACTCACTTTGATTGAACCTGCACATCGTAAATAAAATGATTCCAACGATTACAATGCACAGATACAAAATAAAAATTACGAATAGTTACAACGAAATTCACAGTCGCTTTTTTAATTTTGTAACACCATTCACACTCAACACTAAACACCTGGTTACCTAAACACAATAACCTTAGGAATAAGAATAGTATTAATAATTATTTATACAACATACAGATCATACATGTATAATTTTTTTTCCCCCGAACATTAAAAATTCAATAGTTTTCAGTCGAATAATTCTTTTTTATTCTAAATTGGACAAAAATAATAATCAACACCGAATTTTACACAGAGAAACAAGTACATTAACTGTTTTTCCGTAAACTAGAAAACTTGAGAACATTCAATAGACATAGTCGTTTACACTCACACTATAATTATACAATGATGACGACGATGATGGCTCGTGATTAGGGTATTTCTGACCTCTTCAAAATTGTCTGTGATGCAGTATGGTTTGTCCACACTCTCCAGGGTCGTACTACCTTCATTTTCTTCATTACATATATTATTTATGTATACTATATATATTTATATATATATATTTATTTATTTATTTCGGTACCTCGCTTTATCTCAATTTTTTTTTCAATTAGTTTTCCTTCTAATAATGAAAAATACTGGCGCTCGAGATGTTTCATCTTCACCCTAATCGTATATAGGCTAAAGCTAAACGTAAGTGAAAACCCTGTGCGGAGTCTTCGAGAGGTTCGCTTCAAAATAAACGACGAAAACAAAATGAAAATAATAAAAAAAAATAATTAAAGTAATAATAAAGACAATAATATTGCTGCTTGTTTTTCGTGCGACACCAGCGGATCATTTGACTTCGACATCAAAATCCAGAACGAGGAGTTTGGTCTCTTCGGTGCCGTTTCGCGAACCGACAGCGCAGACCAATTTTGTTTCATTCGCGCGTATCCTCCATACTACACCACCGCTACCGCCGCTCTCCAATGCAACCAAGTTACGGATGAACTCCCCTAAAAATAATAATAACAGCGGTAATATAATATTCATAAGGGACATGATTACGATAAAACTGAAACTCAATAATAAAGTATGGGCAAAAGTTCATTCATATTATATCAAGAGTTCATTAAATCAAAAAACGGGTTACTGCATGTTTATAGTCTGGCCCATATATGATTAGCACCTAAATAACAGCACAAATGACATAAAATTACTTTGACACATAATAATGATTCTGTTTACTCCATTTCATGAGATGATTACAGAGTTAAATGTACACGAAAAATAATTTAGAATTGTTTTGCAGTTACAACCAGGCACCAACATATTTTATAATACTGATCATTTTTCTCAACGGTCCATAAAGTGCCAAATACTAAACCTCACTCTCTACTGATTAAATACAATTATAGTATTTAAAATGCCAACAACTGATAATATAATGTCAGAATTTAGCACTGGCCTCATGAAAAACTAATAATGATATGATAAAACCAAGTGAAAAGGAGAGCTCCAGAGTTCAAATAATACAAAGATGTATGGGAAAACTGTTTAAAAGCGATAAGCAGGACCTTCTAATAAATTTACCTGTCTTGACATCCCACAGTTTGACAGTGCCATCATCCGATGATGTGATGACAAATCTGTTGTTGAACTGTAAACATGTCACTGCCGACTGGTGTTTGTTGGCCCCTTGTAAAAAAAGGAATAATAATTAGTTATATTCAAATAATTGTTTTTGAAAAATTAAAAGTAATATGAAGGCATGTAAACAAATAAAAATCAAAGGATGACATTGAATTTATTACATAACTTAAAATTTAAAATGAATACAAAATAATTTTGAATTGGTCACTATTTTATGAGCTGTTAATATTAATACTGCAGTATATTAACTTATAACCACTAGTCAAATATACATATATTATTATTTTGTATATATACACCAAGGAAGGAATTTGAACTTTGTGTATATTTATTTTAGGATATTGTTTCTAATCAGGTGTTATCCATTTCATAGATATTTTGAAATTTTACTTTTTAAAGGAGTTAATTATTTCTAACATTTCTGGGCCAGTATAGGTAAACCATTTATCTGTGGGTTCCATGTTCTTTAGTATTTAGGAGGTTGGTTGGGGATTATTTACTTGTTTCTTTAATTTATATTTTGTAGACCAATTCTGATTATCAAAATGATACAGAACATGTTTGACAGATACAGACAATCACAAAATGATTTTTTAATTGTTACAATTCAAATTTCTATTGTAGACAATTAATCAATGTGGTTGGATAATTTCTGCTTGAGGAGATATGTAAATTTAAATTTAAATAGGTAAATACCCGACAAAGTTTGCAGACACTGTCCTGTGATGATGTCCCAAACTTTGACCGTTGAATCGGCGTTGCCTGATACTAGTATGTTGTTGTTGAGCTCCATGCCTGAAGTTAACGACTGGTGCCCCATTAACGTGTGCCGGCATGCTCCAGTCTCAACTTCCCAAACCCTTATGCTCGTGTCCAACGAACCGCTTACAACGTGCACTCCATCAAACTAGAAAAACGAATTCTATTTCAGCCAAAGATTCATACCTTACGTCTGTTTGATGATGGATGATTCGAAGACCAGAATTCATGGAACAAAACGGGTAAGTATATGGAAACTGTATAGGATGATATCTCAAACTAGTGCCTAAACACTTTTGTTTAACATGATGAAATTTTCACTCTATCATCTTTATTCAGTTTTATTAATTTAATATGGCCAACTAAAGCGTTTAATTAAGTTTTGAGAAAATAACAATACAAGGTTGATAACACTAATAAAAATTATCTGTAAATTCCAATCCTAATTATTTATAACTTTAAACTGTTAGCTAGCTGATGAACTAAAATGTTAATGATTTCTGAATGAGCAACTATAGTATTTAATTACACTTAACTTCTATTCTCTTATCCATCTCTCGGAATATTAAATAATAATGATATGTATTAATATTCGAATAACAAAGTATACCTTATATAACAATTACAATAAACACAAAATAATTTCTGTACAAATTATGAATGTCCTAAACCAAAATTGGAAATGGTATATTTATCATACAGTGGCCAACAAGACAAAATTTATAAAACTACTTAATACTAACTGTAAACATAATTAGAAAGCAACTAAGTATTTTTGCTTTGGATGAACAAACTTCCATTTATCCACCTCACTGATTCTAAATAAAATAATATAAAAACTAACCTGCAAGGAATATACCCTGTTGGTGTGACCCTGAAGCGTGTGAAGACATTCCTCCCTCTCGGGATTCCAGACTTTGACCATATAGTCGTAAGCTCCACTGACTACCAACCGGCCGTCGTATTGGACACACCTGACGGCAGCCAAATGGCCGACCAACACGTGCAGGCATTCTCCGCTCTCTATGTCCCAAACCCTCAGCGTCGCATCCCTCGAACCGCTCACAACTCTGTGAAACAAAAAACACAAAAATCATATCCTAACCGAAATTTGAAATAATACCATGTAATAAAAGTCGAGATTCCATATTGTTTGTGCACTGAATTAAGTATTGGCTTAATAAGACTCAAATATGGAATAAATAACTAATTTTCCTTCATCTCATGTGACCAAATAGAAATTTCCGTTAGTATACCAAATACTACTATTGAGTGCACAAATGGTCAAAAGCAAAATTGAGCATTTTGAAGATGAACTTTAGAAATATAAATCCAGAAAATAAATTTTTTTCTATCGTTAATAAATTGATTTGTTAAAATATTAATCAATACATATAATCATATATTAGAGGGTGTATATCAAATAAACAGAAAATTATTTTAGGGAATAAAACATTTTAAACCAATATTTATTAATAACAGAGTCCATGAGAGTACGGAATTATTACATTTGCGGTGTTCTGCCTCTCAGTTTTATTAAAGAACTCAACAGTCAATTTTAGCTTCTAGACTCATTGCTAGAATAGTTTTGCTTGTCTGCAATGAATATGGGAAATGTCTAATTCAATTGGGTACGTCTGGAAAGAGATTTGCACTAACTTTTTTCCATGAAGGTGCATACACCTGACAGTGGACGTGTGGCCGTAGAGTGTGTGAATACACTGGCCCGTTTCGGCATTCCAAACCTTCAGCGTTCTGTCTGTACTCCCGCTGATTATAGTGCTACCGGACATCTGCGAAGACCAAACGCCTCCAGTGTGACCCACCAACGTCCTTAAGCACTGGACAAAAACAATACACTCATCAAAAAGTGAACTGATCATCATTGTTCTAAAATTTAGAACAATTTAAAATCTAAATTCTAACTATAGTAGTTTCATGAACTGAAAATTTTAATACCTGGAACATAATTTATTAGTCATAACAATCAATAATACAAATAAAACATAGTTGACAACAATTATTAAAAGAGAGTGTTTTATGTTGCCAATTTATAATTAAATTTTATTCTCCGAATTGATCTATTTCTTTCACTTTTCATATTTAATAAATAAATAGTAAAGATATTACTTTGTTTGTTTACTTTCAATGGGAAATTGTAACAGATGAAAATTAGACAGAAACAATAACTTCATGCACTTAAAATTTTTGTTTTAGTTTAAAATTTCTATTACCTTGCCAGTAGTCGCAGACCAAACTTTCAACGTATTGTCATCAGATCCGCTGACTATTCTACTTCCCGAAAACTGGAGGCAAGTGATCACATGATCGTCGTGTCCCTTCAAGACTTTGGGCGGCCTGATTGGTTTCACCCGCCAATTCATTTCTATCCGGTGCTGTCTCATGAAAGCGGCCTGCGGGTAAATTTTATTAGCGAACAGAGATTAGTGAAAATGTTTATGGTTAAGAAAAGAACTGAAAAATATTTTTAAATAAATGATTCCACCGGTGAATGTTATTTGGACTACTTAAAATAATTGATTTGAACAGAAAGTACAGAAATTTCTGTTTAAAAATTAAATAGCTATATACAAAGAAATTTTGAAAGGGGACATACCGAATAAAATTGTTGAGTTCTGTCAATAGTTTCAACATTCATTATATCCTACCCTTTCAATCAAACTCATGGGAATTTTAATTAAACCTCTAATTAAATTAAAAGTTGAATGAATTATATGATAAATAAATTTAGAATTATTGTAAAGCATTATACAAGGAAAAGAAAGTATTACACAAAGAAAATAAACTAATACAAGGATTGAAATCGGTAGTAAATGGTCACCTCAATATATGATATTATGTATTACCTAAATGATTATTTTAAATGAAAGTATTTAAATGTGGTTCCTATGACAGATTTTATTTATATCCATGTATCCATTTAAATACCCAAACTAAGAAGAGAACAAACAGAAATGAGGTGATAATATTCGGGACTTTAAATTTCAACACTATTATAAATTATTATATCCAATTGTTAATTATTGTCCTGGTAACATGCCTTCCAAGGTGATGCTGGAGAGGAGGGTGATCGATGCCTCTGGGCTCTCTTGTTCGAGTAAGTTGCCGGGTCCCTTGTTATACCGGCCGCTCTACATTTCTCCCTCCACAAAAGGTTATCCTCAGCCAAGAACCTCCAGTTGCGGCACGTCTGAGCCGCCCTCAATAGGTCTTTCGGCTCCAAGAACGATAAAACTAATAGCGCCAACTATAACACAGAAATAGTCCCTCTTGAAAATTATACACTGTCCAATAAAAGTATCAAAATCGATTCAGGGTTCAATGTCTTAAGAAAGCCTTTATTGTAGTTTGATACTGTTATCACTTTTATGAAGTGAAATAAAAATAATTCTGTGCCTAAAAACAGAATCACAGTTTAAAAATACACAATAAAATTTATAATTATATATTTTATTATAAAAATACAGTTAACATTTATTGTTTATAAAAAAAAACAATAAATTGACAAGTTTTCATAATGCACTCTTTAAATAATACTTAATTTACTTTACCTCTTTAGGAAGCAGGGAAATGAAATCTCTCTGAAATTGTGGTTCAATTAGTTGCATCATATGTCTAACTTGTGTTGGTTCACATGTTTCTATCAGCCTGTCTATTGCCAGTATTCTTTCAGCATTTGACCACCGCTAAAGGAAATAAAAAATTATTTATAAATTGGTTAAAATAAAAATTATAATTCTGAATTAATTTGCATATTATTCTTTCAATATATTTTTTATTTTATAGATTTTTTTATGTCTAAATTGCTCTTGAACACGCCTTCAACCATTGAGCCATTGCTTTTATGTATTTAATACATTATGTGTTGAAATCTGTCAAGGAGACCTTCATTTAAAAAACTTACTAATGAAATTAGATTTTTTGAAGTCTATAAAATTTGAAAACATTATGACCCAATGAAAAAACAGATCAGTAATAACAACTTCTATGTGACACATATTACAGTTAAATATTGTTACTACCATGAGAAGGATAAGATTACAATGTCTAAACAAAAAGGTGCGTACAACTGCCTATGTTATATAAGAATATATACTTAATAGAATACTACATAATATACAATTACTTTAATTAAATGTTTTATGAATCTTGAAACTTACTTGAAACTGCTGAAGCCAGTCTGTGATTTCTGGTGGTGGATTATCTTTTGAAGGAATGACACTCCTTTGCATTTTTTTTTCAAGTGATACATCATTCGTTTTCTTTTTACCACTGAAATAAATAAATTACAAAATTTTAGACACAGCTTAGATAAATTAGACAATTTCCTAATGATTACACTCAAGAATGGACAAACACACAAACAGTTGTTTTAGATCAAACTTAATTGTAACCAACTGTCAATAGTAACATGCCTCTAGACATCTTTGTGATACTGACAAATTTAATACAACACTTCAGAGGAATATGATACTTAAAAAATGATAGTCATGAATAGTGGTAGACAAAAAATAATGACTTTATACTAATTTATATAACTGGTTTTAATGAAATTGGTATTTATCTTACCTCGGGCTGTCTTCAGGGAATAATTTCTTACATGGCAGAACACATCTCAGATCTGCAGGACCTTCATACTTTCTTTTTCTCTGCAATACAGACGTATTATATGAAATTAGGTTACAAAGTTGATATTGTTTGATTTTATTAATAGAAGTGAATAAAATTTCAACTGAAGCAAAATAAATTGACAACAGGTTATAAATGATTTAGCCCCTATAAATAACCAATAATGTGATGCAGAGAGAACTTGGTCAATTAAACAAAATGAGCTGTTTAATGACTCTTCATTAAGATATTGTAATCAATATCTCGACTGCGTTAAACTATTAATTAAAATCCTATGTAAGAATTATTCTCAGTACATATCAGAATAATTCAACAACATATAAGTCATTAGTTTATTATAAAGACAATAACGTGTGTTTAAAAATAAAAACAAAAAGGGATTTGAAATCATTTTTTAAATATTATTTTAATCATTATTATAATATTTAGTGATTTGCTATCGTATAAAATGTAACTTTGTCAAAAACTTTCCAATATGCATTATTTTATACATAATAAACATTTATAAATTTTAATTTTGTCTCAAAATATAAAAAGAAATGATGCAGTTCCGATAAAAGAACTACAGATTGTATAAAGTGATATGAATTGTATACCAATTTTACCTTGTCACATATGAACAATTTATTTATGATCTGATTTATGAAAATGTAATAACCAAGAAATGATGACAGGAATTTAAAATAGTAGTTGTAATGATCCACTCAACTTGATTTAAGTTTGGTATATTCGAAGTTTCCATATCTATTTATATATACGGCCTACAACAGAAATGGAAATCTGATTAGAAATCGAATAAATAAATTTCGGTACAAGATACTAACATGGTGATGCGTTTTCGATAAGAGTGATAACGTCGAGTCTGACGAATTCGGCGAGGAAGATGAAACTGAGGAAATGGACGAATGTGAGAGGTGGGGCTGCGACAGGGTAACAGGAGGGCCCATTCCGTCATCCCGGTCTTCCGGCGGCGCCTCCTCCTCGTCGTCGTCCGCCATACTCGTGCGGTCAGCGTCGTCGTCGTCGTCGCCTGCGTACAGGACGATGACCGAAGTGTCGGCGCCTTCGTCCTCTTCCCTGTCGGCGCCATCGACGGCGCCACTTTCGACGCCGCTGACGCCGTCCTCCGAAGCCGTTATTCGCGTTTCGTCCTCGGTCAGCGTCCCGACGGCCGGCGCCTCACATTTCGCCTCTGTATCAGTCTTCTCTCCCTCCTCCTCGTTAGTGTTGCTCTTGCAGCAGCCTTTGCTTGTTGTCACTGCCGCCATTTTCTGCTCCTTTTTCAGCTAATTCCTGCGCGGACAAAAAGTACAAATTTTAATTACTTATTTTTATTTCAGCCACGGATTGTTCGGGTCCGAGTGATCTATTTAAGAGCGTTTCCTTTTACCACCACCCTTTCTTATATTTTTTCTTAGTTCAATTCCTTTTCTGGATAAAATGTGTGAAATTTTGCTTTCAACACTGCCTGGGGAATGGTTCTATAACCTTAAACCTTAAATTCTGAACTACCCTTATTGACTTACAAACTAATGTTCGTGGCAAATGGGCATATTCGAACTGCCAATCTCTGGGTGCACAAAAAAATAATTTATATATATGTTAATAAATATTTTGTTGTTACATTTTTACAGTGCAAATGCCCAGAAAAGATGTTACATGCTTAATTATTCATTTAATTTATATTTATTTAGATAATGTTATTGCACTGAAATTTAAACCAATTATTGGAGCTATTCCACTTTAATTTTTGAACATATGCAAGTAAATTAATATCAAAAATTTCAATAGTTCATACACAAGTTATTATTCTGTATACTTACTCTAAAACAAATTCAACAATCTCCCATTCTCCTTATTAATATATAATTAATATATATTTATATATATTAATTAATTATAATGTATATATATATATATATTAATATTAATATATTAATAATTTAAACAAGACATTTTTATTGGAAGATGTTCAGACAAATTTAATCAACAGAAATCAAGAGAGCCTGGTCACAAATAAAAAATGTGAACAAAGAAAAATACACAAAGTGAAATCCCACAATTACTTGAAACTGTTATTGTAATTTTGAAGCATACTGTATTACATGTTTTAATAAAAATATGATAGAACTGAAACTGCTTTTATAATCTTAATAAAAACAATCAATGGTAGCCCAAAAATACAATACAAAATAAAAAAATTAATTAAAACAATACACAGACGATATGAAATAACAAGGAAGTTGGCTTTAATGGATGAGTAGTCACACTGAGTAATGCATCAGAAAATAGCTACTGATGTTCACAACTGGCCTATAATCCATGATATCCATTTTGTTGAATATCATTAGAATGCCAATGAAAACCATATAGTGAGGGAAGGAACCATTATAAGCCAATGCAAGAGACAAAAAGAAGTAGTAACTTAATGTTTGAGCTTAACAGATGAACTTCTATCAAAGCTAAGTCAAAACAAAATACTTTAAAAACAATTGGGACAACATATCTGAGAACAATTGGGTGGGATAAACAATATTCCGCAATATTAAACTGTAGCTGTATCTAAATACTTCAATATCAAAACATATTTCAAAAGGAATGTAATACACATTCATAACAAAAATGTGTACTGTTCTAATTAACAGATTTTTCTTAAAAGTCAGGATTTTAAGCTATTCATGGTAGAGTTTAATTGTGGGAAACTTGTTCATTTTCCTCAAGTGAGTGGGAATATTTTCATACTCACACAAATGTAACAATATGGGCACAAATTAAATATATACAAATGCATATGTTTGAATGATATATATATATATATATATATATATAAATGTAACTAACATATGGAAAACATTAATAGATGAAATAATTCAACTTTCCCACACGCAGCCATTAACCATTCTAATGTTGTGAAAGCCAAAAGAATAATGCACACTAATCACCAAATGACCAAATGTTTCCATTCAGCATAAATTTAATTCATCTATCAATTGTTTTAGGAAATGGTTTAGGGGGAAAAAATTACAAAATTGTATGCAAGAATTTAAAATAAAAACACAATTCTGTGCAGAGAAATTAACATTTTCAAAATGGGCTGTTTCTACAAAAGAAGTGGCATCAATTATATTAAGTACAATTAAAGTTGTCTACGAATACAACGGACCAGAATCAAACTAAAAATATAAATATAAACCCAACATATAATATCAACATATAATATGTACCCAAAAGTCTCCTAAATTTATTTTTCTGTGAAAGATTTTTCTCCTCCTCACTTCAACACTTTGTCTATATTCATAAAAGAACTTCAGTGATACTGAACATTTCTTCAATGTAGAAAGCACTGCAAATTAATATAATTTTTATCTTACCCAAACATATAATAACAAATATCCTGTACAAATTAGAATAAGTAATGATTTTTATGCATTTGTACCTAACTAATAGTCTCCAATGTTTTTTTTATATTTATCCCCTCCCCACTTAATATCGGAAATATTAGAAGAACGTAATATTGTTCTCAATAATACTCATTATTAAATGCTGCAGTGCCTTGGCATGCGGCCTACAGCTTATCCAAAGTATCCATCTGACATTCTCTTTTATTTTATCAATTTAAATTATTCAAAAAAATGAATAATTATTTTTCTGAGCTATAAAAAAATTTTCAAGCATTTTTCAAATTCTATTATTTGCACAACCAATGCAACTACGATAACCCTAACCACTGATAACAGTTATCTAACTACCATACAGAAATATCAGTTCAGGCAATAAACCTCATTGAATCAAAAGTGCAAGAATTGTTTTTTCCCCTCCCTGTTTCCAATCTGAAAAATTGCTGATTGCATTTATGCCACAACAGATACTAGATAAACTGTCTGCCTATTGAAGCACGTACAAAGGAAATGCCCATCACTCAAAATCAAAATGGAAATATTCAAGTCTTTCTTTTTCTTCCATTAGGCATAAATTATCTTTCATGAAATGCAGTATCAACTATACCATACTTCTCTGGGATAATTTTAAGTAAAAGATGTCAGCAAAATTTGAATTTACAACAATTCTATGACAACCAAATAATAAACAGCCTCATGGTAAGTATGTTCAGTAAAAAAACAATGTTCTTCAACAGAAGAACATACTTATATAAAAATAACATCAATCAAAATTTGGAAGATATCCCAACAGATGGTACAACACATAAAGCAATTTAATATGTTAATTCCATTTTACTGTTTTGTTGGAAATCACATAAATCAAGACGCAAGTTCACATGTTAATTAACACAACAATATCTTTGGATAAAAATGAAAGGTATTCTCAGTTTCTTTAAGAATGATAAAAGTAAAATTCAGGAAAAAAGGGAAAACAACAAAATTGGTACCTTGCTAGAATGGTACAATCTAATAAGACCAAACCAATTTAAAAAATAATGACAAAATAACCGGTAGATAATTATTTTTATTTTTGTCCATCCATTTTTTCAACTATTTTTATATAGCACAATGAGTGTTAAGGACAAAAAATACCCCAGAAAACTGCACTACCCTTTATTAACAAACTTTATAATGGAAATAGATTGCTGAAAGCCCACACTTTATTCCTAGTTTCAATCAATGCAGAAAACACAAATAAAGTTATTTAAAACTATAACATTTGATGAACAAATGATAAATTTGAGGCATCCTACATTTCATTAATAGACATAATCATAAGTGAACAAATATTACCTTAAATGATCAGTTGAATTTTCAGGAAAAACTCAATTATATCTCTTTACACAATGAAATTTCACTGCACAAAATACACCTGGTAAGTTCAGGTTGTAAGAATGGACTGTGAAAATATGAATACAATGAGTTTTTTATCAAGAGGTAAAGCTGGTGCCAGGCCAAGATTTTTTTTTTGGAGTGGGGAGGTGGGACTATCCCAAAAAACAAAGGCCTACAACAAAAACTGAGATTTTAAAAACAGTTTCCTATTCAGAAAATTCTACCTAATTTGACAATGTAAATGAAAAATAGAGTGCTCCATTGAATTAACTATAATTGTCTGAAGATCTAATATACTATTCCTATGATTAATTGCTATGAATTAATCATGGTTGAATGTTCCTGATTTAATTATCAAAATGGGATTGAAAAGAAATTGAAATTTCTATGAGACAGGGATTAATTAAAATTAAAAAAGTCTTTTCTCAAATAAAATTATTTACGTTAACAGCCTTTACAAAAAAAAAAATATATATATATATATATATATATATATATATATTTCTGCACATGTGTATAACCCCAAACTAATATTAATGTTATTATTCTTCTTTAATGGGAAATTGAATCCATAAAAATAAAATCCCCTGGAAATATCACTTAAAGAACAATATACACATGCATACATTCATGAAAAAATTTTCACAACTTTAAATGTGAGCAAATATAATTGAAACCCCTTGTGAGAGCTATGAGAATATTACAAAACTGATTACTTTGAACAACTGATATGATTATTGAAACCAAATAAAAACTATATATAATAAACCTGAACTATTATTTTCTTTAGTTAATATAATGGGTGGTTTAATTTCTTAAATAAAATTTCTATATGCTAGTTGTAACAAATGAATAAATACACTTAAAAATGCACAGCCCAGAAATTAAAATTAAAATAATAGTTCAAAATAATTGCCAATGTACAATGTGATCCTAAAACCATTCAATTTATTATGGAAGGATTGTATTTATTATAGAATAACTGTGGTGGTGCAGCAAAATCAACATAATTTCAGATAATTAAACAAAATGTATGTATGAAAGCATGCTGTGTATAAACTGTAAGGAACCAAAGGCTTTGTAATGTAATTTTCCAATTCTCAGATTTAAAACTATAGGAAGGAATTTCTTTCAGTTGAAACTGTGGTTAACACCCCAGATCGAAATACTACTAGTCACACATTAGTTAATTTGATATAGACAACAATAAGTGGAGTAGCAAATTAAGAATAATGGCAATATATATCTCATGCTTGGATCAAGTGTATGATAACGTTACTCACTGAGAATGTGATATAGGTACACTCGCGATTATTGACAACGAAAGGCCCACTGAAAAGAAACTTTCAGAATTGACGAAATCCGATAAAAACAAAAGTGGGCAATGTCATACATCGCGGGAAACAAACGTATCGATACGCTTGCAGGAAAAACGCTCAATCGAAAGAAGTAAGGAACGCGAATGCAGGGGCGAAGCAACAATCGAAATAACCCAGAAATTTCGAAAGGCGCACAAATAAAGTTGACATAAATAGGAGCAACAATGAGTAGTGGATTGCAGCTTGTCGGGTCGACCAGCTGGCCCACTTCGATCGAGTCTGAGGCTTTGCCGTTTCAATATCTGGGACGGGCGGGATAAAACGTGTTAACTCGTCTGTAAATCGACTTACCTTTGAACATGGCAAGGTAAACCCACAAGTTCGGTCCCCGAGTCAGGAAAGCCCAACCTCATACCTTCTCACGGACTGATTGTCACTGCCTTACCTATCGGCGGGTCCCATCACCTAAACATTAAATTGCCTACTTTCACCCAATTTTGTGTGTTCGATAATATTAACAATAGTAATACATTCAAACAAAAAATCATTATTCGTACAAAGCCACACAATTATCATAATTATTAAATATAATTTCATGAAAATAAAACAAAACTGAAGATAAAATATATCAACACAAGTGTAACAATGCCAGTAACAACATTTAAAGAACAAATACAACAAGGATAGATATAATACCAAAATTATTTTCGTAACAGTCCTTTTCACAGTTTCGTTATATCTTACATATTTTAAATAATACGATTAAATTACGCGTCTAGAACTGCGCACTTCTCCAATGAAATAAACAGTCGAAACAGAAATATTTAATGAAAAATATTCACTAAGCCGCATTACAAGTATTGAAGATTGAAGAGAAAGCACCGTGGATGTAATCTTTAATACAAATATCATGAATGGTGTCAATCACAATTTTTCAAAGTTGGCCACCCTGAAATGCTTTCAGTAGCAATATATTTACCCGGGAATTTTGAATTGTAATATAACGTCAGTAATATACCTTAGTACTTAGTTATGTCAGTTGGGCATGGATTAACCCCTTGAATTAACCACTTATTGCAAATGGTGCATATTAAGATTATTTAAAGTCAATTCATGTCATAAGGATGTAACTTGCATTCTATAAAAATGCAGTCTATAAATAGCAAGGGCTATTTATTACTTTTTATAATGGTGGTTTATATCAAATAATAGGCACTTCTTGCGAATCAGTAAATTCCTCATATATATTTCCCAATAAATTAAGAATGTACAATGCCTGAAACGATCATAACAGTACAGATGAACAGATTGAATGCTAGTAACATTTATACATATTTTGTTTAACAATATAAACAATTTCATGAAGAAGAAAAATTGGAGCCAACAATTTTCCTCCTTCAATCTCAATATGGCAAGTACAATTACATCAGTCAATATTAACAACATAATTATAACATATTTATATAGGTACATATATATATATTTTTTATTAACCACTTTAGAATGCTATACATTATTCAGCAAACGTGATAACAAGAACGGCTATAAAATCATACGAGTTTCTATTCTGAATTCCATTAAAATATTGATTTCTTCATATTTGCAAGTGCTGTGAAATGTGGGAAAATCATTTCACACAATTGCCGTTTTTATAGAATCTCTTCCATCATTCCATAGTCCATTTTGTTCTCAAATGCTGAGTGCACACTTTGTCACCCGAATAATGAATACATAAATAAAATCTACAACCTTGTTTAACATAAACAAGTTTCACATTTATCACAAACCTGTATAACAAAAAAAAGAGTCTAATCGATCAATGTAAAAACTATTTACAATTAACAATTTGTACTTTAAAAAAATAAACAATATTAAGAATACATAAAAGAAGTACATAAAGAATGGAATCGGTTCTGGGGACAGTAATTGTGGTTTATAATTAAAGCTAGGTTTAAAATAGATTGACTACATTTTTAAAATTTCAGTTATTCTATATCAGCCTTAAAGCACAAGTATAAATAGAATTTACATATATAAATGAATAAATATTTCTTAATTTAGCAAAAAGAAGCTATCAATTATAAGATTAGGTGTTACATGCATATTTTTTAGTGGTAATAAAGCATTCTTCAACAGGGCCAATTAATGGGTTAACAGTCCAGTACCTTTTCCTTATATTGAAACATCATGAGCATTATTAAATCCACATTAAGTTTTATAATCACATTCAATTCATCAATTATTGCACTCTTAATTGCAATCAAATTACACATAAGAAAACACAGATTTTTTTCCTAACAGTACAAAATCAAGATGAGAACAAGTAAAATTGGATACGACAAGTTGAATTATTTTAGAATGGAAAAATAAATTGTATCCCCTCAATTTGCTAGATTTATCTGAAATATTAGATAGAACAAATTAGCAGAGATCGACTTCTTCTTCACTTTGCTTATCTTCATCATCATCCCCTTTAGCTGCATCACTGCCATCCTGAAAAGAATTAAGAAGACCATTTTAAAAGTGAAAAAGATTAAACAATGGAATTTATAAATGCATATATTATTCAAATATTTATGATATAATAAAATCCCATTATAACTGATACCTCCTAGTGCCAATGCTATTGACATAAATTGGTATAGCAATATAATTCTGAGTTCAACTTGGAAAACTAAATATATCTTCATTTGTACTTGGATAAGAGACTGAGTTATAAGATTACATTAAGCCTTATTCAAAACGTCTGGAACTAGATTATATAATTTTATTACTGCTGCATAGTAATTAAAAAGATATTTGGGAGATGTTGTCCATTAGTCAATGCCGGTGACAACATTGCAAAATCAATTTTTAAAAAATCACGGATAAAATCATTATGTGAAAGTAAAATTAACATACAGAGGATTGAAGTGCATTGGGTGAGACATATGAGGGAGCTGCATTAGGCCTGACCGATGGGGTCTTCGCAGATCCTTTCGGGACAGTTGCCTGCGGCAGAGGCAGATCTCTTGCAAGTCTGGCATATTCCACATCCATGTGCTTGATAAAGGGGCTGTTCAAAGCTGCTCGGGCGTCGTCAGGATCCTCCTCGTCGAAAGCTTGCAGCAGCATCTCCAATGTCTGAACCTGCCAGGGTTAAACAAGCGGTTAAAACCCAATTTGAATAAATGCAAAACAGTGGCCTGCGTAAGCTAATAAAAAGGATATTTAAAAAAATATTTTTCATATAAGGTAAACTCCATTTGTAACTTCATTAAAAGACATGGAAATTTGCTGGGGACAAGGGGAAAAATTAGTTCACATATGTAACTGAAAAATTATTAATCTACCACCAAAATGTTAGCTACACTGGGTTTCTCTTGCCGTTTGAGTTACAATTATGGCTACCCCCTGGATTTGATTCCTGTCTATGATTCAATTTGACAGTAATTATTTTGTTAATTACAAATTTTAATTGCTTTTGTTGACAAAGTGGACTACAAAGAATACCGTTAAGAATTCATTTTGTTGTTCACACTACAGAACTGCTGGTAGGAAAAAGTGCATATAGTGCTGTCATACAATAAAATTTTTTTATTTAGAATTTTTTTTCCAATGCAATGCAGGAACATTGTGACTCTAACAACATCAATTATTAAATGTTATTTAAAGAACTGTTGCTCCCAGTTTCTGTTTTATAAGTATATCAGCTAATTCAAATATGTCATGTACATTTTTTTAATAACATTTTGAGCTCTATGTAATTAATCTGTATAGCTTTAACTAAAGATCTTATATTAATATTACCTCTGGAGCATCACAACAGTTACCCCATTCTTTGAATGCTTTCTCAGCGGCGACTGTGTCTCCTCGTGCAAGCTGTACCAAAACCAGGGCAACTGCCAACCTGCCTATTGCCGAAATATTCTCATTCTGTTGTTGAAGTCCAATTTCACGTCTTATTGCATCTGCAGCTTGATCATACCTTGCAACAAAATAAATGTCAATTACACAAGAGCTTGATTAAAAATTACTTCTTTAAGTAAACTCCTAGAAGCACAAAACTCTCATTTGATAACATAAAATCAATTGTCCATTTTCCTGTATGTCCTACTTTATGTACCATAAACCATGAGAATCAACTTGTTACAAAAGTAAATTACAAATAAGAGAACTAAATTTACTTTGATTATTCATCTGGATTAATCTGAAAAACCTGGCACTGTTAATACTATTTTACAATAATTAGAAAACATTTCAAAACAATTTGCTGTTGGATTATAATCAACATTTGAATTATTTTTAATATATCAGAGTTACATTTTCTTTATATAAAAGAATTACAAGATTATAAAGTACTTATAATTAAATATAAAATTCTAATAAAATATTTTATTATAATTAGTGCTTTTGAGTTACTAGAGCTGCACTCACGATGAATTTAAATTTTCAATTAAAAGAAAATTCTATCTACCACAAGGATTCAAATTCAGGTCAGTTTGCTAACCACTAAGCTATGCCTGATCCAACCACCGGTGGCATCCAACTTTCTTCAATTTCTCCTTATCCATCTATAAAATATATTAATTATTTAACTTACATCTGTAGTTTGACTAGAATACGGGCTGTTTTGCTGACATACTCAGCAGCCTGCCTGTTGTTGTCTTCAATCTGAAAACAGGTTTAAATTCACTACTCAGTGAAATTCAAGACCTGTTGCACATTAAAAACTTTAAACTGTCCAAACATCTTGTTTTTTCTCTGTAGAAAGAATACAGGAAATAAAAAAATGTACAATGAAAATGTAGTGAACATACAATAATCTGTGTGTATTAAAAGCAACACAACACTTATTATATTGCCATGATAAAGAATTTTTATTAAATGAAAATCAAAACTAATTTAAGAAACTGACAATTTATCGTTAATGACCAGTTCTATATGTACATACATTTTCTTCTTGTTACCAAAAATATCTGAAATAGATCATATGTGGAAAATGTGTGGACTGCAGTTTTTCAAGTTTTTTTACATATTCCTACAATAAATTAATAGCATAAAGAGGACAAGAACAAAATTAAGGTTAAGCACTGAATTTGTGCTTTTTATAAGAACAAACCAAAATAAAATCAATGATACTTATTCCACTCAGGAAAAAACCAAACTCATCATTTTTTCCATGGATGAAACCACGAAGTAAGATTAAAAAAAGTAGAACATACATCTTCTGGGAGTTGGGTGTAAAATAAGTACATTATATTTTGGACCATAAACGTTTGGTCCACTTAAGGGAAACGGAGACAATAGATAAATGAGATTTAAATTTAAAACTCACCATGGCAACTTCGGCAGCATGTTGGAATAGTCTGAGAGCCTGTTCCGGGTGAGAGCCCTCGATGATCTTGGCCCCTTTGTCGAGAGCAGAGGCGCCTGCGTCTGGGGAACCGTGCTGCTGGAAAAGGCTGCATGCCCTCTCAGCAAACTCGACTATCCGCCTTAGGTCACCCTGGTCTCGGCATACCAGCATTGCCTGTTCTAAATTTCTGAGGCACAACAAATTTAATCATTACTAGAAAATTTTTAGAGACTTTTGTTTTAGAGATGAGAAAGATGATAGTGCCTAATGAAATTAAGGTTAGAAATGATATCAAAAATAAAATGGTACTAGATCTATTAATTACATAAGAGATCTACATTTAAGTTATAATGATTTATAATTTTCTGCCTTATGTACTAAACAATGATTCAAGCTAAATTCCACATACATACAGAATAGTCATGTTATTGCCATTATTTATATGTACTGCTATCTTATAAAAGTGTTCTCTAAATTTTTATTATATATTAATTTTTAATTTATGTATTTAATTAAGGGACATTTTTTATTTTTAACTTAATTTATATAGTGTAATAAATAATTCATATTTAAATAAAGTAGTGTTTAAAGTAGTGTAAATAGAAGGGTAATAGATTCCTTTATAGTTAATTTACTATCATTTATTCTATGTAAATAGATTTAATAAAATTAATGTTAAATACAAGAAAAATTACTCACTTGGCCGCATGAAACAATCTGATCACTGGTTAAAGATAAATTGTACATAATTTTTAGTGTATCAAACTGAACATTACATAAATAAAACTATATTAAAACGAGTCCCTCACAAAACAAAAACACTATTGGATTCAAAGTTAATTAAAACCCATTGAAATAAAAACACTACAAAGCAATCATGAGGCAAAAACACAAACAAAAAGGATACGATCTGTTCTGCTTGTGACATTCTGCAGATTTCAGTAAACACTCCTTGCACTGTTCATACGATTTAGCATTTCGAAAGCAAGTTGCTGTAAAAGAGAACTGAATGTTAAATAGCAGGCATTTAGGTAATGTGAATAATTTTCACAATAATATTTCAGAATTATTTCATTTCTAAGACAAATATTTTCATGCTGTTAGTTAAAATGATTTCAACGTATCAAACAGATTAAGTTAATTCTGATATTTTGTTGAAGTATATTAATTACATTTATAATTTTAACAACAGTGCATTACAAAGCATAAGATAACTTGATAGAAATTTATTTAATTGCATCAAATTAGGCAACAAACAGGAGATAGATAATATAAATGCTACTTTGTGAAACTGTTGACAATATGTTATTCAATTAATTGTCATACTTATGTTAATTATTCCTTGAAATTTCACAGAAAATTATGGGATACACAATCAAAGGCAGAAAAAGCAAAATTAAATCATGTTAGTTCAACAATGAGTTGTGGTATAAAAATCCAACAATGAAGGTCCTAATAAATTAAATTGCAGTAACGTATAATTGTATTTAAATGAGATATTTAAACTTACCAGCTTTTGCATACTCATCAGCTGCAACTTCATAATCTGGTCTCCATTTTAAAAAATTGGTTTTCAAGCTGAAATGTAAAATAAAAATGAATATTAACTAGCTATAATAAATAATCTAAGCAGGAATGTAAATAGTAAAATGTTGGCATGATACATCTCAGCAATGATTTTCACTTTTTTATTTCAAACATAAATAAAATATAATTTTAAAATTGTATAATTTGAGAAAACACTAGAAGAAAAGAGGTAAAAGAAAAAGCCAAACTTATCATTAAGAAAATTATTTCATGAAACTTAATGAACATTCAGAACTGAATGTTCTCACTTCACACTAAACAGAATGACCAGTTAAAACTATAATAGAAAAGAATTACTATTTATACCTCAGTAATTAATCATAAAACAAACTCTGGAAGAAATTCTAACAAAATGTGCTCTATGAAACTGCTATGAATTAAAAAAACAGCATGCACTAAAGAAATTATATATTTTCCAATACAACTATATTTTATGAACCAGAACAAATCTAATTATATGACTATAGAAATTATTCACTTTAAATAATAGATAAACCACAGGATGTAAATATATTTTATAACTTGAGTAAAAACCGAAAAGGCAACAATGAATAGTCCTTCAGAAATTTCAACCAAACTTAAAAAGAAAACAAAAGAAACAGTTGCATAAAAATATAATAATGTCCACAAATTCATCAATTATTTTTCTCATTCATCACTTCCAAGCCCTTTATTAAAAAAATTATGTCAATAAATTTTATTTGTAAGACTCATATCTTTTATTAGATAAAAAGGCTTGTGATTCTGAAAGTGCAATTGAATTGGCATTTAGAAAATTGTTAGCTTCATTCGGCATATACTTTATCTTTCCAAAAATTCAAAGCTATAATCATCTTTTAACTATATATAAAATTTGGGAAGGTTCCAAATAGAAGTCACAGGCTCTCCTATTTGCACTGAAACATCTGTCATGTAATGGATTTTTTTATTCATTCCATTCAGTTTAGCTTATCATAAGCTTTTACTAATGGCTCCATGTCATATAATGGAATGGGAAGCCTAATTTATAAATAGACTACAATTTTTAACACAAAACCAGTTTAAATTAAGAAATACAAATAAATTACAACACTGCCTCACTGTTTAATTGAAGTGCTGTCAATATTAAATTATATAATTCTCATAATGGTTGACACAACTAGTACATAGTCAATTTATAAAGCAGGACAATTTAAATTGTGGAAGTAGTCCCTATACTAGTGTTCTTTAGAATATATATACAATTCCTGCCTTTAAAACTATCATAAAAGCTAGAGCAATTCTCCAGTTGGCCTTACTTAAATGAAAATATCAATTTATGACCAGTCTACACACCTGGATGGTCTTTTTCTTGTACAAGGATTAATTTATTTTTTTATTATTACGACCCCTGACTTAAATTTACAAGACCAGAAACAGTCGAAAACTCGATTACAATTACGTAATTATTTAGAAAGAAATATGGACGCTAAAATAGTTGTGGACCTGAGGGGTAAATCGTGAAAAGAGTTTTAAAGGGTCCGTATCGGAAAAAATGGGTGAAACTCAGAAGGTATAACCTGCTGAGGGTTTTATTGATTTTGATCGGCGGCTAAAGTCACCTTTTTTCTGCCGCTTTGATGAACTCCAGTCCCTCTTCGATTTTCTTGTTGTCCGACATCCCTGTCTCCGGTTCGGGCGCTAGCCGAAAAGCCTGCAGCGATTATCCTTTCAAAAAAACACCTGGAAAAACACCCGAAAACAACAAACTGCCACTTTTGTTTAGTGGGCCCCCCGCCGATGCCAACATAGGAAGCACTCGGCTAAATATCCCCTTCATTCTTCCTCAGACTTTAAGACTTCGAATAAATGTTTTCCGCTAAAATGTTTAAGACGATTTAATTAAATAACAATATAATAACAAAATAATTTCGGGAAGAATATCTCGCATCGAAATTTCTGAAACGAGAAGAATAATATTTTTCATATATTTATAAAGTACCAATCAGAAACTTTGATGGAAATGGATTCTTGTTGTATTTCACATATGGTTATGACGATAATTACATTATCTCTTTACCTTGACGTAATATTGAGGCACAGCGATAAGTGCATCAGCAAACTTGTGGTATAATTATCGAAATTACTTTCATCGAAATCTAGCTAGTTTACATCAAAATTAAGATTCTGTTATTAATATTTTATGCTAAAATGATTTTCGGTTGGTTAATAAGGTCACAAATAACATTTGATAGTAAAATAAAAGACCTATATTTTTTCCCGAACTTTACAAATGTATGTTTTAACGAAACGAACGCGCAAATTTTCCATTAAATAGTAATTCCCGCTAATTTTCATGAAGAAATGTTTCATTTAAGAGTGAGCTGAAGTATCATCCTGATTTGCAAGATGATACTGATGCCGCACAAGATCCAAGTACTCGTGTACAAAATTCTGTCAAAAGGCCCCCCTTTCAAATGTATGGGGCAGTTATCTTCTTCCTGAAAGAATACATTTCAATATCAATTTAGGTGTAATGTCAATATTCGGATTCGAAGCTCCCACCTCTGGATCTCAAGACTCATAAATATCGTAGACCTGATTGGCGATTTATAAAGGACCGTTTATTTTGTCTGTCACTTTAGTTTTCTTATATTGGATAACTCTTTTCATGTACTTATAATGACTATTGAACGAAACGAACTTGGAATTTGCGCTGGTTCTCCCTCATTGCTTTCCGGCCCGGCATATCGCATTTCGGGACTTGTTCTACACCCCGGCGCCATTCACCCAATATCTTAGCACCATTCAGACACAGTGTCCTCTGTAAAGTGTTAAAAATCACGAAAGGAGTAATAAAAATAATATGCACTGCATATAAAACCGTCCATCTTGTCCACCAAAATTTAGGGGTCTGGTAGACCGCTGTATTATATACATAATAGATAAAGATTATTTTAAATACTAATAACACATAATATTTTATCAAATTCATGGTGTTTCTAGCACCGGTTAGAAAGAAATTAGAAAGATCGATATAAATATTGTCGACATTTTGTCTCAAATTTTTACATTGTATAACTATAGAGTACAATTTCATAAAAACTTCAATAAAACAAGGATTGAAATGAAATCGGAACAATAGCAGGTAAGGGCTATAGGAAATTATTTTTTTAAAAGCATGAAATATTCTATTACACTGGAAGATTGTCATAAATGATTTTATTTAGTGCAAAGAAAACTGCATTATTCAAAAAAAAGAAGAGGAATTAAATATTACTCACCTTTCTGGCTAATAAAAGTGAAGTCATTATTTGGTTTTAATTAGTTCAAGTAAAGAGAACTTTTCAAATTATGGACTTAGGCTTGACTAGTTATAATCTTACTTCCATTGTTTATTGAAGGAATAGGCAGTTCTGCCACAATAATCACCAACATTTTTTGTTTTCACTTTTTTGTATAATTTCAAGAAATGTATAAAAATTAGATCTGGGGCTTTTGTGAATAACTATAATCATAATAATAATTATTATGACTTTGTGACTTAATTAAATAATAATAATAATAATTAAATATTATTAAAGTACTATTTGATTAATTAGGGATGATTTTTATTGATTAATATTTTAATATTAATAACATTTACTGCTAATCTCAATTTATAATAACTTGAACAATAAAATTCTGTATTGAGAATAAATATAGCTAACTCCTTGAAAAATGAGAATTTTAATCTTATAATATTATGAATGCCACTAAATTAAATACTTTACAAGGGGCAAGGAACTGAAAACAAAATAATATTTTTACTTTAATTATTTACAACAGTTTATAAACAGCTCTGAAAAATTATAAACAATCTTTTAACACCAATAGTCAGTTGGATTAAAAGCTATACAAAGACTAATCTAGAACCAGAGATCACTGTCATCATTGTCTTGATCATCGATCAATTGTTGTTGCATTTGCTGCTGAGGCTGTTGCTGCATTTGCTGCTGTGGTTGCTGTTGCATTGGGACACTTTCTTCAGGTTTAACTTCTTCATCTGATTCACTGACTGCCAGATCATCCTGTATCTTGTCACTCCTGTCAATTGCCATGTTCTGTTCTTCCTGTTCCCGTTTCAAGCCACCCAAGAAATCAGACGGGTCGTAATTCGGATCGACGTCCATGCTTTCTTCTGAAAATTAAAGATTTATTTCAGGTTGGACAAGACCCTTTTCAGGGACAAAAGGAAGTCCCCAACATGAAGATCAGGGAGAGGGAGTTTTTATAACTCAAACACTCCTACAATTAGTTCTTGATCAAATGATGTTTACAATGAGACGGTATGAAGACATCACAATTGTGAAATAATGGGTGAACCATTTACCAGATAAAGAAATAGGGATTTCCATAAAGCATTTCTATAACCAAATGCAGAATGTAGAATTGTATTGCTAATCTAAGATCTACAATGCTTTTTTGAAAAGTTTCAACAGTATGTGGATTTTATGAGCTTGGGCATGTAATATAATTCATATTGTGCAAATTAATAAATGGACATGTTTAACTATAATAATTAATTAAATGGATACCTTGAGGATTATCTGTGTAATAGGCTATATTTCCTAGCTGGACCATAGCTTCAGCAACTTGCTGACTGTCATCATCTGGCAGTGGTTCTTCCTCATATCCACCCACTTCTTCAAGCTCTTGTTCCTCTTCACTTGAAAACTGCAAATCTAAAAAAAAAAAATTTTTTTGAATCATTAAATAAAAATAATATGTGCTGATATACTAATTTTAAATAAAACTTCTATAAATTAAAATGACAATAGGATATGTTTTCTTATAAATGTAAATGTAGAAGATGGCAAACCTTCTTCAAGAACACCCGATTCTTGTTTAATTTTCCGAACATCATTCCCATACGCTTCAACTTCAACAAATTCAAAGTCTTCAACTTGACTTTGTGACTGAAACACATCACAATTCATTTATACAGGTACAGAGAAGAGTATCTTTTTACTTATGGTATTACTACATCCATAAGAGTATGAATTGCTTCATTTTACATACCGGTTCTGCCATGTCTTCATCATGACCAAGCCAAGGTCCTAAGGAATCGACATCAGCTTGCTCTAGAGCTCTCTCTTGAGCCAAACTTATACTTTGCTCTAGCTGAGTGAGATGTTCATCATACTGAAAATTATCCAATTATACAAAATACAAATACTTACACTTAGTAGTAATTAATACATTTTAGAATTAAGGTCATTTAAACTCAATTGATAACATTTAAATAATATTAAATTTACAATCTGCTGCATAAGCAGATATAAAACATACCTCTTCCAATGTTTGTTTTGCTACTCTAACTAAAGCTTCTGCTTTTTGCGTGAATGGTGACTCCTTTCCATTGTACAATATGCAGTTGTTCAAAATTCTTTCCACATCACCAAGGAATTCCTTCCGCGAATGATACTTGTGAGCTGCAATTAAAATGAGATCACATGGAAAATGGTATTTAATGGAAACAAGTCGTTTCATTATTTTCAGAAAAGTATTATATTGACAAAAAACTGTATTTCCTGGAGCTTACAATTGACTTTTCTTTCAATGGTTTCAAGATCCATTGGCTCTTTTACAATGCTGTAATAATCCTTGACAACTTTCTTGTTCACGGGTTTAACAAATGGCCAAGACTCAGACATAATTTTCAACTTGTTGTTAACTACATTGTTTAAGATGAAAGTCAGAGCCACTTGATCATTGTCATCCAACAGAGGGTTGATGGCCTTCTCCAACCGCATCAACCGCTCTTCTTTCTCACCTAGCCTCTCAACACAAACACTCAACATTCGCTTGGCAGCAACAGTCAGAGGACTCTTATCTCCTGTTTAACAATATTAGAATGTTTCATTTTATTTTACTTTGTTGTATGAATCGCAAAGAGAAATCAACCATTAAAGGGAAAAAATTCATACCATTGTACAGTGTCGAGTTTTCAACAATTTGATTGACATCAGACAAAAACTCTTCTCTGCTCTGATATTTTTTTTGTCTCAGATTGTCTCTGATTGTTTGTAAATCCATCGGCCTATTTACAATTCTATAATAATCTGGAACTACCTGCAAAAAATGAAAAACTTTAGTGCATTTTAAATTTACTTGGATGGTAATAACTGTGTACAAAAACTGAATTCACAAGTCCTTAACTTATAATGTGCCTAATACTAGTATTTTTAAGAATACATATAAATATATACACATATACAAAGAAACACATAATAAATATAGATGGCAAGAATACAAAGAGGACTATAAACTTTAAATTTTTGAATAATGAGAATATTGTATTGAAAACTGGTTTTCTGGAAATACACAAATATTAAACTTATAAAAATATATATTAATTGTAACTACATTAATTTTATTGTTGTCACTAAATAATATAAGATGATGTATCTTATAAAACTCCTCATTATTACAACAAAAAATGCTAAAATCACTGTTTTTACATACCATAAAGGTCACTATGTTAGGTATAGAAAAAAACTGTCAGAAGTTTAATACATACTTTTGCATTGACAGGAAAGAGGAAGGGTTGAACATCTGGAAGATCTCTCATCTCATTCAGTATAGATTCTAATATTGTTGAGAGTACAACAACAGGATCAGTCCTCCTCCGGTTTGCTGGTCTCTGCTGTCTCTTCAAATAATCACAATGTTCATTTGTAGGTTTGCGCTTCTTACGAGAGTTCATAGCTTCTTTCGGTACCTTGAGCAACAATGAGCGTCTCTTTATTTCCTCGGCGTGCTGAAATAAATGTTACAAAAATTAATATTGAATGTTATAAAAGTTAAAATTACAAATGCAACTATCAATAAAGCTATTTTACTGGAATTCATTTTTAATAACTATTAATCAACTCCACTGTTAATAATATATTAAATACATGAGAATAACAGAGAGCTTGACAATAAAAGAAAATTATTATATTTTCAGTACGAGATGATTACCATGTATTATTTAAGCATACAAATATAGATTACATTTTTTGAATAGACCTTGATAAGTTTAGAAGAAAGCTTGACTTTGGTTCCATCCACATTTACCAAATCTTCATCATCAGTGTTTAGCTGCTTATCAAATTCTTCTTCTTGCTCCTCTGTGAGAGCAACACTCATGGGAGGAAGTGGTTTGTCTGGACCAGAATACATTGGGCAAGCTTTGTTTGTACGCATGTGTCCAACCTGAAATATATTAAAGTAAAAAAATGAATATCAATAAAAATCATATTCATGGAATAGAATAGATGCTATACGGTGCACGGGCCCTCTTCACTTCTTGGTGCTCAGTAAACTGCTCATATTATTGTGCGAGTACAAATTAAGATTACATTGCCACAGGCTCCACATTTGAGCTTGACATCTGGTTTCATCTTGCTGGGTTTCCTGCGCCGGGGCGTAGGGGGAGTAGATGGACTCGGGCCGAGTGGTCTCTGCTTCATTGATGAAATTACTGAGCCGCTGAGCGGCGTTGATGAGTTGCCCAGTCCACCGGAGCTGCCGCCCAGCGGAGTCAGCATGTGCGGAGATTGAGACCCCTCTCGCATTCCACTGCTGTTACTGTGCTGAGACATCATCGAATGCAGGGCTGAAAGAGAAAAACCGCATCAGGCATATCCACCAATCATGAGACCCAGAATTACACAAAACAATAATAATACTATCCTATTGAAAGCAGTAGGCGGTTAGCCTAGTGATCCATAACTGTGTTTCATAAACACAGTTCAAAAGTGTATTTAAAAAAAAATTACCTCAATATATGTTAGGCTATTATAAATAAAATGAAGGATTAAGAATGAAGCACATTAGCATTAAGATACTGGAATTATATTGCAATAGACATATAAATCAATCTTTCATTTTTATCATGTCAGACAATATATATTTATGTTACTAATATAGATAATTAAAAATGTTCTTAGTTTTTATTAATTCAGTTAATAGTATAAAGATTCCTCTACCAATAATAGCCAGTATAATTCATTCAGAACCCACTACTTTTAGAGCTTAAACATTCTGTTAGACAAAACTTAGTGCCTGGATTTATTCAGTAACATTAATTGAAACAATATACTTTAACTAAACTATACAAGGTGATTTAATTAAGGAATTAAAACAAAATTTACATGATGAAGAAGGCATGGATCGGTTATAGCTGTGGCCACCCATTATCCTTTCCCGCTCCTGATTACGCTTAATTCTTCTGAGTTGTTCCTGTATCCTGCGCTTTTCCCTCTTCATTTCTTCTTTCAACTGGTCATCCATTGTTGAATAATGTTTGATGAAACCTTCATCCTTAGTGCTTCTTATTTTTATATACATATCAATAACTGCCGGTTTCCGTACGACTTCAGTCCTAGTGTACTCTTTGCCTTCAGGATCTCTGAACGTCCGGTAGATCTTCAATACTCTTCCTGTTGATGTTAATTTCTGTGAGCATCAAAAAATGTCACTATTCTAAATGAATATTTCAAGTATACAAAATAAATTTTAAAATACCTTGACCGGTAAAGTTATTCTGAGAATGGACTTCTTCTTCCTCTTTTTTCTTGTCCTTTACTTTCCTTGAATCCTGGTCATTACTTTCTCCCATTATTAACTTTCTTAATTCCTGTCTTTCCTGTTCTTCTTTTTCAAGGGATAACTGTGTACATATCCAAGAAAATGAGTCATGAGTAATTTTAATAAAACTTAATATTTTATAGACAAAATAAATCTTTCTGTATTATTATGAAATTATTAACTTATATTAAATAAGAAAAATTATATAAATGGGCATATATTTCTAAAAATTGTTTCAAAACTCATTGCAGGAATATAAGAATTCATATTTAAATTTACGATTAAATTATGTATGTACCTGTGTACTAGTCTTTTTATTAGCTAACATATTTTCAATATTCTTGCCCATTTCTTCAATATCAGAACTGTCTTCATCTGAACTTTCACCTTCATCTGTTGAAAGTACTTCACACGAAGATAGGACACGATTCTGCAAATCAAATATCCTCTGACAGTCTTCTTTATATCTGATAAAAATAAGACAAATTTTTTAAAAATAATAAACCTGGTATACATTCTTGAAATTATCTTAACATCAGTCAACAACTACCTCTCCTGGTGTTCTGCAATTGAAAAACGGTTCCCTCTTGAAAACTTAGTCATTCCTTCTTCACCAGCCTTAGCCTTCTCGGTGGACAATGTCCTGACAACATCTATAACTTCCCAACGTGATAACTTTTTAATCTGGAACAAATTGTATTTAAATAAATTGACAGGTTAACGTATAGATAAATATTTTAAAGTACAATATCAGGATTTAAAAAGAAAATAATAATAAACATGACATTTAAATAGCAAAAAAATAGTTTTCAACGAAAATTATACATAATGCAATCATTATAATATTAGAATTAAATGATAAATTAAAACAAGAAATTTTTCTGAACAAAAATGCATATAGACAATAATTTATTTCATATAACAATAAGAAATGCATACCTCATCTTCTGGGACACCAAATTTTCTAAGTAGAGCTTTGGCATTGTTCAATGACAATCTTCTGAGATCAGCATCTGTTCCTGTCACTGTCCTCTTAGGCTGAGCTTCTTGTTCCTCTTTGCTTTGCTGAAAATTATCATTTACTGTTTAATGATGAATCTTTATTAGCTGCTTAGTCACATCAATGAATCATCAGCTATTTAAAATAGCTACTGGATTGAAACCTTACATTTTGAATTGGGCATGAAGTCAAATGTGTAACAGGTAATAATTTACTCAAGGTACAGGTATAATCCCTGAAAGGGTCACTGCAATAAAAGTTCACAAATGGTGCTAAACTTACTGTAGGTTTGTTAGGCATTCTCACGTAGGAAAACCCTTCTCCACATCCTGTAGGATCAGCTGGACCGTGAAGCTGCAGTAAGCACTTTCCCTTCATTGCCTGAATATAAGCTCTTGTTGTATTCCAAGGAGCAACTTTAACTTCATCATCCATTTTCAACTGGAGGTCCTCATCATCTTCTTCTTGGGGTGTAAAGATGAATTTTTCACCGTACCCAGCATCCTAAAATTGTGTTTAAAAATAATTAAATTCAAATGAGTTATTCGCATAACTAAAATACTTTTGGGTATAAAAGTCAAATTTAGGAACAAAAATTAATTCACCTTGAGTCTTTGTTCTGCACCAATCATACTGAAATAGGCACAGCACTGTTCTGGGGATACCATAGCTCTGATTTCTTCCTCAGTTGGTAACCGAAAATCGGGTTTGATAACCCACCAATTGGAATCCATACCTTTAATAAACATATAATTAATTTTAAGAATTTAAGTACTTCAAAAACACCTATTATTAATTTAAAAATTTGCTTATTGTTTTAAGTCCTAACAATCTATTGTTCTTATTTTGTAATACTAAAAGAGATTTTCTGGGTATTTTAGACAATAAAACGACCATATTCTGTTAGAAAATACATAAAATAACTCCTCCCTTTTTAAGTACTGATGAAAATTGTGAGGAAATAATAATATTTGGTTTTGTAATATTTTTTTTAATTTTCTATACTGTAGATAAAATACACAACAGAACAAGATGAATTGCAATCTTTATACCCTTAAGATTAAGAGTTCTTCATAATTTTTCATTTAGTTTCATGTTAGAAACATACTTTAAACTATCCAGAAAGGTGGTTGTAAAGGAAAAAACTTTTGGATATTACTAGAATAAATAAGCTATCTTGCATATATTATCTTATCCTAATACTTAAAACAGTTGATCTATCATAACTTCAAACACAGCTAGGCATCCCATAGCCAAGACTATTATTATATTCTAACTATTATTAAAGGGAAGGAATTAGTTAGGAAAGGAAAATAAGGAGATTGGATAATTACATGGTTTCCGCTTCAGGGAGATGACAATTGGATTGTTTATTTTAACAGGAACATATGAAACCTTGTCTGTACCTGTTCTTTTGAAATCTGCGCAAAGTTTAAGACGTTTACGGATGCTGCTCTCTGAATGAGATGGAAAAGCTTTCTTTATATCATCCATTCTTATCCTCCTCGGTGTGTCACGGCTTTTCCAAAATAGTCTATAGATGAAAACCTGTATAAAACATACAGTTAAAAAATTAATTGCAGGAAGAAGGCATGTAATATTCTTGGACAAAAAAATTAATTTAGTATATTAAAGACTCAAACTGAGTCAAGGTAGTTATCATTAATTGACTGCTCTACTGTACAAATTATTTGATGCTCTTATGCTATACAAATCCATAAAGCCAGTTAAATGTTTATACATTCTATATTTACACATACACACATGTATAAAATTATATGATATTAAATATTAAAACTTACCTGGAGGAAATCTCTCACAAAATTATTAGCCCGTTTTGAATTAGGGCCAGGAACTTCATACAGAGGACAGAGTTGACCAACAACAAATAAAGCATCCATTTCACGGATAAAGTATTGATGCCTAGAAAAAAATCATTATAAAATATTATCTTAAACACTCATTGATAATTTATTGAAATACAAATTAGTAAACTTTTCACAGGAGTGTTACCTAGTGCGTATAACCAAGAAATCGCTTTCTGGTATTTTGTGCTCGTAAATAGGTGCTCTGTACATATTGTTTTCTACAGTTTGAATGGATTTCCCGGGCGGAAGAACACCCAAGAAAGGTGAGGTGTGAGCATATGCCACTTCTCCATATTTGTACTCCTGCGGCCCGTTGTCTTTGCCAGCCTTCCTCTTGTAATAGTTCTTCACTTTGGAACACATGCCGACCTGGTTTAAAATAAAAAAAAAATATATAATTTATATTTATTCAGCTAGTTGTCAAAGACCAAGCCTCAAACTAGCAAGCAGCCTTGCTATTTAGACAAGAAGTTGAAAAGAATTTTAGAACAGTAATTATAAACCTTCAAAATAATACTAAATACTACATAAATAGTAAACTTTAATTTATTATTTATAAATATATATAATTTTCAATCCCAAGGGAATTATTAATAGTTAATCTCTTACTTAAATAATTAAACTTTTTCGAAATTGCAACTAAAAAGACAAGCAATAAATGTATGAATAAAGATAAAATTAATATATTTATAAATTGAACATATAAACTACATATTTATTAAACAATAAATATTAGTATACCATAATTTTTTAAATATAAAACTCTATAGTATTTTAAGCCACAATGTTCATTGTGCCTTTATCAACAGAACCACCATGACTTGTCCATGAATTATTACAAATTCTAACCCAGTAAATAGTACACTTAATAGATGCATTTGTATTTATAATACTTTGAATTTATTTAGTGAAAGTATGCATATTAAAATGAATAAAAATGCAAAAGAAAAAATGAATAACTATTAATTTTAATGATCCTAATAAAACAGTATATTAATCTCATTAATTAACTCTGTGTTAACACTGAATACAATCAAAATACAAAGAATAAGAGGATAGAAAAATGCATGTACAACTAAAATTTAAACCAAATTAAACTGAAAGTATAAAGTGTTTTGTTTATAACTAACTTGATTAATAAGCGGCGGATGCTCCTCACAAAACTCAGCCAGCACAAGATCGCCATCTCTCCCAGTTAGATCTTCAGGCGTTCTCATGAAGAAGACATCACCACCACCGGAAGCCATCCTCTCTTGTTCTCTCAACTGAAAAACATATTAGTTAATGATACAAACATTAGTTATAATCAGGCCCAAATTTACATACAAGGGGTTGGTAAACAGTTCATTGAAATATTCTTATACATATATACACATACATATACACAACCTGTTTTATGTACTTATTGAATCATGAAAATTTATATTCAGTAATTTGATTAATTAATTCATGTGTAGTATTAAAAGTTCCAATCCAGTAGATAGTGTTCAATATATATATATATATATATATATATATATATATATATATATATATATATTTTTTTTTATTTAGTCTTAAATAGTTTAATGATTTAGTTTTAAATATTTGGTGATTCATTTTCAATGTTTGTACATTCATACAATTACAGGGACAACATTACTGAAAGACTAGGCTATTTAAGATTTGCATAGAAGGATTTTATGATAATAAAAAAGGTTTCCAAGCTTCTATATTGAAAATTAACTGGACCTTGGCTTTTTTCTTAATGTGTTTGAGAAGTGGAGTGACAGGATGGGGACCAGGGTGTGCCAAAGCTCCGTGGGAAAACCGCTTCATAGGGGGCCTGTGGAAGTTCCTCAGTCTCATTGGTCCCATGTGTGTCTGAACGAAAGGCACTCTCAATTCGACTACAGGAGTCGAATGCTGAATCAGATTGCCGCCGCTTGCCTTCAGCCTCAGCGCTGTATCTGAAGACCTCGGCATATAATAGCTATAACAAGAAAAAGAACCATTAATGAATAGCAAATATCAGTCAACATGAAAAAGTACAAATTTTTTGGCTGATAAATTAGATTTTAAATCAATAGTTATATTAATCTTAAATTAGAAACTGAGCATTGTGTTTTAAAGTTAACAGTTTTATTTCCCAAAATTTTATCCAAGATATGTTTGAAAATTCAGATTCAAGAATATATTTGAATGAATTCTTTACTTATGAAAGTAATTTTATAGCTTCATAACAGAAAATTAAATTTACACAAAGAAACTGCGGAGTCCACACTTTCTCCAATTTGTGACACGAAATTTTGGTGTTTATATTCAAGATTAACTTAGACTATATTTTTGAAATCTTTAATCTCGAGTAGGGTTTTAAAGGCAAGTGCAACCCAAATACTCAGACATTTCGTAATTCATCTCATAATGTTTACCTGTCATTAGATACATTGAATGGATCCCTGTCAGGTGATTTTGGAGGCGGGGGAGGACTGTCCTCTTCTAGCACATTGATAACTCCAGCTTTCCCCAGGAGAATTTTGGACTTCTTGACGTGAGGATGCGGGATTTTGACTTTGACCGGTGTCGCATTGTCAAGCCTCTGTTTGGCTGGATCGACATCGTTGGGTATGCCCAGAATGATGTTTTCATCGTTTGGATCCAGGGTCAATATTTTCGGCTTCAGCAGCGTCTGCATCGCTTCGGGGTCCCAAATGACTTCGTCTTCCCACACACCGTAAACGAGCTCTTCATTTTCAACAGGGAATATAGAATACCAGGTATCATCCGTTTGATCTTCTACCCTTCCAACTTTGTTCATAATCCTGAAAAAAAAATGGTGAGTTTTATGATGTTTGAATCATTTGACTTATGATTTTCTGTTTAATTTTTACAAATTTATAATACTTATTTGGCTGCTAAAGTTAATCAAATAATAATAAAAAAATAAATAACAATGAATCTAAGTAAATATAACAGTTCCAGCATAAACTGTGTTATGATAATTATCACTATAAAATAAAACAGAGTAGCATTGTATTTACATAATATCAAGTAGGTGGTTAAGTAACCAAAATAACATTTAACACACTATAAAACTTTGCTTGTAAAAAAATGTGCAGTGTTTTTGAGCTTAATTAAATTGCTATTGGTTTTAAATGCATATTAACAAATATAAACAAATTAATTTTAAAATTGATTAAATTTAAAATATAAATAATTTAAAAAGTATAGAATGCAATTAGCTTGCCTTTGCACAATGAATGAAGCCAGAAACATATTTAACATATCCAATTAAAACCTGATATATGTAACTGGTTTCAATGACAAAATTACAATTAATATATGAAACAGTTTGTGAATAAAAATGAAAGTAATGCTCCACTCAAATACAAAAAAAAGGTTATTTCAGAGAGAAGCATCAGAAAACTAACATTTGAGTTTTATTTTGTTTACTGAGAGAAGGCATGATGTTGTTCATCTGTGATGTAGCAAGGCGAACACCGGTCATGTGGGAGACTCCTTTGCCCGGTTGGCTGAAAGCTTGAGCTGTCCTGTTACTGCTGCTAGGCACCCAACCAGCCGCGTTTGTTTTACTGTTCAATTTCTGCAAAACCTACAAAATTGTACTACTATTCATTACAAATAAAAAACGAAAAAAGATTGCATTTGGCAGCTCTTGGTCTTTAGTAACTTCTTCTTTAGTACTTATTATTGGGTTACACAAACTGGGTAGAAAAATAATTTATTTAAAAATTTAGGTGGCAAAATATAGAATCAAATTATGACCCATCAATTTGATTAATACCGAATATTAATATATTGTACATTATACTTTAGTTCAATGAATAAACAATTCATATAATACAGTGATGTGAAGATATAATCTTTTGAATACTTGAAAAATACTTTTGCCATAATAACATTAAAATTATATAATACTACTATAAGCTAAAGAGTAATGAATAAACCTTATGTTTAATGTCATCGCCATTCCAGACAACATCTTGTTCCCAGTGAAGCTGTGACACCATGAGGAAAGCATCAGCTGGGTATCCATCCTTTTGATTCATTTCTTCTTCCTCGTTCTGTATACCACCAAAAAATATTATTTATTCTTTCTGTTAAATTGTATTTATTGAAACATTAGTCTGAGCTAATGTCATACTATTGGAATGTTACTAATAACTAGTACAATTTAAAGATTCATATAGTTTTAGCTTTTTGTTCTAGACTTCATTAATTTGCAGTTAAAATTGAACTTTCTGAGAATGAAAAAAAATTTTAATCAGCATAAAAAACAATTATTTACTATATCCCACTCATAAATCTGTGAAACATTTATTATTAAATTCAAATTATAATATAAATCTCAATTCCATTTGAATCCCCATTTTATAATGATCTACTAAATATATCCTCAACTAATATAATGAGCAGGGTTTTCAATAATACTCCCATTAGTATTTTTTTCAAAAAATCATATTTCACCTTTTCCTTGATCTTGAATCCATAATTGAAACCTTCGCCGGTTTCAGGCACTTCAAGCATATCGTACCATACTTGTGCCGGTCCAAACCTCCAGTCAGCAACCTTAGGCCCCAAATCAGTACTGTCCCCTACCTCACTTTTCTTATTCGTATTTTTATTCTCCAACAGTCTCAAGAATTTATCCTGAAAGAGCAATTATTTTAACAAATGTAATGAAAATGAATGGTTATAGAAAAATTAAAGACAATTTAATTGTTATAAATACATATCAGTATTACTAAAATATTTTATGAACAAAATCTGCATGATACTTGATTGACTGAAATTCTTATTCCATATTTTTTGTGAGGAACTTGTTGGTTGTCAATAAATGTGCTCAAAAAGAAAAACCTTTATATCTCAGCACTTCTACACAAATACACTGTTCAGTATTCAGGGCAAACATACATTATCAAATAGAAGTTTATGAACACTTTTCATAATTTACCTCATCATCAGACCGACACTGTTCAGTCGTAGGCTGAGGTCCGTAGTTGAAGGTCCAGCCTCTCTTTTTGGTGCGGGTGTTTTCAAGATCGGACCCCGAATCCGAATTCTGGCCTTGGCCTGACTGACCCTGGTGTTTTCGCTTTTTTCGCCGCTTTTTCACATTCCTCCATACTTGAGGAAGGCTGGTCGGTTTGCCGGGACCAAATAACCGAGAAAAGCGCAATACCTGGTGATAAAAAATAAATAAACGTCAGTTTGAACGAATCAATATCAGAATTAATGTTGATTAAATACTACCCCGGGAGAGCCCCAGCGGAGCTTTCACTGGAGCTCTCTCAACTGAATCGAACCCTGACAACCGAGGTCCTTCCCACAGTATCATATAGTGTCGTATTATAGCTTAGAAAATGTTGTGGAAAATTCACCTTGTCTATTCTGAAGTCCGGAAAGAGTTCTGTGACGTTGATGTTGGCATACTTTGAAGGGAGCATTGCCGCGAGCGGTGTCTCCAGCTTTTTCTTCTTGGAATCGCTGTCCGAAATCTGTCTGAAAGAGGAGAGAGGAGGTGGCGGCGGCATCAGCTTGTTGTCGGCGCATTCCAATCCCTCATCGTCGGCATCATAATCACTGCCGTCCCCCTTCTTGTTTTCATCCGCCGTAGTATCTTCGGCCAGTTCGGTGATATCCGAGTAGTCGATGGCCGAAGGCGATTTCTGCCGGTAATTGTCGAACTCGTCACCTTTTTCCTCTTTGATAATGATGTCGTCCAGTCCGTTTTCTGTTTTCAGTTCGACTTCCGACTGATCGACGATCTCACTCAGGACGGAGCCAAGTCCTAGTCGGGCCAATGAAGCCAACTGCCTTTTCGACTCATTGTCGAGAACATCATTCTCAAGCCGGCCGGATTCATCGATGTTACCAAAAAGGAAACTTGTTAGTTCAAACTGATTCTTACTGTCATCATCACTGTCACTCATTTTCAGTGTTCGATTGCCCTATATACACGAGAATATTATTTTCTACCTATTAAACGACATAATATTATTAATATCGCAATGAGGATACACTTCACTATTCGCCTCCACTGATATCAATTTTAAAAACTGAATAATATAGACGGCTTGTACAACTTCGGACAAACTATCCATTCACCTTCTATCGATGGAAGAAGTTACCAGTACACGATACATTTAACACAAACGATCCTGCACTATCACCGAAAAAATATAAACTTAATATTATGAATGTATTTAGTCATTTAAAATTTCACTAGTGCAATTTAAAAAATGTTTATATTTAGTCGGGCAGTCTTTCAATTTACCCCTGTGCTCCTATAAACTGGGCTGTAATACAAAAATAAGGGTAAATCTTGTTAAAATATAAAAATTCCTACTAGGAGTACCAAGATAACACCACAGATGCACAGGAAACACTAACAACACTCAGTAGTAGCCATGATTACTTGATCATAAATACTTTCTGAAAGAAGATAAGAACCCAGATTTATAAACAATAATATTTTAAAAAGATTTTGATAAATTTGAGAAATAAATGCTGTATAATAGTAGCATTACAATAATATACTTTGCTATACTGAACATTATATACCAGATGGCTCTGGTTAAGCAAATTGTACATGCCCATAAATTCATATATATACATACACTAATTGTTCATTGACAAGGAAAAATAAAATAATTTTGCTAGTGTAATCATATATAATGCATTAAAACATCTACTAGTAGGAATGTAAATTTAGCGAAAAGACGAGTTATTGTCACGACGTGAGAATTAGACGAGTGCTGTTCTGTTACCTTACCGGAATAGTTTGGTTTTGTTACAGTGCATGTACATCAGATTATTCTCTTGTTATGTTTAAATTAACGAAACTAGTTTGCGGGAGGAGGTGCGGCCGGTTTATTACGAACAGGCCGTTCGAAATTCAACAGAAATCTTTGAAATCAACTATGAAGTTGCCCCATTCGAGGAGCAAAAGATCACCCCTGCTCCTGGGACTGGCAGCCGGCGTTGCCATCGGCGCAGGTTATTCTTTCTATAAGCTCAATGACAAACCGAAAGCAGTTCTCAACCAGGGCATGGGAACCCGCCCGAAAATTATTAAGGAACTGCCGGATGTTCAAATCTCCAGACGGGTATGATTGCTAGAAACAAATTTTTTGTGTTATGGTTTCAACTTGCTTGTGGCAAAGTAATGTTAGGAATGCATTCGTGTAATTCAAATATAATGCATTTACAATATACAAATGTGTACCAGCCCATGGGCATTTCTACAGTTATGACTGTGGTTTGATAAGTAGGTAAATTTATGAGGTGAATAGTTATGTTCCAACTTTGAAAAAACTTCTCGAACATATAGAACCTACATTTTACCTACCTTCATTTTATTTTAAATATTTCCAATGATCATTTACTTCTTTATGTTTTTGATTCCCTCTGTGTTAAATTTAAATAACTCTGAACTTAAAAAACGTAACTATATTTGTGCTAGAAATTCACATCATTTCCTCATAATTGATGTTTTGGTCATGATTGGGACCAGTGGTGTTGGGATTTACATAGTATATAACATGCTGTATTATTTTGTCTTGGCCTGCTGTAATTTGTACCCTTTTATTCAGGTAATTTATCCAAATGATGACTCCGGTCTAAAGTTGGTTTTGTTTCAATACACAACTTGCCCTTTCTGCTGCAAAGTGCGAGCTTTTCTCGACTACAGTGGTTTGTCTTATGATGTCATTGAAGTCAATCCTGTAATGAAGCAACAGATGAAATGGACTGAGTACAAAAAAGTACCAATACTCCTTGTAAAAGTTTCTAATGGATACCTTGTAAGTTACTCTATTTTACCATTTTCTCCCACTAAAAAATGGATGTATTTGTATTTTTAATATAATTAATAATCACACTAATATACATTATATATAATATATATTAGCTATGTTCATTGATTTCTAGATTTTTTGTATAAATGTCAGTAGTACAGTCATTTTCCTCATTTGATTAATACAATTTGTTATATACAATATGTTTGTTTATAAAAATTATAAATGCATTGAAGTCTAAGTGTTCTGGATTTCAGTTTTTCCTAGTTTAATGTTATGAAATTATTTCTTAGATCTTCTATTGTGTAACTTGGAAAGGTGAATTAATTCAATTCTAATTGCTTTGAGTTACAAAAAATGTACACTACATTTTTACCATTTTGTTGTCACCTTGACTTTAATGAATAAAGTATGAATGCAGCAATCTGATAATATTTTAATTATAATATTATTGTAAATACAATCACATTTATTTGCAGCAATTGAATGATAGCAGCATGATAATATCCACTATGGCATCCTATCTTCACGACAAAGATTATAGCATTGAACAGATTGCCAACTGTTATCCGACCATCGATTTCATTGATAATGATGGAGTAGTGAAAAAAGAAATATTGAACCGGTATTTCCTCATGTACCAGGGGAACATACCGAATGATGCCACAAAAGAAACCATAGCGTGAGTGGTTCTTACTTTATTAAATTATTGGCTAAACATTTTCATATTTTCTCTGTTCATGCTAACAAAAATGTACCCAAAGTCTTCAACAACAAACTTATAAAAGCTTCAGAGTTTTAAAAGATTTGTATAATTAACTTTCTATAATTTTTGTGTGTATAGTTTTATTAATCATCTCTGTTTTCTCTCATATATATATATATATATATATATATATATATATATATATATATATATATATACACACACACACACACACACGTACAGGTTCTAAATTCTCACTGTTTTGTAGGATTAACGTTTTATTTTATATTATATACAACTAATTGCATATACACTGGTTATGATGGTAAATTTTTATTTTCTATATGATGTCTTAATTTATTTCAACTAGATCCGTGCATATAGCTTATATTTATTGTTTCACAATTATTTATTTATTTTAGGGAAGAGAGAAAATGGAGGCAGTGGGCTGACAATGTTCTTGTACACAGTTTATCACCCAATGTTTACAGGACGACAGATGAAGCTCTTCAAGCTTTTAGATGGTTTTCAGAGGTAAATTACTTATATTTATCTCTATCATTAAGAAATAAAATGTTCAATAATAAATGAATAAAATAATCTAATGAATAAAAGGTATTTATTTAAAAAATGGATTTAAAAATTATGTGTAGTATTTTGAAGAACAGTAGATACTTCAAATTACATATGTAGCATTACAAATTCATACTATTTGCCAGTAAAATTATGAGTTAAAACTAATGAAAATATATGAATCATTTACATCCTACTGTTTTAGATTTTTCTTGTAAACCACGGTCTTTAAATGTCTCATTCATTTAATAATAGGTTGGTGAATGGGAGAAACATTTTTCACTTTTGGGAGCAAGCTTTGTTGTCTATGTTGGTGCACTGGCAATGTGGATGATTGGAAAGCGCATAAAAAAGAAGTGAGTGACAGGTTTATCTCTATTATAACAGCTTCAGTTATACTAAAACCAGCAAATCCATCTGCACAAGTTGGGCAGAATTTCTTAATACATTTCATGGAAGCTACAATTTTTTTACAATTTCTTTCGACCGTGTATTCTTCTGAAAAGTATGAAGGTTACAACATCATCATATCATTCGTATAATTTTCTGTCTTCAGTTGTATTCTCTCCTTAATTCAGTACAGTATTTCCACACCTCGATCTCAATTAGACTTGTTACTGGACCAAAATTGAGTCCCATATAATTTACCGAATCTTCAACATTTTATTTAGGTACAACCTGAAAGATGACGTGCGGCAATCACTGTACGATCAGTGCAATGTTTGGCTGAAGGAAATCAAAAGGTCGGGTAAAGAATTTCACGGAGGCAGCCACCCCGACCTGGCTGACTTGGCTGTGTACGGAGTTTTAAGCAGTATCGAAGGCTGCCATACTTTTTCCGATTTGGTCCAGAACACGAGGATATCCACGTGGTACAACAGTATAAAGAATCACATGGCCAGTCCTATGACAAGGGAGGCCATCGTTGCTAATGGCTAATTCCCCCTGTTCCAGCTCTTCAGTGAGGTATCATAACTAAAGTTATTATTAACATTTGTGTTAGAAGAACGTTAGTGCCTAAATGTGAAAAGAATATCGTTCTGGTCAGTTCTTGTGTTGTGTTTTTAAAACAGTGGCTCCCAATTGTTTTTCTTAAATGAAACTATTTTTCAATGTTTTATATATTTAATTAAATACGTTTCATTTTGAAATAAAATATAACTTAATGATATGCTGACCTTTATAGTGCTTTGATGAGTTATTAGTCTCAATTAATATATTGAACATTTTATATTACTTGGAATTCAAGATTCAACCGATTGAAAAACAAATTTGAACTGAATTCATTTCAAATATTTAAAGTATTTTTTCAAAGTATTAAAAACCTTTATGAGTACCAAACAGACTTGGATTAACTTGGAAGTTGGATAAACTTGGCGGAGTATAAACTTGGATTGAGCGTGTTTAGATTTTCTGCAGATAGTCATTTGAATTTCCATTAAATGAAGTTGAAATTTTTTACTAAGAATTATTTAATTGAGAGTGGATTTATAATAAATCCCGAATTTTAATTTTGGTAAGAAAGAATTAGGTATTAGCAATTAGCATACATTATATTTATAATGTATACTAATAAATTTGTCTTTCTCTGTGTAAGACTTATACAACTTTAGTTCTTAACATATATATCATCCTTATTTGTTTTAAGTTATTGAAGTTACTAAACTGTAGTATAATTGTGTAATGGCAGGCACAATATGAATATTTTTTCTAAATGTTTTAGTGTAAAAATTCTGTTAGTCTATTTACAAATGAATATTTATTTGTTGATTCCTGGGATTTATGCTACAATATCCCTCCCAGTCATGTATAGTCAGATACTTTTAATAAAATGTTTAACATTCATGTTTTCAATTTAGTTATTTGAATAAATGATAGGATTGAAATAACTTTTTAGAATAGACCGATTCCTCAGATGTTTGCTTCTTATTCCAAAACAAAGATGTTTGAAATCATAAAGCCTAATTGGTTTATTCAGTTTTTATCAAGGTATAATATTATTTATTGTTTAATATTAAAGGACAAATAATAATAATAAAAAGAAAAAACTGTCTGTATTTGTATGACAAGGGACAATGTTGCAGATAAGCATTAGAATAAATAATTGAATTTAGTATAACATTTTTACCTTATATACAATTATATTTTGAAGTGATAATACAAAACTAATTAATCTATACAATATAATGGCATAAATAACTTATTTATCAACATTAATAAATTAAACATTAATTAAATAGCATCACATATTGTTTCCTTTGGTAGCCAAATTATGGTTTGCACGGTATTTGCCTATAATTTAGTTCAAATCCTCTGTTCGCATTGTCTGGTGGCAACATGTTGTTTGTAACTACTGTCATTACAAACGGTTTTGAAGAGCCTGAAAATTACTTATTGTTGTAATACAATTTAACACTTATATGAAGAACTGACAGCATTACTTTATACAGATAAATGACTGAGGTAAAACGAATTTACTAAAAATAATAGCTAAAATTCACAATTTTGTTTACACATAAAAAACATTAAATTCAAACATTACTTAATCAACAACAAGATATGAATTATAAGAGAATCGAGTCCAATAGTTGCAAACATTTTTATCTTTCAGTAAACTTGAATTTTACTTTTTGAATAGAGGAATTCCTTTCACATTATACCATTTACATGAGTAAAATTTAACATTTAAGTTTTAAAAACAGTTAATACTTACTGGATGTCGAAATCAATGCATTACCACAAAACCGATCTGTCGATAAAGTCGGATTACCAGGTTGTGATGGGTTGGGTATTACTATAAAACTATGATTACAATCATTACCGTTCATTGGAATGCCTGGAGCTAGAAGAAAACAAAATATATATATATAAATTATAGTAGTATTTTAGTTGAGTTAATAAAAATTGAGTTGTGTTACTATATAACATTTCTACTAAGCTCCATCACTGAGCTTATTCTAGCTTAGATTGTTAAACAGGAGGGTACTATTTACACTGGAAGCTTATTGTGTCTGGATTTTACTGGAAAATAATCACAATAGTCAGAAATATTTCAGTATATTTTACATTAAAAACTGCATAAATAACTGAAGACTTTTTAAATGTTGAAGATAAGTTGAAAATATTCATATATTGGTCACATCTGATTTTTTAAGGACTGTTCACTATTATCATGTGGTGTCTTCAAGAATTAGTACAATATCGTATTAGTAAAAATATCGTATGATTGATTCTTTACCAGTAGAGGTAATAGCTGATGTATTATCTGATACAGTGAAAGTATAAGCACTCGAGGAAGATTGGCTCCATTCTATTGTGCAATACCCCTCATTTGGTCTTACGCAGACACCGTAATTAAGGCCATTCAGTTGTCGAGTCCAGGGTTCTATAGTTTGCAGAAAAATCAAACATGTTAACTGAGAAATTCATTCATGACATTTTGCCATATTATTTACATTTTATATTTTTGTTGCCATATTATATTATTACAGATTGAAAATCTGAAATTGAAAAGATATATATATGAACAAAGTGAGTATTTTTCTAGTTTTATATTGCTGAATGATATTTACCGGTCAAAACATGGGGGGGTATGGATGCATCATAATTGAAACTTGTAACTGTCCCAGATGTTTTGGTGTAATGCATCAAACAACCCTTGGGTGCTGAAATGTATTTTAAAATACATTTTTACATAACAGAAGAAACAAGTACCTATGTAACTAAAATCCATCTTAATCTATGAAATTATTTATTTCATGAACTAATTCAGAAAATACCCCATGAAGAGGTTTTATATTAAAGAGTACAAATATTATATGAATTCTACTGATAAACTTAGAATCATCACAGCATACCTAACTGAGTACTATTGCAACCTATTTGAGATATTTTAATGTTCCATTTCCTTCCAAAATTTAAATTTGCATTGGTATCAATCGAGAAAACGTGAGAGGCGCACTGTGTTGAGAAATCAACATAAACTGAAATCAGAATATTTATTCTGTACAAACATACAATAATCATAGAATTAATGAAATGGGTAGAAGAAATATTTATTAATAAACAAACCAAACAAACATTTATTCATAGTCTAGATTATTAAATTCTTGTCTGTTTCAATAAAATTACCATGTAAACCGCTATTTTCACCGCACAATGAGGGTAATGATGGAGACCCTAAGAAGAAGAAATCATTGTAACATGTTCCATTGTTAAGGGGCTGTGCAAGAGAAAGATCTATGAAGTCCAATCGCAACTGAAATGACGAGAAATTACATTTTCATTTAATTTTAACATTATTTAATGTCAATTCAAATGTAGTGATTTTTGAATTTATATTTTTTCTTATATAGTGCAATGAGCTTTATATTTTATTTCTTTAAAAATAAGTTCATGTAGAATTTTATACATTAAGCACACATTTTATATATTAGGCCAAAAGGTTGGTAAATTATATTTAGAAAGCTTTAATTATAAATATTCACGACAAGGTTACATTCATTTCTTTAGAATCACTTTTCAAAACCTTTGAAATATAGATTATTCACTCACTTGACAGGCATAGGTAGTCGCTTTATTGATTGTTATTGAACATCTGGAGCCTCCAGAAAATGTGTTTGGATAGTCTTCATTTATAAAATATGAAACTCGAGCATTTGTAACACCTCCACATGTTCTCTGGACTTGTTTCAAACAGAATATAATCAATGAAAATTATTAAAATAAATTCTTGGACATTGATTTGGTACCCAATTGGGTTGACTGCTATTACTAAATAAAAGTAGAACACCAAAAAATTGAAAATTGAAGTGTACCACACCATATTTTGTATATGGATAATTTAAATTATATATTATCTATGATCATTTCAATAGCATTTAACTTCTTATTACTGTTGTATTTTCTTATATAGCGCAAGGATTTAACTTCCAACTACCCATCACTTTTTGTTACCTCACATTTATTATTTTGATTGATAATTTCAATGTTTGTTAAAATCCATAATAACTACATAAATATTTTAGAATGCGTACTACTTACAGACACAGCATACTCCTCTTTTGTTGGGACAGTGTCCGGAACAAACGCCTCCTTGTTTGTCACAGTTTGCCTGAGTGAGGCATATGCCTTCCAAATTGTTGGTTCCAATACAAGCTATCCTTGGCACTAAGGGCCTCTTATACACAAGAGGATATCCAAAGGGAAATCCAATCCCTAGACAAATTGACAATGACAGACTAGTGGACATTCAAACTTCACCCCAGAATACAATTTACTGAGAATTACACATCTTGGGAGTAAACTCTTCAGATATAATGTGAACATGAAACTGCATAATCTCCCAGAGAAAACTAAACAATAATAATTTCTCTTTTTTAGCTGCAGGAATTTGAAATCAAGCAGGTAACATAAACCAGAAAGATTTGTTCAATTGAAAACACTATTTTAAGTTGGTCAAATTTCCTTTTTGTTCGTCAATTAATTGACTTGAAATAAATGTGTAAAATATTTTACAAACGCTATTAATTTTTAGATAATAAAGAAATAAACAAAAGGAAAGCAGAAAAACTTGAATTCAATTATGAAATTTTAACAACTTACACCTTTTGTCCCTGGAATTTATCGAATCGGTCATTCCATAATTTTCCAACTGTATAGAAATAAATATTGTGCAATAAAACCAGGTTATGACCAATAAACCTTTACTACACATACTGTTGAAGGTCCAGGATTGGGAATGAGTAAAGTCTTCCCCTCGGCTGATTTTTCTCAAGATGGTGTTAAAATATACGCAGACCCACTGTCCCAGATGAATGCTCCAGTTTGCTTAGCATATTAACCTTGCTTTTACTCCACACTTTCATTGAATATGAGACAATTGACAAATATTTAAAGAAAGATAAAACTGTTTTCAAAATAGCCAGTTTGAGACAATTGCTATAATTACATAATTGTTTTAATTTTTTTTCTGTAAGGGTAACAAGATTATGCATGCTTTGACACAATCATTCAATTTAAACTGTATTCTTATTTAAAAAAATAGATTTAAATACTCTATACACTTTGAAAATGAGCTGTTTATTCAAGCATAATATGAAATTAAAATAATTTATACAATACTAACAAGATAAGAACTAATGATCAATCAAATTAATATAAAAAAAATTTAAAATCATTTTTTAAATCATCATACAAATTTTAAAATAAACAGTTGCCTGTATGCTTCTTATCAATTTTCACTTTTCACATTAAAACACGAAACATAAAATTCATGAAAAATAAAACCTAAATACATCAGAATCACTGACACAATATAGTTTAAAGCAATCACTGATCTGAGTCCTGAAATGCTAAGCTATGTAAACTGAGATCACTTTTTCAAGAAAACAAGACATTCAGGGGATGTGACTGCAGTTTTTGCATCAATTTAGAATTTTGAAATTACGTCATCATACACTGGATGCAGTTTTATTGAAATAAAAAATAATTTAAGTATTTGTAAAAGTAAATTGGCACAATAGGATTCCTTCCAAGTGCATAATTCTTTTCATTAGTTTTACCCTTTGAATACTAATATAGTACCTCAGAGTTCAAAGTTTGCACAAATTTACAATACATACAAGAATTGACAATTCTATGGTGTTTTTTAATATCTTCTGAACTGCTTCTTGAATTTTTCATAGTGGTAATCATCAGTGGCTTTCTCAACGTTGCCATCTCGGCCTCCTTTCTTCGCGGCAGGTTTTGACAGAGGGGCGGGCATTTCTTGCCCCAATGATTGTTTATTTCTTCCAGCATCCATCCTCTCTCGTTTCCTCGGTGGACCGGTATCTTCTATATTAACTAGTCATTCAAATAGAATAAGAATAACAATTAGTTTTGCATAATATAAGAGATGATGAAGATTTTCATATGCAAACATTTAAAACTACAGCTACCACCATTGCTATTTCATATGGCCAAGTTCCCAGGAATTTGTTAGCATTATTACATTTTATTTTTTTTTTAATTGATATTTCTATTGACAGTCTAATATAAACTGACCATTTATAATAAGTTGAAAGCATTGGGGAATGTAAAACAAAAATATATTTATTAATTATTCCTAAGTCAGTGTTATGAACTGAAAAATTAATAAGAACTAATTCCTCAAAATATAGAAAATAAACATTAAATGATTGATTAAATGAATATTTATGAACATTAACAACTTACATCTATTGTGCTGAACAAAATTAACTGCCATATTGGTTGGGACAAACTGGGAAGGTCCATCTTTCTTGTTATGTTTCTCCCATAACAACCTTAACTTTGCTTCTTCTGTTGCTTCTATATTTCGAATTTTAGCCCTAAAATTCATAAAAAATACAATTTGCCATAATAGATAGATAAAAATTTGTTACAAAGGAATCAAATGTAAAAACATTAAAACAAAATACATGATGTTTTGTTTTAAAACAAAGGTTTAAATTCTAGCAAGAAGGAATCAACTTACTCAATTCCCAGATCGACTTCAGGTATCCCACTAAGCATTTGGTTGGACAACATCTCTTCAGATCTCTGTGCTGATGAAGCCCTAAGGTGTGTAGGTACGGCCTGTAAAGCAGCTTCCTCCGGGGAACAATATTTATTTCTTTCTTCATTGTTCAATTTATCCTTTTGACCTTTTCTTTTTGACAATTCTACTTCAATATATTTCATCCTGCAATTGAGAACGAGTGCATGTTGTGATTCAAGAGATGTTACTTTCTGAAATATCCTCCACTGAAAATTTATTTAATAAGAAAATATGTTCAGATCAGCCAATGCAATTCTGTGTAAAAATATAGGTAGTAGAAATAACATACATTTCTTCGTCTTCATCCCTCTTGTTGGTTTCAGCTGAAAATTGCGTCCCTATACCTGTGTCATATGCATCATCGTCAGATCTCAATTTTCCAGTTTTCAATGATGACATGTTAACCAACCCACCGCATTTTACTTTAAATGGATCGGACTGTGAAACAAGAATATCTTTACTGGTATTTAGATAAAACAGAATCCTGAATTAGATAGAAACACTACACCAACAAAATATAGTACTGCTGTATTGAAGGAACCAGATCCAAGTTTGAAATCGGACAACAATGCTTACAAGCAGCGCTTCTTCTTCCAAAGGCACCTTTTCACCTAAAGCTAAGGTCAGTGTGCTGACACCATTGGGTCTTTCTCTCAGTTTCTGTATCGTCTTCATTTCTTCAAGTTTTTTCCTGCAAAAATTCAAGTGGACAAATTTCAAATCAGTACTACCCTAATTCACGTCCTTATGCTCAATGACCATTTTGTGACATCACTCCAATTACCTAACATCGGCTTCGTTGTCATCGTCCGAATTCTCTTCGTTCGAGTCTCTCCTTTTTCTTAGCGGCTTCCTTTTCTTTGGACGGAACACCGGTTTTGTTTGTGTTGTTTCTTCGGTGTCCGACATTACGGTTCGAAAATTATTAAGGACAAATCACTGGACGAACAAAACACAACCTTACTAAAGGTTACAGTTAAACCTAGTTGCTCAAACTCAGAGTACCCAACTCAACAACCTAAATCCCTATTAAAAAAATAATTTGTGTTGTAAAAAACGCATCCCGTCCCATTATAATTTGAAACACTTATTAAAAGAACGATTTTTTTAAACATAGGTGTTTACAGAAATAATGTTAGACAAATAAAAGTAAATAATTTAATTTGGTCTAAATAGGACTTTTACGTAATTATTTCCTAAATACTACAAGATTGCTTAGCTTAGATTTGTTTTTTATTAATACATTTCATGAAATTTACATTAAAAATCAAATTTGGATTCAAATATTCTGTCCAATTGTTCAGAATTATTACGCTGAACACTATTGTAACCTTTAGGTACTTGGTTGAGAAGGCGGTATTAACGTTTTGAACGCTGATGTTTCATAAACTCCTATCGATATAGTTACGATATGGTTTATTGACGCTTTTTAATTTTAAACTCGAATATTTAGTTTATACTAAATAATATGGGTGATAACGTCTACATTTTAGATAATGGCGCTTGCACTGCAAAAGTCGGTTTCTCAAACTCCAAAAAGCCCAAGTTAGTATCGTCAGATTTTCTTTTCTCTTAATTTAAGGCTTAATAGCAGTGCCTTGTAGAATTTATAATTACTATGGCGTATTATTGTATAGTTATATTTACCCTAATCAATGTTTTAATGTTATTTGTGATCTACTTATAATCTGTTCACCATCAGGAATTCAGTCCAATTGCAAATTTGAATTTATTGTAAATTGAACTCAAAATGTGTATTCTAATGTTCATTCATTAGAATTATTTCCCTTAACAACTGCTTCCTGATAACAGGAACAGGTATAATAGGTTGCTGGATGTTCATATATAATGAGAGTAAGTCTGGAAATTAGGACTAAGTTATTGTTTGGCTTGAACTGTTGAGGCCCTGTTGCAGACCAAATTTCCATTAATTTAAAAGATTGTTTTTTTTTGTTAAAGGATTATTCCGAATTGTATTATGAAAGCAAAAAGCGAACGAAGAAGGCTTTTCATTGGCGACCAGGTGGAAGAATGCAGAGACGCCTCAGGCCTTTATTACATGTTGGCATTCCAAAAGGCAGGTATTTTCTTCTGTTTGTCTATTTTAATGTTTCCCCTTTTAACTTATTAGGAAACATATTAATTATCTGAACATTGTTCCTTTGCTGCAGGGGCTCCTGATGAACTGGGATATACAGAAGACAGTGTGGGACTATATATTCAGCAAAGAGTGTTGTCCTGTCAACTTCTCTGAGTCCCCCCTCATAATAACAGAGCCGTACTTTAACTTTGCTTCAATACAAGAAGCTATGGCTGAAATCTTCTTTGAGGAATATGAGTGTCAATCTTTACTCAGAATAAATGGTATTTTTATCTATCTATTTATTACATTTTTTATTGTACTGTTTAAATACAATACAGATTGATACTCTTTTTTAGTCAAGTAAATATTTATGAATTATTCAATTAATATAATTTTATGTACACTTCATTATACTTTTCATATAATCTTGTTTTATTTAATTTGTAACTTTTTTGTCTGAGAATGTGAATTAAATGATGGCACAGTAGATACAATAATATATAATTTTAGACTTTATGATAAAGAATGCAGATTTCTCAATAAAATTATAACATAGGGAATTCAGGTTTATTTTAAGATTGCCAAAGTTGATTCAAAATTATATTCAATATTGCATTACATTTCATCTTACAAAACACATTATGTAATACAACTTTTAGAAAATTAAGTGATATTCTAGTTTTTAAACGCCTGTTTAGTTTTATACATTTAAATTTTGTAGAAACATCCAATAATTTTATCTTATCACACTTTTCAGCCGGCGATCTGGTTGAGTATAATTACAGGAAAACCACTCCACATACACTTTGTTGCCTGGTTGTTGATTCTGGGTACAGTTTCACCCACATCGCCCCCTACATCAAAGGTAAAAAATATAAAAGCTGCATAAAGAGGATTGATGTTGGCGGGAAGCTGCTCACAAATCATCTGAAAGATATAATCTCTTATAGGTGGGTGTTATTAGAGGAGCGATAGACTTTCAATTTTTTTTAACGATTGGAAAAGATTGATGTGTTTGATTTATGATTGTAAATTATTAATCTTTAAAAAAATCCATAATTTATAAAAGTATAAAGATTCAAAGATTTATTTTTAACATATTTTCATAAATATATATATATATATATATATATATATATATATATATATATATATATATATATATATTTATAGTACAGATGGATAGATAGGTATATATTACTAGGTATTAAGGCTAAAGTGCAATTTAAAAGCAGAAAGAAAATATATTAATTAAATCATTACCATTTGAGAGCCATGGGCAACTTATTAAGAGAGCCTACCCTTTTCTGTCTCTGTTCTTAATGAATGGGTTCATTAGAACTATTTCTTATTATTATTATTTATTAATTATAATGTGATTATATTTTTTATCCAATGTTGAAGACCAGTTAATTTTATTCCAATTATGAGAATGTGCAATCTCATCTGAGCATTAAAGTTAGTTATAAAAAAAATATTTGTTGATCTATCTTGGTTGGTATAGCATTGCCATATTATTTTAACATAGATTCTAGGTACAAAATTAGTTGTGTTTGTATGTAATGTTTTCCGTATTTGAGAATAATACAATTACAAATTGATTGCAGCATTTTGCAATGTGTGTTAATACTGTATTTTTTCTGAGAAAAAACACTGCATTCATTTTCATGGTGAAGAATATAGATATTGAAGTACATAGTTTCACAATGTATGTTTCATTCTTTTCACCCTTACATTAAAATTTTTCCACTAAAATACTTTAGTAAACATTTCATTTAACAGTAAACAGTTAGTAAACAGTTCATTCAATTATCTAATTTAATATATGTGTGTGTGTGTGCATGCATTTATATTTATTTATTCATTTATATATGTATAATATTTCATTGTTTCAAAGGCAGCTGCATGTAATGGAAGAAACTTATGTGGTGAACCAGGTGAAAGAAGATACTTGTTTTGTCTCTTACAATTTGATGGCTGATATGGCGAAAGCCAAGAAGAAATATCCAGAGAACGACATAGTGAAAGATTATGTTTTGCCAGATTTTACAAATATTCGGAGGGGATACATTCACGAACTTGACCAACCTCCAATTACCGAACAGGTAGGCATATATAATAAGAGCATTTAAAAATTCTTTTTAATACACAATAAATTATTTAATACTATAAAGGAGCTTTCATAACAAGAAGCAAACAATATGCCAAATATTTAAATATAATTCACTAACATATATTAATAAACAACATGTTTTTTACTGTCTTAATTAGGTTTTGGTCAATTGATTTGTTTTTTGCCTTTACAATCAATCTTAAATATCTTGAATCTTTCACTTCTTGCCATAGTAGTATCAAAATGGTTTCTGTACTATTCATGTAAATTTGTAATTACTGCAACCATTATGTTATCTGTTTGGTTGTTTTATCCTTTGTTGGAAAGTAATATCAATCATTTGGAATGTAATATTTTTTTGATGATGAGATGGTTTATTACTGAAAAGCAGGTAATAATATAATTAATCATATATTTAATGTTGGTGTAATAGTAGAGTAGTTTGTACCTTATTTTTAATGTATACATTTTTTAACTCATTTGAACTATTAAAATAGATAATAGTACAAAATTAAAAACAAGTAATTTTTTGTATTACTGAATAAGTAGTTGAATTTATAATTATTCAATAGCAGGACATAAATTACATGTTCTTCACAAACGTGAAACACTTCATTGTTACATTAAAATTGGTATTGGCAGAGTTGGTTAAAATAATTTATTCACCCTATTTAATATTTTTAACTGTGTTACATTCTGAGCTTTATGATGAATTCATCCTAATTTCTAATATAATTTTAATGATTTGTATAAAAAAATTTTTCAGCAAAAGTTGAGGTTAAATAATGAAAGGTTTTCCATACCAGAAGTTCTGTTCCATCCAAGCGACGTCGGTTTGGATCAGATGGGTGTTGCTGAAGCGATAACATACTGTATCAAAAACTGTCCTGAAGAAGCACAGTCCCACCTATACAGGAACATTGTTGTCACAGGGGGTTCATCATTGTTCCCAGGATTCAAGGAACGTCTGTACAAGGAAGTGAGGGCTTGTGCGCCTGATGAATTCGATGTGAATATCACCATTCCAGACAAGTGAGTTTTTTGTTAGCATTTAATTTTAATTTTATTAACATGTGCACATTCATCATTTTGTGATTGATATTCTCTATTTTAAGGTTCAAACAGTATTCATGGCATACATTATTTTCATCAAAACAAATCACATGGTCTATTTTATATGAATTTATTGATGAATGCTGACAAATGTAATAAATAAGTTGTTCAAGGACCTCACTCTGGAAACAGAAAACCTTAAGGGGCTAATATTATTGAATGGCTATGATATTAAAATTAAATTTCTGGAAAGAAAATGTTTTCCTGGAACTCTTGATTTGAATCCTCTTCTTCCTTAAAAATATTCTATAATTAATTCAGAATATTCCTATTGCAGTATACAAATAAAGTTCAATCAATCAATCAGAATATTCCAATTTTTTCTTACTTTTATACTACTCTACTGTTTACAACCAAATAGCTAGCAATTATTGTATTTAAATAAAATACTATCATTAGATTCTTATCATCTTGTTTTCTTCTATCTTTTATGTGCATGCCTCCTTTTTCTATTGTATAAGAGTGTTAAAACACGCAAGATAAACATTACTTGTAAAACCTGTAGTTACTATGTCTATTTGTTGACATTTTAATATTAATCTTGTTTACATTTTGATTCAACCCTTCTGTCTTACCATTATTTTCAGCCCTATAACATATGCCTGGCATGGAGGTACGATGATTAGCAAAGATCCGGACTTTTATTCATTTGTTGTCACGAAAGAAGAATATGACGAAGAAGGGCCAACAATATGCATGGAACGGTTTGATAGCAGCATTTCCTGACGCAAACACACCTAGGTAACATTAAATGTTGTGATAGTCAACATTGATGTTATTATGTCTTTGGCCTATTGACTTTTTGGACAGTGGACTGTTCTACAGTGGTAACTTTTAAAAGTGCCCATTTACTGCTCATGAATGTTTTCTTTATATGTTGTGATGAGAAAGAAATACGCTTCATACATCAAGTGAACTTTTAAGTGAACTGAACAATTAATGAAGTGTAATCACTCATGAACAATTTTATTCAGTGAATAAATGTTTTGGTGGACATTTGCATTCCATATTCATGAATATGGAATATTTTAATATATAACACTTTACTCCTGTGTTAGTTTAAATATAATTGTAGTTATTAATATAAATTGAAAAATCAATTGTTGCAATGTTTGGACTGTATGAGTGATAAAAATCAATGCCCTGTTCAATTTTTCAGCATGTTGTAAGGTCTCTCCCCACTTTTTTAAACCACACTAATTTTAAATGCAGATATCATAAGAGGAATCCAAAAAACAATAAGGACAATGTTAATGTTCTATTCATAGTGAACTTTATTATGTCATGGATGTGTTTAACCTATATTTTCTAGAGCCTTTTTTCTATAATGGTTGTTGATAGTGTAAGAAAATCTTGTGGCAGTTATGTTATCTATGTAAATATGATCAAATTCAGATAAATCATTCTTGTAATTTTCCTCACTTGGCTATATGTTTTTAAGACCAGTTGTTCCAGCATCAGTAGCATTCTCTCAGTGATATAATGAATCAGTAATGTTTGAATTTTGTAAACAGTGTGCCAAAACAGTCATCCTTTGTTTTAACCATTTATCCTTTTAGGTCTGACTGAACTCAGAGGGGAAACCTACATATTTCATTTTTATTTTCCTAATTATAAGGGCTTTATTTTAAACCAATTATTTTACTGGAGAGAAGCTTTTATATTTCATGGTAGAAGTCTCTGTTTATATTTAGTTATAAAGGAACTATCATTGTCAGCAGGTGAGTACATTAGTATACACTTTGAAAGAGTTTTCAAATAGTGGATCTTATTGGGTTATTGGGGAAAGGGAATATGTCAGAGAGTGATAAGAACTGCGATGCAAATGTGGGATATATTAGGGCATAAACAGACAAATGCGGATTGTTTCATAAAGCGGTCTCAATTGTTGGTATCTCTCTGGGTGTCTCCTTTACTTTTGCGATTCATCCTCCTCCTCCGTGTTTTTGATCTCTTCCCCTTTCGGCGGCTCCTTGTCCTCCTCTTTCTCCCTCTTGTCCCTGTCCAGGAGTATCCCCTCGTGGAGCATGTGGGTGATCGATTCGACGGTGTCTTCCCGGGCGTGTATCTGCTTCAGGGCGTTGCTCACAATGCACAGGTCGCCTCTCAGTTCGGAGACGAGTGCGGCTATCTTCTGGGCGTTGCTCAGCACCTCGACGCTCTGGGTGTACGGGTTGTAGCGGACTCCGAACGGACGTCTTATACTCCTCGCGTATGCTCTGGAAAATAAGCACTTAGCGTAACATTGTGTACACAAAAATTAATCCTTGATTATCAAGTTACGAATCAGTGTGTGTTTAGGCTCTAGCTTAATTTTTAACTGTTTCGGGAGGTCAAATCCAAACCATAAATCGGGATGAATATGCTATCATGCGATCATATTCGTGAGCAATTTTCCTCCTTATGAAGACTTCAAAGAATCATTTTTAATCTTCGTTTTTCTTGTTCAGGATTCAATCGAAGTCCAAGTATTCGTCCACTTGGCCATTTATTCTTGCTCGGTTTGAGAAAAACATGTCCAGCAAATGTTAAAGTGCTAACATTTTGTTTCACTTAAAGTCTAATGCCAATGAAATTATTCTCTTCCAGCTTCACCATAGAAGGCGCTCAACCTCTTCACACGATTTGATAAACAATATTAAAGTTTTTACCCTTCATGCAACTTATTGTTTTGACAATCTATCAACTTATTTGTGCGCAAAGGAAATTTTCGTTCCGCCAAGTACCTCATTTTCTCTTTGGCCTCGTCGAAAGAGTCCGTATAGTAATAGGCGTTCTGGAACGATGTGATGATGCATTCTTCGTGGCATGTGACGTCCGGGTCGAATTTTTTGATCTTGTCCGTGGCGGTCACGGCGTGCTTCAGTTCGGCTATTGATGACAGCAGACCGGCGCCGTAGACTCGAAGTTGGCCGTCCTGCTTGCACAGCCCGAACTCAACCGTGAAGAAGTACAGCTGTGAAAAATTAGACGAATGTATAAGTATTTTCGCGATTAAAAGTCAGGAACTTTCGGTGTATTTTGAGGATTGGACGTTTTCATAGTATGCATTAGACGGTAATTTCGAGGCGCAAAGTTTAACTCATCTATGAATGCTTCCGACTATGGCGAGAAGCCAAAATCAGTTTAGCTTAGGACATAATAGTTGAGTCGATCATTCCTTGTAATAAATTAATATTAAAATTATTTATGATTAAATCGGTCTCGTACGGTTATGAAAGGGTTTTTATGTTCGTTCTCATCCCTTATGCGAAATTTAATCAAACATTGATCAAGTATTGATTGGTTATTATATTGATAACTTATAAGGCGAAAAATATCCATACGATATACGATCCTTTAAAAAAATACTGCATGTTTTTATGTAGTTGGGACTATTACAAAAGTGTGTATGCTTATTAATCTTCTAACAAAATGGTCGTTTATCCTTGGAATATTTCAATTCAAGGATACCTAATCCCAGAAGTAATCAATGGAAACGATTCTCCCTGCGGGGATATATCATCCATAATTTTAAATAACCAACGTCATCGAGATCATGGGTTTCATCAAGAAATAGGCAACCTCGTTGATTATATAAGGTATAAATGTGTGGTCCCGTGATATTAGGAAGACAGAATTAGCTTAAGCCTATGTAGAAAAAAGGTTTCTCCTTTGATTTAAAGTCGTGGTGAAATCGCACTGTTAGCAACTTTATTGCCCACTATTTCTTCTCTAACTAATCCCTATATTCTTAACAACTCTATTGTTTGAATGAGCCATGGTGTGTATGAGCTTATTTGATATAAATATTTCTTTTTTAAGCGGCCATAATATCATGTATCTTTACCGTAGCCAGTTTCTCAACGTCTTCGTCACTAGCGCCTAGTGAATTCAGTCCCAGCTCCTGGGAAAACTGGGCGAATGTCGGGTTGGCAAGAAGCGGCATGTGGCCGAGCAGTTCGTGGCAACAATCACTGAAATATGTTGGAAATTAATCCCTGTTTGCAATTACGGTTTGAAAGTTTATTTGAATATGCATCATTTAATTTATACGAAATGCTCACGGTTCTGGTGTATAATAGGGGTCAGAGCCGTGCCTGATGTACTGCGTACAGTGGAAGACCCGGAATGCGAGTCCCGATAGGAAGTCCCTTGGCGAGAGATATCCGGCCACCGGCCTCAACTGAAAACCTGTCTTTCCTACAACGCATAAATCGTAGACAAAACGTCATAAATATAATTTCAAGAAGAATATTTCGTTTATTGAGGGATTGTCTTGGGTACAACAGTCAGTATGTGCGATTTAAGATACTCAGGGGATCAGCAACGGTTCTGAAATATAATCACTCTGGCGATTTATCTGATTCACTTATATCATAAAGAGAATCGTATATAAATTCAACAACCAGAGCAGTACTGTATGTTTGCAAATTACAATCACAAAATGCCTGTATACTTATTAAAATGTTCCTTGCTAAACTTTCCATATACTGTTTTCAGTACCGCGTAGTATGATGATTCGACTTACTCTTGAGATAAACGTTGATGTCTTCCAGCTGTGGTATGTTGTCTTCCCTGTATCCGCAGTACTTGACCAGTTCCGGCCAGTTGGCCAGATATTCCTTGCAGGCGTACTTCGCGTACAACTTGTGAAGCTCTCTGAACACCGTACCCCTGTCCAACAAATATAACAGGTAAGTACTATTAGGTGTTAACTAATAGGGTTTTTAAAAAATATACAGACTCTCTTTTAACTGTAAATTACAATTATGAAACTGAATCCCGAAATAACTCTTTCGGCTGCCGACTTGGGTTATTGTGTAATTATACCAATTCAACTAGTTGATTACGGTTCTATAAATATGCTTAGTGTTTGCAATACCTTTTCTGTAAATTATGCAATTTAGAACACATATTTGTTTAATTAATCGTTTTGGATAGCGGGAAAGCAAAAATGAGGCTGGTTTTCAGAACCGGGGCGTCCTTCTTTGTGATCTCTAAATGTAGAAGTGCTGTCTGCCATTTCATAAAATTAACTGGAAGAACGCTGGGGTAAGGGGCGGAACGGCTCCAGCAACAAAAGATAAGAAGGGGTGGTCGTTAGCCGAGAGGAAAAGTCCGAGGAACAGCGATAGTGATAGGTGCCGGAAAAGCAACAGATAGCGGGGCCCTTAAAGGCCGTATAACTTTGTTTTGAAGACAGGACTTCGTTACCTTGAAAAAAGTCCATCGTCTGATTGAGTTCGTTTGTTCCTGCTCACGTTCTTTCCGCCCCCTTCCCGGTTCTATTGACGATCATTTATTGACGGATTCGAAGTCAGGTTTCGGCTCGCCCCGTATTTTTATCGAAATGCCAAGGGTTCTTAAATTGCATTTAATTGATTTCATCGAATTATTGTAAGCAAAGAATGACGATAATCCATTTTATAAAATATGTTATATCACAATAAGGTGTTGGATAATTACACTCAATTTATTGCGAGACAAAATCGCGAAGATACCTGCTGTCTACAACCCTTCTGTGTAACACTGAATTTTACTTAATTGGACTGAAACACACATTCGGATATGAAACGGTAACCTGCCCTAACCACTGTTCTCCATTCCAGCTTTAATTCGGTGATATGGTGTCCCTATTACAGTGAAGAGATAGGGTAGTTGCGATAGCCTGTAATTACGGGGTGGGGGAGGGTGGAGGCTTTACTGGGGACTTTACGCATCGCGAGTTGCCCGTTCTTAAACAATAGACCTTCTAATTGGGACCCGACCCTTTGAAACTAGAGTCCCACCCCATCGCGTCCGTAGTCGCCGAGATAAGGAAAATTCGGTTATCCCGTTCGTAAATTAATTACACTGATCCCGCAGAGACGCAGAGAGGGGACGACGGCCTTCCGAACACGGCTTATTGCCGGAGGCGTCGGGATGAGCTTGTATCAGCCATATTCACACCGACTGATTACGAAATAGGGGGCAAAATGCTTACCGAAACATTAATTAATTAGCTGTCTCCTCTCATTCGGTCACCAAGTGGCCAGGATTTGGTGGCTTTGCCCCCGAACAACAAAAAAAACGTTTTTGCAATTTCTGAACGCGGTCGCAAGATATCCGAAAAAAGTTTGCGAATTTGTAAACCAGGCACGATTCTGCACCTCCTGTAAGTCTCTTGGGTTTGTTCAAAATTGTAGCGGTGTTGACAGAAACACTCGAATCTGCGTGTTTTTGCGTTTTCAGAATATTTCACTATTCAGAAAAATCCAGGACTCCAAAATTCTGACCACGTAATGGCCAGGTGAGAAGGAGTTGGTAAATTTACTAACATCAGCGACTTCGGAACTCCCCTTCGATAACTTATTTCCGGAGTCCTTCAGCTCCGGTGCTACAGACCGGTCTAGCCTCGGACCGTATCAACAAGTGGAGATTTATGCTTGGACTCTAATGCGTGTGGATCCAATGAAATAAAGTAGCTGAAACAACTTATCAAGCGCGGTGAACCCCTTCACACAGACACTTCGGTGCTTTTGCAGTACTTGAAAGTGGGATTTACCGGGAAACAATGGGAACAATGGTCCCAATGGTTGTCGTGGAAGATTGATCCGCCCATTTTTTCTCCTATTGAACTCAACTTGGCAACCTCAGCCTCATTTCGGCAACGAACAGTCATTCCTCACTTAACCCCTTTAAGTTCATTAAGGTGTTCCGATTTTTCATTTGAATTGGTTCAGACGTTGTTCATAATTATTAAAGACACTTAAAGACTTAATTGAATAGAATTATGAAAATAAGAACTGTGAATAGTTTTTATTTTGCAGGTTCCTTTTTGTTGTTAGGATAATACGGATTTTAGGGGGTCCGGACACACTTCTGTCTCTACTCGCTGATTTGGTACCATTATCTTAATTGGCCCCATAATATAAATAAATTTTAGTACATTCTTAATATAAGTTTCAAAAATGAACTGGTAAAAATTCTTACCACGTTTTGACCTCTTCCGGAGTGTACTGAACTTTCGGGATAGGCTGGCCACTGTAACAGAAATAATTAAAAATTGTCGATCCAGGTGAATTTTTCAGTCTCCCAATTTTTAATAGTTGCTTTTTTTGTACTCACTGTTTGTAGGATTTGGCGATGCTTCCGAACGTTTCTCTCCTTTTCCTATATACGGGGTCTTTGAAGCCCTACGGATAACGATAATTATTATTGGACATTTTGTTTATTTTTATTTTCTTTAATAACATACGGTTTTTCGGATATACAATACTACTAATAGATCAGGGCATTCTACAGACATCCCTGATGAATACTTACAGGGTGGTCGGCGTCCAGTTCTGTACCGTACATAAGGACCCTTTGAGCTCGGTCCAAGTCCTGAATCTTCTTCGGGAACCAAGGTATTTCTTCGAAATCTGTAATAAAATAAAACTCAAAATGAAATTCCCATAACGTAAGGCAAACGGTAATATACTGGACCCGCAATTTAATTCCTGCAGAACGAACTGCATATTTATATACTAAAGACCGTATGGACTGTTCTGCAGCATATATACGTATATTTTTCGTTGCTGCCGTGTTGAAATGAAATCTTTTGTACGAAATAGTGAACTCAGAAGAGTATTTGAAAGTTTTCGATCTTCAGATCATTCTTGAAAACAATTTTCTAGGAATTAGAAATTTGAAAACTGTGTGAATGAAAATATCATTAGTATTTATACGACAGGCAAATACCCACTTCGTAGTTACGACATTTTTTGGGCCTGTGTCCAATTGAAAGTCCGCCTTGACAATATCAATATATCGTTATAAGGGAAATTTCGTTGTGTAGAGATTCGTTGAAACGGATTTTGACCTGTATTTATAATTTCACCTATTATTTTAATATACTGAACTTATTCTATTCCGCCCCTCAAACACCCCGACCCGGGTTCGAATCCCTGTGGCGGTCGGGTGCTTTCATTTCAGTGGATAAGTTTCAACTTCATTGCAACTTACCGAAGCTCTGAGCATTGGACGCTGGCGTAAGGGGAGTGGAGGGAGGCGGGAACTCGGCGTCGGTTGACTGTCTGAAAGCCGTCAAGTTAATAGCGGCCACCTCCCGGCTCAGCATGCTCACGACCTGACAAATACGCTACGATATTACGGAATATCGTATTTTTTCTAAAAGAATTTGAACGAATTACGGCCCGCGGTCAGTACTAAAGTACCGGAGAAATTATAGTTCAAACCGATATAACTTATGTATATAACAACTGAAATTTTTTTTATTTTCCCAAACCTGCTCCATTCTTCTGTCGTCGCATTCGACCTCGACCAGGATCTCGTATTCGGACTGTCGCCTTTCGGAAGGCCTCGATTCAATGTGCACAACGTTCACGCCCATGTCCTAGCGTAAACAGATATGAATTTATTGCAGACCGAAAAGTCTGATAAGCCTTTTCGCAAAGAGATCGTTAGTACCAATTAAACTTATTCTATTTGAAGCGTTCAAATCATCAGTGAACATTACGAAAATCTCAAGAATCGTTATTTGACAGAGTAAATTATCTGATTATTAAATTCGTGAATCGACATTCACCCACCTCCGAATATTTGACTTCAAAAAATTGAACTGGTACCTAGGGAGAGAAAATACTAAAGTCGGTCTATATCTTGAGAACCGGTTTAATCGTGGATTAGAATTCGATATAGAAATGGCATGTAAAATCGGTTTGAGGGATGGCGGGCTTAGTCATTGAAGTTTCATTCAGCATTCGCTGAGCATTGATATTTTATGTATTTTAAGATTTAATTGTTTCGCCTCGGTGATACTCTGCTGAAATCAATTTAGATGTAATAGCAATACAATGATCGCATGGCTTGAAATTAGGGTACCAATCACCTACCTCGAACACCTGTAGTGCCCTCGAAAGCCCACCGACTTGGTTTTTCAGAGAGAAAATAACCGAGTTCCTCGAATCATCCGTCGCCATTGATCTAGCCGCTGCATAGCTCTTCCTCTGTGAGAAAAGATATCAGAATATTTTGCGAATATATCAGAGAATATACATAAATATTTTGGCTAATATAAAGAGAACAATCTTACTTTTGCCGGTGGTGTTGACTCTTTGAGTTCCCAATTTTCGCCCGATCTGTAGAGCCAAAGGCCCAACAGTCCTTTGCCAGACCCGCTCATTTTGACCTGAAAATTATAAATTTATTTATAATCCCCCTTAAGATAAAAACTTAAAATTTCCTGAATTTATTGCCCATTTGATAGAATAGTGACACAGTCATCAGATAGAATTACTAGAATTGCGTTACAATGAATTGTATTATTTACAATTAAAAATATCTTCATTTACCTTAAATATAACATTTGTAATGGCGATCGAACTTTTTAAAATTGCTTTTGATATATATCCTTGATAATAATAGTGTAATAAATTATTGCGAATCACTATTAGCGAAACTAATGAAAAAGAGGAGGCCGCGTATACAAAGGACGGTAAATGTTTTAGATTTTGTGTCCCTAATTAATAAATAAGCGTTTTTAAAATCATCATTCTACACGCGCCTTATGAATGAGTGCTCTGCTCTCTTGGCCAGTGTTAAAAAAACCGCTTCACAGGGATATTTATATCGAGTTCGAATAGAAATTGGAGCCGTGAAAAGGCCTTATTATTTTTTCGGGCTCCCGGTCCTTAGCCGGTCCTCAGCCACCGGTAAATTGGATTGACTTGTGAATGCGATTTTGTATTCAATTTGCAATGCATTACGGTCCCGCCTACTTGAGAGGGAACTGACTTTTGGTTCACTTTAAAAAAAAACGGTATTTCTTATCCCTAATAATTTTAAGTTTAAGTCCAAAATGATAGTAGTGTTTAAACCGCTCTATTTGAATAACGGAATATTTTGAGTCACATCAAAATATAAATAAAAGTCAAACGAACGTGTGAACATTATTATCAAAGATAATTAATTGTAGGCATGAAAACGTAGGCTGACATTGACTTAGAAATAGACTATTAGGGAAAGGTTAACTGTGGCTTGATTTTAGTTAAGTTCAATTTAGCTTAGTTTTAAGAGTGAACTTTTGCCTATAGTTCTTGAAGTTTATAGCCTTATTAAAATTTAGACATCTATTTGAATATCGGGATATTTCAAATCCACATCAAAAAATAAATTAAAATTAATCGAATGTATGCAAATGTCTATCAGAGCATTTATTCTAGGTACGGAAACGCTAGAAATTGGTTAAGTTTCGACTTAAGAAATAGGCCTAACTTAATAAAGTCTGATAGGGTAGTTTGCGGGTGAGTTACTGACCTGTTGCCTGCCTATCGGACCGGCGTTCGAGAACCGAATGAAGGATACCCCCGGAGTTTATAGCGTACAGGAACGGACCGCCCCGTAGGGGTGGGGGTAGGTTCGGTGACGTCACTAAACCCGCCCGCAAACCCGTCCCCCACCCCCATCCCGGGGGTTTACAATGCATCACAACCACCTGTTCAATTATACAAACCGCGCCTAACCCCTTGCCGCTTATCAGGACGGGCCGAGCCTCGCAAAATCCGCCGAAAAATAGTACTCGGAGGTCCATAAATGTCGTCCCCAACCCCCTTCCTCACAAATCGCTCGCTGAACGATTGGCGGAATACACGAAATTGTTATTTACTATCAGGTCAATTGTCAACTTGTAAAACTGTTGCGGAACTATAAAATTATAGTAACTTATTGATCGAGGATTGAATAGAATAGATTTGTTGGTTGAAAGGATGAAAAATAAAAATTGAAATGCCAGTGTTTATGGACAGCAGCAGTACGGGGCATCCTCGGCAGAACCCTGATGACGGAACCGGTAGGAGTTCCGAAACGTCGGAAGCAGACAACACTTCAGGGGAGGTCTTCAGGGTGAAAGGGCCCTTCCACTGTTGCTCCCTCAGGTGGTTTCCGAACACAGGGCTCAACCCCTGCTAACCAAGCTAACTTATCCCTCTTTTTATTTGGAATTTTGATCGACGTATTTGTACAGTTTAACTTTTGTACTTATCAACAGTTTCGTAAAGTAAACTGTACGTTAAAAATACTGCACTTCCTTGGAGTGTACAGTCGGATATCAGAAACGAAATATGTGGCCAATTTCCTGCTTACACAATTTATTGTACGCCGCTATTTCCCTGAATTAATCATGGCGTTAATATACAGAAATGAGTTTTCTTTCTCAAAGAGCCGAGACAATGGGGTTGACATAATTTATCCGGTACGTAAATAAGGCATATGAGAGGGGGAGATCAATGTGAACGATTGAGGAAACATGTTTACTCGATGGAAATGAAGGAGATATATCGAAAGATGCGAATAATCGTAGATCTCATTTATTTCAATGTTGGCTACGGTTCGTTGACATGCCTAATGCCCAATATGCTTGAGAATGGTACCGTAAGGACATTTCTAAAAAAATAATAAAACAGTATACTAATTATACATATTAAAATTAGTAATTAATTTTTCATTACATCAAATTATATAGTTCCAAAAAGAAAGTTTATAGTACGGAATAAACTGTGTACGGCGCTGCTATGAGGAACCCGCATTACTGTTGTACATTGCGGGTTTAGTATCAGAGGCATCAATCACACTGTGTTAATGAGGCGAAGGAGTCCTCCGAGATGTTTCTCGGGCGTGATTAATTGAAATGAAATTCTCCTTTTATTTTTATTTTACTTAGGAACGGAATTACGTCGCTCGAGAGGAATATGGAAATACTCCGAAATGTCGACCAGAACAAGTTCCAAATTTAGGACAGTTTTCGAACCGTTATTGAAAGAATAATTCAAATTTACATACCTCTATCAAACTACTCATAGTAAAAATCAACCATAAATTCATAGACACGCGTATATTATCTCAAAATAAGCAGAATGAATTTAATTTTGTGCCCCCAAAATTACAGTTTCATTGGTCGAAGCGTGATGAAAAATAAACTTGTACCATTAGACTTTCGGATGTCTGATAATATTGTTCATATTTTTAAAAGCTGATAAACAATATAGTTAAACTATTGGGCACGAATTCTGTTATCAAATATAGACAGAAAAGGGGGAAAACACGGTAGCTATACTAAATTCCGGAATTGTTTCAGTTCAATTCTTTCGCCCGGAGCGGAACTACGGTCGGAGTCGGTTGGTTGGAAATAGGGGCGCAAGAGGCATCTTTTATCTGCGGACGTCGGACCTACCTCCGCGTTCTCGGACTTAAACAGAATCAACACATTATTTAGAAGGAAAGGGATCCCCAGTCCCGGTACCAGTCTCATAAGCTAAGTGCTATGGATAGTCCCCCAGTAACAAACAGCCGTCTACCGCTGCAATATACTGTACAGTTTATATATATATATATATATATATATATATATATATATATATATATATAAACATAAATTAAATTTAAATTTGCCGATTAGCTTATATCGTACAAATTACTGTTTCATACATACTCTCTTGTATTAGTACAAGCTGTGAAGGTACAAAATTTATAACTAAATTAGGGTCTGAAATATGTATCTATTTATACGCCTTTTTTAGCCTTCTAGCGTTTATTGTGTTTATTTTACAGTACAGATTGGATATTTTGAGACATTTCCTCTTTGGATAAGGCTAAAATTTTGTAACCGATTTTCTCGGTTATTATTTTTTTTTTAGGTTTCTTTACACATCAGTATATCATACTTGGGGCGATATTCATCTCCTTAAAATTACGCAACAACTTAAGAACTTGGTACTTTATTATTATACTTTTGGGGAGGTAGAAAACATTTGTTCAGAGCCTCCCTGGTTGAGTGTAAGGGATGCCGACTCGAAATTGGTTGCACGTTGGTGCGGATAGAAGACGGGGAGGTTGGTTAGCGGCCACACCCATGGTCCGGTCTTTCTATTTTCCTTAAACAGAATCGGCACATTATTCCTTGAGAGAGTCCGGGGGCCACTTACTCTTCGCTATCGATTGGCTCCCGGGCACTCCTACCCGGTTCTCCACTTTACACCGGCCTTCTGTTTGACTTCAAACACCCCCCCCCTATTCCATCCCCCCAAGTCCAAACCCCAAACACATTTAAACTGCGTCCTCCCTACCCCTCCCCCTTCATACCCTCTTCGGTATTTTAAACCTCAATCTTCGGGGGCCCTCCCCTACTTCCAACACTCGGGTTTTCATTCTTCGGAGTTTGCTTTGGGCGGAAATACCCGATATTGGTAGTCCGGTACTTAGAGCGCGTGTTTAAGAAATATTTATGAAATTTATTTATTTCGGGAAGGAGATACAATATTGCTTATCTATTTTATTTCAGTTTTTTTTTTGTTACGTGGAATCCCCATACCCGACTCAAAAGAATCGCCTTGAGCCGCAAATATGGACTTCTAAGACCATTATTAAAACGGACATCAAAACTGGCCTTAAGTAACAAACAATATACAAAGCCATATTAAAACCGACATGGACATACGGTATAGAACTATGTGGTTCCACCGAGACATCCGACACCGCTCGCATCCAGTGATCCCAATCGAATGTTCTTCGAACCATCCTTACTGCTCTCTGTTATGTTTCAAATCGCACCATTCATAATGACCTCAACACACCATTTCTTTAAGTTCCATTCCCGCCCTTGCTCCTCATCCTAATTTGCTCGTTCAGTTATTTTCCTCTATCCCCACCACGACGGCTCAAACGCCACTGGCCCAGAGATCACCTCGGACAGTATCAAAAAGTGCCATAATTAGGCGGTTTCTTTATCGAGGCAAACACGTGAAAAATATACATGTATCAATTGTTTTTATAACTGTAATGTTGATTGTGCAAAAATAAAAAAAAATTATTTTTTTTTTATTACAATTCAGTTTGTGTCAATGAATCGTTGGGAAGAAACCCTTCCAGCGAATTTTCTTTCTTTTTTTTATACGGTACTGAAAATATATTTCTGTCTTAGGTGGATAGTCTAACCGGGGGCCACAAGTTCAAATTACATTCAAGGAAGGGCTTTGGCACGAAAATGGGAGCCCGCACAGATCTAGGAATACGGGAAAACAAAATGCAAGATGGCAGTAAAGAAAATTACTCCTAGGATGGGTTTACTGATTACAGGTGGTTTTACTCATGCCCTTAAAGGAAGACAGACTTTCTTATAATCCCTTGTTCTTGATTTGCTTTATAGAATTTTGAGGAACAGGTTATCTTTCTCAGGACGTTGGCGAGTGCAATAGGTGTGTGTTTCTTGCTGTGTAAAATAAAAACAAGCACGGTATTTATATATTAACCTTTTAACCGATAATACAGTGGAGGCCACGGGAAAGAAACAAGTTAGAAAGAGGGCCATGGTTTAAAAGGTTGAGAAACTCTGGTCCATGCAATCACTTCTCTTTGAAAAATAATTCCACTAAATATTTTTAATTATTTTAACATATATTTTGTTGCCAGAAAATAGCGGATTCGACTCGGTTTGTTCGGTTCATCAGGCGGGTTTCTTTGGGCGTTTCGAGTAGTTGATCTCCTCCCACCTGGGCCTAGATTGCTCCCCATTGTTGCTTTAACTACTCAAATCCCCTAGCCTTCTCAGTCGGCGGTTCTTGCTCGGTTATCGATCACCCAGCTCCCCGGGGTTGTCCCCAGAGGGCCGCCGAAGGGAACCATAAAAGACGCCGTGAAATCCGAATTCCCTCTGTTCCCTGCCGCCGGAAGGATAATTGCAAAAAGGCAAAAGCTCAGATCATTTGCGTCGGTTGAAAAGAAAGTTGCCTGTGAAGGATCCCATCTTTCGTCCGATTATATTCAACGCAGGACTAGCCTTATTTTAAACGGGTCGACAAGTAGACCTATATATTTTTAATTTACAACTTCTAGTTAAAACCAGAATACAATTTTTCTTGGGTAATGTTACCTGCCATAAGCCTTCAACACTGACCTTACAAATAGGTCTGAAGTTTTTACCAGGTTGAATTGTGTATCAATATTTGCGATGTTGTGTTGGGGGGAAATGCTGCTGACAAAACTCTTCAATTGTCACCTTGCTTTGAACTTAAATCTACATGAGGAATTAAAATAATAAAACGAAATTTTAAATGTTCGTAATGATCAATTTTTCTGTGAGGCCACAACGTAGCAGGACCGATATTATAAAAAACCAGAATGACATTTAAAATTCAAATGTACCTGGTCCTGTATAGAAATTGAAGTTTTTTATTTTTTATCTACATTTATGCTGTAAGGTGTTTACCAAAAAGACATTCTCCTGGTCCTTTGTCTGTAGGGGAAGTTTCACTTATACAGTTAAAATGAATTAAAAGTAACAATTGTTCATATGTACTTCCCTAAAACTGAAGAGAAGAAAGTTGAAAAGAAAGAGTTTAATTAAAGTGAATAAGTAAGCAATATTATAATGTATTTGACATATTTAAAATAAGTAACGTATTTTAGTTTTCTGTGTAATTATTATAATTTAATGAATGATAATTAATAAATAATTGAATAACAGGTAAATCAATTATTATATACTTGATTCATTAGATAAGTAAAAATAATAATTTGGATGGCATAGTGGAAACAGGGTTGAAGCAGAAAATTTCCTGTCATTAATTAAAAGTCATTCAAAGATTCAAATTTTTACTTTAAACGATTTCATTCCTTTTTATTATTTTTTTGTCTATCAAAACCCACAGCATTTATTTTTAAGTCTAAACAGAGCTTTGAAATAATCTAATTCAAAATTTCAGGCAGAAAATCGGGCCATGATGGAGAGAAGACAACCAAAGGTAAGAACCTGTATTCCAAATTTTTCTTGAGTTACCTTGGTAAGATCTGTTTCAACTACTATTCAAAATTGAAAAATGATATATAACATTCAGTTTCTACTTTAGTCATTTTCATTTTTGACTAGTCCCCTATTTGAAATTAAAACCAATTTAATGTGTTAAAAAATAAAAACACTTTTATTACTTATAAATTAAAACTAACTGCAATGCCTGTGTCGTGAGCACTAGAAATGTAATTCCTGAATGCAAAACGAAGTTAAAAATATCAGTTTATCAGACTGTGATTTATGCATTTTAATTATTCATGATGAAATTATTTATACAGTATTTTTGTCCCCCTCAGGTGTTGTTTCATGTAATAAGAGAAAGGAATGTGTCAGTACCATATATCCTGTTCCTCTCTTCTGGGAATCTCATCTGTGCTTGGACTACAGGTATATATATACACAGTATTTACTCCTCTTTCATGTTAGGAGAAAAAGTGATAGTTTTCTTTGTTATTTTACTATCTCTTCTGGTTGGCCTTTGTGAATCCCTCTTCTCCAGTGTTCAATTTCATATTTGTATAATGTGTAAACAAAGTAAGAATATTCTGGAGGTTTAAGTATCGAGGCCTGTTCTTTACCTATTAATTAAACTATATTTAAAGAAAACGTGCTAATATTTTACAAAAATTTTTTTTGTTTTGCGTTCGACCTAGTTTAATTCCTAGTATTGTTTTTGCGTTGCAATACAAGAGGTGTACTTTGTTTATAAAGTTTAGAGGAATAATTCGCAGAAATGTGGTGCGTGGCCCGGGGGGGGAGGCTTTTATCTTTTATCGATTAACCAATTTGTTTGTTTGTGTGCCTTTTCACAACTACCTAAAGGGGAGACAGGTGGATCGAAATGTCTAACTGGTCTATTCGCGCCGGGATTGTTCGACAGGAAAGGTAATTTTTAGATTTTATATGTCCCAGTGCAACGATATATATATTGTGCGCGTGCTGTCCGAAACTGTTTCGAATTTGCGCGCTCGCTGCAGAGATAACGGTGAAATTACAAAATCCTCGCACTTATCGCAGTAATCTCGAGAATCTCCTTCATCGAAGCCGTTCTCTCTTATACCGTTCTCTCTTTTCCCATTCGCAGGAAACAATGGAGCAATTCTATTCATCGGCGATAATTGCGCTTCCAGTTTTCACGTTCCGTTTGATTTTTTCTGGCCGATAGAAAAGAAATTATTCGACACGGCCATGTCGAACAATTCGAACCCGAAACATAGGGAACATCATCACCCCCCCGATTTTATGCCTGTTCGTAATTGTTACTTATCTGATAATACCGATGATCGGCCTATAGGGCGAATAGGATAGGAAATTAGGGGAAATAAATTAGAAATCCATTAATTTGAATTCAATAAAACGCAACGAAGATCTTACGTTGAAAAAAATTGGGCCCACAATTAAAATGTCTCATCAGAATTGGCTTATTTGGAATCTGAGAATGAGAAAAAATCTTCTAATCCAAAAAACTGTTATTTTTGGAATTTGATTTCTTATACTTAGATGTTTTATCTCTCTTCTTATCTCTTGCCCCCAATCATAGATCATTGGCCATTCGCACAGCGATAATGAACAACGGAAAATCATTTGGATGGGGAATTTCTTGGGTGGATTGTCTACACAATCAGATTTATTTTCATGCCTCTTGCGTACAAGATAATGTCGATTGGTTATGAACGGAGTGAATTGAGTGCAAGTCACTCCGCCGTGAACATTACGCAGTCGAGGATCGTGACCCCGCGCGGTTCCCGAATAAACGTAAGCGGAAACACATCTGGTGTAAATTGCGTAAGACTCAATGAGCTCATCGTGTCCGTTGCTTAAAAGTCGATTTGAATGGCCTAAGTCAGACCGGTTTCTGCCTCTCGCCATCTTGTAAGTACCTCACGTTAATACCAACCGATTATTACAAACAGTGTGAACATTTTCAAAACGGCCGCACTAATTGAAAGTATAATAAACTTGAAATTTAATCTAACAAAGTTACACAGCGAACTTAGAATATGGAATGGAGAATATTGACGTCCCAGATAACGGATATCTCAGAGTTGTTGAGCGTGAAAAAAATCTGAAGTGTGCCTGAATGAAGTAATTGCAAGGAATTCATTTCTAGACACTCGTATCTTTGAGGAAAGTGTCGTTCGTTGACTCAACCCACCTATCGGAATTTATCGGTTCTGTTTACAAAATGATATTAAAATTGTATTTCGCAGTCAATATATATGAATGATCTTCTGGTAGGACGCCCATCCTGCAATTAGGGACGAGGGGATTATCTGAACGATTTACTTTTTATACAGGACCAGGTAAATCCAATTTAAAATGCGATTCCCATTTTTTATAATATCGGTCCCGCATCTTTATTATCTCACTGTGTACATGTCGCGCGATGGTAGAAGAACCGAGTTGCAATGGAGGATAAGCATTCTAATCGTATTTTTGGTCTATATAAACGCGTTTCTGTTTCTGGTCATCCAGCCTACATTGTTGTTACATTCGTCTAATAACTTGGAATATTAGACGTTGGCCGAAGTACGAGTTGTGACTCCACCACAGTTGGGTTCTTCGTGTCGGCCATTGGCCTTCAGCCAGTCCCGATCTCTTTCACAAAAATTAATTTACATAAAGGGGCGTCAGAAACTGAAATGAAATAGTACTAATCACTTTATTCCAATCAAAGTCCGGATTTTCGTATGTTTCTAGCCTTCAAAATTCAGGGAACGCTGCTCAGGGAAAACTTTTGTCTGGGTGCATGAAAGTTTTCCTCTCATGGCAGGGATGCTAACTTAAGATTTTGAAAATACCGTGTTTTATTTAGATATTTTGTATTAACTGTTTGTCGCTTTACTGTTGGGTATCACTTGACTGATTTATCTGTCTTCAATAGTTTCTGCTGCCGACCCCCGCGACTACCTTAAGGTCTGTATAAGGTATTTGGTGAATTTCCAACTGCCTTGCGAATCCTAACATTAGTGTTAGGAGAGGTAATTTAAAATTGTGTTAACGGAATAAACGTATTACAAGGACAAACATGGACAAGGAAGAAATACTATTGACGTGTTCAACCATTTAAGCGAATGCGAGGGTCGCCGGGACAGGTAACAAGTATTTTTTGCCTTTCCGAGTGGCGCTTTGGAATGTACTGACCTTCACCCAGCTGAGCACTGCTCTGTTATAAGGAATACAGTCCGATATAGCTCAGTGAATCTTAATGTTAAAGCTGGTTTCTTCACCAATCTTAGTCCATTTGAAAAACCCGCATCAGCGAGGACGCCTTTATTTTCCTGCATTCCAATTCCTTTTCTTTCGGTGGTATTGAATGTTGCTGTATTCGGCATTTCTTGTTTGAGCTAGTAAGATTTACCGGACCTTGTTGTAAATCTCGATTTCCTTTTTCACCGGGAGCATAACCAATAATTACGGAATATAAACCGCCTCTAGGAGGCTAGGTTCTCACTGTGGGCTAGGCGGACGAGAATAAGTTTGTCACACTTCTCTCAAAACCGGGATGGGGAGGGAATCGAGCTCTGTTTAATATTCGTGCATAAAACTCGTGGGACAGTGAAATCCTTAGGGCAGGTGTTCGCCGCTAGGCCGGTTTCTAGTTTCAAGTTCACCGGTTATTTTTAAGACGTGCAATTCATATTAATAGAACGGACGAACCGGGCAACAATCGAACGGGAGACGGCGACTCGCCTTTTAATAGAAGTCATTGATCGAAGGCCGGAGTTTCAGACTTTAACACGGATATCCCATTCCGCTGCCTCTTTAGAGTCCTACAGTATTTATTTATTTCTATCCCAAGAAAAAGACTTTCGAGTGGAAGATAAATAGACTCTGAAAATTCCTCGACGATATATCCAATTTCCTTCTTGAAATCCGGCATTGCGTACCTTTGTAGATGGATAAATTTCTTAATAGAATTATACGGTAGATTAAAAAGGAATAAAACATTTTGTTCCCGGATACTACGGTACGGTGTTACAACAAATTTACATCAGGTAGGAAAGAACTAACGAATTGAAGTCAAATGCAAGCTCCACTTTCGCTTTCCACATTAAAAAACTGTTGTTTTCTTGTATTGTAAATAGGGCTGAATACTTTGAACATTCGTGTAATTAATTAAATTCTTATTGTATGTGTCAACAAGTGCCACTTTTCAATAAACGGCAAACGGGCGCTGGCTGCGGCAGTTACGTCAGTTGCTTGCGATAATGGCATCCGCCGAAAAAGAGGAAGCGGATAGTTTAATCGCGCACTCCGTGTGAGGAGGAAATGGTTCTGGAATTCGTCTTACATTTGTGTATGTGTGGAAACCTGTTTTATTGCAGCCAACGATCAATTCAACGTCCATTGGACTGCTCCCACAGATGAATTAATCAAGGTACGGACTAACTTATAAGTAATAGCTTACAAATGTTGCATTTTTACATAGTACGTAATCTTGTAAAATGAATTGCGAAACTATTCTTGAACTCTACTATTCGCTCGCCCGGCACCTGTTACTGCTGATTGCTTCGTGCAATCTTCCGTCTCTTCTTCGCAGATTTGTAGTTGCGTTAGACTGGTTTCAATTTCTCGCCCTCTTCAATAGGGTACAGTCAGAAAATTATTGAGACCAGTCGGTTGTCGCTGGGGCATCCTGTCAGCACTGCTCCTTATAAAACACGTCCTTGCTTATATCAAACCCGTTTGGACAACTTTAAGAAAAAACGCATAGCGGATTCATGAAATTTCAATAGTAACAGAAGTAATATAATTTATTTTATGTTTATGAGGTTTTTTATAATATTATTTTAAGATGCTTATAGGACCCATCAGTATCTTAAACTAATACATCACTATCACTATTCTGATATTTGACTAAAATTCGATTGAAAAAGAGAAGCGAATATGATTACACAATTGAATCGTACATTACTGCCCCCTGTATAGTGGCTAACAGTGGTTAGCTATTTTATTTCACACCTGCTTGTTGGAATAGGACAGCAAATCTGTTTGAATAAAAAAAAGTTTAAAATGCACACTGATCAGCAGTGAAAGTTACGACGCAGCGAATAGGTAAACCTCTATCACCTGCAGAAACCTGGAATTTCAAATGCAAACATTTCAAGGTTGAATCGTATCAGAGCCGGAAACTTCCGCTAGGTCCCAGCCAACGAATCAAAATGATTCTAACATGCCGCTTATCATCTTTCTTTGAGTTAGTTATTTACAAGAACCTCGTTCAAAACTGATAGTGCTACGTCCCATAGGTTTTAGTGTTAAGTCCAATTGCAGTTAATTGCATATTTATTCTCGGGAATTTGAACCAAAACGGTTCTAAATACGTTTATTTAACGCTAAAGAATGAAAAACCGTAAATCGGAACGGATCTGGGCTGGAAAAAAAACGAGATATTCTTCAGCGCTCCTCTCAATGTCCTTGATTCTTATTAAGACTTCTTTAAGAAGAAGTCAATTCTTTCTGCTCCCTCTTCTTTGTTTTTCCCTGTCCGAGAGCAAGGAATATTCTTAACAACTTTAATTTCTACTCGATCAATCGGCATCCAACTGTTCGACTTGACCTGTTATTCTTACTGGCTGTAAAATGAAAACTCTTTCGGCAAATTAAAAACAATATTATTTGTCTTCAAAAGGGCTAGAGGCTCAAAAACTGTAAGTAATCAATTTACTATAGTATTATTGGAGGGCGTCATTTTAATAGAGGACCAGATTGAGATTTGTTGGGATGACTAAGCGCATAAAAAATAGGACCGACTTCGTCCCGATCCAGGCTTTAAATTAGCCCTAATATTGTTATTAACTCCAGTTTTCGAGCAGTTTTAATTAAATATGTGGGGTCTAATAAAAAATTAACCCAACCGGAGTGGAAAGATATTTTTAGTTGGGCAGACTGAGCCGGTAACAGCTGTCGTACAGCTGTGGTGTTTTTGTGTTCGCGAGTGACGGGAAAAGAAAAGCCCGAGCCTCACCGTCTACGGCCGCTGTTGCGAAGCTATGGGTTGAAAAAAATGAAGGCAGGACCGGCTTTCTGTACCAGGGCACTTACTGAATTCATCCTGTACGTTTCACGTTAGGTAAGTCGAAAGACCGACATCTTTGTGCATTATTAAATGAAGAATCCCCTGTCCATAACAATCCTGCCGGAATAACAGCACGAATTAACCCATCTTTGCGGTTAGTTGGAAATTTTACAAAGGCTCTGTAATGCAGGGACGTTGTACCTCAGCCGGCCGATTCGAGGGATTTGTACTACTGAAATGAAGTTATTTACCGAATTTGTGCTTTTGTTACAAAAACTTAACTCTAAATCAAGTTATTTACGTTTAAACACTTTAAGAAATATCAGATCCTGCTTTTGATTTGTGCCTTACAACATTTTGAAAGTGTCACATAAAGTAGGCCTGACATCTTGTTCAGTAGCAGCAGTAAACTCATGCTGACATAAACAAACACACAGACATTTAACAGTGAAATGTTTGAGACAACGTGCAAGCAGATCGAAAACTTGAATTGCATTGTATTGAATATCATAGATCAAGGCACAAGTTTACTCGATTAAAAGATGAAGTGGCTTACATGAGATATTGTCCGATGGTTCTTTAAAGTAATTTAAATGAATACCCTATTTGGAAAGATTAATAACATTAGAACATAGCATAAGAAATGTAGGGATAATCCAGTTGAACCAAACATTAAACAAAAGGGGTATGTACTGCTTTATTTGCATTATGCACTTGATAATCAGTGTTTTCTGACATGGCTTCTTTTAACAACTATTTAATTTTTTCGGTGTGTGTATGCCCCCAGTTTCATCTGAGGATGCGTTTTAACAAGCAGGAGTTATTGACCCTAGCCACCCAGCCTTCCCAGAAATTTGACAAAGAAGGTATTTTATTTCTTAGAGAGCGACAAGAAGGATTTTTCAGAAGAACTGAGAGTGAGTATTGTGCTTTTCTCTTCAATTGAATTTACTGCATGAATAATTCTGGAACTGTGTTGATTGAAATGAGTTCTCATAGGTCAGTTTCCATAAGTCACATACTGTGAATCATAAGAACCGACAAAAGAATGTCAGTACATTTGTCAAGTGTCACTGATTAGTTATTTTTGTCTTAAAGTTAATTAAAAAATGGACTGTTTAGTTTTGCATTTATGTTTTGACTGATTAAGTTGAAAATGACTAAATGGCTACAGCCTTTTTGGGCTTAAATAAAAGTTATAATAATATTATTTATATACTTTCATTTAAATTCAGGTTTATGAGCATTATTTTTTAAATCAAGCTTATATGGATAAAAGAATGTTTAGCATTTTTAGATTGTAGTTAAGATTTTGAATAAGATATATGTGTTTTATATAATTTGATATTTTGCTATTAACAGTTTCATATGAGTGACTCACTACAACCTTGTTTTAATGTGGTTTTTTTAAAGTGGTCTTGTCATCATGGATAAGGAATTCTAAAGATAGCAGTATTCATTTAATCTTAACATTTTATTAGAATATATGAGCTTATAGATCTTCGTACACAACATTTTATAGAAATTAATACCAATATTGTTATAGTATCGAATAATAAATAGTAATATAGATGTACAACCAGGATTATTCAAAGTTAATGACTTATTCATTAATTCCATGAATACTGTTACGTCATTGATGTAATAGTATTGATAGGTTCAACTCATCTCTTCGATATATATTCATCATTAAACTCAAAATTTGTTTAATCCAATATTCCAATATAATGATAATATTTCATATTACTTATGTACACTAATATGTTCCAATTTATAATTTATTGTCAGTTGTGAAGAAAATATTTTTTTATTTTGATCCCAGTCATCATCAAATTCTGATTAAATAAAAATATTAAAGTGGTAAGGATTATCTTTCTAATTTATGTTAACATTAGTTATAAAATGGATTAAATATAATTAAAAAATTACAGCTATAGATGTTTACACATTTAAACAGCATACATTGGTTCACTGTGTCCATTTTAATTCATTATTATAGAATTTAATTTGTAACTAAATTTTTCCATGAAATTTAACTAAGAGTTTATTGTTTTTTTTCATATGTAAATGCTAATGAAAATGTTACAGCTTATGAAATGTTTTAATTCAAACAGACCTATTTTTGTGTATTATAATGAGTTTTCACTTTTTTTCTGTATATAGCACAGAACTATTGGATTGATGGGACATCTTTGTTAAGCCCATTTTCAAAGAAATATTATGAACACCACTGTCATGCAAAACGTAAATCACTTTCTCTTTTATCTGTATATTATTGTGGTGTTGGTTGAAACTTTTATTCAATCTGGATTTAGAAATTACACATTCATAAGTAAATTTTGTTAATTATGCTTATGCAAATTAATTTTAATGAATAATATTTCTTATTTTAAATATAATTTTATTCATTCGTGCATTAATTATGTTTTGTTATTTTTTAAACATTGATTTTAATTTAATGTTTATTATATTTTTCAACTCTTATTTAATTGGTTGTATTTTCATTAAATCTTTTTATATATTTATTCATCTTTTATCAACATATTAAATAATGATTTTCAACTTTTTTTCAGTGTACATTGTTAATTTACTTTGAAATACATTAGCCCTAATCTAATCATCTTATTGGCTAATGAAATATTCTAAAATATCAATTAATTAACATTTCTAACTGCATTTTGATGATTAATTATTTTACAGACCATAACATCGCATGTGACAGCACAAATAATGAAATGAAATTTTTTTTAAACATTTAACTCCAGTTGTAAGTAATTTAGTACTTTGCCTGTTTCCCATATTTATGGGGCCTTAAACAAAGTCTGAATCTAAATGTCACTAGCCACGAACTAATGACAGATGGCATCATGAATGGGTTTCATTGTGTGATTCTCCTCTATATGCTTACCTGTAACGTCATTTGGTCAAGAGTTCCAATTTCATGACCAATCAGTAATTTATTTTTCTTATAAAACATTAGTTTTAGGAAATTTTTTTTACATACTGAGTAAAGTGAGCTGGGAAGTCAAGAGGATAGAAAATTTTAATGTTTAATTTTCTGACTACTGTTTTATATTCTATGTATACCAGGGATTTCAGGACATTGTATATTTTGTCATTCTTCTCTGAATTTAAAGGAACATCGCAATATATTAGAAATGAATCCCAGATTAATAATCTGAAGAATATTCAGTTAAGTGTTAATGGTGCACTCAGGTAAACACAAATGTTGAATATTATGTTTGAGATTTTCTATAATTGATTTTGTGTCAATTTTTCTGTACTTAAATGTTTTAAGGTACATAAGTTATCTAGTTCTACACTTTCTTTTTTTTATTGGCCTCAGTGGCTAAGCTGTTCCTCTTGAACCATTGAAACCACTGGCTGTGGGATTTCAGTTCTCACTGCATCTGTACCTTGTGTGTTTAGTTTAAGTTAGGCTATGAATAAGGTTAAACTAGGTTATATTGAGCTTAACTATTGAATACAATGCTTCAGGATTTCATTTTTTTCTTAGCAGATCAAAATCTGCTGTTTTCAATGATTTCTTGGGAAACAAAAATTGCAAGCAGATTGTGTTGTATGCAGGTTATTTGCGTCTTTAATGAGGTAAAAGTCAGTTGTGACTTATATTTAAAGACAACATGGAGTACATGGAATTCCTCTCAAGCTTTAACCTCCGTGTGTCCTCCTTTAGCTTGTGTGCTCTTCTCATTTGTCAATTCGTTGTGCGCACATTTTTTTAAAAAGTTAAACCACTAAAAGGGAACAAAATCTAAAGAAAGAATTACGCGCGGAAAGCAAAAGAGAAGAGAATGGATGGATGAGAGGTTATGAACGTTGCAGGGAGGGACAGCAAAAGAGGGAAAAGGTCAAGGGCTCTACGCGAACTGAGCTGCTATGGTGCAACCAGCAAAGGTACACACACAAAAAAGAGAGCTTTCACTAACACGACAGCCAATTGTACAGAATTGATAAACAAAAGAAAAAATGCAAAACAACTTCTCAATTTATGCTAATGTGCTCCTCTTCTGCTGCTAGCCCTCGCAGTTATAAACCAGCTGAATCTAAATTCTGGGCAACAGTTTTGGGTTTTGGAAAAAAAATAAATGTAAAAGATAATGTGACTTTTAAAGCAGTGTCTCCCAATTGAAGTTGTAAATTATATCCAGCCGGCAGTCCTTATTGCTGCTCCGTTGCTTGAAATGGTGGTATATTAATCAGATGTTTAAAGAGGTGTTAGCGTTCTAAACGTTTGTATTGCGTCATGGTGCATTCTTGAGGCCAAGTCATGCATAAATAAACAGTAGTTGGATTACACATTCGCTGCCTTATATCTCTGTTCCCTGTTGAATATTATCAGACACTTATGTTGTAGGTGAGGTGAACATGTTATTTTGCAGTTATAGTGAGGTAGAAGTAAACATATTTAGATTGTTTTTTGACTGTGATGTTTGTTCTGATAACAAATGGAAATATCTTTTGGCTAGTGCTAAATATTTTTATAATTAAATATAATTTATTTCTAATTATTTAAAAAATGTTATCAATTATCAGTTTTAGGTACTTTCATTATAGTTTATAAACTAGTCATTCATTTTCTTTGAAATATTAATTTGAATATAAGGTAAGAAAGACAGCAATTATTATTCTATATTATTTATAATTGCTCAATTTTTTTCTTTTGAAGCGTAGATTGTAAATAAACGTTTTTGTTAAAATTATTAAATTTAATGTATTACACTTGAAATGATATCAGAATCAATCCTAGGTCTTCAGTGAGGATTACCAGATATCTTCGTACCTTATCTAACTTTGGCAATCGAAGACCTTCACATCAGTAGCACATTCGACAGGAACAAATGATGGAGTCATTTCAAGTGGTATAGTTGAAAACAATTAAGTTTGGGAGTCACTGCTTTCATTATTTAAAAAAGTATTACATCCAACAGTTTCTGAATGGATTAATCATTTTTTTGTTTATTTAAATTTATATATTTGTATCATACTGACTTCTGGAACAACATTCTGGGGTATATTGTGCTGCCACGATTAATTATTGACATTTTTGTAATAGTTTATTGTTATTTTCCTTAAATCACTTTGATTTTGTATTTCATCATAGGATATTAGACATATATTTGTGATTATATGACAAATGTTAAATTTAGTTGATCCTTCTCATAATAGAATGTTTTATTTAAAACTAGACAGTAGTAAAATTCATTGTTTATTAATTTATTATAAAATGTTTTTTCATATCATCATGTTCGTTATTTATGAATATATTGTACAAACTATTTTGTTTTTAATTCTCAATCAATTCCAAGAAGTCAGTATTGTTTTGCTCGAGGGAATGAAATTTTTTGATATGAATTTGTGGGTACACCCTTTTATTGCACAGCAGTGGCTTGTCAATGATCCCAAGAGCAGATGTGGGTTGAAAAGTTGTTAATACAAAGTTTTTATTTACTAAACTACTAACTGTGTTGATAATTGGACCGGCATTAAAACATTTGTCCGGTCATCACTGCTTCTATACTCACATAATTAACTCACAATTTTATTAACATTTCACTCATTTTCGCTTCACTAACATTGCACAGGGGCTTTCTGTACTTGTTTTTTAACAACACAATATTTAGACTAACAACATTGAACTGCTTGCTGTGTCATATATTGTTACCGTGTGTGTTTTCTGTCACGAGGTAGACAGTTTTAAACTGAATGGTCAAACACCTTAACACATATTTTTTTAAACTATTAAGAACATTAATAAAAATGTTATTAATTTAGTTATGCTTAATGCTCATTAATTTTCTGTTGTTTTATTTTTCTGGTAATTTATATACATACAGACACCTTGGTTTCTTTAATAAAAGCTTTAACTTACATTACTTTCTTTTTTTTATACATATATACATATAATCATAATTTGAATCTTTGTGCTTAATGAACTAATTTGTGATAATAGTCAGCTTGGAGCGATGGTGTCGACTACGAGGGAACCTCTTGTTCTATTTCAAATCAAGAGATCAATGGTCAGAGCCAATGGGAGTTATCATCCTGGAACAATTCTCGATCAAACTTGATGCATCTCCATCACTAGACATGCCCTATGGATTTACACTAGGTAAACATTAGACACTATTTTAGCTTTTATTTAACTCAACATAACGAAGTTAAAACATGCAATAACTGTGGATTATTGTATTTTGGGGCTAGAGGCTATATATAGGTATTGGTTTTGAATAATTGAGACTACAGCAGGTGCAAGCTCAAGTTTCACTGTGAACTTAAAAAGTTAGGTTATGCAAATTATATATATGTTATATGGATGAACTGACAGTTTTTCTATTTATCCGAATGGATAAAGTGATCCTGCATGTATAGAAATGTTAAACCATTGTTTGTTCATTCTAGTATTTGAGGGAGGTATGGGCCAGCATATAGGCACGAACACAATAGAAGAGAGGGACACGTGGATGGAGGCTATTCAAGTCGCCAGCTACAGCACGATGCGGTCCAAGCTGCACCAGCTACAGGAGAAGCTCGAACTCAAGAGGGGTCATGACCCTGACCTTGATGTCTCAATGTGGAGGCTCAGGAGGGCTACAACAGTCGGTAAATGTATTTTCATTTTTAAAAGTCCAATTTGCTCATTAACAGAAAAAATAAGACTTTTATCCTACTTTATTCTGTGAATTTATTTGGTCTTGTTTAAGCCAGTTTTGGTTTTTTACTTCAGTAAATCAATAAGGTGCTTGAACATGATGGATGGGTGACAATAAAGTATACTATCATACAGAGTGTTACTCTTATAGCAAGATTAGATTTCTAAATTAGATTCTAGAAATGATAAATGAGAGTTGATAATTTCAATTTGAAAAACAATTTGACTTCTTAGTAATAGAGCCCCACAATTAAATGTACCTTTTGTTTTTCATATTATATACTCAGGTCTGAATACATTTGTGATCGTATTTCAGATCCAAACGAACTTCCGATATGTGAAGTTTCACTGTCGTGTGACAATTTACTCTGTGATGGACATGGAAGACCTCCAAACCCTGTCATTATTATACATGTTTTCTTACCTTCTGATGCTGTTTGGCTCAAATATTCTAACACTGAAGTTATTCAGGTAATGACCTAATTAACTAACAGCATTAAACTAAAATGTGATTTATATTCTATATTCCTATAACTTCATCATATTATAATCCACAATCTGAAAGTACAAATCCAACAGTATTAATTTAGAATCTGTAAATATTTAATGATAATTCGGTAATTTTCAAGTTTGTTATGTAGTGGTATATTTCAGTTATTTATAATCAAATTGTAAACTATTTAGTTATTTTCAAAATTCTTCTTTCAAAGATCAATACATGAAATAATTTTTCAGTTAAAATAAATAAATAATAGTATATATTTTCAGAGGAGTAGTAACCCTAGTTTTTTAAGCACAGTAAGCTTCAGAACTAGTGATGGCCTTAGTCCGGATTCTCCAATAAGATTTACTGCTTTTGATGTCAGAGAAACAGTGTCACAGACTGCCACCCCAATTGGTAATATATTATTTGGAATCATTCAGTCTATTGTTTTAATATATAATTGTGTCATATTAGTTGTAAATGGACAACATTTTAACGCAATTAATTATGTTGCTTAAATAATATTTGGTATTGTTTAAAAATTATTTTTATGCTTAATTCAAATTAGTAGATATGACTCCTGTTAAACGAGAACATTATTCTTCACACTTGATTAGTAACTTATAATGTTTTTAAAAACTGCTTAAATATTCTAGGAAGTGCATGTGTAACACTTACGGCCTTGCAAGATTCAGAAAGACTACGGATACCTTTGAAAGGGAATTGTGGCAGCACAGTTGGATTTTTGAGCCTGGCTGTTTGGTCCCTTGAAAGGGAAGAAAGCAATCCAAGTACCGAAAGTACACCCCTCAGATCCATCACTACAAATTACAGTAATGTTAGTATATAGCCATTACTCAGGCATTTTTTGTAATACTGTTATAACGTCCACATTTATAAATAGAATAAATTATAAGGCAGGTTGATAATAATTCATATCAAACAACTGAAATTTCATGAATGTTTTCCATTATATCAAGCATTTACTATTGATATGAAACAGTTCTAAGTTTAATCATGGACCTAATATATTTTTAAATATGTTTGTTATTTCAGATAAGCCCATAATTAATGAACAATGAGTTAAAATAATTGCCCTATTACTTTGATAGATTTTTATTGTTTTGGGAGAAATTTATTTTAAAAAGGAAACTTTTTAAATACAACATTATGTCCATTGTCAATTCCCTGTTCAGTTCATAATTGTTAATTTGTTGTAATTTATTTATGTCAGTTTTAATCAAAGGAAGCATCATACACTATAAGGCTACATATTTCAAAAACTGGTTAGTAAATTTCATTGAAAAATTTATTTTTTGAGCAATTTTTATATACTCTACCTACAGGTTCAGTGCCATCGTAGATCACAGTCACTGCCTTCAAGGTTTGGCTCCAAACTGAAATTGCCACATCAGGGCGCATTTAAAAATCTGTTTGGCAATGTGACTGTCCAGACTTACAGGTTCCACTCTGGCTTAGGTGGTGATATTTCGGTCCATGAAGTTATGGCTGAAAGTAAACTCTGCTTTCAATTCCCCCAACAGCTCTTGTAAGTTGACTCTCTCTCTTGTCTGTTCTTGTTAAGAATAATATCTGCAAAATATTTAACACTTATGGAAGATAAACAATTTTATGTGATGTAATGATAGGACATTGTGGATCAATGAAGAGAAAGAGCTCTTGCAAGAAGTTGCTGGTATGGGAGAGTTAGTTGAACCTTGGCATTCTTTACAAGTTGAACTTCTTGACAGGCACTTACAGTTACTGCATCTGTATTCACAAGCTAAGGAAAATTTACAAGCACATAAAGGTATGTTGCAATTTGATATTGACATTTATTTTACATTGTTAATAAATAAATAAAATTAATTTTTTAATAGTCTTGGTGCCATTGCTTTGTCTTAATTTTGAAATACATGTAAAACTGATTCCTTCCACGGTGTAATCTGAAAGGTGTTATGTTTTCAAAAATTTAAAAATCACTCGACCGTATAATTTAAATAAGAGATAAGATCTTATTGGTTAAATATATTTTAGGAAGCTTTTTTAAACCATCATCGAGAAAACACGACAGGTCTCTGGAATTTGCCCCAGTAAATTTACATCTACAGAGAATGTGGGTGCAGAATGACACTTTGAAAAAATGTGGGTTTTACGACATTATAACTGTTGGAGCATTCACAGCACATTCACATAGATCAAAAAATGGTGGATTGATAAAGTAAGTACAAATTTAAATTAAATGAAAAAAACATACATATATTCATACATTTCTTGAAAATGCTTTATTTCATTAAATAATTTTTCCATTTCAGTTGTGTACCTACATTTTGAGATAGTTTGTACCTGTTTATTTTTTTCATTTTCTGTGCATTTTGTTTACTTTTGTTTGATATGAAACTTTCAAATACGAAAATTTATTATCCATAATTAGTATCAATATTGTAAAATACTTTGTGGTTTTCTGGCACTGAGGAAATTCTTACAGGTGAAAAATAAAATAAAATACATCAATATATAATATTAATAATACTTAATAATAGCTGAATAATAGTCAATTCATCTTCAAATAGATATTTAAAATATCAAATTCAGGTTTTTGACATCATTAGTAACATTTCATTAGTAAATGTATGAGGTATTTATGGATGGTCATTTCTGATTGAAGATTCCTGTCTGCACATTCACTTCATTGTTATGGATTTGATTTCATTTTTTTTTTGGGTTAAGAACATCTACACAATTATTAAAAATTGGTTATTTCATATTCAAGAATGATATCGGAGGAGATTTTATTTTTTTTTTATTTTATTTTCATTGTACATTAATTATGGAACGTTTATATTGATCGGCCCTTCATTATAGACAATTTGACAGACTATTGCAGCAGTTGAAAGAGTCACCTGTGCGGAACAAGAATGGTACACCTGGTATGAACAAGATAGTTATGGCGCACGACGCCATACAGGCCATCAAGCAAATAAGGAAAGAGGTGGTTGACAACATGAGGACGCTGATGCGCCTTGCCAAAGACAAGAAGACTGTCGGCATGATCCCTATTTGCGATGACATGATAGCTAAAGTGAGTATTCGACCGAGCATTCGCATTCTCAGCCACTTATTTGTACAGTATTGAGTAACTATTTAGGATAAAAAACTGAAGATAGTAGCAGCTTCATACAGTAGCAATGAAAATATAAAATGTATTCTCGTGATAACTTTTATGTTTACTCATAATGGAACATTCTGGTGGACAACAAAAATATCACCTGAAGATGTCATTAAAAATTATATAAATCTATACAATTAATTTAATTTATATAAATCAGTCTGTACAATTAACACAGAGATAGTACATGTTTAATAAGAAAAAATGTATATATTGTTCTTACATAATATTAAGACCCCACTTTAATTTATTAAAATACAAAATACTGTTTTCAGACGCGCACACTCCTCAGTCTCTGGGATCCGGGTCTGGTTGAGGAGGCACTTTCGTTCGTCGAGGAGCACAAGGTAAACGTCGTACCGGGCGAAGAAGACATACAGGAGGGGGGAGCCTCCAACGTCGTCCTATCGCCTTTCAAGAGGATCACACAGCAGCTCCAGTTCAACGAACTCAAGTCGCCCGACATCGACGACCTGGTGACGCCCGACAGCCCGAGGTGCCTGCACAGTTTCTGGCAAGCACCCCAACCAAATAACAATGACGAGAACCAATTCGTTATTTTCCCTGACGCCGAAGATGAAGAAAAAAAGGCTGCCATTGAGGCAACCACTGAATCTTCAGATCAGGTTCTGTTCAAAAACTAAACTATATATTAAAAGTATTTGTGACATTTGTATACACATTGTTTGATGTAACTTTGAAGCTCTAAGCATTTTTTTAATGAAAAAAAATCTGTGAAAATTGATAGAGAAATCTCTTGGGCTCATCATTTTGTGGATAGAATTATGCATGAACACAAGTGTTAGTATAATAATTCTTACCATTATATATAAAAGATAAACTTGCATGCCAAACTGAAAAATATATACATAAAAATTATAATAGTGAGATATTGATATTAACTCTGCAAAAATTATGTATTGTCTATTTAAAAAAAAAAGTCAGTGTTATATATATATATATATATATATATGTGTATATATATATATATATATATATATGAAATCATCAGATCTATTAATTTTTTATAATCTTAAATTCTTCACCGTTTCACATTCTATAATCATTTAAGATTTAAAAAGTAACTATTGAACTGTTTTCTCTGGCCACTTGAGGAATAAAATCTCTTGTCATACATATAGGAATCCTAGTGGAAGATGGAAATTAATTTTAATTTGTTTTCCTAATAGTATTAAAAGTGGAAATTATAAAAAGGATCCTTTGTTTCCTAACTGAAAATTGATTGTTGTTATATGTGATTCTTGCAGGAAGAGGAAGAATCAAAAGTTATTCCGCTAGCGAACGGTCATGAAAGTGAAATTGGGAAGAGGTTCCTGGACACTCATGCTATGTGCAGCAGCCCGTCGGCAAACTATTACAAGCCGACTGACGAACCAGAGCCGTGGGACTTGACACAGCTCAACATCGAAGCCAGTGTCATGTGCCTTGTTAGTAAAGTTAAATTTCTCTGCGGACGGTGTAGTTCACCTGCTGTCAGGCTTAGGTAAACATATATCTAATACTGTTTTATATGTGCATTTCTGCCTGACTGAAAAACATATACATAAAAATTGACAATAGAACTGAAATAGTAGCTCATTGTTCCATATAAAGCAAATAAAAACATTAGGACTAATATGATTTTCCTCTTGTTTGAAAATTATGCATATTATCCAGTGTTCTCCATTTTAGGTAAAGTAAAAGGTTAAGTAAAACTTTTTTATTCATGTTTACTTTAGATTTACTACTAAATCTTATAGTAGATAGTATCATGTTATTTAAGTTCTCATGAATTCTTGATTTTATTTTCTTGATAAATTCTTGATTTAAAAGTTTATTAATAATCCTGTCTTATTAAGCAAGTGCAATAGAGAATTAATTTTGTTAATTTCATTTGTTTTTTATTTATTTTTTTTTTTATGTAACGGTTGTATAAATTTAAAAAAAATATATAATTTAATCCTATATTGTTTTAACAATATAGGAATAGGTTGTAATGTTTGCTTAAGGAAATTAGAAGTTCTTAATAACAATTTTTATCATTTTAATTAATTCATCAAATTTAAAATTATTCTATCTTATTTGTATCGGTACAGAAATTCACAGCGGCATATTGGGAGGTCTCAGAGTTTCCGCAACGAGCTACAGAATAGTCAGCTGCAAAAACAACAAGAAGCGGTCACTTCACAGCCCAGTGGATCTACAACATCCACTAAGGATTCTAAAACAAACAATCATACCAATAGTGATGATAGAATAAACCAGGCTGTGGAATCTGCCACAGCTGTCAGGAACAAATTCACTGAAGGTTTGATCATAAAATAATTCTATTTCCATCATTTAATAACATTAACATATATAGTTAACAATTAGTTTAAGGAATTAAAATTCATTAATAATAGAAAAACAGTATTAAAATTGAATTGGGCATCTTATAAGTATAGCCTTTAAGATAAACAATTTTATCACTAAACATTTAATGTCTACAGTATTATAGAAATAAATATATACAATTTTTAAATATAATAAATTGTAGAAAGTAAATAATTTTTCAACTTTGAAACTCATTGTACTCTATAAATGAAGTTTAAATAAATTAAAAATATAATTTTACATCATACATTTAATTAATATTTCAATTTACAATTTAAATTATAACAAAAAGTTATATTATTTCTCCAGTGCAATTTTTGGAGGATCAAAAATTTGACTGCTTAAAGAATATTCATGATCAAAATGACAAAATCTCAAATCAATAAAAGTTTTCTGAAATCATTTTATATTACTTAAGATATTCCATCAATAATTTGAAATATTTTATGGGACAAAATATTTTATTAAATCAAAATTTTGTTGCATTGCATTTGAAGCTGTTGTAGAATTGAATGTTTTATAATTGCTTAACTAAAAACTATAGGAAAAAACCAAAGTGAACCTTAGGACCTCATTTTAAAAATGTACCTTCTTATTGAGGTTTATTTGGTAATTTTTAATATTTATATTGTAGAAAAAAATATTTATGGTTAATGCGTGTAAAGTAATTAATATTTTGATTTACAAGATATAATGAAAGATTGAATTCAAAATGCAATGTTCTGTGGCCGCTTATAGGACATTATGATGTACACTTTTATTACATTTTCAGATTGAAATGTTTCTCTTGCTCCAGGTCTCGAGCTGTCGTCGCTGACCGACTGGACTACGGAACTGAGACCGAGCATGAGGAAGCTGAGGCAGGCGATGGACGGCCTACTGAAGACGGCAAGGCTCACGCACAGCGTGTTCAGACTTCAGGAGGACAGGAGGGCCGCTCAGAGGGCCTGCAACGTCAGATACAGGAGACATGTCTGCTTCTCACATGCCGTACGTAATATATATTTAATACTGGAAACAAATTTTTTGTACACACTCTATATTCTGACAAAGAATATTTTTATAATTTCAATTGTAATGTTGTTTAAAATTCTCTCAAGCACTCCAATAAAAAAAATACACTTTGATATTGATTGTTATATCAGTAACAAAGATTTTAATTTATAATAAAAATAATTTTTATTATTTCTCTTGAAATTTTCTCAAGCAGTCAAATAAAAAAAATACACAATTGATATTGATTGTTATGTCAGTGATGAAGATTTTGGTTCATAATAAAAATAACCTTTATGTGGGGGTACTGACACACATGAAATAAAAGGTTTATTAAGATAATTGTTATATTATACAATTGATATTATATTAATTACTCCTCTAATTTAGAGTAATTAATTGCAGAAATTTAACACTAGGTTTAAGTTACTACATGTACACAATAGCTCATCAAACCTTTGGGGGCAACAGAAAACAATATGTGTTCATTATTTTGTCGCATGCTTAATTCTAATCAACGAAAATTGCAGTTTATATAAAATTAATGCATACAAAATGTAATTTTTTACAGTTGACATCACTTGTGACAGCCCTAATGGCGAAGCTTTGGTGCCAGAAACCAGATGTCACCTTCCTCAACATCCTGGGCACATTCGGACCGCTGGTCTCATTCGAGGGTCTTTTAAGTTATCACGGTGATGAAATAGACATGTGGGGGGATATGGTGGTTGCAGTGGAAGACCTGAAAACAATCACCTTTACAATCTGCCACTCTCCTCCTGATTCCAAGTAAGTATTTTGATTATAATTATTTTTTTAACGTAACTTTTTATCATAACATTATTTTATTTTGGGAATTTAATATTTGGTTATTTCTTTATATATTGTGTACAATATTTACAGCTACAGATATAGAAAGAAAGTATTGAAGTTAATTAGATATATACTAGATATCTAATAATATTAAATAGATACTAAAATAATTTAATGTTGTACATATCTAAAATTTTATATTCCATTTTAGTAAACTTTAATGAGCTCAACAATGATATTGTCTATTCCCAATAATTTTATCATTGTCCTTTCTCTTAAAATGATTGTCACAAACAAATCTGGGGTTAACTGTAAAAATATATAATTTTAACAAGGATTAGCTTCAGTTTAGGTCCCTTATATATTACTAAACTGATTTCTATAATCTATCTAAAATTCTAGTGCATTCTTTGTTTGCATTAAATTCTATATTGTGTCCACACTAGGATAATCTGTACAGGCTCTGAAACTAGAAAATAAAATGATTATGTTCACGTAGCTTCAAATTATCCTATCTGTTTACTCTTAAATTACTTTAAAGAATAACATTTTAGGTATTTATTAGGGTTTCAGTTGTTGCCAGTATTTAAACATTTTAAAGAGATCTGAATGATCTACTACCTTTCAGTTAAAGGTTCCCACGGCTAATAATTGTGTTCGAATTCGTAAACTGCGAACAATGCTGGAGACAATATGAAATGAAATGTCATGTTTTAAATATCCATTATGTTGAATTGCAGGATTATAATCGTGAAATTTCTATTTAGGTGTATGCCAAGAGTGGTAGGACCCCGATCTTCCGTGACAGTTGTTCTACCGGTTCCTGATGGTGTCTATTCGCTGCTGGCACTGCCGACAAATGGCCTCTCCTTCCACGTGACGCCTGTCTTCTTCAACATCGGCATCAACGAGATGGCGACACTCGCCGAGAGCCTGTCCGCCACCCGGCCGCAGGAACAGAGCAACGTCGACAACTACCTCAGACTCCACGAGTACTATCACAGGTTCAGGAAACTCAATATACAGTTGGAACAGAACAGCACGCCGAAAGGTTAATTGTATTTCAGTTTTTATCAGTAACTCATTATCCATAATGCATAATATCCTTAGAATGCTAGTAATAATTTTTAAAGCATTATTTGGTTACTTGTTGTGAGAAATTGAAAAAAACATTGATTTTTTGCATTCGAATGTTCAGTTGAATATTGTATTCCAAAAAAAATTCACACAGTCCACATAGCCGCCAGGTGAAATGGTGCTAGTAATCATATAATGTTTGATATTAAGTTAAATGTTGACATAGAATTATTTCGACACGACATACAATAAGGGATGCTCTTAGTTTTTATCAGTAACTTATTATCTATAATACATAATATCCTTAGAATGCAAGTAATAATTTTTAAAACATTATTTCGGGATACGGTCACACACATCGGACATGTTTTGGTTACTTGTTGAGAAATTGCAAAAACATTGATTTTTTGCACTCAAATGTTCATTTGAATATTGCATTCCAAACAAAATTCAGAGCCTTAGATAGTTAGATATTGAGTTAGATGTTGATATAGAATAATTTCAACACACCATACAATAAGGAATGCTCTTAGTTGGTTGATTGAAGTCCCATTTCTTTATCATTGATAAGGTTCGTTGTTACTTAAAATACAGGACAAAAAAGATGTGTAAAACATCGTCGTTTAAGTTCTTGAAAATATTTCAGGTGCAGTTGGAATGAGGCCGCAGAACACGCTGTCCAGTCTGATGGAAAAATTAAAAGCCGAAGTCTACACCTCTAAGAGTAAAAATGTCAGGATTCTACAGTTGGCTGGTCATATTTGTCGCAGAATGAAAGGTCAATTAAAACTTTTAACATAAATTTGTCCCATCAATGATCCCATTTTATTCATGTATAAACCATTTTGTGACTACTTTAAATATTTCAAATTAGTTTTGTGATTAATGATGAAACTTCCTCTGAAGATCTATTAGGTGTTATTCAGCATTATTTATTATCAGCAAATATCCTTTGATTTTATGAATTTATAATATTCACGTTATAAAAACATTTAACACATTAAGAACAGGAATTTTATATACAACAGGTTTTCATTTATTCAATTTTTTGGTGTTTTGCAGTTTTATTGTTAATGGTGGAATGAATTTTCCTTCAGTCAGAATTTATAACTAGCTATTATTTATCTTTATGTTAAAGGTTTGAGGTTCACAAGCTGCAAGAGTGCAAAAGACAGAACTGGGATGTCTGTGACATTGGAACAAGCTAATATTCTGAGATTGGAGTATGACCTAGCCGATCATGAATTCACAAGGGCATTGGATTGCATGAGGAGGTAATCAATGTTTTATATTTTACTATTTTACCAGTTAGTTACAGATATGTTTTAAAAATGTTAGAAAGCTTTATTATGATAAAGTTTTCTTTGTCGGTATTAACTATAATGCAATGATGCACAAACTTTTATGTCTAAAGCACTGCATGTAATTTCAACTTTCTGTATTAAAAAATAAAACAATGATTTAAAAGAATAATTTTCATTTTATGACAGTTTTATTTAATCTGGAATAATAGTGTCACTACATCAGTAATTATAATTTTACACAATAAATATCATTTTAACATTATTGTATTAAGGAATAAAACTATATCTTAAAAAATTGAAATGAATCTCCAAAAACAAATTTTTTGGATAATAGTAAATAATGAAGATGATTTAATAAAAATATTATTAATATAAAATTAAATCAGTGAGGATGCAGTTGAGAAACAATTTCTGTGAACAGACTTGATGGAAATGTGAACAGGCAGTTGCATTTTCTCTCATATTTGGATATGATTCTTTCAGGAGAAACAATTTAACATATTTCCCTCCATGATTTTATCCTAATTTCAAATTATAATGTATGCTCTAGATGTGTGTAGATTCACAAAAATTAAATAAAAATCTTTTCACCTTCAAATTCAATTATGAGCTGCCACGTGAATTAGGAATGCTCTCGTTTGCGAGTCTTGCAGGTACCTTTTCTTAATCATATCATTCCGTAGCGGGGAATAATCTTACTGAACATTCTGTTAAAATTTTAGTGAAGGTTGTCGACGCGAGAACACAAGCAAGAACACAGGTGTGAGAAAATACGCTTTCAACAGTCTCCAACTCCTAACACTGCCAATACAGTACAGGCCTCCCGCTGGCACTTTTGGTTCTGCCCAGTCATAGTTCAACACGGGTCTTAAATACATCTCACATCACCATGGCAACGATACACCGTTAGTTTTATTATTTACATTTAGCTTACGATAAAACATAAATTATATGAGCTTTACAATAGGTGAAGCGAAAGTTGGAAGAACACTCGCGAACTGTTTCAACGACCGAACAAGAGCTTTTATATCGTTATATTTGTAACAATGAAAAATATGGCTGTTGTATAACGAAATGACGACGTATAAATGTGCAATCAAGTAGTCCCGAACACCCTGCCGGCTCTACAAGATTCCGAACTCTCTGCCAGGAGAAAAGTGTAATATGAACGGAACAAAAATCGTGTGACCTGAAAACAATGCATTCTTTCTTGGAAACGTTGCCAAAATTTGTAACCGTAGGTAAGATAAACTACTTTTCTTCCAAAAAAAAGTTATAGTTTGTAAAACTCGAAAGTTTTGTTTGAAACAAAACCGCCAAGCAGGCAGACAGTGCAATATTTGATTTATATCCTCCTTTATTTTTTGTGCGATTATGTAAATTTATGACGTATGTATGAATTACTAGTAGGCCAAATTCTTGATGTTTATTTATCGACTGGCTCTTAATTTCTCTGTAGGTTTCACTTTGTGAATATTTTTATTTAGTTAGCATTAGAAAATTTTGCTTGAAATGTGCAAACATTTTGGAAATATTTATATTGAAATTTATGTGATAGTTACAGATCATAGAGCCCTTAAAATGTTCTCATGGTGTTTCATTATTAAAACGTTTTCTTTTAAACGTTTCAGAGATTGAAAAAATGTAAAGTGGGTCATTTATCGTAAGTGTTAAACTGCACAATTCTTTTGTATTTTTATTTTAATTCTTTGCTCTCTTATTTTGAATTTTATCTAAATTTTTAAAAACTGATTTGTACTTTTCTAGTCTTGTTATTTTATCATTTTGAACTTAATTGCTAATACCTGTTATTTATTAAAAATTTAAATTATATACCTATATATACCTTGGCTCAAAAAACTTAATTACCTGTGGGCACATGTGTAATGACCGTTATGATGTAATGAATGACTAGAATTGAGAAAGGCATCAAGACAAATTATAAAGCCCTTTGAAAAATAATAGCATTTAAAACATATCTTTATATATTATAATCTAATGAACAATATTGTGAGTACTTTACTTAAATTAGTGAAAAAAAGTTGAAGTTAACCCAATTTTCACTCAATAATTAACTATTAACTCAAGATACTCAATCTTGAAGTGTACTATAACAACTTATTATATTTGAACTTTTAAGTGCCAAACAAACACTAAATCTTCAAGATTTTTTTTGTAAAGACTTATTTCTTACTTAACTTATTTTTTTATGTGTTATAGTTTTGACTTTTAGCAGGTTTTAAACTTTAAAAAATTACTTGTATGCTTCTTTAATTGCCAGATAAGATAATTACCAAGTTTCCTCCTATAATTCAGACATTATTCAGAATTTCATTATTTAATATTTTCCCCTTTTCTCAGAATGTACTTAAAACAATTTAAATAAATATGATAAGTCTATAGCTTGTAAATGCTATCCCGACTGAAAATGTAGTTTTAGAATATCAAATATAAAGAAGCCAAAAGGAACTGGGCAGTAAAAAAAAAATAAAAGAAATTTCTATATATTTAAAACAAATTGTATTTAGTAGGATTAAAATGGGAAAAACATGTCAATTTATAGTAAATACCTTGCTATGTTAGATTTTAATTTTGAGATTGTCTGTGTTAATTATCGTGTAATATTTAGTTGATATGAAACTTAACACAAGCGTAATAATCGTAATGTCGTGTAATATGTAATTTAGGTACCATATACAGATGACCGTTGATCATAATACAGCAGCTTTACAACTGTGTCTTTCATACTGTGACAAATAGAGAGATCTAAGGATAAAATGAGAGCTTTGGTTTTTATCTGAGGACGCAACATTTTTATATGGAGTTTCCTTTACCCAAAAGTGGAGTCTCATTTCAAAGCCAAAAAAATTATAATTTAGATCTGAAGTTAATATTGCCCAAATTTACTGGAGTTGTTTTTTGTAATTTGAAAAAAGTATTTATTTAGCCTTAAAATATGATTGATAACAATATTAAATGTGAAAATATTTGTGTATGTCTGAAATTCATATAGCGGAAGTGAGTCTCTACTGTGAAGTTCCAATTCATATTAGTTGTGGGATGTTCAGTTTTGGGAATTTAATTATCGCTTATCCAAAGCTCAATTTAGGGTGTAGTTTTATAGAGCTATGTAATTTTTAGTCAAATAATTAATGTTATTTGAGGATGTGAACCAACCACTCTGTAGGTGGGTTTCTGCGACGTATAATTTTATAATTTGTTGGCCGATAAGAGGTTGATTTGACAATAGATATTTGAACTCAAGTTTAAGAAATTGAACTCATCACAATTATCAGGATTTTGAAATAATTTCAAAATCAATGCAATAAAATTAATTGCAACTTTAATATAGTTTTCCCTGTCCTTCAACTACTTAGGATTGATACAAGTTCCATTAGAATACTAAATAACTTATTTGCCTTTGTTGGTTTGCGTGTTTATTATTTTATTCCTTTGTCATTATCCAAGTAATAAAGTGTGCGTATGTATATTAATAATTTAGAAAATTAATTGCTTTTTGAAAAATGTGTATTTAAAAACATGCCATATATAATTTAAGTATATATTTTTTAGTTAAGCTATATTTATAAGATAATTTATTTATGATTTCCAGATTATACATTCTTAATTATACTTAGTGCCCAACACAACTTCAGAGTTGTAATCATATTAGCCCATTGGCCTAAATGAGCAATTAACATTATAGGATTTGTTGACTTTTTAGAAATAAAAAAGAATATTATTGTTATTTCCAGTCTATAATTGTATATGTAGTTATATTTAAGATTCTTGTTAACTGAATGTTGTTTTTGTTGAAATTGATTCATAAACAGATTTATAAGCTCTCATCTTTCATATTTTGTCCGATATAAAAACCGTACTTTTAACTTCCATGATAATGTGAAACTAACACTAGTCATTTTGTTTGAAATGTATTGGGTTAAGAAAAAAACTGTTTATGAGTTGTTGTGAAAACGTAAAAAAAGAAAAAAGATCATAGTTGTACTTCATTATTGTATTCTGGCAGGTGTTAACAAATTACTTTTTTATGTAACAATCTGTTATTGTAATATTTCAATAATTATTTTAATTGTGTTATTTTTATGACTACAGGAAGAGCAAGTGACACCAATTGATAAACAGGAAATTCAGAATAGTTATTAATTATAACAAATGGTTTTTAATATAAATGAATCATGTAAATATTCGTACTAGTCAGTAGTTAACAATTGATAGCTCTGTTGCACATTCCATATCTACATTTTTATCACTTTCACAAATTCAACAGATGCTAATTAATAATATGACTTATGATAATAACATTGATAATAGAATAAAAAACCTTTAAGTTAACTTCATTGGTATATAATTCTGAAAAGAGAAACTTAAAATATAAATGTAGGCTATCACTGTTGTAATAATCCTATATTATGCTTTGACTTACAACTATGGGTGAAATTGATTTTTGTAAAATGAACATAGTTTCATAACTTTGATTTGACGTCCATATATTGTGAAAAAAAGGTTTTGTTTTATACCAATAGAAAGAGAAATTTTCTGCCCAAAATATATGTCACTTCATTTCACTAGTAACAGATATTTAAATCTGCTGTATTTTGAACCTATGCCACAAAGTTTCCTTTTAATAATGTCATAAAGTTAAATTTGTGACGCCATTAAATGTCTTCCAGTTGGTTCATGTGTATTATTCCCTTTTAAGTAAAACTATTTTTAACTTTTAAATGTGATTATTTTCTAGTGATGCCATTAAAATATTGTAGATTGATGGAGTTTGAGTGAATACTGTGAATCTCTTTAGTGCCTAAGTTTCAGGATTATATTCATTTGGTATTTGTTTTAACTGGTTCTTGAATTGATGATAGGTTCAAATTATGAAAGAGTTTAGATCATAATATGTACAACTTTGAATGCAATGCGTGAACTTTACAGTCAGTTATACATGAGTATATAAATTCAAGTATATAACTCAACAAAGAAGAGTTATACACCGGGGAGCTTCAGTTAAAGCTCCAAGAAGAGCTTTTTGGAGTTTCTAAATAGCCAAAAAGAAATTTTTACTTAATCTCCTATAAGTAAAAGTACATTAATTGGTTTTATGGGTGTGCAAACTGTTTTTGCATTGACGTTATAAAACTGTTATTTTTTATTATGACAAGCCAATCAAACGAACCCGAACTTTTCTATCAGTTTGGTTTAATTCAAAGCACTACAAGTTAGTGTTCCAGAACTGGCGGATATTGCGTGTCCCAGTTTGCCTTATCGATTAACTAAGCCATTTCCTATCGCTGTTATCGGCGTTCGTTTAAGCTGAGAAATATGAGAGAAACTTAAACCTCTATAGGACAATAAGATAATTCAGTCCGCAGTCCTTTTGGCCAGATTATTCTCGTCGATTTGATTTTGTAATTTTTAGAACTCTCACTTCTGCCAAAAAGTACGACGGCAACGAGGAATTGTGAAACTCCTCGGGAAAGGCATTCAACCGGAATTTTCGACTGCGGGTTTTCGGTTGATGAGCACGTTTGTAGGTCAGGTCCTTTTACAGCACCAATTCCAAATCTTTTTTTATTTAGTCAGGACATCGTATTCTTCGTCAACATACAAAATGTAAAATTTGCCTCGACGTTTCAACTACTTGTACAATTGCCTGTTTGCCGCCAGGCTAAATTTGGTTTCTATCCACTGACAACGGCAAGAAAGCGAAACCGGTCTGGCATTTCTGGAGAAATATATAAATGTAAATGAAGGATGTCGTATTTTACATTCTGTCCACCGATCTCTCTTGCAATTAACGACTGAATGGCGTAACGATAGCCCGCTATTAAAACGATTTAATGTTCCCCAGGCGAGAGGCGCTAGTAAGGCCGGGGAAAGGCCTGAGAACAGCCTTGGAAAGGCCTTTTGTCCGGCGAAACGTCGAGTGCCACTTTCTTCCAATCCTCCGGTTGGTATCATTCACGACGTTAGTTAGTGATAACATGGCGGCAGAGGGCGATACAATTCTTCATTATTCGAACATTAATTTCTGAAGAATGGGAATAAGTGGGTAGTCCGAATCGCTCTGAATACACTGCAGGAACAAGAAGGAATAGTTCATTTTTCATGTCTCTCTTCTGGCGATCATGTGTGAATGCTTAGCTCTTAGGAATGCCTGGCGGCTGGTTGTTTAACCTTTAATTCTGAAGCAAGAAGAAGAATTATCTATTTTATTTAATACCATTCGGGGTTGTAAAAACCCTCGATCCCCAATCGGAAGTCGGGATGGCTCTGGGAACGAGAAGAAATATATAAATAACCGGTCCAGCGAATTCCTGTTACCGCTGTTCATCTCGATCTTCTTAAACCAATCACAAAAACATAATGAGTAGAATAATATAATATTGGCGCTCGTTTGGAGAAAGCCGAAGCTGCCTGTTGGACGGGTTGCATCACCGCAGACCAAATACAGGCCTCAGAGTGGGCGCAGGTGATTCATATAGTTTTAATAAGGCAGCCGAGGTTATAATAAAATTGTACATGCCTTACTACAAAACGCTATATTGCTTTGCCCTTATTTAGTCCTGTGTCCTGTCATATGGTTATATGAAACCTAATATCACTGCATTGTTACTCTTGCCTTGTTACAGGTGTCCCCAATTCCTTTCTTTAAAACGGAGGATTACAAAGTCTTTTCGGGAGTGTAATTTTTCCCCAATAACGTTGTTCCGCTTCTTCTTCCTCCGTCGCCCTCCTTGTTCTTCCTGCCGCAAAAGCGTTTCGAGAAGATATCTGTAATGCATTACGTACATTTTTCGATCTAAAATATTCGAACAATTTTTTCCGGAGATCTGACGAAACGTGACCGCTGTCAGGTTATGGCCGTGAACATAATTGGGTTGAGGACCCAGACGAAAATAGGCGGGCCTCAGTTATTACACGACACGGTCGTGTAAAAAAATTAAAATCGGGCCGTCCTTCGCACCACTTTCCCATCTATCGATTACACACACGCGACATGCACTCGTTTGCGTTCGAGCCTCAGTAGTGTAGATTTACAGTTTGTTAAAATCGTTCCAACGACCTTCCCACATAATAAGTATATTTAAAATTATTAGATAAAATTAATTAGCAACGTGTCCTCAATAAATAAACCAATTCTCGCGGTATTTTTTATTAAGCATCCTGCCAGCACTGGTGCCGGATGTATGCGTTCAGTACGTTTTAAAAGGAAACCAGTATTATGATTCTGTTTAGCTAGCCCTGATTTGACCAATTTTTTTTTGTTTGGCTGTGCGCCAGAGTGACTCACCACCATACTGACAGACCAAACCAGCGAGAGAAGACAGAATATGGAGAAAACTACGAAATCTTTTTATTTATCTATAAGGTTCGAATATCGGGAAAGTTATACCATAGTGAAAAGACTAGAAGCTTGTGTAGCCGAACGTACAGAAATCCCTCGATGCCAGCAGTGCTGGGGTAGGACGCTTCACCGGCCTTGTACCTCCAGAAGAAACGCTACCGTAGAAAGTATAGCTCGGGACTGAGCATAGGAATGTTCGATGGAAGCGGTCACTGGTATCATACTGCTGGCTGGGTTGTAACACAGATGGCCAGCTCGTTTCGTAATAGCGCTCGTTAAAATGTCAAATCGTTTTTGTTTCTTTTTCTTTTTTTAAGCCTCGGCTGCGAACGAGAGCATCACAAATCGTGATACCATTGAGGGGACAATCGGAGTGCAGGTGCGGTTGAAATAAATGATCGATGGGGCTGTGCCGTTAGCACGGGATAGGTGCCAGAGGGGGCCCCTTGAAACTGTTGCCAACGGAGTCTCTATGTGCTGCTTCCAAGCGTGCCGAGAAAACGTCTATATTAAAATCCCCGGCCCTATATGCACCCTGACATACAACTGCATTGCTCGTTCGCCATGCTCATCTTCTTTTTTATAGTTATAGGCGGGAGTTCAATCGGATGACACTTAATACATAAAATGAAACTTAGAAAAAATATTTTAGTTTGTAATACCTGTTTGTTGGTCGGGAGTGTATACCATAGTTGGTACCTTCTGCCTCCGTTCGCTGGTCTTGTCATCTACTAAACCTGTTTTTGCTGCTCGCCACCTTCAGTAGCTGTGTCTGTCAGTATTGAAAATTGCAGTTGAATGAAGTCCTCCACAGGCATCCAATACGGCCAAATGACTCACCATACTACCGATGGTGATTAGCCGAAACCTGTCTAGACAAACCGAAACAGCAAAAAAAACAAGAACAATATTACTACTTAGTCCGTTATATCCCCTTTGTGCTTCTCGGCATCGACAGTACAATTCCGTTAGTGATAAACTAAAGGAGCTTTCCTCAGAATCCTTTACACTAAATTGAGTATAATAGGTTGCTCTCACTGTTCAGATTATTAGATCAATTTGGTTTATTTGAAGATCCCCCTCACCAGGGTCAGCACATCTTTTGGCATCATCGAGCACGGCATGCACGCCAAATCGTTATTATCCCTTTCCTTATTATGATTTTTCAAATCCTGGCTCCGAGATTATTACAAAATGGGCAATACCGTCGTTTCAACGGGCTAATTGGCAGCATCTGTTCTATCACAGTAGTGTTCCCAGTTTAAACGAGGAAAAGGCTACCGGATAATACACCTTGAAAACGTCCGACCTTGGAATCGTGATTCTCTATTTGTTTCAATTCTAAAGCCGATTCCTGCCGCCTGCTATTCAATCACACTTTATAATAAAAGTTAAACGCGGAGGTTTTTTTTTATCACTGTGCACTTGTACATGGGTTCGGCGATCCCACGGTCCCATTTCACATTAACTGAACCATACATACCATGCCATTCACCAGTAGCATTCCGTCAGTAACAATTAGATGACAAAAGAAGTTCAATTGTTCGAATTATATATTTTTTCAAATACATTGGATTATATTGAACTTGAAAAGTTAATAGAAACATTTTAAAATGTATATTCAAGCATTGGACAGTGCGAAAACAATGTTCTGGGACTTGTCTGTTGTAGACCATCAGTAGACGCCGAATAATCGGCTTAATTTTTATTTTATTGGTCGTCTCTGTCAGTATTGCACAGAAACCTGTTACCAAATAAATTAGGCGGGATTGCCCTTGTCAGGAGTGGCAACAAGGCCTCTTGTTCGTGACGCGCCCGGAACCTTAAAGTTGCAACTTGGTGCAACGCGATTTCGCACGCCAAGCTGCTTTTCGGGTTTACAAGGTACCTAACACATGAAAAGTTTCTGATGCCAATTTATCAGACAGAAATTATCGGACGGTATACGCGTAATACATTTAATTTGGCCCGTTTCAAAATAAACCTAATAACTTTTTACAAAAAACGACGCGTAAATTAGTCGACGTGCACGATTCACCACATATTTGTTGACAGTCAATGAAATTGCCACAGACAACCCATTTTTACTTATATTTCTTTATTTTTAATTTGTTATCTATACCGTGCAAAAAAGTAAATAAAAAGGATTAATAAACGGGCTGGAGTATCCTTCCAGTAAAATGCATTTACTGGTAAAATTTTCAAATTTTCTATCAGCTAGACCTCCATAGAATTCAACAGTGTGTCAAGGACAGACAAATTGGAAGGATGACAAGCGGACTAGCGGACAGCTCATGTACAGAATGCAGTTGAAGAAGAATAATGAAATATTAATATTCAAGAGTGTCTCCATGAGGTTTATAGTCTTTATTATCTTTAATAATATATCAGATATGTCTGATTGATACTGATTTTTATATTTGATACTTTTGATAATATCTAATACTGTCGCAACGTTGGAATAAAATAACATTCTGCAGTCCAACCTTGTTGGGGCCCGACTTGGAATAGCGGCACAGAGGAAGGGCGCGTTAATAGTGTGATTTAAAAGGCTGTTCCGCTAAGAAAGGTCCTACGCATAGTCAGGCACGTAGGCAGGTTTTTTCGGGCTACTCCTTAAAAAAAGGTCACACGTCTGGTGTTACCTTGTGGAATGGAGCCAGCCATTTTTCCATAGCCCTTGTCCCGTTCTCCAAACTAACATATTATTTATTTTCCTAATAGGCCTAATCATAATGATCTCTGAGCGTTAGCAGTCAAAATCAGCGCTCTACACCGACAATATGTGCTCTACCAACAACATGTATTTCAAACATGTGCTCGGTCAAGAATATGTACTTCAAACATGTGCTCCACCCACATTGGATCAAGATATTACGAAAGACGAATTGTTGATCACTGTCATAGAATTGTGGCCCTAGTAATTGTCGGTAGAGCTCATATCGGAAGAGTACTCTTTTTTCTAGTTTTTAACTACTTTAATTTGCTGGTTCCTATAATTTCTCTTCGGATCTGGTGATTAGAGTCCGGCAACTAGTTAGTGGCTGAAGCGGCGTAAGTGTTTCGACCTAGCTTTAATTAGAAAATTTCAACCATTTAAACGAGAGGAGCTCATACGGATTTAAATTTACGTTTCAAGCGACCTGTATTTAGGCCGCGATGAAAGGCCTTACCTCGACAGGTGATAGGTGAAGGTTACATAATAAATAGAATATATAGCATAACTTAACGTTTCGCCCTGGATCTTGAAAGTTCGATTAGAAAGCGGCAACTTGTGCCAGTGTAAATTTACCCCATCAGCTACTGACGGGAGCAAGAAGCGAGAAGAGATAGATCATAATGTCGCATTTCCGTTTACGGTAAATGTAATGCTAGGACATATCTCAATGAGTCCAGTTATGAATGGTTAGGAGTATAGGTCATTCTAGTATCTTTTGCAGTAACTAACGCATATTTCTGAGTGCTATTACTGAATTGTGGCTGACTATTTCGATAAAATGATAATTTCAGATACCCGTCTGTCGGTCGTCGATGGTTTGAAATATCGTTCTTGCGAACTTCTGTTAGACCGGTGTCGGCATCCTGTCTGCACTGTTGTCCAATGCCGAATCGGAGAGTTAGGACCTGCAATTAATAATATATTATTAACGGAATTTTCATTATCGGGGAAAAGCCTAAACCTGTCTATCATTGTGTCAAAAAAACCGGAGGATTTTTCTCATAAATACGCGACATACTTACACTTAAATAAGATGTACTCGTGCATTTTCGAAACACATATATTCAAATGCGATATATTCTTGCTTTGAAAAAATGACCGATGGAGTTTTCGTTGTGGCATGTATGAGATATTAAAGCAAAAAATCAACTACATTGAAGCTAAGATATTTCGTATTCGCTGTTAGGAAATAGCTTTCTCTCAGCAGGTAGTTTTTATTGTACTGGAAGGTCATTCTCGTTTCTTTCAGAATGGCTTTTGTCTAGGCTTTCGAATACTCTTTGGCGTTGTTGAAAGAATTACGTATCTCTACAATAATTTAAACAAAATATAATACTATACCTCCGAACTATGAAACCTACATCTATATTACTAAATATCAGGGAAACATTAACTACATTACCGAAAAAGAAATTCGTACGTTATAGCAACAGCATCATTTTAAAAATCTTCCTGCTCGCTGATGTTAGCTCACGCTAGACCGGCTTCGGCTTCACACCACCTTCAGTAACATTTCATCCGTAAATTAGCGATGTGCTTACTCGATTGTGCAACCTGTCAGCACTATTTATACAGCCCGTATTCGTGATCACTGTACTACTACTGACGTCGGTGAGAAGCCAAAAAAACAAGTAAGAAAGTAAATCTTTGAGACGCCTACAAATGTCGGTCCCCGACGCAGTCCTGCCACCGGTATCGCTGCACTATTAAGACAGACGAGGGCGAAAAGCCAGATAATAGCGTAAACATAAAAAAATTAGCGTTATCAAAAGTAGAATTTCCAGTTAACCTTCCCATAATACAGTTAACAATATGAAGCGACGGGTTGTCTAATGTTATGCCATTACCAGTCTAGCACAGGACCAAATCACCTAGGCGAACTTTGGTGTGAATTCCCATATATCATAGTAGCAGTGTAGTGACGGGGGTTCTTCGCCAGACCTGTGTATGTCCATCTTTATTTAATAAATTTAAACTCTAATGGTGTTCGTCTGGCCGTGACACAGTCAAAAAGTGTTGCACCCAGACTTTAAAAGGTGGAGAATTGTGTTGAAAAATCCGACGATAAATCATAGGGGACACTCTTGAGATACAGAAGCTGGAAGCCCCGGGGCAGGGAGTTAAAAACTGCAGAACCCCGAAATCCCCGATGAGAAGGAGCTAGTCACCGTATAAAATTGTCATATTTGGCGCGTTAAAAACTGTACTTTCGTTTTCGGGCTTTTACTGAAAGGGCGTTTTATCATCTCGTAGTAAGAAGCCGGGGCTCTGGGGAGACGTGTAGTAAGGCGATTAGTCGAAAAGGGCCTGTAGTGGGGGTATGGCGTGTCGTGACGTCACGCCGCGCTTCTGGCGCCTCCCAGTCGTCTGGCCGCCTCCGCCGCTTCAACTTGCGTTACGGCGTTTCGCATATGCACTCAGTTTGCCAGTAGTTTTCTCGTTTGTTTCGCCCCCCTTCCGACTTCCCGACTCGCCGCCACCGCAGCCATGCCGTAGGCCCGGAGTACGCCGGTACACACATCACGCCCCCAATTCTGGTGAGCCCCACGTTTCACGGTCTTTCAGGAGCATATGCTCGCTACTAAACCCAGGTATTTGATCCTAACCCCAATTTCGGTTTCGATCGTGACTTAGGCGCCGGGTTACGCCCTTGGAACGGCGCCTAAAAAATGGGGGTGGTGGCCGCCTTCGGGTGGGTCAGTGACAGACTTCTATATTTAAAATCCCCCCCCTCAAAGGTTATACTCCCTTCCGCCTCGTCTCCGATATCCCGGCCGGTCTGTAGAATTCCTTCCCGATTAGGCCCCCTTTCCTTATTTCTTTCTTTCTCTCTTATAAGGAACGATACACGTCCGCCTCGTGCTTACAACGGTGCCCTGCCAATGTGACAATACTTTAGTCCCAATTTACTCCGCTATAAGAAACTATTTTAGTACAATTTGAGTAAGAGGAAAAACAATCTTGTTGCTATCATATAGTTGATTCCGGTTTGCTGGGATCTGACTCTTTGAAAGTTTCTTGGACCCATTAATTAAAATTACCCAATTATATTTCCTTATCCTTAATCTTATTTATTAACAGACCTTTTCTGTTCCCCATACATTAATATCTTTACAGCTAGTTTTTCTTTAGTCTTCCATTACCAACTGCTTTCATAGTATGACAATGTAATCTTTTGTAATTGTTTCATTGCTTGAACCAATTTTAGTACAGTTCTGTGTTAAGAAGCAATCATTTGGCATAAACCTCAATTATGTTTCCTGCCTAGTACAAAGTTTCAAATGTTATCAAATTTGTGGAATCCAGTAGTTATAATTACTGAATTGAATTTATTTAATGGTTCTTAATGAACAAACGTACATCTTGTTGGTATGCATTAATAACAGTACTGTTTGTTTCATTGCCAACCAATCTTTTCTTGTCTTGACATATTATTAAGTTAACTTCTTGGCTTGTATGACTGAATGTAGTATTATTATGTATTATGTAACCATTTCTTCACTGCTCTCAATATTGGCATAGGGCATGGTTCCTTGGAATCCTGTTAAGGAATGTTGACACTTTCTTTTTTGTTTATGATTTTTCCACTGGTAGTTTTAAGTTACCTTGTGAAATTTAGTTGTTTTCATATCCATATTAGAAATTTAAAAGGTAAAATTATTAAGTAAAATTGTATTAACTGTGTGGAGGAATCTTCAGAACATGTGTTTCATACCTGTCAATTTCATGGTTGTATATGATTGCTACATTTTCTCAAAAATGTTTACTTTTTAACGAGTTGACATTTGACACAATTTCAGGGCACTTAATTGTCAGTAACATATTGAACAATATTTCTGAAAGACTATTTGGCCTTAATATAATTTAAAAAAATAATTTAATACATTAATTTGGTTCTGTATATTTTTCACAATTTTACTTTCATTATTAAATTCCTTTTGCACTTAGAAGCATGGTTGGAAGACAGAATGATTTACAATATTGGAATATTGAAGTTGATTTTTTTCACCCATCCTTGAATAACTTTACTATTTGAAATCACTGAACAAGCAAATAACAGTTGTAACGATATCTTGAAATGAACTGTCTGTAGATAATTTACAACTAATAGAGATTATCCATGTAGTTCACTTACCCCTGCTGTATTTACCTTCCATTATCATAACTGTTTAAAATATTTGAAATTAATGTATAGTTATTTACTTGTTTAAATTTATTTTTTAAACATTTTATTGATTTGTATTAATTGTCTTGATCAATTAGCTTGATTGGAGATATTTCTTAATTCTCAACTAAACAAGTATAATGATTTCTAATTGTTGCCTAGGAATAATATTGCACCCAACTGATTGCAGATAATGTCTAAAGTTGTTGCACCTAACATTTGTGACCTTGTTTTGATATTAAGAGGTTTTTACCAGTTTAAAAAAAACAATATTGAGTTAATATCTTGAGTGTTGTCTCATGTAGTTTACTTGAAGTTATTGCAGAATTCTCATCTCTTCAGAAAATGTTTACCCTCATGATTGCACAATTTCATTATTGGTGGCACAACAGTCGTCTTATTTAATACAAAACTGGAAATTCGAATTTGGCTGCTCATTGTAGACATGAAAACATGTTATCTTTCACGTTTAAGTTTGATTCAGTTCCTTACCGAATTAGCGTTAATAGCCCAATGCAGTCCCCTTGAACATTTGAACACTGCCACAGTAAATTTATCAGAGATTATAAAGTTCATGGCACATTCTTATCTGTTTTATAATACTGCAATAAACTCTTGCATGTTGACTAATTCTGTTGATACCTACTAGATTTTAGTTAATTTGAACACTGGATGTTTCAAAATATGTTCTATGTCATGTCAAAAAAATTTAGTTTATCTAATAATTTATCTCATTTATTTTACATATTGTATAAATATTATACAGTTACACACTCATACATGCTCACCATTTGAAACACTACCTAGAAGATTATATACTTTTTCATTAAATGGCTTTTTTATTTCCAATTTTAATGCCTTTTTTTAATATAATATAACATGTTTGCTAAGCAGTTGAAGAATGTTAACCCTTATTCTATTACGCTAACCTTCTATATTACGATAACACACTCCCCATTGTATGAAAGAATGCTACCTTGGATTGGAATTTCCCTCTTCGCATGCTTCTTCCTGTTGCAGTGTTGCAATCTGTTTTTTTTCTGTTCCAATTGTATTGTTCCATTATGTGTTATGATTAATTATTTACTGTAATATTTATATATTTTTACTTGTTGTATATAATACAAGAGAGAATGCTATAGGGATAACCATTTGACCAAAGGAAAAAATTTACTTTGCTCAGTTAACTTAATTAAATTGCTGCATTTAATTTAGAAAAAAATTGTTCTGGTTCTGCTTATGTGTATAAAGTACTGTGTGGAAATTAACCTAAGTTAAACTTTCAAACTGTAGTATTATTGTTGCCAAGGTCCAATGGTAATTTTATAGCTCTTCGATAGATTCGGTTAATGTTTGCCCTAGTTTTTTGTTAGATAAGAATTCTCACATGATAACGGATCCCATTTTTTCATAGTCTTATTTACAACAGTCATTAAGTTTATATACATTATGGTAGCATTTTATGTTTTGTTCCAGTTGTATTAGGTAAAAAGTGAAAATGATTAAACAAGATCAAAGCCAGACCCCAGCCAAAAAATAATATGCAAACACAAGAAAAATAATGATGAGATATTTAATACTAATAAACTAGTGTACTTTTAAATCTTATGGCCTTAAAATGTTATTTTCCTGCAATTCTTTTATTATTTCTTTTGAAAAAAGATATATAGCATTTAGAAATATATTTTTAATTTTATTTAGTTTGTTGGCAGGAATTGTTGTTTAAAGTTAGAATTGAAAACAGTAGAACAGAGCTTATAAGTTATGTAATGGAGGAGATGCACATGTAATAGCTTAGCGGTAAAATTACAATGTAAATTGCATAGATCAGTTTTACAAGTATGTCAGTGAATTGGATTATTATGAATACTATGTACATAAATATCTACTTCATAATTTTCCCTGCTTCTTAATTCAACAAATTCATAAATTATCACTGATATGCTTTCTGATCCTCGGCATCAATTATGTTGTTGGGGGTGCCTTGTTACATAACAATTATTTAAAACTAAACCTTGTTCAGTAGTATTTCCTTTAATATTATATCATCATGTTATATCTTATATTATTTTTATATTTCACTCAGATATCGATTTATATTTATTGGTTCTAGAAATTTTCCTATACCCAGCAATATTAATTTTGACAGGCCAGAGATTATCTTTTAAGCCAGATAAACTTTGCACTCTTAACCCTCGCCAGGAATAGAATATAAGATAGGGTAAAAAAAAGTTTTGCTATTTAAATTTTTTACTTTGGCCATTACGGACTTGACCCCCCCCCCATCTGTCTGATAAAACAGATTACTGCCTTTATCTGTTTCCCAGTTAGTAACAGTGAGTTATTAATTAATGTAATTTTTTTCCTTTCTAGGAAATAGTGAGCTGACAGTGTATTGTGTCTATGGTGAACAGTGTTATTATCACTTTGGTTTTTTAAACAGCCTCTGTCTGATAAACATTTATACAGTGTTCTTTTCCAACTGATTATTAAAAAATAATGGCTTGTACAAAGTTGAGTGCTCAGGACAAAAAGGATTTGGACAAATTTACAAAGTTTCTGGCCCTAAAATCTGCCCAGATAATTGTTCAATCAAGAATGGGTGACAAAATTCATACAAAGTGTAATCCTCAAACATCAGGAACGGATTGGGTAAGTTCTTTTTACCTTTACTGTGGAAACCAGAAATAACTGGTTACTTAAAAAAAAATTTATTAGAGTTATTAGAATTAACTTTAGTCATTTTTATACTACTCTGATTAAAGTGTCTTATATTTCATATAAATTTAATCTACTTTACTTGTATTGATAACAAGTAAACTGGCTGAACACGTACTTTTTTTACCAGTAAAAAAAACCTTTATCATAAGAAGAAACAGTCTATGTGACATCATTGGCCTAAAGTCGGTCTGTCTTACATAACTCTTTAAAGCATTATACTGAAACTGTTTTTTTATACTGATGTCTCAGCTTAGATGCACTGTTTCACATGTGACATAACTTGTTACTTTCGGCCTTGGAAGATTTTGGTTTATTTAAGCATTACTTTAATATCATAAAACCAATTGCCAATTACCCATTTATTTTGTACCATTTTATGTTTGAATTAATTATGCCAGATTTGTGATTAGTAATTAGTTTAAGAAACAGGACTGATTTAACTAACAAGAAATGCAGTTCAGTTATTTCAATTAAGGAGTCTCTGGTGCGTCTCTTCATTAGTTACATTCAGTTGAACATTTTAACACGGCATTTCATCAGTGTAAATTGCCATTGAACCAAATCACTCATTGGAACGGAATTTATTTAATTTATGTTTTCTTAATTAATTTTCTGATGAATTATTTCCATTAAAAAAGTGTATTAACTAAAGTTTAACTATTGATGAGCTTATATGATAAATTTAAACAAAATTAAAATTGTTTTTGTAGTAAATATATCTAAACAAAGAAACACAGTTCAAATTATTTAAGTCATTTAGAAAATGCTTTTAATTTGTTGAGAATGGAAAGTAAGGGAAAGTTCATTTTCTGTGTCACTCATTGTTTAATAAATGGGTTTGTTATTTCAGTAGTATCAATGCACTCATAGTCATTTTCTCATTCTATTGCCTGATCTAAGTTTTAAATCCCGTTTGGACTTTTTTTTACAGGAACAAAATATTTTGAAATAAAATGTTTTCACCTTTATTTTGCACATCATCATTGAAAACTGAATTCAATAATTTTCCATATCTCTGATGGAGTGATATCGAATCTCCTTCAGAGAAATAGGATGAAAATGTAAAGGTGCGAAAATATAAAATATAATACAAGAGAATTGCTGATTCAGCATTCCTATTAAAAAATAAAAGAAACTGAGAAAATTCCACCAGGGAGAGAAATTGAGCTCAATTGCTTAATTGAATGTTAAGTGAGGTAGATTCAGTCAGCCCATTATATTCCTTTCCAGATTTAAAATCTAAAAGGAGATTTAGATTTAGTTGGGATATAATATATATCAATAAATAGATAATGATTTAGATATTTCATTTCTGCCTACTCCACATTGCAAATGTCAATTGCTTAATTGGGGAGAGCCAATTCTATTATAATAGAAGATAATTGCTGGGTAAACTTTCCCGTTAAAACAGAGAACTGCACCAGAGAGAGAAATTTAGTTCAATTCAACAACCCACCATTCATTATTTGAACATAGCTGTAATGGTACCCCCATACCTGACATAAATTTGGACCTCTTTTGAAAAGGACATCAAAACTTACAATAGCCAACAAACTGACAATATATAAAGCCATATTAAAACTGACATGAACTTACGGAATAGAACTATGGGGTTCTGCCAAGGAATCCAACATCGCCCGCATCCAGAGATTCCAGTCAAAAGTCCTTCATGCCATCCTTAATGCTCCACGGTATGTTTTTAACCGAACAATCCACAATGACCTCAACATACCAACAGTCGATGAAGTCGCAAAATCCCAGTTCCTGAAGTTCCACTCCGTCTTTCTCCTCATCCTAACCATTCGTTCAGGTCCTTTCCTCTTTTACCCATCCATTATCCCCCGCCCGTCTGCTAAAACACCACTGGCCTAGAGATCTCCTTAGTCCGAAGCCGTAACTGTTCTCATGTCTCAAAAGTGCCACCATCGGGTGGTTTCTTTTATCAAGTCCTTCATGCGGAAAAAAAACAATACATTCAACCATTGTACTAATAGTTGATTGTACAAAAATAAAGGGGAAAAAAAGCTGTAATGGTCCTAAGAAAATATGAATTAATGATATTTATGTGTGGTCATTATCCGAAACTTTGAGTTCTTATGTTTTCTTGCAGTTCAACTTGGCCATTAATGACTTGCCTGAAGTTCTCGCCCAGGCAAAGAGCGCTATGTACAACGGCGGCTCTCGGCTTCCGCTCTGCGTCGAGATCTCTCTGCGGACCGTCGAAGGCGACACGATGATACTCGAGACCTGGTGTGTCGGCGTACTCCCCGAGATCACCGACCCGTCAGTCAGGGTGACGTACACCGTTTACAACCGGATGGGAATACTCCTGAAGAGCCTCGTCTCCGTCACTAGAGTGACGCCGGCGTACAAGCTTTCGCGGAGGCAGGGCCCTGACTCGTACGTCATCTGTTATAGGATATACGTTGGCGAACCCCAGTTTCACAATTTAGGTTAGTTTCATTGTTGTCAGAATCGATTATCTCCAAATGATTAAATAAATAGATTGAATACTATTTATATTTACTAAAAAATGAGTTAGGGAGATGTAAGTTTCATGGTAATTAACATTAACAGTCTAATAGCGCAATAAATCAGAAAATAAAACTACTTTATTGCCATTCTTGCATTTTAGAAATGAATGTTGAAAGTTCAGGAGCACACTTACGTAACAGTTTCATTAATCATCATTTAAAATTGCGGCCGATTAAGAAAACGCTGATTGAACGTTTCCAGTTCTCGATTAGTCATCAGATTATTTGATCGAGTTAAAAGAGTTTGATAGTCCTAGGACACGAGGAAAAAAATGCCGTGTAATTAATTTATGGAAATACAAATATTTGGAGCTTATGTCTGCGTTTCGATTGCTTCAATATTAATTTTAACTTGACTTCTAACAAGTTATAAAAAAACTGACATATATTAAAGAAACATTTGGCCTTCATTTACAGTTAGGGGGTCCTTGTACAAATTGTCAAGGCTGAAGAGTATACCGATCAGACAGCTATTCAAATTTACATGCCCCCAAGTCTGATTTGACATTTCTCAGAAAAGTCTATTGCTTTTGATACACTTGAAAAGTCATTGAGTATTGTTTGTATTAAAATTCAGTTATCTGATGTAGAAAATATATTGTGAAAAGGAAGTGATTGGTTCAGAATAGTGAACAGTGTAATGAGACCTTGAATGGTATGTACTTTCCTGTTTGAAAATGTGCTAGTGGTCTCTCCGATGATTTTCCTCATGGTCAAGGTCACTTTACTGGCTATTTTTGCCGGCAATTCATCTTTCTTTCTTCCTCCCTTCCTTCCTTCCTTGTTCTTCTTTGAATTTCCATGTATTTGAATATTATTAAACTCTTATGCCAAAATATTTTTATCTGAATTATTTTGAATTACAAAATTGATCACACATTAACTGTGACTATATATACATATATGTTCTTTAAATTTCTCTATTTGGATATTGTGGATATTAAATTTTAAAAAATTCTAAGTTTATGTATTATATTTACAAAATCTCATTCAGAAATTCACCTACCTCCTATGGGACAAAAAAGTTTTTTCTAACTTCTTAAAAGTGAAAGTCAGATAGAAACTTTTCTCTGGTTGGATTTTGTTTAGTAGCATTGTCCACATAATGTTTTTATCTTTTATCATAATATATTATCTAAAGTGGGAATTTTTCTTTCACATAATAATATTACGTTGTTACAGAAATATATATTTGAACATCAGGTTTAAATAACAATGAAGATACCATTGATGTCTAATGCTAACTCAATTATGTTGGATTGTCGAAAGTCACAGTTATAAAAAATGAATTGTTCTTATATACACTTTGATGTTGTCTTTGCCATAAAAATTATTTTTTCTAACTTATAGGGTAATAAATAATTACTAATTAACTCCTAATTTTTATTTTGTTCCTCAAATATTAGTCAGAAAGTAAATTTTTAATAGCTAACTTCATCAATGCATGACATTTCTAAGCCTTGACATTTGTCACAAGGCCCACTACTTATAGCCTTGATTATTGGAGATTAATTTAATGTAGGAATTGTTCATTGAATTTTTTAATTACCAGATTTTATAATAAAATTTGTAATTTATTACAGGGGATGGTTACAATCAAGTGAGGGTGGGACAACTAAGCACCCCAGTTGGTACTATAAATCTATCTGTGGCTTACAGAACTAAAATGACAATATCACCTCAACACAGTAAGGATACCTCAATCATGCTGAAGAGTGATCACTTCAGGCCAGATTTCAGCCCAAAACATGCCAGATCAAATAACAGGTATGAGTTCTAACAAGAATTAATTTTTTTCACGAGTTCAAGTTTCAATCAGTAACAAATTTGCAGTTCCAAATGCTGTAAACGGAATTTTTTTTAGCGTTGCTCAATAATTTTTATTTTTATTCTTGTGATTTGCCGACTCATACAGTATCCATATTGGTAAAACTTGTTGCAAATGTGGGTTAAGTGAAGCAACAAGATCTGTAGAACGTGGGGGAAGGGGGCTGAACCTCCTAAAAGCAAACCTGTATTCTAAAAATAAACGTCCTCCCCTCTCACCTTCTCTCTCTCTCTCACTCTCTCTCTTTCTATTTCTCACTGTCTTCAGTGTAGGTTAAAGCACGAGTACCGTATTAGGCCTTGATTGAAAAGTGAAAGTTCGCATTAAAAGATATTAAGGCTGTTGCAAATATGCTCTCGTTTTAACAAAGAATAATGAATTAGATAGATACCTGGTTCATTGAATATTTATATACAATGAGACCTTACATTTCCTGTTGAATTTTAAAAGCTTTTAAATTATACCCAGAGGTCGTTGACCCCCCTCATTTCATTGACCTTCCCTATCTTGAATTTGGGCAATCTTTAGTTGAATTGAGAAAGACATTAGCACAGTAAACAACAAATATATATTTTATTTTTCTGAAAGAGATTCTTTTTAAAATACCAAAATCTATTGTAAAATATATATCAGAATTTGTCAAGCTTATTTCAATATATTTAATATTGAAAACAGCAAAATATATGAAATAAATACGGTTTTGTTATCATTTGTATAATTTATTATCATTTTATGTATGCACATTTAGTACATTGTTTATTAATTAATAATTATTAACTGTAGGGTATTTTTCTTATTTCTGCTTATTACTGATAATATTGCCACTGATAATACTGCTTGTAACCATAATTGCATTGTGGCTATATTTATTGTTTACAATCAAATTCATGTAAGTGCATTGTTGATAAACATATGTTTTGTTGAATTTTCCTTTTCCTGTTTATATTAGAGTTTGTGTGTAAGCAGGCATTGTAGTAGAAGCTAATCATTGTGTAAATGTGTTAATTCAACAAAAGAAGAACGTGGTTAAATTCCATTGACACATGATGCCTGGTGATGCAACATCCATTTTTCCTTTCTTTTCTGATCATGCATTGTTCAAGCCTTTTCATCTGGCCTTTGTCATTAAACATGTTTTGATGACCGTGCTTTAGTATTAGGGAAATTCAGTTCCATAATATATTAATAATTGCTTTGATTTGTTTATTTTATTGCCTAATGGCAGTAGTATTTTCAATGTAGTATGTTCAAATATGATGTATGAAATATGTTTTCTCTCCTTTAATTCTCGAATGTGAATGGAATATTTAAATTTTGCTCTTATTGAAATTTCCTTTATAGATTAAATGCCAATATATGTGGACGTTTGCTTTAAATAATTATATTGAAAATAGTCATAAAAAAGAAGACTAAGACCGCGAATATTTTTGAATATTAATACATCCGTGTGGTATTTTTAGAAGGAAATATACTTATTTTTTTAACATATCAGAAATTTGTGCTCTTTCATTGGCATTAAAAAGACTTCTGTATTCACAGTCATAAAAATAATATCAGATCCAAATTGATCTAGGATGCTCCTTCCTCATATCCTTGATTAATCACAGCATTCCGATATTAAGCAGTTGCATGTCCACAGGCTGTATCTATCACTCAAAAACACTACACTATAATGAATAACATTTACCCAATAGGATAGGGGACTTAAAGCCGGAATGAAATGAATCGCTTTGAGTCAAAGTAATCGATATTGTTTGTCTCTGACAGTGTCGACAACAGTAGCCTGCTGAGTGAGACCCTGAAAGTCGGTGCTTTCGCCGAGAGCGTAAGGCCGAGCGGGAAGGAGCCGGCAGACCTCGAGGTGCCTTTCAGCCGACTGCTCATGACACCGGCGGCTCCCCTGGGGCGCACTGCTCAGCAACAGCACCACCAGCAGAACAACCATCAGCACAACAACCAGCACCAGCTGGCTGCGGTCTCGCCCCCCGACAGCCCCACTAATGGACTACAGTCGCCGCAGAACAACCCTTCGAACGACGACAACGACAACGGCAACATTACGCCGACGCCCAGGCCGCCCTCCGTTACATCCCACGACGATTTCATTATGGTAGACTTGGTAATATATTGCTACTCTTAACCCCCACTCGTATCCAGATTCCCCCTCTGGCTTTAACAGAAATAGGGTTCCCCTATTAAACGTACTCTAAATCCACCTTGGTGAATCATGAAGAACCTACATTTTGAAAAATATTTTCCATGGATGTTAGCTAGTTCATAAGTAGGGACAGTGATCAGAGAAGTGGTCCCTCCGGTCACAAAAAGTGGCTCACTTGCACTACATAAATACAGAGAAATATTTGTTTTTAAGAAATTTAAGTAATTAAGTAAGTGTTTGTTTTTGATCATTTTTGAATATCTTATGATAGATAAATTACAAATTGATTTTTTTATTGCATTCTTGAGTCATGGTTTTGCAAATTCAAATTAATTAACATCGACATTTTGTAAGATTTTGCTAGTTCACATGCAGCAGGAACTAGCCAATCATTCAGTACATAATGTCAATTTGATTGTACTTTCAATATAGTTTTTGTATTATGTTAAAAATTAAGGATGTAATAAATTGATTAATTATTTTTAGTGTGAATAATGTAATATTTGTTTTTAAGTTTCTGTGGTACAAATAATAATGTGCAAATAATTTTTTATTTCATTCTTGAGTCACGGTTTTTTCTTCAACTCCAAATTTGAATTAATTAACATCGACATGTAAGATTTTGCTAGTTCACATGCAGCAGGAGCTAGCCAATCATTCAGTACATGGTGTCAATTTGATTGTACTTTCGATATAGTTTTTGTATTAAATTGATTAAGTATGTTCAGTGTGAATAATGTAATATTTAATATACCTGTTTTGTGGTCTGCGAGGGGTTGGAATACTGTAGGTTCGTGATGTTTCTGTCTCCTCTCGCTGGTTTGGTCTTTTGCTATTTTCTTGCTATACTTTTGCTTTTAGCAAAAGACCAAACCAGCGAAAGGAGACAGAAACATCACGAACCTACAATGTAATATTTGTTTTTAAGTTTCTGCGGTATGGATAGCAACAATTTTTACTATCTCGTTCTTCTGTTGCAGAAAACACCGTTTGCCGGTTCAAACGCCAACACGGATTTGGGGCTTTTCTACCGGGAGTGTCAGAGCGCACCACCCCTTCAGGGGTCAACTGACGAGCCTACAGTGGCTGAACAGGTTGGCGATCTGACGCGGCAGCTTGAAGCCTTCGAGACAAGCTTACAGGAGTACGACAATGTTATTACCGCACTATGCAACCCGGCGGACAACAATAATTGAACTGGCCCCAATAAAAAAAATTGTAACAGTTAAAAATGTAAATTTCGTTTAATTTATTCGTATTTTTTTATTATTATTATTTTTTTAAGCGAGTGCAAAACCAGACACTCGGATAACCGGGAAAAATATACAGGGTGTCTCTGCGAAGTAATTATTTATTTATTTTTCTTTTTTTGGGCTGTTGGTTTTTTAATTAGTTCTAGATAATTATCTATGAGGTACAATATATTTATATACCTTAATTTAATCTTGTTGATAGCCAAAGAAATGATCGATTGAAATTTGATCATTAAAAATGTATAAACAGTGTCAAAGCTATGGAAATTTAATTTTACCTGGAGTTTTGGAACAGATTTTATTTTAAATTATTTATTTTAGCAAAGCTTTATTATTTTACTGTAAGTAAAGTGAGGTCTAGTACTTTAATATTTCTGTTGATAAAATTAATTAAAATCATACGATGGTTTTATGGTATTATTTAATGATTTATAGCCTTCTACCAATAATGTTTTTAGTATGCCTATTGGTATTTAAAGAATCGTAATTAAATTGTAATTTTTATAGTCAGCAGTTGCAATTAGTGTTGAAATTGAATTTAATATTATTGTATATTGATCTGACAATACATATACTCCAGAATTCATATATTGTACTCACTTTACGTATGCATAACTTACATTCCTTTCGACTATTTTTAATTTGAATTAAGTTAATTTGTGTTTTCTACAGGAGTATTGCAGTATGTTGATGTCGGTAAAAATCTAACTGTCAACTGTTACATACCATTTCAAGATTACCTTTAACCCATTTGTTTCTAGATATGAATGGAATGGATTTTTATAGTATTATTACAGTGAACTATACTCACTCCCAGTTTACACATTAGACAGTATGCTGTTATTTCCTGACAATTTTTCCTTCTTTTTTATTGACACCCTGTATATATTTATATAACATCTTCTGTATATTAATATTTATTGTACAAATTGAATTGAGTTCCTTTAAAGAAACAAATTGTTTCAGCTTTATTTATCAGATTTCTTCTCTGTAAGGCGCCCTTAAAGGGGAAGACTTAGTCTTCAGTTAGGCATTAAAAAAACAATTTAAGTTAAGTAAATTGTTGTCTGTTTTATTTTAAGTGATTTGCTAGAGCTAACTCTGATTTCTTACAGAATGAGAGATTGGGTCTAATTGCTAAATGTGTTTAACATATCTAATGCTTATTTATTGAAAAGAAAAGATTGATACATAACATTGTATCTGTGACCAAAATTATATTTCGGCGGTTTCCTATATTCAGGATAATACATGCAATAGAGTATTTTTTAATTTTCGTTTAATTTATGAACTTTCTCATTCTTTACAATATTCCTTCCTTTCGATTGTGTTTCACTTTGTAATCTTTTTTCCTTTCAGAATGTGCTCAAAATTCTTGACCATGATTTAAAATATGCAGCAATATTTCATTAACTCATATCTATATATTCCAAACCAGGATTTAAATGTTTTTCAGTGGTTTATTTAATATGATATTTATCAATAATAATATCAATCACAGCAGTGTCCCTCATAAAAAGTAAAGGTTTTCAAAATTATCTGTAGGTCTATTGAAATAATTGTATACTTATTTATATTGAAACATAACAATGTACTTATATCGGGTCATCACTGTCAAGATTACTGTCCCATTTTATAAATTTGTTAATGTACCTGAAAGTTTTGTTTGTTTTTGCTATTTGTTTTGAAATTCAGTGTAAATTCAATTTAAATCTGTATTTTATATTCGGTTAAAAATACTGTTACATTTGGTTCTGGTTCTTCGTATAACATTTCACTTTATTGTTTAATTCTGCTCTACCTATTCAAGACTCAATTTTCTGAACTTTCTTTTATATGTATTCATCTGCTTTTATAATGGTGTACAATTTGTATTTATTGTACATAATAAGAAAGAAAGAAAAGGAAAAACATATTTTTGGTATATTATATTGAAGTATAAATCAAAACAAATACCCACTATTATTATTATTGCACCTGTTGAAAATGAACTTTGTCTTGTTTTTTTGTCGGTATCGGTATAAATTACTGTTAAACCTGAGGATTGTATCTTGAAAGTTTATGTGGCCTTATTAGTTTATTGCTTGTGTTGGAAAGGTTTTTTGTAGTAGTGGTCTCTTTTATAAAAGACTGCGGTAGTTCCTTACATTGGTAGAAAGCCATTTTGTCGATGTTTTGCTCAAATTGTTTATATAGTATTCCTCATGGGACTCTAGTTCTTTAGCATTCTTTTTATGTATATCTCAAGTTCTCCCAACTACGTTTACGTACTTGGAGAACATTTGAATATTTCTGTGTATATAATCTGTCTCCAAATATCGAATTTAATATTTTGGATATTAATATTCATGTTGTCATAAAATAATGGTTTTTTTTTGTTTTAATTTTAACTTTGGGATCTGGTCAATATAAGTACTATATATATATTTAACAACACTTCATACTTTAGGTTTTCATTTGTGTATATGGAAAGTAATTTTTTTATATACATAGAATAAGTATACACAAGAGTTTGTTTCTAGGCTGATCATACTGAAAATGTTAAACATTTAACAATTGTTAATGTGTGAGGCAATTATTATTATTACTATTATTAAGAAAAAAGCTTTATATTATCTGTATATTATACATATGTTATTTAGTGTGAATGTTTATCCAATGTATATTAAGTGTTATTGTATATTTCTTCAAGGAGTAAATAACTCTGTCCCATTGCATATCGTTAATATAATATCAGAGGATGGTATTTTTTGTCTTTTAGGGTGATCAACAATTCACAGTTTTTAGTACCTAGTAGAAAGTCAATTATTTTGACCGGGATTGTTGAATTTGCCCTGTTGGAATGAAATATGATCTAGTTATATTGTCGTTTGTAAAGTTTGTTGGCTTCTGAAAGTTGAGAACAGTTGATCGCTTCTTGAATAATAGGGAGAAGTTACATTTTTGGAATAATATATTCGGACTTATATTACAAGTATTTGAAACGTATACTTGAAATTATCGCTGCTTTAAAACATTTAGTATGTATGTACGGTTATTTATTTGCTTGCTTTAAATGAAACAGTGGTGGTAGAAGCATTGAATAATTAAAAAGCTATACCTTTCAATAATTGCAGCATTGTATTTAAGAATTTATACCAGAAAAAAGGCAGTATAAAAGTATTTCTTAAAATTGAAATACAATATCAACATGTATATTTTTTTATAAATACAAAATTGAACAAAGGCTAAAAATACTTTCACTTTACTATGTGCAGAAAGTAATTTATGTGATGTATGATTAATGTACAAAACTCATTTCTTAATGTTCTATATATTGTTCGCACAATGCTGTGAAGAAGAAACAACACTGTTCACCAAAAAGAAGTTATCCAAAAAGAAATCATTCCAGCTTATTTTATGCTCTTGCAAATTGTTATTGAAGACTGATTAATTTAGCTCTTGGCTTGGAATTGATTTTGAATCGACCTTTTTAAAGAGTTTAACAGTAGTTCATCATGCAAACGATAGATTGTAGTTACATTATTTAATCCCACATGTGAGAAAATATACTAACTTCAGCATGTTATGTGGTATGTTTTAATATCTATTTCCATTTCTTTCTTTTTATTCTCCCTTAATTCAATAAAACTTAGTTCACGGATGTTAAAATAAATGTTTTATTTCAATTTATTTTTTTGTTTTTATTTTTTTTTAGCTGAAGCACCCGGCCTTGCTTGGGGGGTTCACATCAATAAGAAAGCAGAATTGTAATTAAAGATATGTTTATTACAATACTTGAGGGTGCATTACATTCATAGTTTTACCTTTCTGTGCATTAACAAAAATGTAAGAAACAAGTACTGGTGGTGTCACTATTTTGGGTGGATTGGAGAGAATTGGGGGGTTTATTGGAATTTATTTTAATATTATTATAGCCAAGAAAACGGACTTGGGTTAGAGAAAACTCAGGTTTTTTGTGTCAGGTTCTAACCCAAGTCAATTTTTTGGGCTTTTACTCAACCTAAGACAAGAAAAGTGAGTCTTCTCTGCCCAAGTCGGTTTTCTTATCTATTCCCAGCTATAATACATATTCAAATAAATTGACATAAACCCCAAATTCACCCTAATCCATCCCAATCCAAATTTGTGTGTTGAGACAAGATTACTGTCCTGTTTATTTTTTTATCCTGAACTAGTGGAGATAGGTATTTACAGTTAGATAACTTACTAATTCTATGTTAATAATGAATGGTACAAGAAGCAACTTTAATAATTAAAAGTTTATTGCACCTGTGATGGGAACTGTTAATTTAATCCTCGTTGATAATAGAGTAAAAACTTCGGGTCTGTTTAAGAAATTATTTGCTTTCCAAAGTATTAAAAATAAAATTCTGAAGTTGTACTCCTTTAATATAATTACTAATTAAATCTGATTCTAAGTAATTTGACGGATCCAGTGATACACAGGTGGGATTTTTTAGACAATAGTGGTAAAAACGATAAAATAATTAAAATGTGTAATTAATAAACTTGTGTGTTAAGAATTTGAACCTATATCCAGTATTCGTATGGTGCCCACGGTTGTTGGCAGACATTTGTCAATTAAAGATATGTTTACTTGAAATAATGATCAATGGTCCAATCCATATCGATATGAGCCAATGCACAAGACAAATTAGTCAGACTAACATTGACCAACTTGCGTCTAAGTTACAATGCCACAGATGGTATGGCCTTGTTAGTCAACGACAATGGAAACTGCCGTGGATACCAAACGAATCCTGGATACGATTCAAATTCTTTAATTTTGTCAGCAAATTTGGCTTTGATCCTTGTCAGATTTAGGGGCGAGTACGGCACGGAAATACTCTGTCTAAAACTGCGCTGCTGATAGGTTTATTTGATTATTGGGTGCGTTTTCCAGTTATTATTGATTGTCGGCCGAGTTCATTCTGAGCGAACTTAAGTTCTCCCGAACGCAATATCTGTTTTATTGGGCCAAATAGGTTGCCGAGGCAATATTGATCCATGGACCAGTCCATTCTTGTGTTTGAACCCGGCAAGTTCAGCTCAGTGCCCGTATCGAGATTCGCGTTCGAGGCGCGAATATCGATAGCGGCCGAACGATAGTTCGGGTTTTTCACATCTGACCGGGAGATAAATAACTGCCGGTTCGAATGTCCCTCGACTGTGTACTGTCCTCTTCGTCTCCAATCCGTTTCGGCATGACATCCACCCAGGAGTTCCTGGACGAGTTGACGAACGCGGCTGTTGAAAGCGGCGAAGTTGAAATCCTGTCAAGGTGCGGGAATGCCGTCGACAAAGTCAAAGCCTGCTTAGAGAATACTACCATCAAGTAAGTATTGTCCATTGTATTGCCGGTGGAAACTGTTAACTGCTTAAGGACACCGAGGGATAATACAATTTTTAAAAAAGTATTGCCCCTGAACTTCACGTTAAATTAAAATTGTTGGTTGGCTGTTTAGTGTAATAGTTTTGTAATTTATTTAAATAGCGCAATAGGCCCTTGTGGCCAGGGTTGAAAACCCTAAAAATGAAAATGTGAGAAGGGGAACAAATAATTTTTTCCAAAAAACAGCGGTACATTCAAGAATCCAGTCCATGTTCAAATTTTAGTTGTAAGTCCTTGTCAAGAGCCCCTTCCATCTTATTATTAAACTCTAGTCTACTTAACTCAAGCACTACAATATCGACTTCAAAATAGAGCGTATTGTGCAATACATTTTCAAGGAACCATGGGTGAAATAATAATAAAAATGGCCCTCCCCTTTTCATGCAAACTGAACCGGTTATTGACAGTAAAAATAAATAAACTATGTATAGTTTGTGTCAGGAATTCCTTGTCCATCTTTTTAATATCTTGTTCGCATATTTTATGTATGTACTCCAGCATCTAATCCATATTATCTACGAAAAATAGAGTTGCAATCAACAGAACTCAGAAAATAAAGTTTTATTTGGTTATCAAATTAAAGGTGTCTTAAAGCAATATTACGATTTTGTTGACTAAATATTGCTCACCCTGTCGCTTCATAGATTTCTTCAAACAACAACAATGCTCAAGCATAATCTCTAAAGTGTATTAATTTAGAATGTCTATGATTTTCCCGTGAGCACTTATATATTGCCTGTTCCACAATAGGTTCACTGAAGAATTTGTTCACTTTTGCTCCAGGTGGAACAATAAAGAATGTTGTTACGTAACATTGCAATTTGAATATATGCTCAAGTCAATAAATGTACATTTTAAATATTAAGACAATTGGTGTAATCATCCTCTCATATCCCAACCTGACCCAGCTAAAAAATGCATGCAACACCAGGCACAGTTATTTTTCAACCTCTTACAAAATACTGTACAAAATACAATAAAAGAACTTTATAAATGAATCATTGTTTTAAGAATGACGTTTAAGAATACTGTATCTTGTTTCAGGACCCTGATTGACAGTTGGATTCGAAAGTTTACAGAAAATCCGCGTTCTGTAAAGTGCGATAAGAGAGCCCATGAGTTCAGGGAGAGAGGAAATCGCTATTTCAGGAAAGATTATCCTCTTGACTCTTTGCCCTTCTATTCATCGGCCATTAGAAATGCAGTTTATGAAAGCTATGAGCAGCGACTCTCCTACGGGAACAGATCAGCAGTGTTCTATCACATGGGCGAATACGAAGTAGGTTGAGCTTTCCTTGAATCGATAAAATTTGGTTAAAAACAAAATGTAATCTTTTCTATTTTTACTTCAGCTTTGTCTGAAAGACATCGAACTCGCCCTCGAAGAAAGAAAATGTCCAGAGAGACTCACAAAACTCTTTGTCAGAAAAGGGAAGGCCCTCACCCAGTTGAAAAAATTTGATGAAGCATTGGTGGAATTCGACGCTGCCAAACGCATGTTGGCAACCTTGACTGATACTATGAATGAAGATTTGTTTTTAAAAAGTAAGTATTTTATTTAATTCTTGCTTGTATCAGTTGCACAGCTTGGAGCTTTCGAAATATCATCACGCCTATTAACATATAAAATGATTTTTATATATTTTAATACCATTAGTCCTACAATCTTCTGTCTTCATTTCTTGATGTGGTGTTATACAAAACCGATTTTGGCTTGCGTGTATATGCTTTTATAGAAATGATTTGGCTTAGAAGCTGATTTTCTAGGGTCCATTCAATTTTTCCCAAACTACCATATCCGTGCGCTGACAAAGTTATTTTTAATTTAGAATTCAATTACTACAAAAATGAGATTAACGGGGGACTGGAGCAGTTGAGGAATTTAAAAAACAAAGCCGATCGGAATGAAGATGATGATGAAGAAGAAGAAGAAGAAGAGGATGATATGGAACCCATTCCCTGTGAACCTGTATTGTCATATGGAGCCAATCCTGATTTTCCATCTGCCTCTGTTGCTGTCGAGTTGAGGTATACTGTGCGTTTGTATTTAATGGTCGGCTCAAAGTAATTATGACTTAAACTGTAAAATGTTCTGGGTGTATTTGAGATCGACTAAAACAAGTGATTGAGCAGATTTCAGACATTCTGTAGAATAAATTTCAACAGTTAATTTGTGAAAACTTAATCCTGACAAAGTTCAAATATAAGGCTGCTGCTCCCAATATGACTGGCCTGCTTACAAGCACCCAATGTGATTGGGTTAGTCTGGGTTTGATTCCCAGTGACCAGAAACTTGAGGCTTTTGAAAGAAATGTTTAGAGGTACAGAATGCGTACAAATTTATTCTATTGGGCTGCACCATTGATCAAATACTTTGCAGGGAAACTCGTGAGAAAGGAAGACATGTTGTTGCTAAACAGCGTATTAAACAAGGTGATACTTTGTTTGTTGAAAAGCCGTACGCATTCGTCATACTCCCCTTGGGTGTTGATCACTGTCACTATTGCTGCAAAAAAGTTTTGAATCCTCTACCGTAAGTGTTTCAATATCCTTACCCGTTCACTTATTTTTTCATACAGCGTTGTCCATTATATGCATTAATAAGTTTTATTAATTTTTTAAAAAATCTAGATGCTATCATTGTTCCGTGGCTGAGTATTGCAATGAGGAATGCCGTGTCAAAGGCTGGGAGACATTCCACAAGTGGGAATGCGGAGGAGGCATCGACCTCTGCCATTCTTTCGGCATTGCTCACCTGAGTTTGAGGCTTGTTATGATAGCTGCAAATAATGAAAACAATCCTGAAACGGAATATCATCGTGTCCAATCGCTACTGTCGCATCTCGATAAACTCAATCCGCAAGATCTGTACCAATACACACTGGTGAGTATAGGGCAATTGAGATTAGTTATTTTTAAAATGTAGTTTTATAAATTTAAGGTGTCTCTTGGGTGGTACGCGATCTTATATCTCCATTAAATTTAGTCTAAATTGACCTTTTTTAGATTGGCCATAGCCCTGTAGCATAGCAGGGGTGCTGTTGTCTTCCCGTTGCTTCAACATTTTTTTCTTGTTTTCTGTTTCAGACTGCCTCAATTCTGGTGACATATTTGGAACTCTCCACCGATTTTTTCCAGGACAAAGACAAGGATCACGTGTTCAAGATCGGGGGAGCCATTCTCGAGCACATAGGGCAGTTGATATGCAATGGACACTCCATAACCGCGCTCCAGCCTATCGGTGAAGGGGATGACCAGGACTCCGATGTTTACGATGAATCGGTTATCAGGGTCGCTACCGCTATTTACCCATCGGCGAGCATGATGAACCACTCGTGCGATCATAACATCATGCACAGGTACGGTATTGTTTTGAACAGTTTTGATCTGTTTTCAACGCGGTTTGGTTTACAGAAAAAAGAAATTGCGATCATCAGTATTATAGCAGGGGCCGTGGTATCAGAGGTTTACGCTTTGAACCAGAATTTTACGCTTTGATTGCAGAAAGTTAGGATAATAAATCTGAGTGCAGGTTCAGATCAAGCTTAATACACATACTATGCTCTAGCATAAAACTATGGGGGGGGGAATAATATTATTAAATGTTAATTATGTTTCAGCTTCTACGGTCAGTATTTGGTTGTTAAAGCTTCAAGAACTATCGAAGAAGGAGAAGAAATTTTTAATTGCTACGGTATGTCCGGGTATTGTGTTAATTCTAAAAATTGAACGTTGGCTCTTTTATACCTGGTACAATGGTAATGGAATTACAAGATATGTTACCAAGTCTTCTTTGAGCGGTAAAAATTTGGTAATCGCAACCATTATTTTTCAGGTCCCCACTACAGGAGGATGGAACCAGAAGAGCGACAAAGGTTGCTGTGGGAGCAGTACAGGTTATAAAATCATTATTTCGTTTTAAATTACAATAGACAATATACAAGTATGCCGGTCCGCGACCCTCTCTACACTTATATACACGAATATTAGGTCTAAATATATTAGTATTGCGCACAATGTTGGTATGGTAATCGGGAAAAGTTACAATAATAAAAACCTGAGAACTTGAATTATACAGGTTCAAGTGCGATTGTAAACCTTGCACGGACCCGATGTACAAGAACTTCTTGATGAAATTCTCCGCATTCTTGTGCCCACACTGTATGGGCCCAGCTATTTTTCACTCTGGCCGCGAACCGCAGCTATTCCACGTCTGCCTTCAGTGCGATCGCATTATCCAGTACGCGAATTCGACGCAGTTGAATGTGATCAAGGGTGATACCGCCTACAAGACCGGTATTCGGGAGTACTTTCCATCCGCTAACCGAATTTCTAAAAGCAAAATTTCTCCCTTATTTTATCTTCTTTTTTTTTCAGGCGAAGCTCAGATGTTGGGGGGTGACTACAGGTCAGCAGTTCAGAGCTTCCTGAAAGCATTGTTCTATCGAAAATTGGTGTACTACAACCGCCATGAAGGCATACGCAATTGCTTGGACAAAGTCGCTAGGTGCTATGCAATTTTGAGTATGTACTATTTTTTTATATAGCGCAATTGGCAGATTACAGTCACCTATGCAATTATGCTTTAGAATATGTGCAAAAATGTTATGAAATGTTTGTTATAAACAAATATGCTTGAGCCGTTCATCCCATCACAGTTATGTCACATCATAAATTGTTATTAAACTAAAAAAATAATAAATTTCGTTAATTCTGCCATTGTACAAAAAAAAAGACTCGTGCTTTCAGATGAATATGCCAAGAGCTTCGAATTTATCGAACAGACTCTGATGAGCCTTGATGATCAGTTCGGAGACTGCAGCCCGGAGATGGCTCATGAACTAACCAAATTATGCGAAGCCTCTGTTAAAATTATAGAGCGCACACCGCCGCACAATACTGGGTAATTTTGCATGCTTGTAAAACGTTACTTGTATATGTTGATATAATTTATAAGTTAAATAACTTCTGATCCTGAAACAGAAATATTCATGTATTTAAAACTTGGAACTTGTGTGTTGTAGGCCCATAATCAGGAAAGCATACAGGTACACGGAAAAGACAAAAATAATAGTCGAAATTCTATTTGGGAAATGGAGCAAGGAATATCAGGAAATTTATCGAATAGGTTATGCTCTTCAAACATTCTCTGAATATTTTTTTGGTTAATGATATGTATCCTATTTTTTTATTTTGTTTCGCTTTAAATGGTCGTATATTTTTTATGTATGAATAAAGTATAAGAAAAAAAAATATATCTTTGTTGAATAATAAATTTTAAAATATAGCACTGAGTCCATGGGCTTTCTGCATTTAGTTTAATATTTCAAACTTTATTTTTATAGCTGGAAAATATCAGAACAATGTGATGTGTAGTAAGATATATATATATATATATATATATATATTTAAAAATTCAAAACTGATTTATAATTGTTGAATAGATATCTAATGCTGTCCAACCTGTTTCTTTTAGAGCAAATCCTAAATTTTAATTTCTCCATTTGTGCCAAATCAAAATTATATTAGTGGTATTATAAATGTTACCTTATATGTCAAATGGCATATATTTGTTAATTTGTATTATTGTTCTAATAATAAAAGCAAAAAAATTAATTCCTAGTATTACTGTAGGGTAGAGTCCAGTCCTGTTTCATGTTGAAACCTCTTAAAAAAAGACTATATTGTTTTCCCACAATAACTATTGTGGTTCCACAAAAGCTATTTTGTAGTGGCACAATGTTTAATAGTATTCAATGGTCAAGGTTAATTTCTGAATAAGGTTGAAAGTCTAGCTAGTAGCATAACAAATATTTTAACATTAAGATATATACCTTAGAGCAAACAAATTTTAATGCTTTCATGTCCGATGTAGCAACCAGGAATGTATTGAAGGATGATCAACTTACATTCTCCTAATACAAATCCTGGTAATTAGAAGAATTCATTTTGAAAGTACATTGCATATTTTCATACTGCCCAATTATTCCTATTAGGTAATACCATTATATGCATATGAAAAGCAAAAAACAATACCCATAAAGGGAAATAGTTGTTACCCAGACTGTAGTTGTTTGGAGCAGCTCTGTGCATACAATAAAGTAAGTAGACTTCATTAAGGATGAATATCAAGACAACAACATGGACATTTTTAATCAAAATAATAATACAACAAAGAATTACACATTGAATTCAATTATAAAATTAGACAAACAATTTGGAACTATGGAATTTTATGCAGATATATGCTGCTAACTGGGGAAAAAGAAGAAAAAAAATTTAATTTTCATTTATCATCCATTATTAATCACAATTCATTTGGGTCTTCAAACAATTAAAAAATTAAACTTTATTTTCTAATTTTAACAATGGACACAGCAATATACATATTTAGTATTTTAACCAACAATCGATTTAAGCAAACTACTTTTCATTTTTTTGTTTTTTTTTAAAGTTATTCAAATGATAATTGGTACACCGAGAAAATACTGATTAAAATTCAGCCAAGTTCAGAAAATGAATTTGACCCGAAAAGAGGTATAGAGATTTGTGTCAGAAAATGAATCTTACATTTAAAATACCTATTTGTCTTCGATTAGACAGCAAACATTATTTTTTAATTTAAATAATTAAACTGTAATTCGCAATGATTTGTATAATGTATGACGCATTGACATTAAATTAGCTCCTATGTGCATTCGACATAAAATCCCAATTGGAAATTTTACTCTCTGGCAAAATTGCACTGTTGCAGATGTACAGTGTCACAGGAATGTTAACCTAATACGGGAACTAGAAAAATAGTCCTGTCCAAAATCTGGACATAATAGAGAAACTTATTTTCATTTTAAAACGAAAATATTTTTAAATACGTTCAAAACCTAAAATTATACTATTTTCTCAAGGAAAAAATAAATAAATATTCTAAATTATTTTTAAAAGTAAGTTTATATAGTCATTCAAAAATATTTTTATTTCCTGATGAAAGCTTTGAGAGGACTCTGTTTTATAGATTCCGAGGCATAGTTGTGGGTTTTTTGACATTGTCCGATTGAGAATTCAATTTAAAATAATCATCAAAATAAATGTCATTATTTAAGTGCTTGCCAATTAAAAGGAAATAGAAAAGATTCAAAATATGACAAACATCGCTGGACACATTTTTTTACACCTATTATATGACACTCTTTTTTTTTTAAATTAATACAACTGGCAAAAATGGATTATTTGATAAGTGGAATGCAACTGTATTTGGCCAGCCAAAGATTGAACCAAAAAAATAACACTAAGCGATAATGGATGTTTTCCTTGTCGATGACAAGCTTTCCACTAAATTTTTATTGGTTCAGAGATTCCCAGGCGTCATCTTCCAATCGGTTTTTCGAATTGTTCACGGTCTTCAATTTGTTGAATTTTGCCTCCTCTTTCCAAGAGTCCCATTCTGTTTTCATCGGGCCATTTGCATTCCTATAAAAGGGAAAAACGATTGTTTTAAGTTTAAGGATGCCTCGCAAGAATTTCTCAGAAACAATATGCCTGATGGATTATGCTATTAAAAAATTATATTACATATATCAATTTAAAGTTAATCTATAATCCCTTGCTGAAACCAAATGTAAAAAATATACTATATAAAAATAATAAATCTTTAAAGATAAAAAAGAAAAATATTTCATTACAAAATATGAAAATAATTTGAATTCTATTCCAAAATAAATAGTCTTTTCCAAATTAAATATCTAATTGTTTCCACAATTTGTTCCTTAATACTTATACTTAAGGGAGAGCAGTACAAATGGCAAGTATTCTAAAATCCTACCTAGGACTTGTGTCGACGAGGAGCGAAGATTTCTCATTAGCCGATATAGAAGATCCACTATTGTTTAGAGAAGAGGGCGGTTCTCCTGCCGGAGAGTCCAAATTGTCACCGCTACCGCCCCCCGGGGAAGTGGCTGGACCCGGAATATTGCTGCCGGCTATATCCTGCCATCCCCGCCTTCCCAGTTCTCCCACCTGCAGTCGTTCCACAATCCAATTATTACAACCTGCACTCCCGATTAAATTACGATTCCCCAAATTCAAACTGAAACGATGAATGTATTTTCTGTATGTTCGTGATGTTTCTGTCTCCTATAATATTATAGAAAACCTGGAAATCTACAAACATAAGAAAAACAAAATTATAAATGAGAAAATTAATTCCCAGAGTGACCCCCATATTTGCCCCTATAATCCTATTAAAGGATCACACCCCCACCCCCAACCACCACACCATCCCCTTTGGACAATCTGACTCACACATAGAAAAAGGATTAACAAAATCCAAAAACAAACATAACCACCAATAGCAATAACAGAACACATATATATATATAAACGACTGACAAACATTACAGTACATGTGACAGTGACAGTGCAGTGAGGATGCCCAAAAAACATCCAAAGTGCTAACAGTGACTAACACCGCTACTGAAGATGGCGAGCGGCCGAAACCGGTCTAGCAAAAGACCAAACCAGCGAAAGGAGACAGAAACATCACGAACCTACAGAATTCCAACCCCTCGCAGACCACAAAACAGGTATATTGAATGTATTTTCCATTTTTATATTCAGTAAGGTTAGAATAAGCCTACAGATTGTATAATCCTTTCAGCCAGATTGAATTTGAGGATATTAAACATAGAATATTGCCCAATGAGTCTTGGTGGAGAAAACGTATGATTAACAACTTAATAAAATTTCATAGAACGTAATACGTGTGTGTTTGTTTGAACTATAATGAATGGCATCAATATAGTTTACTGTAGATGAAAATGAGTCCTACAGCCAATTCAGTTTTATTTAACATTTAAGTATAACCAATCTAGTTTCTTACGGAGTGTTCTGGTTTTAAGATGCTTTCAAGACAATTTAAAAGAATGAGAGATAGATTTAGTTTGATTTTAGAAGAACCAAGGCAGGCAACTGACTTATTACGATACCTTATGTGTTCATGATATACCTAAAGCAAATGGAAAAATTCGAGTACATGAAAATTTTAATGAGAAAATTAAATATGAGATGAAAATATTGAAACTTAATGGACAAAAATTAAAATGATTAAAAACATATTCCCTCGGAAAAATAATCTTTAACAGTAGATGCATTTACCTTGTTCGCCAATTCTGACACTTGGCAGGTAACATCTTCCAATAATTTTCCTTCTTTCACCTATATAATCAATGTAAAAACATGAGTAAACAAGTCAAAATGAACATAAGAAATAACATAAAGAAAATAAATGAACTCAATAAACAGTAAATAATAAATGGTAAGTGAGCAAATGAATAGACCACTGTGATGATGATATTGAAAATAATGTGAAAATAATAAAAAATAACAAAACTTTTGTTACCTTGTCACTTATTGTTCCACTGATTTCTGCGGCCTTCTGGGATGCCATACTGCCAACTTTCATCGCTCCCTCTGTCGTTTTGTTTGCTATTTTGATCGCAGATTTAGAAAACAAAGACCATCCCTGAAAAAAAAAATGTATTGAAATGGTAACAAAATTATTATCAGATTATTGTTTAATAGTTCTTTTCAACTTCTGCTTACAATTTTGAAAATTAAACTTCAGAAACCTTAACTACTTTACATATTTGTCATTACAATGAGTTCAAAGGAAGAATAATAAAGCTACTTACACTTGAAAGCGAAGAGACTGCATTGTCAAAAAATTCTTGAGAGGCACTCCTTGGTGGAGGATCCATTGTGTATCCGAATCCAGAATATTTTCCGCCTTGGTTCGGTGGCAAATCACTGCGAAAAAATATTTATTGCCTACTTTATATATATCTTCAAATGAAATAAAAGTCATCCAATATAATGAACTTCATTTAGCGTGTCAAGTTGGTGCAGTTTTAAAAGCAAAATATTTTTCTTTTAATAAATACTTCAAGGCTGCGATTGGAAATCTTAGTAGGACATCTCGTTAAAAATAATCTTTTGACATCATTCAGGGTGAATTTGACATTAAATGTTCTTTGCCAGGTTTCTTTACTTATAATTGGCAGTTTCAATAACGGATGATGCTCAGAATATCGAAAGAGTCAATGATGTTATTCTGAAACACACATTAGCCACTCAAGTCTCTTGTACTAGTAGAATACATTTTTATTGAAACAATATTAGATGATATGATATGATTCAAAAGATTACAATGAAAAAAGTGTGATAAGAAATACAGCAGCAAATAAGATTAAAATCTTATCACAAAAGTTATCTGACAGACAATTTCTAGTTAACAGAAACGATCTGAATTTTACATCGCTGAAATTTAAAAAAATCTTTTTAAATTACATACATTTCTTCCATTATAAGAATGATATTTTAATGTTTGTAATTTTTAATGTTGTGTAACATTATGAAGTATTCTCTTGTATTTTTTTCAAAATTACAGACAAATTCAGTTGACCTGTTTTGGAAATCAGAATTCAATTTCAACTTATTTTCTTATTAACTTTTAGTGACATCCTTGTTGAATCAATGGATACATCCTACACTGCAAGGATCCTTCTGCCTGCCATTATTTAATTTACAAATATTAGGCACCTACATAATAATCACATTACCATAATAATAATTTTACAACCTTTTTCTGAAATAAAATGTTATATAGAAGAATTTTTATATATAAAAGGTATATTACTAACCCTTGTAACCCTTTTAAAAATATGCTGATTTATTTTTAAGATTATCAATGTTTTACATAAAATATTTTATGAACCAGAACTAATGCTCTTTTGGTATATGCTCCTTTCTTGTGTAATTTTGAATAAGACTTTGCTTGCAGCATTGTTGAATTCAGGAAAAATCCAATGCTGCAAGCCATATTCACAAATGAAAATCTTCACTTTCACGAAGTGCCAAACTCAAAATATCAATACTGTCATATTTTCCAAACTGGCACAAGTGTATACAAAAAAAAATGTATACAGAATGTTCAATTTTTGCTTTCCAAGAATAAAAAAAGTTTCTAAAATAATGCGGACTTGGCACATTCAATGGTGTGTACAATTAATAATTTGTGTGATTCCAACTACAGGAATTAAGTTTAGGGTGGGTGCAAGTTGAATGCACAAATGAAGTGCTGAATAAAACAAAAAATACACTGACTACCAGTCACAAAATTGTCCAACAGGACATTGACCAATGGAGAGCATTGCATTATGAGAACTAGGAAAAATATATATATATATTTATTACTCACTCTGGTCTGCTAGAATTTTCCAATTGTTTCCTGGCGAAAAATGCCTCTTTCTCATCACGGAACTCCTGTGTGCTGTAATTCTGATATCCGCCCCCGTTATTGTAAGATGAATATCCAGATTCGCCATTTCCATTGTCACCGATCACACCGAACTGCTCGTTCTTTGGCTCCTCCCTTCAATTGTCGCCAATGAATCAATAGTCAGAATGAAAATTGAAATTAGATTCAATGAAAAGCCACAATAGATACTTGGACAAACGCTCACAACTAAAGATGAAAAAAGGTTTACACCAGCAGGTCTTTATTCAGCACTAAAGCCATGAAAGCATCAATATAATAATTATTAAGTGTAAATTTATACTTATATTTATATTTTAATTCTAATATTGTCTTCAGAGAGAAATATGCAAGTTCACAAAAACAACTCCACAAAAGGTTTTGGAAAATATCTAATATCGTAGCGTAAAATTAAAAATCAATATTTATGACTTATCTATGTTTACTAGCCAGATAACTAAAGGTAGTAAATCTACAAATATTTAAAAGCAGCACCATATGAACAGTACTGTGAGAAAAATTATTTGTTAATTATTGGGTGTTTAACTTACACTTTGTTCTGATATGTCCCTGTGTAATTTCTTGCTGGAGAAGTCAAGATATTCCATTCTTTACCTTGTGCCAAAGTTGATACCTTAATTAGGGGAAACAAAATTAATTTTGATATTTACAATTAGTTTAGGCTTATAAATTAATACACTAATTATTAATATTTTTTTAAACTTCTCTCTTAAGCAGTCAGAATGAACATTATTTTTACAGATGTTTCTTTCTTTTGTCAATTTAATATTTGTTTAGTGTATTGAGTCAGTAGATGTACGTTATAACATCTAAATATATGTTATAGTAAGATCAATAAAGAGATCAAAACTTTGTACTACAATGTTTACAAAATTTGACTACCATTTTACATGAATATAACATGTCCTAGGTACATTTATTTCAAATAGACCATATATAAAAAATTGAAGAAACAAATTAGTTGAAAATATATGACAAATGTAAGTAAAAAATCAAGAAAATAAAAAGTTAGTATTTCTTACTTTGTCTCTGTACAGAGCAGCTGCTCGAGTATTGTACCTCTTTTGGATTGGCGCTGTTTCATCCCAATCTTCTTGGCTATCGAAGAAATCCCGAGCATTTTTGTTACCACCCACCTTTGAACATTAACACGATCAGCATTCTTGAAAAATAAAGTTTAAACATCCTTCAATTATGCTAAATTAAATTCCAATAGCATTTTGAAAACCAGAATTAGACAAAAATAATTATTTAAAAAAGTAAATTCTTGTATTACATGATTCCCACCAAACCTAACAAGGAAAAATTAAGAAATGAATAACATTTTAATATCTAAATATTAATTCAATAGTAATGTATTTTCATGTAAAATAAACTTGAATTCATTTTGGTAAAACACTTATATAAGAATAATGTTGAAGGTAATGATTAATTATTTTGGTCTATTCAATAATATTAAAATATAGTGATAAACACAATTATATATTATAAAATTTAAAGCTAGCTTTAGATTTAAAACCAATTAATAGAAAATGAAAAAACTATTTCCAATGATCTATACAACCCTACCTATTAATAGCTTCTTTTCAAGTGTGATGGGCAACAGAATATTTATATTTTAACTATTTTTCTTTATTTAGTTTAAAAGATCAATTTAAAAATACAAGTTGTGCAATAATAGATTGATATTTTAAATAAAACAACTTTTTAATTTAACAGTTCTAGAGAGATGAAAATTTACTCTCTGGAACTACAAGGTAAAATTAGTATTTTTTCTCTTTCAATTGACATATGATACAGCCTTGATTTCATGCTTGTCATTTTGCCCTGTTAAAAAACCAACACAGCAATATACCATATGTTTTTTAGTACAGTATGGAGCAAAGGTCATAATAAAAAATCATTCATAAGTGGGAAGCCATTCTAACGGAAGGATTATAAATTTTGAAGTAAATTGTTCAAGAGGATGCCTGTATAAATAATACGAACATTCTAAAAACAATTATTCAAAATTTTCTTTTGTGCACCTACTTTCGTGCTACTATATAGTTCAATACTTTTGTTACAGATACAAAATAAATACCTTCATCTTTTCAAGTTCGATGTCCTTCCACTTATCCATGCTGGTTGACCTGACAAAAGACAAGTGGACTCCAAGCCCTCGGTGTTTCCCAGAGCATTCCAAGCAAATCCAAATGCCATAGGTGACCGATGCCCACTGTGGGTTGTGGGTTCCGCACTCGAAACATTTCTGCAGAAAGGAAATTATCAGGAATGAATTATCAAAAATTTCAACTTTTATTGATTCATAGAACCGATAATTTTATACAGAATTACTAAACTGTAATATTTAGGACACCGTCATTCAAACGGCCAAAACCAGACTGATGTATGCACTGTGACTAATTCGAATTGGAAAAATAAGTGGCCAAGAACATCGCGATTTTCAAAGCTGGTAAACTGCAGCGGTCACTTTTGTAGGACTAACATTTGGGCGTGGAGAAGCGCGGTGGCCAAAAGTCTAGTATTCGAACAAAGGAAATTATTTCTGAAAAAAATATGGGTAACTCGACTACTGTCAAGGGTAAGGCGGGGAGGGAGTACCCTAAGGGCCGACATAGCTGAGATGTTACCGTGTTGTCGTTCTTGGTCATGAGATCTTTGAGTGTACGCCTGGTCCTGGGGCTCGCCATCGTTGGTCTCGTGTCGGTGGCGAATTCAACAAATATTCATAACTCGGAAAGCACTGAGCTCGGGCTGGATATTCCGATAGGCGTCAGACGTATCCGGGGCCCGGAGAAACTAGGCACCCAACAGCAAGAGAGGAGGAGCACGGTGGAGGGGTGGGGGTATACGCTCTTACCAGCTGTTGACCGTGACGTGTCGCAAAACCGAATTCGGAAAATTATAATTTTCTTTTAATCTTCAAAACCGAATTTTCCGGCGTCTGTTAAAATCCCGTCTCTCCGGTCCTTAATTTTTCCGTTCTATTGTCGAGCGGGGAAAAAATACTTGAAGTGGGAAAATTTTCAACTTAGGACTGTCCCCCCCCCTTCTGAGTGGCCGGGTGGGGGTGCGTCGGATTCATTCTGTCAGACGCAAAACTAGGGGTCAAAGGACGTTCGCCGAATCTTTTCTCGATTCCGATATTTCGAAATCCCAGTTTTCCCACGGACGGCTTTCCTCCCTCGGTGATTCTTTTCGGACTTCTGCGGCGAAACTACGTTCCTCCCCCCCACAGCCGCCGCCTTGCCAGTCTCGTGCCCGAAGGGGGGTTTTTCGGATCCGATGGGCGGATGAAGATACGAGGCTACGAGGAATTCGATCCCCGAGTAAAAAGCGGCGGTTTCTTCAGCTGCCTGGCCAACTATCTGCTGCTCGTTAGTTACGTGTAAGTAATGAGTGTCGGGGGAAATATTCGACGCACAATTTTCGCCCTCGAAAATGCCCTTTCTTTACTCTACACCGGACGTCCCGAATTGTTTCGGTTAATCTTATCGGTCGGCTATCTTGACTTGTCAATCGGTTCCCTCTCCCTTTGAATACTGGAGAAAGTAAATAAATAAAGTTTCTGTTATCCCCTACGTATTATAATATTGAATACTAGTACATAATCTGATTTATTTTGTTCCTGCTATAACCGTTTCTTTACGGTTAGTCATTGACCAGCTAGCTTGAAACCCCTTTTGTTCCTGAAAGAAACTTTGCATTCTATTTTCTTATTTAAAAATTCGACTTTCATTTTAAGACCCCCAAGCTGAGGTTACAGATGGAATTAATGAGTAATTCCATAATAATGGAGCCATTGTAGTTATTTCTTGTGGTATATTAAATTATATTGTTATTCACAATTACGGTTATTTATTATGAGTAATGTGATTTCAAATTATCAACATCTTAACTTGGAGGTCTTAAACTGGAATCATTCTATGAGATAATTTATAATACAGATGAGTGTTCGGTCTGTTGTCTATTAGGATATAACAGGATTACAATATATGGGCCTCTCTTCTTCTGTTTAAACTGTTAATTTACCCTAATATTGACTTTTAATTTGAGTGCGGTTTTCCGAGTGTCCCATCTATAGATGGGATTTAGAAGTTTGCATCCATGCTATAATTTAATTATAGAAACTGATTTTTTCCAACTCAATAAATAGTTGGAAGTGTGTTCAGAGACTGGCTGATGGGTTTGATTTACATTGCCTTTTTAGTGTGATCTTATTGTTCTTTATTTTGCTGCATACAAAGAAACAAGTAGCAAAATAATAATTTTGAACCAGCCATCTACAATGCCTGAAATGGATGTATATGACCACCCATCATTTGGCCCTAAGAATCTTTGATTTAATTTAATTTTTGATTAACAATATAATATTTTAGGTCCTGGAAATAACCTGAAAATTGAATGATTCTTAAAAGTTTCTCATTTTGTCATCATGAAATCATGTAGTTCAGAATTGAAAAATGTAAAATGTGATATTGAAATTGGAAAAATTTTTTTAGATGCTGTTCAGGCGATAAAATGTGCGATACAAAAGACAGACACATTTATGACAGGGACAGCAGCAGTGACACAGAGGACTATCACGACCCTGAGGACCGGAGGAGAAGGGTTTTCAAAAATAGGCTCAGGTGAATAAATAAATTTAAGATTATTTATTGTGAAGTCTGCAAGAGTTTGGAATTATCATCATCGCTCATCTAATTCTCTGTTTCCTCTCACACATTGAGCCACGCTTAATGCAAGTGTCTTTTCAGACCTGCCATTAAACCATTCATGTTCAACAGTCTTGGACCGAACCAAAGTGAGAGGAGACAGAAAATCATGGGAGTAATGAAAAATGTCTTCATTTAGATTTAGAGCAGTCTTTAAATTGAGATAAGGGTTGTGGTGGCTCAGAGATTGGAGGTCTGACCTAAACAAGCTCTTGCCTTAGGTGTTAAATTTAAGTTAGATTAAGTCTCATGGGATGTTTATCCTAATACACGGAGCCATTTAGCGCATAGCAGACTTTCAAAGCGACCTTTGTGGTTGTGCCTTAGCCATTGTGCTGTACAAGAAAAAAAACTAATGAAATTGAGATGAGGTAAAAATTAATGTTGTGTTCCAGTTACGGGACATCATCTAAGCCTAAACCTTGTCTAGTTCAGAAGTCTTCACAGTCGGTCACCTTGCCCAAACCTTCACTTAACAATACACCTCGCAACAGGTAAGTAGTTACCTGTAAATAATCTGATGACAGCCTGTGAAGTAATTTTTCATTTGAACTCATTAAATGGTATTTATGTTTGTATATGTAGACTGATAGCACTTGCATTGCAGAAGTTAACTGATTGTGATGAATCTTTGTACAGTTGAGTGACACATAGACATTGTTAATTCTTCGAAAAATTAAAATGTATTGACTGTATACTTGAAAAAACAAAACAAATTTAATGATAAATATACTCCACATTTAATAGACACTCAGAACTGGTCACTGGACAGGTAATTTACCCTAGCTTTACAAAGACTGTGGATAAAGCTGTAAATTTTTAATCTTAAATAGATTACATATATTTCAAACAATTGTGAAATGAAACTTACCCTTGGATGTTAATACATTTCAAGAATTATTACCTAGAGATTGGCACTTTTTCTGTAACTAATAAACCTTGTAACACTGAATGTTACAATATAATATAATAAATTCTTAATTCGGTACAGTTTATATATTTGAATTTCCATAATTCTACATGTAATATTTATACTTTTATATATACACAACTATAAGGAGAAAACTGCAAACAATGTTCACAACAGATACTTCTATGTCAGTTCATTTGAACACTGTTATGCCATTGTTTATCCAGCTGAGAATTAATTACTTATAATGATTGTCTTGATTGATCACTTCAAACTCATCTGTGGGCTTCTAATGATTGTTATACATAACCTTGTTTTTTGCTCCTGTGTTGTGAAAATATATTCTTGTTAGCGAGAATGATAAAATATGTATTCAATTAACGATCAAGAGTCCCTTCGTCTTCTTTTTTTAAGATCTCGTGGGCATCATTGTATGGGACCTGCAAAGAACCAGATGAACCAACAGGGATGTTCTGGTTCGGGTGCTGGAGGCAATTCGGCCAGCGAGGAGAGGATCACCCTCGTCGTGGATAACACAAGGTTCATTTTGGATCCGGCATTGTTTACGGCCCACCCGAACACCATGCTCGGGAGGTTTGTAGAACGCTAATACAACACATTATTGAAGTTTCATGCTTTTAATTATTGTGAATAAACTATCAAGATCGGTTTTCAGCCTTGGTTTGTTATCTGAGAGTGCTTATTGTTTTGATTATTTTAGTGCTAGCGTTGCAAAATTTATAGATATAATATTTCACACAACCTTCAAATGAATGCCTTTTCTCTTATTCCCTTTTATTTTTTGTTAGCATTTGTTATGTATTTTATACATTTAGAGTATATATATTTGGTTGAGATCTGAGTGACCAGTGGTGTAATCCTAATAATGCAGTGATATGGTTATAATTCTCAGTTGAAACATATTTGGAAAATATTAAGAGTGCAAAATTTAGTTATAAACAATTGTAATTGGTTTTATGTTGGACCAGTTTCAGTTTCTTGCCACTGTCAGAAGTAATACAATAACTTGGATTGGTCATTGGTCAATGAACTTGTGTTCATTTTTGTTTTGAAGCAAGTTTCCTTTTATCGCATACCATAATATAATCTGTTGGGACCTTTTTAGGATGTTCAGTTCCGGCCTGGAATTCACTCATCCGAATGATAGGGGCGAGTACGAAGTTGCTGAAGGTATATCAGCGACTGTTTTCCGTTCTATACTCGAATACTACAAGGGAAATATGATCAAGTGTCCGCCTACAGTTTCAGTACAGGAACTGAGGGAAGCCTGCGATTATCTGCTGGTACCGTTCGATGCAAACACGGTGAAGTGTCAGAATTTGCGTACGTACAATTTTTTAAACCAAAAACATAAATTAAATGAAAAAGAAGTAAGATCTACCTAGAGCCTATTAGGACTTAATATGTATCTTGCTTTTGGTATATTGCAGTCTAAATACAGACAGCCTAAAGCTTGTTCAAGATCACTTATAGTTTCATGTTCTGAATTTTATTTATTTAATATTAAAATAGTGCAATTAATAATTGGAAACTATTACACTACTACCTTCACTCCTTAAACTACATATTATTGAGAATTAACAATGCAAATATTTAAATATTATTTTATTTCAGATATATTAAATCAATGAATACATTATATTGTAAAATTATAATTTTCAGCACATAACACATCGCCAAATACAGGAAAAAAATGTAATTCATAATTTCTAAAATAATTTTTTTACTAAAATTATTATTATTTGACAAATATTTTATCTCTTTAAAAAATATTTATTATTTTCATTATTTTTTTATTTTACATCTGGTTATTGAATCCCCAGGTGGATTACTGCACGAGCTATCGAATGAAGGTGCACGTTGCCAATTTGAAGTTTTCCTCGAAGAGTTGATCCTACCGTTGATGGTTAATTCGGCAGAGCGCGGAGATAGGGAATGCCATGTTGTTGTTCTCCTCGATGACGACTCAGTTGATTGGGATGAAGAGTACCCGCCGCAAATGGGAGAGGAATATTCTCAGAGTGAGTTTTCAGTCTGCTAGGTAACTTTGGATTAATATACAAATAATAATAATATCCACAACCGGCAGTAGGGACTGTCGGTACAGAATAAAAATTGAAAATAAAAATTTTCAGACTGCAGACATAATAGAATCCATACCATGTGTGTTTTGGCTAGATTTAGGTTTTGCAACTTTTGCATAATTTAGCTTGAGAAATATTCACTGGATTACTTTTTGGACATTTTATATTTAAAAAAAAAATTCATATCATTTTTTAATACTGCTCCAGCTGTAAACAGCACAGCGATGTACCGGTTCTTCAAGTACATAGAGAACAGGGATGTCGCCAAACAGGTGATGAAGGAGCGCGGTTTGAAGAAAATACGTTTAGGCATTGAGGGCTATCCAACGTACAAAGAGAAGGTGAAGAAGAGGCCCGGCGGAAGGGCCGAAGTTATTTATAACTATGTCCAAAGACCTTTCATACACATGTCATGGGAAAAAGAAGAGGCAAAGAGTAGACACGTTGATTTTCAGGTATTGTCTTGTGTAATTTAGTTAATTAAAGATTATGTTATTTCGTATGTTCTGTATTAAGTTCATATGTGGTATATCAGTATTGGTAATGTATATCATACACTTCCATATTTTTAATAACTCTTAACTGTTGGGGAGTTTTTTGTAATTTATGTTTGAATGGTTTTTCTTTGATGTTTTTTCCTGAACAAATTACTTGTTATTTTGTTCTTCTATATATATATGTGTACATAGATCCATACATACATACACACAAATTCACTTCCAGATACTGGCATTTTATTACAACTTAGCCCTAATCATTGATGATGAGTTTATTTTAGTGTTACTTTCTTATGACACGGTGTTCAAATCTTCAAATTATTATATTTTTCTGTTGGCTAAGTTTACACCGATGTACTTATGGCTAACGGCATGTTTATGCCGAATAATTTAGGTGAGTATCTATTTCTTTTTGTTTGTTACACCATGTTTATATAATTCAATAAGAGAAGTGTCTATACATTTTCTGAAATATTTATTATCTATATGCGCACAAGTTATGCAAGCTGATTCAAAATTTAATTAGAAATGTGAGTTCAATTACTGGATGAAAAAGAATTCATGATTCGAATGTTGTTCAGTCGGGTAATATATAGCTTGTGTTAAATTAAAAAAAAAATGTCTTAAGAGCGTGAAGAAACCTGTATGTTCAAACAATTTCTGTGCAGTACAAGAAACATTTTTCTCTAGCATTCCTGAGTTATTTGAGTTCAATTAAAGTCAAATTTGAGATTGAATGAAAGTTTTGTCTGCCATTGAACCTGAGCCCCTCCTATCATCTGTGCTATACCAAATCTTCAGACAGTTGTTATAAAATTATAAACCTGTGTCTCACCACCCAGTATGGCATACAGGATTCCTTTGGTTAGTGCAGTTAATGGATCCTTGAAGTATATCGCATCACTACTAATCAAACTTAAACAATTGAAATAATTATGATGAATACTGAAAAATGTTTAAAAATAACCTCACTTAAAATGTACCTAGGTATACTGCGATTCATAATTATTGAAGGATATAGGTGTTGAAAAAAAAAGGCGATTAAACTGTACTTTTGTTTAAATAACTTTTCATTATTAAAATTGAACAGTAGAAATGGCCAGTAGGCAGTGATTGATACGTCTCCTGCTTCAGGCTGAAGGTTTGCGTTATTAAAAAAAAGGTGTGCAAGGAATGGTATCAAAAATAATGTTGCGCATTAATTAAAACTGTACTAATTGGGGTGGGGAGGTCTCCTGTACTCTAATGGCTGGATAGAATAAAAAACTTGATGCTGAAAAATTGTTTTCGTCCACCTTTTTTTTTTTGTTCGCTTCAGGCTCAGAACTCTATTGACCCAACGCACAATTATGGGGTAAGAAAAGAGATTGTTCTGTAGTATATAAACAATTTTTTAAGGTTTTCACCTTTCTGTCGACAGTGCGTCAAATCGAAATCGGTGACTAACCTGGCCGAAGCGACGGCCGATCCGGTCTTGGAATTGGACGCTGGCGGTAATCCGGTGACCGATCCGATGCCGATGGTCGAAGTGATGGCCGCACCGCCGGACTTGGATGAAGCCGCCGTTGGCGAAGTCCCGCCCGTACCCCACTCGCCGCAGGACACTTAACAATCTCCTCGCGTCCTCTATTACGTTTGAATTGCCGTTTTCTGGCATTCTATTGCCACACACACACACACACACACCCCACCACAACAGCCGGATCTTTTGAAATAAATCTGACCGACGATTCAAAATGATGTATACGCCAAATTTGCCGAAAATGTATCAATTAGACAATAGACGTGTGAATTAAAAAAAAATTAGGCTATTTCGTTGTAAGTTTAGGGACTACTATTTGTACATTGAGAGTATACCCGAATGACAACTTGATATTGAATGTGTATTTGTATTAATAATACAAATCTGACCTCGAGTTTTGCAGATTGTAAACAAAAGTGCGTATATATGATTTTGAATCAACCGAAAAATTTTTTGCACTAGGAGAGTCAATTCCTGCTCATGGTAAGTCACCGACTTCTTATTTTTTTTTGTTGTACCGAGAGAAGTTTTGTATTGTTGTCATCGATTTTTATTTATATTTATTGTTATCGCCGTTATTGGATAGAATAAAATATTTTTGTGATTATTTATGAATGAAATTAAAAAGGAAATTATACCTCATGTACAATTCCGCATATCCATTTAACAGGCACCATCGTACAACTGGCAGACAGCAAATATGAGGGGAAACCTCCTCCCCCAGGTATTTGATAAATTGTGTTTTGTTATTGTACATCTGAAGTGTGTGTTGCACCAACTTAAAATAACCCGGTTGATGGATTAATTTTGAAATCTCTCCTTGAACTTATTCAAGCTTTGGTTATCATTTAGTGAAATATACAGTCGAGAAATTGACTTTTTCAAATTTCCTTTTTCATTTGTGAACAGCTTTCTCAATATAATTTGATTTGACCTATCCATCTTTCCCGAGCCGATTTTTTCTGTTTTTATTTTACCTTCCTTTTTAATGAAATTGTCAATTAATTCTTGCTTTTGAAATTACAATTTTATGCACTGTGTTATTTTGAATATTAGCATTTTGTACATTTAACTTAATAAGTAAGCAGCCTGTGTGACAAAACTGCGACAGAAAAAATGGCTGATGTGTATTTGTGTCGCCTTGTGTGAATTTTTCAGAGTTTTGTGAATAAAGTGCTCACTATTTGTATTTTCAAAACAGTGTTTTTTTTGTAGTAGAAGTAGATAGACTTTAATGTATTTATCTCAGTGTTTGCTAATTGAGTCTCTGCTTTTGCTGTTATTTTGTTATTAATATATTAGAAATCATTAGTAAATGCAGTGGCACATAATTAATATTTGTGGTTTTGTAATTTCTTTAAATGGGAGTAAATATTTCTGTTATAGAATAGATCATTCACTATATTTTGTAAATTAACTGCTTAGTGATGTATAAAAATTAATCTGATAGATATTGTTTTTTATACATTTTTCAAAATCAAGTAGCTATGACAGAAAATATTATTTATATAATTAAAAATTATTAAGTGTTATATTTATATAATCATAAAAGATGGGACTGATCAGAATTTTATTACAGCAATGTTTGTAAGTGTTTGATAAGAGAATGTATAGGAAGCTACAAGTACACCAGAACAATTATGAAACTTATACATAATCAAAACTATAGTTCAATCAACTGTTTCCCCATTTTGTCTGTTTTTTTAATGTTACTATTATCAGGATAACATCAGTTCCTTGACAGAGTTAATTTTAATTTTTTTCTATCAAACTTGAATTTAATCTTTTTGTAAACTTGTGAGGTGTAAAAGAGAAATGTGATATTTATTTTTGAGAGCAAGGAATGAATTTAGAAAGTATGCTTTTTACATGTGAACCTTCTTTTGTACTTTTGTAATAATTCTTCAAAAATATATAGCATTCTGTATATGTTTATATGTATGTCAGTATCGCTTATATAAATGTATACATGCATATGTCAATCTAAGCATAGAATTTTGCATTAAATTGGTTTATTTTATTTATTCATAAGAGAGATTTTTTAATACAGCTGGCTTTGTTGAATATAAATTTGACTATTTTGAAATACTGTTAGAGTTCTTCCTGCAGCAATGCTTATTCAATTAGTATTTATTTTTGCAAGTTTCTAATGATTTGCAGATGAAATCTTCAAAGTTCTTTAACTTATTCACTCTGTATTTTAGTGCTCACTTGTTTTCAATTTTCAATTATTCTGTACACTGTTAACTTTATTAGAATTTGTATATCATTCCATTGCTCATTCGATATTTGATGTTAAATGTACTTTTGAGATTTATATGTACCGTTAAAATGTTTTACAATATACAAAGGAAGCTATTTTGCTTATGTGGCCATTGGATAAAATCATATTCTTTTTTCTGTATTTCTCAATTGCTGGCAGAAAAAAATAAGAAAACAATATAAAAAATGTGTGTATTAGCCAGTTGTAATAAGCTGTTGTTGATTGGCTTTTATAATTGTGTCACTTCTATTTGTATGCCATATTATAATTATGCCTTGAGACTGATGCAACAATAATACTGCCTTAATTATTAAAAAAAAGTCCTTCAAAGCTTACATATTATTGTCCCTATAATGATATAAAATCGTAGCTTGAAACCATAAAATTGTATGTGATTTTTACACTTAATTCATTTATACCCAATGGTTGTTTGTATTATAAGAAAAAATGTTTGTGAATATATATATATATATATATATATATATATATATATATATGCAATCTGTTACCAACACTATCTTGACTGATTCACCCATTTTATGTTATCGTATGTACAAACTTATGTTTATACATGTTGAAAATTACAATAGTTTTCTTTTAGATTTTTCTGTATTTGTTATATGCAGTCACAAGGGGAGAGCCTATATTTTGGGTTTATTTTGAAATTCATTTGTTATCTATTAATTAGGGAATGTAACGTATTCAGCAGTTTCATAAAAAAAAGGCACACAATAGCACCCGAAAAGTTATTCTTTTCCCCAAAAAAATTAGAATGTTTTAAAATAACTATATTAAAAATAATAGTTTTATACACTGCTTATTAATACATATATATAATATACATAATTATTTGAGTCCATAAATTGCTTCAGGGGATCATAGTACACAATTCCGTGCAGTAATTTCTTCCTGAATTATTATGCTTCGTGCTGACTGCTGTACACTTAGGTTGTATTGTCAAGTCATCAAAATACAAACATTATGGAACAGATTCAAGAAAGCGGTAGCAGTCACTGACAATTTTCCATTTGTCCTCTTGGTTGGTGATTATGAATGACTGTGTGAATGTACGGCCCATTTTCCCTTGGAATTTGACTATTCCTGTTACTTTGATCAGAAAAGCCATCTTGTTCAAGACAGCTGAATCTGTGGCAAATAAGAGAACAAGACTGATTCATTTGTAATTTCAACAATGAGTGTTTTATAAATTTTTACATGGAGTACATGAAAATTAACAATTATATTCTCAATTCCCAAAAATGTATTAAAATGCATTCAACACACAAGTAATAAAATATTTAACTCGTCAATGTTGAAATATATTGGTACAGAACTTAACACTGTTCAAATGATAATCTATAGAACTTTAAACAAGTTATATGCAGGTTGACAAAGTTATCAATCAGCTTAAACATTAAACTAAGAAAGAAGTGTGAATTCATAAGCAAAAAACTGTTAATTATTCACATACTGTTTACTGAAGTAATTTGTTTTTCTATTGTACCACATTTCAAGTTCAATAAAAAGTACATATTTTCTAATGCAATTTTAGAAGAAATATTCAAACTACTTGCGTTCAGTTATACAAGGTACCATATGATAACTAGCAAATTTATATAGTATTGATCCAGAAATATATATTACCTAATATCCTCTGTGAATCTAGCGTGTTCAAAGTGTGTTCACTGACAGGAAGTTCCATCAGGAATTTCCCAATCGCATCTTTACCAGTGGTACCATTGCCATTCCAAACTAATACTCCGGTGTCCATGTACATTCGCTGTATAAGCTGTAAAAATCAAACACAACTTAGTACATGATAACATAAACAAGTATAGACATGAAAGAGAACATTGAAGCATTTCTATAAATACACATTTTTTAATTGAACATAATGTTCTTTATTTAAAATAACGTATTTGGACTTGTATTAAAAACTATTAAAAGTCACAATAAATTATTTTTGTAAATAAATGAAATAATATTTTAAATTGAAACCAATTTTTTTTCTGTTCCTCCCCTTTTAAATATTCCTCCATTATATCATAATAAAAATCTGAACCAGTTTTATTAACACTATTGTCAACTTACATGTCGTCTCTTGTCCAAGTTCTCATAATAATGTTTTGTAAAATCTTCGGCTGTCCTGCATGCCTGGTCAACCTGAGATTTTAGGTCCTGCTAAAAAAAAAATAACAAAATAACTTTAAGATATCAGATTTATATTTAAAAGTGGAATTTCTAATAATGATGACAAAGTATACCCACATAAAACATGAACTCATTTAGCACCTTTGACTTTTTGCACAATATTATGCAAACAGTAATGAATGTTATGCACAATGTTGTACAATTTTCCTTGATGACCATTATTAAAAGCCCATGATATTAATTCATATAAATGAATCAGAATGAAAACAGGTGCAAAGATAGCGGCTTTTAGAACAGGAAGCATGAAAAATATTTAGTAAATGCAACAATAAAAACAGAAGAACGTGAAGTCAAGACACATCCATACAACTTTCGTGACAGCTTTTATAAAAAAAATAACTTGTCACTTTGAAAAAACAGGTTTCGACCCAGAAAATCCAATACTTCCAGTTAATAAGTTTATTCCAGTTAATAAAACTTAGCTGTCGATGCCTTTTGCACATTACTTAAGATGTAAATTCAGGTCTATAGACACAGAATATTCTGTTAATAGTTGTCAGTCAACATACTGAATGTTCATACATTACAATCTTGTTAGTATTATGCTATTATAACAGTGGGTTAAGTTTGAATGGATACAAGATTTCGAGTTAGCTTAACTTCCAAAAACATAAAGATATGCTTCTGACGAATTCGACTTGAGTGGTTTCCACTGTCATTTAACACACACTCAACACGCACTGTGTAAATAAAAACAATTTTGTTGACTAGAAGGGAGATGTTGAATTGTGCTTTACTTAAAGAATAAAACTATATTTCGTCAAGGAATAGTATCTGGGGTTGTAAACCCTTCTAACCTGATCCATCCTGTCAAATATTACGAATAAACGTGCCGACGAACGATAACCTGCGAACAGTGTCCACTTGGTATTTGAACCGAGCTTACTTTATGACGTCACTCCCCAAACCCGATTGATCAGGTTGTAACGGATTTCGTAGCGCCTTCTCTTCCAGTTTTACTGTAATTAGTTTGCCACTTGAAACTTGTTCTTTACATGTCAAACGAAAAAGAACAAAGGAGAACATTTTTTCAAAATTATTTTTACGTAGTCTTAAATCCAATACACAACGATTTATTTTCTCGAATTTTTATTCATTATAATATATATATATATATATATATATATATATATATATATATATATATGTATGTATGTATGTATGTATGTATGTGTGCGCACTTACGCATGCACATATTATATAACAAGTTATTTCGATGATCATAAATGATGATAAATTTAGAAGGAACGGGGTTTATTTTCAACGCATTTACTTAACCAAATTTTCTGAAAAATGTTTCCTTCCAAGATTTATAAAACGTATTTAAATTCCATACGCATCGATGACATTCACTTAAAGAACGGATAGTATAAAGAAGAAGAAGAAAGGGAGGAGTTGCTGGGAAATAAACAAGTCGCATTCATATTTCTAAATAACAGATCCCTAATATCTTTCGGGAATGGGGAAAATCGAATTCGAAGAAATGGCGGCCGCGTAAAGATTGGCGGTCGTGGCGCGGCGCCATTACGAGCTTTATTAAAGGACCCAGTTGCTTTTTGTGGAACTCGGAGTCAATATAAATGTAGGAATAGAAGGAGAGGCAGTCGGTTCGGATTTAATACCTGATAGGAAAATCGAAGACGGCAGGTTTTTTAATTCCGGGTATGAGGGCGTTGGCCGCCCTGCAAGAATCTGGATCTCAAAAATTTCTCGCGAATGCCGAGATCTCGTAGTCGGGTCACGTGACCTTAACTTCTACAGTTATTTTTTCGGGCAGGATGGCGCCAAACGACAGTATATCTCGGTATTTAGCGGTCGGTAAAGTCGAGTGCGTGCCTTCCCTAAGGGGATAAAGGGCCGGATCTCGGGACCCCGGCCGCGGCCAGCATTTCGGATGCGGTAAGCGCCCAGACAGTAAACGGGGACATGTTGGTTAGTCCGATGACAGGGACACCCCCTATTGCGTATCTCTTACCGCTCCCGACCACTCCCCCCCGGGCATCCTGATCGTCTCTCGTTATTCCTAGTACCTCGATAGAGCGGAGTTCCCTAACCGGGAACGTCCCTCAGAAAATTTAATACCGGAGTCCGGTAAACGATAATTACCTGCGTGCGGCGTAAAAAGAAATGTATACGCCCAGTGCTGCCATCTGTGTTGTCAATGTTAATAGGCCCGAAATGTTGCCGTGGGATAGGCTTAATTGCTGGTGTAATCGATGTTTTAATACCGAAAATTGATATTGTCTCGCGCGTCGGGAGCCCGGAGGCGGTTTGAACGAGGGTGAAAATTGGCGACGGCTGTGGAACCGGCCCCCGGACGCCGTGGTCAGTAGCCCAGTCCAATGTTTACATCATTAATGGCCTATTTGAGAGAGAGAGCCATCTTTCATTAGAGACCGCTTATCTTTTTCAGTGCGTCCCTCGCCGTGATTTTCGGCCGTCTTTTGACCTCGCGTTTTACCGTCACCGATTACCGAAAAGATTCTAACTCCGTTTCACCTCGGGCACGGTCTCCTCTGCCAACGCTACTACTTGTGTTTTGGTTATGTTGCCCATCAGAATAGGTTCTATTACTCGGCCTTTCCCTCTATTTTTGTGCCGTTCCTGCTTTGGACCCACCGTCTCTTTTATATCCGGCCGTTTGTGTCATCCTTTCCTGTGGTTTTAAGCCATTTTGAAACCTTACTCGGTTTACATTTTCTATTGTCATTGAAAAGTTAATAAAACCCCTTTGACCTTTGAATTAACTCTTTAATAACAATTATGAGGGAATATAGTAGTCATTTATGCATAATTTTCATTGTAAAATCTATGGATTTTGGTAAATTATGAAGAAATGTCTATATCGTGCAGGTTAGTTTTTCATTACATTGGAGGCTTGTTCGATTGGTGCATATAATACGGATTAACGATGAATTATTGAACAGTGAATGTGATAATTGATCGGAAAGTGTTTAAACGTTAGTAATTAATGATTTTGTGTGTTTGTGCTATAACAAAATGTGAATTTCTGTACTCAAGAGTTGTCTGTAATTTAGTTTGCGTGTGTGTTTGCAGATATTTCACTGTGGCGACAACATTTAATAATATCTACTTCATCCACCTCAAATATGTAGTGAGTATGCTTTCTTATGGTGGCTTTATTGTTAAAATTATTGACTGTTTTTTGTTCGGTGGCTCTTCATCATATCATATTGATGATGATTTTTGTTCTTTCGTATCAGGACTCATTCGCAATCAGAAACAACTGTTCATTTACAATCCTCTTTATTTTGATCAAATCACTATCACTTGCATTATCATTTGCGAATGCAAATGCTTATTAAAATTGTAACTAATGTGTTCTCGTTGTTCACGTATCTGAAAAAAGTGTTGTTGAATTCATCTCCTGTTTTTCACAATGCTACAAAGCAAATGTGTAAAATTGAATTAGAAAAAGAATCAGTTTGTGCTAGTTACAGTTTTGAGAATTCAATTCAGTTGTTGTTCGACTCTTAGCTAATTATGTATCTAATCGACTTGCAGCAATCTACAAGTAATTTGTTGCCGATGATAACGAAATAAACAGGCCGGCCTCGGGCAGCAAAGCAGTTTCCGGATTAACTTTGTGGACGCACTGCTTGTTAACAGTATGCTTCGTACTGTACGAGCGGTCAAAATTAATAATGCGGTAATTTGTTTTGATTTTAAAATTTTCTATGTTGTAGAGAGGCAAATAGATTTTTTGAAACCAGTTGTATATACATTTCCCCCCATTTATTACCGCTTTTAATTTAGGATTTATATACTTCTTTACTTTCTCTGCCCGCCGTCGAATGATTTATTTACAATTGTCGCGACGGCGGTTTTTAATTTTTAGTAACACCATGCCATGTAGTAAACCTGTCTTCTGCACGTAATTATCGCGGGTTTTGGGCGAATGAGGGCGTTTGGAATGTCGTGACTTTTTTACTTTTGCACATCTAGTCAAATTTTGCTGTGTTGTTATTTGCACACACTGTTACTAGCTGCGGTTAATCCTCTTTTCGATACTTGTGTACACATATACGTTTCGTATGTGTACATATGTATTTTACACGAGTGACTGATCTGCTTTTATATTCGTGTTCTCTTTAGTTCGTACAGATACCTCTTATCGAATAATATTGCTGCCGTTGACCATTTTGACTGATGTTAAACTATAAATTCTCAAAAAACATTTAATTATTTAAGGAGGAAAGGGATTTCAATTTGAATTCTGCGTATAAACACGTTATAACCTCTATCTGTAATCAACCATGCCTGAATGCGTGTCAAATGGATAAATGGAAATAATTGTATTTCCATTTTGTTATCAATTCGATCTGTTCTTTATTATACCTGCCGATGTTAATTTTTTTAAGGTGTACAAGATTAAATTTTAGACCCCACTCATGCTTGATTGTCCTTTGCTGGCATTGTCAGATTTTTCACATTTATTACCTTGCATACAATGGTGATAAACAATATATTCTTTGAATATTATGAATCCAAATATCAAAAGAATGATAAATGAATCTAAACACCATTCTTGTAGATATAAACTCCATTTACTATCACTTTAAGTGTAGAAAATAATATGTAGAATCATTAATTTGTACCCCAATATGAGGAGTCAGTGATTATCAAATAACAGGTGTTAATATCATCAAGTGAAAGAATAACTTTTGATTTAATAAACAATACAAAATGAATAGAAAAATATAATTTTATATATATATATATATATATATATATATATATAAATAAAACATTGTTATTGTTAAGTGGGATGCAGGATTTTAGCAGAATGTTTGGCTACCCTCTCCTTGGTGAAATTGAAGATATAGTGCAGTTAGATTCAAGATTATTGTAGAGAGCATTATCATTTAGAAATAATGGATTTCAGTGTGCATGATGGGAACTTTTAATTTATGTTGAAATAAAATTTCAATAATGGAATTAACATTACTTGAAGATATCTGCAATCATTTTCTGTTTATGTCTATGTGTGTGTGGCTACAACTAAGTGGTGGAGTTCTATCCTGTTGTTTTCTTTTCTTTTATATTGTGTACTTCTATTGAAAAAGTGTGACACTATCATTGCTAACAAGTTGTCAATAACTTTTTTTGAGATTTGAGGGTCCTATTCAGTGGTTCTGTTTTTGAGTCCTTCAAAAAGTAGCATAGGTATTTTTTTTTAAATATATTTTCAACCTGAGCATGTTCATTATTGGGTTGTGATTTATTTCTTTTATAATTTTGTTTGTCTTGTACTATGCTCTTACTGTGCCATTTTTGAATGTTCGTATATAATACGTGCTTTTCTGTTTGTGTCCTTCCATTACGTGGTGAAATCAATTAAAAATATTCTTATTTATGAGAGGGGTTTTTTTTTAATTTCTTAAACTAAAAATTCATTGTTGTCGGTGTCATCTTTAGATTTTTGTCTTTGTGCTTAATAATTGGTGAAAGGAATCGTGTTTTACTAGATATTGGCTTCACGAAATTATCAACAGTTGTGATACTGGTGCTGAACATATTATTTGCATTAAAATACATGCTTTGAAGTAGGACTTCTGGCTTTCTTTGTGGTCTTATGCCAATTATGTGACTGAAATTTAAGTGACTATATAAAGTAAAAGTGACATTTGTATAATCCTGTGTATAAGTAATGTTAATTTTATGAATTCTATGTCTGTCATTAAAAGTTATTACATTAACTAGTTCTACATATTAAAATACCGGTCTAAAAGATATTTTGACCCAAAAGTTGATTGTAGTATTCATTTTCATTAATATTAGCATCCATTGATTAATCTTTATGTGCAGGTTATGAAGTTTTTGTTTATGACTTGAGAAGTGATATTGGTATCAGAAAACAAACTGCTTGTAAGCAGTAAAATTTAAATATAATATTACAGTTGTGCTATAGTGAAATTACATGTTCTTATTTATATTATATTTTTCTTGGAACATATTATTTGAAAATAAAAATGATTATTATTATTGAAAGACATTTCATTCAAAAAGTTTTATAATAAATTTTGAAGATTTATATTCTCTACTGTTACATCTCAAGTTTATAGTTTTTAGTTGCTTACAATTTGCGAAAAAGTGAAGGAGAAAAACCACATTACCTATAGCATGCTGTGTATTTCTTGAAACATAAGTGCCAATGCATCTGTTATCATCATTGTAAGACCTTTGAACTAGACTCATTCATTACGTCTGTTGAGACATTTTTTCTTCATTGAGCTTTTCCTGGCTGTTGTAAAACTGTTTTCAGCATACTTTTTTCCCCCCTCTAAATGAATCCTTCCACTTTTTAAGGACCTTATATAAAATATTGTACTCAATATAGCATTAGGGTTCCATATCTGCTTTTTGTTTAACATGTTGAAGAGAGTTTGTATCTTTTCCACCATATTCTCATTTAAACCAAAATGTGTTTTCTGTTTCAGATTTAAGATTCTGTTTATTCGCAAAAATAAATGCGTATATATTAAAAACCTCTAGCATGGACCTTATTTGTGAAGACTTTTTATTTTTCATTAAGCTTTTTACTTATTGTAATGATGTCAGAATGTATGAAATACTAGTATAAATTATCATTTATATACATGACTACATATGGCTAGTTGATTAATCGGGTAATGATTTGAAATTGAAACATGTCGTGTTGGTTGTTGTCTGCTTTGTTTTTCAACTCAAACTGTTCCTTGGGATGGGATTCAAGGAATCTTCTTTTGTTTATTATGTGAAATATAAAATTTGTGTTTCGTTATTAATGTACTTTTGGTTTTTGTTTTAGGCTGTAATGCTGCATAAGAGGTCTATTCACTGAGGAGCTCATATCATAATGTCACAACGTGGCAAACGCCAAGCAAACCGCTTAGATGATGGTCCGGGTGAGTACTGTTTTTCTTTATCAGTTTTAGTTATGATTCAAACAGTCCAAACATATTCATTGGTCATTAATATATTTTATTTTGATGTGCCCATATTTGATGCCTAATAATTTATTGCGTTATTAAGGAATTATTATAATAATTTTATACCTATATTGTAATGCTTTTGTTCAAGTTTTAATGGTTCTGATCTATTGTTATGCTTCTATGCTGTCAGCATTCTGCACTACGGTATACCTGAAATATACATATTAGGCTGTATCAGTCCTATGTATAAGTGAATTATCTGTCAGTGCCAAATGATGATTTACCAAGACAGAATTTTGGGATTCATTGGCATATTTGACCCTGGATATAGCTTCCTTATTTATAGAAACACCTTTGTTGAGAATGCATAAAAAGATGAGTGTTGCACAATCTTGGGATAGACATTGAGGATAAAGATAATGGGAATTGACGTTGATGAGAGTCACAGTTTCTTGTTGACTTTAATATCAGTATCAGTGATTCAGTGTGGCTTTAATTTCTACATAAATATAATCACAGTTTGTCACCTGTTATTTGATTCTCTAAATACTTAAAAATAACAACTTTATCAAATATTACAAAATGCTATTACCTCTGCTTTAATTCTGAAAAGTAGTTAAATATTTGTTAATATTTTTAGTTAACCTTTTTGGAAATATATTTCTTCAGTCTGATGTTAATCAGTTCAGCTTCATTTTATATTATTGAAAGATATAAATATTGTACCATTCAAATTTTTATCAAAATTTAATTTAATCAGTGTTGTTCTTGTTAAAAAAAATGTTGTGCTATTACTACTAATACTGCTAATTTATTTATACTGAATCCTACTAATTAAACTGTGTAATTAAATATTAGATTCACTCAATGACAGTTAATATAACAGAAAATACCTGTAGGCTCTGCATGTGTTTAGGAAAAAAAATTGGGCTATAATTTTAAGTACACATTCTTGGCTCCCATTTTTGATATTTCTCAGTTTTGTTCTTGCGTTGTGGGCACTAAGCATTTAGTGCAAATTCAACTCTATGATGGCATTTGGCCAAAATTTGTATAGAAGTCTATGGGAACCAGGCAGGACGTGAGGGGATGTATTTGTTTCTATTTCAATTTGATGTTTATGCTTTTGGATCAATAAGTCATAGGTGTGAGATTCAAATCTAGTAGGAATTTATATTTACATACCTGTAAACAATCTTTTTATGTTTAATTCATTTTTATATATTTTAATTAATGTATTAAGTGCACATAAAATATTTATGTTTTCATTTTTATATTTTAGTTCAACTGAACAATTAATATTTATTTTTAACTCAGAAAGAATTTGATTTGTATCATTGCAGTTGTGTAACAACTGCATTCTATAAAATACTAAACACAACTCTTATATATTTTTTCTCGTATATTTCCTTTTGAATTACCTACTTTTTATAAAATTAATCTGCCTGTAAATTACTCAAATTTTTTGTTGACTTTGTATGTATTTAATGACTTTATTTTAATTTATTATATTCATTAATTTTTTTCAACCCACCATATAAAATCAGTTATGTGAATTAATTATTGTTCCATTTGTTTGTGTTTACTGCTACAGAAAATTGTTTTGAGGCATCTGTTTGTGGAATAGTGTTTATTTTTGTCATTGGGCATCAAAATATAATTCGCGAAGGTATACAGTTGTTCTAATTAATCTTGTATGAAATTGTGTGCAGCTCCAATAAAATGGACATTTTAAATGAAGCTCTAAATTTAGGTTATACATTTAAATTATGAATAATGAATATATATTAAAGAAAGCACTCAATTATTATTAAATTTTAATGGTCTATTAAAAATAGTAAAAATACTAATAAATTCATGTATAGAATATTTTTTTAATTATAATATTAACTTGAAATCTATTCTTTGTTTTCTATAATTATGCATCAATATTCTATTTCCTGAACTTGCATCACAACACTGTACATGTATAATGGATAAAAACTTATTTTTTTTATAAAACTTTGCAGTATTTGTCATTGGATGTAAATTTCATGTTTGGTATAAAGTGATTAACTTGTGTGCTAACAGGTTGTAACTTATCAGCAAATTAAAAAATCTAATTTAAAGATTTAGCATTTAGTTAAGAGTTAGAATGTATTCATGAATTTTAAATCAAAAGCCCTAGTAAAATTTTAATTTCAATTCATTTGTGTAATTTTCAATATTAAACTCAATTTTTTTTTAGGAAAGTGTTCTTTTGGAATTAATATTTTATTTATTGTCATATTTGTGACCTGAGAGCAAAATAATTATTAATTTTGCCAAATACCAATAAGAAATAATTATTACTGACTATTATGCAATAACTGGTCATGAATAAAAAAAATGATTAATCTTAAATGTTCATGTCTTCTGTACTGTAATATTCTTACTCTAAATTGCACATTTACAAGGATTAATATATTGAAAAAGAATTCTGATTGTCATTTGTTCTGCTGACAGTGGTTTTCTCTGTTTAATAATAATAATAATAATAATAATATGTTGGAATTAAACTCTAATAATGAACTACATTGATTACTTATCATTTGTTTTAATATGAAAAAATAACTAATTAATAATGTTTATAATGTTACAATGCCATTTCTAATGAATGATTAAAATCCTCAGGAGCATCAACTGTTCTATAATTAAAAATCATTAGTCCTTAGTTGTCTGAACTGAAATTCATTTCAAATGATTACTGATGGTCGGTTCTCTGTTTTGGTATTATCGGTTCTCTGTTTTGGTATTATTTCAAGGTAGAAACATATCATCTATAATTTTATAAATCATAATCTTTTGTATCCTTTTTTGTTAGTGGCGACAAAGAGACGCAAGGGGCGTTCGGTGGCAGTGGCGGAGGAGGAAGAGGCCACCTCGGAAGGATGGACACCTCGTCCAAACTCAGATCTCAAAATATCTACAATATACAATAGAAGTTCTTCAGAGGCACCCGCTGAGGTATAATCTCCATTACAGACAGGATATATTTGACTTTAATGCAGGCATTGTGATGCCTCTGTAACAGAGGAACAGCATTTCCTTATGCATTTTTAAATGTAGAAAGTCATAATTTTAAAATAGATATGGCTAGAAACCCCAGTAGGGAGGGAGTTTGAAAACTTTATTGTAAGATATCCGTGATAATATTGCTCAGCAGAATTTAACGTATTGAACTTGAATGATTTTGAAAACATTAGGATTTTGAAAGTAGGATTTCACAAACTGTAATGAGAAATTTTTAGTATCCCTTCATGGGTTGCTAGTAATTTTAATCTTTCTTCAGTATACATCCATTATTAAATATTAACAAAGTATCAAATATTATATACTATTAGTATTAATTATATAATTTAAAATTTATTTAAAAAAAGAAGAATGTAAGCCAGCAGATAAAGTTTGATGTAACATGAGGCAACTCATTTAGAGTGGTTGTAGTCAAAACATTTGAGGTTACGAATTTAATACCATTAGGACTCAATTGTTAACTAGATGTAAGCTAGTGCGTACATTGGAATATGTCGGTATTTAAAACTGGGAAATGTTTGTACCGATAATATACTACTTTCAGAGTATTCCATTACTCTTTTTCTCATTACATTTTTTGTAACGTGATTATTTCTTTTTCCCCCCCCCTGCAGCTATTCCGGAAAGACCTTATAAGTGCTATGAAATTACCGGACTCTGAACCGCTGACCGCTGATGAATATTGGGTGATAAACGATCCGTGGAAGCAAGAGTGGGAGCGCGGAGTCCAAGTTCCTGTCAACCCTGATTCACTGCCCGGCCCAACTGTTACTGTGATCACTCAGACGGTCCCAACATCTAAACCTCATACTGATTTCAAACTGTAAGAGAGCTCTGACATTACTATTCATTTATTCTGTTATGTAGGTGTCATACACATTTGTCATAAAATATTAATGTTATGCACGGTAATCCCGTGTTTTAATTTTTGTTTGTCTGAAATTTTAAATTACCACTCAAAGGGCTAGTGTGTGTAGAAACCATGGTACCTCATTTACAATGTTTCAAGCACTTTCAGCTGAACCAAAAATATAACGTTAGGAATTTGAGGTTATCTAAAAATTTGTACTAAAATTTTACCATTAAAGAAAGACATTTCAGCTAAAAGTTGTAGTAAATTGAACTTGCACAACTTTTATTTGATTTACAGTTGTAAGTTACAGATTTATATCTGTATATTACAGATATAACCCTCTCAGTGTTTTTATATCAATTGTGACTTACCACTTGTAAAAATGTTTGCAGTGCCCAGTACTCTCATGAAAGATTGATACCCAACACATTTTATTTATTACGTTAATTTTATGATTTATTTATGGGGGTTTTAACATATTTTAAATGACTTGTCAAACGTCCACGTTATTATCCCTATTTTTTTGGTATTCTTTTAATCAATTTTGCCTGTTCCAAATCTGGTGCCATCTTCATCTCACTATGCATGTACTTCTGTTTTACATTTGCTTCTAAAATTAATCTGTTATTTTCATTCTTCATGTTTATTTCATTTTTTGCCTTTCTTATAAATTAAAATTAATACCTGGCATAATCCCTCAATTTTATCTTTTACCATTTGTTTGATAGGGGTACTGTTATGTATGAACACTATGTGCTAAGTGTAAATTCTGTTCACAAAAGCACAATTGCTCATATAGAAGTCAATGGGATTGTTTCTCAATAGATTGAAACTTAGATTACTCCTTTTTTGATAACTCATAGTTTCTTAACCCATTGCACATTATTATATTTTTGTAATTGTGATATTTACACAATCTATGATTCTGAAACTAAAATTGGTACCATATTAAACAATTTTTTACACCCAATGTATTTATTATATGCTTCTGAGAGCTTTAGAGAAATAAAAGAGGAAATTTAAATATTTGTCAATTGAACCTGACCTCTGATCCATCTTACTTATCTATTGTTCCTCAGTAATTTTCATTTTGATTAAATTTATTACCAAGTTATGTGCTTCACAATATTTTGATATATATTGTAAATAATTTTTTTGGTGGGTCAACAAACAATGGCTACAGGAAATTTTGAATAAGTACACCACAGTGGATGGTATATTTTCTGAATTAAGTAACACTATTCTTTATATGAAGAAAGTATAACAGCTCAGTTGTAAAATCACTTCTTGGAACAGGTTATATGTCTGATTGTGATCAAATATCAATTGACAATTCTTACTCTGTTCCATTAGACCCAAGTCGAAGTACATCAGGATAACAAAAGATGAAGGTTTCAAGGCTGAAGAGCACTGGTTATCAACTTTGCCTGCAAAAGCAGACAAGGCTTGCTCGTATGACCTTGATACTTGTGATATTGCCTGGCTGAAGATCCTTAATGGAGAAAGGGCAGCCATGGGTAAGTTGGTCAACTTGAAAAACAAAAAGAAATATTTTAGTAATGGATCTTTAGTTAATCATAGACAATATGTTGAATTATTGTGATGCAATATTTTAAACCTGTCTGACAGAAGTGTGCTAAGACTTCATACTGTTGCATCAACATAAATTGAATTAAACATATAATAAGAACCTTAACTGTACAAATTAAAGTTGGTTTCTTGATTATAATGTTAAATTAAATTCCTTATCCTGAAGTCCTTAAATTAATAAAATTCCTTTCATTAAGTCCTTAAGGTACTTTATTTAAAGTTGCAGATGATGTAATCAGGATTGTATGTATGTGACATATATGAAAAGTAGCTATTTATTATTTATTTTTGCTAATTTTGGAAAATAAAGCGTTTAAGTTTATGTGAATTTACTAACGTGTAGTTTCACATGTTTTTCAAGGTTTTCATCAAATCCGTGAAGATCAGTTGGAAAGAGTCATCGAAGAATTGGAAATCCGGTGTTGGGACAAAGTGCAAACGATAGTCAAGTCTGAAGAGGGTCTTGGGATCGAGTATGATGAAAATGTCATCTGTGACGTCTGTCGATCTGTAAGTTAAATAAATTATTGAGATTTTATTTTTAAAAGATATCCAGAATAAATAACAACGATATCCAAAAATTAACTTGTTAAAATAATGTTTAAACAATTATTTCATGTCATAGATGACTAATAAGCCTTTGTATAAGGGAAGGATGCCTTCCCCAAGCTAAGCATTTCTTAAATTTGAAATATTGCTGTTACACTTGTAATGCCTTAGCAAAAATGAGCTCTTAATTTGCAGAAAGTATAATAAAAAAATACCAAGTAACAAAATTACATCTATAGACAAGGAAAAAAGAGGAAGTGGACACAAAAGCAAGCACTTAATTTTCAGGAAATATATAAAAATACCGAGTAATCAAATTACATCTACAATTGGAAAATAAGAAGAGGAAGTGGAGAGAAAGACTAATGGTTTTTAGAATAAATTGAGTATAAAAATGATACGAAAATTATTTCATCCATGTTCTGTCATAGATGACTAATAAATAATCTCTTCTAAGCCAAGTTAGATTACACTACAATTAAACGAGCCCTTAATTTGCATAAAGTGTAATATAAAAACACCAATTAACAAAATTACATTTATAATAAAAAAAAGAAGATGAGGTGGATACAAAATCAAATGAATTTTAGGATACAAACATAAGAAAAAATAAGAGATACATATGTAACAGAATACATTTAAGATGTCATTTGGTTCATGTCCAAGTACTTTGGCAACATTTGATGCTTTTAAACCCCGTTTTAATTATTGCAGCCGGATTCAGAGGAGGGCAACGAGATGGTGTTCTGCGACTGCTGCAACATCTGCGTTCACCAGGCGTGCTACGGCATCACGACTATACCAGCGGGGTCGTGGCACTGCCGGACGTGCTCGCTCTCGCTCAGGCCCGAGTGCGTCCTCTGTCCGAACAAGGGTGGCGCCATGAAGTGCACGCGCTCCGGCGAGAAGTGGGCGCACGTCTCCTGCGCTCTCTGGATACCCGAAGTCAGCATCGGCTGTGTCGAGAAGATGGAGCCGATTACAAAGATATCCAGCATCCCGGTCGGTTTTCACTTTTAACCCTGCACGCTATTTACAGGAATCCCTTGATCCGTGCGTGCGGCTAATTGATCCTTGAGATATCAAGCTGCATAAATCAAAGCCGCACTGATAAAACTTAATAAGCGAACGAAATAGTTAAGATAAAGCCTGAAAAAAATGTTTAAGAAACTCGTACTGTTCCTAGATATACAGCAATGCATAATTCTTCAATTATTAAAGGATACAGGTATTAAGAAAGACAAAAAAGATTTTTTTGGTAAAGAAGTTTTGCGATTAAAAAAAGGTGCACTAATCACAATTTATACCTCCTATTTCAAGGAATGGTATCCCAAATTTTTTTCACATTAATTGAAGATGTTTTTTTCAAAATTGCACTAATTGTGGGTTTCCTTTATCTGTATGAAATTGTTTTCATTATGTGGAATGGTGCCCTTACTGAGGATATTGAAGTATAGATTATAGAACAGATATAGATTAAAGAAAATGAAAATTATAAAGTAAGAGTCATATTAAGTCCAAAATATGTATTAATTTAGTCTATGGCTAACATGGCTTTTTTGTTTCAGTTATGTTCATTTTTTATTTTATAACACCATTAACTTTATGGCGTAAATTACATAGGTGTTTATTACAAACTAAAATAAAAATTCTTCTCTATTAATAAGTCGTTTTGTTTGCTATTTCATTTAAAAAACTCCAAGGCTTGAGCTTTTATGAAAGTAATGTTTAATGCAGTATTCTATGTTTTTATTGCATTGTCCGTGATATGGGCCAGGTTAAATAAAATTAATTGTCTAGCTGTCTGTATTAATTATGTGTAGCTGCATAAATTGATTATTATGTTATTGTTTCCATTATTTAATGATTCATTTTTGTGGGAAAATTTCAGATCATTGATTCATGTGATTGGGAAAAATATTAGAATTGGTAGTTAAGGTTACTGCTAATTGCTTGTGTCACATTAAGGACCATTTCTTGTGAATTTATTTAACTTTATAATGTTATAAATTATATTATACAATTTTAATCTGGTTAACTAATAATACTATTTTTTTATGGTTAAAAATTATTAAAAAGTTGTATTTATCTTTTCCAAATTTGTTGTCTGATCTGTTGCAATTAGTTTATTTTAATTTAAATCTTGCAATGAAATGTAATTGATAACCTCAATATGAGATTTTTATATTAAACTATTTGCACCGTGTTAAATTTCCTAATTTGTTGGTTTGTTTTAACAGTTTTGTGTGTTATTCAGATTGAGATTTGCATTGCTAATTTGATATTTTCTAATGTCCAGCAAAGTCGGTGGGCTCTTATCTGCGTCCTATGCCGCGAGCGGGTCGGTGCTTGTATACAGTGTTCGATCAAGACTTGTAAAATCGCCTATCACGTCACTTGCGCTTTTAAACACGGCCTTGAAATGAGGGCTATCATCGAAGATGAAAATGCCGACGACGGTGTAAAACTGAGAGTAAGTACGAACAGCGGTGGAAAATATTTACTTTTCGCTAAATGTCTATTCAGATTCAAGCTTGTTGAATATACAGTCAATACAACCATAAATATAAATAATAAAAAACGATTGTTTTTTGTATCATGAAACTTTTTTAAATTAAAAACAAGGTCAATTTTTAAAAAACTTCATATTTATTTTTGTCTGCAATACTTTAAAAAACTGTGGGTTTTTTATTTTGTACTTATATATTGAACTGCTCACTTACATTGGTATAGCATTAATATATTTGGTAATTTGGAATGATGGAAAGGAATTTATCCTTTTTTAAATATTTCAGCTGTTACAATATTGCATTCATATTGTGTAATTGTACAGTAATCAATGATAAATATATTTATATATTTTATATGCCCCTATCAGAAATGGCAGTACTGAGCCTTGTCCATTTTCTAAACTAAATATAAGTTAATAATTTTTAGTTTACTTTCAGTATATTTACATACATACTGCTTATATTTCATAGTGGTCATTGTATATTTGCATTGAATGAGGAAATCTTACAAAGTGGTTGGAGGTTTGTCCGCATGACAGTATTCCTTGATTCTTATTTAATAAGTAAAGATAATATTTTTAGAGTAAATGTGTATGAGAATCAAATGACTTCATTTCCTTCACCAAATGGTTGTTGGCTATATTATTAAAGTTGGTCTAAAGTATTTACTGTACCGGATCAATTTAGTTAGTCCATCTTTCTTGTCTTTTGCAGTCATATTGTGAAAAACACAGCATGATAACAAAAAAGGATAAGTGCGGTTCTGCGTCTGAAGATGATGAAGGTAAAAGGAAGAAGCGGAAGGATATGACATCTGAAGAGAAAAACCAAGCAAGAGCAGCCAAGTATGTGTAACAATACCCATTATGATTGTTATTTGCGTTGTTCGAAGCAATGCATAAACATTGTGCAACAATTGAAATGAACATATTGTCTTCTCAAATACTGATCAAAGGAAATTTTACTATGATTACATGTCTTATTTAAAGAAGTATTTATTTGTGTTAATTTTAACAATACTGTTTCAAAACAGTAGATGTATCAGTGAAAATTAATGTCTAATACTTATCAAATTTGTTAAATAATTCTAAAACATTTTTTATTTGAAGGTTTATCATTTGGTACATCTTGTTTAGAGGCCATAGATATTTTTTATATTTAATACTGTCTCAATGGAATAATCTTATTATAGTTATCCAGTAATCTTCAGTCATCTTTAGTGATATTCAGTAAAAATGAAATATTTAAAAAAGAATGTACTAGTATTTTAGGCTTAGATGAGTTAATAATGCGTACAGAGGTTATTTATTTAAAAATTCATAATTCTATCTAAATTATTAGCAGAAACTTAAACTTAAATTAATTAACTTCATTATTTTTTCATGTGTTTATTGGTTTTATTAAGAATAAAAATAAAACAGGATTTATGTTTTATTTCACATATAAAAACATATGCATATGTTATGCTATACTGTTTAACTCTCTAATTGCTTTGTTCTAATTGTTTTAAACAGGAGTAATATGTCAAAACTGTATGATCATTTATGTATTATGTGAAGCTGAATATATTTCTGTAATTTTGAACTAATGTTATACTTAGTGCCTTTCCTCCATATAAGGCTGTACACATTGCATTTAACCTATTTTAACATTATAAACACTGATTAATAACTTTCCTATTTATAAATGGATATAAATTTAGGACTGTATGATCTTAGGACAAATTCTTTTTTGGCAATTGCATTTATTCTTAATTCTGGATAATAATAATCTCAGAGTTAGGTTCTTCTAAAAATAATTAGAATTTATTACTTTTTAAATTCGCGATTTAATTTATTTTTTCCAATAATTGAAATGAGTATGTAAATAATCTCAGCAGATGATGTTCATTAGTTATAAATTTAATGGTTTTAAGTAGAGATAAATAATTATTTTATATGGAGCTTTAATTGAATATGGCCATAAATAAATAGAAATTAGGTGTGCGAATGATTTGTTCCTGATAATTTTGGTTCAGTAGGTAAACGTTCGGGTTAAAATGCAGGGTGAGTTAACATAGGAAAATATCTAAATGTTTTTCACTGCCAATTAAAAAATTGTTTGTCTCCTGTCAGGTCACAGCAGATTGAGGCTGAGTTTTACAAACATGTGAGTGCAAGCGACGTGACAACGCACTATGACGTCGATCAAGAGGGCATTCTCAGTATCTACAACTATTGGGTGCTGAAGAGGAAGGCTGGTAACAACAAGCCTCTCCTGGTGCCCAGGTCAGAAGACGTTGACCTTCTCTCTAGACAGCAGGAGCAAGCGGATCTTGAGAAGATGCGCATGTTCGTACAGCTTAGGCAGGACTTGGAGCGGGTAAGTAATTTAGTTAATTATTAACTCTTCAAAATCATTAATAAAAAATGTACGCCCTTTTCGTCTGTATTCATAACATATTGCGAAATCAGGGCTGTTTTCTGTAATGAATGTGATATAATTAATTTTATTGGTGCATTAAACTTTAACTTAAATGTTTACTGCTTTGAATTTTTATATAATTTAAAATTATAGGATGGTGCCTCATTACCTCAGAGCATTGGGCCTGTGCTTTGGGATCCAGAGGTTATTGGTTGCATCACACAATTTCATAATGACAATAATAAACAGAATTTTGACAAAAGATATAAACATAAATTTTAAAATAGTTCACAAAAAATAAACAACGCACCCAAGTGCTAAATTTTAGTTGATATTTATAAAGTACATTTCTTAATTTCTGTTTTGTAGAAAATTACCTGGCCTGCAAAATTATTTGGTGCTGGTAACACAGCTTTATTATTTATTAATTTTATAGTTAAAATATTTGGTATCAGATTAAAAATTAATAGCCGCATTAAACATTAAAAATTATAACAAGCAATAGTCATGTTGTGCAGTTATATACTAATTGTTTCCAATTTTAACTGCATGTTGAATAGTCAATTTCAGTAATTTTCTGATTAACTTCAATGTAGAAATTCATGGGGCTTCCTGAATAAATATTTGTTGGACTTTGTGCATTTAAAAATTCTAGCTGAATTCTATTCTATATATAGTTCCATTAATATATAATTGTTCTTATACATATTGTAATATTAGTATTGTATTACTCTCAATTTAGATGTCAAAATTGAGTGCCAAAGAGTGCATTTTTTTATTACAGTTACTAGTTGGAAAATTCTGCTGCTAGTGAACTAAATAAATGAAGTTTAAAGATATACATGAAAACAATTTTTCTCCTCTTTATTAAACTAGAGAAAGATTTTTAAAATTTAGGTATTTCTATTTTATTGTAATAGTGATTTCTGTACTTGAAGAATATACATATAGAGGTTTTAATCATCATTATTTTCACAGTGACATTATCCTGTATTACTTAATCCCATATTTAACACAAAATTTGTTTTAGGTTCGTAATCTTTGCTACATGGTCAGCAGAAGGGAGAAGTTGTCACGCACTTACTTCAAAATGCGGGAACAAACTTTCCAGAAGCAAGTACTTGTGCTGTCTGAATCTAGCTACAACTTGAGTTCAGCAGAAATCACAGCGGTCAAAGAATCAAACCATGGGCCATCAATTTATGATAGACTATACTCTCATCCCAATGCACCTGATTTGAGTACAGATTTTGAGACTGTACTTGCAAGGATAGCTGGGATATCTTCACCAACACCTGAGGACAAGAGTAAACTTGATCTCAACGGGATACGCAAGAAAACAGAAAATTCTTTTAGGAACATGTACATGAATGGTGGTCTCGATCGTAGAAGAAGTATTGCCTACGGTAGTATGTCTAGTGGTAGTGATACTGATTTAAAGAGAACACTGTTTGTTGGTGATACAGCCTCTAGTATGGACGACAAACCCTCTAAGCCTGGCAGTAAGAGTAAAAAGTCCAGTAAAGAGAAAAGGTTGAGTAAGAAACGAATATCCAGATCAACTGTGGATACATCTACTGAAGATGAAGATAATGGCAAACCTGACTGGGACTCTGCAAGGAGCAGGTCATTACAGCAAATGGAAAAAGAACTTCCTGATGAGCGTTCAGGTACTGATGATAGTGATCTCATTTCTTTTCCAACTCTCAAGAAAGAAACCCGAAGTATCAGTAACATTTATTCTGATAGTGATTCTGATTCTTCCTCGAAAGAGGATCTCAATGACACTCATACAGTCCGTACCAAAGCTGCTGTGAAAGAATTCACCCCGGGGTTGTCCAAAAGGGCAAAGAACAAGAGAGCAGCTCGGAAATCTACTTCAGGAGACAAAGGACCTGGGGAAAAAGGGAGTCTCAATGACAAAGACACCAAACTGGACAGCTCTCTAGAAGATGATTACAAAGAACAACAGGATGACAGGAATAAGGAAAATATTAAGACATCCAAGAAGAAAAATAAAGATGCTGCAGCATCAGATCTCATTGTACCACAACGACAGGCAGCCAAGAAAGCATCAGAAAATATTCGCTGCTTCCAGGGAAAAACCAAAACTGACCAAGTTTTATCAGAGCAAGAAGCTTCAAAAACTTCACCTAACGAAGATAATAAACTTAAATCAAAACCTCTGAAAGTAAAAGAAAAAGTGAAAGAAAAAGATACAGTGAAAGACAACAATAAATTATTGAAGGAGGAAAAGCCAAAACTTTCTGGTGATATTTATGATTTCGATAAAGATTTAAGCACTGATAATCAAGATATTTTGGCTTATGTACCTCAAAGACAGGCAGCTAAAAAAGCTGCAGAACATATTAAAAGTGGCATGCATAAACCCCCAACAGCTTCAGAAAATGAAATGGATAATTCAAAAACTAAAGTTGTGGAGCCTTTAAAAGGCAAGAAAGATGTTGAAGTTTCTAAAATTAAGAAAGAAGGAGACGGAGAAAAGAATCGGAAAGTTACTAAAGTGCCTGAACCGAAAGGTCGAAAGACTCCCAAGACTTCATTTTCTTCTTCTTCGTCTACTTCAACAAGTAGCTCAAGCTCTGAATCATCATCGAGCGAGTCATCCTCTTCCAGTTCTGAGAGTGCCAATGAGGAAGAGGAACAGAAGAAGAAGGGGACCAGACTTCCTTTAGATAAGAGAAGTTTGTTTGACCTGCCCACAGCACCTAAAGATCAAGAGAAAAAACCCAAGCCGATGGAAAAGAAAACCACAACAAAGAGAGTTGAAACACCTGTGCCTGAAAAGGAACAAGTGTCTGCCCAGAGCAGTTCTAGTTCTAGTAGCTCGGAGTCTGAGGATAGCACCTCCAAGAAACCTCCTCCTCCAAAGAAACCAGTGATTGTTAATAAACCTAAAACTGTTGAATCCAAAGTGTCTGAGGCTCGTAAAGATGATTCTGATCTTAAGTTGGCAGCTAGCAAGAAATTACGGAAGACGCCTGATAAGAAGCTTAAAACTTCCGATGGGCGGCCTGAACTTGAATTTCAGCAGCCGCCTACTGAGAGAGAGGAATCATCATCACGAGCCGAAGACAGACCACCAAAACTTAAAGAGAAGCCTAGTTCCAGTTCAGCCTCAGACGGACGTGGACATACTCCACGGGAGGGAAAACACGTACACAATACTAACAAGATCCAGTCACCAAGGGAAACGAGTCATTCTGGAAGCAGAAGTAGATCACATACGCCCAGAAAAGAAGACTCTAAAGCAGAGTCTAATATCAGAAAAGAACAACCGCAACAACAGCAACAGCAACAAGCTCTGTCACAACAACAATTACATCAACAGCAGAGTAGAAAAAGGAAATCTGATGATTCTAAGAAGCAGAGTCCTTCGCCTGATAGAACTCAAATAAAATCCAGTCAAGTTCGAACTGAAGACCATGCAGTTAAAGAGAAAAGTGAACAACCAATGTCTCCACCTCCGAGCAGGAAAACTGATAAGAAAGTAGAAGGACCCAGGCATTCTCCATTGAAGAAAATGGAAATAGAGTTATCAACCAGCACTTTAGAAAGAGAAATTGCTGAGAGGAAAGCAATGGGAATCGGTAGGGACAATATTGGTAAAAGCTCCTCTAAGAAATCTTTAGATAGGCTATTTGAAAAGAGAGATAAACTTGTAAAGGAGAATGAAAGGAGAGACAATAACAATGTAATATTGGTCAATGATTCAGAGTCACATAAACTTCATGAAACACTGGATAAGACTGGACCAAAAGGAATTGTTGTTAAAAATGATAGGCTAGAAATGACTCCTACTAAAGAAGACATCATCATGGAAATTAACGATGATGACAAAACATGGATTAAACACATTGAAGAGCCAAAAGACACAACACAGGTCTCTGATTTGCGAGAATCTATAGAAAAAGAAAGGCAAAGAAGTTTATTTTCTCCTGAATGTGAGCGTCAGGAAGAAGAAATTCATAAATTACATGAAGTGAAGAGTGATGATTGTGTGCAGCTGGAACAAATTGAAAAGGAAGACATTGTACTTGAAGAAATCCATCCAAAAATTGACCCCCTTACCAATTCTTTTCCAACCTTATCTCCTATTGCGTTACATGCTGAAAATGTCATAAAGTCAAATTATAACACATTACCACAACTAGAAAAGGTAGATGAACCTTCAGGCTTCCAAATTGCTGACCCAGAAAATTTGGAACCTAAGAAAATCAGTTCGAGGACTTCTTCATTGTCAGCTCCACCGTACCAGCACAGGTCAATATTTTCACCACAACCTCCTTCCAAAGATTCAGCCGTGACAGAATTGTTTGATTTTGAGAGTGATATTTTAGCTGTTGATGAATCCGTTAATGAAGATGGAATAAGTATAGCCAGGGATTCAGAAGAACTGAGAGCACAACCCCTATCATTTTCATTCCTGTTTAAAGAAGACTCTAAAGAAGACAGTGCTAGAGAAACTTTGAACCTTGTCGAGAAATTAAGAATGGAATATGCGAAGAAAACACAGTCTGATGGTGTAGACCCATCGGATACAGTATCAGAGTCTCAGTCAGTTCCTTCTGTGGCTCCACCAATGCCTGAACTCCCTCAGCCCGAAGTAGTTCTTCCACCTTCCAAAGCCCTCGAACTGATGCCAGAAGAACCCAAAATGGAAACAATGACAGGTCCAGAACCGATCGAACTTATAGCACCCAGTATACCTGAAGAAATTAAACAGAATACACAATTAGATTTAGGAGAGCACAAAGCTTTAGATCCGGATGTTGTTGAACGTACAATAAATATAATAAAACCAATGATGGATGAGGCAGCTCTTCATGCGGCCGCAACTGCTGAACGACATCTGTTACAACATATTGGTGCTGATAAGCATGATCTGCCTCCGTATGATACAGACCATTATGGCTACCAACCGTACGGGATGCCACTGGAAGTAGGCAAAGTACCTGGCAGAGAGAAACTGGACAGAAGCAATAGTGCACAGGCCGACGAGAGGTGGGTGCCACCTAGCAGTATTCCTCCTCCTAGTGTACACTCCTACGAACATGTTGCCTCCCCCTACAGAAATAAATGGGCCGACAGCGAATTACTACCTTCCAGGCATTCGTCGACATCCTCCGCCTCTTCTACTTCATCGTCTTCTCAAAGGGAAGACATGGAACAGCAAAAGCACGATGAACTTGTTATACCCAAAGATATGATCCCAGAACTTATGCCATTTACCGGTGGCATGGCGTATAATCAGTCGTGCGCATTATCCGGTGCGGGCCCTTATCATTTCCCCGACACTTCATCTTATGCTGTTGGGCCTGTCCCATTGTTTCCTGCATCGACGTGTGCTCAGATTGCATTTCCATCACCCAATACAGGAATGTTCCCGCATAATTTCACAACTACGTATACAGGTCCTCCGTCATTAGTTACCAAACAGCAAGATGAGGCTCTTCACATGCCTCCTCCGTGCACCGCTGCGTTTACGTCTTCCTCGCATAATATGGCTCTGACTGCAGCTATGGTCTCCCCAATTATGCAAGATCCACCATTGACACCGCTTCCGTTCCCACCGGAATTGTGTCAACAATTGCCGCCTCCGAATCACCGGCTCCTGCCCCAGAACCTTTCGAACACGAATTGCCCGCACCACCTCCTCCAGATGGGCCATCGACTCCGAAAGCATCTATCGTGGGTAAGAAATCTCCCACCAAGCCTACCCGTACTTCTGCAAGATTCATAGCTCAGCAATCCAAGTCTCCTACCAAGTCTCCCGGGAAATCACCGAGGCAGTCTGAAGCACTTTCAAACAAGGCGGGTAGACCTGCTGTCGGTGGGGGCAAGCGGGGTAGGCCACCGGGCAGGGGAAACAGCAGAGGCCGCGGCAGAGGTAGAGGCAGGGGAAGGGGTCAAGGAAATATTACCCACGCAGACATCAATACGCTACATAGCAAACTAGTCGGCACAGTTTACGACTTTGACTGCGACGATGATGAAGAGGGGGGAGAGAGCCTTGAAAATTTGAGAGCCATGAGAGAAAGGAGAAAGTCTTCAGAAGTACACGATAGGAAATCATCAGACGGTTCATTTATATCTAAAGACTCCTCTCAGTCACCTAAATTTACTAGTCCTCCTCATCACCATTCGGCCAAAAGGTCAAGTTTTGTTCCGGATATTCGGGATCTGAGGCCACCGACACCTGTTACGCATTCTAACCTTGTAAATGATGATCATTTGGTCGACAAATCGAGAGTGGTTCAACCACTGTTACCCGGTCCTGTGGATAGGAGAACGTACAGTTCGTACGATTCCTCTTCGACCAGTGCAACTTACCACAACCACCTCATGGAGCCGTTCACGACGAGCACCACGTCGGAACAACACTTGTCGGGTTTTGTCGAAGATTTGGACGAAGAGTTACGCCCACTCATGACAGAAAAGTCCGTATCATCGGATAAAAACAAAGAAGAACTATCGCTCACCGTTCAAGACGATCAATCTACTAAGGTGACCCCTAACGATTCCAGAAACCAACTCAAGGTGAAAATTAAAGGACCGTTCTTGGATGCCAATTACACTTCGACAGTGGCTCCGCAGAACCAACCTCCATCGAGGAGTGCCGTGCCTATGGAAGGGCCCGTGGGTGCTGTCGCTACTTCCAACGGGGTCGCCGGTGGTACCGGTACATCCAACCTGAGAAGAATGCGCAAGAAAGAACTTTTGAGGCAGTATTGGACTCAGGATATGAACATGGACGAAACGGCAGGTGGAATAGCCCCTGCGGCACCCGTACACGACCCTCCGGTCAATAGGAGCGTCATCACTATACCCAAAGCGGTCGCCTCCATGACCAGCATCCCTACCAGGGAAGACTACAAAGACGTCGTCGATGCCAACATGGAGAAAAAGCGGAAGAAAGATAAATCGGGGCATTCTAGCAATTCCGGAACTTACGGGGTACCGTGCGATTCTACGGAGGACGGCGAAAGGAGGAGAAGTACGGGGAGTATAGTGTCCACAGAGTCGGGCCACCCGTTCAAGAGGAAAGGCAGGCCGAAAAATACAAACCCGCCTCCGGTCACACCCAAGTTGAAAATTAAACTGGGCGGGGGCGACGGGAACAGAGCCAGCGTGGCGACACTTTCGGACGACAGGAAGAACTTGAGGGTGCGCCCACCCAAGAAGAGGTTGAGCGGTGTACCGACGCCGACTGTCGAGGAGCTGAAGCGGGAGAGCATGAAGTTCCGCAAGAAGGTAATGGCCGGGTTTGTCGAGGAAGAGAAGGTTGAGGAAATAGGGAGCAGGAAGAGGAAGAAAAGACAAGCGGAGCAGGAGCGGACGTCCGTTCATGTGATAGCCGGTGACGAGTGCGCGCCCAAGATAATAATCAGGTTTAAGAGGCCGGCGGAGGAGCCCTCCTGCTCACCACCGCCGGCACCACACCCTCCGACCACCACCCACCACCAACACCACTCTTCGGACCTACCTCCCCCTTCCCCTCCCGCCGACAGGACTAGTGAGTGTTCCGCGTTAAGAAAAGTACGGACGTCTAAAACTACGCCCATTAGGTTAAAACTTTCGCGATGCGAAGAGGGTTATGTGATGAAAGTGCCCGTTAGTGAAAACAATAAGACGTCTAGTGAAATTAGTGTAGTGGAAAGTGGTCGCGTGGATGATGAACGTCCTCCGCCCGCACCCCCACCACCCGCGCTACCCCTTAGCAAGGACTGTGAGGTCAGGTGATGACGGTAGAACCTATGAGGTAAAATTTAATTTTGTTGTTGGAAATTGTTTTTCGGATCTGACATTTTAACCGAGTTATTAAAGTCTATATATTTAGCGATGATCTGTTGTTGTCACCAAGTGATTATTGGAGCGCACTCAAAGTGAGCTTACCTGTAAATAATTTTAAAGTCTATATACGGCTGTAAGAAATCGGCGATAAGAGAGTTTTATGTGTTTTTACGTTGTTAGTATATTTATAATCTAAAAAAAGGTACGATATGTCTATTTCGGAACATTTCCCGGAATATTATGTATATGTATATTTGCGCGGATTAATTGAATAGGAATAGAAATAGCCGATTTGAATCGAGTGCGACGGGAAACAAACATAGTGTACAAAAGTCAATTAATGTACGATGAATGAATATTTTTGTATATATTGTGTGTCCTAACGTCGTCGTCGTGTATTTAAATGTGTTGTAATTATTTGTACCATTTTATAAAATATTTTAAGAGATATGGAATTTACTTGTAATTAGATGAAAGGCCCGCTGATTATTTTTCTGAATTTATTTGACCTCATTATTACCTCTTGATTTTTTAAGTATTTCAAACTTTTTTTGTTTATTTATTGTTGTTACGATTTGTTCCTTTGATATTTACACAGGCCGAGCGAATGTAGTTTATAGACTTTCATCTGCTAAAACATCATTTTGAATTTATCATTTCTTATGATTTTTAAGAATTGCGCCAGATTAATTTTGAATGAATGCCAATAAATATATTTTATTTTGGGTAAAATTGTATATAATCTGTAAAATTTAGACATTAATTTTTTGTATATTTAAATATTAGTAATTTTTGGTATAATGTTCTATGAATTTTTATATGTTCTTTTTACAAAATTATTTTGGTGTGTTTGCTTTTATTCGTCCTTGGTTGACAGGAATTTACAATTAGTGTAATTAGGTTCTGAAGAATTTTTATTTTATGTAAAAAAAATTCCTTGGTTACAAAAACATTTCTACAAATTGCTAAAAAATTATTAATACTTGCTCGGCCTAATGACAGTGATGACTAAATGTTATTGGTTTATTATTACTGTTGTACATATAACTTGTAAATAATTTATATGATTCACAAATTCTCAAAAAAATTACAAAACTATTTATTTATTTTGTACAAAGTACAATATTTGTTAAGTAAAATGTAAAAATGTATTTTATACTTAAACAGATACCATATTAATGACAGTAAAGAAAATTTAATATTTAAACCCAACTACCCGTGTTTTCTTTGTCTTTGTGGGGGCTCACAATGTAATTTTCCATATCTTTTTGAATATACTTAAAAAAAAGTCTAAAAATAGGGTATTAGTACACTTATGAAAACCATGACAGTGTTAATCAATTATTTGTTACAGTATTTCATTAAATTTGTTGATAATCATATTTTTCTTCTTGTTGGAATTTTAATTTAGAAATCCTAATAGCGCAGTGTTTTTGATAAATTTGTAATCTTTTTTTACATTTTCTAAGGTTCTTATTTCTACTCCTTTAATTTTTACAACCCTAAGGCTGTAAATTTGTCTGCCCTCTGAATTTATTATCAATATAGTAAATAAATTTGAACTTATTTTTTTTTCAGTTTGTTTTTGAATAAAGTGTTTTATTATACACTGCATACAGTTCGAAGAAGTTTCATACAAGCAAGATGATAATACAGTTAACAGTAGTTTAGGCTTTCCATTTCATTCATAAATATTGGGCAGATTACTCAATTCCTCATTTCTGAATAATAATAAACTCTTTTAAGATCGTCTGTCAGTGTGTTAATCCCTGTTTTTAGGGAAGTGAATTACAATCAGTACTTAAATCCTTACTTTCATTAAGATCATTCAGTCTCTTTTTTCATCATAAAAAATTGCACGGTATAATTTGATATACCGTTTCAAGTTGTGAAATTAAAATTAATATATAAAAATTAAAGTAAAATACCAAAAAAATTTCCCCTTTTCCCCATAATTTTTCCTTTTCAAAATATAATCAACTGAGCAAGACAATTGTGTGGAATGGTGTGAAACGAAAACAGGTGACTTGTTATTTCTAATTACAGCAAAATTAAGACTTGGGGTTTTTATGATTTGTGATTCTGTTGGAATAAATTCTCTGATAAAAATTGTGTTTTTATTTTATGGTCAGCAGATTTTTTTGTCCCTTCCACCAATTTATATCATTCAGTGCATTGTCCTAAATAGCAATTATATTTCATTTGACGTGAGTTTACAGTGGGTAAACACGAACATTAGCTAAGGATCTCTGTCCTTATAGGCCGTTGTGGTGAAAACAGCGCCATTGGTTTTCAGTTGCATGAAAATTTGAAAAACACGCTCTCTTCAGTCCGATTATATTTCATTCACTGAATTGTTGGCAAAAATTTTTTTTGGTTTTTCTCCCCTTTCCTAACGGCTTTAATTAATAATTTTACCGATAGCTCGTACGGTTCTTCCGTTTGTCATCATCGCCTTGCAAATTTTTTTAATAAAATGGGGTCGGAATAAATCCGAAGCGGGAAAAATTTTGGAAATGATTGTTGAACTTGTTGAAAAAAATGTGTACCTCATGTCGCAATAATATGTGTGTTACATAAATTAATGTATATAAACTGCTTGCTCATTATTATCTCTTCTTCTCGAACTATTGTTACTACTGTATGCTGTACTTGTTTTTAAAAAACCATTGTTATATTCTATCATCACTTTCGTATTGAAGAAACAAAAAAAATTCTTGTTGAAGTTCTTCCCGTATGATGTGTAATATTTTTATTATTTATTTATTCAAATTGTACAGAAATTAGAGATGACTGGAAGACTTAATTGACCGAATTTTGTAAAGCAAGTCTAACCACCCGGTCACTTTTAATATAATCAAAGCCATATTGTCTCTATCTTTTATATATTCTGTATGAAAGATTGTATAATTTTTTTTTCAACCTGTGCTTTAATTTTTGTTGATTTTTATTTAACTTATAAATTCGCTTTTAAAATTGATTACAAATGTAACGTATTTTTAAAAAAAGTGTATAGAGATTTATTGTTTTGTACAGCGATTTTGTTTTATTTTATTTTTTATATATATATATATAAATATATTTAGATTAATTTGTGTATTTAATATGTAATATCGTAATGTTTTAATAATGATTAGTGTAAATAACATCAAAATGATGCTGGTCTTGTAAGATAATGGTGTTTAATGTGCACATAGCCTCGTATTATAAACATTTTTTAGCATAAAGAAATTTATTTTTTTCACTGCCACACCCTATATATCCATCCTTAATAACTATAACCAGTTGGATATGCAGTATAGTTCAATGCTTTTATGTATCATGACTTGTCAAAAAAACTTTCACACTGTATGTAAGGACTTGAAATTAAAATTATTTTTTTAATACGAGTAATATATTGTACATGTGTTTGTTGGTTTCTAAGGGAAATGTTAATTAAAACTAGAAATAAAGTAATTAATTTGAAATAAAAAAATTAAACAATGACATTGAAACTAATAACATTAAAATATAGTAAATTAGTGTACAAAATACAAATGTGTAGGGGTTACAGTCTTATTCTCTCAAAAGAATTAGTATTAATTTATACACCTCACAATGTTTATATACATTTTTTATTCAATTTAACTTTATATATAGAATGGAGAGATATTTCATGAATCACGATGAAGATATGACGAGTGTTGTACTATAATAATGTACTATGTAGTGTAGTAATAGACCCAACTCCTCCTTCAGTTTTCAAGTTATACTATCCCTGAATACAGGGAACGCCTTCTGTTTTCAAGTTACACTCGGATTCCCGTTGTTCGTGGAAATCAATAGGCTGTCTTGATGCTGGCGATATTCCTCCTTCCAGTCAAATGCGTTCCTCCAGTGCGTTCCTCAAATGCTAGTGGCTTTCTTTCCCCTGGTACGATCACACAGAAGCCACATAGACGCGGTGAAATGGGACAGGTTTTTGCAAAGAACAAAAGAAGATTTTGAAGAGATGCTGGACGGAACAAAGAAAAGTAATTATCACGCGATAATTAATTAATCCTCTATGGGCCGAATTTTTATTTTAAAACCAAAAAAATTGGGGGAACGAAAAATCAGCAATTATAAACCTACATATGCGAATGAAAAAAAAATTGATATTGATATTGGTTGTCTTGACAACGTTATAGGGCTAAGATTTATCCGCCGTCTCACGAAAAAAGCTATAATTATTTGGTAAAATCACGATAAATTGAAATGTGACCTGAAAGTTACACTGGCCCATAGAGGGTTAATTTGGAAGTAAATTTGAACGAATCAGTCGCAGGGCAGTAACATTGGGAGTAACATTTTCATACGTACGATGTATGTACGAGTAAAACGATGTGCGTGAGGAAGTGTTTTGGTCAAAGAAAATATTGGAAATAAGGTAACTTGTGTGTTGTGTGTATGCTCGAATTAGCGAATTACGATCAGGAAAAAAATATATAATTTCAACGTTCAATTCTTGGTGACAATTCAATTCAGGGTAACAGTTCTTGGGCGAGTTTGGAGATCGTTAATCTCTGTGGCGGGGCCAGTTAGATTCCCCCTCCGGGCTTAAAAAAATCCTTACAACGCGCGTTAAAAAAGTAAAATTCGAAGGCCAAATGTTAATCAAAACGAAAAAAAATTTGGTATTGACATTATTTAATTGATAATGAATAAAATTTCAATTGTATTGGGATACTCAGTATTCTCGTGCTGACAATGAAAGTTTCATACCTGTCTGTGTCGTTAAATTTCGTAAAAACCAGCTAAACATTTTGGAAAGTATGGATAATTGATTTGGGCAAGTGGAGGGTAGCAGGGATTATGTCGGAAAGTTTATTAGAATCATATTAAAAGGACGGTGTTTTGATTCCATTTCTTTAATCATTCCACAGCTTCATACGTAAAACGAACCCTATAAACAATGCCTTATAGACAATTGCTGTGTCATTATCCTGACTATATACTCGGAAATGTCGTGCATTTTGAGCTCTAACTCTCCTTAGTCCACTTAACCAAGACTTCTTCATAAGAAGTCCACATACTTCTTCCTTCTGCGACATTGCACTTTCCTGCCCTTAGAGAAATTGGCGCCCTCTCAAAGGCGATCTTTTAATTACACTCGATCATTTATTCCTTTTTCCCGCGCCTCATTACTTTTTGGTACAAACGATAGGGTCGCTAACGAAGAGTCGCGGGATGAGAGGACGAAGAGGAATAAATTAGTTCAGAAGTAAAGGTTGATGAACCGGTCAACATGCAGTATCGAGAGGAAAACTTTCATGTATGCCATCCAAGCGAGGGAATAAACAAAAGTCTACAGGAGCGAGTAACCGACAACAGAGTATGGAACTGTAGTCACAAGACTGGTTTTTAAGGACGATTCGAAGGCCCACGAAAGCGCCATCCTGATGCCAGATGATTAATCCAGAAAAGAACGCTTTCCGGTTCCAACATCAGGGTCCGACCCTGAAGAGTCGCGAAACATGGGAAGCGAAAAGGTATAGGGCGACAACACTTCCAGTGGAGCTAGCTCGAAATGCCGGACTAGCGGGGGAGCGGCCCCTAACTTAACCGGGTGTAAGCTAGTAGTAATATTCGTAATTATTCTGTCCCCCCCCCATTTCTTTCCCGAATCTGCCATTTCTTGTACAATACAAGTTGAACGGTCGGCGTTCGGGGTGGGTTTGGCCGCGGCATAAGGGCATTTATAGACCCGGGAGTTGTTGGGAGGAGGCGGAGGAGGGGGAGTGGGAGGAGGAGGAGGAGGAGAGTACGCTCGGGTTACGATTCCCATTGTGTCGGCGGGGGTTGAGCGAGATCGATTGAGAGGGTGTGCGGGCACGGCCGCCAGGGGCGCCACCCCCGGCACCGACAACCCGCCCATTCACCAGGCTCATCCCCTAACCCAGTTTCGGCCCACAGCCACCCCCTTCTATCACTGTTTTATCGCGCAACACCCCACCCCCACCAACAACCCCCGCACTATATCGGCCACGCTTCGCTGGCACAAAGAGAAATTCTCCGGGTCACGGTAGTCTGCCGTTAGGCAAATCGCCGCCGATCTAAATGACCTCCCGATATTAAGCCGAGGATAACGTCGCACACAGTATTGCACTGGTCTATAACCTAAACTAACTGCGCCTTCATATTTACTATTAGTTTATCGGGAACGAATTTATTCGGCGAATGCTACTAGCGATGACGAGAAGTCGCGGATCCCCCAACAGGTATCTTAGACGAAATTGGCGTACGATACACTTCGAAAAGTCCCAGTGTTTCCCTGGGACTTAATGAAAGTAATTAAAAATGAACGCCAATTCCTTGTACTTAACAGAAGGCCAACAATGCTCGCGATCGTAGATATTCTCATCTATGACCGGGCGTATTTTTATCTATCCATTAGATAGATCTGTTTTTTCCTGTTGATTCTTGCCTTCCGAGGTGGTCATTGTACCGGGTAACGGGACACTACTGACGGCGGCGGACAGCCGAAACCGATTTTCGAAACCGGCTCGAGCTATCCGGCGTAATTGTAATTAAATAGATTGTTTTAATGGCGTTGCACTTGCGACCGAACCCTCGGGTCATTGTTCAGCGCGCAGTTTTGAAATAAGAGGTCCCAGGAACTATCGGATCGATCCGGCTTTATTCTCCGACCGAATAAAAGCTAAGCGAAATTCCTTCGGCCCGGAACCTCAGAATTGACCGTAGTGGCCGGCGGCTGATCAGTCTCATTCGTATTCAACCGGTTTCCTGGAGATGACCACCTTGTCATTTTTTTCTTCATTTCCTCTTACAGTAATGCCGAATCGGTACAATCAAGACAATTGTGGGACTGCAGTTATGCAAAGTACGACTCCGATTGTTCACCGGCGCGTATACGACGGGTGCCCTACGGACAGAATGAAATTATGTTCCTTTTCAATCTTTCATATTGCTTAAGTTACAGTTAATTTAAGCCTGTTTCGTTACTGCACTGTTACTACCGCCGTGTCTATCGTTAGAATGCTACTGACGACAGTCGTTCGCCAGTCTAGCGTCGGGCCAGATCGGAGGCAGAAGAACGCCAGAATATTCCATACTCTCCTAACAGGTTGGTTTACAATTATCTGTTCGTCTATTTAGGGCCTACAATGGTTTTCCAACAATTTTTAATTAAAAAATATTCCATTCTGGTCGATTGATCGAGTTGACAAGTTCTATACAAATCGTTGCTATTCATTCATCGAAGTATGCACAAAATCAACGTTATTCAGGCGCAGAGAGAATGAAGGGTGAATGATTTTCTCCGGCCGTGTAAATCAAGTTAATTTAATTAATTACTTTTGATTACAGTTGAAGTTTATTTATTTGTTGTGTCAAACATATCTTACGGTTCAATATTCGGTATTTGGCAACAAATTTGACGCCTCTTCGCGGTCTGCGACCTCTCTGGATATCGTATTTGTTCGAACAGTTTGGAATTCATTCATCTATCGACTTTGTAGATTGGCACGTCTTCATTAAGTACTTTCGTCGGTACTGCCTGACGTCAAACTGCGTTACACATAAATACCTATCACGCGTACACGCATAAATATCGAATGGCAAAATTGAGAGGGTTTCAGCAATGGAAAAAGCCTCGCGCCAAAGCGAAACGACTCTTTTAACTGGGGCAGTGGCAGACTAAGTTTATTGTTCTCGATTTAGCTTAACCTGAATTCAAACCTAACTTAGTCTAAAACTCGTAATTCTTATCGTAAATTCAGCGAGAACCGAATTCACACGAAAATCTACACAATATTATTTAAGATAATTGGTTATTGATTGATATAAATTATTATTTATTGTTGGTTATCGTCAACGGTAACGATTGGTCCAGGACACGTCCCACACAATTTTCCAATTTGCGTGGGATTAAACTCATGCGTACTTCCTGATTTGCGTACAGATGTGGGGTTTTTCTTTTCATCAACCCAACGCCGAGTTTATTTTTTCGACGTCATCCGCCGAATGAATCGCTACAAAGCCTAAAAACAATGTTCGACCCCAAAAAGACGGTTGGGTTGTGAATCGCAAATTGCGTTAAGGAATCAATTGCCATTACGAGATATTTCACTTGTACCAATCTGGGCTAAAGTAACCCAATTTAGCAGGTAAGTCAATTCCCGATATCGTATCGGAAACTGAACATCAAGGACTATAACGCCGTTGTTGGCCCACTGCTCGCTGAACGGCTTTAACACACGTTACATAAAAATACATACATATATAAAACGCATTAAAGGAATAGACAAATTAGAACTGGATCACCATCCCAACAACATGCTAAACCATAGAAACTAGAAAATAAACACATAAAATGAACTGGCTTTATGCCGTATGCCATTAAACAAATAAGAAGGAACATAAACGGCCAGCTGGAACTCCCCGTAGAATATTATCGCTCGTTAATTGTTTATTACTTTCTCACTTTACTGCCTTCTCCAAAATGTACTAATCAGAGGACTGCAGTTGGATTTTATAATATTTTGAAACGATTTGGAAATTGCCACGATCAGAAATAAAAGTTTTTTCTCCTAGAAACGATGCACCCGTTTAATCAGTTGACATTTTATATTCAAGGAGATCACTAACTACCGCATGACCGTTGGATTTCAACTAGGCAGTGCCCCTTAATTGAGTGCGGTTGTAAGGCTAATACTCGGTATGAGACACCAATTTGTAATGGGAACAGGGCTGATGAGGAAATTCTGAAATGTCATCAGTTCGCTTCCACACGAGTAGTCAGCGTAAACAAGTTACTGGTAAGGCTGTTACTAAAACATCAAAACTGACCCCGGCTAACAAACTCGGAAGCCCGCATCGCTCGCAGCCTCAGATTCCAACTGGAAGTTCAACAGTGCTTAATGCTCTCCGGTATGTTTCAAATTGCACCGTCCACAACGACCTCAGCGTACCGGCAGCCGAAGAAGTTGCGATATCCCAGGTCCTAAAGTTCCATCTCCTAATCCTAATTCACTCGCTGTCTCCTACGATCGGTCCCAGCGATCTACAGTACGATTGGGCATTGGACAAATCGAATCCTGCGGGTTCAGCCGCCGCTTGGACTATCCGTAGTTGGGCTATCCCGAAGGGGTTCTCCCCGCCGAAAGTAGCGCTAAGGGGAAGATTACCCTCCCCACCCCGGCTGACGGTTATTTGCCTACCGGTCGATTTCTGAGCCCTTCAATGGGGCATTCAGAAGGGCCTTCATTGTTGGCTCGCCGTACCCGAGCCCTCTGCCTTCTTCCTTCGATTTTTCATTTTGGGGGAGGGATTGATGAGTGGGGGAGTCTTCAATTTTTTTCACCGACTTTAATACACGAGTTAGGGCGGATTGGGGCTCTATTGAAAATCACCCATGTTTTCTTTCTGTATAAACTTTATTGAAACAACGTTTATGTTTATTAAAACGTGTCTCCTCCTTTTATGTATTTCTTGCGTAACTGCAATCTCGTGCTCGGACATTAACCGCGTTTATACAGCGCATACAGTGCTGCTCGCAGCAACAATGACGACATCTCTATATGTTCCTTCCTGATATGCCTACTTGAAAGAAACCATAGACTGAAATGCGTTCATATTACTGACGTCCTCATTTTAATTTAAATAACTTTTTCATCGTCTGTTTTCTGTCTCCTCTCGCTAGTTTGGTCTTTTGCTAGATCGGTTTCGGCTGCTCGCCATCTTCAGTAGCGGTGTTAGTCACTTTGGCGAGCAGCCGAAACCGGTCTAGCAAAAGACCAAACCGGCGAGAGGAGACAGAAACACGCTAAGTGTACGGTATTCCAATCCCTCGCGGACCACAAAACAGGTAAGTCGCGGATTGAATTGTTTTTAAAACGGGTGGAGTTTTACAAACAGCAAGTTGCGAAGGGCGTACAAGGAAAACAAAGTATTCCGTTGGACTACAGGACCGTCTCATGAGCGGTTCAGTAGTCGGCGGGGTCGTCGGCGAATCGTCGGGGATATAGAGGATTTTTAATTGCGAGGGGGATGTCGTCATCCGGGGGTATCGGTTGGTCGGGGGTTGATGTCGATAGTTTAATAGGAACTGCCGAGAGAGGGCGAGAGTGAGTAGTGATCAATAAGAGAGTGGGGGGCGGTGGTGGGGGCGGCCACCGGCCAGTAGTGCGGTGCTCGTCGACCGCGAGGGACATCACAGAGAGCGAGAGAGAGAGAGAGAGAGAGAGAGAGAGAGAGCGAGCGAGAGAGAGAGAGAGAGAGATAGAGAGGCCGGAGAGATGCAGCCACCACCGAGAAAAGTAAGTCCACCGCCAAGGGGAGACTACGCCCCATCACCCCTAGACTATTCTCTTATAGCCGAAAATCTCCCCGTCCTAGTATTTCTTTTGGCCGCAGTCAAGATACCGGTAGAATTTAAAATTCGGATGAGGGAGAGTTTGGAATACGGTCTCGGCGAGCGACTGGTTTCGGCTTCTCGCCATCCTCAGTACGCATATTCGACGCCCCCTCTACAATGTTACAATGCCGGGGATTGCTATTGGTGGTGGCGTTTAGCCTAAGCCGAAGAAATCGGTCGTTCCCCGCTAATTAACTTCTCGATTACAGTATTTGTTTCATCCTTTATTTCAGTGACGGTAAAAAACAAAAATCATCGCCGGCGATAATGAAACGGTTTCAACCGAGATGCCCCACAGTGTCATCAACTATATCAAATTCGTACACTTTTCGACAATTCGCCAATTGAATCACTCAAATGGCTCGTTCAATCGCAAACCAATTGTTCTCAAAACGGTCCAACTACGATTGTCAGAAGTGAAAAAAATACAAAAATTTAGGCGCATCTTGCGAATTCCAGTACATCTATTGATTTTACCTATTTGCACATAAGAGCGAAAATGGCAGGTGTTTGCTTATATATTTGCTAATATATCGCTTGATTATCGCTTTTTTCGGGACGGTGTAAAGGAATAGCATTTATTCGGATGAAAACAGTAAGTGAAATGAATTGCTCGTTATTTAATTTTTATGCTCCAAGGTTATGCTCTACACAGCTGACTTTGGTCTTGACGGTGCTTAGTTAATATATGCGCGTTGTAAATTTCGAACTAAGTCCGATTCGTTCTTCGTTCGGGGGGCGATGAAAACTATGAGAACTCATTCATAAATACAGTAAATGAAATTCCGCGTTAGGACACCAATTAAATCCAAGTTCAGCGGAAGTGCTTTAATTTTTCCTCAACTGTAAGAAAGAAAACTCTAAATATCGATGGTTATATCGGTTACCGCGTGTATTTTCTTGTATTTATTTCTAACTTTCACAACACATTATTCAGAAAGGCAGTAGATCGATGTCGGTTTCGTCAGTAAGAATAAAAATTGTTTCACGATAAAATAAATGGAACGAGGCGGTCACAAATTGCCGACTGATTCGCTCGAATTCTCAGAAATAAAAAATCAATGTTAAATATACAGTAATCAATGCCGGAAGACAGATTAGCGTAAAGAATTTATTCTAAATTTGTCGGTCTAGAAGCTGTTCGTTTGGGGGTTTAAATGAAGGTTTTATTCGGAGAACGTTTTTATCTACTCAATAGGAGATTTATCCTTCCGTGCAAATATGTCCTTGTTTTTTTTTCCAATGGGCGTTCGTTGATGGCCAGTGCAGTACCAACGTTACAAAATTTTCTTGACCTACAACTTTCATAGCTATTGAGTTTTACTGAAACCGAGTTTAACTAACCCCCCCCCCAACGGCTGAAAAATGTATTCCCCGAAGAATTTGTAGGTGCAGGTGGATCGAATTGTTCGTATTTCATTGGGAATTGATCGAGAACTGTGGGTAAATATTAGCAGTGGAGTAGGAATTCAACAATATTTCTATTGGGTATTGAAAATAATACCGTTGTCTAACCCGATATTCAATGGTGGTACAAAAATTATGTGAGACTATGACAAATTTTGAACATTATCACTTTACCGTAGATTTGTATTTCTGTCTCCTCTCGCTGGTTTGGCCTTTTGCCAGACCGGTTTCGGCCGCTCGCCATCTTCAGTAGCGGTGTTGGTCACTATTGGCACATTGGATGTTTTTCGGGCATCCTCACTGCACTGTCACTGTCACTTATCTGTTTGTCGTATATATATATATATATATATATATATATATGAATGAAAAACATCCAAAGTGCCAATAGTGAGTGACACCGCTACTGAAGGCGGCGAGCGGCCAAAACCGGTCTAGCAAAATACCGAACAAGCGAGAGAAGACAGAAACTACAAATCTACGGTATTCCAACCCCTCGCAGACCACAAAACAGGTATGTTAAATGATCACTTTATATTAGGCTCGTTATCCCGCACCAAATCCGACAGTTGGTATGGCCTGTCTTCAGTGGCGAGCTACCCGGAACGCCTATATTCCAGGAAAACGATATCCGATGGCTAAATTATTGGGAAATTCTGAAATAAATACGAACCATTTCCATTGAATCAATCGATACACACGTTTCGCCCGCCTGTCCGTAACCGAACGCTTCTGTTTAGCGAGCGATGTCTCACTTCGGAGAAACAGAAAAACATAGACTTGAACTTGGGAACGTTTGCGCTATGGAAACCCTTATACAAAAGCTATTTCACTTACTATATTAATCCCTGTGTATCGAATATGCCGTGCCAAAAAAAAACCTAAGCGAACAAATCACAAACGAATATATCGTTATCTGTCTTATCCAGATCATTAAAAATTACAGTTTTTCCGAAATCCAAATGCGTAATATACGTACTTGTTATATATTGTTAGCAAATAACTATTTGTTCTATTTTAAAATTAAGATGGGGTGAGTTTTTAAGGGTTTGTCACCGCACCCTCCCCCTCCACCGCTTGATAATCGAACAGATCGATTTCTCAGAAGTAATGCACACTATATTCGACCTGGAAACTCCGTTATTCAATCGCAGACAATAATCGAGAACTCGCTGCAAGTCGGACCTAAGTGTCGATTGATATGAAAATACGAGTTCATTGGTTGCATATATTATGTATTTTTCCGATTAATTTTTCTGTGGTATTTTCCTTGATGGTGATTAGTACTTCTTTCGTACTTCTGGGCGAGTATTGCTTTTGTAGAGATCAAATATTAGAAGCTCTGAGTTATTTGGTGAAAATTTCACAGTGGAATTTCTATGGATCGTTTTCAGGTTGTCTGGTCATTGTTGCTGAGTGGGGTGTCGGTTGATTGCTTGAATGTATCTGTCGTTTTTTAATATATTGAATAATTAGGATTTATAACAAAATAATTTCAAAATTTTCGAAAATTTATGTTGTTTTTTTTTTAATGCTAACCGTCTGGTGGTCCGCATTTCATGAACAAAATGAAATAATTGTTTTTGTAAATTGTTGTAAAATGTTTACTCCTGAGGCACAACCGTATCTGGAATCGAATCATTCGTTAATATTTACTATAAATACTTTGATATAAGGAAATAGTGAAAAATATCATTACCGCATCGTCCGAAATCTTTGATTTGAGATCAACAACCACCGATGGCAGCAATTAATTTTTCAAAATAAGTGTTCTTTTCTGAATTAATTAAAACAATTTTTATAAAACTTTTAGTCCTCCATAATGCTTCCAGTGCTTCATACCATGATGCAGAACCCTGGACTGGTTCGGAAGCATCCGTAGAGTAAGCGCTTTCCATGGCCTTCGAATCGTCGTTTAAGAATCGTTTTTATTTCTATTTTATAAAAACCACCATTTTTATAGTCTTGAGACTGTAGTCCCATGTACAAGTGACAGTGACAGTGCAGTGAGGATGCCCGAAAAACATTCAAAGTGCCAATAGTGACTAACACCGCTACTGAAGATGGCGAGCAGCCGAAACCGGTCTAGCAAAAGGCCAAACCAGTGAGAGGAGACAGAAACACAAATCTACGGTGCCCCGTGCTTTGTTTCTGCTTATTTCTGTAGGATTTTGTTATATTTTAGTTTATTATTTAAAAATTCAATATAGTCCGGCCGTCTGTTGGGATACCCCATAATTCTGTCTTTGCACTAAGACTCGGTCTAATGCCAGCCCGTTTTTTGGTTCCTATCATGTTCAGTAGTTTAGTGAGGCGTACACTACGTCTTTTTTCGTTTTTTAAATCCGCGTTAGTCTCGCGGGTGATGTTAAAACACGTACGTTCCCGTTACATAAGGTCGTGACTATTAATTGAACGGCTTCCATTTTACGGCTGTTGCCTTTGAGATGTCGCTCGCCCGGTCATAAACAAAAACCAGTTAAACAAAACAACCTTTGGTTTGGGTTCAACAAAACTATATGAGATGATTGAAATAATTTTAAATTATTATTTATTACTTAAAACATAATTATTTAAATGTTTTTAATTTAAATTTTAAAATTCCATATTTCATGCGGTGTTTTAGAGTTTTTCCAGTCGAATGGATCTCCCATTGTTAATATTTGTTTAATGCCAACTAAAATTTATTAATCGGACAGATTTCTAGCTATATCACATAATTCAAAACTATTTGAAGTCACTACTAATCGGTATCTTTTGCACCTCTGATCTTCCCTGGCCAGAGTGAAGAGCGTTTTCAGTACAGGTCAATTGAACGCACGATCACGCTCGTTTCCATTCATCTTCGTACCTAATTCACGGTGAATCAATACCAAGGTGCACGTGTAGGCTACTGCGTGGATCGACTCTTCTGACGAAAGGTGTGCTTCACCCAAACGGTGTTCTGGCGCCAAATCATGAAATCTGAAAATTTCTGAAAACGACAGAATCGGAGCAGATTCACTATTTAACCGGAAAATATTATGACATCATTATTTGGGAAATCACTTCATCGCAGAGTAAGAATAGTGCGGAATATAATTCAAATGCGCAAATTATTGAATTATCTTGTAGCTAAATAACCCTCAGAGTGAGGTAATGGAAATAGCGTCTACCGTTCTGGAAATTGACGAACAAAGTTTTACCGAGGTGTGTTAGCACTTCGAAAAGCAAATGCCGTTTCATGGATAAAAGAATTTTGGTACCGATATACAATAATTTCTTTTTTCATAAGAGCATTTATTTCAAACAAGCTAAAAGAAGTTAACGGCGATTCGCCTCAATAAAGTTCAATACAGTGATACCGCCTAGTGGACGAATTAGATTACGCGCTACGGTGATTCTTTCCTCAAAAAATCGAACGAAAACGAAACTGTCTATACGATGCGAAAATAAGCAAATTCCGTAGATTTCGTGTATTTCTGTCTCATCGTTTCGGCTGCTCGCCATCTTCAGTAGCGGTGTTAGTCACTTTGGGACTTTGGATGTTTTTTGGGCATCCTCATTGCACTGTCACTGTCACTTGTACTGTGGTGGTTGTCTGTTTGTCGTATGTATATATATATATATATATATATATATATATATATATGTCTTGTTATTTTCTTTTTGGGGGATGTTGTTTGTCTTATTTGGGTTGGGAGGGATTTTCATAATCAGCTTAAGTAATTGTCGGATTATCGGTTAAATATATATTTGATAACACAACTGGTCACAACTATTAGGATCTGATATTATGTGTTTACGATCATAAAAGTTTTCCTGTTGATCCGAAATTTTTTGAAAAAAGTAATTTTTAGTAATCTAGTTAATCGGTGCAAGTGGACCCAACAAACTTTAGTTAAGTACATTTCCGCACCACCCTCAAGGGGCGCTAGTTTGTTGGTGCAAGTAGCGCCCCCCTGAGGGTGGTGCGGAAATGTACTTAACTAAAGTTCGTTGGGTCCACTTGCACCGATAAACTAGCGCCCCCTGAGGGTGGTGCGGAAATGTACTTAACTAAAGTTCGTTTGGTCCACATGCACCGATAAACTAGCGCCCCCTGAGGGTGGTGCGGAAATGTACTTAACTAAAGTTTGTTGGTTGCACTTGCACGATAAACTAGCGCCCCCCTGAGGGTGGTGCGGAAATGTACTTAACTAAAGTTCGTTGGTTGCACTTGCACGATAAACTAGCGCCCCCCTGAGGGTGGTGCGGAAATGTACTTAACTAAAGTTCGTTGGGTCCACATGCACCGATAAACTAGCGCCCCCCTGAGGGTGGTGCGGAAATGTACTTAACTAAAGTTCATTTGGTCCACATGCACCGATAAACTAGCGCCCCCTGAGGGTGGTGCGTAAATGTACTTAACTAAAGTTCGTTGGGTACACTTGCACCGATAAACTAGCGCCCCACTGAGGGTGGTGCGGAAATGTACTTAACTAAAGTTCGTTTGGTCCACATGCACCGATAAACTAGCGCCCCCTGAGGGTGGTGCGTAAATGTACTTAACTAAAGTTCGTTGGGTCCACTTGCTCCAACAAACTAGCGCCCCCTGAGGATGGTGCGGAAATGTACTTAACTAAAGTTCGTTGGGCTCACTTGCACCTACTAACTAGATTACTAAAAATAAATTTTTTGAATAAATTTTGGATCAACAGGCAAACTTTTATGATCGTAAATACACAATACCGGATAGGTTTCCAGTCTTATATTTGGAAGTAAATTGGAATGTAAATTAAATTATCTATAATTTAATCTTATAAGGTTCTCCGATTCGTTCGATGAACACGGAAGGAAGAAGGCTAACAAAGAAACACTCAAAGTTTTAGTGGAAAGTAATTCTATGTTATGGATACAAACGGTAGCATAGCAGCGGATAAAGTTGGATTGAGGATTTAATTAAACTGAGTGGCTGTTGGATTAATCTGGGCTAAAAGCGCACAGTGTAAATGCCGAGATTCGAAACTTTTCTGATAATATAAGAATTGTTTTTCAGTCAAATAGAAAATACTTAATGTAATAAATGGCTCGTTGTATTTTATTTTAATTAAAATTTTAAATGAAAAATTAGCAAAACCGTTTATAAAAGTACGGGGATGATTCGTATTTGCCAATTTTTCTTACCAGTTGATTATTCCCTTTTTAGAATACAATTTTGAAACGTTTATAAGGATTAAAATTTATTCGAATATCCTAATGGATGACGGATTTTTTTTATTGCAAATTGCAACTATAGTTTACTCAAAGAGACTTTCATCACCTTTTTGACATGGTCATATATATTAATCTGATTATATAATATCCATATAATGTAAGGGTTAATATACAGGATAATGGAAATGGTAGAACGTGTACTTCTAAAATAAACTCCTATGTTTATTATAAAAGTACAGTATATGTAAACGCAGAAAGGAGGGACTTAGTAGAATTATGATAGCATTAATTAATCAATTTAATTAATATAAATACTTATATAAAAAATATTTATCGGTAATATAAGTAACAACAATATATCTACAATCATCTTCACATTAATACTGTACAATATTAAATAAATATTTATTTTATTTTCTAAAATTTATAATAAAAATCGCGTTAAAAACAAATTAACCCCCCTATTCGTGACACCGGTTATGGAAATATTTGAGTATTGATTAAGAGGGTATGTTTCATATTTGGATCCGATACGAAGAAAAACTGGGAGTTTCGATAGGCGAGAAGGTCCAGGATGAGGTCGGAGGGTAAATCCTGAAAGACACAAGTCAAGTGACGATTCTGCTATTCTCTGTGCGTTACACTTTGGCTTTTTGTGTAAGATCCCAGAACGGATAGTCGCACCCGTTGACTTGCCGGTTGAAGTAGAGGCCTGCCGGGCACGAGATGAGAATGGGCCTGCCGCGGGCGCACATGACGAAGAATCTGATGTCGTATTGATAGGGAAGCAGGTAGCTGTTTTTCGCCGGCCGGCAACTCTCTTCGGGGGTTTCTTCCGGCGCGGCCAATTGCGGGTGATCGTCGGCATTGTTGACAACCGTTCCGAGATCACGGGAAGGAGGATCGCAGCCGTTGATCTCTCGATTGAAGTAGAGGCCTGTCGGGCACGAGAGGACGACAGGCCAGCCGCGGAGGCAGATGACGAACAGCCTGAGGTCGGTGGGGTAGGGGGCCAGGAACGCGCTTTCCGAACGCCTACAACCCTCCACCGTCTGTAGCGCTCGATCGCTGGATGAGGTCGTCGGATTCCCGAACGGGTAGTCGCAGCCGTTGATCTCCCGTCTGAAGTAGAAACCGGCGGGACACGAGAGAACGATGGGTCGACCTCGGACGCACATGACGAACAGGCTCGCGTCGCTGGGGTACGGCAGAAGGTAGGCCGTAGCGGTCGGCCGGCAGCTATCTTCAGAGCCCGAGAAGCTCGCGATTGTTGTAGGTATTGGGCTCGCCGATGGCGTTGGACTGTAGGGTCCGTGCTCTCCTCCATCGGAAGGATAGTCGCATCCATTTATTACCCGGCTGAAGTAGAGTCCCGACGGACACGAGAGGACGATAGGCCGGCCGTGGACGCACATGACGAATAGTCTGATGTCGGTCGGATAGGGAATCAACCGGACCGTACCTGCAGTCCCGCAATCCTCTGGAAACTGATGTCCAACAGTTGAAACCGGGGTCGGCGGTATAACAGTTGTCGTGGAGGGTGCCTCAGTGTCGGGCGTATCCCGGTTGGGTTCGACGCATCCGTTAATCTTTTTGTCGAAATAAAAACCTTCGGGACACGCAAAGACTATTGGACGGCCCCTGACGCACATAATAAAAGACCCGATGTCGTCGGGGTGCGGAAATATGGCGGTTCCAGCAACGGTTCCGCAACTCTCTCTCCAATTCGGTTCTCTACTTAATTGAAATTCGGTGGTAGATGTGGGAAATTGTGCACCAGCGGGTAGGATTTCTGGCGGGTGAGAGGCCGATGTAGGGTTGGGAGAAGCGGAACTTGCGATGGGTGGCGGCCAAGTGGAAGGGGTCGACTCCGGAATTGCACTAGGTTTAGTGAACTGCATAAGATTGGAGTCGGCGCCTACGTTCGCCTGCTTCGTTACTGGCAACGCGGTAGTTTTAGAATATATATCGTGATCGAAGCGTGAGGCCGTCATTTCATTCGTCGTAGACGACGAAGTATAATCCGACACAATGACTGATTCACGAGTGGACAATGTCGGAATTTTTTCATTTCTACTAACCGGAGGTTGGGTAGAAGAGTCTGCCATTTCCAAAGTCTTCCCGAACTTGTCCTGTTTATAATCTGCAGGGTGCATCGTGGAAGTTGTTGTGGAAAATAGTCTAACGATGGGTAAGGGAGGAATTCCTGCCTGTGATGTAGGAGTTATACTAGTACCGAATGGATGAGGATAGTTGGCATTAGTTGCAGGAGATAGCGCGTTAACAGTGGGAAACGGTGGTCGCATCGCTGTAGGTATAGGAAGCACATTATTACCGCTGAACAAGGAAGGATTTCCCATCATACTAAAACCAGAAAAAGTACTATGCGTGTATTCTACACCCGAGAAGGTGGAATGTTGATATGTGGTCGACGACACTATTTTTAAGAAAGGGTTCGTTACTGCAGGTGGATAATTAAGGGAATAAATTACTGAAGGCCACCTCAGAGTAGTAGGTGACGTACCAACGGTGGAGACGAAAGGCCTTCGCATTGTAGTTAAATGGAATATTCTTAGTAACGGAGGCACTGACTCCCAATTCATCGAACTGTATTCATTAGCCGTCACAGGAGGACTTTCAGTACCGGTCGCGCTTGTAGTTGCACTAGTAGTGTCCACGGAATCCATTTTAGTATTTATCACTGGAAACATGTACATATTCGGTACGGCTGTTCCTTCTAATGTTACTTCCTTAGAAGATGCTATATTGGATAGTATTAGCGGACTCTTGGTGGTAACCAGTCCTGCGGTAGGATCAATTGTCTGTTCACTAGACAGCAGATTTAATGCGGGGGTGATCAGTGGCCTCTTTGTTGTGGTGGTCGGTCTTATAGTAGTTACCGGTTGGGGTGTTATTTTATCGGGAGTAATCAGTGGCCCCTTGGTCGTTGTGATGGTCGTCGGTATGATCGGCTTCATAGTAACTACCGGCTTCGGTGGTACCTTTGCGGGTGTGATCAGTGGCCTCTTTGTCGTCGTCGTGGTAGTCGGTATGATCGGCTTCATAGTAACTACCAGCTTCGGTAGTACTTTTGCGGGTGTGATCAGTGGCCTCTTTGTCGTCGTCGTGGTAGTCGGAATGATCGGCTTCATAGTAACTACCGGCTTCGGTGGTACCTTTGCGGGTGTGATCAGTGGCCTCTTTGTCGTTGTCGTGGTAGTCGGTATGATCGGCTTCATAGTAACTACCGGCTTCGGTGGTACTTTTGCGGGTGTGATCAGTGGCCTCTTTGTCGTCGTCGTGGTAGTCGGTATGATCGGCTTCATAGTAACTACCTGCTTCGGTGGTACCTTTGCGGGTGTGATCAGTGGCCTCTTCGTCGTAGTTGTGGTAGTCGGTATGATCGGCTCGGCTTCGGTGGTACTTTTGCGGGTAGTGGCGGTAACTACCGGTACCTTTGCGGGTGTGATCAGTGGCCTCTTTGGGTGTCGGTATGATCTTCAGTAACTACCGTTCGGTGGTACTTTGGGGTGTGATCAGGCTAGTCGGTATGATCGGCTTCATAGTAACTACCGGCTTCGGTGGTACTTTTGCGGGTGTGATCAGTGGCCTCTTTGTCGTTGTCGTGGTAGTCGGTATGATCGGCTTCATAGTAACTACCGGCTTCGGTGGTACCTTTGCGGGTGTGATCAGTGGCCTCTTTGGCGTCTGCTAGTCAGTGGCCTAGTCTACCGGCTTCGGTGGTACCTTTGCGGGTGGTAGTCCTCTTTGTCGTCGTCGTGCTAGTCGGTATGATCGGCTTCATAGTAACTACCGGCTTCGGTGGTACCTTTGCGGGTGTGATCAGTGGCCTCTTTGTCGTCGTCGTGGTAGTCGGTATGATCGGCTTCATAGTAACTACCGGCTTCGGTGGTACCTTTGCGGGTGTGATCAGTGGCCTCTTTGTCGTCGGTGTGTCCTTTGCGGCTTCGTGTACTTTGCGGGTGTGATCAGTGGCCTCTTTGTCGTCGATCTAGTGGCCTGATCGTCAGTCTACCGGTTCGGTGGTATGATCAGTGGCCTTCAGTAGTATAGTAACTACCGGCTTCGGTGGTACTACCGGCTTCGGTATGATGATCGGCTTCATAGTAACTACCGGTGGTACCTTTGCGGGTGTGATCAGTGGCCTCTTTGGTGTGTGGTAGTCGGTATCGGCTTCAGTGGCCTCTTTGTGTGATCAGTGGCCTCTTTGTCGTCGTGTGGTAGTCTAGTCGGTATGATCGGCTTCATAGTAACTACCGGCTTCGGTGGTACCTTTGCGGGTGTGATCAGTGGCCTCTTTGTCGTCGTCGTGGTAGTCGGTATGATCGGCTTCATAGTAACTACCGGCTTCGGTGGTACCTTTGCGGGTGTGATCAGTGGCCTCTTTGTCGTCGTCGTGGTAGTCGTGGTAGTCGGTATGATCGGCTTCATAGTAACTACCGGCTTCGGTGGTACTTTGGGGTGTGATCAGTGGCCTCTTTGTCGTCCGTCGTGGTAGGTCGGAATGATCGGCTTCATAGTAACTACCGGCTTCGGTGGTACTTTGCGGGTGTGATCAGTGGCCTCTTTGTCGGTCGTGGTAGTCATGATCGGCTTCATCTACCGGCTTCGGTGGTACGCGGGTGTGATCAGTGGCCTCTTTGTCGTCGTCGTGGTAGTCGGTATGATCGGCTTCATAGTAACTACCGGCTTCGGTGGTACCTTTGCGGGTGTGATCAGTGGCCTCTTTGTCGTCGTCGTGCTAGTAGTCGGTATGATCGGCTTCATAGTAACTACCGGCTTCGGTGGTACCTTTGCGGGTGTGATCAGTGGCCTCTTTGTCGTCGTCGTGGTAGTCGGTATGATCGGCTTCATAGTAACTACCGGCTTCGGTGGTACCTTTTGCGGGTGTGATCAGTGGCCTCTTTGTCGTCGTCGTGGTAGTCGGTATGATCGGCTTCATAGTAACTACCGGCTTCGGTGGTACCTTTGCGGGTGTGATCAGTGGCCACTTCGTCGTCGTGGTGCTAGTCGGTATGATCGGCTTCATAGTAACTACCGGCTTCGGTGGTACCTTTGCGCGGGTGTGATCAGTGGCCTCTTTGTCGTCGTCGTGCTAGTCGGTATGATCGGCTTCATAGTAACTACCGGCTTCGGTGGTACCTTTCAGTGCGTCGGTGTGAGTCGGTATGTCGGCTTCTGGTACTTTGGTGGTACGGGGTGTGATCAGTGGCGTCGTCGTGCTAGTCGGTATGATCGGCTTCATAGTAACTACCGGCTTCGGTGGTACCTTTGCGGGTGTGATCAGTGGCCTCTTTGTCGTCGTCGTGCTAGTCGGTATGATCGGCTTCATAGTAGCCACCTGCTTCGGTGGGTACCTTTGCGTCGGTGTGATCAGTGGCCTCTTTGTCGTCGTCGTCGTCGTCGTGCTAGTCGGTATGATCGGCTTCATAGTAACTACCGGCTTCGGTGGTACCTTTGCGGGTGTGATCAGTGGCCTCTTTGTCGTCGTCGTGCTAGTCGGTATGATCGGCTTCATAGTAACTACCGGCTTCGGTGGTACCTTTGCGGGTGTGATCAGTGGCCTCTTTGTCGTCGTCGTGCTCGGTAGTCGGTATGATCGGCTTCATAGTAACTACCGGCTTCGGTGGTACCTTTGCGGGTGTGATCAGTGGCCTCTTTGTCGTCGTCGTGCTAGTCGGTATGATCGGCTTCATAGTAACTACCGGCTTCGGTGGTACTTTTGGGGGTGTGATCGTGGCCCTCTTTGTCGTCGTCGTGGTACTAGTCGGTATGATCGGCTTCATAGTAACTACCGGCTTCGGTGGTACCTTTTGCGGGTGTGATCAGTGGCCTCTTTGTCGTCGTCGTGCTAGTCGGTATGATCGGCTTCATAGTAACTACCGGCTTCGGTGGTACCTTTTGCGGGTGTGATCAGTGGCCTCTTTGTCGTCGTCGTGCTAGTCGGTATGATCGGCTTCATAGTAACTACCGGCTTCGGTGGTACCTTTGCGGGTGTGATCAGTGGCCTCTTTGTCGTCGTCGTGCTAGTCGGTATGATCGGCTTCATAGTAACTACCGGCTTCGGTGGTACCTTTGCGGGTGTGATCAGTGGCCTCTTTGTCGTCACGTCCGTGGTAGTCCGGTACTGATCGGCTTCATAGTAACTACCGGCTTCGGTGGTACCTTTGCGGGTGTGATCAGTGGCCTCTTTGTCGTCGTCGTGCTAGTCGGTATGATCGGCTTCATAGTAACTACCGGCTTCGGTGGTACCTTTGCGGGTGTGATCAGTGGCCTCTTTGTCGTCGTCGTGCTAGTCGGTATGATCGGCTTCATAGTAACTACCGGCTTCGGTGGTACCTTTGGGGTGTGATCAGTGGCCTCTTTGTCGTCGTCGTGCTAGTCGGTATGATCGGCTTCATAGTAACTACCGGCTTCGGTGGTACCTTTGCGGGTGTGATCAGTGGCCTCTTTGTCGTCGTCGTGCTAGTCGGTATGATCGGCTTCATAGTAACTACCGGCTTCGGTGGTACCTTTGCGGGTGTGATCAGTGGCCTCTTTGTCGTCGTCGTGCTAGTCGGTATGATCGGCTTCATAGTAACTACCGGCTTCGGTGGTACCTTTGCGGGTGTGATCAGTGGCCTCTTTGTCGTCGTCGTGCTAGTCGGTATGATCGGCTTCATAGTAACTACCGGCTTCGGTGGTACCTTTGCGGGTGTGATCAGTGGCCTCTTTGTCGTCGTCGTGCTAGTCGGTATGATCGGCTTCATAGTAACTACCGGCTTCGGTGGTACCTTTGCGGGTGTGATCAGTGGCCTCTTTGTCGTCGTCGTGCTAGTCGGTATGATCGGCTTCATAGTAACTACCGGCTTCGGTGGTACCTTTGCGGGTGTGATCAGTGGCCTCTTTGTCGTCGTCGTGCTAGTCGGTATGATCGGCTTCATAGTAACTACCGGCTTCGGTGGTACCTTTGCGGGTGTGATCAGTGGCCTCTTTGTCGTCGTCGTGCTAGTCGGTATGATCGGCTTCATAGTAACTACCGGCTTCGGTGGTACCTTTGCGGGTGTGATCAGTGGCCTCTTTGTCGTCGTCGTGCTAGTCGGTATGATCGGCTTCATAGTAACTACCGGCTTCGGTGGTACCTTTGCGGGTGTGATCAGTGGCCTCTTTGTCGTCGTCGTGCTAGTCGGTATGATCGGCTTCATAGTAACTACCGGCTTCGGTGGTACCTTTGCGGGTGTGATCAGTGGCCTCTTTGTCGTCGTCGTGCTAGTCGGTATGATCGGCTTCATAGTAACTACCGGCTTCGGTGGTACCTTTGCGGGTGTGATCAGTGGCCTCTTTGTCGTCGTCGTGCTAGTCGGTATGATCGGCTTCATAGTAACTACCGGCTTCGGTGGTACCTTTGCGGGTGTGATCAGTGGCCTCTTTGTCGTCGTCGTGCTAGTCGGTATGATCGGCTTCATAGTAACTACCGGCTTCGGTGGTACCTTTGCGGGTGTGATCAGTGGCCTCTTTGTCGTCGTCGTGCTAGTCGGTATGATCGGCTTCATAGTAACTACCGGCTTCGGTGGTACCTTTGCGGGTGTGATCAGTGGCCTCTTTGTCGTCGTCGTGCTAGTCGGTATGATCGGCTTCATAGTAACTACCGGCTTCGGTGGTACCTTTGCGGGTGTGATCAGTGGCCTCTTTGTCGTCGTCGTGCTAGTCGGTATGATCGGCTTCATAGTAACTACCGGCTTCGGTGGTACCTTTGCGGGTGTGATCAGTGGCCTCTTTGTCGTCGTCGTGCTAGTCGGTATGATCGGCTTCATAGTAACTACCGGCTTCGGTGGTACCTTTGCGGGTGTGATCAGTGGCCTCTTTGTCGTCGTCGTGCTAGTCGGTATGATCGGCTTCATAGTAACTACCGGCTTCGGTGGTACCTTTGCGGGTGTGATCAGTGGCCTCTTTGTCGTCGTCGTGCTAGTCGGTATGATCGGCTTCATAGTAACTACCGGCTTCGGTGGTACCTTTGCGGGTGTGATCAGTGGCCTCTTTGTCGTCGTCGTGCTAGTCGGTATGATCGGCTTCATAGTAACTACCGGCTTCGGTGGTACCTTTGCGGGTGTGATCAGTGGCCTCTTTGTCGTCGTCGTGCTAGTCGGTATGATCGGCTTCATAGTAACTACCGGCTTCGGTGGTACCTTTGCGGGTGTGATCAGTGGCCTCTTTGTCGTCGTCGTGCTAGTCGGTATGATCGGCTTCATAGTAACTACCGGCTTCGGTGGTACCTTTGCGGTGGCCTCTTTGTGTGCTAGTCTGATCGGCCATAGTAACTACCGGCTTCGGTGGTACCTTTGCGGGTGTGATCAGTGGCCTCTTTGTCGCGTCGTGCTAGTCGGTATGATCGGCTTCATAGTAACTACCGGCTTCGGTGGTACCTTTGCGGGTGTGATCAGTGGCCTCTTTGTCGTCGTCGTGCTAGTCGGTATGATCGGCTTCATAGTAACTACCGGCTTCGGTGGTACCTTTGCGGGTGTGATCAGTGGCCTCTTTGTCGTCGTCGTGCTAGTCGGTATGATCGGCTTCATAGTAACTACCGGCTTCGGTGGTACCTTTGCGGGTGTGATCAGTGGCCTCTTTGTCGTCGTCGTGCTAGTCGGTATGATCGGCTTCATAGTAACTACCGGCTTCGGTGGTACCTTTGCGGGTGTGATCAGTGGCCTCTTTGTCGTCGTCGTGCTAGTCGGTATGATCGGCTTCATAGTAACTACCGGCTTCGGTGGTACCTTTGCGGGTGTGATCAGTGGCCTCTTTGTCGTCGTCGTGCTAGTCGGTATGATCGGCTTCATAGTAACTACCGGCTTCGGTGGTACCTTTGCGGGTGTGATCAGTGGCCTCTTTGTCGTCGTCGTGCTAGTCGGTATGATCGGCTTCATAGTAACTACCGGCTTCGGTGGTACTTTGTGTGATCGTGGCCTCTTTGTCGTGTGCTAGTCGGTATGATCGGCTTCATAGTAACTACCGGCTTCGGTGGTACTTTGTGTGATCGTGGCCTCTTTGTCGTGTCTAGTCGGTATGATCGGCTTCATAGTAACTACCGGCTTCGGTGGTACCTTTGCGGGTGTGATCAGTGGCCTCTTTGTCGTCGTCGTGCTAGTCGGTATGATCGGCTTCATAGTAACTACCGGCTTCGGTGGTACCTTTGCGGGTGTGATCAGTGGCCTCTTTGTCGTCGTCGTGCTAGTCGGTATGATCGGCTTCATAGTAACTACCGGCTTCGGTGGTACCTTTGCGGGTGTGATCAGTGGCCTCTTTGTCGTCGTCGTGCTAGTCGGTATGATCGGCTTCATAGTAACTACCTTTGCGGGTGTGATCAGTGGCCTCTTTGTCGTCGTCGTGTACGGTATGATCGGCTTTAGTAACGGCTTCGGTGGTGCGGGTGTGATCAGTGGCCTCTTTGTCGTCGTCGTGCTAGTCGGTATGATCGGCTTCATAGTAACTACCGGCTTCGGTGGTACCTTTGCGGGTGTGATCAGTGGCCTCTTTGTCGTCGTCGTGCTAGTCGGTATGATCGGCTTCATAGTAACTACCGGCTTCGGTGGTACCTTTGCGGGTGTGATCAGTGGCCTCTTTGTCGTCGTGCTGGGTATGATCGGCTTCATAGTAACTACCGGCTTCGGTGGTACCTTTGCGGGTGTGATCAGTGGCCTCTTTGTCGTCGTCGTGCTAGTCGGTATGATCGGCTTCATAGTAACTACCGGCTTCGGTGGTACCTTTGCGGGTGTGATCAGTGGCCTCTTTGTCGTCGTCGTGCTAGTCGGTATGATCGGCTTCATAGTAACTACCGGCTTCGGTGGTACCTTTGCGGGTGTGATCAGTGGCCTCTTTGTCGTCGTCGTGCTAGTCGGTATGATCGGCTTCATAGTAACTACCGGCTTCGGTGGTACCTTTGCGGGTGTGATCAGTGGCCTCTTTGTCGTCGTCGTGCTAGTCGGTATGATCGGCTTCATAGTAACCCACCGGCTTCGTGGTACCTTCGGGTGTGATCAGTGGCCTCTTTGTCGTCGTCGTGCTAGTCGGTATGATCGGCTTCATAGTAACTACCGGCTTCGGTGGTACCTTTGCGGGTGTGATCAGTGGCCTCTTTGTCGTCGTCGTGCTAGTCGGTATGATCGGCTTCATAGTAACTACCGGCTTCGGTGGTACCTTTGCGGGTGTGATCGTGGCCTCTTTGTCGTCGTCGTGCTAGTCGGTATGATCGGCTTCATAGTAACTGTCAGTGGTACCTTTGCGTGTGATCGTGGCCTCTTTGTCGTCGTCGTGCTAGTCGGTATGATCGGCTTCATAGTAACTACCGGCTTCGGTGGTGCCTTTGGGGTGTGATCAGTGGCCTCTTTGTCGTCGTCGTGCTAGTCGGTATGATCGGCTTCATAGTAACTACCGGCTTCGGTGGTACCTTGCATCAGTGGGCCTTTGTCGTCGTCGTGCTAGTCAGTGGCCTCTTTCGGTCCTTTGTAGTTGTGTGTCGGTATCCTCTTTGTCGTCGTCGTGCTATCGTCGGCTTCATTAACTACCGGCTAGTGTGATCAGTGGCCTCTTTGTCGCCCGTGTGGTAGTCGGGTATGATCGGCTTCATAGTAACTACCGGCTTCGGTGGTACCTTTGTGTGATTGGCCTCTTTGTCGGTTGTGATCTTCATAGTGGCTTTTCATTGTCAGTGGCCTCTTCGTCGTAAGTCGGTATGTCGTTTATTTGCCGGTTTTGTATTGCGGTTGTGATCTGTGGCTTTTTGGTGTTTTTTACTCTTCTTGTTCCCTGGCAGTAGTTCCAGTTTTATTTGATGTTTCTAATCTGCTTCTCGTTTTGGTAGCTTTTGTCGCTATGATTATTGTGTATGCAACTACTGCGAATAGTACCATGCTTTTGTAACCTGTAAGTTAATATTTTTTTATTGGTTTTTGTTTGTTTGTACTGTACTGCAATATATATTTTGGGCATAGTATTATAAAAATTTTTTTTTAGTCCAGAAAAATTTTTCTGTATGGCGCCCTCCGAAAATAAAGTACTACGTAGACCAAGTACATTTAATAAACAAGCCACAACTACAACCCTACTCCCCCCCTCCTCAGCTACTCTACCGTTTGAGAAATACTACGCGAGGCTTTCACATCATCTCAATCCTTTAGTCCAAACCCTACTTAATCCCAACGTCCCACATATACCACACGGACGCCTAACCGGTTTGGTATATACTGTTTACTCCGTCCGGTAATAGGAATGTCACTTATCGTTTTATATAATTGTGGCAATATAGAGACTTGAATATAAATAATGGAAAATAATTAAAACACTCTGGAATGTTTAAATTTCAGACTTACGGGTCATTGCGACTGCGATGTGCCCTCCTGCTACGCTGGCGAGGTAATGCATCCATTTGTGGGAAAAAACCGGGAGACCCATTCAAAATTTCCTGCAGATACGGTTAGCCGACGGCATCGGGCAAGGTGATAAGGCGATAAGCGAAAACGCTATCTGTAGTCTAACGTGGACATTACCAACTTCGAAGGAGGGTGTGGGGGAATTTTATTTGCCACGCGTCCTGTGGGATTTCAGCACATATCTCCCCCCGTTACGTTATTTTTAATTTTGCGATTAATTAAGTAGGAGATTACTTTTATGCCAATTTTAGCTTTATTCGTGGCCCAACATGAGTACTTTTACCTGAAGCATGGCATTAAAACTTATATTTTCGAATAAATAACGATTAATTAGAGATCCAACAATTTTTCAGGCTTAAGGCTGGGATTGTACAGGAAACAGCTCTGGCTGTTTCAGTCTAGAAAATCGGGCCGGGCAGTATTGAAAGCGAAACTTTCACATACGCCGTCCAGACTAAAAAAAAAGTCCACGAAATTTATATTCCTCGGTACAATCCTCGTACTGAGTTTTATATTGTTCTATATCCGGCTCAAGAGTTTGTGTATAAAGTTGAACTTAAAGAGTCTGAACTGATTACCGCCTGAAAATAGCAATAAGAACGCGGGGCGTCTTCGTAAATCATTCGGGGCCATTCATTTGTACCGAAGTTTCTGAAAGTTGGGATTCGCTGGACTTCGACCGCGATTTTGTTTGTGACTCTCCTTTAAAGAGAAAGAAAAAAAAGGAGGAAGGACAAACTCTTGGAAACTTTAAACTAAATGGACCTCCCGGAGTGTTGAATTAGTTTCCTCACTGCAGATTCGGTCATTTTTCATGTTTACGGTCTTCGACCCAGTTTAAAAAGGGCGTACCCCCTTCCAATATCCTCTTTGAACTTTGGTTTTTCACCAACGATATTAGCAACTTATTTTGATGAACTCCAGCATGTTTACTTGTGCTATTAAATACAAGAATAATATATTATAATAATGGTATAGTAAATAAAATAATGTTGCGGACGTGGCAGGTAGATGGGGGAAGACAAAATTAGTGGCATAGGAATTTAATTTTAACCGTTTTTCTGATATACACTTCTTGCAATCACTTTAATATCATTCAATTTCTTTGAGAGAGAAATAATTTTATAGATCACACAAAACTCACTTCTCAAGAATGGCTAATAAATTCGCTCTAGTTTGTGAAGCATAGTCATTTTGAATATCCTACAAAAGCCTATGGTTTAGTCCCTTAGAATGATATCAGTAATGAATATCTATATTTATCATGTATGATAGATGCGATTAATTTACAAGATTGGTACATTTACATTATTGACTCGTAAGTTGTTACAGTATGAAGGTAGCCCGTCCGCCGAGTCCTCATTCTAGTATCGATTAATATCGATTACACGCGTGTATTCTACTAGAATGTTCTATTCTTGGCTGCGAGTCTTTTGTCAAAACCGAATCCGCGGGGGTATTTCATGGTTCCGACAGTTTGTTTGTCGCTATATCCATATAATGGAGAAATGTTCAATTCGTGATGGGCAATATAATTGAATGTGGTGGAGAGAAGACGAATAGACGAGTAAAATTTATGGCTTAGCGAATTTTATCTAGGTGTTTATTTGGGCCACTTTCGGACGACTGAACGGGGGCCGAATTACGGTTCGGGCCGGTCGCCAAGTTTTTAAATATTCCGACATTATTTTCGGTAGAATTTTCGATTTATTTCTCGAAATCATTTTATTTATGCTACTATAAATAAGTCATCGACTCTATCGTCTCGTGTTAACTTCCACTTTAATGGGCCAAATGCTATCTTATTTTTTTATTTTACTATCTAATGTTTAATTTGAATTGCAGTTTTGTGCGTTTTTTTTATTAGTTAATGGATACTAGTAACTCATGAAAACCATGAAACGGGACACTTGAGGGGGAAGGTTCGAGATCGGTTGGCGTAAAATGTTTCCATTCAACTTTGAATTTTAACTTAATTACACAGACGGACCCGGATGATGTCGTATATCTAAAACCGCAGTGGTGTGTTCGACAACAACAACAATGAGAACAGGAAATAAACTGTGTGTTGTAACGAGAAAAGTTTTAAAAAATTGATATCTATTAACAACATTTGAATGCGGTAAAACTATAAAAATCATTTTCTGTCTTTCAACTTTATTCAATGCTTTCATCGCTCATCCTGCTTTCATTTCATGCCGCGTGCTGAACAGGATTTGCACACAACAACAATCCTTTTATTGCCTAATGCGGACATACTTTTATCGCCCATAGAAGCAGCGCTGAAACCGTGTTTACTCGCCCTCCTTCCGGCTGATCGGCTACCCCCTCTCGCTACCGCCACCAACACATCTTGTACGAAGTACCGACGCGGGGCTTCGCCGAAGCCCGAGACGGGACTTTACGAGGGCTTTCGAACTCGGGAGCGGGATGTGTGATTTTATCCGTTACATTCCATTTGCCGGTCCCCATATTCGAGCTCTCTCAAATGCAGACGGTTTATTCATGACTACGAGCGCTGCGCCCGAATTGTCAACGGGATCTGCAAAAAGCTGCTAAAAAATGTCTCGGGCGGCTAATTATTTTGGCAGCTTATCTGTAGAAAGTTCAGTTACAATTTCGAGTAAATTTTTATACCCGACGCCGACAAATTTATCCAACCGGTCCTTCATATTGAATAACAACAAAATAAAAAAAACTACGGAACATAAGCTGAAATATGCGAAAAAATGTTGAACGACTCGGTAACTAATATGGGTTTAAATGTACTACATTCTCGTCCAAATATTAGAACAATAAAACGGCATCAAAAGGTATATAAATCCATTTATCGAAAGGAATAAAAAATAAATCATCTTCGGTTATGACAGTCCATATAATTTAGTTAGGATTAAAGAACCAGTCGCAACGCAATTTACTGCAGTCGAATCAGAAAGTGATTATCATTGTATTTTGTTTCCTCTGTTAAATCTCAGCACGCTTAAAAATACTTACACCTAACGTCCTATTTGTAAGGGCTGGACATATAACGTATGTATCCGGCGGGATAGGGCCAAAAAAAATTATCCCGACCGCGACTTTTTATCCATTTTAACCGTTGGGCCGCGGCGCTCCTTCCCTCCGGGGGGTTGTTTTCCGCCGGCGAAAGGGGTTGAATTAGGTTTCGGGTGGGGGCCCTCGGATCGATAGGGCCGCGTCCCTCCACCCTCTAATTAGGACTCCTTTTATACCGCCCCATAGACCGACGGTTCCCATCCTGGGGCTGGTCGTCCAGTTTTATTCATAGCTTCGTCACAGGTGAATCGGGGACAGTGAAAATAATTTGGCCGTGTATCAATTAGTGGAATATTGAGACTTTGAACTGTTGCTAGGGTATCGACCCCAACTCGGTGGTTAGGCTGTACCGTAAAAGAAGCACACGAATTGACGCCTACCAATTCAAAGTATTACAATCGTACAGGATAAAAGGATTTTACCTCGAAACAATTTTTCCTAGTCTAACATACCTGTTTTGTGGTTTGCGACAGGTTGGAATTCCGTAGATTTCGTCGTGTGTTTCTGTCTCCTCTCGCCGGTTTGGTCTTTTGCTAGACCGGTTTCGGCAGCTCGCCATCTTCAGTAGGGGTGTTAGTCACTTTTGGCACTTTGGGTGTTTTTTGGTCACTGTCACTGCCACTCGTACTGTGGTGGTTGTCTGTTTGCCGTGTATATATATACGTGTCTCGTTGTATTTTTGGAGGATTGTTGTTTGTATTCTAATATATCCAAAATGCCAAAAGTGACTAAAACCGCTACTGAAGATGGCGAGCTACCGAAACCGGTCTAGCAAAAGACCAAACCGGCGAGAGGAGACAGAAACACACGACGAAACCTACGGAATTTTTTCCTAGTTTATTAGAATAATCTTAGACGATAGCCTCTTCGGATCTAGCCTGCGGCCAAAAGTCGTAGTTCTATTCAATTGATAGCGTTAAGAAATCGACTGCCTTATAATATTGGAAACTGTAATTGTATTCTTACTGTTTGTTTCTTTTGTTCCAGGGCAATTATGCCAAGTTCCTAAAAAACCTGCACGCGGAGCAGGTGGCCAAACTCCAGCTGAAGAACCAGAACGAGTGCGAACTCCTCGAGGACATTAGGCAAGCAAGTTAATTCGCTAATATCTCGTGGGCTAATTTTGTATTATTTTACTTTTTCTGTTCTAAACCAATCGCAGAATAATACCTGCCAGTATTTTTCTGCAAACGTCATAGCCAGTCGAGCTTTACTGGTTAAACGTCTTCACGCTTTATGAAACCGATAGGAACAAAGTATGTGACATGAATAAGGTCAAGTACTAAAAGGGATGGTTTTCTCGAAAACAAAAATAGTTGCCAGTTCTCAGTTTCTACTAGTCGATATTATAAAAAGAACGTATTGGTAATTTATTAAATATAGAGATTGAAGTTGGGGCTTGCAGTTGTATTCCGGTCCACTCGGAAAACATCGACGCTATCACATTATCCGTGGCATGAACGCTATGGCTGGCTGCTTATTTCTTATGTTAATTAAGTCATTTAAATTCATTCTGGAGGATTTGAAAGCATCCACTGGGGTTTACGTTGGCCTAGATTCAGTAAGAAGTCTGTTGTTCTCCCTCTGTACCGGAATATATAGCGCTGAGAACTGCAGCAATTTTCTCGAGTTTAACTCTAGGCTGTAGTTCAGTGAGAGAGCGTCAGATAGAGGACACAGATAAACCTTCTAAAGCGTAAAATTTCAATTTAGACGAGTATTGAACTGTAGTTCTGTGAAAAATTATCCAAGGGTTTCAAATTTGGTTTGATTATTTGTAAAGTCAGGTTCAGAAAACACAACTATGTTACGGATTTCGGGAAATAATGCGAATGAATACAGTTATTTTTCATCCTGTACGTGGGGAGTCCAAACCGTTCTCGGAAAGTTGTTAGGGTGGAACAAACGCGATTTTATTAAACCTATAACACATGTTTATGGCGAGAATTCACTAAAGAAAATCGCTCTTTATTAATGTATTATTCGTTTCGGTCGGGAGCACTTTCGGGGAACTTTATGAACGTCCCCCTCGTATTTCCGCTTTATATCTGGCACCCGACTGTTAACGTTAACATTTCATGAAAGCCATTCGTTACCGTACAGTTTTTTACCTGCAAAACGATGTTTCGATATAAAAATGTTCATCAAATTCGCTACCGTGCTAAGTGCGGTACTTTCGATACTGCCTTTTGATGGGTTCTTAAAAATGAAAATGTAAACTAAATTATCCCTTCACAGTGGATTGTTGCCTCGCCAATCCACTGACGATGGTGAGGGGCCAAAACCGGTCTAGCATAAGAACTAGTATAATGCTGCAAGACAGGATTCATCTTTAGCTACAATTTTTAAATGAATTCCGTAACCGATTATTAATATTCCAAAGAAATGATCCAACAAGCCGTCTAACCAATAATTGCAATATAATCCTTCGTAAAATAATATCGTTGTTAATATCGTCTTATATTTCCTACCGAACGATCCTTAACTATTTGAAAGTCCCGTTCTTTCATAAATTAGCAGCTCCCCGATATAAATCCTTTTCTGCATTTATAACTATCCCATAACTCCAGTCCTTTCATTCCTTCAGCTCTCTGCGGCGTTCCACTTCCTGAAACATCCCTAGCGCCGCTTTATGAGGCAATGGCCTCGTTATTTCCACACTATCTAGTAAGCACTGGAGCAGGAGTACCATCAGTGGTTGGATTATCGAATCCAAAAGATTAAATACAATTTTAAAAATTGTAGTCGCGACACCCAAAAATTTGAACCGAATTGTTGAAAGGTCTTCGCTGGGTGCCGATTTGGGTGGGTCTTCCGCAATTCATGGCGGGCTACACCTTTTCTGGAGGATTCATATCGATAAATCATTCATAAGGAAAAGAAATTGCGCTTCTTCAAAAGAACGATATTTTCTTCTCCTTTACTCTAATTATTAATATCACATTAATATAGTATTATTTTCGAAGCAGTTTATGGGGCGAAGATCGAGATGTTAAGCGGCTTTACGCGGCACTTCATTCCCTCTGACCGATTTTTTAATCAGCAGTCTTCCAAACCGATATAACTCAAAAAATAATGTTTTCCGTTAGTGAATTATTTCTTAGGCTTCCTTTCCGCCCAAGTACATTGTACGGGAACGAAGTTCAGGATACCCGTCTGTGCGAGGGTTGTCCTCGCTTCTCGCTGGAAAGGTTTTTTTCACAGCTATCCGCGGTCTCCGGACTTAGTGGGGATTGAGCGTTTCGGTTCGGAACGAGATAAAGTTTCCGCCTGACATATTTCCGCGGGGAGAAACCGACGTTGGGAACGAGAACACGATGAAGGAACAGGCAGTATTGAAAGAAAACTTTCATGTATACAACCCAGGCGAGAAACTGATCGAAACGAAAACACATTATGAAATCATAGTGCAAGACTGGTTTTATTAAATACGCCATGAAAACCATTCGAAGGCCCATGAAAGCGATTTCTCCACGGACGCTTTCGAATCAGTTCAGGGAACTGCGTCATAGTATGAACCGGAAGCATTATAGAGACTAACATTTTTATAAAAATTGCTTTCCCTAACGCAGAACACTTTATTGTTTTGAATAATTAATTGCTGAAACGAGGACAGTTTTCGGAACAAATTAGCTCAGAATTTGTAGTTATAGAGAAGAAGAAAATGGATGAACTAAAAAAGAAATCTCTTCTCTCCTTGGTTTGGCCTTTTGCTAGACCGGTTTCGGTCTGCTGGCCATCTTCAGTTTTCCAATTTCCACGGGGATTAGCTTCGATTATATTTTCTCGTTGAAAGACCCTTGAAATTTTTCGGACAGACTTGTCAGAATATTAACGGTGTCTCTTTTATATTCATTGATTCTATATATTATACGCTCAAATCCTTTAATTCGACAGGATTCTGTCGGCAGTATACGCGCGGAATCGAATCCAGGTCAATTTCGAACCGGCCCATGGTCTTATACTCCGAAACCTGCGCAGAAGGCGCGGTACAGGGTTCGAGTTCCGATGCTCGATAATTATGAATTTGAAGACGAAAAAAAAATAATGGCCCGCATTTACGCAATTTCCCGTTTCTTTTTTAGGGTTGAGAGGGGCATAATCCGATCGCTATTAAAGCAAACATGGCGGAAAGTAACAGGATATTATAGATTGGTGTTTGACTGCGTGTGTGTGAGAGTTGTTTGAACTGGGAGCGTGGGTGGGGTAGGGGTTGGGGTTGGGGTTGGGTTCGAACCGTGCCCTGATATAAGGTCGAGTCAATATTTTGAAGCATGCCCCTCCAAACCGTTTAGATTTCCCACACATCCGAACATTCATCTCCGCCCGCACATCCTTCCGGGCCCCATAAAACAGAATATATCGTATATATATATATATATATATATATATATATATATATATATATATATTTAAATATCTTACATTAATAAAACTGGTATGCTCGCTGCGAGAATTCGCTTTAAGGTTAAAATCGTCGCAACGTAATAAGTTTATTCCTCTCGGAAAAAGGAGGTGGGACTATATTTCATTATGCTTAATTGGGCCTGATATTGAGGTTTGGTCTGATAATAAAGTTTTTTAAAACTCTATGCACAGAATCATATTACTGTATTCCCTATTATCAACGATCATCATTAAGCTGAGGAATATCATAGATTTCGTGTGTTTCTGTCTCCTCTCGTTGGTTTGGTCTTTTGCTAGCCCGCTAGTTTCGGCTGCTCGCCATCTTCAGTAGCGGTGTTAGTCACTTTTGGCACTTGGTCTTACCTTATCTTGCTAAAAAACGATAACCTTGTAATGGTCCATGCAACTATAAAAGGTTTCCCGTAGATAGTGTGTTAGTCACTTTGGGACTTTGGATGTTTTTCGGGCATCCTCACTGCACTGTCACTGTAACTTGTACTGTGGTGGTTGTCTCTTTGTCGTGTGCATATATAGGTTTCTTGTTATTGTGTTCTTGGGGGATGTTGTTTGTCTTATTTGGGTTGGGAGGGATTTTGTTAATCGGTTTAAGTTAACCCCAACAAGACAAAAAACATCCCCCAAAAACACGATAACAAGAAACCTATATATACACACGACAAAGAGACAACCACCACAGTACAAGTTACAGTGACAGGGCAGTGAGGATGCCCGAAAAACATCCAAAGTGCCAAAAGTGACTAGCACCGCTACTGAAGATGGCGAGCAGCCGAAACCGGTCTAGCAAAAGATTAAACCACCGAGAGGAGACGGAAACACACGAAATCTACGGAATTCCAACCCCTCGCAGACCACAAAACGGGTATGTTAAAGTGGGTAATATCACTAAAAGTATTTAGAAAAAAGGACTCAATTTCAAATTTCTTTAACGGTTCACACGAACGATGTTTACAAGCTCGCGGTTCGTATGGAGACTGCAGTAGACTTGTTATTGACTACTTACTGTAAATAATTTGAGCACTGTAGTGATAAAGTGTAGATGGCGTCGTTTTGTAGTCGTTAATGCAGCGTGTACGAGATGCATAGTACAAAAAAAAATGCGAAGGACTTCAGGTATCGATCTCTCTATGGGTAACAGAGACTCTGTGTCCACAGGGTGTGACGATATGGTGCATGAAAATTTGCTAGGGTTTCACCCCCTGTTTCTAGAGAGAATTACCGAGTTTCAACCCCATCTCCGATTCCCTTTTTTCTTTTTTATTTAAATAAAAATCGCGCCGGGACGATACCCGATAGTTTTTTCGTTATTAGATAAAGGAATGCATGTTCGGTAAAACCTCTAAATGCCACGCGAAAAACATAACAATAGATCACATAATTTCATAATTTTTTAATATGAAAACGAGGAAGAGTGTTTCTAAGAAATAACCTCTGGCAGAAACGAGTACGTGATGGAGGGGACTAAATTAGTTCGAAATTTAACCTCAAGGAACCGGTTGCCGCGCAGTATTGAGAGCAAGAAATTTCCCAAATGCCAAAAAAATGAGTATGAGAAGAGTGTATTGGCAGTGCATATAGAATGCTGTATCGGTGTGCGTAGGTTATATAGAAATACGTTTCGACTCTTACCTGGCCTTGGACCTGAAGAGCATTTCATGCCTGGGTTTTTTTAATGCAATTACTGATTATTTTTTGTCGCTAATATTTGAACTTTTACGCATCAACCTAATGCTTGGGTCAAGCGCAGGGTTAATTTTATTACAGGCTCAAAATCAGATGGGCATTCTGGATTTTATAGGCCGCCAGATAATTTTTAATTTAAATTGTCCGCTTTTACATTATACATTATCTAATGATTTAATTTATCTTTTTTATACAAATGATTATTCCCGTCGGGAATCGAACCCGGGAGCCGCAGAACCTTTTTTTTATTTTGTACAATCAACATTGAATGCTATGAGTACAAATGCTGTATGCATTTTCTTTTTCACGTTTATTTCGTGATAAAAGGAACCACCCAAAGATGGCACTTTTGACACAAGAACAATTATAGTCTAAGGGCTCTCTAGGCCATAAGATCTCTAGGCCAGCGGTGTTTAAGCCGACGCGGGAGGGATAATGGATGGGTAAGAGAGGAAAGGGACTGGACGAGTGGATTAGGATGAGGAGAAAGGCGGGAGTGGAACTTCAGGAACCGGGATTTTGCGACTTCGTCGACTGTCGGTATGTTGAGGTCATGGTGGATTGTGTGCTTAGAAACATACCAGGGAGCATTAAGGAAATCTCTGGCTGCGAGCAATGTTGGATGTCTCGGTGGAACCCTGTAGTTCTGTACCGTATGTCCATGTCGGTTTAAGTATCGCTTTTTATACTAAGTTAGGTTCAATTTTGATGTCCGTTTTAGTAATGGTCTTAAAGGTCCAAAATTTCTGTTTAAGTCGATTCTTTTGAGCGGGTATGGAGGTTCCACGTGAGTCGTTTGTCCAGGTGGAGCCCAAGATGGCGAATCTGCTGTTGGGTGGGAATAGGTATGTCATTAAAATAGACGTTAGGATAGTTGTGCCACATTCAGGTCGCTTTATTTCGCGTTTATTTTCGGCTGGGGCTTCAGCGGGATATACTCCACCATATCTGAGATCACTTCGGTCACTTAGGGCGTTCTCGGACCGTTGTCCAACAAAATGTCCGTGTCTTCGTTCCTCCTTTATTGACAGTCCACATGCAAGCGCTTAGCTCCCTATTGGGGGCAACAATTTCAGCCAAAATTATTTTCGCATCACTTTCGGTAATATAATCACTGCTTCGTCATCACCAATTTTAGAATATTTTTAAAGTTAAAAGTGTATACATGCAGCGCTAATAATGCATATTTTTCTATAGAGATCTATTGGGACAATTATCAACTTTTTCGTAGAGAACGAGTACCGAGCGTTAATGTCGAATGATTTAAAACATTAACTAAGTATAATTCTCTTTTTATCCTCCACTTAAAAAAATGAGAAAATGATGGAAAAATTAAGGATGGAAAACGGTGCGATTTCTGATCTGTTTCACGCGCGCTTGTAATACTAGCCAATAATGGCACCCCTGCAATGGTCGCCCCTACCCTTGTTTTTGCTTTCCTGTGTATTTTTCATTCCTCTCCTCTTCCCTTCTCTCTCTCTCTCTCTCTCTCTCTCTCTCTCTCTCTCTCTCTCTCCGACTCTCCTCTCGTCTAACATAAAGCTTTAATTTAGATTGAATGATTAATAATCCCACGAAATTAACTAATGTGTATGGGTGTACAGTAATATGAGAGTAATTAATTTTTTGAGTTTCGAGCAATGATTTCTGAAATATATTTTCATTATGCTTCCAACTTAGAGGGAAAATTTTTTTTTGTTCGTATATTTTCCTCTGGAAGCCAAATTTTTCCTCCTCTTTCCCTTTTTTTTCTCTTCCGAATATCCCGTCCGTTACACAATCCCACCACCCTCCTGAAATTTCACCCTCTCTCCCCGAACTCGCCCTTTTTCGGAGGTATGAACGTTTTCAATATAGCTGGAAATATTCTGTTACAGGAATTTCATAATCAAGAGGTCGGCCATCGAGAAATCCTATTCGGAGGTGAGTGCTTTTTATTTTCCCCGTTCTACTCGTTTGTTGAATTTAATCTGTTATTAGTTTCTATAATTTCTGCCCCCAAGCTCTCTCTTGTGAATAAGATATCTTTTTGTTTTACACAATTTTTTGTAGTCACTGACAATAATCGCTGATCCATCAAAGGGCAAAAGTTGTTCTGGGACTAAATGAAACAGAATACGTTCCTTAGGTCTGCTCAACTTTGTTACTAATTAATTACACATTACATTGCATATTAACTTTACGGTGCGCTGTATTTAACAGTTTCATGCGAATGAAATAGGTCAACTACAACAAAACCCTCGAACTTCAGCTGATTCGGTAACAGAAATTTCGTCTTTTCGCCACCTTACATCAGTCGGTTAACGATTAATTTTGGTTCTAGCATGTTACAATCCATAATGAAACTTGAAATAAATAATTCTAATGTCGTCATATGAATCTCGTAGTGATGGAGAAATAAAAAACTCGCGTTGTAGAAAAAAAAAATTCGAAATTATCCTGTTGGTAATAAGAAAATACAAATTAGAAAATAACAGATAAATGTATGCTCAGTATGTACTGATCACGTGGAATCCCCATACCCGACTCAAAAGAATCGACTTAAACCGAAAATTTCTCTCCAGCCTTTCTCCTCATCCTAATCCACTCGTTCAGTCCCTTTCCTCTCTTAGCCATCCATTATCCCCCCCGCGTCGGCTTAAACGCCGCTGGCCTAGAGATCTTCTTAGCCCGTAGACTATAATTGTTCTTTAGTCAAAAGTGCCATCTCACTTATGGAAAAAAAAATCAGCCCTTGTTACAAAGTAGTTTGATTGTGAAAATATTTTCCCGCTAATTCATAAGTATTCATTTGTCATACATTTTTCAGTTTTTAATAATTAAACTCGACGATTCTCATGAATTAAACAACGTGTATTGTCCCCTATATTACAAATTGTCGTCTTTCAACCTTCAGCCTTTTTCTCAAAGTAAAAATTTACATTGACCACACTTTTCACCAGGTACGAAAATCCTTCTAGTCAATATGAGATAGCGTCCGTGTTCCACGTACGCTGTGTTTTCCTCTTCATTGTTATTCCACTTCTGACCCGGATGTCTTTTTATTCGGTACATTTTATTTCGAATAAATATTCATACTTTTCGACCCACGTGTACCCTCGCTGACACTTGTGAAATCCTTTTTGGCCGCCTCTGAACTTACTGAATTTATGCGGTACTTCGACGGATTAAAATGGTCCACGCCAAAGCATAGAACAAGTGGGAAGGGAATGAAATCACAATGCCCATTATTCCCCTAATTAAATTATTTTTTTTTTTAAATAGAAGCAAAAAATGTTAATTTTTCTTCAATTACATTAATTTCAACAGAATTAAAACTATACAGTCGAACGTATTATTATTTTTTTTAACCTTTTTTTATTTTGTACAATCAACATTGAATGTTATAAGTACAAGTGCGATGTTGGATGTCTCCGTGGAACCCTATAGTTCTTCTACCGTATGTCCATGTCGGTTTAAGTATCGCTTTGTATATTGTCAGTTTGTCCGTCAATTTTATAAGGTCAATTTTGATGTCCGTTTTAGTAATGGTCTTAAAAGTCCAAATTTTCGGTTTAAGTCGATTCTTTTGTATGGTATGGGGGTATGGGGATAGAGGACATTTAGTAGATTGAAAATTTTATAATGGGCTTAAATTGTCCGCTGAAATTTTACCGCGGGGCTGACGCAAAGTGAATAGGTGGTAAGTACTTCCTGGAAAAATAAGTTGGCCAATTCTGCCGTTCTGGAGTGTTTAGGGCGTGGTCGTTTCCAGAGAACTTTTTTTAATATCTATTAAATCCGCACTCAGCCGTATTTTCCCGTATGCCCCTTTTGTCTGGTCGATTCACCGAATTAAGGAAAATAAATAATACGATGCATTGAAAATGAAGTGAAATGGAGTTTTTTGTCCAAGACCCCGTAAATGGAAGTGAAAGGTTTAGTGGTACATCTTGAGACACGATTTTGCAACTTTCTTTTATAGGTTACGTGTACCTAATTTTTGGACGGCTGTTGACCGAGTATGGGACAGATATGAGAACATTTTCGTGAAACCGATTTTTCGATTTTTCTTTTCTTTATAGGACAAGTGTATCTCACTTTGGGCCACAGTTCTACGCAGTGTTATGGGATGAATCGGGGAAATGTTTTGAGAAAACATTTCCCACACACTTACGGGGCCGCTCTAGTCAATACGAGAGACTACGCGTTAGTGTTCTACGTCTTTTTCTGACCCGGATGTTTTCTTGGCATCATTTTATTTTGAATAAATATTCCTACTTTGCCTACAATCCGCTTACTTTCCTAAATTCCTGAATGTATGCAATATTTCGACGGATTAAAATTCTAAAAAGCAATTTCCATTATTCTGAGAATTAAATAATCTCTTAAAAAATAAAAACTACAAATTTTATTTTTCCTGTCTTTAGGAAGTTTTTACGCTTAATGTGCTTATGCAACAGCAGATTCGCTATCTTGGGCTCCACCTGGACAAACGACTCACGTAGAATCCCCACACCGGACTAAAAAGAATAGACTTAAACAGACAATTTGGACTCTTAAGGCCATTACTAAAACTGACATCAAATGATACTTAAACCGACATGGTCATCGGTCATTCCTGAAGTTCCACTCCCGCCTTTCTCCTCATCCTAATCCATTAGTTCAGTCCCTTTCCTCTCTTACCCATCCACTATCTCCTAGATATCCAGCTGGCCTAGAGATCTTCTTAGCCCTTAGACTATAATTGCTCTTAAAGGGTGGTTCCTTTTATCGCGAATTACATGGGAAAAATAAAAATCAGCACTTGTACTTATAACATTCAATGTTGATTGTACAAAATAAAAAAGGTTAAACAAAAATAATGACGGCCGCCAAAATTGTACAAAAATCGTGAGTGATAACATCCCCGTTACACAAACCTCATTGTTGGTGATAATGTTCGAGTGGAGTTTTGACAAAGCGGAAATCCTTGGCATTTACCGGAACGGCAGAGGTGGAAAAATGGGATTAAAACCGATCCCATTAAGTCCGCCCCCAAATTTGGTGTCATCGCCTCCCCCTTCCCCCCAGCCGCCAGCGGGCCTGTGTAAAATGCCCCCCTGCGGCGGGATTGAATTAGAGAATCTAATTTTTAGGCGGCCCCAAAAGAGGCTTTACCGGATTACAATTTGCGGATTGTTGCTGGCTCATTGACCGCAGGCCGCGAGCTGAGCGCCGATTTTCTCCGATACCGCCCGTGGAAAGAAAACATTTTATGCTGCTGCGAGTATCCCAATGCTTGTTGGGACGATTTCGATAACTTAAGAACCGATATTTTCTATAATTTTATGTAAGAAAATTACGCCCGGTTTTAATGTTCAATGACCGGAATGACGGCGCTGACATAACGCCGAAGAAATGAAACCGGTCTGTGAAAACACGCAATCAGTGTGCAGAAAAAATATTTATGAACGCCCTTGATAATAAATAATGTACTAATAAAAAAAACAACTTTTAATTGGAATAAATATGGTGCACACGGACTGTTGTATTCGTCCACGGCGCTTGATACTAATACCGCGACACAGAGAAACATTGCGGGTTAGTATTAGCGCCGCTTTTACAGCGGAATTAATTTTACGTAGAAATGTTGATCTGTCTTTATCCTTTTTTTTCTTTGATCTTGATAATGTTCGACCTCGTTTGCAGAAGGAATAATAATATGTACAAAATAGTATAATTATTATTGATTGGATGTATTATTCAAATATCCCGTTGTGTTATAGTGGATTGTCTATCACAAACATTGTGGTAATAATACTGATTAAATATGTACTTGCAGTGAACCGATATTGTGACGCCATTGTTGTTTCGGCCGCACGTCGCTGTTAGCAACATTCCATTAATGATAGATTCAGTTGCATGACATTGCGTGCAACAGATATTCGACCTGCATAGGAATAAAACTAATGGGCATTCTTCCTTTAGAACATAATTCTGCTTTCTTGTTTTTGTAGATACTGCTATTTATTAGAAACGAATTTACAACATATTTGTTGAAAGCGGTTTCGAAACTAGTTTTGGAATGATTCTTTTAAGGCCACTGAATTTTCGGTATTGCCCAATTCATACCAATTGCTCCAACCAATTATAAATGATAGTACCGAAGAATCCATTGTATCCATTGTTCCCATTGTGTTGAATAATGAAATTAAATTAGGAATGACACCTTCTGTAGACACAATAGGGAATACCAAATGGTAAACTGTTTTGTACACTGCGGTTAGCATTTATTATGTGTCTCCCCGAAGTATTACGATATGATTGTTAATTAATATAATTACAGGCTATGAAAGTAATATGTATTTGTTGAATGGACCTTTTTTCGCTATTACTGTTTCGCTAGGGCTCCTGATCTACTCCGCGGCTGCATCGAATTCATCAATTAGTTGACTGATGAATTCTGATGAACAGTGAATCGGAAACTAATCTATTAATTATATTTGTTCGCAGGCATTACTCAAGATATCCTCGGCCTTTCTGAACAGGAAAATCCCAAACATCCCTGACATAAAGGGAGAAGGTTCAGAAGAAAAATGGTACGTGTGAACATAATCAATTCTATTGATATAACACAATGATTCAATAATTTATGATGTTGGAGTAAAACACGCGATCAGTTTTAACGTGAATGTATAGGGTAGATTCTTACGGGCATGGCGCCAAAAAATATGCTTTGTTAGTAGAAAAAAGAATGTATTAAGCAATTTATTATTTTTTTTAATAAAAACTATTATTAGATTTTTCTTTGGTTCAGGTAGGGATTCTGAAAACCTGCGACAACTATTACACAACCTCACCTTCATAGTTACTCGTATTAAATACATAATAAATTTCTTCAATTTCTTCCAAATTTGGTCAACATTTAATTTTTCATAAGTTGATTAGAATTCTCATCGAATTCGTATTAAAAGTGTACACTTCCCTCAATAAGACGTATCTAATTTAGTTTTGTTAAATTTTGGCGTATAGTTATATTATGCAATTTGTCTTAGTAAACATTTCTTGTAAAGTATGTAGTACAAATGGAAATGTGTAATTTAGACGGGCTTTTCTTGCTAGAACATTTCCCTGCATTATTGCTTTCATTTTTCTCCCATCGATTATTTAATTGGCGAAACAATTTTTTATATCACAGGAAATATAAACTGGGTGTAAAGCGGAAATTACTCAATTTTACTTCCGGGCCAATGCGTAAAATATTTTTCAAAATAATTTCGCTGACTCCTATTGTTCTCCTGTTGTTCGTCGTCCTGAAAAACTGGGATCCTTTAATAATTCTCTCCCATCTTCTCTGATTTCTTCTTACTCCTCTTTGCTCTTATTATACAGGCATAATTGCTCACCTCTCTCTCTTCCCTCGTCCTGGCTTTGTCGTTCTCGTTCCGGCTCCCCTTTTTCCCTTCAACTCCTCCCGAGTCTTTATTTCATTGTTATTTCCATCTCCGTCTGCGAACGGAGTTTAATTATAATTTCTCCTGCAGCTCCGCAGATTGCGGGGGCGATAGATATAAACGATTCACTTACTAAATTGAAAACCGGCGATGAGTTTATTAAAATGACACACAATAATAGAAAAATCTTGGAAAATATTACACCTTCTTCCGCTGGTTCTAGCAATTTCTCGTTTGGTATTTCCCAATTGTTTCCTAAATTGTTCAAAATTATAGTATATCTGAGCGGTTTACGAACCTGATACTTGGATACTTTGAATATTGACCCAAAATAAATAAATAATCCAAACAACTAATTAATCAATTAAGCGTTAGATCGATTAGATCGATTCGTCGAAATACGTCTGTAAACTCCTCTAGACTGGTTAGAATTGATCGCATAAAAGGGGGGGGTTAACGGAAATGGAAAATACCGACAGTGTAACGATGTAAACGTTTTAATATTCTGATAATATTTAGTCGTGCCGATAGATTAAACAAGAATTAATTTTTGTAGAAAAACAGCCTTTCTATATAATATCCGCAAAATGTTGGTATTCTGGGCCGAGCTGTTGAGTATGCTAGACTGGTTTTGGTTTTTCGCCATGATAGGTAATACCGCTTTAATAATGAACATTTCAATATTTATCTATCTTCGGGCTGGTCTGTTTAATTATTATATATGCCTATTTTCCCGTACGGTCGCTTACTGTAAAGCAGTAATTTGGTCGAAATATGCTTAATTTACGCATTGAAATATATCAAATTCTCTTTTCGAAAAATATTGCGCTCTCGGTTTATCTCGCTCTCTATTTTCTTCTGTTTGGGTAATAGCAAATTGCCGGCCTCTTTCCCTTTGCCCCCAACTCAATCTCAACGCCCCACTTTGATGATAACTCTTTCTCAGTGTTGACTCGTCGGCTATGTTTCCCTTAAAACAACCTCTCATTACTTTCTTTTCCCTCTCTCCCTCTATCCCTCCCTCCATCCACCGCTACTCCCAAAAATATGCCCCTTCGAGCTTATTAGGGCCAAGTTTCTTCAAGTCTCCTTCGAGTATTGCTTCAAGTTTGAAGTTCCCCCCCATATCTGAAAATTCACCCGTTATAGATATTGGGGTCAAATGCTATTGATTTATAAAGATTATATCAGATACGGATTGCATAAGATTGCTCATTTTTATGGATTGGAAAATTAATTTCGTTCCCAAAAGGATTTACGAGGCTATTTTCAGGCTCTATTAATAATTCATTTTATTTCATCTCTATCTCTCCCGACGCAGCCGATTGTTTGTTATTACTGTAAAAAGGTTTCTGCTTAAATTAAACACGAATATTTTGTAGTGGCTTTTTAGGCCATTTATAATCGTAATCTTAGGCTTTTTCGAATAGTTTAGACAAACTGATCTTACGTCCCGGTCGTATTACTTTGTTTTGTAATGTTTTATTGGCTCATATATTAACAGTTGGTATCACCTCACTCCAATAATAATTTCACTCTTTTGAGACAAGACATTGTAATCAGAATTTATTTCATTAAATAAATTAAATAATTTCTTCTCAGTTACTTTGTACTTGCTAACATTGGTAGTTCTCTTGTATTCTACAAATAACTGCTTTTTCACCCCACATATACGGTTTCATTTGTATAAATATTTCTTTTACTTTACCGCCCAATTTACGACCATGCTTCCTTTAGTGACTAAAACCACAACTTTGAGCTTATCAGAGTCTATAGTCTAGTCTATGTATTCAATATAGGTTCAGAATTGGCTACAGTCAAGACAAATTAAGCTCAAAATATTGGCCAATACGGGGCTAATAATAGAAATTAACCGAAGGCAGGAATGCAAAAGGCGGCGTGACGGGCTTGAGAACGGCCGTACGGAAATTGGGAAATTGCGAGGAGTCGCCTTATTTCACAACTCTAAACTTAACAGCTTTAACGAGAAGTCCCGTCGATTAGATCGATTGGCTAAGCTTATGAAATTTCCTGCGGAATGAAATGGGGGGCGGTTTCGCTTTGATGATTTCCTATGTTTGAAGATCAAGATCTTTGTTTCTTTCGAATCTTTTAATATCTTCCTGTTCTGTATTAATAAATAAGTACCACCCGCCCACTCTCTGCCCCTCCACCCAATTCTTTTTTCCTTTGCTCGACTAAATCTCTTGGCCTATTACGCTTTTACTTTGATAACTCCTGCTGTCCCTTTAACACGCCCTCTGTTCTACTCTCCCTTCTCTTCTCTCTCTCTCTCTCTTCCTCCTCTTTTAATGACAACATTCCCACCGGATTATTAGATGATGGGGGTTGAACATAGGAACCCCCTCCCCGGCTGTGCGCCTAGCACAGAGGGAATTAACGCGTTAACGAGATTCGTTAAACGGCCGTTAGCGGGGGCCTTTTTTTCTGTGCGGCACGCTAATTTTCAACCCCCACGCCACCCGGCGGGTCGTATTTTCCGCCTTTTTGATTAAGGGGTGGAGGGTAATTCGTTTAGCGGCATCCCTTCTTCGAGCCCTGTTAGGGTGCCATTGTACCGCTACAGTTCTCGTGGTTCTTGATTTCTTTTTCGTCGCCTCCTATATAATAATGCCGTGGCGAAGAAACCGAGAATTATAATTTACGAGCTGGGCCTTATTGGAATTTTATAAAAATGCCGAACAAATTGTTCCCAGCCGCCCTCTTGTGGGCCTAGAGCAGGTTTCATCGACCCCTCATCATTGAGGAGAATTGAGTCATGAGAGTTGTGAATATATCTCAATTTTCCCTGCCCTCCGGATTACAATCTCAGTCATTTATCTCCTACAAGCGTACCTTTTCTGCCCCGCGTACCCGCCTTAAGTGTCTCGTGATCTCAAGGCGGGTACAATTTCTATGGAGGCAAGTAGTCGGGGGCCCCCCCCGTTATTCGTGGGGATCTCCTTAAGGTACAGTATCGCTGGTGTGAATTTCTGAGCCTACGGCTATTCCGTTTCCTCAACCTACTTGCTGCAGCATCAGGGACGTCATCACCCATCGAGACTGAGTAAAGTTTTCGAAGTACGTAGTATCTAATTCCGAAGACCCGCCATTAATCATCGCCAATTAGTTTCACGCCATTACGTTCTCGCTAGACCTAACTTAATCTATCTTATCCTAACATCCGATGTGGGGCTCGAACCCACAAGCCTTTTTACGTTTATATAAACATTTTTTATTTAAACTGACAAATTATTTTTGGTAATATACAGTCCGAACAGTTAATAATTCTCAGGAAATGCACAGAAACAACACTTTGTAAGTAGAATTCGAGGCGCTGATACTAATATTGGCACACATCGAGGAGTTGAAGGTTTAGTATTAGCGCCGTTTTTTGTTTGTTTCAGTTTCAAATTGAATACAGACCGCGCTAGCTCGCGATCCTACCCGTTTTCTCGTTATTCTAACCTTAACCGAATATTATGTGGTCAATAGTTGCCTAAAAGTCAGAAACGCCGTACTTGTAATAAATAACATGTCCGAGTATTCCTACGCAGTGCCGATCGAATTCCTAGGAATACACACTTGCGAAGCTATTGTGTCGTTGTGTAATCAAGTGCTGACGGCACTTGAACAGCAATTATGACGCGTGTAATTCAGGTTGGGGGGGGAGGGAGGCAATTGGCGCCCTATAGGGCGACACGGCCGCCGGAGCTGTTGCGGGTTCCGGTCAATTTCCCATCCGCGTCCCATCACTTGCCCCCGTCACCTTACCTTAATTAACTCCCGTGCACTGGTCCGAGATCGTGTCATAAACTTGCCGATTAATCCGGATCATATTTGCGATCGGTTGGACAAAAATTCCGTTACTGAATTATCGTCATCAACGAGAACGAAAACCAAAGGGTTATGACTTTATATAAACATTGCCCATAAATTTACTTTTAATGAAAAGAGATACACGTAAAAGTGCCACCGCAGGTTGGCCTCTCCTTTATCGACAGAAAATATTAATTAATTTAATTAATAAACCGCAATTTTACTTGTAACTGTTATATACATTGATTGTACAATAAATACAGTTTTTTTATTTTGTACAATCAACATTGAATGTTATAAGTACAAATGCTGTATGTATTTTTTTCCCACATGTATGTCGTAATAAAAGAAACCACCCAAAGATGGCACTTTTGACAAAAGAACAATTATGGTCTAAGGGCTAAGATCTCTAGGCCAGCGGCGTTTAAGCCGACGCGGGTGGGATAATGGAAGGGTAAGAGAGGAAAGGGACTGAACGAGTGGATTAGGATGAGGAGGAAGGCGGAAGTGGAACTTCAGGAACCGGTTCATTTTACGACTTCGTCGACTGTCGTTATGTTGAGGTCATGGTGGATTCTGTGATTAGAGACATACTGGGGAGCATTAAGGATGGTACGAAGGACTTTTAACTGGAATCTCTGGATGCGAGCGATGTCGGATGTCTTGTTGGAACCCCATAGCTCTGTATCGTATGTCCATGTCGGTTTACGTATCGCTTTGTAAATTGTCAGTTTGTTACTTAAGGTCAATTTTGATGTCCGTTTTAGTAATAGTCTTACAAGTCTAAATTTTCGGTTTAAGTCGATTCTTTTGAGTCGGGTATGAGGATTCGACGTGAGTCAATAAATAAAGTAAAATAAAAAATTAAATTACTGAAAAGAAAAAGCGACGTAAAATCGATGTATATTACAGTGGTAGTGGTGTATGCGAGCAAATATTTTGTATTCTTTTGGAAATATAAATCTGGCGGTCTTGAGCTAGACACATTGGCACTGTTCCAGTATGTGCTCCGCGCTAAACCAATCTATACTTAAATAATACTTAAATCCATTGTAGCTGTGACACATAATATTGTCGATCGTGCATTAAAAAAAGTTTAAAAAATCTGCTTGAGCCATTATAATAGTTAGATTTTTCAATTAAATTTACAATTTAAAAAATTTTAAAATTTACAATTGAAGTAAAATTCTTTCCACTCTTATCCATCCATTATCCCCCCGCGTCGGCTTAAACGCCACTGGCCTAGATATTTTCTGTGTCCGATACCGTAACCTGCTCATGTGACAAATGTGCCATCATTGGGTGGTCTCTTTTATCTACACATTCACGTGGAAAAAACAAAAAAACACTCAACAAAAAATAAAATAAAAATAAAAATAAGAAATACCAATTTCTTTTTTCTATAGATGGCTATTATTTTCCTAATATATTTTTATTAAGAAGTGGGAAACTACGGCTATTAAAAATAAGTCCGTATTCTGACTCTGTCTCCGGATTAAGATATTAGGACCGTAAGTGCCTCTAGGGTTCGAAATCGTAGACGAATTGAAACAATTCTGGCTAACTGAGGATTTTCCCTGACAACTCATCTAGTTAACTGAAATTGTCTGCATTTCGTCCTTCTCGTATATCAGTTTAACAGGTGGCAGAAGAGCTAGGACATCTCAGATACTAATAATAAAAATAATGTCACCGATAGCGCATATTTTCGGTACAATCATATGTATATATGCGTTTATAGACGTATATATTTGAGTTGAAAGAAGGGTGGGATGGAAGTATATATAGCTGTTTGGGGGGTGGTAGGGCGGTCGATGTGGGCTAGAGCCGGGTTAACTTTAGAGGCCTGAATAATACATTGGATTTTAAAAGCTCCGTTCTGGTGTTCAGACTCGACTTCAGTCTTTGTCGCGCGTCCGTGTCCCCTCCCTTCAGAATAATCCCGGCCGCCCTTTAATATTCAATTAAACGTCGCCTCCATCCCTGGGGGTAGGCCCCCCCCCCGGGGTATAAATATCGGCCGTCTCCCAGTCTCGAGAAACCTAATGGAGAAACGGTTTCCTTTTTTTTCTTCTGTAATATTTTATGAAAAGAAAAGGCATGTCGACCCTTGTTCTTAACAATATTAGAACAATCCTGACGAAATCCATCCGGATTGAATTTTATGATGAAATTTTTAAAAGTAATAACAACAATCACTTTTTCATCAGTTCCAATAGAGCTATGGGGTTCCGCCAAGAAATCCAACATCGCCCGCATCCAGAGATTCCAGTCAAAAGTCTTTCGTACCATCCTTAATCTCCCCCGCGTCGGTTCAAACGCCACTGGCCCAGAGATCTTCTTAGTCCGTGCCATCATTGGGTGGTCCTTTTATCGAGACATTCGCGTGAAAGGAAAAAAAAATTCATCAGTTCCGGGTAACATATTCAGTAGATGATACGCGGGGCCCAATACTCATTGTCAAACTGGAATTCATCTACAGTTTAATTTTAGGTGGCTTTTTCCAGAGAAAATAACATCCCAATAAATACTTCATCTGCAGTTAATGTTTCCGCTTCCACTCGATAGTTAGGTAACTGGGTTAGGGGTAATGGCCAGTGGCATTTATTTTGTAATATAGCGCTTACTTCGTGTGGGCCGACGATGAAGCATCCCCTGTCACCACAATGATACACCGATTTCCCGTGAGTAATGTGAGTAGACATGTACATACTCTTTCGGTCATTCGAGACTTGAATGTGAAGAAACTGAGAATAACTCTTGAGAGATATCAACAGAACACGTCTAGAGGCCGCTGCGGTAACTACTGACGATGGTGAAGAGTAGAAACCCGCCCAAGTCCACAGGCTCATGTGTGATGTCATAGCCACTTGCAGTTTACCTTCAAAGTTCAAGTTTCTGTCATTATTTTATCTATATATTCACGTTTTTCTAGCTTATTAACATCGCCATTTAAACCAGAAACTTCAGAAGATCACAAAGATCAGAGTTAGTGCACTGACATTAAACTAGAGGCCACGACGGTGAGGAAATCGTCATTTATATCGTCACTTAGACTTTATCTCGACGATTCCGGCTTCTCGCTTTTGTCGGTAGCGTTCTGCCTGTACTATAAGTAAGGACTACAGTACTATTGTCAGTAAATGATTGTTGTACAAAGATCGGAAACGCTACGGCCAAGCGATGCGTGGATTGTATGATTCGAAACGAAAACACGGCGCTAATACTAAACCGTCAACACATCGTTGTGTGCCAACATTAGTATCAGCGCCTTGATTTCTACCTACGGGTTATTTATTACAAATTGGCTTTTATGAGCTTTTATCGAGAATTATTAGGCGAACGCAATTAAGGTTTTGAAAGCTTCTGATAGGCACTAAATTCTATGACTCAGATATGGGTAACTTCAAACGAGTTTCTGTCAGTTTGTTATCTACATATGCACCTCTCTATTATCATTGTTGTTTAATCCTTTAAAAACCACAAAGCCACAAAGGTCACAATGGTGAGAAAATCGCCATTTGTCTCATTGAGAATTTTCCTCGACGATTTCGGCTTCTCGCATTTGCCATTAGCATTCCGTCTGTACTACAGTAAAGTCTACAGTACAAGGCCGGATGTGCGGAAACGCTATAGCCATACAACATGAACTCAGCCTAGGTAAATTGTTATTTTTGCCATTAGTGTGCAAACATATTTTATTTATTATGTCCCTTGCGTTCATTAAACAGCAGGTGTACTAACACCGGTTTAGCATCCCGGTGACACTGTTAACTGTTTCCAGTTACGGCTTTAGTAGAGTTACTTCATTAATATAGTGAGGTACTTACGCGTGTCAGCTCCCATTGAAGAGCCTTGTACCTTGGTGGCCAATGCACTGAGTGAACATTTTTGAGTTGGCAAATAAGAATAAATAAAGTTAGGGCCGTCGGTTTAAAATTCTCAACTGTTCGTTATGGTATCACTGACTGTAGAGATTGTGTATGGATGTACTTCACGATGTACCAACGATAGGATATCTTCATTGAATAATGACCACTAAAAGGAGTTCTGCTATTGGTCTTACCTTATCTTGCTAAAAAACGATAACCTTGTAATGGTCCATGCAACTATAAAAGGTTTCCCGTAGTCACGGGAGATAAAAGGTTTGTGTTAGTCACTTTGGGACTTTGGATGTTTTTCTGGCATCCTCACAGCATTGTCACTGTCACTCGTACTGTGGTGGTTGTCGGTTTGTCGTGTGTATATACGTGTCTTGTTGTTCTATTATTGGGGGGATGTTGGTTGTCTTATTTGGGTTGGGAGAGATTTTCATAATCAGCTGAAGTCTTTGTGGCATTACCGGTCAAATATATATTTGATCACACAACTGATCATAACTATTAGGTTCTGACTTCCAAATATATGACAGGATACATATCTGGTATTGTGTATTTACGATCATAAAAGTTTTCCTGTTGATACAAAATTTATTGAAAAAAGTTTATTTTTAGAAATCTAGTTAACCGGTGCAAGTGCACCCAACGAACTTTAGTTAAGTACATTTCCGCACCACCCTCAAGGGGCACTAGTTTGTTGGTGCAAGTAGCGCCCCCCTGAGGGTGGTGCGGAAATGTACTTAACTAAAGTTCGTTGGGTCCACTTGCACCGATAAACTAGCGCCCCCTGAGGGTGGTGCGGAAATGTACTTAACTAAAGTTCGTTTGGTCCACATGCACCGATAAACTAGCGCCCCCTGAGGGTGGTGCGGAAATGTACTTAACTAAAGTTCGTTGGTTGCACTTGCACGATAAACTAGCGCCCCCCTGAGGGTGGTGCGGAAATGTACTTAACTAAAGTTCGTTGGTTGCACTTGCACGATAAACTAGCGCCCCCCTGAGGGTGGTGCGGAAATGTACTTAACTAAAGTTCGTTGGTTGCATTTGCACGATAAACTAGCGCCCCCCGGAGGGTGGTGCGGAAATGTACTTAACTAAAGTTCGTTGGTTGCATTTGCACGATAAACTAGCGCCCCCCTGAGGGTGGTGCGGAAATGTACTTAACTAAAGTTCGTTGGTTGCATTTGCAGTACGTTTCCGCACCACCATCAGGGGGCGCTACTTCCGCCGAAACTAGCGCCCCCTGATATTTTGGATCAACTTTTATGACCGTAAATACTCAATACCAGATAGGTTTCCTGTCATATATTTGGGTTGCAGAACCTAATATTTGTGACGAGTTGTGTGATCAAACATGTGTGATTAACAAAATCCCTCCCAACCCAAATAACACAAACAACATCCCCACAAAACACAATAACAAGACACATAATATACACACGACGAACAGACAACCACCACAGAGAGAGACAGAAACACACGAAATCTACGGTATTCCATCCCCTCGCAAACCACAATTCTAAACTATAAAAGGTTTTCATAAAACTTATTTTATTTTTTTTTTGTTGAGTCCTGAACATTAACTTCTGTTATAACGACCGCCATATTTCTTATTCTCCGGGTCGCTCGTTACGGCCGAACGAGGAACCTCGGCTCGGCTAATTGCAATAAAGTTTTATTACTGCTATGACGAGGGTTTCATGAGACATAAAAACCAGGCGAAGTACCGCGGGGCGGGGGGGGGAGTATTTATTTAACGGGCTAATGGTTAATTTTTGTATAAGGTTTTAGATTTCACGCGACGACGCGAATAGAATCTTTGAATTTTCATTGAAACTATTCCTTAAATTAGTTTAAAAAATCAGGGCGTATTCCACCGCTCATTTTACGCTTGGTTCAAATAGGTAGACCGAATTTTCCTACAATTGCAAATCTGAATGGATCAACTCGCATTTTCATTCGTTGTTCATAGATTCGTCCCTAAGTTTGATTTTTTTATTAATTTGACTGTTCTCAATATGTCTTCTGGAGGGTTCAATATTGCGTCATTGCGGTCCGGTTTCCGGATTGGATCGGAGGGACAGTTGTTGGCGACGAATGCAGTCTTGAAAGTAATACGATCTGGAAGGCTTTTAACTGGGGTCCTGTCAGATACGTTTAGGATATAAACGGGAAATTGCCGTTAATTGGGATGTCCAAAGGCGCAAATTGTACGGTTGCTGCAGGGTGGATTCGGTGTGTATTTTTCGCGGGTCAAATAAACGGCCGCCGGGGGTTGATTACCCGTCGGGAGGGATGGAACATGTAACGAGTTCAGTGATTGGTCGGGAGTAGGCCGGGTGCAATAATGTTTTAATTTAACCCGACCAATGTCCGCTGTGACCCGCTTTTAGGGCGAATTTCACACCAATCACTGGACCCGGGCTCTAACGCTATGGCTGGGTATTAGGGAAGGATCTACGCTGTTCGGCCTATATTAGTAAAAAAAAACTGATCCATAAGCTCCGAACGAGTATTTTGGCACCTTGTTTTAAATTAGTTGTCTGCTCATTACGGCTATTTTCGTTGCGTATTATTCACGTTTACTGCTCCACACGACTTCTTACTCTGGTTACTATTATTATTATTAGTTTAATCAGACGCGTACACTCAGTTGTTCTTAGTATTCTGAATAAGACATGTTGAAACGTATTAAATTGAAATATTTATATTAGTTTTATAAAGTTGTACTGTGAGTTCGTTATTTTTAATATTATTTATTTATATTAATAGTAAATATAATTTATTAGGCAATTTTTATAAGATGGTAAAATCGTAGAGTAAAAACGCAACTACTAAAATATGTGCGCACTGCTAGCACATAATCTCAAAACGTGTTGCGCAGCGAAAGGGTTAACGCTATATTAACTACCATTTCTACGCCCATAAATGTTATTGTGTGTGAGCAATGAAATGATTTAGTCGATTTAATTGTTTAGCAATGCCTTTACTTATATACATTTCCCTACTGAACTGATTTATTATGAATCAGATGGAGTAATTCCATTTTGGAAAATAATTTAGATGTATATCCCACATATACTTATTTGTATTATAAGAAAATTTTATTAGCGGAAAATTAATAAAGCTTGTTGAGTTCACCGAGGAGATGAAAATTTATTTTATTTTAGGCAAGAGAAATAATGTAATCAATTTAATGAAAGTGATGCACGAAAACTCCATAACAAATAAAAACTTAGGTTACGAAAACCGAAGGGTAATATTTTATTGGTCAGTGGGTTTAGTTTTATGGGGGAAGATGTATAGTAATAAAATATTTTATTGACGATATTAACAATAAAGCAATTGTAATATTGTAAAAATTGGAAAAGGTGCCTTGCCGCCTTCATTGTTGAGAAAAGTACAGTGGTCAGGAACTAAAAAATGAACATACTATTCACTATAAAGCAGGGTTTGGCATCGATCGCTTGGGGCGAACTGCCGGTGAAATCTGTCGAGAAACAGTTGCGTAACGTCCTGTCACCTTTTAAATTTTTCCAATTTTCCTAACCTTTCCAATTTATTACAATTTCTATTATGATAAAATGTAAACTGTTGACAACCTATTCTGCAATAAATATAGAACAAGAAAGCAGTTAAATTTATAAATCACCGGGATGGCACGTTATTTTCTTTCGGTCCCTGGGATGTTTTTTTAGGGCGTTTTAAACTTTAACCATAGACAGTTAAAAAATGGATTTAATAAAATGATTCTAGAAATCGGGTTGAAAATAAGAATAGTGAGAAAACTGGGAGGATTGATAAATCGCGAGCTAGTGTGGATTGTATAATTTGAAACGAAACCACGGCGCTAATACTAAACCGTCAACACCTCGCTGTGTGCCAATATTAGTATCAGCGCCTCGAATTCTACATACAGGTTATTACAAAGTGTCGTTTCCGAGCTTTTCCTGAGTTTGATCTAATTATATATTAATTTTTTATAAATTAAACGATATCCTGCGTACAATTAAGGGAGTATTTGTAAAGTACGCTTCCGGACAACCAAACCCTGTAAGCCGTAATGTAATAAATAAAGCCGTTTTATTAAACCTTCTGTTATAGCACCTAAGGTTCCTTCGGAATGCTTTTAAAGTTTTGAAACAGCTCATCCGATATTTAATTTTTCTTTCGGCAGGAACATGTGGAATGTCTGGAGGACGGTACTGGAAGAGAACGAGAAGTTGGCTCGTGCCCGTTTGGCCGCCGTTGAAGTTTTCTCGCAGCACATAGTCGACGACGCAAAAATACTCAGGTCGCACAAACTACTCACAGCCAAAAAGGTAATCAATCGGGACGATCTAAAGGATATTCGCAATAGTCAAATGCCTAAAAAGAATATATAATAAAGATAAAATTAATTTAAGGTATAATTTTATTGCCGACTAATTTTAGAGAAACGCATAAACACTTTAAAATATTTAAATCAAATGAAATAAAAGTCATATTAATTGCATAAAACTTTAAATAGACAAAATTAGTTTCCGCAGAAAATATAAATATATTTATAGAAAAATAAGAGTAATATAATGGTACTGTATTTTAGTTAATGCAACATATAATGTTATTTCGTATATCATTAAATATCATTGAAGTCCTGCTATTCCGGCGTGTAGTTTTTAGTGCAACAGTAACGAAAGTACGCAATAAAAAAGAGCACGGTTTCCAGTTTGGCGTAAATAACTACCGAGAACAGCGGAGGCGCAGGATGTTAAGGCGGACGCACACGAATGTGACGAAGGTTTAGCATTAGCGCCGTCCCGTTCATTTTGTACTGCCTGCCAGTCATCTTCACCTTTTGCAACAGTTTCCAATAGCAATAATCAGAATCTCACGATCGCATGGTCGACGAGCGATCTCGTGTATAATATTGTAACAAATATCGCGCGAACGCCTAATGAAAAGAACGCGGAGCTCACATATATACGGGGCGTGAAATGCTCACGTCGGAAATCACTTCTTAATTAAAGGAAGGTAATTTATCTTCCTTTTATTTCCGAGAAACGATTAATTTCCGAAGGCACGTTGTCAGATACGTGGGCAATTTCCGGGGTTTCATTATCAAACAGTCTGGGAATTATTAGGTCCATTTTATCTATTTTGTTCCGTGGCCATCGGAGTACTATGCAAATTGGTTTAAAAGAAGTGCATTCCACTTATTTACTGAAAATGTACGGAATATATATATATATATATATATATATATATATATATATATATATATGGATGAATCATATACATTGCGTTTAATGAATGTTTAATGTCAACAACTATTGCGGTCTAGCGAAGGCCTAATGAACGAATGTATACCGTAGATTTGTTGTGTTTCTGTCTCCTCTCGCTGGTTTGGTCTTTTGCTAGACCGGTCTTCAGTAGCGGTGTTAGTCACTTTGGATGTTTTTCGGGCATGCTCACTGCACTGTTACTATCACTTGTACTGACAGTGCACCGAGTGACTGAAAGTGCTCACAACATACCTGTTTTGTGGTATGTTGAACGAATTTATGTTTCTGGGCGTGTGATACTATACGGCCACACAAGAAAGTGTTGCGGGTTTAGTATTAGCGCCTGATAACTGGCATCTGCGATATTTTTATTTCAGTTACGAAATAAATTTGAAAAAAAAAGAAAAGGCGAAATTCCAGTGGGGTTCTCTCGTCAATTATGCACCATTCGTTGCTAGTGCTACTTTAACTTCGGCGTCGCTGATGGTATTGCACCAGTTGTGGCAAATAAAGCAATTCCGATATTCTGAATATCAATATAACTAAATTTTTCAAAGAGAATAACGGTACAGAGAAATATTGATACAATATATGCCTTGCAGAAAGTAAAAAAATCAAACGTTGTCGGGACTGTTTCTTGGTTGTTCGGTGATATTTGCTGCCGGCTGAACCGGCGGTTCAGGTTAATTGCGTTCGAGCACTGCCCACTAGATTACGCCCCGAATATCAGGCTGTTATGCAAGTCATTAAAGGGTAATGGAGCAAGGTCGAAAAGAGGCGGCAGCACGGAATAATGGCCCTCTTCCACGTGGACCTTGCAGAACCAAGGCCGGGGAAAAACCACTGAAATATGCACGCCCACGTTTCAACTTTCCTCACGGCATTTAGGCTTTCCCGACCGTTTTACGTTTTACAGACTGGTGCGGTGTTAGTCACTTTGGCCGCAGCGAGAGGAGACAGAAATATACGAAATCTACATAATAATATTATTATTATCTTAAATTTAACACATATCCGCGTGATTAGAGGGCGAGGGAAGAGGACCTAATGCGCACGGCCTGTCTTCCTAGTTGCATAAGTTTGGCACGTTTACACAGAAACCTCATCGCTTCATGAATCAAGAGCTTTACTGTGAAGCTCTGTTCGGCCTAGGTCCATTCGACGATATATAGAAATTAAATTATTGATAAGTTTTCGTCGACATCCTTGATTTAACGTCTACCTGGGACTTTTCAGTGTACGCGTCGACCACCGCAAATTTGGACAGACCTCTAATGAAGGAACTTCAGTCCTTCCAAGATGTCGACAAAACGACCTCAACATACCAACAGAAGTTGTAAATTCTTCGACGAGGAGCACTGGCCCAGCGCAGGACCACGACGTCAGGGATAAGGCCAGGGATATCGACAGAAACCTTCGCTCATGTAAGCTCCTTTATATAGAAATTAAATTATTGATAAGTTTTCTCTCATCTGACCACCTGGCAATAATTTAACACCCCTTCAATGTCGATTGTACTTCGACAGTCTGCATACGTCAGGGATAAGGCCAGGGATATCTATTTCATAAATAGTGGGCCTTCTTATCTGTAAAACAGGCTCAATATCTGCATACGTCCAGTATATATATATATATATATATATATATATATATATATATAGAGAGAGAGAGAGAGAGAGAGAGAGAGAGAGAGAGAGAGAGAGAGAGAGACGTAAACTGTATTGAACCGAACAGTCGATGAATACATTCTTCTGTTTGAATGTATAGGGTGAAGGGACTAGCGAAATAGGACTAGCGATTATTCTATTACTATTATATTGTACTGTTTAAGTAGCGTTCGGAGTTGACTATTTTTTGTTTACCGTACTATATTAAGAAGAAAGTCTCTCGGGTAATTCGGAGGGAGATCGGAAAGAAAATTAGTGAGGTATAGGGGATGGGTGGGGTTTGCGTAGTGGAAAATTGGATCCGATAGCCGGGCTCGTGTTCCCCATCAGCCCTCTGTCAACATCTCTCTGTCAACTCATTTATATTCCCCACCCAGTTTCCGCCCAGCCATCTCAGCGGTCGGCTTCTCCGGATCCGAATCAAAATTGAAATTTACATCGACGAAAGCCCCCCCGTCGCTTTCACGCCGCCGACGGGGCATCTCGATTGGGTTTCTGCAGAGTGAAATGTACTCAGTTTATCGGGGCTAGCCGACGAATGTATTATTCACACGCGAGGGCAAACCGGACGAAAAATTGTACCCACTCTCCTATCCAATCTGGCATCAGAAACACCTCGTTTCGCATTCGGAATCATCTCAATGTGTTAAAAATCTATTGCGGTCCGGCAATATCAACCTTTTTGATAATGAGGCTCACTGGAATAGACGCTCTCATTTAATCGAACAGGAGTGTTGTAGCTTGAGTACCACTAATACTGGGGTGGGACACACGTGTGTTGAGGGATTAGCATTACCGCCGTCTAATTCAGTTCTATCAACTATAAGGAAATATTATACAAACTGGATGTCCATATTCGTATTGATAGATTGAAAGTTTCTTGTTGAAAATGTGCGCTTAATCTTCACTACACGACTTAGTCGTTTGAGATGGGGACAAGATAGGACTGTGATCAATAGTGATCAGCATTTCTTTATAAAATGGCGCCAATTAATGCACATCCATGATGGAGAAATGCAATATCTATTTATTTCTATGTTCGGGAAATACCTACCTAACGGACATAAATATATTTAATTTTTAATGTTGTACCGTATTATTAAATAATTGTGAGATTTCTTAATAGTAATAGTTGTTTTTATATTTGATATAAAGTTCGAATAAACTACCTTCGTTAGTTAGAAGTATTGTGTGTCGCAGTTTGGCCGAACATATATTCGGCCGTTAAGGAGCGCACTAGGCTAAGGCGGGTCACACAGAAGTGTTGAGGGTTTAGCATTAGCGCCGTTTTTCGTTCAAATCTCACAACTCCCATTACCCGATCCCCTACCATGCGTGTTCCTATAATGGATATCTCATATTTGAAATATTTTAGAAACGATTTCAATTAGAAATAAATAAAATGAAAAGTGTTGAGCGTCATAGCCATTACAATCAGTATATTCGAAATAATACTAAATAGTACTGTACTGATTTAAATCTTCATAAGTGAATCCATCAGCTGAACTATGGAATGTAGTACATTTTAAAGAGACCGACGCGGAAATAGCAAAGACCGTTAATCCTGGCTTAAAGACACCGTCGGTGTTGAGATTTACGACCGACCCCGATAAAGGGTATAAGAACTACCGGTAATTATTGACCAACCGGCTTGGCTCCGGGGGTAGCGAGGCGTATGGGAGGGGTGGTTTTACCCCGTACTGATTTACTGCTGTCGGCAACGGCTGAATTATCGGCCCCCACTACAACCCGGGCTACGTTTCATTCACGCCTTCATTCAGCCCCCCTACCGCGTCCTATTAAAACCGCCGTATTTTATTATATTCAGATCGGTTTTATGTACCGGCGATACACTATCCCCGGAAATTTAGTAGCTAATTTTCAGGAAAAATAGACCAGTCTACTAGTGGTGCATTCGCTTTAAATTACCAACGTTTAAAGCTGAAAAGAAGGCTCGTAATTGTGCAGTGAGTTTTGTTCACCCTAAGTACACTATAAACTACTTAAACTTCGTGTTTAAGGCTTTAATACTGCTGCCCGTTCTCTTTTCCCACTGTAGTTGTCCAAAGAGAGGTTGCGCCGGCCACTTGATTATTTCAAAACTTTGTCCATTCATACCCCATTTCCTTCCCTTCCTCATCCACTCTCCCAGGTCTCTCTATCGTGATCAAGCTTGTGCTCGCGTCAAATATTTGAGAGAACACATGTCCTGGGCAAGAAACTGGATTGGGCCCAATACGACTACAATTTTAATCGAAATTATTTATTTCTCTGAAATTATCAGAGTCGATATGAATAAATGGATAAAATTTAATTGTCATAATAATATATTAGTAATCGTGAAAGTTGTTAAATATTTGCGCCATTCTGGATCTCGCTTAATTAAGTGTGATTAGAAGAGGCTTCACTATTTGTTATATTTACAATTATATATAATTGTCTACACAAGTAATATTATATATTAGATGTGTTATATACTTCCGGTAATTATTACGGGTTTAAATTCGAAAATGATGACTATTTCATGTGTCATAATTGCAAACCGCGTTCCGAATTGAGATGGCGCAGTATATTCGAGTGCACTAGCGCGGCGATTAAATTATTATTCCCTTTGCCGAATCCGTAAGTGGGGTGGGGGGAATTAATTTAGAAGTGCTTCGGAAATTTCGTTCAGGATATCCCGCTCGGGTTTATACGATCTGCCAAACAGACTTCTCAAAGTGCAATAGTCGAGGGAGCTGTCAACCCTCGGCAATCACTATCAAGTGAGCAAGTCGTGCAGTATATATTTCAAACTGTATATTATTGGGTGAACACTTAATAATGATCTATGTCCTATTATAAATAGGATTACCGATGAGATATAAATGGAGAGATATTGGCACTAGTTTACAATGCGATGCTGTTTACGTTGGGACACTTGTCGAAAAACTCGATTGTATAACCTGCCCTAATGTGCCAAGGAGTGGAAATATCATTTAAAATTACACGGAAAAAAATGATTGTAAAATATTCTCTTTCATCCTCTAATATATGCACTTACTGTATAAATTTCAATAACATACTCAAAAGGAAAAATAGATTCGGGTCAAGACAAATTCAATTTGTGACCATTGTGTCCAGGAACAAATTCAGTTCGTGGGTCCACCTCATCCTTCACATTTGTTATTGCTACAGATGATACATTTAGAACTGGTTTAACGATACAGAATTAATTATAAAATGTATAAATGCCGATTGATATTTTACAGTTGAGATGGGAGCTGCGTAGCTTAATTTCTGGAAATATTTTGTTGAAAATAAATTTGTTTTGGGTTGTCTCTTGAAAAAAAGTATATATATATATATATATATATATATATATATATATATCCCATTTATATCAATACATTTCTTAATTCAAAGAGTTAATTCTACGAGTACATTAACTCGGAACTGTAAAAAACTGGACCGCCAAAGTTTTATTGCTACCATTTGTGTAGTCGTACGGCTGTATTCTCTGGACCGAGTCGTTCAGATTGCACTCGGTTTTTTGGATTTATAGCTCCCTCGCCCGCGTTATTACGAGGCCCTTTTATTGTTATACCTCCCTCCCCCTTATACCCCGCCCCTTTTCGGTGTCTCAAACGTTATTGCGACCGGACGAGAATTTATCTTCTCGTTTACTCCACTGTTCTGGGGTCCGTCGCAGTTTCTAACAAGTTTCAACTGGGCCTTTTCAACATCGGACGTGAAATATTTCACCCCGAATTCAGTTGTAATTTAGCTTGAACAACTGACCGGAAACAGGAAGACGTAACTCTAATCCAGTGCGTATAATCAAATCTTGACTCGTTCGGTCGAAATTTGTAATACGAGGAAATTCCGGTTAAAAAGCTAACTTGTGTTGGGAATGGACGCCTAACGCAGTTTAAATGGGAAACAATTGTTAAACTATTCCTTAGTAACCTTGTACATTCAGTCTCAATTGTTCGATAGCGATTTTTCGGCATCTATTGTTAGTCGATTTAATGAGTGTCGATTGTTCAGTATCAACTGTTCGGTATCGACTGTTCGGTATCGACTGTTCAGTATCGACCGTAAAGTATCGACTTTTCGGTATCGACTGTAAAATATCGACTTTTCGGTATCGACTGTAAAATATCGATTGTTCAATAACAATTGTGCAATGTTTTAGTTGCAATTGTTTTTAGTATCTCTCTCTTTCTTCCTCCAGCAACACCCACAAATTATAACGCTTAACTTAGTGCAACCGACTGTGGGGGCCTATCAAGTGAGAGAAAATGAGATCAGGCAGTATTCATTGCCTTTTTACAGCGTTAAGAGGTAAACCGTTTTGCCTCTCTACGCCCTCATTCAAGCGTCTCGTGAACTCGGTATTTTTACAACTTACAAACATTTTTTTATTTTCTTTTAATTCACACGGAATAGCGCGGGTCCCCCGGCAAGGGAAACGGGTTATGGTATTTAGATATTTTTCTCGAACCCGCGGTCCCACCAGTAATTCATCCCCGCTTTTCAGCTTTTATCTCCAGCCTGGGCTTTTATTCCGCCCATTTTCCGGGCGCTGGTCCAAATCGTATGGTCGAGGTCATGTGTTTCCGGCGGTGCCAAACGATGCATCATCATCATGGTACGGGTCTGACGTATATTCACAATATGCCTGCCACCTGAAACCAGCCAGATTTACATTTAAATTTCCAGTCTCATTTGAAATTCAACAAGTGACCAGCTCTCGTCCGATTGAAATACCGAAGTGCGGCTATTCAACTTCCGTAATATCCGACTCTCGTACTTTCAAATCATTTTCTTTATGGCCGGAAAGCCCTAAAAATGTCCAACGGAGCTCGCCTCCCGGCGAATTAATTCTATTTCTAACGTATCATTTCTACTGTCGATGAAATAATAAATATTTTCCTATTCTTTGCAGGTTGAAAAAAAAGAAAGGCTCCTTTTTCCAGTCAATTACTTCGCTTCAGAAGAACAGCGCAAAGGTAAGCGTCCCAGCATTTCCTACCGATTATGAAACGGTTATTTTATCGTATTGAGAACTGTCATTCGTCGCTCGATTAGAACGGACAGAACATTATTTCGTACATTCGTTGTTACGATTCAAGCGATTTCGGACACAGCCGCCCAAATATCGACTGATCCAAAGTCTCCCGTCATCAGCGGCTTCAGGAAACTGATATCGTACACGATCAGAACACGGGCGAGGCCGTGTGGCTGGTTAAAATAAAATTGAACCGTTCCTGTAACTAACGGTCGGCTGGCGGTAATTTGGAGTAGCATCCGCGGCCACTTTAACAATGATGGATGGCCCACGGGGTATGGTGCTGGCACCTGCCCCGCTTAGCTTCCGACTGGGGGTTGAAATATTTCTATAAAACTTAGCCGTTAGGCCGAGACTTGTTTCCTCTCGAATATTTACGTCGGCATTACCAACGTAATTTTTGACGATTTATGAAGCTGCATCACTGCGTTTGTAATATATACTTCCGGGATATTGCAATTTCATTTGAACTGTTAACTGTCAACATTACAGGCCGCCTGGTATTAGGTGTACTTTCTTTACGTTTCTGTATAGAAAGAAATTATATATATATATATATATATATATATATATATATATATACAAAATATTATTACTAATATTGACGTCCCGCCACTCTTTCTATTACCTTCAAGTAACACTTAAATCGTGCGGAACCATTGCGCAGACAGAATCGAATTCGAAACAGCTATATGAACAGATTAATTGCCAACAACATGATGTGCTGCGATATTTGCTTCAATTAAGAGGCTTAAATTATGTACATACTTTAAAATAATCCTACGACGTTGATGTTAGAGGGCGAAAACAACATTCGATCCCGATAACAGACCTATTAAGACAGCATAAATTACCCAGGTACACGCAGGTATAATTAAATATTACGTATATAGCCCGGTGATTGTTAGTATGATTTTCCCTTTTCTGTTACATGTTCTGATGCTAGGTCGTGAGCGTTAATTTATGTATTCCAATATTATTTATGCAGGCTACTATATAAAATATGTATATGTATATTTCTGGAAATTATTTTTCTAATGAAACTCTGTCGAACCCTGTATTAAATATCTCGTTGAGTTCTCTGTTGAATTGGCCCCGGCTATAATTGTCTAGTCAAATATTTGGTTGAACTAAAGGTGTGTGGGGGGCTACTGCTAGCTAGCTGCTAGTGCCACGAACAGCCACTCCCTCTCGGCCCGCGTACAGATTTTGGTCAATACCGGCGGGGAGGGCCCCGGCCTGCGGCACTGGCGACGACAGTGTTGCCACAACATTATGGCGACTCTTGGTTGAGCCCAGCGGAGAGATGGTGGGAGGGAGGGAGGGCGGGGATTATTTTCAGTTTACCCGCCCTGTCCTCCGTTCCCAAACTTAATTGGCTAAATTATTTCTTTTTACCTTATATTTTTGTACAATCAACTATATTTTAGTTATGGCTACAAATGTTTTTGTTGTCTCTTTTATTGTTACAACTGTAAAATTATACAATAAGCAATATTGATGAAATCACTAGCTACAATAGTCTACAATTAGAGGAGAAACCCACTAGTTTCCCCCCCTTTTTTTATTATTATTATTTATTTATTTTATTTTTAATTTAATTTAATTTATTTATTATTATTAATATTTTATTTAATCATTTAGGTCGCGTGGCCACTTCCTTTTCAGGCGTCTGTAAGGAACATTTGGGATGTCGGAAGATAGTAGGGTTTGGACTAGTGGATTAGGGTGATGGCGGAGTCGTGAGTGGAAATTGCTGTATCGTTGTATGGCGAGGTCACGGACAAACGGGACTTTAAGATCTGTGTGTAGGGTAAGGTTGGAGACGTAGTTGGGTGCATCGGTTATTTTCCTTAATATTTTTGATTGTAAGGTTTGGATTTTGTGGATATTTGTCGGTTTGGCCGAACCCCACAGTTCGAGTCCGTATGTCCAGATCGGTTTAAGTATAGTGTTGTACAATAATAATTTGTTGTTTAAGCTTAATTTTGATCTATTGTCTAGTAATCTATATAGTAAATTGTATCGTCTGTTAACTTCCAGTCTTTTTAGTTTTTTGTGTGGATTCCATGTCAATCTACAAATGTTGAATGTATTTTTTTTCACGTGATTGTCTCGATAAAAGAGACCACCCAATGATGGCACTTTATACAGTTTACGGCTTCGTACTAAGGAGATCTCTATGCCAGCGGCGTTTAAGCCTCGTGGGGGGGGGGGTAATGGTTGGGTAAGAAAGGAAAGGGACTGAACGAGAAAGGCGGGAGTGGAACTTCAGGAACCGGGATTTGATTGGTATGTTGAGGTCATGGTGCATTGTTCGGTTAGAAACATCCCGGGGAGCATTGAAGATGGTACGAAGGACTTTCGACTGGAATCTCTGGATGCGAGCGATGTCGGATGTTTTGGTGGAACCCCATAGCTCTATACCGTAGATCCATGTTGGTTTCAGTATCGCCAGTTTGTTACTTAAGGTCAAGGCTAAGTGTGGACGTTCTTCCCATTTTCTTTCGCGTTCCCCTCGAAAGGGGGGGAAATATCCAGCTTCGAAACGTACGTGAATTTTAGGTCTATGTTTTCCGGATCAGATAAATTTTGGTGGTGCATTACAGAAAATTATTGTATAACACGGCGGATTAGAGAAGATGGGTAAATAATCTCCCAAGTGTTCGAATAATATTGTAGCTGTTTATTTGTTATTTGCGGCTAACGCGTAAATAGAATAATAAAAAAAATATTTCTGACACCAGTATTCCTGGTGTACTTATCTGAATTTATTATAAGGCAAAGATTCTGTACGATTTAACGTAAACACTGTCAGGATTTATATTTGAATTATGGCTATAAGTCAGCGTCCAATGCTAATGATTATGTAACTGTAATAGTAATATTTTTAAAAAGGCTCCTTTTGATTGAATTCAATTTTAGTGAGAGCAGTTAGTCTATTTAAATGAGAGTACAGTCAATGATAAGAATTTTGAAGGAGTTCTTCGTGTTTCGGAATCCAAATGGAATTGGGGTTAATTGAATAGTAGAGGGTTCAACAGAACCTTTGATAGAATTTACTGCTAGCGGTGAGTTAGGAGAAAGGAATTATCCTTCTATACTGTCTCATGGGGTGCTTGAGCGGTTACATGACGGGGATTTGCCACTAAACGGCGCCTATTTTTTTACGGCTATATTTTTTTGTTTCTCTCGAGCCCCATTATTCCTACGAGGTCTTTACGGCCTTTCGAGTAGGTCAGCCGGGGTTGCGGGTGGTGGCGGTTGGGGGTGGGGTGGGACCATAAAAGAACTTTTTAAAGCCCGGATTTATAAAGCCGTTACCGGTCGAGATGCCCCCCTTTCAAGTAGGGTCGGTAATTGCACTCGGATAGTGCTCTAATGTTGTCCGGGGACCGAGCTCTAATCCCGGCCAATGGTTTAATTCTCCGAGGCACTTAATTTCCCTAATCCCTCCAAAGGCCTCGGGACAAATAATTGACTTTGTTCCCAATTCAATTTTATGGCTTTACAGCTGTCGTTTTTTCTTTTTTTTATCGGACATTATATAAACCGTTGGTGCTGTGGAGGCCGGCAATATTGGAGATTTCTATGTTGATAAAATGGATTAAGTTGCCGGTTCGGAATTTCCTTGGGTCCGAAGCCTTACTGTAGGACTGTTTGTGTGCTTTCAATGGATTTATTGGGTGGATTATTTTTGTCACAACTTTATTGGATGTATATCGTACTGTACGATTTTTATCGCAGCAAACCTCGTGCTCCTAATAAATTCAAAACACATTGATATCACTTTGGCTTAATAAAAATAGGAAAAGATGAATTATATATTCCATCGTAATACATACACGTTATTATTCTCTTCGTTCCCCTATCATCCCTGGCCGAGATATTCTTAACTTTCTTACACACTTAAATTGTCAGTACGGATTAATAAATCGACGATATATTTTAATCCTGAAAATTTGGGCAATTGGAAAATTCGAAATATTCGATTCGCCCAATTTACCGAAGCTATTATAAAATTTAACATAAATTTCAATTTTATGTTATAACACACTCAATTTTATGGTTCTAATACGCACAAGACGGAATAATTTCTATAATCGGGCGCTTGATGCTCTACCGCATTACGATGCGGCGATGCTGGCCTAGTATCAGAAGCGCCGTGTCTCAGTCGCAAATTGACTGGACATAATTCGATTGGTTAAAAGGTTTTCATGTTAATGTTGAGAATGTCGATGATGAAGAGATATTCAATAAAAAATTGCTACGATGTATTATATATTAATGCGAGAATGGAATGTTCCCTACGGTGGTTTACACTGATAAATTAAAACAATGGCGACAGTAAAGCTGCAAATTCAATGAAGCCAGGTAGTATAACCGTAAATATATTAGAAAAAGAAATAAATAAATAAAAATATATGCACTGAAACACGAAAAGCCGCCGATACATTGATGGAATGAAAACGATAGATTATGTTTACAGTTTTAGTCTGCTAAACAAAATAATTTTCTCTTGTTTTGGCTCTCAAACGCCAAATTTGCATGGCGGATAATTATCTCCAGATATGGTTTTAAGCTTCCTTGTATTATGTTTTGCATTTCGTTACCTATCATCCCATCCGCTTCGACTTTTATCGAATTACACCTTGGATCTACAGGCGAAATTGGATTTCGAACTGACGGGCCACGACATCAAAAGGTTTACGGCGAAGATGCTGCAACCTGATGCCGAGTTCAGAACTATGATCGAACGGTTCTCATTCTACCGGTGAATCCCGTCACTAGTTGAACATCGTCACTTACACGTCACTAATATAATAAGTGCAACCCCGATTTCTTCGCAGACAAACTAATCAAATTAACTGACCCGCACATACGAGGAAATTATTACTAATTTGGAGTCGGGTTATAATATATTACCGATACAATTAGAGGAAACAATCGAATAAATAGTAATGATTTAGTTTAACATAACTGTTTTGTGGTCTGCGAGGGGTTGGAATACCGTAGATTTGTGTTTCCGTCTCCTCTCGCTGGTTTGGTCTTTCGCTAGACCGGTTTCGGCTGCTCGCCATATTAGAGGACTTCACCCGCCCAACCTTTTATGGCCGACAATCTGACATAGACTTAAGCCGATTAAGAAAATCCCACCCCCCTCAACTCAAATAAGACAAACAACACCCCCCAAAAAAACACAATAACAAGACACGTATATATATACACACACACACGCCAAACTGACAACCACCACAGTACAAGTGCCAGCGACACAGTGCAGTGAGGACTCCCGAAAAACATCCAAAGTGCCAATAATGACTAACACCGCTACCGAAGATGGCGAGCGGCCGAAACCGGTCCAAACACCAAAAGACCAAACCGGCGAGAGGAGACAGAAACACAAATATACAGTAATGATTTAATCTGTACGTTTTCCGGTAAGGGTATGAAATACTGTGACGGCAAACACTTTTTATTTCGGCTGTTTCTTATTTATCATGAAAGGAAAGAATCGCTCAGAGTTTTTACGTTTTTGATTCTGGTCACGTAGGGGAGGCGATTCGACAAGGGGTCAAGCTATTTTATATGAAATCCCAGGGGGCGCCCCGGATTGCCAGAACTTTCCTCGGCCCTCTCTGCTTGTGTATTTCTTTTGAGTTTTCAAAAAATGAAAACTGGAACCTTGGTAACTTAACGGTTTTTTTTGCGGTCGGCCAGAACTGAACTTTTAAGAGTGAACTTCTCGGATATTCATAACCGGAGGACCCCCAGTGATAAAATACTTCAAAAAGATTATAGCAAACGTATTTCTTTTTATGAAGTGAAAATATATTTTCATCTATCTATTAAATTGCCTGGAAATATGTTTGAATTTATGCGCAACACTATTACGACAGCTTATCTGTCAATATACTTATGCAAAAAGAGAAATTCTTTTTAAATGAATTCTTGTAAACGTATCATTCAGTGTTTAACTAATATAGACGGTATGTTTTCAGATGTGTATAAGTTCCATCTCCCCCTCCCACCATTGTTGTGACAGTATTTTAATTATTTGGTACCCTAATACACACCAAGTTGAGAGTTGTGGTCCTCTGCTCGTTATTATTCTCTTCGTTACTCTATCATCCGCCGCCGAGACATTCTTAACTTTCTTATACACTTATATTGTCAGTACGGATGAATAAATTAAGGATATATTTCAATCCTGGAAATTTGGGCAATTGGAAAATTCGAAATATTCAATCCGCCCAATTTACCGAAGCCGTTATCAAATTTAATGTAAATTTTAATTTTCTGTTATTCATTATTATTTGTTAATTTTTTTAGAAACATCCGGCAACAAAAATTACCTGGTTATTTTGTGTATAATTAATTAATCACAAGACAGAATAAATTATAAAATCGGGCGCTTGATGCTTTGCCGCATTACGATACGGCGTTGCCGGCCTAGTATCAGAAGCGCCGTGCCTTAGTCGCAAAATTCAGACAGCGACAATTGACTGGACGCAATTTTTAGTTGGTTGAAAAGGTTTTCATGTTAATGTTAACGTCGATGATGAGAAGATTCGATTAAAAAATTGCTAATAACATTTAATTTGTTTTTACGCTAGGTGACGTCCAAAAGGGAGGCACTTGAGGAGAAGTCGTCGGGTGCCCGGAACGATTATATACTGAGCTTGGCCGCTGCAAACGCCCACCAGACAAGATATTTCGTCGTCGACTTTCAATCCGCCATTCAGGTAAGCATTTAAATATTATATATTAATCTCTTAAAGTACCCAAAATGAGATAGATACGGCTCCGGTTGGTTATCGAAGTGGAAATTGCCGACCCCAAAAAGATCTCTCTCTCAAAAAAAATCCTTCATATCCAAATTAAACCTGTAGCTATTCTTATAGATTTTCCTAGGTTTTCTAGTAACATAGGTTATTAATATATTTATACTTTAAATGGAGCGGATTGGACCAAGCATCGGATCGTGTCATTGTCCGACCAGTTGCCATTGCTTCGGCCCGTAGTGGAAAAGTATTGGAGGTGGCCAATAATCGACTAACCAAATATGTTCGATATAAAAACATACTAAAATAATAATCGCATGTTTCCTACGGTTACCTACCGTTAAAGCGGGCGTTTATGTCGTGTGTTTATGGCAAAATATATAATACCCCTTTTTATCTTTCGCGAGTTGACTCTTGCGGTCGTTGCATTATTCCCGGTCCCGTTTCAGGTATAAGTTGGCCATCAGATGCTGGCGCGGTCAGTGAAGAATTGATTTTGTTGACACAGTTTATTTGTGGGGCCCGGCTTTCAAGTTTCCGTGACAAATTAGCGACATGAAACGCGCCCCCGGGGGAAGGGGAAACGAAATAAGAATTCCATAAGATATAGGGTTGTAGTATAATTGAGTTGGGTTATGTTCAATATTTTTCATTGTACATTAACAATCGAATAAATCCTTTTATACTGTGATCGAAAAAGCTTTTCACTACCTCGTCATGTTTTTTTTTTCAATTTAACGCTCCCCATATCCGACTCAAAAGACTCGACTTAAACCGAAAATTTGGACTTCTAAGACCATTACTTAAGTAACAAACTGACAATATACAAAACGATTCTAAAACCGACATGGACATGCGGTATAGAGCTATGGGGTTCCACAAAGACATCCGACACCGCTCGCATCCAGAGATTCCAGTCAAAAGTCCTTCGTAACATCTTTAATGCTCCCTGGTACGTTTCTAACCGAACAATCCACCATGACCTCAACAAACCGACAGTCGACGAAGTCACAAAATCCCGATTCCTTAAGTTCCATTCCCGCCTTACTCCTTATTCTAATTTGCTCGTTCAGTCACTCTCCCCTATTACCCATCCATTATGCCCCACCCGCGTCGGCTTAAACGCCGCTGGTCCATTACAACTGCGTCGTATATAATATTTTCCTTAGAAATTTCATTCTGTAATATTGGAACGAATCAGTCGCAGAATAAATATAATAATTGTGTTGTTGAGTAGTATGCGGAGGGCTACCGTCGCGTTCTGCTCGGAGAACTGACTGGTAGAGCGCTTTGTCAGGCCTACCTAGAGCCGCGACACTTCAAATCCCCTCGCGAATTTATTGGTCAGAAACGTTTGCACAGAAAATTGCTTTCCGGATTATTTACGGCCCCTTCCTTCAGACCCTGTCTAGTGGCTCTATACGAAAAACACGGTGACTTCTCCAAATTTCGAAAATTGATTCAATCCTAGATAAATATATTTATTTCATTTTTAGGTACCTCAGTCTTATCGCCAGGGCAGTAATAATTTAAAAACGTTAGTAATGAGAGTTAAGTTTGCAGAGTTCAATTTGCTATATATCAATTGATTATAATGTATATTCCAATTATCTGGAAGTGTACAAAAGAAATTATGAATTATTTTGATCTCGTGACTAATGAGAAAGGAGCACCACCTTCAAGAACGTTAATGTTTATCGTTAGCTCCTTGTTGTTTGGTTTAATTACATTTAGTGAAATACGTTAGTTGAATTATATAAATTATATAAGTATAAGTTTATTGAATATTGAACTTCTAGACTTACAGTTCCGTGGTTACAATTATGAAGGCCCATTACTATGAGAACTCATTGCCAATTCCCCTCACGCCCTTACCCTGTGGGTTGCCAACCGTGCCTCGGTTACCTCTCATTAATCTCAGTACAGTGCGCCAATTTCTGTTGCCCAGGAGACAATTTTGTACATTAAAAAAAGAATCGAACCTCGAACATTAATTAATATTTTACTGTATAACCGGCTAAAGCGACGGCGCTTCTGATACCTAACCCGCAGCACACGTAATGCGGAACAGTATCAAACGCCTGTTCGCGGGCATAATAATTTTTATAGCAATAAAAAAATTCTTTTCGAATATTATTAATATTCAAAATAATTTATTAATTATTACGCTAATTTTACGGGGTTAATAAACTGTATGACAGTTATGTCTAAATGAAAGGTTATACATGGAGGATACAATCCCAGCCCTATCCCGCGTTCACTTGCCACATAGTCTGAAAGACTCGTCGATCTGGAAGAAAATCGGGCATAATTACGCTTTGTGCCGAGTGCCAATTGGAATCCAGATAATTTAAAATGAGCCTCCCAGCCATTCTGTGGGAGCTCATTGTCTTCAGCCGAAGCGCGGCATTTAAACAGGCGCTGATGTCGGTGGCTCTATCTCTTTTCCCCATTCAGATATCTGCTATCTTGTTCTCTTGGCGGGCGTCTTGACTGGGGCCCGTTTTTATTTCACCTCTCTTCGTCTTTATTTCGCCCCCGGTCCCGTTTTCACGGGCCGGAAAGCACGGCAAAAAGAGGGCCCGATGAGGCGGTCGCTCGGAAAGCACGCGGGAAAAAAACCCTTTCGGGAAAAATAAAAACCAGGGCCCATTTCAAACCGCGATTCTTCTCCGACCTCCGACCGGTCCGAAACAATAAATATATTTCAATGCATTCTGTTTCATTTTCATTGGTTCGGATAATTTCGTCAGTATCCCGCGGAATATTTCGTTATGATATTGTTTTTTTTTTTGCACAGTCAACTTTAGAGTTATAAGTACAATTGATACATGTATATTTTTCACGTGTTTGTCTCGATAAAGAAACAACCCGATTATGGCACTTTTTGACACGATTCAACTACTGTCCGAGGTGATCTCTGGGGTTTAAGCCGTCGTGGCGGGGATAATGGACGGGTAATAGAGGAGAGTGACTGAACGAGCAAATTAGGATGAGGAGTAAGGCGGGAATGGAACTTAAGGAGCGCCCTCGTCGACTTGTCGGTTTGTTGAGGTCATTATGAACGGTGCGATTTGAAACATAGCGGGGAGCATTAAGGATGGTTCGAAGAACTTTCGATTGGAATTTCTGGATGCGAGGGACGTTGGATGTCTCGGTGGAACCCCGTAGTTCTATACCGTTTGTCCATGTCGGTTTTAATATGGCTTTGTATATTGTCAGTTTGTTACTTAAGGTCAATTTTGATGTCCGTTTTAGTAGCGGTCTTACAAGTCCAAATTTGCGGTTTAAGTCGATTCTATTGAGTCGGATATGGGGATTCCGCATACCCCGGAAAAATCCCCGGGGCCCTTTCATCGTTCTATCTGGAACTGTAATCCCTTGCGATCAAACCACTAAATCGGACCGCGCTCAAAACACTTTAATCGCCTCGGATGCTGCGGTTCAGAGTGGGCGCGAATCGACGGCAGAATATTATTAGTTTTGTTTTGTATTTACTCGTTCTTTTTTACATCTGAGAATTCGGTTTTTACATCATTGTCGGTGGCGGTTAAAGTTCATTATCTGTTTTCCTGGAATATTCTAATAATCATATATTACATATATTGCTCTAGAAGGAGAGGCACCCCCGTATCATTAGAAATATACTTTAGATTCTTGAGAAATAATTAATGACGCTTTAGACGCCATTGAAATTGACTACGGTAATAAATACTGTAGAGTCAGTAAGTACGTTTTTTGTTGGGGGACTAATAATAATTGGATTGCGCTGTTCAGTGAACCTGGGGAGTTTTCGGCCTTATTGGCTGTATAACGTGGCCCTCGCCATAGGTCATGGGTTAATTGAAAATATAACGGAATCGACGTCACCCGCGGTGACGGATTTAGTCATTTCGCAAGGACAGAAATTGAAGTTTCAAATTCAAATTATAATCGATATTCGATCTAACACTGGTCCGTCATAAGACCCATTTATAATTATAATCCGGTCATTAAAACGATTTATAATAATTGTTTGTTTTTTGGCTCTAGCAGACCTCTAGAATCTTGAATCTTTATTATGTCGGTTTCAGACGATGGAATCCAGCGTTTACGACAAAGTAGCAGAGTACCTTATGCTGATAGCGAGGACCGAACTGCTCACATGTACCGCTACTCAGACCTCGTTTGGAAGGATCAGAGAACAGGCAAACCAGGTCGGCTTTATTAGGAATATTCTTTGCCACTTGTTGCACTCTAGTACCGCAGTATGAATTGTGCGTGCGATACCGGAAGAGTGATAATATGTAGTTTCGATTTTAGGAACTAACGTTCTAGACAAACCGCGGCTCTTTGTGGATATTCAGAGCGACGCCTTGAAATTGAGATTAAAGGAAATAAAATTCAGAAAATGTTAGCCCTTCGTCCCTTGGCGACACTGTAAACTAACTCGCGTATTTATGATTTAAAATACAATTGTCGCTCTTCAATACGTTTTCGTGGCCCTGAAATGTTCCAGTCACCTTGATGGGTGAATTTAGCACATTGGCATCAAAAGTTTATACAGTTATTATTCTTTTCCCCAGCTGACGAGAGAGTACAACCTCCAGTGCGTCTACCTGTTCTACCCCGTGCTCAAACAGCACATACAGTACGAGTTCGAGCCCTGCGACAACGACATGATCACGAAGATAACGGCTGAGCACTCGACAGCGGCGACAACCCTGGGCAAGGAGGCGAAGAGGTGGGCCGCCAGGATAGGCAGGGAGAACAACAACATCAGGGAATCGTTGGCCAAGCTCCAGGCAATGCACGCGCTCAGGGACTCGGGACAGAAGGTAGGCCCCGACACCGTATATCCGTATTTAATTAATAAATTAATTTAACCTACCTGTTTTGTGGTCAGCCAGTGGTCGGAATACCGTAGATTTGTTGTGTTTCTGTCTCCTCTCGCTGGTTCGGTATTTTGCTAGACCGGTTTTCGGCCGCTCGCCATCTTCAGTAGCGGTGTCAGTCACTTTGGTGTTAGTCTCCGCTACTGAAGACGGCGAGCGGCCGAAACCGGTCTAGCAAAAGACAGAAACACAACAAATCTACCTTAAATTAATTAAAACTCTCGCGATAGAAGATGAATAAAAATATGCCATTCCAAACCCCTCGCATCTGAAAAAGAAACCTCTTTATATCGAATCGGAGTGTTGAAAAACCGTTTCAAATCGTAAATTGAGCAAATGTCCGGCATTGTCGGTTCGGTAACATCGTTGAATGTTATAACTCCGTTGTTGGAGCACTTTTATTTCTTTTTCACAACCCCACGGCCGAGAGAGAGATCTTCTTACGCAGCCGTAAAAGTGCCACCGCCGGGTGACTTCTTTTATCTTGCCAGCCGCGTCAACATAAAACTCACTACATCAATGTACCAGTTCACTATGACTGTAACAGTTCATTGTACAAGGAATAAATAAATAATATTTCACAAACCTAGTTAAATTATTACATTCAATTATCGGAACAAAAAAATAGTGTTAATTGTTGATTAATGATCACGTTTCAACTAATAGACTCCTAAGGATTCCGAATATTTAAATACGTTAAATATATTTAATTATTCTTAATTTAACTGGTAACAAACGGTCCTTCACGTAGTGGGATCGATACGCGTCAACGCTCACCCCCGTCCCATTTATGGTTAGTCCGGCATAGAAACTGGAAACAAGAGCGGAAAAGTGCGGACATTAGCGCCATGTTAGGTCACTAAGGCAAAGGTCAAGTGCTCAATTAAACTAACAGGGTCTAACATAGAATAACCCCTCGTAACGCTACCAATACGGGATCGCAGTTCACAGTTTATAACCGTGTAATTTAAATAATCCCACTGCTGGTTTATAATCTATAATTTTTTGGCCATTTTCAACCCCCTTGTGTGTATACGAATACATGTGTATGTGATACTACTTATAAAAGGACATTTAATATGTATAATATTATGCGTAAAATGATTGTTTATGAATTTATGTATAAAAGTTTTGGTTTTGGTTATGTTACCTTTGGATGAAAATGTGTGAGGAATTCTTCTGATATAAGTCAATTTGAGTCACCCAACTTTGAGATGTTAGAGACGCGTGTAACTTATCTTTGTACAGCATAAATCATAGTCAAATAAAATCTTCTGCCATAAATTGAATACGCGCCCTCGGGGATAGCATTTAAAAATCATACTGAATGAATCTCTCCGCGCTATGAGCATATTTAACTGCCTTTCATAGATTTTTTTTAACCTTTTTTTTTATTTTGTGCAATCAACATTGAATGTTATAAGTACAAATGCTGTATGTATTTTTTTCACATGTATGTCGTAATAAAAGAAACCACCCAAAGATGGCACTTTTGACACAAGAACAATTGTGGTCTAAGGGCTAAGAAGATCTCTAGGCCAGCGGCGTTTAAACCGACGCGGGGGATAATGGATGGGTAAGAGAGGAAAGGGATGAAAGAGAAGGGGGATGAAAGAGTGGATTAGGATGAGGAGAAAGGCGGGAGTGGAACTTCAGGAACCGGGATTTTGCGACTTCGTCGACTGTCGGTATGTTGAGGTTATGGTGGATTGTTCGGTTAGAAACGTATCAGGGAGCATTAAGGATGTTACGAAGGACTTTTCACTGGAATCTCTGGATGCGAGCGATGTTGGATGTCTCGGTGGAACCCCATAGCTCTATACCGTATGTCCATGTCGGTTTAAGTATCGCTTTGTATATTGCCAGTTTGTTACTTAAGGTCAATTTTGATGTCCTTTTTGAGTAATGGTCTTAAAAGTCCAAATTTTCGGTTTAAGTCGATTCTTTTGAGTCGGGTATCAGGATTCCACGTGAGCCTTGCATAGAAGAATACGAAAATGGCGTTCGTGATATGTAGAAACGTGTACTGATGTCAACCCCCCCCCTCGCCCTTTTTCTGACGTTTTTGTTCCTCGAAATTCAGCTGAAACATTCATTTTTTTGGGAGAACACTCCACTTGTAATAAAATAAAAACTCTCGTCTCAGCGAAACGAGGCGATCGCTCTCAACGGCGGCTAAAATGCCACTCCAATTATAAACGCCTTCATCTTGCCACCGGTTCAAGTTTTCCCCAACTTCGTTTACACCCCCGTATTGAATATAAAATTTATATTAAACTGATTTTTTGAAGCTACGGGGCTCCCTAATCGAGTTGTTTCTCCGTCATTAAACTTTTGAAATGAAGCCTCATTTCTGGTAATTTTTTTCCCTGTCTTCTTCTCGTACCCCAAGCTAGTACTCTCCCTTCCGGTGTTACTCTTGCTATAGACTAGAATAGACCAATTTTGTCGTCGGAATGCTACTGACGACAGTGAGATGACGAAATCGGTTTAGCGTATAATGAATCGGTTTGTCCTGCCTTAGATCCCAACGAAGCCATCATAACCAGCCACGAGGCACAGAAGCTATCTCAAGTTTTATGATTTAGTGTATTCATGTTTAAATGAATAGTAAAGCCCAGTAGGATTCCACTGTATCGATTTCAGAAAGTTTCAGTTGCTAAATTATAATGAATAAAGTAATTATACATATCGCTCTAGAAATGGAAGAAATCCTCATTACGAAAAATAATATGCGACATTCCAAAATTGTATTCCTTACTGTAATATTTATTCAGAGTATCTACCTGTACAATTTTTTAATTCTGAATTCATTTCAATAAAATATTTTCAGATTGATCCAAACGATCCGAACGGCCCCGACCTGGACACTAAGATTGATGAGTTAAGGCAAGCAATAAGGAGATCGGAGGTGGGTTAAAATTTTTAATTGCGATTTTTTATGATACGTTTATGATTTTTTTTTGCATATAACGCATTGAAGAGATATCCTTCCCTATTGCCTTCATAATTTACGCAGTAGGCAAAGTAGAAAAACTGTAGAAAGGAGGCCAAACAAATTTCAGCTCTATCAAAGGAGTGCCCCCATTAATATAATTTATATTGAAAACACATTTTAATTCTTATGAGAAACAGAAAGGATTACACCACTAAACGGATAGAGGTTATCACCATCAATCCGATAACGGGAACCAAAATCCTGATAAATCACAGTCATCGGGTGTTATATTATTACACTTTTTAAACTCCACTTTTTTAAATATAAGATGAAGGTGTTAAAGATTAATTACAAGGAGATTTATAAAATACCCCAAGTTATTTTATTATTACACTTTATAAATTCATTAATTTTGCTAGATATGAATAATTCGATTTTGACCAGTCTTAATCGACTTGAGTGATCAAAGGGCATCTAAATTTTTGTGTATCAGAAAGATTGTTGGGTTTCTTTTTACGTTTTTCGTTTTTTTGTTTTTGAAAAACCTTAGACTAAATCAGCAGTGCGTCGTCCTTAAGCGGGGAGCATAATACTGTACCGCATTACAGTGTAGTGCGGGCCTAGTTTTAAGAGCGCCGTTCTTATCTCTGACGCGTTGCGTTGAAGTCGTACGCGCTTCATCGTATTCGTAAAAAAACGTTTTCGACCGATTGCAGATTCGAAAAGAGAAGTATCTACAGAAAAAAACAAGTCTAAAGACTTGAAACTGTTGTTAAGCACTTGAAGTACGGTGTCCGGCTTTACCAGGAGAAGTCCGGGGCTATTTTTCCTGTGATACTCTGCAACTGCACATCGTACTCGCACCCCGATATATATATAATTATAAATATATATAAACATACATATATATCGGGAAAACCGAAATAGGGGATAGGTGCGGTTTGTGTTAGGGTCGGCCGATCCATTGTGGCAGGAATTCAAGCTACACGCTTTCATAATTGGCTGTTCAATCATTAAATGTAGCACAACGTGAAACTCGCGTCGAGAGACGCCGTTCGCGTATTTCCGTTTTTCGAACTCGGTACAACAAAGTCTGTTCGGTCCCGCTCGGTTAGAGTTTAATATTTTTTAAAATTCTGATTTCATTTAACCAATTCGAACTGCCGATTGGGAAAATGTAAACGTTGTGCAATAAAAATACGATTGAAGTTACAATTTGGGCACGGCGATTAATTGGCGAAATTTTTCGATTGATTTAATGAAGTCCGTTTCAATTTCTTGCATTTTCAGACTATTTTCAGACATCAACTTTCAAATTCTACTTCCCGGAGGTGGGAGGACTCTGAATATTCATGTGGTAAAATTGATTAACCGGTCTGCAATTTTTTTGTTTCTCGCTGGCGTTTTTATTTTTCATTTGTACAAGCGGCAAATAGACGCCCCGGGGTTTCACTCGAAGAGCCTTTTGAAAGGGCTTCTAATGCAAACCCGGGTTGGGTAACAGTCGCTTTTACCTCGCGCTCTATACTGCATCTATATTTGTGCGGTTTGCATACATTTTGTCCGTTTTGTTAATGACCGGCGTCTATGTTTTCAGACTTCGAAAGCGAAAGCGGAGGCCAGGATAGAATGCCTGAGGGCCGGTGGAGGTACGCATATATCAAATTACCAATTGTTTATTTGAGTTGTTGTAGTTTAACCGACAGAATTTTCAACTGATGGTTTCTAAACTTTACTCGAATTAAATTTGCCCCCCCCTGACAATTTTTCAGTCAACGTCGAAGAGTTCATTCAAGAGGTTGAGAACCTGAGCGTCCAGGATCTTCCGAGATCGGCGAGCTCCATGTCTGTTCGGACTGACGCTTCGGGCACAGGCGTGAGTACTACAGGAGTTATACTACAGTACAGGCTCCATTGTATAATTAATTTTTAAAATTGTCAAACAGTGAAATGGTACCAGGTTGTATAACAAAAGAAAAAAATATATATATGTATATACCATTTCTTTCAACAGTTTTGATCTTTGGAAAGACAGCAGGACATTATTACAGGGTAGTATACACTGATTACAATAGAGTATACAGATATACTGACTCGATACATGATTTATTTATTTGTATATACACCCGTACAGGTATATAACCACTTGATATATATGTACATATATAAAACACAAATATGCAGTTACAGTTAATCATAAGTCAGGCGTTTGTTTCGCCTAATTTTTTTCCCCTGTATATTACAACTGGTCGCAACATATTAACGGGCTCATATGTTCAGGAATATTCTCTTGAAGCAAGTATTTACAACAATCAGCTGTGCAGTTATCATTTTCTGTTTCAAATCGCTAATAAATGGCTTCGTTCGTTCACTGCGTGGTTCAATTCTGCGTCACCGTCTCAAGCACTATATTTGCACTGGCACTGTCGGCCGCAGGCGCGCACTAAATTTTACATGTTATTGTCGCACCAATATATAATTGTTTGTATGAACTGTTGTCATTAATTTTTTTGTTGTTGATTAGGAACTTGTGTTGTTATCGAGGTAACTTCTCTCTCCCCTCCCCTTAACAGTTTCTCCCTACCTTAATTTCGTTAAAATTTCGATTTATCCTCTCCGGTATCCCAATAGAGATATTATGACGAGTTGCGACGAGTGTTGTCGATAAAACTCTTGGAAACTGATCGACAAGGTTGGTGGCTTAGACCTTAAATTTCTGCGGCTCAGAATAAATATTTCTGATTATATTTCACAGATTTTCGTTATATACCGTTTCCAATTAAATTGTTTTATTTAAACCTATTACTACATTAATGATACCGCATCAGATTTTTCCCGATCTGAATATATCAGCGTTACAGTACTGTGAATCACATAATTTCCCATTTTTCTCTTTCAGTTACTAAGATAGGGCTAGGATTAAATCTTTATTAATTTTTCGATTTTATTATTTTCAATTTATATTTATCACGGGACGAAGATTATCTACTATCCCCTTTCCTGATGGTGTTCCTTAACTGTCAGGAAAATTTAGCCGCATCGCATGCCCATTCAGTTATGCAACTATAATTTCCGAGTTTTTAGTTCCTCGGCAACCATTATTCATATCGCCATAATATTCGACGTAGAAAGAGGGGAAGAATGCACTGAATTGTGGTACTCGAGTAATTAAATCATCCGAGGCGGATGTTAAATATGGAATAAATCTGTTCTACGGTTATTGTGGGAAAGTGTTCTAACTTTACTGTATTTGATTTTATTCCGTACAAACTCGATGGCTCGGTGTATACTGAGGGAAGACTGTATAGCCCCTGTACATACATTGGCCGACGGTTGGCCCCGAACTTCTGGACGGCGGAAGGAAGGAACGATTTAATATTTTCTTTTTTTTAAAAACGCGCTTTCAACCTAAACGCAGGAGCCTGCCGGTTCGGATTCGATGTACGACAGCGATTTCAACGACACCGGTTCTGAGACGGCGGGCGGAGAGAGGCCAATGAGCGAAGACGATAAGGATAGGCCCGATTCGACAGAAGTCGACGGAGAATGGGGTAAACGCTCAGAACTTAATACACTCCGATAATATATTTAAATTTGTTTAGGAATGTTAATTTTAATTAAATTCGGTACAACGTATCAACCCCGACAGTTACCGAAACTACGACAGTTCACGATAGCGGGCCCTTCAGCCCAAACCGGCAGCTGTGCCAATACGTTCAATCGAATTAGAAATTTTTTTTAACCAACTATATAGTTTAAATCATCCTTTTATAAATCTCTTTAACAATTCAAAACGCATTGCAGTATTTCTAGGTACATTTTAGTACTGTTTTCAGGCTGCACTATAATTATTTCCATCGCTTATTAAGTTTGATCGGTGGTGTATTATGCTGTATGATCGATTGACCGCACTGATCAAGGGATTCGTGTTCAAAATTGTCTTCTTCGGTTAGTTCTCGAAATTAGATGGTAATTGTTTAACTTGCGGCAGCTATGCTGGAACAAGAAAGGCAGCAGATCGAGCAGCTGACTGCCGGCTGGGACGACCCGACCCAGGTGGACTGGGGGCCGGAGGAGGACGAGGACGAGGAGGAGGCGGCGGCTCAATCTCTCACCACCACAGCCCAACTGTCCTCCCAACCGGCTTCCGACCCGCTCAACCTCCACACTCAGACCGCATCCGGCGGACCCACCTACAAGTGTACAGCGCTCTACAATTACACAGTGAGTTCAAATCCAACTCTCGGTCGTGAGGGATCACTCGGAGGCTATAACGTTATAACTTATCTTCGCCTAATACTCCGGGAAGAAACTCGCTCGGGTGGTTTCGAAGGGCAGGAAAAATCCCGAAAGAGCACCGGCAATAGTAAACGTGGTTGTTCTCACAGTATTATGCGATCCTAAAGGAAGTTAGCCAACATTCGTGTTTCGGTCCGTCGCTAATTTATAAGGAATAATTTTTTTATATAACTTTAAATTAAGGACTAATAAGAGATTTTCGAGATTGGCTAGCTTTAAAGACGGACTTTACAGAATTACTCGTTTGTATCTCTTTTATACGGACAGAAGCAGGAAGGCAAAAATTCATGTTACGATACGATAACAGGCCCAGAATCCGGACGAGTTGAGCATAGTGGAAAACGAACAGCTGGAGGTGGTCGGGGACGGGGACGGAGACGGTTGGCTGAGGGCGAGGAACTACCGGGGCGAAGAGGGGTACGTGCCGCACAACTACCTGGACGTGGAGAGGGACATGATGACCGCCGTCGAAGAGGAGCTGGAGCCGGACGAGAGGGAGCTCTCGCCCCAGGACTGGGGCGACCCGAGCAAGTCGGCCGGCAACGGCTCCGGCTCCGGCGCCGGCCACCAGACCAACACCCTCTACGAAGTGCCCTCCTCCTACCAGCTCACCTCGCAGATATCGTTCTCCTCCGTCGACTACACGGTCGACGAGGTCGAGGACCCCTCCGAAGTGTCGGCCGGCCAAGAGACCGTCAGGGAAGTCAACAAACCGTCTAACTTGGGTAACCTCATTCTCAGCATTGGTAATATCTCGTTAAAAAAGAAAATGTAGACTGGCTATTGTATATTAGTTCGAATACCTGTTTCGGGGTCCGCGAGGGTTCGTAATACCCTCGGGGCTTGTAATCCTATGTCAACCCCTCGCCGGCTTGGACTCTCTACGGACAGGTTTCGGCTGCCATCTTCAGTAGCAGTGTCTGTCGGCTCGGTAGCGGGCCACTCTGGCACCTGTGGGGTATCCGTAATTGGGTCCGGTTCGGATAGTAAGCGTATTCTGTCTTCGCTGTTTCATTCTACATCGGCCACCGACACGCGTTAATTTATTGGCGACCAAAACCGGCGTAGAATAACGGAGGGTCGTTTAATTAGTAATAATCGTTACGTACTTTTCGAATATATGTATTTTAGTCTAATCGATGGGAAACGTTTTTGCAGACCTGTCGGGTAGCAGCAGCCAGTTGAACGGCGGCGTGAGCTACTGCATAGCGCTGTACGACTACGAGGCGACCTGCCCGGAGGAGCTGAGCTTCAGCGAAGGGGAAGTGATAAAAGTGCTGAGGAAGGGAGTGCACGAGGAGGTGGACGACGGCTGGTGGGAGGGCCAGAAGGGCGAGCTGGTCGGACTGTTCCCGTCGCTGGTCGTCGAGGAGTGCCGCGAAAACGGTGAACCTCTAACACCGGAGGTACACCAACTCGTTGTATGTACAAAACACTCAAGTCTTATTTACCACTCTACGTTTCTTCTCCGTTTCTTCTTCTTTTTTTGCCGCTACCCCCCGCCCTACCCCCGTTTGTGCTAATGCGATTCGGACGGACGAGAGAGAAAGAGAGTGAGAGCTAGAGGTAGTGAGTTCGATGAGTTGTTTGGGGCTCCTGTTGTCGTCGTTGGGGCCCTCTGCTAGTGCCTAGTGCCGCCGCTACGCATCCGCCGCAGCCATCAAACCACACTTCCACCAGCCTTCGACTCCTATTTTCATACCAAATTTCACACTTCAAACAATACTCCGACTAGCCGATGACTAAAAGTCCACCTCAATAAGGATTCACGAGCGCTTTCAACGTTATATTATTTACGGCAACCTGCTACGCAAGCTTTCTGACCCGTCCATTTCACTTCCTTTGATCTTTCCCCTAAAATACAAACATTACGTTACAAGTGAAAATATCTATTTCTGTCCGTAACATTGCCGTCACAAGAAAGAAGTACTAAACTCACTGACCTGTCATTATTGATATCTCCCTTCCTCTTGTACATAAAATATACAAGAATTACTACGTTTCAACTGTAACCCAAAACAAAATCTAAATTATATGATTGGTGTCCGAGCAAGTCGGACGGTCGGATTGATTATTGAAATCTTGTAATCTTTCTGTATTATGCGACTATTAGTGTTTATTCATTCACGAATCAATGTTTTCTTATTTTTCCTTACCATACTTTGATTGTCTTACATCTGAATTCTCTGGTGAAATGACCCCTAAAATGGATTCGCAAACCTCATTTCTAAAACAAAAGCCCTAGCGGTGGCACTATTTAATGTTTCGGTACTGTGAATGTATAATTTCATTTCATGATCATGCCTGTGTGTTTTGGGTAACCTTCCTGTAGAAAAGAAACCGCTTAATTTTCTTATTTTGACGAATTTGAAAGATTCGTAGCATTTAAAATTTGAGCATTCGTGTTGCTTTATTTATGTTATGATTGCGCTTCCACAGCAACCCGGTCAAGCTCATTAAATTAAAACTTTCCTTAAAATACCGAAAAGTGCTACATAATAATAATAATTTTATAATTTAACACTCATTTGTTACATTTTCTTACTGCCATTAAATAATCTAATGATATATTTACTTGGGATAAACTGTTTTGCTAAATTCGGTCATGTTTTCGAATGGAATCGGTTTTGAAACCACTATTAAATGACTAACGTGCCGACAGAGGGTCGTTATTCAATCGAGACATATTCACCGAGTTGACCCTAATACGAAAAAATCCGATTTCTGGATTGGACATTGGGGTGATCGATAGAACAGAACTTCTCTTTCTCTTTAAGTCCAACGTGTGGATTATTTATTACCCATCACTGTACCTCCATTAATGTGTTCACCTGACCCCGTAATAATGACAGCTACACAAATTATAATTTCTCTGTTAACAATAATCAATGAACTACGTCCATTTCAGACACACGTTTTAGGTAATCCGCGAGAGTTTGGAGTACTTCTTTCTCCAGACTCTGATTTGATCTTGTACATTCCGTCTGTAGTGAAGTCTCACTGATCTACTGACGAAAAGCAGCTCCTTGCACGATAGCAAGAAACCGGTTTAGCGTGTATCATGAAATATGTATTTTGTGTCCAATCGGAAGAAAAAGGGTAAATTTTTTAGGGTGTTGGAATGAATTGCGATATTTTCTTACTGAATATACACACAACAAAGGAAGAACAAAAATATAAGGTTCGACGTCACAGCCGATCTGACTCATCGACGTTGGCTCATACCGTGAAAGCCGAGGAATATTGAAATAAATATTTCTGAATTATGAAAAAGAATGAAGTTACTCGAAACTCTCGTGGACAATCTAACAGGAGTCTTAAATATAGAGTCTTGACAAAATGGCACTTTTGGCTAGAACACTAGAGAGATGATTTTTAATTACTGAAATAATACTATAATAAATTGATTAGTCTATATAAATAAGTGTGGTAATGAAGTCACAAAACTGTTTTTATTTAAAAAATACAGAATTTAAAATCATAGTTAAAACACACTAAACCTATATAACGACAAATGGAAACATTTTACAGAACTAAACTTGACATAAAAATTTACATTTCGTAATTCAGAAAGGAATATTATTCTGTTTTCAAAATTAACAGCAACTGCCATCGGTGGTCGTTGCACACAATATGGCCTGACCAATATTTCCGGATCAATTAACTGATTAGTATTTTCTGAATGAAGGGTTACTAGTAATTATGAAGGATGCAATTTCAGATGCGGCACAATTTTTATTTATTAAGACCAAGAATTTCACGATATACTGAAATCAATTATTTCATTCCGTACAAAAGCACTAAAACGCTACATATAGCCCAGCAATTTTCCCATCTCTAGAATTGATTTCAGTTCAGAACTTTGGAAAATGAATGCAGCAAATTGTACCAGTATTTGTACAATCTTTTGACTCCGAAAACTATAATTGGCCCTGAAATTACCTCACTTTCATAAGAGCGCTCTCGAAAGCGTTTGGACAAAGACTGAATTCAGCAAACCCCCCCCCCCCATCACCATGAGAACTTTAAATTCTTTCACATTATGGTGCTGTTGTTGTTATCCTCCTTGTTAATCTTTTCATGTAGCAGAAGGTCGGAAATCAATGCCTTGTTAGGTCTTAAATTTGAATTGATTGATGAAACTAATGGTTTTCAACTGTGACTACCTGAAACGAGAGGAAGCAAAATTTAGCATCTATTTTTGTTAAATTCTAAGTCATCAATTTTATTTGTGGTTAAGTGTTTATTTATGTATGATCACCAGTATACGTTACCTTTATTGAAATATTATGGGTAGTGTTACTAACAACTTAAAAATCTTTGTTTACTGAATTTTTATTATTATTTATTTATATTTTTAATTATTTTGTAACTAATTTTGCATTGAGATATAACAAAGAAATGGCATAATGTGCCTTATAATTTAATTGGCCCATCCATTAAATTAATTTATGGAATTTGTCCATTTTAAAATTCAAGGAACAAAAAGGTCATCCATGAAGCATGATATTTGTTAACTGCTGCCCCAAATAGACGCTTTGTTCATTTGCTACTGCGAGACTTGTAAATTGGAAACAGTGCAACCTAGTTTCAACATATTGATTTATGTTGCTGACATTTTTTGTAAAGTAGAAACTATTTAAGAACTATGAATATGTTTCAAATATTTACCTGTGCCTTTCTTCAGTGCATGTTATTACTAGCTTAATGTTTTGATTTATTCTATAAAATCTATGGAAGTGACAATTTATTTATAATTTACTGATTGATTGGAAGATTCATGATCTCTTATTATTTAAATAGAAATCAATTTGGCATCAGGAATAAGTTCTCGTCATTTTTAAATGACTACTGACATCAATAAATAGTACATTAAGCATATTCACTCTTTAGTGAGATATTAACCTTTTTAAAATAATTTGTTTATTCCTAGATGTGTCAATTTGAGTAAATGATACAATATGAATGTACAATGTTTTGACAGATTGAATTTAAAGGTTTAAATTGCACTTAGTCTGTAAGTTTCATGAAATTCTAATGATTATACTGGAGTATACCGAGTATAGTAGCTCTCTTCTAATCAGTTGAAATTTGCAATTGAAGGAAAAGTCAGCCCACCACCCGGGTCAATGTGCTTACACTACACCGCATTAACCACTAAGTCGTGCCACACTCTAAAGGTGTAATTGAAGGGGAATTCCAAAGTCAGATGAAATTATTTTTACTTTTGTGTGCTTTATCTTAAATTTTAATTAGAACTTGCAAATGAATGTAAGCATAATAAAAATGAGATGTTTTAAATTATTATCTTTTGTATGTCAAATAAGTAGAAATGTCTAGTCAACATGTATGTCTTATATTCTAAGTTGTTATTTATATAATAATTATTTATTTAAAAGGACATTTTAGTTTGTAAGAGGTAGTTTTCATTTTGCAGTCATATAGTTTTGGAGCTATCATTGTATTTATATTATAAATATTCTCAATGTATGTAATGTTATTGTATAATATTTTTGTATTTTAACTGTTAAAATATTTAATGCATGTCAACATTTAATTATTTATACGGATGATATATATAGTAAGTGTGTAACTTATTTTGTTCTTCTTACAAATTATATTATTTACTATTTAATAATTTTAATTTGATTATAAATCCAATCATAATATGAAGAATTTATTTCGTTTCATCATTTGAACTAGTTTAATTCATACTTAGGACAAATGAGTAAAGTATAATATTTTTTTTAGAATTGAACTATATAAGAATAATATCGAATTAGGGTTTTATTAATTTCAAATGCTCAGTATGTTTATTGTTATCAAATTGATTATTAAATTAGACTTGATATCGCATGATAATATCACTGGGGAGCTCAAAATTAGTTTCCCAATTATGTAGTATATTCTTTATAGTTATAGTACTTCTAATTATTTTGTAAATACATTTGCATGTGTAATTCAAGACAGACAAAACTATGTAGGAAGTATTGTAATTAAGGCGATAAAAGATTGCAAAAATTACTAAATTAACTGGTTTCACAATATTGGTAAAAATTGATAATTTATAAAGGAACAATTAAAATTGCAATGTTACCTGAAAAATAATATGTAGCACATATTTTTCACTGAACATAAAATAACTGATTTGATTCATACTTCTGTAAAATATCATAGTAACTGAGAGAAATTAACAAGTTTATTATTTATTTGTTATACTAAGTTTGTTTTACACTGGCTATGTGAATTTTTGGAGTACTCCGATTTACACAATTGTGAATCATGTTAATACTTTGGCTATTAGATGTATGTTTCATTGATTTGCCTGAGGCGCCCCATTCAATTTTTCTGGCTAAATATTGTGGTATCTATTGTTCAGGTTTTACATAATTTAAAAATCATATTATGGTATTCAATTAACTTATTATTAAAATGGCCCCTTGTCATTTTTCAGGGGGATGATAGCCCACCAGGTTCTGCTCCACCTGTGTTCACGCCGCCTGATGTGCCTACATTTTTGCTAGCGCCACAAACAATCATTACACAACCGACACCAATTGTTGAACACAACCCTATAGTCGGTCAGTCTTATACCAATTCTTCCTAGTTTTTTTTTTTAATTATCATATCCAAACTAAATATTATACTTTGAGCTGGACAGATTTTTATTTTGAATTTTTTAATGAATTTAGTTGTGATCATTTTTTTCAAGGGATACATAGCTGTAGTTTATTTATAAAAATGTAATGATTTCAATATTTCTATTGCAGCTGAAGATGATTCGTTGTCTTTTTCAATGGAACTTAGCCATGACCAGCAGAAGCATTATGACACACAGTTTGATGGAGATGTTGGAATCTCAATAACAGGTGAGTTAGTAAGAGGCTGAAGTAATTCGTAAGTTTTGATATAAGCTTATTTTTACCAGTTACTGGAATGTAATTTTTACCTACTATTATTCTTATGAACATGCTAATAGATTACGACATTGGTGAATAGTTTGCATAGAATTTGAACACGGCTGGGGGGGGGACGACGCCATGACTGTAGTTTATAAATATTGTAGCTTTCGTGTGTTTCTATCTCCTCTGGTTGGTTTGGTCTTTTGCCAGACCTGTTTCGGCTGCTCGCCATATTCAGTAGCGGTATTAGTCACTTTTGGTACTTTGGATGTTTTTTGGGCATTCTCACTGCACTGTCACTTGTACTGTTGTGGTTATCTGTTTGTCGTTTGTATATATACGTGTCTTGTTATTGGATTAGCGGGAGGAATATAGCGTCACTTTGGGAGTTTGTCTTTTCATATATAATGTTGTTTCGCTTGTTCTAAAAAATAAATAGATAAATTCCCAAAGTGACCCTATATTCGCCCCGCTAATCCTACTAAAGAACTTCACCCCCATTTTGATCGACAATCCGACATAGACTTAAACCGATTAACAAAATCCCACCCCTCCCTCAACACAAAGAATACAAACAACGTCTTCCAAAAACACAAGACACGTGTATACACACACATATATATATATATATATATATATATATATATATATATATATACATACATATATATACACGACAAACAGACAACCACCACAGTACAAGTGACAGTGACAGTGCAATGAGGATGCCCGAAAAACATACAAAGTGCCAAAAGTGACTAACACCGCTACTGAATATGGCGAGCAGCCGAAACCGGTGTAGCAAAATACCAAACCAACGAGAGGAGACGAAAACACAAAATCTACTGTATTCCAACCCCTCGCAGACCACAAAACAGGTATTTTAAACAATTTAATAAATATATTTAACCAATGACAAATTTTGAATTTTAATCAGATATTTTTGTTGTTGTCCTTTATAAATTAATTATCTTGCATTTTTAATAATACATTGTTTTTATTTATTTGATGCTTCTTTGTCAGTGGATGAAGATACCAGTCAGGTGAGAAATTAAGAGATATGCACACTGCTTTCACTTTCAGTTAAATATCATTCATTACATAATTTCAATTGCGTTATCATTTTAAAAAATGAACATCACTTATATATACACTGAATGCATTTTTCACCACCACATGGACGCAAACTGCACATGACAAAAGGTTTTTGAAGGTAATTCATATTATTCCTTAGCTCGCATATGTCAATGTGAGAATACTATGAATTTTCATCATGAAGAAAATCATAATTTTTCTTCATTAATTTGCAATTTTGAATAGAAATTGAATTTTAACTTTACTAAACACTTTTAATCTGCAGAATAATTATCCAAATTGTTGAAAAATGTGAAAATTCATAAAGTAATTCCTTCTGTTATTTAAAAAAATGAAATAGAACATAGCTTTGCATTTTAGGATTTGCCCAGTTCCATGATTTGTAGACTGTACAAAGCTTGTAATTAGTTCATGTTAGTAATTGGAATGTAATCATCTGAAATCACAATTAGCTTTCTTAGCCTTGAAGCCATTGCATCTATTAGCCTAAAGCTTTTTGTTTCAGTGGTAGTGAGTTTCACTATTCCATATTTTCATTACTCAATTTTCTGGTTACTTTTTAGAGGAAATCAGCATTGGTTTGAGATGATAGGCGTGAAGACAAGTGTAGTTTGTGGCAAAACCAACCATGTTTGTCACTATGATAAGGAAATAATAAATTTTTTTAATATTTAGATTGTATTATTAGAATTTTTATTTTTAAATTGTTTTTTGTCCTTTTTGGTTTCTATTTTTTCATGTTGCTAATATGCCAGTTCAATTCAAAGAGGATGTTCTCAAGGTATTTCTTTTGACTGCAATCATTATAAGATGATTTTAACCGATTACTTTTTCAGGTAAAATTTAAATTTTTATTAGGACAACATATTGCCAAGAAGTTGCCTGAACAGTACAAATTTCAGCAATGTTTCCATATAGACTCGCTCAATTGCAGATCATGTGTATTGCACCAGAAGCTGAGCTGCTAAATTAATTTTAAATGATATAACTTTTGTAATTTAAAATAATTAAAAAAAGTTAAAAAGAAATACAGTTTAAGCTGGAAAATGCAATGAAAAACTGAGGCAGTCATTTTAGAAGTTACTGGATATTTATATTTATTTTATTATTTTTAGCCACATTGTTATAATAGAGTTTGGATCAATCGATGCGTCTTGGATGAATAAGCATGTACTACCATGTTAATAATTTCTTATCTTTCAGATCGCCATTTCCGTTTGCATCAGGCATTTATGAATTAAACCGTTTTCCGTTCAATTGCATGAAGACATTTCGTTTGATAAAAACAGAAAATAATATGCCGCAAATATCATCGCATTGATCGATTGCTATTGTCGTTATATTATTGTGTAAATTAAGAATATTAATCAGAATTATAATGTTGAAGAAAACTAATTATTTGTTAGAGGTAGGGGTTGACATATTTTAGGAGGAAATAATGTTTCTGGACTGGGGAGTCCAAACGCCCCCTGACATTGTAAAACTGATAGTTCACGTTTCGCAGCGGACTGAGATTGTGGTCACAAAAGTTAGAGCGGAAACTGAAGACCGAGTCGAAACTCTCATGGCCTTTCGAGGATGATCCCGCTGGTCGATCGTAGATGGCGATATTGGTTTTGGTATAATCGAGCCCGAGCTTCGTGGCATTCCGCTAACTTGATCGTCCTAGATATGCGCAGTGATCGCAGTTCAATGCGATGAAAAATTCAAATATGAAATTTTCTGTTCAAGAACCGAATGTCGGGATTTGTGCCATAGTTGAATGTGGCCACCAAGCGGGTTGAATTTTATAGTTAGACTCGTTATTAATTATTGGAATTCGACAATTAGAAAGTGGTGAACTAAAATTGAAATAGTTTTGAATTATTATGAAGAAGGTTTAATGCATTTTCTTAACATTTTGGATTTTCTTAATATTTTTTCTCCACTCGAGACATTTTCGGTCAATATTGCTTATTCAGCTTAATTACACAACCCCGAAACGCCGGGACTGCCCAGTTTCCAATATGCGATAAGCTTTGAGCCTTGTTCCAGTACCGACGCTTCGGCTGTAGCGTTCTAACCCTCCTTACATTTAATAAACTTGTCGAATTATTAGTAAGTAATAAACAACAATAATTAGTAAGTAGCAGTATTTTTTATCGATTTTTGATTGGAATTTTTATGGTTGTGTGGGGGCAATTTAATGAATTTTGCGTTGCCAGTATTAAAAAAGTGGTGTGGGGATGTTCATTACATTTATAAACGTCTTCAGGTACCTAAGTACTTCTTCCCGTCTACCCAGCAATTAGATGATTGAGTAAGTAATCGACTGCATTATTAAATAATACATTAAGTGAAATAATAAAACTCGACATAGTGTTATATGGTTTTTTATATGCACTATGTAAACACTTGCTTCAAGAAAATTTGTAACGATTGAATTTGTTTCCTTCTCCAAGTTATAATAATATTATAGCGACCGAACTGATGTATCGCATTTGTTCGATTTTACAGGGGAAAATTGTGACAAATATCCCGAATAATTTGTATATATACATAACACACACAAACGTACACATAATATTCTACGCTTGGTCTACCCTCCATTTCAATTATTTCAATTTTATTAACGCGGACTCCCAATGGAAATGTAGACGAAAGGGTGACATTGGCTGTCTCTTAAAACTTGTTCTTTACACAGTTCCAGTTATGCTAAAACCAATTACTTCATCTAGAAACGACGAGCGAGATTAGTGAGTGCGCGGTTACTAGTCACCTACGATTAGACGTCATATCGCAGAACATATTTTCCCGAGGTGGTGTCTCACCGACTCCAGACTAGGCTCGCCACTCGTGATGTTTTCCGTGGCCGCTCGCACTTTACGGTCCTACGCTGAACCGGTTTCGATTTCTCACCCTCGCCTGTAGACTTTCGCCCGTAATATAGCGAATCTGTCGATACTCGGACACTGTGGCGACAGACAATGAAACAATATCGAGCGTCTTAGCATAGAACTAAATAGGCGAGCAGTGACGGAAAATAAAACGAAGATGGCTAGGACAATTATTCTATTAACTCGGTGGGGGTCCGGCACCCGGTATACATCGCGGACATTTCGGAAAAATGTCAGCTATTTTAAACTAACGCGAGGGATTTCCGATTTGTGTAACAGATGGACAGTGAGGAGGTGAGCGGGCTGAGCGGGGGCGGGACCGAGGAGGAGCCGACGTCGGAGTGTAAGGAGAAGGAGGGCGGCGCCGGGATACCGGCAGCAGGACTGGGAGTGGCACAGATAGTGATCACGGCGGCGACCCCGGTGGCCGAGGAGCCGGACAAGCCGTTCCCAACGTGCGCCGAGCCCGAGCCCGACCGGCAGGAAGAGGAGGGCTCCGGGGCGGCGGCGGCGGCGGCGGCGGAGGAGGAGGAGGCGGAGGCGGAGGAGGCGGAGGCGGAGGAGGCGGAGACGCCGCGGGCAGACGAGCCGCCCCCGGAGTACAGCAAGGCGTGCGAGGAGGACGACCACGACCAGCCGGCCGATTCGGCCCCCTTCCCGATCAGCAGCTCGACGGGCAGCGAGGAGGACACCTACACGGGCCCCAGCACCGCCGACAACTCCCAGTCGGTCGATTTCCACCACCAGCACAAGCCACCGCCCGAGGACAAACACCGGCATCCCACCATACCGGACGAACTAGAGCCACACCAATTGGCCAGGCTCCAGGATCTCAAAGAATCTGACGCCTGAAACCCCTCTATTCTACAATAATACACGGAATCGATTTAGACGCGGCGTGCGACCAAAAAAAACTGAATAACGAGTATATATATGTATATATATATATATATATATATATATATATATGTTTATAAATAATATCGTCTTTATATAGTTTTCTATAAACAGAAAAAATTCCGTCGCTGCGTTTGTATAGCCGGACAAAATGTTCCGATGGTGAACGCGTTGTACATTTGGAAGCCTCGGGCCGGGTACGGTCACGGCTCAGCCCCCCGCCCAATTCCGTTGGGGCCAATATCAATATCATAATCATCATCCTTCACTAGGCCTGTTCAATTACCGGCGGCTCAATTCCCACCCAGCCGTACGCCCAACCATGTATTTAATCCCAGTAATAATTATACTTCGATTCGCGCCCGTTAATAGTCCCGTTCTCGCGGCCCGACGCCGAGTCATCCGTCGAAAACCCACCGGCTACGGATTTCCAAACAGTTCTCTCACCTCTTGTACCCGAACCGAGCCAGCTTCCGAAGGTTTCCATCGAGATTCCCCCGGTTGTTCGTTCCGGACCAGAACGCTGAAACCGCAAATTTAATGGACTCTGTACGCCCGAATTGTAAATAGTTTCTGGTACGACTTCCAATAGCTTCGGATAGTAAAGTCGTCTATTATATCCTCGCGATGACAACGACCCGCTGTATATAATATATGCACTAATGCCTTGAACTCTTCAACCTTTAACCTAACCTAACTCTTAAGGAGGGGACAGCCCCCGATCGTTTTGGAAACAATAGTCTCTCCATCCTGTACGCGAACACCTTGGGAGTTCCGCACTTTGCGGAAGAGAAATTGAAGAAAATTTACCGTCGTCAGTTCCTCCATTCGCGTTTCACCAAATAATCTATTAGTACACGAATTCGTCTAAATGCTTGTATTTAATATGGTGACACATCAAAGCCGAATTTTGAGAACGGGACCATAGGCGGAGCCATGCCACCGGTGGTACGCCCCCACAAATTTAAAACATTACCTTCCGTTTACAGCATTTCCAATGTAACAATTCTTTTAAGTGGCGCGCGAAGTGCAGAAATTAAAAGTCGCCCGAAAATATTAAAAATATATATATAAAACGTCGGCTTTTCCTCTAAAAAAGTAATCGTCCGCCACCCGGCTCTGGCACGGACACAACATATTAATAATTCGTAACGTAAAAATAAAGAACAATCTATAGCAATATTTGTATAAACCCCACCCCCGAATAGTTAGAAGTAATCTCAGATCTAATTAATAACGTGTATAGGACATCATTTAAACTGTATAGAGACAAGAAAGTTTAATTAGAAGTGGAAAAAAAAGAACTAAGAATTAATTATTATGAAATCGGGATAGAGAATGCTGGTGGGACGGAGAGAAGGAGTCCGAGGCGTGATCTGAGTTTGCTATGCCACAACATATTAATTCTTTTTGCGAAACTACTTAATGTATTGCCGTTGATACAAGTTATACAACCATCCGCAGAACTTAGGTAAAGACGAGGAACGTTAGAAGTATACAGTTTCGGTATGAAGAATTTGTAAGTTCCGCAGCGGTATTCGCGCAATAATTAATTTGGTAGCCGCGCGTTTTTCTACCTCCACTTGTTTATTTGGTTCTAAATGTTCTGTCGCCAGCAACGGTCAGTAACACAGTTTGAGGTTCTTACAAACATCGGTTTGCTTATCAAGTATCCTATCCAAAACCTGGTCTAGCTTAAGACCAGATTACCGAGTGGAGGTAAAAAACTGATAATCTTTAATACCATACTAGCAATGGAATTGTTAATAAGGAAATCGACGAATTAGCAATTAAAATATTTGAGCGTGTCATAAAACTCGCCATATCGCGGATCTCGGACTATAATCAATGAGGAATTACGAGAGTCGGGATTCCAATCGATCCTGATCCTCCTCTCTTCGCGAAACTAGACCAAAAACTCGATTCCAATACTCTCTAAAATAGAGAAAATATATCGAACCACTTAGTCAATGTTTAATACAATAAGAACAAAATCTGTACCATTCTGTGTAAGTAACAAACCCGCCTTTTTGAAGCACAATACGTTGATAATTGTAACTTTAAAAAATAATTTAAATAACGAAATAAAATGAATACTATGTTAACCGGGACGAATGCGAGCGTGAATGCGCGTGTTAATAGCTTGTAAGTTCAGAGACAAACTTAATAAGAAACTTGTAAGCGCTTTGTAAAAACAGAAAAAAAACATTGTTGTAATTGTATAGGGGACAAGTGTATTATCGAATTTTTTCATGATCCTAGGGTTAGCACAAAAGTTGTACAGAAACATTTTAGTGAGCTTTCTAGTCGCGATGCAATCCACAAAAGCAAAACAATTAAAATTTAAAAAATCCACTGTTTGTTAGTTATAGGCATTTCTTTCCCGTTCTTATAACCGAGTTGGGGGAATATACTTTTTTATGAAATTCTCTCGCCGTTTTAATGTGCCATTGGGGATTTACCGATGTCACTGCTCAACTGAAGCGAGTTTTCCATTCTTGAACAGAGTCTAAAGACAACAGAAAACCCCAAACCTGATGAATTTACTTGTTTTTATTATAATTTAATTTTTTGATATAGGCCCGTCTTCGTTGAATAATTTTCAACAAGAATTGATTTTAGAAACCTCTCTTGCAATGGCTGCAAACTACTGGTTTATTATAATATTTTAAGTATATTTTCAGTACCGGTTCTTGTAATTCTGGCATAATGACGCCCGCCCGCCCCCTGTCCATGGCAGTGTGCGTCTGCACATGAACTTTTTTTGGAGTTCCTTTAAAAATTCGACGGCTTCCAAGCACCGCCGTTTCATTTACAATTCAAAATTCACTATATGTATATATATATATATATATATATTTTGATCTAATACTTCTTTAAATATTGTACTAATAATGCTCCTTATAGATTGGAGACCGCGGACTAGTTTTTTTAGTCCTGTTTGGGATGAAACGACAACGTTACGAACTATAGTAAAACTTTACTAGAACTGACTTAGGCTATGGATGAGAGGTTTCGATTTGCAAATCAAATGTGTATTTGTTATAAATTTCACAAATAAGCGTGTATTTCTTCGTGCAGCGCTATAAATTGGGAATAGTGTATTTAAAAAAAATATTATATCAATGATCATCATTCATAGGGTTCTCTGACTCCGCTTGCCTACTCAGACCGTTTTCGACTTCTCGCCAACTTCAGTAGGTAGCCAAATTGTATTAACGGCGGTACGGAAAACGATCTCATTTAAGACAACGGAATAGTGGAGAGGAGACAGAGAAGCTCGGATGTTCCAATTAACCTCTCCTGCCATCCCCAAGATTATCTTAAACGATATGTCCGGCTGAAATATAAGAACGGGAGATGAAATTGTCCTTAGCTCGAGGGATGATGTTGAAAGGAGAATTATAAAACTACTGTTGACAGAAGTTTCTAGCGATGAGTCTTGTTTGTTAGCCTTACTAAAGAATAAATATACCTTTGCAATAGATCCAGTCTGTGTGAACGTCGTTGTTTATTTGTTAAGTATAAAGTAAACAAAAAAAGTTTTATGACTTAAAAAAAAAATAGAATTAATCTGAGTGGGTCTCTCTTTCAGTGTTATTTGTACGAGCGGTGCCTTTCTTATTGTCAGCTCACCAAAGCCCTAATTTCTTTCCTCGAGTCTTATAAATTTAAACGTATATATAAATAAATTAATAAATATATATAACAAACTACCGTTCGTGTGTATAGTAATATATAAAAAGGTAAAACTATTTCAATAAAAAATAAGGAAAAGAAATAATAAGCCGAAAACGGTCTTTTTAGTCGCGATGGATTCGTTTTCGAAGCAGGTTTCGAAACTAGGCTTGTTGGACGAACGAAACAATCAATTAAGTGTATTCTAATGTTATATATAAATATATATATATATAAATAAAAAAGAAAACTCCTGCCTTATGAATGTATTTTGTCTAAATTTAAAACACTTCTAACCCTGTTTCCTTGCTGGCGATAATAAAAAAGAATTGTAATATAAATGTAATGTATCGATCTATATTATCGATCTTATAATCTTATATTTTTTAATTTGTATCTCGTTTTAACGTTAAGGTTCGTTACTTTTTTAATGATCATTCCGCATGAAGACGGCGATAAAAATGATATCTGCACATCTATATATATTTATCTTGAAAAAAAAACTCTTTTCATTCTTACTTCGTATCTGCATTATGATGGCATGAGACTTCTTAATTGTTAAAAAAAATTCGATTGTTTATTGTTGTTGAATGGTCGACTGGCGTATAACAATAATGATAATAACTCTCCGGGAGGGAAATTTGTCGTCCCTCTTGTTAAATTTATTTAATACATAAAAAAAAGTAAAACGATATTTTAAAATAAGTGCCGGATGAAGTTCTGTCCGGAAATTGAATAAAAATATAAAAAAAGTGCTGTAATCAATTAACTGTAAACAAGCTAAGCGATTGACAATAGCAGAGAACTGAGTAAGTAACAAAGAAAATGTCCCATACACATGTACTGTTTATATTTAGAAAAATGAATTATGAATGTCGAAATAAATAGGCTCAAACTTTTACCGTGTTTTTCTCACCCTATCAATCTTATCGATATTTTGTGTAAAAATATTTCAGCGCATGTCCATCAGAACGGATATGAAGCCCTTCATTCATTGCACTTCTGGTGTGCTACTGATAACGGCGAGAAGCCTAACACGATCAGGACAAATCGTATCCAGACTGGTACTAACCCACTTAATACACTTATAACTGATCACATACACTATGATATTGGCTCTGAAAAGAAAAAGTATATATTAATAAATATATTAATTTATTCAATCCACGAATAGCAGCTGATAATGATTTTCATTCTCCTATCGAATGTATTCGCTAATCGAATCAGTAGAAAAGCATCGTTGCACACAGAAAATTGGCGTATTTGCTCAGCTGAGATAGTACCAATAAAAAAAGTCAGACTGTCGTACATAGCTTGTACGTGTGCTTTAATCATTAGTGGAAGACCTCGTCTGGTGTTTCATCGTGCGATTTCGCGTTCACACAACTGATGACGTTAAATTCCCAGGACTGAAACGAAATTGTAAACAACCAATTCCGGAAAATAATTTACCCATAAAGTACTACGGGGAGAGGAATAAAGATGAATAATATGAAATTCTTCGCAAGAATGAGGAAATTTAAGCCGAAACGGGGTCTTGATTTAGGATATAATATCGTTAGTTTGTCTTATTCTATAGCGGTTCTCAAGAAGCATTTAGTTTGGAAGAAGTTTTTAACAATATTGATTATACAAGAGAGATAAGCTACTACGAGAAAGTTGCGCGAATACCGGAAGAGTTAATACCTAACGGGAATTATTTTCGATTAATGCAATACAAGCGTTAATGTTTCCCAGTCGAAGTGAAATTATGTAAGATCTGTTTTCGAATGAAACTTTATTAAAAACCTAACACTGAACCGGCAAGTAAAAAAGAGAATGGAGCTACTTTCTGTTCTTCAGTATTTTGTAGAAAGGATGATGAAATTTACTACGGCCTTGTAGGACAGATTTGCTTTACAAAACAATTAAAAACGACGATAAATGAATACAAGACTCTCGAAAAAATTTCAAACATACTGAGCCTTTATAAACATTCTACGAATGAATAATTCATATAGATTTTCCTCTCTATTTTTAAATATTGCAGCTGCAACGGGTATTGGTTTCTTGAGACTTGTTAAATGTTTACATTTATTTTGCGAGTATTATAGCGCCTATTATAGCACTATAATTTATTTTTATAAACACTGAATTTTGTTTTTTGTTTTAAAGATTATTCAATAATTTTTAAGCAGGTGTAGTTGATTAAAACTGTAGCATTATATTGGCGAAGTTATTCCTTGTTTAATTTCGTAAACTACAGCAACTTAAAGTATGTTATTGTCGCAAATCTATAAATTGCGCAAGTTCGGAGAATAGAAAGATCATTTTCCATATTTTACAAACTATTTTCAAATGTGAATTCTCCATGTTTTGAAGCGCAGTTCACGGATTATATTACAAAGCCGCGCGAATAATGGCCTTACAGCGATGTTCTTCCTTGCCGGCCACTTGAAACCACTATCCCGATATCGAGTCCTTGATACTGTGTTCATTATTTTCTCATTTGTTGAATAAACCCGCATTTTATCTCGGTTCTGAGAATTGTTCCTGCGAGACGTTTCTCCGACACGGGTTCGGGTATGTGCCGGAACACCAGAGCCCGCATTACTCACAGTACGATTGGAGTTGTTCAAGAAAAAGAAAATGTCGCTTTTTCAAACTGTATCGTCCTACGGAAATTGGGTTGGAATTTCTTGGATGACGTCGAATTTTTTTCGCAACGGCAAAGGCTAAAAAGTGTGCCGCGACCGCTTACTATATTCGCCTTTAGCGGGTCATCTAACAGCTGCCCGGACAATAATAGAAATGTAAATATAAACGGATATTTGTGCAATTGTTACGCCAACTGGATCGCCCGGATTGGGGACCGAGTCGCCAGTTTTAACATTAGGCTGAAACATTTAATTTTCTTTAAAAAAAATTGATCGGAAATATCGAAATTAACAATATCGGGCGCTGTTGGTTACTATTAAGATTTTTCTGAATTTAATTTTGAATCATTCATTTCTGATTCAAATCTCAAGTAAACGATTCCGGTTTAGAATACCTGTTTTGTGGTCTGCAAGGGGGTGGAATACCGTACTTGTACTGTCTATGTATGTGTATGCGCACGATATATACAGACATAGATTTCTTATGTTAATCACTTTTGGCACTTTGGGTGTTTTTTGGGCATCCTCACTGTGTAAATTTATTGAAAAAAGTTTATTTTTAGAAATCTAGTTAACCGGTGCAAGTGCACCCAACGAACTTTAGTTAAGTACATTTCCGCACCACCCTCAAGGGGCGCTAGTTTGTTGGTACAAGTAGCGCCCCCCTGAGGGTGGTGCGGAAATGTACTTAACTAAAGTTCGTTGGGTCCACTTGCACCGATAAACTAGCGCCCCCTGAGGGTGGTGCGGAAATGTACTTAACTAAAGTTCGTTTGGTCCACATGCACCGATAAACTAGCGCCCCCTGAGGGTGGTGCGGAAATGTACTTAACTAAAGTTCGTTGGTTGCACTTGCACGATAAACTAGCGCCCCCTGAGGGTGGTGCGGAAATGTACTTAACTAAAGTTCGTTGGGTCCACTTGCACCGATAAACTAGCGCCCCCCTGAGGGTGGTGCGGAAATGTACTTAACTAAAGTTCGTTTGGTCCACATGCACCGATAAACTAGCGCCCCCTGAGGGTGGTGCTGAAATGCACTGAACTAAAGTTCGGTTGGTCCACTTGCACCTATAAACTAGCGCCTCTCTGAGGGCGGTGCGGAAATGTACTTACTATGTGGTGTACTGGACGTGCACCGATAAACAAAGTCCCTCCCAGCCCAAATAAGACAAACAACATCCCCCATAAACACAATAACAAGACAATACACGACAAACAGACAACCACCACAGTACATGTGACAGTGAGGATACCCAATAAACATCAAAAGTTCCAAAAGTGACTAACACCGCTACTGAAGATGGCCGGAAGCTGAAACCGGTCTAGCAAAAGACCAACCCAATGAGAGTAGACAGAAACACACGAAATCTATGGAAAACGACTGCAGTATACCCTTCGGATTTATGTTTTGTTGAGGCTTGGTGTTGGGGGTAGTATTTTTTTACGGTCCAGGGTAGACCTCCGGCCTGTTTGCTCGAAGAAGACCGAAAATTAACCCTAACGATCGCAAGTTTGGGAACGAAAATTCCCCCGATAGCAAAACGAGAGTACGAAAAAAAAATTAACTCGACAAACCTGACCGAACAAACGAAAACTGCCTTTTAGTATTCCAACTTGGATCGTAGGTCGTTTCGGATGTTGTCCTCTTCCTGAGTCCTTCAGCCCGATTTGTAATAATTGTTGATTTGAAACTGGAAAGCGATATGAACAAAAAAAGAGCCTCAAACGTGTTATATGAAAGGCGTTGTTGTTGATTATAGGTGGCGGTTGTGTGTGTGGAGGGGAAGGCTCCTTCTTGTTGCGGTGACCTTGCCGCAGCCAGAGGTCCGCCGGTCCTAGTGGGGGCCCGCACCTCCAACCGTTCACTTCGGCCCTAGTATCTCGACAAACGTGCCTTTTTTACAGGTCCCCCTCCCGATTTGCAGTCTCAGCAACTGTTATCAGGACTGTTGCTCAAATTCCGAGCAAAACTGAATTGCCGAAAGTGCGAATCGTACGGGAATTTAAACGAATAGAAGGCTGGGATATAGCAGCACCGTCGAGTCCATTTAAACTGGTGAGTTCATTCCACTACTTGGAAAGTACAAGTATATTTAAACTTCAAATTGTATGTTTACTCTGGAACGAGTATAAATATATTCGCGAAATAGCTGTTCGCATACCAAAAACGCAGTAAACAGGTCGGTTTTGAACGGGATACGCTTGATAGGACGGGCTGGATTTCTTCAGATACCTATTTGGTCTTGAGATCTGCCTCAAGATCGCCTTATCGGTCCTTCTAACAAGTACCTTAAAATGATACTGATGAGTACACATCCAATTTACCGTCTGCTCTCTACTTAATATTGTCCAAGTGTGCCAGTAATTAATAACTCTCAAAGTGGTTCGCTTATAATGACTGGACTGGAATTTAGGAGAACTCCAAATTAGTTGAAAACTCGTTTAATTAATCGGAATTAATCCCTCGAGCTTCAAATTTCAACTCTGTAAGAGGAAATAGTTTGCGCGCACAAGCATTCTGAGTTTTTAAGTTATTAGAAATTACGCTGATTAAAGCAGTCGTGGAACATTAAATGTGCAGGAAATGTTAAAATTATTTAGGTTAAAATACAACACTAAAGCGAAAAAATCCTCTTACGAACATTTCCTAGTACGAACGTTAATTTAATACAAAGAATGTACGAATATCCGATTGCATAACAAAACTTCAGATGCAATATGAACACTAAGAAAAACAGTTGTATTTTTCTGGAATACGGGAGGAGCTCATCCCGAAATGAACTACACATTAGCTACCATTTAATGAAATATTTTATTAAGTTAATTGTTATATCTAAATATTCAATCCAACCGTTTGACACCGTTTGACAAATGAAAAGATTTGGTGTTCTTCTGAAAGCGTATGGCGTTATTCCATTTGAGTTGGTCGCCGTTGGCGCATCCTGTCAGCACTGTTACTGCACAGTTCCCGTGTTACTCCGCATGGTTGACAGCAACACTTGATATGAGTTAATCTGCAACCAACGTGCTTATCCGATGACAGAACGCTACTGGTCTCGTCTAGACCAAATAGGCGAGTGTAGAAAGTGTAGATCGCAACAATGAAAAATACTTGAGTACTTAGTCAATTTGCAGATTCCAAGTTTTCCTATAAGGAAAACTGATCGATACTTGTGGTCGACCTTCTGTCCGGTTTTACATATCCAGAAAACGACGTGTGGAACATTTCGAGTATTGTTTTCGCTTCGTTATATTCATTTTCATGAATAATTTTAGCTGTTATATGTATTTTAATAATATTTCGCAGTGTTATATACAATGAAAAATCAGATCCGTCAATTAGCCAATCCTTGTTAGTAGGGTATATTTAACATAGAAAACAGATAAATAAAAGTTTTATTAATGGAACCCGGTGGTTCAGCATGGACGTCAATTTGTTAGCATGTCGGGGAATCAGGACACGCTCTCTGCTAGCGCTCACTCTATTAAGCCCCTAAGCAGCAACGTTGCGAAATATAGAAGACAATTTAAACAAATTGTATTAATAAAGACGTATTAATAATAAAGAAAAATAATAGAGAACAAATAGGACACTCTTCGATACTAAATAAAATACCTGCTTAAAGCAGGCAATATCGATTGATTTTGTTTTGAATCGTTTTAAATGGACCAAGTAATTATTTTAACTCGGGACAAGGCTAGCGCACTCCTCGATCTAACACATAGAAAACGGGAAAGAAACCATTCGAAATGCCATACAGTTCACAGAAGGAAGAGTGTTGCCATTTGAAACCAAAAGAACGAGCTTAAATGCGCCATAAATATCGCGGCACGTCGCGAATTCTTAAAAATAAAGAAACCGGTAGCGGTAATAAAATGAGTAAGCGGTAATAAAAGTCGCTACGGACATTCCGTGAATTGTTATCATTCGAAACAGATATAATAGAGACGTAATTAATTAACGTCCAAAAAATAAGAACTTGAGGCAAGAACTAAAACGATATCAATAAATTGTAAATATGATTTTATGATGACCGCGGATGGTCAGATTGTGGAGAGCGGCGGAGCTGGTTTTTGACCGTTAGCTAAACCCGGCCAAAACCGGTCGTTGAATTGATCCTAAGTCATTCTTAAGCCCCAGTACGCGATATTATAACGTTTTTATTCCGATCTAAATATTAATTTATATCAGCAACAGTCGATAAATGACCATTGAGTTCGAACACTGGACAATAGCGAAGAGTTCCTAGTCAACTTAATTAAAACTGGCTTCCTCTCCTTGGTCGTAAAAACCGTACCCGAAAATCAGGATTGTGTAGAGTGAAAAACTACATACTTTACACAATAGTATTGACATATAGGCGCTTGACTAATTGTTGCCTGACTTTTCGCAATTCTGGAGCGGCGGCCTTCCAAGCTGCATTTTTGGGCGTTCAAGATGAAATGAAATTTCATGAAAATACTAAAATTTATTATTATTTTCTTAGAAGTTGGCAATATCCACTTGGAAAGCTTCTGCAAGGACCTTTTCTTGTGGAGATCTTTGAGTAGGAAGTCCTTCTATAGGAATCGACCTTCGCATTTTAAGGTTTAGACTTTTTTAACATTTATAATATATTCGCTATCGACTTAAAATACCGTCACTTGCTCGTTTTTCTTTCTTCAGTCGGTCTTATTGATTTCCCCTTTTTCTGGACATTCATGCACTGACTCAAATAATAAAGCCACTCCTTTCCTTTTAGTTCGTGATAATAAGATAATTTCAATTGCCTTGACCCGGAACAAGGATCCGAACACAAAGGCGGAGCATTCGTAAAAAAATAAACTGCGATAATTTGAAGAGTAAACTGTTGCCACTCCCGCAGTGTGACCAGAATTTCGAATTTTGTTAGCGGTCGCCCACTTCCCGATCTGCCTTCTCTTAGCTAACCTTTTATCGGTTTATAAACCCGTATGCCTTTTACGTTTTTATTCCCCAGCCCGAAGGAAAGGATAATTCGTCGGCCAGTTTTACCTCCCTTTTATACGAAAATAATTCAGAAGCGGAGTAATTTTCGCAATGTATATACTTGGTCTCCACTCACCTGTTTGACGCAGGCTGCACGGGTCGGTTTCTTCGTCATCGTCGTCGGGTATTTAATGCAGATTCTGCATTTCTGCAGAATTAATCCCGGAACATATTATATATCTGGCCCCGAAGCCAAGGGTTTTTTTACCTATCTGTTTCCAAGGCAGACATGCCCCCTTGGATTCCTTCCTTAATGAACACACTTTTCCGGTTATACGAACAATTTGAAAGTCGCTAATAAATCGTTGCAATTTGTGAAGGAATCTTTCCTGTGAAAAGTTCTGCTCCGACACTCTGCCCAGATTAATATGGGATAAAATTCTGGGTTTATTAAATTTCAAAGAGACCGAATAAGGAGTGGCGAAAATATTGATTTACCAGATCGCCGGCCTTTATGAGACTGTTTAACAGGGTGATGGAAGTTTAACATACCTGTTTTGAGGTCTGCGAGGGGTTGGAATACCGTAGATTTCGTGTGTTTCTGTCTCCTCTCGCCGGTTTGGTCTTTTGCTAGACCGGTTTCGGCCGTTTGCCATCTTCAGTAGCGGTGTTAGTCACTTTTGGTCGCTGCACTGTCACTTGTACTGCGGTGGTTGTCCTTTTGTCGTGTGTAGACCCAGTACAAGTGACAGTGACAGTGCAGTTCCTCCGACACGACACCTCTGAGTCAACAATACGCTGATGTCTTTGTATTCCGCAGGTCGGAATATATTTCTAGAACGCCGTTATGGAAATTGGTACCGGAGCTGGAGCCTACGAGATGCAGAGTTATAGCGTGGCTTCTCGCCAGCCCTCCGTACAGCTGATCAACGCCTACAAGCGCTACGGTTCAGGCCGTCCAATACTTAGCGGCCTCAACATGTCGGTCCCAAGCGGAAGCATGTGAGTACTTTAGACGCTCACTCATCACTTTAATCTCACCTACTAATTTCCATTCTAATTTTCCACGTCACCTACTTAAATACTATATACTCCGAAGGTGAATCTGATCTACCTCAGGTAAATTACCTAATGGGATGTCTTGTGTGACTGATAACCCCAATGGGAGGTGATATGGATAAATCTTTGCAAGTACAATAGTTTTGTTGATCCCCTGCCTCCTCCCTCCGGTCTGGTCTCTTGCCAAATCCGTTTAGGTTGCTCGCCAATTTCAGTAGTTGTTCGACATTAGGGTGGTCTGCAGATCCTGCAACCCCAAACGGTCCAAAACCTGTTCATACAAAGATGTTAAAAAATAAGTAAAATAAGGGTTTATGCTTACCGTGTGACATTTTATGCTATTAATTTTGGCAGATATACATAAAATTATATATATTTGCTTAATGTTTTGCCGAAACCGGTTTACCAATGGACAAAATGGACGCGAGTGGTGACACCATATAATAATAATGATAATGATGATTTCACTAACCCTCTAAGATCTCCGTACAGCCGTGCTGACTTTTCACTCGTTATATTTGAAATGGCATAACGGAATTAAAAAACCCGGTCGATATAACAATTCTGTAATTGATACCCTCAATTTCATTGTGGACGTCCTCGAGAACTGTCGGATAGTAAGGAGAGAAGGTCGCCAACAAAGCTTAGTTTTTAGGACCTTTTAATTTCGTTGCCCCATATTTGCCGTTCCGATAATGAAAGTTCTCTGACATTCTTTTCGACAATTTCAGCTCTTAATAGTTATAATATGACATGCTAATGTCTGTACCGTGCAGACAGGATGCTGACCATACCTGCAGACACGGCTACTGAAGATGGCGTGCAGTCGAAACCGCTTGACACTTACTTGATTATAGACACAAAACCGAATGCTAACTGATTAGAATAGGTAACTAAAACACGAAATAATAATAAAATACAATCTGGGGGAAATATATTCGCTATAGGGACGGACTATGATCACTCGCTTATTTGGTTGTAAACTAGAACCGAACCCCTTGTTGCTACCACAGTTGGTTGAACCGAGAATAAGAAACGGTAAGATAAGAAAGAAACATTTCCATAATACGCGTCAATGAAGCTTTCTGCAACTTGAATAATTGGCCCGCTGAATGAATTCACAAATATATTAACGCTGCTACAGGAACACTGCGGAGAAGCTACAGAAGAAGATATTAAATAAGATTGAGTGGCTAAAAGCAAAGTAAATTGTCGGTAAAAGGTTAGCAACCTAGTGGACTGAAACGACTTTATATGGAAGAGAATTTATCTTGTAGGGGATAGTGGGGGGGGTGTGTGGATATCGAGATCGGAATGACTGAAACGAAAATCGGCATCGATTAGGCGGGAATTTCAATTAGGAGGTCGAGGTCTTTTCAGGAATTTCGGTCAAGATCTGATTACCGCGATTTCGAAAACTTACGTTTTCCTTTCTTTTTTTGCCTATCATTCGGCACACCGCCTATAATTGGCACAGTGTCCATTCGATAGAACCAGTTTACGCTTCTGCAACGTTTACAGAACATAGTAATATTGGATTTAATTTTTCTTGCAGTTTTCCCTCCTCCCTGGTTCACTAGGTCCACTTTAAGTTTGGGACATATGGCCGTAATAATTTTATATATAATTTTTATTACATCGTTGGAACGATTTCGGAGAGACATCGGTCGCGGAATGCCGAAGCGGAGGAGGTCACCTTGGCGAACACACGGTAAAAAAGTAGATTTCTCGTATAATTAAAACTCTCGATAATCGACCCATAAAATGAAGCAAGGCCCCACTTTGGCATTCCGCTGAGCACTCAGAGAGAAAACAACATAAGAACAGTACCACGATTGGTAACGCGATATCTTCGACAGGCCGATGAAAAGGATCGGTTACACACTTACCTGTTATTATATTTCAAACTGGGTAGTTTTTGTATTTTTTACACTATCCCCTTACGACGAAAGCCGTCGTAAGGAGCCGATGTAAGTGTCGTGGCATTGGATGTCATTTATAATGATAAAATGTGACGATATTTACCCCCCCCCCCAGAAAATATTTGTGATTTAGACACTATCTTGACTTGGCAGTGATCTACTGTGCCAGAGATATCGCTTGTTCCGGTTTAAACATTTTATGGCAAGGCCCTGAAACTCTATTACCATAGAACTGTACTGAGAGTGTACGGAATGGTTTATCGACAGCCGGTATGCAGTTCGTTATTATGGGACTAAATTACAATTTATTGTTGACGGATGAAGCTACTGAAGATGGCGGGGAGGTGCGCAAAGGTGCTTGAAACCATTCGAGGATTGTTTCCCTGAAAATTATCTTCAGACTGCGTATTCGCTGACGCGACATAATATAAGATTATGCTTGTCAGCGTTGCCCCGGTTTTCCAGTTTTTTCCGTCCGACTTTGCAACAGGCAATTTTATATTTAAGTGGAATTTTTTGCGTTGCATTCCACGCAATTACAGACCTCCTATGACCACCTTGGATTCCGTGTGACTGATTACACTCTTCGAATACGTTAGGTTCAAAATATTGAATTATTTGTAGTCTACAAATTGTTTTGTCAACATTAATTTAAATCAAAAATTTGGCGTGCAATTGAATTGCTATATTTTGGTCGCAAAATTAAGACCAAAAAATTGATTTATTTCAATAAATACGATTGTATACCATGTTAACTATGGCCCGTTACATTATAATAGTAGCAGTTTACAACACTCATTATTTGAATGAAGATAATTCCAAAAAAACGGCTTACCCTTCCGAACTGAGGTTCTTTTAACCAGAAAGTATTTAACAATCGTGCTCCACATTTTGGTGGGCTAACTGTCGTTCTCTGTGTACGAAGACACAAAATAGTTCGATTTCATACGAGTATACTTCTTTAAATGGGATATATGAAAATCATGCTAATAAACAGAGTCCCAAACGACTTGTTGTGTTACTTAATCTCATCTAGCCGACTATATAAAAGAACCCTTTATATAAAAATAAATTCAATAGAAAATTCCGGATGGGTCGTGGTGGCCCTGACAAGGGCCGGTGTATGTCCTTTAGATAGGCGGGGGTGGCCCCGACAAGGGCCGGGGGGTTATATGACAATATGATTCCTTGAAATTAATAAAATATTTAAAAATAGTATTCCACATTTTGGAGGGCTAACTGTAGTTTTCTGCGTAAGAAGAGAAAAAGCAGTTCGATTTCAAACGAGTATACTTCTTTAAATGGGATATTTGAAAATTATGCTAATAAACAGAGTGCCAAGGGACTTGTTTTGTTTCATAATCTCATCTAGCCGACTATATAAAAGAACCCATTGTATAAAAATAAATTCAATAGAAAACTACCGATGGGTCGTGGTGGCCCTGACAAGGGCCGGTGTATGCCCTTTAGATACTCGGGGGTGGCTCTGACAAGGAAAATACTGCTAATAAAGGGAGTGCCAAAGGACTAGATGTGTTTCATAATCTCATCTAGCCGACTATATAAAAGAACCCATTGTATAAAAATAAATTCAATAGAAAACTACAGATGGGTCGTGGTGGCCCTGACAAGGGCCGGTGTATGGCCTTCAGATAGCAGGGGTGGCCCCGACAATGGCTGGGGGATACATGACAATATTACTCCTTGAAATTAATAAAATATTTAAAAATAGTATTCCACATTTTGGAGGGCTAACTGTAGTTTTCTGCGTAAGAAGAGACAAAACAGTTCGATTTCATACGAGTATACTTCTTTAAATGGGATATTTGAAAATTATGCTAATAAACAGAGTGCCAAGACTTGTTTTGTTTCTTAATCTCATCTAGCCGACTATATAAAAGAACCCATTGTATAAAAATAAATTCTATAGAAAACTACCGCTGGGTCGTGGTGGCCCTGACAAGGGCCGGTGTATGCCCTTTAGATACTCGGGGGTGGCTCGGACAAGGAAAATACTGCTAATAAAGAGAGTGCCAAAGGAATAGATGTGTTTCTTAATCTCATCTAGCCGAATATATAATAGAATCATTTCTATAAAAATAAATTCAATAGAAAACTCCAGATGGGTCGTGGTGGCCCTGACAAGGGCCGGTGTATGCCCTTCAGATAGCCGGGGGTGGCCACGACAACGGCAGGGGGCTTATATAACAATATGACTCCTTGAAATTAATAAAATATTTAACAATAGTATTCCACATTTTGGAGGGCTAACTGTCGTTTTCTGCGTAAGAAGAGACAAAGCAGTTCGATTTCGTACGAGTATACTTTATTTAAATGGATATTTGAAAATTATGCTAATAAACAGAGTGCCAAAGGACTTGTTTTGTTTCTTAATCTCATCTAGCCGACTATATAAAAGAACCCATTGTATAAAAATAAATTCAATAGAAAACTACCGATGGGTCGTGGTGGCCCTGACAAGGGCCGGTGTATGCCCTTTAGATAGCCGGGTGTGGCCCCGACAAGGGCAGGGGGCATATATGACAATATGACTCATTGAAGTTAATAAAATATTTAACAATAGTATTCCACATTTTGGAGGGCTAACAGTCGTTTTCTGCGTAAGAAGAAACAAAAATGTTCGATTTCTTACGGGTAAACTTTATTAAATGGGATATTTGAAAATTATGCTAATAAACAGAGTGCCAAGGACTTGTTTTGTTTCTTAATCTCATCTAGCCGACTATATAAAAGAACCCATTGTATAAAAATAAATTCAATAGAAAACTACCGATGGGTCGTGGTGGCCCTGACAAGGGCCGGTGTATGCCCTTTAGATACTCGGGGTGGCTCTGACAAGGAAAATCATGCTAATAAAAAAAGTGCCAAAGGACTAGATGTGTTTCATAATCTCATCTAGCCGACTATATAAAAGAACCCATTGTATAAAAATAAATTCAATAGAAAACTACAGATGGGTCGTGGTGGCCCTGACAAGGGCCGGTGTATGCCCTTTAGATACCCGGGGTGGCCCTGACAAGGGCTGGGGAGTATATGACAATATGACTCCTTGAAATTAAACAAAATATTTAAAAAATAGTATTCCACATTTTGAGGGCTAACTGTCGTTTTCTGCGTAAGAAGAGAAAAACAGTTCGATTTCGTAAACAGTATACTTCTTTAAATGGGATATTTGAAAATTATGCTAATAAACAGAGTGCCAAAGGACTTGTTTTGTTTCTAAGTCTCATCTAGCCGACTATATAAAAGAACCCATTGTATAAAAATAAATTCAATAGAAAACTACCGATGGGTCGTGGTGGCCCTGACAAGGGCCGGTGTATGCCCTTTAGATACTCGGGGTGGCCCTGACAAGGGGTGCCAAAGGACTAGATGGATATATGACAATATGACTCCTTGAAATTAATAAAATATTTAAAATAGTATTCCACATTTTGGAGGGCTAACTGTAGTTTTCTGCGTAAGAAGAAAAAAAGCAGTTCGATTTCCGTTAGCAAGTATAATTCTTTAAATGGGATATTTGAAAATTATGCTAATAAACAGAGTGCCAAAGGACTTGTTTTGTTTCATAATCTCATCTAGCCGACTATATAAAAGAACCCATTGTATAAAAATAAATTCAATAGAAAACTACCGATGGGTTGTGGTGGCCCTGACAAGGGCCGGTGTATGCCCTTTAGATACTCGGGGTGGCTCTGACAAGGAAAATCATGCTAATAAAAAAAGTGCCAAAGGACTAGATGTGTTTCATAATCTCATCTAGCCGACTATATAAAAGAACCCATTGTATAAAAATAAATTCAATAGAAAACTACCGATGGGTCGTGGTGGCCCTGACAAGGGCCGGTGTATGCCCTTTAGATACTAGGGGTGGCTCTGACAAGGAAAATCATGCTAATAAAAAAAGTGCCAAAGGACTAGATGTGTTTCAAATCTCATCTAGCCGACTATATAAAAGAACCCATTGTATAAAAATAAATTCAATAGGATGGGTCGTGGTGGCCCTGACAAGGGCCGGTGTATAGTTAGATAGCAGGGGTGGCCCAGACAAGGCCGGGGATACATGACAATATGACTCCTTGAAATTAATAAAATATTTAAAATAGTATTCCACATTTTGAGGGCTAACTGTCGTTTTCTGTGTAAGAAGAAAAACAGTTCGATTTCTTACGAGTAAACTTTATTAAATGGGATATTTGAAAATTATGCTAATAAACAGAGTGCCAAAGGACTTGTTTTGTTTCTTAATCTCATCTAGCCGACTATATAAAAGAACCCATTGTATAAAAATAAATTCAATAGAAAACTACAGATGGGTCGTGGTGGCCCTGACAAGGGCCGGTGTCCTTTAGATTGGCCCTGACAAGGGCCGGGGGATATATGACAATATGACTCCTTGAAATTAATAAAATATTTAACAATAGTATTCCACATTTTGGAGGGCTAACTGTCGTTTTCTGCGTAAGAAGAGACAAAGCAGTTCGATTTCGTACAAGTATATTATAGAAAACTTTAAATGGGATATTTGAAAATTATGCTAATAAACAGAGTGCCAAAGGACTTGTTTTGTTTCTTAATCTCATCTAGCCGACTATATAAAAGAACCCATTGTATAAAAATAAATTCAATAGAAAACTACCGATGGTTGTGGTGGCCCTGACAAGGGCCGGTGTATGCCCTTTGTTTTGTTTCTTAGATACTCGGGGTGGCTCTGACAAGGAAATACCGCTAATAAAAAAGTGCCAAAGGACTAGATGTGTTTCATAATCTCATCTAGCCGACTATATAAAAGAACCCATTGTATAAAAATAAATTCAATAGAAAACTCCCGATGGCTCGTGGTGGCCCTGACAAGGGCCGGAGTATGTCCTTTAGTTAGATAGCAGGGGGTGGCCCAGACAAGGGCCGGGGGATACATGACAATATGACTCCTTGAAATTAATAAAATATTTAAAAATAGTATTCCACATTTTGGAGGGCTAACTGTAGTTTTCTGCGTAAGAAGAGACAAAAGCAGTTCGATTTCATAGTATATTTATTAAATGGGATATTTGAAAATTATGCTAATAAACAGAGTGCCAAAGGACTTGTTTTGTTTCTTAATCTCATCTAGCCGACTATATAAAAGAACCCATTGTATAAAAATAAATTCAATAGAAAACTACCGATGGGTCGTGGTGGCCCTGACAAGGGCCGGTGTATGCCCTTTAGATACTCGGGGTGGCTCTGACAAGGAAAATCATGCTAATAAAAAAAGTGCCAAAGGACTAGATGTGTTTCATAATCTCATCTAGCCGACTATATAAAAGAACCCATTGTATAAAAATAAATTCAATAGAAAACTCCCGATGGCTCGTGGTGGCCCTGACAAGGGCCGGAGTATGTCCTTTAGTTAGATAGCAGGGGGTGGCCCAGACAAGGGCCGGGGGATACATGACAATATGACTCCTTGAAATTAATAAAATATTTAAAAATAGTATTCCACATTTTGGAGGGCTAACTGTAGTTTTCTGCGTAAGAAGAGAAAAAGCAGTTCGATTTCATACGAGTATACTTCTTTAAATGGGATATTTGAAAATTATGCTAATAAACAGAGTGCCAAAGGACTTGTTTTGTTTCTTAATCTCATCTAGCCGACTATATAAAAGAACCCATTGTATAAAAATAAATTCAATAGAAAACTACAATAGAAAACTCCAGATGGGTCGTGGTGGCCCTGACAAGGGCCGGTGTATGCCCTTCAGATAGCCGGGGGTGGCCCTGACCATGGCCGGGGGATATATGACAATATGACTCCTTGAAATTAATAAAATATTTAAAAATAGTATTCCACATTTTGGAAGGCTAACTGTCGTTTTCTGCGTAAGAAGAGACAAAGCAGTTCGATTTCGTACAAGTATATTTATTTAAATGGGATATTTGAAAATTATGCTAATAAACAGAGTGCCAAAGGACTTGTTTTGTTTCTTAGTCTCATCTAGCCGACTATATAAAAGAACCCATTGTATAAAAATAAATTCAATAGAAAACTACCGATGGGTCGTGGTGGCCCTGACAAGGGCCGGTGTATGCCCTTTAGATACTCGGGGTGGCTCTGACAAGGAAAATCATGCTAATAAAAAAAGTGCCAAAGGACTAGATGTGTTTCATAATCTCATCTAGCCGACTATATAAAAGAACCCATTGTATAAAAATAAATTCAATAGAAAACTACAGATGGGTCGTGGTGGCCCTGACAAGGGCCGGTGTATGCCCTTCAGATAGCCGGGGGTGGCCCTGACAATGGCCGGGGGATATATGACAATATGACTCCTTGAAATTAATAAAATATTTAAAAATAGTATTCCACATTTTGGAAGGCTAACTGTCGTTTTATGCGTAAGAAGAGACAAAACAGTTCGATTTCTTACGAGTATACTTCTTTAAATGGGATATTTGAAAATTATGCTAATAAACAGAGTGCCAAAGGACTTGTTTTGTTTCTTAATCTCATCTAGCCGACTATATAAAAGAACCCATTGTATAAAAATAAATTCAATAGAAAACTACCGATGGGTTGTGGTGGCCCTGACAAGGGCCGGTGTATGCCCTTTAGATACTCGGGGTGGCTCTGACAAGGAAAATCATGCTAATAAAAAAAGTGCCAAAGGACTAGATGTGTTTCATAATCTCATCTAGCCGACTATATAAAAGAACCCATTGTATAAAAATAAATTCAATAGAAAACTACAGATGGGTCGTGGTGGCCCTGACAAGGGCCGGTGTATGTCCCTTTAGATAGCAGGGGTGGCCAGACAATGGGCCGGGGGATATATGACAATATGACTCCTTGAAATTAATAAAATATTTAAAAATAGTATTCCACATTTTGGAAGGCTAACTGTCGTTTTCTGCGTAAGAAGAGACAAAGCAGTTCGATTTCATACGAGTATACTTCTTTAAATGGGATATTTGAAAATTATGCTAATAAACAGAGTGCCAAGGGACTTGTTTTGTTTCTTAATCTCATCTAGCCGACTATATAAAAGAACCCATTGTATAAAAATAAATTCAATAGAAAACTACCGATGGGTCGTGGTGGCCCTGACAAGGGCCGGTGTATGCCCTTTAGATACTCGGGGTGGCTCTGACAAGGAAAATCATGCTAATAAAAAAAGTGCCAAAGGACTAGATGTGTTTCTTAATCTCATCTAGCCGACTATATAAAAGAACCCATTGTATAAAAATAAATTCAATAGAAAACTCCCGATGGCTCGTGGTGGCCCTGAAAAGGGCCGGAGTATGTCCTTTAGTTAGATAGCAGGGGGTGGCCCAGACAAGGGCCGGGGGATACATGACAATACGACTCCTTGAAATTAATAAAATATTTAAAAATAGTATTCCACATTTTGGAGGGCTAACTGTAGTTTTCTGCGTAAGAAGAGAAAAAGCAGTTCGATTTCATACGAGTATACTTCTTTAAATGGGATATTCGAAAATTATGCTAATAAACAGAGTGCCAAAGGACTTGTTTTGTTTCTAAGTCTCATCTAGCCGACTATATAAAAGAACCCATTGTATAAAAATAAATTCAATAGAAAACTACCGATGGGTTGTGGTGGCCCTGACAAGGGCCGGTGTATGCCCTTTAGATACTCGGGGTGGCTCTGACAAGGAAAATCATGCTAATAAAAAAAGTGCCAAAGGACTAGATGTGTTTCTTAATCTCATCTAGCCGAAAAATAAATTCTATATAAAAGAACCCATTGTATATAAAATAAATTCAATAGAAAACTAGAAAACCAGATGGGTGTGGTGGCCCTGACAAGGGCCGGTGTATGCCCTTTAGTTAGATAGCAGGGGTGGCTGACTATATGACAATATGACTCCTTGAAATTAATAAAATATTTAACAATAGTATTCCACATTTTGGAGGGCTAACAGTCGTTTTCTGCGTAAGAAGAGACAAAGCAGTTCGATTTCGTACAAGTATATTTATTTAAATGGGATATTTGAAAATTATGCTAATAAACAGAGTGCCAAAGGACTTGTTTTGTTTCTTAGTCTCATCTAGCCGACTATATAAAAGAACCCATTGTAAAAAATAAATTCAATAGAAAACTACCGATGGTCGTGGTGGCCCTGACAAGGGCCGGTGTATGCCCTTTAGATAGCCCTGAGGGGCAGGGGATATATGACAATATGACTCCTTGAAATTAATAAAATATTTAAAAATAGTATTCCACATTTTGAGGGCTGTCGTTTTCTGCGTAAGAAGAACAAAAAGTTCGATTTCTATACAGAAACTATACTTTATTAAATGGGATATTTGAAAATTATGCTAATAAACAGAGTGCAAAAGGACTTGTTTTGTTTCTTAATCTCATCTAGCCGACTATATAAAAGAACCCATTGTATAAAAATAAATTCAATAGAAAACTACCGATGGGTCGTGGTGGCCCTGACAAGGGCCGGTGTATGTCCTTCAGATAGCAGGGGGTGGCCCTGACAAGGGCCGGGGGATATATGACAATATGACTCCTTGAAATTAATAAAATATTTAAAAATAGTATTCCACATTTTGGAGGGCTAACTGTCGTTTTCTGCGTAAGAAGAAAAAAAGCAGTTCGATTTCATACAAGTATACTTCTTTAAATGGGATATTTGAAAATTATGCTAATAAACAGAGTGCCAAAGGACTTGTTTTGTTTCTTAGTCTCATCTAGCCGACTATATAAAAGAACCCATTGTATAAAAATAAATTCAATAGAAAACTACCGATGGGTTGTGGTGGCCCTGACAAGGGCCGGTGTATGCCCTTTAGATACTCGGGGTGGCTCTGACAAGGAAAATCATGCTAATAAAAAAAGTGCCAAAGGACTAGATGTGTTTCTTAATCTCATCTAGCCGAATATATAATAGAAACATTTCTATAAAAATAAATTCAATAGAAAACTCCAGATGGGTCGTGGTGGCCCTGACAAGGGCCGGTGTATGCCCTTCAGATAGCCGGGGGTGGCCCTGACAATGGCTGGGGGATATATGACAATATGACTCCTTGAAATTAATAAAATATTTAACAATAGTTTTCCACATTTTGGAGGGCTAACTGTCGTTTTCTGCGTAAGAAGAGACAAAGCAGTTCGATTTCATACGAGTATACTTCTTTAAATGGGATATTTGAAAATTATGCTAATAAACAGAGTGCCAAAGGACTTGTTTTGTTTCTTAATCTCATCTAGCCGACTATATAAAAGAACCCATTGTATAAAAATAAATTCAATAGAAAACTACCGATGGGTCGTGGTGGCCCTGACAAGGGCCGGTGTATGCCCTTTAGATACTGGCCCGACAAGGGCAGGGATACATGACAATATGACTCCTTGACAATAGTATTCCACATTTTGAGGGCTAACAGTCGTTTTCTGCGTAAATTCGATGCTAATAAACAGAGTGCCAAAGGACTTGTTTTGTTTCTTAATCTCATCTAGCCGACTATATAAAAGAACCCATTGTATAAAAATAAATTCAATAGAAAACTACCGATGGGTCGTGGTGGCCCTGACAAGGGCCGGTGTATGTCCTTCAGATAGCAGGGGGTGGCCATGACAAGGGCCGGAGAGTATTATGACAATATGACTCATTGAAGTTAATAAAATATTTAACAATAGTTTTCCACATTTTGGAGGGCTAACTGTCGTTTTCTGCGTAAGAAGAGACAAAGCAGTTCGATTTCGTACAAGTATATTTATTTAAATGGGATATTTGAAAATTATGCTAATAAACAGAGTGCCAAAGGACTTGTTTTGTTTCTTAGTCTCATCTAGCCGACTATATAAAAGAACCCATTGTATAAAAATAAATTCAATAGAAAACTACCGATGGGTTGTGGTGGCCCTGACAAGGGCCGGTGTATGCCCTTTAGATACTCGGGGTGGCTCTGACAAGGAAAATCATGCTAATAAAAAAAGTGCCAAAGGACTAGATGTGTTTCATAATCTCATCTAGCCGACTATATAAAAGAACCCATTGTATAAAAATAAATTCAATAGAAAACTACAGATGGGTCGTGGTGGCCCTGACAAGGGCCGGAGTATGTCCTTTAGTTAGATAGCAGGGGGTGGCCCAGACAAGGGCCGGGGGATACATGACAATACGACTCCTTGAAATTAATAAAATATTTAACAATAGTATTCCACATTTTGAGGGCTAACTGTCGTTTTCTGCGTAAGAAGAAACAAAAGCAGTTCGATTTCATTCACAAGTATATTCTATTTAAATGGGATATTTGAAAATTATGCTAATAAACAGAGTGCCAAAGGACTTGTTTTGTTTCTTAGTCTCATCTAGCCGACTATATAAAAGAACCCATTGTATAAAAATAAATTCAATAGAAAACTACCGATGGGTCGTGGTGGCCCTGACAAGGGCCGGTGTATGCCCTCTAGATACTCGGGGTGGCTCTGACAAGGAAAATCATGCTAATAAAAAAAGTGCCAAAGGACTAGATGTGTTTCATAATCTCATCTAGCCGACTATATAAAAGAACCCATTGTATAAAAATAAATTCAATAGAAAACTCCAGATGGGTCGTGGTGGCCCTGACAAGGGCCGGTGTATGCCCTTCAGATAGCAGGGGTGGCCTGTGACAAGGGCCGGGGATATGACAATATGACTCCTTGAAATTAATAAAATATTTAAAAATAGTATTCCACATTTTGAGGGCTAACTGTCGTTTTCTGCGTAAGAAGAAACAAAGCAGTTCGATTTCTTACGAGGTATACTTTATTAAATGGGATATTTGAAAATTATGCTAATAAACAGAGTGCCAAAGGACTTGTTTTGTTTCTTAGTCTCATCTAGCCGACTATATAAAAGAACCCATTGTATAAAAATAAATTCAATAGAAAACTACCGATGGGTTGTGGTGGCCCTGACAAGGGCCGGTGTATGCCCTTTAGATACTCGGGGTGGCTCTGACAAGGAAAATACTGCTAATAAAGAGAGTGCCAAAGGACTAGATGTGTTTCTTAATCTCATCTAGCCGAATATATAATAGAAACATTTCTATAAAAATAAATTCAATAGAAAACTCCAGATGGGTCGTGGTGGCCCTGACAAGGGCCGGTGTATGCCCTTCAGATAGCCGGGGGTGGCCCTGACAATGGCCGGGGGATATATGACAATATGACTCCTTGAAATTAATAAAATATTTAACAATAGTATTCCACATTTTGGAGGGCTAACAGTCGTTTTCTGCGTAAGAAGATACAAAACAGTTCGATTTCTTACGAGTAAACTTTATTAAATGGGATATTTGAAAATTATGCTAATAAACAGAGTGCCAAAGGACTTGTTTTGTTTCTTAATCTCATCTAGCCGACTATATAAAAGAACCCATTGTATAAAAATAAATTCAATAGAAAACTACCGATGGGTCGTGGTGGCCCTGACAAGGGCCGGTGTATGTCCTTTAGTTAGATAGCAGGGGGTGGCCCAGACAAGGGCCGGGGGATACATGACAATACGACTCCTTGAAATTAATAAAATATTTAAAAATAGTATTCCACATTTTGGATGGCTAACTGTCGTTTTCTACGTAAGAAGAGAAAAAGCAGTTCGATTTCATACGAGTATACTTCTTTAAATGGGATATTTGAAAATTATGCTAATAAACAGAGTGCCAAGGGACTTGTTTTGTTTCATAATCTCATCTAGCCGACTATATAAAAGAACCCATTGTATAAAAATAAATTCAATAGAAAACTACAGATGGGTCGTGGTGGCCCTGACAAGGGCCGGTGTATGTCCTTCAGATAGCAGGGGGTGGCCATGACAAGGGCCGGAGAGTATTATGACAATATGAGTCCTTGAAATTAATAAAATATTTAAAAATAGTATTCCACATTTTGGTGGGCTAACAGTCGTTTTCTGCGAAAGAATACACAAAACAGTTTGATTTCATACTAGTATACTTCTTTAAATGGGATATTTGAAAATTATGCTAATAAACAGAGTGCCAAAGGACTTGTTTTGTTTCTTAATCTCATCTAGCCGACTATATAAAAGAACCCATTGTATAAAAATAAATTCAATAGAAAACTACCGATGGGTCGTGGTGGCCCTGACAAGGGCCGGTGTATGGCCTTCAGATAGCGGGGGGTGGCCCCGACAATGGCTGGGGGATACATGACAATATTACTCCTTGAAATTAATAAAATATTTAACAATAGTTTTCCACATTTTGGAGGGCTAACTGTCGTTTTCTGCGTAAGAAGAGACAAAGCAGTTCGATTTCATACGAGTATACTTCTTTAAATGGGATATTTGAAAATTATGCTAATAAACAGAGTGCCAAGACTAGTTTTGTTTCTTAATCTCATCTAGCCGACTATATAAAAGAACCCATTGTATAAACATCAAAAATTAATAATATTATGACAACTGGTGCAATATGATTCCTTGGGCCCCTGATATCCAATTTTCCAAATGGCCATATAATTTTTTGACAGTCTCCTTATAGATACATTTTGGAGGGCAATCTCATCTAGGCCGAAAGGAAATAATATCTAAAAATTTTCCAATAACCTAATTTTTCGATAGCTCAAGTGGCATAAATACACTTGTGGGTGCAAATATGGGGCCGATATCTGAAAATTTTCGAAAAAGTGTAGCCTTTTTTTCGATTTCAAGGCTCCTTTTAAAACCTTAGGGGTGCAAGTGTAGCTCACATAAATACACTTGTGGGTGCAATATGTAGGGGCCGATATATGAAAATTTTCGATTTCAAAACCTTATTGTTTCGATTTATCAAGGCCCTTTCCTTAGGGGTGCAAGTGTAGCTCACATAAATACACTTGTGGGTGCAATATGTAGGGGCCGATATATGAAAATTTTCGATTTCAAAACCTTATTGTTTCGATTTATCAAGGCCCTTTCAGGGGCAAGTGTAGCTCAATTAATACACTTGTGGGTGCAATATGGGGCCGATATCTGAAAATTTTCCAAAACCTTATTTTTCGATTTTCAATATAATGGCTCTCCTTTTAGGGGCAAGTGTAGCTCACATAAATACACTTGTGGGTGCAATATGGGGCCGATATATGAAAATTTTCGAAAAATTATTATTTTTCGATTTCAAGGGTTTCCTTTTAGGGGTGTAGCTCACATAAATACACTTGTGGGTGCAATATGGGGCCGATATCTGAAAATTTTCGAAAAACCTTATTTTTCGATTTCAAGGCCCTCCTTTTAGGGGCAAGTGTAGCTCACATAAATACACTTGTGGGTGCAATATGGGGCCGATATCTGAAAATTTTAAAAAAACTTATTTTTTCGATTTCAGGCCCTCCTTTTAGGGGCAAGTGTAGCTCACATAAATACACTTGTGGGTACAATATGGGGCCGATATCTGAAAATTTTCCAAAAACCTAATTTTTCGATTTCAAGGCCCTCCTTTTAGGGGCAAGTGTAGCTCACATAAATACACTTGTGGGTGCAATATGGGGCCGATATCTGAAAATTTTCCAAAAACCTAATTTTTCGATTTTCAGGCCCTCCTTTTAGGGGCAAGTGTAGCTCACATAAATACACTTGTGGGTGCAATATGGGGCCGATATCTGAAAATTTTCCAAAAACCTAATTTTTCGATTTTCAGGCCCTCCTTTTAGGGGCAAGTGTAGCTCACATAAATACACTTGTGGGTGCAATATGGGGCCGATATCTGAAAATTTTCGAAAAACCTTATTTTTCGATTTCAAGGCTCTCCTTTTAGGGGCAAGTGTAGCTCACATAAATACACTTGTGGGTGCAATATGGGGCCGATATCTGAAAATTTTCCAAAAACCTAATTTTTCGATTTTAAGGCCCTCTTTTAGGGGCAAGTGTAGCTCACATAAATACACTTGTGGGTGCAATATGGGGCCGATATCTGAAAATTTTCGAAAACCTTATTTTTCGATTTTCAAAATTTTCCAAAAACCTTATTTTTCGGCTCTCCTTTAGGGGCAAGTGTAGCTCACATAAATACACTTGTGGGTGCAATATGGGGCCGATATCTGAAAATTTTCCAAAAACCTTTTTAAACACTTTTCGATTTTCAGGCCCTCCTTTTAGGGGCAAGTGTAGCTCACATAAATACACTTGTGGGTGCAATATGGGGCCGATATCTGAAAATTTTCGAAAAACCTAATTTTTCGATTTCAAGGCCCTCCTTTTAGGGGCAAGTGTAGCTCACATAAATACACTTGTGGGTACAATATGGGGCCGATATCTGAAAATTTTCCAAAAACCTTATTTTTCGATTTTCAAGGCCCTCCTTTTAGGGGCAAGTGTAGCTCACATAAATACACTTGTGGGTGCAATATGGGGCCGATATCTGAAAATTTTCCAAAAACCTTATTTTTCGATTTCCAGGCCCTCCTTTTTAGGGGCAAGTGTAGCTCACATAAATACACTTGTGGGTGCAATATGGGGCCGATATCTGAAAATTTTCGAAAACCTTATTTTTCGATTTCCAGGCCCTCCTTTTAGGGGCAAGTGTAGCTCACATAAATACACTTGTGGGTGCAATATGGGGCCGATATCTGAAAATTTTCCAAAAACCTAATTTTTCGATTTTCAGGCCCTCCTTTTAGGGGCAAGTGTAGCTCACATAAATACACTTGTGGGTGCAATATGGGGCCGATATCTGAAAATTTTCGAAAAACCTAATTTTTCGATTTTCAAGGCCCTCCTTTTAGGGGCAAGTGTAGCTCACATAAATACACTTGTGGGTGCAATATGGGGCCGATATCTGAAAATTTTCGAAAAACCTTTTTTCGATTTCAGGCCCTCCTTTTAGGGGCAAGTGTAGCTCACATAAATACACTTGTGGGTGCAATATGGGGCCGATATCTGAAAATTTTCGAAAAACCTTATTTTTCGATTTCAAGGCCCTCCTTTTAGGGGCAAGTGTAGCTCACATAAATACACTTGTGGGTGCAATATGGGGCCGATATCTGAAAATTTTCGAAAAAACCTTATTTTTCGATTTTCAGGCCCTCCTTTTAGGGGCAAGTGTAGCTCACATAAATACACTTGTGGGTGCAATATGGGGCCGATATCTGAAAATTTTCCAAAACCTTATTTTTCGATTTCAAGGCCCTCCTTTTAGGGGCAAGTGTAGCTCACATAAATACACTTGTGGGTGCAATATGGGGCCGATATCTGAAAATTTTCGAAAACCTTATTTTTCGATTTCAAGGCCCTCCTTTTAGGGGCAAGTGTAGCTCACATAAATACACTTGTGGGTGCAATATGGGGCCGATATCTGAAAATTTTCGAAAAACCTTATTTTTCGATTTCAAGGCCCTCCTTTTAGGGGCAAGTGTAGCTCACATAAATACACTTGTGGGTGCAATATGGGGCCGATATCTGAAAATTTTCGAAAAACCTTATTTTTCGATTTTCAAGGCCCTCCTTTTAGGGGCAAGTGTAGCTCACATAAATACACTTGTGGGTGCAATATGGGGCCGATATCTGAAAATTTTCAAAAACCTTATTTTTCGATTTCAAGGCCCTCCTTTTAGGGGCAAGTGTAGCTCACATAAATACACTTGTGGGTGCAATATGGGGCCGATATCTGAAAATTTTCCAAAAACCTAATTTTTCGATTTTCAGGCCCTCCTTTTAGGGGCAAGTGTAGCTCACATAAATACACTTGTGGGTGCAATATGGGGCCGATATCTGAAAATTTTCGAAAAACCTAATTTTCGATTTTCAAGGCCCTCTTTTAGGGGCAAGTGTAGCTCACATAAATACACTTGTGGGTGCAATATGGGGCCGATATCTGAAAATTTTCGAAAAACCTTATTTTTCGATTTTCAGGCCCTCCTTTTAGGGGCAAGTGTAGCTCACATAAATACACTTGTGGGTGCAATATGGGGCCGATATCTGAAAATTTTCGAAAAACCTTATTTTTCGATTTTCAGGCCCTCCTTTTAGGGGCAAGTGTAGCTCACATAAATACACTTGTGGGTGCAATATGGGGCCGATATCTGAAAATTTTCGAAAAACCTAATTTTTCGATTTCAAGGCCCTCCTTTTAGGGGCAAGTGTAGCTCACATAAATACACTTGTGGGTGCAATATGGGGCCGATATCTGAAAATTTTCGAAAAACCTAATTTTTCGATTTTCAGGCCTCCTTTTAGGGGCAAGTGTAGCTCACATAAATACACTTGTGGGTGCAATATGGGGCCGATATCTGAAAATTTTCGAAAAACCTAATTTTTCGATTTCAAGGCTCTCCTTTTAGGGGCAAGTGTAGCTCACATAAATACACTTGTGGGTGCAATATGGGGCCGATATCTGAAAATTTTCGAAAAACCTAATTTTCGATTTTCAGGCCCTCTTTTTAGGGGCAAGTGTAGCTCACATAAATACACTTGTGGGTGCAATATGGGGCCGATATCTGAAAATTTTCGAAAAACTTTTTTCGATTTCAAGGCCCTCCTTTTAGGGGCAAGTGTAGCTCACATAAATACACTTGTGGGTGCAATATGGGGCCGATATCTGAAAATTTTCGAAAAACCTTATTTTTCGATTTCAAGGCCCTCCTTTTAGGGGCAAGTGTAGCTCACATAAATACACTTGTGGGTGCAATATGGGGCCGATATCTGAAAATTTTCGAAAACCTATTTTTCGATTTCAAGGCCCTCCTTTTAGGGGCAAGTGTAGCTCAATAAATACACTTGTGGGTGCAATATGGGGCATATCTGAAAATTTTCGAAAAACCTATTTCAAGCTCCTTTTAGGGGCATGTAGCTCAATAAATACACTTGTGGGTGCAATATTGGGCCGATATCTGAAAATTTTCCGATTTCCAAGTGTAGCTCACATAAATACACTTTTGCAATATGAATCTGAAAATTTTCGAAAACCTAATTTATAAATACACTTGTGGGTGCAATATGGGGCCGATATCTGAAAATTTTCGAAAAACCTTATTTTTCGATTTCAAGGCCCTCCTTTTAGGGGCAAGTGTAGCTCAATTAAATACACTTGTGGGTGCAATATGGGGCCGATATCTGAAAATTTTCGAAAAACCTTATTTTTCGATTTCAAGGCTCTCCTTTTAGGGGCAAGTGTAGCTCACATAAATACACTTGTGGGTGCAATATGGGGCCGATATCTGAAAATTTTCGAAAACCTTTTTTTCGATTTCAAGGCCCTCCTTTTAGGGGCAAGTGTAGCTCAATTAAATACACTTGTGGGTGCAATATGGGGCCGATATCTGAACATTTTCGAAAAACCTTATTTTTCGATTTCCGACCTCTCTATTTTGGGGTTAAATGTCACTCTATCTCCGTTAATATTAATGATATCAGGATGATCTTTGTTTCTAAATGTCTATTTTGCTTCCTACTACCGGGCTATACACACAGTTCCGGGCTGGGGACTATAGAATAGAAACGGCGGATTTCTATAAAAATAAATTCAATAGAAAACTCCAGATGGGTCGTGGTGGCCCTGACAAGGGCCGGTGTATGCCCTTTAGATACTCGGGGTGGCTCTGACAAGGAAAATCATGCTAATAAAAAAAGTGCCAAAGGACTTGTTTTGTTTCTTAATCTCATCTAGCAGACTATATAAAAGAACCCATTGTATAAAAATAAATTCAATAGAAAACTACCGATGGGTCGTGGTGGCCCTGACAAGGGCCGGTGTATGCCCTTCAGATAGCAGGGGGTGGCCCTGACAAGGGCTGGAGAGTATTATGACAATATGAGTCCTTGAAATTAATAAAATATTTAACAATAGTATTCCACATTTTGGAGGGCTAACTGTCGTTTTCTGCGTAAGAAGAAACAAAGCAGTTCGATTTCATACGAGTATACTTCTTTAAATGGGATATTTGAAAATTATGCTAATAAACAGAGTGCCAAAGGACTTGTTTTGTTTCTTAATCTCATCTAGCAGACTATATAAAAGAACCCATTGTATAAAAATAAATTCAATAGAAAACTACCGATGGGTCGTGGTGGCCCTGACAAGGGCCGGTGTATGCCCTTTGTATGGTGGGACTAGATGTGTTTCTTAATCTCATCTAGCCGAATATATAATAGAAACATTTCTATAAAAATAAATTCAATAGAAAACTCCAGATGGGTCGTGGTGGCCCTGACAAGGGCCGGTGTATGTCCCCCGACAATGGCCGGGGGTATTTGACAATATGAGTCCCTAAATTAATAAAATATTTAAAAATAGTATTCCACATTGTGGTGGGCTAACAGTCGTTTTCTGCGTAAGAAGAGACAAAACAGTTCGATTTCTTACGGGTAAACTTCTTTAAATGGGATATTTGAAAATCATGCTAATAAGCAGAATGCCAAAGGACTAGATTTGTTTCTTAATCTCATCTAGCCGAATATATAATAGAAACATTTCTATAAAAATAAATGCACTAGAAAACCCCCGATGGGTCGTGGTGGCCCTTACAAGGGCCGGTGTATGCCCTTTAGATACCCGGGGGTGGCTCTAACAAGGGCCGGAGAGTCTTATGACAATATGAGTTCTTGAAATTAATAAAATATTTAAAAACAGTATTCCACATTGTGGTGGGCTAACAGTCGTTTTCTGCGTAAGAAGACACAAAACAGTTTGATTTCATACTAGTATACTTCTTTAAATGGGATATTTGAAAATTATGCTAATAAACAGAGTGCCAAAGGACTTGTTTTGTTTCTTAATCTCATCTAGCCGACTATATTAAAGAACCCATTGAATAAAAATAAATTCAATAGAAAACTCCCGATGCCTCGTGGTGGCCCTGACAAGGGCCGGGGTATGCCCTTTAGATAGCCGGGGGTGGCCCTGACAAGGGACAGGTTGTTATATGTTAATATGTGTCATTGAAATTGATAAAATATTTAACAATCGTGCTCCTCATTTTCGTGGGCTAACTCTCGTGTGTCTTTCCGTACGAAAATACAAACAGTTCAATCCTTGACGGGTATACTTCTTTCAAATGGAAATTTGACAATCGTGCTAATAAGCATAGTGCCAAAGGACTTGATGAGTTTCTTAATCTCATGTAGTGGACTATATAAATGAACCCTATATATAAAAATAAATTTCCGAAAACTCCAGATGGTTCGTGGTGGCCCTGACAAGGGCCGGTGTTGGCCCTTTCGATTGCCGGGAGTGGCCCTGGTGGCACTCTTCTATATTTTCTAACAAGAGGACGTCCATAGCGTGCTATTAGAAATAACAAGGTCCGATATACAGATATTCCTTACTTGCTAATTCGTTAGCTCAAGTTGGGCACATCTCTTTGTTGAGGGAGGTTTGAGTGCAATGGGGAAGTATCTGTTGGTGATGTAAGTTTTTAAATATGTAGGCCAAGTTCATAAAGGAGGGCGCGTGTAAAGCACATTAAATTCCCGCACTTTTACACTTCTGTTTGCGCGCCACTCAAGCTGTCTGCACTTTTGCAATAAGTTCATGCAATATTTTCTGTCGGCTGATGTGCTACACTATTATGGAATATTACAGTATCCAGGTCCAGACTGGAACATGTGACAGCAACCAGCGATTGAGATATTTAATATAATTAATATAATAATAATATTTAATAAAATAAAATTCGCTAAACATTATTATCTTTTCACTCCACTTATTCTATAATTGTAAGTACTTGGAACACACCCCAGAATTGACATCGGGGCACCTAGAATTTAGTAACGGGGTTTTGTAATCGGCTGACATGTTAAACAGGAAAAAAATGTTGGAACTCGACGTGTGTTCCAAGTTCAGTTAGGAAACTACTTTTAGTAATTACCAAGGTAGTGTAATTTCAGCCGAAGTGAACGCGGGATTTCATGGACGAACGGCTTTCTTGAGTGCATTTGTTTCTCTGACATTATTGCACCTGACTATATTGTTGCAGTAATGGACGAAATGAGCCGATCTGCAGTGTTCACGATCCTCCTCCTTACAATATTACAGTATTTTTGGAATGTTAAGAAAAACTAAATTGCCGCTAATCAAAAAAGAAAACGACAAGATATAACCGTGTTCCTCAAACATCAGAGTTTACCTGAAATTTAACTCGAAAGAAGAAACCTAAACGGATTCGACTGTAACTAAAGGGTGGGAGTATATTTTAAGTGTTCAAAGTAAATGTTGAGATTAGTTTGTGGGGGGGGGGCGTAACCGAATATATTTAATGAAATCTAAAATTTGAAGGGGCCCTCCAATTAAGGTGACCCCCGTTAGAGCCACCCCGCACTGAATATTGAATGGAAATTATTAAGTCGGAAAATGTTCACTTAGCACATTTCCACCCCTCCCACAAATCCACTTCGGGTTTAATCGACCCCGGTCGATCTTCCATTACGATCTTCCATAAATCTGACCAATGATTTGCAACATGAATTTTGGAATTATTATTGAAATCTAGGACCATAAAACGTATTTTGTCGTGACTAGTGAAGCAAAACTGTGTAACAGTGCAGTGACAGTGCACGCAGGGTTTCCCACTGGTTGACCAACGTGCATAAGTACCTCACCAATCTACTGACGGCTCCTTCTTGCACGGTAGCGAGAAACCGGTTCAGCGTGTATCATGAAAGATGTATTTTGTGTCCAATCTGAAGAAAAAGTCGGAAATGTATCGATATTTTCATACTGAATATACACACAACAGAGGAAGAACAAAATATAAGGTTCGAGGTCACAGCCGATCTGAGTCACGGCGTTGACTCATACCTTGAAAGCCGAGGAATGTTTGAAATAAACATTTCTGAATTATGAAAATATAAAATGATCGCAAGAAGGTAGTTACTCGAAACTCTCGTGAGACTATCTAAATTTAAAACGATCGTTGGATAATGATCTGTCTGTGTTTTGTTGAGGTCATTGCTAATTTTCAATTCCGCGTTTGTTTCCTCCTTTAATACGCCACGCTTTCGGCGATTTCACGGCCTTCAGTAAGGGTACTCGGGGCCATTTATTTCTCTCGATCCGCCGGCACGAGGGGGGATCTATTTGCGGATCTCTCTTATGGGGATAGAACAGTCTATTTGGGGATATATTTTATACACTGGAGAAACTGAGAATTTGATGAATGCAAAAAACTTTACATTGACGGTTAAAGGCGTGATATTGAGCACAGTAAGTGCACCCAACCAACTTTAGCTAAGTACATTTCCGCACCACACTCAGGGGGCGTTAGTTTATTAGTTAACTTGCACAGATTAACTAGCGCCCCCTGAGTGTGGTGGGGGCAATGTACTTAACTAAAGTTCGGTCGTAAACTTAACTCTTAGGGTTCATTGGGACAGCCGACAGCTGATTATAATAATTCAATATGCAGTAGTTGAAGAGAGTTATAAAACCGAGAGTTGAACTGATCTGTCAGACCTTCGGGCTGGTTCGGCAGATTGTAGATACTCATCTTTACATTGCAATAGCCCGGATACACGGATTATGATATCCCAACTGTATAATACAAAGGCCGCGTTGTATATACAGGAAAATAAACTTGTACATTTTTTAACCGCATGAATAAACGTTTCCCAACTGGGAAGCGAATAGTTAAAAAAATTACGAAACCCTGGACATCCTCCCGCCTACAATTTTACTGACAACATGACTTAATTATGAACAGCCTTCACTACACATGCACATACACATATATGACTACACATTAATACTTACTACTTAATGAAGAAAACCCCTAGTGCGAGATTTGTAAGACAGAAGAACACCCGTATTAACAAAATGTAGAGTATATCAAAAAGAAAGGAAAAAACTGACGTGCAAAGCACTCAACAAAATATTTTACATCAAATACAAATCAATAAAACAACTATTTGAATTAATAAAAATGCCAAATAAACGATGCAAATCTAACAAGGAAAGGGCATAAGAAGAGATAAAACGACAACAAAACGGGGGAATCAGGTACATTATTCCACATAAAATGTGAAAAAAGCTCAAGTTGTTTTGATCTCTGGTTTGCAGATACGGTCTTTTAGGCCCGAGCGGTTGCGGGAAGACGACATTGCTCAGGTGCATTATGGGGAGGATAAACCTGGACCAGGGCACGATCAAGTTGGAAGTCAGGAAGAGGAAAGAGATAGGCTACATGCTCCAGGTGTGTTCGTTCACATTAACTGTTCATTTACCTGCTCGCTACTGGCGACGGCGGCAAGTCGAAACCTGATGAACTCGGCATCAAATTTCAAGTTGAAATGGGGCCATGTTGTCTTTAACATCTTAAACAGCTTTACTTACTGCAGCAAGGCTACACGGTTAGGTGAACTTTAGAAAAAACTTTAGATTGGCCACGTAAATTTGACAGTTAAATACCAAACACCCTAGTCAAGGATGTTGGCAATGAGCTTAAGGAAATAAACGCGTATTTTTTTCTCTAGCGTTGGAAACAATTTTGTTTCTAGCGAATTATTCAAAAATTTTTTAACTGTGTATTGGACTTGGGGCCTTGACCCGATCGGTCAGGGATTCGGCCTGGACCGCTAACAGCAATCATTTCTGACCACGTCCCGGAATTCAGTTTTTTTTTCAAGTTCCACTCCCGCCTTTCTCCTCATCCTAATCCACTCTTTCAGTCCCTTTCCTCCCTTACCCATCCATTATCCCCCCCCCCCCGCGTCGGCTTAAACTCCGCTGGCCTAGAGATCTTCTTAGCCCTTAGACCATAATTGTTCTTGTGTCAAATGTGCCATCTTTGGGTGGTTCCTTTTATCACAAAATACGCGTGAAAAAAAATACATATAGCATTTGTACTTCAGCATTCAATGTTGATTGTACACTAAATAAACTACTATTTGTAACTAAATAAAAGGTTAAAAAAAGTGTTTTTAAAGTCTCGAGCTCATTAACAGTGAGACGCTAATGCCACGTGATTTCTCGCTAAATGTTTAATTTTTCTCGGGAGAAAAAACTTAATTACTTAGCTGCAGAACTATAATTTCACTTGTGCTGGAAAAATATACCCAAGGACGCTAAATAAGGAGCATATTGACGTAAATCTGCTGAATTTACATATTCAACTTTTTATTTCCTACAACAGATTGATGATGTCGCGAAAGTTAATCCCGCTTCGTAATTGTTACTTGGATATGATCAGTACTCAATCGATTGTAATTGCAATTACAATTATTTGAACAATAATAAAGGGGATGTAACACACCTAAAAGGATTATATAATAAAAGCCTGTTTTTATTATTATTTTGTTTTACTATGACGATAAAAATAACAATAGTACGAATTTTATCAACGCCTCTTTCTTCTCTGTATTAGGAGGGAATGGATCTCACGTATCTCGTATATATTCCGCGGGGTTTTCGTACGAACCGATGACTAAATATTGCTTTATGATTGCACCATCGTCTTGTGGTGTCCGCGCTGGTTAATACTTAGAAGTCGCTGACCCTTCTCATCTGCAAGTGGATTCGACTGGACGGACTATTGATCGGCCTTGGCCTTTGAAAAAGGAATACGCCTGAAGCTCGCAGACATGATCTCTCTGAAGGTTTAAAAAGAAAAAGTTTGGGGAATACATTTTTCTTTTTTTATTACTTTCGTAATTCGGGTCAATTATTTCAAATTGGAACCCCGAAGGTCGCCCTTTTTTACACAGCCTGAACACACCTCTAATCTTGAAGCGTTGAAGAGTTGTAAATTGAAATTTAATAACACACGAGGTCGCCACTAAATTAATTTCAACATATTTAACGGATGATTTGTATCCAATTGTCTTCACAGTTTTTTTTACGCATTAGTATTCCATTACATATTTCCAATGCCTTATATGCATTAGATTGCAGACATTTCATAGAATTATTCTTTAAAAAATGTTCAGTACTTTCCTTACCGTCTGTTAATGTGATTGAAAGTTCGGTTTTGCACAATAAATGTGTAGGAAAAATATTTATGTAGGAATTATAGTACTTAAGGTACACGATTTATTGAATACTATGATGATTATTGCTGGGTTAATATTTCACCCTCTGTCCAAAATGTAAGTGCTAGGTAAGTGCTCATTGGACGAGTTAAAATACGCGATTAAACATTAAAATAATGTTTAAAAAGTAAAAAAAACTGTCCTACTGTACGTTTCTGTGCGTTTATTTTGTCCAAGTGTAGCATAGAAGGCCATAATAAACGGTATATATTTATCACCCGTGTGTTAATATCAGCCTGCGTAAGATAGACAGGCTTTAATGTTATTAAGTTATGACGTAGGTGGGTAGGCGTGGATATAATTGGAAGTAGTCGTTTACCTCGGTAAACAGAATTATGCAAATGAAGCTCTAGTAATCAGGATAACCGCTTCAAATATCCGGCATCAATCGGTGATTATTTAAAATGGTTTGTCGCATTCCCGGTATTCCAACTTTTTTTTACCAATGCGTTATCCAAGAAGGCAAAAAACCGAACTGGCAATATTACCAGTTTTATAATTTCGTCGAGTTTACTCAAAGAGAGAATGGGGCCCGGTTTTTGAATTAATACCGTGCGGTCCGGATTGTATGATCTTCTCATCATTCGAGTGAAGCACGAGCTTGTTGTTTCCAGCAACAGGACACAGGTTACTCGCACCCTAGTCTTGATTACGCCTAATAAAACGATTCACCCTTTACAGTTTGAATTGAGAAATGAGTCTATATTTTATTTGAAAAAATAGACCAATTTACTACTTACTGTGCCTTCTGAACGGTTGCAATTATTTTAATCGTACAAAATAATACCCATTTCAATAATGAGACGCTGAAGATACAAACAAGTTAATGCGCATGTGGCGATTAAGGCAGCGCGGTCATAATCCGGTTTCCAATGATACGATTAATTAAATGATGACGCTGAATGTCACGAATGAAAAAATATCAGGGACCGGATTTATATGGAAATCCTAATACCGCAAGGTCGTGATTTTAATGAGCGTTCAGTTGTGTATTCAATTCGAGCTCTGGAAACTATACGGGGGGGCGGAAAAACCAATTGGTGACGAAAACAAACCGTCGTGCACATTTTTTAGCACCATTGCTCTCAGTCTCTTCTTCATAATGATTTGACTTGGATATTTTCAAAGACCAGTTTGACCATTTATTCTTGTTACAGGCCAAACTACCCGCCCGGCAATCTCATTAAAATCACTGAACCGGTCAATTTAACAAGGAACGCACTCGGTTCCAACAGATTCCAAGGACTACAACCTGGCCATTCTCGACAACAAAGGCCGAAATATTTCAATTGGTCACGTACGAACGAAATTTCATGCGATAAAGTCTGTATATATAAAACTATTTTCAGGAATTATGAAGAAAACAAATAAACGCAGCGAGAGATAGTATGTTGCAGTACGATAACCCGCCTAGCCATCTATATTTGGAATTTAATATGAGGGAAAATATGAATGAGTTGAAAACAGAACTGGAAATAACTTATAATTGGTGGTTAGAGCGGCGTTGAGGTCGAACTCTGGGACTGCATGGACTCTATCAGCCCGCCAATATCAGTTTGCGTGTCGGTTCTGCCGGATAACCTCGGCTCTAATTAAAACACGCTTGGGAAAAAACAATATTAGGAATCCCCTAACCGGCGCTGGGTAATGGAGGTGAAGCCATTTTATTGTCTCGAAAATAAGAGATTCGTTAATTGCCCGGCTTCACTCTTGAACTCAAGAAAGCGCCGCCGAATCTAGGGTTTATAACTGTCCGGCCCGATGTATATACCAATGCACGGTTTGAATGATTCTTGTAGCTTCGTGCGTATGTTTTCCTATTTTCTCTCGACTGTGTAGAGTTTTACTATGTTCATATTGATTTAGTCAATTAAAAGCTTCTTAAGTTGACTTAAAATTGACAGCAAGTAATTGTTAAGTCACTCATTTTACGAGATCTAGTGCAGGGCTTTTCATTAGGGAGTTTCATTTATGATACGCAGATGTAACGGTTGCAAAAGGAGGTATTTTACAAAAGTTTGCTCGGGCGGCGAGCGGCCGATATGTTGTCTCTCAGGTCGGTCAGAAGACGGGACGGCATTGAACCCGATACTGGACAAGGCCCTGCGGTTTTACCCCGAACAATTTTTAACCGGACGAACCTTCAGAATGGACCGCCTTCAAAGCAGAATTATAATTTACAGCTTGACCCTCAATCGAGTGAGACGAGGAAGCGAGCCGTGCCATTAATTGTACGGTGGAGTAATTATTTGCAATAAAAGTTTGCTGCAACAGTGTACCTCTCATAATAAGAGATAAAGGGGGCGATAAGTGTACGTAAATATAAAAATAAGAACTCAAATTGGATTACGGGGCAATTTACAGACAACTAATTAATTCGGGCCAACCAGTTTGGAAAAACTGATCAAATGATAGGACCACGAGAGGCTAGTGAACAGGTGAAGGGAAATTTATATCCCCTAAATATATTCGACATTTAGAATCCGTTTTCGTTTCAGGAAATCGCCCTCCAGTTGGACCTGAGCATCAACGAGACGTTCGATTATTTTGGAAGACTTTTCGAGATGCCGTCCAGTGAGATTAAATCGAGGAAGCAGGAGGTAGCGGAACTGTTGGAACTGCCTCATGGCGATCGTACGGTGTCAAGTCTCAGGTAAATGACAGAACTGAAAAATATTGTACAAACCTTATTCTATTATAGATCAACCACTGTTCAAAACATAAGAATAAGCTTGAAAACGAATGTATAAAAACATAACACGCAAAAAAAATAATCATGCAAGAAAAATATAGTGCCCCGATTCTTATTTAGTGTCTTCCCTTATCCGAAATATAACTCGGCGCATTATATGTACACTGTCCATTCAATATAATATGAAATATCAGTAATTTCTTCCGGAACATTGTCAAAAACAGTGGCGGTCAGCAAAGGAGGCTTTCGTTCGCTGTCTGCCTTCTGCACAATCCGAAGCTTCTCATTCTGGACGAACCGACGGTCGGACTTGACCCTCTACTAAGAGAATCGTAAGTACGCAACGTTTAAAAAATAACGTTACTTACTCTTAAATATAGCCTTAGTAATCTCGGATAGTAAAACCATTTGTGTTAAATATAAGGGAACGCAATGAAAGACTTTAAAGTCTTAGCTTTCAGATGTCTCGAATTTCACTTTTCACGTTTCAGTTTATGGGAACACTTGCTGCAGTTGTCCAAGGCGGGACGAACGATTGTCATAACAACGCACTACATCGAAGAAGCGAAACAGGCGAATGTCGTAAGTCGCTCCCTCTGCCCCTACTTATCGAATACTCTGTCCCGTTTATCGGCCTTTCAAGTGACACACTTTTGGGGCAGGTCGGTCTGATGCGAGGCGGGTTACTCCTCGCCGAAAAGGGTCCGGAGGAGATTACGGCCGAGCTCGGCTGTTCCAGCCTGGAAGCCGCCTTCCTCCAGCTCTGCTGCAGACAGGACAGAATGGCCGCGGACCCCGTCCAACAAGAAAACCAGGTATATATTTCGAACTCTATATAGGAATCCCTCCCTTTGTTAATGGATCCTTCTTATAAACCACGCAATACATAACCGCAAAAATCAAACTTAATAAGCGAAGGAAATAATTATGATGAATCCTTTCCCATGTATGATATATGAATATATGATATATGAATTTCCAGTTGAAGGAGAATTGGGTCTGCCGTCGGTAAGCAAACCCGTGTCTGACCACTATGTTATGACGTTTACAAATTTACAATTAACCTGTAATGTAGAGCCGGGATTACCCCCTTTTTTCCTCGTTATATGTTCTAAAATTGTATCTTTATTAGTTCGTGCATTTGTATGGTTAGCATGAGTAAACGTTTTGCTGTTTTCCTCCAAGGCGACTGGTTCTTTAAAAAGGAGATCAGAACAAATTGATTTCCTCTTCAGTCATTCTTTCAAAATGGATCCACTTATCCGGATTAAAGCCATTAAAGGGGGCCAAGCCTCCCAGTGGGTTTGATTCCCGGCGTTGTTCATAGTATAGTTCAGCATATAGATTTTAGCCCTCGGCTCGCACGAATATCTAAGGGACGCCCCTAGCAGTGGGCAAGAGACAGGAACCCGCCGAGCACGATTGCGGTCACGGACTCTGAAAAGAATCTGAACTTTCGATACGACGTTAAAACAACAAAAAAAAGGAGGCTAATTCTAATCGTCCAATTAAAGAATCGGATGAAAAGAAGAAGAAGAAAAAAACATTATCAGGGGCTTATTAACGCACCGATGGCGTTAAGCAACTCTGGATTCCTAAATGGCGGAATTGCTGGGTGAGGATTGGCCAACATCAGAACTGTATTGGGGATGACCCCGTCCCAGTGTCCGCATCCTTCAGACCCTTCACATAAATAGGTACGAAGTCTTTCGTGAAAATTTTCGTCATTGGGCTCAGTGTACGGAGTATCGTCATTATATGTGCCAAAATTATGACTATTATATTAGCGGTTAGAGGCCTTATTTTAAATTATTTTGTTTAAAAAATCAAATACAAGGGGTAATTAATGGGAAAGAGGTTTATTGATAAAAAGAATTCGCAATTTACCTGTATAAGTAGACAAGTGCATAGTATCATGATTCAGGTAGCGGACCAAATTTTTCTTTAATTTCAGCATCAACGGGTTGAATCGGAGGATCTTGTGAACTTCACTAGAATTCTCCGAAAGATCGAACAAGCCTCCCGCTATATATACCTTAAACCGGTTTTGTTGTTGTTCTAGGAAAAAATGGAAAAGTTCAAAAAGAAAAAGAAGTCGAGTCATTTGGATCCGGAGCCAATTTTTAACGTCAACAAATTTTGGGCCCAGTTTAACAAGCACCTACTGTGGATGAGAAGGAACCCGTCGTGAGTAACCGAGACAATAGCTTCCTTACGGCTCATGAAAATGGCCGTAGATTTTTCTATTATAAGTGGAACTTTGGCACAATTAAGATTGTGGACATCTTAATACTGAAATAATATTGTCGAGTGAAATGATCGAGTGGATGGCTGTGGGTCCAGCAAAAGACCAAACCCTCGAATACCGCATAACGGGTATTGCGAACTAGTTTTATTTTGCTCTGCAGTATGTTCTGGTACCTGATGCTGCTGCCTACGGTCTGCACCTACCTGAGCCACAGCCTGTACCTGTATACTCCGCATGACCTGAACCTGGGCATTGTCAGCGACGAGGCGGGTTCACCGGCGGCCTGCCTCCAGCAGCACCTGATCGGTGCCCAACTCTCATGCAACGGCACCTCCGACCTCAAGCTCTCCTGCTGGTACCACGACCACATCCAGAAGGCCGGCATACTCAACTTCGTAAGACCCCATCAATTAGACTATTGTCCAGTCTAAACACTAAGAATCACCTAGTTCGAGAAAATGTATAACATTTCTCTGCTCTAACAGTGGTCGCTCATTTCTGAGCAAACCACACTATTCCACTATCGCCACGTTGAGGTTATCGCGTTGTATACTGACGGTGGGAGAAACCGCGAAAGGGAAAACCTTAACCCTAACCGCTCATTGCCCTTCAAGAATTCAAGCCTTTTCTACGAATTTTCAGCTTCGTAAATTGCTAACATTATTTAGTTTATATTTAGTTATATTGCTAACATTATATAGTTATATGAATATATATGATGCAGGCTGCCTCATGTGAAGGCTTATACCGTAGGTTTACCTTTAGATTACCCATCTTAGACTTTCCCGGGCCTTGGAGTAGAGAGGCTATATAAGTGGTGTGATCTGTGACTCCCTAAATGCTCTCTCGGTGGGTGTAAGTTAGTAGTGAAATTGAGTCTAAATATAAAAATCTTAAGGTGTAGGCTCAAAGTCCTAAACAGGAAGGACTATTAATTCACTCGCTCCTATTTAATTTGAACAAGACCGGGGTTAAAGTTTTGCCCTCCTGTGTGCAAGCCTTCTGACAGTGCCCTGGGATTATACCGAAAATAAAAATGTTTATTTATCGCGTATGAATTTCAAAAACTCAGCAATACTCCATTGAGAGGTGAAAAATAGACACCGTTTCAATTCAAGCGAAATAGCTGCGGGACCATCTGAGATCTGAGGTAGCTGTCTATGACCAAGCGAAAGGAGTGGATTAGTCCAAGAACTTGTTTTCTATATTTGTTGTCGGTCCGAAGGAATGGTTGGGCTCGGTTGAAGAGGGACGCCGGCTGGTGGAGCGCGGTCGGCTCTGGGGCTACTTGCGGTTCCCGAAGAACTTCACGGAGGCGTTCGGACAGCGCATCGATCTCGGCAGATTCATCGCCGACCGAGTCCTCGACTCAACTTTCATCGACGTATGGCTCGACCAGTCCAGTAAGTACGGATAAATAGCACGCGTGGCTATTTAGGAGCGTTTTATTTCTATTCATCTTCTTAACCTTTATGGTTATAAGTACCATCGCGGATTGTATTTACCTCATCGGGCCGACATTTGGAAAAAGATGTATTATTCCTGAAATTATTTTATTTTTGTTGTCAATACAAATATCGCATTCGTCATTATTGAATCTTAAGACAACATTACACTCCAGTCTCTGTATCTCTGTATGTATTATGTGTCATAAAGAACTTTCGAAAGTAAAGTCATGGAGGTGTGTTGGAGAGCCGTATTTTAAATTAAATTACAACCGCGATGACTATTTTTTTCATTATGATTTCAGACAGTGTGAAGGTCGATTACTTGAAGATGGCCATCGTGAACAGCATTAAGGACCTGACACAGGAAATGGTTCGGGTATGCGACGCGCCTGAGAAAGTCGGTCATGTCCCAGTCAGGGTATATAAATATCATTATCTATGACATAGTATGCGAATGGAAATGCGTGCAATTGTGTTGATTCTTTCGATAGGGTACACATATAGTAGCGGGAACACCAGATCCCAAATTATAACGAAGATTCTGGTAATATTTGAAAAATACAATTTTAACATTGTTCAAATCCTTATTATTGTTTTATTGGTTGGTATTTTAGTTTGAAGACGCCATTTTTCTAACGAACGAGCCGAACTACGCGTATTCTGGACAACCGTCAATGTTTCTTCCGTGAGTATGAGGAATAATTTCAATTGGGAATTAATTTACATTCCCAAATAATTTAATAGCAATCCTCAGTTCATTATTATGATCGGTCAATGAAATAACTAGTCACCTGTTAAGGTTGTTATAGTTATAAGTTATAATAAACGGAAATGATCAATCCATTTTAAACTTGAGAATCCTGTTGAAGTTGTTTTAATTTTATTTTGGCCATTTCTATTTCAGCTTTGTTTTCTACCTTTCCCTTATGTTCACCATTTCTATGGTCATGATGGAAAAGAACGGTATGCTTTTGGAAAGAAGCCTGTCGGCAGGTACGTTGGTCGGGAAAGCTATTGAGATGTTTTTACCTTGTTTTTAAGTATATTTTTTAATATTCCGCCAGAAAACCCGCATGAAATGGAACGTATTATTCTCCTATTATTATTATAACTATGGGCTCAATTATTTAATTCATAAAATGTCTAGTTTTAACTCGAGTATTTAAATTTTAAACATTTAACATTTAAACATTATCAAGGTCTTTATAATTTAATTTATATAATATTTGGGGTGTACGGACTGTAACAATTCAGTACATTAGTGAAAATTAGAGCGTCTGTCTGCTTTTATATGTTTTTCGTCTTTATATTTCAGTGAAAAATTCTTAGAATAAAATGACATTAATTTTACCACGTCACTTGGATACGACTTGCACTACATTTCGTAATATACTGTTTGTACGTTCTCTTAATTAAATTTAGAGGACAATCCTTAGTTATTCTACTGGGCACATACCGTACTTAAATAACATTTTCTATACGTTGTTGTAAGAAGTGTTAAAGTTGTATTCGGTACTGGTCTCCTCTCACCGTTGGCTGGCTGTGGTTCGATAATTTAAATAGGGATTTTCTAAAAAATGTTTGCGATTCATTTATTCCGTTTTTCTGTTTGCAGGAATGACTTTCACTGAGACCGTGATGGCCCATCTTGTGAATCAATTTATTTTCGTCGGCCTCCAGATTGTCATAATGCTCATATCGTGTTACGGAATTTACGGCAACCCGATCGAAGGCAGTTTTCTCCTCGTGGTCTTCATCATTTTCCTCGTCGAGGGCCTCGGCGTCGCCTACGGTAACTTCTTTTCCTTTCATCGCTCCATCTTCGAATAATGTTCTTGTTCCCGCATTTTGTTCCGGGGACAAAACTAACCGATAACAAAATGGCATATTTTTTTTAAGCTCAATCCCTCTTCCGGTTGGCACCAGAGAGAAAATTTTGCTCTCAAACTGCCTACCGACTGGTTTTTTAAGATTAACTTCTGAACTGTCCTAAACTGTACTCAGTCTATTTACAGTGACTCACAAGCTGAACTTCAATTGTGACAGATTACGGATTTTTATGGAAAGGACTTGTTTTGGGAGTTTAGTGCGAGATTCTGTTCAAATAGGAGTAAACAGCATTCTTATCATTTGAATGCTAGATAAGGTGTTTCATTTGCGATTTACATTTTTGTTGTTTTCGATTGCTACTGAGGATTTTAAAAAATATTTTATTATACATTTATAAAGGCTGTGTGGCGAGAGCTCTTATTAAGTGTATCCGGGCCGTAAGTACCTCAACATATTCCCAACGGATTGCAACTGAAGAAGGCGAATCTTCGGCGTATTGCCGAACGGCCGAGTGTAGTATTCGCTGACCCCGAAACAAATATTTTAAATTAAATCAACAGAACGTCTAATCTAGTGGGGTCCTTTAAATATTACAAATTTTCAAAATTACAAAAAAAAGTCTTTAAGAAAATAAGTACGAGTGGCTTACAATTCTAGCCTCGCCGCTCGTTTGCTGCTTGTTTGGTCCACGGATGGTTTTCAGGCCGAAATCAGTTTGACGACTAAGCACCGTTTCATACACTGATGAAGTTTAAACATATTTATTTATTTATATAATCTTCTATTTTAAAGGATATCTTTTGGGATTCCTGTTCGAGGCCGAGAGAATAGCCTCATTCGCCGCCGTCGGATCTATCGTAATCCTATTGGACATATCGAGTAAGTACCTGAAAAGTTAAAACAGAAAAATATTGTTACCGTAGTTAATGTGTGCCACCTGAACGGATCGACCAGATCGCATTTTTCACTTTGAAATATTTAACTCCAAGTCCTGCGCCGTACGAAAACAATCATAAAATATTTTGATTTAGAATACCCGTTTTGTGTTCCGCGAGGGGTTGTAATACCGTAGATTTCGTGTATTTCTGTCTCCTCTCGCTGGTTTGGTCTCTTGGTAGACCGGTTTCGGATGCTCGCCGTCTTCAATAGCGATGGTAGTCACTTCGGCACTTTAGGTTTTTTTTTTGGCATCCTTACTGCACTGTCACTGTCCCTTGTACTGTGGTGGTTGTGTATTGTGTTTTCGGGGGATTGTCTTTATCTTATACGGATTTGGACGGATTTTGTTAATCGGCTTAATTTTTTGTCGGATTATCGGTCAAATATATATTTGATCACACAACTGGTTACAACTATTAGGTTCTGACTCCAAATAATATGGCAGGAAACCTATCCGATATTGTGTATTTATGATCATAAAAGTTGATCACCGTTGATCCAAAATTTATTGAAAAAAGTTTATTTTTAGTAATCTAGTTAATCGGTACCTAACGAACCTCCCACTGACTGTTTGTTTTTATAGGCGATGAGAAATTCTAAACTTGTGGTCAGTTATATAATTCTAATATAAATTTAAAAGATAAAATTATAAAGATAATGTATAATTATGGCTGGTACTCAGCCCATTTTAAGCCGTACCCAGGTTGTCTTAGGAGCGGTAATTTCGTATAAATGCCTGTTGCAGCTTTACTATGGCCGATAGAAGGTATGCATTGGTTGCTGAGGCATACGATGTTCCTGTTCCCCGTGGTGCCGGCCATCCTCTCCTACCAGTCGGTGGCACTGAGGGGCTGGTCGATACTCCACCCGGGGGTCTACTTCGGGATACTGCAGACCCTCGTCTGGGTCGTAATCATCAGCGGTCTCGCCTTCCTCTGCTACAGGCTGTCCGGCGTTAAGCGGCAACGGTGAACCCGTTCGACGCTCGTCCAATCTCAAAACAATTTTATCGCCCCTCTGAGGCCAATTCCTAGTCACACTTCTCTTGCCTTTACACACTTGCGTCGCCACTGCTATTAGATATTAGTCCGTCCTTCCGCCTCTCCCAAAGGGACTGCATTTATAACGGAAAGAAGATAACTTTGAATAAAACAGAGATGATGTTTCTCGCATATTTGGAGTCAACGGGCTTTGGATTGACCCTGGGGGTTTCATCTCCTTATCCTATGTAAGTATCCTAACATCAGGGTAACCCTTGACGGTATCCTAAATCAGGGATTATCAACCATTTTTTTAACCATGGTGCTCTTTCTATCTTGTTTTTTTACTGCGGCCCTCCTGTATTATCGGTAAAATATGTAAACATCCTGTTTTTTTATTAATATAACAGCGAGAGCAACAAGGATGAGTAACAAGGATATAGAGCGTCCTGAGAAAGACTACACGGGGGCTTGTGAATTAAATTAAAGTTAGGAGAAATTCTGTTCTAAGAAGCGTATCAACAAAATATCGAAGGATTATAAGAAAAAGGAGGCTTCCTTGAAAGACATGAGTAAAACCTAGCCCGGTAATAGGTAGACCCTTTCTAGGAAGACTTTACTGCCATCTTCCATTTTGTTGCCCCGTCTTCCTAGGTCTGTGAGGGCTAGGATCCCATTTTCATTCCCTACTATTCATCTGTGGTTCCCAGGGGGCGGGAGAGTTGTGACTAACCAAATAGACAACAAATACGTGTAAATAAAATGTATCCAATCTGGTATCGTCAATACAAATAAACAATAATCCTTAGAATATTCACTGGTCATAATTTCCCTCGTGGGAATATCGTATGCTCGGAAATTGAAAACTCTCCAAGTACGAGAACTTGCGTTTCCAAGTTTACATCCTTACACGAAACACCACCTGCATCTCTGGACATCGCCAATATTTGAGTATGCCTTTCTCTATCCAATTCCTCATTAATCACTTTCTAAGCTGAAACTTATCTTAAACAGAACATTTATCTACAGGATTAGGAGGATTCCCTTTTTATCTTTACAACTATCTTCTCAATTTTAGAAACGAACAAAACTGAACTCTTTTCTATTATATCTTTGCCAATTGTGCTAAACACAATTTGTTTTTTTTACTTTTGTCGTAGATGTTAATCCCATTGAAATCCTTTCTTGATTTTTAGAAAATTGTGTGCAGTTCACATAGATATATAGAACAATCAAACATAAGTCTATAGTATGTATTGTGTACGTAGATATATTAGTAGAATAAGGTGGATCTAGGGACGCCAATAGTGTACAATTAATGTATTCAGGGAATAGGAAAACGAGTTTTGTAAAGTTAATTGATTTTTTTAAATTGTCACTTGTTAAAAGTATTTTTAAATAAATGTTTAAAATGTATAGATAAGTACTGTTACTACTGTCTAAATACCTATTTTATTGTTCTGCTGTTGGACAGCAGAGAATAAAATTAGATAAAAGATAAGAAAATAAAATAAAATTGGTTTTTATTTTAATATATAAATTGTTTTGTAAATATTATTACGAAGAACTCTAAAAATAAACATATAATATTTGTCGCTGTTTTTCCCTCAGATCAACTTACTATTCCATACTTTTCCCGATCTTCTGTCTCCCCTCGCAGGTTTCGTCTACTACTAAATCGGTTTGGGCTGTACGCCACGTTCAGTAGCTCTTTCTGCCAGCAAAAGATCAAACCGGCGATAGGAGACGGAAGATTGAGAAAACTACTATATTCCAGTCTACTATTCCGGAAGTATAATTAATATTGACAGTTGGTTTGTTGTTAATGTTAATAACGAAAAATATCTAAATCTAAAAATGGATGCCCTGTTTTGTATATAATATTTTTATATTATTGCAATCGTAATTTTAAATTCGACTTATTGAACGGTATCCTTTCGTTTGGAGCCACATTTTAAAACGCCATTTTTTATGTGTTTCTGTTATAAAACGCCATTTTTTTTAAAACGAGCGCATGTCGTGCAGCGCTACGATCTGATACCGGATATCATCGATGGCATCGATTCGAAAGGTCGACCGAAGGTCCCAACTTCCGCCCGTGTTATACCAAAACTGCAGTATTTTGTTTCAATTATTTTCTCCTAAATAATAAGTATAAGCATTGTTGTTGGGTCATTTGTTCTTATGTTAGATAGGTTTCTACTTTTCGACAACTTTTATCAGTCAAATTAGGAGAGGCCGCCCTATGCACACAGAACCCTGTCTGCCCCTATAATCAAGGATATCGAAAAAAATGACGAAGCCAATACGACTGTGTACAATATAATACAAATTTAAAAAATATAGAAGAAAATTAAACTATAATCTGCAATCTTACTTTTTTAATTTGTACTCGATTACTGTTTGTTATTAGCAATCACCTTTTTCCGCTATATATAATAGGCACAGTAATATATTACTTTATAACAGACTCAGTTTATAAAAAAGAGATGTCTATTAAACAATTGTGATTATTTGAAACTAGCATTGAAAAAAGCGATTGTGTATGTGCGTGGTCTGTGTTATTATATGATTTCCTCCCCGTCGTCACAGAGAGGTCGGGCGATCGGTTCGATACTTCAGTCGACCCAGCGGAGAGAGCTCAGCAGGTAAGTTAGACCGCTATTAATTTTTAGTTTATTCGGAAAATTAGTTAATAAAATAAAACCGGGTACAAATTATGCCTCATTAAAGTTGTTAATATTTTGATAAGCTTCGGTAGGATTCCCCAGGATAATAAGGTTTTTAATTTACGCTATACATAAATAAATAACATTACATACATATATAATATATATAACGGTTTTATATACAATTAATAATATACATAGTTATAATCATTATGCTGTAAATAATAATACATTAAAATGTAATTATTTTTATGTAAAATTTTACTTTAAACTCGATAAATAAGATGTATTAACCTGTGTTTATTATTTGTTTGGGACCATTACCAAAAATAGTATTTATAGTTTGCAATGGCTGGCGTAAGAATCCCAATCTAGATTCTTCCGAATTTCGGTAAAATCTATGCCGGATTACCGAGTGAATTCATATCCGTTCGTATTGAATTCAATTTTTAAAATGAATGAAATCTGGTCAGCCACACAAATTGTTCTGTTGAACGGAAAATTATAGGGGAAAATCGTTTTTGGGGCGGTATTTCGCCAAATAGAGCATGGTATTTTATTAATATTAAAATTTAAAAAAACCGTTCGTCCCCCAAATTAATCCCAGGGACACAATCTGTACATGAAACACAGTTTCGCAATGCCGAGCTTCGAAATGTGTGAACTGAGCGGTGAAACCGAGGCCGGGGCACTGATCGAAGTGAGAGGCGCATTTATGGGATATTCCTCTGGGAACTACGTACTTAAAGGACTCGAAATGACAGTACCGCAGGGAATCATGTAAGTCTAATTTGTTTTTGTCGCCAATTATATCTTGTGGTAAACCGATTTCGGCCGTCCTCAGTAGCGTTCCGACTGTAAACATAAGAGCGTCGGTGTTGCAAGAGATAATTTATTTATTTTACCGTAGATTTCGTGTGTTTCTCTCTCCTCTGGCTGGTTTGGTCCTTTGCTAGACCGGTTTCGGCTGCTCGCCATTTTCAGTAGCGGTGTTAGTCACTTCTGGCACTTTAGATGTTTTTTGGTCATCCTCACTGCACTCTCACTGTCACTTGTACTGTGTGTGGAAGCGCCCCATGAGGATGGCGCGGAAATGTACCGAACCAAAGTTTGTTTGGTGCACTTGCACCGATAAACTAGCGCCCCCTGAGGGTGGTGCGGAAATGTACTTAACTAAAGGTCGTTTGGTGCACTTGCAGCGATAAACAAAGTCCGTCCCAACCCAAATAAGACAAACAACATCCCCCAAAAACACAATAACAAGACAATACACGACAAACAGACAGCCACCACAGTACAGGTGACAGTGCAGTGAGGATGCCCTAAAACATCCAAAGTGCCAAAAGTGACTAACACCGCTACTGAAGATGGCGAGCGGCCGAAACCGGTCTAGCAAAAGACCGTACCAGCGAGGGGAGACAGAAACACACGAAATCTACGGTATTCCAATCCCTCGCAGACCACAAAACAGGTATGTTAAACTCATTTATTTTAATTTTATTATCGGGTTATGAACGGAGCGTATATAAAATTATATAACGGTTAGCGCAACTCAAAACACAATACTTGCATTACTCTCGATCTTAAACCGCGTCAATGCCAATTTACCGTTTATATTATCCATCACAAAGGGATTCGCTGAATCTAATAGGTTTTGTTGATATTTACATTCACCAATTCTCCGGTTGGAGCCGGTCCCATCGTAACTATTTTAATGCATGGGAAATAATGAAAACAATTCGTTTCCAAAGTTGTGAAAGAAATTGTTTTGCCAAGTTACGGGCTATTGGGGCCGAGCGGGTGTGGCAAGACGACGCTGATCAACGTCCTACTCGGGATCAGCAAGCTGCGCGCCGGACGGGCAACGGTCAAATGTACTACTGAAGACATCGGGTACATGCCTCAAGTGAGTGGAAACAGACTGTACTAACGTTTTATTGCAAAACTGTTTATGTTACAGGCTTCCTATTGAAAATCAAGCGTGGAATCCACAACGTACGGGAATCGAAGAGGCGATGGTACAAACCGACTCCGCGACAACTGATCACAGCTGTTACTTACAAACAAACTAATAATTTGCAACTGCATTTTCAAATATAACGGTGTATGCCAAAACACCTACAGAAGTCAATCCAAATAAAACTGACTACTGAGGGTCTAGCTTGGGTAATAATATGTTTTTTCGCAGGACATAGCTCTCTACGAACAGTTCAGCATTATGGAAACGCTACACTATTACGGCCATATTTACGGAATGGAGTCCGAGTATATTTCAGAGCGTACCGCCGAGCTCCTCTCCTTCCTCGAGCTTCCCAACGGGCAATGCGTCATCTCAACGCTCAGGTATTGGATAACAATTAATCTATAAATAAATTAGCAGTGTGGAACGTCCAAAACTACTATCGCCATTGGTAAAACCCCCTTATAAATTTTCACAAGACAACAAATATCGAAATAACGACTGTTATTAACGAAACACTCTGATACAAATTGAATTCACTACAACGCGTTGTGTCCCGGCTAAGATCGACGAAAATAAGAATGAATTTACTGAGAATAAATTTTAAAATTATTTATTTATGATCATTCTTACTGTCTGCCCTTGCTGACTTGGCTATCGTCTTCAGTACCAAAAGTCTTTATTTTAACATTATGCTTATGTCTCTTGTTTTTATTATTATTACTTTACTTAACACATTTTTTATTATTATTATAACAAAACAAAATGGATATAGACTATTATCCAGATATAGCAAGAATTACGATATTCTAAACCTCCTAAACTTACAAACGTTTTTACATTTGTATTCTAGCCATCGTAAATAATTTAGTGAATGCTATCTAGAATAGTATCTTCCTATCAAATAATTAATATTCGTTGACTCTAAGTGGTGGTGAACAGCGGAGGGTTTCACTGTGCGTGGCAATCCTACACAATCCTCGACTTCTTATACTGGACGAACCTACTGTAGGCATAGATCCTATTTTATCCAGCAGGTAACTATTCTTTTGATAGATTAACTTAGACGTTTCAATATTCAAGTTTACATACATGCATATTAATAATTTATAACAGGTTTTTTTTTTATTTTGGTTTAGTATATGGAACAAACTTCTGCATTATTCGAAGAATGAGAAGAAAACGATACTTCTGACAACGCATTACGTAGAAGAAACGAGGCTTTCGGACATGGTAAGTGCCGGTGAACGATACGTTTGATGTATGATGTAAATTAAGAGTTTGTATGACGTTAGAAAACGAGTGGAAGACATTTTTTTTATCTCTTTTATTGTTACAACTGTAAAATTACACAATAAGCAACATTGATGAAATCACTAGCTACACTAGTTAACAATTAGAGGAGAAACCCACTAATTCCCCCCTTTTTTATTATTTTTTTTTATTTATTTATTTTATTTTTAATTTAATTTATTTATTTATTTATTATTATTAAACTTTTTATTTAATCATTTAGGTCGCGTGGCCACTTCCTTTTCAGGCGTCTGTAAGGAACGTTTGGGATGTCGGGAGATAGTAGGGTTTGGACTAGTGGTGGAAGAAATTTAGAATTAAAAAATAAATATGGTAATATTTAAAAAAAAATACGCACGGCGTGTCCTCCAGGGATATCCTCGCGAATACGTCGTCAGACGTCTGTTGCAGCTTGCAGCCCCGTTCTGTGGGCTTTTGTCGGTAAACAAATAAACGGGTAAAAATAACGTTTTTGACGATGAATCGGCAGGTTGGAATGATGAGAGGCGGGGTGATGCTGACGGAGGCAGCCCCAGGTGCTCTGATGGCTGAAAACAACTGCGATACTTTGGAGCAGGCGTTCTTCATACTGAGCAAGAAACAGACCGATTCATATGAAGAGAAGGTGAGTAGTCATTTTCCACATCGATGCATCTAAAATTTATTTATAAATAAAGTTAGCGCGGTAGTTTAATATCGAAGTTTTCCAACTTGAATACTACGTCGGGGGATCTTGAAAAATAATTCGTACATTTTGTGTAAGAGAGATAATATTTATATTATTGTGATTAGAAATATTGTAACGACCGAATTTATTTCCTACTTTAGGACCTTTTTATTGGATATTGGTAGTCAATAGTTGATGTCGACATTTATAGCTGCCCAGAAAAATAGTCAAATATCATGTTTTATTGTCAGAAACGGACATTTAACAATCTTGTTTTAAAAATGTTGTTTTACAGAGCGGTCCGGATGTCTTGGCAAAAATCGAGCAGTCGTCTTACGACTACAGGAAGCGGAGGTACATCAGCGCCAAGAGGATTTGGGCTCTGATGATCAAAAACTTTTACTGGATGAAACGAAATTCTGGGTAATTCGGCTAAAACAAAATGTCGTAACGCCTGATTGCCGCATTGAGCGAGTTCTCAAACCTGATTTTACTTAGATGCTAGCGCCGCTCTGACTGAATTTCAGCCGTCTGGAATGTCGGGGCGATTCAAAAGTGGGATTGACATTTGTCACAGGACTGTCACGTTCCTGATGGTGCTGCCGTTGGTACAGTGCGTCCTGATGAACGTGACCGTCGGAGGGGAGCCGAAAGGTGTGAGCGTGGCCGTGGTCAACGACGAGCTGGCCGGTTGGGAGACGGCATGTTGCAACATGTCGGCCAGCGCCTGCACTCCAGAGGAAACACTCTCCTGCCGATATATCAAAAATCTTCGCACCAATCGAGTCAACATTGTAAGCTCCCATTTTCGTTTTCCTATACCCGTCTTCTGGTCTGCGTAGGTTTGTAATACTGTCGTTTTTAAATTGACGGCCACCCAGCCGACATGGTCGAGAAATCAACTGTTGGAAACAAAGCTTTACTGTACGTAAAGCTCAGTATTTTAATATCATAAACCATATTTTAATATCATAGACCATAGTTTTTTCGGTATATTGGTTGCCTTTGGGGACTCATAAAAATTATGAGATATTTCTTGTTTCGCATTTATTTCTTTTACTCGACTATCTGCCTTCTTCATCAAACTATTAATACCAGGTAATAATGAATAAATTTCTAACGATCCTCCGATTTATCTTCGTCCCCTCTGGTTCAGCTCCTATTTTAAGGTAGATTTCGTGTGCTTCTGTCTCCTCTCGCCGGTTTGGTCTTTTGCTAGACCATCTTCAGTAGCGGTGTTAGTCACTTTTGGCACTTTTGACGTTTTTTGGGCATCCTCACTGCACTGTCACTGTCACTTGTACTGTGGGGGTTGTCTTGTTGTGTTGTGTTGAATATATACGTGTATCGTTATTGTGTTTTGGGGCGTGTTGTTTGTCTTCTTTGTGTTGACGGAAACACACGAAATGTATGGTATTCCAACCACTCGCAGACCACAAGACAGGTAAGTTAAACTCCCTTTGTTTCCAACCGTTTGATCTCTCGACAATGGTGGCGATTGGACGTCAATTTATCCCGTTCGCTCAATCTAATATTTTAGACGTTTTAAACGTTCCAATAGTAATTTATATTACAATTCTGAGCGCACAAACTATTGTCGGATGTAGTGGTTGAACCTTTTAAAAGTGCTGTCAATTAAAGTTTGACAACTTGAACCCTATTTTCAGGTGGCCTACAAACGTCTGGGTGACGCTTTCGAAGCTGCCAAAAGCAACAAGGTGTGGGGTGTAGTGCATTTCGGGAAGGATTACACACCCTCGCTGCTCGAGAGGATTGAGCATGCCACGAAGGCCTCGACCAGGACATTGGAACAAGGCGAAATTGAAATCTGGCTCGATATGTCAAGTAGGTGATAGAACAGTACGCCCAATCCAAGTAGGGAACGGCAATAGAAGTAGAAATAGAAGTAGTAGCAGGAAATCGGAAGCAGTGGTAGCACGGACAGGAATTTTAATAGCTATAGCAATTAGTTGTCCACCTGCCAAAGAGGTAGTCGGGGCTTTAACTTTGCCAGTAACATTAACAAGTGAACAATAGTAACCATAAAGTAACCAATAAGACCTGCAAAAGTTCAGCAGCAAACTACAGAGTCAGAATACCTGTTTTGTGGCTTTTGAGAATGCCCGAAAAACATACAGAGTGCCAAAGTGACTAATACCGCTATTGAAGATGGCGAGCAGTCGAAACCGGTCTAGCAGAAGGCCCAACCAGCGAGAGGGGAGAGAAACACACGAAATCAACAGAATCAGAGTAACAGTCTTTTGCACTTTCGCCCGCACTCTTTTCAGCGACGTATATTTTTTTAAATTACGATTTTAAAACTTATATTACGGATTAATACCGCCTAAATGTTGTGATAATATTCTTTTGGCGATACGGTAGCTGAAACCTTGTTTCCGTTGCAGACAATGTTGTCGGTAACTCATTGAAGAGAGACATAACTTTGGCTTTCAACGATTTTCTCAGGGGCGTATACAAGGATTGCGGACTCTACGTGGGAGCAGCTAAACTACCGATAGTTGTATGTGAAAGTAATAAATAATCCAATAATGAACTAGAGAAACTTCAATTTTGTTCATGCTTCAAAATGTTAGTAAATACAGTATTTAAATGGACAATTAAGTAATAACGAGTTCAACACTCGCACTAATAATCATCAGGTTTACAGTCAGAATCCGGTTCCACGCTTTTCTATAATTAATTGTTACCTTTTCCCCAACAACTTGGTCAATGCTGCCACAGACTAAAGTACGAACAAAATTAAAGTTGATACAGCGATAGCTCACGATTACAGTTTTAGGAGAAATTGATAAATAAAATTCCTAATTTTATTAATTATATGCCGAAGTACGGAACGTTTTAAAAAATATATTTCGATCTAGCCGCTTAAAATAAATTGGAATAATCACATTTGTAACCAGGGGTCAAACAGGGGAGTTTTTTTAACTTCTAACAACACGATTTTAATTTTGTAGTTCAACAAAGCTGTTTTCGGATCGAACAATCCAAGTCTGGTCCATTTCTCGACGCCGGCAGTCATCATACTGTAAGTTCCAAAATGTTAATGTAGGTAAAATATTTTCAGTGTAAAGCCGTTAAAAATTGTTCCTTTTTTTTCTAGATCCGAATTTTATTTTCCGATTATGTACAGCGTGGGTGCAGTCCTCATGGATAAACTCGATGGGATTCTAATGCGTAGTTTGGTAGCAGGTTAGTGGCTGCTTGAAGTCATGTTTATGTATATATGTATATCCATTATACCTAATAAATCATGTTATTCATCTATGATCATTTTAATTTTGAACAATCCATTGCAATTCGGCTTCAGAGAGTTCATAACAATTCCAGGATTTTTGTTTAATACAGTTATATTTCATGTTGTAACGTGACATAAGTCAAGAATGAAAAATACATTTTTATTCTTTACACAACCATTAAACACTGATTATTTTGGAATCTAATATATATAGACCTGTGTACAGTTTAAGATTATTTCCGTAAGATAAATTCAACATCTACTTTTATGTGTCCAGTAATGTTAGAATATGTAATGAAATTAATCAAAAATATTATATAAAAATAAATGACGCTCTTTATTCCTTGTGTACCTCTGGACTGGTTCTCTAAATATTCAGGATTAATTGATATTATTTGCGGCATATGGAAAAATATTTTAAGTTTGCATTATATGTGAGACCTAAAGCTTAATATAGTGGCTTTATAATGTTCTAACAAGAAGTATGTAGTGCAATATTTTTTGATGTTCATATTTTACCGTACATTTCGTGCGTTTCCGTCTCCTCTCGCTGGTTTGGTCTTTTGCTAAACCGGTTTCGGCTGCTCGCCATCTTCAGTAGCTGTTTTAGTCACTTTTGACATTCAAAGTGCCAAAAGTGACTAACACCGCTACTGAAGATAACGAGCCGCCGAAACCGGTCTAGCAAAAGGGCAAACCGGCTAGAGGAGACAGAAACACACCAAATCTACGGTATTCCAACCCCTCGCAGACCACAAAACAGGTATTCTAAACTAGTTCATATTTTAATTCCCTGGAAATTTTCAGGGGTGAAGTTTGTTGAGATACTGCTAGTCCACGTTCTGGTCCAGTACTTGATGCTTCTGTTCGAAACGATTTTGATGATGGTTGTATTGTTCTACTTCTTCGATAATCCGTTAGAGGGCAGCATACCCCTCTGTTTACTGCTCTTGTTCCTCGTCGGTACCTCTGGCATGGCTTACGGTAAAATACCCAATTTGTTTGTTCTGTCCAGTATTCTTTAATAATAATTGTTAGTCATAATAATTACATATATTGTACGTCGATGAATTTCCACTTTTCCAGTTCATTCATCCGATTTTTCCACTCACAAATAAAACTAGGACTAGAGTTTATTAGCCCGAATGCTATAGAATTTATTTGTATTCATTTCAATTTGTTTTATGTTATACATAATTATTTTTATTTTTATTGTTTCTACATATCTCGCTGACAAGTATATATCTCACGGCTTTAGTAATATATGTCTGCATATTGTTGACTTATATTTATTTATTATATTTTATTATAGTATTCACAAAATATAATCGCGCTTGATGTTTGTGTATGCAACACTATTGTTTTAATAAGACTATCTTTCGTTTATGGTATTTTATTATGTTTCGCTTATTTAAAAAGTTTTATTAATAGTGTTAAGTGTTGTGGGGGGCTGAAGGCTTTTTGGCCTTCCATGGATTTTGTCATCTTACCCAGAGCCCGCTTCAAGGGCTATATAAACCTGAAGGGTGTAATATACGTGACTTATATACGAATAAGGGATCTTGTTTATTAACAGGGATGTTGTTATTAAATTAGCACACACGTTAATTTTAAAGATCTAATGGCCAGGCAGTTTTACGATTAGTACCTAATACTAAACGGATGAATGAAACAAAGCTAATATTCACCTTCCTCAATTTGTATGGAATATTTGATACAATATACAATGTATATTAATGAATTAAAATATGGTTTCGACAGGAATGTTTGTGGCAGTAGCGTGCGAGTCGTTTTCATCTGCGACGTTCATCGGGCTGGGCAGTTATTTCCCCCTGTTCGTACTGAGCGGTGAGTCAAAAACTGATGTTATTACCAACATCAATACGCCTTACGGTGTCATATTTATGATTTTTGAATCGATCACTCGATTTCCGACCGCCTCTCCGGTCCTAATCTAATAATATATAGTACTCTCGCTGTAAGGCCTCCGACGGTGGTTACATTTACCCTCGTCACTACGTCCCTGTATTGAATATATACAGGGTATGTGTTGTACCATACCTAGGTATGACAACGCACGGAAGACATAAGTCACGCGCATACTTGATTTAATAATCGGAATAATTTCAACAATGACGAAATAGATTTCGATAGAAAGAGTAAATAGGGATAGATTTCTGTAATTTTGTGTAAGTTTTAAGGCCGAAGTGAGAGATCATTCCGTATTTTGCTCTGTGCTTCAGGGATGATCTGGCCTCTGCAAGGTATGCACTACGTGTTGAGGACGGTGGGCTTCATGCTTCCTCTCAGCCTCTCGATAGAGTCGTTCAGGGCCATCTCGACGAAGGCCTGGAGTATCGGCCATCCGGTAGTCTATTCCGGTTTCATCTCATCCTCTGCTTGGTCGTGCGCTCTCTCCGCGCTCACCTTCGCCCTCATCAAACTCCGCAACGACATCAGACTGCTCTAGCCCAGAACACCGGCAGGTTGAAAAACAGCGCGGACAAACAATAAACTAACTACAAGAATGTTTTCAAGTTTAACTTTTAATTATTAATGTTCCACAATTTACCGAAAGCACACTGCCGCTGGCGATGGCTTGAAGCCGAATCCGGTTTAGCATAGTCATCGACACTGGGTAGCGGATCAGATGAATTATGTTATTCCGAACCCTTGCCAACCTCATTCTAAACTAATGAAAAAATACAAATATACACATATATCTGTCATACTATAATTTTCACAGACAGCGAATCGTCAAGATATACCTGAGTTCCTCTGTTTCACCACAGATATGCTATTGAGAAAGCCGAAGCTTTGGTCTGGCGAGGGCCAAAAAGCAAGGGAAGATGGACACTTACACTTCCACATTACAGTACTTAGCATAGCTTAGTATAGCTGTAGAGTGGCCAGAAATCCTTCGCATAACCTGGTTTTAGTGTTAACATTCTAATACCGTTCGGGGCGTACGATTTCCATGTTGTGATAAAAAATAAAACAGAAATTTTTCGACTCCCGTCCCTTTTTTTGGTCCTACGCTAGACTGGTTTTTGCTTCTCGACTTCTTTCGACAGAACTTTAATGATTTATGAATGTCGCTGACCACACAAAAACCTTCGGTCATGTTCGTAACCGCAAACATCATCAGGGGAACTATAATTATGCGCGGTATGAGATTTATATATGCGTTTTTATATTTATCTAGCCAATTAATATACATCTGTACCAGTGATATTTGTCTTTCTTTTAATTGCAATTATAAATGGAGTAATCACATCTTGAGTGCTGGCCTATACTATCTGTTAAATGTACCATCTGATTTAGCCCTCCATTCTGAGACCTCAAATTTCAAACCAATAACACTCATTCTTATACATTTCATAATTGTTATTATATCCTCGTATGCCAGTTATTAGTTGTTTACGGAGCGCGCGGTAAAAACAAAAATAATTCAATGACGAGTCGATAATCTTAATTAAAAGAAATAATTAAGAGAAGACGTAATTTTTGTTTTATTTCCCCCCTAGATAAATCTAATTTCGGAGCCTCAATTGATAGCACGGATTGATAGGGTGGACTGGGGTTTTTCCACAGTATTCGCCCCGATTGAAATGAAGGTCAACACAAGAGAAACAGCAAAATTATAAAACAAACAAAACAACAGGACGGAAATGGTGATTATAAAGAAAGCGTTTATTACATAGTGTAATATTAATTGCACAATGTAAATAATGAACGTCAGGGCCAGTTATGGCCAGTTCATGTACTTTAACAATATTAGATTAAAATATATGATGAGCCTTAATACAAGTCTGTCGTCAGCCCAGAGGTTATGGGGATTACTAAAGGGATTGTAGGATGATCTGATAGACTAAAACATCAACAAATTTCTGGGACAGTTGGTATTTTTGAATGGTTCGAAATTATCGGACGAATAAAGTTCCAGGTTTTCAAACAGCCGTCAACAGAGAAACAACAGAGGGGTTTAAACATATTTTCATATAGAGAGGCCATTCATTAAGGCCTAAAAAGGGTTATAAACATCGACTCAATCATTTACCATAATACTTCCTAGGCAAACAATCGTAGGTATGTGAGTGAATAATATAAAAAGTATGAGGAGAATAAATTTACGTGTTTTCCATTGGATGCTTTAATATTGATTTTGGGAAAGGTTAAGTAAGCAGGTTGAAAACCAAATGAAAGGATAATTTTAGATTTCTTTTTCAAGGTAGGCGTGGGTGACCTTGCTTTTTCAATTACCTTATCTCCTCGTCTTCTTACAGCGGTCAAGGTGTCTTGTAATTTCAGTGTACGCTCAGGGTCAGCTGAGGGTATTAATTTCCCAGCAGAGGAATATGAGCGTAATTTCCGGCTTAGTTGTTCTTAGACTAGTGGAAACAAATCCCCAACTCAGTTTAAAGAAAGAAGCAAAGGGGAGACTAAACTCCCGAAAGTGACATAAGTATTATTTACAATGTACCGATATGTCTGCCATGCGAATGAAAAAGGAGGAAGGAAATATAAGTACAAAACTGACATCTTAACAAAATTTATTGGTGTTACTAAAAAACTTCCCCTCTTGCCCACCGTGCCGACACCGTGACAGAATTGCTGTTTACTCCTATTTAACCATTATTTTAAATTTAATACAATAATTAGCCAATTTAATAACCCTTAAATGGTTGGACTTCCCAATTCAGCAAGTTCACATAATTAGACAAGATTAGTGTCTTCTAATATTATAACAACGCCAACTATAATATAATTCTACGTTAGTTGAAAAGTAAAAATCAATAACTGGAATTCCCTGATAATTAGGTACACCATTAAACATTAGTCAAGAATAACTAATTACAATTTTAAGTGCTGAGAATAAAATACATTGATCATCTTGAATGTTCTTGAAAAAACTACCCGTTGTAATACTTCATGTGGATCAAATAATCAAAAAACAAATGTGGATCATTTAAAAAAATAAACTGTCCATTTTCATATAACTATATACTGGACATATTTACTTGATTATTAATCCGCAATAAATCTATTTTTGTATATTCTAAACTGTTGCCAAGGGACTAAATAAATTAAAACTTTAAAACAGTATTTAGGATGGTATTTTCTAATAGTGTGCATATAAAAAAAAATTGCAGACATCTAAATATTTACATAAATTTTGTCCACCTCAAATATTCTAAACCCCATTAAATTTCTATTCATTTTATTCTAAAATAAGAAACGTGCGAATAAATTTCAGTATGAATTTTCAGGAGTTCTGTGGAAGGGAGACAGGATGTCTGAGTCCTGAAGCCCGAGCCCGAGTAATATAGTCTGAGTCCTGAAGGCTGAACAAGAATGTTCTGAAATCCTGAAGCCCAAGTCTCGAAACCGGATTACTGAAGCCCAAGTTCGGTAGCCTGAGTCTCTAAGACTAAGTCTGTCCAAATGACTAAGTCCTGTACCCGTCGGTGTAGTTGAACCTCCCGTTTTCCAAGAGCTTGTTCACGTTCCCGATGAGGATCCTGTAGTTGATTTCGTCTTTCGGAATTTTGCCGACCATCACATTCTGAATTCTCGAAGTTAGCACAAATATCTCGTTGCCTACCACCTTAAGCCCAGAAGGGAACTGGAGACGATCCGGATCCTGAAAATCACGAGTTCCTCCATTATTTATCTTTGTAATTAGTTGTACTAATTAGGTACAAATAGTAGATTATAAATGAACTTTCACTAGCCCAATTATTATTCTGTAGAACGCGTTCAAATAATAAAACAAGCCTGACGATTTTCAGTCTTTAATACTCAAGGACGTTAGTACGAATAGTTAGTAATTTACAGTAACAGCGCTGACAGGATATTTCATAATTTATTTATTGATTTATTCAATAACATGATATACGCGACTGGAATTCCCTCAGTAGTGTCATATATTGGAATGACCTCTGGGAAATTTGAGCGGTCCAATCGATTTCGATCTTCTTGGGATTGAGCATTAAGTGTATACGGGAAGCTGAAAATTAAGACGAAGAATAGGAAACGGTATCTAAAGAAGTTTCATTAAAAAAAAAAAAAAGATCGAAGGGCAGTTTAATACTATTGAAATGAGAAAGAAAAAGACTGCGTACTAGAGATTGATCCTGATGAATCTTAAAGGAGGAAGACAGTTTCTACTATTAAATTGAAATTAGAACATTTTTTTATCAAAAATAATGTTTAAATCAGCCTTTTTTTAAAACTGTAACTATAAACTTTAATAATTCAAGAATTATGCATTGCAGTATATCTGGGTACATTTTTTTAAACATTTTTTCAGGATTCATTATTACTATTTCCACTGGTTATTAAGGTATTAAGATAAGGCTAATTTTGAATTACGTTGTATTTTTCAATGATCCTGTAACCGCCATATACAATTCCTGTAGTTATTCATGAATATTTCAAAACTAACTTACCCTGGCTATGACTTTGAAGTTTTCGGGCGAGTAGGCAGACGAGGTGTTCCAGGCTATCAAGGAATTGCTTTCGAGGTCTGCGAATATCATGACGTTTCCGCCGACCATTGCCATGACCGAGACGTGGTTCCTCCTCTGGAATTTCGTCATCCTGAAATTGGCCGGTTCCTGACTGGCGGCTTCGTCTATCAGGTCGTCCGATTTGATCGAGCCCTCGCGACCAGCCGAAAGACTGTGGAAGTACACCTGCGAACTCCCTTCCCTCACGCCGTTCTTTCTTCTCGGTTCCCCTAGGTCGAAAGTTATCATTTCAAATTAAAGAATATGTTTCCGATCGTTAACTCGCTGTGTAAATCTGGGGACATACGCACCTGAACTGAGGGGTCCGGCCCAACCATCAAATATTAACAAATTTCGAATCGTACAGTCGAAGATATTACCCAAAATAATCGTCGCACTCTGCACACACAAGTCCCGTTTGTCCGTGGCCTTGCCATAAAAAAATATTACAAATTTCACTCCCGAATTAGGTATCGCAATCCCGAGTTGGGTAATTATAGGTATAACGTACCAGAGTATGGTAGGTATCGTATGTTTCTGTCTCCTATCGCTGGTTCTGTCTTTTGCTACTAGACGATGCTACGACTTCAGTAGCGATGTTAGTCACTTTGGCACTTTAGGTGTTTTTTGGGCATCCTCACTGCACTGTCACTTGTACTGTGGTGGTTGTCTGTTTGTCGTGTATTGTCTTGTTGTTGTGTTTTTGGGGGACTTTGCTTGTCTTCTTTGTGTTGCGGGGGGGGGGACGTTTGTTAAGGGCTTAAACCGATTAACAAAATCGGTCAGCGTTGTCTACTGAGAGTGTGGGAAAACCCCCTTGATCCACTCGAAAGGAAACAACGGGTTGTTGGGGAAAAAACCCTTCCTGGAAATAGTCCCGTAAAGACGCCCCAGTAACCTCGGTTATTTTATTTAATTAGTGACACCACCGCCTAATGACACACTGCTCTCACAATATTTCTAACCTGGCGGTCAGCCTTCGCCTGTGACCGGATCTCGGTCAACGACCCAAAGTAATCTCCTGGTGTCCGTTAGTTTTTACTGAACATTATTCTTTTTACCACTATCATTCTGTTTTTATAGGCGATAAGAAATCTCTCTCTGAGTGGTCAATCGTACGATGTCAGATGGATATAAAGTTTTTTTAATCGTATAAAATACTATAAATAATTGAACTAAAAAGAAAAATTATTTTCCATATTTTGCTTCTCCTGTCCTGTTTATGATCTCTATACTGGAATAATATTATGGTGTCCCTCGAGGGTTTGAATTATGATTACTGTTGCAGATTTTCTCTCTCTATAAGAGCGAATTGTTAGTAGAATTCCATAAATGACAAATCTAGGTAGAAGCGCACGTTCGGCTACCTATGACCTACCTCGTCGACACCGATATTTCACCGTCCCACCCTTGTTTCCTGTTTATACCTCGAGAGGACACGACTCACACATTTTGGTTATTTGGATTGGTATTTGGAAAATCGTACTAATGATGATATTGGCAAGGTAAACGGCATTCATACAACGCTGCACCGGATAAAAGAGTTATTAATAAGAAGCTATATAGAATCATTTCCAATTTTCTGCTCATTACACAAATACTCAGAGGGCTACAAGCAGAGAGGCCCCGATAAAACTGGAGAGAAGAAATTTTATTCACTAATGGCAATGTTCATAGGCTTTCGCCCAAGATCGCCCATTAATTATTATTTAAATGTATACCAAGACCACATATCTAATGGTTATATAAACGTCCAGAAAAGATATAAAGATCTATTATTAAATAATAATTTTCTTTATTATTTGATAATTTCCAGTTACTTAGGTTTAATTTCCTTGAAGTGCTACCATTTAAATTTGTGAAACTATTAGCTTGCAGGTGAAGTCCCGGGCACTGGCTGTGCCCCTACTCCAGTACAAAAAAAAATAAAATCAAGACGGCGAACGTCCGTGGCAAAAGGAAGAAAAGAAATTATTTAAAACTGTTTTTAAATAATTTTAAAACAAAATTCGGTGTCCGACCGAAATCGGCGCACTATCTTGTTGGTTCAAATCTTGACCCGGAGTCAACTTTACGCAAGAGTCAAAACAGAAGGCGTCAAGTGAGGTTATCTTGCCGCGATATGCGTTCCATATTCAGCGATTATTAATGTCTACGGGCATTAATAACGCCCAACATTAATTAAATAACGTCGACCAATATAAAATAACATGACGGGCGCTGAATGTAAAGAGTTGATGGGATGAATTACTTCAGTGGAGATGGATCAATCTGAGGACAGTTTGACTGCCTTATTTCACGATTAGGGTTGGATTTATTGCTCCAGAGTCTACACTCGGAAGAATCACGTGGAATACATATACTGAACTCAAACTTACAGAAACAAAACGCCGTTACAAATTTAAACTTAGACCACAAATATCACTTCCGAACAAATTAATAATTTGGAAGACTGTATTTGGAAACCGAACTGTGGAATCGAGTTTTGTGGATGCATTAAGCCATCTATATTAAACCTGCCTGTGGCCGCGTTATGGCCTGGTGAAAATAAACTAGTTAAATAAACCTAACTTAAATCTAAACGAAATACACGAATTAGTGAGATCCAATCTGATTGAAAGATAATTCCGAGGTCGCTAACAATAGATGTTGGAGCTTTGCGGCGTAGCCGGGAATTGGGGTGTCCTGTAGCGGACCGGATTTCCGGCATTTAAAAACACTCAGTTAATAAACATGGCTGAAGCACTAGTGATAGATTGTGTACAACAAATCTGTTTCTGTTCTATTAATTACATTTAGTGGATTCTAATTTTTCGCTTATAGACTCCCATCATATGTTATATATCGACAAAACGTATAAAGGAGGTGGCATTTGCCACCTCTGGGGCAAATGTCTAGTAGAATGTACGTTCTGAATGTAGAGCCCAGTTTATCTTAGCTGGACCACTGGGATCGTTGAGCAAGTACCACAAAGAGACTCAAACACTACACTACACCCTGGTGTCAGCTTGTCAGAGACCAGCCGATTTGCAATCGGCGGCTAGGAAATATTAAGAAAAGACTGGATTCTGTTACCAACGACAACGTCGAATAGGCCATCCATGAGCGTGAAGCTGATCCCGTTCAGGTTATAAAAGCCGTACATCGGGTCCGGATAGAAGTAGGGATGTTTGACTACGTGCGATATATCCTTGGACATTGAATAGACAATGAGGCTGTAGGTGACCGGGTCTGTCATGTAGACAAAGGTGTCTTCCGCCGAGTCCCTGATTTCAACGTCCAGGCTCACGGGCAAAGCGTTTCGGGCTAGTTGGCTTTCTGGGATATGGTGCTGTTCTGAAATCAGAAAATTAAATATTCGTATTACTACTAATTAACTTTGGGAATATGAATCTTATTGTTTTTTTTGGGGGGGGGGAGCTGTTTGTCTTATTGGGTAGAGAGAGATTTTGTTAATCGATTTAAATCTTAGTCCGATTATCGGTCAAATATATATTTGATCACACAACTGGTCAAAACTATTAGGTTCTGACTTCCAAATATATGACAGGAAACCTATCTGGTATTGTATATTTGCGATCATAAAAATTTTCCTGTTGATCCAAAATTTATTGAAAACATTTATTTTTAATTATCTAATTTATCGGTGCATGTGCAGCCAACGAACTTTAGTTAAGTACATTTCCGCACCACACTCAGTAGACGCTAGTTTAACGATGCAAGTGTACCCAACGAACTTTAGTTAAGTACATTTCCGCACCACCCTCAGGGGGGCGCTAGTTTATCAGTGCAAGTGCACCAAACCAACTTTAGTTCAGTTCATTTCCGCACCACCCTCAGGGGGTACTTCCAACCCCCCCAGCAGAACACAAAACAGGTATGTTAAACTTCCGGTTTACTTTCAGGGAGGGAATTAAGCGAGTGCGTCATGGAGTGGCACGTGAAACAACAGTTGTTGGTGCTTAAATGGATATCATTTTAAATCACTACTTTGGTGATTACAGCGAAGATTTGTTCTCATAACGTCAACATTGACATGTTAATTCTAATATTGAGTACTTTATAATTGTAATTGAATGGGTGCACTTACTGATGAGAGCTCCGTCCTTTTTCAAGTCGAATACCAAGATTTGGGGGTCGCAAAGCCTATTCGGTTGAGGTGCGAAGGCCTCTGTCTTGCCAGTGTCAAGGACCCAAAGCCGGCCGAGCCTGTCGATCTATAATAATTGAAAAACATTGTCGAAAACTCGAATTAACATTCAAATTTAAGTAGAGGCCTCTATTGCAAATAATCAAAATATAATTTATTTTGTTTAGAATTGGGGCAATGTCACAATTTTTACTGTTTAAATTATAATGATCCATTGTAATTGTTAAACATTTAATCGTAATAATATTTATATCTTGGTTGTAATCTGAACAATTCAATTACAAAAATGCGATTCACTAGGTAAGAAAAACTCAAACACGGTGATATTATATCCCTCTTTGACAAAGTTCCACATCAGAGCCACAAACCTCACTATCACTCACGCTCTCTCTCTCTCTCTCTCTCTCTCTCTCTCTCTCTCTCTCTCTATATATATATATATATATATATATATATATATATATATATATATATATGCACCGCATACCTTGGTCCTGAATGCTGATATTATTTTAGTGCAGTCCTTCCTCTGATGCCAGTGCTCGTTTGGGAATGGTTTCAGCCTGGGACCGCCTTCGCCCCTGAAGTTGGTGACGAGGCTGAGGGTGAAAGGTATCCCAGGCATGACGCTCGGAGTCGTCACAAACAACCTTCTCACTCCGTCTTTACCTGTACGGAAACGATTGCACCGAGTGAGAAATTAGAAAAACGGTCGCTGAATTTTGGACAATATCCGTGCAGGACCCACCCTGCGATAGCACTGTTTTCTGTTCACAAGAAGGGCTCTTGAGGAAAAAACCTAACGGCAACGGAATATTCTATGATTAATCGCAAGGGCTGAACATCACGCTTTTTGCATATTAAAATACCTAAATATTTACGATTGTTATACATTATGTGTATTATTGTTGTATTCATTTGAACTAAAAATTACTACAAACATTTGGGTGGTCTATCGACATTATGCGAACTTTATTCATTTAAATTGTAATTATACATTGTATAATTGAACGAAATAAAGAACCTTGTGAATTGGTAAAATAATGTGGGTAGTTAAGCTGCAACTTGTCGCCTTAAGTTGATGGAGTTCCCGGAAACCCCGAAACACGATTTTTTAAAATTTTAAAATCATTTTAAATTTTAAATTATTAATTTTAAAATTAATTCCGCCGTCATCGGTGATGAAAAAACGGGATTGGCCCCTGACCGTGCTCTCATTACCTGCAGGTCGGGTTATCTAACGGTTCAATCGATAACTTGCCACCTGTACTGGGAGCGGCCATCTTTCATCTGTATTTTATCGGAAAGCAACGAAATTACTGTACTATAAAAATATGTTACTTATTAAATACAATTAATAAAAGGGAGCGTGCAAAACTGAACCCTTCGGTTTCAGTGCGCAGTACATCGTCTTTGTGTCAGATGTTCAAATGTTTGTGACAGGTAAAAAATTGGTGCGATTAGATGGGGTGCAGTTATAAATAAATGTTTAAAAATACATTGTTCGCACCAAAAAAAAACATTCGGGGAGAGGAGGTACAGTGTATAATAAAGGTACAGTGACAGCGCTGTTACTGATCGATTCAATAACGTGACATACGTGAGTGGAATTCCCTCAGTAGTATCACATAGAATGTGACACTGATTTTGCCCTGAATATGCCCCAGCGCCGGTCCTCTCAATGCCCTTCATTTTTTTTATTTTTTTTTTATTTTTATTTTTTTTCCGCCTAGGTCCTCGGGTTTTTATTGTGTATTTTCCCGACTAGCATAACAATATCGTAAAAAAAATTCATGTATAATGTATTATAATATTTAAGAATATAAATGTAAAAAGGCCAATAGGCCGGAATACGTACACTAATCAAAACTTGTTTATAGCGTTGTATCGTTGTAATATTGTATTTATAGTAATAAAAATTATTTGTATCTTGTATCTTGCCCTTCATTTTCATCTTTCACATTCGCTACTGACTCGAAGATGAAGGTTGTCTTCGCTACGTTACCTTTTTCCCCCGATTTTCAGATAGCCTCCTACACGATCAATGTCTTACAGGTGAAATACCAAAATCTTAGGTGCATCACGAAAGTGAGTAAAAAAAACTGGCAGGGGTGAGGCAAAATAACAAAAGTAGCCCCAGTTTACATACCTACAAAGGCGTCGACATCAATGAAAACGGCGTTTTCGGGTACATATTGTCCGGAGTCAATGTCCCTCTGCCTGTGGGACTCGTCCTGGTAGAAGAAGTCGGCCTTGGTCCAGGTGTGTACCTCCCTGAGGGCGGGCGCCTCGGGTTGGGGCCTGTTAAGCTGGCCGGTATAGCCGGCCGCAGCTGCCGCCCACAAGACCAACCCGGCCAAAATCGGCCAAATCCCCATCAGACCGACCCAGCTCCGCATGTCGACTGCCGGCCGGCCTCCGTCAAGCCCTTTACGCCGCCCGCCATCCCCTCCAGTCGACAGGCTCCCTCCCCCCCTCAATTCACACACAACCGAAATTCACACACAACTCATCCAGTCATACTGTCTCCACTTCCACCTCTACAATCCATTCTTCTGACTACTGATTAAGTCTTTTAGCTAACCTGCCTCGAAAGTCCTGCGCGCAACTGTCGTGGACTAATGTCTTACAAGGGGCATAATTTCGAATTTGTCACTCGCTCGTCACGGAGCTCAGAAACAGGAAGTCTGGGTATACTTGGTTGAAATTTACAATTTTGGGAAAATTCGACTGCGGGAGAATCGAAATCCGTGTGCGATACGTGTACGCAGTTTGAACCACCCAGTATATTGTGTATCCATGTATGTATGAACATACATACATATGTGTAAATATTTATGAAATATGTAACAACATGTATTCCGGTTCTTTAGTCCTATTTCTGACCTTATTCATGGGCGCTTATACTATGTTGCTATATTTTTTCTTTCTTCTTGTAATAACTTCTTATTAACATGGGAAACTCAATTCTTCTCCGTTCTACATCTCATTTTTCTTAGTATTCTAGTGTGTAGAAATATATTCTCAAAGATAACTTTTCACTTGAACAATCACAGCTTCAAACTGGACCTTACATTATTTCTCTCTGTGCAAACGCCCTGGAAACACTTTGAAAGCACCGAAGTAATGATTCAGAAGGGCTTCAGAGTCTAGCAATGATAATATCATTAGAGAACGGCAAAAAATATTCGGCGCTTTGCCCCCAAAAAAAGTTACAGTTTGAACAAGTAGATTGGCTGTAGATTAGGTGGTAAATAAATCTACAGCACCACTTTTCCTCATTTGGTCACACACTTATCCGTGACCCGCGACTTCTGCTATCGGCGTTTGTAACATTTGTAATAAGCCATTCACTTTAATATTATGATGTGGGGATGCAAATATTGATTAGTCCTCGGCCTAGGCAACCTTTGCGTCTATTGAACCGTGATAACCCAAGGATAATATGGGTATATGAAGCACTCCAACTAGCGATTATGGACAGTTACTACAATGGAACGAGCTGGATATTTTCTACTCCGCTTCATTATAGCACTCGCTACTGCGGCGTATTCGACTGGCTTATCTATTAAAGAACGTAATTGTGAGTAGTCATGTGTGTGTCTAGTTGTAATGTAATTCTGCCATGTTTTTTAATATAAAATATGCAATAAATATCTTTTAAAAATTTTTTTCTTGGGAAGGAAAATTAATTAATAATAATTTTTCGCACTAACCAATGAATTGAGGATAACGAAATTGGAAAATTTTGTCTCGAAGTAAACTCTTCGTTAATTACGCCTTATTAATTAATTTATCGTCCTGAACTGTAATCTGTTGACCATTGAAAACACAGGAAAGGAGTACCCATGCGCGACATTACACTATACTAGAAATGAAAAATTATAATCCAGATTTACACCATATATGGTCTACACGCGATTACATTGTTGCTCGAGAATAACAATCTTAATCATCTAATACACTATGGAAAAAGTCCAGTGAAAATGCAAACGAAGACTCTATCGTGAGCCGCAATGCGTAGAATCTTTTTTTTTATCTTTTATTGTTACAGTCACGACTACAATTTTTTTTATATTGTATCTAGTGAAACTGCTCTCACTTGACACTCACTCACTGAACTCTCGAAGGAGAAGCCACCCAATGATGGTACTCCCGCTCCTGCCCTTACTCAGGTCGCAAGGAAATCGCGTGGCCATTTCCGCTTTAGGCGACGCACGGGATTTTCGGGAAGGGGAAGCGAGGAAAGTTGTCGAATTAAGGGATTGGAATGAAGGGATAGTTCGGAATGGAAGGATTTATATCGGGAAGCTGCTAACTCTCTAACGAATGGGACTTTTAGGTCGTTGTGAATTATTCTGTTAGAGACATATGGTGGGGTGTTGGTAATTTTTCGAAGGATTATGGATTGCAAGGATTGGAGTCTATAAGAATTAGACGGCTCGGTGGATCCCCACAGTTCGATTCCGTAGTATCAGATAGGTTTCAGTACGCAGTTGTAAATTAATAGTTTGTTCGAGAGTGATAGTTTTGATCTGTAGTCCAGGAGTTTTAGTAATAATTTGTAGCGTCGTTTCGTTTCTGTACGTTTCAGTGTTGTAGGTGGGTTCCATGTCAGTCTTCTGTCTAAGAGTTGTCCCAGGTACCGCACTTGATCTTCAATAGGAAGTTGGGACCAGTTGAGGAAAACGGGAGGACAAGTTGCTCTTCTCAAAGTAAAAGTGACGTGAAAACGTTTTTGGCAATTGAACTTAATCCTCCATTTCCTGGACCAACTTTCTATGAGGGAGAAGTGTTTTTGCAAGGAATGTGATGCTAGATAAGGATCTGAGTTTGTAGAGAGTACAGCTTTGTCGTCTGCATAGGAAGCGAGGAAAGTATCAGGATGTTGAGGGATATCGGCAGTGTATACAGAATAAAGGGAGGGACCGAGAACACTGCCTTGTGGAACACCTGCAAGTATAGGAAAGGAATCGGATAGGAAAGCGCCTTGAGAGACTCGAAAGTGTCTGTTCCTCAAGTAGGAATTAAGGATTAGGTAGTACGTGGGAGGAAGGATTCGTTTGAGCTTCACCAGCAGTCCACAGTGCCAGACCCTGTCAAAAGCTTGCACTTTATCGAGAAATGCGGCAGAAACATACTGCTTTCTCTCAAGAGCGGAGGCGATGGTGTCTACAACGCGATTACACTGATGAATAGTGGAATGTTCCGCTCTGAAGCCAAACTGATGGCCCGGTAGGATATCGTGGAATTGTAGGATGGGATAAATGCGGCGGAGAAGAAGTTTTTCTAGGATTTTGCTCATTACCGGGAGAAGACTTATGGGTTGGTAGGATGAAGGTAGGTGAGACGGTTTATGGGGTTTGGGAATCATAATGATATGTGACATTTTCCATTCGGAAGGGAAATGTGTGGTTCTCAAAACTGAGTTAAGGATGAATGTCAGTTGAAGGATAGCTTTTTGTAAAAGCTATGTTTTAGGATAGCTGTGATAAGATCAGCACCGGGGGCTTTTTTATTGGGGGCTTTTTTATTGGGGCTTTTTATTGGGGGCTTTTTTATTGGGGGCTTTTTTATTGGGTAGGGATTTAATAATATAGGATACGTCGGAAGGGTTGAAGGCGGGTGGAGGTGGTGTTAATCGGAGAGGGATGTACAATTCGTCGTCAATAAGATTGCTATGTATGGGGTCTATAATGTCAGGATGGGGTGTGAAAACGGATGAGAGATGACGAGCAAAACCGGTAGCTTTTTCTTCATCCGTCACACCCCACGTAGACCTGTCTAATTGAATAGGGCGAGAAATAGGATCGTACGAGAGGAGTTTTCGTGTGGCAGTCCATAGAGAGTCGTTGTTTGTTGTCAAAGATTCGGTGTATCTGTTAAATTTTTCTTTTCTATATTTTATCAGTAACGATTTAACACGCCTTCATAGTCGATTGTAATTCGTTTTGTCAGTGGGTAGGCGTCAGGTTTGCCATTTGGATCTGGCTCGCCTTTTTTCGGTTATAAGCAATCTTATTGTTATGGGGATGACACTTTCGTGCGCAATAGGATTTCTCCTAGTGGTCGAGTCCTTTGCAGCTTGCTGTATATTAGTTGTCAAAGTGTGGACTGCTCGGTCAGTCTGTAGCGGTGTTTTCAGTGGTATGTTTAAATCTATTTTATTGTCAAGTAAGTTTTGAAATTTGTTCCAGTCAGTAGGTCCCGTTATTAAGCGAGGAATTTCAGGGTTAAGGATGGGTCGGATATCTAATGTCAGGAGAACTGGTAAGTGATCGGAGGAAAGACAATCGAGAACTGTGACAGAGTGGTATAAACGAGGGATGTTAAAGGATATGAAATAGTCGAGGAGATCGGGGAGTTTGGAGGAATCGTACGGCCAGTAAGTGTACCGCGGTGGGGAAATTATATTATAACGGGAAGAGAGTGGGGTATCGAGCAGAATTGAGCCCCGCCCCCATTGGTTACTCTGCATCCCCACTGTGGGTGCTCCGCGTTGTAGTCACCACCGGAAAGGAATCTGGGGCCGAGGGATGAAAAGAAGGATAGGAATTGGGATTGGGAAATGGTTTTATTCGGAAGACAATAGGTAGCGGCAACTGAGAGGTCAAAAAATGGCGTATTTAGCTTGACAGCTGTGGACATGAGAAAATCGGACACGGGAGTAGGAATAAAATGATGAGAGAGGTTACTGCGAATAAAAAGTGCGGTACCGCCGTGTGGATGACCAGTTCTGTATACAGTGTAGTCGGCGATACGGATGTTTGAACGTGAAGTGAAGTGCGTCTCCGTAATCAGTGCTATGTCTATTCTATAGTCGTGTAGGATCATGTCTAGTTCGTCCCTGTTAGAGGTCCGATTCAAACCGTCGGCATTCCAAAGTAAGATGGAAAGGAAAGTTGACATTACGTCGGGATAAGCGCAGGGAGAAATGCGAACCAAAGGGTTTTTATCATAGGGATCAAGGGAGCTAACAGATTCTTGATTTCAGTGAAGAAGGAAGTGACTCTCGATAGGAGGGATGTCCAATCATTGGTGGGAGGAGGAGGTGGGATAGAATTTCTGGGTGGATGGGTGGGTGGTCTCGGTTGGACAGGAGAATGCGTAGCATTGTGAAGATAGATCGTGTTCGCGGCTCCGTTTATGCGTTTTTCTAAGTAGCCGACGTTAATGACAAAAAGAATAAATCCCTCATCCATTTTATGGGTTGTATTTGAAAATTAATCTTAGTAATCAGAACTCAGTCGTTGATGTCATGATTCGCCGCTAATAACTCACGCTGAAATTCCTTCCGCTCCTTTCTTCGTACTAATGACTGTTTTACACTGTTTTATGTTCCAGTGGATTGCTACAGTGGAGATATTCCTTTCTCGGAAGATAGTCTTATCGTCCGGTATCCAGGAAATGGTATTCCGTATTCAAACAATGCTAAATGCAACTGGAGAATATACCATACAAGTCGCAAAGAAATTACACTTACATTTACCCGAATACAGGTACTACAATTCTCGTTCCATTCCGGCCAATCAGATGATTCTACCGTGTGAAAATAATTGTATTGAGTTCAGAAAATGTCCGAATATTATTACTGAATGAATAATGAGCTGCTGGAATGTATTCATATACTCTAATACCTTGAGATTGTTTCAAGAACTGCTTTTCACGAAGCATAGACGGATAAGTGCTAAAAGAACATGTTCTTCTTCTCTTCCGAAAATCTCTGTCCGGTCACACTCTCATTGTGAATGTGCTGAGTTATTGTTCTTTTCCTTTTCAGTAATCATACTTCTAGCTTTTTTAAATCGTATTTTATGAATTATTTTATTCTATAATATATGCAGGAAGAGAATACTATTATTTCATTCTCAGGATGCTAATCGCGCTTGACATTTTAGCTTGAGATTAAAAATAACGATGACTGTTACGATTATGTAACTGTGATGGGAGGTGGAAAGATATGCAAACCAACAGCATCACAGTTTAAAGGCCGCACGATAGATCTATCTTTTATAAGCGACGGAAGCAACACTTATACTGGTTTCGTAGCGAAAATTATCCGTAAGTTGACCTTAAAAATTGAAGTTTGCTGCTAATGACCGAGGATCGATGGAGGAGTTATTAAGCTGACCGGGATTATTCATTTCTGTTTCAGTTAATGCCGTTTGCAGCCCCGGAGAGTGGAATGGTAATAAAGTATATATTTTATTTACTAAAACAGATCACATTTATTATGTATTTGTTAAAGTACACAAAATAACGTTATTTATAATATACAATCAGGACCTAATTTACTTTTCTTGTCTAAAATAAAATGAAATATATACATTACGCGTCAATAAAGGAAGATTTGCGTTTCTTTCAGGAGAATTATTGACTGCATTTACCTTCAAAGTACTGAAACCCGAGTGGCCTTTCATTAGTACGGGTAGGAATGTGCCATTTGGTTATAATGAAATTTTTTAATTATGGTGTTTTATATATAAAGATTTATAAAATATATTCTCTTCTCTGATTGCACCCACTCTAGATTCACAACGAGCGATAAACTTTTTCGGCAATAAGTCATTGAACAATCAGGTCCTCGGCGAAATAATTGTCCCTAGAGAAGTTGCCGACCAAGAAATCTGCTATAAAGGAACATATTTAGGTAACTGACACCTTAATATACACCTAATACTTCGTTATGATTTCAGCATTGCCATTAGGGAAGTTGGTGGGATCGATATTCACCGCAGGCGTTTAGCTCTTCTGAAATTTGAAAAACATTCACTACAAAGTAGCATATATAGTCATTAGCTCAAACAATATTCTCGCTTGTATTCGGTCTTAATCTGGAATGAATTACTACTACTCAGTAACAACTAACGCGAGTAGGCTGGTGGGCCGCTGTGGTACGTCGGTTACGTTTGGAGTATCCGGTAAACACTGTCATTTCATTTTTCATACTGTGGGAATGACATCCGCAGTGGTAGAGCAATAAGCCTAAGCGACTCACCGCCCTACTGACGAAATAACTACTGAAGTTGGCGACAACTAGAAACCGGTCTAGTAAAAGATCAAAAATTCCGTGGAATTTTGTAATCTAATAAATAAATTTGATCAGTAAGTCGATTTTTACATTTCATTTCTCTCACTCTTGATATTTTATCGGAATTTAATTTTATGTTTATGTAATATTTTGTGTATATGGATATACAAAATATATCCTCTCGCCTAGTTTGGCCTAAGATTGATGTTATATCGCTGTCGTGACTAGAAGTCTGTAAATAATACAGTGAGTTAATTGTGCATACTTTCTTTATATAACCTATTATGAAAGCTACCATCTCAGAGTGATGTAGTGGGTCATATCGTTCGCACTTCTACTACACTCTTACTTCGGTAATTTCCTTTTTTTTATATTACTATTGATGCCATTTCAAAGGCAGCCTACGGGTCTCACATAACCTAGATATATTCCTAACGGATTGCTAATAAATACGGCGAGAAGTAGACAAACAAAGTGTGTACTTGGAGTATGCTCATTTGTATATTCCATGTAAAGTGCAAAGGATCGATCTGATATTACCTGTAGGATTGTATTCCTCTCATTTAACCCCGTTAACCTTTAAATGCGATTATTGGTACTATTTTTCTTTTGTTTCAGAACCCAAATCAGAAACACCGTCTTGTGACGCCACACATCTATGCCAATGGACGCTGACAAATCCCGTTGAGAACATACTGCTCGGAGAAAGTATAAGTAAACCTATTAATTATTTTGTTTAATAAATCCTACAAAAGCATTTAGCGCCACTCATCGTTTCTAATTTGGTCGCCATTGATACTTGTAAATAATAACGTCGTAATAATAATAATAATACTATTTTTGAGCATCCGTGCTTTGTGCAGGAAATGTGTACAGATTCCGGACGGGCTCTCATGTTGTGACGACGAATAACTCAATGTTTGAGTTGGAGAAGGTCTGCCTGTATATCAGCTACCGGGCGGTCAGGGCCGCCGCGGTGATAAGCCTGATTGCAGTGCCCGAAGGGACGTCACCGCTCCTCTTGACCGAAAATAATGTTACCAGCGCTAAAGGACATGACGAGGTGGGCGGGTGGTAATAGGGCAATTGATGACTGGCCCACCGCACTTGGATTTCTTGCACGAAACGATTAACGATGTCTAGAACATCCTTCTTTTTCAGTTAAACACTCAGCAAACAACAAGCAGTATTTATCGTATAATCATTTAAAACGATTACCTACATTAATTATTTTATGTGTGAGGAATTCACCGGAATAGCACCTTGGGTCACATATTCACTCCTCCTTTAATGCTCTCTCGAAAGCTAAAATATTGGTTAGGAGGGTTTGATTTAAAAATTGCCCTGAGTGTTTCGTTCACCAACTCGGAATCGTGGCCACAATACATTATTCTAGTGTATAACAAAAATGATTTAAGGAAGTGGCTCCGTATTCTGTACCTACTAATGTAGACTGGCCCCGTAGGACCCAGCACGGTACAATGGCGGTCATGCACTGGCTATAATAACTATTTTAAAGGAGGAAACTTTGCTACATACGAATAAGTATTCTTCAATGTGAAAACACTCAACGTCGCAATTAGATTGGGCATAATGTCCATTAATGATTCCATGTTTCTATTCCAGACTAAAATAGAGAGAATAGTGGCCGATATTCCTCCATTTATTTACGGGCGAAATTTTAAACTCAAGATGGAGATCACAGTCCGCAACGGCGATCTGTACCTAATCTTCATTAAGGGTTGCAACCCGTACAGTAAGCGTATTCCGTACACTTCAGAAAACTCATCTTAAAAACATCTTATTTATGATATATAAATGTGCTTGTGTTTGTATCTGTGCGTTAGCCTTGTGTTCCTTTCTTGAATTCCTGCAGTTCTACAACTCCACTTTACTTCACTCTTGCAGTCTACATTTCATTCAGTTTGGTTAGTTCCCGTATTGAACAGTTATCGAACTAATATTTCTTCCCAGAATTTCTGGCGGTGGGTTTGTTTTTTAGTGTAACTGTTTATATGATTGTTCTGGCTGTATTTAGCGCTCGGGCCGTGGCCGCTCTAGGCCCATACATCAATTCGAGACTAGTAAAAACAGAATATACATAAAAAACAAATACGTTGTTTTCGCTATAAAGGAAATAATATTTGTAAATATAACCCCTCGTATACTTTTCTGTGCTTACTCGATTAGTAAAAAGCGATCTTGCTTACACTGCTGTCGTGGTGAAGTGCCCGCTCAGCCAGTTAGTTGAATTTCTGGCTTTATCTACCGCCACACATTTTTCGTCCATTTCTGGACGTCCATTATTCCCAATTTCCTCGCGGTGATGATGATAAAATTACCAGTAAAGATGTGGTTATATTCGCATGAGTTTCGCACATTTACAACTGGTCTATGAGCGTCTTTGTTCTGGGTGTCTACGTTATTTATTTCTTTCTTTGTTGTACTAGAATTAGGCGGATTTGACATGTTGATTATCATTATTATTCAAACTGAGTATATTATTTATTTTCCGTATAGAAAGTGGAAACAGATACGAGTTCAAATTACAACGGAATGATTCGATCGGCCATTTCGATTCCCGTCGGTATTTACACAGTATGTATGACTTTATGCCACGTTTTAATTTACCTAGTTTTAAACTAGGCTTCGCATTCTTATAAATAATGCAGTGACACATGTTTTTTTATTACTCCCATTAATTGTACTACTGGCACTATACAATCTTATGCGCATTGAAACATTTTCTCTCACCATACTATAAGATACTTAGTCTCGTAGCGAAGTGACCAGAATGTTCGATAATTCGTATCGCTATTCATGTTGTTGGTTGTCTGTCGGTACAGTTCCTGTAAATCGCATATATTTTGGCAACTGTTATTTTTATTCTGTTCTGATTTCAGCCGAAGAGGGCAGCACGGATCTGCCGTGTATGCATGGTGGCTTACCACACAATCGTAGTTGTTTATGCCCACCAGGTTTTACTGGCCAATCGTGTGAAACAGGTATGATCACCACCTATATACTCAATCGGACGTGAAATATTCATACATTTCTGCACTTAGTATTAGTTTATCCAAGGAAGTAACAAAAGAAAATGAGATTTGAATTCTAAATAATGTTTTATTTTTATTTAAACGGATAAAATATTTTTAGATTTGTAATAAAAGAAATCTTACCGAGCCAAATTTCTATTTCGGTTTATAATATCGTATAAACTGATTACGCGAAAAACCTTGGACAGGTAAATACACAATGCGTTTATTATTATTATTATGCCATGTGCTCTACCTTTGCAGGTTGTGGCCGTAATAAATTTGGACCGAGGTGCGATTTCCAATGTTCGGAATACTCACGGCAATGCAGAGGAACGATCCTGTGCAAATCCCTCCTCGGCTGTTATTGTGCGCCCGGTTGGAAAGGATATCATTGTGAAACTCGTACGTGCAGTAGTTTATGATTTTTTTATGGGTATATATGTATATATAAATTTATATGTATATTTTATATTCCCCTCGCACATATTCCATTTACTGGAAATACCATATCGACTTTCGATTTGATTCAGTTTACTAACTTTAGGAAAGAAATATATATTGGACAATGAACGAATATCGGACCACGGCTCAATGTAATAACGACTGGCAGTAATGACTGGATATCTGTGTAGAAACAAAGTCTCCGTAGATTGTGATTTATTCGGAAATATCCAGATCGCAGAGACTGCGCTAATTGAGAAGGCGATTGAGATTCCTTTATTACCTGCCGAAATATTGCCGTTCTTATTCAACAGACAGATTCAATTGTGTTGTGTTTCCAAATTAAAATGAGGAATGAGGATCGATTGACGATTTTAGGTTGCTCCGACCATGAGTACGGTGTTGGTTGTCGCGAGAGCTGCGGGCACTGTGCCAAGAACGAGCCCTGTGACATTTACACTGGCAAATGTACCAAAGGCTGCCAACCTGGCTTTCTTCCTCCACTCTGCCAATCTAGTAAGTCATTTGAAAATGCCTACTTAATCATCAATTTCGCCCACGATTAATTTATATTTATTATTAACGTTTCTTGATCATTTGATAGTAGGCGCTCAACCGCAACTGGTGACAAGAAATCATTCATGTCATAGTCCCACTAACCCTGGCAGTCCCACATATAAACCTTTAAAATTGTTCCGTAGATTTGTTGTGTTTCTGTCTCTGTGTCCGCTGGTTTAGTCTTTTGCTAAACCGGTTTCGGCTGCTGGCCATCTTCAGTAGCGGCACTTTGGATTCGGGCATCCTCACTGCACTGTTACTTGTACTGTGGTGGACGTCAGTTTGTCGCGTGGTTATTGTGTTTTTTTGGAGGGGATGTTGTTTGTGTTATTTGAGTTGAGGGGTGGGATTTTGTTAATTCGCTTAAGTGTATGTGGATGTTTTTTGGGCATCCTAACACCGCTACTGAAGATGGCGAGCAGCCGAAACCGGTATAGCAAAAGACCAAACCAGCGAGAGGTGACAGAAACACAACAAATCTGCGGTATTCCAACCCCTCGTAGACCACAAAACAGGTATGTTAAACTTTAAAATTGTTATTTACTTATAAATTCGGTTCATACATGTGTAAATAAATATTGCACGATGAAAATGTTTAATTTCTCGCCTTTTTTTCAGAGATCGTCCATCTGGATGGGAGAATAAGGGTGATAAGCGAATCGTATAATTCTGCCGTCATAAGTTTTGACTTCATCCCACTTGGAGGCGAAGGAGTTCCTAAATATTACCAAGTTCAATACAGAGTGTGTTATCTAATATTCTATTTTTTCATTTATATAAATGCAAAGAGCTAATTAAATTATTTTTATATATCCTAAAATAATGCACAGACGTTTTTAATCTGCCATTCATTTTCGGGCGGATTTTCAGGAGAAATTTAATCAGAATTGGACATCCTCCAATCTGCGCCCCATTCAGGACCTCGATACTAATGCTAACGAAACAATAGCTAACTTGATCTCCGGCCTGGTGTATGAAGCCAGGATACTTTTATTTGACGACAAATTGAACTCCTATCAAGGGGACGAATTGCCTAGAGTGACTTTTGTGACCAAATGCACAGGTACTTATGAAAACATTTATATTACATAAATATGCAAAATATATCTTCATTTTTTCTTTTTCAAAAGGTTTTCCGTACAATCAATAAAATTATAATTTTATTGAGAAATAATTACCTTTTTTCTTTTGCAGTCAACCCTTTGAACATAACGGCTGTTGACGTCCATACCAATTACTTAGTCCTAACATTTGAGGTAAGCATTTCACAAAAAAAACGCAGTTGTAACTATAGGATTTCCTTATAGAAACTATTTGTTCTATATACAAATTTTTAATTTATTAGTCGTATTGATTGGTCGAAGCCGTGAGATTTATGGTTTATCGGTAGCATTTGGAATCGGTTAGTTAAGTCGCCTCGACGCAACAAGCCTGTTTTGATGTTAAGAACGTACTGACATGAGTCAGTTGTGTAAAAAACATAAAAATAACGGTAACATTATCAAAGGAGAACAAATTTAGAAAAACAATTAGCTATTTCGAAAATAATAGCCCGTAGTCCGCTTACTGGATGGCCATCAGCCTCCTGGTAAAATACGTACTTTGGTAAATTGTAATTCGATATTTAAATAATTCAGGTTTGCTTTTCTTTGAATCGTAAAGATAAAAAAATATTTGTAAGCATAAAAAACATTAAAATTCATTAATGAAGGAACACGCATTAATATTCCGCCAGACTATTTTGTGCCATTGGATTATATTATTTAACAATTGGATTAGTTTTCATCAAAACAGGAACTATGGAATAATAATTATTACAAAAAACATAATTAATTTCCAGTTCGAATGAATGAATTAACTGAAAATGGATGAATACGATATTTGTTGTCAATATTTAATTTCAGGGGACTTCAACGGAGGACACGCGTTGTCAGTACAGTTCGTACGAAGTTAGTATTACCGGAGGATTTGAGTGGAAGTCAGTTTCGGTGAACGAACCGAGGGCAAGATTCGACGATTTGTTGCCGGCAACGACGTACTGGGTCAGAGCCAGACAGCGCGGCAACATCACACTGCCATTCTTCTCCGCTTCGTTTACAACTTTGCCAGATAGTAAGTAAGGAGAACCGCAGCTGGGAGCCGTTCTTCAAAATCGAATAAAGCCAACGCCGGCTTTCCTCCCTAGGTGGAATTCCGCTGATCCTCTCTGTTCTCTCGGTTGTTGTCCGACAGAACAAGTCGCTCCATAAAACAAGTAGAGTATAATTATGTTTAAGAAATGAATAAACGTAAAGTACCCGACTATGTTGCTGATTGAATACTAGCGACGACTGCGTTTATCCAGACATGGGGTGCTGACACATAGAAATGGAAGGAAACGATATGGATAGGCCGAACTCTCGCTGACCTCCCAAACAATACCTTGAAATAGAGATATATAACTTAGGGAAAGGTCAACCTGATGAAATACGGTTTCATTGTTGCAGTTGTTGGAACGGTCGATGACCTGGCAGTGACCAGTGTAGGCGTCAGAAGTGTGGCTCTTAAATGGGAAGCCTGGGAGGGATCGTCCGAGTCGAAATTTGCAATAACCTATAAGGTACGTTCAAGATGACCTTTTTTCAACTGTCGGCGGCGTTGAGGGAGACTCGGGTCGATGTAACATGCTGACAGCGCACGCTGTTACTGCGCCTACCTACACTAGATAGAATGAGCCATCCTCTGTTCCACTCGGTCTATTGCCCGTGCCCGCTAGGTCTAAGGTATATCCGGGCTCTAGCGGACACCGCGCGTCTCATATTTGTATTCATCTTCCTATTACGTATACTTCTAACCTATTACGATGTCATCTCATAAGTCTACCTTCGTTATCGCACCCGTTAAATTTCCCGAAAAAAGTTTGACTGCGCCAATATCGACCTCGAAATATGCCTCTAGACAATAGTGCCACTCACCTGGTATTCTATTCTACCCGGTTCCCGGTTTCGGCATCAGTTAAACTACCTGGAAGAAAAGCGGTGTTAGCACAAAACGTTAAGATGTAAACTGGGAATGAAAAAAAAACTAATATATATATATATATATATATATATATATATATATATATATATATATATATATAATAGTATGTAATACTATTGTAATAGTATTGTGATACTAATGTGTGCAGTTGAAATTTACGCGGGACAGTAATAATCTTTAATGACTTATATAATATTATTATTACTATTATATATATACATATATATATTATATTATAATATATTTCTCGTATATTCATTGCATTTATATTTCAGTGCCTTGAGATATTGCTATACCCAAATCTGAATTGTTCCGAGAATACAGAACCTACGCCGTTTCTTACTACGTCGAATGAAATTAATATCGAAGGCCTCCGACCCTTCACAAGATACTCTTTTCAAGTGCAACAGTTGCCAGGAAATTATTGTTCTGAAATAACGGCTACCACGGATTTCTTCGGTATAATCAATTCTATTACCATACTATTATTAATAGAATTAGAATATAATAGCTTGAACCTATACATCCGTTTCCCAGACTGGTTTGATAGTGCCGAAAAATAATATAATGGATATAATTAAGAGCGGTCAATTGTTATTTCAGTGGACAATCCCAATATTGAGATTGTTAATACATTTACCAATGAAACTATTGACGTCGAATGGAAAATGGACTGCCCGCTGTGCCAACTGTATAGTGATGGTTATTTGCTTATACTTAAGGTAAGACAATATTAGGTTGTTAAATTTGTGCTCTTAATCCTATTATTGTGTTCAGTTAAAATAACATATGCTCATTTTTTGGGACATTCTCGCCGGAAAACTTTAAATGTAACAATTATATATAAACGGAACAAACGTTGCAACATGTTACGGACACTGGCTTGTCCCTGATTGATAATGATAAATAATTAATAACAATAATAATATTATTCTGTTCGAATGATTATATACCCGTACCTATATTTCATCCATACGTCCTGCGACTAACCTAGGATCCAGTTCTATGATCCCCTGCTTCTCGTCGGCCGTATCCATCACATTCCGTGGTTTGTGTAGAAAGACACTAACATTCATTTCATTTTTTCCAGGAGGATGATAATAACGCAGAACCAGTCGTTTTATTTCCCCATATATACACGAATGTCACCACTCAGTCGTTTAGTGATCTAAAACCGGGAACTAATTACAATGTATTGGTCTATATCGTTAGTAAATCAACAGTGTTATCCAACCCGGTAACAGCCAATGTCTCTACGAAACCATCAGGTAATTTATAAATTTGTTTATATGTGCACACCATTTCCAAAAATGAATAGTATATTTTATTTTGGTTCACATTTTCGTTGTACTTTTATTTCGTCGTTTTATTCGATTTTTATTTTTGGGCCAGAATGTGGCAGGCCTCTCGTCGGTATTTCTCGTAACCCTTCTCAGGTATGGCAACCGTGGGAAGTATTATGCGAGTAATTTCAGTACGAATGCCGGATATTGCTTGTTTGATTGGAGTGTTCAATGTGTGTTTTATTTGAGCTGGGTTCCTCGAGAATTCTAATCGCAGTCTCGACATTCGTCTGAATTTTTTCCCAGTGCCGTCGGCCGTTGGAGATTTGACAGCGTACCGGGTAAGCCGCAACGGCGCCGGCCTGAGGTGCTCGGCTCCGGATCTCCTGTACGGAACTTTGGAGGACTTCCGGATAGATCTGGACGGGAACAGGAATGTCCAGCGGCCCTCCAAATGCCTAGCTTGGCCTCAGCTCTACTGTTTCAATCTCACTGGTCTCCGACCAGACACCACCTACAATGTGTCCGTGGGTATTATGATATAGCGCCAAAATTTTCCTCATCAACCACCAATTATACAGAACAAAAGAAACAAACAAACCCACCAGTCTACCCGTACAATTTTTAATCCATTTAAAAGTTTAAAAAATCGATGTCCGCAATATAACAGGACATTTAAATTATTACACTTAGACATCTCGTTTCGAATTATGGCCAATGTAATCTGGCAGAATAAATTTTAATTTATCGCGGGTGACCGACACTGTAATTTCATTTCTGCGATCAATTTCCATTTATCTCGCAACAACTAGATCAGGAACAGTTTAATGTTTATATTGCGAGGATATTTGGTAATAATTTTAGTTCTATCGAGATATTTTATTTATATCCCACCGCGATTTCCATCGATTTAAAGTTGAGGCCGCTCTCTCTGTCTGATGATACTGTTTTGTTATCGCTCATTGTTATTTTACAGGTCAGTGCTAGAAATAATGTTATAGAGCAATTCGGTGATGCAAACTACGTTTCGTTCAGAACTGTTGAAAGAGGTGAGTCTGCACGAAAGACTGGGACAACTAACATGTTGACAATAACAATAATAATACTTACGTGGGGCAACCTGCGCCAACCTCACTACTATATAATCAGAAATCGGGTTAGGATCTAATGTTTTATCAATGATTACAACTAATATACGAGTCGGCTTGCCAAATTGGAGATTTGCTTTTTTAACGCCTTTTTGTGTTTTACATAGTAGCATCAGTAACGTACGACGATATATTTTTTTATTCCACTGACCCAGAGATCTTCTAGATCTATCGAGAATAACAAGGCAGGAAAGTGTCACCACTGGGTGATTTCTTCATCATGTAAATCATGACAGCGCAATACTCAAATCCATTGCACCTATAAAATGTTTCGATTGTTGATTGTGCTATAAATAAAGTTAAAAACCTAACAGTTTGGCCTAAGGTTTAGGTTAACCTGTATGGAAACACTTAAATTTAATTTTGGAGATTTTTTTCTAATCAACTTCATATTTTAACCGCGGGTGAGGTAACTAATCGGTGTAAATATGATTTAGATAAATAGATGCAGCGGAGTGGGCCGTTGTCTTTAGCTCAACCCAAAACCTTGTAAAGAAAGGCTGCATTTTTACATAAATTATCCATCAGAGGCACAATCCGGGCACCTTAAAAACGCATCGTTGGCCAACGAGATGAAATCGTGCCATTCTTTTTTTCAGCTCCGGAGATTCCGACCAACCTGAGGATCAGCAACGTGAGAGAGACCAGCACCACAGTGACATGGGGGCCGCCCAACAATTTCAACGGGATAATACGCTCGTTTCTAATAAAAATTGATCAGACCGAATCGATTAACTCCTCGGAATGTTGCGAATACTATCCGAAAATAGATATACCGTTCCGAAGTGAGCAGCCGGACTACGAAAATGAGGTGAAGAGATTAAAAGTATTTGTCGGAGGGTTAAGAATATTTTCACCGGCCCTATTTTCTTCCAACATTCGTTTGATGTACCCGTCTGGGATTCACAACAGTTGCATACGTTACACGCCAATGCAACGTATACTAAACACTACTGACAATTACTAAATCGTGAACTCATAATTCGGAGATAAGAATTATAGGACGCAGACTTGGGATCATTGTGACTGTCAGGTATCATGGTGTAAGAAATTAGAACTTATTCATTCTAGCCTTTTTACACCAACACGAGTATATAGTTACCTGTACATTCATATATCCCAAGCTATATGTGACTTAAATTGAATTAAATTGTTACAAAACGGGGAAAACAAATCGATACTGTAAAGTGTAGCTCGCATCAGAGATCTGTTGAGAGCGATAGTTGTGTGACATGATTTCATGTGAAACTATGAAATGGCTCCTTTCTCGTGTGCTGCAGATAAATGGACTTATACCTGGTTCACGTTACGCGCTGAGCCTGATGGCGGAAACAGTTTGGCTTGGTCCGCCAGCGTCCATCTCTTTCTGTACGAGGCCAAGGGCGCCCGAGAGCGTCCCGCTTCCGGCCTCCACAATCTTCGATTTCTCGACCGATTCAAGCGCCACCCTTGACTGGGCAGAGGCTGACCCCTCCATCCTTCAACACGAAGATTCTCAACCCCCATACGTCCAGTAAGAACAATATCACTGCTCCTATCAACATTGTTATGTCGGCACCTCCTGTTTTCACTAGGGACTTAAAAAGTATAATCTAATATCCACTGGAGGACAACCATTTTATACTGTAGGTTCGTGATGTTTCTGTCTCCTCCCGCTGGTTTGGTCTTTTGCTAGACCGGTTTCGGCTGCTCGCCATCTTCAGTAGCGGTGTTAGTCACTGCTAGCACTTTGGATGTTTTTTGGGCATCCTCACTGCACTGTCACTTTCACATGTACTGTAATGTTTGTCAGTATGTCAGTCGTTTATATATATATGTGTTCTGTTACTGTTATTGGAGGTTATGTTTGTCTTCAGATTTTGTTAATCCGTTTTCTAAGTGTGAGTCAGATTGACGGAAGGGGATGGTGTGGTGGTAGGGCGGGTGTGATCCTTTAAGAGGATTATAGGTGTAAATATGGCGTCATTCTGGATATTAATTTTCTCGTTTATAATGTTGTTTTTCTTATGTTTTTATTAAACATAATACACCTATAATCCTCTTAAAGGATCACACCCGCCCAACCACCACACCATCCCCTTCCAACAATCTGACTCACACTTAGAAAACGGATTAACAAAATCCGAAGACAAACATAACCTCCAATAACAGTAACAGAACACACACACATATATATATATATATATATATATATATATATATATATATATATAAACGACTGACATACTGACAAACATTACAGTACATGTGAAAGTGACAGTGCAGTGAGGATGCCCAAAAAACATCCAAAGTGCTAACAGTGACTAACACCGCTACCGAAGATGGCGAATTGACAATTGACACTATAGCTGTCGCCAGATTCTTAAAAATATGTTGTTTTTGGAGAGATGTTATTATTCTTTTTGTAATATATTTCTTATCATTCCATACCTAAAATACTCATTTAGAAAATGCAATTATAATTGATGTTAAGAGACCAAAACATTTATCGATCATTCAAGCAGTACTGGATTCAGACTAGTCTTCTAATGAATATCGTTGCAGATGAATTCGCCTGTAAAATATGCTACATACGTTTCAACAAAACATTGCAGTTATATGCACAGCGTAACTTTTGAATTGTATATTCGGCGTATAACGTACCATATGTTTTGTTTTTATTAGCAATTTTCTGATACTGGAATTGTCAAATGACAACCAGAATTTCCTGACTACTTCAGACAACGACCTCGACGAAGTACTTAGATCTTCGCTTGGCGGACGTCTCGTCCTCATCGCCGAATACGAAAAGGTAATTACGATATTACTGTAATTTTAAATACAAGGCTTTAAATGTAATTTTAACATCCCAAACAAGGCTTGGTAGCCCTACTCAAGACTCACTCCCCCTTTTATTGAATAGTCCCTTTTATAACCTCTTGTATAATTCTGTATATGTGTATATATTATTTATTTATTTATTTAAGCATGGTCTACGGATGATTTTAGGGCGACGAGTTGATAATTAACCCCAACACCGGTTGCAGCAAAGTTGGTGACTCCGGATTGGTGTTGAAATGTCCCGATCTGGAGCCTGGACAAAGGTACAGGGTGGCCGCAGCCTCTGTAGCCAGATACTGCTCTTTGCACTCAATCAAGGCAGTTTGGTCATTACCGTTCACCGTACCGACCAATTAAATTAAATAAATTTAACCTTAAATCTGCTGAAAAAACGAGCTAAAGATAGCGAATTAAATATGTAGACCATTTAATCTATGTCCAATGCTATACCTTGTTGTGTTTCTGTCAGTACTTGTTCATTATTATTAAAGTTACCAAACTGCTTATTGGAGACGTAAAACAAACACAGTATTTGTATGGATAATTGATAATAGAAAAATAATTGACCTGCACATTTTTTATCATCTATGGCTTTATGGCGTTATTTTAATGAGGGAAAGTTGAATTAGTCGTGACAGAAAAACGACAAGTTATAGCAGTGGTCATAGATTAAATTGTCTACATGTTTAATTCGCTATCTTTAGCTCGTTTTTTCAGTAGATTTAAGGTTTATGAAAATATTATGAATCCGATATTGTGTAAAACTATATATTTAACGGTGGTATGTGTAACGGTTAGTATATATCCTATAACGGTTTAAAATAATAAATAATCGTTTTAAATAACCATCTAATTTTCTATATTTAACCCTATTGAAGTGACCTTAAAACTCCTCATAATATTAATTGGGGACATTCTAATGACCGGACATCGAACCGAGTCTACATTCCAATTGATCTAAACCAAACTGGTCTAGAACAAGACTAAATCTGACATTTAAGTCGTTTGTCCAGAGTATATACAGATATAAAGTAGAACCCTCTTAATCGGAACAATTGTTACAGAGGTCGGTTCGGATTATCCCGGAATTGTAGCTGAAATATGAATTAAAACATAAGCGCATGTTGACATAACTTTCCTAAGACACTCTGAACATGGTTTAGGGTTGAATAATATTGTGAGCAATAAGGTCCATCTGTTTATTTTGTAATCCGCCCCGAGTGTCACAAAAAACATTCTAAATTCTCAAGAAACATATGTTTTGTGTGCTGTGGTTTAGTACCGATTGTGTTTAGTTTAGAATACCTGTCAGTGTGGTACTTCTTCAGTTCGTTGTGTGCACTGGAACCGATAACCTAGCGCCCCCCCTAAGTGTGGTGCGGAAATGTTAGGTTAGGTTAGGTGTACCTAACTAAAGTTCGTTGGGTGCACTTGCACCGATTAAATAGATTACTAAAATTAAACTATTTTCAATAAATTATACTCAATGCTCTCAATTTGATGTTCTCAAAAGTAACTGAGGAAATACTGTAAGAGTTTGACCCTCTGCATGGCACCCCCCCCCCCCCCAATTAACAGACCTTCAAAGCAGAACTCCTGGATATATTTTAATTTGTGTTAGGTACTTTCCAATCGTTGGGAAGAGATAAGATATTACTTAAATTAGGCGTTTTTATCTCGAAAGAAACCGCCCAAATTCTTTCCACAGTGATTGATGAAACGCGTTATGAAGAAGTTATACTATAAAATGAAAATTCAGCTTACGATAGTGGATAGAATTACACTTACTCCTACACGTAGGTCACTTACACTCAAATGAGTCATGTATGTATGTATATATAATTTGATGTAAATAATACATATTTCTGAATTTAATTACGAAGAAAATCTTTATTGTGTATAATACAATTTCTTGTATTAAATACATTTTACAATTTACTTTTACATAATAACAAGTATAATAATTATAATTTATACAAAATAATTAGCCTGTACACAAATATTTACAAATGTGTAGTACAAAGTGATATATTTTATTCGTATTCATTAAAAATATAAGATTATATTAATAAAATTACTTCCTTTTTGTCGACAAACATAATAATAACATAATATATTATTAAATAATATCGTAACATTATTAAATATAATAATATTAAACGAAATTGCATTCGCAAAATCAAATTTGTTCTAATAAAACTTGATTAAACCTGAATTAAAACTATAGAGATTTTATTAAATCTCTTTGCCTTTCCAATTCCGAATGTGGAAGTAAGAATATTCTGTCAGCAATGTGATTGATAGTTACTTGAATTGTAAACTCGATTCTATCAGAATCTCTACAATAATAGAATGAACTATAAAAAAAATAGTTTACAAAGAAACTAATATTTGAAATAAAAAGTAGAACGGAAATAAAATTATGAGTGAGCAATGTGTAGTTTATGTTGGATGTATTGGCCAGACTAAAAGCACAGTATGTGATCATCAGTCCAATTGCATTTCGTTGTAAACTTTATATTCGCAGGTTGATGAATTTCTGATCCCTTCATTTCATTGACTCGCCTATTCTATTTGTCTATTTGATATCAATTTAACATTATTTTTAATAACAATAATTTTGTTCAAATTTGAGAACAACATTGGATCATTGAAAAATGAGTCATTATATAATAGTGTAAAATGTAATATGAATGTCCTAGTTTACATGGGAATTCCCCTATTCATAACAGTGGGAAGAAACAAATAATTAAATATAAATTACTTTTTATAATTTAATGTACTATGATGCAAGGTTCCATACAAATTAAGAATTTTTACATATGTATATGTAAATGTCTTAAATATATATATTGCGTGTGTGTTCTGTATTTGTGATCAATTGGAAATTATAAGTGGGAATTATAACTGGACAATATATACTTAGCTAAGGCTCAATAGATTTTGTTGTTGTTTTGTTTTGGCTCGGTGGAATTTTGTTTTACATTTTAAACGTTTGGTACTTTTTTCACAATAATTATGCAATTCAGCATTGTAAAGATGCAATTAATTTTAAATTCAAACAACTTCTCAAGACTGCAGTTTTTTCTCCGAATTCAGTCACTTTTTTCTAAATATTATTTGTGACTCATAATGAATTTTTGTACAGAATGATAAATGTGTACATTAAAAATAGACAAAGAATACGATTCATCAAATTTAACAACACCGGTGATAATTATACATAATTTCCAAATTATCATATTTACAGTATAGCGTAGTCGTAACTATCTGTTAACGGTAGCCATGAGGTATTTATCGCGATTGTTATTTGAACGTGTATTTAATTTGTTTTACAATGACGCTCTGTCTGCGATCGACAGATTCACTTCGAATTGCTCCAATTCCTGTGTCCGATATATAAAATGCACGTTATATGAAACTGAAAAGCCGAAATTGAAAAGCCAAATGGCGAATTTAAATTAAAAGTCATTCCAAAAGGATATGGAGACGCCGAACCGCCTACGAAAGCGACGGCTGTCTTAAAGGTAATCGATAAGTCGATTAGCTGATATGATATTGGTCAAGAGTCGAATTCCGTGTCGTTTTCTGCCACCGTATTGCCCTGAAAATTGGCCTATTTCTTCTTGTAGAGGAACAAAGTGTTGTTGAAGTAGTTGTTCGGCTCGACGATCCTCATTATCCTCAGGTTCATCTCGTCTGTGTTGAGCGTCCTCCTGAATATCTTCTGCAACTTGGTGGTCAAAAACCAGATGGTACCGCCGTCACGATCCGCCGAACGGAAGTCCAGCGGGAACTGGAGGAGGTCAGGGTTGTAGGCCACAACTCTGGAACAGACGTTCGGTTCGTTGTATTATTACCCGAAACAAACATTTTTATATTACATATTGTATTTGGTGGGCACAAGCGCGCACTGTCCATGTGGTCAAGTTGAAGGTTGGCATTGCTCCGACTTGCAGTATCCCTGTGTAAGATTAAATTATTCTATAAACATCGACTACGAACCTGCTGGCTAAGATGTTGGACAGATTGTGGCTTTGGGTCGAAATTTCAACGGGTAGGGAGGGAGTTGTGCGATTACCAAAGTGTTTTTAACCACTCGACTGTTTGGCTCATTGTGCCGATTTCGGCACAACACCATCGTCAGTACCTAATTTCTGGGGTAAGTTAGGATATATAAAATAAAAGATTATACACTCACCGGGGAAGCTGTGTGGATAGGGTAACCAGGTGCCTTCCATTTACAGAAACAGATACAGTACCTTAGACTGAACACCTTATAAAAAATACTTATAAACTAGACTATTTATTTTAACCGACCATAATCCGTTTACTTGTGATCATCGGATCCCAGATCAGAGTCAAATTGTCTCTTCAGTTTTGTTAGGCTTAACTTCAGCCTCTTAGGATTATTTTCAGTTAGTTCGGAGTCTTCGTAGCCTAACAGGAGCAAGGACCTTATTGTTGTTGCTCACCCACTAATCCAATGCCAATGGACAATCTTATCTTTCGAACGCCCGGGACGATGGGAGAGTGAGTGCTCTTCCGATTTCACCTTTCTACCGTTAGACTAGCACACAGGTCCTTACCACTTTGTGATGATAATGGCGCTTCTTAAAAGAGCGGTTATGCGAGATATATTTTGGCACGAACGACGGCCAAACTAAACGTCACAGTTACTGCGCTATTACCGCGCTTTTGCTGTCCATTGCTACGGCCCATCACAGGGTGTTTGACGTTTTTATTAACCCCGTGTATATACAAATACACGATAATTTGGTTAATATTAAAAAGTGAATTCTGTCGTCGTCTTTCACCGTCTGCGATCTGGCGATCCTATTCTCCGGTGGAGAGGGGGGATGCTCATTATTCTTAAATGTCTATAATATATAAATTGTTTACCTGTGCGATGGTGAGCCCGGTACCCATGCGGCTATGGCGGTCTCGGATACGGGGCTGAAGACGATAGCTCCGTCCTTGGGATCGACGGCGAGGCCGGCCGCCTGTGAGGACTTGTGGCCGACCAGCGTGACCGGCAGTTCGGCGTCATCGCCGGGGTTGGGACCGCGCTTCAGCACCGAGGTGTCGATACTGAACAGACGGTCGGAAGCGAACGGCTGGTAGTAGAGCTTACCGTCACCAGACAGCGCCAGCCCGATGATGCCGTCCATCAACGTGAAAGACTCTCCGGCCACCTGCACCACATCGGTTATAAATTAACACCGAGAAATGCGTTAATGCGTTCGTCAGAAGCGAGGTGACACTTACCCTGTAGGTTCCGAAGTCCGGATCGGGGAACATCTGGGGATGCTGCAGCCTCCAGGTGGTGTCGCGCTTCGAATCGTAGACGATTAATCCCGGATTTGTAGTGTCACTCATGTAGACAAAGACGTCGTCGCAGGAATCGCCCCCGCGGCCGCCAAGTCCTTTCTGTTCGTCTATCACCAGGTTGGTAAGTAGCGTGTTCCTCCTGAGCACCTCTTGGGGTAGCGTTATGCTCCTCACCTTAAAAAACGGCGATCGGAAATATTAGTTACAGATTTTAAACCGTAACATTTGATTTTAAATTTTCAGACAGAATATTGAACTACTAGCGCTGTACGAGACCTCAGAAGTCAATGGGACTGCGTCGAACGTGGAATATACGTTAATAAAATAGTGCGAAGTCGCTCTGTTGGCAATATTGCGAGTGGCGGCTTCATTTGTCAATCGGTTCTTTGATATATTATCGAACTGAATGTATAAAATGAGGCTCGTCTATACTCACGAGTCTGTCGGTGGCCATGTCGAAAACGAGGAGCCTCGGGGGACAGGATATGGTGAAAGTGACGAGACTGTCGAGGACGCCGCTGTCGAGTACCCAAAGCCGGTTGCATCTGTCGGCTCGTATCCTGAAGACGGAGACCAGGCCCGAGCAGTTGCCGGCGCCGGCGTTGCCGGAGGCCGTGTCCGAGTGCCAGTCCCAACTCGGGTACGCCTGAGATGTTACAACAAACCGACCGTAACTAACATAACGTCAAAAGAAACTGAAATGTGTTGTTTGTATTGTGAACATTGTGATGTAATTAACTCTCCTGACGGAACCGCGTCCTCTGGGCGCAGATCATAACTCTTGCGATCTTCTAAGATAGATAGGTTTCCAGTCGGAAACCAGGACTTTGTTTAGAGCGTATTATACATTTTCGCCGAGACTGTGGTTCCGTCTCATGTCTCATGCACATTCCGTAATGTTTTCTATTAAATAAGAAAGAATGTTTCCTCGGGCTTTACGTATCCCATTATCGGGTAGCTCCGATTATCACGGCGGTAACTAAAATGAGTGATATTAAAACCTGAAGGAGAGGAGATTGCTGATGCGGAACGCCGGGTTTGTTCCTGGGCACGAAGGCGAGGGTCGCCGGGTTACCCGACCAGATCCTAGGCAGAGCCAAGAAGATCCTGTCCCATCCGACCTCGACACCGGTGAAGACGGTGGTCGACGGGTTGTAGTCCGGGTTCTTGGGGTAGTTGAACGGTGTGTCGAAACTCAGTACGGGCCACTCGTAGACCACCTCCAGGTCGCAATTACCCCCCACAACCAGCACCACCAACAGTGTCCAACTCAGCCACATCTTCATCTCTGGAAGCACAAGTCCAAATCATGTTTATCACCGGTTGGAAAAATAATTTTATATTTTCTAAATTATTCGATTATAGCCTTCGGAGTCCGATAGCATTTGTGTCGGTGGAGTTTAAACTTCCCGATTGGAGTATTTATTCCTGATTAGCTTGGCCGAAACTTTGCTGTTAAAACATAATAAGCTGCACAGTCGTTCAATCAGTTGGGGGCCTGTGTATGTCGGTCGCAAACGAACATCCCGTCTCGACTGCTACAGTAGATGTTACAAATGAGACCGATATAGTGGCGGGCGGGGTGCTTTCAGTTGGAAATGTGGGTTAAAGCGGTCATGACTAATGACTGAAGGTAATTAGCAGAAAATTCACGATAACCGGTAATTGGCACCGTTTGTTAAAGGAGACCGAGATGTTGATTTTACCCAGATGGATGATTGAATACTGTGTCAGTAAGAAGTCGTAGAGTTCAAAAAATAAATGTTTAACATTGGTGTGAAAAAACATTTGTTCCGCGTGAGTATGGTGGGCTGTAAAAATTCGAAGGGCCCCCGAAGAAAGTTGCGAAACTGAGCGGCTAGAAGCTAGTAGAGAAGGCGTGCCCCGCTCGTGGCTTTCGCAACAACAAAACCGGCTCCGCTTAACATTACCCTGTCTGTCACACCGGGCTCTCGCCTACGGAGCCTTTATTTCTTTCCACTCAGATATCCTGTAAAACTACTTTAGGCTGCGCCCCGTTTCTGAGTTTCGTTTCTTAAAACGCCCACTGTGCCTCATGTCCCCCAAAAGCGTAAGAATTATTCCGCGTCGCAGGAGAAGCTATACTAGTTTCTGAGGATCCACTTTGAATAGAAAGAATGGGCTCACACTCTGCGGGTCTGCCCACTCCACGGTGTAGCCAGAAGAGACCCCATAAAGACAGTGGGCGTCAAAATGCTCATTGAGTCGGATACGCTATTACGGGAGCACTTTCCCGACGTACTATTTGATTAAGGTTTTTCGATCTGGTCCAGTTAATGAACCACTCACCAGGCAGTGTTGGGAGCAAAACGTTCACACATAGCGCCCAGAAGAGAGAAGGAACTAAAACACAAAACATACGCGCTGTTTTGAAGCTGACCGGCGTTAGTAGCCTTCTGTCGGTAATGATGAGGTACGTAAGGTGCAAACAATGACAGTGAGGACAGGCTGCTTCATCGGGAAGCACTGTCATGAGTATGTAAACGCTCAGAGCTAGGTATCCACCAGAATGAATTATTATGCTAGTTCTTGCTAACGGACCCGTTACACTACCTGTAACGAACCTAACGACGAGTAACGGCAGCCTCGTCTGATGCGGCGTAATTAGATTACTATATTGACCAAAAACTTCTACTAACGATGTTTAGAAAGCTGGTTAATCACATAACTGGCTTAGAACCGACCAGAAAATCTTAAGACTCTTTCAAAATCCTTAAACCAATTGAAATTCCTATTCCAAAACATTTCACTGAAACCAATATCCTCAATCCTCAAACGTCCTCATAAATCCTCAACGTTAAACGGCAATGACCCGGCAACATCTTAGGACGTCACCACTGGGTGAAAGTAAAATCCAAGTAATGTGTCACCAAATCTACTTACAGAGTGACTCGAATCGGATACACGGCGATTTTGTAAAAGGTGAGCCCAAGCGTCAACGAGTAAACATCACGAATCTGGTCTGCGTATGCCTCACTATCCGCCCTCCCCCCAATTATCTTCCCAAAACACCTTTCACAAATGCTTCTAAACAGATCCAGCTCTAAGAAACACCTTTGTAAGAAGTACAGCAGCATTGCACTCGTCATGTAGTGACTGACAACGTCTGCTATAGATTTTTAGCCGGTAGCGAGAAAATAGAACCGGAATAATGATTGAGCCGCGAGGGACGTGGGCCCCTCGGTGAAACTAATTGCGCAATTAAGCGTCGTCTCCGCTATGCCAAGACAATTGAAAATAAACGGGCGGTCAGGGTTTGATACACATGGAACAATCCGTTATTTAATAACACGTGTTACTCTTACGTAATCAGCCTTTTAAACAAAAAAAATCACGTACAAGCGACATATACTGGCCGAGAATTTAATGGTTCATCTATATCATAATCTTATATTATAACATTTGTATCTGGGTTTGGTTTCTCGCCATCGTGCGGAGAGCGGCTTGCCAGCAGTGGCGGAAGGTAACAAACGCACGTAGACCTCCGATTGGGCCCAATCACTACGGATATCGGCTTTTTACACCCTGAAACTCTATATCGCAAAGTTTCAACTAACAACCCTGTATTCATTCAAGGTGAAACATAATTTGATTAAATTTATAGTCGAGTAATATTTTCCTTGGGAATAGATATTGATTGATCCTAATAAAACCTCTGTTATCCTCTCGCCCGGTTGAACGCCGAAGATTTTTGTGAGACGGATATTGATTTTCATATTGATTCAAGGCTCAACTGCGGCGACATTGTTCTCTTTTGCTTTCCCCATTCAAGCGTGAAATGTTTGAGTAAATGTGATTCGAACAGCCTGCCAAAAAAAAAATCTGCTATAAATTTTGTCACTTTTCAATAAATAAATCTCTGTATTCTAGTATCCCAGAGTGTTCCTCGACTTTTCAATGAAGACATTCCACATATGATTTAATGAAAGAAACCAAAATCAAACTGGTGCAGCCTCCCGCTTACTCCATGGGTAAGAGAAACTAGCCTTTAGGTGCATCGCCCTACTACGCTTATCGTTTTACATAAGACGAGTCATTGTTGACAAGGGGCATTGTTTCCCGAAAGGCCGCTCGAAGTAATGATTCGGTTGACGAATGTTCCGTCCTCGTTCTCCCAAGAAATCATCCTCAGTTAAATTATAATCAAAATCCGTACTATGTATACAGTTCCGAATCATTTTTTGAATCGTCTCCGGAAGTCTGGGACGCCATATTGTACATACATTCAATATTTATAACTAGCGTGTCATTGGGAGACTATGTTCTATTTTATACGTAATATTTTTTGTTTTATCTGAAGCGGTTTAGATATGTTTAGCTATTCTGTTTGGTATTTTGGCGGGACCGTACCATTGCTGTTTTTGATCTTTCTCAGGAAACTTTACAGGGACCCCTACCCTGAGGCACCTTGTGTGGCATACTACAACGCGTTGCTAATGCTACATAGTTATTCTAGTGCACGTCTAGTCCACGGTATCCCCGACTAGACCAGGACCTGATAACCTCTGCGGGAACTCTGTTATCGGGGTCTAAAATCTATCTGTGAACTCATTCCATGACTCAATTCGGCGTCCAACAAATAAACAACCGCACTGGCTACTTCCCAATAGGCATTTTATTTAAGCTGGCTCTAAGAACAAGATTTCCGAGTCCACTCCATCCACTCCATAAATCGAGGATTGCACGCAGAATAACTACAGACAATCCAGTGTTTGCATTCATGCGGAAGGTCCTCAGGAATGATAAAGATAAACAATGTTAAGCCAATATTTATATACATACAAATTTTAAAAAACAAATTAAAAAAATTTTTTAAATAAACTGTTAATAAAAAGATATGCGTCTACAGTTATAGATGCACACAATATCATTTTGAACACATACTGTAATGTCCGACTTTTCCTTTCTTTATATTTATCGATTGAAAATACATGTGTGATATATTTTTCTGCTAATCTTTACGTCAGAAATTAGACACAGCGTACCAACCGGTTTTAGTTGGTTCCACATAGAGACTACCCGCTAACAACAGTCTTAAATATTCCACGGCCAATAATTTTCATTTTCGCCTATTTTTTAAACACGAGTAAAAGGAAAGAAAAGTTTCTCGATCTTTCTTACTCTAGCCCGCCCTGTTATTTCTTAATATCTGTAATTAAGACGACTTTCTAAAGTTATATCTATTAGAGTCCTTGTGGGATGCCCGTTACCAACGCACCACCGGTTGGTTCGAGTTACACCCAGGACCTTGCCACTGACAAATGGGACGATTGAAAAATCACTTTCTGCTGTTAAATAATATATATTCATATATGGACAGCCTCGACGACATGAGTTATTTCGTATTCTTATGCACATTTCTAATTGCATTTCATTGACTCCAGTTATGTAACAGTTCCATCAGTAAATTACTAGCGTCTGACACATAACATGTCTACTAGAGGAAATGTCGAGAAGCGGTGGAATAAATTAAATATAGAGTTTGGGGACACGTTCAAAAAGACTGACGTAATTAATTTCATTGTACTTCATACAAAAAGAGTAATACGAAATTTATACTTAGACACCTTTAATGTAGTACAAGCTTGTTGACACGATCGCTTATTGTTTCCAGGTTAATCCAGGTGTTTAAAAGCATTCGCAATTAGGAAAATATTTCCCGATTTTCTGTTTCCACTCACTGTTCGGGCATTACGCTTGATCGGTTTGGGCCTTACACCGTCGTCAGTAATCTTCATTAGGTAAATTAGTCGCACAGGCAGCTAGCCACGTTGTACCTGGCTCCCGTGCCAGGTGTACACAGCGTAAACTAACATTCTTATACAGTGTTCACCACTACAATATCTGCTTACTGGCGCAACACTAGTAGCGATTGTGGGGAGGAGCCGAAAACGGTCCAGCGTATAACCATGGTATGGAAGGCGGTTTTAGAGGTAGATATCCTATTTAAAGAGATTTTAGTAAATTGGCCATAAGGGACCGAGACAACCGTAGAAAGTGGCGGGACCAGTGAGTTAGTTCTTGGGAGTTAGTTCGTAATAAGGACACTAGCCGAGCTGGCGGTGGAGTGAAAGTGGTGGTGGAATCGTAGACAGCCGGATAGGATAAAGGGTGAGGCCGACGAAAGGAACGTTTTAGAGGCGCTATTAGATTATTAGGCATCAAACAAGTGTTGGATTAGCACAGTGTCCTTGGCGGTGAATGTAGGTCTTCGAACATTACTTTCGGTTAGATTAGGACACTTTTACTTGCAGGTCGTGGAAATAGTAGTGTCGAAGGCCGACAATCTTGAATATTCGATTCCTCCTTTTGAACGAAAATTCGATTCGAACCGCAGTCCTACGGGGGTACCAACCACTACCAATTTGCCTTCAGTTATTCCTTATCTCTAACCTATTGCGAACTAACCCTAGAATTGAGATCGGTGACCTTACAACTGGTCGGTTGGTCGGTTGGCGCCTTTTCACGCAACCGGAAAAGGCAAATACCGAATACGCGGTTAATATACCACGTCACGCGTACTTCCGCCTCCCGGAGAAGATTTACAGGTTCCGTTAGGCCAGTTTTTTGGGATACGCCTTTTCGGCATCCCCAGTGCCACCGATCAAATTATATAGCATTTGAAACCATTTCGACGTTCATATTTAATTCCGGGTGTGCGCACTGAAACGACGATTTCGAAATGAGCCTGCGTTCCAGTGTTTTATAACTGGGCTTTATTAATCATAAACAATCGAACTGTAATTTAATAGTTACACTGGGAGCCGGTGAGTTTTATACTTGAGAACTCATTAATGGCAACCTGTCAGTAGTTTAGTGAGGCACTTAACCGTACTTGCACTATAATTGTGGTTACTCCAAACTTGCCCCTTACTGCATCCCGGTGAAGAACAGAAATAAGACCACAGCACGCTATACCGTGTTCCCAGTCTACAGTGATCTCATAATTACTGCCTATAGTAGCACTATTGGAAACGCAGTGGATAATGTCGGTGGTTCAATTCCCTCGGGGTTTTAATTGGTCATAACCACCTTATTGTTCTATCGTGTTATATTAATTTGTAAAGCCCAGTTTTGAACGCGATTCTTCGCTTACAATGTAATTAAAGTAAGTCGATTTTGTTTACGCTCTATTTACTTTACGTTAATTCTATTGGGGGACTTCCCTCCCCTGTCGTTGATTGGCTGGTTTTTTCCTATCTACCAGCCAATCCGCTATCTCTCTAAGTCTTTCCCTCTGCGAGGTTTCTCCCAGGGTCAGTAGCGGACGCTAACGCCTCCCAGTGACGGGCTCAGAGATAGGTCGCTTTGCTCGTAACGAGGAGAAAAAACCAGCCAACGACAGAGAGCACCCGCGATCAAGAGCGCATAAATTAGTTCAGAATTTAAGGTTAAAGAAACAGTCGCCAGGCAGTATTGAAAGCAATACTTTCACATATGCCACTCAGAAAAGAGAAAGAGCTAAAAAAAGAACTCACCTGTTCGTCGATACTTTCGTTGTGTTCCATTTTTTTCTCGTGAAAGCACCTAATACTTATTGAAATATATTATCCCTTTCATATTTTTTCTAATATCTGAAGTTTTGTTAATGTACAAAACAATCAATGTCCTTTTGTATTCTGCACACCAATATATCTCTACATATACTCTCTCTCTCTCTCTCTCTCTCTCTCTCTCTCTCTATATATATATATATATATATATATATATATATATATTAGCGAGGACCGTGTATAGTGTCGCTTACATGACTCTTGCCGTTCCATTTCATACGCCTAAATATCGTTTGAATACAGTTTGAGTATTTATCGTCATTCGATCATTTTTGGCCCCGCATTGGCATCAGAATGGCCCGCGGATGTATATAGGCAAACTTACCGTGTTGAGCATGCATTCTTAAGTAGGCGTGTGTCTTTTACATGCAACCGTTCATTCTGGAGATTATCGAATTAGACAATGAATGAACGACGAAAAACATGAGGGCGAAATACGAAAAGCGATATATCCTATTATGGCCTTCCCTAATGATCCAGCTGGTTGCTCCTATATTTAGAATTACTATCTATCCATGTGAACATTCTAAAATAATTTTTATACATCTATATTATATATATACATATATTATATATATGTATCTATATTATGTATAGATTCTATCTTACGATTTGAACATTGACACCATTTAAGAGACTCTTTTGGGGTAAAATTCACTGCTAAATATGTGAAAAGGAATATTTCTTGTGTAAAGTTTTATTTTGGAAAATCTCATTTCTCAGGATTTAAACTTTTTATTATTTAGTAAAGACGGAGGTATTTCAGATTGATATCACGATCCTGTCCTTCATCTGCCCAACTGAATGACTACTAACATTGACTTCAGCATCGAAAATATCGCCCATTGTCGGTAAATTATTGGCACTGGATCCTACACGGTTTTTTCGAGACCATTTCTTGTATAAAGTAGGGGTTTGTTTTGCTGTACATGGCAATCATACATACACCCAGAAGTGAGTAGAATTTCATGAATTAATACATTCGTTCAAACCAATTGATTTGAAACTAATTTTTAGACACGTTTAAACGATCGATCCCCACTGCAATAAACAAGCGCGAGACGCAATAATAAAATATAATAACCTGTAATGCGACTGAAACCAAGAGATTTTATGACGCCGGTACCCCTTCCGCGGATTCACACTGTGATCTGGTGTAAAAGGTTTACCGTATTTGTTGAGCCGGAAATTAAAGCATATAATAAGCACAATGCGCTGAATGTATCACTGAGTATAAAAATCAATAGGGTTGAAATCTAAAAGCAAGATTCCAAGTCGAAGGCGTTTTTATTTTTTGTCGGTTTTCTTATATGATATGTTTATAAATTATGACTTTTATCCCCCTTCGAACCGTAAATTGGGCCGTTAAATAAATAAAATAAAGATGTAATAAATAAATTTTGATATGATTGTCCCCCCTGTATTATAAAAAAATAGAAAGGTCTATGGATCTTTATTCAAACCTATGTCGCGGACGTTTCATGCACTGTGTAATAATGCACTTGTATTAATATTCACAGACTGTCCGTGGACTAAGGTATATTGCATATTGTAAGGTATATTGTGTGTGTTAAAACAATCAGAATGGCCTAAATAGCTTGGCTTTGGAATCTGGTTACCTTATCGAAAAGTATTCCACAGAGCGTGTAGGCAGTCCTGGTAGCGGTCTCTGCTCGCTGCCGATCACTGGGCACCAACCTAACTGAACGTTAGCCTGCCCTCCTGGGCAACGTATATTTACAATTTCCCCACTCTACTCCCCGCCCCAATTCTGCTTTCCCCACCTGTGGGCGTACCTCCTCCACACAGCTCTCTTCTTCCACCTTTCCTAATTCGGATAAAGACCGATCGACACTTAAAAAAATAAATAAATAAATACATAAAATAACCGGAACACACAGGGCGAAATCAACTAGATGAAATTAAAAGTGAATATAAATTAATTTCAGTCTCATACGAGGTTCATTTATATTATTATTAATAGGAATGTTATTTTTTCATTGGATAAATGTTAATATTGGAAATACAATTCTTTCCCGCCGAAATAGATTATATAATACAAACGTCCTCCTCCCTAAATCATGAAATGGAAATAACAAAATGAATCAGTTTAATATACCTGTTTTGTGGTCTGCGAGGGGTTAGAATACCCCAACCCCGGTTTCGGCTGCTCGCCAACTGACTCAGCACAAGTGACAGTGACAGTGCAGTGAGGATGCCCGAAAAACATCCAAAGTGCCAATAGTGACTGACACACGCTACTGAAGATGGCGAGCGGCCGAAACCGGTCTAGCAAAAGACCAAAACAGCGAGAGGAGACAGAAGCACAAAAGATCTACGGTACAAAATGAATCTTTTTTTAACGAGAGTAAACCATTACAATCCCCCCCTTTCCTAACCTTATTAACCCCCTATTATGAAGCAATTTTCTGGATGCCAAAAATAAAAGAACAAAAACCCCTTTGTTCAGTCATCAGATCGAACCTTTTCGAAGACGCGAAAGCCGTCGATTTATGCTTAATTGAAAGGGGAGGATTTAAATATGTTGGCGAGAGGGGGGGGGGGAAGTGTAAGTCCGATTTTAGATATTTCCTCTCTGATTTGCATTTAAAAGCTTCAGAATTTGCTTGAAGAGTGGAAACAGATGATCGCAAAGTGATGGATATTCCAAGAGGATCGCGTTTCCAGACAAGGATATCAGAAATTATTTATTTATTAAGGTAATTGTGTACCGAGAAGATAGATTATATAGAATAAAGTTTTCAGGCTGTATTTTGAATCTCCGCGGTGGCTACGAATACCCCAAGCAATTGCATTGGGAAATTCCCAGATTGTTGGTCGTGGCAACTGGAAAACGGGAATGGGAACTCAACTGGAAAATTCAGAATTGATGATTTCCTATGTTGAAAACCTCAAGGCGGTTAGGCAGCCCGCAACGCCGGCCTAAAGAAATTTATCCGAAGCCAATCAATACACAAATTTCTGCCGTTTCTGCAGTTAGAAACAGATTTTAATCACATCTCGGCACATATTGCATCTTGCTACGAGGTATTATATTACCCCACGTGCCCAGCGGTTATGTGTTATGTATTTCCCGATTCCCCGTTTATTAATTATTTTCAATTGTGATATTGCCAAGGTCTCGACGCCATTTCCCTCCTTCCTGTCTACTCCCTGTGACTAACTTCAGGAATGTAGAGTCAGGAAGGATTGGATGGGGGATTTTTACTTTTTTTAATTATGACACTCCAATCAACAGTCCATTAGGTTATCTTGTGTTGGTTTTTCATTTTTTGTCCGTGGATCTTCAAATCGGGTCGGGTTCTTTGTGTGTTGCAATAGTATTTCAATGTTCAGTAAAAAAGAGTAATGAAAAATTAATAATGGAAATAACAGGCGCTTGAGCCACCTATTTTAAACGCTTACCATTTGCCACATTTTATTCGAATTTATTTAAGCCTAACGAGTATGCAATTAAGTTAATGGACCGGCTCATTTAAAGTGTCGAAATGTTTGTATTATTCCCGATATGTCCCAAAAAACTCTGCTATCTTTATTCTGGAATTAAACGACGAGCAATAAATTAAATTTAAAATATAACTTAAAATTTTAATTAAATGCTTTTGTTTGCTCGGGTGCACTTGCATTTTCCAAACTCAGAATAACGTATTATAAACGGATTATAGTCACTGGATAGTTCAAAATAGAATACATCCCGGTCGAGAGAATACAAAACAAAAAAGAGGACGAGCTATTTTTTATTGTTTTCCGTTGACGGCTGTTACGGTCGAAAGAGTCACGTTAATAGAATGGGAAAGAGACCAGTAGAGACAATAGACAGTTGAATTGTGAACTAGGTCGTGGTGGGCACACTAGACGCACGTAAACACAAACTAAGGGAAGGTGAAAGGTCATCACTCGTATTCCCTCTGCCTAGCCTATTTTATAAGTTTTATTTTATTTGAGGTATAAGTCCGGCGGCCAGAGACGGATTGGACTGGAGCAAGTCGGCTCTGCCTTCCACTCTGGTCTTGACGCAGTGCACACAATATATTTCTACGTCCCCAGTGCTGACGGGATGCTCTATCGAGGTCCGACATGCTGTAGTCACGTGGCCATACCACTATTGCTGCTCGCGTTTGTCTCGATGAATCGTGTGATGTTCACTATTCACTACCACCGTTCTTACGCTCAGCTTGGGACCCTCAATTGCATTAATGGTTCTATGCGACTGGCGATGGCGAGACGCCGATTCCAGCATTCCAAATATTCTCACTCGCGATATTCCCTCCTAACCAAATAATTCGCGAGGCGTACTGTTATCTGCTATTGACACAGAGGATAAACATCGTGCGTGTGTGTGCGTAATGTATCCATTTATCTCTCTATCAATTATGACCGTAATCTGACGGTAAAGTCTTGGTCTAATTACCAAAATTACGGCAAGTCATCGCGAGATGTAATTTCAGTTTCATTCCACGGTAATAAAATAAATCTTACGCAAGTAACCCCGTTACAAAATCTCGAATAAAGAAATCATTAGTTCAGAAATGTGCTGATTCATTTACAAATGTTCGACTACGGGAAAGAAAAAAAAAATTAAAAAGTGTGTCAACTTAATGCGAGTTGGTTTAATTTACGACCGACGTGGCGCAACATGCCAAGCAACAACCGGTTAGTTTGAATGGGAATCGATGATTCCCTTTTATGCAGAATTTTCTGTAATGGGAATTGAAGCTATTGGAAATAGTTTAGAATGCCTGTCTTTTGGTCTGTGAGTGGTTGGAATACCATAGATTTCGCGTGTATCTGTCTCCTCTCCCCGGTTCGGCCTTATGCTGGACCGGTTTCGGCTGCTCGCCATCTTCAGTAGCGGTGTTAGGATGCCCAAAAAACATCCAAAGTGCCAAAGTGTAGAAATCTACACAGTAGACACTGTAGGCGCTGTTGTGCCCGACTAATCTACTGGTGCAACGCTACTGAAGATTCGGAGAACCTGGAACCGACCCAGGAGATGAGTGAACTATCGATCGGATGTGGTAGGAATGTTGTTACAATTTTTTAATATCCATCATCAGGTTACTCTGCTGGGCGAAGCCGATAATTAGGGCCAGTAACTGAGGACAAAAATAGGAGTAGAAGCGGGCAGAAGATGAAATATTGAAATATTGCCGTCGATCATTCAATCGGCCACGTCAAGTTGAACAAGTGCACGCAACTTGCTAGCTTCCTTTGCACGTCGTTAACAAGTTTTAATTAAACTGCCTTGCAGCATAATATATTTCGTGTCAATTTTACAAACCACATCCGAGATATTTAATGAGGATCGCTGTTGCACTTTCGCAATATCCCTCGGATACATGACGCGGCAATATTCGCTCGATAATTTAATTAATTCTCGTCCAATTATATGAATATAATCAACACCCGAACACAAAACCCCGTAACATCCTATCTTCAGGCAGTCCCGCCATCAGCCATATTCGGGTACTAACAGAAAAATTAAATTAATATTACTAAGGCGCTAGCAGTTCATATTTTCTCAGCACTTTAAACTAATAAATTATTAAAATTCAGTTTGACATCCTGTGTACTTGTAGGAGAATAAAATGAATTTATACCTTCGTTTAAAATAGTGACCCTCCGATTGGCCCAACGCCTTTCACTATATTGGTCACCAACCGGGTTTTTAATTCGAAATTATTTCTCTTAGATTTAGCTGAAGGTCGACTGGCGAACACAGATTTATTTGGTTTCCTCGGTTACTGGCACCGATGTATATAGATTTTTCATATAGAATAAACGATAATAATACACAGTTCAACGACTGTTAAACACCTTAAGCAGGGTTACCATAACATTTCGGCCATCAAAGATTTAGAACGGCGTTTTCGCCGTCGTCAGTAGCGTTCCGTAACAATGCGAAGACGGCGCTGACAGGGACCGCCACTTACCTGGACAGGACTGCTGGTCTGCGCGTACAAATACGCGCGCGCTAATATCCCACGAAATTAATGCAGGGAACATAAGCGGAACACCGAGCGTGTTGGACCGAATTCCTTCGAGCCATCGGACGGAGAATCTAAGTCATAAACAATTCCACGTGCATTGCGCTCTAATCCGAAAAGGAATCGGTCGGTCGACAGAGGCAATCACATCCGCCCCAAGTGAGAGGCCGAACTCTTGTGAAACCGCCACTTCGATGAAAGGGAATTTTACAATTAAGGTCTTCAATCCAGTATGTCTACTTTCCGCCCAGAATAACGCCCAGATTGTTTTCTTGCGTTGAATCGCCCTCGTCGAAACATTTATTTATTTATTTCGAGCGATGAACCCCGTTTAGATTAGATACGCCTAAAATGTTAGAAAATATATCACCGGTTATAAGAACGTGCTGAAACATTGGTGGGTATTAGAGGTGGGTAATTGACCACGGTTTACACTTTAAGTCACATTATTAATCATCGGTTTATTACTCGTCGAGAATATCCCTAGGCTATTTAGGGGTGTGGCTATTAAGCGGAAGGGAAAGGCTTAGATTTTCGTTTTATGCAAGTTCATGCTCTCCTCCCGGGTGAAATGATTAGTTATGAAGGTCTCGAAGAAGGGTTAAGACTCAATTTCGTTTCGGAGTACAACCGTCGACTAATCTAACCAGCGTGTAGTGTAAGATATATATATATATATATATATATATATAATTTATAGCAAATCAGTTGTACCAGCATTGATTTATAATACCATCTTCAAGTATCTCACTTCGTAATGATAATTGCTTTCTGCAACGTCCATCATTCTCTAATTGCTCTATACCTTCTATTCACTGGTGAATATAATTATTATGATGCTCCCATTGATTTATCTTAACTGAGCCGAGTACTTTCACTGCAATCCGTTTTAGGCCTGCAGGAATTTTGTTTTTTTTTTTTAGCATCAATCTTCTTCATATCAACCTTCTGATCGGTCATCAGTCAGGGATTCATAAAAATATTTTATATATTTGTTCTGTTTAGTGGTCATAAAATCCATTTTTTAAACAGACGGCGGATTTATGGCTGCCACATTTCAATCCAAGATAAATACTCCTTTGGTATTTGGCCTTCTGTCGCCTCTCCAAATGACAGTAAGCGATCTTACCGGAAGTTTAATAACTGGAATTCTGGTCGCAGAAACCTTCCCTCGTTCATTTTCAAATCTCTGTCTAATTTTCAAGGATATTCTTATGTTTGAATAACCTGAATACCGAATTAATTTCTCCTATTCAATCTCAGCTCTCCAATTATCTCATGTTAATATTATCGAAATGACTTGGGGTATAAATTTTAATCAAAATCAAGTTCCCCTACCGCAATTTATTCCATTAATCCCCGTACATTCGAGGTAGGTGGTTTAATTAGTATTTATAAATCATTATTTTTTGTTATTGCAACGCAAGGAATATGTGCGCTAAGTCATTGTACTAAAGTTGAAACAAAAAAAGTTGAAAACAAAAATTATTTATATAAATACCTCTCCTTTCAATTAGATACATTTTTGCTGTTATTCTTGATGTTTCAGTCGGCTTTCAAGTAATATTTTACAAACATATAATATATAAATAAATAACTACAACGTATAAATACAATATATAACATAAAAAAAATCGCTGTACTAACCGGATTCAACATATTTTCGGGTTCACTCACACCTCGAAGCGCCATTCACTTATCATTCCATTGTTGAATGTTCCGCATTTCTTTCATTATGTCATAATTAACTAATGTGCTCTTGTCCGGGGCTCGAGGGAAATTTCATAATGATTCAGCTCTTAGATCCTGCGCCAACAGAACGGTTATAAATAAACTAATTAACGAATAAACCGTATGATATATTTTCACGTTTGCCACCAAAAAATTACCATAGGGTCATGTTGCTCTCAGCCATAGGGTTGGGCAAAGTGGACGCACTAAATTTGGTACAAAACGAACTGTCTTTTCAATTCCTGTATCAGGGATATACGTTTACTACCTAAGTCAGGGATAGCGTTACCGAGGAGAGCCCTGAGCAATAAAGGCCGGGTTTTAATAAAGTCCGAGCCAAGGTTCAAATTCGCTGACCCGTGGAGGCAACTAAGTCAGGCGGACCGACTTTCGCGCTCCCACTTTCGAACCGCACTCAGTCGCGCCAAAATCGAACCATCTGTAAAGACCGCCTCTACAATTTACGTTATACCGTAGAGTGTGTTTCTATGTCCTCTCGCTGGTTTGGTCGTTTGCTAGACTGGTTTCGGTTACTTGCCATCTTCAGTATCCTCACTGCACTGTCACTGTCACTTGTACTGTGGTGGTTGACTGTTTGTCGTGTGTATATATACGTGTCTTGTTATTGTGTTTTAGGGGGATGTTGTTTGTCTTAACTGGTCACAACTATTAGTTTCTGACTTCCATATATATGACAGGAAACCTGAGGGTGTAAGTGCACCCAACGCACTCCGCTGTCACGAGGTTTTCAAAACTAGAAGGCCTTTGTCTCTTATAGCAGTCGATTGCAGAAACCATTTTAACTTTGGAGGAAACAAATGAAGTACTATTATGTATTTTATTATGTCGTTTTATTGTGTTGTTATTGTGTTTTATTAAGTTGTATTTTATTATGCTTTTTTATGTATTTTATCTATTCTACTCTCTTTGCCCTGTTTTAATAAGCTTAAACCCTGCATCGTTTTGTGCCCTGGATATAATCTATCCCTGAATATAATTATTTAAATAGGATAAAGTAATTAAAGTAGGTCATTAATATATGGATAAACATTTTAGTTTAATATAGCTCTAGTACCTTTTATTTAGTGATACAATTTACATGAAACATAAATAAATGTCGAGCTCACCTTACTTTAAATTCCAGTAGAATTATTTTCAGGATTTATCCACCGCTGTGGTAGAGGGTCTATAACTTCACTATCACTTTTCTTAGTAGTCAAATATTTAGCCATTTAACACTAAGAAGGTGTCAGGGCCTGCCTTCAGGCCGCAATTACTTCCTCTAAGTATCACTATCGATGGAGTATAAGTTTACGACTAGTTTTTTTTCGAAAGCTTCCAGCAACTTTACTGATACGTCTCGAAGAAAGAGGTATCGATTTTCTTTCGCTCTTTGGATTGATTTCGAAATCACCAGGTTATTTCCCCTACTTTCTATACAAGCAATATAACTGTAAAAAGTTTGTACGGCAATATTACTCGGTAGGTTTGCAAGTACTCTAATAGTCAGTCAGCCCTAATACCCTATATTGGAGCTGTACATCTGTGACTCTGTCTTGTAAACTGCTAATAGTATAAGTACTAAGGTCTCTTTCAACCGCTGAAAAGGCGGACCAATTACTAAACTGGTGGAATGAGCTCTGAAAAGCTGTAATACTCCTGGTTTTAGCAGATTTTATATCAAGTGCTTGTGGGTTAATGCCCGGTTTCCATTTTACAATTGTGTACAAACTAATTAAGAGCAGTGTTGAAGTAAAAAAAATCTAAATACGAACACACCCCACAGAGACCTATAGTAGGACCGAACAAGCAACAAGCAGTAGTTTAGAGAGATATTTGCGGTTGTCGATGGAGCAACCTATCCGCACAGGTCGTGAACGGTATCCAAGAATAGATCTTTTATAAGAAAGTTCAAAACAGGGTCTATATCGTAGGCGTACTATCCAGGTAGGAGGACAGTGGGATCCCTGACCCGAGTTATATAACCGAGAGTGTTACTAGTCGAAAGTAGAACGTACTCCGATACCTGGGGCCGATTAGAGACCGCAAAAGGTATCGTTTCTCAACTTCCCTTCCACGCGTGGGCACAGGTAATATCGGTAGTTGACCGCCCTTTGGTTGGCGCCCGCGAGGGTCTTTCCTTCCTACATTTCCGCAGGACGAGGAAAATAATTGTTTTCTAAAATAAATGTTTCTGTTGAATTCATAAAACCGTTACAGTCATGGTATGGTCTCTGTGAATTATCCCATAATATATTGTCCCATTGACTCAATAAGTTGGCTTAATTGACTGGAATTCAGTACTCCAAGAAAAGATAGTAAATCGGTATCTATGAAACTCCCAGTACTCCCTATTGTCGAGCGCTATTCCTCTTCTTCTTACTCGCCACTCATCTTATGAATTGCTTCTTTCTTCTGGCCGCTAATATAACTTTCTGTGTTCGTTTATGGGAATATCGTAAAATTCGTTGTTCTCGTGCTACCGTTGACGCAACCTCAGTTATATGAGCGGAAAGGCGAATGCTCCAATTGAAAAATCTGGAAGGGAAATATTCAAAACGCCTCTCGCTTTCTAATCTCCGACATAACGCCTAATCGAAGCTTTGACTGTGGGATGAAGCCTCGCTTCCGCCCATTGTCGACGAAAATGAAAACGAAGAGCCCCCACCAGTCCCCAGACTGCTACTCCGCACAGAATTTAACTGTTTATCGAGTTTCGTAAACTTAACATTTTATTCCGCGCAAATTGTTTTTTGTCACTTTCAAATCGCGCGATCCGATGTTTCGTTTCGTCGTCATGTCAGCTTCTCAAACTGTCTACCTTAGTCATAGCGACCGACACAACTGTTACTAAACACCTGTTTCTTGGCAAACAACAGTGAATGTCGACAATCTCACTTTGTCACTGTCATGTGTCCGCTGTATTGTCAGTTAAGGTTAAGGAATTTGTTTCAAGGTCCACGAAAGCTATTTGTCCTTAGCTTTCTCGCCTTTGCCGATAGCGAACCGCCAGAAAATACTGCCATGGTTTTGGAACTGGGCAGTCGATGACCAACAGTTGACCCGACCTTGTGGTGTTTCTGTGTAACTCCGATTTGTTTATTTATCGGCCCAATAGCATGTCATGCTGCCATAGGCATCCCTCCAGTAGTTTCTTAATGTCCTCACTGTAATTTGTGTCCTCACAGGGCTACGAGGGGTGGAAAATCTATTTCCTTCGGCCTCCTCTCTTATCTAGTGACGATAAAATCCCGAATCATTCTCTCTCAGATCCGAGAAGAGCTATAAAAGTCCGAACATATTTTTCTTTAAATCAATTCCAGTCGCGTTAAACTGGTTTATTGGATTAAATTGTTTAAAAACATTACAGTTCCACCAGATGAAAGCCGCTGGATGGAAACCTGTTCTCAGTGAAAATCCGAATTCATCGCTTCAACTGGCGACATCGAACGGTTAATTACGTCGTTGTGTACAGGGTTTCAAGAAGTTAGATGATATTTTAATAAAAAGAATTTTAGGCTGATGCATTAGTCCGTCTTTAATGGGTACAAGACCTGAATGGCGCGGTCTCAATTCATAATTAGGCCAAATATTCAAGTATATAAATGTGGAAAAAGGAAGCGGGCCGGTATTTTTAAGTTGTCAATTCATAATTAGGTTGGGAATAAGTACTGGGATCCGTAATTTTCAACTGTGCTGACTCAGGTTGAATCTCGGTAGCGGATCGAATTCTTTCGTCAATGACAAATATCAATCCCCAGCATTTTTCAATAAATAGTATAAAGAGGCTTTCCACTGTACATTTTCGCTTTGTTTTATATGTCTTTACAATGAGCTACGGTTTAGCTCACGAGTTACTCATTTCCGCCCTCATGGCAATAGACCTTGATCAGCCTTGCCTATTTCCCTAACGATTTGCCCAACCGGCTTATTATATCGCCTTGAATATTAAGAAAGTGGGAGACAATTTCAATCCGTCCTTGTTCTATCTTTGTACGCCCATATAACAAAAAATCCAACATACTCTAATCGCTAGCTAGCTACAAATGTATTTATAAATCTTCGTGGATCAGAGTTTATTTAGGAATACTTCCGACACTTGACTTGTACTCTAAAGGGTATCCCAGGCAATAGTGTCATTCTTAATATTATTTGACTTCCATTAAGTAAATGGGCATATCGGTACTAGCACCGAGAGCGGGGGCCTCATAATTGAACCTTGGATGGATAGCGGCTGTTCAGGAACTGCCTAACTGAAATCCTGTTAGTAGTCAGCACTCTGGTATACCTATTAGACTTCATAGTCAGTTTATAGCGGTTGATTGAAGACCGTAGGGTCACTTCTCCAAACCCCACTCGCTCCCACTTTATGTCCCTTATTTATATCTCGAGATTCTAGTTTTTTACGACGCTCGCATTATACCCGTTTCGGAGAGTTTCGTCACACGATTTCGGTCACGGCCAAGGCCGGTAGAAGGTCCATATTATTTTTTCTCTTACTCCTTCTAAAATTGAATTTAGAAGCTATTAATCAGCACAAACACCCGAAATGAATTCTCACACTCAGGCAAATGAATTCAAGATATTCGACAAGCTCGCTGAGTGCGTATTGGATTGCAAATTGGACGCAAAATGTTTACGAGAATATGTTATCTAATGTACGTATAAATAAATATAAAGCCGCTGAACTGCGCTTTAACTTTAAACGAAACAGAAACCTAGAGTTCCCAATTGTATTCTTTTTTTCAGATATAATCACGGCGGACCATTATCTGAATGCCGGCGCCCCATTTTCGTAACAATTTCCAAGTAAACTTCATGTTTAATACCGCAATCGATTGAGATTACGGAGATGGTATGAACATGATTCTGATTGTGTCAATCCTTCACACGGCAGGTAATCTGATACCAGAGAACTTGCGTACCAACCGCCATTGGGAACTCCCACGATTTCATAATTCCCCACTCTATGTACATAGTAGTAGTGATCGCCAGAAGCCATTAAATAATGGATTTCTCTTGCTGCGACTTGGTAATTTATCGAAAGGAATATTTCATGTCGTTGATATATCATATATATGTTCTCTGCTCCTGTTTTTGTATTATATATGTCAGTCGACAGTTGTCATCCTCCTGCGTAAATTGGTTATATTATGGGGTTTATGGTTTTTCTATAGAATGTGTTGAGATCCTTGAGTCATGGATTGTTTGGATAGTACGATACGAATAGATGGCAGTTTTTTGGAATTGCGGTTGTTCAAAGTACGAAACTGTTTTGAGGAATGGTTTTACAGCTTTCACATAGAACATTTTTCATAGAGCCAAACAATATGCGGCTAATAGGAATAACCGGATACTGTAATTCATCTTGTGGAAGAACAGAAAAAATGAAGGGGACGCTGAATGAAGTGTTATAATCTGGTATTGTGTATTTACGATCATAAAAGTTTTCCTGTTGATCCAAAATTTATTGCAAAAAGTTTATTTTTATTAATCTAGTTTATCGGTGCAAGTGCAACCACTTTAGCTAACTACATTTACTTTAGTTAAGTACATTTCGGCACCACCCTCAGGGGGCGCTAGTTTATCGGTACTAAAAATAAGCTTGTTTCAATGAATTTTGGATCAACAGGAAAACTTATATGATCGTAAATAGTCCAGATAGATTTCCTATCATATATTTGGAAGTCAGAACCTAAGAGTTGTGTCCAGTTGTGTGATCAAATATTTATTTGACCGATAATCCGACAAAGATACGAAATTATACATTTTTTTAAAACATATAACGTCTAATATGAGTTTTCAAGTTGAATTAGATTTGTATTAATTGTTTAAGCCACCGATTGCGACTAGTAATTACACTTTGGGCACTAAAGTAAGTAGAACGACAAAGGCGATGCCAATACGTTCACTCATCGCGTACCGGTTTCTCTAATCCGACGTCATTATCTGCTCGTCCTTTTTTTGTCGTCGTTTTACGCAAGTTTCTCCCCTTTTCTTTTCTCTGTCCACCCGTGTGCATTTTACGACACACCGAACGGTGAAAACCGGTCACCGGAGGCCCGGCATCTAGAATTCCGATGGCCGAGGCAGCACCGCCTCGTCGCGTTTCTGATGGCAGGTGTCTCTTTAATTTGTGGACGAAACGAAAACGAAATTCACTGTTCTTCAATTCCCAGCTCCCAACTATTCAACTGGACGTGTTCTTCAGTAGCACGAAGTCGTAAAAACCTGAGGGAATAAGCTACCACAGATTCCGAGAAGTCTTCGAATCAATTCGATGCTTGAACATTTGTGAATATTTTTTCCATTCCTATTTTCTACATATTTCAATGCATATACGCACATATTTATTCTCGCTTGTGTAATAGAGCGTACTGTTGGGCGGGAAATACACAAAGAGGATGAATCAGAGGGAAAAATAATAGCTGATCTCTCTTGGAGGGCAGAGAATGAGGAACATCGCTTTTGAGCCACCCAAGACCAAGAGTTCTCAAAGCAGTTGCTTGCTGAAACGTCCCCACTCGATCAAATCACAGGATTACATGAATATGGATATGAGCATATAATAAATCAATTAAATAGAAAAAGTTTCGAAATGCATGGAAGACGCCCCACAACAAGCTTCTAGGTTGGCCACGCAAGCGACGACGACATCACCGCGTGAACGTAGATTTGACAATCTGAACAGATTCATTTTGGTGATCAATGATGATCAACTTCAGGCGATGAACTTCATCCTGTAAGTTCGGTCGTCACTGTGGCTGGGGGGGAGGCGCTTAAAGCTCGGGCCGTTTAAAGGTCAAAGCTGTAAAGTAAAAGCTAGGAAGGTGCGGCTCTCGTGCTAACTCAATTCAGTACAAAAATTGAGGATACTGACCTGCTATTATTGCATCGGCATATTTTCCTCTAGTCGGATATTTCGAAACCTCTGGGCCTTTCAGGCCTCAAAACTGGTTCGATTCGCTGTGAGGAAACCAGGAGGGGGGGGGGCAGGAATTATTACAAAAAATCCTGTCGGACTAAAATTTAGGAAATCTTTCCTAATTCAATTCAATATTTTGATCTATTAATTATCTAGTTCCCTATAGTTCCTAGTAACCTTAATAACTATTTCCTTCCCCCAAGCATACCGCTTGGCAGTTGAAACAATACGCCGTTAAGAGAGACGAAAGAAATAAGCAGAACGTAGAAGCGAATGCCGAGGCAAACAGAATGTTTGTGAAGGTTTGTATACAAATTTCTTATGTTATATATATATATATATATATATATATATATATATATATATATATATATATAGTGTATACATAAAAATGTTGTGTAAATATGCTTGTTAATATGATGTAATTATGTGGAACAGTGAGCGGACTTCTGCACTCTAATGGCCGGACGCCAATGTTTTCCAACTCCAATTTGCATATGAAGTGCGTGGCGCAATCATCGTCATATCTGTGCTGATTCGGAACAAACCGTATTGGAGTAAAGAGCCGGAATTTTTTTTCTTCAATATCATTTCCAGATACAGTAAAGGGCACTGTATGAAATAAACAATTGCGAGATTGCGCGATATCGACTCCCAGCTCTTCATTTTGCCCAAATCGGATACGCCCCACTCCCTGAAATTGATACCTTGGCAACGGACCATTTAAAAATAACGCAGAATGCAGTTTTGTCACAAATCAACCTCTACGGCTGAAATAATTATGAACACTGAGAATGTTTAAAAAAAAGAGCTGGCACGACGCCCTGATAGTCAAAACAAAGGCCCACGGCCACCAACGAATATATTCAACTTACGAATTTAACATTTTGGTCCAATTTCAAACGGACGCCTGTCCAGTAAAGCTCGCACACAAGTGTCAACATTGTGTGTAAAAACCGTGTTCCTAATTTGGGTTATATTTTCACGGTAGAGAAAACCGGAATTAAAGTACACACCGCTGCGCTATATGGCGGGAAGTGATTGCTCTCAGGAGAGACCGGTTTCGCAACATAAACTATCTATTATAAAAATCAGAAAAAAGCTGCCTTTCACTAAAAGAGATTTATATTTCCTGAGAGGTATATATATATATATATATATATATATATATATATATATATCCCATACAAGAAGTCAAGTTCATTCTTTGGTTAGTAGTTAGAAGACGTAGTTTTTCCTTCAATTCATCATTCATTTTTACTTCAGTTTCATTCAAATTTCTTTCATTTTGTTTAGCTACACTACAGCTTTGTTCAGTTCTGTTGTTGTTTAGTTTATCCAGTTTTGCATTTTCAAACCACACTTGGGGTGAATATCTTTTCCACGAAACAATCCGGCGTCGGTTCTTAAAGGTCTCCGGTTCGATCCCAGAATAAACGAATAGCCGGCGCCATTTTATTGCGGCAAGTGAAAGTGGTGCCCTCTGAACCCGGCTTAAGTGTCTCATGAGGTGCGGGGTCATGTCCTATGTTGCACGGCGATTCGTCCGGGCAAAGTTCGGGTGACTCCCTAACCCTGTTAGTTGCGGTACCGGCTGGTAGAGAGCGCCGCCCTCCTACCGAAAGTTCCAAGTTTGACATGTCCGACGCATTATACATTTGATCGATAATCCGACAAAATCCCTCCCAACCCAAATAAGACAAACAACATCCCCCCAAAAAACAATAACAAGACACGTATGTACACACACGACAGACAGACAACGGCCACAGTACAAGTGACAGTGACAGTGCAGTGAGGAAGCCCAAAGAACATCCAAATTGCCCAAAGTGACTAACACCGCCATTGAAGATGGCGAGCAGCCGAAACCGGTCTAGCAAAAGGCCAAACCAGCGAGAGGAGACAAAAACACACGAAATCTACTGTCTGACGCATGGCTAATTTGAACTTTCGATTGAGACGTATGCGTCCGTTCGGGGTTAAAACGTTGGCGTCCTCCCATTTTGAAACTTTTCAAAAGCACCTTGTCACCTTGTGACTCCGTACTTTCGGTTCTCTCATTTGGCATATCGACTGAACCCCCGTTTTGCGTATGTCTGGCAACCGCGGAAACATCCTTTGATTTTGTTCCACATTTGCAGGCCACGCTCTGGTAACAAATAAATAAATACCACGATGAATCTCTTCAAGATTGTCTGCTTACATCAGCGAATTTCGCTCTCGTGAGCTCGCCTACTAATGTTTGGATGACCTTCAATCTGGTGCGTGTGATCCGCCGCTTTGTCCACTTCCCGACGGTGCCCCGGCATTCGAGCTGTCACCATCCCGGAGGAATGGTACTTCCGAGGCCGGAGGCCTGCGGCTTCCACCAATCGATCCAGGTACAATCCGAATTCGTAAAATAAACCCGAACGACCACTGGGACAACCCATGGTCAGATGTCTCGTGATGATCCAAAACGGAGAGACGGGTATTTCGTTTAATTTTAGGCCAATATAAAGTTGTTTAGATGCCTAATTGCGGAGTCCACGGCTTTCACTTTCGTTATCGGTATCGCTCGGAGAGCCAAAGTCGAACCGGCGGACGGACAAAAGGGAAGCCAGCTGTGGGGGGAGTCTCCCACGGGTTTACAAAACACTCGGGTATTTATTTCCCGCCGGGGTTGCTCAACCTCCCTCCGGGGCATTCGGTCGTAGAACCCTTTCCTCGACGCCAGTTCAGGGACCGGAAGCGATAGAGCTCAATTCGCAAAATCAGCTTGGAATCAAATATTCTATCCGAGTGATTGAACCCGACAGACTAGTTTCGACCGGTGATGGATTTTCTTTCCATTCACCCACAAGCGCCGCAGAAGGGAAAACTCCAGGTCTTCTCCAAGTCGGCTATTCGGTTAAGAGTTGCGTCAAAGGTTGCTCGAAATTAATAATATAATCAAACCATATACGTAATCCACATGAGGCAGTAATGGCTGTTATATAGAGCGAATTACATATGCAACCATTGCATTACGTTCCCTTCCCCCCCCCCATAACATATCTATAATTTTATACGTATTAATTCAGTTATTCGAGTTAGTTCAACTTGAGTTGAAAGAGGGATCGACTCGAGACAGTAGGCGTTGCAAAATAAATTTTGTGTGAAAAACTGTGTTAAAGTATGTCCGACTATTAGAACTCTCGGTGAGGCTGTGAATCGTTGTTCTAAATACTGTAGAAGATTTTCTTCCCAATTAATATTCTTTACTGCCAAATGGAGCGTTCAACGGTAAATTACCGAATTTCGTTATTAAGCGAGTGAAAAAACGCAGTCTTCAAATTCTTCAGATTATCCTCCCCACCAAGGCAAGCTTTATCTGTTTTCTACATCGTTAGCGATTAGCGAGAAGACTTCAAATTAATTCGCATTATTCTTAATTCATTCAAACGAACCAGTGCCAGAAACCGATGCAGGAAGTTTTAGAAACGAAACCCTTTGGATCTAGCTGATACAGTTCTATTCGGCCAACTGACTACTTTCGACTACGGCGGAAGTCCTGGTGGTTACTATTTTCGAGTTCAACCGGTTTTGTTTATTTCTATCCATTTGTACTGTTCTATCCTGTTATGCAGTAAACATTTATCAAATAAGGATGGCCGAAATTCCTTTCCACTTCATGGCGACAACGTCACGACGAATCGGATGAGACCGGTCCATCCTGGAAATATCTGGTCCAACGTCTCGCGGCATTTCGAAACCCAATGGCCTTGTAAACGAACTTCGAACTGAGTTCGAAACCGTAAAATGGACCTCATAAGTTGTCATGGGCCGGGCAATTTGGGTTTTATCGGTCCCAGAGAGAGTTCAAATGGCTAGCTCCGCTAGCCAGGAATTTCAATTTGAATATTTTCCCCAGAATTAGGGAACAGCTCTAGAAAAAAAATTTACTCTTGACGGCTGAAGCAGGTGACGGTTGCGTAACCCCAGTAGGATCAAAATGTTGAAGTCAGTTACACAATATTTTCCAGGATAACACACCGAGGTGAATGATTTCTAAAATTGCCCCATATAAAAAATTTTTTTTTTGTTTTTAATTTCAAATAACTGGAACTCACCTTATAAGCCCGTAGAAAAAGTATAACCAAATTACTGCAAGTTATTACACTGTGATTAAAGTTAATTCTGAACTTAGTAAGTGATTTACTTCAGTAGAATGCAGAATTGATAAGTGATTATGTATATTACCCAGGAGGTTTGACTCAAACCGGTCCAACTTCCAAATCAACTTACATAAATATAAATTGTAGAAGATATGAGCACAAACTATGGCAGGGTTACGAGCCTCTCGTTTCTCTTGTTGGAGCCAACACTCCAGACCGAAAATGACTGGTCTAAAAGGTGCGGGAGTTGTGGATGCTTCTAGGAATTTCGAATGCCATAAAAAAAAGCTCTGAACACACCTAACTTTGGACTAAACCTTCGGCTGTTCCGGGACGAGCGGAAATAAAACTTTTTCAGCGTTCGGTGTCTCTGGCCAATTCACCAGAAACATTTTCCCCGTTAGTTCATTATTGCTGTTTGTGCCGGACGTTGAGAAAACAACGGTGATGGTAATTTCCTCGACCGTGGGACTACTATTGGGTGCCGATTTATTATTTTAACTCTAACACTTTTAGTGACACAACGTTAATGACAGCGCCGATGTAATTAATTCCCCGGCAGCGCGTATTGTACGCGAATTACAAACTGTATTTATGGATAATAGTCAGTAATCAGCTGAAAGGAGATTGCCGATCGGTATACACTGAGAGAGATCAGAGATATGAGGTTGATTGTTTCATATGTACACATTCTAATTATATGCACGGTTAGAGTTTTTTTCAAATGCCAGCCATTATTCCATCGCAGACTGAACACTCAATTGTTCCCGTATAGCCTTCCGATAAGAACAGGTAAGAATATAGAGAGAATTAACAATAAAATTCCGAAGCCCGCACCATATACGTAGAGCTTTTCTGTCTTTACAGAGAGAAAAAGTCGCAGCTTAAAATCTTGAAAAATACCTTCTTCCTTTTTCGGACGGAGGGTGCTCAGCCATCCCTCCTTAGTTCTTCATAGTTCAAAATGACCTTAGTTCTATTTTATTTATAACTCCTCGGATTCCAGTAATTATCCTACCGGGTACATTTTACTCGCCCCAGTTGTACAATCGGAAATTCCTCCGTCTGTTATTAGCAAAGTCGATCAATTATATATACATGTTAAATATACATACTCGTATTTAGGGTTGCGTAATTACGGTCGTGTTACGTACTCTGCAGTCGGTGTCGTAACGACAGGATTCGGAGCCAAGAGCGCAACTTATTAGCGGGACCTATCCGAATTGTTCCTACACCCCATACCTTTGTCCGTGGGCGTTTAACAATGAGCACGGTTCGAAGAAATTTCATTCCTTTAGCATAATCAGTCGATACTTGGGTTTGGCGTTCTGGTTTCGGATTTACTTCACTTCCTTCCAGCTGGCCTCTCAGCAATGTGACTGCATCATCAATTACTTCGTCCGGGCCTGCAACTTGAGCGTTTCAGGTCCCCCTACCTGCGAGCAGTACCCGGTACTAACTATTGCCTGACGTAGGACCGAACAAACCGATTGAAGGCAACAAGAATTGCGATTCGGTAAATAATCTTTCAGTCGTGAACTACAAACAGATAATTAGAGACTTCACAGACCGCGCTTTCCGTAAGAGTCCGTACTCTATAAAGACCGGCCTTACCTTGGCATTGGCGAAGAAACGGACTCACCAACAGTCGAGGGATTTAATTGTGTGCTTGTTTAATTGTCCCTGGCAGAGCTCTGGTTATTAAAATGGAGGTAAAAGCCGAGACCATTCGAGACGGTGTATTTTCTTCTTGGGCTCTGTTCAACCAGTCGTTAAATGTATTTGCAGAGCGGATCAATTAAGGCAGCCGCTTCGAACAAATTAAGTTACTTGCTCCGAATTGAGGTCGCCCAAAAACACAATAACAAGACATATATATATATACACATATATACACGACAAACAGACATCCACCACAGTACAAGTGACAGTGACAATGCAGTGAGGACGCCCAAAAAACATCCCAAGTGCCAAAGTGGCCGCAGAGGCCGCTACTGAAGATGTTGAGCAGCCGAAACCGGTCTGCCGGAAGACCGGCATAGAGAGTGGAGACTGAAGATGGAAAAAAATGATTGTAAATAAGTCAACAACTGGCTTAGCCACTTTCCTTTTGCTGAAATGCATTAAAGGGTCGAACGTTAATCCACTCGAGGTATTTATTTCTTCGTTAACACGGAGATAGGCCGTTTCAAGGCCTCCCATTCGTCCAATCGGGTGTTACAAATTTATTTTTGATTCGCCGGCCGTTACCCCCGTTCGTAAAACGTGCAATTTCAGAACCTCTTCCGCTTGTTTTCAGTCTTTTTCGGTCGTTGCGACAGCAGAGTCGTAACGACGGGATGGCCCAATCGTTAAGCAGTCGTTTCGTGCAAATGATCCCCGCCTGTGCACGAAAGTGGCACTGAGGTAGCGAGCGGGTCCCGATATCATATGGCGTCTCCAGACGTCTATTTTCGTTTCAACCTTGACCGAAATCAGTTCACCAGCCGCGCCATTTCACCCGTGCCCACCACAACACGGGCCACAACACCCGCATAACGCCAGAACAGCCTTAACTTAATGGCTGATTTTAATTATATTTAAATTTAAAATTAAAATAATTAATTTAATTTAGTTAGAAAAATAATTGTCGTAAACATTTTATGTAAGGTAAACAGTTTACAGTTCCTTTTTTAGGTCTTTTATTGCCACAACCCTAATTGCCTAAAGTAGTAACAAATAGAGCATAAAGGAGGAGAACATCACTGGCTTTCCCCCTTTTTTTAAATTGACTCTATTTATTTTTCTGGTCTCTTTAGATGTAGTGGCCACTTCCTTTTCAAGCGTCTGTTTGGAAAGTTTTAATTTTTAATTTATTCTGGTGTTTCGCTTTCTGTCCAGTTTGTTTCGTTTTCAGTCAATTTAGTTCACAAATTAATTCGTTAATCGTCTTTTTTCATTCCGTTTCATTAGTTTTGAAAAATATCATTTATTTTAATTCCACCTCACGTCGTTTGTCGTTGATTATCTGATTTTGGGCTGGTTGCGTGTGTGGCTGCCCACCTTGAAGCCTCTCACAGCGCCTCAGGAATGGGAACGCGAAAGTGTTCGGGCGGAGTGGGCGATTACACAAAATAAGTTCATAAGTGTAGAAGCTTGAAGATCTGTCGGGTAAACAGGGCTTAAGAGGCAGGATGTAGGTTTGGGTCTCATGTTTGTCACAAACACTGAAAGTTGACTGACATCTAAGTACTTTTTAAAAATTCTATGTGACCGTGTTACTCGGCTGTAAGATCAGCCCTCCTCTGTCTCAGCCGTCCGCTCAAGACCAGTAGCACTCCGGTAGAAGCTGGTCGAGGAGAAGAACCCAATGCTGTTTTAATTAATGCTCGACAGATTGTTGCTGCGATTCCTTAAAATATGCGCTCATTAGTTTTGTTCAGTGCGTAATTTTTTAACGACGCACACCGATTCACGGCAACGCGTTTAGCCCGAACACAGCCGTTACTGGTCTTTTCAATTCAAATTGGTACGGTCTTTTACCAAAAATAAAGTTTCACTCGCTTTTTTAATGCCTATAACCTTTCTTAGTGAGGTTATTTCTTTTTAAACATTTTTCATTATTCATCATAATTATTTCCACCCCTTGTTAAGTTTGGCTAGTGGAGTTTTTCGTTATCGAATGATTCTCGTACTATTTTTTTGTCTGCTGTATTGATTGCTGCAAAGTCAGTGATGCAATATTGCAGTGGTCTGCAATAGTTTAAGTACAATATGCGTGCAAAAGAACGCATTGCAATGCGGGGAACGCCAGGCCTCCACCTATTCTGTAACTCCCGTGAAGGCCGTTTCAAGTTTTCCAACATCTGTCCGGTGGATATGGCCGAACTTGCGTCAAATAGGGCGGTGGAGAGATTCAAGCCGCCCGTGAAATTTGTGCAAGAATAAGAAAGGGATGCAAGTGGGAGGGAGGGCGGCCGCCAGTCACGCGAGATAGGCAACATTCGCATTAATTGTCCGAAATTTCTCAGACAGCTGTCCGTGTGTCGGTCGGGGGTATTATTTATAATAGGAGGAAAACCGGTTGCGTACAGGCCCCAAACAGAACGGGCAGCTAATTGCCAACCGGGATTCTAATAATTCGCATTACTTTAAGGCGTTAAAATTATGGCAGTTGATTTGGTAATTTAAGATAAGATTACACATCGTCATCGTGTTGATGAAGAGGACAAACGTCAAATTTGTGGAGTCTACTCCGGGGATTGTCGCGTTACTGTCGTCATATCCTCTGATGAGACATAAGAATGGAGATCGATTACTGGGATCGCGCGTCTCTAGAAGGGAGTTAGTTGAATTTATTTGATTGGGCCTGAAGCCCTTCTTGAAAAACTATTTCAGCGCTTTTGACCAGCGAACAGCGAGAAAGATTAAATGACCAAGTTGAAATACGAAGTTGAATCCGCGGATGTTGTGATGGATTAGCCAGAAGATATCCTCCGAGTACTTTCTCATTGGACAGGATAATTGGAAGTAGAGGAGAAATAGAACGAGGAATGGACATCTTGTTGTTACGAAGACGTCTTATGTCTCTGCCGTCGATTCAAAGTCGAAAGCCACACATTCGGGCAGGAATGATTAAACCCTATCCCCTTTGGGGTGGCGTCTAGCTGAGGAAAATGGAGTACCAATAGCCATGACAAAGGCCAACTTACAGGTATGACAAAGTCACAAAGACGAAAGGCCGCGGAACATGATATAAGGAGGCTAAGTGAACTTACACTTGGAGGCTAAGTGAACCCAGTGAATAGACAGTGACTACTCGGTAGGCAGTGAATTATCCGTAGGTTAGAACCGACGTTACTCGAATTCCTGGTTGTTTTGAATTTTTCTGTCGTTATTTGAAAGAGAAGACAGAGAGATTGATATTTCGGAGACTCGATGACTCAGATGTATTATTTCCGTCACAGCAGTTGCGTCATGAACTTTTAGTTCGGGCTGAGACCAAATTGGTTTTCCCCGAAATCCAATCTAAGCTGAAACTTTGTTCTGTACTCAACTGGGTGTTTGGAGTTCCCTCCAGGTCGCTGTACCACTTAACTGACTAATGATTTAGTCGATACGACCCGCACCTTACAAACCCCTCGACCTAACCAATGATATACCTTTCCGCGCTGACAGCGCGTTTCGATACCGTTGCGGAATTCGTACTTGAACTTTTGACGGCGTACAGAAGGTATGTCCTTGATCGTACCACTAGTCCAGTTACACTTTCTGTCGTTTGTTCTCACCCTATTTCAACGGCTCGACAAGGCGAGGCGATACAGTATATAAGCTCAGCTGTATTTATTCCATACGAGGCATTGAGAATACAGACAAAATACTGCATAGTACCTAATACAAAGAGACGCTGGTGGAGGGATCTTTATTGGGGTAACTAATAAACCTAATGAACATGTGATCGTGACAAGTATTCGTACTTGGGCCCCAACATATTTTGTTCCAGTGAAACTATATTTTTAGGGCGGCGATTTTGGCTTGTCGCGAAAATGTCTAAAGGTCTTTAATGGAGTAATTTTCAATAAGAAGTTACAAAGTTTCAAAGAGTAAAAAAGAAGAGTTACAAAGAGTAAGAAAAGTGTTTCAAAATTAAAAGCCTTTAAATAGGATTATAAACTCTTGCTCTGGAAAACTTTAATCTCTGACTTCTGATTAAAGCTGTCTTAAACTGAAAGATAAATAAATCCAAGTTTGTTTAAGAAAGCTTAAAAATTAAAATATCTTTATATTGCATAAACAATATAATTTGCGAGACAATCATCCAAAACTAAGGCTGAAACAGGTCTAGAGAGAGCGTATTTTATAGATCATTGAAATTTCTACGCGACCTTAGAATTCTCTGTACCGCCAGGTATCAATTGACGAAGGTTGTCTAGTTTCAGGACCAAAATGCGGTAGGAAACGCCCATGTGATGTAATTCGAATCTAGTATTAATCCCAATAGTCGACTATAATAGAACAGATTCGAATGCCCATTTCGAATAATCGTTTAATTTTCCACTTCCCTCCTTAATATCTGGTGAAATAGTGTGTACTAATTGCAAAGGAAAAATAAGCTAAACAAATAATCCGCTGTTACCCTTTCTGACAAGGCAGGAAAAGGTTTAATGATACATAGTGACCAGTTAAGGGTTAATGCAGAGAAGGAAAGGTTGATGTGGGCTCAACAGTTTCCTTTATCCTGTTGGAAAGAGGAGTGAGGTGTTCTTAAACTTCAGAAAGAATGTCGGCTTGAAAAATAGGAAACAAAATTGTTCTTTGTTATAACAATGCCTTTATATTAATAGGTGTTATACTTCGATTATGTTTCACTGTCAGCTTCCAGTACTGGGCTGGAAGTGCATTCCTCCCGTTCCAGTAAATCAATTAAACTACTGAAGTACGTTTCAGTTTGAGCACATCACTTATCTCTTATTAATCTTTGGACAATTTATTTGTTTTCATATTACGGCCACTGTGGACTGTGTGACATACTGTTGATGGCTTTTTGTTAGACCTAGATAGTAATAAATACTGCCATCAGTAGTAAGACCATTAGACGAAACGGTCAAAAAGTGCCACAATCTCTTTTATCTACTTAAATTCCTTATCTACTTTCGCTTTATTCTTGCATTAACGCCTATTAAGTCGACAATGCCCCTTTCTTGGCACTATGGTTTCTTTGTTCAGACTTTGTACTATAAAACTTTTTGTAAGATTTTCCCTTCCACAAATAGGATTGAGGACAGGCAAGAAGGTTTAATCGTAAAATTGCACCAACTCTCTGTGGGTCCCTGACCTCAATTAGCGTGGAAAACATATTAAGAAACTAAATAATAAAAAGTTTATTCCGTTTTCCTAATTAAGCACCAGTAAAATTACAACAACCAAAATCTGTCGGTTATTAAAGAAGTCAAATTTAAATATTGTTAGATAAGTCCCGATACGTTGACAAATCAGTGAATGTAATTCCTGTATTGTAAAACACAGGAGCACGATAATAATAATTTAATTCAAACATTAATTAGAACGCCGTTGGTTCCTTGCTATCGTACGTTTCAACTCGCAGATCTGTTCTTATGCAGGGCCGGATACTGCTTCTCGCCATTTTCAGTAGCGTTCCCCACAGTGGCTTAATGAGTGCAAGTTGACAGTGTCAAGTCTAAGCCTTGCAGTATGAGTACAAGATTCAAAAAAGACATTTTGAATAGAACGTTCATACTACGTCATCCAATAATTACATGATTCAGGGAATAGGATATGTCCTGAAATAGCTTCCTAATCGCACTTTCCTTGTTGATGTTTCTTTCCTATCTCATTCGATAGTCTAACGTCGGTGAAAATTCTGCTCTCAAACGTTCTGTACACTTTTTGCTGAGTTTAAAAATAAAATTAAATTAGCACCTGGAAATAAACCTTGCGTTGGGGAACAATAAAGACTATAGTTACGGTGTTGCATCTGGCAATTAAAAATACGCAAATACGTATAATTAGTGCCTTTGTATTAACTGAGCGAGGATATTAATTATTTTTTCCATTCAATGTATTTCTTACATGTGTATGTTTAATTATTAGAAAGGATAACCATCGCGAGGTTGTCAAGGTTCTCCGGCTTGTGTTAAGTTTCCTTACAAATTACAAATTATTTTCCTTACATTACAAATTTCACTTAGTTCACTCCAATTTATTTAGATTGGATTTCGCATTATACCAGTACCGAACAGTAAAATGTACTCAAACTGGCTACATTTTCCAAGGATCTGAACATCAAAAAAAAAAAATTGCAACATCAAAAACATCAAAAAATCAATTAAAAAATGAAACAATTGTCCATTGTTCAGCCTGACGTTTATATAACTATTGTTTTATCATAGAACGGCCTTGCTATAATGATTGCGTTTATAATGATAACGTTTTCAAATCAACTCCAAAAAACCTGACTTAGAAACTAATATGTACTACTAACACCTAACACTCAAACAATTATTTGGTTTAGAATATCTGTTTTGTGGTCTGCGAGGGGTCTGCAGGGGGGGGGGTCTTATTTGGTTTGGGAGGGATTTTCTTATTCAGCATAATGTGTGTCGGATTATCGGTCAAATATATATTTGATCAAACAACTGGTCACAACTATTAGGTTCTGACTTGCAAATATATGACAGGAAACCGGTCTGGTATTTGTGTATTTACGATCATAAAAGTTTTCCTATTAATCCAAAATTTATTGAAAAAAGGTTGTTTTTAGTAAACTAACTTGAGTTAGGTACATTTGTCCGCCACAATCAGGGGGCGCTAGTTTATCTGTGCAAGTCTCAAGTTCGGATGAAAGTGGCAGGAACCGAACCAAAGGAGAGGCCTGTTTTGAAACTTGTCGGCGGAACTTGATTTATTTGAAATGTTAATAGTCTTCATTCATCCTAATTAAGTACAGAGCGGCGTAGAAGAGAAGGTGTACCGCCGCCAGAAGTGGAAGGCACACTTTAGGGACTGTTATTTCCTTCTCGCTGTTCCTACCATTCAATATTTTATTCTTAAGGGTACCGGAGAGATTAGTACGTTTTTTATTAATTGACAAGAATTCCAATTATACAGAGCACGCGGTAACAGGGAGTGGGGGCCGAAACAGATTAATTATGTTATCAGAATTTTTTAAGTTTTAAAGAAAACCGGTTCCGTGCCTGTCTAAACTCCCCTTTCACAACTAACGCGATTAATAACATTCAACCCACTCCCTTTAAGGAATTCCTAACGCACTTTTATATATATTCATAATTCTTTTATTTGTTTAATTAAACCTTAATTAAACTTTGCATATTCGATTGTTACCGTCCTTGAAAATGTGTCAACCTTCCTTTTTGCGGCGCTACAAGCTGAAACTCATCCTGCACGGTGATTCTATGTAGAGCTCTCGTATTTAAAATGTTGATTGGCTGGAGGTCCTGGGCGTGTCCTGCATTGAAACAAACATTCCAGAAGATGATTGACTCTTCTAGATTCTTCCGCATTCAAAGAGAGGAAGAGACGGATAACTGCCGAAGACGCGATAGTAAATTTAGTTTATATTCAGATCAGTATCATCGGCGTCTCCGAACCGACCGCCTCGCCCCCGCTTTCGGTTCTCATTATGGTCAGTCCAATTACCAAACTGTAGTGGAATCTAATTTCACTATCACTTGCCGCTGTCGCCGCACATTATCCGAGGTTAAAAAAGAAGCGCCGCCTGCATGTAATCCAATATGTTTTGTAATTGGCCCAAACTGTTTCGCCTGTCGGTATAATTGGCGGGCCAAAAACTGCTCTCACTTTTCCCACTGGCCATGAAACAAAATTTATATTCTTTCTCGGTCCGTTGCGACATTGCCCTTTCGAATAGCCGAGCGGGCCGGGTTTCGGCCGAAACGAAGTGATACTATTTATCCCCGTTTTAATGTTCGACCTCAAATATCAGCATATCGGGTATCTGTCGACTGTATCGTTGTTCTAAAGGTAAGGGGTTGTACCTGCCGCCGCTCTCAATAACCGTATTTCGTCTTGGGCGCGCCTAATTCGATCTGAAGCCAAAGTGCAGTCCTTAATATCTGGTGAAATAGTGTGTATTAATTGCAAAGGAAAAATAAGCTAAACAAATAATCCGCTGTTACCCTTTCTGACAAGGCAGGAAAAGGTTTAATGATACATAGTGACCAGTTAAGGGTTAATGCAGAGAAGGAAAGGTTGATGTGGGCTCAACAGTTTCCTTTATCCTGTTGGAAAGAGGAGTGAGGTGTTCTTAAACTTCAGAAAGAATGTCGGCTTGAAAAATAGGAAACAAAATTGTTCTTTGTTATAACAATGCCTTTATATTAATAGGTGTTATACTTCGATTATGTTTCACTGTCAGCTTCCAGTACTGGGCTGGAAGTGCATTCTTCCGTTCCAGTAAATCAATTAAACTCCTAAAGTACGTTTCAGTTTGAGCACATCACTTATCTCTTATTAATCTTTGGACAATTTATTTGTTTTCATATTACGGCCTCTGTGGACTGTGTGGCATACTGTTGATGGCTTTTTGATAGACCTAGATAGTAATAAATACTGCCATCAGTAGTAAGACTATTAGACGAAACGTCGAACAGCAGAAATAAAATTCAAACCCTTCAATTTCAATTAAACTATCGAGTAAAGTTAATTCATAAACTAAGTATTGCATTACAGTCGGTCAAAAAGTGTTCTAAAGGTAAGGGGTTGTACCTACCGCCGCTCTCAATAACCGTATTTCGTCTTGGGGCGCGCCTAATTCGATTTCAGGCCAAACCGGTTTTGAGCCTCTCGCCTTTATCAGTAGCATCCCGTACATGCAGTGGGGCTATTCTGTTTACTATTTAGACTTGGACTCTAAATCGGACTACGTTAATAATAAAAAAAAAACTCTTAGATCGTAGTTCACGCTCATTGGATTCACACAGAGTTAGACTAAACGATTAAACTCGAGCCGTAATACAAACGGCCTCACTCTAAACTATAACAATTCATTCCGGCAATTTATCTGAGCCGACGTTCGTTCAAATTGCCCGACAACTTCTCTCGCTTTATTGAATGTTTCGCCTTGTGTACTTTCAATCGGCCTTATTGGGGCTTCAGGGCGTTTTGCGGAAACTTATTGTTTACGGTATTAATTCCGTTCGCCAAAGGTTCTTACGGCCCCTACAACCGTTCCGAATGAAGGAGGTAAAGCACAATTAGGTGCCACGCTTCGTTAACTCACGGCGCCTCGGCGATCCAATAACTCTCCCATTATAATGCAGTATCATACAATAATTGCAGTATTAACCACGTTATAGTTCACCAATAACATTGTGGCGTGTTGTTCTTCATCTTGTACAAAGAAGAGGTAGCAAGGGGGAAGAAGGACTGACGCCCTATTAGTAATTTGCGAGATAATATGTAGGGTAATTATTAACTCCAACTTGCGGTTCGTAAGTAATTTTTTGGGGAACATGTTCGGTACAGAGGACATTAAGTGTACGACGTAGGCAGTATGGATGGGTTTATTATTTTTTTGTATGCCGTAGACTAACGGTCTTTGAAGTTTTGGGGTGTCATCGCACAAGCGGTATGTCCTATATTATATAGCTTGTTCGGTCCTTAGACAGAAAGCGTCCATGGCCCTCGCCACAGCCAGTATCATTGCGTTTATAATATATAATGAAGTGTTTAACGCCGGAGTGGTTTGTTTCTTACTTTCGATTATTCGCTCGTCCAATCGGCCGTTCTTGAGAAAGTCCTACTCTGAATACTACCCGGTGGCTGGTTCTTGAAATGAATTGCTGAATAATTATTTAATCATCTTCTTATCCTTCTGGGAATCATTCTTGATTTTGATTGTGGCGAATCTTCGTTGGGGATATTTTTCCTCGTTTCCGAGCTAATCCTACTCCAATCCAACCCTAGGCGGAGTTGTTCCAGTTGTCTACTGAGGGCGGGAAGAATTACGCAGAGGGTAGAGAAACTTTGGTCTCCCACTCAGTGGATCGCAGGGAAATATAACCCTTCGAATTGTCGCTTTATGTCTTACTAAATAAATAATAATTCCTGTTGCAGCTGTGTCCTGCATGCAGCACAGGGGCCACGCCCATCAAATATCTACCGACCCACTTCTACGAGCAATTTGATTTATAATTCTGTCCTGGACAAGTTACCATTTGTCGCAGTCGTATAACCTATATTGCCACTTCACGGCATACCAGGGCTATGTGGCGCTTTGTTGGGCAAAAATTATTTTTATCCCTGCGGTAAATATCAAAATATCAGTTAGCTCAGAATCCTGGAATACGGCAATAAGCGAACGCGTTAAGAATCGCTATTCGTTAGCGCCTAAAAAACAAAAAAAAACAGCCTATCTAAACTACTGAACAATCCCAGCAAAAACTACTCGAACAATGACTAACTACTTGCAATCATTTTCACTGAAAGCACTGTCACAATCCGGTTAATTGAGAATTGTCGGATTAATCAGAAATGATGAACGAGTCCCATTCCTTATAATAGCGAGCGTTTCTGCCAACGTTTCGGACCGTACATAATTCTCGAGCCTTTCATTTTGTCTCACGGCCATAATTGCCACCGCGACACGAGACGCGTACTAAATGTGCCACTCCAGAGCGTTTTGTCCCCTTTACATAATTCAACGATCGCTTATTCATATTAATGGCAATGTTGTAAATTCGGTCGGCGGTGAAAGACACGAATCGGTGATTGAAGGGAAAGACACCGAGCTGACAACCTGGTTCAGACGTCCCTGACTAATTGCAATTAACATCATACCGAAAGAGCTTATTATCATTTCAATCTTGAAAATTGTGCAGGGAATTGTAGAATATATTCATTTAAAATCCGCGGAATATCTTCCTGTCTCCCTTTTTTGTTGTCGGATAGTGATAGCTTGAATGATAATGTAAAGTAATAAAAATAATAAAATACTAACTTATACTGCTGTCAGAGAATTCATTTTCAACACGCACTTGTTGCACAATAGGCTTGTGATTCTGGAAGGAAAAGAGAAAATGAAAGAGGTAACATTTGCATTTTGGCAACGGTTAAATCAGCACACTGGCCCGGCATAGTATCGGACTCCTTTCCAACCGTAATTATCGGGTGTAGTCATTAAGACTTGTCAGGTGAGAAAGGCTATGAAATTCGAAACGCCAGGTAGTAATATAACCAAGTTTTTGTGAACCACTCGTTTGCGTCCAACGGCCAAATGTGCTTTCAAGCTTTTATCAAAGTGTATTTCATATATTTTAGCGTTCCCAAGAGTTCACAAACTTGTTACTTGGGCTTTTGCGGCGTTTACCAAGCGTATTAACGCGTATTAGATATATTTTATCGTTTCTCAACATTTATAAACTCATTTGGGAGATTTTGTAACGTTTTCAATCTTTTTCGTAACGCTACAAAAAACCAAAAAAAGTTTATTAACGCTAAATATTAAAAATATATGAAGAAAACTCTGCTTCTTTGGCATCCTGCCGCCACAAGGACGACAGGAAGAAGTGCACGAGCCACTATATTATTAGTTCTTTATATTAATGTAATTTTATTATATTACATTCAATTAAGAATGTCATTATTAATGTATGAATGTACGCGTCTTGTGAACGTGAGGGCCGTGTGAACTTTCACCCGGGGTTTTAAATTTTTCGGTTACATAGACCGCATTACAAGGTTCCCGGACAACGTCTAGGGCTAGTCTTACCACAATCTCTGCAATTATGTCAGTAGAAAGTGCGTATAATTTGTATCTCTCGGAGTATATCGAACGAACTTACGTCCAATTAACGCTTATTTATTTTCATCATTAAAAACTAGTCTTGGTAAAATATTGCAGGCGTGCTTCGCTGCTAACAATCTGACTGCGAAAACTGCACGTCGAATGTAGAGCATTTAGAGTGAAACAAAGAGAATACAATAACAGGACAACGAAGTTATAAACACTTTTCATACCCGAGTTGGATTAATATTTATCAAAAATATAAGAAATTACCCATTAGTGTCATCGATAGCTGAATCTCGTAAACTGTTGATTACTTTTTCTTTTTCTACTAGTCTCTATTTCCGCAGTCATTTATTTCTGTGCTCGTATTAATATGAAAACAAAACAGAGAAGAATATAAATAGGACTGTGATGACGAAGCCATGTGGGACGATGCAGCCGCCGCATAACCGACCGCTTTTCAAGGCGAGGTAATAAAACAAAGCCTCAGTGATTCACCTTTGCGGTGTCATTATAATCCCTCACTTCTTGTGTTATTCAATACTACATATTTAATCCGGTGGAATTGGATATTTTGCATTCCCACTTCCCGTCGAGCTCATTCATTTATATGTGATTGATATACTAATCTCCCAAAGTAACACACCTTAGTTTTCATAAGATTCAGATATGTTCAGAATATTTTTAAACAAATATTTTAAAATGTAAAAAGATATAGTTTAGAATAAATACCTGCTTTGTGGTCTGCGAAGCGTTGGAATACCGCTGATTTCGTGTGTTTCTGTCTGCTAGACCGGTTTCGGCTTCACGCCATCTTCAGTAGCGGTGTTAGTCACTTTTGGCATTTTGTATGTTTTTTGGACGCCCTCACTGCACTGTCACTGCCACTTGTACTGTAGTTGTATAACCACATATATTTTATATATGTGTCTTGTTATTGTTTATTGGGGAGATGTTGTTTGTCTTATTTGGGTTGGGGGAATTTGTTAATCGGTTTAAATTTATGTTAAATTTAACAACCGATAATTGTCGATTACTGGTCAAATATATATTTGATCCCACAACTGGTCACAACTATTAGGTTCTAATTCAAAATATGACAGGAAACCTATCTGGTATTGTGTATTTACGATCATAAAAGTTTTCCTTTTGATCCAAAATTTATTGAAAAAAGTTTATTTTTAGTATTCTAGTTAATCGGTTCAAGTACAGTTCGGAACGAACTTTAGTTAAGTACGTTTCCGCACCACACTCAGGGGGCGCTAGTTTGTCGGTGCAAGTGCACCCAACGAACTTTAGTTAAGTACATTTCCGCACCACACTCAGGGAGCGCTAGTTTATCGGTGCGAGTGTACCCAACGAACTTTAGTTAAGTACATTTCCGCACCACACTCAGGGAGCGCTAGTTTATCGGTGCGAGTGTACCCAACGAACTTTAGTTAAGTACATTTCCGCACCACACTCAGGGGGCGCTAGTTTATCGGTGCAAGTGGACCCAACGAACTTTAGTTAAGTACATTTCCGCACCACACTCAGGGGGCGCTAGTTTATCGGTGCGAGTGTACCCAACGAACTTTAGTTAAGTACATTTCCGCACCACACTCAGGGAGCGCTAGTTTATCGGTGCGAGTGTACCCAACGAACTTTAGTTAAGTACATTTCCGCACCACACTCAGGGGGCGCTAGTTTATCGGTGCGAGTGTACCCAACGAACTTTAGTTAAGTACATTTCCGCACCACACTCAGGGAGCGCTAGTTTATCGGTGCGAGTGTACCCAACGAACTTTAGTTAAGTACATTTCCGCACCACACTCAGGGGGCGCTAGTTTATCGGTGCGAGTGTACCCAACGAACTTTAGTTAAGTACATTTCCGCACCACACTCAGGGGGCGCTAGTTTATCGGTGCGAGTGGACCCAACGAACTTTAGTTAAGTACATTTCCGCACCACACTCAGGGAGCGCTAGTTTATCGGTGCGAGTGTACCCAACGAACTTTAGTTAAGTACATTTCCGCACCACACTCAGGGGGCGCTAGTTTATCGGTGCGAGTGGACCCAACGAACTTTAGTTAAGTACATTTCCGCACCACACTTAGGGTGGCGCTAGTTTATCTGTGCAAGTGCACCCAACGAACTTTAGTTAAGAACATTTCCGCACCATACTCAGGGAGCGCTAGTTTATCTGTGCAAGTGGACCCAACGAACTTTAGTTAAGTACATTTCCGCACCACACTTAGGGTGGCACTAGTTTATCTGTGCAAGTGCACCCAACGTTATTTAATTGAGTACATTTCCGCACCACAATCAATTTTCAGAATATTTTTAAGCAAATATTAAAAATGTAAAAACGAATAAAATAATAATAAATAACCCGCTGATTGCGGGTTTTGCGTCATCCTCTCCTGTCTTGAGCTAACCCCGGTTGATGGACCGTAGTGTTTCTATATTTTTCGGGCATAGAAAGGCGGAAACTTTCTACTTTCTTAATTGACCCAACTAAGTGTAGCGCTAACCAACGTCCGGGGACCGACAGGCCGGCGCTCTCTTTCATTTGGGAGACGACAGAATAGTGGCGCTTCTACTTTCATGGCTGCCTTCTTCTCCATTTACGTAACCCGCCCGTCATTAAGCGCTTCCATTTCCCGATTTCTGGCGACGCCGCTTTTGGCAATTGGACTGCGTTGCGTCCATGGCAACGACGCCAAGAACTAAGACTGGCGGCTTCTCGCCAAACGGTCGCCGCCGACTGAATTGTTCCCGGTGCGTGTAATCTATTGAGTCATCACACTCGATCGGGTACTGAAGCAAGCGGAAAAGATACGGCGAAAAGCCGAAATCGGCCTGACGTGGGACTTTAAATTAAGATTAGGAGTGACGACAGTTTCGAGTACAGTGCGTTCCCGTCTGTTGTTTAACATGTTGCTGAGTATTGAGCGAACCAACGAGCCGGTGCCAAGCTATCCGCGACATAGATTCAAGTTAAGTTTTATTACAACCGAACCGTGGGTCTCGTTCGTTTGATTGGATTGTAAAAGTATTGCATAAAATATTGCGCAATTAATGGAGCCTAGAGCTATTCGAATCAGACTAATAAACTTGATATCGAATGGAAAAAAATGATCAATCCTGAAAAATGTTTTAAAAAACCTTACTCAAAATGTACCCTGGCTATACAATGCATAATTCTTGAATTATCGAAAGATATAGCCTATTAAAAAAAAAGGCGATTTAAAATTCATCGCCGCTTATGGCTGAATGCGCTGTCGCGAATCTCAGTTCCAAAGTTTCACTTCGTTGAAAAAAGGATATATGCGAATGAAAAGGATATATGAATTGTTTCCTGTAAAATATATTGTCACCGATTTTTGATACGGATTTGACGTATGTCGTAACATCTGCACGCGCCGTGTTGTTAATTTTTGAAATTATTTTTCGAGATCGACGATAGTGGATCGCGGCCCCGGTCGCTTTCTCACGGGTCTCCGTCCGTCCAGTAGTATTCGGCCAAACGTACGGTATAGTACAGAGCCCGGATAAACTGCAAAGCGTAACCAATAGGTAAGTAACCCCGTGTGGGTTACAAGGTGGGCCGCAAGGAAACGGGATACCGGGGGTGCCGTGCCTCGGATGCAGTGAGAGGACTACGTACCTTTCTCCGACCAGATAGATCCGTCCACGTTTCAATATTTATGTATCCCCGATACAGATTTCTAGACGCGCCCTAGTAGGAGTGACTGGTACTGCGACGATCGCTTAGGAACATAAATATTATCATAGACCAGCCCTGCCCAAAGAGATACAGGTTTTCCGCCTCCCTACCGAGTCAGTACTTTACGCATTTATCGACTAATAGCGATTTTCCCACGCCCCGTTATTCCTGCGCTCGCACCCCTTTGGTCGGGGGTCGTCGCCCGCAACCGACAAGCCACGAGAGGGTGACGTTCCAGAACTTCGAGAAAACGATTATAAATCTTTTTCAATTGAAATATTACAATTTTCTAATTGCGTCCATAGTGTTATGGAACGCCCAGTGATGTTTTTAACTTAGGGGCGCGCCTTGTTGACCGCATAACCGGCCTTTCGTCCGGCTGAAATCGACGTAGGCTAGTTGAAAACTGACGTAACAGACGTTGCCGTTACGGCGGGAAAGGAGCTGGATGCCAATTCAAATTAAGATGCCTTTAGTCCGTCCGATAAATTATTTATCGCCATCAATTAAACGGCCTAACACTCATAGTTCGGACGTGATTATTCCCTTTTCTCTTTTTGGAACGCAACCGCTGCCAATTGCGATATTACGGGAGGGGCACGTGCCGGCCGATGGATCCGCCGCCAGACAGGAGATTTACACTATATCATCTATTTATATACTATTACTATCTATATACTATTATATATATATATATATATATATATATATATATATATATATATATATTAGCCATATTATCAGAGTTCGCTATATAGAACTGATATATTTCATCAGTAAGCCCATATATGATGGGGAAAGACACTGCCCATGTTTTCCAGAACATCGATATGTCACAAACTGAAACTTTCCTGTGTACTTCCTTGCGATTTATAATGGATCAGATATTAGAACACTTGGAACTGTAATTAGAGAAAGGGGGATCCTGGAACTAACAAAAAAACTGTTTGGAATTGGTGGTTTTGTGGAGCGATATTTATATTTTCGTTTATTATTATTCGGTATTTATTATTCGTCACGAATAAGGGGAAATCTGTTGGCGATGGTGGTGGCGGTGGGCCTTCCTCCATTGCATTGTCAAGGCTGCCAACTATGCAATTTTAGAGGCGCCGTCTCGATAACAATGTCATAGATTTCACCGCTCGGCGCTATTATTTTATTCAACGCAAACAATAAAGGTAAAAAGGACTCCGCTTACGAGTACAGTCCACTTACAAATGAGCGAACATTTCCCTTGGCGATTGAAAAGTAATTACTGTGCGACAAATACTATACGGCCGGTCTGCAAAGGGACAAAAACCGTATAACGGTTTAGTCTGCGACTTTCATCGCACTGCCGCCCCCAGCCATGAGCGGATAGCGCATTCTTAAGGCTATCTCAAGGTTGTATAGTGGATCGTGACTTAAATAAAATTCATTATTTATTTTACAATTTATACAATCCATACCCTGTAGTAGGAAACAACAAGTTTTTCAAAATAATTCTCACGCAATGCCGATTATTATACACAACTATGTACACGGAACATCTCCCCAACATCATTTGTGCGCTCTTCACATCAAGTTGTAGGTCCCCGGAGACCATAAACTTCAGTGTCACGGCCGTGCGAATTAAGTGTAGTAAGCGTCAGACGAAGGTGTTCGGACGCATTTCCGGAAATGAAATTTTACGCGAGCCAACAGTTTTAATCTCAGAAATTAGTCTCCGGTGGTCAACTCTTGTGCACTGCCGAATAGGCCTGCCCGAGGCTTGCTGTCGTACTGGCGTTATAGCCAATAATCGGGGTTTCACTCCTCTATTACCCACCCAGCGGAACGAAGCCAACCGCATACAGTCGCCATTTAAGAGGCTCAACCGTGCGACAATATTGTGAGACGGATTTCGTTTTTCGGCGTCTCAGGATTTAAGGAGTGACTGAGCTCCAATATGGGGTCAGAAACGCGGAGAATGAGCGGATGAGCTAATTTACGCATTTGGAACCGTCATATTAGGCCTGTACGCTGTAAAGATGTTGGTTCGATAGTCCGTACGCCGTTCTCTACAGAACGGCAGAGACTGCTCCAAATGTTTTCCCAATTAGGGATTTTGCACGGTTATGTAAACATAATAGATAGGTTGTATGGTGTAATTAAGGGCGCTTTTAATTCCTGAGATCTTCAAGGAGCGGCGATGATGCGGCGAATATCCCGTTTGAACTGTTGGCCGGCGTATTGGTAGCGCTGAGACTGGACGTCTCCACTAGCGCACCCAAGCGGCGGCAATTCTGTCCACGGCCTCCTCTTAGCGACATCTAGCGACCAGTACCGCATCGGCACACCGCTGTATTTATGCCTTACGAAACCTCCGTAATCCGGCCCGTACAGGTCACCTGAACGCGTAAATAAATAAATCGTTAAAAAGGCTGATAATACCTACAGAGCAGATTTGCCTCGCGAATACACAGCTCCGAACACGGCCTGCATTATTTAACGTAGAAGTCTAAAGTTGTGTTGGCGGTATAATATATTTCGTCATAACTTAAGACGTTTATAAGTTGAATTATGTTTGGGAATATCGCGATTGCACCCGAGCGTGCAACATTTAAAAATAACAACCCTCACAGCCTCTTCATAAAAAGTGAGACCCCCAAAGTCGTTTCGAGGGCGCGAATTTCCTGGACAAATGTTCACGTCCCAAGTAGTAAACAGGAAGCCACAGACAGATAATAAAGCCCACACGACGGGAGCACAATTAAGAAATTATGTCACCTCTAAAGATAACCAGAAATTGAAACCGAACTTGCACAAGTCCAAATTAGCCGGAGTTACGCTATAGGCCAAATCCTTGCGGATCTTCAAATTTAAGGACTAACTATTACGATTAAAATTATTATTCCTTAGATCGTCTCAAGTTGATTGATTACCGCGTGTAGTGTCGATATTTCATAATCGATATTTAATTGCTTTGGCATAGAAAAGATTGAACTTATACACTGAAACATTGCTTCTCTACCGTTTTGTTCCAGGCTTAAAAAGAAAATAATTGAGTCAATTTCTCATTCTACTGTAGAAAGTCTGAAGAAGATTGTATTTCCCGCATTGATTTTGGAAACTCATATTCCAAATATTGGCTCGTATGGAGTTGTCAGTTAGACCGGTTCCCAAATTCGAGTTCCACGCCAACTGGCGACTACTTTCACTGGAAGCGTGACAAATAGAAAGTCGGTGAAACGAAAGACAACAAGTGCACAGTTACACCGATAAAGTAACTAAATATTTAAAAACGCTACGGATCGAATCGCTGAAAGAAAGCGTATTCGCGCAGAATGAAGGTCCAGCATACGAAAATAGGTATGTACAGTGTTGCTTTGAATAATGAACTATTTGAATAGAATCGTTTAATTTAAATTCGCCTGACCGATGAATACTCAGGTTCTAATTTGGTGTTCTTAAAGCAGAATGGCATTTCTTTGGTAATAACTCAAGCTGTAACCGGCGCCTCACTCTAACTAGTAATTGAAAAATTAATCAAAATGGGACTACTGTGGATCGTAAAATATTAATATGCTCCGAGCGTGCTTAGAGTTGGCTAATGGGGTGGCGGTTTCCAGTCGGTTAATTAAAAATCGGTTTTTGATTGGCGGTTCGGCCTCCGGTTTCAAACAAGCCTTTCAACCTAATTCTATTCGCAAGTCTCTAAACAACAGGCTGCAGAATGTACAAATGGGCGTTAGACATCAATTACGCGCTTTCGAAAACTTCAAGGTCTTACAATGCAAATTGGCCACCCTATAATTGCTTTTATACGCGCATAAGTGCAATTTTATCCTCCTAACATTGAGCTTACCCGCTCGTAATTACCATAAGCGGCGAGTAAAACCTGTTGAGCTGTAAACGATGTTTTTATGCAATACGTTTCTAAATTTACAACTGGGAATATATTTTATATATTCCGTAAGCTCTCATGCCTACGATGTGTCATTAAATTCTAGAATACATATTTATATTCTTTACTTTTTACTTATACAAATCTATAATAATCTGAGGGACTCACTGCCATATTGACGGAGTGCTACCAACGATGTCGATGGCCAACGGAAATTCGCGAAAGTTAAACTCGTGACAACATTTCAAATGTTAGATCAGAAACTCGAGAACATATACTCTCCCGCCTAATGCGCCTTTGTATTAGGCTGCTTAATTGCGTTTCTAAGTACATCGGGGAGATGGTCCCACTTTCACCTGGACAGTTTGACTTCAGAGAGAGAAAGAGAGAGAGTTCGTTTTTCAGGAATAATATAAATGAGAGAAATAAAAATTCCCGACTGACGGGATGGGCGGGTTCCAAAATTGTAATCGCTCTAAATCGCGAACTTTTAAAATTGATTATTCCACAGCGTGAATTTAAAATCAGTTCGCAAAATAAGAGTTCCCCGCCGTATACGACTGTCGCCGCTCTCTGATTTGTTCTTATGCTAGACCGGTTTCCTCGGCAAAAGTGAGAGGCGTCGGGGCGCAGTCTAGTCTGACTGTAAGCAATTTGTAAATTCTTTAAAAATTGTCTTTATCGATTGTCTCCTTTTTGAGATGGCCGAATGCCTCCAATTTAATTTGCCGAGTTTAGGATCATACTCTGGACGAACATTTTCCCCGTAGTTCTGATACTGTCACTCATTATAGCCTGAAGTTTACCTATCACGTTGCCTTAAGTCGGGTGGGCCTCACGTGTCCGCTCACCGCCCAATGCCCTTTTTCTCCACTTGTTACACGGCCAGGAAATATATAACTAGCCAATATTATACGCGCTCATTTCTTTCACCCTGAACAACTGACTTCAAATAAAAAGTCAGACTGATATTTAAACTCCTCGGGGTAATTTAAATTAGCCCGACAAGGATAGCGATTTGCCACGTGGGCAGGGCGCCACATTGGTGGTGATTATTTATCCGGCGGTCCGGGATTTGAGAAAAGAAAGAAAATTACGATCGAGGACTTGATTTTTACCCCGCAGAAATAAATCACAAGCGGATGTAGTCGGAGAAACGCAGCCATCGGCCGTGACAACTAGGAACTGAAAGTGAGTAAGGACTGCCGTGTTCATGTGCCTCACGTTAACAAGCCTGAATATGTTCTCCGAGCGTGTTCTTACAAATTCATATTTTATGTCATTACCTTGGGCGATAAAAAGGTAACAATTAAAAGACAGGTGGTTACCGAATCTGATCGTTGGTAAACGAGGCACCGGAGCCAGTAGGACCAGGGTGGCTCGTATCCTCTGCGGCAGTAGAGGAGCCTTGGAGTCTTCCTGTAGCTTTTGGGCCTCCACTAGCGGGGTTCCGGGTTTCTGCCGTGGGCAGTAGGCCACGAATAGACCGCCGACCACCATCAGCAGCAGGCACCCTCCGGCCACGGCCGCCAATCCCTTAGAGTCCACCTTCAAATATTGTAACAGACAGTTACTGTAGTGTTGCTTAGTTCAAACTGTAATGTAGTTAATAAAGGGGGAACGAAATCGGGGCTTGAATATTACTATAGGCAAACACTCACTACGACTACGATTGCGAGCTTCTGTCTTCACACGCTGATATTGTCTTATGCTTTAGTTTAGAATTCTAGCCGTCTACAGTAGACTGAATTAATAAAGATTTAAGGTATTCTGTTTGCAGAATGATACTGGCTGTAGCATCCATTGGTTAGGGCGAGGTTCTAGAGAGCAACTAGAAGGGATAGACAGGTATCGGTGGGCACCGTTGCGAACCTACAAGAAGCAGGCCAGTCTCTGAAATGATCCCAAGAAAGGAAAATAAACAAGTTCCCGCCGAAGGATTGTCCCTCCTTCACAGCCAGTCCTCGAAAGGGTACAAGGAGAAGGAGTGTACGACTCATATCCTTGACTCGTGTCCTTCAGAATTATGGAAATCCGGGCAAAGTAATACGGCTAGAGCAGAGCTTCTAAAACAAATTGCCAAATCGCTGTCCTGGGGGCGACAGGACTTTCCGAAGGGGCCAAAAATGAATATTGTGTTCACGAGGGGCCGTGGCACGAAAATAGGGGCCCGTACAGATTTAGGAATACGAGGAAACAAAATGTATAATAAAGAGTCCTCCTAGAAAGGGTCTACCTTTTACAAGGGTAGTTTTTACTGATACACTTAAAGGAAAACACGTTTTTCTTATAATCCCTTAACTTTTTGTTGATTCGCAACAACAATCGTCGTAATACTATCCGAAGAACATCGGTCAGCAGGGATTGACCCGCCTGCCACTCCGGAATTTTTCCTGTGTTTGGAAACCTCCTCCTCCTGAACTTCAGGCTTCAGGAGGTCAGCCCCTCCTAACCGACGTTCTTCGGACATTATGACCGGTGATCCCACCGGAAATAACCTTAAGCTAGGTTATTTATATATGTTTATATGTATATATATATATATATATATATTATTTATAGCTAGGTTCAAGCGTACCTTGAATCTCCGCCTGTCCATAGCCAGCAGCGTGGTGGAGTGTGCGTCTGGCGCGAGGCAACAGGTCTTCATCGCGGGGCTCATGTCGCTGGTCGACACCGGCATTTATACTGGAGAAGCGGCGGGAGCATTGTCCCGTCCGGTTTGAATCAGCGAAAATTGGAGCCGCCAATTGTTTGTCGATTCTGATTTTTGCCGAGGCGACGGGTCTACGAAATATCGTATTTCGTAAATATAAATAATTTTCAAGGTTTTACGGAGTAATTTTACGAAGGTTATACAAGTCATTTTACGGAGCGACAAGAGATTGGAAATTTATTTAAATTAATAAAATCTCTAGCGGTGTTTGTCCGTTCGTCCGTGATGGAACCAAGTACGGTGTACCTTTCTCAGAAGAAAGACTTCTTTATATCAAATGATGTAAAGCCGTTTTCGGATATCTTGCGACCGTGTTGTGAAGATGAATAAATATTGATTTTTATTTTAATCGAATTAACATTATACCTGTGAGTAGAGGTCCCGGCCACTTAGTTAGTAGTTTAAAATACCTGCTTTACAGTCCTCGATGGTTGATGGAATAAAATTCGTTTTTAATTCAATTTTTCTCGTTTTTCCACACGTTTCAATAAACACGGATTGATCAGCGTGTTAGCTGCGACCTCAAAAAGTCTTACGTGCGTTGTGGCGATTATTAATATGGCGAATTGAAAAAAAAAATGGCAGGCCGGACTTTTAGGGAAACCGCCCAGTCGATTTATAACCCTTCTAATAAATTATAAAATGCCTGGCCCAGATTAGAAAGTGGTAGTTGTGTTGTGTGGAGGCCGCGTTACCCGCCCTCGCTGAAGACTAAGGTCGCCTTAAAACTAAAACTAGCGCTGGTAATTCTGTTTTTGCGATTTTTCATTATTCAATCCACAGCTCTGTTAAGCCGGTAAGTCCGGCTTTCCGCCGTCGCCGCTAGCACTACCTTGGTAATAAATGGACTGCGGGCTGCCCATGTAATATAGCATCCTATCGTTGAGATACGGGGTACTAGTAGAGTTTATATATGTTTTGTTTATAATTTTTCTTTTTTAGGGCTCCGTTCTAGTTTCTGCGCTTTTTTTATATTGGTAACCCAATTGGCGGAGCTTTTCACCTTGGGGCCTTTTACTTTGCCAAACCTTTCGTGGTCTAGCTGAGGACCCTCCACAGGGACGACAACCTTGAGGCGTGGAGTGGATCGGCCTTGTGCGTCTTGGGTTTATTGGAGCATGTTCCGTTCCATCGCTAGCCCTAAAATACACATTACACATTATTTGTCTATGAAGATTTCCTTTCACTTTATTAGATATAGATTAACTAGCGCCCCCTGAGTGTGGTGCGGAAATGTACTTAACTAAAGTTCGTTGGGTGCACTTGCACCGATAAACTAGCGCCCCCTGAGGGTGGTGCGGAAATGTACTTAACTAAAGTTCGTTGGGTACACTAGCACCGATAAACTAGCGCCCCCTGAGTGTGGTGCGGAAATGTACTTAACTAAAGTTCGTTGGGTACACTTGCACCGATAAACTAGCGCCCCCTGAGTGTGGTGCGGAAATGTACTTAACTAAAGTTCGTTGGGTACACTCGCACCGATAAACTAGCGCCCCCTGAGTGTGGTGCGGAAATGTACTTAACTAAAGTTCGTTGGGTACACTAGAACCGATAAACTAGATTACTTTTTTGGATGAGATTACTTTTTAGATAGATGAGAAATGCCCAGTTTCTGAGAATAGTCAAGTGCAAGCGGGATAAAGATACAAAGATAGAGGAATTAAAGGGAATAGCGCCCCATTGTGTGTGTATATGTGTGTACATAGAATGTCTCGTACGTATGTCTCGGAATACGTAATTGATTCCTGAAATAAGTAGTACCATAGCTCGAGGCCAGGAATTTATAACTGTAAAGCGTGCAAGCATTAGACATTGGTCTAATTATTTAGATTACATCAGAACTAGTAAACGGGCGGGCACACTGGGAAAATACCGTGAGTTTTTCAACGCGATTTGCGTTCAATTTTTTTTTGGGTTATAATTGATACAAATCATGTTAATAGATATATGTAGCACGTAATACAACTTTATATAACAGGCGGACATATTTTCAAATGAAATGTCGGTAAAAACATGTTATATAAATTGGGAGCGTTGCCGACTAACGAATGTGTCAATCGACTGCAAAATAATGTTGTACGCAGTTTTTATGCCCAAGTGAGGCCGAAACGAAGTAAGCACATAACATCTTCAGTAACGCACTATGAATGACCTGGTGCCTAAAATCCTTGTACCATCCGAGCGAAATACCAGTATGTTATTTCTACTCTCCTTTCGACGAACGGTCAAACCTTCGCTTAATCCTCGAAATCCGAATGGATGATTTCATTACAGAAAAATTTCATTTGCATTGCCCCTAATTATGTTATTGAGAATTCATTTTTTTTTAAATTAATACATCGCGATCGATTTCTAATTTCGGGCCTTCGCAAAATTATATAATACAACTGCAACTTTCACTGTGGCGATTTTCGGATATAGTCGAAAACGAGTGGATCGTCGAACCGGTTTTCGATCAATTCAGCCAATTTATTCAGTCGCCGAAACTAATATTTGTGCGTAAAAAGTTCGTTTCTTATTATGCTTTGTTATTGATAAGTGAATAAAACGGAAATAAATATATAAGTATGAGAAGAAATAATTACTAGGCAGTTTCTTTAAAAAAAATCTTGACAGGCAATGAAAAATGGTTGAATGTTTTGTCGCAACTGGACCCGCCAAATTGGGTTGTTATGCGTGCCCGCGTGGAACCGGCACTCCTACGACCGCCAGGGGAAAGTTGGCAACACATGATCATATTTTCATAATTTAAAAAATTTCATCAGAGACCACCACAATGTGCTCCAGGTTTATAAACAATTCGAGAAACAGGAGAATGTAAAAGCCTAGCTGAGACGAAGGTGATGTGCTAGGCTAGGTGAATTGATATGTATAGGTCATTATATAAGATGAAAAATACATGAAATATGGGTCCATACTTTGAATGCATCACTTTCGGGGTCCTTACAGAAGAGGTAAAATGGCGGACCAAACAAAAATGTGGTTTTTAGACGCAATATTGGCCCAAAAATGAGGTTTTTAGGCGAAAATTAGCTCAAAAATGTGGTTTTTAGGTGAAAAATCGGCTCAAAAATGGGGTTTTTACGCGCAAAATTGGGCCAAAAATACCGTTTTTAGGCCCAAAAATGGGGTTTTTAGACGAAAAATCGACCAAAAGATACGGTTTTTAGGCCCAAAAATTTATGAGTTATAGATGCCGACGACGCGGGTTGAAGAGCAGAATATTCGAGAAAGACGTTAAAATTCAATTTATGTGGTGCCTAAGGGTCACGTTTGTGTATGGCTTACGAACATGGAGTCCGTTATTCAGGCGTAATAGCGTCGTTCTGCATTCGAATGCATGACATAATTTATACCCGAACGTTAGAAATAGAGAGAGAAAAAAACGATCTATAGAAGGCGGTGAATGTCGGTCGACCTTGTTATGAATGGGGGGTGGGTTGGGGGGCGACGTCTTCTGGGCCGACGCCTCTTATCTCGTTATTCCGTTTCACCGCTATGTTTTTTCGCCCCCAAGTCACCTACCGACTCGACTTGCCGTTAAAATAATTATTGCGTTTTGTATTACGCAAGAGAGACCGTTGAATATTGTAGGGATCTCGTTTGTGCTCACGTTTGGATTATGTAAAGTTTAATATCCATCCGAGTGGCGGTGTTTTTGTTTCGTTCATTTTATATCTGACATTCGCATGTTTTCTCTGCCGTAGATTGGAATGAGGCGACAGCGTGGACTGGATATTCTTCAAGCCGTGAAAGAGCTATCCCGAGTAACCCTAGTAGTGTCCCAGTTTCGCCACAGCCCAGGGTAGCGGGCGCCATATCAACCCGGTGAGGAAATCAGCCGTCTAAATTCCTGTTGGGATCGCACCAGTGCCATCCCGCCCGGACTGGAGTTTCCCAATCCGTCCCTCGGTAATTACCGACAAGCATCCCATTTTACTGCTAAAGGAGTCTCTCTAAGCCGATTAGATGAAAACGATCTGCCCCGACCGGATCTCCTTCTACTTCAACTTGGATTCGAACGTGTGTTCCGACAGCTACTGAAAAGGGAACACCTACGTCTGAAAAGGAAACGGACGAGTGTATACCGAATGAATAAATCACACAGCCGTTCAATACTTTTAAGGATCCGAGTAAAAAACAAGAAGAATCTTTTTAACATAAGGTGATAGGGGATTTTTTTCACACAGAGCAAAAATAAAGTGGGTGAATAGCTGGATGCTGAAACTGATAAAGTTGAGGTGTTGAGTGTGGAAGGTGGCTGAGGTGACTTTTTTTTACAATAGCGAAATTAAGATTTAATGAGAGGGCCTGCAAAGAAGAGAGACATGCAGAATTTTCTTACAAACTCCAATTCCAATCCAGTTTTCGATTCGAATCAAGAGTCCTTCCAATCGCGGCCTTTGGAATTAGGCGCCACTAATTAAAGGGCGTTTATGATTTTGTTCGGAAGGGTGGAGTCAGAGTGAACTCAAAGCGTTGGAAGAGAAAGTTGTTTTTTACTTTCGTACATTGTGTTCCTTGACCGGGGTCACGGCTGTGTCAGCTATATTGGGCAGTCATGGACATCTGGGAGGAGACCTCCGCGACTTTAATAGGGCATATAATACGATATTTGTCAAATGAAATCGAAAACAATATTAGTTCTTGTCAATCAATATCTAAGGATAAACCAATTCAAGTTTTTTACCATTGCAACTACCTTTTTTCCCAAATAAACACAAGAGGTGTTCCAACCTGAACTAAATTAAAGCAGCGAACGTTTCCGCGACCAAAATTTGAATTCTAGTGTAGTGCTCAGATTTCCTGGAGGATATTCAAATGAATGGGTTTGGGCTGTTCTGAAGGGATTCCAATCGCTTATAAAGCGCTATTTATTGAATTTCGAAAGAGCTACAGCAGGAACCATGGTACATAAAACTATTTCTTGGTAAGGCAACAAAATAGGCAATCCAAACTTATGAACGTACAATAAGTTGAATTATAATATCAATAACTTCAGGTGAAATCGGTGTAACAGTACTGTGGGGTAAAGTTAGGGGAACACCTGAGCAAGTTGCAGCGGAGGGAGGGGTTGATTCCTTGGAGGCTACCGTCCTTCAGATAGGTCTTGGGCTGAATTTATTTTAACAAGGCAAAGTGAATGCGATTTTGTAACGCCGATATTTAAGTGCACCGTCGGCACTACCGACACAATCCCCAATGCCGTATTTCTGCCGAACAGGCATTAACTGGAAATGAGCGCTTTCAGATTAGTGGGTGGCGCTAGTTGGCCCTAACAACGTTAACCAAAGCCAAAACCGGCCTAGGTGAGTGTGGATAGAACAGTTGACTCTGGTGTGGATAATTTGAACGGCCACCAGGAAAGGATGAAAATCAAAATTTCAATTTTGACAGCACAAAAAGCTGTTTTTTGGACAGGCGGAGAAATGTAGGGAACAAGAGAAGACATTCCATAAGTCCCGTTTCACACAATTTAACGCGATTAAATGCTCTTTGTTGGTTGAAAAAAAATGCCTACCGACGTTTGGAACCCAACGCAGAATAGTTTTTAACAATTCTGATCTTGGAGAAAAAATGCCCTAATCACCTTTCGGCCTAAAGGATGGCCGAAACTGGGCTCCATCGGTTTAAATGTTCAAAACTTCCATTCTAATTGAATGTAAATTACCTGTGGTTAATGTGGATTGTTTGTGCACTCTATACTTTGGCATTTATTGTTTTTCATATTGAAAGGGAACACCCTCCATACAATATAATGAAAGCCCTCCTGGTCTCTCCCACCAAACCATAAATTAATTAGCGCAAATACTGTTCGTGTCCATACAGCTGTTTGAGATGTTTTTGTTCTGTTTTTTGAAAGCGGTTGCGTTCAAAATGAGACCCGGCAGTCCGGAACGTACGGCCGAACAAAGGGAGCAATTTAAAATGTGAGATTCTCAGATTGGATACGAGTCGGCGGCCAGGCGTTTCCTCCTCTGACTGGTGGGATGAGCGGCAGCGTGATTAAAGAGGGAAAGTCAACCAAACTTTAATTAACTAATTTTTCCACAAATTAAATTAGTAACCGGGCCTGAAGACGCAGCCAGCACGCCAACCAGGATTAACGAGTGTGCAGCAAATAAAACATAAAACAAATTCGAATATGCTGGTTTCAAGCGCTGCCCAACAGGGGGAACCATGCACCATGTTTGATTAAAGTTTTTCCTTTATTACATTGAATAAAGGATCCGTTACGTTCCATGTGCATCTCCTGGCATCTATGGGGGAGCATAGAATAGAGAGAGAGAAAGAGAGAGAATGCGTATTATATGCGGAAGAATGTGCATTCCCGAGACTCTTGAGAAGTCGGGAATCATCAGATATCATCGCTGTATTATCTGAATAAAGAATATTCCTAGCACATTTGGCCCGGTAAATATCGAAAATATGTCTTTTGGCGTACGATTAATGAAAAATGGTCGTCAACAACGATTGGCTAGGAGGCGGCAGTGTGAAGCAACGACCCGCGATTAAGGAGGCCGTGGGAGCGACTCGGGAGTTTGGTAACCCGGGTTCCCACAGAGCAGTTTATCTACAATTTTAGCTTTAATTAAGAGTCTGAGGCACGCCAGCCACAAGAGGCCAGCCTCCGAGATCGAATCTTAAAAACGGGTCCTGAAAGGAGCCTTCGAGAGATAAAGCGACGCAGGATTAGGACATTTCGGTTCTGGGCCAACAAACCTAGTGCCTACCTGCCATCTTTGCCCGATTCCTCACCTAACTAAATCCATGAGAGTATTTCCCGTCCTATTATTTGTTTTCCGACAATGGTCAAAATATATCCGAGTCTGAAACGTAAGTCGCAAATAGTTTTCTCATTTTTAATCTTTACGATACATTCTCAATAATTCTTCCATTCTACCTTAGGTTTTGCGTTCTTCCGAGCACACTCAACGACCATCCGACAACCCTATTTTGTGTAAATTAAACTCCTCTTCTTCATCAATAAAAAAACGTCCAAGAGAAAACAACAAGGGGAAAAAATGGATGGAGAATGGAGACGATCCAGTGCATTGCACAGGACCTTTTAAGGATCTTAGGTTCGTGTCGACAAATAACAAATATTTGCAACTTTTCATTTATTTTATCACGCCAAGATATCTGTTGATACAAATGGTATAAGAAATTTTACATTTTACTTACCAAATCTTAATCTAAAAACAATTTCTTATATATTTAAGTTTATTGGAATTACAATAAAAGAGAAAAATTCGTTAATGATAGATAAAGAAAAACGATGATTCGGTCTAAGTCAACTTAGATTACAATTGTTTTCAGAACATCGCCCTCATGACACAGGAGGGCAATTATTATTAAATATAAATTGTCTCACAATTAACGCTTTGTCTCAACAGACCTGTACTGATTCCCATTACCATTTCCTCTTTCAGGCGAAACGGCAACAGTGAAAATATACCGATCCAGTAAAGAATGCAGAAAGATACAAATCACTAAATTTAGATACGCGATTCAAACGGAGAACCAATGGGAAAATTTGAAGGATTGATATGTCAACAATTATAAAGAACCGAATTAAAATTACAAACGCGAACAAAATATGTAGATAGAAGAAAGGAGAAGAAGCGTTGAGTGGCGTGGCTGCGCATTGAAGCGCATCTTGAAATTCAAGATGGCAGTGTGTCTTTTTAATATATATCAGGCACTTGGAAAAAGAAGAAGTACGTGCCTAGATTCCATAAGCGCTGGATAAAAATTAACAGTGAGTACTCCCAGATTGCATTGTACAATTATATTTGTATATATACATTTATGATACGCATATTTAACATATACAAATTAAAAGTATCAACACCACTGGGAATACTAAAATTTAACAATGAATATATATCGATAATAGGAAAATTTGCCCCACAACTAAATTATAGATACATATTTATATATACAATTTATATTTCAGTATCAAGTTGACTTAAATCCGAACTTACAAACTCAAAACATTGTAGTATGTGCTCGAAATGAGTTCTATATTGATATAAATATTGTCACACCGATACACAAACACATGACCGACTTCAATTTCTTTTTTGTTTTTTCCAATTTTTGCTTCGGCAAGTCAATAGATATTGAACAACATATCAATATTCAACAACATGCGCGCACAACCAAGTAACTTCAACTTTTATCCATTTCTGTTTTCTTCAATTCGGGAGGTTATAACCACCTCGGTCGATATCATGTTATCGTCGATAAATGAGCAATATATAGCGTTTGTACACAATCCTATATTTAAATATACATCCTAAGATTTAATTTTTTTGTTTCACAGTTTTGGGCATATGAAAGAAGTCTTGGTGACATTTATGAGAAACAAGGTTATATATTTATATTGCTTATTATCAAAAGGAAAATCTTATTTTAAAAGAAACCAACATTTTTATGATATGATTAACAAAATCATTTTTTTAATTATACAATTATATTTACAATGTTTTTCAACTTGTACAAGTCCGGAATACAATCTGGGATAGTTCTGAATACATGTGGGGAGAAAATTACATGAGAGATTCATAGAGAGAGAGAGAGAGATAGACAGAGAGAAAGAGAGGATGATAATTTTGAAAAATGCGCAGTGGTATTTCATTCAAAAATATGTGAATATGTGCTATAAATTATAAACCAACAATATTTGAATGTTTGTTAATGTCTTACTCACAATGATGTGGAATGTATTGTTAACTAGGTCAAGTCGCTGAACACAAATTAATTTCCAACAAAAAAACTCTAGGTAACCTACGTTTGAACAAAAATTTGTACAAAATGTTACTCAATTGCCAAGGATTCATACACCCAAGAAGAAATTACATAAATAAATTTTATTTTCGTGGTCCAAAATTTTTAAGGGAACATTTTCCTTTTTTTAATTACACATTACCAACCCTATCACAATTTTCTAATGTGTGTTCTCTGTATTTTCTTTTGTAATCATAAATTATCGAATTTCAGTATTCGCAGTATATCTGCACACAATGACAGATCTTGTTTGAATCTTTGCCAACACAAAAGCCAACGATTGTAATATCCCCCAGAAATATGAAAGAATATTTTCCCATTTTAATTTTCTCCTTTTCTTTTACACATATTTTATTATTTTAAGATCATGCCTAATGCTTACATCAATTTCTAAGAAATTTATCTTTTAACACCCTTATTCTAATAATATCTACATGAAATTTAAACAAGTTACAGAAATAAAAGGAATTGTGGAATGCTATAACCAAAAAATGGAACAAATCAAGCGCCATGGCACAGTACTTGAACTTAAGTTCAACCCCAAACAAGCACCCATGACTTGCACCAGTGTTTCTCTGTCCAACATATTTCATCTGGTTGTTGCAGAAGTTATCAAAAAACAAAATAAAAAGGTAAGAATAAATTTCATAATTTATTTCAGTGGAATGAATAATTATAGTGGAAAATTATACATAAAATTCAGAATTTTATTTTATTGCAATATAATGTTTAACTTTTTGAGAAACACTGGCAAAGTTGAGTAAATTTACTCAACTTATAATTTCATTTTTTTTCCTTTTTAACTGTATTTATAAATGCTCAAATGATATAGTTACAATTCTCATTTATACAAGTGATACATACACATTTTTATAGAATCTAACTTATAAATAAACGATTATCTACACTCTCTTTGGTACAATATATTTATTTTTTCTTGTATTGTAAAAAAAGGTAATAATAATAATTTTTTTTCAAAGAGATAGAAATTGGCTAGTGGTTTATCTATGTTTTGTTGTCTTCTGTTCCCTACAGTTCTGTTAACACCTGAGAATAATTCTGACTTCATTAAAAAAGATTCCTTTTTTTAAAAGATTTTTTCTTTTTTTCCCCTCAAATATTTATATAAAATAATCACTCTTCGGATATACAATTTTGGCAGAAATTTGTGCTTTGGAATTTGGCAAATATTTTTTGCAAGAGACGATTTGAGATGATGAAAATAAAATATTAAATTAAAATAAAGAAAAGAGAAATACAAACTTATTTTGTTAAATATATCAGTAGGCAGTTTAAAATTTTGTCATAATTAAATGACAATCTATAAAAATCTATTAAAAATAATAGCAACAATAATAATTAATTACAATATAAAGAATAATGTGCGTAAGTAAGAAAACATCCTAGAAAATTATGCTAGGCAATAAATAATAAATACATCCGACTACTTCACATGGAAATTTTCCAATTAAAAAAAAATATTTTCCATTTGAATTGACTCAAGTTTTTATTCTTTGTCTTCTAAACTTCATTAGACAGAGCATATTCGTTTTCATTCATACAACTACATCAAACAGACGGATGGTTATGATATTGGTACTCTATCCATGTGAGTAAAGAAGTTCTGAAAGAACTTTAAAAGCAGGTTGTATTGTTTAAATACAACAAATTTATCAGTAGTTTATTTAACACTGATGATGTTGCTCTCCCAACAAGAAGACATGTACAATACAAATAAAAAGTAAAAGATTTTAACAAAATTAAATTTCACTATCATTTGATTTTTTTCAACATTCTTATGAATTTTTTTGTCTCAAGCAACTGTGTCTTTTTAACAGACTTAAAAATCCAATACAAAATTGTCTGGCCATTCTTCAGCTTCCATTCAACAATCGGAGATGACTAACATTAATTAATAAATCTTAATTAAAGTTGGAATTCAACATGGAAATACCCGACAGACATTCAACTCTTAGGAATGTTTCCATTGAAGAGTTCTTCCTCTAATGGAGAGCTTTGTCACACAGATAGATTAGTATGTTTCACACAATAATTGAAACATACAGTATTTCTAATTACACAATAAAGAAAATTATAAACTTTCATCACAAAAGAAAAACCATTTAGTCATCCCAGTTTTCTTTTTCTATTGTACTTTCCAAGTGGACAATTTGTATTATTTACATTACTTACACACACAAACATTCACACTCTCATATTTTTATATGTATATATACATTTGTATGTATGTATATATAATAATGCATATCACTAGAGGCCCGACTGACAGACTTGATAGGTTTCGATGTACAGATAGGCCTGTTATTTTATTTTTTTTATACTCAGACTAGAAATACATTAATATCTTAAGGAGGCTATATGATTATGTATTTTTAAGTTTTTACAATGTGTCATTTAAAATTTCAATAGAAACAAATATTTCAAATGTTGGGAATGTTGTGAGTTTAGGTTTGCCATATCTGTAAACAAAGTTGTCAACTGGGCAACTATCAAACTGGTTTATGTTATTTTTTACAATTTTTCTTTTTATATAGATACAAATAAATTAACAGACGAGGGACTTATTTAAAAAATTGAAACAATCTTTTTTTAAAGCTCGTCAGCTGTTTGAGCACTTTCATATCAACGAATTACACGGTTCGGGTCCGAACCAATAAAATATATAAATATATATGTATATATATATAAAACTTCCCCCAAACAGGGAAATAGAATCCAATAGGTACAATATTCACAATTTTGTTTTTCTTTCTACAAAACCTGCTAAGTATAATTTAACCTATTCCACCGGTTCCTCCTCAAATTTCAACTCTTGACAGACAGCAACTGAATTTTAACTCTTACTAATATTTTTCCTTCTGTTTCTTTTTTCAGGAGACACTGAAGTGAACAATGATTTTACAAAGTATAAAAGTATATAACTGACTAAAAGATAAAATTGTTAATCAATTCATGTTTAATAATTCTAACTAATCTTTTGCCGTTTATTTCAGAGATCATCAGCTTTGCACAATTGCACGTGTAGATTTTAAATCACAGAATAATTAGGCAATTTCTTGAAAGCTATAACAAAACTTTTAGGTCGTTCGGAGAAAGTTTCACAGATGTTACAACAAATGTAGTCATCCGCAATGATTAATAAATGATAAATTATAGGCGCATTCTATCTCTCCCGTGTTTGATTAATGAAGAGACTGATTTTCGTTATTAGCACCAGAAAACAACACACACAATATAACTTAATAGGGGAAAACATTTTTGGTGTCAACCCATATTTCAATGTATATGTAAATCTTATTCATTCGTGTACAAAATTTCTTTTTCACGTTCAATTTTAAAAACACTCCTATTGTTCCAGCTCTGTTCGCCGGAGGAATGGGTTAAAAGGAGTCGCTTAGCAACATCGAAACAAATTTTCAAGACAAACATGGAAACGATAACAAGGGAAATAATGGAGAAACAAGAGGTGAGAGAGCATTGAGAGAGAGAGATACTGAAGACTGGAGGAGAAGACTCACAACTCTGTGACCATGTAGTGGAGTGTGGGGTCCGCTAGGGAAGCGCACTCTCAGTAGAAATCGGAGGATTCAAGCGTCTTGCACTTCTTGCTGAGCGTGTTGTACTGGCCGGGGCCGTCCCCGCCGAGGCTTCCAGCCGCCCCTCCGCCGCAGCCCCTCGACTTTCGGCTCCCCAGAGTGTACGAATTGCCCGGTTCATTGTTGTTCCTCCGGCCGCCGGTCATACCTGCAATTGAGATGGTACCGCGTGCGGTCTCCAACAGGTCTTATTTTTTTCTATTCCTTCTTTTACTTGTTTCTCATTCATCACTAACTTGTACGGTGGGATCATGCGATACCATGGGAAAAAACTCGGTCAAGACCGCTGGATCTCTCTTGACTGGTTTCAAACAGGAAAATTACTGAAATAACTCAGGTTCTTCTCATAGTATTCTGCGATCCCACCAGAAATTAGAGATAATTCAAGTTCTGGTTGTGTGAGGAAATTCCTATTTTCCTTTATCCTCGAATATTTTGTCATCTCCCACAGGCTAATATCGATCAAACTTTAAAATCTCAATTTTATTAATTTTTCTTCCTGAAATTTTTTTTTTATTGAAGTTCTTGTCCTATTCCTAATTCCTATAATTTAATTCTGGCTTGGAAGTGTTAAGATACAGTCACAGCCTGTTTTGGTTTCGGTAAAAATGCTCAGTAATTATCTTCATAAAGAAATATATAAGAGGCCCGAATGTTATTTGTGAATAGAGAAAGACTTTACTTACCGATATCGCCTCTTCTGGAGCCCGGCGGGTGTTCCAATGTTCTAAACTTGCGGTTCAAAGTCGCGTACTGGCCAGTTGGGCCCCTATCACGCACACCCCCACCACCTCCCCCTCCTCCGACACTCCCAACCCCCCTGTAACAGTACATTAGACTTCATTCAACAATGGCTCACATAAACTGTCGGCATCTAAAACATCAGACATTTCCTATCGGAGGCAGGCTCATCGAGCTGCCCTCGTACAAACAGCAAACTCGACTGCCCTGCAGTTAAAGCATTCTATGTATAAGTGCAAGGCGAACAAATTTGGTCTTCTTGTTTTATTCGGTTTACCGTTTTGAGCAGGAAGGCACGGATATTTCTTTTTAAAAATATAGATTAACCTATATAGATTAGCCTATATAGGTTAGCCTATATAGATTAAACTTTTGCCTCCACTCATTTGTTTGGTCTGGAGTAAGACCGGTTTCAGGTTCTCTGACCTGGCTTTGTCGGGTGAAAGGACTCTGACAATAAACACTAACTACATCTTAAATTGGCTAGTAAATCAAACAAAAAAAAAAGACAAATAATTCTACCAAAATTACAGTGCAAATAAACTATACACAATGTAGACAAATACAAGAAAATAACATGCAGAAAAAAAAATCTTGCAATACAATATTTTGCAAAGCAAAGATCAAAAATGCCAAAAATCAAAACAAATACAAACAGGACTCGATCGTGTTGTACCCGCTGTTTCTTTTCCGTTTGAAAAATGTAAAATCTTTCCAAAGTTCATAGATGAAAAACAATAACTGCAAGTCCAAAAATGCAGTTAAACAAAATTAGCTTCAATTTGCAAAAATTAGAAAAAAAAATTTCCAGTACTGGCAATAAGTGAGTTAAAATGGTTAATAGATTACAATTATTGAAATACAATGTAAAAATAAACTGACATAAATGACCTGAGGAAAGGATACACAAAAATTAGGAAGGTAAAATAAAATTTAAACAAAATGAGAAAAAAAAAGCTTATATATTGCTTTGGTATCAACTACAAATTATACTTTTCTCTATGATTTAATTGCAAAAAAATTAACAGCAATAACATTTTGGTTTGTGTTTTTGAGAAGTAAGTACAAAATAAACTTACCACTTTTATAAAACTAATAACATTGACTTTGTCAAAATTCAGATATAGAAAAATATGTTGAAATATTTTTTAAAATAATAGCAATCCGAACTTTTCTTGTGCAAATTTACAGTTCAATATCAATTTACATAGAGTTTTATTAAAATATAACTAAATTAAACATTTTACAATTTTAACACTAAATTTTTTTCCACCCTATAGTGGAAGTAACATTCACGATAAGGAACAAAATCTTTCACAGTATAAAAAAAATAGTATACAAAATTGAATTTATACATGCTGCAAATATTTCTAGCTACCTTTAATCAAAATTTTAAATCACAAGAATAGAGAGAGAGTATTTGCAAATTAATATCAAAGAAAGCGCATACACAACAGCGGATTAGGGAACTAAATACAGCTACACAAAAGTCAACTATCTACACCAATCTACATCTACAACCAATTTCATAGCATACCCACCTTTGTTTGAAAGCATTTTGATTTAACTGTTACAAAGTAAATAAAGGAAATAAGTAATAGATCCTGATGGCAAATAATTCAATTCTTGAAGATCGTATGAAGACTAATGATAAAAGGATGAAAACTTAGTGAATGATTACAAACTTATAACAATAATTTGTAAATATAATATATATATATATATATATATATATATATATATATATATATATATGAGAATATTAAAAGACAACATTTAGCTGCACTTAATAAAAGGGAAAAAACGAGGTTTTTTAAAATTCATTTTGAAAATTCAAAATAAAACGTATAAAGAAAAATCATCACAGTTCTAAATACTTAATTGTGTAGGTAGAGAGACTGAAAGAAAATATTTAGTTGTGAATTTAATTTTTGTAAATATAATATACAATAGGGTCTCTGAACATTAAAAATATCTGCAGATTTACTCAATACTCGATATGACCAGTCATCACTTGTTTGGACAGTTATAAACTTCTATTCTTACCTGCAAAGGATAAATGCGGCAGGAGCAGTCATATTGCTCATACTGCTATCACATAACAGCATTTCATTTGAGTAACTGATAAAGTACATAAAAAATGCATTCAATAGTTTAAAATATTTACCAAAATCTCAGTTCTTAGAGAAACAAGCGGTGTTCAGTGTCCCACACCAGTTAATTAAAAAATAAAAAAAAAAGAAATAAATAGTGCAATACCGTAAGATCTCAGTAATCTTCTTCAAACTTATCCAAATTTTATGCTCCGAATAGAGTATTCAAAATACAAAATGTTTGTTGTGTGGCTGAGATGATCTGTTGCCACCCAAAAATGTGAGCAGACCAGTTTTGGCATTTAATAGTCCAGTAGAATAACAGTACCAATTTTGCATTCAGTACCCTTGATTTATTACTCTGGCCTGGTTGGACAGAGATCATGTTAAACAGAACACAATAATGATTATTATTTTTATTATTCCTTGTTTCAGCTCTTCAGGAGAATTTCGATTCACAACAACTCTGCGCTTATTTTCTTTTTTTGTTTTGAGCCAAAACCAGTCACCAACACACTCTACCAGTTATCTCCAGATAAGCTTTGAAATTATGAAATTCTAAAAAGAAAAAATTAAAATTGACAGTCCTAAAATGTTGAAAAACAATTCGGATTACTGAGACTATACCGTATAATTCACAGGGAGGCGAAAATTGAAGCGTGCAGTGAAAACGCAACAAAAATAATGCGAAGCATGCTGTGTCTACTAGTGGTAGTGAGAGGTAGGCAATGAGCTGGCATACGACCCTTGGCTGTGGAGCGCGCGTGCTGCTATCGCCTGAGATGCAGCAGCCGGAGGCAGAAACGGATCCTGTTCATCGACCTGAAGATAGTCGCGCCTAAAACAACAAACAGACAGAATAGACAAAAGAAAACTTTATTCGAACAGGCAGCAATTCCTGAGAAAGAAAATTATTTTTTCATGCCCGAGTTTACACTTCACTTGGCCTGTGCAAGACCGAAACTGAAAGTTAACAAGTAATCTGCGAGAGTTGTATATAGTTTAGACATCCTGCGACATGACAACAGCGACAGCGCTTCACCAGTACCAGGCTACGAATGGTTTGCTTCTACTGGCGACTGTGATAAGCTAAAATTAATCTAGCACAGGACAATTACTGAACGCAAAATATGCCAAAATACATGATAAATAAAATGTAATTCAATGATTTCAAGAACACCTTATATTGATGGATCAAAAATATATTCTCTAGCTGATCCAGAAAAGAACCTGAAATTCCAAGCAAGATTTGATTTTGTATTAACTGACAGTTTAGAAAACACAACCATGAAACTTGTTCGGGTGATATAAATTATGCCAGACTACATTGATTGAATAGAAAAATGATTAAAAGTCAAATTGTGACAAATGTGTGAGAAATTGGGATAATTGGGTCTCTGTGCAAAAAAATCTCACAAATAAATCATAGGTCAGTCCAAAATTATAGTTTGGAATACACCAAACTTGAGGTGTTAGTGTTATCTCAAGTGTAATCAGAAGTCTTTGTCCACTTATCTGTTTTGTATCTCGGTCGTCACCCTGTATAGGCACATAAAATTGGGAGAAGCCTCGACCACTTAATTTAAGAACTTATCATATAGAATCTGAAAAGCTTCAAAGTCTAAAATTTAGCATAAATAAGAAGAGATAACTGTATAAAAAAAAGTTTTACAATATGAGTTGTTATGAAACCAATGATAAATTCAAACATTAAATAGAGAAATTCTCATAGAAATTTCTATCACAAGACACTGTTTAGATCACACCACAGTATTTCTTATTCTGCAGGCAGTGAATGGATGCTAAGAAAAAAATTCAGCTGATAACCCATTGTTATCTGTGTGACTGACAATTCAATGTTATCAGTATTGTTAAAAAACAGTGTATATATATATATATATATATATATATATATATGGAAAATGAGTCTTCTTAAATTATAAGGCTGAGGTCATTAAATACTATGTCTTAATTTAGTCTTAAGTACATACTTATCTACCTCCAAAGAAGAATATAATGGATAAAGTTGAACATGATCATATAAATTTTGTTTAAATAGATAATACAAAAAATAAACTCATACTCAATTTCAGTAGATCAAATATACCATTATCATGTATTTTTTGCAAAGAATATTAGAATTTCATAATATGTTAAATGTTGAATTAGTTCCATTAATACACAAAAAAACTAATAATTCACACATAATTCAATAATGCAAATCTTCTGAGTTACAAGAAAAATTAAAATATAACATCAATAAAGTGTGAATAATATTTGCTTCAAATATGTTTCAGTACATAAAACACCCCATACAAACTAAATGTCAGTTATTCATAAAAATGACACTGAGAACAAATTATGTAATAGTACAGTTTAATCAATGTAATGCCAGTAAATGAAAAGGGAATACAGAAACAAAACATAAAACAAAAGCCAAAATGGTTAATAATGGTTATTACAGATAAATACAAACACATACAACTTTAAAATAGATGTTAGAGAAATAAATGCCATTCAGAGTAAACAAAGATATAGAATTACCTTCATGACATAAACATGCCTAAGAGTGTTAATCTTCAATAATAAAATAACGTATAGCATTGAGTAACATTGATAATTGAGCAGCTATGGAGTTATTACAATAAATAAAAGTAAAATAATATTATCTAAATATAACTTTTACTAGATAAAAAATATTTAGACTATTTATTTAATGTTATATCATCTCATATAATAACAACAAAGAACATATAACAATACAATAACACATGGATTAACGTTCACACATTTTGGAACTGAAATAAGTTCTATACAAAATAAGAATTAAATTATAATATATGTACACAAGAAACAGGTAAATAATGTCTAAAATAATTTAAAATAGTTATTTTATTTCCAAGTCCCCAAAAGTGGATAATATCTGAACCTAATAAAGTGGTATTTAAAAATCATTAGGGAAATATGAAATTTAGATAAAACATTATAAAAAATGATATACATAATAAATAAGAAATTATTTTAATAATGCCGTTTTTACTATGCAATTTGTTTATCTTCTTGAAAGTATACATTTTTCAATTTTGAAATAGTATAAAAGTCATGAACTAAACAAAATAAAATATTTATAGCAAAACAGGATAGTTAAGATCAATTAATATATTCAATAATGTTTTATAACGTTTCAATTGAAATAATGAAAAATTGAGGCACCAGGTGTTCCTCACATGAGCAATTAAAATATTGAGCTAAACAAGGTAAACTAAATTAGAATTTAACTAATTAAAAATTTATAAAAATTATCCACAATCTCACGGAGTTAAAAATTTTTCAGAACTCCAGCTGAAGATTCTACAATTGAGTTTCTGTGTCAATTTTCCATGTACGCTTTGTTTAAGATTTCTTGATTTTTTACTTTTGATCTCTTTGGCTACTTAAGACTTATTTACTGTAATTAATTATAATGAGATTACTATCACTACAACTGATACTACTCTCTGGTAAATACATCGTGAAGATCACTTGTTGTCCTTAAGCCAATGCGTTCGCTCGAAGGAGGAGAAGGGGGAAACACCCTCCTAGCATTTTCAAACCTCAATATAAGTCTTTGTCTTTCCGAAACATTGTTCTTCCTCAACACACTCCTAAAATGCGAAATTAAATGAAATATTACATGAACAAATTATGAACATACATTTTACGGTGTAACGAACTCACTTTGAATTTTTTCACAATTAATGATTATTACTTTTGTTGTAATTTTTTGTCTGCAATACAGACTTCAACCCTACTGATCGAATAACACTGTTACAATAAGACAAAAGAGTGGAACAGTTTAAAAATGTTTGAGTTTTAAGGTTAGACAATTGAGTGGGGACAGAGAAATTGGCTGGTTAACTTGGAAAAACCAAGGTGCCTCCATAAATGTTTTAATTATGATTTGAAATGTCTGAAATATTTTTATAATAGATTTGTGCGTTAGGCATTGTTGGAGTTGATTCATTTGCTGATCGTTTCATGCAAACCTTTCCAGGCAATTAGAATTTGTTTCTGTGCACTAAAATACATTTCAGTGCAGGTATTTTTTTCTGCAAACAATGTCTGTACTTGTCGCTGTTTTAGTAAGGTTCAATTATTAATTTTGGATACAACAAAATTACAAGTAATAGTAATTTCCATATGCATAATAATTTCTATTCACATTCATAAAAGCTTAAACACTTGGTATAACAGGCACACAATTTTTTAGTGTATAAGATAAAGGGCTGATAAAACCTCCAGCCATGGTGGTAGTACGGTTTATTTTGTACCTAAGCAATAATAATAATAATTATTATTATTATTATTTATTCCTCAGAATTCTTAAGTTGGAACATAAGATCAGTGTGAAAGCCATCCTATTCTGCACCAATGTCCATCCTACCTTTGTTTCCATTTCTGCCTAAGTAATATTTCAATCAAATTTATAAATCAGAAAATAAATTTCAATTATTAGCATTAAGAGCAATATGAGAAGTAAATTCTGATTAAGATGGGTTTATTGTTTGTTTTGAAAATTACAGAAACTATTTTCTTTCAGACAACTCCCAAATATTGCAGTGTAAGTTAAAAAGCCCCCTATTTATTTAATGTTTAGAAATTATATTAACTAGTTTTTAATTAGAATGCATGAAGTAAATTTAATTTAACAGCATTACACAATTTTAAATGGCATTTAATCTCTCTTTATCTCTCATCCGGTTTATAGAAAATCTTTATATTCTAACTTTATTTTTTCTCTTAACTAGAAAAAATAAATATACCAGAATTTTTGGTTAAAATAAAATAATGTCTCACTTCCATTCATTTAAGTATCAAACTTTCAACCATGTGCAATAACATGTGTCCTATCCCTAAATCTATTTCCACATTAATGTCAAGTCCCATATATGCCAACTGTTGGTTTTATCAAAAGAATACTATCAAAGTGCCACCTACATCATATTAAAAATTAAATAATTAAACGAAGATGTTTGTACTATGTTCCTAGCAATCATTAGCAAACATTTCTCACATTTGATTTCACAATTCTAATGCCACTAGGCCTACCAATGTTTTATCTTTCTCTGGTATGCTTTAGAAAAAATATTTAAGTGCAGTAAATTGAATTAACAAAAAATATATTGTTACTACACTGTAGAAATTTCAGTTATTTGAGATCCACTTATAATCAACTGGCAAGTAATTGTAGAGTTACTTCTCTGCCATTGGGAAACAAATCAAGGACCAAGTCTGAGCTATTTTTGTATTGTAAGCTATTGTTCTATGACATTTAAGTCTTCAAAAAATTTTACTCATGATCACCATATTTATTTCCCACTAGAAGAGCAATAAGTTTTCAATTATTTCCAAATTTTAAATAAATGTTCTTACTATGTTTTCTAACTAATTCCAAATAAGAAGATGAACATGTTGGAAGGATAATTTCTTCTGTATCATTTATAATACAATTCTGATGATCTAATCTGTTCTTCAACTGTGTCAATCATTGTTGCCGCCTAATTGAGACAATGGCGTTTGAGACTGTTAAAAGATCTTCTCAGAATGCCAACTCCTGCCCTGTTTCTTCTCTCACAATCATCAAGGTAATTTTGAATTGTAGCCATGTTCTCCCCGAAGTGTTTTTCACCTTCAACCTGCTTGTTGGAACTGTATTTCCTTTCATATTCAGACTTCTTCTGGGAGGTCATAGTATCAACAGATGTTTCATCGTCTAATCGCGGATCATTTTTGGTATGCTTTAAGTCAGAATACGAAGGATATGTACTTGCTTCGAACGGTATCAAGGATTCAAAAGGTTCGATCGATTGACCCAGCTCCTGATGTCTCAAGTGCATACCATCCTCTCTACTTCTTTTATTCAACAATGATGCAGTTCTCTCAGGAAATCGCTTCATTCGCTTTTTCTTATCAAGGATAAAAGGACTGTCCTCTTTGAACAGATCAAATTTACTGTATGTTTCTTCCCTAATCAGCATTTTACAGCTATCATCATTGAATTGCACTTCTCGTTGGAAATTTTCGGGTCCACATTTTAGGCCTTTGTAGCACCTATAACTTTTCCCTTCACTGTTCAATCTGACACCAGTGTCTACCATTTTGGGATGAAAAGATTTTTTGACCGGATCAAATTCGACGTGATGCAAACCCCGTAACTGTTCCCAATTTGAAGAGTTCAATTTTCCTATGGCTGTTGCTCTTGCTAACAATCTGAATCTATCCCTATTCTCGTTGCTTCCAGGAAATTCAGATGTGTCAGGTGGCTTCATTCTTTTACAATGTTATGATCCCTGGTAATCAAAAACAAATTTGGCGGAAGAAAAAATTTAATTAGAAACACTCATTATAAATGACACAGTGCTGACTAGTTAATAAAGAACTTAGCTTAAAATATTAGAAAATATTTAAACAATAAATACTTTATATAAATTAACAGTCTTCAGTAATACTGAATTCAGAGATATAAATCGTAATTCGGAAAACAAGTTCCAGAATAGTTAAGAATGCAATATAAATTTTCAATTTCAAAATTGCATCCAATTATCTAAGAGATTTATAAAGTAAATTTTCAAATAAAAAAGAAGCATGCTCATGAAATATATATACTATGTGGTTACAGTTCCATATGGGTGCCCAGCTGGTTTTATTAATTGCCAGCTACACAGTTTTATTGTGTATGATTTTATTAATGTGTTTTAATGAATTTCAGGATTTTTGCCCCAAAACCAAAGTGTAAGGGACTGTATTTTGTCAAATAAGTGTAATTATTATTTATAGCGAGGATCTGACTTTGTATTCTCAATCAGAAAATATAGATTAAATTAGGATGATCAAAATCATCAACTGGCTAAAAATCCTGATTTTGTTACTGTGATATTAAACAATTATTGACTTTTAATTTTAGTATATATATTTACATTTGAATGAGCCCAAATGGAACTAATTAGCGAAATATATTTTATCACACAAATTTTATGAGAATAAATTTTTAAAATTTGGCAGCCTAAATCTTTTTTCAGACTCTGAACAGATCCAAAACACCAATTTTGACCGTGACCTTTGAGACCTGGAAAATAAATTTGGCATAAAATATTCACCATGTAAGAACAAGTTCAGGCATTATTTAACATTTTTTCAGAATATAATTTAACATTGATGTCCCACTAAATTAAGCATGTTTCTTTAAATATAAAGAAAATAAGTAGAAAATAACAACAAATAATCATACCAGAAACGAAAAATGTTATAGAAAATTGATAGAATGATGAAGGCTACAACACAAATATCTGAAAGTGCTTTTATCAGGCGAAGACCGTATATTGTAACATCAACAGGAATTTTCTTAACTTCTGGCATTCTTGATATATTAAATTTAATGTGTAGAAAAAAAATCAGAACACCATAGTAACAGAAAACAATGAGATTTTCCCACTGAATGTGTTGAGAACATCTCAGTACAAGATATCCTATTAGATGTGTCTGTCTGAAAAAATAAAATCGATATAATGCAGGCCAAGAAGCAAATGACAAATGCGTTAACTCCCATGCTCATTGTTTTGAACAATGCATGTTAATACATTCACAACAATGAAATCAATCATCAGACATTAAATTATATGTTGAATGAAAACACACAAGTCTGTTATTCAAATAAATTCAAGGCTCCTCACTCAGCCTAAACAGGATTACATATCCTGTCACTCAGTCCAGTCTTTTGGAATTTACGAATCATTAAATTACCATGAAACCAAAACACAATATCAATATGATCAACACAAGGACTTATAATACTTACTTTTTCCTAATATAAATCCACGTATGAGAATCGAGCCAGACAAGTACCGTGAAAAAGAAGCCAGCTCCGATGCTGGCGGCCAGCATAAATGTCAAACCAAACCTATAAACAGGCATCAACATTTTTATACATGTAATCAAAAGTTCAATTTTAAAAAATGATCATATTATTACCTAGTTTAATCCGTTGGCAATCGAAAATTTTCAAGGCTCAAGTATATCAGCTTTTGAATCAAATTAGTTTAATACAAAAATTAATATATTATAATATAATGCCCGGAAAATATTTTAAGGACAGTTATTTCTCTCATTGTTTTATTATCTTGCCACCTGTACCGGGAGCAGCGACCTTATTTTCTGGTAAGGCTACAATTGCTAAAAATGTAGTAAACACCCCTGGAACAATCTTCTTTCGCGGCGGCCCCCATCGGTTAACTGATTAAGGACATGTCTTACAGGGCCATATCGCAGAGGGCGTGTAGAGCGTGCATGTACTCCTTGTGTATGGGGGTGCAGTCGAGCATGAAGACCAGGCTGGACAAGAGGCCGGTGACCAGTTTGACTTCCTTGTTGAGCACGTCCAGCCTCGGGTCGAGCTTCGTCGGCGGGTAGAGCTGGCGGGCCAGCTTGGTCATCGTGCTCAGGCTGTAGGACACCTCGTGGACGGCCGAAGTCGCCTTCCTCACCGTTATCAGGAACGGGTTGGTCATCGAGTTGCCGCACCTCATGTAGTACTCCATTATCTCGGCTTCCAGCGGCGGAGGCACCTCCTTGCCCACCGACTGGTTGGGCGACATGCACAGATCGCCCATCGCCTGTCCGAACAAACAGTTCCATTAGGTCGGTAACGTCCCTTGTAGTCTTGCACGAAACTGATTTGCGCAAAGATGTGTAAGGTATGGACCTTGAGTAAGTATTAAAGGTGAGTATTACCGGTCAGGTATTAAAAGTAAGATATTAAAAGTAAGGTATTAAAAGTAAGGTATTAAAAGTAAGGTATTAAAAGTAAGGTATTAAAGTTAAGGTATTAATAGTCAGGATTTAAAGATTGGGTATTAATGGTCAGATATTACTTGTCAGGCACTAAAGGTCATAATATCATAATATATAGCGTATTTAAATTCTAAAATTGTATACTTCAAAACATCTACATTATTGCTTATTAATTGGATTATCTGTGGAGTTTAAAAATAGAAATACAATAAGTATAATATAAAGTGTTAAAAGTAGATGCAGAAACGTCTGTGCAGTTACCTGTCAATAATCCTTTCATGATCCTATTTATCTTTGGATTATGCTGTTCAGGGCAGAAATATATAAAGGCAAATAAATGTGGCGATTTATTGCCAGAACTGTTGCAACTATTTATATACAGATTAATAACTGTACTCAACAAGTTAATATTATAGCTACTCTTTTTTCCCGTTAATTTGTGCCCTGCAAACAAGTCTGGAGATAAGCTAAATGACGATGGCGATAACGATGATAATATACCGAACCGGAGATCTGTTCAGGCCGACATTGTGGTATTAATCACATGCAGCACAACTATTAATTGAATAGTTGGAAATAGTGTATTTTCACACCCCAACTGTTTTTTGTATAAGGTACAGTCTCAACTTTTACTTACAACGGATGCTGTTAAATACAGTGATGCCATCAGCCAAGAGAATATAACGGCGAACAATCCGAACACTGAAAACCTAAAAAAGGCAATTTGTTTTGGTGTTAGTCTCAGTAAAGTAGTTGATAGAATTTTAGAATAAGTTACTGCTCAACGGCGGGAGGAAGAATTGGCAGAGACTTACGTTATAAGCGCGAACCTAGAATGCCTTGCCACTCCGAAGAGGAGTATCACGCAGAACACCAACAAAATGCTCAGCATTGCCATTGTCACTGGCCACCTGTCGTGATAAAAAAATATTTTTTTACAGGGTTCAAGACATGACGTCAGTTTGAAAACACACGAACAATTCAAACTTGTGTAGCAACAAGCGGTTTACAAGGGCTACAGATTGCAACACGCGATAATAAAAAATAAATATTAATAAATAATAAATTAATAAAGTAAATAAATAAGTGTACTGAAAAGAAAGTGGAATTGACGCTTTCATTAGGCGTCCCGGCAATCTAGAACGTCTTCCGGTCTTGCTTCAATTATCCGATCGGCCGTAGATGAAATTGGGGACGGAGCGCAGAATATTGGGGTGCTCTACGCCGAAACCAAATACTTGGCGCAATTCGCAGAAAGGGTTTTTTCCCCCCAGCGATCCGCCGTATCTGGACTAGTGGATTTTTCGCCTCTGCGAGGTTTCCCCAAGGTAGGGCAGATCAGTTCAGAAGTAAACCTTCGAGAACTAGTCCTAGGCAGGGCCGAGAGCAAAACTTTCATTCTCGCTGACCAGCCATTCTCATCATCCAAATATGCTCGTCCAATCCCTTCCGTCTTTCGCCCACCCATTATCCCCCCACGTCGGCTTAAACGCCGCTGGCCATTAAATTTTCTTACGCAAGCCATAAAAGTGCCAAAACCGGCGGGCGACTTTTTTAATCTTGCCAGTCACGTCAACATAAAACTCATTACATCAATACCGTAGATTTCGCGCGTTTCTGTCTCCTCTCGCTGGTTTGGTCTTTTGCTAGTCCGGTTACGGCCGCTCGCAAAAGTACAAGTGACAGTGCAGTGAGGATGCCCAAAAACACCCAAAATGCCAAAAGTGACTAACAACAATGAAGATGGCGAGCAGCCGAAACCGGTCTAGCGAAAGACCAAACCAGCGAGAGGAGACAGAAACACACGAAATCTACGGTATTCCAACCACTCGCAGACCAGAAAATAGGTATTCTAAACTCGTTACATCAATGTACTCATAACTGTAATAGTTGTACTGGGAATAAAACATACTCAAACGCTGACCAGAAGAGAAAAAACGAACTAAGAAAAAAATATATAAATCCCGCACCCTCCCTGACATGCTTGAAGGGTTCACTATATAAAAGGTCGGGTTGTACTTACCTACAAATTACTTTATTTTGACTAGGGCTAGACATTTTGGACCTTAAGAATGATGTTTTGCTAATATCCTCAGTATCAGAGCACTTATGGAAGATAGCCGACAAAGGAAGGTCCCCATTTTTTAAAAACGCGGCATATCAAATACAATTTTTTTTCGGGTCGACGTATTTATGCGAATCATTGTTTTCAATCACGAATTTAATAAAATCGCGATATAGACCTCGACTCACCGATCTTTACGATTGTTCGCTAACAGGATTATCGTTTTACTCTCCTAATTACAAGGTACTGGCCAATGCAATGTCAAAGATCACACTGACAGACCGATATTTTTTTAAATACCTGTATTTTTTTTTACTTTGTACTACGTTTTTATGTACGTTTCTTCGTGTGTAAGTAATTTGAACAATAATTCTATTATTTTGTAATTTTTGTTCAGTATTTTTACCCTTGTCCAATTATAAATATCCTTAAAACAATAACTGGTGTCCTACCGATATTTTAGAATGCGGTCTAGGGTATAAAAAGGTTGGGAGCCCCTGGTTTAGGATATTGATATTATAATCGGGAAATTTGACAATAAAAGCCCGAGGACTATAGATGTAGTTACCTGATGGTCTCTACGTATTGTAGGGTCTTGATGGCGGGGCCGAGGGTGACGGGGTTTAGCGGTCTGGCTATATCGTGTAGGCTGTTGAGGGCGGTGGTGGTGTTGGTGGTCATGGCCCGAAGTGCGGCCAGGAGGACGGCGCGCGCCGTCTGGTTGGTCACGGGCTCGTCGAACACGTCGCTCAGCTCGGTCAGCAGGGGCTCCACCTTCGCCTTCAGCGTCGTGTCTATCGTCAGTGTCTGCAAAACACGAGAATGAATGCCGGTGGTGAGGTGGCCGCCCAATATTCGGCTAGAAAATAGACGGCCGACTCGTCCACGTTATTCCTGGTATCCATAGAACATTTGTTGGTTTCCATCCAGTCTGTTTTAAGTTTTGTACGGTATCTCTGGAGCGTTGGAACAATTTTCCGGGCTTTAATATACCTGTTTTGTGGTCTGCGAGGGGTCGGAATACTGTAGGTTCGTGACGTTGCTGTCTCCTCTCGCTGGTTTGGTCTTTTGCTAGACCGGTTTCGGCTGCTCGCCATCTTCAGTAGCGGTGGTAGCCACTGTTAGCACTTTGGATGTTTTTCAACATGTACTTTCATATGTACTGTCTGTACACTCGAGTTTAACATGCCTGTTTTGTATGTTAAAGTACAAGTGACGGTGACAGTGGGCAGTGAGGATACCCCACGAAAAACATCCAAAGTGCTAACAGTGACAAACACCGCTACAGAAGATGGCGAGCAGCCGAAACCGGTCTAGCAAAAGGCCAAACCAGCGAGAGGAGACAGAAACATCACGAACCTACAATTTTCCGGGGGTTTTGGACTACCACAGTTCTTTACATCGTCTTCAATCGCCGGTTCGGCCTTTGGGGTTTTGGAATGCCATAGTCCTTTCCAAATAGAATCGAAAATTAATAAGAATAATAAGAGAAAATCATCGTAAGTGTTCAGATAATACGAATATCCGCCCGTTGACCTTCATCATTCAAAGAACGCACTTTTGAACAGGTCGTAAATTAAACTACGAAATGTCCTTCATCAGAACACTTTATTGCTTATTTGATGGAATATATTGTTTTACTAATTCCCAAAAATTAACCGGAAAAGGAATCAGAAAACTACTAGCCGCGACGTTCGGCACTGTGAAATTGTCCACTATAAACGTATGAAACTGCGTTGAAAAGATTTGAAATGGTGAGAGCATGGGACATGTTCAGAAGTATCTTCTTCTCAGGTTGGACGTGTGTCCTGCGCGTGTCCATCCGCTACAGGAGATCTTCATCAGTTCCCAGTTGGGGAATCCTACAAAAGGATTGATGAAGGCATCACGAAGAAATAGGAAGAGAGATGGAGAGACGATGTTTACAACGACAATGCACAAAAAAACAACTCTTAAGGCATTGATTGATAAATATGATCATGACATGGCGACGATAAAGACCCGAGTCCGTTTTTAAACAGAGCACGAACGCCTTATTATGTGCCTGCCAACTCTCTAATGCAAATACGGCGAGCATAGAAATCGCTGTTTAATCCGCGTAGAAGCCGCACAGAAGACCGCATTAAAAACTAGGCTTATTGGAATAAGCTTTACGGATCAGCGAAGAGAGGGCTCGTATGGAAATGTTTTCATCGAAATTCTTCGACTGTGATGTTCAATCAGCCCCAAATTCCAATTTCCAATTAAAAGCCCCTTTCTCAATGCCCGCGCCCAGGTTTGTTTCCACCCGGACAATACTTAAAGACCGAAACAACCAAAAACGCCGACACTGGAACAGTTGTGATGGGACGCTTCCATCAGAGCGCGGGAGCCTCAATATTTTACTGGCGATGCATAACATATGGAATATCAAATAAGTTGAAGGCACTGCGTCCAGAATTCCATTTTTTCCCTTGTACAGATCCCTTGTTGCAAACGAGACATCATAACCACTAAAAATTCTAGAAATTCAGAAGCAGAAAATCCCACCTTAAAAAAATTACTGTTTGTAATTTTCAATATTTTTCAGTACACCTACGTTTAACGAAACGACTCAACCTTTTAAATAAGTAAGAACACTTTTTCACCTTATTTTTCTCTAAAAGTTGATATTCTGAATTTGGGTCCTATTAAAACTCAATTTTTTTTCGAATCATGTTTCGTCGAACTAACAGGGGAAGGCCCTTTAGTATCGGTTGTAAAATGAATGTACAGACAACATACAAAAAATACATAGCGAAAAAAAAATAAATAACTTGATTCTCGTAATAAAAGATTATATTCTACAATTACCTGATTTAATTAAAAAAAGAGTAAACAGAGAATGCAAACTGTTTATTTTCATTATTGATTTTTATTCATTATTTAATCTAATAAATATAAAAAGGAATAAATACCTGATTTTTAACGCTACCTATTCTGTCGTCTATCGCTTTAGCTGCCGTTAAAAGCTCTAATATACCATTATGAACGTCATCGTTCCCGTAGAGGCCAACTCCTACGGCTCCACTGTAAGCCAAGCACGGATACTATTATCAAAAATATATTAAATTGTCGACGAATGTTTGTTTTATTCGAGTAAGAATTGTCGGCATTAAAGATTTTACATTACTTAAACGACTTTTTTAAATCGGATTTTAAGTTGAAATGAATAATACAACAGTATTTGGACTTACCAACAGAGCATGGTGAAAATGGAGAGTGTCCATTTAAGTATTACTATACTGTGCTTGGGTCTTGGCTTCCTGTCGCAACACCTAGTGCACAGGTATATGAGAAGAAGGAAAAGTGTTATTATCAACCATGCAGCCGGTATCGAGCCCAGAATTCCCAGAGACTGGAAAAAAAATCATTCGGAAAAATGAGAATACGCAACTTTAAAGTAATACTATACAGTTAAAAACCACTCCACTAAATCCACCTTCTAAGCGTCTTAAGACCGCGGATTGAAACAGACCGTCTTCAGTGGGCAGATCCCTTCGCGGTCGGGTTTGTACTAAGTACGTGTTTGGGGCTCGATTAATTAAAGCCTACAAAGTTCGAACAAGCACGGCGGCGGCGGATGGCGGAGCGATTTGAATATATTTGAGAGACTTCCCCATTTGTGTATTATTATAATTTCATGTGGTAATCGCGAATTGTCGACTACAAATATCGACACGATTTCTTCGCAGAATGATTGTTTTCTTTTTACTTTATTCTCTCTTCTGGCCGACATGCGTGAATATTTCGCTCTCAATATTTACTTCCGATTCTTGTATTCGATCCTCTGCACAGTGGGCTCGTTGGTTTCTCTCCGCGAACCTTCGATGGTGATACCTTTCCTTTTTTTCCAAGCGAAAAGCACTGTTGTCTACTGGAGGTAGGAGAAATATCGCGGGCGAAGAACCTCAAATCTACTTGCCTGTAGGAATCGAGTTAAACTGTATCGTTACTTTCAGTCAGCACTAGGGACGTCGGCAAAAGGAGTATAGTGATAATGATATATTTAATCTGGCGCAAACATGCACCTACTGTGCCTGATGTACCTATGGAGTGAGTTTAAATGCCGATAAATCATGAACGGGTATTACAAAATATAGGTCAAAGGAGCGGCAGAATATATCTGTTACTTCAAGCGCAAGATTCTGTTTTTTACCCTTATTTTTAGTGGATGTGCACGCGGTGCAATTTCCAATTGTCCGATAGGTTCCCGTCGCTGGGAATTGAAACTTGAAACACCTCACTTGAAATACCTACTTGATAATTATAAATTGAGGGCCGGTGCTGTGGGCGCTAATGCGACACCGTTGCTGCTGTCAGAACGCAGTCCAGCCCTCCAGCACAGTCTGATGAGGAAATGACAAATAATATCAATTCATCGGACGCGGACGCCATTCTCGCCCGTACACTAGTTACAGTTCAGCCGAATGTCATCCAGTCGATAAGTATTAAGTTTGCAGTTTGTTTTAAGTTTTGTACGGTATTTCTGAAGGGTTGGAACTATTTTCCGAGGGTTTTGAAATGCCATAGTCCTTTCGAGCTTTCTTCCGGCCTTTTGCCAGGCATGTTTCGGCTGCTCGCGATCAAGGTGTAATATATACTCCGTAAAAAACATTTAAACGGCCGACTTATGTACGTTGTTACTGTATCAATAAAATATTTTGTTTTCATCCACAGTTCCAATCCGAATAAAATCGGCAATTAATAAGAAAAATAAGAGAAAATCATCGTGTGTTCAGATAATACGAATATCCGCCCGTTGACCTTCATCATTCAAAGAATGCAATTTTGAATAGGCCGTAAATGAAACTACGAAATGTCCCTCATCAGAATATGAACACTTCCTTGCATATCAGATGGAATATATTGTTTTACTAATGTCGTCCCACAAGTTAACCACAGTTATAACACACGACATATTTTCCAAGGGACAACAATCAATGTTTCTCCAAAGACATAATGTATGGAGTAGCGCAATGAATCAGTAACAAAAACGTGTCGGTATTAAAATATCATTTCAACGGAGTTACCGCTGGAAAAATTTATATGTTTATACATTATTGCATACAACGCTGAGAAAGAATTAATTTTAGAATATACAATGAAATGGTCGGAACGGCTGCATCACAACATTAACTGCACCTATTTTGAAATAGGTTCTGACTGGTACAGCTACTGAAGACGGAGAGCTGCCGAAACCGGTCTAGTAGATTATTGCGAAAGTTAGTGTATTAACTGCATTCTAGACATACTTATAAGACTGACACAATCCATCACGTTAACAGTCCTCGCGATTACGAAGGATCTCGCCTAGAAAGCGGCAGCTGCACTTCTTTAAATGTGTGGTCACGTGAGATTTAGAAGACTGGATCTGATGAGCGGCCAACGGCAAGAATAAACCGAAAACATAATGAAGAGTGAAGGAAATACCGGCAAATGAATTATTTCTATACAACCCACCTCCAAATAGATGTCACTGTAGGGGTTGAAAGTGGAGTTGACCGGGTGCAAGGATATGTTGACATGGGGCAGAGCGTGGAAGAACTTGGCCAGCGGCGGGGGCCTGTATTGGCTCTCTTCCTCCACCCGGACCATAACCCCGTTCGTCATGGCGATTTACAGGAAACGGGGAGGCCGTCAGAAGAGCGTCCCTTCCAGCCGGCGGGCGAAGAGGCTGGGGGTAAAGCGGGAATGCGGGTGGGACGAGCGAGAATGGCCGCCGAGAGAGTCCCGACGAGCTTCCGGTCCAGAGGCTCTTCCGACTTCACCTCCGCCTACATCCTTCCATCCTGAAACAGAAAGTAAACTGAATTAAAACACAATTTCGGCCGAACCGTGCATTAATAAAACTCAAAATATACGGTCCGAAATAACCCGAATTCGTTCCCATCTTCCCAAATTTTAACTCGAGACAAAATATCAAACAATTATCTTGTTTGAGAATATTTTTTTAATAAAGAAGAAATTTATTGTTTCGTCGAACAATGCCTTTGGTTGACATGTATTACTATTAAACATAATCGATAGACATATTACACTCCACGATCGTAAAAGCTCTTTCATATAATAAAGTGCGCGTTTCGGTTTTTCTTCATTTTACAATGGTTACGAGTGTCCAAGTCTTGTGTCCTGCTCGGTTTAGTAATACTTTAGTTGGACGGGGGTTGTCCAGGGTTCTACAGCTTTTTCATGTCCTTAAGAGTCAATTCATTTAATAATGTACTTTGAAAAGAATTTTTCTCATTACACAATTCTCGTATGTAACTCCTTAACTTTCATCCTGAGAGAATTATAACATTTTTAAAACTGTAGTACGCTAAACCTACTCTGCTACACTAAAATGATACCGACCTGGACATGTATGGACTTGAACTGTTCGGTTCGGCCAAATTATCAAGCCTTAACAAAATTCAAACTGTGCTGTCAAAAATACTAAGAAAAATAACCGACGCATCCTACCGTGTCTCCAATCTCCCCCTATGTACAGAACTTAAAGTCCCGTTGGCCCGTAAACTTATATGTGTTTATCCAATAAAAATAGTAGTCCGAATGTATCATATATTGAAGAATTACAGTGTTGGTTGACCGAAGTAGCGATTACTGTAAATCACGGAGTTAGGCTAAGAACTGGGTAAGAGCGGACTCAATGCGCTCACCTTGATTTGGTTCGTCAAACCATGAAAACAGTGTCCACTGTACGGTGAATTTATGCCCAGTTGAGGAGGCCGTGTAACTGAGGGCGAATACTCGCGATCGAAAGACTATAATTCACTGGTGATACTGAAGTAGGCCGGGTTGAGGGCTGTAAATAATTTCTGATTCTCTCAGAGCACACAATCACCGCCTATACTGACGCCGCTGCCACTTATAAACCGAATAAAGAGAACTGGGCGGTGATCTCGACTACTATCACGTAACTTGCCGAAACTGTCTTCTGTTTTTTTTTTGTAATTTTTTCTGCTGTGCTTCCTGCCCGCCTTATCGCCCATTCTTCGTACACAGGCTCACATCTGTTTCCGGGTCTCCCCGTTCTTGAACCAACAAATAACGCTAGCGTTTAAATTGTAATTAATTGAAATATTTACTAAATATATAGAGCGAGCCAGGGTGTTGCACTTTTGGCACGAACGACTAAACACCATTCCAAACTAGTTGACTGGGAAGTACCTAGGTGGCGGGTGTAGTTGTTACTACTATGTTGAGTAGTGTAACAAAATCGACCAGAGTTCAAAAGGAAAGCAGTTTCCAATGGGTCAAAAAATCTGTTTTCTAACAGACTCTCAGTCCCAATTTTGGAAAGAAGACAGGATAAGAAGTTGATGATTTCGCCGAAATGTTTCCGGCGACCAATTAAATACGTTCATACGGCTATAATCTGAATAGGGAAAAGCATGGGACAAGTGTGCTGATTGTGGAGTACAACTCGAAGCAATTATAATAACAATAATAATACGGAGACTGCCGATAGAAGAAGAAAAAGAGAACGCAGAACGGATAGTATCTTCTAGGGGCAAACGTTCATTTTATTGGCGAGATAAATGCGCATCTTAACTTTTAATGTACGCGGTATTACGCTGCGGTTACGCGAAGGCAGTCGTCTAGAATAAGAGTGGTTAAGAGACAGAAGATGCAGAAAAAACCTACAGTATTTAAAACTAAACGCCTGATTTGTGCAGTTGAAGCCCAATCTCTACTTGTTCAATCAAAACCTTGCGAGACAATGATAACTTTTTCCCTGCGCCAAAATGTTGTTCAGTTCCGGTCTTTATTTCTCATTAAAATATCTGTTCTTGTTTGTCATGAAGCAGTAAAACGGATGATGGTTTTGATTCTTGTTCTGCATCTGTTTAGATAATTATGGCATTGTTTCGAAAATAGGGAGGCTTTGTGATAATTTCAGACTGCGTTTAGCATTGAAATAAAGAATACGGTATAAAGTTTATTTATTTAATTTTCCTCCCAATGAAATTCTTCGGCATTGGAAAATTGCCCAAAGAAACGTGAGAATATTTACCTCGGTATAATAAAAGTTCTGATATTATAACCTCCGGTAATTAGCCCGGTTCTCGGCCATCTAATTATGCTTTTCTGAGGCCCCCAAGACAGAAATAAATTCCGAATATAGATCCAAAGTTTACTGTTAAACGAATCGCAAGAGTTCTTTAGGCCATTAAATATAAATATTCGGCGAATTAATCGATCGCCGTAATGCCTTAACGGTTAAGAAGCATGCAGGAGCGATACGAAATATTCTATTCCCCACCCTCCCAATAATTATTTTTAGCCAAAGATATAGCCACGATTGATATCAATTAACTGAGAGGCGAAACCCCGCAAGCGTAAAATAAAAATTATTAAGTTAATCTCGTGAAATTAAATATAAAAACATGATTTACTAAAGTCCGCACCTGAAACATACCTATCCGGAGATTATGACCAACCTGAAGAACACGGGTTCGAATCCCGCTGGTGGAAAATTAATTCCAAAAACCTTAATTTATTAATACAAATAATGAATTTATAGTTATAAGCGTAATTAATTTTTTTTCTTGAGGTTTGGAATAGCATGTTTCCCGCTATTTTTATCAGTAGCGTTTGACAAGTAAATTAGTGAGGCATTTACACATCCCATTTACTGACGCAGTGGTCACTGATAAATGCCTCATTATACGCCTCTTGAATATACAATCCTAGAACATTTCAGAGGGTAGCCGGCGAAATGGGCGAATATTTATTCGTGAATTAATTAACGAAAAAAGAACGAGGACACTGCCAACCCTCTCGAATACATTAAGCGTTATATCATTTGCGCTATATCAGTGGTGTACAGCCGAATATTGGTCCATTCGCAGATTTGGATTGATTACGAGTGAGAACTGAAAAAGCTAGTTCAAATTAAAAGTGCAGACGTAGGGCAGCGGTACATAAGACAAATGGTAAAATTTCCCGTTCGGTATTAACTGGTAAGGACTAGAGGTTATAACTCCGGAACAGTTTGATAATGCTGCATTAATTTTTTCTCATGTAATTTTGTAATGTGTCGCGTTGTTATTCAGAATTTTGTCGTATGCTACTGGTTCGACTGTTTTTTTAAATTCTCTGCGTGATCACTTGAAAGGGCGTTAACGGCAACTCGGATACGGATTAACGACGAAGAGTTAGGACATTGCGAATCCCCCCGAGTACATTAAGGGTTATTGTTTATGTATTTCATTGTTGGGCTAAATTACTGTCGGAGCAGCAGTTGATGAGAACGGATCCAGCCTAGAACGGTCGGAACAATAACCCGGGAGGTGGAGGAGCGGGGGGGGGGTTTCATTATTCGTATTGTTCCTTGTTCCACCGTTCCTACATTATTCCATCCTGCTGCGGAATCTACAGGTGGTTCTCCGGTTCCATTTATTAACGCTCCCGCTTCTTCCTCCCCTTCGGCATTGTTGCCCGGGCGGAAACTTAAAGGCCGATCGAAATATTCAAACGAGCCCAAAGTTGGTTACTAACAACAATACAATTATTAGCTCCTTCACACCTGGATTTGAATTTCTCCAAATATTACATCAGAAACAAAATCAGAAGGCGAAAATCAATTGGTCTAATTATTTTTGAAAAAATCCTTGTGCGGAATTTAATGCCTTTTGCATAATCAGTATACAATAACAACAGTACAAGCGGCACACGTACCTCGCACGACCCCCGATTCTCACTCCCATTGATAAATATACGTTTTACATTTTATAGGTAGTGTACGCACATTGTTCACATAGCCTACATATACGTGTCCATTGTAAGTATAGTTATATACATTTTGCGCATCGTACAGGGTACTGAATCATAAATAAGTGATATTTACGCTTATTCATAAGTCCGATAGTAAATTCCTGTATCGGGAGGAATATTTACTTACACTTAAGTAGATTGGACAGTGCCTGGTCGATGATAACTCGCGTGTCTAACAACAATCTAAGTCACAACGACGTACATAATAATGCCGCCCGAGTTAGTGTGCCACTTTGTAAATTGATACACTTTAAGATGCCAATACTCTTTATTTTGAAACCGGTCTGAGGATAGTTCAGATGATTTTTTATGTGAATTATAGAGAAACGAGTGAAATTCAATCACCGGAAAATATATATTTCGTCCATTTTCTGATAAATGAAAATGGAATGAAAGTAAACTAAATAAACCCTTTGAAAAGATACGAATTATACAAAAACTGAGGAACTAATTGTTTTTAAAACGCTCAAGGCGATAACCGCAATTAATCTTGAATGCGAGAGATAACGAATCCCCAGGTGAAGCTTGCCCGACGGGTAATTTTTAATGGATTAAGCCCTCCCGTTAAAAGGGAAAGCAATTAATTTCAAAGCGGTTCATGCTTTCATCTGCGTTTCCGATCGGGGTGAAGTCACACTTACGAGTTTCGCTTTCAAACACTCAACGCCGCCGGATTCGAAACGGCGTACGTTTCGACCTTTCCGTTAATTCATCCCATTAGCGCCAGATAATTTTAGACCGCCGAGTGCTACGGTTGCCATGATGACCGGCATGACAATACTCAACAGCGCTGTCAAGTGCAAGATCAAACATTCGATTGCTGAAAAAACGGATATTTTCGAAACAAAATTAGAAAGCGAAAATCATTTGCATCAACGTGGCGTTTTTCTGGCCCCGGAGCAGGATTGGAGCCGGCTTTTCGCCGTCGTCAGTAGCGCACAGTCGTTTTATTTTTATCGACTCCCACTTTCTGTTGGAATCCGCGAAAGTTTCGCTCTCAAGACTGCCTGGTGACTGGTTCATTAACCTCCCATTTTGAATCGATTCGTTACTCTTCATTGTGGGTCCATTCGCCAAGAACCACACCCTCCTCTCGATAAAATTTACCCGCAAATATTTTTGACCGCTTTTTTTTCGACGGATGTTTATGCATCGATACTGGCTAAACACCTTCAATTATATTTCCCACTATTGCCACAACACTTTATCACTTAGTTCAAATACCGCTGCTTCCTTATTATTCTACAACGCGTAATAGGTTTAATTGTAAAACTTTCGGAAGCCAATTTATTTTATTAATATGGGGGGAATAGTTCGATCCGAAGTATATCAAACTCCGGGTCCAATGGGTTGTCCCCATGGTTTCGCCCTAAACACTCAGTCGTCAGTGGACTATTTATAGATCTGAAATATACAAACCCTAAGCCGACCCGTGAAACTCGAGACGAATTCGTTAGCAGGAGTAACGAAGGAAGTGAGAATTAAAAAAGAAATATGAGGACAGGAGATAAGGCCCAGAACGAACGGGTTGTAGAAATTAAAAAGAAATTATAGAAACAAACCGAAACCTACTGGTCCTTGAAATTCGAGACCACGTAAATAACAAGAAATTCCGTAGAGAAATCCAGGGAGTATACTGTAGCTATTTGAAATGTAATGAATTCTAATTTTTCTTTAGACTGAAAAGTTAAAAAAAATAGCAACATAGAAAATATTTAGAAACTATAGGCAGAAGATTTCATTTCCAGGTGCCAATTCCAATTGTTTGAACGGCCGGAGGTCTCTAAATCCAGTACGATAATATTCTTGCAGCGTCCGAAACCCTATAATCAATTTTCGGTATATGGTACGGACAAAAGCTATTGTACGATAACAGATTTTGGTTCTTCTCTTCGGTTTTTGTTTTTGGTTATAACATAATGACGGCATCCAAAAGCCGAATCCGAGTCGTTCGCTCGGGACCGAACGAACGTTTGATATTCCAAACAAGTCCGAGGACTTTGCAGTGGGAGAAGGTCACGGGGGACCCTGGGGAAAGTATTATGTTACTTTTTGGAATGGATACAATCGGTGGTCTCGAATCTGTAATAGCGCTGTAATTAGTGGCGGCCGCTGAATGTCCCAGACATGAATTCAGCCGAAGCGATTCAGACAGCGGATATCGAATTATCCTTTCTGGATATCATTTATTCGTTAATTAAATTATATTAATAATATTTTATCACTTATTAGGTCAACATATAAATACGAGTTCCGAATGCTAGTAAGGCGCGAGGTTTGCGGCCTCTCCGTCTTACCTTCATTAGCCGTTCAAGTTGATAACAATCATAAACCTCTCTGATTTTCAACAATATTCCTAGAGTTGTAAAAACAGAATCCGCCGAATCATTTCACAATAGGGAATAACCTACACTTTTATGTCAGAGAAGATTAAGGAAGGAATATAGTGCGCTCAGATTAACTGTACCGTCTGCATGCAGAATAAACACACGCCAGTAATATGGGAAAAAATGAATTATAATCCAAAGAGGATTGACGACACCCCACCCTCAGGTATATAGAGGTCCCTCAAGTTGATCGACTCTTCTGTCCAGCCCCTAATGAAGAAACCGGTAAGAGTTTCGGAACATCAGAAGCAGACAAAACCCTTGGGAAATGGTCACAACCCTTCCGCTGGAGCTCGTTCAAGACGAATCGTGTTTCCAAACACCGAGAAATTCCGATCTAACAGGAGGACCCTCCTAACCGTGGTTCTTCCAACAGTGTTACGCGATCCCCCCCTAGCTGGGATAAAAAAATTTATCTGGTGTAATTCCGTCCGTATTTCTATTAATGCCGACATATCGATGACCGTTAGACTAACGGTCGCATATCGATGACGTGATCATGCTTCTTTTAAAAATAATTTGAATAATATACGAGTGTATATTTTAAAATAAATGTGTATAGACCAACATTTCTTGTGGGGTTGTTCCCCCAGGCTGGGGTAGTAGAGGGGTAAAAGGATCGATGGTGAGGACCACGCCCAAGCACACCCTCCTTTGTACACGGCAGGACCCCAAAACCCAAAACCCCAGACCCGAATCGCCATTATCTAATCCCCATCTACTCAAACGAGGCAACAGGGAAAGAAGTGCCAATTTAATTATTAATGTTTTCTCATTTTGAAAATGAAGTTACTCGCTACTTACACTCTCAAATCCTCAGTGAAATATACAATTTTTAAAATTGTATTAGTCTCCAATACTGAACTGGAACCAATCACCCGAACATACAGACTCAAACTGCGGGCTCCGGCCAAACCATCGAACCTTAAAATTCAAAATGAGCAGTAAAATATACTAAGAAAAATAAGCAACGCACCCTACAATGTCTCCAACCTCACCTTACATACCTCCTTACACGTGTTACTTGAACACCAATATCGCTTATTATCGCTTTTGTAGGAATAAAATGATTTTATTCATTTTAATTGTATTCCCAAAAAATCAAATTTCGTCCCAACAATAAAATTACATATATTAAAAAATAACTGGTTTTTAGTCAATACTTTTTATTGTTAATTCGTTATAGAATTTCATTATACCTGGCGATTCCCCAATCATCGCCGACCGATATTTCATTATCGAATTTCTCGTCCGTTTCAACCAACGCTCGTACGGCACATAATTTCGAAAAGGGTCTACAGTAAATGTTCCGATTTAAAATTGCATTTAGTCAATTTGATAAGTCGACACGAGGGACCAGAGTGCCCGTTATATAAATATACGTCCGGACCGGAATTCCATCCGGCTCAAAGGAGTAAGTGGGTCGCAGTTTTTTAGAAAGTCCGAGTACGCTTATTTCGGCTAAAGCCTTTTCTGTGTCCTGTAGTTAAATCGCGGTAGAAATTCGAAGAAATTAATTGAATATTTTGATTCTTGGTAGGACCTGCACCTTGTTACATAGACTAATCCTTGGCGTCTAGTACTTTGCGTGTATATATATATATATATATATATATATATATATATATATATATATATAAAATCGTGTGAAGCCAACCCATATGGTATTTTATTACATTATCTTGTGATGATCATGACTCGGTCATTTGGTATACGGATATTTCATGCGGTTTAGACTTCCAGCCAATGCCAGGAGCACCCCGTCAGTATGATAGTGCGATACATATTCATATGACCAGCAGATAATTCGAGTGTGAACGTCTACTTAAAATTAAAATTTTAAGCGCATGATCCTGGCTGAGATCTGTAGGAATTTACACCGTGAAATGAAAATCGTTTCACCGAAGGAGTGAAGGAGTGGGGAAATAATAAAATTTTACTGCACGGTAATTATAGAACTACGTATAAAAATACAAGTGATGGTATTATTTGTATGAACGAGAAGATTGCACGAGCATTTCAAACCGTCGCATACCACAAAACGGATGCATATCTTAAAGGTGTATATTTTTTCTTGTTACTTTTGGTTCGAGTCTGATAGGCTTAAGTAACGTACGCAGATGCGTGAAGTTTTCATAAAGTCGATGACAGCCATGTCACGCAGAATAGGATCAAATAATCGGGGTGGAGAGGAAATTGCGGACCACCAAACAAGTATCGTAAACGCAATTACTAAGCATTTGCCGCAATCAACCGTTTTCGAAGAAGAGACGAACTGAAAAACGGAACAGAAAGGATTGAATTTCAAAAACTAGAGTCTAGACCTTTGGCCTCCTCCCCTCTAGATTACAGCAGGTCCGAGTCAAGGGGGTCGCTACTTTTCAATCAATTCGGAATTTGATTTCAATACGTTTATCGACCCAATAAGCCGATAATCAAATCTCCGGAGAGGCCGCTCAGAATGAAGCCACTTCGTCCCGAAAGGTACGAGGGGTGGCAAGGTTGGCAACCAGACAGGAAATGAAACAGGTCTTCAGGGTGAAATGGTTATAATTACGGATGGGGGGATGATTTCTATCTCCAACTAAGAAACAGAGATAGACCCTGCTTTTCATCATACTAGGTTACCTACTATTACGCCTTGCAAATGAATAATAAAGTGATTGTGAAATGTCCTGCTATATTGAAGTTCAATATACTGTTGGCGCAATTAGTTCGTGTTTTCAATTGAACAAATATTCAACCCGTGCCGGCTCCTACACAAGTGGAAAACAAACACTCCAAAATGTAGCGGACTTTTTGTCCGGGAGGAAATTGTGTAAATCGAACGGCATAAAATATTCATTAGGAACTGTGCAACGCCAAAGCGCAGGTTATAAGGCCGCCGTTTTCGTAGAAAAGTATTTAGAACGGAGTCTATATTTGGGATCGACATAATCAGAAATTCAAGGTAAGACGTTCAACCGCGGGAAGGGGACAGCTCTGCCTCACCATACTGGTATTTACTCACTGGTTTCAGAAGTCAATTTATAACGACTGACCTCATTCAGCTGCATGTAGCCTTTGGGTTTATTACCATATATAGATTATAAATTAAAGTATTCGTAGTATGCGTTATGCAGAATATAAGCGCGCGCTTTGCTATCGTGAAGCAAAGTCCTGTGATATTTCTGCGGTAGTAACACAGAGGCCAAACAGGGGTTTCCGCCGGTATGCCAAATAGAGAATCAGATCCTGCCAAAATTCATGACAACAAATTCATGCTTTCAATAAGTTTCCTCTGTATAAAAAAGTACCCTTTTTGAGAACCCTGTTATCAGAAATAAAATAATAACCAAAATATACGGTGAAAGTTAAGAGAGATCCGTTCTTATCAATTTTGGTTCCGCGACCAAAGGATGTGTTAATTGGATTGGGTCAGTTGTAGAACTTTTTTGCTCAGTGAATATACTTTCCCAATTTATTTCATTTTTGGCTCACGGACACGCTTCAAGTACGATGAAACGTGAAAAATTGCAGTTTCTAGGGCTGGCAATGTGTGTAGGAGTATGAGAATGTAGTGTGGCGCTTTCGGGGACGTAATTGCAATATGAGTCGGGTGCGGTTGGATGGAATCAGTTTATAAAAAATATTTAAAATGTCCTGAACACGAATATTTTAAGAGAATAAAATAAATACATTTCACTTAAAGTCCGTCGGGCCCCTGTGTAATAATCTCCGCTTCCAGGAGCGGTTGTGAGGTCTACGGAAGATCGCAACTTGCCCCATAATGTAAATAAATAACTAAAGTAGAATTGATGTTTTCTCATTAGTCGTGTGGGGAGTTTTAGGACAGGTCTTCCGGTCCGGTTTCAATTATCCGATTGGCCGTAGATTGAATTGGGACCGACAATCTACAATGCCGGACTCCTATCAAGTTCCGATGGCGGGGGGAAGGCCGTTATTGCTATTGATGTTTTCTGAACGTGGGAGAACGGTCACGCAACAGCCCCCGAGAGGGTTTCCGACGTCAAATTTAGTTTATTCCAGGTATACGTCGATCCGACGCACTGAAGGGAAACATTCTGTTAATGGAAACCCGCATGCGTTCGTCCGGGTCCCCTCGCAGTGACGGACCTTCGTCACACAAGCTCGCCCGGGAGATCATCTAGAACCAATCTAGAACTGGTACGCCATAGTTTCTAACTGGAAGACCCAGAATGATTCCAATTTCTAGGTCCAGTCGCCAAACAGTCAATTAACTGAAGCTTAAAAAAAGGGGTAGTTAGTAGTAGTTTTTCTTCATTCTCTCCTCTGGACGGCATCCGTGAACGTTGTGCTCTCAATACTGCCGGGCGACTGGTTCTTTAAACTTAACATTTGAACTAATTTATTCCTCTTCATATCTATTCCTCCCCTCGAATTTTCCTTTTTTCTTTGGTTCTTTATAGTAAATCGATCTGATTAGGCAAAAGAACGGAACCAATAATTATAGGGTTTATTCTGATTCGGCTTAAATAGGACACATATTGCTACCTTAGTATTGAAAAGAACCCGATTAAATACTACTGATCAGGCCGTGTGAGTTTGAAAAAATCAAATGGTCATAGAGTTAACTTTCGTCAGTGACTTAATGCAGTTGTGTACTTACGCATGCCAATCACACTACACTCCTGCTCAAAGAGTGCTGACAATTAGCTCCCCGGGCAAACGAATTTTCAGATTTCGGTGCACATTTCGGCGACGGACAAGCTCACTACTGCCGCTTAGAATAAACACGAACCGTCTGGAAATTCGGTTTGCTACCGTCGACTCGTTCGGAGTTAATAAGGCCCCGAGCTTCAAACTGGGTGACCAGCTTCAGAACTACGGCACAATATAAATTCCAGTCCCTATTAATAACTGAAGAGGGTCAAAAGTCGTAAAAGGAGAACTGATCGTACGGTACCCCCTCTAAATGAGCCATCGAAACGGGGGAAGTTTAAAATAGTTGCAAGAGGCCTTAATTCAACTGTCCGCTTCCATTATTTGTATTAATGAAAATATATGCTGTCGTCAGTTTCAATTTAATTAAGATTAATATTTAAAGCGAGAGAATAACCGACCGTTATTAAAATCTTCTGCAGTGTTCCTTCAGTACCATGGTGACCTATTTACTGGTTGAGTTTGAATCATTTCAAAACGTGAAATACGTGACAGTAACTGTTTTTTTCGACGTGAATAATCTAAAACTCCAATACAGTTGCGCTTCCATATTCATACTCTCCAATAAGCCGCACGGTACTTGAATCTACACTTTTACAAGTGCCTTTAGCACTTTTCTTCCTCCTTTGTCTCTGTGTGTTTTAACACACGTTTTAACGACGTAACTGCCCTATGCCATATAGGGGCGACCCCAACCATTCAATAATGGGCCTATTCTCATATATAATTAACAGCTCTATTTCTGCACTCTGGTAACGATCACTTAGAAAGCTCAATAAAACAGGGAAATCAGCAGGTTCCCAAAATTGTATATTTTTTATGAATCGGGACCTATATAAAATACTGTTACTAGATAAAATAAATTTCGAATCAGCGGAAATCGAACCCAGGCTCACATTTCCAGCACAGGTGGGGTACAATTTTTCATTAAAAGAAATTTTTAATAGGTCTTAACAATAAATAATAAGCAAGCAATAATTAGACAACTTCAACGGCAATATCATGTTTAAAGAAAGATTTGATTTCCTCCCCGATTGTGTAACCCGCCTCCCGGTTGCGGTTTCATCGACCAACGGGTAAATGTAGGCGTCTATAAAATTTACCGGGCGTTTCCAAAAACCTCGGTCAATCAAGTCCAGTTTTTGCCGAGACCGGTCCGCGGACCGTTTTCTATAGAATTATCGGCAATTTTAAAAGCGGGAAAAAGGACCAAATCTGAAATTCATGCCCAATATAAAAAAAAACGAAACCGGAGATGCTTCCTATTAACGTTCGCCTCCGACCGGTCGAAACCCGTCTTTACAGTTAGCCCCGGCTGGTGGAAACTCCAATAGCCCGAAATCCTGACATTGATAACCATCCGGTTCCTTTATTCTTTAATATTAGGATACTCCTAATAATTGTTGTTAATAATTTAAAGTCAATTAAAGCACCGCTTAAGGTCCCGTAGTTCAGCTGCAGACAGGAGGTCTCACCAGCCATTGACACGATATACAGCGCAAATATTAGCACAAACAATAAAATCAATAAAACTATTACCTAGTCTTTAGGCGAATGTTTGTCCGTAGCCACAGAAATTTTCAGAGAACATTATTCCGCGTTTCCAATATTTATTTTAGTATGGGCCTAATTTTTTTTTAATCTCGTTCTAAATGATATTTATTTATTGCCCCAGATGATCGGCAAATGTGATAGGAATTCCCTCAGTATTGTCTGAACCCGTATACTTGAATACAAAGTACAGTATCAGTTGTTCGGCTCGCTATTGCAAACTTTGATACGGATTCGCCACTATCGTGAAATTAATAAACCCGGCGTGCTAACCGGGCGCGTCGAGCGATAAAACTGAAGGGCGACCTAATCCCGACCCCACTTTAAGGGGCCACTCGAAACCTTCGTTAGCTCGAGGGGTCGAGCCAGCGCACCGCCGGTTCATTAGGTCTGGAATTAGAACCCGGTACACTGTCTGCAGTCCTACTAGACAGGTCAGAAATGACGCTTCTAGACACAAACTGATAATTTATATACAACGCCGTCCAGTTCGATGTGTGTTAGACTACAGACCGAAGCTCGGTTTTATTCTGTTTTATTTACAGAATAAAACAAAACGACAGAAATAGGGTACGTATTGAAAAAATTTCCTGCAGTTATTTGTTCCCACTCCGCACAAAATACATTTACTTCTCTCCTGCCTCAATAGATCAATAATGCCTGACTTGAATATCGTCTAAATGCTTTTAGGAATGGAAAAAAGCTCTGATCGAGACCGTAAATCGGAATGGATCTAGGACGAAAAAAAACTGTCTTGCATATTCATGAGCGCTGCACGCTCAATCTTCTTTCCCCTTCTTCTCTCATCCTGTAAAGACTTCTTCGTGAGACGTCCATTTATTTTTACTTCTGTTTCCATTGTTTTGTTTTCCCTGACCAACACAGAAAATACACTGAGAATATATCCCGAACTGAATTTTCCACTTGATCAATCATGATGCCCAACTTACCTCGAGTACGTCGGATTCAGACGAAACATATTACAGAATGTTTTAGAAAATTCCATGGAATCATCATTCGGAAAATTTCGGAAATTACTCTTTCCCCTAGGCAGAACCGCGATCGCGGCCATTGTTTTTCAGGTTCTATTAGATTTGTGAAACTCAATTTTTGCACATTTCCATTCCGCAGACATGACAAACACGGCTGTAAATTTTTCCGATGGCAAAAGTTATGGGGAAGCGACGTAAGAGAAAAGATGAGCCCCCTCCTCATGCGTATAAAACGAGTTTCCAAGTCCCCGTATTCAAATACACAATCTACTTAGAATCTCATGCCCAAACCGCAAATACTACAAAATACAATATAAACCGATCTATTTTAATCCAAATGTTCCATGTTTTTTCCATGTTTGTTTGACAAAAAATGGACATAATAAATAGTTTTCGTCCCCTCTCTTTTCAATAACCCAGCGTGGTTCAGAAGCATATTACGTAAGTCCGCTCTCGGACCCAAATCACAGGTGACATAGAAATTCCCTTTCGATTAGTCCTTTTCGTGGCACTTACTTTCCAACGGTGTACATACGTGTACACACACTTACGTGTGTGTGTATATTGCTCGAACTGCATACGTGATAAAAATAAAATTTTAAACTGAATGAAAATCAGACGGAGAGATTTGCGACAGAAACTTACAGTCACTGGCTATCACACTGCAGTAAGTGTTTCGTACTACGTAGTGTCCTATCTCTCAGGAACAGATAGTTAAGCAGCTACACAAGCAAAAACAACACGCGCAACGTGCATGCACAATGAATCTTATGTTGTAGACTAGAAGCCTTCAATTTATTTTAATATACACCAAGGATCGAATGAAAATTGTACTCAAAAGGTAATTATGTTTTTTTGACTCGCTCTTAAAAGAGAATCGCAAAAATTCGCCGATTTGAACAAAACAACCGAAATGATTTCGATCGGTGATGGGACAATGTAAAAAAATATAAAATGTATAATACTGTTCATTTGACAATTACGCTCTGAATAGAAATTAAAAGAGAGAAAAAAACCATTCATAAAAGCCAACTAGTAATTGAGTTTGGTAACTGCGTATTAATGGGAACACTCAGCTTTTCACGATTCAAACAAAACTAAAACACCGGAGGAAACTTCCGATGTTTTCAAACAAATTATAAAAGCGAATGTTAATTATTTTTTACTCGTCGTGATGTTGCGTTTCAAAAAACGCGATCAATTTATATTCACTTCATGACCATTGCAGCATTAGCTCGTTTTGAGTTATAAAAAAATTCTTTAAACAAGAAGTTTGTAATTTTTGTTACACACAGAAGATCGATTTTTAGTTAATATTTCAGAGGTCTATACAAACACTGAATTTCTGTTCCCTTATTCTGCTTGCATGTAGGAGTCTTTGATTTTAACGTTAGGGACTCTATCTTCTATTATTTGCTATTCATCAAAGACCACTTGAATTACAGGGCGCTCCCGGGAGTGAGTCTTTCTGGAACCTTTTTTTTTTTCAAAAGCGGCATTTGATTGCTCCCTTGTGCAATCATCGTGGCCCGGTTTCTATCGCTCTGTCGTTAACACGGACGACTCTATCTCCCCCTCCCTCTCTCCCACCATCAAACTCTCTCTCTCTTTCTGCTCTAGTCTGCGGTCGGAAAAACCAAAATACTCATTTTATCACCTATCTCACCTGTGCGGTGCTGGGCTACAGTGGTTTCGGTTTCTCGCCACCGCCAGTAGCGAGTGGGTGGAGAACGAACGAGTGAAACTCCCGAGCTAACATTTTAATTAAGAAAAATAAGAGAAGGTCTCCAATTTCAGTTCGTAACAAAAATTTAAAACCTTAAACAATAAAGCTCATCTATTATAGTCTGTTCCAACCATTCCGACATTTGTAATACTTGCAACAATTATACAATAATTCCTATCTTCGGCGAGGTAAACGGCAAATAAACCGTACTTTTCCACCGTGCACCGGTGGAAAATTGACACGCTCAATTCTTAGGTCGGAGAGAAAAATCAGGCTAAGGGAAATTAACAAATTCGAACCGCCTCCAATTTCTCTTGGGGCTCAGTCGGTTCACTCACCGGGCCACGAAAAACAGGGGCGGCGGGGGTGTTTACCCGAGAGGACAGATGACCGAAAGCGAGGAAGCCGGCAGCTGCGGTCGAAATAATTCATGGCCCGCGGGGTAGCGGAGGCGGGGGCGGTGCGGGTCTAATATGAATATTAATAAACGCAACGCTTCCCGTAGGAGGGTATTTTTTTTTCTAAATAACCCGGTCGAGTCGCATAATTGAAACGGGGATAAGCCTTAAAACCCAGATAAGATGACGAGCGACTGACGCAACGGCGTTTTTGGTCAATACACTAATTGCGATTATGGGATTTCCTGTCAGTTCGAGTAATAGTAGTGAGTAGTAGTAATGAACTTGAATTGTTGATATTTTTCGAAAGAATATTAATTTCATAAACACTCCGCGTGTACAAATCACCTTATCTTCGGAAGGTAATCCAAAAATAAATTATGAAAAATATTTTTTTCTGGTTTAATGCGCTATGGCAGTACAACCTGTACATTCGATTGTGGTATTCTAAAGGTTGGTTTATTTCATTATTAAGAGGAAGCTATACTTTAAATAAATATTAGTTCTGTGGTTGTACCCGCTTCAAATTGCGGCATTTCCTGCAGGGAAATGTTTACGGCATTTTGTGTTTAATTTAAGAGGTGTTTATTTATTTTTATTCGGTATAATTTTTTATTAATTTTTTTCCACGCACTTTTTTGTAAAATAACATTTAATCGATTTTAGAAATTCGCTACATTTTGATAGTACTTAAATATTGAAAGTACTAAGTACTAAACTATATAACTCACAAATACCTAAGATATTAATAGGGCTTAGAATTGTCTTGCCAGCAGGTGGCAACCGCATAGTGAAATTGCCTTATAAGCGAGTCGAAGGCCAAGAATGGAATTAATGAAAGCACGTAATAAAAATGAAAAGGTATATACGCCTGGAATTTCAGACAGAAGGAAAAGCATTCCCGGGTCCCTGACAAACGAGTATGACTGGAATCCCGTCCAACTAACTATTGTTTCCAGAACGTTTAAATTCCGAACGATTCGAAGAAACGGAGGAAAAAGAACGTCCGAAAGCGCATATATTCCAATCGACGGAACAACAGCAGCAACGGCATGAATATTGAACGTCCGGGAAACATCAATTTCCAACGGTCGTTCGATGGATAGTTTACCAATTACCGATACACACGTTACCAATTTATGGTATGAAGGGCGGAGGGGGAGGGGGTGGTTTTACGAGGACTTCAAAGCTCTGTCGGTATCGATTCGGTTGCCAGTGTCAATCGCACTTACCGAGCAAGTGCGTCACATATTAATAACCCCATTATTATTAAGATAACAAGGCGAGGGTATTTAAGTTCGAACAGTGATTAAGGCCGGCACAGTTGTGGGGTACTTGCGCCAAGGGGAGAGAGATAGAGATTCAGCATACCCAAGAACGCAGCTTAGAAACCGCCGGCGGTTATGTATAACATACATATATACATGTTCATTCATATATGGGAATTGACACGGCTGATTAAAGTGTTTTTTTTTAAATTTAAAAAGCATGCCAGCTGAGGATAAAGCGCCTCGTCATCTGTTACTGTCAGTTGTTCATCGGCCCCCACAATACGTCATTATCCTACTAATGCTACCAAATTCAAAACTAACAGAGTTTCACAACCAACTGTATAATTCAGTGACTGGACTAGGCACATATTCGCCCATATATTTTTATGCAAAGTTTCAATTAAATGATAAAAATTGGCCTCACAATGAAACCTATTGAAGACGGCACCGAATGTCGATGGAACCTCCCCTTTCACATTATTTATCATATAAATAATCATTTCATTACATACCCGGAGTTTGTTATAGTTATACTGTTATAGGTCTAACTTACAGATGTGAGGATTGAAACATCCCCCTACCAAAGGTTTCCGCAGTTGAACGTCTTACCTTGAATATTTGATTAAGTCGATCCCAAATATAGACGTTCTAAATACTGTTCTATCTCGCCCCGGTTTTCAACAACATTCCCAGCGTTGTAAAAACAGAATCCACCGAATTTCATATTTCAAAAACCGGACCCCAGCCTACACAACTTGGCAGTGAAGTCATATTTCGATTGCACCTGTGAGTCATTTCACAGTGTACTGGTTCAGATATTCTACCTTTGTCAAAAATAATGGGAGGAATGAAAATGCGCCTCATTTATTCTGTTCGAAAGTATCGAAGCAGCCTCGTACGGTCTGTTATCGCGGACGTATTAAATTATCGTCAGTTATTTCAGAGATAACGCAGTTAATTAGCCGGCGATATTTCTAAAGCATGGCGCCTAACTATCTCATTCCAACAACGCCCTTGCAGATTGCTCTCACTCGAAATGAGGTTTCAGCTTTTTCAGCCAACGATGATTGCCAATGAAAGAAACAGGGTTTTTCTTGAATAACAGCGAAGTCTTATTTCGTCGTAAAGTGGACGACAGTTAGTATCTAGTGCTGCACTAAATGTTTCAACATTGGCCCCAATTATAATTCGTAGCCTGTTATACTAAATTAATTTGGAAACGCGTTAGAAACATGTCCGCTGAAGGTTAAGGAAATATGGTGTGCTTGAAACACTAAGGGTGGTGGTACCTTCCTAGGGTTAACTATAAACTAGGACGTGACTGGACCCTGGCATCGTTACATTAATTACACGTTTTTATTATCTTATAGTAACATTAGATATTTCGGTGTGTGACCATAGTCCTACCGTTAGTACCTTAGTGAGAAATTTATGTATGTAGCTTCCTGCCGTAAAAATAATATACTGAGATCCACCGCCGTTGAAACCGGTATATACTGAAGGTAAATTGATGTGTGGAGACCTAAGAATTAGTAATGCTAATCCCAACCACCTAGGAACACCTAAAAAGTTTCTTAAATTAACGTGAGGCACCTCTCGTGTTAATAGCTAAATGAGCTATTTGCAGATGAATGGGCAAATTTTTTGTTATTAAGTAGTCAGGTATTAGGAAAAATAATTATAAAATTACACAACAGAACAATAAAACTTGATAATATAGAAATAAAATTATTTCGGGTCTACCGGCGGTGTGTTCTAGTGCCAAGAAAATGTACTGGAAGGGGCGTACAAAATCTTCAATGGGACTGTACAACAACCAACGAGTTCGCACTCAGTAAGTGTTGAGTGTTGAGGGTCTTTTAAGAGTGAAGTATTGCGGCGAGCCGGTAAGCAAGCGCAAGACGCTTAGCTGGAGACTGAAACTGAAATATAAGCGCCACCCACGTGAACACAGAAGAGAAGAAATTCCTCCCATCCATTAAAATGTAAGTATTTTATTGTCAAGTTTGTTGTACGCTCAATTTATATCGAGGAATATTGATTTGTGGTTCTGTAGCTGGAAATATCCAGTGTAATTTTTGGGAACTCGAAAAGTGCTGTAAACTTGGTAAATACGGAATATCGATTGTTGGAAATTGGTGCCCGTTGAAGGGCCATATGGCCCCTGTCTGTGGAAAGGGAATAGGGGCAGTTGGTGTCCTACCCCCTCGGATAATTGTAGCAGGGCACTCTGGGGCAGTTCAGTACTAGCTATGGAGTTCGGAACAGGGATCGTTTGGTATTCACGGTCACGCCCGCCTACCTCTCTGCCTTTGGTTTAGACCCGCTTCCTTTCCAAACTGCATCCGGCCGCCGTATTTAAATTCGTGTTCCTTTTTCTCTTTTCGCCTTACAAAGCCGAGAACAGAGCGACGGGTAGTGTTATAGGCGGTATGGAGGTTTAAAGATGACAACGTACACAAAGATGGGGCCATATTAAGGGAGAAATATACATTTTTTTATAATCATTCAGTAACCGTTAGACACTAAAGAGTAACAGTATAGTGTATTCGGATAGGATATTTCAAGTACCTCACTTTATTTCTACTGACGAAGCCACAATAAATGAATACGGAAATGAATGTCATGAAATACGAACTTCTTCCAGGCGAACACTGCCCACTTGTAGCACTCTGTCATCTTCTGCAAATTACTTTCTTCTGGCGTGAACGCGGTAATGGAAGGAGGTGAAAATTACACGGAACGGTCTAATAAAAGCTTTTAAGGGGACACTTCATTCTTCATTCAAAACACGGGAGGGCAAAGCGTTGGAGACGAGGCGCGATTACTCAAGGGCTTTCCCCCGCTAACGATTTTTCTCCTTCACAACGTTCAAACGCAAAGCCGAGAATTAAACAGCTGTGAAAACCTAGTGAATTCGTTTTTGAAAGAAATGTTCGCTCAAAAACCTGAGCGAACCTGATGATAGTACGCGATCTATGATTCTAACCGAGAGAAGCACAGCGCCGCATCTCAAATATTTCGGCGATATCGGCGATTTCAGAATTTTCCTCCAATTACTCGTTATCACTAAACTGCTCTTATTAGGCACAAATATCTCGCGCATAATGTTGAGATTACTGCATTCTAGTCGTTTTATAAGTTTAAATTTGTAATTGAAAGAAAATTCCTCCCTTACAGCAAGGAGGTAATTGAAGGGTCCGATATAGATCAATGACGGCGCAAAACCCTGTTCAATTCTCTGACGTGCGATCAAATTTTCCTTCAATAGAACAAAATTCAACTATCATTCTTATGTATTACCAATGCAGATATGAAATATCGACTTATTAAAAAACTCTTCATATTCTGTCTCCTCTCGCTTATTCGTAACTCTCAGGCAACATGAATATAACCAAAAGTTTCTCAATGTCACTGGTACGGTAGAAAATATTCTTTAATAAAGAATTCGTCGAAACTCGTCGCAAACAACGTTCTTTCTTTGCACAAACAATGATCAAATCAATAAATTATATAACTTACGCCTGCAGATGACGGAATATAATCAACAGCCAACCGACTCCATAATAGATTTCAGAAACAGATATCTCTAAATACCTAACAAAAACTCTTAATTAACAAAAAATAATGAAATGATTATCATGAGCCTTGGTTTGGAATGAGGAGCGGTTAATTGGAGATCATGACTAAACGCTCGCTTTAGTATATGTATTCCATACTTTTTCCTCAGTACTTTATTAGGCACTTTTTTTGTAACGGTATTATAGTTTTTTTTTTAACCTTTTTTATTTTTGTACAATCTAACTACGTATAGTTATGGGTACAACTGATGAGTGTTTTCTTTTCACATGAATGTCTCGATAAAAGAGACCACCCAATGATGGCACTTTTTCTACATGAACAGTTTATGGCTTTGGGCTAAGAAGATCTCTGGGCCAGTGGCGTTTGAGCCGACGCGGGGGAGATAATGGATGGGAAACAGAGGAAAGGGACTGAACGAGTAGCTTTGGATGTGGAGAGAGGCGGGAATGTAATTTAAGGAAGCGTGATTTTGCGACTTCGTCGACTGTCGGTATGTTGAGGTCATTATGGATTGTTCGGTTAGAAACATACCAGGGAGCATTAAGGATGGTACGAAGGACTTTTGATTGGAATCTCTGGATGCGGGCGATATTGGATTTCTTAGCGGAACCCCATAGCTCTATTTCGTAAGTCCATGTCGGTTTCAAAATGGATTTGTATATTGTAAGTTTGTTGTCTACTGTCAGTTTGGATGTCTTTTTCAAAAGAGAGCAGTCCAAATTAGCAGTTGAGGTCTGTTCTTTTGAGTCGCGTATGGGGGTTCCACGTGAGTCTTTTGTCTATGTAGAGTCCCAGGTAGCGAGCCTGCTGTTGGGTGGGAATAGGAGCATTGTTGAACTGAACAGGAGGGCAAGGCTGTCGCCGTAGTGTGAAGGTGACGTGAGTAGACTTAGAGCTATTCACCTTCACCCTCCACAGTTTGCACCAGGACTGGATGTTGGAAAGGTGCTCTTGGAATTTGCTAGTTATAGTTGAGGGATTTTTGTCGGATGGGAGGATGCAAGTGTCGTCAGCGAATGTGGCGAGGACTGAAGAGGGATGTGTGGGTATATTGGAGACATATATCGTATAGAGTAGTGGGTCTAGGACACTACCCTAAGGGACGGACGCTTCGACCGAACAGTAGTCGGATAGCGCTTGGCCTTCCTTAACTCTGAAGAACCTGTCCTCAAGGTAGGATTTGAGGATGAGGTAATATGTATTCGAAGGATATTTTTCAGCTTGAACAGTAACCCGGGGTGCCACACTCGATCGAATAGAGAAAGACACCACCGCAGTACTGTCCAAGCTCCAGTGCAGAGAAGATCTCGTCCACAACTGCTGGATGGTAGAGTGAAGCAAAATTGATGGCTAGGAATTATGTTTGAGGAATCGATGATTGGAAGGAGTCGTTTTAAAATGATTCTCTCAAAGATTAATGATAAAAGGCGTATTATAGTCTAGGGCATAGAATACGGGCGCTACAGCGTGCTGGGGTGTTAACCCAGCGGGGGAGGAGTCAGTCCGGGGACCGCCAAGAGATCGATACTTGCCGCTGACGCTTACTCGGTCTCCGCCACACACACCGGCCGCAGAATACCAAAAAAAATTCTTTAACAGATACAAATTCCGAGATACAACATTTCTGCCGTAAATCAATGACGGCAGTCGATCCCAAATCGTCTCAAAAGGAGTCATCCGGGCTCGAATACAGAACAGAGCTCTCAACATACTCCGGCATACTTGAGAGAGAAATTATTGCTTTGCTGACAGTGTATAGTTATTGTTGAATTGATTACAATAAAAAAATGACTGGGGGACACTCGAAGCAGTCCTTAGAAAGCGTTTTCCCGAGTGATTTATTCGAGATGTTGGGATCGTACCTCGAGGGTCTTGGATATACCTGTCCGGACGGGACTGTTATTGTATTGTCTAAATAACTGTGTAAGAATAACGGTAATAACAGGTAGGACCCTTGGGACATGCCTAGGAACCTGGGGGGAGGGATTCAACTGACTATTAAAGCGGTCTAATTTAAAATCGCATAAGGGGGTATGCACCCCCAGAAATTGCGCACGCACCGGTATACTTTTAAAGATCTTTTTTGCTTATTTATATTTTATCTCCCGGCCGTTGAAAATTTATTTTCCGTCCTTATCGCCAAAGGGAGAACGTGCCAAAAGCCCCGCCCGGGGGAGTCAAGGGAACCCCCAACCCGCTAGGTAATAAAAGCGGAGATACGGCTTAGACTGGCGACGTAACCGTAGGCCCACAAAATGGATTGATAAGATAATAATTCCTCTCCAAACGCGGGTCGCTTATACGCAGAAATGGTCACCGTGGGCACCGACACGCGCGTCAAAGATTGGAAGATACCGGCCGGATAATTCGCCTAATAAGGAACGTCCCATTCACACGAAAAATTCCCATTTTCTTCTTATCTGACTCTAAACAGATAATCTATCTTACGTCACTGTGTGAACTCATGAAAATTATCGATGGATTGTTGAATTATTGAATGCTGCTGGAAAACCAATTCATATTTGTAACAATGACTTCACTCGCTTACAAAGTGTACCGTGGTGTGTACAAAGTGAGGTGCATGCACAGAAACAGATCTATAACTTAGACGAGGTGCAACAAACCATTTGTTTTTTCGGAACAAATATTCAAAAACATTTAGGATACGGAACCATTGTGGTTTTCAATATTTATTGTGAACCTCTCAAACGGTACCGTCAATATTAACGCTGCTCTTTAGAAAAATCATCGATGTAATTGTGTAACAACAATATAAAGTACGTTATCTTTTCAATTACTATTTTTTTGGTAGTATAACCGCAAAGGTTATTTTTAGGTTTATCTCATTTAAATGTTTGTCATCAACCGAAGGCCGCAACTTAGATTCAAGGTGAACGGAGATATTTATGTTCTACCGGCCTCCCGATTGAAAGAACATTTGTCATTCGCCAGATGCGAAATTAAGCCCATCAATATGCTAATTGTGCACGGGAAATCGTATTTCTGTTTCTCGTATCAATAACAATATACGATGACTATTCAATAACAGTGTGAAACAAGCTAAAATCTGTGATAAAGCTGGCGTATAGTATTATGCCAAGTGTCTATGTTGTCCCTAAGCCAAATAAAAATGTTTTAAATGTTCAGAATCAAAATTATCCCTGGAACTCAAACCCGCGGTCTTGCTTCCCGGTTTCGCTGATTACAGGGGCTCCTCATAATTTTATATTTTTTTACCCGACTGATTACAGTGGTAGGAAATTAATGTTCCTTAAGTTTGCACAATAATAGTTATTGTACTATTCATTTTATACACATGTATATATGGTGTGTATGTGTGTGGTGGGGGATCCATTTAGTAATCGTTCCCTGCTTATAATGGTAGTTAAGATACGGGTTTATCCTTATTCATGGGAGGTATAAAAAAAATCCTCAGTAAATTGTCCCAGTGCGATTGTCGTATTTGATGTTCTCCCGACCCCCCTCCCATAAAAAAATAAAACCACTCATAAAGATTGGTCTTATTTGGTGCATTCTCAACAGGTTTACGACTGTCTCAATTAATTATCACTGTAGGGTTCCATTTATAAATAGTAACCAATTTTCGGTAACTTTTTCAACGTTCTACCAATAGAGCCTGGATAAAATAATTTTTAAGAAACGCGTCGTCCTACCGGAAACCGTTAAAATGTAAATTATTTCAGTCTCTACTGCTGGGTATGTACTTAACATTCCTTTCTCGGGGCCGTCCAATTTTAATGGCGCGTTCCGCCACCCTCGAACCTCGGGAATTAAGCAGATATTAGGAATGCTTTCTTCGGCTAAAAATAACTGCCGGGCGGCTCGGAACAGTAGAGCATTGCCCAACGTGGAGCAACGCCTTGTTTGTTGAGACACGTCGACTGCGACTAAATCGCAGAATAAACCCCCAAGCAGTATCTCAACAAACAAAGGCAACAAGCAGTTTTCCCTACGATGAATCGGTAATCATAAGGCTGGCGGATAATAAAAAAATAGAGAAACGGCAAAATAAAAATTATAAAGAACAGAAAATCTTATATAAGTTGAAAAATCAATGCAGTATCGGGTTGTCCAACATGCCCAATGCGTTGATGGTGGGAAGCCGATCGAAACTAAGACCAAATCAGCGAGTGAAAACAGAAGATGGCAATAGCAAATTAATTACGGAAAAGTAATTGTGGTTCTTTTTATTGCTCCCGCTAGAAAAACACTATACGACCTGTCATATCTTATATCATCCACCCAGGATTCTTCTTTCGGGGGAAACTGGACTGCACAAAAACACGAGAATAGGATTTACAGTTTGTATCGAGGGTTTTTATATTCCTGACAACGTTGAGAGGATTCAAATATCCGATACGATATTCTGATGTATGGCTCCGGGCAGTATATACCGGGAGGAAATTCTTATCGCGTATGCGAAGCTGTCGAGTCAACAAAATAAACGCGGCCACGCATCAATCACATCGGACTTGCATTAATCTCGCGCATGTCCTAAACTGGGGTCTTCCGGCTATCGAACGTCGCGAAAGAAACGCCGAACTGTTGGAGCTCGGTCAAAATTCTAATTCCGCGCGTTTCCATTCGTCCCGGTAAATAAACTATTAGCAAATTTACCCGAATCGAAATAAAAATGATAAGTCTAATATTCGGATTCACCTACTTATTGAAACGGATATGTTCTAAATGGTCAAGCTTGAACTTAGGAATATGATCCTATTCTCTCGTCTTCTATTCAACTGGCGCTAATATTATACTTGAAATACAATTAAAAACGATACTCTAATTGTTCACTCAGAATTGTTCTTTTTAAACTATTATTTCCTATTTTGTCACCACTAGAGCTAACCAACTCCAATTTACTTTTTTTATTTTTTCCACATGAACCCCTTCAAGTCCCTTAGTTCGTTCCTGAATAATTAAACTCCATTAAAGTGCAGTTACGAATAATATAGTAGGGACCTCTCACTGCAAAACGCCCGTATATAATTAGAGCGGGACAAGGGGTTATTGAGAGAAAATATCCGAGTCGCCGGCAATAGGGTCCTGTCGTGACATAGCTCTGGCCTCCTCCATATTTGCCCCGGCATACCGCAAAGAACACGGCCTAATGACGTTGACGACCCACAAACTAACCGACATCGTGGACCCAACTTCCGAGAGAGGCGCGGTAACTCCGAAACCACCCAGGCCACATAAGAACTACCGCGTCCAGCCAGAAGAACCCCAAATTAATGGATATCCTATACAATCAGTAACACGCGAACATGATTCATATTACCAAAGTAATACTAACACTGTACAAGTAATTAGGTAGTCAGTACCGTACTAGTAATTATCGAATAATGTCATCCGTTAATGAGAGAATTGAATGAGTAATGAACGAGAAGTCATGTCCTCGGAGTTTTGCTTAGTGCCTAAAACGGGAATTTTAATTGAAGTCGCGACTAAAATTTTTTTTTAATTATTTTTACCGACAGTGCGATTAGATAACACGAATATAATTTGATGGAGAGGCCACCCAACGATGGTACTCCTGCCATTACTAGGTATTAAGGAAACACGTGGCCATTTCCTCATAAAGCATCGCTCGGACTATCGAGAAAACGGTAAATATTTCAGCTAGTCATTTTATATGCGCGTCATCATTTGCCCGACATTATTGAAGTTATTTTAAGGACCTTATCAGGGTTCGAAGTCGAATTGCAGATGAGTTAGCCATCTACCAAGAAGTTGTTAAAGTGAGTTTAAAACAAGGAATCTAAGATAAGTGGAATATGGGTTTGGCACTTGGATTGCGTCCGGACGACAAGGGTCGTATGTAAATCGACTTCTTAAGTCCACGAAGCTTAATGTGAAGTCGTAACTGGCACTGCATAAAATGAAATACATATCTTCAGAGAACATTCAGACTGTTACTTGAGATTGGTACTCTGGGTACGGTAGCGTCACTCTCCACAACTGCGCTACGCTCGGAGTCCTATCGCCATCGCTATCGGTGGTATAATACTCCTCCATCACTAACGTGTAAGCGCACAGGAATTTCCCCGAACGTTGGCTGCGTTCCGTGTAAATAGTTTTCGCCCGGTTCCACAATATATGACCGGGGCATTTACGAGCCCCGATAAAACGGCTAGGGTTCCACGCAGCGCATTCCGCCCCCCTCCACCTGGCGCACAAAGGGCAGTTGACATTAAAAGTGGGTCTTAAATCAAGTATTTATCGCCGCCGTCAACCCCCTCCCTCAACCCAAGACCAAATTGTCGATTAATTTCCGGCCCGGAATTCGTATAAAACTATACATCTTAAGCGCCTATAACATAAAACAGAGTGCTACTGGCGGAGGGGAACCAGAAACTGATCTACCACAACCTAAAGGTGGTACTCGCCCGAAAAGTTCTGGAAATAGAAATGATGGGACTCGCATCAAGAAGAACCCGGTACCGAGAAGTATAATCCGAGATGATTTCCCCATAGCTCAACGAAAACCGGCACACCTCTTAATACCATCCAAAATTATTTGTATTCTTTATTTTATCTCGCGTTAAAATATCTGTAATTCGATAGTATGTGTAGGTAGACATTTTGTGGACCGTCTATACCCAAACGGCGAACAATCTGTGCAGACATATCTAGGGGAGATAAACCTGCCGTATCTGACCTACAGTATCAATAGAGACAGAGTGCGGCATTCGCGATTTGAATTCTGTGGATTACACGAGTGTTCAGGCGACGATAGCGCCGAGCAATTTCAAATATAATAAGCACAAAATAGCCAGCAGCTAAGGTGTTATTAGATGCAGGATTGTCGGATGACCCGCAGATATAATTTCAAAAGTAGCAGAAAATCCGCGTGAAAAAAGGATAAATGGGACCGAAACTTGGCAGTTTCGGAGTCTAAATTGGACGACACGGATTGGATTTCGGCTACTGTGTGTTTAATCTACCGAAATGAGTAAACACGATAGTGTAAAATTTGGAGTAATCTATAGTGAAAATCAATTTTTTGTTTATAATATTTTTGGTTATCCTACCGTTCCTTCGGCCGCTGCCCGCTGTCCGCAGAGGTTGGAGCCTAACTCTCCGGTCCTACGGCGTCACACTGGCCAAAATCTGAAACAATGTCGTATATCGCTTTAACGATATTGTTAGGTTTGTAAATGGCCAAGCGGTATAACCAGCCTTAAGCCGTTATTGTTATTGAATAATTCAATACCGCTTCTCAGTGTACCCTTGCGACATTCTATTTCCACTCATCTATATGGTTTTAAAGTAGTTTCAACTTCAGCTCCTACTGAAAAATGGATCAGCGGACGCAGAATATCGCATATCTCCAAATAAATAGGTTCTATTATAACGCAGAAAAATACTAATTAGCAAACACGCTCTCATACTCTGTTCAGCTGCTAAACCGAAGATGAGTACTCCAAAATGAAGAAATATCCTGTAGAGTTTGATCACAAATGTTTCAATACTTTTTGCACTACAACTGTAACCATATTTCACCTTTATTCCTAAGGTGAAATTCTACTCTCACGATGCCTAATACTTTATAGATGAGGACGAATAGCATATACCAATACTGAAGGGCTTTGTTTAAACATTGGATAAAGTCCGTTCGGTCACTACTTGTCCCGGGAAACGGAACCGGTCACTACGGTATCGAAGTACTAATTATATTCCTGACAATATAATCGAACGCAGGATAATCTCATAGTAGTGTTGCTTTTCGCCTCCAGATACCGTTGAACACGCCACTCAAAAGTAGTCAAATCGCGTGTCTCGATAGCTCCGATTATCGATTCGCGCTCGAAATTCGGCCATCGGTTCGATCACTGCCCGATTTCAAAAGCCCTCGCGCACGAGGCAATACACGGCGATGTGTACAATACGAACGAGAATGGCCACGAGTTAAATTCAAGTAGGAAACTTCCAATGAACTGTGGCACTAACTCGCAACAGCGGTTGAGATCGGATCTTATAGACGGAGACAAAAGTTGGGAACATTTTGCGCTGCGTAGCGGTACTTGGGACTTGCAAGGAAAATGCGCCACCATAATATGTGGGTTTCATTTTTCAATCTTGTTTTTCGTTTCAACCAAGACGGGTCGCACGACCACAAATCCGCGACCGCAAACAGAGAGCTACATTTCAATTTTTTCAGTCTTCGATTCCACGTCCGCGTACGCCAAATGGCTTCCGGTTCGGCGTCTTACAGTCGTCGCAAACAAATAATTATTTTTCTCCGACAGATTTTGCGGCCGTCAAAACCGAATTTAAATTAACAGTTGGCAATAGTTTTCTTGACCGGTATGTTTTTCATACCCCCTCCAGTATTGCCGAGCCCTGGACTGATATCAACTTTCAGTTACAGCCGTTAGTCACACCATATACATAAAAACATCAACAGTAATATATATTTAAGATACCTGTTTGGGGGTCCTCTATGGTAAGCCGGAAGCGAGTGGATACAGAAGATCGTAATAATGATGATGGTGTAACTACACTACAAATATATTATTACTGATGCGATGACAAGCTTACTTGGTAATTTCAACTCGGATTTGAAAATTGTAGAGAAACCCATTTTTCCTAACCATTTCAAATAAGGCAGTGATTTGATATTCTTACAAATTAATCTCTCGAGACAATAGACGACAACCTAGGACACTGCAAACAGAACGGAAACAAAGATACCAACGCTTGCCTGGATACAATGTATATAAAAACAGGAATCAGGTTTACAAAAAGTCTGCTTCGACTTATATTTTTTAAATACTAAATTCTAATGAAACAGACACGCAAATCATAAAGTTGCTTTTGTTTCGATTCCATTCGTACGAAGTCCATTAGTATTACTAAACCCATTGAGTTGGGCGGTTTTCTTGGTTGTAATTTTTGTCCCACATTTCCTACTCCGTAGGACCATTGAATCGATTTTGTATTCTTTACAGACCGGTTTCTGTTTTTTAGCTGCAACGTTCGCTGAATCCGTTTATTACTCTATATTTGTTCAGTTTGTGTAACATAATTTGTCATCCCATAATGTATTTAAACTGTTTTTTAAATGTTTTGGGCATTCTCCGGAAGTCAGCACAGATCAAGAGTCTGAGCTTTATCATATAATAAAAAAGTTTATTTTTTAAAAAATGATACTAAACTATCATTTGGCAGAGATAATGTCGCAATCCTTCATTTATCTTCAAATTAGAAAACGTTCAACAATACACTGTCGGCCCTCTATGGGCTTGAATAATTGTTTTATATTTAGACATCTTACCGAAAATCAAGTGGAAGGTTTACTCGAGAGCTAATAAAATGCTTACTCTTCCAAGGTTTCTAACATTTTTACCTTCGGCCCCATCACAAGTCTGTTGGCTTGAGTGGGGGCTGGCGGAAGCACCGAATGAAGAGCTCCGACGACAAAGACAGTTCATTATTCGACCCCTAATTGTTATTCATGACGGGCACCCGGCTCCCATTCGACGGCCGGTACGTCCTTAAGACACACATCGGGAATTAATCTCAATTTAAACTGTGCCAGTTTCGGAGTTGACAGCTTGACAGGGATCGGCGGGACCGAGTAAGTGGGCGCGCTCATCATGGGAACAGAGAAAAAACTCAAAAATACGTAACCGGCAAATTAAACTTCACTATTGAGAAGATCGCAAAAAACATCGAGTAAAGGAAAATGAGCGTAATCCAATACACGGCATATTATTGTTTAATCCACTTGAAAGTTTGCGAAAAATAACTGTCAAATTCTTAGGGCAGGATGCAAACACAAACCAACCATTTTCTCATGAATTCGTCATTTACTCCACAAATGTTTTTTTTCTGTTAAGGTTTCAGCAAAGGTTATGTTTACAGTAGAAGCTTTCAAGTGGATTTGAGACAATATCCCGCATATTGGATTACACTCATTTTCCCTTATTGGGGTGTTTTTTTTGTGACCTTCTCCATAACAAAGTAGAAACCAGCAAATCTCCAAAGGACTTTTCATCTGAGTTTATCTATCTCCAATACGCTCCCAAAGTTTTCACTTTTTAGTTTAGGGACAAGGAATAAATGAAGCGAAATTCCGAAGTCGCTGGGGATTGTTTCATTCTCCGGTTGCTGAACGTATTTCTTCAATTTCAGGCAGTTATTTGTGGCTCCTTCATGCATGTCGGTGCAACCAATTAGGCCTGATTATGTTATTGTCGGTCTTCATATGTTATTAAGACAATGTGCTTTATTTAGTTTACCGAGCGTTAGAGTTGCTGAAAACGAAAAGAAACAGAAACAGGAAACATAGGATGTGGGGGATGGTCCTAAAAATAAACGGTCGTGCGAACAGGGATGTGTGGGAAACACCAGTGGACGTCATGACCTTACACAGTCGATGGTGATGTAATTCTTGAAACCGATCCAAACCAACGTCGGATAAAGGGGCTAGGCGAGAGTATTGGAACAGAAGAGCCGTAGAAGGAATTTAAATATTCTACATAGTAGACTGGAGTTTACAAACCTCTCTTGTGACGAATTGAAATTATTGGATCGTATTCAAAACCCGAGGCTCTAGCCGGAACACAATCAAGCGGCGATTTCTTACTTCTCCTTCAGTTATTCCTCACTAACTAAACTGGTAATGTGACTGCACTCTTATCACCTCAAGTATGGGCCCAAACAATATTCACCCCATTCACTTTACTGCGGCCAACTTGAAATCGATTGAATACAATTAGCCGGCAAATATATTCTAATTGTTTGTATTCTGCAGATCTGGATAACAAAATGTTAATTGCATGAGTCTTAATATATAGTTGAGAAAAGTTTATGCGGCCCGCATCATACTGCCACACAAAATGGCACACCTGTACTATTCAATTGATGGAAGGTAAACACATCCGGCGAACCGGTTATGAATAAACAAATTAAGAAATTAAATTACACCTACTCAAACTGTATAGCTTGGGATGCACGTGTCCCTATGAACTGCCACGACCGTTTGTAACGAATATTGACGTACCGTAAACTTATTTATACACATAAATGGAGATGTAATGCGCATTTTAAACGATTCAAGCTTAACTATTAACTTCGAAGCAGTTCTGCCGTCTGAAACAAAGCGTAGAAACTCACCTAGGCCAACCAAAGACATTTGGAGGGCGGACGGGTCTTATTATAGCCCTCAAAGTAACTCACTGGAAAGATCCTTGAAACGGTCATTAATCCATTTATTAATTACAAAAATAGAGGTCAATTAATAAATTGAAACGATTTAATAAAACTACCCACCAGTCTTAAAGAAGTGTCAAGGCCAGGTAGGGAGGTTCACACGTTCTGAAAAGCTTACGGCGCATCTGAATATTGTCCAATACGGCCCAAACGTCGAATATTGTCCAAAGTGCATATTCATTATTATGCATATACATGCATATGCATTAATTCAGGTTTACCCTTAAAATATAGCATGCATATAGGGTAGATTCCAAATAGAACAAAAGGAAACAATATTTCTTTCAACAATTTCAACAAATTTCCAACCAAGAGTTATGTACCTCTCCATTGCCTAAGTAGTCATAATTTTCGGTTTAAGCCAATTCCTTGGAGTCTTGTATGAGGATATGATATTAAAAGAACAAAGGTCTTGAAAAAGAAGAATGATGAGATATGTATAAAGCAAAACATAAAATGAGACCTATGAGATAAGGGTATGAGTGACCTCCAGACGCCCGCACGAGTCGAAACATTCCACGGTCTCAGCGGATGCCCATGGGTCTGATGTTCATGCGCCACTTTCATCGGAGGTTTGCTGAAATTGGGGCCCCGAAAGAACACCAGAACTCCATACGAAACATGAAAGTGAGACCCTCAAAAAGAAAATTCAATTTCGTAAATCCGAAAGTCTAAACCGAAAATGTCTCAACCGGTAACATTCACCGATCAATATATCGAACTCGAATCTGTTTTTTCAACAACCAATATAATTCTATTTATACCATTGCTGCCATGAAACCGCGGCGATATATAAATATTTCCTCACCCCGGGACCTTCATTTATCATCTGAAATGATAACTGGACCTGTCAAGGTTACTAAACTCTTGGCAATCGTTTCTCGCCTCCATCAAAACGAAAATTACTACAGAAACTATTGGAGAACATTACAAACTGAATTTAAACCTCAATATTCTGCCAAAAAGAATTAAAACGTGAGTGCAACGAATCGGGTAGTGACAAATTGTGCGACAAAGTCTAATTTATAAACACTTTATTAACCACGATATAGTATATATATGCGTTACATAGCAAGCTTCCAATATATATATATGCATATGTATAAAAAATTAAAATTTATCGATACACCGTCTTCGTAAAGACGCCGTCATAAACTATGATCGGGTTACATAATTATTATAAATATATATTATCATCGATACCGTTTAAAGCTTCGTCTGCCAAAAAAATCCCAAAACGTTAAATTCATCTTTTCATTATTCCACTCAATAAAATAATTCGCGTCAATTCCAAGCGTACCACTTTTACCAGTTTTAATTCCTTGCATACAACAGGACATTCTGCTAAAACAGAGCTCGAATTCGGACCGACACTATTAATGGCTCGACTAGCCGCTACTTTACTCCCCAACAGTTAAAAAACAACTATTTCAATATCTATTCGATACTTATCGGTAATTCGTAAGCTCATTCGGTTAAAGTTTGGTCAAGAGGAGAAATGTTTCGTGATAAAAAATTTTACATAAAAGTTAAACAATTTTAGCAATCGTATTAGTAGTAATGACGTTTCTAGAAGGTCAATATCGTATAACACCGTAATGCCGGACGACCGGCAATACAAAAATAATAGTTAACCGATTATATTAGCAGATCTTCGGTTCGGCCGGTACCTACACTGGTCGGGCGGAGACCTAAATTATCAGGTTTTAGAATAAACTATGCGATCGCGACGAATCCGACCTGTACCCGTTCTATGTCGCGACCCCAAGAAGCCGAGATATTATGAATTGGAGGTCTCCCCGTTGGGGACGTCGTTACTTTCGAGGACCCTGAATATACTGCAGAGTTCCTCCAGGAGAGTTTCCATCCTGTACGAGACGCGGATATCGGGCACGTTGGTGCGAACAATATCGTTGCCGGTTATCCCCTCCCTGGTGTAGTTGGGTCCCAGCCAGTGGCGCTTCATCTCGTGAGGAAACCCGCTCATCAGCACACTGTTCCTGGCCAACTCGCACATATCGCAAGGGGACAGCTTCAACACCTGGGCCGCTATGCTGTACTCCTCCATCAGGGGCTCCTTCGTGAAGTGAAACTGGAGCGGGTCGTCCGTGCTAAGGGAGACGCACAGTCCCCTGGCGAGGAACTCCGGCAGCGGGTTCCTGTGGTAGTTCAAGAACAGAGAATTGTTGCTCAGCGGGGACATGGCTATGCCGATCTGCGCCAGATAGTAGAGGTACTGGAGTACTGGCACTTTCCTGAGGAGTAGCCCGTGTGATATATTCTGGGCCATCATGAAGCCGCATACCAAGTGCTGCACGGGCCCCGCCTCTCCGCAGTGCGGCCTTAGCACGAAAGTGTTCATTCCCCGCTCGCGCCTGAAATGGTTCAGCACGGACAAGTTGGTGAACATGTAATAGATGTAGTAGGCGTACGGAGGATTCTCCGGGACGTCCCACTGGTCGGGAGTGGCTAGGTCTTTATCGAACACCGGGTACTCCGGTTTACTTTCGTCGTCGACCGAGTCGAATCCGATGACGTACTGCAGGAATCTGTGCAGATCCGGGTGACTGTCCGGGTTATCTGTCGCTTCGAATAACGGCCCGAACACGTTCTCCAACAGCTGCTGGAAGTTGTCCATCATTTTGTTAGATTTAAACACGTCGTACAGTCTGGGCACTTGAATCAACCAGCGGACGTTATCGCTGTAAACGTTATTCTTGATCGCCCATTCGGCCAATTTGTCCCATTCTTTAGCGCTCTTCCCGTATATCGAGAGTCGCAGCTCGGCGTTCTGATATTTGCTCTCTTCCAAGTCGGAGATTACCTCTCTGATAATATTGGCAAAATATTTGCCTCCGACGTAGTTATCCGTCTTGAGGAAGACTTCCCTCAATCTGCTCTCCCCTATCGGATTGTATTTGGCGTTGAATTTGTCGAATCTGTGGAAAGTATTGCGATCGGCGTGCACGTCCAGAGTGTCCACTGACAGATCGTACGACGTCAGGTTCATAGAACTGAAAACCTGGCTCATGGTCATAGGGCCGTCTTTGGTCATGGCCACTACTTCGTTCATGTCATTCTTCAGATTCTTTTTTATAAATCTCAATAAGTGTTTCTGATTCATGCAAGAGGCCGCGTGGATATGGGTGTCGACTTTGCGAATGTTATAAAAATCGCGATGGGGAACGGCTTTTTGGGCGGCCAGCTCTCTGAGTTCGTTAAGTAAAACGTGTAGTTGATACTTGGAAGAAAGGTAGACCAGCCGGCGAAAGCAGAAAGACTTGAGAGGACCGTCGGCAATCATGGAGCAGAGTTTGTTCATGTCGGACAAGAATTCGGTAAGGACGATATAAGGATAATTGAGGGGAGTACCGTCACTCTCGAAGACCTTGTAGACACCGGCCCGGCAGGATATAACGCGGCCCAACGGAGGAGGGAAGTCTATCAGCCAGGGATCGCCGCGCTTGGAAGGAGGGTGGACCGGGTGGTCGGCCAGAGTCTGCTTCTCCTGGGGGCCGTGTTCGACGATGGGCACCCTCCGGCGAGGGCACGTGTCCCTCAGGAACCTGGAGACTGTGGGCGAAAACGACTGGAGAGAGACGTCCATATAGGCCTCTCTGACTCCGAGAGCCCAGACCAGAGTTTCGGATGCGGGGTCGAGGTCGTCCTGGGTGAGGCTGGGGGCGTCCTTGCCGCTGATGGAGACCCTCTGAAAGTCGGGCAGGAAGTCGAGCTCGTCCAGTCTGGAAGAGGACCCGTCGGTTTCGTCGATCGCGGACCCCCCGCCGCCCAACGAGGGCTCGTAGTAGCTCTTCTTATCGATCAGCTCTTTTTCGACCCTGGAGGCTAACTGTCGCTGTTGGGCCATCATGCTCTCGATCTGTTCAATGGGGAACTGGGGCACATCGTAGGGAGCCGATATCTCGCCGGTAATTTCTAGGAGGGAGCCCGCCCCCGCTAGGCCGCCCCCGGCCACGCCGCTCTCCCCTCCGCCGCCCCTCTTCGCACCGCTCAATAAGTTCTCTTGGCTCAGCGACATCATTGTTAACTACAACATTCAGCAAACAATTGATCTTAACGCGGAGAAACAACTCAGGTCATTCAATTAGTGGCGGACTACACCCGGTTCGGGTTGTCGTGACAGCCCGATTATAATATTAATCGTAAAACTAATACACCGTTAGTTAAGTAAGAGCTATCGGTGAACGATGGTCTCGGTGAAGCCGAAAAAGCGGGTCGTCTCCACCCGACGTTCGGGCTGTTCCGAGTCCGCCCAGTTTTCGATCGATTAAACTAAAAAAGAGGCGTCGCCGCTTATCCTTGCCAAGTCGGGGTCTTTGAGAAAAAACAACAATTAATACAAGTAGGGTCGCCTCTTAAAAGCGCGGTGGGGGGAAGGCGGCGGCTCGGGACAGTCCGTCCACGGGGTCGACGTTACCCCGCTCGGAGCGGTCCGACAACGGGACTGAATTATAAAACTAATTTATATGTAATGTACCAGCCACCGAAATTTATATCCCACTCGCGTTGGGGAACTGAACCAGTAGCGCACCAAGGAACACTGTAGTCCTTTTAGATCGAGAGAGCGAACGATGCATGGCTACAAGAGGGAAAAGAAGGGAGCGAGCGGTTAAATAAGCTTGGAGACGCAGGCGGAAGTAAGCAATGCCGGTGAGAGGGCGGCGGGGGATGTCTCGGCCGAAGGAAACCAAGAAACTCACAACTTACGATCAGATCGCAAAGCGGCGATTGGGTAGGGCGGCCGGATGATGTCTCATGATTTATGAGCTATGACAGATGATGATGATTAAAAACGAGCCGTGCTATGAAGTGGCGAGCAGAGGCGGGCGATGTTAGTGGCGAAGAGCGGGCGTCGTGCCGAAGGAAATAAAGCGACGTGCACAACACAGAAAATCAGAGGCCGGAGATGCGGAAAGCGGACGGAACGGATACTGGGGGGGCAGGCCCCGGTCCTGGTCTAGTGCACTTGAAAACCGTTAGGCGGGTCAGTCAGTAGGTCCGAAGAGAGCGCTCTGTGCGTACCCAGGGAACTGAAACCCGAGGTCCCGTCTCGCACCGGAGGCTTTTCCACCTTGAAAAGCCGCAATAGCCGGTCAGGTATTGGCGCGCCTCATTCGCTAATCTAAAAATAGCGGCCGAATTCCGGCGGTCGTTTCAATTTTATGAAAGCCGCAAAACGGGGCTTTCCCTTACAGTTAAAAATTGCGAAATTCGGAAATAGAACTCTGGTCGTATTCAGGGTTCAACTATACAATAGGATGGTTTCATTCGACATGCAGTATAGCACCCACCGAGCGGAAGAGGTATATGAAATGTGGTCACGAAACGTCGATTGTTCAAACATCCTTACTTGTCTCAGCTACCAAATTCAGTAATTACATACGAATATGTAAAAATTGAATAACACAAATATTATAAAAAAAATGTGTATGCTTAATTGAACGGTATTATACAAAGAACATATTATCCTCCCAAAGGCCCAAATCAAACGTCCATTCAATCAGTAACAGTGCCATCTATCTTAAGATAGATAGTCCTCCCCTATTATAGAAAAATTGATATATTAAAAATCTTCGATCTTAATAAAATAGAGTGCATTATGAAAAATGTATTTTTAGAATAATTCAATCTTAGAATAAATCAATAAGGGCAGAATATAGTTCCCTCAATAAATATATATATTGATTTTTTTCGTTTGTTTTTTTCGTACCGAAAAGAAATTTTTGAATATTTATTTTTCGAATTCAACTAGAACGCTTACTTTACAATATGTAGTATCCATTATGGATCAGTCAATCCGATTTACAAATTGGGCGATGCCCCGACTGCGGGTCCAAAAGATCCGCAATGCGGACGATATAGATCAAATATGTCTACGCTTAATATCCCATACGGTTTAATCTCTTTAAATTAGGACATAATTTTGATGATTGGACGTTGTGAGTGATTTAAAAATAACGGAAGCTGAAAGAAACAAAACAGGGGTAAAGGAAAAGCGACTCAAAAAATGCTTATATTTCGTATGTCGTGTTTACAAGAATGACAACAGTTTAAACAATTGTCTTGTATCAAAGCGCTTTTACTTCAAACAGTAATTGAAATTCTCGGAAAAGAGATAAAGAAATTTGTGGGTCATGTCTTAAAGGCTAATTTTGAACTGTACTGCTGAAAGGCAGTGGTGAATTTCTGGGCTATTCTGAACGAACCTCGAGGACCTAGTCTCCGCTCGCTGATGGACCGTGCAATTTCGACTTATTGGCATAAGCAGTACCAATTCGTTTGTAAATTGCAGCCAACTGCACATGTGAGCACGTTTGAAAATCTAGTAACCGATATTGGTAAACCTACTGACGGAATGCTACTGGCGAGAAGCCGAAACTGGACATGGGAATTACTACGTCAACGGTCCAAGCAGACAGATAATAACCATCTTTTTAAGCTCTACTGAGACTGAACGGCTGGAAACGTGTGTAGTTCTTTCCACAAAACCATGTAGATGCGTTATGTTCAGCTTCTATGTACAGGAGTATACTGTCACACGTAAATATTAAAAAAATACATTGTTATAATTTTACAGAATGTTGTAAATTGTTCAACTGCTAGGATGGTATTTCAGCCTAATCGGAGCATAAAACGAGTGTCTAAATCTGGGCTATACGAATGGGAAAGTACTTTCCAGGAGGAGATAAGACCGCAGGTTTTTCCGACGCATTTGGTACACGCAGCTTATAAAGGGAACGAAAGTTTCCTCCAAAGCGGAAGCAGTCGACATAAATTCATAAAATTTAAATGAAACCGAGAACACAAGGGCGCCGAAAAACTAGATACCTCCGGTGAATGCCGTGTTGAATATTATTTCGGATAAAATAAACGGCTTATATGTACAGTTTAGTCTGAGCGTCGTAATCCAAATTATTGATCTCGAGGGAAATGCGATCGCGTGTTAAGGATAAGGAGCTGTGGTGCTCGAGGCGTGTTCTTGCAGCCACTCCCGTCAGGCGCAACCAACCAAAATCGATATGAAACGTCTATAAGGACGTATACTTTAAGCGGGGCGTGTTTGAACGGAATGGAATGAGAAAAAAAAACATTTTCAGAATGAAACAATTTCTACCCGGTCTTCAGACTAATGGCACTTCGATTTGAGAGTCTGAAAAGAGGAGAGGAGCTAAGAATAATTCGAGATTGCAAAAGGCCGGATGATTAGCCTACTCGTTTAGGATTTATCAAACCAAGAGATATGCGATAAAAACACACACGCGCATTTGTAACAAATGGGGTCGCTGTTTTATTTTCACATCACAGTCTCTACAACAATCTACTCCGCTGTAAGAAACAAAGAGCACTCTTTTCTTGACAACTTCAACTTTGCTTCAAATAAATCATGTTTTCTGAAGTCACATGAGCCTGAAAAAATTGAAATGCTGTGTAGGGGTCCACCGCTGATAAACTATACGGCGAGGTCATATATCGATATCTGGTTCATTCGTATTATTATTCGATTATTATTATTAATTTACTTATCAATCGTCATAACATCCTCTCCGAAACTATTGATACTACCAACTTTAAATTGGTAAAACTCCATTAATATACTCCAGGGTTTAATTCGGGATGAACCTTTTACGCATGAAGGGTAAGGTAGATAATTTCGTCAGAGTTCGCATAAAAGAATAAATGTTCGTCTTCTGTCTCCCCCTTCATCCCTCTCTCATTCTCCAGCAATTAAGTTGGAAACAATACACGCAGAATCGTTATAACTACGATATTTGGGATTGAAAAATTTCACAACGGTACAACTGATCATCTAGTCGGTGCACGAAATTATTCGAGGAGTTATTTTTTTTCCTTTGGAGTAGAAATGGCTTTCTACCGATATATTTATTATTGGTGCTGACACACTAAACATCGAAACAATGCACAGAAAAGCCTACGCGATGTGTTTGACGGTCCGCTTAAGATTAAAATCAATGATAACGCTTAGCCAATAGACGGTTCACATTGATCTCTCAACAATGCCTTGATTATGACATCGACGGAGAATTTATTACGTATCAATTGCTACACGAAAATTGAATCATTCACATCATTCTGACATTTAAATCTGGAAATCCTCTCAAAAATTTCAGGAGCTTCTTTCGTTGATTTGGTCTATCCTACTACCGTTTTCTAGTAATCTGTGCCATTTTCTTTTATTGTTATTATTAGTCGTAATAATGGATGGATACTTATTTTACCCTTAATAATTCCAGACAATATCATTCGAAGTGTAAAATAATTCGTGGGATGTATTGTTGCACTATCCACAGAGTACGATGATGGGGCTCCTGCTAATGTCGAGGTTTTACTTTAAAGACAACATTTTTGAAAAAACGATCGGTCCAGTGAACCGGCACATATCACATCATGATGTTTTTTTTTAGGTTTATTAATTGCGCATCATAAATCTTATACATCTTATAAAATTTTCCATAAATTTGGGCGTACGTAATAACTGGCGAGCGCCAGTACTTCGCCGCGTTCACTATTAACGCTGCTAAAAATAAATACTCGAGCTACTCGTATTCGAATCGAAAACATTCGTTCCTCCAAACGAGCTTTATATTTAACCCAGACGCAGTTTCAGTGAATCAATTCGAAATCGGGAACCTTCTAAATTCGATTTATTGCCGGAAAAACTGTGCCCGCGTTGTCCGTCATTGAACCCGTCTCTCGTGGCAGGAACTTCCCACGTGGCGTTTGCTGGTTTTATGAAGACTCAGCGTTTCAATTATCTCCAGACCGCACTTTTCCTCGTTTCGCATCCTGTTTTTTTCCCCGAATCAATAAATACACAGGAATTTCATTTTGCGGGACGTCCAATTACACCCAGCCAGGTTCACAGTAATTGAATGTTAAAAAACGGAAAGGATATTTCGACGCTTGCAGGAATTGAAAACGCCCTACGGTAGAAAAGTTCAACTGGACGTCACAATTTGAAACTAATCAAAATAACTACGTAAACACAATGACCAATTTTATCAATTTGGTGTGCTATTTAATTAATTGATAAAATTACAGACATTTTTAGTACACAAATCCGCGTAAAATAAATTACCTCCCAAAACAGTCAGTTTTCCCAGATCAATCACTATTAAGTTTAAAGAATAATTATAGTCAATTATGTTTTCTTTAATAGTTTAGTTATCTTAATTAAAACGATCCAGAACATACAGGTCATACTTTATTAACTTAATAATACTATATATTTTTAATTTTCGTTCATTTCAATAATTTTTGAAATAAACTAGTTACTTCTGTTTTTAATTTCAAAGCCAGTCAATTTATGTATTGGGAGGGTAACGTTAGGAATATGAGCCCTCCAGCATGCTGTGAATGCGTTTTCCTAGGTACAGTTCGTATGAGTCGTTTCACGCTGGAACAGTCGGAGAGAGAGACGGCTTCCGGAAGCGTTTAGGAGGCACGCTCAAGATGCACGCTTCGGTTGTCATCTGGAAACCGTCGCGGGGCGGGGACGGATTTCATTGTCGAAGCTAAGACGGGCCCCCCGAACAATGGGATATAATTGCTTCCCGGGTAAATGCATCAACGGCCCAATTATACACAGTCGGGAAACGTACGCGCAATAAACAATTACTTGACGGGATGTCGGTATCGGGCCGCGATAAGTCAAATACTTCATGAACTTAAATTCCGACATTCCCAAACACAAAATCCTATTCATGTCCAATTCGCTCTGGGTTCTATGTTCCTTCGGCTTAGTTATAACGCGCTAACGCATAGTACAATAAAAACGAATATTAAATAAATATATTAAACATTAATTTGATCCTATTCTAGCCAGAACAGAGTAGTTGCTGTCGGCAGCAGCATATCACTTAGTAAAATTAATAATTAGCTACTGTATTTAAAAATGACAGTGTACTACCCATATTCAGCATTATAAAATCAAAAATGCTTTTAATAATCCTAAGGATATATTCAAATGATAATGATACCATAAAGCATGTGGATGAGAGAAGTTTCAGTCATTATTTCCCCTGTTCTGTGGTTCGGTGTGGCTCTACAGCTTGCCAATACAAATAGCGACCAGATTTTGTTCTCCCGTGCAGCCAACATGCTTAAGTGCACCACTAAGTTACTGTAGGAACGCCAACGATGATGGAAAGAAGCCAAAACCTTCTATCTCAAGAATGGCCGTGTTTCTAATCCTCGCGGCATGCATTTTCAGTATGGTCTCAGTTTTTGACAGTACGCATGTACCTATCACCGATGAAATATTCTTTCGCGGATTTTAGCAACTACTAAATGCATTAAGCTCAATGTAAACCTGGGCTTTATCTGTCTCCGAACCCAACTTATTCTTGAACTAATTTTGTTTTCACCGCGAACTCTCACAGCCAGCACAGCCTCAATGAACTGGAACGTACACGCCATTGAGCCCCTGAATTGAGATCCGCTCATTTTATATTCATCCGGGAGCGCTGTTAAGAGCTCCTCAGATGGAAAGAAGGCGAAGGCCGCAGGCCGGTTCCACTTAGGGCTGGTACGATTGTACGTGGTGAGTTGCAACCCTTCTTGGAAATTGCAAAATCGGAAATTGTCCGACCATATAAAAGCTGGAATAGGACTGTTCTAAAAACGTCGTGAAATTAAAACTGGGCCAACGAATCAGCAGATAGCGCTCGTGACGTATCATGTAGGACCTCGTCTGCACATTAAATGGAGCTTCAAATCCTGATCGCCGCCCCAGAAAGCAAAAATTGTTATCTTTTACATTTTTTATATAATTAACCAATTTTTTTATCGATAGAATGTGATGTGAAGAACGTGCCGATACATCGTAACCTCATTCAGAAAATTCTAGGACACGGACGCACGTATTGATGGTAAGAGTGGGTGGACAACAAAAAGTGCCATGTAAAAAAGGAATAATGAATGAAACTCAAAAAGTAAGAAAAATGATTAATACAACTTCAGGGAGCTTCCACAACGGTTAGGAACTGTGATCTTGGTGTATGATGCCGTAGAATAGTAATTAAGATATGTGATTGAAAGCCTTTTAAGCGGAGTACGATGGAATTTCTTGCCCTATGTTACAATATTCTTGTATTATAAAAAATAAATCTTAGTATCCGTAAAGTAAATTTGGTCGGTTGATTATGATTGTCAAATTTTTAAGGATTAGTTTCTGAATTGATGTACATATTTCTCATCTCAAACCTGCATTAACATTACTGTCACAGAATGCCCCATATCTGAGACAACTTGAAAATATCTAACACAACTAACGCTCAAAACGGAACCGCCATATGGCCAGAGGAGACAAATGGTCTCAAGTGTCTTTCCAAGAAAGATTTTGAACCGTGAAGAGTTTTTGACGTGCGAGCACGTTTCAGGGCCTCAGGCACGTTCCGACGTCCCCAATAACGGCAGGCGTGACCCGGGCACATGCACCTCTCACTTACTGAACTAATAATCGGTGCTATGAATAATCTGCAAAAGGAAATCCTAAAACGGTATATTCAACGACAGAATTCACCAGATTCATCCAGTCATCCATGAACGTAAAATTATCCAGTCACAATCTGTTAAGGGATACGACCGGAAAATTGATAAAAACGCACCTACAAGTAATAATGTTTCGCATAAATTATACAAACCATAACTTTTCTATGTCCATCTTTCGAATCTTCAGAACATTACCTATGCAGAGACAACGTAACATTTTCAAAATAAAGATAAGTTCAATCGTCATTGAATCTCAACAACCAACACAACATTCCTGACCCTTGAAACTGATAAATGTATTTACGTTCTCAATAAACGTGCAATGGAAATAAACCGAAGTGAAGATTTCATGTCCAGAAGTTATTCTGGTACTTGAACAGAAGACACACATGGAATCCACACACAAGACTCAAAGGTACAGAAACAAAACGACTTTCCAAATTGCTACTCAGACTCCTCAACAACATACAACTATTATTTACGAACAAACTACTGTTGTATTTTGAAAACAAGTACGGATCGAGTTGTGGGGATCAATGTTTCCTCAGTACCCAGTAGGGGCGGGTGTAGGAGTGTCATCGATGGGTGGATCCTCCATCAAAAGTACATTCCTGTTATCAAATCGTACATGATTCAAAAATTGTATTCGCGACTTAACATAAATATTCTTTCCAAAACAATATCTTACGGCGTTTGTTCTCGTTACTGTTACAAAAAAAATCGACCCTCATGTTCAATAAGATTAAAATTATCTGCATTTTTACACGATTACGATTCCAACATGTCGCCAATTTTGCAAATTGGAATTTTGCTACCTGAAGACAACAAGTGTGTTTAGTGATGCCGAATTTGAGCACTGTGATATATTTTTGAAAGATAACTTAAGTGGCTAAGTGGGCATTGAAGGTCGGCCCAAAGGCCGGGCATGACGAGCGTAAAACTACTCGGTGGGCCCCCGGAACGAATCGCGGGAAATACCGCCTGCCATTTTCAATGGGTCACGTGTGCCGTAAGCGACCAGCTGTCTTCAAGGTCCCAACTAAAGCTGTAACTCGACAGAACAATGAGTTCCATTCAAGACCGGGGAGCGAATGACTTCAAACGCTGGACACTATAGCAACACTTATTATCACTTATTTGAGTTCTCATGTTCAAATAACCACATTCCCGTTTATCTGAAACTACGGTTCCAACTCTGAGGTTTGAACCTGGACACGCCAGCAAGTATAAACAAGTTAAACGGGTATAAACAGGATTTTTATTGCAAAATACATTGGGGCGATAAGATATGTATACCGTTTTTGCTTTAAAAGTTACAACGAGACTCAACATTAAAATTCATCTTAGCCTACCTACGGCCGGAACCCACCCGCCCAAATTCAAATACACCAAGTATAATATAAAAATAACCAAAATGATAATTGACCTTCCAGTATTTTTACGCTAACCCAAGGATCGGGAACTTAAATATGAGCCGGATCGGTAGAGCCAATCGAACAGAATAATGCTACATTATGCGAAAATTGTACAGAAATTCTGAAAATGTAATTGTATGTAAATAAGTGAATAATCTATAAATGGATGACATTTTTATTACAGTTTGTGCATAGAACACAAAATAGACTATTCCCTTTACAAGCTATTAATGTTAACATTTCAACGCTCTTCGAATTGTAACTTACTGTAATAATGAAAACTTAGTACTCACGAAAACTCGGGAGACGAACAGAACGCAAGTAAATTTTACACTACTCGAAGTGACAGAACAATGAGCTCGGGGACTCACCGCTCCGGAGATTTAGATATCGGTCGGGAACAGCGCAAACAGCATTTCAAAGTCTTAGTGCAAACAACAACTGAGCCAGACTCTGACAATAAAACGAAACAGAGTATCTATACAATTTTTATCATCGGGTTGATGAAGTAATGGAGACCATTTCTGGTACTGACTCATTCCAGGGCCTAAGATAAACATAATTGTGACGAATTAAACGTATTTTGAAAAATAAGACGGTTGAAGTCCGCATTTTATTATATTTTTTTACGTATACAATACCCTGTATAATATCGCCATTTTCATCGGGTTTCTGTTTAATTGTAATACACTCCCCCGGCATTAATTTGTCAGATCTAACATCTACGTCATACTGTTTTTCCAACTGCATATCGCTCTGGCCCTGAGTTACACAAGTTTCTATTTTTATATTTTAAATTAAAAAGCAACGTGAAAGGCTCTCCAATTTAATCCTAATTCTTTTCATTCGGCCCCAAGCTAAAGTAACTACTATTACGCTACTCTAGAACTATACTACAGCTATATTACTGGTGATTTCGAGAAGCCGAAACCTTCCTAATGGAAACGAAAAAAACAAGCAAAATTTTAGTAGAATATTTTCGCTTCTTTTATTTTACGACTGTCAACTGGTTTGTTGTCGAACAAAATGTAATTAATACATTAAATCATAGAATTTGATCTATCAATCTGAAAGCTCGTTTCCGTCTGCAAAACCTTAAGGGGAACAACGCATCGATTTTAGCTTCGCCCGTTTCGGCTTATATAAGGTAATAACTGCGTTAGGTTCCCAATGAGGACCTATGGGGGACCCCTCGCCATTCATCGAGGGGGAGTGTGATGTTACCAATATATCCTTGAGCCTTAATAATCCCTCGTCCCCTCACCATTTTCGCTCCTGTATTTATGTCTTGCCTCGGCCTTTGGAAATTTCCTGCACTCTGCGCCTTCACGGTCAAAGGGGGCAGCTTTTTTTAGTTAATTCTCTCTTCTGGTTGGCATGTGTGAAAATTTTGTCTGGCGAATGGTTCTTTAAACTTTAATTCATCTCTTCATCGTGGGCACATTCTCGACGTTGGTTTTCACCCGCGAATCTTAGTTTAGGACATTTTTCCCCATTTCCGAGCAAAGCACTCTATCCCTCCGGTAATTAATTAAACAGATTAGAATTTTTGCCTCAACACGTTTGTTTCGTTCTCTCTCTACATTAGCTGAAGTTATCGGAGGGATGACATGCAAGAGTCAAGAAAACGGTTTGGTCCCTGCCCATCCCAGTTTGTTTGTGAACGCTTCCAGCTTCTCGCCGTCGTCAGTGGTAAATATTGTACGATGTAAAATACAAATATTAAAAATTGTTATCGTAAATTAAGAATCGGGTAGACGACTCATCATTCTAATCCAAGACAAAGTCGCATTACACACTGTCGCAGCTGCATGTACTGTTTCGTCATAGGTAAGAGTAGCAATGCGCTCAGGGCTGACCCACTATTTGATCTCCAGAGGTAAATACAAGATCGTTGCAAATTTGCACGGACTGTGAGTCAAATAACTAAGAATTTTGAATTTCAAGACAATAGATTAATTTCTAAGAACTAGTAGTAGGAACTCAATTATTTATCTACTATTATCATTTATGTCTACCGTTACGTAGGGTATTTTAAATAAGTTCTGATCGGCCACCGTTCTGTCACCGATCGCTGGGCGGGACCCAGAGACTGGTCTCATCGGTGGCGAGGAGAACGCGTTTGGAGGGGGAGGGGAAGGGGGATGGCGATGACATCGGGGCCAGTGAACCTAACCTTCCGGCGAGACGGAACAGGCGGGGAAGGACGAAGAGCAGGGCAAAAGCAGGGGGGAAGAGCGAGAGACAGAGAGGGGACGACGGGACGGAATCAGAGCGCGAAAGAGACGAAGAACGGAACGAGCAAAGGTGGGAGCCGAAGGGAGGGGAGGGGCCCGCCGTTTTATACGCCTCTTTATTGATTTTCCAACTCAGAAGAGGGAGAGAAACGGAAAGCGGGATGGAAACGGACGAAAGAGAAAAGAGGGAAACGGCCAGGGCCTGGAGAATGATGATTATAAAACAAGCGGAAAGTATGCTCATCCAAAATTAGCGATAGCCTCTAACAAGAACAAAATGGTGTCGGATATTAGCCAAATATTTGGTCCTGATGAAATTCAAGAGCTGACAGGGGAACTGCTAGAAGGAATACTATTAGAAAAGAATCACAGAGAAAAGATCATAATTCCAGACAAAAGAGAACATAACAATAGGTTAATAGGCCCCAGGAAACTGACAAGGCATTTCGATTAGCAAGGAGCTCAATGATTCTCACCAAGCTTGAAAATAAAAAATGAGTATTCGGAAATATGAAATAAAAATTAGTTCACCACATTGGTAATCCAACCTGAGATCTCTGTCCACCCCCAGGTGTGGTCTAACCATTTGGAAAAGTTCACCACCAATACCTCTGTTTCCAGGCCTGCCATTATTTTTGAATAGGGGTACTGGGAAAAACCTGTCCAAGGAAGTAACAAATTGCGGTCCTTGGTAAAATTCAAAAGTGGTTGAATGAATGGGTGAAGCACAGGGTGAAGAATGGATTCGGGAGGAGTAGAAAATGGTACAGGGACAAAGGGATGATTATAATTTGTGATAAAAGTCCAGAAGAACAGTACAATAAGAAGAGAAAAAATATCAGATATTAAATGTATATGAGGAAACAAACTGGCTCAACACAGAATGAATACAAGAGAAAAATGATAAGACTAATGTAAAGAATTTAAGAAGAATTGAAACAAATAAGTGCGTGAGAGAAACATAGACAGAGAAAACAGATGCTGACTGTAAAAATGTGATTCAGGAATTAGATAACATATTCTGTCATAAAACAAACTAGAATAACACAGAAATAAATCAGTGCAAAGTACAACTGGAAAAACTATCAAGGTATTTGTATTTAAAATTAATCTGGTAGCCTTAAGGAAGTTGAAAATTATGAAGAATAATGAGGAGAATATAGGTAAAATAAGAAATATTTATGAGGACGAATTTGAAAGGCCAAATCTTAAGAGATAATATATTGAGAGTGAATATGGGGTAGGAATAATGCAACCAGTGAAAATTCAGCTGGTCAAAAGGGAAATCATGGATAGTAAAAGCACTGCAAATTGCACAGAAGAGAGAATGAGAAGAAATTGAGGAATGGTATTTGAAAAAATCCATACCTGAGGGATGGAGACAGAATAAGTAAATATGGCACAAGGAAGGTGCATTAAGGAAGAAAAATATAATGAGATAAAATTGGAAAAGAAATGTGAGTCTAGAGACGAAACAGTCTAAAATGAGAAAGGATAATATTGAGACTGGGGAAAGGAGAATAAAAGAGAACTGCAGAATAATGTAGTCCAAAAGAAGAAGAGGAACTTTGAAAGCAGTTGCTGTTGTATGAGAACTGAGTAACAGAACAGTTAAGACTATAAAACAAATGATAAAAGCTTGAATTTAATTGACAGTAATAATTGTAGCGAATCAATCAATTAAATCTTTCAAAGATACTTTAGATTAATCAACCAGAAATGTCAAAATATTTCCATACACTTATAACAATTCAAAGTAAATCATATAAATTTCAAATAGAATCTGGCAGAATCAAAAATTGTTAAATGAAAAGTACTATATACCAAATTTAAATATATTGAAGTTGTATTTATAAAAAAATATTGATACATATTGAAATGTTTAAATTTTCTACTGAAAATGTAGCAGGCCACATCTCATATAAGACAGCCCGAATAATCACCTTAGAGTCGCCAAGATAAAATAAATCCCAATGGATTGCCAACAGAATCTTGAATAATATTTGTTTTCCTGATAAGTTCTTGGGCTATAACTGATGATTCAGTCTTATACAAACAAGAAGATCCAGAAATAAAACGGTATCAAATCCTCAGATTAAAGAAAAGAGCCTATGAGGTGGAAGAGGAGGAATCTTGCAAGCGATACAGTTAGAAGTAGACACAACAAAGATTACCAGTCTATTCGGTGAGCACATTTCCTGAAATCAAAAGACACCGAATCCAGAGAATGTGTCAAAGCTGGAAAGTGACACTTGCTAGTTTGGAGGATGACTCCACAAGGAATGCTTCAGGCAAAAACCAGAAACTCAACACTGAAGGTATTACAATCACTCGAACCTCAAGCCGAATGTGGTTATATCATTATAACAATATCCTTTATATATACTTTTTTTGTTTTTTGTAAATGATACGAAGAAATTGAGTTGACAGGTTTTCGATGGGACAAACAGTGGATAAGAAATGTTGAGTGGCTACAAGAAAATGGTCTAAATGATGATCAATCACCTCTCACTGGACAGGCATGACAGAAAACAAGAAAGGAAAAGCTCCAAGCTGGGATGTTAAATTCGAAAGAAAATGACATGTGGCTATTAATGAAAGTAAAAACAAAACAAGAACACCAAACCCGACTATAAAATACAGGTTTAAAAAAGTACAGTATCATTAGTACAATTAATGGATAAATAAGACAAACGATGAGTTATACTTAACTTACTGTTTAAATTGCGGGTAAAAACCAGACGCAAGGAATTTGCACAGAAGATATAAAAGTGTACTACCGAGAACATGCAACTGTTAAACATGTGCTTTAACTCTCCGACACGTTACCGGGCTCTTAAACATGAATACAAATCGAGGTCGAAGCGAAATTTAATTCCGCGGGCGAAAAATCAATTCAGGCCGGGGCAGGGACAACGGACAATAGAACCGGGGAGGTTAACGAACTTTTTTAAACGCGTCGAGTGTTTATCGATGTTCATGTTATATCGGAATTTGGATTCGAGGAGCGAACTGGCCTGAACGAGCTTTGGGGCATTTACATGCGAAATTACGCGGATGAAAAATTCATAATCAATAACGAGACCGTTCGGGCGGATTAAATTCGGACGCGATGAGAAACCCTATTACGCTTCGTTCTTTAGTAAGTTGACGTCAGGTTTTCGCGAACTGGAGAAGTCCGCGGACCTTCCGTCGGTTCTAGAGAAGTTCGAAACAGAAAACCCAGTCGGTGAAAAACAGGACCGTTTCGGGATGGATGAGTGGGAACGCACGGTTTTTCAAATATAATTCCACTTACCAGTTTTCGTGGAGCCGGTGCATAATCGGGTGAAAGACCAGGGGGGGGTGATACTTGGAGGAAGAAATGTTCCTCGGCTTCTTCAACACCGCTTCGGACACTGCACTCGAACGGCACTGGTAGAACTCGCGACCATCTTTGAGAGATGGAAAGCGCTTCCAGGGCCGCCACCCTCCGCTGGAAGCGGGCGCTCCGATCCCAAGACTCGAGGCCGGGGAAAACTCTGAAATTACTCCCACCGAAAACTCTATTACCGATCCTGAACGCACAGAACAATTTTAAACAGTGGATCGCGCGTCGGGTAAATTGGAAAACGTTAATAAATTTCTGCCAATTTCTAGTTTGGGGGTGGGCACATTGGTGGCTGATGGGCCCGACCTCTGTCGGTCTCCTGAGGCAATGGAGCTCAATCAATATTCGACCCTTCATTTCAAATACATAATTACCCTCAAATTTTGACTGCCACCCTATTCAGCTAAACTATGAATCAACCTTATTACTTAAAAAGAAGATGAGAACCCTAAACAAACATTAATAACATTTAAAGGTCTCATTAGGGCCTGATCAGCTTATTATATAACACCACAGGAAATTATTTTATCCTAACTTAAATCAATTAAAATTCGACTTTACTTGAGACTTTCTCCTGCAATATAAAAATATCAGAACGCTATTATCTAATACTCGAGCTATTTGAAAACCTTTTTACTTTTTAATCAAAAACTGTAATTATTCAAACATACCTTCAGTTCATCCTTATGCCTGTGGATACTGCCTATTTCTTAGATGAAAATGTACAACCAAATGTCTTGCCTCTTTTTTTGTTTTTATAGAGATATGTTACAAGTTCACCATTTTGAATTATTGCACTAGTAATAAATTAAACCGCCTAATAGATGGAAACAGGTATATGTCTTTATAATGGATAACATAATTTCAATTAATGGAACAAAAATTGTACAATTAAGTATATGTCGCTAGAACAAAGTTACATTTCTTGAAAAGGAAACAACCCCCCCCCCCCCCCCCCCCCCCCCTAAGGGAAATAGTACATACAAAAGTTACATTGGAATTTACTCAAAGAAAATATTTTTTTAGTGCTCAATAAGTTAGTCAGTATTTAATATGTAAATTTGTTTCATATAGAAACTAAAAAAAAGGTGACAAGAAGCCAGTAAGAAGAAGTAGTATTGTAATAAGGTTGATGTTTGAAGAAAAAGCCATTATAAGCTAAAAATATATATTATATAATTTTTTTTGTATAATGAGGACTATTTTGTAAATCAATCTATGAACTATGAATATTTTTTTATAATACAATATTAATGATATATATATATATATATATATATATATATATATATATATATATATATATATATAAACTAGTTTCAAAAACTGACTAGTGCATATTACATTAGTACCTCTGTGAAAAATAACTGTATAAAGATATAATTACAATGTAATGCAGAATGTAAAATAGTAGACACAGAAAGATGTCTGTTAATGCAAAAACTGTCATTTATATTCTCCCTTCTTCATTCAAAAAATCAAGATAGAAACATCATTTTTATTCCTGCGGCCAAACAACCTATCTGTTAGCACTGTTATAAACTTTCAATTTATAAAAAAATGATCAACTGTCTTGTATTTAAAGAATGAAAAAAAATTTAATTGCTTATGAGTATACTTAAGAATATAAATATTTATATATGTAACATATATAGATATATATTTATATACATTAAAATATGGGTAACTCTATAATTGACCCTTCCAAATACAATGGACATTATTTACCACTAAAGTATCTAATTCTTTAGTGGATTCTAAATTATCAGAAATAATTTTATAAAACACTATTATTTTTTATCAAAGGCAGTGACAATTATTTTAACAAACCCCAATCCCCCAGAAATTGCAATGCCAATTTCACTAACATTTTAGATGACATTAAAACAGAATCTATGATGATATCATTCTTCCACAATACATGTAATACAAACTAGGGAGAGAAAGCTAAAACCTGGAAAGTACCACTGAAAATAAACATACAGCCATTCAAAGAGACTCTGAAAATACAAATTTGTTTTTTACAATAAAATAAGAATTGACTGCTTTTTGACTCCACAAAACATTCAAACAATCAATCTGTAGATAGGTTGTTTAATTTATTGTTTTAATTTATAGAAAACTATGAACTTCTTACAATTTTTAAAAAATGACAATTTTAAGACTTTTTTAGTCATATAAAAAGTTTTACCATACATCCTAATTAGAATATTGAGCATCTGATGTGTCAAATATCTGAATGTCTCCAAAACCTACACCGATGAAAAATGGCATTATACATCTCAAAAAAGTAAAATTAAATAACCTCTAAAATTAAACAAAAAATAATATAAATGAACAAATAATTACTGCGAGGTAACTGATCCTACATTATTAACCAATTATTATTTATAAAAAAAATAAAATCAAGCGAAAAAAGTGCAATGGCTTAAAGTAACCAAAAAGTCTTTATCTTTTCAAAATTTGTTAGGCCTGTTGAAATTCCAGTTTTAAAAATAGACAAGAAATTCCTTCAGAGAAGAGCTGGATTTTAAAATCTAAAAAAAAAATTTGGCATAAATTGTACCCCTTAAATATCATGTTGTTGGTCCCTGAAAAATTAACCCCCCCCTCCCCGGATTGAATTAAAATATTATCAAGAGGCTAAAACAGTTCCCAGAAGTAGGATTGTAAAATTAACTCAAATCATGTTTTGTTTCTTCATAATAAGTGGGTAAGAAATGCCAAATTCAGCTGCTTGTACACAACAATAAAATATACAATATACTATCAACAAAAATTATTTTTCAATTTTTCATAAAATAAATGATCTAATTCTACTCAGAATAAGAACATTCAGATAAATAAGAAGGAATAATCAGACTTTATCATATAATGCAGCTATTTAAATAATCTATGAATGGAACAGAGAGAGAGAAGAGGGAGTGCAATTAAAAATGGAATATAAATAATATGAGTTCAAAAATAATAAATATATACATACATATATATATATAATATATTTATATATGTATATACATAAAATTTACATTAAAATTAAAATCTCAAATTTTATAGGATGAAGGAAATTTTTTTAAACTAACCAACAAATGGTGAAATAAATTACACTCAAAAAATAAAATTCACACTCAGTTTAAATAAACCTCAAAAAAAACAACTTCTTTATCCGCTCAGTTTTTAAAAATCACTGTCATGGAATAATATCGGAGGAAGACTCCACAAAAATAGATTCTCAATGTCTTTTACCGAAATATGGTTTGAATTTGGATTACACGCATATTTCGATGTATTTCTTCTGTCAGACAGCAGATTCAGCGAGGTCAAGCGGTTTACAGCTGACTATCTCAGGCTCCACCCTGTCAGGACGTGGAGAGTTCTAGAAAAGAAAAAGGAAATTCATTTTTATTGTGCTCAATGTGCATTTGATGAAGACATGACTGAAGACTATATTAACACTGCTTCTGTCACCAAAATTGACTTTGGTCAATACTATTTGAACAGGGAAATATTTAAGGAAATAAAAATACCACTATTTACAAGGAATGGCAAGCTCAATAAAAAATAAAATAGAAATTAGGTATTGCTGATACAGAATTTTACAAGAGAATAATTTTTTTTACATTACATTATTATAACTTAATATTAACAATTACTGAAAAAAAATCATAAGAGCATTTTCCTATTGCACAAAGAATTATTGCATTTTCTTGTATCAGGAAGGTTATAGCTCAAATACTAGTAATAAATTTTAAATATTTGCAATTTAAATTTTGAATAAGGTCAACTGAAAAAATAAAATAAAACGAGATATAAACAAAACATATAAACTAACTGAGAGGACAATGTAAAATGAAAAGATTGATTCATTGGATAGCAAATTGAACTAGATATAATAAAAAACCGAACTGACAAATGTCAAAACTTTAATTGTTTCACAGGGGAATTTAATTGAAGGGTTCTTAAATTGTTTTTAAGAGCTACAAGTGAAGAATCCTGTTGAATTTAGACAGATAATAATTATGATGAATAAATCATTTTTCAATCAGCTCTAACATCATCATTTGTATTGGTATAACCATTATTCAAATAAATCTAAGGTAATACACTTGAAATGCAGTTCACAAATGACCGATTATTATAAATTACTCCAGATAATAGGTTCCATGAAAAAGTTGTAAAGATTTTTTTCTAAGGTTATTATAATTTTAATAATAATTATTTCCAGTATTAATAATATTGGTTAATATAATTTTCATCACTAATAATATTGATGTGAATCATACAAGCAACATAATTCAACTTAACATTGTTCACTAACTTTATAATGTTTCTTCAGTAAAAATTGAACCTCTGAGTAAATAAGACACCTTTTCATATTTAAAATTAAATTAAGATGAATGTTTTTATAAAATTTTTATATCTACCAGAGGGCTCCTGATCTCGTTATTGATTTCAGTTTCTGTTGCAATTGTGCGCTTGACATTTACTGGTACTGTAGCATACTGCCTTGAGTTACGCCTGAATGTCCCATCTGTTTCTTCTGTGAAAAAAGGAGTATGATCTACAATCAAGATTTTATAATCAAAGTAATATTTTTTAAATAATTTTATGCCAACTATTTTTTAGTATAAAACATTAAAAATTCTCTTCTTAAATGTTCTCTTGCTGATTATAAATATTCATCCATATCTTTTTGTGACTTATAAAAAACACTTTATAATAATAACAGTTGATAATTGACAGTTCAATTTTTTTGGAGGGTATTCAATTATATGGGTGAAAGATTGCATCTGTCAAATAGATATGAAAATTTCATTCCAAATCATTTTTCTATACTGAATAAATCCTCAAATATGCTATGTCAGACCCACCCATTGGCAATTTAACAACTACAAATGTCCTGGAGTTGATATATAACAATGTAATAAAACTTTCATCATATTAAACATGCAGGAGTTTGGGTTTTGATATTAATCAATGATACCAGTGACAGCATATGTTATGATGTGTTGATGAATTATAAGCCAATTCTAATCCCACTGCAGTTGCATTTGAAATGAAATTGTCAGCTGTGTAATGTGAGCTCATTACACGGAGGGAAGTACAACGACTAAATTACCTGCAGGTATCTGGGAGTTGAGCATAGATGCCAGTCTAGATGCCCAATGCTCTGTGCAAGAGGAGTTGGATGAAGATGAGGGTGAAGGTAAACCCCTCCTCTGATAGAACAATATATAGGCCGATGATGTAACAAGCTCATTCTCTGACATAGGTGTCACCGTCGTGTCATCAAAACAGTACCACTGAGCATTATACGGGTTGCGGCAGTATGCTGAAACAATATTTCAATTATGATAACATTTTCACCATTTGCAAATTAAATATGCATAATATTCCACATATGCTGCATTAAACACGATCCAGAACATGCTACCATTCTTCAGTGGTTTTAGAATAAATGTCTTTAATCATTAATCTTATGTACGTATAAACAACTCAGTATTGAACTTATATAATAAACAGCCTAGTCAGAAAAAACTATAAAGCATGCATTTTTCAAGCCATTTTTGAAGAATTTCTGAAAAAAAATTCTGTCAGATTCCAAAGTTTCAGGATTCATTTTGAGGGGCATTAAACTGTGGTAATTTCTAAACACAGCATTATAAGTTTGTCACTATCTAAAAAATAGATAAATAATATTGCATGGAATATCAGTAATTTTACTGTCCTCATTGAACCTAGAACTTGTAGATTCCTGTTTAAAATTCGTAGGTAGTAAAACCCAGTTAAAACAAATCTTCAGAAGGAAGTAACCTAAACAATATAGACTAAACTAAGATAGGAGTAATCAAGTAGAAAAAAATTCTACATGTATTACTGTATAAAATATAATACACTTAGAAAATAATAAGATTAATACAACTCAATTACACACACCACTTATTGGTGGAGACAATTGGATCACAGCAATAAATGGTTTTAATAAATATTATTTTCAATATAATACAATACCTGTGTAATGGCCAGTGTGTAAATTAGGACCATGGTGGTTACAGACTGCATACAGGTCATATGTGTTATGTTGTACTTGGTAGTTCGGGTTGTTGCTATTATGCTTCCACCAGACAGAGTTGCCACTTCCACAGAGATGTGGAGTCATGTCGAAGCCAATGGCAGGGAAATCAACCAATGTCGTGAGTTTTATAGTAGTTCTAAACAATCACAAATAACAGAAATGAGAGACAGCGTAAACCCTTTTAATTCAAACTGTATATAAGAAAATTATGACCATAAAGGTTCTAGAATCATTTATTGTATATCAACCCACTGACCCTAGTCATACGAGTAAATTGTGTCTGAGGGAGATAGTCAGGGTTTCATATCACTGATAAACAACAAATAAAAATTTCCAATAAATTATCTAACTATTTATTAACAAACTCTATTGCCTAAAAAATAACAATATAACATAGATGAATTTTTAAATGCTAATTTCTATAGTCTACTTCAGTTAAATATTTAACAATATATTTTACTAATTTATATTATGAAATATGAATTATGAAATACAAATATAAAACAAACCTATTTTGGTTTTTAACTGGTGGTTGTCTAAACCTTTTAAGATGAATCACAAGGATGTCAGGTAATGACCATAGTCCCAGTTTCTTTACAACTTCTTGTTTCAGATTACAGTTCGGACAATGCCATGCATCTTCAGCTCCCAACACTTCTGCTTTTGTATATAACTGAAAACAAAATAACAGTCTCTATTACTTCTAGGTAATGTGTCCTATAAGAAAATAGCCATTACTTAGCATGAGCTTCTTGTTGTCTACTTTACTCTAAGTGAAAGTGTTGAAACAATAAATTATCCACATGACAAAAAAATTTAATAACAAACTAAAGAAATAATATTTCTCAATTGTTACATGTACACTCATGTTACATATACTTGTTAAATGTATAGCCTACCTCAAAACACTCTTCTAACGTCACAGATCCTCCCATTTCTGAATTATGCTTCAACTGTTTAACACTGGCATGTTCCTCAACTTGATCAGTATCATCAATTATCATGCTATAAAAAAACAAAATTTCATATAATGAAAAAATTGATATGAAACAATAAATTTAAAGATTTTTAATTACAATAGGGACAAAATAAAAAAAATTATAAGCAATAAATTACAGATATGTTGAATGATTAAGCAATCATTAAAAAATCTAATTAAAGTTTAAAAATGAAAGTATTATAAATTTCATACTTATAATGAATGGTAAAAGAATACATTAATGAAGGCAGTATTTTTCCTGACATTAACAGTATAATCATTTGTCTTAAAAAACATCAAGAACATAATTGATATTGAAATTGCCATTACCATTATTGAACTTGCATAAATAAATAACAAATAAGACAACAACAAAAATATATTCACCTGGCTTTGGCTTGTAGGTCCCATTCGAGGACAAGTTTCAAATGGGGAGGTCCTGAGCTTGGATCACACAAAGCCATTGCTGTGTCCACACACTGGGCATAGAGAGGATGCTCGACTGAAGCATCTAGGTAACTTGTACTGCAACCTGGAGCCACAACTCGCATTCTAAGCTCACCGGGTATGTCCTCCTGGGAAAAAAATTACATAAACCCTTCAGATATTTATGGGAATTATTGCAATGAAAAGAGTTTAATCTAATCCATGTTCTAGCTCTGCAGACCTAATAGATACCACACAATTTGATATATCTCTTTCAGAAAGCTTAGTAACACAATAAAAAAAATTTAAGGCTTGATCTTTCAATTCTTTGATAAATGTCCCATGTAATCAACAATAAAATTTCTGTAATATCTGTTTTATATAATAATATATAAATTAATTTTTTTATGTGGAAAATAATAATTCTACCACAAAATTGTTGTGTTGTAAAAGTAAACATCTAGGTCGACAACAAATTAGATTTGAACTTTTTTATTTTTGGTTAAAGTTTGTAACTACTATAATCTTACCTTATCAGCTTCGAGAACTCCATCAGCAACAGACCAACACATTTCTTTCAAGATCAATTTCTCAATATCGACATATGATGTCTCTCTGCATATTTGCATGGTATATGGACTGCCAAACCTAAATCATAAATTAACTGTATAATGAATTGGTAAATATAGTTGAAAACAAAATTTCAAGATTTCAATAATATTAAATCCTGTGAATTATAAAAATATATTATTCACCTTGCACATTGGTCATCAACAACCAGAGTGTTGACCCACACAAGAAGTATGTACTCTCCAGTATCTTGATTCGCCTCTTTCAATTGTGGAAGCTCAAGACAGTATATTGGGTCACTCTCTTTAATCATTGATAGAGGTTGATTGTCTGAAAGTGTTGATTATTCTCAGTAAAATCATCAAAAATAAATTCAACATAGCTATTTGGGTCAGTACCACCATAACAGATGCTGTACCAATATTAAAATAATTACAAAAAATTGTAAATAGATATAATAAAATTGGAAACATTTCAATAATTGATCTTTCATACTCTTCTACTATTTATAAAAAGAAATAAATGATATATGAAGTTAATTCTTTGTCCTACCTGAATATACAAACAGGTTATAATCTGAATTAAAATTTACATAATCTGGTTCCATTTTATTAACCACTATCAAAGTATCATGAGCATAATTAATTTTTGTATAAACAGTTCAGGCCCATAAATTAAGTTGTTTATTTTCATTTTTGATGTTTTCCCAAATTAATGAAAAAACATGGCAAAGTGTTAATAATACTGATATTGTTCAATTGAACATTTTTTCCTTTAAATTAGGATATCACTTTATAATACTTACAATTTCAAAGTATGTAACATGATGTCATAGGCCTCCAAAGTGTATAATAAATAAATATTTACAAAAAATCGTTCCCTAAAAACCTGTCGGCCTTGTGATACACCATTGAGGCATTTCAAGGTGCCTCTGTGACTCATCATTGGGCAGTGGGTCCAAGAAACATTAAAAGTAACAGAAATATATTTAAATTAAAAAGAGCACCTCCAAGAAATATATTTTACTTGGAATTCATCACTGGTTTTCAAAAGTTTATTTTATATGGCCCCTGACTCCAGACTGCCCTACAATGCAGACAACCCCCATCACTTCTACACATGGCTTTAATGTTAAAATACCTGAAAATGTTCTCTGAAAACCGAGATCGTCTATTTCGGTAATGAGCATGTGCTGTTCCGAAATGCCCGTATCCGACGACAGCTGTTCTTTCAGCTCGCGAATCTCCGCATGTGTAGGCAGGGACAGTCCTAATTTGACCTGAAATTTTCCAAAAATATTTCTTTTAAAATAACAATAACGTTTAGTAATGACGAATTTGTATCAGTGTAAATTGTGATTATGCATGGCGACCCTATATATGAGAAACGTAATAGTTCCAAGTTCGTTCTAAGTTGTAAGATCTAAGGATTTGCCTTTCTTAACTGGCTATAGAAACTACATTTTCTATATTCCAAATTATTGTACCCTGTGCAATTATCCTAGGGATATTAAAAATAATGATCACTTAAGATAGTTGTCAATAACAACATTATAAATAACATACTTCAATGATATATTCCTGTATTACCAAATCAAGTTCTTTCAGTAGCCAATAGAATGTTTTCTTATAAAAACGGATCAATTATTGTAGTTAATGTGTCCAATCTTGAAAGTATTATATGCTCAGTATTTTGAGAGTATAAGTAACCACAAGGATATATTTTGTTCCCTAGGTGTCGCAGCATACTACAAGCATTAAGCGCAAGCAAACCTTGGATTAACCTAACTTGGCCAGTAACCTTATCAGGAAACTGAAAATAACCTGGAAATTTATGGGCAATTAGTGTCTTGAAAATTCTCAAATATAAGCGTGCTCACACGCCTTGAAACTCAAAGGGGTGTTAAGTATCACCCGTTTGGCCTCCTTAAGGAGCGGAAAAAATTCCGCACCAATGAGCAGGTCATTGTGGTGTTGCAGGGGTGGGGTCCGCTTCTGATCAAAAGACTTCTACACTGCTGTGATCGAAAAGCTTCCTGGCACTAAGTGCATTGCAGTCGCTGAACAAACTCCCGATATACCAGGTATAACAGTGAAAGTCTAGTTCATATTTGAACTACCCTCGTATATTATGTTTTATGAGCAGACATTTTTTCGTAATTTATTGTAGCGATGAGACCAAACCGGTCTGGCACAGGACAGAAAGGGCGAGCAATGAGAGCAGGTCCTGGATAAGGAGCAGAGAGAGAGTTGGACGACGCCACCGGTCGTCGGGTACGACATAGCTCGACAGCGCACAGCCGCTGGGCAGGAAAAGAAGAATAATGGACTACTTCTTTCGGCATACCTGTTTGGTGGCCCGCAAGCTTATGGAATGCCGCGGTTCTTGCGATCATGCTCTCTGCTAGGTGATTCGGTCCAATGATTCACCGACCTACTGACGGAAAGTCTAGCAAAAGACCAAATCGGCGATAGCGGAAACCATTGGACTAATTGCTAATAAAGAAGAACTCTTCTTGAAAGAAGGCAGGTCGAGAATAATAGCACTTAGCGGTTTACTAACCTGCCTTGGCTGCTGGGAGGTGTAGACGAGGGTGACGTATATGGGCGTCAGTTGGTCCTGGGGGACGGGCACCGAGACGCAGAGGAAGGGGTCGAAGGTGTTGCTCTGCCTCTGACACCTGGGACAGGTCAACGAGGACCTGAACTGGGCCTGGAACACTGCCAGGACGAAGCTGTCGTGTTGTCGGACGTGGTTCGCCAGCGTCTCCGCCGCAACAACGTCGTCGGGGCGACCGAAGCTGTTCTGTCAACAATAATCAAAAACCTGTTAGTATTATTTACCACAAAAATCTTTTTGAAAGTATCTCATATTTGAGATGAGAGGATCTCAATTAAATATAAAGCGCAATGTGAAAACTAGCGCGATGGAACTGGCGTGAGTGGATTCCAATTCAATCTAGAAACTAATCACATTTTTTATATACACGGACTTGATTTTTGACATTGTCCAAGTAAATTAATATTAATTTTCGAGTAGAGACAGTGATTGTTTCGGCCAGGATAGAGACATTTCTTGTCGAACAACTAAATGTTCACAATAGGTTACTTACGCCTATGCGAAATGTGAATTAATGTTATGAGAAACTGCTGGAGTTAATTGCTACACGCATTTCTTTCAACGGACATTGATAACCGTGACCAGAATTTTTTTCCAATTATGATTTTCGTTTTCCTCTGCACTATCCTCATTGAGACAAGTAGAAACGACTAATTATACTTGTCTGACCAAGATAGTACAATTTCTTGACGTATCGGCGGAAATGAACAGTCCATTTCTGAGGTTTCACAATTAATATTCAATTCCACGAATCATCAATACATCAATAAACCAAAGCCTACTACAGTGGGGAGGCATTTCCTACTCAAACGGATTAGTTTTTAGTGATAACAGAAATTGGTTGTTTCACCGCAGCGCTATTGCCCCTATTTCGTTCTTTAAAGGCAATAGAAACAGACCTTGTCTGCACTCTCAGAAACAGACAAATCGGGCCGAAGATAATTCATGAATTACGCGTAGTACAATGGCGCGCCGCCAACCAGACAGGTGGGAGCAGCGCCGAGCTTTGAAATAAAACGAAGTTAATTAATCTAGCTCACGCGAGCGTTACACAACGGACTTTTCACGTTTCATTCAGGTTTATTACACGCCCGAACATCATTGTTGCGTAACGCAATTCCACGGCGGTGGAACGGCACTGAGTCGTACAACACACGACCGGGACTCTGGTTTTATAATAAATAGCGATTCTGCAGACCGCACAGAACATACTGGTCGGGAGTTAAATAATGCAAAACATTGCGAATCGGCTAGTACACAATTCAAATATGCAATTTTGACCATTTGAAACACTAGAACCATATTTTCTTCGAAGGAAGGTTATATCCTGCAACCTTTTAAAACTTTTCACTTCGTCAGTCTGTCAGTTAATTGTTGTTCCTAGGCGGTACTGTCTTGTTTATAATATATTTATCTGTTAGGTTAACCGATAATAATAATAGAGGACTGCTCCACTAGTCGGCGGGAAGGGGGAAAATAAAATAAGACAGAAATCTGTGAGTGTCGACTGGGGTTCTCATTGGCAGAGCGCGACCGTCGAAATAATGGGAGATTTCATGGCGGCAGTCAGAGATGGCTAAATTCAATGGCGATCCCCCGTTGAGAGAGAGAGAAAGGGAGAGAAAGGGAGCAACGGGACAGCGGGAGTGCCTGCCGGCTAAAAGGGAACTCCCTTCAATAGAAGTCCCATTGTTTTTGGTTAAAAGTCCTCGACCGGATGTCGAGGGGCCTGAAAACCACAGCCGCCCCCAAAAGAGGCACGGGCGTGGAGTGTTTTTATATCTAGGCGAGTCCACTAACACGTCGAGAATACCGTCGTTAACCAACTGCTCCCTTGTTAAAACCACCGATCGAATACATGGAACGCGCGCTAACAAAATCCGTAGGCAAACGAATTGATAATTGACGTAATTTATATCATCCATTATTGGTACAGAGCGCGTGTACCGGCCGTGTAATTTTATTGCCTTTCAGACCTAATCGTTTAATCATAACTTGTAAGATTGCGTCCACTCCACACTTTACTTGCCAATAAACCGTTCTTGGAGTTCCGGTTTCATAACGTAGTCGGTAGTATTCCGTTAATAATCCCGTATATTTTAAAGGGTTAGTAACGTAAACAAAAAGAAATATTCCAAATATTTCTTCTATAATATTTTTACGTGAAATTTGTTTACGTCACTTCACCTGTTGATGTTTCACAGAAAGCTTGTTCCACTTATTGCTCCTCCGTAATAAAGCAATATCGAAGCATTCAGCACAGCTCAATCAACTGTTCAGTATTTGAGAAGACTTGAATCTCAGTCAACGGCCTCTCAAGCGTTCTGCTCACTCGAAACTCCGCTCTCGCTTTCCACATCTCACTATCTTAAAAATTCGCTACCGCAAAAACTCGTAATCTGTTTTCATTGTAATCTACCGGCCGACTGAGTCATGACGCCTACTTGACTGTCCCATCGGTGCTACAGGAGCCCCTGTACAGACAACTCCAACAGGGTCGGCCTTATCCCATCATAAATCTTTATTATTCCCCTCGGGCAATCACGTTCTCTCCCTTCCCGTGCCTTCATTCAAACTTGCAATTTCCTTTCGGCGAGTTATCAACCGACAGGGGCCTAATTTATTGCTGCGGCAGTGGGGGATCGGCTCCCACGCTGACCGCTCCTAGGGGAAAACCAAGAACCGAAAGCAGTTTATTCTGTATTAGGGCGAATTAATACAAATACACAATTTTTTTAGGATAAAGCATTATGAGAGTTCAAAAAAGGATAGCGATTTAAGCAATAATTTGTTGAACTATTGAACTATTTAAACTGTCGATCTCTACAGTAGAGGCAAGGTTTTCAATAATAATTACAAATTTGGATTGATCACGAGAAGAGTTCGTTGTAAACTACGTAAACTAAGAATTCGAGTTATGGGTAATTAATAAATACCTATAAAGTTCGCTTTTACTAATTTTGCGGACCCACTTTCTTGAAAGCAATTGGCGTTTCGTTCACAGCAGTTTTCCTACAGGACCAATTTCTCACGAAGTCTTCTTTCCTGGATGTTTCAAAAACGTGTTGTTTAATTTTCATAAATAAGGACTTGGACCAATCATCGGGACAGGACGTGCCCTTCACTGACCGGAAGCTATCCCATTCAGAGTTGCACTCGTTTCAAGGAAAATGCCCATTGTTTCCGGACACAATTGTGAGCGACAATGGGTAAAATTGATTTAAAAAAAAACCTAGTCATCCAGTGCACTGGTTGTTATCCGCGGTTAAATGCATACCTGAAGTAAAAAAGGGCTGCCATAAAAGGCCCAACGAACCTTTTTTTTTGGACCGTCTATTACGTAACAAAGAAACATTTTTGTATTTAAACAGCGTTCTACAGAGAATTACAAAAAAGGTACGACGATAAAGGGGCGGAAGTGACAATCTGTGACAGACAGCGATGTGACCTCTAAGTATGTCATAATATGTGGTGTAGTTTTGGGTATTCTCTTTAATTTTGTTTGAGTTGAGTATTTCACTGGTTTCCGTTCCTAGGAGAAAATACGTTTTCACTATAAATGCAATAGGTCAAACTTCTAAGGCTTAAGAAACCGTATAATTCATTCGAATATAATTAAAATGTAATATTCAATAAATCTTTTGGATTATCAGTAAAGGATAGTTCCGTAGATTTCGTGTTTCTGTCTCCTCTCGCTGGTTTGGTCTTTTGCTAGACCGGTTTCGGAAAAAGACCAAACCAGCGAGAGGAGACAGAAACACACGAAATTTACGGTATTCTAACCCTTCGCAGACCACAAAACAAGTATATTAAAAAAGGATAGTTCGTTAATGCTATGGTATTCTTAAGCTTGAAGGGGTACACGGGATAAATCCTATTACTTTCAAAGTGCCGAAATATTGAAAGGTGTAGCTCTGCTTGCCCTAATACATTATTATTTGTATTCATATATTGATTCTACTGCACTGCTACTGTTAATTGTCCAGTAACAGTCGTACACCGACGACTGGAAGCCCAAATTGCAAATTAACCCCCCCTAAAAAAAGGTATCGGAGGGCGAAAACAGATCTTCGGCAATACCAGCGCTGTCTAACAATGGAGCGGAGTTGGACAGAGCTCCCACACGAAAACATGGGCCGCGAAAACACTTGCGAAATAACAACGTCGCTGTAACTTAATTGGGGCTACACGAAGGCGACGCGGCAGAGAAACTTTTCGGAATGCGGACGGCCCCAACAATGGCCGAAGCTCTCTGGCGAAACTTGCCGAGTGCGTGATCCAGGCTCACAAACGAATACACGTTTCCAATCGCCCCTTTCTCCCGACTCCGGCGTTCCGTAAAATATCCTTTAGCTACAATTCCTTTTTTGTACTTTTATTCCTATAATAGTTGGTCATAAGTTGTACGTGATTGATATGCGCGAATAAATGAGACGGTGGGCTTAATGGTAATTCCGTCCGTTGCACGGTGATTCCCTTATACCGCCACGTGGAGCCGTTCGGTTTGTCTACTGACGGCGGGAGAAACCTCGCATAGGAAAAACCTAAATCCACTTGACCGGTGATAGTGGTCAGCAAGGGATAAAACCCTTCATGCGAATTGTGCGCTGAAAACCTTATAGAGCGATCCGAGTCCCCGAGAAAGGTATCGGTCCAGAAGGTGGCGCCCCGCTAGGAATATACAATGGCTATATATACGCTGAGAAGGAAGAATTCTAAGAGCAGCCATAGTCCAAAGGTTAAACCACGCCAAATAGAGTAGAGTGAATAATAAAAAAATTAATCCGTACTCCGATGGGTCGTTTCAGGAGGCCGGAAACAATCGCCGAACAACGCCGCTTTTAACCCGTGAGAAATTCGAAGCTTTCTCGCCGCAAAGTTCGCGCTTGAGAAAGTAATACGGGGTCGACAAGGGTTAAAACAGGGCGGTAACTGAGGGCTTTCGGAGGAGCAGAAAAGGTCAGAGCGGTGCAGGTTCGAATCGGACACACAATAAAAAGCTGACGGGAATAAGGGAAACGTCAACTGTGAAATGAACAAAGGGGAGCGGGTATACGGCCGCGGATTCAACCACCCCTTCGGGGTGGGCCCCTAGAGTTAATTTAACGCTGTACAGATGCCAGCCGGACCATCAAATTTGCTGATCCAAAACCATTTCGTCCCGTTTTCTTTACTGAATGATATCGTCAGGCTCGCAGTTTTTACATTTGCCACAGTAGAAACACTCTAGAACACTGTAGAATGCAATAAAGCAATTTAAAATAACTGGTATAATATTAGGACATCGCACAATCAATTTCATGACAATTTCATTTGATTTTGCTGACGTATTCTAGGCTCGGGCCTATGGCCGCCCGTTAATTTTGATTTTTGGTGCCCTAAGACCAAAACACATTTGTGGGCACGACCGGCCCCTTCTCATGGTTACCCATGAGGTGTGTACTGTAAATACCCTGGTACTCGTGTAGCATTGTTGAGGTGTAATTGTTCCGGTGTACGGGTGTAGCTATTGCGAGTTTGTGCAGTTGTTGTTGGCGGGCCCACGAGGGCTGTCAGCCCTCATTGAATTAGCCACTTGTGCGTGTCAAAAAGAATAATACCGACAGAGCTCTCGCTACGCTGTTATTAAACATTGTAGAAATGAGAGAGTAGCAGTGCCGCGAAATGCTGACAGGCCAGAAAATGTTCAGCAATATTACTGCGACAATTGAATAAGCCTTCTGGAGATTTACAGTATCAGTAAAAAGACATGTACATAGTACAAAATCAGCACCTCTAAACATAAAGGTTGATTGTACGATTAAAAAACGAAAAATATATATGCAGACCTTTACAGACACTTTACAGACGTTTGCAAAAGCGTAATTAGTAAAAAAAAGGTTACTTAATGAGGGCATTATTTCTTTTCTTGTCTGAATTGAGCTCCAATTACTATGTCCCTTACACTGGCCTCGTTGTGTGTATGTATTGTTTGCCGTAGGAGGTTGACATCGCGAGATTGGGGACGGGAAGAGGCCTACTTTTAACTACCGCTTTGATGACGGCCGTGTCCATAGCGCCCGTAGCGACCCCCTCCGGGAAGGGGAAGCATTGTGATAGGGCACGCACGGTATCCACCCCCTCCCAGCAGCTAAATGACAAAGGCGGGCATCTCGCGGGGGAGTACACCTCCTCCTCCTCCTCCTCCTCCTACTCCTTCAGCGCTTAGTGTTCACCACTCGACCCGGACGCCGTCTAAACAAAGCCTAAAAATAAGCCCTACGCACTTAGCACTTAGGCGCAGTCCAACGCATTAGGCGTGAAATGGGACGGCGAGAGAATTAAGTTATAATTTAAGAAAAAGACATCACGAGATTCGCTGTACCTTATTTCGAGCCTATGCAGAGGCTACTGTCAGTAGCATGCCGCCGGTAATTAAGGTAAGCCGCCCAGGCAGTAGGCCAGTAGGCATGCCGCTGGTATGTTTTATGAGCATTCCAAGTAGTAAGTCCTCTCTACAATCGAATTGAATGGGTTTGATTTTCTATCGAGAACTGAGAATAGGCCAAGAAAACGAGAATGGAGTAGCTAAGCTAGTTTGCGCTTCGCTACTGTCAGTATCATTCCGCCAGTAAATTAGTGATACATGACTTCTATTACTTCCGATTAACCTTCAGGTAGATATCTTAGAAATAAACAATACGACGTCTATGTAGGACCATTTGCTGTCACTAAAAATTATTCTCGTTTATCCGATTGAGATTAATCGAATAGTTTACAACAAACCATTACGTAGAGGGTATCCAACGCCTTAGGCGTGATAGAATTAAATTATAATTCCAGAAAACGCCACGCGATTCGCTATCGCTTACTTTGTCCTATGTTAGACCAGTTTGGGCTTCACGTCATCACCGAGGCGCCTGTCACTGCACATTTACAGTACGCGTCGTTCAACGAAGTTGTCTTATCGATCGAAGCGCGTTTCATTTCTTTTATAGAACATGTCCGACAACGCCAGACACTGCTGGTGCTACTTCCGGCTGGCGATAGTAACATTCCAGCGGGGTACTAATGCAAGTCGACCGCCGGTGAAGTGTCCAGCCGGCGCTGCAACTACCGTGAAATACTCAGCAACAGTTACAGTGCTAAAAGGATGTTTCAACAGCCCGACTCGCACTAGCGAGAACTTCACGCAGTAGCCAATCCAATTAAGTACACCATAAATTCGGAACAATATACACAATATTACGAGATATTACCGGAAGATAGCAATAATTCGAATTCCTGTTGCGAAAACCTTCGCTCGTTTGTCTTAACATTCTATTATAAGCTAGATACTTCAGAAGCCATTATAATTTAATCTCGGAAACTCGTCCTTAGAATCAATTACATAGAAAAATAGTATAATTTGGGCCGCCGGTTAAATAAATAAAAATTATGAAAACCAAAAGGAACAATTTTTTGTTTTTGCATAAATCGCCTATCTATTATTAACGAAATCAAATTTAAAAATAAATAAACTCAGCAAAATATTTTCCCTTTTAAATGGACAAAAACGTGCATGCAGGTCACTGACTTTCGCCCTTAGATTATATAATTAGTTTATTTTAAGGAGCATCCCATTAGAGCGCAGGCGGCTTCTAGCTGCAGACTAGCATAACAGCACTCCTGTCCAATATAAATACCTTGGGCCAACTGTTTGAAAAAAAAAGGAAAACGAGATACCGTTCCGGATATAACACAGGAATTCGAGATATTTTAAATGTCTAAACACGAGTTCTTTTCTATACTGACAGGATGTTTAAAAGGCTTTCTTGGATACAATTTAGATGTAACAGTTTTTGAAAGGATATTTTCTTTTCTGTTTCGTGCAGAAACAGCCCAGGTTCCCGGCGGCATGAAAATTTAAATTGATATTATCACGAGCATACTGAACTCATATTCTTACAAATAGCCTTCACTCGTGTTCCTCCCTAAGAGCAAACAATCGAATAACTCTCTAAGATTAGGTCATAGATAAGTAGCACCTTATTGGATGGTCTTTACCATAATCCGATTTAATAACATAACGTTATAGATAGTATGTATTGAACGGCCATATTAGGAACTGCCAGGGAAAATATTTTGGTATTTATATTCAAACTCGTCATTGATCGTAAACATTTTGCAGTCTGGAAATCGGTCTGTAATACATTGCAAGTTTCCTGCGCCGATATTTCAAACCGGTCTCAACCCAATGCAACAGTGCCGACAGGATGCATCATCCTGACATGCGACAGAACCTCGTAATATAACTGAAGGAAGGGGACAGACGAATCAGAAAAATACGCCTTGTTTAAAGGAAACAAGACTTTCTCTGTTTAAATGAAACTCGGAAACATTTAAAATTGCGAGTGACAGACCGAATTTCAGTCCGGACCTGTCAGTTCATTGAGTTCAGTTCCTCTGAATTCCTTTTCCCACATCGCATATGTGTTGAAAGACCTAATCAACAACGATAACAATCACTAGTGTCCTTCCTGAGAGACTATCTTATACGCAATTATTCTTTGGTAAAAACAAATTTCTTCTAATAGGAACTTGATCCAGCGTATATATACGGGCGGCAATATTGTGCAAGCTTCGGTAAGGAAGCGTATCGGGGACATCGCTGAAAAACAACAGGGAGGAAACCAGCGGCGGAACGAGTCGGTGCACAGGAATAGCTAACCGATTATACAGGGCTAGGACCGTACACGGCCGATTTGCGACACAGGACGCGCGCTTGGGCCTCAAAAGCGCTTCACAAACCCTCACCTCCCCGGTAACGAAAATACTGGCGGCAACTAAACCGTAACGCAATTTTCATGGCGACCGGTTAATAATTAGGGTTAAATCCTGTGGGACGCCCGACAGCATGCAATTAAGAGATGGGGAGGTGGAGGGGGGGCGGTAATGAAATTACGCTGAAATATCCGCCAACTACAGCGTCATCCTCATTAGAACATTAAACCCCGGCAGAACCAATCGTTTTCCGTCCCATTTTCTGCGAAGGGTTCAACATAAATCTGCGAAATTCATTGTAAAATCTGCATAGGTTTAAATATACAACATTACATTTTAATGAGTACAGCCCAATTAATTCGTATACTGCAGGAATATACCCACAAAAAAATGCCGTCACTGTTCCTCATGCGCTGGAGGTTTTGCGGAAATAATGCGCGAAATTAATGCGTGGAAATTGTGACCATTACGTCCAATTAACCGAAACTGCCTAAATTCAAGCCATCCGATGTCGACCTCCGTTCACTTGCATTGGGGACAGGATGAATAACGTTGAGGACCGGGAAGGGGATTTAGAGAACCCTGGGTTATCCGGAATCGATCTGCCGGGATTTTTCCCCCGCAAAATACAAATGACGCATAGAAGGGCCGCATTAAAGGTTAAAAAGATGGTGAGCGGGGGAGGACTCTCACGCGACTTCCCCCCCTTTCATTTACTGCAATTCGGTTGCCACCAAAGCCAACGGCAGACATGAAATACATTATAAGAATGGACTCGTTTATAACGTGCAACGTGCTATGAATTTTAAATTCTCACTCTAGGCTAATTAAAAAAAAATTATAAGGAAAATATAAATGCTATTATAAAAATAGTTTCATAATATGAAAGTAAAACAAGCGATAGTGATGATACTAGGAATCCTTGTGGTTTTCCTCACAAATTCCTTAAACTAATAGTTTGCTGTATTGTAAAATCAATCCCGGAACTTCTATCGCATCTAGTACAATTGACAATAGTTTTTCCTCGTTTTGCTCTGCCAGTTTTATATTTAATTATTATTTTGATAAAAAATAAATTGAAGTCAGAATGAAAGGTCAAGTCTGCAAAACAGAAAAGAAATCATACGATAGAATAAAGTAAACAATGGGATATCGTTGATTCAGCCAAACTGATTAACCCGATCAATAACTTCATAATTTCTTTTTTAACAAGTTTCTACTTTTCTGAATCATCCTTCTGAATCACTCCTCGACCGATAACACGACACTTGTTTATCAACGACGTCCGGCATATGATGTTGAATAATAGACTTGGATAGGCTTAGAAATGATAAATTAAGTTAAATTTAATTAGTTGAGTTGTCGAGCACAATCGTAACGTCGGTAACTCCTAAAATTATATCGTAAGCGGAAGTTGAAGAAACAGTCTCTGTCTGGGCACCTCAGTAACAGCCCGAAGTTTTTTCCAACTTAAACGACACTATTGCCGAGTTTACTTCTCCACTGGACGTATTTTCTCATAGACCCTTACTATTAGATTACTATTGACCTTGTGGAGTATTCTGCCGATGTAATTTTTTGCTAATTAATTCCAGAGACTAATAAATTATATTATAATTTGGCTATAAACGCAGTTAATGCTCGGACGCTCTGGCAGTAGTTAGAACGGCCTTCAGATCATCTTCCACAAGGCGAATTGAATTACAACAATGATATCTCCTCTGTAGTCGCGTTTCCTTTTCTAATTGTGGCCACCGTCGCGTTTCTTATTCCGCTCTTGTTCCAGTGTAAAACTTTCTTCTGAAACAGTTACAGCGATCTTGCAACAAGAGTTAGTTCTGACTTTTGCATAATACTAACGCCGATTTATTCGTGGGTGGGATGGATTAAGAGGAAATTGTTTTAATGTTCGCCTATATTACTAAGCGCGATTTAGACTAGATCTACACTTAAATAGCGGTTTTCGGCAAGTTAACTCCGTCAAAATAAACCGATGATTAGTGCAAGAAACAGTCACGGTCCCTAAATTACAGGGCACATTTTTGTACTGCACTCATAAAGGGCCAACGACGTTGGATATCTAAAAGCAAGATTTTTTAAAAGTAATATCGATTTAACTTTTTAATAATGTGTTAACCTATGGGGGTTGTTTAGGGCTAGCGAGTTTTGAGAGGGTGCCAACATAATATGACAAACAAACCAAACAAAAAAAATCCCACGTGCGATGACATTCCAACCGTTGGCGGGCCATCCCCCGAATATCAAAAGGACCGTAATATTTGCTTTAATTAATAAAGCTGGGTTAAACTTTCCTCTTAATTATAGGTTTTATAAGAGCAAATCCGTGGGCTAAATGGGGTAGTTGTTGTTAGAAACAACAAGAACCTTTATTGAAGAGTTCGAGACAAAGTATTCGGAGGGTAGCAATAGCCTCGACACAGATGGGCAGCCAGCCGCTCTGTCGCCAACTACGCCGGGATAGAGCACTTAACGCAACACTCTACAAACCCAACAGAAATTCACAAAAAAGTGTTCACACAATAATACCAACTTACTATTAAAATAAAAAAAAATAATTAAGGTTAAATGAATGGAGATCAGCTAGCAGGAATCTATCAGTGCCCCATTCAGTACCGACAAAAATAATGTAAACGAACTGATATGATTCTAAAAAAGTGACTCTGAAAGGTAGAAGCGCAAGGAGTTTCATCTAAATACGTTTTTCAGATATTAGATGCGATCTAAGCCTTTTTTCCTTTCAACCCTATAGCGGAAAGATTCACGCTGTTCATATAGTTTAAAAAATGATGACTGAAGTCAAAATACGCCACACACGAGTTGGAACACGAATAATTGTTAAAACACCCGAGTGTTGGAGCCATCCTCGAAACTGATTTGAGAGCAATCGAAGGTTTATTCTCAGTGGCTCATCTCAAGTATCGATGGAACTTCGTTCATTACGTATGCGCAGTACGTTAATGGCGTATCCCGTATTTGCATTCAAACCGTACGACGGAAGGTTTTGAATCGAAACGAAGTACTACTCACCGCGACCGGCCAAGGTTCATTCAAGAGGATTGAACTCACCTGAAAATACAATTATCATTTATTATATTACAAATTAAAAGGAGGAAAGGGATATATATATATATATATATATATATATATATATATATATATAAATTTATATTTATATTTGGCAAACAGGCATGGTCCTAAGTCCGCGGGAGTTCCTAATGACATGTATCAGCGACAGTAACTATTATTCTGTTGTATTAAAAATACTATTATATAACATTTTTTGTAATTTTAATAGAGGAGGAGAGGGTTATAATGATTATAATTTTCTCAAAAAAATGGAAAAGGAGACGTCCACAGCAATTATGAAATTACAAATTACCTTTCTAGACAGAAAACAGAACATTAAGCTAATTAACGAGGGGAGATTTTCATTTTCAGAAAATAATTGAGCTCTGAAAAAATGTCCCGGCGTCAATTACTGAACCAGTAAAACAAAAGCTTTTCCAACACTTTTCTATTCGAAAATGTAGACGAATATTTCTTTTCAACTAAATAAACCGTCCAAAAAACCTTGAAAACAAAACCTATGGCTTGGAAAACCGCAATCGGACTATCTCAACCTGAGTCGGTACAGATTCGGGTATCTCGAGGCCGACAGGGCCGATTTCCGCGTAATTTAATATACTCAGAAATATTTAATGCGTGGTGAGTTTGATTGGAGTTTTATAAACTGAATGAACGTGTTAATAATATATGCGGATGACGCATTTAAACGGTCGAGCCAATCTTCACATATTAAGAAATTGTTAAACAGATTAAAAAATATGTTTAATCGGTACTTTTTATCCCCCACTCAGAAATAACGCTATGGTCTAGCGTATGACCAAACTCTAGAAAAACTAAATAAATAACTTAAACATTTAATGAAAACAGGTGGAAAATTCCGGTATTATATTGGTGTTTATAGTATTTAGGCAGTTGTGAGTACAAATAGGGCCGGGTTTAATAAACTCAGAAAAACATATGAGCCAACGCGGAACTAAGAACACTGAACTTGAGGTTTTCGATAGCGATTTGTTTATCCCGTATTGGGGTCAAGGCAGTGTAAAACGTAATAGCGAAAATATTACACCCGTTATATCACATCATGCAAACCGGTAACAGGATTAAGCCGTGGGGGGGGCTGTATCCATTCAAGCGTTTCGCGATTGGCGCACATGTCCAACAAGCTTCGAAAAATGTCCGTTCGCCCGAAAAATCTTCAGATTAAAAACTTTTTGCGCAACATGTCCGCGGGCTTCGTAACTGAGACAGTGACGTAATGATGATGATGCGTCGGGATAGGACGAAAATTACGTTTCTGGGCGTACAGCAAACAGTTTTCGCGGTGTTCGGCTACCGCTATACTACCGAACGATACAAATGAAAAATATAAAATTATCGAATAGGCGTCAGATTTTCATCTAGTTATTTTTTTAAAGTTTATTATCATTTCTGGTTGGCATGAGTGAAAGTTTTGCTCTCAATACTGCCTGGCGACTGGTGTTACAGCCTTTATTTCTGAACCAATTTATTCCTCTTCATCGTGAGCATATCGCTGGTTTTTCCCCTCTGACCTTTGTTAGGCATACTTTTCCTAATTTTCGTCTATACCCGGACCGCTCACAATTCGAGTTTCCAGCAGGGGCAACACCTTAAAAATCACTAATACTGTTATAGCAACAACAAGATTTGTCTGTAAGCATCTATCGCTCTACGCGAAGGAATCTTCATAATAGCTCCTAACTTCAAAACGGCCCCCAATTCCGTTTCGTATTTAAAAAAAACTCGTTTCCAAACAATCTCTCTTGAAATTACGTTTTAAATTCCCATTTCTGTATGCAGCCCGGAGGTAAACAAACAGGAGTTCCTGCGGTCCCGGTCGCAGACAATTACAAGGTTTTTCTCCAACTCGAAGGCTGCAATAATAAAATAAAATACAGAATTTTGCGGTTTGGCTAGATGAGGCGTTTTGTCCTCGCAACCGCGAGGAAACGACTGCCTCTGTTTTTCTGACGACATAATAATCTGATAATTTTGCGTGTGCCCCCGTTCAGTCCCTGATTACAGCGCGAACGGAGTTCGTCATCAAACGCCGAGCAATTATATTTAAATTGTGAGTTCGGAGGTCCGCGATGTTTCGTATATTATTCGTATATCATTCAGTAGATCTTCGGCAGGTTTACGGTGGGACAATAAACTTGTGGGACTGCTGTTAACAAAAATCCACACGAATGGCGGTACAAATAATGAACGCATGAACTGTCGACAGCCGTCATAATGTTACCTATAAAAGGTTATGAGCTGGACAGTATTTTTAATTTGAACAGACGATCGGACAAGGTACTTCGCTATACCTATGGTACCGGGGGACCTTCGCGAGAGCACGGTACGTGATTCGAATAACTAAACAGGATGACACATAAGCGCGAACACCCAGCAACGAAACTGTGCCAATAATTAAAAATTTCATTCTACGAGTCGTCCATTCTAAACACATTTGATTGTAACTGCAGACGGTGGTCTACCATAAGACCGAATCAGCGCATTACTTTTTGCGGCTGTCCCCAGTAAAAATGACATACTTCATGGTGTGATATTCCGCGCCATGTAATCCGAAAAGTATAAGAACCGACATTCCGAATCTCCTCACGACCGCTCCATAAATATTTCGAGACTGTATTGTAATTTCGAAAGGATAAGAGAGATAAGAAGAAGAATCTCTCTTCGGGATAGAGCCTGGAGGGTCGTGACAAATTTCAGCGCCGCTATCCTGAACACATTACCAAGTGAGATGCGATAAATTATGCATCGGATATTGGGCCCTATTCTGGAACAACATCTAGCTAGTCGTTGAACATTCTCTTTTGTAGTTGGGGAGGGTTTTAATATTTTGGAGGTTTCGAGATCCAAGTCCTTTGTACCCAGGTATTTCACACATAATGTTTATAACAATATGAAGTCTGTTTCGTTTTCAATAAACTGAACATGCTGTATATAGAATGAGAGAAATATGTCCAGGATAATGGGCGAATTGTTGGAGAAAGAACTTCGCTGGTTTAATCATAAATTATAATGGATTCAAACTAATAAATTATGAAACAAAAGATTTCCACACAACTGTAAAACCAACCGAATTTGCGGACTGCAACGGTCTACAAAATACAATCCCCTTAAGAACCGTACTTAATAATTACAGACAACGTACCAGATTCACATTCCTGCAATTTTGATCAACTGGATGGACTTGAATAAAGTTACTACTTGGTCGTGGTTTGTTCGACAACTGGCGTCCCACAAACTTTAGTTTAAACTAAACCACAAGTGGCCATCTTATTTTCTTTTACAACGATTATTATATTTAAATTTTTATTAAATACTAGATTAGTCGTTTTTTCATCAGTTACTTAAATTATTATTTATTAATTTAAAATATAAGTCTGTCATTATTTTATATTCACGAACCAGAAAAGGTCGGATTCTTATTTCCGCAAATCATCGCTGTGACTTACACATAACGTGTCAAAATAACATTAATTTGGGGGTACCTAAACCTGCCGGCGACTTAAAACCCAAGTTAAAACTTAATGCGATTTGCAATGCGCTTGCAAAGTTTGCATACTGTCTATTCGTATCGGTTCGGACTTAAAAAGAAGGTCGCCTTGGTCATAAGTCTTTTCGGTAGTTGACATGTGTGCAACTACCCCCTTATCAGAAATATGGTGCGTGTTCGTTAGACCGGTTATCTGTCGCCGGCCATTTATTAACTGTTTTGAATATTTTTCAAACTCGCCAATATTGAATTTACAGACTTGCAAATGGTCCATCCGGAGCCCGTTCTATCATAATATCGGTCACAAATCCGAATTAAAACGTTTTTAACATTGGTCACACTGGGTATAGTATAGACTCGGTATTCTTTTAAAATACTAAAATAAAGATGAAATAAAATGTTTATTTTATCCCGAAGACGAATCCTATCGGCTATAAAAGTCTCGAGTAGCGAACTTTTGATCAGTGACCTGCAGAGGTCAGACAGCCCACACGCGAAATGATGTAATCCTCAAACTTATTGAAGCATCCGGTATTTGATGAGGTAAAAAACAAAACAAAATTATTTTGTTTTTTACCCGCATGTTTTTTACCCGTGTTTAAACATAATTTGTAAGTAAAAACAATGATATAATTTATTTCTGCATTTAATATATACTACTACTAATAATAATAATACCGACAACTTTCGTTTCTTTAGATACAACGATGACCTTATAAACTGCACATTAAATTGGTTGCTCAGAAACTACTTAACTGAAATCTATCGAGTAATTAATTATTTTTCATTATCCATTGATATTGTACATACTAATTGGTACCCTTTTGTGTACACGGAATAGTTGTACGCCCGTCCCCGAGAGAAATCGGCTTCGACTGGACCCAGCCCATTGTGGGGTATGATTATTGTGGCTTCACGCCCACAAATATAGCGGCCGTATCCCATACAAGATACCCAATTTTACTAACTGACTTAGGCGAAAGTAAAGCCAATTTACTTCATATTTCAAGTCCGCAAGGACAAAAATAATAAATCGGCCGAATATAGAAACGACTATATTGGGAATGTGAAGAAAACGAATATATGAGTTACAATGAAAACATGCACTTTTTTGTCCCTCAAAACTACAACCAAGAAACTCTTATAACTAATTTTACAATATAATGATTTAAGTAAGACCAGAAATAGTTCTTCGATTAATCGAAACGGACGGGCATCGGTTCCCCTAAAAATAGAATTATCTCGAAGGAATTTTTCCACGTTATTACCACTTGATCGAACGCAGTCGGTTCAGTACAAGCAACGCGCCAATATCAATATGTCTCGGCGCCAGAAATTGCATCATACGATTGCAAACTAATAATCTATATTACAAGCATACAATAATCATACTTAATTACGAACTACAAACATCTTTAACGAAAATAATGAAAAGAGTACATTATTTAACGCCTGAAACAGGTTCAAATTGATAGATTAGAGACAACGCAATAGTTTATAGCGTTTACAACCTATTTATTTTTCTATCTATTCCATACAAGACGATCTTAAACTACCGAACTAATGAGGAGTGTAATATTTTTCAAAGAGGAGAGGAAATAAACAGTCCAACAACTGGGGAACTAAACAAACATAAATCATTCCGAGATAAGTGGCGTCATTAAATTTTATAACCGCAATTAGCCTAATGCAAGCGCTACACTACTGGTTGTCATAGCCCCCGTTATTTTAATATCGCAGAGTCCAGCGAACTAATGAATCAAGTGAAGAGTTAGATAATATAGATTTTCGAATAGAACGTATTAATCACTGCCCATTAAGCAATTAGTAATACGTTGGTTGTCCAACCAATCAACGAGGAATAATTAATAGCATAAATATCAGTGAATGAAAATTATTGTAATTATTTCTTACAAACGTGTAGCTCATAAAATTCAGCCACACTGACAGCATAGCAATGGGGAAAATAGAAGCAATTAATACATTAGGTATTTTAAAGAATTAAAATATCAGTCACCCTAATCAAATTAGCAGCTGATTCAGACGTCCAGTTTTTTTTCTGAAGTGATAATAATACTACTCGCAATTACACACACTTTAGTGCTCCCTCTGCATATGTGTCAAACAGTCGATGTAAAGAACTTACACTGACTCTTTATTATAATTAAAATGCTTTTAATACTTTTCTGTTTGAAATAAAACTGTATACTTCGACTTATTAAGGGCAAGTAAAAAAATACAAATCGTTACATTTAAAACAATTTGCCAAAGAAAGCACACAATCACAGATTGTGCGAAGATATTAACGATGGATTTCTTTTACGCGTCATTATTATATGTTCCAATGATCAGAACAAAACTGCCGCTATAACTTGCAAACTTCAAAGGTTACAATAAAATTTCATGTCCAATTTATTTGAAAGGATACGTCTCGATATGATTTTTGACAAGAGAATGTGAAATCAACGAGATTCGTCAATAGAAAGTCAAGACAGGAATTCGATATCTCCCCTGCTCCGATTGAATAATCGAACGGGGGAGGGGATAGCGGGAAATCCATTTAAACTTTCCCATACTAGGTCGTTTTTCGGTCCCGGCACGCCGGCTAAAAGCCCGGACGGCTCCCAGAGCAGTGTCAACAGAAGAGATAAACGTACTGCTTATCAGGAGCATCCCGGATGTGGACCTATAAACGTCACGCGTTAACAGGACGCAGGCCATTATCTGCACAGAAAACAATGTACAAAGGAGGGGCCAAACAATCGAAACACGGAATTCTTCGCAAATAAACACTGATTTCAAACTGAAAGCGGCGGGGTGGAGTAGTTCGATAAAGTCTCAGTTGCCCCATTTCTCGTTTCAGCGTCTCCTGAGATCAGTTCATAATACTAATTGCTGATGCAGAAACATAAAGAAAACTTATTGAGAAAACATATTACAACATGACAGAGATAGGCATGATTAATGGGTTCCTTGTATTTCCTGGCATAAATATGATTCGTACCGCTTGTCAGAATGAATCAGGTGTTATGTCACCTGTGTTATCGGGTGTGAAATGTTACAATCGTCTTATTGTCCTGAATCATGTAATTCTCAAGACGCGATTATTATTTTTCAGTAATCCCGCAATATTAAACTGCCAGAATGAATGAGATTGCTGCGAATCCAATAAAAATTATATCCTCTACGTAAGATGGTCATAATCCACGTAGCATGGTGCTATTGATTCGGTTTCAGGAGGTTTGCTATTGATTGCTTGGATTTGGCGAGGGCTGACATTACAGAGGAAAGAGTGTGTTAGACGTTATCTTAAACTAGACCTGTTTCAGCACGGTTTCTGCGTTCGGCGTTTAAGCCGACACGGGGGGGTAATGGATGGGTAAAAGAGGAAAGGGACGGAAGGAGTGGATTTGGATGTGGAGAGAGGCGGGAATGGAATTTAAGGAAGCAAATTTATTTTGCGACTTCGTCGACTGTGGGTATGTTGAGGTCATTATGGATTGTTCGGTTAGAAACGTACCAGGGAGCATTAAGGATGGTACGAAGGACTTTTAACTGGAATGTTTGGATGCGAGCGATGTTGGTTTTTTTTGGCCCATAGTCCTATTCCGTATGTCCATGTTGGTTTTAGTATAGCTTTATATATTGTCAGTTTGTTGACTATTGTCAGTTTTGATGTCCTTTTCAAAAGAGGTCTCAACAGTCCAAATTTACGATTTAGATCTGTTCTTTTCAGTCGGGTATGGGGCGACCAGAATGGAGAATCAAATTGAAAAAAAATGCAACGACCGCTCATTGCAGTGGATGGCATTGAAAAACGCCAGGCGTATAAAGGAACTTTACTAAAGTACTGGCTTTACGTAAAATTTATTTTGTGCCCTTTTATGTCCCACCACTTCATCGATGTGGGAATGTACACCGGGACCTCGACCTTGTCTGCGGCCGCCGAGGAAGTAGGACACAGCTCCGAGCCGGCCGTGGCGTTTAAGTTTCAAACGCGGAGGAGAGTGCGAGGGCGAGAAAATTACATGCGCTGCCACAGGACACCTGGTGTGGGACGGAGCAATTCCCACGTCCGGGGGAAGGAGGCGGTCCGCCCATGACCTCCGGCAATGCAAAACAACCTGGAACAAAAAAAAACCTAACCCGTGCACACCTACATTACCGCCAGCGATTGTGCCGCCCGACTTCGGCCGCCTATCTAATCTCGTACGCTTCCTGGATACAGAAACTATGCCGGAAATGCATTAAAGAAAAAGCTTTCTACCACCTTTATTTTATGGATACAGGCCGCTGCCACCGTTTCCTGTCAATATCGTGAGATACTGGCTCATGTCCTCGATGAAGCAACCTATCTGCGCCGTCTCAGTCTCAGTAATTTTATTTATAAAAATGGTCACAACCTAAAATACACCGATTGACCGACATGTTAAAATACCTACCAATATGAATAATGACGAGAGATATTGTGAGTGATCTATATACTGATTACGCTACCAACAGAATGCTGCCTTCGGATTGTGTCAATAATTGAAAGCGTTTGTTAGTTATAAACAAAAGGAAGTTTTTACTGCCATTTTTGCGGTCTTCTGTGTCCTCTTGCCAATTATGTCCCACACTACATGGGTTTCAAATATAAATAATTACTGTACTTTCAACTAGCGTGGGATATAAAGCAGCGGTAGGCAAAGTCCTTCATTGGAACGATAAAACAATCCCCATGCTGTATTCCTGAAGCGTTCCCTTTTCTTCTCCCCCCGGCTTAAAACTCCACCTTCTTGACCCCAATATCGCCAGCCGGCATTTGGTTTCCGCTCCGAGATATCCCAAGTCCAATTTTAGGCCCGGTCCCGGATTCCTAAATAAAAATCACTTCCCCTCATCTAAGACCCCTCTGCCTGCCGAGTCGAGTATTTTAAGAGCATCCAGACAAGGGAGCGAGAACTTTAAGTGGGCCCCGCCTTAAGTCCGGAGCACCGGATATCCGGCTATAAGCATATACCTAAGGTTTACAGTATACAAACCACAAAAACAAAGAGCATAAAATTCTTATCCTTTAATGAGAATAAAAAATATGAAATAAAAATTAACAGACAAACAACGAGCCAAACAACAAAAGGGAGTGTTGCATGGAATATGAATGAAAAAAAATCATGTTTTCCTATAACTTTAAATACTTCTTCAAAAATAACGCAATTATGGATTCAGCGAGATATGAAGCCATTGAAATTGTCCATTGTTCAGTTCATTCATAATATATCCTATCGATGAGTCGGAATTCATTCTGGTTCCCTCTTGAATATATTTTACTATTGCTGTGCTTACGTTTAATATTTTTTCCTTTAGATTCCGAAGTTAGATTTTCATGTTTAGACTTGTAATTTTAATTTTCGTACACGCCTGAGTGCGGTAAGCTTAAGAATTTTAGTTTTGTTTAGGTAGGACGTCCATGTCTTGGGGGTGATATCTTTTTTGTAAAATAACAATCGAGGCATTTTTGGCAATTCTCGTTCGGTTTAGCCTTGCGTCTTTTCAGGCGAAACCTCACCGTCACAATCTCACGTTGGAATATAAAGAACGATGCACACACTAACATTGTTCCACGTGTAATTTTACGGTTCACTCAAGGTTCAATTCATTAACGGTTGCGAATAGTGTTCGAAATACGGAACTATCAAATGAAAACGTTTATAAACAAAAGTGAAAAATACAAATTAGAGCAATTGAGCCTATAGGCGAACCTCAGCCAGAAATTAGACCGCCTAAGAGCTCGTTCTGCTTATAACAGACAAGTGGGCTTCTGTTACATTTTTAACGCCTCACGATTTCTGGCCCCGATCGAACGAGGAGCCCACCTTGACCCCGATATCCCAACTGTCGCTTATTTCCGCTTCTATATCCCGTCCAATTTATATTATTAAAAATAATCTGAAATCCGTCCGGACGTAGTTGAGGACCGCAAGTTACAAATGAAAAATTGAGATTGAACGGAAAATTGAGCCAAATTCTGGAGAATCCAAACCTTTTCTTCTAGCTTGACATGTGCTAGACACTTAATAATATATATTTAATTCAGGATTAAATGTATACTGGAATAATTAAGCCATTGTGACACACGATTGTGGTAAGTTTAAATATTACGTTTTAAGTTGAAATAATTATAAAGAGGGCAGATTAATTTGCAAAATTATACCCCTATAAAAATGACTTAAGTTTCAGGAAAGTGTAAGGAAAAACTTCCAATCTACATTGATTGAAATCAACATACGAATAAATAAATTGGGAAAGAATGACTGGAAAATCGAAAAAAGAAAACCCTTGAGAAGAACGAAAATAATGCTTCCTATTTCAAACTAGTAGAGAAACAGCATATTTTCCGGCTAAATGGATACAAACCGCGTTTCATCCAGGGAACTGCCGAGCCACGTATTGCGGTCATAGGTCTGTGCAGGGAGAAAAAGGGTATTGGAAATCTCTTTCGAAACAACTGGAATCAATCGCGGTTTGGGAACCCATTCCGGTGAAACGACGCAATTGTGGCAAATAATAAAAATACAAGAAATAAAAGTAATAAAAAAACTACAACAGATGAAATAAAAAATAGCTATATTACTGAACTGTAACTAGATAAATGAACTCTATGAACAACGTCCGGAAATATCGTTGTCGTGTGTATGGACAACGTTGGCAGCTTCTATCGTAGACGTTCACAGGTTGATTCAGTTAACTCAAAGTTCACCCCTTTAGACACAAAAATGGTCTATCAATAAAAATTAAATGTTTCGACTGACCACAGTTTGTTTTTGTTTTCTTGTAAAATCGGTAATCCCTACCTACTGACTAGCTAAAACCGAGCGTTAACCTTGGAACCATTGTTCATTCCACTTGCCGACCCTAATCAAAATAAATTCAGTCAAAATATTGTGGCGACGATGAAGCTAGTGACAGCAGGTTGTTGTTTATCCGAGGTGCGAAATTCATTCGTGTTGAAAGGAAACAAATTTATGAAATTATACAGTATTTTGTCTGGAACAGAATATAATTTTCTGTTAACCGATTTTCAGGTTGAACGTTTTCGTGTCAAACAAACTATTTCCACGGTATAAATTCCTGCGTCCGACTTAACACGTGTACGGGACTGGGTACCTCGTGAAAATTAAATACCGCCAATCTGTAATGCGTGACATAAGTCGTCGTATGCACAATTATAATACCGCTTTCATTCGCTCAGGGCGCGAATAGATTCCAATCTTGGGGCTAATGAGCAGTGGGCACGCGAGCCGACGGAGGTGAATCGACAGCTTTCCGCTTCCACGACAGGCGTCAAATCCAGAGCGAAACGACCTCGACCTCGACCCCCGACCTTAGCCGCCTTCCCAGTCCAACTATTATTTATGCTCCCAAAACTGTGCTGCGGACACCTGGATCCATCACGCTAGAGTGAATATCGATTCACAAAACTAAGTGAATAAATGGGGAAATAAATTAATAATCAGTTAACAATATAAGACCCCTACTAATATTTTTAAAAAAGTGTATGGACGTTGGTACATCACGCAGCTTAGGAGATTTAACTACAGTTGGTTTCAATGTTGGTTTTTACGTATTCCTACCAATTGTGTTGATATTATAATTTAACTAGAACTCTAGGAATGGCCTGAAACCAAAAGAGCGTCCAAAGTCGCTCGATATTAGAAAATCGTATCTTGTTTCCTTCCTAAATTCGTCGCCCTTTCCTCTTTTCTACGAATTAATGGCGAGAGAAGATTATGATTCGGTAGATTTGTTCCGAATTTAATGTTGGTGTTAGGTGTATAGATGGCGGTGGCCCGGAAGAAGCCAAACAAGGCGAGACCGGAAACGCGTCGCCAGAGGAAGTAGAAAAACCGCTGAGGCTTCAACCCTCGGTGGGAATCGAGGGTTGGAACCAAACCGAAAAATAACGCGGGCCTACCGCTATCAACTCACGATCAATCCCAGGTAGTATTTTATGACTAAATTGAAACAACAAACGTATAATGTAGATTAGGGTTGAAATGTTGTCGCTGGGACCAATCGGCGGTTTGAATGCGACGGCCAACCTTGTTCGCAGAACCAGAGCCCACTACTGTGTTTGATCAACGCGGCGTGACAAACATTGTTCGGCCGCCGGTCAACCCGTCAAGGATACCGGTTTCAGTTTCAATGGGAGCCCACCGGCACAAAATTGACCTTCCACCGAATGAAACGACCTAACGACCATTAGCGCTCTGAACGTCCATTTCCTGCAGGGGCTGAGGGGGTGGCTGAAGGTAGTAGGGCAGAAAATGAAACGCGAGTAGTAGTTACCAGATCTCAAATATTCTTAACTACGAACTACCATTATCACTCACGCCTCGGGGGCTGAATCTGAATATTATGTAGTCAAGAACCATACTTTTATCAGGGAGTACCTTCGCTGGGTTGGTTCTATCTCACGCGGCGGAATTGGAATTAGGACCTAAACGCCAAAGCGGTTATCGTTATGTCCCCTCGGTCATGTTGGCTAGAGTCGATTACCATCTATTAAGCCAATATCCAATAGTTTCAAAACACACTGTAGATGCTATTTATAGAGCATATACATATATTGAATATATGGATTTATTTATATGTCGCAGTCTCTTTACCGCAGTCCTCCCAATTCCCCCGCTTTGAGCCCGGGACGCACATTAACGCAGGTACGAGATCAAGGTTTTCCCCCCGTAAGGTTTCTCCCACGACAGGGATACAGCCCTTTGCTCGGAAACGAGGATAAGTTCACAGGAAGAAACCAACGGCAAGAGCCAATGAGCTCGCGATGAAGAAGAGCGAATTGGTTCAGAATTTAAGGTTAAAAAACCAATCGCCAGGCACTATTGAGAGGAAACCCTCAGAAATGCCACCCAGATAAGGGAATGAATTTAAAAAATGAGATCCTCCCGGTTAAATTAATAGCGTAATTTTTCTATTTCCTCTCGACTATCTGGTCCGGTTCTGGTCATTACCCTGATTGGTATTCCGTTAGCAATGTAGCGAGAACGTACGTCAGCCAGCATCCTGTATAAACCGAAGGAGTGGTACCAAAAGAATCAGAAAGCGGTATACGTAAAAACCAAATTGGTTGATGTGGACATAAAATTTCACTTTTTCGCGAACCCCCATGCACACTATATTTACTAGATAGTGTCTTCGTTGCTTCGTACGGTTGTGCTTCCGGATAATGTACAGAAATAAGGACAACGCTCTCAGTACCAGTTTCCTCTCGCTGCCTCATTATGGAATGAGGATAGGTCCGGTATAAGGAGTAATCGATTGTTGAGTGTCCTATACTAGGCAGACGGTGAACTCAGCCCTATGTATAAATCTGAGGTTCAATTCCGGTAACGGGCAAGACATTTTTCAATCGACAGAATTTGATCAACAATTCAAAGAACCAGCCCCCACCCGCCCACCAGAATAACTACATACTAACATACTGTCGTTATAAGAATAGTAATCGAAGGTACATTAAAACGAGGTGACATATAAAACAACTCACCGAAACCGCCATCACCTTAGTTCAATATAACTGGACTCACCTGAAAATAAAAGAAAACATGGGTGTTAGAAATAAAAGAAAATAAATAAATACATTAAAAAAGGGATAATCATGCTATTTATAATATTAAAAGCGGCAGGTTTCGTGCTGGCGACTCCCGGGAACGAGCCACGTGACGTGTACTCTTTGAACGCTGTGCGTGCGCTTCGGTGGTTCCACTCTGTTTTATTAATGAAATGAATGGCACAAATATATAATCTAGCTGGAATTAAAAAAAAGGGTTAAAGCGATTCAAATCTTCTGATTGCCAACACTGCTGAGCACACTATTGCCACAGTAGTACTTCAAAAATTTAACGAGAAAACCACACAATAACCAGGGGTGTGGCCAAATTTGTATTCTTATTTGGTGGGCGGGTTCTTGCAGTGGACGTATATCCGTATTCGTGACCGGAGCTTCGATCGCAATTAAGAAGGCACGGAAGCGACGCGCCTTAAACCGTCTCGAAGAGATTTATGAATTCATAAATATGGAAAATGTTACGGTGAGAGGTACGAACATTTGCGAATTTCCGGCCAATCCGAAAAATCGAGCCCGAAATTGGATGGAGAAGAGGCGGAAAAAACCAAAAAGCAAAGGAATATTAGTGAAGATATGTAATCATCAACACGTAACAACACTCTGTATTCCAATTACGAATGTATCTAGAGCGTGACGACTTTGGAGAAGTGGCGCGCCGAGGGCTCGAACGGACGCGGGATCGTTAATAAAGTTATAACGCATAATTAGTTCCATCCAAAATTTGAAAACTTCGCGACGAGAATAGGCATGCTACCTGCTAGTAAATATAGTAAATAGTAAATACAGAATTAATTACAACGGTGAAACTAAAGCATCCATGCCACCGATATCAGGGAATCCTTAAATAAGCGTCAATATCTTAAACTAGCACGATAATTTCAATGTATATTTAAGTCCTCAATATATTCAATAGGAGATATCTTCATTAGATTCAGACTATAGGCAAGTCTGTAGGCGGATCTAATCAGCTTTCTTTCAATTGAAATTTGAATAGATCACGAGCTAAGATCATATAACTCCAGTGAGCTCCGACACCTTCATAATTGTTGCCGGCTGATACAACAGTGTTACACAATAACAGTTTCTCGATGATAAAGAAGTGCATATTTCATGCGCCGAAACTAAAATTAAACATTGCATAACTTCTATAATATTTATCAAGACAAGGGGAAAATCCACTGAGTCACACGGCTATCTTACAGAACAACGAGAATACACAACTCTTAAAATTTTACCGTTCATTTCCCTTTCTAGCTTTCCAGCATTCAAGCCCACCAAAATCAGTGAAGTTTAAGTTAAATATTCTTAAACTGTATTAAACTGCAATGAGTTGCAAGAGAGGATAAAGATTTTTATTATACTTAGTTTCATTTTTTCTCGCCACCAACTCCTTTTCGACAGTTTGATGCGTTGACAACCGGTTAGATAGTACAAGAGCAACTATAACAGACGTTTACAAAGATTCGTTACGGATTTATAACGATATGGTGATTATTCTTTCCTGTAGCGGACTGTCTGAATAAAACAGCACCTGATCCCGGTTTTTTCGATAATTCGCCGTTAGTCGCTAAGGGGTACTGACCTGCAGTATCGACCAATTGCATATATTTGTTCTCAACGTTCACCGTTTCGATGCAAGACAGTATTTTGAATTGACAAATAGACGAACTGTTCTTTTGATGAACACTTTATTCGTGTAAAATCCACAAATCTCGTTCCGTATAAAACAAACGAGTCTAACCGTCGGCGAATTCTTGGAACCTCACGCCGTTTTCGCAATTGACAAAAGAGCGATAACATTTGCCGGAGGAATAAATATTTGCGCTAAATGTACACTGGCATTCTGTATATCGGGGGAATAACGTCGAAATTCAAATATGCGCCAGGATTAATTCTATTGCCAAGATTTTACGATCGAGACAGATAAATATAATTCATCTTTCTCAAGTTGATATCAGCCTTAAGACCATTTAAGTGGTTTTATAATTTAATTTTATAAGACACTTTTTAAACATACGGACTACAGATTTTGTAGGTCATACAAGTTGCTTGCCGCACAGAACTCGATAAACAAAAGAATTCGTTCTAGCACCAAGACCGCTTTCCTCAGATCTCATTTTTAATGGGCATTTATATCTTGATTTCCAATTTATATATTGGTATACATTTTCCCACTCACAGGGCCCAATGGGACTATCTGGACATAAACTCTTCCATAGGAAATTTATTTTGAATACAGTATATTTTTTACCAAATTAGGGCACTCATGAATTCTGTTAATTGCATAATTTTGAAATAAATTCACAAGTCGTACCAACCGTTATAAAAAAACACTCAGGACCGATAAGAGACACTTGAAAATCGATTCATACATTTTCATAAAGCCCCCTACTCATCTACAAACCGGACGGTTCAACGGCTGGCCGTATATTGTCCCAGAACTGGGCCGAAATGCCCGATTCATAATTCATCGCATCTTACTTGGTAATCAGTTCTGGATAGCGCCTCCGCGACTTGTCACCACCATCCCTCCCCCTCGTTCGCGGAAATCATCCTAAGATAATTACGGGGGCGAGCCGCGAGGGTATTCGGGATATCGGACTTCTCGATCGGTCCAAACCCGGTTTTAAGAAATAAAATTTCTTAAAATTAGACGAATCGATGGTCGCTTTCAACACGATCTATAGTTCTTATGAGTAATTACGAGGTACACTGTATACGGCTTCCATTTTGTTATTCAAGTTTCAGAATATGATTAGAACGGAGTCATTAGATTTGGAATTTTCTATTAACGTTGTCATTTGATCTTGAATATACTTAGCTCTCCATCTGGGTTTATATAGTAATCTAAATTAATGTCGGTTAGACGTATTTATTCCGTTTCAGTAAAATATACTTTCACCCAAAAGGGAAGCATAATAGTCCACAACACAGTAGAAGTCTAAATGGGGTCATCGGCAGCTGGTCTGCCTACTTGGGAACCTCGCTAACTAACGGAATATTAGTTCTACTATTCTTATTTATTTCGGATTTGGTTTGTTCAATAATTAGACTAATGTTAATTATGGCAACTCGTCCTCAAAGCGCGAATATTTGTATTATTAAAATTTAAAACTGACCAATTATTTTAGACAAACGTGATGCATCCATTTCGTTTAACTAAACTATAAACGTCTATATTATTATAATAACACCTTGGGTACGTGGGAATGGTGATTATAGATGTCGATAAATGAAAAAATATTATGAAAATTATGAGTAAAATCTGAGCTCGCAGAAGTTACGTGAATTCGATTCACGACTAACCGCTGAATTCTTAGGCCTAAATATAAATACACTGATAAAGAACAGAAATAAAGCCAAGGGACACCTCGGCGGTCCCTTATATAGCCGAGATTCGTTAAAACGGTTTGATCTACGACAACGGTGACGTTGTCGGAATTTTCTAATCGTGGAACTTGGCACATGACGTTTGACACAGTCTGGGGGCCTCGACAGATCACCTGTCCCTTATCGTTCAAACTAACGGGTTCACTGCGCCAACGAGAAATTAAAATATAAATTTTTTGAAAGGATAACTAATAACACTGCTTTCATTATATTATTAAATTGAATGTTTTTACTATGTTTAATAATGATTTTGGAGTAAATATCGTTTTATTAGTTCTGAAAACGGTTTCTTGCTTTGAGTAATAATCATAACACGATATTATATTTTAATTGCTGTTTTCACTTCTTTTAATAATAATATACTGTGTATTATACCAGATGTCTTAAAGAGCTGAACGGGGTTAAATTTGCTTGAAAATGTTGCAAAAGACAATGGAAACATTTTTTAACATACAGCGCAATGCATGGTGGTTACGCCGACGCTGATTACGAGAGGACCTCGTAGCGTACTCATTAGCATTATAAATATTATTTTCTTTCCCTATCTTAAACGCATATTAGGAGCTATTATAGTTGTTTAATTTATAAACGGTGAAATACTGATCACCGGCTATAATTATATGTCTACGAATAAAGTTGTGAAGTAGTATTCCTACCAATTTTCTAATTCTGTATAGGAAGATAAAAAAAACTTTTTTTTAATTCGACGCAGCCAATGGCCCATTTGCGTTTTCGATTCGCGCTTGTCGCCCTCCAAGGCACAAAGTTAATTCAAATGGGGCGTACGGTGGCGATTAGGCCTAGAATTTGTTTTTTCGTTTCTTCATCTTCCATCCTGGACAGGAAGAAAAAAATGGGAGATAAAGTTGGGCAAAGGAGACGGGGGAGGAGGCGAAAAACGTTGAAGGGCCCGTGAAAAATAGAGGCCGAGTTATCCGGTTTAGCTATTCAAATGCTATTTTTAGCCCTACACCCCCGGCCACTCGTAACGCTCAACTCCGAACACGTCGAAATATTCTTAATTTCCCTTTCCTAGACGCAGCCGTCGGGCCTAGGCTTTATTTTAGGAACCGGTTAGAACAATATAGAAACAAAACTGCGGTCTATTTAGGGGCCAGAAAATTCTGTATCTCCGGTGAATCGAACGGAGGTTTTGGCCGCGGGCGCAGTGGTCACGTTCAATTTCAATTACAATTTAAGCGGAGCAGCTTCGCAACAGCAGCCGGCGGACAGATGTATACTGTATATCTGGCGATGCGATAAACAAGGAATAAATGTCTGGTCGCAAAACTAGCCAAAATAATAAAAATGTTTGAACATATTCTATGGAGACAACTGTCCTAACTGTGGTCTAACAGCAACGTAGGCTAAAAGAATCAACGAATTTCCCTGTACAAATTGCCTAATACAAAGAAAACATTTTTTGTCTTACGTTATTCGTTCAAAATATTTAAATAATATTCCTTTTGGATTCCTAGCCATCTATAAAATCACGATCATAAAGATTCAACCCAGACGTAATGTGAAACAACTTTAAATACTTCGATATATGAGCAACGCAAGTTTATGTAAAATTGAAATATTATCGATTAATAATAAAAGATAATCAAATGTGTTGAGTTCCTAATATTGAGACGAGTTATCAGCGAAGGCCGGTTAAGGTGCGGCGTTTTTTTCCTGTAAAAAAAATCCACTACGAATCGTTCAGCTATCTAATCCATATTTTAAATTCTACTTTCGAATAGCCGTAGGACACACCCAGTTATATACTACAGCAAAATTTCATTCGGTTGGCGAATCCGGATTTCTGTTGCAATAACCTGATTAATTGTGATCTAGCCGCGATATCAAAGAAATTACGATAAAACATTGAAGCGTATGAACATTGCAAAACAAAGCTGTAACCATGGAGCTGAAGCACTTGTAACCTCAAAGCGGAAATAACGAATTCCATGATGATGTGTTAATTAATTAGCTAAAAATGCAGTCACTTACTGTACTGAGCAAAGTTGCATACCGTTGCTATTGTAATGTAGAGAACTCATCCGCTTATTAATTAGTCGATGCCGCCAAAGACTAGTGTCAAATAACACTCTGTACAATTGTACTTACTTAATTTTTTGCATGAATTATAATTTATTTTTTCCAGCTGTTGGGCCCGAATATTTATTCTTTTCATAACTAAATCCGAATAGGAGCATATCATTTTGTAAAGATTACTTGGCCACAATAACTAGCATGTTGGTATAACATATATGTTTGTGTGCGCGCGCGTGCGTGTATGTATATTTATATAAGGACATCAAATTCATTGGTCGCGGAGCGCAGTTCTCTTAACTAACAACGGTAAAACGAGTTTCAAGTTTTTAATAGCCGCTTTAAAAACTGCTCCGCTTTGTTTGTTTAAGGCCGAATGCAACAACGCAAACGTTTGCAAACAGAACCCCCCGAACGCTGCGATATCTGAAGAGCTGACAACAATCGACAAATCCATGAAATGTTTAAATCGCAGCCTGCCGAAAAATACAACCTGAATCGCCGAGTAAACCGACAAACACTGATTTGAAATTCGCCATGCTACAACACGAAGTAAACTGAAAAAGCTGTTTTGAATATGTGAAAAAATATACTAGATTAAACGGACGGTGATTCCCCTTTTTAATGCCAACTTGAAGTGACTTGCATTTTTGCCATTAATAATTCAAATCGTTTATCTCAATAACCCCAGCACACTTATTAGATTTCAGTTGCGGTTTGTTTCTGAACAACTGCTTTCCATCCAAAAATGTATTTATAAGGCTGCCGCTCTCAATGCCAGTGGGTAGACGCAAATTAAAGTAGGTTGGGAATAAGGAATAACTGAAAGTTCCATTTTCAAACAAAAGTTCCATTTGAAAGTTCCGAATTTTCCTCAATTAAAAATGTCAACCGAATTGAAAAAGGACAGAACAAATGGTGTGCCACTTAAATTGGCTTCCAGTGCTCCTTATCGCAAAACGGCTCTAATTACGTCCGGGCTATGTCGCCTTTGGAATTGACAGCGAAGTTTCCTCGCAGTATATTATACTATAACTATATACTGGAGAGGTCACCGACTCCGGTATGCGCAATAAATTTCAGTAACAGTCAACCATATTGTGGATCACTAACGGGATATGTATTCAGTTCGTCGGATGCGAACAGATTAGCGCTGACAATTTTTCTCTTTCACGGGGGGGGGGGCTTCGATTCTGCGAGTCGCGAACAACGACCGCATTCTTTGGATATCCATTCGTAATTCTGTTACAATGTGAACCCCCCCCCCATCGGTCATTGTATTACAAGCATTCAATTGGACAATACGCCCTTTGTCCTTATTTCGGATGTTATCTAATTATCGGCTAGTAAATCGCACCCATTGTAATTGGGGAACGTCGGGGTTAGCGAAGTGAGGCTACAACAGCATTCGTCCGCGGTCCTATTTTTATCGCTCCACATAACGACTCGTGTAAATTGGGCTGTTCCTCGAATCAACGAAACGTTGCTTAAACAACGGTCAACTCTGTCCGGCCAAGTCCACGCGCAGAGTAATACAAAGCGGAATGCTAGAGACTAAGGACTTACAGACGTTATCAGTTTTGGGATCTGTCTCCTCTCGCGTCCTTGGATCGGTCTGTGCCAGACCGTTTTCAAGTGTTTATTACGTCCGTATAAATAAGCATCCTGGCAACAGTAATGCTATACCATAGGACCAAATCACTGAGTGGATATAGACCTAACTCCCTGTCTAACAGGTATAAAATGTTGCTACCACCCTTAGCAATATTTCAGGTAATGTCTCGAAATATTTTATATAGCTAACATTATATTAGTTATAATTGATCGCTTTATATTATATAAGCTCAGTGACGAGTACTTTGGACGTTATATTACATTATTCACGTTTTACTGAATTATTCCGTCATTTAATACGTATTGGCTCGTTTTTTTATTGGAGGACGAACAATTACAGGTAGAATTAGAAATGTTTAAAACAGTTAGAATTCATTCGGGGGTTCGACTCCACAACCGTAGTAGGCGTCCCCAGCTAGGCCGGGTTACCTTCGGATGCTTTCTACGATTTTCTTTTAAATATGGAAGACAGCCTCGGTCCCGAAAGGATAATTCCGTAATTAAAACGCGATTTACGCCACATGGAAATCGGTAAGTGGGAAAAATTACCATGGGAGTTTTCCCGTCTATATCGACCAATTAACAAGAAAGTTTGAGAACAAGACGGCGAATTGAAAACATTTTGCTCCCACCCCATGATGTCCATTAGAAGCCAGGAGACTGTTCGTGCCTTAATCCTCCTAGTCGATGAGGACCTGTAATGCCCGAAAAGGCGCTAAATGACCAATTTAGCGAATTATTTATGAGGGAATTTAGTGAATGAGAATACATTTCATCCCGTTAAAAAATATCCTATCGACGGTGAAAGACAAGGGTGCCAAATTTGCACAACAGGAAGCCGGGAACACTCACTGTCCGATGACAAGAACCCCCACCGAGGAGTTTGTCGCTTGCCCAACTTTCGTCGCTTTCACTTTTCGGACGAGGCGGAGCGGATAATGGGAGGATTGTTATGTAAAAGGAGACACCGGTAGACAGAATAAATGCGGACCAGAAGAAAAAAAGTTTGTCTTTTAATCCGACTCCTTCTCTAGGGACGGAAAACGCCGAGTGGAGGGGATCTATCTTGCGAAATTGGAAAGCTCCGTGTGCTACAGTGGAAGCGTCGGTGCGGAAAACTTCTGGACCGTAAGGAAACTCGGAGAGAAAATATCAGCATGTTTCGGTCGAAGAATAGACTGAAATAAAGAATTAGACGGAAAACAGCACCGGGTATTTATTGTACCCTTTCTGCTCTTGTAATCCACGCCACCGAAAGGAATAAAATTTATTAATTATTAATTATCTGGTATCAGTATCATTACACTATTTGGATAGTGACTTGTTTGGTAGCACTAACAGGATACTACTGACCGTTCTAGCAAATATCAAAATAACCTAGAATTGTAAGTAATAATTACTTAGTAAGGGGGAAAGCAAACAATATATAGTTATGTGAAATCGATTTCAACATTATGTGAAATAATAAAACCTAAATTAAGATTGAATTTCCTGCTTCTCTAATTATATATTTATTATTTTCTTTCTACGTTTTAGAACAAAGCCATATGTCGGTCTACAACTGAAATTGTTTACTGAAGTATGGTGCTAAAGATGTTTAACGCGATAATGAATAATTAACCCGAAAATATTAAATTAAATGGGCCGTCAAATAGGCGCAATACGAAGAGGCGTCAGTTCGACAGCGAAGGCGATCCTTATGGCTCTAATCCGTGGGAGGACTCCTGCCCACATTTCGGCCTCTGCAGGTGTTTTCGTTATTTCGATTTGCTTACATTTTTCTCCGTTCAGCTCAGTAGTACCATTTATTACGGATAACTATTATCTTATCGTGCATTTGAATCGAGCTATAATCACAGATGTTCAATCCATTCACTAAAAATCTATTCCAATTCTTTTCCACGCGCTTATAACTGTCATCGCATCTGGATTCTGTAAATACGATTGCGCATAGGACCATCCAAATTATTTTTATGAATCAGGGCCGTTGCCTTGGGCTATATTTAGACCTAAGTCTAGCGCGGAGACGAAATAGGGAATAGGGTCAACTGGGGACTCTAGACCTGTCTAGAGATAAAAGGTTTGTACTTTCTCATTCAAAACGCCAGCGCCCGAACCCACACGTTCTCTGGCTATGCGCGGGTCGGCCCCCTACCGATGACCACGCTAACAACGCCTCTCTCACTCTCTCTCTCTCTCCCGCTAATCTATAAGTGATCGCCTAATAAGGCGCAGCAATATTGCCGAAGTATAATGAGAGGGTGAGATCGCTGATCGCGGAGGCTGGCAAGAATCTTGGGCCAGAGTTTCGAAAAACTCAATACAATTTTTTATCTGTACTCCCCGATTTGTAAAGACCAGTTTGTTCAGTCGGTAGATTAGTTTGTCACAAGTTAGAGCACATCCTATTAATAAAGTTTTCTACTACAGTGTTAAACTCGTAGCAAATCAAAGCAGACATTCTTTTAAAATTCGTCGTTAAGTCAGTGATAAAACGAGTTAATTACTACTGCTAAAATTACTCTGGTAGTAAGCTGTGTGCTCTGACGGAATGCTACTGGCAATTGGGAAACAACCACGTTACGTATGTCAACTGGGGTTATTTCAAATAAAATTGATTATATAAACTACTTAAAAAATGTACATATACGTATACTAGTATGTACAGTATGTATTATGTATATGTTTTTATTGCGTGTTTCTATCTGAATGTAGGGTCGAAAGGACACCGTCTAGAAAAATGCTCTGTCTTTTCCTCAATCTCGAACAGATGCAAATTAGATGGAGCCTGCCACATCCTCAGAACCAGATTACGACGACATGGACGCTGTAATAACACGCAATGAAAAAACAAAACGGATGCAGATGAAATCGAACCGTGCTTATATATCAGAACCGTTCCAATTTCAAGTACGTTGCAGAAATTGGATTTCCAATTGGCGCTTCAGTCGAATGGGAACAGACGACGGAATATTTTCTCCATCGGAACATCGTCCTAGTTCAATCAATCCGGAAGGAAAACCGGCCACGATTTTCTTCCCTTTCCAGGTCAAGTGTACTCTGTGGCCACTCAAAATGTTGAATAGCCTTGTCCCACTCTACTTACAGAGGTGGTCCGCACCTGCCGTTACGAAGCACCCAGAGGCTGGCACTGCTCGGTTAATCAGCTGAACACTTTCTCTCGATGCAAATTCAAAATAAACATTTGAGTCTACGAATAAAAAAAATTTGTTCCGAGTATGTTCAGAATAAGCTGTTGAATTAATACCGAATTCTAATGGATATACATCGCGTAACGAAGCTGTAAGAAGGACATCATGAGACTAAAAAGGAAACACTGAACACTGTTGTGATGCATTGTAAACGACTCGCTTATCATATACGTGACTAAACCAGTTCTGTTAATTTGCCTTTTCCTTTTTCATGGGGAATAGGCGATAAGGCGAGATTGGTCACTATATCAAAGCCCCAACCCTGGAGGCCCCGCTGTATAAAACTTTCAAGGGCCGTGAATATTGCACCGCTCTTTGTGAATGAGCCACCGCTCCGAAAGAACTGACTTCTGGGCGCAGCCCCGTAAAGTTTCCTTTACCATAATGTTTGAGACGATGTCGGTATAATAAAGAAATTAAACAATCCCTAAAACGTAAGCGTCAAGTTTATCAACTGACCTCTTTTGACCTCTTTATATCTTCACATTAGTGCTCTGTTCGCGTTCGAGGCTTTGGCGCACTTTTACATAACATCGCGTTTAATTATTTGAAGGCCCCCTAGTGTAGGACGGTGAGGCTGATTAGCGGAGCTCCGCAGAACAGAGGGCGGGACGTGCGCTTACCAACCACTCCCGCTCCTTTCCTGGGGTCCGTTGAAAACCCCCGTATATAAGGGCATAAGCGCCCGGGCCCTAATTAGGAGCAGGGCCTGCCTAATGACCTTTAGGGCAAAAAGTTGGGCCCTACTAACCCGTCTCTCTCTCTCTCTCTCCTAAAGGCCAATTCAACCTGCTTAGACAGGAAAAAAAACCCAGCGGAATACGGTAGCCGCGCTAACTGTTTTAGAAAAGAAACTCCAGAATACCTCTATGTAAAAAAAGAATTCCGGTTTCAAATGAGACTGCAGATTTACAATGAACAGCATATGATGCAATATTATAAAACACCGATATTACAATAAAATATTAAATAATTACTGTAAAAACCTGTCTTATTGAACTGAAATTGTAAAACCTTAAAATAAAGTTTAGAATCGACGCTTAAGTAAGATGTTTGACTTAAGGCATACTAAGGCACTAAATAGAATTATAAGAATACTAAATCTAATCAATGAGTGGAACAGGAAACAGGGCATTCTATTAACAAACGGAACCAAGGTAAATTTCAAATATAGAGTAGACGTTTAACATTTTTCAGTTCGGGCCTAATCGCACGAGCGAATCCCTCTGAACGAGGGAATCCTCTGTTAAATACAGAGTTAAATATGATCAGTCATCAGTCGGCGACTTCAAGGAGAAATCAGAAGGAAGGTTGAACAGGAAACAAGGCTACCGTTGAAACAAGAAACTGGACACTTGTTTCAATAGAGGAATCCAAGGATTGTCAGAGACAGAAAAAAGTTAATTCAATCGTATCAGTTGCACGGAAGAAATATTTAAATAAATCGGCGATGGTGGCATAAAATCTCTCTCCACTTTTTCATTCTTACAAAATTAAGAAACTAACAAAAATCACAATTAAAGTTTCCTGTCTGCGCTGTCCACAATGTTGACGGAATAATGCAAGAGTTTCATTCAAAACAGGTTTTTCAAATTAATATCCAGGCTATACGCAAAGGGACATCGCCCGCCGAATCGGTGGCCCACAACACATTGTGTTGATTGTATTTCCACCACAAAACTAGAGGGAGGTCCGTAAACACCTTCGGCTTCACCGAGGCAGATACGGCGTTTGTGAGCCATTATTTCCGAATTTAGATACGGAGAAGTGACGGGGTTGTCGGGTTTGCAAATAGTTCCGAGGAGCAGAGTCCTTGAGGCCTCTTTAGGCCCGGCTCCAACTTCGGCCGTGTTTCGTCTGAAAGTCCACGTTGTCGAAGAAAATAAACAGAAAAAATACAGACGCGCAAGCACACACACGTATATATATATATATATATATATATATATATATATATATATATATATATATCACCGGCGTTATAAACAACGCCTAAGTGGATAAACGGTTTGTGAAAAAAACGGGTCCCCAATATTTAAACAGCCGAAATTCTCGATGAAGAAATATTTACAACGCCTAGATTAGGAGTAGGGAGGGGGGCTTGACTTCTCTCTTGCCACCGCGATCCAAAAATATGTACGAAACATTTAAAACACATGTCCGTGGCTGCGGAATATGATAATTTTCGTGCGATATACTGACTCCGTTCGCTGAATTTCGGGAGATACTTTGGTTTTCAAAGCGAGGAAGCGAGCCAACTCCGATATACTTTCCTTCCGAGCTGCTTTCTATGTTATCACAGTTTATATTGTATTTTAAAAATTAGCTGTTATTCTTTATTGTTTGCGGGTCCTGAGTAGGTGAAGATAACTCGGAATTATGACTGGACCAAATGTTGCAGGACCAAGTTTGACTTTGCATTTGTAAATTACTGACGTATAACTTCGCTCTACTATTTTTTGAAATCCCCCCAAAAAAATGTTTGTCTATAAATAAATTTGTAACTGTACTACAATAGAACATGTTGTTTCATATTAGGGTCGCGTAACCTAATTTTTATTTACGCGACGAATGAGTCATCAGCACGAGCTCAATTTCTGGATCACCTCAATGCTACCATTGTACGGGCAAGATTCGAGTTGACAGCGTAGTTTCGTGGATTATCATAACACGGATTGCAACATCGCGAATCGATTTTTAGGCCATAAATACAGCATAAAACACTTCATTACACAGCGCAAAATCCTTTCAAAAATTTTGCCATTCATCAATATACCAAACGTTATCACTGTATGAAATATGTCTATATAATACCAGCCGCCAATCAGAGAGAATCCGAATTTTTCGCAGTCTGGCTACCAACCAAGAGGGATAAATAATGTTTGACCCAACTATTGACACTATTTTCTTTCCTAAACCCTTTTTCTTTAAATAGAAAGAAGCGTCGGATGAAATTCGGAAATAGAAACGGAAGTTCGTTCGCCCAGTAGATACTGATGCCAGCAGTAATCTGCACATTTCACGCAAGTAGGGTACATTGTCTTTAAAATAACGATTTTTAAATTGCTCCAAAAGTGAGCCACTATATTGGGGCGGCTCGAAAAATAAGAACCTGGCCAAAGCGTTGTTGTTGAACATGACCTTTAGCGGATTGTTCAATAATTTAAATGAGCCCGAGTCTCGGTTTAAACTCGGAGCCCACTTTGCCCCCTCGCGAATTGCTGCCGTTCGAAAGCAATTGGGGAATAGCAACGCTTCATCGCCGCTATTGGTGTTACGCTATGAACTTCAAAAATATCCTTTGCTAATCGCTAACGCGGAACGGTGGCGACACGTACGGCCGATAAAACACGGACGGAGCTCAATAAATAAAGTTTTGAGCTCGAGTACAACTGTTAACGACACGATGACCAGCTGGAGCTGTTATAAGTGCATTCTAATCGTTAGAAACGGTAGCTAAACAGAAAAAAATGCAGAATTGAAATTAATTTTTGATACATAGATTATCGTGTCTAACATATAAACGATAATTATTCATGCATTTGCATTTTTTAGGGACATTACCACATGCTATATAAAAGTATACATGATATAAATACTTGGAAATGGGCTCCTATCACCAGGGTAAAACTTCGCTACAGTAAATACTTATTTTAGACAATTATTTAATTTGAGATTTTCCCTTCAAATAATTATCCGTCTTATCTGTACTTCATTTATGAATGAATGATCATCTGTAATTATTTTAAGCACACTACAGTATACGGCATGCTATAACAGTGCGAAACAGTTTCTGGAAAATGGAAATTACAGGCAAAATAACATGACGCCGAGGTTCTTTTGAGATATTTAGCCTCCGCTCGCTGGTTTAATTTTTTTGTTAGACCGGTTACGTGTCTAGTGTTTCAGACAGTAAATGTCTGACCAACAAGCTACTGAAGGTGGCGAGCAGTCGAAACCGTTGCACCATAAAGCCCAAACCGGCGGCGGTGACAGGTGAATAGCGAACAGAAATTCCAAACAAAAATTATAACAACAATTTGACGGACAATAAGATACTAAAAGGCCCTGTACACTAAACTGTATATAGAAGGAAGCATATATTAATTATAAACAGGTGGAATGTCGTCCCTGGCCAAGCCCCTTTCGAAAATTATCGGCGCTCCGCTTATCTTATCAGCCCGGCATTTTAATGCTATCTATCGGTATACGGGATCGTTCAGGGATACGAGCCGTCGCCATTAGGTATATTAATATTAAACTTACATCGAAAAGTGTACCACGTTTTGTACGAACAAAAATGGAATGGTGCGCATGAAGTTCCTGACAAGATAATACGTGGGAAGTTCAAACTTTGCAATGCCCAAACACGAAAGTCGGAATCACGGCTGTCTGTGCAACGTTTCTAGATAGATTACCGTTTCTAGAAGGGCTTCGGCTTCAATTTCAGGCAACGCTCTAACCGAAAAACATTTAAAAATTAAACGATATGTTCTAGAACTCGATATTTATCCTTCTCAGATCGCATGAGCAAAAAACAATGACGTCAACTTGTGTCCGTACGAAATATCACACAGATAAACACGAGAAATATTTGACCTTTGCTAAAATGATTGTAATTTTTAAAAAACTGATATAACAGAGGATTATCACAGTGACTAAGAAATGACAAAAATATTAAACATAATTATTCGACACTAACTCCAGGGCTTGTGAACAACGCTTCCTCGGGAACTGGCCATAAATCTCGAGTCGCTCTCCACTTCAAAACACTATACTGACTACTGGCTTTTGAAATTGAAGAAAAAATCGATATCTCTAGATCAGATGAAAATGAACCAGATGTTGCAACACCCAAACACCTCCTTTTATTTAAAAAGAGATGACTGTTTAAAAAAAATGATTAATTCGAACTGTAGCAACGGAGGCCTCACCGGCAACCAACCGGTGCTTATGTGTATCACTAATCTACCGACCCAACGCTACTGCAGGTGGCGGGAAGCCAGAAATATTCTTAACCAAATCGGTGACTGGAGACAGAAGATCGCGGGGACCACCAGACAGGCAATATTTCATTTCTATGAATTCGATCAATACACCAATCAATCGATACGTAAAATTACGGAATCGAAGCATTCAGATGGAAACTGATTGCTGGTGTGGAGTAATTCTGGCTTTCTCCTGCCCCGGAATGAACCAAAATTGAATCTCGGAATTGGAGAAAGGATAATTTTCGGGACCAATTTTCTCCGAATGCACTTCGACCACTCCAAAAAAGGCCGAAAATAGCATTTAGCATTCTCTCGACAAACCGGTGCGCCACAGGTGATATAAACATTATATTGGTACCGAAATTGACTTTACTGTCAAGATAATATGGAAGAAAGAATTACCTGGAGACCGGGTAGTTTTTTCTTTAGAAGCAGATGTTCTCACGATATCGGGAAAGACAGAAATTAGGATTCTGGTTGGACAGCGAACAGTCCTCGCTGTGTCCGGCTTCCACTATGCGCCAGATCTTCGATAGTCCCGGAGGGTGTAAATGGAGAATATAAAATTAAACCAACAGGCGTCAAAGGTGTCTTCATCTGGTTTTATTTTTTACGTTCATCCTCCCTTCTGGTGGGTACGTGTGTAAGCTTTGCTCTCAATACTGCCTGGCGTCCGGATCCTCCACTTCTGAACTTTGTGCAAGTGTTCACGTTGTACACTGATTTAACGATCGGTAAGAATACCGCGGTTCAAACCGCCATTGTTGGAAAACAAGAGCGATAAAACGAACTCAGGGGCAATTGCCTAACCAGAGAAGAAGCCGAGCCTATTGTTCAGTTATCGCTCCTTCGAATAATCGCCGTCAAACAAGAGGGACAATGCCCTCGGGTCGCTCAAATATGGCAATTTTAAATTCCTTATTACTTACTGGAGTGTACTGTTTTACTAGTTTCTGCTGGCGTTCAATAGGCAACCACAGTTTGTTCTATACCCCGGTCGCTAGACTGGATCCCAGTGTAATACGAACCGAATACAACTGACGACGGCGAGAAGCCGAAACCAGTCCGGATCAAGTTTCTGTGTTTAAAAAAGCATAATATTACGCTGCCTTCTCCTGTTACTTCATAAAAAAACTTTTACTGGCCCCCAAATTGTGTCCACCGCCAAATGTGGATTCGTCGGACACATTTCCACCATGTTCGTACAGTTGGGACAACTCTCTGAAAGAAACAATCTGTTTCTCTACGTAATTAACGTGTGTTGAGCAAAGAGAATCAGGAGCCTCGGAGAAGGCTGAAGCATACATTTACTCTTGTGCCCTAGGAGCTTCTAGTTCCACACGGCCAATTTTTGATGCAGAATATTCGGATTCTCAAGAGACGAAAAAGTAGCAGCGTTTAGATTGAAAACCTCTACTAAAACCACAATATTATATGGAACTAAGACAATATTTAAAATATATCAAAATGTATTCGTACCGACCATATTCAACGCCTTCCGATGACCCATATTAGAAGAAGACGAAGTGTCGCTGGCTTGAAAATTTTATCCTAACGGGTCCTGAATTCCTGAGAGTTAAAGGCCTCGCTAGTACTTAAATATTTGGTTATCGATATATATATAGGTGGCAGGACGAAGAAAGGAAATGTACACAGGAGATGATCCAATTTGACTCCTCGGGCACGTCCTTAGCGCGCGGATGTCATTAGGAAATTAATCGCCATTATCCCATTTAAGAAAACGAGTTCGCAATTTAAGGCGAATTTTTTATAGCACTCGTACTCCCATTCTTTCTGAACACTCAAACAGTAAGAAAACGAACATGAGTAATGTCGAATGATTTTAGTCAAAGTATTTTTATAATTGCGTCATTCGTTCAAATGCAGTTTTAATCGAAGTGATAAAATCACTTCCATGTGGCTCGTTGAAACCCATTGAAACATCATATTTAAAACTATAAAAAACATTACATGCTGAATATTTATGACTGGCAGACATTACCGGAATCTTTTTACCATTTGGTTTGTAATTTTCGAAAACCTATTCTGGATACTGAAAATAATTTCTTGTTATGATAATGATACTCATATAGTTCATAATTTACTGTGATGTCATAGATTACAAAAAGCACTTGACACTGTTATATATCAGAAAAGCTCAACAGATCAAGGATATATTAGATAACTAGACAAAGTAGGGCTACAGAAAAAAGACTATTCAAAATAAGTGATTCGCAATAACTTTGTCCTTCACCTAGTGACATTGTCTAGGCCAACAAACTGGGAATTAAAATTTGTATCATTACCCTCGTTTAGACTGTTATTATATTTAGACTGTTAAAGATCTGTTTAAAAATTTAATTTTTTTGTAAGTTCCTTCGTGTAAGTGTACCTTTCTCAAGCTAAGGTTATCTCTCATATTTTCAATGAGAAAGCTACACAGTCCACATATGAAATTTGTTCAGGGAACAAGAGAATCAATTTTATCTGTATTTTTGTCCCTGATGTGTACACTGACCTGAACCGGAACTATCAGTGCACTGGATCGGATTCTGCAAAACAATACCAAGGACAAAATTTAAAGCAAACAGAAGCAAAAGAGCTTTTATCTCAATCACTGAATGTTTTTCAGACACATTCAAAATGTGTGTTCTAATGGTTTTCTTTGTACGGAAGATAATTTTCAAAAGATGTTGCAATGACAGCCAATCTGCAATAAACGATTACCTAAATATTTGGGCATTTTTCTTTCATTACATTGTAATTTGTTACATCATTAAATTCAAAGTCGAATTTAATTTAATATTAAAAAAAGTTAATATGAGGTAAAAAATCCATCAGTACCAAGAGTGATGAAAATGAAGTGATTTCAAAATTTGCAGTTTTAATCTCATATTTCATACCATACTTTAACAATTATTAAATAGGCTTAAAAAATAATGTTCTTACACCACATGTGGGGTTATCATTCGAATCTTTCTTTATTGGAATTGTTATTTTTAATAACTTTTTTTTATTTAAGTGTTATCTGAGTTTTTATACCTCATAAAAATGATAAAGAACATACCAAGAGTATAGCAATGCAGTACTAGTTTATGTGTAAGTGTAGCGCTTCCCAAATAAAAAGTATTCAACATATTTTGTCAATGCAACAATGTCATAATATACAACTGAAATATCACAATGTTCCCAGTCACTTTCTATATGAGTCCTGCAGTGAACACTATCACTGCTATTTTATTCCATAACATTTGAAAAGAGTACATTTCTCTGACATAAATTGCAGATAGGAAGTATCTTTTTTTAATATGAAACATAGGTATTAGTTTGATATTAAACTACTAAAATTGTTTGGGCCTAATATGAGTCTGGGTCAAATGTTTTGTCAATGATCTGAAACACTTGAACAAACGTTAACCTCAAACTGAACCGAATATAACCTCGATATAAACATCTAATGAACAATTAAATATAGGTACTGTCAACCGAAACCCCTGTTGAACATTTAACATCAGTACAGATCTAAGGGGAAGGTTAGCCACTGATCACATTGAAAGTTATGTTTCAATAATTTCAGCTACATTAAAAAAAGAAACTCCTGAAAAAAAGTACTTAAATTTCAGAAGTGTGTGTGAGGTTTGTACCTATCATGATTCCAGTTGGACCTGTTGAACCTACAAGTAACATATGAGGGACAGGTCATGACTGCAATAAATTATCATCTGACATATTTAACATAGCCTATTTAGTGGAGAGATTTCTGAGGGGGAAAAGTGTCCTTGATCCATTTATAAATAAAGACTTCGGAGAACTGGTTTTGTGAATCGTAATTTTGCTACACTGCTCATCACAAAATGTATGTTTTACATTTATTAACATTTTAACCGGTATAAATATTAAACTACAATAGTACAACAATTACAAATGCATAATAAATATACTTTTAGAAAAGTATCAAAAATGCGAATGAAATAGTTGTTTTTGGTTCAGGTCCCATCAAAGTATTTCATGGAATCCAGTCTGCCGAAGTAAAAAAATTTTACAAAAAGACAATACCGAAAGACCATGCTTGCTGGCCTTGTAAGTCTTTGGCTGGTGTCTGGCCACAGTCAGGTTGACATTCAATCCATATCAAGGTCAGACAAGAATCGTGAAACAATTTGTATTTATACCACAGGGTGTATTAAACATATCAAGGTCATCAAAATATATAATGTACAATACCAGCCCAGGAATAAAATCACGATCATGACCAAAGAAAGAGATGACCTATTCCATATTTGGGGTAGGCACATGGTACATTTAACAAGCAATCAAACTGGAATAGGACTATCTTTATGCAATTGTAAATTATAAAATTAAAATATGAAGAGAAAGGTGGTGAATAAATAACAGAAATGATTTTGGAAATACCATTGACAGAAATGATAAACCTAATCATGCCTTATAAAGCAAGAGTTACAAATGAATCGATAATTATATCTCGCAGATTTTGTCCTACCTAGAAACCTACTTGGCAATAATCAGTAAATATGGCGGGAGAAACAATGGAAGCCTCTGTCTAAAGCAATATTTATTTACCAACATCTTTAAATGACATCAGGCAGCACTCAAAAAAGGAACAACAAGTTAACAGAAAACTGGATATATTGCAAACTTCAGGAGAGTGAAATAAATTCAACTAATTTTATACACAATATGGCCTAGTGCCACTATGTTTAAGGTTACAATTTTCTAGAGACCTGAAGATTCCTATCAGACTAATATAGATAGACTAATTGGGTTCTCAAACAGCTGCAAATGAGAGATTTTTCCCACCAGAAAACAGACAAAATTAATAAACATTCTTGTCATTAAACCAAACAGATACACAGTTAGTTGAATTAATTCTATTCAAAATAAGGTACAATTTCTGAAAAACTCCCTAGAAAGCCTGCAGAATTAAATTGGTGATGTACAAGATGGATTAAATTAAAGAAAAAAATATTTTCGCAATGTGCAATTCTCACATAGTGGTCAGTAGCATTCTGTAATATAGTGATCATTACTACTATCACTGTCTAGTGCAGAATGTTTTGTTGACAGTCAAATGTGTAACTGCCTCTCTATATTACTAATCGAATAATACTAATAATGGTAAGGAGCCAAAAACTGGTGATGATTGGCAGGAGGGGGATTTTATAACCCCATTCCGGTTAATATCTTTAAATGAAAAATATATTTTTGAAAAACTTACCTTTATAGCTTTATACTTTTTCTTGGTAGCCGTGTTGAGGTCTTCGTGCACTTTGTCAAGTAGCCATATGAGGAACTCCTGGGCATCGTGCTGGTTGTTCCCCCGGAATTGGCTCCCGTACTTGTCGACTATAAGTTTGAACTTGTTGGATATCTCCGGATCGTACTGACATGACCATATCGACTTGAGGAGGAGCGCCAAATGCTGGGTCACCTCGCCCTTGGTGCCGTGCTTCTTCGAGTTGATTTTGTTCCTCCTGGAGAGGTCGGCCTTGTACTGGTCGAGGACGAAGTACTCGGCGAGTATGTCGGTGTGGCTGAGGCACTGTAGGACGGCATTGATGAAGCAGGTGTTGCCGTGGTTCCTCAGCCCGATGACGCCTGGCACCTTGTCGCCCGGCTGGAGGTTACCCGGCCTCACGGGCGGCACTCTCACGTCCGACGACGACACCGACACCGGGTTAAGACGTCGGCTCCCGTACGCGTAACTGGAGCACAGGTTCTTACTGTTTTGAACACTCAGGTTTGAAACTTTTTGAACCACCTTGTTGATGAACTTGTTCCAGGATGGTCGCAAGAAGTGTTTCTTGGCCTGTTTCCTGTCCATTTCGTTGATCACCATTGGATCTTCGGGACTGACGTTGTTGGGTTGTCTCTTTTTCCTTTTGCTCATCCTCGAGGAGGTCAAAGCGTTTCTTGTGAACGTGAACGTCCTCTTGAGTTTGGACTTGGTGTTGGGCTCGGTCTGTGCCGACGGTCCCGATTGGGTCGCCTGATTCTCGGCCTCCCCCGTCGGTGTGCTACCTATCACATCGGACGTCATCTCCGACATAACGAAAACGCGAATGGGATATTAGACATTAAAAGTGGAGGTTCGGTACGCGACGAATAAACACCGATCACTTCCTCGACACTGTGCACCCGTCCGAAGGTAGAACTGCTAATCATACGGACTGTACGTCACCGTTGCCAACCTAAGCTTTCCCACCGCCATCTTGATATAACTTATATTCGGGACACAATATAATGTTTCAATCGAGATATACTTATATTTAAAACAAATAATTATTTTCTAATCTATCGATCCTATTTTAATCTAAAATTCTGCTGCCAACAGTCATGTAAAAAAAGCGGTAATTTTTCCTTCAAATTTTAAATTCAAAACCGTCAGTCAGTACATTGTGATTTTTAAATTTTGAATAGTTAATTTAGATTGCATGCACATTTCATGATATATTATTTATATTTCTTGTTGTAACTTTTATTCCAGATGTATTCATTATTACATGAAACAAAATGTAGAGAAAATAAATAATTTAATATACCTGTTTTGTGGTATATTAAATTATTGTTTAATAATACCTACGATAAAATAAATAATATAATTATAATTGTGAAAAAATCACATTATTATTATGTGATAAAAAATATTTAAATTTATTTGCATAACTCCTCATTGCATTCACATCTAACAACAGGTTGTGAGAGCTAAATTTTTCTTTAAATATACTGAGTATTACTTTGAAATGATGTTCTTATTCAATTACAAATAATAATGATTATAAATGATGTTATATGTATATATATATATATATATATATATATATATATATTACTAATTTTCTTTTTATATTTCAAATACTATAATAGATTTTTAAGTATTAAAATATGTTACTAAAAGCCCCTACCTTGTTACATTTATGTAATTGCATAGTTGCACTTAATATATGTGAACTTTAATACATATAAAATTAATTAATATATATAACAATAATAAAAAATATAGTAACAAAATCATATAATGCATTGTATGAGTTAATTTAATTAAATTCATGAGCATGAGCATCAGTGTTATTTCTTTATATTAAATTTTTTTCATGGCTTATTAAATCATGAATCACAATTATATTGCTGATATTTTGGCATGTACAGACCACTTAATTGAAAATTTTAACTGCAAATATTTGTCCAATTCATTAAAATCATTAAATTCATTGGTTTTGGTAATATGTCAAACAAAATTTGTATTATCTTTCTAATCTTGTCCCATTCATTCTTGGAAGTATTGTGAACTTAAGGGATATTTATTGAAAATCATACAATAAAATCATTTGCTTATCATACCCAATTATTCTGACTAATTATTTTATATTATTAATTCTGTATATTATTATAGATCCACTAGTTTATTTTTTACTACCTCTCTAGTGATAAATATTTATTTTATTTTTTAATTATTGTGCCAGTAGCTTGGCTTTTGTACTGCCAGACTTCATATAAATGAATACTAAAAACTAATAATTATTTATTTACTCAATGGCAGATTTCCAAATATTGTAGAAAAAGGAGTATATAAGAAGTGAGAGAGAGAGAAAGAATGTTCAATTATGAGCTTATTGAACCTAATGGTACTAATTTCTACAAAAATCATTAATAAAAATTATCTCACAGTACCAGACCTGAACATCGGTCTCTCCATTCTATGTCTATTATCCGACCATTAATAACGCAATGTCCTTTTTAAAAATATTTTTTATTCTTCGAACGTCACTTTTTTGACTTCACAAGATCAGACGACGTGGACGATCGCTAGCACGAAGGCAAGACAGATGGTTATTACGTAAGCGATTCGGGTTAGAGTTTTCTTTCTCCCGCGATTCTTCTTAGGTTTAATGTACCTGTATTCGGTGTACGGGGCAAAGGCTACCCTGGGCCTGGTTAAAGGTACGCGCGAACCGACGCTCGTCTGGCTCCTTGTGCCGGGGCTTTGAGGGTATGACCGTCTCCTCATGACCGGCCTAGAGACGTAGCGTTCCAGCCTGTTCGCTCCAGGTTCTAAAGACGCGTCACTGGGTGAAGACATCTTAGTCTCTTTTATCCGTTCGACTTTCGATCAAAATTTTGACGCGCTGATGATTTAGGAAAACATCTCCCAGCGGTATCCAACTTCTGTTCAATTGTTGAAACAGCTACAAAAAAGGAAACAATGTAATAACGGCTTACTTCATACTTATTTTACGTGGGTTTGCAGTGGTCTACTGCAGTGTACTGTAGGTCTACTGTCGCCGGCCAAAAGTTACCATTTACTTTAGTTTTTAGACGAGAGCTTAATCCTGGATATTTTTTCAATTTTATTTGTCGTCCTATTCTTTCGCTTCATATCTCAAGGGTGTATATGTATTAGTACGTGTGAAGGGGTTTATAAAATGCGCATTGATGAGTAATTATAAATTATAAAGCTTAGTACGAGTATAGTCAGTATACATCGATTAACATACTGGCTTGATGTAATCTGTACACCTGTGAGCTGCCTTGATAGCGAGTTGCTAATTGTTTAAGGATACAGGAAACGTTTAAGCTGCTGCACACAAACTGACGAGTCAAGCTAAAAATAATTCGTCACGGATCACTATGTAAATTGTGATTATAAGGTACAAAATGCTTGTTCCCTGTAATTTCCACCAGGGAATTATTCCTACAATGTTTTTCATAAAAAAATGATGACAACCAATTGTTCTTTATAACAAGCATTCCTTCTTCGTTCCGATCATCTAAAATGAAACTATATTATAGACTCATGGTTTCCCAAGTGGCTTGAACGAAACGTAGCATTCCTTTAGGATGTCACTCTTGAAAGATACAGAAATCTTCTCCTATATTTAAACTGTACTAATTAAGTTAGCTTCAAATAAATTGGCCTTAGTTACAGACGCCAATTAATAAATAAAAAAAATGTAGAGCGATTAGGTATGACAGATTGAAGCCCTTTTGCAGGATCATTTGAGTGCTTTTAATGCGTGCTTTAATGGCAGTACGGTCTCAATTCAGACATAGCCCCAAGCTGTTGTAATAAGTATAAACTTCTTTCATGACTAAGTACAGAAACTGAATCGCGAAACCTGAAACGTTTCTTGGCGACTTTCACCGGTTCTTATCCCCACCAATGGGCCCAGCCTCGGGCCGTAGATCTGCCCTCAGCCTGCCGATCAGTACCTGCTCAGATCACAGCCTCCCAACATTCATCACCGGCAGCCTTCCCGATCGTAAACAGGTAAATAATATACTGTATTTCCACCCCAAATGTTTATTGACAGTCGACATACAACATCTTATCAACAGTTACAGTAAACATTAATAATCGATGCATACATTCCGACCGGTGTCCAATCCATTTTGACTAACTCTTTAGTTATAGGGCAAATATATTTCTACGAAAAATAAAAACGTCAAAATATTTATAGTTTTACTAACGAATTATTGTGTCCACCAAATATAATATAAATCACGTCATAACACTTTCATAAGCAACCCTGTTCATAAATTTAGAATAGGCGAATCTCGATTTTCTAAAGCATATATTTTATACAATTCATAATAATTATAAGTCTGAAACGAAGTCGACCCAGGTTCGTAGTGCGCAGACCTAAGGCCGACTTGAATAACTCTGCTAGGTCTTTCAATGTCGTTTGTATACCGTGAAAAAGTAATTATAGTTTGTAGCAGGAAGAAACGTTGTAGCCTATATGCGAAGGAATTGTTCGGAACGCATAAAATCTACCGAGAGTCGGATACAAATTTTGGCATCAACTTTTTTTTTATTTTTCCGCTCAGATGTCGGTCGGACCGGAAAACGAGAATATGGAAGAGGACTTGAGGGAGATCAAGGGCTGGCTGGAGACACAACCGCACCTCCCTCCCAATATACCTGGTAAGTAGACTTCGGACGGTTAGACTCTACAATAGCCGGCACTGTTTCTGCAATCTGGGATAAGGGTAAAACCCTTATGGAAACAATTATTTAAAGTTCATTAATCGCTACTCCGAGCTGGTTTAGTGTGAAGGAAGCTGAGTGGCCGAACGCCCAGCTCTCAGGGCCCGTTCAGTTCAGCTCGCAGCTTTCACTTTACGCCGACGAAAATACGATGGAACCGGTCTGTTATTCAACGCGACAATAAATTGATTTTCGGTTTGCCTCCAAACGAAACGCGGGCTTAGGATTTATTACTAGTGCCCGCGCACTTGTCTTAAATATGCCCGTTCAAGTACACCTGTTTGGGGAACCGTGAGGCTGTTACATGACTGGAACATGATGTATACTAATCAGATTATTTTAGTTAACAGTTTATTCTCTGGAAGAAATAGACAAAAAATTCAATAGGCCTACAGTCCTGGAATGCTGGGAAAATTTTATTTTAAGTGTCCCCAGGTCTCAATCTCGGCCACGCGCTAGTGATATGAACGCTCGTGATAAAACCCATTCTCAGTTGAATATTCCGACTGTGGATTCCTTCGTTAATCGTAAAAAATACGTCAAATCAAATCTAAAACTCTGCACTCAATTGCAGACGACCAACTCGAGCAGTTCATAACAAGCTGCTTCCACAGGACGGAAATCGTGAAGAAGACGATCGACACTTACTACACGATGAAGACCAGGATACCCGAGTTCTTCGGCGACCGCTCCCTGGACAGCCCCGGCGTCAGAAGGATTTGCAAACAAATGTGAGTATCGACTTCGAAGTACATTTGAAAAATGTCTACAAACCGTCGCCATTTCGTGCAAAATACAGACATCAAACTCAATAGACGGAATTTACATTTCCAAGTCCAAGCTTTTTGAAAGGCCAATATAAATGTGGAGGACAGTGAAGATTTTTTCGCGTTTTACTGCGAGTAATACTCGAGTGAAATTGCAGAAGCATTTAATTTTTTTTTTATCTTCACGAGAATTATGATCACTGACGCAGGTAACTGGAGCGGGCACTTACGCAACGTCGGTTTTGATACTGATCTGTAAAACTGAATGGAGTTACATGACTCCGAGGATTACATGACCGAGAAACCGCTCCAGTTTCAGGTTAAGGCAGTTTCCAACTTTTTCAATCTTCCTTTTGGGTTAAGAAAAATTATTTTACCCAAATATCGTCTCCACTCGCCTATTCATAAACTGTATTTGTCCGCCTGAAGGGTCAACTTGGGGTTCTTTATATACGTAGAGGTAGGGTATTGTTAATCTCTTGGAATTATGACTTGTTGATAAAACAGTCGCTCTGTTGGAATAATCTCGAGCGTTATTTACGATATCTTATTTAATGGTTTTTTTGTACATCGACCGGTACCAACAGTTCTGGGAGGAAGTGTTTGCCGTACTGACGAAATAGGACCAAAATATTGTATACATCTAGGGCGAATATTCCAACAATGGTGGTTCACATTTTGCCAAGTGCCGAATGAAGAAACCGTGACTAACATAAAGCAAATGCCTTTTACGAGGCAGAAATCAAAGGACCGAGTCGAAACTTGCACGGCAGGTTGAACACTTGTTATTATTTAAACCTACCCGTTGTGGGTTAATCCAACAATACTCTTGTATTCAAACATTGTTCCATTGTTATAAGAAACGGGATTCGATGTGACAGTTGCAGTACAGCAAGGTCTAGTCCGGGAATTAAATTGTCGCCTCTTGTTATTTATTGCGGCTAGGACTTTGATGGAGAGGTTGGGGGGTAAGGTAACATCGGATGACCCTGACCTTGGAGGCCATTTATCAACTCCGAGAAGTGGTCATTATTTGGGGGCGGTCCAATGCCTTTCGGATAATTGGAGATATTTGGCGAAGAATTCGAGCGTATAATTATGAGCGTTGAGCTGTCCCCGCTCGGGTCACCCTGGGGCTAACTACTCCCATTATCGTCACACCGACTTGATCCAATAAAAAACCGATATAATTTGCGCAATCCCCACGCGATGAGTATATAATCCGCGTAATTGTTGCCTCTAGTTAAATGATAATTATCGGCCACGTCACAGAGAAGCGGGCGGCAAACAATTTCCTCGTCAGGTTGCGTCACCGATATGGCGGGTCTATATTGTCTATCCGAAACCGTGTCGGCGAAATCTCCTCTATCTTTATATCTTGATTATATCGGTCGCGACTCTCATAACTGTCGACTTTGTGTAATGTGATATGGGCGGGCGGGTAGCGTGCGTCTTGAGCGAGACTGACAACCACGCGAAGGGCTTAACCATTTGATTACACAAAATTGGTATCGTACTCGATACCTATTAATACCTGTCTTAATTTAAGCTGCGCGAAGGTTTGAATCATCGCCGCTCGCTTATTTATAATCCTAAGCTGGATCAATAGCAGTAAAATAGTTGAGTACTGACTACAGCCAGTTACCAGTTGAGTCATTTATTAAATAATCCCATTAATAATATTGACACTTTATTTTATATATATATATATATATATATATATATATATATATATATATATATAATATAAACACTTTAAACTCGGCAGTCAGACTTGCATACTGCCCAAGAGGACCGAGAAAGGGTACACGGTGATGTGTTCCCGACTGGTTAAGCCGGAGCCGGGGTCCGGCGCCAAGTTCGTGCTCGAAGACGCCATCAAGATGTTCCTGATGAGCGTCGACACCTGCCTCAGGGTGCACCCGCGGCCCAGCAAGGGGATGGTCTTCGTCTACGACAACACTGGGGTCTCGCTCGCACTCCTGGCCACGATCAGCCTGTCGACGGTCAAGAAGTACTTCGCCTACGTACAGGTACTTAGCCGATAGCGTAGTTTCCTTCAGCTTCGCGGCCTCTTCTCGCCGGTTTATAATCCGATAGAAGACATTCAAGTCACTTAACGAATTCCTCACCGATTCTTAATTAACAATGACATTCCCAAACACCAAAACAAGGACAGGACATATATCGTTTTGCGATCGGCAATACAGAAATTTGATTAAGACTGCTTTTTCTTCAGGAAGCAATGCCCGTCAGACTCAAGTCGATTCACGTTATCAACGTGACCCCAGTGATGACGCACGTGATGGCCCTCATCAGGCCGTTCATCAGAAAAGATCGTTTGAAATATGTAAGACGCCCATTCAGCACTAAAGTTCCATAAGGTAATACTTTATATAGGTTTTTCAAGCTGACTTCTTTTAATTGTTCCCTTTTTTCAGATTAATTTACACACGGCGGACAAAATCAGGGACATGTACGAAGTGGTCCCGGAAGCGATATTGCCCAAAGATTACGGCGGCCAGGAAGCTACAATGGATGAACTGTTCGGTAGATACATTTTAAACTGTTTTACAAACTGGGAAAGTGAATAGCGAATCAAAGGAAGAGAATTGCACTATTATTATCGTGGTTTTCAAAATTCAAGCGGCGGTGGTAGCTGGGATGATAAATTAGCGAAGTGGTATTCCAAACCCTGACAGACATAACCGCCTTTGGGATAAGTGTTCTGTCGCTTAGTTAACGTTCGCGAAGTAGGCAAGGGAGAATTGTTTTTTTTTTTGCCGCTCGTAAAGAATGCCGCGGCAACGCAGAAACCTGAACTGCGAGCAGCAATTACGACTGCAATCGCTCCTGTTAAAAAACAAGGAAGTATAGAATTTTATCGCGAATCTAGTAAGAAAATTTCCTCTCAACCGACTATCATTAGACTCTGGTCTTAAACGACTTTGCGACCCGGGTTTATCTGCCGGGGTTATCTGAATTTTATACGAGGAAGCAATTCTTGTGATTTTTTTCTTTCGTTGGGGGAAGATTTTAAGTGATCTTCTCTTCTAATCAAATCAGAATTGAAACCCGGTCGCGGCGAAATTATTTACTTAGCGAATACGCGACTGAAAAATAAGACACTGACTAAAATCTTTAAAAAAATGGCAAAAATATATAAGTGACGTTCGAGAATTTTTTTTGGAGTATTCCTACCATAATCATTTGTGATATCCCTAATGATAATAAGTTTTAAGACATTTTTAGGAGAGGGAAGCGTAAACTCCAGTAAACTCGGTGAAACATAATTAGGCAGTTTACTATCTAAAGTACAATTCTAGGGTTCAAATCCCAGCGGTGGACCTAATTGGCGTTCAATCGTCAATTTGAATTGATCATGTTCACTCGAATATACATTTAATTCTGCCGTTACTGCAGTAAATAACGTGGAGTCTGATTCTGGAATTTCTCTAATTTCTTAATGCTCGTTACGGAACACAGCCGTTCCTCGGATTGTTGCCGGGTGAAATTAAATCCGAATAAATTATACGGTCGAGCTCGATCTCTCGACCGCGTTGAAATCGTATGGCGGCACTTTCGCCTTTATCTCTCTTAGCGTTGAGTTTTACCTGTTTCAGGAAGTTTTTTTTTCAGGAGGACTCTTGCAAAAAAAACTAATTCTAAAAATATATTCAATACCGTGCGTTGTTTTTTTTTTCAATCCTCAACTCTAACCACTTAGTCGTAGAACAAAGTGTTCGTCGCGCTGCCTAAGTGACTTTGTCTTGATAATTTCAGAGCAGACGATGAAACACATCCGGGCCAACGAGAACTGGTTCAAGCTGGACGAGACTTTGCGCATCGACGAGGCCAAGATCAAGTCGAAAGAGTGCAAGGAAACGTTCGTCAGCTCATTCAAGAAACTCGAAATTGACTGAGACCGAGCAAGCGTTGAAATCTCAACATATGCACTTATACGTCGATTCATACCGGGAGGGGAAAAATGTTGGATGCTGTTAAATTGTTTTAAAAGTTTAAAGATTGAAAGCTAAAGAAAATATAAAATAAAACACAAAACTAAATAAAAACATTTTTTAATAATGATGTACTTTTTCTTTAAAGTGAAGAGCATTTCAACCAAGGCTCCTCACGACTGAAGGTCTCACAAGAAGTTCACAAGTTTCGAATGAACAATCGGCCAATTATTACAACTGCAATTTCCTCTTCAAGTTTAATTAGTTTTTAACTCGATAAACTGTCTCTAAAAGCGGTTCTCCTGCAAAACATGTCGGCAGAAATTAGCGGAACACTCATATTAAATGTTTTTATATTGGAGCCTAGTGTGGCCACTATTTAAAAACCCTCCTACAATTCCTTAGTAAATATCCTTCAACTGTTACTTGAAAATAAAAAACCACTCGCACGAATTAAAATTCCCTGAGATCGGGATCGAACATGGTATGGTAATATTGTATGATATTCAATATAAACATTTTTATATATACAATTAATATTTATTCCCCAGTGCCACAAAAAGCAAAGTTAATGTTACACAACTAAACAGAATCTATAGTAGAAACGTTATCACTTCGCGTAATATCTGTCAGAAATAAAAGACTGATTATGCAAAAAATTAATTTAAAACACCTTAAAAGGAACATACTCAGATGAAAAAATTCTCAAGGGAAGGATATTAAATATGTGGTAGATGTACTCTAACTATATTGTGATTTATGCGACAGTTTCAGAAGCGGCATTAATTTTTCTCCATTTTTATTGAATAAACTCATGAAGTACTGTATAATTATTTGATTAGAGGATATTTTACTCAGGGTCTAGCGTCCATCAATAAATTCCCTACTATTCCGTTTCATGCATTCCTCTATCAGGAACTGCGTATCGATGAATATTTACGTTAATTTAAGAATAGAAGGCCGTATTTATATGTAAGGCGTTGATGACGGCGCATGGTAAATTAACCCGCACGACAGTCGCGTGAAGCCGGTTTAGCCTATACAGCGCCGGGATTTCCTACAGTCTCAGTGCCCACAGTGGATAGTATCGCCAAACAAAGCGGACCACAGCATTTTCAATTGTACTGCTCAATTAATTATGAACAATGTATTGTTTATAATTAAAAACAGTAAGTACAAGTTTATATACGTGGGTTATAATCCTGCAATTGAGAAACAAACAGAAACGGAGCAGTTTAGAGGGGGGAGGAGAAAGGGCGATTTCGCATAACTCGAGTTATGAGACCCCCAATAATTATGTGCTCGAAATAATAATGGTTGGATACTATTCCTGGTTTTCTAATAACTTGTAATTATCGGGCAATTATTGGGATTATTTCCGTTGAGGTTTTTTTATTGAAACCCAAATCCGGTGAATTTATCCGGACCGGAATCACCGTCCGTTCATTCTAAACACGTATAAATCACACTTTCGGTTTCTAAATTAAAACCAGTCCCGGACAGTTATGTCTTTAACACATCTTCGAATTATTTAATGGCGAAATATCCATTTTGAGCGTATTCAATTTTGAAAATGTCCCAACCGATTCCAAATTGGATGACGGTGATTGGTTTTCACCGGCAATTTGTCACTACGACACCAGGAAATATATATATTTTTTTAATTATAAGGCACGAATACACTTTTTAAATTATATTTAGTTCTATTGCGCATTGATAACTGCGCTTTAATGTACTTTTGATTGAGAAACCGCTCATTGATCCTCCCCTGACAAGGCTAATTTCCGCTTGAGGATTTTCATGAAGCTGTCGAATTAAATAATCGGAAGGATTTATATCTTTCAAATCGGAATGAGTTGTTAGTTACATAAGGGCGTGAAGGGTTGTATGATGTAATAATTGTATTTTATAAAGAATTTTGTGTTTTTTTACTGTTCAATGTTTTCAAAGCCGGTGCAGAAAAAAAAATTAGATCATACAATTTCGGTTTACCATTACCCACTGCAGGTTCTTATTACCAAAAAAGTAGGTTATTCTCGAGTCGTACTTTCATCGGGAAAAGTTTCACAAAATGATATTTTTCATTGCTATCGTCGATCCATTTGCACTCTTGGAACAAACTCTAGAGAAAACTCCTTGCCGGTTGTTTATCCACTATGAATTTTTTAAATTTAATATACCTGTTTTGTGGTCTGCGAGGGGTTGGAATACTGTAGGTTCGTGATGTTTCTGTCTCCTCTCGCTGGTTTGGTCTTTTGCTAGACCGGTTTCGGCTGCTCGCCACCTTCAGTAGCGGTGTTAGTCACTGTTAGCACTTTGTCTTCGGATTTTGTTAATTCGTTTTTTAAGTGCGAGTCAGATTGTTGGGCGGGTGTGGTCCTCTAATCCTATTAAATCTGACTCACACTTAAAAAACGGATTAAAAATCCGAAGACAAACATAACCCCCAATAACAATAACAGAACATATATATATATATATATATATATATATATATATATATATATAAACGACTGACATACTGACAAACATTACAGTACATGTGACAGTGACAGTGCAGTGAGGATGCCCAAAAAACATCCAAAGTGCTAACAGTGACTAACACCGCTACTGAAGATGGCGAGCAGCCGAAACCGGTCTAGCAAAAGACCAAACCAGCGAGAGGAGACAGAAACATCACGAACCTACAGAATTTTTAAAGATTTGATTCTCTATTCCGTTCGTCATATGCCAGGGCTCTCAATTCATCAATCTTTCGTTCTGAACCGAATCGTTTCTCTTCGACGCGGGCCACCCCCGTTCCCGCAGTCGGTTCCTTCTCTCAGTGCGCTTCCTCAATAGCGATAAAATTCCTAATTCCAACTCATACGATTAGAGCGGTGGTGGGGGGGGTCGGTTGGGGGGGCCACAGTGTTCTCGGGCCGGTCAGTGGGGCGCCGATAGCTCGAGCCGTGCCACTAACCACTGAGCCGTCTCACTCACTCTCACTTACAAAACTGACCCGAGCCTCAAGCACCAGTCGGAACGGTAACACAGACGATAGCATCATCAATTCGAACGTTGCCGAAATGACGCTCATCGCTCAAACCACACCAGGTAAAATAAAAACCGCCTAATACAGTCCGATCGGAATTTCGAAAATATCCATTTTATTGTCAGAGTAAATTCTCTTAAAATATTCACTAGCAATACAGAAGAAATATAACCACGTATCTCCGATTGTATCTACTTTTTCTTCGTACCACAATTCTCGAAAAATTCATCTCGGATTTTCAAAATCGATAAAAAAAAGTTGTTTATTCTCCAGGTTGGGATTTTCGCATATTCGATTATATTTCGGTTGAATGATACTATCCGAACATTTTTCGAGAAACGCGGTGTAAAAACAAATGTACACAGATTAGAACCCCGGGGGGTGGTTTTTCGCCCTCGTAACAAATGTACACAGATTAGAACCCCAGGGGGTGGTTTTTCGCCCTCGTATTACTGGAATGTTATAATATGTTGTAATGACGCTTTATTATTTATACATCATCTTATGCATCATTAAAATATGGTGGCCTATCGAATAGAAAATGTTCCGAGAATATTTTAGAGAATTCAGAATCCACCCGAGCCCCCACCATCAAAAAAGGATTACAAATTCCAATTTTTCCTTTGCAAGTATTCTTCAACGGGTATTCCTTGTTTTTTTTTAAATTAATTTTGAAGCTTCCAAAATTTATTCACGTTTTAAGCCCTCCATCGACCGTTCCGAAAAAACATCGAGAAAAATGTGTCAGGACTGCATCATCCCGCGAAACCGCCAATCGATACTTTTTGCCAACGAAAAATTTGTTTTCAAAACCGTCGTCGGTTTTACTATACCATAATATTTTTACGGTAATACTCTTCGTAAATACGCGATAAAAATTTATGCAAAATTACAGGTTAACAATGATAAAGAAAACCCCTCCAATTTGTGTAATTAAGCTGGTCTACTCATTTTGGCCGATCGTTCAGTGAATTTATTTTCACTTAGTTACTGGTTTATTATTGAAATCTCGAGTTTCATAGATTTCCTTTACTAAAATATCACTGTACCTTGTTGAGGGTTTAATTTTTATTTTCATAAAAATTTCGTTATTGGCTTTTGGAAGGTCAAAAACACTCCTTAATACTGTCGAAACAGGGAAACAACAATATTCAAAGGAAAATAAATTCTATATAATAGAGGCGGGCACCTTTTTGAGGCTGCAACCTGCATGCTAGAGGTCTGTGGAAGGTTTTGAATTGCATGCTCTGCGATTAACAGCTGTAGAAAAAATAAAAGAACCAGACAAATATAAACTCGACAAGAGACCCTGTTTTGCAATCTATCAATGTCCGTTATAGTAGGGGAATGATCGATGGCGTGTTTCAAGTGTCCCGGTTAAATGAGCTTCGATGTTTTCGTTGTCGCCTCACGTTTCGAAATTGGTACATATAAAAATGAGAATGTAATTACTGATTACGTTGAATTCATGCTTCGTGTGTAATACGGCTAAGCCAGAACCCCCCCCAGTTCCGCGATCGAGGTTCAACCGGCAATTAAAAGTAACTTCTAACAGCGCTGAAGGCGATTCAATTTCTAATAATTCCTTGTCCAGGGTCCGTTTGAACCGAAGTATTACAGTAGTCCAATATTTTTCACGCCTAAGCCCGAACGGGCTGAAATACCGTAAAATATTTCTGAATTAACGTATTCGGAAGGTTCCAATTTATTTCTTCAACTATGCCATCCCGAATGGCGGATTCTTCATCGACAGTCGACAGAAGGTAATTTTTAGTCGATGAATTCAATCGACGAAACAAAACTATAAAATTAAGTGAGGTTAAGATGAAATATTTGAAAACGCTGTATTGAAAGCAGTCAGGGATCGTGCAGAATGTTCAATGCTCCATACGTTAAGGTATTATTTTTTCGTTGTTATTCCTTTGAAATTTTATATAAAATGAACTGGATATTATAATATATAGTCCAATCCAATTCTCTGTACAATTTGAGGACAATTTGAGTTATCTCTTGGGACCGCAGCGAATTAAAAGTTCTTGGCTCGGTTCCCCAAGAAGGGAGGGAAGTGACCCAGATTTTAAGATGTCGTGTGTTATATCGTTTGCGCTTAGTAAGTCAGATTCACATTTTCTTACGCATTTTACGAGTTCATTTAGAAAATGGGTAAGCGCTAAAAAGCGATGTTCAATTTCGCCTCATATAAAAATATTCGTATAAATTCCCTAATAATCAGTTACCGCGGTGGAATTTAACAATAAATAAAAAATAATTGCGAAATGAACAATAATCGAACTTCACATTGCTACTATGTCCCTCTATCCTGACTTCCTCATGATTGACTTGGCTGGGGAGTTGAATTTTGTATCAATAGGTAATTAAGGGACTATTATAATAGTATAATTAATTTACCAACTACACTGTTCAACTTTTCCGCAAGACACAGGATCGAAGGTGGTCCTGATGTCTGCTATATTATTTGTCCAATTTGAAATTTCTCTCCTATAACAACACCCCAGTAATGGCTTGAATTAAATCCATGTAAAGAATTAAAAAGAAAAGCCGACTACTCAGTATGAAATATTGTATAAGCCTTACTGAGATTCGAGAAACGACTGAATTGTGCCGCGGTATTCCAATTTCATTTGGCCGTAAATGGGAAGAGAATCTTCCGACGCGACACGATTACGGGGAACAAATAAATAATGCTCGGCGCCAGACTTCCACTATTGATTTTTCAGAGCCTTCCACCAAACAAAAACATCTTCCAGGTCTTGTCGTTTAGGAACGAACGGGTTCTCCGAAAGTCCGGCCATGTTGCCTACGGTTCCCAATGAACCATATATAAATAAATATATTATCACACAATAAATTTGTGCGATTGCCGGCAATTTTTATAAAAAATAATACAGAGCGGCATGATGTAAACGTCACGATCACTACATCTAAAATTTAAGACGCCGCCCATTCTTCTGCCCTCCGGCGTGGGATAAACTAATGTCGTACGGTTACAGTCCGAAAAACGTAATATTTAAATGACAGTTTAACATACCTGTTTTGTGGTCTGCGAGGGGTTGGAATAATGCCGTCGATTTCGTGTATTTCTGTCTCCTCTCGCTTGTTTGGTCTTTCGGCTGCTCGCCATCACCAGTCACCGTCAAGTGCAGGTGACAGTGACAGTGCGGTGGGGATGCCCGAAAAACGTACAAACTGCCAAAAGTGACTAACACCGCTACTGAAGATGGCGAGCGGCCGAAACCGGTCTAGCAAAAGACCAAACCGTCGAGAGGAGACAGAAACACACCGAATCTACGGTATTTAAATAACACTTTATTTTATTAATACAAACGATGTTAATATTTACTCGAATTATCTACCACTTCAATAATTACATCCACGATTGCAGCTCTCATAATCTAGGCCTCTTTCCGCTTCTCGCCAAGTTGATAGCATCTCATAATGAACGAAATCGTCTCGGCTGATGGCTCGTGGAGGTAGCGATAATTTTTGGGGCCTTAATGAAATGCAATATTTTATAGGAACAAAGAGTTATACAACGGGACAAAAAACTTCGACAATTTCGTTCCAACGTCCAAGCTTCTTTCCGTTAGAATCCCCCGAAGCTTTCTCTCACGAAATCATAGGAGAAAGTAATTTGATTGTCGTCTCCTGATAATGTTATATACACGTTGAAACTTCCGAGGCTTCCTAAGTGGAGAAATTTAATGGTAGACATCCTCGTTGTTGAGTCATTCCTGCTGAGTACCCCATCGCATACCCTTTCAAATATATCGTCAGCTGCGCATTTTAAAACGGCTTTACGTCATGTTTCCCATTGTTTTATTGGCACATACATGGTCAACAATTTCAATAATGAAAAACGTCCGGAAATATCGTTGTGTGTATGGATAACGCTGGCAGCTTCTATCGTAGACGTTCACAGGTCGATTCAGTTAACTCAAAGTTCACCCCTTTAGACACAAAAATGGTCTATCAATAAAAATTAAATGTTTCGACTGACCACAGTTTGTTTTGTTTTCTTGTAAAATCGGTAATCCCGAACTAATGACCACCTAAAGCCGCTCAAAACAAATTCAGCCAAAATATTTTGGCGACGATGAAGCTAGTGACAGCAGGTATATATTGTTGTTCATCCGAGGTGCGAAATTCCTGCGTGTTAAAAGGACATTTATGAAATTAAATATTTTGTGTTCACCGATTTCCAACGTACGTTAAATTCAATAAACATCCTGAGACTGAATTCGAGGACCGTTGTCAGTAAATGTGGCTCCAATTTTTATTTTCAGTAAGCCGTGAACTAATTTATTTCATGGTGGGTTCCTGAAATAATCAAAACAGGGGGGAAATAATGTCAATCTTTTCGGAAAATAAAACCATGGAGGAGCATAGATGGAAGACCGCAGAAGATTGCAGATTTCGTATGTTTCTGTCTCCTCTCGCTGGTTTGGTCTTTTGCTAGACCGGTTTCGGCCGCTCGCCATCTTCAGTAGCGGTGTTAGTCACTTCGGATGCTTTTTTGGGTATGCTTTCTTGTACTCAAGTGACAGTGGTACAAGTGGCAGTGACAGTGCAGTGAGGAAGCCCAAAAAAGCACCCATAGTGCCAAAGTGACCGACACCGTTACTGAAGATGGCGGGCAGCCGACAACTGTCTAGCAAAAGACCAAACCAGCGAGAGGAGACAGAAACAAACTCTAATCTACGGTATTCCAGCCCCTCGCAGACCACAAAAAAGATTGATGATTACAAAGACCATCAGCTATCATACATTTCAGTTTTACTCGCGACAGTGGATTTAATTGTGGCTGTTATTGTGTACTTCGCCGTCAGATGGCGCTCTCCGCGTAGGACAGGAACAGCTGCTGCGTGTAAACAGAGATAAGCAAGATGGCGAAGTGGGGGAGCTTGGCGGTTTGAAAGGGAATAGTTGGAGGGGATCGATAGTCGTTCAGTCGGCTTTCGACAGTCCGGCAGGAAGGTTTTACACTTTGACTACATAACCTGGCTCTCATAACATCACTCCGGGACTGCTGTTTCTCCCCCGGGATCTGTTATGTTCGAGCCTACGCCAGTTTAGATAACGCGGGTACAGTAGGTGCCGGCGCGAAAATGGCGACCCCCTGTATGCCCATCCGGTTTTAACTTCGTCCAAGGCAAAAGGCCCTACTGTTGAGTGTACGCCTTTTACAGTGCCCTCTGAATCGTCATGCCTCTGCCCAGCTTGGAACAGGGTGAAGAGCAGGCCGCCAAACTTTCTCCGGGTCCCGGTAAGAATTTGTATATTTACACATTTATTACCATAAAAAATCAGTTTCGCGGTATTATATTTAGCGAATTTATTTTTTCATTATCCTCAACAAAGCGGATTATTTAACGTAAAATAAAATAATTTCTCTCGCCCATTTTAAAGTCTAAAGCGCGGGCTCCGACCGATGGGTCTGTTACCAATTTCATGTTTCGTCGTCATGGCTACGGCCAGAATATCGAAGATTTTAAGTCGAATAATACTACCTTTGCTCTGGTTTACAAATGTTGTAAAATAATTATTCTAAACAAAATAAATGCGATAAATGAATTCCTTAGACAAATATGTACAACACCCATATCCGGATGTATATATTCGGTATAAATTCATTCCGAGAATATGGAATTTCGGAAATAAAATTTGACCACCCAATCATCAAGGATAACTGGTTGCATTTGGCAAGATATCTGGATATTTTCACTAACGAATACGTTTTTATATTGAGTAACTTCTCTGTTCTCTTCTCAATCTCTTAGAAAAATTGTGAAAAAATTTTCTAAAAATCACACCATGACAAGCTTTCGCGTCATCTCAATGACACTTTACAGTGTACATTTACAATTTAAAAGGCGTACAGATTGTAGCTGTAATTCTGGAAATAAGGCCAAAGGAAAAGCGGGAGTTCTCAAGCTCCCGTGTTCTCATTAGATTTCAGTTGGGTAGTTTGTTCTAGAACAACTTTCCTGTCCACGGTGTAATTATAGGTTCCGCATTTAACTAGAGTAGGTAGGAAGTAGTTGAAGGAAAAGTCACATCGGATTTCAATATTCCGGTGGGGACCGAATTTTCCTCAATTACAAATTGTTAACCCACTTTGTTTTTAACTTTATCCAGCGAGAAAAACATTTGTTCTTAGCTTGAAGACAGCCTTCGGTTTATAAATAAACGCCGGTCTAATAATAAACAGAGGGAAGTCAAGCGTCTTTACTGAATGATAGTTGGAGAAATGCGGAATGAATCCGATCAGCGGAATAAACAGGATTGAAACCCTACTTTTCTATACCTGGCTTCGTTTAGAGACCAAGTAATAAGGTTCATCTGTTCGATAGAAAATAGATTGAATCTCTAGTTTCGGGAGAATGACGAAGGTTGTGCCATTTAACGAAAGGGGCTGAGGGCCGTGAGAATTAAAGTCATATTTCGAAGGAGCGTGTAATAGCTGGAGAAGTTATTTTGTATATATCATTGTATAGTCATGAGGTCGAATACTGAGATGAGGTCGGGGTTATTATGAATGGTGGAGTTTTATTAATTTTTTGCCTCCTCTCGTAGCGTTTACTTGCTAATTGTGAAAAGTCCTCGTCCATTTCGTCATCGTCGACCGAACAAACGACTGTGAATAACCAGCAAGTGGCTGGGGACTCGTCGGCTTAACCTAAGCTCGAAGTTACATCACGAACACGAACTCGAAGGTCGACCGCAGTCCTACGGATTGCTTCATTTTCATTGTTTTCCTTCTTCACAACACAAGTAGTACGGACATAGGAGTACGCTCTTTTGTAGTATTTCAAATCAAATATCCACGCATTATTGTCCAATTTTACGGGCTGTAGGGATTGCAGTTTGAAAAAGAAATGTTCTCCGAAATAATGTTGACAAATTATCGATTTATTTTATCGTCGCTTCGTTGGATTTCGTACATGCAACCAAATCATAAGAAGTGGAGGCGGAAAACCGCAAGAATTGTCTATCTTTACCATGAAACCGAATAATAAAATTGTACGAACATTTCGTTTTCAGCCCACGTAGCGATAGTATTCCAGTTTATTCCTGTATTGATATTTAAGTGTTCTTGCAGCTGAGGGGTATGTCAGACGGTACAGACGCGACTGGGGAACGATATCGGGAAACAATGGGACAATTTAGAACTTCCATTCCGGTACTCCGGGTGGATACCGGCGGCTCATAACAATATCCGGTCGTCCTTCATTCAAGAAAAACATGAAACCCGTTCGGCTAGGATACTAGCGGTTGTAGGCTCGATACGCTGGATTCAATGGCCTTACCGGTGCAAGGCTCATGACCGGCTCATTCCTGTTGCGAAATTGCCCTGCATGTGAAGAAGGGTTTTTCTCCAAATATTCCACCATTTCCGGTTTAAAGTTCTCCCTCTGCAGCGCCGGTTATAGCGCGAAAGGGGGGGACAGGTATTAGGCGCCTAGGCGCCTAAGGTTCGCCCTAAGGACGAGGAGATTAAATAAATTAGTTCAGTCCTTGAAGAACACTGACGCCGACCAGACGAGAGAGTGAACTACAAAATAAAGTCCCAACACGTATGCTTCTAGATCAAAAATTATGAAGGAGAGCCCTGTTGGCCTATGATCGGAGTGCGCATGCGTGGAAAAGGAAGAATGCGATCACGCGCTTTTTTCATTCCGTGCTGTGCAGTCAGCGGATTACTATTTACCGTTATTCATTATCTCGTTTATTTGGGCATTATTGAAATTTCTCAGCCCACCTGGCGACAGGAGTCTTTAAAAATTTAAAAGCTCTCGACTAATTTCTCGAATCTGATAGTCGAGTCGCGATGGACACGTTAAACAATGAAAATTCCCAAAGATTTCGCCATAAAACCCCGGGAATGCGGCGTCCCTGAGACCAACAGAAGTTGCATTTCCCCATGCTAATTTCTAATACAAACACGGACGGGTTCTAATAGGAGTTTGTCAAGTGCACGTTGCAATCCGTGAGCTGATAGTAGTGGTTCACCACTTTTTCCGGAGAACTATAAAATTACTATTACAGCTGTGCTCTAATCACAGCGGCAGTAGAAAGTGTTGCCATTAGGTGCTAAGGTTGAGAGTTTAATTAATTAATTTCCCGCGCTATTGTCCACTAATATTAACTTCACATAAACGCTAATGCGTGTTGGCGTATACGTCAGAGGCCCGAATAAACGGCTTCCTAGGTAGAGAGCAGTAATTGGTTCAGAGAACGACGAATAATTATTTACTGGATGGGATCTTATTTTTAAAATGGAAGGCCGGCGTAAGGCAATCGCCGGTCTGTTTATAAATAGCCGAGAGCCGGTTTATAAAGCGTCGGAGTGTTTCTGCCAGTTGACCCCGCGGCCTAACCCCAAGCCCCGACCTGTCATTCACTCAGATATAGATAACGGCGAGAAATTCTCGTTTCCCATTTTCCGTCACCGTCCCCGGGAATACAGTTGCCCGAGTGTTGCCCACAGTGCCAGCGGCCGACTCTCCTCACGATGGGTAAGCCCACCAACTTTATTTATAGACGGATCAGCTGTTCGATCTATAAGTTCCCGACTGATGCCAACGCCGGACGAGATAATGAACTAATAAAGTAAATACAGAGTCCATTCTCTCGTTCACAAGCCTGTATACTAATCTGCCACTATTCCAGCCAGTCGAAATGGATCGTCTGTTTTTATTCCAATCGAAAGCTTATATGAAACAAAATTGTCGCTACAGATATTATGTGACTAATTCTTAAACAATCGTTTTCTCGGTTCAACAATCGGTTTCGAGCAATTACTGCCAGCAAAAAGAGCCAATTTTTTGTCGAGTGCGTCGTAAAAGGGGACAACGTTTGGATTTGGAATTTCGAGCGATCTATTCCCCTTATCGAATCAGACGCGAGCGATTAGAATAATCAAATTGAATATAACCTACTTTCAGTATATTGGACGGCAAAGATTTTTTAGGCTGGTTTTGAAAAGAGTTCAACAGGTTACCGCTCGACCCTGTTCCGTCGGGTTTTACAGTGCGCACGCGGTGCGGTAATGTACCCCGAAGTGAGAATAAAACACGTTCGTCATTGCCATTGTCGTGACATAGATTTGCAAGTCAGATTTTTGACTTATTGACTGCGGGGGTAACGGCGCCTCCTTAGCATAGTTGTCAACCATTCTTCGAGAGTCTATCGATGTTGGGTAAGTGCTGTTAGCCGATAGGTTTATTGCACGCTTGTTCGGGAAATTATATACCTTCCGTGCCTTCGGCACTTGAGACTTGCCGGTCTCCAGTCGCCAATTTTGCTCGACGCCAGAGCCGGGTTTCGGCTTCTCGCCATCGTGGATAGCATTCGGCCAACTGTTAATTATTCACTGTGAACGTCTGTCGGGGGATATGCCACTGAAGGAAGTCTCTGGCTTAAGACCGCATGACTTTCGGTGTGATATATCTGCGAGGATGGAACACCTGAGGATGGAAGAATCGTCTTTTTCGAAACGCCGAGTGGTCGGTGTCAGCGCCGGTCGATTTCCGACGAAATCCGAATTCAGATAATATTTCAACTAACGGAAGTTATTAATTTAGAATACCTGTTTTGTGGTCTGCGAGGGGTTGGGATACCGTAGATTTCGTGTGTTTCTGGTTTGGTCTTTCGGCTGCCCGCCATCATCAGTAACGGTATTAGTCACAAAAGACCAAACCACCGAGAGGAGACAGAAACACACGAAATCTACGAAAGTTATTAATTCACAGAAATATATAGGAATCAATTTAATTCGAATGGAGGTTCTGCGAGCGTTTGGAATAGTATCGCCTATCATTTCAAGGATAATTAATTCCTTTGTGTACGGTTTTTTTCCTTGACTCGTTTATAGGACAGATATGGGCTGTAATACATCTGAAATATTTTTGATACATTATAATTCCTACACTCATTCAAGCTATTTTGTATATGTGGTAAGTTAGACGGTAAGTGTACGACTAAGCATAAATGCCAGTCGTTTCTGTCTGTGCTTGTATGGAAGCCAAGGGCGTCACAGAGCTCGCAGGAATTGTCCTCGGTTTAAATTATGTTCGAGTCAACATTACAACTTTTCCAATGTTTATTTAACAATTGCGCAAATTCCTAGTTGAATCAATTCCGGACTGTTATGTCCTTCAGCTTGTTTTGCCAAGAACTTTACATCAATATCTTATTATATGAAAAAACGCCGGTAACCGAAGGTCGCAAACAAAAATAGTAAGCCGTAAGATTCTCAAGTTGTTTCTTGGTCTGACAACTTCAGAGCTTTTTCCTGAATATTCGGTAAAAGCGGTCGACATTGACCGCTAATAACAATAACATTTCTGAGGCAAAAGAAAACGTATTCAAAATGGCTCAAAATCGAATATTTGAAACTAGACCGGATCACATCATCATCCGTTCGTATCAATCGGTTAAACAGAGCGGAACTGACGATAAGCCGGAATGTTTTTATTTTATTACGTTATTTTATTATTTTTATGTTTTTATCGCAGGCGACACGGCCGTGGCCGACATGAGCACGACTCCACTGAGCCTCGAACAGGAGTACGCCAAGAACCCGGATATGAAGAGGGAGGAAATCGAGGACCTGAAGCGTTGGGCCGAAGAACAGCCCAATCTACCCAAGATAACAGGTTGGTATAACGTATGAAAAATGTTTGTAAACAAATAAATTTCGTATAAAGAAAGGCCCAAGTTGCCCAATTGCTTTGTACAAGCAGAGGATAAAAACATTCCTTTTTTTTCGTTATTCCGCCTTAGTCCACTTTCGCCAACTTTTATTTTAACTCGTATCCTCCGGTCGCCACAATTCTACTTCATTTTCAATCGTATCATCCCGACATCTTTTATCGTATCATATTATCTCGCTTTATACTCCTTATTTTGTCTTATTTGGCCTCACAAAGGTACAAATAACTTCACGAATACAAATAGGACGTCGAGAAAAACGATATACAAATAATGGTTCGTACACGCATTGCAGCCTACGGGCCTTTCTACATTTATATACTTAATTATTACGATAGAGGCTGCTTGAATTGTTTTATAATATTGGTACGATAATCGGGTAAATTAAGAATAAAAATTCACTTATAATTTCTAGTAATTGCCTCGAGTTTTGATGTATTTATAAACGATCTCTCCAATCTTTATTTCCTTTACTTTTTGTCCAGAAAGGGAGCTTGTGCTGTTCCACCACAGTTGTTATTACAGGATGGAGGACACGAAATCCTGCATAAACGTCTTCTACAACATCCGGTTGAACACGCCCGAATTTTTCAACAACAGGGACGTCACACTCCCCGAACTGAAGAAATCCATTCAGGCCCTGTAAGCAAGTTGAAATTGAACATAGACTAATCACAGTTCACTCGAACTTCTTCCGCTAGACCCTGCTGGGAGGTTCAGTGTTTAGTGCCCCCTCACTACGAGCGAAGTTCTGTTACACGCAGCTGTACTGACCACGTAGCATTTATTCCGGATTTGAAATGTCTAATTTTTGTTTGAAATATAATGTTGAAATCGTAGTTTTCGTGTGCTTCTGTCTCCTCTCGCTGGTTCGGTCTTTTGCTAGACCGGTTTCGGCCGCTCGCCGTCTTCAGTAGCGGTGTTAGCCACTTTGGATGTTTTTTGGGCATCCTCACTACACTGTACTATGGTGTCTGTCTATTTTTCGTGTGTATATACGTGCCCAAAAAACATCCAAAGTGCCAAAGAGACTAACTCCGCTACTGAAGACGGCGAGCGGCCGAAAACCCGTCTAGCAGAAGACCAAACCGGGGAGAGGAGACAGAAACACACGAAATCTACGGTATTCCAGCCGATCGGAGACCACAAAACAGGTGTTCTGAACTAATTTTGAAATCGTTTTCCCAGCCAGTTCTCCGCGCTGCCAGTCAAGGATCCCAACGGGTACCAGATAGTTTTCCACAGGCTCGCCGAACACGAGCCCAACAAGTACGTTTTCGCCGACGGCGTCAAGTTGCTTTGTATGGCGGCGGAGGCCTGCCTCTGCACCGAGGGCACTGTACCCGGTTACGTGTTCCTCTTCGACATGAAGGGCGTCCGTCTGGGCCACCTCACCAGGCTGTCCGTATCCCTCCTCAGGAAGTTCTTCAACTACATACAGGTTCGAAAATAGGCCATTTCTAGACAACAAAACCTGGCCAGTACCTGAACGCTGGGGGTTAGTTGGGAAACGCTTTGAAGGTCCACGGAACAGCGTACCCAGGAGTACTAGGGCCATTATTAAAACGGATATCAAAATTGACTCCCGAACCGACAAATATCGACAAAATCCGAACTTTACGGTCGAAAATATCAAGGATAATGACCAATTCACCCTACTATGTCTCCAACCTCACCCTAGCAAAGATCTTAAAGTCCCGTTTGTCCCGAGACCTCGCCCACGACTCACCCATCACCCTAATCCACTAGTCCAAACCCTACTATGTTCCGATATCCCAAACGTCCCTTACAGACGCCTGAAAAGGAAACGGCTACGCGACCTAAACTTTTAAAAATGTAATAAATAAAAAAAATGGAAACCAGTGGGTTTCTAAGTCCGTGGACATACTGTATCGAAATTCCGTCGATCCATCCTTTGAACGTATCACTATTGTACTTATAACTATATATGTTGATTGTACGAAAATAATAAAACTAAGAAATTAGGAATGGAGTTTTACGATATTTAAAAAGTGAAAAAAACATGCTCAGTATAACACTTCAACATTTTCAGGAGGGCATACCGGTCAGACTGAAGGCCATACACGTGGTCAACACGCTGCCCATCATCGACAAAGTCATGTTCATGATCAAGCCGTTCATGAAGAAGGAACTGCTGAAATTGGTAAATACCCAGGGTCGATTTCTGAACAAATTGTGCAAAAATCTCTCCCAAGCGCCGAAATCTCATCCACCTCGTTTCCGGGCCAATGCAATTTACGGCGAGAAACTTTCGAACCTTCAGCAACGGCCAGTAAACTTTGTTGAAATTTGAAGTTCCCCTTCGAAACAGAAGATAAATAGTTTAGAATACCTGTTTTGTGGTCGCGAGGGGTTGGTATACAGTAGATTGCGTGTGTTTCTATCTCCTCTCGCCGGTTTGGTCTTTTGCTAGACCGGTTTGGGCTACTCGCCGTCTTCAGTAGCGGTGTTAGTCACTTTGGATGTCTTTTGGTCATCCTCGCTGCACTGTCACTTGTACTGTGATCTATATACATATACACTCGTGGGAGGTAAATACATGTACTCCAAACTAGTTATACTGTCATTCTGGCGAGGAACTACACAACTAACTATAATTTACGCGCCCCCCCCTACCCAAATTTCGCGGCAGTTATTTATATAGCGATTAAGAAGAAAAAAAACAAATATGGTAGCGGAAAAAGTTAAATAGACCAATTTTCGAATTGCAGATCCACTTCCATTCGGGCGACTACGACGAAGTCCAGAAGTATTTGCCCAGGAGCTGTCTGCCCAGCGACTTCGGCGGCGAACTGCCCAGCTGCGCCGAACTTCATCGTTAGTATGATTTACTTTTTTATATATTTGATCATATATTGATTAATTGTGGTTGTTAATCACCGAACTTTATCGATCCAACGGTCCCCACTGTCTTCCGACATCCCAAACTTTCCTCGAGGAAGCCCGTTGAATATAAGGCGTGTTATTTCTCTAATAATATTCTATTAGCGCACTGCTCGAGCTCCGAACATCGCTTATTTCGTATTTTAAGAGCTGTGACCATAGAGCCTGCCGTTGGGGGATTCCATTTCAACGATAAATAGATAAATTAGCGAAGCCCCAACAGCTGTGATAATTTCCCGGCAGTTTTTCGTTGATGCGCGAATTGTTTTGTTTTCAATTTCAGAACGCTACGTGGAATGGATGACAAAGTTGGCCGGCCGCTTCAGGGAAGACGAAGAGAATCGAAATCGGGCGAAAAATTCAAAAAATTCCAACGGCGAAACGCAGAAATTTTCTCGGCTTGAAATTGACTAAAGACAACGACGAAAGGAACGCGCACGACCCGCCGGATTCGTTTTTAAAAATAACTATATACTGTTAACCTGTTGTATTAGTCAAGACGAAAACTACAAAAAATTATGTATTTATTATTGTTGCTTGTAATACATGTTATTTTAATTTCCGGTTAAGATTATATTAAAGATTATTTCCTCCTTCTAATAATATCACCTCCAACGACCCGTTCCCACAGCCACTTTTCATTAAATTTAACTTATTGTCCGGAAAGAGGGGGTTAGAGAATTTCCGGACAAGGAGGGACCCGAAGGAAGACGAAAAAAGGAGTTAGAGAGTTTCTGGACAAGGAAGGGCCCGAAGGAAGACGAATAAAGGAGTTAGAGAGTTTCCGGACAAGGAAGGACCCAAAGGAAGCCGAATAGAGGAGTCAGAGAGTTTCCGGACAAGGAAGGACCCGAAGGAAGACGAATAAAGGAGTCAGAGAGTTTTCGGACAAGGAAGGACCCGAAGGAAGACGAATAAAGGAGTCAGAGAGTTTCCGGACAAGGAAGGACCCAAAGGAAGCGGAATAGAGGAGAATATATGAGTATATATTACAAATTAAGAAATTGCACAAACACAATAAACTACAGAAAACTCAAAATAGAATAATAACTTTATCAATAAATAATAATTAATAAAATTCAAATTTGTAATTGATTTGTTTTACATTTTTTTAAAAAGAAATTGTTAACTAAATTCAAGTGAGTTAAGCGGCGTGTTAGTTTAAACAATCACCGCCAGGTATCAGTACCGATCGGGAATATTGATTATAACACTGAAAATGATGAATAATATATCTATTGTTTAAATCAATTAATATTAGCTACTAAGATGATCAAAAACTCAAAACAGAATAATAACTTTATTTTTGAATAACAATTAATAAATTAAATGTTTTAATTGATTTGTTTTACATTCTTATGATAAGGATAATGGTATAAAACAACTGATAATTAAAGAAACATTTAATTTTATTAATTATTTTTGTTAGTAACATAATAATTAATATATGCTTTGTATGGTATATGAAAAATAACTTTGGAAAGGTTTTACTTCATAGTATAACAATATTAATGGCTGAAATACGTTTTAAAATATTTCATAGCTCTACCACATAACATGCACCTTTAACATACAGCAAAATATTGATTTTAACAAAATGAAAATTAATAATACATTATCTAATGTTTAAATCGATTAATATTACCTACTAAGATATAATTAGCTACAGGAAACTCAAAATAGAATAATAACTTTATTAATAAATAATAATTAATAAATTAAAGTTTGTAATTGATTCCTTTTACATTCATTTGATAAGGTAATAATGGAAAACCCCAATTAATATGGATGCATTTATTTGTATTAATTACTATTGATAGTAATATAATGATTCATATATATTTGGTATGGTATATAATAATAACTTTGGATTGGTTTTACTTCATAGCATAACAATATTAATGGATGAAATACATTTTAAAATATTTCACAGCTGTACTACATAACATGCACCTTTATCTTGGAGCCAAATATTGATTTTAACACAGAAAATGATGAAGAATATACCTAATTTTTAAATAAATTAATATTTGTACTGAGATGATTGAGTTTTCTGTAGTTTGTTAGGTTCAGCCATTAATGTTATTATACTATGAAGTAAAACATATCCAAAGCTATTTTTATATATCAATTTATATTAATCATTATATTACTATCAATAATAATTGATTAAAATAAATGCTTGTATATTAATTGATGTTTTCAATCATTACCCTTATCATAAGAATGTAAAAGGAATCATTTACAAACTTTAATTTATTAATTATTATTCATTAATAAAGTTATTATTATATTCTGAGTTTCCTGTAGTTTATTATCTTTGTGCAATTTCATAATATGCAATTTTCATCTTTTTAATAGCTAATATTAATTGATTTAAACATCAGATATATCATTATCAATTAGCAGTGTTAAAGTAAATATTTTGTTCTATGTTAAAGGTGCATGTTATGTGGTACTGCCATGAAATATTTTAAAATATATTTCAGGCATTCATATTGTTATACTATGAAGTAAGACCTATCCAAAGTTATTTTTTATATACCCCACCAAACATATAATAAATGCTACATTTATTGTCAGGTATTTAAAACATCATTACCTTTATCATAAGAATGTAAAAGGAATCAATTAGAAATTTTAAGTTATTATTATTCATGAATAAAGTTGTGATTCTATTGTGACTTTTCTTTAGTTTATCAGGTCCATGCCATTTCGTAATATTTCATTTTTATCATCTTAGTAGCTAATATTAATTGATTTAAAATTAGATATATTCTTCATAATTTTCTGTGTTAAAATCAATATTCGCGACCGGTACTGACACCTGGCGGAAATTGCTTGAACTAACACGCCACTTTACTCACTGGAATTTACAGTTAACAATTTATTTAAAAATAAAAATGTTAAAGAAATCAATTGCAACATTTAATTTATTAATTATTATTCATTAATTAATTATTATTCTATTTTGAGTTTCCTGTAGTTTATTATATCTTAGTAGCTAATATCAATTGATTTAAACATTAGATAATGTATTATTAATTTTCATTTTGTTAAAATCTATATTTTGCCCTATGTTAAAGGTGAATGTTATGCGGTAGAGCCATGAAATATTTTAAAATGTATTTCAGCCATTAATATTGTTACACTATGAAGTAAGACCTATTCAAAGTTATTTTTTATATAACATACCAAACATGTATTATTTATTATATTACTATCATCGATTAGAAACGTTAATTTATTATTATTCATTAATAAAGTTGTTATTCTATTTTGAGTTTTTTGAAGTTTATTAGGTTCAGCCATTAATATTGTTATACTATGAAGCAAAACCTATCCAAAGCTATTTTGATAAACCATACCAAATATATCAATAATAATTAACCTGGCGGCAGATGCATATTTAATTATTTCTTACAATAAAAAATTAATATTTTAAGTGGCTTTCTTATTTTCCTATTCCTTTCATTTCTATAAATATCACTTACTACTGTAGAGTACTATTTCATTATACCACCACTTTTTTAGCACTATATGTTTATGATGTTAATAGTTTCATTAAGTTAATAAAAGTGTGAAAAACAGATTCGGAAGATGATTCAGTTATAATGAAGGACACTGGTAAATGATCAATTTCAATATTAGAATTTATTACACAATTGTATCAGTTTGATATTTAATTTGCATTGAGCATTTGATCAAATGTAGTTACAAATTTGGTCAATAGTTTTTCCTACACATTATATATATTCAGCTTATGACATATACAGTGTATAGTTCTTTTATATAAAATTATATATACTTTTTGAGTGTCTTTGTTATTTGCTCCAAGATATAGATTTTATCTGCCACAAGGAAAATTCAATCTTTTATAATATCTAATAAAAAAATCACTCTGCGATATCAACTACTGCGATAATAATGTAAAGGACACTGCAAATTACAATTTGATTTTTCAAACTTTTGATATTGTCATTATTAATTCAGTCTGAGTGGTTAGCCCCGCATGACACCGGCAGATAAAACCCATTAAAATTTCAGCAATAATTTCTATTACATTCTGTTAAATAATCTTTCAAACTTATCCTTGAATTCATATAACACTTTTGTTTTAATCCCTCTAAGTATATTCATGAAAGGGGTCGCCAAATAAGAGATTGAAAAATATATTTCTGAAAATATAATATATCTGTGTTATATAACAATATAAACAGTTTCTTGGCGGGAAAAAGTAAAGCGAATAGAATGATGGACCAAAAAATAAAAAGTACAAAGAATTCATCGTTAGTTTTTAAGCACCGAAATAACACATATAATATTTGGAGCCCGACCTTCTATAAAAGCCGACAAAAGCAATTGGAAAAAAAGGCTGAAAAATGGTTTCCCCGTATATTTGTACAAAAGAGCTATAAATATATAGTTTGAAACTATTTGGAATCACATTATTTTTTTAAAAAATAAAATCATACATAATTTCACTCCGCATCAATGTCACAGTATTTGAGATTAACGGAGGATTACAACCTTCAGGTTTCTTAAGTGTTCTATGATTTTTTTTCCATTTATTCAACATGCCTAAAATTCACAAAAAAAATATTATTCCATCTATTTCAAAGCTCTTTCCTTACTCTAAGAAACAAAAAACTAATGTAATGGTTTTTTCGTTTTAATCCAGCTGGCCATTAACTTTAGAAAAGCTCAACAAACAAGCGCAGTTTACATTTTATCTACTTATCCCTGTGGCAAGTTTCACAAACTCAACAAATGAATTCTTAATCGAAGGAGAATATAGAATAAACTATCTATATATCGTTATTTCACACAGAACTGTACAGTTTTAAAATTTTTTTTACACAAAAAAAATACTACTATATACTCATTGGCAATATTATACACAGGCTTTCGATATTTACATATTATTCTACACACATTTAAATATTATGTAAAATTATGGTTAACAGGTATTTCCTTTAATTCTCTTACAGGGCAAACAATAACAAAATATATTTAGCAATACACAATATAACATGTAAATGTTATAATCGCCACTTTAAATAACTTGGCTACAGGCATTATGCTATATGCTTCCAATGCCTATAAGAGTAATTGACCTTTTTCTTTATTTTCCCTCGTTGAAAGAATGAATACAAACTGAATAAAGATTGACTATGTATTCAACTGTCGATAGAATTATACCTTTCTCCAGTTCCCTAAATAAATCTATCACTGAAATACTCAATAAATGTCATTTAATTGTACTTCATGATGTACCACTTGAAATATGACACTCCAATGAAATCAGAAGAGTACATGAAGGAAAGGTATAATTATATACAGAAGTAGGAGAACAGATACAGAGAAATAGTATTAAAAATGGAAACAAACCTCAAAACAAAAATTAAGGAATAAAATAAAATCCGTCATTAATGTAAATAAAAAACCTACTTCATTAAAAAAATTACAAAATATGAATCCTATTCAAATTAAACATAATGATTAAATAAAGACTGATGTAAAGAAAACCTAATTTATTACAAACGTATAACTGTATTATTTAAAAACTGACTGGTTATTCAAAAACCATTTTTAAATTAATTTTTCACAGAGATTATTTTCTGCCAATGCATTCAAAAGCATAACTTATCTCAATGTAGATGAATTAACAATGGTTTCAAATGCATAAATTGATTTTGGCACTATTACATTTTTTAAAATTCGCAATTTCAGGTTTACATTATTTTTTATGTTATATTTAAAAAATATTAAATACCGCAGTAATAAATAAGTTAGCCGATATCATGAATAATTAAAATATTAGATAAAAGATAGTTTTTCGAATTTGTTATTTGGAGCTTAGTACACTGTATTTAGTTGAAATAAATCATTCACTTACAGCTAATTGTTAACCGACTTTCATTGCACAAATTGTATCCACCTTCTCAAAATATCCATAATTCACCTCTCCCTCAGGGCCGAAACAACAGTACACAGTTTGCTACCAGTGCACAACTGTGGAAAATCGGAAGTGAAACCAACCCAATCATGTTCAAAGGTCGTGTATTCCTTCGTTCACAAAGAAGAAAACGCTATTAACGCCATTGTTGAATGTGACCAATCACACACCTATTAATCTTTTCATACGGAACATCACAAAGGACTTACTACAAAAAAATTCAAAAATACACAGGATTTATATACAAACACGCACAATATATATATTTAACGGAGTGAGGAATAAAGAGGGGAGACTCAAGTGTGTGTGTGTGTGTGTGTGTGTGTGTGTGTGTGATGTATACATAAAATACGATTATCACACAGCGGGAAATGAGAGTGATAAGCCACCGAAGAGTTATTTGCCGTACCAAGCGTTATTGACCATCTGCTGATGCTGGGGGTTCATGGCAGGCGAGGTGAGACCACCGTTCAGTACAGGGAAGTGAGTCTCGAGAGCATGGTTCGATCTGTGATCCCTGAGATCGAACGATTTCACGACCTGGCCGCAGGTGGTGCAACACTCCAGTTTGTTCTTTTTCGACACCTCCTTCGACTGGATCGTCTTCTGATAAAGAGGCCACAGCTCCTGAAAATTCGTTCGGATAATACATTAATTTTTAAATTTTCATAAACCAGGTTTCGTTTAAGGTTTAACCACGAGCATCAAAAATCTAATGTGAGTGTTTGCAGGAGGACGCAATAACTCCAAACTATATATTTATATCTTTACCTAATATATTTAAGCGAAAGTACATTTCAGAGATACATTTTTTTGGTTATCAAAGTGTGCTCTTGTGTTTACTTGAAAAACTCGTGGTTCCCAAGCACCCGCATAAAGGATAAATAAAAATTTATGTAAAATATCGATTAAAAAATTATAATCTGACTTTTATGTATGCGGTCTATCAATAGCAGTGCTGCTTCTCAAGTTGTAATGAATGTGTTACCAGCCTAATTGACGCAAAATAATTTTAAGAATATCGCGTAATTATAGTTCGGATAATACAAAATTAAAAACCCGTTTCTCCTCAACTTTAAGTACCGTGTTCGGGTCATAAATCGATTCATCCGCCGTCCTTTAGAAATCTGGAATTGATATTCACCTGCTGTTTATTGATGTCGGGGAGCAGAGCTAAAAGCTCGGGGAAGAGTTCATCAAAGTTGGCGCCCATCGACTGTTGACAGTGGGCGAAGTACTGGTCGGCGCCGATGAGGCCGCACCTGAACGACACGGACATCTCCTGCAAATCGGTGAGCTCTGGCGAGCCGTATATCCTCGAGACCAGCCACCTGTTCCTCTTGATGAACCCGTTTGGCGACAGGTAGCCGTAGCGGTCGCCGCCTATCTGTGAGAAGAGGCTGTTGTCGGTGTGTACTGGCGAGAAGCCGGGAGGTGGCGGAGGCGCCGGTTTAGTGCGGTCGACGTGTACGCCGCCCGCCAGTGGCCACTTGCCGGAGGCGGCAGCCGCCACGTCGAACCCGGGCGGCACCCTCACCACGTCGCTGAAGCCGGGAGGCCGAGACCGCGTGAAGCTCGGAAATTCCTCTTCGGTCAACACCGGGGCACTTTTACTGCCGCATTTTTTCTTGTCCTCTTTCTTCTTTTCGCTAGGACTGACAATATTATTGAGATTAGTGTCGGCGGTGCTGGTGGAGGCGCAAGAATCCCCCGAGGCCTTATTATTGCCCTTGTCGGCGACAACACCGTTGTTGACATTTTCAGACTTATTGTTCGCTTTACCTTCCTCCGTATTCTGAGATTTATTCGGACCGTTCGATTTTTTCTTAGATTTTTCTCCGCCCTCTTTCTCCTCTGACACGACGTTGTGCTTATTGGATTTGTTCGACGGAGTCGCCTTCTTAGTTTCGGCGGGTGTATTGTTGTTATTATTGCTGTTGTTGGTATTATTGTTATTGTTGTTTTTGGACTTGGATTTCTTCTTTTTGTTTCTGGTGACAGTTACTGGTACGGGTACGGCATCGCTGTCGCTGGACTGAGCGTTGGTCGCGGATGAAGGTGGATTGGGAGGTGGAGGTAAATTCGGAGGGGGAGCCGGTGTGGCACCGGCGGTACTGGCTTTGTTAGGTTTGGAATTGGAAGGTTCTCCGTGTCCACCACTGGAGGTGGGCTGCGAACCCAACGAGGGGAAATCGTTCTCCATGTGAAACGTCCTCTGGCGCGACGAGCCACCGGCCGACTGCTTATGGCCGCTCTCCGCCTTCTGTTTGATGGTGGTCATCTTGGGGTCAGGTTTCTTGCCCGACGACCACTGTGTCGAAGCTACGCTCATGACGGGTATGCCGGCCACCTTCGCCGAACCCGAAAGTGCAGGAAAATTGTGCTCGAAATGGGAGTGCGAATGCGCGGACGAAGACGACACCCTGGTCGTGAAACTGGATGACCTGTGGTTGACGTGGATGGACAAGTTGGGCGGTTTCGTGTTCACCACTGAACTTATGGGCCTGTCCGAATTTACATGGAGGCTGAGCGTTGCCTCTGGGCCTAGTGCAGGAAAATTTTCATCGTTAATAGTAAAACCCCTGGCGCTGGACCTGATAGTGGCCGTCACTTTACTTTGATGTGAGCCTCCGGCACCGCCCGAAGATGCATACGCCCCACTAGTACCGCCAGACCCTCCACTTCCCTTCCCGTTTAAACTGGGAAATTCTTCCATACAGTCTGTTTTCAGTTGAGTTGTCATGTCATCCATTGTGCCTCCTACCGCTCCCAACTCTAACTCTTCTGCCCTATTAATAAATACTGTATTATTAGACTTTTGTATTGAGATATCGTCCCTAGATACGCTTTATTAAAATGTTGATGCTTGTTTCGATTTTATGGAAGTTGATATCGGTTATATATTCTGATTATAATAGTGTATTATATTCATTTTTTGCACTTTATGAACTTGTCTTTTGTATTTTATGCACTTAAAAAAACAAATACCTTGTTAACTAATGATTAACACATTTAATTTGTCTATTAGAATGAATAAAAAAAATATGCATTACCTGACAGTTGTTCTGCCGCCCCTCGATAATCTGACTCTTGGTGCCAATGTGAATTCCAACTCTAATGTTCTTGCCTGTTTCACTCCAGCTTTACCAATAGCCTGACCATGAACACTGGCTCTGTGAGCTGAATTTTATTTAAAACAAAAAATGTATTAAAGTCTAAGATAGTAATTAAACCTATGCTAACTGGCAAATGCAATACTGATAATAACAATAAAACATATGACTATTTAAACTAGACAATTTCAACAAAAATCCATTAATTGTTCACTACAGGAATTACCCTTCAAATCAATTTCTGTACGAAAAACAGCAGTGAATTTTTCATCGTAGCATTCCCCCTCTTCACACAAGAAATGCTCAGTACGAAAATGATCTCGAAGAAAATCGTACGTTCTGAAACATTAATAACATATAAAACATAAAAATATAATTATACCGGTTACTGAATATCCTAATCACCTCCTCAGGCCTTATCAGTCACAGAACTAGTCCAACTGGTCAACTAGTTCAAATTCCTTAAAAAGCTTTGACAAGTTGGTCACTGAAAAATGATAATTTTTATATAATAATTGTATGTGTTTGATAAGGCCAAAAAAGGTGATATGAATAGATCTGATAACCAGTCACAAACCTTGGACCTAAGTGTTAGAAAATATGAAAATGGACAATGCTCAATTTCCATTAATTTATTTCAGATATTAAAAGTTAATTAATTAATTTTTCTGAAATAATATTAAAAGACAAAAAAATAAATAAAAATAACACTGTTATTAATGACACTTTATGCAGTTCAATTAAATATAACATACAGTAACCATGCATACAACGTTTATCTTTATAGTTGCTTATTACCTTGAACTTGCTCTCAATTTTTATACAGGGGTTTCCTCATGCGTACTGAGAGCATTGGCTTATTTTTGGAACCTTTCAGAGACCGATTCGCGGCTGCTAAATATTCTCCCAGTTACAAATATGAATAAGATCTGCATTTAACACAAATCATTCACAACCTAATAATTTCAAATGTACTACTCAGCTATTGTGTCAATAATAATAAGTGAGGACACTACAATAAAATCTCATAAACTAAACCTATTATCAGGAATTTAAATATTATGGATGATTCTAAAGAAACTGCAGCATTGCATGTTATCAACTGTTATGAAATAAAAAATTATTCTTCATATACAATTAACTCTCAATTTTTTTTCAACATAGTTTATATAGTGCAACTGTGATACACTTTGTGATACAGAGGCTTATATCTCCCAATCGATCACTATGCCTTCTCACAACTAAAATCCACGGCAACGGGTGGATTCGAACCATCAACTTCTGGACACCCAAGGCACACACTCAACACCCTGAGCCACTGGGGCTGCCCAAATCTAAGTTAAAACTCAATTTGGGCAATTTAAATTCCAAATAATAGACGTAATATCAACCTGTAATAGTGATCATATCCGTCGGCATCACAGAAGTGACAGTAGAGATGATTGCGCCTCAGATGCCTGTAAAGTTCATCATTGTCCATAAATCTTGTGTCGCAAAACTGACAGAGCGGGTGGCCCCTGTGAGATCTGTCATCGGGGTCACCCTGCCTCCGATGCAATGCCAACTCCTGCCTTGTGTAACACCTTCTCTCTCTGGTCAATATCTAAATATAGTATGGAAAAATTATTACAATAATTCTTTAGTTATATTATCAATATAAAATTAATATGGATAACCCATCACATCCACCAAGAGCAATTATCTTGTTGTATGAGTTATGTTAAATAAATGTTTTATAAATAAAATACTTTTATTTCTGCATTGTTTGAAAAAATGAACAAAGAAACTAACAAAAGTTTATTATTTGTTTATTGTGTCCTGCCTTTTAGTTTTTTTAGTCTTTAGTCCAACTAAGACAATATAAAATCTATATTTCTTAACCTAACATAATATTGGTATTCCTGATATGGCACAGTGTTTTATTGAAGCTCAATCTTCAATAAAATTCACCTTTAAATTTTCGACGCAGAGATCGCAGAAATTGAGCTGGTGCACTCTCCTGACGTGTTCTCTGAGCTGGCCAAAAGTCTGGAACGACTTCCCATCGCATTTTGGACAAGTGTGCGCCAACAGTGTGTGGTATGCCTTTTGAACTTTCTCCGAATCAAAGACAATTTTGAACTTTTTATCTGTCAAGAGGTTGTTGTGTTTTGGTTCTCTGTATGGTCTTACATGCTCTGTGAAAATTACCTGAAAACAATTTGTTTTTAATCGATATTGAAATCTATGTATACAATACTATATGACACACATACTGCTGCTATGTATATGATACACAAAAGCAGCTAATCGGTTATCTAAGTGATAACTATGATAATAATAGTACAGTAATTATATATGTAGCATTTAAAATACTAACATGTCTCATAAAGTAATAAACGATACATTTTTATCATCATAACCAAGGAGGTATAGATTAATTCGAAATAAACGAAGGGGTTATGCGGGGTGGCGGCGTTTACGCTGGGTAAAATAACCTATCCCCGCATTACTATAATAGCATGGTCCGGAGGTTACCGCAGCATAACATCCGGGCAGACAACTCGAAAATATCAGAAACGGATAATCTACCGTGGATTTGCGATTGGAATGGTATTCGAAACGCTTATTCCGCAACGTCGGTCGACATCGGCCCAAAGATAACAGCTGACAGATGTTACGCTAATGATCGCAACACGCAAGGTTTGGCTCGGATCGCGGTATTTCGAGGTTTCTCGAGGACGGACACCGGGAAAGGTTCGTTATCGCGCTGCGGGCATTTATCTTGCCGAGCCCGCGGCCGCCTCGAGAGTGCCGTTTAGAGGGCCGAAACTCACCGTGGGCATATCCTGCCTGCAAATCGGGCATTCGTTCTGCAGACAGAGGACCCGCATACGGGTCGAACACTCGTAGCAGACCGGATGATCGCACTGCCCTATCGAATAGATTTCGACTCCCTTGTAGCAGACAATGCACGCGTTTTCTTGTACTTCTTCGCTGCCCTTCGATGCCATCTCTTCTATACCCAACATGGACAACTTGCTCACAACTGCCATCGAAGTCAGGATCATACGGCCTAGGTAAATATCAGCTGGCCAATGCCGCCTTGATCGCACTGATCTGTAATTCGTGTAGAATTCGATTTAAAATATCTCGTAAGAAATACCGTTAACTAATTTAAAACGCATTTGGTTTACTTACAATTTTTTAATTCGACTTACAATCCTAATAGACGTTGTTCTTCCTTTGTGACGATAATAGTAAAATAAAAAAAACAATAAAATGAATTTTGTTCAGCGATATTTCTGGTTAAGATTTGTTTTAGAACCTCTGAATATTTAAAATGATAGAGCGTTTAAAATTATAGAATCTTCAAACCTGTTATTATTACTGTCTATACATCACACTCACTGGTCTTCTTTAATCTCATCTAGTACGCCAGCAACTGCAGATCGGGCTTCAGCAATGAAAAAATATATGTACATAAATTTTTTGTTTTTAATTTTTCCTGTGTTGCCTATAGATGCATAACAAAATTGTTACTTTCAACTATCACACATTTTCGTTTATCACTTGAATTTCTTTTGAGTTTGTCCAGTAACTAGGTGCTAGGTCCTTTCTTGGAAAGCATGTATCATGATTCCAAATGAGCAAATAATAATCAATGACGATTTGTGGAAGTAACATGGCTGAAACTATTTTTTATTTTATTTTAGTATAATAGGTAATTAATATCCGATCATAAAATATTAATTTTATAATCACTATATTATTACATCTATACATTTTGTATATTTTTCCTTGCTGTATTTGTTTTTTGATTATTTATTCATTGTTAAACAAAATTTAATTGCAATTCTCTTTTGAAATATAAATAATATTTTAGAAAAAAAACCTCTTTATGCTCAACTCATGTCTTAATTAGCAGTACCATAGAACACATTTTTATAAAAGTTTTTATTTTGTTAAATGTGTATATGATATCTAGATATCAGTTGTTTTTTTTATACTAAGATTAACATGTTACCAAATAATGCCAATACCTTATTTCTTATTCTTGAATTATTCCCTTCATGAAAATTCTAACATTAGAACTCATATTGGGCCAAAGAATGTGTAAGGACAATTAATTCACCAGACACTGATCCTATCAGTTGAGCTGAAACATTTGTTAAACATGTGTCAGATTTATGTAATAATTTTTTTTTAGTTCCCTCTCGTTGAATTCAAACAGTCAATTGTGCAAAGATGTCTCATTACATACGAATACACACTATTATATTCTCTTATATATAACATATATATTTCTTTTATTGCAATAAAGAATATTAAACAGCAAGCTTTATGTTGAAGAAAGGGGCCTGATAAATTGCTGATTAATGATAAAATTGTTAATTTATAAAAACAATAACTTATATTTAGAAAAAAATATTTACACATTTTCCACTACTGGTTGCATTATTGTTTTTGTGTATTCTATAAAATGTAAGTCCTGTAAAAGTTGTGTCAACCTATTAAAATGCCTCTCGGTGAATGGAATAAGCTGTTCAATTATAGAAGGCGGTGCTTTCAGTCTTCCGGCAGCTATGTCCTCCAAAAGTATGGAAACCAACAACTGAAAATAATGATTTTAATAAGTTTAATAATATATTTGAATGAAACATTTATTTAATGAACAATAACTCACATCATAATTAAACCAATTGAATAACCTTATGATTTAATTTGTATTTTGTCTAGGTCTAATATAAATTTTAGCAGGAAAGATGTTTGACAATAAAATTATAGCATAATCAGATTTAATACATTTTATAGATTATAAAATTCAATAATATGAAACATGGCACTTTCAACATCCCTGTCGTCAATTTATTTTACTATTCATAACAAATTATTGAAAAATTATGAACTGATGTTAAATCTGATTATTTTTTAAAAAAGAAATAATAAATTGAAATGTTTAAATTTACCTGAGCTGGATAACAAAACTTGCTGTTTGTATTCCATCGTGTGGCACATTTGAGCAAGGTTTGTTTTTCGTCCATGTCCAATTCTTTGACCGTGTTGGATAAACTGGCAGAGTCAGTTTTCATTACATCTAAAATCATAATACACCTAGTAAGAGATAATTGTGAAATGGCAAAGTGAAACTAAATGTTCCAGACCGGTCAATAAATATTACTGACAGAAATGCTCCATCAGCACCGTACACGCATAAGTGCATCACTCATTTAGTGGCAGAATTCTACTGAAGATGGTGAGGTATTATAATAATACACAGAAAATAATATATATATTCTATAGCTCAGTCAGTAACAACATTAGCATGGTGGTCTATTGAGCCTCACTGTTAAAAAAAAATGTGAATGAAAAAAATATGCTTTTCTCCCAGTTGTAAATGTAAATTTAATAATCACTGAATTACCTTGAACAATTCTGAGAACTGTGGCTGGCCTGTCAAGTGTCAAAGCAAGTTTGAGTGCGTTTAACAGATCATTCGACTGTAGCAAGTTGGCCAAACGTTGGTCCTGTGCTATCTTCATATGTTCAGCAACAGCCTTTTCCAGTCTTGTCTCTTCAGTCACGTCCTGCCAAACTACGACTATTGAGTCGCAACCACCGGACACAAAATGCGTCTCATCCCGCCTTACTGTAAACAATATACATTTTAATTGTATTAAAGGTGGCATGCAACTGATTTAATATATGACAGAGATGTGGTAAACTTATACTTCAATTTGTTTTCATCCAATGTTCATGTTCCAGTTATCATATCTATGCATCAATAAAATTGCTGAAGAATTCATTAAAAAAATACAACATTCTGGATAAAATTGTACTGCTGATTTTTGTATGCTTTATTCACATTTTTTATCTATTATTTAAAAAGTAACAATTTAATTTATGGTTGTAAATTACTTCTTCCTAATTTATTTTTAATTAGAGTTTTACTCTAATGTTATGGACATTATGTAAAGCTTTCTAATCATGTTATAAATTTGCAATTTATTTTTATTAATATTACATATCATAAAATGTAATTTTAATGTATGGTAAATAGAAACTAATTTTTTTATATCCTTGCTTATTGCTTCTGTAGCAAATTGGCAACTTGAGGCTATAAAATTTGTGATGCGCAAATTTATAGTTTTCTAATTACAACAGTCAATAATTAGGTTGAGAGATATAAATACCTGCAAGTGCCCAAATTTTGGCCTCATGTTTGTCAAATGATGCTGTGCATTCGCTAGTTTTAATGCACCACAGTTTAACAAGTCCATCTCCACCTGCACTCAACACCTGAGTTCCTCTAGACAAGAAGTGTCCTCTCAACACTGATGAATCATGCCCTTCCAAGGTCTAGAACAAAATAAAATAGAGTACACTATTAGAACTTATTACTTATAGAACAAGGACATTATTTAGTATTTCTTAAAATGAGATATTAAATGGTAAAAATACTCGTGAGATATAAAAATAATTTATGCACTGACAAAAATAAAATCCAAACAAATAGATTTTTACCTCTTTAATTATCAGTTTAAATAGGAGAAAAAATAGAATCAACTGCTGGGCATAGTCTGGTGAAAAATTATGTAAAATAATAAACAGTAAGATTCATGGAATATTACAAGCGCCATAACTACAAAAGTTAGTGAGTTCATATGCCGATAGATTTCTCACAAGCAGATATGTCAAGACATACGTTACTACTAAACACTGATACATTAGTAAAGTATAATTAATCAAAATTAATTAATCAAACAGCTATTAATTTCTTGTTCAAAATTGGGTACCTTCAAGCAGGATAAATCTGAGAGTGACCAGAGTTTGAGCGTGGCATCAGCTGACGTTGTAAGAAGTACCTGATCGATTGGTGAAAATGTACATGACCAAATGCTTCTTTTGTGGCCTTTAAATACACCCAACAATGAGAGGTCATCACTGCTCCAAAGCTGTTGACAAAAAAATATACACATAAATAATGAAAAATTATTTTTTCTGTGTATACGAGTTACAATAGAAATGTAGTAATGACAATCAAATAGCTTACTGCATTAAACATGTTTCCATAACTGTGTCCTACTTCTCCTTTAATAATTTAATTCACTTAATTTAATTTTTACAGTTTTAAGTTCATTATGAACAAAATAATTGTATTTATCTAATAATCTTTGTATTGCTATATCATTTTTATTATAGAAAAAAAAACGGTTTTATATTTGTGTATTTACCATAAAAAAATAAAATGTGATTTTTGTATAATTGTTTCTAAAACATTAGATGAAAAGACAATGTTGTTAATAAAATTATTATCTTACAGATATTAAAACACAAAGTCTTTGAACAGATTTAATGAAGTTTCACATCTTGATGATAGATTAGTAGTATTATCCCATAAAACTGATTAATTATATCAGATTTATTACCTTTGCTGTTTTGTCAAGAGAAGCGGTTGCTATCAATTTGTCATTAGGTGAAACTGATACACAGTTGATGTCCTTTTCATGAGCAATTTTTGCTGCTTTAACATTAAGAATTTCAGGTTTTTCTGAACCTGAAAAAATATTATTTTAATCACCATTGATCAATGAATGAGCATATTTGTGGTCTCCTTGTTATACATAATGGTCTATCTTATTCTCAACAAATGTTTAACTCAGATTTCAACATTAGCAAGACTTAGTACAATTAAACCTGGAAAATAAAATATATATATTTCAACCTCCAGTCTATAGAAATTTTTAAATAATGAATATGTTTCTGTAACAAACTGACTATGATTGAAAAATGATCGTTTTTATCGGTAAGATAACTGTATACACAGATGGAAGTATAAACAATTTTGTAACAGTTATTTTTTTAATTGAACACTGAGTATACTTACTCAAGTTGATTTGTTTTGGTATGTCCCACAGCTTTATAGTTGTGTCTTGGGATACAGAGACTATGAAATCTGCTACCATTTGACTGAGAGCAACATCACTCACAGAGCTGTTGTGCTTCAGGCCTGAACAGACACAGTTGACCTTGTCATCCTGTATCATCCACAATCTGATTGAATTGTCCTACAAAAATATACCGTTTTCCCATAAAACAATCAGTTGTTTTGGGTCACCCCACAAGTAAATTTAAGAAATAGGAACACAGAACTGGTGTAGTAGATGATTATGAATTAAAATTTAAAACCTCAGATGTTAGGCTGAGAGCTTGAGTAATTTTCCTTGAGCAATTTTGGGGAAGAAGAAACATGAAAAAATTTTGCTGACCTTTGTCCTGTTCTAAGGCAGGGAAGGACTCATCTTTTTTTTAATAAAGTACTTTTGTAAATAACTAGTAATAAGGTTTGTAACATTTTAAAATTAAATTCTATTCCTACTACAAACTTTTTAAAGGATGAAGCTATTATCAATAAATATGTTCTTCTTTATTAATATATCTATACTCAGATTTGGAAAGTTGGATAACACTACATATATTAAAAAGGATGTTATGGTTAAAATTATTTCACCCAAAAGCAAAACAGTTAATGCAACACAATACTTTAGAGAGAGAGAGAGAGAGAGAGAGAGAGTGAGAAAAATAATTAAATTGCAAAGGAGAAAAGAATAAATGAATGAATTATCTTATTAGTCATTTCAAAATATAAATGCAATAATTTAGTTATTTATTACCTAAATTATTAAAAATAAATAATTATAATTTAATTTTAATAATAAATTATGAAACTTTCCTTTTTTTATAATTTAAAATAACAGTAGATTCTCAAAATGGGAAATTATGCTTGAAATTAGAACATCAGTTGTTAGTAAAATTAAAGGAACAATGTAATAAATGTTTATAGACGACTAAAAAATATGACTACATATTAGATATCTATGCACCAACATGATCACACAAATTATGTGAAAAATGTGATAAAGAAAAATTCAAGATTACCTTAGAAGCTGATGCAAAAAGGCATAAATTGGCAGGTGTTGAAGCAAGAGAAACAACCAAATCTGAGTGTCCGCGTAGGAGCTGACAGTTCATGTCATCCATATTGTACAATTTTATGTCAGCACTATTTGTGGCGACAACCATATGTTTTTCTTTGGGTCCAACCAAAATTATGTCTAATACTTCATCAGAGAAACCTATCAACTGAAAATAGAATTTAGAACTAAACCTTTATTTAAGTCAAGATATAAAATATACTTTTAATGAAGAAATAATATTACTTATTACAAATTATACATTGCTGTAAATTGTTGTAATTATATTTCTTAATGTCTTTTTACAATATTTCAAACAAATTAAGATATCATAGATTTGGTTCATCTTTACCAAAATAGTTAAAGAAGGAATTTATAAATAAATTGCAAGTTAATCACGAAATATTTATAACCTATATATTTTTGTAATACATATAACAGCAGTTATGATAATTATTGTGTCTTCTGGATATTATCTTGAGATTCTGAATATTTGCAGCGGATGACATATGTTAGGTTTTTTATTAAAATTGATTTGCAATGATTTTTTACAACTGTAAATTATGTATGTAAGTTGAACCAACTTAAATTATGATGATGGGATGAGCGATGATTTGTTTGACTTACTACAAAAACAGAAAATATTATGAACAGAATGTACATGAAAAATGAAATAGGTGAGTGAATTTCAAAATATTCAGAACTAATGAAGTGAATATGTAATAACTGCAATAGTCTAGTACCTGTTTTTTACATTCGAATGTGGAAAAATCATGAATGATTATATTGTGATCTGCAGATGCCACTGCAACAGATAATGTATTCTTGTTGTAGAGAAGTTTGGTGATGGCCAGACCACCCTCTTCAGTGGATTTTGAGATCAGAGAATTCTTTTGGACATAGAGCTCGACACCATTTAAAACATCCCAGACTCGGATAATGCCTGCACACAATAAATAAATGATATTTAAATTTTCCAGGAAACAATTTCAACATCAAATATAAAACCCTCAAAGAAAAATACCCTCTGTCATGAAATAATTTACTTATGAACTTTAATATTGCAATACTTCAATCTAATGTACAAAGTATTTGGTCTACAGCTCTAGCATGACTGTATAAGCTGAACATGTTAAAACAAATACATAAAGAACAATGTAACTTAATATATATATATATATATATATATATATATATATATATATCTGGATAAATTATTAACCTTTGTCACCTCCAGTAGCCACATATATTCCCCCTTTGACTTTTCTGTCTTCATCGGGAATTGTATAAGTCTCATTATCCAACACAACTGCAGCCTCCAAACATTCATAAAGAGGCAAAGTTTTTATTTGCTTACCACTCTCAAAGTCCCAAAGGATCAACACATTATCTCTACCACAACTGTACAAACATATGAAAAAATAGAATTCAGTATATTTTATTTACATAATTATGTTTCAATATTCAGTAAAATTTGCCATTAGAAATTAGAAAGATTTTTTCAGCCAGAAAATAACAGAAATGAATTTTCTGGAAGGATACTTAAAACCCATTACAGAGCAGGTGTATATAACTATATACAATTGATTGAAATTTTCTAGTCATTACACCTTAAAAATAAATAGTTGGATTTTTTTATTAATTCACTGTTTATAATATAGTGATAAAAATATATAGAATGTTTTACCATTTAAAATTATGTGTTCAAAACTAAACTGACAATGCCTTATTATTCATTTTGTTGTGTTTTGCTACATTCCATTTGGAAAAAAATTCTTGAATCAGTGAATAATAAAAATTAATTTTTATATGTTGTCACCATAATAACAACCAACTACTGTAATTGTTATGAATTATATTATTATTAAATGATGATTAAAGCTATTAAATGTATGAATATTCAGGACAGTGTATAATTTCAAAATATACTTGGGAGGCTGAAAAGTAAACAGAGAAGTGTTTTTAATAAGAATTCGTAACCTTTCCTAGCCAAGTTTTTATTTGGTTTTAATTCCAATTATACAAAGTTGTGTAGAATAATTAATAATATTTAAGAATATAATAAATAATTTATAAAATATAAACAACTAATAACTGAAAGAGAAGATATCTCCATTTGTTAGACAATAACATTTTCCATAATGTTATAGAAACATTGTGTAATTACTTACAGTATAAAATAAATTCCTAAAGGCGTTAATGGTTGAGAATACATTAATTTTCTGGTCAAAAATTACTGAAAGTAGATCTCACCTGACAATGTACTTGCCATTAGGATGAAAATCCAATCCAGTTACTTTACTGTAATGGCCTTTCAGAGTGAGTATAACCTGTCCTGTTTCTATGTCCCAACCTTTAATTGTTGTATCATCTCCAGCTCCGAAAACTAATTTTTTCCCTTTGGAATACTCATTAAATTTTAACACACTGTAAAAGAAAATTGGCTAATCTGAATGAATTCCATGAATTGAACATGCACAATAATAATTCATACCAGTAAATTATAATATAGACTATGTTCTGTTCTTATTATCCTAATTGTTCAGTTGGATTGAAGGAATTTTCTGATAAAGTTATCTCCATTATTAATCATGTATTCCATCTTAATCTTAATTAATCATCATATCACAGAAACAAATTTATGAACCAACCAGGTCATATGTTTCACATTGAAACTCCAAATGATCATAATTCATATAATACAAAATTGCAATTAATACACAAAACTAGGTAGTATCATACATGAATTGATAAGCAAAACAGTGGAACAATACAAACAAAATCTTACTGTTAACAATTTTCCAAAGATTATAGTATTACAGCAATATTTCTGCTATTGTCAACTGTTTAATATAAACTAAAATATAGCTTAGTGCTGTTTAACTTAAAATAAGGAAAACAGTCTGGGTACAATTTTGTTATTCTGTAAGGTAAATCAAACTCCCAAACAACTCTGAATCATTTGAGTGACCAGATGATTAGCACCACCATATCCTTAATTTAATTAATTTTCTTTGGTTGTTAAGTTGTGAAGTTGTTAAGATAAACCTAACCTGAATTAAACTAATTCTTAACCAAATTTAATCTAACACCTAGAGTACAGTTTTTTGTTTAGATGTAGACAAAAAAACAGACAAATGCCTTTAGCCACTGTCCCCTTCAATACAATTCAGTTCAATGTAAAACTATATGTAACAGTTGTGTAAAAAATTATAAATATTCCAATACAGTTTACATTCGATCAATGACCAAACCCAGAGAATGTGGACATAATCTTTCAAATCAGAGTCACAAGATATAGGCCAAGTGAAGGAAACAGGCAACCACAGAAGCCATCTTTTTTATCTATACAATACTTTACCTGATAACACCTTGGACACCCTGTAAATTGTGTGTACATGCATGATGATATAAGTCCCAAATCCTGATACTTGAATCAGATCCGCCAGAAGCAAGGAGTGATCCATCCTTGGACAAAGCCAATTTGGCAACAGACCCCTTGTGAATTACACGCCAGTGCTGAACAATACTTCCATCTATAAATTAAAAAAAAGGAAACTGAATTTTGTGCTTTGAAATGAAATATTGGTTGGGAGTTTGGGGGTAATATAATAATACAATAATATACATACTATTAATACATTTGAAATATGCATTTTAAACATTAAATGTTGGCAATTGTTGACTAATACAAGTGGTTTAGTGGTGGGATTATTGTTCTATTAATATTTCCATTTATTTTGTTTGAACTTTTGAAATGGAATGCAAAAATGAATATAAAAATGTCTGCTGCATATTTTTTACATAATGAACTTTCCACAACAGTTGAGAACTGTCAATAATAAACAATCAGAATCAGTGACTATTTAGTGCAATTTAATAATAAATAACTCAAACTAAATAGTTTTCACAAAACTCAAATGCACTGCTACATGACATCTTAAGTTCACAATAGATCATTTTAATTTCTCATTTAGAGAATGACAATGCCTAATTTAAATTCAGAAAGGATCACACATTAGGACTTTACCATTAAGATCCCACAATTTGAAGAGGCCACTTCTGTGAGCAGAAACAACATTTTGACCATCTCTGCTCAAAACGAATGTAGTCACAAAGTCTTCTTTTTCATCCGGACTTGTTGCTTCATTACCAAGGACTTTATCAACTTTCCCATCACTCAAATTCAACACCTGTATTGATGAACCGCACTGACAAAGGAGTTGCTTGCCATCTTCTGTCCACTGAACATAAAAAAAAACTTAAATAACATGGGATTGAAATAATTGTAGTGAAATTACTTACGAAATCTAATCATTTGGAATAGGATATTTCCTACTCATAAGACAAAATCAAATAATTTATTCTAGACCTCAGAAATATACATTAAGATATGTGGTAACAATAAGGTATGACTGAGGGGCGAGAAAAGCCCCATATGCAAATAAGTATTGAAGTTAGTTAGTCAATAAAACAGTTAATGCAACAGACATACCTCTAAATCTCCACCAGTATAAAATGCCTTATATACAGACTCAACTTTATACCTGTAAGTGAAAAAGTTTGCCATTAATTAAATCATGTTCAACATGTCTATCGAAAAGAATAACTATTAAACCCATTACTGATTTCGTTCCAAATCATTAATGACACAAGAAGTTAAGGCCGCTCTAACAACATTTAAACTTACACTTCCTTTTGCGTTGAAGCCATTCTCTAAACAATCATTCACTAATATTAAACTACACAGTCAAATATAAAAAAGAAATAGTCTAAAACAAAAAAGGAGGTTTCACTAGTCAACCATGCGTTCATTACTGTCCACTCCTAACCTGTTTCTTTAAAACCTTTTCAAGTTACTTCACGAGGCAATATAAATGCATTTTACTGCTAAGCCGCATTGAAGTGAATAAAATGTCACTAATGTTTCTATAAATATATTTTAAATAATAACTACTATTCTATTTAATCCGCGTATCCGAGTACCGTTTATTATGAAACTTTCAAAGTTCATAGCTCACTAGCCTAATTATAATAAGCGGGTATAATTATAATATCGAGTTAGCTTCAAGCTAATTTTTAGCTCTCCACGCATAATACTATTATTTCAATAGCTTAAAAACAAAAAAAAATACCGCCAACTGAGTTGCGAGTGGTAACACTGAACAGGCGCTCAATTAAGTTAGAATTGAAAAATCGTTTACAAAATAGAAAGTTCTTAATTCCTCACAAGCGCCAAATGCTTCTAAACAATTCAAGTTCTTTTCAAGACACTAATATTTTATTTTCTTGTTGTTCAGTCGTTTTTAGTTGGCATCAGCGAAAGCTTTGTTCTAATACCACCTGGCGACTGGTTATTTAAAATTAAATTCTGAACTAATTTAATTTAGCTACATAAACCTAAGGGAACAGCTCCACCGATGTAAGAAACGTCCATGAAATAAGGATTTATACAATTATTTATACAAGGATTTATACGACGTTGGAGGTTCCCCTGGAACTACCCATAATATGCTCATTCTTGCTCCCTATTCTGTACCTATTCTTTGCATCATGTAGAGTGTAGATATTGTAAAAAATGTTGGTCTAGTGTAGCTAAAATAAGAGAGAAATTCTGCAAAAAATGTATTGGAGCTTTCCACGTAGATGAAAGGACACCGAGGCACCTTCCCGAGAACGTTTCTCAAAGTTTTCCAATAAAGTTTTTCCAACGGCTGCCCCGTTAGTGCCAGATTTAATTTCCTTCAAACTCCGTGCTCTATGAATTGGAATTATCCTAGAACAACTGTCTGTCGGCAGCGTAACTGAAGCGGAATGGAGGAACTTTATTTTCGCACACTACATGAAGTATATACAGACGAATGAAGACTTCTGTGACCGGTGTTGGATGAAATATCTGACTGGTATGGGATCAAGTTCGCTATTGAAAGAGGAACTTTTCACTTGGAGATAAGGCGTAGTATTCATCATTTCAGTTAAATGTATCTATCTCAAGGTGTTTGGAACGTCGCTATCCAGCCTGCCGAGGGGTTAACTGAAATTGCATAATAAAATTATAATAGATATACTGTAATAACTTTAAGACCTGAAAACATGCAGTGGCCGTTGTGGGAGTTTGACGCTGAAACCTCAAGGAGTATCAGAAGAGTCAGAAGCAGAAGGAAGAAGAATTTACATCATCTCTCGAATTACGAATTACAATAATCTCTTATTTTCACATCTAATCGGTATGGATTAATTCGAATAGTTGGTCTTAAGAATGATAGTTAATGTTACTTTATTACGTACTTCCGTTTAAGGCATTAATTAGTGTAAATATTTTAAATTATAACTGGAGTTTTACTTTAAAAAATGTACACGAATATGTTTCTACGGAGATTATTAATGAAGTCACCCATCAAGTGATATTAATGATTTCAGAATTCAGTCTCAGAACATAATTGAGTCTAGCGCGAAGGCTACGGCTCTCCTTAATCGTTAAATCCAGAAATGGCTCTGGAAGCGTCCTTTCCTGTATTTTTTTTTGCCTGAAAACTGTCTTTTCCGCCCTTTAAGAAGTTCCACCGTTCTCCAAAAGAGTTTTTTTCCCCGGGTGAGTGTCTACCCGGGTGTTTAAATAATTAACGGCTGGGTGTGTGGATGGGAACAGTCGCCTCGAGGTGGTGCCCGGCCTCCGACGTAAATAACTAATGCCTTATTTTCTTCTGAACCATTTCCCAGCCCAGGGGAGAAGCAGGGAAAGCCCGAGTATTTGGTTTAAAATTAATAAGCCTCTATTTTTTTGTCTTATTTCGCCCATATAATTGCTGGCAAGGGCGAGAGAATAAGTTCGTGACAATTCAAGGGGTGTTTACGGCGGATTAAAATTTTCAAAATTTGGCCCAACTCAATAATAATCCTTTCTCAGAAAAAACCAGGCCCTTATATAGTCCTATTAAAAAAATCGGAGTTGGAGACTGTGGCTTTCCTATTAAAAACAATTGAGCTTAAATGTGGTTGTCTATTTTGTTTTTTCCTACTCGAAAAAATAAGTTAGGAAGGGAGAGCAGATTTCTTGTTATTGTGCTTTGTTTACCCTTTTCAAAAATGTGGGCGAAGCAAGCAAATTTGGAAGCATCTGCCGCGGATCCGCACGCTGTTGAAGTAATTGAAGTATATCTAGGTTGTCAAGGAAGCGTTTCTTTATTATAGATAAACTTTTATTGGTATGTCACAGTGGGTAAAGTGGGCGCTTATAATTCTGCGATGAAATTGTGTCGAGCTTCAATTGACAATATCCGTCTCACTCAAATGTTGTCGACTAAGTTGAAGCCGCCGGTCTAAGTTTGCCGCGTGTCTGACTCTCCGGGCTACAAAGCCCCGAGATGTGGTTGGGGGTGAGGTGCCAACTCTCCAAACTTGACTTGGAGCTTTGGCCCTCGGGCCACATCTTGAATAGTTCCCTTCCGGCCATACTGATAATGCGCAGGGAGGTCAGTATCGTGGAGGCTTTATAACTTAAAAAAATAACGTATTTTTGTGAAGAACTAAATTACATTTGTATAAATGTAAAACTTCATATTAGTGTACAATATATTTTTCGTTTTCTTTTTGTTAACATTTAATTGTTCTTAATAAATATGCATCTATCCTAGTTTTTTTTACTGTTACTAATTGACTTTTTATTTACTCCCTCACGAAATTGTCCATTTCACTAATTGCTCAACCCCCGTCATGAAGGTGACACCAATTAGTGAGCAACTACTGTAATATATTTATATTTGTTTCGCGGGGGGGGGGGGTTTGTAATGGTCACTAGAATCGAGGCTAACAAAAAAGCTTTGTCAAGTGGCAAATCGAAAATTTCAGAGCCCGAACCTAAATGTTTAAAAAATAAAACGTTGCCAGTGGCGAGTTACACATAGGAGTGACCCCTCACACCCTCATGGCAATAATCCGAATACCTTATCGGTCTGTATTTCAGGGCAGCGGCGTGCCCCCCACCCCCGGTTTTATTTTTTACAAGGCAATAATTTTCGTTCGGACCTCCACTAGCGGAGATCCCCCCCCCTCTCTCTCTCTCTGTAAATAAGTAAAAAACAACTTTATAGGAGGTCGTGAACTGGTTGTGGGAACTGGGGCCCATCAGCCCTTTAAAGTGGCCCTCCCACGGCCGCATTATTTATACATGAGGCCGGGCAACCACCAAGCCGCCCCTGACCGGCGAACGTTTTCCAGGGGACGGACTTCGGAAACTTGGTCACATACTGTACGGATAGAATGATCGGGAGCAAGTCTCAGAGTTTGGCAACCATTGGGTAAAACGATTTGGATACCAAACTCGATATTTTTATTTCACGTCGGAAAGGATTCTGCTACTGAAGACGTATGGCTGGAATATGTGTGGCCGAAATCGGTCTAGCAAAAGGCTAAATCAACGAGAGGAGACATGAGTGAAAACTAAAGAAAAAATACCACATACTGTGTGAACAGTTTTAGGTGCGGACAACTTGACACAGTCGATATAGTTCTGGGGAAAACAGCGGCCGGTTGGGCAGTCGTAATTGCCTCATTATAATACTGAAACCAAGCTACTTATGTTCTAGGGTAGTGTGATAAAAGAGCGATCAAATAAGGGATGTACTTAGGCTTAACAAAATTTTCCCTTAAGGGGCAAAAGATGATGAATCATCTTCCATCTCACAAATCGATCGTGACATGACGCATAGGCCGAGGGCGGAAATTACCTGCTTGACGTTTCATGCAGCGTCTGCGAAAAAGCGCCGGTCATAAATAAAAGTTGAAATATTTCACTATTGAGAAAACAGAGATTCCAGTCCATCGCACCATCTTTAATGCTGCCTGTTAACATTGGCAACGAGGTTAACAGGTATCTCAGTCGCATCTAACCTGGAACCCGGCTTCGGCTACCTAAAGTACCGATGAGGCCCTGAGAATAGTCCCATCGCTCAAAATCATTTCATCGTTCGCTGTCACGCGGTGCATAGAACTCAGAATTAATGAGCGGCCATAGGCCAAAGCCCAGGAAGTTTCAAACTGCACAATCCATCTTTACATCAACACCTCATTACATCACGCCCGAGTTACATCACCTTATCCTCAACCCACTTGTTTCCCAGCTTTCTTCCTCTCCCCGCTACAGATTTAAACGGTAATGGTCACGTGGTAGAAGTCAATGTTAGGTAATTTAACATACATTTCGCCGCCCCTCATTTAGCCCTAACATCAATTGGGCGGATAACATCTATTCTGGGATATAATTTCTATAGATAGTACTTATTATTTTATATTAATAAAATTAGACAGAGTTTTTCGTTGTAATCAAGAAACACCAGATTAGAAATTATTTTGCATGTTTGAATGAAACATTCTTTCTTCACTCGCCTCTTTAGTTATTGTACTCATCCAGTCAGAAATTGAACGGGAATTTAACTACTCTATTAATACTATCGCACTTGTGATTTAATTGTTTAAAAGACATCATTCTATATGTAGTTTCAGTTTCTATAACATGCCTTAGTTCTCCTTTTACGGGACTAACCAGTATATAACTTGAAAACTTGTTCATTTTATTAGATTTCTTGAAAAATAATTCAGGAGGTAATAACTACGTTTTGGGCTTTTTTTGCACTCAGTTTAATTAATGAGTCGACTTCATTTTCCTTTTTCTTCTATTACGTTTTTTCCCCTCGTTATGTCTCACTATTTTTAGCTTAATTTAAAATATTTGTTAGGTGACCCGCGAACACTCGCAGTACCATCGTTGTCGCAATCTCCAGCCCCCACTCGTCTATTTCGCTTTATCCTAAAACGGTCTCTGCTTGTCATCGTGTACCACACTAGCAACTGCTAAACAACACCTACTGAACAACTCTACTGAGGATGGCGAGAAACCGAAAACGCTCTGGCAGAACTCGAGAATGTATTATTTTGACACGAATATCTCTCTCCGTCGAAATATAATGGATTACACATACATTAAATCGTCTGTTCGACAACAGAGATAATTTGATTATCTCTGTTTGCGTGTATCGTTTCGAATAACACCGGAGAAATTTAAACGTACCACTCCTGGTTTTTAAACATAACATTAGAGGGTCGGAAGACCCTGAACTGAATTCCTTTTCAAAAATATGTCTTTCTACGGCACTCGTTGTACGCGAGGCATTCAATCCCCGTTTTCATATCGGGAAGTTGCAAAAAGCATGACGTATAGTGAAAAGTTAAAAAAATGTAAAGAAAAAGCAATGTTCAAATCAACGCGAGGAAGTAGAGCGTCGGTTGTGAAGTGAGTTGTTTCTGAAAATGTTTGTCTTTTAGCCGGCTGTTTATTTAATATAAATACGGCGGGGTTGAACCCCGCCTCCCTCGCCACGTTCCAATACCTTGAATAACATCCCGCAGTGCAAATATTAAGTTTTAAATCCATAGTATAGGAATCAACGTGATACAGACTTTACAGCACATCTGGGACATGTTTTTCAAAATTAACCCAACATATTATTTTTTTTTCCGGCGCTCACTTGCGACGATTAGAGAGCTTAATTATCCATTTTCGATATTTAATTACGCATATCCGGTTCGGAAATTTTATTTATTTCATTAGAATGTTGTATGTCGAATTCCATCATCGCAGAGACACGCGGTACTGGCGGGGAAAGAAACCCATTTATTAATTTTTTCAATTATCGAAAGTGCTTTCAGGGGAAACTTCTCGGTTACCTTTCCTTGAATAGAACTGAGCGCTGGGACGACTTTTCCGTGGCAGACTTGTGGGCGAATGACTCGTCTCAGTTCTCGACTTGACTGGCTAATATTTCTGTCGACTTCAATTAATTACTTCCAAATCACCCCTCCTCCTATTGCCTTTCCGCCGTCTGTCTCTTTCCACTTCCTACACCTCGGGGAGAACCGGTATTATTTCCCGTTCTTAATAATAAAAACAAAATGTAGCGGGGCCAGCTTGAGATTTCATTCCACCCGATTTTTAAAGGCGGTCGAGTAGTCCGATAATTCAAGATAATTTGGAAGAATGAATTTCGGAAGAATTACAAAATAGGAAAACCTCAAATGACGCGATCGATTTCCGTACAACAGTATTACTTAGTATTTCAAAAATTTACTGGCTGCGTGAAATTTTCGTGAAAACTACATTGACACTGTGAAACGAATAAACTACAAGGTTAATTATTTTTTAATTTATCATATACTAGAATAGCCAGTTTAGCCTCATTAGTGGCCTCATTACCGTGCGCGAAACCGATATTTTGTAGGAACAATTCTGGATTTCTAATAATTTTTTATTTAGAACAATCTAGCCACGGTCCCAAATCGCCCTACCTTCCAGAGACGATTCGGCTAATTCGATTTTGGAGCGCGCAGAGTGTATACGAATTGTCAACAAAATTAAACGGCCTCAAAGTTGGGAGGCGTAAAATATGATTTTTGTCAATTCTCCCCTCTTCCTCCTCCTTGTCGGGCTTGGATTATAATTTCTTTGTTCGAGTTCAACTTTAAAACTTTCTTTATTGGGGCGGGAGAGCCCCACCCCTCTCAACCTCCCTGGGGGGTTGAGCAGGAGAACAAAAGTTTGAAAAACCTCGTTATAAGAAAGTCAGAAACGTTAAGAAAAAAAAGGACAAATTAATTGTCGACTCTTGTCCACGCATCATCATCGAATAATTGGTAGGGAAAGAAGGGAAAATATTCTCTCAGCCTTTTTGTAAAGGTTTCAATAAGGAGAACGGACTACACGTGAATGAAAGAGAATGAATTCAAGCATCCGACTAAGTCTATGACTTAGAAAGCTTTAAGCCGTCTTCAAGACAAGTATTAATTACAACATTATTTATGTTGACATGAATGACTAATGCATTCCAGCAGAGGGATTGTCTATTAGCGAGGAAATTGTTCTCTTGGCATTGGAATCGTACACACGACCCTTACGGTTATGTCCAAAGGATAACTTATTCGGAAGATCGATCCGTTCTCCTTTTCCTTTAATTCCCGGTCTAGTTGTTCGGACTAAGCTTAGTAGGCGGTCGGAGTGATGGGAGACCATGAAGAGAGAGCGGGAGAAAGGTGAGAGAAATCCCGAAAAAACGGGGCCGTTGAAAGGGCCTCGCTGTGGGGGTACATGGACGTGGTTTAAGGTCACATTGGTTTCTTTTTAACAAATACCGCTTTTAATATAACCTATTGTTCGATGTTCAAAAGTATATTTCGAACCAATTTGTGTGTGTAAACATATGGGGATACTTTAAATAATTCCCTAAGATCTTAATATAGCAAATAATTCCGAAACAACGAATACGCAGGATAAATACAATTTTTATGAAAATAACACGATAAACTCTGAATTATTACTATAACTTATTAATGTTTAAGTTATAAATTTGTGAGGGATTGGAAAATCGCGTGATTCCCCACCCTCTAGGTTGATCATGGTTGTATAGAACTTCATACGACTATTCCAATTTTAGACGGATTATGAGACTTTTGTTTCTCTTCTCGATTGTTCTGCACTCTTGTCGCACGGGAGCTGCGTGTTCGTCCTTCCGGAAGAAATCCCTCCCCCCACACTTAGTGGGGTCCACGTGGGTTCGGAAAATATCCGCGATATTATGACAGTCTTAAACATTATGGCTGACTAACTTCCGGTGGAATCGCGCAATACTGTGGGAAGAACCTCGGTTGGCGGTGGTTCACCACCTGCTGCAACTCCGGGATTTCAGTACGTGGTTTCAGTACTCTTACTGGTTCCATCGTCCGTGGACTCAGTACCGACTGAAGAGTAGATCAATTGGGGATCAATAGGTCTATATGGAGCGTCGTTAATCCTCATTAATTACAACTTATTTGTTCTCGTATTACTGAACCATCCTTAGTGAAATTGTTTTCCTGTATCTCTACCGCCTCCCTAATAATCATATTGTTTTTCGTTTCCTCAAATTCTAGGGTGTCCTGTTCTTACAGCCTGTTCAGCTTCTGCGGATTTAGTTGGCCTGTCAAGTTTTATGTTCCTCTTGTGTTCCGTGAATAAAACCGCGATATGTGGGGTCCTCGGGAACGGCTCCGCCACCTACATCGCGGTATTTTCAATTAAATTTGCAGTGGTCCTTATCGATTGGCGAAGGTCGTCGGCCCCCGGACAGACGATACCGCCCTTTCCCCAACCAACCGCCCCGGTAGTGGCGAAGACGAGTAGATAGACCGCCCGACAACAAGGAGTAGGATCACTAAAGCAAACACGAAAGGGAGAGAGAGAGAAAGAGAGAGCGAGAGGGAGGGAGTGAGTGAGAGAGAAAGAGAGGCCCTCGGCCGGGGGGTCTTTGTAGGCCCAAGATTAAGTGGGGATTCGATGGGATTAACTCCCATCAAAGATTGAACCCCGGGCAGATTGCTTGGATAAGGCGGCAGAATTGGGCGACGCCGGAACCAACTTTTTCCACGAACACTCCTCCCCCCGTTCAAATAGCCCGCCCTGCTATTGGGATCATCACTAATACTCTACAGTAGAAAAACAGAAATTGAATGCAATAATGAGTACACTGGAGTTAGCAAAGATCAATACTGTTAATCGATTCAAATTTACAACTGGATCGACTTTCCACCATAGTAATTTTACTATAAGTATTATTTCTAACCGGTCCCAATGAAAATGTATAAATTACAAAATTAATTTTTCGCCTAGATTATGTTTTCATATATATTCCGTTCTTATCATTTCCTTTGTGTGGAATAAAATTAGACAAGGTCTTGAAAAAAAGGTCGACTCCGTTGCTCTTTCCTTGGAGCACAAAAGGACTGCTCCTACAAAAATGCGTTCGTATATTACTTCACAAACATTTTTATTCGTTGTTTTTCGCTACTGTGTTCTGTGTTTCAAGACTTCCTCCGGTGTAAGTTAGTCAAAGGCACAACACGTCTAATAAGTTTGCTATTAAGTCTAATATAAAAATGTTTGTTTAAATAATGTTCTCGAGAACATACTTGACGTCTCACGACGTAGAATTGACTTTTCAAACCGTTCCCAGGACTGCAATTAAATGAAAAGAGCGCAGATCCAGGAAAAGCCTTCGAATTCTGGCCGCGGATCTTTCAAAACATTCTTCCGCACATTGGAAGCCAAATTTATATTAACAGTTAAATGACACGTCCATTTTACGTTCTATATCTTCCATATTCGCCATATACCGTAAAGTCGGACGTAAACCAAAAAAGGGCCGGTGGTAGCAGTTAAAAAAAAAACATTTCCTGTATTGCAATACAGAGAAAACAACAGTTTGTTTTTTTGGCTGTCGACTGTCGCGTCCAGTGCCCTGTTTGTACGCTTCCGCGCGGTTGGAATCCCACGCCTCCGCTGCTCCCGTATTTGGGGATTGGGGTGGTCAACAAAGCGCATTAATTGACTACGAACTAATTATTAACTATAACGGCCGGTGAGGATGGGGAAATCAACACTCGAGGCCCCCTCCCACCCCGAACCATCTAATTGGCTCAACTGTCTTCCTAATTATTTGACTAAAGTTAGCCGATAATTTATGCCAACGGCAACAGGAAAGCGGTGACGGAGTGGAAAAATGTTACAAATATTCCCCCGCCACTGGAAACAGCCGATAAACCGGGAATATATTGTATAAACTATATTTTTATATCTTATATAATTCTTATATGTTACTGTTTCATTAATTTTCTGACAGAATGCCATTGGAGCCGATTTATCAGGAATAACACAAAATTTCCGATTTCTAAAACCATTATTGTAGATGATCTGTAATGTAACGTTTAAATAGTCAGTTTATTTATAAGTTTGAATTAAATACTACGTATCACTTACAAAATTAGATGACAATATTTTTTTGTTGACTTGTTTCAGAATGGGGTTTTAAACCAATATTGCATCCGGTGAAAATACCTTTTTTCAGATTTAAAAGATCCTCAGTTAGGTAAAGATTGACAAATCGAATGGAAAATTAAGTTTCAATAGAAGGAGAGCGCAGGACTGAATCAGAGTTTTTAAGGTTTCCCAGTGACCTAGTTCGCTTTTCGGAATTTCCCAATTAACATTTCACGCTCCTAGTTACTTTTACCGGCGATTTCTCCTTCATATTATAATAAATGTGAATTATTCCTGTGGGAAGAGTTGGTCTAAAAATATGCGGCGAGCTACAAAAGATAGAATGAAAGTTGTTTTGGTAAATTTATTCAATTTATTTAAGAAAACATTAAAATGTAGTAGGTAATATAAAAATGAATATATCCCCGCGGGCTAACGCCGACCCCTGGGCTAGACTATACATAATGTATATTAATTTAAGATACCGGTTTGTAGTTACGCGAGGATCATCGTTTTGCTTTCCTCTGTCCACCATTAGATGATTTTCCTATGATTTCCTCCTAGACCCGAATGTGACTATTAGATATTCCGAGTATCGTCCTTTTGCCACTACAAGCAAGGGTCAGAATTGTCGTGTATTGAACATACAAGATTAGAGATATGAAAGTTTTGAGAAATTTCCGGTGTTATTGGTTGTGTGTGTGTGTGTTGCTATTGTTCGTGTAACGCTCGGCCTTAATTCACGTATCGCGAGCTCACGTTCGTCTCTTTATCTCGTCCGGAGCACTCCCCCTACCAACCGCGCTTAGCAACTGTTCAGCCTATTCGGCTATGGCGTGCCGAACATGGAGGACTGCATAAACCTGCAATGCGGGGTACGAAGTACTCCAAGCGGTCTAGCGGCCGCCGTGGTAACAAATACATGAAACGCGATCCACGGAAATTCTATATCCGCCAATAAAAGTGTGTCGTTATCGTCGTAATTACAGCCCGGGCGGATTCTGCCATGCGGGGTCTATTTCGGTCTGGAAAAAAATGAATAATACATAAGTCCGAACGTGTGGCGATAACGGAAACAAATATATTAAACGAAAAAATTAGTAAAATACAAATAACTATTTGACCTTTCATGCACTAGACCGGCTACACAATTAATCAATCCAATCTCTGCTCCTTTACCTTTGATTTTCATCTTTCGCCATTAAGATGGCACTACTTAATCCGCTCGTTTAAGCATTTTGAACAGTATAACAGTAAAAACAGTACAAAATACAAGACAAAGAACTGATACTTGTTTAGTCGAGGACAAATTTGACTCCATATAAATCACGACACCTATTTAGTTCCCCAATAAAATTGAGGGGACGTATTTTTTTGAATCAAAGCTTCGGCGGACACCCCACCGGAAGGTGGCCCAGATAATCCGTTAGATCGGTGATCGATCCCCGGGTCTCGTTACGGGCAATTTTAGCCGGCGGTGCTCCCCTACCCACATTCAAATTCATTGGCAGTTGCCTGCCGGGCCGTGGGCAGCTCTAAGGAAATGAGCCGCCTCTCGACCCGACCGGGGCCATCATTTTTTTCCCCTCTCCAACCCTTCCCTCACTTATCCCGAGAGGGATGGAGAGACGGAGAGAGAGAGAGAGAGGGAGGGAGGGAGAGATATAGGGAGGGATGCCGTGGAGCCCATCCCATCATGATGCTCCTCCTGAAGTCTAGAGGCGCTGCTGTTAGCCCCCCATCATACGCCCTTTGAATATTTTCCACCGAGAGGGGGATGTGTGCGTGTCCCTACCGCCAGCCACTATCACACTCTCGCCTCCCATCCGCATACTATATGCATGAATGCTCTTACATATGCTTACGCTCCCCCTTCCCCTACAAGCTATGTGTCTACTAAACCGAAATAGACTGGAGATATATTGAGGGTTATGAATTTTATTGGTGTAATTGAAGGCATTTACGATTTTTCACAAAAGGAAAAATCTATCTTTCAGTTCACAGGATTAATACGGATAATAGAATTCGTTTATTAGGGAGATATAAAACATACATACCGTGCGGGGATTTCTGAAACTGTTTAAGATTACAAAGTACATTAAAGGAAAATAAACAATGAGATCATAGAACCGAATCAGAGAGTGGGGACAGAGTATATATTAGATGATAGTATGAAAGATAATATGATATTTCAGTGCAATCACATGTAGAGGGGGTTGTCCTCCTCCTTTAGTAAATTATTTTTGAGAACAAATAAATGATATTAAGATAACGCGATGCTTAACGCTTGCATTGCAGCGCAATGAAACGATGAATGGTTTAGCCTGTTTGTTCACTCTCGAAATCCGAAATTCATGGCATCTTGAATCACCACTTCGAGGGGCGGCGTGAATATCGAATATGGGGCACCGCTTCCAATACGGCAGTGCGAACGGACGACGGATTAATATTTGATGAACTGTCTCATGTACCGTTCGAATTTTAATCCCGGACGCAGAAATACGATTTATTGAGGGTAAACACGGTGCTTCGGAAAGTTTCTTCGCCAAGAACGAGGCTGGATAAACAGCAGTATCACTTTGGGAACACCTCGCAACAAAGACATCAGAAATTTCCGCGAATATAACACAAGATAAAAATCACAATCACACGGCGACGAAATTTCATTTCAATATATTTTCTCATCCGACCTTCAGTACTGTTAAAGGTTTATATTGGCTTAGGGAATTTACTCTGAATGATTTTTGCAATAGACCTATTACTTGGCATTCAGGTGGTAGTTTTTTTTATGAGAACAATCCAGGGGCTTTATCATGGCACTACGTATGTTTATGGCCTTATGCTATTTTATAGTGGGGGGGAGGGGCTCGTGTAGGGGCTCACCTGTTGCTTCTCTGTGAATACCGCTCTCATTAACTTATCTCGACGCTACGCGCTGGCGCAGGGATAAGATCGCGTTAATACGAGCTCTTAAACCCTATCCAGTTATAGGACGTCCCTAAGTGCCAGTATAAATCCATCCGTCAGTCACTTTAAAGCGAATTTTACCTGTAGGATCCCTCGTTCGGCATTCATATTCCCGTCTGAATAGATGAGACGCTCAGATATCTGGTGAAGTATCCACTATCATCAACGAGCCCACGATGAAATAATTTAGGACGGGCTGTGTGGAATGCAATTTTGAGGTAATTGTTTTCCCGAATATCAGGTTCATCATCACCACCACGCGCATCAATGTCTCCACTACCATGATACCAAAGTTCTGAGGGAAACTAAACCCTATATATGAAAACGTTACGCACTAACATATAAGATTTTCGTCGAAGTTTTTCGCTTTCGAGTTTTCTTTCTTTCTGACTTGGTAATTCCGTCAGGCCGAAGGAGGACTACTCCCTTTAAGAAATATTACGGAACAAAAATTGGAAGCGGTAGAGAGTGTAGGAAGACTGGTAGAAAAGGAAATGGAAGGAAAAAAGAACCGTAAAACGGTTAAAACTAAAGATTGAAGTCGAAACTCAATTTGGATTCACTCCAACTGGGTCCCTCCCACCGCATGATGGATCGAATTTTCGGCCTCTGTGTGCTTGTACGGGTATAGAATTATAAAATACCTACGGCAATCATATCCGCTTATCAATACAAAAAACGAATATAAAAAGGTTTAGTTTATTTGTTTAAATTTGAAGTGGGATTAGTAAAAGAACCAGGGAAATTAATGACAATATTGTATTAAGATATCTCCAAGAACGAAGGTTTGTGGAAGGGACCAACGATGAATAGGAAATAAACGAACAGAGGTTAATTTTAAGGAACCAGTCGCCAAGCGGTATGAGAGCTACACTTTCACCGATGTTAACCAGGCGAGTGAATGAACTAATCAATGTCAAATAAGACCGTTATTTACACACAGTGCCTGGAGTGGTGTACAGACCCAATCAACCAACATCCCCATTTCACGTTAATACAGAAGAAAACTTATACAGCGGCATATAACATTGAACATCCCTCACGAAATACAAAGTGATAGTTAAGGCTATCTTCCTCAAGATGAGTCTTGGCCCAAAGAGTTGCGGTCCCGCTGAGAGCATTTATTTTGTATGTGTGAAATTTAGAAGGCGAGATATGGATGAAAGTCGAAACCCTAGAACGCGTGGAAGTTAGTGGAATAAATAAAAAATACAAACTAAAATGATAAAATTCATTTGAGATGAATCAGTTTCGACAACCCCCCCCCCGGAACTTTTCCCATCGGGACCGTTTCGAGGACCACATTTTCATATGCACTTGGTGCATTTTAATTTACAGTAAAAATCTCTTGATGCAGCACTCTTAACGTTTAATCTAGTACGGTTTAATCAGTTCAAAGGCTGTTTTAAACATGTACCGACAACTCAATAGGGAAAATTCAGTGAAAAAAGCAGTGTAACAAAATATGTCACACCATTCACTCTCTGTCATGTAGTACGTGATTAATTAAGCGATTTCGTGCCTCCAATTGCCTTGTTCGGGCCAATGCTCTTATGAAAACGACAATTTATCAATTTAAAAAAACGATGAGCAATTAACTCGCTTATTTGGTCACAAGCTGTACTAATGATGATGCAGTTTCTCCCCGGTTCTCTCTGCAGTTTCGATTAAAATAAAAAAATGTTATATAAGAACTTTAATTTTATGATACAAGACAGGAATACAATGGAAAAAGATTGTCGTGTTGAAGCGACTGCGGAGTGTTGAAATACTAAGCTGATTTGGCGTCAAGGAAATACGTGACCGAAATGTAAATTCTGTTTCTCGGAATCGGGTTCTTGTAAATATAATTCTAACTTAAGTAAATGTGAATATTTTTTTATGTAAACCTATTAATTTCTTAGATTAATATGAAATATACCGCATATAGTAATTATTTTAATTAAATTATTCGACCCGAAGTTTAACATAGATAATCTGCTTAGGTGTTTGATTTCAAAATCTAGGCATCAATCCATTCATTCATAAATATTTGAATAAATAAAAAAATTTCATTATCATCCATTATTTTGGCCTTTTTACACTCTTTTGGTCTTCTCTTATGGTCTTTGCTACACTAGCTGATTTGGTTTCAGATTTTAGTCGTGGTAAGTAGCTTTTGAATGAAGTGCTCTTTTTTCTTCTTATAAAATAGTAACAGTGCAGAACAACGTTCACTAGAGTCGACCGGTGACTGACTTGCAGTCCTAACCAAAATGGAAACAATAAATCGAACATCTGATAAGAATATCCCAACTGCCGACTGTACATTTAATATTTCATTTACTTTCTGCGACCTAGAATAGGGTAGGACCCCTTATTTGTCCTAGGGGTCCGATATAGAGTTGAGAGGCTGCGACCTGTTTTGCGGGTAGCATAGCTCCGGGGGGCACGATCGCCCCCTCTTCCAAACTGATTTATTGCAGTTATTACAAGACGGTTTCGCCCCACTCCCATCCCATCGCTTTGTCTCTCTCGCACTCACGTTCTTCTAACAATAGCGCCCTCTCTGTCGCATCCCACCCCCAACTTCGCCCCTGCTGCCGGCGGCCCTCCTCCTTCATCAGATATTTAGCAACACGAGGCCCGGGGCGGCATCATCTGCAGTGATGCCACACCACGTGCTCTAAACTTCCCCCTCCTCCCCACCCCTATCCTGGCGGAGGCATTACGTATTCGCTGCAGAGCCGCCCCCGCAACGGACGCCTTTTCCTCCAGCCCCCAGCGACTCGATTCATTATTTTTTATAAATTTTACAATCCGCCGGGACCGCCCCCTGTCTCCTAACCTCTACACTACAGTACATATATATCCGTCTTATGTTTTCTGCGCCCGCCTCTCTCTATCGTTTCTAGTTTGCCCACGATTACACTATAAAAATGTTATTATTATTATTTCAAGAAGGTGTCCCCTCTTCCGTATCCTTAGAGGCCTCTTTAACGTTGTTGGCCGGATGGAATTTCTGAAATTGTACACCATGAAAGTATTCTGAAATTTCTAGGAGCAATCGATTATACAATATTCATGTAAATCAACGAATAAACTCATGTATCGCTTGCCGGAACAAATCACTTGTCCCCATGGAAGGGGACAGGGATAGGGATGCATTGAGGAATAGGTAAGAGGCTGAAGCAACATCGAGAATGAGCCCACGAGAATGACCTAAAAAAAAGATACTACCAGAACAATGAGAGTTCATTAACACTGATAAATTTTGTATAAAGATTCCTGCCAAATTCCGCACACATTCACTAATGCGCCATTTAATTGTCCAAAATAAATACCAACTCCAAAAACCATCCAATCTCGCGCGGAAGTATAACAAAATCGCGAATGGCTCCGCAGCAGGGACAATTTGCTTAATGTGGTTCCTGAAACTCAAAGTACACATTCAAGTTTCCGTTTTCCAAACTAGACGATCAAAATCGAGATTGCTTCAACAGATGCGCTCGCGTGATGCGTAATTTTTGATGCCTTTTTAAATAACGAGACTTTCACAGGAGACGGGATGATCGAGAAAATGTTAAAAGTTCAAACGGCTATTGCCGTTAGTCTTTACTCAGTCCTCTCGTTGTATCCATAAGTGAGAAAGGCATTTGACGAACCGTTTCTATTAGCACACTGCAGCCGCTCTATCGCTTAAAACAATGGTGAAAGGTCAGGGCGTTTTCAGACATAGAAAGCAGACTGAAACATAGACGTCTACCCTGTCAATCCTCGAAAGTTTGACGAATATATAAACTTGCTTTACGGGCACTTACATTAGATGATCGCGCGTGCGATTCATTTAAGATCTACTTTCGCTTGCCCAATTTGTCCCGTTTCTCCTCCTTCACTCCGTTAGCAACTTGAGTACTCTCCTGCTCATACGCGTCAGGTTTCAGAATCACAGGTTAAATCCAGATGATTGTTATACTAGGAGAGTGCCATGAGATTATATTTTGAATAAAGGCTGATGATATTATCCTTTTATTACATACAAATAAGCGCGCGCAACAAATATGGCAATTGGGGTTTTTGGTTAAATTTGAGAAATATTTTTCGTACAGCTTTTGGTGCAGTTACATCCCTAGAATGAAATCGCCACGCCTTCAACATAAAATGTTGCCAGGACATGACGAACGACACCACGATATTTTCTATATGTTTCATTGTATTTAAGAAGTGTCCTAGTGTATTAACTAACCTATCAAATAATAATTTTGAAACCCATTCCGAAGACAAGAAAGTTGGGATGTTCCCATGTATGTGGGACAAGGATAACCGGACTCGGATTTCTCTCCCCCGTCAGATGGATGAACGATGCGTTAAATTAGGCATAATTATCGCTTTCGAAAGTTCCCAAAGCTTTATAAGAAAATATACTTTCGCTTTTCATTGAGACCCGGTCCCCGACCTCAACCATTTGACCTCTTGGAAGAGGGTCTAAGATTTTAGGGAATAGAGAAGTATTCATTTCTCAGTTTTGTTCACATTTGAATAATAATATGGTATGTATGCGTTGCCTGTCTTAGAGGTTACAGACTTATGACTTGGACCAAGGGGCAAACAAACCCTTCACGCACCACAGTAAAAAAGAAGTTCATACATTTAGTGCCCGTTCAAGTGACCTGAACCCAGAGTGACAAACAAGAATCCAAATCCAGGGTAGTAGAATGACGTGAGTCACGGATACGAGACACCTCAGGTAGAACGCTCGTGCCTCAGTCTCGTGAGGTACAAGTGGTTGCCAAGGTCACAGGTAAAGAAGACGTGTGCTGTTAGAAAATCACGGGGTTCTTCCGTATGTGTTCACCGGCCGGAGAATACCATCATTCCGGGCACATGCTGGTAGAGCAGGGATATTTATTACTGCTCGTAAGGACTTTAGTGTTAGTAAGAGAGCGGGTAATAGCAGGTTATCAGGTTACCGGAAATAGATCCATTGCAGATGACCTCCGCCACTACCGAATGTAAGAAGATGGAAGGAGACCTCAAGAAAAAATAGGAAGAGATGGGGAAAGACTGGATTCATTGAAGGGTATCCTACGAGTGCGCTCAAACAATTCGCAAGGAAGTATTTTTCTTTCCCAACGACCCACAATCTCCGGTGAAAGCAAATTTAGCATTCCCCCTTAAACGAAGTTCTAGGCAACCCTGGGAACAGGATGGGGTGGTTTGTTCGTCAACGAGAAAAAGCGTCCCTAATGAAGATCCGCGGGGAATAACAACAGAAAGGATGGAGAAATAATTAAGCTCAGCCATTCAGCGCCAGTCGCTAGCATGGGAGCGAAACTTCCACTGATGCCAGAAGAGGCAGTGAACGATAAGAATAGCACTATACAAGCGCAGGGTTTCCTTCATTTTTACAGTTAGTTACTGCAGAGCAACTCACTACACTACTTGGAGCTCTCAGACTGGTTTAGCCTAGACAAATTAGGCCCAACATTTTAATTTACTTCTCTTTTCTGTTGTGATACTCCAGTCCAGTCTAATGCTGTGGTCTTATTATTAAATCACTGTATATTTACAATAGCCAACAATTTTCTAGGCCATGCCTCTTTATGGGGTCGGTAGCACAAATGTTATACATTTTGGTTTGTGAGATCTGGTGGGCGAAAGTTTTTATATGTATATAACTTCTTCGTATTTGTTCAAACAATAGCTACCTATTATTGAATAATGTTCCAACGGACCATATATTTCCTCGAGTGTAACGTATTTCGTTTGTCTTCTGCCATTCGTCTGAATATAAACAGGTGACTGACAAAGTAACAAAGGATACACTTTCGCATGCTCACCAGCGCAGTTAGACAATGTGCAATAACGTTTCGCCCGTCTAGTTCCGTATGTGGAACCGTGTAAACTTCACGAATCCGGAACGTCATTACGCGTTGACGCGTCCTTGTGATGACTCCATTTGCCCGCAATTGTTTACGGTTTAGTGTCTATTTGATTTTATTAACAGTAGCAACAACGATGAGCGGTAACAATACCTCGTTAGTTTGTGCCTTCGTGTTGTGTTCACCTGGCGGAGAGATGCTGTTATTAGTCTTCGCGATAAAATTCTAAAAATGTCGTACAAAGAAGCTTCTAAAGTAAGAAATGAAACTTATATATAAAACAATCCCGGGGGGTGCCCGAAAAGAACACTTCGAAGTCGTTAGAGAAGCGATTTAAAAAAGTTCATTATTACTACGCCCCGGCTTTAGGCAATTAACCTGCCTAATGGGTAATCCGGCCACCTCGATTAAAGGGCAAATTAACTTGAGAGCGGGATAATATCTGGAGAGCTTGGTTAGGAGTAACTGAGACATCTTCAAAACCCTGTATTCACCTTGGACCCTTGTAAGTTGTACCGGTTAGAGTTCTACACTTTCACTATCAACTGACTTTTGTGTTGAGTACACGTCAGATACATGAAGGTATCAGTGTCAGGTTCTCAAATCAGAGAAGTGTTATGAAAGTATTGAAGGCGAATATCTGAGGAAGCAATATTTTAACAATATATATTTGAAACTTAGACAATGACTGATGAGCCCAACTTATCTTACTGCGTTAATGATAATGCTTTTTAGGAACAGTATTATTGAACTATTATAATGGTCAATAGAGCTATTAGCCTTAGTTTTCCGAATGTTAATTTAGACAACACGATTAAAAAAATCTGTACACGCCTGTCAGCATCCGAAGTGATATTCGTTTTTATTAAATAAATGGAAGAATCTTTTATTCCTCATTGCAGTAAGGGAACAAACCGCTACCTGGTCTATTGGCTTGGCGCTTCATAGTGGTATGGACAGCCTGAGTGACAGCGAATAATATGTCTGTATTTGACGCTGGCCTTGCGTTATGAAGGTCCTATTTAAGGAAGACGGCTATAAAAGCCGCTTCCAGGCGGTAAGCCGGCGTTAAGTCGGTCCCGAGGACAAGAGCCGGCGGAGGCGGAGGCTGAGGCTAAGCCACATCGATCGGGACTCCAACAGACGAAACCGCCCCTCTCCTACCTTCGGGGGCTTCGGGACAAAGTTCGATTAAACTAGCCCGGGGACACTTCCGGTCATTAATTAAATCCCAGCCCCTATTGGCCACCAAGAGATATGAGACTTGTATTGGAGTAATGATTCAAAGGCGGAATTGCAGCAGCACTTCAAAGGTAGTTGAAAGATTATTTATACGACTATATATACATGCGACGGATGATCATGAAAGGAAGATATTTCCTTTTTTTTTATTAACTCAAAATTTGAAATGAAAATTTAAACTAAAAAAGGAACTCGATAATTGGCCACTAATGCACCTGAACAAAAAGAAACTAGACTAAATTCATGACGGTGGGAATTCTTCATATATTTTTCTACACATATTTACGGCCAGGTTGCGGGTAGAGGGGAGGAGATCGCAACAGAGACGATACCCACAGATCCGAACCACCAAAACAGGTGACTTAAATTAAACCTTATTATTATTGCGCACGTTGTTAATTTTTATTTAAACAAGACAGCAAATGAGATGTTGTCGTGGTATCTTACAGCTTGGCATTTTTCCTAATTAACTTGCGAGGCCCCAAACTTGTTACGGTACAACATAACGTTGCGCCGGATTCCCAAAGCTTTGTTCCCTTAAGGATACGTGTAGGCTTTCCGGTCCTTGTTAAATTTACAAGGATACATGCTCGTGAACAACCCCGCAATGTCTACCAAGGGTGAAGCGCTTTAAACCACGCTTTAATTTTCTTTTGTAGCCCCACACGCAAAGTTTATTCATTAGCTAATTATAATGAAGAATCATAATTAAAAATCTGAAAATTAAATAGTCGACTTATTGTTATATTATTTTGAAAATGGAATACAAACTACATAGTTTGTCTGCGTTTAAATATTGTTGCAGAAACAAGATTGTTAATTTAAAAATTAGTCTTTCGAAAAACAATTCTATAATAAATTATGATTTTCCTGAGATTTATAATAATTCGAATACTAAATCGGGTTCTACATAATATTTTATTGAAGGCATAATAACCACTGCTAAGTAGTTCGGTAACCTGTTTTCAGATTAACTTTCCTGAATTTCCCTCAAAATTGGAATGTTGATCAATTGTTTCCCCAGAGCGCGCGTTCATAATTTGGCCGTAATCCCAAGCGAATTCGAGTAATGACATGCGTAGAGAGGGAGACCCGAACCGGACGTGCACGTAATGCTTGCCGAATTGGTTTTGTGCCCGCTGGGTATTACTTAGGCGTAATAAGTTATCGTAGCTCCGCCCTTTAGTTTCCCAGTTCTACGGCTTCCAAATGGACAAATCAACATCTCAAAGAAATTTTACACGGTACAAGGGTCAAAAGTGTGGGTTTTGAACATTAGAAACCAAAATAAATTGATTTTAAATTTGCTAAATATTAGACTATAGAAACATTTATTTACTCGAGAAAAATTTTGAAGACACAAATTTCTGGAAAAGGCTTTTGGAAAGGAGACGCCAAATATTGAATGATTATGAATTTCTAATACGGTAATCGGTTGTACAATTGTTGAGTTACAAGCCAAAACAGTAACAAAAGAACAAAGACAGCTCAATTAAGACGAGGTTATTGTTTTTATTTAAGACCTGGATTAAATAAGACTCGGAAAGAAAATAAATTGGGAAGAGAGGGTTTTTGAATAATTAAAGAATCAACTACTATAAAGTATCCCCGGACTTCGCGACTTGATTTCTTAACGCTCGGAGGTTAAATGCATTCCTTCGTTTAAATATTTACAGGCTGTTACAGGCTTAAAACGACTCGCCCACGTTTATACGTCTTGCCGTTAAGAAAGCATAAAAAGACTCAAGACGCGTAGTCCCATTAAATTCTGATACGATATAACCAGGTTGGGTACATAAAGTAAACGCGTAGTACTGATAGTCTAGGATGAATTTCCAATATGAAAATTGCTTTATAAATTGAGTTCTTTTAAATAATCAAAAAATGAAAAAAAAATTTAACAATCACTGGGAACCCAAAAAATTCAAGATAATAACTAACGGAATCTCACAACAGCGTAAAGCACTTCTTATTCTATATAAATACCAACCAGTTATTTACAGGAGGTTTACCATCGACTTTTCTTTCCAAATAATTTATGTTTATATTTATATTTTATCCAAATAATGTATTTTTGGCGAATAATATGTCGCTAGGCTATTTTTAAGCATAGTTATGATTTTCATAGGAGAGTTAAAATGAATTTTGCTCTCGGAATTGATTAACATTTTATTATTTCTTCTCTATTTTTTTATATAGATGTTGCCAGTGACTGGACGAAAACTAACGCTCATTGAACGCGCTTTCGGTTTCAGCATTGTCGAAGCGGACTTATTATTCAGTAACTTTGCAGCCACCGCGGATGAATGAAGTTACACAAACGATCTGGAGTCGAATGCCGGTCAGAAAAAGTACGCTTTGTTGACACCACCCGATGAAGCATAGCAAAGTTCCTTGGAGTGAATCTAGGAGGGTTCGATTCACATCGTCGAATCTGTCACCTACTTTATGGTTACGGTTTCACTTCCGTGCCAATTCAGATCCAAACGGCGAGAAAATTGCGTACTTACTAAGATTGTGGGTCATTTATTCATTGACATAAAACAGTGTAGTTTGTTTTCAACTGTGTTGTTGAGGAACCGTTCTAATATTAAAATTACGACTACAGAATACTAGTCACACTATTCACTGTGTTCTCCTTTCATGTGTGTCGGGTCCAATTGAAGCCGAAACCGAAGGCATCCCGAACGTTCCCAGGCCTCCCGGGAATGAAATTCATGAACTATTCAGGGTTCACGTCAGTAAAGGTAAACAGGTTACTAATTACTGCTAGGGCTACTAGTAAAGGTATTTTCAGACCGGAAATGATGGTTTCAATTGTAGGTAAAAAAGAAAAATAGAAGACCGATAAAAAATTCTCGGGTGGCAACTTTTAGGAATGTTTAAATTTATTCTCTCGTTTTAAACATGTAAGGTGAATGGGGGAGAGGGGGCTTCGTCCGATCAATCCAACATGGTGGGCCCCCGCCCGGCCGTTAGGAGAAGGAGGAGGAAGGTTCGCTCCATTAGATTAAAAATTAAGTATTCAGAAGTGTTGGTGTGGAGCGGGAGCATGGAGCGGGGTAGAAATATCCTGGGCCCGGGACCCTTATTATCCTCCTTGCGCTACCGATATGCCGGAAAATTCGCCGGGAAAACTGTACATGAGCGTAACTCCCCCATGTACGAACGGGCTTTGCCCCTTTTTTCACCAGGAAAATTGTTTCCGCCCTTACGTGTAGAATCGCCGATGCCGAGGAACGAGCAGTGGGAGGCCTATACGGAATGTATAAGCTAATGGTCCGGTATCGGACTCGCACCTGCCCACGTACTCTAAATATTCAACTTCCGTATCTACTGGGTGCACTAATGTGCTACTATATTTTTATAAGTCTGAATTTATAAGAATTTTTGTTGTTTTACATCACTCTAGCTTATTTGGTCTTCATTCGGTTTTCGCCACATTCAACAGCATTCAGTTAGTCGATTAGTGAGTGAACTAAGAGTGTTGGTTGCCTAATGGTGTTTCTGGCTGTTGAGATTACACCTTTGTTCCAGAAATTTTAATAAAAATTATTTCAGAGAGTGGATAGGATGGTTCTTTTCCGTAGTTTTGGCCATGTAATAAGATGGCCATTTAATTCACCCCCCTCCCCCACAGCCACCACATTTTCAAATAAAATTACATTTTGCGAAACGCGAAAGTACCGAATTAATCAGGGGAATTCGAACGAGCATTGTAACAAGCGCATGCAAGTTACGTAACTCCCGATTGGCGGATAGGCCCTATAGAATCGGAGTCTCGAATATTGCCCTGATTGGGCCGGAGTGGACGTGAGACGACTGAAAAAGGACGGAGCGATGGGCGGCCGACGCTGGCTGGACAGGGACGGAAAAACAGAGAGTGGGGTAGAGCCTGAGGTAAGCCTCATTAAGCTAATTTGTTTCGACCCTCGTTTGTTTGCCGAGCCGTCTGTTCCGTCCCCTTGACGTAATCAGACGCCACTCTTTCATCACCGACGTCGTCGTCACCTTCCTACTTACAAATTACAGGCACAAACACAAATCCCGGCCAGTCAACGGTATTGGTCTTGTGTTTTAATTGAATTGTTTCGCGGGGACCTTTGTTGAAGTTGGACCTCAACAATATTCCACAATAAACACGCTCACACTCACTCAAAAGTAATGTTCCAGAATATTAAATTAACTTGAGAAGAACTTTTTGTAGAAATTAACAATGAACCGGGACTGATAAAATTATATTCACTGATTATGTTTAACTGATAACCGAAAAACCACCGATCAAATGAAACGCCAGATAATTTTATTGCCCAGGAAACGGTGATTTACTCCGTAACGAATCTCCGAGAGAAGGTATGACTTAGGTCATTGAACTAATAAAGCTGCGAACTATACCGATATCATATTTGAGTGATAACACTCTTCTGGTTGCATTCTTTCGACGGTATACTAATTTAATGACGGATCAATGGCAGAAAGCCGGGACTGGTTTAGCGTAGGGTCAACTCGGCGAGTGGTGGACAGAAAATTACAAGAATGATAATATTCAAATATATACCAGCGGAGATCTTAAACTTTTCTACTTGTAACGTCGGTCTCCAATTCCATATAAAATGAAGTGTTTTGCTCCCTTCACTTATTTTCGTAATGTATGCACACGTTTCACAACTCTAATCTTGTTTCCCGGAGTTGAAAAGGCTATCACGAAGTTTTTATTATTAAAAGGAGGAAAAATAAAAAGAGCACTTTTATATATATAGAGAGAGAGCACACTCTGGGAAGGGTTAAATGGGTTTAACTGGGAAGCCTTATCTGTAAAAAAGTGATGTATGACGACGTAGCCATGGCGAAGAGGTGCGGGGGGCCGCTATCTACTTCTTTATGAAGCTGTTTAACTGCGGCCCAAACGACCCAAGTACTCCCACCACCGACCCCCCTCTTCCCACTTATTGGCCCGGCATCGTCTATATTAATGCAATCTGTTCTGCCGAGCACTAACTTCTTCAGCATAGAAGAAAAACAGTCATACAATTTCAGAAAAACGGTTCGAAAAGACGCTACCATGTTGGAGTGACGTGAGGCAGTGGTATGAAGTACTCAGCAGGAGTAGAGGAGTCACCGCTACAACTCGGGGGAGAATTTTCCCACTGCTCCATTCATTAAGGACTTTGATAAACAAGAAATAAAACGACATTCTACAGTGACACAATATTGAACTATGGGGATCCCAGCAAGATCCATTACGAATGAAGACTGGATTCAAGTACTCAGAAGGAGTCATAAGTAATTGAAAAATACAATGAATAACCGATTTAATTATATTGCACATAATTAACTGCCGACCCCAGAACTCTTCCAATGTTTTTCACCCTTAATTGCTTCCGTTAATCTCAAATCGTAATAAAAGGGAAGTTTTTCATCTGCAGTAATAGTTAAAAAGTAGTCCTTTTTTAACTTCTGTTACTTTTTACCAATATCTTATTTTTCTGACAAAACTTTCGTATTCTCCGCTATACTCTTTAGGTTTCATTTCTCTAGTTTTATCCTGAACAACTACTTGGCTTCTAAAGTTTAGTTACAACAATGCTGCTTTCAAGAACCGGTGGCCGGATGCACGTGTATAATCAGACTATGTTTGGGATAAGAATTGCCGAAGTCACCGGCAAGAAAGTCCGAAACAGTTCAGTGTGAAAATTTGCATTTTTAATTGTATTATACTAGAAGAATTATGAGACGGCCAGTCATGAGATGAAGCGTTAATAATATTTTGGAGTGTCGACGGTTAATTGAGAAAGATAATCTGGAAGACTGGAGAAATAATGCGAGGGAAAATTTTTTTCGCAGCATGTTCTGTATAAACGGTTTTCTAGCCACTCTTAAAGGTTCTCCACTTCGGTCCGGTTTAATTAGACGGAAGCATGAAGGACTAATTAAAGCATTTCCTCTCTAAAACCTAATATACAGCAAGTTTCCTGTTCGCTATGATATCTGTTTAATTTTACCTTTACCTACGTCTTATTTTTCCAGTAATACTTAGGTATTCCGCAGGCGTTCCTCGAATTGGGAAAGTTTCGCGAAGGGTGGGCTAAACGCGGTCCGAACGCGAGTAAATGTTTGAGGAGGCGCCTATAGTAGCTAACAAAGGGCTGGGCCCCTCACGGTTAAAAGGGTTTCGCCTAATTTCGGGGCGTGAGTCCGCTTCCTACGCTCTCTGCACACGGGCCCCCCGGCGCAAAGTTTAATAAACAATAAACGGGGCCTCCATTATTCAGACTGTGCAACGCATTCACGTCCGTTTTTCCATTCGAGAGGTTTGTCGGACCACTCGGAGTGCGCCTGCGGCTAAGAGGAAGAATGGGATCACGCGCTGTGGGAATTCGCTGAGAATTCGCGGGAAGAGGTTTTTTTCCCGCCAATCCTCTATGTCCGGACAAGTGGATCAAGGTTTTTCCCCGTTCGAGGTCCCTCCCACCGTTTCCACATGGCGGGAATGGGATAGGATCTATGCTCGGCAACTATGCTACGAGGAAAAACATCCCTAATGAAGATTCGCGTGGAGCTCCAACGACAAAATAAATAAGAATAAAATAAATAAAGTTAAGATTAAAGAATCAGTCGCCAGACAGTATTAAGAGCAAGGCTTTCGCTCGCGCCACTTAGAAGAGAACAAAATCAGCGAGATGAAAGAGGAACTCATATAAATAACATCAGCAATGAGTTAATTCTCTCGTTTAATAAGTTGAAATTAATTGAAAGAAAATTCGGTCCTTTACTGGGATTCGAATCCTGGTCGATGCGTTCTACAAGGAATATACCTGGATAATCGATATTACAAATACTCCGTATGATTTATTTTTTCTTTAAATATACATAGGTTGTAGACAATATACAAGGCCCGACGGCCTTTCTAAATATATGTATTTACATGAATATTAGGACTAAATATAATAGAGATGATAATATGAGAATACAAATAATTCTAGTGGAACATTGCAGGATCTAGATATAATAGTTCGTCGGTAGCTTCACTGTAATACAAACGCAGTACAACTGACGCTGGAGGTAAGGCGGTACCAAATAGGTGAGCCAAACGATGTGCAAACCTCCGCGGAGTAATTTCCTCGTTATTAATATCGGTGGCTCCTAAATCGAGAGTTGAGTTCAGAGAAGGGCTGATCGAGTCTCATTACAGGTGGTGGGAAGGGGGGTGGTGAGGGACTCCGCCTTTTGACGGAGCCGGGCATAATGAAACGCCGAGTTTAGTAAACTAATATAACCGCTCCAAGTGTAAACTATCCAGACGGATCAGTCAATTACCGGGCAACTCCTTACCATCGATAAACCAGCGAATTGACTCACCTCGCAAATATCGCGCCTGTGGAAAAGGGACCAACTCAGACAGGCAAGATCCTAAAGTGGAGCGCACACCGAAATTGATACGATGTAACCGAGAGAGAAGGAAAAGAACTTTATTAAAAATTCTTATGATACACATAATAAAAATGTGGAGGAAGTTATGTCGGATCCAAGATGCACAGGTGGTATAGGAATAACATCGAAAGAAATAGTACCAATCCAAAGTAATGACTCATTTCCTACCACAGCATAAAATTAAAAAAATAACATTTTCTTAAAGTGACTTGCGACTCACTGCCATCTCGGAAATGAGTGCTTCATTATGTCTCATATGCGGAAGTGTCGCCACTAAAGTTAGGACTAAACGGTCAAGCAAACGGCCAAAGCAGAGAGATGTTAATTTTGCTCACTCGATTCGAATTAAGTCCCCAGTAACCTACCTGTTAGATGCATTCCCTTCACCCTCAACCGCAACTAGTACACCCTTCGGGCGAACCTACCGTGTATGATATATCGAACGCTTTAGGCCAATTAAGTGGGCGAGGGCCTCTCCCCCCCCAAAGCCAAAGTTGGTAGCATTGGGCGTCTGCCCGGGACAAGTTTGAGCTTGTTAACAATGGATGAGCCATCAGCCCTTGGCTTCTCCTCGGGGGCTATCAACCCCCCCGCTCTCAGATCGGAGAGTAACAATTTAAAATTAGAACGTAAAGGTCAGTAGATGCTATTCAAATCCATGTACCTTTGATTTCGATGTAGTGTTTAATTAACGAATATTAATATGCATTGTGTCAATTACAAACAGAGCAGTCGAAACAACACAGTATTTATTTGTTCTATGCGATTGAGAACCAAATAGACGTCCAGTCTTCGAGCCCCCCCCCCCCCGGTGATGCACCGATACTTTTATCGATATCAAGAAATGTCCATTGGAAACAGTAATAAATTCCTAAAAATATTATTCCCTGCTTTTGTAAATTGCGGCTGTAGGAGAAATATATTAAAGTTTACTTTAAAAGTTAAACAAGTTTAAAATTTACTTTAGTAATCTTGGCTGATTTACCGTTCGACACTCGCAACTTGATTTCGGTGGTGGCAATTGGGCAGCATAAATATGCAGGATCAGTTTGTAAATTTTCCGGGGAAAGAGGTATAGTATAAAAATATAAATTCCCTTTTCCAACTTTTCAATTCGGAAATTTAATCGCGGCCCGGCTCGCGTATCGACGCCAGATTTTATTCGGCCGCACTTAAATTAGGGGGGTCGAACCTTGGAAAGTTTCCAAGTGCCTCTCGATAACCAACATCAAGTACAGCGTCTCCAGCCCTATTCGTTTGCACGGTGGCGTATTTTCCGAGGCGTCAGATAAGGCTGGGGTGACGCTGAATTGCGTTTCAGCTCTGTTGGTGAGTTTTAAATGTAAGCCGAGATCCGATTTCCTTTTGAATTTTAATATTACCCACGAATTTTAAATATCTGCGTGTCAACAAAACGGTCGACGCTTGTAACAATTCCACAATACCTCAATACCGGCCTCCCGGATGATCCTATCGTCGCAGTCTTTGGTCCTCATTGGGAGGAAGAAATCTCCGCTGAGATATTATTCTTTCCATTTTTTTGAAGAAATCGCGGTTGTCGGGTTCGAAAATATTTCCCACTACAACCTGTTGGATCAATCCTGCACTTTCACCCACATACAACGGGGGTGGTCACGTAGTGAATGCACTCAATGCGCGACCACGTGCCCAGACAAACCGAGCATCTACACATATGCATTCTATGACCAGATCTTCCTTTTCCTGTGGCCAATTCAGACAGGTCCTGATAGGTAATTGAGTACGAAATCCTGTATTAATGTACAAAAAAGAATGAAACAAATATCAATAGAAGAAATAGATGGACGTAACACCAATTAACGAATTATTCATTATGTCAAAGATTGTCTAGTTCTGAATAAGTCTATCCAGCGATGTTTTAGCGAAGAATAGAACTGTAGTGAAACTTGGACTGAAATGAATTAGGTATACTTAATCATTGTGAATAACAGAATATGTTGTATCTTAGAACAGCGATTGGTAATGGAAGAGTCGTATTGTAATGGTCAGTTCGTTTTATTCTTGTATGAGAATCAAGTTTGTTCTAGTTAATTTCAAAGTACACCTTGATCTGATATTGGGAGCTTAGTCTAGGTTATACCTATTGACATAAAATTAGTTCTACCACAAAATTAAACCGCAATTAAAATATGTACGGTATAAATATTTATGTCAGCCAACACCAATTGTTAAGGGGGTGTCGAATTTCACTTTATCGCAACGCTAATTCATTAAACGATGCTGAAAAGTGATTCTGTTTGCTCAAACTTACTTTAGTCATCAAGAAAGTGTGCGCTTGACGGGCCTTTACGTGTCATCCATCATTGGTTACTGCGTGAAGTTTCCCTCAAGGGGCTTCGAAAGTACGTCCTTCCACTTGGCTTCAGACCGAACAGCCTGAGGTTAAAATAAACACCTCCATATTTAGGCGTAAAAGTAGTGGCAGCTCACAAAAAGAATACTTTCATAGCCCCTGTACGATTATTTTACGAACTGCCGAATTTCTAATCTAGCTGGAGTAATCAAATAGCATTATAAAAACCCATAAAATTGCTTTTAGTACGTATGTATCGTGCACATTCATTAAGTGAACTAAGGATATCAGTCACCCAAGAGAAATGGAAAATGCTACCTCCTATCACATAGGCACTATTACTAAACTTTAATAGACAAGTACTTCCTTAACTTTTTTTAAATCGAACTCTAAGATAAGCCGCTGTAAGGAATAGGCAAAGAAAAATCCACTTGCCTATGTGGTAAATGAAAGTCACTGTGATTGTGCTATTTCCTAGCTGTAGTAATAGATTCTTCGTCGGTAGCCGAAAAGACTAAGCACCTCACCGTACAACACTATGCAACTGATGGCAAAAGCGAAACACGTATAAATTAAGACGGAAACCTATGAGCGATAGTTTATATTAATGTATGTAAATGTGATGGCGTTTCAAACATTCACCCCACAATTACGGTTTCGTCCGTTATTATTATTTTAGAGGTTGAATTATACGCCTTAGTGGAAGGCAAAATGCCTTCAATCACACCTTCTTACCGGAGCCTAATCTCATTCACTCCAAGAATAGGCGTAAACGTGTGTCGACCCATGGCTTAGTACAATATAAAAACAACATTCGTATATTGTGCACGACATCCTATGTATATTTAAAGGAGAATAAAGTATTTGTAGAAAATAAATGGCTTAGTGACATGGCCTCGGATTCGGATGCCGGTAGCGGATCAAAGTTTATTTCAATTCCAATTTCAACTGATTCGACAATTTTTAGGGATAAAACATTAAGACGATAACATTAAATTGGTGTGTTTAAGAGTGCATAAATCACATTTGATGTAAGAATCATATAATTCTTATCGATCGCTAACTTGTGGTTGGGACGGAAATATTTTTATGCGGTTATGATAAGGAATTTGTTTTCATTATATACAGAGTATATTAATAAGATAGAGAAAGTGTCAGTTTATTTCTTGAATCTGGACTATTCGATATGATATATCGCTAATATAATTGTTGCATTTAAATTCCGCCCAACCCCCCTGACAGTTTGAACTCGGTCTCGAGAAAAAGGAGCAGGTCTCCTCCTCGGGCGCAGAAACGGGAAAGAATTATAGAATATAACAACCTTAGAATTTGCATTCTCTGGGTAAATAGAAGGTCGGGCAATAACATTTGCATAACCATAAAAGCAGTAAAAGTCTTTGCGAGGTGAAGCGAGGCCGAGGGGTGAAATTTTACTTTCTTTATTTTCCTCCCCGCTTTTTTAAGTCTCCTTTTCGGGCGCCCGCACGCGACTGCCGAATATCCCGCCCCGTTCTTCACATTACGCGAAAACAGGCGGGCTCCTGCCCCCGGGGCGCGAATTAGGCGCCGTAATTTTCTTTTCCAAGAGTCGCGGCAACAAAACGGGCCGCTTCCCACCCACTTTGGAGTGTTAAACCGCAATCGTTGCGCCCCCTCTCACAATGGCTCCAGTAATTCACTCAGGTGCCAGATGATTTTGATCTTTCTTTTATCGAAAAGGTGACATTTAAATAGACATTCTCACTTTTTTATTGACCCTACAAGGCGTGCTATAACAACATTCCAGTGGAGGGAGGTAGCAAGGCATGTGCGCTAAAGTGAAATTGAAAATAAAAGTAAAATTATCATAATTTCATTCATAACATTTTTTGTTTTATTCTGGAAGATTAATTCGAGTTTTGATCGACATGCAGTACGTACTTTTGAAATTCAATTACTATGTATGACAAGCAAAAAACTATGGAGCTCCAAAGTTGTGCATTGTGGTACTGAGGTACTGAAATAGAACTAGAAAAATAAAAATGTAGCTTTCTATAAAAGAACATACAGTAAGTAGTTTCTGTGATTGTCAATACGTGGAATATTCATGAAATTTGCTTAAATATCAATTGTCAATGGGAATGCAACGCCTGGAATGAAATATAATTGGTTATGGCTTAGGTTATCGTTTATTGGAGTAACACGTCTATTAAAAAAATTTCAGTTCAAAAATTATGTCTTGAAAATAAGTATATACTGTTGAAATGAATATTCTAAATATAAATTTCATTCGGTTAACAAAAATAATCTTATCGCTTTATAAATCTTTTATAAAAAGGGTCCATAACGGGCGGTTCTAAATTAAGGAGAAAGAGGGAAGAGTGATAGCGGGGATAAATTTGCTCCGGCACAGTCCCCCTTCCCCGGTAAACGCTAATGCTGTTAACCGCATTATTATTAGCCCGAGTCGGCAGAATTTCGAAATATGCCCACCCGGGAGGAGCCTTGCGCAAAATAAAATGAGACCTAAACAAAAAAAAAATGGCGACTGTGCTCTAGCGGCCACGTTTCATCTTTCAGTCCAGGAACATGACTCGAGAACAATTAAGACATCGATATAAAGCACGCCATAGACTCACCGTTGGTGATTTTAGTGTAGCTGCCACCCGGTTATGTATTCGCTTCGAATTTTCTGTTTATCCACAAAGTTTCGGATTATCACTCTTGCAATAACTTTCAGACCTCAGAAGCTGTGCCATGTGGCAAAAATTTTGAACAGGTCTAAACGGAGTGGACGAGTGGATTTTTGTTTCTATTCATTCCATTATGTTTGTCTTTCACCTACAGCCGCTCATCAATCCCGATTTATTATCACACATCTAAAAAGGACTGCAGGAAAAGAATCTAAATAAGGCAAGACTTTCAAGTAGGCATTACCCGCTTTCAGGGGTGGTAACACTCAGATGTTGTTAAGTGTTGTAGGTCGGCCTGAAATTGTTCTGGAACGTTATTACTGACGAAATGGTACTGGGTCAGCGAAGATCATTTCGACCTTTCGACAAGCTCTCAATTCCGGGATATTGAACTGTAAATTTCAAATAGTTTCAATGTCTCCCGGGTTGACTCCTCCGAAGCGAATCTCCGTCTCGCATCATCGCGTATCGGCGTTCTATTTGGGGCTCGATTATTGCCCGCGGCGCAAACGACCCAAAAAACACCGCCTGGAAAAAATAGGGTGTCCCGTGGCCCCCTTATCTGACCTTATCTGACCGGGGCTAAATCAAAATTGCTACCCCGCGAACCGGGCGTTATCTCGGTAACGCCTCCCCCCCTCGCAATTTGCTGCCGTTTGTTACACTGGAACAGTCGCTCATGACCGACCGATGAGCTATGTGCACCGTTTCGAACTCGAACAATCATTTTTCCCACAGGGGGTAAAAAACCTACAGGGGAATTTCAATAGGCTCAATCAACAAAGTCGTGTTTCCCCCCATTTTCCCCCAATCTATGTATATTATTATAAATTTTAAAAAACTACCAATAAATTGACACTTTTCTTATTGTTCCACTTATCATTCACCATTTCCTTCATATAAGTTGTAAACCACAAAATTAAGGTTTTAAGATTTGGAATACCGTTAAAGTACTACCCTTAGAATTGTTCTGCGCAAAGTCAAACGAACGTTTACAAACTGGAAATTGAAATATTAGAACACATCAGTTGGGCTTGGAGTCATCTCCATAAATATTTTAAAGTGCTAGTTAAAGACATCGCCCACATTCGACAGTACCCGAATACACTAATACTGTACAAAATACTATTGACGATGGCGAAAAGTCAGCGCAGGTCTAGTATCAGATTAACACAATAAACGAGAAGCGGCATAATTAAATCATAAAAGAGAAAAGAAAGAATAAACATATAAGGCCTGCCTTTCCTTATAACGTTCCAAGCTGTCTACTCGATCTAATTACATGATTTCATTATCATATAATAATATCCGCCACAATGATCGCCCATATGTCGCACAGTCTTAGCGTTGTTGAACCGCATAATGCCACTAATCAATACGGAGCGATGCGAAATTATTTGCCAGTCAGGCCCCGATAGGGCGAACCCGGAATAATCCCGTAAATTAGATCATTAACCCGTCAACTGACGTTACCCAGATTAAGTTTAACCGCGGTTCGGGTGACACAATTGGTATAAATAAATTAATTACGTTTTATATTTCGATTAATTAAAGAAACATGTAATGCTCGTTCATAAGTATTTTTCATTTTCCTTGTTAAACTCACGGTGCTGAAGAAACTAATAAGTTTATTATATTAATTTTCAACTTTTCGTTGTTTTTTTGATAAGATATATTTTCCCTATATTTAGGCTATAATGTTCCAAGAAATGCTCTGCTCTAACTCTATCGATAGGTAAGTAATGAATTATCATCAATCATTCTCCAATAACCCGCACGACCCTTGGCTACCTTGCTTTGAAAATGAGGCTGATGCGCATGTAGTTATATAAATTACTTAAATGAGTAGGACAATTCCACAGAAATCAATTTTAAGGCTAAAACCTACGTTCATGAATCTTATTCTTAACAATATGTGCGATTTTCTCACTTGAATGCTGGATGCCTTAGTACTTGTCAGTGGTTTAGCACTACTTGCTGTTGGGCAATTGTTTTCTGTGCGGGGAGTTAACGAGAGCTGGGCACCACTTTAACCCTTACACGGTGAGAAACAGGAATGTAGACAGACGATGGAAAATTGTGTCATTATGGTGTAATAACTATCGGTAATATTGTCGATGCCGAGAGAATACGAAGTTGTAGATCCAAACTGTGGCGGACACCCAAAAATATCTGATTACTGTTATCACACTAATGTTCTCTGATAGGGCGCAAAGTGCTATTCTGGGTAGTTTCCAAGACAGGGTTCCCCATGGGGGGGGGGGTTCATGAATGCGGGCTGAATACCCGCTAATCCCGCACCCCCACAGGCATGGGCTTTCCAATCTTACGGTACCGCCCCGACGCCCATATATTATGCATAGTGCGACCGGTCTCGCCTTTGATGCGGTATATTTTTCCGTGTCTATATTTTTCGTCGACCGCTCGGCGAGATATTTAATTCAATTTTTAATATATTCCGCGGAGAAGGGCCTTCGTTTAATATTAAAACTCCCGGCGGGGGTGGACCCGTCGGTCTGCCTACTGAACCGTCGCTTCTTAAAAATAACAAACAAAATTTTCGAAAAGGGGGGCGTTCGGGGAAACGACTTTGTAATATTATTAATAATTAATTATTGCCTTAAATACAAGAAGAAAACCGGACTCTTGTCCTTTTGAGAGGGTTTTTCTCGGCAGTTATTAATTTGAACCCTTTGTGGAGCCGAACTCGTTTGTGGACTTGAAAAAGAATATTAATTGATCCAGGACGAACCTCCGGGAAATGTCTGGACGGTCCGGCTTAATCACGTTTACTTTGCCTGTTTCTACTGAAGTGGTGTTTCTAAGTAAACTGTCGATGAATATGCAAAATATAATTCGGAAAAGATCCGATTTTACAAACCAATGACGTAAAGACAAATGTTATAATACATTAGAATTCTGAGGGTAATGCGAATCGACTATTGAGAAAAGGCGACAAAAATTTACTGTTTAAGAAATCAATAATTTCATATGCAGACAACTAATTATTTCCAAGCACACTATTTAAAAATATATTAAACAAACTTATTACTCCTTTTCCAAAAAATATTATTCCGCATGCAGCCCACAAAAATAAATAAGGTATTGGAGTCAATAATATTACCAGTAATGACCGTCTAGCGAAACAAAGAAATATTTAAGTAACAATTGAATTGCGGTTGCAACAGGTTAATGAGCTTCATTCTTTGTGTGTCAAAACCTAGGCTTAACCTAGATCTTCAATAATCAGCCTAAGGTCCCGGGTATGGATTTTTAGGCCGGCACTTCCAGAGACTCGAAACCTACCCAATCCAGTCCCAAAAGTCATTTGACAGTCGATATATTAAAACCTCACGTTTACCATGCCTACCAAGTGTATACACTTTTTCATTCGATGGAAGCTTATTTCCCGTCTTGGAATGACTGCTACTATTTCCACATTGTGCAAAAACAGAGTGGAAAAACAATTTTGGGAAACAATTTGGGGAATTGTTGTTGTCTGTCAATAAATAGCGCAAATTTTATCTAACGAAAGAATATTACAAATATGTTCCCCCGCCATCGACACATATTCCCACCCGTGATAAACGAGTCCGGATCCAATTGCATATATTTCGAAAACCGAATGAAACCGGAAACTTTTTACAGAATATAAATGCATTTATGTAATACACAGGATCCTGTTGCAACACCGGGCCTTTCAGCTAAAAAATGTTAAAGTTATTTTATTAGTTTCAATAGTTAGTTTAATAATTATGGGCACCGAAATTATCACATAGGATAATACCGAAGTTGCTGTTAAATGCAAAGTAGTAAGATCCAACCTCATTTTTGTTTTCCTGAGTTCTTATTCACTTTTTGAATCCAAATTTCGAAACGCCTTTTTGATACTATAATCGGATTAGAGATCGGTAAAGGCTTTGAACAAAATTCACAGGGATTTTTGAGTAACGAAATTTAAATAAAATCAAATCAATTTTAATACAAACCGGAAAGCGGTATAAAAGCGCACGCGATTAGACGTTCATTTATCTTACTGCTGTCGTCGCTGATTTTTTTCCGACGTTTACTCTTAGAATGGAAATATGCCTCTTTTATGTATATAATCCGCGGCACATAAAATAAAATAATTAATCAGTAATTAGTCACTATATATATATATATATATATATATATATTCTTGAATGTCGGCGTGTATATAGATATGTATACAGGTATGGGCAAACACAGGAGGGAGATGTGGCTACTGGATATCCGACTGAATCACTGATTATCTGTCTATATGCTACTGCACCCGGTAATTGGCAAACGTTGCTTCCAAATGATCGACATTTCAAATATATACCTTAGGTAAATATGACATTCAATGTATTAGGCGTTAATAATATGAATGTATAAACAAATGGTGATAGTTAAAAATGCGATCTGTACAATACCAACTAGAAATGATAAATGTAAGATTCCGTTGCCACTTTCCAGACGTTGAAATAATTACGTACTTGTTCAACTCTCTGACCCCCAGAGTAAACGAAGATTTCGGGTTATGAATTGGAAAAACCCTCGGGGTGGAACCCATTGTGCGGTTCTAGTTAGTGATTGCATTTTTCGGGATTCATCATAATTATTTCCATTTCTTATTAAGTTTGATACATAGTGCATCAACGGTCCCCTTCGAGGGATGTTTATATATCGAAAATTCTGATAAACTTTTTTATCGATATCCGAAACGCCCATATATAACACGGATATATACGACGATATGACACGTAGTTATTCAGAGCGTAGTGTACCACTTGTGTCCGAAGGCTTGAGAACCGAAGAGACGGGGGGCTCTGAAGCGACACGCCACGGCCCCGAATGAGCCCCAACATTATTTATGATGTAGCGCGGCCTCCAGGGCTCGGCTAAATTGATAGGGAGGCGGAGGCGGAGGCGGACCTTGATAACATAACGTAACACATAACCGGGGGCCGGAATCGCCGCCCCCTCAAGAGCCGATAACCCAGTTTGGGAGGTCTCTCAACGGTCGTCTGCTCCCTTCTAATCGGAATGGAAAGCATTTCCCTGTTCTCTTCCAGCCCGGTCCTTATTGGCTCTTATAATTTGTTTAAATAAAAAATGAAGGCTTTTAACACTTCACTTCGGTACCGTCCTGTTCTGCATTTTGGAGCGACGGACCGTCTGAATAATTTCTGTTGTGACACCGTTCCTATCTAAAAGCGTTAAGCCTCAGAGGCAAAGTTAATGGAGCTAAACTGAGTATATTTAATTGCCCTACAATTTCATCAATGTTTATACCTTTTATTTATTATTGTTTTATTTATCGACTCTAAAGCTTGGCAGATATGTAGGGTAATTGCCGCACCCCTTCCGTACATCGTACATTCCTCGGTGAAATTTGATCGGTGGGATTTGATTGGGACTTCCTCCATAACTTTATTGATACATTCGCTATAATTAGCATTCTTATATTCGGTAATAGTTACCATTTCTGTTCCCTTTTTCATATTTTCGCTTAGTTGCCTCCCACTACTGCCACGATCCAAAAATTTAAACAGGATTGACATCGTCAATATTCCAGTACTACACTTCTTACCTGTCTGCTGGTCTATAATTGAATTTAATTTAGTAAGTGATTTACTAATTAGCAGCGGGTAATGAACAACATGTTAGTGCGTGTACGCCATTAGAATAGCCTTATTTTAGTTTTCATTTATGGGACACATGTTTCTAGATCTTTTTGAAATGGACCCATAAAATGAGCGGGTACCTCACCCATAGCGTGTTTTATTATGGTACATTAGCGACGAGCCTATTCAGCGGTAGCATCAACCTTCGAAGTTTACTTCTACATTTTGTCGCGAGTCGGTAGGTTTCAGAATGTGTTTAGTTGCCAACTTTTTACACTTTGACTTAGTAGTCGGACGGAAGTGCTCGTATGAGGAAACTTGGGAGGGAGTGCGAGAAGTACAGTGGTGCTCTGAGTAGGGCCGTACTGGAGGACGGATTCCCAAATACTTAACTCATTCACTCAGGCGGAACGAATGACGATGGCAACAATACTGGATCCATTAAGTTCAGTCTCAAACGCAAATACAGGAAGTAAACGGACAGTAAAGGGGGTATCACGATACAACTGTAATCATGAGAGCTGATATTATACAATAAGACAGGTGTGTAAACCCGACACAATTCTGCACCTTTTGACTTAAAGAAGTTTCGGTTTTTCTTTATATTTATATGAATATTTTATGGAACATGAAAATAGGCTTCAATAAATTATTATCAATACGACATGAAATATAAATCTTGAATCCTAACCGGAACCGGGTTCGAGCGAGACGATTGTTCCAGTGTTTAACCGAAGAAATTAATTCGGCATAATTCCAATGCGGGGAAGTGCCGATACGGTGCTGGTAGTCGGTGCGTGCCAACGGGTCCGGCCTCCCTTTGATACGCCCACCCGTGGACAATAACCGACCCGGCCGGAGTCAACGCAGCGTTAATTCACTGGGCCCTGACCATTCGACCAGCAAACTGCAGTTCGGAATCGATAGGAGAATTTCTCCGGTCGTTCCGTTCCCCCGTTTTATTCGGATCAGGAACCACCGCGCGAAATCTAATTTGTCCGGGAGATAAACATTTTTATTGGTATCGACCGGCGGAGCGTTTCGAAACGAATTTGACTTCGTTAGTCCGGCAATGTTTGCCATATTCAGCGGGGTGAGTTTTCACTCTGTCACAATTTGAAATACAAGTTCGGTGTTGTGATCGTCCCTGTCCCCATTCGCATTTCCTAGAATGGGGTTATTCATTCCCCATCCACTATCTCCTGACAAGTGGATTAAGGTTTTCCCTCAAGAATGTGCTCCCACCGTCAGAAGACGACGCCTCAACACGGCTGGACAGGGATAGGGTGTTGTTTTTGGAAGTGACAAGAATGAACCTACGATCAAGAGGAAATTAATTATCACTGACTGGCTTACGGTAAGGTCGCGTGGGAAGAATATAGGTTGGCAGGCGTTGATTCCTATCCCTATTTGTCCTATCCCTAACCCCTTCCCTGGAGACAACTAAACCAACCATATGGACCTGCGGAGGTCTTCCTTTTAGAATTTAAACATATTTAAGAAATTCTAACCACAAGTCATTCGAACAAACAAATAACAAATGGACATAAGGGAAAGTATAAACTGAGCATAGTAAGGCCTGTGTGCCAATAATCGTGAGAGGTGCCGTTTCGGGACACGAGAGTGTGGAAGAGCTACAAAGCATGAGGGCTTGCGACACGCTAAGCCCCGCTGGGTCATGGCGCCGGCCCAACAGCCGGGAGTTATTATCCCGCTCATCAAGAGTCCAAACGCGGCGCAGCACTTTGCGGAATTGTTAAGCGCACTTTCGAAACGAAATGGGAACTGCGTTTTAGCCCCGGGTCAAAGGCATTGACGGAGTCATCTCTGAGCCGGGGTACTTTCTTGCCCGCGATATAAACTTTCTATGCTTCTTTAGCCGGAATGCATACCACATAAATCCTTATGTCTAGACAGGCACAGTCGCGAGAATATGTGGCATCACAGAGTATAAGTGTGTGTTGTGAAATTTTTTTAGGGCCAAATTCGGTGTTGATAATAGTTAAGCGGCTGTGCGTGGTGGCTCATTTCAGTTGTATTACAAGATATTGTGTATACCGGTGGTACAAAAATTTCTTTTCACTACATGTCTGAGGAAGTAAATGTTTTTCCTACATTTAGAACTAAAGTGCACAACAGCGTTAGAAAGTCGAAGCGTTTAATGGTAGGAAACTCCCACTAACGGGAATGGTAGAAAACGAAACCACGTTAAAGACAAGCAGCCAATGACGCTAACAAACCCATTTAGTGTGAGAAATTCACAAGGAAGGAAGAGTTTGTGGAGACGGAGCTGACATCAAACCATTCATAAAAAAGTGCCTTCATAAGCCAATAATGAAGTCTACTGGTAGAACACAGGTTTAATTGAAATCAAAGATAGATCTATTAAACTGAAAGAAATCCCATATAATCTTACATGTAAACGGAAAAAATAAAAGTAAGTATTAAGATTGAATAATTTAATTTGGGGTGTTCTATTTTTGTTAGTGATCCATTTCCTCAATATTCCTGGGTGGGAACTGGCGATTTAGCAGGACGTCGGAATGGGCGGGAATAGATTCGAATCTGGTTCCTTTATCAATCAACCTGGCTTCAGGTTTAGATTTATAGCCGTGCTACCATTCTTTAGGAATAAGAACCCCCTATTGACAGAACGTGTTTGGGTGGGTGGGGGGCTACCCTTGAACGTCCACTTTCGTCCACATTCATTTTCCTTTCCGCCACCACCGACTCCGAATGGATTACTATGAATTTATAAAACAATTACATGCGTACAAAATTAGCGCGTCGTACTCAGCCGATAAAAATCATGTACAAAACAGATAATTCTATGTATACAGTAAATCGTTCGGATCCTCTCTAAAAAATGTCGGTAAGAGCTCTCGAAGGTGTACGACCCATGTGGAAATATTACTGCTATTTCCGTAAAGTATTTTAATCACATTCCCTATTCATTTCTCAAGTCCAATCATGACTCCCCTCACTTTCGCAGTTTTTTTTTCTTACCTCTCCTCAGCTCCTTGTAACATATTTGACTATCACTTTTCAGATATTATCTGTTTAATAATGAAATGGTAATAAAAATTTCGTTCTTCAAACGATGGCTTCAAAAATGAGGATAAAACGTTTTCTACTCAATTTCGGCAGGCCCACTTCGGTCACCCGTTTTCGGGCATTCAGAATAGACATTTGGCCTACTAGCACCCCAATTTCGCGATTTCATCGGCACTTTCGTTGCCCCGAAAACACTGCCCGCACTGGCAACATGCCGTGGACAACTTCGGCCAAATTGATTCCGTGAGAGGCCTTAACGAAGAAATGTTGGGCTTTGAGGAACCCCATCCTACGGTCCCTACGAAACTATCCTCATAGCCTGGTGTTTTTAATATATTAAAACTAAAATATATAGTATAGAGGGCTGATTCGACCTAATTAGATTGAGACTCAGGGCGGTACTAGGGCTATACTTGGATAGAAGACTGATAAAAGGCTCAAATCATTTTCTACCTAACTGGGCGTAATTCAAGATTCAAATTGTGGGGACCCACAAAGCCAGGTGGGAAGGGGTTAGTTAATATATTAATTGATCTGAACACTGTCCATTTTGGGTAAGTAGTACTGTTTGTAGAGACTTCGAATCAAGTCCTAGCAGTCACGCCTCCTTATCTCCACTCCTAAAACTCTGTAGGGGACGCATCACAGGTGAACTGCTGTAGGACCCCACACACTCACATTGTAGCAGCTCCGCTATGAAATTTTAATTTCGTATTGTGATTTAATGGCGACATATACGACATGAAGAGGGGCCATGATCGAAAGCCATGTAAGTCAAAAGACAGACTGTAAGCGCCAAATCAATTCTACCAGGACTTAATGTTCTTCCTCGAGTGATTGGGAAATTTCTAGTTACCAGAGTTTAATACTGTGAATTATTAAGCCAGAAAATGTCAGACCCGAAGCTACGTTCTTAAATTGCATTTTTCGGAATGATTCTATAGATTGTGCTCTACGACTAATGTATACTGATATTCGCGTTTTTTATTCCCACCGATTATATTCCCGAGGAACATCTTCACGAAACTGATCCCATCGCTCGTTTGATCCTACGCTGAATCTACTTCGGTTTCTCGCCACCGACATTACGATTCGGTGAAATGCCGCGAGATATCCATATCGGCTGCCGACGACGTGTACCCTCGGGGTACAGTTACTGTACCGTATCACTGCTAAATTATCGATCGTTTTAAGTCATGCCCACACTGTTTAACGCAGGACCAGCGCAATTTTATTGAATAATACGATATCATGGAAAAATGAGTATCGCATTGAAATGTTCACTCGTCTAAACAAAGTATCATAAATTGCAGAAATCTAATAAATGAAACATATTTTCATGAATAGATTACATCAATATATTATGTAGGGTAGGGACTTTGTAAACCTGGTGATTTAATAGCAATCCTTTTAATAAGGCAAATAGAAGAAAAAATGTCGCACTCGGGCGGGGAAGCGGCAATTTTAGCCGAGGGGCGGACGGAAGGGGCTTCACAACCGGCAGAGACAAAAGCTCGATTTTCACCTCGCTAATAGGAGGAAACAAGTCGAAAAGAACTATTTACTTTGGAGGTAGGGGGGAACAAGAGCCCAAAGAAGAATGGAGTATGGGACGGAGGAGCGGACAAAGGGGGGCAGAGGTAGAGACAATAAGAGAAAGAGAGATGGGAAGAGGGGATGGGGGAGAAGGGGAAAGTGAGTTAGCGGAACGGAGATAGAGTACGGCTTTTGTAACATAGCGTGTGTCGGACCAGCGCCCGGGGGTGGGGGCGGGCGTACACGTTGCTCGGTCTCTTCTCAAATGCCTTCTGTAGACAGAAAAAAAAACTGGCACTCCCTACCGGCCGCCTTCAAGCATTGTTTAATTAGAAGCCGAAACCAGATACCGAACCGAAACTGAAGTCCGTTGAGTAGTGGGGAGGGGTTCCCATTAAAAACATCAGTCAGGAAAACCTATGAGAGACAACATATCTTTCAGAATGCCCACTATTTAACTATTAATTATTTTACTCAGTATGTTCCGACTGTTTAATTGGAAGCCAGTTCTGTAATTAGTAAGAATAGGCATGCGTTGTACAGCATGCTACGTGGTCGATCTAAACCTAGGCTCAATTGCACAGGGTTCCATACATTGTAGTAAAGCGGCGGACTACTATCGTAAATGTCAACCGTAAATTAGAATTGATTACTAGTGGATGTCAAATAACAGGAGGAACAGAGTTCGTTTAATTAAATATGGATAAATTATCATCATGAATTCACCCTTTTACCATCCGAATGCTATGCCCCATCTCTACCGATAGGGGAAAATCAATGTAAGTTCTGAATTTTTAAAGCTTTTTTTTACAGGACCGTTTCAGCTTCGTCATAAATGCGTATAAAATAGCCTCCTAAAATTTGTTTTAATTTTTAGAATGAATTAGTGACAAAATTAAAAATGGATGCCTACTATGTGAGGACTGCCGTATGTACTTCGGCTGGACCACGTTTGTAAATTCTGACCCGCTTTAACTTATAAAAATAGATGTCAAAATGTTTTAATTCAGTCAAGACATGTAGGCGGTACGGAGTGTATAATTCGAAAGCTGACACCGGCTTCATTGTAAAGAAACAAGGCAGTACTCAACCCGAATGATCTTCAGAATGAAATTGTGGATATTCCCTCAATTGAGTATGGAGCCGGAGTAGCGGTTTGCGAATGGGATATTCAGGCCACGCCGCTGGGGCCGACATTGGAAACAAGCCAGTGAGTGAGCATTAGGCGGGAAAAGGGCCCATCAATTCATCTAATGGTTCAAATCTTGAATTTCAAGAATACAATGTATCTAAATATCTCAATATATTCATTTCATATGTGCCACAGATAGTGTTTTTAAAACCCACCAACGGAAAATGAGTGTCTAGATACAATGCTAATATACTATTACTAGAGGAAGGGGCATTGCACTTAAGCTTGCCAGGTAAGAGACTTGGAGAAAGGACTAAAATCGACTAATTACGCACATTGCAAACCACCTACAATCAGGACAAATACATTTTTGTTCTCGACGAATTAACAAGAAGTGGTATTATGACTGTTATATAACCTGAATTTTATTTAAAAATATTAATCCTGCGGTGTAAATATCTCTTAAAAGTAGAAAGCAGTGAAGGTTTCCTCGTACAGAAATGTATACGTCACTATCCGCTTTCCGGTTAATCCGCCTTCTATAAGAAAGAACCCGAACAGCAGCTGCAGAGTTTTTTCCGTTTTTGGACTTTCACCTAAGTCCATCCCAGTGGAAGTTCTCTTCCCGACTGGAACTTTCTTCTGTCTGGCCAGTTGCCGACAATTTACAGAACTATATTACTTAATTATACTTGTTACACTTACAATGTTGATATAATAAGAGGGAAAGCAATGGGCAAATCCTGGGCAAATAAACGTCCTTTCAACTGTTTACTGTTACTACACTACAGTCTATTTTTTTACTAGTGCTGGCAGTAAATGGAGACTGGAGACAAAGAATAGGGCGAGTGTTAAAATACAAAACTAGAAGTCATAAACTACTTACGTACACCTAAGTTGGACTGCAACTGAAGGCTTACCTGCAACAAATAAAAAACGATTATAAATATAATTGTAAACAAAGTTGGCGTATTCTGTAAACATAATAAATAATATGGTAAACCCGCTTCATTCATACATCAATGTATAAAATATATTTTGCAATGATTCAGAGGCATTAGACGACCTTACTTTCTTGCCACGCACCTCATGGGCAACCATGTCCCGAAAATCACGGTCGTGAGGTCGCAAGAATTATTCCAAAAACCTTTTGTAAAAATATTCCAAACTTCAGCTGGCCGTCTAACAGGCACATTAGATTCTGTTAAACTAAAACCCATAAATAGAGCGTTGAATTTACGCTGAGCTGCCCAAAGGGCAATTTGACCCCTCTCATTATTAGACGAATAAACCTTCAATGGGCAGCGGCGGGATGTTACGACAAACCGCCCCATTAAATCAGGTTGGCTGCGGCTAAGTGGTAATTAAGTAACATCGGGGTCCTACCTACCCACCCGCGCTTATCCCACTTGTATTAAGCGGGACACTTAAGCCGACCAAGGGCCTTCCATTAGCTCAAGACCCAACGCTTCGATGAATGGGGCATCCTGTCTTAATCCCGTCGGTTAATTCCACCTGTAATTCCGATTATTGACACATATTATTCGCTTGCGTAACCTCTTGACGATCTACCTCTGCGCCTTAATTTTTGGAAAGAAACAATTATTTAATTAATTAAAACTCTAGCGGCGTACATCTGCCTGCTCGTGACGAAATCGAGTATGGTGAATTTTTCCGGAATGAAAGACCCAGAGTTCATTTACGGCCATTTGGTCTTGTTCACTTACAGCTCGTCTAAAATTCTTGAAGCTCATAAAAATTCCGAATATCCGCAACTCCAACTAAACTCCATCCATCCGTGATCATCATACAATCGATAAGATGTGTCGATACAAACGTTTACAGAATCGCATCTAGCGGACTCTGTCACGTGACCGGGATTAAAACACCCAAACTCCAATCAGACGACTTAACCTCAGCCGCCTTGAACTACAAAGGAACAAACTTGAAACTTGATTAAAAACTCGACTCTACTCAGACTCCTAGGACCGCCCCCTATTCTCCCGAATAGTAAGGGAGAAACATTGCGGCAACAAAATGGGCACCTTTCAGAACAAATATACGAATTCCATGAAATGTGTAAGTACGTAATACTAAGTGAAATCCGAGCTTATCTTCAAATAACTATTTGTAACATCTACCTGTAGCATCTACTGAAATCGGAACTTCAATTCCTTTTAATATTTAACCTTGCTCGCTACTCAAGACAGTATACGAATTCACAATTTCATTTTAAAGATTAAGAATAAGTCATCTCTAGATCTTGTGTACACCATGGATATTCTTATGCAGGTGCTTCCCGGTTTACCGATCACCAATTAAGTCAATGTTCCTTCGTTCTATGTCATGGAATAGACAAATTAATTCACAAACACTCTGTCGGATTGTTGCAATTCAATTATTTCGAGTATCATACACTCTTGACTTATTATGAAAAAATTGTCAAGCAGTACTTAATTATTGAGGAACTGACATCATTAGTGGTTTTACGGTACAACGATAAAGAGGCACTACCTTGTTGTTTTTTTTATAACAGTAAGGTTTATTTCTTCAGTTCTTATTGGTTTTTTTGTGAATTTATTCTTAGCTCACCCGAACATTGTTAAGTATAGTTTAACAATACCCCAACTAATGTTTATTTTGTTATGTTCTTGAGTGTGGCCCTTCATAGGCACGTTTCAGCCTTTCTCCATTTCTTCCACTTAAGCACCTTAATACAAAAAAACAATGGGTCTTAACCGTTCGTGAGTAAACCATTCCCGCTTTGGGAACGGCACTGCTGCCGTTTCAATTATGTCTGTGGCGAATAGTCGAAATCAGCATATGCCCTGTCGCGAAGAGGGCATTTGAATTCCAACGGTACGTTGAATACGGTACATTGAAGTCTTTATATTGGTTATAGAAATTACTCGTGCAATCGTTTATTCCCACGTCTCATGCGACCGCACAAAAAAGAGAAAGTATCGACCTCACAAATGACCCTTGGGTAATGTTTCCAGAGGTAATGTGACCCTAGCGTAACCTGTGTTGCAACAAGATGAGCGTTTTGATATCAAATTGCAAATTTAAAGTCAGCGGAGGTTTATAGAATGTCGCTTGAATATGAGGAGGAAGGGGGGTTCAAGCAGTGATCTGTCACTGGTTGATTTGCTCCTGTTGAAATAGGTTTCAGGCGACTTATGTCGTATTTATATACATGTGTCCCCAGCGCAGTATTTTGGCAGTAATGAAAGTGGCGCCGGTTCAAAACCCCGGGGGACTCGAACCCGAATCCCGGCGAATCGATGCTCGACTTTCGAACTCGTCGAAACTCGCAAATTCCCTTTGACAAGGAACCCGCTTTAAATGGCGGGGGCCCCAAGGCAGGTAGTATATATCTCGCGTTTCAGAGAGACATTTTCAGTGCATGGCTAATGACCCGGGTATGGGCCCCCTAATATGATTTTATATTAGTTCGGATACCGTATCTTCTGGGGCGGCGGCGTTTGCACTTAGCGAGTGGCAAGTTGTGGGGCAAAGGAGTCGCTTAAACACGAGTTCGGTAAACTGGGTTTAAGCCAAATACGACTATCGAGACAATACTGCGTTGTCGACCTCCATAACTCAATCCAAATGTGGAGTGTTCCTAATGATAATGTTTCGTATATATACACCCACATTACAAGAATAATGTAGTTAATTTCAATAAAAACTCGATACAGACAAAATATTATGATATTTAATTTCTGTGGATGAATCGATTTCAACCCTGAAGAAAGTATGATTAAAAAGTATCTTTCTAAAAAAAAGAATTTCCTAGTTTCCATGTTCATCCAAATGTGTGGGGGGTTAACATACACCCACACGATTCTCAAATTTGAGAAAGGAAACGAGGCATCCCTCCGCGATCATATAACTCAAAGTAGATCCAAACAATAATAAAAAATTCGATGTATTATATACTACAAAATTATATAGAACGTATAATATTCTGGATAAAATTATATTCAAATCCATTTCATTTTTACCGACCATCGGGTACACTCCTCAATTACCCTGTTATTTTTACTGATGCTAGTTCGAAATCCTTACCCTTAGAAACCTGCCGATATCGTAATTGGCCACATTTTTAAGCGATGGTATATTTAATCACAGAACTCCGTGTAATTAACTTATAAAGAGAGTTGGAAAGACGGAGGGTTCCTGCGATATTCCCTGAGCCAAAGAAGGGTGAGGGTGCCAACCGAATCCCTTTATGAAAGGTTCGCGTCAGAACCGAATTTTCTGCTTCCAATTATGCAAACAGCTGCCGGCCTGTTCTCGGAAATCAAAAGGTCAACGGTTTTACAGCCCGGCATTATTTGAACTTTCTAATCCCGGGATGCATGCTGAAATTAAACACCGTCGCAAAGAGTCCTTTAACCGGCAAGGCGGGGGAGGCCGCGCATTACCAAACAGTGTCCCAACAATCAAGAATTTGAACCTAGTTAATTAAGTAGACTTAGAGTTAATTAAGTAAAATCAAAGCAGACTGCGAATCATTTGAACGCTCGTAAAAAGTAAAATACCGCCTTTATATTCGAAGGATCCAACTTGCTGAATTTAAAATACAAATTCTACTGAAGAGGAAGCCTCGACAAATTATAATTGTGGTTTATCAGAACAGCCGCTCACGTTGTACAGCGTAGAGGTCATTGCTGACCTTTGACCTGGGAACATGTCGCGAAACGTGTGTGTGTGTGTGTGTAGATGTAAATTTGGTGAGAATCGAAGCAGCCGTTCACGTTGTACAGCGTAGATGTCACTGCTGACTTTTACCAGTCCCCGTGACCTGGGAACATGTTGCGAAACGTATTGTGTGTGGGTTAGCTGTATACGTGCTGTAAATTGGGTGAGAATCGAAGCAGCCGTTCACGTTGCACAGCGTAGATGTCACTGCTGACCTTTGACCTGACTCGCATGACCTGGAAAGGTGCTTCTTGACCTGACCGGACATGAGATGCATGCACGCTGAAAGTTTGGCGGAAATCGGTTCAGCCGTTTGGAAACATACACACACCCACTGACAAACGCCATTTGATAAAGATTATATAGATAGATTCAGTTTATTCTCTCGCCCGGTTCGAATCAGAGAAGGTTTTGCTCTTATACCGCCTGGCAAACTTTAAAATTAAGGTCCGAACTAATGTATTTCCTCTTCATCACTCCGAATGGTCCGACAGTCCCTCGCCTGTGCAGACGAGTATTGAACGATCCGTGTCCTGTTTCAAGGAACAAAAAACTCATGTACCACTCCGGTGTGGAAGATCGTAGTGGGTAGTAGTCTTCGTCACCATATTTATATAAAAAACAATATCATTCCATTTAAGCTGGACACGACAGAGAGAACACGAACAGGCAATAAATTCCGGTTGAAAATGTAGAGTTGGCGTAGTCGTCTTCCTTTCAGACAGGCGTCAAAAAAAGGAAAAAATCGAATATGAGCAGTTCAAATTAAAGTCAGAAGCAAATGTGTAGTTATAAAAAAGAGTATTAAAACTAATACTAGGGACGGAAATATTATTTAATGCAAATATCACTTTTGACGTCAGATGCCGCTACCGCAAACGTAGGTCACGCGATTGGTATTTTGTGCTAGAAAGCAATAATTTGGCATGAATATGACTTTCAGTGTCGTAAAAGGATAATTAGCAGTATATATGCATCTATCTATCTATCTATCTATATATATATATATATATATATATATATATATATATATATTGTTTTATCAATAGATCTATGCGTGTAAGAAATTTTTAATTCCATTCTCCATACGCTAAGAGAGAAAGGTTAAGGTTCAACAGATTTTGGAGTTATATTCCTGTGATTTTCACACCCCAAAATTCAAATATTTCTTCTGGATCTCGAAGTTGTGGGATAAAATAGTTCAATTCGATCGATGCCTCACTGAAAAACATCTATGTTGAAAGAAGAATACCCTTAGGTATTTTTTCGAAGGCGAAGGCTGGAATGGCACGCGGAATCTTCGTTCATGAAACTGGATATTTTGCACAGGCATATACACCTGGCTAGGCATAAAACTACTGGTGGAGCCGCGTACGTTATTATTTAAGAAATGTTAGGTGCAAGAGAACATAGAACATTTTTATATCATAATTTCTTTGATATCTTGTTAGGCCATAGGGCTAGTTGTTTTTATCAACAGTGATAACATTTCTTATGCTTGTTTCTGCTCTGATTACTCTTATTTCTGCTATGAAGAAGGACCATTTTCAGGGGTGCCTATAAATACTCGGTCCCTCCTCGGACGGACTTTAATGATTCCCGAAAGGTACTTAAAATTCCTTACCCCCAGGCTTTCGAATTACTCGAGTGGTCACGGTTTTGGAATTCGTCGGCCTGTGTCGTAGAATCTTGCAGGGGTGGGTCTTTTGCAACTCTTTATTCGATTACAGTCAGGTTAATTCACCACCACCACCACCACCCGCTACCCCCACGACATTTACTTTCCGCCCTCGTACCCTACCTGAGGCGGCTCGAGCACTTTGCAGCCAATTAGAAGGCGGCAATCTTAAAGAGGAGTAAGACGTTCCCGTGCCCCCCGTAAATAATTTGCATCATTTCAACGTTCAATTAGTACAGGGCGAAGTGAAGGGTGGGGCTTCGTTTTAAAGGGGGTGTAACGCTTAGCTCGAAGCCCAAGGTAGCGGGCCTAGAGTGGCTGATATAGCGTACATTAATATGTGCACAGGAATTTATTACTCCTATTTATCACTCAGTTCTTCCCTGGAGTGCACTCGGAGAAGGGGTCTTGCCACCTAAGAAATAATCTGTTATAAACGTGAAACTGAGAAGACAGAGTTTGAATTGTAGGCATAGATTAAACAGAACGGTGTGAATCCAAAGCTCCCACTAGCTCTACTGCTGGAAAACGCTAATCGTGCAATATTATTTTTGCTGAGAACGCGCGCGTTTCAAAACACCCTCTTCAGAAAAAATGAGGTTGATGTCTGTCTGTCGAAACGTTTTCATTCAATTAAACAATAATAAAATCGACGCATTCAACAGAACGTTGAGTCAAAATTAAACGTTTAGACCAGCTTGTCAGCTGTAAACGCAAAGTGAGTGGATTTGGCAAGACTGAAAATTGGAGCAATAAGGTCCCAGTATTTAAATATAATTCAGTATATAGTGTGTAGTATAGTATTTCAATATAAAATAATTCTTTCATTTCCAGGGCTGTTGGGCTGACTAACGGTAAGCACTTTCCTACTGTAGCTCCCATCAATAAAATCGCAAGGAAGAAACCAGCTTGCGGCAAGTATAAGTTCATCTTCCGCCTGGGAATACCCGACGAGTATGCACAGTATGGGTTTAAGGCAGGCTTGTCGATAGCTTATGAGATTTATGGTCGATCGTCAATAAATTACCCATATATATTGAAAAAATAGTTCGGTAATTGATTTTCATTGGCAATATGTCTTATGTGACAAATATTCGATTACCCTGGTTTAAGGTTTGACAATGAAGTTCGAATAAAAGAATGGGTTTTGGGAGAAACGTCAAGTACACGGAGATTTAGTATAGTACGAGAAATCGCCCGAATTAGTCCAAAAATTGATCAAAAGATAGATAAATAACAAATATATTTTATGCCTAATTCAACACATTTAGTTTTATAAGAATTTATCCAACTTAATTCAATTGACGAAAATAAATATTACTAAAATTATTACCAAAGATGTTATTACGCGTTTTATTAAATATCGAACATTGTTTTTGCTTTTTTTAGTGTGGGAACACCTATCATCTGCGGGTCACAAATTCCTGTTAAGGGTATGTTTATCTTTAATTTCCGCCATGACGGGCCCCTTTTCGGTCTTGACCGCAGCAAATTAACGATTCGTTCAATTTCAAAACTCAAAAGTCCATTTTTGAGTGGGACCAACCGAAATTTAAATCCAGCCAAAGTTGCCCGAAACTCTGAACCCCCACAGCGTGGGGACGCAAATTCCCAAATTCGAAAGTTACCAAATAAAGTCGAACTCTGAATTGGTCGCTGATTGGAAACAGTTGGCCGCCCGATACCGGGCCATCGAATCCCGACCGAACAAACGTCTAAAACAGGGATTTACCCAACTATAACGATGGTGAGATTTTCTAAAGTATTATTCAATTATCGTTACACATTTGTTGGGGCCGGGATTCCCAATAGACATTCGAAAGTCTAGCCGCATCAATACAAATAATGAAATTTGTAAATGAATTCAGCTATAGATGGTTTTTTATATATTTTGTAATTTTATTCGCATTAAGCAATTACCACAGATCGGAAATATCACGGGTCTCATAAACCCCTCGAGTCACTACTGAACTATATAATACCATTATTGTGGTATGTCGGAACCCATTATCCCATATTGTTTCAACTATTTCGCTTCAGGGTGTCGATTGAATGGTTTCACTTTAAAACGTCCTTAAGAAGCAACGAAATAGACTATCTATATATGCCGGTATCTATCTATAGGTACCGTATAGGTGGCAAAGCAATGTTGATACGAGTGACAATCTAGTCTAGTAGAGTTGCGTTCAAGTTTGTTGTCATGCGTTCACAGAGGTCCGTTGGGAGTTTATTCACAGCGAGTAAGGGTAAATGGTCAAGTTGAATGGTCGGATGGTGCGATTCATCAACTGGAGGAATGGTTTCAGAGAAGACGGTCTGTTTGGCAGGAAAAAACAAAGGAAGATAAATCGACTTGTCGAAGTAGTTTTCATAAGATGAAAAAAGGGGTCGAAAAAGGAGAAAGACTAGGTTTTTGTCACCCCAGACGCATTCCGATTTACCGTTCGGATCGAGGGATTTTTTCCTAAAATTCGTTCACAGAGCACAAATTTCAGATTCGGATGTATGACGTCAGGCAGTACGGAGTCAATAAATAAAAAGGTATCATATGTCTATATCTTATTCCTGCGGCGGGACGGTAGAAAAAATATGAGAGGGTTAGCGCTCAAGCATACGCGGGACTGTCTTTTTTCAGGCCAGATCTAGGCCGTGGCCCAGTGGCCCTAAGAAAAGTTGAACGGGTACTGTTAAAGCCGTGCAAAGGAGGTGAGCATGCGCCCCGGTATCTCCCACTATCAGCCGAGCGCGGGGTGCTCCCCACTCGGCCGGCTAACCAGTTGCTCGTCCCCAAGCCCATTCCTAACGTCGACACCGATCAGGCCGTTTCGCTCCTCTACCACTCGTCCGTTGCCTCTCCCTCGTAACGATGTCCGCCAAACCGTTCAGGATGACGGCCGCTTTCGGCCTCCTCGCCGCCCTGATCCTCGTCGTCGCCGAGGCCAACGACCCCTCGTCCTCCAACGCCAACGCCACGTCCGGACTCAAAGTCGAAGTCCAGTACGCCCCCGAGGTCTGCGACAGGAAGTCGAAGGTGGGCGACATGCTGACCATGCACTACACGGGAACCCTCCAGGACGGCACCAAATTCGATTCCAGGTCAGTCTCAAATTACTGTATCGTCGCTCTAATAATAGATATCGGCTCAACCATCTGTATCTATTTTGGAATATAATTATTCTGCAGGCCCGAGATGAATAGATTTTTAAGAACCAGGCAGGCAAAAACTTCACTTGTGCCAACGAAACAAGTGTCCAAAAAAAACTGTCCGAGTTCAGAAATATTCAAGCCGTGTGAATACTCGCGAAGCACTCCTTAAAAAGTACCTGAACGAGCAATAAAGTATATTGTCTTGTATTTTTATTAATTTTGCCACGTCAAAGCCATGTGCTACGATTGTCTTCTGGTTTGGAGAAGGACTGCCATTATGGAACCAGCGAGTAAGCAACACGTAAAGCCATTCCGAACTGTTTATTCGATATTAGACATGGTGATTGCCTCCGAGATATTTCGGCTTCCCCAGTAGCGTTCGGTGTGTTTCACGCGAAACTTCAAATGCCTAAATGGTGCGCGAATGCGTTCGATTCACGTTTTTCAGGAGCCAAATATTAAAATCATTATTAATTAATTTCAATGCTTATCATCTTGTCCATTCTTTCCCGCAAACCATCTGTTTCAGCTCTTTGGAAACCCTCTACTCGGGTGCTACCCGAAAACTTTTCTCTCAGATTTTTTCTTTGATCTTCTAAAATAAATAGTGTAATATCTCCCGGTATATAACACACTCGGTTTTTGATTTACACTGGAGGTTCGGTCAACAGGAAAATTTTAGAATGCCTCTCTTCAACACTGACTGCCGTATCTGTGTTGTATCATTAGGCCGGAGCCGGGCTAATGGTCCGATGGCCGCGCTATTACTGACGACCCCAACACAAATACCGTAACAGGATCGCATTAGCGTGCATTAAGGTATCGGTCGCGGCTACCATTTTTTAATGTGATTTATCGCTCAAGTTAAACGTTATCAGCGGCAGTGCACTTCCCGATGAAATTCTATCAGACTAATTCTACTAGTATAGTATATCTGGGTAGGAGAGATACCGTCCCAGAGAGGACGAGATCTAAGTTTTCAGGACTGAGTTATTAAAAGCGTAGCCTACCAAAATGTCACCAAGAGAACGTAATAATCTTGCTGCGGACTGTGGTAAGCCAAGGATTTTTCAAAATTGTCCACAGTACTATTTCAAATCTCCAAGGAGCCTATGGGTTCTAATCAAAAAATTTATCCAGAAAGTGAATCTCCAAACCGGATTCGTGGCATATGTGCGATACGTGGTCGGTTCGAGGGGCGTGGTGGGGCATTGGGCCACGTGGTGACGAAAGATAGACGACGTGGTTCACGACTAACTGTAAGACTTACGTGTCCCAATCGGACTCATTCGCCTTTTTCTCCCACAATTCCCTGATATGAAAGGTCAAACAAGATGAAGGCCAGTGATTTAAATCGTCGATTCTCTTTTTACTGAGAGCGTTCGAATACAAAATCCACTTTTTTTAGTTACCTTTATACACCTCATATCCGTATGAAGGGCGTCCCTCGAGTCTGCCGCGCAGCGTACCTATTCTGGATTTTTGCAGTGATTCATCGCATGCTACCAAACCGACAGAACGTTTCAGTTTGGCACAACAGAAAAAAATTTAGAGTCCTAACGGAATTTCGCAATTTGCGCAACATGAAGTATGTCTGACCCGCCGTTTCGGATATACACAACTGACGTTAGGAGAAAGCTTAACTACAAATTTTTTTCAATACTTTACCTTTAATTATATAAAATTATCAAGTTTACCAATATATAAAATACCTTAAAAAAACCTCCTACAACAGACCACGAAAGAGAAGGTCAAATATAAAATTATAAAAAGGAATCCGGGTATCAATCTAGTGAAACTCTTATTTGCATTAAAATATTAATTACGTTTCAATTTAGAGTACAGTTTCGTCTGATTTTCTATATTGTACACCAGTTTATAAATTAAATATAGTGAAAGCGTCGACAGAATCGCGTTTATACAATATATTGTATTATTTGATATTTAAAAATCGACTCAGAATTTTCTGATTGGTATATCACTAATCAAATGTAACGAATAAACTTTATTTGTTGGCGTAAATTGGAGACATTTACACGAGAAGATACTCATCTTTCACTTACGCTGCAATAAAAGCAAATGGTGGATATTTGACACATTTAAGTCCTTCGAAATTACACTTTTAAATATTTAACATTTTGTAACGATTTTGCAGTTTTATTGAAAATATCCAACACTGATCTGTCGAGTGGTCTGAGAAGTGGGTCGAGAAAAAATAAAAATTTCCCCGCATTTCATCCAACGAATTGTCAATTCGTAGCGTACAAGGGCTGTTATTGGTCATCCTGCTAATTGGTAACAGTTATGTTTAGTAAGGTGTTTTTTCCATAACTAGACCATCGCCGATAATCCGCTAGCTAAACTAATTTTAACATCTGGGTCAGTCAGTTCTTCTAGGCAGTTCTCAGCGCCTTTAGACCCTCGCGCAAATAAGCAAGACTTATTTTGTTAAAAATAAATACAAACCGTTTATTTGAAATTGCAGTTTTAAAAATATGTGGGATGAAAAAGAGCGAGATCCGGCCTCAACCTTTGCCGGCTGCTCAAGGACTTCCTTGAAGGCCGAACTGAGAATACCAGTAAATAAAAAAATATAAAACTCAGCTGTCAGTATTTTGAAAATCGACAATTTAAAACATTTCCTTATGAAAACAACATGAAATTGATTCCAACGAATAATGCTGGGGCCCGGAGGAGCTGGGTATACCGCAATCCTTCATAACGTTGATCATTACCAGTATTATGGAACCCTTGTAAATAAAAATATAAACACCCCCGTATCCTGGGCGTTCGTAAGTCAAGTTAGGTTAAGATTAAGTTCGATCGCTGCATAATGGTCTCAGACTTCAGACTCCGCTATGCGAATACGTAGAAAAGCACAAAACACAGACTGCAGGATTCCCCGCAATTCTTAAATTGAACAAATTGTATTTGCCGCGAATAAAACTGTTCGAAAATTGTTGAAACATTGTAGGATAAATTGTTGTAATATAAATTGTTGTAGGTATGTTAATCGACAGCCCTATGAATCTTCCTTCGACATAATGGTCAGAGGATTAAACAAGAAACGCAATTTCGTAGGTGTATAGGTCTCGGTTATTTGTATCAAGAATATATCTTATTGTAGTGTTGCTACTTTGAAAAATATACTGAAAACATAATAGGCCGTAAAGTTTATGATTTATACAAAACGTTTAATTCTTTTCTGACCCCAAGAAGAAATACCTCCTGCCATTGCCAAACAACTAAACAGTTTCAGATATGACCGAAACCTTTCAGATTGCCTATAAAGATGAAAAGTACTTGAGTGAACCCCCCGAAGTACTTAATTGAAACACCACTTATTATTTTGCACAGACATTTTTCCTTCCAATATTCGGTCGGCATGAAAGTGGGGTATTTTCAAAAAGGCTTAACGCGATTAAGTCTCTTTATTGCAGGCTGATTACCATCGCTCCTCTGATCTTACAAATAATTAAATCGATACAAATTTGTATTGATATTTCAACAATGAGACAGGAAACATTCGGTACTGGCGTGCCAAGACGGAACATAATCATTGCAAAGATTTCTTTGGTTAAAAATCTACACTTCAATCAGTTACCGCAGGGATCGTTTATGTCGATAAAACAAACGGTGTCAAAGATATAAGATCGCAGATATATTTCCCACATATATTTTAACGGTATCTGAAATCGGTACAGTCGCTATCTGATGATGAACTTCGGCCATGAATGAATCAGCTAGTAGAAATAAAAAACGAGAAATTCCCGTTGCTTTACTGGTACATCGATTCGGAGTGTCCCCGATTGAATGAGTGTACCGTTTAATTCCATGACAAGTTTATGAGTGCGGTAATATTTCAGAGGGGAGTTTTACCTACCGGTTTGAGGCATTTGAAATCGATATCTGAGGCGCTAATGAATCCAAACAACAATGTTCTTTTATCGTAAAGTTAAAACGATTTTCCGTCTCCCTACACAAGCCTACGCTAGGTTGGGCTTGTGTTCTCTCTTAATCGGACGCGCCCTTATAATTTTGAGATACTTTAATGTTACTCTGTTTTCTTTTTAAGATGTATATAATTAGAAAGATGTATTTAGGTATGCAGTTTGTTTAGTATTACGGTGGGATATAATTATCTGGGCTCAATTTGCTAGTACTTATATTTACCTGGTCAACAGAAATACCTTCCTCGCCACCTTGTACTTCCATACCAGGTGTGATTCATCGGCTGCCTACAAGTATTTCACTTCGCTAGCACTATTAAAATCGTATTAAATGTAAAAGATAAAAAACGATCACATTCAGAAACATAGATATGCTCCTCTGTATGACACACTTTAGCCCAACTTAAATCTGGTTACTATCACGCTGCTGTTAATTATAAATTACTCTGTAATAGGCCAACGCGGCGATCCCAGGATGGGTGACCTGAGATTGCTGTTGGTATATTAAATAAAGCCCTGGCGGAATACAAACGTCCACTTAAATTGTCTGATAAATGTGCGGGGACATAAGTTGTCTTGTTTATACGTTCCTCTGGTCGTTCTCTCTGGAACGTAAAAATGAGTCCCCGGGGCCACTTTTCCAGCATTCGCTGACGTAAGAGACCTCTTTTATCAAATTACCAAGCAAGTAACATTTCCCTTGAAATAAGACTGCCGCAGGTGGAAATATTTTTGGGAAAGCGTAAGTGGTTGTATATGGCGTAGTCGACGCGAAAAACTGAATATATAAAATCAGTTGAGAGATCCGTAGTCAATATGCGGACTTCCCCAAATTATCTTACGCTATTTTAATTTGCAGCTATTTTAAAAATTGATTCGGTAGTAGAAATGTCGAATTAGGAATAAACCTGAGCTTAGTATGTAACAGTATAGTAACGACGACAAGGAAGGAAAGGTGAATTTAAATTCTATAATGTATGGCCTTTTTCCGTTTTCCCGAAAATTTCCTATTTTGAATAAACCAAATAAAATGTTGAAGGGATGAAAACGGAAAATTTCATCTCAATACAACAGACTTATTCCCAGGCAAAAGCCGAAATGTTACCATCCATAGCAGTTAGTTTCATAACTGGATGTAGGAAATCTACACGGTACATTATCGCAATCGCGCAATGACGAGACATTGCATCGTTCAAATGTCTGTTTCGGAATTACGCAATCCAAGCGAATTCTTGGGACATCATTCGTTCCTACTATCTCTTCTTTCTGTCATCAACGGTGTCTCGCTTATGAATTTTTCCAGGATAAATTGTTTCTGCAGTACATATATTTTATTTCGAATTGTCATAATTCTTGTTTAGATGATAATTGGTTTAATTATATCGTTCCTAATCATATTGCGGTTCAATTTTTGCGGATTTTACTTGTATGAATTGTGAACCCCAGCGACAGAGGATGGACAGAGGATTCATATATATTTAATGGTAGCAAACCATTTGCCCCACTATATTGCCAATAATACTTGGGTAGTGAGGCGTGTTTCGTCACACACCAATCGCAATTGCCATCAACCTGTCGGTTTCGGCTTGTCGTTATCGTCAGTAGCACTGTCTGGAAATTAGTCCGGTACAGACGCATGTCTGTTGCCGACGTGTAACTGGTCGGGGTTGTAACAGTGCAGTGACAGGTTGTTGCATCGACAATCCAGTGAAACGCGATGACGGTGTCGAGACGCCGTACAAAATCACCGACATAATATCGTTCGAATCAGAATATATTCTCGTTTTTATATATATTATAACATTCGCACTTTGCGCGTTCATAAAAAAGAGAAAAACAAACTGTGCATAAAATGAAATTGAAAACCGTGTTGCGGCAGGACTCGTGATTTTAACCGAGCGACAAATTGTTCCTCGTGTTTGTTTTCATAAATAAACAAACCTAGTGGAATCGAGGTCCGCCGTGCCCCGCTCGCCGCTAATAGTGTCGGCCGGCTTGGTCTGATGGTTTAGCACTCGTTACTTATTTAAATAGTTGTCGTCCGCCCTGACATTTAATTTCGCGAGATAATTCTTTCTTTTTTTTCAATTTTCCCCCGCCCAGAGATCCGAAGATTTCAGGCTTAATCTGTATAATCTCGCTCCCCCAAGCGTTTATAAAACTAAAACACTGGAAAACTCCAGGAATGTATCGGGCCGCATTTTGATGGCCCTTATCGTCCTTTCGGTTTTCCCCGGGCGCTCTTTTATGGAAAAAGTTTTTCGAATTAAAGTTTCTTTTGGAGAAATACCGCTGGCGGGGAGGGTGGGGTCTTCTTTTTGTTTGTTGTCGCTTGGGGTAAAACAGCGCGACTGTTTTGTCTTTGCATGTCTAATGGCATTTCCCGAATACAAGGACTCTGTGCGATATAAATCCGCATTCCAATTTCCATTATACCCCGAGCGATAAGGGACCCGTGTACCGACGACTACCCCGGTTTAGGATTTCACCATCAAATAAGCTAAGACCTTTATCTGACCGTGATGAAATATCCTACGTAGCATCAAGCGTAACGACCAATGACCCCATAGTACAGCAAACCTCAAATTATGACCTGACCCCATAATCTTTTCCGTCTTTAAGAGACGAGTTGGAACAACCTAGATTTAACCAGAAATAATGCAGGTCACTTCAAAAATATTTTGAAAGAATATCACAGGGAAAAGTCTTGCGTGAACAGTTGTTCGCATCAATATGATTCTGCTTTCAAACTGCCTCGCGGACTATAAAATTAAATTCTAAACCAATTTACTTCCTCTACGTCTGGGGCTCATTCTTTCCGTCGGTTTCTCTTTTCTACTTTTCCTCGATTCCGGGCAAACCACCTCATCCCGAGTGGAGGATAATGGCGCGATCACCGCAGAGGGTTCTATCCTACACTAATTTCTACCAAAAGACCCCGACCAGAATGGGATAGAAATTGTTTTAAGCCAGCCTATCTTCGGAAATCGATCTTGCTGTTCAGCCGCTCTCGTTCCAGAATTCCGACACGCTCCCGAAGTCATGACAAGCCAAGTCTCGTCTTGGTGTTGCCATGACAAGCTGCCACCGACCGGGTTCGGTATAGCTCATCTCGTCAACACGACAGCATAATTACACACGTTGTATACATGCAATGAACACACTGATATATGTAAATCGAAAACATATTTCAGATAATTCGAATCGAACTTACGGGAAGTAAGAGGCTAAGTTCTTGATAACTATTTTCTCTATGTCTAGGAAACGCTGATATGAGTAATTATTTCAAGGAAATAACCTCGTGTCAATCTCTGAACTGATGGTTTAGTTTTCCTGCTAACAAAGTTAACTAGCGAAGATAAACTACAAAAAGAGAGCCACGTTTATTTACAAATTTTGCCTTATCAGATCGATTTCGACCTAATTGCCAATAGAATAAAATCTTTACACATTAACGTTGTTGTATCGTAGGTTATCAACAAATGGATAACAATTTTAGGATGAATTATATGTAAAATGCTTTCAATTTCGACCGGATGCTTACAACAGAATGCTTTTCAACAACCCGGGTGTTTTAATGGGCCAATTTCACTGAAAGTCCTATACCTGTCTTATTTATTTTATTCCCTGTAGCGAGGGCGGCGGATGAGTGCTTCCATTCGAATTTATTCGATAATTGGGTCCATTAGTCCAATATTATGTCAGATAAACCCAGAAGGAAATAAACATTTATTTACTGCTACGTGACAAATTGAGAGTATTCTAATTGCATTTCATTTTTAATTATTATATTTTCATAATTTAGAATATCAGCTTTGTTGTGAGGGGATAAACTTAAGTAAGTAGTAAACCTAAGGGTTAGTCGATCCGATAACAACATCCGTGAAGAGCAAAGAGATGGTACAACCTTTTATAATAATCTAAAATTACATTAATTTAACAACTGGATTTGGTGCCTTCAATGCATATAGACCGTCGAAAATTAACGGATGGACTGAAAATTGAAAACCGCCCCGCCCGGGATCGACAAAACATCTGTCCTCCGACAAACTGTTTCCAAATGTCCGGTATTGCAAGTGCAACGGAGGGGATGAAAAAAAAATGTAACATTAATTATGCGATGACGCTCCGCTGTGACAAAAAAGTTCCAGTGCGTAACTGGTGAAACTTTTAAACGGTTCAAACTAACAACCCATCCCTCCCACGCCCACCCCTGTTCAAAACCAACAGTGAGCTAATGTTTCACCGTTACATTTTTCGACTCTACAGTGTCTACACTTGATAACAAATGTATTTATCAAACTGTATTCAAATAATCATATCTTCTCGTCTCAAATGCTGCTTCAAACAATTCAGGCTGTAGAACCATCATTTCAGTGCCTGTACAATATTCATTGTATTGCACAAGCAGCAGTGTTTCACTGACGGCATGCTACTGATTGGAAACCGAATAGGCGTCTATGATGACGTTATAAAAGGAAAAGCCAATCAAATTATTTCTTGTTCTCTCGGTTTACAGGAAACGAGACATGGACATTTGTGTAGAGTGAATATTCTATAAAAATCTAAACGCCACGGAAAAATATCTTATTGACTGTATTCATCACTATTCTATGATCATCTATTGCACTTGAGCAATATATGCCCGCATAAATTACACGGAATACCATAATTCTGGCGTCTTAATGTTTCCAGCACCAAATGTCGATTAATTGTTTTATCCCTTTTAAAATCATATATAGTAAGTTATTGTTAGAAAGATGTAAAAAAGGACCAACACATTAAAAAGGAAAATTGAATATTTGAACTTCAAATAGAGTGAAGAATTATTGTATAATAATAAAAATTATCATGAAACCATAAAACACCGGATGTTATCAAAAACAACAGTCTAAGTGTAGGATAGACATGGCTAACCTATAATTATATACCTAATAGAGAAGCCGAACAAATCCCGGCGGCCTCCTTTTCCTATTCTCTCACCTGAACCATACTGTCCTTCCACACTTTTCCATAACATTTATCTGGTTTTAAAATATCCAATTACGGTTTACTTTTTTCTATACTTTCCCAATTGTTTGCTTCGAGCCAAGAACCACATTAAACTGTAATTCATTCAACACAATCATCTCGTTTGCGGCGCCTTATTACGGGCGAATCTCAATGCAACATTCAAATATGGAGAATATTTCAGCTTGAAAATTATATATATATATATATATATATATATATATATATATACAAACAAGCAATCTTGGCAGTGAAGTTCACTTCATTAAAAGTTCGAACGGCTACTTTTCATTTTCTCCTGTCCATATTTTTCCTCGTGCTTTTTTTCGACAGAAGTTTCACTTACTTGCGGTAAAGTTTGTATTTTCTGTCGAACGTTTTTTTTTCAACCAATTTTCTCTCCAAACAAAAAACAGGGATGGGGGATTTCAAACATCTGTCCGGGGAAACACGGAAAACTACTTAGAGCGGTTTTTCAGGGGTGCGATACGGCGGTTTAACGAATAGCCCCCGGGGGCTGGGGTGGGACGCTTTGATTTGCAATTAGGAAATCGGATAGGCTAATAACTGGCCGGGCCCGGATTCCGAATCCGATTACCCGACAAGTGTTACACGGCGGCGCAATAACAGTAATAACGCTAACAATAATGATAATGGCTGTGACTTGTTATCTGGTAGGAAGTCCGTGGCGAGGGGGAGTTTCCCCATCCTATTTGAATAGTATCAACAGTTATTTCCCATTACACTGTCACGGGGTCACTACACCCGTCGAATGTATAAAAATAAAATATAAACATAATAATAATCACGAGATCTGATTCTACTAATTGATTAGGTCCTATGTTAGAACGGTTCCCGCATCAGTCCGCTGGTAGAATTAGCTTCAGTAAATGTGTTTACAAAATATTAAACGAATGAACCTAATTAACTCTAGTATACTCAGTAGATTTGAGACAGGTAGTTTGTTCCCAACAACTTCTTTCCGTCTCTAATGTGCATTTATAAGGTTGCCGCTATCAAGTACTCTAGCAGCAGGGTGGTGATGCATAATATAAGTATAATATATAATATAATACATAAGAGTATTGGGCATAAGGTATAAGGGACCTACCTTCACATTTCAGCGAGTTTCCAGTCTCGGTTACATAATTTCCGTTTCCTCCTCTCCTCCCGTCGATGATTTTTTGCCATCAACGCCCTGCAGAAAAATTATTAAATTATAAATCGATTGTAATCATGGCCAGGGATACGTACATAATATACATGTTCCATTAATTTCTAAACAAACGTTTGAAAATATATCATTCGTAAGATATGTGTTAAGGTTGTATGGGGAAAAATATGTCCGACCTCAGTCTTGGTTAGTCTTAGATATGAACATTAAGCTTTCATTTTCTGTTTCACAAAACCGGCACCCAAATTTCACTGAAATGCATATTTCATGAATTGATTGCCTTACTACACGACTAGTTATCGCCTCCAGTTATTTTTCAATCAGTTAACAAAGTGAAATGCAAAACAGTTCATTAGTGAGGACGCCTGACTAGCAAGCGGATCTAACCTCTCGGTCGCAATGAATCCCTGGGAGCCAACATTAAATTTGCTTCTTACGGCCTTCGTTATAAGTACTTTTACTAAATGAACTAAATTGCCACTTACTTATCCATCTAACTCTCTGTCTTATAATATAGATGTTCACTAATTAACACATATTCACTACAATCACTATTTCAACATCACTACTCTATTAACACTCGCCCTTATTACTAAATCAGAATGCCAGGAAGAGGCGATCCAGAAAAAAAAATATTGCAGAAATTATTCATTCAAGTAAAATAATTATCAGGTACTGGAATAACGTTAAATTTATTTCCTATGTAATAATCTATTTTCAAATTTTTATATTGCTCAGTTTGCATTAAAGTTATAATAATAGTTTTGACCCACCGCCGCGATTCAGTTCAGTAGTGGCTCAGCAAGATGGCGGACGGTGTCGAGAAAGTGGTCTGATTCTTTTCAAAGTCGAAAGGTAAGGCGGACAGCAAAATCGATTCTAATATACTATTTAGCCAACACAGTTTCTAGCTGTTAATTTGATCAATTCATTCCGCTTGATATCCCACCGAGGCAGCACGCGAAATACTGATCCGGCAGGCGGTTGGTAACCGCACGAAATAATCTTCCAACAAACGCCCCGAAGTTAGATGATGATTTGTTCGTAATATTAATTACACCTCTTTCCGGCTATTCGGAAAAATCACCCTTTACATAAGATTTTCCACATACCTTTTTGTCATTCTAGTTTAAAAGAAATAGATACAATTAATTTCGGGCCTACATTTTAAGACGCTAACTGTGTATTTAATAAGCTAAACGGGAACCATTAAATCGAGGTTACCCCCATAGAGGTTAAAGCCTAACTAGTCGGTCTCACCACCCCGTTAATATGTCCAACAAATAATCAACCAATCAAATTCCTCCTTTACAGTGATCGATCGATCGCCATCATTTTATAGAGCACAGTGGCCTGAACATGTAACTCTGTGAAAACCTAAACAGTGCAGAGATGAATCGCCCCATGCATAAATACCACACAAGAAAATTCAAAAGATTTTAATTGAAATTCTGTTAATACAGCGGTACTAGAGTTTTTGCGGAAGAATATAAACTCGGGGGGCAATTCGAGCATACTTTGTATTCCGGTGGGCCTCCCAGCAGAAACGGTCTCGATGGTCCTATCTAAGCCCCTGGACAAGATTATGTTTATATAAATAAACTCTAAGCCCTTAATTTCAAACCCGACGATAGAATTCTGATATAAATTGGGCGTGGAGGAATAATCAAGTGAATGCTGAGGAGGAAAAGTTACATATATGTAGAAATAAATACCGTACACTAAACGTATAAACTTTTACTATTAGTGGTATTAGCTTTCATAAATAACTCCAGATGGTAACAACAAAATAATAAATATGATTTTGGTTCAGTCGCTAGACCATAGCGCAAGAGCATGACTCATGTATACTATTATTAGTGGTCAAGCAGCTACTTATGTAAACGTTGGTCTACAGAATTCCATTACTTTACTTTAGAAATGCTTTCTCCGTAATACGAACAATAAAACAATTGACTATTCGTATTCCTGAAAACCACCGTCAGTTAAACTGTATAAGTTTTAAAATAACCAGTACTTTTGACAGACGGAAGTGCTCTATGTTTACTGGAGAGCAATAAGGGGGCCAGAATCCTTTTATTCGTATTCGCGTTGAATGCTCGATGTTCCCTTAAGGGACAGGAAGAGTGAACCCTCGCGTAAAATAAAACTGATAAACGTGAGCGAGTTACCGGACGATGGGGGCGGGTGGAGGCATTACCTAATAGGTAACAGCGCCGGCCGGGTAGGAAGTAAGACAGGGAAAGAGAAACTTGAGCTTCGGCTTTCTATTTAAACGGGACTGCTTTCACTTTTACCGGATTAAAAGGATCAGGTCTTGTTGTCCTCGACCCCGTGACGCAACACCGGACTTGAAATACCGGTTGGTATATCGGGTTCAATCTTATCCCGAATATACGGCATTCGGTTTCCCGGCTGTAATATGTGCTGATGAAGCATTTAAAATGGTATACTGTCATGGACATCCGAGAATATGGATTCACATGTCTGTTATCAGAAAATACTGTATTATTTCGAGTGTCATTATGTCTCAGTAAACTGAAGTGGCCACTATATGGCATCTGGCATTGAAATGACCGCTGATGAGTGTTTTCGTCACCAACTATTTAGTCATGAATACGGTTTAGGCTTCTCGACATCTTCAGTAGCGTGCCGCTGATAATAATAACTTTGGCTGACGAAAAATCATTGGGTCGTTACTGTATATATAGGAGGTTCGCAGAAACGATAGCTCTACAACCAGAAGCAGAGCAGTAATTAAAAGAAATTTATCTCAACGTTATTGTTTCAAATATTTGAAATGCCTACTCGTCTATTTGCGTTAAACGAACGAGGACAAATGTAAATTTTCCGCGATTAAATTTAAGAACCCGACACTCGGCTAACGGAATTCATATCGTCTACCCAAGGAAAAATGATGTAAAGAAGCCAAGGATTAGATAATCGCTTCCCGGCAGGATATGGTTTATTCATGGAGCCTCCGGGTTTTCCTGGATCGGGGGGGCCCGTAGATGCAGGATATCGACGTCTTTTTCAGATTGAATCACCGCCTGTTCGCCGAGATAACTCGCTTTCGCCGCGGAGAAAAACCATTTTCCCCCGCGATAATTTCCCTTCTTCTTCGGGTTCGGTCTTTCGGAAAAATCGACGGGGTGTGTGGGGTCGTCGGCGGAAGGGAGTGGGAGATATGTCTCTGCATCCGGTTGCCAAGTTTCATCAGCGCATTACCACTTACCTCAAAATCTGCCAGAACATTTGTTTAAAAAAATTGTAGTTGTGACTATAACAATAAATGAGAAAAAAGAAACATTCGTTTGGAACAGTAATCCTTCTTTCGATTATATAAGAACGAAAGGGGTTTAACGATTGACAAATACAATATTATTTCATTTTACTTAAATATTAATTACTTTTTTGAAATACCTGTTTCGTGGTTTGCGAGGAGTTGGAATGCCCTAGATTTCGCGTGTTTCTGTCTCCTCTCGCCGCGAAGGTTAATTTTGTAAGAAAGCTCTCTTTGTACTATACTTCTCCGATTTTTATCGTTTAAACTTTGGTTTTTAACTCCCTTTGTCGTAAATGTAATTACCTTCGTATTTCTCGCTATCCGTTGAGGATTTTTCTTCGTTTAAATCTTTCGCCCAAATACGAAGTTTTATAGTCGGAAATAAACTTTTTGCTTCTTTCTTATTAACCTTTTAGAGGCACTTAACTCATTTTCTTTCGAGTTATGGAAGAGCAATTCCCGTTAACCTTCTTTCCCTTGCCCCGTATTCCATTCTTCCAGGTTAACTTTTGATTAAATAAGTTTATAATTTTCTTTCTGGAAAATTCGACCGGCTCCACTTTTAGCGTTGGGAATTAATTTTACGTTATAAATCAAAGGGGGCGTGAATTATTTTAAAAAGGTGAATTACAGCATGGGCGTTGTAGCGCCACAGTTCCACTCTTATTAAATTGTTGACGGGATCTATTTATTTTCCCAATATCCTTCAGATCAGAACAAGATTAGAGATTATTCATCGGGCTAAATATAAGCTTTGTTTTCTGAATATTACTTTATATGTATTTATATATAAATCTTATCTATTCAATTTTATTAACGGAATATTGAATTCCTAAAATTCATACAATTACATTTATACACTTCTTTCTTTGTTGCAGGTAAGCTTCCCTAACACTGGTTGTGCTCCGAGTGTATGTAAGTACATTATTGATTGTAACAGCATTTTTTCCATTTCTTAAAAAGCGTAGACGCTATAGATGATCTGCATATATATTGGTGGGTGACGTTTGTGTTCGGGCATTCTTAATTTTTATAAGCATATTATTTACGACTGTTAACTTACTGTTTTTATATTATATAATGTTCGCCTTAAAGTTTAAATATTATTATTCTGGGCGTTAAAATTTAATTGTAACGGCTGCTACGACAATATTGGAAGGAATGAAACGCTTTAGGGAGGGAAGGAAAATTAGGCCATTTTCACACGGGTTGAGGCGTAAAAGAGGTCTTAAAAAGGAATTAGGCCTGTTGACCTGTACGGGGCTCTAGGCCCGGCACCCATTAGGCCGCAATGTGCTTCACCGGCCCCTACCGTAAGTTTGCGAATGAACATGTGACATAATGCTTAAGCTTGATCGGGTTTCTTTATTTTAATTATTTTAAACGTTAAAAACTTATCTACATTCGCCATAATTGTATTAGTGTTATAAATTCCAAACCTCAACATTTCTTATTTCTGTATTTAACATACTAGCCTATAATGGCGGTGTAGTGGAATTATGAAAACTAATTAGCAGTAATTTATTTACCGCTGCCTTTGAGTGGGATGCTCGTTTATGCTGGATACTATGTTTTAATGAAAATTTGTTATGAACGTTGCTGTTTATTAATTAATTAATATTTGGACTCATAATATACCTTTTGGTATCACTATCTTGGCCGATTGGGTTACGAATCTACAATATTCCAACACTGATAATATGACATCAAATTAATGCAGTCCCGAAAAAGCAGTTGTTTCATAAGCAAATGGAAATAAGTGTACATAATATAATATAATGTGTTATTTTATTAAATATGGTCTAAATTATTCTAAATGGTTGTACGGGGTTATTAATGCATTGTCTCCATTCGCCTTTATATTTTACGCTCACTCTGTTTAATTCTAAGGGCAAAAATCCCTATTATAACCGAGAGGGATATTTTCTTTAAATAATTTTTCTGAACATTAAGTGAGAAGAGTTAACAATCTGTGTTGAGCTTAAGCGCTGGGTACGGCCTCCGGGGCAGCGTGAAAAACTCCAAGACTTGCTTTTCCATCACATTTTTATCCGGACATAGTAGAAGTTTCAGTTTATGGTAATTTCACCTCGCGTAATTTACCCCGCAGGGGTAAATCGCATTTACATAGAAATTGTTGTACAGGAGACAGTAAAGCTTTTGAACATTTTTGAAGTTTTTGCAATATAGACTTTATATATTATCACAAGCCCGGTTTTTCTGCCCCCACCGGTATACCTGGTCTTAAGATACTAGCATTACTTCAGTAATATATCGACGTAAATATCAACGATTTCGCGTTTTGACCTCGTGAACGTTAGCTCTCAGTGCCTCAGTAATTGAGAAAGGTGTTGATTAATGCTACATGTTGGTGTATAATTATTCCGTATGTAGAATGCAGTTAATGGGTCCATAGTGCCGCTGGCTTCAACCGCACGATCGAATAAAACGTTATTTATACGCGTAACAATAAATCATTGTTTTATCGCAAGGGATTAGCAGTTTTTTATCTTGGGATAAGCATCTCAGGAGGACTCAGGAGTCATGAGGAATCGTACCTTATGTCGATGGATACGGTATCCCGGTAGAACTATGACTGTTACTGAAGACGCGATAGAAACCACTTATACGGGAAACAAACTATGTTATGCCGCCAGCGCGGAAACCGAATTTTTCGACCGTCAGTAAATAAATCCCGCCGCGTATAAATGAAAGCGCCTCGACAGGAAATGACTCAGAAGACGGCGCCGATTCATTTCCGACTGAAAAAAGAAAGGAGATTGTGTCAGTCGTTCGACAAAAGGAATGTTTTCCAGCTTATTGGCTCTGTCCTATTGTGCCTTGTACTGCCACGAACAACGCTTTTCTGCAGTATGCCCAACAGAGAGGAAAAGAGCATTTAGTTTATCACACACACCCTAGTGGTAATGCGACATGGTTGGGAAAATTTATAATGAAGACATTTATAAATTGTTCGCTACTTGCCGGCCATATGAGTCTCTACCGCCTGCCCGGTGTTAAGTTCCGGTGGCTGGATTGGTTTCGGCTTCTCGCCATCACTGTTAGTATTTGGTAGTATTGATTGGAAAATGTGCATTAAAATTAGATGTCACAAGCCATAAGTTAGCGTAGGCAGCAGGGGTTGACCCCCTATTTATGACCCGCGAATCTCATCGGAATTTGGTTAGTGATAATTAATTATAATTGTTTTTATTGTATTTTAGTAACCATTTTCCCCGGATGACCCGAATTCGCATATTCACTTTTTATCGCATGCTGCCAACAACGGTGTTTCTTGGACGGAATTCTTGGCCCCGGCAAAAACCCTAGGGTTCGGGGGGCGTTATGCCACTCGTCATCGCCACCACCAAAAAAAAAAAAAAAAAAAAAAAAAAAAAAAAAAAAAAAAAAAAAAAAAAAAATAAAAACATTTCCCTCCTGGCAAACCCGGCACCAAGCGGTGTATTATACGGATGACAAATGCAACCTTAGGCGAAAAGGGGGGTAAAACGGCGGGACATTTCGCTGGTCCGTGTCCCATCAGCTTCGGCCACTTTCACACTTACCGCCCATTACCGCTCTTCATCTTTCTTTCCCCGCTTCTTTCCGCCATCGGCGCTTTCTCTCTCCCGCAATTCCGCCCCTAAATGCCTCCTCCTCCTCCTCCTCCTCGCCTTCCTTTCCCCGTCTCCCTTTATTTATCTTTCCGATTCCCTCTCCTTTGTCTCCCTCCTGCCCCGTTCCGCTCCGTCGGAGTCGCCTCCCATTTCACGCCTCTTAACCTTCCCCCATTTTTTTCTCCCCTCCCGGTCTTTCGACTTGACGCCTTCTGACTGCCAGACAGACAGTCTTGGGGTGGGTAGGGGTATGGTTAATGCGTTGGGAGGAAGAGTCCCTACTTCAATTTGACTCCACTGATTTCCTTGTTTTCCCTTTTCTATTTTCTATATTGGATCTTGGGTTGGGCGCCCATTCGAGTGAAGGGATTGTATAAAACATATCAAGTATGTAATCTTGAAAATCCTTTTAAACGACTATTTAAAAAATAATGAATGGTTAACACATTTTTCTCAGTCCGTTGATGAATAAATACCGCAATGGAAAATTGTTCTTCCAAAACCAAAACTCAAACTATCTATTATAGTAGCGACGTTTTGTAATATTGTGTTAAAGCGGTAATGGGGCCAGTGGCCCGTAACGGTGCTTCTTCTAACCTTCTGTGTACATATTAGCGGGCGACTATAGGCTGGCCGGGTCAGTCTGAACCGAAGTAGAAGCATAGATTATTAAACAGGTCATGCTTCATTTACTGAATAATTAGTTGGGTCTTGAAGCTTTGACGGCCGGGGGGCCCTCTGAAAGCCCCTTCCAGAACTATCCCTGTTAATAGTAATAATCCAGTTATTGTTAACTTCCCACCAGTAATAAGATATGTTTTGTGGTTTAAATATAGGCGGAACGAAGAGAGCCCAAAATATGGATGATTCTTGTTGTATTGTGGTCCTCTTACGATAAATGCTAGTGACTGTAAGCATACTTGTTTGACAATTTAATTCCCGGAACCGAATTTTTCAGATATTTAATTTATTTATAATAATATTTCGTCGGGGACAATACAGGCGGTCGTAAAATGCAATATGATACAGCTCAATATTTTCAGATGAACCCAGTGGCAACTGGAGAAGCGATTTTTATTGGACTCAGACTTTTTCGTACTAGCCGTTTAAATTTTCCAATTAACGAGAGGAGAATTCATTTTTCTCGCCGTTGTCTCCTTTCCGTTGTAATTTGTCCGGCCCCCAAGGCGTTTTTCCGAAAACCTCCTCCTTGTTATAGAAAACATAAGAAGATAATTTAAAGAAAAGGGAAAAGGTATATGAAACCCGGGAGTGGGAGAAACAGCTGAAACTAGCTGGTTGAGACAGGGTAGGGGATCGACCCGAAAAAAGCAATCGAGTGGGCAGAAAGTAAGATGACCCGGGTTGCCCCCTGGGGAAACCACCCACCTCTAATAACGTTTTATTTTAAACTGCTGTTTTTTGTAATCTCCGTTTTAAGCAATGCGGGCTAAGTGGTAATGACGATTGTCTGATTCAATTCCAAACAATACATCTATATTTGACTCGGTTCTATAATTTGTTTTGCGAGTAGGTATTTCAAATGGAATTAATAATCAAAATAATGTACAAAATTGAGTGAAAACTAAACAAAAGTCGTTTTTCCTCGAACGAAGTGAAAGACTGGCAGTTCAAATAGTGAGTTCCTTTCGTAGAAATTGTTGCCAGATAAAGTGCGGACATAAAGCCGCCGCAACTTTACGCAAGTGGCGGGATGCCTATATATAATTAGGACGCCTCCTGGTCCGCCAAAGCCCCGAGTAAGGGCTCAGCGCTGTTGGGCAAAATTACATTCAATTGCAACTTTGAATCGGTTTTAGTTATTCGGAGAGCACGAATACAGGGGCATGTTATCCGACGACCCGGATCAAACAAACGGGTAGAAATAGCCTGTAGTGTTTTTCCCAACTTGTATTTAATTATTCGATCGATTGGCCACGCTGAGAGGAAAGTTTCCATTTTACTACGAACATCTTAGTGAGGTCTCGGGTTCTTATAATTTTCATGTATATATAAAAAAATTGTGCAAGACAAGACTGAATGCCACAGTTTCAATCGGACTGAAACTGACATGATGATTTTTGCCATTCGCCGGCATTGTTATATCAGTTGGATGAAAAATGGTTCACCGCCTGTTAATTTACTTAATTCATTCTAAACTAACCGATAATTGAAACCCCCTGATTATTGGAAGCATAATTAACTCCGTCTTACTCCAGTTAAACTGCAGAAATTTGTTTGACATTGAGTGGGCTTTATGGTCGATGGCTGTTTCAAATGTTTGTTTTGTTTTGGGCGGTAGTTCGTCTTGGTTCGCCGCCGGTGTCCTCACCCAGTTGGGTAATTGGCTGCTGAGAACCCGGGTGTAGGAACGCTTTGCATTGTTTCATGAATGAGAGACTCCTTTCGAGCTCTCGGGGATTTTCACCTCGCTGTTGTTTCGTCACGAGCCGACATATATCTGGCAAGTTGGCCGGGTTTCATCACATACAGTCTTCCCTCAATCAAAACAATCTATCGTGTCAGGGTCGTTCGTCCCTGTGAATCTTGGGCGTGAAACCGGAGGGTGGTTACCAGGGAAATATCACGCGGAACGTGTGATGGCATTTACATCGGCTAGACTCGAAGAAAAATAGCTGATTGGTTTAAAGAAAACATAAAGAATAATAACCAGACAAACTTCGCTAAGCATATCATCTCCGCCCACGAGACAAAAAACATGAAGAGCTCACCTAAAGAGCTAAAACTAATAAACCCAGGTAGAATAGGAAATGAAATATATATAATCAAGAATACGGAGATATCCAAGAGTATACCAAGGAACTTAATAAATGAGAATATATTCACAAAATGACTCCATATTCACGTTTAATATAGCTCAACAAAAGAAACTTGGTTGCGATAACTTTAAAACTCTGTAAATTATGAGGTCTAAAGTTATTATTTTATGTATTTATAAATATACGTAAACCAAAAAATTGAAGGGCTGTACTGGTACCGTATTCAGGACGCGTGGACTAAGAATTGTGCGGTGTAAGCAATACCGTTCGTAATTGAAACGCGGCGTCGCCGCTTCCTTTTCATGAGAAAGTGCGCCCCTTGTGACTAACTCTATAGGCGTTCTATGAACGTCGTGAGCTTTCACCGGCCCGGGAGAAACTAGAAAGTACTCCCTTCGACCGACCCCTTTCTAAAAGCGGGGTCGCGCCTCGACCGTGACAAACTTGAAGACCCCCACAGGCTCCTGGCCATGGCTTATTCATAACCGATATCGACTCCTCGCCCTTCCCCCTTACCCCCTTCCCTCCCACCGCCTATTGTCGACATGCGTGTTACAAAACGTGACTGGCAGATATATTAAACGATTCTGGACACAGTTTGCATTCATACTAATTTATGCCTTTAATCCGAAATCCTCTCTTTGAACGCAGTACGCTTCACAAAGGAAATTGACACAAAGCGACCGGAAATTTAATGAAATTGAATAATTTAAACTAGCTGTTGGGACGTTCGTAATTGTCGACACTCGATAATTTGACACTCGACCGGTTTTGCCTTCTCGCCATCTTCAGTAGCATTCCGTGAGTACTGAATCAAAAGTTTACATTTCCGTATGTCCGTAACTAAATCGAATTGAGAACGAGCAGGCGCGATGGAACTTGGTCCTCTCACTTGTTGATCTCTCCCAAGCAATTTCGGGGTCGGGTCGCGGGACGAACGAAGCCCTTCGGAGTCGGCTCCCTTATTAGCGCTGTATAGTGCTAATAGCAATAACAATAAACCCAGCCCAATGCTGTCTGCGCCGGGCTATTACAGAATCCTACCGTAAAAAGGCGATAAGCGTAGAATCCCCCCCCACCGCCTTCTCCTTAAAACTCAACGTGGAGCTCAGTTTGGAGATATTAAAAAAAGATCGTAGTTTTGTTTTATAAAAGCAATATAGCGTAAAAAAACCCGAACGGAAAATATGACCGGCATAAAATTAGGTCTGAAATTACGGTTTGTTTTACGACTTTTCGTCCAACCTCGCATAATTTAGTTATATCACTACAGGATAATTAATAGGAGGATTTTAGGGGGTAAAGAGCTACCGTGCTACATTGCCATAACTACAACTTATCATAAGGCTAAGAAAGATGTATTTTACATAATTAATAATTTCTTTTCTCATTTCGTAAAATATTGATTTTAGGTCTTTCGCCATTGTAATAATATTACCGTTTTAAAATTAGCAAGCTTCTAAACTTATTTTCAGTCCTCGTCTATTTATTTTTCTTCCCAAAAGTGAATATTTCATGCACCCGAGACTGGTTCCATAAGTTATGTAGATTTTACAATTCCGCGAGTCAAATGGCCCCACGAAATGGCGGACTGAAAATCGCTTGTCGATAATGTCATGCCAAACAACGATGGAAAATTACCATCGCTTATGTTCAGAGAGCCAGTTCGGTCAGAGGAAGAAGGGCAATAAGCTTGGTCTTAAAGTACCATTAAGATGTGCTTCTGCACTGAAAAGTGATGAAGAAATAATGGATATATCCCGTCATCATTCTCTGAATTGGTCTCGCGCCCGATAACGTTTCCTGTTTAAGCTTATCGCCGTCTTCAGTTGCGTTATGTTACGTAAACGAAGATTTTAATATATGCAGTTTATAGGTGTAACAATCATATAGCATATTACACAAACTATACTTTTGATCTTCTCCTGAAGATCGTTGGTTCTCGCGTCGTCAGCTCATGTCCCTAACTTGTGGTGGGCATATGTGGTGGGATGGACAAAGAATTGACCATTGCCTAAGTGAAAGTGTAGAACATTTAGTTAATCGTCACGGCAGCGACTTCCCCCTTACTTTCTCCAAGAGCGGAGAAAGCGAACTCTCCTCCTTCTTCGAATCGGACGTCTTCAGTCAAATGTTCAAAGCCCGGCATTGAGCAAATGATTTGAATTTCTTCTTCTTTTAAATACGGCCAATAACAAACTGCAACCTTTACAGTGTTCCTCCCTGCTCATTATGTTCCCCCATTTATCGAACATTTCAGTCCGTGATTTTCCCCAGATTGAAAAACCTTTTTAAAATGTATTCTCACAATGGATCGAGACAGAAGAATAACGAATTATGATGAATACAGGGGATTCAAAGAACTCCTGAAAGGGTAAACCTCGTAACTTCTTATTTTCTGAGGAATTTATTTAAAAAAAGAACATCGTTCTCAAGAATTATTTTCTAAACCCTTGATATCTTCTACTATCTTTTGGTCCAAGGTATTTTTTTTTCTTCAGTGGAATTACGTTTTTACATACATTTTCTGATAAAATCTGAGGGAATTGAAGTTCTGATAGCGAATGAGCATGGTACTTTCTGACAGGGAAGGGAACAGTACAGTATATTCTGTGCATAAGTAGTCTCGTCGCTCTTATATCTCGAAAGGTATTAATTTCTCGACTGCTCTTGTCTAACCTGATTATTAGTTTCAATTTCTTTACGGTCAACGTACAAGCAGAATGCTAACACTTAGTTTGGAGCATTCGACACAAGCGCTTTGAACACTTTCTATTAAATTTCCTACTCTATTTCAATCCGGCATTACATATACTTAGTGAATATTCTTTTGAATGGCAACGACATTTCTCAGAAAGTTCTGTGCAATAAATACCAAGTTATATGGTTTTTATCAAGTTTTGTATCCCTGCACTCGCTTACATTTTTCTCAATTAAAAAAAAATTGAAAACTGAAGATATTTATTGGCTCTATGGACACGTTGTGTCCATATCTCTGCATTATATTTTATGTTCACGATGTATGAAATCGACAATACTTAACTATTATTTATTTTATTTTATCTTTTACATGTCTTATTTTCTGTATATACTGTATTTTCTTCTAAGTAGAGTAGTAAAACATTCATTATTCTATTTTTTCTTTCTAAATTCGTACGTCCTCGTAATGCTCGTTAGACTTCAGAAACCCGTTAGTGCTCCTACGCGCTATCTGCCCGTCTGAACGTTCACGGCGTTATTGTTGTTCCCACTTGAGATGGCCTCTAGGCCGGGGGCTGAAACTCGAGCGTTCGGCACTTGAGAGGATAGTTTCATATCTCTGAACTAAGACTAAGACACTGTGGCCGGGAATTTGAGTTCGGTATCTCTGCAGTTCGGAATCCGGATCCGCCCTGGACTCCAACCCGGGGGATTAGCTTATATCGTCATTGACCTTAGCGATTAACATTAACCTTCTTCTGTCTCAAGGAACAATTTAATATACATGGATAACCCTGTATATCTCGGAAAACTGTACTAAAAAAACTCACAATTTTCGATTTTCTGCACTAATTCGCCATAGTCAATAGAACTCAGTCAATAATAGAATCGAGGAAGCGAAAAATATCGTAGGATAAATTAGATTAGTTGACAAGAAGGGATCATTATTAAAATGTTTCGATTTGCCCGTTCCAGATACTACGTATCTTCAACACAAGTATTCGAAAACAAGAAATACCATTGAAATGTATTTAAAAACTGGTTGCCGGGAAATTAATACAAGCAATAGGACTACTATTAGTAGTAGCAGGGATATCTTTTAACGCTTTCTACGAAAGCGCAATTATTTAACAAAGAAACGTAGAAACAGGTATTGTGTGTAATATTAATTGACAATAATTTATCGGAGAATTTTTATCCGAATGAATTCGTGGGGAATCTGCGTTTCGTCTAGACTTTCGACGTGTTGTTTCTCGCCTTTTTATCTCGGGGAAGTTTTTGTCCGGACGAATGCCGTACGACCTATGGACGATATTTTTTTTTTTATTAATTGGTTTTTTGTTTTTCGAAAGTAAACCACACCGCCCTGGGACTTCGGCGTCTATTGATCTGGGGGCGGCAGGGCGGCATTTAATCCGGCGTATTTATTTTCGCCGGCCGAGTGATCCCAATTTTTGCCCGCAAACAATCCCGCGGCGACCGGCATGCACGAAATCGACGATCCAAACGACACCAACCTTTTTGTTTTCCGCCATTTATATCTTTGTAAATAACTTTGCAAATAGAACACCTTGTGCTCAACGAAACGTGTTACGTTTCTGGGACGATAACAACTGTGAGTGGCCGTAAATTATGTGATTTTCCGGCTCCACTCGTCTGTTGGACCCTAAAGAAGACCGTCATTAAGGTATTAGTAATTCCACCAGTAAACTGCAGAGTACAGTGCACGGTCCACTTAATCGTTAGAATTCTAAACCCTGGTGTACCACCAAACATGTTTTTTTTTTTTAATAAATAATGATGGTATTAACGCGTACAGCCTCCGGATGAAGCGTCCTATTAGCACAGATGGCTAAGTTGTTTTATGCAGATAAAAAAGCGAATACAAATTAAATATTTATTTGGTGGTTAATATCTTCAATCTCGCTATTTTCTCTCACCACACTATTTGATCCTAAGGCCTAATAAATAGGAAATGAGGTACATTTGAAAATAACAGACACTATGAATTTGGATTTGTAAATACAATCATTGAATTTTGCGTTTATATACCCATGCTTATTCGTTTATTGTCGCTTGATTTTTCGACTGTACGTTTTATTTTCCCAGTACTCGACTCAAGGAGGTGGCTCATTATCCGGCTTGTCGAGGTCGTTATCGCGCGAGCGTTGTTACGATATGGTAAAACGTTCCCAGATCTAACCGTATCCCGGCGATGTTTTTCCGTTTACTGCAACAACGCTTTAGTTTTCACGGACACGTTTCATTCCCCACTCCGTTCCTGGGTTAATTCATTGTCTGGTTGTAAATAAGGGACACAATTAAATATCTTCAGCGTATCACATAGCCTCTAATTCAGTAGTAGGCGTGTAATGTGACCCAAAAATTGTTGTTTAAATTTTATAATAATTAAACACAGAGCGGATCCCAGAACAGGCGGGTCATCTATGTCTTTCAATACTGGATGTGCGTGTATTAATGATGATTGTGAACTAGCCTTTCTACCGTTTTCCGCACTAGCTGTCATATCCCAAAGAGATAGTTGTTGGTGTCGGATTAGGGCCGGGATCAGTGTCGCGAGATGTTATTTAAGCTCGGATTGCTCGGTGTTCTCTTTGCTCTGACGGTATCGGGACCTGTTCTCGGGGCACCGATCACAATCCTGTCAAAGAGACATTCCACCCGCGCATCCAGAGATGACTGTCACACGGCGTTTGACACCCGATTCCCTTCCTGCTGACACACTATACATTTAGCGCACACTGTCCTCTGTGTTCGAGTGCACCCGTGTACACGTCATATATATATAATATGCAATTCTGATTTTCAATCTATGGCGTAAATAATAAGTTAGTATTATTCAGTATCACCGTCCCTTCATTTTATAAAAGAACTGAAGCAATAGGAAGTAATTGAAGGTTCTCGAATTGTCCGTCAGTGATGCAAATTTGAATCTACACTCAGGGAATACAGTGGAGTAGGATGTTTCACAACACGCATCACTCATTTTGCTATCGGATCGGGTTGGTCTAACTTAGGGCCCAATTAGTTGGGCATATTCGAGAACCTCGCGGTCTCCCATGCCCCCAACAACAAACTATTGACCCTCGCATTTCGAAAGTATTTATGTTACCTAGTACAAGATTTAATTGGAAGGAAGCCGCCGGTACTTGAACCGACGATCTTCATTATCGTTTCCGGTCCGGATCCTTAGAAAGGAATTTGGGCCGCGAAAGGCGATAATTTATAACGGGAAGAGGTATAGGGTTTCGAGCGCCCGACTCCGCACTGAGCCGGCTTAATAACGAATGAAAATAGATTATAATTTATTAACCGCTAATAAATTTTCAGCGGTTGATGCACAACAACTGGGCCGGGGGCACGATAAAACGTTAGGAATAAAGAATAAGTCGGGGCGGCCCCAATCTCCGGACCCGACGGGCACCGGGCTTTACATAAAAATGAGGATTACCCCCCGCCCCCCGTACCAACCGCCTCCTTCCGGGTTATTTATTCCTGGGCGTTGTCACACGTGTGTGTGTGCCTGATTACATGCAAGGGCGATGGTGTATATGTGTCTGTGGTGTACGGAGTGGTAGGTGGAAGGGCGGGGGGGGTAACAAGATGATGCGGTAGGTTGTGAGAGGCCGGGGGAGGAGGTCCCCCGTGGGGCGTGCCGGCTAACAGACAACTTGTTACCCAACTTCATTAAAGTTGAGGAGGAGGAGGAAGAGGACCTTCTCTCTCGCCCTCCCTCCACGCCCCTCGCATGCTCTCTATCCCTCCGGCACGACCCATAAAGTATACTACAAATGCGATACATACAAATGGCGGTTTTAAATTTAAATTTCACCATCGTCCCCCTCCGCCCGTCCCTTCAACGCCCCCTTCGGACGTGGACGCGGGTTGTTACATTTCCCCCCCGGGGGGATCGATAGCTTGTTGATGGCGAACCGGTCCGAACCCCCCCCCTTTTCCCCCCAATGTACTACAGAGGGGGGCTCTAATGGAAATTTTATTTATGTCTGGTTTAGCCGCACCCCTTACCACTTCTCTCTCTCTCGCTCTCTAGTATTCGTTCAATTATGCACGGGCCACCGAGATGCGGAGGGATACCGTACCCCTCCCCACCATCCCTTCAACCGTTATCCTTCCCCAATCCCCTAGTCCTCCACGAATCGCTATCGGTGTACCCCCTGTGTACGGACGTGTGAGTGCTACACAGCGACGACCGGCGTACTGGACCTGTTAGGAAGGCACATACGGTCAACATCCGTCCCTTATTTTTTTTACATTCCACACACTTATTTTTTTAACTCCGACAAAAAATTAATTAAAAAACAGGTCGCCTGATTCGGCTTTGCGCCATTGCCAACAACATTCCCTTATTTATTTCTATCGACCTGTTTTACATCAATTACGTACCCGATGCAATGCCAGCCCCCACATTACACTGTTACTGGCAAACGAAAACTGGCACTCGCAGTCGTATTTAAGCGGGCAATTAAAACATGATTGTTTTAAATTTAAAAAACTCTAATTTAATAAATTTAAAAACAAATTTGTTATTGGGCAACATATCATTTTGATAACGTTATATTATAACATTCATTAATTATAATTAAGGACATTTATAAGTAATTAGGATGTCTAAAATAACAATTATCCATATCGACTACTTTTGCCTTATCAATCGCATAAAACAAATAACGTGTACGACGTTTCAATATTAAAAGAACTAACATTAGATTAGATTAGATAATGTCAAAAGATGGATATGGCCGGGTTCACTGTAGAAACAGTGAAATCCTAAGGTTTATATATTTTATGAGGGTTTGATTTTGTACTATATTATGGAAAGTAATTAATGCCAGGGAATTCGGCGGAGTTATGAACTGAAAATATAACCGAAAACTATTACTTCCCGCACGCATTTTTACTGTCCTGAAAACAGTAAAACTGTAATATGTAATTCGAAATGGGTTTGGCGGAGGGCATTCGCGAGTTTAACCCCGGGTCGCGCTTTTAAGTCGAGTGAAAATACGCCCCCGGTATGAAAACAAGACTTATGGCGGCCGTATAGTGTCTCGTTGATGCTCTGACACCACTCGTAGCCTCCTCCTTCTCCTCCTCCTCCTCCTCCTCCTCCTCCTCTTCTTCCTCTTCCTCCACCTCCTTATAGCAGCCGATGCCGATACCCGGGGCTAAACGCATTACCATAAACCTGACTCCCGCCGGGCACCTTGGAGCCCTCCTAAAATTCTATGTTTATCACTCGACTATCATACCCTTCCCCAGGTCTTCACTGTCTGTACGCATTCTGGCCAACCCCCCATCCCCCGCCTTTCGTAACTACACGCGGGCATAAGGAAGCCATAGATCGTAGTACTCGAGAATATGCAGGACCGCCCGTTTTTTTTTCACCCCATATCCATTCCGATTTTCGGTTTGTTTCGAGTGGTTTTTCCTCTACTAAAATTGTTTAGAGAGCTTGAATTTCCGAGATGAGATAAGACTACAAATGGTGTCATGTTTTTTACTCGCATTTTGCAAATATTTTTCAGAAATTTTATGTACAATGTCCTATTTTTAATTATGGTAATTACTGGTTCAATAAATATGGATCGTTATTATTCTTTTCTGTATACGTAACTGCTGTACTGCTGAACTGTAGGGTAAGGAGAAGTATTCCTTACCTGATATTGTGATTTGGTTCAAGGGAATCCCCTGAAGTCCTATAAAGGGCTCTATTTCTGAGGGCGTATGACGACAGGCTGCATAATAGTATATATTATTAAAAGAATATTTTGAATCATTTAGTCTACGTTAATTGAGAATTTTTATTTTAACTATTTATTGACTCCTGAGGTCAACCTCTCGAATATTCTGTCCCCTAGACAATGTTTCATGGCAATGCTTAGATATTAACCAAGCATTCGTGAACCGTATAATGCATGCTGAAATGCATCCAGCCGTCCGGTTACTGGATGGCGCATCCGGATATTTATATTTCAAGCTCTTAAGGGAAACCCCCTCATCCTCCGCGCTGTTCATTTCAGCTTATATATTTATCATGGAGGAATATGTCCCAGACCGAGGAATATAGTCCGGCGTTTTCCTTCGATTTTTATTTGCATGCAAATCCCGTTGTAATCCGAGAGCTCTGCATTTCCTTTATGGGGGCCCCGAGTGCAGTTATATTATCTTGGTTGGGCAAGGACTGAATTCATTCGCGGAATATTAAACCGGCCCGAAGTAGCGTTTTATTTTCCGACCTCCCAGCCTCTCTTGAAAATTTACTTCTTCCGCACCGCGCTACTGGTGCTAATATTATACTGCAGCGGTAGGACTCCCGAGGATGGGCAAAACAGATTTGTCCCGACCGGAAAAGGATGGCGCTATAGGGTCGTTTAAAAAGCGAACATGGGGCCGTTAAACCTCCCATTTGATAGGCCGAAGCCGTTCTGACGCTTTATTGAACACTATTGAGCTTGCCGGCATTCAAAACAATGTACGTATTTAAACAGAATACATGACACATTTAATACAATCTTTATAATACCGCGATAATTCTTTTGTTCGGGACGATTTTCTGAGAGTGAGGCGCCTATCATTGCAGCAGCTGGATGTACTGCATGCAACAGATTGTAGGGACAGGATGTTTAATCGACGGTGGATTTGTAGGAACAAATCAAGTAATGATAATAAGACAAAAATTAAAAGATTGATAATATTCCATGCTGTCGCGGGCCCCCCAACTAGTCATATTATTTTATATAAACTGTGTACAGTTAATGAATACAGTGCTGCGGAAGTGTAAACTACACGCGTAGCCTCATTGGTAATTTTCCCCTCCTTTACTTACTACGTTTATTTCTGAACAAAAGTTTAAGCGGCGGAATGCCGCATTTAACCCGAGCTCATAATGGATTTAACCTCTCCGGTGATTTTCACCGGAGATATATTGGGCTTTAAAATGGTCTCGGGCTCCGTATTTTTTTTGCCCCTTTTTTAAGTCCGCTAGCAGCGTAGCGTGCTCCTCTCATTCATTAAAATCCAGGGTCGGGCTTAGGAGGGTAGCTCATTAACCGCGTTTTGTTTATTCTATCCCCCCCCGCTTCTATGAATTACCAGGACATGAACGTTTGGAATATCTGTACGCCGGCCGGCAAACGTTCCTTGAGACTAAATAACTAATAAATTAATGTTGTAATAAAAACGACTGTCTTAAGTTTTCACTCTAAATTTTGGCCAGGTGATTAGATTATCTATATTATACTAGATTGTCGACCTATCGGGATTCAAGATAAACTCTAACACGCATATATATCAATTTCAATTTATTTGAATCGTTTTGATCCGCAACCAATGAATATTGAATTGAAAATTTTGACTTATTAGAAGTGATTTCAAACACCTTCCGAAAATTCGCTAGAATAATCTTCATTTTACTTTAAATAAATATTAATTTGAAATAATGGGAGAAAACCCAGAAATTGTATACGCTTTTGAACTTCTACATTATTATTATAATTAGAAGTGAATAACTATTAGTGTCATTTTATCTTGTATTTATTCTTTTTTATTAGTGAAATATTATTTACTCTAATTCAAAACAATGCAATTGTATGGTATTTGATTACCGTAAAGTTTGGCCTTCAGGTTGAACATACTCCCTTTTCACTTGGAGACTTTAAAAGGGGGAAAACGTCGTCGAGGCATCCTCATATTTCTCCCCGCCTCTATTCAGCCGAGAGATTTTCTTTTCTCCGCCTCGCAGCATCTTTCACAACCTGTTAACGTCCCGTAAATTGGATGCACAAATTGGCCGGACTGGGTAATTTTTGCGGCGGTATTCCCGCCTCGGCACGGGACTCCCCGATTTTATTTTATTTTTGTGAACAATGGTGAAATTTGCGGGGGATAGTTCATAATACTGACAGTTAAAATAACAGTTAGCGATTGTACGGCCCGTGCGAATGAAGCCTCTCTATGGAAATGGCTGACGTTCGGAATTCTTATTTCGTTTGCAAATTCCCAAGTGCACCCGAACAAAAGGAAGCTGCCAATTACAGCGCTTATATATATCCTGGGCGTTATTAAATCTCCTAAGCCCGTTATTTCGCCATCGCTAGTCTCAGAATTGTCTCTACCCGATAAAAAAAATAATCCTAATGAATAAAGAATATCCACTGGAATTACTTCTGTAAATTCCTAGTTTGTATAGTAAACTTTATAAAATGCATTATGCAAGAGTATCTAAGTACCTAAGCCTTTAAAGCTCCTTTCGGACCTTTTTAAGCTATTTACATCGAAATCATCTATTATGAAACTACCATTTGTCGCGTTCTTCTCCTGACTAAGCGGCTCTGTCTAATGGTGCAGAGTTGCAGTACGAGCTCCATTCTATGATATAAATACTGCATGACCAGGTCTTATTCGAGGCGTTAAACGTTATATGTCCGTGCCGATAGAAAACATTAGAAAATAGTATCCACAGTTTTATTCTAACAATTATTCGTACAGAAGGATTCATGAAACAGTATTACTTTTCATCGTCATCAAACTGCGTATCCAAAGGGAAGGTACTAGTTGAAGTTTAGAACATTTAAAAACATACATTTACTTGAAGAAATTTTAAAAATTAGAACGTACGGGGGAAATATTATATTTCAAAAGTACCATTGTATATACTGCATAATACAACATTATCGGCATTCAGAATTTCTCAAGAATACGTCAGTGATGAAGTTTTAAAATTTACCGCTCATTTAATTTTATTCAATGCGCTTAATTCGCCCAACATCCGATCTCTATACTTTCTCTTCCACGAGTATGGATAAAGTTTGTAATCAGTACTATTTAAGTTGTGGTTGTACAAGTATTTTCTCTTCCGTCAGACACCTAATTGAAAACGAAGTTTTATAAAAAAAAAGAAAAACCTGTTTTAATTGCGAATTCAACTGCTGTAAACGATCGAATAAAAGCGGGACCTCCATCTTTTTTTTGCCCCCAAAAATCCCAACATTTCCAACGTGGAAAATCGCGGTGCTGGAATTTTCTTTCTCTTTGAATTCCCCCTACCAATTTACGGCGGGAAATTTCTATCACTTGCTCCCTCGCTACCCGCAGGCAACTGCTGTTATTCGAACTTCAGCAATGCAGTTCCTTGTGCGTATAATGAATATTTATGTCACGGCAAAGTTCTAATATTTTACTTCATCATCACCCTTGCACTCATTTGCTTCCACACGTTGATTTGGTCTTTTATAAACCGATTCAAAAAAAAAATTTTTTTGTATTAGTACTGCAGGATAAAATTTATTTTTACTGGTGTCCGTTCAGACATAAGCTTTTTGCTCTGCGCATTGACAGGATAGTTATGGCAATATTTTTTGTGAATATTAAAAGTTAAAACGTAAACTAATAGATAAGAAGATTAGGTATATAACCTGTTAACGTAGCAGGCTGGTGGATACTATCAGGGAACATTTGCTTGCCTGTCTTAAACGCTGGAGTACATTTCTGTATCCTGTATTTATTATCCTTCGATTTTATTCCTTCCAGTTGTTAACTGTCAAACCAATTTTTAGTACAAGTTGCTATTAAAAAGTTTAAGCTCTCTGAACTCTGATAGTTTGAAAGAAACAATATCTCTATTATTATACTCTCATAAATTGAGATCACATTGATAATAGTCGAACGAAATTAAAACTTTGTTCGAAATCGAAGTTCTCTTTTTTTGGGGTGCAGTTTAAGCTGAAATTATTCCTTTCCCCTCACCTTTGTTTCTAGTTTTCGCATAAAAACCAAATTATTTCCCGAACCTCAATTTTATTCCGGCCTGTTTCAAGGGTGGAAAGAGAATGAGACCGGTGTTGAGAGATGTGAAAAAACTAATGCAGTATCTCATGCAAATAATGAACTATGTTGGTCTCCCCCGCCACGGTGGAAAAGGGGGTGGCCGGGCTCAGAAAGCATGGGAATAATTCTGAAAAAAAGCATTTATCAAGGAGGCACCAGTTGCTTTCTTAAATAAAGTCGAGTAAAAATGATTACATTGGAACAACCCCGCAATAAAGAGAATTTGAATCTGGATATTAAAAAGCCTTTTAAAACAACCCTTATATTTTAGCTCCGCGGGGAATTTTTTTTTATATATTACTTCGTAATCATAAAAGATATAAGATTTATTCTTATTAAATACAGATAAAAACAAGTATTACAATTCAAAATTCGATTTCACTAAACCACAACCTTTTTATTTTTATAATATTTTCCACCTATTTTATATGATAATAAGTATTAAAATCATTTTTGAATATGCTGTTTCTCGGCCATAATCGTTTATAATAATAAATTACGCATACGCATTAAACGATATCACCCCTAATAACTAAATTACATAAATTTATCTCAAGCCTTCTTGACTGTTCATCAATCAGTATTGTCTGTTGTTTAAATTATTACTGTAACTGGAAATTTTATTGCCCCATCATAATTGTAATGATAACTTGATCCACCCTCAGACTCGAAATTCCGGCCCAACTAACGCCACCCCTAAATGGTGTTCGGCAGTTCGATCGCTTTAGTGTTGTACTGGGGTAATTGGGCGCCTCACGCTTGCCATACACGTACTTCTTGTATTTCTCGCTACCCCCCCCTCACCCTTTTTCACCCCTTCTTTCATCCGACACTTCCTTTCGATTCGGCCTTTCGCTTCCTCCAGTAATAAGAATGAACGTCCAATAAGTGTCGCTCTAATTTCAGTTGACTCTTTTATCCTTAAATAAGGCCGTTGTTGGCTCTCTTGGAAGGGTCGAGAGATTAATCGTGCCTCCTGGGATTCATTCTTAATATCTCCTTTTTAAGACGATCAAAGTGCATTCAACTTATCTACGACTCTTCCAGATAACCCAACAGAGATCGCGTATGTATTGATTAGTATAAAAACTTAGTAATTAGTTTTATAACTGACACGATTCGCATGATGAGCAGTTGTTGGTTACCGTAGTAATACGAATAATTCCATAAAATAAATTAGATAACGATTTCGTTGCCGTAACTATAATAATCTTATAAAATAGGTATACGTAACGTTCTTATTTCCTGAATAAGGAATCAAATTTTTAAATTCGAAAAATTGGATGCTATAAAATAATGAATTAACAGAACACATAAAAACATGTCTTTTATTATCAATAATATTCCGAAACAGACTTGTGCATATTGGGACAATTGGAGTCCCAAACGTGTTTGTCACACGTTTATTGATATTTATTGACGCTTGCTGTCAAATAATGCTCTGATGGCAGCCCTGTTCCAGCCCTTTCAATACCCCTGTGTTTTATTCTTTATTTATCTACCCCACGCAATACTAAGCTAAATTAATTACATTCCCAACGAATCAAATATATTTTGGATGTTCTGTTTCCACCCGTTTATTGTTCACGACCTTCAGCACAGTGGACTGTCACGAATAATAAAGCGAACGATTTGTGATACGGCAACATTGCAGTGACAATATGACGAACTACAAATAGGTTTTGAAATTGTAGCCTTGAAGGACTGGACTGTCCTATACCGGTTGAGAGAAAGGAGAAATGAATGAGATAAAAAGATAGGGGAGGGGCGAAGGGAGAAAGAGAATGAGGAGGAGAGAAGAAGTCCAAGACTAACTTTATTCCAAGTTTCTTGGGCTGAAAACATTTAGCCGAGCGGGAGCAGTGAGAAGCCTCTCCGATGTGTGACTTAACTCTCGGCCACCTCTTCACAACTTTGACCATCAACCGAATAAGAAACGTTTAGTTTGGAGGGAATATTTTAAATCAATACCCCTCGGGGAATTTCACAAATAAAAGCCATCTTAATAAGTAGCTTACATTGAGCAAATATCAAATATATCAGTACTATAATTTCATTCATTTTACTTTTATTTTTTGCTTGCAGAAAATTTGTATTTTGTTTACATGCGGAGCATTTGGATTTTATTTCTCTTTTATTTAATGTGCAGAACATGAAAACTAAATAAGAGAATATGATACTGTTGTATGCCAATGTGATGATGCTGTGACACTGGATCAATGTGTTATACGTAAAATAATTAGATCCTACATATTGTGTTGCTGTTTGGTCTGAGGCTAGACAGGTAGCCCTGTTACTCTGTCAATACTGCAATCGTCGTATTTACCTATGTTACAGTTGTGGTTACAGACGGGCTTTCTCGTTAATAGATAAGATACAAATGCATAGCGGCTGTGTCCACCCAAGGATGTACGGTATAATTGAGAATTTAATTCGGATGGATATGAATTATATACCGATTTGAGTAATAACTTACTTTATTGCTCTACTTGTGTTGGGATCGCTGTCAAGGAAATCCAGGTACTTACTTTCTCTCCGCGGAGAAAGTTCCCAAATGAATCTTCCTCAAATGGCAGCGCACGCGTTCCAGCAGTCAATTTACACACTCGCCGATATTTTTGGTCTCCGGTAAATTTACATTCCAATCCATTAATCAGTTATCAATGTATGTAGAAATATTAGGTTGATTTAATTAATTGACTTGACTGAGTCAAATGAATAAATTGACCAACTTGAGCGTGAGGGTTTATCGGGTTCACCTTTCAAGCGTTGTAAGATTTACATCTGCACGCGGTGATATGGATTCATCTAATAAATAACCTGTCGCAAAGCATTCGTAGAGAGTTTCTATTCATTTCACAGATCAGAAAATATTGTTTTTTACCAGGAAAGAATATGCCTCAGATTTTTATTTTTCTCAATTATGACCCCCTGGTCTTAAGGGAACAGCAAGACGTCAACTGTTCTCTCACGAAATTAAAATTATATTATTCTCAGTTAGGTATTTTGTTGCATTAATTTTCATTATGGAGCAACACTCAATACTCCACGGTGGTGAGATGAGTAGGACTTAGAGAAAATTGCGGCCGCTTCTGATAATACCGTACTTCTGGATTATTAAATAAAAAGCAAAAAGTTAAAATCCCGTTATGAAAAGAACAAAATAAAAATACCTCATTTATTAATTTTCTGGTGTATAATAATTTGCATACGATTGCATTGACTTTTTACTTTGATTTTAAATTGTAGTTTAAATTATATTATTTACACCAGTAGAGGACTTTTACCATTTACGGTGCAAATTAAGTGCATAAAGTTTGGTCATGTGTATTCCTGAAATTAAATTACCTGATTTGTATTTTTCAAATGGCATTTAACACATTTATAACATTCCTGTACTCTTAGAAAAATAGGTAAAATTCCTGCAATAAGTCAGTTTAAGCTGACGTTAAAATTTTGGTATTTCGGCTACAGCTAGGTATATTTCGTCAAAATATAGTTTGACTATAGTGAAACTATAATTATCTTGGTTTTTTGATAATTGATATTAATTGGAAATCTACTATTGGATTAAACCAGAATAAGTGCGGTATTTCAAGATTTCTGACTCAGGATTATGATCCTTACTTTCTTTGCCCATTTATCCTGAAAAAATGACTTTCAAATTCTTCCACTCCTAAGTTCGTATGGTTTCTTACTCATTTTTTTTGTTAGCTTCCCGATTTCTACTTTCTCTCCGCTTTCACTTCTCAAATACACGGTTATGCAAGGCAGTCTCATGTGACAGATAGGCTTTTTTCCATTTAATTTGGCTACAAACTTTGGTGGAACAGTGGAAAATATGCGTAGATACGACTTATAAATAACTCCGCATCAACGCGTAATACACATATATGGAGAACAATTTTTTCATTAAATCCCTATTGGTTATCCAGCACTTACTTATTACTTACTTGTTAGATCATGTACTTGTACCAGAAGTTTTAATCGAGATGACGGAAGGAGTTACCAGAGGTCCTGTTTTCTTCATAGATTCAGGGTCTTCCCAACGAGAATGATTTTGCTCGTCCGAAAATATCATTCGCATTTCAATACGTGTACCACCGTTCAAGTACAGGACCAGTTAAATGAATGAATCGCGTTTTCTTCCCATCTAGATCAAGTGTTTTCCACTCCTCGAACTCCTGTTGAGAGCGCACAGATTTGAGTTCCGAGAAAATACTGAGGATAATATCCGAGTACGAAGTCAAGAGTCGATCAATAAAATAAATCCCCCAGCGAGTACCCGGCAAGAGAAATTCACAGCTATGTAATTATATTATTACACATTTATTAAAATCAACAATCTGTATGAAAGACAGGAATTGAAAAGCGAAAATACGCGAATGGGGAATATTAAGAAATGAATAACAAAATCCGCACATCTACCTGTGGAGTTGACCTGAGTTGATCCTAGGTACTTTCTTCAGTTTCGGGTCCGAACGATCGCTAACGATGATTTTTTTATCCTTCTTCAACTATTCCACGGTAAAAATATGCCACGGCATCACGTGAGAGAGTTAGCGGGTTTCCGTACCTGGGCGCATTTGAAATAGTTTAAATCGGTTGCGTTTCCTAGAGGTTCAATATAGACTCGTGTTGGTAAATAAGTTGAGCGATACCCGGATGTCGCCAGTGGGCGGGATATTTTTGGACTGGCTACAAACGGGAAGTCGTTCTAAGCTTCCTTAGAGCTTTGCCAAACGTTTCGAAAGCAACGCTTGCGGCAATAAATCAGCTTCAGGCGAACAGCCCCGTCTGTTCCATAATTTTCAGCACAACGCTTAATACCTCAAAGGCTGGAACGATTTTCACTTTACACAAATTGACGAAAAGTGACGGTATCGTTTATACACTCTTGGCGAAAAAAGGAAATGTTTTTATAAAAGAGATTTATTATAAGGCAGGTAAGACAACTTAACAGAACTTAAAAATTCTTATTAAGACCCCTGCAAAGTACCTGAATGGCACGCGGTTTAAACTTTAATATTCGTGAGTTTCAAAAGTATGTTTTAATGTGTGCCTATAACATCATCACTTATTCGATCTTCTGTTTTTATTCTCTTATTTGGACAGTCAGTAAGCATCTGACAGTGTAACTAACCGAAGGCTACTGACGATTGAGAGAATCTAAAACCGGTCTAGCATAGGACAAAACAAACGAATGTGGACATGAGATCGTTGATCATATTCCAAATCTTCGAGGACAACCTAATACCTTAAATTACTGGTTATTTAATATAAATAAATTCAAATTTATAATCCACGATCCTTCCACGCCTTTCGGCCACTGTTCATCTATTTGGAAAAGATAGATCGGTTTCGAGGAAATCAGTCGTGTTCACATTCTGCTTCAACCTGTCTGCATATACTGACTGGTTGTTGTCAGATGGAATAACTTCCACTTGAAGGGACGCGCAATTGAATGATTTCCCACCGAAGACTATCGCACTTAATGCTCTTTTCGACACAGAGCACTCTGATTGAGAGACGGCATTTTGAAAAATAAAAATGTTTTACGCCGCCCTAACGAGCCTCGTATGCGGAAACGTATGGCCGGCAGTGCGTTTCGATACTGCTAATGCGTCGCCTGCGTCAAAAACTAATTTCGCTTTTGGTTGTCAAACGCTGATTCGAAAGTCAATATTGGTACGTTAATCTCTGACGCGGGCGTGAACAGCCAGGGATAACCCGATTTAGTTTACTTTGTCATGATTTTCTGTTTTAATTTCCTCACTTTGAACAAAGAGAATTATCATTATCTTGATAATTATGGAATATTTAAGACATTTTGAAGAGTTTTTCATTTCTAACACTCCCAAATTAAAAATTGTTTTTTGCATAACTATAAATACAATTCACTGCTGCATTTGTAGAACATAAATAATTATTTTATCGAGTCTGGGAAGGGAACAAACGAACGTTCATACAGATATATTTCAATTAATGGCAAAACTGTTATAAATTATTTAAAGAGCATAAGGCGGGGCCTTAGAATGGTTGGGCGAACGCAGAAGCAAGGGCCCGTTCACAGGGGGGCAGCCAGGAATGAGACCTGTTTTGAATCTCTCATTTGGCTTTAACACAATACATCTAGCCAGTTCGACAGTCTTCTCAGTGCAAAAATTGGCATTTGCCCTAAAATTTAGTTTTTCTTTTTAACTTATAATTTTAATTAATTGTTTGAGTAAACTGAAATACCTTTCTGATTATAATTAGTTTTATTGAAAATATATTTTACACCATATATATATATATATATATATATATATATATATATATATATATATATCCGCGTACTATGATATCTCGTTTATTTATAATAAATGAAAAATAATTTTAATGTAATTCAACCGCTATTGTCTCGAGGCTTTCGTGAGGAGTTTGGGTCTTCGTTCTATTCTTTTTTACAAACGACTCGATTAGTAGAAAGCTCAAACTGTCAAAAGTTTTGAATAACTGAAAAGCTTCTTTTTTTCTCTCTGTTGGAAATGACTGGTTTAAGTCATCTCTTAAACTTGTCATTCATCCTTAAACTTGTAGTCATCGTCCATAAAGCGGTGACTAGACGGATTGAAGGAATTCCCTTCATGTACGCAAGACTGTTAATAAATGCTTTTTTTAAATATGTTTTGTGTCGCTTAAGCACTTTCTCCGCAGATGCGTTTCCGCAGCATCCGAATGTTGGCCAGATTTCATTAACCCCCTCCCTCACCCCTCCTAAACCCCATCAATTATGCATCATGCAATTTTTCCCCGTTCGTTTATTTTTTGTATGCGGGTCGCAAAGCCGGTAATATTGAAGTGATAAAGTCTCACTTTTTTCCTCTCCCCCTCCCCGCCCCCTACGTATCTGTTCACTCTCCCTTCACATACGCGCGTGGGGCCCTGCCCACGGGGAACAAAAAAGCCATTAAAACAGCATTGTTAAGCGCTCCGGGGCGTGAAGTACAACAGGGGGGCGAGGAGGAGCGCGTACGTGCGTGAAATTACATAACACCGCCCGGGGTTGGTAATTCACCCTTTTTAATTATTGCGCTCTTGTCGCCGCCCAACCCGCAATGCAAATTTAAGCTCCAGAGGGGAGTCCAACACTGGGAGGCTGATCGCGTCCTAAATACCTGACGCGTTTCTGCGTTCCCTAATTGACAGCTGTCGCCGACTGGTCGATTGATACGCACTCGCTGATGCAATAAGTTCCGGGAATACTGAAGACCTTATGTGAAATCCTACATTGAAACTCCTGGAAATGCTACCACTCTCTACGCTACCTGGGTTATCCAATATATCATCGAATAGAGTGCCTCTGATCGCCTACCTCCGATTTTTATTTCGATGAAATATTAAATCCGTATCGGAAATTCGTATTCCGATAAAAGAACGAAACGATCTGAGTGCAAAAACAATCTATTATAAGAATTTAACGAAAATTACATAAGGCTTAGAAATAACAATTCTAACAATTAATAGACTCCGGTATAAATAAGGATATGACGATTATAAACTAAATATATAAATCACCATTTTACTTTATTTCCCTCGCCACTGTCTTCGCTGATGTTACACTCTCGACCAATTCCGCATTTCCAATCTCTTATAGATTCATATCCAAATTCTGTTTAGTACACAATTACTGTGTACAGTTCCCATATTTAGAACTGTAAATCCCAGGAATGACACTGTCCTAGTCAGTTCTCTGATAGACGTCAATGGCAGCTCTGTCATTGATAACAGACCGCGATTGACAAAGTCTGATTTTTTAATTGTCGAGAATTGTAGGTGAATTGCGTCCCTACTGTCCAAATGACCATTCGCGCTTCTATGCGAATTCATCTATAATTAATGAACGTTACACTTGTTAAAGGGTGGAATTAACCGCGGGTATTGTACCGCTGCCGCCCGGATCCGGACATTGACTGTAAATTCCTTTCTCCGGAAATTCCGGGATCGCTGTTAATTAGAAAATATCGGAAGGGTGCCGGCGACGACGCCATTCTTCGTCCGATTTATCGCGGGACTCGGCCACGGGGGGGCTGTATTTTATATATGCGAATTTTGTTTATCGTTACGGCCAAAATGCCGAATTTGCATAGGAGGGCAATAATTTTGCACGCCGGTTTATTTCCGCGCGTACGATAGACTTAGACGTTATAAATTCAAATTTGCAATTGAATGAACAATCGCCCCCCCCCCCACGGTGGCCGTTACCGAATAGTCAATGCAATTGCCAAATTTGAATTGATTACGGGCGGTTTACGTATTTATTGACTCTAGTGTTAGGCACTATTTGTATTTTTTTTTGGTCTACTTGCTTCCGAGGGACATTCATTCCAATTTACGATTCAGATGAAGAGTTTTTTTGCCAGTTCAGGAAGTGGACATGAAGTAGAGTCATCATAGTTTAACATACCTGTTTTGTGGTCTGCGAGGGGTTGGAATATCGTAGATTTGTGTTTCTGTCTCCTCTCGCCGGTTCGGTCTTTTGCTAGACCGGTTTCGCCTGCTCGCCATCTTCAGTGTGTCACTTGACAGTGACCGTGACAGTGCAGTGAGGACGCCCGGAAAACATCCGAAGTGTCAATCGTGACTAACACCGCTACTGAAGATGGCGAGCAGCCGAAACCGGTCTAGCAAAAGACCAAAGCAGCGAAAGGAGACGGAAACACAAATCTACGGTCATCATGTTTTCGGGAGGTTACTCAAATGTCTGACGTCTGGCATTTCCATACCACCAAGTAATAGGGTTAAAAAATAAATAAGTGTACGAAATACATAGCCGAAGGGCTGAAAGTCATTGATTACGAGCGAGCCTCAAATAACACTTTACAGAATCAGTTATTGTCGGATAACAGTTCCTCGTGCCCTACAGAATTTTATAAGTTGTACAAGCGGTTTGAATATAATACTGTCTAACGACCGTGCAACCCCTCGACTGGCACTAAATTAACGAGGTTGTTTCCTCCTGTCGGATCCAAGCTTGTCCGTGTCCCTTTTCCTCCTTTCATCTACCTATAGAAACAGCAGGTATATATTTTAGTTTGTTTGTCTGTACAAAATTTGATGTGCGTATAAATACATATTTCCCCTTAAATGAGCCTTAAGAGATTCTGTCTGTCTGCAATTCAAGGTACACTCCGAGTTTGGTCAGTTATATTTATAATGTCCCGGAGACATTTTATGAACAGCTAATGACTATTGGTTTTTTGTATGTACAATATTTTAATAGAAAAATAGCAATCAAATCATGACGTCGGTTAACCGGGCGGCGCCTTCCCCACAATTTTCATACTTTGATATTAACCGCGCCGCCATTATTGCACGGCCGCATGTTCCCAACGACGATTCCTAATTCCCCCACTCGGTCTAAATAGCCCGAGAGCGGGACGTTTTTCCCCTGCACGGCCTATTAAAACGGCCGGAGATCTTTTCCTTCCGGCTTAAATCTTTTCAACATGCCCCGTCTCGAAAATTGCATCGGCGCTCTCTTGCTCCCCGCTTTTCACGGCTCGAGCTCCCCTGCAATATTCGCATACCGGCCGACGCCACTCTCGGGACAATCAGGTCGGTACACCACATACGTGTTGCGTTACCGCCCCCGTTATTACTGCAATAACGTATATTGAACAAAATAAATACTTTGAAAGCATCGTTGCGTGTGGTGCTACAATGCCGCACGTACACGGGTGAGTTATATCTAACGTATATTTTATTACCCTGCATCCAGTTCGTTCAATTCTAACAATTAGGTGGACTTGGTCTTTATCTATTGAAGTACCTATTGAACCTTTTGAAGAATAACTACAGAGACGTTTTACTAAGCGTCATTTTTTATTCATTTGTATTAAGCGTACGATTAAGGTAGAAAATACTTGCTTCTGTATATAGGAGCGTTAATAATTAGATAACTAAGCCGAAGATTTATATTGGGTTCAATTGGGAATTGGGGAGAATTGGGCAGAATGACGTTTATACTTAACAGGATCATTCATCCTTTCAAATCTGTCATTCCTGTCGGATCGCGTTAAGGATCGCGCATAATATGAAAGATGCTCCTCGGATTCTCGCGTCCGCCTTGGGGGGCCCCGAAAATGATTTTTACCCCGCCACCCCCTCCACCCTTCACCCTCTAAACCTCTCCCGATATATAAGCCCTTTAAGGGCTTCCACCTTCAATATCCCACCCCCTTATGAGAGACGTCTGCTCGTTGTATAGTACACACGCCGACAGGGTATCAAAGTTAATAAACTTTACAACTGCCGCTCCAGTGGCGGGGGGTTTACGATACCGGCGGGATCTTGACGTTAAGTTGTTGCCAGCTCTCCAGAAACGGCCCCTCCAGCCCCCTATAATAATAACGCGCCTAAACGTCCTCAATTTATTTTCGTACACATAACTCAGATAGGGTCTCGACAGTATCGCTGGGCCATTAATTAGCCGATTCCCAATAATGAGTTTTCTCCGATACATTTTGGGTTTTAGGGCTTATTAATAAAGTGTGATATAATAGATGGTCCAAATTGAGTACCTGGAGCGTTAGAGAACCGTCCAAATTATTTATTTTACAATATATGTACACCTTTTATTGCAATAAGAGGGTATCCAGGGGGGATCTTTGGATCCGTCGTTCGCAGAAGATGCATCTTCAGAAGGACATCTTCTTTTGCAATGGCATTACGTTGAGAACCTACCGGGGTACAAAACCGGAAATGAGAAGATCGAAAACTCCGTTGTTCCATTCGTCCGGAATATATATGACCTATCGTCGTTGAAAAGAAATTAGTCGAACGCATTCGTCCCTGTTACTTGGTAGGTGTCGACTCCTCCATGTCCCCTTCTTGTTTGGTCTCTTGCCAGGACCGCTTCTGTTGGCATTAGCAGTCTGTAGAATGTGCAGTGTCGCAATACTTTGTTCCATTGTAAGAGTACGGCGACAGTGCTGCCAGTACAGTATTGCTGTGACACTATTTTCTGAAGCCATATATATATAATATTATATCATGTGTAAGCACCTCACTGTGGTGGGCAATATATTGCTGATTGTGGGAAAAAGCGTTCGTAAAAAAATTATTGGGGGATGTAATTTTATTAATAGATCACTATAAATAGTAAATAAATAATAAACTTATAATAAATGTTATCATTTGTTTGTTTCAGGTAAGAGAAAAGAGTTGAAATTTACACGAAATAGGTTCTACCACCCGTAGTTGCTATACCGTAAGTTCCATAAATAATTCCATAATAATTGTTATTGGTGTCCATGAAACATCCGCTTAGCAACTTCACTACTACGTTACTAATCCGTTTACATTATTCTAATGCTATGTAACAGCCAATTTATTAATTGTTGTTATTAGAATAGAGAAATAACCCAAATGAGCGTTTTTAGACCGTGTGATCAAATAGCGTAACATGTACAATTCTGATCCACAATAAGATGTGAAGTGAAATACATCGGCTTGAAGTGAGAACGAATATTCAATTAGGAATTCGTAAAATCTACTTTCTAGAAGTGGTCGAATGAAGAAATGGAAGATCTCAGCCCCCCCCTCTTCTTTTCGGTCCCTGGGTAGCCTTCGGGGTTTTTTTGATATTCCCATTTCGCTCAGTTCCCAATTATTCCTATTCCCCTGTCAATTACTGTCTTCCGGAGATCAAATACTTTCTTTCTCGCTTTCGAATTTACAGATTTCCTTCCCCGCTGTGACTTGGTTCAACCATTCAGCACATTCAAGCTCCCCGAAACAATAAACTACAATTTTTCGATTTTTCAGCTTTCCTTAATAGGACAAGTGTTGCTCACTTTGCATGGGACAAAGAACTGTTTTATAATGCGAAATGAGCGAATTGAGATCGAAGATTGCATGAACGACGATATTAGAAATGTTCCTGATGTCACGAAAGATTTTCGTGAAGAGAAAATATAACACGAAAGTCGGTTACTCGTGAGTCGTGACACACCGCAGTCTGCATTTTCGATCATGCGTTAAATTCGCTATTTACTACAATGATATTCTGGGGGCAATTTCGACAAATCCTCAATGCTAGTTGTATATCTCAATTTATAAAAACGTAGAAATGAAAGAAATAGAAGGAAATTGGAGGAATACTAGAATTTGTGTCCCCACGGAATATGCTAATTGAGTTCTGCCGTCGCGTATATTACTCTGGGAGTTCAATATTTTTTTAAGGGAGTATAAAAAAAATTATTTTCCCAACGATAAATTTATTTTACGGAACTTCACCAGGCTTGTAACCGACTCACGTACCCCCCCCCCTCTATATACAGGCCAGAACGTCACATTTGTCAAATATTCCACGGAAGGTTTGGAACGTGGAGGCTGCGGCTACCGTCACCGGGCACGCAAAGTCCGATACATGCACAATACAACGCGGCATACGCCAGGAATTCGATAATTAAAATTTTTTTGTTTCAAATTTGTTCATCGTTTTATTTGCGGTACGACCGCTTGTCTCGATTGTTGACTCCTTTTTTTTCAATTAATACATACCGTTTACTCGCGTTCTAAAACAATGTAAATACATTATCAAATAGATTATCCAGGTTTAAAACTAATTATATGTATGTCAGGGGGTCCGCCACGGTTTGGGATAAAATCACCGATTTTATGCCACTCACCTACTTGACCATGAAATAGGTCCCTAATTTCGGAACCATGAAAAGAATTCAGTAATCATTTTAATCTTAGATTGTTAATTAATTTGTTCATTTAAAAACCAAAAACATTTTATTAAGAAAAAATAAATAAGCTGCTATAAAATGATAATGGTGGGATAGTTTCTTCGATCTTCTGTCTCCTCTCAATTAATTTCGTCAGAGTTATAGGTTTACGTTTATATACAATATTTTAACAAATGTCCTCTGTTGATCAGACAGCAACAGTGCTGAGAGCATAGTTTATCGGAAATCCATTATATTACTGATGATTCTACTGATGAAAAAGCGGGTCAACGCAGGCACAAACCAGCGAGTGCAGAGATCTCTGGAGAAATTGCAGGATATTTTTGAGCTATCTGAAATACGGTACTATAAGAAGAATATTGGAGTACGAAAATTCAATATTTCATTGTTGCCGACAACAACAAAGAAACTCGTCTTGCACTCAGAGAGTAGTCGCTTCCTCGACAAAAGTACCGAGGAGCGAGAGGAGTCGTTAGAGGCGTTAAAGGGAACACTTCGTGCCGGCGAGCAAACACGGTGCCCGCCCACAGATGAGAGAAAGCCCCTCTGATGTCGGGACGCCCCAAATCAGACTTTACAATCGGAAGACTGCCGTGGGTTTGAACCGACGGAAGGGAAAACACCGGGGGGGGGAAAGTTGGATTGATTCTGGCTCCTCGCGTGCGGCGCCACAGCAACCAGCGCTCAGAAGCGTGACGAATATTTGACAAACCCCCGGAACTGGCAAAGCTTGGGATTGTCGTGGAAAAAAAAAGCCGAGTCAGGGATTTTCTTTTTCATCCTAGTACATAATTTCGTTCTATTACGCGCGTATCCTCGACTCCCTCCAATTAATTCTAATTAACCACTACATGATTAGTTTTGTGATATGATTTGGAATATTGTAGTTTTGTCATTTCATTTTTACTGTGAAAATTGTCTTGTTTGTGATGTATATACATGTGTAAGAAAACCAGAAGGTTTTCAGCGCGGCCGAGAATTCCACTAGAAGCTGGAAGGGGTTTGTAGTGTTTAGCAGTAATTCTGAAGAACAAATTGAGAATTTTTTTTGAATACTCATTTGGCGTATGTTTCACTTCACTAAAATTTAATCTGAGGTAGACAAAATTATGTCTAGAGACCACATTCGCCCAGGTTTGCGTTATTTTTCTGGAGAAAAACTACTAGTTGGCCATTTTCCGAACCCTTATGGTTCTTTTAATCCTAAAAATGAATATAAAATAAATACCGCGCCGGAAGCGCCTGGAAGAAGAGAATTCCTCCGCTTTGTGGGAGCGTTGCGAGCCTGGCTTGAACCTCGAGTTACAATATGGGGGTGCGCGGCGGCAATATTTATAGGGGAGAGCCGTCCCATATATCAGGGAGGGGGGGCCGCTTGTCACTACCTTCTCCGGGCCCTCCCAACCCCGATCCTTATCAAATATTGATAACAGATTTCGCGAGAGGAGGCCGGAATGCGGAGGAGCCCGCGGTGTCGCTTTACGCCCGCCTCCAGGAAGGGACCCGCGGGCTCTGACACCGGCGTGGGACTATCGGCTTTAATTAAGAACCCGACGCTGCTATCCTGTTTCAAGACTCTTCGGAAGTCAGGAAATGCGTCTCGCTATATTGTGTCTGATTAGAACCGGGGAGCATTAAGAAGCGATGTTGGATGTTTTATGTCCAAAAGGACATTACTAAAAAAGTAATGTCAATAGCCCTAGTGTCCGGTTCAAATCGATTCTTCTGAGTTTTGAGATTCCACGTAAAAACAATGTTAGAGCGAACCACTCAATTGCGAATCCGATATTTTAAGGCACCTGTTAGGGTGTCCGCGGAGGTTTTTGAATTTCATCCATCAATCTTGCCATATTCGGTCAAAACAGCAACCGACGTGCTTAGGTGCCTCACTGATTCACTCACGGAATGCTACTGAACCGAGAAACCGAAACCGAAAGTGTAGGCAAACAATCATAAGAATTCTAGAATTATATAATGTTTAGAGGTACATTGACATCATTATCAATTTGAATACCCAAATATTTTTGGAATTAGTCTGACTGTAGTCGCTGATAATCTGGACCGAGATTCTGAGAGCAATCAGCGTTTAATAGTCACTGTTTCAATTTCCGGTGGAGGATTGAAAATTCATTCAATTAAAAATTTGAATAACATAACAGTTTTCTATTTTGGTTTACGATGCTTTGAGGGCACGAATGTAATTACATTCCATTCCGCGGCCCAGAGCAGACAGGTAGAAACAGTGGCCTTGTAACTGCACTCTTGATAGGGAGCAGTTACCGAACTGAATTCTAATGAGTACACTGGAGTTAATGAGCTCTTCTCTTTTAATAAATTCAAATATGTCGCTCCGACCATTCTTTTTTCAGAAATTCCCTTCAGCTATTCATTATATATGGGCAGCTAGGTCCTAGTAAAATTTGTTAAAAAGAAATGAGGTACACTCATTAGAGTATATTATTTTATACGTGAGATTATATACTTTAAAAATATTGTACGAGTCCTCTGCACTATGCCGGTGTAGCGGTATACATGTCGCGTGAAACTGCCAAAAATTTGAGACTAAACAAACGATAGGTGATAACATTCCTTATCAACTCCCCGTAGGTCTCTACTGAAACGTTTCGAAATTAACGTCGAGTTCATCAACCAGGAAAATCGTCACAACCGGGAGTGTTTATTCGAAGTCTATTTGCGAACAATACCTCGGCAGCGTGGACTGGACAAACCCCGTATGTTTGTGGCCCCGTTCCACCACCCGGTATCAAAATTGTATTAAAAAGGCAATCAGCGAGTTTTCGGTCCCGGGTTCAATTACTGGTAGCGCCCGATTGTTGTGCCTTTACCTCCCGGAATTGCCGGCCTCAAGTTCAATTAGGAGGAATAATTTTTTTTCTGTTTTTTTTTTCCCCACGTCCCCGTCGGCTTTGAAACTCATTTACCCCGCTCGGTATATTCTGTGACAGTTGCCCGGCGGTTCATTAACGCCACGCGGAAGATGCGAAAGGTTAATCGTTTTTCAGACGGTGACCCTTCATAGAGCCCGTCAAGAGCTTTATAGGGTCCGTTTCAAAAACCGTCGTCCCTACTCCAGATGTTAACACGGCCCGATTTGTTGTCAAATTAATCGTGGCATGCGCGGACTATCATATCCCTATCAGACGCTATATTACTATATCCCTAGACATGTAATTATAAACTTTTGCAGTGGGGTGGTTATCCCTGCCGGATGTTGAGAGCTTCCGTCCGAGAAGCGGCCGTACAGTTTGATTTCTCGCCTTGCAGATTAAAACCACACCAACTTGGAAGGGCTTATATGCCCTTCCCGAGAGTTGTTCCAGTTCCAGTTTTCTATTGATCCCGAACGGGGTACAAGAGAGGCGCTAATTTGCTGTATTTATATTGCACCACCACATAAATCCACGGCTCCCCCCCCCCACTTCAACCTCCATCCAACGGCTTCCAAAGCCAACTTACTCTCCTGGGGTTCCATCCAAGTTTGTTCGCGGCTCCGAGTGTTCAACAAACAAGTCTTGAAAAGGAATGTACAACTGAGAAATGGTTTAGTATCTCAAAATATGAGTTGCAAAATCCCCGTATATAATGAATAATGTCTGTCGCACTTTTATAACACCTTCACTTACATCTCTAAACATATTCGGACAGTTAAATGGGCGTGAAATATATTAATATTTATTTGGGAATCGTCCAAATATTATTAAGCTATAGTTTTTCGTTCCTTAAGGCGAGAAACAATGACTGCTAGTTAATACAATTTATTTGAAATAGTCGTCAGTATCGCTCTGAGTGGAGAATGCGACACGAAGAGAATGAAAGAGAGTTTTAGAGAAAGTAGAAAGCCTCCATGGGTATCCGCTAGGAGAGTGTTGTCTGTTGCTATCTCCAATCTGTAGCCCGAAACGTTGAGCATAAGCTTCCGGTAATGTACAGGATAAACACATGTATAAAACCCAGTGGCGGATTATGGAGGCAAGGGTAGTGGGGCAGGGGGAAGGTTGTCGGACCCGCACGTAGTGTCAATAAACAGGCGCCCGGCAGATTCCAGATAGGCCGAACCCACATTATCCCCGGCTTCGGCACCAAGTTTAGTGAAAGTACCGAGCACCCGAGTGTGAGAAAGTTTCAAGTCGGGAATTATTTCCTTTCTATTTTATCCATTCCCGCCTAATTATTCACGAGTGTTTTCACTTGATCACTTAATTAAACGGCACCTTATCGCCCGTGTGCAGCGTTGACTCCATTCGGCTGTAAGCTGCTCCGAGAATATGAATATAATGCTTTCAACTTCAGATTGGAGGACATAGAAGAATTTCGGTTTACAAGAAAAATGGCAGATAGTACTATTATACTAGTAGTTTTATTAGTATTAGTTATTTTATTAGTATTAGTATTAGTCATTCCATGAGCAGGATAGCCAAGGAGCCAGCCCTCTTGGTGTGAATCGGAGGGGTATTGGCTTTTAAATGTGTTTGTTCTGGCTCAGATTGAGAAAAACTCAATAATAATACTTTCTCAGAAAAATTAGGACCCTTTTATAGTTTTATTTTTAAGAAATGGGAGGTGGAGATTATGGCTTTCCTATTAGAAAAATTGAGCATAAAATCCCCCCCCCCTCAAAGCCTGGGCTCTTGCTTCCAGTTGGGCTTCTGGTAAACCTGCCATAGTTCTCATTAATCCTATGTATCTCAAAACTACATATCTAAGGAAGACGGGTTGTCAGTTTCGGTGCGCGGGAGAAGATTGGGGGCGGGGGAGGGAGGCGGATGCCGAACCGTATATTTTATCGGCGTTTCACCAAACCTGACGTGTACCCTGGGATTTATTAAGCAGAGGTATGCGAAATATATGAGTCCGTCGGGTGGGGGTTTTATCGGCGGGGGGGCAGACCTAGGACCGACCCGGCCGATAATTGGAACGACGTCGGGAGTAACGAGACGTTTTCGGGCCGTGTTTTTATCCCATCTCTCTGTCTCCCTCTCTTTCTCTCTCTCTTGGGCGGACGTTAACCTGAAATTGGCTTCCCCACTCAACAATGATACAACAAATTGAAAGCGCCCCCCCTATAACATCCGCCCCTCACACCTGTGATCGATATCACCGAGAGAGCTAAAAACTCAACGGACAAATCATATTCATTTTCTGGCATACTAACATGTGATGACAGCAATATTTGACGAATACTAAAGCAATAAAGGAATAATATTAATAATAAATTAGTAGGATATTTTCGCCAAGATAAAAAAGGTGAACTCATTTTCACGACAATATTTTCATGAAAAGCGTTCTCGTAATATCTTTCGGGGATATCATCCTCGGAATATCATCCTTCTTCCGATAGATTCACGATAGTGAAAGTTCAAACGGATATGACTGATATTTCACTAATTTATGGTGGGAACAAATCAGCGAGTGGAAACAGGTGATAGAAAGAGTGGTAGGAATAACCCATGTATTTGCATCTGGTAAATAATATATGAATAGTGGCATCCACGGACCAATAACGTACTGTCATTAGGATACTTTTACACAATTTCACATTATAAAGGTGTTTGTTTGTGTAATATTCCTCGGTGTGAGATCAGGACGGTTATTAATCCGATTTCGGTAGCAAATTAGACAGGCATCGTCCATTAATCCGAGGCCCAATTATGGGACGAGACTGAGATAATAGTCTGCGGCGAAGGGGGCCCTACTGCTGTGGTTTCAGCTATTTGCCACGGGCGCACGCACACTCAGAGAAGCCCACTGAGCCGCTACTCTTATTAGGGTTTAACTGCAATACGGAGAGTAATTATAAGCAAACTGTCTTGAGGGGGAGAAACATCCTAGTGGGCGGGGGCTCAACCCACCTGTTGTCTGTCTTACCTTCCTGAGTAAAGGGTTTCGATTCTGGGACCGAATTTTCCTCAATTAGAACTAAATAATACCGGCGGGATGCGTGTACCTACCGGTTTTGGGAGGAGGAAACTCTGAAATCGCCGCTGATAAACCCGCATGTGGCGATATTCCAATAATAATAGTTGGTAGCTTAACTAAGTTCATTATCTCTTCCGGTTGACACCAGTGAAAGTTTTGTTCACAAACTACTCAAGCGACTCATTCTTAAACTAATTTATTTCCTCCTCGTCGTGGGCTCAATCTCTTCGAATCTTCGTCAAGGACACTTTTACCTAACGGACCCTGTCCCTATCCCTGCGTTGTCTACTGACGGTGGGGCGAATAATAACTGGCAGTAACTGAATGAAATATCCTACAGATGTACCGCAATAGAGTACGACATTCCGAATTTTCCTTAATTATATATATACTGGGTAAATAAACTGTCTTGAGGTGGGAGGGCGACAGCGTCCGACTAGTAGCTGGGACGCCCACCTGTTGTTGGCGCTACCTTCAAACTAAAATTACTAGACCGTTTTCCGTCCTTCCGTAGAAATACAACCCAGTTTCAGATAAATAAATAAAAACAACCTCTAAACTAATATATTTATGTATAATAAGGTAACTTTTGAGGTCAAATTTAAATTTCACTAAAAAAAACAATTTCTGGGAAATTTAAAGTCTATTACTTATATTTCCTGTATTATAATTTTTATATTATGTTTCCAATATTTTATACTATATATTTTTGCGTTTATCAAGCTTATTGGTTGCATATAACGTGATAGGGAAATGACCGCTCGTCTTCATTTGGTCCTACAATGGTTTAAGCTTAGTGCACATTTCTTTTAATTGAGGATGTAATTGAGGAAGTTATGTCCCAATGGATATATCTCCCCCGACTGACCCGTCGATAATTTTTTCTCCGCGATTCAACTTCTAAACTTCAAATTACCCAAGAAAAAAACTCAGAAGAATCAGTTTCGATCACAGAACCCCCACGAGGAGAGAGCCCAATTCGCGTCTCCGCGATCGAGACTACAGGTCTATCAAAACTTAGCGCCTCCTGTAATATAAAGTTTGCTCAGTCCAAGTTCCGGATCCAGTTCCACCGCATGGGCCTACATCCGCGTTTCCTGTTTCACTTCCGTAATACTCACTTTATCATGTCCGTGATCGTACTTGATATTGATAGTTCAGTAAGGACACCAATTTTTCAGAAATTTAGGACGGTATATGATCTCATTTTTTAAATTTAAATAAGTACAATCCGTGCATTTATTACTCAGTCGAAATCTGTGGTTGAGTTTTGGGATCAACGCTGAGTTATATTGTTACAAAAAAATATTTTTTCTTCAAATTTACACAGGAGTTATGTTAAGCATTATAAATTTCAGCGGTGGGACGCCCACAAAGGTCAAAGAGCATACCGCTATTTTATACATTATAAAGAGCCACGCCTTAGTTATATAATATTAATTACAAAATTTCAAATTTAATTAATATGGTTACATATTCCACTCATGTCTTAAGTACTGTCTAAAATACATACGTAAGCAGATATAATTAAGAGGATGAAAATACAAAATAATTATTTCGGTCAGAGCGACTACCCAACCGCTTTACTTCGTCAATTTTACAAAATTCGTTAAAAAAAGCTTTGAAATAATAATAAAAAGAATGGATTTAAATTGTTATCCGGATATAAATCAAATATCTCCAGTAGATCCTTAGTTAGGTAGACTTGTGATAGGATCAACGAGAGCCCAACAACGTTTTAAATTGTTATTAGGTTCTCGCTATTAGGTAAAAAAAGATAGAGACAACAGGATTTTATGATTTATTGTGATCATCAGTAATTTCAAGGTTGATATAAATTTTAAACAAGGAGAAAATAATCTCTCGGGTCTTTGTAGTCTGAGACGGGGGATTCCTCGAGTGTTTGAAATATCATTTCGGCTTCTCCAAAACGCCAGTAGAATTCCGTCAGCGATGCGCGAGGCATTTCGGCTCCCGGCGAAAGGTTCTGATGAAACTTTAAGCACTCAGCCGTCGTCAGTAGCATTCCGTCAACAATTACAAGCCCGTACGAGAGAATATGGAAATATTCAGATACAACGAGGAACGTTAAATTAACTCCTTATTTAGGACAATGCTTCCATATACCGGAAAATAGACGTAAGCTCTTGGACTAGATACCGGGCGGAATGGATAAATAAACAGAGTTTCAGGAACCCGAAAAGGAATAAAAGAATAAGCTCAGAAGGATGCTTCATGGTGATATATTTTATGGTTTAGCTTGCTAAAATATTTAATGTTAACCTGGGATACTTGATTATGTTGTTCAATATAACAATTAGTTCAAATCCAATTACCCTTACACTTGTAGTGACAATATTGAAAACACAGCGTTAAATATGTTGTAATCGAGTAGATTATGGACTACTTAGAATGTTACTACGTGGTTCAGTGTATAATATGGAATATTCGGTAATTCTATAATATTATCAGATCGGAAGTAAAATTATAATTTAAAATTAAATTCAATTAAATTTAAATCTGAAATGTATGGGAAAGGGTGCCAGCCTGTCCAAGCTCGGGTACATTAACTGCAAATTCGAATTCGGAATGAGTGGATCTCAATTAAATCCAGAACACTCAATAGATTTCAATTCAGGAGATTAATGTCACAAATTAATGACAGTCTGTGCAGAGCGGGCCCGCTCGGAATAAACCCCCAACTGCATAATATTGCTTTGACATTAGGATTCAAATTGGGGCATTAGTAAGGTGTACTGCTGCTCGCGTTATTCGATTATGATGTTTCGAATAAACCCCATTATGCCATTAATTTATTTGTCGGTACTAAAGCGGCAAAAAATATACAGTCCAGTGTTAACGTTTAACCGAACGCGTTTATGAGATATATTTTACAATTGCTCTCATCACTCTCGCGACAGATTATTTATAAAGTGTGTTTCAATTCCTGTAACCGTCGAGATCATTAAGAGTGTGATACCAGGAAGTGTTGAGATAAGATCCAACATGCCAATCTTCCGCTTATTGAGTTAATAACTAAATAAATAACGTTGTCATTAGTTTAATCGAACGAAGAATCAATTTATTTGTACCGAGTGCCGATTATATTGATTGGATATTACGATAGTTGGGGATATTAATGAAACCTGACTCTAATCTTGAGACCGGATTTATAACGTCGTATCCTTCAAAGGGAAGAGTAAACACGCAAGAAGATAACATGGGCGATAACGCAGGCCTCACTTTAGAAATATAAGCCGCGTGTTTAGAATATTCCGGCACCGATTCCTAATGCGCAACCTTTTTTGGTTTGAAAATGTTCAGGATGTAACGAAATCCGTCCGCCATACCCAGAAATCTTTGAGGTTTGAAATAAGTGCCTTACAGTGGACGGGGTACACAAATAAGCTGTTTTAAATTACGGTATACATTTGCACGGTACTCACGTTCACAAGGTTTAAAAACTTTTTAGATTCTTCAATCTATTCTGTCCCGTCAAATGTGATCAACTTTAGGCTATAAAAGTCGCATCGACAGTCATCCCCGTCTATGGGACTTACCTTTGAATTCCCATGAAGTGCCTTAACAGAGGCTGAGGTTCAAAAATAGCATCGGAATTTCCTGTTTGTATATTTAGACCCGTGAATCGTTTCATGTTTCAGACGCTTTACCCGTTTCTATCGCGTTAAGCAACATTAGCCGGAGACTATTAAAGTCACAAATTAATGACAGGAGACTCCAACTCCGTAATGCCCTCTTCACCGCCACCACCACCACCACGGCTCGCCCTATTGTTAAACTACCGCCAAGTCTCATGAAAAGCTAATTCGGCGGTCGGCCGTAGATTCCCGGCCTCTCAGTGCCGGCGATAATCCCATTTCGGAGCGTTGTGGGGATCGGGGGGGGGGGGTTGAATTTTTAATTTCCCTATTATAATCCGCCCACAGCGCTGTTCTTTTTCGTCCCGTCAGAGGAATCCTCATTTTACCGGCTTATCCGTTCGACCGGCCGACCGTCGGATATATTATTAATTTGGCGCCTACACACTCGGCCCGAAAGCGGGCTCGGAATTAAAACCGGGTGGGGGGGCGCTAAAACAAGTGGGCATTGTACAGCGGCGGCCAACTGTGCTGGACCCCCGCAACTGGTACAATGGCCTTCACTCTACCTCGGCAATTAAACCTCATTTTACAGACTCGTAGCTGTAAGCTAGAAAATGGCTGCCTTCACCGCCCTAGTTTTTGAACATACACGTTTGAAAAATTGAATATTTACCTAATGTACCAGCCAGATGTCCTTGGAGATTTGGAATATCACCACTCTTGCGATCTTCCGTCGTTTCATAATATATTCTAAATTTAACGAGACGAACATAAACATTTACGCCGTACTAACCACATCAGATATTGGTTTCTAATTTCATTATGATTTTTATTTTCTATTAACTTTTTAGGTTTATATTAAATAGTGAAGAAATAATGAGTTAATTTAGTAATTGACGTTGAGTTAACACTCAATTTACAATATTGATATACATGTACATCAAAATATTAGGTGTAATCAACTGGATAAAACTAATTTTCCCTCTGAATTTCCGAAATCCGTCAACATGACGGGTCACGATGACCGCTTTAATATCTTATCTCTACCTAATTAGTCCTTTTCCGTGTTTAATATTTCACTGTTGAATACTGTATATCTCTGGCCGTCGATACACGCAAATAATATTGTGTGGCTCGTTCGAAACAGGACAATTTCGTTGTAGGACAATACAGAATTTGCCGGTGGGGGCGACATGAATTAACGCCCCCTCTCTCTCTCTCTCCCTCTCTCTCATGCATAGAGAGAAAGAGGGGGAGAGCGTGAGAGGAGGGCTAATTAAATGTGTTCAGCATTCATGAATCTGTAATTGAAATATAGTTTGGTATAAAATCCTGTTTATGGGTTCTACTGAATTATAGCTTACCAAGTAATAAGTTATGCCCCCCCCTCTCTCATATTAATGCCCTGTTATCTAAACCAAAATTGGTTTCTGAAAATATAAACTGGAGCCAAATCAAATGTTGATGGACTCTAAATCCGTCCTGCTTTATTTGTCTGGAAAAGTAAAAATAAATATTGTTCGAAGTATTGCCAGATTACTTCAGAAATGAATGTTTTTTCCCTCGTCAAAGCTCGGGTTACGGCTTCTCGGCATTGCCAGTTGCATTCGGTCTGTAAATTAGAACCTACGCATGTCTGAATCGTCCTGTTTCCGTGCTGACAGACTGGACAGCGACCCAATCCAAATATTTGCGTACCCTCCCTAAAAGCCAAATACAAACTTAGATGGAAGACTTGTGGGGGAAATGTATCGTACAATTTGCAAATAAGAAATACCTACATATATCCACCTGTATAGTTACAGAATTTATTCCAATCGGAGATTCAGATTGACAGCGGGTTCGTGACAATTAGTCACGAAAAGTCGGCGAACTTCACTGTTTGGATAGTTTAATAAACCGAGTTTGAATGCAGTTAGTAGCTCGTGCAAAGTCTCCCAGACCGAATAATACCTCATCTCACCTTTGTACAAGTCTTGAATGATAACCCATTCGCTAATGGAAGCGACGTTTCGTCAACCGTATTCGAGAGAAAGGGCCGCGGGCGAATACTCCACCCCCTCTTTGTTGTTCCGCGCGAGTCTCCATTATAAGAGCACCCGGGTTTAGACCGTTGTAAAATTACATGAAGCAAATTCACGTGGGGACTTTCCCCTGCTAATAAATGGTTGTGGGGAGGATCGTAGTAATTGTTGTAAAATAGAAAAAAATTATGTATGAAAGGATTTATTTGCGAGTATACTTATTCTGTCCTGTGTCTGGGGGCTAGAAATATTGGTCTAGTCAAAACTTCCTAACTTGTTCCTCACAAACCTCCCTCGTTATCGAAGATATCGTACCCGGTTATTTAGAACAGAATACCTTTACTACTCGGAAATTAGGTAAAACAAAGTCCCTAACAAAGCGATTTGTCCTTACTGGAAGTAAGGAACGGAACCTGATACGGGAAATGTGACGGAAGACGGCAAGCGCGCTGTATATTTGCAAAGAATTCGCCGTGTAGCGCGTGTATACTCCCTCCGAGAGGTGCATGCACTAAAATGTCTGGGAAAGCGGCCTTGTCATACCTGGAGGAATTTCAGGACGCAGCATATCAAGTTGCATAATACCCGCGACAGCCGGACGTTTAGAGGCCGGCCGTATAACGTATTCCCATAATGGAAGCCTTCTCTTTTGTCCCGGTCTTAAATAAAACTCCTCCTCCTCCTCCTCCTACTCCGGAGCGAGTAGTAATTTCACAGTGGGGGGCGCGGGCAGAATTTCAGCCCTCTCCCATCGTGCCCGCGGGGACTTTTATAAGCCCGCCCGGTTGTCGCGATCCCACTCCCCGCCGATAAATTTCAGGAAGCGGAATATGTGTGTGTGTCTATGTGAGGGAGGGAAATATAAATATTTCGTATTGTGAAGTCTGCGGAGGCGGCGTAGGGTTTAAGCCGCCCCCGGCCCCATTTTCTAATAAACAACCGTTATCCCACGCCCTCCGACTTGTCCCGGTTGTCGCACCACTCCGCTCTTTCTGTCTTGTCTCTCTCTTTCTCTCATGTATGTATATATATATATATATATATATATATATATATATATATACTGGGAGAGAGAGAGAGAGAGAGTGGGAGGGCGAGAATTTACGCTCCACTTAACAAAATTAGCCTAAATGATGACTAGCCTTTACAGGAACATTAAAAATAGGACAGAGGTTAATATGAAACTTCGAAAATACTCATAGGTATTAATAAGCAATCATGAAACAATGATATAATTCTTTGATTATATTTATATATCAAGTTAGACTTTTTCAAATTTCATATCCCATAGTTCATATTTTATAGTATATATAGTTTTTAAAAATTATGTGTAATTATCGATAGGCTTCTATTATAAAAATTAAATATAATGAAATTATGCGAATGATTATAGGTATTATATTTGGCCTGTTAATGGCTGTAACGCAAAATCGAAAACGCGCGTTGAGATACAGATTTATTATGCTTTTTTGCCTGACAGCTCAAAGATGGATATTTTTTAATCCGGGCCAAATCGCGGTTTTATTTGATTCGTCGGAAACGCCGAATCGTTCAGAATGAAATGCAAGTTAATTCGAAGGCGAAGAACCGATTAGTCAGCAGCCTGTAATTTGACTGAGAATGGCAAGTCTCACCTCTCGCTTCACCAATCAGCAGACCGATTCGGTTTCATCCGGCGAATTGTCAATGCCGCCATTTATCGGGTCGCCTCGGGGTACCGGAATTCAGCTCGCCCTTGTCGAGAAAGAACTTTGAACTTCCGTCCATCGGTATAAAGCGATATTATGACACTCCGTTGAACATCGACACAATTATGAAGTCGATAAGAGACGCCTCAAAAGGAAGTGGCAATCATTTAAATATATTAAATAAATAAAATTTTTTTTCCTTAAATGCTTATACTAGGTGTGTCAGAATCATTTCTGCCACGCGACGCCATTTTGACACATCTGTTGCATACAGTTGTGGCAATAAAAAATGACAAAAAAATAGTTTTGAAGAGCAGAATGAATACAAACAACAAGTCCGCTCTCATAATACGCGGCAAAAGTGAATCCCATAGGGAAGAGAAATAAATTTGTTCAGAATTAAGGGATCGCCAGACATCCTCTCTAGAAGAGGTAATAAACTGAAAAACTAGATATTTTGTTTGTTGCGAGGGTAGTTTCCTCCATTTTTTTTAGCGAAAAAATAAATGAATAAATAGAGCGTCCCTTAGACGGTAAATAGTAGATTCGGGGAGGAAAGAGGTGGATGGGCGAAGATATAGGCCCCTTACGTCGAGTATTACCGGAATAATTATTCAGCGTCATGAAGGCCGCCAGCGTCACCGTCACCTGGCGCCACACCCACGGGCTGACACTCCCCAAAGTGGGAGCGAGAGAGAGAGAGAGAGGGAGAGAGCGAGGAGGGGAGTGGGCCTGACAGATAGAGCGGCCCAAGAGAGGGAGAGAGAGAGAGAGAGACGGAGACATTGGGGGACCGGACCGTAGCCCGGTATTTGTTTTCGGAAAGAGGCCGCCGGTCGGTAATTAACTGGCGTTATACTATACGCGCGGGGGCAAGGCGGCGCAAAATCCAATCCGCGTCCGCTTAATTAGAGGACTGAATATTGACGGAGTATGTTTCAGTGTTGTCACAGGATTTGGCCGCCGCCGCGGTGAATGTTTCTGAAGGCGCCACCCCCCTCCCACCCCAAACCGCGAGCTCAAATTACCAAAACAAACTGTAATTCTGTCGGGCCCAAGATTCGACCCGAGATTTAGGTTCATTTATGCCATTCAGTTATTTCACTTTTAGTAAATTCGGCCCAAAAGGTAAAAAAGGATAATCAGCGCTATCGATTTTTATTTGGTTCGAAAATACGTATGTATGTATAATATATTTACAAAGCCAATTATCTTTTTTTTATTAATTAAAGTTATATAAAAATATACGATTCTTGTTTGTTTTTGGGGATGTCTCAATAATTGTCGCATTTCATTCCGAAGCGCTATTTTCCGTTTGGTCGACGAAATTCAACAGTCGATCAACTCTCTGAAGTCTAAAATGAAAAAAAAATTTAATAAAATAAATTTAATAAAACCGCGTGTTGTTATTTCCCAAAGCTGAGGTCATACAAATATGCTGGAACATAGGCAACATTTTTAATACAAATTTCAAATTAAACCACTTTTGATTGATTTAAAAATACAATGAAATATTTTGTACTTTTGGAAATATTTCTTAATTACACATATTTCTGTATGTATCTGAATGGGCCATTTTATTTTTTTGCACTTTTCCGGTTGGCATTTCTGTGAGCGTTTGACTCTCAATATTGCCAGAGCTCGGGTTACAAAGCCCGGGTTCAGTTTTCGAATGCCGGTTTAATTATTTAATCGGGTAAAGCGCCAAATGGCGCGTCGTCAAATTGGCGCATGATGTTTTCAACTGGGACGATTTCAACCGAACGCCAATCATCGGCCCGACAAAAACCGGAACTTCCGCAACTCGGAACTTCCGTCCGGAACGAAATGCGATTAGGGCCCAAAATTATTGGATCGCCCAATTTTAAATGGAAAAACCCTTTATATTTCTCCGCGCAGGTTATACCTATCTTTCTTGTAATCAAAGTACTGCATTGGTATGCGTCATTTATCGTATGAATAAATAAGTAAACATAATATAAAATCATAAATTTAGTTGGTCTTTTAATTAATGTCGTTTTATTTTTTTTGTTCTCAGTATTTATATAGCGCAATGAGGTGAAATTTCCGTAGGCCGTTTATTTTTCTTAAATGCTAGCAAGATAAATTTGTTCAGAATAAAAGTTTTGTGGTTTGCGAGTGGTTGGAATACCGTTGATTTCGTGTGTTTCTGTCTCCTCTCGCTGGTTCGGTCTTTTGCCAGAACGGTTTCGGCTGTTCGCCATCTTCAGTAGCGGTGTTAGTCACTAGGGTCACAGTAGGGGCGCTTGTGTTATATGTCGTTATTGTAGTTAACGTAGCCGCCCTCAGCGGGTTATAAGTGGCCGCGAGTAAGTGCTTGACATTCACCGTATGCATTTCTATTGTCCGGTATATTTGAAATGCTGAAAAAGGCTGTGTACTCAATGCTTAAACTTGGAAACTAGGCCTTCGTGTGGATGAACAGTGGAAGCCTTTTTTTGTTCACCGACCGAATTCCATTTCGGGGTGGATCAAGGATAACCGCCATCAGCGTAAGCAGGAAGCGATCGAGCCTGTTCCTTTTGGAACTTGTCCTTTGACTTTCGCTCGGCAAAACGAGTTCTCTCATAAACTCACGCAGAATTTCCCCCATTGGAAGAGTTACATAACGGACGCCGAACGCGACCAATTATACTGATCTACAACATATAATAACAGTTATCAGCAATATTTTAGTAACCTTTAATATTATTCATCAGTGTTTTCGGTTCGGTTGAGCGCTAGAATTTAGAAAATATAATTACCCAGCTCACATGAATTGCGCATCTACACATGGACCGTAATTACACACTGATACGTGGATAAAACTCATCGCTCGTATTGAGGCATCTGGTTTATCAAATCCAACCTCTAAATTCTGTGTAGTGCCCAATTTAAACGTTTCCTATATCACTAGTAACCATATGGACACTTGCCGGGGATAACTTTGTACACACGGCTTTTATTACATCGTGGAACAAAGTATTCGAGGGAATGTGCGCTCGGTGCTATCTACCGTCACAGACCCGAACTCTCAAGTACTAACTTAGCAATATTCGATGCTGGCGCGTTCGTTTTTTAAACCGATCAGAAAATTCAAAATTTTCATTATCTACAGTGAAATTGTTTAAAGCTACAGCTAATTGCAGTTGGTTATCATTATTTTCAATGTGTTTTCAGTCAGGTCATCCAGTTATAACAAAATACATAATGTCCTCACCAGTCACTAATAAAGATAGATATTAGATCACGTGGCCAGTTCCTTTTTAGGCGTCTGTAAGGAACGTTTGGGATGTCGGGAGATAGTAGGGTTTGGACCGTTGGATTAGGATGATGGGTAATTCGGGAATGAAATTTGTTGTATATTTACGTGGCAAGGTTGCGGAAAAACTTTTATAGACTCATTTTATGCATATTATTTATTTCGTACACAATTTAGTTTTATTTAAATTTAACACTAGGCCAAGTCCAACTTATATTAAATTGGCGTCTCCTCTCTCTCTGTTGGACAGTTTTCAATTGTCCAATCAGTGGTTCCTCGGCAAGGTTCTAATTATGTCGCCTACCTGGAATTTAATTGGAATGCCGAGTCCGGCCCCTCATTCCTGACGAATAACACACACACACACAAACACACACCCCCTCTCTCCCTCCCTTGAACTCTGAACAATGACGGACCACCCGCAGGAACATAGAGCACGCAATATATAGTACCGTGTACCTTTGAAATCCCACCATCCGGTTTATTAGCCCCCCAATGCAGCCCGTCTGTCTGGTCGCTCTTAAACTACGGGTGAATTCTACATTCAGCCGAATCGGAATGCGTATAATTGTCTATGACAAATTTAAAGCCCGACTAAACTATGTAAAACATAACCAATCGGTATTTTTTTTAGAATTTTGAGTTTTCATTCAGGATACTGTACAGTCTCCGTTTCCTTCTTCTGAATGAGAAGAAGACAATCCTTGTTTCTTTTGCTTTCGTCCTATTTTTGTCTACAGACCAGGATTCTCCCAAGCGTTCTTTTAACTTTACCACAGGCCAATTTTTAGTTTAATTCGCATAATCTTTCCCTGGGAGTTGGAAAGGTCTGCCAAAGTTCCAAACCTTTTTACGCCGCTTATGCTCTGGGTTTTGAACCGACCAAATTTGAATCAAGCCTTCAGTAGTAGTACTGGAGGTTTCGGGTTATTTTTTTAGTTCATTTTAACTTTTTAAAAATACACTTTTTTTGCCTTCCATTTAAGAACTTAGCCGCGCGATACTCAGTTGCCCCAGGGATACTGATACCACAAGGGATCAGTGTCGGCCGCCGGATGTCGAGTGTGCGAATAAAAATGTGCCAGGATAAATGGTCTCTTCCTTATCCCGGTCGGATTTTCTGGGAATCAATTTGTTCCAACGCAGGACATCCGGTCGTACATCATCGGGCACGTGCGTTGACGTCCGCCTGTCCCCTTTGAAGGGAAACAGTATCCTTCTGTCATCCCGGTGAGATTATGTTTGTTGTGTTCTCGCTGTTGTCTCTTTTTTATTCATTCAGTTGTGTTCGGTTTTTTCATTCCGTTGTGTTCGGCATTTTTTTATTCATTCTGTTGTCTGTGGCGTTTCGTCGGTTGTCGCCTATAGTCCCTTCGGTGTTTCATCAAATCCTGTCTTCTTATTTTGCCATATTATCACAAAAACTGTCCTTCGACTGTCACTTCATATTTTCCAACCCAGAAATCCACATCGGTTATTACGACTCCCCGCTCGAGTATCAAGTCTTTTATAATATGAAGTCCCATGGCAAGTTACCGCAATCCACGGTCAGTATAAAAAGTTTGTTAGCCGCTTGGGACAAAAACGATGCAATTGCGCCCCGGCTCGTAAAACCCCCGGCGGGCATTAAAATGTAAGCCGAGCGGCAAATAAAAAGTCCCGGACGATCCTGGACAGGAAAACCCGGGGCTTAGGCGTCAGTGGGACTGGAGGGCGGGCGCGGGAAAAAAGTAGAAAATAATCTCGTTAGAACTAGAAGGACCAGGTGTGCGTGTAGGTGTGAGCTTGCATATTTGACAGGCCTAATAGGGGCGGGGGGGAACAACTAAGGGACTTCGGGGTGCTTTTTTTCGCCCCTCGGCCCCGGAGGTCTCGCCCTTGAATATTTGATCGGCGCCGACTTATCCCGGGGATATATTTCAAGCGCCTCCCCGGGCGCTAACGAAGAAGGCTCGTGCTTAATTCAGCCCGCTTTCTAACTGCTTTGTTATCAAACCCTTTTTTATTATGAATGCACCTCGTCGAGAGGGGTGAGCTAGAGACCCATGCGATACCGTTAGGTAGATTAACCTGTCTGTATTCAGACCGACCGGGGCTTAGGCCCGGAGAAGCTTTTTCAGCGACCTCACTTTTCCCACTTGTCTCCAGTTATATACCTCTCTTTCACACATGCACTCACACAAACTCGCTCTCTCTCTCTCTCTCTCTCTCTCTCTCTCTCTCTATATATATATATATATATATATATATATATATATATATATATATATATATAATGACTAATATGTGGACTAAAGCCTTTGAGGGTTCAACTAATTTTTATACAGTATAACTAATTGATACTTGAACATGGAAGTGGTTGAATTGGAACATGAATTGGTACTAATTGAAACATGGAAGAAGTGCACTCGGTAATTTATAGACTAATAGTTTAGTGAGAGGTCTACGCATGTTGGCTGCAGGCGTTTCTGCCTCTGCTGAGTACTACCGAAGATTGATAGAAGCTGAAATCGGTCTGGGAACAAATCGGCGAAGCCGACGCGATTCGGCTGCCGGAACGCTGATTTAACTCGCAATGTTATCACCGCATCTCCCGGTTTATTCTTACTTTAATCGCGCCGATTTCTTTTCCTTTTTTTCCATTACCTCGTTGTTCCTTTCGGCGTAATTCAGAAATAAGTGGCCGGCATTGTTGTTTAATTTAGGGCGGGCCGTGAAGCAACTGGTGTCGGCCTTTATCTCAACCTGTCCTAATTTATGTCCCCCCCTTTCCCCTCCGCTCGACATACGTCCTGGGGCCGCTGAAGTGGATTTATGCGTTAAAGCATTCGCTCCTCTCGCCGAGATAAATAGCGATGCTTGTATCTTATCATAAAATTGCAGGTTAATAATTAGACCGATTAGTATTCCTGAAAATCCAAAATATCGGAGAGCTTCAAAGAACTTTTAATCCGCTTTTCTGAAATTCGGTGTCTACACGGTATCTACACAGGCTATAGTATTTGAGCTGTGTCCTGAACTTTCTGCTTGCCTTTTCCAGCCACGACAGAGAACAGCCGTTCACGTTCCAGCTGGGAGTTGGACAGGTGATCAAGGGCTGGGACCAGGGCCTCGAGAACATGTGCGTCGGCGAGAAGAGGAAGCTGACCATACCCCCGGAGTTGGCCTACGGCGAGAGGGGAGCCGGCAAAGTCATCCCTGGAGGTAACCGGCACAACATATCTCTCCAAAGAAACATACTGTTGTTACCACCAAGATTTCCCCGACCTGAATTTCTCTCATCGCCGATTAACCTCCGGTGGGAAGCTTATTACAGAAACACAACCGGATATTAATTTGGTGCTATGAAAACACTCCTAGTCATTAATAATCAATACTGATACAATGATACAACGTTTTGATTATATTTTTATATCCGGGTTAGACTGTTATACAGATATAATCCGAAACGTCGAAAGCAGACAACACCCGAGAGGGCCCCATTCCCAATGGAGGCCACTTGGGGTGGTTTCCAAAAACAGGAAAATATCCCGGGGACGACCCCGGCTAACCGATGTTTTTCCCGCATCAAGAAGCCAGCCACCAGTTACCTAGTGACAATGAAAAAGGAACTTTGAAAAAAATGAAACTCGATCGATACGGAGCAGCGATCACCAATCGGTCCGGCTCGCATCTCCCCCACCCAGTTTGCTGCATTGCGGGAGGCGTTGCCGGCATTTTATGGAATTAACCTTGCCGAATGTCATTTCGCGGACGCGGCGAACGTTACTGCTGAATAATGTCCAAACATTAGTTAGTCATGTGTTAACATCAATAGGCTCAATAGTTAACATATTGATTGATGAAATTACAATAATATTTTCTGTTGGACAGGTGCCACCCTGACATTCGAGGTTGAACTCATGAGCATCGGTGACCAGGCCCCAACGACGAACGTCTTCAAGGAAATTGACAGCGACGCCGACAAGATGCTATCCCGCGAAGAGGTATTTACATATTTTATATATCCGTCATATTCAGATCGCATAGCCTAGACGTTTCAGGAACTTCGGCAGATCGTTGGGTTTGGACCCTTGGATTGGGACGATGGGATATTTGGGAGTGAAATTTGTTGTATTTTTGTTTGGCAAGATCGCGGAAAAGATCTGTACGTAGGCTGATTTTCCTTAATATTTTCGACTGTAAAGTTGGGATTTTTTTATATTTTTTGGTTTGGCCTCTAATTAAAAATTTCAAAATTGAATCAACAGCTCCATAGCCCTCAATTATTAAGAAACCCATAGGCTTCCGTCAGCACTGTCTACGACTGATTTCATTTTTTAAACTTTAAGCAGTAGTGTTTGGATTTTGTTGGTATTTGTTCAAGTCCGTATATCCAGATTTGGTTAATTAAACGCTGTCCGCCTTTCAGGTCTCCGAGTACCTCAAGAAGCAGATGGTCGCCGCCGGCGAGGGTAGCGGCGAAGAGGCGGAGACCGTTAAGAAAATGCTCGAGGACCACGACAAGCTGGTCGAGGAGATATTCCAGCACGAGGACAAAGACAAGAACGGGTTCATATCCCACGACGAGTTCTCCGGACCCAAGCACGACGAGCTCTGAGCCACACTACGTCATATACGAAATATAATCATACACCGCTCAAACTCCGGCTAAAGCACACAGCCTAAACCACATACATACACTACACACACACACACACACACACATACACGCATATATATATATATATATATATATATATATATATATATATATATGTATTATGCAGCTCTGTCGTTCAAAATCGGGGATGGAAAAAAGAACAATCGGGGCGAAAATGGAACGTTGCTTAAACCCAGTTTTGCTTCCTCCGGGCAATTATAGAACAATTTATACGAACAACAAAGAAAAAACAAGCAAGGGTGCCCCCCTTGAGTTAGACATTTAAAGGCATTTAAATTCGAATATGAAAATTTTATTTATTTCCGGCTATTTAACAACTGCTACAATTCAATCTTATGACTCCTTTAAGACTACTTTCGCAAAGAAATTAAAGTGTAACGTACTGAAATATAACAATAGTAAATACCGTTTTAAGTATTACAGTCAATAATTCGGACAGAGGCCTTTACAGTTGGCCATTATATTTGTACCTGGTAAGAAAAAATTGAAAACATTGTTCCTTATTGAGAATCAGGTCCCTAACTGAACGACAGTCCGATTATTTGAATCATCTCAGTGACAACGACAAAACCTTGGCGTGCCCGAATTTCGCAAAGCTCAAGAGGTCATGAGGTGGATCGCGAGTTGATAAGATGGCAAAAAATAAATCGCCGGTTAATTCACCCGGGAGGACGAAAACCATTACGCAACGTTGCATAATTATCGCAGAGTTCAATTAAAATGTAGATGCATCCATTTGTTTTGGTTATAATAGAATTATCGGGCCGTTAATAATAGGAAAAACGTTTTTATTTTACTAATGAAAAAAAAAAGATAATATGATTTCCATTTAATTTATTCAATGAATATAGGAGAAATCACGCCGACAATTTGTATACGAGATAACGCACAAATTTATACAATTTCTTTGGGAATTCAAAAGGAAAAAAATGTTTATTTTAGGACGCCTTCGACTCTTACGCTCCCTGATTTCGATCGAACAAACAAGCGTTTTCTAAATATGGAATTTTAAAAAAAGAAACAAACCGTACATATCATCTATACTATGTACATATATACATAAAAAATGGGATGCATAATTTTTGTAAAATTACGGGGTTATTATTATTATTATTAATTATATATTATAATTGAATTGTTGACCTTAGTGGTAAGTATGATTTTTATTCTTTTTTCGTTTTAATCGGCCAAGTTCTATTTCTGTTCGTTTTGAGGAGATGTAAACAGAGTTTTAACGTTCCATTTATTTCTAAGGAATTAAGCGTATTTCATATATAAAAAAAAAAGGTAACAGACCGCTTTACAACTACAAACAATTTTGTAATATACGATGGTATATTTATACATTCCATGACGTCCGCTTTCAGGCGCGGGCGTTCGTTCGATTTAATCGAAATAATTTAAAAAGAATTAAAATGTTGTTAGAATTTGGATAATGGTTTAATAAAGTTTTGTACAAAAAGGATGTGCAGCAGTTTTCATTGCGAGTTTCCCCCCACCCCCCGTTTAAAAAACTTTTATTTTCAGCCCACGTCTATCTCGATTGCAGACAATTTCAACAGTCTATAAATCGACTGGATTTCAATGTAACATACAAAACAGGGGACTGACTACCAACAAGTTAACACGCTAAGCATACGAAGGTAAATGTGGATAGAAAAATATCGGAAAGGTTCAAGGAACACACAAAAACTATAAAATATAATTGTATACAAACCCCCTTCAATTAATAAACCAAGGTAGAAAAAATAAATAATTAAAATATTTGTCACAATAAATAATAATTGTGCATAACCTGTTTTTAGATTCGCGTTTTTTTTTCGTTCCCTTCACATGTATACTTAAGCAATGAAATTTTGTCGCATAGTATGTCTTAATTTTTGAGTCTATTTAATTTGCATTTAATTTAATGGCTTCACAATACTATAATTATAATTAATAATAAATAATTAATCGATTAAATAAATTATTTAAAAATAAATTAATTGGTTTATTCAGAAGAAAAGTTGTACTGATTTCTGTTCTGACACTTAGTCTTTTACATCCGTCTGCGATTGTGAAACGCAGAGCGAACCACCGCCGCTGGAGTTATTCGGCGGTTCTAAACCACCTCCCGAATTCCAGAAACGGTTCCCGAATAGTTTCCCGGTTGAATAGTTTTCCCTAGTCTGAATAGTTCATCTCATGACCGAGAGCAAGGCACCCCCCACCCCCACCCCACCCCACCACTTGACCTGCTCTGGTGAAATCTTTACGTATACTTTAGTAAATTATTCGGTATATATTCGGATTATACTTTAAAATACCAATTTCCAATACTATACGATTTAATGGCAGGGTAGAGGAGGGTGCGGATTTTCCGACACCAGTCGCTTATTTGGCCCGAAAGCGGTTTTTGTTACCACCGAAAAATATTTGTGCATGACGGCAATAAATACATGTTTATCGCAATTATTGTTTGCCAGCAATTGTATTTGACTATCTACAAATACAACTTAAGAATGTTAAGCGTCTGTAATCAATAAAACATCTCTTCATCATATATCATATAGTGAGAAGCTTCTTTCATTCGAAATCATCAAGACAGGTAAAGTTTTCACTGGAAATGGCAGGATATATGTTAAACATATTTCTAAATGAACAATGGGCATATTTATTTTAGTTAGAAAAAAATATGAACGAGTGATAATTATTTCAAAATATTATTGGCAGCTTATACGATGGGGTTAGTGTCTGCTACATCTGGTGTATAGTGGACGATAAGAATGATTTAATGATACCCATACATACTTCCGAATAAATACTTTAAATTTATATATCGATTTAATTATATCTTTAGTCTGTCTATATTTTTGTCCCCTTCTATTCAATCCATTCCTCTCCCAAATAAGTTGCTTTATGCAAAAAGTGGCACTTCGCGACTCGATTGGTTACATAAAAGAAGAAAGTTTGATAACCGGCACAGAATAGGCTTCCTAAGCGAAAGATGTGCGTAACCAACGATTCAAGTTTCGGTTAAAAGACAAAACAAATTACCGTTTACATAAAACGTATCCCTTGTGGGAGCAGCCGAGGTTTACGGGGGCTGGGTCGATGAGACATTCGATCCGGGTCGCAGGTGGGGGTCGCCCAGGGACAATAAATACGAATTGCGGTTGGATTTGGAGCGGAGGTAAGCCCCAAGTTGGGAAAAGCGCAATGCATAACTCCTGGCTAGATCTCGAACATCCAGCACTGAGTGAAGGTGGTTGAACGCCGATTCAAGCATGCTCATCCATCGGAGGGCTATCGGCGAAGAGGAATCAGGGAGTTATGAGCGTTTATTTCATACTAGGTTTTTAGCCGCTCTTGTTGTCTTGTATAGTTGTTTTATACTTAGCCTTTGTTTCGTACGGTTAGGTTAGTAAATGGTGCGACTGCCACCTTGACGCCTAATAATTAGCCAGGCCTTTTCTGATCTTCTCAGAGACCTTTTTTATTAGCTTATTATTTTTTCAGAGGCCTTTTTATTATTCGTACTGTTTGGCCTTCATCGTGAGGGGGTTGGACGTCCGCGAATTAGGTCGACCTGGGCGCGAATTGGTAGGTTTAAATTTTAGTGGAAGCGCCTTCAACTAGATTTAGACCACCCTTTTTGATTTGCGTATGTTAAGCTCGCTGTGTATATACATTACGAATTTTCTCGTAGACTACTCTCTCCGATAAGCGTGAAATTGGCCTATAGGCTTTGGGGTCAGACAGAGGCTTCCCGCCTCCTTTCGAGAAGAACCTAAAACCAAGGCCAATAATATTCCTAGGCACACGTTGAAAAGGGTGGTCAACTCCTTATTCTCTTCATACACCCGACTGGATCCCGGATGCGCTTTATTTCCTTCATTCGGTGATTTCCTTCAGTTGAGGTATCTGGTTCATGTTGTGAGTTGTCATCTGCAAGGGTTCTTCACGGATTAGTGAGGAAACCATCTTATTGGTCTTTTCCTCCGTCATGATCCGGCCTCATCCCCCATATATCCACGACGAGTGTACACCCCACGTATCAGAGTTTCCATCGGACTACACACATTGTATCCAGGAATGGAGTTCACCTCCATTAATTAATTCCTCCTCGCCCGCTGGTAGTTCAGTCAATTGCTTGTTTCACCAGGAAACTGCAGTTGTTCTGTTTCTTCCTGTGTATCGCATCGTCGCTCGCTCCAGAAAGGACTACAACAAATCCTACCCTCATTCTTTCAGCGTCTATGTCCCCGACACTTGAATTTCCTGCGCCATCTCCTCGAGCTGTCGTTCCCGCTTGAAGAGAGTCAAGTCGACCACTGGGCGTCCAGACACCCGAGTGAAGAATCAGCGACTTCTTCCTTGCAACATGACACAGTTCCCAGGGAGGGACCTATCTCCGAACAAGTAAAATAAGGCTTTATCCCTGCCAGGTTTTTTCCACCTTCAGTAGACAACGCGAACGCCTCTTGCTTTGCCCGGAAACGAGGAAAAGATTCGCGAGGATAAACGAACGGCAAGCGTTCATCCCACGATGAACTGGAGAAGATATTGGTTCAAAATTTGGTCTTAAAAAAACTGTCGCCAGCATGTATTGAGTACAAAACTTTCGCAAATTGCCACCCTCAAAAGAGAATGAATTAAAAAATAAAATCTATCTATGATAATCATTATCATGATTACAGTTAGCTAGTGATGATTCCTTTAATATTCACATAAATTTATGGATGAATCTGAAACTATCTGTCCAGGACAAGAAGTTTGTAAATAGAATATTAACACTCCTACACCCGCAAGAAATGTAAATTGATACTACATTGAAACTACATTTGCTTGTAAGTATTTATTCAATAATAATGTAACAAAAACACTTTTTTTTACCGTGACAGAAAATAAAAATATGATAGCATAATACCTAAATATATAATATATATAATTGGAGGTAATTTAAAAGTATTACACAAGGTCCAAAACCGGAAAAACAGGACCCTGCAAAAATACAGACACAATCCATTATCTATTATGTAATGAATAAAATATGTACGCACCAAAAAGCAAAAATTAAAAAATATCATACATATACCACTGTTAGCGACTGATTAAATACAGGGTTTATTTACTTATAGTGTGTTTATTTTTTAAAATGTCCATACCACTATGTACATGTTACAAATATTGAATCATTTCGTATTTTATTTTTTTTAATTAAAACAACATTATCTTAAGGCGAAAATTGGTGAAGGCTACACAGTTAATCGTTAAAGTTGGCCTCTAGAGATTTATCTATGTATATATAATATTTTTTATGTACGCATATATATATGTATATATATTATTTACTTCTAAAACACCAAATTTTTCGAATAAATACAATATTATTATTTTAATTCGCTCGAGGAGTCAAATGTGAATGGCAATAAATTAAATCGGATTTTTATTATTTTTCAAAAACAAGCGCAAAGTGTGGTGGAACTTCTGGGATCTCGGCCACTATCATAGCAGCGGCTGCAGCGGTGGTGAAAGTGGCAGCACTGCGAAGACCGATTCGGCGAGAAGAAATAATAAGAATAACATCTCCTCGTCGCAATTTACCAGAGGCAAACGATAATAATCCTGTTCCTTTTTTTCCCCCTTTCCATTTCTTCCGTGCCTCTTCCTCCACCCAGAAACGATTCTCTAATAGCGACTTTGTGTCGTCAACTCGCATAATGAATGATGATGTGGTGGCAGCCGTGTAAAACTGTATTATTATTATTACTGTTATTATCCTGTCAGGGGCAGAAGCGCATCACTTGAGACACCGTTCGAAAAACACGGAGCCGACGTACCCACCCCGCATTGCCTTCTGAACATTCTGTTCAAACAGACGCCGATTGTTCTGCAATACCTCGGCGGCCTCTTTGTTCAGAGGATCCTCTGGGTTTGGTTCCTGGGAAAAAAAAATCAGTTTTTATTAATACAGAAAAGCCTTGTTTAGTACACTTATGAAAAATTACATTTTACTTAAGGTACAACAAATTTTCGGTAACATTCCTTGAAATATGAGGTGTAAGTTTTGATTAGTGCACCTTTTTTTTTATGACACAAACCTTTTTGTACCAAAAATAAAGTTTAAATCACCCTTTTTTCTTTGTTTAATACCTGTAGCTTTAATAATTCCAAAATTATTCTTTGTAGTATATCCAAATATATTTTGAGTACAGTTTTTTAAACAACTTTTTATCTACAATTGAAATGCAAAGGTGCCTCACTAATTTTCTAATGGAGTGCTCAGTCGCATTACAAGATCATTACAGTGGCAAGAAGCCAAAATTAGTCAAGCATAAAACCATCTCAACAGGTTGAGGCAATACCAATAATAAATCACATATGTACACCTCATAAGTAAACTATTAATTAACAGATAAAGATAGTATATTTTAGGTCTTATGATTTAATAAAGCTATATAATTTTCATCATAAATTTGATATAATTCAATAGCTAGAGGTATGCATTTGAATCACTGCGGCTATCAGGTGTTGTGAACCTCAGGGAGGATATTCCTGCTGTTTCTGTTACCTGGCACTTCAAGCCATATATTCTTTGTTGAAATTTTTATTACAGTATATGTTTTGATAAACAGTTAACAAATGGAATTCAGCCTTTGTACTGTGGATGTACAGATTATCCAGCCTGATTGTGGACATTTTGTATTAAATTTTACCATAAATTTATCTATATTATAAATAAGATTTAATGTATTCCCTAATACTCACGGAAACTTGAGTAAAAATGCCCAACTAGATTAATATTATTATTGCAATTATTATTTAAATATAAATAATAATTTTAAAATAATTGTTTTTCTTATAACAAAGTTTCATGTCTTATAAATTGATTCAATTAAGCTAATGACATGAAATAAAAGCAATATCAGAATATCTAGCAATTATATGTAAATAAACTATTATAAATCAAAATTCATAAATAAATACTTATTAAAAATGAAATTAAAATTGTATTTCAATTAAGTTCAGGGTCCTAATACTTCAATATTGATAAAACCAATAATGACATTTCCTCAATGTGCAGGATATTGATGATTTCATGTAAGAGTAGGACAGGAACTGTGGTTAGTTCCAGAAGTGCTTCGACTGGCCTTACAATTCGTGGTGTATTTTTTATAACAGAACTTTATTTCTGCACTCTGTCAACAATCTGTACCTTATCTAACACTATCTGCCTTATCCCATTTTATTTTAATATCTGTTGACAATATTGAAATGCATGATAAATTAAGTTTGATTTTATAAAGAAGTTTCAGATTTCTTTTATACTTTTCCACGAGAAAAATAGTCATAGAAAAATGTGAAATAGTTGAACTTTTTTCACAATTTTTAGGTGTACAGTACAGGATACGTATTTAAATAATGAGTCATTAGAGAAGATAAAATCATCAGTACTGGTTGATATCAGTAAACAGTACTTCCTTAAAACCAACAAAATATGTTAATAATGTATTAAAAATCATTAGGCACTGATGGAAAGATATATGTATAAAGCTTTACGTACGAGAAATAGGTACTGTAGACCATAAACTATCGAATTCACAGTCAGAACTGGCTTCCAATCTTCCCTTAATATGTTCAGACAAACGTTGCCCTCCAGATCTATGTTTGGGTGGTACACTTGTGTTTCGCATTTTACTTTGGGAGGCTCGTGCGGATAATTTGGTCCAGCCTTAAAACTAAACGTAAATTTACCGCCTCGATAAAATCCCTAAAATTAGAACAAAGCAAGAAATAACAATAAATTAAATATAGTTTTAAAAATGACATGAAATAAAATTTAAAAGTGAGGAGATATAATTAAAAGATTATTATAATTTTAACACTGTCAAATTAGAGAGGTGTGGGTCAAACAGTCTTAAACCACAATACCATACAATACCATATATTGTATTGTATTCACCATACAATAGTGTTTTCCCATATATATATACAAATCCACTGCCAAAACACGGAATATAACAATAACTATTCCCAAATAGAAATCATGGTTCTTTTTGACATAGATTAAATTTATTTAAAAAATTTTGATTCACAGTACAAAACAATGTTTTTTGTGTTAGTTGAAAATGTAATAAATATTTTTCTTTTAGCTAATATTAATTTAAAACATTAAATTCAAACTGAAATTACAGATGCAATTCTCATGATAAACTGGAACTCACAGAGTATCCAAGAAACAGACAAAACAAAAAATCTACAATTCAGATTTATACATAATCAATATTTTCATGCTTGAAGCCAAAGAAATCTGATATATAAATCTCCAAAGGACTGTCAATCTTCGCAAACTTATAAATCAAGTTATACAGGACTGTTAGTACCAAAAGAAAGTTGAAAATCCAATTTCATACTGGGTATGGTCGAATAATATTGGTTAAAATGCAAAGGCAACATTATTTAGATGTCATAATAATAATTACAAGGAATAAAATCAAAGAACTGAATACCTCATCTGGAGAGATGATAAGTTTAAACGTGAGGAGATCGTCAGGGTCTGGAAATTCTGTACTACAAGTTTTCGGAAGATTCAATTCATTTATATCTGCAAACAAATACGTAGAAACAAATTAAATTAAAACAAATTTCACTAACAGTGTTGTTTGAAAGAATGAAATTATAACCTGAAGGCAATAACACTGAGTAATGGCTGGACAAAATCAGTAACAGCAGTAAAATGAGTAGATGAATATACAAAAAAGAATTTATGAAAGTGTCTTGATTTAATTAATGATGATTGTTTCATAACATAGTTATTAGTGCAACATGACCTTACTTTATGAAACCAAATGCAAAGTAAAAGAAATAATAACCTTTTGTGATTCTCAACTGTGCAGCTGATGCTTTTTTCTGGTTTCCGACCCTGGGTGTCGATTCACCATCTTTCTTCTGTTGCTTGAGCGAAAATAATTTTATCATGTTGTCACTTCTCAAACAGGGGGAGGAAGGAGAAATAAGTTAAGAACGAAAAGTAATAATAATACGTTCCTAGTTACGCACACGCACTGACACGCCCGCACACACGAAAACACTTCAAATTTCTGGCCTTTGACGATACATTTACAAAAACTCAAAAACCTTTTTCAATAAAAAAAATATATAGATATCGCTTTCAAACTATATCGGCGTTGGGTCTGTGCGAAACGTAACAATCGTTTTACTAACAAGTTCCCGGTCCTCGGTTTTCGTTCAATTTGAGGAAAAAACTTAAAACTACAAAAAATAAATCGGTTAAATAAACTGGCAGAGGAATAAATAGACGTAACAGAAACTAGAGCCAAAGAACAATCGTAAAGTCTCACAAGTCACCTGTTTCCCTTTAAGGGTGCACAGGTACATATGTTTGATCGACTGGTCTTTCAAGAGCGAATAATAACTTTTCCATAAAATGGCAATTAATACTATAATTTAAAAATTAAAATTAGGAATTTTATATTGCATTTTTTACAAGAGCGGTATAAATTTTGTACAACTGAAATATGTGCGACTTATTGCAAATATTCTATTTTTAGGTTTTTTACGACCGACATCAATTTGTAAATTAATTATTCGAATACCAATTATACCAATTTCCACGGGACAATGAATATATACTGTTATAAAATGATATCGTATAAAATGCGTATAATTAGATTCAGCGAACAATCCCAGGAACTAACCTCTGTATTCGGACGTGCGGCCAGTATTTATAAATTAATTTGAACCTTCGAATAAACAAATATTAAATTTTTTTAACATTATAGTAACATTTTTAGAAACATGTTGGATGGTTGCCGGCTTGATACTAGCGCCAAATCCGCGCTGCCATTCTTCTATTGTTAATGCCGCAATCGTACTGCATTTGAAGGGCGATAATTTTGCTTCGTTCTGGTTTAGTCGTACCAGGTAGGGTCCGTGAAATCGGATGGGATAAATTGAGGTCCTCGCTATATTATTTCCTTATAACTTGTTTCTGAGGCCTAGTCACAGGCTCTGAATTCCAGTCAGTTAAAGTTTTCATTTTCTGGAAACCTCTTCTGGAACGTTTAATTCTCTCCAACGTTATTCCTTCGTACTTATGTCTGAAATAAATACCGACTTAGTATTTTTTCAAGAGAATCAACTACCGACACCAAGTTGGGGTATTTGTTACGGTGCATGCGCCAGCGGTGTCTCCGGTATTGATTAATTTTTATCAGGTTCGTGTTTCACTTTCCTTTCCGCCTGTGAGCACGAAAGTTTATTTGTGAAGCGAGACTTCATGCTGATAGAAATTCTCGCAACTTAGACAAAGTGCGTATATGACATTTGCTGTTGAGAGAATAAGGGGTTACAGAAATTTGCCTAGAACAATGGTGGTGTGTGCCAAATAAAAAATCTGAGTAAATTAAAATTTATCCCCACATTAGTTTTGTCTGTAAAATGCGACAAGAGTGATTATAATGTGAATATTCAAATCACAACAGTTCTTTGTCATGTTCATGTAGTGTATCCAGATTATTTAGTTCAAACATAAAAAAATTTAAAGGAATTCTTATTACAGTTGTGATATTTACGAATCATTGTCATTTGATTCAATTAAAATAACACTGAAGCATGTGCATGGAGCTGGATGTTAAGAGAGTTGTTACTGAGGATATTAATAGGCTGAAACTGGTCAAGGAGTGTCAGTTAGTACAAATGAGATGAAACAGATAGTTTTACATTTATAGAGTGACAATGTTGGTTATTCAAAATTCATTTAAAAAATAAAAATATCAAGATCATAATATTGTGCCTTTGTAAGTCTTCTCATAACTGTTTAAAACCGATTAATAAACAATTGTTATAGTCTAAAAGTAAATGATACATCAAATGAAATTCAAAAAATTTCAGGTTTGGTCCATCAGAAATTAGGGAAAATTAATGCGTTAAATATTACAATTTCTATAGTACCTTATTTAAATTGTGGTATTTATAGGTCTATATAAGGAAAGATGGATGACAAAGGTGGTACATCGAAAGGAAGCAGCAGTAGGGGCAGAGAAATGAACCCTCAGATGGATAATTTTGATCCCATGGCGGAGGCATACAAGAATGTGGAATTTAATTCATATCCTAGTGGGCCAGGAGCAAATGTTAAGCAGTCAATGCAAGTTGAAAGCAGGAGGTAATTTCAATTTGTTTCTTTCCTCAAAATAGGCTACAGCATAAAAGCAATATTTAGGGTGGATAAGTACTAATAATACTATAGTTTAATAGGATAAATTGAATAATACAGACAATACTACATTAAAGTAAACAGTGCAATCTGCAATTCCTCTTTCAGTCTTGTATATTTAGCATAGATAGCTTCAGAATAGGTATTTTTTTAAAGTAAAATTCTTTTTAATGTTCTATTATACATCCTACTATGTATACAAAGAAACCTTTTTCAGAATGTGATGCATAAGTAGATTTTATTTTATTATAGATATAACCAATTTTTACTTGTGGCTCAGTTTTTTCCATGTTATCATTACATCTTTGAACAAATAGCCTTGACGTTTACCTTTTTATTTTTCAGGCGAGGAGACTCATCCAACTTTAAAATTTATGCTGGGAATATCCCTTTGAATATTAATGAGGTAATTAGCCAGTCTTTAGGAGTAGATTTTGTTGGATGATGTTATTATTTAACTTTATTCATAATATTATATTATTTTATGTTTCAGAGTGGGTTGAGAAATATATTCTCGACAGTGGGTGAGCCATTGAAAATTTATCTGTCGATGAAACCTGGTGCAAAATACAAGTGGGCTTTTGTTGAATTCAAGACACTAAGGTATTTATGTCTTTAATATATTCAAAGGTGTAACTGAAGTAGTCCCTTTGTTATTGAGGTTTCCTCTGTGTCATTTAAATAAGTTTTTAATTTTACAATATAAACATAGCAGTATTTAGTGTGATGGGTTCACAAAAATCATATTACTTTGTTCAGGGATTAGGAGTTTAGATAGAGAAGGTTGTTGGTTTTCAAATCCTGAGAATCTTTATTCAAATATCATGCTTTGTTGATAAAATGATATATTTACATCTATATTTCAGAGGTACTTATAGACATGATCAAACTTCTTGAACATTACTCATGTTAAATTGAAATCACCTCAGTTTATTTGAACTTCTCAGTAGGTCAAAAAGTTGCACAATTTGTATTTTTGTCTTATTTAGATGTTTTGAGGATTACAAAATGTTTCCAATATTTTCATATCAAATTGTGTGCAAGGGTCACAGAGATGTGAATTTCATTACTACCTTTCTTTGATTTCTAAATATTATATTCATTACTTTAACTATAACTGAATTAATTCAGTACTCAGTATTTTAACAATAATGGCCTCATTATATTTTGGGAATGTAATACAAGTATAAACTTAAATATTCATTAGATCATTTAATTATAGAAAATTTCTACAATCCATCATCAGTTTTTTAAGTATTCATTAAACAGTTTAAATGCCAGTGTAGGGATTCCATAATAATTAACTGATTTTCATGTATACAATTAATATATGCACACTTAATACATTAATTAATTTATTTTATATGATGCAGTGAGGCACAAAGAGCAGTAACCTCGTTGAACAAACTGAGTCCGCACAATCTTATAGTTCAGTTTGCTATAGGTGAGGAGGAGAAGGCGGAACGCAAAAGACATCAAAAGGAGGCACAGGCTATCCAAAATCAAGAGCCTCGTCCTTTGTATGTTTTAACCTATATACAAATCTGTTGGTAGATAGGCGTGACAATTTTCTATAATTATTTATATCCAAACAGTAACTAAACTGTTTTTTGGTGATGTTACACATATCACACATTTATTAACTTCTCATAGACCTGTTCTTTTTCCAAAAAAAAAATCACTTTTAAAATGCAATCTCTTTTCTTTTACTACTTCTATACTTTCACAAATTACTGTTAAAAAAATATATGCAGATAAAGTGTTTATACTGCCAATAAATGCAATTTTTTATAGCATATTATATATTCTAATTACTATATATATATATATATATATATATATATATATATATATATATGAAGTAATTAAATCATTTGAATTATATTTAAATTAAATGTGTAATCTATAACTTTGTGGTTGTTTTGATTATAGAACCTATTTTATTTTATAGTTTTGCCATTAAAATAGTGCTGATGTCGGTACTGAATATCATACAGCTAAGATTTTTTTTGGCTCAAAGAATGCTTTTAATACATGCCATGTTTATGTTGTAGTGAGTACAGTTAAATTCTTTGCAGCCCTTAGTATAATTTTTACGCTATGAAAGCAAGGTAGTTTGAAAGTAGATATTGTGTAAGGTAACTAGCCATTCGGATTATTGAATTTAAAAAATTCATTTTTTTTAATTTCTTGAATTTTATAGTGGTTAAATTTGTTTAATATGTATATGTATTTACTTTCTATGTAAGTACAAGTCTATTTTTTATAGACCACCTGGAGGAGTTGGTTTTGGACGAGGTTTATTACCTCCAATGAAAGGAGTTCCTCCCAAAAATGTGAGGGGTCAGATCGTTTCCTCCACTTCTTCCAACAACAGTTACTCAAACATGAATGGAATAAACACGGGTTATTCTGTCGAGCAATTTCAGCATTACCAACGGGACCCGATAGTCGATTCTGCAACGAATGTTATAGGCAACATGACAATGAGCGTTTCAAGTGATGGCAGCAGAAGTGTGTCCCTTGGACGAGGTAGCTTTTGTGGAGACGACAAAGCCAGGTAAATAAGTTTTCAGCTAAATTCTATATGATGGTTTTTTCTCATCTGTGAAATTTCAGGTTGGGCATCATTATTTTTGCTAGTAAAATTTATTTCTTTATTAGGCAACTAATACAGAACTTTAACAACACATTTGGAGCGTCACTTTCTAACAGTGTTTAGATATTATATTATTAGATTACAAACACTTTTTCAGTGATTCTCGAGCTTTTAGGCATCCATTTTACAGGACAAATTTCCAAGAGAAGGCGTCAGAATTGGCAGAAACTTCTGTTCATTGCACTGGACAACAAAATGTAAGTAATTTTAATGTAATTATAATTTTTTTATTATTTGCTGTAGTGATAAAACATTCGTAAAATGTGATATTATAGTCTCCTCATGATTTCTATTCTTTGGTCTGTGGGTATTTCATATTTATTGGTCACAGGGTTGCAGGGGCTAGAGGCTTAACAACATTTAAGGCTACTGGTGCTGGTTGTATTCTTGCTAAAGATATTATCATAATTAAATACCATAAGGAAATCATATTTGTGAATGTCTTTGTTAATTATTTGATTTTTTGATAATTTGGTTTTTTTTTTTTTTAAATCAATAATATGGCCACATCACGCACAGTGCTAGCATGTTTAACTCCTTGGAAACACAACTTGCTTTTGATTTTTCAGAAATTTGCATGTTGTTATACAGTATTTCATTTAATTGTTTACTAGAGAGAAAACTATTCTTTTGTCCATTAAAACATTTGAATGAGAATTTCATTTTTGATCACTTTAGCCTGTTCACCCCTTGTGCCTAAGTGTATATGATTTCATAATGTTATCATCATTTGTTTTAAATACATATATAAATTAATGATATATGTATATTATAATAATATATAATTATAGCATGTAAATTAGAAAGACTTCTATTTTATCTATATTTTTTTACAGGGTCTATATTATTATAAAAATGAACCAAAACTTCAACCTAAAGGGCCCTGTGGATGGTGTAAAGAAGGTGCAATATTCATGTGCTCAGTGTGCAAGTCGCTGTATTGTTCCTACAGTTGTATGACCCAAGATTATGATTTACACAAGAATAAATGCCGTGCTACGTAAGACAAATTTATTTTCAAAATTTACAAAATTATTATCAATCTTTTTAACTGTAGAATTGGGCCTTCCACTTCAGGCCTGCTAGATAAACCATGTTCTCTATCTGTGCTACATCAGTTTAAACACCTCTGTTGATGAGTTCCTGTAGTTGCTTTCATTTACAAATTATTATATATTCTATAATAGTTAATAGTTTATAATGTGATCATAAAACTATATAACTGAGTCTGGAAAATGAGGCACATTTGGTTTACGGTATTTAAGGTGAGATCAAGTGGGTGTATATATTAGTGGTACTTGAATTAAATCATCAGTCTTGCTCTGGTAATTGAATTAAAGTAGCGATGACTTTAAAAATGTTTTTCAATGAAATGTGTAATATTTGTTTTATAAAGTAGAGATATTTTTATTTTTAGTTTTATTTAAAAAAGGTTTTGTCTTAATTTGGAAAAAAGTAACAAAAATGATTAAAACTAATTAAAAACGAAGCCCACTTAAATAAATAATATTTTAAGTTAAATGGTCAAATTTAATCATAAAACATAAAGTTTTTGAAAAGTCGTTTGTGCACTAAATAATGTTTGTTTCTTTAGGCTTGAAGTTGGAGACCAAAGGTCGGAATTCAGAAATTTTATAGATGAAGCTGGCAGTGATACTTTTTCTGCAAGGCATAATGAAAGTTCTGATAAAGAAAAAGACTTTGAAATGATGGCTGACTTGAGGAACCGTAATGATAGAAACAACACAGTGCCCGGAAATAGATATCCTAATATCAACAAGACAACATTTGTCCGTAACCCACCCGGGAGGCTGAATAAAAACAAGAGGGATTTTTCAAATGCCCAGGTTGCCGAACAATAAAATTAGTTTTTTTAATAAATTTTAATCTATTGTGTCTCAAATAAGCACAAGATTTATATTTATTATTTTGACAATATACAACATTTTATTTATTTATATGAATTGCTTAAATTATTCTTAATGCGTTTGCAACCTATAAAAGGGATTAGTTAATTCAGTTTCTTCTAAATAAAATACTTTCGATTAATCTTGGTCTTATCAATCACTCTGTAAACCTCATTACTAAATGTCATCTGATTTCATTGTATAGACTAACTCGAATGAGAAGAATGGGAAAGCATCTGAATTTCTTCTAAGGGTTAGTTATATTATTTGTTTTTTAAATATTATTTAATTTCATATTTTCTGTCAGATTAGAAATTTAACTGGACTCAGGCTCTAGACCTACTCAAGGCATAATTATTTACTTATCATATAAATCCATATTTATATCCATAATTATATCAAATTGAATTTTGAATATATCCAAATTTAAATGATAAAATGCAATATTATTAAATATTGTTTAGAGACCTCAAGAAGATGTATTCAATCCACCAGTTTCAAAGGTCACTTTTACTGAGGTAAGTGTGTATGCATATATGTATATAAAATGTATTAAGAATATTATAATTTATAAACAAAAGCGTATTATTTCTCTTCAATCAAGTTTCACATTTAATGAAGACACTTAATGTTTATTATTATAATATAATTAGACAGTCCTGTAAATTAATATAGTTGTTATCTAAAATTAAGGTAATTAATTTTTGGTCAATCTAGTTTAAAAAATGTGTGACAGTTTTAAATGTATAATTTTATTATACTATTTCAGTGTCATAGTAATTTTTGAAAATTGTATCATGGGAAACTTTACAATGTTAAATCACTGATACCAAATTAGTTTCATGTAATTATTATAAAGTTTTTATTTTCAGGTGGAAATCACTGTAGTTGATGAACCAGATGTATATTGGGTTCAAGATGTCAGTAAATTGAAGCAACAAGTGGATATCATAAAGATACTTAATGCTCATTGCAATTACAGCAAGAACTATAAAAGTGTTACGCCTAATGTAGGATTTTTGTATGCTGCACCGTATTTTAATGAATGGTAATTAAAAATAAGAATAGTTTGGATGTTATTAACTATATTGTGTAGGCTCATATATAGTGCAATTTAATCGAAAAATATCAGTACAAATATAATGAAGTGCCAAGTTTTTAAGATTATATTTTTATTTTCATTCTTAAATAATTATGGACTGGCACATTCCTGAGCATGTTTTTCACTATATCCATATAGAGGTCAGTGGTCTGAATCTGCCTGCAATGCCATGGTTGTTAATTTATAAGTTAATCATAAGTAGAGGTAAGTGATCAGGGAAATAAACACTATGCAGCATAGCAATATTGCACTATAAAAATGAGAAAAAAATATCTGTATGTGAGTATTTTAAAAATGTGATTCTGTAGGTTTCGAGCTAAGGTGTTGCAAGTTGAACCTGAATTGAAAGTTCACTTCATCGATTTTGGAAATCAAGAGACTTGTCCAAAGGAAAAATTGTTGAACATCCCAGATGAGTTAATGAATATTCCTCCTTTGGTATGTCTAAAATTATTTTGAAGTAAATGAGTACTTGACAAAACAGGCTTTTAAATTTAAAATTAAATTGTTTATAACATTCGATTCAGTTTGTTTCTTCTGTCCAGAAACTAATGCTTGTTGTATTTAATAAGGTTAAAAATTAATTTGATATTTATTTTTTAAGGCATTCAAAATCCACTTAGCTGAAGGCACATCTTCTAAACACATAGGTCTTACTGAATTTACAAGACTTAACATAATGCCAGTATCAAAGGTAAATATTATGTAATTGTTATCCCGTAACTATCAGTTTATTGACCGACTGTTATTCCTATAACATTATCCAATTCTTTGTTTTGTAAATATGTTGGTCTAATATTACAGGATACTGTAAAGGATGCATGGATTGTACATGTGGAAGGTGATAGTTACCCGGAACCATGTGATGATTTGGAATCATCTCCCATACCTTTTGACTCCTTCGAGAAGGTAAAATCAACATTAGACATCATTTAGTTCACTGAAAAAATAATTAAATAGAGCTAGCTATTTTATTGAAATGTTATATGAATTTCAGGTGAAAATAATGTTTGCATCAAGTAAAAGTGACTATTGGGTACAAAGAGTATCTGATTTTAAGGACTTTATTAAAATGTCATCATGTTTGGGCGATTGTTCTGCAATCAAAATTACACCTGTATTGGGAGAAACTTACGTCCATAAATATAAGGGAGATACATGGTATCTGAACTTATTTCTTACCTTTTCTGGTATCTGAACATTATTAAACATTATCTTTTAAATTTATGATAGCAATGAAGTTGTATTCCTGATATGACTGTATTTCAGTTTCATTATTTTAATAGGTGTAGAGTGAAGGTGATTTGTTCTTCACCCTTAAAGGGTTTTTACATAGACTATGGTATCACAGGATTATTGAATGGGAATGTTCTACACCCAGTTCCAGCAGCTTATAAGGATGTTCCTCCAATGGTATTATGCATTCTTTATTTATATTACTTTATTTTTTATATTATATTTTCATATCTGGTTGTAAGACTCAGTTAGCCAGTTATGGCAAATTAAGCATCCTGGACATTATTATTATTATAGTCAACTTTAACTCAACTAAAATGAGAAGTACTTTCGGTGAAGAAACTACAAAAACTGAAATACTGCCCACATAATTGTACCATAGTTGTAAAATCCATACATGATCCCCCACTATTCAAAATATTGTATGTCACAATCAAAATACTATTTAAAAATTACAAAATGATCTATTTGCTGTTTACAATTTTAGTTCACAGCCTATTTTTCTTAGTACTCTTTAATTTAGTTTCAAACTTACTCAAATCTTTTTTCAGGCCTTTCATATCAGACTAAGTGAGGAAACATCATCAAAATACTTTGGTATGTCAGATTTAGACAGCCTAAGTGTGAAAGCTGTCAATAAGGTATAAATTATAGAATAGTATACTCATCCAATATTGTGGTTTGTTCTAAAATATGACAATATATGTCTTATTTCACTATAACTTTTGACACAGCATTGATTTGTTTCTTAGTTGGATGAAGATGTTTACATAGTTCAAGTTGAGGGAGAAACATACAGATGTAACATTCCAAATGTTGAAAACATTCAAAGAAGACCTAAGCAAAATAATAGAAGGTAATTAATTTAATTTTAAGGATCATTGTCATTTTCTTAATTAATTCATAATATTTATTATATTATTTTTTATCATAATTTTTTATTTATTTTTAATTAAAAAATGAAAGTGTAAAAACAAAACAATAAAAGAAGAAAGTATGATCATTTGTGCCTGCAATTATTACATATTCTTAATCAGCAAACAAATGTTTCATATTTCATACTTTACTTTGATATAGTAAAATGACATTTATGCATTAGTCCAAATTATTTGTTTTCTTTCGCACATTTTTTCTATTCAATTCAGTTCTTTCTGCAGTTTTGAACTCTTGATTTTATAATAACTGTTCAATTTTTACTGAGCATTTGATATTTATTTTTTGTTACATTTCAAGTGGGACCAATCATGTGTTATTCATGCTGGAGGATGGCAAAGAGGTCAAATTGATGGTTGAAAAAGTGGTGAGCGACGATCATTTAATTGGTACACTATTGATACCTGGTAGCAGTTCCAGCTTGGGATATCTGACCAATGATGAGATCTCGAAAAGACTCTCAAGCATAAAGTTTTCTGATAGATTCTAGTAGGTTTATCTTTGAAGTAATAATTCCTATTGGTTACTATTAACTCGAACTATTTTAACATTGAATTTTTAAATAATCACATATATTTTTATCAATACAATTAAATATTAATTTTCATTCATTTCTGTTTTAATAGTTTCTTCATGTATTATTACCCTGTATGTTTGAATTCTATCAATTAATATATTATGGGCATCTCTTTATATTGCATATTTTTTATTGTTATATAAATTATTGTATATTGCTTGAAGTTATAATATTTTAATACTATGCCTCCAGAAATCGGTAATTTAATTGCCGTGTAAGAAATGAAAACTTCTTCCTTTCTTTCCATTATGTGTATATTGAAAATTGAGTTCTTTACAATGTCTATACATTGTACAATTTCAATTGGACAATGGCAATAAAGTACTCTCTTATAGAGTGTTGCTATTATTTAACATGTTATTTCACTTGAAAATATATAAATAGTAATAAAGATTTTTTCTTTTATATTTCAAAATGCCATTTAAAATACAATGTATTGCTTTGTTTTTTTAGTCCAAAGTTGGGTGATATGGTGTGTGTTGAACATGGTGGCATAAACAAGAGAGGTTATGTAATGAGTCTATGGAGAAATGAATTCAGTGTGGCATTAGTTGATTATGGACATGTAATCAAAACTTGTGGCCCAGTAGCTCCATTACGAAAGGAATTTCAATTGATTCCTGAAGCTGGTGTCCGGTGTCTATTGGAAACTCCTGTGCTGCATGGAACAAAACTTGTGAGTTTGGATATAAATATTGTATAGAAATTAACAAAAATTTTCAATTCCAATTTGAAAGTGATATGTGATCCCTCTGGTTAATATTTAAATTTAAAAAAAATTTGATTTCACCAATTAGTATTATTATTTTTATTGTATTTACACTGTACAAGACTGTAGACATGAACACGTACTTGAACTTAATTCTTTCTGTAATTAGGTTGGAAAGGTGTTGTCTTGCAAGTTTTCTTCGTATCAAAATGGCATTCTAAGTGTTGATGTCAACAATTTTGGAAAGGCAGAAATAGTTGCTTGGGAACCATTTCCAGAAGAGGCTGGACTAATGACTGTTACTATACCTTCGGGTTGCAAAGTGATCATAAGCGCTTTTCATTCTCCTCAGGCATTGTATATACAGTCATTAGAGCAAGAAAATATTGAAATGTTGGCTATATTGCTGCAAGATGTTGCTACCCATTGCTTGAAAGGTACATTTTCTTACAGTGAACAGTTGTTCATCAATTTCACTTTTAAAGCATGCTGTTAAATATACTACTTAAATGTTTTAGCAAATCCTCTGAAACGTAGCCCACTGACAGGAGAGTTAATTGCATGTAAATTTAAAGCTGATGGAAGCTTCTACAGAGCTCAAGTTACCAAAAAGGTTGATGATAGGTTCGAAGTAACATTCGTTGATTATGGTAACACTGAAGTTATTTCCATATCTAATATGAGGACCCTTCCCCTAAATTTAAAAAGTGTGAGTGACTATTTTAATTAAAAAATCTTATTTTTAATATTTTATTTTATATTGCATTTTCATTTAATTTTCAATTCATTTTTTTCATGAAGGTTCCATGCTGTGCAATCAAAATTGGGCTGAAAGGAGTTCCACGAATCGGATTTTCACCAGGAGCTATGACCTTACTTAATGAACTGTCAGCTTCATCTACTGAACTTTTTATTGTAAGTTGCAGATCATAAACTTATTCATTAAATTGCACTTTCAAATAAAACTGTATTTTAAATATTATGGTTTAGAATGTTTATTTAAAATACATTTTTTAACACTTTGAGGACCATAATGTATACAATAAAGAAATGTTATCAGTCTCTAAAAACAAATCATGCCCAATGCAATATAAATAAATCCATCGCTTTCATTGAATACATTGTGTATTTTAGAGGAATAGTTATAAAAAAGGAAAAGAGAAACAAAATTAATTTTCAGTATATAATTGATGGTCCTGAATGAATATGTTACATTAAAAATTCATTAGTGCAGTTATAATAATTTTGTAAATAGCAAATGTTCCAAAATTGAATGAAAGAATATAACATTATTTAATTTCATCATATTAATTTTAGTAAATTAGTACCATGCAATATTATATGTTTTAATTATTATAGTTTTTAAAAATAATTGTATGGATTAACTAATTGCTTATATGATTTCAGACTTATGAAAATGACGATTTGAGTGCTGCTACTCTTGTGTGCAAAACTGGTATGGCTCTTAATGAAACCCTTAATGAATTTGCTCAACCAAGGTGGAAAAAAGCTTTGGAAAATGGACGAGATCCATCAGGTAAGTAATATCTTTATATACTAAAATTTAGCTATTTCCATCATCTATTTTTCATAGTTATTTTACTTTTGAATATTAATTATTTTTTGGCCGTTTAATATCGTATAGTAATATCGAAATGTTATTCTCCAATTTCCTTGTATTTATCCAAATAAAAAAATTAGAAAAAAATCTGTATTTTTCACAAATAAAATTTGAATTATTTTTAATGAACTTTGTAGTTTCACAATTGTTTTAATTTAAAATCACTTAACATTCCAGGTTAGAAACAATAATAATATTAGTTGCTTCTAAAGGCAAATGCTGTTATGTTACATTGTTTTTATTGAATGCAATTTAACGCTATTGAAATAAAGTATAATTTTTTAATTATTATGATAAGTAATAGTTAAGATTTTAGTTTCCAAGTTATGAATGCATTATGCCTAAATATTAATGGAAATTTCAATTTGTTGCATATACAGAAGGTCATGTTTTTATGGCAAGTGATTTACAATATACCAAGTGGACAAGGAAGAGTAAAACGAGCATAATGATCCTTGGAGAACGGAGTCACAATGAAAAACTAGCCACCAGTACTACTTTTGAGTACCTGATTCACGTATCTAAAACACTCTTGGATCAGATAAATGAATACGCTGTAGCTACTTCAAGTGATGAAAGCTACAATCCACGCGTCAATGAACTTTGTATTGCCAAATATGATGGTAATGAAATGATTTAATAATGTTGTTTCCGTTACTATTAGAATAAATAATCAAATTTTCAGTTGGGTACAGTGGCTGTTGAATGGCTCTGGGCTTATGTATCAAGCTCATTATAGCCATATAGTTGATAGTTTAAGTTAGGTTGAGAGGTTTAATTCAAGTTTGATGATAGGAAGAAGCAAATTCCTTCAGATAGTAGCTCATAAAACCATATGAAGAAAAGATGTTACACTTTGGTTGACATGGCAAACTAATACAACTTGAATCCGTTCATGTATTTTGAGTTGGTTAGAGATTCACTCAACTACAAATTTAAATTACGACAACCAATTCTTCATTATGAAATTATATGTTTTTATATTATATAATACTAATCCCTTTCTATTATTTTGTTCTATTTCTCCCCCTCTCTCTTTACTCAAAATATTTTTTATGTACCTCACAGGAGATGGAAAATGGTATAGGGCAGTATGCACGAAAATTCTGTCATCCACCAGTGAAATAATGTTTGTTGATTATGGAAATGTTGGTGAAGTGGCTCATACCAACATTCGGAGAATGACTTCTGATTTTGTGTCTTCACCTGCAATACTTAAATGCTGCAAAATATATGGTATGCATGTACATTTAAATATGTTTTATACAACACATAACATCAAAAACAGCTCATTCCACTATAAATATGAAGTTTAAATATGTATATCATAAGTTCGTAATCAGGCTTTTAGTGGTCACTGTGATGGTACTGTCAATTTAATTGTAATATGTTTATACATACTCCTTCCCTTGTTCGGTCCTATTCTAGACCGTTTTATGCTTTTCATCATCATCAATACAGGCATACTTGTGCTCCTAGGATAACAGTGAAGCATCCTGTTTGCACTTCAATAATTAACTGTTAACTATAGAGGTCACACATACATATTTGGTTGTCTCTGAAGCAACTAGGATTCACTGTGGTGATAGTTTGACATATAAAATTATATAACACCCTCAATAATGAACTGCATTACAATATAAATTGCACTTGTTTCTTACACCAGTTTATTATAAGTAAATCACGTGGTCACTTATATTTAATGTAGCTAAAGGACTTTAGATTTATCTAATTTCAATGTTTAAATTTATTTTACTCTCCCCATTTTATTGGTTTTTATTTTTGTCCCAATTCAACTAGGTATACCTGACAAACTACCTGAGAATATTATAAAAGAGTTGCGAGCTATATTGTCAGATGGATCAACTCATCAAGCCGAAGTCGTTGAGGATTCTTTCGACTGCTCCGCTATTGTTTGGATACCGGATCTCAATTATAAGCTTGTTCAACTTGGGCTCAAACCTGTTGAATCTCCTTTTGCTTCCTAATTCAGTTTTGTTCAAATTACCTGTACAAATCTGTGTAAAGAACTAATTTCATTGTGCTTTAGATTAGTATTATGATTGGAAAAAGAAATATTAAGTATCTATCAGTGCTGTTTTGAGCATGGAAATAATTTTTAATTTTTGAATATACTGGTATTTGTTTTTATGTAACTGCAGATATATATATATATATATATATATATATATATATATATATATATTTCAGTCAACAGATTACGATAGGAAAGTAGGTTTTATTTTTGGATTTCATACTTATTTTGTGATATGTAATTAACATCAAAATCAAGAATATTTTTAAGACAGTGTAATGGAAGTGTTATTGTACAAAAATATTTTATTTCCAATTCAAGAATGTTTATTTTTTTACCTATTTGTGAATTAGGCTTCTTGAATAATTCAGGATACAACCTATTTCAATAATAATACGGAAATTATCCTCTGATTATCGATTATGAAAGTATGTTACTATTATTTTTGTTGTATTTTTATAAAAAATTAATCATGTCAGAATATTTCTAATAATTTGGGAATAGTACCTATTTTTATGTGTGCCAAAAACCAGTTGAAAGGACCAAGCTGATATTTTTCATACCACATTCCCCTTTAGATTAACTCTCTTTTCTTTTTTCTTTTATTAGCTATAGAAGCTAAATATCTTCTATTAGCTAATGGTTACCAAAATGGTTTTTTAATTTGATGTGATTTACTGTAGTTGCTGAAACCAGGAATTTTTTAATTTTTGTTTTCTAAAGGTTTAACAACCAAGGTTGGTTTCAACCTACATTTTTTATATATTTGCTGGATGTGTCAAGTAAATGAATAACTTTTCAATTTCCATCAGTCCATTATAAATTGGGACTGTATTGCAATCTAGTAAAATCATTTATTAATTAAATGTGATGAAAGGTTTTAGTTTTTTAAGAAACTGAGATAAGCATACTCATTGAATGGTCAAATACTTTTGTATCACTTTGGATTTAAAATTGATGTTGACATAATGATAAGGTCACAAATATATGTTGTGGCAATTGAATAATTATACCATATTGAAGTGTGTGTAATTGTATATATTTATGACACTAATTGCTAATTCAGTAGTATTTGTAGTAGTAGTCAGTCCTGGTAGTAATCAGTAATGATGGATTTAGAATCTTAAAAAAAATATGTTAAATTCTTCATTGTTCAACAGAATTATTTTTCATTATTATTTTCAGATCCACTCTGTATACATTTGCTCATTGCTTTGGTAACAAAGGCACTTTTTTTTAAACTTTACAGATGTGTAGAGTGCTTATAATTGAGTATATATTATTAAATATACTCAAAGGTTCAAAGGAACCATTGAAGAATGTTCCTGTTTGATTTGTTTATTGAATAATTAAAGCCATTAATGTTTACATTGTCATACTCAATTGTAATCTCATGACTGTAGTTGTAATATCAATAAAAGTGATCCCTTTTCACACCCTTAGTTTCAATGGATTAGGAGGATTAAATGCCACCTAATTTGAGAACAATATGCCCTGTGGTCCAAAGGAAACATCTATGGAATTTTCTGGCTTGTTAAAATATGTATTAAGCCATAAATTAATTGTGCCTACTGGTGAAAATCACAACCAAAATCTAGTAGGCATATATTTTGACCTGTAATTGAAAATGGAGGTTAAAAGTCTATAATATGAAACCAATTTTTTTTAAATGTATTTTCTAAATCTTGTTTTTTAAGCTAGAACAGTCTAGCTTATTTATATGATTTTGAAAGTAATAGTTCTTATAAAACACACTCCGACCCTGATAATTTGTACATGCTCTATTGTAAAAAAAATTCGTAAAATGAATTATTGTAGAAAACTCATAAGGGCTGAAGTTGCCAAATGCGCTATTTTAAGCGAAGAGAGAAAAAATATTGCAGAATAGGTCTGTAGTATAAAACAACGTGTGTGCAAAACACGTATTTTCTATATTCCACTAGAGTTATTTTGAAATTAAGATATTTTAGCAGGTATTCTCGTATTTCAGTTTTTGTGTAGAAGGCTGGCCCCTACGCGAACGATCTTTTGGGGAAAGTTGAATTGTTTTTTTTTTTTAATTTTGAGCTCATCGACGCTTTTGAACTGTTCAAAGTTTGGCGGGCCTTAAAATTGCAAAGGAAGCCGGTAAGAGGGAGCTGGAGGCGAGGGAGGATGAGTGGAACTGCTTGGGTGTTCTTTTTACTGTTAAGGGACCTTGACCTAAAATACGCAGTAACTTAGTAGTGGAAGTGCTGTATTGTTTCAGTCCACGTCCGGCGTCCTCGACAAGGCAGGTTAGCTTTTGTTTCATTCCACCTTTGAAATTCTTATTTTCAAACTCCTTATTTATTTTTTTTCGCAACAAACCTCTTTCGGACACCCGACTTAACGTTTTCTTTCCGTTCTGCAGGTGTTCGTTACCCGGTATCGAGATTTCCGACACTGAATCAGCGATGGTCATCAACAAGATTTGCTGTATAGGAGCCGGCTATGTCGGCGGCCCCACTTGTAGCGTTATTGCCCTCAAGTGTCCTGCAATTAGAGTTACCGTAGTCGACAAGAGTGCTGAAAGGATAGCCCAGTGGAATTCTGAAAAACTTCCCATTTATGAGGTACAGTATAGCTTTGTGCCTATTCACCTGATGTCAGTGGAACAAAGACTAGAATCCATTCTAGGTATTCATTTTTTCATTCTTCAGCCTTTAATGACAGTCATACATTTTATCTTTGATTTAAGAAAATGCTCTTGGTATCAAATTAAGGCAGCATACAAATGTATGGTTGTTTTCCCAAGTTGTCTCTGTTGACAGATTCCATCTGTTATTCTGTAAACAGTTACTCTATAATTATTCATATGGAATGAGAAATTAATTTTATCATTTATTTATTCTAGAATTAGTTAAACGGAAATAAACTTATGCCATATTGTAAGAAATATCATAAGACCTCATTTTATTCATATTTATCTCAACACTATTCCTTTATTCATTCTTAGAACAAAGTCCAAGTCTAAATCTTATGCATGCTTCTGGACTATTCAAGGTTTTAATAGACAGGATGTGGAGTTTCAAAAACCTTGACTGGGGGTTATGTGGGACTTACGCTGAGACATCCTCCATCATAAAAAACTGTTAGACCATAGCCTTGTGCCAATTGCTGCGATTTATTCGTTTATTTTCATTGGTACAATACAATTTAAACTCCACCCCCACTGTATTATTAAAGCTGGATCCCGAGTATATGTCTAAATGAATTATTAATTCTTTTATTTTCAGCCTGGGCTAGATGATGTAGTGAGGAGATGTCGAGGGGTCAACCTGTTTTTCTCCACGGATATATCAACTGCGATCAAAGAAGCCGATCTGATATTTATTTCTGTCAATACTCCCACAAAAACGTTCGGAAATGGAAAGGTAATTACTATCTGTTGCCTGTTTCATCTGACTGTCACACAAGCCTATTAAGCACCTATTAATTCTACTCTTTATTTACACTTTTTAGTGCTCCACTCCTGTATGATTCTTACCTTAGTGTTAAACCGGCGGGTTTAAGATCATGTCCGATGTCTCTTGCATGCATCTTTATTCTTTTTAGAAACGTCACTGAGATTTACTTTTTTAATAATGTGATAGGGTGAGTAAATTTTATGTTTCCCTCAAAAATTTGTTGTCTGATATTTAAACTCTTTCCTTATATATTTATCAATAGTCATACCGTGTGGAAACTCTATTGCTTCCTTTTTCTGTTTACACATCTAACCAAAGAATGCTTTAGCCTGAAGTTTTTGTTTTAAAAAATCTTTTCTTCATATTTCCAGTTTATTGTTTTTGTTGGTGTACATTAACCTGTATATATTTGACAGGGTAGAGCTGCAGACCTGAAATATGTGGAAAGTGCTGCAAGGATGATTGCTGATGTTGCTACTGGAGACAAGATTGTTGTTGAGAAGAGCACAGTTCCAGTTCGTGCGGCTGAAAGTATTATGAATGTTCTAAGGGCCAACCAAAGACCAGGTGTCTCTTACCAGGTTTGTGTTTACCTTCTTTTCTTGCCACAAAAATTTATGAACACATGATAGAAATGTTTTAATTTTGTTACTGCAGGCAGTAGAATATGCCTCAACTCAAAAATTGAGCAGATTCAGTCCAGATAATATTTTTAAACATATTATTTCAGCATTGTTATGAAAGTTTGATTCTAACAAATGTAGTTAGCCATAATGTAGTTTTTGTTTAACCAATTGTTCTTAGTTTCATCTGTTCATATAATAAGAATAGGTGAATTGTTTTTGGTACTATAGTTGGTGTGAAATTAAAAAATGAACAATATCTTTAGAAATCAATTGATTGCGTGTTAGTGAGAAGAATGGTTTATTTGTTTAGATAAAGGGATTATTATTGACACCCGTGATATCAGACAGAAAAGTTCCACTAGAAAATAATCACAACTAAACAGAAACACGTGCTTATCTCTCATCACAACTTTCTTGTACTTAACATTTACTTTTTATTATAGTTGCTTAATTTAAATTAATTGATGTAGAGAAAAGATAAATAAAACAGTATGAAAGTAAAGATCTGGTTTTGGTAGACTTAGCAAAGAATGGTTTATTGAAAAACATTATATATAGTCTCTAATACATTAAATACACTGATGGAAAGTGATAAGTAATTTCCTTTAGAACTGCCTCTAAGTCATGTATAAGTGGGCTATGAATGGAAGTGATTTTATGAAGGTTGTAAATGGGGTTAAGCAAATATATTTGTGTGACCATAATTATCTCTGGCTGTTTCCAGAACTCAACAGGAAGCGAAATGCTCAATCTCCGTATGTTTATCCTTATATGTAATCAGCAGAGTGATTTGTTTTTTCATCCATTTCCTTTCGGTTGCAGATTCTTTCAAACCCTGAATTCCTGTCAGAAGGTACAGCAATAGACAACTTGCTTAATGCTGATCGTGTTCTTATTGGAGGTGAGGACACAGATGAAGGTAACTATGCTATAGAGCAATTGTGCTGGGTCTACGAACATTGGATACCTCGATCGAACATTATCACTACCAACACTTGGTCGTCAGAACTCTCCAAACTGGTGGGTTAAAAATATTTTCAAGTTCATTTATGCACCCATTAAATATTATCCCGAATTTGAATAACATTTTCCTATAAAATGATTTCTAAGGTCCATTTGAATAAATAAATATCTGTGCGATTACTTTAAGGTTTAATGAGAAAGATTGTATTAAATGTTAAGTTAAATTATTGCTATATTCAAATGCGTACATAAATAACAGACTTGAAATCCTGGAATAAATTCAGAATTTTAACTTATTTCTATTACGTGATTTTTTGAGTAAATGAAGTATAAATATTACAAAATTTAAATCATATCTGATTTAAACTGAAGCATGATTTATTGATGACTGTCATTAAAAATATTTGTTCACTTTCTGAGTCTATGCCGATTCAGCAGGTTTTTATATTAGTGAAATATTAACAAACTACGCTTGTATCAGCAAATTCATTTTAAACTAGAAATTTCGACATGGAATATAGTATCAGCTAAGTTTGAGTTTTTTAGGTCATACATCAAATACTCATTCAGGTAATCAGGGGGCTCTATCTGTAATTATTGCGAAATTATAATTAAATACTGGTTTACCATGTTTTTACGACAACAAACTAGGACACCTAAAAAAAGATTAACTGCTATTTTAATTCTCATTCATAGAATGATAAATTCTGTATCTAAAAACAACCTGGAATAAATTGAATATAAATTAAAAAAATAATCCATACTTATAATTTCTCCCTGATTAATCCTATCAAATAAATAAAGAAAATTTGACAAATTCATAACTATTTATTTTATTCTATTTAGGCAGCCAATGCATTTTTGGCCCAGAGGATTTCCAGCATAAATTCACTGTCTGCTGTCTGTGAGGTGACAGGTGCTGACGTGTCTGAAGTTGCTATGGCAGTAGGACGAGATTCGCGTATTGGACCAAAATTCCTTCAAGCATCTGTTGGTAATGCATTCCACCATTTATTTATTTTTATATTGCTCTTAATTCAGGTGAAAATCCGTCATGATTTAGCACTAGGTACTAACATGGTTTAGTATTCTATATATTCTGTTATTTTAAATTTAGATGATTTAAATGGGTGCATTTTACTTTTACATAAGGTAGAACTATGTTGATGATGTATGATTGGAAATGCTTTTATTGTTTAATTATTTAAAAAACCAAGCCAGTAAATAGTTTCTGATAATCTCTAAAAATTTGGTATTGTTTTAAAAATAGGTATTTAATTTGAAATATATTAATTTTACATAATCATTAAATTTGATTGGCCTTTATTCTTTCTTACAGGATTTGGTGGAAGCTGTTTTCAGAAGGATATTTTGAACTTGGTGTACATTTGTGAATGCCTAAATCTTCCAGAAGTGGCTGCTTATTGGCAACAAGTAAGACAAATTATTTCATGGTTTTTATATATTTTGAGCAATATAGTAAAATTCATGAAATATGATCTAATTAAAAATGTAGTCAATTGTATCTAATATTAAAAATATTTTTGGGTTGTTAAACTCAAATTTTAAACACTAAATATATTTCCTTTTATTTGACCAGGTTATTGACATAAATGAGTATCAGAAATCAAGATTCTCAGCCAAAATAATTGAATCTCTTTTCAACACAGTCACAGATAAACAAATTGCAATACTGGGATTTGCTTTTAAGAAAGATACAGGAGATACAAGAGAGTCACCAGCCATCCATGTTGCTAAGACACTACTTGATGAAGGAGCACAGCTGCATATATATGATCCTAAGGTTGATAATGTTTTTCATTAATTTCATTCCTGATAGTTTTATTAGTATCTCTCAAAGTTACTAGGATCCTAATCCAGTTTAACAGCATATTCATGTCCTAACTATTATGAATTACCTATTAGACTATTAAAAGTATTATTAAGACAATTAAGTAAACTATTAAGAGTATTGAAATTTGATAGTGATACATATTTCATTCTCATGACTTTTTGGCCCAGTAGTACTATGTATGTGTGTGCATAACATATTTCTGATGGACAACCTAACAGTAGTGAAAAGTCAACACTGGGTCTAGCTTAAGACCAAATAAAACTTGCAAGTATATTAATATTCAGCTCTCATGGCCCCCCTAAGCAATTATTATTATTTCTTTTTCTCCTGTAGGTTGAAAAGAGCCAAATAATTGAAGATTTAACTCACCCGTACATTACTGATGAACCTGAGAAGATAAAAAAATCCATAACGATACACAATAACGTATATTCAGCTACAAGTGGAACTCATGCAATAGTAGTTTGCACTGAATGGGATGAATTCATTGTAAGTTCTGATTTACATATAGTAACAGTTTTGGTTGCATGTTTAAAATAGCTTATTTGGTTAAACATTCAAACAGTTTCATCACGGTAAAGATTATGTGTTTCTCTACAAAACATTGATTGTTTGATGACTTTCAAATGTTTGCAATTGAGGCTGTGATTTGATCTTGCAAAAAATATGGCAAAAAAATTGCATTAACTGATTTTGCCATTATTTTATAATAATGAATTGGTCCTGTAATTTGTTGTTGTTTTCAGACTTTGGACTTCCAGAAAATCTATAAACACATGATAAAGCCGGCCTATGTATTTGATGGTCGGATGATTCTTGATCATGAGAAGCTTGTCAAAATCGGATTCATAGTTCATACCATTGGAAAAAGGATGTCGAGAATGGGTATCACTCGGTCTTGGGGAACACCTTATCGCGTTTAGACAGTGACATCGGATCCTGTATTATGTCATTAACCATTTTATAATGATTCTTTTTATAACTACTACTTTATCAGAACATGCTTTCATTCCTGATGTTAATGAAGGGTTCCTTTTTAGCATTTACCACCTATTTAAAAAGCAAATTGCAAAAATTCTATTTGAATTCTTAATATTTCCAATTTCCTTATTTTCAGTATTTTAATGTATTGATTTTTTCTCTATGTTTGTAAAACTTTTATTTGTTCCATATTTATAAATACGTATTTTATTTTATTCTAGTATTCTTTAATTTTATCTTTCTATAGCTTTAATTTTCTTGAATTTTTTATCATAACCTGTTGGCAGCCAAAAAATATTATTTAAATAATACTACAAAAGTGGGAAATTCACTTACAAGGGTTTATATATATTACTATTGCAAATTGAGTAAATTAAATTGCTGTGCTCTTAAATGAGTTTGTTAAAAATAGAATGGAATCATAGTTTTTATTTGCCTGATCTGGCAGTTTAAAGGTTACACTGCATAAAAAATTCAAAATAATAAGAAATAATTGTTTAAATAAAGTATTATTACTAGTTATACTTCTGCTTTTATGTACTGTTTTGGAGTTTATTAACTTATATTGAAATGCCTCATTAGATTTTTAAGAAAGCAATAATTTTCTATTTACAAACTCCCAAAATTGATATTAGAAAAAAAATATTGAAAAAGATTTTATATTTTAATTTCAACCACATTATTTAGAAAGGAACTGACCCATCTAGAATCTGAAATAATGGGTGTTGGACTTCAGTGATACTCTTAAAAGTCAACAGTATCTGAAAAGTAATTTATCATTTAATAATTCTTGTATATTACTGAAAATGTATGGTACTTGTCTTGGTTTGATTCTGATAAACAGCTTGGTTCCTTTCTGCAGAATGTGGTAGATTAATGTGTGCAATATGTGATGTTTTGAAAAGTTGAATTTTGAAATATATGCATGTATATAAACATTTTTTGTAATGTTAATAAGTAATATACTGATAAGAATAAGTAGTAAAGGCATTTTATTTTTAGCAGTCATCGCAACATCAGATTTTAATTAATGTGTATTGATGATTATTGAACAAATTCTAACACTTTATTTTGAATAGATTAAATTGAAATGATTTATATTTATTCCATCGTAATTAATAATTATTAATGTCCACTCAAATATAAGGTAAGTTTTGTTTATGCATTTTACACCAATTGCATTTAAGTTAAATTTATATTAACAATATATATATATAAAATATGTAATTATCATTATATTATATATAACACACATGAAAGTGATTTATTTATTTATCCCACCACAATTCAATACCTATTTCTGTATTAAAATAAATATTATAATCTGTTACTGTGATATAGCTATTATTATCATTTCAGTTGGATTAAGTATGCCACCTAAATAATTTTGTATTTATGATTTATTTCAAAGCTGTAATAATTGCCCAAAATTACTCATAACTAATTCTTCAATAATCAGGAAGTTGAAATTTACTAATCACAGAGGTAGCACTATGATGTTTGTTATAGTTTGTTTAAATTAATATAGCAAAGCTGCAAATGCATTTTTAATTAATAATATTTACAGGATGCTTTGCAAGGAAGGTATTCAAATATTTAAAACACCAATTTAATGGCTATATTGGAAACTTGTGGCACTATCTAGTTGTAAACATTTAAACTATGTCATATCTGCAGGATTATTATTAACATTATTTGTAGGTAGCATTTTGAAGTTATTATTTACTGTTTACAAATTTGTAATGAATCATTAGAAATATTAAATAATACACACAGAATAATTCAGGATCTGAACAAGGACCTCTCTAGTTAAACCATCACTTGAATGTGTTTTAAAGAATTTATTATTTTATTTTACTTATACTTCTAGGTTAGATTGTTACAAGTTCAACTGTTTTTAATTTTTATCTAAAATTATTTTATTTTTCTTAAATACTTCATTTATATGGAAATTAGTGTAAAATTCTATACTTGATTAAACTAACGTATTAAATATTTAATTGAGTCGTAGAGTTGTAGCATTAACTGATGGGATATTTCAGGAGACAGCCAAATGATTCAGGACACCTCAAGTTGAGGGATTTTTGTTTGAACATCACAATAGTTTATATTTGAACATAACAGGCTTTATTAATTTATGCTGTACATTTTTAGTATTCATCTTGTTTATAATGTTTTATATGAGTATTTCAGTTAATTAACAATAAAATCTGCCAAATTTCAGCTCCCCTGGGTCACTAAAGGAAGACTTCAGACAAATCATAGGTTCCTGGAAGAGGAGAATACTTGAGTGCTTTCGCTTTTATGCAGATATTGCAGATATGCTTTTATGTAGATAGTTCAATAAATTTTTATTTATTTTATGTACTCATGTATGATAATTAAGTTGAAATTGTAATGCGTAGTTAAGTAGCGTACTATATCCCGCTAGACAGCGCTGTAGCATCGATGTGAATGCGAAATTAATCGGCAGGGGAGAAAGAAGAAATATTTGATAAATTATAAAACAGTATAGACATTTCTTCCTTTCCTTTTCCTATTCCTTGACTTTCATATGTGCTATTACTGTGTTATCCATAATTTATTAAGTTCGTTTCAATAACAACCGTATACCGATGGGAGTTGTCTGTAGACGTGGGAGTTTAAAATGCCTCTAAAATCAATCAAGGTCAAGACTCCAGTGGCTCTTTTTCTGTTTATTTAGTAAAGAAAGTAAGGAGGGTAGACATTGCTTTCCAAAAATAACACAGTAACATATGGTTCAACTGATGGTTTACTTGTCTGTAGCAGTTGGTGGGAGGAGAAAAAATTCCAAAACCTGCGATGTGATATTATTTAAAACTATTTAATTTATAAATAATGTGTTTTGGTTTCCTGTATATATGTATTTTTGTTTTTTTTATCTACAATTTTATTGGCAGGTTGTCTCGCGTCTAGCAATTTTTAGTGTCTGCCATCGATGAAAAGTTAGCAGTGAAGAAAATTACAAAATATATTCTTTTGCCAACGATCTGCTGAAAAAGCGATTTGATGTACAAAAGTGTAAAACTGAAGTACAACATTTCATGGAACTGCGACTGATATTAACAAGTAACTGTTGATATAACCAAGGCTGACGGCGTGACAATTCAGTTGTGGGGCCGGTGTTACACTGTCCACAGCTGTTGTTTTATTTAGATATAAATGTCTGAGCCCTACGTGGAGAATTTAACATTAGTTCAAGCAGAGTAAGAAGCCAGTAAGACAGTTCCACAACTTACCAATTTGAACAGGACAAGAGTGGCTAAACAAAATTAAACAGAAGCATACAAACACAAACAACAAGAATACTACTAAAGAAATTGAATGACAAAAGCCCATATAACGCTCTAGTATACGATTTCGCTTTATACATTGGGCTGTGTTTTTTTAAAAATTGTATAAGAAAAAGTCAGTAGCTACCAAATATTGGCTATTGTTGCTGTAACACTTGTACTTTTTATTTTGTTAAAAATTGCGAGACAACTGCAGAAGAACATTAGGATTCATTATCACGGAATAGATAGATATCTCTCACAAATGTTCTCAGTGTTTCACTATAATCCTTTTTACCGCTCCAGTATCTACTATAGTATTACTGACATCGATTACTGGATACTTTCGGTCATCAAAACCTTCAGTAGCCTGGCGGAGAACCATTTTTTGTACACTCGAATAATTCTACCTTTCAAATGACATTGAAGCGTACCGTGGCGTCGTATGAATTATAATATAACGACGAAGTAGAGTAAACAACGGTGTTAAATATGGTGGCCGGGGCGCCGTCTAAAGAGTTAAACGTCTCGAATCGCTATTGCAATAACAGTAAAGCGCAATGGCACTTACGCAACTGAAAAATTGATAACGTCAAATAGTCAAATCTATTTATCGCAAGGGTACATGCATAGACGTCAATTTTCCTAAAGATTAAAACTATCTACAGTATAATACGATTGTAATTGTGCCGTCTTTGAGCTTCCAAGTAGTTAGAGCTTGTTATTATTAACGATCACATTTTCTATGACTGGAACCGCCCTCTGAATGGTGGCCTTAAATTTCTGGGCTCAAATTAAAACATTTAACCAGGACATTGGCAACGAATAACAATTATTTTCCCCGTAGACCGATAATAACCAGATGGTAGGATCAAACGGCGTAAGTGCTCTGTGGCAACCTGCAGTTTTTCACAAACACGCCGTTCTTTAAACCAACATACATTTAAGGAAAATCTGTTTATTTAAAAACTCAAATATAAATTTGTAGTGTCCTAACGCATTTGTAAAGCCTCGGAGCACAATAACAAATTTGGACAAGGAGGACTCCGAAGGACATCGAAAATATTTCCGAATATCCCCCATTCCTTTTTTTTAAGGAATGTCTTCATAACCTCATTAAAATTGAACTATTAAGCTGATTTTATGGTTCTGAAAAAGAAAGTTTTTAATCGCGAACAGACTCAACTGGGGCAAAACGGCTGTGATTGCAGTTCCGAGATCAAGTATTACGATTGCTCATCATCCAAATAAAAATCTACATCATTACAGGTAATTTGGGATTAAGGAGCATAGAATTTTGTAGTAATGTTTTGGTTGGGGGAATTATACAACTGAAAAAATCATTTAAGTTTATTAGCTGAGGGAATGTGACCATTGAAAAAATTTTCTTAGAAGGAACAATTATCAAGGACTTACAAAAAAACAAGCATTATGTCGATATTTTGTGATTTTTTAAAACTCTTTACTCCAGCATATTGGATTTAAATAGCAAATTCTACTTTGTCTTCGATGGTAGCCTTTGAGGCAGTACTAATTTAATATCCCACAACGAATAAGTTGATTTTTGTAGATGTTTCCGGAAGAAAACGGCACCGCCCCAAAATAGCTGTAGGAAAAATGTTCCAGTGTTCGAATTACATATTTATCACTGTAATAATATTAATTACAAATATATTTAAGTAATAGGAGTACGACAGGGACGGTGGTATGGTAAGAAATCGCAAATTTTTCCATTTTACATCTTCCGAGGCTTAAGAATAATAAATAATTAACCCATCAAGCATTGTGTCGATTTTTATACTATATCTCGGAACAAAAAACAGGATTACACTATAGTGAGCATTAATTAACCCGTGGGGTCCCCCACAAAGGGAATAAAAATTTAACATTCCGCACCAATTAAGTCGATTTTTATAGTATTCTGTGGAAAAAGGGCACCGCCCCCAAAATGCGGGTGGGGCGGTTAAAAATGATACCGGAACGCTGTCGGGCAATAGAATCGCGTTTTTCCAAAAGGAAGGGCCCCAAAATAAAGAGATAATACGATAAAAATATATTTCAATACGCGTAATTAGGGAGGTTACAGGGAAGGAGGAGGTGGAAAGGAGTTATTGACCAATGGTGTGTTGTGAGAGGAGGTAGGAGGGAGTAGAAGCTCAATAATGGCAGCTCGTATCGGCCACACGAATGTTATCAAATAGGATTGGGTTTTTCTCGGGTTCTACGCCGTCGTCCTGGGTCCGGCCGTCGTCGGACGCGTTTTGAGGGGGAAAAAAAGGACGTGCGTCGTCTCCTCTGAGGCCGGGATAGATGCTGCTCTACTGCCATGTCTTCCTCCCTGAACGTCGTGTTGACGCTCTCCTTCCTTGTTTATCTACGCGCCGCTGTCCAAGGTGAGATCTCTCAGAATATAATATCCTCGGCGACCTCCCCCCCGTTCCCGATACGGTACCCGGACTGGATATCCGTCCACTCAGTTTTCGTAACCTGCGACCGTTTACCCATTAGAGGGGTTAGAGATGTGACGAGCGATTACGCACGTATCGTACGATTTTCCGACGATATCGTTTCCAGTTCTGAAATAAAACGGGATAGAAATTTTCCTCGCCCAAATTTTTAAAATAATACACGAAAAATTACACTGCCAACCTTTAGTACTCTTGTCTTCAATTTTTCCAAGTTTAATTCAACAACATGCAGAGTTAATCCTTGAAGACTGCTGAGCAGATTTACTTATTTTTCATCGAATTGAAAATGTACAAAATGTTCACAAACGGATATTCGACATTGTTTATGCTCGGTTTGGTCTAACCCTTATTCTATGATGTTTATTAACTAAAATATTTTGGAGTTATTTCAGATAACCTTGCAATCAATCCATATTTTCAACTGATTGAAATTTGTATCCTTGCGGTAGGTCAATCAATGTATGTATGAGTATGAAGTATGTATCAACCTGTACATTTGTATTATTTAAGCAAATATAATCATTATTCATTACTGCTACTTTCTATTTCGGAATTTATTGGGAACTGAAATTTTATTATCTGTCTTTAAGAGAATGACTCGATACAAGGATATTATAGTTTAGTCTTGTTTGTCTGAAATAGATAATGTAATATTGACTCTGTTGAGAGTTGGTTTTTAAAATTATTGCAGTTTCTGTGAAATGAAATTTTTAAAAATTATAATCATCTCTTTCTCAGGATTGTTGTGCCACTGCGATTTGTGTAAAGATGCCAACTACACTTGCCCAACGGATGGAGTTTGTTTTGCATCAGCGACACTCAACAAGGAGACAGGAGATGTCGTGTATGCTTACAGGTAATAGACAAGTTACATTATTGTTAAAATATTTCTATAGAATAATATATCCAATGGACAAAAAGTATGTGTTTTTATTGATTCTAATGTAATTTTTTTTAAAGTAGATAAGTGCCATTCAGAAACATTGTTTTATGTGTATAAAGTATTTATGGTAAAAATCGTGAATAGTGATTTATTCACTGAGATTCAGACCCTAAATTAGATATTCTATCCAGTTTTCATTTGCAGTTTATTTTTCTTTCTCTTTGTTATTCAATCACCTGATTACAGTTATTTGTATGTTTTACTAGCAGGATAATCTAATTTCTTCATCTCTTACCGCTTTAATATGTTTATTAAGTTTCTTTCTTTCTCTGGTGGACGGTACTAAGTTCAGAGTCATCTTGTACATTCTCTGTTGTCTTTGCCTTCCAATGTGATTTAATTGCGCTTTTTTATTTTATTTTTTAATTGTAACTTCAGTGTTTTAACTTCATTCAATAATAATAGATGTTTCTAAGTTTCTGTCTTATAATATCTCCTGCCTTTTAATTAGGTCACTTCCATTTTATTCGTAATATTACTATTTTTTTCTTTATTGATAACATCAGTGTCAATTATTTCAAAATATGTATTACAATTGATTCCATGTATTATTTCTTAATTGTTTTCTTTATACATTTATGTACCATTTGTATATTTATTTATATACTGCATTAATTTATTTCTTATCATTAAATTTGACAGTAGTGGGTTATGAAATTCCTTCATTAGTAACTAGGATTTGGGTATAAATGAAAGTAAGAAATTTTGGGAAGCTGAATGATGAATTCATTCTTTTAATTACGTTGTGGAATTTTAGATAGGAAAGATTTTAGTTTTTGCTTCATTAACCATTCTTTAATGTTTTGAATTTTTGAAACTTAGATATAAGGATGATTTAAGGATAATTTAAATTTTTTGTAGGGATTGTTTAAAACTGTTATAAATTATAATGCCAATATATATATACACAATTCATATTTAAAGGATTTAACAAATTAGTTTTCCATATCATTGTATGTATTTTTCCATACATTGATAATTTTGTGGCTCTTTATTTGTGTTGAACATTTGGGTATGTTAAAAAACACGAATTTCACAGTTTATTTGAAGTGTATGACAATTTGTAATAACAGTTTGACAGCCCACATGTCATTATTGCAACATTTGTCTTTCCATATTGTATGTTAATTAAATGTAATGCATTGGATTATTTTTAATACCTAATTGTTCTTCAAAATTTTAGTCCAAACTTTTTTATTCTTACCTACGCATTTTAGCTAATGAACGAATACTATTGTTATCATTGGACAGCATCAATTATTAATATTTATATTATTTAAATTCATAATGTGAATTTTTTTATGATAACTACTCATTGCTCAAATTGACCATTTACATTGCCAGGAAAATAAAACAGTACTAACATTGCACTCCTCAAGTCATTAATTCAATTTAAATGTATCAAATCAACATATTTTCATTATATATATATATATATATATATATATATATATATATATATATATATATATATATATATATAAATAACTTGTTTAGGTATTTAAATAATATTAACCAAATTGTTGGGGGTTCTTGTCCCAATGCTAACATTACCATTACTCATTACATAATTGTCTTAACTTTTTTTGTTATTGAAAAAATATTTGTTTCATAATATAACATTAATTGTTGGTGTAGTATCAGGCCTACAATCCATTTTTTCATCCTGAGTTGGTTCTTGTTCCAGCATTAAATAAATTATGCCAGACAAAATTTGCAGATATACCCATGATGTATAAATGTTTATTTGTGAAAATATTCATGTTGAAAATCTAAGAAATACGAGTAGATTGTTACATTCCACAAATTTTTGTTTTTAAATGAATTTAACATGATATTGAATCTAGTGTAATTTTTTGGTGATACATTCACAACTGGAGGTGTTAGTTGTTAGTCTGAACAATCATTTGGGTTCGGCTACAAAACTGATTAGTAATGGTTTTAATTTGTGAGGGATAAATCCATAAATCATTGTTATATGTTTGAATGCGTTCGCAAAATGTCGTAAGGTTCAGGGAATGAAAAGTTGTTGAAATTGGGCTGTTGTTTTTTCTGTCTTGTGTAGGGAAATTATTTCTCTTGAAATTGAAAACTATAGAGCTGTTAAATTGGCGCTTCTGTAGTAATGAAACAAATTTAACAAAAATTTATGAGAAACCAAGAAAATCAAGAAGAATTAGTGAACTTACTTTTAATTGATGTACTAAAAAATAAAGCTATTCAAAATGTGAGTGTTTCTATTACAATATAGAAATTAATAAGGCCCTGGGGTATTCAGGCATTCTGGAGAACAAGCTGAAAGTTTTATTATAAACCAGGGTCATCTTATTATGATCAAAAAGTTCGTTACGATTCCCCCCGCTTCCTATAAACTTCAGACAATTTTTTTGATCTGTTGATTCTGAAATATATTGCTGTGAAATTTCTTATTTTTATTTGATAAAATGACAAAAGTAAGGAGCTAAGTTGTGTGGTATAAGGTGTTTTCACAAGAAGCAGTTTTTTCCACCTGAACAGCCGGTGTGCCTGACCAAGCCGATGGAGGATTCGGCACAGAAGTGCTGCCAGCATGCCGACTATTGCAACTTGGAGCTGTTGCCAAGGCTGGCAACCAATGCCACTGCTCCCCCTTCAGGTATATTCTCTGTGTTGCTGCCCCTCCTCCCCCCAGCCCCTTACACTCATTTATTCCTATTTACAACAACCGATAAGATTATTATTGTTACTACTATAATCCCAGTGGTTATTGTAAATTACCCTCTGACCAGTCCCCTGCCATCTTCATCTTCTGGTTTATAAATATTTATTTTTTTTTTACTAACAGCAGAGAGTGAGTGAGTGCCGTTCCAGCAACCAGAGTCGCAGCTAACACAAAGTTTCTTCTTCTTTTTGTTTTTATTTTATTTTTATTGCCATTGTGTATTATACTTCCTGCACGGAGTTCTGTCAGTTCTAACATCAACTCTATAATATGAAATAAACTAAATAAATAATCATTTATTCGTAGTAGAATTTGGTGTTATTCAATATTTACAAAGGTTTGGCTTTAGCCTTACCTCTTTGAGATTAAAGGTAGGTGTTTAGGAATATTGTAGGTAGATACTCAGGTTTTATTCTTCTGGTTCTGTATTTTCAGTTCAAAGTTTTGTAAAATGGGTAATTCATTTTTTAAAATAATGTGTATGTTTTTAAAGAAAGTCATTTCATATTCCTGATATGGAAAAAATAATGAAAATTATTTAAACTTTTTATTTGTTCTCAATTCAGCTTAGAGATACCTGTAAGATATCTGTAGTATTGTGTAATAATGTTTCAGATCTCTAATTCTTTGAATCCGTGTTTCAGATAAAGCTTTTCAAAAGTAATGAAACAGTCAGGAAAAATTTCTGAACAAATCCCTTTAACAGAATGAAGGCTTCTTACATTTTTTTAAAAGATGGAACTCCGTCCTGCCTTTTGTACTATTATTCGCCATCTCCTTTCTTCTCGAATCCCCAACATTTGTCTTTCTTTCTTCTTCCTTTGTTTTTCTTAATTTTTGGCTTGTAATTAAGCACCTTACAAACTTAATCCAACTAGAGAAACTGTACTTGCAACTTGATTTTTCTTTTTCTTTTTATATTTTGTTTTGCGTGTGCGTGCGTTTCAACTGACACACTGATTGAGCCTAATCTAGGATCGTGTTTTTTTTGCTGTGTGATCCTCACAGGTGCTTCGAAAAGGAATTAGCCCACCCCTATGAGAACCCGATCATGTGTCATTCCAACAGTAAACATAACGACTCCTTTGTCATAAGCTGTTGCAGGAACTATGATTTCTGTAATAGAGAATTGAGCCCTTCACTTCATGTTAGAAAAGGTCCAGGTAGGTCAAAAGAATCATCAAAACAAGTAACCAACAAAGCCAAAAAATCAAAAACCGCACTGTGTAATGGTGACAGCGCATGCAGCTCCTACTTCAAACTTCATTTATTATACACTTCTTACCTATATCTAAATCTTTCCTCCTTACTTTCATTCTTTCTCTTGTTCTTAGTCAATTTGTCTTCTACTCACTGATTCACTGATTTACATGTTATTGCTGTAAATATGTGAAGGTAAGTCAAAAATCGCATTCATTTCTTGTGTGGTGCAGTTTCATAATTTAAATTGCATATTTATTGCCATTTTTATTGGTATAAATATGTTAAAAAGCAGCCCAGATAAGGTTTAAATTAATTAATATAATTAATTAATGTTAATTATTGTAAACTTTTATGGTGAATTATAAGTTACCAGACCTGTATTGAGTTTCTGTTTTTCTACACCAAAACTGCTTTAATTGGTAGATGAGTGAGGGTTTCCCCAACTTGAACTTAAAGTTAAAAAAATATTTTAATAAAATGCTAAACAAATCGCGTATATTTGATTGCATTATCATTATATTGAATATAATTACCAAAAAGTAATTAGTCCAGTCAGTACAAAATAAAGTAGGTAAGAGCTAAAAATGGAAATTGAAAGTTTATTACAAAGTTTTTGTTTTATCTTAAAGAAAGAAGAAATATTGTGTTATTAAAAGATGTACAAAAGTGACTTAATACACAAAATTAAAAACTCCATAAAGTTCCGTTTATAGTAGTCTATAATAAGGCTTAGTAAAGCCTGGAAATAATTTTTAACTTACCTTCACATTCAAGTCTCAGCCTCTTCTGCAGCTCTTCTCTTACTTCATCACGCTATTTTCTTTACACCCTGTCTCTTCTGTCTACTTATACCGAATAGTATAAGACTTAACTGCTTTGTATAATATGCTATGTCTTGATTTTTACAGATTTGTAGCACCGTACTTTGCCGCCCGCTCTACATCGGCTTGAATCAGTCGCAGTGAAACTATAGGATACACCAGTAAAGAAAAACAATTGTTTGAATTATTCTTATTATATTTTTCAAAATAATTGATGAACTAATTTATTTTTTGTTTCACCATAATTATTTAAAGTAAAATCTTAATTTAATTAAAAAACAAGATTTAAATTTATTGAGGCTCTTTTTTACATGTATTTTCTAGCTCTTAGAAATTTACTGTTTAAGTATTGATGTAGTTATCCTTTTAAATAGAATGAATATTTTTTAATTGGACTGAAGTCATGAAGTTAATTACTTCATGTATATTAACAGGTATATTAAATGAAGTTAATTACTTCTTCCATTTTTAATTGATTGGTGTGTAGATGATGGTGTGTAATGAAAGTACCAATGGTTCTTCCTGTTTCATTTAAATTTAATTCAATATTGACTTATATATTTTAAAGGGGATATTTTATCTCTTTCTAAGACAAAGTGGATATTAAGGAAAAAATGAAACAAGAACTCCTTCCTGGAGAATAATTAATGAAAATTGGAAGATTTGGACGTGCAAAAGAATATGGTTGATGAGGTTATTTATAGTTGAAAAGACTTTGTTACAATTACTTATCATATTTTTAGATTCTGTGGTGTATCCTATGCTGTACATTGTTGACTGCTTTCAGGTGGATGATTGTAGGATTTTATGGAGGTAGTAGCATGACAGAGAGCTACATTGCGTACATAAATAGATTCTACATATTAAAATTATTTACTTTGCATAAAATATAGGCTTGGTTCTGTTTCCTGTAGGTGTGCAGTGGAACATTTAGCTCTCTTCTTTATATTTAAAGGCGGTTGGTGTGGTTCTGCTAATAATTCCAGCGATGTTAAGTGTGAGGGTAATCAGTGTTATGTAATAGCCTGCTGCAATGACAGGGACTTTTGTAACAGGAATTTATCTCCAAACCCAACACCGCCAGGTAAGGGATACGAGAGACTCAGGCTGTCATTTTTTTTCCGTTCAAAACACACTATCAACCGGATTTATTTTAAATGGAAATAGTTGAAACAATTTATTTTGTGCCATCAAATTTGCACTATTGAGATGATGCAAATTCAGTTTCCACGATTTGCATGAAATTGTTGGAAATTAAAGTTTTTTGGGGTAAAGTTTTGTTGCACTAATTGTGTTGTCTTACATTTTTTGGGGAAGCAAAAGGAAGGATCTTTTTAACCCTAGATTTATAACCTTCTTATAAACACACATTATTTGATAACATTTCATCTACCGGTTTACTATACAGGATAGAAAAAAAGGAAATAAAAAAAATTAGAAATTAGGAATACTAAATTAAGAATTTTATTACAAAATATGCATTTTTTAATTTATAAATCATTTAAATATTAGTTCTAAATACAAATGAAATGTCTACATTGACTACATATGAATTGTGCGTTCACTAAAAATATTCTGTATACTCTATCGCAAATACGTCAAGCTCTTTACTAATTTAACACACTGATAGATGAGTAGCTGAAAGTTGGTTCTGAGTCTAGGATTAAACCAGGGTTATGATCATTATGATAATTTTTTGTGGGGAAATAATTTTAGATCTACATTTAGATAATTTAGCTATAAATGTTAGCTTTATTATTGTTGTAAACAGATATTCATAAGTATTGATAGCCTGAGAGATACAGTTATAACAATACAGTACCGGATAAATAAAATGAACTTGAATGCAGACCATGTGTAAGTAAAAGTGTGCAAGGGAGAGAGAGTGAGAGAGATATAGAGAGTGAAATGTAACTGATGATTACTAATATAACATTGTAATAGTGGTAGAGTTTTGAAGTTGATTTAATTTATTCTGACGAGAAAGGAAGAATTGCATATCATATAGTTTTGTTTTATCGGAGGAAAGTGCAGAAAAAACAGGTGATTCACATTTTGAAGGTCAGTACACCTACAGATAGCACAAACCAACACTGTAAGAATTTGAATGCTTATGATATTTATGAATGATATATGCATGTTGATATTTTTTGCATGAACGTATATATACATTTATTTATATATTTGAGCAACCCCAGTGTTAATGACTGTAGAGTTGCCAACAGTTGTGACCAATATGCTGGCATAATATTGCATGGTTTTATTTAGTGCACTTTCTCAAATATGTACTTTCATCTTGTAATCGCATCATTGTAAATACTTCAGTAAAAATTGTTTAACCCTGTTATTAATAATATAATAATGGTAATTATTAATTGTAAACAATATTGGGTTGCGCTTGTATCCACTGTAATATCTGCTTTTGCCATTTTACCAACAATTTAGCATGAATCGGTTGCATTATTTAATTAAAAAAAAATTTATTTTTAGTTTATCTCTACAAGATGTGTAAAAATTATGTTGTAATTAAAATTCAGTGTTCATCAAATATAATTAAAAGTACTTATTTTAAAATTGTCATAATTTTTATTAATGATAAGTATTTGTTGTCATTAATTAAACCTAAAAAAAGACACTTTTTTACTCCTTTATTTTTTAAGTTTAACCTTTTTCTTTCAATATTCAATTATAAAAATATTTGTTTTTTTCGCGTTTAGAAATGACATGGGGTTCTGAAAATGGACTCGGTACATGGAAGTTGACACTGCTTATAGCCGGCCCCATATGTATGGTGTGCCTGGCTGTTATGTTGCTCAGCGTTTGGGGCAATGGGAATCGGCTTAGGTACAGATACCCTGAATCTCCGACCGATGCTCCCGATCAGCCGATCCTCGGAGCTGTCTCACTCCGTGACATGATTGATATGACAACCTCTGGATCCGGTTCAGGTAAAATGGACCCCGTTTCCTTACAGTCCAAAATTGTCAGCGTTGAAATCATCAGGATGAATTAAAGTTTTAGTATAAGGTCTGAATTAACGCACGGCTCACTGAAAACCACTCTTCACAACATCATGTGTCTGTCTCCAATTATTAGTGATTATGTTCAATTAGGTTTTAACTAAGAAACATTCTGTCAGTGAGATATTTACTGGCCTATTTACTTTTAATAACACAACATATTTATTTAAAAATTTCTACATGAAAAATACAATTTTTTAAAATTTTAAATTGGTGTAGCCCAGAATATTGTTGAATATTCCTGCTTTCCTGAATATTTTATACCCCTTTGTGGAGACAGATTTTATCAGTTTATTTTAGTGCTTAAATATTTTTCCTTTGATTGTATTTTTAATTGTTCTCAACAAAAAGTTGCTTAACTTTCCATTGAATATCTTTAATCATGTTGATATTCTGACATTGATTTGTGAATTATTCAACTCGACAGGATGATACATATTTGGCCAGCCATTAAAATTGTTGTACCTATTTATTTTAGGATTGCCCCTTTTGGTTCAGAGGAGTATTGCCCGTCAGATACAGCTAGTCGAGACCATTGGAAAGGGCAGGTTCGGAGAAGTGTGGAGGGGCCGATGGAGGGGTGAAAATGTTGCGGTGAAAATATTTTCGTCCAGAGAAGAAAGGTCTTGGTTCAGAGAAGCAGAAATTTATCAAACAGTTATGCTCAGGCATGACAACATTCTCGGCTTCATCGCTGCTGACAACAAAGGTTTGTTTCTTTGAAAATTCTCATTTGTAGTTTCAGCTTAGTTGTAATTAATAGTGTTTATGATTTGAATAAAGTATAACACTTCGTGATTGTTGTTTTTATGTACTAACACTAAAATTGCCTTAGCCAGATTTCATAAATATAGTGAAGAGTAATTGAGTGATTTGACATTGACATTTAATGTTTAGATAACGGCACTTGGACTCAGTTGTGGTTGATCACTGACTATCATGAGAATGGATCATTGTTTGATTTTCTGAACCGCAGCACGGTCGATGTTCCTGGAATGATTCGAATGGCATTGTCAATTGCTACTGGATTGGCTCATCTTCATATGGAAATAGTTGGAACACAGGGTATGTTCTTGAGTTTAAAATTTATTCTTATTTTGACTTTACAGTCTAATTCCTGTAGTCTAATTTCTATATATTGTGTAAATAAAACTATAGATAGTTATATAAATGTGAATGAAATTATTACATGTATTTCTACACTGAAATCACTCTTTAGAAATGTTCTTTTCATATACTCCTATAAATGTAATGTTCAATGGAATATTTTTCTTGCAAATGTAACATATTGTATTTTAAACTATTTTCTATTTAGATCAAGAAATAAATATCACTCTATACATTTATATAATACTAGAAAATAATTCAATATATTTAATATGGAGGGTGTAGGCAATGTTGTCCTATCTTCATAATGTTTCAATAATAAAGTGGGAAATAACAAGTGGGACAGAGATATGTGTATATGTGAACTATTAAACAGTTTTTGATTTTGAATGGGATTGGGTTTTATTGTGTAGGGGAATTGTGCAGGTATAAATAAGAATTGAATATAGAGGAGGGCCTATGGTTACCAATGTCTCACAATAAAAACATTTATTTTTAAATTAAAATTTCTTGTGTGTACTTACTGTAGGAAAGGAGTTTTATATGGTTTTGCTTTTTTTTTTTTAAGGAAAACCTGCGATAGCGCATAGAGATCTGAAATCAAAAAATATACTTGTTAAAGCCAATGGAACATGTGCCATTGGGGATTTAGGTTTGGCAGTGAGACACGATGTGGCAACTGATACTGTTGACATACCTTTAAACAATCGTGTGGGGACAAAGCGATATATGGCCCCTGAGGTAATAATTCAATTTTATCTTTCACATATTTATTAATTCTTTATCTACTTTAGCCGGCATTTAGGCGCTAAATAATTAAACCTCATTGTGTCCTAAAATGCAAACAAAGAAAAGAAGTAGAAAAAGCAGAATTAAAATGTTGATAGTAGAAATTACTAATCTTACAATTAGTAAGAGAATATGTTAACAACTTGAGCTAATAATTTTTTTGTACAGTTGACCAAATTAAAATTGAACAAAAATCAACAATTTATAAGAAAATTTAACTTCTCTGCTTTGGCCTAAATATCTTTATAATTAGGGGGAGATTTGATTACGTCCTTTGGTTTAAATTATACTGGAACATTATTCAGACATTTCATATTTACCTTCAACGTTTATATTACACACACAAGAAAAATGTTAAATGACTTTTTAAAAATTTCACTTCAGTTCTCCTCACATGTATAATTAGATTAATTTTTCAGTTGTAATAAAAATTTGTAATCACATCTCAAAAAAGGTATATTTGCATGTGGCTCAGTTCCTTGAATAATAAAGACAGAGCAACAAGGTAGAGGTGAACTAACAATTAATTGATCATGATGATTATGAATATTATAGGTAATTTTTGTTTGTTATTAAAAGAAGGAATGATTATGTACATGTAATATACATTTTTTATGGATAAATTATGCTACCTATTTCTTGGAATGGCTGTGTAATTTATCCATATTTCAGTTGTAATCAACAGATTAGAGATTTTCTTTCATGTAATTCATAGACCTGTTTATTAATCAGTATACAGTGTATCTTATATTAATAATTTCTAATTTTCCAGGTACTCGAGGAGACGATTAATATGAATCATTTTGATTCTTTTAAACGTGGTGATGTGTATGCCTTCGGGCTTATTCTTTGGGAAATTGCACGCAGGTGCAATGTCGGCGGGATCTACGATGAATATCAACTTCCCTTCTTCGATTTAGTACCTTCTGATCCGACAATTGATGAGATGAGGCGAGTTGTGTGTGTAGACAGGCAGAGGCCTTCAATACCCAATAGGTGGCAAGCCTGTTCGGTAAGTAACTAGCGTTTTTCAATTGTTATTTGTACATATGTTTGAATAATTGCTATTTCCAGAAATTGGTTATAGCAGCATATGGTGAAATAAAAAATATCCTATAAACACAGGCCCTGTTCGAAACCTTTCAACTTCAGGATACCAATATTCCTAATAAACATAATTATATACATTATTTATTTATTAGATGCACTAAAGTATGCTTCTGAGAGTTAATGTAACCCTAAATTTGAGTTCATACAAAATTGTGACATTTTCTATTATTAGTTTGGACAATTCCTTATGTCTCACTAGTTTGTTGATGAATGATTTATCTCTTAATGTATGCGTAAGATAGTATTCAATAAGATAGGTGGTGGTATTAAATTAATAATTTACTTTAAGCTGGAAATATTTGATATTTCTATATTTGATCTGATATTTGAAACTGATATATGGGTGAAAGCCATACACAACACTTTGCCTTAACCGGATGATATTAAAATTATACTGCTCATGTGCATGTGCATTTTTGCCATTTTCTTGGGGGAATTGAGTATTAATGATTAATGGACTGACCCAGGGGTTGAATATCTTTGGTAAATTTTCATTCAATTGTCAATCTTAATTGACCTCTTCAGTTTGATATGTGGTTTAAATTGTTCCCACTTGTCGACAGGCTCTGCATACAATGTCCAAAGTTATGAAGGAGTGCTGGTACCAGAATGCAGCGGCCCGTTTGACAGCACTCAGGATAAAGAAAACGCTTGCAAATCTTGCAGCGTCTGAAATTCTCAAAATGTAATAACAACCACTACCTCCAAGAAACAAAAGAAGCAAACAACAAACAAACTCAGTCAGTTAGCGGTAATTTATCTATTAACTGAATGGTGACGTATCTGTCTGATAAGATTACGTCAATTAAATATTTTGTCCGATATGTTTATTTTTTGTTGTATATATTTTTAATTAGTTTCATTTGCCCGTGAGAATGGTGCGAGATAATTGAGAGTAACTGGGACATTAATGATCGGGAATGACGTCTGGAATGAATGAAATGTGTGAATGAGTGAGAGCACAAATATTTGGTTGGCTGTGTGTAATATAATTTTGTAAATAAACATCTTTATATTATTGATCCTTCAAAAGCTAATGGCTTATTATTACTTGACTTGTGCGTACAAATTAACTCGTAATAATAATAATAGTAATAATAGCTCACTTTGAGATTGAATAAATAACAAGTTATGGGGTAAATGATATGTCCTTTTTAATTTTTCATTATTGAAAAACAAAATTTAAGAACTTTAAAATTGTTTTCTATCATGTATGTTTATCTATTTCTATATAGGTTTAGTGAAATTCGTAATCTATTGTTATTAATTATTAGTTGATGTCTTTAAATTCTTTAAAATTAACTGTTTTGAATTAGTTAATAAAAGTGTATCTGTTGTTTTTATTGTAATTTTTCAATTATTAATTTACTAAATTGGATGTCTTGAGAAGACTAATTTACTTTTTTGGGATTCTTTCATTTATAACAGGTTTCTCCCTGACAGCATGGCGGGAGGGGGGCTTAAAGTTATGTAATTGGCTCTTTATTTATTAAACAATTTTGTTCTACATTTTATTTTCTGTGAAAGTGAGTGTGAAAACTCTCCCCTTCAACTTATTTTTTTGGAGAACAGTTTTAAAAGTTGAAGAATAAATCTGTATAGAAGTATGTATTGTATGTATAAATAAATTGTGGGCATTTATTAGTTATACATTCAATTTTCCAGTAGTATTAAAATTTGAGTTTAAATTTATGTTTTATTTGGAAATATTTATGACTGTCTATTAAAAAAATCTCATAATAGTTTGTTGTTTTGCATATTTGTTTATCTTGTTAAATTATATGAGAAGAAGAGTTATACAATATGAAAACTAGTAATTGAAACTAGTAATGTGCAGTGCATTAATGATTTCTCAGTCAACAATTGCATCAGCATATCAAGCCATTGTTGATGTGATTATTTTTTCTTTTTCCACACTTAGAAAATTGATTCTGTGTAAATCAATTTGGAGTCCCTTTAATTGTTACAGAACTAGTTTTTAATGTTGAAAATGTTTCCAGCTAATACAGTCGAACATGATGAAACTATCATTAATGCTTCAGTTTTTAAGCTGATAGGTTTGTTATATTAGTGCCCGGAAATAATTTTTTGAGTAATTTTTAAATAGTTATAGTGTGACTGAAATGAAGCTCAATTTTTTATAGTGTTTTAATCACAATTTTTATGTATTGCCCTGCAGAATTGCAGTTTTATGAAAATGGTCCATACATTTATACAATGTTGTCATTAATTTGGTTTCTTATTCTGAAAATTACTTATTTTTTTATTTGCTAAATAATATTTTGTGAAATTACAGAACATTTTGTATGCTTCCAATTGGAACACAATCTGCAATTTATTTTTTACTGGTCAAATCTGAATGGATTATGCTCATTAAGTTTAGTTCAAATTGTTTGCTTAATTTATCATATAATGTTGTTTCCTCTGGGTCAATGGCAGGGACATTTTACACATTTTTACAATATGTAAATATAAGCACATAAACTTATGATCACTGAAGTGCTTGAGTTATTGTAGTTTTAATTTGTACATAGGTTAATACAATAGTTGGTATTGTGAATTTGTAAGCTTTTTTCTATCACTACAGTCATAACGATAGTAATAATAGTAGCATAATTTATTTACATACACTACATACGATCGAACTTTATATGAATATAGTTTGAACAACATGATTTTCATACATAATTTGTGGGGTAAAGGTAAGAGAAATAATGGATTTCTTTTTATAATGTTATATTTTGGTTACTGAAATTAAATTTAGATGTAACCTCATGCTACATTGTTAACATCATGAATGGTGCGCTGCTGACTGATGCATTTAATCAGATTTAAATATACAATTTTAAATGATACATTACTTATATCTCGTTACTCACATATGAAATGAAAAATTCTTTTTGCATTTGTTAAAATCTGACATATAATTATTATATTGATTAACAGAAAATTGCATTAATTTAATAATGGTAATTTTATTTACAGCATAAAGTAATTTTTTTTCCTGGAAAAGTAACTGCATCAATTTTGTGCATAAATGCGTTGGCATCAATTTTTATAAGTAACTGATTTCTCTCGGAGATCTGGTGTTAAATTTGTGACAATAATAACTTTGCGTTAACGTGATAGCCATAATTATTTTTTTTGCAAATTTATATTTACTGATAATAATACTCTACTGTATTGTATGTCATCACATCGACTAACACAAGCCTTGACCTCTTACAAACAAGATTACCCTATGTGTTCTTTTCATAATCAAAATAACAATCCCCGTTTATCCATTACATTCCTTTATATGCGAGTTATAATTATATTTTTTTTTATAATTTGATATTAATTTTATATTATTTCTAAGATGTTTATTTGCAGAAATGAAATGTAGATTTACATACCATAATATAATTGAATACAGCACAGTATGTATTATTATTAGTTGTATCAAAGAGAATTAATATATGTTATATGTATGTATGAGAATGAATGAAGAAAAAATATTTTCTTATAACATTTTGTTATTACAATTATCAATAACAGAAATATTCCACTGTATTTGTGATAGCTTATTGAAAAAACAAATAATTGATAATTTTAGCCCACCACTTGTATATTATACTGTTGGAGTGTGTGGATGGATTTTTTAACAAGTTGATATGTTGTTTTACTGTGTACGTAAAAAGAAATGTTGTTTCATGATCCAAGAAGGGTTTGTTCTGCTTTTAAAATTGAAATTGTAAGATAACCATATTTCATTTCACTTTTCAATGATTTGAAAAAGAAAAATTCATAATCTCTGAACTGTAAATTCAGGGAAAACTTTATTTTTATTCATTAGATGTGGTTTACTTACATCATTTTCATGTGTTTAAGCCTTATATAGGCTTTATTACCCAGTGTAAAACTCTGCAACTGGGTAATGTGAAAAGTAATTGTTTATTTTGGAAATTGTTGATTTTCTATTGACGATGATACAACATTTATTATTCCATTGGAAATATTAAGGCAGATATAATATGAAGTCACAGCAGTGATGATATTCTGAATCCTAACTGACCTTCTCATATTGGCAATGAACATTTAGAATTGTGTGCACTAGTTTTATAAAATTCATTTTAATTTTATGTATGTTTTATTTTAACTAATTCTTGTTGGAATTTTATTAACAAATACCTTTTTGGTGTTCTTATTTTTTGTTGATATATATTCAAAGTTTAATTCTAAAAACCTAATGTATCTAAATTGTGTGGAAAGTATTTATTTTGTTTCTTTTCCTATTTAAGAATTCTAATTTTTATTAAAAGTGTTGGCACTAAGAACATAGACTGTAAATACAGTGCTTATACTGAGAAGTTATGAATCCAGATTTGTAAATGTATAAGGTAACTTCATTTATAAATTTAGGTTTTAAAAGTTAGAAGGTGATGAAATGCGTGCATAATTTGTTTTTTGAAGGTCTGAAAATTTGCTTTAATAAAAAGAATAGACTTGAGACAAAATATCATTAATTGCTAAAATAGTTTTATTTTTATATGCTGTATATTTAGTAGCGGATTGTACTTATTCAATTGACTGAAAAAGTTGCATAGTATTTCGAGCAGTAGACAAAAGAAACAATTAGCAATATTTTTTTATTAATAAACAAAGTACAAAATGTCATCACAATTATTGTTGTAATCGAAATATAGACATTGAACCATTTAAAATAAATAATTTAAAAAGTTAAGAGAACAAACTCATCTTGAACAACATTATAATTTCTACCTCAGCATTTGTATTCAATTTTATTTCTTCCAGATTTTTGTGTACAAGTTTACATACAACTGTACATATGCTTATGTATACAACTGTATGTAGACATAATTCACATTAAGAGAAAACGATCCTTCCTGTTGACTTCCTGGTTGAACTTGACTGAATTGTATGATGAATTTATAATTTGTATTTTCATATTTCACGATATGATTGATGCTGCAAAAAAGCATAATATAGTTTTGCCTTGCTTACGAAATGTCGGGCTTGTGAATACTTTTCTTTTTTATATAGAAGACATTTGTAATGGTATAATAAAACATAAATGTTAATTGTCACATAATATGTAAACTGTGGGGGGAAAGAGTGAGATTCAAATTCTTTTGTACATAATGAATGTAAATTTACATGACCTACTAATGTAAGCTTGTTCATTATTATGGATAGCTGACAACTTATATTTCCCGTGAAATATATTTAAAATGGATATATGGTTACACATTACCACGGAGGTATTTGTGTAAGGAACAAATACATTTGTAAAAACATGCAATATTTATATCCTAAAGTGCCAAAAGAAATGTAAGACAGAAATGTGGGTATTCCTATTGATTTCTGGGTCTTATTTGTTTTTAAGAAATATACCTCACAATTTTGCCATTGTACCATTGTAGAATATTGCAGTTTATATCAATTCTACTCTAGTTGAACATTGTACATTGTTCTGTTTTGAAAATTGTGTATTGTTCATAGTTTCTCAAACAGCTATTTTATAAAACTATTTGAATTTAATTGTCAATTTGTTTATTAACCCCTCTCATGAGTTTGGCCTATGTTGAACGTTTTTTCAACTCCTCTCTTGCCCAATGACAGTTGAGTAAACTGTCTCTGTCTGATTGGCAGATGTGTGTCCAATAGCAGTCGAGTTTGTGTTTAATCCAATATGATGTTAGTCCAATAACCGGTGAGAAAAACTGCGTTTGTTGTGCCTGATAGCCTGTTTGTCCAATGCATGTGCTCATTTACATTAAACTAATTAACCTCTGTGGTCGATTTGAAAGCTATCGGTTGAAACCAATTTTATTAACGTTATTAGTTTATTTTATTTTACTTATACAAAGTAATTAGGAGGCTGAGGCCTTTAATGTGATTATGATTAGCCTGTTAAGGATAAGCGACCTAACTAGGAAACGCGCGAAATTTGAATTTGAAGGCGTGAAGACATTGACATAGCCATGTGACAGTACATGTTTCCGACCCATCTGCGCAATATTCATTTGCGTTCTCCTGTGCCTCGGCCAGTAGCAGTCTGATAACCTTTTTACTTATTTATTTATCGATATTAATTCTTCTAAACCGAATTTACTATTATCAGACTCCTGTGCAAATATAATGCCATTCTTTATTTTTGTTATACGTTTATTATTTACGTCACGTTAAAGTTTATGTATGGCGGTTCGAAATCCACATACGGTTAGTCGGAGGCTATCCGACGCTGTGTAAATATCTCTGAATGAGGATCGTCACCATCTTCTGACCTATTGGCGAGCAGAAAAAAAAAAGAAAAATTCCTCTCTGAATAAGGAACGCCCGCCGGGGTTGACCGTTAGACGACCCTCGGCTGGCCCCCTCCACGTCGCCGTGGATCAACGGGAGAACCAGAAAGGGAACTGGTTGCAAAACCGAGTTGCGAAATGACCTTTGGTGGACAAGGACGAACGAAAGTAAGCGGCGGCGGTACCGGCATCAGGCACAGTTATAAAACCTTAAACAACCGTAATTTATATTCTTTCCTATTATTTTCTTTCATACCCCGACCTATTTTCCATAATCGAATAATTACCTTCGAGTGATATTTTCTCGAGTTTTTTTATAGTCTCATTTTTACCTAATTAAAATATTACACGTTATAATTCGATTCTATCACACGTTGTTCTCCATGCACCCATTTGGTCTTATAAATGTGTGTTGTATTGTCACTGATAAGGTCGACTATATAGTTTCGTAAGTTGTGTATAACTATAGCACAGAACGCCATGTGTCGTCATTCTAGCGAGGACGAAATTGTTCACTTAATTCGTTTTATGGGAATGAACTCTACAATTTTTGGTGGAAAAAAGAATATATATATATATATATATATATATATATATATATATAATGTTCCTATGTATTATTGTATCAACTGTTCAAGATTTTCCAATGACCAATACTTTTAATATCCAAGCTTTTAGTTTAACATACCTGTTTTGTGGTTTGCGAGGGGTTGGAATACCGTAGATTTGTTGTGTTTCTGTCTCCTCTCGCTGGTTTAGTCTTTTGCTAGACCGGTTTCGGTCCTCACCGTACTTCGGATATTCTTCCTCACTGCACACAGACAGTACGAGGGACAGTGACAGTGCAGTGAGGATGTCCGAAAAACATCCAAAGTGCCAATAGTGACTAACACCGCCACTGAAGATGGCGAGCAGCCGAAACCGGTCTAGCAAAAGACGAAACCAGCGAGGGGAGACAGAAACACAACAAATCTGCGGTATTCCAAGCTTTTAATATTTAAAAAAAATGGTCCATGGTTATAATTTATTTTCGTAATTTCTCATCCGACGTTTGTTGAACTTAATTGGACAAGTTTGATTCGTTGTACGTGGATTCAGCGTTGCATCTGGCGGGTAGTTACATTCATTCTGCCGGTGTGTGTAAGCCGGCCCTGACATTTACAAATAACGCCGACACACACAGCCGAACGTGAATCGCCCCAACGCCGGCGGTGATTCACCACGGAGAAACCGAAAACTGCAATATACATTTAAAAAAAAGTATTTTTCGGTTCCCGTTGGCTCGGTAACGATTTACAGAAGTTCACGAAACATTTATTTGTGTGGAAGCGCAGTGCGAAATCGTTAGAGTTTCGTTTGGAAGACTTGTTGTTAAGTCTTTCGCCGGTTTACAGTGCATCTAACTCCGTACTCTCGACGGAATGATACTAACGGCGGCGAAAAGCCGAACACGATCTTGGCCGTGCCCGAATAGGCGGGTGGAAACAGAAGATCGCAAAAATGAAATTCCAACGTGTAGTGGAATAACAATAATAGATATATAATACCCTACATGATATTAAATGTTTCCATTGTGTCTTAAACATTTAAGAGACGATCTGCGAGCTAAAGGTAAATGTACACTGTTCTTACGGTGATTGAGAATATCTGAATAATAGAGGGTAATTTACCGCAGGAAATAGTACAAAACTATTTAAATAATGTCACTACATCAACAGAAATGATTGCTCATACTTAAATTATCAAAATTATGTTGTTGGCATCAAGTGATATCGACAAAATTATGAGCGGAAATTTTGTCCAGGCAAATAACCTGGGTAATAACTCGACATTTAAGGAGTTGTAACGGCGATGAAATACATTTAATTGTCTCGATTTCATGCTGAACTTTGTTTCTTTTATTTTATGTTGAAAATTATGTTTAGGAATGTTTAGGATGTAGTATGAAGGGTTCTTGAGGTGAGACGTCGGCAGCTCTGAAGGCTAACTTATCGCTATTCACTTCTTGCCGTTCTATAACGGTTCGCATTTCATCTAATCGTTTTTCTATTCTGTATTCCCGTTCGGCCTTCCCATTGCATTATAATTGCTCTTCTAACATTTAACGCTCCAGAAAAAGGATGATTTTTTTTTTTTTTTTTATTCAATTCTCTATTCTAGTAGGGGTGTGCGAGATTTCGGCCCTCAAGACTGGGTAGGCGACTGGACCACCAACATTTCGTTCTGAACTGATTCGTTCCCCCTCATCAGAGACAGAGTGGACCGCTGGGAAAAAACACCGTCCTGCGAATTGACTGAGCGCTTCGAAGCGCATTCTTAATAACGTCTCGGGCTGAAAGAAGACGGTTCCAACGCCTGCAGAAAAGGAGGAGGAAGATGGTTCCACTTTCCGGTGTTGGACGCGTTCCGACCGGCACTTCGGATTGGGACGACAAAACTGTTTTTTGTACAATAAACGTGTTTTTCGCGATGTTTCGTTCGATTGTTCGGTATGTCGGCGGCGGGAGAAAGTGGCCCGACCGACCGAAATAGGCCGATTTCAAGGCCCATTTGACACAAATGAAAAACAACTCTCTGAGCTACTGTCTCTTTCACACTTTCTGCAGAAGACCAGGTCCTGGGTTTCTCCAGCAGAATATGCCGTTTTTTTGCTTGTTACATTTTTATTGCGGTCGTGGCTAGCAAATGACTCGGTTTATGAAAAAAGGGCAAGATTTCTAAAATATAAGAAAGTACGAAAATTCTGTAGATTTTTCATTAATGAGTGCGCTTGAAATGAACAATTTTTAAATAAACCTTAATGATAACTCTCGTAAAAGTGCACATTTTTTCTATAATATCGTTTCATAAAACAAGTATGGCTTCTAACACCTGGTAACTGGGTCGCTCAGTGCTCATCTGCGCCTGCGTCCAAGAGGAACAATGCTATCACCATGTGCCCGTAACCAAAAATTATTACAGAAGTAGTCGGGGTCATTAACTATTCCAGAAGGTTTTTTAATAAAACAAACACATGTCTGGTGGGCGAAGTTTTGCTCTCAAACGGCCTGGCGACCGGTTCTTAAAAATAAAGGTTTTTTTTTCTCTCTTCCAAACCCGAACCCAAACAAAAATAAATCTATTGTAATTTCAGCCTTGAAAACTCACGGTCATGTTCTTTTTTCCTGCCAGAGTGTTCCAATTTAAGTGTTATTTTTTTCTCAAATCGCCCAAAACGGGCGACACGGTTGGCTCGCAGTTGGGCCCTGAGATGTCGAACTTAATTCTCATTTAGTAACGCTCTCCGAACCTTTCTGATATCCTACTTCGATTACATAATTATATCTATCCAATCGGTCCAATTTTAATTGTTATTTTGCACCGACGGCGAATGGGCCCAACGACGACCTGGAATTCAGATTGAGTACCGGAGGAGGCAGTCTATTGAATGCCTTGGAACACTATAGAGAGGGGTATAATTTAGTTCAGGGTGAGGTCAGAACCCGGGACGCGAACCGTGTCGAACTCCGGCCTAATAGATAAGGGCCGCCGGTTATCTCCAATATAATTGCACGTCAAATCAACCGAGCGAACCGACGCGATCCAATATATGGTGTATGAGCTCAGTTTGATTCTGTGCGAACAGAAATATTTACTCGAATTAGAATATTTACAGTCAATTAGAACGATAAGAATAGATTTCTGAATCCACCCGAGGGAGTCCCGCGAAGATACCGCGCGGCTGTGGCAGGAAATGCTCGCTGCACAGGACAAACGAGGCAGCGGAATTTCGAAGAGATTAGCCGAACATAATTTTAAATCAGTCAACTAAATCCTAAACTGATAATAGTTCACACGATAGATAGAACACAAACCCTGTCTAGGGAAAATAACTAGTTTAGGATCATCAGGGATGTAATAGGGATGTAACATATCCGTTAATACATAAATTTAAATGCATGTTTTAATTAAACAAATAACGTTAAATGACGTCTGGGCAGAAATTAAAGTGGGAAACTGAGAACCGAGCTAGAATTCTTGGAGCGAGAAAACCTTAAGGAGATGGTAGCTCGCAATCGAATTTGAATAAAACATCTTATATCTCTTTAAGAGCGTGAAAATTACCAATCGTAGAGCACGAATTGTCGGAAACAAGCGATTGGGGGATGAACGCCGTGGCACAGAATTCATGAAAGATTCGAATTGCGGAGGTCGCCCGAATTCACCAACCGGAAACGGTTCACGGTTGAATCGTTTACCCGTCTACTATTATTGGGACTGTATAATGCAATATATCTGACAGACTTTCGATGATTCTCAGCTCTAATCAAATGAGCTCTAATTCCTTACTTCCGGCGAGATCGCGTAGTGCTCGCGGGAGTTTTGGAATTCAAACTTTCCGCAAATATAGGCCGCATCCTTCTGGTAAGTGTCTTTCGCCAGTGTAGGTTCGAGCGAGAAAAACATATTTTCGCTTCGTACGTTATACACAAACCCGTAGGCGGTTTCTGGAGTTGCGTAATCGTATTCAGGCCGCCGGGTTTTTTTTCAACGCTCAGGCCTTTCGAGTGTCCATTTTTGGCGTCGTCGATCTTGCATCACTCTGGCACGTTACAAACATGGCGATTTCAGTAGTAAAATTGTTTGTTCAATATTAAAACCGCCGATAATATTGGCGCAGGTGTGGCCGCTACGGGAAACAGGTGCGAAGGTGATTATGTTATTTGTGTCATTATTTTTCCTGACTTCGTGGTATTTCCGAATGCATAAACCAACAGGTAAGATACGGAGCGCGATTTTTTAAAAAAATTGTAATTTTAATACCTACTTTGTGAAGAACAACATATCCTCCTGTTTTCCTCGACCTGTTTGTTGTCTCAACTTCCTATTGAAAATAATTTGCTGTACTTGGGACTGCAGTAGGACAGAAGCGTACGTACAAACGTACAGAAACGAAAAGACATTACAAGTCGCTGCTAAGAATCCTCGATACTTTATCACTTACGAGCTGCATTTTAAATCCTAACTGGGAGTACGGAATCGAGCCGTGGGGGTCCACCGAAACCTTTTGTTTCTAAACCCACGGTCCATTCCAATTTGAAAGTCCCGTTCGTTTGCAACGAATTTGCAACCACTTAGCTTCAATATTGTTCCACGCGGGAAGGTTGTATGAAGAAATCAACAAGAACGTGGTCCGAACCAGTTTATGTAATCAGCTTGATCGGGGAAGTATTTCGTTCAGGAAATGTATGATGAATTTCCGATTTGAAAGTTAAATAAATCTCGAGAATATTTTCCCGATTTGTATTTTCAGGTTTGCTCAAATGAGTTGCGACACTGGAGAAGGCATTGGGTTGTGTAATGTTTGGGGGGGGGGCTTTGTTAAACAGGTTTTCGCGGTAATTGCTCATGACTTGAAAGTGCGTCTTTCGCCGAGTTTCGCAACACGCAAGTCGGCGCAATATTTAGAGACGGGATAAATATTTATTCGAAAATGTTTGCCCGTTTCGTATACCCAAATATATTTTCTGTTTTTCACACATTTTAAAAATCTCATCTGTGGCTGCAGTACAAGTTTCTTGCAATACCTTCTGTGCAATTTAATGCCATGTCCGAGCGATCGATTGAGCGTCCGAAAAAATGATCTGCAATTTGGACACAGCTCTTTTATTTCAATTTCTCATCGATTACTGTGACCGGGAGAAAGCTGTATTGGCGGCACGCCCCTATTGGCGAATACGATTTACATGTTGCGTCAGTAGCCTCGTATTACACTGTCGGACATGAGAACCTGTCCGCAAACGCGGCGTTCGTCTTAACAAACCGTTCCATTTATTTTGAATTGCTCAAACGCCGTCCGCTCCAGTCGGTTCTAAATTAAATACCGGTCTATGACAAGGGCCGGCCAGGTGTTAATCCGCATTTTCACCGCGAGTTCGGCCCCCGAATTAGAATTTATTCGATGTAACGCGGGCATAAAACTTAATTTGAAAGTGTTATATAGACGAGTGAATGTTATCGGCGTTTCGATCCGCTTTCTCCTCTCGCCTTTTTGGTCATGAACTGAACAGGTTTCGACTTTTCAATCCGTCGTCTCAATTTCCTGCTTATTGTACGATTGACAATAGCATCTTGTTAGCACTAGAGTAGTTAGCCGCCGCAAAGCGAAGATTGGAAATTTGTACTAAATCGATAAATATTTACATTTCTTATAATTTGACATACCTGTTATGTGCTGTCTGCGAGGGCCACAGAAAATGGTTGGAATACCGTAGATTTGTTGTATTTCTGTCTCCTCTCGCAGGTTTGGTCTTTTGCTAGATAGGTTTCGGCTGCTCGCCATCTCCAGTAGAGGTGTAGTCACTATTGGCAGTTTGGATGTTTTTCGGGCATCCTCTGTGTGCAGTGAGGATGCCCGAAAAAAACATCCAAAGTGCCAATAGTGACTAACTCCCCTACTGAAGATGACTTCGGCCGCCACTTCCCCATTGATACCATCCGCGCGTAACGCACAGAATAAGAATCGATTAATAAATCATAGGAAAATGGACGGATTGTTGAAGAAGCACACGGTCTGTCTTCAACAGTTTTAGCCCGGAAGCCTGGGCGCGTCTCATTGAATGAAGCGAATCGACAGTGAGCCAACAGCACAGTTATAAAAACAAAATTTCGACATAGCTGAGACATCCAGCCGACTAACGGCTTATTGGGTCTTGGCACATCTGAGACTGCATCACTCTGATTGGAGTCGTGATGCAGGTTACGAAATATAGTGACTAATTCCGACCCGTCAGTGCGTTTTCAATGTCCGGAATTTTCTCCATTCCCGAGGGGTGAGCAACTTTCAAGACCGCTGCATCTCCATTTTGTTATGAGACCGTCTGAAAAGAGTAGATTCAAATCGCAAATTAGGACTGTTGAGACCTCTACAGGAGCTACAGTACTTCAAAACTTGCAAAGCTAGATCGAAACCGACGTGTGCCAACGATTCATTATAAGTCTCGGCATCGAACTATGGGGATCCTCCAAGACGTCCAACGCTGCCCGCATCCAGAGATTTCAATCGAAAGTCCTTCGAACCGCCCACAGTGCTCCCCGGTATGTTTCCAATCTTGAAATTTGAAATTTGAAATCTAGTAACAGTGATGTTTGAGACGGCCGAACAAGAGGAACACTACAGCGTGATGATTTAGATTTCTTTAAATTTGCAAATATTTCTTGCGGGAAAATATTGCGCGTCTCTCAAAACAGAAATCAACGCACAAACGCGGAAATATAAGTGCCAGATAAGCGAACCGCTTCTTGTTTGTTTTTTGTTTTATTCCATTATCTGTTCAACAGGAAAAAGTGGATGCGGACGGCTTTTCCGTTGCATGACCTTCCAACCGACGCCGTCATCTTGCGTTCTCCTCTTTCTTATATTCTAGCCTCTAAAAATAAATAAAATAACAAAACAAGAACCGTACTTTTCCGCGCGCGTTGCCGCAATAACACTCCAGCGTTATGCATATTTAATGAAGTCCTATTATAATTTATTGAAGATAAATTACAACATAATGACGCCCAGTATTCGCTGTAATAAAAATAAGGCAACAAAATGAATATACCGGACTTTGTGAGCTCCACTCGTTTAGTCAGTTAATATTTGAATTGGAGAAACTGCATATATATATATATATATATATATATATATATATATATATATATATATATATATTAGGGGTACCTAAAAGTAAACAAATTTTGACTTTGGAATTCATTTTATTTTGCTAAAAAAGAAACTTTATTTATTAATCTACTATATAGTCACCAATATTATAAACAACTCTCTGCCACTTTTCCGGCAAATTTTCGATTCCCCTCTTGAGGAGTCCTCAAGACCAAAATACATCTTATCAAATTGTTGATTACTTTTGGGTACACCTAATACAAACAAGGCACCAATAATACATCATATGTAATGACAATAGGTTAGGGATAAGGAAAATACTAGTTACCGGCGATAGAGGTGTGTAAAGGAATTTTTTATTTAGAAAAACTGTTTTGTGGTTTGCGAGGGTTTGGAAAAGTTTATTTTTAGTAACCTAGTTACGAACTTTAGTTAAGTACATTTCCGCACCACACTCAGGGGGGCGCTAGTTTATCGGTGCAAGTGTACCCAACGAACGTTAGTTAAGTACATTTCCGCACCACCCTCAGGGGGCGCTATTTTATCGGTGCAAGTGCACCAAACGAACTTTAGTTAAGTACATTTCCGCACCACACTATGGGGGCGCTAGTGTATCGGTGCGGGGTGCACCGAAACGAAACTTAGTTAAGTACATTTCCGCACCATACTCAGGGGGCGCTAGTTTATCGGTGCGAGTGCACCAAACGAACTTTAGTTAAGTACATTTCCGCACCACACTATGGGGGGCGCTAGTGTATCGGTGCGAGTGCACCAAACGAACTTTAGTTAAGTACATTTCCGCACCACACTAGGGGGCGCTAGTTTATTGGTGCGAGTGCACCAAACGAACTTTAGTTAAGTACATTTCCGCACCACACTCAGGGGGCGCTAGTTTATTGGTGCGAGTGCACCAAACGAACTTTAGTTAAGTACATTTCCGCACCACACTATGGGGGGCGCTAGTGTATCGGTGCGAGTGCACCAAACGAACTTTAGTTAAGTACATTTCCGCACCACACTACGGGGGGCGCTAGTGTATCGGTGGAAGTACAGCCAACGAACTTTAGTTAAGTACATTTCCGCACCATACTCAGGGGGGCGCTAGTTTATTAGTGCGAGTGCACCAAACGAACTTTAGTTAAGTACATTTCCGCACCACACTCAGGGGGGCGCTAGTTTATTGGTGCGAGTGCACCAAACGAACTTTAGTTAAGTACATTTCCGCACCACACTCAGGGGGGCGCTAGTTAATCTATATCTAATAATTTTTATTTAAAGAGAAAGTAAACCTTTCATAGACAAATAAAAACTTAATATTGTAAGATAAAAATAAAAACGTAAGTTATAAAAAATGTGCTTAACTGTGAAATGTACTTAAGTAAATTTTTTATTACTTCTCACAAATTATTATCTAGTATAAAGTGATATTTAGGGGTGTATATTATTTTTTAATATACGTATTGCAGTCCCCCGAGTGTTTGGAATATCACTCGTGCGATATTTTCCCCTTTTAGATTGCATCCTTGGTTGCAGCCTTATATCGGATTTATTGTCGGACCGCGTGTCTACCACAGTCGGGTTCTCAAAATCTGTTTGCACTAAACTCTTAAATTAGGACTCTTCTCGGATGGTACGGTCCGAGAAGTCTTTTTCGTCGACTACGGTGCCCCCAACGCGGGCACACGTGGCCGTCCCGCCGGCTGACACGTGGCCGTCCCCGTCAACACGTGGACCTCCCGAGAGGCGGGAGGACCATCGGGGAGAGTCGCCGTGGGGCGCACTGGGTGCACCCGGTTGTGAGCGCGGTGTTCGTCATAAAAACCGTGTTATCTCCGTTATAAAATTTTGAGAAAATACGCCGTAGACGAAGGAAACTGTATGCCTGAAAAAGAATTGAGAAAAAAATTATGGCGTACCAAAACCTATATCTGAAAGAGGACGAACTGGGACCTAAAGGGACGAAACATAGAAGCATCAACAAAAATAAAATACTGCCAATCCTTAAGTGGTATGACGAATATGCGCATTGTAAAAATAAGCCAATTTTAAATTCTATATAAACGACAATTTACCATGGTCGTAGAAAGCAGATCAACGTGCGGGATTCAGTTTTTGGGGAGCGGAAGGGACGGGAGAAATCAACCGGCCGTGGCGGATAGCCGCCTATCGAAGACAATCTTTAATGATCGATGCAGCGAATATCAACAAGGACAAGATACAAGATACAAACAAGTTTTATTTCTTTAAATACAAATAATACATCGATAAAACGACATACAAATGGTGATCCCTACATGCATACTGGCCATTGGCCTTACTATATATATATATAAAATATTATGGTACATTGATCGTGAATGGTTAACAATATTGTTGTGATAATAGGGAAAATATACAATAAAAACCCGAGAACTTAAGCTACAAATCAACAAGGACGATTGCGACGGCCGATTCGCCACGTCCCGGCTAATCGAATCTTGTAGGAGGACATCGGACACGGTGTTCGCGTGTTATCTCGATTATAAAATTCGCAGAAAATAGACGAAGAAAACTGTATTCTTGGGGATAGTTGTGAGATATTTTGTAAAAATTATGGCGTACCAAAAAACCAATATCCGAAACAGTACGAAACGGGACACTGTGCAGCAGTTAATGCCTTTATTAAACTGTAGATACTAATCAGTAGGGCAGTAAAGAAGTATTCTACAAATACATTCTCGATGGCGGGCCAGTAACTTCTCCATGAGTAATAAATCAAAAGCAATCAAAGCTCTATCGCATTATATATTTATTATATTGCATTAAAATAAGATAAAGCTTTTTTATATGTATATATTAGTGCAGTCTAGAATCTAGGTTGGTGTTCATATGTTTCATACGAATAAATTGCATTAAGGCAATATAATTGGTCGGTTTTTACTATTTATGCCTCCTCGCGTCCAACAGCGTGTTCCGCAACTCTCGGAACATCCAGAGCATGCTATCGCTCTTTAGAATTATCTAATGACGAAGCCGTCAACATGGAGCGGAGCTGAGGAGATAATAACATAAGATGGAAACAAGCCGATAAGGGGGCCCCACTGAGAAAGCTCGCCGCGCGGTGAAAGTGATCGCGCTCGGTTTTTGCGAGCGAACACGGTTTTTCGAAACCCAAAGAGGAAATCGATCACTTCGACCGCTGGTCGCGTAAATAGAGCGCAGTTATTTTCAAGCCTGTTGGGCGAAAACTGGCACTAAAATGTTTTCATTGGGTGTACAAGGGACACAACGAATTGACAAACGAGGAGTACTAATTCTCGGATGAACGAGTTTAATTATAATTATAGGCGATAAATTATTAGAAACTGAGACAAAGGAAAGAACCAAATTTTCTCTTAAATGTGTAGTCTGTTCCGGGCCCTGAGAATATTAGTACGGACTCATTAAACTGCTGGGCGCAGCACTTGTTATATTCGAGACCTGCAAATTCCAGACTTAAGGCTGTAGATATCCGCCATTGGCTTCTCATGCGTTCCTCCTCAGAACGGTTCAGTTCTCTGTGCGAGGGCTCAGACGACTTATTGACTGTGAAAAAAGCGCTGAAACCCAAGCGGCAATATCTCAAAATACGGAGTTTGCTTTCTAATCTCGCTTCAGGCCGGTGGCTCTCGACGGTCGGGAAGGATCTCGAGTGTGTCTATAACTGTGCTTTTACCGAACTTAGCGCTGCGGCCCACTCAACGCTTCATCGGTGAAAACGGTCGTCCCCATTATTTTGTTTCCACTATCTGCCGGAACAAAACAGAAAAGAGGGAATAAAGCATTGCTCCCGCGTAAAAACCGGGGCGTCCAATCTACAAATACTGGGATGGACTTTCTTCGTCTAGTATTCATTTAGTCGTGCTCAACACTTTTGGAGATTTATTCGGATGCAGCAGTTGTCGGTTAGCGAGTTTTCCCTAATTGGCCGTTAATGTATCGCTAAACATCGTTGGATACTGAATTAACATACTCGAAATGTTAGCAAAATATTCATCCTTTGAATTGGATTCTTCAGATCGCCTGTTCGATCGCCAGTCGCTGGTTGAAACCAGGATTAGAAGTGGAGAATTAAGAGAATTATGTGGAGTATTTCGGTGTGAAAATTCTCGGCGAATTTGTTTATAATTGAGTATTGGGATTTTTCCTACTCGTATACTAAAAACTGATTTTTAAAACCACGCGTACTCACACACACTGTCCAGCTATAATATCACGTGAGGGGGAAATATTGTGTAGGTGAATAGCAGTGGGTGTGACAGGGTAGTTAAAATATTTTGGCACGCAGACTAAATAAAGGCGCTGTTCCTGGACGCTTTAGCCAAGTCATGAGTAATCGGTTCAAGCGATTTCTATATAAGGGCTGTTAAATAAATCCCCACACTAAATGATTATCATTATAAAGTAAAATTATATTGCAGGAAAGGGTAAAAGTTATACTGAGGCTTATATTTAAAGGCGGAAAGTGTAAACAAATCCATTAGTTATATCATTACAAGGCCAGATGATAACTGGAGGCAGTATAAATAAGGCCTTATTGTTGAATAAAAGTCAGTTATTTACAATAAATATATTGCGGAATATATTCTTTAAAATTTACCTTACTAGGTGAGTAATGCAGACGATTCATACCTAGAAGGGATGCCTTCAGAGCTTAGTCACTCTGATCGCGTTTTTATGGCGAGTGATTAATTTTTCTTAGTCATTGTTGAAGTGATGAAGTACTTGAGGTATTGGTAAGACCTATGTACTTACGCACATAACGCTCAGTACCTCAATGCTTAGTTCCAAGAGTGCTTAAACCCTGGCGCCCGTGTACCATGTTTAGTCCTCATCGATACCCATTCGATATCGTTCTTCAAGTGTGGAAAATGTGTTCAATTATGCGAACGAATAATAAATCGGGGCCGTCCCCGATAATCGATAATGTCGCAATAAACGATATCTCGAGTGCAACGATGCACCGGCTATTGCACAATGGGTGTGTTGCGGGTGCGAATAGCTGCGCGAAGCGGTACCGCACGATTGGATGTTTCTGCGTAATATTTATTGTAATTTATCGTCGTCCGTACAGGAATGAACGGTAAAAATGGTCGGAGGGAGAAGGAATCGTCGAATCGTCTTCTTAAATGTCAGATACTCTAATGCCTTCACTGTGGCCATGATGAAACACAGCATTGTGGAAGAGTCCACGCCAATCTGGCGTCGATAATCGAAGAACGTTGATTTCTGTACTCTAGAGAAAACTTTTGTAGATCGTTATTATATATTAAAATTACTATTAATAAATCTACGGTTGTTGCGATGACGACCGACAGACCAGTTGAGCAACGGACCGACGAGTTATGCAACCTCCGCGGAGGTTCTTCCAACCGTGGAATAATGTTATTACTGTCTGGTTATGTCAGGAAAACACATTCCGGCTCCTCGTTCTATCTTATAATCACCGTGAATTCCAAAAAGTCGGCAGCGATATCTCGAGAACGCCCCATTAACGCGGCGCTATTTGTACCGCTTCCGCGAAGTAACGTATCCGTCCTTCCGTATTTTTTCCTTTTTATCTTTTTTTTTATAGCACAATCAACAATCTTGTATGCTGCAGGTGCAATTGATGTAAGTATTGTCCTGGCATAGTTCTCGGACACTTTCCTGACTTGTTATTCTAGACAGATAAGGTCTCTGGACCAGTGGCGTTTAAGCCGCCGATAATGGATGGGTAACGGAGGAAAGGGATGATTGGGATGAGCAGAATGGAGGGAATGAAATTTGGGAATCCAGGATTTTAGGACTCGGTTGACTCTAGCTATGCCCAGATTGTGGTGAAGAGTGCTTCGTAAGTAGCTTTGTAAGTTTTGAAGTCCTTTTCAGTAGACGTCTAAACAGTCCAAATTTGCAGTTTAAATTATGGGCTGTATAACAATCTATTAATTACTGCTAATTAATTAAAACCGATGACGGTATGAGAAATTAATTACGCGCTTTTTGCGAAACGCGTCTGTTCGCACATTCCTTTGCCAATTTCCGGCGAACCTGTTTTTTCCTGCCGGCATTATTATTATTATTATTACTATTGCCCAACCGGATTGCATTAATCGCGATCCACTTTTAATACAAGTGGGTCGGCTGTGTTTTATTCGTGACTGTGCACGTCCCGAACACGTACAAGGCAGGAGCGTGACTCGTCGGACATTTAACCTGTGCGGCGAGTCATCATTTTAATCTCGTATTTTCTGAACGTCGATATACAGTCACCGTCCTTGTCCGATTATTCGAAATTATAATGGAGCAGTTTAACGTTCAGCCTTCTTACGGCATTGACAAATGCGGTCTTTCGGCATCTTATAATATCAGCTGAGACCCAATTCCGACTGTGGAAAATATATATATTTTTCTTTTATTTGAAAGCGGCAATCTCCTCTTTCGGATTGGAATGACGGGATAATTTGGAGTGGATGGATATATACCGGGAAGCCGATGATTCCCCAGGGAACGGGACTGCCCCAATATTGGAGCGCCAATATTCTTTAGAACTAAAGGAATACATTTTCCGTGAGTCATATCTCTCATCTTCGTTGTTATCTCTCTACACACCCATCCGCAGTATTAGTCATTCTTCGGTGAAAAAGATTTCCTAGGCCGGGCAGTTACAAACCGGCGCGTAACATACTGAAACGTACAGAATAGGAACTGCTGCAATTCATCGCGCCTATTGTTCTGGATTCGCCGGTTTCCAAATATAAATATTTTCCACCGTTTTCGCTAGAACTTGCATCGCGAGAGAGGAGATAATCGCGAAAAAGGAGCGCCGTATCTGCAGCGCGCCATAACTTATCGCGTTAAACATTGCCTTATATACGCAGTTGCGGGAACCAATAAAGATAAAATGGATCTTAGCTCTGGTGTAGAGGCAGAGGTTCAGTTTTTGAATCAGTAAAGGACTTTCCTCTGTAGAACTTGAATTTATACCACAATTTATCCTGTCTGTTCTGTTGTGGTCTTCAAAAGTTGACAGTCTAGTATGTTCAGTCAATAAGTTGATACGAAACTAAAGGAGATTAATTTCATACAATAAATTACTGTCTATTATTACAATTATTTGTGTACAGTATTGGATTTATGTTTCGACATGGTTGCCGGAACCTGAATGTCCCCAGTGAATGTACCGGTTGGCAAAGCGATATTAAGTTACTTCATCCAGGTGAAGGGATGCACATTTTAATACCAGCGCATCCTTCGGTATTTCACCGAAGTGGACCCTCGGGGAGTTTTCCAGAGTTTAATTGCAGAGGAATTTAAAAAAACCCGACGCCGTTTCGAAACGTTCATTGAATAACTGCGGCCCAGTTTGACTTTCTCTACTTTGTCATTTGTCTCACACCGCGGTCCGTACCGTAATTACTATTACGGCGTCGGCAGCACTTATTGTTACTTTGTCGGTAGCATCTTGTTACTGTTACATTTATTGTTGTGAAAAAAAATTAGTCCAGAAGTAAAGATTGCGTTGGGACAAGTCGCTAGGCAGTACTGGAAGCAAGACTGGACGAATCGTTTTCGGCTTCTCGCCGCCTTCAGTAGCACGCCGCAAATTAATACTTCGGGTGGATATTTTTCCATTCCATTCCCAAGCTCTCGCCCGTCGGCTCTCTCCGAATTCTGTCTCGTTAGAGTCACGTGGACAAATTTAGGTCATATGAATTCTTAGAGAAGGCCCACATTCTCACATTGAATTATTGTCAGTACTTGCTTGGGTTGTTTTTATGTTATATATGCAGTTGTATGACACAATCTAGTGAGTGATTGTACAAAGTTTTCTTACAATACAGTTTATTCAATGGTGCAAACACTACTAACTCCCTAGTATCCCAAACGCGGCTTACAGAAGGAAAGGAAGTGGCCACCAGAAAAATAGAAAGTGTTAATAAACTGCAACATTAATGTGGCTGGTTTTATTCTACAGTTGTGGTTAACATTATTCAGTACGGATTATCAACGGTGTGAATATGTCGACCGTTTTTTCTTTCACATTTCGGCTACCACCTCCGGGAACCGGTTTCGACGCGAAAGTGGCCCGAAAAGGCGACAATATCCAAATATCTCCGACCGGGTCTAGAGACGGCGCCCGCCATTAGCCGGCCGGAGGTGGGAGTCGCGGCGACTTCGGTAGGGGGGAAGTTGACAGCTGTTGTGGACGCCGTGGTGGGGGATATTTGTGAAAGTGGTCTTATTTGGAAGCGTGCGGCCACCGCCGAAGCTATTACTAGGAGCTGAGTTTCGCTCGACGGTCCAGTCGTTGAGTACTCGCCAACCTGGGAACAAGGTGAGAAAACCCCCACTGAGCTACAAATAGTAACAATACTACTACTACTACTACTACTCGAGTCTCCCTCGAGTCCTTCTTCTATATATTATTCTCCTATCTTCTGACATTCTTCTTCTACTCTTCTTCTACTTGGGCTAGTTACTCTTTGGTAACAAAAAATACTTCAAGCTAGCACTGCCTGCTATTCTTCTTCTTCTACTACTACTACTACTACTACTACTACTACTACTCCTTCTACTTCTGTGTCTTCACGGTGCCACACTGTGTGTTGATTGCTTCTTCTATTCAATTCTATCTGGATCTGTGCTCTCCAACCTTTTCGGATTACCTTCTTCTGTACATACTATCTTTTATGGGACAGTGCTTATTATTTTACTGTTTTGTTTTGAGTGCACTTGCAAGAAATGTTTTAAGGACCGCAATGCGGGTTTGAAATTCCGGGCTTGTCCGTTCCAAAAGTAGACCGGTATTCGAATCGGTCCTGGCTAGGCGGTCAGCTTCTTTTGAATCTGAAAAGTGAGCCCGACTGCGGATTGCAGTGATTTTCGAGATTAGGCTGCGATGAGCCACCTTCTACTATCTATAAAGCCCGACTATATATACATAGTCCTCGAGATGCCCTATAGTTTTCTCAAATTTCAATCTATTTTTTTGACAAATTGTATCCACATTCCGGCCAATTTATAATTGAATACGAATTAACAAATTCTGATATCGTTCTAAAACTCGGACTAACAGGTCGGTTGTTTCCCGCAACGGATACATATAATAATCCCGTATTATTTTTGTTTCCCGTAAATTCCATAAATATTGAATGATCTTGATTAGCCTGACGTCTTTTCCGCGAGATGAATTTTAAAATGTCCTGGAACGCGAATAACGTCCACGTGAAAATGATATCAGATATTAGGTCCGAGAAAAGTTATTGGAGCCTAGAACCGAGGGTCGAAAATTCAAAGATACTAAATCCATTAAAAATAGATGCGGAAAATAAAAAATGTTGGCACTGGATTTATAGGGCGTAGACGCGGAAAGACAAGTTTCCTCTAATTAATGGCCGATTTGAAATATCCCCCCTCCCGGGTCTTCATTAGGAAAACCTCCGGTGAATATTCAGATTCGATTCCAACAACTATTTTATACAGAATGCGTATTGGAAACGTGTCCAGGCTCGTTTGTTCAAGCGGCGTATTTCCCTAATGGAAATTCCTCGATTCGCCTCAAGGAGTTTGGATGGCTTAAGCCGAAAAGATTACTGCACATGCAGTGGCACGACTAGCATAACTATAATTCATAGGTGGTAGATATTTCAAATTTTATATAATTTTTAGTATGAACCGAGTTTTAGAAACTTCAAAAAATATGCAATACTCAATTCATAGTACGAGACGAGCAACGATTAATTCGCAAAACTTCGAAGAAAAAATGAAAAGGGAATCATCGTATCAGATTTTTGGGACACACACACATATATATATATATATATATATACATTGCGCATAAATTGTACATAATACAGTATAGTTTAGAACTGTACATACATATTTTGGGTTCGACTAGACAATATTGTCTAAAATAAGTTGCAGTAACGGGATCTAAGTGAATATTTTGCTTGTAGATTTACTTTATTACAGACTTGTATATACATGTTGGATGGAGGGTCCCAACTCGTGCATGCGTTATTCCTAGAGCCCATGAAGTGACCGGGGACTTTAGATGAATCTTTTACAAAATATCACGTTTCATCTCTTGGGGGACTCTCCCACCGCGATTTCGTTGTCATGTACAAAACCGCTCTTAATTAGAGAGTGAATCGCCCATAAAACAAAGTGTGAGCAATTTTACGACCGCCCCCGATTAATTAGCGCTCTATTTACAAACAGTATAACCGCTTTCCGGGAAAGTGTTTTCCCGAACTCCGCATTGTTTTCAGGACGTGGGGGGGGGGGGTGTTCAACCGAAAGCCCGGGTGAACGGCCCGCGGCGTCTTCTGATTTTCTGGAAACTTTCTCGGCCGGTGGCGCAACCGTGTCCGAGCGTGCTTTCAATGCTTAACCGGCTTTGGTCGGCGGCCAGACTCGGCGGGGACTTTCACCCGCGCGTTGCGCAAGCCCCGGCCGCGGACATGTGCCGGACGAGCGACTCGGGAGAATTACGTTTCTGTTTTTTCCCCCTTCACCTCTCTCCCGTCCGGGAGCACAATCCCCCGACCTGGATGTCGCAACCGGGACTCCCGGACCCATTGTTCTCGGTAAACAAAGTAACGAAAAAAACTAAAGGAGCCCACATTTCGAAAATCGTACACGGCTTTCTGAACTTCGACACAACGTTTCGACACACTGCTGACTAGAGCCTAAGAACAAAAAAACCTCTCAGGAAATATCGAGGAGGCAAGGGAAATTTCAAGCTCCTATTATATCGTTCCTATACTGACTTTGAGATCTTTTAACTAGGTCAGTACTACAGCCTTGAATCTAATAGTAAATACAATTATGTATATCTGTATACATAATTCAAAACGTTTCCCCGAAAGCGGTTATTATTTGTAAACACAACTCTGTATATGATTATGACAAGGTCGTAAACACGTTGAGACTGGTTCTATCAGGTATTCAAAACGGCGCTCTGCGATACGAACGCCTGGTGTTGAAGCGAAATTGAATTCGCAATTAAGGCTATTACGGATGGCGAATTTTTCGTGTATTTTTGAACATCCCTTTTATATAAATATATATTCCAAATATATAGGCAAAAATACGGGCAAATCTGCTGTCGTAAAACGAAGAAAATATGAGTAGTAGCTCGCAGGGTTTAGGAATGTCTGAGATTCGTTATCATATCTCCTAGTCTTGTTTGCCCTGAGACTGAATCCGTTGCTGATTCTCGCCATTGTGATTAGCAGTTTTTCTTTCTGAGTACCGGGCAATTAGTATCACAGAAAATCCTATTTAGAATGGGGCCGCCTATCGAGTGTTCCGGACACATACGGAGAAATCCACGTTTCTTCGTTGGCCACTGAACGGGAGCATACATTCTGTTGTGTTCTCGCCCGGGGCGTTATACCGTAACGTGGCCCGCTTATAAAAGCACGATTTTAAACATCCAAAGCCGCTCTCTATCTATCTCTCTCTCTCTCCTGCCTTTCACTCACCCCGGTGTGTCCACTCTCGCTATCGGCCGGGAGAAAGTGTTTCTTCCCTCACACGCGCTCCGTCGAGCCCGGGTCCTAAGGGAAATGCCAACGGGTCGAAGTTGAAGGCCTCGCTTTCTATATAATTATACAGGAGAGTCGCAATGTTTTTTCGAAACTCGAATTTGACCTCGAACAACTCTCATCGCCAGTAGACCAGATTTTCAGGATTTTTCTAAAATAAATACAATAAGTTTTGACGCCACCATCGGTTTTCTCAATCATATGTTAATACATTTGCTATTGTAAAAGGTCCTCGTCTTAATAAGTCGTGGTTTGGTAATTACAGTTTCCATTGGCCTAAAGTTACGGATTTGAGTATCCGGAAAGCACTTCCAGACGTTCATCTGGTATCGTAAATATAAAATTTCCCAAATGTCGGAATGGGCCAAGCTGTGAAATCTTTTTGTGTCGAGCGAATCGGTGGGACATTTCCTGAATGTATTTACGTACCGGTTGAATAACATATCCCGAAATATTCCCCCCCCCCTCATATGGGCTGCGGCCAAAACTCGTAACTATCGTTGACCCGTCCGATCTTCTTAATCAAAATCCCATTTGGACGAACCGCATTGGACCAGATGTCGGGTCAGATCGAATTTGTTTTTGTAAAAAGCCTGTGGTTGCGCAAACTGTCTGAGTTGTGGAACGACTTTTAGTCGTTTCGAAAATTTAATATACTCAAAATAATTTTAATTCAGTTTAGAATACCCGTCTTGTGGTCTGCGAGGGGTTGGAATACCGTAGATTTCATGTGTTTCTGTCCCTTGTGAGAGTGCACCCAACGAAATTGAATTTAGTACATTTCCGAACCACACTCAGGGGGGCGCTAGTTAATCTATATCTAATAATTTTTATTTAAAGAGAAAGCAAAACTTTCATAGACGCATAAAAACTTAATATTGTAAGATAAAAATAAAAAGGTAAGTTATAAAAAATGTGCTGTAAAATATGCTTAACTAAAGTTCATTGGGTGCACTTGCACCGATTAACTAGATCACTAAAAATAAACTTTTTTCAATACATTTTGAACCAACAGGAAAACTTTTATGATGCTAAATACACCTTTATGATGTAACACACTTTTATGATGCAATACTAGATAGGTCATATCATATATTTGGAAGTCAGAACCTAAAAGAACGATTTTCAGCATCTAAAATTAAATTGTAGCCGGTTATTTCAAACTGATTGCAGTAAATTAATTCGGTTTTTTGTAGAAAATATACGCGTGCCAAATAAATGGATATTTATATCTTAATACGAAAGGTTACAGGGAATTCTGTCCTTGTTCCTGACAGGTAATCTAATTTACCCGAGGACAGTGTATTTAAAAAACATTTTTTTACTAAAATCAAGCGGTTGATATAATGGGAGAAATATAAATGTAGAGTCCGGGCAGAAGGGGGATCTTACGATAAGTGAGTATGCAAAGTAAAGGCAGTTCGATTTTAATTTTTTGTTGCCAAAGTTTTTTATTTCCTTTTTAATTAAGTTTCCGAAAAAAGACGCCGTTTCGTCCTTCGCCGCCGTTCGAGGTCGTCCGGTATTGGGACAGGATTTTTTTCTCTTCAGATTATGGATTTTGTTGCCCGGAGAGATTTTTGCGTCCGGTTCTCTCCGGAGTCCCCAATGGGGCCGGGGAAGTCAGGGGAACATTCGGAACATTGCCCAACTGAGGGCGAACAATCGCCGGAACAACGCTAAATGGTAGGAAGCCCCGGGGCCCGGCGGAATAATGGAGTTTCACACTCGACAACGCGCCGCCTCTGGAAAAGCCCCGCTAATCGCTTCCTGGAGAGATATCTGAGTTTCGTTCCTGTCCAGCCTTTTGTTAATTTTAATCACTCGAGCCCGTCCGTGTTACGGATTCAATACGCAGTTTAAATTAAGGATGCGGTATAACGCCACAAGTTTAGGCCTATGGCTTCCCCTCTGTTGTATTCCGCTAGCGATACAGGGACCCATACTGTTACTATGACTGTTCGTAGGATGCTTCGGGCTTGAAGCCTACTCAATTTAGTACTAACGTTTAATACCGAAACATAAATGGAAAAAATATATTTGACTGGAGAGACAGTTGACTGAAGTTAATGGGCTAGTAGCACTGGCAACGTTCCGGATCCTTCCATCTCTGGGCAGATTTTCTTCTTCTTTAGCGGTCTAACCACGTCACGGTGATTGGTTCTCGAGGTAAAAATCCCACCGGTTTTCTGCTGAATGAAAAATTCCGGGAATGGAAAGAAACCGGCAAAACATTGCGGCTGACCCATTTTCCAGATCTAACTTAAAATGAATACAATTATTCCACTAGGACCAACTCTTCGAAAAATCGGGAAGTTGTTTCGTGTTGAATCTTGAACATGAATTAATTCTAAAATTTTCGCCACATCGCAATATTAAAAGAAAAACTTGATCGGCTATTCAAAATTTCATCGCGAACCAGGAAAATATTAATTAACGCGTGCTGGTCATATAATAATTACTCCCTTCGTACTAAGACTGGGTCTTATATAAGGTCCCGCTTCACGCCTTAAACAAGCCGCCATATCGCAAGGGCCAATATTTAGTCGGTGCAGATAAAACAATTGAGAAACACAAGACATTTTTACACAGTACGGCTTTTCTAAAAGTTGTATGCAAATGTCCAACTTCAGTATGTAAAGAAGGGGCTTTTGTTAAGCGCGGAGGTCGTGATTCATCGGAGCGTTGGCGCATCCTGGAGTTTTTTTTGTTTCTATTCCCTTCTCCGTTTCCACTGGGCGTTGTTAGGATCGTTCCTTAAAAGGCTCAGGGCACTCAGGCGAGGCCGCTCGTGGGCGCCAACCCCCGCCTCCATTCGAATGAGAGATCAGACTCCGATTGAACAATACAGTATGTTTTATACAATATGTTTTATCAATAGACTAAATTAATGAAAAGCTCGTTTCCGAGCAATGTACAGGCCCCGCCACATGGAGGCGTTCGCGTTGAGAGGTCCGCGTAAAAACTTACACGAGGCGTGTACCATCCATAGTGGATCCGGGTTCTGTCCAACGTGTTTATGAATTATAGTTAAAATCCCAGATTCGTGTTCGGAACCGGTTCGGAAGGGAGGATTAACACAAAAATTGTGAAACCAGTTACTTAAAGGGGCTAAGTGCTTCATAAAGCCAACAATGGGACAGCGGGCCATGCCCATTATTGCTCAATAGGCGACTCTTCTCACAATCACAAGTGATATGGCCACATCCTCCTTCGACCGTCACGCCGAGGGTTATTTCAATTTTTTTTCTGCTCTCACAATCTTTCTTGTCATGGTTGAGAAATAACATAATACTTTTATTGTTTCGAGAGTTGTAGAATTGGTTGGGAACGACGGCGACGTGCGGCTCACGGCCGAACGATGTACTCGTCTTTAATTAAAAGGTATTATTATTTATAGCCGATTCAAAATTTAGGATCCCTTTTAAGTGGAAACAATTTCGTAGGTTCTTTATTATGAATTTCGTTTAGGTGACGTAACACCGAATGCGATGATTCGTCTTCTGACTACTTTATTCTTGTGCCAGAACGGTTTCGGGTTTACGACTTCTTCAATAGCGTTCCGCCAGTAGTTCACCACTAATTATCATAGTTTTCTCGATCTTCTGTCTCCCCCCTCGTTTTGCAAAAGACCGAACCAGCGAGACGAGACAGAAGATCCAAATTCCAAACTATCAGGAATTTCTTGAAAGTTGGTTGGGGGAAAATTAGCCGAGATATTGTGTCGATTATGAAAGCGTCAGTCGAAAGTTGTGTGATACGGCATATTTTTTTTTTCATTCGGTGTCTTAATGCTTAATTATAGATTCAGAGTTCATTGCACAATCCCCAGTCGGACACCGATCGGCGCTCTGGGCTACGCCTTCGGGCCACCCTTTATATAAACCGATTTATTCTTTCACCTTTTCGTGTCTCCCACTCCAATTTCTCCCACCTGAAAAATTTGTTTTCCGCTTGTTTTTCTTCCTTCTTGGTCTCTCTCTCTCTCTCTCCCCCCGTTCCCCTTTCTTCGCTCGACGGGTGGGTGCGTCGGCGATCTAACCGACCCACAGAACGGTTCGGGCATTCGGCCGAGGTAGGTTGTCCAACGGAGCGGGCGGCTTAGTAATGAGGTACGGACCTATTTATAATGCACATATTCATATTCCATACATGAGTTATACACTGGTGAATATATACTGGGGGGATGCCAAACGTGAGAGATAAGGACTTGCAATAAGTTGGACACACAGTGTGTTTGGGCTATATATGAATTTAGCTGAGTGTAGAATTACCTTGTACTTTATATTTTTTCCACTGAAATTTAACCTATGATCAGTATTTTAAAAAGTAGTTCATTTTTCATTCATCGGGCTTTCATTTGTTCACAACATCGCGACGGACCATCGACATATGGTACAGACTTTGTCCTTTTAGTCCGGATAGATTTACAGCTTTTGGATACTTCGATATTCTGCTTGGTTCATTAATTTCTGACAATAGCAGTGCTACATTGACATCAGTGTTGTTCTGATGACGGTGAAAAACCGAAAGTGGTCTGACTGATAAGGGTTATGATAAAGTAGTTTTCTCGATATTCTGTCTCATCTCGTCCGTTTGGTCTTTTGCTGGACCGGTTTCAACACGATTTGAACACGAGACCGGTCTAGCAAAAGACCGGACACGCGAGAGGAGACAGAAGATGGAGAAAACTACGGTATTACAAAACCTAGCGGGTTATTTAACAGATATTCCAAACTGGTTATGATATTACAACGTTCCATCGTATATCTAATATAATCAGGACCATATTCATCATTTGTGTGTACATTATATATATATATATATATATATATATATATATATATATATATATATTCACCTATTAATCTAGTAAAATTGTATAAGCCCGACTAACCCAGTGAGCAAGGTGAGCCCGTTCGAATGACCCGTTTCAGGACCTTCCTCACCAAACGCTTCCCTTTTCCTGTACGCCCATTACAATTGTAAATAGGCTTCTAACACAATAATGCGTTTTCGACGGCAGACCTGTTGAAAACATTGCCTTTTCCGTTGTCTGTTTGGAGATAGAAACTGTGGCAACACTGCTGTGTAAATATGTGCGAGCAGCGTCTGTTAGAATTGCGGCTGTGGACTGTACTGTAATATGATGAACCCTTCCAGGCGAAATTAACTGCGAAATTAAATCAATTCCCGACTCCAAAATTTCTTCACAATTTTTTATGTATTCTTAAAATTAAATTCCATCACAAAGTGCATATTTTACTGCAGCACTGCATTAATTAACCGAACAGTACGGTTGAGAAAGTTATCTGTCCAGTTCTGAAATGTTGTGACATTGAAAATACCGTAACGCTTTCAAGGACCCCTCAGTGTCGCTCCTTTCATGGACGCGGACATTCTTTCCCGACTTTTAACGGGATTCCGATCAGCCTTGAACGTTCAATCGTGTAGAAATAAATCGCTAAACGAATTAATAATAATATGGGAAGTATTATGGAGTACCGATTTAAAAATTGCATTTTATATTCACACAACGCCCTGGTCTGGAAGGGTTCGGTCTTGCAATAACCCCCCGCGGTATCATTTCGTTGTTTCATTAACAGCGGGAACAAAACAGAAATTTCTCCACGAAAATTGCTAGACCCCCCCACAATTGGGATTCTGTCTGTGTTCCAGAAAAATGCCGCCGGAAGAAAACGGATGAAGCGGGAAAAAACGATGACGTCGTACGGGAAAAGCTCGACCGAGTCGATTCGGCCCGGATGACCATGACCCTCAGTCTCGGTAAGGTTAATTCATTTCCTCGGTGTTTTCACCGGTCGGAATTTGTCAAAATTATTTCCATATCTTTTCCTAAGGGGAACTACGAAAAAAGAATCTGTTAGACAAAGAAAATAGAACAGGGAATTCCCGATCTTTTATGAAACACGAATAAATTTATAATAAATGTGAGGGCTCCCAACAAATGCCCTATGCCAAACAGATTGCACGCGAAAACGGTTGCCCCAGTTGAGTTGATTGCGCAATCGTGAATATAGATTGATTTGCAATAATTTTTATATTCGGTAAGCTGCGGTCTGTTAAACGCGAGAGGGAGCCCTCCCGGGTCCGGTCCGGTTTCAATAGGTCAGGGGGGCCACCACATCTTTTTTTTGGCCCCGCCTGTCTTGTGAAATTGGACCAGGGATTTTTTTTTCCCTTCCAACAATCCGGTTTTCTGGCCGCTATTAGCGTAAAGCGCCACGCCCTGTCATGACCCGCTGTGGGGGAGGGGGACTTTCTCTTTTTAAAAAACGGCTTAGAAAGCGAGCTCGCCCCTTCAAGGTCCACCGCCTACCGGCCATTTTGAATATTACAGATTTTCATGATTATTACCTCTCGAAACTTAACAGATTTCAGAATTAGGTCTTTTTAAACTCACGGTCCTCATTATTCCCTTATTCTTCAAGAATGCGACTCTCCTCCCCACAACAGCAAAGCGGGATCTCTGTAAATCCATTTTCCACACTCGATCGATTACAGTATTCGACTATTCATTACTTTTCCCATTTAATCACGCTAAGAAATAATAATAATAATTGGTGACGGTAGGGATCATTTTTCTATCGCTCGTTTCGTCCTCACCTAGACCATCGCCAACGGTACGATACATTCCTTATAATATGCTACATTTCATGAAATTTCTGGAGGGCATAAAAAACTGTAATACAGCTGAAGCAGTGCATTACATAATAAGCCAGTACGAAATGTTACAAAAGAATATGATAATTTCGTGACTAAATTGATCACGTCTGAGATGATGGGACTGGCGTTACGCCACAGTGGCAGTTGGTTTAGGTAGATAAACTATAAACAGAATTCCTTATTAAGTATTGTTCCGTGTTATGCATACAATCGCGCTCATCATGTCTGGGAAATCGAGATTTATAGACAACCGGAGGTTGGGCCTGAATGTTCGACGCCGCAGTGAGATAATATCGAACTAAACGGATAATTAGAACACTCTCCTCGGTGCAATCGGCGGTAGTTACTTACAGAGTGGTCCCACTGGTGTTAAGTAGGGCGATAGTGTCGCAACTCGGGTCGCCTGAAATGACTGCCCGCATTAGCCGGCATCTAGTGCGGGATGCAATCCAGTTCCAATGAACCGGAACGTGGAGCCCAATTAGAAGACGGAGAGAGCGTATCGACGATTGCTCAATTTGAGTGTCGCTTTCAAACTTTTTTCGCTCGAAATCCACGCCTTGCACTCCAATTGCTTTGCCGCGACTGCAAATGCCGTCTGCGGGTTAACGAAGTTGAGAAATATTCAATGACAAAAGTTGGACACGGACCTCAGGCACCTACTGCAATGTTATCGTTCGTAAGATCTGTTTTTTCGATTTGGTCATCCGCCAGATTGGTCCAAATTAAATTTTCTTCTTGCCATCGTCACTTCCGACGAAGCGCTCTTCTGTCATCGCTCCTATTTACTGCACTGCTGTCTAGTTTCTGACTGAAAATAGTGTCGATATTGCAAAACTGAGCGGGCCCCCAATGGTGGTACCTTCCGTCCACTGCCGATTACGGATGCCCTAAAAATATCTCAATACTCCTTTGTGTCCCAAAACGCGTTCCAATGTACATAACAGCCTTGTAAAGCTGGCTGTCTGTGGGACAGGATGAAGGTTCTAGTGGTACTGGTGGCCGTGCTGGTGGCGGCTTCGGGCATGCCGGCATATCCTGACAGCCCGAGACCGCCTTCTCGTAACAGAGGGAGGACCGATTGCTCCGGATTTGTCGGATTCACGGGCATGGGAACTTCGAGGGTGCACGCGACGGGCCTCATATCCTACAGGGAGGTGCCCTTCAAAAGAAACATATCCTTCGAAAATGAGACTGGACATTTCACCGTCCGCTGTCCCGGATACTACCTAATCAGTTTCGCGGCCTACGGCAACTCTGCCAACACCAGGTGAGAACATTTTCTTTTTGTTCATTGAGTCGTCTGGTTGGCGTGGGTTCTTTGAAATTGACACCTTCTTAGATGATTATTTCCCCTCGTTCCTGAGTACACTCGATCCCATTCTTTCTCATCCCGCTTGCGCACTCCAAGTGGCCCGATGCACTGTTCACTCGTGTTTGTTTGTTACTTTATTTTGGAAGAGTTCTCCATCGGGGAATCGTTCAATCCGAGCCGCGCATCATCGTTCTCTAGCGCATCCCATTTTCCGCCTTATCTCATTTGTTTCACGGCTTTAGTACAGACAGGCAAGTCGAGATGCCGACTGTCTACAGCACTCACTCAAATGAAGCCCCGGGAACCTTGTAAAGTGCGAATCTCGTCCTATGCACTTTCCCACCGAACTTCAGTAGCTCTTCATTAATGCCTATTCATTACTTCAGGGTAATACTGAAGAAGAGGTCGATCAAAACCAACGCCTGGACGGATGTGGCATCGGCAGGGGGTTCTAACAGCGGAGGTGGATCCAACCAAGTAAGATACCTTATTGTATTATTTGTAGGATTATATTTATTTTTATGTTTATATTATTTATCACACTAGAAAGTCAGGTGGGCTGCTGGTGTGGCCTATCCCACATATCAAATAGTTCTTCCCCCGCGCCCCCAATAGTACTGGTACCAAGTTTTGCGAGAAGTAAAAACTTGGGACCGAACATCCCAAATTTATTATCTTTTTAACGCGAACTTTATTTTCATGGGGATTTTCGAAATAATCTCCTCCTTTGTTCCATTGTTTCCAGGTCGTCATAAGCATGGCGGAAAACGAAGAGGGCGGAGTGTTCCTGGCGGCGGGTAACATCGGCACTGCCAACGACAGGCAGGCGCCGTCGACCACCTTCACCGCCGTCAAACTTTGAATTGAACTTGACTTCGCCACAGTAAGTCCGGAAGGTCCCCGAGCCCCGTTTTTCATTCAACCCACCCTCTCGTATCCCACCTGCCAGTTTGGGTTCTGAGTACGCAGAGAGAAACATTGAATATAAACAGTTGTTTGAATGACGAGTCTATATTCAAAATTCGTGGTAATACAAGCACAGTACAAACTTTCTAGTCGATCTGCACCCGTGGTAGTTCTCAGACTGAACATTGGCTAAAAATGTCATCTATCTTTGTAATATATCTTTAATTCTACTTAAATCTCTGTCTTTTCTGTTCTACTTTTCGCCTTCCTTATTTCTTCCCTTCTTTCTCTTTCTAATCTATTTCACTTTACTATCTACTTTATGTTCTTTCTTAACTAACTTTACCTGATTCTACCTTTCTATCTCTCATTTTCTCTTTTTTCACTATTACTATATATTGTACGTATATCTTATCTTCACTGTATTTGTTCTTCTCTTTTCTCGATATCAAAATAGTTCTGAATTTTAAATTATTTATCTCATTCTAAGTCTTCTGCAATTACTTACATATTTCTTTTCTATTTCTACATATTCCTTACTGTCTTCTATATTCTTTCCTATAATCTCCAATACTGCTTCTCGTACTTTTTCTCATCTTGTCTGTATTCTGTTTTCTTTCTTGATTCTATATATTTGATTCTATGTTATCTTTCCACTTCTCGATTTTCTCAAAATGAATTCTCGTCTATTCTTTCTTCTATTTACCTTCATTATGTTCTGTCGTTTATTTTCTGCGTTGTCTCATTGCTCTCTTCTATTTTTTCTTTACTATGTTCTCTCGTTCATTTCTCTCTAATATATTATCTTTACTATGTTCTCTCGCTCCTCTCTCTTCCATTATCTCTTGACTATTTTCTTTCGTGTCATTTCCCTCTTCTAATTGCTCTTGTCTTATTTCGCTCTTCTATTTTCTCTTGACTACGCACAATCGTCTAAATTACCCTTCTACTTTCTTATTACTATGTTCTCTCACTCCTCTCTCTTCCATCTTCTCTTGACTATGGTCTCTCGTGTCATTTCTCTTGTCTTATTTCGCTTCTTCTCTTGACGACGCACTATCGTCTAAATTATCCTATCCACTCTCCTATTATTATGTTCTCTCGTCTCATGGCCCTCTTCTATTTTTTCATTACTATGTTCTCTCGTCTTATTCCCCTCAATATATTTTCTTTATTATGTCCTCTCACTCCTCTCTCTTCCATCTTCCCTTGACTATGTTCTTGACTATGTTCGTGTCATTTCTCTCTTCTAATTTCTCCTATGTTCATTGGTCACAATTTTCCCTTCTACTTTTATTTTGATTATATTCTCTCTTCTTTTTTCTCTACTATGTTCTCTTGTCTCATTTGTCCCGTCAATTTTATCTTGACTATATTCTCTCTTCTTATCTTTTGTTTTATTTATCTTGTTTACGTTCTATCCTTTAAATTCTCTATTCTATTTTCTCTTGAGTGTGTCCTCTTGTCTCAATTTTCACTTCGTCTTTCTCTACATTATATTCTCTTATCCCATTTCCCCCTTCGATTTTGCCTTGACTATATTTTCTTGACTATGTTCTCTCTTCTTATTTCTCTGTTCTGTTTTCTCTTGACTATTTTGCGTTATATTTTCACTTTCACTTTCATTCTACAATTTTCTTTCACATTAATTCCCCGGTCTCACTCTCCCTTTTCTTTCTCTTCAGTATGTATAATTTCTCTCTTCAATATTTCCTTAGACTATGTACTCTCGACTCAATTTTTTCATCTACTTTCTCTACACTATGACCTCTTGTCTTATTTCTCTATTATATTATCTAATCTACCTTCTCTTGACCATATTCTCTTGTCTCATTTCTCTCTTCTATTTGCTCTTGACTGTTTTTGCGTCCAAATTTTCCCTTCTACTTTTTCTCTACTATGTTCTCTCGTTTCATTACTCTCTTCTATCTTCTCTTTACAATATTCTTTCATTTCATTTCTCGCTTCTATTTTATGTTTACTATGCTTTCATGTCTTAATTCTCTCTTCTATCTTCTCTTGACTCTGTCCTCTCGTCTACATGTTCCCTTCTACTTTCTGTTTATTATGTTCTCTCGTTTCATTTCTCTCTTCTATTTTCTCTTCACTATATTCTCTCAGTTTATTTCTCTCTTATATCTTCTTTTGTCTCTGTTCTCACGGCTCATATTTTTTTCTAATTTCTCTTCACTACATTTTCTTCGCTAATTTCTCTCTTCTATTATCTCTTGACTATGTTCTCTCGTTTGATTTCTCTCTTCTATTTTTCCTTTCGTATATTCTCTCGGTTTATTTCTCTCTTATATCTTCTCTTACCTCTGTTCTCACGTCTCAATTTTCTTTTCTAATTTCTCTATACTATATTCTCACTGTCGTCTAATTTCTCTCACCTATTTTCTCTTACCTATGTTCACTAAACTTATCTCTCCTATTTTCTCATAACTATATTCTATGGTCTAATTCTCTCTTCTATTTTATTTTGACTATTTTCTCGTTACATTTCCCTCTTCTAGTTTCTCTCATCTATGTTCTCTCATCTCTCATCTCATTTCTCTCTTCTACTTCCCACTGACTATGCTAATAAACTAGGAAATTAAGACACTAATAATTTCCCCCTTGCTGTTTTTCTTGAATATGTTCTTTCGTCTTATTTCTCTTCTATCTCCTCTTGGCTATGTGCTCTGGTCTAAATTCTCCCTTCTACTCTCTCTTGACTATTTTCTCACATCTTATTTCCCTCTTCTATTTTGTCTTTACTATGTTCTCTTCTTTTATAAACTTCTCTATCTTTGACAATGCTCTCTCGTGTCAGTTCTCTCTTCTATTTTCCCTTTTACTATGTATTCTCGCCTAAATTTTCCTACTACTTTCTCCATTCTGTTCTCTCGTTTCATTTCTCTCTTCTATTTTCTCTTCATTATATTCCCTAAACTAAGTTCTCTCTTCTCTTTTATCTTGACTATGTTCTCTGATCTCAATTTCCTCTTCTACTTTCTCACTACTACGTTCTCTTGTCTCATGGCCCTTTTCTATTTTTTCTTTACTACGTTCTCTCGTCTTATTTCCCTCATATATTTTCTTGACTATGTAAGACGGGACTTTTTCTCTTTTCTATTTCCCCTCGACTATGTCCTCTAGTCTCATTCACTCTTCTATTTTCTCTTGACCATATTCTCATTATACATCTCTCTTCTAGATTATCCTAAGTTCTCTCCTTTCTCTTCTATCTTCTATTTTCTCTTGACTATGTTCTTTTGTCTAATTTCTCTCTTCTGTTTCCTCTTGCCTATGTTCTCGACATTTCTCTCTTCTATATTATATTGACTATATTCTCTCGTCTTATTTCCCCCTTCAATTTCCTCCTGACTATGTACTATTCCCTCAATTTCCGCCTTCAGTTTCGCCTTAGTTTCTCTTCTATTTTCTCTTTACTATATTCTCTTGTCTTATTACTCTCTTCTATCTTCTCTTGAATATGTTCTCTGACCTAATTTCCCTCTTCTATTTTCTCTTTACTATGTCCTCTTCTTTTATTCTCTCTTCGATTTTACCTTGATTATGCTCTCTCGCGTCAGTTCTATCTTTTATTTTCCATTTGTCTATGTACTCTCGTCTAAATTTTCCCTACAACTTTCTCCATAATATGTTCTCTCGTTTCATTTCTCTCTTCTCCTTTCTCTTGACTATATTCCCTAAACTAATTTCTCTCTTCTCTTTTATCTTGACTATGTTCTCATCTCATTTCTCTCTTATATCTTCTCTTCACTATGACTCTTCTCTTCCTCTCTTATTTCTCTTTCCTATTTGACTATTTTGAGATATATTTCTCTTTTACTTTTACTTCTCTTATTTTCTCACACGTATTCTTGCCCCAGCCTCCCTGTTTATCTTGACTATGTTCTCTCGTCTCATTGCTCTCTTAATTTTTTCATTACTATGTTCTCTCGTTTCAATTCCCTCTTCTATTTTCTCCTATGTTCTCTGGTCGAAATTTTCCGTTCTACATTCTTTTGACTATATTCTCTCTTCTTATTCTTAATTATCTTGTTCATGTTCTGTCCTCTTGTCTCAATTTTCCCATCTTTCTATTCATTATATTCTCTTCTCTTATTTCTCCCTTCAAGTTTGCCTTGACTATATTCTCTCGGCTTATTTCTCTCGTCTAAACCCTCTTGAATGTTTTGCGTTATATTTTATCTTTCACTTTCATTCTTCAAGTTACTCTCACATTATACCCCTGGTCTGATTCTCTCTTTTCGTTTTCTTCACTATCGTCTAATTTCTCTCTGTTTTCTCCTGACTATGATCTCTCTTTTCATTTTTCCTCTCTTCTATTTTGGCTTGAATATGTTCTGTTTTTATTTCTCTCTTCTGTTTTCTCCTGACTATTACCTCTCTTTTCATTTCTCTCCTCTAATTTTTCTCTCACTGTGTTCTCTTCTCTAATTTCTCTCTTCTGTTTCCTCTGACTATGATCTCTCTTTTCATTTCTCTCTTCTATTTACTATTTACTATGTTCTCTCATCTCATTTCTCGCTTCTATTTTCTCTTTACTATTTTCCCTAGTCTTATTTCTCTCTTCTCTCTTCTTTTCAATATGTTCTCTCGTCTCATTTCCCTCTTCCATTTTTTCTTGTTTATGTCTCTAGTTTAATCTTTCTCTTCTATTTTGTAATGAAATGGGAATGAAAATGTTCTCTCGTTTAATTTCTATATTCTAATTAATTCTATATTCTTATTTCTATATTCTCTTTTCTATATTCCCTTTTACTATATACTCTCGTTTCAGATTTTCCTTCTACCATATCTTCAATGTTCTCTTTTCTGTCTTCGCGTGACTGTTTTCTCTCGTTTAATTTCTCTTTTCTGTTTCCTCTTGACTATGTCCTCTCGTATAATTTCTCTCTTCTATTTTCTCCTGTCTTATTTTCTCTTCTATTATCTCATAACTATGAGCTGTCATTTCATGTCTCTCTTCTATTTTCCCCCTTTACTATGGTTCCCTGTCATATTATTGTCTTCCAGTTTATCTTGATTATTTTCTCTCTTCTCATTCCTCATCTCTTGACCAAGTTCTTTCGTCTAATTTCTCTCTTCCTGTCTTCAGTATGTTCTTCCGTTCGTCTCTTCTATCTTCTCTTTACTATATTATTTTGTCTTATTTCTCTTGTCTATCTTGTCTTGACTATGTTCTTTCGTTTAAACCTGCCCTTCTAATTTCTCTTGACTATTTTCTCAACTCTATTTTCTCTTTACTATATTCTCTTGTCTTATTTCTCTCTTCTATCTTCTCTTGTCTTCGCACTATCGTCTAAATTATCCCTTCTCTTTACTATGTTCTCAAGTCTTAATCCCCTCTTATATCTTCTCTGGACTATGTTCTCTCGTCTCAATTTTCTCGTCTAACTTCTCTATTCTCTTTTATCTTGATTATGTTCTCTAGAATCAAATTTCCCTTCTAAATTCTCTTCACTATGTTCCGTCTTCTCATGTTTCTCTCTTTTTTTTCTTGAATATGTCTCTCGTTTAATTTTCTCTCTTCTATTTTCTCCCCTACTATGTTTCCTGTCATATTTCTCTGTTCCAATTTAACTTGACTATGATATCTCGTCTCTAGTTTCTCTTCTTCGTTTTCTTCACTATATACTTTCGTTTAATTTCCCTCTTCTATTTTCTCTTGTCTCTGTTCTCTCGGCTCAATTTTTGTTTTTTCTCTTTACTATATTCTCTCGTCTAATTTCTCTCTTCTCTTTTATCTTGACTATGTTCTCTTGTCTCATTTCTCTCTTATATCTTCTCCTGTCTATGTTTTTACGTCCAAATTTTCCTTCTACTGTCTCTCTACTCCGTTCTCTCGTTTCATTACTTTTTTCTATCTTCTCTTTACAATATTCATACGTTTAATTTCTCACTTCTATTTTATGTTTACTATGTTCTTATGTCTTATTCTCTCTTCTATCTTCTCTTGACTATGTCCTCTCGTCTACATTTTCCCTTCTACTTTCTCTTGACTATATTCTCTCGTTTCATTTCTCTCTTCTATTTTCTCTTCACTATATTCTCTCGGTTTATTTCTCTCTTATATCTTCACTTTACAATATTCTTGTGTTTAATTTCTCGCTTCTATTTTATGTTTACTATGTTCTTATGTTTTATTCTCTCTTCTATCTTCTCTTGACTATGTCCTCTCGTCTACATTTTCCCTTCTACTTTCTCTTGACTATATTCTCTCGTTTCATGTCTCTCTTCTATTTTCTCTTCACTATATTCTCTCGGTTTATTTCTCTCTTATATCTTCACTTTACAATATTTATACGTTTAATTTCTCGCTTCTATTTTATGTTTACTATGTTCTTATGTTTTATTCTCTCTTCTATCTTCTCTTGTCTATGTCCGCTCGTCTACATTTTCCCTTCTACTTTCTCATGACTATGTTCTCTCGTTTCATTTCTCTCTTCTATTTTCTCTTCACTATATTCTCTCAGTTTATTTCTCTCTTATATCTTCACTTTACAATATTCTTTCGTTTAATTTCTCGCTTCTATTTTATGTTTACTAGGTTGTCATGTCTTATTCTCTCTTCTCTTGTCTATGTTCTTTTGTCTAATTTCTCTCTTCTGTTTCCTCTTGACTATGTTCTCTCGTTTCATTTCTCTCTTCTATTTTCTCTTCACTATATTCTCTCGGTTTATTTCTCTCTTATATCTCCTCTTGTCTCTGTCCTCACGGCTCATAATTTCTCTCTTCTATTATGTCTTTACTATGATCTCTCGTTTCATTTCTCTCGTCCTTTTTCTCTTCACTATATTCTCTCGGATTATTTCTCTCTTATATCTTCTCTTGTCTCTGTTCTCTCGGCTCAATTTTTTTTCTATTTCTCTTTACTATATTCTCTCGTCTAATTTCTCTATTCTCTTTTATCTTGACTATTTTCTCTTGTCTCATTTCTCGCTTGTATTTTCTCTTGACTATGTTTTTGCGTCCAAATTTTCCCTTCTACTGTCTCTCTACTCCGTTCTCTCGTTTCATTACTTTTTTCTATCTTCTCTTTACAATATTCTTTCGTTTCATTTCTCGCTTCTATTTTATGTTTACTATGTTCCCATGTCTTATTTCTCTATTCTATCTTCTCTTGACTATGTCCTCTCGTCTACATTTTCCCTTCTACTTTCTCTTTACTATGATCTCTCGTTTCATTTCTCTCGTCCTTTTTCTCTTCACTATATTCTCTCGGTTTATTTCTCTCTTATATCTTCTCTTGTCTCTATTCTCTCGGCTAAATTTTTTTTTCTATTTCTCTTTACTATATTCTCTCGGCTAATTTCTCTCTTCTCTTTTGTCTTGATTATGTTCTCTGGTCTTAATTTTGCCTTCTATTTTCTCTTGACTATTATCTCTCGTCTCATCTCCCTCTTCTATTTTCTCTTTACTATGGTCTCGTGTCTTATTTCTCTCTTCTATCTTCTCTCTTTTCATTTCTCGCTTCTATTTTCTCTTTACTATATTCTCTAGTCTGATTTCGCTGTTATATCTTTTCTTGGCTATGTTTTCCAGTTTCAATTTTTTTTTTACTTTCTCTTCACTATATTCTCTCGTCTAATCTCAATCTTCTCTTTTATCTTGACTATGTTCTCTCGTCTCATTTCTCTGTTCTATTTTCTATTTCTCATATCTCTCATTTAATTTCACTTTTCTATTTTCTCTTTACTGTATTCTCTAGTCTTATTTCTCTCGTATATCTTCTCTGGACTGTTTTCCCATTCATTATTCTCTTCCATTTTTCTCTTCACTATATTCTCTCGTTTATTTCTCTCTCTATTCCTCTCATTTCTTTTATCTGACTATGTTCTCGTTACATTTCTCTCCTCTCTTTTCTCTTGACTATATTTTTCGGCTTATTTCTCTCTTCTATTTCTTCTTTACTATTTCCTCTTGTCTCAATTCTCCCTTCTGCTTTCTGTTGACTTATGTTCTGTAGTCTCATTTCTCTCCTATTTTTTCTTGACTATGTTTTCTCAACTCTGTTCTCTCGTCTATTTACCCTTTATTATGTTCTCTCCTTTTATTCTCTCTTCTATCTTACGTTGACTATGTTCTCTTCTTTAATTTCTGTCTTCTGTTTTCTCTTGACTATGTTCTCTTGGCATATATTTTTATTACTTTTAATATTTGTAGTCATTTTTCCATTGCCTTTTGGCTATTATTCCTTGTCTACTTTCTCTGTTCTGCCTCGCTTGATAATATCTGTCTTGATACTTCTCGCCTATTTTCTGTTATCGTCTCTTATCTACTTTCTCTATTTTCTTTGACAATTCTCACTTGTTTTTTCATTACCTTGTATTATTTCCATTCTATTTTCTATCTTGTATTTTCATTTGTTTAATTTCTCTCTTACATTTTCTCTTATTATTTTGATTATTATCTTTGTGCGTCTATTTTCTCTGTTGTTATTTCTTAGTCTATTCTTGTCTGTTTCCCATCTTCTACTTTCATTGATATTCTATTTTACCTGTCTTTATATTTCTATCTATATATTTACTTTATATATCTCGTCCATTATTTATCTATTTCCGCACGTCAATTTTCTCTTGAGATATTTCTTCTGTACTCTCTAGAGTGATATTTCTCGTCTGTTTTGACACATATTTTGTCTACTTTACTTTACTTTTCTATTTTTTCTCTTTTATTTTCTCTCGTGTACTTTCTGTCTTTCATTTCCATTTTTCTAATTTCTCTCTCTTCTGTTATCGCTCTTATATTTTCTGCTATAGTCTAATGTCTCTTATATTTTCTATTGGATATTTAATATACTGATATTTCTCGTTTATTTTCATTTGTTCATCTTCTCTTGTTTATTTTATTCTGATAATTCATCTCTTCTCTTTTTTCTATATTTTTTCCTTATGTTTTCTCTTGTAATTTCTCTCTTCTATTTTCTGTTGTCTATTTTTCTTTTGTAACGTTTCTCTTCTATTTTCTCTCTTGGGAACTTCTCTCTTGTATTTTCTCTTGTCTATTTTCTCCTTTGTTACTTCTCTCTTCTCTTGTCTTTTCTCTCTCTTCTATTTCCTTTGACTTTTTTATCTCTTGTATTTTCTCTTGTCTGTTATCTCTTCTATTTACTCTTGTCTATTTTAGCATATCTATTTTCTCTCTTCTATATTCTCGTACTTCTCCTGTTTTGTTACGACTATTTTCTCTTGCCTTTTCTCGCTCTTCTATTTCTCTCCTATTTACTCTTTTGTGCCTTGTTCGTTCTGTGTTATATTTTTCAATTATGATTTCTCATTCTGTATTCTTATATTTCTAATCTTCTTTGTCTTTGTACTCTTACTTAAACTGTTTCTATCCTTTGATATTCTTTCCTGAACTCTACTGTAAACCTCTTTCACTTTAAATTTCTGTTTCTTCCTCTGTCTTTCTTTCTCAATTTCTATCATTCAATACTATTCTTTTATCTATAATCACCAAAACTCTCTCTCTTTTTTTAAGTTAAAAATAAACACAAAGGAAAAAGTTTTTTCTTAGAATTTAGCAGTGCAAGAAAAATCGATACACTCAGAAGCGGACTGGAGAGAGACAGGACCGCGACCCGAGGTTCAGCGGGCTTTAATCCCTTTCCAGGACAAAGGAATGACGAGAACTAAAGCCTTAATTATTATATATATACATTTGTTTTTCTTTCTTTCTTCTTACTCTATTTTTAATTCCTTCTATCTTCATAAGCTTTACTTCATCTTCTGTCTTCCTCCTTACTCTTTATTTCTAATTCTTTCTCTGTTGTTACTTATTATTTCTTCTTATCCCTTTCTTCTTATTCTTCATTTCTCATTCCTTATTTCTTCTTACTCTTTATTTCTTTTTCTTTCTCTCTTCTTACTCTATTTCTAATTCTTCCTTTCTTCTTACTCTTTATTTGTAACTCTTTCTTTCTTATTACTCTTTATTCTTGTTTTTTTCTATTCTTCTATTATCTTGTTCTGTTCTTCTTATCTATTGAGTGTTTTGTGACTTGATTATTGATTGAATGTGTGACTCATTCTATTCCCCTTTACATTTCTATCCCTGTCTCTATTTCCTTTTATATCTATATATCTATTGCACGACTCTTCTCTCTGGTCTGTATCTGTTATCTATATTTCTACTTATATCTTCTTTTATTTTCTTCTTTGTTTCTCATTAGTTTTCTATTTTCTCTTTTTGTCTGCACTCCTACAAATTTCCTCAGTATTTTCATAGAAGACTCTAAATTATTGCTGCATATATTTCTGTGTCTGAGAGATAAAATTACATTTGGGATTTATATCGCCTAGTTATTTTCTAACAACTTCATTTTCAAGTACTCCTTCCATTTCTGTTTTCTATCAGCATGTCTGACACGAAATAACTATTTTCTCTTTTCCTGTATCGGTTTTTTCTATATGTCTATCTATTTCTAATTCTGTTTTCTTAATGCCTTTCTATCTCTGCTATTATTTATCATACCGCCAGCACTTTGTGTTCCTTTATCTATTTCTGACTACCACTTGCCCCTTATTCATTATCTTCTTTATCTTATTGCCCGGCTTTATTTTTTCTATACTCTCAAATCTCTTTCTATATCATTCTGGGTATCAACTTCCTGTTTCTCTCCTTTTACTATATCAAACATTTCACGCCCTCTCTTTTTTAATGTATTTGTGTTTTTCTATGTGTTTATATCGCCACTTCTATTTCTTGCGGTACTTTTGCTTTCTTCCTTTTCACACTTTCTTCTAATTCTTTGTTTCTTTGACTCGTCTTAGTTGCCAACTTCGGTTTCTTGACAATCTTTCTAAACCTTTGCTTCCTCTTTCTCTGTATACAACTATCGTATTTTTCTCTTTTTCTGTTCTATACCTATTTTTCCTTCCTATATTTATAAACTGACTTTCTTTGTCTTCAAGCACTGTTTCTTAAACAATCTCATACCTTTCTTTCTGACTTCGTTTCTTATCCATTATGATTTTTAACTGCAACTTATTGACTTCGTGGAAATATTGAATCGCAGATTCTGTTCAGACCTGTATGTTATACACAGTAACAATTACATTCTTTCAACAAATTACTGATGTATGTTCATATTTGTGTTAATTTCTAAACTCCAATCTCTCCACATCTGTTCTAATGCCTATAACACAGCTTTTATGTGTTTCTGCATCTCTGTCAGGCATTTATGGATCTTAATTTATTTCACGATTTGTGTCTCTTGCACTATTTCTCTCTGTATAAACTTGACTTTCTCCAATATCTGTATTTATTTCTGCTTATTTCTTCTTTTTATATGTTTGTTTCTTGAGCAATAAATATGTCATAATCTATTTTCCTTGCATGTTTTTTTACATTTCTATTCCTCTCGACTTTCCATTGACATTCTTCATTCGTTGCTAATACTGATGTGCAGGTATTCTATATACTCCCCCAAGTTTCTATTTCTGCGTATTTTTGTTCACTTGAACAATTTCTCTGTCTAAATTTAATTCTTTCTCTCTATACCTCTTCCTTATCTTTACATATTTATTTCTTCTTAATACTACAATTCGTCTTCCCTTTGACAATATCTCTCTTGTTTGTATCATTTTCCAGCTAAGCCACTATCTTCTTCTGTATCTGTTTCATTTCTATGTTTTTAATTATAGCCAAACAGTATTTTTTTATCCGTTTCTTATACTTATCTGTATCCTGCAAGTGTTCACTTATTCCTAGATATGACTCAGCCATTATTTAACTTGCCTTAATCCAGGTTCACGTCTTAATCTCTGTCGTATCATACTGCTTTAAGTCGTACTTTTATCTACCAATCGCTCTCTAGAAATCTTTACCTTCCTTGTACTTCGTATCAATTTACTAGTCGATTCAAGGTTCGAGTAAGGCTCTCATATTTTCACTATTATTTTTCTATATTTCTGCCATTCTCTGCGCCTTCGTTCTTCTTATTTATGTAGCACTGTATTCTATGTTATCTCTGCCAGCATCCCGAACTCAGTCTGCAATTTATGTTTCGCATACTCGAAAAGATAGAAAGCAATATTTCCAACTTCCTTTCTGCTGGTTCGTCTCCGGGCAAGACTTGATTATGAAGACGGATGAATAGAACAAACGCCGAGTCACTTTTATCTTTGTTTATCAAGGAATGAATAACTTTTCCGTATTCTTCACTAGTCCCGCAGTCGTATTTGTACCTGATAGTATGGCTCCATGATTTGTTTTCGAGTATTGCTCTAGGTTTACCAAAATTTTCATTAAGCCAAACTTCAGTACCATCGGGTAGCTTCGTCCAGAGGCAGTGTTGGGAAAGCGAATTAGCCCGCTCAGAAAATCAACTGAGGCAACCCAATTGCAAGAACGTTCTGCCCCCGCATTTCAACGGCTGGCGGAAGTCGGTTTCGACAAATTTCACCCGATTTGGGCCACCCGATTTTCGGGCCGGATTCGAGGTCAATTTCACTTGGCCCAACCGGGACACAAATTTCACTTTCGGGGCTGGACACAATCAGCCGCCATTTTGTCTACGTGTGAAATCTGGGCTCGTCGTTCTCTTCTATGAGGTCGTTTCAATATTTCGGTAGCCTTGCATCCCTCTCGTACTGATCCAGAAGGCGATTCTTTAGCACTGAGACCTCTTTGACCGTCCAGGCGAAAACACGACAGGGTTGCATATTGTATTATCCTAAGTACTGGTTATTAGGGTGAAGGTTAAATATTGACCTTCCAATATACGCTACCACTTTGTCAAGGTTTAGCGATTTGGTCCTTTCTAGGTCTCTCGTGGATATAACAGACATATTTTCCAAAACATTTTCCCCTGGCGGTCGCCATTAAAGACAATTTTGATGATCAAAGTAGCGATCTGAAGCGATTTCATTAGCGCTTTCGTCTCTCTAGACTCATTATTTCATAGACTGTAGTCATTCAGAGTGAGTCTGCAATCGAGGAAACAAAGGCATTGAAATATAAATTGAATGTTATACGCAATGCGCTATAGCGACCAATACAGTGATGCACAAAACATACGCAACAGTTCAAGACTGTACAAATGACAGAAAACTACAAAAAAACAGTGTATTGGGCCCGTACTGACCATTTTTTCTATTGACTGTTTAATTGATGTGCACTGAAAATCATATCCCTAGTGATTTTAATATCTAGGGACTCCTAGAGTCCTAGTGAACACATTTAGAAAAATACACTCGTCGCAATTCAGGTCTGCAATCGAAATTAAAATTTTGTGCCCCTTATTTCTTGGTAAACAATGATAAAACTGAGTGCTCACCGAATTGAGAGCAGCATCAATTAAAAAACAATGAAAATATATTTGAAATATCCATTCAACCAGGTGTGTTATTGCTACCTAATTACCTGTTGTTAAGACAGTATGTTAATTTCGTGTTTTTATGTTGTTATTTCTGTGTCCGTTCTTTGATGTTTTACAAATTTATGTCATCTATTATATTTGTTTATGGATTTAATGTCTTTTGATAAGAATGCAATGTGTAGAAACCTGTGATAAATATGTTTGTAAATACAGAACACAAAATTCGTATGTACGCACATTGAACATAAAATTACTTTTCAATCTATTTCATTTTTTGTTGTCTATTTAACAATGTTCAAAATTCCTTTTCTTGCATGGTATTAACTGTTCTAACACTTATTTGAACTAAACAAGTTATTAGATAAATAAAGTATATGAGATGAAAATACAATACTCTTGAAGTCCTACTGTCTGTGACAATTGTCTGGATCTATTTTTAATTCATAGCAATAATAAATAATATTTCTATATTATAAAACGTAATTTTTAATTTTTTCCTATTTTTAGTCTTCATTTCACTGCTAAGAAATAATTAACTGTACCAACATATGTTATATCAAATAGAAAATATACTTTATAAATAAATTTTTCACGCTTAACTCATTTTGTGTACTATAGGTTGTTGATTCCTTGACAAAAATATTACTTTTTTTATTCGCACATGGATAATTGGGAACCTAGAAAACAATTTCTACGCTAGAAAATGTATTGTTTCCTTTCAAATTCTCAGTTAATTTAAAATACTTAACATTTTCAGAATTACCATAGACCTGTGCTAAGATATATTCCTGTTCCAATTGAACGACCTGCCAGTATGCAGCAATCTATCCGAAGATTGACTGACCCACCTTTCATTCTTTCTGCTGGATGTTTTGCAAAGGATCTTATGCTTTAATTATACTTGCTTAATATTTTTTTTTTATTATACTCTCGGCTATTGGCATACATTAGGAAGGTTTTAACTTCTCTACTTTGTAAATTCTTCACTCTGATTAGTAAAACATGCATGATCATATAATGGTATTGTCTTTGTCTTTAACACAAACCGTTTCCTTCCTTCCAAGTGTAAAAAGAGTTTATTATAACTGATAGTAATTACATCTGAAATTATTATAAGATTGTGCTTTCAATACTTATATTGAATGGCACGGTTAAGCACGTTATTTGTCTTCTATAGTATTTAACTTGAGCTATGCATGTATGTCTTATGAATTTTATTTGCATTGTACCATTTAAAAAGATTAATTGGATATTAGAGCGAGTGATCTTTCCCATGTTATCAGTTATTATTATTATTCAACTAGTATCAACTGCAATTTATTTAAATAGAATTTTTCATTCAATACCATTCAATGAATTCAAATATATAAATATTCATTAGGATTTATAAAGTAGTGTAGTATAGAAGGTTTGGATAATATTTTTTTAGTTTTCTGCTGACATTTTAAATTGGTGATGGGTTTACAAATTTTTCTACATTTCTCAATAGATAAAAGTATTTGTTGCACTTTCCTTTATAATAATTAAAAAAATATTTTCAATTGCGGACAAAAATCTACTCATACCTTGCTTTGAACTTCTCTAGCTTCAATGTTATCTCTGTCCCACATCATGAAATTCACATTAAATGAATACTTCCCAATACTCAAACACTAATGACTAGCTTATATTTGCTTCACAAAATACTTTTTTAACAAACAAAAAATATAATGTTTTTATTAATGCGTAATGTTTTTTTTTATTGTATCACAAATTTTTATATGTAAGAGATTATTTTATTGTACTTTGAGAAAGGAGCACAAGTGAATCCATAATAGGGACACACTTTGTTTTAAATCTGTGTTTAATTTAATACAGATTTATTTGAAAAAAGTAAAAAATCACAAAATGTACAATGTATCTGCATTTCTACTACCTTAATAGGTTTTGTTTCATGGTGCTCATTTTGTTTTAAATGTTTACACAAATTTGATTTATTAAATAAGACATTGAAAATTATGTCTATAAATTATATACGCAAATAAATATAAATATTCTGATACAAACTGTTTTCTTTTGACGTCATTCACTTAGAATTTCCTCATTTTTTGACCTCCAACGTGTCTTGCATTTGTAAAGAAGAATTAAACCCCATTATGTATTACTACAATGGATTATTACTTATATAATATTTGTTTATCTTTTGCTCTTAAAATATGATTTACCTTTGTATTTCTATTTTAATTACATATATATTTATTGTTTGAATTGAATACACATATAATTTATAATATTTAGCAATAAATAGATACAAATGATGTTAATGGAAGCAAAAAATTCAACGTTTAACGAATCAGTTTTCTCTGTAATTTTTTTTATGTGATTCATTCGATTCCAAATTGACATTGGGGCCGGTGTCCGGGTGGGCTATCGCGATTTAATTTATCAACGTGTGCAAACAAGAACGGGATAAGGAAGAGATAAAGAGATAAGGGACGTAGGGCAAGTAAATGGAATAAGATACGCACATGTGGGGCCTCTGGACAGTATTGTAGACGGGACTTTGCGATTGTTCTGCCGAGAACGGAGTGATGGTGCTTAGTTCGAGTCCCGCCGGAGTATGCGTGAAAGGTAAGTGCCGATGTACTTTAAATTTAGTGGTACTTAAAGTGGTTTCGATTCTACGCAAATAGCTAGAGAAATAAAAAGTACTACTAATGACCGATAGGTTACAAGGAGTACATAGTTTACAATTCAGCGTACTTAATTACTATAAATGTAAACGAATTTTGGAAAGCGAAACGTTAAATAAAAGGGAAATTTAATTTTATCGAGGCGTTTCATATAATTTTATTTTGATTGTATTCCGGATTATTATTTGTTCTCATTCAGAAGCGAATCTGAATAATGAAGGAAATGTTCTGTATCTGCAGTGAATGTACGTATGAAATTAGAAGCCCCGGTTGTGTCTAACTTGAACTTTACAATGAAGAAAATATCAATTATTTGCTTAGGTTCAATAACTAAGAACTCCACTGTAACAATGAATACATGTTTTATTTTCGACATTAGACGATCAATTATATTCTTGTTCTGTTATTGTTTAATTTAATTTCTACCGTGTCTCCGATTTTCTTCAAGCTTCGTATTCACTAAATTAATATGGCTATTTTAATATTGTCCTAAAACTGGTGCCAAACCTTATCTAATATCCTAATCCACTTATCGTGGAACATCAAACAATATTAGTAAATTCGAGGCGTTAGTTCAGATAATATTCAGAAGCACTTATATTTCTACTCTACTTCCTAATATTTTTGTACATATTATTTGTATATACACATTTTTTGGATGCTCATATATGTATACATGTAAATGTAAAAACGTGTGCCTGCGTCTGTGGATGTATGGAAAATATCCCGACGAAAGTACTCAATATAAAATATATCTGAATCTAATTACAAGCCAAACTTTACCTAAAACACTATCGTTTCTTCAACTTTCGTGCAGACCGCAAGTGCATGACACCTGTGGATCACTTTTTAAGTTCCCTATATAGGACAAGTGTACCTCATCTGTTGACGAGGTTTGGGTCGAATCCGGGAAAATTTCAAAATATCTGGTTCGTTTTTTTGTCGGTCCATTAATCCTTCTGCGGAACAAATATGTCGTGGGCAGTGGGAGTGTATACAGAGAGCGGCGGTGCCTCTCCCAGGTCATTAATGTCGAGCGGTTGTAAACAACGGAGGCCTGCCGAGAGGCACTGTCTTATAACCGGAGCTACCCGCAGTCCACGATATACTCCACAAACCCGGGGAAATAAACAGGCTCCCCAGCCTCTGAAAATACTCATTTGGGGGAAAAAAACCGAATGGAATCTCAAGGACGAGGGTTACTTATTGTATTACCTGTTGTTGCACCTGGATTTAGAATTAACTACAATAGGGCCCAAGCGCGGAATGTCCTCCTTCTGAAGACATTTTCGAACGTAGTAGAAAGAATAACCAATGCCCTCCCAACCCAAATAAGACAAAGAACATCCCCCAAAAACACAATATCAAGACACATATATACACACGACATACAGACAACCACCACAGTACATGTGACAGTGACAGTGCAGTGAGTATGCCCAAAAAACATCCAAAGTGCCAAAGTGACTAACACCGCTACTGAAGATGGCGAGCAGCCGAAACCGGTCTAGCAAAAGACCAAACCAGCGAGAGGAGACAGAAACATCACGAACCTACAGTAGTCTAGTTCATCCTTTCACTATTGAAATACACATCAACACAAATACTACAACAATCTGAGGGACGGCTATCCCGATGCGTGCACTGTTAATGTCTCAGGACTTGTGAGGGGCGTGGTTTATTGTTGTATGTCGGACGGAAAGGACATAGAATTGCTCTGTACGCAGGCTGCAGTTCATGTAAGTCGGGGCTGTGTGGTCCAGGCCTTCTCAATTCATGGCCGAACGGTGGATAGAGACGGAAATGTTGGATTGGAAACAGCCGTACGAGAAAAGAGATATGCCGCACTCCAAGGAAAAATAAACACTTGACGAATCTCTAAATTAGGACGGTGATATTGGAAATCATGTTAACGCTTGTGCTAAGTTAAGAAGAAAACCGTCTACGAATACTGAAGCTTCATCCAAGGACCTCAGTTTGTTCATTGTGAACTACTAATGATGGCGAAGAACCGAATGTGGTGTAGCTTAGGGATGGAGAAAGTAAATCGGCAGGGTGAAAAGAGGCCGACGAATTTTATCACCAATTGTATTCAAAAAGCTTTAAAAAGCTTGGCGTAGAAAAATTAATATACAGACAAAAGTAGGACCGGAAGCCATCCCCGGTATAACTGTTCTCCGCTTGTTTCTATTGATTTGGGTATAATTGAATTATACCGGAATAACGTATAATTCATTGTCACTGTGCATTAGGCGTGGTGTCCCCCTCGGGACGGATTATATCACCAGGAAATAGAAACCTCTGGGGCCTCATAATTTCTGGAGCCGAGGTAGTACACTGGAGGTGGTGTAGCGCGTGCATCTGTTGTTTACTCGCTGCGGGCCCTCCTTTTCCCCGCCGGTATTTCTGCCCTCTTTACCCCTCCTGCGCCGGCTTTATTTCCATTTCCTAAATTTAGGAACCGGGAAGAAATAAACACGGCGGAGAGATATGGGGTTCGGCGAGTTTCGAACATCGATCGAATCGTGAAAGCTGACAGAATTGAAACCTCGCGCCGAACGGGATCGTCGAACCCGCCAGCTATTTTCTGTCCGCTTGTTTCAGTATTGTTTTGCTCCACTTTATCCACTGTGGATAAGAAAAAACCTCGGAATTTTCTGAGCGCTGAAAAGTGATGTCCGTTTCGAAATTAATATCGCAATAATTTATTAAGAATTTTCCAATGTAGCTATTTTTAAACTCCATTGGGCTCCGGGTTCCGGGCTCGGCGCACGAGTTAAACAAGTCGCGAAAGACAACATCTGGCCTAGCCAAACTGTGTCCTAGCTTCGGGCTGTGATTACGAGTACGAGTTATATATTTTTCCCAGCTGCCATTTATTGCCAGCTGCCAGCTGCGACACGATCGGGGACAATGCTCCGTGTAAACATTTCTCCCCTATCTCCTGCATTTAAAAGCCGACATAGACTCATACGTAGACACGCATACATAATACATATAACCGGCTAGCTTTTTTACGTTTTTGCAGGCGATTTAATAACTTATTTTAGATCGCTTATTCCATTCGGCTAGTTGAACTAACACTTGGTGTACACATACAGTACATTATCTTATTGTTCCTATCCCTTATTTAGCGAATTTAATCCATAATATTTCTCGTTATTTCTCTTCGGGCTGTCACTAGAAACTGTCTGTATCAATCACGCAAGACTGAACAATTAACGGCGGTACGTTTCTCTAAATAGATAGGGCCCTTAAATGCATAAGTGAACCACGATTTTCGTTTTTTTGCTCCTCCACATGCGTACCCTGAAATGTTCATATGGGGGGCAGTAACTTTTTTTTTAACTTTATTTTTTTGTACAATCAACTATTACTAGTTATAGGTACAATGGCGGTTGTTTGACTGGTTTGGCTTGCTTCACTTGAAAAAGACGCCATCCGGTGATGGTACTTTTGGCCTGTATCCGGCCTACAGAAAGTCTCTAGGCCGACGCGGGGGGGATAATGGATGGGTAAAGAGGAAAGGGACTGAACGAGTGGATTTGGATGTGGAGAGAGGCGGGAGTGGAATTTAAGGAAGCGTGATTTTGCGACTTCGTCGACTGTCGGTATGTTGAGGTCATTATGGATCGTTCGGTTAGAAACGTACCAGGGAGCATTAAGGATGGTACGAAGGGTTTTTGATTGGAATCTCTGGATGCGGGCAATGTCGGATTACTTGGCGGAACCCCATAGTTCAATTCCGTAAGTCCATGTCGGTTTTAAAATGGATTTGTATATTGTCAGTTTGTTGTCTATTGAAAGTTTTGATGTCCTTTTCAAAAAAAGGTCTCAGCAGTCCAAATTAGCAGTTGAGGTCTGTTCTTTTGAGTCGCGTATGGGGGTTCCACGTGAGTCTTTTGTCTATGTAGAGCCCCAGGTAGCGAGCCTGCTGTTGGGTGGGAATAGGAGCATTGTTGAACTGAACAGGAGGGCAAGGCTGTCGCCGTAGTGTGAAGGTGACGTGAGTAGACTTAGAGCTATTCACCTTCACCCTCCACAGTTTGCACCAGGACTGGATGTTGGAAAGGTGCTCTTGGAAGTTGCTAGGTATAATTGAAGGATTTTTGTCGGAGGTGAGAATGCAAGTGTCATCAGCGAATGTGGCGAGGACTGAAGAGGGATGTGTGGGTATATCGGAGACATATATTGTGTAGAGTAGTGGGCCTAGGACACTACCCTGAGGGACTTAACTTAGGCGTTAAATAATCATGGCAGAGGCTCCCGAGGGCTAATTTAGCGACGCCAGGTAGGAGGCGGCTGATTAGGGCGGATGCCCAGACATGAATGGACGCGAAGGAAACGGCGGTGGCACTGTGACGGGGGTGGAGGCCGGAACAAGGAGATTTGGAGTGGAGCACGTGTCGCATGGGCCACGTGCCAGTTCTCTCCCCACCCATTCACGTCTACTCCCTTTACCGGCATCTCCTTTCCCTACTTCCGGGTCCCATCCTCGATTTTACCTTCTCAGTTTTATGTGCGGGTCTATTATCTATTTAAAGATTCACCGCGGACACATCTATATAATAACCCCTAATCCTAATTATCGCTGCACTAATTATTTGAGTTTTCAAAGACACTTGCACGGAAGCGCTTGTTTCATTAAACCATAGAACGCGTTTTTATTGCTACAAAATTTACGAAAGAGATAAAAAGCGAAATTCATGATCCGAGCCCAATTTTTATCCGTTTGTATCAATCTTTACAAGTTAAATATAAAGACGTCACAAAGAGTTCGTGTATATATATATATATATATATATATATATATATATATATATATATATATATGTCCACATGAGGAAGGAGGGTTCCGGAACCAATTAATGTCTGGGCGGAACCGGGGCCCATAAATTCTCGCCTTGACCGGTGGCAGGCCGAGGAGTGTCCGCCGAAATGAGCCACGTTGTCCGACTCCGATTGATGGCCGCCGGTCTATATATAGAAGTCTGGTCTCTGAAGACGAAGAGAGGGGTTTTTCCCTGCTCGAGTCAAACGCGAATATCCACTTCCTTTTCTTTCACGCAACGCTTGTTCAACAACACTTCGGTATAGAATGTATAACTGGGGGGGAGGGGGAGAGGATGTGTTATACATATTATGTCTTCTATATGAGACGAGGCGGGATTTTATTACCAAATTTCAGGCTGCACGGGTCAGCAACCGTTGCCAAAATACTACAGTCAAGATCTTTTGGTGGGGCCTGTGGCGTCTTCTTGTCTTTTTTATGATATTAAGAGTATACATTTCTGTCGATAGTTTTCCAAACGATCTATAAATCCGGAATATAAAACTGACTACCGGTAACAAGCCAACCTTTCGTTAGGGAAATCGTAAGGGAACGATGTTAGGTGGGGCTGGTGAATGTATTGAGGATGGCGCGGTAGCACGTGGCCGGCATTGTACTTACTCTAGAACCGCTTCCGGCCTCGTACGTGAAGCCCCTCGGGCTAACAGACCCTTATCTGCGGGCCCTACATCACTTCAGATCCCCTTTAATGAGACGCGGAGTCCTCCCCTGCCGCTAACCTGTGCTCCCCTATTTATAGCCCACCGATCTACCGGCAGCTGCGACCGGAATCGCGATAGTTGGTAGGCAGGGATTATTGACAGTGCAACACTTCAGAATTATATTCATCTCTGGAGTGGGAAACTATTCAAACAATATATACGGCTACCGGGAGTTCTTTTTCTGGGGAGTTCAATCTTTTTTCTGAAAAGAGTGTGTGGAAGCATTGCTCTCAAGAATGCCTCGCGTCTTGTTTTTAACCTTTAATTCTGAACCAATTTATTCCTCTTCATCGTGTGCTCATTCTTGTCGTTGGTTTTTTCTCGCAAATCTTCATTAGGGACACTTTACCACGTGTCCGAGCAAAGCAAATTTAATTGTTTTTCTCGCCTATATTCCTGTTCAGGCGAGTCCGCTACCGATAAAATATTGTAAAGTTTTTTTTAAATCCGGCTCTAAAACTGACTCGAGTCGGCTTAAAAATGCTGACTTGTCAGTAGGTGGTTGCGGGAGGGAACCTTCCTAGGAGGAGGGAGGTAGTACGGTGGTTGCTGGACCGGTTCCAAAATCGAATTTAACCCCGTGACTAATGCCCCTGAAGGAAACATTGTACTCTTTTCTCGACTTGCCCAACACACTCGGGCCGGCAGGAAATTCAGTTTTTTTAAAACTCCGCCTTACGGTATCGGACGCATAAGCGCGGGCACCGATTTCGTCGAAAGTTCTCAAAATTTCACTGTTTGCGACTGGAACTTTCCCGAACGGCCGAAATCGCAGTAATACAGGTATTTAAAAATAGATGATCCTGAAAAGTATTGGACTAATTGTATTTGGTGTAGCGTCCCGTCTGCACTACCTCTACACCCGTACTGTGCGGTACAAGAACGGCCCAGTCCACCAGCGTTTGATGGAACTGAAACAGTAAAAGTGCGAACCACCATCAAGTGCAGACGGGATGCTGCCTCACAGGCGACCAACGCCCCTAAGTGACTCACCAGCCTACTGGCGAAAGACCTCAGCAGCAGATGTGAGCAGTTGAAACAATATCGAGTAAATCAAAGAGCAGGAACACAAGATCGAAGTCCACGCAACAAAATAAAATTAATTCCCTATTTATTATGTTGAAATACGTAATATATTTGAACCACCTCAAATAAACAATATAATACAAGCTACAGATTGTTTCAATATGTATGGGATTGAAGTAATCAACTTGTATGATTTAAAATATTTCATACTAGATAAACAAGAGAATGGTTATTTTGACCCTAATCATTTGATGGTTCAATTTAATGAGGAATAATAATATTAAATCTTTCCCGGATAATGTTCTAACGCAAATAGTACATTATATTCTCTGCGTGTGAACAACTGCCGAGTATATTTTTTGCCTTTTAAACAGCCGATTTGTTTTCGAAGCGCGTGTCTAGCGGGCCCATATGGGCGCGCTCACGCTCACGCCCCCCCCCCCCATCCAGTGCTGTGCTCGCACGCACCCGCCAACATCTGGTTGCTGCTTCTGCTGCTGCTGCTGCTGCTGCTGACGCTATTGGAATCACCACCACCGAGTTGAACTCTTCTATTAATAAATGGGACCACCGGTTCGATGGCTGCTCCCTTTGGGCCAACGTGAATTAGGAACCTCCGCCGGGGTTAAAAATATGATCGGTTAACCACTTTGGAACTCTCGCTAGTAGATTAAGGCCAGCGTAAAATTTCATTCAATTTCAAGATTAGTTAAAAAGCAAAACGCAATAAAATTATTATAGATTACGGACATTTGAAGTAATTACAAACATTAATTTTCCGAGTAGTAAAGGACAAATTACTTCGCACTAACTGTTTGCCAGTTTGCGAACTGTGTGGAATAACATCCGAAATCTATATGCGTAACATCGACGACGGCGAGAAACAAAAATCGGTCTAGAATAGAACCAAATCTGTAAGTGGAGATCGAAGAAAAGCGCAAGCACGACATTCTAACCGTTGATGACTTGCTATCTTACTTACTACTTTTGAGTATTTGCGACAAGGAGAAGAAGAAAACCGGATGTTCGGAATCCGAAACAATAAATCAACCAGGACGGAGAGAATCATATATTACCCAGACTATCTACAGCACTAGAACAAGAGGGTAGTGACAGTAAACACTACTAATTATATTGTATAAACTATGTGCCCACCAATTTCTGTTTCTAATCACCATGTCCTAATGACGTGTGATTAATCTAATTACAGCCAATCCGGGAAAAATTATAAATTACTACATTCTAAAAACCGTATTTTTGCATGAAGCGAAATCAACGTATAACGCGTAAACGGATAATGAAATTTGAAACGAGGAACAGCCCTGATACTCGGGCGTCTCTTTCCGTGGACCATTTACAACCGGCCGTACGCTGTAAATAAAACTCTGAGAATCGATGCGTATGCACCCCGGTTCAACAGAAATAAACAGACCGCATAAAGAAACTTTCCATATCCCGACGATAGATCAAGAGAACTCTGTCTATTCAAAGCACCACCAAAACAAACTATACCAGACTCGAGATTTATCTGTTGTACGATCAAGTTTTATTCGGCTTTGAATAAATCCTTGTATAAAATATATTTATATCTTCTAGCGATATTATTATTCTGGATGCCGTTATCAATTTGTCGATGTTTACCTGAGCTACCTGAAGTATTCATTTCTGCTTAAAGTAAATACACATTGAAAATTTGTTACTGTTTTGGTTTACAACTGATAAACGAGCGTGTACCGCAATAGCTCTCTACCGGCAAATGACGTTGAGACGACGGCGTATCCTGTAGGCAATACCGCACTGCAGAGTCCGAGCTTCGCGTTGGCCAGGGGCTCCCCCAACGTGACGTCCCTTTAAATTATAACCGGAGTATATTTTGGAATTCCGTAATTGGTTTCGTCCTACCGCCAGGGCATCGATAGCGTTACCGAAATTCAGTCGCACTAAACGTTAATGTCCAACATGCATTAGGCTCTAAACTATCTCGACGGTTCGATATTTTATTTTCAGTTCTTTCAATTTTCTCGATGGCATTTATGAGCTTTTTGCACTCTTTTTCATCGTCCGCGGTAATATAATATTCTATCTGTTAATTGATGACGATCGGGGTTTCTTTGAACCGTACTCGTGGCGCAGTAAGAACACAGGCCCCTGATCAGAACTATAAATATAGGCCGAGGATAGAACACAGAGGAATAAAAAAAAACCCGTGGAAGTTATTTACTTATTTATTTGGCCTACTCTACCCCCGGCCATAGTGCGGTGAGTGATGTCTGTAAAATAACAACAGGTGTTTAGAAGGGAGTGGAGGTGCGTCTGGCCAAGGACCGAAATATACCCCCGCAAGGCCCGCCGTTAAACAAGCGCACGCACGGCCTCTTCAACGGCCTTTCACGTCCAAACAGGGCTTTGTGGTGGTGCCGTGGGCGAATAATATCCCCGGCCTAAACTCGGTGTATTTATAATGCAGGGGGCCCTCCACGCCGGATCTCCTACCAAACCCGAGAGACGCCCCCGCGTTCACGGCCCATTCATTACAGTCGAATTTCGCGGTGAAAATATAGACTTGGGCTTCGGTTCGCTTTTCAGTTTAACAGCGGAAATTCTGAGCGTTCGGCCGGTTTTTTTTTCTTTCCGAAAGTTTTTCCTCCCAATACTGGTTCGTTAACCTTTAATTGTGAACCAATTTATCTCTCTTCATCGCGGCGGTTCATTCTTGCCGTTTGTTTCTCCCAGCGAATCATCGTTAAGGATATTTTTTTTTCACGTCTCCGAGCAAACAGGTTACGAGTGGGGATGAGGGTGTGATCCGGCATAGCTAAGTGGTTAAGCCGCGGGATTGAAGCTGAAAATAGAATAGATGTATGGGATGTGAAATACGGCCGGAATACAATTTAGGAAACAGGTCATTTCTTATGTTTCGCACGATTTTGATTTCAAGTATTTTTTATAAATATTACGTAATACATACACATACGTTCGGCAGTTGTTTTAGTTCATTCTGGGAAATTACTGGGGAAGAAACCCTTGTCTGAACGCTGTAGATTTCTCCCGTGACAATGCCTTGCGCTCACTGATGTTCCTTCATAAAAAGGTTTCATTTAGAAAATATGGTCGTTATAACCACGATTCCAAAATACACTGTACGTATAACGTAAGCCAGGTTTCGATGTCTGCGGTGTTTAGAACCTGTTAATTTTCCTTCAGGCAAGAATAATTCTGAAATCTTAATTGATTTATGGTTTGGAATACCGTAGTATTTCGATCTTCTGTCTCCTCTGCTGTGGCCCACAAACGCATACAATTTGTCAGAATGGCGGCGCTACAGAAGACGGCGAGATAAAATGATTGATCCTGCAAGTGGAGACAGGATCAAGAAAACTATGTTAATTGGTGCAGATTTAATACCACCGCTGCCAGATCACTCATTGGATTATTAAGATTGTGTTAGAGGGTGGTGGACATGTGTTTGTAGCACGTGTAGAACAGCGGTTAACAATTAGGCGGGGGGGTGATGATAGGGAGTGGCGGCGGAGGGGGTTGGGGCACGCGCCCTCGGCCCCCACCACAACGCACGCACACGCAGATACACGCAGGCACGATATACACACAGTATACAGACAGAGAGAGAGAGGCGGAGGAGGCAAGGTGTCCCGGCTCTATTTATACAGGCAGTGTCGGTCGGGCTGAAGCCGGTCAGTCGAGTGGTTGGTCGGAGAGGGTGAACAGCGCCGCCCTCGCACTCACTCACTCGCTCGCTCACGCACGCTCACGAGCACGGCGCAGTCATGCCCAGGGCGTTCCTCTTCACGCACAGGCGCTATACGGATATGGACAATCCGCAAGGTAGGACCGACCAGTGATTTAGTGAAGCCCCGAACAGTGTACATTGACTAACTTCGCGTTTAGCATCCACGTCAATGAATCGAAGTGTCATCTCATATAATAATCCGGAGCGAAGATTTCCGAGACTATTACCAACTTCCGGCGGTACACTGGGATGAACCTCGGTTAGCAGGGGGTTGACGGCCTGCAAGTCTGGGATTCTACCTGTGTTTGGACTGCTTGTCCACTTGCCAGTGTTCTCACCCAGACGATGGAACCGGTAAGCGTTGCGAAACGTCGGAAACAACACGCGGGAAGGCCCCGGCAGAAAAGGTCGAAACTCCAGTGGAGGTCTCTGAGGGTGGCCAAAAATCAACCCCTGCTAACCGAGGTTCTTCCCACGATATTACGCAATTCCACAGTGAGTTAGAGATAATTCAAAATTACAGTATGCCCGTACTTATACAATACAATAAATAATATAAATTACTTTTCCGGTTTGTGTCCGTCATTCGCAATAGATGACAGTACCTAATCAGTTTCTATAGTTTCTGGTTTCAACACGATTTTCTGGACCAACTCATCGATTCGGTCCCGCGCTAGACCGGTTTCGAGACACGCGGTGACGAAATGTCGCCACCGTCAGTGGCATTTCGTCAGGAAATTAGCGCAAGGTGGTGGCAGCATCCTGTGTCCACTGTCAAAGCGTTGTTACTGTCCCTTGTTGTACACCAACCGTTGGTGTTTACTGAACTTCCAGTTGAGCAGTTGTGAAAGCAGTGACAATGGAGACGGGCTTCATCCGTGCCCCATTGATTCACTGACGATGGCGTCTAACCGGTCTAGCGTAGGATATTCTGGGACGATTGTGGGCCTCCTTATCTTTTTATTTCATTTAAATAGTCTAAAACGGCGGAGTTTGAGTTTGGAAAGTAATTCTAACGTACTAATACACTGGGACGTTTATGCTACTGCGTTCAACGCAAAAATAAAAATAAGTATGCAATAATTTAAAGGATGATAAGGGGGTCTTTTTTTAGTTCATTCACTCTTCTGGTTGGCATCAGTGAAAGTTTTTCTCTCGCACTGCCTGGCGACTGGTTCTTTAAAATTAGCCTCTGAACTAATTATTTTCCCTTTCATCCCGCGAATCTTCGCTGGGAAATATTTTTCCTCTTTTCCGTCTATAAGTCAGGAAAGAGTTAGCAGTCGGTGACTTTTTCATCATTAGAACCATCTTAAATCAATTGCACCCCGGGCCCGTGTAGCGGTGCGTGGAGGACCTTTCCCTTTGCCCGCCCTTCTGTCAGCCCGGTGGGGTTTTATTTGTGTAACTGACGGGAGAGTAGTATAACTTATGCCCGAATAACATCGTTCAGCCAATTGGTTATCCGGCATCCCCTTCGAGGCAAAAAATACAAACTGTTTTGCCCCGAGAACCGGTACAAAATTAAATGGCTTTAGCCCTAACCCGTCTTCTATTTGGTCCTAATATAGACTGGTTCTGGGTTTTCGCATTCGTCAGTAGAATAAGGCCAGCAAAGTGGTGCCAAACAATGGAGTGGATATTTTCTTTTCTAATTAATTTCAATCAGGTCTTTTTGGGAACAAAACATACTCACCAGAAGAGAGAAGGAACTAAAAAAAAACCGCGTCCTTTTTTATCATCGGACACGACTATAAGTTCGGGATTTCGTTTAGTCACCTACTGGCTGGTGGGGTGGGAGCTGGCCCCGAAAATAGCTTACGTAATTTAATCTATAAGTAGAGTTTGTTGTTCGGACGCCAAGGAAAAATAGCGCTGGGCATGAGGGGGGCGGGCATGTGACTGGGACTGGCACCGCCCCCACCGGTGATTATTGTAAACACAAGGTGGTGTAAGATCTGTTTAACAGTAGATTAAACCCGGGCCGGTATGCCCTAGCTACTGCCAAATTCCCAACTCGTGCCCGCACTATCGGGCTTATTTCTGTACGCTTTTTCAATTCGATTTTTGAATTTTTGGCTCTTTTGTCCGGTTCCCTTCAACCGTGTGCCTATTCCTACTTCCCGGATAAGACCGTGTACGCTTGTTCTGGACACAACAGCCTTATGAATGCAAATTCGATTTTGCTGAATGCAAATTCAGCCCCAATATAATCGCTTGTAGACCAGCAGAATTTACAAATAATTTATTTTCTTCAAACATAATTTAGAATACCTGGACCGCAATAGGTATTTTCAAACAAAGAAAAAATTTCACGATTCATTTGTCAGGTAGTCCTGAGGTTCACGAATGCCATCAGGACCAGTTAAATAATTACCGGCTAAAAACTTGTTTACGAACTAAAAAAGAAACCTGACCTAACACAGTAACAGTTCTAACGGGATTATTCCCGATATATCGCTGACTTGAAGACAGCTAAAGACGAAATTAGGTCTCAACTGCTGAGAGTATTGCGTGTCACCGTTGTAGGTAGAACCCTTCGATACCGGGGGCAGGAAAATGTGGGATTATACTGCTCGGACTTATTATTAGACCGGTCTTTCCGAATGACGGGCGTTCCGATTGCACAAGCTGGCGCAACGCTATCGCGCCGGACGAACTTTGCGACGCGATTTTACGCATTTCTTATTGTACGGAGGACCGAATTTTCCGAGATCCCGGCTGTTGTTCAACCGGTAGCGCGTAGGTGATTTTTATTTGCGACAATTTCACTACGATCCGTGTTGGAAGGCCGCTGAAAATTACCTGGCGCATCGTCCAATCGTCGCCGACTTGTTGATTCAAGCCGGCTTCGTCCACAAGTGTTTTTTGTTTTTCGTCTTTTTCTTTTCACTGCCCGCTTCCAGAAATAACTACTCGAACGACCGCTCCGAATCGCCGCATCGTTTTTTCGCCTAATCCCAGTCAGCCGACGCACTGAAGTGACATTTTTCTTTGTGACGTATTAGCCTCGTAACTAACTAAAAAATAAAAAAAATTATACCATCTTTTTCTTGTTTAACTGGCTCCAGGAAGTTCTTATCTGTGACTATTCTAGATCGGTTTAGACTCTTACGTTGTTTATCCTAAGAACAGAATCTTCGGTGTAGAGATATGGGTATAGTGTTGATCGGGAACCCTGCGCCTTTCGTTCACAAAAGAAATGACTGCACCTTAGAATAAACACAATTAAAATAGTCATAAGCTTTAAATTACTACCGGTTATACCTTCGCAGACCCCCATACCACCTCTATAAGGCCTAAGCACTTCAAATCAAAACTATACGTGTACACATGGAATATATATTTTTCCTTCGGATGTACAAATGCTCTATACGTAAATTAGGGAGGATCTAAAACAGGATTTTCCAGGAGGATCTGAAGGATTTTATCTCTTCAGAATTTCTGAGAACCATCGGTAAATATCGGTTTCGTTTGGGCGCCCAATATCAACAGAATGTTGGGATTACAAATGCCGGGAAAACAAGTGATCTATTTTAAAATTAAATATTTGTATTTATTTACGCTCACGAGCGCACGCTTCCTGCCTTATATACAATAAACGAATTTTTAAATATTATATCATTTTAAATCATCTTGTTTCCAACATAACGTAAAATTTTCATTTGATCGTATCCTAGGAGGCAAAATTTTTCCTTCCTTGTTTTTTAAGTGACGAAAAATTTTCAAGTGTTGTACAAATTATCTTAAATAAGTTCCTTAGACGGAACTAGTGGTGAGAGGCACTATAATGAGACTGGTGAGGAGTATTAGTCCCAGCACCTAATTGCATCGATATCATTTGTTCCAAAACACCGCAGGCTGAAGTGTGCCTTATATAAATCCTTCTCATTCTGACGAATAAAGAAATTACCGTCTTAACGAACGATTACACGGCCGTAGGGAATCCCTCGGCGTTGTTGGATGGGTAGGGGGCTATTTATTAATAGCCCGCCGTGTTGGGGGATGTTGAATCGGCTCCAAATATCCCCCCAGTGGTGGTCGCCATTTATTTCCCAGACTGAAGATTAGCGTCGCTCCCGAAATAAAACGCTAAAACCTCGGTACGGCTAGAACAACAGGTGACGGACCAACAGTTGTCCCCGGCCGTGGACTAGGTCCCCCCTCCCGGGGTCCTAAAAAAGGTTTTAAAATAATTTCAAAGCGGTTTATAAAACGTTGAATTTTTTGGTGATGTGGTCCTCCCAGATCAGTAAGGCCCGTTAATGTAACCAGGTTATTAGACAGCATTACAGCTGATACAGGAATAGGTATACGGACTTCATCGTGTATCCGAATATTTTTAAATTGCATTAACCTAGACTGTAGACCAGGAGTCGTATGGGAGCTACCGGTAGCTGGGCGGGGATATTTTTCTGTCGGTTGAAAATTAAAACCACCTACTACATTTTAAAGTTATTCCCTTCGCTCTATCTTCGGTAGCCGACCGCATATTCCCATATACGACGAGCAGCTCTTTGGTTCGGGGGTGTCTTTCTGCTCGAATCCCTTTCCTCCGTTGCCCATGCATTATCACTTGGCGGCTTAAACTTATTCCTAAGTCTCCTTAAACTTATAAATCGTCACCAGTGGGAGATTTTTTCATCATTGGAGCCATGTCAGGACAATACTTAAATCAATTGCACCTATGACATGTAAGATTGTTGATTGTGACGTTCATGTCGTTAAACAGTTCTACCGATAAATGCTAACATAAACCAGCATTTGAAACCTAACTAGGCCTCTAAAAAAAATTGTATATTGACGTCTAATTGTAGGATACATAAAACAGGGTCCGGCCAAACTATCGACTGTCTGTCGGTCGGCCTATTTTCATCCGTAATCTGAACCGGCGGTAAAACCAGAGCTGCTCTTTCTCGTTCGGGCAAATCGCCCGTGCCAGATCCTCCATCTGCGAGGTCTCGCCCTATTTCCACCCCTCCCCCAATCCCTCTCCACCCCCTCGAACCGTTCGACAAACGATTCCTTGTATACCGCCCCCTCAGGTGCTAATGAACCGTCAACGCGTCGCCAGCCGAAATTCGGGGGTAAGCCGCCGTCCCCGAATCGAGAGGCTTATTTTCGAACGGGCCCCCGTTTACTTTGGCTAAAAATAAGGGCGAAAAATGGATTGAGAAGAATTAGAATTGGCACCGCCGGGGCTTGGGCTTTAAACGACTGTTTCATTCGTTCCCATCCCTCCTTCGTTTGGTTTAATTATTCAACCGAACTAGGTGGTTGAATATGGTATTCTGGCACCACGTACAGGTTTCAAATATTTGGTATATTTGCATTTATTTCAGTGTTTTCGGTCTTTCTATCCTGCGTTTCTCAAGCGGATTCCCCCGAATCAACGGAACAGTAGTTTCATTTATGTCCACCCAGAAATGGTTTTAATCTATTACTAAGACTATTGTTTCCAAAATTAAAATAAAAACGTTTATTTGTATGGAATACCTGTAATTCACACTGCTACTGAAGGTGGCGGGCAACCGAAACCACTCCAGCAAAAGATCAAACCATAAATCTACGGTTTATATTAAAAAATGTATTTCAGGAGGTTTCTATATTTATTCTATTATTTATTTCCATATTATTCTATAATTTGTTTCGTTATTTATATTTATTCAGGGCGCAAGTAGGTGTGAGCTGTTATTCGCCCCTATATTCTATATTTGTCGTATTTAATTATAATGTTAAAGGCGTCAGGATATTAGTTAAATAAAAATAAATAAAAAGGTTTGAGAATTATTCAAAACTCGCGCCTACAGAAAATATTTAAGGCTGAAAACGCTGAAGGATCAGTTCAATTTTGTTCGCGCTATTATAACATTAGGCCGAAGCATAATTTCTGTCGTGGAATTGGACAATTTTCGGCCAATTGGGACATATTTCGGTGCCGAAGGGGGATAGGGTAAGGCGAGACACGTGTGGGTGGGGGCCCACCGCTGGCAACTCTACGCCCCGCCCAGCTCCAATTTTACCCGCGCCTTTCTTACTAGTCCGTAGGGAAAAAAAATTCTCCTTATTTATTTTGAAACTCTCTCTGCGGGAGAGGGCGGCGTAAACGTGAACCTTTTTTTCTTTCTAATTATTGTACAATCAACCTCTGAATATTTATACATCTCTCGATTCTCCCTATAAAGAAACTACCCTTGGAGGAGATAAAGCCAGTGGCGTTTAACCCGCCTTGAGATGATTGATGGAAAATAGAGGGGAGGGATTCAACTATTGAATTAGGATGAAACTTGTTACTAGACAGCTTTGATCGGGACGTTTAAAACTATATATATTTATTAGTAAACCGAACCGAGGCTCCCCACAATGTATCAGCAAAACTTAGTAATAAATATTTATAGTATTTAATTATTTTAGACTGTTTGGGCCGGGAAAATGCTCGAACAAATTTACAATTCAGGTGAGACCGAAGATCGTGGTGTTCAATTCAAACGAAACAGAACAACGATGAAATCAAATTTTTTAATTTACCGCGGAATAACTAACTTTCTTTTTGAACGGACATAGCAAAAAGGAAAAAAAATGTTTGCGATCGGTGACGGGGCATAAATTTCTATAAATCGTCCCGTTTATTGCTAGGAATTAAACCGGGGTCTGATTTACGGGCTCAGTCGACATGGGTCGGTAACGCCTGTAATTTGGGAGCCGCTCGTCAATTTTAAATATAAAACGCGGTCGGCGTCCAATAAACCGCGTCCCTTTCGGGCAATAAACCGATTTACTCCGATGCTCGTGTAAATTAAATTTTATTTTCGGCCCTCATCGCAGAAACGGAATTTTCGTGTTTTTAGGATGCTCAAGATTTCTCGGTTTCTCGGTTCGGTAAAGCCCCTCTCTCAATGCCTTGTACATAATCGGGAGAGAAGGATAAAATGCCAGACTCTAGGCCTGGAATTTTAGTATCGCCCCATAGTGAGAGGCTTTATTTTTCAGTTTAGTTTATAGATTGGTTTTGTTTATATTTATTTACAAACTCCCTGGGGGGGGGGCATTTTTCGCCGTGAGATGCAGAAACTAAGATTGGCTGCGGATGATGATGAAGCCCCCACTTACCCAGGGTATATATTTGAAATAAAGTTGGGAGCACGAGGCGGTCGACGATATCCGCGTTGTTCGATAGGCCGCGCACAGACGGGCGTAATTCGAACCGGGGCCGGGGGCGTCGTATTATCAATCGGGTTGTCGGCCTCTATTTATACGGCGTATAACAGACGGGAAAGTGTTGGGGAAGTGTGCGCGTCACCGTGGTTCGAACACTTGTTCGTCCGTACAACCACCTGAGAGCGGGCGCGTATTTCAGAAATAGACGCCCTGGCACCGGCCAGAGAGAGAGAGAGAGAGAGAGAGAGAGAGAGAGAGAGAGAGAGACCCATCCTGTGGGCCCACAGCGACTCAACTAATAATATACGTCCGGTTGATGGCCGCCATCTCTGGCCCGGTAATAAAAGACAACCTTGCCCTTTTTTGAACTACTGTTCGACTACTTCAGTTGAGAGCCTCCGTATCATTGCTGGGGACCTGAACGAATGGAAAACCGATATTCGCTTATTAATTCTTCTTCTACTGACTTAAATCTAGTTTCCATACGTAAACCGATCTGGGCATACGGACTCGAACTGTGGGGTTCGGCCAAACCGACAAATATCCACAAAATCCAAACCTTACAGTCAAAAATATTAAGGAAAATAACCGATGCACCTTATTATGTCTGCAACCTTACCCTACACACAGATCTTAAAGTCCCGTTTGTCCGTGACCTCGCCATACAACGATACAGCAATTTCCACTCACGACTCCGCCATCACCCTAATCCACTAGTCCAAACCCTACTATCTCCCGACATTCCAAACGTTCCTTACAGACGCCTGAAAAGGAAGTGGCCACGCGACCTAAATGTTTAAATAAATAAAATTAAAAAAAATAAATAAAAAAAAAGTAATAAAAAAAGGGGGGAACCAGTGGGTTTCTCCTCTAATTGTTGACTATTGTAGCTAGTGCCTATATAAATGTTACTTGTTGTATAATTTTACAGTTGTAACAATAAAAGAGTGAAAACTAAAATCTAGTTTATATAGCAGAGTAATTTCTTTTCGCCCTGAGTTTTCTGAATAAATATTGATTTTCCAAACGAAAAGCCATCGTCGCCCGCGCCATATGAGACTTTGCCCTGTACTTTGCCCTCAGAGATTGATTCACCTCCCGTTTACACCGTCTTTTCTTTTCAGTTGCGTGTGCGGACTGCTACTGACGATGGCGAGTGACCCAGACCGCTCTAGCGTAGGACGAAAGAAGCCGGAAGGGGCAGACAAATGACTAGAGGCATAGATAGGTACACATCGCATATATGAGACTCGTTTTCACTGTTCACTCGCTGAATTTGACCAATTTTCGACACGATCCCTTGCTACATTTCAATCAATCGATAGCGCTCAGACTTCATTTCCTAAAAGGTATATTGAGGTCAGTATTCGAGTGTATGACGTCAGCCAGTTCTGAGGGCATTCCTTCCATCAAAATTTAGCGTCAATAAGGAAAGAAACCGCCGTTCTTCTATTTTTTATGTCACCAGGAAAATATTCCTTGTCCGAGGCATTTTGGCTCTCACTCCTCGAAGAGACAACACAAACCATGTACGTTGACTAAAACATATTATAAAGAACAGATGTACAAAAATATATTTCAGAATTATATATAAATTTTAATGCGCAAACTGGAATTTAAGAGCTCTTCTCGTATAATGAGTTGATATTCGCGATTGGGCCAACGCCAGTTAAAACAGAGCTGCGTAAATGCCGGGGGTTCGAATCCTGGTGGCGGACTGAATTTTAATTCAATTGCAAATTTCAACTGTATATACATATATAAATCAATATATATAATATATACACAAGATCTCCTTCAACTTATCATTATTGCCTATAAATTGTTATCTCACGGCGCTAATACTACGCGGGTATACCCGCAACGCATCGCGGGTTTGCCGAACGGATGCGCCGTATTATCGATATTATAAATTGCGACCATTCCCAACCTTTTTTTAGCCAGGGGCCCATTCAACATTTTTCTCAGCTTTTAGCACGCTCCTAACGTTAATTCCAGGTCCAAGTGCTACCTCTGATCCATCTTAAATAGTATGTAATCAATTTTAATCAAAGATACTTGAGGCTATATTTACTTAAGAGAGTTCAAGTAAATATTGAAGGTTTTGGTTTCTTACATTTCGATGTTATAATAAACTTCATCAGTGACCTGAAATACCTAATTTATATAGGAATTTCAATAAAAATTATATATTTAATAGAAATGGTACCCATTAAACGAGAAGAGCTCTTCTCCAGTTCCAATAGAAAATAAAAATATTTAATTTATTAATGTTATACAGTTTTACTATAGCACTTGCTTTATTTAGGGTTTTACTATAGTTTCGACATAACGCTGAACACAGTAACAATGTTAACTTGTACTGTCGAAATTATAATTTGTGATTTATCATGTTTTTCCGACGACACCTGTTTATTTATTGCAAATATAAACTCGTTAAACGAGAACAGCTCTCAAATTCCCGTATACGCGTTAGAATTTATTTATTATTCAGAAGTAAATAAAGTATTATACATTTCTCGAGTAAAAGACTACGTTTTTTCCAACGTTCAATAGCAAGTGCCAGTATTTTGATTGGTACAGATCGTATTCACTATAATATTTACTTTAACTTATTTCTGTTATTGGATTCAAAGTTAACAGAAGGCATCGTTTACTATGAGGTTGATTTCAGAAAGACAACGCCGTTCTCGATGTAAATCTGTAAACGTTTAATCCAGATTTGGGATCAAGGCATTCTTAATCCTGAAAATATCCAGAAGGTTTCCTTCACCGAATTGTGTTTTTTCTTTTCGATTCAATTAGCCGGATGATTTTAGATAAAGTCAAAACCAGCCCTGTAGCGAATGGTGGCATCTGCTGCTGTTACGCCTAATATATTTTTAATATTATTATTGCCTAATCTATTCATCACTAGTATCACCGTTATTACACTATACCCACTACTCACTTTTCATCACTTTAAACAGTAGACAAAAACCGTGTCTCCATTAAAATTAATTAATTAGGGAATATCTATAGTACGGCGCATCTGATCGGCAAACCCGCGATACCTTGCAGTCTTCGCGCCGTAGTATCAGTAGCGCCGTCAGATATTAATTTATCGGTGTCGTTCCCGCGTCCCTCGTATTCGAATCGGGAATAATTCGAAATCCGAATTCATTGTAATACTGAAGCGTTCTAATTCAGAGTCTATAATACGAACAGCGGTCTTTAGACTACAAATGTAATAGAGCCTCCAAAGCGACAGGATAAACTGGACAATTATTGTTTCTAGGGTTGTACAATTTGGCCGCGTTCCCGTCAGTTTAAGAGCGAGCTCGGGTCGGCTCCGATCCAGTCTGCCGACTGGCAACGTGTGCACGGTCTAGGGCACAGGGGGAGGGTGGACATTCTGCATGATTCACAGTTTGGATCGAAACACCGCATCAATTATGGACACGGACCGTTTCCAACGGGGACGAAATCGGGAATTATTTTTTATTTTTTAATATTGGCCAATCCGACCGAGGACCCTAATAAGCCGGTGTTTAACCGGTACCCAATACTAAGAGAGCTCGTTTGTGTTTGAGAAGAAACGCTTGCCAAACGACCGCGAATGTGGGACAGGAATTCTTTTTTTTCGCGCCTACAACCGTGAAGGTCCTTTGCGCCGTGAATAGTAGCTGTATAAACAGAGCGTGTGTTTTCATAAAAGACCCAACTTCGTTAACGCATTTTAATCCGACTTCTTCCGGCGCGGTCGGCCAAAAATACGGCCATTTCATGCATTCCCTGTAAACAGCATTTAAATAACAAACTTATTGCTCTGGAACCAAAGGGTACCAAAAATATCCAAAAATACCGATTAGTATTATCAACCGGATTGGTTGCGTAAATTATAATTTTACCGACGTTATCCCTTTCTGCCGACAGACGAGAGCCCAGAGAACGATGTTGATGAGGCCGGCCCCAGGGAGGACTGCGACGAGGGGATGGTCTGCCACGAAGCTTCCGAATACCCGGACGAGCTCTACAACCTTACCAAGCTCGCGGACGTCAGTCTAGCGGCGGCGGCGGGTCACGTCTTCAGGACTACCAAGGTGAACAATTCAATTAATTCACTTCTAACACCCAGACCCTGGCCTTCGTTCCTGCCGGAGGCCACAGTCCATTACGACTCGGAAGGTTTCAATAATCTTCTTTACTTAAATCTATTGTATTTAATACGTTCATTTTTCTTACAATCTCCTGTACCCCCTTGCCCTATACTAAAGTGGATTTAAATTTTAAACATAAGGTCTTTTATTCATTCCATTCTATTTGGCGTACATTAATCAGTTATTCTGTGCAATAAGACATTAATGTAATGTGATATATACATTTATTTATATCATACCGTAACCAATAACCGTATATAACCCATTGTAGACGTAATCTTTAGGAAACGATCCTCCCTGTGTAGAGTCCAGTGCTAGGGCATGCATCAATCCAAATATAATATCAACAACCAAAAGACTCCAGCACAGTGAAAGTTAAGTGACGTTAGTAGGCGCTTCAGTCCCTCGCTAATTTCCATGACAGAAATAAATCAAAAAGCGGATGTTTGACCGTGCGTTCGGTTGTGTGATAGAACAGGAACGGTGAGGTGTACAGCTGTTCTGAGTGCGGCAAGAGGTACACCACTTCGAGCAACTTGGCCCGCCACCGGCAAGTGCACAGGTCGTTGGCCGACAAGAAGGCGCGCAGGTGTCCACACTGCGGCAAGCTCTACGTCTCGATGCCGGCCTTCTCGATGCACGTCCGCACCCACAGCCAGGCGTGCCGCTGCCACCTCTGCGGAAAGTGCTTCTCCAGGCCGTGGCTTCTGCAGGGCCACATACGGACGCACACAGGTAGGATCACCTCCAATCGGCCGTTAGCAATGTAATTAATTCCGCTACAAAACAGTTTTTAGTCTATTCGAACAGTTTATTTCTATTCGAATAAAGGAATGGGGAGCGATCGATTGAAAGATTTGATGTCGCCATCTAACTCCAAGCCAGGGTTGGATCCCCAACGAAGGTCCTGTAACTTTTCTAAGGTCGGGCCTCAAATTTCTCCAGAAAATTTGTATTTCGATGGACATTTTCCATCCACTAGTTAGTTCCCGAACCCTCTAAAATCTTGGCATGAGCGAAGCGAATACTTCCAAGCATTATTAGTTGTCGTGCATTGTATAAACGGTCTCATGCCATCAGTAAAAGTCTCTAACTCCTAAAAAATTTTCATTAATTGTAATACTTCCAGCATTGAGAAAAATTGCGTACAGAAATGTAACATTCATCACCCTGAACACATCTCAGGGCTACCGTGCACAAATCGGAACTTGCCCAACTTTTGGTCATCTGCCATTTGTGGAAACATGGAATGGAATGAATAAATATCGTTTAACGGAACATGGGGCAGTTTTACAGCTTAATGCGAGTAAGTAAATTGAACGAGTTCTCTGTTTTTGTTGCAGGAGAGAAACCGTTTAAATGCACAATATGCAGCAAGGCGTTCGCCGACAAGTCGAACCTGAGGGCCCACATACAGACCCACTCGAACAGCAAGCCCCACGTCTGCCCCAGGTGCGGCAAGGCGTTCGCGCTCAAGTCCTACCTCTACAAGCACGAGGAGTCCTCTTGCATGAGATCCGGGACGGGACAGGCCCCGGTGAAGGAGGAGGAACGGGAATCTGCCGACAAGGAAGATGAGAAGTACGCCCGCTCGCCCTCCTCCTCTCCACCACCCTCCCAACTCTCATTCAGGCCGGCCGTCATCGGGCTCACTATAACCGTCTAGCTGTGACTACAAAGCTATTAAAATAATAGCTCTACAGTATAACACTCTGTAATTGCAGACCGCAAAAGACAAGAATTGTACCAAAGTTAATGTGCGTGGAGCGAACCGTTAATATCCTCGTCAATATCGTACACACTCGAAATCATCGTAAATTCCTTCAATTTACGATTAAAACCTGTCTGGAAGTTCGCACCTTCATCACTCCCTCATTTTACCCTGCTAAACCTTTAGCAAAAATAATACAAAATCGTGGGTTGGGTTTTAGGATATTAAAATATAATCATATTTATCAAAGTTCAATCACACATTATTCCACAATTCTTTGGAAAGTCTCCGTTAATTGTGTACCTTTTGTATTACTACTCTCGATAAAACTGAAACTGATAATGGTTCACACTACTGCATGGACCGCCATTAGGGTAAACAATACAATATTGGGACAAAACGACATTTTTCTCTTCCTGTATATAGACAATAAAATATATATTTATTTATATAAGATGTAAATGATGAATTTGTACATATAAAAAATTTTTGAAAAAGATTGTAAATTTTAGATTTGAAAATTGACAGCCAATCATTAATTAAAACTAAATTTAAGATATAATAGTACCTTATAATAACAGACTGTATAAAATAAAATTGTATGAAAGATTTTATATCAGTTAAGTTTGCCTAGTTGGTTAAGTTACTGAATAAAAAAGTCGTGTGCAATGAAAATCCTTCTTTCAAATAATTATAACTAATAAAGACTAAATTCCTAGGTAATCAACAGACCAATAAAATTAGAAAACTGATTTTAATTGCCAGTATATTAAACCAATGAAAGTGCTGTAATCATAACCATAACATCCTTGGGAATGAAAGACTATTTACTTTATTCCTCAATCTTTGAATATTGTTCTAAACAATATTTCAATTACTGACTCAGGCACTATAGAAATAGGTTTCAAATTTATTAAGAAATTATATGAATATATAAGTTATTTATGATGTGTTTCAATTATTTAAGAAGAATTTTGAAGAAATTTGAAAGAGAAACAAATTAATTTTATATGAAAAGTTCTATAAAATTTGAGAAAATACAAGCAAAAAATTCATAGCACAACATAAGCAAATAATTATCCTTGAATGTTATATCTGATGATTTATAAAATTAATACAATTATTTTTATAAGTTATAACTTCTGAATAATGTGTGCTTATAACAATCACAAGATCTAGATACCTCACTAGTTATGACAGAAGTAGAGTTCTTGTATTACGACTGTTTCTCTTAATCCTAGTGTTTTCATATAATAATTATTAATTTAAAGTAACTTTTTTATTTATTTTTAAACATTTCCTTGTAGCATGCTCAGGCATAGTTGCTGACTATTATGGATTAATTTGTATATAATAATGAAGGTCATTTATTTAATTAATAAAATAAGCAAATGAATTAATTATTAATGGGACCACAGTGCCTTATAGTTTAGGGGAAAAATGTTAGTGAATATGTTTTAGATTAGATATTAAGTTCAAATACTTGTGTTGTGTAATTCGTATTTAGTTTTTTGTGTAGATTATTGCAATGAAAATGTGTTTTCAATTGTTCTCATGGTTTTATTTTTACTCAATACCAATATGTTTGCCACTTTGATTTTAAAATGGGAAGTGTGCAATTTTATTTTAGGAACAAAAAGTGTAATTATTTACAGTTTTCTGTACAATTTAAGATTATAATACTCCTTTCACAAAATATTAAATAACAAATTTAGAGATATATAGATAATTTATTTTTTTTAAAACACTAATGCTTGTTTTAAGTCCAACAGTACTACACCATTGTTGGAATTCCAGAAATCAAATTGTATATTGCAAATGACCATTATGTTTAACTAAATATTCTTGCCACATGTTTTATTATTTTATAAACATTTTTGTCTTCTTATATATCGAGTAAATATTTGTGGATAGTAGGTATGAAATTATACTTTAACCCATAATTGAATTAATTATAATTTTTATTTATATTTAAATTATTGTTATTATTATTAATGTTTTAAAAAAATGGAGGAGTGGTACTAGTCTCACATGATTTTACACACTTATTGTAGTGTGTATAAAATATATATATTTATATACATATTCGATAGGTCTAATGATTTACATTATTATTTGTAATTATTTTTATTCATTTGTCTTATTTGTTTGTGTCCAATGTATCAAGGTTGAATTAATAAATTATCTAAAAGAGATTTTCAGTTTTTTTTGCCATACTGAAATATAGGTCACAGACCGCAGGTAATATATATATGAAATATTTATAATTACACGTTTTATATTTATAATCAGATTTTAATATTTAATAACAATTCATTCTTTATTAATACTGCTCGAGGTTGATCGATAAATTAATGTTACACTTTTTTGGGGTGATCAAATTCTGATATTAAGCATTACACAGTCTAAATAAATGTAGGTTTTTAATTGCAATCTATCGCGCAAAATATAAAAACATAACATTAAGCGCGCTTAAGATATCGCTATATACAAATGTACAGTGAGATAAAGCAAATGAAGGTGATCGATAAAAAATAAATTAATAGTAATTTAATTGCGATACGTCTGGGGGCAGGGCGTGCCGTCCGATCTCGTCTGCGGCTTCGGCTTGCAGATTTTAGTCCTACCGCCGGATCCGGAAACAACGCTGCAGGTAAACGTGAAATAGCCGCAGGTCGACGATTTCGTATAGTAGGTGTGACTGAATTTTTTGTCCTCCTTGGATTTATCGTCGTCCTTGAGTTTACCGGTGACGCTGTTGGTGACGGTGACGAAGCTGTCGTAGTTGGTGTCGGAGGGAGTCTGGCCGCTGCGCAGGAGAGGGTTCTGCCTCCTCGGGTTGTAGTAGGTCGGTTGAGGGGAGGGGTAGTGCCTGGTGTAGGACTCTCTGCCGTACCATTCCTGCTTGGGTGGCCTGCTCCCGGTGACGGTGATGTTGCCCGCGCCCGGCGTGATCACCACCGTCTGCGATTGCGCCTGTCCCCCGCCGTGGGCACTGGCCGCCGTCTGGTCCCCAGCCACCGAAGTCACTCTGCCCCTGAAGCCGGTGGGCACAACGTACCCACCCGAGCCCGGCACCACCCGCCCGGCCTCGATCACGTCTCCCGGTTTCATTCCGTCCGCCGAGTCTTGTATTATGTGAGCGTCGTGCTTACCGTCGGACGTGACGACGATCTGCTGGGTCTGTGCCGGGGGTCTCTGCGTGGTCGTCGTGGCGCTCGCAGTCGCGCTCCCGTTGGCTCTACCCCCCGACCTGGTCATCATGTACGACCGGTCGTCTTCCATATCGTCGTCGTACTCTTCCTCGTCGTACACGTCGTCCTCCTCCTGTCCGAGTTGCAGCCCGCCGGTAGAGCTACCGCCCCCGTGCGACCGTCTATAACCTTCGTTGGATGAATGAGGCGCGCCGTAAATATTTTCGTCGGGAGGGCCGCTGTCGGGGCCGTAGTTGTGTTCGGGTGCGGCGGGCCGAACGGCGCCGTGGACGCCGGGAGCCATCCCGGGAACATTTACCGGATCGTAATTAGGGGTATACTTACGGATGGGGCTAGTAATTTCGTTGGGGTCGGGAATGCGGTCGGTATCGGGAAGTGGATTCCGATTCGGATCGCGGTTCGGATTGTTTACAGTATCGGTCGTTAATACTCTCTCGTCGGTTGAAAGGTCCACCGGGTTTTTACTGGCCGGACTTCGAACGCGGCTATCGGTCCTCGATAGTTTGGTGGCGTTACTGCTCGCGATTCGCGCCTTTAAATTTGTCAGCATCGTAGAGATGTTATAAACGCTCTCCGGCATGAGTAACTTCGGGTAGGTGACACCGGGATTTCCGGAACCGGCTTGAGCGGCTCCCGTGTAAGATATTCCGTACTTGTAGGAGCCCTGTATCTGGCTCTGGGACTGGCCGGAGAGTCCGCTGCTCTGGGCCGATGCCGAACCGCCGCCTTTAAAGGGAGCCTCTTGGCCGGGGTCCAGCGACTCGTCGTAGGGAGTAAATCCGATCTGGGCCTGGCTGGAAGTGGAACCGGGGCCTTTCGATTGAGCGTCGGCGAGGCCGCCGCCGGTGCTCGCTTGAACCTGGGTGTTGGTACCGAAGTTGACGCCGTTGGTCTGGGACTCGGCCAGTGTCGTCCCGCTGGCCGTGCCCAGTTGTATCTGGGCCTGAGTTTGGCTACGACCGGCCCTTCCCTGGGACGAGCTCTTCGCTCCTTCGTCGTTTCCCTCTATTTGACTTTGGGCCCCGCGTTCGGCGTCGCTCGTCTGTGCCTGGGCCGAGAACGCTCCCGTCCCCGAATAAGTGCCGGAGACTTGAGCTTGCGCTATCCCACACCCACTTTACCTTGAGACGAAGCGGCGGCACTTGTTTCGTTTCCTTGATAGTAAATACTACTTTGCGCCTGTGTGTCTCCAGAAATCGCGGCAATTTCTCCCGGTGCGTAACCCGGTACTCCGCCGACCCCCGTCCCCACGCCTACACCCGTCCCCACCCCTACGCCTGTCCCGACACCTGTCCCGACCCCTGTGCCCACTCCTACACCGGTACCCACCCCGGTGCCCACCCCAGTACCCACCCCGGTACCCACGCCTGTTCCCACCCCTGTACCTACTCCAGTTCCCACGCCTACCCCGGTACCGACACCTGGATATTCACCCGGCCTACCGGGAATTCCGGGATATTCGCCCGGTCGACCCGGTATTCCAGGATATTCCCCTGGCCTTCCGGGATATTCCCCCGGTCTTGCTGGATATTCCCCCGGTCTTGCAGGATACTCCCCCGGCCTCCCTGGATACTCCCCCGGTCTTCCGGGGTATTCACCAGGTCTTGCAGGATATTCTCCTGGTGTTCCGGGTATCCCTGGATATTCTCCGGGTCTTGCGGGATAATCTCCTGGTCTTCCGGGTACTCCCGGGTATTCACCGGGTCTTGCAGGATATTCCCCCGGCCTTGCAGGGTATTCACCCGGCCGGCTCGGGACACCAGGGGGGTATACACCCGGAGCACCAGGTACTCCGGGGTATTCTCCGGGTCTTCCTGGTATTCCCGGATATTCTCCTGGCCTTCCAGGTATTCCCGGATATTCTCCGGGCCTTGCTGGCATTCCTGGATATTCTCCTGGCCTTCCAGGTGGTAGTGGATATTCTCCGGGTCTTGCAGGGTATTCTGCCGGTCTTCCCGGCAGCCCAGGATACTCTCCTGGTCTACCTGGAATTCCTGGTTCGCCAGGTCGGCCAGGAGGATATTCACCCGGTCTTCCGGGTACCCCCGGATATTCTCCTGGTCTTGCTGGAATTCCCGGATACTCACTTGGTTTACCGGGGATACCTGGATATTCTCCTGGTCTTCCGGGTACAACAGGACCTTCACCTGGTCGTCCAGGAAGTGCCGGATATTCTCCCGGTCTGCCGGGAACTCCCGGGTATTCTCCTGGCCTTCCGGGAACTCCCGGATATTCTCCCGGTCTACCGGGGACACCTGGATATCCACTAGGTCTTCCAGGATATTCGCCGGGCCTACCGATGCCCCCTGGGTATTCCCCCGGTCTTCCAGGTACTCCAGGGTATTCCCCAGGTCTTCCAGGTACTCCTGGGTATTCTCCCGGTCTTCCAGGTACCCCGGGGTAATCAACTGGGCGTCCTGGAACTGCTGGGTATTCCCCCGGTCTTCCAGGTACTCCTGGGTATTCCCCCGGTCTTCCAGGTACTCCTGGGTATTCTCCCGGTCTTGGAGGTTGTTCACCTGGCCGTAGGGGATATTCTCCTGGTCTCCCAGGATATACGCCTGGCCGACCAGGTATTCCTGGTGGTCCAACAGGATAATATTCTCCCGGTCTACCAACTCCACCTAAACCTATAGTTCCACCTGCTGTAACATCTGTGTGTATTTGTCCAGTAACTCCTGGAGGACCTACTGGATATTCTGCAGTAATTATGCCAGGTCTTCCACCAGGATATATGCCTATTCCTCCACCCACACTCACTGTAGTATGCACTTGACCAGAAATTCCACCTATTCCTGAAACTCCGGGTTTTGATACTTCACCAGGATAAACCCCAGGGTATCCGGGTCTACCAGGTATTGTTGGATAGTCTCCGGGTCTTCCTGGATATTCTCCGGGCCTGCCTGGAAGTTCTCCTGGTCTGCCGGGTATTCCTGGGTATTCTCCTGGTCTACCGGGTATTCCTGGGTATTCTCCTGGTCTCCCGGGTATTCCTGGATATTCACCTGGTCTGCCGGGTACTCCTGGGTATTCACCTGGTCGTAGGGGATATTCACCAGGTCTTCCCGGTATTGCAGGATATTCCCCTGGTCTTCCCGGTGTACCTGGATATTCACCAGGTCTTCCGGGTATTCCTGGTACTTCTCCTGGTCTTCCCGGTATCCCCGGGACTTCTCCTGGTCTCCCTGGAATTCCTGGATATTCACCAGGTCTTCCCGGTATTCCTGGATATTCTCCTGGTCTTCCAGGTATGCCTGGATATTCACCTGGCCTTCCTGGTATCCCCGGTACTTCTCCTGGTCTTCCGGGTACAATTGGACCTTCTCCCGGCCTCCCTGGAATTCCTGGATATTCGCCAGGTCTTCCTGGTATACCTGGATATTCTCCAGGTCTTCCAGGTATACCTGGATATTCTCCTGGTCTTCCAGGTATGCCTGGATATTCACCCGGTCTTCCGGGTATGCCCGGTACTTCTCCTGGTCTTCCGGGCACAACTGGACCTTCTCCTGGCCTCCCTGGAATTCCTGGATATTCTCCTGGTCTTCCTGGTATTCCGGGGTATTCTCCTGGCCTCCCCGGAATTCCAGGGTATTCTCCCGGTCTAGCCGGAATTCCGGGCCCTCCCGGTAAATCTCCTGGCCTCCCTGGTAATCCTGGATATTCTCCCGGTCGTCCGGGTATTCCTGGATATTCGCCCGGTCTTCCGGGAACAACTGGGCCTTCCCCTGGCCTCCCGGGAATTCCTGGATATTCTCCCGGTCGTCCGGGTATTCCTGGATATTCACCTGGTCGGCCAGGTATACCTGGATATTCCCCTGGTCTGCCGGGTATACTCGGTCCTTCTCCCGGCCTCCCCGGTATGCCCGGATATTCGCCTGGTCTGCCGGGTATTCCCGGATATTCTCCCGGTCTTCCGGGTATTCCTGGATATTCTCCCGGTCTGCCGGGTATTCCTGGATATTCTCCCGGTCGGCCGGGTATTCCTGGATATTCTCCCGGTCGGCCGGGTATTCCCGGATATTCACCGGGTCTTCCTGGGGCAACTGGATATCCCCCCGGTCTTCCTGGGGTGCCAGGATACTCTCCCGGCCTTCCAGGATATACACCTGTTCCCGGTATATATCCAGGACCGAAGCACTCTTCACAACCACCGCCGACTCCAAACTGACTTTGAGCTTGTCCCATTCCGCTTACTCCACCTGGAGATAAATTCGTATGAATTCGGCCGTTAATTATATGTTAAGTAAATTATATATTTTTATATAACTTTTGTTATTATAATATAATATCTCTGATTTCTATCATTTCCTGTCCTACAAGATATAGTTCTGCCGTATCTTTACCAGCCCCAGCTTCCCTAATGCCAACTCACTAAGGGGAGAACTTACTGACTGTAGCCCTGGACATGTCGGGCTGTGCGACGGCCTCAGCGGTGCCTGCTTTCTCGTTGCCCTGACCGCCACCGAACGCGATGTACTGTGTTTGGGTCTGTCCTCTGTACCGTTTTCTCCCGTTGCTGCCAGTACCTGGAGCGTTCCGTTTTGTCCTCTTTCCGGACCGCCTGTTCTTCTCTATGAAGTAGATCTTGTACCCGAGGCAGAACTTGAAAATGTTCTCCCCGGCAATGTTGATAACCTTGTCAGTACAAAATGGGTATTTATTTATTTATTTATTTTTAAGTGTTAGTATATGTATAGTTTCCCGACCTATATATTTCTAAATTAACCCCAAAAAAATTGTGAAACCTACATAAAACTACGGAAGGGTGAACGAATAATATCAAATATTAAATTATTTCTACTGTCGGTCGACAGTACTTTCTCTTTATCTGTTTACAGCACTAATTAACTCAGATTGGGGAGGTAATTCTTCGATAGATAGAGTGACAATGGATCAGCCATTTTTATGAATTATAAAAAACTAATTTTCACCTCATATTTTGTCCGCCTGTCCGATTCCGAAATGTATTTCAGTCCCGAAGACAGCTCCTTCTTGTTGACTATGGGTCCGATGAAACACAGTTTGTGCCTCTTGTACTTGTTGGCCATGAATCCCTGCGAAAGCAAGAAAAATCGTCGGAAAATATACCAAGTTGTGGATGTTGTATATGCGAATGGGAACATATTAAAATAGGAACTAACGGTATTGTGATCGTAGTAGGAAATGATCTGTCCTTTTTTGGCAGTAGTGCGCTCGCCATTTTGCAATTCGTTGTTTCCGGCGGTTGTTATCTGAAACCGAGAACAGAACGTTGTTATCTTTTGGGAAAGTTTTGTTCATTAGAAGATACCTCAGCATAGCACACGGGGGCTGGCGATGAAGTTCGCCGGGACCGCTAAAACCTTCAATTACGCCAAAAGTAAGAGTGCTATTAAATAATAAACATTTTAAGTAGGTCAATGCATTAATACATCCCTATTACAATTGACGATTGTCTTAAGCATCCTAGAGGTTACGGACTGGAATTTATTTTTACCAGATTCATGGTTCCAATGAATAGAACTATGAATAAAACTTTCTTTAGATACTCCAAGTAACCACTATACGAGTGACTCGAAGTCATGACAGTGAATCAATTGAATAGATTTGGCCCCGGCTATTACCGCGATTGATCACATTGACCGATATTTCATTGCTAAGGGCGATTCAATTTACATCCCCAATTTATAACAAATATCGATAAATGTCGACCCGGTATAGAACAGTTAAAAGTTTCGGCTGAAAACTAAATTAAAATTACAGGTCATTCGCTTCTTTCAAGTATTATTTGGTTGTGAGAATGTTCAGTCAGCAATAGTAATGGACTTAGTCTAGGAAATTGAGGGTTTTATCGCTGCTACAGTTCCTGAACCGGAGTTTCTACGGTGTTTTATTTCTAAATCAGAAAGGTTCTTTCTCAGTGCCGTCAAGTTATGCATATTCCAAACGTTATCGACATCGTTTTCAGTAATAAACGGAAGCAGAGTCCGCGGTAAGGTTTAAACAACTGAGGCCGAGAAGAAACAAAAAGGAAACCCGAATTATAGCGTCACAATTATTCCCAATCATCCAACTGGCACCAGTTCTGGGTTAATTCTCAATCAAACGGGGCGCATAATTTCTGAAGAATTAAGCTCAATTAGCCGATCGCTTACCCCCAATTAACTCCTTTGCTGTTTATAACAGTCATATAAAAGTCGTTGCACTCGGGCGGATGGGACCGAGTAAACGACTGATGAAATACGCGAGGCCGTTGAACGATGCTGTTCCCCTCAAATTTCTGTTGGAATTAGACTGCGCTTCATTTGAATAACTGCGTTTGGAATTTCCAGAATTTCGCGAGTCTCAGTAGCAATTTTTAACGCCGTCTCAATTCTAATCTAAGGGAACTATGCAGAAAATAGTTGTTTGATACAGGCGATAACAAGAACCCAGATAGGACCATATTTCATCGTTCGTGGACACAATATATAAATACAGAATGAACGAAATGAGACGGAATAGCTTTCAGTTAATTATCTTTTCAGAGAAGATGTAAGAGGCTCGGATGGTTGGTTTTCAAACATTGATGCTGTTAAACCGATCTAGCGAACAAATATTAGAGTTAATAGAGGATTTAAACTGTTTTTATATCTATTTCTACAAATTACCTCCCATTTATACCTTACTGGTCCGAATTCGACTATTGGTTCTGGATTCCGGGTACCTTTTGAGACGTTTTTAAAAATAAATAATAATAAAAAAAAATAGTTTAACACGATAAGATATGGGTCATTGTCAAACTGAAAAGAGTTCTTGGGGTATCTCTCGGCGAGGAAGAGGAGAGAGTTCACGCGGTCAACCCTTTATCTGGAGACTCTGGTCGTCACTCTTAATTTATATTTTAGCCTCGATTCCAGATCTGAAAAAAAACATTCATCCGATGCAAGGAACAAAAACTGTACCCGAATCGGTACCGATTAGTACACAGGAAATGAGAGTGAGACGCCCGTAAACAGAATTCGAACACCAGGAAATAAACCATTTAAAATTTAAATTATTTCGTTTCTCGGGAGCAATTTGAAAATTCTTACGTTCTATTTGAATTCCCGAACTGAGTACTCGTATCAAGGACAAGAAATGGGACACTCATTACAGCGCAGAGATAGTGAATAGCGAAAATTCTTCAGTTTATTCACATTCGCGGCAACATTAAGAACCACAATAGCTTGGTAAGGTATTTCACGTTTTCGCGTTCTAACAAATTCTTGGCCAAGATCAAGGATTATTTTCAAAGCGTTTTTTATCCATTACGTGCGTGTTGTTTGTATTTCCAGTTCCATTTGATAGGTGAATTGAAACACTTTTTTTATCGTTCGTTATTTTGTTTTATTATTATTATGGTGTTGTTTGTTTGGTTCGTTTGAACTTGAATTGGCTGGGGGAGTTCTTCGATATTTCGTTGTATTTATATGCCTGATTTTTTTACCGTTTATTAAATAAATATTTTGATCTCGATGTTTTCGCCGCAATTTACATTTGCGACATCTTCCCATATTTTGATTTTCTGCTTTATTTGTTTTTATGCCGTGGAATTCCAGCTTCAAAAATGAAACTCTTTGGTCCGAAGTTGAATGATTCTGTACAATATGATAAAACTGTTTCAGTTATGTTATATCATTGTATTATTTTTATCGATATTGTTCACGGTTTCATTACTCAATCCTATTTGGGGAGAAGTTTCGCTCGTGCGTCTCCCCCAATAATATAGTTACTTAAGGATGGAAGATTATGTCAGCGCTGATATCAGTGTCGTTAAAATACTTTATCCTCTTTTATTAACTGAACGGTCCTGGTCATGGCCGAAACCTGTCCTTCTAAGGGCCAGATAAGAGAGGTCAGAACGAAATTCGCACTAGCGGCGACATTTCCGCTGTTGTTTCTGAGTTAAAAATTTCGCATCAAAAATTAAAAAATATTTTTCCTGTTATACATTCAGAAGTAATTCTGTATGATTTGATTGGTCGATCAGTGAAGATTACAGGGTTCATAGGAGAGACCTCAACCCCACGCCCGCCACCCCCCTCGGGACCTACACTGCATCTAGCTCAACGATAAAATTAAAGGATACGTATATAAGAAAAAAATGGGTATTAAAAATAATCTTATCTATCACTGCACTAATTAACCAGGCGTCCATTGTGTGGACCCAATCCACTGGACCCGACTGAACGTCAAAAAGAATTACTAGAGAGTGATTTGGAGAAGGGACTACAAAACCCTGCTGGATAAAATATTTATATGAACATTGTTCCGACTTGTGAGCAGGCGACAACCAAGTTCCAGAAGTCAAATACACGTTTCGGTCCCTGGATCGACGGTAAAATCGCTTTTACTTTCATACTTTAACACTGAACACTGAAGTTAAGTGAATTCGATTTGAATTTGAACCGTCCGTTGCTGTATAAACGTCATGTTTTACGAGCGCCAACAACAGTGATTCAAAGAAAGAGTTCCATCTGCGCGTTATTAGTATTAAGAGTAAAAATTAATCTAAAATTTATTTAAATAGTCGGTATTATGGCCTGCAGGTTTCTGTCTTAGGTCGTGATGAAGGGAGCATGAAGTTTGAATACATGTCTATTGTCGACAAGACACTGTTCTGTAAAATATTATACTTAAACCATCCGACTGTTTAAAAAATGTCTTATATTTCAAGAAGAACTTGGAAATGAACTTCGAGTGGCAGAATTCGACCATTCACATTCCACATTCGAGGGATAGTACAAGGCAATATCAAATATTAGCTCTATATATACGTTACCTGAATGCACGATACGGTGAGCCAGAGGAACAAACACAACCGCCAAGGTGGCAGCATCTTGTGGAGCTACTGACGCTGGGCGGCGACCAGTATCTAACGCCGGCCGACCATCCAGGTACTGAGGCTACCGAAATTAGTGCGGGGAAGAGAATTTCGAAAATGGAGAAAAAAAAAATTCCAAGTCTTCACTCGTGGATCGGGCCGCTGTCTATCGATGCGAGGGCCGAACGCGACTGAGCGGACCGTACCGCGGGCGCTCGAACAAGTAGGCGGGGGATGATCTCAGAGGCCGCTGGGTTGGCAACACTGTGCCGTTGCTTTTGCAATTACAAGAAGACGAAAAAAACATCCCCACCAAAGCGTTTCGATCGAACCCATTCGTTTGTACCATTCTTTTTTCCCAGTGGGTACAATCGCACAGTCTTTGTAGCTGCTTTTTTTAAAGTTACAAGTTTTTTCCTATATGCGAGATTGCACATACGTCGGTGCTCTTAAGCATATTACGATCGCTATTCTGCAAAAACCACACTTAACTGAAGGAGCAGACATTATTTGAAATAAAACTAGTTGATCATCGATGTTTGAAATGTTCTCGGGCGGGTTATTTATGCCTTTTAATATTGACGTTCCTGAAATTATTTAATTTACTCATTACATTATGAAATAGGCATACAATAGGCGGAAAAGACATCATGCTTTACGATACCTGTTGAACGTGCTGACAGTACGCTTCAGCGTCAACCAACAAGATGCCTGGATTCCTCTCTAATTTTCGCGCATTTTTATTCTATCCTTTCACCTCTGTCCTTCCGAGCTGGTGGTAATCTAGGCCGGATATTTTTGCCGAGTGCAAACGTTTGAGAAGACCAGTTGTGTGTAGAAGCGGGATTTGACCCCATTGACTGAGTGTAATGAACCTCGGCGGGAGCAGATGTGCCAGAGGCCCATTGGAATAGGGTAAAGCTGATAACAGTGACGCCACTCTATATCTGGACAGGAACAACGCCCGTCTCTGTTCTCTATTTAAGTTTCTTAATTAAAGGAACACTCCAGCCGCGAAATAACAAGTGCACTGCCTGATACACCCCGCAGTAGCTGTTAGAGACAAAAAAAGTGCCATCTGCTCAATTCGACACTTCCCTGCTTAAAGAAGAGAACCTTTCTTACGAAGAAAGGTTTCAGAGAAGCTTACTGCAAGCTCCTCTATTTTGTTTTCTGTCCATTCCTTGATTGTCATCACTTAATCCCCATGGTCTTGTATTAAAAATAACTCAATACACCTGGGTGTTGAGATCAAGTCACAGGACTTTTCAACAGAGAAATTCTCTGCCAGTTGTAAATTGAAAAAAATTGTACCATCCGAATGCTATCAGTGATTAATCACGATAGCGGAATGTAATTGAATTAAAAATAATTGACCTTGGCACTTCCATCCACCCAGAGCCTAAGGACTATCAGACTGCAAATTTAAAAATTATTTGCAGTTTGGATTATTTAATATTTCAGAATCGATGCAACATTAAAAGAAATTAATAAACCTATAATTAAACGTACACCACTGAATTGCAAACATTGAATTATTTGGTTTGAACAATGACTGTGGTACATTTGAATATATAAAAATAATTCTTGACAGAAAATGTATCAGGGTATTATGTGTTGTACTTTAAAACATTTTGAGGGGAAATAAATAATAGACACAACTGATTTATTCTTGATTATTATATATCAATGGCATATCCAGACAAATAATTAAATAAAAACAAAATATTATATTTTGTAGGACCCATGTTAAAAGGTTTTAATCATAAAAAAATATATTTCTACAGAACAATCAGTCAATTGTAGTAGCATGGTAAAACTCAGAATCTTTTCCTACCCTTCTTCAGTAGTTAACAAAATAGATATATATATATATATATATGTATATATGCTTATTATAATAATACACTTAAGACTTCGACATCCGACAAATATTTTGGCTTACAAGTTAACATGGACTTGCACACTTGGGCATTTGAAAGCAATATGAGGTTTGAAATGAGTACAGAACGAACAATAATAGTACTGAAACATAAATAAAAGCATAAATAAAAACTCCAAAATACCCAAAATGTACACTATAAACAAAAAATTCTACCCTGAGTAATGATAAAGTTTCTTTGAAATGCACAATTAAAATTCAACCAATAGGCAATTCGATTTTAATTTTTTTTTTATTTATTTTTCCATTTATAATAGCCAATTAATAAAAATATACTTGTCTCCTTATTACTTTAAAATATAATTATTAATAAATATAATTCTCTCGCTATAGTCATTTAAATATTGTTCTAAAATGTAGCGTAAAGATCTAGGGGCAATTCTGAGCTATTATTATTACTATACTGACTTTAATTTTGTTCATACTTTACTATGAAGTGCTAGTGTCCAAGATATACCAATCCAGTATTCACTGTCTCTTTAGTATTCTACGTGAAGGTTTTGCTCCCTTTTAAATATCTCATGAACCACGCATAAAACCTTGAAAGATTTTAGGGAGATTGGAAGTAACAAGGTTAGTTAATAATAATAATGTAATTATTATTAATAAATGCTTCATTCATAAGCAACTTGAAAAAAATTATCTTTAAAAGACAACATCCTAACAATAATTGGAGACCATCACACTTTTAATGTGATTTGATAGGCCAACAAGACAGGGAGAATAATCCTTAACAGCATTGAACTGGATTCTCAAAGTGAACCTGATGATTATTGAAATGAGTTTTGAACCTGTTACTGCTTTTTTAACCCTTTTCAGTTTTATAAATTTCCATTTAAAAATTGCATTTACAACATATGAAAATGTGAACAGAATTAAAGTTGATACAGTAGGAGCTCAGAATTAGTAGTGATCTAGGAAGCCATTCTTTCTTTTCTTTAATTAACGACTAAAATTAATGTGTGACAGAAAAAGTTTAAAATTTTTACAATAAAATTATCACAATTATTTGGCTGAAGGTCGCTCAGGCCACTCCAAATTCTTCATACAAAAGACAAAAATAATTTATGTACTAATAAATTAAAAATATAAATACCTCTCCTTCCAAAACACAACTCCATAACAAAAATCTATTCTACTTTGCCTTGTACCTAGATTACACAACAGTGAATGAAATAAATTAAGGTTTAAATAAAATATTTAAATAATTTCCCCCTTCACCTGAATGCGTATGCTTGCAACAAGTATGAATTCATGCAAAATATATAGTGAAGGATTAAACGGATTTTGAATGGAATGTGAAGACAAAAAAAGGAGCCAATGGAATAAACTGACAAAATCAAACAGTAAGTTTTCCTGAATATTCCTAAAATATAATTTTGTTGTAATATAAATTATTGACTAATTTTTTGTATTAAGGAACTATGATAGTAGATTTATGAATGTTGAATGGTTTATGAAAATGGTTATGGTGAGGTCAGTAAAATATCCCCATATTTTGTGATTCTGTTAAATCACCAAAATAAACAAATAATTGTTTAAAGTTTCTTTTGCAAACTCAAATATTAATTGTGTTAGCATGCATGTGTATATAGATGTTTGTATGTGCATATGCATGTAAGAATTGTATTACTGTTTTGTTTCATTAACTTGACTATTTTCCAGACCCATTTTGGCTTCTCCCCAACACTGAAGTCATGTCACTATCACTACTAGTAAGGGTGTATTTACTGATAGTGCTGACTGAGATATTCTTTGGCATCTAAAGATATTGACACTGTGGATACGCAAAATTGATCCAAACAAGATTAATAATAAAAAAATTATACCTTGAGACACAAAAGAAGACATTAAAAAACCCCTATTAAGCAGGGAAATTACCTATTTCTAAACAAATGAGCAGAAAAAAGGATCTTTAATATTTAAAGATATAATAAATTATAGTGTTTATTTTTTATATAATAAATTTGATTAATACTTTATTGCTTTTAGCCTTTTTCACTCAATTTAAGGATGTTTTTTTAATTTTACTGGTTTGTTTTATTTATTTTAAAATCTGCTGAGTTATGATTATTTTGCAAATAACCTGTTTTCTTATACTTGTTATATTCATTGGCACCTTCTTTCTAAATTAACATATAGTGAAAACATATAAACAAATGTAATCTTAAAAACTTGAACTAAACATACATGAAAGACCCTAACAATGTAACAATAATGATAAACAAATTTAATTATAACTGACCTAGAAAAGATTCAAACCTAGAGCTATTAATGTACCCCCATGGACTAGCATTCGACAGGTGAGTTTGTGTGCTGAACATTATAATAGGTGGTTAGCACAATTTTTTTTTTGTTTTCTTACTTCAGTTTTTAACAGAACTTTTCGTATATACTACTTGAAGTACTCAATGTGTGCAAAGCCAGAGCCCCAAAGCTAATAAACAACTTGGCTTCAGCATTAGTAATTATCATCTTCACTTTGGTCGTCTTCTTCATGCAGTACCGGACTCCTGTGTGTGCCCACACTGCTCCGCATTCTGAACAAGCACACATAATACAATTAGCTACTAAAACACAAACACATAAGCACTTACAAGATTACTAAGAGAATTTGAAGATCTTTTTATCATATAATGTAGAACTTCCTTTAAATGTAATTATTAGCTCAGATAAAGCACTGTTTATAATGATACTGGTACAAATTTTGTTTTTTTTCTATTTTAAAACTACACTCCTTGCAATACCCTGACAGCCAATGACAGAAAAATTAATTACATGAAATTAATTCAACTGAATACTAAATAATATTTTTTCCACCCTAGCATTTATAATTGAACTGCCAGCAGCCACAATGATTCAAAACTCCTGGCTGACTCATAATCCCCCTGCCCTGCCCCTATACAATATCATGTTTAATCTTAAAAGTATCAAAGAACATTTCAGTCAACAGAAGTCACAAGTTAACAACTAAATTACTGCTCAATTTTGGATTTAGAAACAGGAATGACCAAATATAAGATTCTGAAATGATTTATGTTATACTGAATTTATATATCAAATGGAATTTTTCTTAGCATATGATTATCCATGACCGGTAAACACAACACACTTATAGACACAGGTTCTTAATGTAAGGTCAACATGCTGCTTTATTCTACAAATTTTCTTTCTCTAATAATAATAACATTCGCTACTTTGTGAGATAACTATATCCAAAAAAAGAACCATGCAACAATCAAACCAAACAAACAGAACTTTGATACAAAAACGAAATTTTGTAAGTGCTGATTTTCAACCCACTAAGTTGGGCCACAGAACTTCTGTAATGAATAAATATACAAAGGAAAATACATATTTCAGAAATTAAGAATTTTATATTTCTAATTAGGAATATTCCAAATTTCAATCCCTCTCATTTCATTTCATTCTTCAATAATTTTGAAGTGATATGATATATACAGTGATGGATATCGTATGGTTTAAGACCATTTTTGAAAGGATAATGTTCTGTCAAAAAAGCAGTACTCAATATTATAATAACAAATAAAGGCAACAAACAAATACACCAATGCAACGAAAATAAAACTGAATGACTTACCTCAAAAACAATATATATTAAATTTGGCCTATATCACTCATTCAATAAAAATTCCAATATATATGTTAATTTCAAAAAATAAAATTACAGGCAGGGAAATAAAATTATGAAAGTATGGGAGTGAGGAATTTATATAGTGAAATGTTATGGAAATGGAACTAAGTGCCTCTAAATGTTGTTATTTTGTGATTTCCAGCCAAAAAACTTAGATGTCTGATCATTTTAAAATGTCCTAAACTTAAAGGCACTTAACAATTTATTACCTAAGAATTTCAAAAAAGCAGATAACATTTAGCTAAAAATGTAAACACCTAAATGCAGGTTAGAAATGTTAAAAAATTAAACACAAAAGGCAATTTAAAAAATAACCTGAACTGTTCTAATTTGACCAATGTTTATACAAATCAGAATAAAACAAATAAATGACTGCCAAAGGCAAAAATAATGTTTTACTTTATATTTAGATTTTACATAATTTTAGCCATGCTTCAATAATGACACCTAAAGTAATAGAAACTATTTACCAAACAAAATAAAAATTTTACAATAGAAAGGCCTTATTTTTGAAACTGAGTATACAATTATTTCAACCAAGAAGTAGGGTGACTGTAGTTCCAATAGGTGGAATAACAGTATAAATAAATTTTCCTAAAATTTTACATTCAAAACATGAGAGAAAAACAGAATTCTGTGCCTAGTTTACAAACCTCATTCCAAAAATTGATCCTTAGTTTGAAATGAACAACCAATTCTTATTTGGACTATATTTATAGCAATATGCTTGTTTTCTCATTTAATAATTTACCTTAATGGAAATGGAATAGAGCAGGCTGCTGTATAATTATGAACCCCTAGTTTTATTTTATTATTTATGATTTAATGCCCATTGAACTCGATTAAAATCAGTTTTTCGAATTTATAATTAGGAATGAATCCTTCCACTCAACAGGTCACTGACTATCAGGTAAGCAAAAGGACACAGGTCCATATATAGATGTTGATAAATTATTCTATTAATTTACATATTTGATGTATAGATAGGGTTTCTATATTCTCAATAGCAAATTGAATTCTTCCACAATGAGCACTGCTTATTTTAAATATTTTTCCTTATAACTACATAACTGATACTTCCAATTTTGTGATAATATTTCTACTATGTGTTAATATTCATAGAAATAAAATTTTAAAGTGGTCAACATTAGCATTCAGTCATTATGAAAAATACATTTTTGTTTTGATTTTCATTTAATGGAAAGTCAAATTCATTTATTAAATAAAGAATTATAATGCCAAAAATATAAAATTATATGTATATCATATATATATTTGTTTTGGCCATGAGTATATAATATTTATATATGGTACATTTAAAAAAATCTAATAGGGCTTCGTGCCACAGTTAAAAATATCTGACCTAACATTCTCGGCCCATTTATCATGAAAGACAATATGATTTTGGGGCCCTACCTCTTTATAAATCTGTTCTCATCTCAAAATGAGGGTTAAAACAATTAGAGGATAAATACATAATAACTAAATACAATGAATGAAACAACTTTATAAGCACAAAATCCTTAATTATAAACAGCAAGTTCCCTTAGCAATTTCCAGATTCCTCTCAAATGGCACAATGGAATACCAAAAACATTCATACACATAAACTGCGAGAATCTGATAACATGTAATTATGAGAGAATTACTGAGTTTTTATCCTAGTAAGTTTCTTGATAACATCAATAAACCTAATTGAAATTTAGATCTCTAGTGCATTAGATTATTCAGAAACTAACCAGATTTCACTAGTCTACATTGCCACTAATAAAAATGCTGATCATTATTCTAAGTGAATAAGGTTATAGAACGTTATCTTTAACAAAGACAGGTACAGGAACTTGACTCAATTGAATTTTGCTACCAGATAAAACATAAGTTGCCTTTGGAGTTGGATTTGGATAAATGGTACTCAATTTAATCGAGATTTAGAACAACTCATGAAATGCCGAATGAATGCGAAAATAAGTATGAACTTTCCAAATAAGCGTGATATTTTGCCTCTCTGTTGCATAAATAGCAGCCTGCACTATATGCACAACTGTACTAATATTAAGTTACTTTCAACTGAAAATAAAAATCAGCAAGACAGAGAAAAAGTTTCTGGATTTGTTACTACTGTAGTAGCAGCATCTTCATTCCTTTTATTTATACATTACCAAATGAATTCCAATCGAGCCAGCATGATAAAGAATGAAAATAAAGTAATTTATTATGTAGTATGTGACAATATACATGAATAAAAAAAGAAAGTCATTCTTCTTTGGTATTGTAAGAAAAGGCAGTTAATTTGAATCCTAAAACCTACAAAAATCTCACTGTAGAAATTTTAAAATGAGATGATAAAAAATGTTGGGGACAAAAAGACAATATTCAAATTCCCCATTCCATTTTGCAGTTAAGTCAATATAAATACAACACAAAAAATCAGAACCATAATATTCAACTTCATCACTAGTCCTATTAACTAAAATTATAACTTCTAATTGAAACTATCATATTAATAGTACAGTCTTTCTATTAATTATAAAATATAGTAATTTTCTCTGGTACATTTTCCGTACAGCTAATTACCCGCATTTGATTAAGATAGCCTAACACAAAAGTAATTAATAATCATTTTTGGATCCTTATTTTTTTTAAAGCAAATATGAAGCTGTAAAATAAAAAAGGTAACAAACAATATAAACAGATAAATTAAAAGGTAGATGTATACATTTTTCATTTAAGTGAACAGACTGAATTGGTAATAATAAATACTTTTTGGGTTGACATGAGAGTAAATGTTTAAGTGGAGAAAAAAATAGAAATGTTAATAATGAACACAAAACAAACAGAAGATTGCTAACTAGGACTTGCATATCATCTGGATTAAATGTATAAAAACTCAAAAAATCAGAATTTCAATTGAAAGGTACATTCATTCATAATCAAAAATAGTAATTGTGAATAGTATAATCGAAATATCATTCCAAATCACTGTGTTAATAACTAAAACCTCAGTAAAAAAAGTATTAGCAATTTAACTAATGCAAAATTGCATTACAATAGTAGTGCTCTTGTTAAGTTATAAAGCTCATTGAGCTTATAAATTTATTTTTCCTTCAGCCCATCTGTCTTCCACCACCTGATGGAATACACTGTATTAACTACCTTGTATGAAGATGTTCCACCTGAACTTGCAAACCCTCTACTTGTTCTTGAAGCTCATCGTTTGTGCGCAGAAGTTTCCTGAAATAGATAAAGATTAGGTATGAAATTTAGATACAGAATGCCTAATACTAAAAAATTAAACTTAGTTGGGTGACAGTAAAATTCTAGCATTGGTATTTAAAAAAAGCTTGGAAGGATTCAACAAAAACGTGTAATTTAAAAATCATTAATCTCTATGCACCTGAATTTAACAATAACTGACATTTGACTATTGGAGGGATCATAAAACATTTTTGCTAGCCATTTGCAATTCAATAATTGCTGGTTTCTTGGCTAGGACTGCAAGTTTTACAATAAAATTATAAATTAGTTTGACAAAAGTAATTAACAAAATTACAAAATGAAGCTTTTTATCAGTATTCACAGTAATTAAAAAAAACAAATATTAATCAGCCTGACAGAAATGTTTAGGCCTAATAGGCTTGAATTATAAACCGTAGAAGTGTGTGAGCATTTTTGCTAATTAAGGAATTTAATATAAATACAAATGGCTCATTCCAATTTTAACTGACTCACACCATTAATTAAAACAAGAGGAAATAATGATTGAAAACATTTGGGGCCCAGTATTATGAAATACTCAACATACTATTAAGAGCTAGCAGCAAAATAATTTTTTTAAATGTTGCATCAGGTTGTTTTTAACTTTAAAATGATATAAACTAAATTACAAAATAAGTATTATTATACCACAAGATTAAATTGGACATTTCGATAGTTTCTATATTGTTGTGATTCAAGAAGAAAAAATTTCCAAATACTGGCAATGGGCAAGTAATTTTTAAAACACTAATTATTTTGAATTGCTTTTGTTTGATGTTTTGAGTGATGGAGAATACATCCAAGGTCAACACGAAAAAATATTGCAAATGCATAGTTGTTCTATAAAATGTGTGCAATTATAGTTATAAGCTATTTATTAATAACTCATTATTCGTACCTAATATTGTTGCTGGCAGAGTCAACTTCGTCTTCGGCTACAGCCAACTCCCTCTTCAATTCTTCGACACGACACCTGAGCCTCTTCACCTCGGCCTCGTACTGTTCAGCCCGCCTCGTCATATGCGCCAGTTCCGTCGTCTTGTCGCTCACAACTTTCTTCAATTTGTTGTGCGAATGCTTAATGTCCGAAAGCTCCTGTGTCAAATAGCTATCGGTGAGGATGATGGAATTTTCAATACGTACCTTACATTAAAATTGCAGACTATACAGCAATAAACTTTACGGGATAAGAAATATAATATTTTATATAGCAATTGTAGAAAAAAAACATGAGATAATTATGATACTAATTCTGAATAGATGGAATTTCTAGAATCTGAAGGCCCATCAGAGGTCCATGAGAGGATGGATTTTAAAGAATATGATTGACATACAACATATATGGCTATAAAAGAAAATTAACATATTTATATATATATATACATATTAAATTATAGTTATATAACCATCATATTTTTTGTTAATATACTTGTTCATGTAACATTGTCTAATTTTCTGTAATTGCTTCATTTTATAGTACACTGTATATGAACTCACAACAATGAAAAATAAATAAAATATCCTACCACTATTAAGGACCTGATTACATTAGATTTAAAGACATTTTTCAATCTGAAATGTATAACTTTTGTAATTTGATAATACAATGATTCTTTTTCCACAGAAAGAAACTGTTTTTTTTATTTTCTATGCTATTGTGCCCAATGCCTGTTTTAATTTTGGTATATGCTGACTGTAAGTAGACATGAATACAAATTTAGCCACAGGAATGTTCCTGTACAGCCGGAAGGCAGAAGAAAATAAATAAAAAACAATATATTATATAATTCAAGTATTTTCAACCTTTGACTTGTCAGCAACTTCTTGCTGCAAATGCCTTAGATCGGTATCTGCAGTTGTCACGGGTCTCTCCCTCCTCTCGAGCCTTTCTTGGGCATCCCTCAGTTCAGCTCTCAGCTTCTTGTTTTCCCTTTCCAGGCCCAATTTTTCTGTCTCCAACCTCTCGCGTTTGCCCCACTCAGATGCATTTTCAGCTTGAAGCCTTTCCAACTAAAATACAACAGTGTCACCAATTTATTATTAGGCAGGAACAAAAATTGTTTTAAAACAATTATGCCTGTACAAAAATAAATGTATTTATATTAAAAACAAGTATAATAAAATTACCAGTATGACATGGGTCGCAACATGCATAAATATAATTTATGGTAAGAAATAACCATTGAGTTGGCAATAGAGGTAAATATTAGAAATATTTAAATTTCATAATTCTGAAGATTTAAGACAATATTAAAAAATATTCTTCAGGAGGAATATTTAAATCATTAAAATTTTGCCTATGAAGAGTATTTGATTTGTTGAGAGGTAGACATGAATGAATATAATTCATGTATCAAATAAATATACGAGCAGATTTTAATTATTATTATACCTTTAGCAGAATCACAGCAACACTACACAGGTGTAAAAATTCCAAACTAGCCCTCCAGATAGTACATACAATACAGATTTTGTGCTAGGAATGTTTTAGTTTAGTTTGATAAATAATAAAGATATTTATATATATATATATATATATATATATATATATATATATTTGTAAATCCATTTCTAGTACTATCAAATGGGTTTTACCAAAAACATCATTATAAAGTTAATTATTAAGATTAAAATAATAAAACCCATTATTTCATATGGATGTCCAGAATAGCATTGAATACTACAGCTTAATGCACATAATATTTCAAAGAGATACTTGTAAGGTATAGTAGTTTGCATATTACAATTCAATATGAATTCATTACAAATCTTTCATGTTATTAGGATTTAAAACTAATATCTTTTCAATAAGCAATGTGATCTATAGCAAACTAAGAGCTGTAGGTACAGACCTGAGCTCTAAGATCAGCTAGTCTACGGTCCATTCCTTCCCTGGAAGAAGCCTCATCAAGCAGGTCAGCCCTGATCAAAGCAACTGTGTCTTCATGCTGATCCTGAAGCTGCAGTAGTTCCCTCACTGCTTCCTGTCTTGAAGCTCTGAGCTCTTCACATTTCTCCTTTGTCTCAGCCAGTTCCGCCTCCAGACGCTCAAGGCTCTTGTGCAGATTCAATTTCTCACTGATAAAAATAAAGAAATTACCATTACACCAACACTTTTAGTCATATTACTTTTTGTAATGAATTCAGACTGTAATCAATTAAGTAATGTTAATATTTGTATTTCTCTCCCAACATGTTAGGAGAGTATATTCTTATCAGTAAAATTATCACTTTAGAATATAATGCTTTAAGTGTGACATGAGAACTCCAGTGTGTTAAGTTAATGAGATTAATTAAAATTACATACTCTCTTTCAGCCTGCAAAGTTTTTGTAGCTTCATCCAGTCTCAACTGGAGCATCGAAACTTTCTGATACATGATTTCTTCGTCGCCATTATCAATTATGGGTTCTTTTTTGATTGATCCAATTTTACTTGAGGCGAAAACGTCGTTTGTTGTATCGAGAGTGCCGGCCCAAGAGTCAGTATCGCCGCAGTGACTTGTGGCACCGTTATTGGTCAGGTCCTGTTCTTTCAAAGACGACTCATCCGTCGAGGGCTGCTGATCCCTCTTGCAGCCGCTGGCCATAGCACCCCCCTGGACAATGTATTCATCGATTCCTGAATCTTTTTCCGCCATTGACCTGTCAGTGTCCTGCCTGCTCTCGGTCACCGCTGAGGCTGCAGAGTCCCTCTCACAGTCGAGAGCTTCCAACAGCTGATGGTCCCATTGGCCGGCGTGCTTCAACAAGAGAAGATGTATCCTCTCGAGTTCCTTACGCATCTGTTCATTGTGTGTTTCCAGTTCCTGTTTCTCCCTTCTATATTAATGCAAAATATGAAAAGAAGACTATAACCTTAGATTATATAAATTATGTACATTTGCATATACTAAAAATTATACTACTAAATATAAATATCCCTTAAAGCAAATGCCTGAAGCAGAACCTCAATCATCCAACTATTTTAATTTATCAATAAAGTAATTCATTTTGAAAATGTTCATATATGATCAATATTTGCGCAATTAATAAAAACTTAATTAATTTTAAATTAATACAATTCATAACATGAATATGCAATACAGTGGTTTCAGAAAATTAATTACTGCACCCGATTTCCCTATATAAACTGCATAAATATTGTGGCAGTTTCTCAATAAGATAAGATAATTTTCAGAATATCTCCAAATAAAAAACAGACCCAACAGCTGTCTAAGAAACAACAATTGTGCACAACAAATAAAATACAATACAGTTTTCTCGGCACAAATTTGCATCAGATAATATGTAGAGCGGATCAATAAAGAATTTTTCCTAATAAAACAGATTTATTATTAAATTTAGAAAACCCTTACCTATAAGTGTTTGCATCTTTGAGAGCAGAATCCAATTTGGACCTAAGTAGTTTGGTTTCTTCCCTGGCTTTGTTACGTTCATTTCTCACCTGTAAAATGAATAAATAAAATATATATGTGTACCAAAAAAAAACACACTGAATGAATAAGAACCTTGAAAATACCAACAAACATAAAACAATAACCATAATATATCAAAAATTATAAATGAACAATAATAATGAATCAGATATCATAATTTAATAACATTTAATGATATTAAACCTTTTCTCACTTTGTAGTAAGCTAACAAATAATTAATGAGCAGTTAACAATTAGAAATTAGTTATTCAAGCTAATGCTCAAATGGTATTAATTAATTAATTGAAGAATTCGTCAAATAGCTGAGTCTAATACTAATGATAAGGTATTAATAATAAACTTAAATAGATTTGTGAATACAGAGTAATGAAATTACCAAAATTATCTTTAGTAAGTTCTGTCTCAACCTTATTGATTTGCTGGCTCATAAATACTTCTTGGGGTTAATTGTCTACTGCATTGAAGAAATATTTTTAATGACTAATAATGTAGTAATTGTAATTTTGGGCATACAGGGTTTCCAATCTTTAAATATTATTTTCCTAATAGCATTTGAAAAATAGGAATCATGAATTTTCAGAATTAATGTTTGAAAAATACCTAACATGAAACTATCAATGAAAGAGAAGTTTTTCATGGCTGATGTTAAATAGATTAAACTGTGACACTAGGGTAAGGACAATAGCTTTATATGTGTGACCAACACACCATGAAGTCACTCAGATTTGCTTCAGGGGACAAAGAGCATATCAGATTATACTTTGATTAAACAATGAAAGTATTTGCAGTCGTATTATCATCTTGTAGCTATTAAATTATGTAACCACAGAGTACAATGATAAGTAAATGTGGATACTAGGCCATATAAGAGAAAAATACATTCTGATGATATTTAACGTAAGGAGAGACAACATTTGATTCATATGCTGATTATGAAGGAAAGGTTATGTTGCATATATTTGCCAGCCTTAGAGGAGATACAGTTACGTAAAGTACCTCCACCATAAATTTAGAATCACTGCACACTATCAGTTATCAAAATATCCTTAACTAATGTGCAATGATTGTCTATAAATGTTTGAATATCAGCCTACTTAAATCTGACATTCTGCACAGGAAGATTACAGATAGTCAACTGCAGCACCCATCAATATCAGTATGAATCACCATAATCAGTCATCACTGGCAACTCCGCCAAATGAGCCAGAAAATGAACTTTCATATCATAATGATAAGTTACTTTGTTACTTTCCTCAGTAACAAAACAAAGGATGACATAATGAGCAAATCTGAACCAATTATGGGTGAATGTTTAACAATCTACAATTCTGTTTTAAATTTCTAGCTGCAAAATCACCTTGCTCCATTTTTCCCTCCAGTTAGCTGTGCAGTCAGACCACCACCTCATAGTCTTTTCCATCTGAGCGGTCCTGGCTCTTGCCTCTTCCAGTTCCCTCTGCCATAGTGCCTCCTTGGCCTCCCAGTCGGTCTCCTGCGGATACCCCCGCATCGCGGGACCCTCGCTCCTCCTCGAGGAAGTGCTACCGCTCGCCAAATGTGCCATAGTTCACTACTCCCGGCACCCGACTCCCATCGCTTCCTCCTCCGGGTCGGCCATTCAAAAATTAAGTTTTTAAAACCGGGTCGCGACCAGCCTAGTCATGCCTACAGCGGTTGTGAACCTCAACGAAAAGTATACACCGAGTATCCCTCGACGGGACGATCAGTGGAGCCAACCTGAAAATCTCAATGGGTTTTAAAAATTTGTGTCCAGCCTTCCGGCGCATGTGCAATATTGGACTCTGCACCGCGCTTCAACTGTGAACACTAGTGAAAAAATATTTTTAAAAATGCATTTAAAAAATATTGTAATAGCAAAAACAATCTTCGCGTAATCCACAGAGAGGCCTACTATTGATATTTGGCCCTGGCACATTAAGCACTGCAGACATGCTGCGAATTTTTATTAAATAAAAATTGTCAAGCCACCTGTCGACAATCAGTACACTGGACAAACGCTGTTAGAATTAAAATAAATATTGCAACCTAATAGTCACAAGTAAATTATAAATATACAAACGAATTCAGTAAAATGTACTTACAAAACCTTTATCCACTTGTTTCAATAAATAACACAGATCAAATATTCATGTTTATTGACATTTATTAATAAATGTGTAATAAATTATTATTGTAACTCTTATAATATTTTGAACTTTAAAATATGTCTGAATTTGTTTTCTTTATTCATATGTACCAACTTATTGTGAGCACCTTATAGCACATAAAAGATTATAAACTATTATCACTATGGGGGGAATTACCAAAAAGAATTAGTATTCATCTATTAATATTGGCCATACATTCAAGTTATCAAGTTATATATTTTCTATATTTGTTGAATTTTTCTGCTTGAAATATGAAGAATTGATATAACCAATAGATGATTGATTTAATTATGACTTTAATGTATATCTAATGTACTGCAGGGGCTGTTATTTGTTTAATTTAATTTTGTCAAGTTTGATGTTTCTAAATCCAACATTACCCAAAACAAACTACCAGTTGAGCTTTAATATAAAGATATTAACGTAATATTTATTAAAATTAAGTTAGATAACACACCTATTAATCAAAAATTAATTGTTCACTTATAAAGTATTGGTCAAGTTAGGAGTGGTTAATTACAGATTGTCAACTTAAATATAAACCAAACAGAAGAAATAACTTGAGGAAGGATAATATCAAGGAATAATACAGTCTAATTACTTCTAATGCAATAATAACGTTTCTCATTTGTTAAGTTGATTGAAGCATTTGTATTTAAGGGGAAAAAGTGAATTATGGTGATGATGAAAATCCTAGTCATGACCACAGCCATTATGATATAACCTCTAAATCTCGTCATGGCAATATATTACAATTTTTGGCGACCTAGTGAATGTTTTCTGTAAATTTCTGGAAAATTTCGTTTGCACTCATCTTGCAGATTTTTAATGTACTCTAAAATACATTCTCTAAATAATAAACCTCAATAAATTGACGTACTGTGATTTTCTAGATCTATATCAGCTGTTCTTAGTGCATGACAGGTATAGTCATTGGTAATAAGTCATTGGCACACGAGATATATTCTTGAGTTCTTTCGGATGCATTACTTCTGAACATGTCTTATATCGGAAGTGGTAAGTTTTAATTTTAAATTAAATTATCTTTACTCAGTAAAATACTTAAGGACCAACCTTAACTCACAACGTGAAATAGGATGCTTGCATAAAATATATTGAAACGAAAACTGCAAGCTGAGAAGTGGAGAGACATATTTTTTGTTAATTTATTGCACTAATAAAGTGTATTACAGAGTCTATTTTGTCTCATTTGGTCATTTTTTTTATGCCTGTATGTAAACAAATGAAGTAATATCTGACATCTGGTTTTGTCATGTACAAACACCCTGTACTCCATCTATATTTTATATTTTGTGAAATACATTTTTTTAATTGCTATTTACTCTCCATTCTATTTTACAGATGGAACAATCCAGGAAGGTTCAGGACCACTGACAGTGAGAGTGGTCAATTTCTTCTGGGATGTAGTAAATGCTGTTGTTGCATTGTATGTGTTCCATTTATAATTTATTATATATGTGTATAATTCCAAATCAATTAAGATCACTTGTGACACGAGTTTGATTCTTACTGTGGTATCACTGTATGTTTAGCCTTAAGTTATGTTTAGAAACAGATTAAGCCCAGGTTTGTATAAATCTATGAGCTTAAACAACATAAAAAAGAAATATATATTTTATGGAGGTGCTCCAGTTGCTATCATTGCAGGTGCTAGTTTGTATCATTGATGATGGCTAGGTAACACGTTCACCTCTGGCAGTGTGTCATGTCCTTTGAGTGTTTAGGTTGAGTTAAGACTTGATTTAGGTCAAGCTTCCTGCACGTAGCTCATTAAAACTTACAGAAATGAAATAAATTATTTTGTAATAATACGCTGTTTATATTTTGATTGAATGAATTCTGTTGCAGTTTCCAGACATTAATTCCAGGCTTTGGTGAGGACAGTCACAATCAAACAGGTTATGGCTTAGGATCATCAAGAGCACCAAGGTAATTTTGTAGACCAATTCCTATCTAAATAAATTTTAAAGTAATATGTATTTTAAAATTATTCTTTTATATATGTAAATTTTTCAACTATTTTCATTGTAGAATTGACAGCATCCAAAGAGAAATACATTCAAGAATTCTTTTGTATTTTTCCAGATATCCACCAGGTCCAAGAAAAAGAAATGTACGAGGTTTTGGCCGTGTTTCGTCATTTGAGCCTCCTCCATGTGGAGGTGGTTCCTGAGGTTAGAGTCCCCCCTCTAGTAATTTCTGATCCTCAGAAGAATCTTGAGGATGTCGGATTAGAGGGGCTTCTACATCTTGTCCTTTCTTGCCGAGTCTGATGGTCTTGCTGTCTGTGGGCTCATTCTGCTGACGCCCTTTGACAGATTGTGATGTCTTGCTTTTAAACCTGGAAGTTGGGGGAAGCATTGACTGATGTTTGGACCTGATATTCTCGGCCAAAAGGACATCAATTTGTCATTTCTTATTTCTGTTTGTACTTTCCAATAACCTGTTTTTTTGAAATACAAAAATAATTAATGATTTCCTTCATTTCATATGGAGTCTTTCCCCACTTTGTATTATCAAAGGGGGAGAAGATTACATCCTGTTATCCAGATTGATTAAAAATAATGGGTAGATAAAATGTTGAGGTCATTATTTATGAAAACAAAAATTATAGTTAACTCTAAAAATAATTATAACATTTTTAAGTTTAATTTTAAGTATTAAGCTGTAATTAATTTAATTTAGAATACTGTTCCAATGGACCTGATGAGCTGATGAAGTGTTGATTGTAAATGTCTTAATCTGATAGCATGAAGACTTGTAATTTAGTTTCAGTAGTATAATTAATTTTCATTATGAAAGCTGATTTAATTAGATCACTTTGTTATTGTCAGAATGTTTTAATTGCTATCAAAATATGCTGTTATATTAAATTGCTGTTACATTGGATACTATACGAAATCAAACTTTAACAACAAACAAGGTGACAAAACTCTTGTAAATTATGTAAATGTATTTTGCTCCATTTATATTAGGATTTTTTCATATTGTATTCTCAGTCTTGTACATACTGTAATCTTGCCAGCTTTTCTAACCTGCAGGTGTATTTTTTTCTATTTACTATGGAAAATATTGATTGTAAATTATTACTTTGTAAGAGAAAAATAGATGTGGTTAATTTTCAGAAACACTATTGTAAAGCAATTTATGTTCATAAATTCATAATAAAGCTTTTATTCTAAAAACTTGAATTGTTCTTAAACATTTTCAAAAACTATGAGAATGGAAATAATTTAAACATTTTTCCTTAAGCATGATGTTAAGTATCTAACTAATGTTAAAATCTAATAGGCAATACTTAAAGTGGAAACAATACTACTACTATTAGCTATGTTTATTTAAAATATTATTATTTTTTCTGTTTTTCTTTATTTAGGTTTCTTTTTGCATTATTGTTTAATTGAACATATTTAAACATTTTTTTGTAATCAATATCATGGGCTTGACAAATTTTAATATTTCAATTTGTCATACAAAAATGAATTTAGAAGTATCTAAGCAATATTTATAATTTAACAATGTGACACAATTATTAATCCATATAACCATATGGAAGTTAAAAGTCTGAAAATTAGTATCTGATAGTACTTTAATCTCTTAATTCAAATCTTAAAATTAATGTTAAAAATTGGAATAATTGGTGATGATTTAAACTTCCTGGTTATTCTGGCAGAAGGAGATTAGTGCAGACAAATTTTGTAAATTCTTTTTATTGTAATATTTTTTACTACCTCACTTCTCCAAACTTAGACAAACAGTGTATATAAAATAACATGTGGGACACATATATGTAAAATGTTTTTGTCTTCGAATTATATACAAAAAAACCATTTGGAGTAATATATTAATATGTACTATAATCTTAACTTTAACCAACAAGGATAAAAGTAAAATGGTGTTACAAATCAATTAATTTCATTTATATGAACCGTTGTAATTTTCATGCAATAATTTGCCTTAGAACAAAACAATGGTTTATACATTAATACACATATACATATAGAAACACCCGCACATATATACATATTATCAACAAATATATAGCCCACTGCATTATGTTACAAAATTGAATAGCAATTGCTTACAAGATGTATTTCTTACACATACATACATGCAGCACACTATTTACGTTTTGAAAATTTCCCTTTTTCCATTTTCTTCTTGAAATCATGCCCTCCTTTGTGTTTCCTTTTGCCTTTAATTTTCTCTTGTTCTTTCTTCTTGTTCATTGCCTTTTTCTTTTGCTTTATCTGTTCCATTCTATTCTTCTTTTTAAATACTTTACTTTTTTTAACAGTTGAAGTCGCTTTCTTTTTCAGTTCTCTCTTGACTTCCTTTTTTGTTTTCAACTCCATTCCAGGCAATTCTTCATCATTTGATTTTTCTTCGTCTTCTTCATTTTTTATTTCACAATTTGCCTACAAGTGATTTTATCAATTATACAAATATCCCAATGTCAGTTTGAATTGAATTAAAATTAAACTTTTACTTAATAAATACTTATATTCACAGATATACATACACGTGTGTGCATGCACACACAAAATAGCTGAAATGCCCATTCTTTAAACAGGATCATTTAAAAGTAAGAGTACAAACATCGCAAAAAAATATTTTTCTTGTTCTTAGCATGACCCAAGAAATAGGTGAATAAAACAGTACAGTAATTTGATCAAATGACAACTTACTCTGTTCCTGCCAATTATGAAATTACGTTCAGCAAGTAAATCTGTATCGAGTTCCAGAACACTAACAGTTGAATTCTTGACTTGATATTCTTTTGCAAGTTGCTCTTCCAGTTCAGGAATGGGTTGGAAAGTCTTCACCAACTTTTTATACTGTGCCTTAGACTGAAAAAGTAAAAATGAAAATACTATACATAATGAACATATCATTCAATAAATAAATTATTAGTTACTGGAGTTAACAAATAAAGTTTCCAAGCACCAAGAATAAGCAAATGTAAGATAGAGAGAATAAATAATGAAGAAATATACAAAATTAAATGAGTAAATGACAGAAATACCTCTTCTTTGATTCTTTTTCTTTCTTCCTTTAATTTTTGCTTGAATTCTTCTTCGGCCTTTTTTTTCCTCTGAAGTTTCCTTTTGTGAAAACCTGTCAAATACTCCCTTCAGAGTGCAAATAAAATGAAATATTATTTACGATAAATACATTGAACAGAAACAACAACGGATCCTTCAATAGTTATACCTTCTCACATCTTCATCAAATATTATATTTAGTTTTGTCTTCCTGTTAATTCTCTTAGTCCTCCTAGGAGCAATTACAGGTTCCATATTCACTCATAAACACAATTAAACTAAAGAAACCTTAAACACTGACTAACACATGGAGTAGCTAAGTAGTAGTGTGTCTAAACACAGCGATCAGCAGGTTTACAAACGTGCCTAACTTTTTCAAAATATCGTCCAATCACGGCATACCCCAACATTATATCAACTGGGAATCAGAATATATCAAGTAGTGAGAAGTATTTTACGTAAAATAAATAAATGAGACATTTCTTTGTTATATTACTACTTTATTTAAACTGTTTACCAACCTCCTTGGAAATGTAATTGAATTACTGCTTTCAGATGAATTATTGGTTTCTATATTCAAATCATTAATGTAATAATTCGGATTATGAACAAACAATTTGATGGCAGGGACAAAGAAATCCATAATTCGTACAGAATAATTATTTTTACATTTATTAGCCGTTAAAAATGCTTGCCGCGGTACCATGAATATGTTCGCCCAATTCAGTGTTTTTGTCACAAGGGAAACGAAAATATGAAACCCAGCGGAATCAATAAAAAAAATCGAGAACGGTGTATGTATAATTTAGTAAAAAATAACGATGACGATAATATCATCGTTGAATATAACACTTTGCTTTCCAGGATTGTATCCATTCAAATACGTAAGTACGTCGCAATGTGAATCACCGTTTTCTAGTTTGAATCATTGCATAGTTTTTATGTTAGTGGTAACCTACAACTTTGCAAAGTATGCAGTTAATATTTTTTCCAAGTGATTGGACGAAGGGCTTTACATTTAATGCCGATGAGTATCTTAATGCCTATTTCCTTGCACTTTTTTAATTTAAAATTGTTGTCCTCCTTGCAAGGAATTCCAGCATTCCTATTGGTGACTTTGAAATATAGAGGGGAAGATATCGGCCAATAGGAGCGCTACAGTTGCTTAAATTTGGAGACATCAGCAATATGGCTGTCAGTATAAATGTGAGTGTTCAAAGATGCCTTTCTCCTGGAAGTTATTCAATATTTTACTGTGGTTTGTCTTTGTTTTTAGTGACAATAATTGGTTTTTTGATCGAGGGAAATGGCTGAATGAGCTTTTGACTTCTCTGGGTTCCCGTGATGCTTTGTAACGTGAGATATTTTGCTGTACTTATTCCTTTAACTTGTGGGGGAATTCGTGTAACCTCAATGATGTGTTGACCTGTTCGCGAATAGTCCGTCCTTATGGTCCGCGACGGTTCGCCACCGTGTTTATAGGGCAGCGGTTGTGCAAATTGATAGCTGGCGAAATCTATATTGAGTTTATGAACAGAATTTATTTCCGCCAAATAAATTTTTAGGCCACAACCAAGTTCTATCCAATCATCCCATTTTTCCCGATACGGAAACACATGAACGTATAATTTTTTGTAATCACACCTATTCACGTAAGTCGGTTGTTGTGAATCGTTTACTGCCAGTTTAATTTATAAATATACAAATGAAATTGAGGTTAATGAACATAGTATTTACTTTAAATACAGTTGAATAATTTGTAAATATGGTAGTTCTTGGCACTATTATCTTAGTGCATTGAATTAAGTGTATTTAGTTACTTAATTATGAATTAACGTAATTAGTATATTCATTAGTGAATTTTATCTTTTTTTTCAATGATTTTTAAGGATATATTTTAAATACATTTTTAAAATATGTCAGTTATCTTCAGTAAGTTAACTGTAAGTCCTTAGTGCAAGTGATTGTATCATTTTTGCCTACATATTATTGAAATTTTGTATTAAACTTCATTCCTAATATCATTTAGACTTATCTATTTTCTGAATTACCATTGACATAACTAAGGACTTTCATTTATATTAAAGACATCAATTTAGTTTGTGTTCTTTGTTTAAATTAACACTTTTAAATAATATACAGCTATCATTATGCAAATATAGTTTTATTGTTTGTATTACACAACATTTTGTAATTGAATTTGAATTTTTATATATTTCATATCTAATAGTGGATTAACTGCATAAATATCTGTATTATAGTAATAGATACGACATCAATGATTGTTTTATCGGCAGTTAATATAACAGCAAACACATGAAATTAAAATTGACTATTTCATGTATATTAGAATATGTTTTATAGAACCAACATATTGTTGTCTATTTCTTTTTAAAATTAAATCTGGATAAATATATTGACTAGATTGACTATTTTCTGTCAAGTATATTATTTGATAAGTACATCATATAAAGATTATATTTTTAAATGTTGGTGCTGCTATTATATTTTTATTATGCTTTTTCCATGAAACTGTTTTTTTATATATTTGATATATTGTTTACAGATTCCTCAAGGCAATACTAATATATTGGATTTATAATGACATCACGGTGAGTGCAAACAGGATTTTATATTTATGGTCTGTATAACAAACATTATGTTCAGAAAATTACTACATGTACCTTGTAGGAATGAACTGGTGTGATAAAGCCAATGATGTAATATGCTGAAACTAGACTATTCATGTAAATTATATGCATAACATGAAGAATGATAAAGTTCAGTGATAACATTTCTTGAGAAAAGCATAGTTGTATGGCTGAATAGAAAATATAAAAAGTACAAAATTCTGAGGAAATTTATGGTGTTTTCTTAATACTAAAACATTAAAAGTTGTTCTTGAAATCCTTGAAAGTTCGTGTCTTCCCCATATTATCATAATCAACTTTTTAAACAGCTTCAAATAAAGGAAGTACAATTGCAAGTTTTTCTTTATGCTTCATGTTAATATTTATTACTGTTATGGTATACGTATTTTTGGAGTTGGTATTCTGATTGTAGAAATATAAAAAAAAACTCCAGGTACCTTCTTTCAGTACTGGCAGTATAAAAGAAATGTTTATCTTCAATCTGTTCAGTATGTTTTATTGAAATAAAAATAAATATTAAATTCTATTACAAAAATTATGAAAAAAGCTTTTCAAGCAGGAGCTATTTCCACCTGAGGCATGCTGAACATTTTCTCAGAGTTTTGTGATTGATATTCAGTAACGGGGAGGGAAAGTATTGTAGCACTTAGGAATTAAAATTGAATATGGCTGAACTCTTGCAGACTTCAACAAAATTTAAAAAATGGTAATGGATGTACCAATTTTGTTAGGTTGGATCGTTTGTTTTTACTTCTGGAGACTGGCTCCTCAGCAGTTACCCGCCGTGCTGCTGCCAACCAACTGGGTGAAGTCCAACGCCTTCATCCTCACGAAGTGCACAATCTTTTGGCCAATATAACGACTTACCTCCAGTCTTCATCTTGGGACACTAGGTTAGCAGCAGGACTGGCTGTTGAGGCCATACTTAAAAATGTACCTCAGTGGGAGCCAATTGGTCAACTGGAAGGTTGGACATTGCCATTTATGAATTTTTAGTATTGACTTACATAAAGTATAGTAAGCAAAAATATATATAAACATTAAAGAAAATATTTTTATTTTTCATATGCATACATTTTGGAGATATTTTATATCTGTATAAAAAATATTTTTTATGTATTTGTGTAGTTTTAATTGACTGTTAAGTCCATTAGTTCTAAATAAGAATTCAGTTAAATGTAAAATCAACATTTTAAAATTATTTTTCAATAAAAATAGTAGTTCTGGTTTTGAACATACCCATATTCGACATAAAGAAATATTTACTTTTAATATACATGTATATAAAGCTGTATATATTCTATAAAACTGAACATCTTTGTACACAAGTTCCATCAAAATCAATCCAGCTGTTCTCAAATAATAGTCTAATGCACGAACAGCAGACAGATCACACATACTGGATAATTGCTTTTTGCTATTGTACAAATCATTATAGGTATTGATATTTGACAGGGCATATGTGCATAGAATAGTTTTGGGTTTATTCTATTTTGAAATAATCAAATTTGATATAATATGTTGTTAAATATGCGCACATTGCTGAATGCAATGTTTTAACAGCTGAGAGTCCTATCCATAAAATGTTAACAGTATAGAGTACTGTGTTTTTTTATTTGTTATGTACCATTTTTTAATCTACCCACATATTAATCCCTTATTGATTGAAAGGTGGGGTTTGCTGACAATTAATATTTTGTATTGTTTTCAGATGCAGATACTTGGTCTTGCCAGAACAATTGGATTACTTGTGATAGTTTTAATCTTAATACAATACTTTCAAATAGTGCTCCTCTCACAGGCTCTGAGGGGAAAGAATATGACACCCAGGAGGATGTTGGAGGTATGACATTTTTAATAGCTTCATCATTCTTCAACTCTTTTGACTTATTTGAAGTTGTTTAAGAGATTTGCCAAATTTCAGAAATCAGATTCTCAATTTGAACAACACAACCTTCACTTAGTTTGTGTGTAAGATAAAAAATTATTACAGTTTAATTATGTTTCTTAGATTTAAATGAAAAAATTTGTATTTAAATTATAGGAAATGCTCAGGAAAAATTGGCAAAACAGTGCGAGCTTCTTAATTCTAAGTTAGGACTAGATGCAGCTTCCCGCCTTGGTATCGACACTTCAAATTTGTATTCAGCCGATGATTTACAAGTAGAAATAAAAATTGATCCAGAATTTAGGAAAAACAAAGTAAGTACATCACATGTACAATAAAGTGTACATTGATATTAATAATTATACAATTATGACTTAGGTAATTTGCTGTTACTAAATAAATAATTATTCAATATTTCATTCACTTCATTAAAATTGGATGTCCAATTGAGTGTTGGTTGTCACAAGTTTTTCTGTACAATAAAATATGTGATATAATTGAATTTCAATAAATTAGAATTTAAAATTCTTATGTACAAGAAGGTATTTCCACAAATAAAAGTTATAAAATACATCTTTAGGGCATTAATCAGAAAAAAGCAATTGATATTAGTATTTTCTGAACCTCGAGACAATGAGCTTGATATATACCTGTTATAGCTCCCTGTACGTCCTTTTGAAGCTATCAGTTTTATTTCATTTGTTTCATAAAGTTGTGTAAATAATTATAATTGCAAAATCAATGTACTTTTCTTTAATAATTAATGTACAACTATTAATAGTATGTATATTGTACTTCGTAAAATATTATTAAAATATTACTATTATTATTTGAATTGTAGATGAATGTGAGCGATGTTGTGGGTCTTAGCTGCAGAGAAGCAAACAGGGCCAGGCGAAAAGCAAGGCAAGCCATAATGAAACAGAGAACTAGGGACAAAACAGGATCAGTTGGAGCATCAAGTCAAAACAGTGATGAGGAAGACGAACCAGTGAAAAAGAAAGTAAAACTCGAGAGTGGGCCTCCAGAGAATGTAGCTGTACCCGATAATACTGGGTGTTGGTCATCAGATGTAATTTTTAAATTTTATTATATAAACAATTAAGTTTAAATTGAGATTAGTGCTTATACAAAATAAGCAGATAATAATTGCATTATTAATAATAACAATTGTTCCCTTAGTAGCTCAAATATCCGTATTGCTTTTTTTTAAATTGAAAATACTTGTTCTCACTTTCAGAATTATGGTTATAAGATCGTAATGTAAAATAAAGCAGTGTTTGCAGTTATACTAACTTTTGGTTGATAATCAGGACAATGCAGTGCATAATGGTTGCAAATAATTTTACTGAAAATTATATGTTTGAGGAACTATTTTAAAATTTCAATGCAATTTTTTTTGTTTTTTAAATGGTTTCATATAATTTGTCAGATCACTATGTTGACACAAAGTTTTGAATTTATACACTGTTCAGACTAGTACTAGGCATTTCTAGTACTTGGTTAGTAGTACAGTACTTCTGTATTGTGTCAGGAATTTGGTATTAACGTTATTTCTTTTAAATGATGTTCTAGGCTGTAGATTGGCCTTTGGAATGGTTTTGTTCGCGTTTACTGGCATCCATATTCAGTCCTATCTGGGATGTGAGACACGGTGCTGGAACAGCTTTAAGACACCTGATGAAAACTCAGGGCCGAGGAGTTGGAAAGTCTTCCAAGTTCCCACAGGACAAGGTCTGTTACATACTATTATAATAAAGTGTAATTTAGTCCTCACTGTTATATATTAGTAATATAAAATCTAATTGTTTATAATAATTTCAATCAAATAGCTCTGTATAATAATTATTGAGTTTATACAATTTATTTGGTATTCTTATATTATTTTTAAATTTAAAGCTTTATTCATATAGTTAATATAAATAAAATACAATTTACAATGTGAGTTTCAATTAACTACAATCAAAGAAACAGTCATTATAATAATAATGGAGTTACTAGAATTATATAAGGGAATGTTAGAGTAAAAAACAATTTAGACTGTTCTTATATTTTTATAGATGGAACACTTTCATCAATGCTGCCTTGAAGATATTGCTTTGCGCCTTGTTTGTGTCTTGACATTGGACAGGTTTGGAGACTTTGTTGGAGATCAAGTTGTGGCCCCAGTAAGGGAAACTTGTGCTCAAGCCTTAGGTTTGTAATTTATTGTAAATAATATTCCCAATATAAAATTGATATTATTACTATGAATTGAAAGTGAGAATATATAAAAATATGCTTGTAATTGAATTTTTTTTCATGAAAAACAGTTTTGTTTGATTACTAACAAGATTGACACTGTTATCATCCTGCAGGTTCGGTTGTGAATTTAATGGATTCCAATAGAGTTATAGAAATTCTCAAAGTTCTCCTACAGCTTCTGGAGCAAACAGACTGGGAAACAAGACATGGAGGTCTCTTGGGGATTAAATATATGTTTGCTGTGCGACAAGTAAGTCAATCTTGTCCATAAATTTTATATTTATTTTATTGTTACTTTGTTCATTATTTATTATATAACAATTTCAATACTTTAAATTGAATCAATTTATCATTGCTGGAAGTAGAAAATTTTCTAATATATATTCCTTTATTAATTTCCTATGCAGTTTGTTTTGTTACTTACAGGAATATTTATGTATTTTGATATCTGGATTATATTTATTTATATTTGTTACTTCAGGATATACTTGGAAAACTTCTACCTGTTAGTTTTGATGCCTTGCATAAGGCATTGAGTGATCCCGTGGATGATGTTGGTGCTGTAGCAGGTGGAGCTTTAGCAACTTCAGTTGATCTTATGGTTCTTGAACATCCTGATTCAGCTTTGACTGTTCTGAAAACACTTTGTTCTCTAATACCAGAGCAAGATGATTTAACGCCTGCAGCAAATACCTATGTACCACTGCTTGCTCAGCTTCTCATCAAACCAAATATCAGTAGTAAAATTAGGTAATGTTTCATGTGAAACCTACAGTTCTGAATTATGTATATATATATATATATATATATATATATATATATATATATTTATACTTATATAGGTGTGTATGTGTCTTCAAATAATAAAAACTTAATTCAAGATTAATTATAAAATTAAGTCATAATTTTTTAAATCAAAATGTTATAGATGTTAACAGGATTTGATTTAGACAAGTTTATTGTGTACAAATGTTGATTTAAAGTATCCATACATAGGAAAAACAAATTATTTTAACAGTAATAAAAGTAACTACCGTTGAACAAAGTAAATCTTGTATAACATATTTGTTTTTTCATGTCCACAGTGCTGATGAGACAGTCGGTGAATTGGTGAGGAGGTTATGGTCACTTTTACAACATAATAACTCGAGTGTTAGGAGTGCTGCTCTGCAAACATTGTCCGTGTTGCCCACACTCCAAGGTCTCACGACCTGGGCGTCGCTCCTACAGCCGACAATGAGGCATGTTTTCCAAAGGGGGCTTATTGAACATCACACCAGTATTTGTGCCATTGTAGAACAGGTATTGACATAAGATTTGTTACTGTTTTAGTTGTGTTTTTTTTTATTGGATTTAGACTTTATTGGAAGATATTCTTTATAGTATTATAAGAAAATATACTGTACAATTATATACAAAAGTATGGAGCTTATGTTGCCTGAAAATCAAAATCAATGAAATTAAATAAAATTTTATTTGAATAATGCAGTTCAAGAGCTGAAATTTTATTAAGGAAAAATAATTGTAAAAAACCATTACGGATATTGTAAAATATAAGATGCAGGTTATAATAATTATTTGCTATGAAAATGTTTGTAAGTTATTATTTTCATTTTACCAGTTAATAAAAAGTGTATCACTATAACGAAATAAGTAATTTAAAAATTATTATTACTTTTAGGTTTGGTGTAGTATAATAAGTAGTAGTAGTCTGGCCGATGTATTGTTGGCTGCATGTCCTGTAATGACCGGCTGGTTGTGCCTAGCGATGCAACCTACTAAGTTACCTTTTGATCCATCGTTGCTCATTCAAGCAAAATCTCTTCCAAAGGTGAGGGAGCTTTTCTAAATCAATCATTTTAATATTGGTATTTAATTAATTAATTATTGGCATATTTAATGTACAGCCACAACAATTACAGGAGGGAAGCAATAAGCGTGGAACCAATAACGCTTTAGAATGTAATGCTGTGGCTCATTGTGAGATCAAACAATATATTGGAGGAAGTGAAACTGTTTCCCAAGAAACAAGAGAAGAAAATGCACTACGTGCCAGATGTATGGCTACACGAATGTTAGGTACCTACAGTGAATTAGATATTCATTATCATAACTTTACTGATTTTGTTTTTGACCCTGTAACAATAATAAGAAGCATTATTTTAAAATATAATATTGTACTTATTAATTTAATTTCAGGATTCTTGTCGACTTACATAGTACAGCCTGCACCGGGTATAGTTTACACAAGTGAAATGGAGTCTCCAATAGATTGTTATGTGAAAGTTTTACTTGTGTACCTGAATAGTAAGTCTGCTCTGCAGAGACTAATAGTAGGGCTTGTTGTGGCTGAATGGGCAAAACGAAGTCCACCTAAGCCCCCACCAGCTGTACTTGTTGAAAGGTATTTTACATATATTCTTGTGCACCATGATATAGTCTTAAGATTTATGGAATAAAATAGTTTTAAGTTATATCAACAATAATTTGAAACTGAATTGAGAGTACTTCTTAATTTATTACAAGTAACCTTGAATAATGTATGATATATTGCATAATATATAACTATATTTAAAGTTTATTCTCTTTTAGAAAGTAAAAGGGAAATAAATTACTCAAAACAAATAAAAATGTATATGAATAATTGTAATGAATATTATCTGTCCATAAACTTGTCTGCATATATATTAAATTCGTTCTCTTATAAATTTTTCTTTATTTCAGGCTATTGCAGTGTGTCTCTGAAATAGTTTATTATGATGAAATAGCCATGTGTTATACCAGGCTCTTACAAGAAACCAAAGATTTTGTTGCTCTCTTAAAGCATTATAAACTGCCTACCGAAGACTGTACTCAACCAGTAGGTTATTTCTTCTAATAATTGTAACAGTTAAATCCTTTTATTGTTTCACAGAAATAAATCAGTATTGTGTTTTATCAGGTATTGACTTTGGACCAGATGGAGAAAATGTGTGGTGAAAGCATTGCTCATATTCTAACCAAGGTTAAATTAAAACCTAAGGTAGCTGAAACTCTGCAGGACAGGCGAAAAACCATACATACTTCCATTGTTGCTACTTTAACTGATCAAAATATGTTAAATGTAATGTAAGTTGTATCATCATTGCTTTGAAATTTGCTTATAAGGATTAAATATTTTTTAGATTACCAGTTAATATGAATTATAAATGAACTTCTACTGTCTAGTACAGTCTAAATTATTATTTGAATTGGATATTTTTACCTAAAATAATATTGTCATTCTTTATAACTGTACAGGACACAAGCTGCTCTTGCAGGGGCACTTGTCATGCTGGGAAGCTTACCAGAAAAACTTCATCCAATAGTTAAACCACTGATGGATAGTGTTAAACGTGAAGAAAATGAAGAATTACAGGTATGAATATTGCATGCAACTTCATAATATCTTAATCTAATAATTAATATCTTATTAATAGTTCATTTCTTCATAACTTCTTAATAATTTTGAAATATTGACTTAATTGGTGTATATAATTTTTATTTTGAAATTTGTTTCTATTTTTATAGATATTTTTTATTTTTACATTAGATATTCTGTTTTTAAATTGAAATTTTTAATTGTTAAAAAAAATATTAGCATATTTCTTTATTTATTTTTCATAAAATTGTGAATAAATAATTTTCTTTTCATTATTTTTGTTGTAATATATTCCTAGTTTATAACTTTGTATTTCAGGGTCTTGCTGCTAAACATCTTGCCCAATTAATAGAAATGAGTCTCAACAGGAACCCATGCCCAAATAACAAAATTGTAACTAACTTATGCACATACCTTAGATGTGATCCAGAATTTACTCCAAAAATTCCAGAACATGTTTCTAGGGTATAGTTTTAAATAAAATTTTTCTACTTTGTAGTGTAAATAATTTAAGATAGATAGAAGTACTTCATTAAAATATTACTCATTTATTTCATTCTCAGATGCTAATAATTTTGAATAGTAAATCAATTTATTAATGGATAGGATTTTATTATGCATTGTTCTGACAATTCGTAATTATAAATACTATAAAATTGCTGTAGGTATAAAACTCTTTAAACATAGTATATAGTTGCATTAAATAACATTTTTGTTAACTATGTTTTCCTATTTTAGGAATTATTAACAACTGGGAAAAATAGAAGTGAGTCAGCACTCAGGTCTGCTGTAATTTCAAATACTAGCGACATCTACAGTGGTATTATTACCTTAATTAACCAGCAAAAGGTAATGTAAAAATATGTGATTTATGTACCATCCAATACTTTTATTAAAAATATTATATACATTGTATCCATTAAATTTCAAATTTCATATTCTTTTGAAATATAATTTTCTGTTCCGTACTAGTATATGGAAGTAGCAATAAAAGTTATGCATTTAAAATATTGTTCTTGTAGACTGCTGAAAGGGCTGTGCTTAGAAGATCTAATTCAAATGGGAGTAGAGGACCAGGAAGGCCCCCCGTGACAGATATACCATTGGAGGAAATACTGGGTATCGAAGATCAGGTAACATTTGTATACCTATACTCATATTATGTGTAACAGACTCATGATTATATATATAAATATGGTTTTTTTTAATGATAATGTCCAGGTTGTTTAATACATTCATTCATTGGGTAATTATGTAATATTTTTTATAAATATTTTTCCCTAATTATACAAAATCAATAAACATTAAAATTTATCAATGTTAACCTAAATGTTAACCTATTCATTATACTTATATAGTATATCTAAATACCAATTTCAAATTTTTAAATTTTATTTATTCTACAGTCTTTAAGAATGAAGAGAATACAAAGAAGAGGATCATGCCTTGCATTAGTTGCCATTACCTCAAGATTTGGGGCTAATCTTCCAACCAGCTTACCTATCTTGTGGAACTCCATTGTCGGTACACTCGAAGAAACAGTTGATCCTAATAATTTCGGTGAGGATATGTGTTTTAAACCTTTACAGTGTATTAAATATCAAAATTATATTTACTTGATTTATCCAAAAAAGTACAATTTATTACTATTACAAAGATATCGTAATAAAATATTAATAATACTAAATAATATTAACAGATTATTTTATAATTATTTGTGCAATTTAGATTGTTGATATTCTGTAATTTTTAAATACTGTCAATGACGGTTTGGTTGGTTAATTTACAAATGCTGTTTGTATAGATCCAAACAGTCTTATGAATAATGTGCAAGCTGCTGAAGTTATCATTGGGCTATTACAAGTTCTTGAAGTCACGAGTCCAGCCGTTCACAAATCACTGATACCTGAAGTAAGTTCAATAAAAGCTCATTATTATTATATTGTATACAATTATATATAGCTTGAAGTAGAATTGGTTCATTGCAAATTAATGTTGAAAATTTCATTTTCATGAATACCATTGTATTTCTCGTTTCTTTTAATATTTATTGTGTTTAACAGCTGATGAAAGTTTTACCGCATCTTGTGTGTCTCCTTTCGCACCCATATCAGGCCGTCAGACACATGGCATCACGCTGTATAGCAATGCTCACGACGCTCGACCCAATACTGGTTATGACATACGTTATTGAAAAGGTCATTCCAATGCTTTCTGCAGCAGATAACGTCACAAAGAGACAAGGGGCAGTCGAAACAATTGCTATTATTATGGAGAAAATGCAGCTTAACATTGTTCCTTACATATTGTTCTTAGTAGTTCCACTATTAGGTAGGATTAATGAATATTACTTAATTTTTACTAGTCTGAAACAATTTCTTTTTTAAAACGACAATCTCTACACGAATTCGCGATAGATTAGATTATTTTATGAAATTTAAAATGGCTACAAATATTATGAGGGGTACAAAAGTATATTATGGGATAGCATGTCATTAGTCCAAATCTTGATAATCTGTCTGATTTTTCCTGATAGGAAAAATGCTAGCTATCATATATGTAAGGAATTGTGAAAATAAAATCATTATCTGTAGGTTTTTGCATTATATATTCTTTAAATATTTATTTTTTCCTTTGTATTGCATTTTAATTAGTTTAGTTTTAATTAATTTAATGAAAATCAAGTTTCTTGGTATTTGTAATTTAATATTTAAAAAAACACCTTGTTATTAGGTAGGGGCTTAGTATTGATGAGTTTCTACTTTAATATCTATTTGTAAATCTCTAGCTAGATATATATTTTGTACAGTTATTTAAAAGTTTGAATTATATTAGGAACATATGTGTGGCCCTAATAACACAACTGTAATTATGTAAGATCCCCAATTGTTTATTTAGGTCGGATGAGCGATCAAGACTTCAGTGTTAGGATATTGGCTACGCATACATTCGCAAATCTGATACAACTCATGCCCCTCGATGGAGTATCATCCAACCCCACCGCTTTGGGCCCATATCTGACACGCCTGAAGGAGACCCAGAGAGATTTTCTCGAACAACTATTCAACCCATCAAGTATTGACAACTATGAAATTCCTGTTCCAATCCGAGCCGAACTCAGGTCATACCAACAGGTATTGTAAAGGGAGATTTACTTTATACCAATTAAACTGCAGGAAATGAAACTGTTGTCAGTAAATGTGATAGCTCTTTTAATTAGTTGTGATTTACTCTTAGAAATGTCTTAGGAGGAATTGCATATTTATTGCAAGTTACAGGATGAGGGAAATGTGTTGAACATTTCTGCATATGGTCACATAAGAGGACTAGTTTTATTATATTTAGGAATGCATTATTGAGAGAAATATTGTGATATTAATCTCATTTAACTTCTCAATTGTGTATGACTGTTGAATAAAGAGATAAGAATGTTGAATAATCATGATATAATTATTTTACTTTGCGTAATGTGTCAGTTCTGTTTGTTAAATCAATTAATACATAAGTTCTCTTATAATAATTGAAGGACATTTTGAAAAATATAAATGTAATATTTAAAACTGTAAATAAAGTATAAAAATAAATTTCTAATGTATTTCAATTGTTACTTATGTTTAAACACTGATATTTAAATATAATTTACGTAATGTTTCAGTCTGGTGTCAATTGGTTGGCATTTCTAAACAAGTATAAATTGCATGGTATTCTGTGTGATGATATGGGTCTGGGCAAAACATTGCAGTCAATTTGCATATTGGCTAGTGATCATTATTACAGGGAAAAGAAGTACAAGGTATTTATTTAATTCTATTATTGACTTTATTATGTTACATTAAGTATTGTTACTATCTCGACTAATTAAATTATCTCTCTTTGTTAGGAAACTAAACAAGATGATTGTGCCCCTCTGCCTTCTCTAGTTGTTTGCCCACCTACTCTTACTGGCCACTGGGTTTTTGAGGTGGAAAAATTTCTTGCGAAGCGCTATTTAAATCCACTCCAATATGCTGGAACTCCTCTGGAAAGAGAAAAGTAGATTATATCATTTTATTTAGTTTTGTTCTTAATCATTCAACAAAAAATTGTTTATTCATTAGAAGCAACTAAACAATAATACATTTCAGGTTGAGATCCCGTGTGAAAAGGTACAATCTTATTGTCGCTTCCTATGACGTTGTCAGAAAGGACATTGATTTTTTTTCATCAATCAAGTGGAACTACTGTATTTTAGATGAGGGGCATGTCATTAAAAATGGTAAAACAAAGGTAATTTAATTTGTTATAGTTAGATGTAGAGTTAGTATAGATTTACAGTTCTTCAACTGTAATACTATGCAGTATTTATTTAGACATTGTTTATTATTTTTATATTCTCTATTCTAGGCTTCAAAAGCAATTAAACAGTTGAGTGCCAACCATCGCTTGATTTTGTCAGGTACTCCGATTCAGAATAATGTTTTAGAATTGTGGTCACTGTTTGATTTCTTAATGCCTGGCTTTTTGGGCACTGAAAAACAATTTAATGCCCGTTATAGCAAGCCTATACTTGCAAGTAGAGATCCCAAGAGCTCCACAAAAGAGCAAGAATCAGGTAAGAAATATATTATGAAATTTATTTCTATCAGCTGCAATTGAATTTTGATTTGCGAGTGAATTTGGTTTGCATAAGTTTTTGGAACATTTACAATTCCTACTTTGCTAAAAATAAATTGAAATGTTTATTTATTTTTCATCCTTTAGGGATACTTGCAATGGAAGCTTTGCACAGACAAGTATTACCATTTGTGCTCAGACGAATGAAAGAAGATGTCCTTAAAGACTTACCTCCCAAAATCACACAGGTAACTTGAACACAGTATTTTTTAAAAATTTTCTCTTTACCTATTATTACTGATAATAATAAACATAACAACAATTTACATGAAATATATCGTCTTGTTCACATTACAGGATTACTATTGTGACCTTAGTCCATTGCAAGTACAATTGTACGAGGACTTTGCCAAATCTCAGGCTCATCAATCTCTTACGGAAAGTCTTGCTTCCAGCCAGTCACCAAACACGTCGCACACATTCCAGGTTTGTTTATTTTAATGGGAATAACTTGTCCATGGAATTGTGTTATTGCATTGAGTTATTATTTGATAAAAATTTCTGGTGAACACTGTACCTTGAAGTGTTTCTAACTTCATTCAAAACTATCTTTGCTCAAAATTTTACTTCTCAGTGCTTTTTAAAAAATGCCATTTTACTCTTAGTTCCCTTACCGTGGTCTTAACAACCTTACACAAAATGTTTATTTCTGTTTGTTAAAATAGGAAATATATATATATATATATATATATATATATATATATATATATATGGTAACTTTTTGTAATTACCATAAATGATATGACATCCTGTATATTTTGTTTAATTTTTGTTGCAGAGTTAGTTGATATTAATTTTGTATTGTGTAACTTTCTTTTTAGGCTCTAAGATACTTGCAGAATGTTTGCAACCATCCAAAACTAGCACTTACCACCTGGCATCCACAATTTGAAAAGATCACTCAGCAATTGCTCTCACAGAAGACATCACTCAGCGATATACAGCATTCTGCTAAACTTCCTGCCCTTAAGTAAAAATCATTTTTTTCACTGAGAAAAATTGTTATAGTAGGTTACGCCATGAGAAATTAATTGGCTAGAACATTAATAATAATTTTTAGTTGCCCTTATGATTTCGTATAAATATTCAAATAAATATATATTTTTTTCCCAGACAACTTCTTATTGATTGTGGCATTGGTGTACCAAGGGATAACCAGAATGATGATCTTGTAGTAAATCAGCATCGTGCTCTCATCTTTTGTCAGTTAAAAGCAATGTTGGATGTATTAGAAAATGACCTTTTTAAGTAAGTATGCCAGACATTTTAATCAACTAACTTTTATTTGTGTACAATTTATAACAGATTATTAAGAGTTCAATTTAAAGACAGATCCCTATTTGTATTTATTTAGTATATTAAAAATTGCCAATAATTATAATATAATAATTATTACACATTTGGTTTTGATAGTTCTTAGTAGTTTCAATATTTGTCTTATTTCACAGGGCACACATGCCATCAGTTAGTTACATGAGGTTGGATGGTTCTGTACCTGCTTCTACAAGACATTCTGTTGTTACAACATTCAATAATGATCCATCAATCGATGTTCTATTATTGACAACACAAGTAGGAGGACTTGGCTTGAACCTTACAGGGGCTGATACGGTACTTGCATTTTATTTTGAAGAAACCTATAATGCAATTGTTTTCTGCCCCGGCACATAGCTTCAATAATAGTTTAGCTGATTTAACTTAATTTCTGAAATTTTTATCTTAGACATTTTTTATTTACTTTGCAGGTCATATTTGTTGAGCATGATTGGTCACCAATGCGAGATCTGCAGGCTATGGACAGAGCTCACAGAATTGGGCAGAAGAAAGTTGTTAATGTGTACAGGCTTATTACCAGAGGAACACTTGAAGAGAAGATAATGGGGTTATTATTTCATGATTAAAATAATTTACAAACAAATAATAATCATAACGAAATAAGAATAAATATACTGTGCAGTATTGAATCACTTGACCCTCATAATACAGACTCATAAAAAATCAAGACATACAGAAATAACTTGAATTCAAATATATTGGACATTTTTGGAATCCAAAAATGGAATTTAATTATATTAAGTTTGCCAGTTGAATATCAATTTATTACACTTACCCTTTCTATTTATTATTGAAACATTTGAACATATCTCTAGCAACATTTTGTTCAGCTTGCAGCAATGATACTTTTATAAGTGTATGTTAATATTACAGTTGTTAATATTATTAATTCAAATATTTTTCTTGTTTAGGTTGCAGAAATTTAAATTGAGAACAGCCAATACTGTAATCAGTACTGATAATGCAAGCATTGAAACTATGGGGACTGACAAAGTAAGGTTTAGTAATTCTTTAAAATTGTATATTGTATAAAATAGTACGGTGTCTTATAACTAATCTCAAAATCTTGCATTTTTTTGTCCCAGCTTCTCGATTTGTTTTCTTTGGACAGCCATTCACAGTCGACATCCGGCGATTCATCGAACAAATCCGGGAACATCACAGCCTTGTCGTCGGCTATGAAATGCCTGCCAGAATTGTGGGAGCACAAAGACTACGAGGAGGAATATGATTTGTCAAATTTTGTCAAAAATCTGAGATCATAACGTGGATAAAGACAAGGTACACCAATTTATGTTGTAGTACCACCAACATGGATATGCTGCATGGAATTTGCTGGGATATCATCAATAAGGAGAATAGAACAAATATGCCATAAGAGAAAAAATTTAATAATTCGTATTGAATAATGGGGACGTTGAGATATGTAATAGGTAATCTGAAAGCACAGTTCACAAGAAAAATCATTCAAATAAACACAATGTATGTTATATATATATATATATATATATATATATATATATATATATATATATATATATATATACATGAGATTGCTATTAGCAAATTCTAATGTTTTTCCATCAGTTGCAAATTTGAATTTTTACTTTGTTGTTGATTTATGCAGCGATATAATTCTTTAGTTCTGTTTAATATTTTGAAGAGAACATTTAAACAAATCTATGTATCTTTTGTTTAGATAAATTCTGATAGAGTAGTAGGAATTATAGCCCACGAACAATCATGGCATGTTGTGACCAATTTTTTGAGGGTGGGTGTGCTGCTGCTTGTTGCCAACATTCCCCTCATTCCAACGTAGCAACACACAGTGAGCCATTAAATGAATGTTTTTCATATGTACTTAGCTCATTTTTAACGATTATTTATTTCAATTTAGAAATTAAGTTATTGCCAAAGTATGAGAGCCGTTTCTCGATAACTCAAAATACTCATTCATAAGTATTTTATAATAATAGTTAACATAATTGAAAATGTGTTTACAGTGTCCTGTAAAATGGATTGCACCTTGTCTGCCATAAATTCTTTTTCTCTGTACTATGAAATTAAAACATTTAATTTAAAATTCCTTTATCTCTTCTCTGATGTCTGCATGAATATTTGATGTGACAGGAAAATAGTTAGGCTTACCTGAGTTAGTAAATACGAATTTTTCTTTTCAGTTATTAAGTTCGCTTAATTGCAAATTGAGGTCCACTACTTTATATTATATTCTTACTGAGAAATTGGACTATTAACCAAGGAGTGTGAAACTGTTAAAATTGAACAAATATTTTTAACCTTACTGAATTCTTTAAAGTGCTCATTAATTTATAAAATAAGATTTTAAATTTTAACATAAATGTAATTTAGTTTTGAATGTAATATTTCACCAACCATGACTGTTAATTTCTGTTAACCGTAACAATTTACAGCCCCCAGCAAATTGCTGTCAGTGATGCATTTGTTGGTATGTATGTAAAATGTTATGTGTTATTATTAGTCACTAAATAAATGTTAAATGTGATATACTATTTAAATATTAGTGTATACCTATTTTATTGTCTTTTTCTGTCTGTTAACGATATGTGAACAATGTGCTCCACTAGGCCACCAAAATGGATTTGATATTACCAGAATGGTATTGTTCAACAATACATCCAAGGCTGAATTCTTTCTGATGAAACAGTGTTCTGAATGTTGAATTAAATGTATACAAATAAAATTTTTAAAATGATTATGAAACAGTTCTAACCATCTCAATATTCCACACTTTTTTGAAATAATTATGTGAAAATAAAGTTACTTTCTTAAATCAGTGCTTATTTTTTCTTAATTTCATGTGTTCACCTCTCAATGTTGTTAGCATTTTACAATTTTAAATAATTTGTAATTATTTGACCTTTGGTATATGGATTCAAAATCAAACAGTAGAAGAAAATATAATCAATATAAAGGAGATTAGATATGTTATAATTACCTTTTGTGACATATTTGTTCCCAATATTAAATGTAATTGTTTTGTGTTAAACATAGATTTGCTCTGGTTTAATAACTTTTAAACATATTTTGTATTGATATTTATCTTATGTGTGGGTCAAAAACAAAGTAAAGTAGTTTAAACAAAATAATAAACCATATATCTACTTATCAAGCAAATTACTTCATAAACACTTATCTACTTTTGATAATATCTATGATTTTTATCTATGGTTTTTAAATAAACTTAAATTTAGTATAATTTGCCAATTGTATTCCAATTAAGTATCTAATAAATATAATCTGGAAGTCCAGTAAATTCCTTATTGTAAGACAGAGTGTTATTGATTAATGTTGTATTGCTAGCTTAACATTTGTGTTAGTTATGTTTCCTCCTCTCAGATTATAGCTGGTAGAATAACATTTTTATAAATTCACTTAAATTTGGGTAAGAATGATTCAGATGGTTTTCAATCGGGCGCTGTATTTCAACCTTTGCAGTGTCGTAACCTAATCGTTGCCTCATGTCTCACTAATGGCAGGAAACTAATATCAACGCGTTCACCGCCGGCCAACCTCTCAGTCTGTACTCTTGGAACGTGGAGAAAGTGGTTTGTCTTTCTCAAGAGCATTGAAATGATAATAAAACAAAAAATTAGACAAATGAGTTATAATCCAAGAGGATTAACGACAGTCCGCTTTCAGATATACAGATGACCCAAGTTGATCTACTCTTCTGTCGGACCCTGGTTATGGAACCAGTAAGAGCCCCGAGACGTCCCCGGCGAGCTCCGGGAAAAGGGCAAAAACACTAACCCTGGTTATATGATAATATTGCAACAATTCTGTATTGCGTTTGGTGGCTTCTGGCGCAATCACTTCCAGAGCAGGCGGCACACAGGGTTAGTTTTTAATGTAATAGAGCGTATAGGAATCACCGGTGATTTGGACCATCGAATCAGGAAATCCGCCGAGTTAATTGGGCCAGTTTCTTCCCGTTGCAGATGCTCTACTCTTTCGAAATCCGAGCCGTTCGACCTAAGTTGCAATAAAACTCGTTCTCAGTGGGTATATTTAATATCCGCGTAAATACCGAACAAAGACTTTGCAGTGCATTGTTCAGATATCAGGCATGATCTTGCTGCCTATGCGGGAAGGCTTTCTGGAATGCTGCAAGTGAAAGCGGTTGACCAAGTTATCGACCCCCTCAACCTTGCTTCAGCCCATTTCTAGAATGGATTGATCTAGCGATTTACAGAACTCACGCCTTAGGTCTTTTGTCTCGAAGAAGGCCTCGCTCAAGTGAAAGAAAATCATTGAAACTTGTCACTTAATATACACGTTAGAGGAGGTCCGCGGTGGGCTAGAATATCATCACTGTTGCGATCTTCAATTTGGACCCATGCTAGATCGGTTTCGACTTCCCACCACCGTCAGTAGCATTCCAGCAGTAAATTACATTGACCTACCCATGTTGGTTGTCGATTGGCTATTCTGTCAGCAATGTAATAACTAAGCGTCAAGCGTAAAGACACTGTTAATGTGATATATTCCCGCACTTTATTTTATACGGGTGCCCCTGTATATATAAACATTTCTTGAGGATAGCGATTCGTTGAGGGTATATTAGATCGCATAAGAATTGCCAGAAAATGCAGTTTTGTACTTTCCAGCCAAGTTTTAGCGAATACACACACGCCTTCATACACATGAACTCGATGTACTGTAAGCAATTTTTACCAGATTATCAGGTACGTTGTTCGAATGGACAACGTTAATTTTCCCAATCCAACCAAAACAAAATAAATAATGTCAAACGATTTAACGGTCACCTTCATAAATAAGAGCATTTGTACATAATTCCTATTTGTCACAGTAAAATTACAGTTGTTCAATTCAATTTGGATCCTTGGGATAAACCTACCGTTGGTAATGAAATTGGTGGTTTAATTCACTGCACGCCAAATATTTAATCGGTCAACATCCGACTCAATTTTTCAATCGACGGGATATTAAAGACAGGTACATTTAATCCGGAGAGCAATATATGGTCTGGATCCGTGCTTATGTAATTTATCCTATCCAAGATGCGGACGGCACCACTGGCTGTTTTGATGCTCTCGTGGTCCTTTGTACAAGTGGAGTCGACATATTTACTCGGGTCAGCACTCAATAGGACGGTCAAGTCGATGCCCCGCGGATTTCTGGGCTTCGTTCCCAAAATCAGACTTACTTCGGCTTCCGTCCCACCGGCACTGGAGCGTCTCCCTCTGGATTCCTCGGCCAAAACGGCAACATTTTCTGGCTGGAACGACTTCGCCTCAAAAGCCAACGCTACCATCTCTTCCCTATTCTCGGGCCCCCAAAGCCCTAGACAGGATACCGCTTTTCTGCAATCCTCCAAAGCACCGGGTACCTTTTTCAGCGACATTGCCTCTGAGGCTAACCCTTCTTTGCCTTCGGTTTTCTCCAGTGTCCAAAGCCCCCAACAAGTAGCTTCGTTCTCCGATCAGTCCAAAGCAGCCGCCGAAGCATTCTCGAAAGGCTGGAAAGACTTAGCGGCCAAAGCGGAGGCCTCCGTGTCCAACTTTACGAACGCCACGAGGAACGCGACCGATTCTTTGGTCGTCGGCCTGAAAAACGCGACGGCCGCGGTCTCCCAGACCTTTAGGAATTTCACCGACAAAAGCTTCCAGGCTTTAGTCGGTGCTGTGGAGAACGCGGTCAACTTGGCCGTGGACGCCCATCTTGCGCAGTTAAAGGCCTTCACCGATTTGACGGGTGGCGTCGTCCTTTTACCTCCGATTATCTTCAGGCCGTTCCTCCTACCTTTGCTCGGATTCGAAGCCACCGGTGGGTACATCAAGAACTTACCCTCGATTCGGAAAACCGGCCGGATCTCTGTCGAGAAAAGGAGCGAAGTTCTGGACGTTCGCGTTCCCATTAACATAACCGATGTCCAGTTCGGATACGACAACTACAAATTGTCCCTCGGCGGATTCGAGCTCGTCGGCAACGCATCTGTTACAATAAAACTTTTCGAAATTGGCATAGATCTGAGCCTCGACCTCCTCCCGGTCTGCAACGTGAACGTCCGGAATTTTGATCTCAAGTTGGGAGATGTCACGGTCAAAATAAACGGCGGGTGTTCTACATGCAACGACATAACGAATAATATGCTGTCGGGTATTATAAATTATTTGAGTAACCCGATCTTATACGTATTGAAAAAGCCGGCTTCGTTATTATTGAATTTATTACTGTCTAAAAATGGTGGAATTTGCAAAACTTTAATTGCCGTTTAACTAAATAATCTATATGTTATAATATCGAAGATATGTTTTAAGTAACTATCTTGTCGAAATTGTGTGGATATTTAAGAGTTTATTATTTAGAACATGTGAGTGTGTATGACATATATATATATATATATATATATATATATATATATATATATATATATATATATATATGTGCAGTGTTTATTACCCGAGTGATGCCCCCCTATTTCTCTTACCAGTAAAACCGTCTCAATATTATTGGTGAAGAAAAAAATATAATTGTATTATCATTATCTATGTAAAAAAAACTATGATTATTAATACTTATTTAATGCTAAACGATATAATGATTATTGTCCTAATGACCTAACATTTAAAATCTTTTTTCATATTCTTAGCAATGAGGATCGCAAAACACTGAAAGGTCGAAACGGCGCCGGCCCGCTTAAGTAGTACAGGCGAAGTTATAAAATATAATTTTATATAACCAGTTGCATAAGAATTGGGGTTGCTTTACAATTAGGAACCCGGTGAAAGTTTCTGGAAATCGTAGAAAAATATTTAACCCGTATAAGCGTTGGTAATCTTTTATATATTGTTCGGAAATTAAAATTCCCAATTGTAAACATTCTTCAGAAAAAAATAAATCGAGGGGCGTATAATTGTTGTTCCCTCGTTTGGTACAATCCCCATGTGTAGTTGCATTAGTTAGGTAAGTTACCCAACTTTCAGTTGGTCTCTGCACAGTCATCCGACAGGTTCTACTGGGCTCAGTAACAAAATGAAGTGTGCACTATTACTTTGGAATATCTTTCTGATAGTATCTCTTATAATAGGCGCCAAATTACGTAAGTATAATTATTTAAACTTTCGTAATGTCCTGCAACTAACGTGAAGGTGGTTATTTAAAAACGTTTATGCTATAAAAATCCAATCAGGAAGTGATTTTATAATTTCGTCAGAGAAATGTGAATGTGCCATACAGAATTTCCATAATAAATTGTGAATCATTTTTTGTTGAAAACACAAATGTGTCTATAAAAAATATAATAGAAATTTATTTTTTGCATAGTTATCTAATAATTAACTGCAAATATTAATTTCTACAACAATCCAATTTATTATTAATATAATTAATGATTTATTATAACTAGTTTTAGTTCTTATAGTCATTAAATAATCGTTGTGAGAGTAAAATCTATATCCCTGAAATTTGATTAAAATAATACAGATTAACTGATATTTTTTCTGTTCACTCAGCAAGCAACTTCAAACAGTGTTCAAGATTGGATCCGGAATTTAACAATTGTTTGAATGGTGCTATTCAAGATGCCATTAAAAAATTAGCAGATGGTAATTAAATTGATCATTGCTTCCAAAAGAGTTTGGTTAGTTTTCGAGTTATTAATTAATTTTTGTATACAGGAGTTCCAAGTTTAGGTTTGCTACCTTTGGAACCACTTACAATAAAGCAGTTTTCCATTGGCCAGGGTAGAGGCCCTATCAGTGTCGACTTGACTTTTAAAAATGTCAAAATACATGGCATTACAAACGTTGGAATTAGCAAACAAAAGTAAGGAAATTCACAATGAACACTATTGAGCATTCTGTATAAATTAAATAATTTATTTTCCAGATTAAAAAGAATAATAATTTAAAGAACTATATTATAATTTTAGAAGTGACCTAAACAAAATTAAATTGGAATGCAAAAGTTTGAATAAGAGGTTGACCCTAGAAGGAGATTATGAAGTCAAAGGAAGAGTTTTGTTGCTACCAATATACGGCAAAGGGAAGGCAAACATCATCTTGGGTTAGTTTCAAATAAAATAATTACTGTATTATTATGAAATTTCTTGACATATTTTAATGACATTATTCTTTTTTGTAGATAATGTTGATGGTTATAATGTTCTCACTGGTGTTACTTTCTCAAAGCATGGTAAAACATATTTAGATGTAAAAAAATATGACTTTAAATTTACAACCACTAAGATGACTCTCAATCTTGAAGATTTGTTCAATGGAGATAAAAAATTAAGTAAATTACATTATTAAATTCATCTTGCATTTTTCTATGGTATTTTTAATATTTTTTTATATTTACTGCTGTAATCTAATTTAATGTGTTCTAGGTAATGCGATGAACAGAATTTTGAATGATAACTGGGAAGAGGTACTACAAGAACTGAAACCGAATTTTGAAGAAGTTTTTTCGGAAATATTCAGGGATGTTACAAATAGGCTATACCAAAAAGTTCCTTTGGAGGATGTTTATCCAAACTCATTATAGGTAGAATTAGTGAATATCATTCTGAATGTAATGATATCTTGTCATAAGTACAATTATTAATAGATTTAATAAGAAAACATTATGTTTGAACATATCAAACATGATTTAGGTTTATGTTCAAACCTATTTGAACAATATAGCCATATAATTTGTTATCGATAGACTTTGTTTTCAACTGTATGAGAAACAAATGTTTTTGTAAATATTATAAGTACCTGTAAAGGGTACAAAATTTGTTTATTATTATTTCTAAAAATAGATAGACTTAGTGACAAATTGACAATTTCGTATAACATTATACTATAATGAATTTATGAAAATAATGAACAGTTTGTGTTGAAAAAAGTTAATAAAAGCAAAGTTTTAATTTAAGCTACAAGTGTGTGTTTTATATAAATATGGGTTTGAATTTTTCCTAATTATTTTCTGAATTAAAATTTGTGTTTTGTTAATTTATATGTTGTGTAAAATATTTATTCATTATTAACTAATTATTTTGTAAATAGAATTTTACTGTAGTACATTTATATTTGTACACCAATGACAACATTTAAATGATAACTTTAAAATTGTATTGGAAAAATTATTCCAGAAGTAATGACTGAGAAGCATTGAAATTTATTAATTTTTTACATTGAAACTCAGGACAATTCCTTAACAAGACTTGCTGCAACACTAGGCCTTGTGAGCTACTTGGAATATAATCAATTTTTAGACCACATGTACTGTTTGTTATAGTGAATCTTATTAACATGGCAACCTGCATTTTATGGATTGGTTGAAAGATTTAAATCCATAAACATCATAGTTTATCCTCTAGATCCATTACTAAACAAATAATAAATGTTTAAACATTTTAGGAAATTCCATTGAACAAAATATTTCCCAGGATACTGAGTGATATGAATTTATTATTATTTAACATCATTGATAAAAATATGGAAATTAATTTTCATTTATTAAATGTGATGAAAATATAAAACTGAATTTTTTTTTCATCTGTTTATCTAATGTTGCCATTCTTCTTTTACCTTGGGTGCTCCTTGGTGGGTGTCTCGCTAAAGATGTATTTAATGTCTGATCTCTAAATGTTGTCCAAGCAATTTCTTTTTAAGACTTGTTGGTATCAGTCTGATCAATGTCTAGGTTTTTCAATCTCTTCTATATTTAAAATATACCGTCCATTCTAGTCTTCATTGTAGTCGATTCTATGGTGAATCGGGCGTTTTGTTTCCCCAAATTTTTGCTGTGATTCATAACCCGGCTGCAAAACAAATATTGTCCCAAGAGATCCACTTGAATCTCTCTTGATATGAAAACAATTCGCTCATTTCAATTGCGCCGAAGTGTTTTCAGTTTTTAAACAGTTTTTCTAATTGGTCACCTAACGGCATCGCCGTTCCTGAGGCGGAGGTTACAGTACGCCTACGGCGATTCGAGAACCGAAACAGCGTGCATTTCGAATTTTTCTCCTTACCACCCGAAACTCCGGGACGTTCCAGCAATAATCAGAGCGTCCAATCAGTTATTACTTTATCATTACTTAAGTAAACGGCTTCACGCCTTACGGGCAGGAAAATTAAAAGTTTTAATCCCAGGTATTGATTAGAGAGGGCGCCACCGTTCCCCAATGCTACAACTGTCAGTTGTCAGACATATTGAAAGTTAGGCGTTTTGAAAAAAAAGAATAGTCAACGTTTCGAGAATTTTTTATTACCGAGCCGTTTGCAACGCGTTTTAACCGACCGCCGTTTCGAATTTCTCCGGGCCCTTCCCGATTTTATGTGAAACCACCGACGAATTGATCATTCCACCGACCCCGGACTCAGTGCGTAAGTAACTCCTGGTAAAACCCAACCTATTAGGGGCTTTTGTCCCGTATGAGTCATACCCTACGAAGACGTAGACCGTTCGCCGAGTCTTCTTCAATTCTGAGTATCAATCGTCCGACCCGGTAGACAGGATGGGAGTGAAAGATTTAGGTTTCGAATCAATTTTTTTTTTATTTATCTAACGCGTTTCTCCTGGCCCCCGTGCTAACGGGGGTTACATCCGAACGTTTTATTTTCCCTTTTCGAAACGCAGTTTGGGTCTTCCCCGATATCTTGCCTGTCTTTAATTAGGCTCGGCGCATTAACATTGTTCGTTATTATTAGTAGTCCCAAGTGCGCTTTTATTTAGTACAGTAGGGTTCAAATTTATGACCCTTTAATCCCCCACCGAACTTTCGAAGAGTTGGCAGTGATTTGTACTTTGCATAATACTGTTCCAAATAACTGTATATTTTGAAATTGTCTGTAATATTGCTATATTTGTCGCGAGCCTCTTGCTTATTGCCCAAATTATGTTGAAAAATACCTTGTAATAATAACTAACCTATTAGATCCCTGAAGGGATCCCTTCAGTTGTTTCATTTGGTGCACCAAATTTGCCAAATAGGACTGTTCGGTTTTATTCTGTCAGAGGGACATCAAGTTCAAGTATATTAGGTTAGGTTATTGCATACAGGTCTGATCCAAAATTGACAATATGCATTCTTGTGTTTTATATTGTAATTTTTGTTAGAACATTCAATTATCCTAACATAATTTTCATTTGTCACAAATTTAGAATGTAACAATGATGTATTAATTGATTTAAGTTTAATTTGAAAACATTTAGTATAATGTACAGGTTAGGAAGTCACATTCTTCCATAACCAATGTCACACTTGTGCTACTGAATTTTAAGATTATTCTAAATGTAGGTTGGGTTTAAAATGGTTTTATTTTGTGTGGTTAATGACTTTACCTGTTATCATTTGTATTATTATTATGTTTTGAATCTATTCTTCCGATTCAGAGTTTGATAGAAGTTTGGAATTTTAGTTAAGTTTTTTGAATTGTCTGAAACATACAATGAACAATGAAAAAATCATACGAAGTGTGGGAATCTTCATTAAATGTACAATAGGGCTTAATGTGGGTTGCCTGAGTGCCAATAACACGTTTTGTTTATGTTCGTATTTCATCCCATTATTTTTATCATTGTTAATAATTGTTTGCTTTTTTTGTCTCTGCGTCTGGCAGTGTCGTCGAACAAAGCTATGACCGAACTTAAGAATGACGCCGCTTATTGGAAGAGTAAAATGGAAGAAGTCGAGAGGGAGCTTGAAGATTACCGAGAGAGTTCACAGATGCTTGAAAGAGAACTTGAAAGTTCTTTGGAACAGGCTGACAAAACAATCAGAGAACTTAGACTTCGAAATAACACTCTGCAGCTAGAAAATGATAACCTTAAAGTGAGTCTTGTACAATGCACAACTGTGGTACATGCATTTGTATTGATTAGTTTCTAATTTAAGACTTTTGTTAATGCACATATTTGCTTTGGCAAACTACCAAGGAAATATTATTTCCATTTTGTATCTGTCTATTTTATAGCTGGTAATACTGAAATGGGTAAATTATAATTTGATTTCTAAAATATTCAGATGTGCGCATTTGGTGAAGTCTGATTAATGAAAGAAAGGGAAACTTTCGTAGTAAAATTGAAAAATATAATTCATATTTATCTATATAAAATTTATATAGTTTATTATTCTCACTTCCTTGAAATATAAGTGTCATGTTTCTGGTCGGCATTTCATAATTCACCCACTTTATAATATCAGTTAAACAATCACTAAACATTACATATTGGAATATTACATAATAATTTCATTCTTATTGAATTGGAATCAAGTTTGAGTTTCCTCTGACTTTCATTGCCTGTCTATTATTTGATATCTTTAGAATACTTGTTTCTTTTTATTCCAAAAAAAAAATCCTTGGTATGTGTACAGATAATATTAAATCTTTCTTCCCGCAGATTATCAGAGTTTCCAATTGATCAGTACTGATAGAAATAGTATTGTGCTAATTAATTATTTGTCTTTTTCCAACAAATGGGGAATTCATGCAGAACATAAATGTGTATTTCATTCATTCTTTTTAAATTCTCATAAATAACTTGAATATGGGACACAGTTGTTTTGTTGACTATGTACCCAGCATTATAGAGCTCATTTTATTACTATTTCTTACAAACAGTTTTCATCTGCATGTCTCCATTCTTGTGTATCTATTTTATCTAGCCGAACACACTGTTCTGGGAGTTTTTAGTTCATTCTCTTGTGACAGGGCACTTACGAAAGTTTTGCTTTCAATTCTGCCGGCAGCCTTGTGAGAGTCACTCGTTTCCAACTTGGATTCAAAATATGGTTTGTTGCGTTCAACAACCAGTTAAATTTTTTGTTGGGTTAAAATTCTCCAATTTTGGGTTGTTTGATGTTGATACACAGACACTTCTAACACGCACAGAGCAGTGACTAGTTCAATTATAGTGCTTTGTTGCATTTAATCTTGCTTTAATACTTTTTTAAAATGTTATCAACTAACCATTTTCCGTTAGGATAAGTATGATACACTCCAGCGAACGACCGAAGCTCAATTGACTGAACTGGAAGAGGAAACCGCTCAGTGGAACAAGAGGGAAGAAGAATTCATAAAATACATTCGAGAATTGGAACAGAAAAATGATGATTTGGAAAGATCTCAGCGGTTAGTGAATTTCATTCCCTGACAGAGGCTTACTTATTTTTCTATCTGTTTATAAATGGAATCTGTCATTTTTATTTTATTTTCCTCTTGCAGTGCTCTTTACATGTCTCTTGGAGAATTTGAAACTAAACTCAATTCTGCCCTCGAAAGGAATGTACTGTTGGAATCTGAATTAGATGACATGGAAATTCTTCGAGCTATGGTTCAAAGGCTGAAGGATGAGGCTAGAGGTTGGAATTTGTTGTTCTACTGTATTATATGACTTGCAGACTTAAGACTTAATTTATGTGCAAAAGCAGTAATTTTTAAATCCTATTGGAACAAAATAGGTTTAATAAGAGAATTTACTGACTTATAATTGTATGAGGGTTTTATTTTAAATGGGAATGAATGAAATCAATGTAACATTAATGAATTGATTTATTCAGCTGTATTTGGAGTTCATGTCTTTGGGAGTAATAATGTTGGGAATATTTAAAGTAGGGATAATTGCCAAAATTTAAAAAAGATTTAAAATTTAAGTATATGAATTTACTTGTTGTATTACTTCCAATACAGTTACAGTATGGGAATTTAATGATTCTTAATTATTAATAATCCCTGAAATGTTTATAAAAGTGCTGAAAAACTGAAATATTGTTGTAGTGCTGTATAATACCTAGCAAACAAGTATTAAAACACTTATAATAGATCTTAATATCCCTTTGATAAATATTAATAATTGTTATTTTTCTTTCTTTTTAAAGATTTGAAGCAGGAAATGCAGATTCGAGACAAGAGCCGAGAGCCCGACAATGACAAATCAGCTCATATTGTTGATTCGAACAAAATCGTGACAACAGATGTTGGAGTTCAATCTCAAGGTCATAACAACATGTCCACTATGAAAAGTAAGCTTGCCCGTAGAACCCGCAATATCTTCCTTGCACTTTGTTGCTTAAGCATGCATTCGCAGAAATGAGAAAAGCGTGATGAAAAGGAAAAAAGCAAAACATTTTTTTTTAAATACCAAAAAAACAGACACACATTATATAAAACTTTAATGTGCCTGCCTGTACGATCGATGTTTTGAGATTAACAGATCTATTTTATTCTCTTTTCATTTTTTAAATTTAAATTGTGGATTGAACCAACACGTATCTGATATTGGTCAACAGTATTACGATGGGACCAACCAAAGCAATGGCAACGATATAAAATAATTTAATAGTGCGTTAAATTATGTGCAGAGAAAACTACACATTTATTTTTGTATTTAACAGTGTATTCACAATTAGAATAGATATAGTGAAAGACAATATTACCAAAGATCTGTGAATATTTTTTCCATAGGTTAATATTTTTTGTACGGATATTCATAATCTCTCTGTACATGCATGGTAATACATCTCAGGGTTTGTGCCATTTATTGTTATAATTCAACTAAAAGTTCCATTTTTAGATTATAATTTGTGAGCAACCTTGTTAAAATTCTAACTTTTTTTTTATATAAAAAATATATATTTAATCGTGATTGAGTAAATTTTTTTTAAGTAAACTTACTCCTGAATACACTTTTCTCTTAGGACAATCATTTTAAAATGTAATTTTAGTTTAAATATGTTTAGTGTCAATTAAGGAAGTATGTGTCTTCATTCGGCATTACATAAAACTTATTAATACTGCATGTTAACAGCTAAGCATGATGGATATTAGCATGACTTTTTCCTCTATTGCTTATTTCCGTAAGCACAGCTTAAATAAATTTTATCTTTTTCTTTGAACATTTTTATCCATAGATTAAAATAGGTATTTGGAATTTCGCTTGCACTTTGTACTCGTGTATATATGTGTAAATACTTATATTTTTACTTTTAGTCTAAGTTAAAATAGCCACTAAGTTCCTTGTAAATTCAAGTTAATTTACTTTGGATTGAATGTAATTGAACACAATGTTTTGTTGTGTTTTGTTGTGCTATGTGATAAGTACTGTTGATACCATTCAGATCATAATTTATAAAACTATAATTATATAAATGTTTGATATTTGAATGTTCAGTTAATTAAATAGGATTTTATGGGGATCCAAACTACTGTACAGACAGAAGTTTTTATTTCTAATTAATCTTACATTCAAGCTTGTAATTTTCTATCTACTGTTACATTTTTGGTCCTGTGATTTACCTGTTTCTGCTTTCTCACCATTATCAATAGCATTCTATTACTAATATAATGATAATCAAGCAATTTGTCTTCTGATGAAGCATCCCAACAGAGTTGTTGCCATCTGGGTTGCTAGATTTGGTATCTATTTTCAGGGTTTTTTATCATATTGACTTGTTCATTTCATAAAAAAAAAACTGAAAATAGATGTATAATCCAATGAACCAGATAGGGCCATAGTATACTTATATTTAAACTAACGGATTAGATTGCTACTGAAGTCAGTGAGAAGACAAAACCAGTCTAGCATAGAACCAAAACGAGTGAGGGAAGATTTGCAATCTCACAACTGATGGTACTCTGATTCCTCACAGACTACTTCCCCATGAATGTCTTATGGTAATCTTACTTTATTTTCCTGGAGGGCGAACAGCAATTATTTTTTGGATTTCTGGAATATGTTCGTGCTTAGTTAACTATTCGCTAATGAATGTCGGCATAATTCTTTGTTTTGCTCAATAAAAAACAATTGCTTCTTACCATGACTTTTTGTATTTGCCTTACTGATTTATTTCTATGCATGATCGTATTATTTTTTAAATTGTCCTAACGCCAAATATTCAGATTGGTTAACTTGTACGTTACATTTAACGAATTCATTTTTTACCATATTCAAATTTGCAATAGGTTTGAAACTTTCATCAGAATGCACTTCTCAAATATACGTTCTCAAATTGCAAATTTGAACTAGAAGTTGACTGGATCTCTTAATAAACTTTGTTAACAGATCCCACAGAAACTTTCTGCTGGAATTTGATACATTATGCTGGAATGTATACGCTTATACAATCAATTATGGTGTTTTTTGAGTCTTCTCTTTTATAGTTTACATTTGAAAATATATTAACCTTTATATTTCTGCACTGTGAAAATGTGAACAAATGCTTTTATTTTGTTGTGATTTTGTCTACCAAATTTTATTTAGGATTGAAATGTGTAAAATGAATATCTGAATTGTGAAAAGATTATTTTTTGAATATATATTTTTTTTAATAGTGAAAGAAAATTGATTGAGCCACATTGGCCCAGTTTGATCTTGCTGCAGATGTAAAAATCTGTACACTGATCTTAGAACTACAATTTTTAATATTTTCAATAAGTGTGATCTAGATAACAAGTGAAAGAAAGTGGGATGGGCCAATCCCATTGTTTATTGCATCATGATACCTTGAGAGATAACAAGATTTTTTTCGAGTTGAAGGTTTTAACTTCAAACTAAGGAAGAAAAAAATGGGAGAGAGACTTTAGTTCATTATATTACATAAAATCGATGTTCATTTCTGAAGAGGGGAAAAATATTTTTCTTTTGTTTGTTTTTAATACTGAAACTCAGTCGAAGATAGTAATTATGTGTAAGGGATGCATGAGAAATTTTTTATTAACATTCTGTACAAGTTTAATTATCCATTTACCGTGCCGATGATGTGGAGTAAACTTTGATTACTGTTGCATTTATAATATGGCTGATGCGCAGTGCACATTCTCTCAATTCTTAACAGGTAAGAGTAAGGCCATAATCATATATTTTGTGCACAGACGCTACTAAAATGAATATTGCTGATATTTGTATAATTTTTATTTTCTGTGTGTATTATATATTCTCAAGTTTAATTCTAATAAAGATGACTGCTATTACATTATATTTGATTGTACAGCTTAAATAAATAAAATTTTGAACTGTGTATCGAGCAATATTTAACAGCTGTAATAAACAACTGCTGCTTGTTACTCCTTTTTTATTTTTGTTGAAGTTCAATTTTGTTTTCAGGTTTAAGTCAAAACTCAAATGTGAACTTAGGATTGACACAACCGACTAGAATTTCGGCAATGAATATTGTTAGAGATTTGATCCGTAATGTTGGGGTGAGTAGATTTTTAATTGTATTAATGACACGTCTGGCTTCTTCGATTTGGTATTTTTTTTGGCCAATGTTTATTCGCCAAGAATAAGTTTTATTAAAACAACGCATATCTGTACAGATCATAGGCAGTAGATAAGTTTAATAATAGCAGTTAGTTGAAGCTTTTTGGTTGTAGCGGATTTTAAAATATTAACTTTTTGATGACCGGCCCCTGATATAAAACTGACCAAAAGGTGGGCTGGGTTAACAATATCAAAGGAAATTAAACTTATTGAACCCCCATTAATTTTAATATTGTATATTAGAATTGACATATTTTTTTTGTGATACTTTTATAATTAATGAATTTTAGTTAAAAGTATTTGTATTTTTCAATTTCAAATTTTGTTTGGAGGAAAAGTTGGCGGTGTTGCTGTTACTTAAATGAATTAAGATCTCATTTATGGTTGGAAATTGTTGTTTCAAAAATCTTAACTGAGAGTAAAAAAGGAAATACCTTTTTTGAAGAGATGTAAATGTAAATGGACACTAAGAGGTGTTACATATATATATATATATATATATATATATATATATATATATATATATATATATATATATATATATATATATATATACCTATACTAGGTTCTGGCCCCATTCTGGCTCACTTTTCATTTAGTTGCATACTATGACAAATGCATTTTAAAAATTTAGAATGCTTACGATTAGGCTTTCTATATATTTCTATAAAACTGTCATATATTTGTAAAAAGAATCTTCCAGTGTAATTCCTGAATTACACCACGCCATTCAACTGCAGCACGCTTCATTATTAGTTTAAAAGAAATTTATTTTATTTGGATTTAATTTTGTACTTTGAATTTTCTTTCCCTATTTCTTTTTTTTGTTTGTTTCTTTTTATAAATTTCAAGGGGCAAACAACCCTAATAAGATTTTGGTTAAGGAGAAGAGGGTGCACTTTTAGTAATTTCAGTAATGGGTGTTGTTTAGCTTGAGAGGTTGCTGTGCTCACGATGCGACAAGATCAAATGCGTCTGTTCCACTCCCATACTTGCCAACCTCGACACTCCTTTATCCTTTAAATGACGACGGTTCTTTATTGTTATTTTTATTTAATTAAGTAACAAATAACTAAATTTTTTTTTTAATTAATAAATAATACACTACTGTGATATTAAATCGGAGTATTTATTTATTGTTGTCTGTGACTGTTGAAAATACAAAAAATAAAGTGTTCTCAAACATTTTCTAGTCAGTTGATCGATTTCAGCTGTTGGCCATGTGTTTATGCCTACATCGTAAGGTTAAGGTAAAGTAGACTTTCGTAATTTGAACTGCATATCAAAAACAACTTAGCATGAGGTTAAACAAAATTAAATGTTAAAAGTAAAAACAAAAATCCTTTATTAATTGATCTTTGGAGAAGGAAATACCTGTATCAATTTTAAAATATAAACACATTTAACTTGTAAAATTATAAGTCTGCCATTTAATTTTTTCAAATTTCTATTCTTTTATTCAATTCTAATTTTCTTTAAAAATAATTTTACATATAAGTATTGTGGTGTTGAATTATAATTAAAACAGTATTGATCTTGACCTTAAAGCTAGAAATGCATTAAGCGAACAAACAATAGTAATAAATCACTGATTATAGAGAATGTCATACCGTGAGTCTACTGCATTTAATATATATATTTATTTATTATGTTTTCATTTTACTGTGAGAGAACAGTCACATATGCATAAGTTTGGGTTTCGTTTGCTTGAAACGCAGTATAACTTAATTTATCGCTTATTAAGAATATTTATTTATATCTTTTTAACTCTTTTATTTATGCGGTAACGTTTTTTTACACATATAAAATTATTAAACTAATTAATCATAGGAACAAAAAGTACCTGTATTCGTTAATACAAATGATTGTTGGATTCAAAGAGAAAGTGCCTCACTCAAGAAATATGCTGTGCCATTATTTTTTCAGTAGATTGTTGTAGAACTAATTTCGCGTAATTAAATTTTAAAAAAGAAACAATAAATTCCTTATCCTCTGCCCTTGTTTCCCTTATGTTATTTACATCCAGATATCGAAGGGGGCGAGCTCCGGAAACACACTTGCCACAAAGAGGTCCGTGTTTGATATTTTAAATTTTTCTTTATATTCTTTTTTTTTGTTTTGAGTTTCATGACAGCCGCCTAATAGAACACCAATGCTAGCTAACACTTCGCTTTCTTCCACTTTAACATCCCTCCCGTATTTTTAGTAACTCCATATCTTTACTTTGCATGCTTTTTCTGATTTTATTTTGTAATTTCTTTCTTTACATGAACACACCTATATACAACTCTCAGTCCAAATTGGATGTTAAAAACCGTTTGGTTTTTTGGAGTAAACAAAATTAAAAATATTTTATTAAAGTGGTATTAATTCTTTTGTTTAATTACCTTTTTATTTAGACTCGATTACATAAAATAATTATGCCGCTGAAAGCTTGGGAGCTTTTTTCATGTGTATCGTTAAATAATAAATGTGATAGGCCCTGGATCTTAATTTTTATCTTTTTTAGGGTTTGGAGACGAAACTGGCATCTTGCCGTGGAACATCTCGAGAAAGTATGTCTCCAGGTGATGCAAGAGAACCTTACAGGTTAGTAAATTATCATTGCATTTCCACACCAGCTAGTTATTTTATAAAATTATCATATTTTATAAAAATAAAATATTACTTTTTTCTTTCACTTAAATTTCGCTCCGACGATTCTAGACTCAACTGAGATCTGTTATGAATTCAAATTTGCAATTGATTGAACAATAGTTTGTCTTAAATAGGGATGGTTGGTGCCAGATTTGATTATGAAATTTGAGAATCTCATTGGCTCTCTCTTTGGACCATATTTTTGTTGTATTAATGGTTCCCTGGTTTAAACAGATTGGGAACAGTGACTTGGAATAAATAATTGTGAAGATAATCAATATTATGACATTATTTTGAGGTATTTGTTGGGGTAAACTAGTTTTTGCATTGTCACCACCTGCCTGTTTAATCAGAAGCTAGAATATGCTTGAACAATTTTTTTGTTACTTGTTGCAGGGGAAAAAGGTTGAACAGGGGTACTTCGACTCCTTCGATTCACAATTTAGTACGATCGTAAGATGGGAAAGCTGAAAGACTACATTGTAAATAAATATGTAAATAATAAGTAAGAAGGAAAGAAAAAAACAGGGGGAAAGAAGAAAAGAAAAGCGAAGGAGGCTTTTTTCATAAAGACATTTCACCTGTTCGCATACTCAAAAACAATGGACATGTTTTTTAAATGTGCCTTTTTAATTTCATGCTATTGTTTCCATTCTATGAAAACCAGTGAATTTAAGATATAATTAAAAGTTTGAAATAGATGTTTTGATTGACCTCCTTTAAATTTTCTTTTTTTACGGTTGTAATACTTTTTGTTATCAAAATATTCTCTGTTTGAAACTAGGTTTTGATTACTTGATTTGAATCTGCAACGCTGTGCCCCATGAAATGAAGTGAAGATTTATAAGTCAGTCGAAGAATCATTACTCGATGTTTTAGATACGAGAATCATCGATATTTTGATCATTCATCTGATCAGGCCTGTGCTTCTATTTTACAAAAAATTTCATACACATATTGTAGTAGGACAAATATTCCTGTAAAAAATGTCTAAACACAATATATGTATAAAATAGTCTCTTTATTAATAATGTTAATAACAACTTTGAATTAGGATAGCTTAAAATTGAATTGAATGGAGTACAATTGGAACTCAAACAGTAGGCAAATCCGCATCCCTATAATAGAAGATTAAATTCTTGATTTCTTAATCATATATGCGTAGCGATCATTGTCCTACTACAGTATTGTCTTCAACATTTCACTTTAAAATATATATATATTTCTGTATGCAGTTTACAATAATTGTGATTTGGAAATCTTGTTGTATTGGTGTGACAGAAATTTAAAAAAAAGAAAAAAGTATATTGTCGCTGGACTGTAGGCTTCGCTTTCATTTTATGTCCAACTATGTGAGGCCAGAGATAATAGGAAAACTTAGAGATCTTTAGTCCAAGTCCGTACGTATATGTATTTATGACATGACTAAATATTTATTAAAAGGTATCAATAAAAATCAACTGTTAAATAGCACTAAAAACAGTTATTAATAAGGATGCAATTATTTTTATAAAATGTGTTCATTAGTTTTTTCCCAAACAGGGTCAATTTACTCCTGTTTATTTTGTCTTGTAATTTTCGTGTATTTGTGTCAGTGTACTTGTTTCTTCATTTTTTTAACTGAGGAATACTGTTCTGTTTATTAGAAAAATAGAAAAAAAATCCTTCCTTTTATAAAATAAGACTAATGGGTAAATATTTATTTTTATAATATTAAATGCATTAACAAGTGTTCAAAAATTCAATGGTTACTGTGTTATTCAGGTTGAATATTTGTTCTAATGTATATTTTGAAAATAATTTAAGATTGAATTTTGAAAGGTTGCACTTTTTTTTAGAATTGAATTATTGAATATAATTAGTTTGAAATAAAGACATTTTTTGATTTATACTGTTGTGCAATGTGAATTGACAAAAGATCATTTTCCTTTTCATGCCATCTGTACAATTTGATTCTTTAACTTTTATTCTGTTCATAACTGTTATAATATCCTACATAGTAATCTGGATTAATTTTGACCCAACCACTTCCAATGTTAATTGATCCTATGTCAATATATGTTAGTTGTGGACTGATTTAATTTTAATTTTTTGTTACGATATTTATTAAAAAATACCATTATATATTCTATATATACAGGTTGGAAAATTCAACTCTTCTCGGAATGGAATCATTTTTACAGAAAACTGGGAAATAGTCTATTAAATCCAGAGCATTTGGCACACAACAAACTTTCTAAACATATATTTTCTGCAGATAAATAAACTTCTTCTACATAATAAATACAACATTCCATGGAAGCTAGTAAAGTAACAATAAAAATGACTAATAGTTGAAAGACGGGTTTTCATCCACAGGATTTACAGTTGACATATGAAAGAAAATTAAATGGCCCCCAGAAATGAGATTTCTTCATGAATTCAAATGCGTGTACTTTCCTTTTAACCCATTAACAGAAATCTAGAATAAGTAACTTCTAGAACAACTACACATACCACTACAGCACATAATAATATATAATCTGTAATTTTTAAAATTAGAATTATTGGCAATTTTCCACAACACAAGCATTCCAGTAAAGTTATGCCCAGATAAATTGAATGTTTCTAACACTTTTTCCATGTTAAATGCTACATTTTATATGAAGAATAGTACATTAAAATTATAACATCAAATTTCAGAAAAAAAAATCAACTGACAGACAGAAACACAAGATAAGACTATATGGTTGATTATTACATCAGAAGTTAATAAAACAAGTAAAATATCAGGAACTTAAGGAACCCTAAAAAGTTTTCCACATTCAGAAATACTGTTAACAATAAAGAATTCCACGAATAGAAGAAATAGAAATGCTAAATGGAATCGTAGTTTGGATATAAGTACAAATGGTTAAGTACTTTTGTAACAGTGGATATTTTAATTTATCCGCTGTAGAGATTCATAAAATATTCACAAGCAGAATTAATTACATAAAACAAAATACATGTATGATTTAATGTAATGATTTGAAGATAAAAAGGTGTAAAGGTTACACAAAAATATGCTTTTTTTTATATTTAATCGGTTTGTATATCAAATTAATAATTCCGACTGATAAAAAAATAAAAGAAATACTGACCGATACAAGTTTATGAAAAATGCATAGGAAACATTAAAGTTGAATTTGCCAATTACCAAAGACAATAAAGAACTTTTAATTAAACATTTAAACAATACGACTTATAAATACATTTTTATAATCAACAATGCATTTTTCTAATCTATCAAACCCAACAATAATTCTTATAACAAAACTAGTAGATCAAAACCAAAAAAAAAAAATTTAAATGTAGAACATTCCCATTCGTAGCAAAAACTTTTTATTCTACAAAAGTAATCCAAAAACTTAACACACGTGATATTAATAAGAATTGTTAATTGCACACCCAGACAAAATATATGTATCGGCATATAGAAATAAAATACATAATTTTGAGATAATTAGAAGACAAAATATCTTTTAAAGAAGATTACACATATTTCTGACTCGAATTGGAAGACTAACACTATTTTCCAATCTTTAAAATGTCTACAGAATACCATCACAATATATTTCATTGTTTGACATTATAAGATGCATTTTTCTTTGCAAACAGCCAAATAAACATTGTCCAAAACAATTGCAGTTCAATCCTGAGAGTAACAGTACATTCATCCTTAAACACTGAGAAAAGATCATATAACCCATTTTATTATACATTATACAAACATATATTTTACAGATCAAAAACATTTTTAGCAGACATAACACAAGCAAAAGTAATTTTGTTCAACTCACCTAACATTATTACAAATTCTCCTTTTAATGATATAAAAAATATCAATGATCATCAATAGAGTAAGAAAAAACCGTTATCTGCATAAGATTGAATAAATAACTGTTTTTTAGCTACTCTGACTATTTGTGTGTATGTTTGTTTATACCCACACATGTATATCTTCCAATAGTATTGCTTAAACAAAAATGATTTAGTAATAAGCAGGCTACTCCATTTTAAAAATAAATATTTACTTTAGTTACTTAATTGCAAAACATGTGGAATCTTTAATTAAAGATAGAAACAAAACCCCATTCAAATAACTACCTTAACTATATAATATGCATTAATCAGTTCATTCTGGACAGCATACATTTCTTTCTATTGCCAAAACCAATTAATATAATTTTATTCTAAATTAAAATTTTTTAATTATTGGGTCATAAAAGAAGTTATCAATTTTTTTGATATCGGCCTATTCTGTTACTCTTTACCGTTATATCTTACTGGTTAAGTTTACGCTCTATAAAGACATTGTAAACCAAGTGTAGGTGTAGGTAATTTTGAAGAGTGATTACTTATGCACAGCCTAATAAGAAAGTTCCTTGTAGTTTTAGATGATTCAATTCACCTTCAATATAACTTATTCACCGCGAGTATTTAATGTAGTGACAAAGAATAAGCCAGCCCGAACAAAGTACTTCGCTTGTCTTGCACAAAATGGACCAAACACTTAAAATTTGTAATAAAAAAATATCCACTGACTTTAAAAAAACGACAGACTAAAAAATAAAAAAGCAAATCTACATAATTGCCTGAGACATTCGCAGGATACAGCCCAATTCACAGATACAGCACTTTTTCAGTACTTATGTGGCAGTAAACTCTGTGCAAGGTGCCTCATGCATCTTCGTAAACAATATATTTATCCTCCCAACAGGTATCAATATAAAATATCAGTTAACAAGTTCTTTTTGTACAGAACATATTTCACTATTAATTATACAAAAATTCAAATCTGAAAGTAAAATATATTTTAAACGCCCTTGAGTTATATTTAAATATATATACTATATAATTATATTTACAAAGATATATATTTTTTTCTAATTGTTTCCTTACTATGAGAGGAAGATATATAAACATAAAACTTTGGCATCTTTGACAAATTAATACTGGGAACTATAATCCATTTAAAATTAGCTCTCCATGACTGATATGGTCCAATTCAAATATTATGTTTGTTATGATTATAAGCTACGTTACCTAAATGTCTGTTAATCTCTAGTCAAACACTACATGACAGTTCTCTGCTTCATTTCAATAATTATCTCTACTATAATCGTTTAAAAAAAGTTCCATTTGTCCGAACGTTTTCTTTTCATTAAAAATATGAAAAATCTAGAAGATATAAGAGATATATCGCTATTAAAAAATAATTCCTGATCAGATATACAACCAGGAAGGATAGTAATACTGGTCTATTACGGTACTGGTGAAGATTTAATTTTTTTTCTAAGTCCTTTAAACTAATAAATGCAATTTCTACTGTTGATTCAAATTTACTGAACACTACTTATACATATATATATATATATATATATATATATATATATATATATATATATATGTATATATGGCACCTTCACAACGTAGTTAACACATTGAGATGAAAAGTCCTGAGCAATAGAGAGGTTTATTTTGAAGATAATCTAAATATTTTTTTGTTATTTTATATATTATTTGAACTAGTTTCCAATATTCGATTAATAATTAATTAGTGATTTAGCCTTCAAAACTGTTTCATGATCCTAAAGAGGATAGCGTCATGGAGAGGGTACTTTGACACAGATATTATGATTAAGATTATTAGATCTAGTTATTAATATAAATGCATTTATAATAAGATCTGTAATTTCTTTTGGCATTCTTACGATAAATGACTCGACGTAATGAACCGAAGATTATCACTACCATATAATTTTCCTCACTAACACAGTAACACTAAATTCCGTAATAAAAGAGAGCACAGCAGAGAAAGATGCTGGAAACTATGAAAAAAGAAACACGATCAAACAATCAGCGATACAAACCCAATCCGGCTGCTTTCCATTCACATTTAGAAACTGAAATCAAATGAGATAAATTTAAATAATTAGCCACGTCATTTTAAAATAACTAAGTATACATGCATATATAAATGCATGTGGGACAATAAAGTTCTGGTGTTTCAGGTAGCAAGAGCCCACAATGGGATTGTAGTGGGCTAGAACCAGACTACACAACAAAGTGTAGTTCAACAAAAATAAATTAAAACAAAACAATACCTTACCCTAACTGTAGAGATGATTTAATATAGCGAAATAGTGAATGGATGCAGCGCCAGCCACAAACAAATGCCATATGGCATGGGCGAATGGTATTGTACCATCAGATTTGAAGAACACAACTCCAATTACGTAGAGAGCTCCACCCAACTTCAACTGAGATTCACCGGCTCCCGCACTCTGTCAAAATCATAACAACATTACTGGATTGTGCTTATATGCCTACTGTAAATTTCTAGGAATAATTTAAATTCGATTTATTAAGATAAACTATACATATTTTGTATTATACAACGGATAAATGGAGTACCAACTATTATTGCATGTTTACAGAGACAAACAGAACTCAGAAACATTTAATTTAATATGCATTTTGCCTTGGCATGAAATTAACAATTATGTTACTTTTTAATATGCCAATATACCTTTATTATTAAATACTACTCTGAATTAAAGTATTATTTAAAGTAATTTAATATATCTTCACTTACTTATTTAGTCCACAGCTGGAATGGTTTTGCCTTCTTCTTGCCATCGTTAGTAGTGATACCATTAATAATATAATGTGGTACTTACATATGTTGGCTGCCAATGTTGCATTCTGTTAGCACTATTATCGTCCTAAACAGTGATAAGAACGCAGAAGTACAATGTTAACACGATGCTTCGCATGGCAGCCAACCTACACAAATACCTCCCTCTATTAGTAACGGGAGTCTGCTGACAGTGGCAAGAAGTCAAAACTGGACCAAGTGAGGACCAAATAAGAAATAGAAGGTTGCAAGAGAGATAATATTCCAACAAATATATTTAATGTACATCAACCAATGGTAAAGTGATTGTTTACTTACTATCCAAAATAGTGTTTCAAACAAAAATGAGAGTTTGATTTGCTCACTATCTGAGATCAACAGATTCAAATTTCTAAATTGTATTGAAAGTTCAAATATAAATGAATGTTCACTTCAAGATTGTTTCTATTTATATGCCTTAATCATGAAGCAGCGTACCAAGCAATTAACACACATTTACAGTGAGCTCAGAATTGATGCTCATAATGCTGAAAAAATAACAATCTCATAGATGAAATAATTTCTTTTATACCCATGAATATTGTAAAAATTCTCATTAAAACTGATTAGTGGGCATCACGACATTATCAAAATCTTCCCCTTATCTAATAAGTCATTAAATAAAAAGCTATTTTAAAACTAATTCATATGAAAACAACATCCCATTTCAAATTCTGATATTAATTCAAACGATATTCAGACATACCTTGTACTGCAGAACTATTATAGAAGGTCCGAGTCCGATTAAAAGATAAAAGAAGGTTTCCAATGATTTGTACTTTTCATGAAAAATTTGCTGATAAATTATACCAAACCCAGCCATGATCTGAGAAAAACAAATAAAAATATATGTAATGAACTAATATTTTTAATTATAAAATGAAATTCAGTATGATGCAACACCTAATATTAACAAATTCATTAATTAATCCACAAAAAAGAGTTACAGACGGTTTGGATATACAGGCAATGATTAATTACAGAATTAAAACTTATGCTTATGTTGTATCATTGTGGTATATTAGATTTACCATTTTGACTGACATTAACTATTTGAAAATTATTCATTCAAGTTCAGAGTTATTTATTTGTCCATCATTACAGTTTTTATTATCAAATTTATCACATCAATCAATCAAATTGATCATGATAATTATAATTATAAAAAATGGTTCATTTAGCTCCTTTATATTGGGTAAAGCCTCCAGGCAATTTAGAAAAAGAAAAGAGTATTACTTAATTTAATATAAATATTTTCTTTCAATTTATTAACATATTATAATGTACTGCTTTTTGTGATATTTTTATTGTATTATTTATTTTCCATTAATTTCTTATATTATTCATTTTATATAAAATAATGTAATTCATATTATCTGAGCTCTATTGTCCATGGCCTGCCCCTGAAATTATTATTAAATCATTAAATGTATTATTTATAATATTGAGACAGCTGTTAAAATATGCTTCGTAAATATTGAATGAATAAAGGGTCTCTCCCAAAGCTGAAAACCAGTTTGAATGCCAGCAAATTTTATCACTTATTGTAACTTCCTTTAATATTGTAACTATCACCTTAGCCTTGAACTAATATCGGCCTTTATATTGCTATCAGCTCAACAGAGTTCAACAGATCTATGAGACACACGAGTTCACATTTTTATCTAAAATAAAGTGTGGTGTTTTCAACAAATTCAGGGCTAATTTCTCCATTCATTTTTCCATTAGAATTTGCCTCATTGAAATGACAATTTTTTTGTAACATAATGCCTCAAGATAAATGTATATATTTTACATTTTGAATTGAATTGAAAAGTATTTTCAAAAAGCATAACTTTGTACTGTTCTTTATAATTTTAAAGTACAACTAAAATAAGCTGATATCTGCTATGCACAATTGTTTTATCTTTTTTTTCATGTGGCAGCCTACATACAGTCTCTTAAACAGTAATCAATCATATTTATCAATAACATTTCATCAATTCCAAAATTGTTTTGTAACAAAATTTCAGTTAAACAATAAGAGCACATATAATAAAATGGACAAAGTGAAGTAAGGTCTATTTTCTTGTATAAGTTATGTATGCTCCAATAGCTTACTAGAGAAAAATGTACTAAATAAACACTCACCCAGATTATCCACCACAGTTCTGAATGCCAAGAGTCAGTTGGTGGCGGTTTAAGGACAAACCAAGGAAAATAAGATCCGGCTATGAAAATGTAGATCATGGCTCTGTCTCCACGATGGAGCATGTCTTTAAGTACTCTGAAATATCAGAAGTTTCAATATTTTAGCAACAAAGAATTTGTAGGTTTGGATAATACAAAACTGAATCTGTTGCATCCGCTACATTGTTAAATGTGTATAATCACTTCACTTTATTACAGTATCGTAACTTATTTAAAAAAAAAAACGGAAAATATAAATTTCCATGCTGTCTAAGTACTGAAGAAACATGTGATTAGGAACTTTCTGTCATCTTAATGTAAAATGTACCTGCTCTTGCTACAGTAGAACACAGAATGGAATGATGTTGATATCAAGAAGCACAATATAAGAGAGAGACCGTAGACCAATGCAGCCCATAATTGCGGCCAAGATGTAGACCTCTGTAACAAAATCCCACTGCCAAGAATGCTGGGAAGCACCCATATCTGAAACCAAAATGGAAATATAGGCAACGAAAGAAAAATAAGGAAGATTCTGATTCATGGGACGGTGTACTTACTCCGTGAGTTATTACATTTGCAATATGTTCAATAGGTGTCGGAACATAAGCTTTATTGGGGCTGGCTCGCTCATTCATCCATTTGACACTGAAAAACAAACGTGACCATCAAAAATTCTTTAATGCTCACATTACATGCACTCAATAATCACAATTTAATTGATAAAACTATTAAAAAAATGAACTTACTTTTTCAATTTCTCTACACACTTCCTTCTCAATTCCTCGGGCAGCAAATAGTTTGTGTATTTCAGGAGGCTCATGATCATTCTTCTCTCCGCGGTTACTGGAGCAATTTTAAAGTGACTGACTCCGCTGTCATTATACTTTCTTATTGAATAGAGGGGATAACCAGTTACACAATGGAAACCTGTTAAATGTAATTATACGTCAGAAATTCTCTACCTCCAGTTTAAAAATGCTCGTTAAAAATACAAATTCAGTCTTTTGACTCATAATACTGAAGTTAGGGACATCGAAACATTGTGAGATTGCGGTTAATAAAGCAGAAATCTAAACCTAAAACTACAATAAACAAATCTTGACAAATAAATTTTAGTGAATAGCTGAACCGCCAGATGGCATATAGGTATCAATATAACCTAACTGCCAATAACAAATTCAATCGTTAAATATGTAACGAATTTAATATAGAACTTTTAAATACAAGGTAAAAATAAAATTATATTAAAAATAACTTCATCAATGAACAATGTTCACTTTACGAATGGATTTACATATGTCTATGCCAATGTATATCATGAATGCCGTTGTTATTACAAATATTTTTAATAACATTTAAACAATATTATATATATCTCGAAAATAAGGTATAAATAAATTTATTTACAGGTTTTAACATAAATTATGTTTGCACCGATGCAGACATTTTTATACCACGATTATACATTGTTTATAAAAATCAAGCAAGATTGTTCTTTTAAGTTAAGAATAAATAGAATTTCTTCAGAACCAAATTAAACGTGAATATCTATCATTTAATTCGCATTGAAGTATATGTGAAAAGTTTATGAAATTATAAGCATGAAGTTCGGGCGTATCTGCAATGCTTGTGTGATTTAATACTCGAAGAGGCTTTTTATTTCACGAAGCGCCCAATTGGAACGCTACTTTAAACCCTCTGACTTTATATTTCATAATACTCGAGAATTTCTTTTCGGCTTTATATTTCATGTGATAACGTTTATTTATAATTTATTGTTAATGCAAATTCCTAACACAGTAACTATTTCGTTCCTGCTTTCTATGGAAAAAAATCGGTAAATTTCGGCATTTACGTCGACAGTGGATTAATCTTAATGATTAATGATTAATCTTAATAATGTTATATGAATATATACTAACAAATTGAATTCTATAATTATTTAATTACTATTCCTATTATTGTCTAAATACAACACTTATATTCTTGTAACCACGTACATTTTCAAATATACTAAATTTTAAATCTACTATTTGATAATTAATCTAATTGATCGGCGGAATTTTTAAGTTCAATGTTTGCATCATGTCTGGCTTGCGTTCAGGGTATTTGGCATGATTCTACGAATATGCCTTTACAAAGAAGTCATTCAACGCACAAAAAATATCCGTGGGTTCGACGGATCTCATTTCGTAGATTATTTATTTTTTAAAGTTAGTTCTATGAACTAATAGAAGTTAAGTAAAATAGAAATCGCATACTGAAAATCCCCTAGTATCGTTATCCGATATCCAATCTGTTTGTATGACCGGTTCATAGAATCATAGTGGAAATCTTAAAATAAACAGACTTCATTACAGAATTTATTATAAAAAGGACAGGTTACACGTACATTGTTTTCATTTCCAGTAAATTGTTACATATTTCAATATATTGTATTTACTATCGTCTATTAGTAGTAGTATATTCCAACATTTTTAATATGTTATGAGGTGACCAACTCAACGAAGAAGGCTTCAAATTTCAGATTCATAAAATCGAGAAAAGTTAAGTTACAAAAATTCAATTGCATTTGTTTAACATATTTATAAAATTTAAAAGTTTTATATATATATATAAACTTTTTTAATATGCAAAAATATGTTTAATGAATATTTGCTAAATATCTGCTAAACAGTATAGTTCCTTCAGTTTTTTATAGGTTTAACTACGTGAGTTAAACGACATTACAATAATATAAATCAAAAGCAGCTTGATCGGCATTGACATGTATTTGCGGTCACAATATTTGGCACCCTTACGGATTTCTAAAGTGTGCTCTTACCTCGTGCCAGCGGCCCTAGAACAAATTGTTTCGTTAATATATTAAGCTATATAAGGTATATAAAAGCTTGAAAAATACTGGTCTCATAATATATTAGTGATTTTTTAGATATACGAATTGATGGTTATTTTTTCTCTCTATTTATACTTAGGGGCATAATTATAATTAACCGTTATGCGCCCCATGTAGCCATTTATTTTACAATATTCTCGGTTAATCTTCTAACTAATAGTTACAGAAAATAGTGAGTTAATTGTAAATGAGGTAAATATTGGCAAGGTGTTTATCGAAATTATAATTGTTGCTGTATAGCGAATAGACATTTTAATAAACTTTATTTATGCGTGAACTTGTGTGAAATTTTGAAAATTTCATGTTCGCAGAGTGGATTGGAGCGAGCTCTGTCGGCGGCCGCGGCGAAACGTCCCCTTCGGTGCCATTTTTTTGCTAGCAACAAATTGTTACCCGAACGACAGGCTCAGCGGCTGGAGGGGGCATTTAGTAAACAGACGATCAGCTGTTCAATCCCCCCGACAGTGTTTTTCTCCCGAGTCGTCGAATAGAAATATGAATCAACCGAAGGTCGCCTGAGCGTTGCGACCGTTTTGGCCCGCCGTCCGTTCCTCCATGTAAACTCTGTTCGTTTTCTCTCCGCGTCCTCCCCCGCCTGTGATGAACGTCGTAACGCGCTCTTCGGACCCGTCCAAGAGCGATATATTCGTCAGCTTCAACCAGGACTGCACGTAAGTCCCAAATCCGCGATTGGCGTTCCCTTTGTCTTCCAGTTACTTTCTAATTCAAACTCCGATTTTTCCCCTTCGGCCGACCCCGAAAAGGCATCACCCTTCCAACATATGGGGCCTTTTACAGTAAGGCTTATTCTGCAATCTGCAATTTTTAATTATTTGGCATTTTTGACTTCCAGTTGTTTAACTTGCAGACTGTGAAAAAAAACTGTCAAATTGAACTTGAGTAATTATTTTGATTGTTTGTTTAGGTCCTTGGCTGTTAGTACCAGCAATGGCTATCGAATATTGTCTTTGAATTCCATCGATACTTTGGCAGATATATGTGAAAACGGTAATTTTTGAGCTAATTTTTATATTTTATTTCGTAACGATATAAATGGTTGAATGAAATTGTATATTTTTGGTTTGGTATTTTAAACTGTACATTGTGAAAAATAATTATGTATTGTGTAATTATTTTCTTTTTTACTTTCAATTCTGATGTGTATTGACATATTTAAATTGACATTTAATTGATACTGGAGGTAATTTGGAATCTAAATATGTTGGTAGCAAAGTATCTATTCAGAGTCATTATCAGAGTTTATTATTATTTTTTTTTGTCCCTTAGAATATAGGTCATTTAATAACGACATATGGTGGCAAATATGTAAAATAAATAAATGATGTTTGGTATTATTTTACGATTATAATATTATTTATTAATTGTGTATTTTTTGTATTAATTATTTATATAATTTTATTCATTAACTGCTAAATTTTGATGTGGCCAAGAGTAATGAATTCTTGATAAAGAATACTTTTTTAAATGATGAAACAATTAAATTTTGTTTTGATTTTTGAAATTTTCTTTATAAATTGACATTTGAAGACAATGAAGTGAAACTGTAATGGCTGTTCTATTGTTGTCAGCATAGGCTCATGAAAGTTGTATGAGTGACCTTTTCATTTAATTGAATGCAATGAATTCGTTTAATTTGTACAGAAACAGAAGACATATGTATAGTCGAGAGGCTTTTCAGCAGTTCGCTGCTGGCAATTGTAAGCTTGGCATCACCTCGGAAACTGAAAGTATGCCATTTCAAGAAAGGAACAGAAATCTGCAATTACAGCTATTCGAACACAATTTTGGCAGTGAAATTGAACCGGGCTGTAAGTACCGAGTCGGGTAATTCTGTAAGCATTATACATTCTTCGGCATTGATTTTTTCAGTTTATTTTAAAATAAGTCTTTAAAAGGTTGTGTTACTTAATGAAATTTTGATATTTGATATTCCCATATTTTTTTTTTCCAGAGATTGGTGGTATGTTTGGAGGAATCGCTTTATATTCACAATATTCGCGATATGAAAGTCCTGCACACGATAAGGGATACACCTCCGAACCCTGCTGGATTGTGTGCTCTATCCACAGACAGTGACAACTGCTATCTGGCTTATCCTGGTAGTTCGACAATTGGAGAGGTCCAGATATTCGACACTGTTAATCTGGTAAGGGAGACAAAGTAATAATTTTAAAATTGTTTAATAATTTTCTATTGGCCTTCAAAATAATTTAATAGTTATAAAATATCATGAATATATTTTTTGTATGACGTGCAACATAATATAGAGGAATTGCAGTTGATTTTGCTTCTTTCAACATTATATAACCTACTAAACTATTTGTTCTTTGCTTTCTTTGTTTGCTTACAACATGATTTTTGGCCATAAAACCATGTATTTTAAATAGTACATGCTTTGCCTAAATAAAACATTCACATCAGTCACAATAAAAAAATATATAGGGAACATTATAAAGATATGCACAATTTCTTGAAAATTAATCTCTGTTCTTTTGTGAACATAATGTTTCATGTGCTTCAATAGTTTCTTTACTTTTTGGTCAGTATCAGCATATTTTATTTAATGAATAAATTGTGGACAAATAAACAGTAGGAGAAAAAGAAGTGGGGACATGTAGAATGAAAAAAATTCCGTTTTTCTAAATAATCTGAAACTGGATACAAAGAGTAAACAAAAATATACATTTCAGTACAGAATAACAACATCAATAGTTTGCTCTTTGTTGTTCAAATTGAAGTATTCACATTTTTAATAAACTTAACAAAAAGTAATTTTAGAAATTCTAATAAGCTTGTGATAAAACTTTTTTTTTCAGTTAGAACAGTAATAATAAATTATTTACTTTTGTCATTAACAAATGGTCCTATTCTTATATAGTAGTTTTATGCATGATTTTCTAATTTTTTTCCATCATTTATTTTAAGCAGAACACACTAGAAATTAAAGTATACAACCTTCCATTAAAGAAATAAAAGAGGTGAATAGTTCTCTTTCAGCAATTGGCAAACATCCTTATCCTTAAACGGCAGCTGTGCCTTCTTGGCAGATGTACACAAAACACCTGGACTGTCAAAATATAACCCTGACCCACTTAGTGAAGACCCAAGTCAAAACATTGCCCGACCTTGTTTTGGTTCAGTAACTCCTTCGGATTTCATCATTTCTGTTTTTCAACCAAAATTGTTTCCTTGTCTTAGGTCATTGACGCAATGTTTGTTTGTGTTGTGATAAAAGTATTCAATCCGACTGGACATATTGATTGGTTTCTTGTTGCTTCTCTGGCTATAATGCTGAAGTTGATTGACAAAAGAATAAAATGGAAAGTTATTGTTTTTTTATGTAGTGAGATTAAAGAAAAATAATAACTAAATAATAAATTAATTATTGGACCTGTTGAAACGGATTGTGTTATTCATGATTGTTACAAAAGGGAGATACAAATTATATATTATATTTATATTACCAATATGTCACGTACCAATCTGGGTTTCTGCTTCATATCTACAGAAGAAACAATTATCTGTTTAATGTGCTTCAGTGGAGCGCTTTTTGCTGAGTTATAATTTTTTTATAGAATACCAGTGTTCAGATCACAATCAAATTGGCTCTTCTGTAATTCCAGTGTTCAGCAAAATATTTTGTATTATGTTTTGATGTAAATAATCTTTTATTAATTTTGTTATTATTAAGCATAACCTTTATAAACGTTGCCACTTTCCAAATTTTTATAGTTTAACCTGAAATATGTTTATTTCAATATTCATTTGTTTAATAATGATTAACAACTGATATTCACTGAGTTAATTTTTTAAATTTTAATTATGAAATGTAAAATATGTCAAAAATAGAATGCAAGCAAGAGGTCGGTGTCTAATTGCATCTGATAGATAAAGTTTGAAGGGAAGGGTATGTCCTAGTTTGCTATAGCCTTAAGAGTGGTTAATTGAATGTCACATTCTACTTTCTGGTATTGGCAGAAGGCAATTGAAACATCATTTAGTTAGGCTTATATGTTTCTTCAGCATGAAGCATGGGTGTATTTTCAATTGAAATTAAATGGAACTATTAGTTAACCTGCTTTAATGAGAAAGAAAATCCTGATTCAATTATTGAATAAGTATTACTCCTAAGAAGATTTTTAGTAATTAATTTCTGACTTCATTGGCACTAATTATATTTCAACATTTTCATTCTCTTGAGTGAAAAACCCTAAGTAATAGGGTGTATTCTATATTTCAGAAACATATTTATAACCAGAGAACACTTTTTATTTATTAACATATTTATGATAATACTCCTTTTAACGGTCAAAGATATTTTAGTAGACTGTAAAAAATAATTAAATGTTGTTTTAAAAGAACTACACATGTGGATAACAATTGTGGATATAGTATTAAAAAAATTCTCAGGTTCCTAAACCAGACACACTGACAATGGAAAATGTAAACAAAGAAAGATTAGTCTACAAATGTTTCACTGAGCCTGCTGTAGCTAAAAAAGAAAAATAATAATTAACAATGAACTTGATGATTTATAATATATTTGTTTTATTCTGTGCAAAGGATTATATATTTTTCGTTTGTTTGTTGCCAGCATTGTAAAATGATGATAGCAGCCCATGACTCACCATTAGCCGCTCTTGTGTTCAGCCCTACAGGACAGCACATTGCGACTGCTTCCGAAAAGGGAACTGTTATACGAGTTTTCAACGTTACCGACGGGTCAAAGCTGTTCGAGTTTCGACGCGGTGTGAAAAGGTAAAGTGGACAAAAAATGTGTACTGATAACCAGGATTATAAGAAAAACAAATGTAATAATTATTTTTTAAAGAGAAACTTAAGTAAGAATTTATAATCTTCCATAAATTGATGCCGGCAATTTTCATTTGCAACTATACTCTGTGCCAGTAATATTGTTTACTATGAATTCCTTATATTTTCTATCATAAATATTATTGAAGCCCATAGCAAGATGCGCTATGAAAATAAAGTTTAAAAAAAAATTTATCGATATTACTTTTTCTTCATTAGATATTTCTGTTTGCAGGTGCGTCAACATATCTGGGCTCGCATTCTCTCCGGACGCGGCATTTCTTGCCGCTGCATCGAACACGGAAACTGTTCACGTTTTCAAACTCGATGACCCTAAGGATACTGCGTAAGTTACATCTTTGAACATACTCTCTATTGATGACACTGGCAGTGGTATTTGTTTTCTTTTCGGCCACTTTTCAGTTGCCTATTTGTCTCCTTCAGAATTGTAATAGGACTTCGGGACTATGATAATAATTTTAAGCTATTAGTGGAATGTGGGGTTTTTATTAGTTGCATACCATTTATCACTTTTTAAATGTTATTTCAGCAGTGAGTATAAAACATCTAAAACTGTGAACTTATGTGAACGGAACCAATATATTGGAACTGGTTTTCGGGCCAGTTTAACCTGGTTTTGAAAACATTTTCGAACGTATTTCCATATCTGTTGTCTCATTGTGTATCCACTACATATACAGTGGAACCTGCTGTCAGAAGGTTCACAGTATTGATTAGCCGCCAGGCACAGATTAACAATTGCATAATAATTCAGTTTTGTCCTGTCAGTTCGCAGTCAAGTGGAAATTCGGAAGACAGTCAAGTTCAAGGCTGGATGGGCTATTTGAGCAAAGCGGTTTCAGCATCGGCCAATTATTTGCCAACACAAGTGACCGGTGTTTTCAGCCAGGGTAGGGCGTTTGCTTCTGCCCACTTGCCTGTCCACGGATGCAGGAATATTTGTGCCATTACAATGTAAGTCATTACCCCATATATTTCTGATGGCAATCTACATATCTCATCCTTTATTCAACATAATCATAATATTAATTAAACAATTCAATAAATTATTAGGGGATCAACATCAAAATCCAATTAGGCAGAAATTATATTCACTTAGGTTAGATTGAGTTTGATGCAACAACTCACTCAAATAGGAAAAGTTACTAATTATAAAAAATATATTATAAAATGATTGTTTGTGGATGTATTATCATCCACAATATGATATAGTATTTAAAATTCATATTTTGTATAATCTTGGAGGCTGTCAACAGTAATTAGGCAGTGTTGAATGACAAAGATCTTGGCAAAACTGATGAAACGGGCTCACAGAATTTTGTTTTTTAATTACTTTGAAAAGCCTGAGTGAAGATTTGGGTTTTATACTTGTCAATTAGAAAGTATGCATTTCTAAAGCTATGGATGCATTTGTAATCTCCCCTCCTAAGAGGGAAGATTACGTCATTGTTTATTCCTGATGTAACATTTCCTAATGTTTGTGTGTCAGTCATTGACCCCTTTGCCTGACACTCGTACAACACAGGATAAAATAGGGTGATTAATGTCAGCCAGTTAAGTGTTTCTACATTCAAATGGCTCAAATAATTGTCATAAAAAAAATTTATAAAACCAATTTATTAATAGTTTTATATTTCTGTTCAAGGGTACAGAAGGTATTGCGTCTTCTTGTAGCGTCTTCTGATGGCTATCTGTATGTTTACAATCTGGACACAGTCGACGGAGGTGACTGCAACCTAATTAAGCAACATAGGTAAGCAACTCAATTTACAGTTCAATTTCTAGTTCATATGACGTTTTATATAGGTGTACCAAATTATATATAGTATAATGTACAACTACAAATCAGAATTTCTTATTAAATTGTAATGACATTATCTTAGTAGAGTGACCCTTAGTTTTATGATATTTTTAATAAATACACTGACTATGGTTAGAATGCATTCTGATTTTTTTCTTGTCTTTATTGAATTTAAATAGTATTTTATCATTTCCATCAATTAATATTGTGGGTAGAAAAACAATAATTGGTACTGATTATAAAAGGAATTTCCAACTCTGTATATAACATGGGCAAAGTGCTAAAATTGCATGTAATAAATGAAGTAAAAATAATTAATTGAGGGAAGTAAACATCCCTCAAGAGTAAGGTGAATGAGTTCACATATTTGAATGGAACTAGTCTCCCTTTAAAAGAACCTCACCTGAAACTAAAAAGATTATCATTATGCTTGTATATGTATGTAATATAAATTCTGTTTTTTGTAGATTGATTAAAAAAAATGAACCAGTCACTGAAATTCCACATTCCAGCACTGAAGAGTCGACAAGCTCTCAGGGTTTACGCACTGAAGTTAAAGAGACAGGAAATGCGGGTAATTATACCGCCATTGTCTTTTAAACGAAATGAAGTAAGACAGCAGTCATTGTTTAAATGATAATAGTTTGCTTTCGTGAATTTAATTCTTTTGTTATTTTTCCATCTGATTTATTGCCGCAGATGCTATTTGTGCACAGTCACACGGATACCTTGCAATATTAAAATTTGGCAAATTATGAACGATTTCCTTTCTGTCTTTTGAAAAGGGATGAAAGAGGATTTGCCATACAGTTTGTTTTGTGTTTATGCGCACTAATTTTCAGTTTTTGAATTTTTCTAATGCAATTATGAGTTTTGATGCTCATTTTTTGTTTATGCATACTTACATGCTTACGTGTGTATTTCACCATTTCAGTATTTATTAATTAATTGTTAATATTTATTAAGAAATGCTCAGATTTTTTTTATGCTACTGAATTGATAATTGAACTATTTTAATTAGATGCATAAACAAATTTCAGATGTTTCTCAACATTTTTTAAAATCTATCTTAATAATTGATTCATTAACCTTTGCATGCTGTAGTACCTTTGTCTTTCCCACCTTTCTTTATCCTTTCTTTCATTCTTCTGTCTCTGATTTTCACATTCAGGTATACAATTTTTCCTTATTAAGTTACAATGTTCTTTTTTTAATATTAATTTGCAAGTGATTATATATATTTTGCACACCTTTGTCTAATAATAATTTTACTATAATTTTATTTTACTTATTTATATACATATAAATATATTTTTTTAAAGAATAGATATTAATAAAACCAACTAATTTATTATATATTTTTTTTAATTAACGTTTATTTTGCTTTTTTACACAGTTTTGCGGTGAGAGTGTAGTAGCCATATATTTTTTTTTAACAGATGTTTTCATTTTCATTTCATATTTGTTTCTTGTCCTTAGTTTTATATTATGTTTTGTGAGTTATGTTGTCTGAATTCTGAGTGCTTCATCAGCATGCCCTATCTCCATATTAAAATTCAGCAAGGCTAAGGTGTTGTGTTTTGTATTTCTGTGTGTCAAGGCTCGATTAGTAGTTACGCTGGCATTCTCAAGGGCCATCCCCCCAACACTATGTCAGGTTAGAATAGTGAGTACTTTAGTACTAAGTTTATATTTAAATTCTCTTTTGTAGTTATTCGAAGTTGAAAAAATAATTTGATGTTTCGCTCGCGGTCTGTTGAGGAATTCAAATTTATTTACCAGTCATTTGCCATTATTTTCAAGTAGTGTGGATTGAATGTACAATCCTCTGCTTTACTTTCAACCACACGCTTGTATAACAGTTTTAATTGGTGATTCACCACTTGTATTGAGAGCTACAGCTTAATTTCTGCACACTTTTTGAATACTGTCGAGGGTTTTGGATTTTAATTGAGGTTGTGGGTTGGACTCTCAGTACCACCACGCTTTTAAATAATACCAATTTATCTCAAAATTATTTTGCATATATTTATTGTTTTTATGTTTGAATTTTTGTCGAAACTTGAATATATGAAGACTAAAACATTAAATTATTTTTTCATCTTTGATTCTTGTAATGCATTAACTAAATTGAATGTGATGGGAACATTAAGTACAGCGATATAAATTTATATTACTTTACTTGTTTTGTCTATTGTCACCACATCGTACATGTCATGCATCACATTTAATTTTGCTGATTGATGCTTATTATTTACACCGGCTAAAATATTTACAGCATTATATTTGTTGGCTCATATTCTTATCTAGTCATTAAATCTGTTGTTTTCTTATTCTATTTAAAACTTTTAAAATAATTATTTTTTTAATTATTATTTTTTATTTATAGTTGTCATTTTATTGATCAAGTATCAAATGGAAAATGTTTATTAATTTTGATGAATTTCTTCAGTGTGGTTTTTGTTTTATTGTTTCATATCAATTTCTTTCCAGTGTGTGATAATTTAAACCATATTTATTTTGTAAAGATGTTTACTTTTTTATTTGAAATTTGAATCTTATTTTATTCGCATTTTCTAACTGAAAAATATACTCCTATAGGTAATAGGAAATAGACCACTTCACTGACAAGTATTAATCACATTCACAGAATCTGAGAAATTTCATGAGATGACAGCGGCGACTAGAAAACCCGAGAAAGATGGTTTCCGATTGGACGACGATGCAGAATTTCCACCAGTCACACTCAAGAACGATTAATTTATTTTTAAATTTAAAAAATATTCATTGACTGTTGTTAAATGTCTCCTAATTGGTAAGAATCGAAGAGAATTGAAGCTTTTCTTGTACCAAAACTTTGCAAAATATTGTCTCTATGTAAAAAAAATATATATATATATATATATATATACACATATATATATTACCTAGAAATATGGAACGATATGTTCGCTTTTATTATAATACACATTGATGGCATCTTCTCTGTATATTTTTTTTAATTAAGAAAGGTATTCTCGTTTATTTTGTTTTTTGTGGTATGTTAAGTTAACAAAAAAAGGATGCTTTCTATTTTCTATGGGCCAATTTGTCTAGTGTTTGTAAATAATGTGAAAATTATAAAGTGAGATTGTTAAGTGAAAGAAAAAAAAATCAAAAAACGTTTTTATTAAATTTTATATTTTCTATTAGGGGAAAAAATTATTTATTAAGAAAAGTCTACATTCAAAGTTGACATACACAACATAGTAGACTTACAGATATGTTTATTTCAATTTTTTATTCTTAGCCTCCGTTTCATTATGCTTATTATTTTGTTTGATTACTTTGTAGTCAGTGTTTTATTTATGTGTATGTAAGATATTTTAAATTTTTTCACCTATCAGTTATATATATATATATCATCAGCACTTCAAATCATTTGAAAAAAAATATTCATAAATATGCTTTCATACTAAGTTGTGTGAATAACTAAAATGCCTGGAGTAGCTAATAGCCCCAGAATTTCTTTTTTCTTTTAATATGTACATGTGTACACTTAAATTTACAATCATGTTGTGAACTAACTATGCTTATCATTCTTTGTTTTAAGGATTATAAAAGTTTTAGAGATATGAATTCGTTGTATTTACCTTAATGTACAGGTTTTTAATAAAAGCCATGAGTTTTCCCATAAAGTGTTTGTTAATTTACATAGTTTTCAATCTTATTCTGATTGTTCTTTTCACAAAAAAATGTTCTTACATATCTAATATACCAAAGAATGTAGATGTTCTAGTTTGTTTTCTATATGATAATAAAATTGTATCATTAAGTCAGTTTGAATTTATTTGTGGATTGGCAGTCATTTGGATAAACATGTGTGGACAGTGTTAAAAAAATAACAATAATAATATCTTATGTTAATAATAATTTCTTATGGCTGTTTCAAATACACACCTTATGCGGTGTGATAAGTTTGAATTCGGAATGATTTCAAACCACCGTATGATTAAATTTTTTATAATATTTAGAATCTATTACTGGAGTGTGTGTCACTTGAATGAAAATTTATATGGATCCTGCTATAAAAAAATATGCCAGCATGGCCAAGCTGATTAAGAGTTGATCAAATGACATGTGGAGCTATTATGAGTCATAGGGTTTTTGTTTAACTTAGTTATTTTTTTTCTAGGGCGCTAGTTTTTCTGTGCAAGTGTACCCAACGAACTTTAGTTAAGTATATTTCCGCACCACCCACAGGGGGCGCTAGTTTATCGGTGCAAGTGTACCCAACGAACTTTAGTTAAGTACATTTCCGCACCACCCTCAGGGGGCGCAGGTTTATCGGTGCAAGTGTACCCAACGAACTTTAGTTAAGTACATTTCCGCACCACACTCAGGGGGCGCTAGTTTTTCTGTGCAAGTGCACCCAACGAACTTTAGTTAAGTACATTTCCGCACCACCCTCAGGGGGCGCTAGTTTATCAGTACAAGTGCACCCAACGAACTTTAGTTAAGTACATTTCCGCACCACCCTCAGGGGGCGCTAGTTTTTCTGTGCAAGTGCACCCAACGAACTTTAGTTAAGTACATTTCCGCACCACCCTCAGGGGGCGCTAGTTTTTCTGTGCAAGTGCACCCAACGAACTTTAGTTAAGTACATTTCCGCACCACACTCAGGGGCGCTAGTTTAAGTACCCAACGAACTTTACATTTCCGCACCACACTCAGAAGTAGTTTTTGCAAGTGCACCCAACGAACTTTAGTTAAGTACATTTCCGCACCACCCTCAGGGGGCGCTAGTTTATCAGTGCAAGTGCACCCAACGAACTTTAGTTAAGTACATTTTCGCACCACACTCAGGGGGGCGCTAGTTTATCTATATTAATAATTATTATTTAAAGAGAACGCAAAACTTTCATAGAGAAATAAAAGCTTAATATTGTAAGATAAAAATAAATAGGTGTCATAAAAAATACACTTAACTGTGAAATGTACTTAACTAAAGTTCGTACAGTGACTGCAGTGAGGATGCCCAAAAACATCTGAAGTGCCTAATTGACTAAGCGCTACTGAAGCAGGCGAAACTGGTCTAGCAAAAGACCAAACCAAAGGGAGAAGACAGAAACACACAAAATCTATGGTATTCCCACCCCTCGCAGACCACATAACAGGTATTCTAAATTAGTTATTAAGATTCCAGTGGCAGTTGTAATTTTGAATTATAAATCAACATATAATTTAAAAGTGATGGGTTTTTCCTAACTAGAACCTTTCCTCTACATTTTGCTGTGGTTTCAAACATAATTATTTGCTTTCTTTTTATTTCATATTGACTCTAAGATAGTAGAAACACCATATTGGCTGTCAATTCAACAAATAGTAAAATATTAATTCATGGCTGCTTCCTACAAATATACTAATATACAGCATTGTTTCAATATTCTGTTATAAATATATGAACAATGAATATATGAAATAAGAATGTAGTCAAAATGGCTTAGCTGAGGTCTGCAGTTTAAGATAGATGGGTAAGGGTAGTGCAGAGTAGTTGTTAAAAAACTTGTATATCAAGTGAAAAATAAATAAAAAATTTAATTTGTAAATAAGAAAAAACTAAATGAATGAAAAGGCAAGTAGTATTAAATTTATAATCATAGATGCTGAAAACAACCAATAATACCTAGCTTTTACATACATTGCATCTTACTTTTTAGGGATTACAGTAAAAAAAAGCAAAGTAAATAAACTTTTCGATTAATTCAACAGGGTTTTAATATTTTGTTCATGTCTATAATTTTTATTGAACAGACTCAAACACATGACAAGTTGACAAATAAAGAGTAGTGCATTGATATTCAAAAGGGTAACATGTATGTAAGTAATAAGGAAGAGTAATATACATTGTTTTTTGTGCAATTAGAATTAAAATATCAAGCCAAAGGTAAAAATACCAGCAGAATCATGGAAAACCCAGACTTAAAGTTAACAGTAATGTTTTACAGTAATTGGGAAATAAAGTCTTTAAACGGTAGGAATACTAGGTCATTTACTAGGTCGGTTACTGCAAGAGAGACAACTCATAAGTACACAACATTTATAATAAATTGGTTTATTACTTATGCCCTAGAAAAAACATCACTGAAGAAGTACATGACACCCTAAAGTCGAATATTTTGAACTTACATTAAATATTAATGTAATGCACGGGTTTATGGATCAGAAAACGCATCACTGGTTTTTATTATTTATTATTATTATTAATTTTTTAATAATTTGTGTTTTTTTCGTGCACCTAAATATAGCAATTTTCAATATAAAAAACTAACGTTTTAGTGACATTTCTGCTTCAAAAACGTTAATAACTTAATAAGGCGCTTTTGCATTTCTCTGATGCTTTTTGAGTAAGTTCGCTGAATAAATTTTGTCCCCAAAAAATTAAACATAAACAAAAATAAACCTACACTATAAATACTCCATGTTTTACATAATGAGATAATATGCACTCTTTCCAAAACTCGAATCAAAATTACATTCGGACAGCGCTGCTAGGATTTTTTCTTCCATTTTAGTTTTATAAATATCAATAAATTAAAACGGGGCCATTTTTTCTTACGCCAGTCTAAATTCTTCAAAGTCTAACCGCGAACAAAGTAAATAAATTAATATTAAAATAAAGTTGAGAAAAAACAGTCCCATATGCAGGGCATTCCTAACTTATAACTAAGAGATAACTAAAAATGAGGGCGTATAGTTTTCCCGTTTGCGTTTTCCTCGACTCTTTGGAAATGAACAAAGAAAATAAAAATAAAAAATGAAATCGAGTGCATAATGTAAATCGTAGAGTATGTCCTTGTATGTTTTCTTCTGTGTTTTTCTCTCGTGCGGTTGTTGGGGTCGACAATTATCTGGGGAGGCTGCACATGTCGCAGGCCTGGAGGTGGGGCAAGTTGAGGAAGGTGCAGTGGGGGCAGGTCCACTCGGAGGCGGCGGCCGCTGCCTGCTCCCTCAGGCCTCCGCCTCCGGAGCCGCCTCCTCCGCCCCCAGAACCGCTTCCTCCGCCACCGGAGCTAGTGCCGCCTCCCTCCCTGCTGGAGGCGACCAGCTGTTCCACGGTCGCCCAGTGCTCCGAGTTGGCCCAGTCGTGAGCCGCTTCGCGGTCGCCCTCCCGCACCGCTTTTATCAGCGGTCCCATGTAGTCCTGAGGACGAAAGCCCACGGTCATTCCGAGCAGAACATTTAACATATATTCAGTTCAGACAGTACAATACTGTAGCGCCGCCAATAAAGGCATCCCGAGACAATAAAATCCCTCCACGAATGGGTTCTGTCACTCCGCGGCGGCTTAAACTCCAATCGCCTACAGATCTCCTCCTCCTCGGTCTCTGGAACCCCCTCTAGATAAAAACAGTGGCGCATTCCGTGTCCAGCCCTATATATAAAGTCACTACCGAAGTATAAGATTCTTAATTCGACAGAGATATTTTTGTCCACTAACTAAATTTGCCTATTTATGCTTTGAAACGATTGTGAGTAAGAAAGCAAGTATATAAAGTTTCCTAGTGGGTAAGAACACGTCGTACTGCATAGAAATATACGCAGAAAATATTCCCGATATCCTTTGGACACGAGCCAAACCGATATCGGCTACCGTCGCCAGTAGTTTCGACGTGTCGCTGTCAAGAATAAATGGGTAAAATAGGAAGGAGTAGAGGATGTATACGGAGGACGTGTAGAGGGCATAGCACCTCAAGTATTTTGTCTTCGGACGACGAGAGTGAAGTAATTACTCTGCTCACACTAAGTACGGTGACCCAGCATTGTAAAATTGTTTACCAAGCAATATATTCAACCAACTGAATAATCTATTAACTGATAAATGACAGTCTGGGATCCCCCCCCTAATCGCATTTTATCAAGCCGACCATTCAAGTTGACCATTTTACCAACCAATTTACTTAGTCTGGCGTTATTTACTGATTATTTACTTTTTTGGTAGAATTTTAGCGAACCATCAACCATTACAGCAACCAAGTTGGGTCACTCCCCAGTCGCACTGCGGAGTCGCGATTATCCTCCTATCTTTTTAGGGCGCCCCAAATTCAACCGATATCATCATGTCCGCTTCAACCCCGGACGTTTAATATAAAAAAGCTTTTAAGACCGGCCATTTCCGATCTTTTCAATGAAGTGCTACTTCGCGCCATTGCTTGCAGCAGCCAGCTGTCCTCTTGCGGCCACTGAACTTCCGGGTACGAGACAAAGTCAGGTGTAATTTATAAAATCTATTCAACGTTCGGATCTCTGAACATAAGTAATAAAAAATCTCACGTATATAATCTCAATTAAAAACGGAGCCAATGATAATTGCTTCACGGTAGCCGACCAGTACCTCATAAACTATGTTAGGACACTTCTGTAACAGTACCTTCGCTGTGGACGTGGTCTTGGTTGTCGTGTACTGTACGTACAGAGTTCATTTTTGGTGATTTTGTTGGGAATTTGGAATTGTCTATTTCCTTTTCCGATCGATCAGCGTTCGGTCAACTGGCTTATGACTCAGGATTATTCCCCAGGGGCATATGGTTACGAGGGCTTTTATTCGTTGAGACATTAATGGGATGAACACGGAGTCGCTTCAGGATTTATCCACCACCGGCGAAGATGGCGAGCTTCTTAGACCTGTCTAGGCATAAGACCAAACAGACGACCGCAAGAACGTCAAAGAAAGGAATTTTCGGATGCGCCTAGTCAGAGTGCAAATTTCTGCAGGAACCTCTCTGTATGCTCTGAAGGAAATACCCTTTCGTTTCATTTAACGTTAACATGTGGGTAAGTATGAGATGGGAGTGCCAAAGGCTTTATTAAAAACTGGCACGAGATCAATTACTGTTTTTGGTCAGTGTTCAGCCTAAACAGCAGTTTTAAGTTAATTAGACTGTAAGGGCTAGGTTATGTGGGTTAAGGGCGTATCCCGACCACTTACATTAGCACCAAATTTACTTGAAAAAAATTATGTTCCTTCATCTTTGAAGGAACACCCATACCAAACGGATCAGGTGTGCTATCTTTGGTTAGGCTCAGAAAAATGAATTAAAGAGAACTTAATTGACCAGAATATTCCTTGCTGGAAAAACTTTTAATATTTAAAAACCAAAAACAAACTGAATTTAACTGCATAAAAAACTCTGTGGAAATTGGACTGCTGAGACCAAAGCTTTCAATCAAACAAAGTCCCTCAACCTTAACATTCATTTCCCCACTGCATAATACAAAAAGATAGTCCAACGCCCACTTAACATCCCAACACTTAAAAGAAATCCTGGTTTCCAAAGTTCCATCAGCATCTCTCATCCTGCTTAAACCATCTTGAAATCCTCCATGGCATTTACCAATGTAAATGGCCCAGAGATTTTCTCAGAGAATTATAGAAAGTATCTAATTTAAGGAATTTGATTTCTGTTACTCTGGGGTCTGTACTAGACATGTTTCAACATATTAATGTTGGAGAACTATTTAAGGATGCAAGAAACCACCGAGTGGAGCAAGTGGAAACAGAGTGGAGAAATAAATTTCAGCTAGAGTACAACATATAGCTGGTACAGTCTGTTGTTGTCTACATGTAATATTAACTTTTAACTAGGAATTTTATATTCAAATAATCCAAATTAAAATGTCAATTAAATACCTTCATTGGTAGCATGTCCATTGTTGAAATATAAATCAGAAGATGAAAATCTGATACAGCAGATAGAAATTGATCGGGAGTAAATTGGCGCAAATAAGTTGACAGTGCATTGAAATCTTGAATATGGCGATCCAACATCCTATAAAAAATAATAAAGAAATTAATTGAATATTTAAAATTACATAATTTTAATTATTATATATTAATGTAAATAAATATCCTGAAACATTTAAAAATGACAGGAATTGTTTGTTTACAATAGTCTTTAGCTCCATTCTTAAACACTTTTCACAGATAATAATTTAGTGGAAGCATAAGAAGATTAATAAAACTGAGATATAATAGAGGAATCACTATCATGATTACTGAATTATTTTGTTGTAATAACTGCCTGTTAATTTGTATTTAAAAAAGAAATTTATAAATGAATTTTTCATATTTTCACAAAATACTACCTTTAGTTATGATATACTTTAACACCCCCTAAACACAAGCATCTATGGTGAGCTAACTGGTGAAAAATGTTATAATCCAACATTTTAATATTCATTTAGTTGAATAGCACATTTAAAAATTCATAACATGTCGGTTCATACTTATTCGTTTTCGCCTGCTATATTTGTGTACTATATACGTTTTTGCGAGCTGACAAGATTTGGAAATTTAAACGGATGTCTGAGGAAACACTCAGAATCGAGAATGTATTTCTGACAATAAATATAGCAGTCAACTTTCCGAAGTTTTGACTCTTAGATATGGAAATATGAGGGCAGATTTTACCTATTTTCCACTGGGAACGGTGTTGTCGAACGATCGGGATTGAAGGTGTACAGTGGTGTCAGCGGAGTCGAGGCCGGTACGTCGACCAGTAAATATTCAACGGGGAGAGGTCTGGCCAGTTTTGAAACTTCATTGCCGTAGCTGTCTTTTTCCTGAACAAAAAAGAAAAACAAAATTAAAAATCATTCGGATCCGAAAGAAGGAACCACAACCGCGGCTTAATGGCCGAAGTGGGGGGTGGGCAACAAATTACGATGATTTGCCTCTCTGATCTTCGAGTTTGCCTAATGAAAGTATAGGGCACAATTTCCTGCTTCGTTTTGAAGATCCGGTCGCTGGTGACTAGATCGGGAATTTGGAAACGTAAAGAAATTCTCAAAACCCATTAAAGACGATAGACAGGATACCGGTCGGTTTTCTCTCCTCTCGCTTATAAAGATAGACTGGTTTCACTTTACTTCTGTCGCATTAATACATATAAAGCAATAGTACGAAAGAAGTCTATAATTACTCTGTCTATATTTAGTACCGTCTAAATTTTTATTAAATAAAGACGGGGTCTACGAGATTTTGTAAATAAAAAATGTAAAATCAACTACAAATTGTAAAGGACGTTCATTTTGGGCGTGCCTACGCCCTGCCACAAGAGTAGAAGTGGTTTCAAGTATAAAGAGATAAAACCGTTCCAAGTTAACAGTAGGCTCGGCCTTGGTCTGCAGCAAATGTCTCGTTTCTGGACTTTTTATTTCCAGAACGTGATATGCGTTGGAGCGCGCGATTGGGGCCGAAACTCAATCTGTCAGCGGCGGGCGGATCTGTCGGCCCCTGGATTAAAAGCCGTCTCGGTGTCCAATTTTAACTCAACTCCCCGTCCCAGCTGTTGACACGCTGATGCGGTTTCAACCGTGTGTCGCGCGGCCGCAGCGAGCAACAAGTACCTCACGAGGGCCTCACTTCCGTGCCCACTTGAGAACGGAAATCAAAACGCAAGGCGGACAACGGCTTAGTTTTGCGACCGAGGGGGGGGGATTCATCGGCTGCCAACGTTCGACACAGTTCAACAGCGGTAAGGTTCGAGCCAGCCACACTAGTGATAGTGCTACACGATGCTCCCTCGGCAACCGCAAATATTAATTATCACTTAATTAATACTCGCAATTAATACGAGAAGCCCTAACTGGTTTAGTACAAGAAGCAATATCAAGAAGAGCCAATATCCGAAGTAAACTAACTACCGCTGAATAAGGAGAGGCAAACGAATTTCGGTAACGTTCAATTGCAGTTGAAATTAAACCGCTTTCGTTGAGTGGCGTGTTTGAAATACCGGGCTGAAATAAAGTGTCGGATTATTTAAAATTTGAAAGCGGAATTCGAGCAGTACAACAGTGTTTAAAGTTAAAGGTTCATGACGGCAACAGTGCTGCGATAATGCTAACGCGGTTCTCCCTTGGCAACCGACGAGAAGTATTACTCACGGGCGATAGTGACCGATTACTACTGTCGATTTTATTCCCGAGAAGGCGAAACCGGTTCTGGAACAAATGGGAATATTAGGAGTATTCCAATAGACTGAGATCCGTCGTATTGTAGATCAGTTTGAACACTTTAGACACAACGCTGTCCACATCAATCTGATAAAGAAGAAACCTTAATCTCGAGCAAGTTACCGACGAAATGTCTCAACCAAATAATGACTGAGCTTTCGAGGAGGATGAAAGTCACATAAAAGCTATAAAGGGCCAATATGAAATAACGTGGCAGGTGCAGCATACTTTTAGTGCAGCATTACTGCTAACTCTACTTTGGTCTTCATTGTTTCCAATGAATTTTGAAAATTACTTATATAAACTCCACATCGCAATTACAAAAAGTTTCTGCTATATTAATGTATAAAAGTTCTTCTTTCCGATTACTTCATCAGCTGCACACCTTAACAAAATTAAATACTAAAATAGGAATTTTCGATATCAGGTTTCGGCCGGGCAGAAGGAATTTTTTTTCGTTCGACCCCAAAAAATAAAGAAGAAAAAACAACAGAAATGGCGTATTGAACCTTTGATAGAGTGCTCACGGTTCGTGGAAGGGTTGTATTCATGGGCTCGACAAAGGGTTTTGTTGGTTACTTTTAATTGTTGAAAAAGTAACCCTTCTATACAGAGTGCGTTCACCTGCTAAAAACCGCTTTTTGCCAAAAATTAATTTGAATCAGAGTACAAACGGTTTTTTGTTTGTTTTTTTTTAAATAAAATTACACGGAGAGATAGACCCGAATGAAATATTGTCCAAATAAGATTCCAGGATTTTATCAGTTGAATTTGTTTTCCAAAAGGATGACACATTAATTGTATTCAGTAAATCATGCTCCAACCCAATACAACTGCACAACGTACTTTTATTATCTTAGTAGACGTATCTCAAGTTGATAAAAATAATACGCAATAAAATTAATTCGTTTAAACAGATTAATATATCATTTCTTTCTGCAATCGTATTTAACAGAATACATATAAAGACTCGGACGGGCTTAAAAAAGGTGCTGTAAATTGAAAAATCCAGGAGATTTTATTATTAAATTTGACTGTTTTTGAGGTAAATGAGTAAAGTGAATGTAGTAAGGGGAACTTTTAACGACAGAAAGCGGAAAAGACCTTGTAAAGAAAATTGCCAGAGAAATGCGGGGACAGAACGCATTCATCTGAGCTCATTATCAGGAGGCTGCAGGCAGATGAGAGCTGCACTCCCGCGAAATACACCGCGGTATCTGCATTTCTAATGTGATAGCTTTTCATCAATTGTAAGCTTTGTTTCGAAAACGGATCGATACGCACCGAATCGCCAAGCGGACGGTTTCCAATGAACGCAATAACAGAGCGGAAATACAAAATTTAATTCCCATCGAAAGTGACCCCCATCATACTTGAAATTTAAAAAAAGAAGTACATTAAATCCTATTTCGAAAATAAACATTAAATGAAAGACACGCAGGCATTGCTATCATCCCTTAGTAATTGGCCCGCTTTAGACCAATTAAAATGAAACCGAAATTCTGGTAAACAGGAGAATATCGACGAAAACCCTCAATTTCGTTCTATAGGCACACATCAAACCAATATAACGTATAATTTTAATTGTACAACAAATAAAATTACTGTCGATATTAAACTATAAAGGGACTTCTCTTAACGTACTTCAATAAACGAATTCAAAATAATGATAGGAAACTAAAACCTAGTCTGTTGATAGCATTCTAGTAGCAATACAGGAGGTAACATAAACAGTAACAGTGCATGTAATAATAATTAAGGGTACAGTAACATTGCAGTGCTAAAAAGATGCTTTATATCGGTTTATCACTATATTAATGACGTCGGATCTAGGCCGAGACCGGTCCAGCACAAGACCAAATAGACGTGCGTTAAACAAGGTCGCAAGAATGGCGATATTTCAAAACCTGGCGGCGACCCAAACAAATAACAGATTTTAAATATAATTATTTCATTCATATCGTATGATATATATGCCGTCGCCGGCGAGATTAGTACCTGTAAATAAGAGGCTGGTCCACGGGATTCGATCATCCCGACCGACTTTTCATTCAAACGCGGATGTAACAAATTCAAATTGCCTTGAACGAGCTTAACGAAAGCTTGACCGAGCTTTCAGGTAATTTCAAGAGCACATTAATAAGTCCCAAAGCAGGTGATCTCTTTCTCCTTGATCCCAAGTAGCAGGATGTCACAACTATTTTCCATTATCCCTTAAAAATGGTGCAGGGCTTCCCAAATCATCATTCTATTTAGGCGTAGAGTGGTTATTCGTTTCATCTTCGCAGATTTAAATCATACATCCCTTATGTAACGATTGGACGTGGCGAGGTGAAATACAGATCAATTTATACCATACAGTTTTCTCAATAATCGCCCAAAATAGTGAACGCTATTGATGGAGTGAACTCCATCAATTCCAGAGCGTTGTCGGAATCGATTTTTAACCGTTTTCTCCCGACACTTTCCCCTCCCTCTCGAAGCCGGCTTTATCTCGCTCATTGATAAAGTCCTAAACTCTATCCGTTAGTATCGCTGTTTTTATTGTCTCTTTTTTTTATAATTTCAACGAACGTGTTGGCGCATATTCGGCTTCGAATACAGCAATTTATTTGCGACCGATGTCGACAACGAGGAGAGAAACGTCCGGGGATAATTTAGAAAAATAATCGGGCCCCATCAGATAGGCGGAGCCCAGGCTTGTTCCGGGTTATATCTTTCCCGGTTTATATAAACAAACGGCGTAAAGGCCCGCTCGGACACACAATCTGGTCGTCTGGTACACTTATTTTTTAATTTTATATTTTTTTCGGTATTAAAACCTAAGAGACTAGCATCAGAATATAAAAGCAATAAAATAAAAATACGGAAGAAGGCGGAATTCTGTTATAAAACATTCTTTGTTAGTAAACTAAATTAAATTGAAGGTAATTATTCCTATACAAATAAAAAATTCTTGCAATTTAATGTTTCAATAAAAAATATAAGAATTTTCCCGGCATAGGACATTGTATACGGCAAAAAACAACGTTAAAAGGCGATAATAACGATGTTAAAATTCAAAATTTTCCTATTTTCTTAATTTATTGCTAGTTTCAATCTATGCTATAGTTTCAATCTCAGTGAAATACGTTAATAATATTAATGAATCGATTAATAGACGTTCGTTATTAAAGCGGTAGATGGGCGTCGGGTCTCAATTTTCCATTAAAAAATTAATAACATCCCGTGAAAATTAATATCTTACCGATTACGCCGAAATTACGCATATTCCGGTGTCGTTATTCAGCCAATATGATATACCTGCAGTATTAAAATAAGTGGGAATATCTAGAATATATTTTTATTTTATTTAACAGAGACCATCTCTAGAACTCCATACCTTCAACTGTCGTAATTATGATTAAAACACTTTTCTCTAAATCGATCACTAATCGCACTTTTTTTATTGAACAGAACTGCCCTTTGATAAATACTTTATAGTAATTTATTATTCCAATGTTTACGATGCGGCCCCATAAATCGGTTGCTAACCTAAGTAAGAATTGATTTTCTGTTTACAGAAAAAGAAAATACATTGAAACCGCCTAAACTAAACAAAAAGAATTCTCGAATTAATAAAGAATAATGGAGCTTAAAATTCTGAAAGCAGAGAATACAATGAGAATACAATTATATAATAAGACATTTATCGCGACAAAAAAACACCGTCGAGATATTTATTTTGAGTTCACGATAAACGATAAAAAAAGGTAAATATAAACGGCCATTGAAAACGGTTTTATTCGAAAATTGAAGCCAACGTTCAGTTTACTTTCCAACGTAGGTTACTACAGGAGTCAGCGGAGGATAAAGCCAACTGAATGTATTGATAAACAAATCCCCGTTTCCCCATTTGACTCGCCCATTCCCCGAATCGACCTTCGCCCATCAGATTTCAATCACTTCTCCTGTCCCTTAACATTTTATTTATAATAAAATTGACACATATTTTTCACCGGAGGCAGACGATAAGTGCGCACTCGTTTAGATTTTAAGATTCTGAGGTTGGTACACCGGACGTCCACTGGTAGGAAATGTAATACCCCCGGCCGTAATATTATGGTCGTTGTAATTTTCTGAATCTTTTGGACGATTTACAAATGAAAGGAGCGTAAAAAATATTTGAATAAGTCAGTTTCAAATAGCGCACAGCAAGACGCTGAGGTTTCGATGAAACACAAACAGCGATAACGAACGATAAATTACCTCTCTAGCGCAACCGATAAGTGTAATAAAATATACGTTTTAAAACTTTTAAATATATTTTTTACATCCTGTCTCTCGCCCTCATCGCAAAATAAGACGGATCAGATCGGAAATGTTGGGAATTCTATGAGGCATGCAAATCGGTGCTTAATCCAAAAATTACTCGTTTCAAAAGAACAAACATGTAATCAAAATAAATATGAAAAATGTCTGTAACTAATTTCATAACATATAATGAACTTTAAAAAGGTTGTAAGATATCCCTTCTTAATCCGTAATATGAAACTTACAAGCTCGATGTACACGCTGTGTTCACACGCAGGCGAGCATTTAAAAAATAACAGATAATACGTACATAGCATAGGTTCATATTAGTGTGGAATAGCGTTTAACTCAAAAGTAAACGCGTTAGGAAAGTACACACAAAATTTACACTTTCTGAAATAAATTAATAGCAGCAATATTTTCTAATTATGTGACAGAACTACCAACTAATTAAACTACCAACCAATTTCCCAGAATTATCTGCGCCGTAAATCCTAAACGATGTGTATAAACGTGTTTATGCTTATATATATATATATATATATATATATATATATATATATATATACACACACACACACACAAAAAGACTCAATGTATGTATATATGTAAATATATATATATATATATATATATATATATATATATATATATATATATATACACGTAACGTACATAGCACTCACACATCACTGGCACAAACATATAAACAATTAATTTTTATGGTAGAGGGCATCGAATAATATTATTGATACTTATTAATGTTGAATATCGTATGAATAAAATACGAAATAAGTTGGTAAAGTAAATATAAAGAAAGCGGGAGAGCGAAGTAATGGAAACTTAAACGAGAGTGCGCTCAGTTCAATATTTTGATTTTAGGCAAGCACAACAGTCGGCCATGTTGGTTCGCATCAATGTATTTAGCGAGTCCCATGATGTGGCACCGACCGCGTTACCATTCTAATTGAACACTTCAAAATTCGATCAATCCAAAAAACGGCAAATGTGCGTACAAATCGAAACGGAGCCCCAGTTTAAACCAATTGTCCGCCGCTGATGTAAAATTGTGATCCAACGTTAGGCAATACGCGCGTATTCAGTTTTGCCCAAACGTTACAAAAACGAATTTAACCCCCTCCGAAACTCGTATCGTCTTTTTTTTATATATTGTATTTAGTCTACGCCTCTAAACGACTCGCTATTATTAAGGTAAGAGGTATTTGAAATTAACGAAACTTAACGAAGTGTTTTTGTTCGGTCTCTCCCGGGGCCTACTCCCCGGGGCGGTCGGCGAGCATTTGTCGGCGTTATACCCGTATTGTAAATTGAGTTGGGTTCTACAATATCCGATTGGCGTCCCACCTTCGAAAACCCGAGTGTAAATCACCCACGGCGTTTACCGACCCCAGCTCCTATTTAGGTTTCCCCCGAAATATTGATATTTGACCAATTGAATGGATGTGAGATAACCACCTTGGATTTTTGTTGCGACCAAATAAAGTGATAACCTTTCACTACGATTTGTTATCTGGCATGGCTAAATCCTTTGTGTTAAAAAATAATAAAAAAAGACGTTCTGAAAATAGTGAATGCGAAAAAAGTGATGCTATATAACCTCTTTCCCAGTGCCCCTACCAAATTTATAGGAATGAATCTACACCATGGGTACATCTCATAGAGTAGGACCGTTTTATATTATAAAAGTAACATATTTGGACAAATTGTGAACCCTCATGGTTTTTCATATTGAGAAATAAAATAATGGTTTATGTTCAAGTTTTTGAAAAGTTTTAAAAACTATAAAGGCTTTCTTTATATTGAAATCTTGTCAGTCTAAGTATTGATTGTTGCTAACACATTTTAATGGATATCTGATTTCTATTAGATAAAGTTAATCTACTTTGGTTTCTTTAACAGTTCAGTGCATTGTTTGTAATAGGATGAAAAATTTAGATATTAATGAATACTAAAAATACTAAAAATTCTACTAGACCCTGATGATCAAATCTTTAAATTAAATAGATGATGGATGCGGTAGCCATAAAAGAACTAGAGGAGATGACTTTGTGCGGATATTGTAAGCAGAAGTTTAATGACGGTGAACAAATACCAAAGTTACTTACATGTAAACACTATTTTTGCCTCAGCTGCATTCATCCAATGATGAAGGTAAACTTTAAGAATATACATTTTATGTTTATATGTCTTTACAACATTAAACAGGTTTAAGAAATAAATATTAATTCCAGGGGCACGAAGTGTTCTGTGTAAACTGTTGGAAACGTACAGAACTAGCCGAACAAAGTCCTGAAACACTGCCAACTTATAACCCCATACTGCAATTATCGATGAATTTTTCTAACATTAAATTTTCTCCGTCGAAACCACAAGAAAAAGAGCGCAAGGTGAATTAAGAACTATTACAGGAATTATCCTATTCTATAAATCACAGTTTTCTTTGTAAAATAATAGTTAAAATACTTATTAAATTATTATCGAAAATTTTTTAGTTGGTGGTTAGCGAAAATTGCCACCGACACGGGATGCCATTGGCACTTTGGTGCCATACGTGTAACGCAGCTATTTGTAGAGCTTGTGCCACACCCACGGATCATCCTTCCCATCAAATACGTTCACAAGCAGAAGCAAAAGAACAACTTATATCGGAAGTTAGTTTTTCAATTTCCAATCGTTCGGTATCCAAACTATAAAATTATATATTTCGAATAATTTGTTACTAACAATATACTGTCATTTTAGGTTCAAGTGGAATTAGTAGCAGTTTCGAAGCTTTTGCAAGACATCACACGCCTTACAAATCAGCAGCGCGGTTTTCTTCTGCAAGTATTGGAGTCTTGCATGACATTAAAAACCCATATAGAAACCGACCTACAGAACGGGTGGACTCATATGCCGGAGATAGGAGAGACTAGAGACATGTTAAGTAGAGTTCGCGTATTGCTTACACACGTAGAGACTCCCGCCGAAGCCCAAGCTCTCTACACAAGCCTTAATGTTGAAAAACAACGCCTCCAAGCTAAAGTTCAAGAAATGTTTTTTCAGTGTCAACTCGATGACCTGATCGGAAACTCGACCGTCGTCTTCGACTTTACATTGTTGAAGCAAGCGCTTTCAAGCATTCATACTGTAGACTCGCCGGTACAGACTCGTAATCCCGTCGGTCCCCCTCCGAACCCTATATTGTTCCTCACGAACTACTGCATGTCTCAGCTCTATACGAGACACGTCGTTACTAAACAGCATTTGCAACAAAACGGTAATGTAGATTATATTAAGCCTCCTTACGATATGAGCTTAGTTGTGCCGTCGCAACAACAACAACAGCAACAACAACCTGTCGTATCGTTGAATGTCCGTCCGTCGAATTCGTACCCGTTATTTTATTTTAATATCGAAGTGAATGGAACTCCCCACGGGCGAGTCGTTATAGAAACTAGACCTGACGCGGCGCCGAAAATGGCCAGAAATTTTGCCGTTTTGTGCACCGGCGAAATGGGCTTTTCATATAAGGGCTGTACCGTTTTTCAATGTTGGGAAGGCGAATCGGTGATCACTGGCGATTTTGAATCGAACAACGGAAGGGGCGGGAGATCGATTTACGAAGAGGGTTATTTCATGCCCGACGATACTAAGTTCCCGGCGGTGAGGGGAGCTGTCGGCATGAGACGAACCCAGAAACGCCACGACAACCTCGGAATGGTCGGTTCCCAATTTAGGGTGATATTGCAAGAGATGCGCGGATTCACAGCGATATTCGGTCACGTAGTCGAAGGTATAGAATTAGTTGAGAAAATAGCATCGTTCAGTGATCAGACAGGTAAACCAACAAAGACGGTCGTCATAGTCAACTGCGGAAAACTATAAAATCACTGTAATGTCGTGTCGTTTTGTCCTCCTGTTTTGTGCCCAGTTGTAAATGTCATATTGTACCGATTCGCAATATGTACCGTGTTCTCTCGACGTAATCACTGTAGTGTTCGATTATCCCTGACTAAATATGTAGGTTATTAAAAAACAAATTATTTGTAATACGCATAATACGGAGGTCAGTGGACATTTTATACATCCTTAAGTAACGATCCGTTACTCGTATATCGTAAATGTACGTAAAAATTGGGCAGAGATAATGGAGCGATTGATTTGTACGAATTAACGTTTAGATTCATAGAGGGCCAATTTCGTACACAAACTACCACGTGTTTAGTATCTAAACTGAAATCCAAACCGATCTGGACTGTAGACATTTTTATTTATAGATATAAATTTTATCTAATGGGTAAATACGTAGTAACAAGCCGAAAATACGTTTCGAAAACTTGCGATATATATATATAAATATATAAACGTCTCGATATAAACGGTTTAAAGTATCAAATTGTGCCTCTATGTGCATCGGCCAACTTTTTAGTTTTATTATGCATAATGTGTAGAGGTGTAGTGATGTGTTTATTATTTTTTAATGTAGTTGGATCTCAGGCCTCTGACCGAACTGTACAAATTTTCAAATATTCGTTTTCTCCTTTCTCGTACTTGATTTTTCCCGAGACTATTTTTGTACAGCGGGGTACAACGAAACGTGATTTATTATAAAGGGGAAAGCCCTCGAAAACAAATCGGGATTGTATATTCGAAAAATTGACGAAGTATTTTTGAAATAAAAACAAAAAAATAATGAATATTTTTTAAAAGGATATTTCTAGAAGGGTTTATAGCGTGTTAATTTTGAGCGAAACCAGTTGATCAAGTTGTTTGATATAGTTTATTTTTTAATCAAATCGATATCACGATGGTTTATGTTGTTATATGTTACAGTTGTTTAGCTGTAGTTCTGTGCTCTATGTGTGGACATTCCATCTTAGGGTTGATTGTATTTTTGAGGGCAAATTAAATTGAACTTATTAAAAAAACCTATTGGACCCCGTCATTTTTGTATGATTATACTAATTTTTTTTAATTTTGTTTTTATTTCACCGCTATACTCATTTTGAGAAGTATTCAACCTCAAGATGGAAAAGTCGGCATTATAGATATGAAAGGATTAGTCTGTTTTCTTCCTGTAATTCTACCATTGCGATTTCTTGTATTAATGGGAATGTAATGGTTTTAGTCAGGGTTCTAGTGAAAGCCTAAAAGGTACGCGGTAGTTTTGAATATATTTTCCTTCGTTATAAAAAATAAAAAAAAAGAAAACAGCGATTTGCAATTGTTTCGTTTATTGTTTATTTACTTTACGGTGTTTAGTTTTATGGTTGTTTTTTAGCATAAGACACCATGTACAGCCAACGGATTTATTATTGTTTAGATATCGGTTTATAACGCAAATAATATATTGTGAATTTAGAAATTATAAACAATTGAAAAATATCGCTATTATTGTTTTTATATATTATATGATGATAAAGCTACCCATGGGGGAGTGAATTGCTATTGGCTGATTTATTGAGAGTTTTGTGCCTTAATGTACCTGGAATTATTATTTAGAAATTCCCAGTCACTAACAAAGCCAAATTTGAAAATTAATTGTGAATCAACCGAAAAACTTGAGGTTTAGAAATGTACTGTTCTTTACACATAATGATTATTCGTTCAAAATTACTACATATTCAAAACAAAATTCTGGACATATGCAAGCACTGATTAATTTGATGATGATTTATTTGCTGCTTATGTTGGCTGTACTGTCAAAATAAATTTTAATTAAGTTGTCTTTTATGCTTGCTTCTACTGTTGTAAAGAACAACAGGAAGTGGTCTCGTCTCCTTGTGTTTCTGACTTATATCATTAAATGTTTAAATAGTTACCAGTCTATTTTTTATTGTTTTACCCTTACAACCCAAGATCATTCCTAGATTTGTACTAATTTAAAATTTAGACTATTGAATGTCTATTATGTGGTCTGTAATGGAATAATTGAATTAATATTTTTTTTCAATATAGCAAGCCTTTGATAGCACTGATCAAATTTACAATATAAAATTAAATCAGAAGCAGACTACAAATTTCCTTCATGTTAGATCAAAGTTGTCTGGGTTCAACAACTATTCCTTTAATGACTAGTATTATGATAGTGGGTACTATTCTAGAAATCAAATGTCAATGTGTACTTAATGGAAAATTTAAAAAAAATTCAAACCTAACAAGTCATATTTCAATAAATCACAAATATTTCTTTTCATCCTGAAGTAGTCTATGACAACAGTAGATCAACTTATGTTGTCCGTCATTTTATATGAAACCTAAACTACTGCAAAACAGAGATGGGAAGAATAAACTAGTCAGATCCCCCCACCAAGTGTTCAAATTAATTAATGAGCACTAAACAATTAAATATTCACATCTAATGATATTTTTTAAGTCCATATGCAAAGATATCTGAGATATAATGTAAGAGAAATTGTTTTTTATAGAGACCACTGAATCAGACTGATCATTACACTTCCACAACAAAAAAAGGCAATGTTTTAAGCAAATTGTTATAAAATATAGAAAGGATTTTCCTCGGTGCAAAAAAAAGTGCTTCAAATAAAACAGACTAATGTAACGTGAGATCATGCAAATGTGAATTGCCAAATAAAATAACAGTGATGTTATTAAATAGAAATTCAAGTTAGAACATTGATTATGGGTATTTTATAACACTTAAAAAAAAAGCATGTTCAAAAAAAAATTAGTGGAAACGATAACAATATATATACAACTACTATTGTCACTTTCTAATACTAATTACAAGAAATTCATGCACAAACAAAAGTCCAAATTACCGGTCTCTGAAGACTTATCAGAAGTTAGGTCCTCTGCAGTTAGAACACCCCAGAAATTTAAAGTTTGAGCCATATTTCCAAAAATGGAAATGAAAATTATTTTAGAATTTTTACATACTGTATGGAGAATAAGAACTCTGCACCTACTAAGTACATGGAGAAAATCCACACCACCTAATTAGTAATTTTGATCACATTTTTTTAATCTATAAAAATAAAACACTGTCATAACTAATTAAAGAGAACTGGCTGTATGAAATATGTCAATTAAAGATCATAGTGAATTTCCTTTTTTTTAATTTTGTTTTAATATCTGGAAATAAAAAAATTGTTGGGACAAATTTTTCTCCCACAAATCTGTATAAACTCTCGGGTTATTAAAATATATGAATTATTCTGGAGAACCCTGCAAGTGAACATGCATCTCTTTCAGTTCAACATTCTCTTGTACAGATTTGCCCCATATATTTTTAAAACGCTTGGATTTTAAAGTAGAAACAAGAGCAATACTTGTCTGATTTTCTACCTCTTCTTGCTTGTTTGGTCTTGGCCATAAAGCAGTCAGGTACTTACGCATATTTGCTGCTCATGAAACAGCCTGACAAACAAATGATAGAACAGTGATAGTGATAACACACACGCTGCTTCATCAGCAGCTTATATGTGTAGGTAAAAGACACAAGTAAAGCATGTAGTATAAGACTGAACAAGCAGGAAGAAACAGAAATCATATAGTGATAATAATCCAATAAACACAGTCACATTTTCCCATTCCTGGATTACATAAACATTAAAAATGTATAAGACACTACTTAAAAAATTATAGTGCTATACTAAAGGAAAAAATATCTTCAAGTAAATTGTTATTAACTTAACAAGCCAAAATACTATCATATATAACTAATAACTTATTGGTGATTAAATTTTTGAGCATACAATATGTAACTATTTGCTAAAGTCAACGAAAATGAAAAAAAACTTAATAACTATAATTTGTGTGTTCTAAGAAAATCCCTTTACCAAATTACAGAAAAATAATTTTTAAAATTCTTACCTTATAGTAAACATCAGGTACATATTGCTTGTCTGATGATTCTTTCACATATCCTAATTGAGGTAAGTCTTTTGTAGGTACAAGACATTGATCCCTCACCAAAGCCATGCATTGGGAAGACACTGCATACCCTTCCATGTGCACTTGATTTTTAGCATCACCTAAAAGTACAAATTTTGATTTAATCAAAAAATATTCCACTGCTATATTTCATTGTGTCTTACACTGTGTAAAAACAGTCCTAATAGAAAAGCACTAAATAATTTATTACACAATACAATCATATTTTAGTGATTGGTTTGACTATAAATAATTAATGTAATAGCACTTTTATTTTCAGAGGGATAGGTTAGTAAGTTTAACTTCTTATCATTAATTGAATAACTTGTAGATTCAACCTAACAAGGGGTAAGGTTAAGCTAACTTCAACCTTACTTCATATGAAAAGAGACTGAATAAATAATATTCTAAAAATAATAAATTTAATAAAGTATTTAATAAAAGTAAAATTTAATAAAGCATTAAAAAATTGTATTTAATCTTTTACTATCATACCACGTTTTTACCATGTTTTTCAAATATATTTAATTCTCATTTATGCAAAATTTGTATACAAAATGGATCATTTTACCTGTGACACAAACAGTAACGAATTTAGACCCAAAATATCCAATTGGTGATAATTTGCATGGGTTAGGATGTAAATTCTGAAGGTGTCCTGCCATTATACATTCTTGAGCTGATAAGAAATGGGAATCTATGTTGCGTACATGCTTTACCTGAAATGGAATGATACTATTTTAATACCATTTTATAAATTAAGCCAACCTACAAAAGTGGCTTAATGGCTAAAAGCCAATGATTAGTCTTGAATCATTGAAACTGCTGATATGTTTAGGCTAAATTAGATTATACTAGGAAAAACACCTATAAAATTATGTCAATTCCAATTTACATTTAGAGAGAAAGGTATACACAATATAAGGTTTAAATCTGCTGCATTCAGCTTAAAAACACTTAATAGACTTCATGTTGCTATGAATCCATGTTGAATTTTATGGATAAATCTCTCTGTGCTGTTCTCTCAAAATAATGATTTGAATTAAGACGAATGTCAAATAGAGATTTAACATTAAGAAAATAATGATTGAATTAACAGATGATATGACTACCAACTAGAATGTTTGAGTACATGACTACATTCTTTAACTTAACAGCAGCATGGTATATTCTTCAAGCCAGAATCAAACCAGTGATCTTTATTGCCAAACAGACTATAGTATAATCCAGAATTAATATGCTGTTTCTAAGATAAAGCAAAAGAATACAATATGAATATGAAATACATTTCTCTTATCATTACATTACTGATTTCTTTTAAACGTCTGCATCTAAAGAAATTTCAAAAGTGTTACACTTCCATAATGCAATTCTAAATATATCTAAGGATATTTACAATAGAATATATTTAAATTACACCATTAATTGCAAATCAGAAATAATTAATACATCCGTTAGCAATAATAAAATCAGCATTGCAATGTCACACAACTCAAATAATGATCAAAAACATACATGAAAAATGTTTTCTAAATTACTTACAGTTCCTTTCTGAACATCATCTGCAACTAGATCGGTAAAAATCCAACCGACTTTCATCAAACCTAATTGTTGAGCGAGATCATCTACTAAACTTTCCTTATCATCTGGAAATAGTGTGATGTTATCCCTAGAACTTTCCTGCAATAAAAAAAATCAAAGAATAAAATAAATTGATTTCCACTTTTATATTACTACAATTGTTTTATGGAAATGTAGGTCGCAATATAAATAATTATATATAACCTGAGGGGGCTCATATATGGCTGCTACAGTAGCCCTGATACCCAAAGGAACATCTGCATGCACTTCATACCTCCCGTACAAATAGCCAACCCTCTGATGACCAGACGTGCGCCAATAGTCTAAAAACCTTTCAACTATTTCTGGGTTTTCAAACATTACATTGTCGACATGTCGATATACCTGGAATTGAGGAAAATACTTAAATAAGGAGATTAAATAAGGTACAATTAAATAATACTTGAGTTTACAACTTTTCCAACAAAAATTACACTCAGATAAATACACCTATATCTAAAAATAACTCAGTACAATAGTAAAGTGCTTGTGCACAGCACTTACTTGTCTATTTAAAGTTATAGCCGTTGGCTGACACTTAGAACAAATGCCTCTTGGCCATGGAGGGTGGTCTTTACATCCTGGTTTAATTCTGCAACTGATATTATCTAAAGCAACAAATTTGCCTCTGAAAAAAATATTTACATATTTATAAAGAGATATAATATATCAGCACTAAAGATACAAATATTTTTAATATATTTCACTGTTAAAAATTCTTTAAATCATTATTCTCATGAAACAAGTGAACAATAAGATAATGATAAAAACAAACAATAATTTGCATAGTTATGCAATAATATTTGCTTGATGCCACATCAACTGATAAAACTCATTGAAGTTTCTGTAATTTGGATTTAACCACCAGCTACTTACCAACTGTGTGGATAATATTATTCAAAACACATTTCAATATACTAAACGTGACAAAAGTTCTGGGACTACAAAACAATTTACAGAGCAAAAATTGTTCAATATAATTTAAGTGATTATTTAACATTAACAGTGCAAATACAATTGAAAATATTTGTGAAAGTGTTGTGAAAACACTTTCTCTGAAACCTCCTACCAATTTTGTTGTGAGGGTGGGTGTTTTGAAAAAATGACATACCCCTTCTTTAGAATTAAAACTTTGGGGAACAGTTAAGTCAGCGGGAATTTGATCCAGTGTGCTTGCAGAATGTTTTAACACTCATGCTTCTAATTTGTGTAATCACAAAAAAGCTATTATCAATGACAGTCTAATCAAAAGAGTACATACAACTACTTAACATGTAGAATAATCTGGAGAATAATTATTCAGATTTGCTATTTTTAGGTGGTATTTTTGGATCATGTACCAATGTAGCAGTAATAATTTCCAGTACTTTACTGTCACGCAGAAATAATAAAGAAGTTTATCCATGTGTGGCATTAAGCTCTTGTTACTTGTTTCTTATGCTTTATAATGATTAATTTTATTTCCATGAGAAACCTTAGTAATTTTTGTTAAATTTGACTTATTTACCCATCTACACCAGCTGTAAGTTTCCTTAAATAAGCATGGAAAGACATGTGTTTTATATTTTGCTCTCTCAAATAGGCATCATCGTACGGTTCTATTGGTGAACAGTGTACACAACATGCATTTCTGCCATGATGACACCTGAAATTTTCAATAGATACATTAAAATATCAGAATGAATAGTAAAAATTAATAATTATCAACTTATATGAACTAATTTATTGGATAATTCATTATAAGGTATTAGCCATAATCTGTGAATGGGAGGAATTGGAAACATTTGGGCTGTAGATCTCTAAAACTAATCTATATGAATGGATGTTGGCTAAATGATTATGTGTGAAATTTTTAATTGTGGTATAAAAAAGGTACTTACAGTTTTTCATCTCGGCTGCGTTGTACCTTTCCATCCATATTCCAAAGTATTTGGTCAACTTCATGTTCTGTCACTGTTACTTGAGGTACTGAGTTGTTACTTTCTTGTTCATCAATCTGTTGCTCACCTACAAATCATAAAACAAACTGAGTGTGAAGTGTAATTATGTGACATATATGTTATAATAAATGAATTTTCTTTCAATTTTTTAAATAATCTGATACTTTTTTATTTTATCATTATATGCCAATTTCTAATAATTTGTTTGTTCAAAGAGCTCATTTAACTATAACCTGTAAGAGTTTAATGTTCCTCACAATACAAACAAGCAAGGAAATGTAAATAAAACTTTCTATAAATTAATGCAAAATATGACACTTAAGGGGCTAACCATACAAAAAATAAACTATTCTCTCTTGAGTTCTAATAAATTTCCTTTTTAGAGGAAATAAAACTATTTTTACTTTTTGTTTGATTTGATATTACTTATGACAGGAGCATATGAAATGTAAACAGTATAATGGTTGGAGAAAAGGATAAACTTAATAAATTACAAATAGAATGCACAAAACAGATTTTTGTTGTACTAATCAGGCAAAGATGCAAGCATCATACTCACATACATAGTAAATTTACTAACAATAATGCTATTTATTTAACTTGATTCATATTAGATCATTTAGTTTGCTAGTTCGTTTATCAACCACAACTTAAATAAGGTACCTATGTGTCACATAATATGTAATCTCCACAGACAACTAAATTATTTAAATATCTGACAAAAAGTTGAGGGGAAAATAATTTTCACTGGCATTTCTCCTTTAACTATCTACGGTATGAAAGCATTTAAATCCAAAAATGGCACACTGACAAATGTTTCACACATTTTTTTGCAAGAGATATTAATATATTTGCTTGTTCAATACCTGAAGGTGTACTCTGAGAAGTTGATGGCGTGCTTGTTCCAGGGGTATCATGAGTCCACAAGGTGGCACCATCGACTGGTGTTAAGTACAATATATCTCCGTGTTGAAGCCCATAGCTCATGAGTTTCCTCGTTTTTGATGAAACAAGTTCATCTTTCCTGTTTCTTCCGCGGCTGAGTGAAAACGAATAGCTGTCCAAGCCAAATGCATTGTGCACCTTCAAACATGATTGCTTAATTAATAACTACTGGCATAAATAAAATGTATTAAGAATGTTTTAGATATATAAAAAAATATAAAAATTATAAAACAGCCAACCTAAATGGAACAGATATTTATACTTTGTACAAACATGAGTGCACAGTGATGATTCAAATGTTTTAACAAATGACACAAAATAAAAAAGTTTTTAAAACTTATCTATATAAATATTTCCATATTACAAATACAGGTGCTTTGAAACCTAGATCTGGCATAAAATATTAAGTAAAACCAAAACAGATCTGTACTATCAACTTGGACAAATAATAATTGAAGTGAATGATCTTGCACATACCTGTGCAACACACATCCAACACTGCATAAAATCCATAATATTTGAAACATCCTTAAATAAAACTGCAGAAATAAAGTAACAGTTTAGGGAATCTTGAAAATAAATCAGGTAAACTGGACACAAAGTGTAAGCAATTGTTTTTGAAAGGACAAACAATTAATGTTAATATATTATTTACTTCTTATAAATTCACCTTTTCATAGAGGCTGACCACTGAATCGTTTAGATTTAGTTCTATTCTCTTCGTACCCTCCGAAGACTGGATTCTCAACACCTGAACCAACGTAGAAGTCAGTTACAATCATTTTCAAAAATGGAAAATCACTCAATTATAACAGCTATTAAATTTGATTGTTTCCGGTCTCGCAAAACGTTAGCCAACTCCGAATTAGAAAGGACAGTAAATTAACGCGACCGTTAAAAAAAGTATTAATTTCCTAATAATGACAAAGCAACAAAAGCATATTTACTGAGGTTAGGGTCATATCGTCATCGGTCAAATTCGGAACGGAGTCTAGTGTGCGTGAAATAGAAAGACAGAATTTATTGTTTCGGCAGTATACGTAAAATTTTAATCAAAACTAGGGCTTACAATATTTTTTATATTTGACATAACAGAGCATTTAATAATACCCAATGCTGCTGTCACGACGGATGCACTGAAGTAATCAGCTGTTCACCCCATTGGCTTCATGATCGTTTAACATGTCAGCGCATATTCTATACTTTAACGCTTACTTTTCGAAATAATTTTTTGAAATTTTCTCAATACAATTTCCATTCTTTGAGCTTCTGGCCGACTTCTTGTCGGAAAACCTGTACGCGGCCGATTTTACGGCCCTTGCCTGGCGATAAAACCGGATCGAGGATTTGAATAAAAGGAGGGAAAAATAATAAAATGACATCATGCTTTGGTTCGCTCTTGTACTTCTGCTCGATGAATTTTCACAATGAAACTGGCGGTTGCCCGTGCCCCATCGCTCGTTAAACCTCTGCCCTTTGACAAAGTAAGTATTAACCTTATGTTAATTAGCAGTTGGAAAGAAGGACGAAATTCTCGCGTCTAGGCAGTTACGATAATAGCCTAAATTACGGTGCCCCTTAGGTTAATGAGATGTTGTTACATGCAGTCAATGTAGAATTTGATATATTCGTTTTGAATAGGAGTACGGAATTATCATTAACATTGCATTATAATCGTGGTGGACTTTCGTCATTTAAGTGTAATACATGATATGTCATCGCGTTTAATTGATATTGGCTACAACAATTTTTGTTCTAGAATGTTCTGGATAGATGATTCAGCCTTCTTGAATTCTGGAATCGTCAATAACGAACATTTTCATTGACGCATCAATGAATGTTAATGTATGGTTATTCAATTTTCATTATCAGTTTTAATTTTTACTGTTTGTGTTATAGGACTGTTAATATTGCCACTGTTTTGAAGTAACTACAAAAAGAAGGATAAGCCTAAAAAGAAAAAATGTCTGAAGGTGAAGAAGTATTACTTTATGTCTATGACATTTCTGGTGGGATGGCCTCAAGATTTTCACCAGTGTTGATAGGTAAGTACTGTTATAGTTATTATTTTATAAGTGACAAAGGGAACATTTTTGATTATTAAAATTTAAAACAAGCCAAAGTTTTAATAATAATGATTATTATATGTGCTTTTGTATTTGAATACAGCTATTTCACAGTTTTCTAAATTCATACATTTTATGTATATGTGTATATATTAATATTACTAGGAACCTTTACCCAAATACTGTTATAACACAGGATTTGTTAGCCTTAACCTAAAAAACACCTGCATTAATTTATGACTCTTGACCTTCAATTTAAAATAAGACTTGGGTTTTTGGCACAAAACCACAGAAAATAAACGTTCTTAACTAGTGGACAAAGCTTGCAATAATTTCCAGAAATGTTTCATTCGAAAATTCTGTGAAAAGCTTAACCCAGTAGCGTGGACATTTGAAGCCTTCTAATCAGATAATAATGTAACTGTATCATCTCACACTCATATTGATTCAGATAACAACTGCATAGTATTCTGTCTATTTAAACAAAAACAGATTAGTAATTGAATTCGCCTAAACGTGATTCTTATTATTTCAGGAAAGAGAGTGGATGGAATATGGCACACAGGTGTGGTAGTCTATGGGAAGGAGTATTATTTTGGTAATGGTGGCATTGGAATTATTAACCCGGTAAGTTTTACTGAATATTTAAGTGCAATTAGTTCAGTGGGTAAAATAGTTCAAGGTGAAATGCAGTCTGAGTTAAAATTTTAAATTAGAAATGCTGAATCAAAATTTAGATTTTTGTATTGTCTGAATTTTTATATAATTATATACTCTGCTCTTTTGCCCTGTTTTGTTTCTGTTTTCAATAAAACATGTATCAATATTGAATAAATAATGCAGATTTATTTTATTAATATTTTAATTATTTTTAAATCTTGAAATTTTAGTTTATATTTGGCTCTTTTTTCCAAGTTAGTTTATATTGTAACACGATTATTAAGTATTAATAAGAGTACTGTCTATGATAATACTGCAAGTTTCCATTGTGAATTTTTTCAAATAAATATTGCATAATTTTAAACTTTTTTTATTGAAGTATAAATGAAACAGTGTGAGAATATTTTATGACATTGAAATGTGAACAAATAAATTGATTGATAATCAATATTGATGAAGAATGAACTGAGAAGTCTGGAAGGTCTATTCAATCTGACTATTATTATTGAAAGCATTCCTATTGGCTGATCTGTTTCAAATATATTGTCCTGTAATCATGAAAGTGACAAATTGCTGAAAAACATGGTTCGAAAGTAGGTAACCAAGTGACTCATAGTTGTACTGGCATATTTTCAAAAAGACGGTTGCAGAGTATATTTGTGCTAATTGGTTCTGTTATTAATATCTGTTTTGTTCACTTTAAAAAAATATATAACAAAAATAACTCTTAATTTGTGATTTTTCAGATTTTTTCCACTGTGTACATTTGAAATATGAAATCTGTTTTTCATCATTTTCTTACTGATACAAAGGATAGGAATTCACTTATAATGCATTGTAATACTTATAGTATTGTTTTCTGTAACTAATAACAAATGATAAAGTACAAATATGAAGTATATAGCATAAATGAATTTATAATCAATTGTTTTATTAATTATATCAATAATATGACATATTTTCTGAAGCCACTCAGCAACAATCATTATTTTATTAGGAGATAAACTTTATTGGTTTTTAAAATAACCAACAATTACTGCATAGTAGTTTTAAAGTTAGAATTATTAATTAGTTTAAAGTAGAATAGAAGATAATTTATTACATTATGAAATGCTATTAAATTTTCTGAAGTTTAAATTCAGTAATGATACAATTCACAGTGAAGAAAAATATGTGTGCACACTCATTCGAGTGTACTGGCCAAGAAGTAGCCCAAAGGGAAGTTCCAATTTCTGCAAGTCTTGTCATCATTTGTCATTTTAAAATTGACCCCATCGCTAATGATAGTTCTTGTGTGATTGATGTGCGACTGTCTCTTTTAGATTACTTTTAGTTATGTTAATATATTTATTTTCCAGATATCTTTATTATAAACCGCTTAATTAATTTAATTTGATTTCTATCAGTACAGTTTTGGTCATATTTCTAGTTGTGCTTTCTTCTTATTAATAGTCATCCGATTATTTGTCCAAACATCCATTAGGCATAGACTTTGCTTTCGAACTGACTGCTATATGGTGTGTGGTCGGTAACATAAGACAGTTAAATATAGTCACTCTAAAAATACTCCTTGTAGACTCCACTAGGTGTGTTAACCCCACCCTGTCCAGAACTAGTTCTCTTCCTTGGCTTGAACATTTCTGTTAAGGTACTGTTAAATTGTATTATTTCTTCTAGTTACACTTGTTAATATTTATGTTAGTGTTGTAACAGGCAGACATTTATCCATAATTTCTCCTGTACAGGCTTTAGATTTTATTTTTTTTTCAAAAATTAATTAAATGTGACTTTTATCTTATTAAGTAATGAAAAATTATCATATAATCTATTATTGATGAACAAAGTGAAAAATTAATTGTCAGGGTGTTATTTCTCCTAATATTTCTACTATAGATTTATCTGTTCATATTTTCTGCATAATTTACTTAGGTTAGGTTACATGTTTTTCACTGTGCACTTTAAAATGTTGCATTAAAATTAACTTTTTATATTTTCATAATGTCAAAATTGATACTATATTAAAATTCTGAAACGTGAATGTTTTTAATCGGTGTTCGCATTTTAGCAATATTATGCAATAAAAGGTCATTTACCCTACTCTTTGTTTTTGATTAACCTCATGTCAATGTGCTCATAATGTAAAATTCATTTCATGCAGTAATATTCAAAATTGTGTTCATAAAATTAGTAATATTGGTTATTAATTTTTCAGGGATCTCTTTTGGGTGAGCCCTTACAGAAAATTACTTTAGGGCGAACTTACATACCTCAGTCTGTATTCGAAGATTTCATTAATGGTTTGGATGAATCTGAGTTTAGGTAAGTGCAATTACCTTTTAAAATCTACAATTGCAATTGGAACTACTGAGTAAGATGATAGTAAATAGTTTTATTTAATTTTTCCAGTGGCATGTTTGAATATGATATTGTAGATATCTAATGTTAAGTTAATTTTCACAAACTGAATTTTTAAAAAATATACTTCAGTTGCAGACAGTTATATAACCTTTATTAGAAATGTTCTAATACATTTAAAGTAAATTTTCTTTTTGCTCCCTGTTTAATAAATACTTAATTTAAAAACCTCATTTGTGTTTAAATTCTAATTTCATGTTCCTTCTTGGCAATGAACCGTATCCTCTTGGCAGACATGGTTGAGAATAATCGGAACCATATTTGGTTATTGCTTCTGAAATCTGAAATGATATTGCTTGTACTTAATGAATGATATTTTCATATATTGTTATTTATAATATACAAATGATATTTTAATCACATATTTTTATTCTAGGGGAGATTCTTACCATATCATAAAACATAACTGCAATAACTTTTCGGACGAGGTCAGTCAGTTTTTGGTCGGTGTCGGTATACCATCATATATTTTGAATCTACCAGAAGAAATATTAAATACGTAATATTATTTTTCAATATATAATTACTAAATTTGCATGTATTTGAAGTGTTAGTCACATGGAAATTTGAAAATCTTTCTTCTAGTCCAAAAAAAATGTGAAAGCTGTGTAGGCAGAATTGTAAGAAGTATTTACTGCATGAAGACAATTTAGTTATAAAGAAATACATAGTTACATATACATACATATTCTTCCATTTATGTTTAAGAAATCATATCACATGCTTACCTATTTTCCTTTTCAACTAAATAGAAATTTTTTGTTATAGTTTTTGTTTTCCTTAATCTCTTTTGTGGAATAAATACTCTACCTAGAGGAAAATAACTGAAGTAACGTAATTTGGATTGAATAATTGAATCACTTTTATCATCAGAAGTTTCCTCAAACAATCGACATTTGTTGCTTGTTGCAGAAAGTAAATTGTCATTGCCAATTCAGTTATAAAAATTTAGGTTTGATTGGTTATTTTTTTGTTTCATAGACCTTTTGGGCAAACTTACCGTGGACTGATTGACCAAATAACAAATAATTCGCCATCATTTTCTCGACCAAGACGAGCTGAATCACCAGAATTTCAACAGTTGAATTCTGAAATAGAAGCTGTAAGGTAACTTAATTATATATTATGCTTAATATTTTTTATTTTTTGTACAACTGATCATACTAGGTCGAAAAGTGTTTCAAATTGAAAATTTGTTTCTAAGTGTATTACATTTCCAGACCACAGAGAACATTTTTCTCCATGTTGGCAAATTTTTGGCACCGACTAAGGAAGAATAACTGAGTTTAATAATTAAATGAGGAGTGTTGAATAAATTAAATTGTAAAAAATTCTGTCATGTTTCATTTTTATTTTTAAATGTGATGTACATTAAGGGTTTATAAATACTAACTGTGCCAGACAATGAACTCAGTAGGTGAGTTCCTGGCACAAATAGAAACGTTGTTTACTCATGTTAATTTATACAGATTAAAGATTTATCTTCATTCAGAGGTAATTAATTTATATTATATGTTGACACTATTTAAAAAATGTTATAGTGTATCAGAATATAAGTTCATAATCCATATTTGTGACTATGAAATAATGAAAAAAATTTTTCTTTTTAAACATAATCCAGACAATAAAATATTTGGAATGTTATTAAATCATTATTGAATGACAATATTTTATATATATATATATATATATATATATATATATATATGCACAAAGAACACTCATTTTAAGAAAGAACTTAAACGGAAAAACAAAATTTTGTGTGGTCTTCTTGGCAAGGTTCCATCTGTGTTAGTTATTTGTGGAGCAACACGTTTCTCTTGTGCTTTATATTAAATCATTTTGAATTCTTAGATGCACTTTCATGTGCCCGAATTGTTCATAGTATATATTTGACTCATCACTATATTTGGGGCCCTGTGAGTAAACCTGAACTTATCACCTCTGACAATTAAGTTGTTATGCTCCTTCTGTCCTTTTGATGGAATTATGAAACATTTGTTTTGTGTTTTACTAATTACTAGACGTCATTCTCTGGCGTTGGAAGAGAAGCGTAACGCTTTGAACGAAAAGATAGCAAGGCGTGAACGGAAGAAGAACAAAAAACGGAAGAAGGAATACGAAGAGAGGTTTGAAAGTTTGAGTGTTGCAGTGTTCATATGTATTTGTTGCTATTGGATGGATAATATCTTAAAATAACTAACTGGGAAACATTTCTTTCCATTTGTTCCTATTAAGTGTCATATTATTCTATCAGTGATGAGAACATGGTGTTAACATAAATTCATGGCTAACATGAAACTGCACAATATAATAATATCATTTATAAAATAAACAAGAAGGTGCCACCTCCTTTTTATTTAGATATTAATTTTTTATTATATAAAATGTATTTTTAAAATTAATTATATATAATTCTTATATTATACAGGGTTAGTATAGGTTATAGGGACCCTTGTGGCCCAATGGCTAAAGGTATGCCACTTCTTTGGCTGATTGGATTTTTCCTGCTGGCTATAGGTGCTTAGTCAACTGGAGTATAAGAATTAGGTTAAGATAGATCCAGCTTAGTATAGGAGTATAGGATGTTCTTTAATATCTGGAGAAAAAATATATATGTTGGGTACCCAACTGTGCTAATCCTGGATGCAATAATGTTTTGTGAGGATGATGTACTGACCTTTTTTTGAGGATTTGATTTAGTTTTTTATTACTTAGAAACTGTGGAGCCTCTGTAATGGTAGGGGCTAAACTTACAGACACTGGCCAGTTTATACAAAATTAAGAAATGTCTTTTTCTATAATAACCTTAAATTATAACTTAAAAATAAATCGTGAATAATTCATGCATAAATGGTCTGATTTATATATAGAATTCTGTCACTGTTGAAATAATGCACATATAATCCAAACAAATAATACATTATATGTTAAATTATCAAATTAAAACCTAACCTGATTAATCTGTGTAACAAATATTCTTTCAAACATTACATATATGTAACCATTTCCATTAGGTTTATAAATCAAATTCAGATACTGTTTAGATTTATAGTGTACTGTTTTGACCCATTACAGGCACTTAAAATACAATAAATGTTTTTAACATTAATATTTCTAATGTTTCATTGTATACTGGTGCATTTGTTTACGTGTTTCTAGAAATCATTCATTGCACATTATAAAGGGCTTACGTATAATGCTTATGGTTGCTTATTGTACTTTCATGTGTCACTTCCTCATTAGGAAGCATTTCTGCTCTGATTTTTTATTTCAATTATAGCATGAAAACAATGTATATAGTCATGAAAAAGATTCATCTTATTTGGAAACAGATTTGGAGACTAATCTGCTTCTATTTATTTAGTTTAGGCCTTCATTTTTTTAGAAAGAAATTCAGTTTGCCAAAATGCTGTCAATGCAGCTTCCTTGTAATGATTATTTATAATTTTAATTTTTTTCATTAGTATTTTTTGTGTTATGCCTTATAAAAATAAGTTTGCTATTTCAAGGCCTAACATAGAGATCGCTTTTGCTAACTTTTAGGGAGATATTTATATATTTTATATATATATATATATATATATATATATATATTATATATATATATATATATATATATATATATATATATATATATATATATATAAATAAATATATGACAGTGTTATTGTAACATTTCATCATTGTGTACTCTCCAAATTTATTACCGGTTAAATTATAAAATTGTATTATATAACTGAATCATTCCAATTGTTTGTCATACAATTATGGTCAACCTATTAATATGACAAAAGAATATTTATTTCCACTTGAAAGAAATAAGTGGACTCATTGGAATATGAAATGAATATGGCTTTTATGCCCAAAAAAACCATTTAAATGTATTTGAAAGGGATCTCCTACCTTCATTTTATATGCTTGGCTAAAAAAAAAAATAATTGCATCAAGATTGATGTTTAAACTTAGAGGTTATTAATAGAGAGTTCTTTTTTTTGCAGAGGACTAACCGCAGTGTACAGTAACGGTATCGATTGTGCTTCCACGATGTCTTCAAACAACGGAGCTGGAGAAGTCGCCACTGAGAGGGATCAGTCAGTAAACATTGCTGAAGAGCTTGCTGAAGAGGAAAAGAGAGAAAGGGAAGAAAGGAGAAGAAATAGGGAGCCCCCGGTCGTATTTAAAGATGCCGTTGATGTAGGTTTACTTTAAATTGTGACAAGGCATTGTAAGGAATTTATTTATACAATAATACTGACTACATTTCATAACAACACAATCACATAAAAAACTGCCAATCATAATAACCAATGGTATCAGTGTTTATACATTGCTGAGACAGCAGATTAAGCAGTATGTTTAAAGTATTAGAGAAATTTTAATAGATCTAAAAGTTAGATTAACACTCATAGAAATGCTAATATAATAACACAGACATTTTCATCCAAACCAGTAGACCTCTGTTTTTATCATGAAATCTTCATAATCTTGATTTTTCTCTTGAGTTAGGAGAAATTACTGAGTTCTTAATTCTATTTTTGGACACTAGAAGAATGTTCCTCTTTGAGCGTGAACAGGAATTTATAGCTGAACTACAGTATACATCTCTGGATGAGTTGGTGCTTCCACTTGGAAATTTATTACACACAGTTTGTACTCATTGTACAAACATCATAAAAATCATGCACAAATCACAAACAGTTAAATGTTTAAAAACACAACTATATATAAAATGTATATATATGCTTATACCCCTCTAGATTCATATAGAATTTGATGCCCTGGTTGGTCTGATTGATGGAAAACTGAATGAGGAGGAGCAGCAATCTTTGGAAGAACTACATCAGTACATGCTTCAGGATGAAGGGTCTTGGGCACTTGGTGAAGGATTTCTTAATTTTATTGGTAAATAGTTTTGATTTACTATAACAATAAGTGAATTTGAAATAAAGTATAATCTCAGTTTCTTCACTGTAAAAAGCAGCACGACATATATTGGTAATTGTGAAGTATTTAAACTATCTTTTAACATTTTAAGTTCTACAGTGTGTACAGTAATATTGCATTTATATCTGACCTTTACACTATTATTAATCTCATTAATTTGCATCAAGTATTAATTATTAATACTTACCTACTTTTAATACTGGGGGAAGTATTTGCATTTTTTAAATGTATTTTTTTTCATTTGACAGTTCTATTATTTTTAAAAAATACATACCTAATTGATCAGAAAAAATAATAACAAGAGTGATATTGATTCTCTGAATAAGTTCTATTAATTCTGCTAATTCAAAACTATTTATAATTTGTAAAAATATTTCTTAGGACGTCTTCTGACGGATAAGAGTTTAGGAGATGAAGTGAGTGTAAGATGCCTTAATGTTTTGGCTGCTGCTGCTCTTAAAGATGATGTTGTTCTTATGCTGCATCAAGACAGGCGACAGCACATCTTAATGAACTATGCTTTCGATGTAGACCGTCTTCCAGTGCCAGAACAGAGGAGTTTGACTTTGTTTGTAAGTCCTTATAGATGTAGATTTACAAACTTTGTTTTGATTGTAATGAATCATTTTTAAATTGTTGTATCATATAAGAGAAGATGTTTAGACATCAAACAGATGTTAGCAATTCTATAGGACATATAATTATGGTCACTGTAGCAATAGATGCTAATATAAAATTAATTCAAAAGCAAATATAAATTTAACTCAATCAAAGCTCTACCGATGTAATGAAGACATTAATTTCTATGTATTAAGAAGTTCATTGTAGTTTGTCCCCTCCAGGAAGGGCATAATAGACACTAACAAAAACTAAGTACTGAATATGCAAGTACTGCAAGTATGAATATGCATTAAAATGAAGTTTAAAAATTCTCTTGTTTTAACTTATTTTAAAGTAATTTTAAAGAATTACATGTGGCCATTAGTTAACATGTTCTCTCCAGGTAAAATGCATGTAAATTACAGTTATAACTCAATAGATTACAAACTAATATTAAAATGATTTTTCTCAGCCTTAAAAAAACAAAAACATTTTTTCAAAGCTACTTTAGTGCAGTCTAGGTATTAATGTAAAATAATATTTAATGTGTGATTTGTGCAAAATGTTTTGGTAAGTGTTGCTTTTTGAAAAAAAATGTTCACCTAGAATTGTTACAAAAAATGTGGGAGGGGGCATTAAGATTATTATATGTTGCCCAAATATTATTCATTCCAAAAATTCATCTGCTTAAAGTTCAAAGGAATAATATTTTATCATATTAGCGTATTAATTATTTTCAATTGGCAATTTCGATTTCCAGATGTGCAATCTTTTTGAAAACGGAAGCAGTTCTGAATGGATGCTGTACATATCCGAATGGCAGTTCGGGAACACGATGATATCGAACATCAGAGTCACGACTAAAGTGGCTGTGAATGCCATCCTCTCAGATGATCCCGACCTCCAGGACAGAGGGACGGCCATACTCTACAACCTTGCTACAAAGGAGGTAAAAACTGTGGTCTGTATACCAAATCATCATTGAACAATGTTTATAGCTAGAACTAGACCATTTGCTGGGTGTAATAAACCTGTCCCGTCCGTTTGCATTAACGTTTGTCAAATATTTTTCAGAAATTAACCTCTGGATAATATTTAATAGTTTTTGTTCATTCTGTTTTGTAGCTTAGTAGTATTGTCTAGTGGCATTAGTTTGTATTATTTCTATGTAAATATTTAACAGAGTGAATTTTTTGTGGGCTGGCAAGTTATGAATATCATATTTTCCTGTTTTAATAGTAATTTGAAAGTAACTGGAAGTAAGCAAATAAAAATATATTAAAATAATAGGATATATTTTTTGTAAAGTATTACTGATAATTTGTACTCTTATTTTATAGCTTAGTATTGCCCGATAATTATGTGCTACAATCCCCTAGAAAAGTCTATATACAATGTAGGCAGTTACTATTTGTTCATGATGATTTGACCCGCTTATTTAGTAGTATTACAATAAGTGATTATTAAATATTAATATTATTAGTATATAAATGTTTTTATACCCTGAAAAAGTGTATTGTGCAGCCTGCTTGCTTGAATATTTAGTACGTCCAATTAAAATGTTGAAAATAACCAATTTAGTGTATTTCAGTGACCAATTAAAAATATAACATCATAGTTGGTAGATTTAACAATGAATGTAGTCCATCTGTTAAAAAATTGTGCATCTTTATAAATAATATCATTTATAGTCTTTAATTAAAAAAATAATTTGGTAGCCAATTGTGTATTAATTGAGCATTTACTATCTTGAGCAGCCATGAATAAAATTCCAATACTCTTTGGTATTTGTGAGTAATGGACATAGTTTTTGTTTAGGAATATATCTCAGTATAACTAATAAATCTGATATATGTTTGATTTGGTGTGCCCTATTAATGAATAAACCACTAAGAGTATTTAATACTCACTTGCCACAGTAATCTCTTTTGATGTTTTCCTTGTCTTTGTAGGCTGTCTGTATTATTACCTGGTGATTAATGAGTTGCAACTGATTAAAGTCTGTTGTGTTTAATGCTTTTTGTTGTAATGTTATCTTAGCTTTTGAAAACTGTCTGGGGGGTTAACAAAATTATTTTCTTCTAATCATAGTTTCATTACGAACATTATTTATTTAATTCAGAGTGCTTAAAGTAATCAATGTAATGTGCCCCCATGAAAAGGGATCCCGATCAGGAGAAATATGTTTTATTTAATTTTTATTTATTGAAACAAAGTTACACATTCAGTATCATGTACTGGTTAACTGGAATACAAAGAATGTCAGTAGGAATATCTTGATATAAATAAAGAAAGGAGAATTATGTAAATAATTATTCTAATTTATTTTTAATTTTCAAACAAATACAACAAAAATAAAACTAAAAGCTGAATGATTAAAAGAAAAATATATTATAGACTCTAATATACCTAATCAAATATTCAATGAAACTAATATTTAATTTTTTCATGTACTACTATTACTGACAGCATTTCAAACAAATATTTTGTCGTATTTCACAGATATGCCACAGAATATTCAATACTATAAAAATAGAATATATATATTAAGCCTACTCTTAATTATATAATTATTGGTTGTAACAAATTATCATTTCTTCAAAGGATTATTGAGGAAATGATTGAGAATTTAATTACAGTTTCAAGGTGTTCATATTAATTTCCCTATTTGTTTTTTATTATATAAAATATAAAAAGGGAAATATGTAATTTGAGACTGTGGCAAGTATGTACCAGTGGTAGTGTTTTTGGTGTGTTGTGGTTTTTCCAGAAAATGTTCAAGAATATATCCCTACGCCACCTGCTGCCGGCTGGCTCTGTCTCCAAGGTATCCCCGACCATCAACTTATGTTACTTCCCTCCCCAATTATTTAACTTCTCAAAAATGTTCACCCTCGGCTTTATTAATACTCTCTAACTGAACTTACAGCATCCTTCTGTAATTTTTGTATTTATCTCCACTATATCTGCAGACAGTTCTTTTCAAAATTTGTTTTCCCCTCCTCAGAGGAAACTGAAATGGGTATAAATTCATTAGATTTTTTCTAGTTCATGTTTTAAGTATAATTCATTATTTTGTTCGGAAAATAAATCTAACATGGCAGAATACTTGATTATTACAACATTTTATTTCACAAATTAAATAAATAACCATTTCTTTCTCATGAATCAGAGAAATTTGATTATGTTTATTTTATTAACACAAATTATATTCTCACTTTCTTGAATCATTGAAGCTAAACAAGAAATGATTGAGACATCATTGCCTGTCTGACAGTTTTCCTCTTATTTATTTCCAGTCAATGTTGAAATGTTATAAAAAAAAATCAATACCATGAATCTAGGTTATAATTAATTATTTTGTATTTTTCAATAGCTTTACCTGTACTAGTGTCGGTAGTTGAACTTTATTCATCATTATTGTAGAATCTCCTTTCCCCTACACTTTCTATCCTTTACTACAGCATTTTAATCTACATTCTAGTGGAGCATGTTTCCTTTTTTTATGATTGATGGATTACCTATTTCATAAAATTAATTAAATGCACATTTTGACAGGTACTAATGCATTTCTAATACTCTATTAATTATGAATTTGATATTTCATTTTGTCGGGTATTATTTTCATTATAATGATTAAGTTAAATATGTTTACACCCGCAGCATTATTTACGTGTTTTTATATTTAGAGTTTTGGCTATAAATATTGTGTTTTTGATGTCTGTATATATTTTCTGTGCCCAGTTGTAAAATGTGTAATTTTGTTTTTGTTATTAATAACTCTTATCATAACTTAATTTTTATCACTAACAGGTATGATCATTAATTAATGGTATAAGATAAAATTATTGAATCTAATGGAATAATCTTTTATTTTAAATAACTATACTTACATTTAATTTGTAAAGAAAATTAGCCTAAGGATATGTAAGTAACTCCAAAATTCAAGTTATTTTGAACTTCTTGCCTGATCTTTTGCCAGCTTGCATGTTATATGCATGTTGTAACATTAAATTGTAATATGTTCTAATTGATTGCAAATTGTAATGCATCCTCATCTGTCTTTCTAAGTGAATTTAAGTTTTAATCAATTTTCAATGTTTTTAAACAAGCGATTCCATAATAGTTTGAGCTCTACTGAAATGTTGAAACTTGAATTGCTGCCCAACTTTACTTTTCTAGTTTGAGCCCGATTCTTGGGGAAAGTTGCACAGTTGTAACATTTGCCAATTATTTCTGGCACTTTCTTTAGTATTTAAATTCTTTTTGTTTACATAACTGATCAAGAGTGGATTATTTTTATAAAACAGTGTACATTAAAATTTTTCACAGTTTAATACTGCTTTGAAATTTAACATGTTACATTAAATAGTTGAATAAATAATAATGTAATAGTTTATATTATTAATGGGGAAGTCTGCAAGAGTTTGGAATATCATCACCTGTACTGTTTTCTGTCTCTTCTCATTTGTTTGGGTTTGCATAATTATTTACCTGCATTTGCAATAAATAGCTTTTTAAATGAAAAGTTAAATTAATATGGACAGACAGTAACAGTGTAATAGTGATAGTAATAGCATTATGATTCATTGTTGGGAAGCATGTGTAAGAGCCTTATTGTATAATAACAAACAAACAATAAATCTGGTATAAAAGTGAGGGATGACAGAAAAATCACACGAGTGATGATATTTTTTATATTTCTTTTCATATTGGAACTCTCCATAAGTGAACTCTCATTTTTTGATCCAGGTATTCGATGATGTTGCTGTTGAGTTGACCATGGCCGTTCTTCAGTTCCTTGGTGGATCCCCTCCGGAGAGTCAAGTCTACAGATGTTTGAAGTCGATGGCCAAATTCTGCCAGATATCGGCCCAAGATGTTCCTCAGCTTATACAGATGATTGGTCCACACCCGACCAAATTCAAAGGACAGTCTGAAAGGAATGATAAACTTATTGATGAAATATCTTCCAGGCTGAAGTAGTCATCGTACCTCCTGTCATTTTTACCTTAAAACTAACTCTTGAAACCAAACCATAGCTAGAAGTATTTAAAGTTGTTCTCTACACCAGTTGATATTGTTAAAATTTTGGAGATTTTACTGTCACAGAAATGATGTACATACACTTATATACCTCTTCTCGATTAGGACAATTTGTAATCAGTTCTTAGCCAATTTCACATACCTCATTAGTTGTTTCGGTATACCTTATGGTGAGAGTATTGTAACTAATGCTTTAGATTTAGGAAATAACAATTTTTTAAGTGCCCTTTTTTTGTAATTTGAAATATAGTATGAAACATATAATGTTTTTGTATGTTAATTTATACAATTGAGCGTTTTTTTGGGGTCTAAATCAAGATGTAGACCCCACAATACATGTTAATTGTATCAACTCGAGGTTGTTTTGTAAACAAAAATTAACATCTCTGGCTCCAAGTTGTGTGATCCAAACGGTTGACTGAAACAGAGTTGTTGTCTAACTGCATTAATACAAAATTTAATGTGATATTGTTTTTTCCTAAGTATTGTCTGTGTGTTTTTTGACCTGTGAATTTTGTGACCTGACTATGTGAATTTTGTTAGTTCATTATATATTTATGCATTTTTTCATAACTGACCTTCATAGTTCGTTATTTGTCTAATAAAAGTTTATTGTACATAAGAAGTGTAATATTGTTTTTATAAATAAATAAATGAGTGAAATTGATGAAAAACTACTTTTATATTTATTTTTTATATTTCAGCAGTTGAAATTCCCACTTTAGTAAAGATTTTCTTTTTTTTTAAATGTCAATTACCACAACTGTGGAGAAATACAGTTACAATAAGTGACATTGATGTTTTTGAGACAGACTAAGGAGCAACAGAGGAGAAGCCCACTGCCTTCCCCCTTCTTTTAAACAATATTTGGTGAGGTGGTATGAGGTAAAGTAATTTCTCAACTTGTAATGTCAATCTCCCCCTTTTCTTTTGGTACATTGTTTATGTTGTACTGGAAGAAGAATTTCTGTTTATAATAATTGGAACCTAAATAGAACTAATTTTTTTTCAATGGACAAGTTATAGTTGTATTTCCTCTTTAGGAAAGCTGGACTATTATTTTATTAAAACTTTTTCAAAATCAACAATTGTACACTTTATTCATTTACTCTACATTGAAAATTCAAGAAATCCGAATCCTTGATTTAACTGATTCTGAAAAATCAGAGTCATTGTTCTTTGGGTCTAATTATACCCAAAATTATATAATTTGTTGAAGTTAGACCGTCATAGTTAATTATACGTAATTTTGTAATGAATCTTTTATGATTTGTTTTTCCACCTTTTAAGTGAGATAAGGAACAAAATGATAAGCCCACAGAAATGTGTTCTTATTTCATTAGCGCTTGGGTGGGCGCTAACACAAGTTAGTTCTCCACTTTAACTATTAGAGCTTAATACGTTATTGGACGGAACCAACTGTTTCCTGAAATATCTAGGATTTCAGAGTCGGTTTAATTAATTTCAATGTACATCGACACGAAGTTTTTCAAGTATTCGTGGTTCAATAATAAATTGTAATTTGCAGTGGCCGCAAATGGAGGGCTGTCTTCGGCGAGGGAGGAAACTTGGAAAAGTAAAGTTAGAAAGTTTATTTTCCACCGTGTCCCTATATTGGCTTGGATTCAGAATTATACGAAGGAAGATGCATTTTCGGACCTCATAGCTGGCATAACAATAAGCCTCACGATGGTCCCTCAAAGCATCGCGTATGCTGCACTGGCCAATCTTCCCCCTCAGGTAATTGGATAACATTCTACAATTGTAATGAAACTGACAAAAACAAAAACATATATAAACACAAGCTATTGCAAGAAGTAGAATAACATTTTTAAATCTATTCACTCTGATTATAGTATTAAAAATTAATATATTCAACATTTTCTACATTAATATAACCTGTGGCTAGTTCAGATTTAAAAATTAAGTTTTAAAAGAGAAAATTAAATTTTAAAATTAGAATTTTTAGATCAGTTCATGGAAATTGATATAAATTAATTTTACTATACTTTAAACAAGAGCTCTGAATATTTGTTTACCGCATTTATTCGGTCTATGCTGGACCGAACAAAATTTGGTTTCATATTCGAGAAGCATTTCGCGAATGATTTAATAACATACTTATGCATGTTGGGTACCGATTAAGCACCCCGTAAGTGCCATTACTGCCGCATTGTTTTTTTTGGGCTATTTGCGCTAATAAAAAAATATATCTGACAGTATATTCGTAACATTTATTAGTAAGAATAATTCAGATTTATTAGTGAAAGTAAATTTTTAGTTTATCGTTTAGTTCTCTACTCTAGTTAACATATTTTCCATTGTAATTAGTGCCCATTCAGATAAACCAACGCGTTCTAATTCTGGCGGTTTCAATATCATCTTTCCTTTTTGTTAACAAACGTTGAGTTTACAGTCTGGTAGCAATGACTTGTTAATCCCTATCTTGCTTTATTATTTGCAGAGATTAGTACCCACCTTCTGTCTTTTTGGGGGACAAATTGACAGACAGCGCTGATTTCAAACACTGATGTTGTCTCTCTTGTATTTCAGTACGGGCTTAATTCTGCGTTTATGGGCTGTTTTATTTACGTTTTTTTCGGAACGAGCAAAGAAGTCATAATCGGGCCCTCGTCGCTGATGGCCCTCCTAACTTACGAATACACCCGCGAGCTGAACGTCGATTTTGTTATACTACTCTGTTTCCTCTGCGGAATCGTCGAGTTGCTTATGGGCGTTTTACGACTGGGTAAAATAATTCTTATCGTTTATTGATTTTAGGTTTAAACGAATACTGATATTTTACTGGTGTGCATAGGGGTTGGAACAATGAATGCGTGAATGGGGAGGGATCGATTTCGATGGAACGATTGTAAACTTTTATTGAAAAATTACTATTTAAAATTACTCCTTCAGTGTGTACAACTGATTCAATTTATCGTTGACTAATTAATCTGTTTCTGCTTGAAAAATACACCATATTGCTCTGTATACACTTGATTAGATCTTCCTTCGCAGGCTTTATAGTGGAATTCATTTCTGCCCCCGTCGTCTCTGGTTTCACTTCGGCGATTTCCATAATAATCATCGTCTCTCAAACCAAAGGCTTGCTCGGGGTGCACTTCAAGTCGCAAGGGTTCGTCGACAACGTGAGACATCTGATATCCAACATCGGCGATACACAGCCGAGCGATTTAATTCTTGGATCGGGCTGCCTTGCGTTCCTGCTCGTCCTTAGGGTAAAGTATTTGCACAATACGATCAAGAAAAGGTTCACGATTTTTCACTCGACAAAACTCGTCAATTACAATTAAGCGGATTTATTTTTAATTTATAAAATATTCCGAGAGTCGGACCCGACGGTCGCTTTATTTTCCAGAAACTGAAAGACATAAGTTTACCTGAGAAAACGCCGCATAAAAATATTGTAAAGAGGATTCTGTGGTTTATCACAACTGGTCGGAATGCGTTGACGGTCTGCCTTTGTTGCGGTATATCTGCCGCCTATTTAAATTCTGGTGTCCAACCACCGTTTGTAGTGACAAGTAAGGCTGATAATAATTTACTTTTAATTTACATTAAATTTACAATATTGAAAATAGATGTAGATTTCGCTTTCTTCTGCCCAGCTAGTCTCGAAGCGGAAGGTATTTAAGCGTGAAAAGTCACCCTCCTTGAGTCTAGAATACAATTTTCATACATTATACAGTCTGTAACTCGTATTTTCACTTTGCAGAGGCCGTCGATTCGGGGCTTCCCAAGCTCCACTTCCCGCCGACCTCGTCCCAAGTGGGCAACGTCACGTACAACTTCGTGGAAATGACTCGTGAGCTCGGTTCCGGCCCGTTGATCATCCCGGTGCTTTCGGTCTTGGCGAACGTGGCCATCGCCAAATCTTTCTGTATGAATTTTAATTGTTCGCTAAACTGGAAGTCGGTAGGATGAAAATTAATGGAATATAAAAAAATAATATTTATTGCCGTCAATTAGGAAATAATCTGTTAATGGTTATAATTCTAGAGATTTACTGTTTCCAATGCAATATTTAATACAGTAGATTTCGTTTTCTACCACTAGCTCGTACTGTGGAAAGAACCTCGGTTAGCAGGGGTTGACACCCCGGCTTTTCCATCGTGGGAAAGTCAATATGTGCGTTTTTCTTAATTCCAGCAGAGGGGGCAGTCGATGGAACGCAAGAAATGATCACTTTGGCGTTGGCCAATATTTGCGGCTCTTTCGTACAGTCGATGCCGACCGCCGGCGCTTTCACAAGGAGCGCCATCATAAGCGCCAGCGGTGTTAGGACCTGCCTCGCCGGATTGTATTCCGGTAAGTATCGAAAAATTTCACTCGATAACCAAATGCACTATCACAAATTTTCCACATTACAATGTTTATAATAACCATTATTTTTGCGAGAGGATTTTTAAAAGATGAGGTATTATTGGATCTGGATTGTGTTTAAAAACCAGATGTCAGTTAGTGACTGTCACTGTACTGGTCCCGCACTTCAAGTAGACAAGGCACTTGAATCTGCACTCGTACAAGTAGCGTACAAATGCACTTTTGCACACTTGAATCACTGAGGTCAAGTCGGTATACATTATGGAAATGCGTTAATCGAAGCTTTCTAAGGAAGCCATTCGTGGACCATGTAATAAAATATTATTGTGTTCGCAAATTTCTTCAAGAAAGGTACCCGCACAACAGTCTGCCTTGTATTGACTCGTTATTGAGGCGGCGCGGGACGAATTTTTTTTATATAAAAACCAAATACTAAACTTCAGTTCCAGAATGATCTCACTGAAGTCGTTCCTACAGTCTACGGGGCAATAGATTGTGTCTATTGTTGCATATATATTCAAAATGTTTTTTCGTAACTCTATAATTTTTTTATTTTTATGTAGCGATAGTAACACTTATCGCGTTGCTGTTTTGGCGCCCTACTTTCATCTAATACCCCGCGCTACTTTGTCGGCCATACTGATTGCAGCCATAATGTTCCTCATCGATTTCGATATATTCCGTCCATTGTGGAGACACAGCAGTACGTTATCTTCAATTCTTTTACTAGTTATAGTCTATATTTTTTGAACATCCTGCAGCATACGTTGCGTGCTAGATTTATTCAAGCTAACCGGTATTTGGTCCAAACTGTTTGTACTTTTTCAGAGCTCGACCTTGTCTGCCACATTCTGACAATCTTTTCCTGCTTGTACTTCGGAGTCGAAGTTGGGCTTCTCGTCGGTATGGCTTTGGGCCTCGGCCAGCTGATATACTTTTGGGCCAGACCTAAGTCGGACGTCGAAATATGTACTGTAAGTTGTGGGATATTCGGTAACACTCCAGTAACCGCTGATATTGTAGCTTATATTAAGATATTTGTAATCGAAAACAGAAGTTCAAAACGAGTCAAGAAGAGTTGATATTCGGATTATCATTATACGTGTGATCCACTTTCTATAATACTTTAGGACGAGTAGATCCTTTTAGAATTGTCGCCATTGCCTACTTATAATTACGTAATATTTCTTGTTAATTTACCCGTTATTATCGTCTATTTACTTATTTTTAGCTTGCAAAAAATACACCGCCCGACTTTCTTCTTATCAAGTACGAAATAGACCTTGATAATTCGAATTCTGGTCGCGGTATCTTTTCTGAACTGCAGAGTTCGGCTTTTCGTTCGAGTTGTATTATCGCTCACGTTTCGACGAAAACTTTTCCAGAGGGAGTACGGGTCTTTCGTTCTGATAACGCCGAAAAGCGGTATGTATTTCCCTTCGGTCGATCACGTCTGCGAGCTGATAGCCAAAGCGGCGCTGAAGAAAGGTCAGAGCACGATGCCGGTCGTCATCAACTGCGTACATTTCATCGGAGTCGACTATACCGCGGCAAAGGTATTCACAATTTCACAATATCTATTGCACAATTTCAGCTGAGACTGTACTACTTTCAGTAGATTGTTATAAAATAACATTTATTAAATTATCAACTGCTCGCACTCTGTTGGGATATGATTTTAAAAAAAAAGTTTTATAAATCCTGGCTAAAAATCGTAATCCCGGTCGTGAATGGCGCATATTATCTCGTTAAGACCGTCGAGAAATTTAGAAAACACTATTTTGTTTTCAGTATACAAATATTGGTTAATACATTCTCCCTGTTGTTGTTTTCTTGATTCTTATCGGCCGAATTATCTATCGGATCTCCACAGAAGTGCCGGACAACAATGACTGTTTACGTTTACCCGCCTTTTCATTGTCTTTCCTCTCGAAGGGGGAAAATGTGTCGCAAAATATTTGAACGTTGCATAATTTTCATCTTGAAGGTCGTTCAAATTTTTACTTAGCGAAAACACAAGGGACGGGCGAAACTGAGTAGTTGACTCAAGTAACTGCGTCGTGTTTTTCGAATGAATGGAGAGAGTGCGAATCGAGTATTCCGGTTCTTTCTAAGCGCGTCGTAATTGCACGATAATTGAATTTGCTGTTACGTTAGTCACTGTGCCCACAATTACTGTAAATAAACATACAAATGTTGGCGAATCGTATTATGCGTTCTATCATAATCTTATTATTATATTGCAAAAAATATCCTGTATATTTTTTGTATTTTTGCTAAAAATAGAAACATCCACCGTATCCAAGCTTTCGATCGTCCTTCCTTCCATCCCTGAAGGCCTTCAAGAGTTAGCATAAATTAATTGATCCCTAATTGATTCTTAAATTTCCTTCGCTATCTCCCGTCCAAATCCTCTCGTTCTCGTTAATAAACGACCACCAGGGTATACCAGAGGTACTGCATAATACACTGAAGAAAATGGGACACAATTAACGGCGAAAACCCAGACGTGCTAAACAGAATGGAATGAATAAGAAAATAAAACTATCACCGGTCCGGGAAGGAATAGCTTGTTTCTGTTTAAATGGACGTTAGCTAGTGTTAAAATAGGTATGACGGAATTGTTTCTCCTATGCTGTCAGCAAGGCGGGCCATTTGTATTTACGGTAACAATTCTAACCGTAATATAAAATGAAAATAAATGCAATTGAAATCCTGCAGAGATTTAGCGCAATAAACGACATATTCGAAAAGAGGGGACAACGCTTATTGTTCATGGACGTGGACGAAGAAATTAAATCCAACTGGAAAGGCGGTGAATGGTCTCATTTGGAATTTTGTTCGTCCCAGGACCTGGAAGAATCAATTTTCGGTAGGCATTTACAAAGAAATATATTTATTTCCATACGCTCATATCTCTGCTTCCTCTATATCGCTTTATCTGATCTTTTGGCTACAGGAGAGAATCTGGAGATGTATAAAGTGAAAACGGACGCCAAAGGGGAGAAAAGTTTGGATAAGAGCGAAACCCTCGAACTCGTCGCACACTGAAGTTCATTTATAACGCTACTGCGGGATAAGTCCTGCTGGACTTAATGTTCCTCTACTTCTAAGCTGGATTCATCGCAACGAATTTTACGAAACCGACGCTGAACTGTGTATACATTGACACTATCCTCACCCCAAACATTGTTGATATTCCCGAGCTGAGTTTAAATTCCTAGAAGTAAATTTAAGAAGTAAAGGGCCTGAATTTTGAGAAAATCTTCAATAATATAATACGATAAGAGATGTAAATGACATTGCTTATTTCCTAGCCTGCTTGTACAAGTCAACTAACGATAGTCCTGCATTATTCTTTCAACATTCTGATACTTATAAATAACTGGAATAGTCAATTTAATTATAGGAATGGAAATTCAATTGTCAAACTAATTTTTTGTGAACAATAAATAAGAAATATGTAATGTTAATGTTGAGGTTATTTAAAGTTAAAGTGTAAGTTATTTAAGTTAAACATTAAACAAAATGTATTGTAGATAGACTATGTTGATCTGCGGATTGTAACAAATTTAGATCTTTTCCGAAATATTTCATTGTTATAATTAAAGCTTATCAATAAAATAATGTTTGACTTCCATAGTCTCGATTAATCAAAATCGTTGGTGTCCGAATTTTGATTCGGCGATAAAAAAATTTTTTTTTTCGGAAAATTCATCCAAAGTTTCAATCTCATTTTTCTTGAATTGCACACTTTAATGTCAACAGTCTTTGGCTTTTTTTTGAGAAAATTCGCTTGGACAATCGGATACATAAAAAATTTAAATAGTCGAAACACCTATTGAATGACTCTCGAAGAATTGAAGAAATACCGAATCTCAGTCAGAATATTTCAAACATTCTAATCTCGAGATTTTGTGGGATTAAGCTTTTGCAGATTATAAACGCGAGACAAGTGTGTAACAGTCTCCTTTTACATAATAATGCCGCAGTCATTTTCTTTCATTTTTTTCGTTCAACCTTCCTTTTGACCTGAAAAGGCAGACAGCCAGAATCTACGTCATTGAGACGTCCCCAGTATCTACTTTCAAATACGATTTTCATATAATAATAAATAACAGGTTCAACGATAACACGTGAACAGTAAGCATATAATGTTCCAATTTTTTCCTATAAATATATCCTCACTATCTTCAAATAAGATTTTCATGTAATAAACCTTTCTAGCATACGATCAATTCGGAGACACAAGATCACAAAATACATACGTTATATACATGACTATGAGTTTGTTGGTTAAAGTAAATTTCGATATGCGCTTTACTCATGGCTTTAGTAGTCCTAATTTACGGTTTAAGTCGATTCTTTTGATTCCACGTCAATATTTACTATTTTAATTTTTTTGAATTACTGGCGTGAGTTCCTTCAAAGTTTTGAAATATCGCTGGTGCAATTTTCAGTCTCCTCTCGCATCGGCTAAACATGCTAAAGAAGCTAAACAATGGGCATTCCACTAATAATATAGTGGATGTAATTTTGATTGCGTACGTAGCAAGTTACAACTGTCGCTGCCCTGTTACAATCAGGTTGAAGTAAGTTTTTCGATTAACTTAAGTCTGACGTGCGTATTGTTGATGCCCTAGTACCAGTAGCGTGGTGCGGGGGAATCGGACCTAACAGTATGGTGAAGTGCTTTTAATCGTTATTCATTGAATCCCTTCAGCCACTTAACCATTCCTTCGAGTGGGCTGCAGCGACACTTTCTCCACAGGACTTGCATCGCGGAAAGGGGATTTGCTGAATTGTTCAAAAGAGTGACATCATCGTAAGAAACGTCTTAAAAATGATGAATTACGCGTGTTCGAATTGTTTCGCAAACCGGCTTTCATTTGCCCCAACGCCCACAAAAACGAATCATATGGGTTAAAAATGATTTTTTGGTACTTTTCCGTTAGCCGGGCGCAAACGAAAAATCGCGGAATAATGTAGAATTCCGCCATATTTCTTACAATCATAAGGGGAATGTTCGTTTGGGGCCATGTGCCCTATTCTCTAAATTCTTTCAAAACAAATCGCGTTTTCCTTTTTTTTCCTCGACCTTAATTTTTGTAAAAAAAGACGAAAATTTGGGATTTAGCTGGAACTGAAAAATATGCAGTTTATTCTTTTTTTCGAGAGAAAGGTATATTGGCAAGGAATACAGCATGCGATCAGAATCATGTCTTCTTGTGACGGAGTACGTTGGCGGTGCAATCATTCAACATGCCGCACGTCGAAGAGCGTTCGCAATGGTACGTGGTTCGAATAGCCACGTTTTCCATAGTTTTCCAACACCTTTGAGATTTATTTACGGCCGGAGCGAATATATGACATCAGTCGAATGGTGTAAAAAACAACTTGGTTCGCGTTTGGCTCATAATTGGCGACATTTTGGCTAACGGAAAAGTACCTTTTTTTATTAGAACAACCATTTTGTTCAGTCTAGATAGATTAAATATTATTGTATGCATGCAATCCTATATATATTTTTATAACATATAACAAGTTGTACCAATAGTTTTTATTAGAGTTACGGATCCTAAAAATTATATTATAATGGTCTTTAATTTTTTTCTAATATATTATAGCATTTAATCGGCCCTTTGATGTGGCCTACGGCATAGAAAATTAATAAATCACACAATAAATATCATTATATGTTAGGATTATATAGAATAAAATACAACATTGTCTATTCGGCAATAGTATAGACAATGGCGCCTACAAATTTATGTATAGTTATTTTACAAGCTTCTCGAAATAAATACATTTGGAACGGGGTAAAATAACTGGGTGGCATTTGTGAAAGTCTTGCTCTCAATACTGTTTCTTTAACCGTGAATTATGAACTAAATTGTTCCGAAATAAAACAACAACCTACCAGCCAATTTGTAATCGGCGGGCGATTCTAATCGAAAGTTTAATGCGTTTTATAAACAATCGTTTTAAAATATGGGCAGATTAAGACAATTGTGACGTGGGCCGCCGCCGTCGAATCGATGAACGAGGAAATTGTTCGTATTCGGGGAACCGCTGGAGATGTTGACGTTGCCGCCGCTTTTGTTTTTTGTGGCCATTATTGTCCGACTTTTTTTCCGTCTCCCGTCTCTGTAATTAGCCGATAAAAATGAAAAAAAGGCAGAACGCTGTCGAGTGTAAAGTTCGCAGAAAAACTCTCGCCCGGTAGTGGGATTGCGAACCGCACAACTGAAGTTGATATAAACTGTCCAACTCTCTTATCTGCCGATTGGGGAAGACTTGGGACGGGAATTTTCGCCTTGTTTTTCTTCAACATCCTCGAGGATTAGCGCGAGGCGATGTTACGCGCATTTTTTTTTCTAGGGTGGAAAAAACTCGGACGGAGGATGGGCCGTACAATGAAGCAGTAGATTGGAGAGCGATAACCGAATCAATGGAGCACCTGGATTATCTGTTTGATATTTGGAGGGGGGGGGAAGTTTATCATTAATAACACCGGTTCAGGTGTGAACGTCAGTTCATGGTAGAATAACGACAGGCGTACACCTTCCGAACGGCTTGAGACGGAAACCAGAAAAGGTAATTATCGGTCTATTATATGGTAATTTTTCCAGAATTTTCTCGGTCTATAATTACGAGGTTACAATCGTTTTATAAAAACACCGATTTGTACAATGTGATACAAACGATACCTAACACCTAGTTTCTATTTTTCAATCGCATAAATTATAAAACTATACGCAAACTTATAGCTCATCTTGGCACAGTATTGTATCAATAGTTTCGTAAACGTGATATTAATTCTCTCAGTACACCATTAGAATTCAATTCGATATTTCAGTTTCTTCGCGACTGCTTCCCCTTTAAAAAGTTTAGGCATAAGGCCGATTTCAAGAATGTGGCGTACGTAATGAGAGAGAAATGAATTAAGCTATGAATGAAGCTCAAATCTTCAAATTTATTGCCTTCGACTCCTAAAATTGATGGGGAATTAGTCAGACAAAGTACATCGACCATATCTGTAACTTAATTCAACGTCCCAAAAGATTATAATTAAAAACAATTTTGACTATGTTTGGTCAAAACGCTTGCAGTGGTGCCTATTTTACGGGAAACTCGAAATTTCCCCAGCACCGTGGATCAAAAGGGGCAGGCCGTATTCTGAATTTTTTCAGACGTTACAACGTTGCTTATTGATAAGTTGAACTTCAATTCATCAATGCCATCGGCGGGACCCGGCGACTCCTATCGAACAGTGGTCAGTATTATTGAAACAGTGTCTTGAAACATTTACCTCACTTATCCATTTTTCTAACGCCACATTGAAAAGTTCGGCGGCTGAAAAACCGCTTTGCAATTTGTGAAAGTTGAGTCGAGAATATAAATTTGATGGGATCTTGAGAATACCTCGGATTTGGGAACTTTAAGATAAGTACCTTATACTATATTGAGATGATTGGATGGGTTGGAATAACATTCGTAATATTCAGTTTACACTTTCCTTTTAGCCTTTTGCCTAAATACGTATGCAAATTGGGAACAAAATACTTTTGTTACTCCCCGAACAATGGAAATCTCCAAGAAATATTTAACTTTCGTTTTTGTTTACGCAAATTTTTAACTCACTATCTGTTATCTCCGATAACAGACGGCTTAATGTGCAATCTGTATTGAGTCCGAATCCTCTCGATTCTAATCAGACGAAAAATAAGTGCAATGTTCAATATTACCTTTAATGGGCCCAACGTAGTTTCAGTTAGTGAACCGGATGGAATTCAATAGATATAATTAATACATTTCAGATACAAGATTAGTCCTCGAGATTAATATTTAATCTCTCCATTAATCCGTTTTATTGTCGTTTCCCCACTCATACTGTGTACTCACATCACGGAAACAAAGATACGAAAAAATATTAATTGATCATCACTTCAAGATTAATGCATTAATGCGTAGCTCGTTAACTATGAAAAAAATTGATTATTGTAGAAAGAAAATTTCTTAAGAGACTGTTGTATACATGAATTTAAACGCATAATGCGTAGAATTACACGTAGAAATACACATGCACGTATACATTGTGTGAAGTTCTATGTATGAATTTATTGTGTCCGACCGAAGGAATATTTTCTAAATTGGATTTTTAAGAAATTACGAACGAAATTTTTTCGCCACTCTAATAATAATTTCGAGTTATAATAATTCGTGTATCTCCTGATACGACCAATTTTCTGATAGTATTGTTCGAGGCTGAGAGTTTTTAATTTTCATTCCTTTCCACTTGCCCCTGGGATTGGACTTACCAGTTATTAATCGACGAATGTATTCAAATATAAGTGGTAATAAAAGAGAATTGCACAAAAAAAGTCTAATAAATTTGATCGAGAACCATATTTTTTTGAGAATCATTCTCGAGATACAGACAGTCGCTAAGTGTCTTCTCGACGGTTTTTATACTCTAAAAAAACATTGCAAATGACGTCAAGTGACTCATAAAATCAAATCTATTGTCAAGCATATTGTAATTACAGCAGAGAATTACAGTCCTTGTAATCGAATATATTCGATAAGTCCAGATTCTTTTGCAAAACAAAATGCCGGAAATGCGTCCAACGACTCCGTGTTGATGAAGCGGATCGTCGCCCAGAATGTTTTTTTTTTCTTGGATATGACCGCAATGGCGTTAAAGTTTCCGAAGTAAACCCCACCTGTTGAAAAGTGAAATACGATATGAATAAATACGAAACCAATAATTGTGACGCCACCGTAAAGACTGAAATAAATATTGCGAAATGTTCTCCAATCGATCAACCGAACGATGATTGGCGATTTCCGATTGTTGAAATATTGAGAATGCAGAATTATCCGGTTTGCCGGTGATATTGGCCCTGTCCGAATACAATGACATTGTCGACGGAAAAATCATGTCGGAAATAAAAGGTGTTTTATTTTTTTGTCGACTCAATCAGCTTGGCGCAACAGAGACAGCAAGCCTCTTTCAGAACATCGAGAGGAAAGCTGCTCTCGTTCCTTCTGTCTTGGCTCTTTGTATTTTGTAAAAATATTCGCCCGATAATCTCTTAAAAGGGTTGAAATTGAAACGGCTCCAACAATTGCAATGCGAAAATTCATAATTAAAAATTATAAACCATTTCACACGGAATTTGTCGGACTTTAAAGGCGGAGCGACGGCCCCAACCGGTTCATCTCGATAAAGAGGAGAGAAAAAATTAACAATGCGATAGAAAAATTGAAAAAAAGGAAGCGAACGAAACTTTAATGGGAGATAGCGGCGAGTCGAGTAGGCGATAACGCCCATAACGGGAGCCGTACAATGAAGAGGAATTTGGCAATCTGAACGGTCTAATTATTTCATATCTGCGTTTATCTCTAGTCGTCCTGGCTACCGACATGTTTGTTTCTTTAGACGCGGGTAACTAGTTCACGGTTACTAGGACTGCTAGACTCTTAAGGTCCTCTAGATATATTCGTTTACATAGTTTTATATTAAATAGAATACTATTTAAATTACCTACATCAGACCCAATCAGACCTGCATTCCAGGTGCTTATATTCCAGGCCAACTAAGTGAAGAAAGTAAACAATGATGATAAGTGCCTAAGTGCTAAGGTCTAAGTACCAAAGTACCCCTCTGGGGGGTTGATTACTACCGGAAAATAAAAATTTTGAATAAAATGTTAAAATCATTGGAAGAAACAAATTTGGAATCCGAATATGAATGTAGCATAAGTTAAAATATGCAGAACTTATTAGGAATTCGATATAAAAAAGAATTTCGAGTACAAGGGCTATGGTAAAAAAAAAATTTAAATTTTGATTGCAAAACGGTTCAATTCATTGGAACAACAAGGAAAAAATCAATTCACAGTGGGTTAGTTCGGCAGTCAAATCAGTGGATAACGTACTTATCTCGCCTAATCTTTCCTATTGTCAAACCATTGATGAATGCGTTACAACATAAAATTTCTTATCGTTTCGGGGGTTTCGGAGTGCGACTTGGAATACGAAATTTTTCGTACACAACATGATTTTCATGTACACCCATAAATGCCAGTTTTTAGCCACAATTTAAGACCTAATTTCGTATTTAGGATATTATAGTTTAGCGTATGGAGTAATTCTTGGTCAAGATTATATACAGGATGTTTCTCGAATATATTTACCGAATTTTTTCGTGCGCGGGACATAAAATCGCGATGATCAAACGGCTTAAATATAAATCTTATTCGCTTTCAGGCTTGGTCTACTTTTTAAGTGTTTTGTTTACGCAGTTTAGACATGCGGCTGGCGGATTTTCGCCACCTCCCGAAGTTGTTATCTGCGGGAAAACAGCGAATTGACGCAACCGATAAAAACCGGGCAGATTTAGAAGTAATCCTTAGGTTCAGCCCCGATCGGTCGGCGGTGGTATTTGGGGTGTGGGTTTGGTGGGGGGATATTTCGTTGAGTGGCGGATGGCAATAACAATAACGCTGGGATTTTTTCTCATCAAGAGAGGGAGAGAGAGGAGAGAGAGAGAGAGAGCAGAGGACAAAAAAATCGTACCCTCTCTCTGCCTGTCATATTCTATTTAATTCGACAAATTAATCCCCCAATCGGTCAGTGTCACCGTCATGTTATCGTACCGACCGGTACGATAGGACAACCAATCCACTTTTCCCCAACTAGGCACTTACAATTGTTGACGTGGAACTGTTGAGGAACTGCTCGCCTCAGAAGAAGTTCGGCATTGGTTCGTACGATAGTTGTCACAATTTCTTATTAACCCCAAATTATTGAACCTGTACATTCTTATACGTTCAATACGATGCAGGTCATGATCACTTACTCATTTATAATCAGACCACTGTCAAAAGATTGGACCGCAGGTGATGAATATGATAACTTGTGAGGCGAGTTTTTACCTTGAGCTCAACACAGTTACGCGAAATGCTAAGCCGCCATTTACGAAAATATTCATTTCGCTACAATTAATATATTGGTGCCTTTAATGTATATATGTTTTACATATTTTGGCTATGCCTTTCTACGTTTATAAACATCTAAAACGTTTCCGCGTTGTCTCTCTGTTATTCGCCCAATCATATCTGTAATCTCTTTCCATAAGTAAGTTCCAGAGTGTAGTATGTACTTATATTTCTAAACATGTATCGGACATATTTTTATCTGTCGGTTTCTCAAGTGCAGCTCAGCAACCGGGTCCACTCTGTCTCATTAACGCTCTCAAGTGCGTTCAACCACGAAAACCACGCGTAATGATATATTTTATATGCATTCACGGCTTCTGAAGATGTTTTACAACGTATTGGGAAGAAATGTAAATAATAACTCGTCAGATATCGGCCGTCAGGAACTTCCGCTCCACTCGAATCCCGGTCATCAATCATCATCGCTAAATTCTATATCGCTAGTCCCATTGCGTCAACGCCCATACAAAAATAATGAATGCTCGTGATCGTGTTTATTTGAATTATTTTATGGAGTGATCATATTTTGTTATCGCCAGTTGAGAGATTAACTCACGCTAATTAGATAAGCTTATTTACATCGGAATAATCAATAATGCAAAATCTGAATTGATGCTTCAATAGAGAGACGACTTGTCGAAATACTCGAGCACGATTGTATCTGTACGCGGGAGATACAGAAATTGCTATTTCTTCGTTTTTGGAGAACGCCGCAAAAAGAAACAGTCTATTAAAGGAAAATGAGTGTAATCCAATATCAGATAGTACAAGTGACAGTGACAGTGTAGAGAGGATGCCCAAAAACATCCAAAGTGACTAACACCGCTACTGAAGATGACGAGCAGCCGAAACCGATCTAGCAAAAGACCAAACCAGCGAGAAGAGACAGAAACACACCAAACCTACGAAAATTATTTTAATCACTATGATCACGAACAGTTTAATGCAAATTAGTAATTGTAGAAAACGTATTTTTTTACAGATCATTATCCAAAATGCCGGCAGCGGACATCGCGTCAACTGCCCAGAAGGAGAATAACGCCCCGGTCAAGAAGGTAAGACATTGAATCTAAAGTTAATCATAAACTATGTTCAAATATTTTTTAAAGCTTTACTTTAGGGATTTACTTATATCATCATTTTAGGTACTGCAAGTACTTAAAGTAGTGTAACTAATTGTTTACTGCTAGACCGGTTTCGTCTTCTCACCATTTTCCATATCGTTCATGAGGAATCAATAAATTGTGATACGAAGGCTTCGGAAGTGGCGAAAACCGATCCATGTACAGGTCGAACCAAGGGAGAGATAATGGAAAACCACGCGTTTAATGCCGCTAAATCCTCGCAGAGCTTTGTGCGACTGTATTAAATTGAATATAAAGTGAACACTCATCTCGCGAAAGTACAACCAGCGATACGGTTGATTGATTGTGCCAATGTATTTAATATGATGATGTTTTACTGCCTGTTTGAAACTGACACCGATAAGAAGTTTTAAAGAATCCGTAGGGACCGTATAAGGTCGGCTCTTGAATGGATCAGATACTACAGTATTTTTAACCTTAAATTACAGCAGGACTGAAAGGAGAAGTTAAAAATTATAATATCAAGTTATCAAATTGTATTCTGTATTTTTCAGAAACTCCGCTATCCAAAATCCGTATTCTTCATCATCAGCAATGAATTCTGCGAGAGGTTTTCGTACTACGGTATGCGAAGTGAGTAGATACCAACACGTTTCTCTTTCTGTAGATTTATTGAAGTAAATTTCTTCGTCAGTATTAATTAGTCACTATTATTATTATTATTACACGTTTTATATGAATACCATGCCGAATTCGGTGAAAATGGTCTTAAATGTTTAAAATTGGTTAGGTAGAACAATGTTTTGATCGAATTTTTATTACGACGTTAGCTATTACGATTTATTGATGGTAAAATCAATAAAAAATTCAACAAATTCTGTCCAACAGCAATCCTGGCTTTGTACCTTCACAAGAGTTTGGGCTACTCGGAGGACATGTCGACGGTCATCTACCACGTTTTCGTCATGCTCTGCTATTTCACGCCGCTCCTCGGAGGCATCATAGCCGATTCGTGGTTGGGAAAATACAGGCAAGTTGTTGTATTCAGTTTTCGTTGATTGAAGCACGACTAGAGTCAACCGGAAAATAATTGACGCGATCATCATAGTAACGAACGTTGGACCAAATTCCTGGACTGGAATTCCGCCTCAACCCCTCCTTCAACAGCCCCGTAATCCAATTTTATTTACCATCGTTAAATTATTAGCTTGCCCTCTTACAATTGCCACTCGATACGAAAAATTGCATGCCGTTAACTTCTTATCTCCCGGTCGAGAGCACTTTTGAAGTCGGCCACTCGACGTTTAAAAACACCAAACAAACGGGCGCTGATGTTGCGATTTGTTAAAATACGAATTCCTGGTCTCGTTTCTACTGAAGTACAAACTGAGCTGAATACTACGAGTTAACTATTTATTGATTCTTTTTTTTCAGGACGATTTTCTATGTTTCCTGCCTATACGCTGTGGGCAACATCGTTCTCGCCGTCGGTTCTGTTTCGACGTTAAATATATCGCACAAGTAAGTCAAAACCAATTTAATCGGTATCATCGATGTTTTTATTAATCAATCATTACGCGAACGCAAAAAAATGAAGGATAGCTACTGAAATTAAAATGGTTGTGGATAATTTTAGGAACACTATGAAAAATAATGTGTAACTGCACCTGTAATATTTGAGATGGATACTTGATAAGCCTTTCGGTATAATGCGCACGATATTGTGGGTTACTTAACCCTCTATGGGCCAGTGTAACTTTCAGGTCCCATTTCAATTTATCGAGATTTTACCAAATAATTATAGCTTTTTTCGTAGGATGGCGCATAAGTCTTAATCCTATAACGTTGTCGAGACAACCGATATCAATATTAATTTTTTTTTCACCTGCATATACAGGTTTATAATTGCTGATTTTTTGTTCCCCCAATTTTTTTGGATTTAAAATAAAAATTCGGCCCATAGAGGGGACTATATTTACGTCAGTTTGAATACGTGAAAAAAAGCTATGTAAACTTCTTTTTTGGAAAAATTTAGCAATGTTCCAATTAAACGTGGATTCGTTCAGTTGTTGTCAGAGAAGGAATGTTCTAGCGATAATTCAGATTGGTGCAAGTTCTATTGGCTTACCGCCCCACGACTTAGCACCAGTCTGCACTTAGCACTTTCTGCGGACTCTATTGAAATTGTCTACTGTTTTCCTGTATTGGCAGAGCGATGAGCCTGGTGGGGCTGTTCCTGATAGCGGCGGGCACCGGCGGAATCAAGCCTTGCGTCTCCTCCTTCGGCGGCGACCAGTTCGTGATGCCCGAACAGGAGAAACAGCTGCAGAGCTTCTTTTCGGTCTTCTACTTCACTATAAACGCCGGCAGCGTCCTCTCCTGTTTCTTCACGCCCATGCTCAGGGAACAGGTCAGTTGCCTCGGCAACGACACCTGTGACCCGCTCGCTTTTGGTATACCGGCGGTTCTTATGATCGTCTCTGTCAGTAAGTATTTTTATTCCTTATTATTATCGGACACAGAATTTTTTTAACTGTTTTATTGCCACAACTGTGGCATTATTGGGACTAGTTACAAACAGAGACTAACTGACCGTGATATATCATATAATATATAACTTACAATAATATAAATTCACAGTGGCCTGTTTCGGATTTTAATACTTTATTTTATTTACTTTGCAGTCTGTTTCGTCGCCGGAAAGAAAATGTACAAAATGAAAGATCCCGAAGGTAACATCATGGCCCTCGTCTGCAGGTGCATGGGGGTAAGTCGTATTCTTTTTTGTTTAAATTTGAGTTTGCGCAATTACCAGCTATTCTTGCCATTTTATTATGTTTATCAAGGCAGTTAACATTGCAACAAATTAAGTTCAAGCTTCCGTGGAAATGATTTCTATAAGTAACTTAAAGGTTACGGCAGAGACCTCCTGCGACATAAATAAATACGATTTAATATACATTAAAAAAATCTGAGAATGAACTCTCAGATTTCATGAACTGATAATTTTTGATGATACATAATTGAAATTGGTTATACAAACAGAACTCTTGTTAATACTATCTGTCATATCATGATGTAGAAACGAATAATCGATACTTATGAATTGAAAGCTTCCACTGCAGAGTTCTAACAAAGGCCAGATATTAAATATTTATTAGTAATTAGAAATTATTAAGAAATTATTTTACGAATATTTCATTAATTGTTAAACGTTACTGGTTGCAGCACGCCATCGCAATGAAAGCCAAGTCGAAAGGGCCCAAGAGGGCACATTGGTTGGACTACGCCGATGATAAATACCCGAAGAAACTGATCGAAGAAACGAAAATATTTCTGAATCTGGCCGTCTTGTTTACCCCCACCATTGTGTTCTGGGCACTGTACGAACAGCAGGTAACAACAAACTAAATTTTTAAATTATTTAACGAAATCCTTCTGTCATTGATCGATGAGGCAGAAGAGAATTCTCGAAATATATAAAAGCGATACCGTCTCGATGGATCAGGAACTGGGGACAAATTGTGTGTTTAGGAATGAACAAACAATAGAAGTCTTATGTGCGTTGAAGTAAGCTCAACGAAAGCTCCTAAGCTCAGCGGAAATTTCTGATAACATTGTACTCTCGATATCCACCAAAAACTGCCGCTTTGTCATAACCCATTCATTTCGTTATCTGCCACTCGACTTTTAATCTCAGCCATCGCTATCTTCTGGACGAATTTTTCCTCCTTTTATTTACAATACTTGAAATTGGAGTCTATAATCCGAGATAAGGGAATCGGTCTATTTCTTCTTTCCTCTATCGGTTCTTGAAGGTACATTGTTTACGAAATTTGGGTTAAAAACTGGGTTCGGTTTATAGTACGGCGTCGCTTTTCGAACGTCTCCATACTTGCGATTAGTCTAAATCCGACAGAATCATCTGTTGCACAAACTGGTGCGAAAGTTATTTAGTGGATAATCCTTTTCTCTCGCTTTCCAGGGTTCCAGATGGACTTTCCAGGCGAGTCACATGAACGGTGACCTGGGCGGATGGTACCTGGACCCGGATCAGATCCAGACCCTCAACCCCGTCCTGGTATTGATCTTCATCCCGATTTTCGACAAATTGGTCTACCCGCTGTTGGCCAAACTCAGGATAATCAGGACTCCCCTCCAGAAGCTCTCCTGGGGCGGTCTCCTCGGCGCTCTGGCCTTTCTTATATCCGGTTTTCTCGAACTTCAATTACAGGTACAATATTCCTGAACTTATGATTATTTCTATCGAAACGTTGGTTGAATACAAATAGAAGGTATCGCTTGTAAATTGGTTTATTTTATTTAAACTCTCGTGATATGTATAAATAAGGAAAGAGAACCGGATAAACATTTGAGATGTGGAGGGAGAATTATAGCTGCGGAACCCTAAATACTCTTAAGTCAAAAGAAACTTTTATTACGATTTCTTTTATAAGCACAGCGTAACTTTCTATCCACAGTCTTCCTACCCATTGTTGCCGCACACGGGAGAAGCCCACCTGAGAGTGTTCAATACTTTGAACTGCAACTTCAGCATCAGTTCAGACGGCAATTTCCTCGGTAAAAACGCCCATGTGAACCAGCTGGGCATGCTGGAGAAGCTTGCGCTACCCGTCGTTGGACAGAAGGAGTTCAGCTTGTCGGCCTCAGGCTGCGGTGCCCATTCCCAACCTAGCAAGATCAAGCTAACAGAGAAAGAGGTATGCTGGCCTATTTTATAAACTGAAAGGATTTCCCGCCGTTAACTTCCTTCTTCAATGTACGTTGTGTTTGCTAAGGCGTGTCATTACTACAAGTTGTGCTCGATTGGGTATTTTATTCCTGGTACAAGTCACTAAAGATGAGTCTTGAGTGCTGGAATGTGCTTGTTGAGATGCGTTCTGCATTGACTGGGTCTCCAGACTTTGTTCGAGCCTGAAACCCTTTTGACGGACTTCAGTATTGTTTTTAGGCCATTTACAAAGTTTATTAACCGACCGGCATTATTCCATGCAATAATTCTTTTTCGGTATGTTTAAAATTCCAAATGAAATAATTCATGCTAGAATCTGAAGACATCTTTCCGTTGATAAAAATCTTTAATGGTATATTCGAAAAAACTGTTCAAACGCAATATCATAAGAATACAATTCCAGGACTGATTTTATAAAAAAACAGAAAGTAATTATATTAAGTTAGCAGACTTTATACGAGGTGTAGACCAATGTTGTAATAAAGTTATTTTCCTATTTCCTAAAAATGCCAACGTTATATTTTGATGGTAACCCCGATACGCCTTCTCAGAACTCTAACCTTTCTTGACTTCAACAAGAAGCTCCGAAGTTTATTTGCATACTGTCCGATTGCTGTTAACAATAATAGACTTTATTAAAAGCAGGTATCATAAATTGTTTGACCATATTTTTGGCATTTCCTTTATGTTAATTATGTCAAATTAATTCCAAATCTAACTGAAACAACAGAGAAAAGGCCGACAAGACTTGAAAATTCAGTTTTAATTTCTACATTAATCTAAAGAAGTAAGTTATAGATGATATCCTACATGAAAGAATTATGTTTATTTCTTTCCTTTGCAACAGATCGGCAACCTAATGATAACTATGGAGAATTACAAACTGCAGATAGTCACACTGACTTTAAGTGGTGCGTCGGAAGTCGACAAATCGCCAAAGACGAGAGTTAATCCAAAAATAAAGTGAGTACAGTTTGTAAAAAGATAAAAGAAATACATGGATAACCCACGTTAGTTGATAAGTTTGCAATTTGCAAATAGAAACCACGCATTTTATATTATCTCATTATTTCTATGGAATACAGATTTCTTACAAAATCTTAAGGTTTAGGATTCTAATATTCTACATGTATATTTCCATAAAATTACACTACTTTTCAAAATATATCTATTAGTTAGAATGTTAAAATCTAAAAATTAATTTGATTAAAAAATTATGACTATATGTAAAGGAGAAAAAACATTTTTTGCTCCATTGTATGGACAAATATAAATCTAAGACATTTGTCTGGATTGAAAAGTCTTTATGTTAAATATGTCTTGGGTCACAATGAAATTCTAGGATTATTTCTCCAATTCTTCCAAGAATATTTGAACATTTTATACTTAAATGTTTATGGAGCACAGAGGACAACATATTGAAATAAGATAATTATTAAACAAATTTAAATGTACTTGTTTTAGAATTATTCATGAAAATAATATAGGAAAGAGCATCGTAATTTCAAACAAAGACGGTAAACTCTCTGAAAATTTGTCTGTGGGATACTCTACCAATATCACGGATGAGCTAGAATTTGGAAAGTGAGTACATTTTCTTTAAATTTAAATGTTAATAATAATAGTACAATCTACTGAGATCTCATTTTTTAAATATTGTTCTGCTTGCCATTTCATTTTGATACAGTTTTGATTTCAAAATGAAAATTTACTATTTCAATATTTCATATTTATATTTCAATATTGGTCATATTCAATGTTATTTTTCAAATTTTAAACCATTTTTAAAGATGATTTAGTACTCTTTACTGAAGTACCAACCTTTAAATTCGACGAAATGGTTTCATTAACAGATTACACACATTTTAAAAACAAGATAATGAATTATATACATAATGGCAAAATTGTATTATCTTTTTAATTAAAAAAAGTTGTTGCATTTTGATTGAATACATAACAATATATAATGTATATAATGTATTTTTGAAGAGTGTATGATATTTACAGTGGAACTATAACTATATTTTGTTTTAATATTAGGTATAGTGTCATGGTTGACAACAAAAAAGTAGGCAATGATGTGGAAATACTGACTGGTGGGGTATATACCATGATGCTGTATAAAAATAATCAAGAAATAGTGAGTATTAATAATTATAGCAATGGCAGTGATTTTATTTGACTTTAACACTCTAATAAAATTAAGATATTACAATATTATACATTTGATAAGTTTAATTAAATTAATATTCTATTTAACTAAATAACATTCTTTAACATGATTTTTAATAACAAAATAATGTCTGTAATTAATAATATAACGCATCTGGCCATTCTGTTTAGGGCTACAAATTATTTACAATCACTGAGGCAAATACTGTGAGCATGCTGTGGCAGATACCACAATATTTTGTTATAACATTTGCTGAAATCATGTTTTCAATCACTGGAATGGAATTTTCATTCACTCAGGTAACTTTCACCTACATGTATGATATTCATATAAGAAATATTGATAATATGCGTCCAATATCCACTTGATATTGTATTACTTGAATTTTATGTAATTTAATTTTGAACTGAACATGATAATCAAAACTATTATATCATATATTTTTCATTTGGGAAGTACAGTCAGTAGTAGGAATTATGAATATAAGATGGCAACTAACATTATACATGTAATTTTATTCAGTGAAATGTTGCAACTCTGTTGCCATACAGTATGGCTCAGTCACAGTAACAACACGTTAATACACGTTATCCCCCATAAATGAATTGAACTGATTATTTAAAAGTTTTTATTCTATTTTCACAGCAAGATGAGTCGATTCATTTGTTAATTTTTGTTTCAGAGTCCTGAAAGTATGAAATCTGTAATATCAGCACTGTGGCTCATCACAGATGCTTTTGGTAACATCATTATTCTCATTATTGCAGGAATTAACATCTTTGAAAACAAGGTAAATTATTCTCTATTTGTCATAAAATTAGGTTTTGATATTTTACAAATGTTAATCAAATTTAACTTTACTTTATTTTCATTTCCATTCATTTAATTATTAAAATCTTTGAAGAGCTGACAAAAACACAATTAAAAAAATAATATATTGTAGTCACTTTCTGTTTCTTCTTAACTGAATTGATGTTCTTTGATAATGAGTAGAATAGTTTATTGTTTATAAACATAACATATAATTAACTATTATTAAATATTTAAAATTATTTAATTATAATATTATTAATAAACTATAACTAAATTAAAGTATAACAAAACATATAAATGAAAATTTTTCTATAGGCATACGAGTTCTTCTTATTTGCTGCATTGATGGTGGTTGTTATGGCAATATTCATAGTACTAGCAATGAGATATAAATATGCAAATATCCCTTCTGATGATAGTGAAATGAAAGAGAAGGTGGGGGACAATGTGGAGTCTAATCAACAACCCAATAATCAAAGCCATACCAGTATTCCATAAAATATTTAAATACTCAATAGCTATTGTTAGTGATGGATTCTGTGATGCATATTGTATGTACATATATAGTTTTATATATATTTATCCATACTTTTGGATAATATGAGAGGAATGACCTGATTTGTGACCAATGTGTTTGTTTTATAACTTAGTTATGAAGAAAATAACTCTGACAAACCATCCTTCACTTTAACATCATTACAAATTTGACAATAATGTGATAAATATTATTGTGTTTTGTAATGAAAAATACAATGTTTACAATTCTTAAAGGCAGATAAAATGTTTAGAACTCTAATCAGTGAATGCCTTTAATGAGTTCAGTGTGTGAAGTGAATGTGAATAAAACTTTAACTCTGATGCATCATAGAAGATTTTACTTAAAAATTGACTTTTGTATGTTGTGCAGATAGTTCTCAATAGAACATTGAAAAAATAAAATAATGTACATATACCACATTTTATATGTAAATATATAAAAATTAGGTTTATAGCTAGTAATTCTATAATTGTACATTATTGGATGGATGTGGAGGGTATCTGTTTACAATTTTATGAATGTTTGATGATTGCTTTCAAAAGTAAAGTTCGTCATAACATCTCGTGAAATTGATTTAGGTTTCTTTTTTGTATAATTTATATTCAACAATTTTTAATAAGCATTAGTATACTAAGTGCGATTTTTTTAATTTAATCATATACTGATTGTATTTAATCATATATAAGTTATGGTGTATATATATATATATTCACAATTAAAAAATATATTTGAATTGTAAGTATACATATAAAAATATATTTCTTAATTGATAATTAATGAAATAGGAGTCTTTTTTTAAAGATAACACTAAATTTGGAAAATTAGTAACACTAAATTTAAAGGAAAATATAGATTAACTAGGTAAACTAAAAAAATTGGCAATTTAAAGAAATAATTGTCAATAAATTAATGTATATATTTAATACAATTTATAATAAAGTGCCATTGTTTTACTAATCAGTCCTTCAATTCAATCAAGTCTTGATCATTTTTTTCCCGTATTATACATGCGATACCTTTTTCTTGCATCTATACATCCTTCTGATTTTCTTGATGTCATTTTTACTCAAACCATCTCTTTGCCCAATTTTCACTCCATGCACCTGAGGACAGTAACCCCGTTATCGTGGAACAATGTAATATTGCATATATTTAAACATGTATAGTAAATTCACTGGGTCATCATCTGTAGCGACGGCGCCGACAATATGCTTGATCGGCGGTAAGTACAACACTGCGTTACCAACTTGATTCAACTGCTGAGTCGAACATCTGATACTGATGAGTTTAAGCTGGGACCAAAGAAGCCGGAGGGGACAGAAAATTGCACGAGTTTCAGAAATTCCCACAGCCTCCTCCTAGAACCATAAGCTCTTGCGTGGATTATGTTACTTGCCTTAGGAACGATAGTGGGCTGTCCATTCTTAGAGAAGGCCGTTTCCGAATAGTGCATCACGCTGGAATAATCGTACTGTATCCCTTGGCCATCGGATGTGCCTCTTTCCGCCTTTTTAAAATTGTATTCAGTTCCTAGAATCATATTATTCCCTTTACCTTCGCTCATTCATTGCATTAGTTTCTTTTATATAGTACTACCCCGCCTAACTATTTGTGGTGTCTGCTTATTGCATGTGTGTGGGAGGACCGTTCTCAGGGATGCACCTTGTGCGTATATGATTATGGGGGTGTTTGCGTCCAGTCGATGGGTTTGAGTTAATCACAATCCCGTATTTAATCAATTGAAAACTTACCGGACTGAATGTTTTCGCTCCGAATGGTAACGTAGTCGTCGCGTTCCCACCTGTTCTGTTCGTGGAGGAAGCCGAGCGCGTGCATTAGCTCATGTACGACAGTTCCGACCTTGGTCATGCATCCTGGGTTCTGAAGATTGACGACTTGGGCTCCTCCAGTCCTGCCGACGGACGACCAGCATCCCGAATTGCCGCTCTCGATAACGATGTAATCATTCTCGGTCGTGTGCGGGACGAACCTGACACACGTGTTCCGATGGTACTCGGCGAAAGCGCTCTGTATCAAATCCCGGTCAGCGGTGCCTGAAATCGAAGAGTAGCCGTAAAAGCGGCAAGGAAGTGGGACAACAGCATAACGATACCACTTATGATATGGTCATATACTGGATAAATTTCCACTCCTTGCCATCGTATTCATGAATCTCGTTCAATATAAAAACTAGAAGCTCGCGCAGACAGAATGATCCCGAGGAACCCAACACATTTACGTGCTTCTCTCAATCTATAGATGGTAAGACAGAGTAAAAAATACGGTGGGCCGGCTAACAGGAGACTAGAAGTGTGAATCCCGTAGAATTTGCAGAGGAACAACATTTCCAATGTACAATAAATTCATTTGGACTTAAATGCTTTATAGTATCGTTCTCTCAGGATATTACTAAGCTTGGAAATACCGAGCGTCGAATATATCTGTATACGTAAAAAATTGCTTCTGTACAATAAGAACAATTTAGAACAAACACCGTTACAATCGGGGTGGTCTCAGGGTTGTATGTTACGAGGAAGCGAGGATCCTGCGGCATTCGCAAGGGGACGACAGGGGTCATTTAGAGGTCATGGAGCGTTATTCGCGCCTAGTATATCTTGACTTTGAGAGGCCACCGGGACCGTGATACTCGAGGGGTAGATTTGTAGATCCGTTAAAATTGTCAAGCGGGTGAACCATGATTTAGGGTCATTTAGGGGTCACGAGGTTAAAAATAATAGCTCACCAACAGGGTAGGAAGCTACCCTTTAGGATGATTCTAGGATGATCCCTTTAATATCGCAAGAATCGGTCCGAATATCAGTCACTCGGTGAGGAGAAATCCATCATCATTTACTTACTGAAATATCCGTTGATTTTATACGGGACAGTGCCGGATTTCCATCTTGAAGAGAAGCTGGTAACGCCGTTTCTTGTCAGCGGTTTCAGGTTGGGCGGAAAAAGTATGTCGCCCTCCGGGTATTCTCCGAGCTCTTCGGGGTTACCGCCGCGGCTCGGATTCCAGTTTGAAACGGTTTTGCCTGAAAGTTCGCGAAGATTAAAGAATCGGTTTTAAATTGGCGTGACCACTTTGGCAACAACAGTGGGCAAGTCACTGTTCGACAATGTCCGATCGGAATGGCGCGTTCTTTCTTCGTAGAATAGGAGCTATTAACAAAATGTTCAAAATTTTAATTTACGCATATTTTAAATTTTACCCGTGGAATTTTTCGGTGCCGAAAAGAGGAGTTCTCCGAAACTGTAGAGCAGATCCATCAGACTCTGTTCAAATTCCTCGTCTTCCGGCTCCACGCCGGTGGCAGAACACGTTGCCAGTAACACTGCACAGAGGGAATATTTGAGTAACAACATTTTTCTAATTCACAACACAAAAGCCGACCGTCCAATTCGGTTGTTCTCGCGCTCAATCGCTGCTTAAATAGACGCTGCCCGCTTGCTTCAGCCCTTATCACTAATTGTCCCGTTCTGAGAAAATGACGGTCGCGTCAAATTGGACACATTCGAACGAGGTTATCGGACAGTTCTGTCCAGTGTACGAAAAGTCCGGCATTTGCATATCGTCGCCATATCGGCGGGTACTTATTGGGCACTGAAACTTATAATACCAGCTCCGGTGTTCGGCGCCGGTTCGAATAGAGCGGACGGATGAAACTTGGCCCAAGTAATTGTTCGGTGATAGGCTCACTTCGGTTCTAGGCATTAGAACGAAGATAATTTTTTTTTCAACTATTTTTAACACATGGTAATATCTCATTCGATATGCGAAGAAAGGTGTTAGGGAGGTATATTATTAAGATAATTGGTTATTAGTCAGTTATCTCCACTTATTATTGGGTTCAGATACAATCGCCATTATTAATAAATATAAGAAAATATTAACCCTGCATTCTGCCAGTAGTGCGGGGAATATTTATTCCGTTAAGCCTTCCTCTGGAACTTCACGTGATTGTGACTAATTAAAATAAATAATAAAAAAAACCGTCATTGTCTCCGTTGGCCAATTCGCTCCGTGACCTAGATCGGTTTCCCGTATCGCCAGTAGCATACACACCATCGATAAAGAATGATGGTTGTGAATTTTAAATAATCCATAAAATAAAGCGGAATATTAAATATCATTAATTACGGAAGTTTGTTTCCGGTCGAAGCAACGCCGGTCCAACGACGTTCTACTGACGAAGGGGGAACGTCGAAACCCGTTCAGATTAGGACCGAACACGGCTGAATGGGACAAAAAATTGCTGCAATTATGGGCATTTATAAATTTTCTTGCACAATAAAACCCTATAAAAAAATTTATAAACTAATCCATCAGTTTATTGGTTCAAGGCAATGAACCTTCTTTGACCCGCTTTGTTAATAACAAATTTGATATGGCTGCCATCGGCATGTTTATTTAAATTAGAAAGTAGACCAACAATTTGTGCCAAGGATACATTTTGTTTTTCTTTTTAAAGGAACGAATTCAATTCATCATCAAACTCAATTCATAAAAATAAAAAAATTACGTTATCCGAATACAACGAATAAATGATGAAATAAATAAATTAAAATTTATTCGAAGAATATATAATTTTTAAGGATTTTCAAATGTGAGTTGTTTACGATTCCAGATTATTTTCAGTTGTATAGGGTTAATTAAGGATGAATTGTTGACAGTTGTGTCTATTGGCACAACAGAGAGTCGCATATTTGTGATTGATGAAACAACAAGAAATAAATACGAGAATTTCTGTTTATTTCTGCAATAGTGCAATCTGGAGTGGTTCGGGACCAGCAGCCTTACCAGGTTAGAGACTTCATGCATCGTTTTATAGAAAATTACAGCCTTTTTTTTATATTAAAAAACTATTAATATAGTCTTGGCGTTGACAGAATTCATCACCATTTAGCCTATTACTATGATTTAAGGGATTACTTTTGTTAGGTTGAGAATAAAACCAAACTTGGTTTTACATAATTGGTTCAACATAATTTAATGAAAACGTAGGAAATTCGCCAATTCTAAACGTTTTATTTCATGTTAAGTCAAAAACAATCATTTTCTATTTCCTAAATACATAAATTTTAATAGCCATAATGAAATAAGAAGAAAAAACAGCTAACAGGCTAAGGGAAAAAAGCCTAGATCAACCATTATTCGGTGTGTAAAAAGTTGACAATATTTCTTAAAAGCCCAGCTTGTTTTATCGGCATCCTTTATATCTATTTAATTCCAATGACATATCTCTTAGAGAAGGGGAAATGAAGTAATGCCAAGATAAGGAACCATCGATTTCAGTAGATGGTACTCAGCCAAGCTTGTGTCTAGATCAGTATTGTGTTTTTTTTTGTCTTTACTATAATTTATTTCAAAGTGATCTAACAGTTTATATTTATTCGTATATTTATTATTTTGCTCGTGTTCTATTTTACGCTCAGTTAATTTTTTATTCCACTCAAAGTAATTACCTCGGCATCAGTGTTGATTTATTATCAAGTAAGGACATTTCAGGTCATAATGTGTACTCAGTGCAATATTCTACTGCAAATTTTATTTTCGTTATTCCGCCACAAATATCGGGTCTTGAACGTTTGAAGAAAGAGTTGATGTTGGCAGTTTGAATTCATAATGCGTGCGAGAAACAATTATAGATTCGCGTTGTTTTTGATTGTCCTTATAATTATAAATGATGGCTCCTTGTTCTTTTTCAGGATACGCCATGCTGAAGATAACAGTGCTCGCAGTCACAGTCTGTGTCTTCCTCTCAGTTGATTCCGCACCGCGCGATGCCATCGACGACTTCTTGGGTATTTTGACAATAATTTTTTGTCATTTTCATACGAACAGCGCTTTAGTAACGTTATTCACTAACCGATATCTGTGATCCCCGTTCATCTTAGCAGTGGTTAGCAAATACCTGCCGCCCTCCCCTCCGGTTTGTTATTATATAAAAGACTGGGCAATTTTTGAAATTTTTTAGAAAAAGAATAATATTGAGAAATATAAGTAGTAGGGATGCAGAAATGTCGAAAAACACGATTTAAAACTTATTTCTGTCATTAAATCGCTTCGCATCTGTTTGCACTCCTTTCCGCGTTATTTACGAACGGAGGTCCTATAAGTATATTACAAATTATTTAAATAAAATAATTTTTACGCTTTTAAAATTACAGCTCGAGCCAAAGCCCCGTAAATATCCTCGGACTTTCCTCTTGATTTTCTCATTTTTTTTTCAGATTATTCGCTGATCGCCGAACACATGGTGGACTCTTTCCCCTCGATTGAAGACGATTCGGGGCCGGTCGTCGAAGAGGTTTTCGAGCCGCTTATAGTTCCGCAGAAGGCGTACTTACTTGGAGGATAGGTCCAGAAATAATCGTCGAATACGATGATTTTTTCTTTAAATATAATTTAATAAATCAATTTGTCAAACTCATCGCATCGAGATACTTTTCTTAAAGGACCTCATTCGGTAGTTGTAGCAAATAAGAGACCTCTGTTTATTGCTTCGTTTCTAAAAACATTGCTGTAACTATCGATTGGTTGTCTCATCAATAACTAGACTGGATGAAATGAAAAAAAGTTAAAATATAACTGTAACATTCAATTTATATAACTTATTCTCAAATCTACGTTTAAACCACTTTTGAAACCATTTATGTGTTAACTACATTAACTTAACCCTCTATGGGCCGAATTTTTATTTTAAATACAAAAAATTGGGGGAACGAAAAATCAGCAATTATAAACCTATATATGCAAATGAAAAAAACATTGATATTGATATTGGTTGTCTTGACAACGTTATAGGATTAAGATTTATGCACCATCTCAATAATTATTTGGTAAAATCTGGATAAATTGAAATGACCTGAAAGTTATACGGGCCCATAGAGGGTTAAATTAAAAAATTGATGCCGACAATGTAACAAATAAAGTTTATTTAAAAACATTGCTCTCTTCAATTAATATAAATAGATTTTTAATTTTTACTATATAATTTTGTACAATGTGAATCTTAGATATAAAGATTTGAGTGTTTGTATCTGTTCCTCATGCAAATCCACACAGTTTAGCCGATTTTTTACAAACTTGGCACGCGCATCTGTCAGGAAGGAACATTATTATTACACATGTTCTCGTCCAAACGGGATAAGCGATTCAAGTGTTCAGGGGAAGCGGCTGTCGGGCTGATAAGGGCCGTGGCGATGGGTGTTAACAATGTGTCAACAATGAACGTGTTAACAATTGCAATTACCTTTTTGTATAACGCCTGTTTGCATTCAGCGTGAGACATGGCACTGGAAAATATACCGCGTCTGTGAACCAAAATGAGGCTCAGAACCTGCTTGAACTCAGCTTGAACTAAGCGACAATTTTGTGATGCGAGGAATAGATTTTGCTTCTGAGGAGGATAATGCTTTAAACAAGCGTGTTGAACGTTATCTGCATTCCTACCAGTTTACAACACTTAAATAAAACCCCCTGTGTATCCTTACATCTATATAAATTATTGTATAGTAATAGATGTAGTATAACCTGTATTTCATTGTTTATATTTAATTATTTTTCAAATTAAATATATTTTACTCGAAGAATTATATTCCATTTTCAAAAATGTGTAATAAATATAGTGGAAAAATACTTAAAAATATATTATGTGTCTATAATTTTATATAAATTATTATAAAGTTGTAGATGTGGTAAAAACTGTATTTGATAATTTATATTTAATTATTTGTCGAATAAATTATATTTTATTATAATATTTATTTTTATTAACTTATATTAAATTATATTTTATTAACAGCCTGTTGAGCAGTTTGACTATTTAGTTCGGGAAATTTCCGTCAGAGGGCAGCACTGCACGAGAATGTTCAGTTAAGTACACCACCGCACCACCCTGGGGGGAGCGCTAGTGTCTTGGTGCACATGTACCCAACGAACTTTAGTTAAGTACATTGCCGCACCACGCTCAAGAGAGCGCTAGTGTCTTGGTGCAAGAGCATCCAACGAACTTTAGTTAAGTGCACCGCCGTACCACCCTGAGGGGAGCGCTAGTGTCTTGGTGCACATGTACCAAACGAACTTTAGTTAAGTACATTGCCGCACCACGCCCAAGAGAGCGCTAGTGTCTTGGTGCACATGTACCAAACGAACTTTAGTTAAGTACATTGCCGCACCACGCCCAAGAGAGCGCTAGTGTCTTGGTGCACATGTACCAAACGAACTTTAGTTAAGTACATTGCCGCACCACGCCCAAGAGAGCGCTAGTGTCTTGGTGCACATGTACCAAACGAACTTTAGTTAAGTACATTGCCGCACCACGCCCAAGAGAGCGCTAGTGTCTTGGTGCACATGTACCAAACGAACTTTAGTTAAGTACATTGCCGCACCACGCCCAAGAGAGCGCTAGTGTCTTGGTGCACATGTACCAAACGAACTTTAGTTAAGTACATTGCCGCACCACGCCCAAGAGAGCGCTAGTGTCTTGGTGCACATGTACCAAACGAACTTTAGTTAAGTGCACCGCCGTCCCACCCTAAGGGGGGCGGTAGCGTCGCGGGGTAAGTGAACATTTTCCGTGCAGTGCTGCCACCTGGTGGAAATTTCCCGAACTAGATGAGTCATACCGACTCTCGTAACGGTCCGTCATCTGGCGGCGATTTTTCGAACTAAATAGTCAAACCGACCAAATGGCGGCAATTTTTGAATTTAAAAACCTATAATGGCCACCTATAATAAAACATCAGTTTTATATATTTACAGATATTTACATCAATTACTGATATTATTATTTATTAATAACACACGTTTATGACCGAGTGGAAATTATTTTTAAAATGAAATATAATTTATTCGAGAAATAATTAAATATAAATTATCAAATACAGTTTTTACCACATGTTATATAATAATTTATATAAAATTAAAGACACAATATATATATATATATATATATATATATATATATATATATGTATATAAAAGTATTTTTTCCACTAAAGTTATGACATATTTTTATAAGTGGGATAATATAATTTCAGTTTTTGCAGACAGTTTTATTCTAGTAGATAGTAGTAATTATTTTTAAATTAAAATATAATTTATGCGCGAATAGTTAAATATAGACGATCAAATACAGTTTTTACTAGTCAAACTCGACGGTTGTTACTATATAATGCGACTAAAATGTAGTTTTTCATTGCGAAAAGTGCTGAAAACTTGTTTTTCACCGCAACCGGTCTAGAAACAGGATTTTCATTACAAAACAAAGGCTAACAAGTGGTTTCCAAGATCAAAAAGACGTCTTGGGTACACAACCGGTTTTTCATCGCTAGATGAAGCCTAAAAAGTAGGTTTTTTTTATTTTCCTTTATGGCGCAAGTACTTCTCACCTGAGGACCACTTTTGACAGAATACGCAAGTGAAGTAAGTGACAGAGCAAACAGGATGTGTTGGGACAAGCACCCCACGCGCCAAAGTGACAAAAACTGCTACTGAGGATGGCCAGCAACCGAAACCGGTCTAGCAAAAGACCAAACTGGCGAGAGGAGACGGAAGAGAGCGAGAACTGCGGTCCCTTCAACCCTCGCAGGCCACTAAACAGGCATTCCAAACTGAAAACAAATATATTTTTACAAGATGCTTTAGTTCTGATAATTCCCTCAGTAAACATGACCTCGCATCGGTTTGCGGTAGTGCGACTACGGGCTCATTAGATTTGCCTAATTAAACCGCAACAGCAAGTTAGTCACACTTATTATGCTCGCCTTGATTGATGTTTTTTTGGCCCGTTAATAATTACACGTTAATGCCAGTAGCTCGGTTATGAGGACAAAGGATGGGGTAAAAACAATGGCACTTGTGCAAATCTCATTAGTCGGGAGATACACAAAACTGCCCTCGTCATAAATATATAAATAGATCAATGTATCTGATTTTTCAGTTATTGCTGTCTGAAAATCCGTCAGCGAGTATTCACACTCAGGTACCATCGTTTATTACTTTTTGCTATCATTTAGTCGATTGGGGTAATAAATGCGAATTGAAGTTTATTACGAATATTTAGATAATTCTGAGAATATATATTTTGAATAATTTTATGCTTCCAACACTTGAAATTATCACCTACACATGTACAGTACTTGTAGAGGCTCATATTTATATTAAAAATATAAATCTGCCATCCAAAGCGCGTCGGATATTTGTCAGTGAATTTTGTCTAATTAGTGTAAATTCTGATTTCAGGTAAAAATGGCCAAACACTTGTTCGTCTTCGCTCTCATTGGTCTGGCGATGATCGCTTTCGTCAGCAGCTCCCCGGTCGATGGCTCCACGCAAGTCGAAGTTGAAGAGCTCGACGGAGGTAATTGTGATTTTACAAAAACAAATGTGTTATTTGAAAAGCCCGAACCGCGAATAATAAGAAGAAGGACTAATCGGGCTGTGTTCCAGGGACTGGAATACCGTAGTTCTTGCAATCTTCAATCTCCATTCGCTGATTTTGCCCATGCGCCAGACCGGTTTCCGCTTCTCGCCGTTCTCAATCGCTTTCCCCTCAGTAAATTAGTGACTGGCGTCCGCCTCCCTTCAGACAGTGATAGTGTAAAGGGCGAAACAGTGGCCTGTTTACCGGCTGTTGAATGTGTAATTCAATTAAGAAAGCACGAGTGCGCGATACGCAAAATATTCTCAAGTCAACTCAGTGATACCAAAGTTGCCAACAACGGTTTCCTAATTCTCCAGTTCGACTCCGGCAGTGGCGAGAAGCCGAAACCGGTCTGGAATGGATGGGCCAGGAAATTCATTATTTCCGGCCGATATTAATTTTTTTTTCTCGCGAGTCTTTCGCGTTTTAACATCTTTTTCGCATTTACAGGCGACGCAGATTTCGACGACGAAGCGCCAAGGTTCCTTTTGCCCCTTTTGCTTCTGCAGGTACCCGGTATCAAGGAAAAAGTGACCGACCCACTCGTAAACGTCATCAAGGATAAAATCAATGGTTAGATCTTGATCGACCGTACAACACCCATACTCTCCATCGTGGAACTGTGTAATCATAAAAATAAAGAACTTTAAAAAGAGAACTGTACAACGCATGAAACCTCCCCACCTCCTTTGTCACAAAAACAAGAAGTGAACGTCATTTATTATATATAAGTAATGAAAGTTTCCTGAAAGTCTTCTGAGGAAGGATTGGCTCCTACCAGAGGAAGGTTCCTTTTGGCGACACTGTCGCTAACTTATATAATAGAGGAACTTGATATCTAAGAATAATATTTTAATCCTGAAATTTAATCGGAAGTCTTCGAAATATCACGATCCGATTATATGTATCCTGTCTGCTCTCGTTTTTGACACTACGAAAGGCCGGTTTCGGGAACTCGCCGTAGTCAGTAGCTTTCCAGTAATTCACCGGAATATTCAAGCATAAGTGATACTACGAATCATACTTCAGCGATTCCTTTCATGTCTCACTGTAATAATAATATCAAAACCATAAACCGGAATGGATCTTCAGTGAAAAAACCTTCTGTCCCATCCTCTTCTCTCGTCGAGATTTGTTATCTTTCTTCCTTTATTCCTGTTTTAATCCTGCCATTTAAAAATGTCTTAAAATCGCTAGAATATTCTTACAGAAGGGCTTTAGGCTCAAAAGAAGTCTGTCTGCATGTTAGAGTTTTCCTGTGTTTGGAAACCACCTAAGCGAGCTCCGGTGGAAAGGTTGTTGTCCGCTCCCGACGTTTCGGATCTGCTACTGGTTTCACAATCAGGGTCCAACCGAAGAGTAAATCAACTTGTATATAGGAATCCTCTATATACCTGGATTCCGTATATATAACCATTAAGGAAAAGCCGAGAGGGTCGCAGAAGCCGAAGAGCGTAAACCCTTCCACTGGAGCTCGCTTAGGTGGTTTCCAGGCTTAATAACCCGGTGGTTAACCCCTGCTGACCGAGGTTCTTCCCACAGTATTAACTGATTCTATAGATTCTATCTATATGAAAATTGTATCTATTATAATGTATTTATCACTGCTGGCTAACGCATTAAAAAATGAACCCGCTCAATTAGAAGGGAATTTAATTTAATTCATCATTTCAGGTCGTAGACGTTTAAACCGTGTCGACCAGTGTCGGCTTTGCTACTTAAACATTTTAAAATAGCTCGAATTTCCTGTAAAAAAAGTACCGAACCTTTTTTCGGCTTCCCGCCATCGTCAGTAGCATTCCGCGAGTTACCAGAACGGAATGTGCTGGTCTAATGTCAAGCGTGTATACCCACATTGAAAGAATTTATTCTCTTTGCCCGATTGTCATGGTAGCGCTGATGTGGTCTGTCACTCTCTGTTCAACTACTTGAATCGCACTATTGACACACTTATAAAAAAGAAAATAGGAAATGCTTTCATACTTTCATATCTGTCGGTTGTTAAATGGTCTAGCCCATCCTCCACTAACCTAATAGTACGAACTCTCCCTGCCTTCGATGTACAGTGAAATCCCAACAGACTCGTCAGTCGTCAGTGGTTCGGGGCATGACATCAGTCGATTCCGAAACAAGGGCCCCTTTAATAAAGCGCTCTTTTAATCTACAGTTCCAATTGTTATTAATTAATAGGTTGAATTTAGTTTTAATACAGGGGAGAAGGAGCGGGCCGCACAAAATGTCCACAACAGTTGTTGTTGGACGAGCGCCACCTGTGCAAACCGAATCTCTTAATTAGACCAATTACGCCATTTATAAAACAAATGCTCATTAAATATAGTACATTTGTCAGTCACTTCTCACAGAGTACACTCGCTCTCCGTTTGTGCCAGTTGAAAGTGATATAAGCCACGCAGGTAAATTTATTAAAGTAAGATTAAAAACAAATTGAACAGTAGTTTAGAGGATCGTTTAAATTGAACGAGACAATTTATACAAGTGGATTTCATTCAATTTTATTTATATGCATACGTATATACTGTCCCGGTGGGCCCGTACCGAGGTGTGAAAATGACGGGAAATAATTGATCAGAATGTGTTTTCAAGAGGAACAAGCTTCGGGTAAATAATTTGCGCGAGAGTTAAATCGATTGGTTACGTTCGGTAAAACTCGTTCCTCGCAAATTTCACTTATCCAGTTCACGCTTTACGGTGCAGGCTAGGGCGTTTATGTACAATGCTCAATTTGTATAATATATCCGGCTGATACCGAAATTGTTGTGCCTGTTTTGCGGAGGAATCGAACGAGATGGCTAAACTACTGTCGCTCCTGGCTTTCGCCCTGGTTGTGGTTTTGTTCGCGATGCTCTGTCCGGCGAGGGCCAACGACGACGACATCTACTACGAGGAGGACGAAGAGGACACAGAGTGGCATGACTATTACGACGAAGACGATGGAGCAACCGAGGGTAAGCGTGTGAAATTGTGAAAGGAAAAAAAATCTTGAAATATCTAAGCAACATTGAAACGAGCACTAACCACAATCGACAACAATGGAGGAGAAACCCACTGGTTTCCACCCTTTTTTTTATTTATTACATTTTTTTAATAAATATATAGGTGGCCACTTCCTTTTCAGGCGTCCGTAGGGAACGTTTGGAATGTCGACGATTGAATTAGGACGATGGGTAATTCGAGAGTGGGATTCGGTATATTTCTGTATGGCTAGGTCGCGGACAAACGGGAAATATTTAAGAAAAAAAAAATTCAAAACCAAAAGTTTTGACTCGCCCAGCCGTTTAATGTTGGCATAAAAACGCTGTACAGCGGGTTGAAAACTTTATTGAAACTCCTATTGGGGGACTCCTGTCTTTATCGTCGGTATATATCTGCAATCGCCCATACTTTAAACTACATTTTATCGGCGTGAAGGTTAATAAGAAACAATTCAAAAACCTCAGCTTACAGGAACAACTATAAATTTAGAAAAAATCAAAATGAAGGCATAATCTGCTTACAATATTTCCACCTATTTTTATATTGTTATAAATATATATACATAGATATTCATTTACTTAATGTTGGACTCTCGCTGCTGGCGTTGCAACCCGCTACTTAGTTATGGGTCAAAAAGTAATTAATGGCTAAAATATAGCATTATAATAATAAGTGCCCATTTTCCTGTTAGTATGTAGCAACACTGCAGGTGCATAGCGACGCGCAGTAATGCAGTATGACAAATAAACAAATATGACATTCAGAGCAAGAAAATAATTTAATGTCAATTTTAAATACGCTCGCACAAACATATTATGAGCATAAAATTGGGCCAACATGGCAATTTATTGTATTATCGGTCCTTATAATATGTAAAATTGAAATTCTAAAATTCTCTCCCGAAGCGGCCATCTGATGCAAAATAAAGATTGTTCCATTGAACAGAAGTGTTTATCTAAAATCATGTGAGCGATACATCAGACACGTTTTCTATCAGGAAGAATTTGTTTACGCTCCTTTTTTACTTTTCTTATATAAGGCTCCAATTCAATACTTCTTCCTTCGTTTGTCGAAGTGGCAATTTAACTAATAACATCTGACACTTGTTTTAATTACGCTAGAGATTTTGGCAGCCGATTCCATCAATATTTCGAATTATAGTTCCAACGGAATGCTACTGATGATGGCTTGAGCCCGAACCGCTCCTGCATAAGAATAAATAGAGGAATGCATATTTCTAGAAGAATAAAAAATGAAAGAACTTACCGGATTTCTGTTAGGTAGGTTGTTCCCTGGCCGACTGCTTTCCATGAAATGTGAAGTTAATAAGGCCGCCGCTCTCTACACCATTGTGGAGATTAACCCTATATAATGAGTTTAGGTTAAGGATAATGAGTAATTGAAGGATAAATTCTTCCAGGAGTTCCGGTACTAGGAATTCGACTGTAATAGGAATTGAAAATATATTGCACGAATTGCATTTTAGAAATGCTGGAAAAAGATCCTCAGTTTCTCTATAGTTTTTTTAAATACAGAATATACATACTGGTCTATTGGTTTTCTTTATATCAAGATAAAAAAAATCGTTCAATATCAATACAACTTTCCAGCGTCTCAAAAAATTAATGATCTTGGGCTCATTGTTACCGTTGGTTCCTTCTCGCCTAATTTTCTTTAGGTATATCCTTCCACGTATCCGAGCGAAGCGCTGTCTACAGACGGTGGGCGGAACTACGAGTTTGGGTAACTCCAAGAAACTGCTAATTATTTTCAAATTCCTGTACCGCAAATTTCCCGTCGAATTTGTACTGATGTTGTGTAAAATATTGATTTTTGTATGTGCGCAGATGACGAAGGCGCCAGGTCGTTCGGTATTGCCGGCCAAGTGGCCATGGCTGTAGCCAATCAGGCTGTCAATTTCTGGAAGCACCTGCAGGACTAAGCCGAGGAATGTGATGAAGGGAAGGCGAGCCTCAGACATCGACTGGACGGGCAGAAGATATATAAATTCAAACCGACAATAAATTCTCCCCAATGTGCCGTCCGACAAACATGTATCAATCAAATAAACGTTTATTGATTCACTCTTCTATCCATACTTCCGTAAGCTGTAGATCGATAGAACCCGACAACGGATATAGTGATTTTCAAACGGATTACATTCGATGTGCAGTTAATCTGTGCGAAGCTTTCCGCCACCAGAACTTGAATTATCGCTAACTCCAGGTGGGACTTCAGGCCTATAAAGTTTCCCGAGTTGATCCGCTCTCCAGTTGTACCTCGATGATGGTACTGGGGAAAAGGGTCAAAAAACCTTCCACTGGAGCTCCAGTGGTTTCCAAACAGAGGAAACCTCCCGGGCTACCAGAGGGTCCAACTCAAGCGATCCCAACCGAAGTTAGTCATAATTCGAGAATCAAGTTTAACGATAGACTAAACCAAGGGAAATTAATAATACAATGAAAATAGCAAAATAATGTACTGGCAATCGTATGCCACAAAATAAATAAGCTGTTATGGTTACCGTAGATTTCGTGTGTTTCTGTCTCCTCTCGCTGGTAGCGATAGACCAAACCACGAAATCTACGGTATTCCAACCCCTCGCAGACCATAAAACAGGTATGTTAAACTGTTATGGTTAATTATAACTGGGACGATTCTAGATCTGACCCTCTTTTAGCGGTTGTTCATTGAGAAACGACAAAGCCCGTTACTCGATTTTTTCTAATATGTTCCAAATTGTTTGTTATCTAATGGATGCACAAAAATTATTCAATAAAAACAAATCAATGATGTCAATATTTGACTATAATCACGTCTTTTGTCTTTGAAAATATCAAGGGATCTCACACAAAGTTTCAATATGAAATGTAACCTGTTTCTCAAATTAAAAATTGTTTAAAATTGTATTATGTAGTCGAAACATTTTATATATCTACTAAATGACAATGTAAATAGTAAAACAGAAATTGAATAAAATAATTTTCATTTCAATAAGATAATGTAAACGATGCAAGGACTTTTCGGAGGTTGTTATTCAGAATAACTAAAATCCGTTCAATTAGAAGAATTTTTATTGAATTTTTATTTTTATTGTCAATCATAATTGCTAATCACAATAGGGCATAATCCCAATACCATTATAACATTCCGACAGAATACCAACATAATGCCTTAAGTCATTCTATCCTTCCTCCAACATACTTTCTTAGGTTATAATCAGATATTGTTTTTCAATAAAAAATTCTCAACGAACAATTCTCGTGAAACTAGTGCCCCCTGAGTGTGGTGCGGAAATGTACTTAACTAAAGTTCGTTGGGTGCACATGCACCGATTAACTAGCGCACCCCTGAGTGTGGTGCGGAAATGTACTTAACTAAAGTTCGTTGGGTGTACTTGCACCGATTAACTAGATCACTAAAAATAAACTTTTTTCAATAAATTTTGGATCAACAGGAAAACTTTTATGATCGTAAATACGCAATACCAGATAGGTTTCCTGTCATATATTTGGAAGTCAGAACCTAATAGTTGTGACCAGTTGTGTCGAAACCTCTCTAGTGCTATTGTCTGTGCTGCTTCAAATATTCCGTATACGCACGGACATTCGGCAAGCTCGTCCGTATTAAAACAGAGCTTTAAAATCTAGAAATTAAAAAATTTAATTAAAACTAAAAGCTAGGCACGGTTCAATGCATATTTCCCATATTGGTTTCATCTGCTGACAATATCCTCAGCAATTAGGAAGATTCCATTGAAAAACATTTGCCGGGGAAATCCACTTGAACAAACAAAGTTAATAAAAAGATAAACCAATTAATAAAACAGAGGAGTTTTTTATTATTAATTAACGATTTGATTGTGAACAATTAAACGAATATTATTCCACTCCAACGATCAAGTTGTCTGCTGCCGATAGTCACTGTACTTTGAAGATGGTACAGAAAATATTTCGTGAATATAATTAGGATTAAAGAGGTATCCTTTAACAGTTTTTTATATTCTATTAGCTCGGAATGCAGGTATTAAGTATTTCAAGTATAACGTGCAGAAACAATGGTTCAAAAATATAATACTTAGAGCATATGTATGTTCCGCACATAGTGTTTGGGCACTTCCTCAGTTGCGTGAAGTGGCGAGTTGAAGATTTGGGTGATGAGCTAAAGAACATAATTTTTCTAGAAATATGAAGCATTAAAATATAATCATCTTTCTTGCAATCTCCACTGGCTAATTTTGATATGTCGACTAGCTATTAGTGGTATGTCGAGAGATGACTCCTAGACTATGACTGTCACTAGGCCTTTGTGTACCTAGGATAGTGGCTTCCAAATATTTGTTACCGACCACAGTTGGACATCACTCGAGTAATACTATCACTCACGCTATTCTTGACTAATAATGCAATTTTAAATAATATTGAAAAGAACAAAAGAAACCGGCTAACAGAAGAATTTAGTGGCGCTTGCTTGGTTTGATTATCATTGTTTTTATTATTATTTTTTCCTAAATGTACATCGTTTTTCTGGTTTCGTTCGTTTTATATTTATTGTTCGGTTGATTTTTCTTTGTTAAATGGCATTTAAAAATATAAAATAAATAATTTGATATACCTGTTTTGTGGTCTGCGAGGGGTTGGAATACTGTAGGTTCGTGAAGTTTCTGTCTCCTCTCGCTGGTTTGGTCTTTTGCTAGACCGGTTTCGGCTGCTCGCCATGGCGAGCAAACTCACGAACCTACAGTATAAAATAAATATAAAAAATCGCAATATTTTTTTTAATAATATCAAATGTAAAAAAACCAGAGTGAAGTTAGGGTTTTTCAAAATTAAAGATATCTGACGGCCGAGAGAATTTTAAATTTTGCCCAGAAGATAAAGTCTGTCTGCACAGAAACTTCAATTCCATCCGAAGGTGCCGTGGGGGAGCGATCCCGCCGGGCCAATTGTAAATCAGTTATGCTAATTCGTATTAATTATACAAATAAGTTCCTCATTAAAACGTTAATTCGTCTCCAATAATTATTTAACCGCCGCGGGCAATTGGATAAACACGCGGGCGGTCGGAAAGTTCGTTCGGCGTATAAAAGGAAGTTATAAATATGGCGGTACCAATTTAGTGCGTTTATATTAACCGGTCAGCCCAGCAAACACGTAAATCGGGTAATTATTTTCAACCAAACATTTTTGCCTTTAACATTTTTTATTTAAAATCTAAAAAGTAGTTCAGTTCAAACGGTGGTTGAAAATAGAGACTGTGATTTACAAATGAAAAGAGAGAGCCACTCTATCGCCTTTACTGAAAAATGATTTTCGAATGAATATCTCAAATTTATCGATATAAGTCTGTAGCACACAACTTAGTCAGTGCAGCCGGCCTATTTGATTATGATTCTGTTTTATTATGTGATAAAATGTGCGTATTGCAGATGAAATATGGCATCCAAATCTCGTGTTTGGTTCCTTTGCTATCTGATGATGAGCACCTTGATGTTCTCCGCGGTCCCGACCAGGGCCCTGACCGAGCAGGAGGCCGATGAAGTGGCCCGTGAATTGTGGGAAAATTACGTGAAAGAGGTAGAAGAAGCTGAGGAATTCGCCCCGGAAGACCCAGGTACAATCGAATAATACAAGCGTTCCCCTATATGGTCTTAAGCTTCGACAAATCGAAGTTTAAATATTTCTAAACCTAGCTGTCAAGATCTTCTGCAGACAGTACCGAGCCTATTACATCGGGTGTTTGAATAACGAAATCATGTTATTCGCGGCTTAAAATATGCTTGAATTATGCACATATTCGCCGTCATTTTCCGCATCAGTTTTACGGTATCGCCAGCCGGGCAGTAACATAAAAATAATATTAGACATATCGATTCCTTTTAAGGAATACCCTGAGATAGCACTGATCAATTCCCAGTTAAAGTAATGGTTGCATTATTACGTTCTTGACTAACAACGGCGAGAGTAACCGCGCAGCAAGGTCCTTATATACTTTCTTTTTCAATTGTTTGTTCCTATTATTTGAGAAAAAAAAATAGTAGTTTAACATGGGGTCCTCTGTGTACCTGAAGGCAGGGTGTAGTAGGGCGCTTTATTCAATTTTAAATACTGTCCGCGCGGTCACGAATTAATTTTCTTTCTTCGCTGTTTCGCGTTACTCCGGTTATACTCCAGTACAAGAAAGCGTGCCCAAAAAAACATCCGAAGTGCCAAAAGTGACTAGCAAAAGTGGGCTGAGTGGTCTAGCAAAAGACAGAACCAGCGAGAGGAGGCAGAAACACACGAAATCTACTGTATTCCAACCCCTCGCAGACCACAAAACAGGTTTTCTGAACTAATTTTCAATTTCTTCCAGGCAACGATATGGACGAGGACGAGGCGCCGAGGGCATGGGGATTACTGGTGGCGTGGCTCCCGAGAGCGCTTATGGCGGTGGTCCACGGTGTGGCCAAGGCCGGGCCTTTCGTAGCCAAGGGCCTTGCCATGATCAAAAGCAAGGTGTTGGCCGTCGGAGGGAAGTACATGACGAAAGAGGCCGTGAAAGAGGCAGTGACCAGCGCCGCCCAGGAGGGAATCGAAACGCTGGTCGTCGATACGATCGGCTCCAAGATCAAGGACGCCATTATGAAATTTCTGGGCATGGACGGCGAAGACGACGACGACGAGAGCGTCGGTTCCCGTTCGGCCACAGGCCACAAACCCGTCGACCTCGACGCCGACAATATCTACGATTTCTATAACAACAACGAAGCCTGCGACTGCACGTCCAATGTCCAATGCGGCTGCTGCATCTATCCTCCTGATATGGACGGCGGTGGGTCTTACTGCATGCCAACATGTTATCCAACATCATATCTAGTACTAGATTTACTATGTGAAAATATCGTTATTCGATTTTCTGTTTCATCAATAGCATAAATTTGGTAACATATTAGTGTACTTAGGCGCGTCGATTGTCGACGCTTTACCATGGTCATTATTATAGATGGTCTTTTCACGCTTAAGTTCCTGTTTGTCCTAAATGATAATTTACCTTAAGGGTAAATCTGTATTTCCTTTGGGAGTTTGATTTACAATTGATTTACAATTACAATATAGAATTTATTATACCTTACATATTGCTATTGACATTCCTTTCAGGTTGCTTCAACATCACAATTGAAGGGACTTTATGGGATACGAAAACTAGACTTAAGCTGGGAGTGAGCTATGCGGGTGCCAGCATCCTTTCGAGAAGACTTCCAGGTAAAAACTTTGAAAATGTTACTTTTAAATCTTCTATATTGGTCACCACCGTCAACTGCCGATTGTAAGATAACTAAGAAGACCTAATTAAGCGTGAATTAAAAGTGGGATACAAACAGATACAAGATTAAAATTCTAGCTAAGGACTCCCTTAGTGTTAAATAGCACCACTTCACTTATTAATTGAAAAACGATTTGAATTGTGATATTATTCTTGCTGAAACACCGAGGCTTGCATTTTTTACAGCCGTCATCCCCAGCCAAAAGTGCATGAGGTTGGCTCCTCCTTTCCTCACGACCAAGCTCTGCTTCTCGACCCATGGCAGGACTCAAGTCGGCAACAGGATGATACAATGCTTCAGCATTTTCGTCAACAGCAAAGGTACAACCAAGTGCCTCGTTCAGAACAGAAACAACAGGATTTGGTTCAGGGACTAACCATACTGCTGTTACCTCATCCTCAAATAAAATCCAAACAACGGCAACAATCACTTTTTCACTCACCCGATCCAAATAGAACTAATGGCAATTGATTGCGAGCGTTGTCTAGTAAATTTGAACGCAATTTCCGTTGGTAATTAAAAAACCCCAATTCCTACGCCTGTTTATTATTATTGGAAAAATATATAACGTTATAATGCTGTGAGTTGTTTCACCTTTGGGTGGCCAATCAATTTTCTACAAGAAGATCGTGAAATTCCTCGCTGTATCATCATTCCTGAAGATCGAACCGCTCGTGATCAATTCAAATTTGCAGTTGATTAAGAATCCGGTTCACCGCCGAATGTAAACTCAATTTTATTTAGTTTGATAATCTGTTCCTCTGGCGGTATGCTTCACACATCTAAAGAGCATATGTAAAAGACTGCCTCTGTCAATACAAATGGCAAGATACTTTGTCCACTGAAAATATTATCCTGGGAAACATAAAAATATCACTAATCGAGCATTCAGTAGAGCATTGAAATAATTTAATTCAAAATTGGAGGCGGATAATCCAGCTATTTATGTGCCGTGAGCAATTCAAATACAACTTTCAATGTGTGTAATCACAGAATTTGTGTAATCATAGAATTCCTGAATACAATTAGAATAATTTAAAAAGTTAACGAGAGGCTTGTTGTGGTCGTAATGGTTTAGTTCGACTCTGATTTATATATATATATATATATATATATATATATATATATATATATATATCCAACCGGGTTTGTCAGTTGCACGTCCCCTTTCTTTGTCGATCTTGTCGAGGATGCTTCCTACGTATACCTTCCTATATATCCCACCAGACGTAGGACCAAAAAGGGGAGACCATCAATTTCACTGCAAATATTATTTTCAAATTGAAAATAAAAATTTGTCTTGGCATGAAGAATTGACGACAAAAATAAAATAAGAACACCTGGACAATTACTAAGAACAATTAGTTAGGGATCGAACAATAGTGTAAATATACAACGGGGCCATCTCTAAGATAAATTTACGTTAATTGAGGCTTGCTGCAGATTCCAATAACGATTTCGTTTCGGTTTAATAAAGTAACAAATTCCAAATTGGAAACAGGATAATTGTTTCGGTCCATTTGAATCAACAATAATGAATATCTGACAGTTCTGATATAAAAGAAATATTATCAACAAATATTCGTTTCAGTCGTCCGGGAGCTGTTATTAGATTCATTTCAATATCAGTGGCAACGGTCTGTTTTACTTATAGATTAAAATGTTTAACTAACGAAATTTTAAACTATTTATACCGTATTTTGAATATTATTATTCCATCCATACTTTAGGTTACAGTTTCCTCCATTTCGTCTTATTTGTTTTCTTCGGCTTCGTTCCCGAATTCATTTGACTTCCTGAACGATTTTCATTTTGAAAATTTCAGGGCAAAATGGCTGTAAAAAACCTGAAGCTGGCCTTCGTGTGCTACCTGATGATGAGCACACTCGTCTTTTCGATGGCCAAAGACGCCATCTCGGACGAAGAGGCCCAGAAGGTGGCAGCGGACCTGTTGAAAGATTTCGAAAAAGAACTGGACGAATCCGAGTCTAAAGCACTCGAGGACCCAGGTAATATTGTAAACAATATGATTGTAATTAAAATATAATTGTAAAAATAAGAGTTGGTTGCATAGTGAAGCCATGCAAGTTCTACAATAGTGATTTTAATGTTCCACCTGCTCACTACTTGTGGACAAATATCTACTCAGGGATTTTTGTATCCCTTCCAATCTGTTTGGCGTGGTCTATGACTAGTTTTACAATCCTGTCATCGCAGCATCGCATGACAAAATATTATAACATTAATTTTTAATAGGGCAGAACCTTCGAAAGATCGTAGGTTCGTGTGTTTCTGTCTCCTCTCGCTGGTTTGGTCTTTTGCTAGACCGGTTTCGGCCGCTCGCCATCTTCAGTAGCGGTGTTAGTCACTGTTAGCACTTTGGATGTTTTTTGGGCATCCTCACTCTACTGTCACTGTCACTTGTACTCCGGTTATACTCCAGTACAAGAAAGCATGCCCAAAAAACATCCGAAGTGCCAAAAGTGACTAGTAAAAGTGGCCTGAGTGGTCTAGCAAAAGACAGAACCAGCGAGAGGAGACAGCAACATCACGAACCTACAGTATTCCAACCCCTCGCAGGCCACAAAACAGGTATATTAAACTTCGAAAGATCCTTCAAGGGGGTCGACTCCGTGCAAGTCCGGGATTCTTCATCCTTCGCTCATTTGCCTGCCTCATGCAATGTTTATTTGAATTTATTTTCTAGCGGGGTATACGTAAGTATAGTAATTATTGTTCGACATTTTGGACCAATTCTGATAAAACGGAAAACATTTTCCACAGACAACGATTTGGATAACGAAGAGCGACCCAGGTTTCTTTTCTTCCTGCCGTTCCTACCGAAACTGGCCATACTCCTGGTGAAAATAGCCATCAAGGCCGTGCCTTTGATTATCAAGGCGGCCGCGGTCGTGAAAGCGAAGGTGGCCGCGGTGGCCGCCACGAGCCTCACCAAGGCCGCTCTGGCGACGGCAGCGAAGAAGGCGGCCGTCTTCGTCGTCAAGGAAGTGGCCATCGATACAGCTTTCAACTACGTTGTCGACAAAGTCAAGGAGGCGGTGAAGCCCGCGGAGGAGCCCGAACAGCCGCAGGCGCCCGATCCGGCCAAGATACACGCCTACTACGAACAGGGCAGCGAGGTCTGCAGGTGCTGGAAGAAGAAGAAGTGCTCCTGCTGCGTCCAGCCCGAAGGATTTCAAGCAGGTACTCATACGGCAAATAATCGACCAAAGAATTAATGTTTACATAAACTTGTCGCTATTTTGATACGACTTATTCTTTACAGTGCTACGTAAAAATTCAGACTCAACCTTCCTAGAAACGGTAGTTACGTATGTATTAGATATGTTCACTATCTCCACTTCCTTATTTGCTCTTAGGCAACATCAGTTACGACTTCTTGCCGTCCTCAGTAGCACTGCATGGATAAAACAGCTTAATCATAAGTAATTAATCAGCATTAACACTATCAGACCTGTTTATAGATATCTCGGACGAAGACATGTTTTAAGTGGATTTCTTAAATCTTACAGTGGCCAGTGGTTTACGCTGCCATTTTTCCTATATTTTTCTTGTTAATAATTAGCGGCCGAAACCGGTCCGACATAGGACCAAACCGGCGGGAGGGAAAAATATATAGAAAGAGTTGTGTTTATATTGAGGTATATAATGGATGTCAACTATTGGTGCAAGACCTGTTGCGCAGATGGAACAGTTAATCTCAAATCCGATATACCTAAGGTATACATTATTTTCTTTTGTTCAAGGTTGCTTCAATATGACAATGAAGGAGTCGCTCTGGAATAAAGACAGCAAAATTAAAATCGGAGTCTTTTACGGCGGTAAAATGATAGTTACGAGACGCATCAAAGGTAAGACGTCATAAGATGTTAGTTCTATTTCCTTTTAAAACAGTGAAAATAAAGCTTTTGTATAGCCGGGCGACTGGTTCTTAAAAATTAATGTCTGAACTAATTTATTTTCTCTCAATCGTGCGCTTAATCTTGCCTCTGCGAATGAGAATACCCGAGGAAATGAGACCTGGTGTTTGCTCACCTGATGTTCACCGTTTGTTCAACCCAACGATCGGATGAACGATGAATGATGAATTTCGCGGTTGGCACAGTTCACAGGCCGAGGCAAAGGTGCTCTTACCTGCCGAAGCCGTTCGACAAGACGAACCTCTGCATATCCAGCTACGGCAGGTCCGTGCTCCGTAGAGAGGTGACCCAATGCTTCAGCGTCTATTTCAACAACAGAGGCATCTCCAAGTGCATCATACAGGACAAGAACCTCAAGCTTCATTTCGAAGACCAGTGAAAGAAAGTATGACAAAAAAAAGGATGAACAGAATAAACGAAAGTTCAAAAAATGCAATCCCCTCAGAATACGGTTTCCGCCCGTTTCCACAGTCCTTTTCCCGTGCAATATTATTTTTGGTTATTTCTAATAATAATATTCCTAAATAATTTATTTGGTTATTATATTTAGCCTAAAAGAACACATCTCTTCTGTTGTTCTTTCAGTGATCCATTTTAATCTAAATAACATTTGCTGCAAATAAAAAACAAACTGTCTACAAGAACAAAAACAAAAACATTGAAAGGTTTCAACGCAATTACACAGAACCCTGGGATTTGTTGAATAAGTATGTAAACATGTTTCCGTTTTGATTATTACCTCCCACATGAATTTAGAATTTCGGATTTCACACGAACTGCTGATTGCACAAATTTACTAACGTTACTAAAGATGCCAGCAAGCTGGCACAAGGCTTAATTATCTAGTCGAGACTGAAAGAGCGTTTTCAAAGCATTCACAACCTTCGTCCATCAGCAGTTACTTTAGGAACTGTTACTATTCATTCTTTTAACATACCTGTTTTGTGGTCTGCGAGGGGTTGGAATACCGTAGATGCGTTGTGTTTCTGTCTCCTCTCGCTGGTTTGATCTTTTGCTAGACCGGTTTCGGCCGATACTGAAGATGACGAGTAGCCGAAACCCAGCTGCTCGCCATTTTCAGTAGCGGCCGAAACCGGTCTAGCAAAAGATCAAACAAGCGAGAGGAGACAAAAACACAACAAATCTATTCATTCTTTCTTACCTCGTACGATGATATTTTCAATTTTCCCATTGAGCAAGAAAGCAAATATAGAAATAAGGCGTTAGTATTCAACGGTTTTTAATAATAGATAATCAGCTGAACAAATCGGTGATGTGTTTGCACTCGTAAATATAAAGTCGGGAATTGAGAACGGTGTTTATCCTGCTTAAACATAATGTTGGTATAAAAGGTATCGCCTGCGATTACGAACTCAGTTCACTCCTTAAATCACCTCGAGGATTCGTTGGGGCATCCGCAGGTAGGTAATACCATATTTACAAACCGCCCTGCTTCTTCTGTTCCACCGTCGTCCATTTCCCAATTTTTAAACGCTGTGTTTTCTTACAAAAGATCAAGATGTCGTACAAGAAAGGGCTCATCCTTCCTCTTCTGTTTCTGGCCGCTCTCCTTCTGTCTGTCGAAGCGCAGACAGGAACGATTCCGGCGTGCGCTAAAGGTTGTATATAAGTTTTAAATTTCTCAATTTTTAATAATAATGTTGATAAATAATATTTTAAATTATCACTAACTAACGGTTTATTCAGAATATTCCTCCCTGTAAAATTTGACGATGAAATCTCTACGGTCAAGTTGAACGCTCGGATGGTTAAAGAACGTTAAAGGAGTAGTCGGAATGGACTGCATGAAGTCTCCAAGAATAATAATTAATACGATTATGGTTTGGATTAAGGGTTTTAGATATAACAATCTCTAAAATTCTAGGTATATTATGTTAAAATATAAACGGTCCTTACAGGTATTGCGAAAGTCCTGAAGAGTCCCGCCTGCGATCTGTTGCCAGACTTCGCCGGCTTCAATCTAAGCTCCTTCGTAGACCTCCTGGGCGGGTCGATGGAGAAAGTTAAAGCCGTAACAAATACAGTGAGAACCCCTGGAAAAATCGATCCGAGAAAATAACAGAAATAACTAAATAAATTGTATCCAGAAATTATGTTGTTTATTCTTCGCCCTTTGCCCAGTCAGTAATATAAAATGTATTTAATGGCCTCAAATATCAATGTAAAAGTATCCTCTTATGACACACTAATAAACAACTTGAGTATATTTTGTAACTTTTTTTTATTTTTCCCCATTTTGATATGAAAAACACATTTTCCTGAAACAATACTTGGATTTCAAATAATTAAACAAGCAATGACTAATTAAATACAAACTTATTTCATAAATAAAAAGAACATGTAATTTATTTTTTTATATAAGTAAAAATCAACATACATTATACATGTCCAAACATATTTTGAATAAATAAATTAAATAATTATTTGTTTTGATTTCACAATGAATACTATTCACTATATAATATTTTCAGTGCTGTTTATTGTTCCATTAATTTATGAATATCCAAGGCTTAATATTTATGTTATATAATAATAATCTACAGTTAAGTATACATTTTTTATCTAATGACTAGTGATCCTACAATAAATTTCAAAGTAAATCATCATAACATTGGCAACAAATATACTAGGAAATGTATTTCAAATATTTCAAAAGAAGCGTCTATCCATTTTATATCATTTCAAAGAAATTAACATAAGGTCTATTCATAACTGAATTATAAATTTAATTTTGTTACAAATAGAAAAATCGTGCTATTTATTTTCCAAAAATATTTGATATTGTTTAAAATAATGAACATTATTAATAATTTTTGTACTCTGCGACATCCATACAACGACTTTAGTTTCTTTTACCATGCACAGATTGGAATAATTTTAAAAAATATTCTATATTCTAACAAATAAACAAATGTTATAAACAAATGTCTATATTATAAACAAATATTAAATTTATGCCTTAATACTGTGTTTTTGTTTTACGTTTATCCTCCTTCCTCTTGCAATAATTGAGTGGATTAAAATAGTCTAATTATGTTTTTAGTCTAAAGTAAATGAAAATGGCACAGTAAAATATATAATAAAAATAAATAATATATTAATATAATGTTCGGTTTCGAATCCGAATGTTAGGTTCATCGATTAGTTAAAACTACTGGTTTACGCTGTTTTTAAATTTCCATTTTATATCCAGAGGAAGCTCCAATAGCAGATGTTGAATATAAGGAACGCCAGCGGGAATACAAGCCTGCTCTTATTGTCTATCCACATGGCAATCTCCTGCGGAGTCATGATGTGGCCGGTTGTGGCGGGCTTGTGAGCTGCCGAAGAATGTTCTCCTGGAGGACCTCCCGAACCTGAAGGCCTTTCAGAGACTGTCGCCGTCGTCTCCTCCTTTTCTTTGATTTCTTTCAACGCCGCTTTGACTCCTCTCGCAAGTTCCCTTCCGCTGAGTTCCTGTAAGTATGTAATTTTAAGTATTTTTTGAAAATATTTCTTACCCCATCCAGTATTACCAAATACTGATTTATCCTAGTTTTTAAAGGTTTATTATTAATAAGATTTATTAGATAAGTAGTAATTTTTAATAATATGTATCCCTCACACTCTTAGATATGAGTTGAACTGCTGCAATACCAAAATCACGTATACGCCACAAGAAAAGCCAAACTTATAATATATATAAATAAATTACGGGATTGGCAACAACGAAGGAATAATAAACTATACATACCTTTTTCTAAATCAACCGAAACCTATGTCAAATAACAAACCAAATTATTGCAGCGCGTAGAAAATATGAAAAACAAAAAATCACTTAAGGAAAACAAACTGAAACATGTACCCGTATTTGGGGAAGACCCTGATATAATAAAGGAACGATTACAATACCTAAGAGGCACTAGAACTATTTTGAGAAACTTTTGAGGGATTTCCATATTCCAAGCGCATAGAGGCAAAGCGCAATTATGGTACAAGAGTGAAGTATAACAAAAATATCATAAAACTTCAGCCAGAGAACAATCTAGAGAATTAATTTGAATTTATTATGACAGTGTTATGAAATAAATATTACCTGCACTGTTCTGTGTCTTGGCCTGACTATGTTCTTTGCAAAGTGCCTCCTTATTTCAGGCGATGATGGACACGAAGAAGACCGTCTCATCCTCATTCTGGGCGGTTTGGTGGACGACAGTGTAGATCTCAAGATATATTTGCTTGTAGGTTTTTTCAGTTCGACTTTGTGCTCTTTACTGAAATTTTGCAGACTTTCATTAGAACTAGAAGTCATTGTAGAAAACTTAAAATTAAATTTCATTACTTTAAATATGACAATTATTAAGTACCACAAATAGACAAACTGTTGTTTTAGGCCAAAACTAAATGGACGATAAGATTGCTTTCAATTTTTCAGCTATACAAAACCGATGAAACGGAGTTATTAACATCGGAATAAAAGATTTCGTTTTAAATTTTGCAACTGCACTATTTCGCTATATATTAAGTCATCTTAATAATTTTTAGAGATTAAAACATTTATTCGTAAGAATAAAATAGATTACAAGAATTATATTTAAATAATATGTATTAATAAAAATTCAATTACTCTCTTCTGTCAATAGTGTTCACGAAAGCGAATTCTGTCAGGGATAAAAAAATGAATGACGTGCATCCAACAGCCCACACGTCATTCGATTTCAGCTGAGACACTTTTGGCAAAGAACTGTCAGACCATGCCAACTGAATAAAGGTCAACATTGTAGACGTGCCTGAAGAGAACGTAAAATTCAGTTAAAATTAAATAGTTAAAAACACTGCATTCCTGTAACGATAAAACGAAGTGGAGAATACCTAGTAAAACCCTGGGAGGGACTTGATCGGCCGCTAACCAAAACGACATCCAAGACAGAATGACTAGCAAGATGCTCGGTACATAGTAGTCCATTAAGTAGAATCCGTACTCCCTTCCTAGGCTGAATATCAAAACCAAAGAAGAATAGTTATATGCTGAAAAACAATAATTTCAAATAACACAGCATATCGGATAAAAAACGGAAAGTTGATGATTGCAACAATACAAATATTCCTGGTGATTGTGGTTATTAATTATTTTAAAAAATGGAATAGTGGCAAAGTCGTTGAATATTTTGATGTGTTTACACTCTGCGACAATAATGTTCATACTACTGGTAAAAGTTTGGTCCCATGGAACAGTAAAGATGGTTGGGAAAGAATTGGTTTTAATTTCAACTATTTAAACGCGGTTATAAGGGCGCCACATCCGACCGAGTTTGATTCTCTGGTAGCGGACCGAATTTTCCCAATTACAAATTTTAATTAACATAATTGATACACAATCGGGTTTAATAAAAGGGGCGTATTTACCTTCGCCACTTCCAATACTAGAGAAATTGTTTTCGGCAGTCTGCACTTCCATGTTCATCAGAAAAAATTCAGACAGATTGACGTCGTCTTCTTTCATCACGGCCGGTGAGTGTTTATCCCATTCCAGTACGAGATCCTTTGAATTGTACCTCCCTATTAAAAATTATTATTTTCGTTATACTTTAATTATAAAATAAAAATCTAAATAAATACAATTCAAAAATCCCCGCGTGACTTACAACTGTCAAATATGAGCTGGCATCTCTGTTTGTCGAACGGGAAGTTTCCCAGCTCCATGTTGCACGTTATGGAGGTTTTCAGTCTGAAACAGAGTGAATATGTTTTTTAAAAGAGTAACTTCATTTATGGGTCAGATTGTCCCAACCCTCCATCCAAACTGAAAGTTCAACTCAGAATCAAGCCTTTACCAGATGAAACTTTAGATTTGGGAACTCGTCCCTTCCCTGGCTTCTTCGCTGACATCTCAGAAGGGGATTTATATATCAATATGTTAGAGCTAATAAGCTAAAGTAACCGAAACCTGTTACGACTGTTGAAGAAAGAACAAGAAAGAACGTTTTGTGGGAAATTCACGGCAAATAATTTTTAAGAGCTGAAATAATATTATCAATAAGTCGTCTAAATGTTTACCTGGTAGTGAAAAACACGTTGCCGTCCGGAAGGACTGTGATCAGATCGTCTTTCCTGAGCGGCCCCATGACCAAGCTGTCGTTGGATAGGAATATGTGAGGAGTCCAGATTGACTGCATCAGTCCCTTTTCTCCCATCAGCACCTTCACGTTGGTATTCTGCGCCTCGTAGCTCAGTCTCTGATCTCTCCACTTCAGCTGGAGCAACAGCTGGACTGAAAATTTCTGCGAAAGGAGTCGAGAAAAAAAACAGCGTTATATAAGTAATTTTGAGGTTTATCCAGCCGTCGCCTAGGCAACTGGTGACCCAGTAGAGGATAGCCTTGTCATCAGCAAATTACGCTAGAACAGTGGAGTTTAGGATCTCTTGGTTGTCATACGTCTAGGTCAAGCTCAACATTGCTTTACAGGTTATGAGTCCAAGTCGATTGTTTTGAGTCGGCTATGGAGATTCCAAAGTAAGATCCGTTTGTCTAGATGGAGCTGAATCTGCTGCTTGGTATATCTTTAAAGAATACATTGGAACAGGGTCGCCAACGCCAGGATTGGATATCGGATAAGATGTTCCCGGCGATTGGTGTTTATACGGTTATAATAGCTGTGAATAGAACGTGAAAATGTAAAGCAAAGCGTACCCACCATGTTCTTTCTGGCGGACGTCTTGAGGTGGTAAATGAAAATCTTCGCCTGGACCCTGAGGGGACGTTCTTCGGCAGGTGGCCTGGTCAACATCTCGTACCACCTCCTGTCGGTCAGGCATGAGACCAAAGCGGCTGGACTGTCCTCCACCGACTCTATGCATTGCTTTCGGTCCCTGAAAAATATTTCAAGACATCATATTCCAGTTTAACATACCTGTTTTATGTTCTGCGAGGGGTTGGAATACGGACAACACGAATGTATTTTTGATGGAGAATCCATTGATTCCACTCCTGCCCTTACCGGGTAAATTTCTTTTTATGGCGTGCTTTTCAGGTAGATCGATTCAAATTATTGGAGCGACGGGATGGTTTTGGAATGGAAAGATTTATATCAGGTTTCACGAGGAGTTTTGTACAGCAGTTTGCAACGTAGTTCGGTTCGAGTCTTGTTCGTGGATTCCGCGTGGGAATCGTCTACTTTCTTTTCTGAAAGTTCTTCCAAACTCCTAGAATTGTTTTCCGCGTGTCCAATGTTAAAAGTCGACACGGACGACCTTTCCGGTTAAACGCGGAGAAATCTGTTTCAAGAATTTTTATTCAACGCCCAGAATGCCGATTCGGCGAATATAAACCGTCGCCAGATCCACCTTCAGGGCTATGTGCATTACTTACTTATATCTTACGGGTTACAACCGGCCGGGATAACTGTGATTATAGGACTGTAAAACATGATAACGGCTGCGGCCTTCTCGGGGATTATGCGAGGTGGGGGAAGAGGCTTTTCACCGCGAGTTAGGATCGAAGCTAAACGTACGGCGGAAGATTCTGCAGCGTCAAATTGACTTAGGGCGAGCGCCGTGACCGTGAATTAATTTCTCGATTTTCGTACGCCCGTCCCGGAACTTTATTGTCGGGCCCGTTCAGATCAGTCGATAACTCGACACATTTTAGGACGCAATGAGCGAAAACGACGACACACCTGTAGTATAGAATGAACAAACAGTGTCATCTTTATTCTCACTCTCACAAAAAAAAGTTTTGTCGCAGTACAAATATTGATACGCGGACAGCGTAAATACATTTCTGTTTGTTGTGCAAATGTCTTGGTTGTTCGTCATTCTGAAAAGCCTTGAATATATAATTCGTAGTAAAATTATAATTCAAAAATTATAAATAAAAACAACGAAAACACAAAGAGGATTGTGCGTACAGTTAATGAGAAATAACGGACTAGTACATTGCATTATTTTCTTACATAATACATAAAACAAGTCTCTCCCTAAATGGGGATTATGTAGAAAAATAATTTTGTTCAAAAACTGTGTTGAAACTATTCTTTTTACTTTACTTATCCTACAACCCTATTTATTGGTATTTTATATAAAATTGTATCAGAAGAAATTACGATTTTCTGCTCTCATTGGCGCCCGAATTAAAAACGTGAATTAAAGTCGCGTCTACTGAAATCCCGATCTTGGAAAAGATGTGGGATGAGTTATCCATTATCCAATTCCGCCGGGATAATTTCCATTAGTTGGAGAAGATGAAAAACAGTTTATTCGCTTGGGGGTCGCCCGCCCCCAGCCGCCGCCACCGGCTAGAGATAATACCTGTTTGGGGAAGATTAAGAACGAATAATTCTACGCGGTCTGGCCCGTTGATCTCTTTTACGATCTCGCCGAGATAAGATTCATGATTTTTACGATGTTTTTCAAACCTTTTACAGGCGTCGATTTTCGTCCAACTTCAAACGCGGCCCCTCAGAGCAGTTGATCATTTGTATTCTACTTTCGTTTGTACTCATTGACTTGTACTTGCATTTTGAAGTGTAGGTATCGAAAGATATTTTTCCATTCACAACGCCAATATATACGAGCTGCAGTTGTTGAGACTGTTATTTCATTATGCCTGCTATTTCAGTATTTATCCCATTCCAGTACGATGTAAAATGCCTCAGAAGAATTTTGAAACGTCCGTTGAGCACGATGGTTATTGAGATTATTAAGTCGTGACTATCAGTTGCATTGTTGATTCGTCACAGGGACTCTGTCTCTCCAGCAGGCTACCAGTATTGCCTCAGCACTCAATAAATATATGAAACTTTATTTTTCTCAAATTTCGATTCACGGTCTTGTTCAAAATCGTACTGACTGTCAATGTTGATCAGAACCCATCGTGGCATGAGATGTGAGAACATTTCAAACTTGTCTAGCTTCCAGTAGTAATCCGCCCATTATAGAACTTGGACGGTTTCCCTCGTTGAGTCCACTAGCATTATTGGGTAATTTCGTCCCTTACATCGCTCGAGTGTTCGACTTCAATAAAACATAGCTGCAACCATTTTGGTTTGAACCGTCTGCGGTTAATAGAGGGATAAAGGAAACCAAAAGAAAGGTCTCGTCATTCGGCTATTGTCCCAAACACATTATGTACACCGGTCTATGGGCCCAATTGCTACACTAAACGTCACACTTTCTTGAGTGCTAAAGCGTAAAACCGGTCTACATTCAAGAGCGGTTGAATTGAGCGCGTGTGCTAGAAACCTGTGTACTGTAAGGCCTAATGGAACCATAGGCAAAAGTGATTTGAAGAGGCACTATAGGCTCTATATGAGAGCGTGAATTATTTGAGAATCCGCGACTGCTTCTCAAATTGACTCGGTATTTTTTCGCCCAAAATTCAATTATAAAGCAGAGTTGAATTCTCAACGGACGGTTGATCAGGTGACTATTTAACACATGGGATTTAAAACGGCGACAATCCAGTGCTGTCTGCACAAATACTGTGCTCGATCTGTTGACTCGAAGGCTTCCCCATCATCAGATGAATTGACCTGCTGCACTAATGAATAAAACATCGGAATCGTGTTGCCGAATAAATTCATTTCCAAGGAGAGACCGCGATCGGTTTACGATTGAAATACTATTCTGAATTCAACCAAACAAATTTTATTTTCAGGATATATCAGGTTTTATAACGGTTATTTGGATCGTACTCCATAGTGTGGACTGTATGGGGTCTGGTCAATTAGTAAATGAGATCTGTAGTACATTCCATCGGTGATAGCTTCGGGATTCGGTAGGGAGGGTGTCCTAAACTGGATACCAACGGTACTGGTTAGGGAAATTTAAAAAAAAAGCTTTACAGCTCAGATTATTCTTCCGGCCCCCTGTAAAATGATTGACCCGTTCATAAAGGGTGGACTCCCTTCGGCGCACTCTCGAGGGCTGTCCACAGGTATCTAACTTTCTATAAAACAATCCAGGAAGTTTATAATATTATATATATATTGTGTGTGTGCGATACTCACAGTTGGACTGGGGTGCCGTGTAGGGCAGGTGTAGCGGCGAGCAGGAGCAGTGCGTGCAGGATGGGAGCCGGCATAGCAGTGTCACGCCTATGTTTGAACAGACGACCTGTGACACTGCCGAACAATGAGCAGCGAATTGTGTAACCCGAGCACACGGGGGGGCAGGCCTTATCGCGATACGGCCCGCTCATCAGCATCCGTGATTCATCCAATCCACGACTGATTTTTAATATTTTTTTTTGGAATGCAGTAGTTTTCTCGATCTTCTCTCCCGTCTCGCCTGTTTGCTGGACCACGGATTTAAAATTAATCGAAATCCAAATCGCGCCCAGTGAAGAGCGCGAGAATGGTAATATTCAAAAACCAGTGACAGTACAGACAGGATGGCAAACGACACGCTAAAGTTGAAACAATAGTTTTCTTGATCTTCTTTTTTTTCACGTTTCGCTTGACTGGTTTCGGTTGTTCGCCATCTTCAATAGCTCGAGTTTCTGTCAGTAGGGTGTCACTCGAGCACATTGGATGCCAGTGTGGGGGCTCGTGTCTGCACGGTCACTGGTTTTTTTTTTAATTTCTTAATTTAATTTTTTTTTTTTTAAATAAGATGCTCAATTTTAGGCAGTAAGTATGCAAACCTCATCGATCGTTCTGTAGCACTTCTGACACCCACTCGACATATGCTGGACACATTTCAGCTTAAGCCTGACCTTTGCCATCATGTCTGCACTGTTACTGGGTTTGGAATATCAACATTCTCCGCTCTCTTCCTCCTCCGCTTGCAGATTTGGTCTTCGCCTGTGAAATTATTGAACTTGAAAATTGAGTAGAACCGAGGAAATAATGAATAAACGCTTGACTAGATGGCTCTATCTAGTGAGGATGCTTTTAACTACAGCAGGACTTAAAAATCTGTTTTGTTTAGTGACATAATTATTATTAACATTTGTTTCTAGTTAAGACATGGAATTTATTATTTACTACTGACCTTTTTATTTACTCTTCAATGTTATTATCAACAGCACAGACAATGTTATCAGTGTAATTCAGACAGAATTTACCAGCACCTCCCAAGTTGACAGATTCTGTTTAAACAAGTTTTAAAGTTTATTTAAAAAATTGTATTTCTATATTAATAATCTAGTTTATGATTTTTATTTTATATTTAATTACCTTATTAAATTAATGTACAATTGTAGGTTAAATTAAATTATATGAATTATTTGATGCAGGTTACATCAATAGACTTCACAAAGTTTTTACTTTTACATTCTACTGAACATTTATTTTTTATAATTGTTAATATTTTCGTGCATATCGGTAATTAGCACAATTGCAGGAAATACAAATATTGGGAAGAAAATTATATTTGGGTGAACAAGTCCTAAGTGGACATTGCTGTTCATTTCCACACTTTCTTTCAATAAAGTTAATTGTTTAAATTACATTACAATACATTTATATACAAGAACAAAATGTTCAGAAGTACTAAAAAAATGCATTATAATTAGTCAATTTTAAATTTTGGGAACTTTATCCCACAATCTCATCAATATAGTGTCCTCCTGAACAGAACAACACAATATTCCTGTTCCTTAACTTGAGGAATAAAACATAAAATGAATTGGATTACATATGCTAGTAAAAGGTAGGTAGGTTGTTGTTTGATGTATTAACAAATTTGGGAAATATTTTCTGACTGCTTTATTTTCTGTGCGAAAATAAAGAAATAATAATAAAACTATCAATCAGAACAATGACAAAAGACAGATATTTTTATTCATACAAAAATTTGTTGTAGAACAATACAAATGTGAATCACAGACGCCAACAACTGTTGTTTTTCAATAGATATTATATCCTGTGTAGGCACATTTTACGTAAGAAATATTATATGAAAAGAATTTGATCACAAGTATCAAAGGATGATTAATTAGCCTACGTATGTATAATGAGACATGATCTAACATTGGAACAGAAGTCACTCTGATAGTGTTTAATCATGTATCTTCAAAGATAAATATGTATACATTATGGAAATATGTGATATGGTGATATAATGAGAACATTTTATTAATAAATTGCACTTTGCTTAAATAGAAAAGTTGTAACAGCATAGCAGTAAAAATAAATTAAACATTTCTGTCTTATTTTGTTTTTAATTATAAAAAGTAATTTTTAAAGTTCTTAGTCTTCAAAAAAATGTGTTATCAAATCTGGCAAATTTCATATGAAATGAATTTAACTGCAAACAAACCACCCCTTTATTCACAAACTTTACAAGTCATATAAACGATCATCTGAAAAATAATTACATGAATCATAAATTAACTGTGTCACGGAACCATAAAAAAGTTATATTTAATTAAGAACATCACCAGTCATTTCATAATAAACGTATCTACAAATTCACATGAAAAATAAACCAGGTAACTTCTGAGAATACATTTTTCTTGAAAACAAAACATCTGTTTAAACAAAAACTACTTGTTTTATATATCTATACTTCTTTATGCAACAAAATAAAACTCTAAATCTTTCAATACTACACAATTCATACTGCTTGTTTATACAACTAGTTCATAAACTTTATAGATTCTTGTAAAAATAAAATCCACTATAGAGCATTGTACAAGAATAGGAAAGATAATATACAATGTTGGTTTTGCAACAGTATTGAAAAAGTGCAAAATGTACAAAACAGAAGAAACTACATTTTTCATGAATTATGTAAAGCTAAAAATAGTGGTCAGAAGCATTTTCTTTTGCATTTCTTCCACTTATTTTAATGTATTTCATAATTATTAGTTGTGTATCATGAACACATTTAAAAGATTATAGGTTCAATTTTTATTCCTATTCTAATTTGAGTAAGATTAAAATTTAGTCGTGGCACTATGTGGTGTAGAAAAAGGTCATAGTTAACCCTTTAACTGCATTAGATTGCTAGGGGAATGTCCTGTTTGTTATTTATTTTCAACTACTTCAAGAAGGTAGTTTTCACTACCGGAACAGTATTATATAATCCAGACCCAAATTTAATTTCATGTGATCTATCAATCACAAAAAAATCCTTTTCTTTTCCTTGCATGCTTTTCTTTTCCTAAATGTGCAGCAGATGCCAGTTAATGTTTATGATAATAATAATGTAAATATTATGTAAATAATGCCTTGGTCACTGCTAATATCAAATCAAAACCCGAAGACATAATTTTATGACTGATATTTAACTTGAACCTTTTCAAATATTTAACACTATTATTGATATTACGCACCTACAGTTACAAGGCATGCATTTCAATAAATTATGACCTACTAACTAGTTCAATTAGCAAAAAGGCAAGGTAAATAGTAGAGAAATATATATATTTAATATGAAAATTCTTAACATTATGAATATTGCAGTCTCATCTGGATTGCTACAGTACTGATTGCAAAATTTCAAACTAAATTAACCAGGAGGTACACTTACTTACTGCCTAAAATTGAGCATCTTGTTTCAATTGTTGGAAATTATGCTAACTGCACTAAGAAATCACAACCTCTCCCGGCGATTTAAATCTACAGATATTTAATTTTTTCCCTAATTAAGATATATTCGCATTAACATTTCACGAGTACAACGCCTCTTACATTACAACAGAAATTTTCTGTACAACCTGTACAAAAAAAAATTAAGGAGAATTTTTTTCCAAAAACTGTTTCACCAATGGACCACTGAAACTTTTTTTTTAACGGTAGCCATCAGGAAGAAGGTCCCTTCTCATGCATATTCAAAATAAAATTGAAATGTCGATGTACACAGCCTGGATTTTTGTATCTTTTTTTGTTTCGGAGCGTGGAACAGGAATCAAGTCACTTGTCAGCGACGGAGAGCGAATCTTCCAATTTGTTGTTGGCAAAGAACACTTCGAAGCTCTCGTCGTGGCTGAAGTCCAGTTCGTAGTCTTCATAGTCGTTGGACCACGTCCCCGATGTGTCGGCCTCCGACAGGACCAGTTCATCGACTTCGTCGTATTCGTCTTCGTCGTCCTCTTCGTCGTCGTCGTCATCGTCTTCGTCTTCGTCCTCGTCCTCCTCGAGTCTCAACCGCGGCATGAACTGGACGGCGCGGTCTATGTTGATCTCGAGCTGTATACGGACTCCGAGGGCCATGAACCCGGACATGATGAGAAGCGGCAGCCTTGTCCTCGACTCCCAGGCAAGCCTCAGCAGAAACATCAGTCCAGGCTTCATCCTCTGCAGCCCCCTCACTCCAGGAGTCATCCCACTCAAGTAGCTCAACATCCCTATGAGAAAGCGAATTTAGTTAAAACTAAAGCTAGAATCATATTTTGATGGTATATAACTAGCCATCTCAAACATTTTTCGGTAAATTTAATAACAATTGTTTTTTATCCCTACTTATATAGCCTGGTAGCTTATGGTCAATTATGTTATTGTGATGCAGGGTGAGCTGCTTATGTCTCTGATCACTACTTCTACTTACAACACCTCTGCCGGTCCCAAAGTGCACACTCAATTCCCGTAGCCATTGAGGCTCCAACAATAGAATAAAAAATCCGTGAAAAAATACAATAATAATAATTATTTATGTAAACAATAAAAACCTATTTGGAATATAAATACGGAAAAGGCCAAATTTGTAGTCAAATAGTTTTAAGAATAAATATATCCCGCGAGTTACCTAAATTTATTTTAAATACCAAGCATACCACTTCATGCAGAATAATGCATGGGCAAAACTTTATTAATATTGGGTTCGATTTGCACTTTCATGACCTTGTGAAGCCATTCATGTGAATAGAGTCAACTTTTCAGATTTCCTACACTGGCCTTGAATGAAATTATGGGACAGATTCAAATGAAGGGAATGAATCAGAGTGCTATAACTGTGAAATGTTTAACATATGAAAATGTCAGTGCACTATGATGGTTACATGGGGCTTTCTTTCCTAGTTAGTTTGAGATTGATAGATCGGTATATACTTAGTTGTCTGCCTGTTTGCCGTCCAATTCAAAGTCGAGCCAAACGACGGCGCTGAGAAATATAGAACTCGGTCAACGTTACAAATGGTGGGGTGATTCGAAAACAATTTTATAAATACGCGATGGTGCGCCAACTCTGTGACGGACAGGTGTATAACTCGACATCACCAATTGTTACAACAGACTTTCTAATGACGTTGGCCGTGCCTGCAAACGGACCCGTATAATAGCTAATAGAAAAACTGTTCTAGTCGTACAGAAAAATGGACGCTACGTGAAAGGGCATTCGGCAAACGGATTAGGCCCGAAGAATTTACAAATCGACAACTCTGAGTGAACCGAACTTACGTTCAAATGTTGACGAGATGCGTGTGGGAAAACAAGTACAATAACAAATACCAACAGCTCACTCGTATTCGAAGAAAACAGATGACTCAAATGCTCAAATGTCAGTACCCCCAGTCTTGCCAACACTTGTATAGCTCATTCATGTTGAGAACTGTACTTTTCTTTTAATTTTCCCGCGGCCAAACAACTTTGAATTTAAACTTTAAACTTATCCAGCATTTGTCCCTTCCATCAAACCAATAAGCCGACATTTAAAAAAGACCCGTGAACCCTGTTTTTTCCTTAAATCGATATGGACATCTCCAATCCATCGAATTAGTGGTTAGGATTGACCTAACCGGGAAACGCACGTAGAAAGTACTTATCACTGTCAATTATATACCGTGTGATAGTTTTCTGAAGTATGGAAATTTTTATAATTTTTGTGGACCTACATTTCGAGGCAAATGTTTTCGGTTTAGAGCAGACTAGGACTAGGCCCGTCCTCAAGCTTACAACAAATCATTACGTTCAAACATGAACAATAATTATTGTTCGTAACATGGCACAAAATAGGTCAACGCAGAAATTACGTTGGAAGAACCATTGTACGAGCCATCAAATACAAAAAATAAAGTACGGGATATTAATTATTGGATCGAGACGGCTGGGAAATAAATCCCACTTAGCCTAAATTCGGGTTCAGACAAATCCAGGGGGGATATCAATTCTAATTTCGAGTGGCTCAGTCAAATCCCGGGATTATTGGATTTCATTTTTAGTTGGGTCGCCAGGCAACAAATACCCGGTCGGCTAAAAATACTGAAGAACAAAAGACTGGTCGACCGAAATAAATTTTATTATTCTTCACCCAGGGGTTTTTAGTGTTATTTACTTAATTTTTATTACGTATTCAAATGAAATTAAACTGCAACTAATTATATTATCTATTTTTTTAATATATTTATTTTCGTCTTATAGAAAAAAGGGAAAATGGAACACCATCAAATGTAATATGTTCGCTAATTCGTTTTATACACCAACCGTCAAGGGACGAAGTATCGGCCAGCAACCATCGTACGGAGTCATCGTGAAGTCGGATTCACAGTAGATTTTCGCTTAATTAACGCCGGGCTAATTAAATCGAACAATTAATTCAGTTCGGACGGATTCCAGTTAATTTCCTGATGCCAGCCGCTACTTGTGAGGCTTCCGGAATGCCGACTCTGTATATAAACCGAGCCGACGTCCCTGCATTTCGGCCACAGTCTCCTCAGATCACCCATCCAAAATGTAAGTAACTTCTGACGCCATTCTGGGAGCGTTTGTTGTATCCATGGGCTCCGCCTTCCTTCCATCAAAACGGTGTTCAGCTTTTAAGATGACAAAATCCTGTATTGTTTTCATTGCGGTAAGTTTTTGACAATAAATTGTGTTTAATTGTGTTATTTTGTCGCAGGCAGAATTTCATTTTCGCACTTGTAGCCTGCACAATCCTGTCGGCAGTGGTGAGAGCGCGGTCGTCAATGCCGGACATACTCATGGACAACGAGGTACAAAATTATTCTAAATAAGGTTAAGAGTTTGAGTATAAATTTGGAATATGTATATAGTACTAATTATGCATTATTTGAACAAACAATTATACAATGAAATAAAGAGTAATGCCTAATTACTCTTTATTATCTAAAAGGAAGAAGGAATCTAACCAATCAGAATGAAGACGATCATTTATTTATCAGTTCTGTTAAAATGTTTATACAATTGTTTAACTATTAAATGTTAGTTATTAATTAATCCCGATGTTATATTAGAACGCAATTGACTCCAAAATGATGCCGGCTAAAATGTTCTCCAGTTTGGTGGATTTGGGTTCCGACAACGATTGTTACATAGACGTCAAGGTGGTAAGTTGCCCTTTGACAATTATTGTACGCCGTTCAAATCGTTCAATTTTAAAAACCGTCTAGTAGAAAATTAACTTGGTACTTGATCGATTTCAGACGAATCGAGTGCCGGGAAAGTGTACTTTACTGTATGGGGACGTCAAAGGATGCGTCGCCGGCCAGTACCTGGATCCATTCCACCTGGCTTGCGCTTCGCGCTGAACGAAGATTTACAATTCTCAACCAATCATATTACGAACCGTTTTATAATTATGTATTCGAAACTCGTTGGCTTGAAAATATAATGCATTTCAACTACTTCAGTGTTCGATGAGTTGCATTTTTGAGGAAAGTGATAATGCTCCTCGATTCTCGCTCCCTTTCCCCTTTCATAAATTGATAGTTAATATTTCGTGCCATTGGTTTCACACAAGCAAGTTCGAATTACACACTTGAAAAGCTGATACAAATAGTTTTATAAATTTAAAGATAGTTCTTGTATTTACCTACAAGAGGATTTGAATTTATACATAATACTTGATCTAATTTTGTACAATTTATCCATGTTATTTAGTCTTGAAAAGAGGGAGGGTCTTCTTCAGGAGGGAGGCACTCAGTGAGCATGCTTACTGGACTGCTTGGTTGGGATCTTCCCACAAAACCCCACAGTAGTGGAACAGTCATGATCGTGACAAGAACATTGCTCATTTTCACATTGTTTTCACTGTCCAGTGTTGCTTCTTATAAGACATTGCCTCTGACTTTAATTAGGAGTATACGTTCCCTTTTGATTTACAGTCTCATGACTGATAATGTGGATCAAAATTTGATTTTTGGAATTATATTTGTAGAAGGTATGTACCAGTTCATTCAGGTCAAATCAATCTATAAATTATGATCAAGAAGTAAATACAAATTATATGTATATTGCATTGCTTTATAAACATTGTGTTCAGTTCCAGATCCAGTAAAGTGTAAGTTTGACTGAAATTATACAAAATTTTAAGTCTCAAAATGAAAGTGCAGTTTTAAGAATACCATAAAAATATAAATGACTGTTCAATAATTATCTAAATATAAATAGTCAGATGTAGTGTTCACAATCATGTAAGAGAGATTCTCAGCATGAATTTTGGCAAAAATTTATATTGGTCAAAATAAATATCCTCCTAAAATGGTATACAGTCATTAATGATTAATTGATATCCATTATCCTACTTATATAAAAATAATAGTTCACAATTTTTAAAACGTACATTTCATAAGTTTTTCCATTTTATAAATACCAATTTTAAATTCCATAAATATGTATAAAGAAGTAATTGTTATTTATAAATTAATTTTTTATTTAGTTATTGTCTGATAAACTGTCTAATTTACTTTTATTTAATGGATTTGCAGGACAACTTATGGCACTGAAAAATATGTCATCAATAGATCCCAGGACCCATGAAATTATATCTGACAGTTTGGAAATGTGCAAATATTTTACCAAGAAATATGAAGATCGTTGGTTCAACAAATTTATAGGTTTTGACTCACTACTTAAGTGGGGGTTTCCTATCCTACATATTTAGAGTCACTATAGTTGCAAATGAACAAACCAGGCACTTCAGAAAAAATCAGATAAATGATTAAATTTATTTGCACAATATTAAACTGAAAAAATTGTCTATCAAATACCACTGAGCAACAACATAAAAAACATAATAGACTGAGCATTAGTAATGAAACTCAGCTACTGCTTTTTATGATTAAGGAACATTGATTCAATAATTTTGTCTGAATAAAATGTTGATCTTTAATTTTAAACTGATCCTATTTTTCTTTAGACATTACCTTTTCAGGAATACTTCATTAAATTCATGTTATTATAAAATAAAATTATGTACATATCAGATTAATATTTGTGTTTACAGAGATGTTTAGAGGATATTTCAATAAAAGTTATAAGGGATTAATTTATATTAATTAATGCTTAATATTATTATTTTATTTGTGTGTGTGTTTACATATATAATTTTAGAAAATGTTCTTTGATTTCAGTGCAAAAATTGGTCAAAGGAATAGCCTATTCTGGTTTTAAAATTAAAGATTTGCCCCCTATAAAACCAGTTAAATACAATATCTCAAAGAATATACAATCTAGTCTAACAGACAGAAACACTTCTGATCATTGTATTAAACAGCTTCTAATAAAGTATTCTGTTAGTACTAAGTGTCTCCAGTTGGAAATGAGTTCAAGGAGTAAAGGATACAGGCTTTCCCATCAAGCCATCTACTTCATATTGTTGTCTACTGTGAGATAAATTCATATTTTGACTTTTCACATTATTAAGCAATATAACCCAACTGGCTATTGTTCATTTTATATTACAATAATTTTCCTTTTTCTAATTTATTCTACTGTTGCAGTTGAAATATTGTACTAATGAATTAAAAATTGAGAACCTAATTCAATCAATGTGTACACAAATTTTGGCTGAAAATAAAAGAATAAGTTTGCTTGGTTATCCAGAACATTTACTTGATTTATACATTGAACAAGGTAACTGTTAGATTTTTAAATTTAAATTTTTCATACTTTATTTGTGCAATGAGTGCTCTCTCAGTGCCATTTTTTTAGCTAACTATATTAATTTAAGTATATTAACTAAAAAAATACATAGGATAAAAAAGCATACAATATTATTTCATGTATGCTATTATTATTATACTTATATTCATGAGTATGGCTATTGTAGCATTCTGAAACAACATACATATTTAATTATAATTAAAATAAATAAATTAATAATAATTTAATTTATAATTCTGACTTTATCAGTTGCAGTTTGTGGTATGTATGGCTACGCTGGATTCTTAAGGGATGAAAATATAAAATTAATCATGTCATTACAAACACCAAAGGGTTGTTTTCATCCAAAACCTGAGCCAATGTATGTATTTTATTCAAATTAATATTTTAATTATTTTTAGTTTAAATTATTATATTATATAACTATATTGCTGTCTAATATGTATGTACATATGTCCTTATAATATACATTTATATTTTTGTAGGATACACAAGAAAGAATGTGATGTACATTTGTCTGCAGTTAGTTTAGTCGCTGTATCTTCAATTTTATATTATAATTAATTTTAAAATTGTATATTAAATATATTGAATGTTATGGTCAATGAAATATTTATCTCTGCTTTTCTTACCTATGATGTTTTGCACTCCAAACAATATAATTGATAGAATATATGAAGTAAACATTCTGTAAAATTTGAATAAATATAAAATGAAACACATAAATAAATAAATATATATATATATATATATATATATATATATATATATATATATATATATATATATCTCTCTTACACACACACACACACACACACAAGAGAATTGTAAAGGATAAGTCAAATTTGGCGCGCTCCACTCAGGATTGGTTCTTTATTTATCAAAAGTAAATAAAATATGATAATAATCATGGCTCGAATTAATCAAAGTAACATTATTTGGATTCTAAAAATATAAAGAGTATTTTAAATATCCAAAGAAATAGAAACTGAATATTGAGATTGTTTCGGTATACAACTTAATCGCGTATATAAAATTCTATTATTATGTAAATTAATGACTATTAGATTTTTGTATTACTTATTTTTTACATTATAGTTAAACAAACTTAATTTATACGGGTAATGTTCGTAACCGTACAGTATTGTAATGCGTACAGTAATCCGTTAAACATTTTGGCTCGGATTTGAATCTGGTAACCTGTTGAATTCAGTGTGTGCGTGTTCGTCGTGCTCGTTACCGGATTTGAATCATTGTCAGAGAAACCATGGCTCATGTACTGCACGTCGAAGTTATAAGAAAAGATGGGAGGTAAATACACTAGGTATTATTTTATCGTATTCCGATTTCGGCCTGTCTTTTGGCTCACCCGTTACCGTTCCCCTTCTAGCACTATGAGCAGCCAGGAGCTTCACGAAACTCTCAGGGAATCACTGAAGGGCCAAGAAAAACTTTTGGGCGGCGGGAAGTTATTTCCAGTCCCACCCACTCTGGTCGACGACGTAGACGAAGTGCGAATATGCGAATTGGATGAGTTCTGTTCCTATAACGACGACGACGAAGGGTCCATTGAGGAAGTGACAAAGGTATTTCTATGATTTCATCTCGGGTTTCTTACATTTGAAATACAAGCTCTGTTCCAATACTACTCAGGAGCCCAATTCCATTTTTAACTCTCGCCGATATTATGTCTATGACAATTAGGGTGATTAATAATTTTTCATTCTGACATTCGTACAATGAATATTAAGAAATGAACCAAAATGTTGTCAACGATGGTTAAGACAAGACCTTTTTCAGTTCCACCAAACAGTCAACCCATCCGATGTTAGATTATGTTTTCATGTGTACCGTTTGTCAAAAGAAGGGGCCCAAACCGAGATGATGGATAAACATAACAGTGAGGATCAGGATATAATTGCTGCCAATTTTTGGACACTGCCTTCACAACATTTCCATGGGTTTTGGGATTCTCTAATATTTGATTCTAACATCAAAGAAAAGGTGTGTATTTTCTGACTAGTTGAAACCGTTTCACTGTGTTTAAAATTGATATTATTGTGCTTTTATATAGATCTTTAATTTTTAACATTTATCACTGCAGTTATACATATAGTTTTTAATTTTGTTTGATATATGTTAATTGATTTACTTTATTCAATACCGAAAGATAATGCCACTTTATATATTATATATTTATTATTAAAAATTCTTTCAATAATAACAATGCAATTATGTTAAAAGTTTAGACTGTAATGTAGCAGTTAATGTTATTTGTGCAGAAGTAACATTCTGATGGTCATTTTGCCGGATTATGTCTTTTTGATTTATGAAATGTTACTGATAAATTTGATTTATTTGTCTGGTAATTATATATTTATTTTTAGCAAAATTAAAATATCATTTTTATCATGATTACAGTTATTGCACTATGGTAGAGCGATGCTCTCCTACTCTGAATGCGGTGTGGATCCTACAGTAATTGCTTCCAATAGGGTAATACTCCTGCATGGACCACCTGGTACGGGGAAAACAACATTATGTAAAGCCATTTCTCAAAAACTCTCTGTCAGGATGAGTTCATCTTTTCACTATACAATTCTTGTGGAAGTCAACACACACAGCCTATTTTCAAAATATTTTTCTGAGGTAAGGATATTTCTGTTTAATAATTTTCAATTTTGGAACCCGTTCTTTCTTCATTGTTAGTTATGTATTAGTAGCAATAATTGTTAATCAATAATTGTATTGTATTATGTATTTAAATACAAATAGAATGTTACAATAAATGGGTCATATTGTCTTGAATTTCAGAGTGGTAAGCTTGTGACAAAAATGTTCAACAAAATCAACAATTTAATTTCCGATGAGAAAACACTAGTTTGTGTTCTTATTGATGAAGTGGAGAGCTTGGCACATTCGAGGGCTGCAGCTTCAACTGGTTCAGAGCCATCTGATTCAATAAGAGTTGTTAATTCTGTGCTTACACAACTCGATCTCTTAAAGACGTAAGTATTGTTTATCCAAGTATTTGTACATATGCTTTGATCAATAAACATGTTGGCAATTAGTAAGCACATCAAATTTTCAAAAATTTGTCTTTTAAATTTGTTAGAGAAATGGTCATCAAAAGATTTCTGTATAAAATATGTTATAAAGAGAAAATTCAGTGTAAATATATAATTTATATTATATATATATATATTTATGTAGAGAATCTACATATGTAATCCAAAATAAATGTAGGTACTCATGGTGAATATAAATATTATAAGTAACATTATTATTATGGATTCATAAATTATTATCATGTCTAAAGCACTATTTCCTGTTCAGGTTTATATTGTTTAATATTTTTTTATGCATTTTCAGTAAGTTCTTTATAATGCAGTGATATTTTTTTAATCAATGAATTATTTATTTCTGCAGGAAACCTAATGTATTGATACTGACGACCTCCAACATAACTGGTGCTATCGATATAGCATTTGTTGATAGAGCTGATATAAAACAACTTGTACCTTGCCCTAGTGCACTTGCAGTATACACTATCCTTTCTACCTGTCTTGAAGAACTCATTAGAGTAAGTTTTATTAATTAGCAAATAAGTTATACAGAGTGAGTTCTATCATAAGAATAATATTCATGAAATGATATACATTATTTTAAAGCATGTGATTATTCAAGGAACTCCTTAAGGATTCCATGAAGGCTTTTTTGACAGTAAATATTTTGGTTTTTGTATGTTTACAATTTTAATTTTTAGTTATTCATCTATTATTCTTAAGCCCTTTAAACAAAGCTGAAACAAAAAATATTGTCATATTGAAACAAGTTAATTGTACTGAAATTTAATTTCCAGGTGGGAATGGTCAGTGGAATTCTGCCACCAGCATTTTCTGATCTCAATAGTTTTAATAATGCTGACAGCCCTCCTGGGAGTCCACAGGATTTACTGATTCGCCTTTCTAAGTATGATCATGTTCATAACAACTCATCATGAAACTTCTGATAATAGTAAATAAAAAATTAATTAGTTTGGCAAAAAAGATTTGCCAGCATTGATAATCAAGGACACAATTTATCCTTAGTGCACAATATTAAATTGCAAATCAGTCTCAACAGATTTAGTTAATGTAGTTTAATCATCTAAGTGTCCCATCCAGTAGTATTGAATTTTTGTTATATTTTTCTTTATTCAAAGTTTAAAAAAATAATAAAAAAATTCACAGTAAACTAAAAATTTTAAGATATAAATGAATTCAACATCTTTTTAAAAATTAACGTCCTATAAATTAAATTTAAGTAATAATATTAAATGTTCTTCCCAATAAACATATATATATATATATATATATATATATATATATATATATATATATATATACACACCTTTCAGAGATAGTATAGCATTTTTCTTTTATTCTTGTTACTTCTTTAAATATTGTCTTTTAACTTCTAAGAATATTATTGTTGGTTAATTAATTATACTCACATGTTGATAATTTTTTATTAAGGATGATTCAGAGTTCATATGCACATTGATTCCTTATTGTAGAAAATAGTAATTTTAATGTTTTTTATTTTTATTTGTTCCAGATCTTGCACCGGTCTGAGCGGCCGGACCCTTAGGAAAATGCCATTGTTAGTGCATTCATTTTACATAAGTCCAAAAGATATTGTGAGCATAAGCCAATTCATTAAGGCTATGCAGAGGGTTGTTATAGCCAATAAAGACCAACTGAGTGCAGCTGGTATTAAATGATATTTAATTTACTTTAATTTATATTAAACTAAAGTGAATTTCTTGGTATAAATTCTGTTATTTATCTTTGATATTACTGTACTTATACTGAGCGTATTGTGTTAAATATCAGATCTTATTTATTAATAAATGAATTTCATTTTCCAGTTGTATTATTTTTCATGCATTAGTTACTATGAATCATGAATTAAAAACATGTATTTGAAGGCGTTGATCCAAAGCTTATTCATACATCCTTTTTAAGTTTATTGACTGCTGTAAGATAGTAGCACATACTTCAAAGAGACAACAGACAACAGTATTTCATTTTAAATACTGAAAAATAAACAGATGAAGAGACAGGGAACAGAATAATAAGTTATAAACTAATAAATTAACATAGGTCTGAATTAATTTATTTCCTACCATAAAAATTACCAGTCTATTGTAAATTGACTGAATAAATCAAAATAAAATAATGAGAAAAAACTCGATAGACCCATATTTATGTGTTTAATATATGACATAATATACAATCATAAGAATTTAATACTATTTTAAAAAAATTATCCAATAGGATTGTTGGCTCCTCTGAGTGTAAGGTACCCAGCAGTTATGTCGCTGGGAAGACTGCGAATGGTTGAAAATTCATCAGCACACGCATAAAACAATTTTGTCTGGGGATCAGTGTACTTGGCCTAAAATATACATTTATATTAAATAGAATAAGTAAGATATACAATAAAATGTAACTCTAGTCTCTTATCATTCTAAAAAGAATGTGTATTAAATATAATACACATAAAGGTACAGTTCTCTAAATAAACAGTAGATCAACATATATTTCACAATATATGTTTAACTTTATAAAATAACAATTTAATTGTGAAACAAATGGAAATTAAAGTTTACAAAATTATTAAAAAAAGAAAACTTACTGTTAGTCCAGAAATGTCTGAATACTTTTTTGCAGGCTTGAATGATGGTGGTGCAGTAATAGAACTGTCTGTTGATGTAAATAATAATTAGAACACATTGAAGGAAATAATATTTAATTTAAATAGGAATACAATACATTTAATTTGGCACTGGTTTTAGCACTGTGATATTGGATGTTTTGCAGTAGCATTTACACTACATCTTCCAGTACATTTACATACATCTTATTTAATTAAATGTTAAATATATCAATTATTTAAAAAAATGTTAACTCTATTAAGAGTCATTGGCCAATGCCTATGAAATTAAACAGTTACATTGCAATATTTTTATCTGCTGATTAAAAAAGAAATTATTTCAAAATTGGTATTCTAATTTCAAATGTTATTTCTGTTTTAATTATGCCTAACTGTAAATACTCACAGTGAACGAAGTCTTTGGGCCAAGGCAGGCTCCTCTCTTGAGCGATTATCTGTTTGAGAGACCTCCAAGTTTTTTTCTTACTGCTGGTTTTGATCATGTGCTAAAAATTCAGGTGAATGTACTGAGAATAATTTAAGCTTTACAAACAAAATTGTTGTCAACACAAATAGTATCAGACAAAACTCTACAAGCACCATAGGTGAATACATACTAGTTTTGTTTCGAGTGGATTCAATTATTATTTTTGTAAAGAAGAACATTAAAAAAATGACACCTTCAATGAACATAGTCACAGAGTAATAAATTTTGGTTATACATTTACTATCAGAACATGTAAGAATGTTAAACACTCAAATTACCAGTATTGATACATTGATCCCATAATTTCATATTTACCTGAAAACTAGGATCTTTGAACACAGGTTTCTTGTCTTCCTTGGACTCTTCTTCATTGGAAACGTTCATTTCATTGTTATCAGAAGTTTGTACATTAATGCTATTGTCGGTTTCACAGCTTACCTGAATAAACAGAAACAAATATTCATAGATTCATTTCCAATGATATTCCTCAATTGTGTTTAATGATTTTTTGTGCATGGTCACTCTTCATTATTTGGGTAACGCATGGAACTAACTGAAATAAAATTGGTTTTCGTCCTAGAAAAAACGTCTCTCTATTACTTACAGTACTGGGTTTTCTCTTAACCATATGGACGGGCTTATGCTGTCAAACATTAAAAAACACTGATACAAAGGTACAGTTTGAATTCGATTTCAAACAAGCACAAGACACTAACGGCGTAAACAGAAATGTTGCACAGTAACTATCTCAACAAGTTTCGCGATGGCAGCGCCCGTTTCAGTATTGTCGCAGAAACTATGAACTACAAACATATAAATTTTTAAATACCTGTTTTGTGGTCTGCGAGGGTTGGAATTCCGTAGATTTCGCGTGTTTCTGTCTCCTCTCGCTGATTTGGTCTTTTGCTAGACCGGTTTCGGCCGTTCGCCGTCTTCAGTAGCGGTGTTAGTCACTTTTGGCACTTTGGATGTTTTTCGGGCATCCTCACTGTCACTGTCACTGTGGTGGTTGACACGAAATCAACAATATATTTTTTAAACCTTATTTATTAACTATAATGTATATAAATTCAAAAATATAAATTTCTTAATTTAAAATAGTACTAAAATATAGTTAAATATCAAATATGTCACCTGAAAAGAATAGGCAAAAATTAATATTATAATAAAGCTTGATACCCAAATCCATTTCGGCATATGTAAAATTATTATTCTTAAAATATTGAAATTCTCTTAATAATATTACTACTCAGTACATTTATAAACATTACACTTCAAGAGTGAAAACTCCAGGTACTGGAATCTTTTTTATTCCCCGCTTATATTGTTGTTATTTTAACTTTAGTGAAATATTTGTGGTGCAATCTTGCAGTGATAATATACTTTACTTTTATCTAAAAATTAACTGCACTCTATTAAACACTTTAATCATAAATAATTTGGTTGAAAAATACCCTGAAAAATGTACCAGAGACCAACTGTGAGAATATAATGTACCAGAAGGTAGCTCGCAGTCTAAAATATTAATTTTGACTTCTGTAAGTACTTATTGTATTCTAGCGGCAATATTTTTGTACTTCGACTAAACAATCTGGCCCGCGTTGAAAAAAACATGAAAAATGTATTAGGAGAACATGAGATAACAGGAGCCTAGTTCAAAATTAATTTTGCCTGTCTTAAGTAAGTGCTGCACTCTGGCGGCAATATTCAACATTTCAATGTTAAATAATGTGGCCCATTTCCAAAAAAAACTTGAAGAACGTATTAGGAGAACACAATCTGCCTAGAGGTAACTCCTATTTCGAAAAATTAATTTTGTAAGTGGTGCACTCAATCAGCAATATCGAGATCTAACATTCATCTTGTGGCAAAATCAGGAACTAAAATTTATTTATTTGACGAATTCTGCGCCCTTGTGACGCTTCCAATTCCAATCTGTGTCCGCGTTACAACTACCATTAATTATAATTTATTATAAAATATCTTAGAAATATATTATATAAAAAATATATTAGAGTAGACGTTAATTTTAAAGAACTATTCACGGAGAAAACTTTCACTGATGACAACCAGAGGAGCGAATGGACTGAAAAGAAAGATTCTGTAATGCCGAATCTCAGCCGGATCTATTAACACGGTATTCTAGTTTTGTCTATGATTAATTCGTTTGTTTCGTTTAAATGGCTTTCTTTTCGCAGAGCAACCCTGGACACCTGCCAGTTTATTAAACACGTATTAATCAAGCGCTGAGAGTTGCGCAACAACCATTTTAGACATCTCGTTCACCCCGATCTCCTTTTCAACCGGGTGCACGCCTCCAAAGGGGGAACGCCTCCAACGAGGCGCCTCTACTGAAATGTCAAGAGGCTATACGAGAAATTGATTTTCCTTTAAAAAAAATTTATGGTTTAATTAAATTTTGGCGCCTAAATCACAGCATCTATCATAACTCTTGATTCGGTCCCGTGGTAGACAGGTTTCGGCTTCTCGTCATCTTCCCTGAGTGGATTAGTGAGGCTCTTAAGCTGTACTATCACTGCACCATTCTTTTACATTAATTTACACTATGATTGGATGCCACTGACGATGGCGAGTAGCTGAAACCGGGCTAATTCGGACAAGGGACTGAAGATCGCAAGAATTACGACATCCTAAATTAATTATGCCAACTCCTAATCCTAACTCCGCTTTCGTTCATATTACGAAGACGGTGTTTTTTTTAGTTTTAATGTATTCAGCTGTTTGTATTCTGAGTGCAAAAAATGAATCGCGAGTCGTCCTTCTCTTCGGTTGGCATATGCGTTTTCAATCCAGATCCAGCGGCCTTGTTCGATTTTCGCAGTGGGCCAAAATCGTCGCATGATAATTAACCTACATGGAGTAGCAAACGTAAGGCTGATTCTTCTTACAGCAGTTCTGAAGATGTATGATATATAGACACGATGAATTGATCAAGCTCCACCTGAAAATTAAGCGACTCATCTACAACGTCTCGATATATTTTTAATTTATTCAATAAAAAACATCTACAGAAAAATATCTTTCAATTGGAAAATCTTCCAAACAGGCCTTCTCTCCGGATCAGGCCCCCTTCATCGCGAGTTTTACTCATCGAAGTTATTATTGCCTTTTCCTAACTTGAAGCCGTCCGATGAAGAATGCCCGTTTGAGTTCAACGATGTCAATAATCGAGATAATAAACAGGCATGTCATTTCGAAAAAAAAACGGGGCGAAATGAACAAAAATATGAGCCAAAGTAGAGTTAATAAAATATGAAGTCGGCTCCACCATAAGTGTGTCGGGGACTTATCCTTGCTCGCCTATACAACGGAGGAGTGAACACTGTAAATGGGTCGCAGACTTCCCACATTTTGCACTTTTGAAATACAGACCGCGATAATTCCTTTTCACGTATTCGGTGGGCGTTATGATATTGAATGTGAGCGTACCGGAACCGTTGTACGAGAGATTCGTGATCGACGAACAGCGAAACAGCTATTTGAGCCATAGAAATCGAACGGAAAAACGATTGTCATAGTACCGACGGAAAGAATTCTTAGTACTAATGAAATTCGAAACCGTTCCAGAACAGGTACTTACACTCCTCGAACCGTTCAGGGGGCTAAAATTTTAGTTTCAAGAAGATATCAAGGATGTGCTCAAATTCACGTATTTAGAGTATAAACTCGACATATGCCAAGGTCTAAATAAATAATTACTAACTCAAAGCTACGCGTAAACCAGTTTAGCTTGGGACGAAATTAGGAAGTGAGGAATCCTCACGTGGTGCCAAACATTTCTAACATTTTTTTCTTTTGGCCCATTCGAACTCGAATGATATACTTTTCGCCGGCCGTAACTTAATTTCTGGTTCTGGTTTCGCGCATCCGTTACGTTTCCCGACGTTCTTGCAGGACGAATTTTCAAACGCCTTTCAAACATCCCCGGTCCCGCATTACGCGGACCAGTCACGTCTGTCTTCGCAAAAAGCAATTAACAAATTAACTGCGTGTAGATTAAAATGGGCGTGACGAAAAATTCCAAACGGGCATCCCGTCAATCTGCGCTCACGCAGGAAGGTAAACACAGTAGGGAGGAGAAGGGACTCTGATGGAGGGGGCTCGGGCTTTCTATTCGCAGGGGGAAGGGGGGCTCCTCCACTCTGACAAAAGGCTCAGTATAGTCCAATAGCCGTTCGGAGGTGGAACTTCTAGATCCCGTACGCCCGAGGGCCTGAGACGACAACGAAACTATGCGGTTTAACATGGAATTGGAATCCCGCGAGAAGGTAGGCAGAGAACAGTTGGCAATAATTTGTTTCCAGCAATGAGACAGGGCTCAAATTAACCTACGGTGGTCCGATTTAAAAAGTTTCAGGACAGTTTCTGAAAACTGTATAAATCCTGAGGGAATCTCATAAAGCGTAGATTTTTTGTGTTTCTGTCTCCTCTCGCCGGTCCGGTCTTTCGCTAGACCGGTTTCGGCTGCTCGCCATCTCGCAGTGGCGGTGTTATCTTCAGAAGATGGCGAGCAGCCGAAACCGGTCTAGCGAAAGACCGGACCGGCGAGAGGAGACAGAAACACAAGAAATCTACGGTATTCCAACCCCTCGCAGACCACAAAACAGGTATGTTAAACGAATCTCATGTAATTTATATTTGATACCATCGCGAAAATGTTTGGCCGAAATAATATTTAATCGATTCGAAGGTAAAATTCTGATTACTTAATTCGGGCGGCATAGATAGCCGCAATTGTAGAACTTCTAATTTAAATTGTTTATCATTTTATTGTTTGTAATGTTTCATTTTAATGTAGAAATTAAAATGAACCATTATCGTGAACAAACGGCTCATTGAGCTGCTCTAATCGAGCGTTAGGCTTTCAATTTGGAAATGAGGAAAACAATTGATCGGATGGAACCTTAGTGTATATAGATAAATGAATATGCATATAATTTACAACCTGAATACACAAAGTCGTAGAGACGTAAGAGGCGGACGTGTGAACCGTGTTTATAAACGTGACCAATCCATATGTATACAGTGCGTGGGGAATACGTTATCAGTCAGTGCCAAGGCCGGTGACACGGCTGTAAAACTGTACAGATACGATTGCGGGAGGCATTAGTATTATACGAGATTGTGGTAACAAAAGTTTTATCGGGTTTCTGGAGCTCAAGAAGTTTCCACTTGATCAATCGGTACGAGTCAACCGATACAACTATTTCGCAATAGACGGCGTACAATCTATATTCTCATCTTAATAATGGGGCGAAAACTAATTGAATCAACTATGAGAATTATTTATATAATCTGTTGTAAACGGCAACGCGTAATTAATTTTTAAATACCGATGGGAATGTTGATTGAGCTAACTTGTGTCGTCTTTTAATAAAAACTACTGGAAGAGGAGAACGTACGATAATTATGGAGAACATAATTTGAGAAACCTCTTAGGTGGTCCGTGAGGGTTAGGGATATTCATGCGATCTTCTGTTGGATTGTCTAATTCTAGACGGGTTTCAGTGTGTCGGCCACGGTTATGTGGGTTATGCACCCCGTGAAACCCGGGGCATCTTAGGAAATCCCAGGTAACATTTCATCTCGTTTTTCCGGGTCCGCCGACCGGTTTCGACCGTATAAATCTAGAAATGCTGGAATTCACGCTCAGATGTTATTGAACGCGGTGCTACGACGGTTTTATTCATTCACATTTAGTCATTTACCTGTCCGCGATTCACGGACACCGCGTTTAAATGGGCATCGAATAGGACTTGGGCAATGGCATCGGTAGGCAGTAAGTATTATATATACTTAATTATAGAAATCTTTAATTATCTATCCCAAATTATTCGAAATTCAGACATTGAGCTCTCTTGCGAAAATAAATACTAGAATTATAAATAATAAATTTATTTTAAATAATAAATAATAAATTTATATTTTTATTGGTACACAAGACCGGTTTCGGTTTCGGCTTCTAACCTCTAGCCCGAATAATTTCTCTAGTAAATTATTTAGTGAATCAGACAAGAGAGGGGCGTTATAGAAAAGAAATCGGTGGGGCATACCAGCGCGTAGCTTCGGTTATTGGTCATGTGAGTCCCTTCTTCTTCTACGTCTTCTTCTACCCCTTCTCGATGTCCCAAATGGGTCGCCGCGTAATTACATTCAATTTTCAGACCGCGTCCGCTGGTTTCCGATCGATTTCAAACCCCGAATTCTTCGGAACCGACCTAAATGTTACACACTTCAAGGATATTGACGCAGCTTTCGGAAGTTCAACAATGGCCAAATGCTCATTCCGTTAGGCTAATTGGTTCTAATGATTGGATACTATTTTAATACCAGTAATGACAGTAACGTCGAATGCAACTTCGGATGGTTTAATTCCGAAACACCAGCGAGTATATTTTACAGTTAGTGTGAAATATAACAAAAAAAAACTGTTATCGCTAATTACTGGCGATCTTTCGGCCTAGTTCAGAGGTACGTCTGACCTTTTTTAGACGCCTAGCGGATGATGCAAGAGTTTGAAGCGCGGCGGTGTAAATTGCCGCGAAAATCGTGCTTAAAGTTCGGAATAGTTTTCTCCAGACGTTAGGGGGGGGGGGTGCCCCTCGCAAATATTCGGGCGCGAGAAAGTAGACCAGAATTGGGGGGCGGGGAATGCAGCAGGTGAAGCGCGAGCCGCCGTCGAAAGTGGGATGATGCAAGGGGTCGGAACCCGCTTACCTCATTGAGAAGAAGTCCGCCGGGCGTCTTCACTTTTAACTTGAAAGTCCCTGACAAAAAAAATCTTCCCTTGAAAAAAGTCCCTTGAAAGTCTTCCCTGCAGTCGTAGAAATTTCGATTTTTCTGCGAGTTTTATGCCCTGAGAATCGTTCCGTTTTGGGCGTCAATTTGATTAGAGAGATTCCCTTAAATTCCCTGAGATTTGTACCATTAATGGCTCTACTACGTGCCCTTATTCAGGTTGCAGTTGGGGCTCTCTGGTTAGGAATAGACGTTCATTCGAATTCATCAAGAACGGACCGCATAGTGGGAAAACAAAGAGGAATTTTTCTTTTGACTAACTTCTCGAGAAAGTAGGTTTTGTTTAAGGTTGAAACGGACTTTTTTCAGGTCCACTGTACTTTTCTCAACAATGGAGGTGATAATGGCCCTATTCTATCACCTGCATCCGATAGCTATCAAGTGGCTCGTCTCCCCCAGGGAATGGCTCCCTGAAGAAAGGGGGCCGGAGTAAAATATAATAAAAATCGCGCTTTATTATATTTTTTAAAAAATTGAAAAAAACCATTACTGCACTTAACGGATAAACGGGCATTTATTACCGATGAAAAGAGAAATTCTCCGCTTCCATTGAACAGGTGTTGGATACGCGATTGAAACCGCATCGCCTTTTATGCTGTACCGATGTTGAGAGCGGACAGCTTTCCTTGTCTACTGGGCGAACGATACGACCATAGATAATGCCAGTTGCGGTCGACTTGAACTGAAGGAAAACGATTTTAAACGAAGCTTTCACTCAGTTTAAATTCAGTTAAATGCCAATAGACGAATCGACGAATGGAGTTCGTAAATACATTATATGCGCATGTATATATTTTTTTCAGTATAACCAATTTCCAATTCAATATTCAAAATATTTTTACTAACTTTGAATCCATATGCCACATAAAATTCATATGTATATAATTTTCTTTTTCTTCTTCGGCGTTCTGTAGCGCCACCGTTACAGGTCATAGAAGAGATAGACTCATCAGGTTTATACTGACCAGACGATTGTTCTCAAGTTATAAAATGTATCCTTCCGGATTAAACGCCGAAGGTTAAACGATATCCGGTTTTTTCCCTAATGACCGCCGTTATCTCACCATGGAAACTTCACGCTGAATGCAAGCTTGCGCGCGTATTGCGCGACTGCTTATTGGGAAATTATTGAGACGCAGATTTGAATATTGTTGCAACGACCGCGGTTGTTTCCGAATTGCTTTTGCGCAATTTCTTCGTCCGACGGCCGATCGAGCGGATCTCTGTCTGTAAAATATGAGAGAAGTGCAGCGCGGTGAAAACCATTTTCCGACAAGACCATTTTCCGATGGTCGTGGAAAACAATTTGCAACGGTCCTGCGATTTCCTTTCACTGGAAGCCCTGTCATTCCTTTCAAGGATATTAACTTTTCTCTGGATATTTCCGTCATTCGTCAGTCGTTAGCGCGTTAATTGGCGCTGTTACTGTCCAACAAAAATGTCAAAACTCTATTTAAAAACCCCCCTAAGTTTGTTTCCCTGATTCTAAAAATCATCCTTTGAAATCCAACCTGCAGTTACCACACTCGGTACGCTCTGTAGATAGCTGGTACGTGACTGTAGCGCAAATGTGGCCCCGTGACTATAGAATAACTGGGATATTTCGTCACGAAATTTTGAATAAGTTTCAGCTGCGAAAACTATATTTTCACGTTATGCGACACGAGCCTGACGGCTTGGGTTAGTGCAGAAGATGACCTGTAGAAATTATTATGATTTGAACTGTACAAAACAAAATTAGGTGTGAAATTACACGAATTTTTCAGCCAAGCATAAAATAAAAAAAATACTGCGAAAACATTTCGAAGCCCGTTATTTTTGTTAATTCTTTCACTTTCTCATAACCAATCATTACGGAGAATAATCCGCAATTAAATTATGAACAACTTTTTTTGAATGAGAGTTAAAGCGACGGGCTAAAAATCCTAAATTTGTATCAGGAGAACAAGCCGCTACAGGAGGTAGACAACTTGATCCTGATACCTCGGCGAATTAGTTTGGATCTTGCTCAAGAGATGGCGCTGGCGATACGCAAGTAGGCGGTGGTGGTTCGATGATTCTCCGCTAGATAGCGTGCGGTGTACAGGAAAAACCTATTTTTGTATCAGGAGAACAAGGCGCTACAGGAGGTAGACGACTTTATCCTGATACCTCGGCCAATTAGTTCGGGTCTCGTCCAATAGATGGCGCTGGCGATACGTAAGTCGGCGGTGGTGGTTCGATGATTCTCCGCTAGATAGCGTGCGGTGTACAGGAAAAACCTATTTTTGTATCAGGAGAACAAGGCGCTACAGGAGGTAGACGACTTTATCCTGATACCTCGGCCAATTAGTTCGGGTCTCGTCCAATAGATGGCGCTGGCGATACGTAAGTCGGCGGTGGTGGTTCGATGATTCTCCGCTAGATAGCGTTCTGAAAAACGCGCCAATATAATAAATAAATATATTCCTCAATTATAACTGTACCCAGTGGCATTGGGACGCAATCAGTCGCTATAATAATAGCGATCAGGATAATAATCCTGATTCGCTCAAGCACTAACGACATTTGCCTTGACACCTTTCTCGTCAGATACAGTGGTTAACCACTCAAGAAGCATTGAAATAATCAGTTTTTCAACCTAACGAATTCCACTGTTATTCCATTATTATTGAATATTTTTTATAATATTTTCTTAATTCAGAGGAATGTGATATCTGCGAACCACCAAATAATGCTGGAAGTCATAAGACCCAACCGTTTCGAAAAGGAAAAGTAGCATTCCCAAATCCTGACTATAAATTCCTGATACACGGGTCAATTTGGATTTTGGCACTATGATCATGTGTACATTCTATTATAATACCACCGGTCCTGCACCTAATAGTGTTATTGCTCTTTTAAAATGAGTTATGAGTGTAATATGGCCTGTGTCATAACGAGCTTTTTAATGATTTATAGTTTGTTTCCCTACTCCTCAACATCAATTTTAATTCAGAATGCCAGTTGTGTGGTCTGCGAGGGGTTGGAATACCGTAGATTTCGTGCGTTTCTGTCTCCTGGTCTTTTGCTAAAAGACCGAACCAGCGAGAGGTGATATAAACACACGAAATCTGCGGTATCAACTTTTGAAGTCCGACCTGAACAGGATGGAAGAAACAATTTGTATAAGAACTCATCTACCGGAAGTTTTATACGGAGCGATAGTTTCTCTGACGGGGTGGATCGACCGGAGAGAAAGAAAAAAAAAAGCACCCGACGTCCCCCGGACCGCCGACGTCCCACAGAGAATTATGGTCAGCCCACTTAGCGTCGTTCCCGCTAACCGGGGCGGTTATTAGGCCGCATATTTACGACGCCCCGGCCTACAATTTCAGATAGTGGGATGGATATAAAAAAAAAAAGAACACGAAAGGCGGTATGAAATGATAATAAAAACCAAAAGCCTTCACCGGCATTCGGTCATCCCTTCACATTCCCCGCCGGCTAGAAAGCCGTCCCTCTCTTATAATTGGGCTCTGCACCCGAAATACGGGGTCGACCCCATTCGGAACTCCGGAATTTACACAATTCAATATTCCAATAATCTTTATTTCCTCCGCATCCTTTCATATTTACAATACCGGCTCGCAGGCCTTCCCAACTATTATAGTCCTTCTATCACGTTGTTTTGTACATATTATTGTCTATTAACCGACATTTTATGCGAGATTTTGAAAACATAATATTGTCTCGATTGCGATGTAAAAAAAGGAAAATATACTTATTTGCGCTCTAAACCTTGTTTATACGAGTTATTCGACTACCGTAGATTTCGCGTGTTTCTGTCTGTGATGCCCGAAAAACATCGCACCGCTACTGGAAGGTGGCGGAACCGGTCTAGCAAAAGACCGAACCGGCGGGAGGAAACAGAAGCACACGAAATCTAAGGTCGTCGGCCACAAAACAGGTATTTTAAACAAGTTATTCGACGTTTTTTCCCCATCTAGATAATGACGATACAGAGTAAGAACAGAATAAGCCGAATTACCTGTATTGTGCTAGTAATAATTTAAAAAAGAGTTTATCTTGGCGTGGAAGTATATTAGAATTGTATTAAACGAAAGTGAGGGCGGTCGGCAGGGGCGGCGAGCTGTCTGGGAGCTGGGATTAAGTTGATTTCACTTCCAAACCGATTGGGCCGTGTTCCAGTTCCAGTTCTCGCACGATTTGTTTAATACTTTTAAAGACCGGCATAACCCGAGACCGGCTGTATCCCTCTACTTTCACTTCCCTCGGCCGGCCGTCGTCTCGAATCTAGGGAAAATCCCCTTTCTTCAAAGTTCTGCCCCTGTCCGCCGTTTCCTAGAGCTACACGGAGGATAATCGATTTCGATTCAGTACTTTATTTTTAATCGGAGCGTTTAAAGTTTAACATACCTGTTTTGTGGTCTGCGAGGGGTTGGAATACCGTAGATTTGTTGTTTCTGTCTCCTCTCGCCGGTTCGGTCTTTCGCTAGACCGGTTTCGGCCGTTCGCCGTCTTCAGTAGCGGTGTTAGTCACTATTGGCACTTTGGATGTTTTTCGGGCGTCCTCACTGCACTGTCACTGTCACTTGTACTGTCACTTGTATTGTCACTTGTACTGTTACTTGGACTGTCACTTGGACTGTCACTTGGACTGTCACTTGGACTGTCACTTGTACTGTCACTTTTACTGTCACTTGTACTGTCTCTTGTACTTGGACAACTTGGTCTAGCCAAAAAAAGACCAAACCAGCGAGAGGAGACAGAAACACAAAAAATCTACGGAGTGTTTAAACTTTATTTTGGCGCACTCTGCGGTTTCAGGAAAAAAGCGCTTTCCTATTTCGTTTTTAAATTTGTCGGATAATACTTTCTTCGGACTCAAAATTTAAAACAGTAAGGTGCACGCGCCTAATAGTTATAAAAACTGTCAATTATAAATATGTGTATGAAAAAAAGTAGCCTTAGAAACCTGTTTTTTTCCAATCGAACTCGTACCATATCGATATTATTTATTTTAATAGTTGTGCATATGCGCAACTGGTGCAGCTTTCATTTTGGCACCGCTCAAGTCTTGCAAAATGCATGTATCAATTCCAAATAGTCGAGTTCCGACCAATCGAAAGCCTGCAGAAACGACCTACTTTTTACAGCCTTAAGTTAATATATCATATTATCAGTATTCTTTTTTTAAAATTCTTCGTCATAGCTGAGTGGGGTCACAGATAAGTCAAGCGTTTCCTACAATATTGATTGGACATATGCCTTCTTTAGTAACTGTATTTGAAACGAATTTTCGACAACTTTAGTTTCTGCAATTCGAAATTTAATTTGTCTAATTGCATTTTACCAAAAACATTTACGATTTAAGCAAAACGCTTACGGCAAATGAAGTAAATCTGTTGCTTCTCTGTTTAGATCGTACTTACTACAGTGGGGCTCTAGATGAAACATCCTGTCCACACTTTCTGTAACTGACTAAACGTAGTGATGCGTATCAAAATATACCGTTATAGCCTGAAAATCACGAAAGTCTCAATGGAATACCGGGAAGAGTCATTCAGCGAAAGCTCCGAAAGGAAAATTGAAATTTCGCCCGCGTTTATTGACATTGGAACAAAGGCCGTCTTTCAAAGCCGTCGTCGGATGAACTTGACCTCGTTAGGATGAGCCGCTGCTTTGAATACTAAACGGCCGGAGGCCAACAGTTCCAAATATGGAAACGGCGGCCAACGGTCGTTTAAAAGCTGTCCCATTATCGCGTTTTCGGTCCGAGAAAGCCCATCGGAGCCGCAGTAATTTCATCATTTCCTGAATTCGATAGCACTATCTCAGATTTGACGCATTCGCAGAAGATGCTGACGCATTGTTCGCAGCCGTAATGGTTTTGTTACAATATTTTAATAATATGAACACTCTCTAAGACGATTTGTGAGAATCAGAAACTAGTTCAGTTCACAATCAAATGCGATAGAAAATATTGGTGCAGTTTCGTATAGGTCGAAGATGGTGCTGTCCCATCTACCTCAGTGCCTGGTATGAATTTCTGAGTGGTTGTTATGGATTTTTTTTTATTACAGTACACGAATTATTATTATGCAGACAAGTGTTATCTGTTAGTTTTCAGCAAAGTCACCTTAGCGTACGTGGAAAGGTGAATTGCCCTTGCATCGCGCGTTTCCCATTCGCGCGGGAATCCCATCTCTCTTTTTTGCTCTTATCTTACAAATTAAATTTAATTTACCGAATGACGCGTTTCGGCTAGACGCCGTTGAAATCCTATTTTTCCCGTAAACGTTACACAATCGTTGCCGACAGGGGTAATACTCTTATTATACAGCGGAGTAATAATAATGACATAATTCAGTGCTTAAACACCCTCACGGAAATTCGAGAGCTTAAAAACCCTTCATCCGAAGCGTAAATAGTGATATTCTTCATATCTAATGAAGAATAAGAGCCACTCTAAGCCACTGAAACCTTTGAGTGGTGTGTGGTTCGATTTCGGCTTTCTAATATACCTAAATTCGGCATCGACTTTACAATACTAAGATATTGTACAGAAATAAAAATTGCGTATCCATCATAAATATTTACAAAAGTGAAATCTCAGATCGGAGTCATTCGGCTTATTATTCGATTTGTGCCCGAGCCGTTACATATATATGAAACTTTGTATATATGATATATGCAGAAAACAAATTAATCTCAAGTGTGGAAATTGGACGGGTGAGTGAAAACACACGGCTGTCGCAATTTGTTGTCGCAACTCGAACGATTTCCAGGTCAGAGCGGTCGGTGTACGCAGAAGGCCGCGGTGTACGCCCTCGATTTATTTTCTCGCTTTGGTTCCGAGAATGAAATTAAATTAAATTTTGTATAATCTGGAGGAACAAGTTTTTGGACTGGAGAAACGTCCGATGTGTAGTGCAAATTTTGTCCGCTCAAAATATCAAACGGATATTTACTCTCGCAGTTGAAAAAGGTCGGCAGGAATCCGAAACTAGAGGACTCCACGGTTTTTCTTCTTGTAAACCTCGACAGCCCTAAGAAAACGTGTTCAGGTCCTCACTCAGGGGACGCCAGAGGCGTGGCCCCATACCCCGGCCGACACCCGGCTGCACCCTTCTAGCGGAACAATTACAGGTTTACAAATAACAGTAAACAACATTCCTCCCGTGTACTCAGGATCTCAGTTCTCTGAGATGGGCCCTATCCAGAACTTATATCTCTCCGTTAGTGAAAGACGAATGGACAGTCGGCGACCCGCTTTAATCAGGTATTTCATCGAACTTTACATTGAATAAAAGGATCAATCCGAAAATTATGGGAACTAATTAGTCCTGAGCTGCTGAAATGAAATAATAATCATTAATGACCGCGAATAATTTATATATCGGACTCTGGAGTTGAAACTGAAATGACGGCAGAATTATTGTAATTCCAAGCGCCGAACAGGTATCTTAAATTAAAATATTGGTTTTTATGATCGAAGAACGCTTTTAATACGTCTATAAACATCGGGGTATCGTATGTTTGGTATGGTTTGTTTGAACCGAACGAAACCTTGATCGGTTGGTAAAACGTGCAATGCCTGTATAAGTCTGAATATGTGCCGGGTTCGCTCCTCTTCCTCGGACCGAATGGGTCCGACGATTTCTTCCCATTTTTGGAGGACTCCGGTCGACAGTCGAGTCACGTGATCGGCTTTGAGTCGAAGCTCCGTCCTCATTCGCAATTAACCCTATTGTCCCTTCTTCCGAGCGTTTACCGCCTTGATCAATGCCGCTACGGTAGAACAAATACGAAGAAGGCGTTATTTAAAATCCTCTAGCCAATCGCCTTGAGAGCAGAAAAACTGTAAATGTATAAAATTCATGTAAATTACGGCTAAATTCTTCAGCCATCTGAAATTTTGAATTCGAAATTCTACAACAGGGAGTATTCCGTAAAATCTAGACCCCGTACAATAGGTTTGAGCAAGTGGGTTATATTTCCCATTTCAGACAATCAAACATTTGGATATATTCTATATTGAGATCCTTTTCATGATGGTTCGGGTGAAAATCTCTGACTGAATTTCGAAATTGAAATATTGTGTGGGTAGAATTCTGGGCGGATTCTGGGCTACGCTTGTTTCCACCGAGAAGGTCGCGATAATTTTCTTCCATTCGCTGCAGAATTATTGGAAAAACGTCCGTATTACAAGTGATCCAACGAAACAAAATATGTAGATTAAGATTAATGAAGTTATTGTAACAACAATATTTGGTTTAAAATACCTGTTTTGTGGTCTGACTAACACCGCTACTGAAGATGGCGAGCAGCCGAAACCGGTGTAGCAAAAGACCAAACCGGCGAGAGGAGACAGAAACACTCGAAACAACAATATTTGGTTTACATATTGGAGTGTACAGGGAAACTATGACTGAGGGTGGAGAAAGAAAAAGGATATTCCAACCGTTATAATTATTTCGATGCCTTAAGGAATTCTTTTTCGGTTTCATCGCTTCAATTTTAGCCACGTGCCTTCCCGACTGATACTTTCTATGAAGGTCAATTAAACATGGAAAAGTTTATTATTATTATTATTATTATTAACATTTTATATGCGCCTCGGCGTAATTGAACTCCGTAAATACGTTGGTCCGATTTAATTATCAATTAGAATTTTTTTGGGCCATTGACAACGCCGTCCGGTTATATTTCGGGAGTACGTTTCGTTCTTTGAACGGCTCTCGTTAAAGTGAAACCGACTGCTCCGGTTTGGACTTTAGTCTTAGTTCTTATATAGCGTTTGGCGTGGAAAATCGTTGAAATGATTTCAATGAAGTGTTATCCAAAATTTACATTGTACGCTAGGAGTGCCAAAAGGTAATAGCGTTCAGACAAGACAAATATTGGTTTTGGGTTATTCAACGGCTGAAATATGTTTCCGTTACGTCTGTGACATCACTCTTACTCTTACCTTAAAATGAGTCTATTTCATTTATTAAATTTTAGTGTACTAACAATTAATTCCACTTTTTTATTTTGCCTTCAAAACTATAATGCAAAAAACAAGTAGAAATTCAGCAATAATAGGGTGAGCTGCTTGCACTGTCACTACATTTTGAAGCACTCGCTCGGAGAGTAACAATTTAGTAACAGCACTGATAATAATTTAGTTACAGAACAATTAAGAAACGCCTAAAAAATAATTTTCTTTTAAAATAATGGGTTTCAGCCGGCCAAAAAAATCTCGAGAAACACGTTTTGGCATTTAAAGCGGAGCCCCCTACGCCAACCTTGAGATGCCAATTTTTAATTTTATTTTGGCAGAGCACTTGCATTTACCAAATACGTCATTCGCTCGTCCATAGTTTTGATTGTTCAGTTCGCTTTATCAATACTGTCGGAAGTATTAGTTTTATCTAACAATTTTCCATAATTATTGTGGTGGCACAGTCGCTCGAACCGGTCGACTGGTAAGCAGACAGGTCCAGTTATGTAAGTGAATTGCTTCAGGTGCTTCGACCCAGATTTCGTCCCTCGATTATGGAGGTATGTTTTGTTTATAAAATTTTTACAGTTCGCGAAATTCATTCGACATAAAATTTTCAGATGGAATACTATTAACACTCGATTTGATATTTCAGGGTTTTTTTTCATAGTTATAATGTTGAAGGCGTTTAAAATTCCGTTTTATGAATGTATTTTTTCAGCGTCCCAAAACCCAGAAAAGTGTGTCAACCTTATTATTGCGGTTAGGATAAACGAATTCTGTGTCGTGTATAGCCGAATTCGGTGTAAACTAAAACACTGTGCTCTTATTATTTAATTTCATTTTATTGAGGCCATTTAACTTTAAAAAATTTGGATTTCTACTCACTGAGATTGAATGAAATACGATGCTGCCGGTATCCGAAAAACTGTAACGTCCTTATAGTACTCTCTTTGGCACATTGTTGTTAGGCTCAGATCCTGTACTGCCCCTGCTGCCCTGATCGATCATTGTTTACCCACTGCTTATGCAACATCCCGTATATATTTCTCAAGGTAAATAAATCCTCCGGGCTTTCTCCGTCCATTCGAGACCTTCGATTCATACAGTTTCAGAACATTTTTCCCAATAGTACGTCGCTTCGATTATTCGACGCAGAATCTACTTCCGGAGTATGTAGCTCTGTCGTTATGCAACTCTTCCAAGTGAGACTAAGGTTCCGACTTGAAATAATAATCGAACGGTGACTGAAAAATGAGGGAAGTGATCCCACAAAATCCTTGCGGCCCACTGGGCTATAGGCATTTTTCCTCCGGTTGCTCTGTAAGTATAGAACAGGGTTTTATTGTTGTAGTATCAATCTACTGTTCTGTTAGCGCAGAAGTACCGTCCGTCCCCTCACATTTATATATAAAGGTCAACTGGTCTACAACCGACAGGTTGGAGGCCGGCCCAGCAGCCCAAAGCCCGTTAGTGCGCTTGCAGAATACCCCGATTGATTATCACTCTTTAAAACTAAGGTATAACTGCTATAAGCTGCATATTAATACTGTTTTACACTTTCTTCCCTGTAGCAGGTGGTATAGGTGAATTCATATTCTGGGCACTCGTTTCGATGGAACTGTTCTTTGAGTTGGCAATTCAGGATGTTTGAGAAATGTGATGGCATCACTCGTCGGAATTTTTCCACTGTAATTTAATTTTCGAAGTTAAAAATACTATTACAAGCGCAATACGATTTTCGTAATTTATTACGAACAGACACAGACTTCGCCATCGGCAATATCAGTCTCGCTGTCTTGTGTCTGCACTCGAATATTGGGTGCTGAGTTGGACCGGTTTGGGATTTATTCCATCGTCAGTAGCGCTCATGTCAGCAGTGTTACTACTGTTACTGTTAATGCCGCTGAATGGAAAATACTGGCTGGACATGTTTCGGTTATGAGGGCTACATCTGCCTCCACTAAGAGACGGCGAACTAGATGCTTTCTTGACAATAGACAAAACGTGTTAATTATAAGAGGCGAGATAAACTGATGCCGAGTTAGTCAACATGACCCAATAACTTTGTGTTATATTCCCTCGGTCCATTGTATCGTTAAGCGAAGGTCGCAGGTAGATTACGGCCGAACAGAGTTGCAAGGTTTCCAAATCGAGATGCTCCATTTGAAAAACACAATACAGGATTAATCAGTCCTATTTTAAAGTCTACAATTTCAACATTAGACGCCTGTTATTAAGTTACCTTCTGGAACCGCTGCGTCTACTAAACTATCGTTAACTGCATATACCTGTTTTGGAGATCCTTCATGGAGGAACTTCATATGGTGAGCCACTTTCTGCCTCCGACCACCAATAAAGTGTTGATTTATTGATCGAGTGATAGTGGTTTTTAAACTTTGTTTTTACATCGAAGTAAAATTGCATCTCCGACAGCATTGAAGCGCACTGAGATTCCAAGGTGAATTATAATTTCCATTAAATGGGTTACACAGTCTGTTGCCAGCTGATTTTACACGAGAGCCAAGGTCGTTTTTGTGCGATTCTTTCGCTACACACGCAATCGTCTTGTATTCGATTTTGTTTCTATATTTTCGTTTTCAGCGAGCGTTCGTCCGCCGGGAAAAGTGAAAGCGACGTCCCATACGGCCAAAACGCCGTCCCCATTGCTACCAGTTTGGAGAGGCTCGAGAAATAAATTTAAAAAATCATGTACTTACGGTTTCCAAATAAAAAAAACGAAAATATAAGTAAAATAAACGACGATAATTACGAAATTCTTCCAGTATGTTTTTTACCTCGGCCGAAGAAAGTTGCACGGCCGGATGACGGAGGAAATCAAAAGTAAATATGGGAAGATTTGTCTTTCGACGCCATTGGCTTTCACTCCGACACACATTCGTTATTGATTTATAATCCTATAAATAATTTAAAATATTCGAAAAAGTTCGTCGATCGACGTATATTGGAGATGACGTTAAAGTTCCGGAACTTTAGTAGAGTTTTATTTAGTTTTATTATCGAGCATATCGTTTCTATTCAAGAAATTCCGAAGGGGCTGAAACTGGAGGCACGTAGTTTTTTCATATAAATCTTGCCTATGAATATATGCCTAAGAACAAAGGAAGTGAGATGAAGAAATTTAATGTTTGTTTAACTTTTGTAATATATATTTTTAAATTTTGTGTTTGAAACTCAATTTTAATTTCCGCAGTTAATAAAATCTCAGGAAAAGTAATCAGTGGAAGAATAAAAATCTCCCGTTCGGATTTATAGTCGGCAATTAGCAAACGGCGAAATTGGCCATTGGAACAGTGAAATTAAAAGAAAGATACGAAATAGCAAAAAGTTAATTGATTCTGGAACTTGTAAGGGAGCTGGGCTTAATGGGAAACGTTCGGCTTTTACGGCCGCAATTACACCCAGTGCCCGTTGGGCAACGCCAAACAACGCCTGTGCTTCGATGACAATTTGAAACATTGAACATTGTTTTCGAGTTTGAACATTTTATTTGTATTTTGTAGTCCGAAAATTAGATAGGCGATTGCAGAACGGGGCTATGAAATACGACAAATCGTTCAGTGAGCTTTCTAAAAGTCATTCATTTATAATTTCGAAAACTGAAGTTTGCTTAACCTACAGACTCAGACGAAGTGCAAACGCCGATTCGGAACTGCAGACTTCAAGTACGGAGTTCAAACGCGTGCAAACGGAATAGGACGGTCAGAGAACGGGCCACATGTCAAATTAGCGCCATTTCCTTGTTGACTCAATAGAATAATACCACGCTTGACTTCCAATACCAGTTACGTTTTATTCTGCGCATTGTCCTTTCAAATAAAACGTGAATTAAACGGATTCACATTTTTTTTGGGGGGGAGATTTGATTCGACATTATTGTCTCTCACAAATGTAATGGCTAACTCAACTAATTAAATGAATTTTCATCATTTTTAAAATTTTATTGTAAATTATTTTCGTAGCCACCAAACCGGCGAGAAAATACAGAAGAATGCGAATTCTGCGGTATTCATTTTTTTCTGTTTTATTGTAAAACACTACTTAGAATGCAATTATTTTTTGGCTACTGCAATGCACTTCAGCTCTTCTCAATCCCGAACTAATTTCTCTGCATAGATTCATTGCCTAATATCTCATTACAGTGTCATTAACCTTTGGACTGTGTATAAATTATTTAAATCCACGGCGTGTATATTAGAGTGGGATTTGTGTCTCCCCACGAATCGTCGACTGAATTGAATCAACACTAATAACGACGGTGGGGAGCTGTCTCTAGTTCAATTGGTTAGGACTGTTCGCGCGTCCCTATCCATCCCGAATTGATCACAGGGCTCGTTACAGCGCCGTTACATTATGCAACACTGCATTGAATTACCCGTTGAAGTGGGCCGTTACGGCAGAAAGCCGTCATCAGGTTCGTTCGACTTTCCAAAGTCGGAGCTCGTCACTTCGTCCTACGAATGACGGCGATGGCGAACTTTCAGTCAACCCGATTCAGTGTAATAATTCGTGCCGTTTTTCCTGGCAAATTACAAAAAAATCCTGTTTTAGAATCGATGTATTTAACCAATTACATAATGCCCATTCTTATTGACAAATTGTTCCCCGCCGCAAAGAATGAAGTCGATTTTCGACCTGAAATTCAGGGAAGGCGAACCATCATAATCTTGTGCATTTTTTCCGTTCGAACAAATTTCGTAACGAATACGGCTCTATTCATCGGAACACGTTCCGATACGATTCACTGCGCATCAGAGTGTTCGTTGTTTGAATAGCTACAAGAATTGCGCAAACGCAGTGTCTCTCATAACCATGACGATCTGTTGCAAGATCGTTAAAAATGAATTGATCAATTATCAGATCATACAATCTGAAAACGATCATCTATTAATTCGTGCCGACGCTCTATCGGCACTTTCACTACGCTGTTACTCTTTGAACCCGATTATTATAATTACGATTGTTACATTAAACAATTGTTTGTAGGTATCGAAAAACGAGATACACGAAAACCAGTAATAACATTATAAATATGTAACAATATATTTTTATTTCAATCCGTAATTAACAGCCGATATTCTGCTGTCGAGCTATGAAAGCCATTTCCTGAATGTTTTCGTCAAACTGTGGATGCTAATGGGATAAACGCGCGGTCTTTTGGCGTGAATAAATGCGCTCGTTATTCGGAAGCGGGCGGAATCGTGTGAGGCCATTGTTCAGATTTTTTTTCAGTTTAAATTCAGACCGATTCAATTGTCGCCCTTTGAGTAATAGTCGCGGGACGATAGGATAATTAGATTGTGTCGCACAACAATTCTGGCGGCAAATCATTTTAATTGTACGTTTTGCTATATTTTCTCGTATCGACAGACAAGGTGCCAGGAATTTTTCGATCCTGAATAACTTCCGGAGTTGGTAAATTCAAAACAATCAATACAGAATCGACCGAAAAATTAAATACGATCCAAAACCAGGTGTAAAGGTGGGGATTGTAAACTCTGGCGTCAATTAACCTATAGTTTAATATAAATTTGGTAAAATCAATTTCTTTGTGCCTCTAGTCATTCATAGTTATTACGAAAATAGTCACACAAAATGAGAACCTAGTTCATACTTCACTTAGGTCCAAATCTGCAGTCAATCGATGCGAAAAATGCGACAAAAATTTAAAATTCAGAAGCGTCCATTTCTACATGGCTATCAGCTGTTCCGCTTTGATAGAAATACTTCCTGATATTTTCAATAACACTATTTTAAAATGTCCTCCAGTATTGTCCTTCAATCGTGACAGGAATATAGAGCGATCAGTGCGGACAATTTAGGCATGGTAACTAGATATAAACAAAGTTTCAGTGGTACTGAAAAAATATAAATTAATAAGTATATATCTTCTATTTCTGTTTGTTACCTGTTAAATGGACAAAAACATTTTCATATTGGTTTAATCCGATTATGATATATAAAAATTTAAATTGTGAAGGAATAATTTTTAATTTTAGCTTTACTGCTTGTAATTACATTTAAAATATTAATGTATATAACCTATATTTAACATAGTTTGTTGCTGTTGCAGAAGTATCCATATCCAAAGTCAGTGTTCTTCATTATTGGAAATGAATTTTGCGAGAGATTCTGCTACTATGGGCTGAGGAGTAAGTAGATAAGATTGAGTTTCTTAAATCTACAAAAAGAATGTGTCGATATTTAATTGCGACAATTAATTATCAGCATGAGCTAATATTTTATTGGTTACAATTTGATATTTTCTCCCATCCATTTTACTGTCACACGTACACAGGTTATAGTGTACCCTGCAGTAGGAAATTTCCTTTTACTATAACTGTACAACAATAAGAAGCCTTTATTCTCCAATTAAATTATTTTATTTCTTTTCAGCCATCCTGTTCCTGTACTTGAAAAATGTTCTGCTCTTTTCAAAAGACGATTCGACTGCAATAAATCATGGATTTATGTTCCTCTCATACTTCTTCCCTCTTATGGGGGCCATACTCGCCGATTCATTTTTGGGAAAATATAGGTGATAATTTCAGAATCTTCTAGTCTATTCTTAATTATTTCAATTACTAACTGATATCTTTGAATGATATAAAAAGTGTCAATAACGAAACTGTTTGTTTTTAGGACGATATTGTATCTGTCTATGATCTATTCTCTCGGATGCATTGTACTTTCTTTCGGGTCAGTTGACAATTATGGAATCCCTTCAAGGTAAATATGACATTCTATACGAAATAAACTATTCAATGCCATCAAATACCCTATAAGTACTTGTAAATTATAATTAATTTGAAATATTAGTACACAAGTTGATGAATTTGCTAAAAGATTTTAAATTGCAGTCACGAATAAAAAACGAATGCAATTTCAAATCCTGTGTTTTTGGTCTGCGAGGGCCCTCTGTGTCCTCTTTTTGGTTTGGTCTTTCGCCATCTCCAGTGGTCTGAGATCAATCCGAGTCGCTTTGGTGACGTTGCTGACCCCACATTAGTAGTTTGACTTATTTTGAAAAAATAAGTTCTGCGTCCACTTTGTTCTATTCGGGGAGTGTGAATTCCGGAAATGTGAATTAAATGCAAGTCTTTTTCTTACAGGGAATTCAGTCTTCTGGGCCTTCTACTGATAGCGATCGGGACCGGCGGTATAAAGCCCTGCGTTTCTGCTTTCGGAGGAGATCAGTTCCGGCTTCCCGAACAGGAAAAACAGCTTGCCACCTTCTTCTCGGTCTTCTACTTTTCAATAAATCTCGGAAGCGTGGCCTCCACATATCTGACGCCGATATTGAAGAAAGACGTCCAATGCCTGGGTGGAACCACCTGCTACCCGCTTGCCTTCGGCGTACCATCGGTCCTCATGATCGTTTCCACAGGTAACTCTTCATGAATTTTCAACAGTAACATTTCAAACGGTTCAATATCTCGCCTTCAGTTCTGACTTTGGTTTCAATTTCTCGCCACCTTCACTAGAATAGTGTCGGGTGGCAGTTGAGCATTGTCGACAGAAGCACTATCACTCTTGATTATCAAAATTACAGGTTTTATCACAATCACGTTATTTTATTGTCTATACGGAAATAAAACGGGCAATAATGCCCACAGTAAAAGTGACGGCGCTGGCAAAACACTTCGTATATTAAGAGAGCACACAGAACGTACATAAATAGATACTATTATCTAGAGAACGTCTCATTATTAAAGAAGAATTATAACAATCTGAACTCACATAGCTTAGAATAATATGTCCCTTCTCTCATTTTGCAGTTATATTCATTGGCGGAAAATCGTTCTATATCATGACCAAACCGGGAAGGAATATAATACTTGAAGTGATCCAGTGTGTAAAGGTAAATTATTTTGTATTATCTACAGGTGGCTAACGGTCTTGTTGTACCTGTTTTAGTTTGTTTATATTGGTGTCATTTAAGATTACAGACTTGATGATAAGATTTAATGAAAACAAAATTAAACGTTGAGAAATTTTCGGAGATTTCCTGTGATTAAAGATACCTTAAGTATAGGTTTCGAAATAGTCTCTTCGGTTCAGAAAATTCTTTAATTTCAAACTCATTTACATTAAATCTGGAACGCGATGAAGGGCTCCTAAATCGACATCTGTTTCAAACTACTGAGTTTCACTTTTACTTCTTTTAACTTGGCATTTAATCGTTTGTTCACAGCACGCAGTGATGGAAAAGATAAGGACGGGTAAGCACGAGAAGAAAGATCACTGGTTGGATTACGCCAAGGATAACTTCGACGAGACTCTCATATCGGACATCAAAGCCGTTATGGGCGTTCTCCACATGTTCCTGCCGGTGCCCGTCTTCTGGGCCCTCTACGACCAGCAGGTAACCGCTTCTACGTCGGTCTTCTATCAAATTTATTTGACTTCGTGACATCGCGAGTAGACCATTTTCAGCCTGCGGCATGCAACCTTCCGGGCTGTTGTAGAAATCTGTCCTTCGCTATTACACAGCTCGCGCATCCGTTCGCAATTCAGAAACCCCATTGCCGCAACAAACGGCAGAGCTTTAATTAATTTATAACTAATGCGGCCAATTGATGCAAACCCAATTGAAGTAAAAAATAATAAACGATAATATAAAAATAATGAGTACTTTAACATTATATTTTAACCCCGACTCTACGAAAAGGCAGAAATGACCTATTTCCCGAAAAATTTGTTACTCTGGAACCTGTAGGAGATCGGAAATTTCCGAAAGGAAAGGGCAAAAATCCTTCCACCGGAGTTCGCTCGGGTTGTTTCCAGACACAGGAAAAATCACGGAACAGCAGGGGTCTCTCTACGTCTAAAAGAGGGACGATCCCTAATTTAGTATTATGTTCATTATCTTATGTAATTTCTGTATAAAGTTTTGTTTTTCGACAGACTTCCAGGTGGATCGCCCAAGCCGAATCGATGAACGGCCAACTGGGATCTTTCTACCTGCACCCGGAACAGATGCAGGCCCTCAACCCGTTTCTGATCCTGCTCTTCATACCGATTTTCGACTACTGCGTCTATCCCGTACTGACGAAGCTCGGACTGCTGACCAAGCCGCTGCAGAGGCTCGGGGCAGGAGGCCTCTTAGCCGCTCTCGCCTTTGTCCTATCGGCGACGCTGGAGTTTAAAGTCGAGGTAAACACTTTACTGTAAATTTTTAACTGGACATTTGTTATTTATATAAATATCGGATACTTTCTATATTACTATACATAATTACTGGCGTATATATATTAATTCGAAAAATTTCGGTGCTTATGTATGATTAATGGGCGCTACAGACAGTCGAGGACCTTCACCACCAGTGAACTCCCTTTTACAAGGTGTTGTATAAAAGAAACAGGAGTAGAAAAAAGCCATTTTCTAAATTTTTTATTGTTGTATCGGCATGCACATACACAATGTGTTGATACAATATAAATGCAATATATAAATCCAAATAAATACAATATAAATGAATAGTGAGTCGTTTTTGGACGGCCGAGTGGAAGTATTCGAATCGACCTAACTTCTTCGCGACTTAAGGAAAACAAATGATTAGTCTCAGTTTTAGTATAATTGTAGATATCCAGGAGGCTTTATTGTCACATTATGTGTTTTTCTTCTGTCTCTTTAAGTAGTTATAATTTAAAAAAAATGCTATACTCCTTTTTCCAGTTGACCTACGCTGCACCGCCAAGCCATGGAGAAAGCCAGCTGCGCATTTTCAACGGGCTCGACTGCCCAGTCACCTTCAACTCGGCGTGGACCAACGAAACGAACGTCGACATTTTGGATTCGAAATTCTTCCTAAACCTGCAGGTCAAAGGGGAAGAGTCCCAGATGTTCACGGCCGGAACGGCTTGTTCAAAACTCGACCTCCAGTTCAATGGAAATCTTACTGTAACTGAAAGAGAGGTCTGTTCTGGGAAAAAGTTACTTACATTTTTAAATGTCAATATATTTTTAACTCAAAACAACGAGCGATTATTTTGATGTAATAATATAATTGAAATAGACACCGTGGAACAATCATCATACTGGTGGTAAGCAGTATGCAGATAGCTATTAATTGTGCATAGGTTTTGTCCTTGTGAATCTCCTTGGATGGTTATCAGGAAGGGTACCCATGGAATGAGGTTCGATTTAAAAAATTCGATTGAGACCAAAATTCGAGACATCTAGAACAACTGTGTGCCGACTCAAGCTTTGGGAAACTCACGGTCAGTTTGAGCTTTATATTTGAAGGAATATTTCCTTTTTCCAGTCAACTTCCTACATCATTGTACAAGACGGAAATAAAATGGAATTCCAAAGGATACCGGGTTTCGATCAAGTCCAGAAAGCTGTCGATCAAACACCAGTAGTTAGGTAAAATATCGTATTATTCGGTTGAACTTCAAGTGCAGATTAAAATATTTACAGAACCAATAATTTTACTCCATTTATATTGAGCAATATATTCGATTTGTTACTTTTTTGCAGGGTTGTCTATAAGCTGAAAGAAAAGTCCACGTTGAAATTGGTCAGTGACAAAGGATCGGTCATTATTGAGCTAACGGAAAATCAAAATGTAGTTCCCATACAACAGTTAAAACAGGGAAAGTGAGTGTTGCTTACAATTCTAACAATTTAATTTATTTTATTTTATTTGAGTAAAATCAAAATTTGAAATTTGTTTCAGTTATGATTTAATTGTGAACGAGAAAAAAATTCTTGAAAACGCCGTAATTTACAATGGTGGAGTGTACACGATTCTGATCAACAACGGGGAACTGGGAATGGTAATTGAACTTTTAAACAAACTTCTTATACTTATATGTTGAATATATAATATATTTATTTTTATTTCTATTTTGTCTTAGAATGCCAAAATATTTGAAGTAACTCCAGGGAACACTATTCACATGCTTTGGCAGTTACCACAAATTGTAATAATTACAATTGCTGAAGTTATGTTTTCCATAACTGGTCTGCAATTTGCATTCACTCAGGTATATCAAATATTCTTATAAATGTATATAATAGAAAATAATGCGCATTTAGAGAATTGTATTTGTACGATATTTTGTATAACATTATTTATTTAACTAATTATATAACTAATAAGATAGTTAACTAATAATATCCCTTATATAGGCACCAACAACTATGAAATCAGTAGTCGCTTCCCTCTGGTTAATGACGACAGCATTCGGAAACGTCATCGTCGCTGTTGTAGCTGAAAGCCATCTCTTCAAGAGTCAGGTATAGAATATTATTTAGTTGATTTTCGAATCAACAAGTTTTTGTTTCGAAATAGAACTGTACCAGGAACTCAGGGCGAACCACAGTTTCGTCATATCGCGCCCATAAAGCTGGTCATGTTCGCTTAAAGTCGATATTGAGAATGAGAGTATGCCATAGTTATTATGAATAGTGAGGGTAAATATTCCGTATTTAATTATCGAAAATTATAAATATTGTTTTGTTTCCAGGCTCATGAACTTCTACTATTCGCCGGATTGATGGTTGCAGATATGGTGCTGTTCATTTTACTCGCGATCAGGTACAAATACAAAACGTTCAACTAACGGTCGCAATGGACTATATTATGAATCGTATATTATATAGTGTATCATAAGTTGCGCTATTTATTATGTGAACATGAAAGTTTCCTAGAAACTAATTAAAATTTTTAAAAAAATTTAGGATGTAATGAAACTTATTGAAAGTTTAAAATAAATTAGAGTCTCACTCTAAATAGAAAAATTGTTTTTAGAGGGGAGAGTGAAGTAATTACTTTTAATCTAGTAAGAGTTTTGAATTAACATAATTAAGTGATTGGATTATCAAACAGGGTTTTAACAAAGAAAGATGAACTGAAATTATTAATCCTCTCCTGTTTGTTACCAGACAGATTTAGGTATTATTTTGTACATTGGAGTTTTTTTAGATTAGGAAATGAATTTTTTATTTTAATTATTTTTTAAATTTTGATATTGTGTATTCAATTTAATGTGAAAGAAATTCCAGTTGAATAACCAACAGTAGAATTATGAAACTATTTTACTGTGGGTGAAGTAAAATTGTGATATTTTCATTGAAAAATTGGTAATCTCACTGTATGTTCTCTGTTCTTTTGAGATTATGGTAGGTATTATGTTTTATATAATACCTCCATTGTGTATAATATGTAAAAAAATAATAAATGAAATTTTATATTAAACATAGTATTTGATTTTTCCTCAATAAATTAATCTCACATGCTTAGCTAGTAGATTTGAAAAAACGAAAAAAAAAATGTACTTCCTTATCTTATTGTTTAAAATTTATTATAGTGCATTGCCATGGGCTTTCTTCTAAGTTTATAAAAAATGGATATGGATTAAAATATTAAATTTTTACTCTAAAGAAGGTAAGTAAATAATTATTAATGGTTTTAATTCTTTACTCCAATAGTTTTGTGTTTCTACTATTAATACAACAGTGTCCAAACAGATATGTTGAATTTAATTAAAATTACAGTAACAAAAATTGTAACATAAACCCCAATGAGACTTATGAAATTATGCTACAGGAGTATGTGCTATGCTTTATTCTATTAATATTTCAATATGTGTAAGTCAGTTTTTACATGGGCCATAGAGTAGTGGCATATCTTATGAATTATTTGTTAAATAGATAAATTAAATCATGGAATATATTGAGGTAGAAATTGTTTTCAATTGTACACACAATTGAAAACCAATGCATATAAAGTAGGTATATACTTCATTTTAATCAGGTTTTTTTTTATTTTAATACAAGCAAAATTTAATATCTCATTTTAAATGAAACATATATGATTCATTACAGAGATCAGTACTACAATATTTAAGCATCAAATTAATAACAGAGTATATTGCAACTAAGCCGACCTATCATCTACCAATAATATGAAATACAATAAAGTATGTGGTAACTGTTTGTATTTAATAAAAAGTATCAGGGTATATTTTTATTTACTTGCATAATTAGATTAATTGACTACCATTAGATTTTCACTTAAAATTAGTATGAAAAATAACAATATATTCAAGTTATAAAAAACTTAACAGCTAGGACAAATATCTATATAATGTTATAAAACATTTGTTTAATTCTACAGGATACAAATGAGACATAACATAATAAATTTTATATATCTCACTACAAAAACATCTGATTCAGAATACATATATTAACTTTATCATTAAAAAAATAAATAATTCCTAATAATATTAAACTAATGTTATTACCAAAAGACAAATTAATTTTCTGGTTTCTTGTGAAGACAGATTTTTTTAAAATTTGCTTTAGATAAAGCATCAGTTCAAAACACTCTATTAAGATTATTGGCAGTTTTAATTCTTGTTCATTATTTATTTTTAACATTTCTCATTTATTCACTTGCTTTAAAATTCCTACTTCAATGTTAACAATGAATAAGTACAGAAATGTGATGTCTAATCAGGTACAAAATATAAGTAAATCAATAAAGTGTTTTTAAGTATTGAAATTGATATTTAATTGATGTTTAAAAATAAAACATGTTCAATGCCAAAATAAATCATTCTGTATTGATGATAATAAACTAGTAATTTTATGAACCACTTTTTCCTATATTACAAAAATTTTTCCCAAAATTTTAAAAATAAAAATAAAATCCTTCCAGCAGGTAAGGATATTGTATTAATAAATTAAGTTCTTCATAGTGAAGTAATTTTACAAAAATGGTAGTAAATATATTTGAATCATGAGGTTCAATAGTATCTTATTTTAAAATCAGATCCTTTATATATATATATATATATATATATATATATATATATATATATATATATATATATACGCATTCAACCTTCACAGGCAAAATACTGAATCTTTCTGGCTTCATGCCACTGGTTTTTTAAATAAATATTTCTAAAGAATGTGAATACATCACTAAGGATCTGCTTCTTTGCTTCAAATTCCTATCATGCAGACGTTTTTAGCTCAATAAACGGTACGGACTATCTCCCAGGTGGGTTATAACTAGAAGACGTCCACTTTCTGACACACTACTATGGGATTCACCAGAAGTAAATCCTGGACGCCGGTTTAAACTTCCTCACGATCTTGGTCCTCGACGACGGAAGTTGCCCCCGGGGTAGGAAGTCGGACTGGGGCCGGCGAACCGGCGCTTTGGGCTTCGGCGGGGGCTTGAGACCGGTGACCTCCGTCATCGCTACGAGGCTCTTCCAGGGTCCCATCTGGTTGCCGACCCTGTATACCTTCTTCTGAACCGGGAGCATCGGGTAGTAGTCGGCCTGCGGTCTGACAACCACCTCTCCGACCGCCTTCTTCTTCTTCTTGTTCTTCCTTCCCGCCGACGACTCCCTCTCGCCGCTCTCCTCCAGGCTGTTGGTGTCCCCCCACTGCGGCCAGCCGAAGTCATCCTCGCTCGAATCCACTTCGGACGAGGACGCCTCCGAGTCCAGGTGCCTGGACACTCCCTCGGCGTACGCCCTCCGGTTCGTCCTCAGTCCCTGGTGCTCAGGGAATTCGGAATAAAGTAGCGGCGACGGCCTGAACAACGGCCACCAACCTCCGTCTGAAATCACGCACAGTCAACCTTATACCATTCACATATTAATAAAAACATTTATACGGTTCAGCATAACTGTTTTGTGGTCTGCGAGAGGTTGGAATACCGTAGATTTCGTGTGTTTCTGTCTCCTCTCGCTGGCTTGGTCTTTTGCTAGACCGGTTTCGGCTACTCGCCATCTTCTGAAGATGGCAGTCTAGCAAAAGACAGACAACCACCACAGTACAAATGACAGCGACAGTGCAGTGAGGATGCCCGAAAAGCATCCAAAGTGCCAAAAGTGACTAACACCACTACTGAAGATGGCGAGCAGCCGAAACCGGTTTAGCAAAAGACCAAACCAGCGAGAGGAGACAGATGCTCCACTGAAAAACCTACCTTGTATGTAATGAGCTACTTATATTAATAGATATGCTAGAAACTGTATTTGATCGTTTATACATGAATCGAATGTATGATACAGTAAAAATATAGCGTAGAACCGGACGGCTTGGTGGAACAGAAAATGGAGGCGGTGAAAACTCTGAACGTTCTCGACGGCCTCCAGTAGTGTCATCAATTGTGCCGCGGACGTTCAGAACTTGAATTCCTTCGTTATCAGAGTATGAAAGCGAGCAAAACTTCTCGGCTCCGTCTCGGAAGAAAGACCAACCCAATTACTTGTCCGAGCCGATTACGTTCCACTGTTTAGATACCGCGCTCTTAATTTTTTTTCCTCTACTACTAACCAGAGCCGCTGTTAAAATATTTCGTTTTCAAATTTCCCAGTCCCAGGCTGGAATCTCGCGCATTCCTCAACTCCCGAAGCGAATGGGAATGCATTCCCCGAATTGTTAACGATTGTGTAAAGTGGTCCGTTTGTTTAAGTCCCGGAGAAGACCTGGAGAAACTGTGACCAAGAAATTAAGTTGCAAGCTAAATGATTAATATTAAAGCTACTTTCTACTCGCAACAGCGTTAACTTAGTTGGACAGTAGGTTTTATCTTTATTTATGCGATCCACTGGCACTATTCCGGGCATTGCTAGAAGTTGAAATAACAATCTTGTTAACGGGTTCTATTATTTAAGTAGCTTTGGATATTTTGGGTGGGACAGAAATTGATTTTTTCTTTTTAACATTCACTCACAATATTTTTAAGAATATATAAAAAGAAGCCCTATTGTTGGACTGTATGAAGTAAATTTTATTAATCATTCAGGTAAATTTAACGTTGTATCATCTCCCTATAAATATTGTCGTGTACATTAATGGGAGGAGTTTTGCGAGGGATCGGAATATCCCTAATAAGACCCGCTTCGTTTTTTACCTTTATGCTTATTAAGAGGCGACGTTTTGAAATCTACAGGCGATAAAACACAGCCGGAAAGTAATTCTGAAATTAACCGGGCATATTATTAAATCCGAAACGCCAATGAGACCTCATCCGAGCGCGATAATCGAATTGAACGCCGAAAGTCACGCTTTCGCTTAATTGTTCCAACTCCAGCCGAATAGTTCCAAACACAGGAAAAAACATAATAACATAGGAATAATAATCACTTTCTGTTTTAATTATTACAGGCATTATGTTCTACATCAAGTCCTTTCTGAGTAATAACCGGAAAAATCAATCAACGACCCATTTACAACTCATCTTCAAGGATATTTCACAGCGTTATATATTAACATTTTTTAGAATTATAGTTACTAAGCTGTATAACTCCTACATAAATTATAACAATCTGTAATCGTTCGTAGAATTGTTAACGCCCCCAACTTATGTTCCTGACCGTACGACACATTCCCGATTTAAGTCTTCCAAAATTTCAGGCTATCCCATCACGAAAAATACCGTATGTATTTTCTGCACTTTCGGCGACTATACAGAAGTGAAAAACCCATAACTTGCCCGGTAATTGGCTCGGTTAACCGTACAAACAAGCTCTCCACTTTACACATTCCTCAGTGACAATCGTAACGCGTGTGTGTGTGTAATTGGAGCCAAGAGCAGTGCTAATAGCTGAGTGGAGATAATGGAGGAAGGCAGAAAAAAAATTGATATCTCGAAAAAAGAAATAAAGAAGGAACGATTTATTTTCCGGGTAATTAGCGGCCGAAAGTCGAAGCATTGTTCTCGGGCGCAGGCGGCTACCGTTAATTCGTCCTTCCGAGTGTTTGTTGTTTTTTCATTTTCTTAATCGTTTCTCCCCCCCAAGCGACCGGACCGTGTCCGCGACGGCATCTGGAGCGAGATGGGGAATTTCAGATTTTTTATAGCGTGAATTACAGATCGGCAAAGCGAAATTCCGCCCGTACGCCGCGAAATCGTAGACCGGACACTTGTAGACCGCCGAACTAATTGAAGGGCTCTTATTTTTCCCTACTAGTAAATTTAAAACACCTGGGGCCTAAGACGTAATTTACAATTATCAATCCGTGCTAGTTAATATCTTCCGAGACTATCGGATAAAGTGTACGCCATTTCATGTGTCAGGAACCCGATTATACTTGCTATAACGTTAAATTGTTTACAATTCGTCCATACGAAGTATATATATATTTATAAGTTTATAAATTTATATACGGAAATAACTTGCATATGCTCAAAGTTAACTTGATTTGGGACCGCCGTTTCTGGCAAAATACGTAATGTTTCCTCCTGAAAAGTTTCTGGGACCACTGTTTTAGTCGAAGACGGAATCGAAGCTGCAATCGTCGAGCGTTTTAGAAATGTACAACCGTTTTTGTTTTCAATTAATGTACACGATCGTTTTATACATATTTTAAACATTCGGGCGCTTACAGAAAACTGAACTGAACTGTTACCGTTCGTCTCGATTGTCCTATTGCGAAATATGTAAATTCTATTAATCTCAGTCTGCTGTATGAATTTCATCGATTCTCGAAAACATGTCCCGTCGTACATTCCGCCGTGTACTCGAATTGTTCTAACTCGTATATGAATTTTTAGACGAGTATCCGAGGTAATGTGAAATTATACAGCGTAGTCGTAGATGGCTTTCGCGTTCGTTTTTCTATTCGGACACGGCGAATAAATTATTGCTAATTAGATTTTAATTGCAGCGGATCTGCATAGCGCTGTTGTTCCAGTTTCGGCACTTCCGCTACAAGACGCATTTGTACCCGCCGTGGGACCCTTCCAGGAATGTTTTCCGAAGACGTTCGGAACAATTGCAATACGCATGCACTCGTTGTCGCGTTCCGTTCATAAAATATAGTTTCATTGTTTAGTCAGTAATTAAACCGTTCAGAAACGAGTCAGTACCTCGTTAAGAATGAAGAAAAAACATTTACAATGTTTATTGTAAATAAACAACTGTATAATAAAGAAAGAAAAATAAAGATTATTTAATTCGAGACAATTGATTTTCTCCGCGTAAAATAGGTTTATCCTCAGGGTCAATTATAAGGGACCACCACAATGGTGCTTGAATGAAATATTCTTTAATTATAGTATGGCATTTTTCATATGCTTCCAATATTTATAATTTGATAAATCTAAGCTGTTATTCTGAAGTACCTCTCACATTCTAAAAAGTTTTTTTAACCTTTTTTTTATTTTGTACGATCAACATTGAATGTTGTAAGTATTGTAAGATGGCACTTTTGACACAAGAACAATTATAGCCTAAGGGCTAAGAAGATGGGGATAATGGATGGGTAAGAGAGGAAAGGGACTGAATGTGGATTAGGATGAGGAAAAATGCGGGGTGGAACTTCGGGAACCGGGATTTTGCGACTTCGTCGACTGTAGGTATGTTGAGGTCATGGTGGATTGTGCGGTTGGAAACATACCGGGGAGCATTAAGGATGAAGGACTTCGGTTCCATGTCGGTTTAAGTATCGCTTTGTATATCGTCAGTTTGTTACTTAAGGTCAATTTTTATGTCCGTTTTAGTAATCGCCTTAAGAGCCCAAATTTTCTGTTTAAGTCGATTCTTTTGAGTGGGGTATCGGGATTCCACGTGATTTAAAGGGGTGGGCGCTTTTCGTTGGGTTTCGGCGTCTCCAGTTCGGTTTGATGTTTGATGAAAACGACAGCGATTTCCCTTTATCATTGAGGTCAGGCGTCCGACATTAGGATCGGCCCCGTTCATTGCCATTTAATAATAATGACGGCCGACAAATGTCTTCTCCCGCCTAATGGCGCCTCTCGGCAATGGGGCGGAGAAGAAATCGGTACGATTTATTTGGACTCTAAAAAGAAAAAAGAAGAAAATCCGAGTCATCAAAACTCCGGGGAAAAGTGACTATTCGGTCAAATAACGTCACAACGGAACGTCCATTTAATAGACCATTAACGAACGTCATTTTTAGGACTTTTTTCCCATCTCCAAGTCAGTCAGTATCGCTAACAAGCTAAGTGCGGTTGAGTTTGCACAACTTTCTGCTTAGTGGATATGAAAAAAATTAAATTCCATATGAATAATCAGGATGTTGCGCCGATTAACCGTATTTCCACCTAGGAGGTTATTATACCTAAATTATTATCTATGAGATCATATCATATTGAAAGATATATACCTATGTCAAGTGCACTCTGCGGTCTAGTTCAAACAAGATCAATTGGCTTGAAGTAGAAATCTAATTAAGACGGTTTAGAGTAAGACAAAATCATTGATTATCTAGACCGACATTATCAGGAATAATATTGATCGATTGATATTCGGTCAGTGGAGACAGAAGATGGGTATCAAGAATGATGGTAATCGAAACCATCGCGAACCGCCGCCTTCATTCTGTTCATATCAAGAAATAAATCATTAATTTTTCGGCGTTTCGCCCGCAACCCAACCTCTTCCTCAGGGACAAAATGGTCCCTGGACACGGACATTAAAGTCTGAAAATAAAGACGAAATGACGTTCGTAACGTTTCTTCTTAACTGCTGAATTTCGCAAACATTAATCGGTTTTTCTCTTTAAACCAATTCAAATCGAGAATATATATTTTATGCGAGATATCAAGCATCCAAACTGAAGTGTGTCATTTACTTAAACTTTTTCTCGACTAATACCTGTGAAACCCCCTGCGAAGGGGGTTACGCTCGGCTCTGTGAATTTTCCATTTACACTACATTCGTCGATAAGGAAACTGCGATAAACGGCCCGGTAGAGACGTGATGACGCGCTTTTCATTGTATCCTACTGAGCATGGAAAACCCCTGAATATCGCCGTACAATGCCACGCGTCATGTTCACATGATCTAGTGAATCTAGAAAACTGCAGCTCTACCTCAATCGTTGGACCGGCGCTTTCAGAAAATGAACGCAGGAAAACTCTGATTTTTGCCAGCACATTTTTTTTCATGGATGAGTTTTATTCTATAGCACAACTGTTGGCTCAAAATAATGTCTGTGCATGTTGAAAGTACAGGATGAATAGGGACGTGATTGTACGTTTGGTAATATATTGAGGAATTGTGGAATTTTTATGTGGATAAAGTAATCGAGTTTTCACCGTTTCAGCGTTGACACTGTCACAACGAGAGCCGTCACTCATGAAAGCATTTCAGTGAGAGAAGCGTCACGAGAGAGCAGTCACGTATAAATATATTTTCTCCCCTCTCGTTTATTCGATTACATTTTTTATTCAAAATAAAAAATAATAATACAAGGAAAAATTGTCCTCCGCCAAAGCCGGCGGTGGGCGTGACTTTCTCCAATCTGGGAGTCTGAAAAATTACCTCCGACTGTCAGTCGTAAGACGTGAAGTCATAATTGAAGTTTGAAGTTTCGCGCGACCGTAGCGAATGCCGGGCTGAAAGCCGGTTATTATTCTGGACAAAAATAAAACGCTTCCAGACAATGAATTATCTCTCCCGCAAAACCGCCGAGGCCAATACGCCGTCCGGCGTATTGTAGCCACGAACTAATATGTTTGTCTCCTTACATATTAAAATACCCTCGTAAGACACGGTTGTAGGGCAGGGTAAAGAGATAGGAATTTTCGATCAGGATTTAATTCGAATTATCCGAAACTATTCGGGCCGCAGGGCGGGACATATTTAATGGAAAAACTCCGCAACAAGCTCGAAAAAGTTTGATAAATTGCATCTTAATACAATCACTTTTTTTGAGATTCCTATCTAGCCTAGATAGCTCGAGAGGGTGAATATGACTTTCTTTTCGCTGGAATTGAGATCTGCTGTTCCACATTATTGCACCCGGTCGGCGCTTTGTTTGCACGAACAGCTGCCGACAGTAATGGCGATTTGCCCGGGACATTTATGGAACGAAAAACGTTGAGACAGAAGGGCCCTCTCGGGCATCCCATTATCCCCGTATACGATACATAATCCCGGATAAGGAGCATAATGCCGGCACCTTGATTATTCCATTGGTCTCCGATTTTGTTTTTTATCCAGATCCAGAGGTCGGTTCGTTTCCAGGTCCGGTATTTAATATCGATACGGACAGAGGTGTGTGCCAGAACGATCTGTTTCAGTTCATTCTTCCACCTGGATTGGCATGTGCGAAAGTTTTGCTTTCACACTGCTTTCAGACTGGTTCAACATTAACTAATCTATTGCTGCATAATTTACCTTGTAATATATATCCACTATTTTATTTCATCATTCTTACGATGTTCTCTCTCCACAAGCAGAGCTTATGCTAGACCGGTTTCGGTTTCTAGACATCTTCAACAGCCACTTAGGGGAAAACCCTAATCTATTTTTGCAGTAGATAGAAATGGGAAAAATATAGGTCAGCTCCGGTAACAACTTATTCCCATTAAATCTGCGGTCATTTGACACAAGGAGTAAATTGACACGGTTTTCTCACTGAGAAATCCTATTTTTTATAGTAACGTCTCTTTTATCGGTGGGATAATGGGGTCTGTATTTTTGAATCAAATATAGCCCGATTTGCGATTGAAAACCAAACCCTGGCGATTGGAAATTTAGGAACAGATATAGCATTTCCTCTCGGTTTGTTCTAAATGGAACAAACGGTAAAGTCCGAATTGGGGCCCGTTATGTTGCAGCGTCACCTTATCCCAATTTCATGCAAATCTTCCGCCGGCGCCGCGTAGGAAGAGACGTCCGACCCGGGAGAGTCTCATTCCCCGAAGAAAGTTCCAGTTGGGCGTGAACCGAGTAGAGGGGAGTTTTAAACGATCAATTGTATTGTTGTATTATGCGGGGAAATAGGCCTTAATTGCTCGGCCGCCTCCCCCTTCGCCGTTCTCAGATTCGGATTTTAAGTGGGACTGCGTCGTTAACGGCCCGCCGGGGTTCTCATCTGGGTTGAGTGGACAACTCAATTGTTGGGATAATCGCCATTCTACAGGCGTTGAATTGTGCTCCAGAGCTCGCCCGATCAGGTTCTCCGCTCGTCTAAACCGAATAAATAATGCTTTCTACCACGGCAAGTAGGTTGATTTATAAATTTGTATTAACTGCGGAAACATGTGTTGATGTATTTACGTGTTCTCTAGAATAATTTTATTCAATGTAGAAAATTGTGAGCGATACGTGTTCGGTTCGGTAAATGAAATCAATCAGACAATCCAGATAACAGGAGCAATAGAAAAATACTGTAAAAATTCGATACAATGCAACTTTTTCAACCGTTACGATTTAACTTGTGATAATAAGGCGTTAAATGGAGTAGCACTTAGTGCTTCAATAGTGAGAAATAAGGGGCGATTTCCTGATAAAATTTCTCACAGCCATGTTATCGCTCGTGACATTTTCTCCACCTTACAAATGTAGGAAAGTCAAGGAAATTTAAAAAATATATATTTAGACAATAAATGCAACCGTTTTCTTCAGACGCAAACAATTAAGTACAGGAGTAATGCAACACTGTTCTTTACGGGAATTGAACATACCGATGATGGGGAGAAACCGAAACCGTGCCGTAAGTCAGGGTCGAAATCCCACGGTCGGCGATATGCAGCTGAAACTCTGAATTAGGGTGAAATCGGGTCGCAGCAAGTAGGGTCGCAACCGACTACCAGACCAATTTGGCGGCGGCTTCGACCGATATAGTTCGGGGTTTTTTTGGTTTTTCCGAAACAGAAAGTTTTTAAACGGATCGAAAACGCTCCACTTCTCTCTCTCTCTCTCTCTGTGTCTCTTTCTTTTTTTCCCCCCTCAACCCGAAGCATGAGTCTAGGATTGACCCATATACCGCTTGAATGCGGTTTTTATCCCGGATAATGACCACCGCCGGGTGAGGAGGCCCCGTGGAGTATATGTAGAACCCGGCGCTGTACTCGGCGTACAGAGAAAACGACCACAAGTCGTACAGAAGACGAAAAAGAAGATAAACACTGAGCGTGTGCTTTCACGACGGGAATTCGATATCCGAGGTGCGACATTCTTCCTGGTCTTTCTTCCCAAATATTTTACTACTACTGATTTTATGAAATTATAGTCTACAAATAATCAATAAAACATTGAAATGTATTGAGATAAAATGCCGTTGAATGTAGGAAGAAATTTCATGAATGCAAATAAAATATTTTGGGAATATCTAATTCATTTATTTCCTGACGTAGACCATTTTCGGACTGCCTCCCCCTTGGCGTTATACCAAGTTGGTTTGATAGTGATAGACCTTAAACCGGTGATGCTTCATCGGCAACGATTACTAAAAATAAGGGTACCTGAACAACATGTTGGAGAAGCCGACGATAGCACTAGCAGAGTGCTGAGAACCAATAGCAATAGGCAGGCTGGTCCGGGTACGGCCGATGACACCGCAGTCGAAAGGGACCTCATCGCCACCTGTCAAAACATCATAAATATCGACGTTATAATCACATAAGAATGGTATAGGTGACAATGTAATTGAATTGTTAGTTACTTCGTTCTACACGTATGGACCATAGTGCTTAAAATCTGACGAGCGGCGTTAAGGCAAGTTCAATTGCCGAAACATTTTTTTTACACTACATTCGTACCTGTGACAAAAAATAAGCGATATGTGGCATATGTGATAGTACTACCTGACAAAACTTGAATAGCCTCTGAGCGTTTCTTCTACTAAAAAATATGGAAGAAGAAAATGAAATGTGTATACAAAATAAATAAGTATTTGATTATCTCTTTAGATGAATAAATTTTCTTTCGTACGCGGGTAGCGATATTATAAATATTATCATTATTAAAAGGAAGTATGCATCTCATTTCGTAGCATTTTCAAAAAACATTAAAAGTGATACTGGACGCCGCTTTAAAGTGTGCTTAAATGTGTTATTAAATAAAAGATAACCCGAAATCTGTATTAATTGGTTGGCCGAAATGCGGGAGGGAAGCTCTCTCGGGTGCCAGCCAAGGTCGGTCACATGGAGGCCAAGGTCCTACGCGGACTATAACGCCGGGACGCGTATCCAACACTGGCGTATCCCCCACTTTCCTCCATCGAAATTGTTATTTACGAACTGTTAAATCAATACGATCCCACACAATCCTAAGCAGATGAGGAATTCCCTCGGTCTCGCACGGTTGAAACCAAGTAGGTCAACGTGCAAGATCATTCGTACAAGTCCAAGTTTTCTTCTTGGCATCTTAACAGCTGATGAAAAAGAAGATAATAATCTCTTATTATCAGGTTCGAAATGCTCCGAATTTCTGACTACTCTGTGCCAACTAAACAGCATTAATATTTTAAGAGTTAAACCTAAATGGACTTTATATTTAATGGAACGATAATGTTGGAATTTCCAATTGAATGAAAATTCGGTACTCCACCCGAAAGTCGAGCTGTGCGGACCAAATTTGACTTCAGTTGCGTCGACAGATAAATATTATTCTGTGCTTTTCCTGATTATTTATTGCTTGAACGCGGACAGAATTAAGGTACTACTGAGCTTATAACGAAGGCGGTAGACGGGAACCTATTCGTGCAAGGTCGGTCACGTTGGAGGCCAAGGTCCTACGTGAACTGTAACGCCGCTTACCGACGGCTTTTTCAGGAACGCGATCTTATTCCCGGTCGCGTGTATATTTTCTGGCTTCAGAAAGCCGGGACATCTGAAATGAAACCAGCGCAGAATCCTCGGAATCTTCTTCCGAGACCGACACGCGTAAGCAGCTTGGAAAATATTTAGTTTATGACCAAATAGGGGCGAACTAATAAAACGGAACAAGGATACGGTGCTTTCCTTGGAAACGTGGAAAAGTGTTCCTGGCGAAGATTGAGGGAAAACCAAAGACAAGAATGAGCCTAGGATGAAGAAGAAAAAGTTAGTTCGGAAGTAAGGGTTAAAGAAACAGTCGACTGGCAGTATTGAGAGCAAAACTTTCACATATGAAGAGAGAATGAACTAGAAACAATTAATATAATACTTTAAAGCATAAATTAACTGCATTTTAACTACGCTTTAAACAGGCGAATACATTCAGCGCCATTGTTCCCGTAGCTCTATGGGATTAGAAGTTGAGTGTACAGTAAAATGAAGATTAAAAAAAACAAAATATATATATTTTGTATTCTGGTATTGTTCTCACGCGTAGTAGAATTTCTTCTGACCTCGAAAACGCCTTCGCGATTCCGGTCCTCGAATACAGCCGTGTGCAGCGGAATACACGAGAAACACAAAGAAATGGGAGGAAGGCGTCGGCGTTGAAAGAAGAATGGGGCCGTAATTGGAGAAACGTAGTCTCGATTCAAGCCGGGTGAAATATATACGCGGCGGCGGGCCGTTATAAATAACCGATATAAATACAATATAAATCGCGGGTGGGGCTTGGGCCGGGGCTCTATGAGAACACTTTCTAATGGACTCACCACGCCCAGAGTTGGTAGCGCTCCAATATTGTGATCGAGCGGCTGAAAGCGGTGACCTTCGACCCCGGGATATATATATATATATATATATATATATATATATATATATATATATACCATCCGGGTCACTCGCCTGGGGGAGGAGAGTAATGCGCTTGTAAAAAGGGTGGATGAAGACCTCAAGAGGAGTTGGTGAAGAATGATTAGGAGAAACCTAGCAGTTCATGCCCAGGGCTACCTCCCTCGCTGCCCTCAAACTTCACGAGTGAAACATTAGCTTGTTATTCATTCGTTTAAGGTGAAGGGATTTTTTTCCCAGCGATCAGAAGATGCTGCAAATTGATACATCAATTGATACATGTTGCAACTAATATTGTTAAAAATGCGTCGGTTATTTCTTTTCCAGTTTGGTACCGCACGTCTTGACATTCGCCCTTTTCACTCTTGCAGCCCAAGTACCTCCCGAAGATCTCTTCGTTTTCCATTCAACACTTTCACCGTCGTTTAAGTCTCCGCTTTGTTCAATAGGGCCGTGAAGTCCCCGCCGTGTCTGTATTGTTATAATTTGCGACCGGCGAGTGCTACCGCAACGCGGCGGAACTATAAAACATGAGATAAGGTATCGAGATCGCGCCGACAGTAGGCGTAATTCAATTTCACTGTAAATGTGTATCCGAGTTAATAAAACCCGTATGTGTGTTTCTATGTGTGTGTTGTACGGTCGACCGGTCGGCCGGAGAGATATGACCGCTCCAACAATACTTTCTCCCGTTTGTGTTGTTAACAGTGCGCCTGTGCGTGTGCGTGAGAGTGTGAGTGTTAGTGTGCGTGTGACCGGCGAGAGTGAAAGCTCCCCCGCTCGCCGGGTCTACGTCCCTATCTACCTCTCTGTTTCGAGGGCGAGACCCCACGTGCCCTCGGACGAACCGGTCCCAGCTCATTGTGAACTGGCCAACGCTAAACGTTTATTTATAGCCGGGGTAAAAGTGATTCGCATTGACATTCACCGCTCCGGTCGGTTCAAACACTGGGACGAAATAACATGAGCGGCGATAAACGAGCGGCTTTTTTTCCAGTTGATTCGCTCGTGCCGGTCGGGTGAAAGTTTTGCTCTCATACTGCCATTAAAATTAAGCCAATCTCAGTTAGGGACACTACTGCTCATTTCCTAATCCCTGTCCCCGTTGTCTATCGACTGTATGAGAGATAGTGGATCGCTGGAAAAAGCCTCTTTTCTGCGAACTGTCTAAACGTTCAAATATGCTGGGGCGTCTCGGACTCGTCCAGGACTTTCTGAAGCCTACACGAAGTCAGGCTGTCTGAAGCCGACAGGATGCTTCATCGACAGACCGCACGCACGAAAACCCTCCACACCTCGGGAGGAGCCATATGAGCGGTTCGAGCCCGAAGAGCTCTTCGAAATTCAATAAGTCAGTGATCACGCAGACACCAAAAGAACTAATCTCACCGGCAAGTTCATAAATTATAAACATTTTTCGATATTTTTCAATATTCCCTAACATAATAATAATACTCCTAATCTATTAGAAAATTTGCAGTTTTAGCAATAGAAACATTTACTGGAAATAGAAATATTCGTGGCCGATATACGTGTGTTCCGTCAAAAGTAGGTTGAGCGAACTTTTACCACTGGCGGCTGGAAATATGAAAGCATTTGGAGTATTTCATAAATTGAGAAATGTACATTTGGCAATACGCTTGTGGCACTTTCAGAGAAAACTAGAACCTAGTGATATAATAATACCAATAGGAATGTATAATATTTAACAAAACGTTTCAACTTATAGACGAATAAACGGAATAAAGGATTCAAATAAATCGGATACATAAAACATAAATTTTGTTACCAAGGCAAAAATAGATTATAACAATACTCTATTCGACTGGAAACTATGTGAATACGAATTTAATTGCTCACATAATAAACTGTAGAAAAAACCCAGGTCTTTGAAAGTGTATCGACATTTTTTGCTCCTGTGTGTGTATTTTTGGTCCGGTACAAGATCCAGCTTCGCAAGATTCTTTTCGACATAAACGTTCGTTGAGCACCTAACGGTTTTTCTCGAGCCTCCATTGACTTTCGGTTGTAATTCTCTCGAAACTGCAAATGGGTCAGATTCCAAATGTTCCAATAAATCGGAGCCGCGGCCTCCGAAACGGTTTCCAGCCGAGCAATTGTCCCATTGTTCGGTCCATTGTTGGCTTTTAAGTAATTATACTGGGTTTAAGACGGATCTCTGGCGCATCGCCTGTTTCGGGTCTCTCGCCAATTCAGTAGTCATTTGGCAGTGTACATTGCTGCGACCTTTAAGAACCAGCTTAATAAACCGTACGACCACGACAGTAAAGTTCGTACTTTCTCAGCAATGCGTACGTGAAATTTTTCTGACACCGTAGTAAGACTCCGTCAGTAACAATGTGGGGTCACTCGCATGATGACCCAATTTTTTCACCGAATTACAGAATGATTTACCAGTACGGTTTTCGGATGACCACAATCGATTTCTGACGAGGTAGCGATTTCACCAAAAATGAAAAAAAAAAATTGAACGCCATTTTCATCTACCCGCAAAGTCAAATGTATGAATTCAGATAAGTTTGAGGTGTCCGCGGTGTGAATATCCCACAGTCAATTTGGTGCTTATCTGGTCCTGTTTGGAACGGTTTCGGCTTGTCACCCTAAAGTCTCACAGTTTAAAAGCTTAAAATATGATCGGTGAAAAGACGTTATTTTTCTGTGTTAGATTTTTAAATAATAATTGGATTGCAGGATAGCTCAGGATGTTGATCCTGGCCGTAGCAGTGTGGTGCAAGGTCATCCTAAGTTACTAGCAGACCGGGGCACTACGCCGAAATTGGCCACTATATAATATTGAACCCTAACGATGTTATAATTGCGGGGAGTATAAAATAAGAATCTGTGTGAGGAGAAGTACGTCGCCTCACTGAATATATCCTCGGGTCCCGTCACATTCGACCCAAATGGGTGAGGTCGTGACAAAGCGGACGATCGCCTCGGTTTCCTTCACGCCCGTTTATCGGTGGGCGTTATCCCATCGGCGACGCGTATTGTCCCTCCGACAAAGAACCCAGTTCTTTTTTTTTTTTTACCCGCGGGAGTGTGGACCGAGCCCCGTCGACCTAGAACAGGCGGCGGGCGAACGGGAAAACTGTTATCGCCGCTCGCGACGTTTGCCCCACGCGTTTTCGAAAATGCGCTAATTGACTGTCAAAAGAGAGCCAATATCCCTTTCTCGGCGCATTCATCCCTTTCTCTTCTAACACTTTCCTCCGGGCCCTTCTCCTCCTCTTTGGGGAATTCGTTTGCACTTTTAAACGACGAACGCTCGGTCCCGTACATAACCCCCATTACGCAACCATGTCTTGAGCGAAGGTTTCCGCGACCTGAACTTGAATTCTCACGGGGATTTTTCCCGTGTTCACAAACCATGCGAACGCGCACTGTCAACAAGCCATACAATAGAGTTTAAAAGGACATAAATACTCTGTAGACAAAATAACTACAACAACAGAATTATCAAGGAGGGAATAGAAATACAAAAATATATACGGGAACAAACAAGCCTTATTTCCACTTATACACAGAAACCCAAGTTGATTAACTCTTCAGTCGGAACCAGACAACACCGGAGAGGGCCCCAGATGAAAATGACACCCAAATGTGAATTTTATTACATTTTACATTCCTCGTTCCTGTCGTCTGGTTTAATAAATTTACTGCGTTACAATCTTTATTGCGTTAGTATAAAGAACCAAGATATCGTGTATATAAAAGCAGGATGACCCTGTTGAATATTTGAAATTAGCACGTGTTGAATGCACTGTATATATTTTAAGTATATGGCCGAACAGGATATCCAGCGAGCGTCCGTTCGTACTAGCGCGTTCGTGATTTATTTTCGAACCCGCGCTTATAAACATGCCCGCGGTCCACCGGAGGGCGAGAGGATCACGACACGAGGCGACCCATTCGAGGCCGATATTTTGTAATTTACAACTCCCGGATTAAGACTGCGGGCTGTCGCGTCCGACAAACTGCAAAACGGAATATAAAGCTCAAATATAAATTTGCCGCCCCCTCGTGCGCGAGCGTGACTCGGGTAACGGCCCAGCTTTGCCCGCGCCTTGGCGTGAGGTTCGTAAATCGCGGACGTCGTGAGGATCAACGCGGCCTAGATCGCACACAGCCTTACTATTCTGGTTTTAAATATATCGTGGGAACGTCATCGCTCAGAGATATTCTATTTTTTCTTTTGTTATCTAATGCGATCGTATTGAACAGCATAAACGTCAAAAAGTTTACCACTCGGTCGCCAAACTAACGCAGGCCTCTCGTCATCGTTAGTAGTATTCTCTGTCTTATATAATGGGGAACATAAGCCTTCATACCGTAGATTTTGCTAGACCCGTTTCGGCAGCTCACCATCTTCAGTAGTAGTGTGTAGGCATGTGTGGGGCGTATTGAGTCTCATTATTTGAGATTTTTTTCTAAACACCTATCCTGAGTTTCTCCCTACGTCGATGTCTGATTACTAAACCTAGACGGGTACTCGGCTTCGGTTTAAAAAATTGTGACAACGTCGGGAGGGGAACAGAGTGGTATTATATAAAGGTAGTAGGTCGCCCCGGGAACGAATCGCTGTCGCACCCCCCTTCTGACTAAACAATGCCCAGGTATCATCGATTGATCACGCTCGATAATAAATTTAACCCGAGCCAGTATTTTACACCCGAAGAATCCTCTGTTTATGTAACTACTGTCCCGGTTACAAACATGTAATCGTCTGTGTCGCAAAGAAAGACACTCTTCCAGGTCGCTGAACGTTTCGGTTTATTGCGCGGTCTGTATTTCCCGATATTTGCGAATATAAAAATATTGTATGGACAACGCTATATTGATCGTAAACTTGCTCAGAACGAACCGAAGAAAACCACTCTTTATGAATGGATTGATTGATTTACTGAGCGGTCGGTAGAACATTAAAGACGACAATCGCTGTGGGAACATTTAACGGGAAATTCCCGTGTACGTTTCAATTTACATACGGGAAATGAATTATTGTATTGAAAAAACGAGCATACATTTAGTATTTTGTGTAATCAATCTTTATGCTTTACCGATTTCGGTTTATCACCACATCCTGTAGGTACATAAACATACCTGCTTGCTTATAGTTTTTTCAGTTCATACACGCGAAACCGGTCTGGAATTAAGTCAAAACGGCAGATAAAGGACCTAATAGCGGTTTATTAATTTACACTCTTATTACCTATTCTGTTCTTAAACGACCCGGGGCGAAATACCTCCGCGTCGGAATCTTAAAACTTTCTTCTTTCTCCGTTGTCTTTTTTTTTGGCTGGTTCGAATTACACAGTCACAATAAAAAGCAGGGCCGAGGCGTGTAAATTCCGCTTTACAAAAGCCCATCCCATCTGTTCCCCGAATGGCGAACGGGCCCTCGAAAGTGTATCGGTTTCCATTTTACTTTCCCTGTCTGTCGGGAAATAAAGACGCCCCCGGCGTAAAGAAAATCTATTGGGTACAACAAGCGGGTTTTTCATTTCGCAATCGGCACGATTTGTGTTGATTTCCTCAGACGAAACCGACACGTAAAATCCCTTCGAGTGGAAATGTTTTTTTGACACAATTTTTGCACGAAAGCCTCGTTTGTCTCTTTCGTCGGTTCTTTTCTGACATCTCAAAACAAGATCTGCGGACTGTTTAATCAAACCGACTGAAAACATAAGCATAAATCAGTTGAAATAAGCGACTTCCGGAAAATCGAACTCCGCTCCATTTCATTTACACAGCACCTCCCTGCCCACTGAGGTATGTCGGATCTATAACGGCGTTGTAAACTCTTTCTCGGCCAAAATAACTTATATTACAATTTCTGGTCGCAATTCTTCTTTTAAATTAAGATCGATTCTCGCCTAGCTCAAAGTTTGTCATGGACGTCGTGGCACTTCAAATGAAGATAAGGACTTGGGGGTTGGTTTCGCTAGTGATCTGTCAATCGCGTGCTCGTTGTAGCTACAAGTGTAGCTATGAATTCTACCTGCCTACAGTAGCTATTGAGACCGTGTCCAACTGTAGAATCGTCCGTGGGCGTACTTTCGATTATAATCTTCGGTAGCCAACGATTTATTGGCCCATCAAGCGCGACCGCAACGTACCGTTTCGAGGGGCCGCGGCCTCCAACCGGACATGCGGGTACCTACCGTCCGAGTATCATCCTTTCGACCGAAATATTCGTTCGTTTACAACATGCCGTCGTTAAGTTCGACCTGAAATGTTTGTTTCTATGACGACTATTGACCGGTTTTGTCATAAGTGGGACAGCGGTATATAATATATATTGTCAGAATAATCACACGTTACGTGCAATAACAATATGATACTATGATATCATAGCAGAACAAAATATTCTAGTGCATAAACGATTGGGGTATCGCGGTACCGTGTTTTTTTTCTCAACAATGCTACCTAGCCAAGATTTCTATGTAGACAACAATGTTTCTTTCAACAACGCCGAGGCAGATATTTTCTTCAACATTCGACGGTCGATAATATGAAAAAATTGTGGGCCTCCGTGCTAAACACGAAGTTTTGCTAGATTCTGAATTTAACTTGGACCTAAGATTTTAAGAGTAAAATTTTTTTTAAAAAACTGCCGCCTTACACAAATGTTCTCATGTTGAGAGAGGAGTTGGCAAGACCGAGATTATTCCAAACCGACCGAGGAAAAGCGTCTTAAAATAGCGTCCGGCTGTTATTTTTCTGCGTCGGAGGAGTTCAACGGAAGAACGCCCGCTTGGGTTGCGACAACCGCTCTGATGCAAATAACCGTATGCAGTTAACTATGACAAGCGGCTTTGTTGAAAGAAAAACCAAGGAAAATTTCGATTTCTCGCGTTTCCCAACCCTAATGCAATCAGCGGGATTCTGAACTGAACTTCCTCCTTCCTGGACTAGAACTAGCGCGAGACAGCGACAGCGGTTATTTCTGCGAATAACCGGCGCCAATCTAAAACAAGTGATGAAAAAAACAATGCAGTTTGAAATCTGGTTTGAAACCATGGTAAATACTTGAAAACAAGAGCATCGTATTACAAATGACACTATTCAAACATTATCGTGCTTAGTATTAACCTCATCTTGATGTGAGGCTTCTTTTGAGGCAGCTCAAAATTGTTCTCTATGCAATGCAATAATTTTATGTTATCATATACTATTCTTATCATTTTTGAATTAGCTTTCCCTTATCCAAGTATTCTTCGGTGACATTTGATGGTAAAGAGTTGGAAAATTAACTAGTTAATTAGCTAGTTTCCGAAACGCATAAAGCGACGACCATTTTTCATTCCTCTCCCATACGATATAAATTTCATTGCCGTTTCTCACTGACTGGCCGTCTGGTATTTGAACGTGAATGAAATTGAGATAAATTTTCCCATTTACTTTATTGGCAACGATTTAATGGCTCTTGAACTAGTTGAGAGGTAGTTAACTGCAAGGGTAATAAGACGAAATGGAATTAATGATAATTATACCTTATCCGGTCATACGTTAAATATTTCGCTCCCTCTCTCTCTCCTTCTCCCACTATCAAACCCACGCACACGCAGTTAAATGACAAGGTTTTTCTGATCAAGAAACATTAGTCGTCTAAATCCAAATTCCCAAGGGATGTGCAATTAAAAATCCAGGATTGCTGTTTTCAGTTGGATACTTGTATACAGCTCAATTTATATTCCATGAGTTTTAGGGATAAAAACCTTATTTCTACAAAGGAATAATATCAAATGTCTGTTATAATTAGAAATATGAGAACATTCGTTTACTATTGAATAGTATCGTTTTTTAAACATAAAACATGCTATATGGTTTTATAACCAAGATCGTATTTATAATACTTTTTTTGTCTCCACCGTTTATGCCTCATTGGGGCTATCTGCATTCAGCTTAGATTCTCATTTTTCCATTCGTGGAACTAGTGCCTACGGGATTTTGATATTACTTAAATCATTCAGGATTTTCTATCAAAATTGCTGTACAAATATTCCGCGAACTTTAAAAGTTTCTATCTACATTTCATTAGGTAATTATGTTAGTAAATACTTTGAGTTCCTCAGCCGGTTTATTTTCGAATGATCAGCAACCGGAAAACGTACAAGTTACCGTCGGGCCGTGAATTGTTTTTAATTCACCTTAGATTCTGAGTTTCTAATCATGATTTATTAGCGTTTATTCCACTCTGTCGGTGAAATTATTGGCAGCAGAGAAACCGTAGTTGTTATCAAATAAAGGCTTTTCAATGTCAGAACTCACGACGGTCACGGCCAGTGGGGAATACTAACGCGAAAGTGTTGCCCATCCTTAGGAATGTGATGGCTCTAATTTCCCAATCATAATTACCTTTCACTAATGATGAAAATGCGCCTTCAAATTTAAGCTCGAATAATGGCATCAGAAGTTAGCCGGTTATGCACAACTTGATACAAGATCATAATTAATTTTGTTCTAATACAAATAGAGAGCGCTTTAATGCACACCAGACATTGTCTTTTTCTCGAGAGTTATTGTTAAATTGTCTGGAAAAGGCAATTAATTTCTATTATCTGCCGATGTAGTGGTGTATGCGTCCAGCTACTCCATGGCCCTAGCCCACGTTAACTGCACCCACGTACACAACAATTACACATAAACAATAAACATTAAACAACACCCCTCACAAGTCATTAACAGTACACCAGAATTGAGTTGATTTTTCCTGAATTTACCTACATATTTGGCTATAGGTTCATGGCAGTGTTAATAGGCAGCAATTATTGACAGATATGTAGACAAAACGAACCGATTAAACACTTTATAATAAGAACTGAAAACAATCCAAAAATATATGAATTAAGCCAAACAAAGCGACACCGACTAGGGCCCAAGTAAATGAATTAAAAATACGTAAATAGGTACTACTTATAGGTAACTAACATAAGAGATCTTACTCCATAAGATAAATGCATAATAGTAAATTTAGTTTATATACTATATAATTTTTAGTGAAAATAATTTTGTGAACAAAACAACGGGGGTGCCTAGTTCCCCCGTTCGTTGGCGTCACGACCGGTCTAGATATACAGCAAAAAGCGAGTGGTGTACATTTTATAAACAGTCTCGATTAAACAAGAATATAATTATACGAAAAATGTAGAATGACTTACGAGCAATAGAACGGGGTGTATGACTGGATAGGGCGGCAGTTAGTTGCCATGCACTGGGCTCGACTGGCCGGTGGTGGATTGGTTCGGGGGGAGGCAATGTCGGCCCCCCTCCACGCCGATTTCCCTTTCTCTTCGTCCGAACGAAAGAAAACGGGACGGGAGAAGAGGAAAGTGAAGGCGGAGGCGGCCTCCCTTTTGTTTTCGTCGTTCGCAAGTCGGAATCGGGCCCGAGAGATCGGGGATGGAAGAGTTGGAAAGCGAACCCGAAGGACAATCGGCGTTGACCACAATGATGCGACCTTTCCCAGCCCGTTTAAACGACCGGTGCACCCCCCAGACGATATAACGCTCCTGAGGCTTGGGGGGGTTTAACTTAATTGCCGTCTTTCACCGAAGGCGACATTTCTCTCAGACCAGTCAGAAAACCTATTCTCTCCATACATTATTAGCGTCAGATCATCTCGCTAGCTCCGGTAAAGCACCGAATTTCACTACCCAGAGATTAACGTTTTTTATTGTACAATCAATATTATAGGTATATCCTGACATGGTTCGCGCGATGAAGAAATCACCCACAGGTGACACTTTACTCGTGTTCGCTACGCACTTTCAGAAACTGAAAAAACACAATTGACATTTGACTCATCGGGCGAGAAACTGCATTCCTCGGGCTCGCCATCAAAATCGAAGCCACTAATTGGACTAATAAAATCCTACTGTACTGCTCCTGGAATAGGGCGGGCAGAACCGTCTGCGGTTAGTTCGGGGTACCGGTCCCCTGGCGCCTCGGACTTGAGATATCGGACGGATAAATCAAGCATTTTACTTTCACTGGCTGATTACGGTTTCGGGTGGACGTGGAAAAAAATCGCGCAATGCCCAGAGAGCGCTTAACACGGGTGATTGAACGATCCCCTGTGGCCAATTTTACTTTCGGCGGTCCGCGGGTCATGGGGGGAAAAACCGGTTGTCTCGGCGGCCTGACTACCATAATCGGTTAAACGGTAAAACCCAATTGGACTAAAAAGTGTTATATCGTTCGGGAGAACTTTATATTTTTTTAGTTTAATTCCCTCGTCCTTCGGTACGAGGCATTGTTATGTTGGAACCGCGTTACCGAATAAATCAACCCGTGTCCCACCACGTTGGACGGTGGAAGAAACCGCGCTGGGGAATAAATCCCGGATAAAAATTACCGGTATCCTTTTATGCATGAATGGTACATACATTTTAGGTACAGTACTTATATAACTTAATGTTATTATAGGACAGGATATCCCGGGATGTATTTCACAGAGATTATACAGGCGACAGAAATTCTTTGTCCTGTCTTCACTGAAATTTTATTACAAACGCTGGGACACCAAACTGTTCTTATCGTTTTAAACATATTAAGCATCTCATCCAATAACATGATTACAGATGAGGCTAAAGAGATTAGAAAATTCTTTCAGGATCCTTAACTGTCTATGGTATTTAATTGTCTAGCATAAGTTAAAACAATTCTTTGACAACAGCAGACATTGCATTTATGACTTGTGTAGAATATGTAACCATATTAATTAAATAAAGTTTGAATTTTTTTATTTAGTACTAAGTAACCGGAATGCGGCTCTCTTTGACCTCATGCGTACCCACAGCTAGTAAAAAATGTAGAGCGCCATTGGATTGTAGGACTGTCGAAAGAAGATGTTCCCCATTGGGGAGACGGCCTAACCCATAACCGCGTCTGTCACTGTTAGATATGCCCAAATTGGTTTTATTGTCAGCGGTTTCTTGAGTTTCTCTCGCCGGTCGACGACTCCACCCGCGCACCGCGTCCAACGAACAAAGAAAGCTGAATGCCCCAAACTCCGGACAAAAGTCCCAAGAGTATTACTGCTTACAGCGAGCGCTTCACCAGTCGCCGCTGGATTGTACCAGATTAACGAGAAGAAATCCAATTTTTTAATCTTCTTTCTACTACCCGCACTGGCCGAAATGGCCGTTTCCCCCCTGCAGCGTCCGCAAATAAATAAAGATTGCCACGTACAGGCGCCTATTACAGTTTTTCGGTATCCTGGGATTAAGTGGTGTACGTTTTTTCCCCCAATTTGTGGGATAACGGATGAAACGCGACAATGCGTTCTTTCATTGATATATACTTATGTATTGTGAGTACGCAACAAGCGACAACACTCCGGTGAAATATGAGCGGACGAGCGCGGAACAGTAAATGAAAAATAGGACACACTAGAAAATATGATTGTAATGAAATTGATGTTAAATGGGCGAATGAAGCTGAATGGGCTTACAGCGAGCGCCTCATCAGTCGCCGCTGGATTGTACGAGATTAACGAGAAGAAATCCAATTTTTTACAGTTTTACGGTACCCTGGGATTAAGTGGAGTACGTGTTTTCCCCCAATTTGTGGGATAACGGATGAAACTGCGACAATTTATTCTTTCATCGATATAGACCGATATATTGTGAGTATGCCACAAGCGACAACACCCGGGTGAAATATGAGCAGACTAGCGCGGAACAATAAATAAAAAATAGGACACGCATATGAATATAATGAAAATAATTTTAAATGAGCGAACGTTTCCGCCACCAGAACTTGTTGTCGAAAATAACAGTTGGTAGGAGTTAAAAAAAATATTTTTTTGTCGGTGGTTTTATTGTGATGGTGGAATAGTCGAAACAAGTTGAGTAAAAGACCGGAGAGCTGAGAAAGAAGATAACACGGACCGCGGTAAAGTACACAACTCCTTACGTAACCGTCGAAAGCGACTGTAAAAAAAAAACAAATGTCGACGCTTGTCAACAGCAATTGGGCAGGAATCCGGAAAAGGGACTCGGCCCCCGGTCTCATTTGGGCCCCCCCTCGTTTTTTTTCAGCTGGAAACCATTAGCCGATCGGCCGGAAAATCGGACACCGGCCGCCTCCTGGGGCTCGGATGTAAATCCAGTCGTGTAATCCGGGGAGAACTCAATTCGCGGCGGGGAAAAAGAAAATGAGAAGAAAAAACCGGCGGTCCAGCGACGTTCGGTTGACGCCGATTCTCAACGCACGTCCCGGCGGAGTTACGAAGGCGCGAGACGGAAGCCGGCCGGCCCCGCCGCCTTGATTCCGACCGAGTTGACATATTTTTACACTCGCGGTTCGCAAATACAAACGTCGGGAAGTAAATTGCTTCTGTTACGAAACCGTGCGCAGTTTCTTCGGCCGGGACATTCAGCCTCCGCTGCTTTCCCCGCGCAATGGAACGAGCGTTATTTTTTTGGCGAAAAATATTTCTCTGGGTTGCAACGGCGACTTAACCCAGAAAAAAACTGAAATATCTGTAGCAGCTCCCCATGTTCTACAACTGGGCTCCGATAACTCCATCCAGCACTTTCGTCGGCTTAAGGGTGCTTCAGAATACAATACTGTTGGAAATCCAAATACTGAAATGGTTCAGAGGACTTTTACAAAGAAACAAAAGGGAACAATAGGAAATGAGTACTATAAAACCCCGGAGATAAAGCTATAGATTAATTAAAATTGAATGATCTTAGCTGACCCTCACAGGTATTATTGCCGAAGGAACGATGTCCTTCCAGACAGTAATTAACGACTGAGATTATTCCAGCCAGGAAGTTCACTTCCAAAATTGAGTTTCATTAAATATTTTCCTACAATAAGGACAGTAATTAAAAATTCATCTCCCCCTATTTATTTACCTAGAATTGATTGTTTCCCTTTAAGATAGCGTTAGGGGATCCGCAAAAAGGAAACAATAGCATGGAATCCAAACGAAAGAAAAACATTAAATTAAGAGAAGGTACGACAGTTGAAAATAATAATGCAAGAATTTAATCCATGTTGACGCACCATCACCGGTTGCATTCCACGATTTTACAATAGCCGATTACTTTCGTAATAATAACTGCAGTTTTTCTCCCCTTTCCCGGGCCCTAATTTATTCGAAACGACTTTCGAATAATCGAAAGCATTAACAATATTGCCAAGAAATATTTTTTCAACACGATTCACGCGCGATAGGCATGAGCTGTTTTCGCCCGGCGTCGGCTAGAAGCCTCCTTCGCGGAACGCCTATTCCATCTCCCCGACCGCTCAAATTGATCATCATCATTAATGTTGCCAGGAAATATTACTTAAACGGAATCTGAATATAGATTCCCGACGATATACGCTTTTATCATTTATTATTCGGAGCAAAAATAATTTACAATAATAAGCTGGGGTTTTCATCTTATGGGGTTCTCCTCGTGCAAAAACGAGGAGTTATGATTTTCGAAGCACTTACGGAAACAAAATTAACTTAAATGAAAAAATGTCTTATGTGAAATACTTGATGTTGTTTAGCTAATGAATCAGTGAGTTTGTGTTTGCTGTCCCGAAACACTGATGTAATGAGTCCGATTTCGTGAGAAGGTTATGGTCGGGTTATTTTCTGAATTTTTTATATTATGCCTGAATTCTGAATATTGTATTTATGCCGTGAAGCAAAATCCTCCTAACCTTTGTTTCCGCGGTAGCAACACAGAGGCCTAAACAGTGGTTTTAGTCGGTATGCCAAATTGACAATCCGACACTACGAATCACGTGGCAAGGTGCTTTTAAAATGTTTCCCCTGTATAAAACGATGAAATGGGGGGTTTGATATTTCGCCCTGTCAATATTTATAACTGTAGCACTCAACAACTGAACATTCCCAAATGCAGTAGCCACATTCTGACCGTCCGATAGCGCGAGAGTTAACGCTCAATCGACCGAAAGAAAACTCGATCGTATTTATGTTTTAATTTCACCGGGCGTGAAAGATATTTGAGTAATAGAGCTCAGACAGGAGGTTACGCCCCAGCGCTTATTACAGTTTGCAGTGGATGGCGAAAAACCGATAACCTGTGTAGATCAGACGGATCTGAGTGGACTTTGTAAGAAAATTACTCCTAAATCACCGACGAAAAGAAGTGATATTGAGGATCCCTCAATATCCCGTGCTTCGATCGTAGCACGAACAGTGAAAATAGGGAAAACATTCCCCTCATTATTCTAAAGAAGCACATGATTGACCCACGAACATATTCAATAAAAGTTCCATTTTGTGACCGAATAATTATGCGGCGATGAAATGATTTCAGTAGATGACATTGGAGACGAAAAACCCTGAATGTATTTCTGGCAGAAATTTCAAACGAAACACGTCTGACTTGGGATGATATTCCGCCTTTCGCGAGTGTTACGCAATTTGTGTATTCGCCCAATGCGGTTCGCTCGGTCAAAACGGCGGCCAACAACCGCGCCGCCGAACCGGCGCGAAACCCTCCTCGGCTGTTCCATTAGCAATTAGTTAACTGTCGAGCGCCAATTGGGCGAGGAAAGTCAAAATTTTACTTTCGCGCCCAAAGGGAAAGCAGTCGGCCGGCGGCTTTGGGGACGACTGGCGCGGAAAAAGAGGAAGAAACGCTCATTAATCGCTCCCAATTAGAATTATACCCCGCGCCCCTCTCTGTTGGTATTAATTTTGAATGCGCGATGCGGAAGAGTTATTGAATTCGACAATTCGAGGCACAGGCAAGTTCACTGTAGTCTCTTCAATATCGTCTAGGAAATGACATGTGAACGTTCCCCACAAACCACTTAACAGCCAGTCTCAAGAGTCCAAGGTGTTTCGAGCTCCTCTTCACACTCAGTAGCACTCTGTTTGATCGCCTATTGCCACTCCGGGCTATCCCGGTACCCGCGATAATTAATGACGCTATCGTAATTTTCTTGACACTTGACCGATCGGGTATTCACTCTTTATCTATGGGTCCGGAGAACTTCAAAGACCGCAATCGCAGTGGGAGAATTTCAGTCCAACGTAATTTTCGATATTTTTTACCTATGTATTAACCTCTATATTAATAAGGACTTGTACAACCGGTGGTAAGAAACCAAAAGCGTAAGTTACGGGTGTGGATGTAACTCGGATTGTAATTCGAGAGTAGTCTGTTTGAGAAGAAGACGAAACGGGCGGATGGATGCCGATTTAATTAGACCGGAAGTTTCTCCATTATACACGCTTCAATATTTCATAATCGAACCGTTATTTGGTCGATTAACACCAGCCAGGCGCGGAAGGGCCAAACGCGGAGGAACCGGAAATCGGCGAAATTTGGCCGGCGTGAATTTTCCAAAAACGGGCGGAAGGCAAATTAAAAGCTCCCTCTTCCGAAACGGTAATCGCGGTGATGAGCGTGGCGGCGGCCGAGGGGCTCCATTTCACCAGCAATTGACTCCCCCGCGGTGAAAATTCCGCCGGAGAAAATACAGGAACGCCGGAATAGCATTACAGCGAAAAAAGGAAGGACCATTCCGGCCTATCTCGGGGGGGTATCGGCCCCAAACCGGGCGGACGCAACAATGGTTCCCCGAGTTCCGTCGGCGGAAGGGAACAATGGGAGAAAAAACCTCACAGTCGGTTAGTTCGGGACGCTGCATTGAACGCGATGACCCAGAGACCATCGGGGCTAATTGAATTAGGAATCACGGCTCCGGCATCCTGCCCGAGAGCTGCGATCTGTGTGAAATCAACATTTTTTTTTTTAATTTCTTCTTTGATATATTAAAATTGTAGTTGTGTTTGTCTCTCCCGTGACAACATCGGACAAGATCCGGGTTTACGAATACGCATATCTTGGGTGTCTTGGTACGTTGAGTAGTTCAAAAACATAAATTTTTTCCACTTAAAACCGGTTCTCGTTGTCCCGTTTTTTCAGAATATTTTTTTATTTTTTCGTAACTTTTTCTCTCTATTTCACGTTTTCAACTGCTGCGATCCGTCTGTTGTCCGAGTAAGAAAAACCCAGGCAAAATAGAATACTTCAAAACGAAAGAAATCGACAGAGGGAAAGAAGAGGAAGAATTACTACTGCCCCTCGGCGTAAAAATAATACAGTTGAACAACGCTGCAATGCGATGTTTTTGCAATGGCTCAAACGGTTTGTATATTGATGTAAATAAATCTCGGGTCTTCTTTCTGAACTTTTTATTATCTTCAGGTCTTGCGGACCCGATTGACTTGCGGCAGACTGATGGGTCAATGCGATACGCGGGACCAACATACTGAGCTCACCAATTGAAAGTACAACTTTAGAAAGGAAAACGAAGGAAACTTTTCAATAATAACAAGGCTATGTGGGTCGGCCAATGCCGGGCGTATAGGAGTAGGAGGACACAATGGTAGCGGCCAAGACACGGGCATTAGCCAGCGCACAGATTATTCTCTTTTAATCCGTCTTACTTAGTGGGACGCCGGGGTCGCCTCCAGGACCTTGTTTCCAGAGGAAAGCGTGTCCTTGTCTTCAGTGGAGGCCCCCCGAGCGTAGGCTTTTGTTGAATCGATTGCATCCTTACGGTACGAGAGATTAGACAATGCACTATCACTCATCACTAACACTGGAAAATTTAATCTGATACGAACCTTTCTGAGTAGGCGACGGACTTCAATGATTTGCTGGCTGGAATTATTTTTCCATGTCCTGTTTCAATACAGTTCCCGGAACTTCCGTAATACAGGTTCACGCTGTATCTCGTGCTTTCATTGTGCTGAAAATCATAAATAAAAAAATATTAATTTTAGAAATTCGTTTTTCGTAATTTATTTACGTACAAATGCATTAACACTAGACGACGGGTGACCCGCTAATGGGTGTCAACTCCGTCCCGCCCACTAACATATGTAAATGGACGGCCGATTTAAAGATACAGCCCTAAGATAACAATAGGGCTTGTCGTTATAAAAGGAATAACGAGATAGCAGTTACATCGGCATTTAATCGTGGGCGTCGGAAACCAGTGAAACCTAGACCAATGTAACTCGATAGATTCCAACATCTAACGGACATCGCTCGTAACCATTTTTCACACTCCTTGGAACCACTTTTCGAGCGTGGAACGCGGCTATGCCTACATTATTATTATTAATGTACAATTCTTTACTATATCTCTCAGTTTTCCCCCCTCATAACGATTATATCAGTACTAAATAAATAATGAATTCAATAAGAGGGAATAAACATTTTTAAACAAGGCGGGGAAAACTTGAATTGAAAGGATTGTAAATGCCGGACGAATTGAAAGTCTCTTTCAGGCCACTATGGGCGGTAAAATCAGGGACAAAGAAGAGTTTTCAAAGAATTATTGACTGTGAATATTGAATTTTGTGTCTTAGCTATATAAACAGTATGTTCGTACTCTGCATAGTTGGTGTTAGTACAGCCCCAAGTAATGCACTTGATTTTCAATTCCCATAACTGTATAGGTTGATTGTGCAAAAATAAAACAGTTAATAAGATTTTCAATTAGAAATCGGAATTCGTTACGGAACCAGAGAGAATGAAAAATATAATGAAAATCGAAGGCGGTGTATTGAGGGTTAGTAGAATCGTACAATGGAAGGCGTTTGGTGTATTGCGGGACAGTATAACCTGAAAATAGAAGGGCTAGATGGCGACATCAAACAGGCTTGACCACTTACTCTTTCTTGCGTCGACAAACTGAACTGCAGTGAGGCCGCTTTTTGAAAAGTACACTTGGTTTATTATCATAACTAATATCAATTTTATTTATAGGTAAAATATTTAAATGGGTATGCAGTATTGAGGGTTAAAAATGTATGGGGCAGGATGTATAAATATTTAATACTTTTTTTAGAATTTTATAGAAAACTACTATAATTCAAAAAATATTTGAAAAAACCACTGAATACAAAACTTACAAGTTGGAGTAGTTACAATAATTAATAAATTTTTTCAACATTGATGCATGTACTTTTCACTGGATTTTTTTTAACATAAGAAAACCATATTCACAAATAATTTCATAATAAATATGAGAGACACTAATAATTTCTGAGATTCTACCAAGGATTTAATACCTACTTTTCTGAATTAAGGAGATTTAGTTTCTTTTTTAATTTTAGCCAATTTGACAGGTCCGAGATATTTTTTTGCTGAAGGACAGATAGCAGCATTCGTGCATTTATCACAGAGAGGTTTGACGGGCAAACAAGTCTGCTGGCCGAAACCGACCAGCAGGTGATTCACTTCTTTCCATAGACTGGGAGGCAGCCAAGATTCAAGAACAACTCGAGTCTTCTCCGGGGTTTTGGTTTCTTTGGGCACCCAACCCACCCTGTTGGAAATTCTGTGGACGTGCGTATCTACACCTGTACCGGAAAAAAATTCTACGATAAATGCAAGTTTAAATAAAAACTGAAGACCGATTAAATATAATGCTAATGAGTATTCATTTGAACATAATATATACAAATAATTAGTTTCTTATTGCGCTGTCACTCATTAGCACCAGATATATGTAACTGACTTCATTACAAAACTGGCCTGAACAGACCACTGTTCACTGGTCAGAAGCTGTAATTAGTTGAAATTAATAGTTGTAATCAGTTGATATTAATGACCATTCTGGAATGTGTTAACTTGCAATAAATTCAAATTTATTGAGTTCTATAAATTGCAATAAATTCTACTGAATTTACTGAGCTGAATGAAAATTCAGTCCACCACCAATAGAAAAAAATCAACAAATTGCAAGTACAACCACAAGCACATTGCAAGTACATTAGGATATTTATTAATATGAATAAATTAAAAGAAAAATGAAAGAATATGAGACTTAACAACATGATAAGAATGACACTTAAAAAAATAATTAAAAGTACTTAGTTTATTCAATAAATTAATTCATTCATTAAAATCCATTATACCTATTCCTGTCACTTTACCCCAACCGATATTCATAGCCAGATGTGCCACTTTTGGACCCACTCCAGGTAGTTTACAAAGTTTCTCAACAGTGTCTGGAATGTCACAGTCGTATTCAGATTTTAATATCTCTGATGTTTTCTTGACACTTTTCACTTTTGTCTGAAATAAATATTACATTGTTTTTTTTCCATAACACTGACAATTTTCCTTCACTATTCTAAATAGCTTTTTGCTTACTTTCCAAAATCCGACCGGGTAAATTAATTTTCCAATTTTTTCATCATCAGTTTCCAATATATTTTCAACTGTCAAACCGTGTTCAATTAACCTTTTCATGGCAGCAAAAGTCACCTGGTCTTTTGTCTGAGTAGAGAGTATCAATGATATCAATGTTTGATACCTCTGAACCTGGAAAAAATCATTTTATTATAAATAACTCACATGATGCAGGAGTGAAACAGTTTAATAACATTCCAAAAAGTATTTCCATACTTTGTTTAAATATATTATCTGGGTGACACCAAATATTTTTGTAATATAAACAACACTTTATTACCAGTTTAGAGAATGATAAGTGTGAATGATGACAAATATATTTTTAGCATTTTGTACTAATGGTATGTTAAAACTAGATCTCCAAATTCATATCATGCATAATAACATGGAACAAATATGGTAAAAAAATACCTTTGGAGAAGCATCTGTGTCCTTACACATATCACATCCCATACTGTCTACTGGAGCATCTTCTGATTTCCTCATTTCTCTGATATTGTCCAACGTTTGTTCCCAATTGTTCGGTACCCACTTGGATTTTTTGACGTTATCGGTTTCGGTTGTGTTATCGTCGTAATCCACTTTAATCGGAGATTTCTTCGTCTTGCCCCTTTTTGGTACAGGAACATCGACCGGCCGTTCATCCTCGACTGTTTCTTCTTTTATCTGAATTTCGTTTTTAACAACTCCGTCGCCCTCGGGCAACATTTTCTGTTTGGAACGGAACGAATATCTGGCGGACAGACTTGCCACCGATGGCACCTTCTTGACAAGCTCGGCGGCGGATTTCTTCGGCATCTTAATTAAAAACTGCAAACATTAATTAACAAGTAACTTCCCTCGAAGTCTGACAATAACCTAAACGCTAGTTACATAACCTTCCCGGTGAAGAATATGGAGGGAAGTTGCACTGCCGCCTTGATTTCATTTACCTAAATGTATAATCCAACCAAGCATTCTTCATGTGCGTTTATGTTGATACACTTGTGCACAGTAAAAATGAAAATGTCGTCGATATTCCGGTATTGGTCTGCACGTTCAGATTCCGTAAGTAAATTTGAAGCAAATTATTGTAATATCAAAACCCCCAACAAGTTAAAAATGAACATTTACTAATTTTTAATGGAAATGAAAAACATTTATGTCTTGAACTAATTAGTTCTAGGGCTATGAAAAATACTCCCTCTTAAGGGTTACTAAGTAACTAATTCGGTTAATTGAATTTATTTTATGGATAATGGATGTCCTTAAGTAAATCAATAATTGGTCTCTTAGTTCTTAATATTGTGCAGTCTAATTTGTTCCAATCTACATAGCTAGAAGTATTCAGATTCATGGGAAAGAGCATGGGAGCCTAGGAGATATATAAAATTAAACACATATATATTTGTCAACTAATTGAAATTGTTAGTAGGTTTGAAGGAACAGTTTTGTAATAATTATTATTATGCTATTAATAATTAGTCTTACAGCAATTCAGGTTTAGATATAAGTGTAATAACTGCATTTTTGAGTAAAACACATAAATTACTATGCAATATTTTTGTCACATTGCAGAATACTGCCCAACAAGAGAATCTTAGAAGTATATACACAATGAATTTTCACATTACAAGTGGCTCTAATTCAGAGGAAATGATGAGGTCTGAAAATCAAGATACACCTTCAGATGAAGATAACATCTATTATGTAAGTTTTTATAACTATTCTTTTTTTCACATTTATACATTACAGAAATGTGTAAATTATTCAGATGTAACATACAGGATGGACCAGGTTTATAAAAATGTGTAATTTAATACCATAATCTAACAATTATTCACAGAGTAAAATTATATTGAAGACAGAAAATATAATTTTAAAATTTTGTTATATTCAAAAGTGATATTTTTTACTTATTCTGTACAATTGTATAGATGCTGAGATGATTACTTGTAAATTCCTATTGAAGGTGGCTTTCATTGTTGGACCTTTAAATGTTGGTCCTGTATTAACTCAATCTTATACAGTTCTGGATATATTCAAATAAACTTCTCTTGAAGCTTGGTTTTTTGCCTGTATGGGATCTGGAATTTATTGGATTTCAGAAGTAGTTGAAGAAATCTGTTCTAACAACTATGAAGATAGATTTTATAGATTCTTAGAGAAAGGTATTGGGGACAGGCTTCCTTTCCAGTTGATCTATTTATAAAATATTTAATTTATATGGCAAATATTAATGAATATATATTATTGAGTTTTTTGTCCTAGAATTTAGTTAATTCAAAAGTTATATTTTAAATCAAAAGTTCTTTATAGTCTTATTTGAAAATTAGAAACTTTCTTGTTTTGACAATTGATGTTGTGAATATTTGGACATATATTTCTTGGAATATTCAGGAGGTTAGTTTGGATAATCTGGAAAATAGGAAGAAATAATCTGTAATACCAAAAAAGTTTTTACACTCACTCCATTCAATTTTGCACTCACAAAAAAGATATCATTCTTAATCGTGCAATGGGTAAAACACTTTTCTTTAGGCACTTCTTCTCTGAAGGCACAAGACATTATGCAATCCATCATACATCATCATGTATAGAACACTTACACTTGTCGCAAAGAAACATATTACAATTTTATTTTGGCTTTCACCTATGGAAAACATCCTCGCAGTATGTAATGCTTTGATTAGAAATTGGAGATTTTGGGGTAGATTGCAGAAGGATGCTGGTTCAATGTTCCATTCTATGATTTCTCCTAGTTTTGACTTCTGAGCTATGTTTACTAGATTCGTTGAAGTCTCTTGTGTTGTTTTAGGTTTAGGTATAGTCGAGTTCACCGAAATTTTGCTCCTACGCTTGCATTCCGACGTATTCGTTTATTTGACACACGATTTTGTTTGATAGGTATGTTTCGGTAAGGAGTGCTAGATTCTCGATTATAACGTCGCCCAGCCACATATACTGTGCACGATAAGTTAAAAAAAACAAAGTATATCTTCGTGTCTGCCTTGTGTAGGTTCGGTTTACCCACCTACGGGACAATGTTCAGAGGGTGACTCCGTCCCACATATCGATTAGTCTGTTGTTTTTCTTAACCTAAGGGCCGAGGGATTCACTGCCCCATTACGCCGGGCTTCTGTCGGCGTTTTTTCCCCCCACAACCGATTAACTCTCAAATAAGCGTTCTGTGCTTAATTTATTTTTACGCCGAGAAGAGTGTGAAGCCGCCCAGGGGGGATAATTGGCCGGTGCGATTTAATTGGACGGCATTCGTCTCTCTCTCTCTCTCTCTCTCTCTCTCTCTCTCTCTCTCTCTCTCTCTCTCTCTCTCCCTCTCACTCTCTTACGCTTTTTAAAAAAGTGTTGGACCAACTGAAACCTGTCAAAATATTGGTTTCGTGGGTGGTCCCACCTCTATTAAGTGTCAGGGACCCGTTGTGGTTTTTTTGCCCATTTGTTCACTTTACGGCTTCAAATCTGACAATTCGTCTGGCTAACGACCCCGGCACTCTTATTAGTTGTAACTTTGGTGTAAATTTATGACTCCTGAGCTCGTTGATTTATACACTGTGTAAAATAAACCCAAAAAATTCTGACGTTCTCTACATTTTTGTAGCACACCCGTGCTTATTTTTTTGTTTATTATGTATTGTTCTAATATCTCTTAGTCTTAGTGCTTAGTGCTTAGTACAAAACTTGTGTGTCCTGCGAATATTTTTATATTCTCTTTTTATCTGCCCGTAATACCATTAGTTTATACTTGATTACGGAACAGCTTTATGTACGTTGAGTATAAACAAATAATCGCATATTTGACCGTCCCGTGAATTATATAGCAATCCTTAATGTAAAAAAGAGATGAAGATAGGATACATTTAAGAACGATATTTATGCAAATGTGAGTAACGGCCGCCCCGAAGGAATGCTTTAGTTGTTAGAGCCTCTTCTTTAATCTTAGTCTTATACTGGGAGGAGTCATAACGAGTTTGTTTGGAGGGATAATTGAATTTCCATTAATTCAATCCATCAAGAGGCCAACGCCTTAAGGCGGTCCGTAAAGGGTCCATATAAGGACAGTGCTTGAATGGGCTTTTTTCATGACTGTATTTTCATCCCATCAATTTGGATTCTGTTGTTGATCTACGAATTACATATATATACATTGCTTCCGTGAAGCAAAATTACCGGACATTTCCGCGGTAGCACACAGAGGCCAAACAGGGGTTTTTGGCGGAATGCCAAATGGAGAATCCGTCACTACCGGGTCACGTGACAAAGTGCTTTTAAAACGTTTCCCCTGTATAGAAAAAAGGAAAAATAATATAGTCATTTCTGAAAAAATTACTCAAATTTCTGCCGGAAATGAATTTTTCGATTGGTGTACCCCACAGGTCAATATCGCTAAATCGTACTGAGGTACGGCTGCGGGAGTCATCGCACGGTCGAAAATTTTGAAAAACGAATAAAAAAATACGACAGGAATGTGGGTCGGAGCGGGCGTATAATAGATTTCAACGGATCGGACAGACGACGACTCCTTTCACCGGGACCGATCGCCGTTTACGGAGGGACGTGCCCGCCGCCAGAAGAAAGTCGAGCGGAGCGGGGGGGGGGAAGGAAAAAGGGGGATAAACCATTCGGTCGCGGCGGGGAAAAGAAGAAGACGCTTTTCCACGTATGAAAGACAGACGACGACGTCTGTCACCTGGAGAAGTGTGCCGGAGATAATCGGCATCCGGGGGGCGTAGTTGTGACTTTCGGCCGCGGAGGACGTGAGGCAGAAAAACCCGATCTGTCGGACTGTCGTTGCATTTTTCCTACCGTTCGAACCGGAGCGGACTATTGAAAATATGCATTTATTTATATGGGATATTCACATACAGAGATGTCTACATTACACCCTTTAGACTATGGTCAGGTTTATACTCGCTTACTAGTGGCACGTACAGATATTTTTTTTTGGTTCATTCTCCCGTCTGGTTGGCACCAGTTTTTCAGTAAAAAATTTCCCTGGAACTTCCCGTGTATGTGTCGATTTTACATGCGTGATGGTTTACCATAATAAGTATTCATATTTACCACTCATCCAGTTTGTACACCCAGCCCAGCCGTGTGCACATCCGATTCTATACTGAAATTTTAATTTATATTTACTATTTGATTTAATCGTACTATTTATTCTAATTTATTTTAAGTGCCATTTTAAATGGACCTCAATTAACTACAGAATTACGCTAATACACCGTATGTTATTTCATGATTGTTTATGCCTTTAAATATCGCGATCGTTCATGCATATTTGTAGTGTTCGGGAAGTAGTTCGCGGGGGACGCAATATTTTTACAGAATCAAAATTGGCGACGGCAGTTTTGCAAATCGAAATAACCGAGATTAGACGAGATTTTTTCCGTTTATCTTACTCCGGCCGCAATTTTCCCCATTACCACCCCACCTCTTAGATGCTATCTCGAGGGCGGATTAGTGGGATAATTCAGGTTTCTGAAATCGGCGCGCCCGGTTGAGCGTCTCTAAAGCGGCAATTAAAGGTCTTAAAAATCCCCGATTAGAGTCTGACAATAAATTTTATCCCGGGCGGGCAGTCCGTCCCCCTCCCGTTTTCGAAAATTCCCCGCGCCGATCGTACCCCCGTTAGCTCCGAAGAACGCCAATTAGGGTTTCGGGAATTAAAGTTTACGACGTAACGGATAAGGGACAATTTATAAAGAGCAAGCGGGAGGGGCCATTAAAATTTTTACGGCCCTCAATGTGTATTCCTTCATCGCCGGCTTATTTTGCATTCTCGAACGCTCCATTAGACATTCGCGAGGCGCGGCGTAGTCATCATAATCAGAGCCGCTGGTAATAATGATACGACCGGCGTTTTTAAGGCCCGACCGTGCGGAAAACAGCGCCGAGTTCTTAATTCCCTCTAAGTGCACGTTTTGGAGCCGGCACAAGAATTCGAGTCTGGAGGACGCATTATTCAGGAGTCGCCCGTATCAAGCGGTGTCATCATAACACGGCACTTAGATATCGCTTCGAGATATCCCTTAAATATACGAGCGGCTAAGGAGGGAAATTTCGTAACGCTCGATTTATGAATTCCGATGAGGATTGTGGTCCGTGTTTCAAGTCAACCCGGATCGGGTCAATTCCGTAGAAAACTTTTTCTTTTTAATCCTTCAGCCTGATGGCGGATTAACATTTTATCGCCACTCTTAAGCGTGCAAATTTTTTGCGGGCGATGTGTGCGGGCCGTGTAGCACGATCTCATTAAAATTTTGAATTCATTTGCGTAAAATTTAATATTATACCTGCTTCGTGGTTCGCGAGGATTTGTAAAATAGTATCGCCATTTTTGCGGGCTTTTGCTAGATCGGCAGTGCATCAGTAATTGATAAGGCACCAAGGTCGGCCGTTGTTAGCATAAGAAGTAGTAGCATAGTACTACTCCAGATAGTTTAAGTTTAATGCCCTCACTAATCTACTGACGAAACGCTACTGAGTATGGCGAGAAGCTGAAACCGTCATAAGATCCAATCAAAAATTACGATAGAAAATATTTTCATATCCTTCTGCGGTTTTAGAAACGTCAGTTTATCTACTTTTAGCTTGTTATCAATTAACTGATTTATTTCTACGGTACAAAAACATACTTTTTCAATTTTATGCCCAGGAAAGACATATCTGATGACACACTTGTAGAATTCTGATATATTTTCTCCTTATATTTGACTCAGATAATAAACTAATTTTTCATATAAAACCCCGATCATTTCGCGGGATTACCGATGAGAAATGTCTGGGAGCATTTTAAAAGAGGGCTCCGGAAGCACAGACCGAACGTGGGGTCGTGGATCTATTGTCAGGGGACCGCCAAGGGTTTCAAATCAGCCGTGGGGTGTTTCGGGTCACTTGGTCCCAGAACGCCTGAATTATTTATTTGATCTGGAATCACCGTGCGTGAAATTATTCTTATAATAACTGCCGTTTTATAGCAATAAAAATGGTATACACGCAAGCAATGTAGTTGGGAAAATCATCAGAGCGAATGTACTGTAAAAGCAGACAGCATAAAACAGGCTCCCAAGTTTCAACGAAGTTTTATCGAAAGGCCCTCGCGTAGAAAGAGCCGGTCGTAATCTAATAAATAAAGCAAGAATGTATTGCAGTTAAAAAAAATCTTTAAAAAATATAAGGTAATACTGCTTAAACTATGTTATTCGATCATTACATATTTATATCGTTTGGGTCGAATGTAATAGCGTAGAACTTTCACACATGCTCAGAAAAAGAGATAATTAACTATAAAAATAAAATGTCCTCTTGTCTTAACGTGTGCAAAATCGGAATATAAACCTCCGCCGTCAATTTGCCATTTCTCCAATTCTCAGATTGAACGCTAACCGTCATGGAACAACAGAAGGTATACGGCCGAATCGGATGATGTTTTGAAAACAAGATATACTAAGGGTAGGGTCCCCCTCGCCGCGGCTTGGGACCCTCATCCCTCTATTATTGCCTCAAAATAGGATCCCGAGGGGGAACACAGCCCCGATGACTCCGCGATGCCCCAAATAACTGGGGAAATGTGACTCATACCTAGGCTCAAGGGTAATCCCTCGTTAATACTGTTTCCGTCAGGAGAACTCGGTTTTAAATTCGGTTCAGCTAATTTATATATCATAACGTCTCTACTCTGAGGTTTCCCAGAAGTCCACCCGTTGACGGTTAAACGGGGTCAACGTCGCGACGATGGAAAAAGAAAAGTCCGTGAAGTTTTCACTGGCAGTCGACGATTTCTTGCTCTCGAAAAATTGCCTTTTTTCCCTCTCCCCCGTCGACTTTCTTGTAAAAATCCTTCGGCCCAGAGGAACCATGCCCAGCTCAACGGGCTTTTAATCCGTGTCCACCTCCGATGGCTTTCTAAATGTACCCGTCGGTCCAGAAAAAGAACCAGGAAGAAGGCGCGCAGGAGGAGCGGCTTTGAAATTACCAGCGGTTGAACTTCTGCTGCCGGCGTTACAGAGGAATTCAGGGAAGTGAAAAAAAAATACTTTCACGCGTTTTACGCCAATTACAGCAATCGACAAAGGATTACATTCCAGTTATTATTTTTTTTACAACCGGTAAACCGTCATTTTACCTCGCATCAATGTGCAATTCAAAAGTGGCTCATTCCTCTTTAACACGAGAAATAGTTATATTCTCCCAACAAATTCCACCGCAAAATGTTTCCCAAAAGTGATATTTTATTGGGGTTCGTCAACGAAACTATTGAGGAACGTAACTGAAAATAATTAACTTATTGAAACTCGTTAGACCAACTTGAACCTGGGCCTGATTACCTGATTACCTTTCAATTGTCGTAAATCCGATGTGGATTTGAAAATTCCCCCATTATTTATTTACCTTACTTGTAAAGAATAAAAATTTCGATAGTTTTGATTCTGAACTTTTTTCGTATATTTCGATTAGAGTAATTAATCTCTATTTCGGATTTTACAGTTTCCGATACAAGCATTAAAAAAAGCGGCGGCGTTCTGAAAACAGAAATGAAATTGTTAGGTGTCATTTAGGAAGAACCGAAAGACTATTAATGGGCCCCCCCCCATCCGTCTGATTTCCTCCCAGAATATAGCGGTACCTTAAAATAATAGGGCCCGGTTTATATTGCCGAAAATTCCCGAGGCCCGGCACTAATCCAATTAAGGTGCAACTTTTGAAGGGTTCGTAAATATTTACTCGGAGCCGGCAGGAGGAAGAGGAGGAGTAGGTGGGACGGTCGGGGGGCTTCATTAAATGAAATCCGGCTCGCTCGAGTATTACTTTAATTGAATCAAACGAACGCCCGAATAGCTGGATTCGGCCGAGACACGTAGATTTAGGGAACGTGTCGGATTCCGTCACTCCAAAAGGCAACGACGCCAAGCCTGAAAAGTAATCATCGTCAAATTCAGCCTCATTTCGCCTGATTTTCTGAAGTACCGTTACACAGTTATATTTCATTAAGACCTATTCATTTAGGGACGAAAGGAGAGTAGCGTGCTATATATAGAGAGATAAGGCGGTTTGATTTCTGAAATTTAAACCATTCCAATACGCTGAAAAGTGCTGTAAATTTATTTATTATTTTTTATTATGACATTAGTTTTAATACGTGTTTATTAATGCTATTATTTCTATGTTGTGAGGATCTTTTTATTTTAGTCTATCTTCTCCATTAGTCACTTATTCTATCTTTTGTTATTATTGCAGACCGGTTTCAGTTTCTTGGAATCCCTACATTGCGGGATGTTAAACCAAAACGACACTGATCCCTGAATTATATTACAGGTATGGAAATGAGGATTTCGTTCGAGAGGTTTAGAAGGATTTTATAACGCTTGCTGAATTCAAAGATTTGTTCTTGCTATATTATGACAAGCCGAGTCCAATTTACAGTTGAAAATACATATTGATTATGGCATAAACACTGTTTAACTAAATTCTTTGACAGCCGTTTCTCCTTTAGTAAATAATTAAACGCTGATCCGTGCAAAAAGAAAAACTCGAGAGTTGATATTGTGTTGGCATTTACGCCTCCCATTCGCGAGTACATTATAAATATGTAGTTATTGTATAAACCCGAAAAAGGTGTCGTGAATATAACTTATGTTCGTTAGATGTCCAACCTGCGGATTCAACCTTAGCATCACATGTGCTGGTTCTGTTCTGAAACTGAGTTGCGTACTTTAGGGATATATTTAATATTAGATATCCCGCTCGTGTTACATAGCTTGATAAAATCATCAGTGCTATTTTGACTCAATAACTGGTCGCCTGCGGTGGCAGGGATCCCGTAGGCTGAAGAGCTACCGGTCTCGGCTGATTTAAAATTCTAATCGCCCTGTGATTTGTGGCCCCTTAATGAAAACCGCGGATTCTGTTTTAAATTACATTTAAATTGCTGATTGTACGGGTCGGGCCACTCGAGCCGGGTAAGGCTTATTTGGTGGCGGGTCGCCTCCGTAAAAATTGCCCTCCTCCCCCTCCCCTTTTAAGGGCACGGTATTTTCACGCCGAATTATCCCCACCCTGAGGGTGGCTAGGAAAATATTGCGTTTTTCATAAGTACGTCATGATTAATATACAGCCGGAGATTTTCAACGCTCTCTCGATCTTGAGGCTCAACGATGCTACAGACAATGAGGCAGGCTGAGATTTTAGTCCGTATTCTGTGCCCCTTTAGAAAATAAACTTAAATCTAAACGAAAAAGCTCATTTAGACCTCTGTTTTTGTATAATAAATACTGAGCGAATGTTTGCAAAAAATAAAATGTCTGCTGGTAGATTATCTGTTTCTGCTCGCCCATCTAAAGCTGCTAGAAAACGAAATAAAATATACCAATACATTAAATACATTCTGATTGTTGAGATCAGATGTAGTCGGTTGCTCAAATACTAAGAATAGACAGTTTAGTGTTAAATTAAATGCTTTTCTTCACTAGGACTGTACTGAAAAAAAAGTGTAGGTGGTTACTAATGTTGATAGATCGCAGTATAACATGTGAGAGACTTATGGGAACGTAGGTTTCGCATCTTCTTCTGTGATAGTACAAAATTAAGTCACGAAAGACCCCCACGAAATGGGGGAAGATTGATGAAGAAGATTTAGGGGACTAGGGATCGGGGAATATGCCGTATTGTTTTTCTTCCGCCGTATCTACATTTTCCTCCCTCGAAGGGTCCGCATCACAAAGGCGGAACAGGAATGTAATATCTGAAGTGGCCGCGTTTGTGGGATTTTCGGCCCGGCTATAGTAAAAACGGAATGAAGAATTCTCCAGCGCTCTGGGATCCCGAAGGGCGGAGACTTAGATACAATCGATCGGATAATACGGGGCCGTAAAAAACAATTAAAGCGTTAGGTCGTATTAATAGTTGGGTACCGAAAAGCTGTGGTTAAACTTTTCAACGCCCGGGCCCCCACAGGAGGTAATTGCCGGCCCCCGAGGCGCTCCGGGCCTTCCCTTATCTCGGGCGAGCGTTAAAAGGCCGTTTCCCTTCTCCGGACCATCGTTGTGGTCTTTCGGTAATCGCCGGTCGTCCGATTGAAGCGCCGTATATCAGGCCCCAAATTGAACCCGCGAGCGGGGCGCATCGGCAACGGTTTGAATTATTTAAAAGGCGCTCGCGTGAGTTACGACCTGTCGACCGCCCGACCGAGCGTGAGACACCGGCTAATAGAATAACAGGTGTACCGGAGGAGGCTTCTAGCATTAGCCGGCCTACACTGAATATTTAGAAGCTAAATCGGGAATTAATTAATTGAGGAATTAAAGCAATTCGATGAGGTTGTGTACGATATCTAACTAAAAATTGTACTTCATAACCCTCTCATGGCGTATTTGATACATGCTTGATATACTAAAATCAATAATTTATGAATATTTAAAAATATTTCCATCGAAATTATTACAAAACTCAAACATTATTTATGTTATTCTGTTATGTCCAAATTATAGAAAATTATAAAAATATATCAAAATTACATAGTGGTAAACTACACGGATAGAAACGTGATTTGTGCACTATCCAATGAAAGGCGTTGAATTTCGTGACTGTCGGTCCAGCATTTTTACCGCCAGGAAACGGGTAAACAGAATGATACAATTTACAAGAATTTTTACAAGAATTTACAGAATGGTATTATTTACAATTCCAATTTGGTTTTCTGAATCAAAATCGGGCTCGGTTGGTGAACTCGAGGTTGAGAAAAACATTGCGGACGTTGTTGCCGAGTGGGTTTTCTGTTGCGCTGGAAGAAATCGGTTGGGAGGGCGCGACACGTCCCTTATCTTTAGCGTTGGCCTCTTTCAAAAGGATACGTTTCAGACGTGCCCGAGAAGAAGTCGATACCGGATATTGAATTTTTTATCAGTTGCGACGGCGGTTCTTCTTGTCGCGATACCGCTCTCAGAACATTCTGGTTCGTGTCAACCACCTGTTCGTTAGCCTGAAATCGAAAACTGAGTTTTTGTTATACTGAGTTGTTATGTAGATCATACAATAAAAATATTGTATTATCCTCAAATTTATTTATAATTCTGACGCTTAAAAACTGATGGTGATGTTTTAAAGATATAATAACTCCATGTTCAGGGCTCATATTTCACATACCTGAACCATCTCAGTATTCAGTACAACCGAAGAGAACAGAAGAGTTCGAATATAGGCGTGGGAAAGTTCCGGAGCCCTGAGTGTTGTTTGTTGGGTAAGAAACAGTTTTGTCTGTTCGTGCGCGCGTGCGTGTGTGTGTGTGTGGCACATGGTGCAGGACTAATGAGCAAAATCCCCGAATAGCCATGTGGGGTCGCAGGAACCTTCAATGGGAATCGACCCTTGAAAACGGAGAAAATTCGGGGCCATTGTCCAACGGTGATACATTTCTTACTTTAAGGAACCTCCCGCTGTCTTCTTATATATCATACATACGAATGATACGAATTGAAGGGAATAACTTGTTTTAAGGGATTAATAAATAAGACGGTTTAATTTGACAAGATTTTCAACCATGATATACCAATTCAATATATTCGATGGACTAGTGGTGCCTTCTAAGTAAAAACGATTGGTGCTATTTGTTTATCGTTGCCACAACAACGTTATTTCATGGAGTAATAAAGTTGGAATTGTATTCTATACTTTGTGGTTTCGTGCGGAACCTCCGGGATAGCGAAAAAGGGTAAGGATAAAAAAAACCCACTCCCTCCTTCAGTATTTGCCTTGACCCCAGTCGGGGAACGGCAAATAAACAACGGCCTTTAAACAATTATTTGGGCGAGGGTGAAGCCCCCCCTCACCCCGGGTCCCGCTAAGTTGGGACTTGACCCCCGGCCCAAGTCCCACGACCCAACCGACGCCCCCTTCAATTGGATAAACGCCACTTCCCGGACGGGGGGCGCGCGCGCGCCTTTTTGTCTTCGGACTCGTAAATCGCCGCCCCATTAACTCGGAGATCGGCTGGAAAATTATCCGGGAAAACTATCCTTGGCACAGTGTAACGGTACGGCCGATCGGGGCAGTGGCCGCCCAACGCGAATTTGTCATTATCCTTTATTTATCATTATCAGTTCTGCCCCGCAGTCGTTCCCCGATTCAGCGACCGTGAGTCTTCCTGGATGGAGGGGGAGGAGCATTCCAATCGATTTTCCCATGGTATTCAGTAAACTTTTACTATAAAATCACCGTTAAAAACGGTTCTCGTAGAAAACCGATGATGGTAACAGCTCGCCCCAACAAAACCTCATTCCTGCTTTTTAATATTGTTGTTTTAAAATCTTCTGAATTACATTTCTTTGGAGCGTAGTAAATTCTTAAATTCCGATAGGATCACGTCCCGAAGATTGTACCGATAAAACAGCAAAATATTCGAACAAAAAACCTGGGTTATAAATAATTTCCGGCCTATGGTCCCTCCGAAGAGGGTTGTTTTTTAGAGAATCAATCAACTTCTCATCTAGTGATTTCACCGTTTCGGATACTACTTAGAGAAATGTAATTGGACATTCTACCCGGAAGTGTATTTTTTACTTCATCAGTAGTCATCCGTTACGCAGGCTTATATTTACTCCTGTTAGGTGCCTGAAGATGGTCCTATAAGTCATGTTGTAGCATCATGAGAAAAATGTGTTGAATGCAATGTGTCAAATGTATAATTTGAATGCACGTACTAATATTCTTTTATTTCATGGTCTACTAATTAAGTTTGCCTATTTCGTTCCCCACGCTGTAGTAAGGGAATGGTATGATCGGGTACTGAAATTCGGTGAATTCAAGGAGGGTAAGAAATCATTTTTTTTCCTTTAAAGAGCCGGAGGCGTTTCACGGATGTTTTCACGCTCCCCTCTCGATATCTGCCCGAGTTAATCAGAGTTGCCGCCGTTGGCCGGACGGAGGAGAAAGCCCGAAAAGTGCCCGAAAACACGTGGCGCGGCCCCCCCCGAAAATTCTCAGCCGGGTAAACGACCAATGCCTGGAAATAAATCACGTCGTCGTCATTGAATAATGTCCCAGTTGTGAGATTTAAGGCGAACTCTTACAGTCCGACCGGGTAAGCCCCCCCCCGCGTCTTTTGTCCCCCTCTGTTAATGAATCAGGTGTTTCCTGCCAATTATCCCCGCGTTTCCAGGAACTCCGGGGTCCTGCAGGTAGCCGGCCCGGGTCGCCGCTGGGTGGCGGCCGTAACCCGCTATTAGGACAGACCGCCAATTATCGGGAGTAAAGAGCAATCAATTTTCGTCCCGACCCCAAAGGTGTTGATATTCAGGTACAACACTGACTCGGAAAGTTTGAAATATGGGCGCTCAATGTATGTTTTTCGTATGTTCTCAGGGTTTAATTTCCTTACAATGCCTTCAGACTTGGACCGATATGTAAAACACGACCACAAATTTCATTTGGATTGCTATATAAAGACCATTTTTGGTATCGATGTTCGCAGTGAAACGTTTTTATAAAATCAGTCCCGAATTACTTGTTCACTTGTGCGGAATCCAAATATAGACAGTTTATTCCGTTGATTACAGAAGTATTATAACTATTATCATAATTTGTTTAACATGCTGGAGCAGCGAGACTTCCGCAAGCAGAGGGAAAGAGAGAGAGAAAAAAGGATACGGTCATTATAATCTAAGTTCAAACCGCATTCAGTCGGGATATTAATCGACGCTGTCGGGATAAATTAATTTCCGCCGGCAATAAATACAGCTCGCGCCGTTCATTAGCATAACACGCTCCTATAAAGCAAAATTGCTCGCGGGTTCTCCCTCACTCCCCGCCGACCGCTCAACCGACCGTGTACCTCGGTCCGCTCTTGGGACGGGCACCAACGCGGAAAAAGTTCTTCTGTTTCTTTTCCACGAACAATAAACACCGGTGTGCAGCGGAAGACCATATTGAAATGGGCGCTCGAGGCGTGAAACCGGCTTTAATTAGCGGCGGTGTTACCGTTATATCATACCGGCGGTCGGACTCCGTTTTGACCATTACGAGGATCGAACGCTGTTCACCATTAAAATTTGACCCAATTGATTACGGAATTTTTATTTATTTGCTAATTGTCCAGAACTGTATGTAATATAAAAACATTTTCTACGGAGTGTTACGGCGTTATCTGACCCCGCTAGCTTTGACCCACTACCATCTTCAGTCCTTTGTAAGTTATTTTTGTATTCTAAATAAAATTTTAATGAACAATTAAATTGGAGAAAACAGTACACTTGGTGTACAGTCATTATTATTAGTGAGAAAGTAATGCGAACATCTATTAAACGGCTTATTATTCTAATCGTCCGTGGTACTCTACTGTGTTACTAGCTGTGTGATACAGCAACTAATATTTTCCACTTGACAGGCGTAGCCTCCTAAGTACTGGCTGTGTTCCTGCCAGTATTACTGGTCTTGTAGCAACATTCCTTTTAGTTCCTTGTTTCTCCGGCCGTTTACTGTGTCTCTTCTTGGCGTTTTTATTTCTACTGTACAACCCTACTAAGTCAACTCTGGATAAATTCCTGGACACCGTTTCACGCATCCATGAAATATTCCCTACAGTAGAGTAAATACCGGGTTGCACCTTTGCCCCGAAATGTTTCTATCGGTTCCTGAAGAATGATGCCTGCTGCCAGGGGAATGACTTCCAAGCTTCCTGGACCCATCCTACTGTTCTTCGTTTTGAGTTTCATGTTATTAAATTGAATGCAAAAATCTCTTAATGGGACCGTTTCCTTCTTCATTATGCGGTCACGAAAGTTTCCATTTCCGAACGGACTAGATCCTGTTCCTCGTTGTTTTCGTGGGAATCGCAGATCGACCGATATACCCCAATCCTGTGAAATGCTTCCTTGTTGCATGACTGAAGAACTCCCCCACCCCCAATTCCCCGTTGTTATAATTAATTAATTAATACTCCTAGTATTTGGGAAGCGTTAGACCGTTCCTATTCTTTGGGAAGAGTACATAAAAATGTCGAGATTCTATCTCGTTTGGCCTGCCATAATCGGGAAAGTTCTTTCAAGAACTCTCAGCTACCAGATGTTTCGCACTTGATAAATAAAATGATTATTTAGCAATAACATTCATTATACGTAGTGTTGCTAGATAAAAATGTTTAAAGTTTATCATCCATTCTTCATAAATTAAAGTACTATATGTTTTTATTCTCGTACGGATAAGTTAATCAGTATCAGGTTAATTTCAAAATACCTCACTATTTTATGGATATGTGTAGATAGCCGGTTTCGAATTTCGCCTTCGGCAGTAGGTTTTTTCCTGTTCAGCCTATTATACTAAATTTTTATTAGAGTACTTCCTGTTATTTTTGTTTATATTTTTACGTAGTAATTCGTGCTAGACTCCCCTGACTGTCAGTCGACCTATAAATGGACACAAACTATCGAAAGAACATTTTATACTTTACGATCCAATATTATCATATTAGGAAAGCACATTATAACTGTATCAATAAGCGGGCTTTAATATCGGGTTGTAAAAAACGGAAACTTAACGACCACCTTTCGGAGGTTATTATTAAAAATATTCCGCTAATTATTTCACAGTCAATTAATTTCAGTCTTGGTTCTTACTGCAGACGTCTGGTACGCAGGTCTTGCATCACTCGAAATGGCTTCAAAATTATGGTTTTCACCTCAGTACATTATTTGTATGGCGATAAAAATAGATAAGAAAGAAAACGAGGAAATCGTTAAAGAACTCATGAGGTTTTTTTCACTTATTTTCTTTTAAATTAATGTACGAAATAGCCGGGGCCAAGGTGTGTTCCCAATAAGGACGTTGAATATTTAGGCCGTTAGGTTAAGAGACTAAATCGAAGTTAAGATCGAGCTCAAAGAACTTATTATGGGTCTAAATTTACGAGAGATGATTTCTGAAAGCGGTGATAGAATTCCTACCACATATGCCAAGCTATTGACTCGATGAGCCGACACGAATGCGCCTAATATGACGCAGGAAAAAATGATTATGCGCTGAGAACGAGTTTTATAACATTTTATATGATTTATATCGTAATAATATACACGATTTTATGCTTATTAGAAAGATCGACTCGGTCAATGAACTCTCTTTTCAGAAACAGAGCTCTTAGACTAAGTTTGACAACAGGCCGCCTCAATACGATTTACGAGATGGTCCAATAGAACCGGTTTATCCCTTGTATGGATAATAACGCGTCCTCCCTTCAAAAGGAGACTCGAGGAGAGCGTAAGCTTGAACGGAAACGGAGGGCGATAAAAGAAGATCTTCTGTCGGTTTGAGAAGGTTATAAAATTTGAGTCTGTTCCCATTTCTCGAAGCGGGGGCTCAGAGGGGCTAGCGCTAATCCCCCTGGCTGGCGGAAGCAATAAAGGGAACTGGAGGAAGGAGATAAGGAAGGGCGTGCGTGTTGGCCGTCCTTAGGGGAGAACTCGGACCCGGACCTCAGGAGTCTCAGTAGGAGCTAACAATAGACTTAAGACAGGTCGGTGAAATCGATTGGATTTATGATGAATTATTTCACTATATCACTTTTATAGCAGATCACAAAACAGACATTTCAAACTAATTATAATAATAAATAAAATAAACTAGTACGGGATAGGAAAACATATCACTGGTTGGAACCGATGCTACGTTAACATCAATTTCGCTGATTGTATTCTACAGTTGCGATAATAAAACAGGAAAAGGAAGAAGTTATTTGTTATTTACAATACTAGGAAGAATAACTAACGCACCCTACAATGTCAGTTATTAATATGTTGAAACAGGCCAGTTTATTTTTAAATCTGACGTGTATGAGGTCCATCACCGAAAGTTAATCTTTTACGAACTTTTAGAGCTCTTAGAAATTGATATTTCAATGTGACTTTTGATCACGATTTCAGGAATTATGAGCGCAGATGGTCGGATAAACGCCGCTTTGATGTTCTTACATTCCCGATGCCTTAATCGAAATCTCGATCCGCATAAAAATTTCTTTTTCTCTTTCTGGTTTTATCACGTTCCTTATTTATTTCCATCGTTATCATCGGACGGCAGTTTGTGGGACCGATTCAATTTTCCTGCATTTATTTAATTACGCGTAATGATACACTTCGTACTGTCCTGCCCCGATGCGTTATTACGCCGATGAAATTACGTAAATGATCAATTTCAGCGTAAAAAAATATAAATACGCATTTCGTTCAGAGATTCTACGGCGTTGGTTTGGGGATGAAATGGTAAAATTCTAATTTCCTTTTTTCGTGAGCCCGGCCATAATTCTGAAACCGAGAAGGAACTTGCTATCATTTTATGACCGCCCAACTTTTTTTTATAGTCCAACTTCGTTACTCTCTCTTTCTAGCAGATGACCGGAACCGGAGCCATTAAATTTTATAGGGAGATATCCAGTTTCGTTATAACTGGCGGCGGGGAAGGTCAAGGACAAAGAAATTCCGAAAAAGTTCATTCCAAACGAAACATTTGCTTTCGTTTAACAGCAACAGGATGTCCTTTTCAGGAAATTTGATAATTAAATGATATATCGATCGGCCTTCTTTCACGCAGGAATGAGGCGTAATGTGGTATTCAGTTGGAGACCGTGTCCTAATCAATTTTTTACCAATAAATTAATGTTTTGTTTTTCATTAATGATGTTGGGGGAAGATTTATCCAGTTTAAATTATCGTGCCTATATTTTCCTACGTAGTAAAGCGGTAGAAAAAATAATCCTGACAATTGAAATGCCGAGAAGGGACCGTGCCCTTCGGTGGTATCGCCTTGGCGCACCTTATTCGCGCCACTCGGTCACGGAATCTGGAAATAAATTGTTCTACAGATGTTTTCTAAAATGACCGTTCGGCCCAAACAAGTTGCCGGCGTCCTTGCAGGCTACTGGGGGGTGATGCAATTTTTCCGGTCACCGAGGATCGTTTGATGTACCTATCAATGCCGGTACTCTGACTCTTCCTTTCATTTATGCGAATTACCTTGTCAACAGTTTGCACACAGCTAAGGAACTGAAAATTTTTGCAATCGCTGGGCCTAAATAAGAACAGGATTCTTATATACTCTAAACTCTATTCTGCACTGAAATTAGGTTATAAATTAAATCATAAAAATTGCGTATATTATTAGCCTTCATTCTTGATTACAAGGTACATTGAATTTAATAACTTGTTTGAATTTATTAAGACGGGCCTGTAAGATTGGCACTCTGAACTTCTTTATCCGGATGCTGCGCCCCCATTGGAATCGAAATCGGCTGTTCATAATTTAATTTTGACCATAAGAAGTATATTTGAGGCAGTGGCTAAACGGCCGCTTCTGGATTCGTTCTATCGACCGTATAACGCGCGTGCGATGAGGCCTTCCGTTATAACGGCCGTGTAATTAATGCGCATAATTTCTGTATTACCCTTTAGGTTAAAAACAGTTACGGGGTGGGTGGAGGGGGCGCCCGCAAAAATTCGAAACCGATGATTTAATCATATTAAATTACGCTAGATAATGTTCAGACATAGAAATAGGCCGTAATGTGAAACTGCCACGCGAAAGAAGAAGCGCAATTAGAACGATTACCGTCTAAACGGAGGCCACTTACAACGGTATAGTTGGTTTCATAATGAACATTTGGGACCCCAATCAATTTGGGTTTTCTGATAATAATGGTCTATCCGGGTGAAATGGTTAAATTATTCAAATACCGAACAACAACAGGCGGTTAAAATACACAAAATTAATGAATATTCACAAAATTCGATCATCCATTCAAGATCTATTCACCACAGAGTCTAATTTTTGGAATGTTTAAAGTTTAAACTGGCATAAACAAAACAGATATCTGTTGGAAAAAAAAAATATATATATATATATATATATATATATATATATATATATATATATACACTCTCTGAAAGGTTCCCCGACCCCTGTAATAACGGTTTTCTCAAATTAAAATGATGGACGTTCGTAATTTAGTTCTACGATTTAAATGAAGAAATATACAATGAATTATGTCTTAGTTGTAATTTAAACCACTCGGATAACATATTTCGGACTTGAGAACTTGACTAAGCGTGATGCAAGGAAATTCCAATGCCTCTCTCATAAATTGCAATGAGAAGTATTGCACACCGATCATTACACGCGGGTAAGATTGTTGCTTCCGAAATTGCTTTTTCGCTTAATTTCACCGTGGAAAGGCGTGAGCGGCTTCCGTTGGGCCTGTGCTTAACGGGATGGGTGGGAAGGGGGGGGGAGGAAGGCAAATAATGGTGCGGGCAGTTATTGCCCCATGTCCCTTGATTGTCGGCACAAACAAACCAGCCGGTGGCTACCGCGGACGGGGCAATTCCTTCAGGAATTTAAAAACGGAATCCTCTCTCTCTTTCCCTCCACTTACCACAGTCTGCAAATAACTTAATGGCCTCTGAGCAGACGGCTCGTCTTTGAAGGAACCAGCTGGGTGGTCCCACCCGGGGGCTATTAGTGACCCTGACCTAGGTCCTCCGGTGGACAGCGGTTTCAGGGAACAAAAAATGTTTCTATAATCTATAGGATATCGCTAAAAAAAAGAGTAATTAGCTCCCGCCTTGCGAAGGTCTTTTTATAGGCTGTAGGCGTCACTTTTCACCTCTAATAACTGTAAATAGATTGATTTAAAATCATGGTTGACAGACCAAACCATTGACTAAATTACCACCAAATTCGGTCAATCTGAAAGCCATAATATTTCACCGCGACAACACTAGACCACATCTCTGAAAAATAATTACAATGGCAAAAAATTTCATTCTATGGCAGAAGTAAAAACTACCTTACGACTCTGGTTTGTTAATTCATGAATATTCGGTGGTATAATCGGAGCGTTTTAATATATCTTTTTCTATCCATTTATGTCCTGTCGGATGGCCGTATAGGGAAAAATTTTGAGTTTAAAAAAAATTATAATTACGAAGCATAAACACCCCACTGGACGTTCTATTAATGATATGTTACCACGTGGGATGCATAAATCTACTTTTATTTCGTCGTATTTTAGATCTATCCTGGCGATTAATAAAGTCCAACGATCCAATTTTCTTCGGTGGCCCAGAGGACTTGGTGTGGTACGCAGTTTTCTGCGTCCGCATCTCGGTTAAACTGGTTCACGGCGTAGACTGGCACTCCCGGACGAACTCAACGACGGGAGTTTAACGCGGCGTGAATAAATAAACGCCGACCTATTTTAAATGGGATGTTTGGCCCGGTTCTCCTAGTTGTGTTATTACGGCTTTCTTGGTGGCCCTCGAAAACTGTTGCCGGTTATTAGTTCGAGCCCGGCGGAACGCCTCTTACCGCTTGACACACATGCGTTCGGAAATTGAGGCGCCGTTTGAAAATCGCTTCGGCAATTAGGTTAAATAACATACGGCTCTTCGAGTGTTATATTTGACACACTTTTGGTACGGCGAAATGAGAAGTCCGCTATGTGTTCTGGAGTTTTCCTTTTTCAAAGCAATTTTCAAAACGTACTCCAGAGTGTTTGGCCGTTCTTCTGAATGTTGACATTGGGTCTATTGAATCGAAGTCAAATTTTCCCGATTAATCTTAGATCAAATTTACTATCCTTTTTCAATCTCAGCTCGTAATGTTTTCTCATAAAAGCAGAACTGCGAGTGTCGTATTTGTTTCCGCTCGCTGTAAAACCGGCACGATACGATCAGGTTCGTCGGGGGTTAGTGACTCGCGGATACGGTTTGCATTCGGGTTACAAGCCCAATAAGGCGTTTACTGATTAAGCCTCGACCGGTCGAAGTATCAGTATAACCGATCGGAGGGTAGTTATTATTGGACGCCGAGAGCTGGTTAGAAAAAAACAAAACAATAACTTGCGGAATTCAAGTGCGCTAACAGGGAACTCAATCCTATACAAACCGCAACTCAATAGTATACAAATAAATTTCCTTATATTGACTGTGAAATATATATCTATGAAATACATCTGTTTTTAAGTAACAGGTGGGCACAATTTAACTACTAATACAGTCTGCAATTAAGAAATGAAGGATAAGTACAGGATAAAATAACAGATTTAAACTACTATTTTCAGTACTATGAATTAAAAAATAATTTGGAAAAAATTATATTTAAAAAACAAGATCTCTCATTTTTTCCCCGAATTAATCTCTCAGCCTTGACATCAGTGTACTGTTTATTTAACCCCAAAACATTAATTTTTATGGTTGAACGTTTAAAGAATTGAAAATAACGTAATAGATTTTATCAGAGATTGTCTCAGAATAATGCAAAATTGTTGATCCAAAGCTAATACCGAGCTGTATGCCCTAATTTTATGGTTTGATAGGATTTAGCTTTATTGACCAGAAGGCGTTCCCTGCTGAGAATGTTCATACGAGAGATTAATAACGGCCTTTTTCCTTTTTCAGTTTTTTCCTTCCCTTTTTTTAATAGCCCCGAATTCCAAAAGGTGCTCAATGCCCCGATGGCGTGGAAGTAAACGAGAGAGAATAATTTAGGCCTCTCCCGCCGTCTGGTAAAGAATGGAAAAAAGGACGGATATTTCCGAATCGGCTTTTGTCCGGTCCCTGAATGGGGTCTAATTTGTCCGATTGAGATGTGGTCGGGGGCGTTACACGTCCTCTCCCACACACCTCAACGACTCCGGTAATGTCCCACGAATTTGTTTCGTTTTGGAACCGAACGATTTTACGTCCCTAAACGCTCGGGGCCGAGGGCCGCAAAAAAGGAATGGGAGAAAAACCAGAAGGAAAAGGCCGAAAAAAAAGAGAGAACAGACGAAGAGCCTGACTCCTGCGCCGTCCTTGAGGAATGGCATAGTTCGGCTGATGGGGCCGTACATACACCACCAAAGTATGTCTCAATTCTCGCCTGTCATATCTCAATTTCACCAGATTATCCTACTAAATTCCTACAAGATATTGAGACGTTTTGAAAGCCGATTGTCGATACCCAGTGCCAAGAAAGCTGTGAAGGGGGTGGCCCGACCCAACTCAAGCGCCTAGCGCAGATAATGCGATGGCGGAACAAAGATACATATTTATTTATATTTCTTCCGAAAAATGCGGTCATCACTCTACGACAATTTCGTACTCGAAAGTAGATGTCACAAAGTTTACGAAGGGCCCAACAGTGTTGTGTCAGAAGAAGAAATTTAATATTAAAGTTGACATAAATCGCCCTAGAACTGGGGTGTGAAGTATTTTTCGGTAACTTGGAGAACACAATGATGAAGATCAGCGGAGCGCTGGTTGGTAGTTGAGGTCGGGGATCACGTTCTCTTCGGGTACGTGTTGGAAATCTGTTCGACCCCGAAGCCTTATTCCGGGATAATTATACAGCTCTCGTGGACTCTGCTTTTCCCGTTTGGTGGAAAACGAGAAGGGTTTTCTGCCTCTACGTCGCAGAAAAGTAACAGGTTTTTTAAAAACTGGCTAACAGAAAATGAATATTCCTCAAGAAGATTGGCTAGAGATTTTGAATCGAGAATAAATCTAGGATTCATTCGTCCGGTCGACTTTTCCAGTCCGAAAAGATATGAAAATGTTAACCATTTGCTACTAGTATTAGTATAAAAATATGTGTTTTTTCCGGTTAATTAAATTCTTTCCAGTCCTATGTAGGGAAAACTGTTCTGAAAATGCGCGAAGGTTTCGAATTTCAGTTTTGTAATTGAGATTTCCGACAATTAAGCAGCTTCATCGCTGTTCGCCCGATCATCGCCCTTAGTTGTCTCAGTCATCCGTGTAGAAAAAAAAACGGCTTTAATCTTCCGTGTTCACCGGGAGTTGTACGATGTTAACAAACTCTGTTGACCCCCTCAGTTAAGCTAATGGCTTTGCAACCATTGCGGAAATGCAATCGTGTTTATCTCCAAATAATCCTCTCTGATTGCAGATAGAGCGGGAGAAATTCGGTTTAATTAAATCTATTGTTCGGATTGGAATAGAACAGGATTGTGGCCGTTTATCACCCGGGCCCATCTTAATTCCCGTAACGGCGCCATGAAAAAATCCACTTCTTTTAACGGAATAATAATACAGGAATTTCGGGCCGATTACTATCCACCTCCGTATTATTTGTTGACGTTTTTAAGACTATACGATTTTAAACACCACCTGTGCGGTTGGTTTCACTAACGTTCCAAGAGGTAATAGAGGTAATTACTGTCTTCGTCGGCGGCCGATGTGAATACCTCACCATATTATTGATGTTATTGATTCCCTTAGCCAAGGAGACCTGTGTACATCATGATTAAATTGCCCAAGAGGAATATTACATCCCCGGAAAGAAATCATAAATTACTGACAACCAATTGGTTAAAAAGGCCCACTGTTTGTGTTGTTTTCCTTACTTCTTCAGGCGGATAATGAGCTTTATTGAGTAATAAAATTTGATTAACTCTCCCCAAGATTTAATATCTTCTCTAATGATCAAAATTTCAAAGTGTTTGGAATGTAGGATATGGAACCAACAACGACATTTAATGATTAAATTGAATGCAAATGTTTTTATGAAAATTTTTTTAGATTGGGAATTTAAGGGTGTTGTCCTCTGTACTGTTTTAGGAACCATATTATCAGTCCTGGTGTAGCCACACTTACTGAATTACAGACGTCTCTCTTTCAGCGTAGTTTCACGATGGTTGTTTATTTACAATAGCGGTGAAATACCGTTCTCGGTAAAAATTGCACTGTAAACGGTCAGTTTCCCGACCCCAAATTGGCCGGCGGGGCGCGCACTTTCACGAGGAGAGAAATCACGCGTCCTCCCCCCCCCCCCTTGGCTTGGGGACAGTGGAAAACGCAGTTTTCAACGTGGAAAGGAACAGTTGATTTAGGGAATGTGGAACGGATTTATAGGAGTGGGGAAAAAAAAAGGTAAAATTCCAGTCGGGGTCGAAAAAAATCGACCCGATGACGCGAGAGAAATCTCTCGGGAGTTCGCCTGGGATTTCTTCTGGGACTTCTGTGTTTCTGATGTTGGGCCCGAAGTGGTAGGTGATTTAGTGCAAAAAAGTGCGGGGGGTCCTGGCCCCGCCGCCGGCTAAGTGACCCGCGCTACCTTTTCCGCCTCGAACGGAAGGATGCGAGGTGGAAACCGGCCGACCGTTTCGTGACGGGCTTTTCTTCAGGAATACTTCAGAAAATATAAGCGATTCTGGCACGCTGCTTTAACCTCTACAGCGCCCTGTCGGTGCCCCCGCTGTTTCTCTCTAACCGTGTATCCGCCTCTCCCATTGTATTCTTCCGTGGAGCCAATTTATTATCTAATTGCGTTATTTTTGCTACCCGTTTTAGTTCTTTGTTTTATTATTTAGCTTCTGAAATACGACTTCTTGGCGTTCGAGGAGCAGTATACCGCGGATTATACTTTGACAATATTAATTGAAGGAAATCCTACCTTAGTTCTGCCCAATAGGGCGTAATTAATACGCACGAATCTTTTTCCAACCGATCAATTAAGGTTTTCCCTTATCCACAGGGCTATCCCACAGGAATTGGGTACGTTGCTCGGGTACGAGGAAAAGACGTACCGGACCTAACGTATCATTCGCGGGGATGAACAGTCGGCAACAATGAGCTCACGATCAAGAAGAGCAATTTAGTTCAAAACTTTCACAAACGGCAACCTGTAAAGAGAATGAACTAAAAAAAAACTTAATATTCCTGAGAGCCATTACTCATTGTTTCTCATCCTACTCAATCATCTAGTGAAAATATCGTAATAAGATCTTGGACTGTATCTAGATATTATAAGGAACTCAATTGAATGTTTTGAACTTAGGATACACTTGTTATCAATTAAAATGTGTATTTAACTGAAAAACTCCACGGCGCGCTCTGCTCTTAAGATCTGATCTACGCCGTAACCGATACCAGTAGCGGTAATCATTCCTTATATGCTATATGCCTATTATTATTTATTTTAGATACCTGTTAGCTGCCCTCGGAGGTTTTGAAATACCATCTTTGATAATTGTTTAAAAGGAATTTCGTAAATACTCTGAAGTCCCGAGTTTCATCTCCGGCTTAGATGTTGCAATATCTTTGCTTAAATAGTGTATTATTACAGGAATTTTTATTGCCAGATTTTTGTTGGATTTTTTTTAGTGTACTTTATACACGAGAAAGTGCAAATTATCGCAAACCCATATTGTCCGGCATGGTGAGAGTGTCAAAGCGAACGTTAGGGAAATCGTGAGATTCGATTCGACCCGCTGTAGAATGCAAGTAGAATTGTATGCAACGTGACAAAGAGGTGAAGCGCAGTATGTTTATATCCAGAGTGAAAATATCTCAGTCAACAGTAAATTAGAGACAGTGAAAATTATAATATAGTTTCCTTTTTGTGAAGAAAGTTACAAAGGGAATCCTCTTTCCTTTAGTATTGTTTTGTTTTAATTGAGAACTTGCGTTAGTCATTTGATGGTATTTTAGCTCATCGTAAGTCATTGTAGTTTTTATCGGAGAAAAATTTTCTCAGGTTTAAGGGTATGCACAATAGTAACAATGATAGTACAGACAGATCGCAAGAGTTATAAATAAATTAATAATTAATCATAGAATATGAGACCTTGGTCTTAAAAGAGAATATGGAGAAGAGAAAAACTGATAAAATAAGTGATGATATTCGGGACCCTTATTATGCTAAAATGTTTTTTCTCAAGGTGGTTAGGGAGGGAGCCCTAAATGGAGGTAATTTGGGTCGAATCGGGTAGACGGGGCATGAAATTTTGTTATTGTATTTCTAAAGAGGGGAGCTACACTGCACTGGCTGATGGGAGAAGTACCGTCGAGTAGGATCATCGGTTAGGAACAGGGTACGTACCTGATTCTGCGGTCTCTCGGATGCTACTAGTAGGGGGAAGTAAGGGAGGCGGACGGTGGGGGCTTTGAGGGGCGGTGGGGGCTCTCCCCCCGGGGCTATACTCGGGCCGCTCCCGCCCGTCGGACCTCATTCCCTCGCCGGGCTTCAGACAGTCGACAGCGCGCCCAACCGACTCCTCCCACGCACTTCGCGCTTAACGAAGTATAACTGTATCCGCTTAGTGTGTTCTTCCAGTGTCAGTCTATAGCCGAGTGTCGCTTCCGACGTCGATTGCCGCTGCGCTCCTCCTAAAGCACTTCTCAGGTAGGCATTGTCTTGAATTAAACCGCTGACAAATTTTGGCGGGATATCCGATTCTATACCGAACATACTGAGTATGCACCCTTGAAACAACTGTAATCTGTATAGTTTATAGTCTAATAAAGGTTGTACACTATCCTGTTCGAAATTCCTTATTGCCGGAGTGTTAATGCTCTTATGTGCTTCATGTTACAATGCACTACAATGTGCCCTCATATTCAAATAAATACTGTTCCATACATGCACCTCTGCAATACATAATCATTGATACTTTAACGAAATTTATAGTTTTCAAGAGCTACTTTATGCTTTATGATGCAACAGTGAAATAATCCCTAATAGTCCTCCTTATGATTGACCTCATCGTGTAGTCATATTTTACAAACCCTGTCTACCAATGGATGGAACTATGGAAATGTTCCACCTGTTTATCCTTTTATTATGGTGACGACATGAATTGGAGATCTACTCAGAAGCAAAATTTCGCCACAGAGATGTACGCCATTAATAATCAGAATTTCGTCTTTATCATCTGGTAATTTTATTTCTTAGTTTATGGCAGATTTTGTTATAACTGTTATATTAATCACGACTACGATTTCCGTCCCCTCTTGGTTGTTCTTTGATAGACCGGTATCAGTTTCCCGCCATCTTCAGTAGAATTCCGTTAGCAATATCCTTGTGCTGCATCTATGGGTCGAAGACGTTTCCCGTAGCAGTGAGTGGACGTATAAATGTTGTATTTGGAAGTGCATTTAATCTGCTACTTAGAAAATTAATCTGTTGGTAGCTTGCCCAGACGAATACTTATTAAGTATATTAAAATTGTATTTCTCCCATTTATTATAATTTAATACTTATTCTGCGTATTACAAGGGTGATTTTATAGCGTGCTTCTATGGCTTATTAAAGTTGCGCAATATTAACTATCTGTTAACGCTGATGTTATTTATTCTTTTATTGGTAGACCTCATGCCATGTTATAAGGTCTATCGTGTTCTATACTGTTGTTGTTTCGTCGCCTTCGCAACGTTGCCGGCGTATTCACAATTCATGTCCGGTCTTCGTCGATACCTGCGTGAAATCGAACTGCCGTCCAGAAATAGAGAACTAGGCCTCATTAACATTGACATTGACTGAAGGAGGCGCCGTCTGTCAGCTCCGCCAAACGGGGGAAGGGCAAAAACCCATCCTTAGTTTTTATACCCGGGGGTCGGTTTTCTGCGAACGCCTTTGTACCGCCCGGGGTAAGGGAACAACACGAAAAATATGTCTTCCCGTTCAGTTATTACCAGGGCAATTCACTTAGGTACGATAGCATAACTATCACATTTAAAAAAAAATGCAGAGAGTTATCTGTATTATACCATCCTTTAGGCTGCCAACTTTAAATATTGCAGATATTTAATATATACATACATTTTATAAATGCATATTTTTGGATAAAATAATATTGGTGCAGCTGTTTTTATCGTTTTTATCCTCCCTTTTAGAGATTTTCGGTGTCAATTAAACTTCAACTATCCACCGCGTTTCAGCCCAATATTGAGGGGTAAAGAACCGGTCACCACATATTCTTCTCATGCAAAACCTTTGCTCATGCTAAAGAGGTATTCAAAATTCGTTTGATACCTTCATCTTTCATTCGCTGGTGGAAATTCGTTTTTACTGTCACTTCCATAAAATGTTTAACACATTCATTGCTAGGAGCTTTTAAAATAATACAGAAGAGCTGTTGCAAACCCTACACTGTTTTGTCAAATAAGAAACTGATCTGATTTGTATATTTCAGTAGAGACTATCGACAGACCGTAATTCTGATATTGCGCCAAAACAACGAATTGTAAACATTGAAATATCGCGTTTTTGCAGAAATATTGATAGATTATTAGAGAACGGACTGGGGCCCTTTGAAGGGCTGGTTAAGGACACTCATAAGGTAAAAGTCAGTGGGTGCGGAGAGCCATGTGGCTATCGATTACGGAAATCTAGCCCCGGAGGGGTTGCCGAGGAGTTGGCACGGCTATTGTCCCGGCCACGTTCCGCTCGCGCCATGGCACACACTTGGCATGGACCAAAACACCCCCCCACCCAACAAAGATATCTCATCCCTTCGGGGAATGCCGGGAAGTCCAGCCCTCGCATTTTATCTAATCGGCCCCTTACGAAGAGCTTGGAGGCGTAAACGAAGCGAAATAAAACTTATTATTCTTTTATTATCAATAACTGCCTGACACTGTGAGAAGGAGCTCGGTTGTCGGGGGTGGATTCGGAATTTTTTCCTGTGTATTCTACAGGATACATCATCAGGTTACGACTGAAGACTAGATCAACATCCTTTATATAACTTGAAGTGGGCGTCGTCAATCCTCTTAATAATTAGGACTTCTTTCGTTCAAGTGTTTACTGGGAACCGTCTTCTACCGGTGTTGTACCCAATATCCCTATCGAAATTCCATTATAATAACTAAGCCGTGCTAACCGAGTTTCTACCCATGGTATTAGGCTGCACCCACCTTAAGTTAGCTAGTGATAATTCAAGTTTCGGTCGCTCGTTTCTCACTCCCGTGTCGAGCCGTCTTGAATCGGTAAGGCCCTCCGAAGGAATGGTACGTGCCCCGAATCATCAAGTCCCCCCACATTTCTCATCCGCTATACCAGTCTACTAATAATAGTGGTTCCGACTTTTTTTCCAATTTCTTTTTGCAGAGTTTTCAGTTCCATCGACCGGGATCTGGAGTATTTTGGCATTCGTTTTTGGCGTCCTAAATTCAATTAATTTCATTGTGCTCGGGTTTTCCAACTTTACGTTTCGCCGCTGTGCGTTGCAACATCGTGTTTGCATTCCGCAATTACATTTCTGTAGGACTTCAGTGATTACTTTCCATTGGCGCAAACATGTGCCGGGCCGCACAAAAGCCTCAATTCATGCCCGCGAATGGAGCCTTTCTGTAGTCTGTTTACTCGCGTATGGGCCGGTGCATTGAAAAGGCTCCCGGGAGGCTTTCATTTCTTCTGTATGATCCTTTTACAATTCGCGTACGAAAATATCTATGTAAATTTAATGGAGCAAATGCTGTTCTGTACTGTTATGTAAATTGAAAATTGTTTTACAGATATTCAACTCTGTTTGTAACGCGATTTTCTGTTTCATTCCGCACATTAGTATCAGTGAAACGTGAAAATAATTGACCTTGCCCGCTTGACGGATTTCCCGTTCTTAACTGTTTTGTTATGCACATGCATTTAACTACGTGAGTTACAAAATTAATTTACTAAGAAATTACTCGCCTGTCTTCTTTCTATCCGATTAAGAAGTACGTGTTAATTAAGCTTAAAGGGACACATTCGTTCAACAAATGTCACGAAATTCAGTGAAATTATTTGATCGAGAACGGTGTGCCGGCCAGGACGTTTCAATTATCCGAGTTTTAATCGTGATCGAATTGAGACGTAAAACCCAGCCGAGCGTCCATAATGGGGCCGACTGGGGCCCTCCTTCTCGGTAAGAAACTTTACGGAAGTTAAATCTAGCGTAGAGGCCGCCTCTTCTGAGTCTTTTTTTTCTCCGGTCCTATTGCCGTGGAGGGAAACGCTTACTTGACTGGAAAACTTAGTTTTTTTTTGTCCGGGGGGTCGGCGTCCGACTGTAAGAAAAACGAGGGGCCGCGTTGATTTTCGTAATTGGCGAGAGACTCCTCTGGTTTCGCCTTCCTCATTGAGTAGTATATTTCCTCGTAATCGGTCGATTGCCAGTTGAGAATCAATTATTCCCGTTTAAAATAAATTGGGTGTAATTGCCCAAAAAAATTACTAATGTAATTTTCTATCCACAGGCCTGCCTCAATTTATTTATGGAGGGATGAAAAATAATTTTCTGTTACAAAATGATGTTGAAAGATTCAATGTATTTTTATTGCTAATTGATGAAATACATATAATTAAATTTACGTGTATGAACAGTTTATAAATGATAAAAGCAGTATCTGATAAAATTATTTATAAAGACGTGAGTCAATGTTACCGAGAAATTCCAATTTTTAGGACACCAATAATGACAATATTCTTAATAATAACTAATATGGCTTGAGTCCTTATGTCCCTAAAATTTAGTTCGACGGGTGAATTGAAAATCTCTAAAAAATACGAACAATTTCCGATAAAATTTGGCGAATTATTAAACGTATAATGCAGGGTGAATAATCTGTGCCAAAACCGTGATCATCGGCAGTGACCTCGGCATCGGTGACCTTGGCCGTGGTAGTCTAAACATCTCTTCTGAGCCTTCAGGCATTGAGGCCGCGGCCACTCGAGGGCCACCTTAAAAACCAACACCGGGATCAGCTCTCTGTTCGGCCACAGCGGAAAGAACAGTGCTTTTTGCGGAGCCGGCCTAAATTCTATTATTTCGGTGACCTTGGCCCTGCCAGAGCCGTAATTTAGGAATTTGAGAGTAACACACTGTAGTTACACTTGTACAGACGGGGAGTAAAATTTCTCTTGGGCGCTCTTGAGTTCACCGTAAATCAAAACCAACGGTGCACAGAATATATATGAATTAATTGTAAATTTATGTTCACTTATGTCCCAAAACAATGTTAGCATTACAAATATGTACTTACGCAGGTCGTCTGTCAATTAATATATCTGTCATTATCCTCAAAGAGTAGAAACCATACGGTGAGGCGCTAGTATAACTGAAAAGACTCATTTTCCCGCGGTGAGGAAAAATTTTCGAGCTGAAAAAAAACGAATTTTTTTCGTGTCGTTATCGGGGTACGACGGGGTGGAGCGCGTAGGTAATTGCGGTGCTAGCGACAGACAAAAGGGAACGAAAGGCCCTTCAGGGGTAGGGGGTTGAATAGCGTAAGGAAAACACAGGAGTTCAGGGGAGTTCAGAAAAACCCCCCCACTTGTAAGGAGAACCGCCTTTTCACCTAACAGTTAATGCCTCCCGTTCAATGGTCCTCTGTGCTCCCATTAATGCCCCTTTTCCTGCCCCATCCTCGTGTCCGCTCGCCGATTTCGGAATTTAGCAAGTTGCCCACGAATCGATCTTGAATTAATTTAAATTATGAACTACATTCGATTTATTTCTATGTTATACCGTTCCGCTACAATAATATAAAGGTTAATAATGCTTTCATTAATTATGTTGTGATAAAATATAGAAGTGCAATATCGTGGAAATATTCATTTTCAAATTTCCACGTATTCAGTTTCAGTGCAACTACATGTTCAGTTTTTCAGGGATTAGGTGCTGTAAATATGAATAGCAGTACTGTAAAAAAATTGGTCATAAAACTGGATCATCACCTTGTTTTTTGTTTTGCCGTTATTGCGGAGAGCACGTCCTGGTCTTCATAGCGCTTCCGGTCCCGGCAGCTCTGTAGGAAAAACTGTCCAAAAATCATCCGTCCTGGACGGGCCAAATTGTCCTATCTGCGTGACTAAATAGATCACCTCTTTTTCATACTAATCCCAGTCAAAACTATGAGTAACCTAAGAAAAAGTCCTAAGGTATATTGATATGGAAAACTTGATCTTTCAAGTCTAATTCCCATGTTAGGTTGGATTCATTCAGCCCCTGCAGTTATTTCTCAGTTTCATCATAGTTTGACGTAATAAAATCGTTTTGCCATTTTTACTGCATCAGAACGATAAGAATTCTTAAAATTCCCGTAGGTATGGAGTAATTAGATTTTGAATCGAATTTTGCTTAATTTCAGGACTTGAATAATAATCAGAAATATGCTTTACTATTTAGGCAGGTGGGTTCAGTCTTTGTGTTCGTAAATTGAGATTTAGCCCCGGCTGTATCTGATTTTTCTTTCGGTTTGTTGTCCGTAATTGAGTCGGCCCTTTCATTTAGATAATTAAGCCACAATAGGGAAGCCAAATATCGGGCCGGTTGGTACCGGCCTCTGATGTCGAAATGCCCCATTGTCGGTCGGACTCATAGCGTCGACGCCCTTTCAACTCCAACCGCGCCCACCCCGACCCCGGGGGCGGACCCGGGGATTAATTTGATTGGTTTCACGAATTCCCTTTACCGAGTTAATTCCAATTAAGATGAGGAATTAGATAATAACGGGAGGCGAGGTGCGCGGGCGGACGGGATTGAAACGCCTTTAATAACGCCGAGGGGAGGGATCCCTTTACCGGCGCCCCTTACGTGGAAGCGCCAGGAGGGAAAACGGGATTTGAATTTATTAACCGGAGCCCGCAGCGGAGTTTATGTAATGGGAGTTTGGCTCGGCTCGACCGGCACCGAGAGCGAGAGTGAAAATACAGAGCGCCCGACCCCCTAATTGAGATATATTGCTTTCCACGTTCGATAGGATTCATTCCACCTGTTGTTTAGATCGGTCATTCTACGGTTTTAAGCATGCTGCCTACTTGGCAAGGAAGGTGTGAAACTAATTAATTCATAACTACTTTTTAACGCTCTTTAAATTGTCTTCAAAATAGTACTGTCATTCTTATGAATGAATCGTAACTAAAGAATCGCTATTTCGTTGTAAATTATGTTCTGTTTGAATTTGGTATGGCCGCTTCATTTTCGTCATTAATTGATAGTAAATATTCCTGTAGCCTGTAACCAGGCATTATATACCAGTTAGTTCCCTTTAAAAATATAATAGCAGTTTTTTCGTTTCACGCCCCCTTTAATATTCATCAAAGACCCCATTAGTCTCGATTGCATGGTCACCGTAACCTTTTTTGACCGTTATTCGTTGCATAAAATATTGCCTCAACATCTCATATTAATTAATAAACCGCAATTTTACTTAAACTGCTATATATGGTGATTGAAGAATAAATGAAGGAATAAAAAAAATATGCTAATAGGATAATGGCTGACAGTGGTAGATTGTGAGTAATTAGCAAGTACTAAGATGGATCAACTGTCGTGATAATTTTCAACGCGTGTGAAATATTTATATACAGTTTCAATTCATCACTTATGCTGGAAGAGACATGACAAACACTGTCAACAACATAATCGATATTTATTGAGCTTACAATTGTAAATCACTATCATATTTGTATTTAATTCAATGATATTTAATATTTTTAATATTATACTTTCTGATACTGCAATGGGATCCTGCTATATTTTCTTTTGTAAATTGCACGACTATTCCCTTGGTGGTTCTCCAAGTGAATTCGGGGTGCATGATAAGCGGACATGTTCGTCTCGCAAGGAAACCTAATCGAATCTCGGCCGGGTACTGGCAAAAACGAGGTCTATTGTTCCACCGTCCCCCGGCATAAATTCACGGTCGTTTCAAGAGCGGCCCGCGGTATCGTTGTAGCGACACAAAACCAACATTGTTCTTACGAAAACGTGGGGGAGAAAAAGAGAAATAAATGGTTTCCGAGGGTAGCGGGCGAAAGCCCGAAGAGCGAGGGGTTGTGGGCCTGTTTCCAATCCCTGAGTAAACACTTGTAACAGGAGGCCCGACTTAAGAGGAACCCGCTTTTATCGGAAGCCGCGCTGGGAATATTTTAACTTGCCAAACTCAGTATAAGCACTCCAGCAAACGTTCTAATGGAAGTATATAGTACATTTGGAATTTTTGTTACAATCTGGTTCACATTATTTTAATACGGCAGTTTATTATAATTATTTTTATTGTATGTAAATTTGTATGAATATATTGGGAAAACCCGATGAAACATAATCCATTTATGGAAATTTCAAGCAGAGTAAAGTGCATGATAAAGTATTCCGGATTTAGCGTATCAATTTCGTTGCCCTTTCGCGTACCATGCACCCCCCGGACACGAGTCGATTCCTCGCAAGTGAAATTATACGTGAGCGGCCCCTTATTCGGTCCCGCGGGATATTTTAATTAGGTCCGGGCGGGAGGGTTGAAGAGAGGGCCGGGAAAATCCGGTTTCGTGCTTGGGCCAAGTTCACGTTCGCCGGCGTCGACGACGGGGCCCGAACGCGAAACGTGAGGGAATTGAAACTCTCATGTCGGTGCACCTCCGGCGAGACCGATGCAAATGGCCTGTGGAAAAAGGAAGAGACGCCGGGGGACCGCCACTCACGAAGTACAGGTATCGCACTTCCAACTCGACCCGACCATTTTAAGCCCCCGGTGCTTCCACTGGTTAACCGTTCCAATTCGTCGATTCACATTATACTTGGAGACACCGCAACGCAAGTGTTTTATCTCCGTGTTTTTTTAGGCCCGGGCCTATCTGCTATAGAATTTGTAAACCGGCTCCTTCCTTTCAACATAAACGAAATTATTTCTCGAACATTGAAGCTGGCACAATTGTCTTATGGCAGCGATATCACTATTGAGCCTAACGTTGTGTAACATAACGGTCCTTTAGAGTACATATTGATTCCGCCCGGTCATTCACACCGTGGAAACTTTCCAAAATATTGTTTGAAAAATGACCAAATATTTCTGCTCTTTGAGGTTGACTGGATCGCCGGGATGTACCGCTATCTAACGCAATAATGTTTAAATAACTGTATTTCCCACTTGAATCGAACCAGCAGCCCGGTCTACCATGGTATACGGCTCATCGCCGTTTTATGAGCGAACATCCGATTCTTCGTCGGTTCGGAAATATGAATTGTGCGCCCGAAATTACAGTCTTGTTAGGGACCGATAGGAATCACCTTGATGAAGGGTTGCAGTCTTTATGGGCCGCGGGCCGGAGCGAAGGTAATCGAATCTCCGAAAGGCCGGGCTTGATTCAATAGAATACCAGGCCCAGAGCCAAATCAAATCGAAGCACGCTCTTGCAACAATAAAACAGGGACGCGGTCGTAATGAATGCGCCAAGAGGCCGTGTGTCCAATCGTTTGTGCGACGCTGGTATTTTCACCTTCTCCCGTCCCATAATAACAGCCGGACACCTAGTCTGTTGTTTTGGTCTGTTCCTTATTCGACTTTTGTCATTCTACTTTTTTAAAAATATTTCTGAGTGTCTATACCAGTACTAATTACAGAAAGAACTTTGTTGGTCGCTAAGTGTAGAACTATTCTAACTAATAGAACCGAGGAGGGTTTCAAAAATATTGTTTAATAATGAAAAAGAATTTTTATCCGAACAGAAAATAATAGGATGTAATTTACAGAATCCCATACTTCAGGAAATGAGTTATAACAGTGTTTAGTCTTGCAGTGAATACGTCACAGACTGGTATACTCAGCGGATAATGACAGGCAGCGGCCCTGAGTGAAAGTGCGTTCGGCGGTTGGGGGGGTCCGAAAAAGGCCATAAATTGCGGGCCCCAACGCGGTGGGCCTAATGGGACGTGATACGTGAATGTATTTGAGCCGCTTCCCCAATGACGTTCTGGGGGGGAGATGAATCGACATATGGGAGGGCGTCCCGGGCCCTAAGAAACACCGCAGGATCGTATATAAACAGGGCCGGTGGCTTGCCCGGACTCCTAATTGAAGTTTAAGCTGGGGTAGACCCCGGGGGCATTTCCTACCCGGGTGTAAATTATTAATGAATCGATAGCATTTATTCCAGTAACCAACGAAAACCAACCGCATCGTGGATATGTTATTTTATGAGTCAAAACAGTATATTATTAAAACACCCAGTGTGAAGTGGTCCGAATGATTTATTTTTCGAACAGTAAAGCTTTGGGTTATTTCCTTATAATTCATCGTTAGGTTAAAATTTAATCCATCCAATGTTATTCCCTCAGCACTACCTGACGAATCAAGTAAATATACTCATTTAATCAACGTACCTTCAAGCTCAGTTGACAAATAATAACAGCTGTGAAACGGAAAATCGCAGGGTAATGGATCTTTCTGTTAATCTCTTTAGGGCCGAATACCATCTGTGAAACTCATATATAGCCAATAATGGTTTGTTCGTGATGTGTCGCGCCTCATTGGCGGAACACTAATATTTTCCGTTATTTTTCGGTCAGCGGTATTTTTTTTATCGTACGCCATAAATGTGTATTCGTTTCAATCGTTTGCGACCCGCAGTTCGAAAAATGTTGGACTGTAATTTGGCAGCGATAAAATTCGAATTCGAGAGACCGTTGCTTATCCGACCCGGGCGGGAATCCATTAATCTTCCCGGCTGGTTTAACTGTAGCCGCACAGCCCCCTTTAAAGGACGCGTAATCTGTTTTTGAAGTAGTTTTTTATCTAATGAACCAACACCGACGCCCGACAGATGGATTTCGCTTGAAAAGAATACAGTCGAACCGTTGTTTTTAATCATTAGGCGCCGGTGCGTCGACTTCCCGATATGGAATCGCTTTTAAAGTGTTGGAACAAATTAGCTTTCGGTTGTTACGCGTTGCTCTAGAATAGAACCGCAGATACTAACGTTACCAGATATGGCGATACCAATTTTCTAAGGATATAATTAAAGCTGAACAGTAACTAAAACAGTATGGGGAATTTGCTAACCTTATAATGTAGTAGTTGAGAATGCCGAGAAGCTGAAACCGGTCATCTGGTTGAGAAAATCTAGGGGGATGAACGATGACTTGTTCTTACGACTGATCAAATAACTGAATTAATAACAGTTTTATCCTTGATTCTTATTGATGAAATATCGATGATTTCAATGGAAATTTCAAAGCTGAAAAGTTTAGTTGTCCTGAATTGTTTCGTGTAAAAAAAATTGCAAACGATTGAATAATGTGTCGGCTGTGAGATCGAGTGTCCATAATATTCCTTTGGATGGAATCTGCCTTGTCGTTGCAGATAGTGAAATTAAATCCGATATTTGCGTGATTATAACTTACAATATTTTTGCCCTACAAGAATTCCGAATGTTTGTGTTAGAAGAGAAAGAATCGCGGTCGGAAATGATTCCGGGCCGGCCAACATGATGGATTATGTCTGTCTGAGTCCTGGACCCCCTTCAACGGCGGATCGATATGCCCTAAGAAAGCCCCTCCTCCCCATACTATTCAACTAGGATCTGCCCTCCCAACACGCCCAATTCTTATTTTTACACTCCATTCAGGCCCTTCGTCGTTTTCTGAAGGGGTAGAGCCGAAATTATGATCTATACGAAGCTTTGTTTTCAGCGTTGTTATAACATATTTTTGCTAATAATTATGATCAAAAGTAAATAAGCATATTAGCTTTTTACGGTAGGAGCACTCTGCCTTGTCTTCCATGATGCTTACAAAAGGCCTTTTGCATTTCTGCCTTTTGGGCTCCTCGTTACGTTGCGTTATTGTCTATCAGTTGAGATATAACCGCAGCGTCCTGTCACTACATTTTTAAGCAGTATATAAAATTTTTTGTTAACGTTGCCGCATTTAGATCTTGCGATGACAGATATGAGCCAAATGAATGACTCTTAGAGAGGACAGGGTATAAGGTTAAAACCAGTGCTGCTGAAAACGGGACCCGCTCTTCCCCGAGGCCCTGAACCAAGTATGACATGGCGCGTTCGCTGTGTCATTGATCAAGTAACGGAGAGTGGAGTTTAGTGGGAGTTTTTTTTTCGTCGGTTCCTTAACCCGAGGTGCAGTGACGACGGTTCTGGCTCCGTCGGTCCCTTTGGGCCTCTGATTATCAAAAGATGACCCGTCGCCAGGTGTTGCCGAGTGCGAGGCCATTGAAGTGCCAGCCCAATCGGATCTAGATTTGAGGCAGTCCCTCGATTATAAATGTATTTCTTTTATCTCGAATTTCTTATGAATTATGTTTATAAGAATTCAAGGTATCTTAAAGATATTCCTCCTAGCATCATCCAAATATCACAATTTTATTCCTCACTTTTTATCAGAAATATACGTATTAAATTCTTAAATTTATATTTACACGATACAAGGTGAAGCTAATTTTAGCGAATCGCACAATCACCGGTTTGTACAGAATAACCGGTGTCTGTTGCTAACTCCAAGGGCACAGTTTTTTGGGGGTGAAACCATTTCCGAAAAACGGGAAGCTAATTTAAAAGTCTCCGGTTTATTTAATTTTTGGCCCCCCTGCGGAAACCGGTATTTATCCCGGTGGACCGGCAAAACCGGATCCGGGGTGGACTTAGTCGCCGGGCGCATTTAAGGAATCCCGATTTACTGGACGCTCCGGGCTGGCTGTTTGCGAAAAACCAATAATCCGGTTTCGCTTCGATCGGGCCTAAACTTGGAGCGCGTTGTCCGGTTCGGTTTTATATCCAAGAGCCGTATCTCTCGCCTTAATATTTTACGCGGCTTTCTCGCCCACTGTCCCCGGCTCTACTCGTTGCAAATCTTCCTCCTTTTTTTTCTCTTTTTCCTTCTCCCCCGGCCGAAGAAGGGTCCACGCGGAGGTAGTTAAGGATTAGTCACGGATTTTGAGTTGGATTAGGCCCTCCTCCCCCTTGCAGATGGGCCCGCCTGGAAGTGAATACTCTCGTTGTTTTGCCTTGTTTTCGACCAGAGAAGACGCGCTGGCACCCGAAACATTCGAATTTCTTTTAAAGGGCCTCGACCTTAACAGCAATGAGGTCGGAATCCTGTATACTCTAGTAGGGCGATTTGATCATTTTTTTATCAACAAAAACAGCATTCAGGTAGACATGTGCTGCTTCAAATATTCAATATTCTTGCGATATCGTAGTTTTCTCGATCTTCTGTCTCCTCTCCCTGCTTTACTCTTTTGCTATGACTAAGAGGAGAAAGAAGATCGAGAAAACTGCGGTATTCCAAACCCTCGCACACCAAACAAGAGATATTACAAACTACTCTTGCGACCTTCTGTGTCGCTGATATGCTCCTGCGTTACCGGTAGCTTTTTAGAAGATCACTCCGTTGTATTTTTTCTCGCTTTTCTCGCATTCAAACTCTTCGTGGCCTAAAATGGCGTCCAAAAATTCATATTTTGGACTTAGGTTACGTTCCATGTGGTTTGGCTCCTTAGCAGATGTATCGATAAACAAAACCCGAGTCACGGGAGGGGCCCGTGCCCGTTAAAAAAAATCTGCATTCGTGTACGCTGAGACCTTGAAGAGGCGCTCCGACCCCTTTTGTCCGCTGCGCGATTTGCGGTCGCCGGCATAATATCGGCCGTGCGGTCGCTTCGGAATGAACAATTATAAAAGGACGTTACGGCTTTTCGGGTACTGGCCCTCTCAAGGCTGCGGTCCTCTGCGAAGGTTGTGGTCTTCGGAAATGTTTTTTTTTCTCCCTTAAGGTTCCGAGAAGATTATCGGTGCCATCTGCACCGTCCGACACCCTTTGGAGGGCTATTATTTCCTGAAACAGGACGATAATTCCTCCGTTCGGCCGCGAACCGGTCGCGCTATCTCCGATGTTTATTTCGAGGGGGGACCGGAATCGGCGCCTCCCGGACCATTGTTCTCGGTCCTCTCGTCCCGGCCTTTATCTTATCTACTTCTCGCGCCGAACAGCGTAAATCAAATCTTCTTGAGAACCTGGGATTCCTTTACCTGGTGTTGTTGTTCCGTTACATATGTTACGCCGTAATATCCGTTGTTGATAATACAAGGACCGGATTTACAAGATAAATAGGTAGAAAAAAAGACGTTATATCATTAACAGTGGGGTTGTTAACAAACAATTACATTGAACACATTGTATAAAAATATTTGTCATACTCTCAGTACTTTCATTATTATATAAACGGTGAGAGGGATATGGCCAGATATTATTTGGGATATGGCCAGATTATTATTTGGGTTATACTGTACGGTTAGTTATACTGGCTTGAAAGGGGCGGAAGGCCGATTGCCTCTCGGTGAGATAAAGCCGTCGCCAACTTCCAATAACGGAGTTTCCAACCGAGTGACGGCTCTACCGGTCTGCATCCGACAGCGGCTGGATTTCGATTAATTTGGCCGGCCAACACGATATTTCCATTTGGGCTCTCCGAAGAGTTGGATAGGGCGTCTCGGCCTCACTTCTGGCCGACCGAGACCGGCGGTCAATTAGCCCGATAAGAGGCGGCGGGAAGATGCGACCTCTCTAAATACTCTCAAATACCGTGCTGTATTAAAAATTTTCTTTCACTCAGAGATGAATAAGAGAATGTAAGGTTAAAGAACCAGCCACCAGGCAGTTTTAAGAGCAAGGCTTTCACACATGCCCACCGGAACTGGGAATAAAAAATTACTTGAAACAGGAACTATGTAGTTTAGTGAAGGTCACCGGAGGGTCGGAATATCACTCGTGTAATTTTGATTGGAAAAATTGAATTTTTTGACTATGGACATAACATATATAATGTAAATACTTCAGTAGCGGTGTTAGTCACTGTTAGAGTTGAAAATATTATGTTAACAACAAAATATTCCCGTTGCCCGTTGTTCATTCAAGTTTATATTCAAGATTTTGATTCAAGTTTATACAACTGTATAAGGCAATATTTACGCCTGCCGCAAATCCTCTCTTTCCCCTTAGGAGGCGGAAAGGACTCGAAATCTGTGCCAGCTCCAGACGGCCCAGAAAGCCGGACGGACAAAAAACAGCGCCAACGAGACCCGCAGACCGTTGTCCCAACAAACCGCTTTAGCACGTGTGCCCTCCACGCCTCCACGGGCCTCTGCACTTCCTTCTGGCTTTCACCGAATTTCTTTCCCGGTCCGAAAGTGCCGATATTCGTGTAAAATATGAATTGACGACGCCCACGATTTCACAGGCTATTCGTTGGTTCGGAATAAGCAAGTTTCCGCACTGCGGATCCATTCCGATCAAGTATGTGTCCACTCCAGACCTCGCAATGATTTAGACAATTCGAGCTAGACGAACTAGATTAGTCTGTATTTCAAACTAGTCCGAACTAGACGAGCTTATTGTAAGACGTTTTTTTATCTAACATTAAAACAAGTTCGGTATGAATAGCGAAGAGAAGTACATGACTCTGTAACTAACCAAGTGTCGAGAGCTACCTTGAGAGTCTGGAATGTGAGTTCAGTAAAGAAGGAACCTTATTTGTCGTTATGATAAGTATGATATTTTATGATAAAAAAAATTATTGAACTAAACGATTTAATCCTCGTTGAATAATACTGTTCGGATAAAACGAGCTGTCGTGTAATATTCACTCGGTAGTAAGGCACGGGAAAAATGTGGCCCCGCGATTTCCTCCCGCCTTTTTCAGGTTTTTCCTCGTTGATGGAATTGGAAACGAGCCATGAAGGAATAACATTTTGGTCAATGTGCTTCACGTCTTCCGCTCAGTGTTCTCACGCGAGCGCGACAGCTGAATGTCAAATACATTTTATGACCCGAATCGTTTGAATGAAACTTCATGAACGCCGGTTCCTAACAATTTCTATATTAGCATCCTTTTAGACACAAAAATGTAGCATTATCGCCGTTGCACGAACCTGAGGACAGGTTTTTGTTGGCTCTGGAAGCCCTCTGGAGCGCCTCGGAGAACTCGGAGGTGGGAGATTACTTTTGGACCGGTTTCAAAATTTTCAGAGAGAGTCCCGTAAATATGTCTTCCCTCATAAATATTTCTCTCACACGCAGAGGACCTCGAAAGGCTTTTACACAGATGGTACAGACCCTGAGGGAAGTTAAGTTTCATGTTTTACGATGGGAATACTCTGGATCCGGCGTTATTTACTTAGTTTGTTTCTTGAATCATAACAGAATATGTATATAATTCTAATTTATGTCATTTAGAAGAGCCGCCTAGAAACCACCCATTTCAGAGCTTTCTGTAGCGGAATGTCTGGGAATTTAAAGTCGTAATTTATTGTAAGGAAAACCTTGTTGCTGTCAGGATAGAAGACTTAACGATGTTCGAATGAATGGAATTCAGTCCGTATTTAAATTATTAGGTGAAAAGATTTGCGAAAGTGATATTTAAATATGCCAATGGACTGGTGGATTTATGGTATTTTGGGCAACGTTGGAGCTTTCCATTTTTATTTTCTACTTTAATCAATCATTAATGAAATATGTTTTCAATATTCGGCGTTTGCAGTTTTAATCATATATTATATGATTAAATACCCGCTACAATATTTAGGCTTATTTATGGCAGCTCCAGGAATAATCCGTATGTTTTACCTGTTTCCTAAGGAAGCGGAAGACCGTGAAATATGCGGTACAGCTGACATTTTTTGGACTATTTCTTGTCTGGTTCTTTATTCGGCGTTTGGAGTGTAACCTGTTCCCTCGGATTGTCCAGAACCGGCCGAAACGCAGGGGAAAATACGATGAGAAAAGGGGGAAAACAAGCGGTGAAAGGGCATGCACACCTGTTCCCACAGATAAGCCCCAATCCATCGGACCGCGAAAAAAACGCCGATTCAACCCGAAATTGAATCGTCGCGACGCCACATTGGAAAAAAGGGAAAGTAAACACGTCAAATGGCGTGCAGGCGTCGATCGAATCCCGACGCTTCCCAATTTACGGAGAAAATCGCATGCGATCCAACCGAGAGATGTCGGTTCGAAAATACGGCTGGGACGGCACAATGAGAGTACGTCATCGTCCTTTTCCTGTCGGATATTGTGGATTTTGGTGTGGACTAACTAGAATTGCTTTTTTGTTTCGCCATTTATTCTTCTTAGTCGAATTTCATTCGGCAGAAAATGTTCGTACCACGTAATTAGGAACATGTTGAAACGGTACATAGGACATAGCAAACATATATTTATATGATAACTTGATTCGTTTATTTCATTCATTTATTTATTGAGTCGACAGCCCAGCAAAAATTTGAGCGCTTTGATCCTTTTCTCGAGTGGTAAACCCTCGATCCTAATTGTAAATTGGAAATAATTTACAACGAGGTCCTATTTTAAATGCAATAAAAGATAAAAGCATTTCCGAAAATCTCGTTAAATATGTAGGTTTATAATTTTTTTTATGTGCTTAATATAATCGCCTTCTCTAGATTTATAAATTGAAATACTATAGGGATTGTTTTCAATTATTTGTGCCGTAAAAAAGAAAATGTATTTCCTGAGCTTTTGTTACCGTGATATATGAAGTCAATGAAACATTTAAGGGTGGAACTTTACTTTCGCCTCTCAACGCTGGGGGTATATTACCAAATCCAATATTCATCGGACCGTAGAGTAACGAACATCGGAACTCAATATAATACTCAAGAGATCCCCAACACTCTTGCGGGGGGGGCGGTAAGGTGGAAGACGCCGGAGGGTAGAAAACCCCGCCGCGATAATACGTCATAAAAATTGATGCGCTTATGTATATTTTAGTCTTATTAGTCTTTTATAAATCCCGGCTTATAAATAAGAGGGGTCGGGGGGAAAACGGCGGATGGGAAAGGGGATGGGGGGCGGAAGAAAAGATTCTGACACATCAAAAGACCCCTTGGGAATAAGTGCCGGGGCCCCGAGCCCCTCTTCTCCCGGTTATGTTCTTGCCTGGTCGCCCTTTACTTTTAATAAATAAAAGCCCCGAGATCTATTCCCCGGGTTCCTTTTTTTCCGGCAGATTTGCCAAGAATTGAGCAGTTTCCTAAAGAATGAACCGGATCGGAAGAGAATGACGAGGGAGCCGACGGTTGGTAGAGATCTCAACTTGCGGCCCAAGCTATGACACCCTTAAAGTAAATAATTCTCAGACAATCCGCCATTCACGAGCCCTTACTACTCGGTGCTCCTTTCAAATCCAAAATGGGAGTTACTACTAATAATACCCATAGTCTTTATTGACCGGGCTTCTTACAATCAAAATGCGTGCATAATAACATTTTTCCGATTTGAACCTAGGAAAATACAAAGTGATGATTAGTGACGAAGTGGTACACTTAAAACTCTTACCATTCCCGGCAATAACCATTTTTCCTCGACTCCTTGTGCTGAGTGAATTTATCTTTACGAATAAATGCCTAGCAGTCCTTACGATGGGAGTTAACTCGCGAGGGACCACTTTCACCATAGCCATATACCACCATACGTGAGGTTTCGACTTGCCGCGATGTATGACGTGCCCTCCGGGGAAATAAGGGTTCGATTTATCCGAACAGGGGTGCCTTCAGCATAAAATATATTTTGCGCGAATAGAAGTGTCGACAAGTTTGCAGCGAATACACGTACGAACTTATATTACAGTATTCGTACATAAGACCTTATATATCATGTTGATTATTATAGAGTTGAAGAAAAGATAAATAATTCATTTTTTAAATTAAAAATTCAATTAAATAATCATCATATGTTTAGTAATTGTTTAGGTAATAAGATTTTAATGAGCTGTAATGTAGTGATTGTCATAATCTCGTCGTCTTCCTTTCGCTTTGTAACCCGCAAAAAAAATATACAACCCTTGGAATTAAAATGGCGGAAGTGTTCATTATAGCGGGGCCCCGGAGCAAGTGAATCGAAATATGTTTAGGGAACAAAGGAGGGCGGGGGAGTCAAGTGGTGGGGTCCTGGCCACTCTCGGGGTCCCCAAGAAGGGGTGAGGAAGGAATTAAAAAAGGGCGAGCTGTGCAAGTGGGCGTGGGCCGTGTTTGATTTTTTCGTTTTCTCTTTTTTACTCCAACTTATTTTACTTAGTTGGTTTTCAGTAGGAGGATTTTTCCATAATTTATGCGCGCATCAGAAAGTTGAGCAATTTTGATTCTACCGTGTCCTATAATTCTGAAAGTAGCTGTGTCGGTGCATCAAATTCTTGTTGCATGGAAAAACCCGGTTTCGGTTTTTCGTCATTGTTAATTGCATGATTCAGTGAGCCACTTAAAAATCAGTTGAGAATCGATATTTCTCTAACAGTACAGGTCTGAAGTATAAGACAGATTCTATTATTTTTTGTTTCCTTCCGGATTCATCAGTTTATGAGTGATGCTATTCTATTCTCACTGAACAGTATAGAGATTCCCTTTCTTTCATACACGCGGAACTAGCCTGGAATTTGAAAACCCTTTGAGGCCCACTCTACCGAGTCATTCTGGGCTGCATTTTTGCCGGACGCGGAACGACGATTTATAAAACGGAATGTGGGCATTACGACGCTTTTAGGCGGTCCTTTGTTGGGTTGGCGGTTGGTTCGAACGCGCGTCCGCGGGGCACCACTCGGACGTGCTAAATGAATGGACATATGCCGTCGGTCGCCAGTCCGATACAATGCTCAACTACGTGTTGGGGCCGGTTTGCCGTTTTTCAATTATAGCGGTATTCGGGGCCCGATTGCACGGCCCCTACGATTTATAACCCAGTTTCCCGTTTTGTCTACGCCGGCCACCCGCGACGAGACGCCGACTGGTGTAGCCCCCAGTATTCTGTACAGGAGCGTGACGAATCCCGGAAATGCCGACAAATGAATTGATTCCACCGGCTTTATCAATTTCTGCACCTTCGGTTGGAATAGGCCGTGGCCCCTCGCGATCTCCTATTCAACGCGTATCGGAGGTTGGGCCAAAAGGCCTGGATGGAATGTTATTGTTGCGATATTGCATTTTCATTTCGACGAGACCGTAAACGTTTTATAGTTATACCAGTTGTCCAAGTCATAAATGTACGAATTATTCTCTCAACTTCGTAATTTCAGGTTATTCGTTAGATTTTCTTACGACACTATATTCCCGAACAACCTTTGAGTAGCGATTTTTGGTTCACTAGTCATGTATAATGAAGATTGGTTAGGGATAATAATACTGTTACTTGAATAAACCAACGACAAACCTCGACAGTAAACTGAGCAAAAGACCAAACCACCGACGGGAGGGGCAGAAAAGATCGATGAAACTATGGTATTTCGGGATGACTTATTTTTAAAACAAAGAAAAGGAGAGCCGTAAAAAAAGGGCGCCTTATCTAGTCCGCGGGATCTTCTGTTTACCTGAATGACCCCGAACCCCACGCCGAGCCCACGCGTGGCCGCCCACGTTTCCTTCCGAACTTGTAACCCGAAACGCTGTGTGCCTTAAAGAATTTTTTACCCCGGCATTCTGTTAACTTTGTATCCGAAATTGTGACAAATCATCACGGAATGTCACGGCTCACTCGTCAAAACTAATATACATGTTATTTCCTGTGAAATATTTTTGTATGAATATTTAACATTTTTTGATATTACAAGTATAAAATACTGTCATTGAAACTAATGAATTGTTGGCAGGTATAATGCATTTTCCGTCTTATTTCCTTATGGTTATTCTAATTAAGTATTTCTGTTTCAGGTACGTTTTGTTCGGCATATTTTTGGAACACGATTTCGTTCGGGCTAGGGTGAGTTTTAATTTTGATATTTGAGCTTAATACATATTTAAATTTAGGAGCCTTAATTGTCACAACGCGTGAAATTTGTAGTTTTACTGTTTTTAATTATCATTGTAACGACTCTCATAAGGAAAATATTAATCGTAGATTCGATTTTATCTCATATTTTTACGTAGTTCGGTTCGAATTTTTAGTTGACCACTTAGATTTCATCTTGAGGGGCAAGGACCCTAGACAGGAGATGTTATCCCTGCCAGTCTACTGTTTTGAAACAAAATTAATGGAGTCCTGAAAATTCTAATAGCCAAGTTTTTTTTTCTCCTTTCCATCCTGGGCATCCCTTCATTTATCTGAGAGCAGAAATCTAAGTCTGGATCCGTCCGAAAATGCTCAGCGGGGGTCCGTCGACCCCCCATATTTTCAATTTATCATCGGCCTCTCTCACCATCACGAAAAACAGGTTCCTCCACTGAAAATCACGTTACAAAAACGTTCGTCGCCCTGTCGGGTTTATTTTTGGGTCACTTTATCTTCAACCATCCGACGGAGAAGATGATAACAGCGGCGTAGACCGAATAAAACTCGATGTCCGGCGTGCGTAACTGCAAAAGTGGCTCCAGAGTGACTTGAAAATAAAAATATTGGAGTAACTCTCTTGTCATAATAAAAAAAAACTCGTGAGACGCAGTATAAGATACAAAATCCTGGTCATTTCAACTCAAGAGTAATTCAACGTAATGTTTGTACGTTATTTGTTGTAATCTTAAGTAAGATGAATTTATTGCACGTGGTTTTTTTTAACATGCTTATTTATTATAACAAATAGGCACAATATTCCCATTGCCTCATTGAAACAAATGTAGACGTCTCAAATAATTTTCATTTGTATGATACAAATAATATTTTACTGTCTATACTTGGAAAATTAACCGGCCGTTAATACTGTCTGCGGTAAAATGCATTGCTTATAGTCAGAGCGCACTAAAGGTGTTGGTAGACAAGCGCCATAATCTCACCGCTTACTATCGCTTCTGTTTAGATTAGGACCAAATAAAATGGGTAGAGATTTCTCCGTTTCAGTCCGTCCGATTCTAGGTGTACTATTATTCAGTATTTTTGAGGGTTATTGTTGAGTGTTATATGTTGGTTCCTAATGCTCCTTATATGATCATCCCATGTACCAGAGTCACACAAAAAAATACGCAAAATGGCGTGCAGCCGAAACCAGGTTTAGGAATTGAGATAATCGCAAAAGTGGCGCTATTGTTTAATATTTCACTTTCGAATCAAAAGGGAATTATTTGGTAAATACTTCTGGAGTTATTCAGCGAACGTCCCTTTGATGTTGCTTCACATCATTTTCATTGATATTGGCGGAAGCCGGGTTGGAACGGTCCTCAGATGTTACAGTGGGGTAGACGAGGCGAAAGAATTTAAGGGCAAGTAAGAGTGAATTACGGGCCTGCCGCTAAGAGGGTCTCCGAGTATAAGATAAGGAGATAAGGACAAATTGGTAGCGGGCGTTGTCGGGGTCGAAGCGGGAGTAGTTGTTGGGGTCGACCCTCCGATGAGGGGGCTGGCGCCCCCAAACTCCCGTCGGGAGTTTTTGTCGCTTACCCCACCGGGTCGGTATCTTCCGTGTCGTCGGTACCGATTATGCAAATGGGACCCCGGTTGTTTCCTTGACTGATAAATCTGCCCTGAAAACCGGGCAATGAAATACGTGCTGCCGGATCCATTGAAGGATCTCCGGCGATAACGATCGAGTTTCCACGCACGCCGAGCGGTTTGTAATTTTTTGCTCTTCCCCCCTCCACGGGAAATACGACCTCAATAATATCGTAAACTAGATAATGGCCGAGTAAATGGTAGAATGAATTGAGAGAAGTAAAATAAACATCTCATCTAACGAGACTCAAGGAATCCGCTGATGTCCGCGATAACTTAAGCTGCTGATGGTTGCTCTGATTTTATTATTGATTTCATGGTCCCCCATTCAGTATTTGAAAGTAAACCTACATTATGTATAACTTATGTGAATATAATGAACTGAAGATTAACGCGCTTACTAACTTAAGTTTAAGATTGTAATCTTAAAGTTTAAGTTAGAAAACCTTCAGTTTAAATAATATCCTTTATAGAATTATATATAATGGATAAAAATATTTTCTGGAGATATTAACACTTGGGACTACACCCAAGTAACTAAGGCAAAGTAAAATGCCGTCGTTTAAATATTATATAACTTATTGAGAGATCTTGTCTACTCTTGAGTATAGGCGAAGGTCTACAGAATGGAAGGAAATTTTAAACAAATTTAGCATAGGGAATATGAAAATACGACTTATCATGCTTTCTGGTTTTTTGACCGTGGCTCAATGTAAGGGTCAGGAAGTAAATCTCGGTTCGGTAATAAATCGCTTCAACCGATAGTGTCACGTCTGAGCGGACGCGTAGAAAGAATGCTTTATTTATAACGTGGGATACGTCGAAAACGGTTTTATTTATGACTGCGCTTTAAAAGATCGCGATAAGTCCTTTTTTGCTTCGTTGTCCGCTCCTTACGTATTTGACTATTACTTCCTTGTTTCGAGCCCCGTGTAATGGATGTATACCTTTACGACGGTCAAGGTTAATGGTCTTAGTCTGTTCATTTCCAATCACAATATACTACTATACGCAAACGTCCAGTGGTTTTATGGCTTTAGATATTCTGTTAGACTGGGTTTAATAATTACTACTAATAATAACTACAATTTAATTATATTAATTTCCTACTTAATATACATATACGCATGATGGAAACTCATTGTCTACCATCTTCTGTCTAATATCCGGCTCAATAAAGTCGTGGAATTCCCGGAAAAAAGGAACGGGTATTTTTAATTCAAGGAAGACGGAGGAATTACATGAAATTTATGTAAATGTGAAGGTGGACTTGAGGTCACCTATGGCTGGGAAGGCTCTTAAGTATGAGGACAGTAATTATAGTTTATTCGGTGTTTCTCTGTTTATATATTTCGCTCACATGCTCATAAACAAGCACCCATGGTGCTTTTTGATGTCTGGGTACTAATTTTATATTAACGGTGCGTCACCAATGAATTAGCTGCTTCTAATGCAAATCTAATGGGGGAGGGGTCCGAAGTTTGGGCAATTCAAAACATTAAGGAGTTAAATAATGGGTGTTGGAAAATTTCTTTCTGTTGCTATAATTTTATGGTTCCTTTTTGAAAAATAATAAAGGAGGAATGAGGTAATCCTCATTCATAAGACAATTATACTGATCACAATGCCTGGGGCTATATCTTCCCTAGGATTTTATAATCCCAACTGGGCTACCCCTCCAAGAATCACCAATTGTCATAAACCCCACCGCCCCGGGTGAGCCGCTGCAGATGACGCGGTTCTCATGGCTGCTTCCTTCATGCAGAAACCAGCCAGCCGCTCGATAAACAGCAGTCACCGCAGCCCTGCATATATTTTCCATCCTGCGAGAGTACCACTGTTCTCTACCAGAATTTGCCTAAGTAGTATATTCGTAAATTATGATCATCCACATATTACTTATACCGGAGTTTCCCACTCGTTCCAAAATTTCAGTCGAAGGACTGTTAGAATCATTAGTCATTTTTCGTTAACCGTTATGCTCTTCCTTTCCTGCGGTACAGTTTTCCCAGGACCAAGGTCGATGGACAGCCGGCGGTATTTCTCTCACTGTAGCTGTTGCTTCCACCAAGTCGGGTGAGAGTCCAATTCGATTATTTCAGAGCGGGGGAGAGAGGGCTCCCGCGGCCCGTTTCTCCCATTGTACTTAGCCAATTATCGGCATTGTTCGCGTTGAATTACCGCCCCGGTCTTTTACGCTTCGATTTGGCCAATACCGTTAACTCTGTTCGGCCTCCAATTGTCGGAACCCCCGCAGCGGCCGGCTAATGCTCGGGCGGTTTTTCGACTCCGGAAAAAAATACCTCCAGGGTAATTGGGACAATGCAGTAACTGTAGATTGCAATTCTGTTGACTTACATTTAATAAATAATTTTTTTAAATAACGTTAGATATTGGTTTCCAATATTAGCACCTTTATTTTGAAAAGCAAAAGTTGTATGAGCTGGAAAGGATTATAATCAAAATACTTTCCCAATTTCGTTCAAGATATTAGGGTAAAAGAAGCTTGGAATCAGATATTCCGTTGGCCACCTTGTTTGTTCGGGGCCATTCGAGGCTACGGCATGGGCTCTGTTTGGCGAAATTGTATATTCGTAAACCGAAAAACCGGTTTTTCCGAAAGGGTCCTTCGGAAGGATCTTGACATAGACCCGGGCTTATTTTATGAAAACGATTCAATTAAAGAGCGAGATGCGGAGAGGGCGTTTTTTTCTACTCTGGCCCCAGAGAAAAGGGTAGCGTCGGCCGACTTTGTGAAACCGAAATCTTCCCCCCCTTCCCAACCACCAACATCGTCCCTTCGGGGCCTTAGGGCCCTGTTATTGACACTTACAAGGGCCCATTGAAAAAAGGGACGTAGTAAAGCCAGGGCGGGATCTACCCGAACTTCCTGCTAGTCCTTCGGCCGTTCTTTCATTCCCAGCCCCAAATTTACGACATGTCTTCGGTTGTACCGTAAGAATTCTAATGAAGCAGACTCGGCAAATGGAGTCTTGCTGCCATTTTACAAATTACAAATACTTTCTACACCTATACACATGAATATTAGAACATAATATACTTTTGTGCTCAATGTCGTTATGGTAATCGGGAAATGTACAATAATAAAACTTGCTCCAATCACTCTCACAAACATTCACAAGCCATTCATAATTATTATCCATTAATATTGGCTGCAGCTAAAGTACGATCACGTGAACATGTTTTATGTAGATTCTAATCAGTATTAAGAACTTAATTACTGCTTCTTTATGAGGCATATAGTTGTTTTCTTCCTTCAGATATTTATTTTAGGAATTATGCGATGTTTATTGTTTGAAAATGTAATAAGTTTCGGCGTGACTGTAGCACCTTGTTTTTTTGTTCTCAATATCTTATTTTAAAACGAGTTTAGTGAGTAGGCAAAAGGACGGGAAAAAATAAATGCTACCTGATAATCTCAGGGCGGAAATGAGCGCAGATGACAAACGGCCCCTGGGGCAGATTCCATTTAGATTATTGGCTCGCATTTAATAATGTATACTTTTTTCTGTTGTCCGGACGGCGGGAGGGAATCGAATATTCGCCACACAGCGACTTTATAAGCCAATTAAAAGGATCTGATTGCTCTCGGAAAGGATTTCCTCCCCGATCACCGGCTTAGGGCATAAGACAATATCGTCCACTTAATTAATTGGCCTCTTCCCAAATCGGCTTGCCGTCCTGAAAACAAGCGCTTCTGGTGATCCGCTTTAGGATTAAATTGAATGTACTAGTTTTTTAAGCTACCGGGGGCGGGGAGGAGGTGGTTGGGCGTTGTGTGAGTTGAATTCCATTAGGGGACGGGTTGATTGGTTGTTTGGATCCACCATTATTTCATTACTCTAGTCGGGCCTCAATACCTTATATTGCTGACATAAAGAGGTTTATACGGTTTATATATTCTGCACTCAACTAAATAGTGTCATATTTGTCTAAATTATTAGTAATTGAGTTCGGACAGTTTCCTTTTTATTGTGACAAGAATTGTCTTCTTATCGGAGTATGTAGATTCTTGAGAAATTTGCAATACGAAAGAAAAGGACTATAAACTTCTAATTAAATTTGTTATGCATACAGTGAGTTATATACTTATATCCTACTGTCGTTATTAGTGATCATTGATGTTCTGTTATAAATCACTGTCGGATCATTTAATTAAAGCGTGGGACGCTTTTTTATGCCTCTAACGTAGACCCTAGTGTGGTTACGGAATATTAAGACGATTGATAGACTTAGGGGATTTGATTCAATTAGTTTCAAAGCGAGAACTCCCGTCGACTACGCTCGGTTGGCCTTCCTTAGAGAGCCTTAGGTTCGTCGCTCGGCTGCTCGCTCGCTCTGCTCTTAGCCGTAAAGTGAAAAATTGCGCCTCGTTTTTCTTGGCCACTCCCTCTCTCTGGTGGGCTACCGGTTTAAACCGCAGAGGCTTTTACCCGAGCGCGGTTACCGGAGCTAATCCCCCGGGGAGATCCCCAACGGCGCAAATGGGGGGCTTCTCCTCCTTTCGCCCCTCCGGTATCGGATTTTGTCGCCAATTGCTTCAGTTGCGGTTGAGGTGACCCCACTCCCTCTCGCCTAAACCGACCAACAGTCGCGGAATCAATTTTCGGTCGCTTCTCCGACATGAAAAGGACCGCGCCAGATTTCTTCAGCAGTCCGGTGGCGACCAATTTCAAGACCCAATTTCCCAGCCATTCGATATCGTGAAATGGTCTCTTTCTAAATAATAACTTCATTTGAAGCAAACACATAAAGGAAATGCTTGGGGTATTCTATTGGAGCCGAATATTTGAAAAGGTTTATCACAAATATGATTAAATCTAGACGTTATTACTTACTAGACAGTTTCGTACTTTCATAATGCCCCGACATTAATACCTATGAGAATCATAATTCACCCGCCTATTGTAACTTAAGTTGGAAGTGGTTGATTCCAAATTTAATACTTACACTAAGAGTGCTTTCTCAGGGCACGAGGGTTTCTCGGTAGGGAAAATTTCGGTTCTTCAACATAAAAGTAGGCGGCCTTCCTTTCCTTCCTCCCCCGAAGGGGTATCCTTACCGCGTTTCCTCCCTCTTTCCTGTTTCCTTCCGTTGCCATTAGTCCTTTTCCCGTTCCAGTCTGTTCGGGCTACTTGATTGATGTTCGGCCCCTCCTTCTTCCTCCCGCCCTTTTCTAATGGAACCAGAGCACCTCGTCTGGGTCTGAGCTCCTTTTGTTTCCTCTCCACCGGTTTCTAGTTCCTCACGCTCAGGCGTTATTTCTCCACACTTACTTCTCCCCCCGTTTAATCTTTGAGTGACAGGTGCAATTTACTAAAGAGAGGAAACGATTTGGCGTGATATTGAATCCGATAATTATCTTAACGCTTGAATGAAGCTAAGTACCATTGTCGGAGACTCTAATCGAAATTCCTGTTGGAGGATATTGTCACATATAAATGTTTCAAAATTGGAAACATGGAAAGGAATTCTATATCAAACGAGTTTTTGTCATTCATTTGGCTAAATATAACCTATTCGTGTATATTTATATGTTTTGCTATCCTGATAATCGAGTCGTTGATCTGAAACCGTCCGTTTTCAGCTTACGCGTTTCGACGAAGACGGTCCCCATTTCGGCGTATCGTCTCATCCCCATCCTTGGGCCCTAATTGTTAGAGCAGCACATGAAATGGGTCCCAGTCGCGGAATTTGCATCCCTAAACGCTCCCGATAGAGCATCCGACATCCTTCCCTCCCAGAAGGGAACACTTCCGCCCCCTTAATGAATATGGATTGGCAATTACACCCCCTTCCCCAACCCCACTCCACTTAATAAAGCTCCCGTTTGTAATTCCATTGCAGTTTGTAACGACTCGGTCAAAACCTGCGACAGTTAGCGCTAATCGCGAGAAAAATACGATAATTACAATAAGGCTGAGCCAGGCACTGTTTTTTGAAAAAGAATATTTAATTTCGTTTCCGCTTATTATAATGGACTTGTATTAAACCCCTCCGCCCGTATAATCTGGTTTTTGGCTCGTGCATGAAATCGAACAGATGCTTAATAATATTCTTGCGGCCTCTGAAACTCCAGAGACTTGTAATTTTCGTAGTGGACCTTGGGTAATAATCCCGGGTTGATAATTCAACAGTAAACTGATTTCGAAAGCAAAATATATAAGGCGGGGGCATTAATATGAAAATTAGGACCGCTTAATCTTTATCTCTGGGCCGGGATCGTTTCGAACGGCCGCTGTAAATTCGCTAGACGCTTCAATTAACCGAGGCCGGTCGCCAAGATGAAAATTTAGTTGTGCCCCTTTGCGCCATTATAGAAATAATACGGGACAAATATATATATTGTAGGGCGGTCCGACGATTTAATTCGACCCGAGATAAACTAGACACTAAATTCCGGGACGCTATAAAGTTTAATGGGGATTGTCGTGAAATTAAAATTAATTGGAAATCCCTTTTCGAGATTGGTACAAATTTATACTTATTATAATATTTTAGAGGGTTATAGTCGAAAATTAATTTTACACGAATAGGGGGGTGGACTCGTCTACTCGGGGAACTGATTTAATACTCGCTGCCGATTTTAAGATTTTTTTTGCTTCCGTAATTAAGAATTGCATGTTTTATACCTTTTTTGTCCGCGAGAGTTTGGAACTCCCCCCTCGTGCTAGTTCCTGTCTCCAGTCCCTTATTGGGCTCTACTCTAGACTGGTTTCCATTTATTGCAGTTTATTCGTTGGGAATTCGAAATGAGCATATTTGCATTCGGAAGCGTTGGTTATTGTACAATTGTCTCATACACTGAATATATGCACGTTAAATACCAAGTATATAGTTTTTGCATATCCTTTAGAAAAATTACCAAATTCTAAAATTAACTTTCGTAGCCTTTTTAACATCTGGGTCGATGTTTAGATTTTATGAATTGAAGTCAATCCACCTTTATAACTTACAGTTGAACTTAGTTATGTGAAAACCTGGTAGTGCATATAAAAATCGCAGGTTTCATGAATACAGCCCGAAGTTACTGTTAAAAATTTACCCCGAGGGCTGTATAATACGAGTTACTGTATTCAACTGTGCCTATGAAGGATTTCATTACGGTCGGCTACTCAGATACAAAGCTGATTTGAAGACTCCCTTCCCCTACCCCGTCGGAATTAGCCCTGGCGCGTAAAAGCTCTTCCTCGGCCCATCGAAATCAACTTAGGGGCTTAAAGGGAAGTTCAAAAAGCCCCTAATGCAGTTTCCATTACTCGACAAAAGAGATTAGGACTTTTGTTCGAAAATAACCTCTCCTGGATTCTCTGTTCCCTTTTCCCATCCTGGACCGGTGTCTTCTTCAGATTAAACTGAGAAAACAGGAAGTTGTGCGGAATTATGAAATACTCGTCGGAAAGACTTTTACCGTTTTGAAAATGGTTTTCTCTAAGCGCAAAATTCATTCTGTGGCTAATGAAAGAAGTATTACACTTTCACTCCATAGTGTCGCTGAGATATTCGATATTTCTATTTTAAAATAGTTCAAATATTGCAAATCATAAATAAACAACTTCGTTGGAACGATAGTTCACGCATCACGTTATCCACATTATGAAGTTTAATTGTCACATTATTATTAGTACCCATTATTTCTAGATTACCTCTAAGTAAACGGATGATAAAGAAGGTTGATATCAAGTGCAGTATTTTGTTACTGTTAGTTGCCATATGATTTAGAGATTTTGTTAGGAAATATGCGGACAATTTCCATTCTGCCCTCTTCAGATAAGGTTTTTTCATTCCTGCGTAGAAAAACGGGAAATGCTCCGAATAATTAAAACCTCTAGTTTTTTATTTCCACCAAGGAAACGGAAGGTTAATCGTGGGAATAACTTGCACTCTTCATTTCTTTCCTTGATCATGGGAATAAAAAAAACTGGAATGACAATGTGCCGGGCCCCAACAGAACATTGAACCCTGGTTTCGTTTTTCACCATCCTTCTCAGCCTTAAAATAAATCTTTGCTGGAGAAAGACAGTGGAGTATTTAAAAATACAATATAAAAACAATAAAATCTTTTGTGTACCGGCAGACAATGGAGGATTGATGAACCGCCTGAGAGAACAGTGTTGAAGGAATAGAAGTATATTGAATGGAGAAATTAGTGGGAGGAATGAGGGCATCATCAATAACGGTTGCTAAACCTAATGCGTGATGGTTATTAAACCAAATAATAGAGGGACATTTAATTAATTCGAGACACATTTATACAGAAATTATTCCACTTTTTAATACAATCATTCTTTCGCTCTTCTGCTAGACCGGTGTTCGCCTGTTGCTATCTTCATTTCACTGTTAATATCCAAGCGAGACTGAACTCACAGGTGGTGAGAAGCCTAAACCGGTCTAGCATTGGACAATATTCGAACATAATTTCGAGGTTATATTTATGGCTGAATCTGTTCTGCCTTCATTTATCGTCTGTAGGGTTGAAATCTCCTTACACAGGAATATTGTTTTTCATCCTTATCCTGAACCAAGAAGCTTTTTTCGGAGTTTTTTCTTTTAACCCAGGCGCTAATAGAATTTATAAACCAGGCAATCTGGCCGGGCACGTGATCGAAGCTGTCATAGACCGGGCATATAGTCTCAACCTATTAACTGGGCTCTATCTCACATGTCTATGCCCAGGGGCTATCAACCGGTTTTATTAAGAGTGCCCATTAACACCGGTCCCATTCATTAGACCGAGTCATCACCCCATTATTCCTTTCTTCGCTTGACGACAGGCAGGTAACGACTTGTTCTGGCCTCGTAACCAGTTGTAGATTAAGTTGAAAACATAATTCTGTGCGCTTGGCCCTCATACCGTAAGTTCCAGATCAATTCATTGTACATTCATTCGTTCAATTTTTCGGATGTTTATAAACAAGTTATTACCGCAAAGTACCTCAAAGTGGGCTCAGAAGGTCCCAAGACAAAGCAGAGACTGGACCTGTATACCGGAACATGACGTTACGCCACCGGTGTTTCCGGCCATTGTGAAGTACCTGTGAACGAACGCAGCATCCGCCTTGTCCAATCATACTCCGAAAATATATGAAGAGTCCCACCGTGAGGGAGCTTAGTTTCCCAGTATTTTAGATGCGGCTAAAAGTTCGAACCCAAGGACGAATCGAAAAAATGTTAAAATTAACTCTGCTATTAGGACATCAAAACGTCGCACGAATCGTTCCACACGGAAAATATTTTGTCCCAATGATTTCGTGTTTCGTGTTAAACTGACTTCTCACTTAAGGCGTTTCATATTTCTGTTCGGCACTTAAATTTTTTTCTTCCGAGAAACCCCTATCTTTCACGGAATCCCCGAGGAACGCTCTATGAATTCCAAGTTGTCATTATCTTGTGTTTAGTGCCCAGCCGATATATCCTGCATTCCGAAGGCATTCCCTGCCCACTTCCGAAGTCGTTTTTTTGTCCGTGCGCCCCTCGTACCTCAAGGGCCCACACTCCCTTGCCGATAACGAGTTCAAACAACCCATTCACTAGTGAAAGGTGAAATGCTTATCCTTCCTTCGCGGCTCTCGGGCTTTCTTCGCGCTTCTAGACCCCCCGGTGGGCGGTCAGGAAATTTTTTGAAAATTCCTACCTACTCCGGGAACGAACTCTGGTCCAAATTCGTTAAAGTTTACAAAATATCCTATTTAAAATATTGTTGAATGGTGAAATAAAGTATCATATAACTTACACATTACCCGGCTGTTTGTCCAAGTATAAACCGCCATTTTGAGCTACAGGAATCAGAATTATAATCAGTTATGTTTTTCCTATTATGTTCTAACGTCGTTATCATAATCTCAGTAAATATTTGAAAAAACGCTCTTTAGTCTGTGGTAGGAATAACGTTATAACTGTAGAAAATTGAGGGGTACGTTGTGAAGTTTTTATTAATAATTATTAAAAAAATCTAATGACATTAATTATTGTTCAGTTACGTTCAAGGCAATGACAGTAATATTCCAAATTGGGCTTGCAATCATCGTACTTCAGTTTACTCTTTTGGACTGTATTAATTTCGTAGACTTCCATAATATTTCTATACCGCTAAGGAATATTACTCTAAAGCTCATTAAGTTTGAAATCAGCTCGTCGTTTTTGTACTTAGGTGGCTTTCAAGGTATTTATTGAGCGACTGTTAAAATTTAAGTATCATGCGAAGAGAACAGAAGACACTTAAAGGAAGTATTTTTTACAATTATTATAATAACGGATAAGTCCATGTTAGTATAATTCGAAAACGTTAATTTTAATCTGTTAACTTTAGTTTAATCGACAGTGCTCTGTGCATCTGATCGCAAGTTCGTTGTGATAATTTTTTTATAATTTTGAATGCCTGGGAGGTTCCAGGAAGACCGATGAAAGCTGGCTTTTTTCACTAATAACTCAGTAACATAATAGCTTGAATGGCACAACCAATATCATAAATTATAGACACCAGTACGAACTGTTGCCATGTAACGCTGCGTTATTACAGTGTTGATTGCCGGACGATGGGAAGATATTTTTTACAACGCTAATTGTAATTCCGCTTTCAGATTATTTCTTTCTTCAGATTCGATTGGAAGTAATGTGTACAGGTACTTTCCGGCTGTGGGACTAGGCAGTTGTGAAAATTATGACTTTTAATCACACTGCCTCGTAGATATAACTTCAGAGTTATACTTCCCGATCCTTTGTCTTAATGGACCCTTTGATTAGGGTTCGGTTTCTCTTCCGCATTTATTTACAAATTGTTATTAATCTATTGACTCGCTTGGTATATGTGGAGAAAAGACCTTCAGTACTACCTCGATTTGCGGGGATCCACCAAGCCGTGTAACTCCTACACAATGCAATCATTGCAATCCGTAATCTTTCGCCAAATCGTTAACCCCCAACCTTATGTATCTGACCGCACAATCCATTCCTATTTGAAAGTACCGTTCGTTCACGAACTAGCGGCTTCAACGATATAAATCCTTCCGTTCCGAGCCATCCCATCGCTCGAATCCTTTAACTCAACAGCAGGAGTACCAGCAATGGGTGGGTTGCCCATCAAAAGTATTATAAAATCGCACTGTGACAAAATATAATTAGAAAAATTTAGTTAAAATAAAAAAATATCATGCACAGGAATATTATCTCATTCAGAGAATATCCTCTCGGAGGAATCCTAGCGCGAGGAAAGTCACGCTACCCATAAATATGTTACACGGAGCGAACATGTTTTTCAGGTCATTCTAGCTGTCCTGTCCCCGGGCTTTCGGCATAAACCCAATTAAGTGTTCCCTCGGACTGTTTTTGGTCTTACCGTACGCGGTCGGGGTAACCGTCTTCATTTTTTTCTCCCCCGGGCTTCGGCGAGCCGGGGCCCCGGGTTATTCAATTGGTCATGAATAAACCGGTTGGGGCACACCGACAATGAGTGGAGGAAAACGCCCCACGCCGGTGGTGGAGGAGGAGGAGGAGGAGGAGGGGGGGTGGTAGGATGAGGAGTTGGAGGAGCACGAGGAGGCGGAGGAGGGTACCGTCCCCGCGCTCCAACCTCCGTCTGCCCTTGACACCACAATTTGCGCCCCCTCGAGACACGCGCACGCACGCGGAGGCGCACGCACGCTCGGCCGAACACGGACCGAAACCGGCCTAGCTATTCGTGACTTTTGACGAGGGGTCAACAGGTACTACAGGCCAGGGGGGGCACTGAGTGTTCGAAAACTTCGACTAACACCAGCATCTCCCAACATCCAGTGTCTTAACTTCGCATGTCTCAATGCTCCAGGTCCAAAGAGTACGAGTATGCAATGAGTACTCGTTTTAGATGTCATCTATCTTTCCTTCGGCAGTTTGGCCGGATCTTGGAAACACTGAATTGTGTACTGAAAGGACTATGAAGCAAGTTGTTGGAAGTTTACAAAAAAAAATGGGCCTTCTTTCATACTTTCATATTTTGGAAATTTTGGAAATGACCATAATACCATATGTTCAAGAAATATTTGAGTAATTCAGTGATTAAAATAATAATCGAGTTTTAACTGCTTATAACACTATTATTTTTGTTGAAAAACAAGTAAAACGAATTTTAAGACCCTAACCCCTGAGAAAAATTTTAAACCTGTAAACTTATATTTGTTTTCATCTTTGTTTTCATTTATTTCTAAAATCGCTACGACCTTGTCACTAATGTACGCTTCACGCCCGAAAAAGCTCGAGGAATTGAATTCGTTACGATTCTTGCCCTAGACAAAAGAAAAACGAGAGGAATAATTTATTGCCGATATCACTTTCTTTGGATTTCCTTTGGATTCAATTCCTCGTTGAAAAGGGGCACATCTTTTGGAAACTTAAACGGTGGGATCGACCGGTAGGCGTTGGGCGCGGGGTCTCGGCTTCTTCTAATAACCAAATTCCTCATACCTGGTTTAACAGCCCTCCTCCCGCCTCGCCCGGGCCTTGTTTCAACCCGGCAGTCTGGGAAACATCCGTTGACTTACGCCTTACCTATAAGCAAGCGTGACTTATGTAGATAGAACGGACGGTAATGTCCTGCCCGCTTTTATGTGCCTTTTCTTGGAACGTTATTGATACAATAAGAATGGAATTCTCAAAGACTTCCAGCCGATACGTGCATTGCAATCTTATGATGCTACAGCTCATATTGGTGTTACAGTCTTCTTGTTACCATCGCATTACTTACCGAGGCAGGGCATAAACTGCCACGGAAATTGCAAGCGTAGTTTCCTTTATAACTGTTAAATGCGAGGTTTCGTACAAGTAATGTTTAATTTTCCTAATCATCAATTCAGAACAGAACGCACTTTTCTGTGGGAACCGGATTCCTTTAAACCTATAAAAATAATAATGTATTAAGTCCCGTTGTATTTCTAAAATAATGACTGTCACTGAATTGTAGACGAGATTTAAAAGACACCCAAAGAAGGAAGGATAGTATTTAAGGATTTACGACCTCAGTCTCAGTTTGTGGCCAACAGCTAAAGTGGGTAAGAATAAAAGGTGGAATAATACTTTTTCATTGCTAATCGTAACTCCTTTAACACTAATTATCGCTTACTTAGGCCTTTGACTAATAGAAAGTCCATTTTGAAAAAATTAAGTACTTTTTGGAATTACATCAGTCTGTACTGATTGATTAATAGGTATTAAAATGTTGGTAAGCTGTCTGTTGTGCATTTTCGTCGATGGAAAATCGCTGTCCGTCGCCCAAGGGAACAAATGTGAGGCAATTAATTGCAATTTAAATCGGTTCTGCAGTCACTGGAATAACAAGCTTTGACGGGATCACGTCTCGAAAAAACTCGAATTAACAGTGACTGGCGGACAGCTAATTACTTGGGATCATTAAGGGCTTAACAAGTACGCGGATTTTTATTGTTTCGCTAATTCCCCCAATGATCTGCTCCAGAGTGCACTGTCCTTCGGTCCAGGTTCGTTAACCCCCATGAATCACTTTCCTGTGTTATTTCCGAACGCTGTCCGATCGACGAAAACACCGTATGTGAGAGTCGACGGACGATCGGATGAATTATACGACTTCCTATTTACAGAACTCCTTTTTTCTTGTTCGATTATCTCTAAATATAGAATCTGGCCGAATTCACAGGCAAGAATATATTTATTCTTTTTAAGTTTACGTCTGTAATCCCATTGAAAAAATGTTGACATTAGTTGTCAATTTTTCTACATTTTTTCCAAAGGTTTTTTCTAATAAAATATTTTTGTTCCAGGTACGTTGGATTCAGAATACTTTCGGAACTTCTGGTTTCGTGTGGGATGCGGTGAGTTTACATACATATGGTGACTTTCATTAATGAATACAAACTCTATACTTCCAATTCCAACACATAAAATATCCTCCTCAGTTTGTTTTTTTATTATAAATTGAACGAAATATTCTAAATATTATCGAGTCCTCATAGGAATTTAAGAACGCCCGCGATACTACATCGTAACCTGTTTTATTGCACACTTTGGCCAATCATTGTTAGGGATAACATACCAGTTCTCGCCTTCGGTTGTAAATCTGTACTTTTATGGGGCTTCCTATCAGCATTCTGACTGGGGTTATATTTTTGGTCTTATATACGATTTTCTTCTCTTATCGTTCTTTTATTGTTCCTTTACGAACGTAAAACCTTGTATGTAGTGAATATAGATTGAAATTTCACGAATAGTGTGGTCGTTAATTTTATTCGGTTGAAATTTGTGATTTGGAGAATGAGATATATGGGACTCTTAACGCCGACGTTATCTGATAGATCAGAGTATCCTCCGTAAACGAATTGGTCTCTGATGGTGGATCGAATTTTCCCCAATTAAACATTTCAGCCGATCATACTATAGATGAGTTCAATACGTCAATTTATATTATTTTCACACGTACTCATTTTATGTGTAACCTTTATGAACCGGATATTGTACTTTCGTACTAGTCCGGCTAGTCCTTTCATACGGAAGCCCGTGCTAATTGGCTATTAGCATTCGGTTGAATATAATTCGGTGGTTAACTGAAACAATTTGGTCCCCTAATTAATGGCATTGTAAATTTACAATAGCATTTGGTATTCGGGTCCAGCGCGTGTATGAGAATTGGGACTGGGACACCCGTGGACGGGAACATTTAACTGTTCCTGAAGTGTTAGCACCGTTTAACCGGTGCCGCTAATTGGTCAAGAAAATTATTATCATTTTTTCACGATTCCGTCTGAGCTGTGCGCACGTGAATGAAGGCCGTGAGAACAAGTCGGCAAACGTGTGTAACAACCCCCACATTAGCACATTTCGTGGCTAAGCGGAAGTCGAATTCATTTCAACGAATTCTGCTTACATCGCGTTATCATTCGTAATTCATCGGGCCCCTGTTATTCGACTCTAGAGGCCGTGTGCCAGAAAAAAGGACGTATACAAGTACAACAAATGACTATTAACGAGATCTCGATCTCTTCAATTCCTTTGTCCGTATGTCACCTTCGTCCGTGTCTGCCTTTGTTTTCTACACCTTTCTTTTGTCTTAGACCACTAGTTCTTTATTTATTGTATTTGAATTTATTACATCAAATAATAATAACGGTCTGTGCCGTTCACCGGTCTGTAACTGTTTGAATTGTGTACGACAGAAAAAAGGATGCCAATGAGTTGTCACGATGTTTTGGTGTAGAAATAGCCTGATACGATTGGTCTTTAGCTTGAATTATAAATCGTTTCCATCTAAAAAGTCTTAAGAGGAAGACTCTTCCATGTAGGGAAAAGACCGCAAGAGTAGACACGCACTGTACCCCCAGATGCTATGTTTGATCTAAGCACCGATGCTCCTCCCGTCGAAGGTAATTACCAGGAAGTGCAGGTAAAATTCATAGTTATTCGCCGGTGAAGCTTAAGTGCTGGTGTAAGACATAAGATACCTCCTTGTGCACCACCTTTACCACCAGGAGAGCATTGCATTATAAACTGAAATATACAACGAGATGTGCGGTATTATCGTAAATGCCCCTTTAGTAATGGGATTTGATAGCACCCGATTGAATAAGAAGAAAAAATCTGAAATTGAAAATTCCAATTATAATTTGCTGTTCCATCCACAATTTATTTTTCCTGTTTTTATTCCTTTTTTAATAATTATTTTCATATTTTCTCGAAATTGATGGACAATATGCCGTAAAAAATAAAGATAAACCTAATGAGTGCACCATTTCGACCGTTATTTAAATTTAATGAATAAATATTTTAGTAGAAAGTAAATTGTTTCACAGATATTCTATCGTTTCTTGAGAATTATAATAGTAATTGTTTTCTTTTGCATTGTTTTATGAATGTTTCTTGAAACGTCTCATCAGCTCATATCGGGTCAATAACCCTTCTTTATAGTTTGCGTGGGACTGTCTTAAATTATCGGTCTCCAACCATAAATCTGTTTGAACAATCGCGTTGCCCAAATCAGGTACTATATCTCCGTTGATATTTTTGTGTGCTGACATTAATATTTCCATTCTTATCTGGTGGATAAAGCGAACGCCCCGGAAGAACTCAACACAATGTCGTAAATTAACCCGTTTCATATATCCTCCCCGATTCTACCGGGCGGACGACAAAGAACCGTAATCATTATTCTTTGATTCTTTCTTTCGTGGCTCTCCTATTCAACTGTTTTTCCTCATCTTTTTGCCTCGGAAACCGGTTTCGTGTCCTATCGCCACCTTCGATGGTGGGTTAGGACATAGATTCGAATTGAATTTTCTAGACGTTATTTTCTGACTTGGATCTACCGAGTGCTCTCCTTTTGGGAACCTGTACAACTTGCAGTACAGTTCAACAGTACAATACACCATGCAAGGATGGCGAAATGCTATTATCAAACTAAATCCGTATAATCTACAATTTAACAACGTTCATATCAGGACTGGAAAGCGTGTTTTATCCAAACTGGCTTCGCTTCCCGAGTCACCATTCCTTTAATGTCTTTTCCTTTAATTGCGTTCTGGTGATCTCGATTTTAATTTTTAAAAACAAAAAACCGTCAATGTCCCGGCTAGTTATTTTAGCTAGTAGGCCGATTGTTTGATCAAAATTAGTTATACTTCTCCTAGGGTTCCGGTAATTCAAGGTTTACTTTTTCGGCATCTTCTCCGAATATTTGGAACGTAGGGGTCGCGCATACCTGGGCCAGTTTTTTGGTTTTTCGGTTCAACAATCAATCGGCAACCATTTCCGAATGCCGAAGTCGGCATAAATGTTTAATTGGTCCCCGAACTATCATCCTAATAGCTGGGCCCCCTTTGATCGGTACGCCTTTATCTGAACGGATCGTTCTAGCATTCCTAATTTCCCGCCGCTGCTCCTAGGAATGCCGAAAAAAGAAGAACTCCGACTGCCACGCGATATTGGACCCAACGGTCGCGGATATCCCGTCGCATTAGCGCCCTTTTTCGTTTGGGGCCCGAACTCCTCGACCTCGACTTGACTAAATATAGAACCGGCAGGAATTTTCGGAAGGAGCCGGCTGAGTAGAGCGTCCCTATTGCGGTCGCTAGGAATGCCGCTTCTAATGCTCGCGCCCCTTCCCTTATAAGACCCCGGCTACCGTTTACAGCTGTTCACGTACTTGAATTCCACATTTAAAAAGAGCTTATCTCCTGTAAGTGCTCTTGGCACAGTTAAAAGGATTTTTTTAGGCGAATTTCTACACTGTTGCGAGTACGAAGTAATTCTTAAGTACTCGATAAGAGCGGAAAAGGTTTAAGTACAAAAGAATGTGATTATTATTTAACATTTCTTATCTTTCGCCATACCCGAGTTTCAGAATTTAGGTACTTCATTATATATAATAAAAAAATACAGCACAATAGGGCTAAACCATAAATTCAGGAATAATAATTCGAGATTTTTACTTAAATTGCTATTATTTTCATGAACGCAGTAGCACTTATTAACATACAATTTTAGCAACTTTCAAATATGTTTGAAAATAATGAATGATATGATATTTCGTACATCTAGTTACATCTAATTCTAGTTACATCAATCGGCATATAATAAAGAAGATTCGAACTTTTTTATACATAAAGAAGGCCTCATAAAAATTCCGTTGCAAAAAGTCGTTAACTCCCAGTTAAATAATGCTCAAATAATGGCCAATCTAAATCGGATCTCCCGTGGGATTTCGAATCCTCTCGAAGAAGCAATTCGGGAGGGATTTGGTTCGATCTAACTTGTATATCGGGCGTTGGAGCCGAATGCGTAATCGAAACGTTGGGGACTGGTAGAATTTAAATGGGCGTCCGAAGGACAGGAGATAAACCGAGCGTGATAAGCGAAACTGGAATATTTATTGCCCGCTTGTGACTGGCACATTTTTATTGTTTCAGCTCATAATTAAGAATCAATTCGACGGATAGATAAGATGCGTACAATGATTAAAACGTTTCTCGGCCTTTTCGATTCACGTTTGATATATTTAGTACTTTTGATAATAGAAATTATAATCATAAATAATGGCCACATTTAAAATCCTGTCTTCTTCAACACTTGTTAAGGATAAGTGTGTAATAAATAATATAACAGAAATTCAATCTCTTTGTACTGTGACTTGGCATGTAAGGACAGCTTCAAGGACGATAACGCCTCAACTTTTATCTAAAAGTGTATTAAATGTGACAAAATATCATCAAGTCCGGTTCGGTTATTATTGCATTATGTCATTAGTCCCATTGCCCCCACACACGCGGTCTAGAACTGTTATTAGAGCCCTGTCAAAGCTGTTTATACGTGGTTGGGGGCGAATGGGGCTAACGTCGTTTCACACGTCGATAGCCATTGTCCGACCGGGTCCTCAAGACCAATTTTCGGAATGGGACCCAATCGGCTTTTCTTTCGAGCTTCTCTACAGCGTCTGTCACATCTCCGGCAGCTCTGGAGCTTCATTCGATTATCTGCTGCTTCCAGCCCCCCATCCCCCCGCCTTTGCTTTTGTTTCACGGACGGTCACTTTATTGAATTAGCCCGTAACTTGACTTGACACTCCGTCTATTGTTGGTAAAAGTTATTATCGGTACCGCTAGAGGAAATTGTTCTTCTCTGAAATTCGATAATTCCCGATAAACTGTGAATTAAGAGAGCCGCCCGATCCAATAGCGAGAATTGGTTTTAGAGAGTGTTCTCAGTTTTTGAATGATTCCAACTTCTAAAATTATGCTTACCCCGCTACTAAGTAGAAAGAAATGGCGTTGTTCTTGGCATTAGCACCCAGAATAAATGCATTGTAGCCACGGTGCCTAGAGTGGTAGCAGAGTTGCTGCAGAATTGTGAAATCTTCTATTTTAAAAGAAACTTTTAATTAACAGCTATTAGAACTTAATAGCGCTTTAATAGTGGAAACAAAATGCAGTTGATTTGATCAATAAAATAGAAAAAAAATTGCAAATGGATGCCATCCGCTTCCACTTATTATTGATTCGCTTTATAGATTCGGATTCTTTCATTACAGAATTCCCAAGCAGGAAGATCTGGTTTCTTAGAACTTTACGGGAAATTGACGGCCCTGATGGAAGCGTCTTAATTCGGGGTTCGTTTTTACCGGAGCGTTCGTCCTGTACCCCCCTTCCTCCCGAATGCCGCGCGCAGCAATTTTCTTTGAAGGATAAAACGGTCCGACGACTCGGAAAATGGAATTCCGTCCGAATGTTTCTTGTCTCTCTCGCCTTGAAATTTAGCCCTACTTTTCCTTGTTTCGTCTCATTTCGGTCTTATCATCAGCGTTTTCCTTTCTTCTATTTTGCTGTTTTTCACCCACCGAAATTACCTCCTCTTCCTCTGCCAGTTGTTCCGAACTGCTGGTAAATGAGCGTGCCTCGTGAATTACCGATGGCAAGAGTACGTATAGAGTAACTTTGTTTAAAATATAATTTAAATTTAATTTAGTTTGTTATTCAGGTATTAGGAACAAATTATTTTACTAGGTTCTTTGTTTAAATCCTGCCAAGGAAACAAAAAACTAATTTTTTCTGTTCTTCACTAGGTATTAACCTAGGTATGCATAATTTGCTGATTTCCATCGAGCTCGAACCCCTATCTCATTTAAAGGAATACCATTAATATATAGGACCCATTAATGTCACTGTGTACAGACATAAATTACTGGTCCCTTATAAGATTTGCTCGAAGTATAATCGTATATGTCTTAATTGCCTGTGCAATCAATTTTTCTTACTGTGCCATTAATGTAAAATTAAGTCTTTAATCCTTACATGAATCTTATATAAGATAGAATACTCAAGGGGCACGTTTACAACTGTTTATGAGTGAATTTTAATATTAACTTTAGATTACTGTTTATGTGATTTATTACGTAGATTTTGTTGAATCAAAATAAAATTTAACGTCTTAACATCGTTTATTCGCCGCCTGTCGAGGAATATAGGATAATTTCATTGCGCCACAACTCCAGGTGCTCGTTTCGTTGAATTATAGTGGCGGTGAAGGGGCCTGGTTAACCACCGTGGAAGGTTCAGAAGCTTCAATACAGTGTTAATACAGACTTGCCGAAACCGAATCCTCTAATCGGTCGGAAACTCGCCGCCATAAGAAACACGTTAAATATGGCCCACGCTCCGGTGGAGATTCACGAGACTATTAAATAAAGGGGGGCCGGGATTCCATCTGTCGATAGGATTGAGTTTCGTCCCCGGTTTTTTGTGCGGAATTAGCCTATGGTCAGCTTGTCGCATTTCGTCGGTTTTTCCAGTCGGGGGGAGTTTGCTTCTCCCTTGCGTTCTTATCCCCTGCAGTAAGAACGGGGTCCCCGGTTCACGGTCGTTTAAACGCCGGTTCCTTCTCGGCTATTCGTCCTAAGAACGGTCCGAATTAATTACGAAACAGGAACCTTCCTCAGGTCTGTATTTATGCAAAACTAGGCCCGCCTCCCCCAGCATCAACTGTAACTGTAAACCTTTTATTTTTCCCGTTGTCTCTGTTCGATTTGTCAGCCTTCCATTATGTTAATTGGAGTCGAATTTTAAACTCCCGTGTAGTTTAGTCGTTCGGCCGGAACGATCGGCCGTTGAAAGATTTCCGGACTTCTCCTAACTGGTTTCGACGAACTACGAATCTAGTTTTTGAATCACCCTAGAGACGGGAACTCAATCTCTTAATTGGGGGAAAAAAACCCTCTACGTATTCACTATTACGGCCATTCTGCCGTAATGAACGAGTTGGGTCGGTCCCATTAAAGAGACAATTAACCTATTCCCTTGAGGAGTTGAGATATGTAATGGGGGTCTACAACAGTCTACAATTATTAGTAATTCCGGGGTATTACCTATTAATTTAAACGCGTATTTCTTTTTATTACGGCATTTGTCTGTGGGTCTCCGAGGTCTCGGAATATCGTCATTTGAGATTATCCGACGGAATGCTACTCATAATGGGATGAAACCAAAGTCATCCCGTGCATCTCGACATTGTCAGCGGCATCCCGCCTATATGCATAAATTTGAAAGGTTGTCAACAATGTTGCATATAGCAAACACCCAAAAAAATTAATAGGTTGAATGCTTTGAAAATATTAAGTAGATTGAATATTAATTGATAGATTTGCTTCAGCCTCATTTTAGAGACTAACCTTCTGTCGGATCGTGAGTTCGTTCGAAACTATTAATCCCCACGAATCCTATAAATTTTATAGCTTGTCTACCGGGGCGTATAAATCCGTAGCGGAATGGTTCGGGAAGTGTTAAGTTATACGATTATATACGATCGCTGCCGAAAAGAAAAACCGGGTAGAGGCCCATTGTATTGCCTGTTTTGCATAACCGGGTTCATAAACGCCGTCGAGATGAGCGGACGCTCCCGATCGTGACCTCCCTCCTGCTCCTCCGCCGCTTAAGACGTACCCTTAAGACAATACCCTCCGGTCGGTGGGAGGGCCTCAATGGGAAGAGTTGGAAGCCGCCGTCCATGAATAATGCAGGGTCTCAATGCGGCCGACAGTGACCGTCGCCGGCCATTGTTGCCAGCCGGAGCCAATACGCGAAAACGCAATCACCCCCCAGGACCTCGTGATTATTTCTGTCCAGCCTTACATTAGGCCGCCGCCTATTGTTTGAATCGTCCGAAACAGCATCGCAAACTTCTCCAATCGATCATAATTCTGAGGCTATTACATTGTGGGAACTTAATATATATTTTATGGTACCCATAGCTAAGTGTAGTTAGTGAGCTCCACTCCTTTAATCAGCTCGAATTGAATAGGCGGAGAATTGAATTTCGATCCCACTCTATCTCATTACTTTACCTACTAATCATTTTTGGAACCTTCGATTCAACATTGACGGAAGTATCAGACAGGCTACATGTTAAAATCTGACAGATCTTGTTTCTTCAACAATATTTAGTTTAAAATATACTTTTTGTCCAAACAATCTTAATGCTTTTACGATTAATAATCAGTAATCTTCAATTCAGTATTTCGGACCTTGTGAAGTGTGAATTCTATTTCAATTATTGGATGAATGTCTGTTCTTGGCGAATCCTGTGAAGAATAAAGGTGTTAGGGGACTTATATTATGGTACATCATAAGAGGAGTGACTGGTAAGGTCCATTGTTGTTTGCCGACCGAAGCCAATTCGCGAATCAAAGATCTTGTGTATAATAAGCCCGAAGGAAGACGAAGCCCCGTCGGCAAATTAAACGATTTCCGCGTACTATCTCGCCCTATCTAAGTGTCCGATTTGCATAATGAGTCCTTGGACAGTGGATTTTTTTTTCAGGAAAACCCTTATCTGCATTTATACTCCGTTACGCCCATTCACTTTTGCACCGAGAATTACAAAACTGTTTTCAGTAAAAACTTCAGTTTTTTGCGGTCTCTCAAAATGAAATACTCTTTGTTTTATTTAATATATAAATGCCCATTTCAGGTATACGAAAGTTCTGAAAAATATCCGCTTTTGTTACTGTGGAGCTAATATTAGCAACTACGCTTCAGGGTCTAGGTATTTACGTATCCTGAGAATTCAAATTTTTTTTATATTCTGCTTACAAGTTATTGAACAAACCTTTTCAGTTTTTACTTACGGTAGTGTACAAAAGTACAACAAATTTCAGTCCCAAATTACTTATCATTCTAATTCTATAGTCTAAACCCTACTATCTCCTGGCGTCCCAAACGTTCCTTACAGACGACTGGAAAGGAATCTAAATATACTCGAAAATTAGAAAAATAATTCAAATTTCAAGAAAGAGGGAAGCCAGTAGGTTCTCGTCCGTTACTGTCTACTCGTTAATAGTGCTAGCTATTGTATTTTAACTGTTAAAATTAAAAAAACGTTCGGTAGAGCCGTAGTGATTTTAAGGAACAGAAATATATTTCACTATATTCCGTGCGCAATATAATCAGGTACTTACCTCATGGATAAAGCATCCTGACAGCACTATGGAATGGATAAGCTATATTATTACTAACGGAATGCATTACAGGGTAGGTTCAAATAAGCGAAGCGTTGTACTGCATTTACTTTTTCTACGAAACATACTTCATCCGTGATGATGAAAAGTGCCAATTTATTTTTTGTTAAATAAGAGTCAATGACTTTCATAGGGATGATAGACTCCTCTGTCCTCTGTGACATTCGGCCGGTCGGTGTGATGACACTTTCTGCCGTTTTTCAACTCAGCCGTGGCAGTTTCGTCCGCCTTACGAGTTTCCTGAAGGCCCGGGGATAGATCTCCAGAGACGGGTCTGTACCCCCCGTCGCCATAAATCATTGACGGGATTTATATACGGTCATAAAACCCGCCGGTCTAGACGGCCCTCTAATTAGATCCGGTGTCTATTGTCGTCCCCCTCATCCCTACCTCCTCCCGCCGTCGTTTATTGCGGCCTTCGGCGAGTCGGCAAGGAGCAGGAGGAAGAGGAGGGAAACAAGAAAAAGGAGGAGTCGGTCTCGTCCTTTTCCGCCGGCAATTTGTCGACCGCCGGTAACTTCTGCTTTAAACGTCTTCTGTTCCACGCTGCGGCCTATGAAAAACGGCGTTGCGGCGCTGAAATGGAAACGACACCGACCCTGAATTAACCCGGTGTGTAATTACCGTTTCACACCATCTTATAAAAAATCAAGTTCGCTGTTTACTGTATACTTTAATTCAATCTACAAAATGTTATTATAATAAAACCGGTATTATTAAAAATCATATCCATCGACTGAAACATTTTCAGTTTTTTCTTACATATTGATTTTAAGGAAGGTACCTAGGCATAATTCCGTTCTAAATTTAATCAGATACTTGCCTCATCCCGCAGCACTGAGAAATGGGTAATTAACTCGCTGCGAATACAGCCTAGGGCCAAATATGTGAATTGTTGTACTATATTGTACTTTTTCTTCATCGCTCGCTGTTCATACATTTGAATAAGTATTATTAACACTCAAAGTATTAATATCTCAAAGTTTAACACCCATATAATCCAATTTTGGATCATCGGCCTTATAGCCATGTAAAGATAATGCCGATGAGTTCATGTATAGACTGCACTTGAGAAAATCTTTATGGATAGGTCTTATAACAGGTCATACTGTTTCCCTTCTGATTGAATTATACTCATCACTTCTAAACCCACAAAATATAATACAAAACGTTAAATAATGTCATCGGTAATGAGTTCCTCCACTTGTTATGGCCTTATGTCGTCAGTTCCTTTTTGTTTATAGAACAATGTATTTATTTATGTATGGAGCCAACATTCAGTTTGATGTGGAATTTATCATACGTAGATATAAATCTAGAGCCAGACATATATCCGCAGAAATAATCCATATAGCACATCAGTTGTCGACGTTGACAGTTTCGCCTTTACGATTGGGTCGTCTGACGTGCACATTTCCCCTCTATACCGGTAGAGAGTTAAACGCCGTCTATAAAAGTTGCGGCCGCCATCAAAACGCAGTTATAACATTATAACGTCCCGTGTGAAACGACCTTTGCGACGGCCGTAAACTCGCTTTTATTATTGAGCCGGAGTGAAATCAGTTTGATCCCCCCTCGCCCTGCGGACGGGCAATTAACGCGTTTACTGTCCCCTGTTTAAAACTAAAATTTACGCAGCCCGACAACATTTTCGTATACGGAACTAGGCCCGTAAACAAGATAAAAGGGGCTGGCGATGCTAATCACGACGCTGTAACATTATCATTATAGAGCGAACGTGTTAAAACAAATCAAGTTAGCCTGTCCGTTTAACGCATTTAACGGACGGCCCGTTTAAAGCCAAATTGAGTGTTCCTGTCTGATATTAAAATTTCAATTTAAAATTAACCTGCGGTCAAAAACTGAAAGTCGTTTCTCCCGTCATGATAGCCGGCGGCCAGATGAGATATAACATTACGGCGAATCTATTCCATTATGCTGACAATAATAGCTGACATTCAGAACTATAATTTCGAGCTAATTGGCCGTTCGCCATATTATACTTATGCAAACCGGTTTTCACGAATAGGAACGAGTTAGCGGGAAAGAAAAATGTTTCCAATTGCCCGCAGCGGGTTTAATATTCCGAGCCACTTTTATTCGCGGAATGCCCGTAAAATGTTTGGACTCCTTAAGAAACATTTCATGTTCCGAATGTGCAAATAATCGCCAGAATTCAGCGCCAGAGATAATAAAAGAAGCTGTAAGCAAAATTTTTTAAGTGGGGGGAGTGAATGTGGTGATACGTGTATAGCATGTTAGATTTTTTACAAGAAATTTTATTTGATCTTCATTCTACAGTTCCGCTGATTGCTAGAAGCCTAAATCCGCTACAATAAAACCAAATATGGGATTATTGGCGGCGAATCGTTGGCTAATTGTATTTATTTTCTTATTTTAGTACCCGTCGAAATTGTGCTCTCACGGCGTAACTAAATGTAATAAGGATTTTAAATTCTACGATTAAATCGGCTGAACTTTAATAACGGATATAATTATGATAATGAGATATAGGATAACGCGAATCCAGCGCCGCTATTTTCAATCGGAGCCACCGGGCGTTTAATCGTAGGTGCAGTTTAATCGGTGCTATTAAATACGTGAATATGCATGAATGAAATTTCATTGAAGCCTCCACTGCCTCTTCGAATGGTGTCGATGCCCGGTCGCGTGTTGTTGTATCGGTAGAGGGGTGAGGGGGGACACACCCGATATAAAAAAACAAAACAAAAAATACCGGTTTCATTAATATCTCGAATCGCTGCCGAGGCGGAGAAACCGAGGCGTGCATTTATCACCGGGTCACTTTTTTAAAAAAAAATAAAAACTTCCTTGTTGATCAGCGTCGACATTTTAATTGTAAATTTTTCCGACTTCAATTTGAAAGAAACCGGAATCACTGACCGTGGAATCTTTGGAACGGAATTTCTTTTTTTTCCATGTAGAAAAAGACATATTGAAATTCCTCATGTTCTATATCAAATTGTCTCCTTCAGTAAAATAGTCTTTATTACTGTATTTCTATTAATATCTAACTCTTTCGCTCTTCTGTTCGCTTATCCGTATTTATCCGGTCTAGCTTTCGATCGAATAGGCCAACGAGGACAGAACTATTAAAGAATAGGTCCTAAAACAAATACGCTGTAGTACATAGCACTTGGAGAGTATCATTTCCGGAATGGAACCAATATTTAAGATTGATATATAATAAATAATAGAGTATATAATTTGTTTGGGGAAAGGGGTGTTTGGGACATCATTTTTTTTTGAGTTTGTCATTAATGTGATGAGATACTAACGCAAACAAGGACGTCAACAAGGATCTTAAGGTTTACTAGTGATATATCATTTCGTCCATTACAGAGGTATACCCTACGTTGTTTTATAGTCATCCGTATTGCCGGGTTGTTCTACATAATTGGATTATTGGTTTTTGCCTCCTTCGTAGGGCTAACATGTGGGCGTTGCCTCTTCGTGAGTTCTCACGCACGACCCATCTATTATTTATTAACCGGCTATAATTTTCCTGTCGGAATACTGACTAAACGGGCGACCATTTCTTCGGGATATAGTACCGTAAATCGTTCAATTAATTGAATTGTTAAAATTTCTAGCTTCTAATTTGACAAACATTAATATAAGGTAGTATACGTTCTTCTATTCTAATTGCTTTTGACTGACTGAAACGCGTCCATTTAACAGCCACAACATTCGTTCAACACACAATGTGATTATAAAACAATAGGACAGGCATTAGACCGGACAATAGGAAGTTTGACAATAGTTCCCTGCATTCAAATTTCAATTCAATTTTTTTCGTTTAACTCGAACCGAAATATCTGTTCGTATTTAAGAAAAATCATGTTAAACTATGTTAAACGTTGTCGTAATATCGTTGTGTTTCTTGAAATTTATACATTGATAGTCGGTAAATTGTCAAAGACATCACATTATGTGCAGTATTATCGCCACAAAACTAAATTTAAAAAATTTAAATCATGACATTATTAAAAAGTCGATGTATTGTTTTTATTGTTTTCTCATTGCTCTATTTCGCCTACGCTTTGTTCATTTTACCAGACATCTGCTCCTTTACTTTTTGTGAATTTTCGAATATCTGATGTAGTGGGAACAGGATGCGGGAAATTTATTTCATTGTCCGCTACTGAAGATGCCGAGCAGCCGAAACCGGCCTAGCAAAAGACCAAACCAGCGAGAGGAGACAGAAACACACGAAATGTACGCTATTTCATTGTCAGTTTCATCATCGCTATCCACGCCGGCGGGATCTAGTTTCGATATAGGTGTCGTACGTTTTTCCATCGAAAACCTATGACGCAGTATTTTGCCGGCTGTATAATTCAAAGCATACTGCGCACCGTTTTCTGTTGTCCAAACCTGCTGCAGGCGCGCTTTTTCATTTCATGAAAACGGGCCCAGTTCTCGCCAGTCACCCTCCGTCCGACCCTGACACGGTCGCCGAACGTCGAACGGTTTGGAAACGCCGGTAATGTCCGACACTCTTCTCGGTGTCCCGAATTGCCGGGAACGCGACACGCGTGCACGCAGCGCAGTCTGAATTGAGTCCCAGTTTTCGGACCGAGAAATCGCCCCGTCATCTTCCATTTCAATCCAAATTGAGAAAGAGTCTGAGAGAAAAAAAAATATCGGAATAACCTCCTCCGTAGAATATCCCAATCGGCCTGTGTGAAGTCCGGAAATGTGGAAAACACATTTCTTTTTGCAATGAAATCGCGCGTTAAATTAATTTTTAGTTACCTCTGAGATAGAAGACCTCACGGTTGGAGGTTTTGCATATCCCCGATCTTATTCTCTCCTTCCATTTATATATCAATAGATACTACGAAAAAACCCAACCTGTGATATATTAATAAAAATAAAATTATAATGAAACTCATTAGATGTCTCACAGAATGTTGTATTCGTTTCTTTTATTTGTTTAATGAGTACTATGGAACCTAAAAAAATGAGTAATTTTTCTTAATAACGTGAGACATTTAATTCTGTTTCAACACCCCGTTTAATCTAATACTAATAATTTTTAAATACTTTCTGTAGGCTGTTATATTAACGGTTCTTATCTTGGTCGTTACTCTGTTGTAATACTTACCGTTTTATTAGCAATTAGAGTGTAAACATATATATTATGGCTGGCCATGAGGTCGAAGTGTAATCACAGGGGGGTCCTTTAATACTACTCTTCGGCCGGAGTTTCGTGCCATTGGCTGATAATATCCCCCCGAAGGCCGCGGAGCGTGATCAACCTGATCTCTTCATACTCTTCCTTGGATATTACCCTCACCTTCCGGCCTTTCATTATTAACGTTGCACTCAATTTATTGACCAATGCTTCCGATGAAACCGCTGAATTAGGGATTTTCGTAGGGGCATAACGCTATTCCAGTTCATAAACAGTCGATCACCATTTTTTTAAATACCGGTTGTACTGAACTGCTTTCACAAAGTACAGATATACTTTTCATATTACAGCGGACTAGGCTTTCAGCTTATTTATATATTTTGTTTCAATACCAAATGTCAATCAAAACTGGTTACGTTAAGTGAACAATGATTTCCAATTTAAAGGTATTTGTTTATAATTTCACTTTTTTCTCCGGGGTTAATCATGCGATTTAGACCTATGAATCTTACGACAGTACCCACTTGAGGCACTGTGTCTTTATGTTTAAAATACATCCCAGCGGTTACATATCTGCGCTCAATATCGGAATATATATGGGCGTTAGAGCCATTTTCCGAGGCCATATTCCATTATTCAGCGCGAGCCCATACTCCCTTTCTGTCCTGAACGATTTCGCGCTCCGACGGACAATAACCGGTCGTGACATGTCGGGCCCGAATCACATTCAGATGCATCAGTTCCGATACATAATTTAAAATGAAATTGAAAGCCACGTCGCTGACAGCGGATTAACAGCCGAGAGGCCGGGTACCGACCGTCGCCTTTTAACGTTTCGCCGAGTTAATAGCCGAACACCAGATGTAGACAAGTCCCATTAGCGCTTGGAGAGGTTTAAATCATTTCTTGTAATTAAGTCTGACGGTTTGAATCGCCTTCGCCGACGTGCTCTATTCCCCTACGCGATACCTACCCAACTCGGTACCACAACTTACCTGGGAGTCTGTCACGATTTAGTTCCCCCGCTAATGGGCAGGCTTTGAAACCTTATTCAGGGTCTGTCAGTTTGTTGCCTATGACATTCGTGGAAGTAATAGGCTCAATCGGCCAATTGAAATACAGCGAAGGTTCAAATGTGAAGGTTGAATTTGACATGTGGAGATAATTCTCGGTGTTTCGAAATAAAAATTAATGTATCTCCTTGTTCGGTCATTCCTTCCCAAGGTTTGCGTACACCGCGGAAGACATGGGCAATTAACAAATTCTCGTTAATTGGAAGAACCGTTCATTTACGCTGCAGACGAAGAGTTACGGCGGATAATATTATTTTTATTATATTTTGACATCATATCGGAATGTTATTCGCTGTAAAGAATTATAGCGTTATCATGTGTGTGTTATCACGAGGTTTTAGTCGTACCTATTCTGTATTCGGTAAAGGATCGAAAACACTCCTAAACCGTTTGATTCCAAACCTAAAAAGGAGGTTCATCATCCTTTCAGGTTGTTAGGAATGATACATAGTCTGCTGGAAATGATTCAGTACCTGCCGCCCAACTGCGATATTTGGCTTATGAAAGGGGCCTGTAATAGTGCGCACTTAGCCGGGGTTAAAGTTTAAGATAATATCTCCAAGTGACATAGCGTTCGCATCTCCTCGAGCTCCCCCTGCTCCCCCCATCCGGCTTGCATTGCCATTCTGAGCATCTTTCTTTTTCCTTTCTCACGAGCTTTGAATTACGGCCGGTCGGACCGAGTAATAAACACGGGCGGTTAGAGATAAAAAAAAAGAATTAGCGGACACCGGCGTTTGGCATAAAGCTTCGGAAAAGAGGGTCGTAAATTCGCGATCGTTCCGAAGCGAGTTCCGATATTATTCCCCCCCCCCCCCCTTCGGTTGTGACACGGGCAAAAAGATTTACAACAATGGCCGCAGCACTCTGACTTAACCGCCTCCGATCCCCGGCAGTCTGATTTATACCCGAGTGAAGTATAAATTGTTTCCCGCCGCGACGTCTTGTCGATGTCCTGTTTCCTGTTTCTGAACTTCCGGAAAAGAAATGTTGCTTTCAGCCCCGAAGAATTGGTGGACGGTCATGCGGTCCCCCAAACCGGCATCCGGAATCTCCGACGTTTCGATTTTAAGGTTCACCTTCGCTCGTGTCCTTTACGTTTGCTCTTCAAAACCTCATGGTCAGTAACACTACGTAGGGAATACTCATACATCGTCCTGTGAGCACTAGAGGTTAATAAAATAATTTATGCCTCTCGTACAAGAATTTTTTTATAATGCGCGTTGGCGCAAGTCTGAAATTTAACCGCGTTCGTTTATTATTGTAATTTTATTTAAAATATCCCTAAAGTTATTTCAAACAGAAGGAAATTCGATAGAATTAGAATGGACGTCCTCGAAAATTTGATGTTTATTCTGTCGCCCGATTCCGCCGCTGTGTTTTAAGTCAGAATATCTGAACTTCTGACTCCGAGAAACGGATAGTAAAAAATAGAATAGTAGAAAATAGAAACAGGAATAGTTGAAAGGAGGAACTGTTGGGGGTTGTACCAATTATCGTGTTCTCGCTAACTTAGCGAACCGTTTCCACTTGTCAACGGCATTACAGTCCGTGGTCGGTGGGAGAAAATTACCTTCGTTTACATCACCCGGCGCATGAAAATCGTTCATTATTTAAGGTAATAAGGCTGAAACTTCGGTACACTTTCGTTCAATATATTTCCACTTTTGTGACTGAATTCTTTCATCCTTCGTTACGGTTAGATGTTGCTAGAGAGTACTTTATTACAGTGATATAGTTGGACAATATATCCTCCATTTTGACTCTGCAGGACTGCCAAAAATATTTTTTATTATGGGTGAGACGACTCATTCTCGATGCCAGAAGAAGGATCATGCCTATTGATCCATTGATTCGTGTTGATCCATTTTTTTGGTTTTAAGCCAGAAGAGCTCAGTACGTAGGCACTCTTGAGAGCAAAATATTCGCCTTACAGAAGATTGAATTTTAAGAATATCAAATTGTTGCGGCCGTTGTTGACGCCGAATAGAAACTTTCTGCTTGTTCGCGACTCTCGTACTTTCGTGGAAACGCCGTTAAGCATTTTGGAGCTGTATTGTAACGTACTTGAGAGTGCCCGCTGTACGGTTGAAAGTGAATCCGGTCCCCGTTTGAAAGCGCCCCTTCCCCCCGGGTTATTTTGAGACGCGGCTAACGAGGCTTGAGGCGTTCACGACGTCCTCTGGATGGGGGAAGGGAAATCGGGACAGTAACGATGCAACTCGCCCTGACACTCGGTGTTATCCGGCTCTTATTGGGCCTTATTCGGGCTTTTCCCAGGGTCCGATTCTGTCTTGTTTCATTCCAGCAGTCCTGCAAATCCCAACTACGATTACAACATTTACGACCTAGAATAAGTTTAGAATACCTGTTTTGTGGTCTGCGAAGGGTTGGAATACCGTAGATTTCGTGTGTTACTTATCTCCTCTAGCGAGAGAAGACAGAAACACACGAAATCTACGATCTAAAATAACTTACTTAATTGAAGAATGTCTAACGTAGACCATCTCAAGTCTATGAAATACCTTTTTCGAAGAGTGTAAGGAAGAACTCTTTTATAGAAACCTATTATAAGTCTTGTTAGTTTATTTTTTCTCACAGAATTTGTTTGTAATACCGTGTATTATTTTTTGTTATAGGTAAGCTGCCAGCAAGTAGACAAAATTAGTTTAAGAAGTTACGCCGAGTAGTAAGTAAAGTTTTTGTTATTTATGAGTTTGGAATCGATACAATCTTTAAAAAAATTCTTCAATTTCTGACTATCGTGAAAAAGTTGTTTTCATAATAAGTTAAGTTGGCCTCCCTTCTTCCACTCTTTAGACGCCCTGGACAACGTCCACCGGCGTCTTTCCACCGTGGCGCCCTCGACCGTGGTAATTCCTCGAATCCTGTCATGTTACCGAAACGTGATTTACGTCCGGCCAGAGGACGGTTCTCCTAATTGTCAATGACTGATCGACGCCTTCAGGTCCTTTTTTTTGTGTGTCAAGGGCCCCGTCGGCTTCGAATGAGGAGGAGTCCCATTCCGCCCGCTCTGGAAATGGCAATTGCGTTTCGCAACTGTTCGATGCGCCCGTCGTGACGAAAGGAGACGAGCCCCGACCGGCCTTGTACTCCTTGTACGGTCTCAACGCTATTTACACTCCAAGGATCTTCCTCCGTCGGTTATTTAGTGTGCGCCGACCGTGATTTGCCGCTGGTCGGAACACACGGCGGAATGATTGGCACTAAATTGTGATTCTTGTTCTTAATGGCTCACAGTTTTCACTTTTGCTTCGTGTCCATGAAAGTTAATAGGTTACAAAGGAGTCTGGTACCGGGGCGGGGATAGTGTTCTTTGCAAAGAAAAAAAGGAAAAGTGTCGCTAACGAGGAAACGGCAAGAATAATGAGAAATAAATAATTGCAGGCAGTATTGAGAGTAAAACATTCAAACATGCCAAACATAATTATACATTGTGCAAATTGATAGAGAAAATCAATGAAGACTCAGCTTATTGAAGGAAACTTTGCAACCTCTAGTAATAGTGAACTTAATTAATCCTCCCTTGACCGAAGGGAAACCGAACAGCAGGCTATACCCTAATAAGAGGGCGTTTGGGAGGGGAGAAAATACGATAAAACGACACGAAAGGGAACTACTTGGGGCCGAAGTCGGCGTTCTCGGTTTTACCCGTTCTCCCGTTTGGCTAACTGGACAATTTATCTGAGACGCGTGCGACTGTCCCCGGACGTTCGCAATAAATACCGGCCGGCCGAGATAACGCTCTGAGGCGCCGTTACACAACACAGGGTACACCGACCCTCCGTACAAATACAAGTTCCCTTGCATTGTACATTGTAGGAACACGCGACAAATCCGGTCCATAACGCTCTAATACCGATAGCCATTAAACTGCTGGTCAAACCCCAGTGCTAGAGTGTTTCACTTTTTGCTTTATTTACGTTCTCTGGAATTGTAATTATTAAATTAAGAGATAAAATTCAAAGGGGAATCGAGAACATATTTTTCAGCCCAAATTTCATTTAAATATAATTTTACTGACATATATTAACTAATGATATGTTATACGCCACCTCCCATGCGCGAAGCAACGTCTTTAGTATTTAACTTAAAATTTGTTCACAAAGTAGGTAAACTCCAAATTTCAAATTATGATAATCGATAATTTCACATATTCTGCTGACGGTTTAACATATTCTAATAAAACGCACGAACGTACTGATAGAATTTCTTAGGACTACCAAACTAATAAAACTGGACATAGTATCCACCAGACCAGAAGTTCATACATTATTTCGTTTATATTTGGTCCTAACTTATTGCGATTGTAGACCATTTCATTGGTTACACTGGTCTTAACCCTCACGTAGCTTCTAATTGATCTGTTTAAGGTAGAATTGCTAGCGACTGTATTAAGTTGAAAATGAAGAAAAGACTTTAGAACTTGAAATTAAGCGGAGGATGAACAAATGCAAACGTGAACGTGAAAGGAGCGGTCAGTGGTCACGGGCCGTCTGTCCTTCCGGTTAACAATTTCCCAGTGTTAAAGTCCGGCAAAGCGCAGTAAGTCACTTCCGCGTTAATAAACAAACGCGACCCGCTTCACGGTAGTTGGGCCCGCAACTTTTGCACGGTGCGTCTTGCTCTGCCGGCTACAGCGGAGTTCTTCACCTCAGCGTAGACATTCCTCCCCACTGCGGTACTTATCGGCTTAGCCGCGTAATTACAACTGGGACAAATAGAAGGAGGGTTCCTCCCTCCCCTGCAGATAGAATAAGGAAATACTGCTCCCCTATGGTGGGGACTCTAAGATCCTTACAGGCGTCATATCCCACCTGCGCTTTTCCCTTCGGTACTATTCACCGGTTGTCTTGATTAATACAAGCATTGATTTAAGCAGGTTCGTATGTTTTTAAACAGTGGGGGACGTGTAGGGAGAATTGAACAGGGAAGGAACATGAAATAAGGCAGGTCCTGACGACTGTTAGAATTCGTATAATTTTCAATCTGAATGCAGCCTGGTAATAATTGCTATTACTGTGCATGTGTCCCTGTGAATCCGTTAAGTCTGAGTAAGCTAAAACCTCTTTATGGGAGGTTCGGTCGCAGATATAGTTACGTATAAAATATTGTGGTCGGATTGTGGCTAATCCGACGTGAAATTACTCTCAAGTCGGGATTAGTATTTCTACCTTACTACCTCGCTAAGGATTTAATTTTAAGACAGGACTGTTACTATTATACGAGCGAAAGGCTGCAGATTCATCATTTGTCCGATGGTGGGAAGTTCATGCTTTCAGAATTCTTATACGTCAGGACTTCGAAGGAACAGCGCGAACTTGCGGCTTTAATCTTCAAAGGCTGTCAGTCGAAGGAGGAGGGACAGAGGACGTTTCTTTCCCCGGGCCGTAAGACTGCGCGGCATTTCTAAGCCCCCGGGACTTAAGGGGGCTTAGCACTATGCGGAAGGCGGGGCCAGCGGGGATATTTCGAGCCGGCGGTCGAATAAAAACCTGCCCCGCTCCATAAAAGACGCCGGGAGAGACTGAATTTTTACGGTCGCCGGGGTGGCGACGGCGCGGAGAAAATTTAATAGTTGCAGGGCGTTTGAATTACGTATAACAAGTCTTGGTCGGGAGGAGGGGACTATCGGACTCTCTGCCTTTATAAGGTAGAGAGTCACCGGAGAGGCAGAAGAAACTCGAGCTCTGTGTTCTTAATGTCGCGCTCCGGGACAACAATTACCCGCAGAAACAAGTCCTCTGTACCCTCAGTTGTCATGTTCCCCAGAGATACGGTCGGATTCATATCCCCTGACTCAAGTCTTATCCTCCTCCCTCTCACACCGACTCGGCTGAGAATTGCACCATTTAAGGTTTCATTTTTTTCTTTCTTTTACGTTTTCAGTGCTTTTACAGTTCCGAATAATAAGTTTCGGGGGATGAATTTCTCGATTCGTATATCGCGAAATTTCCTTCCCAGAACCCCCCGCCCAGAGCTCATTCATCTAGCTGAATCACCAGGAGTTCGATTCAAACATTATTTAAATTGTTACAATTTTTGTATCGCATTCAATAGGACATAATATGGTTGTGCCCAAATGACAAATTAGTAGGTTTCATGGCGAACAGAGATATTCGAATCTATGTAGGGTTTACGAATTTCCTCCTTCGGTTCAGATCCAGGTCAAGAGGTACTTTCGACCGGCCCTATTTTGTTTCTTATTTCTAACAAGTATTAAAGAAAAATAAATGAATAATTTTTGGATGAAAATACATTTATCAATAATTAAGTCATTAAGCCTCATTGCTCGTTTGCCTCGTCCTTGTGCCGACCCGGCTTCCAGGAATCGGTCGGTTTTTCCTCGTAGCTCATAAGCTCAGACATTGCCCCCGATCATCGACGACGACGGGTGACTGCACCAGAGGTTCCCGCGGTATGCAGCACCTTCCTTCCGGCCTCCTCCCGGTCGAGAGTTCTCGGAACGTCATCGCCGAAGTAGTTGGCTCATCGTGGATTCCCGTGCGGTCCCTGTTCCAGCGAACCAATTGGCCGGGTTTTACACCCCGATCAGGAATCCTCCTGGGGAAAAAATTAATAATTAGTTCCTTAACCCCGGGTGATTGAGTCACGTCGTGTTTACGTCAGCGATTCGCTATTCGGTGATGTTCATCTTCAAACAATTTCGTGGAACAGAGGGTGAATATTGTTTCCATCACAGATATTATTTCCTTTTATTGAATGACTTACAAAAGTATACGCGAAACTTACAAAATACCATTCTATACTAAATAAAATATTAAACTTAGAAAAGGCAAAAAATTATACACAACATTAAAATTTCAGTTACAAAAGTGTCTTATTTGTGTTTTCTACTTCCGCATGCGTCAAATTAAAAAACTAATTATATTCATGATATGTATTTTTTTCGTATTTATACCCTAATGATATGTGAGGAAAGAGATCCGCTCTCGTCCTCTCCTATAGTCAATTTAAGATGATCACACCGCCAGCAGATTGCGTCACATCTTCATAACCTTGGACCATTCCAAGATGCCAACTATGTCATGCACCTGTTCGAACGATTGCGACGCCTTGCGAAATCCAATCAATGGAAGGCGCTGGAAAACGTTTCCGGCAGTCGAACACTGCGCGTTTAATCGACTGACAAAAAAAATTGGTAATTTGCAAATTTGAATATCTCTTGTACGGTTTCGGCCTCATGTAAATCAACCCCGATGGACAAATTTGAGGATTCCATTAATCTTGTTGTCGGCTCATGAAAATTCATCAAGGTGAGATCGAGACGTCGAATATCGTTTGTTCGGAAATATGATAAATTGTGATAGGCTAAGTCCCCTCGGGTCATGGTCCACAATGTGTTTGCTTTGCTTCACTGTGAACGTTCTCAGTAATAACTATTTCGCGATGTATTAGTGATACATGTTCTTCTTGGTTATTTAAAGCAGACGAGGGAAATTTATGCCCATCAAATTGTTTCAATCAAGATTTGACAGATTCATCATTTTAAAATAGTAATCTAATCAGTCGATGAACACTCTGTTGTTCCGGTCCTATCCAGGCTCATAAGCCTATAAAGATTTCCACGTCATTAATCATGATGTCGGCTCATGAAAATTCATCGAGGCCATCATTAAGTCACCTAAAATTGTTTGCTTAGAAGGATTGATTTATGACCATCGGATAGACCCTGAGTCCCATCCACAACGAAGAATACATACGTAATACATCCATTGCAATCCCAGCGCCAGCTTCCAGAATATCACTGTCTTAAATCCGCGTGATTTCCTCACTACCTAGTACCTTTGGTGGATTTTCCACCAAAAGTATACAATTTAAAAAATCTAAACCGTATTTTTAACGAGATTTTTCGGGTTGTCAATGTATATACGTGTAAATATAGTTGATATTCTTATTCTGTAAGTAGTGGTGAAGAAGAATCATTCCGGTTTATACGCCGGTAAGTACTTGGAAAGAAGTAACGAGTCAGGGTCGACGAAATCGATATCTTAGTTGAGGCGATATATCATCGTTATCTGGACAGTTAGGACCGCGGGCGGACCTTGAGTTGTGGGTCCGGGGCCCGGGATTCGCATAAATCGTTTACCGCTTCCCTTTCCGAATCGAGTCCGGGGAAAACTAGGAAACACGGCCTTTTAGTTTAGGCCGTGAGGGGGGTCGGAGATACCGGAACGAAGTAAATAAGGACATAAGGGATCGAGAAGGCCGCCCCTAACCCCGGCCGTCAGGAGATTGCAGTTTATTAATTCCAGTCCTACCCCAAGCCCGGGCTGCGGGGGGTTGGTCCCCCCCGACCCTCATTTCTCGCCCTAGCGCGCGCACACGTTGGTGCACCCACTCACAAGCACACACACACTCGGGTCTAATGGTGAGACGGAGTAACCTAGTTGCTCGATCCACCCTCCTCCCATTTCCAGCCGTATTGATTCGGGAATCCCCCGGACCATTACTGGAATTGGAAAGCCCGGTCTGGTCGGAAATATTGGTTCCAGTTTAAAATGTTTTAACCCTCCGTTCGCCTTCAAACGGGGAATTACCTGCCTCTTATTACACGGCTCAGGCACTCGATCTTCCGTCTTACCTCGTTGGTTCGGTCTTTTGCTTGACCGGTTTCGCTGCTCGATACGCAAAAAATGAGAAAATAAATTCACAAGGTGACTCAGTTGAATACAGTTCAACGACTGAAGCTAGGTAGCAACAAACACCCGATAATCCAATAAAGACATAAGCCGCTTAACGAAAGTAAAAACGAACAAAACAATAGTCCGCAGTATATGTGAAGTGACCGTGCAAGCAGGTTGCCCCCACAAGCATCATCCAATGTGCCAGAGTGACTCACCACCGTACTGACAGACTATTTCAGATGGCGAGCAGCCGAAACCGGTCTAGCAAAAGATCCAGGGGAGACAGAAGAACAGTAAAACTACGATATTACAAACTCTCGCACACAAAAAAATGTTTTTAGTACTTTCAGTGTTATCGGCTCGGGCTTAAAGAGCCGGTCCGCCGGAGCTTTTCAACGCGTTCCAAATACTATCCGAACCGCTCTGGCTGGGCATTGGTATGATAATCAGTAGTGATACGTCCAATTAATCATCGAGAACATTAATTTAATTCCAGGCCCGGGGCCGGTAGAGAGTGCGTGAGTCATGATAGTCGTGCGTGGGTGTCGACTCGGAGCCACACGCTCTGTTAAATGATACCATTGTCCGGTCCCTGGCCCGTTCCTTATTCGGCAACGTTTATCAGACGAATAATACGTTTCATTTACGCCCGGCGTACAAACAAAACGAGAATCCGCATCTATTGAAATCGTGTTGCGGGTTCATTTTGTTTTTATACAGCGTTGTTTCGAATGCACCGTTGGATATTTCGCACTGATTTCCTTTCTAGCGTAACCCATACTAATTACATACACGCTCAGTAGCTCGTACCGTTCCCGATTTCAACGGTAATTACATACGGTATTTAATAATTCACACGTCATATGTACGAAACGGGCCAGGAAGTAATTGAACCATTTGATCGCGTTAATTATGTTGACATGTACTTTAGACGGACAATAAATTGCCTTATTCGATTTTTACAAAATTCTGATACAGAATGGGTTGCACGTCTAAACTATAAGTAGAACATACGATGTTAATTTTTCATAGTAAAAAATTACTTAATGAATACACGTAGAAGATAATACGTTGATGCGTGAATTTGTTAAGTACCTTGTCGCATCTCTCTACCTTCCTGATCTACTTCTCTACGTTTTCGGAATGGGTTTGGGGAAAAAACTATATAATTTAAATCTATAATACTTGTATAATCAGCTTTATTCGAGGAAAACTACGTCCAATTCTGCATTAAATTCCTCTTTTTTATATTTTGCTCAGCAAACATTTCCCAAGATACAGAAACTTCCATAAAACCATGTCATCTGGCTGTGAAACGGGCGGCGGTAAAACGATGTATTGCCGTCCACATGAAGATTCCCCCCGTTTCGAAATAAACTCCTCCTTATCGGGACGACGCCGGGCGAGCGCGGGGTACTTCGCGGTCTCGGGACTTCGTTTCTGACTTGCATAAAAAAATAGTCGGCGGCTTGGCACGTGGGCCCCCGCCTTATTCAATTCGAATGGGGGTTCCATAAAACCCGCCGGTACCGCAATAATAGGAGGGAGGAGGGCGTCCTCAAGAAACGATTTCGAATGGTCGCCACGCTCCGCTGGAACTCGAAACAGTTTCCCCATTGAAGGCGGCCCGAATTTCACAGCCCTGGTACCCTGGCTACCGGCGACAAACACCACCTGACCGAACGGTACCTAATTGATTCTGAAGCGCGATTTCATGCGTTAATCTGTTGCGAATAGAGGCACCGTTTTATTGAACGCGGTTGAGAATGACTCGCCGATAACTGAAAGTTATTTCTTTATATACCTATAGAAGTAGATGTAGATGTCATTGAGCTCATGTATCAATTATAAAACATATTCATTCAATTGTTTATTTTCCTTTTATTCTTCTTTGATTATGGACTACATTTCCATTAATTGTTTTAGTTCGTTCTCTCTGATAGGGAAACGCCACAGCGATTGTTTCTTTAGGCTTACTTTTATTTTATTGGCAATACAATTAAATGTATATTTTCATGTAGCATATATACACGAATATATGTTCGCCAGTTGGTGGTTTGAAAAAAATAGATCATGCAATTCGTCGCCGTTTTTTTGTGGCGTTGCAAGTTGGTATCCTCGACCTTTACATATGCTTCGTCGTCCGTTTCTCTTAGTCACATCTTTCTTTCGAGAACATCCAGTTCTATAAGGTCACGGCGTCGTTGTATTTAGGTTAAAGCAAATTATTTTCCGTCCCTTCCCCGAAGAAAGAGAAATGGAATAACAGTGTATGCTTTATACGGAAGCGTTCCGTTGACTGAACTGTTAGTATACTAAACGCCGTATTGAATAATTGTGTGTTTTATGTGATTCAGGTGCTCTTCCAGTTTAATTCCTAACTAACCCGATGGGCCGAAAACCCGAGTGATAACAGACAATCTTACCCATGCTAATCCCTATTATCCTATGTTGATAGACCGCCAATAATAATGTTGTGTCTGTAATCAAATTCTATTTTCCAATAGTCTGTGACGCGTGGAAGACGGGTGAACTTTCGGAGAGACCGGAACCATATATTTTCCCGGCCAATTTTGATTGGAAAGGAACTGCGAAAAAGGGACTGCGCGCTATTCGTTATTTTTAAGACGGTTCGAATCTCCGATCCCGAATAAATCTTCATGGAGATATCCCGAATCGAAATGCGGCCGTAAATCACTGCCGCTGCTCGGTCTCCCGTTTTCAAATAACAGCGGGACGGCCCCTCCCCCCCGGTCCCTACAATTTCGTAACGACCTCTGACATCAGATAAACCGAGCTACGATAGCCGACGTCGGGGCCGTATGACAAATTGTAGTGTTATTCTCCCATCGGAGTCAAATACGGGCGACGGGGACGTTCGTCAGACGAGTCGAGAGGGCCCAATCAGTTTAATGGCCGTTTTATGCACGACCATTATCATTAATTATCTATGCGAAATCGGTACATTAATTTGTAGCCCGCCACGTAATGTCCCCTTCATTATGCGATCGTGTACGTGTGATAAAATCATGTCCCCTCCATTGGAGAGCTCGAACTATACGTGGCTCGATTGTTTAGTAAATAGATATAAATTATGTCATAAATAAATTATAACAGGGTATAATATTGGGCACTCTACATTTATATAATATTTATTAACGTTTATTTATTTATTCAGGGGAGATATTTATTTATCTTGGCGTAAGTTGAAGGGAATAACCTCAGTACTACCGCACTATCCCCAATACCCGCAGAATGTGCAAATATATATTTCAGACAGGTGTGTCTGTTATTGAATAAGTGTAAAGAATTTAATTTGGAATTTAAATGGGAAGTGAATTGAATCTCCAAGTTCTATATGGTCCTATTATGCGGTTGTTAATTAGACTAAGCTTTAGATATATTTAGGATAACTCATAAGGGATTATGTGGTTTCATATAAAGGATAGGAGTGAACTATTTTATTTATTGTTCATCATTTCGAGTGATTTGTTTGACGACTTAGCCAATTAAGCCCGATCGATGATCTCAGAGGATAGTTGCCGCGAAGCAAGCCATTTTCTCTACAATCAGGATAACCTCACGGTATCGAACCGAATCATGCATTCGGAACATGCGCCCGTCCGAATTACAGTGTCAAACTACTTTTCGAAATAGATATAACGACCGAAGATATAACGCGAATTTCTCCGCCGTCTGTTAGCAACACCGAGGGCACTCATAGAGGGCGGCAGTCATAGTTCGCAAATCACTGCGGCCAACCGCAGAAAGTCATTTTTCCCCGGCTCGATTATTCTGAAGACTTGGTAGTCTCCCGCCGCCATTCCAGGTGCCAATTGTGGCAGAACGTGGCAACGAAGGGAATATTTTATACCCCCGAACCTTGGCATCATTCGGCAACAACTAATATCAATCACCAATTCATCAATGAATATGTATAAATTTAATATCAAAATTACTCTAACAGGAATAATATAGATGCATATACATTCATAACTGGCCAATATTGTTATTTTCTATTAAACATCTATTTATCCTTGCATTTCTTTTGCACATATTATTCATAGATACCGATGATTATTGTCATTATTTTAATACTTTACGTACTATTTCTTGTTTAATAAAGTTTGGTAGTTTATTTTAAAAAAATAGTTTGAACTAAATTCTGCTCGGCGGACGAAGTCGTGATGCGGATGGACAACCGGACGGGGAAAAAAAGAAGACGGAAAATAGTTTCGCACAGAAACGAACGCGCATACGTCTTTCTTTTCGGCTTTTCCCAGTAGGGTGATGTACATACCCGATTCCTTGAAACCATCTACGCACCTCTTCCTAGCCAGCTCTTCGACAGCCTCTGCCTCAGTTGAATATTGATCATTGGCCGCGCTACCTGGTCAGTGTTCACAAGTTGATAGTGCCGTGTTATTTCTGTGAAGAACCGACCCGTCGCGTTTCCAACTGACGTGAGTTATCAAATTATTTTCACTTCTGAAATGAAGCCTGGTCACCTTGGTCATTACTTTAGGGTTGATTAAATAGCTATTCAGATCGATGCTCAGTATCTTGGCCCTAGATTAATGGAGATAGCACTTGTATTCGTAATAAAATACATTTCTCTGAAAAAAATTTATGAAATTTATGTTTTTGTTGTTAATTCTATTTATTAGAATGCGTTTGGTATATATTTCAATATAAAGGCGTGACCTTAAGTTTTATAATACTTAATATGGGTATGGAGTACAAGTGGTTGTAGCACGAGGGAGAAAATTGGTGTTATGAACTACCATTTCGATTCAATATATTTCGCGAGTTTCATAAATTTATGGTCACACCCTTGGGCGGGAATGCGATACCGGAGATTGAAACAAATTACACGTTCGGCCGTTATTTAGAATCGGGGCTCGGAAAGTCCATTGACGCCGTAAAGTTTTCGGCGGCTCCCGACAGCGCAATAGGGCCCGGGGCTGCAATTAGTATACCGGAGTAGCCGGGGTGCGGCGTGTGCGTGTCATGCGTGTTGGCGCGTGTGCGTACGTCCCTGACGCCCGTGCGTACCCGGGCAACGCTCAGAGAGGGCGTTAACCCCCGGGCGCACCTCTGCTCCGGACCATATGTCGCTTCCTTGAAGGAAGAAAAAGAATCTTCCGGTGTCTTAACACTGTCTTAACAGATCGATGGCCTACTCCGTGTGCCAGATCTGTACCAAATCAAGGACATCAAGAGTAACTGGAATATAGTTCGAATTCGCTTACTAAACTAGGACGAGGCAGATGTCAGAATGTTTTGTGAAATCTGGCAAAAACTACTATCAGGATCATGTGTAATGAAGGAATACTGCCCTATATATAGTGAATGCTTTAAATAAGAGCACCTTGCAAAGAATACTGACTACTGCTGGGAAGTGTGCTACTGCTGACTTCGCCCCGGGGAGCAACTTCCGGCCTCTGGGACTTCTCCCCCGAAGTAGGACCATCTGTCGTCGGGCAACCGGTCGCAATAAGCGCTGCGGAAACGCTTGCGAAGTCCCCTCCCGGACATGGGACACTTCCGCGTGCTGCTAGGGCAGCTCCAAACCCAATGGATCGTTTCATGGACAGTTCCTATCGCTGAATTGGTCGGCCGCATGTTGACAGGGCCGTTCTATCATCGTTCTTATGCGCAATTGAATACCTCCAGAATTTAGGTAAATCGATCATTCAAGTGATTCCCTTGACTCGCTGATGGAATAGTTTCGAAACTGGCCGAGAACGTTGCCAAACCGCAGTCTGGACTTTGTAAATGGCGAGTGTTCCACATTAGGCGTAACTGTTATTTAAGTAGACTGAACTCTCAAAACCGTATATTCTCTAATGGTTCCAAACATTATGTTTTAACAACGAGAAAACGACGTGAACGTGTGTCGACCGTGCAGTGGATACGCCTTCGGAACTTACTACGGGTCATTAAATTCTTTTCCATTCCCAAGTACGTGTGTCAAATCCACAAATCTCCCTGTCCGAATGGCGAGGCCCGCAGCTGGTAAAATACGTTTCTGGTCTTCTGAGGAGTTTCGTGATTACCTAACGTGGCTATGACGCCACAGGAAAAACCGAGTGGAACGACCTTATCTCGGCTCATTCTACAGTTTTCCGAGGGGACTTGGAAGTGTCGGCCACGCGATGTCGGCTTGAAAACAGTCTCGGACTTGAAAATCGTTGCCTGTAAATGGGCGTTCTTCACGTGACTGAGCGAATGAGACATACGCAGAGGTAGAAATCTGAAATACGGGAGAAGTGACGTTGACTAATGAGTGGGCAAAAAGGCGGTGGTCGAAAGGGTCTCTCCGGTGATGATTTAATTTGCTTCCCTCGCTCACCGCTTCGCGTGAACCTCTATTTGTTATTCATCGCTGTGTTATTCATGAATTATTTAACGCGTTTATAATTTGTGCGCTTTGCTCACGAATTTTCTTTCATTTGGATAGGGAGATCAAAGCGAGCTCAAATTATTTATACAACGCTTATATGTAAAGTTCATTTTCATCCTTAAATTCAAGCACTTTTCCAAAGGTGGGGGATTGAACATCTTATATAATATGCAATGGACATCTTATATAATCATTATTACTACTTTATATTCAATGGAAAATTAAGATGAGCTTTTGATAGTATTATTGTAGCATTTTTCCAGGAGTAAGCAATTTTTGTTGACTTATTATAAGAAACATCGTAGGGCTCAATTATTGGACATCTTCAGTGTTTTTATGGAAAAGTACACTGTTCAGTAATTTTCCAAAAAAAAGTTAAAAGTTTTGTGCAAACGAAAGTTTGCACTAGACATTGTCAACAAGTACTGCGTAAATCATTAGTATGTTTGTGGAATCCGGTATTCTTTTCAGCAGTGTTAATTTTAAATACCTGCAGACTACTGGGCAATTTAAATTTCAACGCAGCCCATGAACTGTGCAAGGGAGATAACAGAGAGGAGATAATTGTTAAACGCTTTTTTTTCTCCCTACCACCGTTATTAAAAACCTTCCGAATCCAATCGAAAGTCCTGTAATCGAACGGCGGGTCTCCTTTTAATTGGGTGCCGGCCAATTACCCCGAGACGACCGCGGGTCGAAGCAGGTGTCGAAAATCCCATTAGGTTTTATACAGGACGAAGTTAATACGGGGTCGAGTGGTGGAAGGAGGGGGGGGGCGTTAAGTGAATTTCCATATAATTAGACTTGTAATGAGCTCAAAGCTCGGAGAAAAGCTCTCTGGCTATTAAAGGAGGCTTGGCATACCGGGCGGGCAATGGGACAATACCAGAGGGGCGTGACCGGGGCCAGGGGCTAATAACTCTTCGTACCATTATACCGGCACTAATTTCACCGCTCCGAAGGTTCTAAGGACGGTATAAATTAAAGTAAGGAATCCCTATCCAGAGTGGGGTGTGAGTGGAGAAACAATAAGTCCCGGAATGTGCCCGGAACGCAAGAAATTGTAGCTAATTCGGTGACTTACATTCGAGCTTGAATTCATGGAATTAACTAATCGGAATTCGGGTGTCCCTTGGAATTTGACTGCCTCGAAAATAAGGGGAAGAAATTCTGATAACCTTTCTTATATTTAAAATACAATATAACTGGCGCTAATAAATTATGGGCCTAATGTTCCCGCAACCTGGAGTGCTACACCCACTTGTCTGGAACCTGACGCTGAGTTATCTTTTTGTATTGCCGGCTGACAGTCAAAATAAAGCTTTTAAGCTTTTGAAATAATCCTTTGAAGACGTCTGATTGAAATGCGCCAATTTGAATCGCACTTCTCCCCTTATAAGAGGTCCGAATAACGACGAGTGATTAAACCCGAAGTTCAATGGCCGAAACGGCCTCTCGGCAAACCCGAATATCTCTCAGTTTATTATGGAAGTTAAATGGTCGTATAATGTAAAATCTTATACGCCACTGAGGTAAACATTTGAAAAATAATATATTAAATTTAAAACAATATTTTTGTAGGGTATTTAAGTAAAGAAGGTGGTGGAATTCCTAATCCGGCAAAATGTTGTTGAGGTAACTCAAAATTCAGGATGATATTATATTATTGTCCGACATAACCATATGTAGCGAACGGTAGAAGAAATTGAATCGTGAGCCCAACGGTGGAGATAGTTTTGTATTATTAGACCTTCCGACAATAATGACAAGGGTCGGTGAAATGATATTGCGAGCCGGGGTGACGGCGATGGGCGTTTTGGAAAATAATTACGCAAAATGATAGCAATTAAGTCCATCGGTCCGAAGTCTGTTATGTGTTATTTACCGCATTCCTCGTGGGGGACGTTGGAAGAGCCAGCTTCGAATCGCCAGTGCCCGGCACGTTATGACTACGTTGGGGCCGAACGGATGCCGGCGAGGGGTCTTATTTTTGTTAAATTACAATACTTTTTAAAACGAATCCCGTTTTATTTATTCGTTACGACATTTATATTACACGAAAATAACCAATACCGGAAAACTCGTGGAAGTGTGGGCCTTCACGGCTCGTCAATTCCCTGTGGCGAAGTTGCCTTCGAATTTGACTCGTTTAATTAAAACATTTGCATAATTATTTCGTAGACTGGACATTATTATGAAGTCACCCGGCGATTGTGGCTATAATTAATTCGTCCCCATTAATATTCCTCCCGGCTTGTCGACAGTTAAATTTTATGACCCCGAACAATCGTTCCCTCAGATTATTTTGTGATTCCTTCTGTGAATCGATGATTGCATAGTCATGTAGCCTCATACAAAGTAGTACCCCGCCTTGAGTTAGTGCATGCGTACAGAACAATAGCATGTTTTACAGATGAAGAGATGTTTTGCAAACAATTTACAATTTACAAAACTTGTATTTCGTCAATAATTAAGGCAGCGATGAGAACGGTTTTTTAAATAAATTATGCAATACTTCTGTGTAAGACATAATTCAAATTAACAGTAATTACATCTAAATCTTTAACCATATATTTGTATAAAAATGATAGTTGTCAAGAGCCTGGATAATGTCACTTACTTTACTTTCATTTACTTTTCCTCTCGAGAGCATGCATGGATCGGTCCAAGACTCGAACCGTTGTGTAACCCAGTGTGACACTTTTTATTCCGAACACACTTTTTTCGATTATTTAAATTCCTTTTAATTAATTGAATACCTTATTTTTAAATTTAAAATCCTTTTAATTTAAAGTCTCGCATTTCCTTGTTATATGAATGTTCGGTCATCAATTTGAATAAGACATGTTCTTATTCCTCATTACAGTAGTTCCTTGTATTTGTTACATAAAAGTTTTTATGTTTAAAAATATTATTCTGTGACAGGGTCCGTAACCCTCACCTGACTGTCATAAGAAGGTCTAAGACTCGGACGGGTCTTAAAAATAACTCGGGCGACGAGGTTATGTTAGGGTCACGTGATCGGGCCAACGCCCGTGTTAGGACATGACCGTCGGACGTCTCCGATGTCTGACCGACGGCTCTTTTATTTCGTGGCCGCTTTTCGAGTCATGTTCACGTCGTTAAGTGGGATGATATTTTCCGGAATGGGCGGGTATTAAATGTCACAGGTATCGACCGCCGAGACTAACTAACGGGCGGGGTATGCGACAAAAGGTGTGTCAGCCTCGTTAGCCCGCGGCGTATATCAACGCGAGGGCGATTGGATGATTCGGTGAATTCGGTCTCTGTTTTCTTTTTTTATTGTAGCCCCCGCCCCCCTCTGTGCCCATCGGGCAATTAGCCGCACCCTGACTTCGCTCTTCCCATTGATGGGCCCCAACCCATTGTGGCCTGCTTGTAAACACAAACGAACCGAGGCCTTATATCCCGGGGCATTCGATTGTAGCCGACGGACTGCGAATCTGGGTTAAACTGCTATTGAACCGTCCGCTCTGTGGGGCGCCGAAGTTTCGGTCGGTTTTTCTGTTCTGAAATTGGTGTTCGAGTGGATGAATAGTTCGACGCTTTGAAAGTTCGAAGATGATTAGGACAAATACGCAGGACTGCAGGATGTATACCCAGCTTTAGCGAGTAAAGTAAACATAGCTAACTTTGGGCTTTACGACAAAATAAATGAGAAATGAAATATCCATTAAATCAATTGAATCCTTAATAACGCAAATATATTTTTAAGTGACTTTTTTATCGAACTCATTTCACACTACCCCCATTTTTCTTCCGTCCTTAACGTGTTATTGATCCATCTTCGGTTGTTACGCATGGAGAAACAAGGCAGCTCTTCTCGGCTTCAGATACTGATAATACGCGAACATATCTTCGAGAATTCCACTAACCCAGATCCCCTTGTAACTCTTTAAAATATTTATAAATAAATTAATTGACCTGGCAGTGGAAGCTTTCGGGTGTTGTAGGAACGTCCCTATATGATTTTCGACTTCTAACCGTAAATATTATTAGTCTTTTTTTTGGACATATAATATAGGACAGATGATACCTGAGGGTATTTTTAGAGTAATATTTTTCGACGTAGGCGTCCCGTCCGTCCGATAAAGCGGGACAGTAATTCGAAGGTACCGTTACCCTTAAAAATCTCGTAGCCCGTTCCGAGCCGGCTCTTCTTATGGACTAATTTTTCTTCGCCTCTTTCTTATTCAGAAAAAACGGGCCGCGGAGGCGACCGCCGGGGAAGGCGCTGTCGCGATTAGTCAGGGTCCCCTGGATCGGGACCCTTCAGCGATGATTACGACGACGGGAGAACGCCTACCCATTATTTACCCCGCGGGTTGGAACCATAAACAGAAGCGGAGACTATTAATAGAACCCCGTCCACGACCAGCCTCAATTTGCCGGCACCGGCACCGGCCCTAGATCTGGACAATAATGGATATAAGACATTTATACGCGCTCTAATATGGAAATATACGGTTAAGCTACCATAGATAAAATCAAAGTTGTTCTATCAATTTATTGGATTCATATAAAGAAGCAAAAACTTTACAGTGTGAAAAAATTAAAACCGGTACCTTGCAATCAATGGTTGACCCGTCCCTAAAGGCTCTACCTACAATTGTTCAATAATTCAACAAGTACTTCAACTGGAAAACGTTCCTCAGAAACAGGTTATTAAGTTTCAATATTAACGTGTATAAAAAACAGAAAGGCCCGACAATAGGAAATTACGTTTCCTCAATTTCTTCTGAAAATAAGGTGTCCACTGAACTGGAAGAAGGAATACAGATTTTATTACTCACGTTTCATTTCATCATTATTCAGCATTCGTTAGCCGTAAGTCACACGATTGATTGTAATTAAACCTGAATTGCGTAAATCTCAATAATCTCGTGAGGTCGGGCTTCTATTGTATTTTCGCTACTGCAGCCTTGACTAAATTGTTTCTAAATCGTTTTTCAGAAGACTACCCGTGTGTCTAATGTGGTTAAATAGATGTCTGTAACGTATAATGTTTCTAGTTATAACGAAAGAAATTGACGTGACAGATCGACATCGGGGCTTAACCAGGTTACGATATTATGGGATTATTTCAGTTACTTCATCGTGATATTTTTTCAATAGACCTGCCGCCTGCTCATTTGGATGCGAGTCTCGCTCTGTCGAGAACGCTTCCGAGCCCGTGTCCGCCGCTGTGCAACTTCGTGTTGACGGGACAAGTGAAAGAAAAGAGGAAACAAAACCGAAAAAAGAAAAGACCGAACCTCGCCGGAACCTGCCCTTATTCTGTCACCGGCTAAATATCTCCTCCGACGTCGAAGGAGCAGAAGAATCTCTGTTTAAAAAAATATATATAAAAAAGGAAGGATGGAAGTGGTGGACTGGAGATGAAATTCCCGTCACGATCCCCCACCATGTCCTCCCGGCCACCAATTATGCCCCCGTTTATTCCCCGTGCGTACATCTCCCCGGGGGCCTTATTCGGCCACCTTTCTTTTATTCTCTGCAATTTGTCGAACCCCGAGATAAATACAGTCCTCCCGGTACTTTGTTCATTGCTACTTGAACAGGTCGAAAACATTTGAGAAGCGAAACATTCAAAAGTACGCGTTTATATACCTAGTGATGTCGGCGTTTCAGTTCAAAATCTGGTCATGATAATTTCGTGTACTCTTAAAGCTGAAATTGCGTTGGAACGCATACTATCATTTGTTCCACTCTTGAACACATACCCCCTCCTACTTCGTAAAAACATATTAATTATTGTAATTGATCTAAAATATAGCTATTATATATTTTATTGGAAAAAATCGAACTGAACTGACTTGCACGTAAAATATTGTGTGAGTCCACCACTAATTTATCTATTCTTGGTTTGTCAATCCTGCAGTCCATTTGCAACGAAATGCTTCTTTTTGATATTTATAGATGCGAAAGAACCTATTCGCGATCTAGAACTGATGTGCTCTAGTAATTAATTCGAAATAAACTGCCGGAGTAGACAGCAGTACAATATTAAGTAAGCCGGGATTGTAGGAGCGGTCGTAGTATTTTTATGGGGCTGGCGAACCCCTTCACCCCCCCCCCCACTATTGTTTAGCCCATCCCTTAGGTCGGGCTCAGTGTTCGGTTCTAGACACAATCCCGGGTCATTTCAGTTGTCCTTTTTCGACCGTCTATTTCCCCGTTCCTCCGGAACGTGACTTCGGGGTCGTCGGACCAATTTCCAGTGGAAAAACTCCACGGGTGGTCCTGCGGCCTCAGGTCCCGGCTTTTATGGCCGGCCCCTGTTGACACGTACGTCCGAGCGACCTCCGTCCCGACTTTGGTATAATTAAGCACCGCTGTGAAGTTTCACGTCCGCCCGAGCTTGTGTTCTGAACCGAAGAGGTATTACCGCAACGACAGATGGAATCTAATAGAATATCAAAAAAACCCTGGAACCCTGATGGATGTTTAATTTTGCAATGTGCTTAACTAATATTTCGTCAGCGAAACTGAATAGTGAAGCTACACAAATCGAGTTTTTATTTTTTTTGCGTAATGATAATTAATAAACAAGGAATCATATTTGTTTCTATATTTAAAAAAGTATGCTTTTTTCTTTTCTATCAACTTTCTCGATTTCGCAATGCCTAAGTAGTCTCCACAATCTTTTAATTTATCATTCTTCGAACTTAATATTTTTTTTATTACCAATAATATTACAATTTCGGTCAATTCTATGTTTTATTTCATGGGTTTTAGCCCACTTGTCGCTCACTCCACGATCGGAGATTGCCAATCGAATGTATAAATACCCCGTCGTACACTTCTGCGGGTGTCCGCCGTTTGAATGATTATCCATTTTTTTTTCAATCCGAACGAGGCTGTCTATTTCCAGACGGTCCCGGTTTCCATTGTACGGGAGGCTGGCCACAATGGCCGTCCCAATAACGCGTCCCGGGGTGGCAAACCGCGCGAAGAATGGGCCCCATTATGGGACGATCGGCCGGCCCTCGCTAAACGCCCGCCAGTAATTACTCTCCCGTAGGCACAATCGGAATTTACGCACACGCATTAAATATACCCCATTGTTGTCTCCCAGTCTCCCATTATTGTTCTCGAAAGTTGGCGCCATCACTCGGGTCGCGCCTCCAGCCAGGACGCGTTCAGCATTCCAATCAATATATTTTACACAAAATTTTATTTTGCGCAATCAACTTATACAGTTATAGGTGCAATCGATACATGTATAGTTTTCGCGTGTTAGTCTCGGTAAAGAAACCACCCACGAGTGGGTTTGGATGTGGAGAGAGGCGGGAGTGGAAATTAAGGAAGCGTGATTTTGCGACTTCGTCGACTGTCGGTATATTGAGGTCATTATGGATTGTTCGGATAGAAACATACCAGGGAGCATTAAGGATGGTACGAAGGACTTTTGATTGGAATCTCTGGATGGGGGCGATGTTGGATTTCTCGGTGGAACCCCACAGTTCTATTCCATAAGACCATGTCGGTTTTATAATGGATTTGTATATTGTCAGTTTGTTGTCTATTGAAAGTTTGGTGTCCTTTTCAAAAGAGGCCTCAGCAGTCCAAATTTTTGATTGAGATCTGTTCTTTTGAGTCGCGTATGGGGATTCCACGTGACACAACAAAAAAATAAAATAAAAGATATAATTTGTCACCGGTTCATGAAATTTCAGCTCTGTCAGGGTTTCAACGTCAGGTTTCTGCATTTTTCTGACCTCTGGAAAATTTTCCACTGAAAATTCTTATGCAAATATCCCAGGGGAGAACTTCAAACCGCCTCCGTGAGTCATCCCGACCGGGCTCAAGGCCGTTCGGTTCTTGTCCAATGGGCGAACGCGCTGTTATTATTACGCCCTGTAATTCGACGAATATTCTGTTTTTCAATCTTTTTATCTTTTTACCAATCCAGTCGTTTAAATCTTGGACGGGTTATAATTCATTCCGCGCCCCCCTTAGCGGGGGTCGTTGGCTGCCGGTCTGCAGGATTTAAACGGTCCCGCGTTTATTTCACTCGGAGAAAATTGGCTTACAATTTATTTCATTCCACTCTTCCGCTTGAATCATAACTCATTTACGATCGCCTATTTCGAAAATGAAATTTACGATTATTGGATTGCGTTTTTCATTTAATGGGGTGTTGCTTAAACTGTTGTGTCAATTTATTTGGCTGTTTTATCCGAATTTCACTTTTAATTTGTAGTAAATATGCGATATCATTGATTTATACTTACAGGATACTTACGATGGTAGTAAGCTGTTGAGACACGTTATCATGAGTTCGTTATCAGATAGTTCCTATATCGGTTTTAAGCCCTATTATGACGATCGGAGTTCAATAAATTTATTCTAACCCGTGTCTCTAACTGGAGGAATTATTTTTTATTTTCAGGATGGAGAAGACGACAGCTATTCTGGCGCTGCTGCTGGTAATGGCGGCCGTCGGGTCGTGTACCGGCAAGCCGGCCAAGAAGGAGAGCAAGATAATCCACTCGAACGATATCAACATCCGCATCCTGGAGAACGACGACGGGGACAGCAACAGCGTACCGCAGTCGGGCGGCTCCTCGTCCACGGAGAAACCCAAGCTGCTGCCGATCAAGATCGAGACCGAAGGGAAGAAGAGGCGGACGGAGGATATCCTGAGGCATCTGGGCATGTCCAAAGTACGAACCCAGGGCAACAATCACAGGTCAGTTACAGCCCTTCATATATAAATGGCGCTTTGGCAAATTTAATAAATACCGAACATCTCTAGAGTACGTAAATCATCGTCGTTATCTTTCATCCGACAGTAGTAACTATTGTCTGAAACATTATTTTCATAAGCCAATAATTCGAGTCAATATGAAATAGTGTTACTTCTTGCCAACTTCTTCCAAGTTCTTTTACCAACTCCAATAAATGTATTAAACAAGTTTGTAGCGTTAACTTTTATCTTCGGCAGCTCGACACATATTTCCATATTTGGAAATCCATATTGGAGATCTCTGTGGCTCGGGGAACCCAAATAATATATTACTGAGGGTGTTTACACTTTTGCAGGAAGAGGTTGGCCAGCCAGTCGAGGAAGTCGCACAACGAGAAACACCTGGAGGACTCGCACGTGTACGTCATAAAACTGCCGGCGAACAAATACTACTACGATCACAGTTTCGTGAAGCCGGCGCCCGAGCACCACCACCACCAGCCGCAGCACCACCAGCAGCAGCACATCAACCGCATACCGCTCAGCTTCAAGTCGAACGGCAAACCCGGCAAGATCTATCACTACAACCTGCCGGTCGTCAAGAAGATGATAGCCAGGAAGACGGGAAACGCCAAGATAATGAAGGAGCACGACGCCAACCAGGTGATTATCGGACGTATATTTATGCCAGGTGGATGGGTTGTATTAGCGTTGAATATTATTTATTGCCCGGGTTCCACAGGGGAGGAAAAGCCAACCTTTATAGAACCTCCATCAATTTGTCTCACGTCCCTTGTTTTACAATCACCGGGAAGTTTTATTTTTGCAATAAGTTACCTCGTCTCTACCCCACCGATAAGTTATAAATGATGATCACAGCATCGAGCGAAAGACCACAGAAAAAGATCACTCAGAAAACTAAGGAATCAAACCTGAGTTATATTGATGTGGCATAGTATTGAGCGCGCCAAATGTGTCTATAAAATTAATAAATTCGGAACCCGTAGGAGTGGAAATTTGGACGTCCGAACGCCCGGCGTTTCCGCTCACGAGTTTCAGAGAGATACCATCTGTAAACTGATCCCTCTTCCACCTGTTTATTCCCCCCCTTTTGAACTAGCCGATACTCCTCTTCGCCATCTTAATTGGCCAATAATTCTTGTCCGTTCGTCGTTTTTTCGAATCCTCTTCAAGGCCGGGCGCCGTACGTCGTGTACACGTACAGAATCCGGGTGGTTCTACATGCTTGATTCTGTCCAAGGTTTCTTGTAATATTGGCCGAGAAGAATTGGGGTTCGGCAGACGGGCTGTGGGCGGAATCGCGTCCGACGATTAATTCAGCGTTCGAATTAATTACGAATCAAGCGCAAATAACTCCAGAAAACTCGGTTCTAATTGGTGGTAAAACCGTGGGAGTTTGACTTTATTTTAATTACGATATATTACTGATCTTTAGTTGTAGAAAGGATTCTGTTGAGGCTGAAAAACAGAGGTCCTATCTTTAATAACCAGTTAACTGTTTAACCGGCATTTAAAGTACGGTAGACGTTTTGCAGTGCGTTTGTCGATAAATGTATTTCGTGAGCGTTATGAGCACCGGTATTAAAACGACGATTTGCACGTATTTTCTTTAAATATAAGTGTAATTGATTGTGTTTTATTTATTTCAGGTAATTAAGCCAGGTCCCATCTGGCCGAAGGAAGAACAGCCGATGCACTACAGGCGCGTCTCCTACTTCAAGCCCAAGAAGCCCTCCAAGCAGGCTTTTCACAAATATTTCCCGGGCAACGGCCGACCCCACTCGCTCTACATCATCGAGAGGACCCGGGAGTCGTCGCCTTCCCAGCCGCTCAAGCTCTAATCCTCTCGTCGTCCTGCACAAAAACCAGATAATAGTATAAACAGCAACAAAAACAACAACAAAAATCCTAAAACAAAACGAAAATCCTTCCTCCAAACCCAATTTTGATGATAATCCTTCGTCGGACGAGCTTACTTAAAGATATTTAAAGATTGAAAAAAATGGTGAAAAAATTTTTTTGAAAAACCGGTCTTGGCCCGGTCGTACAAGAATTGAGACAAACGTCGTGGTGCGGGCCGAACTCGGTGGACTTTCGGTTCTGAAAAAACGGTTAGCGGCATCTCCCATAACGTGACAAATTAAACAGGTTATAATGGCTCTGAGTTTAAAGAGGCACAAGTCCAATAAACCTTGATATCGGTACTAGAAGGAAAATGAACTTTGAAAAATTTAATCTCAATTGTCCACCGCGTTTCCGGTCCAAGCCCCCCTACCCAACCCCTAATTATTTAGGCCGGGGTGGAAGTGGAAGCGTCCCCCGGAGGTGTCCTTCCGAATTTCCGACACCGCCAGGAACGCCTCATCAACGGATTTCGCAGGAATCCGGGGTTGTGGGAATGGGGGATATAAACAAAAGTCGATGTGATAACAATTGACAGGATAGTAGACGGTTTGTTTGTGTTCAAAATTCCAATTTGGTTCTTATCGCTGGCGTTGTTCACACTTGAGTATATAACGGAATAGCAGAAAAAGAAAACTGGAAATATTGTGTGTAATTCTCGTACGAAGAATCAAAAATACGTGTATATTTTTTAGATAAGCATTGTTAATTTAGATGATAATGTTAGTTATGTTTAAATTATGTATACTATGTACTATAAATTTATTTCTTCCTTCGTTCTCTTCTCTCCTTCTTCTCTTTCATTTTCTATTTATAAAACGCGGATTGAGCCCTTCTCTCCTTTTTTTTCGTGACACTTGAAGAGAACGGGCCGCCACCATGAACAGCTCCGGATCATCGGCGGAGCAGAGAATTCGAGGTTAAATTAAGAATATTTTCGTAAGAGTAAGGAAAGAAATAATAAAAAAAGTTTAATGGCCGCTTAATTGTTGATGTTTAATTGACAATCAAGAAGAATCATTTTGCAATACTTTGTAAATGTGAAAGGAAAAAATTAAATTATACGAATTTCGGAATAAAAAATATTTATATAAGCTTTAATATTGCCGTAGATGTATGTAGTTATGTAATACCTGTACTTGAGTACCGAATGCATTTTTTTTGTATAGACTTTTTTACTTTTTAAGAACTGATAGATTTTATGTAATAAAAAATTTATATTTATGAGAAATAAATAAAATATTAAGGTGCAATAAAAGTGGTCGGAACATTTTATTATACCTACCCCTTATCGCATTATAGTAGGTGAATATAATAGTAATTGAGATTGAAATTGTTTCATTGTTAATATTTCTGTAGTTTATATGGTCTCGAAAGATCGCGGACGTAGGTATTACAATGTGCAGTATTATTTTGGTATGGCAGCGATTGTGTATTTTCTGTATCAGAATTGGACAGACTATGATTGAAAGCCGAATCCGCTTTTCAGGAGGCTGAGTGCAAATAAACCCACTACGAAAATGGTAGTTCACCATAAGTACTGTTCACCAGTTTAAAATATAAGCTTAAAAATAAGTGAACTTGTTTTTTTATCGCATGTTATATTTCTCTGAAGGAAATGAGAGTCGCCCTATTATTCGAGCCTGCATTTTTACGATTCACGCTCAGACGGTTCGACTCGGATAAGAGGGATTCGGCGACGGGCGTTTCGCGAAGTAAACGCCGATTTCTTACCTCTTATTTTATTTTTATTACGGACAAAATCGACAAAGCAGTTTAGTCGGATAATAGGGCCTCGAGATTCGGGTTTATTTCAGGGGGAGGGGATGGCGAAAACGGAATATCCGAACCTCACCCCCCAACGTGGTTGAGCTTCCCTCGTGGAATTGATGGGCCGTGGAAGATTCGCGTTAAGGCAGAGACTTCTCCCTCGCTAAAACCGGCTTCCAGTTTTAAACTTCGAGCTGTGATCGATGTCCGTAAAGTCGGGAACAGGGATGGGGGGGGGGTGCTTTGCTTGGAACCGAGGAAAAATGTCGCTAACGAAGATTCTCGGTACTGAAATATAAATGCCTATATATTAACACAATATTATAATGAAAGGGTAGTAGTAAGCTCTGAAGATGGTTTAAGTACGAAACCGATGTCCAAAGACTTCATTTTCGGAAAAGTGGGGCTCCGCGTTTTTTTTCTGAAAACGGTGTGTGTTTACAGTGCTGACAGGAAGCTCAATCGGCTAATGAGTGCAATAAGACTTGAAAGCGTCCAATATGGTAGAAGCTTCTGGCTTATTGTATTTGTACGATAATTCGAGTCTGTTTGTTCTTCGCGTTTTTTGGTTGTAGGGTGTCGATTGCCTTCATTTCTGGATGCGTGGGGCTCCCCACGTTTTCTGGAATTAGGGATCGCGCATCGCCCTTTCGCCGATATGATATTCCGAACCGCGCACGGCCCAATAGAATTCCCCTTTCTCGTATCCGGGCGAATAAAGTATCGCGAATCGGTGCGTATCATGTGTAAACAGCCCCGGGGTTGTGCCCGGTCTGTCGTTGCGTGGGAATCGACGTCTCAGGGTTGACAAAAGAGCGGTTAACAGTATTACTTTTGTGCCTTAGATACGACCGCTCCCAACCGGGATCAACCGGGCATTGTACGGGCCGGACACGTCCCATCGGTCACGGGCCCCACTCGGTCTTATTTACAGATTTCTAATTGAATACCCGGAGAAAATCCGATTTACTGAATTTCTCTTCAAAGGACGACGTCTCCAGAGATCGATTTCTTTCATCTGCACTCGAACCTCCCGGTCCTCGAGGAGGTTATAAGTGCACTTCGGATACAAGTCGTTCTTTTTTCACTTAGCTATTTATTCCTTTAAGTCATTTCAAGTATGTTCTGAATATCTAGTTAGAATATTTTAGACGCCTTGTTTGGTCAGTGTAACTGTGGTATTATCGTCGTTTCCGAATACTTATTTTCTTATTTGATCGGTGGACATTTGGACTTCATTCCCGTAATTCATGAAATGAATTGATGGACTAATTCATTACGAAATAGTGAATAAAACACGAAAGGGCTATGGCAGAGAAATTGTATTTCATGTCTCTCAACTATAACTGCAATCGTCAACTCAAAATATAAATAAATATAATTGTTAAACTGAATGTAAGTTTAATAAAGATTCTTGGAACTGTTCACTAATAGGCTAGCGAATAAATCCGGTACAAACTTAAAGCATCATAACTTGCTCTTGTGTGTAAAAGCAAGAATATTGGGGAGCTCAGTCTCTCTAACTTTTAAGTAAGGACCAGAGTTGAGCTGAGGGAAAGTATCGAAAAACCTTCTTCGAGTTAGTAACTTTCTTATGGGGGATGAAAGTAAGAAAAATGAGGGATGAATCTTTACATTATATACATATATAAAATTCAGGCCCTCCTACTATGAGAATGTTAGGTGTTTTTTTTTTGGTCGACGGGATTTGCTCGTTTTGAATCCGGCTATATTTCATACAGGCCTTAAGAAGTTTCTGATCTTTCAAGGCTTATACATCTTGACAGGACATGATATATATTTCTTGCCCTAAAGTGCTTTTCGGGCTTTTAATCATTCCGCGGTGAAAATAAAATATCTGGGGATGGGCCGACTGCCCAAAGAGTAGGCAAAACTGTATCATTCAACAATTGACTGAAAATAAATTAATTAATTCATTTTGTTTAAAGAAAGGTCCTTAATTCCTCAATGGAATCCTTAGTGTGCTAAAGAAGTGCGGAATGTCCATAGGAATAAGGACATTTGTAAGTCGAGCATCGGTCCATCGTTGAGCTTGTTCGATGCCAGATGTGGTTCGGAATCGACCGGTCTAGAACGTGACCGGGGTTTGTTCTGACCGACTCACAGACGCCCGTTAGAGACCGCAGCTTCTTTATTGTTTATTGTCTTTCGACCGCTGCCATGAGTTACAAATCATAGCGATTATAATCGCTCTGTAGTAATGTACGGAAAGTGAGAAGACACTCAATGTTCATTGTCAGGACAGAGGTCAGTTCTCAGTGCCCATTAAATTGTTTAATGCACAAAGGGTGCATATATATTTTTCTTAATTCTGAGCGTCGCAAAGAAGGGAGGATCTCGTAAACATCCCGTTCGGCTTTCGGGACCAATGCGGGTCCATTTACGTTCCTGTATTTACGGGCTTTTTGAGTGCCCGTAACAACAGAAAGGGGGTTGGTTAATAATACCGGACTTAGGAATATGTGAATTTATGTTGTCGACCCAGTCCCCTGTATGTGGGCCCACCCAGCAGTCTGAACCCAGTTGAATGTATAGTTCGAAAATTGGTCGATAAGTGCGCCTTTCGCCGCTCTTCACCGAAAAATATCCTAATTTTTCAACCGCTTCCATTCCCTGTATATAAAAATGTAGTTAGTTTAACATACCTGTTTTGTGGTCTGCGTGGGGTTGGAATACCGGTACAGTGAGAGTGACAGTGCAGAGAGGATGCCCGAAAAACATCCAGAGTGCCGAAAGCGACTAACTGAAGATGGCGAGCAGCCGAAACCAGACTAGCAAAATACCAAACCAGCGAGACAGGAGACAGAAACACACAAAATCTTCAAAAATATAGTTTTTTTACGAAAGAACGGAAGGCGCGGTGGATACCGATGGGACCGAAATATTCTTTCGTCCGAAAAAGATGCAAACAAATAAAATACACGATGCCCACTTCCAAAATCCAAAGTTTTCCCACAATTTTTCGAGGCTCCAGACGGATCGTTCTTTCCGTGGCCTATCTTAATTTTTGAATTGCTTAATAACCGTTGACTTAAAGCGTCTCGCAGATGATGCGAAAGTTGTGCCGGCGAAGAGGGGTCCTGTTTGTGGCCTTGAACCCCTGTGGCCCTCTGCTCACATCATCCTCCCGCAACAACCGGTATTTATCGCACAACTAATGTCCCCGCCCTCGCCCAACCAACAATTTACAGCATATACACAGCAGCGTTGGTTTCTTTCAATTAGCGCTTCAAAAAAATATAATATTTTTACGACACACCACAAAAAAACGGTTACACCGAGGTAAGGTCAATAATTAAACGAAGTGGACAGCGTTCAGGCTGAAAATTTGGAAAATATACTGAATAGAAAAATATGTAATTTATGTTTGTATAAGGTATAAATAATGAAAATAAGCAAGTGAAAACGGATAAAATAATAGATCCCCTACTTACGCACCCGTTGCGAACGCCAGATGGGATCTGCGCCCGTCCCATTTGCATTCATCGGTTCGTCCATTTGTTCACAACACTGACCGGTTTAGGCTTCCCAGCGCTGTAGCGCTGTTACTACAGCGTCTACCTTACAATTACGTCAGGATGCTTAATTTACAGCTAGGGCGAGGAGTCCTAGCTTAGGATAAAAGAAAAACGGCATCGGACTTATAATACCAAAGTGAAACCAATATTCCAGGCAGTAGTAGTATCCGTCCGAATTACTTCACTGAACCTTCTACATATAGCATTCGTCTGGTAATAAATTGAACGCGTATTATCGTTAAAATAATGATATTAATATTTCACGCGTTTTATTTACTACTCGAAGTATAAGAACCCCATTTGTCATGTCAAATTTTTTTGATCTCGGCAATAAATTGTTGGTTGGCCGAAGTGAAACTGGTTGCCGCTCAGCCGGCCTTGCATTTTATTATAGGTGTCATTTTTCTAAATGTTATCTGTATTGAAAACCTTAAAATTAAAGTTCGGGGATACAGAGGAATTCTGGGCCAATATTGCGGCTAGGAGAGTGTTAGGAATTTATAATATCCAGATTAATTTACGAATTAAATTTTAATTATTTTTTATAGTAAGACATATCATATTGGACGGCCGGAATAACGAGTCTGACACGAACAGTGATTGTTGGTCAAGATTGGGTGAACAACTAAGCAAGTGAGACGTATTCGTTGAGTCCACGTGGAGGATACGGAAAGTCAGAGTTGATGAACTGGACTGTGATGAATGTCCTCCCTCGGGGATAATAAAGTGAGTACACATCCCGGATGGGCATAGGGCGTGGAGGCGTGCCTCAGGGCCAACCACTAGTCGACAATAAGAAATAAATCCTCAAGAAGGGTAACTGAAATATTACAATATTTTGAAAAAAAACGAACAAATACTGGGCCACCGGGAGAGTGCCGATTCAACAACGCTCGAACCCAACAAGACTGTCTTCAATATCCAGTTGCGAATAACGAAATCAATCAGCTTCGATGTTTTTGAAGTCAGAGAAAAATTATCGAGCGATATGATGAATTATGAAGAGAGCGGAAACAATCGAACCAATTCAGTACCGGGAAACGCGTGACGAAAGTGATTTAAATAAGCGATACGCGGAAGACGCATGGGATAATTAAGAACGAACTGGGGGTCGGAATAATTGGCGCGCGAACGACCATTTCCAAGTAGAAACCCAACAATGCAGATCACAGATTAATACTTAGAAAAAATCTAATATTATTTCCGTCCACAATGCAAATCATGTTGAACTGCGTGCACTTGCAGCCTTGACTTATGTAATTGGGGTCAAATTTTTTTATCAGTGGCAAACTGAAAATTTATGGACGCGCTCTTTAGGATAATCATTAATTTAGGCTGTCATTACTTTTAAAACATAATTTTAAGGACACCGCGGTACCGCCGTCGGCATTGCAGGACTAAGAATGGCCGGAATGATTGAAAATGTTTGCAGACTCCTTTTAAAATAATTACAACGGTCGTGTGTCATTCATTATTGATCCTGACGGTCTCACAAATTGTTTTCGCCCGCAAATGATGATCGTCCGCTTCCCTCCGTTTCCTAATTGAAAATAGAGGCCCCATTAGCCCCGCAGGACTGTTATCCGGCCTAGAAGTGTCCGCCCATTAGCGAAGGGAGAACGCCCCATGTCTGCCAAGAAAAACCGTATTCGCAGGTGAATGGGGTCCATTCCAAGTGAGAAAGGTTTATTATAAACATTTATAAGTTATCGTAACACACCCCGTTTGGAGTGTCAATACTTACTTACTGATCAGGGTGTGAAGGTATGAAGAAACTGATATTTTATTATCTATGATACTTTACTTAATAGAATCATTACAGATTTCATAGACCTATGAAAAGAAAACCTATAACGGTTATAACAAATGACCGATAATCACGAAAGAAGCAATTCGATAAAAAAAACACGGCTTCCATGAGGGGGGGCACAGTTTTACACACTTTCAGCGAGACCCTGACGATGGGACCAGAAACGTCTTCGCTACTGATCTGAACCTGATAACAGGCTTCTTTTTACATCTGATTCAAACTTATATTTACAGGATAGTAGCAATCTCTACGATAGATAATAAAATGTAGAAAAACCTATTAATAACGACCGTAATTTATAGTGCAGGATTGATTCCCATCTACGATGCGATTGTAAATTGTAATTTGAAAACTCTCAAGTGATTGCACCCCGGTTCGTTACTGTGCAGTAAAGTCTCGTCCGCACAATAAAAAAATAATTTATTTTTAAATGCGCGTGCAGGAATTTAGATTGCAGAGTGGATTTTTATTCTACATAAGTGAGTAATCGAACGTTGGGAGGGGGTTCAACCAATCAAGCTCGAGGGTCATCCCTGAAGGGCCCTAAGACCCGCGGGTCACCTCAATTAACCTTCGACAGTAATTCATGCCGGATATCCACCGACCATTTACAAGTTTAACATCTTACAATCAACCCCAGCTAGGGTACATTTTCAGAACGACCAGATTTTGCTTCTGGACTATGCTTGGAACAAGTTCATACAGAGCATAATAAAGGCTTTGAACTATCTTGCTGTTCTCCATTTGGAAGTAAGAATACTCTGTAAAGAGTTTCGGAACTTATTATTAACTTAGCCTAACCAAATATACATACGTGTGTGTACAGCTCGTCATCTTCAGTAGCTCTTTCGTCGGTAGAAATATCGGTTGTCCGTGGAGCATCCTTAGACCCCTCTAGTGTACTAATTACCACTGACAATCTGTAGTTTATCGATGCCTATAAATACTAAAATGTTATCTCAATTCACAAATCAAGGTTTAAAAAAGAAGTGCAGACAGTCGTTGGGCTCGGGCAGGAACGGACGTCTGTATCGCTAATGGTCATAATTTATTGTAGTTAAAAACGCATTAGTCAGTTGTACTCGGTGCAACATATGGCCGGGTGGGGGCAGTTGTCTAGTGCATAACTGATAAGGAGCGGTAGAGGAATTCCTAGAAAAACCGGTGTTTGATCTATGAAAGGCCGAAGCGGTCTAGATTAGACCGCATATTTAGTGAGAGGGGGGGGGGTGACCGTTTTGTGTTTACCAGACGGTTAGTCTGGTACACTCGTCGGTCCGATTTATGGCACCCACTCCAGACCCAAAGAAAACAAACGCCGATGGATTTTCCCATTTGGAAACGTTAAGTTATCGACCCAGCGTACCCACCACTTGACTTCTCGTAAAATAAATATTTTCAAAAATGTCAACTTATTCGTCATTTATCTGGAAGGGTTTCCAGTTCACATATCTGAAGGTAACGAGGGATCGACAATATTCTTCATCTTGAGGTTAATATAATAATGACCAGTATTACAGCAATAATAATTATAATAAAATAAAATAATTTTGCATACAGGGAGATAACAGTATTTTACTTTCTGCGGCTGTGTTCCGTTCAGCGTCAAAAAGGGTTGGATGTGATGGTTTCCAATAATCCGACATAGTCCTGGTGGGTAGTGAGCCAAGTTGTGTACTTAGGAAGCGGATACTGTGGAGACCACTTGTCGGGAGGGAGCGATAGAGGGTGGGAGGGAGGGAGGGGGAAGATAGAGAGTGAGAGGACTCTGTTTTAAGCCGAATTAGAGAAAGAGAGAAGGGTAGCCCTCTGAAGGGGGTCCAGTGGTACCGTCCAACAAAGAGTCCGCATTCATGTACCACGTCCCGGGTTATGTTGAACACATAACAACCCCCTCTGTAGTATTACAGCCCCAAGTAGCAGCCAGAGACCCCACAACACAAGCTATTCCGAACCCCCAAATACAAAACGACATTGTGTTCAAAGAGTGGCAAATAAACCACAATAACGTTCATGTACACTATTATACATCACTCCTGGGATTATTCGTCATCTCTCACTTGTTTGGTCCCATTTTTGACATAATAACTTTTCAGGATTTAAGAAATTCTGATCGTAAAATCGATGATTGTGTTGTTTGAATTAAACGGTGGAAAATTGAAATTGGTCACAATGAAACCTATATGCATTTTTTAAGACAAATTAGCGATGCAAACATATTAAAGTGGTGAATGAATTCTGACTACGGTAACGTTTTGAAACAGTAGTGATGCATAGCGGGCTGCTATTTATGATGTCCAGGAGTCGAGACGGGAAAATCAGAGATTAATTGAAATAACTCGTAGTCTAAACGAATACGATTTAAAGGAATCCGAATTCTTCCCTCCCTTTTATTTCGTTCCTTCTTAAGAATCTGGAAGGCTTTAGCCTTTGTGTGCAAATAAATGCTTCAGAGGACGAACGGCCTCCTCTTTGTTAAGTTGCGCCGTCTCCTATTAATCTTCCTCCTATTTAAAATTCCCCGGATATAGGGACTAAAGTGTCGGGCGAAGATCTCGAGAGCTAAGCCCAAAGTGGAACAAAGCCAGCCGGGAAGAAGTACCATCCTCGAATAGTAAACGATGCTGTGGGTTCTCTGTGTCTGTTCTCGTTTTTCTCTCTTTTGTTGGGTGTGAGCTACTTGAACTTCGGAGAATATTTTCTGAATCAGACCGGCTTCGAAGGACAGCTGGATGAACCGATCGAACCTTTCAAATAAGAAGCCCAAAATTAATATTACTTTTACCAGTAATGGCCACCAAATTATGATGAGCTTTGTGGACATCATATATACATTTCTATTACAATATAACTCATTAAAGAATACCTGTCGGCGTACGGAGTTTGCCGAGAGAAGATAAAACAGTTGTATCTTGTGACTAAGACCTGTTTGAGCTTGTGTATTGCCAGGGGACCGTTCCGCGTCCTCACCAGGTCCATGACGTCCTCGTCGCAGAGGATGCTGAAGTTGCCGTAACGGTCGAGCGTCAAGGCGGCGCTCTGGAGGTCGTCGCACACCCAAGACTCCTCGAACATCCCGGTGTTGAACGTACGCCGGTCCCTGAACAGTGATGACCTCATGCAGGTGGTCAGTCCCCTGGCTTTCACCTCCTCCAGACTGGAGATGTTGGCGGACTGGGCGCTCTTGAAGACCGCCTGGGCAAGACTGGACAGGTAGATCGAGTTGACGTTCAGCTGGTAGAGGGCCCAGAAGACGAAGAGTATCCTGAGACAGGGCCTTCCAGGGGTGATCCACGCCGGCTGGCCAATCCCTATCCTGAACACGTCGAAGAAGGACGTGCCCGGGCCGTAGTCGCTCATCGCCCAGAAACAGACCGACACTATCAGATAGACTGCGACGACGGGAATGAAAATGGAACTGTCCAGGATCTCCCAGGGGGCTTTGCGCCCCGCCGAGGGGACGTAGAAAGCGAAGGAGTTGTAACCGTACGGAACGGACAACCTGAAAGCCAGGGCCCTGGATAACAAATATTCGATCGGTACATTAGATTACGTGTGAAGCTCCTTCTTAGATATTTAACTTACGCCCAAACCAATCTTTAGTTAGGTATGATCCAAAAAACGAATGTTATGAAAATATTTACAACACCGCGGATAAAATTGTTTACGGACACCACAATAAACCGCGTTTATAGAATTAAACGTTATAGTAAAATAAAAACCTCTGCCATGTTTGAGTGTATCCGCCGAGGGCGAGATCCGCCCTGCCCCTCTGGAGTTTCCCCAAGGCGTCCGTCCAAACGCCGTTGTTCAACAGCATACCGTGAAATTTCGCATCGGTTTCCGGTTTTGACCAGTTGAGGAATAGACCCGAGCGTCGGGCGATCAACTCGCCCAGTCGGAACTCGACGCCGTCGTCGTAAGGGTCCGAGACTCCCCTAGAGCTTATCAAGTAGGGCGAAAGAGGTATCGAAGAAACGACGACGGTGCAATCGGGGAACGAGGCCTGCGGCAGCTTCTCGGGGAAAACTTCATCGGCAGTCCAGGCGTCCTTGTCCGAGCAGTTCCCCAAGAAGGTCAGACTCGCCTGTTCGGTCATGCACCCGTTCTGCCGATTAAAGGGGAACAGGGTGTAGAACCTGAAGCCGCGCCCTCCCGCGTTCAGGAGCAGGACGAAGTCCACAGCCCCGAAGCGCCAGAGGAGGAAGCACAGCTGGCGGACGTCGAAGACGCCGAAGCCCGGTCCACGGATCGCGATCACGAACCTGGTCTTGGGGTCCCAGCCGGTTCCGCGTTCCCTCAGCTCGGCAAGTTCATTGACGATCTCCTCCGGGGCCGACTCCGCGGTCAGCAGGAAAGTGTCGATCCTCGATCCGAAACAGTCGAAGAAATCCGGACGGGCGTTATCGTCCGATACTATCAAAGCTGTGTGCCCGGCGACCGCTCTCGTGTCCGTTCCGGGACCCGCGTGGGCCACCTTGCCCAGAGCTCCTCCAACGGAAATTCGCTCCAGACAGTCGTCCAAACTCCCCCCCACGGTCAAACCGGAATACATAAGTATTAAAACGCAACTAAGGTAAGAGATCATGGCCTAGCCTACTGATTTCACTAAAACTTCTGACCACGTTTCGGCTAGCGTAACAAGCCCGACAGTTTGCCGACTAATGATGTTCAAACCCGGTGTTGAAAAATTACAAAAAGCGGTCAATAATCAGACAACGTAAACAATGCTTCGAAAAATCATTAGTTCAAACATCGTTAAGTCCTATAAATTTTCTTATATCGATGCCTTCAATCAAGAACATATTACTATTTCATTATCTATCGGAAAGTTTGGGCAACACGAAGCCTAATACTTTTCTTTTTATTCCTTTAACTTTTAAGAATTGATTCAACAGCCTTAAGTCTAGAATCTGGTTCAGGTTTATTCAAATGACGTTAGTTCAGCTCTTTCTTTTATTTGAAATAATGAATTCGAGGTATTATACTTCGGATTCAATCCTCGAGTCGTAGAGGGGTGTCGACTGTCCTTAAGCAGTCTGAAATTCTCCGCGTCAAAAACGGCTATCTGCCAATCAGACCGCATCTCCATTTTAAGATGCCGCCGCCGCCGACTATAATTAAGCCGCCTAATGGCCACCCGTCGCGTCCCCTTATCCAGTCTCTCCAGCTTTTCCAGTTCCCCGGGGGGGCATTGTTCGCTGGGAGATTTGCGAGGAGGCCGTGTGCCTATCCGGAAGGCCGGTGGGGGACGGGCCATAAGGCCGACCAACTGCCTCGAACTAACGCCAACCGACGAAACGGTACGACCGCCTACCGTTAAGCGTCCGTCTTCAGTAGCCGCGAAACGACAATAGAAGTTCCGCTGACAGTTAAGTGGAAGCAGTACTGGGATTCAGCCCACAGTGCACTCAGAGCCCTCCAGTCTGGAGAAATTGATTTCAATTATCAACGAGACAAGACTATAACATTGCTCTGCATATATATTGTTTAGTACCGGTATTTTTACAACTATTCGTATATTTACTAATTAATCGTACTTCATTTTAACCCCTGAAAATAGAAACGTCCGGACATCAATTTATTACTACTTCACTTAGCAATATTACCGGGCTTACTTATGAGTCAGCGACACTTGTAATTCAATAGCTCCTCTCATAAATCAAGTTTATTACGCGAATTTTTATTATCCTTAAATTCTAAAATCAAGGCCTTTCATCTGCTTATCGAGTAATGTTAGAAGACTAAAACGCTCCTTGGGAAGACACGAAGGCGCAGCCCCTACGGCCTTCTGCAGCATAGGGGAGTCACTGATTTAATACTGCCAATTTTCCCGTTAAATCGAGCCTAAAACTCAATTCTCGCGCCGCGTTTTTGCATCGATCAAAAATCATTATTTTATTTCTTCCCCTTTCGGCCGTCGGCTTCCGATTTTCGATTTCGCGCATTCAGCGCGCCATTACGCCGTATCAGAAAGCGTATGGGTAGGCGCCTTCTCAGTATATATTTACTACAACGAAATATAAACAGCGGACTGCGTGGACTACAATTGACTACGAATCGGTCTCAAATATATTGAGAATGGTAAATTTAATACGGTTGAGCCCATATGTAAATAAAGTACTCAGGTAGTCAGATTCAGATACTTGATGTTCGGAACCTATTGACATTTAAATAAACAAGTTCCGAGCGTTTGGGGTTTAAGTCAGTTTCCTCCTGAAACACTTCTGAGTTTTCCACTTAAATGAAAATCGGCGTGAGATCGTGGCCCGCCCGCCGAGGCGAGCGAACCGACCCCTCGCTAAGAAAGAAACCATCGCGATACGCTCCGGGGATCAAAACACGTTTCACTTCTGACATTTTCCGCACGCCCCCCCCCTCAGTTTTTCCGGCTTTTCCGAACCGCCGCTTTTATCACGTCCTCCAGCCGATAAACTGTTTTTACGGGGCGGGTCGGGTCCGACCGTCACACGGGGGAATTTCATGCTGGAATTTCTTCATTCCGCGGAAATTTCCGACAAACCCATAACTGTGTTAAATTATTGGCCCTAGACTGCCTTAAATTGTCTCTAAAATATATTTGGACGTAAGCTAACGGCCATAACCACGTGACCGGACTGAAAAGCGAACAGGACTTTAATGCCAGAAAATAATTTAATTTATTCTTCCAATTCTGATCAATAGAGAGGATTGAAATCCTTTACCGCGTATTGCAAAATGATCAAAGTCATTTTTCCACGTAAAAGTTTCTCAAATGCCTTATAATCTTCAGAAAAACATTTTGTACAACCAGGAAATAAATACCGCGACGAAATTAAGACATCACTGTTCGATAAGACAATAGAATTATACTTAAGAGTTGTTAACTTTTTTCGCGGTCCAACCCGAGTAATCACGATTTTATTTTAAGGAATGGCAAAATTACAGGAACCCATTGTTGTTTTTCGGCGTTGTTTTGCGGCCTACAACAATGATGATGACACGATGATGATGATGATGTGGCATCATCGTTCGAATCGTCGTTTTCCGGGTTCGACTCCCCCGTGCGAAATACCCGGGATTGGAAGTTCCTAAAAATAGTATCGGATTTTGATACATCAAGGACGCCCCAGCGGTATTGTAAGTCCGAATAATAAGAAAAACATTTTTGGACGTGATTTAGGCGTTTCTGTGTCTCCTTTGTAGCCTCCTATTATGATTACGAGCTCAATTAATTCTTTTATTAGTTACTGATTTTTAAATTAAGAGGTTCTGATACTATTTTTAATGCTTGTATGACAGGTTGCATTACTAAATTAATATACCAAATATCTGTAGTCAAAAACCTGACGACCATTAGTATTAAGGCAGACAGAAAATTGTAGACAGACCCATTTCTGTGTACCTTTTATTTCAAGTGATTACATAAAATTATTTTTCGTCTTTACTTTGACAAAAGTCGCTTGGAGGAAAGCAAGTTGGATTCAGCGGTTGGGTTTAGACCACTGTTCTTTGACACACAAATCTTATTAAGCAAAACTGGAGTAAAACGAAATTTATTTATGATATTAGACTACAACGAAATTGTTTGTCTCTTCGCATTTTCTTCTTTATTACATCGTAAAATGCGATACCTCACTGAACAAGCTAAATTAGTTCATTGTTCTAGTAAATCAGTCCACAGCACTATGGTAGTATTAATCGAAATGCGTTTTGATAATCTCAATTATTAACTATTAAAATTCGATGCTTTCAATGAAAACATAATTCAATTATTTGAGCGGCTCAATCTGAACTTGGTTCCTACCGCAAGAATCGTCAGTGTTTCTTCTTTCGTTTCCAAATAAAATTGTATTATATATGGTCAGTTTTTGTCTTTCATTAAGCTCCGTTGGTCTGATAATACTGTAAAGTCTTGGTTTAATCCAGGTGTGTTGATTTAGAGATTATATGCGGGTTGTCCGCCCGGCATATTTTATCTAGATAAAAGCAGGAAGCTACTTAACCGATCTCTCCCAGGGCCCAGCGGCCGATTCTCCGATCGATTAATTCTTACCCTCGAGGACTCTCTTTCTCTCGCTCTCTCTATTAATATGGTGATCTTCCCGCTTGCACCGAGATCGGTCGGCTTATCTGCACTTTACCCGGAAGCGGTCATTTCATTAAGGAAGAAATCATCGAAAAATTCTTTCGGGCAAAAAATGCCCTGTTTGTTCCACAGTATTATTGTGTGGGGAAGGTATACCGCAGCGACGGAGTTTAACTCAAATTTCATTTTCAGATCCAATTCAGATTATGTTATAGTGTGTTCCGAGATTAGATCAAATAACTCCCGCGCGCTTCATCTCCTAGAGGTTCGATAGGTCATGAACGGTGTCCCTGCCTTGTTGTCCAGGACAATAGTGGCCGTTCGCGGTATTTTTAATGTCCATTGTACTAACGCTGGCGGTACACTGATGGTACTAATGGTCGGAGAGAATATCATTAATGATCACTCTTGCAATTATCCGTCCCGGCTCGTTGAATTGGTCCTGAACCGGTTTCGGTTTAGCAGAAGTTCAAACAAACGGTATTCTAAATCCTCCTAGAAGATAGAATAATAGAAATAAAGAATAGTCGGTTGGGGGGGGGGGTTGACCGGCAGTAAAATTCAGAATTAAATGACCCAATCCTCTCGTACAGAAATTGGTATCCTATCCCATTTTACGATCTCCAGAGTTAAGTGGTTTAGTTGAGTTAAGTGGTTAAGGTCAGTAGACCGTCCCAGGAGAAAAAATGCCGGAGGTATTCTGAACTATGTCAAGCAAAAGTTGTGGTATTGCAAACACACAAAAAGGTATTCCAAAATATAACTTTTCCCAATTTTTTTTTATACGATAGAAACCGGTAGTTGAGTGAAGATTTTGCGGAAATTCGAATTTTTGTACGTCCGTGAGTTAGGCGAGCTAGGTATGTTCGTGTCCGTGGCCGGGAGCGACCATATGGCCTCTATCTGGCATCGGTCATCTGAGGTTAACCCGGGGGCGGCGTGCACTATTGACCTTCTCTGGTCAACCCCGGGGTATACAACACCGGCCGATTCCCAGAGTACAGTTATGCCGGAGGTGGGACGGCTCCACTCCCACGGACCCGGGAGAGAGAGAGAGAGAGAGAGAGAGAGAGAGGGGGAGCTTTTTATTGCCGGCGGTGCAGGAACTCGGACCTCCTTGGACGAGCGTTGAACCTTCCCGATGATGGGGAAACGCCGGAAACGAGGCCGGCGGACAAGGAGGCACAGAAGATAGATTATCTCCTACTCTGTGTTTTATGGCCCCTTCGTGATTTATGAATAAAACCGAACGATTTTGAGTGAGGCTCTGCTCGTCGAATTTTCACCGAATAGGGCAAACGCCGCAGGAAGAAGTTTATATTGAACGGTTTATATTGAATATTATCGCTGACTATTCCGAAAGCGGACAACACCCGGATGACCCTGGGACGAAAACCCTTCCAAACGGATAAAATCCCGAAGTATTATGCGATGATGTAAAAATGATATGTCAACGAAGAATGATCTCCAGAGACCTAATATTTTTTGTATAAATTTATTTAAAAATGTATCGATACTTATCCATATCTACCTCTCTATTTGTCTCTCACTTATAACGTTTTTATATAGCTTTAACGGTGTAGATATTTAACCTTTAAGATAGCACTAATGGTTTATATCATATTTATTACTTATAAATTCTACTTTACGGATCAGAGTGGTAAGGATGTGTTAAATTGAACATGATATCGTGGCTCACGAACATGGATGTTCATGGAGGGCGAGCATGATTCCAGCTCGGTTTGAGAAATGTTGCCTTTCTTCGTTATATATAGATGGAAGATAAATACTATTTAAGGTATTTGTCCTCCAGTAGTTGAAATTTGTATCCACAGTCTCCAATTTTTTCAAGTCAAAATTTCACCTAGTTTCTTTTGACTTTTTTTCTAATTCTAGTAATTTTTATTTCAAAATTGAACTTTGGGATTAGATTTATGTATTCGGTAAAAGGTTTCCGTCTATGCGGGATTTACGGAAGGGGCGTTATAAAAATAAATTTCGATATTAAACAATTCAATGTTATTGCTGTCACTTCTTACACCAATTTTTTTACAACGCTCGTTTAAACAACTAATGCTAGAAAAAATATCAGTGCATCCGAAATAAACTATATAAATTTAAATTCATAATAAAAATCCATAAAAACATTCTTTACTATTTACACACAAAAAAATCTCATTTTCTCTTTTCCTAGACAACGATTCAACGCCTCTTATAAAACATTACAATAAATAAATAAATAATCGAGTCTCCTAGTGTGGTTAATGTTTGAAAAGTCCCTATTCTGTACAGGTTCTTAATATTAACGGGTTAAAATCTAAATTGACATAAATAAATCATGCAATTAGAGATACAAACAAATAAAGAAAAAAAATTATAAAATATCATTCCACTTACAATAGATTAATATAATTATATTACTAAGAGACTAGATATATTTTGAATACAAAACGCAATCAAATTTTGTATTAATATATATCCTGAATTTTGAGAATATACTATCGAAATATCACAACGTTTCGAATCGCTTAGAACGCTCCACAGCCGCCATCCAAACCTTCAATATATATTTACAATGTTAATAATATAAATCTCTCTTCTAAATTAAAAAAAATACAATCTTAAAAATTCGTTACTTAAAATATTTCCATGTGTGACAATAAATCTGGTGATTCTAGTAAAAAAATTTAGACTTTTTTAAAATTTGTTATCTGTTTTATTTGATCTACCTGATCTAACAAATGGAAAATATATTGTTTTAATTTCTTTTATTTACTCAAATTTTCCATCGTATCCAATATGGATTGATCTGGTGTATTTTCGGATGCGGCTCCATTGTGCCTAGCAGTTGATTTGTTGCTTCCTCCCACTAATTTTCATAATTATATTTAAATACCGAATTATAAAATTCTATTTGTATAATAAAAATATATGTATATAGAAAAACTGTTCGCCAATATGGCCTGGACTTATTTACTAATTACTAAATTCTACGGACGGAGTAGAAAACAATTTTTTTTAACAAGAAAATAGTTATTTGTTCGGTGTACTGCGTGACGATTTCTAAAATTCTAGACTGGGGGGGTCGGTAAAGTGTGGCCGGCGTGCCAAAAATGTTTCATTTTTAAATTTTTGTAAAAAGCTGTTTTAAAAACAAATTTGATGAAATGATTTCGATACAAATAGTTTAAATCCAAAAATTGAAAGATACTTCCCTTCAGTAGTTAGACTTATTACTTTTTAGACTTATGCTCGGCAAGATATGCATACATGTATATAAACTAGCGCGGTATTGGTTCAATTGTCATCGGAATACGATAGATATTCGGTCAAACTTTTAAAGAAGGAAAAGGAGTAGAAAAATATCCCGACTAAAAGGGATACAGAAGAATAAACGTTGTGAAGTTTTCTGGATTCGCGAAGGAATTGAAGAAACATTATATATAAAAGTTACGGGTAAAACAGAATATGTACGTTACGCAATGTTTAAGATGCAATGTCGATATATGAACGCAGCAAGGCGGTTTTCAAATATTACTTGCGATACAATTAAATTAAGGCTTATGTTATTTTTGTAGTATTGTAGTAGTAACTCCAAATTATTGGCACGCAAAGCCCAAATTTTTTTTACCGACTCCCGGCAATATTCGATTTTGCCGAAACCTCACAATCAAGTCCAACCGTCACTGGGACACAACAAAATACAGAATAAAATTGATTAACAACGTCCTTCGCACACTGGAGGCGTTCAAGGGTAGAAGTTCTGGAGGCCGTCGTCGTAGAGGGTGTTGTAGGTGTTCCTGAGGAGGAAGATGTCGGTGGGCCGGCCGTTGAAGAAGTAGGGGCCCTTGTCCAGCGTCGTTATCTGGGAGTCGGGCAGTAGGGGGGCGGCCGTCGTGGTCGGTATCTGGGCCGGGGCGGCTGCGGCGGCCTCCACGTGTAGATGCCGGTCGGCTTCCCGTTGGAGACGAAGTTGACGGGTAGGTTGATGAGCGGGGAGTCGGGGCGCTGGGGGACCGGCGGCGGCTGCAGCGTCGGCGGACGGCTCACGTAACCGACGCCCGGGACGAGGACGTACGGCGAAGGCGGAAGTCGTATGTAGTAAATCGGGGAATTGGGCTTTTGCGGTCGGGCCCGTCCCAGAAGCTCGTTCTCCTCTTGGCCGAGGTTCTCGTCGTAGTACTCCTGGTAGAACTCAGGGTCGGTGAGCTCCTCGACGAAGTACCCGAGGGACTTGGGATCCCTCTTGGTCGGCGCGCAGACCACGGCCAGCGGCAGCACTAGCATCACGCCCACCAGCATCGCTCTCGTCCCTTCACCCATCTGAAAAAATAGTTACCATTAAACTTAATCCGGAAGGTAAATTTTATAGTATCCTTCCTTCGGTAGGAAAGGAATAGAAATGAACCTCAGGAAAATAAATGAGTAATTCCTAAGGTATAAGGTTAATAATTTGAGGTATTTTATTGGAGATACTCGAGGGATCGATTATACTCCTATTAGGCCTCATATTAGACCAGTTCAGAATTTGCCCTCAGTTAGTAAAATTCCGTTTCGGTTCACAGAATTATTATTCTAAAACAAAAGACAGAATGCTTTATTCGTTAAGCATGCTGTCCACCCGAAACCTGTCCAGCTTCCTTGCGAGCGCGAATTATCAAATCCTCGTGGCGAAGTGAAATAACTCGTGGGGAATCGATGAAATTCATCTGTAAACGGCCTTCTTCTAAATAAAGGGCGATGCAGATTAGAGTCTCCACTGTCGAGGCATAGGGGAAACATTTCATGAAATCCGGTTTCCTCGAGGCGGGCTTCGAATCGTTCGGCTGTCCCGCCGTGTAGCGAGTTCAGATTGGCATTCTTCGCCCGCCGGTGGAAACAATGTCCGGACAGTCGGGGACACGTCCCGGCCGCTGTTCGCGGAAGACGCTAAAGCGGCATCAAGGGTACGGGTGCGAGCCGACGGTAGGGTACGAGGACGTGCGTTGAACTAATGGCCCGGCCTTACGTGTAAGTCCCCCAACCCCCACTTTGCCATACTTCGGCCTTTTAATCGTTCATCTCTTCCTCGGACGCCGAGAGCGCCCGTGGAGAATCGAATTTGGCCCGCCGTTTAGCGCCCTTTTAGCACCGCTTTGGGGCCGATGCGAACGCCAGGAATTTCACAGGGCCGGCCCTCTCGAGGAACGAATTTCTTTTAAGGCTGAAAAGTAAGGTAAGATACGACATAAATCAGTCCAGCTTAAGATCCGCCTTTTATATAAAATCAACTACCAAAAACTCAGTGCCTCACTTCCTCAGTTCAGGTAGAATTTGAACAGATTGGGCACAAAAATGTGTTCTATAAAAAAATATTATAAGAAATATTTTTGGATTATTTTAAACACCCTATTGTATCGTCTCTCATGCACGAGAAAAAATACCATCACTGTACTGCATCCGAAACCGACTCACATACACTAGACCTTTCTTCGTATTCCGTTTCATTAAATTATTTTCATGGCCCGAATGAATGGAGTGTTTTCGAAAATATTCAACGCGGAAAAAGATCAAATGAAGAGGGTCTAAAATATTTGGGCCCGGATTATTTTCAGGGAGGCTTTTATTCATGGATTCATGGGCCGGTGCCCGGAAGGTGTGGGACCACCAAAAAAGCCGGGCTTGTAAATGCCAGATTAACATCTCGGCCGGCCCGGCCGTGTTGTTGTTTTTGGGGTGGGATTGATTAATACGGCGGTGGCCCCTGAAATAATAAGAGGCGCGGGGGGCCGTTATTAGCGGGACAACTCACCACAGCCGCCGGTAATCGAGTACCGGAGGAGCCGCCTTCACCCCCCCGGCCCCATGATGGACGGCCTAGGACCAGCCCCACGCCGTTTACCCCCCTCTAGTATATACCACACTACCAGAATATCCATGTGAATTCGGAACTAGCCTGAGTTATTAAAGAAAATAAATCGTTTCTGTAGATTTCGTGTGTTTCTGTCTCCTCTCGCTGGTTTGGTCTTTTGCTAGACCGCTTTCGGATTCATTTTTGGCACTTTGGATGTTTTTTGGGCATCCTCACTGCACTGTCACTGTCACCTGTACTGTGGTGGTTGTCTGTTTGTCGTGTGTATATATATTTGTCTTGTTACTGTGTACCTGAAAAGAAACGAAATTCGCCAGAAAAATAGATAAATAACATTTTAGAAAAAGGGGGAAAGCCAGTTGAGTTTCTTCTCCTTTATTGTCTGCTCGCCGTTAGTGATAATCGAGCATCGATGTCGCCAATTGTATTTTACAGTTGTGACAAGGAAACAGTGAAAAAACACAGCAATTTTGTAATTAAAATGGATATTTCTGACGAAAACTATTTTCGAGGCTGGAGACATGTGGCCGAAGCCGACGTGTAGAGTGAGGGGCTGAGTGATTGGGTGACGGCGTAACGAGCCGGAAAAAGCAGATCGGGTTATCGTCCCGTACGTCAATTTAAAATAAATATCCCGGAGATAACAACTGCCGAGTCTCTGGATATGGCAAACGCGTTCGACCCTCCGGGTTTGGCGAGGGCCGATACGTCGCCTCCAACCTTCTGCCTCTTATACACGAGCCCGTGTAGACTTTCTCAACTGGTCTAACTGGTCTGGTATTTTTTCGTTAAAGACAGGCCCCGCCAATTCCACCAGCATTTCGCTATTACACGCTCGAATGCAGTTACGTCATAATTAAGAGAAAAAAAATTGCGAACGAGTACTCACTGCCCACATTCGGTCCACCAGGTTTCGGATTATAAACCAACACTAATCTCTTCTGATATTTCAGCTTGTGATACTCTATCGGTCCATTCCATAAAACGGTATAGGATTTTTAAATTCTTAAAAGGGGAGGCTTACGGCCTCCCACCGTTGCCACATTGTCCGGGGGACGGAAACGCGGACTCGTCCCTTTTATTTTGTTAAGAAGGATCACAAATGATTCGGGGAAAGCGGACAAACGGACAGGAACCGGGGGAGACCGAACACCGAGGAGGGGCCAATTTCCTGTTGGGGCGTATTACTTTCGGGGGATTTAACCGGATTCACTATCGCGGGGATTCGCCATAGCAACGATGCTCCGCGACCGGTAATAACTTCCAGGGCCTCACCCGTCAAGTTATTATTTCGGTTACTTCGGTACGCGAGATTCACGGAGGATACACATTTTATCCTGTCGGTTTTATGAACTCCTAGTCACTGGTAAACAATTTTAGAATAGGGCGGACTGATAGATTTATCAGTAATATAGCAGAGGACGATACGAAATACGTATCAATTGCGGTATATCAGACTGAAATTCTAAATTCTTGCAGATTTAAAAGCGAGATCTTGCTTTAAATGCGCTACTGACGATGGCGAGAAGCAGCCAACAAATCAAATGACTTAAAAACAAGCAAAGGCACACACAAGAATCTAAAACGATTATCACTCAGTAGTGGTTGAGAAGAAATAAAATTACATAGTTATACCCGATTTTTACACCTTTTATAGCTTCATCGTGGGGGGTGAACACTTTAATTCATTGCGGCGTTAAATATAAATCGAAGGCTAATTGCTTCGAAACGCTTGGCCATTAGTGGTAGCATTAGTGTGGCCCCTGCGCTTTGCCCCAGCCGTACTTTTACCAAGCGCGGTGTCTGACCGCGACGACCCCGATTTAATTTCGGTTCACCTTCCGCACCGACATTGTTTAGAAGGCTGGTTGGCCCAACTTTTCTCATGAATAATCTACATTTTTCCAGAATCAGGCTAACAAATTGAAATATACAGGCTGGTGATTCGAAACGGGACATACTGCAAAAATGAATAACGCCAGGGTTATTGCGTTTCTATATGGACCATTCTGTGGATTCACGCTTTGTACCATCGAAACACAGGCAGGTTAGCTTTGTCCCGGGCTTCCTTTCCGGGAGGGAAAAGGGGAAATCCTCTATACAGGCCTTTGAATGGCCCTCAGGTGATATTAAATACCGGGGATTCTCCATAATTCTTCCTCGGACCCGACATTGCCTCCAGACTGAAGGCAGTAAAATAAGCCGATATCCAATCGTCAATTTTGCTCCAGGTATTGCGCAATAAAATATAAACGATATAGGATTCTCGCAACCAGCCTTATTTACTGTCTAGAAGGTGAAACCGATCTTTAACAGGACATCTATGGTTGGTAAACCGTCGATCGCGAGCTAGCGATAGGTCGCCGGGATATTATTGCGTTTTGTTAGCTCATTGGATATTTCCATATTTGGAGAACAGTTCTTTGGTTCTGAGTCTTATATCAAGGACTAGCTGCTGTCCAGAATGATGATTTTTAAGAAAAATGCTTTCGTTTTTCAGTTTTCCACGTGCAATTGAATTCGAGACAAATACATTTACATTCCTCAAAATTCAATATACAATACGGGATCAATTAAAAGGAGGGTACTGTACTACTCCAGTCTAGAGTGATTCAAGTTTGTAAAATGCAGTATTACGTCCATGTGCTGATTCGAATACCGTGTATAAATGTAATGCATACTATAGGTACATTTATAGGAGAAAGATAATTTTTATTTCTTTAAATACAAATATTATAACGATACAACAATATATACAAATGGTGATTACTGCATGCATTCCGGCCTATTGGCCTTACTACATTTATATTCTTAAATATTATAATACATTGAACAGGAATTTTTTTACAATTTTATTGCGATAGTCGGGAAAATTTACATTAAAAACCCGAGGACTTAAGCTACACTCACTACATTCACTCGCACAAACACATATATTCGGTCACACACTTTGCACCTGCCACTTGGGTTCACTACACTGCTCGCGAAACTTTGTTTTGGTGCACTGATCACAGGGGCACTGGTGACAGCACTATGCACTATAGGCATATAACTGGCACATTTACAGCTTTCACTACACTGTTTCACTTTCACTTTGGTCGGGGGGTCTTTTAGCTCGGCGTGAGGACCCTCCTCCTTGCGGTACGTCTTTTGGTGGCCAGTGGGGTTTTTGGGGTAGCTGGGAGGAAGTTGCCAGGGATTTGGGTGAAGTTTGTCTGTGTTTAGTCGTTATTTTGTCTATTATTTCGTCCAGTTTACCGTTTCTGAGAAGTGCGCACTGGCTGTCTCCGTGTTACACAACTGTTACAGAGTTAAAGAGAAGCGGGCTTGGGAAAGGGGAAAGTTGGGGAGTGGCGAAGGCGGCGGCGAGGAGGCCGGGAAAAAGTTGAACGCTCGACCTTGCCAGGCCTTGTCCCCCGGCGAGGTCGTGGACCTCGCTCCTGCGTCACCTTAGCCCCGAACACGTCCCCCATTATAATTCACGCCCTGTAGTACCCAAATTACGTCGGCCCCCGTTAATCCGTTAAAAAATCGCCGCCTCCTTTCCCCCTTCCCGGTGAAGGCGATACTCAGGAATTGTTTATGGCCCGTCGCAAAAGGAGAACACCGTCTTATAACCTCCGTTGATGGTGACTAATCGCGAAACAGGATTAGTCCAAAGGTTTATCTCCTTGCGGTGTGGCGGGGGATTATCTAAATAGTATTTGGGACCAACGATTTCGGCAGCATGTGTATGCATGAGCCTGGGTAAGAGGACACAGCCCACAATGCCCCTGGGAGTGCGCATGCGGGGAAGAGGAAGGATGGGATCACGTCATGCGGAAGTGCCCGCTCTAAGATGAGACCGTTATTAAAACTAATTGTACTTCTCCACGAATCTTCTTTATGTGGTATTTTCCGAGCTAATTTTCCTATCCTCGTCCCTACTAATACAACAATCACAATATAATATTCAAATTTTCACTCGCGCTTACCCTATGAACTACGAGACCGTGCGCCGGCCGGTATCGAAGTACACATTCCGGGCGTCGATATCTCTTCTCGATAACAACTGGAACGAATCGTCGGACACTATCGACGTGGATGCGGTGGACTTAATACCGGTAAGGAAGAGTCTCGGGCTAAAACGAGAGCGTTCCTAATGCCGGCCCCATTACCCGCGTGGGCTCGGGCTATCGGCCTCCACATCCAGCCCGCGCTTGTAATCATCCAAGACGCCGCCGGCACCTCCAATCCCCGGCCATTAGAGGGGGCCGCAATTTTCAATTTTCCCAAGGTTCAGTTTCCTCTAAACGGTTGGCCTAGCCCCAGTTTTAATACGCGTAATGACGATCGCCCGCCCGATTCTCTTCCCTTTCTTCACTCAACATATTGCATCATCCCGACGTGGAGACCGATTTTCATTCTGTATTTTTCTCGGCAATCCACTATCATTGGCAATGTGAAAGCCTCCATAGTCGCGGGACAGGGATAGCGCGCTTTGCTTGGAAAAGTACCCCCAACAAAGTTTCGCTGGGAGAAACCGACGGGATGAAAGCCCACGATGAATAGGAATAAATTTGTTCGGAAGTAAACTGTAAGGCTATAAAAAAACTGTTTAAGGCTCGCGTGTATTCAACTCAACCTAAACCTAGGCTTAATCTATCTCCTAATATAACTTAGCCCGAACGCCCAGTGTGTGCATTTTTAATGCCACTGGGAGAATGGTACTCTCTATATGTGAACTTAACTCTTTAGGTATGAGTTCGATTAATTCTCAAAACACCCCGTGGCGTCGGAGTAAAATGGACAGAAGCGTCCGTCCACATGTTGAAACCTTACACACTGAACAAGTCGAATTAAATTAAGCCGAGAATTGTAGTTAATCCTGTAAAGATGAATCAAACCTTGTTTGTTCACCGGCCCTTCTCGGTAGAGGGAGGGGGAGGAAGGGCTCGAACCCGTTTTCCCTTTTCCCTTTTCTTCGTTAGCCTGCAATATTAATATCTCAATTCGCTCGGCGGGAGAAATATTTTCCCTACTTCGCTTCCCTTTTGAAGGCGGAAGGGGCGATGCCCTTTTGTGAGGGCTGACCCCGGGGCCCCGGCGAGAGCACAATGGAAGGAAGGGGAGCTTTCCGGACGAGGGGAAAACCGAAAGGGGACGATAGGCGGGTCCAATGGGTGCGACAGAGAGGGAAGGACAGGGAGGGACACACCCCCAATCCAATATTCGGCCAACAAATAGATCTGCAGGTGCATTACTACAGAAACGACAGGCGTAGAGAACAATTACAGTAATCGTGGTTCTCTGTAGTCAGCATTAAAGAAAAAATAATACCAAATATTGTATTTAGATGGATTAGATGAACTTTAACACCAAATTATATTCTGAGTCCAAGAAAAAGGAAATGGCATAGCGGGTTCGCTTTAGGTCTTTCATCGGACGCGCTCCTTCTTCTGGTCTCCGATCGTCTTCCATTCGACAGTTGACATTTGGCAGTCCCAACGCGTTGCCCAACGCGGCGACGCGTTCGGGTGACATTTCCCAATAAGACAACGACGATATTATTAGAACCGCGTTAGCAAAAGTGTTGAGCAACTTCACTAATCTCCGTGTACCGATTGTGAAACGGCGTTCTCCGGTTATTCGCCCGTTGCGAAACAGCGTGATCTAGCGCCTCTTGTTCTCTAGCGGACCGGCAGCACAATAATTCCCGTTTAAAACGTTCGTAGGGACAACATAATTATAAATATTGGGAAACGCGCTCGAGGAATCGATCTGCAGGCGAAAATGACTGAGTTGTTAGACGTCAACCTCACTTTATTAATAAAGACAAGAATGCCGAGACACTAAAAACAGGGAGACAACAATACTATCTATAATGATGATCTAAATATGATACTTCATAAACAAAATTTCCGTATTAAATTTACAGTACGCACTTATTATTAATGCGGTAAAATACTGGGACGATCGTGCGACGCAATTTCTGTTCCTTTTTCTTCCCCCTTGCAGGCCGATCCTTCCTTTCTGCTTTTATTTTTGCCAATGACGAAATTGAGCGAGGTCGGCTGAACCGGTTTCGTTTGCAGGTCCGTTGACGAGAAATGACACAGGGAGACAAACCAGTTGTTCGGACGGAAATAGAAAAGTCGACGCGCGTTTGGTCTTTCTGGTTAGTAAATTAAATTACTGGCATAGGTCGTTGGCTGTCGATGAATGGAACGTGCCCAAGATTAGTGTCGGCCATAAACCCCACCGACTGATGTTCTCAATTTTATTTAACAGCATTAAATAAATAAAGAATGTGAAAATGTTACGAGTAAAGCGGTTACATAGACATAGATTAGCTTATTTAAAAAATTTTCCGGGGTCTTCCGGGAAACATCACTGTAAATAACAGTAAATGTGGATGTTGATGCCTGAGACAGTATTAATAGCTCAACAAGAGCATGAAGTTGTGAAGTACTCAGTGAATTCGTGATTACTGAGTCAATAAATCAATTAGCAGAATATATTCTCAATCCGTATGAAAAGATTTATTTCGGGGTTGGAATACCGTAGATTTCGTGTGTTTCTATCTCCTCTCGCTGGTTCGGTCTTTTGCTAGACCGGTTTCGGCTGTTCGCAATCTTCGAAAGGCAAAGAGATGGACACCCGCCCCCTTTTTAACCGACAACCCGACAAAGACTTTTTAACAGACAACCACCACAGTACAAGTGACAGTGACAGTGCAGTGAGGATGCCCGAAAAACATCCAAAGTGCCAATAGTGACTAACACCGCTACTGAAGATGGCGAGCTGCCGAAACCGGTCTAGCGAAAGACCAAATCAGCGAGAGGAGACATAAACACGCAAAATGTACGGTATTCCAACCCCTCGCAGACCACAAAACGGGTAATGCAAACTGAAGATTTATTCTGAATAAATTTTTCGTAAATAGAGTTGGCGCTCGTCCTGAACCAGTCCCAGTACTTTCCCTTAGAACATTAAACCCGGACTAAAATCTGATACGGATCAAAATAAAAGTTTTGGACCGCGTTCGGCGAAAACATGGCGGCGTATTTTTTCCGACCGCGGTCTCGACAAGCCGCCGACAGTGTGGGGCCCGAACTATAATATCGGCTTTCATGCAAAGCCACCAAAACCTGTCCCGATATCCGATATATCGGAGGGCGGTACACGCGAGTTTCGATTCGGCAGGTTGGGTTACTCGCAAAAAAGTTTTTTTTCCCCCCCGAGTTTCACCCCTTCACGTGACATCAATAAATGAGCGAGTCACAACGCAAGTATAAGCTAATATGAGTCCCTCAGAGGATTAGAAGTGTCGTACGGCTTCATCATATCGCCGAATATGTGTGAAATCATCAATTCGGCACCGGCGAAACTGAATGCCGCCTTATGTCGGCCCTTATACCGCCAAGAGTGATTGGGCCCATTAGCGAGATTCGAGAAACTGTCTTCAGAAGGGGAGGGCATTAGAACAGAGTAAAAAAAAAGCGAAGAAAAAATATTCCGCTAGCCGAGCTCACGTCATTTATCGACTGGTGTCTGAAACACGCCCCTCGGTGTTTAATCACCGACAGCCCACTTTTGTCTAAAAGCCCCCTTTGTGTATCAACCCCCTTTGCAAAAATCACAACTACCCTCTAACGAACCTTCGCAATTAAATAATGCGGAAATTTCTGCCGTTTAAATTTTTTTCATAATTAATCTTCGGACGTGTCGATAAAATATCGAGTAAAAACCAACTGAATAGTTCGAAACTGTCAACAGCTTCCGGAAATCCTCAGAAATGAAAGAGGAGAACACTTCATGAGATAACTTAGGCAGAAAATATACCAAGGAACTTGGGAATATCTAAAAATTATTTGATTTTTAAAAATTCAAAACATGAAATTCCGAATTCGGATAAACAGTTTTTTCTCTCATTCGAGCGTATGAAACTTTCTTCGGTTGCCGCACTACAAAAGAGCCCAGTTTTCTTGTCAAATATCAGCGCATTGTAATTTAATAATTACTCCAGGTTTTTCTTTATTGCGAAAATTAGCTGATTATTAGGACGATATTCGCTGAATGAAAACGAATTTCAAGGAAAGTGTCGTGTCTAACGGTAATACCCGAGTCTGCCGGAGCTGGGAAGAAGAGGAATTGCTTCAGAAGAAGAAGGTTGAATAGCCGTGAGAGCCTCTAACGGGGCCCGGTCCCAATTAAGAGGGCTCGGCCGACGCTTTTTTTTTCGTATATAAACTTAATGGCCCTACTCCTAATTGATCAATTTCAATGAATAAATAGCGCCATCGGTGGAAATTCATTTTGCCCCACGCCGGGTTGGGGGCCCTAATAGCGTTTTATTGCGTATTTTGCGAGCGCATTTTAATTTCAATTAAGGCAAATTAATCTTTATCAAAGTTAAAAACAGATCCGCGTTATCAATTTTTACTTCGGAAAGAGTTACTTCTTGTGGCTTCAATTGAAGGTATTATTTATTTCGGGCGATTTTTGATCTAGACTCAATTGATTCTGTGCAATGGAATATTTTTAGTGTTATCCTAACAGTAAAATACGGTATATTAGTGTCGATGTAGTTTCATATATCTTTAAAAAACTGGACTGCCGTCGTCGGGTCTAAGAAACAACCTCGATTTCCTGTCTCGAGACCAGAAATTCAATAACTAGAAATATTTCAGACTGAATACGGTCTCTCCAATTTATCCCATGATCTGCTGAAAATAAATTTGAATAAAATTCCGGTCCGAACTCTATCGCCCCCAGGTGATTAACTCGGTTAGGCATAATTTAACAATTAGGTCCCGTTGCGAAATCGAATTTTCCGGCACGATGGGCCGTAAGAAGGTCCCCGGCCCCAATTCACTCCGAAAGGGGGGCTGGCTCGCAGGACCTATTTGAAACGCAAATTTAGGGGAGTTTGAAGGGAGGGAAATGTTGTTTTTAAGCCGGCGAAGGGTTAATCGACCGTCTTAGCGTTCGCGTCAGTAACTCGATCCTCCCCCCCGTTTTATCGGGACTTGTTGTACCATTCATTTTGTTTTCAATTCATTATTTCGTACAATGGATTTGCATCTTACCCTCACACCGGTCGTCAGAAAAATCTAATCTGAAGTGATCTGTTCCTCTATTGATAGTATAATAAATTCCTTTTTCAATAACCTCAATCTGATATAGTACTCTCAAAGGGAATCTTTTCTTGAAAACAATATTTTGTTTTTATTTACAAATTGTTATTTATTTGTAGATAAAATGGCTGAACAACAAAAAAATGGCTGAAGAAGCCAAATAAATTTATAGCGATAGTTCAATACTGGGATGACCCAGCAGAATTTTTATTGCGTTGAACCAAAAATGAAGGGATGATTCTAAACGTTCAATCAACGAACTACATCAGTGCCCATTCTATTATTATGTCATCGGTTCGCTAAATTAGTTATTTACATTTATCATCTATATAATTGTGCTTATATAAATGATTACGCGGTTATTGTTATAATGTTATAAAGCCTATACCGTGTAAAAATTAAATCGGGAGAATGAGACTCTCATCCAGTTCCAATAATTACTTACAAAAACGGCGAATACTGTCGATCTTGATTTTTGCCCATCATATAATAATATTGACGAAACCTTTTTATTCGTTTATGTAAAGTCGCAAAATTCCGGTTCTTGAAGTTCCACTCCCGCCTTTCTTCTCATCTTAATCCAATCGTTCAGTCCCTTTCCTCCCTTACCCATCCATTATACCCCCCGCGTCGGCTAAAACGCCACGGACCTAGAGATCTCCTTAGTCCGAAGCCGTAAATGTTCGCATGTTTCAAAAGTGCCATCATTGGGTGGTTCACGCGGAAAAAAAACAATAGATTCAACCATTGTACTAATAACTATAAGTAGTTGATTTTACGAGAATAAAGGGAAAAAATCGTTTATGAAATTCTGGAGGAAGACACGGGGAAAGGCTGAGGGCGGAGAAAAATTTTGAAAAATCCAAAAATTAGGGACACTGAACCGTTGTTTTGTTAGGACGTGCCTGCAGCTTCCTCTCGGAGCGTGATAACGCCCCTCCCTTTCCTCTCGTCTGTTTTTTCTTTTTTACCGCCGGCTCCAGATCGCCGCCCCTAGATAGGAACACCCCGCCGGGGCCACTAATAACCGGACAAACAGACGGTGGCCGGCGATAACCCCGGTTTTATCGGGAATATCGGGGTTGGGGGTTGCCTTTCATCGGACCGCAGACGTCCACACAGGTATTATTCACACACCGGGGCCAGGTATTATTCCCACACGGTCGCGTTCTGGAACACTCATGAGGTATTATACGTTTAAGATGCGATTAAAAGGTGGCGAGAAGCACGGGACAAGACGCAGTATAACAAACATTAGCGGATTGCCGAAAAAACAGCTATTTTTCCGTAAATTTTTTGTGTTTCTGCCTCATCCCGCTCGTTCGGTCTTCTGCCAGACCGGTTTCGGCCGCTCGCCATCTTCAGTACCGGTGTTAGTCACTTTTAGCACTTTGGATGTTTTTCGGGCATCCTCACTGCACTGTCACTGCGCTGGTTGTCTGTTCGTCGACAGTGACAGTGCAGTGAGGATGCCCGATAAACACCTAGACCTTTTGCTAGACCGGTAGCAAAAGACCAAACCGGCGAGAGGAGACAGAAACACACAAATCTACGGTATTCCAACCCCTCGCAGACCACAAAAAAATTAAACTAATATAATAAATATATCTCGTAAACAACTTCAATTATATATCTGCTGGCACGATATTGGGAGACACAAGATGTACAACATATCATTAATAAATGGAATAATTAATACACGGAATATAGAAATAATGTAGTCGTACAAAATAATGTTTAAGGCTCACTGCACTGTCACTGTCACTTGTACTGTGGTGGTTGTCTGTTTGTCGTGTCTCTTGTTATTGTGCTCTTGTGGTATTTTGTCTGTCTCGTTTGAGTTTGTGGAGGGAGTAGAATTTTTTGCAAATCGGCTTACGTCTTTGTCGGGTTGTCGGTCAAAAAGGGGGGGAGGGCGTGAGGTCCTTTAGTAGGATTAGCGGAGCGAACATAGCGTCACTTTGGGAATTCATCATTTCATTTATAATGTCGGTTTCTTGTGCTTGAAACCGGTCTAGCAAAAGACCAAACCAGCGAGAGGAGACAGAAACACATGAAATCTACGGTATTCCAACCCCTCGCAGACCACAAAACAGCTATTTTAAACTAGTATCAATACTCCGTATAGTTCCTGTCGATTATTAAGTTCAGGGCCGAATTTTCATTAAATTAGAATTTTTAACTATATAAAACATTTATAAACTATATAACGACTTACGGTGGTTCCTCCGGATAAACAAAAGGAAACGGAGATTCAATTATTTTTTTAATCAAGTACCTAATCAATTAAGTCAGGATCTCGAAACTTAGCATGGGAAGAATTTTAAAAGAATGCTTAAATTAATTATTAGTAACAGTGCGATATTATAAGCAGAGTCAGAGTTCTTTGTCGACTGCAATCTTGTTCTTGGACTTGGCCGCTACTCAAAGTAAGTCGGATTAGAGATCAAGTCTGGGTTAAAGTTACATAAAGTCCGCCAATGTTGCCCTGAAGAAGTCTCTGAACGCGAGAAGATCGCGGCTGGAGGTGAAGCGGTCAAGAAACGCATATAACTGGCGATATAACCGTTTCTAAAGTTTTAATGGCACCAACACTTCCATCTGATAAGTGTATTAATATTTATAGTTCGCGTTTATGTGTGCTCTGCATGTTTTGTTTAGTACATAAAGCGTGATTATATCAGGATAAAGATGAAGATAGAGATCATTATATTTTATAATTTTATGTCTTTAAACAGGTAACTTTGTCATTAAAAGTATCCTCAACGTTACTCATACTCATACGATACATTTGATTTATTTTTTAAATAATAAATAAATTTTTGCATTACTACCAACAGCTCTTTAATTGCCTTAACTGCCTTAATTCCTCCACAATATTTTATTTAGAAAAATATTTCCTACATGCACCAATATCAGGACGTTTTTTAGAATTTCTGGTTTTTTTTTGGTATAAATTATTGAGCAGTGCAATCAGAGTTTAAGTAATCAACTAATTATTTACTTCAATTTATTAATATAACATTAATTTATTTATATAAACTGATTTTCGTTTGATATGCCAGCCGGTGTGGGCGAGTGTAGCGCTGCGCTATCTGGCAGCCAACTCTCGAACCTCGTCCAAGCCATTGAGCTTCTTCTAGTTCACGGCATCGCTACTAGGTAGCGCTGCGGGCACCCGGCCAAGTCGCCGCGAAGTAGCTTGCATTTAGACCCGCAGCGTGAATATAGAATTCCCACAATTTTCTTTATAAACCCCATTTGTCGTCTGACATTAATTTTCTGAATTATGGAATTTACGCACAGAATGGTAAGAGAATGAACAAAAGGTAAAACAGATGTTTGATGTCTGATTAACTCCTTATTTGTTCACTTTCTTGATGTAGTAAACTATCAACGTACTGGAAATAATTTATTACGTATTTTGCAAAATATTCCCAACTTCTATTAACGGTTTAGCATTTTAATGAAGAAATGTTAAAAATATTAATGTTGGAAATTTTTTCTGTATTTTCATGGAAATTTAAACTACCGTAATGTGTTTCTTCTTCCTTGAATTTTAGAATCTAGGCCACAGAAATGTAATATAAATCAACTTATTTCATGAAATAGAATTTAATTTATCAAAATTAGATTCCGATTAATGGGAACGGAAATTTATGAACAACAGAACGATAATTTAATTCGCTTCCAACAGTTGTAACAACGGGGGCTATAGTTGTCCATGGATTTCCTTCTGGATCGCCGCCCATTCAGATGGTTTGTATCGAAGAATATTTATCTTCATAATTATTTCAATCCACGAATTTTAATCTTTATTAAAATGATTTTAAAAGATAAGCTGCAAGTAGCGACAGCGTATTTTGAATAGGTTTTGTCGAATGCTTAAATGAGTTCGTAACTTAGCCGTTCCAAGAGGGATAAAATAACATTAATTTCGTGCGTTTTATTTACGAACATACGCCAAGATTAATTCATCGTGCGTTCGATCAATTTTTATTACGATTTTATTATTCGATCAACAATGGTACGGCGCCCCGGCTATACTAAACTGGAAGACCGTCCGGTAATGAGGGTTAGTAGCAGATCGCGCCGTATTCATTTGCAATATTGAGAACCCCGGTTTTACTAGTTTTAATCAGCGAATATACTGTATTTGGTGCTATATAATTATAGAATCGATGATAAAATATTAAATAAATATTATTCAGATGGAAGAATTAAGGTTTAATTGATCAATTTATAAGTCCAGAATAATTTCTCTTACCGTAAGTTTCGGATTGAAGTACGATCCGTGAGTCCCGGTCGGCGTTTATTTTTATCTCCTGAAAAAAACAAATATATAAACTATATATCAAACATATAAAAATATAAAATACTTAATAGTCCTAAATAAAAAATATACAATACTTAAAAGTTTTAAATAAGTTCAACAATTTATACACTCTGCAGTGTTATTCAACTCTTTGAATCAGTATTAACTGATTACTGTGTTTCATCTCTTCCTAATATCCTAGGTCGTCCCAAACCTGGGAGAAATGTTTATGACAAACATCTTACGGGATTTTAATGTAGGAGTTTATTTCTATTTTCAATTCTTTTTGTATTATTTTAGAAGAACCTTTGTCCGAACATCATAAATAGCTGTGAAAAAAATCCTTCGTGCGAATTTTCTAAGCCCCGAAAAGTGTTACCCTAGGAGCTAGTCACGTTCGGAGGCTGTTCAAATGCTACTGGCGATGGCGAGTAGCCGAAACCAGTAGAGCCAAATAACCGAGTGGGAACTGAAGATCCCAGGACATAAAATAAGAGAATGTAAAACTGTCCTGATAAATGTTACTTATCGGTCCGACATAGATTAATTTATGACTTACAGAGTCTCAGTTGAAACAAATGAATGTTTGAAATGAGGAAAACCGAAGCGGTTTTCGCTGGAAATAGAGAAATAAAGGTTGGCTAGCGTCTATTCTGAGTTCTCTCTCAAAGGAAATCATTTCTCGCTTCTGTTCTTGGAGCTGTCGATAAAATCGTTCCGCGGCTTAAGAGAATGACCCCATGTTTTTTTGAGAACAGTTGTAAGTAGGTCAGGGTCGGACCCGGTGGCGGTTTTTGTGGTCTACCAACGCGTAGAGAGTCGTTTTTTTACTCGGTTGGAAAAAAACTCATATTAATTTGTACGAGTGTGTGAGGAGGACGAGAGTATCTGCAAATTCGAATTGTAAATTGAATACCTATTGGTTATTCAACGCTCAAAAAACTTACATCGAATAACAGTCCTCGGACTATTCGTTCTTGCGCAATGGTCGTTTGTGAATCAGTAATGGCTGGAACCATTGGGCTGAATGAAAACTTCCTTTCGGGACACGAACGAAGAAGAATTCGCGGCGACCGCTCGAAATGGCCGAGAATAAATTCACGGCCGACGCTTCAGGCCGGATGAAAGGCAATTGAGTCGAATAGCGGAACGGTTTGGGGGGAATTGGAAGTTTCTTCAATTATTCAAGCCCCAATTTCCGATTGGTGGCCCGCCGCGGTACCGTAATTGGAAATCGGGCGGTAGGAAGACAACACCGAACTAATAACAGCGCCCCGAGTCCAACTATAATAGAAATATTTTTTCCTGTTTCAAACAGTTATACAGGATTTATGGAGGATTACCTAGGTTATGGTGGATGCCGCAACTCCGTGCAGGTAGGGTACTTTGGTCGGAAACGTATCCCTAAAGGATACTGTAGGTTCGTGATGTTTCTGTCTCCTCTCGCTGGTGATCTTTGACTTTAAACCTTGAGTTTAAACTCCGGACACGAAACAATGAACATCAAAATTTTACTAGACATTTTGCTAGACCAAAAGACCAAACCAGCGAGAGGAGACAGAAGCATCACGAACCTACAGTATTCCAACCCCTCGCAGACCACAAAACAGGTATATTAAACTATCCCTAAAGGAAATTCGGCAAGCCCACAATGAAGTGGAAATCAATTCAGAATTGAAGATTAAAGAACCGGTTGCCAGGCTTTCACATACGCCACGCAGAAGAACGATTTCATTCTTATATGCGTACGTTTCTGTTTTCTTTTTGTTCGTTTACTCTTTTACCCTTCATTTAGCTGAGAGAAATAAATTAGTGCAGGCAGTATTGAGAGCAAAGCATTCACACTAGCCACTCGGCAAGTAAAATAAAAATAAAAATACTGTCCCTATGGGGAACAGCGCTTACAAAATCGGCAGGAAGGGGTTTTTATTCGCATTAATCCGGTGTATCGGGGTTCCGCGAGGTTTCCTCCACCGTCGGTAGACCACGCGGAAATATACGCGGATTTACGTGTAGAACGGCAGGAAAAATTCACAGTTTATGTTTAAACCTGTTTACTGCTCACCGAGGCAGTATTGAGAGCAAAAAATTACGACACCCGGAAAAGAGAATTAACTAAAAATAAAAATACAGTCCCGTTTCCAGCCATGATACTAGTGCACTTGTGGCCGTCGTTATTAACGTGGTTGGAGTCCACGGGCAAGAGGAGAAGGCGGAGCGGGAGGCGAACGCTGATAAAAGGTAGAATAGAACAAACAACTTAAATACACCTGTTTAAACCGGAGCTTATCTCCTCCAGCTTATCTCCGAGTTCACTCCGGCAAAGCTCAACCCAGCCGTTAGACCGACCAGCGCACTTGATCACAGTCCCAATAATATTAGTAATACCCACTACAGGATGGTAGATTACGCTATTTCAGACCAAAAATAACGATCCGGAGATAACTTCGTTCGTAAACTTTTAAGAACCGGTCGGCAGGTTGAAACGCGAACAAAACTTTCACAGATGCCGCAACTAAACAGGTACTACATAATAAATACTTCGTGAAAATATTTCAGGCCCTCTGGTTATTTGATTTCACTAGTGAATTAGTGGAAGGGTTCGCCTTGCGTTTTTAGACTTAAAAATAAAAGGTAAACTAATCAGTAATTTAATGTGTTTGGGGAACCCGCCGTGCAGTTGCTATTTTCTCTGCGGGGGACGAGGTTCATTATCCCGGGCTTTTTGCCTCGGGTCCCACAATCAAAACCACATCAGGTCCGACGCTTTGTTTAAAACACAGAAGAAATGGAAAATGGGAAATTTAAGAGCGGGGAAAGCGCTCAAAATTGTCCTCGGATTAGTTTTTCCGACTCGTTTCCCTTTGGTCCCGTCGGTGAATTGAACCCGAAGAAACTGAAATGTCGTCGGTTGAAAATGTTTTTCAGTTGAAATATTTGGCGAACGTCGGCAAAAGAATGTTATCTCTGACAATTAAAAAACCTGCCTCAACTACCAGAAAGACTATAATTTATGTTGTTACGAGCGCAATTTTTATTGCTGCCGCAAACTCCCGGTCTTGATACGGACATTAGACTGACTTTAATCTCCTTGCAACTTCGGTAAGTTGAGACATGTACGTTATTCCAAATTCAAATACTTGGCCAAACCAGAGATTTTGACCATTCCAATCATCTTTTATTTTTATATTACGAATCTTAAACCTGTTTTCTCGTCAAACACACTCAACTCGACGATATTTTCGTGATATTACCAGTCGGAGTACAGAAACCATTTTTATGCTAATAGTATACGAAAATCCTCCGCGATACGCCAATGGACGCTGGTTCGATGCTCACTAATCCCATCATTACTCCTATTGTAAATTTGAACACGATTCACTTAAATCCATTTTGTATTAGATCATACAAATATCATCGTATCAGGAAATGACAGTGTATTAAAAAAATTAAGTTTCAACAGTTATACCAAAAAGGGTTATTTATAGGATTTTAGGTAAATAAGCCAGTTAAATTGGAGCCGATTGACAGAAGGCGAGCTACTGGGCTTAGCTGCCGCGAGGAAAGTAGGGCTGGTGTTACTTTCCAAACTAATTTTACAAACCGGTTAAAGTTGTGGAGAAGGAAAAAAGTCGATGGCCGATAAGTGGGAAGAGGAGTGTGGAAGAGTGAAAGTGATGAAACGGGTCCTGTTTCACCCGGCTCTTGACCTCTTTCCTACTGCCGTTTTAGCACTTGTTCCCCTTCGGCTGCACTTTCCTATAACCGTGCATAATGAAAAACTTTACGCTACTTATTAGTGGTTTAAGCGCGTCGTCCTCCACACAAGTATTCCACTGGATAAAAATATATCTCAATTTGTATATTTGACCCTAACTGCCACTGATTTTTTAGCATAGCATTAGTATTTTTTATAGTAACTATAAAGGATTCTGTCGGCACTGTCACTATAGAATAATTAAGCTTTTTTTAAAACGGTTAGCTGGAACCACGCAGTGGTTCAGCTACCCCCGACCGAAGTTCTTATTAACTGTATCCTGCGTAACTGTACAAGGTTTTGCACGGTTTTTAGGTGCATATAAATAAAGAGTTATAAGCTACCATACGTGTACGTCAATGATAGAACTAACAGGATGCAAGCAGCCACTCCATATCAACGAGAAATTACACTGAAAAGAGGTTCTATTTTTTAAACGAACCCTGGCGGACGCATTAATTTTTAATAAAAAGAATTCGGGCCCATTTCTCCGGTTATGATTCCAATTAAGTCCTTCTCAATAAAACGGTGACTGAGAATAATTTACGGAACGAATTGGGGAGAATAAAATCTACGGCGAGATTAGTCATACTCGGTATTCAAATCGGCGAGTATGATGGGGTTTTTCGAGGGTGGGCGGTGGAAAAATAGAGGAGTGTACACGAATTATTAAAGTGTTCGGAAAAACAAAAATTGAAGGACGTCCGGGGCGATTAAGCCGGGGCCCGACGCCTCCGAATAAAGGAATAAAGCAATCCCCGCTTAATGCGAACCGCATTAAAATTGTGGAAAAAATCGAGCTTAACGAGGCCAAAAAACCCCGGTCCGTCGTCTGGGAACTGAACCTTAGCGGGGAAAAAAGTGTCACTCCGTTTCCTTGACGATGATTCCAGAATGGGCATCGGTATTTTATTATAGTTTTATTATTATTATTATTTATTTATTTATTCCATTCTATTTGGCGTAACCGAGGAGACCGTGTGTGTGGAATCTTTAGTTGGTCTACTACCTAAGTATAAATAATATAATAAATATCGTAGATTTATGTGTTTCTGTCTCCTGTCGCTGGGGTATTCCAACCCCTCGCAGACCACAAAACAGGTATGTTAAACTAATATAATAAATATATCTCGTTAAGAACTTCAATTATATATCTGCTGGCACCATATTGGGAGACCCAAGATGTACAACATATCATTAATAAATGGAATAATTAATATACGGAATATAGAAATAGAGTAGACGTACAAAATAATGTTTAAGCCACATTCGTCATATCAGTTGGATTAAATTTAAATTACAGATCTATGGCGTGTATCTAATTATAAAGAAGGCAAGAAAAACATCTCTAACAAACGCACGTGTGAGAAGGATTGAGAATTATGAATTATTTGGTCCCGAAAAAAATCCGCCCAATCACATTCATATTGCTTCGTAATATTTGATACCTCCTTCTATTTTCATCAATCTACTTCTAATAATTTTTAGAAATCCACCCGCCGTCCAGTTTAATAATGATAAGCTGCGCATTTTAAATCTCCCACGATCGTGCCAAACGTTCGGTTCGAATACCAATCGGGTCAGACATATAGATGAAGTTATTAACGCGATATTTTGGATTCAGTCCAACAAAGAGCGTAAAAACGTGAAATTTCTCAAACTGACGCATCGACAAAGAACCGGTCCGAGGGTTCCTCTCGATTCCGTCATACTTGTTAATTTCCGAATATAAATTTACTTTCACCCAAAAAAAAATGTTGACCCTAATCCGCTCAAGCGGAATGTCCCCGCCCGTAACACATACTGTAGATATCAGTTATTCCTAATGTAAATTTGAATATTAAAATCGATTTTAATATGGCCTCATTTTATCGAAGTAAGACGGTACTTTATATTTTTCAACCTGTCAGTGGCCAATTGAGCGTTATTATATCATTAATCTTTCGATTTTCTCCGGCCAATAATTCAGCCCTGTTACCTGAACGGGTTCTGGGTCCCTGTTATCGCCTGTAGCATTTCGTCAGTAAATTAGTAAACATTAGTAAAATTAGTAAACCGAATCAGAGCAGAGTACTGTCATTTATTCAAAATGACCATTTGTCATGATCGCGGGAGATGTAAAACATCATTATTGTATTAGAAGGGAAGCGAATTTTTAAAATTTAATAGGGCGTCAAATATAGAATAGAGCAGATGTTCAAGATAATTATGTTTATTTTGTAAGCACGAGATAAACATTTTATTTACGGTACTCTTAAATTTTTCCAAATTACGCGTTTGACTCAAGGTTTTGTAATTCAGATTGTGGTAAAAAGTTTGTACTGAATATTGTATTGAATATAAATACCACATATTTATAAACTCGATGGTTTCGGCATCGAATTAGGTAGCCGCGTTCGAGCTTCTCGAAAACGGATGTCCGACTGGTTTTTCCAGTAGGAGACAGGAGGTTGCCTTGGGCCTCCTTTTATATTTCACTTTTTTGTTTTCTGTTTCATTAACCGTCGCCAACGGCCCCCCGGTTTCTTCGGTACTTTCTGCCGGATCAACGAGACAAAGAATGGGACGCGAGATCGTCGGGGCCCCATTAGCATTAATTGGGGTTTATTATATACCTCGGTGGGAGTTGGAAGAATTCGGAGCCGAATCCAGTTTTCTGAAAATTGCCCCGGCCGAGGACGACTCGGACGATTTTGCAGAAATTTTCCCAACAGGTTTTACTTTCTTTGTTTTCACGAATAGAAATTCTTCCGCCTAAAATCGGACAATTTCGAGAGCGCAGAATTAAGATTTTGACCCTGAAATGTTTGTGAAAGGTTCGAAATCGTTCCAGTTCTGAGATTACTACTTCATCCCCGCACTGACCAGTATTGAAAGCATTTTGAAATATGGATCGAACACAACTTTACGGTCAAAACCAAATTGAAGTTCCCGAGAGATATCCACGAAACATTTTATAGTGCATTAATATTAAAAATTGATTATTGTAAAAGAATATAATGCTCATGTTGTCGGTTTAAATTAAGAAAACGGTCACGAGTGCGTGTTTGAAAGGCAGTTTATTTGTATTACACGGAATAATAAAGAGTGTTTCTTGGGACTTGAGGTCCGTACAGCTGCGAGCTGAGTTTATATCCGATCGTGATCCGCCGTCCGCTTTAATTGCGCGTCGTTTAAATTTCCGCGCTCGGGCCCGCATCCAAATTGAGTAAATCAAGCCCGTCGGGGCTTGGCGTTTTAGAATTTAGGCCCCGATCGGGGCGGGTTCGGACCGCGGGATGTGACCTGTGTCCGAGTTAAACCGGGGCTCGTTACAGGAATTTTTAAAAGCCGTCCGTCCCCGTCTTACTCCTCAACTTCTTTTTTCGTTTCGGAGACGGGTTCAACGGACTGAGAACTGGGGAGTCGATTGGCAATATATCAGGGGAACGGGCCCTGGCGCTGGGACGTGAGACAAATTTCGGCAAGTTGGCCGAACGCGGGCAGAATGAAGACAGCGGGCCGAATTAATGATTTATAGCCCTCTTGACAGCGGAATATTCAACATATTCATACAAGAGCACCTCCTAATACTGTATTCAATAATTCATCATCAGAATCTGAAAGGGGCATCATAATTCCTTTGGCGTTCTCCTCTATAAATATTATTCTTGCGAACGATGTAAAAAAACGACACAAATGTCTCTCCCTGAATAACGACCATTTAGCAGAATTTAGACTGTTAAAAATGGTTTATTAATACCGAAGATTTCGTGTGTTTCTTTGTCTTCTGGTTTGGCTTTTTGCTAGACCGGTGTCGGCTGATTGCCATCTTCAGTAGCGGTGTTAATCACTTTTGGAACTTTGGACGTTTTTGGGCATCCTCACTGCACTGTCACTTTGTGGTGGTTGACGGTCTAGCAAAAGACCAAACCAGCGAGAGGAGACAGAAACGCACGAAATCTGCGGTATTCCAACCCCTCAAAAACATGTATGTTAAACTAGGTTTGTTAATACTAAGAAAACATATTTGTATATGTAGAAAAATATAGGGACGTAAGTTCACAAATCATATGGAAACAACAGTAAGAAATTATCAAGTGTAGGGGGCAGTCGGTATGCTGTTGGGCCTCGAGTACAGAATCGAGGTTTAGATATGCGTGGATAGCAAAAGCTATAGTTACTTCAGGACGAAGTTCGGGACTCCAAATTATATACCGGATAAACTACTCAATACGCCAATGGAGAAGGTATCTGAGGGCTGAAGGTTCGGTGAAATTCCTGTACCTTTGTCCTTCGTAAAGCCCGTAAGGTCTTCTGGGACTGAATAAACGCACTCAGCTCTAATTGAGGAGGTTGTGAAGATAGAAGCCAAAAGGTAGAGAATTAGCCACGGTCATGGGACACAACCGAACCGGGTATATAGGGGTGCGTAAAGCCGCTGAGTTAAGGACCGAAGGGGGCGGCATCGGACCTCGCTCAACAGCTGAGCGGATCCTCAGTTATAAAAACGTTTGTCCCGCGGGTCGTTGCCGGGACAATAACGCCGTTTAAATCGAGGAACGTAGCCCCGGAACGTAGTACGTGTCGAAATGCCACGCCCGCGATAAAAGCCCCCTCCCGTTTGGGCACGGTCTAGTACACTAGAACCTAAAATAACGGACCGCCAGACGCCAATTTAGTCGGCTCGACCGTCCCAATATATCCATTCCCAAATCCACTCAGGTTTTTTTTTTTTTATTTTGTACAATCAACATTGAATTTTAAGTACAAGTGCTGTATGTATTTCACATGTGTGATAAAAGGAACCACCCAAAGATGACACAAGAACAATTACAGTCTAAGGACTAAGATCTCTAGGCCAGCGGCGTTTAAGCCGACGATGGGGGGATAATGGCTGGGTAAGAGAGGAAAGGGACTGAACGAGTGGATTAGGACGAGGAGAAAGGCGGGAGTGGAACTTCAGGAACCGGGATTTTGCGACTTCGTCGACTGTCGGTATGTTGAGGTCATGGTGGATTGTGTGGTCTGAAACATACCGGGGAGCTATTAAGGATGGTACGAGGACTTTTGACTGAAATCTCTGGATGCGAGCGATGTCGGATGTCTCGGTGGAACCCCATAGCTCTATACCGTATGTCCATGTCGGTTTAAGTATCGCTTTGTATATTGTCAATTTGTTACTTAAGGTCAATTTTGATGTCCGTTTTAGTAATGGCCTTAAGAGTCCAAATTTTCTGTTTATGTCGATTCTTTTCACGCGTATGGGGATTACACGTGAAAATACACTCAGATAGGTACACTGAATTAGTATCCGAATGTTATCTTATTAGATATTAAATAATATACCTCGGACTACCGCGGAATGAAAGTAATATGCCGAAACCTTCGAAAGCCTTCTTCGGCCTCTTCGAAAATCCGACCGAACAAACTGCGCGAAATATTTCTTTTCTATACTCTAATTTGATAAGTGTCGGAGGAAACGGAGAAACGGTAGGGTCGAACTGTAGGCCGTTCTGTCGAGACGGGCTTCCCGAATCGATGTGAAATCAATAGACCCCCGTGACCGCTCTGTTGTAGCGTTGTCACCGAGGCACGCTAATTGCCCGAACAATAAATTCCTTTTTCGGTCACAGTATTTGTCAGACACTTCGTTGATTCCACTCTTACAAAGTACAGAGTGACAGAAATAAATAAATTCTTCTTTTACCAATGACAATTATTCCACAAATTGAAAGAATATTGAGCTATCTGTCAGCAAACTGTTGATTGGATAAGGAGTGTTAATATTTTTCCTTGACCGAGGTGAAAATTTAAATCGATAAAATAATTTCAAAAATGAACATTAAAGATGAATTAATGACCAGAATTTATGAGAAAATTTATTCAATGTTCAAAGGTGGTACGTAAAAAATTATTTATTTCAGTCCATTCACATATGATTAATTGCGCTTTCCTCGACAGCAAGAGGATCCGGACTATGAGATGAGAAACATGTTCCACTCTCTTGTCCCTTTTTCTGGCGACGTAAGGAATGAATTAGAGGGATGCCCGTTTCAGTGGCCACTAGTTTGATATTTATTCAAATTTCTATATTTTACCTCAGCGACTGCGACGAGAGAGGCTTCTGAAACCGGTCCATTATTGGTGGAACGAGGAAGCGCCGCATGCAAATATCGTCTTATCAGATAACGCGATGAATCGCAAGAAAACGTTGAACGTGCTACGCGATGTCCCGTTGAACGTGTAAGAAACGGCAGAACCGATCGGGCGGGTTAGGGGCGGGAGATGAAGGAATATCTTATAATCCCGACCGACTCCATTTTTCAAAGAAGCGAGGAGAGAACTGGACCGCGCTCGAGACCTTTGCAACGAGGATTTCTTTCAATCTTTCAGCCGCAAGTATTCTACTGCAGAAAAGGCAACAGGACCCACGTGCCGAGATATGGAAACGGGCATACAATGTAACAGCATTTGTGCGGGATTGTAATAATTTTCATACAGTAGAAACAATTGCGTATACAGTCGTAACTTCTTACATGAAATGATTCTCTTTAATGTTCGGTCATAACCGAATGTCTAGGACGTAATTGGTTGGAAAAACTACCGCGTATTAGCCATAATTGCGGACATATAAACAGCACTCGTAATTGTACACCCTTAAAAGGGTTTTGAAAGGGCGTCTGAAAAACGGGACGCAAAGTAAACACTATCCGAGAATCGCGTTTCGGCCATTTAACCGTATGATGAAATTAATTGCAGCCGAATGACGCCTTTATAATTTCAAGGGGAGAGAATGTGTTTTTCCCGCGACACACTGGCTTCATTCCTGTGGGATATACTCTATTGTCTTGAAACGATAATAAAGATAAGGATAATTAAACACTGGATATGAACTAGCTCACCTTCAAATGCAGTGTTTCTTTGGAGACCCCAGAAGTCCTTCGAGCGCAGTTATTTTGTCGAAAATCCTGCAATATAACATAACTTATGTCAGTATTAAATAATTTAATTAAATAAATAATAATTATTATATATAGATATTAAATACAGTAATAATAATACTAGCTACAGTATCCAGCCTTCATATTATTATTATCTTCTTCACTATACCTGACTAAGGATTATTACTAAGAAACAGTTCAGCTGTAGTTACTAATATCAGTTAGCACAGTTCTCCTTTTATATAGGCCAACGGGCTGTATGTATATAACCCCATAAAAATAAAACTTACGGAACATTCGTTTAAAAACGTAAGCGGGTTAGTGACCGCTCTCGTGTTCTTCACCTAGACCGGTTTTCAGCCTCAGTCTCTGTCCGTCGGATAAAATCTGAAAAGTGGGAAAACTAACGAGCGGTCGACCAGTTTTCTCGGGTATATTTTCCACCCGCTAATAAATTTTATCCCTTTCAAAATTTTACCGAATTTCTGGCGTTCATGAAAATGTGATTTAGTTCACCTCTGGCGACAGTTCTTTCGCTTCGTACTCAGAAGTCCATTTGAGCTCATAGAAACTCAACGTCCTAATGGGCGAATCGCCAGTCTGCAGTAAGGATAGCATGGTAGGTTTAAATTGAAAGTTATTATTTTTATATCACTTCAAAACTGTTATATCGACGGGCCAAAATTATTTTTGCGTTGGATCGTTTCAATGTCAATTTCTTCCCCAGTAATAAAACTTTTGATATTTGTATCGTTTCCGTCTTATAGAATAGTGTTTTATTTACTGCCAACGGATTGGCCGTAACAGCGGCGTGTTTTAATTATTCAACATCCTCTCTGTCGGGTTCGACGGCACCAATTTGCGTGCGCAAATTTCATTGTCATTTTTATGTTTCGGCACAGTTTCGCGTGAATTATACGATTTAGTATAACGCCGTGACGGAGCTCGCTCTGTTTCTCGAGTGCGGACGGCAAGAGCAACACTGTGAGAGGTATATCGCCTGTTAGATCCCCACAGCTATAAATTGCGGCTATCTCCGCGTCCCCCTGAACCAGATGGCCGCCGGCTCGGATCGCACCCCGGTAACGCTGGTCATTCCGCTTTCTTCAATTGGAAAATTTACCGACGGAAGACCGCAGAGGTCGCGCATATAACCGCGGCGCATAAGTGAAAGTCAGGCATACAAAAATTCCGTATTACCCGTGTAAACATAGACAGTCTAGAGGAATCTTTCAATGATTCTCCCATCTATTTTTCCGCTCCCTGTAGTTTATGCAGACTCGCTCGACTACGTACAAATTTTAATTGAGACTTTCAGCCCGCCACCGGGATTCGAGCCCCAGCGTCGTAATTTCAAACGAGTAATTCGAATAGTTCTTTTGGTTGGATATAATTGCGGTAAAAAATAATGCAATAAGTTTTACTGGAAATCGACTGCTGTTTGCTTATTGATTCTTGGGACTGACTGAATTGAATATGCTCTCAAAAATTGTGGGCTACTTTTAATACACACTACGTCGACATCCTTGCCCTCCTGTTCTATTTAACAACACTACAATCCCCGCCCAACAGCGGGCTCGCTACCTCGGGCTCTATATAGACTCACGTGAAATCCCTTACCCGACTGAAAAGAACAGATCTAAATCGTAAATTTGAACTGTTGAGACCTGTTTTCAAAGGACATCAAAACTGACAATAGTCAACAAACTGACAATATATAAAGGTATACTAAAACCGACATGGACATACGGAATAGAACTATGGGGTTCCGCCAAAAAAATCCAACATAGCTCGCATCCAAACATTCCAGTCAAAAGTCCTTCGTACCATCCTAAATGCTCCCTGGTATGTTTCTAACCGAACAATCCATAATGACCTCAACTTATCGACAGTCGACGAAGTCGCAAAATCATGCATCCTTAAATTCCATTCCCGCCTCTCTCCACATCCAAATCCACTCGTTCAGTCCCTTTCCTCTTTTACTCATCCATTATCCCCCCCGCGTCGGCTTAAACGCCACCGGCCCAGAGACTTTCTGTAGGCCGAATACAGGCCAAACAAACCGCCATTGTACCTATAACTAATATTAGTTGATTGTACAATAAATGAAGTTAAAAGAAAAAAAATTTAACACGATCCCACTCAGCGGTAAGTCAGTTTGATAGACCTCTCGTTGTGTTCGCCCCATTCGCGCTTCGTGATTCATAAAAATACAGAATTGTATCTAGCTTAATTGTGAGGTATATCCATGACTCTCGCTGCAAACGGATGCGTGTATATAGTGGCGCGATCGTCAAATATCGAACGGTCCCTCACCCGCACTCCACGCGTCATTGGAGGGTGGTTGGCGCGACCCGAAGTTCCGGTACGCGGAGGAAAAGGAAAACCAGCGGAAACGATAATATCAAGTCCATAATTTTCTCCGCTCCGGTTTCGGCGCTGGTATGATTTACCGGGGCCCGAGGTATGCCGAGGTCTGCGAGCAGAGGCTGTCGACGCCTAAACGCTTCCTGGAGACCTAAATGCTGTACGCACGGACGGATTCGGACTCCCGTGCTACGGGACTCCGTTATCCGAGAAATTCCTTTTTCTCCGGGACAATTTCAATCGCCCAATACTGTTGTTTCACCGATTTTTACCGCGAGGGGAAACCGGAGTAACCATTCTTTTGGCGTTGATTAAGTTAGAACGACTCTTCATACGTTTTTCTTATTATTAGATTCTTTCCCTAGAGAATGTGTAGAATTGAAATTTATTTAAAATACTCATTTTTATAGACGGCTGATTAGAATGTGTATGCGCAGTATACTTCGCGAACACTTTGATACTTCGTCCGTGCAAGAATGAATTCCCACGAATGTCTATGTATGTGTCTAGCATCCGGGACTTTTCCGGGACTCAGACATCCTTCTTTTCCGATTCGGGCGCTTGCCGAATACGTAAAAAGGGGACGTCGAGAATCGTGACATTCTCTGGATGCCGCTCATCGTCCAATAGTCTTTCGTCTCCACTGCCGAATCACTCTCGCTACCCGCCTGAAATAAAAAGCTGAGCTAGTTTTTAGCCGTTGCCAAAATTTTCAATTTATTCTCTCCGAACGGTCCGAAATACATCGGTACGGGGACCGAGAAAATAGAGACGGATTCATTTCAGCCTTCTCGCAATTAGGAATTGTTCATTTGGATGCCGAATCTTCTTCTGCTGAAACTTCACGATCAGATAAACGCTCAGTAATCTTCTAAAGGGATTGGCAAATTTGAACCATTCACAGCACAGAGAAAAATAATCAGGATATTTTTGGTTTACAGAGGAATAGTATCGTTACTGCAATTATAGGATATCAATTTAATCAATGTGGGCAGTTCACAGGAAGTTATGCGCGATGGAAGACATCCGAGTTTCATAGGAGAGGGCAGTGCACTTAATATTCTGGGCGATATGAACATCAGTTTTTTATGAGTTTATTCATATTTGGTCTAATTAAATCACACACTAACATCTTGCGCATCAGAAATTATATTTATCGTAATACCTAGGAACTAAAGTTTCATTCAATTTGAATGACAGTACAAGTGACAGTGACAGCGCAGTGAGGATGCCCGCCAAACATCCAAAGTGCCAATAGTGACTGACACCGCTACTGAAGATGGCGAGCAGCCGAAACCGGTCTAGCGAAAGACCAAACCAGCGAGAGGAGACAGAGATACAACAAATCTACGCTATTTCATTCAATTTATTTTCCGAAATTATTATTTCAAACACAATTTGGCTCAAACAAATGGCTGAAATTTTAATTGGACATTTAAAAATTAAGATGTTAACACTTTTTTTCGAGTCGGGAGACGTGGCCTTTTCTCCCCCCTTCATCAATCGACGTGAGAACCGAGTTCCCCTCGGCCGATCCAACAACTGTCGAATACTAAAACCCGGGGACGTCTCTTATTGGCAGTCGGGAGGCGATTTTTTTTTCCCCCTCGCTACGGTGGGAGCGGGCCCGAGGAGCGTGGGACGCCCACGCCCACTCCATTCACAAACTGGGCACGGACTGCACTTTCAGTTATGGTCCGCCGTCCGCGAATGAAATGCGACCCCTGCCCGACGTGAATTGTAATAATTATTCTGGAGCGGAAACGGATTCATTGAACAATGTTCGACAACGATCGAGTACGACTTAACACACCGTCTACCAATCAAGTACGGCATTTGACGATTAGAAAATTATTCTTAATTTTTAAAAACACTACCATTATCTGTTTGATAACACTATCAATTAATTATAATTTCTCATTTCCTTGTTTTATTTTCATACTTAAACGCTCGATTGAACCAATCGGATGAGACTATTCTGAATTACCCCACCCCAGAATAAATTATTTTAATATACTGGGCTTTTAATTTTCTTACTTTGATGTGTGAGGTCGTAACGCAAAAATCGGCCGAACTGAAAACCGGTTTCCAGAATAGAACATCGGGTCTCGCTCGAGCGATGTCGGACAAAGCGGGCCTCCTCTATTGTTTCTCCGATAGAAATTCGAAAGACAACCCAAGGCTTGGGTTCCGGTCTTCGAATTATTCGAAACCAATTTAATTATCGATTGGGGGCGAGACAAATCCGAGACAATTTTCTGTAGACAATTCCAACGAATTTCGACCTCAGGGGTTTTCCAGCTTCCGGGATTCTACCAAGAAACAATGCCTTCTGTTCGATGAACGAAGAGCGGGCATTACGTGGGCGATTGAGCTCTGGTATTGTTACACTTAATAGACCACACAGTGTTCATAGAAAGTTTAAAATTACCTGAGTGTTACAATTGAACTGTAAATGAAGCGACGAGTTATATTGAGAAAAGATTATTTATTTTATATTTATCAAATAATGACTGATCTACGCGATTGAATGAATAGGTATTGGAATGCACAAGAACGGGATGAAAGTTAGACTTGACATTAAAAACCTCGTAATATATTAATGTAAACATTACAGCAATAAATAAAGTTTACGAGCCTGTACATCCGGCCGTACGGAGGAACTGTTTAATATGCTTTGTCGCGTCCATAGCCCGTGGGGCATGATCAACTCGTCCTCACGCTGGGCACAAATACGGGTATTGTAAACGACATTTCGTCCCGGTAAAATAACAAGGTTGATACGGCTAAGCAAACTGGACTTTTTCACGGTCTATTTACCTGCAGAGTTTAAAGTACGACCTGGATTTCGACCTAATTGCAGACTGCTATAACAGGTCTATTAATTATAATAAACGCCGTGCAAGGTTGAGTTCACGCCTGGTTCAAATAATGACCGGGCGGTGGAAACTAATTGCGCTACAATAAAAAACCGTGTTAATCACAGCTTTGAGACATGAAAGGTTCCGGCATGAAGTAATGGGCACTCGTAACGGTTTGAACACCCTATAAACACGTGTCATAAATTAATGACAAGTTGTACAAACAAAACGATATCGGATGCAAGATGACTTATAAGGTAAAATAGAATTACATAATTCTACCTAATTTTAATTGTCAACCAGCCCTACTGATAAGGCTTTGTAGCTTAAGTTCTCGCGTTTTTATAGTATATTTTCCCGATTATCAATACAAAATTGTTAAATATTCACGATCAATGTACCATAATATTTAAGCATATATATGTAGTAAGGCCAATAGGCCGGAATGCACGTAGGAATCACCATTTCTTTATTGTCTCATCGATGTATCATTTGTATTTAATGAAATAAAACTTGTTTGAAATTTGAACTGATAGGGCTGTTTTAACAGATTTCTTATTTATTGTACAATCAACCCTTAATGTACAATTGTGGAATGTTTCTATGTGTAAATTAGGATGAGGAGTAAGACGGGAATGAACAACAACTGCGTCCGTTGTTGGTACGTTGAGGTAGCGGTTGGAAGGACTTTTGATTGGATTACACTGAACCTGCTCTCATTGCGTCTCATTATGCGTGCTCTGCAGGCATAAATTTTATGAAACGTCAGACACAGATCTAAGTTTCTACGAAGTCCTAGTGTTAAACTGACCAGAGTTAGAAGAGCGCGTCGACCCCGCAGGTTATCATCATACCCGTGAAGATATGGAGGTGACGAAACCGGAACAGCGCTCGAAAGTTCCGAGCTTTCAACGCCTCGGAAACGTGTCTAGAGATTGTTCGTCGGGACATTTAACCCTGTATCCTCAACCGTAAGCAATAGTGCAATTATTAATAATAATACAAAAAAGATTTAAGGCTCCTTGCAGGTTCCACCATACAAAGCGGTGATGACATTAGCCGCGGAGTCGTAGGTATAATTAAGGGCGATTCATCGGCAACCGACCTACTGGCGGAATGCTACAAAGGATAAAATAAAAAAAGGCAATAATCTTGAAAATATTCCAAACATTTGCGGATTCCCAAACTAATGCCCCCAATTAAAAATATGTCAATATTTCTGCGGCATTTGATCATTATGAAAAAAAAGAAATTTAGCGGACATAGGAATTTGTATTACTGATAATTGACAATGATGGCATCCGGAATAATCTACAACAAGAATCTATGAACGTTTCTCGGAAAAATAACGCGATCTCTATCACAATGCGACTTAGATAAGAGGCAGGCTCCAGAAAAAGGAGTAATTCCAGAATCTAGGGTTGGTTTGGAGGTAAGCCTATTTCGTGTTTAAAGTTTTCCTTCCTCATTAATTACAGTAATTAAAATAAAAATTCAGTATAAAGAAATACAACAGAGTAACAAACTTGCATATACCCCTTTTAAATTTCATTCGACTCCCGGAATATATGCCGAGTGCAAGTGATTTTGCAGTGAAAAATTCCGTTTGGGACACTTTCGCTTTCACGTTACATTAGACTGCGTAAAATTGCACAAAATAAACTAGATTCTCGGTTTCTTATGGGCTGTACAATGTACGATATAGTCTTTTGTTTCCTTTGTCTAATCTTTCTGGCAAGTGGTTCTTTTAACATTAAATTTTGAACTAATAAAAATAAAACGTAAATGAAATAAGAAAAGTAATCTTATATTTGAAAGTAATAGATACCTTCGCTATCCCCACACCCGACTCAAAAGAACAGACTTAAACAGAAAATTTGGACTCTTAAGGCCATTACTTAAACGGACATCGAAATTGGCCTTAAGTAACGAACTAACAATATAGAAAGCAATACTCAAACCGATATATGGTATAGAGCTATAGGGTTCCACCGAGACATCCAACATCGCTCGCATCCAGAGATTTCAGTCAAAGGTCCTTCGTACCATCCTTAATGCTCCCTGGTATGTTTCTAACCACACAATCCACCATGACCTCAACATACCAACAGTAGACGAAGTCGCAAAATCTAGGTTCCTAAAGTTCCACTCCCGCCTCTCTCCACATCCAAATCCACTCGTTCAGTCCGTTCGTGGTTTCTTTGTCGAGAAAAACATGTGAAAATATACTTGCATCAATTGCACCTATAACTGTTAAAAAAAAAGCCTTCGCTAACACCGTTAGCGAATATTCTGCTTTCAGATTACATTCTACTGTCTGCGGAATACAATTTGCCAAGAAGCTACGCCGATCCGGTGTAGGGTTCTCCCATGGCCGTATCTCATTCGCGGCGCGACCTCCTCCTATCGTCGTCCTCCAATCTCCCGTTGTAATTCCATCTGAGACGCCGGCGCGCTAATAAAACGCGATTTCAGACCTCGCTTAATGGATTGTTCGGGGCCGACTCTCAGACGCAGAGGACGGGGGATTATTGCGCTCGTAATTCGAGCCGGAGCCCGAGTCAAATGAAGCCGGCTCGGTTTAAACTCGAGCCCAGAGACGACGTTACTCGTTATTGGAATGGCCCATATAAATATGTTATAGGTTTATATTCGTGTGCCGACAGTTTGAAATATAATTTCAAATTGAAAACCTCAATGAAAGTCCCATAATATTAGCCCTCACAGTTCCTTGAGATCAAAATACATTATTTCTGCTCGATATTTCACAATTCTATATGAAGTCCTTCTATAAGAAACTATAATAATTTCTGTAAAACATCGTGCACTAATTTTATAACAGGGATAATTGCAGAGATTTGTCGCGAAACTATTCCTGCTGTGAGTAATTAAGTTCCCATTGAGAGGTAATTGTCACCGATATTGATCCCAAATGTTTCTTACAGTCGTCTGAAAACGAAGTGGCCACCTGATTTAAACATACCGGAAAATTATAAGAAGTAAATAAATACAATTTTAAAATAGCTCTATTTGTTACTACTGGTATTTAACGTAAATGGAGCTGATAATTTCGGTGAAACAATGTCTAATAGTTGTGCTGAAAAATGTTATTCCTGCTGCAAGTGATTCAGTTCCTATTGGGAGGTGAAGGGGCAAAATTGAACTTCCTCAAAAGCTTCACCGAAACTTTAAACTCCTTTGTGCTGGCCGATTACCAACGCTGCCGTTGTCACCCGTGTCGCTTTCGACAACATTGTCAGCGACGTTGTCGCGGTACGGACAATTAAAACGCGGCTGAAGAAAAATAACCTGCCTGAGGAGAATGAAAAAGTAGGAAACTGGGTCTGTTTGGCGCGAGTCACGTCGCTCCGTCTACCACAGAGCTTGTCGCATTCCACGATTGTGAAACGACAATGGACATTTCACCTAGCAATTGGCATTTCTCAGACTACAACAATTCATCACTGTATTCTTCTATCAGACTACAATAATGCATTTGATAAATGGTTAATGGCCGATAGAAACAGACCATATACTACAATCTCACATCTTCAATTTGTAACACCTGTAAATTTGGTTTGAAGAATTTATGTCCCGAAAAATTTCCTCGTAATATAAACCAACATTTATATAATTATATTTACACAGCACAGAATTCAGCGATATTGGTAATTATTTTTCTCAAAATTACAGTTTTATTCCTAGTTTCATGAAAAAAGGCAGAAGCATTGCGTCGTTAAAACGGACGATTATATATTCGGGGCCAGTAATTGCGATGCCTCCTCTTTCGTTCAACAGAAAACGTAACGACTCAACATAAACCGGCAATTATGACAGTTATTTCCACCCCTCGGGAACTTTTATGTCCCATTAATGCCCACGAACGAATAAAGCGGTTTTCGTTGTAAAATGAATCGCTGAAATGTCGGTCGCCGACGACCCCACGCTGGGAATAAACATTCTTTCCGAACTATTTGGTAAAGCTGGAAATTTCGGTATTTTCAAATATAAGAAATACCCCCCATACGGTGTACGGGTCCGACATTAAATGCATAAGGAACAATTACATACCAACACGTAATACTGTACACCTCCTCACGAGTACTGAGAACGTTAACAGTCCGCACCTCTGATTTACAGTCCCTGACTAGGGTTTTGCCCGGTCTCCTTTCTTATTTGTGCTCACGAGAATGCATAAAAATCGGAATTAATGAGCGGACATTACGGAGGGACGAAGACGGGACAAAGAAAATGTAATGGCTAAAAAAAAACTATGCTTTCCCTCTCTCTCTCTCGCCCTCCCCAACGTGCTTATGGTTGTGTAACCCGAAACCGAGCTCATTTCACCATTTCCCAGTCGCAACTAATGGACTGCGGCCATTACTATATAGTCTACAGAGACAAATTTAGTTCAGTCCGTTGCCTTCTCTGCCCGCTGAGAAAATATGACATTTTATTAACGCAATATTAAAACTAATGTTATAAATTCTTAATAAAGTTCTTACTATTCTACTTACAAATAAAACGGCAGCGTGAACTCCAGCAGTACATACCTGGAATAAAGAGAAAATTATTAATTTCAGATCAGACGTTATGACGAAATGGCGCATATTATGTAATTGAACAAATAATCTGCGAATAGACAACATTTCCACCATATTTCATCAGAATAGGGTACATTTATAGGACTGTATATGGTATCTTACGCGGAAGTGGCGGTTTGATGACTGTTTTTATGTTCGCTTTCGCATTTGTCTTTGCGCTTCTGGCATCTTCTTTTTCCAACCATTTTATGCACATTACGGTTTACGACAGTTCTTTGACTGAAGTTGTTTTATAGTCTTTCGTTCAGGGAGGTCGAGCCAAGGGGAAACCGGTTGGATTCACGGACATAGCCCACGAGACAAAACTCGCAGCGGAAAAAACGCCCATTTCACATTTTTCAGTTTAGTTTTCCCAGCTGAATCGTATCCAAAAGCGATCTATGTCGGAACAGAGCGCAATTGACAATAAACCACCGGTTCGATCGACATCACCCTACGATAAGCTTATTTCTAAGTGGACAGCCACGGAAGATGTTCTATGGCCGAACGTCGTAATAAAATGAAACTTTTTCTTTTCCTAGCAAACGAAAAAATCCCGTCTCGTGCAACAGCAGCCTCAGGAGCTCCTATTATAAAGCTAGCGGGCCGGTTTTATCAATTAGCGGCTAACGAAGCCGCCGCGAAGAGCGGTACCCGAATGCGGTTCGTTTCTCTCACAGCCTCCTTAAACCGGGTTAATGCAGCCGTTTTCAGATAGCCCAGCGCTATTTTCCGCTGCACCACACACCAGTCAATTCTCTACTTTGCATTTCCAACAAAAGAAATGAATCGGCCTGCCTCGGAATTGATTATACCAAGTGTTTAGCTGAAATGAGGCGATCCATTAGGCGCGTAACCGTACTTTTCCAGCATGCTTTGGATAATGCATACAATAGCTATTCGAATTCTTACAGGAATACTCAGTTTTCCTGTTTTGGTTAACGGTACATATATCATTTAGATATTTTTTTGGTATAATATTTTCGGGCATTAGTAGTAGTTCTAATGTTCGGCCCTAACAAGTTAAATTTTTGCACTTCATTTCTAGAATCTAATTCCGTTTTTTCGTGAATAAAAAATGTCAAATTATTAAACGACTTAATCCCAGTAACTAGCTAGATTTTAATATATTATAAATATATAAATAATATAATGTATGAATGCACCAGTGTGGCTCGCACATGCCAAACATGCTATTTTTCAAGTTCCTTTCAATACACCGGATTCAATCAAACCTAATTTCATTAAAATCGCTGGTATCGGGATAATAATTTTGACGAGCACTTTTGCTCAATTAAACGCGATAAAGACATGACTCGATTTAACTCCATCACTGTAGTTCCTCCGTCTACGTAAGACGCGGATCCATATCTAGAAATTGATATACCGCCGCAGCGATAGAATGATTCACGATGAAAAAGGGTAAACGCAATTTAAAAATGCCAGGCTTTCCTAAACGGTCGGGACTGGGAGTTATTATCGAAATCACTCCACGTCTTTACCTTTACAAACCTCTCATTATCGGTCAACCGAATGCCATCTAATAGCGGGCCCGCCCCCGGGGGTTTGATGTAATACCGGCGCTTTCGCGTTGTTAATCAAACTGATATTTGATTTCGCCCAATCACGGCTATCCCATTGAAAGATTCCCAATTGATTCGGTCCCGGGGACCGCCCGCATAATTGCGGTGTAATTGCACCTACACGGGGCCCTCGAGCGTTCAATTTGGACCCAATTACAGACGAAACAAAAAAGACGCCGCTAACACCGCCCAAACTGCCATTACATTAAATGAGGTATCGCTTATTGAAAAATTACGCTGCACCGAAAAATTATTTGCCTCACTGACACCACTGGACAAAAAGCGGGGCACCCTTTGAAGAGCACGAGGATTAATTGTTTTGAAACAGAAAAAAATATAGTATGAAAAATAATAATAAAAACGTCTGGAAATTAAATTACCGCGCACTGTTAACCCAAGAGGTGTGTGTCCCTTGAATGAACAGGACAGCGGTTAAAAAAAACCCAGAAAATCCGAGCAGATAACACATAATCATGACCTCACCAAAGTATTTTGAAACGCTCCTCCGACACGGTATAGTGATTTACCTTGTTATGTTTGACTAGGCGACAAAAACAAGGCAGAATTCACCACGAATCTTTACATTTACCTCTCCGTCGGTATTGAAGTGCGGACAGCAAGGCTGTCGCCGTAGTACAGTCACCTTCACCCTCCACAGTTATAGACGGGTATTTTAAAATCTGAACAGGATAGGTATGCGGGGCTAGGCCCACCCAGCGAAAGTTCATTTCTCTCTCAGAGTGGCCACTTCCGAAGTGCCTGCGCACTTTAATGGGGCGACGAGGCGTCCGATTCCGTTTTAATTTGGTACGTGATAGACCGGCCCCCGGCACGGGACCCCTCAAATGGAACGTCCGACCGTCCTCACGACGCCCCTCATGATCCAGTTACCCCATTCCTAAACCTCCGAGTTCAGGTACACTCCTTCCAGTACTTACACCAGTAACGGAAAAGAAATATTTGTTCAGTGCATTCGTCATAAAGTAAAACCAATACAGAGGTCAGCTAGAGTAATGTTTGAAATTCTCAGTTTCAAAGGGATTTTTATAAATATTATAGTAGTAATAGGCTTAATTTACTTGCAGGATTAGGAAGTTTAGTCAAATATTTTGGGTAGCCTGAATACATTTTTTTAGTTTGTGTTAGATGTTCGCTGGGTCAAAATTCTATTACTATATCGGCTTTCCGCTCGAACTGTAGTTTTAGGGACAATTAATTTGAAATTCCTTTTTCTCCCAATGTTCTATGTAGGGTCGCCCCCTACTTAAGAGTCCTAATGCGTTTCCCGCCCACGACCTTATCGACCGTTATCCTTTGTTCTGCCGTATCATTGTTGTATTCACTTTGTATGAACAGTGTAACTATTAGTGCAATCTTACTCTTATTATTGACACAACGGCTTGTCGCAATTGCGATTCGCGTCATGTCCTTTCTGACGACATTCGGGCGAATATCCTGTAAGGAAAATCGAACGTTCTAAACCGTTTCGTGGTCCGAACCATAAATCGAAATGGATCCACGAATAGTTACAACTATTCAGAATAACCAAATAAATAATGTTTCTTAAAATCTTGGCGGTGATAATTATTTGCCAATGACTCTCAAACGAATTGAGAGTGTTGCAATTCTACCTACTAGCGGATATTGACGTTTTTCGATACTGATTTCAAACTGGAAATTTGTAAAACTATTTTTAAATAAACCCATGAATCGGCGCGTTCTAAGATCCTAATAGCGCAGAAGAAATCTGAGAACCGTCATGATCCAGTTCCCATCCATATAGTAAAATACCATATTGTTACGCTTTCGCCACCGATTTTTCGGCCACGTTTCTAATTTGCTCGGAGCCTTAGATCCGAATACAATTGGACATTGTCAGAACCGAAATTATTTTTCCAAATCCCCATTGCTGTTTTTAAAACAACCATGGGTTGATAAAACTCGAAAAGAGTAACACAAAAAAAAATAATCTAAACAGTCCCTTTAAAACATCGGAACTTCATAATATGTCGGCTTTCACTTTTGTCATCCTCCAACGTGTACTCAAAAAATGAGTAATGGATCATTTTTCCATTCGGAGTCACATATTTAAAAAGGACATAATATTCCTACTCTCATGCAGATATATCACTATGTCGAACTTAAAAACTCAGTATTTATTGTGGTTCGAATCAAATTGAGCTTCTGATAATGGAAACAACTGATCCGATATCTGGCCGAGGAAACTTCTTTTGGAATCAAAATTCCAGCTTAAAAAAATTCTTCCCTTGATTAATATTCTCAATAAATCTTGCGAAGTCTGAAGAAAAAAGTATGGGTTGAGTGAGTACCTAAATAGGGTACATTGAGCGATTTTCTCAGATCTCAAAAATATATATTTGAAGAATAAGGAATCGTACAACTTGTAATAGTGTGTAGATCATATTAAATCTGTGTTTTGTAAAGAGATCATAAAATCTCAGAATATAAATTTCTTTCGAGAATTTTTTTTGAGAAATTAATTTTCTTCCAATTTCGGACCAACTTTAGGTGAATTCCCCTAGACAAAATCCTAAGAATGGGAGGCCGGTTTTGAGTTTTTAACTACGATTTATTGACCGTATTTTCTTATAATATGCCATTCTACTCACCCGAGTGACACTACTCCTCTGTGGTCCCACCCAACAGCCTGGGGAAGAAGTGGAAGCCGCGGGACACTAATGGTGTCGGTAACCGCAGCTCATAACTGCGGCTCTGATTCCAACTGGAAGTAAGCCAAGACTGAGTCCCTGGGGGAGGACTCGAACGGAGAGGGGGGACAATGGTTCAGTGGTATCAGTGGTGGTGGAGGGGGGCTTCTTATCACGTCCGCAACACGGTGTCATGCGCCCGCCGCGACGGCCAATGGAACTAACCTCATTTAATGACTTTTCAACACATTTCATTTTGTAGACGTTGATTAATAAGACCCATAAGTGGAGGATACGAAATTTCCAACTTCAGGCTTCTCTGTCAGGTTCTTAGGCAAGTCTTCTAGTAGAAGTATTGTTGAACTATAAAACTATTGAAGTTGCCTTCACTCAGTTGATTGACGGAAAATTAATTTTTTTAAACTTTATTTATTGTACAATCAACTATAGCTAGTTATAGGTACAATGGCGGTTTGTTTGACTAGTTTGACATGTTTCGCTCGATAAAGACGCCATCCAGTGATGGTACTTTTGACCTGTATCCGGCCTAGAGAAAGTCTCTAGACCAGTGGCGTTTAAGCCGACGCGGGGAGGATAATGGATGGGTAGAAGAGGAAAGGGACTGAAAGAGTGGATTTGGATGTGGAGAGAGGCGGGAGTGGAATTTAAGGAAGCGTGATTTTGCGACTTCGTCGACTGTCGGTATGTTGGGTTCATTATGGATTGTTCGGTTAGAAACCGAAGGATGGTACGAAGGACTTTTGACTGGAATGTTTGGATGCGAGCGATGTTGGATTTCTCGGCGGAACCCCATAGTTCTATTCCGTATGTCCATGTCGGTTTTAGTACGGCTTTATATAATGTCAGTTTGTTGACTATTGTAAGTTTTGATGTCCTTTTAAAAAGAGGTCTCAACAGTCCAAATTTGCGATTTAGATCTGTTCTTTTCAGTCGGGTATGGGGAGGAAAATTAATTACGTTATCATGTTTTGATTTTCTTTTAACTTTCGATACGAAACTCGTATCCGAAAATAGATTTTCTATAGGTTATAATAGATTTATCCGTACAAATAGAGAAGTTGCAGAGCCCAACGGCTGGAGCGTTGTCCGATTTGAAGCCGGAGAACGTGGCCAGGACCTCGGTCAATATTACGTAAGTTAAATATAAAGGGAAGGGACAGAGAAGAGACGACGCAAAAACGTGATATCTGCGTTTCGACGGGGGACACACACAGAGTTTTAATTGCTTTCGTGTTGAATTACGTTGATTAAAACATTCGTTTCTCTCTCCCCGAGTCCTCCATTCTTTCTTTCTTCAATTTTGTTCTCGCATTAATTCCACGAGAATTACAACTGCAGTCCAACTTCTAATAAATGAACTCCCCGCTGGCAATTAAAAGTCCCGGGGTCTTGGGCGGTCCGGAAGGACTTATTTGCCCCGCCTGAACTCCTGTTCTTGTTTTCTTTCCGTTCCCTTCAACTGCTAGAGGGCTCGTTACCCCCCTACCGACGGTCAGGATACCGATATCCGTCCTCAGGGGTACGACGGAGAGCCCCGTACTCCCAATTAGCGGGGCGAGATCCCCGCACGCAGATTATTTCCAGTCCAACACTGACGCTAACTACAGAAAACGCTTTAATGAGTTTTCAGGTTTTTTTTCAATTTTTTTTTTCGTATCATAGCGGGTTTCTCTCAATTTTATTTTATCTGCGAGACTTGTGAATTGATATCGTCGCTGCGGACGAAATCATGTAGCGTTTGGAATATCATCACTGTTACGAACGCCTGTCTACAGTCATGATGCAATCTCTCCCAATTGCGTATTTGCTCGACAGTAGCGTAATTACAGAAGAGAAAAGCCTATTTATATATTTGCGGAGAAAGCGTCCAGTGCCAATCAGGCCCCTCATTGTGCTTTGGAAAAGAAAGAAAATCCGTCATCAATCACTGTTTCCGATTTCGTCTCTTCTGTTGCAGCGCTGAAAATACCGAGTTGGCATTTGGCGACTATTGGAGGGACTTTCCCCCTGTAATTCGACGGCCGGTATCCTCTGAAGAAGATCTGAAGTGTAGAAAGCAGAAGGAAAAGTTTCGATGGATGATATTATAAATAAATAGGTTGTCCCAGTAAAATTTAGCCGGAATAGATCATCCTGAAATGTCCCGCTCTCATTCCTCTGTAGCCTGGCATTTTTAATATTTCTCGTTTCACGATTGTTTTAGCTTCGTACCGTTCTTAATATTTAATAAAACATTAATGCTTAATAATTAAGAATTAAGAATCCGTAGTTTTTTCCTGAACAAGTGTAAAGAGACCAATAGAAATTATTTTATAATTACTTCATTTAATATACCCGCCTGCTGGACAACCTGTCGCTCGTTGATTTCGTCTAGTGTTTAGACAGGTTTTGTCTTCTCGCCACTTTTAGAAGCTTCCAAAGACATATAGAGGAATTATAATGCGACTGTGCTTACATATAATAAGAAGAAAACGGTTCATACTATATATAATGGAGATAAAAAAATTCTCTCTTACAGGACCAATAACCCAGTCAACAGATGCGTTCACCGAGGAACTTTCCCTGATCGGTTCGACGGTCATCGGTTTGCAGAAGAAGATGGGATGAATAGTAGAAAGTGGAAGGGGCCAAACAGAGTCGGGACAGTTCGAAGGACTCATGACCAATTGGCGGGTCCGAGCGGCGGTCTTGCCTCTGTGACACACTAATATCTGGACCACTGTTCCTCCGCCTTTTTTTCTTCTTTTTTTTGCGGGCCAAGTACCGTTTTTAACGCCTTTTTTTCCCTTACGCCGCCGGCCATAACAGCAATGTCCTCCCCCTTGCGCCTCCAAGTGAAAGTCGGGCGTTTTTTTTTGCAATTCCGAAGCAACGCAATAGCACTGCCAAAGGCGTATTATATTCGCCCGCTGTGTTCCTTGTAGGAACACAGGAGAAAAATTTTATACGGAAATAATGTCACTGGGGCGAGATTTGAAAACGGAAAATATCTGCATAATAAAAAAAGGACGATATTGGAAAAATATACACTAAACAGAGAGCAAAACTTTATTAGAGGACATAACAGAAGTAATATATTCCTCGAGCCTTTATTATAAGAAAACGCCTGGGAATTTACAGTTTAATGTTTGTTTGCACAACAAGAAATGTAAACAGCGCAAACCGCTGAGCGAGTCGTTAATAATTTGCTCCCGTTCGAATATTATCGATGCGACAGAAGAACCGAACCGATCGCAAACAGAAACAAGTTCGACTTTCGCAGAACCGGTTTTCCGGTCTAATCTGAAAAGACATTTGTTTTATTTTCAAACGTTCCAGTAATTTATTTTATCCGGTCCAATTTTGTTTTATAATCCTCCCTGGTTTTCCGCCCGTTCACCGAGCCACATGTAAAACATACAATTGCATTCATTTGGACGACCTCGATTGAGATTGAGTCGGCAACTGTGTATCAATCCATTTCACCAAGAATATTAAGTTCTGTTCATTTTCATGTCTAAAATAGCCCTATCTCCCAGCTGAAATCTGCCATTCAAGATCCCCCTTTGAAACGTTAAGCGGATTTAAACTTTTCAGGATTCATAAACTTATGATCCTGGACGCCAGGGTTGAGGATAAGAAATGACAAAATCCCTTGAAGAAATCTAAATTTATTTAGAATTTAGAGACTGTGAACACGCTGAGAATTCGCGTATCCTATTATAGTATAACCCCCAAAGGCAACCAAAATGCTTTTGAAGATTAAACAGTGTAACTCGCTCGCGTACCTTAAATGATGTAAAACATATCATAATCAGAAATATAAAAATCTTAAATATTAAACTGAAAATTCAATACGCAATACGCGTGTTTAATGAAGTGGGCGAAATGGAATACGACGACGACTGATTGCGTCTAAGAACCAAAACGCGTTTCAAATACACAATCGGATAAGCGACTTTGTCAGATCGATATCTGCGGACTATTATTCATTCTACTTCATGAAACTCGCACCGGTCCAACAGGTTATGTACGCAACTGTGGCAAGACTAAGTCAACTACCAGGTTTATTCATCGGTTACGATGTTCTCTGTTGCGTGAAACTTCCGCGAAATAATAAAACTCGTTGAAAATACACGGTATTCAGGGTTATACATTCATCTATTCATAAAAGCACAGAATTCATACGCTTTTATGAGTTTCTCCGGTATTCTGCGAAGAACATCATTCACTAATTACGGTACTCTAAACGCGTATCATAAAATAAGGATTATTCATTTTTAATAAGAATCCATGTGTATTTTGTGTCTCCGCTAGGCTTCAGTTGCTCCCCACCGTCAATATCATGCAATTATTAATATAGCATGGCTTATCATAAGATAAGTGTTGTATATATATATATATATATATATATATATATAACTGAATAAATAAAGGTAATATAAACCCGGGGGTCAAACACCTCGGAATCCTGCAGGACGTTGAAGAAATTCACCTGTGGCGAATGCTTCAGTGTGAAGGCCGTCCGGGCCAATTTCCTGAACAATTTCCACATCTTAAGAAATGTTTTGAGCGCACTTTCACAACAATCCGGCACCAACAATGCACCGCTCTGTCAGTACAGAGGAACAATACATTCCGATCTGCTGCAAGTGCACACTGCGCCCTTAGAGGCCGGGTGTAACGGCCCTCGACACTTTTCCAGCTAGTTCGTCTCTACAATTTCAGTTGTTGTTTTAATTTGTTGCAATAACTAAACAATAAGAAGGATTCGTACAAATGAATTGTCATCTGAAGAAATACGGTTTTCAAGTCGAACAAGGCAAAATTTATCAACGTAATACGCGAATAGATTGAAAATAAAAGACGTTTTAAACGGAAGAACCTGTCAGTAGTGTAACTCTCGTCCAATAAAGTGTAACTAAAGAGTTTTATCTCCAACAATCGTGTAGTCTTGGTGGTCGGGAGCTACGTGCCCACGTCGGATCCCCTTTCCCGGCCGCCGCCCGGGGACGTGATCCGCCGGTCGTCTACCGGACCGCGTAATTCATTCGGAATTCTAATAGAATGCGACGTGCGACAACTTAAAAGTCCAGTTAGAGCTGTCACCCCCGGTCCATTCAGGCATTGGGCACGACGACACCCCCCGGACTAAGCGCATTCCTTTATGGGGACGGCGCCTTCTTGAAATTCGTATCTGATTCCCGACCGGAAACAAGTGTAGCGGTATTAGCGCTATTTAAGACTGAAAATATTGCAACCAGTTTGAAACATATTTGCTTTATCAATACTTATTTTAAGCCTGTAATCGAGGCAAATTTAACTCTCTATGGACAACTGTAACATTCAGTTCACATTTCAATTTATCGAGATTTTCCGAATAATTAATTATAGCTTTTTTCGTGAGAAGGCGCATAAATCTTAATCCTGCAATAAAATTGTTTAAACGGAATTTTTTTTCATTTGCATAGTTTTATAGTTGCTGATTTTTCGTTTCCCCAATTTTTTTGGATTTAAAATAAAATTTCGGCCCATAGAGGGTTATGTTATAAAGGTTAGTACTCCCATTGTTTAGATCTTATACTACCAAGAAATGAGAACTGAGCCCAATTTTAATAGCAAATAGCTAATTGTTGCCCTTTCGTATATATATTTTGATTTTTTTTAAATTTTAATTTTCACCAAATTCGCAGGTTGTAATTGATCATGGCAAAAAGGCTAGAAGAGTCTTTAGACTCAAGGGGCGTGTGGAAACAGAAGATTTACAGAATGGTTAATGATTTTTTGGACTCGTTTTGGCTGATCAGCGCATTATAATATTGCTTCGATGGCGTAATTAAAAAAAGGTATTGCGACAAACAAATACAGTATATTGGGGGGTCGCGAAGTATCCAACTCTGTTACCGGATTACTGAAAACGGAAAATGAACTCGTCCCAACCGGTCTATTTTCAATTGTGGGCGGAGTGGAAAAGTAAACGCGACATGTTTCCGTTTAAGAGGTTCTGTGAGAAAGTCGGCAGGACGAACCTTTTCCTAGTTGGGCTCCTCCTTTGTTTGGGGGGCGGCGGTTAAGGCGGGACGGGCTCGGCCGTGTAATTAGTCCTGGCAATTGTGCCACGGGGGGAGGATGAGGGGAACGGGAGGAGGGAAAGAGTCACCGGACAAGATTTATTGGGTCCCCGTTCTCCCTGTCCCGAATCCGAAACGCCACGTAAACCAGCCGTGCACGTTCTGTCACGATCGGGCTTACCGTTCGGTAAAGGGGATACGCTCGACAAACCCGACGAACGTCGTTTCAGTACTCCCAGCCGTGTGTCCTTTCTGAGCTGTACGCTCCGATTATTATAAATAAGTTTGAATTTGTTGGGGCAAAATCCCACTGGACAATCGCATTTTCCTTCAATTTTCCGGTTTCGGCTGCTCGCAATCTTCAGTAGCTGTGTTAGTCACAATTGGTACTTTGGATATTTTTCGGGCATCCTCACTGCACTGTCACTGAAACCGGTCTAGCAAAAGACCGAACCAGCGAGAGGAGACAGAAACACAACAAATTTACAGTATTCCAATCCCTCGCAGACCACAAAATAGGAATATTAACTATTCCTTCAATTTATTTTTGTAACTGTCCCATTGCCTCAAATACACAATACAATCAGTAATATTATTAATTTATTCCCTTTTTTTTGTATACTTAAATCATATGGCCACTTCCTGTTCAGGCGTCACGAGTTAGCAGTTTTGGTCCTACAATTTAACATCTTTCATTTTGCCACTTAAGTGAATAACAAAATATATTTCCAACCTGAATAGAACTGTATTAAAAGCGAGAAATACCCCTTCGCAGATGCGTGCACAACTTGAAACATCAAATCCGATGCCTCTTGGTATCGGGAACAGTAACATAACAACGGGAACATGAAATATAAACGAGAAAAATAAATTTTATATATTACCAAAATCGACAGAATATACGGAACATTTAAGACATGTTTTCATTTCCGAATAATGCTGTATGAAATCCGAGTACAGCAAACAAATTAGATTTTCGCGGACGAAACTCTTTCCATTTACAGTTGGGACGGTTTTATTTCGTAGTGATTAGAATTTCCTTTTTGCTGGGCGGGAAAATTAGATTATTACCCAGCGATTCGTGTAGCTTTCACCGGTCGCTCTTTCACAATGGACTTCACGGCCCACTTTTGGGCCGGCGAAGTCCCCCCCGGGCGATTGTGTTTCACAATTTTCCGATTCGAATTTGCGACGGATTTGGGCACAAATAATTTCCTTCCCCCTAAGGACCTGTTCAATGGGAATTAGACTCGATGACTCGGCTTTCAGTGAGTCGGCCCCGAGTCTGATAAAGGATGACAGGAAGTGAAAGCGAATTATCTCAAGAGTGCATTCTTAAAATTTAGGCCGGTTATAGTTCGCGTCCTTGTTTCTGTACGTCATGTGGCCGAACAACAAAAACTGAAAGTTGTATCACATAACTTTCGTTATTTATATTTCAAGTAGCTCGGTTTCTTTATATTCTAGAAATTTCATGATCAGCTCGAGCAATAAAATTTTTGATTCCACGAAATTCCAGGTTCACTATTCCCAAGAAACTGTTCATATATGGAAATATGTAAATTTTAACTTCACCCAATTAACAAGAGAAAAATTTGAAATTAAACCCGTCCGATATGTGTGAGAAGCAGAATGAGAATTGTATCTTTGACTGCCACTACATAATCATGTTTAAACATTGAATATTGTAATAGAAATTCGAAACGGGAAAAAATAAGGAGGAAGTGCTGAACATTCTATTTCTTTTGAACGATTTCTACATTACCGGCTGACACATTTTTCGCCCGTCCGGAGAAAGTATTCCATGGGAAAAATGTTAACAGCCGAATCTAAGAGATGCCCGAGCCTTCTTTCTAATTGAAGGATGCTCACGTTTTTTAGGACGGCCTAGCGGGTCGAACCCGTACACCATTCCCAACTCAATGGGCCAAAACACCTGCGGCATCTAACTCAATATCTGGGATATTGAGCCCAACAATATTTCTTCTTCGGGTTATTTCAAATTAGATAATATAAATAATGTTTCCTGTTATTACCCCGCCAAACTACTACTATTATTACAGCCGAAATGATAACCTACTGAAATGAAAAACTCCACTAGACCCGACCGAGCCTCCGGCACTTTCCTTCAATTACTCCTTATCTCATTCCTACGCTCATTATATTACATACGGGCACATCGACACTATAATTCAGAGTAATGGCCTTGTAACTGCACTTTTGATGGAAAGTAGTAATTTAGTACCGAACTGCCGAACGGAATTCGATCGAATACACCGGTGTTACACGCTTTGAATCAATTTAAAGATAATATTTTATCTCGATAGCGCAGTAATATTCAACAACAAATAATGTTATTCAAACACCGATTGCAAACCGATACATAAGAGCGCGACCTAACTCTCGTGTATTTAAAGTAATGGATTCAAATCCAGATGGGGGATTAACGAATTTATTTTCAAATTTGCGATTTGGATTTATTTTATTGATACTTATCAAATTTCTAATATTTTTGATTAGTCATAAAAATAAATACTGTGAAGTTTCAGCAGTAAACCAAACCCTGAGGCATTAGTTAAAACCTGGACATGACTGAGGTCAAATTAGCTGACATAATGTGATATGATATCCCCATAGAACAGCTTGAAAATATAATGAATTAATTAAAGCGAATTTTTTTTTCGGGGAGTCCAGCCGCATTAGGCCAGTTAGTGCTGAAATATTGATATCAAAGCGGAGCAGAGGGCAGCCTAAAAAGCGTTGATAATCGAATCGATGACTTAATGGGCGAAAACAATTTTCAGGCAGAAGGGAAATTTCGGAGGCACAATGGGATTTCACGCCTCGGATTTCGTTTGCTCGCTCCTTAGTGTCAGAGGGAGAGATAGAGCTAGATAGAGAGAGATAGAGAGAGGAGAGGGAGAGAGAGATAGAGAGAGCTCTGTAGCGCCCTCATTAATTTCCGAACTAGGCCGAGCGAGTTGGCTATTCGTATAATAACCCAATAACCGCTTAAGGAACGAACATATGAAGGCCTGCATATGTGAAGTAAATTTTGTAAATCGCGAGGACTGCGCTTAGAAAACAATCTTTGGTTTCATCCAAAGAATTAGTAACGAAAATTCCGCTTGGACCGCTTGGAATCCAGCCTCAGAAGCGTGGCGATGAGCGAAAGCTAGCGTACCGCCAAAACGAAGCAAGGATTTCACACTTGTTTTTCAATAGGCCGAAATGCGTTTCCACTTTCCAATGTTCTTTTAATTCTTCTTTTTAAAACAAACGTTCAGTCAGTTCTATGTGTACTGTGTGCGAGAAGCGGGAACAGAAAAGGGAAAATTTCTGGAGAGATGATATTCCGAACTCCCCGGTTGTACAAAGAGTTAATATTACAAATATACATATTGATTGTTACAGTTTTACATTTTAAAAACAGGTAAGACGAAGGATAATAAAAAAGACTTATAATATTTGGCTTCATTCCTCAATGTAACGGTGGGATAAATGACGAAGCCAATGGCGCGTAGCCATAGTTACGTGTACACATAACGGGCGCAGACCTTGAAAGCGATGTGACCTTGCCAGAAAGGTCAAGGAAGCCTCTTCCCACTTCCCCAACCCGTTTGCTAGTCTGCGTGTCTGTACGTCAATACAGTTCCTAAAGGACTGTAGTACGATGACCTCTACGGGTTACTCAATACTGTTTACTGCTCTCGGTCAAAGTACCAAATGAAAACTGACAGACACTATTACTAGGAAAAATTATGACAGGAGCCTTCTGAATGACGTTCTGAATGATCGTCCCAATATATATGGAACCTTTAATTAAAATCTAACAAGTACAGAAAATTCGAGTTTTTGTTCTGTTATAACAATATGAAATCGCTTATTCATAAAGAAATGAAAATGTGGATATTATAATATATTGAGAATGTCGTGTTTCTTTTTTGTCTGATCATAGACCACGTTAGTCGATGGGTAACTATAAATAGTTTGGAATACTTGTTCTCACGCTAGTTTGATCTCTTGCTAAACTCAGTAGTAGGATGAACTATCTTCGAATTGCAGCGGTAGTGCAGGAAGTTAATACTACTGAAGACCGCGTCCGAACCAGCGATCGGAGACAGAAGCTCGAAAGTACGGTATCTTAAATCATTTATTGTTAAGGAAGGTTGGCGAGAGCATTCCTTCGGTTTCGGAACATACCACCTTTCCTTTTGTTTGGTGCGGACGTACCAAAGCCCCATGACCGAAAATCAATAGATAGGCCCAGTGAAAATCGGCCTTTTCATTTGCCGTCTGATCGAATTGCGGCCATTGTGGCCGCGGCCCGCTATAGCCTCCTGTGGGCCGTCGCCTCTGCTAGAGCCACCACCCCGCTCCCTTTATTGAATCCGAACAAAAAAAAAACCCCGACTATCGGAATCCATTCCCCGGGCGACCGAGGTGAATCAAATTCGGCGGCCCCCCAACAGGACGGGCGTTAAATCCTCTAATTACTCAATCCTCAGCTCTTGAACGGCCGTTGGAGCCCCCTTTGAAAGGGTTACTGTTAGCCGTACAAACGCGTGTTGATACTGTGCTGCGAACAGAAATCCTCTGTTGGGATGAGTGCACATCTGTGTTGGGCAAACACTTTTTGTTAAAAAGCCAGATTTTCTGGTTTAATATACCTGTTTTGTGGTCTGCGAGGGGTTGGAATACCGCGGGTTCGCGGTGTTTCTGTCTCCTCTCGCTGGTTTGGGCTTTTGCTAGACCGGTTAAATTAATTCGCAGAGCAACGCCATATTTGCCCCAATAATCCTATTGGACGGCCAATCGGCAATCTGACTTACTTAAGCGGATTAACAAAATCCAACTCAAATAAGACAAACATAATTCCCCAATAACAATAACAAAATGCGTATATATACAACTGACAAACTGACAAACACTACAGTACAAGTGAAAGTAGCAGCGCTGTGAGGATGCCCGAAAAACATCCAAAGTGCCAACAGTGACTAACACCGCTACTGAAGATGGCGAGCAGCCGAAACCGGTCTAGCAAAAGACGCAAACCAGCGAGAGGAGACAGAAACACCACGAACCCACGCCAGATTTTCTGTTTCTAATTTCGGATTTCTGGCCCTGTTAGTTTCGGTCAATATTGCATTTGAACGTATTGAAGTTGCTGTAGCAAGAAAGTAGCTCTAAAATAACGGATAAAATAGTGGAATTGAAACTATATAAATGGGTTTATTTAAAGAATATAATTGAATATAAACATGTACGTGAACGCACCGTGTTTAGTATAAAGCCGGGCCTCCTAATGGGTTAGCAGGATGTCCGTGAGAACGGGACGGGCTTGTCGAAGGAAAATCGAATCAACCGATTCCCCCCGCCTCCTTTAGAAAGTCGAGTAAAGTTTTCAAGCGCCGAAGCTCCGGGCCGGAGGGTAGCGGTGGGAGGGGGGTTGGTGGCCGAAAAACGGTTTTAATCCTGCAAAGTGAAATCGGGATTTCACAGGGCCGTGTTTTTCTAAAGGCCGCCGGAGCGGGCTTCAACTGGGTTAAACACCGTTCCGACAACCATCGGTCAACTCCGATAAACATTCTCGGCATTAGATCCTAATTTTCTGTTCAATTATCGACAATTTTAAAATACAGATCGAGGCGTAAAATACGTTATCGGAAGTCTTTAAAGAAGATTTCTCCACATCTTTATAACCAGGATTTAATTTTTCACATTTTCACTCTCTTCCTTAACACTATTTCATACACAGTTTATATAAATACGTGGACATATTTCTAATTATAACAACGTTTATTTAAGGAGTTTGTTAAGAGGTCCCGCAGGATTTAGATTTCAACACTGTTTATTTATTCTGTCTCCACTATCAATACTAGTGTAGACATAAATTTAATTTCACGAAATATAATTCCATTTAACAGAAAACATGTTTAAATTTGTGATCCATAGACTACTGAGTGTGCTGGCCTTATGCGAACACCAACCTCATCGATTGAGATTATTGACTTTCATATATTTGAATGGATAATCGGAATCTCAATATCAATTTGGCCATGAAATATTCAGGCAGGAAAATCGCTACAATAATCTATCGCGATTCTAATTTTATGATTAGAAATCGATAACTTCGTCAACGCACGAAACTTCGACCGCGAATATCCTGAGAGCAAAGTGCGAACTTTCTGTGGACACGAAGAGAGAAGGAGTCTCCTCTGAACGGAACGGGGAATAAATGTACCGATCCAGAAAAGGTGGAAAAGAGCGAACCGTTAAAAGGCGTGTAGTATGAGCTCGTCACGTCATGACCCGGCTGAACGGCGTAACAGCCGGGGCCGGGCGACTCCCCGCTCGGATACACGATATGCGCGACCCCTTAAATCATATTAATATGAAATTGGAGTCATGAATTTCGACCACGGGTATTACGGCCGGGACAGGAGTTTAGCGGTACCGTCGATTTTCGCTGCGACCGGTCAATGGATATTGCACGAACGCTTGTACAGAACATCGGTATTGCAGGACTGGTTTGCAAAAACGATAACATCAGGTTTCCCTTGATAATATATCATTATGATCATTATTTCGTTATATCGCAGATTTGAAATCTTTTTTATATATACAAAACAATTTTTAGATTTGTCTATTTCAAGCTGTTCAAAATATTCCGAATACCCTGGTATTCGTCCTATCGCCAATTATTCAGAAATTTAAAGTTAGAAAATTAGCATCTTTTATAGCTCCACGCTGAGATGTTATATATAACATGATTGACATAAATAATTTATTTCATTACCCAATTAGTCAGTCCCGGTTCACGCATGCGTTATCGTATGTGACATAGAGTAAATAAAACCTGTATTAACAAATCGCCTTTACTGTTAAATAAATATTGAGGTGCACTTTTGGAACATGGGAATTATTGTCACAACTAAATACACTTAACAATAAAATTAAGAGTGTAATTAATAATAAAATAATTGCCGCTTTTTATATAAAAAATAACGTCCGCTGACTCCATTATGTCAGCGGCTCGATTAATATGAATGTATTTTTTAATATCGGTAAATTGAGTAAGCCATTACCGCGGTGGAATCTGAAGACCGAAACCGGTTTCAGTATTTTTTTTTATCGCCAGCTTTGTGTTTACCGACGTTCCTATCTTCAATACCTGAAGACTCCTTTAAAGGTCTGTTTTACTGTAAAGGGATTGTACTTTTTACAACCGAAATTTTCGATTTTCAACCCGCTGTTCACAGGGTAGGTGTAACTCACTTTGGTACACTTGTGGGTGGATTATGGGATCGATCGGAGAAAATTTTCGAAAAATCTACGATCCGTATTTTTGGGCCGATTTTGCGTCAAAAAACCATATTTTTAGGTCGATATTGTCGAAAGCGTGTGAAGACCGAAACCGGTCTAGCAAAAGAGTAGGATGAGACAGAAAACCGAGAAAACTACTGTATTCCAAATATATGCTCTGCGAGGATTTGGAATACAGTAGTTTTCTAGTTTCTAGTTTTTTTTTTCGAAAATTTTCTCCGATCGATCCCATAATCCACCCACAAGTGTACCGAAGTGAGTTACATCTACCCTGTGAACAGCGGGTTGAAAATCGAAAATTTCGGTTGTAAAAAGTACAATCCCTTTACAGTAAAACAGACCTTTAAAGGAGTCTTCAGGTATTGAAAAAAGGTATTTCAAACTAATAAAAACATCCTTGTTGCTTCACAAATCTAACAGGATAACTGTTGGCCCAATCAGACGGAGTACTTCCGTAGGTATCTTCATTTCTACAAGAGACCACTTCTTTCAAACACTCAGTGGTTATGAAGACAACGGGGCCCAACGACCATTTATACATTTGTCATCGCGAATAACCATCAGGCTCCTCTATTAACGGCCGCCACAGACAGTTTATTGATTGATTGTTACTTTTTAACAACTCTTGTCTGCAAATTAAATGACTCACAATTTTCAATTTGAGCTCTACCCGTCGAAACGGGAGCGTACTTCCGTTAGGCGAAGCACTCCACAGGGCGCCAAGCCACTATTCAACACCGGACGTGTACTTGAAACTTCGTTCGCTTCAATGGACTTTGGTAAACCAGAGGAAATATAGATTTTCTTAACCCTTGTACCGAATCACTTGACCTTATTTTTTTGTTATTAATATAATTTATGAATTATAGATCTTCCAAGAAGCCTCAATATGGGAATATTCCAAGTATTACGAGAGTTGCAATACATTATCGGTTTCCTTTAATAGTGGGGAACCAATTATAAGTGGTATATATCAATGTTCTTTTGCACGTTTTTTTTAATGCAAATAACTTATTTTTTCAAAGTATTTTTTCAGAAAATTGTAATATTTGTCCCGAAATCCCCATTAGTATATATATTAAAATCTTTGTGTAATTTTTTGTATTAGTTTTCCCCAGATTAGTTACCGCTTGGGTTATATTATTACTGTGTAACATCCAAGAAAACGTCGTTAATACGGTTGACAGAGGCGCGAATTGACTTTGCTAGCTCTTATAAGGCTAAGAAAAGTAATAGTAATCGTCGGTCTACTAAGTTAGAGTGTTATCTAACCCAGTCTTATCGGTGGCCGGCCGCCGAACTGTGTGGGGGTCGATATCTAAGAAGAAGACTGATGAGGCGCCAAAGCCTCGTTTAACCCGGGGAACGACTCCATGACAGCGGGTCTAACGGTCGGCAGTAAAACCGGCCGAGACGAAGAAGAAGAAGCGGAGAATCGTGAGCATTGCCCTTGTTATATTTTTCTTTTTTTTCCTGTTACCCATTTTCTCCGGGATCGGGGGCCCGCCCGGGGTCCGGGTCCCCATCCCCCGGGACGACGTGATCGAGTTCACGAATTGGGTCGCCCCGCAACGAGTCGCGGCGGCATAACGAGCGGGACTTACCGCTCCAGAGAGAGAAAAAATACCGTAATTAGAATGCGGTCACGATATCGGAAAACCGGCCGAAATTGAGCCGTAAAACGATATCGGCCACGTAATCCGAGTCCCCCTAATGGCGAGTGCAACGGACTTTAAATGTTTCTCAGGCTCCGTAGTCTTAAGCACTGCGTACAGACGAGCGTATTACTGTAGGCAAACATTCCCACTACGGAACAGCCACTTGTCTATACCATCAGGATGAATAATATGCTGAACGTCAATTTAAGATCCAGCAATTCTCCCTCGCTAACAATAACCTTTGTAGAATGGTCCCAAATTGTAATGAATCTGGATAAGATTATAAACGAAATATTTCCGTGGATATTTATATACCTCATAACTTACTTCTTCATACTTATTTTAGAAGAAAAAAGGAAATAATATTTCTTTAATGTTTAATAAAATCTTTTAATAGCTAGTAGTACGGTTGATGGGAAACTCTATTCTTGGCCCTAGAGTTAATTACCCATTGTAGTCATTTTAAGATCGATTTTAACGTAAATAAAATAAGAATTCTATTCAAGAGACTAGAGGAAAATTATCTCACCCCTCTTCACATACGGTAACACATTTACAGCTACATACCTGCAACAGAAAAGGTAATAACCATTAATATATGAGGATGTACAAATCCAAATTATTTCCAAGTTTAATAATTGTAAAAAAAATAATGAATTACGTTAGTTACGTTAATATTTCTATTTTGAAAATATAATTGTCTAAAATGCTGAAAATGTTACTGAATCAGTTTCGGATTGCGCTCCCAAAAGGATTAATAGTAGTAGTAGCGCGCGCTCATAAAGTGTTTTATAACTACCGAAAAAATAAAAGAGACAAAAGGTTGTATAAGAATAACGCGGAAGCCATAAACGGGACCGGCGGCCGGAGCTCACGCTACGGTCGATTAATGTGCGAAAGTCCGGGGTGGCCGGGGGATGATAAGCTGGATAAGCTGAGAACCGAAAACCGTTCCTCGACTTTTGTTCGAATGTAACTCCTCCAGTTCAGAAAGAATGTCATTAGCAAATAAAACGGCGAACAATAAGCCCGTTCGTGTCAGCCAGCTAGATTCCACTGGAATACCTCGTCAGAGTGGCCATAACATTTAACGGTACTCAGCGATAAATAAAACAATGAAACTTTCGAAATTAAAATTTCTTATTGAATGAAATGGTCTTGGAAAAGATGATTGGCAATTCTGAAGAAGAATTGATGAAGAATTTAAAAATTACAGAAACAGCATGGAATGTGGCTGACGATGGTGAGAAACCAAAACCTTTAGGACTAGTTGCCATAAAAAGCCGCACAAATTGTGAATTTTACTTTGGACATAATTTAGTAGTATTAATAATAGTACTAACATCTGACTATATTGAGGCATACGTTGGCTGAAAGCCGTCTAGATTAGGGAACCATCCGGAATATACCTTACAGTACCAAATCGCTCAATGAAAATAACTCTAAACGCCTGTAAATTGTGTCCGCAGCCGCCATACTGAGATAGTGTTTATTCCGGGCAGGTAGCGCCGCGCTGGCAACTCAAACATTCGGAAGGGAACACACGGCCCTCTCTGGTGGACGAAGAAAGTCCAGAAGGAACACAATACGAAGCTGTTCCGACCGGATTTTTAAAAAGCCCTAATGGATTTTCGTTTGTTGTCGGATATTTCTCGTCCTTTCATTTTTTTCGTTTTCGGTCTCTGTCCATTTATTCTTCTCCCGAAGGACAAATACCTCGGCCGGCCGGAGTACACTTACTCGGAATCCGATACGTAAATGAGTTTCAGGGAATACCCGACGGCGGCGGCTGTTAATGTATGCGCGACGGCGGTGGAAGGAGCCAGCCATGGGACGGCATACTTATGACCGTTAGGCTCACACCTTGTGTTCTCACGTACCTCCGCCCGCTTTTAATTCCGACAGCCAAGACGCTTTTATATTGTCAGTAGCGAGAAACGAGTGGCAGACGCTGGATCAAGTGGAGGTGGAGGAAGGCCGTCTTCGGGAGGACATAGTCCTTTTAAATTACATCAGAATTTTGTTTGATTTTTTAATCGGTATTTGTTTTTTTCTGTCGCTACGGGCGCGATTTTGTACTAAGAATATTAAATAGGACTTGACGATAGAGGAATAGCGAAAGGACTAGCTCATCATCCCCAGATACAATCTGATTTGCGGCTTGCATCAAGGGATATAGCACTCTTGGAACGGTTTCGACCGAAATATCTCAGAAAATATTTTTATTTATTCGGCCCAAAATAAATAATATATTCTCAACAACTTCAGAATGCAAGAAAAGCCCGTATGGGGGCCACCCATATCAACACTAAAATACTCGAATGGCCCTCTCCAAAAATATTATTAAAAAGATATACATATCATGTATGAATGGATGCGAATAATGGCAGAGCGAAAAGTTACTTTAAAGCAATAATTTATTGCCAGATAGTGCCATTTCCTTTCGGCGCTCGCCCGCTTCGCCTTAAGCTAGGCCGGGGATTCGAATCATCAGATCCAATAACGAGGAATGATGTTTTATTCCCAATTCCGCGACGTGGGATAAGTGTTTCCGTCTTTTCTCGCAACCTTTAGCGGTATCGTAGAATTTTTTTCAAGACGATTTCAGACCTTAGTTAGCGTCGTCCGCGGTCTATAAGCCGGTCGAGTTACGGTCTTTTACGGACGAGCGGATTCGGGAGGTTTGGAAGGAAGAGCCTCCGAAAGCAGAACTGTTTTCGAGGTGAACATTATACACTTGGATTGTGTTCTCACAAATCGTGTCTTGTTCCATATTCTAATCGTGTACACTTATCACACTAAATAATCCTGATAAAATTATTTCTGTAAGTGTTATTAACGCTTCTGGGGATAATGTTTTATTATTTTATTGTTAAGTGTCTGTAAATTCTCTGTTAATATTATTTTAAACGCTGTGAATATAAGTTAGTTTTGAAGGGCTGATTAATCGCAAGAGGAAACGAATAACAGTTCTTGATTCCAACTTTACCTCGCCGTGCTCTGGATGCAATTCATTATCTCAGATAGTGGTTTGTACAACAACCCACACTTGTCAGTTTTCCGTTATACGAAGCTTATTGTTCACCGCCTTATAACAATCCAACTTCTTTCAGATGAATAGTTAAAAGTTTACCACAATTCAGGAGAACGAGGCAAACACCGAGTGAGCCCTTGCTGAGAACTCCAAATAGACGCTTTGCGCAAAAAAAAGTCAGTAAGGCACAAGTGTAAACATTTCGCAGTCGAGTGCCAGTGTAAACTGGTATGTTTGACTTTTAGGATTCTTGAATCTCAGAGCCGTAGAAATTGCAATCTCCGCAATTCGAGAGGTAGGAAACGCTCAAAACGTTAACAATGGCTCAAATTATTTTAAGTGTCCGCCACAAAAATTCCTTAAAAAAAACTCTTACGGGATTAAAATCCCGAACACCGGGATAGCAGTATGCCATCACTTCATTTGCTGTACTGAATTGGCCCACAGTAATTCCATGTAAACTTCGGCTCTGAACATAAAGCTAAAGTTATTTAGACAAAAGTTGACAGTCATTTTTAGGCTCAGACCGAAGAATTTCAACCGCGAGTCACGAATATTATAAGGATTAATAAATCCTTCCGCTTTCGTTCCGAGGCGCAAAACAAGTCATAAAATTTAAGATGAGAAACGTGTGACGCGGCGAAAATACGGTCTATAGAAGTTCGCTGAATTCGGAGGGCAGCGAGGCGAACTTTCCCCTTCGGACGTTAAAACGGCGTTGGCGGAGGAAAAAAAAACCCCAGCCGATTCAGCGCGATGTAACAATTTCACTCGGCAATTTATATTCCGTGACGGGGCGAGAATTTAAAATGGCCAAAAAGTTTACAAGCGCCATAAAGTCTACAACGAAATTCCAATTAACGCTTCTACGTAATTTTCGCGGCCCGCCGGACGGGACATTAATTATTTGAAATCAGAAATTAAAGATTCCCTCACGACAAGCTGTGGGTGGCATGATTTAACGATGTCAGACGAAATTCAGCTTTCTAATCTCAGATAGCGGATTTAATTCGCTGTAAATTGGGTGTTACTGCTATTAATTATTAAAAAACATGTCTGTCTATAAATTGTATCGAATTTCTCTATCGATCTTTTATTCATTTAACGCCAAATGTTTCTTGCCCATTTATCTATGTATTTATCGATTTCGAGCGAAATAGCCTAGATTCGGAGATATTATATGAGTAATAGATGAAAATGGCGTATATTTTGTGTTGTGTTGGTGTGGTCTTTTGCTAGACCGGTCTCACGCAACGTGCCTAAAAATCTGCTGGGTGGCCAAAAAATGACCAAAAACAGCTGATATGTTTGTCAGTCTCTAGGGAGGCCTCATATAGTTCGTATATGAATTAAACCGTTTTAACGGTGTTAGCAACCGGGCAGGGTGATTTAATTACAGTCGACCGTGGAATAAATTTGTCTGTCCGATATTTTAATAAAACCGAAATTAGGTACTAGTTTAATCGTCATGTGTAGGCTGGTCGAAATCCTCACTTGCGGCATCGGGGGGGGAGCTAATGACAGAGGATAGTCAAGTTAATGTCATACATTATTCTTAAAGACCGGTTTCGTTTTTTGTAATTACGCCCGGAAATTATTGCCTCCTTTATTCAATTCTTCCCGTCGATTCGAAAAAAACAGACAGGTCCGTTATAAAATGGGCTTGAAAAAGTAGTTCTGGGGAGAACTGAAGGAATTCTGATTTTAGTTTTAAAGAGTGGATTTTCGATGGAAGACCAACACAGTGGAGATGAACAATACATCCTTAAAATACAACGCTGCAATCATTTTTCAGGGAAAGACCGAAGTGCATTATTTTTCATTATATTAAAGTTCTTGTGATCTTTCTACACCAACACAAGACTAACCCTGGCACTAACCTTTACCGCAAGGATATAAAACTTAAATATTCGGATTTCGACATTAAACTACAATGCGCTGATGTTTTCGTTTCATGAAAATTCTATTGTCGATTATCACGTGTGTGATAAATTCCATGTTTTATTCGGTGCATTAAATAACGCCCCGCGGACCCTACCATAAGCATATATTAGTGAGGCTTGTTGCAGGGGCGAGATTTTCGCGATGGCGGGTTCGATCCGAATCCCATCGTGGGGGGGCAGTTAGCATTAAGCAGAGCGTGATGGCTCACAGCGCTCGGGAAGGATCGCATTTCTCTTTTATAGGAGTTTATTACAAGCCGCCCGTGAAATCCGTAATGCCCACGCCCTCGGGCGTTTGGCCACCGACGGATATTGAAATAAATATATCCGTTTTATAATAAATTCCCTGTATCGGATCGTTCGTATTTACACACAGGCCACCCGCGGAATAGAATACGGACTGTTTATATAGCCCAAAGAACAAATTCCTACCACTACTGTTTAGACACGAAAAATGGATGTGTGAAAATCCATGCAAATGCTCTATAGTGGATTAATATTTTCCCTCCACGAGTTTCCTAACGCCGTCGGAAAATTATGTGGTATAGTCGGAAACGAGGAAAATTATCCCAAACGATTTTTCGCGTGGAGGAACCAACGGCAGTATAAAGACAAAATTTAGTTCACTCATTCACTTTTAAGTACCAGGACTCAGATTGGATAATGAGAGAAAAAATGTCGAAAAATGTCGGTAGCATCTCTTAATTCACCGAGGTATTTCTGCGTATGAACTTCCGACGAAGGATCCCCATTCACCATAATCAAACTGTTACTGCCGGTGTTTTTTCGTTAACGTTCAACAGAGGAGCTTGGTCATCGGGCATTTAAGCCACTCTAAAAAAAAGTACCTCTAAAAACATTTCAAATTAATCATATAGTCGATATAGCCTACAGTGTTAGTGATGTGTTCTATTTAGTGCTAAACACAGAGAACTTCGTATTGGGAAAAGAACGAGGCCGATTAGAAATCAATTAGCGCTTCCTCGATATACGTTTCTACTCCACTTATTAAAATTAATAGGCTATCGGCTGGAATACCGGCGCTGTTTTTTTTCCCCCATTCCTCTTGTTGCCATCCGGAATAAATTTAAATCCAATTAACCTATTAAATTCGGACCGCACAGTGTTGCACAGCCGTATATTAGGTATTCATGAGGCCTGGTGTATAATACGCCGGGTCTTTTTCTTTTATTAGATGTCGCCCTTGTATTTAAGATGTTCCGGTCTTCTTGTTAAATCGCGGCTTTCTCCGACGGCGATTGCGATCTCCTTCGAGGCCTCGGACACAAAGTGATAAGGATTTATTTCTGTTATCGCGTCTACGTGACCAGCATGATCAGATGATCGGGAGCCGGCCGGAAATTGTTATGGCCGCGGTTTCTACTTTCTTTTCTACTTGTTTTTTTTATGGACAAAATAGCGCGTGTTATTAAAAGGCCGAGACGGTGCCACTCCTTATATGTATTGGATCAATTCGAGACCCGTTCAGTCGTTCGGGTTAATAATAGAAAAAACTATATATTCGGCAAATTTAAAAATAAATCATACCATTAGTCTACTTAAATAGTTAATCGTACGTGAACACTCGGACAGAGGGGATTTTACTACCTGAATTATCTACAGTAACAGTGCTTGTCGGATGCTTAACAGGCCGCCATAATTTTTAAGACATACTGGATTCGCAGACATCAAGGCTGGATTCGCAGCTGTAAAAATTATCGGATATAACACGACGTAACTAGAAGGAATGATAGTCATTTCTCAAAGTTGTTTTCACGGATGCGTTCGCCTCCCTACTGACGGTGGAGGGAAACCCGGCGGAAATTAATAACTTCGAGGCCTATAAAGAAAGGTGCTTACAACTGTCAAATTGATCAGTTGGGAACAATCTCGGCGTTGTTCAATAACAGGTTGCAGTCGGCGTTAACAAACGGCAGTGCTGTTCGAACCGAAGCGCTGCCCCCGGCCACCCATTCCAAGCGGTAGGGTCAAAATTGCCCCGCCTAAACAATAGGTAGGCCGTGCTTTACTGTCTCGGCTACAACTCTAACCCTTCATTTCGACAAAAGGTTCATTCAGACAAAAGATATTTGCGTGAAATGTTTATTCGTCCAGAATTGCGTTTACCTATCTTTTTCTTCAACTCAAGTACGAAGCTCATATTGTGACTCCAATTAAAATTGGAAATCGTATTATAATTAATGATCTGGGATTAAATTGGTTCAAATCGAAGGGGAATTCAATCAGTCATGAATGAAGCACACAGGATCCTCGAGGAGGTTATTCATTTTAGTTTCACATCACATTATGCTAAAGAGATAAGAAGGCTTCCATAATTGAAAATAATTAATTTATATGTTGATAATATTATACTGAATGACATTTATTCAAATATTCATTGATAGTTTTATTTTGTAAGCAAAAAAACAGTCGAGAAAGATAAATACAGAATTTGGATTATTATTCTGGTTCAATTAAACAGCGAATATCTAAACGAGGGGTATAATTTTCAGGGATATCTAAATAAACACGTTTTCCCTTGAAAAGGTTAAAATAAATGATCGAACAGTGGTTTAAATGTGCCAAATTCTTTCGACGTCCAGGACCGGCATAAGAAGAATCGTTGTCCGAAATTGTTTCGCTTTCTCACCGAATTCCTCACTCACAGCGGCCGAGGATGACGGCCGAAAATCGTTTGATCCCCGACGCCCTACCTGTTTTTGCGTACGACCCGGCAACGCGGGGCCCGTTCTGCAGAGTCACAGTTATAACAGGCCCCGCGCTTCGTTTCAAGCGATATCCGACCTTACGGCCGGCAAAAAGAATATAAGAAAAAAAAAACAAGAATATAAAGTGTCCACCCGCGGGATAAAACTGGAGTAACGGTCCCTACCGACTATGCATAAGTTGCTACGGTAGTACGAGGTCTCTCTCAGTTAAATACAATTCATGTGATTTCCGGTTTCCACTAAACGGTTTCGTCCTACGCCAGACCGGTTTCGGCTTCTCGCCTCACCGGTAACGCTCCTGAAGGTGGCGTTAACCTTTCCGGGTTGACGTCCGGTGATTATAGATTTTGTTTTCGGCAATGATGCGACGCCCAGTTTCTTATTGTCTGCGCTTCGGTCGGGCAGCGTAACGAACAAGCTTGACGGGACTCTACTGAAGATGGCGAGCGGCCGAAACCGGTCTAGCATAAGACCGTACTAGTGGTTTCACGTCAGCGTACTAGCCTATTATGTATTTTTATCCTAGAAAAAGTAAGTTGATAAAATGCCGCAATTATATTATTCCATCACCAGACATTAGTATTAAATTACAGTACTTAGGCATGTACCAAACTACCTAACTATTGCTCCTCGTCTGCTATCGGGACTATAGAGGAGAAACCTGTCGTACTTAGGATCAAGCGGAAGTGGAAAATCGCGCTATAGATGACTTAATAGAAATAATGAGGCATCATTTCATGGTCACGATAGGAAAAATGCATGCATAATATATTTTCCAGACTTCGATTGAGGATAAAAGGACTTCATAAGGAGAATTATAATAGAATTTAGGAATCGGAATGGGAAGAATTTTTCTCTCAAATTTGTAACAAATTCCGGAGGTCAAAACGCGTCTTGAAGGAAGCCTCGTTGGCCTCCTTACGGAAACATAATATTGTCGGACCTTATTAAATTTTCTTTGAATATTTTACCCCGCTAAAAAGATGTTATTATAGACGGCCTCTTTCTTTTCCGGCTCCTCGCCAAGGTTTTTCCCTGCGATTTCTGGCAAGTCAGAGGCGGTAATAAGCCCGGGCTTTGTCCCGCCAAGGAGGATATCCGGAGGTCGGTATCACGAGCGGGGGCACGAGCGACCCCTCAGTTCTCAAGAAGAAATAAACCGGCAAAATCTTGGAAACTTTCGCCCCCCCCCGGGGGGTTAACGGGCCGCTAATTAGGCGCGGTCGGCCTCTCGCCACGCTTTGATATTTCTGCGTCGCGACAACTCCGAGAGAAGGAAAAACTCCACGAGGAAAGCGCTACCGTTAAGCTCAAACAATCGCATGTTGGACTCGACCGGAAAAACAATAAGGAAATCCCGTTTTATTGGCCGGAAAAATGAATTATGTGTGTTTTTTAATATGTGTGTGGTTAATTGGCTAGTGAGCATTGTAAGTAGCCAAAACCAGTCTAGACCAATCACACAAAAGATCATCATATATATTATAATTTTTTAGATATAACTATGAGTGGCGGTGTACGCGATTGTCTGGTTAATCTCAGAAATATTACATAATCCATAATACCAGAAGAAAAAAAAGTGTAACCATGTAGTAGTGACAGATTTCTGAAATACTACTGACTTTGACGAGTAACTTAACGCCAAATATACAAGTGTAGACGCAAATTGCTCTTCGACCGCAAAACTACTTCCAAACGAACGCCGAATATAAAACCGAGACCGAGCAGAAGGGCGCAGCTCCTGAAATTGCACGATAGAGCAAACTAAATAACCCGAAGTCGTTGCCGGCAACCTCGTGTATTTTTCTTGTCCGTTAACCGCCCGCGGTCGTTTCCTTTGACGATCCTCTGAGACACCGCGGCTGTTATTATGAGAAACATGGCTTAACCATGTTTCAAATTGGCCGAGGAGCGTCCGCTTTAATCTTCCCCTTTAAGAAGTGGACAGAGAAATGGCGAGGAGTTTCAGATCGCAGCGCAGATTGCCCGATTCATTCGTCCTTCCATAGAAACTCATCCACCGTATATTATACACTTTTATAAAAATAAAATATTCAAAACGCTTCTGTATATAAGTTACGGCTACATTTCATTAAATTAAAAGCATTTATAAACAATTCTGCGGTGTTTTCCTTTATGTTTGGGCTATATTAATACGCAAGATAATTATCGGCATTTATATACCCTTTATGTATACACAGAGGGTGATATCTTTAAGTTGGACTTAAGCTAGACTTTCACCAAAAATGAGACAACTCCCTCAATTAGTTTGCAAGTTATGGACTGTTAAACAGTGGATACATTTTTTTGGACCGCTCTGTATATCAGTTGCAATCCTTCAATAACATAGCGATGTATTTTCCGAAATGTTATTCTGCCTTCTCGTAGGATGAATAACAAATAAGTTCCAGATTAATTAGAAATGTATTTTCCGCCCTTATAGTACAATTTTAATTAATTTTGATTTTTGAAATTTGTGATAGCGGTACACTCAGATAGAAATCTACTTTGACAGCCAACGAACGGTAAATTGCGAATGTTTGCTCAGCCCACTTTTAAAAGCCTGCCAAACGCTAACCCAATTTCGGATCCCGACAGGGGTAATGTAAATGTCATTGTTTATTCGAGCGGCTGTCACGGCCCCATCGTGTCGGCCTAGAATGGACATCGTTGTCCAAGCTCGTTTGCGACTGTCAGTTTATACATCGCGTGCACCTCATTGACAGTCTGAAGGCCGATTGAAATCATACAACCGCTGAAACGATTTTTATACAGCGAAATTTTATATTTATATTATATTATCGAGTTTAATAATTAATAAAGTTCCAACTATACCGTCGAAAATGATAAGGAAAATACGAACAGATCTTAAAATCCCGTTTGTCCGCCGCCTTACCGTACAAAAATATTCCATTCCAGAATCCCAGACGCCCGAAAAGGAAGTGGCCACGTGATTTAAACATATCGAGGATAAATAAAATAAAAAAGTGGGAAAGCCTTTATTCTCAATTTTTTTCGTAGTATTTGAAAAACTTCTATTACACTTGTGGTAATGAAATATTATGAAGTTTGTATGCGTAGGACAGAAATTATCAGTCCTAGGACATCGTGATTCCGGAAAAGTTTCCGGGACCGGGATAAAAAATGTGGCTGGGAGGTACCAAAGGGGGAGGAATGAGTAGCGGCCTCCTATGAAAGAGCGGCTAACGGACCGGTTTATCGTCCACCGGGAAAGGACAGAAGGATAGCAGTCGAGAACAACAAGGGGGGAAAAAAAGGAACAGGGGATAAGTGGACCGTTTTAAAAACCTACGTGTGACACCGCCACTCCCCCCCCCTTCCTCACGCTTCCCTAACACTCAATTCAGTATAGCCATCTCGCTCGGGCTCACAGCCCCGGGCCTAGCTCCCTCTCTCTCTCTCTCTCTCTCTCTCTCTCTCTCTCTCTCTCTCTCTCTCTCCCTCACTCCGTTTCCGACTGGCCCCGTTTTTCACCGATCGAGGGTTCCCGGCAATTCTGAATCGCCAGCACGCGCAATTTCGTGTCCGCCACTCAGGTGTTTAGCTTCCCCGAGAGGTCAGCACATTGAAGAAAAACAGGAGGATATATATATATATATATATATATATATATACATATATATATATATATATATATATGGGGTGAGAGGACGTTATTTACTAAGTTCAATTATCTGTATCAGACCTAATTTTCAACCTAGACCCCGCAGTATAGAAATCGACAGTGCGATTTCCTTTATTCAGGAATAAAGTATTTTTTCGTATATTTCGCGTTCCTTCCGGTCTTTTGCTAGACGGGTTTCGGCAGCTCACCTTCTTCAGTGGCACGTCACAAGTACCATAGTCTGTCCCTTCGTCCCATAAATATTGTTAATAAAAATTTAAATAAGTTTCGAACTAGCATACATTAAAAAATACCTTTGTTAGAAGTTATGTAGCAATATATACATTAAAGATAATATCATTACTGTATTTAGAATGGAATTTGAAATAGAAATTATACGCATTTCTGGAATCTGATATTAAATTTATATTTAATTTAAAATAAAAGATGGGCAGCGGCATTGAATAAGGAATTTCACTACAAAAACCTCGAATGACTAAACAGTTTGGACGGCTAATTGTTGTTTGTAATTCTTAAATAATGGCTTAATTTATTCCATTCGAAATCTTGGAACACGCGCTGATTAGATATTTGTATACTCTGGCTAAGTTGTCGGAGGTCCTCTGAAGGACTGAAAAATGAACAATGGCCGATTGAAAATTAGCGGTGTGGGAACACGGATATTGAAAACAATTCATTATAATTCCCATTATCGGAATTCCCGTCTCATATCAGCGGGGCCCATTAGCGGGGTTGTGAAAGGATGGTATTGAACTTGGCACACTTGAAACCCTAACGAGGCCACTTTCGACGTGCCAAGAACCAATTTTACCGGCAATTGTCTACCGGTATTTTTCCCAAATAAACGTCCCATCAAAAAGGTATTTTGATTTATTAAAAATTCATATTTTGAATGGCAACGACGCCCGTCTCTCAAGCCAATTAAATTTATCAATAAACGCTTGATTTCCCTCAATGATATGGGGAGTACAAATATGAAAAAAATATCAAAATCCTTTATTTAAAACGGTCAAAAGTAAGTTTTTTCAGCTATAAAAATGTAAATAATAGTCTAAATTAATACCATAAATAGGTTTTAAATAACGAAAATTATATTTTAGCATTTATGTAACCTTTTTGTAGCCTCATGCGTTTACTCGTAATCATATTCCCCATTATTTTTTCACCATTCTTCTGGGATAATACGTTCAAATCCCAGTCCGCTCAAATCGTGTCCGGAGTTAAAGTTCAGTAAGACAAAAATTGCTCGCGATCTATTATCGCGCATGAAAGAGCTTTCTGTTTGATTTTTCTGTTATTTCAACAAAACGCTTTTCACTTGCCAGCGTAAGGTCAAGAGCGCCGGTGAACCGGTTGCATAACGAGGGGCGGGCGACGGTGCTCGGGCGAAACGGAAAGGCACGTTTCTCCGATATTGCATAAGTTTCAAGAAAGTATGGTTTCTCGGACGTTCTACGCGTTCGCTTATTCGCAATTTTGCGAAGCGATGTTGAAATAATTCGGTGAAAAATTGTCTATGATGAAAAATTCCTATGATATCCCAAATAAACATTTTTTTCAGGTATAATAAATATTAAATAATCAATGCCCTAAGTTCCCCTGTAAGTTGTGCGAGTTACTGTGTTTTAATTATGTACTCAGAATTTTCATTAAGTATTTTAATTTTCCTGAATAATTATTATTTTGAGTGTGTTCTAAGTTATATGTGCTTAGAAATTCCTCAGCACGTATAAGCGTCCTCATTCTCTTAAAGTATATTGTAACACATTCGCAGTAAAATTTGAAGTGGTTAAAGAGGTTTATAAATATAGAAATCGAGAGAACACGATTCTATCCAAATTTTATTTGAACCTCCCCCAAGAAAAAATTTTAATTCCTTTAGGACAATGTAATACGTAAAATTTTTAGAAAAAAATAGGGCTGGAAAATTTTTCATACTGGCAAAAAGGTCTACTTGAAGATGCGATTTGGAAACGAAAATCGACAACTTCGGACAGTTCCAATTCCGCCATAATCGCTCGTCTAATAATTTACCACCGTTCTAACGGTTCTGATTGCGAATCAATCGCCCCTGCGAGGGGGGCAGGCACGCGAGCCTTTTTTCTGCTGTCCAACTTCCTCGACTTGCTGTTCAATGTCCCGTTGAGAAAATTCACGAATCATTCTTCGGGAAGAGAGCCGCCCGAGGCGGGCATTAAAAACAGAGGTTGGACTAATTTTATATGCTGGACATCGAGGTTGGCTCAATTTTTAAATTCCTGAATATTATTCCGAGTAAATTCTACGATCAGTATTGGAAATAATGACAGTAATACATTTTACGCTTTATGTCTTAAGCCCGCCTAGAACTGAATGTAAATGAATTTTATACTGATTTGATTACGTTATAGAGTTAATACATTACAATGCAGCACTTGTTTTGTTCGGATTAATTAGATACATGAATATCGCTCTATTAAATCATAAAATTCCCACGAAATAAAATCACTTTCGCACTCGTATTTGACAAAAAAACCCTTGCTTACATTAACAGTCAAATTAATTCGGAAATATTCGGACGGAATTTCAATTTTTAAAGATTTCTTTCTATATACAGCTCAACTGATTTTCTTAATATTGGAACCTATATTTGTCTTAAAATCCATATAATATTGGTCGGACTGATCTGCAAAATTACAATACGAGGGTTTAATTTACACTCACTCGCGCACTCAAAGGTAACGCCGCACTTAGGAAGCAACAATGGATCACTGCACTTTTACGACGAACCTTAATAAAAACATTATTATTTCTAATATTTATTGCGAGATATGAACTACAGTAAAAAAAATATTAGGTCAGCCGATAGTATATTAAAGTAAATAATATATTGAATTTTATGCTGCACTGATTTGACCGTTCAAGTGGAGGATAGTTTCCTCTAAAAGAATGTCTTTTCCAATGTCTAGATTTCACTTCCGATCTAAGGCCAAGAGCGAGTGAACTCCTTACATAACGAACGGGAGCGAACATTACTCGAGCGAAAGAGAAATGTCGACGCGTTTAACCGATATGATGAGGGTTTCTGGGCAGCGTGCTTTACGGTTTTTTCAATTTTTGTCATTTCAGTATATACATTTGAAAATATAGATTATGCACAGTAAAAATCATGGCAGAAAATTATAAAAAAAAGGCTTCTCTCAACCAAGCCTAACTTATCGAGGGTGACTATCGAAAATTAAAGAATGTTCAAAAATTCCTGGGTAGAAACGATCTCATGAAAAATTTCGGTTCAACGTCTAGTCCTCTAAGGAGGATGAAATTTCATATATATATATATATATATATATATATATATATATATATATGAAATGATAATCATTTTCTTCAAAACCTTTAAGGGGTTTTTAAGTTTTAATGGCAAATAGGTACGCAAAATATTTTAGTCTGAAATTATATTGTTTTTTAAATTCGATTTTATTAATCATAATTTCTGATGTTTATCAACATTTCAAAACTGAGTGTTACTAACGTCCAATTCTCTCAATAAAAAATCACTTATACAACAAGATTTTGCGAAATTAAATCCGATGAAAGGAATTTCTGATTTCCAACTTTTGGGGTTCTTAATATTTCTGGTGCCAAATCGGGGGCAATGTAATTTTCATAAATCACGTGTATCTTAAAATTATATTTAGTGAGAAATTTCACCCAAAAATTGTAATAATTTGTTTAATGCTCCACTAACATCCAGAAATGAGAACTTCCAACCCCTTATTAATAATCAAACCCCGTATATATATAATTATATTCCGATTGTAAATCACAAAATTTCTTAAAAAATTCTTAGATTCTTAAAAAAAATTTAGTCAAATTTTATATTCAAATTTTTTTAGCAAAAATTTTTCCCGCGTTAGGGACCGATAATTTTTTTGTATTTTGAAACGAATTTGTCCACAATATTGCTTCGTTCTTTGAAATTCTATATTTCTAAATTATCATTATTTTCAAAACGTGTTGCTGCTGCCTCTTGGAATATAAAAGTTCTCTCTGGGCAAGGCTTCACTTACCGTTCAGTTTGGCTCTTGTTATTCGGCCTGTGTCTGGCTCGGAGTCGGGGTTGAGGGCCCTGAAGGCGGCAGTAGCACTGTCACAGAGGGGCGGATGTCACTATCGGTCGGATAGGGTGCGGTGTCGGCAACCGGCTGCGGAATGAGCGGCGCTCCCGGCCGAGTCCCTGTTTAGTACCGCTCAGCGCCTTTCTCTCGACGCCGGCCTCCCCCACCACCCAACAGCCCCTATAGTGGTGGGAGTCCTCCTCCTGTATTAAATCTATTATTAACCATCGCCCTAAAATGGTTAGAGGAAGCGTTTTTCATATATTCACTGTTAAGAAGAACGATAGCACCGATCAGCAGCGATATTTTGGTCCTACCAAAATATTTAACTTCAATCTTATTTTACTCACTTTGATGAAACAATAAAATACCATATAGTGGTGGGAGTCCTCCTCCTGTATTAAGTCTATTATTAACCATCGCTCTAAAATGACTAGAGGAAGCGTTTTTCATATATTCACTGTTAAGAAGAACGATAGCACCGATCAGCAGCGATATTTTGGTCCTACAAAATATTTAACTTCATTCTTATGTTACTCACTTTGATGAAACAATAAAATACCATATAGTGGTGGGAGTCCTCCTCCTGTATTAAATCTATTATTAACCATCGCCCTAAAATGACTAGAGGAAGCGTTTTTCATATATTCAGTGTTAAGAAGAACGATAGCACCGATCAGCAGCGATATTTTGGTCCTACAAAATATTTAACTTCATTCTTATGTTACTCACTCTGATGAAACAATAAAATACCATATAGTGGTGGGAGTCCTCCTCCTGTATTAAATCTATCATTAACCATCGCCCTAAAATGGCTAGAGGAAGCGTTTTTCATATATTCACTGTTAAGAAGAACGATAGCACCGATCAGCAGCGATATTTTGGTCCTACCAAAATATTTAACTTCATTCTTATTTTACTCACTTTGATCGGCTGCCATATAGTGGTGGGAGTCCTCCTCCTGTATTAAATCTATTATTAACCATCGCCCTAAAATGGTTAGAGGAAGCGTTTTTCATATATTCAGTGTTAAGAAGAACGATAGCACCGATCAGCAGCGATATTTTGGTCCTACCAAAATATTTAACTTCATTCTTATTTTACTCACTTTGATGAAACAATAAAATACAAAATATTGTGAAATTTATTAAATGTGTACGACTCCGGCGGTGTCCATATCGCGCCGCAGTGACAACCGATTTTTTTAAAACCTCACGAACAAATAATTAATATTATATACATAATTACATGTTCATTATATATTATATTGTTGGGCATATAATATTTTTAAACTGAAACGTTAACGTCCTGTGAGTTTGATTGCGAATTTCAAATTAAATTACATTTCTCGAGGCACTGGAATATATTGAAAATTGTCATTTACTTTGGTCGAATAGGGTAAATTTAGTTTAAAAAACATGATATAGTAGTTAAAAATAGGAATTATAATTAGTGTGTTAGTCAATTTCAAATTTCAAGGAAGCAGGAATTCCTTTCTTCTTATTGTCTAGTCCATTGTTGGATTTTATTTAGGGATATTAAAACAATAAATAAATTTGTTATTCCTATTTCAAATTTTAGTTTCTAGTTTTGCTACTCAAAGTATGTGAATGAAACGGACTCAGCCGACAGGTCTTCCCCGTTTTCTATCGTGCCCTGCACAACATTCTAATGTTCTCGATTGATTTATTATAGCATTGTGTATCCATTCCGTATTTGGGCCGGGATCATAAAAAATAACGCCTAAAGATTAATCCGATCGTCTATCGGACTCATCGAGAAAAGTCCGTATCTGATTTAGACCGATCACGCGATCCCGTGGGAACTTGCCAGTTATCTTCCGCCTGTTGATAGGCCGCGAAAACGAGTCCAAATATTTTGCTCAGATTACCTGATCGCGATCTGAACCCAATAAATTAGTAGTTCTTATCAGTTAACAATGTAAGTTTATATCAGCACTGCGTTTTTTATTTTGGCTTTCTATTAATTAGACGTTATAGCTGTTGTTCAGTATTACCAACGGTTTCTTTTATATCAGGCTATGTGAAGCCCTAAGTATTTAAGAGTTGCCTGAGGTTTTTTCCCCAGGGAACTGAGTTAATATTTCGCAGTATATCACAAATGAAATTGTAGTTTATAAACTAAATGATATTACGAGTAGCTGCCATTATTCCCAAGTGCAGGTCTATAAACTTGGAGTTGGTATTTACGCGCTAGTGCTCGGCTATACCGGTTTCGCCTTATGGCCGTGGTCACTAGAATTCTTCTGGCAGTGTGGAGAGTTAATTAAGCGTATTGGCATTTTCCTTTGTTTATTGAACATTTTACATTAAAATTCCGTACAACATCTGTTTAGAATAACCGAGCAGCGACAGGATGCTGCGGGCATTGTTCCCGCCTCGACGGAGATCGGGAGATTAAATTGGGGAAAAAAATGAACACATAACTTCCTGCTTAAGTCGGTAGGTGCTCGGTCATGTGTTCATCTCGCTGTTTCCTCTTGTGTTTCTGATATGCATAAATTTGTTTGCGAAGGTTGGTAATATGGACCCATCGACAGGAGCAACCTGTTGGCAATTAGTACTGCTTTCTTGCAGTACAATTTTGCAGAATGAATTTATATTTTGACTTTCTATTAATTAGATGTTACAGCTGGAAAACGTTTTTCTCTGTGGGTTTTCAATATTAGACGGCACTCAGTATGAATTGCGCGTGGTATTTTTGTGCCAAGGAACTGAAAAAAATGGACTCCGATTGAGAAACCTGTAGAGGAGATGAAACAGAAATTCGTAGGAGTGATGATATCGGTAAATATTTTGCATATAATCTGTCGAAGGGTCCGACAGTTAATTCGGATTGCATTCACCGCAAGATTATCGAAGTGGAGCCGGGTCGAGATCCGGAAAGGCCGCTGCCGTTATCTCCGATCGGCTGAGCTGGCTCTGTACCGTTGGGCCGCAAAAATAATACGGTTTGGAAACTACTACGCCCGCAATTGTTTAATTGTTCGGAGTTTTCCGCAAGTTTTCCGAGCCCTCGCTACTCTGGAAAGGGTAGATGCACCCGGACCGCGGCTCCGGTGACCCCACTGCCCCGGCTCGCGTTAACTGCACCCTGCGTGCAGAACAATTACGTACGGAGCTATAAAACTGAATAGCACCCTCGCGAAGTACCGAGGCATTAACAATACACACCTAAGTGATGGCGGGATTTAAACAACGGCTGCCGGTGAATTCGTACATTTAAACTAAATAAGATTTGAGAATTATTAACTTCAAATTTCAAAGAGGGTTAATTGTGAAGGTTATTTTTGCCGTCTTCGTATTCCAATTTTTGCAACGGATACCGACGAATATGCACGCGCCTTTCATTCCGGCAATAGCGAAAATCAGCTCTGATTATCGCGCTCTCGTATTTCGGGCCGACAGTCCAGTAGAGGGGACAGATTTCATAAAAATTGGCCGAGGATGGGGAGTTCGACGGCCATTATTGTAAAAGTGGACGGCATGCCTTTCAGTCAATGAACGGCAGACGGCATTGTCCCAGTTGAAGTTTTCAGTTTCTAAAACTGAAAGTTCCCCCCCCCCCATCAATCCCACCGCCACTTCGGATTCCTCTGGGGCTCGTCCCCACGGCTGGACGCGCCGCGACTCTCGCCCCATACCGTCCAATAAGATGAGGGGCAATCTTTTTTAGTATTTTTTCTTAAATATCGGCTTTTAAGATCTCCCCGTGGTGGGCGAGAGGGGGGAATAAGACATGGACCACCGGCGTTTCCAAGCCCCCGGTCCGCCTGCGTTTTAAAATTTCCATGACAATGGCCGACCTTCAACCACCACCGTCGGCCTGGCAGTCTACTGTGTTTATGGCACCGCGTAGAATTTCGTCTCAAAGTCGGCTAGCGCAAAAAGAGAACGTTGTTTTGTCTCCTCCAGTCTCGAGCGCTTTGACGGCCTCAAAACTCAGAAGGGTTTTCTATTGAATTGAAAACCTGTTCAGCACAGGACCAACTGACTGCATTAGTATAAGGTTCCTAAGGAGAACCCTAAAGAAATTTTAGAAGTGGAAGTTTCGACATAATTATTCCGTAATATGTGAATTTTTCAGGAATTTCTTGATTTTAAGTAAATGTGCTTTGTTTCGTCGCACTTTTGGACAGCCACGTTTAAATCCCCCCGAAAAAAAATTGCTGCATTCCGGGAATTAAGTTGTACCCCCCTGTATCGATTTCTCTTGTACATTTAAGTCGTTTGGTTAGATGGCAGTGAAGTGAACTAGATTGCTATTTTCTAGTAAACTGGATTAATAAGTCCTCTAATGTATCTGATGACGGACTGGTGAAATTATTTTCTCAAAGTATATTGCAGTGCCATTAATAACGCGATAAGGAATTGCAGAAGAGGAATGTTTCCGTGAAATATTTCGGGAGCATTGGCAATATTTATTATGGACGAAAATCGGGAATTATTTTTTTTAAAACATCCTTGGGATATTTCCCTGTTACAGGAGGCGTCCGTCTGCCATCATTATACGCCAGTCGAAACTGTCCGAATGCTTTGGTGGATGCCAGTTAGTAGGGTGATGCGGAAACGAATTGCCATACGGCCGTAAATGTCTGTGCAGTCTGCATTCTTCACCAGTTTATCATACTTTCCCATGACATTTTATTGACGCGATTATATTCGACGAACGTCGATAAAATCGAAGCCCGGGGGCCTTACTTCAATGGTATAAAACGTATGGTAAAAGACAATAAATACTGCAGGGCTGGGAGTAATTTCTTTAATATGGGATATATTTAAATCATAATTTTCCAGCGGGAAGAATTGAAATAATAATTTTTTTTTTATAAATTCAACGAATAGTAAAAAAATTGCGGTATAAATAAGGGAGGTGTGAATAATAAGCTCAACGTGATTGAGAGTGTGCCAAAACTCTTTTTAGCTGCTTAGGAATTCTGCCTATCCACTCGGCTGTTTGCTCACTGTTCGGTCCTGATGAATCACTACTTGCGGCTAAAGCGTGTCAGCGTGTCAAGACTGTAGAAACGCGCTGGAAAACGTCAGTTCGACCTTTAATTTTCAAGTTCCGATCGATTTAAAAAAAAACAATTTTGTTTGGTTATTAACGGAGGGTATTAATTGCGGCAGTTCGAAGTAGTTATTATTGAATAGTTAAGGAATACAGACTTTATTCCCAATATTAATAATAATATTATTGTGAGAGTAGCATTGCAAGGAAATAGGAAGGAGGTAGGGACGAGAAAACAACAGCGAATGACTGTTAAAGGTTTCATTGGCCCACATGAGGTTCTCTGATTTTCAATTCTCCCATTGAATTATTGCTCGAGCTCGGACTGACGAAAATGTAAATTGCTCATTCCATCGGGGAATTGGGAACATCGCCGGCGGCTCTCGAAATTCGCGAACGAGCGTTACGGATTGAAGGTCCACTATTTCGGAATGCGGAGAGGCGTACCGACCGTTCGAGGGAACGGTTAATTCGTCGTAAAACCCAACGATCCGTCTGTGGCCGGAGAGCGCCGCGGACGTTATTAATAAAATGCCGCGAATAGCGGCCTCGAACCGCGATAGCACCGGGTGCGGTTTCATTTTCGTCCGCTCAACGGACCGCGTCCACGGCCGTGCGTACGCGCTGCATTAGCAAGAAGCGCGGTCAAAACGGTAGCAGGTAATAGGAAATAAGGTGACAAATATAAATAGGACGTAAACAATGTTCCCACTTGGGCTACTCACGTAATATTCTCAGACTTCCCACTGGAAAGAATTTTCCTTTTGCGAATTTCCTCCCACCATTTTTAGGCAGCATGAACTGTTGTACATTTGTGGGGACGTCCGGCAATAATGATCCCACGAACAAGAAAAGGTTTTATTGGGAGTAAAACGGATCTCGGAATCTCATTCATGGTAATTTTATCCCCAGCTCAAATCGTTGTCTGAACTGGAGGATCGGCTCCAGTAAAAAAGATAGTGGAGGAAAAGATAACCCAATGGAAACACCATTGAACATTCTTTCTTTTAACGTAACTGCGATCCCCTGTCCCCGCTCCCTGATTTGTTCTTGTGCTGGACCAGATTCGGCCTCTCGCTGTTACACAGTAGCACTCCGATAGTAAATAAGTGAGGCACCTAAAAAATTATCCTGTTTTTGTTCCACCGATAGAATGATACTGACGATAGCGACATACCATCCAGAGGGATTTATTATACTTCGATCTTTGGCGAATAATAATATACTGTCTCTGCCACCAAATGGCCATTTGAGGTCTGAATAGACAATTGATATTCAAAATACTCAAAATCATACGATTCTATTTATTTCTTTATCGTCGTAGAGCTAAATTGAAAACTAGGTGACTTAGTAGATACGCTGAACAGGCCATATTACAAGAACAACCGTTTGTCCCTTTACTTTCACGCGGTATATAGCGGCTCCCATTTACGGGTACCAGTAAACTGGGCAAGTAAGCGAAACCTGGAAATAAGATTCGTACGGCCGACGGTAAAGGACGGTGTTCGACTTGCCCGAAGGGAACCAATCGGTTGGACCCAATAAGCGCGGGGCTTACCGTGGATTACATTTTCCGGCGTTAATGCACGAAGCGGCTGAAAGTCGGGTGGATTGACCAGTTCTGTTGAAGCCTGAAATATGTCGATGCGCCGAATTTCGCCCTCATTTCGGACACTTTCACCGTTGCGGGCGCCCACCCTGGAATTCCTCTTTTTTTTCGGGACCACACTCAAAGGCCACCACACACTGTCGATGACAAAGTAACTTTTATTTTGAGATTGAAATCCGGTCGCCAAGATTTTTTACGTTTTCCATAGTTACTTCAATTTTATCATTTTTACGATATATAACAGGTAATGGAATACCTAAACGAGTTTTCTCCCCGCTCGCTTACTCGGCACTGAAATAGACCACCCGAGCTCTCTGAGGCCGGCCGTTTATCAACAATAACAGCATAATTAGAAAATCTGCACGTCGCAGGCGTTAACTCGCATCGCGCTGAAATATAGCATCTGGTCTCGCCCCCCGTGCAATTTATCGCATCAGCCCGTAAGACACATAAGCTGTGTCTCAGCATTAAAATCTTCTAGCTCGCACTAAATTACAGAAACTATTCATATTTCTCATTCGGTTGAAAGTGCAAACACCTGTCGAGAAAAAGCCCTAATATTATCTCATCTGTGTTATGCGCCTGAGGCATTTATTAAAGTGATACACCACTTAATTATCAAAGATATTATCTGTCGCAACTCGCGTTTTCGGTCCATTCGCCGACTGTTAAGTGTCAGTAAATAATATCTCTGATAATCCGACACTCAGACCCTCATATAAAACAACATAAACTAAATTACATCAAAAATAATATACATAATTTCAGAAGTTACACAGTACAGGGATAATACTGAATTATCAACATTCTTGTGATCTTCTGTCTCCCCTCCCATGATCTCTTGTTGTGCTAGACCGGTTTCACTTTCCCGTCATCAACACTGTGATGCCGTAAATTAATGAGGTACCCAGCCATTTTTCTTTCAGCCGGTTTCTTTCTACTGACGCAAGGCAACTGAGGATGGCGAGAAGCCGACATCGGTAGGGGTAGTTGATGTTGATCTTTAGGCCTCTCGACAAGTCTAGCCGACCAAATAACCTGATGGGGGGATCTGAAAATCGGGTAATTTACGACATTCCGAATATTCGAAATCATCCGTGCCGATGAACTCAACCGTCGCCCAATCTCAGGGTCCCCTCTAAACCAACTCATCCCGGCAATAATATCTGTGGCCTCATCTCGGTTCGTGAACAAAAAAAAAATTCGGCGTATGGAAATTGAGTTTCTCTCGATAAGAGCTGGCGCTCAATTGTACGCCGGGCACAAATTACCGATTCCGCGTTCCTCCGAAATTGAAATATTAAAAAAGAAAAAAAAAGAAGAAGCGATGAAAAGGATATTTTTATCGGTTACGGCGAGAGCCGGTGAGCTCCGGCCCGAGTTCATTCGCCCGGTCCGCTCCTTCCTCAAAATCCCACTGGGGTCCCTTGCACTCAATCGGTAAGGAACGTGGAAGGAAAATTGTCCGGCATTTTATGTGATGTTTTTTTCCCGGCCGGTACCATCAGATTAGATTGGTCATACCCCAGTATGGGGAACTGGAGCTATTCGCGCTGCCACTGAAGTCCTCCGGGCGAAGTTCCAGGCCGAAGTTCTTTGATATATTGTTGTTTATATAATTCAACAGAAGAGTTTTTCTTTTTGTTGTCCTCCGAGGCATGTGAACGAAATACCGAAATCATTTATTTTTTATTAAAACTAGGAATTTATTAGTCTAATAGCGAGTTAGCTCCTAAAATAACAGCTATAACATAAAATATGGTACATAACGGGAATTTAATTGAACTAAACTGACTGGGTTTAATATATTAAAAATTAAAATATAATATTGACAAATATTGATATTATTTTACCGCAATAAAATATGCATCAAGAATTACTTGCTAATTATATTATGGTATTAAGTTTATATTAGTGATTAAAGATAGCGGAATAATTTTTTAAGGTAAAAATGTGCGTTTTTGAAAAATGTAATTAATATTCTTAATTATGAATTTACTATGCGCCTATACTAAGCATGTTTTGCGTGTTTGCGTTCTGCGGAAGACATTTGCATGATTGCTACCTAAGAAATTGGCCCGCCCCGATGAAAGTTTATTATCCGGATTGATATTTCTATTACGGATTGGTCATGGCAGGGGAAAAGGAGGTCAGGGGGCCGTCCTCTAGGATTATCAGGGTTTAAGACGGCGTGATAATTGCCTGTGGAAGGCTCTAAGACGATTTTACATGCGTTCTTCACATGAAATTCGAAGAGTGAACGCGTCATGTCTTGTTTTCTCCGGACCGAGTGTAAAATAAAACCCGGGTTCGGGCATAAACGAGCCCGTCACACTTATATTGTGGATAATAAATCCCTTTCGAATGTATTCAACGGCCGAGATTGTTCATTTGATTTCACTTGGGTTATGAGCTGTGACTAAGCTTACCAAAAAATAAAAATCCAGGCTTCCATTCACCATTCAACTTCAGGAAGGTTAAACACCGGATTTATACACATTAAAATCTTGAAATGTAAATCGTATGAATTAAATTTATGACCACATCTAAGACACTGTTGACACGGTTCAATTATCCACGATATTGTCCAGACAACTCTTGATAATGTTTACAGAAACAATGTGCCTATTTGACGGCCTGCGCACATCCCGACCCACAGAATTTACCAAGATAATTAGAACATAACAATTAACATTGCATATTCGAAATTAAAATTCCTACCTCGCGTAGTTTCCTTACGCACGTCGATTAATCACAACCTACACCGTATGCATCTTTCATCAGGGCAAACCGCAATGTTCATAATGCGTAGAAGAACAAATTAATTTCTAAACTGTTTATCGAATTCCAGTTTATAAATATGGAACCAGTGGGGAGGCCCCTGAATACAAGGATACGTAGTCCTTTACCTTTATCCATTTTAATTTAATGTACAACTTCTAATCTGAATTGTGTATATGTATCAGCAAGAAGAAGAAGAACATTCCCTATTTTATTTACTTTTACAGTGAAACAAGAAGTCTTCCGGTCGAAATAGTATCGAAAATATATGTATTACCAGTTAGTGTATTATTAGTTATAGGAAATAACTGTGTTGCATTATGTGTCATTAACTATGTTCCGACTGGGTTCAGTGGTGTACAAAGAAATCGAGCGTAGGGCCGCTAACTATAGGCCATTCATATATAATGCAGAAGAATGGCATTTGTCCCGTAGTGTCTGCCGATTGTGCCAGGGCGACGCCCGCGCTGCCACGTAAGAAACGTTTCGGGCTTTGCGGGGAAAAAAAGAGAGCGTGTGGCGTCCCCCGAAGAAGAAACGGCGAAAAACGGTCCGAATCTTTGCAGAGTCACAAGGGGGAGGTGGGGGATTTAAACGGTAGCTGTAACTGGGCGCACGCCTCCGTCCCAAGATTCCTGTATTTCTTGTTATGGACCGATTTTTCTTCAACTTTTAAGGGCATTCATTCTTTCTTTTCCGTAATACCATTAGTTACTTTCTTTAATATCGCCTTAAGATATGAATTTTCCCAACGCTTGTTAACAGCTCCCTACATGGTTTTATACTTTTACAGTTCATTCTCCCTTCAGGGTGGCATGTGCCAATTTTTTGAACTAATTATAGACGTTTTCTTCCCGTCTATCCCGTTAACGATACTATTCTTATAAAAGTGTAAAACTGGACGATACACCAAATTTTAGGTATTAACAGTACTACCGTCATCCGGTAATGGTTTGCCTCGAATGTTACGCTCAATTTGAAATTTATGTCATTAATGTGGCTACAGAAGAGGGCTTAGGGCAGAAATGTGAAATAGAATTGAACGTAATTAATAAAAGAATATTCTAATTTAGCTTTTTACTGTTAACTTCAATATTAATTCTTCAATATTTTAAGTTTAAAATTTTAATTTCATAATATATAGCAAATACAAATTTCCGTAATAATAAGTTATTATGCACTCATAATTGTTACCTGAGTAACGAGTTTTCTTACTTATACCACCGTTAAAGTTTCTTTCATTAAAAAATAATTAACGGTGAATTTTAAATGATTTGATTATCCATTTGAATATTCAGACGCAGCAATATTCCGGTACCGACTCCGAGGAAGTATTCTCTTAGTTCGATTACAATGATCTGCGAATAGACAGGTTTCTATATGCAGTCCTTTGTAGGTAATGTAATTTGACCTGTACTTAGTAGTGTACAGTATCCGTTTGCTCATTATTAATCGGGATCAACATTAAAAAATTTAATGGACAAATATGGAATGGATGAAAAAAATTCCGGTGACTTTAACGGTGGTATATAAAGAAATCTTTTATGTACATACTGTACATAAGGTTTTACAACTACTAATGAAGTTATAAAATTATGTCAGACTGGAATAAAAGTAAAAGAGAGAAGAAGGAAAGTTCTGAGCTAATCCATAGCTAATCCAGTATATAACAGAGGATTAGAGGTACAAGTATGAAGGGAGCAGGTGTGAAACCCACGTGGATTGACCTCAGGGAGCTTCTTCCTTCTATGAAACCGTACATTTCTCCCATGTTTCTTTCCTCTATTTTTACTTTTCTTTTTCCAGAGAGCTCATGCTTTAATCGAATGAGTTACAGGTTCCACGGCCGGGGTTCGCCGGTTCCCAGTTAAAAGCCGTACCGAGCAACGGCCACATGATACAGACCGCCGGTTAAGATGTTTCGTTTTATATCCTCAAATACGGTATTCAGAAATCTAGAAAAAACTTTAACGAGATAAAATATGAACACCAATGACCTACAAAAAAATATTACAATACTTAAAAGCAGCGGTTTTACAGGATCTTGTCCTATAATTGGTATATACCTAGAATTTGGGCTAGTAGTTTTAATTAGTTCAGTAGAATTTATGGTCAATTAAATACATCTATTTTTCCATTTTTCATTTTTTTGGACACATTTTATTATTTTCACTCCAAAAATAAGTATCGAATGAGCCTCCTCGTCCAGTTTTGCACTCCGAATCGCGTCGCGAATGAGAAATCAACAATCCCATTCCCACCAACTACTTTACGATTCCCGAACGTTTACGACTCAATTAAACTTACTCAATCGTCGCTCGGGACAGAATGCCCCGGTATTTAAAAATCGAGCGAAAAAATCGCCATCCCCTTTTGGCCGCCGTTCGATCCTTAAAAGGCGCGGCGTAACGAGAGGAGAAATCCAGAGAAAGGAGTGGGAGCAGTAGGTTGGAAGTCTACTTTTGAGACGAAGACCGTTGTAAATATTGCAAACGGAATAAAAGGGAACGGACGGTCGTTGGGTCGTTTTTATCAGATTGGAATTAACATAATGGCATGTTTATTTGAGCGGGCGTATTATCGCGGCCGGCGTACGCGGCTAGGGATCGCGATTTTGCTTTCACTCACGCGTGCCCGGTTAAACGAGAGCGCGTGGAACTCGGACTTTACGCTCATTCCTTTTTTTCTTTTAATTAAAAGCCGACATCTTAATTGTAGAATTAGGGCGGCGTGCGTCCATCCAGCGTACGATGCACGTGAGAATTATCTCACCGTCCGAATATTGCTGACGGTCCATGTAATTGAAACACTGGGCGATGATTGAAGCATTTTAAACAGCTATCCATACGCCACGGATTTGACTCAATCTTTCTATATACACGGTCGTCTTGATTTAACGGATATAATAATACTTTCTCCCGGGAGAGCGATCGCGAATAATAGAGAGATAACAATTTGGTCTTTAGCCATGCGCTCTTAAAGATTTCATAGATCGGACTGAAACGTCCCCGGCATAAAAATTCACAGTCAAATCCGCTCATCTGTGGACGTAGAGAGAGAAAGCTATTATAGTGTCGCTCCCGTCCGAGGAATGGCCTCCAGACAATTGCCTTGGCCACAAATAGTAGATGGTAGTCTCCTAGCAATAGATTGGTGATTCACTTAAGCACTGTTTCCGTCCCCAGTCAATCAGATCAAATGAAAATTTGACAATAGTAATTATGGTTTATGATTTCATTAATTATTGTGGATTTCTTCTGTTCGAAAAGTATTTTGCGGATTGCTCACTGGGGTCGTCTTACGAAAAAACTCTAGTTCCCTTGGACGGAATGGATGCTCGCGGATCCGCTGTTATTGCCCAAACGGAGCAATAGCACGCCGAATGTTTTCCATTAGAGATGGCCGTAATCGAAATCATTTCGGTCTTCATTTGCCTTCGGAGCCCGACGGCCGCCGGCTAATTGCGAGCGATTCCCCGCCGGGAATTCGTGTCTCGGAGCGCGCAGATTTTTTTCCCCCCCTCGGGATTTTTCCTACCGAATCGAGAGGTCAGACCTCCCAACCGGAGCCACGTACTCCGGGGCCTCCCCTTACGCACGATCTCTTACGCTTGCCACTTTTTTTACAGTGTGCTCGACCCCAACATTTTTTGCATTGTCAACGAGGGCACATACGATTTAACAGTCGGCATATTTTTTTTATTTATTAAAATGCTACGGATGGAGAGCGAGAGAGAGAGGAAGATTTTGATTCGTTCCCCTTTGGTGTGTCCTAGACCTATTTATGGCCGGTCGTACCTCTAATTTCTATGCATATAATGATCATACTAACATTAATATTATAGTACAAGTGCTATTTAGATATAAAGTAAAACATCTGACAGTAACACATGGTAAGCATTTCATAGCTACACTGTGTATACTAAGTGCAATGAATAATACTTGTTTTTTTATCCACAATGGGTTTAATGATATATGGAATTTTTTCTCTAATCAGGTATACACTTTAATAATAATGTGACAAGAATTTTAATTCAAATATTTCCATTCTACAATTTGACAGTTCACGTATATTTGCTTAACTTCGGCCGTAATAAGGGTGAAGACAAAATAAAAAGAATAAAAAAATTCATGGACCCGATGGACGCCTATCATGAAATTATTTCTTCCGTGAAACACTGCCATTAGTCTCCATTAGCCTTGTTCACGTTTTATTACATGCAAAACGCGCAGTTCGTTACAATAAACTTTGTTTATTCCTAATCTGTTCCGATCGTTGAACAGTTCCATCGCGTAAAATAAACGACACGAACGACATTATTCGAGGCTTAACCGAGAAAATCGCAGCGGATGACCTTAGGCAGTCGAGCGATTTTATGATTACTTTAAGAAAGGCTTGCTTGAATATTGGGGGCATTCCCAACAGGCGGAAATTGGAATGTTCGCGCAAACCTCCAGTGTACTAATGGATCATCCAGTTTTGTATTAAAACGCTAACCGAAAGACATGACGAACTTCCTTGGCGGTAGAAAAACAAAAGGTCGTTGTACTTAAAACTAGACAACAATAAAATTTTATAACGAAGATGTATATAGAATACAGGATTAAGACTCACGCATTCCTACCTCCTCTAACAGATGGCTTTTACCGGTGAAGAAATAACAGCAAAAATTAGTGTTCGAAAAGAACGGACCGACAGGTAAAGGGCGAACCGGCAAAAACAATTCGGAGCGTGAGCGGCGAAATGAGTTATAAATGGATTGATCCAAATCTAATATGGCCGAGCCTGCTATCTGGCAATCCTTTTCGCAATCCTAAGTTTCGCAATAGTTTCGTTCGGCCTTCCCCCTTCTCGTTTTCGATTTAAAATCAGTTTTCCTAACTTGCGTTAGAAGTTTTATTATTACCTTCAACCGAAAAACTGTTCAGCTTTTGTTTCATTTTTATTTATCTTACTGCAGGAAAATTTTAATACCGTTGATAATCATTATTAGAAGCAAAACTGAAATAATACTACGCAAATAATTAGCAAGGTTTATACAAAGAATCATATCCTGCAATGCGATCTGGTCTATTATCGCTTCGTTATATCAATTTTTTGAAAATTATCTGGTCACCGAGCATTAGGTTATTTTAGGTTTTTAGGTTGTATGTTATTTTGTCTGGCTGGAAGCGCATATTGCAGAATGGGCTCTCCTGGAGCTTACTGGAGGTCGATTGGTTCCCTGAATTCTCTTTTACATTTGGACCTTGCAATTCAGAATGCAGAAGTCGCCAACTTCTTGAATCCTATCTCCGAACCGTATAAGATACACTGAATCCAAATTCGGTGGACACCCCACGCTTTACGGGAGCGCTAAATTCATGTATTCCATGTTTTAACTCGTTTTGGCCGTACGCCAAAGATTAAGAAGTTATTCAGACCGTTCCGTGATGGGAGAAATACGACCTTAAAATTCATCAAGCGTTAGAATTCAAACGGTGTACAGAACTTCATATCCGTGATCACATCCGGCGATCGGTCCGATAGGTTTCTAGATCTTATACGCTTTGCATATAACAGTTCTTCTTATATTATTGTGCAGTGAAAGTCACTTTCCTATTTACTTTCGCTATAACCTTAGATGATAAGAATTTGTTTTGCGCATTTTCCTAAATAGTTTATCCGAATCTGATTTCATCAAGATCTTCATTGGATGTTGGACATACTAAAGCGTACGTAAACAAATTTACATGTCTTTTTTTGGATTTAAGTTAACAACATTTACTATTATTGCAATCAATATTGCTAAATTGAGGGAAAGGTTGGAGGGAAATAATCCAGGAAACCTCCATGGCCCACAGATGCTGTGTCCAAAGTCTGAACAGTAAATTTTTGGGAACCGAAATCGGCCTCTAATTTTCTGAACAATTTATCAAAATCAATTATCACGGGGCTTAGTCACGTAACTAAGAAAGAAGGGATATGCCGGCAGTAAATATTTCTTTGGAGAAAGATCTGCCCGGTAGATAACCCCCCCTGGAAAGGGTTAAACGCCCGATCGTTCAACTGGGCCCAAATCGAAACAATGGCTCCGCGTGACTCCATTATTAGTCGATAAAAAATGAAAATATCCACCGATATAAATGGATACACGGCGTCGGACGGGTGAATCCGTTTGGACGAGCCTGCTAAAACGATTCACTCCGCCGTCATCACCGGACGCCGATGGAGACGTTCGGAAAAAATGGAGCGGTCGTTAATAAAATCGGGCGAATGACGAGAAGAAGAAGTAGTAAAATTTAAACGCACGAACTCGCAAAACACCGAAATTGCCTCGGTAATAGTTACGAACCGGCCTGGACTTGAACTCGGGCTCGGGCTATCGGCATTTATGACGAGCTTGTCATTAATGACGACGGAGAAAAAACCGAAACCGGTTTAGCCTCAGAGCAATTATGCAAGTAGACATAAAGACATAAAACACGTTATAATATAATCTGAATATAATATTCAAACGAGGATCGAGGCTATTAACAGTAACTTGATGTTCCCCAGTCCATTATTATATAGCCTGTTTTCGTATTAGGGCGATCAAGATGTCTCTTTATTACGATATATACAAACTATTATAGATTTCATTTCTATTAATTCTAAATATATTCATACGTGAATTTGGCTTTTATTTTCCGAATATTGGAATCTTTTCAATATATTTCCAAATATTATGTTTGTTTGAACATAATTAAGAAATCGTTATTCATTAAAAATATATTTAAGTCATAGAATAATTATCCAATCAATATAATTGTTCCAACCAATACATACAGTGGGTAATAGATGGAGAGGGACTGAACGAGTGGATTAGGATGAGGAGAAAGGCGGGAGTGGAACTTCAGGAACCGGGATTTTGCGACTTCGTCGACTGTCGGTATGTTGAGGTCATGGTGGATTGTCTGGCTAGAAACATACCGGGGAGCATTAAGGACGGTACAAAGGACTTTTGACTGGAATCTCTGGATACGAGCGATGTCGGATGTCTCGGTGGAATAGCTCTATACCGCATGTCCATGTCGGTTGAAGTATCGCTTTGTATATTGTCAGGTTTCTTACTTGTCCGTTTTGGTAATGGTCTTAAAAGTCCAAATTTTCGGTTTAAGTCGATTCTTTTGAGTCGGGTATGGGGGGGATTCGGCGTTGTTAAAGTACCTCGTTTCGTTCTGTTTCTCAGGACGCTGATTTTCGCTCAGGGCCGGGCGAAAACGAGCGTACGGTATTTTCCGGCCGGCAATATGCTCGTTTTTCACATCTGTACCGGCGAGCATCACGACAGAGATACGTTGTCGGGCCTCGGTTACACATTCACCGGCAGCTACTACCTGCTGTACAGGTCGTGTGCTGGGGGGAATCGGTCGCTGGTTAGATGGCGGCCGGCGATACGGGTGCACGATACACGAAGTGGTCAATACCGTTTACAGGCTTTCCTCTTTCTCCCGGTTTCGACGCGCCAAATACCAACCGCCCCCACGTTTAAACAAAGTTGAATGAGCCGCTTTCCCCATCCTCACGTACCATTTTACTACTACTAGTGATTATTATTTCAGAAAATGAAATATATTTCTAACATTAAATCACAAAATGTTAATTAGTACACACCAATGTACCCGTATTATTTATAGCTTTTACTATCCACGCATATCTAAACCTCGATTCTGTACTCGAGGCCCAACAGCATACCGACTGCCCCCTACACTTGATAGTTTCTCACTGTTGTTTCCATATGATTTGTGAACTTACGTCCTTATATTTTTCTACATATCCAAATATGTTTTCTTAGTATTAATAAATCTAGTTTAACATACCTGTTTTGTGGTCTGCGAGAGGTTGGAATACCGTAGATTTCGTGTGGGTTTCTGCCTCCCCTCGCTGGTTTACTCTTTTGCTATCAATAAGACAAACAACAGCCCCCAAAAACACAATAACAAGACGCATATGTATATTACGCACGACAAAAAGACAACCGCCACAGTACAAGTGACAGTGACAGGTGCAGTGAGGATCCCCGAAAAACATCGAAAGTGCCGAAAGTGGCTGACACCGCTACTGAAGATGGCGAGCGGCCGAAACCGGTCTAGCAAAAGACAAAACCACCGAAGGAGAGAGAAACACACAAAATCTACCGTATTATTAACAGGGGAGCTATAAGGGACAAGAGAGACTAGTCATAATTTTGTCCGTTTATATTAAATCTAGCTCTCTAATATTTTTCCTGTTCCTCAATAATGTGTTATACTTAGAGTTAATGGTACTGTCGTGTCCTAAACTCAATTCTGGATAGGAATAGAATCAAGACTTTTAATAAATAAAGTTTGCTAAGGAAAAGTTCAACTTGAATGTTGCTTCAACTACGAGTGTTCTTGTAATGTGAACAAATAACGAAGCGCATAATTACTTTCTACGAATTCTGGTTTGAAATAAAACGGTCGCGGGCAGCTAGCCCAGAAAACGTCTCAATCTCCGAAACGGAATGAAACAGAGATAATCTTAATCTCTACGGTTGGCCGGTGTTGGTTTTCACCGTCCCCTCCCCCCCTGAGGCGCCCCTAATTGGATTCCCGCCTGCGTTCTCATGTTCTTCGTTCCTGTTACAGTTTCTGGTCAAGCTCTGTTTCGGCCGCTGAATTAATTACCGGTTACTCTAGCGCTAATTGTCGGTACCGGCGGGCGGAGAATTTTCACCCCGAGGAAGGAAAACCGTAATTTATTGCCCACAGATTCGGCCGGAAGGATTTCTAAAATCATCCTCCGTTTGACGGGTCCATTTCCTGACTCGTTATTCTAGACTGAGATTATAAAGGGATTCGACGAGGGATTGGGACGGGTAACTTTGGAAAACCTCGGATTTTATGATTTCGTCGTCTGTAGGTGAATTGTGTGATTTGAAACTCGAAGGACTTTCGATTGGAATCGCTGTACCCGATTAATCGTCGGCGCCTTCTCGTGGAAGTCTCTTGATTAGGTTATATTCGGGACAACGTTTTGACGAACGTGTTCCTGCAAATAATTAACGTAATTAATCGTCTAACACCTAACGCCTAATGTAATCGCGCATCAACAACGCCATATTTTAGAAAGATTTTCATTTGGGATTATACACCTGCTATGCAATAATTAATCTTTAACGGGGGTTTTATTAAACATAAAATTACATGTTTATGACCGAGTTATTAATAAAATAATTAATGAACGTAACTAGCTACTGTTTGAATCGTGAATTTGAACGGTCACGTTGCAGCCATCAAGGAAATATAAAATTTTGTTTATTCGGTTCAACATGCCCAGTGTCATAGTTTCTATATCCCTAGTAACACATACAAGATGTTATTCCTGTAGTAAAGGAAATTTTCCTTCAAACATACCCTAATTATAAATGACTCATCACTAGTGTTGAAAGCCTGTTTGTACCTGCAAATTTTACGGGATTTAGTTTGAGAGAGGTCTGGCATTACATCAGTTCGACAGAATATTTCTCCTATTAGACATTTTAATTAAAATCGATAAATTCAATAACTTCGTCGGTTTTTTATATTGTTTGCATGAGTCATTTCACCGTATCTGAATTAGTCAGCGGCTAAGATTCCTCCAGTATACTGTGTGGACAGTTTACTCAAAGTTCAATAACTCCTGATGGGGGACCTTGAACGTTTTACGGATTCAGTATGGGCGTATTGGCACCTAGCACAGGGAGCCCAAGCCCGAGCCAAGGAGTCCTCCGCCCCCACCAACCTCCCGGTGTTCCTCTTCATTTATTCAGAGTCAGTTTCGAACGAAATGCCCCGCCAGGATCCTCCCCCCCGTACACGAGAAGCAAAGAAGAAAAAAATAACCCGATAAAATAAACAACTGTCCCTTGTGGAATAAGTGAAAACGCGGCCTTTCTTCTGACTCCGCGCCGGAACTAAATATTCATCCGAGATGATCAGACCTTCGTGCTGAATGGAAAAAAACGTTTACGAGGCCGTTTCTCCGTTTCGAGTATTCCCTTTCCGTCTTCTCCCGCGGACGAAATGTGTTCGAATCACCGGAGCTCGTTTTTGCGCCGCCGGGACGAAAAAGAAAATGTAATTACGGTATAAATGTTTACGACACGAAAGAATCGGACCACCCGGGTAGCCGGTTTTATTGCAAGTTGCGTGTAGACCGACACGGTCTATTCAGCGCGGTGCTATTTTTCAGAAGCATCCCACTTTTCCGGTTTCCGCTTCTCGCCGTCGCCAGTAGCGTTCTACCTTAATTACGTATATTTTCAGGTTTTGCCTGAAAATATATACCAAATTGTAGCATTCTAATAGATCACACCAACTCGATGTCCTCTGTTTTCTTCTGGCTTCTTCTTACGTAGTATTTATTAGGTGTACCCAAAATTAATCAACAATTTGATAAGATGTTTTTTGGTCTTGAGGAGTTCTTCACAAGAGGGGAATCGAAAATTTGCCGGAAAATTGGCGGCAGAGAATTGTACATATATTGGTGAATATATACTAGATTAATAATTAAAGTTTCTTGTTTAGCAAAATAAAATGAATTCCAAAGTCAAAATGTTGATTACTTTTGGGTACCCCTAATATTAACCTACATTTGCCAAAATTGATTCAAAAACGTGATAAAAGTTGTACTGCCAATGAAACTTGACAACTAATATTTGTTTAACAGAACATCAGTCGATTAAGCGTGTCTTTCTGAATTTTTAGATGATAATTATGATACTTCGAAACCCAACAGTCACTAAACAAATATTAACTAAATTTGGATATCAAAATGGATGTTCTTTACAGAATGCGGATGTTATTCGCTTCTCAACAGGGAATAAACGCTTCTATAATCACTTCAGTAGATTAGTACTATGAAAAATAATAAAAGTAATGAACGATAATTCATAGGGCTAATTTATGAGTTACATACTAACTATATATTATACGTGCGTGTAAACGTTTTACTTTCAGTGGGAATCGAGAGTCTTTTAAAAGGGACGAGTGAAACTACAAATCCCTGGGCAAAGTGCAACGGACGGTGGCTATTTTCCTTTTACTCCGCCATTTTTTACCACCCGCCCAGTGTGTTCGTATTGTATTTACCCGGATTGTGTGAGTTTTTGGTGGATAATCTGGTTTGGAGGGGTCCGGAACAGACACGACCATTTTCGCCATGAAATTATCCAGTCCTGGAAATCCAGTGTACAGGAGATGCAGGCAAAGTTCCAGAGCGCAGTTGACATGAATTTTGTTAATTTCATAATAAAACTTTTTGGTTTCTTAAACAACATTTAAAGAGATTGTGTTTACAAGTATATCTATTTCCTAATGTCATAGTTTATTTATTCAGCGCCGTTATTCTGTGCACGTATATGTAACAGAATTCGTGTAAATGGACGTTTAAAAAACAATCAAGAGCACCGGACTAAAATGTTTAATTCAGGTAGAGCCCTGAATTCGGCAGAGCGAGAATTGGCTGGGTCCTGCCAATTGAAAGCAGAAGAAGCTGAGTTTAAAAAGAAATTAAAAATTTTTTCGTTGCGGTTTTCACCGACAAACGAGTCTGTATAACAATTTCAGGAATACCTGAATATTTTTTATGTATTGTCGTTGACCTACGCTAGACCGGTTAGTCACTGTGACATCAAATAATGTGGAATGATTTTGCCTAAAGTGAAAGCCCAGGAGCATAATGGGACGAATAAAGAAATATTATACTGTCATTGTCATAAAATAGCGCTTTCGGAAAAGTGTTGAAGTTATTTACAGTGCGCTGAAAGTCCGTCGCCGTAAATTCTGAAAACGAAACTCACTCGGACGGTATTTTTTTCTTATTCTTTTTTTTTTTTAGATATTGCAATCCGTATTACCCCATTGTCCGATGAAAATGTCCCCAGCCCAATAGTTATTCCGCCCAAGTCTCTAAGTTTGCCAAATGTCGACGATAGCATTTTAATGGACGAACCGTGTTCAGCAGGCCATTTGTCCCGATAGAACGATTAGCTTGCGCGACCAGCCAGCCGGCTTATTTACAACGTACTTCGCAGCCGATTCTTATTGCGGCCCAGCTTACAATAACAAGAAAGGCATTAAACTAAATAAGGCGATAGAGACGAATGAAAATAGCCCAGTAAATTGATTTAGGATATAATTTACGGTGTCGGAGAATTCCTGTGTATTAGGGTCGCAATAAATGAAATGGCTGAATAAAGTACAGTTTGAGATATTCACGTGGGGCTCTACCAGTGTTCGGAATAGCATCGCGTTTCAACCAAACAATATTTCCATAATGAATATTTCCATATTCACGAGGATTCGACAAGCATCGCGGCGTGAGTTGTGATGAATGATCCGAAAGAAGGTTGTTATTAAAGAATGGGCATAAATTACAAACAATAAGCGGGACGCTTATAACTAACAGCAGGTTGTTTGACTTTGAAATTGGGGAGATCAAATTCGTATTTGCAATTTGATGGAAAGCAAATTTGAGGAAATTTGAATTCAATACTTGATTTGTTGTGTTTCTGTTTCCTCTCGCTGGTTTGGTCTTTTGCTAGACCGGTTTCGGCTGCTCGCCATCTTCAGTAGCGGTGTTAGTCACTATTGGTACTTTGGATGTTTTTCGTGCATCCCCACTGCACTGTCACTCGTACTGTCTAGCAAAAGACCAAACCGGCGAGAGGAGACAGAAACACAACAAATCTACGGTATTCCGACCCCTCGCAAACTTCAATACTATTAATTTAAAATTCAGTTTTTTGTCACACAACATAACATAACAGGATATGCTTACCAATTACTTATTACTTCAGTTTCATGATGTACCAATTTTTCCTAATAAGGTAATAATTGTTTCAGTTTAAAACCGCTAGGGACTTGGGTAACATGGTGTTTTCCTGTGACAGCGTTGTATCAACCATTATATCCAAGTTATATCTATAACTTGTTCACGTTCCACTGTACGACATGCCATAGTGTCGTTTCTTTTACAGCCCGACCGAATGTCGAAACAATCCGTACCCCGGTAATTTGCCCAAAGCCCGCCCGACAGATGTACGACACGGTGAAAAACTACAATTGAAGCGGGCACGCCGCTAACAGGGCTAATCATAATTAAGGCGGGTTTCTAACGAGCGCCAAGGTAGCTGAGGTACCTAAGGAACCCATTTGGACGTAAATGGCCGGGCGATGGCCCCTCCAGGGCTTAAGTGGTCAACCGAGATGGCCTTAAATATTCACACAGTCATGGAAGAAATCTGGTAATATCGCAAGGTGATACGGGATTTCCGTTATCTCTAAATATAAATGCCCCTAATTTACATCAATTTATCTTTAATTTTCTCAATCAACTTTGTCCAGAAATCTTTCGGCTTTAAGTTATTAAATTCAGTTTAGAATGTCGGGAATGTCCAGCTGATGTCAATCCCGATACCGACTTCGGTATTTCATACCCCATAAAAAAAGATTCCCAACCGTAAATGTGTTGAAGTACTATGTTTGAAATATTTATGGGGAAATGAGCCTCAATGTCTGTGAACGGCATCTGTTCGATTTATTTTACCAATAAATAAATTTACGTCGATTTTATAAAATCCACTCAAAATTCCAGTATACATTTTTTTAAAAAGTAAATTAAATAATTTAATCTATCCCTTATCTCCTTCTTTTGTAGCATTCGTTTTATTAACAAAGTAAGGAACTTATAAGGTCGGCAGCGCATTCCTGAAGTATTTAGTAAGTAGTACGACTTTTATTATCCAGTAACTCTGTTTGCCATTAGAAGTATTATAAGGAGTAGGAAATTCAGTTTCGACCTCAACAACATCATATAATACATTATATTATATTACTCGATTTCGTTCTTAAATGGAAAGTCTAATTTTCTCCCGGATCGTCGACTCTCGTAATTGCAATTACAAGCCGGTAGTGATCCCCTTCAGGGATTGTATAAAGGGGCCAACAAAGTGTAATGTAACCGGTGGATTCTGATTTGGTTGTGAAGGAGGGATGATATTTTAAAAACGCATTTATAATGGGCTGGCCACTGAGAGCCCTAATAACCAACAATTCCGCGCTAAGTGGAGTGTTTGAACAAAAACCCGTCTGAAAGTTGTAATAGTCTCCGTTGGCCGGAGCGCGTCGACAGTCACAATTAAGGGGGCTCTCTTTCGTTTACTCGGATTTAATTGAAAAAGCATTCAATTTGGCGCCATTATAGAGAAAGCCGTGGGGTAAATACCGGGCCCCGCCCGGACTACCGTTAACTCCGGAGAGGGTTCAATTCTGAAAACGATTCCTGCTAAGATTGGCGCAAATTTCTTCCGCGAGGATTATTTCCGAGGCTATAAATCGGCCGTGGACTCGATAGCGGTCGTTCCGCTGTTTCTGCAATTACTGTACTCATATTTTTGCCCGATCGGCTAAATTGTCCCCCACTCAACGCGGTACGGCAATTTTAATAATGAAACATCCCAGAGTGTGGGACTGGTCGATTTCTGGGAAGGCTAAAAAATGTCTGGCTCAAAAAATAAATAAAAACGGACTATTTCGGAGACCTTACGTGGACAATTTATAATTTTACGAATTACTATAATTTTTGTCCCTCTTATCCATCTTCTCGCCACGGCCAGTAGTATTGCCGAAACCTGGGCAATGACGTAATTTCCCGAACGACTACCGACACGTGATGCCAAGCACGAGTCTTGTAGAGCCCAGAAAGTTATTAAGCCACCCTCAAAAAGCTCTAAGCATGGATTCCCAGTGGATTCTTTCACAAATTCCCACATATCCTTCGGCTCGAAAACCAACGCGACCAGTACGTGACACTGATTGGCGCTGGGGTAACAGTTCCAGCCGTCCGGGGTACGACGCGAAGGGACGCCCCGTCCCCGATTATAAAATACGCCGAGAAATTACGGGCGGAGAAAGCCGGAGGACGAATTCCGGCGTTTATTTCTGGACGATCGAAAGAGAAAGAGAGACGGGGAGAAGAGACGACTCGATGAAGTAAGACATGGGTAATTGTACCCACCGGCAACGGCACAAGTATCTGGGACACTCCCAACGGTGAAACGACGTTCTTTTTCTCCAAACCCAGACTCATTCATACGTCTCCTGTCTGGTCCGGCAATAGAAACTAAGTGTCTGAATCCGATTTATTACAAAAATTATTACATTATGAAAGCGACAGAAAAATAATTTTAGCCAACCGTTAGGTTTTTGGACGCCATCTTCCTCCTCAACTATTGGCCTTACGGCAACGTAAGTACGATTAATATACAGATATGTTTGAGCTATCTTTAATGTGATCACTGATGTGTTTTCAGTCCTTGAAGGAAATTGACAAGATGAATGCAGCTCCACAAAAATCGGATCAACACGGTCCGTAATACAGTAGCTAAATGACTTTGTCCAACAAAGGGGTTGGAAATAATTTGCAGAGTTTGTAAGTAGGTTTTATACTCAGTTTTTATAAGCAAAGTCTTGTTAATTCCCTTCCTCGTTTTATTAGTCTCTAACGAGACCAATAAAATTGTATGAAACGCTTTGAGAACCGCTTTTATATTTTATAATAAATATAACAATTTTCTGCCGGTCAATAAAAGTTTAGCGAATCATCTGATAAGGAGACTCCTTATAAGGTCGGGCCTCCGCGAAGACCGGCCTTCTAAAATTATCTGCCGGATCTATATTTAGTGGCTGGGAGAACCAGTTTCGGGCTTCGGCTACTCCTAATAGCCGGTCTCTTTTTCCTTCCACACGGCTCCCTAACCTACTTACTCTGTTTACATCTTCATGAACCGACCATATTTAAGGGGGACCTGGAACCTTGAACGTTTTAAAAGGTCTAAAACATAGGTATTATTCGACTGGTCTGACGGTTCGTCAGATAGGATCTTCGGAGGCGGAAAAAACGTTTTTGAAAGCGCGGTACGAGGAGCTCCTCCTTCAGCGCTCTAATCTCACCATGGAATCGAAATCTGGGCTTGTGGCGTATCACATGCCACTTACAACAATACTCAATACTTATGAGTGATATGGCGAGAATATATTGAAACTGTACCACTTTTATAATATCTTCGATTATAGAACAAATTCGATGATCTAAATGTATAATTTTAAACAAAAATCTATTTAAAAAAACTTGTATTTACGGTACATTGAGCACAACAAAATACCGGAAAACAGCTATACTTGGCTGTTTTAATTCCTCAAGTTGAATGCTCGACCGTTATCGAGCTCAAAAACATTTATTACGCCCAACGCGGTTCTAATCTATTACGGGTATACGATTTCGATTTAATGACCCCAGTCACGAGGGGCTATCGCAAGAACAACAATAAACCCGGCCCGAGACCTACTCGGGACGAGCAAAAAACCTCTCATTTTCCACTCGATCGATCAGAAACGACACTAAGATTTCTGAAGAAACCAACTTGCCGGTTATAAATGCGGTTCATAAAAAATCATCCAGAAATTAATATGAGGAATAAAGGTCTTCCATTATGCCGGCAGCAGATTGGGTTCCTCATGACTTCCTTTCAAGGTTTCAGACGCTCGGTCATTTATTCATCCGTATAGAAATTTCCATTGACAAGAACCAGAATGAGAATTGGAGGTTGAATACCTAGAGATCTTAGTTCGAATACAGAACAAATAAATTTATTTTTTATAAATTTTTTTAGGCCCTACACATACTGGAGTTCCCCGTAAACTTTCCCAGGAGTATTTCCCCGAATTCCCCGTTCCCCTTTTGTAAAAGTGTGATACCGCCAATTTCATTGGCTGCTTTAAACGTTCGTGAAATTTCTTCTGGCGGTGGTTTCCTCAAATTTCTCCCCGTCCCGGGCCCGAACCCACGTACGACCCGGTTCCCCTCCGGCGGCGTTTAATTTAGAAAACGGCTTCAAGTATCGCTATTAGATTTTACTGCTAAAAAAGAAAAAAGAATCCTCCTCCCAGAAGGTGCGGGATAGCGAAAGTCAAAAGATCTCTTCCTCTCGCCTACCTCGTTTGAGCTCTTCTATCGCATTATTTTGATTGAGTTAAGTTAGGTTTGGTGGGCCACGAGTCTTCAGTTGCAGGAGTGTCAGAGCAGAGAGGCGAACAATATGCCCAAGTTATCCACACCCTAATGACGAAATAGCTACTGAGGACGAGAAGACCAAACCTGCCAGTGGAAACTGAAGATTGAAAGGACGACGGTATTGCAAACCCTCTCTGTAGGTCATAACTGGACACATAAAATATTAGCGGTATTTCGACGTCATATTAAATTATGGTTCCGCTTTATTGATTTTCTCTTCCTTTCTGGTCCGGAAAATCGATTGTCGGCCCCGCCGAATGATTAGTTCCGTATTGGAAATTCGGGACGGGGAAGTCCGAAAATCGCTAGCGAAAGTGCCGCGGCCTTTTCGGAGGTTTTCAGCGGGCGGCGGGGCCGGTAGTTCACGGCCGCGGGATTTTAATGGGGGACAAATTGCCCCATTTGATCGGCAGCATTAAACGTCCGTCTAATGGCCCCTCACTTCGCCGGTTGGGGCGACGGCCTTTCGCGTCGGGAGGGCGCACATTTTTTTTTCTTTTTCGTGCGTCGGGAATGCGAACGCCGCATTCCCCGGTAACTGTCCACCGGTGCCACGTTATATGGCTCGTTTCGTATTTTCATCTTTTCGAGTGAAACGTTCCTGCGGTAATACGTAAACAAAAGTTTTAATTCTTGTTTAACTATATGTTTCTTGACCGAAGGCAATCGGCGCATAAAAATTTAAATATAATTTTAAAAAATCGTAATCGTGACTTAAAATAAAAAAGTAGAATGTATATTTAATAAACCCTGGAATTCAATATGGCTCCTTGAGAAATATATTATCACTAACTTCCGGTTGGATAACGTCATACTATGATCCTGACCTCATTTGGTAAGGATTGACTCCCTTGAAACCACCTGAGCGAGCTCCAGCGATAGGGTTTATGCCCTTTCTCCCTTCTGTCTTCTTACTGATACCACATTCTGATGATGGCCAAAAAACTCTTCCAGCTGGCTCAGGTAGTTCCTAACCCGAAGAATTAAATGTATATTGTACAAACCAATTTGGCGTTTCAGTCGTAAACAAGTAAATACGTATAAACGAGAATATTTTTTGATCCGACAAATTATGTAAATATATGGTATTACTCGCTTTTTATTGTTCATCCTACCTGGCAACATTCTAACGTTCGCATTCCGAGATTTAACGGTGGAAAATATGGGCAGTCGAAGCGCGGTCCAAGTGCGCCGTAACTTTTAATTTTTTTTAACGGTTACAACGCTGAATTAAGGAAATAATTTCGACTATTCTCCCCATCGTAGATTCCGTTTGCGGGTTCGTTTCATAGACAGCGTTCCTAGCCTTAGGCGGCCACGAGGCTCAATTAAAACGCAAACGCTCAATCGTAAAATTAATGACTTAATAAGGCACAGTTTTCAAGTCGCGGAGTTTATGATCCTCGGACGATGCCACTGCTCCAGTTGTTCCAGCTTGGCGCATGAAACAAGTGCTACTTGTTATCCTGAACCGGTCACAATTTTCCGCTCTTAATTAATACTTCACTGTATTTTTGTTAGCGTACGCAATCGAGTTGTGAGAAATCACCAAACAGCCTAACTCTTACAAAATTTACTTGCACCACCGATAAAGCGGTGTTGACGGGGCCACACATCGTTCAATGCTCGTCCGCGGAGAATGGTACCGCCTCCTCCATAATAATCGAATAAATTGTACACTCCCGAAACTAAACGGCGAGAGTAATCGGGAATTTAGGCTGAGCCATTAATCTTATAAATCTTAATTTTAAAAACTCCACGCCTTTCAGAAATGAGCGCGAACTCATTACAGCGGGACAGAAACGGGTTGGGTGGCAGGATTTGATTTAGGCGTCGGCCCATTAGCCGGGACGTGTGTCCAAGGAGAAAAATTGTATCTCTATATTAGCTCGAAACACTTAATTAGATTTCGCTCGTAATATTACTCCCAGAACCCGAATGCAATCAGTGGCTGGAGTCGTTCCTTCTTGTCCTTAATATGTCGGCCGTTTTTTTATTATTTTTTGTTTTCAATCATTTAAGGCGGTTCAAGAAAGTTGGATAGATTTCGAATCAGCTAAACAGTGTAAGGATTTGGTCAGTCTTTGTTTTTCTGTCCCCTCATTTGTACCTATCTGTCGTAAAATAGACATTTCATTCTACTGTGAGAGAGGAGGTATGGGAAAAATATTTATTATGTATAAATATTGTAATAATTTATCGTAATATTATTGTAAGGACCTATTTCAGCAGGTCATTGAGATTTTTGTGAATGAGACTGGGATTGACGTGCTGAATAACACGTGAAACATTCCCAGCTCAGAATGGGGATGAAAAAAAAGAGATTTAACGGGCGCTCCTCGAATGTCCACCAGGTTTTTTCCTCGATCCCCGCCCTGTTTGCGATGCCACCGCCCTCCTAACGGCTCAGACCCGTTCAAAGATTCGGTACGTGTCTCACTTAACACATTCTCATTCTTTTTCCTTCACCACCGCCACCAACTGAATACGATTACAGTCTGGGATTATTCCTTTTGTATTGTTCTGATGGATTCGATCCGTTCACGGCTCTTAGGCGCCTCCAGCCTTATTCCATATCCGAGCCTTAAGGGCAGCTAACCGCGAATATGCCTTAAATGTGAATTGAATACAATACAGGTTTTGGCGAATATCACTTCATGAAAATTACTCGTAAGCCCATTATTTCGACAGTCTTCTGTACGGCCTGTAGAAAACTGAAACAACAATTTTTAAGCATAAACACTTTACCCAATATCTAGTAGTTTTCTGCGTCTTGCGACATATTTCAGGGACACTATTTCCTAATTAAAAATAAAATTAATAAAGATATATTCGCCTGTCCAGAAGGTTAAACGGTAAGTGGTCGATGACGAATCAACCCCTCGAAATTATATTTCGGATTTTCGTGTCAACTTCCCGAAGCGAGGAAACCGTCGGATTTTTAAATTTTTTTAAAAAACTAACGGAGATATCGCGGTGCAACGCCGGAGCGTTACGCCTCCCTAGTGAACCGCGCGGCCCGCGTCTCCGTATCCCTCGAATTTTCCCGGTCGGCGAATACTCGAATAACGGATGATTTCCTTACAAAATCCCCGGATATGACTTTCGGTCGGGCTGAAAGTACGGTCGGTCTCGCAATCTCTCCGGCCGTAAAGTTGTTATCTGTCGGAATCGTAGTTCATTAAATCACGAGACCGCGCATATATCTCGGCTCAATTACAGCCAGGGACAGTGAAGTAGGCGATAGAAGAAAATTGAAGCGCGGGTGAAAGGACCGATAAGCCGGGGCCCCGCAGCCTCCCGATGAACTGGGCGAGATCGAATCGCGAAGGTCGGTCGTTATTGGTCCCATTACCCACCGCCGCCGGTGGGACGCCCGAAGAACTCAATCCCGATTGCCGATCGCTCTAATTGAGGTTCGCCGGGTCAATCGGTTATCAATGTCATGAGCGCAGACCCTCACCTGACAGGGGGGCAATTCCTAACTCCCTCATGACTTTCTCTAATTATTATTCCCGGCGTCGTTTAGAGAAAAAAAACTGAATGCACCGTTACGGTCAATGTATTCGTTTAGCCTTTACCGATTTTATCGAGTTGTAACAAATTTTACAAAAATTTAGCGGAAATCGGACAATAATTAATTCGTTCTGTGGTTAACAATGCGGAATAACTTAATATTTGCATTATTAGTCTGGAAAACTTAGTTGTAGTTAGCAGATATATATCTTAACCAAAGGTTGATTGAGATGTTCGTTTAACTAATAATCCACCGGTAGGCGATTGCGCCTTGTAAATCCATGAATATATGATTAATTAATAAAAAATGTTTATAGCTTTTTTCGTGAGATGGCGGATAAATCATAATCCTATAACATTGTCAAGACAACCAATATCAGTATCAATTTTTTTTCATTCGCATATATAGGTTTATAATTGCTGATTATTCGTTCCCCCCAATTTTTTCGGGTTTAAAATAAAAATTCGTCCCATAGAGGGTTAAATTGTAGATACTTCATTTCGTTCAACACCTATTTCCGGCAACGAAGAAATGTGCGAAAGTTCAGCCACCGAAAAAGCTTTTGCTCCGGGTCTCGGCATTAAAATTCCTGCCCGCAGATATAAAACAGAAGGGAAACACAGAACTCCCGCCATGAAAATGATCCACTTTCCGCGCCGAGTTTACGCGGTCCAGTAATTACGAGCCGAGTTAGCCGGGGGGGAAATTAGCCTAATGAGCTGCCGCGTAGTTACGAGTGGCCGTCCGTAAAATCGTGATTTATTACCGGGGCGTGCTGTCCGATACTCGGCCGCCGCCGTAAACCATCCTGGCGAAGAAGAAGAAAAACGGAAATTAGAAAAACTTGTAAATTTTCAATTTTCAAGCTTGCCCCTTAATGGGGTCGCTCGGGCCAATTATTTATTCCTAATTGATATTTTAATTATACGCGAACGGTGTTGCGAATTGAAATGCCCGTCAAACTGTCCTGGCGCCTCACCGAGGCCACAATTACAGGCAGTTATAATAAATTACTTTTAGTAGCCGTGATCGATATAACTAGTTTTTTAATTGAAAAATAAAAATCGCGCTCCGTCTGTATGATAGAATGTAATGTCGCAAAACAAGAGAAAGTCCTGAGATATAAAAATCAATTCTATAAAAAAAGTTAATCTCGAACTTAATTGGATACGTGTATTCTCAAACAGTTTTGTTTTAATTATTTATAATTACGTCTGTTCTTTTTTCTGCAGATTGAAATGGAATAATTAAATCATTAACTCGGTGTACGTGGCAAAACTGAGATTTCTTGTCTCCATAGTCCCCCTTCAGTTCTATGTGAGGAAATTTAAAATTTGATTCGGCTTATTTAATCCCGTTCAGAAAATCGGTCTAGTAACAGAAAAGTGAATTAACTTACTCGAGGAATTTTCGGGTATTGTCCCCCTGAGACTGCTAGGGACTTCATGACGTTTCGGAGTGTTCTTGGGAATTATATGTTCTGTTTGTGATAAGGAAGTTGGCTAAGTGGACAGCAAGCGCATTTATGTTTCAAACTGCCATTAATGCCACCTACTATGGCGAAAAGGCGAAACCGCGTCTAGCATCAGACGAAATTAGCGCCTGCGGGCGGAATATTCTCCGACAACGGCCTTGCTTATTGTCAAACACTGCACGGCCTCGCGCATTCCCTTATTCCCGGCCACTCGGTAATTCTCTTCCCCGGTGTCGTTTCCCCCATTCTTCTGGTCTCCAGGAATTTATGTCCCCCGTCGGGGGTCCCTCGTCTCCAGCGCCGCGCTCAAGTCGCATGGGAAACTTAAGACTTTCTTCGGGCTCATTTGCATTCGCGACCGCATAAGGCACCCGCCTTCATCATCTTGTATTTATTCCTTCCCTTGAATAGTCCTGTAAGGGGCCGCGACTCGCTTTTCAATTTCAGACCGTTCAAAGCAAATTCAAATTTTTATTCCCGATCGTGAATAGACTAAATTTAAACTTCTTTCCATTCAAATGTAAAGGAGTCGGTTTCAGTTTCCAGTATTGTGCCGCCCGAATGGCAATTTCAGAAGGGAATAGATCAGCGTATTTTTCTACGACGTGGGAAAGACATCAACTTAATTTTAAATTGTTGAACAATAAAAATAGAAATACAAAAGATTTACAGTGTTATCGGTGCAAGTGTACCCAACGAACTTTAGTTAAGTACATTTCCGCACCACCCTCAGGGGGCGCAAGCTTATCGGTGCAAGTGTACCCAACGAACTTTAGTTAAGTACATTTCCGCACCACCCTCAGGGGGCGCTAGTTTATCGGTGCAAGTGTACCCAACGAACTTTAGTTAAGTACATTTCCGCACCACCCTCAGGGGGCGCTAGTTTATCGGTGCAAGTGTACCCAACGAACTTTAGTTAAGTACATTTCCGCACCACCCTCAGGGGGCGCTAGTTTATCGGTGCAAGTGTACCCAACGAACTTTAGTTAAGTACATTTCCGCACCACCCTCAGGGGGCGCTAGTTTATCGGTGCAAGTGTACCCAACGAACTTTAGTTAAGTACATTTCCGCACCACCCTCAGGGGGCGCTAGTTTATCGGTGCAAGTGTACCCAACGAACTTTAGTTAAGTACATTTCCGCACCACCCTCAGGGGGCGCTAGTTTATCGGTGCAAGTGTACCCAACGAACTTTAGTTAAGTACATTTCCGCACCACCCTCAGGGGGCGCTAGTTTATCGGTACAAGTGCACCCAACGAACTTTAGTTAAGTACATTTCCGCACCACCCTCAGGGGGCGCTAGTTTATCGGTGCAAGTGGACCCAACGAACTTTAGTTAAGTACATTTCCGCACCACCCTCAGGGGGCGCTAGTTTATCGGTGCAAGTGCACCCAACGAACTTTAGTTAAGTACACTTCCGCACCACCCTCAGGGGGGCGCTAGTTTATCGGTACCCGGTTTATATAGGTTTTTATAACCTACATTTTTATTTTTATCTTACAGTATTATGTTTTTATTTGGAAGAAGACTCTTTGCACCGGTCGGGATGATGATAGGCGGAAGCGGCCTATCCCTTTGATAAATGCACAGAGGCGAACCCCCGTCAGATAATATCAACACCCGTAAGTGAATTCGTCCATCTCATGATAGAGTGAACTACAAAAATCGGCCGAACGTCATTTCCGATTGTTGACATAGGTCCCGTTAGGAGAGAGCTTGCTCCGGGCTTTGGATATCCATTGCCTTATCGGGCGAGATTGAGCTCGAGCAACGGTCACGCCGCCTGTCTCTAAGCCCTCCCGCGAATCCTATATTTTTCTAACCAATAAAGGTCGAGATAAAATTGAGATATTATAGACCATGATCTCTGTCTCCGAATTGGGAGAATTATGGCATTCAGAAATGGTCATCTTAAATTGCATCGTGTATCGCTTTAAGATTATTTTTTGCGATTTTCTGCCAATACCCGCAGAATCGCTTTTATGTCCCGTTTGTCCGTGACATTACCGTAACCCTTTGCGGACGAGTGTCGGCATATAGCCGCCCATACTAGTTCTTAGCTGCGAGGCGTATTGTGAATTGGCTCGCGACATCTGTCGTTCTGAACGATAAGATACGCTTGGGTATAGTAAAAGAGTCACGTCTTCTTAACAAAACGGTCCACACGGCATTTATGGACTGACATCACAACGAAGCAGTTGCGAGCATTTCTCGGCATAATATCGCTTGTGGGGACAATACCACTTCCGAACCTAAGGGAGTATTGGTCAACGGACAACAAATGCAGGATCCCATATTTTGCGGAAATATTCGCAAGACCGATCTTTACAAACATTTTGGATGGAAGGTACGCATAATACCATGACAACACGGACGTAAAAAATCAGTAATTTTTTATATCATATTGATAGCAGATGTGAAAATTATGTACCGGGGCTGAGTTATCTGTAGATGAATCAATTGTAAAATTCGAAAGGGGGGTATGTTTCATTACATACAACCCACAAAAACCAACCACGTGGGTCATCCGTATTTATGTTCTTGCGGACGCCAATGTTGGTTACGTACAAAATATTTTACCATATCATGGCAGTTATACCAGTATACCACAAAATGCCGGAAAATAAAACGTATACATAAACATTTTGCGTTAAATGAAGCCTTAGTTTTTATAACGTTCAACGTATTTATTTTCTTTACTGCGCACTCCAATACCTCTCGTCCACAGCGACGCTCGCTCGTCGAACGGCTCCGCCCGCAAAGGGATAAAAAATAATTTAAATGTTTCTTACCGACGCATTCCTCAGTTCTGTCAGTAAAGTAGGTGTGTGAGAGCCGAAACCCATTAATGTAAAACTGAAAATCTAGATCGTCCTTAAATATTGACGCCGTTCATTCGCTTTTATACGACACGAGACAGACGTGGGTCTCCATTGCTTCATCCACCCGGACGATGTCCCCAATTAACCCTCGGAGCTGGCTCTGGCTGAAGAAAGGGAAACGGGGTCGGCGGCCGACTTCGGCGGCCCATAAACACCGGGATAGAAGATAAAGTACCTCGGAATTTATTCCTTTTAATTGCCCATTTTCGGCAGCCCGCCGTCCCATCCATCTCCGCCGGCTTTCCGAACCCGTTCGCAAATTATAAGTTCCGGAGGGCTGTTCGCCGCGTGCGGATCAAGCGGTAACGTGCAATCAGAGGAGAAAAGGTTGCAATTCCGATAATGATCTGCCTTAATCCATCATTTAAGTTAAACCCCGCGCAATTGTAACACTTATTTCTGAGTCATGTTTCGCGCGAACTAATATTTCTTGCACTCGAGTCTCGTTTATTTGCCTGTATTGATTTAAGATACTGTCGGATGTCTTGGAATACTATAATTTGCGATTTTGTCTTGTGTTAGACCTTCATTACTAGTCTTTTGATCTGCGGTGGATTTCGTGTGTTTCTTTTGCTAAATCGGTTTCGGCTGCTCGCCATCTTCAGTAACGGTGTTAGTCAATTTGGCACTTTTTTGGGCATCCTCACTGCATTGTCACTGCCACTTGTACTGTGGTGGTTGTCTCTTTGTCGTGTGTAATATATGTGTATTTTTATATTGCACTTTTAGGGGGGCTGTTGTTTCGGGGGGACCCTAATTGTCTTATTAGGGTTTGGAGTGATTTTGTAAAATAGGAAAACCTGCGTGAGGAGACAGAAACACACGAAATCTACGACCTTCATTACCATTCCGTCAATACATTGTGTTTGCATTGCTACTGTGATTCGTACCAACAAAATGATCAATTACTGCAACATTATTTAGGACACCCGTGCCATCTGAGTCCAAGACCGATCTACTTATCAAAGTCCCAATACTTTCACACACAAGACTAACTGTCTTGTAACTTAAATTAAGGATATCGTAATTAACAAGGTGAAATGCCAGCTAATTAAAAGAAAAAGGAGTTCTGGCCTTCTAGGTCTCCAAGTTCGACCGAAAAGTTTCACTGATTCAGCAATTCTGAACGAGCCGCAGTCGGGAGGCGGAGTTTTCGTAAGGATGCCTCGTAAAAAGAGCTCTTCCGTTCGAAACAAATATCTCTCATAAAAGTCCAATTTAACGGTCGGCAAATGCCGAACGGCTTCGCGTGCTTCCAGGCTCTTAGCGCCAAATATCATTGCGTTTAATTTGATAATGGGCAGTCGTCTTCTCACTTGCCGGGATTTTGGAAAGCCCGACGTTTTTCCGGTAATAAATTTTCCCCTGTGGAACACTTTCTCTTGGGCCTCAGTTAATGTTTAGCGTTAAAAATTCCGGCGTGCTGAAATCGAGATTTCTTCTTGAGCGTTCCACGACCTATTGATATTCGAGTTTTATATTTATAATAACGATTTAATTAATATATGCAATAATATGTAATTAATAAAGATTAAATCATTTTATTTGATTTTATCGAAAACAACAAACACGAAAGAATGGGAAAATATAACGCCTAATCAACAATATCAACAGTATCAACAATATGTATCAGTTTGGTATAATTCACATTCATAAATCAAGTGGGCAGAACGCATCATTCGCTCGATTTATTACAAAGATTTATTACTTTGATGAAAGGCGAAGTGATAGTACTAATATTGTTCTTAATTTTTTAAATATAATTTCTTAAGGTGATGGGAAATATAGTTTTTTATTTAATTTTGACTGATATATTTTTCGAGACGAAACTGGGCTAGCGAACGATAAAATCGGGTCTGTTAAGAGGGAAATGCACCAGAGTGAAATTGTTTGTAAGTTGTAGAAAGTCCTTGGCTTTTGACAGTCAATAAACTGTTTCTTGTGCAAAAATAATTCTTGCCGTAAACGTATATTTAAGCACATAACCTGAGAATAGTAGGCATAATCATTGTGAACATAAACAGCGCTTTTACGGTGCGTACAGGACCGCTTCATCAAGGGCGAGCGTAGGTTCAAATCGTTCGGTCGAGACAGAAATCCGCCGGAGTGAAAATTATCCTAAACTGTTGAAAGTTCTCGGCTTTTGATAGTCAATAAACTTCGGTGTTAAACGAAATGCTGTCTCTATATCGGTGGGACAAAGTGCTGGCGGGCCGTCCGGAAAATCACAGACTGGAAAACACTTGGTTAGCCCGGCGAAGGCCGCGCCATTATTACAGGCCGTTATTGTTATTTAACCGTTTTCCCATTTAGCCGCTAGCGGTATACAGCGCCCAAGTTTACGACTTGGGCTCAGCGGAGCAGATACGCCCAACGCACTGTTCTTAGGCGGGGAATTTTTTTGCCTTCCGCCGACGTTCATTGCCCCGGATAGGAGGATGGAAACATTCCGGCTTCGTTTACGAGGCCTTATCCTTCAGCCAGTTTATGAAAATTTTCCTTTTTATGGATTCAGTTTTATAGTTAGGTAGCCATGGACACAGAACGAGTAGGGAAATGAAATGATTCATTTCGCCCATCGGAAAATGTGTCCACCAACACTGAATGGGACACAGAGGTGTATGTTAGTAGAGTTCCGGTAGTAATAGACTGAGACAATTACGCTCATCGGATTCATCGTTCATATCGTAACATATTTGTATAGTCGTTCCAAACATTAAATAAATTGATGCCAAGGAAGATCCTGTTGTAAAATGTACTCCTGAATTCGTTATTAGAGCGCGCGTCTTGTCACTATATTTCAACTCAAAAGGGACGTAGCTATTCAGAGTGAGTAGAAAAATAAATGGAATGATAAAATAAAATGAATCCACTCTCCGGGTACGGTTTTTTTCGGCGTTCGCCTCCCAACATTCCGAATCGCCGTTTAGACCCCGAAAACAAAACGCAGAGCGAATACCAATCGGTCCCGTCTCGAACCTGAAACAGCTCTCAACAGCCGGGTTCAATGGACTTTTTCTACCATTCCGGTGAAATGTTCAATACCGTTCGGAATAGGATTTAAATGCTGGACCCTATCTCCCGCAAAATTTTATAAACGCGATTTTGGGAATTTGTTTGCGCGTATTTTGGGTTTCTTTGGCGTTGTTTTCTTTCAACAATACCGGGCAAACAACAATGTTAACATGCTTTCGGAAAAATATCTACAGACGAGGGAAACCAAGGAGGCCACACTGACGAACTTAATATATCGATATTGAATAATTAATAATAATTATTAAATATCTATAGCCATATCTATGCCATATATTCTTAATATCTATTTTTTGTTTTTCATCCTCCCTGTTGGGTTCACGCATTTATAATTCCCTAATTGCTGGTTAGCGCCCAAATGACTTTTTTCTGTGACGGTACTGGCTGTAGGGTAGTGACCGGTTACAAAAGTTACGGGCAACCGTCCAAAGGCCGCGACTCTCCGTAACTGCCAACGTCCTACGCCGGTGCCGAATCAGCTGTGAGAAAGTGTCCGCCCCCCCCCCTCCTAACTGTTTTAAATACGGGGGGCCCCGCATGAATGTTTATGGCCGGCCGAAGGGGGAGACTGAATGCTGAGCGTGAATACTGATGACCGCGGCGGACAGTAATCTACGTGGTGGAGCGAGTTGGCAATGTGCGGATTCGGAGACTTTATTTTTAGTTTCCCGTACTCGCACGCGGCTCTGGTCCATGACCCTCTTCTCTGTATAGCCCTTTCCGAGACCTCGGCCGAGCTAAACAATCCTCGAAACGTACTGTTATAATTCTGTAAATTTCGTGTGTTTCTGTCTCCTCTTGCTGGTTTGGTCTTCCAACGGTATTCCAGCCCCTCTTAGACCACAATACAGGCATTCTAAATTTATAATTCTATTTAAGATTGAATTTTAAGTCCTTAAAGCAATTAATAGTAGCTTTAACCAATTAAAACCTTAATATATTAAAACTCTAGATGTGTTTGTTTTTCGTGATGATATCGAGAATGCTGCACTTATTGGAAGTACAGAAACGTTAATTTTATTTCCGATCTGTTAAATTAAGATATAATAGCAACTTTGACTATCCCTGATGTAAATCTACTGTCGGATGCGAAATCGGAACTGAAAATATATAAAGCTGTCCTTTAGCCTCTGCTTTAAGCGAATCCTGTTTTCAACTGTGTCAATGCATACAGAGAAGAAACTACACATAGCGCAGAATAAGTACCTCAAAAATTTAAATTCAACAATTCAGAAGGTCCCCCGTTTTAATGTATATTGCCTTCGATGAGTAGGCTGCGAATATAGCAGTGTTGAAATTTTATCCAGCCCATACCCAGCTCCACAAGTGAAATAGAGCCCTAAGACCTATGCTTAAGAGTTTCAAGTGATCACACATTTTCAATACCCTCGTATCAGTCTTAACAGCGAATAAGGAACCCCGCGAGCGTACCCCGAGTGCTGACGGCTAGTTAATGTTTGCACGAATTATTGCGATTCCGATAGAACACCGGGTTCAAAAAGGGGACCAGTAAAGGGGAAAAGTATCTCTCGTCTTATAAATCGTCTCCGGACCCCAGTAGGGTCTGGGAGTTATTGAAAATCGGAGTTATCATTGGTACGGCGTCCGCCCGAGCGCTGCTGCCAATTATTCGAAAAAGAGATAGCCACGTCGCGTGGTCTGTTTTTCGATTCTCGTGAGAAAATTCTCCGAGAGGACAAGTTATGAAAGCCAATCAAGAATGACAGAACGGATTAGTGCTTCCAACTTCAGTCGAGACATGGTAGTACTCAAGGAAACTGATTACCAACTTATGTCGAAGTTTATATCCTTGAAGAAACTTGATAAAAAGTGTGTTCATGCTGATACTCTCAAAACTACAAATCTTTATAAAAAAAACATTCATTCCTACTTCTAATTCCATCTATATCACTTACAATTGTAATAAAACTCTTATAATGATTGCATAAGGAAAAATAAGAAGGCTAGAAAGGTACTTGATAAATTTCTTGTATTGACAGACGAAAATATTTTCTTTATTGTCTTTTAATACAGAGCAAGTAACTCATGAAAAACACGAAAGTAGAATGCAATACGATATATATCTAACTCGATTTGTTCTGTTGTATGACGATATATAATGCGAATGCAAATTCTGAACATTTTATGAACCACGGTTCATTTGGAAAGGTCAATATTGCCCCTCGTGATGTGGACACCGGACCGCGAGTTCATCGTTCTCCAGTAGCCCGGGGTACTTCTCCAAAGTCGTCTTCTTGAAAATTAAACTGTGGCCAATCGCCAATTTTGTCGAAGGCATGCGGAAGACTAATAAATGAGGGAGGGACCCGGGTCCGACCGCCGCCCGAATACAAAACAAAGGTCGAGAGCTGGCGTTACGCCACATTTCGGTTTTCGATCCCATTACCCGCCCCACCTCGCCCCCCAACCGTCCGACTTGGGATAATTAATCGATACATCGTACACGACGAAGTGGGGGATACATCCTTAGAATTTCTATAGTCTTTCCTTTCTCCGGTATGGGAAAATTTCGTCCCCGTTTAGGGGGGTTTGGTGGGTTTCCTCGAAAAAATCGAGGAAACTGAAAATACAGCGCCCAGACTTTCGAGCAGGAAGGAAAACTTCATGAATTGATATTTGAGAAAACCTGTTCTTCTTCGTCCCTGTAAAGACACATTTACCGGTTCGAGTTCCATTTACAAAATTACAGACAGCCGCAACAATAGAACAGGGCGAGACTTCCCGCCTCCTATCCGAAACCTAAATCTCTAATCTGCCAACGCCGTAATTAACCATTCTCTCATGGTTAATTATTATTTTTTTTACTATTATTGTTTCCGTTTTCTTCTTCAATGCATGCGACACAGTCATGAGAGAGTTCGCCGGCGGTAAATGACGAAAAATGATCGCCTCGGGGAACTGGGTAAACTGCAATTGTCCCCGGTTTACTAGATGAGAGAAGAAATCTGAATGCATTTCAGAGTGAAATAAGCTGTCTGCTACTTGCGGAAGAAACAATGTCGCCTAACTGTTATTTTTCCCTCAATTCTTTGTTTCCTTCAATAGCACGGGTCATATCTGCCAATGACAATGAATAGTTTTTAAATCATTAATATTTGTGTTCGAAACTAGTGAGTCTCTTCTCTAAAATTTACAATAAAGTTATTCTGTATTCTTTCGTCTGAAACACACGAATGTTATCTTAGATTCCCACGCGGGGCTCGATGCTCCATCAATCTGCGCCCTTTTCTCCGAACTTACTCTCATTATACTGGGCACTTCGCCATTTTGGGATCTGCGACGTTTCTTCTGCACATTACGTTTTGGATGCTGTCCCTCGGGAGAACTGCTTTAATGGAAACCCGATCAAATTCGTGCCCACTTTGAATAATTATAATTTAGACAGAGACATTCTCAAAAACGACAATTTTTTAGCTTTCACGCCCCTTTTGACAACAACGAAGTGTTTCACCCAGTTAAGAGTTGTGAAAGGCTAATGACTATACTCAGTGACCATAACTATTATTATTTACTATATATCCATATCCAAATTTTGAAATTTGAAAAATGAAATGTACTACCATCGGAACGTGGTTGGGGACGATTTAAGGGCGAAGTTCCGCCAGAGTATCTCGGTCGCATTTCCGGTTCTGTTTTCTTCCTCCTTCTCCTCCTCCTCCTCCTCCTCCTCCTCCTCCTCTCGGGGAGAAATCGTTCCCCTTCTGGAGCCAGCCGCGTTTTCGGCCCGAAACCCCCCGTAAATAAACCCTTCTCAAAAGTCCCAAATATTCTGGTTTCGAAAGTGAAAAAAAAAATTGAAAACATGTATAAGGCCACCCGTGGGAAGAGGTCGACCGGGTGAAATCCTTATTATTTACTAACAGATGTCGGCAACTGAGAAGCAGAATGCGGCAGCTTTTAATTGGGAACGTCCGGCCTCGTTTACCGAATATTTTTCTCGCAGTAAATCAGCCGGTTAATACACCTATAAACAAATAACTATTTAGGACAATTTTCATTTGGAGAAAAACATTCGGTCCGCTACCGGGATTCGAAACCAAGAAAGTTCATTAACGCCAGCCACTGTAATTTTACATAATAAATTAATTGTTATATTTAATACTATCAAACATTCAATATGATCTGCAATAGGCTGATATTATCCAACCTAACAACTGACCGATATTCAATCCCTTCGTTAAAGTATGTTCGAACAGACAAATGTCGCGAGAGCATCGTAATCCGATTAGAAACGAACTATATTGAAGCGTCAGCCTTTAAAACATTGAAACTAGAAATGGGGCTTTCACTATTGGTTTAAACGCCGTCGCTCTATCTTTAAATAGGCACATAGAAAACTCCAATAGTATTCCACGCTCCATCGGTGAAAGCGGGATTGACTAGTCCCTATTTTTAAAATACCGGCGATGTGAAAAGCCGATGCCCATTCCTCGCTCGACCACGAGCGGTACACACAAATACTTTGAACATACCACTTACATACTCATCCACTCTTACGCATTACAAACCTACAGTTCATCTGCTATTTTCGCAACCAACAGCTTATCCGTACGTGATAGACTTGAACTCTCCATTTACGCTAATGCAGGGGTCGACCCAAACAGCTACTCTCAAAATATGAAAATATACGGTGAGCTACCAAAGGTAGTATGAAAGTTGTTTGATAAATTTATTGGGTCGATTTAAAGAGTAGAGGATAAATTTTAATTCGCCCTCCGAGCCGGAATATGTCCCGTCTTACTCCCGTATATTGAAATATGAATAAAATCACACGTTCAAGTGAATATTTCAAAAACTGGCAAAAGTAGAGCAGAATTGATAAGTAGATATTGATATGAAAATAATGGAAAAGCGCCAAACTCATAACCCATATTTCTTTTTTGACGAGTACGCCTTAAATCATCGTTATTATCATGCTGTTGGTCAGTCCGTGAATATTGATTATAAAGATGTTGCAATTAATTATCGTGTCCCGGTAAGAAAGTAGGATGGCGGGGATTATTGGAGCGATTTATAACAGAGGATTTTGCACGGATTAAAATCTCCCCCGCCTGATAATTTTCACCCGGGGCCCGTTCGCCATTTTTTCACCTTAACCCGGTCCAGAAAAACTGGTTTCGCGTTGAACGGGGCCGCGAAACAATTTTGTTTCTCCCCCCTCCCTTTTAAACCCGATTCGGCCGCCCTTAAGAAAGTTTTATAAATTTCTTTTATAAGTCTATTCCAAATGATCTCGAGGGAGGCTTCCTCTCTTCCCAAACCCAACTTCAGGAAGAACTTCGCAGCACTAGAGCTGATAGTATTTTCCACGCGAATGTACTATGTACGCGTTACATAGCGGAGTTTATTTATTATAAGGAAATCGCGAAATATTGCCCTAATATCATATTTTTTTATTTAAAATATCGCTAGTATTGACAGCCAGCAGTGCCATTAGTATGAAAAATTAGTAAACTCGGCAAATATTTTAATCAACAATTAAATGTAGCGCTGCACCAATTAGGTGCTGCTAACACTCGCTGACCGAGTTGCCTAAGCGTGATTACGGGATCAATGGATTCGACTTTTATTTTGCGGCTGAAAATCTTAAATGGAGTCGTTCGGTCCCGCACGACTGTAAGACAGAAGGAAGGCGAGGATGAAGTAATCGGTTAAAAGTGCGGTTCGTGCGGCTTGAATCTTGAACCTCCCTCCGGTTTAACCCCGGGTTCGACTCTTCGGCCGGTCGTGTAGGAGCGAACGGCGGCGTATTGGGCCGACGCCTCACGTTGCTCTCTAACGAAGGGCGAAATGGACCGTGGAAATATTGCGAACTCTTTAACCCCGAGACGGAGCTCTCGCGTGGGGCACGTAGACAAAGGACGATTCAGCGCCGGCTTACTTTAACGACTGCTCCAGCTTTTCCTCGACCATCCCATCAGAAGAACAGACTACAAAAAAAGGACTGCAGACAAATATTAGCGCTAGTATTGGATTATATTTACACGTAAATAACAAAAAAAATATACTATCAGTTCTTTTTTTATACCTAAAAGAGCTGTTAATATTTTGTAACTATGTTAAAAAAACATAAAATCAATAACGTAGATTTCCGTCTCCTCTCGCTGATTTGGGCTTTTACGACTGAAGATGGCGAGCAGCCGAAACCGGGTTAGCAATAGACCAAACCGGCGAGAGGAGACAGAAACACACGAAATCTACGGTATTCCAACCCCTCGCAGACTACAAAGGTGGTATTCTAAACTAAAATCAATAAAATTACGTATTCCAGTATATATATATTTTTTTAGATGTACAACATAGCCTCAAAAGTTTACTATTTCATCGCTTCACCCAGTCACGACCCAGCGATCCGCGCTGTAAACCTGTGTGCGGAAGTCGGAACAGGAAGATGACCAGCGAGATGAACTCGATTGAGAAGGCCGCGGCGGGGCGTAAATTAATCAGTGTCCAAACATGCCCGTCCGTAGGACGCATCTCCGACCGTCTCGAATTAGCATAAATTAGCATGTTTCGGTTCTCCGGCTCTCGCGGACTTATCCGCCGATCTGGACTTCACGGCGGGAATCGTAATTCAGTTTCGGACGGATTGTTCGACCCCAATTAGTCAACCGCTTACAGCTCTTCGGTGGCCAGATGATTACCGCTCATTTCAAATTAATCCCTCATCAACCCAATATTTTAAATAAAAAAAAAATATTGAATAGGAAAATAAAAATGTAATACTGCGATATTCATTGCTTTGGCCTTATTCTTCTCGCCATATTCACTACTGACTCCGGTAGTATGCCTTGTTTCGAAGAAAAGACTATTTCATATGATGTCGTATAAAATAATGAAAGTGTCGATTTTATTACAAAGTCGGTTAATATTAATTTTCATAATATTTATATATTTTATTCAAATAATTTTCAATCAAGCCAATATTATTTTCGCCTAATTGTCATCGGATATTCAGATAGTCGTCATTTTCAAATGCCGAACCCAGCGTCGTTTGAAGGTAAAAGGAATTTACACGCCATTTTTTTAATTTCATAAATCTCGAAACTTTTGTTCCCGACCGCAGGATCCACAGTGTCCTGAACGCTCCTGGTCACCGTTGCAAATCCTTAATTTCGTTCCGCGCATCGGTTTGCCCGATAAACGGAAACGGGGGATACACGAGACTTCGAGACGCTGGCCGTAAACTGACCTCGGCCTCGGTTCAGATCACGAGCGGGGGAAGGATGGCTCCGACCGGTATCTGCCGGTGTTCATCTGGAGCGGAAGGACGATCGGGCGGGAGCATACGGTAGAAATCTAGACTAGAAACCGCACTACCAGGGGGAAAATCACCCGCAATTCTCAACCTACTATTCTATACCCATTAATCCGTTACAACTACCACGGGTCAAAAGTTACCCACAATGTTTCAGACGAGCTGCACTTACTAAAGAATAATTACAGAAATTCTATACCGTAGATTTCGTGTATTTCTGTCTCCTCTCGCTGGTTTGATCTTCTGCTAGACCGGTTTCGGCTGCTCGCCATCTTCAGTACTAAAAGCCCAAATCAGCGAAAATTTCGGAAAATACCTGTAGATATTTATTTTTGTATTTACAAAATACCACTCATTCTCTCGAAAATCAGGTCCCTTGTGCAGCTCGCGTATATTTGAAATATATTTTCATTTTACAATAAATATCATATTTTAGTTTCAAAACATTGTTTGCCGCCGTGATCCCTAATTGGACAAACCGAAAGTATCGGGTACCGTAAAATTAATCACAGCCTGTAGCTGGTTGTGTACCTCATTGAACTTGGAGCTATAAAATGCCTGTTGGCGAGAAACGCCGACATAGACCCCGCGTGCTTTATAGGCTGTTCTTGAATCCTAATTACTCGGGCGGAAGCCTGGAGGGCGCTGTGCAATTAGCCAGACTGAAGACTTAGAGAAGGGGCGGCTCATTTAATGTATACTTGAAAAAATAAGCATCTCGCACTCTCACAGAACTAGGAAGTGCCCTGCTGTCCTGCCAATACAGTTAGAGTTTACTAAGGTCAAGTTGAATTCGCGAACCAAACCGTTAAAGAAGTCGGAAAAGACTGAAGCGATTTTGTACTCGAAATAAAATTCCAAGCATTAAAATTCCGGGCAAAAAAGAGACTACTTTCTTCGAGTACTTAGGCCTTCAATATTCTATGGGCGCGCTCATAAAGACAGTCAATAACTTGGGAATCATGCGCTTAAATATAGTCTTCTGCAACATGTGAACTCCTTGCTATTGAAGCTTCTGGTCTATACTGGCTATATCGGGGATATAATATATTTATTTAACGCAAAATAAACTTCTCTGAATTCATAGAAATCACCTTGAATGTTTCTCTCATTTAAGATTACGCGAATGCAAAATAATGTAAATATCCGTACAAAATTTAGGCCAGATAAAAATTGGAGAACAGTGGCCACATTCATTCAAGCATATTATTGATGTACAAAAATGCCTGAAACAAATTCATTTCATATTCACTATTTGCAATTTCCAGTTAAACGTGGTAGAGGCATCGCGATGATCGCTCCTGAGTGGAGGGGATTTTCTCCTAAACCAGACCGGCCATTCGGAACCCGCGGCGAAAAGAAACGACCGAAACCTCAAAACGGCCATAATCCAGAAAACCACAAACTCCAGTACTGCGACAGAGTGCTGACACGATGCTACCGGGCGCAAGTACCCGACTGTACCGCTAACGGAACTCTACTGAAGCTTGAAATGAATACTTGTTCACATCTCTATACTCCCCGCGGTCGGTCACCGAAATGAGACACGAAATAAGAGAGTAGAGTCAAAAAAACCTTTTTGGCTTTTCGGCATCTGCAGTAGGATTCCGTCAATAAATTAGTACTATTTCTAAATGTCCTCTAAGCCCAAGATGATATTTAAAGGCTCTTCCATTTATACCAAGACTGCATAACAATGCGAAGTAGGACAATTTTCCTTTATATACTGTACAATAGTTCTTATAATCACATAATTTAGGTTGTGTTTTCAGCTGCTTTTATTTTAAAACCAATTAATGTAGGTTGGGGAAAGTGCAATTCCCTTCCGCGAGAGTGCCCAGCGGCCGCGCTTGTGACACTGTCAAAGCCCGGGCTTTTAGCATAACTTAAAAGGCGATCGGGGGTAGGACTGGAGTGAAAATAAGTGCGCTGTCGTCGGCATGATGACCTACTCAAGAGAACGGTTCCCACAACTTCGGTAAGTTGGGACTTTCCTCGGTCGGAGTGGCGGGACGCAAGTAGACCGACTGGTTTCAGCCGAAGCGGTTCCGATCGGCCGGTAAGCTCTTTCGCCTTGTTGGGAAGCATCAACTTGAAGTCGCCTGCTTAAAATAACTTTAAGAGCCAATATTGAACTGAAAAAAAACCGCGCTCAATAAGGATTCCCTTTTACGGGGGATTAGTCGAGAAAACATTTTCCGCTCGTTAAGGGTTTAAAACTTGTATTGAATATACTCAAGATAATTATACTTCGCCTTATAAACATCCTCCTTAAGATGTACTCTAGAAGTTTTGAACGTGTTAACATTTATATTACATATGTTACATAAAATTATTACAAATAAAAATCTGAATAATGTATGCAAGCAATAAAAATGTTATTGTTCTTATTTTTTTTCTTCACATTTCTTCTTTTCTATAACATGCAGTTATTATTCTGGAGGGCCAGAAACTGAAATTGATATAATCAACCAATTTTCTGCTCCGTGCCAGCCGCGGATGGAAGAAAGTAAATTTGTTCGGACAGCACTGGATGCAAACTTGGACCGCTTTCTTTATCTCTTTTGTTTTTTTTGTTTGAACACTTTATTAGCGGGCTATTATTTTTTGACGCTCTCACCGTTAGTTTTTGACCGTCGGCCGCCAATTGCCGAAAGTCGAAAGTCGGAAAGGCGGCGGTTTGTTTAGCGACCGCGACACTCGCAGTCGCCCAGATCTCACTGTTTTTGTTTTTTATTTTCCGTTTTCATTGTCTGGAAAGCGACCGCAGGCGCTTTTGGCGTTTTCGTAAGTTTCATGACCGGCCGGCTTCCGGCCACCAAACCGTGAAACTGAGAGTCGTTTCCGCCAAAAATACTATTCTGAGGCGGCTCTTGATCCGCTGACGGGACAAAATACCGACGTTCCCACGAATCGTGACAACTTCCTTAAGAGCGGAAAGGAAGGCGGAAGCGATCGGGTAGTGGCTCGCTTCGTTGAAGTGGAGTCCTTTAGTATTAGCAAATGATACGGGATACTTCCGTAATGACCTCTCCTTCTTGAAAGTCGACCGAAAAACATTATATACCCTCGGCGAACATTTTGGAGAAAACTGCAAAAGTGAACGGAGCGTTTTTCAGTGGCCCGATTTCGCGGATAAACGACGTTTCGTACAACATACGCGTACAATTACACTAGCCCAATTTGATTGGCCTCCCTGTAAGCGTTTTGGCCCAGAAACACAGAAATCCACTTGATATTATGTTTCAGAAGTATTGGCCTTAAAAATCTAAAGTTTTCGGAACCTTTCTCCCGGCCTCCATCGCGGGAGAAATAGCGCCCCCCTGAGTGAGGTGCGGAAATGTACTTAACTAAAGTTCGTTGGGTCCACTCGCACCGATAATCTAGCGCCCCCTGAGGGTGGTGCGGAAATGTACTTAACTAAAGTTCGTTGGGTACACTTGCACCGATAAACTAGCGCCCCCTGAGGGTGGTGCGGAAATGTACTTAACTAAAGTTCGTTGGGTACACTTGCACCGATAAGCTAGCGCCCCCTGAGGGTGGTGCGGAAATGTACTTAACTAAAGTTCGTTGGGTACACTTGCACCGATAAACTAGCGCCCCCCGAGGGTGGTGCGGAAATGTACTTAACTAAAGTTCGTTGGGTCCACCTGCACCGTAGAAGCTAGCGCCCCCCTGAGGGTGGTGCGGAAATGTACTTAACTAAAGTTCGTTGGGTACACTTGCACCGATAAGCTAGCGCCCCCTGAGGGTGGTGCGGAAATGTACTTAACTAAAGTTCGTTGGGTGCACTCGCACCGATTAACTAGATTACTAACAATAAACGTTTTTCACAAAATTTTGGATAATTTTTTATTTGACCGATAATCCGACAAAGACTTAAACCGATTAACAAAATCCCTCCCAACCCAAATAAGACAAATAATATCCCCCAAAAGCACAATAACAAGACACATATTTGACACACGACAAACAGACAACCACCACAGTACAAGTGACAGTGACAGTGCAGTGAGGATGCCCAAAAAACATCCAAAGTGCCAAAGTGGCTAACACCGCTATTGAAAATGACGAGAAGCCGAACCGGTTTAGCAAATGTCCAAACCAGCGAGAGGAGACAGAAACACACGAAATCGACGGTGTTCCTCAATATGTTTTAAACAATTTGAAGAGTTAAAGTAAAGCGCTCTCTTGGCAAATGAAACCCGTCGGCATCCTTTTAATTCTATTGACGGACATCATGTGTACAGAGTTATTGTTGAACTAATTTCCAACCGATGCTTAGCCTCGTTTTCGTTTAAAATGAACGCTGCCCCGTAAGCTTTCTCCCCTTCCATTCTCACGGCCGGATTCTCGAATCCCATTACGAACAAAAGCAATAAATAACAATCGGCAAGGGGCCTCCCTTCCGCCTATCGGACGGCGTCCTCCGCGGCCGAATAGAAACCTCCTCCAGATATGTAGGTTTAGGCCGGCAGGCCTTGTTTTTTTAATTCGGGATCGCTCCGCCGGCCTTAAGAGAGCCGTAAATCTTGCGGTGGCAAAGCGTATATATCTTCGGCCCCGGGTACCGGATATTTGCGGACGGTCCCGCCTGTTATTACGTGAAAGTCGTTTCGAGATTTAATTCCGGCCTCGGGTCTGCCGGGAGATTGCCTGCTGCCTGCTTGCTGCTGCTGCTGCTGCTGCTGCTGCTGCTGCTGCTGCTGCTGCCGACGCCGTCCCTAGGTCTCGTGGGCGTTTTCCACTGTGTACTTTCAGTCGAAAAGAAAGGAGCTCCGGCCGCAATTCCTGCCAAGACTAGAGCCGATCTAGACTGACCGCCCTTCGCGAAACCAATTACAATTTCGGCAGTCGTGAACGTTAGCGAGTGTAGTTATAGCAATTGTATTGGAACACGACTAGACCGTCAGATATTAACAAAATTCAGTCGAAAATATTAAGGAATATCGCATTCATATTTCCGGCAGAGTAGCCTAGCTACATATTTCCATTCAGGATTTTTCATTCGTATGCGTGTGTGTGGCATATCAGTGAAGGGAGATTCAAAATTCTCTTCATTAAGGACGGTGTTTCTGAGTACGTTTGATTGGAATCTCTGAATTCGGGCGATGAAACGTGAGAGAACAAAGGGGAATTACGCGGTGAATCAGCAGTACCTGTTTTATGAAGCTGGAGCCCTCTTAGCGAGAGGGCTGCTAATGGAGGCTGGCGACACATAACTGTCTGAGCGTTAAAAGTTTGTCAACATCTATAGATTTATGTAATATGCGGAATGTGACTGCCCGTGATAAAAAAAAAAAACTTTCGACCGTTTCCTCCACTGGGGAAAGAGGGCCGATAGAAAGTGCCCTTAATGACCACTGAGGAAACAGCGCCCGCTCTGCATTCCTCCGTATTGATTCAAGATGTTAAGGGAGTTTTAACGACCGCTCCAGTTTATATATATCGGGCGAATAATACAAGTGAGACGCCCCATTTTCGGCCGCGGACTCATTACAGGCTGGCGGCGGTTGGAGCCATAAATAACTCCAAGCCGCATTCCTCGCACACAATGAATGACTTCCCTGTATTTTTATTTTTAAATTATTTCTTCTAACATTTCTATTACTTCCCTCTAATAATAAATCGACACATTTTGAGCATTAAAATTGTTGACATTTTTAAATTCCACGAGATGAAATAATTTTTATACGATTTATGGTCCACGCGATCAGTACTTACAATTCGTAAAACTGTGTAATAAAGTGTGAAGTAACAATGCCCCGTTGATATTCCAAAAACGTTTGGAACATCTTCAACACAAATATATTTGACTGATTCCCTTCGAATGTCCTAATCCAGTTATCCGAGCCGACGGCTTCCAAAGTTCTGAGAGGGCACGTCTACCGTGACCGAGCTCTTTCCCCGGGCACGTTTCCCGTCGAGATGAAATTTTCCCCCGAAATTATCGCCGTCGCGACGTGTGAGATATGGCCGGACAGCGTCGTCCGCACGTAGCCATCGACCCAGTTTCGATGTTCACATCCTTCGGCAATCGAAACAAAGACCCCGGCCGCACGCTGTACGGGTGCGATCCGCGCAGGAGCGAAAGCCTTCAGAAAATCGAGAGAAAGATCACAGAAAAGACGGATGCGACAGGAACACGAACCGCTTCCGCGCTTGATGCCGACGGAGCATTTCAAGTGTCAATGAAATTGCTTTTTGAGCATTTAACATCATTCCAGTTCTATATAAATCATTGGATTCCCTGTAGTAGGCTTCAGAAAAATAACGCGACTCACCCCGGCGCTATTCCGTTTCTCTGAAATAATATTATAACTGAATGGTTTCCGCGACCTGGACTTGATTTATCACTAACTTCCGGTTGGATAATGTTATGGACTTTTGGTAGCAAAGGTCTTATAATAAAGTAGAGATATTACGAAGAAAAGACATATTTACTGCAAGGCTTAATGGGCGGTCGATCGTTTTCGACGATGAGGGAAACTGAAAAATGATATATTTGGCTGGGGTTATAAAAAGCTAAAAAAGTTATAACGCCCTGGGTAGAGTATTAATATATTTCAACAAATCGATGGGGTGTATACGAAATCAGCTGTGTGAGATGACTAACATCGATCTTATAATCGAGGGTTAAGTCCCGAATTAAAAGTCTATAAATAGCTATCCTGAGTTGACAGTCAAGGCCGACAGGTGTGCGAGCGGCAGAATCCAGACACCTGTTCCTACCGGTTCCCTCGAGGTTCTATTAGAAAGTAATAGCGCCTCCGATGGCGCCCTGGGAAATATACCTGGGACTGCGGTCATTATTAGCAGCCGACTGTCACCGTTCCCCCAAACGACCGTTTAATATCCGGACCCATTTCACCTAGTAACGCAAGAGCTGGGTCAACGGGTTATAAGAAAATGCTACGGAATAAAATTAAAATGTTTGATCCCTTATATATAACTTACACTTTTACGCGGCTACAGTCGAAATGGTGCTCGACTCTATTTTATGAATATAAATGTAACGGAGTGCTACTGTGCACTGGAGAAGTCCAGGTAGGGTAGAAACTACCGGGAGCTCACGGGGTCAATATATACGCATATTTATGTATATATTACCAAGGACGGTTTCTTTGAAATTAAGCCTTTTTTTTAATCTGGCAATAATTGAATTATTTACCCAATGGTTTAATGTTTTCTTGTCCCCGCTTCGACATCACAATTTTTCATTATTTCAATTCTATTTGACACCTGGCTCCATTCATAAATCTGATAGAGGGTTTTACCGTTGGGGAATTGTCGCAGGGAACGGGGGATGACTAATGCTGAATGGGGTCTTAACCGATCGGCCTAAACGGCAAATCGCCCGAATAAACAGATCCGCCGTTCTACCGATTCCCAATTCCGTCGGAACAGCGCAATTTCGGATCTCACGTACTTTCACCCAACCTCCCCGTATAAATCGGTCTTTCGTGAAAGTCCTCTTATTTATGTTTTTTTCTCTCTCTCTCTCTCTCTTTTTGTGTGATTCCTTTTTTTCTATCCAGTCCACAACTCATTCCTGGCGTACTGGTATATCCCGGGATTCCTGGTAAATAAAAGCGTACTTGTTTATAACAGAGTACTACTGTGCGTGGGGATGTGCCGGGACACCGAGAAAGGTATACGGGGATATGCGAGTGAGGTAGAGTCTACCGGGGGGCGATTTTCTCCGGTCTCTGTTGCTCGCCATATTCTTCAGTATTTCCACCCTTCTGCATACCGCCGAAAAGCCGTCACGAAATTGAACACTCTCTTACCTCGCGCCCCGTTCGTGTCACCCCCCCCCCCCGCAAGGATATACCTGAACCGCTCTGATACGCTCTGAAAATGAAAGCTCTCGCGATAAAATAATGCAGAGAGAGAGAGAGAGAGAGAGAGAGATATACGAACTAGACCGACGAAGAAGAACCTGGTTGGACAGGCGAGAGGGCGCGAAACCGGCAAGTTGAGATCGTAAAATGTTCGGCGGTAGCTCGTGAAGGAAATACCCGACGATTAGCGATCGGGGAACTGTATCTGCTTTACGGTAAACAGTTTTGTTCCCTCAGTTTACGGAACAAGCTGTAATTATAACAGTGCTCACTGTCACGCCCGGTAGCACTAATTGCCAAGCCACTATCCACAACTGGGTAATACGGATTTGTGGAAGTAATAGTTTTGAAAAAGAAATTGAGGATTAAACTAGTCGACGCTCGAGAACTGCAACATTCAATGAAAATTTGTCAATACAAATCGAAATCGTATCCATATGCCAGAACAGTACCCGTAGAAGGAATGTGACCTTCAGTCCCCAATAAACATTTAAAATAAAACTGATTACTTATTATATAAACTGTTAAATTATCAGAAAAATTATAGACAATAATAATTAATTTGTGAAGAGTCCAAAAATCATGACGTGCGTTAAAAAATAATTAATACAAATTTATTAATTGTTCAATGGATTTGACACACTTGGCTAAAGGTATACGTTCCTCTACATCAAATGAATAGTGCAATTTTTTTTAGCGTACACATTTTAATGTAAATGATATTAAATTCTTCAGTTTAATATCAGTCCTTTTTTACTGGTACAGTGTAAGGTTAAACGTGATTGCAAAATAGAATTAAAACATCTTTGTTACACTCTTGTTACACATCTTTGTTACATTCAATGAGAGTTGATTTCAAGTCGATCTTGGATTAGTTTCTGTTTAAAATTAGGACAAATAGCTATCTAATCCTACAATATCATATCCTACAATAACTCTCTCTCTCCACTCGCCCTAATGACGGGCAGAAATTTCGAGGCCTAATGGCGTATATGGAGCGCGTTTTCACCGCCGCGTTTAAAAAATAATGGCGTTTTAACCGCGGCCCAATGTTTATTTATACAGTCTCAAAGCTAAACTATTCCGTTTCGCTCCCACAAGTCGCAAATTAGAGTTAGTGTCCGCCTTAAGGGGGTAAAACCGGTTCCGTAGGGTGGCGGGGGCGGGGAATTTCACCGAGCTGTTTCACGCTTTTGGAAAAAAATTCGCCTACTGTAAATAATAATTCAGGCCTCTATAAATTAAGCCTTCAGGCCGCAAATTATACCCTCGATGATTTATAGGGTCTTAAAACGCTTTTCTAAAAGAAGAGAAAAAAAACAGACACTGACACTAAGGCAGGCGTTTCGCCGTTTCTGTGAAAAGTCGAACTTTCTCCTGTATCGGCCAAACCGGCGAATACCAACGTACTTGACAGTCGAAAACATTAATGAGAATAACCAACGGACCCTAAACGCAGATCTTAACGTCAAGTTTAAGCCTTGCCATATGACAATATAACAAATTTCAACCTAATCCAAACCCTACTAACTTCGGACAACAAGAGCGCGGTTTATTATTATTATTGTAGATTTCTCTTGCTGGTTTGGTCTTTTACTAGACCGGTTTCGGCCGCTCGCCACCTTCAGTAGCGGTGTTAGTCACTTTTGACACTTTGGATGTTTTTTAGGGGCATCCTCACTGCAATCTGTCACTTGTACTGTGGTGATTGTGTGTTTGTCGTGTGTATATATACGTGTCTTGTTATTGTGTTTTTGGGGGATGTTGTTTGTCTGTCACAGTACAAGTGACAGTGACAGTGCAGTGAGGATGGCCGAAAAACATCCAAAGTGCCAAAAGTGACTAACACCGCTACTGAAAATGGCGAGTAGCCGAAACCGGTCTAGCAAAAGACCAAACCAGCGAGAGGAGATAGAAACACGAAATCTACGGTATCCCAACCCCACGCAGACCACAAAACAGGTAGTTTAAACTAATTATTATTATTATTTTACTAGCACTATAAAAGTTGATAATATTGATTCAATTATTTGCCTTCGTCGATTCAACCTTCCCGACGAATAATAATAACAATTCCCAGAGATTATTACCGGTTGCGCCGATCTGAATTAATCGGTGTTGAATGTACAAAAATTATTTCATTATTGTGGAATAAAATTCCTTTTACAGCCCAACATTAACGCGGTAATTGTCCCATAAAATTATGCGAATTTCACAGACCTGTGGAAATGCGAAATTGCAGTTTTGGTTTTCAAACGGCGTCCCTTGGGTAAATGAACCTACTGATTTTATTCCGACGAAATATAATTATACATTTTGTAATTTTTTATATATACTCAAACTTAAAAAGAAATAAAGTACCCGAATACCATTTCGATTTTTATTTTTATTAAGAAACTGTGGACACCGTACGAATATAAAGTTTGAAATAAATTGAAGTTTACGATCGATGAGCAAATATTTATTTAATTGAAATATATAGACAACGATATTAATCACATCACATTTCATCCAGTTTGTTATTCAAGTCGCTTCGAATGGAAACTTTATTGCAGAAACAGGTCTAGGAATCGGGGTTTTATCGTGGCCGTTTTCATTCCGGTTAAGTATTGGACAAATCTCAGTATAGAATCTTTAATTACAGTTCGAGAGTTGATTTTCAACAAAAGATTGGTATGTATATTATACATACGCGTTTCGCACTTATTTGTTATTTCAAAAATTATCGGACGCGCAAATAGCTAATTCGTGGCCGGCTTTTAAATAGGGATTTTATCGGGGTGTTGGAATAAAACTGAAAGTAAATTGTTCACACTCCATTTGGTTTAGATCAAAGATGAATCTCCCATTAGGCGAGAACACTGCATTATTCAAACACTTCAAGTGGGGGCGGAGTTATAAAATTTCATCAATGTTTAATTTTTCAACTTTCCGTACAAAAGAAATTCTATCCAAACCCAATCAGATATTATCAAACTTCGCATCGTTTAATATATATTTTAACCGTACGGTACGAAAGGATTAAGTGTTTGTAAGTCCATAAATTGTATAAAATCGATCATACAGTTTTAAAATTTAATACTTCTATTTCGCGTTGACGGTGAAGACAAATATCGAAAATATTTGCAACTCATGAAACGTTATACTATTGAAATAAAATTTAATTCTAAAAAATAAATATTTATTGTATTGCAAATTTGAATTTTCCCCATAAAATTGTTCTATGCAGTTTCAATTAAATCTGGGTATTGTACTTTCATACTTTGCGATACTTTTACGATCCGAATTAAAGACTAACGTCCCAGTCAAATTAAATACATCTCGATAGAGGCGATCTAATTTCGTCCCGTTTTCGACAAACCGGGTCCCGAAGCGCTAGGCGCAAACAGGTATCAATGCTACATGAAATAGACTCGTACCGGGCTGTCTTTGTTTTTCTCCAACTATATATTTACAGCTGGTTGTCTTTTCTGAAGACGTCGTGGAGTACAGTGAGCGCGGTGTAGGTGTCCCTGTAGTCGAGCGCGGGTCTAGCCACAACCCAGATTCCGACCACCGTGTCGTAGCCCTCGAACGTCCGGCATTCGCCTAAAACGCCAGTTACAATTACGTTTCCATGCGTGGGTCGCTCCAAAATAATAGCCTGAGAGGAAGGAAATAAGATGAAAAGGCTACAATTTAATTTTGAAAACTCAATTCCATGCCGTATCTAGTAAACCTTACGAAAGCCGAAGTACATTCATGACTATTGCATTTTTCTGTCTCCACTCCGCTTATTTGGTCTCAATTCGGACGGTCCTTCATACTATCATCGACAGTAGAATGCAGTAGACAAACAACACACCCCAAAACACAATAACAAGACACGTATATATACACACGGACAACCGCCACAGTACAAGTGACAGTGACAGTGCAGTGAGGATGCCCCTAAAAAACATCCAAAGTGCCAAAAGGGACTAACAACGCTACTGAACTGCCTAAACCGGTCTAGCAAATGACCAAACCAGCGAGAGAAGACAGAAACACACGAAATCTACAATAATAATAATAATAAACCGAGCAAGTAGTTGCTCGTAGGGTTTGGATTAGGATGAAATTTGTTATATTGTCGTATGGCAAGGCTTAAACCTGTCTCTAAGATCTGCGTTTAGGGTCCGTTGGTTATTCCCGTTAATGTTTTCAACTGTCAAGTTCGTTGGTATTAGCCGGTTTGGCCGATACAGGTGAAAGTCCGACTTTTCACAGAAACGGCGAAACGCCTGCCTTAGTTTCAGTGTCTGTTTTTTTTCTCTTCTATTAGAAAAGCGTTTTAAGACCCTATAAATCGTCGAGGGTATAATTTGCGGCCTGAAGGCTTACTTTATAGAGGCCTGAATTATTATTTACAGTAGGCGAATTTTTTTCCAAAAGCGTGAAACAGCTCGACTTTTCACAGAAACGGCGAAACGCCTGCCTTAGTGTGTCTGTTCCTTAGTCTGCCTTAGTCTTGGTGTCTGTTTTTTCTCTTCTTTTAGAAAAGCGTTTGAAGATACTGAAGATGGCGAGCGGCCGAAACCGGCCTAGCGAAAGACCAAACCGGCGAAAGGAGACAGAAACACACAAAATCGACGGTATCCCAACCCGTCGAGAACCAATGTGTCGCATTATATATTGACCTATAAATGTAGCGAGCATGTTGTCCCTGTGGTTTAGTGCTGTCAAGCAGAATGGCCCCAGCTCGCCCAACGGGGCCTCGCCCTTGATACGCCACCTCTTCTGCTCGAACAGCGGCTCCTCCTTCCAGCCCGCGTCCGCTCCCATCCTCATGTTCAGCACGCCGAAACGACCGAGGCCCGCGCTCAGCTTCACGCCGGCCGTCTCCGAAGTCCAATTGCCCTCGAACTGGCACGGCCGGCCCATATTCTCTGAGGGTTTATTTCATTTTTATTATCCTCCCGCGTTTATTAGATGCGCTGAAAATAGATAATCTGCAGGTTAACTGGGTAATGTGTGCCCGTTAAAGCGGGAGATTTCGTCTCTCTTTCTCGAATTACCGAGGCAATCTGCAGATCCCGTATACCGGGAAATGCTTACCGCCTTCGGTAGAGACGTAGTTGGGGAGAGATGCCATCTTGTGTGCCGATATTGTCTGTTCGCGGGCCAGCATCGAGATCCTCCTGGTCTTGGCCGTCGTGAGGGGTGGCGGTCCGGGTCTCGGCGTGGAAGTCGTCCTCGTCAACAGCGGCACTTCCGTCACCAGCTTGGGCTCCCTCTTGACGCCCGCCTTGGAATCCTTTCTCTTGGGCGTGGTCGATGACGTCGTAGTCGTCGCCGCTGTCGTCGTCTTCGCCGTCGTGCCGGTGGTGGAGCTCTTGACGCTCCTGGTCCGTACCGCGGCTCCTCCGCTCACCGCTACCGTATCGATCTGGTTATAATATCGGCGTTATGCCCAAGTGGAAACTTCACCTAGTAGGCTCCTAACGAGTTTTGAGACACTTACGAGTCGGAACCTCGTGCATTGCGTCAAGAATAGAAACGTAAGCGACTAAAAGTCTTCGTTCTGTTGAGCCGGGGATAGAGTGCAAAATTCCCATTTTGATTAAGTATACGGACCTGGGTAATCCTTAAGTGTCTTATGAACTCACTAGTATGCACTATGGCGGTACAAAGACAAGTGTTGGCAACTCACGTCCAGGTCCGCCTCGGGCGGGGCAGCTCATCGTAGTGGTTGCTGGTGTCGCGCTGGTGTCTGGAGGGCAACCCAGCCAGATAGCTCTGAGCGCGTACACGGGGTCGAACGGCCCCGTCACAGGCCCCGAGGAATTGCCGGACGGGTCCGACTCGAAGCAGCGTGTCGGCACTGCCCCCACCAGCAGGATGACCAGGCACACGGCCACCGCGGTCATCCTTCTTGGGATGACGACGACACGGAGAATTTCAACGACGATTGCCTGCGGATCACCTGAGATAAAACAGCTGATCAGTTAAATACAACTGGTGTTTTCACTTCTTTTTTATTTTTTTTAAAATTATTGTGCGAACCCAATTTGCCCAATAACTGTCCACTGGTGCCAGTTTATCTGGCTCGTTTCATATTTACCGTTTATGGGATGAAGTGAACTGACAGTAACACGTAAACAATGGGTTAATTCACGGAATACGGTTCGAGCTAACCTCAACCCCCTAACAACGGATCGATTCTATATCGATCTGACGCCCGCATTAATATATGAAAGCAGTTCGCAGTGGAACCGTATTCTCTGATTTAGCTAAACAATATTTATTTATTTATATTTTATAAATTATTTTTTAATTATATACACTTATGCAACAATACTGAATCTCAGGTTGTATTACACATACATGTCACTTTTTTACTCCTTATGCCCTGTTTTTCCTCAGTTAGATTCAGACGAAGCTTTATGTAAACGAATCGTAAGCAGCCAAGGTGGATAAAAACAGATAGAGAAACATTCGTTACTCACTTCTGATAAACTGTGTGTTAAGAACGGAAAGCTGGCGATATCGAGATTTGTGAGTCAAATGAGTAATCGAACAACTGAAAAAAATGTTACAGGACGGTATTTCAATTAAAACGCTCCGAATTTTTACTATTTCTTACGATTCTATCTAAAAGATGAGCACAACTAGAGCGGAGGCGACCACCCAGCCCGATTGTAATTTAACACTCTCTGATTCCGGCCCGTAATCGGTTAATCATAATTATTAAACGACCGCCTGATTTATTAGCGCGTCCCAGAAATGCACTTGCGCCGTACGACACGCGATAGTGAAATCCCGCTACTTTCCTGAGGAGAATATCAATAATTATGTCAATAATGACTTGCCATAATCGGAACATCGATAGGGGCCCTGGATGCTTCCTCCAGCTTCTCTTTTTTTGTTGTGACTTAGAAATGTCGAATCTAGTAAAATTCTTGGCTAATTGAGTTGCGGCATTTTTAGCGGTGATTTCTTCATCACGTGCCGGGACCATACTTCAATATATTGCGCCTTATTGATTGTTGATTGTGCGATAGAAAAAATAATTAGAAAAAATAAAAAGAAATGCCCGGATAATCGTGCGTCTCATCGAATAGTCTTCGGACTTACTCGCGGTTGAAATCCCGCTTAGCCGTACCCGCGGGTAGCAGAATCTTCCACAACATGACTAATGGTAATGGCCCCCGGTCCGGAATTAATCACGTCCGACATATGCTCGGGCCGTGTTATTAATGCCCGGGGCTCACCCTTAGAGAGAAGAACGCCATTACGAGTGGAAACATTTAAAAAAAAGAAAAGAAAGAAATAGCCACCGACACCGACCGGGGTCAAGGACGAAATGCAGTATTTCACGGGCATTCTTTCCACTCAGAAACGTAGGGACATTTAAAACGCGATGGCGGAGAGGTCGATGATTCACCCCAATCCCCATCCACCCCGACACACAATATTCACAAATATTGCAAAATTCTAAAACTATTTGATAATTAAAGTAAAATATGTCTCTCTGGCAATGGTGGTTAGAATATAATACAGCAAGTTCGAGAAACATTTCTCGAAACAGTACCAAGGACGAAGAATAATATAGTAATAATTAATTCTAAATAATTAATTAAAAAATTAATATTTAATAATTTCGGAATTAGGTTGTCTAATGAACTGCACAGGAAAATCAAGTACCCATTTCTTTATTTATCAGAATATAAATACAACAGTATATATATATATATATATATATATATATATATATATATATATATGTATATAATGTTTTAAACAATCATCTAACAACTTTAAACAAAAACAATAATACTGAATTATTTCCAACAGACTTCCAGGAATTAAACCTTTAACTTGAAAAACATTTCAAATGAAAGGTAATTTTCAATAAGAACTTTTTAGAAAATGTTTATACACAATAATTGAGAAAGATAATCTTGAACTGAATGTTAAATTTATTCATTTTCTCAAAATAAAGGGGAAATATATTACTGGGCTTGGTGTATGAAGCTTACCCCTATATTTGTGTACACTTATAGTATTTATCACCAATTTTATTTAGCCAAAAACCAAAAATTCATTCTATGATAGCTATCTATATTCCAGCATTGGGTCTCATCGGCTTGAATGAGACTCAATATAAAAATGAGCTTAAAGAATATACCTTAAATGTTATTAGATATATCAAAAATGTGCAACCAACAAAATGTGGTGTATTTATACAAAATACCATATCACACAAATTAAAAAACAAATGCAGTTATAATGTTATGAACAAATTTCTATCAGAGATAGTAAATTCAATTGAAGGTTTCATATATGGGTAGAGATATATGTTAGTTCACTAAATTCTTATGAAAAAATTCAACAATTTTTTTTTCCATATAATTTATACATATATCCATAATTATAAACAATTCACTTTTAATGCAATAGAATTAACAAATTTTATAACACATAATAAATATTCATCTAAATAGCTGAAATGGTCAGCCAGGACTACACCTCAACCTGATTCATTCACTCAATAAACTAGAACAATATATCAATGAAACCTGAGGTTCTTATTTTTGACAGGCCTAATAAGAAAACTAAAATATTTCAATAAATAAACCTATAATTTTTATATTGTTAGTTATTTCATATTTATATGAAATTAAGTACACAATAATTCAAAATGATTTACTTTTCATAAGATTAAATAAATGTTAGGCCTCCTTCAAAAAATACAAGTTAAATTTAATTGTCATTATTATATATATCACAAATCGTTTCATTTATTTGACCATCAAAAATAATTTACATTCAAAAATTAAGAAACAAAATCGTCATAATTAGTTTCTCTAATATATTCGTTTTTCATTGCTCATTTATAAGAGAATGGAGAAATTTTCGTCACACTTTTTGGAGAATATTCGTTAAAAATATTGACATCAATGTAAACATACATGCGCCAGGTTGTACATGAAATTTGTGCAATGCTTTATGACTCATAACTAAATGTAAGTAGAATACACACCATGCATTATAAAGAAAAATCGTCAATACTGATTCACAATGCAATAATTGGTGTTCTTTATTATTATTCATGTTATATTAACAATAGAGAGATCAAAGAAATACCTAAGACATGAAAAGCTTTGTTACAGTAAACATTTAAAAACATTAACTGCTAAGACAGACAGTAGTATTTAAAATCTGAATTCCTAAAAAAACTCAGATTAACCAACAACATTACAGTTTATGAAGGGAAGATCATTAAGACAAATTTCTATCATAATTTGAAAAGCCTCAAAAGAAAAAAAAATTGTATGTCAAACTGCCTTTGCTAATACAATCTGGTAAAACAAATCAATATCATAAATGGCAATTGTACACGCCTATGAATTATACACATAATCTTTAAGATGCTAAATTTATTGAATTTATAATAAGCTCTTTTATGTATTTTTGAATCATGTCAACTTATCTCCTCATCAAGTTTCCTTGCTATGAAAACTTGACATACAACCTTAAGTGTAATGGCAAATTTTTCAGTTGCTGATAACTACCCAAGGCCCCTTACAAGTAAAGGCACAAAAATGTTGCTATCCTTTTTTTCGTAAATATATATATATATAATCTGATAATTATATGAATGAATATTGATAACAATAGGAAAGTAATGAGCATTTTCGTTTCTCTTTTCCTTTTTCGTTTTAATCCTGATAGTAATTGTTTGTAATAATTTCAATAAGTCTAATCATCGAAGTTTAGTCTTATAAATAATTATTTAAAGGTAGTTAAATTACAAATATATCATATATTTTGCTACCATGAAACAAAAACTAAATCTGGAGCCATTTACAATATTCATAAATTTGCTAAGAAATTCATAGAGCTACATTTTTCATAGGATATGAAACACAACACAATCTTCATAGTAACATAAGTTAAAAAAAGTATGAAACTTACAAGCTATAGGGAAATTTTTAATAGAATACAAAGACTTGGTAAGTACCAATACAAATAAGTACCAACTTGATAGAAAGAAATTTAGGGCAGATAGCCACTGTACCTTTTTTTCTATTTTTTTTTTAATTTCTGTGCACAATATTTTCTCAGGTGATAATTTAGGCCATCATTTAAGAAAATGATAAACAGTATTTAAACAAAAATACCAACATATTAATATTTATACATGAATATATACATTGGAATACAGCGAGAAAAAAACACAATCGTTCTTAACAATGTGTAACCATGAACAGCAACAATATACGATGGTAACAGGAGCGTGTTCATCTGGGCAAGGGGTAGGCGAACTCAGAATTCCAATCTCTAAGGAAGATGGCTTCAAGTTGATCTCTTATATCTGAAGCACCTTCAACAATCACTGCCAATCCAGCTGTACTCGTGAAATAATCTCCAGACCAATTCGAAGTGCCTAAATCAACAGTTAAATCTATATACACACACATCTGATTGATAAGGAGGACAATGATTCATAAAATTGAAGGATTTGTTTCACGTTCTGAAATTGAAATCTTTGTCAGTTTTACACATTAATTTAAAGTTATAACACAGTTCCCAAGAGTGTTGTTATTAAATTACTAGTATTGATGGAATTACTTAAATATGTACAATGCAATGACATACAAAATTAACTGTGTCCAAGAAAATTTAATTACAAGAGTGTTGTACCATGGCCCTTGGAATTATAAGATCCACTATCTAAGGATGGAATAAGATATTAATGTTACGGGAATTCTTAAAATTAAATGTGTACAAATGGCTATATATCTCACCAATGTATGCTGTATTATCAGTAACCATATACTTGTTATGATTCACTCTGGCATAAGGAATTTTCTTCTGTTCTTCATCAGATGGAACGACAAATAATTTCTGAAAAACAGTAATTGTTTTAAAAAAATCTTGCAATATTGCATATAATATCTTGAAAATATTATATGATTAGTTGTAGAAACAATTATACTGAACGGGAAAGGTTGAAAAATTACTTACAATATTTATTTTGACACCTTTGTACGAACTTGAGACAGCTTCAAGAGATTTCAGGAAATACTTTTCAGATGGATTTGTATGATTCCATGAACTGATCAAAAGCCTAACTTCAATCCTATGATTGATAGCCATCATTCTCAAAGAATTATCAATCACGGGCCAAAATCTGAAAATAAAAATGAGGAATATTTTCATAAATATTATATAAAAATAATTTCTGGCATTCTGTAAATTATGATAACATTAATGCATGGAAATTATGAAATATTTAATATGTAAAAATTCATTTGGTACAACATATATAGCATACATTTAGTATAAGTACAATACATCAGCATTAATATAACTGAATGTAAAATATTGTTTTTGTTTCATGTTTCATTAACTAACTAATCCATGGCCACAACATTGTACATCAGGTACAATAAGGTATCACACATCACCCTGATTTGCAGGCTGTTAAAGGATTCCTTCCTTCACCCAGATAATACCTCAGCCCACCTAATTACTTGAACTACTGGACAACACTTTTCTACTGTGTAAACTGAACTTACTTGGGTTTGGGGCCGTATACCATTAGGGGTATGTAGTCCATCACAGCTATATATATAAAACGGTCAGCTTTCTCGATAACATCTAATATACTGTCAATATCAGATGTTCTCCCTTCGGGACAAAACTGTGGAGGTGAGCTCTGTAATAATGCACCACAATTAAAACATCATATCTGCCCAAAAAATTCAATTATTCAATTCAATTGCTGTTATATATTTATTGCTCAAAAAATAAAATATAAGTGCATTTATTATGAAAAAAGTTTTACAGTATTCAATTTTCTTATTTATTAAAATAAAAAGAATTATGTATTTCGAAAGAAATATTTTTTACATGTTATACATATATTATTATTTCCCCCTATTACATCCTTTATTTATTTCTTTTAATCTCAATGTTTTAAATTCTCTTTTTTTCAATAAAATATTTAAAGGATTTCATACTAATTCTAACTGCAAGGACAAAATCATTTCACTTTAAGTTATCATGCAAACAAAATATTTAAATTTTAAATTATCAATGCCAGTAATAACAGAACAAAAATAAATTAAGTATGAGAAGTGAAAATGTAAAATACTCACAGAAACATATACAGCAGATTGGTTATAGTTAACATTGGTAATTAAAGGTGTGTCTATGTTGTATTTTGTGATCAGGGAGTCGGGCCACTTGTCTGGGATCTGTGCATTTTCCATTCCCATGCTCCAATAAACCTGCAAAAGGTGAGAAATAATAACTTTTATAATTCAATTTTTAGGACCGAAAACTAAATTTAAATATTTCCAAGACTATTTTAAACAAATAGCAAGATGCATACATCAAAAATTTTGGCTATATCACGAACAAGACAGGTACAGTTTGTTATGAATAAGCCCAATTCTTTGACTTGAGTGAGTGATCTCCAATCAGTGTTCGCGCTGCCTATATAAACCATATTCCTATCAATCAGCCACAATTTCGTGTGCAAAACTCCTGCTCCAACCAGTTTTGGCATATTGACACTCCTAACCTAGACATATTAAACAATATTATTTGTTTGTTTGAAAGCCATAAAACAGTTGACAAGTTGTCTGGGATATATACTATTAATTATTGTGTACCTCTGCAGCTCCCTTTTTAGCCAGATATTCAGTATCAGTGCCAGGATTGACTTGAGATGGTTCACTCTGAGCTATTTTGACAGTGATACCCCTATTTTTTCCGGCGTCGTAAAGAGCTTGAAATATGGCTTCACCCTAAAAGAATAAATAAAATGTTAAGAATAATTTTATTTAATGTAAATTAAATGTTTTAATTACTTAATTTTAAGGATATCGCTAATTTATTAATTCAAATACCAGTTTGAATGATATCTCTGAGTTGAAAAGATATTCTGTGCACTTTAGTGCAATCTTCCAAAAAAGAATTATAACAGATATACTATTAATGAGTAAAACATATAGTAACTATTAATTTGTTAGTTAGAGAGAAAATTTCCAATACTCAATACACATTACTCTTCATAATTATTAATTTTATACAATAAATGTGTAACTAATATGTAACACTGATATAATTAATTTATAACTGATAAATCATTTGAAATAATTAAGTGAAATGTGTCTACTAAGAAAATGTTACATTGTAGTGTTACATATATTATTTAAGAGTAAATTGTAACTGTTCACTATTTCTGTATATTCTATATTCAGTCAAAACAATAAATATTCCACATTGAAGTAATAAATATTCAATATAAATATGAGCAACTGAAAATAATTGAAATGTGAGATCACTTTTTAAACCTTGATAGATTTCACAAGTTTATTTAAAAGTAATTAAATCTTTAAATGGGGTGATAACTTCAAGTGGCAGAAAAAAATATTTTATAGAGCTGTGAAAATAACTAGTGTTGTTACCTGTTCAGTTCCAGGATAATGCACTCCAGGAAAATTAGAATTTCGCAATGTCCAATAGAATGAAGCTACCTCTATCGTTTTATGGGCAGAAGATATCATGTCACTCCAGACTGAGAATGTAGAAGGATTATTAATTGAGCTGTTCTTATAGACCATATGTTCTGGAATTGATTCAACCAACCTGAAACTGTATGAAGCGAATGGTCATACATAGTCATAACTTCAGTTTAAAAAAATGAATACTTAAAAGTATGCTCTAGCTCTTAGTTTACAAATAAAATATAAAAACAAATATGCAATAAATTACAGATATCAGATGAATCAGAACTGAATAATATTCACTTTTGTAAATAGCTTATACTTAGAGCATTAAAATTAATTCATTTTGTATCAGGTCACCACAGTAAGTGAAATTAAATAAATGTTTAAATTATAATATATTTAAGGTACAAAAATTATGTTACATATGAATTAAACAATGTTACAAACTATTAAAATTAATTTATATCATAGCTTAATTTACTCTTCCAGTTGAAATTTGTCCAATTTTGGATTTGAGCCCATTTTTATTTTGTGATTCTATGTTCCTTGTGTAATTGACTGAACAAAATCTTACCTGCAGTTCTGGTTGCAAAAGGCATTTTGGAAAGTTGAATGCAGATTCGTCCGTTTCTCAGCAGCATCAAGCAATGGCAACAGTACAACAAGCACTATCAAAACAAGAATAATCGTAATAGGTACACACGATGGTTTAAACCAACCCTTCTGTCCCCACCTGTATGAATAAAAACAGAAATAAGTAATGAAATATTACACACACAATAATTCTTCAATAAATATATATTATAATATTAATATTGATTCATATAATATTAGTTATGAATTAATATTAAAATGGCTTACAACATCTTGAAATCTTTGTTGTGAAGGAACTACTCTTATAGATGAATTTATAACTGTGACTACAAACCAGAAAATTACTTCCCTACAATTGCGGTGGGAATAACACAAAAACAATGTTCAGCATGAACAATAGGCACACGTTTATATAAGTTGCCAACAGCTGTGGTACCAATCAATACTCAATTTATATTTTATCTCATTTCTCAGATAGCCGATAAATATAGAAGCAGATGTTGCCTTGTATATGATGTACTTCATGCTGTCATATAAGTACACTTGTCAGTCCATGTTTACCAGTCATTGGGTTTCAGTTGTCAGTTCATTTAACACTTGAACAATGCCTTTTCTTTCCACTTTTGAAAGTCTATTTACTGCTAATTTTTTCATTGTTTTAATTAACAGAAACATTACATAAATGTGCTCCAAGCCACACACAAACTGTTTTCTAAGCTTGCATTAACAAATTTTAACGGAGATACATAAAACAAGGAGGTAGAAAAACTTGCACGAATACTCAATAAAAAAAACCCTCAGTGCGGCTAATAGAATGATTACAATTGCAAACTAATCACAATGCTGATGATTACAATAATATGCCCTGGTGCAGTTAATTTCTGCTATTATATATGGAGAAACTTCATGTATTTGTCATTATGAAGTGTCCACTACTTGAAACTGTTGTCAGCCCATAAATGAAGGAATTATGCATTTATTCTACTCCAGTTGTATACTGGTAATTGTTCACAAACTATAGAAAGGTAAACTGTATGAAATGGCAACATTATGAAATCCTGAAGCAACTTACATTTCATTGTATCTGTCACCGAAATCATCTTGGTCGGTTCTCAGCATATACCTCGAGTCCCAATCATCGAACTCATCTGATCGCGAAGAGTGCCTCCTCTCGTAAATGCTTCGCTGGAAGATAACATCGAGATGTTAAAACACCCAGTTGAAATGAATGCGTTCAATAAATTCGCTGTTGCGGACCCTCATCTTGGGCAGTATTCTATATTCAATAGAATAACCTGTGCCGAAATTAAGCTACACAATAGACTCCCCAGTTCCTGACAGTGTTCTATTTATAAACTGATCCCAGCCAGGGTACTCCGCAGCGGTTCATTTACAGGAGGAATTGCAGAGATGTAAGTTTCGAGTTAATACGCTGTTATTCGATTTAAAGACAGAGGTGCTGAAACTGCAGGGCTCGTAGTCTCGGGAAGGTAAACACGGGGCTATTAATACACGGCTTGTACATACAAATGAAACCGGGAACGGACCCGACCTAATATCCGTTACTGCTTTCGATGTCCGCCGTGATAAATGGTCCAAAATTGAGACTCAGATAATACTCACCTCTTTCTCGTCAATATCGGTGTAGTGCCGCATCATTGCCGCTGGGGCCCCGCCGACTGCGGCCTAAGGCTGGGCCTAACTGGCAACAGAAATACAGGGCATGTCGGCGCCAATTAAACAGCGACAGAGAATTGGAACTGTTCCAAGGCGGAGTGGGGAATCGCTGAAAGACGGAAGGAGAGCTCTACGTCCGAGCTGGCTGGCGTGAATACGCAGCTACAAGTCGATACGGGCTGAAAACTCGATTTATGGGAGCCTGGGAATCAGCATCGGATACAGATCGTTATCCTCGAGAGCTTCCATTTTCAGACCGAAATTCAGTCGCACCGAGATCAAACTTTTTTTGTCTCTTTTATTGTTACAACTGTAAAATTATACAACAAGCAACATTTATGAAATCACTAACTACAATAGTCAACAATTAGAGGAGAAACCCACTAGTTCCCCTTTTTTATTATTATTTTTTATTTTTTTTTAATTTAATTTAATTTATTTATTTATTATTATTTTTTATTTAATCATTTAGGCCGCGTGGCCACTTCCTTCTCAGGCGTCTGTAAGGAACGTTTGGGATGTCGGGAGAGATCAAACTGATAATTCTGAATAAATAAATTTATCCAACAGGAGATCAAATAAAATATAAATTAACCACATTAAAACTTATGAATATATATATATATATATATATATATATATATATATATATATATATGATCGGAATAACGATGTAATACAACGTAAAAACGTAAAAGCAACAATTCTGTAATGAATTACGGATAAAAGAACTAATTAACGAATATTTTATTTCGTCCAGCTCCTTCAGCCGTCCGCGTGACCACTTACGGTTTCTCGCCATCGTCAGTAGCGTTCAGTTAATAATAAACGTACACGTTTCTACCCGCCCTCATATAACTTGTAATAAATACCAGAAGAATATACGAATGAATAAATATAAATTTCTGAACTCTGAATGTTGCGAAAATTGTGAAATCAGACTGGCTACAACCTTAAATCTGTCTAAGGCCAAGCGAGAAAGTAATTTTTGCTTGGTTAATTTTATATTGAAGTAAAAGGTAAAATATATTCGGTACTTTCGAATTAAAGCTTAATTAATTACTGACAAACTACCCATATCCTTTGTGATACAACATGTCACACCGAATTTTAATAGGAAGATACGTTTGGCCTTTATTTGTCCCACAGTTTCTACCTTTGTCCATAATTAACCACGTTAAAAAAAAATAATACGATTCGCAGAATTCACACAGCGTAAATGCCAGTGTTCGATTTAAAATATTCACAACGGACTGTGCGCAATTGTAAGGAATATGAATGACCCAATTCTCCTGAACTATTGGCTGCGATGGCAAGACAGTATTGGTTGTATGCTGATGGAGTGAAAAAATCGATGAATATGGAATTAATTCCACTGTTTTTTCGGGTTATTTTCCTCGAAAATAGAACTGTTTTCACATGCTGTAGTGATGCGTAATGCATCAATCGCGTTGGTGTAAGAAATAATGTGTTTTATATGTAGTAATCTTCTGTTAACCACTAACCTAAACATAGCCTACTAAATTAAAAAAAAAAGAAAGATGAATCTTCACTAATATTGCATTATATATTGCAATTGCAGGTACAGCAACAATCATTCTGATAATCATTGCAGTTACGTAAGGCCCGACTAACGTTTCATGCATGTTGTAAAAATAAAGAATTGAGAAGAAACACCTGCGGAATACAAGGTTTTCAACAGGAAATAGTGTCCGGAAAAGCTTGGTTGCGGTAAAGACTGCAGGTGAACAATGTTCTGCGGCTGTGCGGCTTCGGACTGCCGGCGATGGTCTATTTAAGTGCCAGGATTCGTGAAATACCTCCAGCCGGCCTTTTCAGCAGGAAGGTAGCAATTAAGTCGCTGCAGGGGCGGTAATTTATCAGGCTCTGGGAAATATATTGGGAAGCCTCGGGGGAATCTTTAAATAGATAGATATTTTTATTGAGAATTTATGAATAAAGAATGCATCGAAGTCGGTAAAAGTTCGACCGCAACTACTTTCTCAAATTATCAGCCACTATATTTTGTTCATGGGCAGAAAAAGAAAACAAGACCGAAAATGGGGACCGCACCAACAGTGCAGTATTTTTTGTTTTATTATAGGCAAACTAAAAAGAAATAATATACCAGTAAGTAACACACTAAAGTGGTAGAGGCAAGAAGACGAGCAAATCTTATAATACCCAAAAAAATTAGAGGACTGGAGTGAGCAATAAACCACACACAGTAAAAAGAGAGAATCATTGTCAAAAATCACAAACTAAAAAATAAATTAAATTAAACCGACTCCGAACAGGCACACCAGACTAAATCATCCTAAATCAACCCTGAGAGTAAAATGGCTTCTTCGGTATAAATTAAAAAACTCTTATATGTAATGAATGCAGTAGTGCATTTCTATGATTAAATATCTATATGATTTTCTGCTGAGTTATGGATAAAATTTAATCTAGATCAAAAATACCTTTTAAGAAGCATTTTTCTTCTAAGCATTAACGAGCTGACCGCAGCTTGATCTAGACCTAGGTTAATATAATTAAATCTAAATGCGCAGCGAAAGTCCAAACATCCATCACTACTATTGTGCGTGCACTATCTGAATCACGGATATTTCCGGAATATGTTGTAAGAAGATATAACTGGCTATAATGTTCAACCGTTACCGCTGACAATTCGCCTAACTGCAATGTTTTCTTTGTAATTTTATCCAATTTGTTGTGACTTTCAGTTGTCTGACAACTGAGTCTCTCGGGCAGATATTGAAACCCAGTCAAAATGATACCGGTCTATCGGTTTCGGGGTTCGGAATTGCGTAATGTCCGCCGATGAGAGGGCCCGTACCGCCGGATTACGTGGCCCGCCCGTGGGTTTCATCGAGCGGTCGGGTCCGATTTGGTGATTAATCGGACACGTTGCCGGAGGAGAGAGAGAGGGAGGGAGGGAGGGAGGGTGGGAGAGAGAGAGAATGACGGGGAGGAGGCCACAGCATGTGGTTTGTTTGTATGAATCGATCGCGTTTGTCAACGAAGGTTGAATTAGCGGCCAACGAAGGAGAAGCGCCGTTCGATAGACAGACACCCCCGAACCCCAATTCACCCCTAGCTTTACAACCCTACTAGACCCTCTAGACCTTATATATAAAAAAACAATAATTTCTTCTTAAATGATCAGCAGGGTGGATCATAATATGAATAATTTTAAATATTATAGTTCAAAGTTTAAATAGTCTAGAATCTGAAAGTTTTGTAGCATTCCCCTGAATACTTTACTACATAACTCTGTAAGACAGTATTATAGTTCACATACTGCTAGTTTAAATTAGTAAATTAGTGGCTCCAACAATTTTATTTTGGCACTTTATTCTGATATCATTTAGTTTAGAACACCTCCACTCGTGAGAACTCCTCATCAGTGATATTCCCCCCCTCCCCCACCGGAAATATTAATATTTTTCTAATACCCGAAAATTGATGGAATAAAGTTATCCCATATTTCATCGGTCGCACAGGGGCGTTTGCGACCTTCGAATAAAACACGAGAGGAATTTCTCCTTCCGGACATAACGCTATCTCGACATCAAACGTGATACGGAAATAGATGACGGTGTGTACTCAATGAAAACGTTTCTGGCGGCTGATCGAGGGCGAATACCTGTCCGCGGCGGTCGACGTTTCGAGTTCATCATTTCCGAAATGAAAAAACTAATAAAAACACTATATTAGCAGTCAACCTGCCGACAGATTGAGTTGTTTTAATCGGTTCCATTGTTTATTTTCAACAACGTGCCGGCGGACCGACAGGACGTTGTATATCAGCCGACAGCGGACGACGTCTAATTGTAGCCCGATTAGATAGTAAGTTGAGATGTAGAGGGAATGACTCCGCAATTGTGTGCAAAATCTTGTTGTAACGCAGGTAGCTGATATGGGGAAAATAGTAGTAATATCTTAAAAATATTTACATTGAAATCCTAGACAACTGTTGACAATTTGCGCAATGATTTTGATTTCTAGAACAGGACTGCTTCCGCCGTTCCAGTGCCTACCTGTAAATTCAATTTTCGATTTTTTTTATATACTTGAAAATAATTTATTTAAAAATTCAAAAATACGGTTTATGAGTCCTAATTCTAAATTGGCCTAGCGCAATATGACAGCCCCCCTCGTCAGTTAATCTTCGGACCCGGTCTTCACGAGTTTACTCGGTCTTGTAACACAGATCGGTTTCGACTTCTCGCCAGTAATGGAGTGAGTTACTTGCGTTGTGTCGAGTTGTTTTTGTTTTTAATTCCGCATGCAATAAGAAATATCTTTACGATATGACACGAGAAACGCAACGGAAATCCGTTACGAAAATAATCGTGTTGACGATAAACTAACACTTTCGTCTTCTTTAATAATTTTGCTTCGACTCTGTTTATTGTTATTTGGCTCCAGAATATTTGTTCGTGTTCAATATATTTTTTTCAACCGGTTGGGATTCGGTCGCAGGTGTTCCGCGCTCCCGTTTTTGTTAAGGCATATTGGCGTGGGGAAGGATAAGAATGTGGCCCCGTTTCGGGACCTCAATATTGCGTCTTCGAGCCTAGTGCGTTCATAGCATCGTTATTTCCTTTTCTTTTAACCTTTTTTTTGTTTTGTACAATCAACATTGAATGTTATAAGTAGAAATGATGTATGTATTTTTTTTTCACATGTATGTCGTGATAAAAGAAACCACCCAAAGATGGCACTTGGGATTTTGCGACTTCGTCGACTGTCGGTATGTTGAGGTCATGGTGGATTGTGTGCTTAGAAACATACCAGGGAGCATTAAGGATGGTACGAAGGACTTTCGACTGGAATCTCTGGATGCGAGCGATGTTGGATGTCTCGGTGGAACCCCATAGCTCTATACCGTATGTCCATGTCGGTTTAAGTATCGCTTTGTATATTGTCAGTTTGTTACTAAAGGTCAATTTTGATGTCCGTTTCAGTAATGGTCTTAAAAGTCCAAATTTTCGGCTTAAGTCGATTCTTTTGAGTCGGGTATGGGAATTCCACGTGTCGTTATTTCCTTGGTAAAAAAATATTTTGTTCGTTCTACAACATCCCATATTCCATATTCCTATATGTATTTATCGCAGTTCTCCATGTTCCCCGTTTCGTTGCCGAGTGAAGGATGTTTTTTAACCTAACCGATATCTTTATACCCCCTTGTTTGTTGTTATTTTTTTTGAGTGATTTTCTACGCATTTATGACACACGGCAACGCGGAAAAATCGTTTTTCTTTCAAGACGAGTACATTGATTATCAGATCTTGAACGATAGAGAAGTGGGAAGACAACATAAGGCAACGCATACCGAATATTCACTGAATTTTTACTGCGGTACGCGCTTAAAAGGCTTTGCCGTCTCAAGTGTTCCACGGAAAATGTTTGTCATGCCTGACACTTGGCAGGGGGTTTTTTGACACTTGACTTGTGTTTCATACCACCGAATGGCGGCTGAAGATAGCAGGAACTGGAAGGCTAGACAAGAATAACTAGAGGCTGGAAAATGTAGACAGAGAATAATTAAATTGAGATTAGGGCGCTGATACCGAACTTCAAGACTGGGCCGTATTGCGGGTTAGTATTAGGAGCGCCCTTTATACATGCGGGCGGTGAAAGCTTTGAGCTCTAATCAGTTGTTGAGCTCTGAAAGGATTGTTCTTCGTTTGATCTCCAGCTATAGGGTAATGTTCTGTAATTAATATCTGTAATGAATAACTTACACGTCTTGAATTAACATTTACTAACGGTTATTTAGTAATTAATTTAATAATAATAGGAAGAACTGTCTAGATTCAAATACCAAATATGTGATTGGAACATGAAAACCGTCGGAATGATGATAAAACATTACAGTATATTATAAAATATTTCGTCATGGTCTATAATACACAAGTTTCAGAAATGAATTACTGAACATTATCGAATAGCCGGAGTGGAAACAATGAACTATCGGACAACTGATTTGGAACAAAGCCCGAACATATACAGGGCGCTTCTGATACTAATACCGCAATACGGTCATGCCGTGAGGGTTAGTATCGGCGCCCAACTCTCAGTACAATTGTCCGCTATCCACATATTCCTGCGGGCGCATAGAATCATATTTAATCCCTGAAAATTGAATTATCGCCACCGCAACAATGGTAAATGGCAAAAAACGACTATACGGTTCTTAAAGGACCGTCCACGTCAATGTTTCAAATTAAAATTTTTATTCGATCCGGACTTTATTTAGGACGTTTCTGCGGGCGGAACGCACTTGGCCAAACGTGAGGAATACTCTTTTGCTAAAATGTCAGACTATATAGGTCGTCGGCGGAGTGTAATATCGATCGTAAGTTAACGGGAAATCTTACCGGCCGCCAAGCCATTGGTGTATAGCCCCTTCTTTGTGCGGACACGATTTTCCAATTCATATTTAACAACTGCAGACCAATAAACAATAATTGTTTTTAAAACAATCAATTTTTTTAAACCTTTTTTATTTTGTACAATCAACATTGAATGTTATAAGTAAGATGGCACTTTTGACACAAGAACAGTTATGGTCTAAGTGCTAAGAAGATCGAGTGGATTGGGATGAGGAGAAAGGCGGGAGTGGAACTTCAGGAACCGGGATTTTGCGACTTCGTCGACTGTCGATATGTTGAAGTCATGGTGGATTGTGTGGTTAGAAACATCAGTTTGTTACTTAAGGTCAATTTTGATGTCCGTTTTAGTAATGGCCTTAAGGGTCCAAATTTTCTGTTTAAGTCGATTCTTTTGAGTCGGATATGGGGATTCCACGTGTAAAACCATCAAAGATAATTTATATTGATCGGCTTCCTAGAAAAATTGCAACCTTCCATTCAGGAGTCCAATTAACCGGATAAATGGCATGATCGAGACGGTATCTGTTCCATCGCAAAACTCGGAAAATTCAGTTTTGATTAACGGCTGTTTGTTCGACCCGACGCAAAGTACACACTTTGCGAAGTGCGAAGTTTTTCTGCAGGGGGCGGGAGAGAAATCGCCCTTGGTGAAAAGCCGGATAAGGGAAAAGGGCGGTGTTAAACCATCGGCAATAATAAACACGAGCGTTCAACAGTGTAATCATCCGGCACGCGAGACACACATACCGCGTTGTCGCTCGGAAGAAATAGAAAATAAAAATTGCAAATTAAACGGTGGGTAAAACAATATTGAATCTGTATCAATTTAAAAATAAAATGATAAATCAATATTTCGGTCCCCATTCCCCGTAATTCCGTATTTTTTCGATCTGGTAGTTACGCTTCCGGGAACATATTTGGATTCGCAAAACAATACTATTTTATACTTATTCTAAATGCCAAATTCTATGGTCAGAATTTTTGTTTTTGTACTCATGGTATATTTAATCTATTCGTATGGCATCACGTGGAATTCCTATACCCATATATAATTAAAATTCATAATTAAGATTTTTATTATCTTCTGAACTTATCTATCTTATAAATTTTTCAGTTTATCATTTCTATTTGGCATAACCAAAGTATTACGAACATCATATTTTCCGTGCTTGAGCGTCATATTTTCCGTGCTCGAGCATCATATTTTCCGCGAGAAAATGCGCGTCGGTAGAGAATAAAAACATTTTCGAAACGTGTCCAATGATTATAGCTTTGAGAAAAAATGTGTAACGGCGAATAATAGACATCGAGATTAGCACGCACATGACTGTGTGGAGGAAGTAATTGGAACGGTGGCAGTACGACTGAATAATCAGATGTTAAAATATTCATTTTGACTTTAAAAAAAGGAAATGTTTATTTTCGGGTTTCAAATATTAAATTCGAGAATAACTGCCGCGGGAATTCCGCAACAGAGAAATATGTAGGCATGATACTAACTGATAAAACTAAGGAAATAAGAATTTATAATGTTCAACGCAATACATGCTGCATTGTATAAATAGTATGGTAATATACTAATTAGATTTATTACACGTGTAAGCCGTAACACGGCTCAGCTATTATACGAGATATAAGGATCGCTATTTTCTCTGATAACGTCTGCATATTTTATACCCCAGAAATATCACAATTTACGCTGTAGGCATTCAAGGAAATCCAGACTTCAGCTAATGTCCGTTTCCCACGAAACATCTTGTAACTTGTCATACCAATATGCCAGCTGTGTTGTACACTATCGTTCTGTTTGATAGCGTGTCATGTCCCTACTGAATTCCCTATCGTTAACTATAGTAAATACCGTTAACTATAAGAGAATCCGGCACGAGGGCAAAAGAGTTCCGGGAACAGAGCAAACCTACGGCACGTCTGTCTTTTCCAAATGGGAAATATAATTCATGTCAAATTATTGCCGTATACTACAAAATTTCATGGGCCATAATACACAATGTTCGGTAAAGAATTACTGAACATTATCCTGAAGTTGGAGATCGAAAATAAATTATTGCCGATTCGGCTGAAAGCCTCCACAGCCCGGCGCTCCTGATACTAAGACCGCAAGACGGGCCCGCTATGAAGGTTAGTATCGGCGCCGTGCTCTTAATTCAATTATTCTTTAAATTAATGGCAGTGGAAATATTATTTCTGATAATATTATAATATATTAGGAAATGTCTTGTCATTGTTTATAATACGGGGACAAAGTTATAATCCTAAGACACCCGAGAGGGCCCCAGAAAGCGTTCGGGTGGTTTCCAAAGATGTAGGTTCCAAAGACCGAGGTTCCTCACACAGTATTACGCGAGCCCACCGGAAGTTAAGAGGCAAGTTCAAGGGGCCCTTATTCAAGTTCTGGTCATCGCTCATTTGCCATGTTCAGAAACGAATTAATGAACACTATCCCCCCGGTTGGAGATCGAAAAATTTATTATTCGGTTTCACCCAAATTCGCAACTGTTGTATAACTAACTCCCAGCGCCGAGGGCAAACAAACTCTCGACGAAAGAGCGGCAGTTGGGGGGCAAACAGGGGAGAGAGCGGGTATTAGGGAGGCCCGCGTTGTCTTTTCCAAGCGGGAAATATTATTGATGCGGCGTCGGCACGGGATCGGTCCACCGAGTCACGCTAGCCATTAGCAGGATGGGGCTGACTGCGGCACACAGCCAAATACCAATCAGGGAGGCTTACCACGTCTCGGCCGAATGGGAGACTCGTCACGTGACCCCTGTGTTCTGAGGGGGGAAGGGGGAATACAAAATGGGGGCCAGATTATACACGGACGTCTCTCGATGAAACTAAATAAATTTTAATAAAATGGCATCCCCATACGCGACTCAAAAGAACAGATCTCAATCGCAAATTTGGACAGCTGAGACCTCTTTTGAAAAGGACATCAAAACTTTCAATAGACAACAAACTGACAATGTACAAATCCATTTTAAAACCAACATGGACTTACGGAATGGGGTTCCGCCAAGAAATCCAACATCGCTCCAATGTTGGAGAACTCCAATAAATACAAATAGGAATATGGAATATGGGATATTGTAGAACGAACAAAATATTTTTGTACCAAGGAAATAACGACACGTGGAATCCCCATACCCGACTCAAAGAAATCGACTTAAGCCGAAAATTTGGACTTTTAAGACCATTACTGAAACGGACATCAAAATTTATCTTAAGTAACAAAACAACGATACTTAAACCGACACGGACTTACGGAATAGAACTATGGGGTTCCGCCAAGAAATCCAACATCGCTCGCATCCAAACATTCCAGTCAAAAGTCCTTCGTACCATCCTTAATGCTCCCTGCTTTAGAAAATATTGTCTAAAAGCCCGACGCCACATAGTAAAATTAGGCATTGCAGTCTGCCTAAAGCATTGTATACAATGTCCCCGCCCTCGTTTTCTGCCTTATACCTAACATAATACTGCCATATTATAGAATATAAAGACATTTCATGAATTCGGGATAGATAAAATTACCGTTCACCAAAATCTTTCCAGAGGTGTACGTGAGTTGCCCAGGGATATTCCAAGCAGGATACCGTTTCAAGCTACTTTATTACATTTTTATAGTCTTCCATTATCTTTTTTAATACAAAAAATAATAAGAGCAAAAGTATGTCAGTGATTTTCATATAAATTAGACGGATTTCATATTACAAAGAGTAACAATTTTCGGTAGGGAGGTGCGTTATGTCTGCAAGTTTAATCGAGACATAATAGCTCTGTTGACTTATTCCTTATGACTAAAAAATAATTACAAGAAAATAATTAATAATTTAATATTTTGGAAAAAAATTACTGGTCGATCACAAAACGGGCGGAGAATTCCCGCATTTTCCAAACGATATCCAGTTATTGAAAGGGAAAGCCAGCATTAAAACGAAAATCATATTGCCTGTATCGATCGGTGATGGAATCTATTTTTGCGAATGTATTCCGGCAGATTGAAAACGCGTGGCCCCTTTCAAAGGGCCCGAACCACAATGGGACGCTGGAATTTCAAATTATTAATGGCCCCGAACCGGCCGGCTCGACAGTTCGGTTTACAATGCTTTCAGAATTGAATCAAAATTGAATAAGGTCCGCATGAAATCCCATTAGTCAATTCAAATTAGATATTGACAATGAATAAGTTAAGAGGGATCTGGCTCGGATGTAGTTTGGCCCGTATTAAATAGCTCGTTCCGAAATGGTTTACTGGTGGATGTTCGAGTTATACTTGAATATAATACTAGAAATGCGTTTTTATAGTTTCTAAGGTATAGTGGCATCCTCGCTCCGCCTTCTGTTGTCGGCTTTATCGGGCGATCCCGCCGGAAGTTGGCCGGCGATAGTACGATTTCCTGTGGCGCGAAAACTTCGCCCGCTCAATAATTTACGCGGTGAATATTCATTCTGGAATCAATATCCAAACCTGGTGCAGGCTGCGGAGAGTGAAGGCGAATGGCTGAAGAGTGGTCGCGTCACCTTCGCGCTGCGTCTTGTTTTAAATGCAGAGTTCGCGGGAATATGAAGGACAACAATAAGTTGTACAAAGTTTTTTCGGTTCAGCAGGATATGGTTGACAGTTTCTATTTCCGATAGCGTAAACCCTGTCACGGTAACAATTGCTGGAGAGAATAAAAAAGATAGGGCGCTGATACTAACCCGCACGGCAGGACTGTATTGCGGTGTTAGTATTGGGAGCGCCGGGCAAATGTGCGAAACCTAAAGCCGTTTCGGCGAAAATAATTTATTTTTCGACCTCCAACCATAGGATAACGATTATAAAACTGGACACATTCCCCATAGTTGCATCCTGTAAATTGTACGGAGTAAATTTGCGCGGGATTCAGTCGAACTTTTGAGAGAATCAGACTGACACTGGATTGGGGAACTTATTTTATTGAACGTACCACTATTGAAGGGACATCCGGGCTAAATCCGGTAAATCTGGAAACGGTAACCATTACTAGAGACAATATAAAAAAAGAGGGGTAGGCGCCGATACTAACCCTCACGGCAGGACTGTATTGCGGCGTTAGTATTAGGAGCGCCGGGCAATGTGCGTGCAAAAGAAGGTTACAGCCATATCAGCGAAGCTGTCATTTATTTTTCGACCAACTATTGGCTAATGAACCATGATCATTCGCCATGATGATTCATTTCTGAACACGGTGTATGAAGTCCGCAGGCCGTGTTTAGGCCGGGGAATAACCTACTTCTAATTATAACCGCGAATATTGACAAGGCGATGAATTTAAATCGCGTAGCTCGCTACTGTTAACAATAAGACGGGGTATAGATTACCGGAGCTGAATGCTGAGTGTGCCTGTTGGTCTGCGGAGGTCTGAGGAGTACAAGAAGCGAGTGCTGGTCAGTGCGGGGGTCGCCCTTCACCGAGTCCCTGAGCAGTATGTGATAAGCCTGGGCTCCGATCTGGAACAACCCCTCCTGAACGCTCACCTTGCACCTGCTTTCCTCCTTCCGCCCCAAACGATCCCACCACCTGAAACAATTAAATCACTTCCGGGTCACCCAGAAGAAGGACACCGTGTACAGAAGTGTCGAAAGAGAATTTCGACTCTTTTTTAACATTTTTATCAACTTTACAGTTATAAGTACAGTTGATACATGTATATTTTTGTCCCAATAAAGAAACCACCCGATGATGGCGCGATTTAACTACTGTCCGAGGTGGCGTTTAAGCCGTCGTGGCGGGGATAAGAGATGGGTAATAGAGGAGAGTGACTGAACGAGCAAACTAGGATGAGGAGTAAGGAACTTAAGGAACCGGGACTTAGCGACTTCGTCGGCTGTCGGTATGTTGAGGCCATTGTGAATGGTGCGATTGGAAACATACCGGGGAGCATTAAGGACTTTCGATTGGAATCTCTGAATGCGAGCGATATTGGATATCCTGGTCTAACCCCATAGTTCTATACCTATGTCTATATAGGTTTTAATATGGCCTTTGTATATTGTGGGATTGTTACTTTAGGTCAATTTTTATGTCCGTTTTAGTAATTGTCTTAGAAGTCCAAATTTTCGGTTTAAGTCGATTCTTTTGAGTCGGGTATGGGGATTCCACGTAAGGCTCTTGCCTTGACTATAAAGTCTTTGGGAGTATTCGTAAGAATTTGAAGTTGAAATGCAATCCTACGATATTGCCTACGAAATAGTATACTGAAGGAATATAAAGTACAAAGTAGATTTCAACGACCACTACTCTAGATCTGCACTAATATACGCCCCATCTTCCTATTTAAGTCCTCAAATTTAAGTATGTTCTGAAGTTGAACTGAACAACGTGTGAAAATGTTTTATCCGTTTTATCGACTCTTGAAAAGGCGATGTTTTCCCAGTGTACATCGGAATTAATTGAAATGCAGCTCCCGAGTCGTAAAAGCCCTCAAGGGGGGGGGTCTTGTAGTATTTTCAGAAATGAAAAAGTGTTTGTGCAAAAGGGTGTGAAAGGGGGTTGTGTGATAGGGTGTCTTTTGCAAAAATTTAGAATGCCTGTTTTGTGGTCTGCGAGGGGTCGGAATACCGTAGATTCGTGTGTTTCTGCCTCCTCTCGCTGGTTTGGTCTTTTGCTAAGAAATCTACGCGAAAACGTGCTTCTTATTGGCGTGCCAATTTAAAATAGAATTAAAACAGACCCCCTTAGTCCCCGGACGCTTACATAGACAAATATCCAGTATTCGAATGTGTATTTTAAGGAACTATAAATATACAGTAAATAAACCATTGGCGGTCGATATATTCAGTTGGCACTCGTGGTACCGAATGAAATTACAGCTGTTTCTGAAATTGTTCTTGTGTTAATGAGTCCTACTATTTTTATAACTGAAAACTTGTTTCACTCTTCTACTTCGCCGCCCCCGCTCTCCTTCGTGTTTGCACATCACCTAAGTAATTGCACCAATTACTTAAGTGCAACCGGAGCTGGAGTGCGGAAAGATAATGCCGCGAATAAACAAAAGTTTATTTATTCGGAAAAATAATTCCCCCGGACAGAGGTCACAGCGTAAGTCTCTATTCCGTTGGTAAAATATTGAGACAGAGATTCTGAAGGTTTTATATTACCCTTCGCAACGCAGAAAACAAACGCTTTATATTAAAATACGTAGCTCGCATCCAGATATTTCAGTCAAAAGTCCTTCGTACCGTCCTTAATGCTACTGTACAAATACATACAGCATTTGTACTTATAACATTCAATGTTGATTGTACAAAATAAAGAAGGTTAAAAAAATTAATTCTTACTTACCGTTAACTATTTAAATAAAAGTTAATATATCCAGCGAACTCGAAATGTAACATGGGGTGGCAAAAATGCTGAGATATTGAAATAATAGTTCTACCAAGATATTTATAAATTCAGGCATATTGTTTGGGGAAGATGAAAGGATTTCCAATACTTTGTTTCGCCTTAATTACTTCATATATTACAGTTTTATTCCGCCTGTTACAGTTTCATTTCACCTGTTAACATTTTATTTTGCCTGTTACCGTTTTTATTCCACCTGTTACTGTTTTATTTCACATTTTACGGGTTTATTTTGCCTATTGCCGTTTTATTTCGCCTGTTATGGTTTTATTTCTCCATTTACCGTTTTTATTCCGCCTGTAGCGGTTTTATTTGGCCTGCTAACGTTTTATTCAACCTGTTACCATTTTTTTTACCTGTTACCGTTTTTATTTCGCCCGTTACGATTTAATTTCGACCGTTATAGTTTTATTCCGCCTGTTACGGTTTTTCGCCCGGAACCGTTTCTATTGGCCCGTTAGCCTTACGTTACCGCTTTAACCGGCGTGATAAAGTATTATTTCGCCTGTTACGCTTTTAATATTCTAATTATATACCAAGTCAAATTCCCTTCTAATACCTTAACTTATGTATGGACTTATATATGCCTACATAATGACCTCCTTTGGCCTTATCAGCCACATAAAATATACTGCGACATGTTCAGGATAAACTCAACAGTTTTCGTTTGGCATAACTTGGTGAAATTGCTAACAAGCATCGTAAAATTTCTGTTTTAAGGATATTTATAAAACGAAAGGCTATGGACTTTAAAATTTTGGTAGTAAGTTACCTTAACATTTATTTTACAATATTGTATACCTAAATAGGCCAATTAAACAGAGTACAATGTAAATAAGTGTATAATTGTATTTTTTATACAATTATACGCGCAATTGTAATGTAAATCTAGAAATGTTTTTAAAAATAAGAAAGTCTAAGGCAGTTTAAATGATAAATAAATTAATGCGCCGATTCATGAAAAATGTGTCAGTATGAGCGTATGGTAAAGAAGCTGTTGTACGTGAAAATGTACCGGAGAGTAAGATCGGAGAATTTATAGAAATTTCAAAACAAATGTTCGAATACTGTAAATAAATTATAAGCTATTGTCAAAGCGTTTCAGCGATTATTTGGCGACAAGGGTACCGAAGTGAAAAAAAATGACACAGGATTCTGAAAAATGAATCGAAGGTTGGCCCTAAAAGGAACACTGTTGCAAACAAGCGGCAGAAGCTATTCATTAGAAAAAAAAATGCTGTCTCAAAATTCACCTTGTCATCTCATCGCCGTAGTTTCAGGAACATTGTAACCGGCAAGTGAGGGGCGGTCGGCAGCCCTGCGCCCTGATTTAGACTAACCCGCCGCGAGGCGTCGCCAACACCGGGGGGAAACTTTGCCAACGGAACGAAGAAAAATTTACCACCCGCCGGCCAAACATCCCGCCGACTGGAGGCATTTTCTCAAACTGACAGGATTAGGGAAAGTTGTTTAACCCCCTATGGGCCCGTGTAACTTTCAGGTCACATCCCCTTTCAATTTATCGATATTTTATCAAATAATTATAGCTTTTGTCGTTAGACGGGGCATAAATCTTAATCCTATATAACGTTGTCAAGAAAACCCATATCAATATCAATTTGCTGATTTTTCGTTCCCCCAATTTTTTTGGATTTAAATAAAAATTCGGCCCATAGAGGGTTAACTTACTTTATCGACTGGTACCACTGTCGAAGGAATATGTCCAGAATCCGGTAACGGTAACCATAACCGGAGAGAACATAAAAAGGAGAGTAGGGCGCTGATACTAACCTTCGCGGAAGGACTGTATTGCGGTGTTAGTATTAGGAGCGCCGGGCCAATATCGCGGGCGGGAGAAGCTTATCAGCGATGCTATAATTTATTTCTTGACCTCCAACTATTGGATAATGATCGATAATTCATCTCTGAACATTGTCTACGAAGGCCGCAACCCATGTTCAGATATGTTGCAATATAATACTTCATCGTCACTCGTCCAATGTTCAAGTTCCACTCATCTATTTGGTCCTAATCCAAACCGATTTCAGTTAGTAAATTACGAAATGGGGCATTTTGAAGACAGGAAATTTCACGAGTGGAAATGTTAATTTATGACGTGAAAATTATTCATTTTGGGGTTGACGATATAAACAGAAATATAAATAAATATATATAAATAGAACGCTATCCAAATTTTTCTACGAGAGATCGCGCCTAGCTTCGCTAATCGTGATTCCAGACGTGGAATTGAGTTTGGACTAAATTCTAATGAAGTTGATTAGTCAACATTTTTGCCTTGGTTGAGCACCGCTTATTACTAAGAACTTTAAATATTAACGAAAAAACAATTAATTTTTCAATTCCTTTTAATATATAAAATGCCGGAATACTACGGAATAAAATCGTTAAAACTTTGAAACTGTTAGTTTCAAATTCGTCCACAGACAGAAGCCGCGCTATACAGGTTTTCAGTTCGATTATACGTCTGAGATAAGGTGTCCCCCTATTCATGCCTACTTTATTTGATCTGTAAAGTGACAACGGGTTTCCGCGAGAGCCATTTGGTAATTGACTATCGATCAACCCGAGAGCCGGTGGCTAACATCGCTCTTACGTTTATTACACAGGCAGGATCTGAAGGAAGAGATTTAACGTTGCAAAAAACCTTTGACCTAAGAAACAATACCCTATGTAATCTTAAACATGACGTTAATCCCAAATAAACCGTGAGATATAGTCAATTTTCCTTACCTTGCTTGGAGGATAACCAAATTCAAGAGAAAATATTACCAGTCTCGCCGAAAGATAGGCACATTTTTGGATCTTGAAGCATTTCTCAAAAATATTAATTTATTCAACACCAAACCAGTTTAAAGATTAACAGTTTCTTTTTCAATTGAACAACATAAAATTCATTACATTAATGTACCGAATTGAAATTAATATATAAACAATTTCATGTAGAATCATGCAGGATGTACAGAAATTCATATGAAACACATTGCATATTTTTAATTAATAAACACTTAAAAATTAAATTTTCTTTTGTAATGTTCTTAAATTGATCAGAAAAAATTGTGGTAGCTGGACTACATGCTTACTTTCGGAGTTGCAGTTCACAATTCTATAAAAATTGCATAAGGGATATTGATAAATAATAATACCTTTTCTTTTTGTACTTATTTGTATTTCAACAATAAACAGCTTCAAAATTTACATACAGTTACAGTGTCCTTGTCTTAGGTCAAGACAAGTCGACAAAAAAAAAAAAAAAAAACAAATTTACAACAACAGGCTTCACAGTGGCGAGGAATATTTTTCACTTTATTCATTTTAATATACATCATGACTCATCGATCAACTCATTATTGCTTATACAATAAAAAAAAGATCACAATTTAAAAATAAAATTGTGTAGTAAGGACTCGATTTACATGTCCGCAAATTAATAAATAATAAACATGTGTGGTATTTTCAAGCTTATAAAGCCTAACAGTTTTAACTTTCAAAAATTGAAATACTGCACTTCCATTCTAAACAACTAGGGCAAATAACACACTAATTGTGAAAAGCGTTATGGCCTACATTCTTTGCTGTTAACCATTTATATTGTTCGATTGTAGTTTGTACTCAATAACCAAAGTCTCCGATTTGAACCAATTTTTTCAGTACAGAATTTTGAAACCGATTATTAATGTTTAGTGCATTCTGAAAACAAAGGATTTTCATTTTTTTTTACATCTAATTCAAATGCACAAGCGCGTACATCAGTCTTTTATGAATGTATAAAACTGATCGACAGCATTTTCTGCATTTTAACCGTTAATTTACTATTTTTTTTAAATTAAATTTTATTTACACAACACTTTTTATTATATGTACACTTCATGAATACATTATTAATTTATGTATCAAGGCAATTTCTAACAGACCCAAAATATACAGTTATAAAAAAGAACTTCAAATTTTATTCTTTCCACCATTAAAATGATGTACAAAATTGATGAAAATGGCACGTGAACCCAAAAATAAAATAAAGACTGACATAAAGACAATAAATTACTTAATTGGCTTAATAATGTTTCACATACAATATAACAATAATAAGAAACAAAACGTAATTGACATCGTAATTACTATGTTGCATTGATTATTATAAATATAAAACAGATACCTGAATATTTGTAATTTACAAATAATTCGTTCTAGTGAAACTTTTTAATCAGTAATTAAAACTAATAAAAATGTGTAATAAATCTATATTGCGCTACACCTGTTTTTTTAACTGTCAACCATTCCATGGTTTCCTAAATTTAATTTTAGATCGTTGTGAACATTTCAACAAACTAAAAAATGTTATAAAGGAAATAAAAAAATAAACAACAATATATTATAGTGTTTTTGTCCCACTGTAAATTATTGGAGTGTCAATAAAAATTAAATAGGATTCTAATGCAGTCTTTCAGAACTGGTTCAACACCAGGAGCAAGTCTATTTAACAATGTTTACATCATATAAATCTCTATTGTGATAATATTGCACAGTTTCAAAAAAATGTGATGGAAAGGATCTATGCCATTATTTTCCTAACAATGCAACAAAAAAGTCATTAAAACTTGTTGTTCCAAAATAAAATAATTAGACTAGGCAGTAAATAAATTATAATGAGAGAAAAAAAAGAAGAAAAATAAGAAAGAAAACAGGTAACAGCTTACTTTAGTTAAATACAACCATTCAATGACTATACAATTATCCTTTCCGCGATTATATTCGAATACCCATAGAAAGCCTCAATGATGATGGCCAAGAACCTTCTAAGGAACAATTTAATTAAATTTTAAATTCCCATTAAAACATTACAAAATCTGGTAATTATTTCAATAACATCTTATGAAAATACTCTTATTAAGATTTTAAATAATTAAATCTTACATTATTATATGATTCTTTAATAAATTTAAACCGTATTTATAGTATCAAATATCATAAATAAATTTATATGGGAAACAACTGTAATTTTCAAAACTACTGATTGTTGATAGATTTATCATTAAAAGCAAGAAAGAAATATATTTTTTTAATTATCAATGTTTTGAGAGAAAATAAAAAGAATTGTTTTCAGTTATTATTGCAATCAAAAATTGTAATGTACTTAGAAGGCTCCTTGTTGCCAGAACATAAGTGCCCCCGAAAAAAAAATTCTAAAGAATATAACTAGTTCCCATACGTACGTTATTCAAACTGAGCACATGCATGTACTCGAATAGCTGGATTAAAAAAATAAAATAGATTAATTAAATATATCCTATTTACAGAAATTTAGCTATAGACATGCAGACAGACTTTAAGTACTGGTTTGTAAACAGGTTGTTTTGACGACTAACCCTTAAATTTCTTTTTATATATTTTTTCAATCGTAAAAATCATAATCGGACTTTATGCCAGTTAAAAAACAAAGGCGAAACCCAGCACCATCATAATAATATAATAGTAATATTAAATTAAAAAATATGACACATGAGAGATCACGTTCGTTAGCGCATATTCAGAAACGTTTCGACAGTTTCTTTTTTTTTTGCACAAGCATCGGACAATACGATAACAATAATATTGCAGTGTATAATTGTATATTGGATGCGATGAGGTAGGTGCAAGTTTTTCCTGTTGTTCTGACTCAAGAGCCTTGTAAAGAGCGAGCATTTTAAGTCAGTTCAACAAGAACCGCACGGCTCCTGCACACAGCTAATGTCCCATCTGACAAATAAAACATTTCAACTTCAAAACAAGCCTCAGTGTAGCACAAGTACACTGTAAGTAGATATACAGGTTTTGGATATTTTATAGGACAAAATTTAAAAAGAACAATTGCATTTACGCTTCAATTATTAGGACAGTGCTTCTAGGGACAATTCTTACAATTTTTTTTGTCAATAAATATTTTTAAATAACGTACATCGCTAATACAATAATTAAATCCGGTTACATCATCCTCCCCCGAATATTGTTTCATTTTTTTCCTTTCGTGATCTTAACACAACAGAAATGAATATTACGCAACTACTCCACTTACTATTTATTGTTGAGAAAATTAAAAAAATCACCAATAATACACGTATTGAGGCAAGGTATGATGGGGCGATCCGGATGGGTGACAGTGGTGCACCAGTCACAAGGGGTCGCCACTACGTCCACTGTTTGTTCAGGGGCACCACTCGGCGAGCACTGCTCTAGAGCCGCACTCTAATCGCCAACCAACAACGTACCAACGTTTCAATATTACTCTCATTTACAGTTTATAGGGGAAAAAAGAAAAAGAGCTTGAAAAAAACGGAAAGCGAAAAAAAGAAACGCGGGGGCGAAAACAGAGGGGTGAAACAAAGAAAACAAACGGACGTATTAATAACTTGATAAATTGTTAACCTGTCATCTTTTCGGATCGGCGGAATAGATGGTGAGGGTTGGGTCCACGGAGCCGGCGGCCAAGAGGAGCCTGTGAGGGTGGAACGCCAGACATCCGACGGGACCAAATCTCGGATTGTAGAACCAGTCGTAGGCAGATTTTATCAGATTCAACACCTTACCGTTGGACCGGTATATGCTGATCTGGTTCACTGACCCGCTGAAAAAGAAAGCGATACATCAGAAGTTGCACAATCTAAGATAAATACAACGTAATATTTTGGACTTCCATTATTCAGTACATTCAGAGTAGGCGAGATATAGAAAAAGAATCGGGCCATGGAACCAAATGTTTAGAAATTTTTATTGGTTTGTAGAATTTGCAAGCTTGGAAATGAAAATAGTCCAGCGAAATTTTCATGAAATAAAAATGTTCATTGAAATTTGTTACAGGCAATCAGAAATTGTTAATCTCCACTTACAGACTTATCCTATATATTTTGCTGAAGTTTTTGCTAGGCTACAGTGCTTTGGACCCTTAAAATTTGTAAGTGTACAAAGAGAAAGTAAAAACATTCATTCCATAGGATATATATTCCTGATCAATTAGTAGGAAATGAATACTAAGCATCTTATACTAACCAGGCAAGTATGTCTGCCGTTGGATGGACTGACATGGCCTTCATGCCCTGTTGGGTTTGACAAATTACTTCAGAGCTATGCTTTCTTGTGTCAAACTTCCTTACATCCCCACACGTACTAGAAAATTTATATATTCAGTTATTATATTTTCAATTACCATTGAAACTATACAATAAAAATACATAACTACCATTTCACATAACTGACAATAGAATTCTCTAATATTTATTTTCTTTAATACTTCATATCCAAACAACAAATATATCTAGAAATCTCCTCTTAAATTTTTATAAATAAATTCTATGTAACTTACTATTATTACTACCATATGAGAGGCTGTATGACTAAGAAATTATTAAATTTCATTGAGAATTTAAATCTTAATATTTCAGGACATTTAAACAAATAGAGATTAAGTTACTTACCTCCCACTAATCAAAGATGTTGATCCAGGACTTAAGGCAACTGAGACAACCCATGTTGTATGTTCCCTATAAGTCATGACTCTCGATTCTAAAGGAGAAATCCTTCGATCAAAAAGTCTAACTGTTCCATCACCACAGCCAACTCCCATCAACCATCCGCCTAAAAATTCATACAGATGTATTAAACATGTTATAACTTTTCTAATAGTCCAACTGCAAATTATTGTTCAATCATAACACTAAATTAACGATTTTGGCAGAGAACAGATGTACTATTAACATAACACACAAATAGTAATAACACTTGAAATTTAGTTCAAATAATTGAATTAAAAAAAGAATGAGATCTTACCTGACGGGTCAAGTGAGATGCTAGTAACACAAGAATCCGCTCCTGTCGGAATATCACAGACCTTCAGTTCCTTGTCAGCATCCCAAACTCTTAAACTCCTCGAATCACCTCCAACAATCAATTCTTCCCTACCTTGATCCCACGCCATTACCATTCCGGACATACTTCCACTATAACCTTTACAGAAATGAAATACAGAACTGTACAATGTTTTTTTGGAATAATTAAAAAATAATATCAATTAAATACCAGTTGTAATTTAAGGTTAACATTTGTTTTTTGGACTAAGGAAAATATATATCACTAGAATGAGTGCAGAAATATTTTAGTGTATTTTAATAAAGTGAGAAAAGAGTAAATATAATTATTAAGATTTTTTTTAACATTTTCATATAGTGCAATTGGTCAGTTATGGGCCACAGTGGCTTATATCTCTTATCATTATCCCTACTTTACAACTAACTTACATATTAACATCCATAGCATACAGGCAAATTTGAACTTCAATGGGGATCCTAACTTAAATGATGCAAACAAAAACAAACTTACTGTTTGTGCCCGGATATCCCAATCTGGACATTGAGGAAGACATAGCGGAAGAAGAAGATGAAGAGGAGGAGGAGGAGGAGGAAGAGCTGCCCAAGGCCTGCCAGGCGGTCAGCAAGGTGCCGCACTGCTTCCACACCCTCACCGCTCCATCATCCCCTCCAGTCACCACGAGAGCAATGTCATGGCCGTTTATATACTGCAGAGATGTCACTCTCGAACCTCCACTCCTTTTCTCGCTCCCGCTGTTCCTCACAGAGCACAGCTTACTGCCGGTCCCGTAGTCCCAGATGCTGAAAGAAAAAAAAATAAACGTTTAGAACTGCCACGGGGGATGGTCACACGCTGAATTAATTTGCCCTTAACAAAAAGGTATTAGGCTCGGCTGCAACTTTGTTTTGCAACTGAAATTTCGTAGAAAATATTAATGAAACAGATAATGTGATTAAATTTTTTTTCTAGGTATCAATGGGCTACACATACTAAGACCATCTTAAACTAACTTAGCCTAAACATCTGCACTACATATGTGGTCCCAATAGTTCAGAAACACTGCAATACAAATGACTGAAATCTAATCATAGATGAAAGAAAAAAATATACATTTCTTGGTAATTCTCAATGTACAAACAATGTAAAATTTTCTAAATGTGACATTTTTTAAAATAAAATTTAAAAAAAATAGATAATTATCTTGCTATATTTTTCTTGGAACATCTGTGAAAAATTAATCAGGAACTAATAATGCAAAATCATTTTATTAACAGAAAACAAAAAAATGTCTGAAAAATTATTTTAATCATGAGACAGGAATACTTGTAACTGTAACTAGTTATCAACTAATATACAAATATGAAAAAATGTAAATCAATTATTTGGTATAAATGATCCTTACGCAAATGAATCTTTGTATCCTATGACTATCTGAGAATCGTATGGGTGGAACTGTACAGCTGTCGGTTGGTGGCTGCATCTCGCTGAAAAGAACAAATTTTCCAGCTTTGTCTGTCCAATACGGATGTGTTCATCTCTCGCCTCTCTCCTCAACTCTGCATTTCTCAAATATCTGCCACATTAACCAACAGCAAAATGTACACATGATATAACTTTCAAACCGTATGAAACCTAGATAGTAATTAATAAATGATTAGAAAGCTAGGTGCAAAGTAAAAAAAAATCAAAGATCCGAATAATATTTAACGCAATGTTCTAATTTAAAAATGTGTTCAGTAGTATGCAAATTAAATAACTGAACAACAAAGAAATAAACTGAAATATGCCTCTCTGAGAGGCACCACTCACCTCCATTCCCTTTCATAATAATGTGGACTCTCAATATCAGTGCTAATGTTATCAAACATAACTGGTTGGGCAAAATATTTACAGCTCCATTCTACAAACTGTGTGCCCACAAGCGGCTTCCTACTGTCTTTTCCCTCTTCATCAGTACTATCTTCACAGATCTGTTAAATAAATTGTTGTGATCAGTACAGTACATTAATTAAAATAATAAACTTAAAATATATAATTATTCTTGCTATATTTCATCAAAATGGAATAACACTTTATAATTATAATTATTATTCACAAAAGGTGCACCTTATATTTAAAAAATAACCTAAAAATAAATAAATTAATCATAATTTCAACATACAGTGTTGGGCAGAATTTTCCTTGGTCTTGACATTACGGTTATCTGAGATTTGTTCAGTTTATCATTTGAACTACCTATCATAGGTGGAGACTCACTGCAAACAATAAAAACTATTTTAATATGTAATATCCAAATAAAGAAGAACATGAATTCACCTGCAAACAATAGTAAAAAGCACACATGCAAAGTAAATAACATTCTTGACTGAATATCAGAAACTATTATTAAGTTACCCCAAATAATTTGAACGATTTGATGGAGATGGGGGCAATGAGTTTGATTTTGCTTCACTTGCTTCCCTTGGTAATGTCGACTCTTTTACCTGTTTGTGTAACAATAGAAATTATTTAGTATTATGTTATAGGCAATTAAACTAGTTAATACAATATAATAACTTAATTATACAAATTTAAAATGTCTACTGATATGGTGTATCACTATAACAGTTTTTACTGAACACCACCTTGAATAGGAATAACATTTTAGAATAAAATCAGTGATATGAGTTCACCTAAATGAGTCTACACTACAGAAGATTATGTCCACGTTTATGCTGCTATAGTCAAGCACCACAACAGGAAATAACAGGGACAAAATGTTTACAGGACAATTCAAATAAGTTTTTAAATTATGCTGAATGTATCCAAACAAATACAAATCATACTAAGCTAAAGATGCAGAGTGCAGTGAAAAAGTATTCAAGGAATCAAAAAACTGGCTTAAAAATATGGAAACAATTTTCTTTTTATAGCATTCCTTTTGTGCAGATGTGGGGGAGTGATATGTCAGCATATCTAAAGCATATCTAATAATAGAATCTTGAATCTAATCAAAGAATTATGATTGCTAATAATACTCTATGTTCCTACACAAGTCACCTCAACTAATTCAGGTAACAGAACAAACAGAATTATGTATAATATGCGATACAATAATATTGGCTACTGTGAAAGCAAAATATTAAACAATTAGCTATAAGTAATGCAATTAAATAAAAATAGAGCTTAGACTAATACAAGGTTATCCCATAAGCAATGAGTTTTTTCTGTGGCTATTTTTTAAATCAGCAAAAGCCCACAGTGGCAAATACTAAAACAGCTTCTTTAATATAAAATGATATTCACACCAAGACCTTTTTGCTTGATAATAAATAAAAATTACAGCATATTTTCAAAAATTGAAAATTTCAGTAAAGAAAACACTATGCCGCCAAATTACATTCTAATTTGCGAGTTAATATTCTAAGTTATTGCTATACACACATAGACAACACATATTGTTTAATATATATAATAATTATATAGTTTTACTAAAAACTGCAGGTACTTATGGGTCAACCTGAAAATAAGCTTTTACTGGTTTTTAATTTGTTCTAACGCAGTATTATAACAACTGGAGAAATGTACGATAAGAATTTGACAACACGTTCTCCTCATGCAAAATAAAAGAGACAACTGCCAAAGCAATTTGCCCGGTTTTGTTTTTCAGATATTAAGATATTAATTCTTACTGTAAGATGGCCCATGGACACAGAGACTCCCCAAGCACAGTCATCCTTCTTTGGTGGACTTATCTGACCAGGCCATGCACAAACCTTCACACAATACCTCACTTACCAATTGAACAACACCTCATATTCAAAACATTCTAATTTTTAAAAATAAAATATGGGTGGTAAATAAACCAACAGAGTAATATTCGGACGAACATATAATCCCATGAAAATAAAAAATAAAAAAGGGAACAACAAATAAGTTCAACAAAATGATATGCCAACATATGGTCTCAAAATAATTTTATAGAATACATAAATACGAACATACGAACGATACCGAAACTGATTCCCCCTGAAAATTGATTTGTAAAAGCTGATCTAGTTTGATATGGAACCTGAATATATCGTGAAATTTTCCTGTCTGTACTCTACTGTTACCAGAAAGAACTATAATTTGCCAATGCAATTTCTTTCTGCCCATCATCCCATTATGCCAAATATAATACCGACAAAAGGAAACAGAGACTAATTCAAATGTTCAAAAGAAAAATAATAGGAGTAGTAAAGGGCTCTTAAGAAACCATGTTTGGATAAATCGCAATAAGACACACTGATAATTATTAAAAATGAATTAGTAACTCTCATTTATTATCCACATGGACATAGGTACGAATGTGCATGTTCTCTAATGAAAATAATATTAAATTATAAATTAAAAAACTGACAATATATTGAATATAGTTATATTCATTAAGAAATTGGTGAACTCAGAATACTTTAGGTTGTCTTTGAAATATCTTAAAAATATTTATTTCACATTAAATCTGACTGTGAAATAATCTATTATATTATAAATGGTATGTTATAATTGATATTTGTTTGTAACTTAACAGCTTTGATTTAGTCAAGCAAAGCTTATTATTTGTTTGCAGAATTATTTTATGGATTGGTATAATATTAAAGAAAAAAAATGGTCGCACCTGATCTCTGATATAGTCTGTAATAGTACGAGACATGGAAGCTACTCCTGGGTAAGGATCATAATCCAATGATGAAAGGCCAGTCCACATCTTTTGGTAAACACCACCAACTTGATATTGGACAGTTGTCATCCCAGTGCTCTGACCTGGTTCAAAAATAAAAATTACATACCATTTCACAATATTAAAAAGCAAATAATTTAAAACTTGGCCAAAGATTCTTTGCATGAGAAAACAACTTCAGCTGTTGATAAAAGTCAAACTCTCGTTAATATAATTCTTCTCTTGAAAGCTAAGTAGCGAAACTCCTACAAGGATTTCTTCTTGATGTATAAATTTTTCATTTGTACTTCTCAGGCTCTTGACATTCTTGGTGTCATGACCCAGTCCCAAAACTCAGACAAGAATGTAAATTCAACTTAATTTTAAATGTTAACAAGTTCAGCAACTCCCCCCACCTTTTATTGTAAATAGGCCATTTATAATTCAAAATAAAATAATTTTTAGCATTTATTTTGAATTAAACAAAATTAAACAGTAAAATCTTTTAGTTTAAATAGCAAATTACCTAAACTGCTGATGGAAGATGAAGAAGACACACGCTTGAGTCTGTCTGGACTATCAACAACCTCGAGTGTATTGCTTCCACCAGACATGTTAGGAGGTAAAGTCTTCAGTCTATCTCTGGACGCATTTCTTCTCAAAGTGCTAACTGGGGACAACATAACATCTAAAATAAAATAAAAAAACAATGATGAAGTAATAATTCAATCCAGAAGACATAATGAACATAAAAGGAAATTAGATTAATTATTAATACCTGTACCAAAGGTAACTTGATGAGAGCTGTCTCTCATCTCTTTCATAGCTACTGAAAGGAACAGGTTTTCAAATACCAGAACCATGTTTTGGAGGGCTACAACTAATTCCTGAAAATAAATTACAAAATGGATAATGTCTTCAAGAGTATAAACATACAATATGTTGAAGAACATAAAATAGATGCATATATCTATAATATAAGAAAATTAGTAATTTTTTCAAGTATATGTAAAATATCAATTCATATACACATTAAACATAATTATATAATTTTATACATAATGCAAATATTAATTTATCAATTTTTAGCATAAATAAGAATGGTATATTGTTCTGAACAACATTGAATTTTTGATTCATAATGTCAAAATATAAAACAGTTAAAAACATTTCATTTACTTCAATTGTCTATGGTATTCAAAAATCCTTTAAGAAGTTACACATAATAAAGTAATACCTTCCGCACAAGGGGACTCATATCTTTGGCGACCGTGTTAAGAAGTGTCATAGCCACACAGTTGTCAATGTTGGTGGCATGTTCACTCCTTTCGGAAGTTGAACTTATAAAAGTTCCAAGGGCGAAGACAGCAGCAGTACGAACCTAGAAACAATATCAGACTAACTTTGTGATGAACAAATATGAATAATATAAAAATTCATTCAATTTGATGACAATATATTGAACAGAATACAAATTAAAACTGAACAAATGGTCTCAAAAATATAAAAAAAATTAAAATTCCTTAATTGAAAGACACTTTGGCCTCTTTCAGAGAGCAGGTCTCTAACAGTAAATAAAGCATCAATTTTGGGACAAATAAATTTTAAAAATATGCCTACCTCCGGTACAGGGTCTTTGAGGAGTGTGTACAATTTCTCATGGGCAGTATCACGAACCCCTGTCCATCTGGCTTTATCATATCCTGCCCAGAGCCGCCCAAGACATATGGCCAACCACTGCCTCAGCACGGGGTCAGGGTCTCCCAGCTGTTCCAGACATATTGAAACCAATGACCCCTGCAGTGCGGCTTCTTGACCACCGCTATAATTATTTACAACGCTCGCGAGAACAAAAGCGGCCAGTGTCCTTTCTTCGCTCTACATGAAAAAATAAAATTCACAAATTTGTAACCCCTGCAATTGATGATTTCCAGAGTTTTGGACAGCACATGTTACATACTGAACCATTGGTTCCCTGAGCAAATACAGCCCAACAGTGCTTCAGTGATAAATACATTTTCAATTTAAGAAGTGCACTATTTTGTATGTAGATATGTAATATTATATAGATAAAATTAGACATCAATAAATAAATGCAGTGGATACGGTAAGAGGCACTGATAATTTGAAAAAAAAATATTCCAAGATATACACTCACAATTCTTGTACAGACTTATGAAATAGTAAAAAAAAATTATTTGAATTTTTTAATTTTAACTAAGTAACATAAAAACAATAACAATTAATGAGGATCAATTAAGGTATTTTAGCTATAATTTTTCCCTGTTATAATTCTAAGGTTATAATTGTGTCATTCCAATTAATATTTATTTTGTGGTTAACAGGAGCCCAAATAATAAATGAAAATATTTTGCTACGCATAACATTCTAGGAGTAGTGTAGAACATGAGGGAGTAAAACATTGGTTTGACTAATGCCATAATAAATAAATATTAAATTAAAATCATATGTCATAGCTTATTTATTTTGTGAGTCAAACAGATGATTGGTTTCTTGCCAATTTTCATTCCCTACAGTGTTACATCTCTACATATCTTGAAGTCTGTTTGCCAAATAAAGCAAATACTTACAGGCATAGATGGATCTTGAAGAACAGAAAGGAAATATTTATGCCCATTGTCTCTCACTAAATCAGCTTGGCACGTCTGTAAACATGAAATTAAACAACATTAATATTCCTCAGATAACAGGAATAAATAAGTTGTTTTATGCAGAATCACAAATTGTTATACTGACACTATCAACAGCTAAAATTTTTGCCCAGATGAATACCAACAATGGTCTGAGTTCTTTGGCTGACGACTGTAACAATTTCAGGACGTATGGAAATATACCAACAGAAAGTGCCAAATTCACGGCCCATGGTCCCAGGTCAAGGAATCTCCCTAAAAGTTCAAGTGCTCGTAGCCTATGCACCTGACTCAGCAATACCTGCAGGCATAATAAAATAATTTATAAAATATAATTGAATGATACAATCAGAATACCAAAATTATGAAAACAATAATTAATTATAATTAATTCTGAATGTTGGAAAAAAGTAGTATGAAATGTGATATTGCTTTGTTAATTCAAAGTATATATGCAATTTTAAAACAGCTCACAATGAAAATTTTCAGCCCAGCTGCTAGTCTCGTGTCTACACATTTTTACTTTTTTATATTACTGATAAATTATTCAGTTCAGAAAGTAAGCATCAGAAGAATATATAATAGCAATGAACCCAATTGATGAGGCTTCATGTGTCCAAGTTGGGGGCCCAAGGAATTATGATTTTTGGTCCTTTATACTAACCACAGAAAGGCATGCTGGAATCTAAACCTCCAAATTTACAATGTCTGAGTATAAAAAGTAGACAAGGCAAGAAGGTTTTAATAAATATAAGATGAAATTTCCATATTTTATATATATACCTGTATGTTCTGATTTATACACAAACCCTCTTACCTGAAGTACAATCGGAAGCTGTTCAGGTGGACTCCTCCGCTCGGTGCCCAATCCCAACCAGACTTGGAATGCGGTAAGCTGCTCTTCGAAGAATGGCGAGTGGCGGAAATTGTCCTCATTTTCGAGGACGGCCGGAAGCTGGGCAAGTGACAGATCGAGGGCAAGATCCCAGGCCTGCCACATCGGGTGCTGGTAGGTCGGCGGGAGCTCCGGCGAGGACACGGGACAACAGTCGTACGACCGCATGATCCTCTCCGCCAGCAGGAAGTTCCTGAACAGGCTGGCCACGAGGAGGTCCTGCCGGAACAATTTCTGAAACAAATCTAAACCAAAGAGCTCGAATATTAGACTTATAGTCTTGAAATATATACTCAATTATGCATAATTGTTTATTTAAACTAACAAAATCCGATTATTATTTATAGGTCATAAACATCTATCTATGTACTGCAAGACACCCACCAAATCAAATAATAACACTGAGGGTGTTTGAGTCCTAGTAATTTTTTTCTTTATTGGTATTAAGGAGCTGTGTATACTCGGTGCATTAAACTAAATTGAACCTAGCCTAGACTAACATATGGTATAGTTTATTCAATCAATACTTCCAATATAATATAAATTTATTTTTATAACAGAGAAGGGCAGAATTTTTCATTGTAGAGAGTTATACAAATTGAGCCAAAGGATGATTTGAGCCCCAAAATTGGAAGATTTTTCCTCAAATTTAGAAACACTATGTATAAATTAAATTAAATTAATTTCATATTGTCAGGCTACAGCTTACCTCTTGGTAATGTATTCCAAGCAATTGTATCAGTTATTGCTGTAAAAATCCAGTTAAGTTCCCCTAACATTGTTCTCCTGTCATTTAGCTGACCGGGAATTCTGAAATGTTTTAATAATTTTAGAAACATATTACAAAATAATACCGTGTTTGCATGAATCCAACAAGTAAGCCTTGTTTCAGTAAAACTAAGAATTTACAAAACTTTTAAAATATTAATGAGAAATCAAAGACCTGCATTATTAATAGAAATTGTAATGATTTGGTTCCTGAAATGATACACATGTACGGATACCAAATTGAGGTTTGTTTCATGCATTCTAAATAAAAATAGAAAATCTGTTCACAAACAAATAACAATATTTAATGCACACAGTATTCAAATTGTACTTACTTGTCAATTGATTCAAGAGTTATTTTTGGAACTAGTCTGGCTGTGTTCTGCATTACAAACCTGTAAAAAAGATTATAGCTTTTTAATTTTTAGGGCAACAAAACGTACATTAAAATGGCTATGAATATATTTTCTAAATCATATCAAAATTAATTAAAAGCTCAAGTACAGCACTGTTAACAGCATAGCTAAATTATGTATACCTTGGAAAAGAAAAATTCAATAAAAATAATAAACATTTACCATCTTAACGCAATTTTTATCGGTGTCGTTAGGCAGGATGTAAAAATATCAGCTGGTAGATCTGGATTCATTGGAAGGATCTGATCAGAAGAGCACGCCGCTAACTGTATACAATTCTTATAGCTGGGTGCAGGTGTGCTCATTCGTGTTTGAGAATTCACCTGCTGCTGTCAAATGCCACGGAAAAAAGTAAAATTTAATGCACTTTCAAAAAGCACATTATTTCATCAAGTCTCATTACATAGCAAAACTTGTCACTCAAGTATACTACCTCATATTCTCTCTCGTGCTGATCTGCAAACTGTTTGAACAGTTCGACAATAATTCCGGCGTTGGAACAGTCATAAACATAAATTGAAGGAGCTCCCATCCATGTCTGAAGGTCATAAACCGAGAGTGGAATATACTGTGTATATACCTGTTAAATGAAAGAATACTCTTATTAAGTTTGCCGAATCAAAATACATTCTACAGTTAAAACAATGAAACAAACTATATCTGAGTCATACGCAGTTATCTCATTAATGTAGTATAAGATAGTTAAGAATTAAATTTCTCTTCTAACCCTATTGAAAACCCATATTTCCCCATTTCCAGTGGGTTTGGGCACCCCATGACCATTGTAATGGAAAAGAACCCTTTCCTCTTTGGCATTTCGTCTCAAAGAGGTGCAAAGTTTTTTGACATCTTCGACTGTCGGGTCAAGGCTTTGTTTGTACCTGGCCCTCGGTTGCCAGCGCTCGTATTGCTTTTGCAAATTGGCCCCAATAGCTTCGAGGGCTTTTTGAGGACTCAGTGATAGAGGGTCTGCAAAAAGTAAAATTCTTCCAATTTTTCCAGACATAATAACTTATACAATCATTAACATTAAATGATATCGTTAATAAGAAATAAAACTGCTAAAATAAAGGGCAAATTTAAATAAAGAGCACTATTCTAATTTGTTATTTCATCAGTGCTGAGAGCTCACTTGTGTATACTAATTTAATAAAACTTAATACAAACAGATTTATTTTATAAAAAACAAATTAAAATATAATACAATACCTATCCAACACTCGAGTCTGGCACATGGCTGCGTTTTGACAATATCTGGAGGATCAACACCGACATTTAGACAGATCACCAAAGCGACACTCACAGTTTTCATCTGTCAGTAGATAAACATAAACATTATTTACATAAAAGTTGTGCAAACATATTAAGAAAAATAATTTCTACTTAGAAAATGATGGAAATTAGTACATGAGTGAACTGTCAGAAAGTAGTAATTCATGGTTCAAATCAAATGTCATGGCATGGGTCATGACAAGACCACTTGTTTTCATGCATGCCTACTATACATACGTTTGTACATATTTGTAGTATTGAATTATGGTAGTATTAAATGATTGTTGATATCACTTTATTTCATTTTTCTGCTTTAATAATAAGATTAGTATTTGGAACCACATGGTTTATCAGTATGCTTATCTAAGAGCTGAACGAATGCTGTTGGAACCTAGGAACGTACCCTTACCCTTTCTTTCATTCTCCATGTCTGAGTAATAGCGTCGACTCCTTTAATCAGTTCCGTGTGCCGTTTCTTCGAAAAAGCCAAAGGCAGTTGCCAGTCCGAATATTCCGTCAGGTCCTCTTCCTCGTTTTTATTGTCGGTAGCTGCCATATTGTCATTTGTTTTATTACTATTTACAAAATGTACACCCTCATCGCCTCGGCCGAATTTGCGCTTACATTCTACTTTTTAGAATTTACACGATTTCACGGAAAAGACTACTTAAAAAACAGATAGTGCGAAGCGAAACAGCCATGATGGATTAGCCATTGAACTTGGGACAATAACAGGAGTTATCTTTAACGATGACACATGTCCAGTAAACTTTCAAAAATTGAATATTCGACGATTATCGCCATTTCTCGATAGGATATTCATTTCAAGTTTAAGTTCCAAATACATAATTCCATCTCGTATAATCATATTCTGGCTGTTTAGATTCTTTGTACAGTATCGAAAAAAGCAGTGCAGATATTGAACAGGCAGTGGCAATTTGAAATTATGCGAATTATTATCTAGTTAGCTATTCTCTCATAATCCAGTTTTATAAGTGTGTTCTTCATAATATAAGAGTGTTAATCTTATTTGTTTTCATCCAGTTTTGTATTTAAAACTCAATATTTTTGTAATACCGGGAAGCACAACGGCGATATCGAACGAGCGGCTAAAATGTATATGGCCACAACAATAGAATATTGTCGAGTACTCAAAAAATAAAACGTCCATCGAAAGATGAGAAGAGAGTAAAAGTATAATAGGTATAGTATATAGTTTAAAAAAGTTAACGTTAGAACTTATATTCATGAATAACGATTATTAAATCTTAGGCTTCAGAATAATTTTCTGAACTTGCTGTACCTCGTGAAACCGTAGGGAAAGAATCGTCAGTTTGTAAGATTAAAAAATTTAATGAACGCAGCGAGATCAGTAAAAGCGGTAAGTGAGTAAATGTAGAAAATACGATAGACAAATTAAAGTACTTTCGGGCTTAATGAAAGAAGCGTGCGTAGACCTTCAATTCTTAGGGAAGTGTTAATTTCCATAATTGTTACTTTACATAATTGGCATAATTTAATAACATCCAACTTTGATATTGCAGTATAGTAAAATGAAATACAACACCAAATGTTATTACAATTCTGGAATCAATAAAAATGTGCAGTTCCTTTCTGTAATAATGTAAGTATACCGAAATATGATTTGTATAAAAAAAATGTCTGTCGTCAAACGGCTAGGAGGTTCGTCGGTAATTATAACAACTTATAACCTTCCGTGAGGTTTCTGCCGTATGTTTTCGCTACGAATGAGGATGTCTAGGCGATAATAAATCGCACCTTTCTCTACTGTCGTTTCCGTCCGTTCGGTCCACCGAAATGGTGCACACCACACGTCTGTTGAGGGACTTCAAGTTGAGGAGCCTTTTCAAGCTGCCCGACAAAACGCTGGTTCAGTGGTTTCCCGGTCATATGGGCAAAGGTTTGAAACAGATACAGCAGAACTTGAAATCGGTCGACTGCATAGTCGAGGTGCACGACGCCAGGATACCCGTATCGGGGAGGAACGCCGATTTCAAGCATACCGTCGTCGGTCTGAAACCCCACATATTGGTTTTGAACAAAATGGATCTCGCGGATCTGACCAACGAGCTGAGCATTGTAGAGAACCTCAAAGGACGAGGTATCTTCGATGTTATTTTTACCAACTGTAAAAATCAGGCCTGTCCCGGTGTAGAAAAGATAATACCTTCGGTCAAAGAGGCGATATCGAAAAGCAACAGGTACAACAGGAGCGAAGCCACCGACTACTGTTTAATGGTAATAGGCGTTCCGAATGTCGGTAAATCTTCACTGATAAATGTACTGAGGAATAAATATATGAGGAAACCGAGCGCGGCTCCTGTCGGTGCTGTGGCGGGAATAACAAGGAGTGTGATGTCCAAAATAAAAGTATGTTCGACCCCACCCATATATGTGCTCGATACTCCGGGCATATTGACGCCTTCTGTGACCGACGTAGAGTCCGGATTGAAATTAGCGCTATGTTCTAGCCTCCAGGACCATCTAGTTGGTCCGATGCACATAGCCGACTACCTGCTTTACTGGTTGAACAAGAACCACAATTTTTCCTACGTCAGCTACCTCGGTCTCAAGGAACCTTCGGACAACATCACCGAAGTCCTGATGCTCAGCGCCATAAGCCTGAATAAAATAGTCAGGAGGAATACCGCCGAAGGGTACATCACGTTGAAACCGGACACAGAATACGCCGCCCAACATTTTATCAAAGCGTTCCGCAAAGGGGAATTCGGGAAAGTGATCCTCGACGAGGTCAATTTAACCACAGACGTCCAGAGCTGGTCGTTTAAAATAAAATAGATATTAGGGCAAAAATAATTTATTGTACACCCATAGTCATACTCTGTACAGATGTTTTATACAAATAAATATTTACATTCGTTATCAATTATTTTTGAACAGCTCCCAACCAAGCCATGCCCAGAGGTCGAAGAACAGCTTCACTGGTACAACAACAAGCAGAAGGAGAAAATAGTATTCCATAGTTGGAATTTCTGGCCTGAAGTCCGTGTCATCCTCCAGTTTTAAGGGATGTATCCTGAAGGAACAAATAAAATATAAATAAAATACATATTCTAATAATATAGTTTGAAAAAATCGTTTACTAACGAGTAGCATGGGACTTACAGCGAAAAAAAAGTGAAAGTAGTTACGACGTAAGTCAGTAACGTCAGTAAGTTGAAACGTAACCTGGACTATCAGCTGTTTACTGTTAATCCAGCTGTTGGGTTGATCTTTTTTTTATTTGTGCCGAAAACACTTCTGGAGTCGTATTCGCTTGGATACTCAGTTGTGGATTACTTCACGCATGGACCCGTTGCCCAAGTCGAACCTGCATCATATATCGCCGTCGATGTCCTATGGTTGAGGTGAGAAGCTGCTGAAAATAAAATAGCTGCTTAACAACTTTCTTTCTGACGATACTTTCCCCGCCGTTGAAGTTATTCATCGGTTTCACGCTCTGAAAATTCCACTGAATATGCACTACTAATTCTGCGTAGGCAAAACGTACAATTATCTGCGGCAGATGTCGAAGCCAGTATAGGCTCAGTTTACTATCACTTTTTTCCTCCTTTATTGCGTGATATAAACATAAACCATTAAACTTTGGTTTTCAACAATCTCTATGTACATATTTTTGTACTCATTCAGACGTTTAGAGTACTATGTTACTCTACTATCTTAATCTCTACCATGTTAATACAAAAAAGTTCAATTAACATATGGAAACATATGCATTTTATGTGCATATTGCGGTTGTTAATTTTGGTACTAAAATGTCTCGGTGAACTGTAAAGTATCATTCTCACAGCCAGAGATAGAAAATGAAGGAAAATGCAGTTTTATATATGTTTATATATTTTACATTTATGCAATGTAAGCATGAAAACATTAGTTGGTATACATGTTGATTATCAATTAAACACTTTGACCAGAATTAACAACTCTTTTCTCAGAGTCAGTTTTTACTCTATATTCATTCTCCAAGGTACAAATGAAACTTTTAAAGTTTAATCTTGTATGTTGGAACGTGAGTTTAATAGTCCTATACTATGTTATGTGTACATTTTACAACCTGTTGATTTGTTGTCTATTTGTTTTATTGTTTAATTTATATTGTAGGCTTGGAGATGGCAGCTAGTATTGTTTTGGAAGAGTTACACCTTCCACTCAAATACACCAAACCCAGTTCTCGGGACGACAGGATAGAAGCTTTAGTTAATCGATCATGGCTTAAGTAATACAAACTTTTTTTGTTATGGACTTCTCAGAAATTAATTCTCAGTGTTTCAATGAAATTGTATACTGTTGTTTGTATTGTTTTCCAGGCAAATAATAAAACACCAGCGCATTCCTGATTTTATATTCCATGATAAATTCAGTGATGATGAAGTATCAGCCCTCTTCAAACAGGGGGAAAAATTTTCTTCTTCCTGGGAACATGTTACAATTACTGTCAGTACATACTTTCACATATAGTATTGGTTATTTGATTGTGTTATACATATATATATATATATATATATATATATATATATATATGTATATTTCTTTTTTTTAGGTAATAAAGAAGCAAGACAAACTAGTTATTCCATTACCAAGGGTAAGGTATGGTAGTAAACCTGACACCAAGTTGTCCTTCTCACAAATAATGCATTATATTGCCAATACAAATTTGAAAAATCTTTGGAAAGAAGCCTATAAGAAATATAATCGTGAGTACTCGCAATTAGATGTTCATTTAGATATCTGTTTTATAAAGGCTATTGTAATGTTATTTTATCAGAATCAACATTGTCTATCTTAGTTTTATAGCCAACAATGAAAACATATCTAGTTACTAGTTACCACCTAACAAGCTGCATCCTAATTAATATAAAAATGAGTTGGCTTCACCATGCAGTGTTCTTCCAGTTATCTAATATTGTTTAAATGTAAGACTTTAGATATCTCACATTGTATGTTTTTGTTTATTTACTCAAATGATTTCTGCTGTAAAAAAATGTTTTATAATGTTATATTTTCAGATACTTTTTTGTGATGTGGTAATTGTTTTCGATATAAATATTATCCAATATGATTTATTATGATTCTCTTGTGTTCATTCCAGATGGTATCTTGATAAAAGAGCCAAAGCAAGTTGGGAATGTACAGTTCACTGATAGTAATACATTATTGCGTGAAGTAATCGCTAGAATGTACGGTGTATCTGTCATCAAACTTGGAGAAATGCATCAAAGTCAGGATTCTGATTTTTACCTTCATCCCAACATTTTATTGGCTACAGTTGCTTTGGAAACCAGTGGGCATTTCCTTATACTACAGGTAAAATAAATTGTACTTTAAATAATATAATTGCTAAATACCCATTTAAATTCTGAATGGTACTTATGAATTATCCTCATATTTTGGAATATTCTGCATAGAATTTCTATCAGAATCATTTTGGAAGTTTCTTGCTGCAGGAAACAAAAGCAGAGCACACTCTTCAGGATTGTGTAACATTTTCACCCGCCGTGTTATCAAGCTGTTATTCCAAACCAATGTTCATCATCTATCAGTTGTTGAGGCTAATGAGACATCTTCACGACATGGGACTTGTGCTTGGAGATATTACATTACAGGATATCAAGATTGCTGATAACCTCTGGATACAGGTGTGTATTTTTGGTGATTAGATTTTGTTTCTTGATTTATTTTATTTTTGTAGCTATATAGAAAATAATTTTGCCTTCTTGAATTATTTTCAAGCAATTTCATAAAAAAAATAAATGGTTTTAATTTTGTTAACTATTTAATTTTTTGTAATCAATAAATATTAATTAAGTAAAAAGGATAAAAATAAAATTTTACAATCATTATACTAACAATAAATATCAATCAATCATCTGAAGAATGTTAAGCATTCTGACTGATGCAAAATTGAGCTGATATATCAACTTTATTTTGTGAAATATTTCAATTCATTTTGCTCTTTCTTCCTAGGTAATGCCGAGGATAACTGACAACATCTACGATATTCCTCCAGAGACTCAAGCTGTAATAACAGGTGAAAATAATTCTGCCAAAGTTGCCAGTGATGAGAATGTTCCTATGGAGATAGGCCACTTGACAGAGGCCTGGGTAGTCAGGAGTATTTCAAATTATGACTACCTGTGCGCCCTGAACAGGCTGGCCGGTAGGAGGCTGGGTGATCCCCGAAGACACTATGTCCTTCCTTGGGTCTCGGACCTGGCATCGAGGTCAGGGCCAAACTGGAGGGATTTCACGAAATCAAAGTTCCGTTTGAACAAAGGCGAAAGGCAGTTGGATCTCACTTATCAGCTGCCCCCGACTTCCAACCCGCCTCAGGTATTAGATCTGTCTACTTGGAGTTGTTGTTTTTCACTACTGAAATAACTGCTAAGAAATAATTGCTTTCCCCAATTTAAAATAGATATGGTGACTCTCAGAAGGTTCAGAATATTATTTATGGAATATTTAAATTCTTCAATTAGAAATTTTATTTTTCAGGTTCCACATCACATACCGGATGTGCTCTCTGAAATTACTTATTACGTGTACCTGAGTAGGATAACGCCGAAATCAATTTTGTGCAAATATGTGAGAACACAGTGGGTACCTGCCGAATATCCTGTATCTATTCAACGCCTCCAAGAATGGACTCCCGATGAATGCATTCCAGAATTTTTTAATGATCCTTCTGTTTTTAAGGTATAGATAAATAGTTACAAACTGGTTGCAACAATAGGTTACAAATGATATTTCCACCAATATTTAATTTTAATATATGACTGTAGACATTTTATTTGCACTTATGAGAGAATTTAATCAGAATAAGTAAATTCATCATATGTAATTGTTTTAGGTTAGTTTTTTCTTTAGACTATAATGAAAAATTTGTATTAATTTATTTTTGTTTTATTTCAGTCAATTCACAATGATCTGGGTGATCTTGAAATTCCACCTTGGGCAAGCTCACCCCAAGATTTCATCACTCATCACAGAGCTGCGCTCGAAAGTGAACACGTTTCTGAAAGACTGCACCACTGGATAGACCTCACATTTGGCTACAAGTAAGATTCATTTCTAGAAGTTCAGTAACACAAATAAAATATCTTACGCTTTAAAATATATATAATGAAGTAACATTCAATTTGTTTTTATACAATTTCCTTATGACTGTCATATTTTAATTTAGGCTGTCTGGAGCAGCTGCCGTGAAAGCCAAAAATGTCTGCCTCCAGCTAGTCGATGGTCACACCAGTGTAATGGGCAGTGGGGTTGTACAACTGTTTGCAACTCCACATCCTCAAAGGCTCCCGACCTCTTTGTACTGGAATAGAATACCACCCCCACTCAACATCCTTGAATTAAGAAGTAATAATATTTATCCATCACCATTATGCCATAATGGGTAACCCTATTTTTAAATATTTTTTTCTAAGTGTTGATTGATTTCTCTGTCAGAAATGTATATTGAAGAAGAAGATGGGCAAAGTTCAGGCATGGAAGGTGAAGATTCAATTCGACCTTTATCTTCCTCTCTTTCTAGATTTATGAGTAGATCGCGGACTTCATTAATTGTAAGTTTATTTACTATTATCTGCTCGATTTATAGATATAGTTAACTTAAGTGACCATGTTTCTGTTATTAAAAACAGTCTGTTATTTTTTCATAATAATTAATATAATTTAAAAAACAATGGTAGTAATATCTAGTTGTAATTTTAGGGTAAGGAATTGACAAATTGTTTAATGTATTTCAGTTTGTATAGTATTTTAGAAGTTACCGGAATATTAATGTAAGGAGAACATTTTTTCTCATTGTATTTCATTATCATTAGTTTTATTATGATGGAATTATTCATAATAATGTATGTAAACAAGTACTGCAGTCAGAATGTTAAATTAGCATACACTAATTGAGGTATCCAAAGATTGGTGGTGAAACAGATTGTGGTATTTAATTTTGTGAAAATTATCGCAGTATCAAAATGTGAATTGGAGTACAGAGTACTGTCCTTCTTTGAGGGTTCTGTCCGTCTTAGAAAATATTTTAATCAATTTCTTTAATGTTTATAATTTTTTTCAAGACTTCCCCATTGAGTACTGCAAGTGTTGATGGCAATGACAGCAGTGGCAGCACCGCCAGTGGCCCTATCATCTTGCCCAGTGACTACACTCCTACAGTTGCCCTGAGTGCAGTTGAGGCTCTGCACAGTTTCACTTCAGCTGCTCTCTACACACCGGGATCACCGCCAAGGGCAAAGCCTCATATCTCGTTGTACAAACAGATATTTTCTGCAAGGAGAACCAGAGAAATGCAGGTTATCTTTGTTCATTTTTCCACACCTTGGTCTGAGATTTCAGGGCACTTCTTTTTCAGATTTATGGCATTCTTTCATGCCAGTACCCACACTATAAAAAAGTATGGGTGAGGTGCAGTGAAAAAGTTACCAATGGTAATGCCAACACTATTAGCATAGTGCTGGCGGTAAGTTAAAGTATTTAATATTATATTGTTTTAGAGTAAAAATGTTTTGTAATTAGAGTTTATATATACCAATGGATATAAGGATTTTATTTTAATTATTTCATAGAAACTTAAATATCAGTAGTTAACCTGGTATATTTTGTCTGTAGAATGTATATATCTGATATCTAGTCAATACTGAAGTATTGATTCAAATTAAAAAGTGTTAATTAATTTCTTCTAGGTCCTGGGCTGCCTAATAGTAGAAATGTTGATGGCTGCAAAATTGAGGGTTTTCGGGAGCAGTGCAGAACCCATGGAGTTCTCAAGACGTGTCTGGGTTTGCAGAAATGTTGTAAGACAACATCCTGAGAAATTGCCAAGGTGTTTGCGGAGTCTTGTCAACTTGCTCCTACAGGTGCATTTTCTAACTTCCAAATTAGTCTTGCATTCAAAATATCTTAATTGTTTTTTGTTATTTTATAAAGAAAGACTAACATCTTTATTTCATTTCTAAATTGATTATCATGTTATCACAAATGAAAATAATTTTATATTATACTTAAGTTATGATAATGATTGTTTTTATTTGTTACATATTATAAAATTGGTAATGTCATAGTTTAATAGACATAGTTTTAGCCTTTTTGTCTATTTCAATATTTTAATGGTATTTATGAAAGTAAAAAAAATGTTAGCTTCCATAGATAAAATTAATCACCTAGATTATTCTTAATCTAATGTCAATTTTTTTAAACCAATAATTATTAAGAATAAATTTTTTTTTCAGATTAATGGAGCAGGTGACCATGTGACAGAACTTGGTATTCCACCTCCCTCTGCTCATCAACTTCTTCAGCCACTCCTGTCTTCTTCACTTGTACCTTTCCCACAACTATTTCCAGTTCTATATTCGACAATTGTAATATTGCAGGACTTTTCAAGGGCAATGTATGAACTCCAAACAAGTGTTGATGACTCAGTAGAAATTTCTGATAAGATGTCTAGCCTCTCCAGGAAAATAAATGAATACAAGGTATATATTTTTGTCTGATGCTTAATTTTGATAAAATATCATCAAATATCTTGTTGTAATTCTCTTGCATATAATTTTCTTGATGTAATTTTCTTTGCAGGTGAAGAGTATTGTTAATAATGTTGAGTTACTAGCAGATGAAAATTCACCAACACTTCAGCTACTGTTGCCCTACATTTTGAATCTTCTGTATTCACCCCAGACAGATGTTATAGCTGCCTGGTATCTTTTTGATCATGTTGCCAGGTGGGTTATTAACTCTTCATTTATGCTAAATTGCCTAGTTACAAAACAGCGTGTGTATTAACTGAAATATGTTCATCTGCTGTTCTGCTTGTGTTTATAAATCAAATTTTGAATTGGAGGAAAACCATTGTGCCTATGAGTTCATAATATATGCACTTTTTTGTGTTAACAGGGGCCTGGGACCTTCTGGTGCAACTACACACCTGTTGGAGAGCATCGTTCACCTTTATGATTGGGATCCTCCAGCCGACCCCAAATTATTGAGAAAAAGGGTTAAGCTTTATCACCGAAGTTTCCTTCTGAGGCTGATAGTCAGATTTGGCTTGGGCGTTTTTCTTGAATCTTTCATACCACCGCTGGTCGAAGCTGTTGGAGGGTACCATGACCTCGATCAGAGCTCAGTTCCATCTCACCTTGAGTGAGTCCCAACTCATCTTTTTTACTTATGAGTTATGTTTTTCTTGAGGACAATTACAATGTTTGTATCATTTGTATTTGCAGGTGAAACTTTTTTTATTTAGATTTAACCAAATCTTAAGTCAGTTATTACTCTTCCTCCTAGATGAATAACAACAAACTTTGGGAATACTTATAGCTATCACAAGTACAAAACTGTTTTTATTTTTCAGGCAGAGAATAATCAATAAGTGAATTGTTTAACCTGTCTCATTTAACAAGTTATTTTTTATATCAATGGATTGTTAAATTCAGTACAGTAGTTTTTAAGGAATCAATCTTCTTTTGTCAATATTAATATAATATTCTTTAATACAGTGAAGTTGAAGAAGGTGTAGAGGTCGACATCACTACACCTCTGTCTCCACTTGATGAGGACTCCTCTGCTGACTCAGATCGTCTTCAGTCCAATTTAGTGGACAAAGAAACTGAAAATGAAGTTGAACCTGGTATTAAGTTGTCATTAATAAATGTTAATAACTTTTAGAATAAATAATTATAATGTATTATACACATTTTATATTTATTTGGCAGAGGTATTTGTATTGGAGGAAGACATACCAGATGATGGGGCTAAGCAAGGGCCGCAGTCAGCAATATCCCTTCAAAACTTGCTCATTGATAATATCGATTCACAGTCTGTGGAAGAAAAAGAAGTATAATTATATTTTATTTCTTCAAATGCATTATGTAAACTTATTTGAGATACTTTGAATTTGAAGAGTTTTACCTAAGACACAAGTCATTTGGTCAAAGCTTAAGATACAGGGTCATTTGAAAGATAATAAATACATCATTAGAAATTATTTTAATTTTACATTAAGTGCAATATGGCCATAGAAGCCAGCTGCACTATAAACAGAAGGAAAAAAATTTACATTATTTTTTATAAGTTATATTCAGATAAATTTTTTAAATCTTATGTTTCATGATTTTATTGTCAGTAAAATGTTTCATTTTCAATAATTAATTTTTAGTTTCAATAACTTTTCAGAGTGAAGAGGTTATTGCTATCACAATTGCAGAAAGCACTGATGGCAGTTGGAGAAGGAAAACTTATTCCAGTGATAAACATTATGAGACCAATGAAATTGAATATTCAAAGGTATTGAGCATTTTGGTTTGTTTGCTTGATGATGAAAATGATTTCATATATTTAAATTCATATTAAATTATGGCCTGATATGATTTATAAAAATATTTTTTGTTTTTAAGTCATACCCAACTTTTAATTTCAATCACAGGTAACTAAATACAAGAGCATTTGGTGACATTGAGAAGATACAACACTGGTATCATGTATGACTTTTGAACTTTTTGAACTGGTCACTAACTAACAGCATCTAAATATTTCTTATTTTATGTTACATACATGTGCATGCTTAAGTGTGTGTGTCTAATAGGTCAGTGTACTAAATCTATTTAACAATTATTCACCCCTGAGCTGTTTTATTAGTGTTATTGTTATGCATTTAATATTTTGATAGAGTTTTTTTTTATTTATGGCCACTTGCATTATGTTTTCATTAATACTGTTTATTTAAATGTTGTTAAATGTGCTCTAATCTGATTTAACTTTTTAATTTAGTTGTGCATTCCCTTTAGATTTGAATTATTTCTTTCAATTATAAAGGGAAATCACTCATATTTTTTAAACATGTTACATGTTACTAACTATGCGTATTGGCCTGAAATTAACACAATTAAAAATACAAATGAGACTGCTAAACTCTAATGGGATCTATAAGAATTGTTATTTGGTTATTCTTTTTTCAATTTATTGTGTTTGGATAGAAAAAGCTGGAATTTGGTAATATATAACATTAAAATATTTACATCAGCTATAGTAATCGCCCTTTTTTTAAAGATTTTTTGACTACCTACCAGGTAATCAAAAGTAGCTAAAAATAGCATGTCTCATGCTGTATTCTATGAAAGTTATTCAATGGTACCTGCACAGAGACCTGTACTGTGGAATTTAATAATTTTATCAAACAGCTGGCATTTTTGATTTGTAAATTCAGAGTTCTCACAATATTTTAAATGTGTACTATTAAAATAATAAATAGTGAAATAGCATAATATCATTTTTCCTGACTCAGTATTAACCAATTAGCTTTGCAGTAATTATGTTCCACAGAAATAATTTATTAGCACAAACCACCCACTAACTCTGTTTCCTCTAATCTATAATGCACTCATATGTGTATCCATGCTGATATAAATATATTTGTATAAAACAGTATATGATAAAAAATCCGGTAAATTAAAATTTAATAGAAGCAAAGTTTATGAGACATATATGTATAATATTAAGCTGTTGCTTTATGTCTTAAATTGTAAATAGTTAATCATAAGTTTTCATTGCACATTTGAATAGATTTTCTCGTGCCAGGGTATGCACGCCGTTTTGGAGCACTTCCAAAGACGAAGTATTAAATTGCCCCTGTCCAGTCCTGTGCAGATGTCCAACCGGAGTCGGATTCATGTTTGGTACTAATGTAACTGCGGTCGGTAGAGAAAAAAAATAATTGTCAATGCGAGAAAGGTCGAGGAAGGACTTTTCAACTGACTGATTGAGTAAGGTGTTTGTGTGGGAGGTGTGCGAGGTTGCCGGCGATTCGGTGCTGTGGCTCGCGGCGAGGCTAGGGCCGGTTCTGACCGCGAGGCACCTTACCAGGAACCTGCTCAGGATGCTTGCCCTCTGCTACGCAGGCCCCGACAACCTGAGGCCGCTGACGACGCACTATAGGCTAATTGGCGACGAAAACGCCCAGTCTGTACTCCACTGCCTTTCTTCAATAACAGGTATCACACACACACCGTTCTAACGTTTATAACACGACTTATAAGCCTGGTAAATGATAGAACAAGTAGCACTAGAGAAACCTGAAGAGAGAGAAACTAAAGAATAAGTCCTAGGAATGATCTACAGTCTATCAGTAGATCTTATGCCCTTCAAGGAAGCCTCCTCTTTCTTATAATCCCTTGACTCTTTCTCAATTTGCCTCTCTGAGAACAAAATTTCTCCTGCCCTCAATTTCAGAAACAACCGAGCTGTCTTCTCAGGAAGTTGTGTGCCAGGTGTAAAATAAAAACATACAGGAAAGAAACAAGGTAGAAAGAGGGCCATTGTTAAAAAAAGGTGTAGATATCTTGCGACTGTCTATTAGAAACTTGTTTGATGTCCAGATCCTTTCAGTGTCCATCTGGTTTTTTAGTCCACTCCTTTCAAATGTCTGGTTTCTTATACCGGTCTGAACTCTCCTTTCCAGCTCTTTACGGCGAGCAGCTGATTGTAGTCCAGTATCTGCCGCACATGGCCGAGCTCATTTCACTTTGCAAGAGGAAACTGACGGTGAATTTGGAAGGCGGCCTAATCGGATGCCTCGCTCTCCTGGCTCACATACTGGACAATATCGCCGATTCCACATTCGCCGATATTCTTCAAGTGAGTTATAAAACATGCTCGAAAAAAAATATTGAAACTTTGCCATTGTCGCCTGTATATTTTTATTTCCGTTGTGTAAATTCCAGGATGTTATTGTGAGGAGTGTTGTCGCGCCAGCACTGCGAGTTCTTGCATCCTGTTCAACTCCCCTACCGACTGGACCTCTCGCAAGGAGAGCTCTGGCTTACAAACTGTTGGGAGCACTGATAGCACTTGTTCGCCGTGCAGCTCCTCAACAAAGGATACCTCTGTTGCAGACACTCCAGAGGTTCTTCCTGGCATTTAGCAAGGCTCATGGGCACGTACCGGATCCAAAGTCAGTGAATAAATAAATATTTAATAGTAAATTTGTTAGTACTTATTCCACCAATCAATAATTTTTTGTGACAGATCACAGGATGGGGACAGTGGAGGTACGAGTGCAAAAGGAAGACTAAAGAAAGAAATGAGTGAATCGCCACCATTCTCCATGACTTGTTCTGACATTGAACAACAACGTTCACAGGTTATAATTTTGTTTATAAATTTTGCATCAATTTTTATCATTACTGAGTAATAATAAATTCACGTTTTGTACTGTAATTTTCATCCATAAATTTTTTTTATAGACTTATGAAGAACTGAAAGAGGCATTAAATGCTGAGTTTGCCTATATCTCTTTTATCCCCTTTGCTAATTTCTTTGGTGAGGCCGTGATGGAGCAGTCATTGAGGAATTATGATTTGATAAAAAAACTGTGCGCAGAATACACGGTTCATAGGCAAACTTCTGGCCATCAAATTCCCGGTTAGTTACCTTCATGGTTATTTTATTTAGATAAGGAGATGAAAGAAGTTAGGACAGTCAATTAGAGCATAATAGGACATGTTTATAATTTCTTCATTATAATCTCTTCATTTCTTCTACTGTAAATGTTCATTTACAATAGACTGTTTATATATTTCTGTTTTGTTTTTTCTTTTATCTGAAAGTTTATTTTGGGTGTTGTAGGTACATGTGATATAGAACCTCCTGAAATAGTTGAACCTTCCCCAGAGACACCTCTCCGGGTCGGGAGCTTCAGTAATGTTGTAGTTATTGGAAACAGGATAGATCTCCAAGTTAGTACAATCTGATTTCAATAAATCGTTTTTTCTATTTTTCTACCTGTAATATTAATTTACAATACATTGATACCAATTTCTAAACAGGAACCGGCTGTCAAGACAAATAGCCCTACTAATTTTGAAGAGATGGGCCCTGCTTCAAATAAAAAAATGGAAAATACCAGCAGGTTGGATTGAATGCTTTTCTCATTACCTTAATTTTCTTATATATGTGTTCTATAACATTCACATTTGTTAACATATTTTCTGGCATTTTGTACAGACAAAATACTACCATTTTCCATACAGATCTGTATTTTTAAATTAACACCGACATTATGCTAATGAAATAATTTGTTGATAGGCATTTACGCGGCAACTGGCTTGCCTATTGGGAACACGAGATAGGCAGAAGCAGCAAGGACGTACGGTTGAACGTGAAGCAGATAAAGCTTCAAAGTTTCACCGGCCACTGCGGAAGTGTAAGGCACCTCGTTCCTCTGGCCAGCGAGAACAGTTTCATGTCCGCCAGCAGGGACAAAACCGTCAGACTTTGGTCTCTGAGAAGTCAGGTAATTATTATTATTAGTTTAAGGTGGTCTGAAGAAAAATAATTTCAAACAGTAATCTAGAAAGTACAGACGTGATGTAATAGATTATTCTAATCTTTAAATTCTTGAAAATTGTTTTATTCCGGCAGATTGTTATATAATTTGTATCATATTCATAATCCCCTAATAGGGATAGTGGTTTGTAAATATTAATTAATATTGTAGTATATATGTTAAACATAGAATATATTGTGGACAGAATGTTCCATTTTGGAAATTTAAATCTAGTTTACCAAACTGAAAAAAAAATATATTATAATTTGAGATACCTGTTTTGTGGTACTCCTGGATATGAAACATGATCACACTTGTGATCAGTCTCCAATTATCTGGCTGTTCTATGACAGACTGGTTTCAGCTTCTTCATCATCAGTCAATACATTTTGCAAGACATCTATGAGTGTTGATATCAAGGGTGATAATCAGAGCATTCACAAGCAATATCTTTTTATTTTACTGTTTTATGTAAAATACAATAGTAAGATACAATAAGCGACATTGGTGTTCAGGTAGCACTAATAACATGTACAGAAGAAATCCACTGGTGTCCCCCTTTTATTAATAATTATTTAATTTTATTTATTTAATACTATCGTTGTTTTTTCCAATTATATTTTACACATTACACAGATCACTTGGCCACTTCCTTTTCAGGGGTCTGTAAGGAATGTTTGGGATGTCAGATTTAGACTAAGCAATATCTTGATTTGTGAAATATCCGATTCCTTAGTATACTACTTGTGGTTACCGCAGGTTTGTTGTGTTTCTGTTTCCTCTCGCTGGTGTGGCCTTTTGCTAGACCGGTTTCGGCTGCTCGCCATCTTCAGTAGCGGTGTCAGTCACTATTGGCACTTTCATTGCACTGTCACTTGTACTGTGGTGTTTGTCAGTTTGTCCTGTGTATATGTGCGTATTTTGTTATTGTGTTATTGGGGAATGTTGTTTGTATTTGAGTTGAGGGGAGGGTGGGATTTCGTTAATCGGCTTAAGTGTAATAACCATAGTGATTTGTTGATGTTCATTGTCTCCTGTCCGGAGTGCATTAATTTCTCCAACCACATTATAAACTCCGGACACGAGACAATGAACATCAACAAATCACTAAGGATATTACACCCAGGTAAGAAAGGCAAAGAAATGGACAGAAAATGGAGAGAATGAGAGAAATGGAGAGAAAATATAAATTCACAAAGCGACGCCATATTTGCCCCTATAATCCTATTAAAGGACCTCACCGCCTAACCCCCTTCTCTACGGACATTCTAACATACACTTAAGCGGATTAACAAAATCCCACCCTCCTCTCAATTCAAATAAGACAAACAGCATTCCCCAATAACACAATAACAAGATACGTATATATATATATATATATATATATATATATATATATATATATATATATACGACAAACTGACAATGGCCACAGTACAAGTGACATTGACAGTGCAGTGAGGATGTGGTGTGACTAACACCGCTACTGAAGATGGCGAGTGGCCGAAACCGGTCTAGCAAAAGACCAAACCAGCGAGAGGAAACAAACACAACAAACCTACGGTATTCCAACCCCTCGCAGACCATAAAACAGGTATGTTAAACCACTTGTGGTAATTTATATTTTAACGATGGAGTAATCTATTTCAGGGCGACGGTAACTATGTCTCGTCGGCGCAGTGGACGTACACCGGTCACAGGAAATCTGTTGTGGCGCTCGGATTCGTGGATCGGCTGAGACTTACGGTCTCGTGCGATTCGGTCGTACACCTGTGGGACCCTTTCGTCGGTCGCGTCGTGGCGGCCGTGGACGCCGGCAGATCGCCGCCACCGATCAACGCCCTCCGCCCCCTCCATCCGCCCTCGCCGACAGTGCTCTGTGCGACCGCAGACTCCACCGTCAGGTCGTTGGATGCCAGGCTCTGCGCCTATGTCAGCGAGTTCAAGGTAGAGTTCTGTCTAATAATATAATCTCAAAGCAAAATAAATCTACAGATCGCGGTGGATGAGTAATTAATATTGTAGGTTTGTGATGTTTCTGTCTCCTCTCGCTTGACCGGTCTAGCAAAAGACCGAACCAGCGAGAGGAGACAGAAACATCACGAACCTACAGTATTCCAACCCCTCGCAGACCACAAAACAGGTATATAAAATTAATCTAAATATAATACTGAGCCATACTCACACACCAGCATAACACCATAACACCGCTCTGTCAAGTTACAGATTGGAGTTTATCATGGGAGATATACCTCCTACTGGTAGATTACTATTAATACTTTAGATTTATTAAACTGGTAAAGAAGGCACATTATTATAATAATTATAGTCGCATTAAAATAATAAATAGGTTGCTTTGTTTTAATATTGTCAAAAGCATTACAGTATAATTATAGGGACTATGGCTGCTGGCTGAGGAATCTAAACCTAATACTGAACCATATTCAAACACCACCTGGTCAAGTTAAGGAATACAGAGTTTATTATGACAGATATACCTCCTACTGTTAGATTACTATTAATACTTTATATTTATTAAAGTGGTAAAGAAGGCACATTATTATAATAATTATAGTCACATTAAAATAATAAATAGGTTGCTTTGTCTTAATATTGTCAAAAGCATTACAGAATAATTATAGGGACTATGCAGGCTGACTGAGGCATCTAAACCTGATACTGAACCTCTCTCAAGCACCTTCTGGTTAGGTTAAGGAATATAGAGTTTATCGTATTGAATATACATCCTACTGTTAGATTGCTATTAATACTTTATATTTATTAATTCAGTAAAGAAGGCACAATATTATAATAATTATAGACCCATTAAAATAACAAGTATTAAGGTTGCTGTGTCTTAATATTGTCAAATGCATAACAGAATAATTATAGTGACTATGGTGGCCGACTAAGACATCTATATCTGATACTGAACCATACTCAAACACTACCTAGTCAGGTTAAGGTATACAGAGTTTATCATGACCTACTGTATTTTTTATATCTATGTGATATTATTAAATATTTTCATTGTTTATTTATTTATTTTTTAATTTTTTAATATTTAATATTAACTATTAATATTTTATAATTATTAATTCAGTAAAGAAGGCACAATATTATAATAATTATAGACCCATTAAAATAACAAGTATTAAGGTTGCTGTGTCTTAATATTGTCAAATGCATAACAGAATAATTATAGTGACTATGGTGGCCGACTAAGACATCTATATCTGATACTGAACCATACTCAAACACTACCTAGTCAGGTTAAGGTATACAGAGTTTATCATGACCTAATGATTAATATTAACTATTAATATTTTATAATTATTAAAGCAGTAAAGAAGGCACAATATTATAACAATTATAGTCACAATAAAATAATAAGTATTTATCAAATATTTACAAAATACTGTAGGATATTAATAATTGTCTCATTTTTTTTTCTAATTTTCAGAAATATTTTAGTGTCTCATTGTATTTTTATATATTTTAAGGTGTCAATAAATCCAAGCGGATTGATCCGGTGTATGGTAGTATCACCAAGTTCCACGTGGCTGGCTGTAGGCCACGCTTCTGGAGTGCTGACACTGTTGGATCTCAAGATGGGTACAGTAATAGCTTCGTGGAAGGCTCATGACGCCGAGGTAGTCATCAGTAGTTCACTATAATTTTAAAATATAATCATTTCCAATTTACCTTAGTATGTATGAAAGTGATTAGTCTTGAGTTCAATGCACCAATAATATTTTGTTAGTACATTAATGAAAATTTAGTGATGATTAAATTGTCATAAAAATCCTGAGACCTGCTCTGAGTTTGAACTTAATCTATTATTTAGTCATGCACCTAACTAACTTATTCATGTAACTATTTATTAGTATGGTAATTTCTTGTTGTTTTATTCACTTGCATGTTAAAATAGTCACAATATTCTGGGTGTATACGCTAAAGCATTTTATATTTATTTTTCAGATTCTTCAGCTTGTTGCTGTCGATGATCAGACCCTGATAAGCTCCTCCCTGGATCAGTTTATTTTTGTTTGGAACACCGTCGACGGGAAACTCAAATTCGTCCTAAAGTAAGAGGGTTTTCAACACATTTAATTTTTAACAGAAATAACGATTGTTGGAAATAGTTGTTGGAAACAAAATATTGCTTAATTTATTCCAACCAGTATAGTTTAGTTTATGAGCTCCTCTCATTTAAACAAGAGGAATTTTAAATCACTGGCACAATTAGTCATTGATCTGGGTTCAAATCCCAGTGGCAGTCTGAATTTTCCTGATTTGCAAAATTCAACTGCTGAATTTATTATTAAAATGCAAAATGACCTTGTATAATTATATACATATACATGCAGCTAATTCCTCAGTATTTTACCATCATATTGTATCATAGCTTTCATGAGGTTGTTTCTAGGTAAGGGAATATTTAAATGTGATTAGTTTAACATACCTGTTTTAAGGTCTGCGAGGGATTGGAATACTGTAGATCTTTTGTGTTTGTGTCTCCTCTCGCTGGTTTGGTCTTTTGCTAGACCGGTTTCTGCTGCTCGCCATCTTCATTAACGGTGTTAGTCACTGTTGGCACTTTGGCATCCTCAGACAGTACAAGTGACAGTGACAGAGCATCCAAAGTGCCAACAGTGACTGACACCATTAATGAAGATGGCAAGCAGCTGAAACCGGTCTAGCAAAAGACCGAACAAGCGAGAGGAGACAGAAACACAGAAGGTCTACGGTATTTAAATGTGATATTTGTAGTTAATAGTTTCCTTTAATTAAGTATCAATTTTTTTTTAGCCAAGTACAGAATTTATCTGGCGTCATTGTGTCTTTAAAAATTTAGCATATTTTTTTTAAAGTATTTAATTTTTAAAGTATTTTTTCTCGATTTCAGAGGTCCCAACGAGCCTGTACACTGTCTTGAAGTCCACTGCAATGAAGTGATCTCAGGTACAACGGGGAATAGGATTGGTGTCCACACAAGTGTCTCAGGTGATGCCTCTTTCAGTTCAACTCGACTGAGGTCCGACACCCTGAGGGGAGTGCTGACCTCAATGGCCCTCCTGCCACTCAACAGGCTTCTCCTTCTTGGCGCGGACTCCGGCAATATTGCGCTTATATGCTAAACTGATTTATACTATTCCTCTTTTTTTATATATATTATATATATATATGGCGTATGTAGGAATTTAAGAACGTTTGTATTACACTTCTGGGGCAAAGTAGTTCGGGTAACATGTTCCACATCTGTCTATGATGGATAGGTTGCCCAAAGTATTTTCTTTAGGGAGTAAATCAATTTGTAGTCCTTTTTCTACCGATATCCAGGGGATCCTAGCATAGAGTCTAGTTATCAATAGTTGAAAGTTTCTATTCTTGAATGGTATGATAACAAAAAATGGTTTGTAATTCTAGAATGTCTAGTTGATATATCCTAAATTGTTCACCAAATAATCACTTTTGATATACGGCTCATGCAATATTATGTCGTGTAAACTGTTTTTCAAAATTCTGAAAAACAATGTATAACATTTTGAACTTTTAGTGTGTACAGAGTTCTATCATATTGGCTCTGAAATATCTTGAGAGGTGTCTAGGTGTTTTAAATTGTGAGGTATTTATTCTCATTCTAGCGATAATTCCAAAAGAAATATCTGGTTACTGTAAAAACAGATTATTTATCACAAAAAATAGTAGACTTGTTGGTTTTCACACACAAGTAAATCACATTGCTGTACTCTATAGTGTGCATGCATTCCCTCTCTAAGTAAGCCTGAGTAAAATATTAAGATTAATTTTCTCAGTTTAAAAAGTTCTGATTTATGATGAAGTAAATATCTCAATAATTTTAGTATCGTACACAGTGTTCAGTAGAAGGAGAAATTGAAACTGTACACTTCCTGAAGGCTACATTTATTGTATATTGAAAGGTGAGAACCAACTTTGAACACGTAATATTTTTATAACTGTTACATCTCATGTTCATACAAATTTCTTTTTTAATGATACATTGGAGGAATTAGATAAATAAATTAATAAATAGCACTTTTTAATAAAAACTATTAAACTGATCTATGATTGTCTTAAGAAAATTAATGTTGTGAAATAATATTAATGTCCAGAAGTACCGATCAGTGCATGTTGAAAATGTTTGAACTAAAATTAATTATGTGTTAGATTTACTGAATACAGAAGTTTTTAAGTGGCAACAGTGAATGCACATGCTTTCAAAATTGCACATTGTTAATATTTATAGATCTTGTTGTTATGATAAATGTTAACTGTATTGTTTGTGCTTGTTTCTTCATAATCATTTAAGTATTATTTATTTACTGATTTAGTATTATTTGAAGGAAAGAATGATGAAGTGATACATTTTTTTTCTAAACATCCTATTGTTTATTTATACGGCACATTAAATTAAACAGATAGGATACTTGCTGTGTTATGAATTTTTTAATACACTGTTGCAATACAATGATCTGTTTCGAACCGAAATCAGGAGAAACAGTCCTAAAGTTAGCGATATAGCGATAACATTTGTAGTAAACAATTTAATAGGAAAACACGGGAAGATTTTGGGCCAAAATGTTTCAAATTAATCCATTTTTGTTTTATAAAATGTAGTACAAATTTTCAATATCCCCAAGAGCGGTCACGGGTTGTAACATTATTGTCAGGGCAGTGTTTTCATGGAACAGTGCCTTCAGAAACCAAAAAAAAAAGAAAACCAACGTGTAATTATGTTCCCTGATTTTGGCAATAGTCTGAAAATAAACTGTTATCGTAAGTTGTATATATAACCTTGTAACCTGAATAGTTGCCAAAGTGGGTGTATTTTCATATAACTTCTTTGTGTATATCCGTTGTGTATCATATATATGTGTGTGTGCACATGAAATGTAAACAAAAATTACATTTACACAATCTAATCATGACAACCAATATTCAAATATTAAAATGTTTAGTGTATTTATATATTGCCTTAATTTTAGGCAGATGAAATCTGCTGCGTTCATTGTGATTATTAATTTAAGAATGAATTTTTAATCTCAGATATAATTGAGATTGTTTAGTGTGTATTTTAAGGGCATTCATTAAATATCATTCCCGGTATATTTAACTACCTCTTAAGAAGAAAATATTTATTAGTACTTATCTGTATCTATTAGAATATTATTCATATAATTATTTAATGACTGTTATCCTTTTTTTTCGACATGAAAAGAAAAAATTATAAAAGCTAGTTATTTACCTTTCATAGTTTTACATTATGTAATTTTGGACAGTAAGGTACAGATAAAAAACTCTGTATTATTTTGCTTCTACTTATTTGCATTGTTTTCTGGGGAAAGTGATAGAAACTAAGGGCGCTGGTGAAAAATTCTCTTAGGTTCACATTTTTTTTTTGTAATGTGTTTAATGAATGTATCCACGTGGAAAAAAAGGAGCGTATGCTAAGATTAAAATGGAAAAGACTGTCCATGAGATTCCGCCCTTAGCGCTATATAATAAATATTGAATAAATAATAATATATTCCACTTTTCTTGGGAGAAGATAAAGTTATTTTGTGATATTTTTTCGGTTTAAAGCAATTGTTACATAAGTAATTCCCCAAAGAGGCATTTATATATATGTATAGTAACTTGCATTTCTGTGATTATATTTCATTGTATACATGAGAATAATATAAAATTATATAATTATGTTTTATTTATCATTATCACTACCTTCCCTCACTGTTTTCAAAATTTAATTAAAAAGGTATTATTAGAAAAATTTTTCACTAGATTTTTCAAACTCTTGCTTTAAGAAATAAGAATATCAAAGAAAAATTAATACCATATTCAAGTATATAATAAGAACTTGAAATCAAGGAGTTTTACAATGGAATAAAAAAAATAAAAAGGCATATTGATAAATGGTATATTAAAAAAGGTATATCAAGAAATATATATTGATAAAAGGTATATTCAAAACGGTATATTAAGAAAAGTAACTTCTTATAACAAAACACTATGAAATTATGAGCGGGGATTTTTTCATCAAAAAGCTGTGAAATTTGGCAAATTTCCTCTTTAAAACGGTACAGCGCGCGCCATCTAGCGGAGAATCGTGGAACCCTAACGACTCCCACGTCGGTTTAAGGGTCGCCCACGCCATCTAGTAGCCACTGCCCGAACTAACTGGTCGATGTATCGGCACCAAAGCCGTCCACCGGGATGTATCAGGAGAACATGAAGCCGCAGGAGGTAGACGACTCGGTCCTGATACATCGACCAGTTAGTTCGGGCAGCGGCTACTAGATGGCGCCGGCGACACTTAAATCGTCGGTCGGGTTCCGCGATTCTCCGCTAGATGGCGCGCGCTGTACCGTTTCTCTATTGACGACAATGCGAACTCCTATTTTTGTATCAGGAGAACATGAAGCCGCAGGAGGTAGACGGCTCGCTACTGATAGATCGACCAGTTAGTTCGGGCATTTGCTACTAGATGGCGCTGGCGACCCTTAAATCGTCGGTCGAGTTCCGCGATTCTCCGCTAGATGGCGTGCGCTGTACCGTTCCAACGAGGAAATTCACAGCTTTTTGAAACATTATTTTTAACCTTAATATATAATTTCTAATATACCTTTTTTCATAATTTCTTATAAAATTCAACGAGCCTGCTATTTTTATATCATGTTATGCAGATTAATACAAATTTAAATTTGCTAGTATTAAATAAGGCTTAAAAAAAACAGGGAGTGTAGCACTAAAATGTTTCATTTATTTACATATAAACATACAGTTTTAACAATTATAATTTTTTATAACATAGAATAAATTTATGTATATAATAAACTACAAATGTACTATTCACTAGTGGAGTACTTGAATATAATACAAATTCTGAAAGTAATCGTACTTGTTAAATTGTACATCATTATTAACTAAATCACATGGATTAAAGGCTCGAATGGCCAAACAAAGTCTTTCTCATTCTTTTTATCTTCGTCTGCTCAAACACAAATAATTTTCTTCGGACCGCGGCCGAAACTAGTTTTAGTGGAAAAAATAAACGTTCTCCGAAGGTATGAAAGGAAGTGAGAGTACGCCATCTTTTACATTTGGATCCGGATGTCTCCAAATGCCAAATGGAAGAGGCAGCACTGTTATTGAAAAATTATTGCTTCACTGAGAATCGTCAAGCGACTCGTCGTGAAGGAATCTAAGTCTATTTAAACTAAGCTCGAATTAAAGTCAATAGCCGAGAAGTCTCTTCTAACAGTATTGTACAACAGGAAAGCGGACCGTAGCTAAGGTTATATCAGAAACACTAACGTCTCCTCTGAAAGACGAATTAAACTAACTCTAGCGTTGAACTCTCTGCTTCTTCGAAGGCTTTTTTTTAATTACTGAGATTGCAGTTTATGATAAAAAGCGGAACAAAAAAAGATTTATTGTTAATTACAATTCTTATTTCGTAAAAACATAAACGTACACAAATTAGTATCGACATATACAAATATATATATAAACAGTTTTAAAAGTGTGTTAACTAGAGATAAAATATGCCTTTCATTCAGTATAATTACTTAAACTTAAATAGAATGCATTATTACACAAACGTGATACATTACTGAAATTAAAAGGAGAAAAAAATGGAAGTAAAGTAGAATAGGTTAAAATTATTATCACTGTGTCATCTTAAATCGTTATTTACAAAAATATTTATATATAAAAAAAATCAATGGCAATTATATTGGAGTGGACTAGTGAAATGGTATATAGCAAAGTGTGTTTGTGAGCGTATATATAGTGTATATTAATATATATATATATATACACAAATTTATAGTTGCCAAATCACTCTAAATTCAATTTCCCAAATAAATGTTATGGCCATGATTCTGCAATGAAATCTAATAATGAAAAAAAAGAAAATCCTACCGATGCTTAGAACACTACATCGTGGTGGAATTTAATTTACAGTCGCAAATAAATAAAATTCAATTCTAGTCAATGATATATTACAAGGGGAAATCCATAAAAATATTTGAAGAATTTAAAGAATCCCTCAAATTAATTATTTCAATATTTTATTATATTCCCCCCTGTCCGGGATAGTTTAAAATCGATTGTTATATTTTACATATCGGTTACGCAATAATTCCGACTACCTAACCTGGTCTAAGGTTTCTTTCAAAGCGGCCAACTGCTCCTCTCCAAGTTGTATTTTTTCGGCGATTTCCCTCGAATCTACCAATAGTTTAGATTTCATATTGATGAAATGGTCGTAGTCCGTGTACTCTTCGCCGGTCAAATAATTGTAGAGCATCGATGAGATGCTTTCGCTCCTCTTGTCGATGCAGGCTTTCAGCTGTTTGGCTTCATTCAGCTGTTCCAACAGCTTGTCGCGTTTCAGTTCCAAAGTTTTCTGTAAGAACAAAATGAAATGGACCTTTATGAGGACAAATGAAATTTTAAATAAACGAAAGATAAAACGTAAGTCAGAAATCAATTCTAAACAACTCGTATTATTGCCTGTATGAGGTAGAACTGTATATTTATTTACTGTTTGAATCAGAAGCTAAATTAATGAAGGCACTATATAATTTTATTATTTTCTGTATACTTTAAGGTTACTGAACGAGTGTTTTGATAATAAAATATTCGTATAATACTTATTACTATGCAGAGAATGATTTGACACAAGTAAATTGAAGGGAGCATTAAGGATGGCTCAAGGGAGTTTGATTGGAATCTCTGGAGTGTGTTGGCTAAGGTAAATTTTGATGCCCTTAATAGTAGTCTTAGTAGTCCTATAACTTAAATGTGTTGCGAATGTAACATTATCTTTTTATTTTTACATTATAAAAACAATTGTAGATTCTAGTGTTCTTCAGTATCCTTTTGCTGGTTGGGTCTTTTGCCAGACAGGATTCGGCTGCTTCGCCATCTTCAGTAGCGGTGTTTGCCACGAAACCGGTCTAGCAGAGGACCAAAGTGTTAGTCACTGTAGTACCAGTGACAGTGCAGTGAGGATGCCCGAAAAACATCCAAAGTGCCATGAGTAACAGACACCGCTACTGAAGATGGCGAGCGGCCGAATCCGGTTTGGCAAAAGGGGAAACCAGCGAGAGGGGACAGAAGAACAAGAAATCTACGGTATTCTATTCTGGCCTGGGAATTCTCCATTCCGGTCGGCATTTGCCAGAGTTTGGCTCTCTGAATCATTGGCCCATTCCCGCCTTCAGCCACCGCTCTCCAATCTCGTAGAGGCGTGAGGTCCAACTAGGTTTTCGATTATTTATCACCGGTAATACTATTTACCCTATCCTGGTGGTCGGAGGACAGCGTAAGCAGGGCGTTCTCGGCTCTGGCGAGTCGCCCCGAGAGCGCCAGCAGGAGGCTTGTGATGTGGCCGACTTCGCGGATGTGGAGCCTGAACTTAGCCGCCTCCTGGGGTCGGGCGACCCGGTCCACGCGTTCCGTCACCGTCGAGCCCAGAGCCTCGTTCACGGCCGTCTCTTCGCCAACGGCCACCGACTCCGACTTCAGCACGCTCAGCTTCCTGGTCAGCCGCTGCATCAGCTCCTCCTGTCCAAATCAAACAAGCGATAAACTTCAAAAGGGCGTCTCCAAAACCTTTCAGAGTCGAAGCTTGGGGAAGGAACACAAAAAGTCCACAATCCTAAGCTATTAACCACTTCCTAACCTTAGCAGACAATTATTGGGTCGTAGATGGTTTTGAATGCACGTATAAGATACATTCGGCTTCTCTGCAATGTCCCTTGTTGAACTATGGCATGGATAATTGCCTTTATTTGGTCATCATCGACCTCCACTGGACGTCCACAGCGCTCCTCATCTTTTAATGAAAAATACCCCGACCGGAATTTTGCGAATCAGTACTGACACTGCCGTTCTTTTAAGGCTTCATCGCCGTACACTTAACTTTTTATGAGCCCGCGAGGCATTAACACCTTTGCGAAAATTAAAAAGCAGAATGTGACGGAAATGCTCACTACGGTTCACCGTGTTTTACCGTTTTATTCACACACACAATTGAACTGGTCAATGTAATTTTGATACTGAATGTTTCAGAAAGGACCAAATAATAACGTATCAAAGAATCTTATCTGTGCAAAGATGTTGACGTACTTAAAAATACGCGACTTGTTGGTGAATTCCGCAATTACTTAGTTGCCAACCAATACTTTAACAAACCTGTTTTGAGGTCTGCGAGGGGTTAGAATACCGTAGATTTTGTGTGTTTCTGTCTCCTCTCGCTGGTTTGGTCTTTTGATAGACCGGTTTCGGCTGCAGCGAGAAGAGACAGAAACACCACAAACCTAAAGTATTTTCCTCTTACAGGTCGATTTATATCAGGAATTTCCCTATCTATTTCAGTACCTCTTGTAGGCATTTATTGCAGGGGTTTCTTTCTTTAAATTATATTTTTTACATTTAATTATGGTCTGTGATTTAGAATTATTTTTCCATGAATGATGGTTACTTATACCTAATGTTCTTGTAAGATATGCTGTCGACTTCCGGATGGAGTCTGTGTTATATTTCAGTATATGTTTCAGTCTACTTTTGTAATTTTTGCATTCGATGTGTTAACACCAACGCCGACTAAGTGAAGCGGAACACGACTTTTAGAAGTTAACAGAAGAGAGTGACAATTGCCAACGAACCCATTTCCTTTTGGTTACTAATAAACGTTGAAATTGGGCCAAAACATCCGAGAATTTGTTTTAAAATTAACATTAATTTTGATCTACTGAAAAAACACCGGTGTCGCTACCACTGGCGGTGCTAACGCTTGAGAGGAGCCGCTGTTGAACCGAATAGAGGCCTTGGGGACCGACAAACCTATTAAACCCTGACAATAACAAGTAGCCATTCAATAACTCTCTATTTTTATAAGCTACACTTATAAGAACGAAATCAATACGAATTTTAGAATTTTACTCAAGTCGAACTTATACAGTCTAGTATTACTGGTAATCGGATTTGAACTAAAATTAAAGTGTCCGAAACTTACAAGTAAGCCTGAACTTTCTCTCTGGAGCGTTTAATTCTAGCTGAAGTCAATCACAAAAAGGGAAACAGTATCTTTGTCTAGAAATTCTACTAAAAATTAATAATTTATAATTAAATAATTATAATTATATAATATAAATAACTATATAATAATATAATTAAATTAATGGCTTATAAAGGCATGTAAGTATTTTGGTTTCCTAAGACCTAAGAATAGTTTAGTTATTAACTATGAATTAATTCGTCGATATCTTTGTTATGAAAACATACTGAGGATTTATAATAATAGGGTTTATGTTCGTTGGGTCATGAACATCTCACTGGGGAAATCTACAGTCAAGGTGGCTCCACACTGGATTCCACACGACCTTCAGAAAGCAGTTGCGGTTTACAGATATCGGTTTTCAGGCTTCGCGGGTAAAATAATACGGCGAATAATAATTTTTCATACCGTAGATTTCGTGTATTTCTGTCTCCTCTCGCTGGTTTTGTCTTTTGCTAGACCGGTCTTTTGCTACTGAGAAGATGGCGAGCAGCCGAAACCGGTCTAGGGAAAGGCCAAACCAGCGAGAGGAGACGGGAACACACGAAGTCTACGGTATTCCAACCCCTCGCAGACCACAAAACAGGTATGCTGACATAATTTTTCGGTTGGGGAAAAAGGTAAGTGAACGCCAGTACCTTCTTCTGTTGTAGACTGGACATCGAACTGGGCTCCGATTGGGATGTCGTGTTGACCAGCGACATGAGGCGGGCCTTGCACTCGGAGGTCGTGAAATAGGCGTTGTTGCCTGAAAGGCTGTCGGTGCTCTTCCTGCTCGGACACACAAGAAAAAATTATTAGTAGAACATTTCTCCAAAAAAAAAAAAAAAAAAAAAAAACCCGAGTATATTCAAATTTGCGCCTGTATTATCCGTTCGCAAATATTTACACTTATTTTAGTTTGAAATACACATCGACTGATGTAATGAATGCCTGGATGAACACGGAAGTTTAATTAATCCACTTCAGGAAATCATCGCATTTTTATGAGATGCTACGCTGGCGCCTAAGCTCGTTGGCGAATGATTCCCGCTGCACATCAAAGAGGTTTAACTACGGCTACAGCGTAAGTTGTTCACGGCGTACAATTGTTAAATAGGTAGAAATAAATCAAACTAATAGAAGTAAATACGCCGAACTACTGCATTGATTAGATTCGACATTGATTTCAAGGAAACAAAATATTTTTATTTCTAAAACTGAAGGCGCCAATTCTTTTTTTGCAGGCAAAGGAATTTGTGCTCGGCCACTGTTATCGGTGGTTGAACACTGATTTTATAGAAATTTGCAAGAAACAAGGTAATATACTTACGCGTTCGATTGTTGGGCAGTAGCGGTCGCTGTTGCGACGGGCGAATTTCTCGATCGCGGTACGACGTCCATTCGGAACAGACCGGACACGTAGTCGGTCGATCTCTTCACTTCCGGTCCAGGAACTGTCAGCAGATTAAATATAACGTCACATTCGAGATAAATCAATACGGCCCGAACGAAAATCGGTGAGTCGGTGACGGAAACGAAACAGGTGTGCGCCGAATCGAAAACATTTGCGATAGAAAAAGCAATAACGTTGTACATATTTATTATTGAAATCAAAGAGTTTATTAAAAACGGGCGAAAACTCAATTTAGATAACAGATAAACCTCGGTCGATATCAGATACGAATACCGCATTGTGCAAGATCATTCAGAAAACAGTAGTCCATCGAACCGATTGGAACCGAGTGCGAAAACGGATGCAAGAAATCGTGCAATTGTGGTGAGAGATTCGTGCTCGTGTAAAAAAACATCCAGCGGATATTCTGAAAAACGTCTCACCGTCGGCTAGGGCCGAATCGCAACTCGAACTCTCCTCTGAGCGGGCATGGAAAACGAGAACATGTTTAGCTCAATCAAGAAAACATTTTCGGTAATTAGTTCGGAACGCGTGGTATCGCGTAACTGTGTGGGGAGAACCTCGGTTGTACCCCCCCCCCCCCGCTAGTCCGGTATTATATATGTGCCCATAATTATGAAAGTGGTCTAAGTCATATATTTCTGGTTTCGAGATATTTAATGAATTGTTTTCGAATAAATTAACAAATATTTTTATATTATGCAACATTTTAATTTAGAATTAATGGAAGTTTACTATGAATATGAAATTTTGTGTGAATTTCATATGAAAATGTTGTATTTAAAGTTTGAATTGACTTAGACCACTTTCAAAATTATGGGCACATATATCCGGGGATGTTGGCATCATTTTGTACCATAGTATTCGTGAGGTTGTTTCTGGGTAAGTGACAAACGTTCCAAAACGTCTGGAAAAGGGCAAGAACCCTACCAATTGGACTGAGTCGGTTGGTTTCCAAACACCCGGAGGTCAACCCGTGCTAACCAAAGTTCTTCCCACAGTATTACGCGATCCCACCTGTTCCCTATAGGGGGGAATAAGGGAAGTACGGTGGGAGGAGTGGGGCGTTCTAAAGACCTTTCAGTAGTTAGTTCTGCGGCGAGAGATAACCAATCGGTTAGTGGGCTTCTGACCTAGTATACCGTGGAGCCTGTGCGAGGGGGAGAGCTGGCTGGCCAAGTCCCTGGAGAGCTGTTCGCACTCCAACTCCTCCTGCAAGTGCCTCCTGGGGAGGGGCTGCGGCGGCTGCTGTCCCTGGGTGGAGGCGGCGGCTGCGGCGGCGGCGGCGGCGGCCTGGACATGGGGCGGGGGCGAGGGCGCTGGCGTCGTCTGCGAGGCGGCGTCGCTCGTCCTCCCGCTCTCGCTCGTCGACCTGCCCGTCGTCTTCTCTTCGGCGACCAGCGTCTCGTCTAAACAGAGTGTCGAGAGGACGCCAATTTACAAACTTAATTCTAAACAATCGATGTCGACATAAATTCGAAATAAAAAATCCTCGAGATTAACCCTTTGCACACGTATATTAATTGTTTGATATTCCTGTTCTGCGGTCTGCGAGGGGTTGGAATATTGTAGGTTCGTGATGTTTCTGTCTCCTCTCGCTGGTTTGGTCTTTTGCTAGACCGGTTTCTTCAGTAGCGGTGTTAGTCACTGTTAGCACTTTGGATGTTTTTTGGGCATCCTCACTGCACTGTCACTTTCACATGTACTGTAATGTTTGTCAGTCGTTTATATATATGTGTTTATATATATATATATATATATATATATATATATACACTTAGAAAACGGATTAACAAAATCGAAGATAAACATAACCCCCAATAACAACAACAGAACACACATATATATAAACGACTGACATACTGACAAACATTACAGTACATGTGAAAGTGACAGTGCAGTGAGGATACCCAAAAAAACATCCAAAGTGCTAACAGTGACTAACACCGCTACTGAAGAAACCGGTCTAGCAAAAGACCAAACCAGCGAGAGGAGACAGAAACATCACGAACCTACAGTATCCCAACCCCTCGCAGACCACAAAACAGGTATATTATATTAGAATAACTAATAATTTTTAAGAATCATATAGAAAAAATAAAAAAAATAATGTAGTTAATACAAAATAGTAAGAAACCGACATGTAAAAAATATAACGAATGTGAAATTGATTTGAAAAAAATAATCTAAAAATACAGATTCGAACATAAAATTCTGTGTGTGAATAAAATCCTTATATAACAATGCCTATTCAAATACATCTATTTATTACTAAATTGATTGAAGCTAAATAAACCATAAACCATGGCTAGTAAGCCATTTCAAAAAATTAAACATTATATTTTATAATGTTGTAATGTATGGTACCGACAAAATGAATTATGTCGCCTATATGGCGACATACGAGTGCAAAGGGTTAAAACGTCTGCATCCATTCAAAGATATTTACTCTATTTTGTATTTCCTAAGTGTACACAGAAATGCAGAATCGATAATTCCCAGAGTAATACCGAGAATTGCCTATAGATTAAATCCCCGTTATTTTCCATTTCTGGAATAACATTTGTTAGATATTATTTATCGTTATAATAGGTCCTGTAGAATGTATCTTCTTTCCAGTTTGTATGTAGTGTATTTGTAGAATTGCGGAATCGATAGTTCCCAGAGTAATACCGAGAATTGCCTGTAGATTAAATCCCCATTCTTTTCCATTTCTGGAATAACAATTGTACTTGTAACAATTATGTTGTTAGATATTTATCATCATAATAGGTCGTGTAGAGTGTGAATGTTACTTTGTGTGCCGGCTGTTTGTATGTAGTGTATTTGGTGAAATTTGTGTTTTGAACAGTGTTCCGCTCCTTCGGGCTATAGGGAACCCACCGAGATTATCCTGCGTGGAGGCCGAGACGGACTTCTTTTCGACTTTGGCCGTGGACTGTGTCGGGTCGGATTGGGCCCTCGGTGGCCTGTTGGATCTCTTGGCAGGGACCACCGACAGCGAGTAGTTCCTCGGCAGGGTCTTGGAGAGGGCCGCCGCCGCTGCTGTGTCCTTGTTGGCGCCGCTGTTGTTATCACAGATGGTGTCGGCGTGCTGTTGACTAGGGGCTGGGGACGGGGCCGGTGGCGGCGCGGGGGCGGGGGCGGGCGCGGGTGCGGGGGCGGTCACGGGGGCCTGCGGGGCCGCCGCAGCCGCAGCGGCCGGGGCCTGCGGTGCCGGCGAGCTCCTCGGCGCCGCCACTGGAGGTGTCGGAGCCGGCACCTCTTTCTCCAGGTCTTCTTTCTGTTCCAAAGCGGCCTTCTCTTTCTCCATCGAAGGCTCTTTGGGGAATTTCAAGATTTCCGGTTCCTTTTCGGGTGTGTTGTCCACTGAAAACGAGCACAATCGATACATTTGTTAACCGGAGACTTCATCTTGCATACGGCAAGGATTCTCAACTACGACAGATGTTCGAGTTAATTGGAATCGTCAAACTAGAGATAAGCATTGTTCATTTTCTCGCAATATAATATAGACATTTAATTATTTTATTCCCGCTGTAAGAATAAAATTATGGTCTAAGGCCTAAGAAGATCTCTAGGCCAGCGGCGTTTAAGCCGACGCGGGGGATAATGGGTGGGTAAAAGAGGAAAGGGACTGAACGAGTGGATTTGGATGTGGAGAGGCGGGAGTGGAATTTAAGGAAGCGTGATTTTGCGACTTCGTCGACTGTCGGTATGTTGAGGTCATTATGGATTGTTCGGTTAGAAACATACCAGGGAGCATTAAGGATGGTACGAAGGACTTTTGACTGGAAAGAATATAATTTACTTTCTTTTTATAAACGTATTTGACGCCATATACAATTAACCCCTTCCTTCTTTCTTACAGAAGCTTTTCAATTATATGTTGGGTTAGCCACTCCTCGGATATGCCAATTATGCGCGAGTGAAGTCGGTTTTAACTGCAAACAACAATGTGCAATCCGCGCGGACGTTTCCCAACCGCGAAACTCAAAACGCACCGGGCATTTATTGTTTTCTCCCCGGTCGGGGGCCACTTTGTGAGCACTTTGAAAAGGAGACCCTCTCAATGGGGCCGCTAATTTATCGGCCGGGTCGGAAAAGGCAGCCGCTTGAATTTGACTAATTGCGAAAGGGACGAGCGCTGAATTGGGACCGAAGCGAGAAAGTTCCTTTTCAGTGGCGGTGAGACAATCGAGCTTTACTCTGGAAGAACGAAATTTGAGAGCGGTGGCCTTATAACCCCGCATTTGGCAGCGGAATAAACTACAGAAATGAATTCTAATGAGTTTATAAACTCTTCTTATATAATTTTTCAATTAAATCCGCCAAAGTATAAATAAATACTTTTTTCAGAATTAAATCGTGAAGGGATAAAAAAAATTTACCAGATGTATCGATGATTCTTCCGCCGGTAGGTGACATGGTTCTCTTGTAGCTACCGTGAGGCAGTCCCTTCTCTCGAGGCTCCCTCCTGTACGACAAGTACGAAGCCTTCGACTGGCTCCTGCAACGAACGAGAATAAAATTAGCAATCATTTTTTTACAAAGTTATAGCTAAAAAAAAAACGGCGATCGGGATCCGGGCTTAATCGTAAATCCCGGTGCAATTTCCTCTAATCTCTAATTCTAACAAAATAACGATTCCGCGAGTGCCAGCTTTACGCGCAATTTGCCACCGTGAACAGGTTTCTAATAAAATAAAAACTGATTACGCTACAAGACCTTCGCGGAAAGCTGTCAGAAAATCTGGGGAACGGAACATCAAGCGGTTCCGGAATCGGCGGTTTCGTAAAAAAAAAACCCCACTCGAGAGCGTTCTCATTTTCATTATTGCTTCAATCAAACGAGTCCAACATCTTATAAAACCCATTTATAACTCGGGTTTATTAAAAGCATATTAGGGTTACGGGGCTATGGGCGTTACAGGAAAGGAAAAACCACTGCGAATTTAATTTATCCCGGCGTCAATTTAAAGAGTACAGTAACCTATATTCTATAGTATATACGCGGCATCATTCTTTTAAACATTTACTGGCAATAAAATCGGTTGTATTTATAAACTGGATGGTGATGACTGAATATTGGATATAAATGTCGTTAGCCGGTAGAGAATGACCACTATAAATTGATACTGGTAAATTTATTACGGAGGTATGAAATTTAGCACGCGGTCGATTACAGCGAATGAGGAAGGAATGGAGAGCGGCTCTCGAGACAAACCGAAACCTTTTCTCTCGGCACAGCGCGACTTTTCCTTTTTTAGATCGTTCCGTCCAGATAAGTATTAGAGGGACCAACAAAGTCGTGTCGAGGAAACGGTTCAACGTTACGGGAACAATTTACAGTAATCTCTCATTGAATAAACAGAGCATTTTTAAAAATATTTAATGCTCGACAGTGGCTTCTTCATTAGCCAGTTGCCGATTACGCATGTTGGTTGCCCGCGTGTTGCTCATATTGTGATAATAGCATTGAAGATGGCGAGAGGTCAAAACCGCGGTCCAGACTGTAAAGCGCCAACTAGGCCCAGGATAGGCGTTAAATCTGCAGCAATTTATTAAAACGCTGGGGTATTTTTGCACGAGGGCAAAGCGGGACCGTAACCCAGAGTGGGCTAAGGAGGGAGCGAGGTCCGAAGTGAATTATTCAATTAGGGCGTTCTTTTTATATCTCCCTAATTTAAATACTTCAACTGTCGCTTTTTCTACGGCTTGTAGTAGCTCTAATGTACAGGAAGTGTGAAACGTATAGACGGAAGCGTGCACGAAAGCACGATAAGTAAATAATTAAAATTCTTCCGGAACCCACAGACCAGAGGTATGTTCACCCTACTATATATATCGCGAGGTGTACATAGATTTTTATTTCTTACAAGTATAAAGCAATAATATTTTCCCCACCCTCTCGTACCAACTGTGATCATTTTAATTATGGATCGAAACATACAATCAATCGTGTGGTGCTTCGCGGATTTATCGATTTGATGGCCGAAACCGGTCTTGATTCAGGCGAATGAAATTATTTGATATTTTATTTATATTAATTGCATATTACTATTATTATATTTTGTGGGGCAGAGTTTGGCTCTGGACGCGCGGAACCGATAAACCGAGGAGGAAGACCAGAAAGTGGGGGAATTTTTCCGAGCGACGTTTCCCTCGTTGACACGGGTCAACGAACCCCCATTTTGATAGCCGGCGTTGTAGCGATAGTGTTAAGCAACTGGGTCGTAACATGGTCGCGACGGCCCCGTTATGGGAGGCCGACCTCAGATCGACCGTACCCTCTGTTACTCGGGTTAAGGTCTTTTGAACTTCATCTCCCGGCTTCGTCAAGCGGTGCTCGGGTCCACATCGAAGCCGTAAGATCACAATGCACGACGGACTCTTCGTTAAATTACATAATCCGTATTTATACAAGCGATTGTAGGAACATTTCAATAAACTTTTACTTCACGCATTTTTCGGTGTATATCTTGTCCTAGATCTTCTCGCTCAATTCCTTCGGGTCCAGTTACTCCCTCCATTTATTTGGTCCACGAGAGTTTGAAATACAATTATTCTTACTATCAATAAATTATTCACGTCCTGTACGTACGTCAATTGCCGATGATCATATATTCTACTGAAGACGGCGAGAAACTGAAAACTGAATTATTGCGAGCCAAATTCCATCCGTTCGTACAACCCACGATGACAAGCAGAGCCATGGAGGACGTTCAGAGGTTTGTACATTTTGAACGCACTTTTGCGCGAGTCCTTAACGGCGCTAGGACCGTACCGGTTGTGCGGAATCATCAGTGACCGGTCCTAATGACACGTCTGATGTGGATCGCGTTTCTTGACCGCGGAGGAGCTTTCTCCAGCAGTGGGTCTGCGCCCGAACGAACCGCCGTTCGAAACGAAGCCCCGGGGACACACGAGATGGAGGCAAATTGCGCTGACTTAAGTCCACGTGCTTGCAACTTGTCCGACGGGGCCAACGGGCGCCCATCGCGTGAGGTACCTCACGGGCGGGGAAGATCAACGGCATAGCAGAAAACGGCGGAACGGTCTCCACATCAATGAAAACGCAGTTCTAGCAAGAACATTAGCCGAAATTAGCGAGACCATTTCACTAAAGTCAATGAATTTATAAGGGCGGAATCACTACGGATTCGAGTAGTACATACACACGATGCGCAGAGGGGTACGAACGTCATCTTACAATTATCTCACTGCATTTGATGAAATAATCTTTGAAATACTGCCGACATAAACTTTAATTCACTTCCCTGTTGGCTCATCGCCATACTGTTTCCACAAATAAAATGAATAAACAACTCGGCTTAAGGGTCAAATGAGTTATGAGTTTGGCAACGAGCTATTTCCAGGCCGCCAGAAAAATGTCGCTATCGGAATAACGAAATAAATATGGTCCCCCATTACAACGCTCCGAACGCCCGCTTACCGACCGTTTAAAATAATTACTGAGTTAAAAAAAAAATCGATGACTCAAGCTTGGTGACTCAAGCCATGAGTCTTACACAAATTGATACAGTCGCCGATATTGTAGAATAATTGAAAAAGTAATAATTCTTCCGAACGAATTCTGTAATTCAGTACAGAAGAAAAGTATTTTACTTAAAAGTTTATTACAACAGATGTTATAAAAATTTATAATTTAGGCTGTAATTTTCATACAGCCTACAGAAATAAGGGTAATGTATTCCAGACACAGCGGGACCCCCAAATAACTTATAGGCACAGTTTACCAATAGTGGATTTAGGAATTCGAACCAGTCTAAATAAGACTGCCGGAAGAATGGTATCGAACTAAAAGCGGGCAGGCCCCGTAGAGCAAATGTGTCAGTAAATTTCTCCTCGTGGAGAAGGCCCGAAAGCCTTTCGTATTTTCGCAACAAGAAACTGGTTTTTCTCGAGACTCTCCGAAGGAATTTCAGAACACTCCCTGCTCTCCGGGGGGGTGATCGCGAACAGATACCGTTCTATTCCGAGCCGGGCGGGGCGGTCTACCAATATTATAGACTTTTCTCAAGAACAGTTCGAGATAAGACCGGTTCGGTTTCGGCTATTACAAATAAGTGTACTGTATTCCGTTAGCACCTGAGTTTATTGGTCGTAACAAAACAGCGATACAATTTGGTTTCAAATCTGAAATACGGAAGGCATATTGTAAAAAACATTGCTGTTTTCCTATAACGCCATTACGCTATTATTTCGCATGTTTTTAGGATTTTGTGAATAAAATATTAGGTGAATAAAAATTATAATGCAAAAATAAAATAAAGTAACAATGTTAATTAGGGAAAAATGTAAGAAGAAAACTCGACCATAAAGAGGTTCAACCGTGGACGAAAAAGGAAACTCGGAATACATTGCAGAGATCCCATCTCCGGACATTTTCGAGGAGAAATGGTTTCAGGACAATTCGGGCAATTATGCGAGAAAAAAAGCGGTACAGACCGATAAAACTGTATTGCGCAACGCGGGAAATAAGGTCGCCAGCCATTATCCGCCCTGTACCGATATGCGAATGTTAAAATTCCCATTGCGAAACTCCCAGTTGGGTGGTATGCGAGGGGCGGGGGAGGGAATCAGGTATACGTTCGGTCAAAGACTTTACAGTCCAGAAGAATTCAAAAGAACCACCCTCAAGATAGGGACCAGGGTCAAAGGCCAAAGTGCCTCTAATACAGTGCTAATAGCTATTCTGCATCTTACCTAAAATCCGATTTGAATTTCTTCCCTATTGGCATTCTGGGAGATGAAACGGAAGGTTAACATATAATTTTTGTAACAGAAGGAGCAACAATATATTCTGCATAAAATTTATAGTTGCAAAACTGTCTGAAAATTTGAGCGGTATTTAATGGAACTAGTACTTAATTTGAAATTATTATGTCCCTTCCAAAATTATTAGGGCATAAGATAACTCGTTAATATTTATTTCTAAAAAAAATTCAGTTCAACCTTAGATTCTCATTCGAATTTAAAGTATAAAAGAATTTTTTTATTTGTACAATCAATTATAACATAATTATGTGTACAAGTGTTGAGTGTATGTTTCTCACATGAATGACTTGACAAAAGAAACCCTCCAATGACGGCACTTTTCACAATGCACGAAATAATTTATGGTTTGGTATAGCAATTCTACGGGCTAAGAAGATCTCTAGGCCAGCGGCGTTTAAGCCGTATTCCTTAGGACCGAACCTTGCCTAAACTATTATTATTTACACCTTCGCAATTAGGAGTACAATTATGTTTGTCAGAATAAGTTAAACAAATTCATCTGGAAATGTATCGAAGACAACCGATCCAGCTTAGATAAATAACACTCTCAGAATAGTCACCTGAATTTATTATATTGTAAATTATTTTTAGGCGAAAACCAGTATCGCGCACTGTCAACACTTGTTTGTTGGTAAACTAAATAGATAAATAAATAATAAAAAAATATCCCCCGAAGAAAGTGAGGGCAGACACCCGGAACAAGGTGCCCGCGGGGTCTGACCCCCGCTCGCAGAGCATGTGCCAAGTCGGGTACGCTGCCAAACTTTTCTCCAGCCCCGTTAACACACATCACGGCTGACCGAGAATCTTACTTTTACTTTAGGGCCATTAACGAGAAACACTCGAGTTTTTAAATATATAGTAGGGCGGCCGTTGACGAAATCGGGTGGTTCAACTGGAAGGATTGAATAGTACTGAAAACGGTGGGGGGCCGAAAGCTCAATATCTGATATTCAATGGGCCCCTTTGCACAAGTTTAAAGCCAGAAAAAAATATTTCCCCGAAGTTATTAAGGCAAATAATCGAACCATCATCCAATCAATGATACCATTAGCATCGCTTCTCCGATTACATTTCTAATATACGTCGTAAAGCTGGACTCGTCAAGATAACGCTCCTAATAATGGCGTCACACCACGGAAAATACGATTATCATTCAGAAATATCTTGTCAATTCCTATCGGAATAGAAGTGTGGTCATTAATGGACCACAGGGCAGTTATGAGACGCATTACGAAAGCGCATCCTGTATTATTTTCGACCGCATATTTGGATGGCGTCGTTCAGATATTCAATCGAACAAGTAGGCCGTATATGACAAAGAGACATCCGACGTCGACGGTCCCAGAAGAATGTTTTCGAGCGATAGGAATAAAGTGGGAGCGCATATATATTGCGACCGGAAAGGTTACCCGGGGTTTGTCCCGACAATAAACTATACCGATAATAGCGAAAACCGAATATAGAAAGACGGCCTTTGGGGAGGGCGAGGGGGACTTGACAAATGGGCGACACAGTCTTGTGTTTGAGAGAAAGAGAAGAGAGAGAGAAAAAAATTAGTCAGGACTCAATAGACGGGGCGGCGGTCAACTAGTGCTGCCATTTGCATGGGAGCTTGGTTTTCTCCCATCGTGCCAAATACAGGCATAGAAAGCAGTGGGAAGGGGTGGGGACGAGTGCGGGGAGAGTCGCGTGCGAGTGAAACAAACATAGATATGATTGGGGCCCTACAGACAAATAAATAATATTAATTATTTTTTGTTCTCAGTATTTCTTTTTGGCGCGATTTTTGACATTGACTGAGCGGCTTGAGTTGTTTCCTATCACTCTCCTTACTGAGAGACCAACGTCCATGGCGTACGAGAGGATTCGAAACACAGACTTCTGGGTACCAAGGCTTCTCAATAATAATTTTTCATTTAACGCACTAACATTATTTTTGTTGTAACGGCGCTTGTTGAAAACCTAATTGCAAATATTACATCATATACATGAATTTTGATAAGGAAACATAATATTACCGCCTAGAAGTTTGTATGACCCTTCATCCTTGTCTTGGATTAAATTAAATACAAGTACTTGTAACACCCTATTACATTTACACAGAAATTAATATTCATGGCTTAATTTTTCATTTCTACCCGCCCTACCTATTCCTAACTTGGTTTCGGTCCCTCGGTGACTTTAGTAGCACACGAAATCCTTTCACTTTGCATTCGTCCCGTTAACTGTACTGCTCGATTTACAGCGTGCAATTACAGTTTAATCTCTCGTCAGGATGATCCCCGCGAGAGACCGGAATCCGGTCTATTTCGAGACCGAAAAAAATGCGGACCCAGTAAATATATATATAGCCCCCCTCATTTGTCGTACTCCTATGAACTTCATCCCCGACATAAATACCTTAAGGGGCTCAATATCGATTCGATAATTGTTTGTTTGAATTACCATAAAGTGTATTCTCTCTGTAAATTATCCCGCCGGATTTCACCTCCTCCTAGGCCCGATGGAGGTCAGTTGGGGTTTCGCGAACTTTCCAACGTGTCCCCCAGCCCGTCCGACGGCCCGAATATTGACGAAATATTATCTCGAGAAATATTATCCCAACTGTTCGGAAACTGAATTTGTTGAGAGCGCTTTCACGCTGCACGAGCCGCTCAGGGCAGCCCCGGCTATCTAGGACAGACCAACGGCCGGGACTAGTTCTGCTAGTCGACTCCTCTCGTATAGGTTTGTCGCGGAGAAAGTGCGATGGTAAATTATATTTTTTTTTCTTTTATCAATTCGTTTTCCTTCTAACCGAACGGATGTCCCCCGATATGAGCCTCTGACATTAACCCGGACCGCCGCGCATAAATTAAGCCACAGTCGGTAAAGCACGGAAAATATCAAACTTTCCACAAATCCTAACCGATCATTCCACACTAGTGTTACTTTCATACCAAGGGTACAAGCCGCAGTAATAAGTTGGACTAAGGGCGGACATAAAAGTTCCTCGAATAAATTTCTCCTTTTCAGAAGAAAATCGTACCGCGGAGCAATTGGTCATAATTCGATACATTTTTTTACACAACAACTATTGTCCGCAGACCGATTACGAAATAGTTTCAAACAGCAGTCACAGTTTCAACATAAATATTAATTCGTCCTTCGCCTAAATAGGGGGCCATTTTTTTTTCCGATGCGGTTACCGCTCAAAAAATTCTTTGCCCTAATGGTCGGTCGGCGGCGGGGCGGAGCTGCGGTCGATTTCTCAAGCGGTCCCGAATAAGAAATAACGAATTTCATATAATTATTATCCAACGACGGAGGGAATAGTACGCGGAAAAATGAGATGGCGGGAATCGGAACAGTGCCCAAAATCCTTGGAACGATCTCCATGTTTAGGCATCGTATTCATATTCATATTACTAAACCATGAATTCATTTGAAACACGTATATAGAAATTATGTATTTCCATATATTATGTAATATTTTTTGTCAGGACCATGATGGTCATAAATAAATAAACATACATATGATTATCAGAGCGATTCTGCTTGTGTATGGACATTTCCGCCAAATCTATATGATCGAATATACTATAAGTTTTCTAGAGTTCCATGAGATCCATTCTCAACAATAAATATCCAGCCCGCAACATCAACTTCCACAAAGTTGGGTCTACTATCGTCGCCGTAAAGGTTTCTCTAATAAATGGCATTTACGGCTGTCCGGACGAATTGGATTTCAGATTTTTCTTTTCCGATTTTGCAATCGAAGAGTTCGAAAAATCGGCTCTCCGACCCGTTGCGACAACGGCGCCGCGACAGGATAACGGCGGATTGCGCAATTAGGCGGCAAAAAGCCTTGCGGAAAAACTGGCGAAGAAATAATAATGGGGCGGCACTGGGGAGACTTTAACGCCCGACCGTTATTGGCCGGACATGCAACACGCTCCGCTGGGAGGCTGAAACCCAATCTGCGGTCTCGATATCCTGGCACTGCGCAAAAACAATAACGGCCGAAACAATATCTACAAACAATAGGAGGGCTTATATTTTGAATGTTTTGAAATTATTCTAATTTCAAACAAAACTACCGTATTCTTCGTTAATATGGCGACAAAAATTTGTTTCAGTGAATTACACACTGGAAATTTGTCCTTTCCTACCTGGCACGTTGTCAAATATAATTTTTCAAATTTTTAACATGTTCTAGACCAGAAGGTGCACGCAATGAGATCCTTTCTTCCTGCACGCGTAGAAACCAGATCCATGAGTGGCCACGGGAGGAAGCCAAGGACACGCTAACCCGAATGGAAACAATACCTGTATTGGATAACTGATGTTTAACTCTAATACGGGTTAAAGAAACATTTCCGAGCTAATAAATGTAGTTTGGCAAGAAAGAGAATGTTAAATTCGATGCGTTGTACAGACACCAAGTGCTATACGGCCTTCGGCCTCCGTTTGCCGTTTTGGTTTTATGCTAGGACGATTTTGGCTGTTCACCACCTTCAGTACAACTCTATTTACTGATTAAAGCTGACTGAGCTTTCACGACCCGTACCGGGGGGCGTGGGCCGAATTCGGTGAGCGAGATCGCGGATATTCCAAAACACCGGGAGACCGGCATCTCGAAGTATTTACTCCAAATTAACACAATACAAACAACAGAAATCGCTGACAACTCCAAATTGGTTTTTAACGTCGTTGCGGTAAACGTGTTTGAAACGTCCCCGACTATCGATTTTGAAAACAATAAAAGCGTCCCAATAGAAAACTTTCCAGAATAGCGCAACGGAAATCTCTTTCTGGAGGAAAACATCCTGATAACGACTGCCAAATAGGTATTAAACTGCTGTTCCATTAGGGAATAAACAAATACAAACAATTTTATTCCGGGAATAGATATGCGCGGGAAGGGGTTTTCTTGAGGTCCATGTGCTCTCCGGGACCTTGCATTAATCCAAATATTACACTTTGTTATATTAGAATTTCAATATTTTTATTACTCTATTTAACTTCATTTTTTTTGGTAGGATTTAAACTCGGAATGAAAAACATAAAATAGACATGCCCAATTAGGTCGTAGAGTTGTTCGCATAGGGATCGAAAGCGCTAAGGCGGTGGCTCCTATTCTATACTAAAAATGGAACGTTATGTGTATATTCGCGATTGTTTATTCATCAAGTAATCGGTATACGGACGGCTTCTCGTGAGAGTGACAGGTTCCCTTGTTAAGTGTAGAAATGGACATGACTGCTTAGATAACTACTTTCAACGGTCGCCGCTTCCTTATGGATTCACTGGACGGCCACGGTACGGAACAAATGGAAATGATCAAACGGAGCTGTTGTTACAGTGTTCAGTTTCATAACCGAAATATGACCGCGAGCTGCCGGAGCAAGTTTCCGCATCGCCCGTCTGAATATTCCGAAACCGAGAATGGGCTAGGCCGAGAGCATTGTGTCCCAACATACTCGGTTGGAGTCTAACGACTGGAACAATTCCAGGCAATAAAGAAGGACTGCCGCCGTAAAGTTTTTGGGGGCAAAAACGCGATCGGAAAACGAATTAACATCAACCAGTCAACGGGGGACGACTCAGGGAAGGTTTCTCTGAAAATACACATTGTGCACGTTTAATTAATTAAAACTCTAGGGGTGTCTGTTATGGCCAAATAGTGGCAAGGTGTGAAGGGGTTTGAGCTTACGCTTGAGGCTGTACTCATATTATTGGACGAAATTTCATACAAATTTATTGGGAGGTGTGGCAATTTGTCAAGTAGGACCTGTGATGAGGTCCTCATTCATAGAGATGCTATCTAAACTCATAACTATATCAGTATTTATTCACTCGAATCCGAGACATATTCTTTTTTTTTGTAAATGCACACTTACCGAAAGTGTCGGCAAGGCAATCATCCTAAGCAGGCGTCGCCGTCAGGACAACGCTAAGTCGGACTTGGTCGTTATAGCAACACGCGATTCGTGCGTCCCGAACCCACCCCCCACCAGATCGACACAACTTTCATTTCAAAACTGGTTTTCCGCAACGGTCAAACGTGACGGGTGAGTCATCCGGGAGCGATGAGTCATGCGCGCAGATCGTAAGGGAGAGATAGCGAACGGGAAAAACAACAATGTTGACGCTGGACATTTTACGGGGGATTCGAAGTCGGTTGGGAGGAGGGGGGGGGAAAAGAATTTGAAATTGGGAATCGAAAATAGACGAGTCACACAACCCATCGAAAAGGACAATGGAGGATGGCCCGAAGTAGGCGTCGACGAATTGCGGGAGAAACGCGCCTAATCACGACAACGATACTTCGGAAGAGGGATACCTCGGAATGAGTTGGGGGAACCTGAAAGTCACGAAGCTTCGTCACAACGAAGAAAACGACGGAAAATATTCAGGCCAGCCGATTTGACAACAATTTCTAACAGGTTATCCGAAAAACACTATCTAATGAGAAAAGGTGCTTTCTGAATTATCATACATAATCGAATATCTGAATTTAAACAAAAACTATTGATTGCACAACTGCATAACTTATCTTTGTATATCATTTAAAATATGAAATTGGAAGCAGTTACAACTATAATTGTGCGTAAAACATAAATTATATGTCTTATTACAATCTAATATTACTAGAATTAATTAATTACACTAAACTGTTAATATTTATTTCATCGAGGTTCTCAGGATTTAATTATAATATTTTATTGAAGTTTTGTTAAAATTATATTATTTTATATCAACTATATTGAACGAGATCAGTCGACAGGTGGTCCCTATTATCCATCATCCAGGGGCGCGTGAAACCCGATATCGGACTACAAACAATATAACGAGATTAAACAATTTTTGCGAGCCCAAAAGTACAGTACATTAATTTTCCTCCTCAAAAACTGGGCCCACCGTTACGGGAGATTGCAGGAATCGAAGATCGCCGCCGTAATAACAGGGTTCGGATCGTTAATGAAAAACCTGTACCGCGAAAGCCGCGTTTTCTATTGCGTACGGCAGCGGGGGGTATTGGTTTTAGGGGCCGAGAGCCGAACAACAAATATCCCAGAACCGACTTTCTCTCGCGGGTAAATTAATCAGGTGCAACGGCAATATTGCAAGGTTTCGGTTTCAAGTTCGGAAACTGGGCAGGTGCTCAAGGATGGAGCACTTAATATACTTTAAGTATAGTAATCTCTTAAGCCTTCAGAATGTTACTATCAGGTGCTTTACAAAAAGGACTGATATTAAGTTATAACCATACGCTGATATTAATTAAAAATATTTTGAGAACTCTAAAAATACATCCTGTTACATGACTAACAGCATCGTTTTTACAGTTCAATTATATCAATATGGCACCAATATCGATTGCTCCTTTCATAAATCAAAATAGTTTTTCAGGCCTTGATCTCCGGGCGTGAAATGTCCGGAAACCAATGCAAGAGAAAGCAGCACGGATCTAATGAAAAACAATACGGAAGAAATACACCTTCCATATACCTGCAAGCTTAAATATTCTCTGGTACTGTGGAGGATTTCCTCGGCCAAAAGAACGGGTTTTTTTCTTTTTTCGACTGCCTTCCAGTTGAACGGAACGACCCCGTTTATCTCGGAGCCGGATCGGCGGAGCAGAAGGGCGCCATTAGTTTAATTGCGGCCTAAACTGAGCCCCTCTCCCCTGGAGATAAGGCCGGTAACTGAAGCGTGATCCAACCACCCCGTCAAGAAGATCACCCGGGGTTCAACGCCACCTTATCGAAGCGGGTTCTCGTCTCTCATCAGTGCAGGCTAGGGATACTAGCATCCGAAACACTGATCAGCCGGAATACGTTATACCTTTTGGATTCCCCGCGACGAAACTCGAGAACTCTCCAAAAACAGTCCGGAAAACAAGCTCAACCCGGTTCGGGCATCGGACCGCAGAGCCAAGTAAGGTCCAAAAACGCCCCAAGTCCGTGAGATAAATGCGGATTCGACGAGACATTAGAGTCCGGTTTCGGCCGGAAACTGGACCCTCTCCAAAATAGTCCCGGCAACAAATCGTGACTCCTTTTATCCGGGCCGAAAAACCACCGGCAGGGGAAAGATTTAAAATAATATTTTATTATTATTTCAGTCCGCCGAAACATATTTCAGTAGATAAGACAGAAACGGACGACGGCGGCATTTCAAAACCTCGTATCAGGACCGGAATTTGATTTTCGGAGAAAACGCTGTCCAAGAGAAGAAGACCAAACGAGGCGTCGCTATAGGAAGTCGAGAATATGAAGGATACGCTATTCTCAATTCCAAATATTGAAAATATAAATTTCCAGTGATTATTATTTATGTATTATGACATTAAGGTATTATTTGGATTCTACCATTCTCATCCAAATTCTGAACTATTATGAGCCAAAAAATACTTCAATCGAATACTCCTAAGCATTTTATTCTAAGAAGCTATGGTCCAGAATGACTTGGGATTCACAGTTATTTTTATTTTTACCAAATAATGAGTAGATGCAGTCAGGCATTGGTACACTACTCGAAGATAACGAGAAGCCTAAACCGGTATAGCACAAGATCAAATTAGCGAAGAAGACAGAAAGATTGATGATATTGCTACTATTAAATTTATACGTAACGTTGTGATTAATTATATTAAATAAATTATATTTATATAACCGTGGTTCGAGCTCTCCCCCGGGACAGATGAAATCTACGGCCGCCACACTAGGGCAACAGAGACGACAACAAATTTAAAAAGATGTCGGGGCCGAACCATATTTCAATAGATAAAATAAAGTCTTAGTCCAATAGCTTTCGAAACTCGCTGTCCAGGACCGGAATTCGGTTTTTGGAGAAACTCCAATTGTCAATAGGAAGAGTCCTCAGCCCCTCCCCCGATTAACATAATAGGAAAAAGTCGCGACAACTATTTTTCTATTTGGACCCCTCGTAGGCGTCGGAATTCTCTACTCGGGCGTCTATTTCGGACTCGAGAAAGCGGTATAAGGATGTAAGGACAGGGGGTCCGCTGTCCCGTTCGGTCTCAGTTTCTGAGTCCCTGACAGTTTCGAAAAACGGTCTCCCAATGGATTTTATGCTAATGGGCGGGCATAGGAAATGAGTTTTCGAAACATATCTCGAATCGCCCACACACCCTTTTCTTCATTTTAATCGCCCTTTCATTCAACCGCACTTCAATGGGACAGACAATTATAGAATTTTACGATTCGGTATGTTCGAAATATCCGGGTTTTGGATTCTCGTTATCGTCCACGGTGTTCGGCTGGCATCGCAGTACATCGAAGCCGCCGATAAAACACTTTAAAGTATCATTTAAAACAATCGCAAAAACTAATTTAATGGATATCCATTTATCAGTGCAGATAGGTCACTACAACGTCATCCGAATGTATGTGCAGAAAACCTCAGAATATCATTCCATACATTGTCATGTGAAGAGGAAAAAAAATAATACAGAAGGTTTGAGGGCTCTGTACACGCCAAAGAGAAGAGAGAATGAACTTAAAAAACTGTCTAACCTACCGGAACTGCTTCATATTTCAACGTTATCCTTTAAACGTTACATTTAAAATACAAACGAAAGTTATATATATATATCTTTAATAATGAGTTCACTAGATCAACAGCGATAGTAGTATACAGATATTTTCTTAGGTTGATATTTTCGAGATATCTGTCGGTATTATTTCTTCTTCTTTGTTTGCGGAATACTTATCCGTGCGCCTCGAGATTTTTAGTTTTCAGTACAAATTCCGGACGGTTAATTTCTGAAAACTCAAAATAATATCTTCCTTTTTCTCTGCAAAAATTTTAGGATTCCTTTCGCACCTACTGTATATACAGTTGTTGTAACGGTGTTTATTATACTCCGGAGAGGGGGAAGAGGAAAAAACGGGTGGATACGAAACGCCTCTGAGGTTTGATGTTGACGGCGGTATCCGAAAACGCCGGGGTTGACAACCCGCGGCGGTGAAACCATTGGAGGGGCACCGTTATGGTCAGATGCCAGTGCGATCACGTACCCGGCTTCATTCTTGTCCCCTATTGTCTGGTCGCCTTACCAGATCCGCAGTCTGTTCGCCGTTTGTATACCAGTTAAATGGACATTAGGGAGTCTCATCGGGTAGGGGGGGGGGTCCCTGCAAAGGCTACTAATCCGAGGTCCGATTAAATGCTTTCATGGACGGAACAAAACCGATGATTATGCCATGATTAGTCCCCAAATAAACGATTTATAAATCATTTACTCGACCTTCTTAAATGGGGAAAGGCAACCTGAATTAAGCTTTAGTAATTAGGCCTATTCTGATTCATTTCTGACGCCGACGTCATTGAAATATCGCAGCTGTGTAAAAATCTAACCTTATAATAGAAAGTACAAGAAGAAAAGATTCTACATAATAATATTTAAACAATGACAGCATTTTAAACATTAAAAAATTTGAATTGAACGCTAATTTATTACATGTTTGTCTAATACATTGTGTTTATTATATGTTTGTCTCCTTGTGAGCTGTTGTATCAGGTCAAACGAAATTGATTTAATAATTTTTCATTTATGTTTTTATTTACACTGAATGGATTTCTGGAAAAATTAGTTTCTATCGTACCTGTATAGATCCAAGTATAATATGGCTCGTGTGCCGCCTCGCTTGTCAATCTTCCGCACGTCGCAATGAAATACACATAATGAAAGTGTTTTACTCTCTATCGGGGCATTATACTTTCTACGTTTTACACCGAGCTGGGAACTTTCTGATCCACGGTCAATTTTCAAAAAGCATAAACGACCGCCAATATCGACGGTACGTGCGTAAACCGGTAAGCGATCGAGTGATCGCCTATCCCAGGGGTATACCCGCAGAAAAATTCTCGAAGCAAATAGATTTTTTAATCCTTCTTCTAAGGATTTTTAATCTCAAGGCACTAATTAAAAGTCTCTAACTGAGTAAATATTTCACGAATGCTTGAGGATAGGGATATTGTTTACACTTTCGACTCAGTATACTGAGTAATTCTGATAACTACCATCAATTAGATATAAACTTACTTTATTCGATGGACGAAGTAAAATACTAAATTGAATGCAGAATATAATTTGTGTATAATAGGCAGTAAGTCTATATAACTAATACAATGTTGCACATATAAAAAAACTGGTATGATAATAGGTTAACTGGTTTAACAGGCAGTAAATCAAGAACACGCGACACAATCGACCTTTCCAATTCATTAATATAGTCGATCGCAAAAAACAATAAAGTTCCTTTGTGCCGTATTTACAATGTAAATGTATGTAATGGAGAGCAGAAACAAAGGCGCAAAAAGAAAGGAAAAACTAAGGCCTCAAATGAGTCCGTGAGGCTCATTAAGTCTCGAGAGAAAAAACTGCGTTAATTAGTTAGGGCAGAAAACTTATGTTACTGCCTCCAAGCCAAGGTTGGAAGGAGACGACGAGGGCCACATCCAGAACGCATTGTTTTTTCTTATACTTCTCTTCCTTTCCGGGGGCCAAATGGACAGTTTTGTCGACCACACTTCAACGGAATAGTGTCAATGCTGACAGGATGCTTCAGTTATTCGCCGTATTACCAATGGACTGTCACTGATGAGGGCGTGAAACCGGTCTGGCTTAAGACCGAACGGGCGACTGGAGAAATTTTTTCGATAGCATTTAACCGTAATATACTGCGTTAAAATAGTACGCGTAGGAATTGGAAGCACTGTCGACGCGATGGGTGGAACGCAATTTTTGGAAAGACGAAAAGGGATCGCCCCCGTATAACAACCGGTTGCCAAGGTAAACAAAAGGCTGTTAAGCCGCTGAATATTCCCCGGACAAAGACGGCCTAACGACGGGTCCGTTAGGCCCGCTGATCTACTTACCGGTCTATTGTTCAAGTATCGAATACATCATCGTGGCAGTATGCGGTATGGGAATAAGCCGACGGTTCAAGAGTATAACACCAGTTGAATAGAGAAAAAAAGAAACACTTTGAATTTACTTCGGAAATTTCATTCATTATTAACTGCCTTAAACATTATCGGAACCAACAGGTGAAATAATTTTATTGCACCGAATAATAAAGCGTGACTACATTCAAGGTAGACAATGACGTCATTTCTAGTGGCATGTCTTTCTCTGGTATTGCACGCGCAATTAAGTAATTATAATTATACGAAGCGGTATTGGAATAATATGTTTGATGTGCTAAAATAACAGAGATAATAAGCTACTGGAAATGAATCAAGGCGAGATCAGACCCATCGTCGTGTTGAAAACCGCCTGGCAACCGATTCCAAAATTCGTTCGGATATATTGGATAGTATAATATATCCGATGGGAAGATATTCGGCCCTGTAAAATGCTGAGTCGGAGAAGCGACTCGAAATCATTTTAGATACCCGGTATACCGGAGAAAGTATACTACCGACTTCGGAGGCCGAGAGTGAGGCCGCTCCAACAACAGTAAAAGTGGGACCGAAAACCTCACATAGATAGCAAAACGGCAATTAGCCCCGGCCCCAGACAACCAGTTCTGTACCGGCGTTATATGATTCCAGTAATTTAGACATACTGATCACACATTAATCTACATTTAACTATGATTCTTGTTGATAATATTATTGTGGGTGGAAAAATGAATAAACCACTCGATCTTGCTTAATGACACCAGAAACTGTCCTCAACTGGGCATGATTCACCAGAATTTCCTACATTTGTGATAATAACCTTGTTATAAGCCTAACCCTGCTCTGGGGGTATCGAAAACAATTACGCCTCTTCTACCAAGGGAACAAGGTTAAATGGGTATTACGACATTTTTGGTGATACACACAAAACGTAATCTCTTGGCGGCGCTATGGGGGTACAAGGTCCCAAAGTGGAGGACTTGAATTGTAAACGGGTCATGTAAAAAAAAATTAGAATAAAATATATATAATCGATTATGTACGAATTCATAAAACGACCTTTCAATGACTAACCACCATTCCCATTAAACAAACGGATGAAATCATGGCCGAAAACATGGGTTTGTTCCTCTAACACTGAAAACAACTACTGAGGATGATAGAGAGCCGAAACCGGTAACGGCCGTAACGTTAATGACCGTGATGGGAAGCCAATATCGAAGTAAACGATCAGTAGAAATTAGGAAAAAGATATGACCCTCCACTGAACATCCACGCGAGTATCATAAAAGAACTCAATATTGATCGTCCGATGTGTTCCTTTTTCCGGTATGTTTCGCACAGGGAATTACACCGGTTAAACTGGAGACAGTTTCAGCATTTGTAATTACCGGGGTACGTTATTTGAAAACATAAACATTTATGTCTGTGAATAAAACATGATTGTTGGCCCGGCCGGTGGAGCTGTCGCATCAGCTCGTCTTGTGTCCCCCTTTTGAAGTTTTTTCAAAGTGTGTCAAACCGATTTCTAGAAGGTGTAATTAAATCGTAATTGAGAGCCCTCGATTATTAACCGGAGGCGGCAACCCGTTTCTCCCACTGACACTGCCCCCGTCGCCCAATGCTCTTTTAACGCCTCCGATAATACACTTTTAATTCGATGCCGAGAACCGACACGTTATCCGGGGACGTTCGATGGGACGGAAACATTGTTGTGTGAACTAAGTCGCTACGTGGCAGAACAGATAGTTTATTTGGAACCTCTTTGAAAGCCTGCGAGGCTTTAGAATACTACGGTTTTGGTAGACCGGTTACGGCTGATCGCCATCTTCAGTACTTTTCCGTCAGGAGGTTGCCGAGTCACTTTTGGACGCTTGTGAAGAATCCTATCTGCTCTTTCAGTGGTCCACTGGTTTGTCACAGGAGATGGCCGAAACCGGTCTAGCAAAATTCCAAACCAAAGAGCGAACTGGCAGTGGATCTTCAGTGAAGACCCCAAAAACCAACAGATAATTACGCCCAATCTCAATTTGGAGCGACACAGAAGCTTCGAGTGTCAAGAAAGCGTTACGAGGTTGCGGTGATTGAAACCCGCTACACAATACCCTCCTTGTACACGCCTAATGTATGGAATGTTTTACCATATCATGAATTAATATTGTCAAGTCATGGCAAACATGTTTCCAAATGGACCTGGAATTCTAAAAATATTTTCTACAACCGAAAACACAAATAGCGACGGCTTGGAACATCACCAGTAGCTACAGTAGAGTTAGCACTTAATTTTTGTATAAATGTTTATTTTTTAGAACACCAGTTCGCTGTAGTTGCAATATAATGAATTCATCTCCAAGCGATATGATTCCGCATTTCGGGAGACAGAAATATTGCAGGACTGATGATATTCCAAACCCTCGCAGCTCCTCCAACAAATACCTTAAATTTTCATGTAATTAAATATACATGGGGCAAAAACAGTGTTTGAAATTTTCGACGAGGGAAGATCCCAGATGCCGACACTTTTTCCTGGCAAAATTATCCGTCGGCCGGAGAGTTAGAGTTCATCACTTTCGCGAAGAAATTGACTCGGTCCCGGGGCAAATGGAAAACTAATCCCGAGGAGAAAGTCACGCTCCTATCGGCATGCAGCGAGGAGGTCACCCAATCCACGGACAACACCTGAAGACCGCGAATAAGGTTTTACCCGACGGGACGCTCAGTGTGTGCGTTCGCGTATCTACGCGTCAGTTAGAGCTAATTGAGACAGTTAACGACCTTAACTCGGCCCGCTCGCCCGCCTAATCGTCACCATTAGGGAGTTTAGTCATCATTTATAATCCGACCTATTATACAATTGGCCAGTCACTTAAATATACAATTTCGAAATTTAGTACCACTTCAGGAGCACAAGACAGACGTCCTGAAATCAGTAGAAACGAGTACACGATATACAGCCTTATCTGAACCCATTCACTTCAATGGATTCATTCTGGACAGAGTCAACATTTTATTCTAATACACTAGGAAAGTGTATTTGGACTTATAAGAACTCCTTAAATTCTAGTCTCACACTATACCGCCCTAAATAATTTTATGATCGGACAAACTTATCAGGTACAGGGAAAAAGCTGTCTGAGCCACTAAGGGCTCAGATTCGTAACTAAAAATTACTATATGGACCTACTTATACTATCTGATTGACGCTAAATCGAACTATGGAACTCTATGGAAAGTTCGCCGACGGAGCATGCTAAGTCAGGAACGATGTACAATCCGGTAGGCTTCTTCGTAAGAACTCAGGAGGAGATAGAAAGCGGAAACCCGTTTTATTTTCTTCACCGTCGGTTGACCGCGGACAGTGAGTTCGATTTTGCCCGGAAGTGAAAATGGCACCGCCGTTAACTCCCGGTCGCGGAGATAACGCGAAATGGGGGAGGAGGGGCAAAACAATAAGGTACCCGAGGCTTCCATTGTTGTATCGCAAATATGCAAAGTTACATTCGCCTGCCGTTGTTTTATCTTGCGGGGCGGGGAATTTTTAAAAGTCGAACGGAGCACGGCAGGGAGTCGTAAAACGAGCGGGTTTTCGGTCCGCCGAGACTGTTCAGGGGAGCAGAAATCCGGCCGGGAAGTAATTTGTATTCCGTAAATGCGTGTTCCTTGGATATGCTTCCGAGACCTCTTTCCGTCTATAAACGCTGAAGGGGTCTGAAGAATTACAAAGTGTTGTACTTGGGCCTGCGAGGGTTGGGAGGATTATCAAAAGAATTCACGGGGAGCCAAACAGAATTCCAAGTATATGAGGAAGCAAAACATAAGATGGTGGTGAAGAGAAGTAATCCTAGGAAGAGTCTATATCGACCAGTAGGCTAGGTCTATGTTAATTTTAATGAAAAAATATTTTGACTTTTGAAAGAAAAGCCTAATTGCTCACCATTTCTATTTGTCTATTGTTTCCTCAAACTTTCCACTCGAAAGTATTGTAGGTCCGTTCAACTATAGTATCCTCGACTATAGCATCCGAAAATGCTCAGACCGACCGCCCACAATAAACGAGCCTTCACAAAGCCGTTTACTCCGTTTACACTTTCAATTCCATCTTCGGATTCATTCGGGGCGACGTTTTTTTCCCTTACTTTCTGGAGCCCCCCCGCGACTCCTAATGGGCCCCCAAACGGCCACAGAGGATCCCAACGACAATGGAGTCCTGGAGCATTGTCCGGGCTGTATTGTTGCCAGTCCCTGGGCAGGCGTCTTCGCTCGGTCTGTAACGAGATTACAGGAGACCGAGGGAAAAATCGTTTGTTCACGGTTAAAATCAAATATTTCTCTAATACAAGCCTGGACAGAATTCCAAACTAACTGGGTCGAGTTCTGGTTATTATAACCATTATAAAATGACCCTTGTCGAATCCGCTAACGCAAAATTACACTTCTGAGCCGCGGTAGTATGTTTCGGAGCGTTGCCAAGTTCAATTCTAGCTGAGACAAATGTAGCTTTTATACCGGCCAAGTGGTAAATCATAGCCCTAAAAATCCTAAAAATTACCCGGTTTTCATTCCAAAATAAGACTGCTGCATAAAATATCACATAACTATAGTGGTATACTGCTGCTGATTTATATTTCCTGCCCCGTAACTGTTGTAATAAATTAAAATCACTTTCTGATAGCTGGCTGTTCGAACTACAAGTGTTGGATATACCGGCCGTTTGTTCCAATTTACGGGGCCTACAGCTACAGATATGATGAGCGCGTTTCCTCAATTCCAAGCGGAACGAGTCCTCGGCTGTTTCCCGCCGGCTTTTGTGAAAACGGCGTTCCGCGGTTCCGAAATGAAAATTCCGGAAACGCTCTCCCATCGCGCGCTGTTGCGACACCAATTCGATTGTAATGGGCGATATAAATTAACCGAGTTGACGTCTAATTGGGTTTTATGGGCAGAGGAAACACATTACGGTAAGTACATTAAGTAAGTAGTCGCGGCATAATACCCCAGAAAAGTGTCGGACAACAAGAAATAGATATTTTCTCGGAATTACATTGAACGCGACCAATATAAAAAACAAGGTTTGTAAATGTATTTATCGGTATTATAAATGAAGAAATATTTGGATAACTTACACTGGAAGCTGCTGTCATATATCTGTTATTTATAGGAGGAAAACGAACTTAATACTAATGAGTATTCTGGGTTATATAAGATCGGACACATCAATTCAAATTTCCATCAGCGCCGGACTTGTAAAAGCCATGTTATACATTATATTCTCCGCTCATTTGTCTCCATGTTTTGCCAACCTATTCTGCTTTTTGTCCGCGCGTCATCTTTATTCCGCAAAAGTGAGTTTCATCGAAGGGACGATATCTGAAGCGGGTACGGGGCCTACTTTTTCGGGACGGGCGGTGGAAGGCCCCTTCCCTAATTGTGTCCCAGTTTTGGCGCCCAGAAATTAGCCTACCGACCGTTTTTATCCGCTCGAACTCGAGGGGCCGTTTTCTCCCGCGCCTGTGGCGCACTGACGGGACGGTACTACCGAGAGACGGTCATGGGAATCTACAGAAAAATACCACAAGAAACAGTCCACGGACGGTCGACGCTTTAAGTCCAATTTGTTCGTACGAATTCAAATTTGCGGACAATATAAAGAAGAGGTTTCGATCCTCTATCAGTAGGTGTTCCAGCCCAAATTCTTGGGCTAGATAATAGACGATACATAAAAATAACCAGATAGTGAGGAAACAGGAAGTTTGGGCCTGTCCTCACAATCCTAACGACTATTTACCCTTATTTTGTATTTATGATAAATACAGAGTCGTGTTTGGTCTAATATGAAATGAGAAAGAAGAACTGCACAATATATCTGTGCAATGACAGCATTATATGAGCATACTGCAGTACCATTATCTGTACAGAGTATCCTACGGCCTCGAATGGATCAATCATTCTATATCTTTATAGATTTATTCGATAATTGAATTATATAGCCTCTGCTACATAGTGTAATTGTGTCACATCTGTACTACTGGAAAATCTGATAACGGGTTTGGGCTGAGAGGAAACTCCCCCTTGATTGCGAGCAGCGGGTTTCACCCGGGAGAGCTCTCGGGGCAAATGAAAATGAAGAAACCTAAGCCTGGCCTAGTTTTAGCTTCCTTTCTCGTCGACCCGCCGCTGTCAACTCTAACGAGGATTGATACATTACTGGGCACGGGGGGTTTTCTCTCCGGTCCCCTGTATGGGGAATTCAGAAGCGGGATGTGCATAAGGTAACGTTTACAATTTTAAAAACAAATCACTACTTGAGAGTAGACAGGAGTAGGGACGGTGAGAAACAGAACGAACGAAGTGTACACGTGTTTTGTGGTCTGCGAGGGGTTGTAATACCGTAGATTTGTGTTTCTCTCTCCTCCCGCTGGTTTGGTCTCTTGCCAGACAGGTTTCGACAACCGCCTCAGTACAAGTCTAACACCGCTACTGAAGATCGCGAGCAGCCGAAACCGGTCTAGAGAAAGACAGAAGGAAAAGAGGAGACAGAAACACAAATGTACGAAGTGTACACTCTTCGTGAAACAAATATTGAATAGAAACAAACAGAATCACGAATGCGTCAACAAATAATGGAAATTTTCTGAAAATTCCTAGTTTCTATTTCATGTGATTATATAATCTGTAGAATTCTGTTTTTTCCATTTAATAATACACTTCAGGAATAAGAATTCAATTTTGAACAACTTAAATTTAGATAGTTTAATAATAAATATAATTATCTATTGGAATGGTTGCGGAATTATTGAATAGTCTGGGCTGATAACTGCATTGTGCAAACTTAATAATTGTCTGTTCCCATTTCAGAAGGTTTCGTTTTGGAACATCTTTTAATTGGGAAATGCAGCCGAATTTTTCCACGAGAAAATCTTTCATAATTCACACTTGTTTTCGAGGAAGAAACAATATCAGAACTTTTATCTTCCAGAAAACAGAAGAATGAGAGGAAGAACGGCCGAAAATCGTTCCTAATTGCCGGGTGTTAATCTCACTCTCGGCAAAACCGAGTCGGAACCAGATAGGGTAATCTCAATTTTCCCGGCCCCCAGTAGACTTTCCCATCCCGAAATGAGTTTCTGAGGCGGCAAATAAACAACAACCGGCAAAGGTTATCGAGGAAGTTTCTCAAACGAGATGATGACTCTTCGCGGAGAGAGAGAAAACAAGATTGCGCAATGATTCTGGGCCGAGAACTTTTATGTGAAATCTAATAAACGCCACGCTAAACAAACGCACAAGGGACACTGGATCGAGATTTATGTCGGAAATATATAATTTAAATTGTCCAGAAGCATTTGAGCAACTTTAATCCGATCTAATCAGACGACAATTCAATTGTTTTTACACCGAAACCGGTCTAAATTGCTCGAAAGTAATTAAAATGATATTTCAAACCCTCGCCGTCCACATCATTTCTAGGCGTTATTATTTAACACTTTAGGTTTTATTTAAGTGCCGGTTTGAAGTCGTTTCTCAGAATAAATTTTGAAACAACGCCAGAAGACACATACTTTCCATTACATGACCGGGACGCAGCTACAGCTAAAAAATGTCATCGGCGTACCTGCATCGTCCACGCGGTGAAATTTGTTCCGCCGCCGAAACCCCGAATTTTTTCCCGATCTTAAAACGCACGTGTGTATAATACCAGGAGGGGCAGAAAAAGGGCGAGCCGACGTGCAACCGCAAAGAAATGTATATTACACGAACAGCGCTGTCGGCGTCAACCGCTTTAAATGTGAAAAACGTCGGGGGAAGAAAAATAAATTCACCGGTTTTGAGAACTCCAAGGCTTTATTCAGGGTTTGCGGGACGGACGAAATGAAATTGAAACGGGTATTCAAAATCGACCGAAATTGAGCCTCGGGGCCGGCCCCGGCCTTGTCGCATATAGAACCTTTTATATGCGCAGAATATAAAAGAAATAAAAATAAATATTAAAAAAAACCGCGCATCGCCGACCTTACGACTGAGAGCTGCTGACAAGCGAGCTTGGCGCGAGAAGCGTGAATAAATCGGTTTTCCCCGACGAAGGGACAAAAACGGGCGGACATTTCTGACAGATTTTTGAGTTGCCGGGAGTTTTTAGGACCGCAGAGGTTGAATAAGGACGAAAATTAGTACGGGACAAACCTCTGAAATAAGGTCACAGAAACTCCTACTCTACTTCTATATATTTTACAAGAAAACAGAGAAAAGTAGCTAGTATAACAACTTTGACCTAACTGTTCCAATACACTCATCAAGTACTTAATAAATGTATCAATAAGTCCTAGAGGGTATGGCAAACGTCAGTAAATTAATCAAGCATAAAACATACTACGATGTACACTCTTATTTCATACACGCAATACAGGATTCAGCTAAAAAATAATAGAACTTTTGATATCTCAATAAAAAATACAGCTTTGAATACGGTTTAAAGGGATTAACACAATTTCACTTACAAATATAATTTAGGGCTTACAACCTTACAATGTATGTATTACCGTAGTATATGAAATTAATTCTGAATGACGGGAACTTTACTGTGTATATTAAATTAAATACAGTTGAATATTGTATTCTATAGTACAGTAATTAATATGTAAAATTATAATGAAATCTGTAAATAGAGAATAGAACTGTGGAAATCGTTTGCGGTTCCCTAGAGTATCATAATGCCTTATATAAACAGTTTTTATCAAGTAGACTTATGATTTATGTAAAACTAATGAAATTAATTTTACATAATCAATTCTTACGGTTTTTTTGTGTTACACTGTCGATAAACGAAACAACAATTTTCCGCATTTTCAAATAAAACTCGAACCGCTTCCGAGCTCCATCCAAAGGGCGGGCGCCTGTTTGTTCTCCACAAAATACGGGGCAATTTTAGCTTCGGCCCATTTTCAAGGGGCCGTAAACACACGAGAGCGGTCTCTACTGTCTGAGAGACGAAAATCAAAAAACAGCCAGCGGTACGAGAACCAGAAGTCAATCTGTTAGGAAAACAAACCGTCTATATTGGGCCGAACAAGACGGGTAAATATCAAGTTGGTCATCACAGAACCCAAACAACAGTGTTCCTTGTTTCTAAAATTAGACTCTATAACTATCTGTGAGACCATATATCAGTACACTGACAATGTGGATGTTGACGCCAAATTTTAATAAAACTATTCAATATGAGGGGGATTTTTTAATAACTCTACCGATAACCAATCTATATGAAGCAGATAATTCAGGCGTCATGGTAGAAATAAAAGTGGTCAATACAGAAATACTGAACATTATGTCTTTCCGTTATTACCCGTATTATCTATTTCATATGAAGGTATCGTATTATGTTCTGAATAATCAGTTGAAACGATCAGATACGCGAGGAAATGAATTTTCCGGCGACAATATTGGGAAAAACAGCGGTACTCAACCCACTTTTTCCTCGACTCCCACGGACAATATATGCCGTTATAATCAGCCGCCGACGCGCAAACGCCGAATTTGGACAGAGCCTATTTAAAGAAGCCGGGCGCGCAGAGAAAGCAAGCGGGCGTTATTCCGAACGGGATTTATTACGAGAACAGAAAAACCGAGTCGTGAAAAACAAAAAAAAAACGCCGGGAATAAAATACGCCCGTGGTCGATGAACTATAACTGTACCCCCGATATCCTTTGTGGAAGAGGGAACGGCGGAGAGACAAATCGGCTCGAACGTTCTTATATTCTGAAATTACGGCAAGTTGCTGAAAAAAACAACGTACGCTAATTTCGCATAACCGATTGAGAGAGAAACGACAATGCATACAACTGAAATGTAAATATCTTAGAGCAAAAACAACGTTATATAACAAAAAAGAATACTTTGTACTTGCTTGTGCTTCTCTCGTACAGGGACTCGTGAAGGATCAGAATTTGTATACTAAAACTCATGGAAATTAAAAGCATTCGATAATGGCGTAAATAATTTAAGAGGTGGAATTGCAAAGGTCAGTAAAATCTCAGCTCTCCTTATTTGGCCCGAGTTTTTGGTATTAACGCCCTACTTTTGTATTTCGACATTGTATATATTACCGTCCCGATACAAGTATGAAGTACACAAGTATTTGTAGGGTTAGATTTTTAAAGGTAGGTGCTCAGGTACTCAAACAGTAGGATATAAAGGGAATTGTGTTCGACAAGAGGTTTGCAAATAGCGATTCTGATACTGACCAAATTTTGTTCTAAAGGAGGTCGAACCTATTTGCAGCCTCTTCATTCCGGGGAGTCGAAGAGGTTCGGATATTTATTCGCTGTTGTATATTCCTGCGGGAGATTTTTCTTGGGCTCGGCTAATGGGAGCTCGGACAAAAAGGGAAAATGAAAACAAAGGACATTAGCTAGACCGGCCGTAAACAACCCGCATTTAAATATAGTACTGAGGTCAGACGCAGCGCCAATTCTCGCGCCCATAGCGTCGACTGCACCTTTCGATACCGGGAAGTTTTTGCATAGCGGTACCGAATTAATATTTATGAGTTGGAACCGATGAGTAGGAAATAAAAGTGATTGGCGCTAATGACGGTAGCGGATAATGGTGGCAGAGAGGACGCCCCAAGTCTAAGTAGAATTCGTCGTTACTTCCTAGATGAATATTCGGCGTATTTGGTCTATTTTAGCGCTATTATACCAAAATCAGAAATATAAAAATCAATCTACCATTAGGAAAATGGTAGATTAGTTAAGTAATCCTGACTGTTTACCAATTTCGTTATTTAGGGTGTATACCGGTTTTGAATTTTCTGTGAATATATTGGGGACACTGTGTGCGACAATATTTTCCTGTTTTGTTCATTCATGGAACCGACTTTTTTTCTGGAAAAAACGCTAGAATATCAGGCTAACTTATGTAACCCAGTAGTTTACACTGATTCATAGAAAATGCACTATGTTCTAAGAGTGATTATTTCAGCCTCCAGTTATAACAAACAGCACACATAAAGTCCATGTGGCCCGCTCACGCCTACTTCTCTTAAGTACCCGCTTCGGCCTGTGGCATTAAAAGATTACCCATCACTCGGCTAAACATTAGTGACCCCTAATTACCGAAGGGCGAGACTGACATTAAACCCAGAAATTACAACTGAATGCCAATTGGATCTACGTAACTTTCTAAGGATAGAAACCCGAAGAAAGTTACAACGAGGACGGACATGTGTCATGATATGTTATTTAAATAGATTGACTATTAAGGCAGTCGATGAATCCGCAATTTGTCTAGCCTGTAATTGCCGTAATAGTTTCACCGCCTTCACTTAAATAATTGCAACAGGACCGGCACTCACGAATGCGCAACTGCTCCCGGTTTGGTGGAAAGATCGCGATTTAATTTTTATTTTTTATTAATTCTAAACCGGATAATATCGGTTCGGGTGGACAGAAATTGGGACTGGAAGAATGTTTCCGAAGGGGCAACAGTTGGAAAGCCAGCCGCGGAGTCAAGATGGCCGGCGGGCGGACAAACCGGACAGTCACGTCTGCGAAACACTTTCCATTTATAAAGACAAGGGAGGGAGGGAGGGAGGGAGGGAGGAGGGAGGGAGAGGAGGGAGGGAGGGATGTGCTCACCCACGTCTCTTCAGCTGCCTTAAGCAACAGAGACTCGGGAATTAGATTCAGTAGAACGGTACGCTATTTCCAGACAGCGTTCGGGTTTGAGGAACTTAACCCAGGATTCTGACACAGAAAATTCTCAATTTTAATTCATGAACACAGTAAATTTCCTTCATAACTGGACGAAGATTGTCCACATCCGATTCTTCAATAATCTCTCTAATTTGAATCAGGTAAAACCTCAGTCGTCCGAATCTGTTACACAATTGTACGTAGATTTTTGTGTAATATTCTATTAACTTTATATATATAAAGTGTCGAAAATTACTTTGTTCAACAATACTAAACAAATGTTGCTGAAAAACTCTACGGACAGAAGAAACTATCAGGACAGAGAGGACATTCCGCATCACAATCGATGCAGACTATCTTCAGACGCCTATGAATGCAGAAACACGAATAGATTGAAATGCAAACCGTATAGCCATAGACGTACGTCCATACATCATGGATTGCACCTTCGGTCGAAAAGGATTTCAACGGACCAACAGACCCTGCTACTGGTAAAGTGAAACCGCCGTTGCCGACTATATAATAAAGCTATAAATCTCGAATTTCCTTCCCGCCAGAGAGGAGCCGGACACTAATCTCTTCTAATGGAGAGCTGTAATAGGATTCGTGTTGAAGCGGGCGGCTACCAAATGTCCGGCCGGCCATTCGGGTCTAAAAATAAATTATATTTCACGCCAGCCTTAAAAGGTCGAGGGACGGAGTCGCGGAACCGGTCCCCAACCAGTTAAATATATTATACGCGTCTTTATTCATATATCGAAATGTTTCCGGAGGGAACGTGCCCCTTGCGTGATTAAATTCGGTTTGTTAACCATCGTCAAGAAGAGGGCGTCCTTGTACCCAAAGTACATTAAAAGTACTGCTATACCATCTCAAGAGATTGATCAAAGTCGGACGATAAGAATGCTCTTTTTTGCTCGCGAAATATTTAAGTACCTCAACTCACCAAATTAATAAATAATTCAAACTGACAATTTATTGATAAGTTACGATTTGTGCGGAGAAACCGTAATGAAAAGTTAATAACCACCCAATTTATAATGAAGCTACATTGCCAAACTGTTAATATAAAGATAAACACAGCTATAGACAGGATTCTTGTATGACACGATTAACTAGAATTAGGTATAAGAATAATGAAAGCAGATAATTACTAAAAAAGGATATACTTTTGAAATTCCCGTCTAACCTAAATTATAAACGGTGGATCAAATATCGGAATTGTGCCCGGTTAACTGAACTCGGCTGATGACCCCGCAATATTTGGGTTCATTATTCAGCAAAAGTCTCATTCCCGACCGCCGCTGCGGCTCCTTTATCCAAATATGAGTTTAAATGTTTGCCGAAACGCAAGATATTCCCAGAATGAATGGGATAATTCTAAGATAACTATTGTTCCACGAATGAAATGGTAGGCGCGGATGTAACACGAAACATCTCGTTTAATCGGGAACAATCATTACCCTGTCGGTCATGCTAGTTAATTCATTAAAAGCTCCAACGCAGAAACAAACATAAAAGAAGTTAAAAGTGAGAGATAAAACCTAAAAAATAATGTGCGAACTTTGTCACGCATAAGAACAACGCATTTAAATATCCAAGAACTTCCAACTATATATTCTCGAAAATTCACTCATTTATCTGGCTAAAAGAGAAGCGCATTCGCCGCGGACAATGTTTAGGAAGCGCTGGACAATTACATCAGTGTCCACAAATGGACAAGCGTTGAACGACCTTCGTGGACGAACGGGACGCAGTACGGGAATCACGGAAGGCGTCGAACCAGCTCTGAGTGAACGTTTTTTTTTGTTTCAAAAATAGAGAACAGCGCGTTAAATTAGAATCCGAAAAACATACGGGGATTAAAACGTGGAGTTTTATTGCAAATATAATACCTTTACTACCTGTGATCTTTTTGTGGTTACGGGTAAGTACATTTTGGAGGTCGAGAAGAACGACATTTCGCTGATACGTAAGTGGTACTAACAGAGAGTTTCTTCGGCAAATGATACGCTATGTTTGGAATTCTAACCGAAAATTACTGACGCCGGTGAAGAACGACACTGATTTGCACCGATACAACAAATTAAATTGATATGTAACACTTTTATGCCGTTACAAAGGTATAAAGAATCTCTCAGTTTGTTACACTCTCGTTACACTTTTATGACGAGTGCCACTAATAGTTGATAGTTCCTAAGGCTTCCCAGCTGAAGTGTGTGGGAAGAATACACTTTGGCAGGGGTTGATTCGCAACTGTTCCGGGATTTTTCCAGTTTTTGGGAGTACCTCCAAAAATGGAGTTGCCTCCATCGAAAGGAGACCCTGATGATGGATCGCGGCATCCCGCGATCTTACCGGAAGCCGGCCAGTGGCGACCGAACCGGATGTTTTACAGTAATTTTGATTGATCAACAGACAGAAAGATCATCCGGCGTGTATAGTCACTTCGGTTCGACTTTGACCGCGGCCTCGTTCATTGTGCGGGGGCGGACAATGGCCGTCCGGGAGGCGATGCCGAGGGCTCGTATAGCGGGGTACCGGTACCGCGGAGTACCCGGAGTACAATTGATACGCGGGAGGACACGCTCGGCGGTGGCACCGCTATGCGGTCTCTCTATACCAGTCCCGACACGCTATTCAATATGCGCCAACAAAGACCTCGCATGACACCAGTTATACACTTCTGGACATCTATAGCCGCTGTACAGGCGTGATATTTTAATCGTCGCTCGAATACAATTCAGGATATTCCAGAATTAAATAATAAATTTACATTTTAGATTCCTGACTTGGATCGAGTCAATTAAGTTCATACCGCGATATTAAACCACTAAGTAGAATATTACGTAATCGTTATTTTAACATTTATTCATATTTGGAACGCTACTGACGATGGGGACAGGAAGAAACTCCTTATAGCCGAGTAGAGAAAATGGCAAGTGTGAAACTCCATTAACGACCCCCATTAATAAATACACAATTTTATAGAAAGGACAAAAACATGGCAGGAAACCGAATAGCTGCAATAATTTTGAATAAAAGTCATAGCAAAGAGTTTTATAGAGGAGAGAATCTCAATAGCGTGTAAATTTAATTCCTATAAAAGCCTTCAGAATTAAACGCCACTTTATCGACACGGACTTTACTTATGCATTATTTAACTCTTTTATTAATTCAAGGAAGATGTTCCTCACTTGAGGTTGACCAGAAGCTTTCTCGTCTTTCAATCTGAGTTGCAGAATTAGCGAGAAATAATTATTTCCGAAACACCTAAACTGATTGTATACTCCATTCGATATGTACCTCGATAGGGCGTGCGAGGCGAAACCACGCCAAAACTGCTGAGCTGTATATGTACAACATATTCCGGATTAAACGCCGTTAAGGGAACACGCACCGAATCGCCGTCAGACCTCTATTTTACCCCGTTTTTACTTCTTCTCCTCCGGTACGAGGAGGGAAAAATTCCGCGAAAATGTGAACATATTTCCACGCACGTTACACGGAGCTTATTACACGCCAGTAGGGTACCGTTCAATACGCCCGCTCCGGTAAAAATCAACATGAGGCATGCAGAAAAATATCCTGCTGTTAAGCCAGGTGTCAATCCACAAGGAGAATATAAATTATATAAATCGCTTACGACTTTCGTTGATTCAGATTAAAGATCCAGGATTAAGGTACTCACCTGAAACAAACAGAAAAAATAAGTATTAGTCAATTTGATTGTGGAAATTGTATTGCCTAATTTAAAACAACCATAAAAATATTCAAATTTTTAGACAGATAATGTCGAAACCCTGAACATGTATGGACTGCAATATTTGAGAACATAGTAAGTGAACAAACGATTAAAATTGTTAAAACCGCATTACGATAGGCGGAAAGCGAGTAACCGAAATTACCTGCCCTAAAAGTGTACGATAAATGACCGGCTAATTACGACTAACAACCGGGTCAAGGCATTGGACACATTGGAACGTGTAAATAGGAACATGTCCGACGTCTATATCCGGTGTCGGTTAGGGTCCCGCTTCGAGGCGGAGGCCTTGATACCGACCGGTTCAACACAACAGGATTTCGCAATTATCTATTTTTTATAAATTATTCCAACTCTAAGAATAAGGAAACGCGTTGCATATCTCACGGATCCGAACGTAACGGCCGTCGTACTCGAAGTAAATTACGACGCACAAACGGATAGTAAATAAATCGGAGTTAGCAATAAAATGCCACGTGGAACAGATCCGACCATTAGTTTCTTACCAATAAATACGAAGGTGACTTGGTCGAAGCGAATAATAAATATAACAATGTAAGGAAAACTAAAAGTCCTTTCTAGTAGACAACATTAACGTATACCAGCTCTAGCTTTTTCACGTCTGGAAATATAGATGTTGAGGATTTGGAATAGCTCCTAGTCTAGCTTCATATTCTCGTCACCGCCGTATGCCGTTAGCAACACAGAGTGATTAAGTCCCATCGTAAGTCATCGATGGAGCGTTGAATAATATTAAAGTGTAGAAGTTTAGACGTGGTATTGACAGTGCTGACAGGATGCTTCATCGACAATTCACGCGCGTAACCCACCGCTGTATCGCTGTCGGCTGCACGATGCATTACAAACAATATCGCAGATGGCGATAAGCCAAAACCTGTCCTGCATAGTGGGTCAGATGGAGAGAAAATCGCGATCCTGCAGCTATTTATCATCCCCATAAATAAAACTAAATTAATTAAACTATTAGTTAAGAATGATTCTTCGCATAAATTCCCATAAAAAGTTTAGGGCGGTGCTTCGTCTCGGTATTTATTTTCATTCTTCTTGCCTCCTCCCGCTTGTTTTGCTAGACCGGTTTCGGTTACTTGCCACCTTCAGTAGGCCAACATGCCTAAGTGACACACCCATCTAATGATTCCTTATTTAGTCTCCTGTATACATACAGGACATATATATGTTTGTAGTATGAAGGATATTGCAGATTTTTTCCCAAGGAAGCGTAAATAACTCTGTAAAAACTGAAGGAAGGTTCCGACGAGACCAGAGGACTTCGAAAAGGTGAAAACACCGAATTCCAGACGGGATAAGACCCATCAACTTAATTGCTGTTATCCAACAGACTCGACGAACGGAGGGGGACCCTAAAAACTGATTTATCCCCCTCATTATCGCGCAGCCCGGGCTCCCGGTTTCCCCCCTTTGGGCGAGTTCACTTTCTAGAGGAATCGCAAAAGCCTGGAAAGTCTTTTCGAGTGCTATCTTTCTGACGAGGGGCGTGTACGGGAAACGAGCAGGCGGTTCCGGATTACAAATTGGCCACCGAGCGAACGGGGTTAACTCTTTTCGATGAAAAAACGCGATCGCCTTTCTTTAGCAGTTTCAGAATCAGATTTAGATATGCTTTTCCCATTACGAACAATAAAGTCATTGAACGACTATTGTTCAGACGTAGCAAGGCGAATAGAGAATTTTAATTGTCATCGAATATTATGTAGGCACTGGTAAATTTGCATACTTCATGTGCACCCTTCCGTAAGTGACTACACATTGTATAATAACAGTATACAAAAACTACAATGCATAATAATAGTACAATCATTTCAAACTAGATAATTTGAATACGTAATTAGTATATTTACCTCTAAAGAAACACATACAAAAATGAGCATAAATCCTCGCGTTTTATATATGAATCCGAAAATAAATGTGGTTCCAACCGATACGACCTGTCCAATCTTCTATAAAAAGTAGATTGGAGTGAAATGAAAAAATCGGACTACTCACTGGCGGTTTTTTAAATTTCATCGCAGGTCGCCCCACATTGTGTATTTCAATAGAAACTGTGACTTCACGTTCGCCGGGGTAGCTGGTCCGAGCCCACCTGTTTTTCTTTCGGCGTCCCCCTGAAGAACGGACAAAAGCGACCTTTTCCGATGATGACGGGTCGCATTGCTCGCAAACTGGGCTACGCGAAAACCGCTAATCCAATATGGTGCGCGCCGGGGTTTGAATTTAAAATACGGGTCACAGGACGTGAAAATTCGAATTTCGACCGGAAGCCCTACTACTTATGATGTCGTTGATTCATTTTGAGGACGCGTAATAATCTGTGCGGTTGTGATGTGAACAGTTAAGAAGTATTCTTTTAATGAGAGTTCAGATCAAGATTGATTTCTATTATTGCCAAATACGAGTTAGAAAGACATTTTTGTTGTCAAATAAAAAATGATACGAAACTCAGAATTTTCAAATATTTGGCTACACAAGCTACAGTTATTATGTACAAACGATTTATACTTGGAAGAAATTATTATTCTAACATTTGTGGCCTTAAATAGTTGCAGTCTCGCCCGCATCCAGAGATTCCAGTCAAAAGTCCTTCTTACCATCATCCTTAATGCTCTCTGGTATGTTTCTAACCACACAATCCGCCATGACCTCAACATACCAACAGTCGACGAAGTCGCAAAATCTCGGTTCCTGAAGTTCCACTCCCCATCTTATTCAGTCCCTTTCCTCTCTTACCCATCCATTATCCCCCCCGCGTCGGCTTAACGCCACTGACCTAGAGATCTTCTTAGTCCGAAGCTGTATACTGCTCATGTGACAAAGTATTATTGGGAGGTTTCTTTTATCGAGACATTCACGTGAAAAAACATTCGACATTTGTACCAAGAACTATATGTAGTTGATTGTACAAAAATGAAAGGTTAAAAAAAAATAGTTGCAGTCGTTATCCTGGAAGCGATTCGATGCTCCGTCTAGAAAATAGCGACGCATTCCTGTGTGGAAATTAAAAGGGAAGAGAGAACGGCGGCGTGGGAGAGAATTAAACGGAGATCAGATGGATATCTCCCGGTTTGAAAGTGGAATGAGGCTGTATTAAAGGAAGGTGGAAGGTAACTAACTCCTCGTTGTTTTTACACTGGGCAGGGGCGGGGTCCGCCCTCCACTTCAGCTTTCTACGGCCGGAGCTCATTTATTATTGCACCGGTCGGTCGATAGAGAACCCGCCGGGGCGACTACAGAAAGTCGGTCCCGTAAGTCCGCCTTCCAATCATTCGACAGACATATTCCGTCCCCGAATGGCAGAATTATGCTTAACATGAATATCATGACTCTTCTATCACAGTGTACGGTGTCAGCTTCTCATCATCATTACGACAATAGTAACTTGTGTGCCTGGACAAGGTTGCTTGTCCATGACTAATGCCCGTCAACTCTGTTCCAACAAATGCTTCTAACGGATTTATGGTCTCAACTCTGTCAGTTCAAGTTATTTTATGGAATCTCATAAGAATTATAATAACATTATTGTTTAGAATTTAGCAATGAAATTTTGCCAATATTAATCCAATCCCAATATTAATGGACGTAATTTTCTCGCGTCACCCCCAGTGGTGTGGTGTTGATACTTGTTCAAAAATCGCAACTAGAAGGATTAGTATTTTTACAGCATAGTCTTAATAAGATGCCAGTTCGGCGGCATCGTTTGTGTGTGGATGTTAATGGTGACCATTTCGAACACCTAGAGTGATATCTTTAAGATGGACTTTAAGCTAGAGTTTCACCAAAAATGAGACAACTCCGTCAATTAGTTTGCAAGTTATGGACTGTTAAACAGTGGATAAATTTTTTTGGACCCCTCTGTATTTTTTTATTATTATATACATTTATATATTATATTATTTTTAGAAACTGGCCGGTGATAGGAATTTTTTATAGTACCCCGGCCCATGCAGGCATGACTTAACCCGACACACCGTTGAGGCTGTTGTCGGGACGTCCTTGGTTGCATTCCATTCCGGGCCTTCTCCGGTTTCTGGGTGTCTCCGGTTGCCCGGGTGTTCCGCTAGGCAGCTACGGGGGGGGGATGGAGGAGGTACCAATTGTAATCGCCGGGACAATGGCTGTCCCCGCCGACCGTGACACAAACTCGGCGAAACAGTTAACTGCGGCCCGCATATCTCCCAGCCGGGATCTACACTAACGAACTACACCGGTAGTTTTTTTTTATCCCCCGGGACCGTCTACGAAGAAGCCAAGGCTCCCGTCTGCCGCTCGCGGAAATCCGAGATTTAAACACCGTGAAGTGTATAAATTTGTAACGATTATTTCGGGCAGCTCGCCCTTGAGCCTTTCAATTCCGGCGTGTAATTATAAAACACTTCATTTCAATTACATTGTCCTTTCGGACAAACGATCGAACTAAACTCACAGTTGTTTGCTAGACCGGTTTCGGCTGCTCGCCATCTTCAGTAGCGGTGTTAGTCACTGTTAGCACTTTGGATGTTTTTTGGGCATCCTCACTGCACCGTCACTTTCACATGAGGATGCCCAAAAAACATCCAAAGTGCTAACAGTGACTAACACCGCTACTGAAGGTGGCGAGCAGCCGAAACCGGTCTAGCAAAAGACCAAACCAGCGAGAGGAGACAGAAACATCACGAACCTACAGTATTCCAACCCCTCGCAGACCACAAAACAGGTATATCAAATTAAAAGGGGAAGATAAAGGTGGTTATCCCCGTCATCGAAGAAATTTTCTTGTCTAAGTACTGCCACACTTCGTACGTAATAAAACATATGATAAATTTTATGTATGTAGTATTGTCACCCTGCCTAACAAGTTCGGTTAAATTTAGTTAAAGAATTATATAGCTCTAACTGGAGTTATCGATTCCAGCTAGTGACAGAACGTTGTGACAAGGTTTCGGAAAAAAGGATAATTTTAAATTTCATGCGCTGTACACTAACAGTAGTAGCATCGGTCATTTCAAGAAACGAAAACGCGCGGGTCGAATTTCACAGAGGGCCATACCCGAAAAATGGGATAATGGCCACGCAACCGGCACCGGTACCGGCTTTCTTCCACTCCTTTCATTGTACAGTGTCATACCCTTCGGAAATAGGTGAAAAATAAAACCGAAGACCAATATTACGAACTGTACGTTAACCTCCATTACCGTTTCTGGTACCCTCCAATTTAATCTCCGACATGCATGTTAAATTTTTTATTAATGTGCCTCAGTAATTTTCTGATCGAGCGCTAATTAAGGTGGCGAAAAACCGTAAATGAGTTGAGCGAGTTAAGAAGGGAGATCGGACAATCTTCTTACATCCAAGGTAATATGCATTACCTTATACTGCATTATAATATGACCTTATACAAAGCTCAGACGAGCTTGCGAAGCTAAGACTTCATCTTCGGAGAAAGTCTAGATATCCTTTCGAGTTATTACTTACACTGAGAAACTCTATAGGAATAATCGCAAGGCGGTTCCGTATGTTAATCGGTCCAAGAAGTAGGCCTCACTTAAATTCTTTCCCCGGAGGCAAACAGTATGACTATGAAGTATGACGAAAAATCTACTGAAGATGGCGAGGAGACTAAACCGTTCCTGCAAAAGGTAAAAGCATACTCGAATGTCAACAAGGCCGACCGAAGAATCTACCTTTACAGCTTTCCGAAGACAATTCCTTTTGGCTCCAATTTTCAATTATTTTACACTCAATAGTGACTGCAAAACGGTAAAATTTTCTACGCTAGTTGCGCCGAATCTGAGACAGCGAGTGGAACAATTGTCCGATGAACCGAGACAGAACCCTATTATCGTCTGTAATATGAACTCGTCGCGGGTCACTTCGCCGGCTCTAAATACGTTCTGTGGGCCACAACTCTAACTCCAGGCCGGAAGGGACCGCTACTGTACATTTGAGAACCTTTCTCTTGAACACCTGCCGTGTGTTAGGAAGTCGCCTCCTGTTGAATACCGTTATTTATTCTTCGTTAAAGCTGAAAAAAATATTCCAAACCCTACGATCCTCCGTTAGGAACATACTTATAGAAATGGATTACGTATGTAGAGTGGGACGGCTTGTTGGACCCAGACAACTCGATTGTGTAAGCCCAGTTCGGTTTCAAGACAAAGTTGTAAATTATTAACTTGTTCTTAAGCGCTTGTTGTGATATTGTCATAGAAATGCATAATTACAATTTGATAGCAAGTAAAACATATTTATTATGTTTAATAACAGAGTTATTACTTAGAAACAAGTAAATATTAAATTAAAAAACTCATTATCGCCCCTTAAGGCATATCACGCCCATTATCGTACTCAACAAAAATAATAGCTTCTGTATCTGATTGGAAATACACGTATGCTTCGAAAAAACTATATATCGTAATATATTGTTAATTAAATCTAATATATATTGGTTTTTATCGTAACGAGGCCGGGTGGAGGCCGGCGCGACAGGTTTTCTGATTGCGGCTCGTTTATACGACCCGATAGGCAGTAAAGATAGTCTCGAATAATGCGAGAAATGAAACCGCGATCGGCCATTAAAGTACAACTCTCCATAACTTTCCCGAATATATTTAACTTAGGCTACTGCCAACTTTAACTGAAGAAGGTTTAAAAAAAAAAAAAGAACAAGACTGGAACAACTTTCATTCAAGTTTTCACGACGCCGAAGACCGATCCTTCCATTGTTCACGACAGCCTGATATTTGCCTTTCGGTTGGCATTTAAGGCGTGAATGTCAACGCGGCCGTCTTAAAGATATCGGCGAACGATCCGTTTCCTCGTTTGACTCAATATTGTTGATATTTTCATGCAGATATCGTGAATAAGTAACGGGCTTGGAAAACGCTGGGCGTTTTTTCGGGGTGATTCACGGCCGCACAAAGGCGAAATAAAAGCCGACAGAAGTAGAAAACTGTCTAATAATCTGAACAACCAAAATCTTTAATGAATACCAGCAGGACGCTTAATCAGCCAATGAGTGTTTGACTGAAGGAAACAGGCGGTTAAATTTACTTTTTTGATTAATTCCATGTAAATGCTCTGGAATTTGGCCAATAACTCTTCATTAATCCTGATTCCTCGGCGTCTCTAGAACTCATTTCTAAAATAAGACAGATCTGGAGCGTTCTCCACTCAGGGGCGTATCTCTTGATATTATACATCGGTTTCCTTGAGATTGCATGTCCCGGGGGGAAACCCCTCCACGTTTGATGAATAGAAGAATACACGACAGATACTGGGACTGGTGGTTCGAACGAGGCCACTGGTTGAGGCGGCGGCGTCTGGAAGATTTCCAACGGAAACTCCCGTCTCACTTCCCGATTGTTTTAAAATACTAATAATAGGCTTCTTTATTGGGCCTTCCACATTTTCCCATTCAGTTGTTAATACCGTGTTCTTCCTTCAACCGATCCCCTAATTGGTACCGAACGAAAATCCACAACCGAAGAACACGAAAGGCGAAACCAGAAGCGAAATCCGCGGGAGAACTTCCGGTCAGTTTCGGAAAACACCATGTTTTCTCCGGAAACTAACAGTCTATTGTCATTGTCTAAAAATATATCATTAGATACAAGCATTCGCACGACAACCGAACATCTTTCGGACTTTCAAGATTTACAGGGGTAGTTTAGTTTGACGTTCTAATTATATTTTGATTTTTCTATACATTGTGAACATAATTATACGAATATTATGACAGTAATGTTCAATGTATGCGCATAAAATTGAAGATCACTACGCTGGTGACAATTGCAATAATAAGTTCTATTCAAGTTATTCAAATTTAATTTTTTACAAAAATAATCAGGTTGCTAGATAACTAAAAAACACACAAAAAGTGTGTTGAATACGTATAAAGAAGCTTTAATATTTATTTGAATTTTGTAGAACAGAATTTGCACTGGCATTCGTCGTGCCTTGCATATACCGTCATACAACTAACACTGTAAATTGCGCGCGGATCCCCCACCGGTCAAACCGGTTTAACCGGAACACGTTCATCCTTAACCCAATTTGTTTTTTATTTTTAACTCAAATTTGAGTAATTGGAGTAGCCGCATCGGGACAGGAAAATCGACTTTCGCATCTTAATCCTTCCAGTCGGGGACCAATATCCTGGTTCCTTGGGGCTAAAACTGTGGTAAAAAGCGGTCAGAATATTCCAGATTGTTGATTGACTATATAACAGAAGATGAGTGGGATTGCATTTAAAATTTAACATAAAAATGTCAAAGGTAGACCCTGGATTGACACAGAGACTGGATAGTGATTTACTACTATTGATGGGTTGATTGAAAATGGTAGATAATAATGGTACGTAATAAACACTTGTTTTAAAGACAAATTTCTCATACCCCCGAACCAAAGAGGCCACCTGAGAAAGGTGTACAGTTTTTTTACGCACCCCAGTCGAACGTTAATCAAATAAGCCCGCTGTAACTAGAACTATTCCAATCGCGGTTGCAAAGTTTCAACTGCTTTGATAAGATAGAAAAGCTCATTTCGCGATACTCCGACCAACAACCGGTTGTTCTTATCGAGCCGAAAGGTAAAAAGGAAAGTAGAAAAAGAGCATTAGCTTTCAACCTTGTCGGGCCTTAATGAGGCCCTATCTCAAGCTCTACACCGTTTAGGCGTCGCTTGTAGGTAGTTTGCAGAAAATGGATAAAAAAGAAAAAGAGGTGTACTGTTTCTTAGAACAAAAAAAATAACTGAAATGAGGAACAACTTTCAGCCATGACGCAAGTTTAAGTAATGGCCAATAAAAGCAAGTGCCGGGAGATAACTTCGGCAGGAATGCTCAGTATTGTATGTCTCGATGCAATATGTGTTGCTCACATTTTTTCTTAGTTTAAATGCAGCCTTAAAAGGCGCTTTAGCCGGTACCTAACACGGCAATAGCTGAGACTACCAAGTGCGACCTACGTTTATTATTCGTTTAGTATTTACAGAAAATTTCGCGCAGGAGGAATGATATACCTTCGTTTCATTTTCTCTTTCTAACGTTCTAATCAACTACTAACTTCCAATTCGAGGAAATAAATGGGCATTATCTGATCCAGTGATACCGAAGTCAAAACGTGAATCTGACTTCCTCCTAATCCCGTATTCAATGTCCGTGTAGTTGGATAATTTATGCGTTCTTCCTCAACTTTCCATATTCGTTTGTGTAAATTACTTCGCATGCCGATAGAAAATCCGTCGCGCCCCGCTGCCGTCCTAATTCCTGGCTCGTGTCATCCTTTCCAAGCAATACGGAAGAATAGTTTCATTCATAGTTGCAGCGTGTGTGAGAGTGCCGGTCTCGGTGCCGAGAGTATGCTCAATCGGCAATGCTCAGACACCTAACTAACGACTAAGTGACTTACGCATACGTAAGTTTCAATAAGTTAAAAATATTAATTTTAAGATCGAGGTTTAAATACACGTTGCTGCCTGTATCCATTATTGTTCATTTTAATGAACCTGAGAGTTCCGAAACGTCGGAAGGAAAACAGTCCCTGGTAAACGCCAGCGGGGTATTTTCCTGATACTCTCCAAAATAAGGAAGATTCTCCTCCCATTACGCAATCTTACCGGAAGTTATATAATAAGAACGATTCTATCGTGCTACATCCAACAGGTATCTTTAATAAATAGCGTTCCTTTAATTAATCTCGACACTCAGGCAAGGACAAATTGGGCTCCGGGACCGGGAGGAAGGAAGTAAATCCGGTACCGGTAACATCAGACGACCGCGTTCCCCAGGACCGTTTGAAGCCTCCCTACAGACCGGTTTTCCGAAAATAGACGTGTCGTTTCCACCTATCGTCACTACCGAAAGACAGCTCAGACGTGGCTTTGACGCGTTTGGCACGGGTTCTGACGAGTCTGTTTTTCTGCCTTTTATTTTTGAACCGTTCACCATCAATACTGTACTTAGAATATTAATCACCTCAACCAATGAAATTATACGCGAAAGAAAATCCCTTTTGTTGCCCGTCGCATTGAAAAAAAATATAGTGAGGGTTCACGGAATCCTAGGTTTTAAATCTAAGATAATGGTCCGTAAGAGAACAAAATCCAGTATTATTAGATTGGAATACCTGCTTGGTGATCTGCAGGGGTTCGGAATGCCACGATTCTCGTGATATCCTTCTGGTCTTTAGCAAAAGATCAAATCGGAGTGCGGGAACAGAAGATCACAATAACAATGGAATGAGCGCCGTGAAAATCTGAGCCATAGTTTTAAAAACAGAAACGTTTATCTGTCACAGGAACACAGATTTCGGAATACAGCGAAAGCCGGTAGCAAGACGAAGGAGTTGAATATTTCAACGTTCATAAAAATTATATTATTCTGGCAACGACCGTTTCTCCTGAGGAATACTTCAACGAGGCTGGATCCAATACTATGAATAACTCTAACAACTTAATTGCAAAATCGCTCGTCCATTTAACCAACCAAGAAAACTGCTCGGTCCATTTCGAGCAGGTCGGATCGGCCACCGCTCCAGAATTTCGACCCAAATTGCCGGAAATTATGGAAGTCGCAGAACAAGTTTAGGGCAATTCATTGGGCGTTATTACCGGTTTATAATAAACAATATAATTGCACCGGTTCGGTCCACCTGCGGGCATAATTTTTCACGCAAAAATCGGGCTCTCGACCGAGGAGTGAGAGTCCCCCCTATTGGCAACTGGGTTTCGATATGGTTCTGTGCCACATCAGTATAAATGGAACAATCTCTTACTGATAAATTTTACTTATTATAAATCTTACTATGACTTATTTCTACAAGTATCTCTGAACTTTTGTTTACAAGAACTTTAGTTAAGCAGAAAGTTTCTTGCCCGGGACCTGGTAATCAACCAGCGGCACAATAGTCGAACAGAACACGCTGGGTTTGAAGATATTTTTAAGCCGATTTGAAAAGGGCTATAAAACGAAAATACACAGCGCGCTGCCGGGCTGAAAGAAACGCGTTCAGAACCAGTCTCTAAATTCAGCCGGCTAATATGAGTTCATGAGTGTATGCAGAGCGGTTGGCAGAAAGAAGAGAGTTCTCTTTTATAAAATATTGCACTCCTGTTAAACTGTGTCTCGAAATTTATCTCGATACGCGTTGTAAATGATTTTTAATAAAAGTATACTTCATTATGTGCAGCTGAAAAATGGTAAGAATGTCCCTACATGAAGGTCGGGGATGAGGCCTACTTACTTTTAATGCAAATGTGACCATTTTTTTAAATAGCACTTTTTAGACTAGAATTTACATTTAATAATCTATTATTAATAATTACTTAGACATAATTTTCAGTTTATATGTAAAACTTTATGAGCAAATAAAACATTCTATCGTAACCTTCCTTTTAATTGTTTCACCTGTCCGCCCATCCGGTAAAGCTTACGCAACTGCGCACGGGCCTAATGCGATACGCACAAAACTAAGCGATACGCCGGAAATGAAGGCACCGAAATGCACGCGAAGGGTTATCACGACGTGAAAGGTGCGGGTAAATGGGACAGATGTCGAAACGACACCGTACGGGTTCACCTGTCGGGCACGCGTCGTTTTTTTGAGTTTCCTAATTTTGGATCCACGTAAAATTTGTAAATTCCAAGATAAAACGAAACCGCAAGCTTTCATTGCAGATGTCACGTGCAACGACAAATTTAGATCCGGAATATACCCGGAGTACTTGGGGGCTGTACTCTCCAAAGGTCCGAAGATATACACCAACATTATATACATACAGACGTAAAAGGTTCGAATAAAATTCCCGGAACAATCGAGACACGAACCATCACATGAATATTCCTGTCTGCATATGCCTGAAGTAAAGCACGTATTGCTGTCACAGAAGCGATAAACATGCTGTACAAATTTGTAGTCTCAATTGTGGTTAACCAAATTCAATTCTTTCTATTTTCTGATCTGCATACTGCGAACTGTAATGAACAGCACTACCAACAAGGGTGAGGACAAGTATATTAAGTTCGTGCGTTTTTGATGTGACCTGTCATCGAAACAACAATCCCCCACCCATTGGTGATTTTAATACTTTTTATTAACAACAGCTATATTTAGCCGTTCTATCCGTTTTTATCATAAATTTATACCCAGATCCTGCTGAAACGCACGGTCTGTTCTGTGTGTCCCGGTTGTGCTTGGAACTTTCTTTTTCCGCTGAGCTTTCATCCTGATCTGGCCGGTTATTATAAAAGGAACGAAAAAAAGGGACCGCGTTCGCCGAACCCGTACTTAATTCCGGGCTTCAACAATGCCAATTATACGGAGGCAGTTCACCGCGCCATACTCCGCTGGGGTCGTCCCTCGAGGGAACTGCATTTCCAATTGATTTATATGGTCGTTTGGGCCATGTTTGTTTTTGTAAATCCTGCCAAACCAGGAATTTTTGAGATTCTTTCGCAAGAACAAGAAGTGATATCGAAAACATGTTGCTCAATACATGCAAACTTTTAGCGCTCTCACAGTTATTCAATTGCGTTTATCAAACATTAACTGCGTTGACTGGAATTTTTAAAGGTTTTAAACATTTCCCGGATTATATGTGTTTGCTATTCGGAGTCAAAAACAATTTTTTTTCAGTATCGCTCTAGCGATAAGACCTTTTATTCCAAAACAAGGCGAACCCCCAGACATAATACAAAAAATGTATTATTTCTTACAATTCCTTTTATCAGTCAGACACTTTGATTTAACTCAGAACACCGTATATATAGACATAAAATCAAAAAACAGATATAAAAAGTTAAATAATCTAACTAATAAGGAAAAACAGAATAATCTATAATACTGAGAGGTGAGTGCTTCAATACAATGACATTTTCGAAGGAACCTTCAATAATAAAGAGAATGAAACAATAAATATCTCTGAAACGACCTTCGTATTTAGAACCAACACAAAAAATAGATAATATAAAATGTAATTGATCTTTATGACAGAGGATGAAGAAAGAGATATAACAGGGCCCGACTGTAGGATTATTGTTGTACCATCTTCCTTTTTTCATGGATTAACTGTCATCAAGGAATGAGCCGACATGTTATGAAATTTAATTTCTCTATTTTTAAATATAGAAGCGTTAAAAGAGAGAGAAATAAGTTGTTGAGAAATGCTTTTAACGGGCAATTGCGACAGAAGGGGCGACACAAAATCTCTTAAGCCTCGGAGGCGGCCCCGTCCACATCTGTAAGGCTCAGTGAGGCTTACACCTTTCGTCACTTGGCAACCGTCTTAATTTCAGTCCTGTGCTGCTTAGTCGGAAAACACGAGGTCGACTGTACCCACCTAATTAATTTCATGAAATAACGATCACATTTCACGGGGACAATGGGGGAGACAATTAAGCTATACGATATTATACCGATGTCGGTAGTAATAAGAATTAAAAAAAAATTAAAAAATTCCGTGTTTATTAATTGATCAGAATGTCAATAAATGAGATTATTCATTCAGACAACATTAAATTAGAGAAGGAATGCGTGAGTAGTATCGCCAATAAATGGCCACCGGTTATGTGACTGAATAGAGTACCAGTCAATTTTACGACAATCAAACGTCAATAATGACGATATCATTCTGGACTCGATGACAAATGAGACATTTGAGTAGAGTATTGTAATTATTTTTTAGACGGAAGTGAAATAAGCGAGAGGGCTTTCGACTTGAATGGATACTGTCCGATTTGGGTTATATTGAAACGGCGTAACAAAGCTGTATGTCCTAGCTTCACCAGCATCAAATGAGGATAGTTATTTGGTTAGTTTATCTACAAAATTTCTTCTGCGATCTAATCCCTATCGGACCCCCAGGTTGTATTTGTTTTATTAGCATCGGAATGGATTCACTCTTGTGCGAATATAACTTCGAGTGTCGATACTACAGGAAACATTCTATAAGCTGTAGAATAAGAATGACGAGAATCAGTTTCGCATTTAACAGGACAAAAGACAACGTTGACAGCCATATAAAATCAATAAATATAATCAAATAAATTGTTTTTATACTGTTCAATTCGCCGACATATGGCGCACTCGGTCACGGCCTTAGAATCGGAGTAACGAGGGAAACTAAGCCCGGCTTCGGAGATTTCCCGACTCAGAGGAGCGCGGGTCGTCCAAACGCCACAGAAATTAATTCAAGAATCCCGATCCATTTCAAGCGCTTTCCAGAAAAACAGGCTCGCAGGAGTTGTGCGAACGAAAGTGTGCCAACCGGTTTGTACAGAATGCACCCGGTGCACTAGCTCGTTTCTCCTCGCCTCTAGCCAGCCCCACGCACGGGATCGACACGTTATGCCCGCATTCATTGTCGCCGTTCAGTTTGAAAAATAAAATTACAATTATAAACTAACGTTGAAAACTGTTTGTTACCAAAGGCGAATGAAAACGTGTGGGTGACAATGGCGGGGGTTAGTTCCGGTTCGCCTAAGATAGACCGGTTTCGGGCTTATACCCTCAATTATCAGCAAATTGTGCTTTGTGGTAAGCGACTCTGCATTGCTGACCGAATGCTACCGACGATAGCGAGAAGCCGAAAACGCCCTAACGCGGAACATCGCAAGAATAATGGGCAAATAATCAGAGGCACACGACTTATAGTAAATAAATGGAATCGTTCAATATTGTGCCTATTTCGTCCCAGTTTCTCATGGCAGATCGAAAATTGCGACAGAAAAACATCTAAAAATACAACTGTGTCGATGTGATTGCTGAAAGATACATATTGAAACACTGAGCAACGTTTCTTCGTTGGAGCAGAACGCTCTGGTTTATTGCTACCCGTTTCGGTAAATTTTCGCATTTAATTTGTACCACGAATAGGGGAATGTACTGCGTCGACAACCTTACAGAAATATAGAAAACGTGTAAAATGTCATACAAAAAACGCTATTTATACAGCTATATAAATAATATTTGAGTACATCGGCGATGTTTTGTAAATTCTTATCTTTCATTAATTACTTTAGAAATATTTTTTTCTGGAATCAGCTTTCTTGTAGGGGAATTTCATCTGAACTTTTTCATTTGAGGCCAAGTTGCTGCACAAACATTATGCAAGAGAACAACTTTTTCTGCCTCCCTCACACCTCCTGTCCACAGATTGGAACTCTGAAGCTCGGAATTTTAGCGGCTTAAAGAAAATCTTCAGTGCCACTAGCTTCAGTGCTATGCAAGCCCTAGGCTCCTTGGCGTCCGTCCACTTTCACTGGCGTCTCCGTTCGCCGGGGCCGGCCATTTATTCATCGGGGCACTATTATCTCTCTCTCTCTCTCTCTCTCTCTCTCTCTCTCTTTCGAAAAAACTGGTTTCCGATGAACTAGAAAAATCTCTCTCTTTCGTTGGGATCCGGAGCTTTGCTTTATGCAGGGACCTCTGGTGCACTTACAATACAGAAGACGAATTTCATCTGTTCACTAATATCATTAATAAAGTCAACATTTTTGGTAAATATGCTCGCAAAGTAATTTATTTCATCCATAAGTTTTCAAGTATAAAGGATTAATCTGAGTTTATAGTAGTGCGAGGAAAGAATCTGGCGAATGACCCTATGGAATTTCCAATGGGGAGACAACTGGAATTTAAAATTTAACCCAGCCCAGTAACTGATCTTTATGCTGAAATGGAGGCCGTGCAATTGCATTCTTACTGACTGTTAATGCGCTCGCGATACATCTAATAAACATTCAAAGCGGTAGAATAAGAATTAGAATTGGGTTTAAGCGTATAAACCACAGATCGTTCACTGATACGTCCGAATATCGAATGAGCCTGAGAAGGGTCACAAGTCGATATTTAATTGTATTACTGTAGGGTATATTTATATCAATTAACTCCCAAACATTTATTTCCAAGTTATTTTCTTGATTCCAGTGACTTACAATTTCGTCACTAATATATACTTAATTTTAGGCTCACGATTATCCAACCAAAGTCACTGCATATTTACTGCGATATTATAGGCGCAGCCAGATCACAGGACAGGAGAGACAAATAAATAAAATTTTTTACTCATTATTCGGACTTAAATCCCCGGGCGCACGTTACTTTCTCCGCGCGTAGCCTTGTTTTCTATTGCGATGGGCATATAAAAACAAACGCCCGCCCATTTCCGAATGGTGGGGTTTTCGATATTAGAAAGTGAAACCGACCGAGCGATTCGCGGAAAAAGCTTTAAAGTTCCCACTTTGGTGGACTTGCCGGGTGAAAGCACAACTGCGGGCGATTTTTGGGGTGAAGCAAGGGATACGAGCGGAGGGGAATAAAACAGAAACTGATAATTATGAGACAAATCCGCACTTCGAATGCTTTCAAGAGATATAAATATTATCACTAAATTTTGATCAAATCTCAAACTCGTTTTGACCCAATGCTGAATATCTAATATACACACAAAACAGTTCTTTCAGATCTTTAATTTTAAAATTCACGCATATCTTGCAGTAACATATAAAAATAAGAAATTGTGGAAATGGACCAAACTGACCGATAAACTGAAACAATTATTGCCAAAAAATGTCACTGTAAAAACCGTGTAGCGGAAACTGAATAAACCCAACTATGCCTACACGGTCCACTGGGGTTGCTATTAAATATTTCCCTGCCATTACGCAGTCTTGACAACTGTACAGTAACAAATGTCCCTACTAGCAGGCGCGTCCATCAAAACCCCGAGAGCGTTTTCCAAACCCACGCCCGGGTCTCGGCCCGTTTACCCGAGAGCGTGTCGCTTTTTACCGCGGAAAGTCCAAGAAATGACGACCGCCGTTTCGGGTTGCGCAACGCGTTACCAATCGGGATCGGGCGACGGTTACGGCTTTTTATTTGACTCTTTCTTTTTTTTATTACTTCCCAAAATATAATCTCCAATTGCTTTCCGATATCTTAATTCGTTTCAATTGTGTTATCGACCCTGCCAAACGACCAAGCACCCGACAAAACTGTTAGCACTTAAAAAATTATCTTACGGCATTTGAATCAACACAGTTTGTACGGGCCAGTATATAACGCATACCGTCCTCCAAATAGGATGAATGTCAATATAATTACCGGAATTCAAGCTTAAGAAAAATATTCAGCAAATTTCCAAACAATATTTTCTCCATAAAACCTTATATATATACACATAAGTGATTTTCAGATTTCTTTCTTGAATTACAAATTTGGTTTATAAGAACTCCTTTTCGACTGGGTTTGGCGAGCATGCGTATGGTGACTGGGAAAGAAGAAGAAAGTGACCCGGGGCTTCATAAATATGTATGATGGTCGAGGGGAAGGGGGGAGGCTATGGTTTCCAGATGAATCTCTTATAAACCAATGACGGGGTGAGTGGAGACGCCGCGAGGTATAAAAATAGTGTCTCGTGAAGGTAAAACTGGAATTAAAAAAAGGGCCACCTTCGAAACCGGCTTTGGGCCACCGGTCTATTTATAATACCTCTCATCGGGGCCGAAAATAGAAACCTATTATTAGTCCATTAACTCGTGGGGGGTGGGGAGTTTGGGCATCATCCGAAATCGTGGTCCATGACGCAGGCCGAAGGTTGTTGATCGGGGCGCCATTGACTCAATCGCGAGATAAAAACCGCTTTGTTATCTGTGACGCCTGCTCGCAGGTAAAGATATCGAAATCGGATGAGCGAAATGAACAAACAAACTTCATTGTATTAGTGCAACAGCTCAAAATCGAATGCACAACAGACTGTCGTGAGTGCCGGGATTATGGGCATTACTCTCCCGTACACTGTAAGAACGTACGGTAGCAATTTAAAGAAAAAACAATGTTTATCAAATCTCAGGCGCAGTATTTTGCCGATCCTACTTCATTTTTTTGGACTGTCCAAGTCAAATTAAAAACCCGCTCGACTTCCAAAGATTAAGATATTCTGATAAAAATACTGTCGAGTAGGTCGGCGATTATTCTTCCATTCTGTCTGACAGGTTTCGGATATTACAGTAAAATTTAAGCCCAAGGTTCAAGCCCATGCTACTGAAGGTAGCGAAGAGCCGAACCCGATATAGCATACGACAAAATGAGCGAATGGAGACGACAGATCGAAGTATAATATTTTTTATCTTTTTCTCAACTGATTTCACAACTGTAGCGTTCTAGAAACAATCCTCAATAAACAACCGAACAAAAGGTGCTTACAGAAACGACACCCGTATAATGGCTCGTAATATAATCCCCGGAGGAAGACCGCGGTCGCCGTTTGCGGGCGGACGATATTCTAGAACGTTTTCGATTTCGTTTTTCTCCCTCTGGGTGTTTCTTTATCGAATAAAACATAAGATTGCGATAGCAGAGAAAAAAAGGAAATTCTAGAGCCCGAAACTCGACGCCCACGCGTCGGCTATTGGAGGCGTCGGGAAAGGTCAGTGACTGGCAAAGAGCACAGGTAACGAACCAAGACGACGACCGATATAGTTCTTGATAAGTTCAATAACTCTATTAAACTGGACACTTTTTAAAGGACCGTCTGGATGGAATCTGTCGTCAGGGTTCCACATCACTTCAGAAACCACGGGAAGTGACCAATAAAGTGTTTTAGACCACAGATTAAAATTAGAATAAAAATGCTTACATTTGTACTTCATAGAGGGATCCAAAATCGGTACTCACCTGCAACAAAAGAAAAAACAATTATTAATTTATTGACTTACATTTGTATATTCTCAATAAATTCCAGTATTAAACACCCCATAAATTAAATGTACACAAGGCCAAAACAAAAGTAATGAAAATTTGCGCTGAGAAATGGTTCAAGAAATTCATGAATGTATATAATAGACGAAATTTTTGTTGTAAATTTCATCGTAGTCAAGACGTAAAATATTTTTTTAAATGTCCTTCGAAGAGCCTGTTTATAAGTCAAGTACTGTCAATGCAAGTAACCTATATAGCAAGGAGGTCAGTCTTAAGGTAACGTAGAGAGCTAAGGCCAACTGAATTTGTACAACTAATACTTATTTGCAGAAAGTGCGTATATGCACACGTGTGTATATGTGTGTCTGTTTATATAAATTCTAAAGAGTATATTATTTATTAAGTTTTAACCGAAACCGAATGACCACTGACTTCGGAATTCCCCCTTCTACTGCTCCTTTACTCGGTACCTAATCTCATTCTATAAGGAAATCTCATAATTTTTTGTTTGAGAGCGGCGGCCTTATAACTGCACTTTTAGGTGGGCAGCAGATGTTAGGGAGTAAACTATAAAACTAAATTAAAATTTGCTGTAGTTGAAGAGCTTCTTTTACATTATTATAGGATCAAAGATATTTGAAAATTAAAACTATAACAAGGCTACGGAGAACTGTATGCAGATTGATAGTTGGGTCAGAAAAAATAAATAATAGTAATTAGTAGATCGTGCAAAATTGTGCAATTTTCACTATGATGGTAATAACGAGTCCGGTGCCGAAATAAACGAGGAAATAATAATGCCAGTCAAGCATCCATAAATGGTCACTTAAGTACCCACACGGCCCCGAGTGAAGGCCCCACTTCACGTGACTGTACCCAATTAAGCTGCCCTACCTAGAATTCAATTTTTTTTCAGTTTCGGGAAGATAAAAACACCGCGGGCGGAAAGCGTTACATAAGAAAAACCAGGACGATGAATAACGATGGATGTTCGGCGGAGGCAATGAGATTACGTGGTATCATTCCTTTGATATTAACCTAAAATAATTAATAAGGTCCTACGAATTACAGACATTTTCATTTCTCACACCTATTGGGTACCGCCGCTGAAATGCAATTCGCTCGACACTCGAGAAGTATTAAAATAAATTAAAAAATCTAGATCTGATTCCGCTATTACGTACAAACTCGGTAGCGTGCGAGGAATACAAGCCGACCAGGATTAGGTGTATATAATAAAGCAGATACGAGGCTATGAATTAAACGCCGTCAATGGTAATTCAATCTAGCAGAATGCAAAAGGTGAATGGGAAAAAAAGAAGACGCGATTGTTGAATAGCACGGACTGCCGCCTCTCACCAGTCAGAACGTCGGCTCTGATACTAGTCTAGAAATATTTATGCGTACCATTTTTTCTATTTACAAGTACAATAAAATACAGCTTATCTATTGGAATTTTATTTTTGATATTTTTATTTAGGGGGGTTCGCGACGATTTGGAACATTGTAATATTGGGTTTTCGCCACAGTCAGTTGCGACACTAATTTCTGAACTAATTTATTCCTCTTCATCGTGCGTTCATTCTTGCTGTTATCTTCGTGAGGCATACTTTTCCTCGATCAAAGGAACACTATCCCGCCACATAATACACATATCCGGAGATAGTGGATGGCCGGGAAAAACCCGTTCTTGAGAATTATCTGAGTAAATATATTGGCGGCGATATGGTTTATTTACCAGCAATTAATGAAAAGTAAGTTAGTGAGTTCAATCTGTACAGTTAAACTTCTGGGAAGTTTTTTTAAAATTTCATAGTCGATAATAAACTGTAAAATGATTTCATAAAATAGAATGTTTACAAGGCGAGATTCAATCAAATGAAATTTCATTTCTCCAGCCCGAACCTAGAGTTCCGGCGAACGAGCGGTAGCTGTCTGGCATCGGTTCAAAAAATGGTACCGGCGCCCTGAATGAACAAACAGCTTCCGATAAATCAATAGGGCGTTTCGATATGCAGAACCCCAATGAGGGGACGCTGTTTCCGATAACAGTTTATCTCGAATCTGGTGGCCACAATTTGGCCGAATGAAAACATAAGCACTCTGTCGTTCCACTTTCGCCGAGGAATTTCGCTGACCACGGCCCCTCCGCCGGCTATCGGCGTTCGGCCCTGTACAAATATCGAAGAGGTCGCTGCTTATTTAGGCGACAAGCAAACAAAGAACTGTGTTTTAAAATCAATTTAGTTCAGAAATAATGTAGCCCGAGTTCCTTTCAGTAACAGTTTCATTCAGGTCGGTCACCTACAGAAATTATTCTGAACATGAAATTCATCGAATTATTCCACGCCAAAATCACCACACGTGCCTTTGTTTGATATCATGATTGTTCCTTTGCGCGTTATTCATAAATTAGTTTCATAAATTGGGCCCCACTCAAGCCGGATATGCACCACTCGGTATATCGATGTGTGACCATCCATGACAACGCGCTTACGAATGAACATAACTAAAAACAAAGTCCTGGATTCAAACAATGGGAAGAGCTGCGTTCTCACGGCCGGTCTTATCGTGACTTCGAGCGATCCGCCGGCTTTTCCTCTTCCAATACTCCGGGAACGAATCGTCCGATTAACTGTCGGACAAATTGGGACTTGATGAAATTTCAATCGGAGGGGGAAAATTCTCAATTTCTAAGAGCGGACTTCCCTCAGTGGGAAAAGGAATTATGAGGGCCGGAATCAATTCGGCTCCAAGATGAGATTTCCTAGCCGAGTCCCCCAACTTTCAACGATTAACTGAATTGTCCCAACATAATTTTTAATTGGAAAATGATAATTTTATTATAACGTATAATGAATCCTACCACGTAGATAATGTCTAAAATTGGTGGGGAATTTAAATCAATTTGTAAATTACATCTATATATAGAAAGAATGTACAGTTTAAACAACAGACAGGTTTACATCCTAAATCTATCAAAAAAAACACTGAAAATATCATATTTTCCTGTCATTACATTTTTTTTTAATTTGTCTAGCGTTTACAACAAAATTTAATGAGGGTACTAGATTTCATGACAAGGAGTAAATAAATATGGTATCGGTTCCGGAGCGTAGGGGCAATAGTTTCCATTAATCCACACAAAAATCCACGATCTCCTAAATCCTACAATACAGACGAACTATACCTAATGATAGAAACCGAATTTCAATGAAAATAGTAAATATTAGGATTACGTAATCATATTAGTGGTATACCCTAGGTCAATATGATGGTTTAAAAATTCTACTACAGATGGTTAGAACCGAAATCGGTTCCGGCTGATATTCCAAATAAACTGTAATGGTATTCCAAATAAATAAAAAATAATTGGTATTGGAATTAAGCACAGATACGCCGATGTTTTCATCGACCCGAATTCGCGTCCCACGGCCCGACAATGGGTGCGATAATTGCGCAACTCTGGAAAGAAAAAAAAATTAAATTCCGGGGACGCTTTTTTCCCACAGAAAGAAAAATCTGTGTCACAGTGTCGTTCCTAAACACACACTCACATACAAATACACACACACACAGACGCGTGTTAGCGTACTACGCGTGCACCACCTTGTCCCTTAATTGGCTCGTTAAGATCCGCGGGGACTCTCACGCGTCTCGCATTTCCCAATTAATAATTTCATTGTATACCTTTCTTTTCGTACCGTTGAATACGCAAGGAGGACGACTTAATAACTGACTGAGGTTTTCACGTTGTTATGTAAAATGTTTAGGAAGGTCCACCCGACGAAAATTAGGCCTGGGATGAAAGTATTAAAATATGATACTTTTAATAGTACGCTGTTGCGTACTACGAGGCGGCCGTGAATTAACCGCTCAGAGATTTTTTTGAACCAAGTCCAATTTACTTGTATAATTTCCTACAAAATTCGGTCAAGGAATCTGACGGACGTTATATGAAAATTCCACCAGATCATTTTTTTGTTTCTGTTTGCATGTCCCCGCTTTAGAATCGGGGATCGTTTTTTTGCGAAACGGGTTACGTTTATCAATGTCCCAATAATCATGATAATAACAATTTCTCCGCCTCGTTCGCAATGCACTAGAAAGTTATCTCGGGAGCTAAACCAGATTCCCCAATTCAAAAGTCAAAAGAAATTATGGAAGTCTAAAATTAACCGGATTTCTTACTTACAGTACCATCGTCACTAGTGTAAAGTGACTGCATATTTTCTGTATCGAGAGCCGACGCGCGCTTCAATTACCTCATGACTTTCGGCTATTAAATAATTAAATATAATTCATAGCGTGTTTTATTCCATACACAATGCCAGCAAGAGTTGTGTATCCATGGTCTCGGAAACTGACCAACAACGAGTCGCCAAGGCAACATAACAGTAGGAGTCACCACAGTCTAAACCTACAATATGTGAGGTTGTTAGATGAGTCATGGGGCTGGGGGTTTTTTTTAAAAAGGTCGGTGGAAACGCAAACGTTATCCACAATCGGCGGAAGCCCGGCCACCCCTTCGGCAACGCTAGAACGACCACGCTAAAAGCCAAGCAGCGAGATTTCCTAATGAAGAGCCAGAAGGGCTGAGGGCGTAGTGGGAGAGGGAATTCTATTTAATAAACCGGCGATTTTGATTTTACGTCCGCTTTTTTTCGTTGTTACCAGTTTAATGCCCGTTCCGGTCGACGGTTCCTGAATCGAGAATTCCTCTCGTGCATTACCCCTCTTTTATTTCCCCTTCTTTTCAGTTCGCTGTTTCCAGTTCTAAACAGATTCGAATACACGAGCAGATAATAATAAGCGCGAGAGATATATGCCCTTTGGGACAGTGAAACCGACATAAATAAATTGGCCACCAAGACACGTTAAGTAGGTTTTGAACATACTAACTGAACTCTAAGAACAATGGTATGGGACCAAAAGTTCAAATTACTAAATAGTAATTTATTTGTACACATGTATATAAATATCATTTTATGCTGAGGCATTAAAAAAATTAATTTAATTCTGGGAGATAAGTCGATTGATTACGCCATTCCGCCCCGGGAAGTGGCGCCAGCTGTACAAATAGCCAGATAAATATTTACCCCCGCCTGTTAGCGCTCGCTTTTAACCGCGTCCCCGCTAATGCACGTCATTCGTTCTGACGCTAATGAATCAGTTCACGGAACATTTTTTTTAGCAAGATTCCCGCTTCCCACGCCTTTTTTAAATTATAAAATGGACACTGGGAATAACGTGGAAATTATTCATATTATTGAAGAGTTATCGTTTTGAGTTTCTTTTTATTGACTCTTAAGAATCTCATTCCTCTGTAAAACTCTCGACCCAACTAGATCTGTTCACATATTTATCCGATTATCAAATAAGCGTGGGCCAGACTAGATTAATGTGGTTTAATGTGTGTTTATAGTAACAGTGTTTTATGCCAGGCGAATGGGGGTAGAAGAAAATCGAATGAATCATCCTCGAGTAGGTTAATTATACAAACGTTTAATGTTTAAATGGGGTCTACTGTTGAGGTAGTATGGGAAAAATCCGGAAAAATTATTGTACTTTCAAACTTTCTGAAAGTGTACCTCATTTGGGGACCAATGTAGGCGCAGCATGGAACATGGGCGATTTTCGATATTGCTGACTTCGTATATGTATCGCGCTTTAGTTTCAGCTCGTTAGGGGACTTCCATCTGCTTAGCTGGAAGAAGCGTGTCTCCGCGCGAAGCACACGCCGGGAGCGAGCAGGTGTGTCGGAACTCGGCCGTGCATGACCGGGGGGTGTCCTTCACGGCCCGATCTTCCTCAGACGGGGCCTTCTGGCTCAACAAGAAGTCCTTTTAGACCCACCGGCTATACGGGCAGCGGGAGCTAAGTATCCGGCGGCATATCGTCCTCACGGATAACAATCTGGCGATCGAGCCAACCCCCATTACAATCGATTGTTCCCCCTCGGCAATCGCTGTTGGGCATCGATTTTGTAACTACGCAGACCGAGGCTAATTCGAGGCAGCGTCAATTACCTAACGCTTTTGCAAAGAAAATACAACCACGTGTTTACGAGTAGGCCAGAATATTACAAGTGTATTTGAAAGTAAAGAGAGAGGGAGAGAGACGCGTTGCGACATTACCACAGGTATAAGTTATTTGTTGGGTATCCAGTAAGGGTTCGTAAAAGCATTACTCTGAATGCGATTAACACGCTTTAAGATGATAATTTAAGTAATTATCTGAAATGTGGAATATGTAGAATATGGAGTAGAGATAAAAAAGAGAGCGGTCGGTCTACAGTTTAACTCAGTATTTTTTTATAATTAATGATATTTACTCTAATGAGAAGGATATGATATAATTTACTATTAACTAATTAACAGCGTTAATATAACTTTTATAAAAAGAAAATTGAACAGGTCGTCTTCGACCTCGAAATCGCTATCCCTTTCAGAATTAATAAGGATTACTCATCCCGGAGTTCGAATTTAATTATTTTAGATTAATATACGAAAATAAAACACGAGTGCAACAACAAAAAAGAATCTAATTGCCGTCTCGCTCCGCTGGATTAATTAGGACTCGGCAGAGCGGGGAACCGGGTGCAAAGGCCTCGGATTTTAAAAGGAAACTTGAAAACGCTAGTTGGTAAAAAACCAAAATACCTCCTCCTTAAGAATTGGACGGAATAATGAGCGCCTTGGCTCAACAAAAGGTATGATTCGCAATTTATTACAACCTTAACACTATTATATTTTATAGCCTCGAAGGAAAATAAATAGTTAGGCCCGTAAGCTGTATTTCGGGTTGGTTGCCATTAACTGAAAACTGGAAATATATATTGAGCAGTATTAGAGGAAAAGCAAGAGTGATAGACTATAATCTTTGATAATTCCACTAACTCTTACTGTCTAAGTAGCTTACCCCGCAGTAATAATTCGAGAACAAATATACTAATCAATGTAATTTCTTATAACTCACAAGAGCTGTGAGTGCTCTCTCATGCTGTGTATAATTTGGATGTAATACAAAATCAGATAGGTTGAATTAAATATACGATCAGCAGTTCGAAAACAAAAATAGTTCTTATAAAACATATATGGCAAGCAACTGCGGACCAAAGTCTGACTCATGATTCTGAGAAGGTTGGCAATCTCCTTTCTGCAGAAGGTCTACTTCGTGTCTGAAGCAGATCTGGCCAACAGATGCCGGGAGGGACGGGCGAAACGGCAATGCACTTTTTCCCGCCCCACCGTTGCCGTCGTACGACTACAGAAAACGGATAAAAATCGGAATAATTATTGAATTAATAATACGGCGGGGAATCCTAAACGCGGCTTTCTAGCGATACGGGAATAAAGAGAAAATTGCGCTGAGTGGGAGAGCCGTGAAGGGTTTCGCAAGCGGCTCTTCGAGTGCACCGTGCAACCGGGAGAGAGGTCTCTAAGGAGGTCTCTCGAGGCAAGGTCACCGGTCGCCTATTTCGGAACCGGAGTTTCACCGGGTTTTCGATAAACCAGACGTAGCCTCAGTACGAGCACTTTGACCTGTTTCTCTCACGTAAGAGCTTATGAAACACGAAGAAACTCTACACAAGTACACTATACTACTGTACTAACGGACAAACTGACCCATAAATATTGTTGGTGGATTACAGGAGGTGACCGAAGAAACCACTTTGCTGGACCACATCTCCGTGAAGTAGTATCTCAGAAAACTGTATTTAAGATCAGCTACTGACTAGAAAAATATCTTTAGTATACTCGCACACCGACAAATAATTGGCCACAAAATAACTCCGGGAAAAATAAGGACTGTATCTACCTCCTGCCGGAAATGGTATTTCCCTGTTCGAACTGACCTTCGAAATTTGTTGAAAAATTTACTTAGTGATTTTCTGTTCTAATTAAATTTGAACAGCGGATTCCAGAGCAGGTCGACCAGGATACAGAGAGTGACACAAAGGGTAAAACAGCCCACGCGAATCGGATAGTTCAACCCACGCGACGAATTTCTTTCAAACGAGCTCTCCGAATAGTCTTCGTAATCGGGAATAGTATCGTTTCTAGAAAGGCGCATTGTCTCATAGTGTTCCGCCGGGGACGGAGAAACGGTAGCCGAAGGAGCCTTGAATTGCTTGACAAGTTCGTAGGCACGAAGTACACGTTAAGCGACACGTGAACGGACTTACGCGGCACTTACCAATATACCGGAAAGACCTGAATTAATGGGTTCCAGCCTCGAATAATGCGAACCGGGGTGGTCTTTTGATTTGCAAGGTACCTGAGCGATTTTCACGAATGAAAATTTACTAAATATTTTTCTCGAGTCTTAAACTGTGACGCGACCTCTTATTTGGGTCGTCTCTTCAACGACGAGTTATGGCGATACAGTAACTTCGAAAGGACGTCGTTATCGAAGCCTTATCTTTTACATTTTCGAAGAAATAAAGGCCGAGTGAACAAAACCCAAATGCAAATATCATACACATGCTGCCGGTACGATGTATGCAACACGGAGGGGCTGACAGGATTAAAATTTAATTACAACTGAGAATTGATTGAAAACATAAATATATTGAATAAATTTACCATCGGCGGATTTAAATTTACCGATTCGAAAAAGCTTACGCCAGCGTGAGCCTTTCATGAGGCACAAGTTACGTCTGTTAGAATGGCTCAAACGGCGGAAGGTGAAGTTTGGACGATGAATTTTCGACCTCGAGTTTTCAACGCGCCCAAAGAAAAACGTTCTTTGCTGGGTCAAAGGCGGTGTCAAGAACTGGATAACATCTCAATGCCGTCCGCTCGTGAAATAACGAACGCCCAAAACGAGCGAGATTTATCGGCCGAGTCTCGGCAAGGAAACGTACCAACTTGTCCTTCGGGCGAAAATCGTTTTCTGGGTTAAATAAGTGATATTTCAATGCACGATGAATATTTATCTTATACCAAGTGTTAAAAAGGTCCTCCAAACGAGAGTGCTTTCGTATAAACAGCAATCGAAGCTCAATGGGCTTCAGTGAGGCCCGACCTTAAAGCAGAACATGTGGCCCAGAAAGCACTGCCGTTTATTATTAATTCATACGCGTTCGTAATATTTTAAGAAAAAATCCGAAAATGTGAAATAGTGATGATATTTATATTTAAAATATACATTTGGCTAAGGTAATCTAGCTAGACCTAACCCCTTGGACGGGTTTCATAAGTACTCGGCGCACAGTATCGACAATTGTCCCGATACAAAGAAATCTGAGAGGGCACCCGAGACAAAGCTCGAGTCCCGATAATGCAGAATGAACGGGAGACGGTACAACGAAGAAAAGTGGGAACAACGGTACGTAATGTTCCGATTGGGCGCGTACCCGATTGCTGCTGGAGCGGAACAAGTGTCTCCCCGGAGGAAGACACTGCCGCTGAAAAAGGTGCGGCGACGTGGAAATCCGATGGTCCTTTTACTGAAACACAAATTTAAAATACCCCAAAAATTTCCGTATTATTCAAAAGTATTTGGTTTCTTAAACGCGCGGATAGCGTGCAACGATGCTTTATGTTTACGCCAGTAGACTTCACTACCTTCCGGGAAATCTAATCCGCTCCAAGTACTATTCTCAGTTTGCATGAGCACATATATTGAACCTTATATCTGTACATCTATAGAATAAAATAAAAACAGCCACTGTTAAAAGAAATAACGAGTCTCGCTTTAATTTAACCCTCTATGGGCCGAATTTTTATTTTAAATCCAAAAAAATTGGGGGAATGAAAAATCAGTAATTATAAACCTATATATGCAAATGAAAAAAAATTGATATTGATATTGGTTGTCTTGACAACTTTATAGGATTAAAATTTATGTGCCATCTCCCGGAAAAAGCTATAATTATTTGGTAAAATCTCGATAAATTGAAATGTGACCTGAAAGTTACACTGGTCCATAGAGGATTAAGTTGATAATAATTCATTTATTAATTTTTGTCATAGGATCGAACTGATTTTTCATGTACGTTTTTCGGCTGCATAATTCCCCGATGTGTTACAAATGTGAATTCCACCGCCGATGTAAATAGAACTGCGCCGCAAGAAAATGTATATTGGACGCCGGGAAATACACTGATGGCGTCAGTAATGCACGAGGAGTCTATTTTCGGGATTGGAAATCTGCAGTCGGATATTCTACTAAATTTAATCCAGACGCAAGACTGAAGGGTATTTTAAACTCGCCGGATTTATTCAAGTATACCTTTATGTATTTTCGAGGTAAATATTTACGGAGCGCCGACACACTGCTGGTGATTTACCGGACGGGCAAGAAGCCAATTTTCAAGAACTGACTCCATTGGGCCACTCGGAGAAAATATTAATGCAACTATATAAACGGAGTTTTCAGATTTTCAGTGATGAATTAGACCTCAATCGTAAAGATATCTTCAGTAGCATTCCGTCAGGCATCTCTGCATGTCGTTCGCCAGTACTGCGGAGAACCTGCCCATGTCAATGTGAAATTATGCACAAGAAAATAAACAGTAACCGCCAGACATTTTCTAAAAACGGCTCGTCCCTTCCTAATGGGAGTTTTGGATGTTCCAAGTCCCCCGCGGGGTTTTTTTTCTTGTACGACTTGACTAAGACATTGTACCGGGACAAAGAAATCTGTTCCAACAACGCCCAGACCGGGGAAACGGTACCGGAGAAAACAGCGCTTGCACATTGAACAAACATTTCTCAAACTGGGAAACCGCGTAAGAAAGTCCATTTGGATGTTTAATATCTAGATAACAGAAACGATTCTCAACGACCTTACAAACAATATAAAAATAATCAGTTATAATTGGTAACCTACAATGTTTTAGTATAACCTGTTCTAATTACATTAGTTTGTTTCTAATTACAAATAAGGTTGAAATTGGAAACTAATTTTCCAATTTATTTAATGCTGGCAGGCAAATAAAAAAAGAATATATGAAAATATGTTATTATGTACACTAAGAATTCAAAGTTTATCTATAAAGAATAAAAAACCGCCTTCTCTAAGGGCAGGATACAAACCAGGAAACTGGAACTGGGAACTAATTAGGGAAAACCGACACTGAAAAGATGCCTTTCACATGACTAGGTTACATAAGAGGGACGTATAACTTCAAGAAACTGTCGTTTTACTAGAATGCATCGATCGAATCAAAGGCCCACAGAATCGTTGACCTTTACGCCGATCGAAGCCGATATACGGCCCCGCTGGCCGGAAAGTTGTTGGCCAACTCGAAGCCGAAATTTCCATTTTAAAGTGAAAGAGCTTGGAGCAAATGGGGGCCGCAATTAGCGAGAGAAGCCGTCAAGTAATTTGCCTTGGGCAATAGTGCAGCTTGGAAATCTCCCAAAGGCTGGAATAGGACGAGTGTGACGCCGCCTCGGTCGTCAGTGCTACCAAATACTAGTTATTTTCAGAACCTTCTCCTTGACAAATAAAATTTCAGTTGCGAAAGTCATCATGTTAAACGCACTTCATTAGAAGTAATTAAACGATAAGCACAATTCAGAAACAATAATTAGGATAATACAATAAATTGGATTTGTATGATAGAGAAATAATAGGAAAAGCCAAGTGAAAAAAACAATGTGAAATCTAGAATGATCTTAGCCAAGGCATGAAAGTAACTGAAAAAATTAATGAAACACATACAAACACCGATATTCTAATGGAATTCTAATGGAATGCTACCGAGGACGGTGAGATGCCGAAACCGGTTCAGCTTAGTCGAGACAGATCCCTTTAGTATATGTAGTGTGATTGATTCTTCAAAACAGACAAGGGATACATTTCGCACGCGCATAAAACATTGTCAGTTGGTTGGCATACATTTTAATGGCATACACAGTCAGAGTACACACGAGACCCCTCCCTAGTCCAACGTCTAACATAACGTGTTTATCCACCGTTGCCTGACTTTATCGGTTTCTTCGCAGTTCAATATTTATTTTTAATGACGCAACGAATCGCTCCACCTTGTGTGAACTGCGGGCGTTATTCCAAGATAAGAAACACGAAGAATTGAAGGGGTGTAGCAGAAAATTACTAAATCTTGTTCGCACATTATTCTCTGCAATCACTATGGGAATTTCGTCACTTCGGTATTCTGAAGTAAACTATTGGTTTTTTAAATTTTGTTTGCAATACAGATGGATTAAAGGCCACAGAACACTGAAGCAAGAACGTACGATAAGAAAGTTATCACTGCCACTTCAAACAATTGCTGTTGTTTCATTTCTGCATTGTATTATACATCGCCGTTACATTGCAGATATTTTAATGCAACATTCCGTCCTTCTCTTGAGCAAAAATAAAATAAATTTAAAATAGAGGTTAACTGCAAATTACCTTGCTTGGTGGTTCAATATATCGTTCCTAATTTTCCTTCCTCAATAGGAATTGGGTTTGACGACACAACCAAGGAATAAAACACTAATACGGACATATATAAGTAATCGGGTACTGCAGGTAATGGTAACATGAGCAGAGGGAGGTTGGGGAAAAGGGGCAGGTGTACGGACAATAAGCCCAAGAAAACGTCCTATTTGTCAGCTGAACCAGACTGTATTAGATCGGTTCGAATCCCTGAGCGGTCATGGACCTTCCGAAGCGACCGAGGGGGGAAACTGAAGGCTTTGTTTACAAGAGTCGCCAGAGGCCAGAAACTCTGGAAACATCGTCGGTTTAAATAAAAAAACGGACTTTCTCTCCGAAAGAAGATCAGATGGGAGTATTCAGAATTTTTATAGAATATGAAGGCTTAGACTTGGCACTTCTCAGGAATCTATAAGAACAGCCAGATATTAATCTTACACAGTGTGGCAACTACAAATTATCAATTATAATTTCATTTGTTTATTGTAGACACAAATCTGAAGGTCCGCGATTCAAAGCGCGAGCTTCATCACTCAAATCCATCATATCAAGGAAAATGATATAAGCAACAGAGGGGCTTGATCGTGCCGTTATATAAGACGTGAGAAATTATTTATGCTTTCCATTAAGGTTGATACGAGAATGTGTTCATAAGACTTTAGATTATTTGGCGCAGCCGTTCATATCAAACTATGTTTAAACCTGAGAGATGACCGACGATAAATTCGAAAACGAGTCCCACAAACTTAAAAAACCGGACATCTTGTGGCTGAATTATTCATTTATATAGTACCGACTTCTCCTTAATCATAACCTAAGCGCTTAAAAGCACACTTTCGTACAAGGCGCGATGAACATAGCAGTCCATAATCACAGAAACTTCGCGTTATAAGCACTATACTTTTTGTCATATAGTCGCAACTCCCGAAAGATACATACATTGAATTATTTCCTTTGGACACAATTACCTTTTGAAAAAGATGGAAAAAGGCCACACATGTTCGCCGAATTCCCTGAGTAACGAAACACGTACACTGAAAAAACAAACAATTGTTTCGAAATCCAATAAGAACAATCCAAAAATCGAATCCTTTCCACGGACAGCCGCGACTGAACGGATGACACCGATGGAAATATTCCTTTTTAACTCACCACTGGAAATCTGTTAAAACCGAACACTGGAAACTATGGCACTGCGAACTAGTGGAAATGCATAAAAATGTGATATTACCAGGAGAAATTGCAGCAGAAATCCATATCCGAATTCCGTCCGACCACAGCACCGACTGACTGATAGTGGCTATGAAGTGGGCAATTGGGACTCGAGTGCTGTTTGAATGGGAAGACTTGATCCCAAACAGATAACACGGAAATGTTCAATCGTAACAACTAATTGGCTTTCCTACGAAAGATTTTTAGAACCAGGATAAATATGGCTCGTAATGAAAGTTCGAAATATTGACTGAATACACAGAAATTCAGAAATAGTTCGGGAAAAGAAACAATTTAAATTTTTTTATTATCAAAGATTTTGAGCAGTGGTATAATATAAAATTCTAAAAATCATCGCCGAATAAAGGAAATAAGGTGACTCAATTAATAACACCCCTGAGTAAATACCCCGGTATGTATTCGATTGAACAAAATTAAAAATACATAACGTGGGTTTTCCCGATTGTAGAGGGCTAATTAAAAACAAACACCCGAAAGTAGAAGTCGGAAACTGTTGGGTTCCCTAACCGGATAGGATGGGGCCGGTGAGTGGGTCCGTTCCCCACACAAAGGTAGAGGGTCTAGGGGGGAACATGGAAAGATGGGGGGGCCTCGCAAACACCTGTGTGTGGGGAAACATCTGCTTCCTCCCAAACGGTGAGTTCCGAACTGTGGGGAATAAGTCCTCCCTAAGAGACGCAGACTTATCTCAAATTAAAATCTGGTAACCCAATATTTATACATTGTCTACAACAGAGAACTGCAGGTGAGACAAACTTAAAAAAAAATCCATAACATTTCACGAACTAAAAACGTAATATACTTCATTGGAAAAAAATACAATTGAAATAAACATAGAATAGGTGTTTCGCAGTATCGTGCAATTTTCAATATCAAGAGATACGTTTATTAAATATAATACGTACGTTTGTACAGGTTCAGATTAGACGTTGGTCGTGTTCAAATAATAGCTTGACCAAAGGCGCCTTCTCATTCAAATCGACTTTGATCCGAAGGCCGCGTCCAGGGAAAAAACCTACGCGAATTGCCGACAATGATTATGCTTTATAAGTCAGCTGTTAGTAATCGGGGTTATTTCTCGCACGAAACAGACACACAAACGCCATTCGATTATAATTCTTATACGGCTTTCAGAAATTAAGGTCGAAAATATAAGTTCATTTCAGAATTGCAAGTCTTGCAGTCCAACTAAAGTATTTTAGAGATATAACAGGTTCTATAATAATGGAACCACCTAATGCGCATTTCGGCTAATGATGAAGCATCCCGTCAGCACTGTTACTGCATGATGACGTTATGATAATTGCGAAATTGCTGATAATCGTTATTTTAACTGGATAATAGGAATGTGTTAATGGAGGGTTTAAATTATCCGAGAGGATATTCCAGTGAATTACGTCAGGCAATAGAGGGGAGTTGCTATCACATATGCAAACCTCAATTATATATACATAAATTACAGTAATCAATTTGATATTTGTTCGCTATTAAGAGTATCTCTATATGGGAAGCCATTGACAGACGAGTCAATTAATTGGCAAAGGTAACCAGATTCGAAAGCGCCGTTCTCCGAATAGCCGATTGATTCTCAAAAGACATAAAGCCGCAAAACGACCGCAACTCGCGGCTTGATGCCAGCGAATACTCAGAAAATACATCGTTGTAATAAGTCAATTATACATTGCTGCATTTATTCCTGGGATTGACTGATTTACAAAGGATACATTCACTGCAGTAAATCGTGAAGCGATCATCCAAAAAAATGTTTGTCCCACTGGAAACTTATAACCTGGGACATTTTAGGGCAATTTTCTACTTGACATTAACCGAGAATCACGCTCCTTCGGTTTGTATTTAACTTCGTGTAAAATCCTGCATTTTCACTGTTCAAAATGCAGGTTCTTCCGACTGTACTTGAGCGTACAGAGGTATATTAAGGAAATAAATATTCCCGATGTGAAATTCGAACAGAATCCCAGGGCGAAAACGATTTTGGCAGCGGTCAAAAGGAGTGAGACTGACTTTAACACTGCGAACCTACACCTACGGCCCGGTAAACCGGTTTACTACCCCGCCGGCGGGGTACAACCACCCGTCATGGAAGAGAGAGAGTGAGTGAAGCCTCGTTTCAAAGAAGTGTGAAGCCCTATTCTTGACAATGGGAGGGTCGAAAATTGACTGTTTTGTTGTTGCACAAAGCGGGAATACGTTCGACGGGAGAATGCTGTCTTGAACGCTTCAGAAAATATCATCATCTGGGCAAAATGATGACGCAAGCGAAAGCAACCGATTGATTGGTACTGTCTTTACCAGTACGTCTCTCCGTCAACTGCAATAGTACTCACGATGGTAAGACACCAAAACCAATCTACTTTAGGGCCTTATAGGAGCATAGAAAATCGCATGACTGATTGTGTGCCCCCCATTTCAAATATATCACGCTGATTAGTATCATTATTATTTATCTAACATAATTTTCTACAGTGATGAAGTACCTTAATCTATCACTGCCTGCCAAGCCGCCACAGGCCTGTTATACAACATTCGGATGTTGTTTTTTTCCGTACGATTTCGACAATGTTCCATTTGTCATTCTGAAACGTGAGGAGTTCCAATCGGAACCGTTTCACAGAGGGACCTTTGCTGTGCCTTGTCGCCTTACTCCAATTTCAATCCCTTTCATTTCCCAGCTTTCTCCCCGATCCCAACTCTCCCCGTATTCCTGACCTGCTCGCACCCCCACCACCCACGCACAAGGTGTACGGCCGGTGAACAGTTACCGCGAGGGAAAATTTTCCAAAGAATTCGAACCGAGTTTTAGAGAAGGAATTGTGCCAATCAGGAGGATTTCTGTAGATAAAACGGTTGAATCGAACGAACATGCTTAGTTATATACTGCGTCTGTTCTACGCTCATTATAGACCCAGCATGTACAGGTCTGTACATTCTAGGGACCGAAAACATATATGAGCCGTTTATTTTGAAAGTGGCCTAACTCCATTTTTCAATTTTTTCCACTTACCATGGTTACATGTACAACTTCGTGTTATTTATCAGTAAAGCATATCAGGTTGCTTATATTCCGAGCAAAGATAATTCTTGACACATAAGTTTTCAATATAAAACTTAAAATTTAATATTAAATTTTAGAAATTATTTCACCCGTGGGGAAGAACAGAACGAGACCATTTACTTCAGAGAGTGAAGAAGAAATAGTAACTAATGATTTAGAAAAAAAAGAAAAAATTCGAAAAAGAAACAGAATTATAGAATAATATTCGTCTTCAAGGGATGAAGATACGAATAACAATGGAGAAAAGATTGATGAATCATACATCCGAAAAGTACTAAAGATTAAATGGAATTCAGGGAAAAGATATTCTTCAAATCCCTTTCACACGCACAAAGTGTAGATGAGTAGTAAATTGTTTTGTAATAAAATTATGTTTGTAATTTTGTACAAAATTACATAAATGTTTGTGTAAAAAATGTTTTGATCGCATAAATTAGGTCTCCGAAGTGTTTTCAAGATATGTAAAATAAATTCAGTATTGTTTTTTTTCAATTTGAAGCATCGTAAATTATGTTGAATGGACTTGGGCACTTTCAAATTTTATAATGAATCCGGTTGTTCATTTTGAAAGTGGCCTAACTCCATTCTTGATAAGAAAATGCATATTATTCATTTAATAATTGCCACTATTGTAATAGGAACTATAAATTCAACACCCTTAGATACGATTAAGCAGTATGACTCATTAGTATCCTATACGTATATTTTTAAATTGATTGAAACGCAAACCCTTAAATATCTCGATTTGAAGATAAATGGACTTAGGCCAGTTTCAAAATAAACGGCTCATATTATACCCAAATTTTGCGGAAATAATATTCCGGCGGGTGCATTATATATATCTGATATATAAGAAAAAACTTATATATAAGAATATACACAAAGAAGTGACGAAAAAGGATAGGAGGTGGGCAGGCACGTGTCCTGTGGGCTGTATACCTGCGGCTGCACGTGAACCGTTACAAACGGGAGGAAGGACTTGTCCTTGTTTATCGAACCAATTACACGGTGCCCTCTTGATAGGAACCAGCCGGGCGATTACACGGTCGTAATTAAACGCCGCACCGACGATTAATCAATGAGTAATCCCTAATTGAATTTCAACGGGGTGTTAATTACAACAATCTTGAAAACGGGTAAAGGAGGCGGGATATTGCGCAATCGAAAGAGTTCGATTGAACGAAGAAAACACTATGCAGACACAAATTTGTTCCTAACACGAGAATAAAAGCTAGGCGGAACAAAGGAAAAATAGGTCAAATATAAGAAAGAAGTGAAGATAAAGACAATTAGATAAATCAGGAAGAGATCCTCGAGTGGGATTGGTAGATTTGCAATTGTTGAACCAAAATTTTGGACTTTGTCTACAGGGTGTGTTTCAGTAAAAAAATAATCCATTATTTTATTTAAAAAATCCATTCAATGTTCAATGTATGTTCGAAATAATCGCTACGTTACACCGATTTTGATGAGATGCCGAAACCGGTCCCTCATAAAATCCAAACTTTTGCTCCCAAAAGGGAAATACCACCGAGACCAAAACACACGAATGTTGCTTTCGACTCAGATCACGAGAATCGACATTGGACGTTTGAAGGGCGCTGGACTATTTGACTGTATTTAGAAGAAAATAGCCTCGGCCGGTTGGAGAACAAAGTCTCGATTCGAAACATGCTCGGAACTATACCCGGTTAGTGCACAGATACAATTGCGAATACACAGCACGTAGCCCAAGGTACACGGTGTACTCCCCTAATGGGAAGCTGATTTATGTCTAAATCAGCGCGGACAATAAGGCCTGTCGGCGGACTCTGGAATCAAAAAAGGAAGAAAAGATATACCTGTATTTGCCTTAACCGGTGTAGATAGACTCGCCTGACTAAAGATTCAAGGTAAAAATGATCTCACTTCTCGGCCGTACAGATTTACCCGTGACGCTTTGAAAGATTTTCCCCTCACAACAATTTCTTATCTCACATCAACCCATTGGGCCCGAGATGACAGAAAAATTAATATTTCTGAAATTAATTCTAATAATTTGCATTAAACCTTCACTGCAGCCCAAACAGGTCAAGCTGAATATCGTATAGGTGAAAGGAAACCAAAAAAATACTATTACCTTAAACAAAACCTTAACAGTACTGTTCAGACGGGTAACGTACCCTTAAAAGTCGTTTTTAAAAACCTTTTTTTAACTAAGCGTTTTCCATGCTGTCGCAATACGACAGTATTTCAAATTATTTTCTCTTTAATCGCTACCAACATATCGTGGTCAGAGCGATTTAATCCGAGGATCAACGTAATAATATGCCGATATTACGCTTCCTTCTGAGAAACCTTTTTCGCTGGTAACAAGCCGAGCTGACGCGAGAATTGGGAGATTAGCTCCGCTGAAGAAGATTATTTTCTTAAATGAAATTTCCAGCACTTTTTGCAGATATTGTTTGTTTTCTTGTCTTTTATAGATCAAGAAGATAGATTTGATGTTTTGTTTTGCGCTCTTGTAGACTCTTAGAAGTTTTTAACAAGTAGGAAGGTCGGCAGGACATGCTTAATTGCTAACATAGGAACTAATGACAACGTGCCATGTTTTCTTAAAACTATCGAAACCAAATATGAGTACCAAGATCGACCAAGGTTCAGTCATTCAAGCCCAGTATATACAATTCTCGGGTCATCCGGTCACAAGAACATCTCCTTTCCTGTCGGGCTCTCCGTCTTAATTCCTTTCTGTTTTTAAGTTCTCGAAAAAAAGTCCGTAAGAGCGCCGAGAGCCAGCTCGGACGGGAAACAATGTCCCGAGGAATGCGGACGATTTATTCCCACAATTAACGCCGTCTCGATCAGGATAATGAATACGCCGGTGGGTTGAAAAAGAAAAACTCGGTGGATCGAACCCGGCTCACATAATACCAGGTAACTATTCTCTGACCCCGTAACCGAAGGCATGCAGAAAAAAGTACTTCCCTTCAAGATTCGCAATGATCTAGAACAACCGAACATAGTGATAACTGGGAAGGTTTGTATGCTTATTATGGAGGACTTTATCGTACAGATTCTGATATGAACATGTTGCGAATTCGTATGTATATAAACAGACGAGGTTTCAATAAGTTTCATCTCCGCAGCTGTCGTCTCACGAGCTTTATTTTTCCCGTTTGACTATCTTCATATTACCATATTTGGAGCAATGGAACTTTACCAATAAACAACAATAAATATATAAGTGTATTCGTTCGATTATTTTGCCTTGCGCTAAACAAATTTCGGCTTCTCCCCAGCAGTGGTAGCATTCCTGCCAATTCGACAAGGTCGATACATTTTGATTAACCTACCCAGAAATACATTACTATGATAATGGATTTAGCTTAAGACCAAATAAGTGGAGCTAGAAAATCCAAACAAATAACAACCCCCCTATATCGTCCTTAAATCATGCATGCTAACAGAAGAAATACAACTTACCTTCGGATCCTGAACTTGTTTCCACTTCCGAACACCATGATGGAACTGAACATTTGTGACCCAAGAACGACAAGTAAGCGCACGCGCCCAATCGAAACAAGTGCAATACACCGAAGCAGGTGACAACCAAATTAAAATAAGACTAAAATCCGAATGCGACAATCACACTTTCACAGTTCCTCCGGGGGGGTCTACATGGCCACGCGTGGGCGACACCCACACGGTAGCTGGCTGGCAGGCAGGCAGTCTGCCTTCGCACTGTCAACTCGGGACTTCTTCGACAAGTGACTGGAACTAGGTCTGGACCTTTCGACGGCCGAAGCTGGACTGAAGGGGGACGAGGGCCCCTCCACCGACCGTCACGAAGAACCCCCCACCACACCATCGGACCGCTGTCCAATAGGAGAGCCAGCAATTTTGGGCATTATCTTGTACGGTTTTCAACTAAATTATATATTCAATCATTTCTGACTACTCTCCCTAAACTAATTATACATTACGAGTATACAAAATAGATACAACTTTTGCTTTGAAAAATTGCATAAGGCCAAGTTCGACTGCATATTCGATAGCGACAAAAATCCACTAGCTGTTTAATAATTTTCACTGCACTGTTACTACAGTTATGTATAGATTGACAAATGAAACTAATAGTCCTTTTATCATCAATGTCAAACGATGACTGACACTAATTTATTGACGATGATGAGATACCGAAACCGGTCCAAAAGTGACCATATCGGAACTCAATTTGCCACAATTCAACCACAATACGTTAATGATTGTAATAACCTATGTTGCTAAAACTGATGTATTTATCCCTATAGAATAAGGAAAAATGAAGGGACACTTTTCACTTCTCTTCTCCAGGTTCTTAACCGACAAAACCGGTAAATTACGAGTATCAAGTGTCCACCGACCCGTTCCATAATTTTTTGCTGTTGCGCAACCGACTTCGGTCTCTCCAATCGAGACATTTGCCTTTCGACTGGGCAATATAATAGCTTATTAGTTGCATAATGGACGTCGTCGGGAGGAAGAGAGGAATTTACGCGACGGGTTTTTTTTCCATTCCTTAAGACCAATAAGGTTCCACGAGTACAACTCTTCGAAGCGTTCCCGATCTGAACCTGAACGAAAGTAGAATTCTCAAAATGTTGTCGTCACAAATAATTAATTTCTATTCAGAAGGCGAAGACTATTTCCAGCAATTAAAGGAGCGATTCGACCTAATTTTGCCAGTTATATTATACCTTTCGAAAAAAGTGAAATAAGTTCGCGTCAGGCACGCCATGCATTTACTTTCATGTGAAAAATAATTTACCCAGTTAGTTGGGGCACCATAATTGGAAGAGATATTGAAATTTAAAATTACAAACTGCATTAAGCCGATTCAGACTAATTGAAAATACTACTTGTTGAGATGAAATTTATGGAAAACAATTTTCGTATTTAACAAATCTACGATTTCAGAAACTTAAATATATATATATGTACGAGACTTTCACTAAAAACAATTAGCCTTGAATTTTCGAAAGTGCAAGAAAAACGTACTAATGAACTGCGGTAATTGCGGCTGAATAATTTCGGAACAATTAAAAATAGATAAGGCGACAATTGTAATTCCTTAAAAGACAAAGGAAACAGCTCGTATCACGACGTCAGCTTTACTGATGATTTCGAGAAAAAAACAAAAATTAGATTCCGTTACTTTGCAATGAAATTGTTTTCATTTCTTTATAGGGCCTGCAGCTTTAATTATATACATTACGTATAATACCTGGCCTGAGGGGTTGAGTTGTCATAGAAACGCATTGCCAAATTCAGAGTGCAAAATTTCCACTTCCCTTGAGTGCCCTATCTATCAGGAGTATGTCCAGTAGTACTCATATCAGTTATGAGTAGGGTTCATGAGTAGGGTCTACTCTGCTAAAAATGTTTATTAGAATATAATAATTTAACTTTCAGAAATTTCGCACCACTTTTTGAGTAGTGTATGATCATGTAATCGGGCCTCTTTGTTGGAAAGATTGAGCGACCGCTGCGCATATTCCAGCAGGTGTTCCGACACAGCCTTCCACCTGTTGCAGTTTATGAGCATAATCGGTTTCGGGTCTATTGGATCTGGCACAGGTCCAGCACTTGGAGACCAATTGATATTGTTGCTCGCAACAAGGGCGTTCGATTCCTTGACCCGCCGACCGCCATAGTACTCACTCCCACACGGCCGTTATAAATTATGCTAGTGGTACTCGTAAACTGGATTTTTTTCCAGATAACTCGAACAAAAGTAGTATTTCAAACTGTTGCCCCCGATCCTTTTACTGAAGGACTTTGGTCATCTCCCTTTCAATGAATAATGCAAAGTCACTACTAAACATCGAAGCGCCGACGTTCAGAGAACCTCGTACGGCGTCCAATAAGAAATTTTTAATCATGTATCGTACCACTCAATTGGAAATTTTTCGGTTCATTTCAACCGTACAACCTGAGGAACCTATCAAACTGAAAATATATAATGCAGACTCCAAAATCGAAATACAAAAATTTATTTCAGCGGGGTGGCGTTAAACTGACAGCGCGCTGGGGCAGGAAGTCACCACCACCACCACCTTCGGAGCCTTGAAGCCGTAATTAAAACCCACGGCCGAGGGAGAGAGCGTAGACCAGGAAACGTTTCCTAGGAAAGTGGGAGAACTCCCGGCAGGTAAGTACCGTAACAAAGTGTAAGTGGACCCAACCGGAGGAACTGATCTGGCGAAGGTTGATCGGTCGAAGATTACACTAGGCAAGGGGGTGGGCAATGAGGGCACAATATTGGTACCTTAATTTTTATAATTATTCATGAAACATGATATTAACTGTGAATTAAAGGAGTCCGTTTTATTAGCCGGAAAGCCGAAACCGGGAAAATGGTTCCGGGGTAAAGTTATGGTTTTCTGTTCCTCAGAACATTTTCCTGGAAACAGAAAATAGTCGAGGACCTTCTTTGTTGAAAGATATTGTTCGAGTTTCGTATAGTTGTAGTGGAAGGGCTTTAAAGTTGTGAAAAGGGACGGGATGGAACGCGATGTGGTCTTTAACATTGGCCCGGAGGTGGTGTATCCTTCGTGCCGATCTTAACTCCCAGGGGCCAGCGCGTGTGTGACTTCCGGCATGGGGGCGCACACACACAATCGGTATGGCCGAGGCGAGCGCAAACTAATCGCGGGGTCCTTCCTCCTGTTTCCTCCCTCAACGTTCCTGTCTCTGACGCAATCCATCATCTCTTCATTCACAATCTTCTAGACCTGTGGCCTCCCCACTGGAGGGCTTTCGGAATACGATCAAAGGTTTCGCATATTCGGACTGGGGGAGATATATAGGATTTGTTAGTATCATAAGAGGTTTCCGGAACGGTTTGGCGTTCTCACTATTTCATGGTTATACTCTTCAATAAACCGGGATTATTGACTGTATGGAGGGTTATAGAGTGCAGTGGCAGAGCGGCTGAAGAAATTCACAATAGCGATATCAGTACATTTCAATATGTAGTATAATTCCTAAATATAAGGTGTATCCTAAAAACATGGTCATTTTCTCCTGTCTCCTATTATTAAACTAGAGAAATTTCCCGAAAAAGTGGCAGTGAGGTGTTGAGGATGTTGCAACAACGTCAGGTGGTCGAAGGAAAGACAGCGATCAATTAATTTACTGGTGTACTTGCAATTGTCATCATAATCCAGGCAACCAAACAATAATCCAGTATCAGTGCTCAAAGCATAATCAGGAACATCCCTTTATAACAGATATTAGCGACAAACCGTCCAGGTTTAAGATGGAGTGAAAGCAGGAGGAAATCGCACTAATCAGAAAAAAGTAAAATAAATTTCACAATTAAAATAGACATGTTTTCTTTTGTGTCTTATTGGAACGTGACGATGAAAGTATTTTTTAATGTTTATCATTGTCACTACGTACTTGACTGCTTGAAACTTCGGAAACTTTGTGAAGAGCCAAGTCGAAAATTTCTTGTTCGCAGCACAATATTATTAGACACTGATCTTAGAGGATATTTCGTTGGGCGACGGAGTCCGTCCAGGAATGGTGACCTCGTACTCGGCCACAGACATGTCACGACGTGACGAAAGGCGCACGACAAACCAGACACAACTTCATTGGTGTTTCGAACAGGGCTGTGGATTTGACGACTCCGATTCATTTATTTTCCTTATTTTCTATCCCAATCAGTCGGTAACGTGTATGCAGTATTACTTATAGCAAATGAGCATTGGTTCAGAAGTCTGGTGCGACAGTGAATCATCAATATCGAATGCATAAATGCGGGCTGATTTCTCACTCTAGCGCGTGCAGGTGTGCATTTTTTTCTCTTTTGAAATATCGGGCACGCTTTTTGTTTCTCCCACTACTTGTCATTGTCTAGAATCGTCATTGAAATATCTTTTCACTGTATTAATTGTGGAAATTAAAAAAAATTTCGCCACGCTAACACGGATGTTTTTTCCTGGCGCAAATTGGGAAAGAAACAATGCTCGCATTAGAGAAACAGAAAGTATTTATTTCTGTTCGAATATCGCGTGAATAGCCTCAAAGTTTTAGAAACCATATTACCCATATCTCTAATCACAGAATCCGAATGTACGAATGATCGATATGGTTTGTGAAATCGGTCCAAATAATTGTTCCTTATAAATCGTAAAAACTATCTGAAAACAGGCTAGTACCCTAATTATTAACTCTATCCGAACACCCTAAACTTCTGATGGTCATCCAAATTGTTCGCGACCATTAAGAGCAGCAGTAATTGATAAATCCTGCAGTGACTTTTCGAAACGCACGAGAAGAGTGAACGACCTCTGAAGAGTGCGGGGAGCGGAAAAATACGGTGTTCGTTGACGCCCACGGGTTAGAACGAAAAAGGAGTGGAAAGTCGGCAAACGGGCCCGAAAACGCCTTTGTATTTTCCTACACTTATTTCTTTGGCTTATATTTGCTTACTATAAATTTCCGGTAATAACCCTTCGATTGTAAATGTCAACTATCCAACATCGCTATTCCGGCTAATTTGTTAACGAACATGTTAAACAATTGTTTACTTGAAAGAATAAATAATACTAAAATACTATCATAAATTATTGCTGAAATTAGTTACACTTCAAATGAGAGGCTTGCTCAAAATACTGCATACTAACAGCATTAGTAACGCTAATAAAAGTTTTATTAGTAACTACTGCTATAATGGTAATCCACTGTTGTATATGGCTTAATAGGAAAGCCTAATGACGTTATTCGCCAAATACGATATAAGAAATAGAAATCGTCCTCGGAGGCCATTTACGAAAAAGTCGAAATTTCCAAATGGGCGCAGCCAAGTATCAGTTTTTGCCAACTTTCTTCGCCGATAAAAATCTCCTTGCGCGGAGGGCGGGGTGTTAATGAACTTCCGCCGTATGCCGGCGGCGACTGGGGACCATTCGCCGTGGACTGAATACGATTCACTTTTTTTTCTTTTTACAAACGCCTAATAGGAATTTAACTTCGTTGAAATGTAGCGTAGTTGAGGTGGGAGACAGGTTTTACGTTCGAGGAGTACATTGGTCTCCTACCGAGTACAATTCCAAACTACCGAAATTTATTGCCAAATTATTTCGCATTCCCAATTTGAATTTTTAGACAGTCTTTCAGCTGTTCAATTAGTTCCAATTTCAAAATCTAATGCTTTTTCAGACGCAGTGGCTGAAGAAAAGTAATGAGAAAAATTATTACTTACCTATATTTCTTATGGCTTCCTAGCTAATTATACTGCTTGAATGTAAATGATTTTATATAGATTTTTATGAAAAATAAATGTAATAAGAAGTGTGTCTATATCATTATGAGGAATAAATGCTCGAGTGGGATCGCCCGTGCGAGTTCATCTTTATGTAAAGGGAGTTCTCACGAAATTATACGGTAGTCGTAATACGCTGAAAAACGGGGGCCGGTACGGGACCTTGGAGCGGTCCCTCTACCATTGTTCTTATGGTTCACGCCGGTGTACTCTAACTAGAGACCTACTTCTTTCTACTGAGCTGCCCCTGGGGTACCCTTGACACTGCCGCATTACCTAAGGGGTAATTCATAGTGTCGCCGGTCAAAGCCGCTAGCCCCAATCGTAAGCCGTTAATTTTAGACCATTGAATCCAGTCTCATTCGCAATGCACGGACAGCCAATCCAAATAAGACTTAAGTATTCAACTCCCAAACTACAGAGCTTCTAAATTATTGTCTTGTGTTTTAAAATCAGGGTTATTTAAAAATTGTGTAGTTTTGGAGTTGACTAGCGAGGCAATAGACATAATTCACAGGCCCAAGAAAAAAAATTATAAAAAACCTAGAAAATTTTTAAAAATTCAATCGACACGGATAATAGCAGAAAATTGGCAGCGTTAAATTTAAGATTAAGCAGGGAAAATGTCCGATGTATTTGTTCACGCCCAGACAGAATCGGACAACACTCCAGAGTGGGCTCTGAGAGACGTCAATTTTGAACGAGATTTTGGACAGCTGCCCCGTCTGTAAATCATAAGGACAGGATGTCTCGGACAATGCATACTAGTAAGTATTACTACCCGTCTCGCCATGCATAGAGACGGCCGTCGCCTCGGACTCCGGGCGGAAGGAAACAACAACGTTTTTTCGACAACAATATACCAAAAGTTCTAATGGCTAACGGTGAAAAGCCATAAAATATTCCACGAAAGAACGGGTAATTCGGTGGGAAAAACAATGAAGGCCAATTAATAGAAATCGCTTCTTCCATTGTTACGATCCGAACGAGTCATATAATACAATAGAACCAAGTCAACGGAGTCGAGTCGTCGTATATCTTATGAATAATTGGTTAGAGTTTTTTTTTTATTTTAGAACTGAAAAAAGTTATAGATGCACGCTAGTGTATTATTACTGTTCAATGTTCTTTACGGACGGATAATTACTTTACTGAAGATTAATCATTCTTAATCCTGACAATGGCAAGGAAAAATGGCTCTTGTTAAGTGGCTGGAGGATGGCGTATGTACCCAGTGTTCATACAGTATTCCGTGTGAGCAGTAGTTTTTATAGTGAAAGAGTAATGACTCCCCCAGTTATAATAGTCTTTAGGTCGTGAATTATTCAGTTAAAGTTAATTAAAAAATAAATTTTTGGAAAAATCTCTCATCGCAAAATTTTCATACTCAGTTACTCTCAGTTTAGTATAAATTATAAGACGGCTTCATTATATGTTCATATGTTCACGAAAGTGGTAGGTATTCTAATGGGGAACATGTTATAGGCAGAGTATATTGTGAAATAAGCGGCATGCAAATGGCTGGATGGTACTCACAGTTGATGGCTTGTAGGTGGACACTGTGGCGGGAGGGCCGGCGGCTGCATCGACAGAAGTTCAGCGTGGTATTTCCCGATGGGCTCGGCGTGGTGTATACCGCTCGAATAGGATATCTTCCTGACGACGTCGCTCGGGGTGCGGACGAGGTTGGCCTTCCGGGAGGGCGGCGATATCTTCCCGTTGTGAACGGCGTTGGCTATCTTCCCGTTCACGAGGAGTTTCTGGGTCGTGGTCGAGAAACGGAGCGACTGCCTCTCGACGCCGTTTCTGAAGTCGTGCGATTCGCTCTGGACGTTGGATCGCACGAAACTGTCCCTCAGATTTTTGTAGTTGGATTTATTGTCGAGTGACCCGTTGGAGCTGGAGACGGTGTTCTTTTTGTGGATCGGGGTCTGGGGTCCGGGCCTATTGATCTCGTTCTGGGCCTCGACGATGGAGAGGTTACTGTCGAGGGACCTCGGCTGGTCCCCGATGACAGGGACAGGCCGTTTGCCTTTGTCCGGTAGCGGCGGCGAAAGAAGCCCGGATCTGAGCGATGGCTCCATCGGCAGTTTCTTCTCGATGCCCGCGTAGCGTTTCAGGTCGATGAAATTGCGCTTGTCCACGATATCTTTGTGCGGGTCGCAATAGGCCGGCTGCTTGTACTCGATCCTGTTCTGGACGTATCTCTCGTTGTACTTGTCCGAGGAGAGGAGCCGCTTCTCCTGCGGGGAGAAACCGTTGCGCTGGAAGTGGTCGCAGCCCGAGCTCAGGTTCCTCTTGATTTCGGGCCCGTTCTCGTAGTGGACGTCCATCTCGGGCGTGTCCTGCGACTTGGAGTGGGTTATCATCGGCCGGAGAGCGGGCTTGGTTAGGTTGTCGAGGCTGACCGAGGCGTTCATGGGACGGTCGTACTTGATAGGAGTTGTGCGGGGTCTGGCCGCGTAGGAGGGAGGCCTCTCCGGGCAGCCCAGGTGGGTCTGGAGCTGGTCCTCCGGGGGCGGAGGCGGCAGCGGCTCGTCCGAGTAGAAGACCTCGTCTTCGGCCAGTGGGGGCGGCGAGGGAGGCGGCAGGTCTGGGCTGGGCACCCTCGGCGGGGGGTATGCCGCCCTCAGGTGAGGCTTCTTAGGAGGCCTAGCCGGTACCCAGTCGTCTACCGAGATGGCAGGACCCATTATCATCGGCCCCAAAACTGCTGTAGATAGTGATCCACAACTAGAACTGAAAAATTCAGGAAATACGTATTAACTTAAATTATATCTAAACAATGTGCTTTTACTTTAATATACCTATTTTGTGGTTTGCGAGGGGTTGGAATATTGTAGGTTCGTGGTGTTTCTGTCTCCTCTCGCTGGTTTGATATTTTCGACATCTGTAGCACTGTTTTTTCACTACTTGTACCTTATCTTTTATTTTATATTATAAAACAATTGTAATAATAATCCTATTAAAGGATCACACCCGCCCAACCACCACAGGAAGGGGGTTCCGACAATCTGACTCACACTTAGAAAACGGATTAACAAAATCCGAGCATAATTCCCCAATAACAATAACAGAACACGTATATATACTACTGACAAACTGACGATCACTACAAGTACAAGTGAAAGTAACAATGCAGTGAGGATGCCCAAAAAACATCCAAAGTGCCAACAGTGACTAACACCGCTACCGAAGATGGCGAGCAGCCGAAACCGGTCTGGCAAAAGACCAAACCAGCGAGAGGAGACAGAAACAGTACGAACCTACAATATGCTTTTATTAACAAATCATATTCTTAATAATTCACACATAATTCTGAAGCTGTAGATACTGACTTGTAAAACAGTATACTGTTATAAATAAATATTTCTATACAATTCAGCTACAAAAACTTCACCAAATATATTTGTCCAAATATGAAATATAATCAAATTAGAAAATGTTATCTAACCAGTTTACATTATATGCTTATTTAATAATTCTTTCATTACTTTTTATGTATACAAAAATATAGTTTGGAAATTATTTCTTGAAAAATTCCATTTATGATATAGGAACAGAAAATATTTTTTTATAACAAGATTTAAACATATTATTTACCATGCAATTTAAAAATTTAAACATCATTTAATGCAACAAAAATTAAAACATCGTATTACAAACATTCATATCTCAATAATTGATGCAGACTCCTATGACATTGCAATGTATATGAAAATACAAGAAAATGTTAACTGCATTGGAATTAATATGCTTTTATTTATATTTAGAAAAAAATATTACAATTTTTTCCTAATCAATATCAGTTTCATCAAATAAAACATCAAATGATCATAAAAATTAAGCCTATATTCCTTACATTTTTAGTTATAATAATAATGCATTTGAAATGGTATATTGCAGAACAATTAATATAGGTGGTTTATGTACAGGCTAATAGTACCCTGTACTTAATGATATATTATGTTATTAATATTTTTTTAACCTTTATAGGTTGGGTGGAATATTAAATGTTTTGATTTAATTTTTTTGCATTAAGTGATAAGTTTAAATTTGTACTTTTTGTATTAAAAATATATTTTATAAGATTATACTTATATACAAAGCAGCAAATCAAAATAACAATTAGTACTTTTAAATTGAAAAATAAAGTAAAAAGTTAAATAATACAATTATTATAAAGTAGGAATTGCGAAAAATAATAAAAGTAACATAATTAAGTTTCATTACGATGGGTGTTTGGAAAAATAATTATTTTAAAATTAGACTGCTCCAAAACATTAGAATGTTGCCATCATTAAAAATATGTTACAATTCAATATGGATAAGGTACAAATCAAAGTGTTATTTTAAATACTCTTCAATATAAATATATTAAACATAATATATAATATATTCTTACAAAATATATTAATATATTTTGTTACTAGATAAAATAGTTTGAAATATTTTTGAATAATGTTTTAAAATAATGTTATTCAAAAGATACATACAGTGTATTGACATACAGAGCAATAAAAAATATTTAAAACAATTGTTATACAAATAATTATTTTTTATGTCAATTAATCGAATAAAATTAAAAAGTAATAATTAAATTCAATAAATTGTAATCTATTTGAATGTTATAATATCTGAAATCTAAATTTCATTGAACAAAATCAAAACTCAGTGACACAATATATATTTCTATTAAAGTGATCAGTTATTCTACAATACCTGTGCTGATGTCTAGATTCCTTCATAGTGTTACTGGTTTCCATGATTGTATTGTCCATGCTGCTTCTTGACATCTGAAAAAATAATTTTTAAATATTATATATGCTCTCAAAATTGTATACCATGCATAAATAAAAGTAACAAGTTATCAGTCTCACTACTGTGGTTTCTTGGCAAAAATTTCATCTTTTGATACAATTTATATATGGAGAGTGAGGCAGATTTTAACAATTTGATTTAAAACAATTTAACAAGTTGATTTTTGGGGTTGGGGATAATTGAGCAAGGAATTGAGAGGCTAGACAAAAATGGTCTAGAGGTAGATATAACAATTCTAAAAATCAAAACAAAACATTGATCATTTCTTATTTATATGATAAATTAAAATATTATGCTCATACTGTATAATAAATAAGCTACCATCTTACCCAATCTAATTATAATATACTCGTGCCTGAATTGCACTGAAATATTATAAATAGTTATTGAAAACAGGATCAGGGGGGACTTCATAATACAACAAATCAAATTCAAAACAAATTTTTAATTATTTTCATTTTCATGTCCAGTGCTAAAGTTCCTTACACCAGTTTCATATAAAAGAACATTGAAATAACAGAGTTTTTGGAAAATACTTAATACATTTCATACTAGACCTAAATTTTGTTTGAAATCCACTACCCAGTTATTGCTAACATTCTATACAGCAATATAAACTCAAAATATATATGTGAGAATAAAACTGAGGACCCAATTTAATGAATATCTTAGTTCTTACTATTTCTTAATTTAAATTCCTTTCAAAGCACTTTATATACTAAAAAACTAAACACTAATTTAGTAAAATATTATGAATTGTTCCTCAATTTCTATGGTTTAATAAGTTATGAAAAGCTGAGAAATATTAAAGAATGTACAGTAGAGTAACCTAGTAATCATGGACACAAATTGCTCTGGAGGTAAAATTGTTTTATTTCATCAACAGATATTTTCTCACATAACATTCATTATATCTGAATCGGTTTATTTATACCTTCTGTAATTGTTGACTTGATTAAGAACCAATTTAGCACATTTTGAAGTTCTAGTCTTTAAATTTGTCTCCAACTGGTAAAATGGCTGCCGGCCACAAAATTTTATCCGTATCCATCGGTCATACTTAGCTAAATGTTAACCGGTCTTTCACCTTCGTTAGGCAAAAAATATATCGCTGCACGCCGTTTAAATATTTCACAAACTCCGATACCACTTAACATAGTTAAACTAGATTAGTTACTGAAAGAAACTGTTTGAATCACGTGATCAACAATCATCAAGGTTACCAACTTACAGTTCCCAATGTATCATAATCCCCTTACCAACTGTTGGTTCTCCGCAGCTATTTGTGTCTTAAATTATTGAATAAACACCGTATAGGAAATTTATTTTAGAGGATTTAATTATTTCTCTTGTTTATTATGACTTCCCTATAACTGCAAATATTATTATTTATTTTTTATTCTCCTGTGTATTTACCCAAATGAGTGGCAAGTTCAACCCGGTGCTGGGGTAAAAAAAACTTCGTTATATTTTGTAGCATAAAATTATAGTACTTTTTATTTATTTCTCTCTATTATGCCTCTACATGACTATGTGGCCTATCCAATCTTTGGGTCTATTTTCTATATCAAGCATTTCAGTTTGCTTATAATCCGAGCAAATACGATAATTCTTGACACTTAAGTTTTCAGAGTTAGTTCAATAATCGAATAGTGGAGTTTGAAAGTGGCCCAACTCCATTCTTGATAAGAAAACGAAATTATTCACTTAATAATTGCCACTATTTTAATAGGAACTATAAATTCAACACCCTTAGATACACATAAGCAGTATGACTCATTAGTATCCTATACGTATATTTTTAAATTCATTGAAACGCAAACCCTTAAATATCTCGATTTGAAGGTAAATGGACTTGGGCCACTTTTGCTAGACCGGTTTCGGCCGCTCGCCATCTTCAGTAGCGGTGTTAGTCACTGTTAGCACTTTGGATGTTTTTGGGCATCCTCACTTCACTGTTACTTTCACTCGTACTGCAGTGTTTGTCAGTAGTATATATACGTGTTCTGTTATTGTTATTGGGGAATTATGTTTGTCTTAGGATTTTGTTAATCCGTTTTCTAAGTGTGAGTCAGATTGTCGGATGGGGGGGGTGTGGTGGTTGGGCGGGTGTGATCCTTTAATAGGATTATTATTACAATTGTTTTTATAATGTAAAAATAAAAAGATACAGTACAAGTGAAAGTAACAGTGCATTGAGGATGCCCGTAAAACATTCAAAGTGCTAACGGTGACTAACACCGCTGCTGAAGATGGACCACTTCAGATGGACCACTGTGGTCTACTCGCAGACCACAAAACAGGTATGTCTATCTATTTATTTATGTAATAAAGGTTGTTACCGGTTGGCCCCTGACGTCACGGCTGACCGCGCCGGCGTAGTCCGAGGCCGACGAGGACCTCCGTGATGAGGGCGGCGGCTGGGGCCGCGGCGGAGGCTGCGGCGGGACGGCGGTGGCGGTTAGCTGGGGCTCAGACTTCCAGGCCGAATGGTGTCTCTCGTAGAAGGAGAGCAGGGCCTTCTTCTGCATCGCCTTGAGCGAGGCGTGGTCCGTCACCCGGGTCCTCTTCTGGGCCTCGTCGACCCCTGTGTTGGGTACCCGGCCGCCCACCTGCTGCTGCTGGCGCTCGATCTCGCACACCCGCTCCGCCACTGACAGCTTCGGTGGCGACCTGAGACCAACAACGGTCAATTCTTAAAAACCCCGTTCGGAGCCCACGTAAATTGGGGTAAAACCATACTCCAGTGTATTGCTAGAGATCGGAGGAATCATGCTTGCATGCCGATGTAATCACGAATGAAATATATCGAAGCACTTCCTGAATATTAAGGTTATATTTGATCAATACCCTTGGTAAGAAAAGACAATTTCAGATAGTTAAGGTCCTTGAAACAATTAGAAAGTTGATCTACATAAACGCAATTTTCTTCACTAGAATTCTAAATTATACAGGAAAGTACACAATAAGCGTTAACTTTTAATGTTCCAGAGTTAAAAAAAATTATTTCATTTATATTAATAACAGAGTGGTCGGAGCTCTGTATCACAAGCGCATAAGGCCCGTAGTTGTCATATGTGCTATATAAGCGGATAAAACAATTTTTATTATTTGAAAAAGCTTCTGTTAATATAGTAGCTTATATAAAAATTGTAATACATCTAATATCTCAGAATTATTATTTAAGTCAATTGGAAACAATCTAGTGGTTTTAATTGGTAAAATTAAAATGCCGCCAGGATCACCAGTATGCACAGATCAGACGGTGTATACTCAAAGATAATTAATGCAATTGTTACTTTTTCTTGCAATAATTTTACGTAATGTAACTTTACATTTTACGTAATGTAAGACAAAGATTTTCCTTCTTTTTCCCCTTTAGGCTCTAACGAGCTACGTAATACTTGCGGCATTAAGGAAGAACGTTTTGTTCTTAAGGGTTGTACACGTTGACACCAAAAGCAATTTCGATTGTAACAGTAGGAACTCAAATAATACTTAAAAAAAAGAACATTAGTTGGATTAGCAAGGAATAGTCGTTTTCAAACTGCCTTCGGGGAAGGTGTACTACTTGGCAACCAATCAAAATAAAACGGACGGCAAGCAGGAATCTCGATTTGAAAAAAAAAATAAAATCTCAACAGAAACATTAAACCGGGCAACACTCAACAAATAAATTTGGATAAAACTGGAACGGTCACTCTCGGTACTCAACAGTTTCTGCCTTGTAGGGCCAAATTCTCGTGAAGGACCTCTACTCCTGCACTTCCTCCTACTACACGCCCTTACGCGCTCGTACTCGGCCGTGAGTACGATTTCGGTCCTCGCGTGGTACGGGTCACAGATTGTCCTACGTTTCATCGAGACTACGCCCTCCTTCAGCAGGGCGGTCATTGCTCTGAGCAACCACCAGCGGACATAGGCAAATATATGTTCAATATTTTATCGAGTTCTGTAAACTAAAAATCTTAAGAAACTTAAAATCCCTTCCTGTTATATGGATATTACAACAATTTTCTAGGTTGTAATTTATTAATTAAATAAAAGGTATTTTCTTCTTTAAATAATAATTTTATCAAGCAGCTCTGATGGCTGGAGATCTTTAGGTCGGGGAGTGTGCCGACCTCTGGATTAGACGATCTCTAATCGTGAGGATGAACCACTATAATAATTATACGCGTATAAAACACCGATTGATTTGTTAATAGGCCGTTATTTGAAACGTAGTTTCAGGAATGTGCCTTCGCCCGTTTTTAGTAACTGCGGTAGTCGAACTAAATAATGGGAAGCGTACCGAGGGGGAACCGGTTCGTAGGTGCTGACGGGGAAGAGTCGCCTCATCTGAGCGTTGATGTGACTGTTGTTCGGGTGTAGGTGCGAGTTCCACGGGTCGGCCCCGAGGTAGAGCACCGACTCGGAGTGGTGCCTCTGGGGCATGGGCACCCTCGAGGAGTGGGCTATGTGCTGGAGGTGGTGGGGCTGTACTCCGCCCCGACCCCGCCGCCTCCGCCGCCGCCCACGCCGACGCCGCCCCCGCTACTGACGTCCGAGAGAGCCATGCCACTTCAGGGTCTCGCTGGAGGAGCCGGAACTGGCGCAGGACTCTCGGCCGGCGGCGTCGTTCTCCTCGCGCAGCCTAGAAGGTGGTTAAGTCAATGTAGTATATTAACCCTTTGCACTCCTATGTCGCCGTATAGGCGACACGGTATGTTTTACCGTTGCGCTCGTATGTCGCTGTATAATACATTTTGTCTGTACCGTACATTACAAAATTATAAAATATTATGTTTAATTTTTTGAAATAGCTTACTTATGTTTATTTAGCTTCGATCGATTTAGTAATAAATAGATGTATTTGGATAGGCATTGTTATATAAGGATTTTATTCGCGCACAGAATTTTATGTTCGAATTAGATTACTTTTTCAAATCAATTTCACATTCGTTATATTTTTTACATGTCGGTTTCTCACTATTTTGTATTAACTAGGTTATTTTTTCTTTTTTTATATAATTCTTAAAAATAAAAGTTATTCTAATACGTACAGTACAGATTTTTACTTTCCCCAGCCAACCTCAATAGCCTAAATAAAAAAAATAAAATAAAAAATTCGTATCTTTTTTTAGTAAATATATACGTTGTTAAGAAATATGTTACTATAAAAATGTTTTTGTTTCGATAGAATGTGAAAAAAAAATCCGAGTCGATAGATAACTTAAATATTAATACGAGCGCCGTTAATATACGAGTGCAAAGGGTTAACACGCCGATTTCACTAGACTTACCGCTCAGCCGGCAGCGCTCGGCTCGGTGTCGGCTGAGCGCCTGAGCACTTGATTCCGAGGGCCAACACTGGACCGAAAAGTATAAACAGAAGAGTACTTTATTTCACTGTTTGGTTTGAGGTTTTGGCTGTTTATGTATACACACAACATTCACACGAGCAAACTCCAGTTGGGGCCGGTACAAGTAGACGTATCCACAAACTTCCTCTATCGTGAGCTTTTACCAAACAACGAGCCAGTAAATTCGGAAAAGTATTGCTGCCAATTGTAAGCGCCTATATAAGTTAATAAATGTGTGCCAAAATTTAAATGAGTTGCGTTTCAATTTTCCTTCAAAATCGGCTCGAACTTTCCGGACAACCCATTACATTTTCACTCGGGCCCCTATCTTCAGGATACGGAGTGTGCTCATCGCCCTTGGATCGGAGCAGAGGATTCGTCCTGCAGGACTGTTTTTTTCATCCTAGACGCATTTCGATGCCAACAGTTTTACTTCTTCGGACCGCTAAGGCGCTCAAATTTCTGAGTAGGTACAAAATCGCATGACCGAGGGTGTGAAGAAGGAAGAAGAATGGAGCTCTTCAGATCCTTATTGTGTTTTGGCCAGGCAAACTTGAGAAAACGTTATTTTACTTCAAATATTATTAAATATAAATTTTAAAAACACACAGTTGCCATTTAGGTATAGATTTCAATTAATATTTCAGTGATCTTGGGGAGTATTTCATTTTACTCATTCGAAAATGCGTAAATTGATATTTTCGAAATAGTTTTTAGGAAGGAAAGTCCCCCGCGGACGTCTCGAACGATTACCTATCGAGGAATGGCGTAGTTGAGTCGGTGCTGGACACGTAGCTGTGGTATCCTTCGGATTGTGCGTAAGAAGGCTGTTGGCTGTGCGTTGGGGGTCGGACGTCCTCGTAGCCCCTGGTGTACTGCTCAAGCTCGGACCTCGTCAGCGACGTCTGCGAACCGTCGTAGCCGCCGTCGATGCTCAACTGCGAACAGCCGTTATTAGCATATTTCAAAATTGAAAATCAACGCATGCTTTAGACCAGGGACTCCCAACCCTAGACCGATTTGTGTGCGCCCGCGACAGAAATTTGGAAATTGCTAGGTAACAATGAATTATTTTTTGAGCACCTTCGAGTGCTTCAAAAACAGTTTGAAGGGAGATTTCTGCAGTTTACAAATACCCAGCCAATTGTCTCCTGTATCAATCCTTTTACATGCCAAATAAATGTAATGGAACTAGCCGCATATATTGCAGATCTTGTTCAGGGGAAATCGGAAGAACCAGAGTTAGAAATTTTGGACCTTAGGAATGATATTTTGCTAAAATCCTCAATATCGGAGGACTTATGGAACATAGTCGACAAGGAAAGGTTCCCATTTTTGAAAAAAGCGGTATATAAAATCAATTCATTTTTCGGGTCAACGTATTTATGGGAATCATTGTTTTCAGACAGGAATTTAATAAAATCACGATATAGATCTCGACTCCCCGATGAGCATCTTTATGCTTGTTCGCTAACAGGATTATCGTCATACTCTCTTAATTACGAGGCACTGGCCAATGAAATGCAATGCCAAAGATCACGCTGACAGATCGATATTTTTTTGCTTTCTTTAATTTTTTTAATGATTTCTTTGTATGTATATTTTTTGTTTACTTTGTATTACGTTTCGTATGTACGTTTCTTTGTGTGTATGTAATTTGAACAATAATTTTATTATTTCGAAATTATTTTGTTTATTATTTCTTTTCCTTGTCTAATTATATCCTGCTTTAGACAATCAATAATTGTATATTTATACAGCGTATAGAGTGTTCACCTGAGAGAGATGGGTCTCCTTGTACGATGTCGGATAGTCGTCCATGTCCCTTTCAGGCGGCGAGGGCAAAGAATACTCCGTGTCTCCCAAACACTTTCCTTCTCTGTCAACTTTCGGTAGATAGACTCTGTCCTTGTCCCCCTCACATCGCTCCATAACTGTCTTCAGCTGTCGACATCATCAATTACATAAATTAATTAATTTCGAAACTGAGCACTTCGAGCAATCATCCTACGACGTGACTACTGAATGGAAAATAAAAATATTCGCTTGTACGCAATTTCAGTATCAAACCGGGCAATTTCAAAGCGAATTTCGAGAGACTTCCATTGTGCTGAAAAATACGTTTTTTTCTACTGGGACGGTAACTATCCTGTATTTTAAATAAAATGTTTTCAGGACGCTTCCAGCCGAATTGCCGATACTTGAAATAAGGTAAATATGGCTGTCGGTAAAGTCAACCGGCATCGGGGCAGACTGCCCGCGGGGAACGGATCATTTTTTTGCTCCTTCCGTTTCCTGTCAACGGCGAAATTGCCGTTCCTGACTCCAGAGGAACCACGGGGGTCAGGAAAGTGGCGAAAAGTGGCCACAAGCCGAAATAAAATAGTTTACTCGAAACGCATATTTCGTTATGCCGTCGTCCAGCCATGAAATGCCCCCGGTGGGCGGTTAACAGGCGCATTTTCAACGGACCGTTTCAAGTGCACGAATCGGCGGTGTTTTCCTTCTGTTTTGTCCCTCGAAAATAGACAACAACAGTGTTGCAAGATGCTTTGTTTGTTTCGGATTTTCTCCTTCATCAGTGTCATTTCAGTTACCTGTACTCGTCATTTGAAAATAGTGCTACGTACTGCCAACAGAAAGTTTCATCGGCAGGCCTTACGAGTAAAGATTCTTTTCAGAGATTGAGGATGGACCGTTTTTGTTGTATGGCGAAATCAGGAAGGAAATTCAGGTTTCGGAACCTGATGGAGATCTTGTGTTAATCCTGGTTTGAAATAAAAATCGGAAAGGAAACGAATTTTACGATCGAAACTACCTCCTATGTACCCGGTCGTCCGGGAGGTCAACGGTTCGGAAATTACAGATTCAAACGTAATTTTGCAAATCCAGCGGAATCCCTAGACCGAGCGCTTAACGGGCATCTACAGTGTCGTTGCCCCGGCCGGACAACACGGATTCCTCCAGACTCGTAAAAATCCAACGGGGCAAAGCAGGATTTACGGCCTTCAGGCGGTTTACGACCGGGGCTTAGACGCTTCGCCAAATTCGATCGACCGAAGCCCGAAATCCGATTTCGTCGCTGTAAAATTAGCGGCCGAGTATTACGGCAGAAAGTGCGGAACAGACGACAGTCGGGAGGACATTATTCATTTCCACCGACCGAATCACGCCTTTCGGGTTTTGACCCATAATGAAACTCCACCTATTATCTCGCCCTAAGTTAAGTGTTTGATGACCAACTGGGTAACTTTGTTCCCCCCTCCCCCCTGTAGGACGCTGAAATTCGCTTGCAATTCTGCGAAAGACATTTTAAAAATTCTACATTTGTCTGAGCGTCTCACGAATGAAGTAAGTCATGCCTGAAGAGCAGCAGAACTGGAAGGGCCCAGAACTCGAAGTGTCCTCTTATCTGTCTTTCTTTTACACACGAACACACACACACGCGTTCATATTTTTTTATCTCCAAGCAGGGTCATTTATCGGGCTTTAAGTCTGGGTTATAGTTTCGACCGAGCTCGCTCATCTCTTGTGCGGGGCCGTGGCCACGTCCCCCGTGGTCCCGCATACCGTCCCTCGCTTTATCGACCCGCGCGGTAAAGTCCCTCGCCCGACATAAACTTCGGTGGACTCTCGTTAAAGTTCAAAGGCTCTCTCATAGAGTTTATAAGCTCGGGAGAGCCGGCCAACGACTCGATGTTTTATGATTTCAGTTTTACTACTCTGTCCAAACTGCTCGGTTTTCACATCCATCTGCGCATTTTCAAAGTCTCATTCGGATGATTCCTCTTTACAATCTTCAATAAATATTTCGCAGCAATATTCCCGTTGGCCTTTCTTGGCTGAAGTATCGTCTCGCGTTGGGAGAAAAAATAATAAACCTGAAAAAACATCGGCATATCCGAGAAGATAAAAAACCTTCAATAAGATTAAACTCGAATCCGAACAAAAACTCAGTTAGTACGGTGGAGGGGCAAGCAACGGTGAAAAGCTTTTACAACATCCCTCAACAACGTTTTAATGCCTGCATTCAGTTTATAAATTCCAATTATTTAATATTAAAAAAACAACCTAGCATAATCGATAATGCGGAAACTAGACGACTATTTGATTGCGTCGGAGCAGATTTCATTCGGTGGGAAATAATTTTTGATTTTCCGTGCACCAGAAACGGATAATAACCGGAAACACGGAAACTTTATTAAATTGAAAATTCGAAATTAAGTCGGGAAAGCCGAAAAAATGACCGGAATTGGACGATTGAAAGAAAACGGCGTAATGGCAAGTGCGTTCGGCTTGCGTAAATCTGTCAATTTCGTGTATCAATATTAACGGCTGTGATTGGGGCTATGCGGAAATACCTGTTGTTTGACGGGTTAATAGTTCAGAAATTAGCGCAAAATAATTTCGCAAAATGAACTGCGTCATGTTTACTTAGTGCGTGAAGAACGTGAAGCAATCGGAAGGACAGAAACTGGTGGTGATCACACTTGTAATTGCTAACGAACCGTATTCGGTAAAACCTAGATATACACGATTAATAAGATTAATTAAAATACGTATACTGTCTTAAATATAGATTTTAAATTGTGGAGTTGTTGGCTGAGAGATAATTAAGTGTTAAATTTGATAAAAAGTTCCTGGTATTCCTGGCTTCATGAAGTATCCTGCATTTCCTTTTCCGGGCCACTGGAAAACTAATGAGCATTATCCTCTGAGAAATGACTTATAGGACTGCTGACAATTTATTTAAGACCGAGTCAAACGGCGAAACGACGACTACTAGGCGGGGAGGGAAAAAATGTCACGAATTCGGTTTGACAACTCAACTTTCCTCTGCGGCCGGTCGCCGAACCGCCGTTTATAGTCCCGGCGGACTTCCTTTTCAGTATTTCAAATATAATCTCATTAAAGAGGCTTCTCGAGTTCTACCGTTAGAGTCGGAAGAAAAGAAATCTCCCGATCCCTTCTTATTTATGCATTTACCCCTTATTTGGCTCCGCTGGCTAAACCCGCAGAACAGCGTGCGCGGCTGAAGTAATTACTGCTGACAAATTCTCGGCTTAAGGCGCTCGTGGGATCGCAAATGTTTTTTAATGATTTTAATTCTCCAATCGCTTCTCTAGTAACATGTCCCTGTGTGGACGTTTAAAAATTATTATTCTGTAAAAATGCGTCTCAATTTTGATCATCATAAAACAATCTGTACAATTATTTTCATTCACGTCAATCATTTATCATCAATTTTATTATCAACACTATGCCGATATAAGAGAGTTAAAACAATATAACGATACGAAAAGAAACTTTCTTCTTTTAATTTAACGTCTTTCTTCCTTTAGTTTGAAGGTAAAAATTATAAAGTAATTGATTCATTTTGAGTATGCTAGAGGCGTTTTTAAATTGACATTTATCTCCAGGTGCCAAAAAATCGGTAATTTCCCCGTACGCCATTCTGTATACAAATCGCTATATTTGGAAAGCAATGACTCGACAGAGAGCTCGTTCGCAAAGTCGGAAAATATTTCGCGCAAGCGATTCGAGTCACGAGCTGTTGGAAGATTGAGTAACTGATGGGTTATGAATTGGCAATGGCCATTCCTGGACACGGCTTATTCGTCGATTCGAGTCATGCCCCATTGCAGCCTGCGTGAGTACCGCGGTAGACCGGCCGGGGTGCTTGAACGCAGCAGAATCCTAGAATCCACTACTTACTATAAACTTCAAACACTGTGTGAAAACAATAGTATTTAGTTTAACATACCTGTTTCGTGGTCTGCAGGGGTCGGTATACCGTAGATTTCGTGTGTTTCTGCCTCCTCTCGCCGGTTTGGTCACAGTGCAGAGAGGATGTCCGAAAAATATCCAAAGTACTAAAAGTGACTAACACTACTGAAGATGGCGAGCAGCCGAAACCGGTCCAGCAAAAGAGCAAACTAGCGAGAGGAGACAGAAACACACGAAATCTACAATAGTCAACCTTCCTATAACGCGGTACTCTCAGAACGCGGTTTCCATATAACGCGGAGCTGAAATTGCGACAGCCCTCCTATAACGCGGTACTCTTACAGCGCGGTTTCCGTTCAACAACGTCCCATCAGTTCTTTCCGTGCACCCGATGAATGGTTTTAACTGGATATGTTTATATAAACATTCAAACTTATCTCTTAGCCGTTTACGGCATCGGTTTCAGTCGTCTCAGAGCTCTTTCACAGTGCGTCGCGTTGGTGACCAATTTATTGGTATTTATTGGTCTCAATATAACGCGGTACGAATGAAGTGATATGTACTAATTGTGAGCTTCTTATAGCGCGGTTTCCATACAACGCGCTACAAATTAGCCTGGTTTGTACGGTTAAATCCGAGTTTCTTATAGCGCGGTTTCCATATAACGCGGTACGCACTCACCGCGTTATAGGAGGGCTGACTGTACTTGCATACCGCTTGATAAACCGCTGGGGACAGGGGTAAGAATGTCTTCACACAAAAGTATAACAATGCTGGAACCATCGTTTTTTATGCAATAAAGAACTAGGAATATTTCACGGAATTAGGAATAGTACTTATGAAAACCTATTGAAATAATGCTTCTTATACTCCGGTATAATCGAAACTAACAGAAAGATAGGACTCGCCCCTTTTTGTACAGGTCCGAAGGTCGCCTTTCAGGCCAATTAGCTTCGGAGCTCTTCTGGCTAATCCGCGGGTCTGGAGTTTCCATTATGATTTTTTCCTTTCCGTTTGACGGCTCCATGCCAGTTATCAAAACTGAAAACGGCTTTCGGAAAGACCGAACCTTGAAAACTGTCAGCCGGCTAAAGTAGCCACTTTCGAAGGAAGATTTGCGGACCTTCGTGCGTCCTTGTGGTTTTATTTGATACTACCTAAAAAAAGATTCTATATTTTTGATGCGAAGCGATAATTTCCAAATAGTCTCGGGGACAAAATCAAAAGTTCGGGTATTTATAAGCAACGTACGCTCTACAATTTCAAATCAGTTACCCTTGCTACATCGATGCATTATGTTAAATTGTTATTGAATAATTCTCTCTTGAAAATGTCTTCGCACAGGAAATATTGGTCGAGCCACGTTCTGTATTGAGAAGGAAACCCTCACGCGAGCGGCTGAAGCAGACATAATCAGCGTTCGTCTCGGACTTACGAGATTACCAACCTCCGAGCAACGCTGAACTATGAATATTAACGAAGAGGTCCCACGTCGTAAGCGCTGTTAATCTGCAAGCAGACACGGGTAAAAACACTGAAAAGCCCGGTCGGATAATTTAGCTCGCGGCGAGTTAACGGCTCCCAGAGCGCTGGTCGGCTAATCGCCGGCATACCTCCGGGTCGTTTACATCGCTCGCGCCCGGCTAACACCCGCGATTTTTTACCCATAAAAGGTCGTAATTTTACGGCCGGCAAAACGGAAGAGAACTATAGCGGACCGCGGCAATAAAAAAAAACACGGGGCGGACTCCAATTTACATGCATATGTTGAGACCCGACGGGAGATTGTGAGGAGGGGACCGGCTTTCGGCCCGAGCCGGCGATTACGACTAAAAAAAAACTTTAATGTTATTTTCACATTTTTTTTCAATTTTCCTTTTGTTTTTGCTCCTCTTAGCATCGAGACTGCTAGCGGCATTCCCGACAGCCCGCGACCGGTAATAACCCTGACGGGGCGCCGCCCGGCCCCCATAAAAATATTTCTTATTTTCTGTTCTTTTTCTTCTCAGTTAGAATCACAAATTCGGGCGTCATTAACATATTCGTGAGAGCGTAAATAAAACATTGGACCAGTATGCAATGGACGAAAACCATTAGCGATGCTAACAATTAGCACAGATGGCCTCTGGATGGACACTTGAGATAGTAACAGATCGGCAGTGCAGAACAAGGGTATAAGAATTCAGTATAAGGTTAGAAACAAAGTATTGACTATATTAGAATCAAGGGCTTTTTATTTAAAGATGTATTGCTGCAGTATACTGACCGGTGGGATATATAGAATATAAATTGTTCAGGTGTCGCATATCTGTTATTTAATAAGGATATTATACTGGTCTCAGTTTTTCAGATCGTATAAAAAAAATATCTCAAGGTGCCAAGCGATATAAAAATGGGATAATATTATTCGGACAAATTTTCAGGGCATAAAATCCAAATTCAAATGTCCAACTTCTTCCCCAGAAATGTGTCAACCGAATTTGAATGATACAGTCTCGAACAGATCTGTTTTCATGTTTTCTGTATCCAAAATTCGGGGAACGAATGTTTTCTCCGCCTCGGGAGCTGCCCACGCCTGAAAAAGCAGCAGTAAAATCGGCATTCGAACTGTCCACTTCTGTCAACGGTCGCCCACGAATGAACCGTCGGTATCGCACTTGGACGCCTGTTCACGCCCCAATTCGAGATTGTAAGCCACTCTCCGGAGACCGGAGAAATCGGAATATATACATAAGTATGGGCATAAACGATCGTAAAAACGAAACCGTATATAGAGTTCGTCCCTTAAACTGAGACGAACCGGAGTCGTCCCACTAAGACGCTCGACCCGGATTGAATAGAACGGGGAATTGAAAAAAATTATAATTTAAATTGTATTAAAAATTAAAAATCGATGTTTGAATAATTCTACCGCTTAGCCCCTCAATTTCAGTAGGTGCTTAGGTATGATATCTGCCGATACTACTGTCACGCCTCTGTTACCAGACTTCATAATCAAGAATGTAGTACTAAAATTAAGTATAACGTTCAGAAAGAGTAAGGATGGTACCACTGGACAGTTATTTTCGCTTTCTATTATTCCTTTCTCTTTATTCTATTTCTATTCTTGTTTTCTCCGTAGGCAGTAAATAAAAGTTTACAATGGCAAAAGAATTTCCATAATACTAAATTCATAAATTATTCCATAAAATAAGAGATGCAAAAATCCGGTAATGTTACTAAAAGAAAACATCGTACAATGTTTACTGCCCGTACCAAGTATAACTTCCGTGCAAGAATTTTCTTTCACAATTTATTTGGAAGTTTCGACCGGAGATGTTTCCACTAATGGGCTCCGATGGTGGTGTCGCGAGTGGACTGAATTTTATTGTAGTATCGGAGAGGAATTTCGAGATGGGAGACGTATAAGGGAGCGTCCTCCCGAGTTTTACTCAGCGACTTGGTATTCGACGTTTTGGCCGATTTCCAGAACCCGATCGGACGGGCCCTTACCAGTTTGAGGCCCCTGCAGTTTAAATGCCGGCAGTTTAGTGTCGAATTTAAAAGCTCGAGTCATGAACATGCGGCGGGACGTTTAGGGGTCTAATTAAGATTCTATCAATTTATTCCCTATGTGGGGAAGAGAGCGGTAGGGACGTTCGCGAGACCGGGCTGTGGACTGGAATTTTTTCCGGTTTACGAAAAGGACAGGAGCATACGCAGACATTCGTCGTAATTTATTCTAAGGACCTGGAGGGTTTGGAATACCATAATTTTCTCTGCTCCTCTCAATGGTTTGGTCTTTAGCTAGCCCTGTTTCGGCCACAAGCCATCTTCAGTCACTGTGTCTGCCAGTGTGGTCTAGCAAAAGACCAAAACCAGTGAGTGGGTACAGAAAATAGGAAACTTTCGGTACTTCGTATTACTACTAACGAAACCGATCTGGAATAAGTACAATATTCTTTGTGGCTTGTTGCTGCGTGGTTACAGGAACTACGCTGCTGTACTTCGGTGTAAACTTAGTGGACGCAGAACATCCCGAGTTCTTCCATTGCTAATGATAGCTATTTCGTCCAGTATTTAAATTAAGGACATACCCTTAATCTCTCTGAACGCGCAGATAGTTCTTAACTCGAGGGACCAGGTCTTCGGGGCAAACAATTGAACGGAATCAGGACAGCATTCTAATTAGAAGGTAGACTAAAGTTGCCTTTCTCTCTGGTCTCGTATCTGACGCTTCGGGCTGTAATTAAAGCGATAAACGGAAGAGGCTGACTGCGCGAAGGCACAGATTCCGTTTCTCGGTCATCGGCCATCAGTCTGTTAACCGGCCCCATTAACCGCGTCCCGATTGATCGCAACGAATCCCCATTGTTAACGTGATTTGCAACTTCTTTTCTTTCGTAGTCGGCCCCGAAAACCGAATCCAGACCGCCCTGAAAATCGATTCGACGGCCGTCCAAACGCTATGCGACAGATGGCCTGCTATAAATTTGTCTGGCAGCAGAAGGTACGGGCGAAACTGAATATTTTGGAAAGTACAGTTTCCAAAAAAAAAACCGTTCATTCATAAAAATAATTTTACCTGAATTGAACAGTTTAAAGCAAAACCTGAAAGGCATTAAAAGAACACAGGTAGCTATCAGACGTCAAACTCAAGAAAAAATCAAGTATGAAAGAACTGAGACTGAGGAGACCCATTATTCATGAAATTTACGCCAATTGATCGAGGCAATTTCACTAAAGATGCGTCGTTTGGGATCGACGGACTAATAAACCAATTTAAGAAGACAAACCTCTTCCCGTCAGTCAAATGCCGCCTATCAATAATTCAGTTCAGTTAAAAGCCTAGATACATAGGAGTAAATGGTACAAGATAAATACGATTGAATTACGTAGTTTCGAACATACAACAGAGACTCCTTCAAAAGAAGAGAAAAACTGAATATGAATTTCGCCTATTATTTTCCCCGTCGGCTATTTCCAGAAGTAGGATGGCTGTCGGGCATAAAATAGCCGTCCATTGGTCCGATGAAGCTAAACAGAGCGGACCCAAATTAGTTCCGAAAGTTTAGCCCAGATATTTAAAAAAAAAACGGCGAGGACGAATTGACAGTCGCTGTTTCTGATTTATCGGCCCTTTCACTTCTCCGATTAGATGATAGCATCGTTCGGATTAAATCTGCTTGAAAATATTTACAGAACTCTGTTCGTAACCGTGTAAAAACAGATTTCCAGAAGCCGAAAGCGGGAGAAATAATAATTAGGCGTAGTGATTTTTAAAATAATTTAATACCGTTTGGCCCATTCCGCTCTTGAATTTCTGCAGAAATTGTTTCTTATAAATATGAATGTCCCACAACGAAACTGTGTTAAAGTATTTTATCCACGGTAACACAGCCTAGGACATTTCTGAAACTACCTCGTTTTGATAAAAATCGAACTCAATTTTCACACAAATTTTTCCGTTTAAAATTTCAGGAAAACTTACAATAGACAGCAAACTGACAATATACAAATCCATTTTAAAACCGACATGGACTTACGGAATAGAACCATGGGGTTCCGCCAAGAAATCCAACATCGCCTGCATCCAGAGATTCCAGTCAAAAGTCATTCTTACTACCCTTAATGCTCCCTGGTATGTTTCTAACCTAACAATCCATAATGACCTCAACATACAAACAGTCGACGAAGTCGCAAAATCACGCTTCCTTAAATTCCATTCCCGCCTCTCTCCACATCCAAATCTACTCGTTCAGTCCCTTTCCTCTCTTACCCATCCATTATCCCCCCCGCGTCGGCTCAAACGCCACTGGCCCGAAGCCGTAAAATGTTCATGTGAAAAAAGTGCCATCATTGGGTGGTCTCTTTTATCGAGACATTCACGTGAAAAGAAAACACTGAACATTTGTACCAATAACTTAAAGTAGTTGATTTTAGAAAAATAAAAAGGTTAAAAAAAAATTCAGCAGACAAATGTGATAGCATTTTTACTTTTTAAATGCGAAATTTGATTATTCGTATAGAGCCTTTATATGTAAAAGGCTTTATAAGTAAGAGACGCGTTTCAAAATTGAGTTTTATGATTTTTCTGCGTCTAAATGAGACGCAACTCCGTCTCTTACATCAGCGCAATGAAACGGCCGTCATTCAGGAAGCCGTACGGACGAGACAATGAAAAATTCCTGCGGCCATTTTCCATTCTCGCTGTTCGCATTTTAAACGCCGATTATCTTTTCCGGAGGAGGGGAAAGTGCCGCGAGCAAAACATCTCCGCCGACTTCATTCCTGGGCATACGCGCGTCCCCAGCTATGCGGCCTTTTCCCACCGGCAGATAAGAAACTGAGGCGGCTGCGGGACCTAGAAAGTGGTCCTGCGACGACGCGAAGGATCAAACGCTGATAATCTGCGTAGCGATGTGCAGGGAAGTGTAGAAACTCATTTGCCCGTTTCAAACCGAACAACGACCGTCCTTAAACCTTCCTTTCATCAACTGTTTTATTATTCGGGCGGGCGAGTTTTCAGAACTTCAGAAATTCGGCGTCCTATCGATCTGCAAAAAATCCGCAATATACGTTGGACCGAAGTATGCGCTTCGGATTCATCAGATCTGCCGAAGAGCGCGCGTCTTTTACGTCCTGGAGATTAGTGTGGGGGTATTTTAATATATGCAAACGTTCTGAAAATAAATTATGGGCCTTACTTTTTGTTTTTTCTGCGGGACGTATATGGAAGTTTCCTCGGATTTTTTCGCTCCTGTGACGCGGGGGGGAGGACTATTTTTTCTTCCGATAATTCCCGACGGTCGGGGCAGTTTTGGCCGGATGGGGGGAAAATTTTCATTCGCCGTTCAGATAAAACTTCGTATAAGTACACCGCGGCCGCCGGGTAAACCGGTTGTCGGGGGGCGAAACCTCCCCGGGTTATAAAGCGCTTCAATCAGAGCGTAATTAAAATGGGAGTCGGCAGCATCCAATAATTTAAAGATTAGCATCTTCGCTTCGAGTCCGACCGCGTCCGAAGCCGTTCGCATTTTCAGACATTCTTTTTTCTCCCGCCCGTGCCCCGGGAATAATTTTGCATGCCCTCGGCCGGCGAAACGCCCGATTCATTACCGCAGATACGGCGGACTCGAGGGACTGGTTTTTAAGGGGGGAAATAAATTTTGAGAATAAATAGTCCGTAAATTTAATACTTTTTTCATCCTCCGTTTTTGGCGGCCAGAAGAGTTCAAAGAGAACTTGTACGCGAAATAATATTTACGACGTCTCGGTCCCGGTTTCTCTTACTGCACTTGCGACACTAAAAATTCCGAGACTTCTGAATGTCAATTGAATATTTGAGTTAATAAATAAGACCGAAAGCAGGAAGCCTCGTAAACAACGAGGAGCCGGTTAACAAGTTCAGGAAGTATTAAACTTTTTTACTTGAATTTTATTGAATAACGTATTTTGTTTTACGGTGAAATAAATTTTTATTTTATACTCGGATGTGGCCTCAATTTGTTGGTATTAACGTTTTGAACATTTGTTCATTCTATTTTCGTAAAATTTTGCGCTTCAAACTCTCGGATTATTTTATTCGTCTGTTTAGCTCTTCTGGCTTTTTTTGGCATTGACCTGTAAAATAACAAAATACTTTACTTTTATTCAATAGGATGGGAACAACAGAAGCATATTTTGGCGTTAATGTCTTTGCTAAAGACATTCGGCGCCTCCACGAATCACATATTGGCATGCCATTGGACGGTTGGCCGTTGTGGCTCAAAAGCGTCTGTAAGGCGCGGACAAAAGCGAACCAGCGCCTTATAACAGATATGGCCCTCTAATTACAGATAGGCGGATCGCGCTGTGGACCCTGTCTCCTCGTGAGAGAGAGAGAGAGAGGGAGTGAGGGGGAGCGAGTGGGGGAGGGGGTGGGAGAGAGCCATGCCGGACCATTGTTAGGAGGGTCCTTGAGAGGCCGAGACCGCGAGCCACGCCTTTTGTCGTCCCAGGGGGTCTAAGGACCCCGGGGTCTTCCGAGCAATTCAAATCGTTCAATAGGGGGAGGGGGGGAGGAGGCCGTTCAAAAGGCGAAAGAAACGTCCTTCTGAAACTCCGACGGCCGAGAGAGAGAGAAAGAGCAAGGCCCTCGAGTCCCACAATGTACGACTTTGTGCCGTCCAGGAATGGGTCGATGCAAATTGAAGCCTTGTTGGGACCAGACTTCGAGGATGACGCGGCGAAACTAGGAATATTTAAACAAAGAAGCGACCGACAGAAGTGTCTGACGTCGCCGGAGGTAGCATTGACATTTTTACGATTATTCAAACATAAGTAAGCTCTAATGTTAATGTATGCTAACATAAAAGGGCAACTATACATCTATTATATTGTAACATCCTGAAATAGAGATGTTTGTAAATTTACATAGCCTGCTTAGGTTTTCCTATGAACGTTTTGAATTTAAAAGAATTATGGACAGAAACAATATTAAAACTTGCAGTGTGGCCATAAATTTATCGTATTTGTGGGTTCCCCTGTCCATAACGTAAATTGTTACGTAGGATGCAACAATATATTGGTATAGTAGTTGAAATGTCTTAAGGTGAATATAAAATCTCTATATAATGTATTGATAACGTCAGAAATGTGAACACCGCTCCTATTTGATGTTCCTTAGCGGTAGGATAGCGGTATCGGTTTCATCCCACATCGTTCCGTCGATTAACCAGCACTTCGGACGTTGTCCAGGACGTTCCGGGTGGAATTTAAACGGCGTCGAAAGTGAAAACGGATCGGAGCCGAAATTCTATTATCGAGTAGCCGAGAAAAGTCGAAGGCGACGGGTAACTGGCCTGCTAACTCAATTATCGGTATTATTGAGAGTTTGTTCACGCATTTATGTTGCAATCTCTCAGTTAGAACTGTATTGTCAGTGTTGATAACATTGAGGCAAACAATAATGCTCTCTATTGAATTTTCAGTAGCATTCTTCCGTATTGAATAAACAGCTTACACAACGATAAAACCCAATAAACACAAGACGAATTTTCAAATATGAATTACGAGATTTATAAATAGAAATGAACAAGTGCCGAATTAGTTTGTGGCCCGCGGGGTCAACGTCCTGTCGTCATTGTTTTCTGCCGGCGCTATTAAATGCTTAGTTGAATTTTAAATACTTTCGGAGACTAATAGATTCTATGTATTTATCCGGGGTGAAAAAACGGTACTGATGAACGAAAACCGAACAGTGATTGTATTCCAAACTCTCGCTGATACCTCTCCCTTAAACCGATTCCATTGCCCAAAAAGAGGTGGAATTATTTTAACTGTTCAATTTATCGGGTAAATTTTTTTACCGCGAATCGAAATGGAAATAATCTCCCAGCGCGCGGCCTTCTCCTATCGACGGTCGACTCCTAAACTGAATTTTGATTCGATTTTCGTTAGCCCTTCTGTTGTTGTTTGGACAGAGAAATAATCACGGCTGCCAAAGCAGTCGCACCGCCTCGGAACGCGCTTAGCGGCCGTTTTGTATTCATGGGCAAAACTTGAGACGGCTCCAACAGAAACAAAACCAAAAAAGAAGATAAAAATAAATATAATTCATCCGATCGACGCCGCTCGAAGACGCGTCCAACGTATCCATTCGGCCGTCGTTAGGAATGATAATGGGCCTTCGAATTTAAGATTTCAGGTTGTAACACGGTAGTATGTTAATCCGAGAACGCGTTCTGGGCGTACTGTTAGTCGGACTTTGTCAGGAATTAATCTCTAGCCGTAGAAATTATTATATTCAAATCTATATATGTAATACATTTATTATGGGCAGAATTAAATATCTTACATAATAATACTAAATAGATATGTTAAAATTATTAGGAATAATTTACCGTGATTTCATAATTCACATGTTATCTTCCTTCCGGGTCTAATTTTAATGTAACGTGAGCTCAGACTTCTCAGATGTATCATAAAAGCTGGTTACTCATGGAAATATTGAACCACATACAAATAGAATACTCCTTTGTTATTATAATAAATCAGATCCCCCCCGGAGGAAACGGAACTCCGGAGAACGGTTTTAAACTACCCAGATGTTCTTGCAGGATGCTTCACCGTTCAGTGTACCGTTTTTTTTTTTGTTTATGGTCCCGGGGTATTCATTATTGTCAGTCACAATTCTGCTCACCTTTCGGGCATGATTTAGAACGCGAAAATAATAAAAGAGGAAGCAATTTTGAGTCCGATCTCTAAGTGGGACAGGGCCCCGGGCTCTGGCATTAGGCTCCGAGAGCCTGTTGTTCCTACTCAATGTAATTCGCATAAAGTTCGGGTTTAGATCTCGAACTGTGTTTTAGGGGACCACTTTGTTTATTGCCCGTCAATTGATAAGTGGAATACCGTTTTGGAGAAGACATCCTCTGTTTGGGCGAAAGGATAGGAAGATCGATGGGGGTTCGAATGCTTACTAAGGAGAGAATCAGGACGTGGATATCGAAGGACCAGAGAGGCGTCAATTAGTAAATTATACTCTTTTGACTTTAAATCAGTATAATAATAATTGGTGCAATTTTTTCTGCCCATTAACATAACCGAAGTCCCTGGAAGTGTCTGAAAGAAAAATTCCACTTCTTCTTTTCGTTCAACGTCCGCTACCATCACCGGCGCTATACTCTGAGTAATAGAGTCCTTAAGGATTTCCCCTGCCAATCAGCGTCCCTATTATAGTGAAAATAATTGTACAGGTTTCACGAAACAAGCATGAATGTAAAAAGTGACTCCGGGACTCAATTTTCCCACGCCGTCTACGTAACATCTGAAAGAACTCCAGGTTCAATTGAGAACATAGTTATAGGAATGTCGCAACAGCCCCCCCCCCGGCGACAGAAACACCGGTCCGAATGTCTTTACACTGGGCTAGACAGAAATTAATTCACTCTAAACATTTGTAATTACAACGATGGAATCGACAAGATAAACCTTATAAGCGCAGGATATGAAACTATATTTGTACAGTGTAATACACGTACTTACATGCTTTCAAATAAGCAACGCGGCAACAGGCTAGCGGAGGCTAAATTCCAATAAGGAATGCCTTTTTTCCTGCCGCGGGTTTCTTCAGTGTTAATAAAAGCAACACTGTTTTCAATACAAGCGGATGCGAGAAAATGATATATTCCATGAATTATATGTTACATAATAAAACGGAAAATCTATAAAACAATAATTGGATATTTTAAGTTAACCACTATATCAAATTTTAACTCATAAAAAGTGTAGGAATAACACTAAACAATTTTTTACGAAAGTTCCCGTAATATTACTTGAGCTTTACAGGCTTTATTCAAGCAGTTTTCTAGCTTTGTTGATTTTATATTTTGTTGATGAAATTCAAAATTCATTTTGAAGCAGCCGGATTTACAATTATTTGAACACGTATCATTATAAGCGCAGATCAATTGCACAGATGTCATGGCCATGGCCGAAAATGTCTGCGAAATTATCCGGGACCTTTAATTCCTGTCTGGAAACGCCATTATCGTTTTCCAATACAGCGGCCGAGATTAATGGCCGTGCGACCGAGGCCTAGTTAAACCTCACCGACGGGGGAAAATTTAATTTCCCGCTCCATTTCAACCCGTCCCCCGTCACCGTCGGGACGACTTTCTAATGGACGGCCTTGTAAAAATATCGCCGGTAACAGAAGAACTAACGCGTCCTACTGTACGCGCGACTGAGATATTACCATCTTTGAAATATTCAAGTCCGACCGACATTTTCTGTCATCCTTTTAATAACTCCTCTCGGACTGGAGCAATTTATGTAATTAATGGCTTCAAGCCGTTAATGGTACAGTGAGGTACAGATTTTCTTACTGCGGTAGAAAGGACAAACGAAAATTACGAAATCTTCAACGTTACAAATAAGGTTGAAGTTATAAAATGCACAAATATATAGGTTAGAGTTTAATAACGAAGCTACGCGGTTTTCGGGATAGCTTAAGGTAGGTTGTTGACTAGTTTTATTGACTAATGTTTTAGTTTAACATACCTGTTTTGGGGTCTGCGAGGGGTTGGAATACCGTAGATTTGTGTTTCTGTCTCCTCTCGCTGGTTCGGTCTTTGCTAGACCGGCTTCGGCTGCTCGCCATCTTCAGTAGGGGTGTTAGTCACTATTGGCACTTTGGATGTTTTTCGGGCATCCTCACTGCACTGTCACTCTCACTTGTACTGTGACTAACACCGCAGCCGAAACCGGTCTAGCGAAAGACCAGACCAGCGAGAGGAGACGGAAACACAAATCTACGACGTTTTTTTTGAATTATCACTTTGTTAACACAGAAAAAATCCTGCAACAGCATGGGGTCAACCCGCTGGTTCTTCCAACAATATTACGCGATCCCACCGGAAGTTAGTGATAACAGGAAGTTCCGCTCGCGGAAACCTTCTCCAATTTTTGTTTTTAACCGAACAATCCATAATGACCTCAACATACCGACAGTCGACGAAGTCGCAAAATCACGCTTCCTTAAATTCCATTCCCGCCTCTCTCCACATCCAAATCCACTCGTTCAGTCCCTTTCCTCTTTTACCCATCCATTATCCCCCCCGCGTCGGCCTAGAGACTTTCTGTAGGCCGGATACAGGTCAAAAGTACCATCACTGGATGGCGTCAAAGTCAAACTAATCAAGCAAACCGCAATTGTACCTATAACTGGCACATAGTTGATTGTGCAATAAAGTTAAAAAAAATATATTTGTTTCCTTATTTATTTTCCGCGTAATTATGCTCGCGGTGCCGCCGTACTTATCTTTATTAATAATGATTATAGCGACTTACCGTTGGCGGTAGTCCCGAAGTGTTGCTGAGTATTGTGTATATGGAGGAGGGGGTCCTTGAAGGGGGGTGGCCTCCTCCTGTCATGGCTGATGCTCGCCTCGAGTCTTGACCGACCATATCACCGCCGTCAAGGCCTTCCACCGCCCACGCCTTACCACCATTACTGTTGCAACACCTGCAAACACGGCAAAACCATTAGATAAGTTAGATATTGGTGGGGGAGGGGGGGGTCGTGAGCACGGATAGCCTCAGACATCGTATACCGTATGGGGCGCTCGAAGAGCATGCCTCTTATAAGGGACTTGCTGGAAAAACGGAGGTCCCGCCGAAGAAATGAGTTAAAGAAATGGATTACAGAAGAGGACCTACTTTGAGAAGAGCAACTTGTCCTCCCGTTTTCCTGAACCACAACTTCCTATTGAAAATCAAGTGCGGTACCTGGGACTACTCTTAGACAGAAGACTGACATGGAACCCACATACAAGACTGAAACGTACAGAAACGAAACGAAATTACTACTAAGACTCCACGACTACAGATCTAAACTATCACTCTCGAACGAACTATTAATTTACAACTGCGTACTGAAACCTATCTGGGCCTACGGAATCGAACTGTGGGGATCCACCGAGCCGTCTAATTCTTACAGACTCCAATCCTCGCAATCCATAATCCTTCGAAAAATTACCAACGCCCGACCGTATGTCTCTAACAGAATAACCCACAATGACCTAAAAGTCCCTTTCGTTCGAGAATTAGCAGCTTCCCGGTATAAATCCTTCCATTCCAAATTATCCCTTCGTTCCAATCCTTTAATTCGACAACTTTCCTCGCTTCACCTTCCTGAAAATCCCGTGCGTCGCCTAAAGCGGAGATGGCCACGCGATTTCTGCGTGAATGTTTCGATAAAAGAGACCACCCAATGATGGTACTTTTGTTGGAAACAAGTGGCTCCGATTCATAAAACGGAAGGCCGGGACAAGAGAGAGAGCGTGTCGCCTGTCGAGAGGGCATCGCGGCGAACCCGAATTTTTCACCAACAAAAAGCCCATTCAAATCCATACTTCCGATAAGTTCTATTCACTGAAGAACTCCTGTAGGTATGTTCCTACAGGACCGTGTGCATACCCTAAGGCAGTAGCTCGGATGAACCAAATTCTGACGCTCCTGCTCCACTTCAAAGTGCATTTTCAGACCTATAATTTTAATTATTGTTCAAATTGTCCACCAGTGGCGTCGAAATAACTGCAGAAAAGTCTATACCAGAGACTTTCGTTGCGCAAAATTTTAATTTACGAAATTTATTTTCGACGCAGAATTACGTATTAATTAGTAAAAGCGGTAGTATATTTGAGCTTGAATTTTAAAAGAACTTCAAGCAATAAGTTTATTCGGGGATAATGCAATCACATTCATGCATCGCTGAAGTACGACTGAACGAATTTTATTGAAGTGAATCAATCAAGTATTTCTACTTGAAAGAAATTATGGTAGATGACATAAATAAACATTTAGATTCTACAGTAGTTGACGTCCAACGTCCTAACTGTTCAGTCCATTTGACACTCGTATTCAAATTAATATTTTCTATTTAGGTTAGTATTCTACGTAATACATAGCTGTGTGTAATGCATTCTTTAATCAACGTTCGATTAAATTATATAATAACACTCTTTATCTCCTCGTGTAATCATGACATTTACATCAGGGTTTGACAAACGAATTGAACCATCTGTTGTTCAGGAAGCAATTATTCGGCGTCACCAGAATAAAGGGGCTTCGGCAGTCCATTGCAACTGTATTAGGACGTCCATTAATCCTTTTTTCGAACGCGCCCCGTCATTGTAATACTTCGCAATGAGACGTCCGCAATTATTAATTATCCCGGTCGGATTAATGGAACACAGCCGGCGGAATCATATCGCACCGGAGTGCGGCCTCGACATTTCATTTTTTTTCCGATTTTTTTCCCCCTTTATTACTGCCGGCGGGGGTCTCCTTGACCTATTAGGTCGGTTCCGTGGGGCCGCCCCTACTCCCATTTCTATTCCGTCCGAGTCCGAATTCCGAATTCGGAGGGTTCATATTTCGGGACAATCGCCTAACGCGGGAATTTCTACATTTATAGAACTTTTTTTTTATTCTTGCACATTCAACTTTACAGTTATAAATACAATTGATATGTGCATATTTTTCACTCAAAGAAACTACCCATTGATGGCACTTTTTGACATGATTTAACTACTGGGATAATGGATGGGTAATAGATCGGAGAGTGACCGAACGAAATTAGGATGAGGAGTAAGGCGGGAATCTGACTTGAGGAACGGGGATTTCGCGACTTCGTCGACTGTCGGTATGCTGAGGTCGTTATGAATGGTGCGATTTGAAACATACCGGGGAGCGTTAAGGATGGTTGGAAGAACTTTCGACTGGCGAGTTTGTTAATTAACCAGTTCGCTACCAGGGTCCCCTGGAGAAAACATCCACCATAGCCCAAGATTTTTTTCGCGATTATATGAAATCAATTGGAAGAGTGTGTATTTAGAACAGTCTAAAAAAGTAAAATTATTCCTTTAAACTAACACAAATATGTGACGCTGGGCTATAGATAAAAACTAAACGCTGTAGCTCACGTGTCACATTAAATTAGAAGAAATTGATTATAAGACAAAAAAATATAAATACAATTTATCGATATTAAATTCATTAAAATTCATCATTTTGTTGAGAGATATTTTTCTGTTAAAAAATATTAAATACATAACAATTTTAATAAGTTTGCTTCCAAAATAATTTCACTAACCCTACTAAAACGACCTATTCAACTGTCATAAAGACTCTAAATAATCTAATGCGAGAGCGGACCGAGTACAGACTTCGTACATTTTACACTTTTAGAACTTAGCAATTTTTTCAATACTGTGGTAAAAAAAAGCTGTGTCACATATATGTGACGGTTGGTAGCGAACGAGTTAAGGTAAATTTTGATGTTCGTTTCGGTAATGGTTTAAAATTTGCGGTTTGAGCCGATTCTTTTAAGTCGGGCATTGGGATTCCACGTAATATGTGAACTGAAATATACTGTTGTTGTGCTTTGTTGTATAATAATCGGTAGTTAACGTCAATTGTAATGCTGTCTGTTTTGACAGGGTGTTAAACACGCTTAACGCGGCTGTAACTCGAAGAGGCTGTAGAGGCGGATGATGTCGCGGGGGTCGGGTATGATTTCCGGTCTGATTGGCGTGAGTGGAGAGTAGAAGTGTTACCGGATTCTCGCCTTCCTCCGCTGGGCATTGTACCTTGTGCTCCTGTGTCCCCTAGAGCGTGTTAGACAATGACTCCCCCGGGCAAGGAGTCACAAGGACCAAGGTCCAAGGTTCGGATCGTCCGTTGCACCCGGAGCCCGCTATGAATGACCCGTGAATGCCGAAAGAACAAAAGGCCTATCACATATATTCTCCCACATACAAAGAATACATTCATCTATGTCACCTAATTATTTATAACTTATTAATCAAACTTATTACTAGTTCGTTATCAATTGATTATTAGATCTTAACCGGTACTTCTTGTTTTCATATTCTTTCTGGACAGTAATAAATCCGACCATCGCAAGCTACCGGTAGATTGCGGAGATATTTTTATATTTATTTCAGTCGAAAATTAAAACCTGCATACAAAATGTCGAAGTTTCCTCTCCTTTAAAAGAACCTAAAAAATTCATACGGTAGCTCACAGCATATTTCAATATTTGGGTGAGGTGGTATTTCAGGGTACAAGACGTTATAGGACCAGACAGTCACTGGAATAGTTTTACGGAGTGGGATAAATTGTTGACTAATATAGGTGAAAAGAATGCCACTGGAGGTGATTTTACAGTATTTAATTATTATTTAATTCCATATTCTCAATCAAACACGAATGAAAATAACAGATATCCACTTTGGGTCGGATCCCCACACCCGATTTAAACAGAAAATTTGGACTCTTAAGGCCATTACTAAAACGGACATCGAAATTGACCTTAAGTAACAAACTGACAATATACAAAGCGATACTTAAACCGACACGGACATACGGTTTAGAGCTATGGGGTTCCAACGTCCAACATCGCTCGCATCCAGAGATCCCAATCAAAAGTCCTTCGCACCATCCTTAATGCTCCCCGGTATGTTTCTAACCACACAATCCACCATGACCTCAACATACCGACAGTCGACGAAGTCGCAAAATCTCGGTTCCTGAAGTTCTACTCCCGCCTCTCTCCTCATCCTAATCCAATCGTTCAGTCCCTTTCCTCTTTCTACCCATCCACTATCCTCACCACGACGGCTTAAACGCCACTAGCCCAGAGATCACCTCGGGCAGTAGTTAAATCATGTCAAAAGCGCCATCATTGTGTGGTTTCTTTATCGAGACAAACACGCGAAAAATATACATGAATCGATTGCACCTATAACTGTATAAGTTGATTGTGCAAACACTTTATCAATACCAGACGGCGATTGAGACCTCAACGCTGGAGTTTTTCTTGATTTCGACAGAATCACAAAATGAAAACCGTTATTGAAATTTTCGTGCTGTTCGAAGGGGACGAATGTTTAGATCTCGGCCGTGGAACGGCGGTCAGAATTTACGGCCCGATCGACCCGCAATTAGCCGGCGTAATTGTCGGGGGCCGGCGAAACGTTCGAAAAACCGTAACCGTAGGGGGCCCTCGGGGCGGCCGAGGAAAGTGGCACAAAAACAAAAGGTAAACACTCCAAGATATTGTTATTACGCGAATAATTCACCGATGGGGGAGGGGGGGGGGCGTTTCCGTTTCGCCCATTGTCGAGTTCGCCGCCGGGAGCACTATTTCCCGCCGCCCTGTACATATTTCAGCGACCCATCTTATGTCCGATATTTTATTCGGTGTTTTTTTTCTCTCTCTCTCTCTTTCTCTCTCTCACTCGTCACGACTTTCATACGCGGCCGGCTCTTACACGGCCCCAAATGTATATCGTCGACACCGAATCGTGTACCGTTCTAGGACTGGATGTCGATGACCCGGGGCTGCGGTATTGTGAGTCCGAGGGCCCATTATTTGGTAGAGTTAAACCCATCATTTTCCTTCGTCCCCCCGGCGCGACCCTTTTTTTTCCCTCCTCCTCGCCTCTTTTCTTCTGTCTTCTGGCTCCCGGCGCGGTCCTGAGAACGTTATGGGTACCGTATTGTGTCCGTGGAATATCTAACTATCAAAACTTACTGGAAGTAGGCTCTTGTGTCCGTTGGGGTGGCGATTCCTGAACGCTTCCGGTTTCTATTCAACGTCGATATCACCGCGCCCTCAGCTAGTAAATTATGACCGCAATTAATTTAATGCACCTCATTCTTGCGATCCGTTCTGTTGAAATACTAGCGAACCTGGGACACGCGTGCGAGAGATGACATATACAACACTTTAGCTGGGACGTGAACAATTTACAGATTCGATATTTTAATAATAGACGACTCATGAATAGAATGTCAAGGCCCTTCATAGTGTATATTTAATGTTCTACGGCATCCGAGACAGTCGATACCTAATATTTTGGAATAAGTTAAAATTCTAATATAATCGACGACGATTAATGTGAAGAAATTGGCGTTTCGGCTTCTAGCTGTCTTCAGTAGCGTACCGTCGGGATGCCCCTAGGTCTCCTGCTACAGAATGCAGATCCCAAATACCAGAGAAATACTGCTTTTGGTGAATAATTGATTACTCAGTTAAACAATATTTAGAAGCAAATTTAACAGCTCTATCACTGTGAACTATGGACGATTTTCACACATTTTGTGGTCTCGTTAATGATTCCAAACGGGCTTATTCTTTTCCGGTCTGTCGGCATTTGTTCAGTTCAAAGGCTCAATTCCGGTCTTTAAAGGGGTCGAGGTCGACCGGTTTCAAGAAGCAGAGTTTCCTGCGGAGTGACTGATTATATTTCGTTCGATTGTCGGGAACGTACTCCGGAGTAATTTCAAAAAATTGGTTGGTTATTTTTTTTTCATCGAGTACCGAATTCGCACGGGGCGATCGACGACCGATTCGCTCCGCGACGGCGGATTTGAATGGGGACGTCTTTTTTTCCATATCCCGGTCCCTTTATCTTCTTTTATTCGGTCGATCATCAGCGGACTTTACGCTGTGAACTATGGAGATTCGACTAGTTACAGGACACAATGTCCTAATCGACAATGTGCGAATCGAGCTCAAATAAACAACAGTAGTATGGTGTAGCAACAATTTAGAGAACCACAGTAACCGCATGCATATCACACTAAACCACTGTTTGCCAGTATAAAACGGTCATATGGAGGGTATGAGGACTAGATATTTATGGAAGAAATATAAGTACTGCGGTAATTAATGCCAAATAATGTAATTTCATCACAATCATTAGTCTGGTTTTACAAAGATTTCACTGAAACCTGTAGTTACTGGAGTTGCGACCCTTTATAATTTGTTAGTGCTTTCATTAATGTGTGCTTCGATTAAAGAAAATAACGAATCTAGGAAATGGATGTTGAGAAATGCACTGATATAACTGGCACGCTTTATGACTCGAAAGTTTCCTAATCACAGTAACATTCCCACAATCGATTTCATTTTCGTATCCACTGCCTGTGATGTTATAAATAATGTCGATTTAACTAACTTTTGAGGAATGGCCTGAGGTTAATCTTATTCCTGAAAAGTGCTAAGGCTGAAATGCTAAAACCATTAGGTCAAAAATTAAAAATTGTCGAATACATAATTGAATAACGAATGATCCCCGAACAGACCAAACTCCCCGGGGTGAATTTAAGAAGGTGGATTCACCCTAAATCCAAACCGCTGATATATTGCGACCGCTTCCCCAGTTAATTATTCCGCAATTCCGCATATTTTAAGGGAATCGTGAGGCCGTCTAATCGTTGAAAAACGCTTCCTCCTGTTTGCTCTCACTCTAATGGGGGGGGGACCTCGGGCGGCGAGCCAAAGCCTCGCCAACTCTTCCGAGAACCCGAAACAGCTTAAGAACGGAATGGGGGAGGAAAAAGAAAGAATCGCGGAGTAATTTATTGCATCTGCATCCCGGCGTGTAATTACGGATGAAAGTTCACGGCAACCTGGCCGATCGAACACATCCAAATAAATTCTGAGCCCCAGTTTCTGGGCTCTGATCTTCTGAAAAAGAATCTCCAGAATTTCAACCTCACGTCTGAAAATATAAAATCGTCCTTTCGATTCCATTCTTCAGTGCAAAAATTATATCATTTTATTATAGGTCGTCTAGATAACTTGTTGAAACGATTTTTCGTACACTTAAGCACGAACCGGGGCAATGAAAGTACGGCCTATAGTGGTTTCTTCATATTATGGCCCCGGCTCAGAACAGTGCCCTAAATACAGAACAATTACACGCCTACATATAAACACTGAACAACTCCCCTCGCAAGTACTAAAAAGCTAAGTGTTATTCCTCAGGGTTACTATGGCCGAGAGCGGTCTTGATTAAGAGGTGGCAACCGCGCTTAAAATTCTTCTTCGTTTAATGTAATTTGTATTCAAACATTTATAAATCAAAATCAGTGTGGCACCTATGAATGTCAGCTGTCGATGTAGCGATATAGTTAGAACATTAAAAAAAATCTTGTAAAAATGTTGTAAACTAGAAATGTGTCTGTAGCTTCATGCAGCATAATATTCATTGAGTATGTCGGTAGGAGATATTTGGTAGATCAATATGTCGATTAGCCTCCGTAATATGCTATAAGCTGTATACAGATTTACATTTAGCCAGACAGCTTATAGAGTTCTTACATAGCAATCGAGTATTATAATCAATCACTCTTCCAATAAAGCGACAGGGAAGTACAGAAGAAAACAGCCGTCATTATCTGTTTTCACAACCCGCGGCCGACGTAATTCGCCCGCTACGAGAACGGCGTTACAACAAAAGGTAAAAGCAGAGAGAATGAAAGAAAGAAGGGGGGAGCAAAAAAACCAACAGTAAAAATCTTACGAACTGCTAAACCAGTTCGTTGTGTAATTCCTTCAGGAGCGCTATGACGGGCCAATAGACTCCATTTGTACACTAGGACTTACCTAAGAATTCTATTATTTTTTTCTATGTGCATAACACCAGGCGGCGCCCTATCAAGCATGCCAAGCTATTTAGTTGATAACGAAGATAAAATTATTTAGGAAACAAAGACTTTTTTCTATTGTCCCTTATCTGACGAGCTAATCGTCAGCTACGCGAAGAGTAAACAGAATGTGGAAGTACTAATATCACTAACGTGAATAACACAATATTCTACACACACACACTCTCTCTCTTCTTGCGGACACAGTAATCGGCGGAGAATCACAAAAACCGACACAATCTGACTGATGGGATTGTCAGTTTGGCCTATAATTATATTTAAATGGTAATTCGAGTATGTTGAGAAGGACCTCCTTCTCCTCGCTCACTCTCCAGTCTAAATGGAGGTGATTTGTTCGGCTCCAAAATTTGGTAGGCGTCCTCTCTACAGCGGATACGAGTCCTCTTCCCTCGACATTAACGTACATTCGAAAGTGTGGGTCAACGCTAATGGAGGCAATATATTACCAGAACATTTTCTGTGGCTAGGTCTGTGAGAGGATCATATATACAGTACAGTTCTATTATCATCTGCGCACTGTTCTTGCATAATCCCAAGTTTGCCCGATATATTGTATTCCAATTTTATTGATTTTCGATTATGCGATATTAATACAATAATTTAAATTTGAATGACCAAAGGTTTCCTCTGAAGAACTTGAATTGTCACTGTGGGATGAACCTTTCCACACGAGGTACCCCTCCTGTTAGTCCCAGATTTTTCCTGTAATGTTTGGAAGCCGGACGCTAATGTCGTACCCTGATGATCGAAAAACCCTTCAATGCCCGAGGTTCTCCCGACGGCGTTATGCGGTCTCACCCTATGTTAGTGATAATTTCAGAGAGTTTAAGCCCACCGATTACAGATTATTCTTGTTCCGTCCTACAAGACGGAAAGGCCAGGACCCGGAGCGTTAATATTTGTCCGCCGATGGGAAGCAGCCGAAGCGGAAACGTTTATTCGGGTTTCGCGAGCTGTGAAAAACCGGTTACGAAATTCCCCCCCCTCCACCACCCCGTGTTTTCTTAGACCCGGTAACCCCGGGGTGAAAGGCAAGCGACTCGCTCTATATTCGCACGGACTCGCAATTATATATACCGAGTACAAAAGACCGTTCTGGCACCCATTTTCCCATCTCCTTCCCCTTTGTCTTGGTTACGATCGAGAGGCAGTATCTGATAAATATCGTTCGGCCGACGGAGTATCGACTTCGGTTGTTATTGTGGGCGCCTCTATATGGAATGGAACTCAATAATATAAATCGTCCATCTGTTCGTACGGCATTCTGTCCAAGTGCCTTATACCGCAATATTCCAGCGTTGGCGTGCTAAAATCCAGAAATGGAATGGCTGTAAATATAAGCTTAAGCATGTTTCAGGTACAACCGCCATCAGGTAAATTGACCATCGTCAGATACAAGGTTCAGGACTTAGGATTAGCTATAATCACATCTTATCTACATATATATCGATAAAAGCACCTAAATCAAAGCTTGGCGACACACACCAGCGGAAATGACGATAATTGCAAAATTCATAAACTACTATAATCATAATAATAATTAGTAACAATCGATGTTCAGTATTATTGTAACGACAACCTAAACAAATCACGGAGATTATTTCATAGACGAACGATATACGTCAATGTCAAGAATGTCCGGACTACACTATATTTTACTCTCAAATGATTTAAACGAAGCCCCATTTAAATGATTCCATTATTCCCGATTATTACCTCTGGAAATTCTAAAGCATCTAACTTTAGCGGTGGGGTATACTTAGCCCCAATATCTGATCACTTCAACGGGAGCAATCACGATCACATTTTCTTAATATGTGAATATCTTATGCAGACGGGACTGTCACATTTCGTCCAACTTGAGCGCTCGAATTTATTTTCATATTATTATTTAATTTGATTTACAAGTTAGATATGAAAATATATTCCAAACAGTTTCTGGTTAAGTTCAGAGGGGTTCGACGCCGCCAGAGTCACACGGAAATAAATAAACTCAGAACTTGAGTGTCAAAGCGCACTGATCTGTTCATGGATCGTGCCCGTTTCTTTTAAGGTTTCTCCCCCGCATTTTAATATTGTCAAATCTGAAAATTCACAACGAAACCGGTCCTCGAGTCCAGAGTTATGTCGTCTGTAAACTGCACGCGATTCCGCTTGAATAATTCATCCGGGCAATTTCGAATATTCAATGAGCGCCGGCGGTCAATTTGCGACGAGCCATTGGAATAATTACGGTCGGGGGCCTTTCGGTTTTCCAGGCTGCGAAATTAAGCGATTTACGAAATGGGCGCCGCGGAAAAATCGTCGTCGGCCGACTGTCATTAAATTAAATTATACGCATTAAACGAGAATGTTCACTGGATATGAGCTATAAACTTTTGGTTATTGAGTCATAAATTCGCGGCTGCCTCCGCTAGCCGGGGGATGGGGCTGCGAGCTGAATTGTGCGGAGGAGAATTTTCGGTCGACCCTCTATTCCATCTTGAAATTCGAATCGGACGTAACTTTTTGATTTTTGATGTTGCGAAAGTGTACGATTCTTTCGCCGAGTGCTAAAAGGCGGGGTTTTATCTATCTCTGAAAGGAAAAGGCGTCCACCGCATTGAAAAGCCGCCCCCGCCCCTACTCCCTTCGTCCGATAGCTATCATCGCGGCATGCCTCAGCGTATCCCATTATGACCGTATTAAATCCGCGTCCGGTTGCAATTACTGCATTCACGGTTGAAATGCGCCCGCCGATAATGGGGGTATGGAAGAAGGGGGCGGTGGCCCATTCGCCGATAAAATTATACCGGCGGTAATGGGGGCCAATAACAGTTGAGATTGTTGGAAAACGCGTGAACACTTTATTTTGACGCTTAGCGCAACGGAGGCGTTGTTTCTTCCGCTGACCTTCCGGCGTCCATTATCTAGTCGCTGTGCCGGCCTCGAAATTATCTCTCCTGACAGTATCGGGAATGTCTTTCGACGTCGATGGTTGCGACAGTTATACGAAACACACTACGACACATCTGCGAACTGAAGTTGAAACCCAGCGGACGAGCGAGTACACATTTCAATCATTACACACAAGAGGAAATCGTTCAAATAATATTCCGGCCCTCGAAAATTATGTGTAATTTGGCACAATTGTTTTCCTTAAACAAAAAACAAAATAATAGATTTCGTACACATTTAGAAAGTAGATCCCACCGAGAGACTGATGATGAAACGGGAAACGTAATCAATTTTCCAGTTCCTGTTCCTATTACATCAAACATTCGAACAATTTTAATAATTTTCTCAAATCTATTAAATATAAGTATATTGAGCGTTCATACCTTACCTAATGAGATTTGGTTTGACAATGTACCTATTTTAAAATCAACTCTATTACTTGGTGAATATTTTTTGCATGCATCGTTAAACACAAAACTCTTTTTGAAGCGAAAAAATATGTCGGTCCTCATCGTTTTCGCGCCGAACGATTTCCTCTGTGCACATAAAACTTATTACGGTGCCGATTGGTTTTAAGGCCCTTTTATGAAAATTATTGTAATTTGATATACCTGTTTTTTGGTCTGCGAGGGGTTTGAATACTGTAGGTTCGTGATGTTTCTGTCTCCTCTCGCTGGTTAGTTCTTTTGCTAGACCGGTTTCGTCTGCTCGCCATCTTCAGTAGCGGTGTTAGTCACTGTACATGTGAAAGTGACAGTGCAGTGAGGATGCCCGAAAAACATCCAAAGTGCTAACAGTGACTAACACCGCTACTGAAGATGGCGAGCGGCCGAAACCGGTCTAGCAAAAGACCTAACCAGCGAGAGGAGACAGAAGCATCACGAACTTACAGGAAAAATTATTGTGTATAATTCCAAAGGATGGCCCCGAGATGGAAGGACAGTGCAGGCCGAAATGAGTTTTTCTGCCAATTATATTTCGCCCCAATGGCGGTACAACCGACAGAACCAAGCTGTTCGCTCGACGAACGAATGAAGTATCGAATTTGGTCAACGTTTCCATTTTTTATCACTCTCTCGGCTGGCGCAAATGATTAAGCGTCCTGTGTGACTGATGACCGCGGTGACAGTGCAGACAGGATGCTACATAGGGCGCAGACAGGCCTATGTTCATCGTCAATTTACATTTTGAATCCTACTGAACTGGGTGAGACGAATCCGGTTGGCATAGGCCATAATCCTGATATCGTAGGTATCAAATACTTCATCCCAATTCTATTAAGTTTTAATTATCATAAATTATATTTATGCATAAAACATTATTGTAGCTGTTTTTAATTCAATTAGCATTTTTAATGTTGGAATAATATTAATGTTAAAATTGGTATTTATTAATCAAACAATATCTGACTCATTCTACTTATTCCCCGCAATATTACTGAACGTCCGGAATGTAGTCTACGATTGTTTAAGACTGATAATCCTTTCCTGGCAACTCAGAAGGCAAACGATAAAGTGCCTAATGTAAACGGCCGTTAAGAAATCGCGCCATTTTCCACGCTGAAGGTATCGCCTCCCCACCTATATCGCATGGGTACCTGGTTCTGCACTCAGCGTTCTATCTCCCGTATTGCTCGTTCGCATCTCCTCCGGCTACGGTCCCTTGTCCCAGCTATCGGGCTATTAATAATATCTATTAATGGTACAGCGTCGCCTACAGCAGCCGATCCTATCTCTCGAAGAAGCAGGGGGGGGGTCTCCTTGGAAAGAATGCAGTCGTAAGGGCCATATTTCACAAAAACCTAAAATTTACGCCTTTGCCTAATCGCTAGTGATATCTTCGGGTAATAGCGCATTTATTAATTATATCAAAATTAAAAGATAAATGTACGGCGCAATATAAATATAATTCACTGTGCATCATGTTTGGCAACATTTCGGTCGAGGGACTTACGAGGATTTTCTAGTATCTTGTACTGACACTAATAGCTAGTACTGATTCCACTCGCTTATTTCCTCTTAAACTAGACCGGAATTGGTATTTCACCACCACGAGTTACATACTGAGGTACTTAGTTGTATCGGTTACCGATTTAGCATCCTGTCAGGATTATAGTTTCGGGTCACGACCTATATCATCGATTGCGTCAAACGGTTGGAGAGTGCAGATAAATAGGAAACAGAATAATTATAAACTAGGTGCAATTAGATTCTTATGATTACTTGAATCTCTTATGACGTTGAAGTGATAACAGGTCGACTTCAGGTTATCGAGTCTGGTTTGTGTGATTTAAATCCTCGTTCTCTAGGTTAGCGGGAAAGGTAACTGAATCATGTGTTCCTCAAGACATTCAACAATATAAGGATATTCTCCAAAATGAACTGTATTCACAGTTCACAGTGAAATATCGTTGTTATTATTATTTATATCTTTCTGATTTATAAACAGGCGGGCGAACAGATATATGCGTGTCCAGGGTCCTGTATTTAAGAGTTGCCGTGTTATTCAATTTTAAAAATTTCTTTCATAGCCGACCTCCCGCGCTACAATTCCGGTATCAAGAATACCGGAATTTAGACCGGGATCAAACCCCCCCCGTCCTTTATGCTAATCGGGCAGTGAGTCCGTCTGTATTTGTAGTGTCGTGTACGCGGGACCAATTTGAAATGCTAATCCGCTGGCCCAGAGATTTATAAGCGAATTATTAAAAAGAAAGGTCCACAGCGGGCGTCGGAAAAGGGGACCCGGAATCATTATAATTTATAAACAATGTGGACGCCCAATGTTATTTTAAAAGTTCAAAACAATGACTGATCGGAGAGACGGGAGCACGGGCGGAATTTAATAATTCCAAATTATTAAAATATGGAATATTGGAATGTCGAATACGTTTTGGAGTAGGCCAATGTTTTGGACAACCCAAGGTGGGAGGAAACGATAGCTCGGGTGGACACAATTATTCACTTGCTTCGTGTTCGCTTCACGATACCAGTTATCGAAATAAATTTTCCGCTTTCTATTTATGCCACATCATCTGAGTTAAAGAATGAATAAGAAGTTATGTATTCAATTACGTCGTCGTCGGGGATATTTGGAGGTGAATCGAACCTCCGACAGCACGACCGTTGCCACTCTCAGATGTTCCTCGAGCAATTACAGACCGTTATCTGAAACCCCAGCTGACCTTTCAACCGTGTTTATTGTACTTCGCCTGTTAACTCGTTGGGGGGGGACCACGAAGTTAAGTAACCGCGCGGATTTCACGATTCGTCGACCGACCGGGACATTTTTTTTTTTGGTTTTGTTTTTTGCGCAATCGAAAAAAAGAATATTTTGAAACGGCCGCTACTCGGTTTTCACCCTCGACAACGGCCGGCGACAAAAGAGGTACGCGTCTCATGACGCAACCGTACGGCGATCGCATAACTCGCATCGACACGGGGCATCAGCCGAGAACGAGAGAGATATCCTGTCTTTTAAACGTTTCGAAGTCACGGGGGGCACAGTCTCGACAAACCCCGCAGAGGTACAAAAGTGCCTGAATAAGTGCCCATGAATTAAACATAAATTTAAATCCGAATCTTCTCAAGTGAAGGAACGCCTTGAAGATCCTTGACATAATATAATACATTTTTCACAGTGCGAAGTATATAAATATATAATTAAAAAATCTCATAATAGAAGGAAATAGATAATAATCTTTTTAATTATTTTCTTAGCGTCTTCAAGCTATTAAGGAATAATGAGGTTGGAAAAAAAAGGTTTAAAAACATAATAGAATAGCGCAATCTTTTAGCAGATATTTATATCTTTTTAATGAAAGGTTAAGAAAAAACAACGCAGTAATAGAAGTTTTTTACACATTTTTAAAACATTTTTTACACAGTGTTCAGTCTATGAAACGTTGCCTGGTTGCCCCATTGAACGCAGCCCCCGGTAAGCATGCGTTTAATATCATAACTAATATTCAAGCGGTGACTAATATTTAATCTACCATTGGACAGAAAAGATACTTCTCGGTCTATAAACGGTCGTTATAAGCATTTGACATTATATTGTTTGTCGCTTGTAGTACAGCCATGAAATATAGTTCGAACCAAGTTGTAACTAGTTGCACTAATTTTACGCGTAGAAATGTTCATGAAAAAAATCTTTCAATCCTTTGAGATATCTCAATATTACGTAGAAATATTGAACTGTTTGGTGTAACCTTCTAAAATGCGACTATGACGCTGGTACCGCGCTCGGGCGTCCCCGGATTTAGACAGCGTCCCTTCGCGCGTCGACTGTCCTTACTTTCCCTTCCTGTCGAGTCTTAAGGGAACTCTCGCTTCGAGGCCTTCGTGCGAAGGGCGAAACTTTTTTCTTCTATCCGAGGCTTATTCTCGACAGTGGACGCCGTATTTCGACGACGGGTGGGTTGTTACCCGCAGAATGTACCCGTCGGTCGATGTCGGTGGGAAATCAAACGCCGGCCGAGAGGCGAAAGTCAAACGTATTTCGCAACGCGAAACGATACCCGACATAAAGGTTGCAAGCGACGCAAGGTTATAATTACACCGAAGGTAAATGGAAAGCGTTACCAATGAAGGAGCACGACCATCACGATTGGCCCTTAAAGTGAGGAAAATATATGGCTTTACTAAATTTAAGTACATATAAATATCCATTAGTAAACATAAATAATAGTTTATAGCTATATAAGTTAGACATAAGCACGAGTTGAGTTGATTCACATAAAAAAAAATCACCCCTCTTTTGTAATAGTATTTAACAATAAAAAAAACAAATATACCAAATTATGCAATTTATGGACTTTCACTCATGTATTACAGCATTGTTTTATTGATAATTCATACGGGATTGTACGGACCGTGCTAGGGCGTATTAAGGAAGTCGTTAACGGTACCGAATGGCACTGCTTTCAAAATCGCCTCCGGCTATTAATAGTGCAATATAAAACTCAATGAAAAATGAGAATCGGGATATTTAAAGAGTGGGAAGCGATTGGAATTAGAAAGTATTCGGTGATCATAAAATTCATGATCTCTCTGAATTTCTTTTTTATTATAAATCATACAAATATGTCGGCATGTCGGAAGTGAAAATTGTAATGAAAGGAAAAATCAGATTCTTTTCGTCTTCTATGTCATGAAATTGTCTACGTCTCTATCTTGTCAATTTTTCTCCCTTCCGACAAAAGCATCCTATCCCGTACCATGCTAACATGTATGCAAATCTGTACTTTATGCGTTACGTGAGAAGTAAACACTTGATATTTCATCGGACGCCGTCGACGGATCCCAATTGGACTCGGGAATTGAACTTGGCGAGGTTGAAGCCCGGGACTTTACTGTTAGCGGGTAAACTGATCCGGTCCTCCACGACCGGTTTGCCGCCTTGAAAACTGTCGGCTTCACGGTTCAAGTTCTCTCTGTCGCTTAACCTTGTCCCGAAAAAAGTCCCGTGCTCGAAGATTCGTTCACTTTCCCCGCCGGGACGATGGAATAGGGGAGGAATCCGCTTAGCGTTCCACTGTCCAATTCTTATTTTTAATTTTAGTGCTCGGACTGGAATATTTATTATCGATTTATCGACCTTTCCGCCCACTGGAAACTAGGAAACGATCTCGCGTAACGATGGAAGTAAACAGTATACGAAAAACACTACAGTCTACTCCTAGACCTAAATAAAGCTAACTAAACGAAACAAAACTAGAATATAGACAATACCGGGGTGTCAATGCCGTTTTTCTTAGACTTTGGCGAAAACAATGAGCTCTACTGTTTCAACTTCATATTTTAAGTTTGAATTTTTCCGAGTTACAAATTTCAACCTTTTTTTTCTGTTGAATCAAACCCAAATCGGGTTATCTCGGGAACGACATCGGGAAATAATAAAATGAGAGAACCGGCCGTCGACTGGGTTCCAAATAGAAACGCCTGTATAATATACAGTAGAAGACATATCTGTCGACGTGTCTCCTAGACATGTTTCAACACGGCTCAGATATACGGAGCGGTTCACGGATGACTTTCACTTTTGGTCAAACTCCCAAGGGCTGTGACGAGGCTCGGGGGGGGGGGTCTAAGAATAGACCGGTATGCCGGGACTGCATTTATTATTGACCGGGAGGTGGAGTAGAGGGGAAAAGGGGGAGGGGGGTGCTCGTTTGATTTCGAATTTACGGGCTGCCCATCGCGCCTACAAACTTTCACCCTTCACACCGGTGAAAATTACCGATCCCCTCTCGGGCGCATTCCGGTTCTTCCCGGTAGGCTCTCGGACCGAATTAAATACCTAATTGGGAAGCCGTGGCCAGATTCGGTCTATTATCCAGGCGCCAGTGGAAACAAAGTCCCCCCCCCCCGTATTAATAAAACAGGTTAATTGAAACCCGTTCCAGTCAATTCAGTAACGAGTCCCATTCCAAAGCAGCCATAGAAACTAGCAACATGTTTGTATCATGCCAGCCTACTTTAGATACTGCTGACAGTATCTGCATTATACTTTAAACTGACCTAATTGGGGATATTTAAATAATGTTACTGCCTGAACAATTGTTTAGAGTCTATATTTTCCACACAATATGGTGTAACTAGGTCCTTATTAGCAAATTTACACGATCGATATTATCCCAATTCCAATACGACTTTCGTCGGAAGCAGTCGGTTGACTGTAATTAATATCGGTAATTTCAGCATGTACGACGATAAAAAAACAATAGAAAAATAAATCAAACACAAAAAAAGTGTATCGATGAAAACTTTTGCACGGTTTCAATGTAGCGGACGCTATGAAATTCCAGATGTTTAATTTTACAATAATCGAATTTTCGATTAATGTTCACCGAAAATGTTCTCGACGCCTTGCTGCAGATTATACCGACGCTATACCGTAATCCGATAATATTCCGGATCATAACGATACAAACCAGCGGATATAGAAATTACGAATTGATGAAACATAAATTACATTCTTCTGTTATTTTTTTTTCGTATAAAGCTTTCAAGTCGTTTCCCGGATCATTCCAAGCGGCACGAATTACACAAATATTACAGTACAAATTCGACCGGCAAAACGTACGGTTTCAGAGGAACAAATGACACGGGGTCGAGAACTGAACCTCTAATTGTCTTCCCCGTAACGAAATTTCATTATGCGCGGCTCTCTTACGAGAACGGGCCCGGCCTTGGTCATGTTCCAAAGATCAAGGCCTAGACAAAACTACAATCTTTTTCACATTAGCGAATTCAAATTTATTCTTACTCTCGCCTAACTTTAGAGGCAGTATATTGAAAGACTCAAATTCGGGGACGAAAAACTGGATTATTTATTTATTCAAGTCATAAACTCGGAGATCGAAACAGAAGACAACGAATGTAATTTATATCATAAACTTATTATTTTTTCATAATTAAATATATTGAAATGAAGTGAAGATAAATTCCCTGTAATTATTCACGTTTCAAATCATTATTATTAAAACTGTAATCCTCGGAGGTATCGTGATGAAAATATTGGTTTATAATTTCTGTGACGATTTAAAATTCAAATTTATTTTCTCCAATAACTTGTCACTGCGTTATCTAAATTCCCTTTTTTCACATTTATTACATTTTTTGTACTGGCTATACGGAAATCCAACTCTTTCGCATCCTCATTTTTGTTGGTCCTTTCACTGTTTATCATTCAACTTGTAAGTAATCAAATTGTCACGTTGCTATAACGGCACTGCGACTATCTTGTAAAGTGAATACAATTGTATCATTTCATGGCGGCTGTGAAAAAACGTGACAAATTCAAATTTACAAAATCAACAATTAAAGGTTTGTACCTTATCCAAAGAGGGAAGATTGTTAAAGGCAGGACAGATAATTTCAAATATCAACAGGAAATTGTGTTTTTTTTTCAACAATATTCATTTTTTTACCTTTTAGTTATTGAGATTTTACTATTATAATTAATTATTATTTTATATATTTCACCGTTATTGCCTCGAACAGGAATCATAAATCATTTGTAGTAAATATACAGTGAACAAAACAAAATTGGAAAATGTATAACGAGTGTATTGAGTATTTCAATGCTGCATTTAAATGGCGCTTTGTTTAAAAACAAACAGACGGGAATGAACCGATGTCCAGACCGATATCTACACTAAAATATTTTTAATTCATTAAAAACTAAGCCAGATGTAGATTGTGGGCGAACGGCCACCGCCCGTCACATCCAAAAAAGGACAACTCGACGTGGGTGAGGTCAAAGGATCACGGCCTCCAAGAGCTTTGGAGCGAGGAACATATTTCACCGAAGGATATTCTCGTTTCGTTCTATCTTTTTTTATTTTCGTGGAAGAAAAAAATTGAAAACGCCCAAGATAAAAAGAGTAAAAGCCAGGAGAGATACGGGGGAATTCGGAACGCCCGCGCAGTAAATTGTGGCCTCGTTTACAAGAGAAGTGAGGAGGAAGATAATTTCTTCGGACCTACGAAACAGCGGCTGTTCCATCTGACGACCTGAATTATTGACACAGAGCTTGTAAATTCACAAGAATTCGGTCGTGTTTTGACACGCATTACGTCCGCACTTACAGTATTATTGCAGATTTGTTGTGTTTCTGTCTCCTCTCGCTGGTTTGACCTTTTGCTAGACCGGTTTCGGCTGCTCGCCATCTTCAGTAGCGGTGTTAGCCGAACCAGTCCAGCGAAAGACCAAACCAGCGAGAGGAGACAGAAACACAAAGAATCTAGGGTAATAAATTTTCGATTGTTTTACGGACGCCAGTTTCATCCTTACCTACCAAATAATAAACTATTCTTTTCGATTTTCTCTCGGAGGCTCTTTTAGAATTATTATACTGTACGGACATTAGAAATTTGACTTCATTATTGCCTTGAGAATTCTTCCAGAACTCTGATTACAGCTTTATTAGCGCCAGATTAGTATAACCCGCTGCGAAAGAAGATCATCCCGGTAATGAGAGAAAATCCCGTTCAGTAAGGAACTGAAAGTGAATCGGTTCCATATTCATTCATTGGAACCACCCGGCCGATTTATTTATTTCCATTTCGACTGCAGGCAACGAGCGTATCTGCAACGACTGGTCGGTTTCTCCCGTACCGTAAATATCCAACTGTATATATTTACTGCAATAACGCAATGTTTTTTTCATACATACCGACGGAATATTATTAGAGGTTGATAGAATATCACAATTCCAACCATTCGCTGATCCATTAAATCGAAATATATAAATAGTCTTAGTCGAAAGTGAAACAATACTATTTATTTAAGAAATATTTTAACTAAATTAAATTTATATTAATATAAATATACGCAGAATATCACTCATCATGCTTAAGCGTTACTATCTTCAAAGCAGGCAATTTATAGGAGGATGAAGCTGAAGTTAAAGGGTTCATGTTACAGGTCGAGTGATCTATCTAAGGGGGTCATGAAACTCATGGAAGAAACGTTCGCGATTCATTTTCTGTCCGACGTCGCTGTTATATTTTCTTTTTATGTATATAAGGTAAATTTGAATTGAAGACCGGAAACTCTCCGTCCTGTTTCGGTCGGAAAACAGCGAGGACATGACTGTGTCCGGAGGCAGAGTGTGGAATTTTTTCGGAATCGACACTTCCTGGCGTCGTCTCAAGGTCCTCGAATAGTCGGGCATCGGAAGGGGCGTGGGTTTTGGGGTACAGAGCCGAGGCGGGGGTACACCTGCGTCCAGGGAGGACGTAAAGGGAAGTGTGGGCCGTCCCTTCCGAAGGGGAATACAATGGGACCGCAGGTGTTGCACAACTGCTGTCAACCATACGCCGGTGTTTAAACACCGTCTGTGCACCGTCTTCCTGTAAATCCAGCACCTTGAAATATATACTCACATTCACGACCGGGCCCTGTGTGATTATCGCGTTCAAAACAATAATAAATTCGGTTATCACAACTTTTCAGATATTTCGGTCCTATCGCTGATTTGTTCCTAGGCCAGGCCGGTTTCGGCCAACCAATAATTATTGTAGGGCAGACAGGATGCTTCGTCTAACAGGAACCGGCCCGACAGAACCAAATTATCAAGTATAGACAATTTTTTCCACGATGAATTTTTTTCCATTCATAATGCCTAGGTTGGGAGAGTAGCAGCCCATTGAGCATTCCTTCGGCATCCTCGAGCATTATTCAGTCAAACCGTCGTCCTTATTGGTTGGACCGTAAGACCAAAGAGTTCAATCAATCGTTCTTCTATTTGGTTCATTAAATCAGCACTTTCCCCAAGATAAGTACTACTCGCATAGACATATTTAATGAATAAGCCCTTTATTATCTAGAACAAATGTCTAGAAAATTCCGAACCAGGAATTTAGGCACATTTTTTCAGGTTTAGAGTGATACTGGTCAACGTCAACGTTCCGATTCGCCCAAACGCGGACATTCCAACGAATTCGTTCCAGTTTCCATGTTTTTCTGACCGATCGCTTTTCCTAATAGTGCCATCAATAAATGCCGTTGAATTCTGGACTACTCGTCGTTAAAAGCCGCCGTAGAAACGCGCGTTAACCCAATTAGATAAGATTTAAATATCCTATTTGGAAATTATGGAAAAAACAAGTCGTTACCACGAACGCTAATGCGTCCTCCTTTATTCCTAATTTAATTCGAAGAAATGAATGTCTCAATTAATTAAAATTATTAGATTTTTAATAATGCCGATTTAATTGTTTAAAGCCTCTGATAAATATTTATAAGTAAAAACTCCAACCATTGCATCACTGTTTGACTGTAAATATTCATTATAAACACGAAAAGTAATTTGTTTCGACTTACGATTTCGGCGTCCAAATCCGTTCCATATTTCATTGAATTAATTATGGTATTAAAAATCATGGACATAGAGTGTCTGAACTCACCTGAAACAAAAGCATTTCGCAACATTAATTTATAGTCAATATTAAATATTAATTTTCCTTTAAAGACATAAAAATTTAAGATGAATGTGTCATCCGCTTACACTTATATTTCAGCGGGTGTATTAAACATTAACTAATTGTTTTTTTCAGAAGTGTTCTCCGGAGCTATTAGTAATCAATTCAAATTTTTAATTTACCTCGAATACAAATTTGCGGCATCAGAAATTTTAAATCTTTATATTCTTTAAATATCCAAGAGGTATCGGGTATCACGCAGATGCATGTAAATTAATATTCACGGACGGATTTGATATTGTTCTATCAAAGACAAAAGGAGTTAGTGGATAAAATACCGAGAGTGATATTCTAAAATTATACAGAGGGGTCCAAAAAATGTATCCACTGTTTAAAAGTCCATAACTTGCAAACTAATTGACGGAGTTGTCTCATTTTTGGTAGTGTTATAGTTTGTAGTTCCGGCAACCGCCATACAAGAGTTGTATTGCGTTGTTTTGTTTTGTCAGATGACAGTCGCCAGATAGTCAGAGTTTTGTTGTCAGTTGTACCTTGTTACTCGAGTAAACGTGGCTGGCGCAAGGCTTACATTCGATGAAAGGAAGCCAGTTTTGAAGTGGTATTTTAAGTACGAAAACATTAATGAGGTTCAACGGCAATGGCGAAATGAGTATCAAACAGACTACGTTGCCATCAGTAGTTCGTGCTGCAGTTCGGCGGCATCGTTTGTCTGTGGATGTTAATGGTGACCATTTCGAACACCTAGAGTGATATCTTTAAGTTGGACTTTAAGCTAGACTTTCACCAAAAATGAGACAACTCCGTCAATTAGTTTGCAAGTTATGGACTGTTAAACAGTGGATACATTTTTTTGGACCCCTCTGTATTTTTAATAATCTCTATTACATTAATTTTGTGCGCAACAGATAGGCTTCGAGAGGAAGAAAGGCATTTTATAGTGTATTGAAATTTCGCGATCATTATTTTCACACGGAAAAGCCGTTGACCCGGCGAGCGGAATGGATGTATTTTCCGCCTCTCACGCGCTTCGGAAAAATAAAGGAGGTTTTCCACACACCCCGTTTCCCGAACAGGGACGCTCCAGTTTCCTTTCACGACACCTCCTCGCCCCAATCGGTCTGGGTTCGCGCTTTCAGACGAAAGTCGGCGGAGAAAGGCGAAATTTCATGGAATACCCGGCCACCGGCAGTTTTCTTTATTCACGGCCGCCGCGGCTCTTAGGCGCGACGCGGGAGGGGGAAGAGGATGAAAAAAGGATATCGTGTCCTCCAAGGTAAAAATGTGTCTTCGCCATTAGAAAGTGGCCCCTTAGAGCAGCTCGTAAACCGACAGCTGACGGTATATTCAGTTCGGTGCGACGAAAAAATGTTAATGTCCGATGTGCGTAAATCATTCGAGGAAGACGCTTTTCTCTCCGTATTTTTTTTTGTCGAAAAAATAAATTTTATAACATACGAAAATAGAAACCTGTAAATATCTATAAGATATGTACAATTGCAGATTCCAATTTGCAAGAACTCGTCGTTTGCAAACTATCGATTCATAATAAACGACTTACATTGAAGACAAGACGAATGGAAGGTAATCGAAACCGATATTCACAGTTCGATTAACGGCGTTCTCTCCGCCCGCGTACAAACGAGTTAAACCGGGGGAGACGGTGATTCATTCACCTCTCCCGTGTGACTTAACGCGAAGTCCCGGTTATAGGGCTTCGGATGCTTACCGGTGACATAACAGTCTATCGATTGTGTACGTGCATTCGAGTCATTAACTTCTTGAGGGGACACTGCACCCAAGAGAAATGGGTTGTGGTCAATCGAGGTGCTTAAAAATCCGAAAAATGTTGAAATATATCGCACTTTATTACATTTTCCTCATTATACCTTATTCATGAGGGATTTCCTATCGCCAAGCTATTGAGTCAATAAAAATGCATATAATGAGATAGTTGGCCGGTTTAAAATTCCGGAAAACACGGGATCGTGACCTGTTGCATCACGAAAATATTAATTTGTTCTCTCAGACAATTACTGTCAATTAATAAAATTTTACTGTGACATCGAAATAATGACCATTACATTGTTTAATACTGTCCGCAATATGTTTGATTCATTTCGACAATTTGTCTTTACCGTCGGCCCATAAATCACCGCAACTTTACAATCGAATTCATAATTCGAGTTTCGTCACCCGCGTGTGGGTTTATTCAGTTCAGATAGAACGACGGCGCGAGCTATGCAAATGCCGAACATTAGCCATGAATTATGGACAACCGGAGATCGAATCGAAGCGTGCAACAAAGGGATTATTTAGTCCGCCGTCGGGTAATTCGTGGAACGGTTATCGGCTTTTTCGAGGCCGGTTAACAGGCCGGGGTGTAATCCTTGAAGGAAGACTTTCAACACCTCGAATGGACGATTGGCGGGCGGAATAAAGGGGTGAACGCGTCTGTCGGAAAATGCGATAATCCGGCCGTGGTATATCGTCCAAGGAAAAGTGTGCGGAGGCGGGAAAAACTGTGGGAAAAACGGGGGCCCTCAAGGTCCTTCCTTCGCGATGACGAAGACGTCGAGGAATCGGTGACTCGGCCGAAAACAAGGCTCATTTAAATGGTCGTTTAACGTGTTTAAAGTCGTTAAGGTGCCATATCTCTGTTTATGGTGATACTCGCTATTAGGTAATATGAAGTGTTTCATTCATTTTTCAATATTTTTATTGGCATTAATTTACTATTATATACATTCGCAGTGTACACTGTATAGTTATGTTTCAAGAGTAAGTTCTGTTAGGTTATGAGGTTACAATACACTGAATGATAAATGTAAATACATTCGCATACACAAATTAAGAATAAGTACTCTCTTAAGACAAAATTTTAACGACAGTTAATAACCGCAATTTAACGTAATATTTTTATTTATTCGTATAGATTAGTTCCTACCGATTACCAGTACTTTTATAACAGTATATGCTCATCGATGCGCTCAAGTTAGACTATTATAAACGAATTTCTATTTCTATCAGTATTATCGGTAAAAGGTGGTTTAGATAGTAGTCGATTATGCACAAAGCGTCATTATTATTTCGTTATTTATATAGTGCCGATAAAGCATCCTTATAACAGTAGCACTGTTAATATCAGTAAGCACTAGCGCCTGCATATACTGAAGGAATGTTTTGCGGTATGTTAGACTGTGAAAATAGTTAGTCAGATGTTCGAAGTATGGTAATCCCATAAGTTGTAAGCCTTGTTCCTTATTGTGTTTCAAGTATTGAAAATTTGCAAAACTGAACCCCGTTCACAGTTTCCGTTATTTTTGGATTGAGTCCGTAAATAGCGGGATGAGCTCAGATTCACACCGATTACTGATCATAAATCAGCAGCAGTTTAACCGATACATCTAATCGGAGTAGATCCATTTAAAAAATCATCGGAAAAATATGTTTTTAAAACAATTCCCAAAGTGTGAACTAGCGTCGCGGGATATTGATCGTTGCCATGGTTACGAAACCCAATTAGTCCAATTGTGGTTTGTAACATGACCGCCGCGAACGGCCTAGATACGTCATTTCTGGAATTCGGGGATGTAATTCTTTTCGAAAACATTCCAACGTCGAAACCGTATAGTTGAAACGGAGTTTCTATGTCTCGGAATTGAAAATGGCAAGAAAATATTGTAGTTCGAACAATCACACGCGTGACCTCAACTATACATATAACATTCAGTTCAGTGAACTGTTCCTAGTTCTCTAGTTGTGTACAAACGTAAAATTTTATCGCCCGTAAAATTAATTCGACCCGAATTAACTGTCCCTTATTCTTTTCGAATTCAATAGGAAAATAGTTTCATGACGTTCGGAGAACGCAGAGTTCCGGTCTCGATAGCGCCAACTCTTACATACCCAAAATTCCCCAAAGTTTTCTCACAAAGCCGTCCCAGCCGCCCGTAAACGTGTACAGGACCCGGGGGGAATTTACTGTCTGGGAAATGCCTGAAGAATTCAAATAGTTGTCTTCAAACCGTTACAAGGAAGTCGAGCCGGCTATATGAGCCTTCAATAGTTCCGATGGAGGAATGTAATAACTGGATTTATTCGATAAAGAAAACCCCGACGTTTTAAACTAAAAGAAACGGCAGAATATTATACCTCTTCTCTGTACGTACGGGATAAAGTATTTTAACGTAAATAAAAATGTATAATATATTGATCTAATTGTAAATTTGTTTGGCTACTATTAAACCAACGAACGCGTTCCCTGTTTCATCTGTTTTAATTGAAGACCATAAGACTTATCTCAGGAGGAAACTCAAACCTCTTCGAAACGATTTCTTTCTAATAATTTTCCTCATAAAAACTTTCAGTTAAGTCGAGAAATATTTTCCCACCAGCTGTCGAATACTTGTTTTATGCCTTTTCGAATTTCAATTAACAGCCTCGCCGCGATTCAGGTTCGGCCGGAAATCCGTCCAACCCCTATTTGGGAATTCTTTACACCAGCCTCGAATCCTTTCCGGCTCACTGTAGATCCGCCAACGATAAAATTGAGGGTCTCCTGATCGTAGCACTGAAGAACCACGATTAACAGTGAAGATTATTTGCGAAAATAATGAAAACGGGTCCGACAGATCAATTTTTAAACCGGATCCTAATCAATTGCTATTAACTATGTAACTGAAATATATACGGTCGCTAAAATTTATTGAATACCATTAATTCAGAATCATTGGCAAAGCTGAACCCCGATGAGTAATTAATAATCAAATTTCAGGACTTAATAGCGCTTATCGATTCTGCGAAGCCGAAGAAGCCAACGGACAAGAGTTGGGAAAAATAAAGTTAACGAACTCGGCAGTTAATAAACACCGCCGTAAAATACCACTTCGGGAGAGGCAGAAGGACACACATAACACGGGGAGAAGAACTGGTTTCACCGGTGGCCACTATAAAAGATCTTCCCAGGCTTTTATTTTTATTATTTTAATTTGGATTCCTCGGCGAAAATTATATTCGACAACAGCGCATTAAAAACGTCGAATTTTCATTTTGACGCCTCAATAAATCGGATTTACAACCGTCCTGAACCGCTCTCAGAATATCAGATTAGAACCAGTAAGTATAAGTTGTCGTGGTATAAGAAAAAGTGCGAATCGATTAATCGCTGCTGTAATATAAAATCAGGAATGTATTATTTCCTTTTCTTTTTTGAATATTCGGCACAAAGAAAACAATTCTTAAGAGTCCGCCTTTTAATTTGGTTATTTGATGACTTCTGGAAGAAATAGGGCGAAAACCATCATTCGTGGAGGAAGCAATCACTGTTAGATTATGGGGTGTGTTTAATTATTATCTGCTAATATATATATATATATATATATATATATATATATATATATATATATATATATCAGCCCAAATGAAGGACTTATCGAGGAATATCTCAAACGCCATTCCCTAGTTTGTAGACTGACATGAACTGACATGGAATCTATGTTTAAATTCAAAAGAAAAACTCAATATTAACGAAGAAATGGAAAATTACAAAAGAACCTGGGAATGCCGCACGTAAGCAGTTAATTTCCTCTGTAACTCTCTCCTTGTTAGCAGTTTCGTCAATTTCTTTGTATTTTCCAATCGGGTTCTGGCGGTCCGACATTCTTCAGGCATGACTCTTTACTGTATTCGACCAGTAGCAAAGAAAAAGGATTGGCTCAGAAAATACGTTTTTTTTTCGAGAAAACCCAATAAGGGTTACACAAAATACTCCAACTTAAGCGATACGATTTGTCCGATAAATCATTCAGGAAAAATAGGGATTAATTTTCAAGAATATTTCTATAACGCGATATAAAATAATAATGTTAATTTCAGCCCTTACATCCCCCCTGTATGTACTGTGGAAGCGACAATCTTCGTTACCTCGGAGAGAGCGGAGAGATCAATTAGCAGTGCGGGGCCCCCCAACGGGACTCCAAGCATTGACCTTTAGCGAAGGCAGTTTCTTAAGAAGGGGATTAAATGAAAGTCCGTATTGAATATTCAAGAAGGCTGAGCGAGCGGCAGCCCACCGCCAAGGGGGAGTACATCGTCACCCGACGCGGTTTAAAAACTTCACTCTTTCAAGAACAACCTAAAATGTATTTTAAATGTTCCAATATGATGTTAGACAATGGGCGACAACATTGTAGGATTTAGAAATAAGCTAATAAACGAAATACCGTGAGTTTGTGAAGACTCGAGGACTCAGGAGATTTTATTACGTATTTCTATCAGAACCAGACAGTTTTGTCAAACAGTTGCTTGTCCTAATGTCGGTGGTGAAAAATTAACAAACATTCTCATAATTCTTATCAGGATATTTTTTAGCACAAATATTTAATATAAATGCTAAATAACGTTTTAAACGGTTAGAGCACGTCCAGATGGAATTATTGGCAGTAGAAGTGCAGACAGGATTCTTCGGACAGCCGATATAACAACCAGTACTCACTTTGTAATTCGTCGCGGTTACGTAAAATTTATTGTTACGCCGGCACAGCGGATTTCGTATTTCTTTCTCGGTCCGAAAAAGAGAGACCCGGGGCCACCGTTTGACGGTCGTGGCTCGCATGATAAACGCTCTCCGCCGAAAGGTCACAGGGAATCCCTCCCTCTTCCTCCCCACCCGGCAGTGGAAGAAGAAGGTTGTGCGGGCAAAACAACGCTGGGGCATGTCGGCCCGTTAGGTCGGATCGCCGCCTCTTCCCACGGCCGCATCACCACCGAATAGTAACCCGATATTGGTGGATGGCGGAGGCGTACTTAACCGCCGATTAAGCCCCTCCCGCAGGTGGGGGGACTTCGAAGCGGCGACTTCGCGAAGATGACCGGACGTTGCTGACTGACAATGGTTAGAAGTTGGAACACAAAATAGCGATACTGATCCATTAAGTAGTCAAGAATACCTGTTTTGAGGGGGTTGGAATACATTTCGTGTGTTTCTGTCTCCTCTCGCTGGTTCGATCTTTTGCCAGACCGGTTTCGGCTGCTCGCCATCTTCAGTAGCGGTGTTAGTCAGCCGAATCTTCAGATGGTGAGCAGCCGAAACCGGTCCGGCAAAAGACCAAACACGAAATCTACGAGATCCTTTAATATTAGACTTAGATGCTTAGGCCGAAATTTGTGATATTTCCAAATTTTAGAGTCCTTAATCGTACACAGCCAATTTCATTCTAATCTTCTCAAAACCGATATGATAATATACCTTAATTATTGTTATTGCAATTTTTTATATGGCCATAAAAGTATAACATATCTCTGACTTTAATCTTGAAGCAGCTTATATTTTATTATTGAAATAATCGTTTTTTATTTAATTACAGTCACTAGACGTTAGATTCAAACATTTGAACGATCCGAATTAAATCTTCGTGTTCTGTTATCAAGATGGGATCTTGTCGCAGATATTGCTCGTTGAATTCTGAATTTCTGAGCGTTTCTATTGCACTGCCCCTTTCATTTAAATAGAAGCTGAATGTGGACGCGTAGGCGTCGGAAAGCGCTCTTCGAGACCGATATACTGCCGCGGCAGCAGTTTCGAGACCAGTTTCCGAGAAGTGTCTCTTTTTTCTCCCCCGTCGATCCGCTATCTCTAGACAAGCGCAGCGAGCTTTCCCAGTAGACAACGCGTACTTCGCTCGGAACGGAAGGAAATTCGAGGCAAAATTAAGCCCACGATGAAGAGGAAATTAATTACTTCGGACATTTAATTTTGTTAGAGACAGTCGCCGGGCAGTATGAAAGCAGAAGTTTCAGAGACGAGAGAGCGAACTAAAATAACTAAGTAGAGACGTTTTACATATTATTTAGGTCTCAACTTTGAATGTCGTTTCTTCCCCTTCATTTCTATTGCTTAGTGCGACGATGGGCTGCTACTCTTCTGGAGAGACTTCTTTACAACCGTGGGCGAAAACAGAAAAGCCTTTTCCAATGCTAAACAAACTGTTTCGAGATGTTCCGTGAGGCCTTAGTTTAAGCAAACGAGACTTGGCCGCTTGAAAGATACTTTCAAGGAGCGCGAGCACTCCGGCGCTGCAGCAAGTGGGCGACCCTTTTATCTTTATTTTCCATTTCAGACTTTTTCCTTTCGTTCCAAGGAACGGGTAGGCGTACGGACACGTCCCAGGAAATCGGTGTTTACCTATGTAAATCTAGCTTCATTTTTTCTATAAGAGAAACAAAACATTTCTATGAAAGTTAAGTGGTGCAGGAAGTTGGAGGAGGCGTATGATTGGGTGCAATTGTAAATGGTTTGAATACAGCCAATAGTCTCTGATTGAGCGCAATGCATAAAATACTCGGTGTGAAAATAACTCAAATTACATAATCCGTGGCGTATATATAAAAGAAAGGCTTAGAAATTCATTTTTATTAATTATAAAGTAATACGGGAAATTGAAATGAGTCCTATAATGTAATCGATCAGAGCAAAATGAACATAATACGTTTATTATAGTAATATCTAGTTTCGATCTAACTAAAAATTTTCTTCATTCGAATTTTACGTTATATTGCTTTCTGAATATATAAAATAATTTTATTAACAGTTTAAAAATTAATTGTAATGTTAGATTCTCTATTGAACACCCAGAGAAGGCCTTTTTTACGATAAGAAAATTAAAATCCAACGTTATAAGAATGAAATGCCTTACAACTTAATTCTCGGAGCTTAATTACTGCCCTAATAATGAAATGACGATATATTCATCGCGTAAAAGTAACCTAAAATTAATTCATTTGACGACGGGATAAACTCGAGTGCTATCTACATCGAATCTTCCTTATTGTAGGATAATTTTTTTAATTTTACGGTTCGTTAACATTTCTTTTTTAATTTGGTTTCCGTGGAAGTCGTTATATTGTCTACAGTCTAGTGTTATTATCTGAATCCGGTTTAAATGTGAGGTTTCGACAGCAACGATCGGGAAGGAAGCCTGAGGGGGCCGGCGTTTGGCAATCGGGCGGGCGAAAGTGTCCACCTCAGACACGTCAACTAAACGACCTAAACGATTAGTATTGCACACTACGTATGGACACAGCACTCTACAAGGATTTCCGGTTGATTCACAGGACATTTGTGCGGGGAAGTTCCACCGACCAACAAGCGAAAGCCGGTTACGTATGTCGCTACCGGTGTGGGACCATCTAGAACTAGATTACAGAAACGTAGTGACTGTGATTTTTTTGTTTGATAATAAACAGTTAGTTGTAGTCTCTTTTCTGCATCAATCCAAAGACGTTAAAAAATCTAGGACAGAAACGGTTGCAGTTTTAATCCTCCGGTTCTTTCCTCTAGAAAACAGCTCTCAGACAAAACGAGATAACTGTAAGCTCTTAATCAAATTAATGTAATTTTCTTGTAATCCGTTCTGAGAACTAATCACTGAGAACCATAATCGGCTTCGTGAACCCCCAACGAGGCGCCTAACGTAACTGCGTTACAGAAATTGGTCTGAGAAAAAAATGATTACCATCACACTGAGAATGAATCTTTGACTTTACAGCAGTTAAATTGCTATTCAGATAACATTAATGGCGGTATAGGACTGATCGAATTACTGCCCCCAAACAATTAAGCGTTAAGTCTGAATATCGGAGGATATAAAAAAATAGTATGGTCTCTTAAACTAATTTTTTTCTTTCGCTAACCAAGCGGTAGTCGGATTTTAACTCTAAAATTGATAAGCACTATTGAGAGATACTACAGATCTATTAGGGAAATCTTAGATCGAGCTGAATTTCAACCATATTTCTCGCTGATATTTTCTTTTTTCATTCTATGCGTTTTTCACCGCTGCAACACATTCGCGGGCGTCATAATACACGTTGCTGGGGGGATAACAATTCATACGGAGAGCCTGGTAACCGGGTACCGTTATTCAGGTAATTTACGACCGGCTCGGCGGTCATGAAAAGGCAATTGTCGCGTATCCCGTACGCTCTTTGCGTACATATTCATGATTTACGGCCGGAGCCGAGGTGTCTATAATTCCAGTCCTGTAATGGTCTATCATTCTCTCTCTCGGGGACCGCCCACGGTCTGAATAATGTCCTCCTCCCGCTTCGCCCGCTACCGGGAAGTCTTTCCCCGGCCATTAATTAACAAACCTGGACCGCAATTAAAATTTAAAAAAAAGTAAAACCTTCATCAATTCTGAAACCGCGAGTTAATGAACCGTTTCTCTCCACTGATGCTATCATTCCGCTGAGTAGATAATGGATTGGATCTCGGCTGATATAGTAGTCACTATCTTTTTACAATTCCTGAATTTTGTTTCATAATTTACGGGATATATTTTCTAAATATATTTTGGTGAAACCCTTCCGAAATCCCGGAACAGCAGAGGGTCAAACCTTACCAATCGAGGTCCTTCCAAAAACATTACGCGATCAATAAAAATACACAATAAAAACGATTCTTCGTTTTTATCTGTTTCACTTTCGTAACCTAGTCATAACATACACGGTAGTAGAGGTATAAATTGAATTACCTACTCATTCGGCAAGTAATCTCAATCAATTAATGATACGAACCGTTCAGGAAACGGCTAAATGCCGAAACCGGTCTCGCCTATTGTAAACGATATCCCGTGTACATTTAAAGTAAATGGAATGTTTGTAAATTGTAATTTTTTAATGATTTGATTTAATGAAATATCTGACCTTAGCACAGCGCGTTTAAGAAAGGCAGTTTGTATATTACAGGAAGTTCGGAGTGATCGAGGAGGTAAAAAAGTAAATGGGTTGAATTGAAGATATACGTTATATAATGACATCGAAATTGTTTCAAGTATCCATGTAATTATATTTCATATATACTACATCTGACACCCCTAAAAATATAAAATACAATAAGAGTGGATCTTGGACACAAACATAAAGTTGAAATATCGAGAATTCATTTAAACGTAGTGCGTCAGAGGGTCAACAACTCGGCTGGCGGCCGCACCGTTATTCGGCTTATCCTCGTCGTTATCTTGGTCAATGGAGCATTTTTTCCCCCTACCCCTTCAATATTTCATGATTCGGACACGAATGCGTTTTACACATAATCCAGCAGTGAATAGAGTACCCGGTGCACGGTCACAGCGGGAGGCCTAATCTTCGGAAAAACGATCTCTACGAGCGCGATCAGAAGGGCGTCGTCCACCGTTATGTTTACGTTCTTCGGAGTCAAAAGTATTAAAATACCAACGGCGCCGAGATAAAACGGAGGGGACGACGCGTCCAGCCCCACGGTTAAGGCTATCGGATAATAGATCAAACGAACGCCGAATCTTCAGATAAGGTTTAAATGCCCGAAGACAAGCGTTTCCTGGCTGTAATAGCCCTACAGGAGGGTACTGAAGTTATACGGAATTCCCTAATTTTCATGGAAGTCACGTTTCGTTTCTGAGAAAACATAGAACAGGAAGTATAACTAAAATTTGTGGTATTTTTAACGATCTCCTAAATTTTTTAAATCTTAAAAATGATAATTATATTTTTATGATTCATGTCATAAATGAAATATACTGCTGAAATTAAATTACGCTGTTTCAAATAATTAACCTACATAATATAGACTCTAATATTGTGAATAGTATATTCCAGGGTATTTGGATAACTGAATTTTAAAAAACCACCTCCAACAACAAACCTGGTTCAAGGAACAACCATCCTTTGAACAAGGTCATCGTGAAATAGTTGGTACATTCACAGACACTAACTTCCGTTCACAGGCTACATTTCCGTTACCCTACAACCAGTTATGTTTACACATTCATGTAGTGTTTACTTATTCTTAGAAGAGGTTTTTTTTCTTAATTAAATACAATGAAATAATTAAAGTTAGTTTCTTTTTTTATTGTAAATTTATATTACATTCTATAACAAAGGTGCTTGTTTTCTTTTCCGTATTTCTTAAATCTTCCATTCCTATCAAATCAATTAAGCATTATATATAACGGAAACGGGCTTTAAATGGTGGATGATAATGAGAACTTCCAATTATACCGCTGGGAAGGGTCGTTCTTCCTTATACAGCGTTGGTGGTGTTGAGAAGTTATGACTTGGGGCGCCTATTCAACGCGTTCAATGAATGGGGACCGAAGGACGATTTTAATCAGTACCATCATTAAAAATAAAGGTACGTATAACTCAGACATTACTGATGGAATTTTCGTCACAGAAGTCAAATTTCAGAAGCAATAAATCAGCGCGTAAATTTCGCAAATTTCCTTCTTACATTTCGCAGTTAATTTTATACAAAAAACTCATTGCTGTCTATTACCTTTAACATTATATTGTAGCATTAAATTGTGTGCCTAAATTGAAGGTTGAAAAAAAATTGACGTGACAATACTATTATTATTAAAAAAATAATATAATGTGACCACTATACCAGCGGTCCTTTCTCCGTTTCCTTAACCCAGAAATGTACTGGGGCCCGAACTGATTCTATCCTTCTGGCACACATATATATGCATACTATATATGCGTATGGTACCATTAGGGAATAGAATGTAATTGTGATACTCTCTCCACGTCCCTTCTTAACCCAGAAATGTAGTGGACATAAATTGATTCTATTATTGTGGCCTCCCACCTAATACCTTTCTGTAGCTGTGACTAGTTTCTACGGAATACAAATCGCCTATCCGGCGAGCAGAAAAATGACTTCCTCCTCGGTACAAGTTGGGGTTCGGGACTCGAGCGCGGTCCCACCCACGCCGGGTACCTAATCCCCCCATCGGACTGTACCGTTAGTCGAATCTCCATAGAGTCCGAGGGCTGACGGTTTTGTTTTTTCTTTTCCCTCCGTCCGGGCAATATATCCTTCGGGACGAAGAGCGGGTACGTCCCGGGGACGGGGTCCACCATTTGTCCCCCGAACACGCGATCGGAGCCGCTTCGTGTCCGAATATATATGCAGCCCCCATTTATAATCGACACAACGGCTTTCTTGACGCTGCCCCAATTAGACTTATTTCTGTTGCCGTGAAGCGCTAGAATTGAGAAAGGCGCTTAGTGTGGTCGGACTTTCAAGATAGCCTAAGAATACGTCTAGGTCGAATATATCTAATTCGTACTACTCGAGCGTAATGTACAACTCCTACCACAAAATGCAAACATTGCATTCATCGTTCCTTAAAATTGTTAACGCCCCCCTCCCGTTATGCACCCCAGTATGTTTGAATATATACTATGAGAAATAAATTAAATTAAAAGTGGAACTAGCAAAACGAAAGAGGGATATCAATATAATAATTGTTATGAAGTTTCCCGCCTTGACCTAATGGTATGGTCATACCCCCATCGCCTCTCACCGAGCTCAGAATTGTGTCACCGTTTCTGTCACTTGCATGCAGCCTTCGATAGTTTTATACAGAGGGAAAAAAATTGTAAAACAGAACAAAGGTTAAGTCGTCATAATAACGGCGGCTCCGATAATGCGCTGAAAACCCCTATTTCTACCATGAAAATGGCCTAAAACCCCGGTTTTTAGCTTGAAAATGAGCTAAAATTGGTCTGACGAACTGTAGTTAGTCGAACAACGTTAATATCATCGATACTTTCAACTGTACCTCACTTGGGGATCAAAATCACGACTACTCGTTCGTAACATTTCACCTTGATTTCCTACGTAATTAATCTCCGTTATGCAGACGAGGTTTAACGGAAGGCCGCGGTAACTAAATAAAATAATTGATGCACCATTCATTTCTGATGGCAACAAGTTGAGTCTCGGGCCGGCGGGCTGAGTGGCTCGGTCAGAGCGACAGTACAAATAAAAATGAGCCGCCCGTTTCCTTATTTGAAAAGAAGTACAAGAAGACAAGGCCATTTCCAATAGTGACTCAGAGAGCTATACAAACTCCGCTCACGCAATTCGTGTACCAACACGCGCGTCTCGCCGTGCTGGCAAGTGACTCCGCGCTTTTATCGAGTGGCCGTCCAGTGAATACGATTTTTTTTTCGTTTTATTACGATTATCTCTCCTCGGCTTTTATCCTGCCAGTTCCGCGGACACTATTCGAACCACTAACGAACTATCGGATTATTTAGTCCAAAGAACCAGTTGTAATAATAATATATCCTGGCAATCCACAACTGAGCGCTAAACGAGGAAGGATTTCCCTACGATCGCTGAACTGAGTTTGTTCCTAACGAAGATTCGCTTCGGAGGAACCAAATCCCGGAGATTAAATAATTGGGTTCAGTCGTTCACTTTCAACAACTTTCAAAACTTTCGCGCATTCCATTTGGGCGATGAACTGAAAAAATAATTCTGTCAGTAATTATACACGAGTTATATAATATCGAGATATTCGAGAACATAATAAATGAGAAAATTTATTCACAAAGCCGCATATTTCTACTGTCTGGAAAGCACAATGACATTCTCAAATACTAAAACAAGGACACAGCCCATATATATACAGGAGAAAGACCCTAGTGACAGGAAGCAGCTATTGAAGATGGCGAGCAGCCGAAACCCGTCTGGCGAAAGACCGAACCGGCGGGAGGAGACAGGAGGCCGAGAATACCTAGACGCTCGGTCCTCCGAAGTTCCAGGTTTCGTTTGCCCGCGAAGTTCAAGGTACCGAAGCAAAGGTTTCGAAGATAATGGGGGCCGGGGGTCAAACGCCGTTCGGAGGGGGCTGAGGTCAATACGCGCGAAACAATGGTGCCCACCAAATGATCGCGTCCACGATACCATTGTGGTATAATGGAGAGAAGGAAGAGAGAGAGAGAGAGAGGAGAGATAATGGCCGCTAACGGTATTCATATCTGAACTATCCTAGGCAGTATAGTTGACGCCTACGCGATTGTGTTCGCCCTTCACAATTAACTAATGCGGCTCTGATAGCCCAGCGGTCAGTGATCCCCCATCTGAATATTGGGACGATCGTCGATGCTTCTCAGAATAAGAAAATCGTGTGTGAATGCTCAGCACTAGCATTCCGCGGAAATATTCCGTTTCTATAACATATATACAATACTGCATACATGCACAAGAGGCATTAAGCATTTCGTTCACACATTAAGAATGCGCATAGTAATAAATGTATTTCGAAGGGTTGATTTCAATATTTTTTTATTTTTATTTCGTTCGGGCTATAGATAAGATGTTTTTAATCAGCATGAAAATAGGCGTTGAAATTATTCGACGCCATGTGCGGACCCGGATTATATTTTTCACTATTTAAAAATTTTGCTCAAAATGTATCATAAAGTTTTATTATGCGATCTGAACATACTGTCGATTAGAGTCCGCGGCCGAATTAGATTCGCAATTTATATTTTAATTACTCCGCTCCCCTCGGACCCGAAGCCGCCCGGAGATATTATTGCTAGGACCGATTAAAGGGTAAAAAAAAGAAATGGGAAGAAAAGAAATGGGTAATTATTCAGTGGTAGGAATAAGGGCGAGAGAGGCGTGTAATTATGGGGGCGCTCCGTAGCTCCGCCGACGTCTCAATTTATTCAGAGATTTATTGGACCCGATTAGCCCCTGGAACTCCGTGGACGTTCTAGGAGACGTCAAAGATTAATGCGTGCGTGCGAAATTTAGTATTTCAACCTGCGAATAGCGCGATAAAAGTAAACTGCTTCGGGCCAGAAACGCCTCAACAAGGCCGTTGGCTGCATGGGCCATAATGAAATGTAGATTCCTTCAATTTATGCAATACTATCAGCTTACCCAAAACCGAACAAACACATATTCTAATTTAGTCCGAAGCAAAATGGTGTTCCTATGTCTGTTCCAAGCTAGGAAATATTATATATAAAATGAATGTACTTTGTGCCCGCATTATCCCAACGTATCATACTTAAGAGAGCCCATTCAATCACGTTTTAGGCCGCGACACAAAACGTACCTTTCCCCCCTTCAGTCTACATTTCCGGCTTCTTAAGACTGATGTGAAGCAAAAGGAAAAAAGAAAAATGGAATGGTTTCCTGAAATTCAGCGCATCGGGCTTGAGAAAGAAACCTGATATACCGGATGCGCCGGGACGCGTTGGCCCGAATTTCTCCCAACTTCCTTTTATGATTGTCTCCCCCCCAGGATATAAACATCGGTCGGCAGTTACGTTTTACGATTACGGGCTGGGGGTCGCGTAATGCGCATTCTCTTGTCTAGGGCCGATGTGTGAAAGTTTTTCACAGAGCTTTATCGGCCGCCGAGGACACGAGCCGAATAACAATTCGACCGGGCCCCGTCTATAAACCTAGAAAGTCGAATCTGAGGAGAACGCTCGCATTTCACAACTGTCGCAACGAGAGATACAGTCGCTCTTTTTTATCGTACGAAATTTTCCCCCCCGGATCGGACCGAAATGACAAAATGCACTCAGGAGAGTGAAAGTTTTCGGGGACTTGTCGACTCAGCTTTCATCAGTGGACAACCGAAGTTATGCGTTTCCGATAGCGAAATTCGCGTGACCCGAGGGAAGAGTGAATTTCCCTGTTTGAGTACTAATAAAATCTTAAGAGGAAATAAAAGAAAAAAACCCGCCTTCTTCCTACGTCTTCGAGGAGAGGGTTTCGTAACGCCCGGGTCGACAGATATCTGTTGGAACAGCGCAATTTATTGTGCGCTAAAAGCATACGGTGATAATATATAAATAGGCCTCTTAAAGGTGGATTTAAAATTTCCTGAATAATGAAGGAACTGAAGTAATAAATCGTACCATCAGGGAGAACCTTCATTACAATTACATACAATTAATTCACCCCCCAATATTAACATGCTTTATAGAATATACTATTCTTTCTTCTCTGTAATTCCACCGAGCGGTACAATGATCTATAGCGTCCGTTAAAATTTTAAGGATGAGAGTAACGAGGATGGAAGTTGGAAGAATAAATTCATTGAGCCGGCCGCGAGAACGACAGAATGGGCGAGGTGGCATCGATGACCGAGAATGTTCCCCCCCCCGGGGGACTTGTTTCGGATTTCACTGCCGCGGCGAGATGCCGGTAGCGGACCTACATTGAAATTTGAAACGGCGAACGAGAAACGGACGGCTGAAATAAAAAAAACAGACATAAATAAATTCTATCGGTTCTAAATTTAAACTTAATTTAATGCGACGTAATCCTGCAGCTACTATTAACATCAGACTGTTAACGAAACAGACTTTGTTTGGAAGACTTGATTAAAAAACTATGGGGACGAGTTGGGAACGGTTACGGCCAATGTATATAAAATTCAAACATGCTCCGCTTTAGGAAGTTGTCGAATTGAGGGATAATTTGAGGTGGAAGGATTTATACCGTGAAGCTGCACGAATTACGCGGTTAGAGATATATGTCGGGGGCGTTGGTAATTTCTCGAAGTGTTATGGATTGCAAGTATTCGATTATTTAAGGGTTGGTCAAGATCGATTCCGTAGGCGTTTCAGTACGCGGTTGTAAACCAATACTTTGTTGGAGTCTCACTTCGAGGAGTCTTAGCGGGACTTCGTAACACCGTTTCTTTCCCGTAAATTTGAGTCTTGTATGCGCGATTTATACAGAGCATTCGCGCGATATACACACAATAATGAGTTGGCGGATCGAACTGGTGTCCGTGTCACTCCCTTAAACGTTCGGTTTCGTCACCGAAATGAGGAAATGCCACGGGTCAAAAATAACCACAGTATCTCGGCAGCGCCCAACCGTCCCCGGGCGTTGCCCAATCGCCGTCGTTTCGTAATTGGCTGGATACCTCGTTTTCCGGAGGATTAACACCGAATTGCCGGCCTTCGTCAATCGGACGAATTCTGACATCAGACCGTAAACTTTTTAAAGTTTCCAGAATTCAATACTCGTAAAGGACGCAATTGGAATGGTGGAATTGTCCGACGAAGCGTAGTTATTTAAACCGGCAATGAGGTCGAGGATAAATACAGTGTTGTCTTACTCAGTGTGTAGGTATTCTAAAAACTTTGCTGACCCACAAAACGCCCAAGGCTTGTGCTTACTGAGTCAGTTCTACTTAGGAGTAGCGAAGAGTTAAGTAGTTATGATTTTTTAAAGACTTTAGATCCATTCATAAATCGGTTAAGAGTGACTATCATATCGTTCAAAATTCTTTTCCTTACTTTTATTAATATTTCCGATGGATAAATTTACGACAACTTCGTCTTGCATCATAGTCGATCAAGTACGACATAACTGTAGATCAGTATCATAGAATTGTGGATTAGATTCACTAGGCTTGTGAATTGAACTGCATGAAACTGACTGAGTTTAGAAGCGAATCCTTCTGTCGCTTAATCTAATATAAAATTCCAACGCTCAGGATTTGTTTGTTTTGTAGGCAATATCGTCAGAATTTTGAAAGTTCCTCTAACTCTGTAATGTGTACAACAGTTATATATCTGGACCAGGATAAGGAGGCCAGAGCCGAGAGGGGCTTACGTCAAAGACCGTTCCGCGGTCGCAGCGGGAGCGCCCAATCGGCCGATCGGCCCGCTAATGGCCGTTCCACATTTCCAACAGCTCCCAGCCGCCGTTCATAACAGTGTATCATAACAGACCCTCCCCTGCATTCCATCACCCTCGGCAGACCCGATCTCTTTAGCTCTACTCAACAATACAAGATTTCTTTTCATCGTAACGCAGTACGCCGTTTAACCAAAAAGAAACAAAAGATTTATTCGACACAATAATCGGCAACAGATTAACCACCTCCAAGCGCCTATTTATCACCTTCAACCAGCCGAGTGTAGGACAATTTGACTGAAGACATTTTCCTTTCATATCTCTAATATCGTTGGAGAAACCAACGCCGAGATAATCAACTCCCTTTGAAGGACCGCGTTTTGCCAACCTCTGGTCCAGAGTTAGTTATACCGATGGTTAGTAATAACTCGCCATATTGCTCTCAGATTGCTACCGACGACGGTGAAGTGCTAAAACCTACAATGTTAAGAGTGGTGATATTCCAATCTATTTAAAGACAATGGCTAAACTGATATGTAGGTTTCAAGAAGAGTACAATCGAATTGAATCGAGCACAGAAATTCTAATTAACTTTTAGAATAATTATTATGCACGATCGAAGGTTTTCGCGACTGTAATAATTCGAATAAAAATTCAGTCAGTTTTATTTTTTCAAAGTACGAAATTAATGCAGTACATAAAGGCGGCCTACAAATAATTAATATTGCAAACAATTTGTATATACGGGGGGAGAATTCGTTTTTGTTTGAGATATCCCGGCGGGCCAAGAGTTAACGACCCCACCTCGTGCGGTCCGTGCGTGGGACTACAGCAGGCGTTGTGTAGTTGGTACTAAATTCTCGGATTCTAATAAATAACGGATTAGAAGTCGAAGCGGAGGAAGGCGTCCAACACAACATTAATGGGGTCAATAGACGGCACTATTAGAAAATGCCAAACAATAAATTACACAATTCGGGACATTCTCAATACTTCCTGCTTCACAACTTACGAGGTCTTGGATGGCTCTTTAACGAAGTTCAAATTTATGACCGCACACAAAATTGTGCCAAATCAGACCGCATTAGACGCAAATCCGGCTTATTTTGAATTCAATAACTCCGTATTAGAGCGCTGTACGAAAAAATAAGCCGATAGACCGGTTTCGGCTCGTATTTCGGCTAGAAATGAAGCAACACTTCAGCACTTTCACTGCACTGTTTGTATGCAGTGACATTGCTGATACGGCGCTTCATAGACCGCCAAAATGCGCCAGTACCTCAATGGGGCCGAATATTCGAAAGTGATGATTTGCGATATTCCAAGCCTTTCAGGACAAAACCGAATAAATCAGTCTAAAAACAGTCGCTGAAGGATTCCACGACTGCCGGCACAAGAGTTAACGAACTCCTGTCGGTGGGACGCGTGGGACTCGATGACGGTGTATCGAGACAGGATTCTAATTTATAACGGGATCGTACGAAATAAAAGTCCGGCCATTAGGGATTAGCGCGGGAGAGAGGCGGATGCTGAAATCTAATGGGAGGGACTTGTTTTATAGGGCGGACATGGCGGTGGATTTTTCCTCAATAAATAATAATAAACGCTTACCACATTTGTGGTAAACTACTGTTGAATCATTTGTTGAACAAAAATGTTCATTTAAACATCATGGGGTATTTAACAATAACAGAAACCAGTGTAGGAATGTAGAGCGTCGAAAGGTCTCTAGGAAGAGGAGTATTAGTTTCAAGCCACAACTGCCTAGAGGAGTTGCCAATAGGTCGAAGGACTCCCGGTTATAACTCCAGGGCCGTGCAAAATATCATCCGTTTTCTTAAACAAATGTCACAGTTTAATTAGCGCATATTTCTATCCTGGAAAACTTCCTTCTTTCACTATTTAATCGGCATAATTCCTCATTTCAGGATCGCTTTCAGAGTGTCCCGCCCGGTTTATTTCTGTTAACCTCTACCTTATTAAGTTTCAGGGAAAACATTACCAGGAAACTTAATCTTTGGGGGTTTTAGGAATTGGCTTTTGGTCATTCAGTCCTGAGGGAAACCGGATACTTGACCTTGTTGGAAAACCCCGTCTATAAGGTATTGTATTTTTTTCAATGTGCTACAATGTTCTTATCCTTTAAATTTTCTAACAGACGTTTGCCCACAAGATGTACATACCTTGAGGATTACAAGGCAGTACGAATTTATTTGAAAATCGAAGAAAATTTTCTTACATTCCCCAGCGATCGGAATTCCACTTCAATTTCTCCACTTATCCCAAACACACGGAGCACCAATAACTGAGAGCGACAGCTGCATTACATTGAATGGTGAGCTACCTTTTCGAATTCAAATGATTATATTAGATTTAGATAACGTAGAATGGAGAGCTTCGTACTTTCAGAAATGTAAAACACCAAAGTGAAATTATGGAACCAATAATCTAAGCGGAAGGATTTCATTTCCATTAAATTCCGACTGGAATTTACCTCGGGTCTGGATCTGAATACAGAAGTCATTCGTTATATGCAGTTTTAGCATAACAATTCCATAAAGGCGTTTGGCCTTCAAACGGCCCCGACGGGCTGAATTCTGAAACTGTTCACTTCTTGTTCACGATTTGAACTTACATCTTTTGAACGGCCCGATCCGACTGTACAGATAATTCTTTCGGACGCGTCATACCCCTCGGTCGTAAATACGTTAAGTCCCTTTTCGAATGCAAAGTATCCGGCGTAAGTACATCGCGGCTCTGCGAAATTCCCTCCTTGGTCGTGAAACGCGAAGCAAGATGTCTAATACAACAGTGGAGCGCTCGTTTTAAACACGGGTAAATTTTAAACAAGAATTTAAATCCAAACAGTAACAGAAGCCGCACTGAAGCCGTTCCTAACGTCAAATAACGTAGAACATCCTGTACTATTTGCGTTTATCTTCAACATAATTTCCTTTCAATAAATATTCTTTTGTATTCGCAAGATAACTTTTACATATAGTAGTTTGAATGTAAAAACCATCACTATCGTTAAAGAACGTTAAGATTCAATATGCCTGGAATATTATCTCCTACAGAGAATTTTTGTGGAGTATTTCATTTTCCCTTTTTTTACCAGTTTTATCCTTTATCGGTGTTAATGTCCAAACGTAAACCAACAGGCGAGTAGGGAAAGAAAATCCGGATTACATTTCAAACCCTCGCAAAACCACAATTTTAACAATGGAATATATACTGGCAACTGACATTAGACTTCATGAGACGAATTGATAGGTTCTTCTACAGTACCGACAGTTATTCTAAGATTGAAGGGGTAATATCGGCTGTTATTGATTTGCCCGATTAAGACATCCATACCGGGAAACAGATCTCCGGTCTGTGGGAGAAACGAACGGGAAAATTACACGGCCCATCGCTCATCCCCGTCCACCGATTCCGATTCCCAATGGAAGATCATCGCTCGCAGATCGCAATCTCTGGATTCCCCTCCGCCCCCTATCGGTCGGATAGAATCGCTCGGCGTTCCAAGAGAGTACCGTTAGCCCGAATAAAGAAGTTCCAGCGGGATTTCGAAATCGGCCGAATTAAGCGATTTCGCGATGAAATGACCGGTGCGATACAATTGTTTTTTCGCCCAAGATACCGCGTTTTAACCTAAGCTTCTGCGGTTAGAGAGTGCGTTTTATCTTGTGTCAGGCGTCAGCGTGCCAAATAACCGTAAGAAATTATTAGGAAGCTATCTTTCAAGTGATTCTCCTTACAATATTATAAAATTTGTTCGGAGAACAAACTATCGTACTAATTATGTTATTGCAGATTTGTTTAAGCTTTCCTTCATAGTAATATGCACTGATGTCCTTTACTATGATTTGAAATTTGTAATATATAAAGTTCTGAATGCGGCGACCTTAAGATTGGAACGTACTTTGTTGTGGAACACTACTACCTAACAATTCGGTTTCTTCGGCGTCAATATAGATCCTGCAATTTTTGGTCCTGTCACCGTAAAATTCCTCCTGTACTGAGGATATTTCACATAGCCTATAAAGCGGTTCGGCAGATCAATTATGGGGGTTGAGAGGGAAAATCGAAAGAGTGAAAACTAATTTACTTATAACACCGCTCCTTCCTTTCACTGATGCCCAATCGGACGGGTGGATGAACAAAGAAAAGTATACGGTCACTTTCAAAATCTTCCGTAGCCACTCGCTGATTCGGTCTCACAAAATTCAATATCGATTCGGACCCAAATGTTCACGGTTCGATGGGAAAATTACAAATTGTCTAAGGGACAGGATACCGAGGAGCAGTGCCGCGTTCGTACAAATACAATTCTCGTTTATAGCCGGGCGCGTTCCATGGAAAGGAAAACGTCGCGACGGCTTCCGGCATTTGAGAGCGGGCTTCGTGGAATCCCGATCGTACCCCCTTCCTCCTCCCTTCAGTCGTCGGCGATCTAGCTATCCGGTCGCGGTACTGTTTTTGCTGATCACCCGATCGTCCCCCCCCCAGAGGCGGGAAACTGCGAGGAATGCCGACGGACCTTTTTGCAGCATAAGAAGCCCCTGAAGAGAACCATGCTGGGGTGGGAGGAGTAGTAGGGGAGTCTGCCGAGCGTGAACGTCTTTTTCGTCGTCGAAACGATTTTTGGCGCGTTATTGAATATCAAAACCAGCCGCTCTCTGCCCCCCCCCCTTTCGGTAATACATCCTCCGCGTTCTTGGGACCCGAAAATAATACGAATATTATCCCCCCACCACTATGTTCCTCGATATAAATTGTAACCATTTAAATAGAACAATTTAAGACTTTGCCGCCCGCGCATTTATCGAAGCGCCGTTACGCTGCCTCGTGATATTTACGCAACTTTTCGCAACATAAGTAGTTGGAATATAAATATTATTAAAGGAGCCACTAAAATAACTGTTACACTATATTTATTCCATAGTCTTATATTTTTTCTAAAAACATTTTCCAACATGCAGAGGAACGTTGCAGGAAGAACACATATATGCAGTGGAACTTCTTTTTTTGGCGGCAGTGCAGATTTTACAAGCCCTTCGCGGGTTTTGAATTCTCCCATTACCATTAATACGTGTTATTCTGTTTCCTCATATCCGCGGCAAGCCTGTCTGGTGGATCATACCTTGGCGATCTTTTATTGCACTGAGCAGCCGATCCATGCTAGTGCAAGATGTAGTAAAAATTGTTTCGATCTAATAGGATTTTCGGAATTTTTTATGCATATCTGGTACGCGTTGAGTAATGCAAGTTTATAAGGTAAAAAAGATTTCAATAAATTAAGGTTCTACCTTTATGCAGGGTAACGTCAATATTATATCAATCAACGTCAATATTGGACCACAGTGCTATTTTATAATGGATGAATTTTTCAATCGACAAAGTTTTACCTGGAACAGAAAGAAAAATTGCACAAATTAGTACTAATTTAGTACATAAAAATATGTGTCGCAATTTTCTAGATCTACTGTCTCCTGTCGCTGGTTTTTTTTTCCAGCTAGACCGGTTTCAGCTGCTCGCCACTGTCAGTGCAGTGACAGTTCTGGCGGGTACACTGTATACACAGACCGAACGAGCGAGAAGAGACAGGGAATCAAGAAAATAGCGGTATAGTTGTAGACGTTTGTTATTAATGAGTTATGACGCGGATCTGTGACTGAAATTTGTTACAACGTCGAAAATAATTTCCAAATAGACCAAGGCCAACGGCGGACAAAGCCGACGCCTCTAAAGTAGGCCAAGCAATGCAGGGAATATGGAACTTTCTCTGTCGAAATAGCATGAGTAATGACCCAATTGTGCGAATCCACAAATAACAGCATTGTACAGCCGTAATTTACAGTGTTTGTATTGAAATATTACCAGTACAAATGCGCTCTGTCGCAGGCGCCGCTATCGGCGATTAGTAATTAGGCGAATTCCTATTTAATTGTTATTGTTTATAGAGCGAGGGTCAAATATGCATCCGATACTCGGATATTGCGTAACGGCTTCGTGGGTGTCTCGGGTTGAAAAAGAACTCGGGAAGGGAAAAAAAAAAAAACTGCCGGGGATTGGGCAACGTTGACACTGAAGACCGGTCGGACCGGTGCCCCCGGCCACGAATTTTCGATAGATCGATTAATCGAAATATGCGACCTCGAGACGCATTAGAGGAGGAATTCCTCGATGTGGAAAGAATTCCGGGCAGGAACTGCCCGAGACCAACCGTCCCTGAACCGAGATTTCGGACTCATTTTTATTCAGCCATTTAATCTGTTTAAAATTAACGAACGACAAATAATGTTGGACAAAAACAGTATCCGTATTTTTCTGGAAACACTGTAATATTTCGTGAAATCCGGAGCCCAGATATTCCGTGTAAATTTATAGATTAAAATACACATTTCTTACATACGCACCACTCGCAGATATCGTCGGTTGGGTTGAACTCCAGCTAGCCAAATATTATTCTGTCGAAACTGTGTTTGAGACAATACAGGTTAAAAAAAATGTATGAAGTTTTTCATTTCAAGTATGAGTCATACTCAGGACACTACTTTTCTGTATAAATACCCTGATATTGCTCTGGGTTAATGCGAAATATGGTTTGACGCCCAATATAATTTCTACCGTAAATCCCTTTACATTCTGCCCTAATATAAATTGCAAAACCGAGAGTTGTGTGTATGCGGGCTGGAAGAGAGCGGCGGTCGACTATATGAAAAACTGGACGCCGTGAAAGCTCAACGAGAAAGAGAATTGTCTGGAAAAGTCTTTCCACTTTCCAAGTCGGTGAAAATCGGGCATTCTAATACGCGGCAGAATTTAATACGACCGCCCCTGCGAAAACGGACGCTGGCCGTTCTGGGCACACGGATCACAATAAAATAATTATTTTCAATGTTTTGAACGGCATAAATTGCTCATATTGGGAGTGGATTCTTTCCCCGGCGAACCAGGAAATGTATCCTCACCGAGGATTCGCGTTATGAGTATGAACTAAAAGACTATTCTACCCTCCACATTTTCGGCATTTCCCCATTTTCTTCAGTCTCGCGAAAAATATACTTTGACAGGGCGGACCTAATTTCTGTCAGTTGCTTACTGGTTGGCTGTATTAGTTTTAGGTGGAAACAACAAAGTAAGATGGCGTGGCCGAAGATCTAACTTTGGTGAGGTCTCGTTGTTGTGATTTTGAAAATGTTTCAGAAGTACCTCTTTCTTTTCCTGCGCGATATAACTGGAGTAGTATATTCCAAACAGTTGTTTCTCGGGCCGTCCCAGATCGTAGCCGCGGGGCCGAATTCGTGACCGATCCAGTCACACATACAGAGTATTATTGGATTGATAAAAGATTTCGGCCGAAGAAGGAGCCCCGATCACGTCCGGCCCCAAACTCGCTGCCGAAACGGTCTCCTCCTTATCTACAAAACGGGGCCAGCGCCAGGAGGAAAATGTGGAAAAATGAAACGAGAAAGAGTTCGCTGAGTCACTGCGTCATTTTCTAGGTTTCTTTTTAACCTTTTTTTTCTAGGTTTTTAGTTCTATACCGTATGTCCATGTCGGTTTAAGTATCGCTTTGTATGTTGTCAGTTTGTTACTTAAGGTCAATTTGTTTGTCCGTTTTAGTAAGGGTCTTAAAAGTCCAAATTTTCGGTTTAAGTCGATTCTATTGAATCGGGGATGGGGATTCCACGTGAGGTTCCAAGTGCGTAAGCATTAAAAATGTCTTCAAATTTCTTAAACGCTTATTTGTTATTCCTTTAACCTCAAGTTAATAGTAAACTAAAATATATGCATTGAGGATTTATGTAAGCCCCCAATGTTGTAAGCCAACGCCACCGAGCTACTTACTCATTTCAAATAGAAGGTACATTTTTTAAACTTTTCATTTTGTCATATTTGTCCGAAAGAAACAATTTCCTCAGACATGTGTAACTTCTGTTTATTGAATATAACATACACTCTTTAAACGATTTTAAAGGAATACGCATAATTTAATTTAACTAAGGTTGTCCAATGGCCAATATTTCTTGATTATTCGTGTTAAAAATGTAAACGCCATTCCAAAGATATTATGGAACATTGATAATACGTTGTAAGAATCTTTATTTGCGACCTTTAAGGCTGCGTGGATCTGTCGTACTTAAGGCGAAGATTTGAGATATTACTAATGAGATATTATTAATGCAATCGAAAAATTAACGTTTCGACAATTACAGAATAAACGCGATGATTCCGGTAGTGTCTCCTGAATATGCAAACCCTATTTGAATGCAGAAATTCGAAATCTGAATTAATATTAATTATTACAATTTGGCAATGAGGTAGCTTGTAATATAAAACGTGGTATTTTTTCACTCACGCGCAGTGCTACAAATCGAAGATAAGACCATTTAATTTCGAAAAAAAATATAATTTAATATTAAATTATAAATATATATAATATTTGACAGTATAAGTGAAAGCACTCTTACTGTCTATCGTCTAAATAACATAATTCATATCTTGGAAACCACTTTTCCAGGCGATTCACTATCACTTTCGGATAGCGAAACAACGAAGCGAAAGAAAAACCGAAACACTTTCCTCCCCGAGTGAGCAATTAGCAGTTGAAAAGTTTTCTCGGTCCATTTCAACTGTCTTTCCCTTTCTGCTCCACTAACGCCGGTGAAAATTGGTTTTGCAGGCCAAGCACACGCTGCTGTTCGCAAACAAAGAATTAAATTTGAAATATCGAAACGTTTCTAAACTGTTTTCCTGTTTCTAAATATTGAAAATATGCGTAAATGTTGTTGAAAATATCGTTTGGGAATTATTATATTTCAAGATGGATCAAGTTGGAAGGTTCGGCGGAATGAACCTTTCAAAAATTCATTCTTCGAGACAAAACGAACAGTTGCCTAAGTTTAACACGTAATATTACTTAATAGCATTAGCTTAATTAACAGCGTAATAACTCACATAATTAACATTAGCATTAACTTAATAGCATAATAGAATTTCTTCCATGAATAACGCTTACGAATAACCTACAATTCTGTCTGCCCTACCATATTCTATCCATTTTTTGGTAATGTTTGCCTGAAATATTCCCTCCATTGGTATTAGGCCTGATATTTTTAGGCTACTGAAATATATCGATGCGTTTAATTTATGACTGTTCATTAACGGTTTTCAACTGTAAAACTACTTAAAGAAATAGTTTATCTCTCTCCCTTTCGCGAAGTCCGGGTCCCACACGGCCGATATTATTCTGCAGTATCTGCCTCACAACGAAGTCCGCCTCCGCCTCTCACTGGGCGATAACAATGGGCTGGATACCGTCCCGACGGCGTACAACAATCGATCCGAGAAAACTCCTTTCGAGAACGCGAACTTTCTAACGCCGCGACCACGGCGTACAATAAAGGCGGCAAGGGGAAGCGTTTCTTTGGAGGCCGATCATGACCGCAGAACTGGCCTAGAGCGACGGTTTCATCCTCGATATCCGACGGAAAATGAAAGAAAAGAATTCAGAAAATTCCAAGAAAAGTATAGCACACTGTTCTTTGTCATACCGTCCTCTCGGGCGTCCATGAAATGATGGAACATCTATTTTTAAAATACCTGTTTTGTGGTCTGCGAGGAATTGGAATACCGTAGATTTCGTGTGTTTCTGTCTCCTCTAGCTGGGTTTGGTCTTTGCTAGACCGGTTTCGGCTGTTCGCCATTTTCAGTAGCATGAACATCAACAAATCCTTAAAACTAATACACCCAGGCAAGAAAGGCAAAGAGATGGATGTAATGGACAATATAGGAGATTTTCAAGAACAAACAAAACAACATAAATGAAAAGATAAATTCCCAAAGTGACGCTATATTCGCCCCGCTAATCCTACTTAAGGACCTCACCAGCCCAACCACCACCCCCACCCTTTTTGACCGATAATCCGACATAGACTTAAGCCAATTAAAAAAAATCAATCAATAACAAGAAACGTATATATACACACGACAAACAGACAACCACTACAGTACAAGTGACAGTGCAGTCAGGATGCCCAAAAAGCATCCAAAGTGCCAAACACCGCTACTGAAGATGGCGAGCGGCCGAAACCGTTCTGGCATAAGACCAAACCAGCGAGAGGAGACAGAAACACACGTCATCTACGGTATTCCATTTATGATGGGGTTTCAGTTCCTGAATACAGTTCTACTGTGAGTATACAGTGTGTGTAGAGTGTACTCTGGATTGAGGATACAGGCTCCGGAAGAGCCGATTTTTAAACACAGCGCGAATTAAGTCTACTGTCCGAGAGGAGAAGGTCAAAGACTGGTCCGTGGCGGGAGCCTGCCCCTCCTCCGCCCCAGGGATAAGTTTACCGTTATAACGAGGCTGTGGGGGGTGCGCTCCGCCTCAACCTCAGCCCGCGCTAATTGCGGCCCGCAACTTCGGCTTTCGTCCCTCGCACGGACGCTGAACCGAGACAGGCCAAGATGCTTGGGCCGTTGGAATAAAAAAGGAGGAAAAAAATCATTTTTCCCGGAGCTCAATATTTTCACGCTCCGCCGCGGACTTCCAATTAACCGGCGGTAACTCGACCGACCGCTCGATGTTTCTGTTGTTGCTGAGTAACCGCGACGGTTTAAACGCTCCGTCCTGTTGCAACGTAAATCTTTCATCGTCCCAATTTCTTGACAGCGATATACCCGATTCCTGGTTTTTATCAGTCCATTTTTCTTCAAAAACGACAGGGTGAAAGGCGTTTTCCCTCCTACAAGATTTATTCGGTGAAGCAAAGAAAAAAACGCGAACGAATTTCAGGAACGGCCATCAACACAGGACCTCTTGGGAAAAATAACAGATTTCTAATAACATGAATATACTTATAAGGTTCAAAAACCTGTAAGGCTCTTCATTTTGAGGTATTCAGAGTCTCTCGAGAAGTATATTTCTTACAATGGAAGGCGTTTTCCGTTCTACAACAATTTGACTAAATGGTAGGAATGATTTTCCAATTTTCGGGCGCATTACTTTATAATCATATTTCAAATTTTTAATTAAGTTCCTACCGACGGGACCACGAAGATACTGCTAAAATTTTGACGGTGGACCATTTAGTAAGATGCAAAATAAAAGTAGGAAAGATAGAATAGTTAAGCACTAATATTTGGGGGGAATTAATTTGGGATTGCAGGTTCGAATTGCAGATACTACTAAGATTTCCAGACAGGAAGGATTGTAAATAATTTTCTAATATTTAGCTGATCACTTTGGGGTTGCGAGCCTCATATAAAAAAATATATATATTGAATGTCCGAGAAACAATGGGGGCTGGGTGGTACGGTTTATTATTGTTATCTGGTGGCTGGGTTGCCGCTCGGTTTGCTTTCAATGGAATCGTACCAAACCGGTTCTGCGGGCCGGCGGCGACCGCGTCCAAGCGAGCGGTCGGGAGGCCCCGCCGTACACCGCCGAATATATTAGGACCGATCGTAATCGCCCCCCAGGAGATTACGGAGAAATCGGAGCAGGGCGTCACATATACGAAGTAAATAAACTCTCCCATCTGTACGAGTAAGGAAAACACTTTTTAAGATACCTGTTTTGTGGTCTGCGAGGGCTTGGAATACCGTAGATTTCGTGTGTTTCTGTCTCCTCTCGCTGGTTTGGTCTTTTGCTGGACCGGTCCAGCAAAAGACCAAACCAGCGAGAGGAGACAGAAACACACGAAAACTACGGAAACCTCTTTTAGTTCGGGGCCTTCTGGAGACCTCGAAGCCAGGAGTGGGACGGTATCCGAGAGACGGGAACGTGAAACACGAATCTCCCGTCATTCCCCAAATCCATCATCTCCTGTCCTAATCCTGGCACTGATCTTGACATTCGGGTTTTTACGCCTCCAAAAATTAAATGCCATAATTCAAAGTAGAGAAGGGACACGAAACAAACGTTTTTTACTGTTGTTAAAGCAGCACTGGTCCGACTAATAATTGAAAAAGTCAATTGAAGTAATAAAATTGGATTACAGTTAGAATGCTGGCATGGAAATGATAGGTCAAAGCTGTCAACTGTGGTTAGAGTCGGCAGTTTATTAAAACGAACGGAGGCGACCGAATCCGACTTAAGAGGCCCGGTCGAAACCCCGATTCCTTCCCACGATTCGAAACGACGGACCATTGATCGAACCTTTCGGAGTCCGCAGACGGTGACTAACCAAAATTACATCCCCGAGGATGATTTCAGGCTTCCGCAAAACGTGGCCGGCCAACGGAAAACAGGGACAGAAGGCGTGGAAATGGCGGCGGAGGAAATGAGTTCCAGCAATCTACGCGATTACACTTATCAATCAATTAATTCCATTTTCCTGGATACTCATTTCGCGAATGACAATTCAAATTTCTTCTCTAAAGGTTAAATTATTCAAATCGTAATTACGTAAACGCTGCCCAGGATACTGAAAGGGTTCGAATGGACATCTCAGGCGTTGTTTGGGTTGCATAAGGTTTATACGTCCACGTAAATACGCCTACGTCCATAGAAAGAAATAGAGGGGATTTCCTAGACAAAAATTTATTTGTTTAAGAGAGAAAGAGAGAGAAAATATTCGTATTTAAATCTTTTTTCGTTGAGAATACTGTCATAAATATGAAAAAGTATAAATTATACGCGATAAATAAAATATTATTAATGAAAAACAAGTTTCACGTGAGTTGTTAACTGTCATCCTCTGAAGAATGCCGCTATAGTTCATTCTGACGACACCCTGCCCTCAGAATCGGTTTTTTTGTTATTTGAAATTGTGTCCTTATTGAGCTTTCGTTTTCACAACATTTTCAGTTTTCTCCAATTCCAATGTTCTTCCCTACAGTCGATTTATTTTTTAAACTGGCCACCTATTCTTAATCTTATGAAATTAGGTTCTGCCAAATTAGGCAGAACTGGCGTCCTCGCATCAAGGAAGGAACCTGCAGGTTTACCTTCGCTCGTGCTCTGTGCTTTACCCCGCGTTTCTTTTTTCAAGGCGATTGAAAACATTACCGGAACTGTCCATTGTTGGACTGCAGTTTCTGAAATACTTCTGACTCTCCGAAATTTATATATATTGAGTCGTTTTCCAAAATTATGGAAATACGATGTCGACCGTTTCTAAATAAATAATTATATCCAGAACTGTCGCGTAGACCAATATTTGTGGACACATTTTTCAGGTAATTGATGAGAAAACCATGGACTAGTTTTAGTTCTCTCTCCAGGTTTGTTTATGTGAAAGTTTTGCTCTCAATCCTTCCCGGCGACTGGTTCTTTAACCTTTACTTCTGGACTAATTTATTCCCCTCCATTGTGGGCTCGCCCACGCGAATCATCGTTGGCGATACTTTTCCTAGTTTCAATGCAAAGCGCCGGTGATTGTTCACAGGTAAAACTGCGGCCCTGATACGGTCCTATACTGGATCGATTTCTGGATAGGTAGCAGTAACAGTAGTAACGCTCCATTGGCTGCCGGTGTTACTGACTGAACGATACTGCCGGATCTCGTTATGTGCATGTACGTGTACGAGAAATCTGTACCAAAAAAAAATACGACTCGCACGAAACCAAATGCTAATGTAGGGGCGACGTTTCGGACGGAGTTCATTAAAGGACGGCGTATTAAAATGCCGTTCGGAAGAAATGGGCCGTGAACCGAGGGGACACGACGTTTCAAGAGCGAAGAAGGTAGAATTCGAGCGAAACCTGTTTTCTTTGTTTAATTAGAATTCCCGTCGTCCGGAGATATCCCAGAAGGTGGCGGTGCGGGGAGGGGCAGGGGCGGTTTGATACATGTAAATGAGACAATGACAAATAAAGAAAGGAGTTTCCCTTAATCCGTATCGGACGGAGACAATTCGAAACGCCAGATATTCAATTATTGTATAATCCCCCCCCGGGTTTCTTGACGTCCTTCGAATGGATCCCGAATACTACTTAGACGCGCTATTATAAACCGATATAATGCAATCACTAAGATGTCACGGTTTCTACAACTGAACGACACCTCAGCTAATTACATTATCAGGCCAAACGATCGTCGCATGAATACAACGCAAAAAATAATAAAAAGTGGACAAAAGCCCTGAAGGATTTCAAATGGTTGTATACCTTAAATGAAATTTATTTATACGAACTTGTGTTACGATTAGGTATTGGAATAAATTACGATTGGATGGAGTGTAAGAGTCTTAAGAATTTAAATGAAGATGAACGCAAGTAGGGTTCTTTGACTTGTACTTGAAATATTTGAAAAGTCCCCATCCAGTGCAGAAACGCTCGGCGCCCATTTTTTCCGATTTCCCCTAATAAAGACTACGTTGTTAGGCGGAATTTATGTAAAAATTTCTCTCGAGGATACTATCTGGAGGACTGATTGATAGTTTCAGTCTTCGGGGAGGCGACAGACCGAGTGAACCGTCGCCGAGTCCTTGAACTTTCCCAGACCGGGGCCGATCCCCGCAGGAACCCGTTCCGCGGTGAATAACGCTCGGCTTTTGCACTGCCGTAAATAAAGCGTGGACGGTAACCCACGCCGCCCGCGACCGCGCTTAATGATCTCCGAACGGCCAAACGGAATGGTTTCGGCCGGAAACTTGGTCCGAACATAGATCATCTCGATAAGAATAAGTTCATTAATCTCAACACCGTATTCGGTCGACACGAAAGTGACACTTCAACTCTGAGATCCAGAAATACATTTGCCCCTTCAATATTTTATTTTCCGATTGCAGAGAATAGATGCAGTCGATATTAAAGATTGAAAGCACTAAAATGTTTTAAATATGTTCGCAATGAAATTTAAATACATGTTTTTCAGACGCGAATACGTCCTATACTGACCGAGTACTTCTGCCGTACGCGAAGCGCCGATAAGGCGGGATTGAAGCCGGAGACTTTAACGCTGGTACAGAGTGTGAGCCGGGAGACTACAACGGGCGGTTAAGCGCGTAGGCGTTTACATAGTTCACGGCCCACCCCCGTCCATCCATACGTCCATTCGCCATATGGTTGAGTGACGGTATTGCAAAATATTCCCTTTTTAATTGGCTCCTACTCTGTGTTCAAGTCGTCGAAATCGCTCACTGACCAAGCCTCAAGGCACAATCAGAAAATATAGGGCGTCATGAATTTAAAATGAAAACATAAATATTATATTTATAGTATATTAAATTATTCCGTTTTAATAAAATAGAATAAGAACATCTGAGAAGTATCACTCCACTTTTAATCTACAGGAGTCAGGAGTTTGGAACAATTTCTGAATGGTTTAAAATCAGTTTCAAGTCTTCAGCAGGTAACAGTCACTTCGCACTGATGGGATGCTGAAACCTGTCTTTTAAACATATTTTAAGATTCTTTTTCATGATATTCTGCCTCCGGCTCCTGTCGCCGTCAGCGATAATGTGAACTAAAGTCTGTTGTGTAACCGCAACAAGTAAACGACTGGCCGTGTTTCTGTAGGCGGCGGCGTAAAGCACGATTAGACCGCGCGGGCGATTTTCAAGAAAGAGAGAGAGAAAGAGAGGGCTACGACCGTTCAAAGTAAGTCGATGATTGAACGCACGTACGCCCTAACGGCGTAGCCCCGCGGGTCCCTTTCAGCGCTAAGTGGTGGAAGCCGAGCGACAAAGCGAGCGGCTGAGAATAGGCGTGCGCACTGCAGAATGGATGTCGCGGGTGTGGACGTTAAACGTTTTGAAAAATGACCGCGGACGGTAGGGCCCCCCCGAAGTTGGGCTGTGCGGGGGCACACCGTTACACGGTTGCCAGTCACCTCTCCGCGTCAAAGCGATTCCGCTTCGGGGCAAAAACGGTCTTGCAATCGTGTTCGGAAATAGAAAGGGACATAATGCGCATACCGTAAAAGGCGCGGCCATTATTTATTGACGTACAAATTAATATCGATCAAAAATGTCGGAACAAACTATCAAATCAGTAAAATAATTAGGTAAGCCGATGTCATTGTGATTTTTATTCTCAAATGTTCTGTCATTTCATCTAACAGTTCTTGGGCCATTCGAGGTCTACCGCTTCCGTTCGTATTGCAGGCGACAGTATGGTGTAACATCTGGACTAATATAATGGGAATATTAAAAGTGAACAATTCTACTTCAGTATAAGGCAATGAAACGAGGTGGCTACAATGCTATGTATGTTCGGACACAGTCTTCTGGAATTTCTTCATAATGAGTTTTGCAATAGGTTTTTCTTTAATTACATTGACGCAAATTTTTATTTTATTTTAGGAATTTTTATTCTTATTCGATCTTGCCAATCGGGGCGGTGGACGAATAACCCTTCGCATTGGCGGGGAGGAATATTTTCCAAAACGCCAAAAACCTACCGTCGGCAGGAGCCTATTGAGGAATGGGACCAGAATGAGGTATCGGACAGTGACGGGTGCGGAGATCCCCAGACGGCGGCCTTTCTGTTCCGTACCAACGAACTCGGTCAATTAACAGATACGGAACGCCGATAATCGACAATGATACCTGGGTATCTCCTGGGCTCTTCACTTTATTCCCAACCACCTTCAGTAGTGATCGATTATCGAAAAAAAGTTAATATATTTATACAAAACACATACTGAAAAAAAACGAAAGTGATGGGAAAATTCCAATTAAGTGCTAAACCAATATTATTGACAATTCCTGTAAATCGATTATTTAAAATCTTAAAATTATCCAACTTTCAGAATCGAAAGCAATTGTAATACTTCGAATATTCAATGAAGATTTTAATAAGTTTAAAAAGAAATATTGTGATTTTCTAGATTTAAATAAACTCCCCCTGCACTTTCATTAAGCTCGAAATTTTCAGGGTTATTGTTTTATTTAATATGGGACATCGAGAGTACTATGATGGTGGATTACTGAGAGCTTCGAAGAGGTGAAGTTTTTCTTTAAATTTTGACGCAACCGACGACTTGGCAGACCCAAACGACAGGGCAACTTAAGAGTAGGAAACATGAATGGAAATTATATTACTGTTAGAATTTTCTCCACTATCTCGTATTTAGCTACACCGGTTTCGTCTTCTCGTTCCGACAATTAAATAGCGATATTACAAATGCAGGCGTGTACCTGCGGACTGAATATTTAATGTCGTATAATGAAAAAATGAATGTAACAATGAAATATACGCTACAAATTCCGTACACTTTTTTTCCATTCGTGAGCTCTTAGCGAAAGAGAAACCGAGACAAGTTGACAAAGTGCCGAGATCCGATTCTCACAGCCGAAACCCCTTAGCGATTCACCGGTTAATTAGTAAGCCCGGGCGGGTCCCCTGTCAAAAAACCCCGGTTGTGGTACTTTCACTCTGTCTTTTCTTCCTAATCTTTTTCTCAGGGGAAACGCAGGAATTAAATCCACGGGCGAACTGGGTCGCGTTTCTGTCTGCGCTGGGCTAAGTGGACCGCTCTCGTTTGCCGAGCGCCCAAAAACTAGCGCGCGGGGAGTTTTCTACTTCTTGTCCAATTAGGCGTCGGCACTTCCTGCAGGAGGCGGTGAGCAACCTTCAGGATTCCTGGCCGGTTCAGACGGAAGGAGCCAACGAGCGGTTGGCTGAAGTAATCATTTTTCTGCATCGGCTATCTGCATTGACAACGTTTAATAATCGGTCATTCATTTTCCAGCAATTTCCTGTCGGATGACGATAACGTGAATCTTCTTTTTTGTGTAAAGTTCGGGCAAGGAGCCGCGTAGCTCCTGATGACATCACCGAATAAGAACGTAATTCCTTTCCGCAATCGGTCGGTCTCCTGCTGAAAATTATATGGCGGGTGTTTTTCTTATTTGCGGTAGTGAAATACTTTGGCAACTCAACTCAAAAATCATGTATCTATCGAGGGAAGAAAACAATTTTTGTCTTTATATCCGTATACAATATTTGTAATATATAAAATTTGAAATGTTTTTAATTATTTAATGTGTCAAACCAAAACAAGGGGATATATTGTACATAAATAATACGAACTGAAACAGTAGAATTTCAGTCTGCTATTTGAATCACCCTCGACGACATAGCATGAATCATGTGTCGATAAGATTTGTTTGTTCGCCTTATTAGGTAAGCGACACTCTTCTCACCCGGAAACCGCTAATCGCTCTCGACAAACTCGAAGAGCTCTCCGAAGGTTCGGTACAGGTTCAAGTACCGTTCCGTTTCGCCGCGTATAATACCCGAACGTTGAGTAACGTCGCCAGCGACTCCTCCTCCATTAGGCAGGGACGGAACGAAGGCCGTAAATTAAACGGTGGGCGGGCGAATATAAAGCTTGTCAACGGCCCGTTGTACAAACAAGAACGCGGAGCTCCGGCTCATAATTCATAGGAGCCGACACCCCGAGCTTACGATTCGGTGGGCCTACGTCATCCGGACAACACCTGGGCTCCGATCCGCCTACAGGAGGGCCGAGGGGTCACCGGCACGATCTTCGGGCGGGACTTCCACCTTCCGCACAGCTTATGAGGCGGGGCACTTAGCACAGCGTCTTATCTTAATCCGCGCCTTAACCTTTCCTCGGTGCTATCCCTCAGCGTCTTGCTGCTACCTGGACCGACAGTCCGTAATTTTTACAGCAAACCAACACTTCTGCGCCGTTGTAACCCAGTCATACTGTTACTTCTCGTGTTACAGCCGCTCAAATTACCTATTAGGAAAATGGATCGAATCGAGTTTCTGAAAGGGCCGAAATCGATTTAAATGGTAGGAGGAAGCCCGATAATGGGTTCGAGGAAAGAACGGGGTCACGCGATCTTCAGTCTCCGGAAGTGGGCCTAATGGCTCTCGTCCTTAGTTCTTTTGTTCTTGCCTAGTTCTTCTTCCAACGCCGTCCGACCGAGAGAAATCGAAAGTGCCGACTGCCTTTCAGCTCGGATCCAGTCCGAATCTGAATGGAACGAGATTATTTAACTATTGAGGTATCCGCGGTTCGAAAGAATTCGAAACAATAATTGCACTGAGTGTTTTGGCTAAATTGGAATAAAAATCGTATCTTCGTCTTACTTATTTAATTAATCTATTGCGACGGGATTTAATTAGTAAACAATGCAAGAGAAACAGCTCGGTTCTGCTTTTGTCTTATTAGCTAACCCCCGTCTTGGGAACTGGAGAAAACATTGAAAATAATATTCGGCCTTGAATTTAATAATTCGGCGGAAAAAAATTCTGGCATTAATGGGAGGTCAAGCTGCTCAGTTTTGGACGTCACTTATGCTAAATTTGGTTTTGCGCCGTCGTCAGTAGTGAACAAGGTTCCAATGCTGTCTCTTTTCCATGCGAGAGAGAGAGAGAGAGAGAGAGAGAGAGAGAGAGAGAGAGAGAGAGAGAGAGAGAGAGAGAGAGAGAGAGAGAGAGAGAGAGAGAGAGAGAGAGAGAGAGAGACAGAGGACGTTCCCCCCGGAACTATTTTGGCGTCCCGACTGCATAGTCAAACAACACTCGCCTCCGGACAGTCATACTAAAATTCTCGAGAAAAACAGTTATACGATAGTGGAGCCGTCAACTCTTCCCGAACTGAATCTATAGATTTTGGCCGGGAATCAAAAATTTTACATTTCCATAAAATATGTGGGAACGCGGAAAATATTCGTGGGGTCCGAATGCCGACGCGATGCAACTGTTCCAAACGCGGGGATGATGAAGAAAGCACCGTTAGTTGTTCCGTCGAATCTGAGCTTCAAGGTGGAGCGATTCGAAAAAACGTTATTTCGAACGCCATATTAAGCTCCCCAGGAAATATATATATGATTCCGATCTCATCCATGAGTACGTACCAGCCGCAATATTAAAGCGATACTAAAAAGCCGGTGATAGCGAAATAATGTGACGGAGTAACACTTGTCATAACCAAAAATATTTATGTGTGTATTTTGAATGTGTGAATATTTAACTTACGAATATGATCTTGAAAAGTAAACCCAACTGTACATACCTGGAACAAAAAACGATATTAGATTTAAATAAAATAAGAAAATGTACTACAAATATTGTTTTATCATTCTTCCCATCTTCAGTAACTACTCGTTGATTTGGTCTTATCCTAGGTCTAGTATCAGTATCCTACTAGATGCATCATATATAGAAGGAAAGGTACTGAGGATGTCGAGAGCCCGAAACCAGTATGGGGACAACGGTAAATGAAATAAAGAGCGAGTTATCCTCATAATGTTTTTTCAGGATCAATATTTATTCCTCTGGAATAACAGAGACCAGTAGTGATAGTGCAGCGAAAATTTCCCTTTCGGTTCTTGGAGGCGATCCGGATCATTCCGGTGCGGCTACGCGCACAGTACGGAGTCACGTAGCCTGTGACTCACTCCTCTTGGGCGGGGGCAATGCCACTGTAAATTACAGCTTGGCTACCTCCTTCAGCCGATCACAGCGGGCTTAGTTTGAACGGCAGAAAAACCGAATATTCCCGACAAACGGCAAAGGAGGACAAAGTATAACAAGTCGAATATTCTTCTATTTTACATGTGTATTGGGTTAGACAAAGTCTGAGTTAAGAATAAATTATTCAATCCGTCGTCATTAGGCCAAGAGTTTCGCGACTCCTATATTCATTCCTAGTATGTCGCAGCTTAATAAGAATTAGAAAAGTAAAGCTGAATTCAGTTTGATAATTTCGTCAGTTATAATTTACTTCTTTATCTGAATGGGCGTATTAATGTTCCCTTTGCTGCCAAATCGTGGTGTTGAATATAATTCGTGATTATATCGCGTACCTTCAATAAATTATATACTAGTTGCAGTCAATTTTCCACGAATCGCTATTAATATTCAATTGAATCTCCGGAGAAAAGATTAATTATTTTTAAATCCTTCATTTATGTCTGAAAATGTAATATTAATAATACAGACTGGCATAAAAAAAGATCAACGCCCATTTACAATTCCGAAGGATAAGTCGAGATGTCTCGGTTGCCTTACCCTCGATGTTCTCCCAGGGCTCTGCATTTAATCGATATAATATTACTGGAATCACAAATCACCGTCCCCGCTGCGGATTAATGAATAATACAAAAATGATTTAGTTTTTCTTCAGAAAAAAAATAATTTTCCGGTTGGGGGGAAATTAAGAGGAAAAACGAGGCGAGATGGAAAAAAAGTGAAAATTCATGTTCGGCTGACGCCGCATGTCAGTCGGGCTGAACTTGTAAATTTAATAATCCGCGCGCGATTTATAATGCCGTATGATCGCTTCAATTAAATGAATTATGTGGGAGAAACGAATGAGTCGGAGCGGTGGGGGGGGGAGTGTGCAATCGTGAATAAAACATGACCAAGCCCTGTCTAGACGTTGGGGAAAAAAAAATTAAGTTTTACTTATCGTGTCTTTGCGAACGGGCTTAAAGCCCTAGCCCGTAGACACCTACAGAAAAAATACGGAGTTTATGACAGTTTTTACGGCCGACGACAAATGCCATTGTCGATACTCTTCTCGCCATTTTCACGTTAATTTTCTTTCTTTCCGAAATGCGAAATCGCCAGGAAATTTTTCAATGAACGAATTTCAGACGATTGTTTCATCCCTCGTTTCCCAATATTGGTCCCAATATGAACAACATTTCTACGTTATATAACATGATGCTTTTATATATTGTGTCAGCATTGAACATTGAAACAATAAGAGGCACTGAATTATATCGAATTGATCAATTTCAAAATTGAAAAAAAATTTCACTCTCAACGCTACCTTCGTTTTAGTTCATTCGGTCTTGATATATTTGCGGTCTTGGTATATTCTTGGGCGATATAACGCCAAGTATCGCCGAGCGCACGTCACTATCTTATAAACAGACCATTTAACACTGACCCGGCAGCGAAGCCCAAGTAAAACGGTTCACGTTTCAGGTCGACTGATCGTAAACTCGAAGAAGAAACGTACGCGATTCATTTTCCGTCCAGTGTTGCCAACACGGAGCGGAAATAATTACCCGGTTCCACGGTTTGGAGGCAGCCCTGCTCGAGTCTGAGGATGACTCTTCCGTACAGATAGGATCCTGGTTTCGTGCTAAGGCGGGCGAGGCAATTAAACAGAATCAGAGTGGACTGGGGCACAGTTTGTTCGGCCATAAACTTCAGTCATTTGGAAACCACCGCGGAAGAAAGTTATTATGGAATTTCTTTCATTTTATTCTTATACGGTCTCATCATTTATTCTGAACAAATTAGAGGAGTTTGTCGCTGGACATGCTGTAGTAAGCGTTCCAACAGCACTGTCAATAACCCTGTTCATCATATTTATTCTGAAGAAAATCGAATTCTGAATACTAAATGTTTAGCCGCAAAAAAAACTATAGGCTGACATTCGGTCCGGACTGCAAGGTTTTCCGCAGCTCCGCATTCCGGAAACTTCGTCCGAGTGATGTCACTTTCGCGACGGCCCCGAATTTGAAAGTCAAAACACGGTTCTGAAACAGGACCTTCGCCAAAAAAAGACCTCGTCGCAAAACTCATTCCTCCCGTATCCTCCTAAAGTGAAGCAAAGTCCTCTTTCCCTTTTAAAGTTTTAAGCCAAACCTCGGTTACGGGCTGACATCAGCTACAGGTATATGCGAATAGCGGAGGAAACCGGGAGAATTCTTTCTCCGAATTATTTCTGTTTGCTCGCCGTTCCCGGTAACCGACAGAGGGGCTTTATCTGAACGCTATTATATCCCACCGGTCCCGCCTCAACGGCCGTATTAACGCCCGGGTACAGCGCCAATTAGCACCGATTGTAAGTTTACAGGCGAGTCTTTCCTGTAAACGTGTAAAAATTGTATTGAGCCATTATATAACGATTATGACAATAACGGTGTTAGTGTACCAATATTTAAAAAAAACGGATATTTACAGATGCACTGCGCCTTTTTTCGGTTGTTGATGTTGCAAAGACAAATACTACGTATGTAACGGTTACATACAACAAAAATTACCAGATTGCAATGTCATGCTGTAATACCTTACTATTATTGCTGTCGTTCTCATGTTACAAAGTAATTACTAAAATTTTTATTCCGAAGTTATGTCATTGATTTTTCCTGTCGATTTCTATATAGTTTGTTAGTATGTCTCATCGAATATTTGCAAAATGAAACATGGATTTCTATGTTTATTATTAAGTATATCATATTATCCACCCATCTTTGCTACTTACGGACGGTCCAAAGCTACTTATTTGAAGGAATTTTCTGCTTAAGTGCTTCAGTTGCGAAATTTCTGCGTCCCCCCTTGGTGCGCGAAATATCCCGTTGGTCAAGACCCGTGTGAACAACGAGCGCATCCCCCCCGGAGCGACTTCCTTCCGGGAGGATTTAAGTTTCTCCGGAGGCGTCGCGCTATCGTGTAACATTTTTTTATGCTGTCGACGGCCATCGAGGTCTTCCGAGGAAACCCCGCAAGGAAAGAGAGAGGAAGTCTCCTTTTCACGAGCCGTTGGCGGACCTACGTCATGGGCCATCTGCCTCTATTCGGCCGTATATGTTTTCAAACAGAAATTCGGCTTTTCTGTTTACAAACCGAAATTTATCGGTCTGTACCCTGGAGGAAACCTGCCCGGTGAAGAATCACACTGGACGTAAATATTCTATTGAGACGTCAACATTACAGCCTCATTAATTATTGATAACGTCCGTATACACAACTGCTGTGTAAATTTTGAAATAAATTTTTTATGAGAAAAATTCATTTACGGTGGTTATAAAATGAGAGTTTTCAGTGAATCTGTTTTCCTCAATCAACGGAAAGTTATTTCGTACAATTACACGCTATTTTATGACCTCAAACCAGCATTTTGGTCTTCGGTACGGTTGGGAGGATTCCGTTAGCAATATGTTGTCTTCCGATACGCTAGTAACACCCCAGTAACTGCTAATAAGTAACGGAACGCTAACGGCCTGTTGAGATGCAGAAACCGGTCCGAATGGACGCCCCAAAGAAATGCCTTGAAGAAATGTTTTGAGGACTAAGTTAAATTTTAAACGTCTTTTGAATGATGACAACTAGATGTTATTATTATTACGCCGATAAAGTGATAGACAAAAATGTCAGATATAAGGTTCCATGGCCAAGAAAAAATTTCAACAAAATGGAGTCTGTTATAGAATATTTGCAGACGGGTAAATGCCTTCCTTGTACAGACAGCTTTGCATTGGACACTAATAAGGCATGGAAGCGAGGATTCAGCGGGGAGCTATATTCAGTCGGAGGAAAGAAACAATTCCGTTTAAAACGAACAGAGCGGAATGAAGACATTGGGAGCGATCTACTTCCATTGCCGGCGCGTTTTCGCGGTCCCCATAAGGAGTTAGTCGTCGTCGCCCAGCCACTGCCCTCAGGAGGAGTTTTCCCATATAAAGCCGGTCGGGGGCCGCGATGGAAGGATAAAAATTCCCTACCGGGGTTTAATGCAAACGAGGAGGAGGAGGAGGAGGAGGAGGAGTTCCGACCGTTGCAGAACCCCATATCTAGACATAGATAATATCGCCATTAGAATATTATATATTTGGCAATTCGGACATTAAAAGGAAAATACAAGATAGACCTTATAATATTGAACAATATATATATACCGTTTACAAAAAGAAATTATTGCGATATTAAAGAGAATTTTCGTACGCCCAATGAAATTGTAGCAGCCACTGCATGTAATTAAACCCGACAGAAATTTATTGATCTAGGAGTTTAATTTTACTTTATTTCAATGATCGGAATCGATTGAAAATATCACGGCCTTTCTGTTAGAACAGCACCGACGAATTCAACACTCAACTTAATTCCCAAATACCGAAATGAGAAGTCTTTTTATCGAGAGATGGACAACGTGAATTTCGATAAAAAGTGAGTATAAAAATATCACACTAAAGAGAAATTCAGGTTGAATTTCGTAATTGTTGTCCCGAAATTAGGGCCAGCGTTAAAATCGACAACGTCGAAATTCAATTAAATTCCTAGGATAATTAATGTTCGGAGAAATGGAAGCGATCTTTCGGTTCGACAGTGTTCCGAAAAATAGATTCGCGAAACTCGAAATTCTGAAACATTTTCGCCGAGTGGCAGCATCAGAGTCCGAAAATAAACGGATGTTTCTGTATCAGCACCTGGTGCTATTTCCGGGCGGTCGGATTTAGAAGACGTTATGACGCGGGATAAATCTGGCACTTCTAAAAATGAACAAGATGTGTGTAGTCACGAACTGAACGGATCACCAGTTAGCTGGATGGAGAATAGAAATTACATTGAGTAAAACACTCGGATATTTGATTCAATTAAAAATACTACAACATAAATTTAATATTCGCGACTATTTTCTACATTAATTGCAACGTAACGACGTAGATATCGAAGGAAATAGACCATTTCCTAGAATCTAGCTCCTACATTAAATTATTGTATAGTGTCGAACATAAACCTCAACGACTTCATTAGCAATGAAGGAGAATGAGCCCGTTTATTTTCGATTGTTGAACTATAAGATAATTTTACGTCACTGATGTTATCGATACACTATAATAACGGAAAAACGATATAAAAAGTAAGGTTAATACAAAATAAGATATTTAATAAAACAAAATAGCACAATGGTATACCCGTTCTGGCAATTGAGATCGTGTCTACAATCGGGACGTCAAGGGCGTGTCTGGTTCTACAAGCGAAAGTGGTTCGACTTATAATTACGTTTATAAAAAAAAAATGGCGAAAAATCGCCAAATAATGTAGAATTCCGCCAAATTTCTTCAAAGCATGTGCTCTATTCTCCGAATTCATTCAAAGCACGTTTTCCTTTTTTCTTCAATCTTAATTTTTGTAAAAAAAATTAAAATTTGGGATTTAGCTAGAACTGAAAAAGAACTTGATAAAGAACTATAGTTGAACTTGATTTGCTTACTAATAATTAATATTTTTTTATAGTTGAACGTTTTCGCCTTTTATTCCATTCGTTTCGCTTGCCGACTTGGCTCCCGTTTGGTTCACAATTGGCGACATTTGCGTCCGACTAACGGAAAAGTACCATGATTCTTTTGTTAGATAAATTAGGCAGGTTTAAAAATTTTAAATTAAAGATTTTAGGATTGAGTTTAATTATAGCGGGGTGTAATGGATTTTTTTTTTGAAAATTTAAATTCACCCGCCTTGAAGACGTTCACAACCCCTCGGTATCGGCCCCATCGTGAGAAAAGCCGGCTCGAAATTTCCTCGATTTACATAACGCCGGCGCGGCAATAACAGTTAATTGGTGGGTAAAAAAGAATTATTAATTGCCCGCCCATTGGGCAACTCTCATTTTCTGTTGATAAAACGCGTCGTATCGTTGCGCAACACCCGATCTTTTCAGCCCATTGTTGTCCGCGGCCTTTCTCCATTTCTGGTAAAATCGCGTCCCAATGACGACACCCCAACCGGTGGATGAAAATTAATTTGCGAATTAGCGAAAAAAAAAAATTGGCTATTAGCAGCGCCCCGAGACAGTCCTCTGAGCCGCTCATCATTCCGTGAAATAATCCCCGCCAAAACATAATGCAAAAACGTGACCGATAGCGACGGCTGAAAGTCAAAATGTGGAAGGAAAATGTAAATTTCAACACAAATTAGGTAAAACGCACAACTGTACGCCGTGCCAGATTTGGCCAACCACCGTGTTCTGTGTTAGTGCAATAAAATTAATATTAAAATCAAAATGTAAATACTCGCAAATCCATGATCGATTAGGCGGGATAATTTAAAAGTTAAATAGCCGGTGCAAATACCTTATCAATTTTTTGGTCTGCGATATCAAGAATGCAGATACAACCGCCTTAGGTCGGTTTCGTTGTACTGTGAAAGTTACTGGGAGGACGCGATTAGGTTAATTTTTAGAGTATACTATCTGTGATCGCTGTAAATTGTTAAACAATCATGGAATTATTAATTTGTCGGGCGACTCGAGACAACTGTCCGCATGCACTGACCTGCGCGCTCTCACCGCCGAACTAAGGTCATTCTCAAGGCGAAATTCGATACCCCGGCGTTCGTCCGTTTTTTTTTGTATCTTCTCATCGAAAGGACGCAAAACATGCGTTTACATAAGCTCAAAAAAAGTCCCATTTCCGAACCGCAAATTGCGGTGGGCCAAAACTTCTCGGATGTTTCGAGACGGTCAAACCTTTGCAGTCGCCAAGGCCGTCGACTTCGTCCCTACGATATTAAACCGTGTCCAATGCAATTTTGCGAGAGTAATTTTTAAACATATTAAAAAGTTTATGCGTTCGATTATCGTAATTCGACAATTATCTTTATTCGAAGGGGAACCGTATATTTACGAAATATATACCGGGCATATTATTATTACACTGTCTTAATTATGGATGGCGCCAAATTTTGGAAATGTATAGAAATAGGGACCATTAAGGATAGTCCGAAAGACTTCTGATTGGAATCTCTGGACTTAGCGGAATCCCACAGTTCAATACCCGATGTCTAAGTCCCATTCTTTTCAGTCAGCGTCTGGGGACTCCACGCATACTATCGATATCGTATATAGTGTGCACTGTATTGATGAGGATGTTAATATTTTTTGTAATAACGTTGTAGGGGGTGCTTGAGGAGGGAGTGGAATTTTCTCCTCCCCTCCCGGCCGGCAAAGCCGAATGTATCATTAGGGCGAGTGATGAATGCGACGCAGACCGAAGTTGAAGGGGGATCGAGAAACATGCCGGGTCAACCCGCCGTAATGGCCGGCGGTTTCTTCCTTGTTCGGGAAGCGTGGGCGTGTCCATATTCGGCATCAACCGGGAGGAGGAACATCTGGCGAATATCGGGACGGATTTATACGCCGGAAACGGCCGCGGCTGGGAAATCGCAAGGGGAAAATAAATTTTCGGAAAATTGCCCGCGAGTTGAGGTGGTTCACCCCGGCTCTCTTTTTGGCATCGGATCAACGCAATCAACGATTATATCGGCAGGAGTCATACTAAGGCTAAGCGCAACCGGCTCAGCATTGTTAGGTGCAATAGCTTCAAACTTGATTCTATATAAAGACACTACAATTAAGTCTAAGAGTGAAAGATGTGCGACCTGTTGCAAGCCGGTTTGCACATTTGACAAACGTGAAATTCCGGAATTGGAAATATTCGCCGTAAACGAGGCGAAAACCCGGATTAGATTTGCCAACTGTTTACCGCCCCCGAGGTATATATCTCAAAACGACAGAGGAAGTACAATAAATCCTGTCGACCCATGACCCCTCTCAAGGCGGACCGCTCCGCCCCTCCCAACACAAATTGCCGAAAATTACCGGCCTATTTATAATAGTGACAGGCTCCTCAAAGGGAGGACGAAATATCCTTGGTGACTGTGTCGGCGGGAGACCGGTTTTTCTTATTTTGAAAAATATAAATTCGTTTTTTTCGAGATATGCCCCGGATAGGTAGGGGTGATCGTGGCAGTATCGGGGGGGTCACCTTTCACCCGGGTGGCCCGGAACACAGGTCTGGAGGCCGGGGCTGCTTAGGGCCAACAAATTTATAACAGCCTTCAACAATGAAGGATTATTGGAGCGAATATAAAGAGATGTATTCGGGGAAATACATTTTCTCGTATATTCTGATCATCTTTAAATTTCAACCCGAACCGACATAGTTCTTTCCTCAATCGCTCTTCCACCCTCTCCAAGGCTGTAGGATTACTTTCTGTTCGTCATAATCCGGGCGAAAATTAATGTTTTCTCTGAACCTAGTTTAAAGAGTTCTCTCCCTCACTCTCTGGGGTTGATGAAGGCTGTGACCCGGGTCGACGCGAAAGGTCGCCACCCACAGCCGGCCGGCTAATAGCTCGGGTCGATCTACCCAACGCTTTCAGAAAATTCCCCTATCTCCTCTCGATTTGACAAGAAACCGACTTAAATAAAACGTGATCGTTAGAACTCCGCGATTCCGGATGGATTTATAGGTTATCGCCGGCCTTGGGTGGTAATTGGTCGAAGTGGAACAGACCGAGCGGTCCGCAATTTATTTTATTTTTTTTCCCCCGTTCGAAAGCTTTTGCTCGGCTCGAAAGAAGGCATAAATTGAACGCTCCGAGACAAGCTGAATTTTGCGCCATCGCGGAGGCCGTTTAAATTTTGTTAGAATCGTAGAAAGGAGTCGACGATCGCCTCGAGTGGTATACAATAAAACTGTTTTCTTTATTAGGTGCCTTCGATACATTAAAGGAAACAATATTCTGGGTTGTTGACCGTTATGGTTTTCACCAAGGTTAGAACGCAATAAACTGCCGATTTTAGAACGCCGGTGGACCGAATAAATGCAATTCAGAACATCTGGTTAACACAGAACCAGGATGTCATCATTCCAGTTTCCGCTCGGCTATTTTGGTCTTACACCGTGCAGTTTAAAACAGGCGTCTCAGAAAAAAGGTTTCGTACTTGGAAAATCAAATTTTTGTTTCATAAATCGTAGTCCGCGTCGATTGTGCTAAACGTCGTGTACAGCTTTGGATTGAGTCATGAGTTCATTTTAACGAATGCGCTCTGAAACTCGGATGAAGCAATACGAAGACTGCGAAAGAAGAGAAAGAAAGGGAGGACGGTAAGTGGCTGGAGAATTTATTATGCACGGCTGTGTCGCCTGGACAAGGAACGAAGAAGAAACGTTATTTCATAGCGAGCCTATTTTTCCCGCGGCCAGCGCTAATAAACTCCGCGCTAATGGTTCTATTTAGACGTAAATTTCGCCCTCCCTCTCTCAGTATACATTACACGTATGCGACCGAGGGCCCATGTCAGCCAATGCCTCTCCCTATTTGGTCCTATTCGGTCGGCCGTAAGTTAACAGCCGCTGGCTACCGGGCAAGAAGAGATTCAACTACCAGGAAAGTTCTTCCCCACGCATTCTAGAGAGTACCTCCACTCCTGCATAGTTTTTACCATACTGCGAATTATAGTCTATAGGCGACTGTTCCCATTTTCGTCCCGAAATGATATTAAGAATTATACAAAGTGTATAACTTCTGGTGGATGCGGTGGAGTTCAATTCACAAGCATATCACGACCAAGACTATCGGATCAACAATTCTATGACGTTGATCTACAATTTTGGTCAATTGATCAATTGTTCTTCAACATTATTGTCTTCATAAAATCAGTATAAATTAAAGTAATTTGAGGAGTGTGGGTGGAATGTCGGACAAAACTGTTGCCACATAATTTCAAAATATATATATGGAGGGAAGAAACCGAAAGAGCCCGGATTTATGGAATATTTCGAAAAATCGCACTGTATTTATACAGAATGAAATTCAGACTTATCTACGGATTCTTTCGTTCTCCGTTGCAGTGGGTGAGTGAACAGCGTCGGAGCGACATCATTAAGCCTCTACCTTAGTTCGAAAATTTCCGACAAAAACATATCCATCTCTACGAGTTTTCGGTTGAAAGACACGAATGGCTGCCAGACGCTTGAATCAAAGTGTCAAAGAAACATAACGGGCTATGGCGGGATGAACGACCCACACTGCAATTCGCTGCTAACCGTTTCGCGTATACAACCTGTATTGTTTCATTATTAAAACACAATAAATCCCAGTGCAATTAACATTCCAAGCGCGCTGTCCCTTTGTCGAACCCATTTCCATTGTCCTCCATATATAAATACGCGCTACGACAATTTTAATATATTAAACATTATGTCTCCAATAGAGTGACACTTATTAACGGATACAATTCAAACAAGCATTAAATTCTATAGCTAGTACAATGAACAATATGTAATTTCATTACGTGACATGCTGTCCCTTTTATTTTGTTGTCCAAAAGTTTTGTAACTTGGCATTCAAGGAAAGCGAACCGACGTGAACGTAAGGATAAAGTTGTGTGGAATTTTTAATTCAGAGCTGTTATCGTTTAGACGTCTTTCGAAAAATTAGATTCCCATTTTGGGGAGTGAAAAAATATAGTTCTCCCATGAACGGTGTTTTACCTACAAAACGTAAATCCACACGTACAGAACGCCTGATCAGCGATGTGTTCCGTGCCCTCGCCCATCCCACAAACGAATACTTTCATGCAGATAAAATTCCTATGCAAATTCGCCCCAACATTTCCTGGGACATTCGGCCTGTACAACATGGCTGGGGTGGTGGATGACTCACGGCGTTCGCGAGACCATTCGAACTGGAGTTTCGGAATACTAAGCGATTTCCGTATACCATGTAATAAGCCAAGGCGGTGATGTAATCACCGTTCTGGCTACGAATGTATTTTTTATTACAGTTGCAAATCCTTTTATACTTATGATCAGATCTGTATCACAACCAGAATATTAATATTCTCAAAAGAATAGGGAAAAAATTGGTAGGACGGATGTTTCTTAAAGCCGAAACATAAACGCAGAAAATCAAGCGATATTAAGGAGTATTAATCATAATTTCATGTACTAGTAGGTCCTGAATTCATTCTCATGTAATTTGTTAACGAACAGGGATTTGTTCAGCAGGAAGCCTTCACTTGTATAAAAGTACATTTAAAATATCGCTATTTTACAAATAATAACTAGAATAATATTTTTTATTTATTTACTCCTGAAATGGGTGACCTATTATATCCATAGATTTCTCGCCACCCCAACTCAAGTATTTAATCTTGATATGGGAAATGATTAATTTACTTTATATTAAATCCCCATACCCGAATCAAAAGAATCGACTTAAACCGAAAATTTGGAATCTTAAGGCCATTACTGAAACGGACATCAAAATTGACCTTAAGTAACAAATTGAGAATATACAAAGCGATACTTAAACCGACACGGACATACGGTATAGAGCTATGGGGTTCCGCCGAGACATCCGACATCGCTCGCATCCAGAGATTTCAGTCAAAAGTCCTTCATCCTTAATGCTCTCCGGTATGTTTCTAACCACACAATCCACCACGACCTCAACATACCGACAGAGGACGAAGTCGCAAAATCCCGGTTCCTGAAGTTCCACTCCCGCCTTTCTCCTCATCCTAATCCACTCGTTCGGTCCCCCGCGTCGGCTTAAACGCCACCGTAGAGATCTTCTTAGCCCTCAGACTATAATTGTTCTTGTGTGAATAGTGCCACCTTTGGGTGGTTCCTTTTATCACGAAATACATGTAAGAAAAAATAAAAATCAGCACTTGTACTTATAACATTCATGTTGATTGTACAAAAAAAAAACTTTATATTAAAGATATTAACAGATGACACTGTCCCTACTGCCAGGATTGGACCAAATAATCTACTAGTGGAGACATAAATTCCCGAGGCAGATAATTTTTTTCACATAAAAAAGTGAGACTGAAACACTAAAGTCCTTTTGGGTCAGTAGATCATTACGAGTTATATAAAAGCTATTATTGGGGTTACGACGATGGGGCGTGGAACTTGCGGAGGGGAAGAAGTTGTCGAGTGTACGTGAACTTCAGAAGCTTTGAGTGAAAGGACCCCCTCCCCCGAACCCCGCGCTACGGTCGCCGCTGACACGACAATTGAGTTTAATTGTTCTGTCCAATTTAATTGCGTCACCCGCGACGAAAGGAGCACGCAACTGAATGTAATTGGACGCTGGGCGTACGGTCTCGCGTTACCGGGAGACTGTCCGGTCGGGGGGAAACACGCCGAAAACTGATACTGAGGCTTGCAAAATCGTTCTCGTTTTTTTCTCTCTCTCCGTCTCTTTTTCTCTTTTTTCGTCGCCCCAAGCTTTAATGGACGGATAATTCGACCCCAAAAGGAGGCCGGCAACTGATGCAGGACGATGAGGGCGTGCAATAAAGCTTTGGGTCCCTTCCAGCAAAGCTGAAGTTTTAATTTACGGAACCGTAGGCTTCCGTTCAAAAATCACATCAATCCTTGCGTCGCCTTATGAATAAATGGCCGCCTCATTTCTTCTATCTCTAGTAAAGGCTAGACAAAACTACATTTTCGTATCAAATTCTACTCCCGATGAGTATAATTTTTAGAATTGTAATAAAATAAAAATAATTCGAAAGGGTAGTTTAATACGAGGTTTCGTAATTTGGTTTTTCACAAAATCTGTTTTCTCGTACCCAGCTCACTAAATTACCAAGAAGTGTGTTTTTAGACACATTTTTAAAATAGAGCAAGCGTACATTACTTTCTCAGGTGTTTTTGAAGCACTCTGAAAATGTCTTCGAAAATTCAGCTTTCCTCTCCTTATATTCGTCCTCAGCTCTCTATTTTTTGCTTATCCTTCTGGCAAGCAGCGGAATACATCTGAGAGGACACCTCTCAGATAGAATAGTAAAAAATAATCTTCGAACAAACCTCAGGAATTGTCGATTTCAGTGGTAATTCAGTAGGTGGGAGAAATTCTCATTAATTATAACTTCGTAATAAATACTCTTATCCTTTCTTTTTTCTTCGTTCAGAATATATTATCTGTTTTTATTTCGACTCAATACTAAGTTAAGACTAGGCAGTTGAGTGCGAAAAGTCTCAATTTAAGAAGGACCCGCTGAGACTCTCCAATTTGGTCTTTAAAAAAAACGAATAAAGAACATCGGACGTGCTGAAACGAAATACGATGTTTCGAATTTACTGAAGTTGTAGTAAACGTCATGGGCGAACATGGCTGCACTGTCGTATCCAATATTTGCGGGGTTCAACGACTTTTTAACAGAGGGGCCTTTTAGCTAATTAAAATGGGCTCGATTTTTATTCGGTTAACAGGACCTCGCCCTTTCGCCGGCCTTTCCCGTCGTGAAATATACTCCCGAACGATATGTCCTTTTCATCGCCATAAATCAGAATTGTTTCTGCCATAAACTAATATTATAACGCCTGAGGGGGGAACCGCTTTTCAATGCAATACTCACATGATCTTCGATAAACAGATATCGGCCATTCAAGATGATAGATATAGATAATTATTTATTTCGAAACAGAAAAAAATTTAGAAGAATGTTAAGTTTAGTTTTCAGTGCAATGAATGGTGTTTCTATGTTTATACAGGCGTATTTCAGTCATTATCACTCTATTAGTACTACAGTCACGTACAGTACTGTCAGCACAGTATCGAAAAAGCACTGAAAATCAAATAAAATGAAGAAAATCGATTTATTTTGAACAGAGAATTTCTGACTGCTGTCTAGGGAATAATATCACTTGAGTCTGAAACTGTTGCAGATAGTTTCACGAATTTTTACAAATATTATTGAACTGTAAAATGCCGGTAACGCCGGTATTATTCGAAGTTAGGGAAAATAATTATTGAAATAATGGAAAATGTAGAGCAATTGAAGTCAATCGCAATACTTTACATCATTTTCTTCAGTTTAGAAGATAGAGTGGATAGAATAGCGTCGAGTAGCTGAGATTTTATTCTAGAGGACGCGGAATCGAGATTCCTCATCCACCTTCCAATCTCATCATTGGGTAAGAGAATCGCTAAAACTCTAGGCCCTTCAATAAAAGATTCGTCTGCCTTATTTCTATATATTGTATACTTACGGGAACCATATTAGCCTTGCGCAGCTCGTAAATATGTAAAAACTTGAAATGGAACTTCAAATGGAAGGGCCTAGATTCCACCATTTTCACACAAGTGAGTACTGACACAAGTACTCACCGGCTGACGTAATATCGCGCCGGTAAGACACGATTCCGTCCCGGATAATGGAATAATAACGACAACTAGATAAGAAATATGGTAAAAGCCACGTCAGAATTCGACAACTACGAATTCCGCTTATTTGAATAACAACGTTGTTTATCTCGTTGAAGATATCAGAAATGGAAATGTATTATTACATTTTTATTTATTTCTCATGCTGCACTGTGTAATACTCAATTGAATTCAAGGCTGTTTGTATATCTGGCTGTTTTACAGCCAGTAAAACGTGGATTATATTTCAACGCCATTAAGTACATAATCGGCCTGTCTTCAGCAAACAATGTTTATTGTAGTTCAATATTTTCAAACCAATTTGAAACGGCTCCTGATACGATTTGAAAAAGGAAAAAAGTGAATGGTATTCCGCCATTGCGCTATTGTTCAAAGCGAGCGAACAACGCCCACCGATCAAACGTTGGTTTCACGCCATACCTAAATAAGAGAGGTATTGTACTACCTGCAGCCCTGGGTATGTACAAAACAGACAGGTATAGAAGTGGCGGGCTTCGCACCTTCTCGGCTCTGTCACTCGCGGAAGACGAATGTCCTACGGTAGGGATCTCTTTGAAAAAAAAGAAGAAGAAGGATCTGTCAGCTCCTTACCTGAAACAGAAAAAGGAAAATGTCTTTATAGGTATATTACGGCGTTTTTTTTAAAGAGCCTAAAAAAATATGTACCTCGTACATCAAAGACGGTTTGATGTTCATGCCGCGCGGCAGTAAATGTTACAGTAATTGGGGGAAATATCTTTATTTTTTAAAAGTGATGTTCAACAACGCGACCGGCAACGACTACGCCGCCCCCACCGGTATAAGAGCAAAAACATTGAAAAACTGTGGTCTGAAATATTGAGATGATGCTAAATTGAAAAGGAAATGTACGCTGAAATTGTTGACAGTGCTGACAGAAAGATTTTACAGAGAGGCGAAGTCGCTCCCAACAACCGGGAGTGTGTTCAGGGGGGCAGAAATTGAAATTCTCCGAAATTATAAGAACTTCCAAAATTTGAAAATAAAAAACCTAAGAAAAACGGACTGACAGACTCATTAATTCCTAATTTTACGGACGAAAGATTCATACTCCGGGTCACGCGAACTTTTTTTCCTGCTCGAGCGCGGTCTCAATTCTTTGCGGGACGTGGGAATTTTTTCTGGGCCGTCGGACCCAAAACTTTTTCTTTTTTTTCGTCCTTTTGCAGCGGAAAAGTTGAAATAAGGTTAAGACAAGAGCGAACCTGCGGCCAACAACAATGAGGCTAACCAAGGTCTAATGAAGGGGATGGGGGGAGGGGCGCAAAAAAAGTGCTTCCTTTCTTAATTTTTGGCCAGTCAAGGATTATTTTTATGCAAGGACAATACAATAAAAATCATGCTGATTTTTGAAGATTTGTAATCTTATAAACACGAAATAACAACAGTGAGGTGTGCGGGAAATACCCATTAACATATGCGTTGTGCAACAATAATGTTCAGCATTTCCGACTCCACTTGCCCGTCCGACCTTAAGCGAAACCGTTCGCCATTGTCAGTAGCGAATAATTTGAATCGAACTAATAACAAGAGTAATGACCTTTATTTCAACTCAAAATCCTCAATCAGATCCTGTAGGATCGCGTAAATACAAAATAAAATCTGTAATCGTAGCACTCATTTGCAGTATATCATAAATTACATTCAAACTCATTTATAACAGCGTTTGTGCTTCCAAACTGTATATATTTTCACAGTTAACATATTACAATACTATTTTTGGTGCCAGTTTTTCTCATTTCAAAATACTCAAGTTTATATTCTGCCAAGAATGGAACGTGACCTCTGTGAATCTCATGCTACATACACACGCTGGCTTCGCCGGTGTCTTGAACGGCCAAAATTTATAAAGCAGTCTGTTGAAGCGACTCTTAATTGTCCTACTTCAATATACTTGAACTATTTCCAATGTTCGCATTACGAATGATGATTGAGTCAATGAAGATCATTTCTGGAGCTATTTTTGCGCACTTTAAATTCGTTCTAACATTTTTGCGGCTGGATTCCGAACCTTATACTTTTGTAGACGAATTCGATAAGGGCGTCTTGAGACCGCAAGATCGGGCCCCGTATTGCGCAACTCCCGCACCAAGAAGAAAAAAAACGGGACCTAGATCGACCCTATTCAAATTTCAGGCCTAAATCTAACAACAAAAACAGTTCAATGTCTCTGTTCTCAAAGTGGAACAAACATGGAACTATAGAAAGTAAAATTCGTACAGTGGAATCCGAATTTTTAGAGTACAACATTTGAGTATTCGACATGTCCACTATAAAATAATAAATCTGATATAATCTATACAACAGACGCACGCGCAGATTAAGCGTTCTAAATTTTTATCCGACATTCGGCCATGAATAATATATTAATAATAAATAATTCATGACCTATTAGTGCCCACATCCCTTTTCAATTTAAAAGTGCACGCAGAAATATATTCAGGAATATTTCAATTATGGAATAATATAAATCTGAAATAATTACTCTGAAAATTGGGCCCTGTGAAAATTTTACAACTGGAAAATCTGTACGACTTCGCTGTAAGTGTAGGGGCTACCTACATGCAAAGATTGGCTTATAACTATGTAGTTATAATACGTTCTTCATTCTTTAGCATAATATTCACGTAAATTTAGTTGATAAAAGTATGCAGGTTCTTTCAGGTATGCTGTGTAAAACTGCACTAATAATATTAGGTGCCGGAAAAGTGGCAGAGAGTTGTTGATAATATTGGTGAATACACAGTAGATTAATAATTAATGTTTCTTTTTTAGCCAAATAAAATAAATTCCAAAGTCAAAATGTTGATTACTTTTGGGGACCCCTAATATTTCATACCTCTGCAAACATGCCCAATCCAATTGACTTTCGTACGTGTATTTGTTGCTTCAGGTTTTTCGGAATTGTTAACAATTTAAAATCCTGGACTTGATTCGGTTTCGTACCGATTCCGCTATATGTGCAATTTTCCTTTGGGCATGCTCGACGTGAACAGTTTCCAGACGGCGCACTCTCGCTTTCCGCAGCCGGCGCGGTCGTCCCGCATGAGCCTAGAAGGGGCTCCCGAACCACTGAGCGCGCTCTCATTGTGCAAGCCCGTTGCATCAGGTGCGGAGCTGGGAGCACAGAGCATAGACCGGTCACGAACAAGCGGAGGCGACGCTCCAAGTCACGCGGTCGGCAAAGGTAAATTCGAACTCTCTCTATCTCAACTTCTGCCCATCCAGATGACTTGCGAGGGAGCAGAACCGTCTCGTCTGAGCGAATCGCTGAAATATCTGAAGAGAATATCTATCTGCACAAACAGGTTCGGAGATGTATAGCACAAATTGTTGAGACGCCTTCTCATAGTCCATCGACAAAGGAGATTTGTCGGCCTAGAAGACTCGTATGACCAGATATCCTCATATGTACGAAGTAAATATGTTGTACAGTTTCTTCTAACAGGCCTTTGGAAACATAAATTTAAAAGGAAGAAATTAGAAAAGACGAAAATCGCTGTCTCGAAAGTCGATTCGAACAGTCCGCTCGCATTGAAATGGGTATGGAGAAAAATGTTAGGTCAGAGTGTCAGTTGACTATCCGAAAACATGTAAGCTATCGAAGAAAATTACGCTGAAATAAGGCGGACTGAAATGAAAATTTTTCACATTTTCCTACTGTTGCGGCTGGCTTTCAGAATTTAATAAAAAAATTAGGCCTTCATATTTCAATTTTTGCAAAACTGTCTACATCTTCAAGTCACGTAGATAGCAAAGGTAAATTCGAACTCTCTCTATCTCAACTTCTGCCCATCCAGATGACTTGCGAGGGAGTAGAACCGTCTCGTCTGAGCGAATCGCTGAAATATCTGAAATATCTGAGCTTTGTTGATCCTAGAAGACTCGTATGACCAGGAATGGGGTCTAAAGCGAAGGAATCATAAAGCGACTTACGCGATGTCCGACCTCAATTATTGACAGACAATAGATAGTCTGTAGAATACCAAATCGTTTACCGGTGTTTAGGACCGAGCAGAAGATACGAAAATCTTCGAGATTTGCGAGGTTCAGAAGAAGATATTACTGCACTGTAAACGTGAACAGAAAGCCAAACAAAGTCCAAGAAGAATTGACTAACGGAGTTCTACTGACAAAATAAAACTGACTGAAATAATTGAACCCAACTAACCGGTAGGTGTCGCGAGGCGTTTTCTTAATGAAACGGCCTTACAACCAGGATTATATCACAGAGAGGACAATTTACAATACGAAAAAATGAAAGAGAAGACTGAAAAAACGCGGAAGCTGTCTCGATAAAAGATGGTATTGCAGAGGGGAAGCCGCTTTAAATGAGGGGAACCTTTGAGGGTGACATTTCGTAGGCCATTTTTCTGTAAAAAATATCGCTCCGTACAATATGAGAAGGTTTTTTATGGCGAGGGTCCCGACAATGGTCCCGCGCTAGTCGGGTCTAACGACACCCCCTGGGGCTGTAAATTGAGGAAGTCGCATTTCAGCTTGTGGATCCAGTCCAAAGGTGTAATAGGGTCTAATATGTGGGCGTAATACAGACGGAAAGTGTAATAATGCGATCCCGCTTTGAACGGCAGAGTTTCAGAAAGTAATGGGCGGACTGGATGCCTTCGCTTCCGGGGATACATCCCGGTCCTAGGAGAATCGTGCTATTGTACGACGTCAAATCCGACGCTATTTAAATTTCAGATTTTACAAATGTCAAACTCTTTCCCGACTCAGAGTTTCGTAACCGTCCGAAAGGGCGATCGAGCGCGGTTGAAGCGGCGGCGAACGAAAATGGATTATTCGAAGAACAGAACTTCCGGAATTTTTTAATCAGAAAAAAAGTGCGGTGCCTTACAAATTTAATTTGAGGCAATATTCTAAATCTTAGTGGACGCCTAAGCAAATATAAAATATTTTATGGTTCAACGAGGATTCGTCGTTCTACTGGTAGGAGTAGGAGACCTCCATGAATAATAAGGAAATACTACTGATGACGACGAGAAACTGAAACCAAATTGACCATTAAATTACCAGTCAATCAGTATTTAGTTGCCTTCCAGCCGTATTTATCGACTTTTCGCACCGCCTTAACACAGGTTAAGTTTAATTATGGATCTATTTCCAAACTATTGAAGTAATTCCATGGCCGTTTGCTAGGCCGGTTTGGGTACGCGCCATCGTCATACAAACATTGTTGCACTATGTAAGTGGTCTATAATCCGGATTTCATGAAACATTTCATAGAAAATTGCAGCTGAGTGATTTTCCCGCTAAACTGAACATGAATGCTCGGTAAGTTTCGCTGTTCCGAACCTTGAGAAATATAGAGATTTTAGCCCCTGACCAAAGGATCCTGCAGTGTACAAACTTCAAATAAGTTCCCGTGAGAAGCAGTTAACTTTCGTCAAGGACTTAAGACCGGCTGGTAAACGTCACAGCGTTTGTTGAAATTGCTGCGAGGGGCAGGAGCAGGGGGAAACAGGAAGGACGCGTATCCTCGGCGAGGTCCAGAACGGACCCGAATTGTCCGATTTCGGCGTTCAATTCACCAGAAAATGATGGGCATTTCATGGGGCAAACGATTCCGTTATGTTAAGTTATGTCCCCCCCAAAACGGTACAACCGCCGACCGGCCAGATTCTTCGGTCTTTTCCAAAAATGTCATCATTCCAAAAAAAGATCAGTATACTTTGTATAGATATTTCTACCGGCCAACTACTAAAAGAAAATTCTCACAAGAGTTAATCCTAGAAGATTTATCTACCCGATTAGTAGTTAGTAGATTCGTTTAATACAGTGTTATTCGTTTAACACGAAACCATGGGAATCGTATTTTTTTTCGCGTTGCATTATTTAATCAATTATTAATTATTCAATCAAATTTCAGAGCGGACAGTCGCGCAGGGCGTGATCCCATTCTGCCACTTCCGCGCATGCGCATTTCGACTGGTCCGAAGAGGCTGCCAGGAAAGTCTCTTTCCAATTTCACGTTCACGTCTTCATCCATACTTTTATGAGAAACTGACGGGAAAATGTTCAAAGTGAAAAATAAAATAATATTCCGCATGCGAAAAAATACGAAATTTTGTTATGCGAAAAAATAATTTCGCATATTTCCGCCGTGTATGTGCGCGAGTCTAAACTCGACGGCCTAAGCCGGGAAAATATTGTCGCGCCCATCAACAATAATTAGTCTAGATAAGAGGGATCTAATTTAAAAGTGATATACGGCCCGGTCAAATTGTCTATGCTTGGTGATTGCCAGAGGTGGGCGGACAAGTCATTGTCGCATGCCCACGACCTCCGTCCGCGATTAGTATCGGTCCTCAACGTTGTAACTGTAATAGTCGGCAATTTGACAAAGAGAAAGAGCCATTGTAATAATTAAAATGGCGACTTCCATTTCGGATTGACCGAGTGGAATTTCCATACGCTCCCGGACACATGGCTGCGACAAGTAGGAGCCTTTAATCGATTCACAGCCACACCTAGTGGGGAGATTTTAAAACTAAAATATATTCAACACATTATTTACATTTTAATATCAATTTTATGCCAGACCAGTTTCAGCTTCTCACTAACAGTGCACTGTGATTGTTTTCGATTCCTATTATATGGCTTTGATTAGAGTATCTTAAATTATATATTGATATCCTCATATGTACGAAGTAAATATGTTGTACAGTTTCTTCTAACAGGCCTTTGGAAACATAAATTTAAAAGGAATAAATTAGAAAAGACAAAAATCGCTGTCACGAAAGTCGATTCAAACAGTCCGCTCGCATTGAAATGGTTATGTGGAAAAATGTTAGGCCAGAGTCTCAGCTGACTATCCGAAAACATGTACAAAACTAACTGACTGAAATGAACATTTTCACAATTTTCCTACTTTTGCTGGCTTTCAGAATTTAATAAAAAAATTAGGCCTTCATATTTCAATTTTCCGAAACTGTCTACATCTCCTTCATGCCGCCCCTCGCAAAACTCACCGTCTTATGGCATACATCTTTTTAAGTACACATTTATCGTGTATATATTATATGAATATAATGAAAAGAAGATAATCGTGCGTCCGATGATCAGGATTGAAATAATGCGTTATAATCAATTGGCCCGTTGTTGAGTGGCGGTCAACCCGAGGTCAACTCTCAATCAATTTGGCGATTTCGGGCCCCGAATTGATATCTGGTTTCTATTTTCAGGCCGGTGACTCAATCTCGAAGCCTTTGTCTTTTCCGTACGCCAATAAATCCCAACGCGTAACGGCCGAGTGAGATCATCGTCCAAACCCAAACGATATATCCATTTCGTCGTAGGCCTGATTGATTCCGCCGTCGCGACGCTACCCCCAGAAACCTCCCACGTCGCCTTGTCATCACGATCTAGGCACAACATGTGGGCAAAGCGCCGTATTTGAAAACACATGATTGTAATCTGACGAGCGTACCGGAATTACAGACATTTGTAATGGAAAATTACTCTATCAAAAGAGCTGTGTCCGGATCTCTATGACCTCCTATATCGATCTCTGTTTTCACTGAATGCGGAAAATCCACCAGTTAAAGGCTAACAATTCGGTATCGGTATGCGGAAAGGTGAGCAACTATAAGGCTATAAAAAATGGTTATAAATAATAAAAGTGAAACCAGCGACAATAGAGCGGTTAATAGTAGATTTATCAGAGTATTAGGCCGGAAATTGGCCCATCTTCGTCAGTTTCTGAAAAAAACACGGAAAAAGCAGCCTCTTCGGAACACTGGGAGTGCGCATGCGCGGAAGTGGTAGAATGGGATCACGCCCTGCCACGATGAGACCACGAAGTCATCAAATAATTTGAAATTTGTGATTGAATAACTGATAAAATTGAGTATATCAACGATATGAAACATCGAATGAATCAACTCCCTCAAAATAATTCCACACAACGTATAATTTTTGCATAGAAATTATCCCTTTCAGACTAATTATTTAAGAACGGTGTGAATTTCATTCATAACTCCCCTGCCGATAATTCAATTCGTCCATTGTGTATACCCGTGCTGATAATTAACAATTAACTGAATAATTGTAACAGTCAATATTGTAATTATAATTTATGACTTCATCAACAAATTGTGAAATTGGGTGCAGCCACGCAAGGCAGCGTTGCGATAAGAGAATGCTAATGGGGCGATTAAAAGTATTGCCTGCAGTCGTAGGCGACAAATAAGAATTAGAGTCCGAGAATGTAACTCATTGTTTGCTGAATAGGACTCGACTCTATACAGACAACAGATTATATGTAAAGTGCCTCTTTCATGTTTCGCACGTATGATGACTTGGCATAACAGGAACTTGAATTAATTTCTATTCACTTTCTAGGTGGTGAAGTGCACAGGACTTTAGTGCTGAACAAAGTATTACGGGTTTTAATTTACAAAACCTAGAAAAGAATTTCAGCAAGAATATTGGAATCCTTCGGTTAGCAGAGCGTTTTGTGAACGCTATCGGCGTGATATCCTTATATTTTAGAATAGGAGGAAAACAGCTCCGGAACGGTTCCGTACTGAAACAACGTTTAGGGTAATAATTTTTCGACCCCACACAACCGGTCCTGTTCTGGGCACCAATTTAGTCTCATTACCCGAGGCGCAAATGACCCCTCAGGTTAGCGTCCGTTTAACGACGCCCACTTAGCAGCGTCGAAAGGAGTCGAGGCCGGGAAAAAGAAAAGAATTAAAAGGAAAATAACTGTTTAAATTGTAACTAATGTTGACTGCGTTCGACCTCGAGGACCGTTTTTTCAGGCTGGAACAGTTTCCACTCGCGTAAAACGGTCCCCAATAAGACGGTATACGGCGCCGAAAGGATGCCCCACCGGCAACCGACGTAACGATACTGAAGATAGCGAGAAACCGATAACGGAATATCGCAAGAATGCTGACCTAACCTAATTGAAACTGACATAACCTATGTTGAAAATTAAAATCCAGGGAGATTCACATTATATTTATGAAGTTCTACATTTCTTAAACGTTACAGAAAAACTCTGTTAAACATTTCTTCTATACAAAGTAAATATATGTTTAACACTGCACATACAAGAATGTCGTTTTTCTTCTCGTAAAGTCCCCAGTGAATAAATGTTAAATAACAGTAAACGACACGCCTATAAATCCCAGTTTAGCGAGAAGATGAACTGAGGTATAATTTCTGTCAGATTAAAAAGGACGGTGATAATTCTATATACAGTATCAGGAAGAGAATTTACATAATTTCATGCCCAATGTTTACATACAGAATTTATGCCCTGCCCCCTTAAAAAGCCTCCGTTGAATACGCTGAAACGCGTGTCGTACAAAGCGAACAAGTAACCGGTACTTAGTAAAACGTTAAGCGCGCGGGGATATCCATAACAGGCCGGTTTCAACGAGCCTTTTCTTCTGGTGCACGTAAATAAATTCAACGTCTAAACAGAAAAAAAAACCTCCGACTTCGATTCAAATGCAGGTTTATCTTCGTTCGGGCAAAAACAAAGCGCTCTGCAGAAGAAACGCGGAAGCCCGACGTTCAAAGTTGGGCCGTGGCCGAGGCCTTGACACGTATCAGACGGTCCCCCGTCGTTTCAGTCTTTTTAGAACGTTCCCCCCATTATCGCATCGCGGACGTTTATCCGGCGTCGCGACGGCTTCGCCGGCCCCCGGCGGTCGTGTCCCATAAGAAAAGCCTCATTTGCTATGCGGCTCGGAAGGGGTGAGGGGAAGTTCCTCCGGGGGCAGAAGAAACTAGACGGATGGCAGCAATAAGAAACCGAAGACGAGGGAGACTTGAACGCAGCAATCTTGAGGGACCAATTGAAATTCACACTTTTCAGATACAGTTTTATTGGTGTAGAATTCTGAACGAGACAAGAGTGATGTCTTAAGGGGATGGTATCTTCGACCGCTTCAAGGAGCTTCCCACGGTCCTTTCTCATAACAAAGGCGCTCAGTTGATTATTCTAGCATTTATTATTAAAATACTTCAATCGCGACAAAGATAGATGACCTATCTAGTTTGGAGAATATTGTACTGAGTAGGACGTACTTACTCTCATACCCGCGAGGCCCCACCGCCAACGACTGTCAGGAGTTATTCTTAGCGGACTCAAAAGACCGCATACCCCAAACTTGTTTATAAGAAGATAAACGTTATGAAACGACTTCAGGTTTGTGAGGTTCAACAAATGCGGTAATACAGAGTGTTTAAATAAGGTTGACTGCGGAAAGGAGTCAATAGATCATACGCGACACTGATTAGCTCCGTATTCAGTCTGTTGGCAAAACGAACTGCGCCGAAAGCAGCGAGAACTGTCGGGGAACTCCAGCCCATATCTTTTACCGGTGTTGTCGGTTTAAATCACGGGTGGTTTTTTTTTCTACCCGAAAACGAATTTACATAATTTTACACGTCCAATGTTCGCATCCGGAATTTATGCGCTGTCGACCCACCGTTGTATATACGACGTTGAATGCGGGTTACACGGAGAATAACAGGAGGAAGTACGGTAAGGTCGACACTGGGGTGTTCAAAACGGGTTCAACGAGTTGAATTTGGAAATTATCCATAGGATGTGATCTGCGTGATCATCTGAAGAGCTGGCGGCCAAGGATCTTTAAGACAGTGGAAGGACCTTCTGCAAAAAGAAAGAGAACACTTTCCGGACGGAAATTCCAACGGATCTCCCGTCGACATTTAAACGGCCGGGTTCCCGGAAAAAAGCCGGAACTTGTCCGGGAAGCGACCGGGACTTTAATTGCGCCGCGTCTGGGCTTCAATTAAGTGGAAGCTGCCGAGAGACCGCATTTCTTTTACACCTCGGAGGGAAAAGACCAACCCACTCGGGGTTCGGAACAGGGACGTATGTCCAGTTCATCAGGAGCCGACACGTACCAAACTGCTTATACTAAATACGCACGATTCGTGGGTATATAACCCACTAGGGCTAAATTTGCTCGCAGCCACCCAACCACCCTTGCGATTGTTGTTCTTGGTAACAGTACACAGATCTACACTGGCACTCGAAGTTCGCCTGCTGGGAAGTGGAAGAATGGGATCACGTGCTCCCGCTTCAGACCACGAGATAAGTGCAGAGATAGCAGTACTTTTCCCACTATCTCTGGGACAAGTGGTTTAAATTTTTCTCTCCGCGAGGTCCCTTCTACCGTGTATGTAAAACGAGGAAATTTATCCCTTACACGATTAAGATATCAAGTTTGGGAGCAAAACTTTCGCTGATGCCAACCGTACGGGAGAATGAACTAACCATAACAGACGGGCATATTACGGCCTCACTAATTTAGAGATCAACAGGCTTAACTGTCGGGCTAAAGAAATTTAGCGGCGATGGCTTTGGATGAGCTTAGACAAATCAAAACGTACTTGGTCAAAATATGTCCGACCCGTTGGAATTTAACCATTCCGTTCCACATAACTCCCAGGGAACGGATTAATATCCGGCATTGGACAATGACTGGGTGTACCCACTGCCAAAGAAGGAACCGGGGCCCGGTATTCCCCATTCGGGGCGAACCCCGGCCGAGGTTGACGACCGGTACCGTCCACGGGTACCACTATTAATATTTATTAGCGCCAGCCAGAAACCTCATCAACAACCGCCCGCTAATAATATCGTTAATCCTTATCCGATTTTCATTCGGCTCTTACGGTAACGGTGCGTGGGCACTGCGAATTAAGTGCGCCCCACATTCGGAACAATTACACACTAAGACGTAACACTAAGAACTGCCTTCGCATGTATAAGTCGCATGTACATTACAGTAGCTGTGACAGCAGAGGTATAAAACTACTCCCTACACCACATGACGTATAACACTAAACAATATCCCACACAAATATTAGGGCCCACACCTCAGGCCCACCGACCAAATTATCTGTTATCCATCTGATCTGTTAATCCAAATCTCTCGTTTAGTGTCGTTACAACAAGTAGATGAGTAAAGCGTATAACGGCGTGGATATATATGCGGTCCATAGTTTTCGGAAAACCATTATATTTCAAATGCCAATCCTGTCAGCTCAGCCCCGCTGGGAATAAGAAAATCGTGGGTCGTTCAAAAATCAATTATGCCCAACGTCCCATTCATCAAACGGCCTCGAACGAAGCGCGTTTCAAATCCGAACTGGGCCCCAGTGCAACCGGTGCACCGCGGCGTCCATTAATCACGCAGTCGTCTTAACCAATCAGCGTTAGCCAACTCTACGCCGAAAGCAGATTACGACATCTGTTTTGTGCCCTCATGCCGCACCTCTGAATGTTTCTTAAAATCAATTCCGGCAGTCCGGAAATGAGTTGGCATGGGAGAGCTTCCGGCGCGGATTTCGATTAATCCCGAGTTATGGACATTTACGGCACAAGAATTATGCACGGACTTATGCAAATTTCTATATTCATATTTCGTAGTCCTCCAGTTGTCCCGCCAGTTGAGAATGAATTACGAAAATGTTAATCCGGACACTACAGTTCATATTGTCACAAACCGTTTAGTAATGATATCGCTGTCGATTTTAATTATGAAGGTATTAATTTTACGTTCAGTTCCGCTGCCTATTTCCCATCCATGACGCGATACTCATTCGATCGGCGCCATGTGTATATAATGGTAAAAAACCGGTAGCGACGCCGTTTAAGTAATTACGAACATAAGAACCCGTATTATTGGTTGTAATGCGATCGTTTATGGCTTTCTTTTTCGACCTCTCACTATTAGACGAATTTCGAAACAGATCTTCGCCCGAGTCCGAAGCGCGTAACCGAATGCCGCCTCTCACGGCGTCCGTCCTTGGGCGAGGCAAATCTGGGACCAATTAACGAAGGCAGAAATTAAGAAGCGAAGAGAAGGAAAAAAAAGATGAAAGGAGAACGAGAAGACAACAATTAGAGTATTGGGCGTGTAGACGATAATGGACGGCCGACGGGGGGAGAACAATGAGACGCGATTGTCTCGCGAAGAAAACATTTTACTTGCAGATTTTGGCGGGTACCGGAAAAGCGTCGGCGTTCGCCAAATCGCTTGGCAACGACGCCCAAACGCCAGTTCACAGCCAGGGAATATAAGCGAAGGTGCAGACGTCGTCGGGAACGAGCGTTTACTTCAATTTCAACAACGCTTATTATCCGTTGAGCTTCAATCTTGAGGCTTCTCGCGCCCGAAACGCCAATAAACTGCAATGAACGGTTGTATAGCCCGGATGAAATGATTCCTTTACATCAGTCATCACGGAAGTTTTAGTCTTACTGAAACTTGTCGGGAAAACTACATAAATATATTACAAATTTATTTTTTATCCCATACTTCCGATAATCTACTGTCAAATGACAAGCGGTCGAAACCTCTGAAGCGGGCGTTCAAAAGTGATTTTGTTCCTACAATTCCTACAGGTAAGATAACATTATCCGGACAATCGGTAAACTAATTTTGGGAACAAAATACAGAATAAGAATAATAAAATTTAAATTATCATAAGATGGTTCGGTCTATTTTAGACCTGTTTAGCTGTGTGAAAGTTTTGCTCTCAATATTGTCCGGCGACTGGGTTGCTAACATTAACTTGTGAACTAATTTATTCCTCTATAAATTATTCCTCTCGGCGTTGGCTCGTTCTCACCAGCGGTTTCTCCCCCGCGAAGTTTCGTAAGTTCGTAAGTTCTCCCGCCGGCGGGAGAAGCCTCGATCCAGTCTTATCTTATTACAGTGGACGCGAGGTATACTGAAATACAGACTGCGGGCGTTACCCGTAGCGTTGTTTGAGATTGTAGTGGTACGCTATCACCCTCCTACTCCTCCACCACCTCGGGGTTCCGTTATGCCGCCGGGTCTGCTTTAGGCGGGCAGGAAGTCGGTACGTGAGGTACGAGTGTGTACGACCCGAAAATAAAAAAAAAAGAACGAATAAAACAAGACGAAAACACGGGCCACTTCATATGCATCTGAATGGGGGTTTAAACGCGGTGTTTACCCGGTACACGCCGTGGGGGCTCACTCTCTCGAACCCAAACCGAATAAACGACTAATATTGTCCGAATATTTCGAAACTTTCGACCGTACGTCGGGTGAGAAACCTTTAAAACGGGGACGCCGATAAAGTTTTGAATAACAACAGCCCAAAGCGATTCTTCTGCGTACTGAAATTATCTTCCTTTCCCCGGTCCATCGAAATTTGACTAATACTACTTGTTTAAAAAAATAACATTGGGTAACACTGACCTTCGAAACACAAAAGTTGTCAAAACATAATTCTTAACTCATTCCCAGGAGTAAACCTTATACTGTTGAAGGCTTACTCAATTACAAGGCTTAAATAAAAACCTAAAAATTCATTTAAATTTGTATTTCAATCTAATCGTGTTATAGACACTACTAATGTTCTATTATAACTGAAATCAATGGACGACATAAATTGACGTCTATATTCTTATTTTCGAAATCGTATGAGCAAACATTAAACTCGATTACAGTAACAAACGCCAATATTAATCGAATGTCCGGGGAGACATGAATTTTCCTATAGGGTTTGGAACGCGACAGCGCTCCTTCAATTTTCCTGGTTTAAGGCTAGACCGATTTCAGTGAATGCTGGCATTTTTTACAGTCCCGCACTATCCCGATGATCCTTTGGGCAGAATCTTCAGGGATGACTTCTCCCGGTAATGGGATCGTCAATTAGCTCCGAGATATAGAGGACCGTTTAATGACTCCATTACACGGCGCCGTTTGAGGGTCCACTCGGTGAAAAATTGGAAAACACGACTACTGCACCGAGTAAAGGGCACGAAAGTAGCGTATAGTAAAGAAACTATACAAAAAGAAACCATCGCCCCAGGCATATTAATTTATTCTTAGGGTCAGAAGGGATTTAGTTACAGACAATTTAATAGCTGTCAATACTATGAGATTGTTTTTTTTCAATCCACACCAATTAGGACTAAGCTATGAAATTGAAGTACCGAAACGATGTTAAGGATAGCATTTAAATCTATGTCATCAGATAGTAGGGAAGATTTATGGCGAAATAATCAATACCGGCATTATATAACTTAATGATTACAACTTAATTTTCTGTTAAGACTGATTAACACGAAGTCCGGATTTGGACCCAGCAAGCGATAATTGACAAGACACTGAAATAACATTTAAACCCAAGAGAGTTTATTGGCTGTAGATAAATTGTAAAAAGTGGTATTAAAATATCGAATATAATTTAATTTGAAATCAGAATGTGATATCGTAAACTGGCGAGAAATATCAAATAATCTTTATCTTGCCGCGAACTCAAGTGGTTCGTGCTCACCGTTCGATATTCTAATCATTTAATGCCAAACGCGACACACGTACTCGAATTAACATTACAGTGTAACCCATTTTCATACGACATCTCAGGTACGAAGAAATGCGCAATAACAGTTATCAAACGCGGTTTATCGGACTACAATTAAGCGGTTTATGTTAGAACGGATCGTTTTCCAGTTCCAACATTTCAACAATCAGAGGCATGCCGAATACGGACGTACAGAACTAAACACATAATATTTAAGTCTGTTTTCAATAGAAAATGAACAAACATTCATTTAGACCTAGATAAATGTTAAAAGCCTACGCATAATTCATAGTAATACAATAGTCTCCACTAATTTATTGAGGGAATGCTACCGAAGCCCATACCGATCTGGCGTAATACCAAATCGCCGAAACAGAGACAGAAGAATCACACCATCTGGCGGACTCTCAAATATGTGTAATTAATAGTAATAATATTCTGAAAAATGTATATATATATATATATATATATATATATATATATATATATGTGTGTGTGTGTGTGTGTAGAAGCCAAATCGGCCGAAGGGCTTGGGGCGTTATTAGAGGTGAAAGTGAGGTACCGAACTCAGGTACGGGGAGCAGGAGCAGGTAGGTATACCTACCTACGACGGGGCCTCGGTACAACTTCCGGCGGGCTGCCTAAGCCCGGCCTCAACGATCTAGAAGGCAGGTGTTGCTCCGGCTCAAAACAGCTGTCCCTCAGCAGAGAGAAAAATGGATCGCGTGCACGGCCCCGGGCATTCCTGCCGGGGGTTCAACACCCCAAATTATTCGGGCCCTCCATTAAATTTAAAGGTCTCTTCTAATGGAAAATCGGAACGGGCGAAAAAACACTCCGAGGAGAGCAAAAAAGCGGTGGGCGATACGGAAATCGCGAGCGAGATAAAGTGATATCGCATTCCTTCTGAGTAGAATATTAAGGCCTATTATCGTCGAATGAACTATCGCTATGGTTTTACCATTTAAATTAAGATTACTCCATTTAAGAAAAAACAAGGAATTTGAATTAAAGTATACAGTGAAAGGACGCATCGCGACCAGTACAGTATATGTACTGTAATGTGTAGACATCCCTAGACATAATTGATGACTGAAAATTATTTTTGAACAAATCGCTTTCTTAAATAATTTTCGCGGTGTTGTGAGACCTATAAGTAACATTTATATAGTTTGCGTCGTTTTAAACATATATATTCTGGTTTGGATACGTTATAAATTGTATGCTCTAGGCCTGAAGTGCTGGAGTGATTTTATGATCTTGTTAGGAAAGTGGATATTACTGTTAATGAGACATTTCTATATTTGATGAAATTAAATGAAAGATGAATATTTGGAGTGCCCCGCGGCGCCAAAAGCGCTACCGCAACTCGAAGGTAGCCCCCCGACGTCTACGATTAATTCGATGTCTGGAAACGTAACAGAAGTCCAGGCGGGTAATGCGGATAACGTGTTCGTCTCCGGGAGACAAAAGCTGGAGGGAAGCGTTTTTTGTGTCGACCCAGAGCCGGGCCGCCGCTATCGTCCGCCGCCACTAAAATTCGGCCCTTTTAAGGGCCACTCGTGCCCGGGCTGACAGAATCGCATTAGTGGGGAGGGGGCTACAGGCGACCACTTTGTGGCCCTACCGCTCCACCCCTGTCAACTCTAAGTGCCGGACCTAGTTTATTCCGTTATTAATTGTTTCCCCGCGAGACTGGTTTACGTAACCCGGGTATTCTGGTTCTAGACAGTTTAAGGGAGGCCCGACATCCGGACGGGCCCTGAAACGGACTCCAACGGACGCTTTCATATTCTTCCGAAACGAGTGCCGCACTTCAGTGATAAGGTTGCCTCCTGTCTGCGTGATTAGGCTCGAGTTGGAACAAAAAATTAAACTACCACCGAACGACCTGCATTAAATAACGACCCCAAATAACTGAAGACGATTCAAGAAATTAATAAAATAATATAGGGTCAAATGAGGCCCACCAAAAGTTAGAAATATACTGGGAACAGGACTGTGTTCACAGTTGTACTGGGTAGAGACCAAGTATTGCGCATTTCTAGAGATATAACCGAGACAACATTTCGGTACGCCCACGTTAAATCGGTCGCCCGTCCCCCTACCGCTACCTGTAATTACCTCGGGCTCGAGCCGCGGTCCGTTGTTTCATAATGTCAAAAAGCTCACTTTCTATAACGAGGTTAATCGGCCCGAGTTCATGGCTCCTTACCTCCCACTACCCGAAGGTAAGTAGGAACGACAGCAGTCGCCTAATTTGAACGCGCATTCCAGCCGGCGGCTTTCAGACTCGAGGCGAGTCCATTGTGCAAAAGAATTGGTTCTTGCCATCGTGCATCTGCATGCGGTTTGTCCTTCCGTTAGACTGGATTCGGCTGTTCGCCATATACACGGATTCTCAGTTCATTCTCCAACGACAAACTGCAGTAATCTATATATACAGAGGGCTCCAAAAAAATGTATCCACTGTTTAAGAGTCCATAACTTGCAAACTAATTGACGGAGTTGTCTCATTTTTGGTGAAAAGCTTAAAGTCCAACTTAAAGATATCACTGTAGGTGTTCGAAATGGTCACCATTAACATCCACAGACAAAAGATGCCGCCGAACTGCAGCACGAACTACTGGATATTGGCACTGTTTGATACTCATTTCGCCATTGCCGTTGAAGCTCATTAATGTTTTCGTACTTAAAATACCACTTCAAAACTGTCTTCCTTTTATCGAATGTAAGCCTTGCGCCAGCCACGTTTACTCGAGTAACAAGGTACAACTGACAACAAAACACTGACTATCTGGCGACTGTCATCTGACAAAACAAAACAACGCAATACAACTCTTGTATGGCGGTTGCCGGAACTACAAACTATAACACTACCAAAAATGAGACAACTCCGTCAATTAGTTTGCAAGTTATGGACTTTAAACAGTGGATACATTTTTGGACCCTTCTGTATATATACCTCAGTGAAAATACAGTGACCAAGTGTCTCCGCCTGCTACTGAAGACGGCTGAACCCAGTATTGCAAACCACCAAGCGAGGAGAATACAACTCAACAGAGTACAGTTCAGTAATTGGCGCTAAAAAATATGATTTTATTCTCCTGTCTCCCGGTTTCTGCTCATAACAATCCCGAACTTTTCAATTAATAGGGAAAATATCCGTTTCCGGAATTAAGGCGGTTGGCGGAAATTTATTAAAACAACGCCCCAGCAAGATCTTTGACCGCGGTCCACCTTCGTGTCCGACCGACAACTCCGTGCGATCCGATATCGGAGCGAACGTCCGGGAAAGGTCGACGTTGGGCCGTGGTGTTGGGGCGAGGGGGTGGGGAGTACGAACAAGAATAGATCTGGGATTAACGGAAACTCGATTTTAAAAAGGACGGCCGTGGTTTACCGTTAACGGCGTGCGGTCAACAGGATTGCTTTTCTTGGCCGGTACTAGGACGACGGTGCTAACATCGCGTCCCACATTCCGCCTCGGACCATTAGCCTGGACGACCGCTATTAGTTTCAGGCCAATACCATCCGACCATGTACCACTTTGCTGACATAATATCGGCCGGGATTTATAGCGGGCACCAACTCGGACTGGCTAAACGCGAGAGACCAAAATGTATAAAAAAAATTGATATACAGGCACTGACAGTGGAGTGCATTAATGATACCTCAAATTGTAATTAAATAGTTATTTAAAGACAAGAGTTTGGCTTTATGGGACTGCACGGGCTGTCCTCTCAGCCATGATTGCGACCCGTCGCCTCCACATGGAAAACGTAATGACGAGCGGTCGTGGGCGAAAGCGGGTCGGAACGAATTCGGAAAACAAATCCACGATTTCGTAGACGGAAAAGAGAGTCCACGAAACTTCCCGCGTTATTCCGTACGAACAAAAGCCGGAATAACGCGAGGACAATTTTCGTCTCGTTCTCACGTCCGGCCGGAATGATTCGTGCGATCCACAATCGTGAACAGAGCGTGGACGGCATCTCGGCGTGTCCAAAGTACGGGTATTATTTCAAGAAGTCGGTAAGGTGACAGAATATCGCATTCATCGTGTGTGTTGGCCGTTATCGTATCGATAAGATTCTAAATTAAATCATAAATGCCTTATTATACTTCGAGTATCTAGACAAATACCGTACGGTAAGAAATCGTTCGCGATGCCTACAAACCTGCATACCGTCCCCAATATGTTACCGGGATCGGACCTGACGTACTAGTTTTATGATACTTTATTTTCTTGGCACTGAAATTCTGGGACAGTGCCGGTGCAATATTTTACGACATTTAACGACACCTCGAACAATTGTTGGAGCCGAAGTAGGGGCGGGTACTTCTTCGACTTTAACCCAGGTCGGGTGCGGATATCGCTTCGGGGTTACAATTGGAGGCGGAGGGGACAGAAGTGTCTTGTACCTGCGGTACCCGAACACCTGTTACAAAAGACTCCCCGGTAGCTACCTGGACCGATCTTCCGATCGCGGAGGGTTACAAAAAAAAATATTATCTTTATATTTCGGCAGAAAGTCTGGGGCTCCGAACTCAATTCCGAGCCCTTATCGGGATCGGGACATCGCGGCCGGCTCCAGAAGGAAACCGCCGAAGGGCCGATGGATACAAGCAACAAAGAAATCCGAGATACCGTCGACAAAATATCATATCCAACACATATTAAGACCTGCAGCACGTTAGAGACAAATTTTAAACGATAATGAGACGCATGACCCCGGAAATCAAGGAAGCACTGGGTATTTAACGCCTTAAGAAGACATTTCAACCCGTTGTCTGATCAAGTATGCGGTGATTCGACATAACGAAGTCTTTCTACGGTTTTACGAGGTTTAATTCAACGGTACGAACATTTTATGTAAATAAAAGGGAAAGAGAAATATTTTACGCAAGCAACCCGTGGAAGCCTCCCTTTGAAAGCACGAATGGAATCGGGACATACCCGTAATAAAAACAAAAAGAATTAATATTAAAACCTCTCCGAAACTTAAACGGCAAAATCTATTGTTTGGTGGGAGTTTCAGGAGCGTTGACATTTCGGGTTGCGTAAGCTATGTGCGCATAATCCGAGATTGCAATTGCAATAATGGATTGCACAATGACGACGCCGGTATCCTTGAATTATAAATAGAACTGGAGTATTTGCAAAACATTTAATATCACATTCTGGACACGTCCCATTGTTTTCTCGGAAGTACAATTATAGATTAAATTGCGCCTCAGCGAATCCAGATTACCGGGTTATCAAAAGGATGTTCGGAAAATAATCGATATACAAATTAATATTGAATTGAGTTTATTCCAACTAATATTCCGTATATTTATAGTCGTTAAGGAAAAATTATTTTAATCCCGCTTTATTTTAACAGCTAGCCAATTCAACATTTTCAACGCATAAATTATAGAACGAGAATTCAATGCAATTTCGATTAAATTTACGTATAACAACGATTATTACCCAACGTCGGACACTGCAATGGAAATTACAATAATGTGAAAAGTAGCACGATTGAAGTACTCTCCAGAGTGCATAGACTTGATTGTAACGAGGTAATTGACTTTGATCATGAAATTACAACAGATCAAGGGTGAAAAGCATAAAACATGCTCTGTCTATTTATCTTACAGACATTCCAGCTGTGCTTTAAGACTTTAAATAATTAAGCAGAGAAATGATTGTGCAAATCTACAGGAATTATTCATGAGACATCGGCAGTAAGTGATGCTAATGACTGGTTTTATTTCAACTATAACTGAAACGACAAAGAGTGCTTTGGCAATCGAAATAATTTCTTACTGATATAATTATTGGCAGAAGGCAGGAGGGCACGGTGAAGAGGACTCTCACGTCTGAAGGATTAATTCTACATTAAGTTATTCAACCGGTGGCGTGGACCCTTTTGTTCTTCCTGAAGCTCTCATCCGACCGCGAGAGAGAGAGAAAACACAATTTTTCCAACCAATTGTGTAAACACAAAGGGTCAATAAAACTTGTGCAGTTGAAAATGTGTCCCCCTTGGTAATTGTGTAATTTGTATGTAATACTCGTCGGGCCACCGGCCATTGTCTACAGCGGGCGGCGTAGATTTCTCTCCGTTATTGTGAATATTTCAATCGTTTATATTGAAAGTCCTAAGTTTCTCGAGAATAGATACCCCTTTAGGAAACGTTGGCCGTTTTTCCCGTTCAATTTTCCAGAACCAACATTCCTCCATAACTGAGGAGTCTGAAAGTTATCTATTTCGAGGCTAAATCAATCTACAAGTGAATTAGTGAAGATGATCCGAATTGTGGCCAAATTCTTTGAATACAGCGGAGTTTTAACTAATTAGGTGAATAAAGGTTTCTAAAGTGAATAAGCTGTTGTGAAAATATGATTCGACAACACATTCCAATTTCTGTGTATATAATAATCTACTATATTTTGTCGTTGAATGGGCTCACAGCTGGAGGTAACTAGAATGGTGTAAATTAGTTGTGGCATTAATTTAAAAAAAAACTTTCACACATAATAATTCGTAATCTTAATTTGTCTGTAGCATGTATAAATCAGCTGATTTAGAAATGGGACGTTCTATTAATGTTGATGGAGATCGTGTTAAAAAGTTAATGATTTGATTAGATAAACTTTTTCGACTCTAGAAGAATTTTTGTTGCATATTACAAGGACCATTTTTGCCGGCCACGGAGCATCCTTTCTGCACTTTTACGTGGTCCCCGAAACATGTTTCTTGAATTCCTTTTTTTTATCCTTCCGTTAAACATGTCGGACCGTAGTTAAGTGCGGCGGCTACAAATAACGGCATTAAACGCGCGGGGGGACATCTTAAATCCTCGTGTAACTCTTCAAACCACGAACACGGCCTAACCGGGGGCGTTTGCTCTGCACCCCCCACCCCCGCGTTTTTCTCTTTTCTTTCTCCGCCGTCCCCCAAATCTGGTATACGTCCAGAAAATCCGTATCTCCGTAGATAATTCGGACATCAGCGGGCTGGATGTGGGCGGGGGCCACTTCAAAGCTACCGCTTGGGGGAGTATCGGCGTACTAATACGCACCGGCTACTGCCCGGCACGTACGCCCTTCTCCGCCTTTTATTAATGTCCCTACGGTGGGGGAAAAAAATACGTGGCCGTAAAAAAAGAAAGGAAGAAAAACCCCGTTTGTCCGGGGTGGAAATGCGGGGCGAGCTTCGGTTGGAAAAAATACGCCCAGAACCTCGGCTCCGCTTTAGCTGCCTTCGCCCGAACCGAATTTCGGTTTTGGAACTACAGAAATTTTTTATCCAAAATATAATTGACGAAACTGGGTCCAAATGCTTTGATATTATAGGGTCATTCAATAATTAGTGATAGAAATGGAGAAGAAATAATATTGTTTTGTCCGTAACACCAAAATTTTACTTCTCCTGGTGTTTAGGAATTGATTTCAATTGCGTGGTGACCGTTTTTTTCTTTAAGAAGGTGAAAAATTCGCAATGGCCGCGGCCGGCTCGTTTTCGCTCGCGGGGATTCTCATTCGAGTTTAATATTTTTTTAATGAGAAAACGGAATATCTTAAGTCCGGATTCCTAAATAGATTAGATGGGTAATTTTCAGAGGTAAACCTAGTTTTTTTCGCGGGTAATTCAAGTAAGAACGATTTAATAGCGGAATTCGACAAATACGAAGCCATGAACTGCAGACAGAAATAGCGAGAGGGGTCTGCAAGTAGATCAAATTCGTAATTAATTGAAAAAATGTCGCGTAATTGGAAAATTGTGTTAACTAGCATAATATTAAGAAGGGTAGTGATAGAAACGGCCGTGGAGAAGAAATAATATTGTTTTGTCCGTAACATCAAAATTTTACTTCTACTGGTGTTAGGAATTGATTTGAATAGCGTGGTGACCGTTTTTTACTTTAAGAAGGTGAAAAACCCGTCAATATTTATTTAAGGCCCAATTTCGTTGAAGCAAGTATAAATTAGCCGATTTAGAGGCGGGACATTGTATGGAGATCATGTTGAAAAGTGAACAAAATTGATTAAATAAATATTTAATTCAGAGCATCGATGCGCTGTTTTGCAGAATGCAAGAGAGTACTGAACAGTTTTGAAATGAAACTATTTTTCGACATTCATGCGTTATATCTTGTGTATAATCTTACTTCGAGCGTAACTTTGGGACTCAAGAGAAGATGTCTTCATCCGAAGATGGATGGTAAAATTTGACCCGTCCTCAGTGTAATTGCGCCTGCCGCGTCGAGAATATTGGAAGCATACGCGAATCTGTAATTGGGGGACATTTTCAGGGGGCAGGAAGACGCCTTTTCCAGCCGAGACCGTTATCCTTTCGAAATGACGTCTGAGCGCCCACTTCCGGCCCGGAGTATCGAATCCTCGAGCGACCGAGGATTTCTTCAGTTCGATCGGCGGCGATAATTGGAGACGAATTTAAACGCGTCCCACGAAGCATTCCTAACGGTCCCTAGGTACGTCGGCGAGAACTATGGGCGGAAAATTGGTACAAGGCGCAGATTCATCATTCCAGTCCATTAACACTCAAATTTACATTCGATGTACAGCCACTGTATGCGGAAAGCATACAATCATAAGAGAGTAGAAGAATTCAGTTTTAATGAGTAAATAAAATGATTCCTGTTTTTTCAAATACATGATCGTCAGCGGTATCTAAAAGTAAAACTTGAAAAGTTCTACAGAGAGATTGCTACATATGAAACAGTTCTAAGCCAAAATATGCAAATATGACTGAAGAAAGAAAGGTAATGTATAAGCGAGAGAAGCCAAAAGAGTAACAAGCAAAATTTCAAATTAATTTCAAACCACAATTAATGTAATTATGCTAATATCGTGGGGGAAAATAATCTATAAGAAAAATAGAGCGATTTGGATGTATATCTGATGTCAACGAACTTATTGGATATATTCTGTTGATAAATGGATATTATTATTTGGTGAATTTCAACTGAAAATATTTACCGAACTTTGCCAATACAGTGTTGTTCGACATCAACATTTTTATGTCGAACGCAAATTTTAAATGAACTTTAAATAAAATAAAATCCGAGTTGAAATTTTTTTCACCAGCCTCGGAACTGTCGTGTCTCACACGGTGTTGACAGCCAATTTCACCGATCTCCTGTTTAATAACGCGATCCGGGCTTAAATTTGTTATGCAAATCTGTCCGAATGCAGTTTTTGCGTTGAAATTTAATTTGAACGCCACGCGTCACGGCGCATTATCGTACCGAACCAAAAAAAAACTCGCTCTTACAACTGGATGGTTCCCTTCGCGTTAATCTCAGTAAAAAATAATTACAAAAATAGTCAGTTCAGCCGTGTAATTATGGCTGTTGAGGTTTTCTCCACTCAGGTTTTAAGCCCTCTCTAATAAGATCAACTCTCATTGACCCCAAACAAATATTTCAAGCAATAAATAATTGTCTATTAGTGCGTGTACGAAAGCTGTTACTGAAATTTTCAAAGTTCAATTTTCTGCACTATACTCCTCAGGAAAATGAATAATTGAACATTATCCTTTGTCACAATAATATATGGGACGAAGTAATTTCTTTCGTATACTAAAATTGCTACATACCTTAGGCTTATTCTAATTAAGGACGATATAATTTTAAGGTTCACACGTTTGAATACTTGCCGATTTCAGAAAATTCGTGGAAGTCAGAAAGTCACAGAAAAATCAAATAGGTTGCACACGAATATATTTGAAAAATAAATCATTGAACGGAAAACAATTTTTGAAAATTACAAACTGCAGATTTTCACTCAAATATACCCTACCAACCGTGTTAGTTGCAGGGACTGAGATGTGGACCACCAGCCTATGAGTTGCGTCAGAAGGAAATTACCCACTCTGTACTCAAATTATGGTTTTTCACCGCCTTTCCCTCGCGTTTTACTTTTTCTTGGCCGATTTTCGCCGGGATTTTTCTCGAAACTCGAGAAATGTCGAGCGTGCCGAATTCGAGAGCCGGGCTGAGCGATTACCGGCGTTAATTCGGGGGCTCTCGCTCACACAATGTCCCAATCAATCCTTCGAGACAATATGCTTTCTAATGGGCCGATATTATGTAGGCTTCACTCTCTTAGTGGGCACCAGTTTGTTCGATCGGAATCCAGACCGGTTTTAGTCAGCCTCTCAGGCCGCCGAATATCGTACGGCCTTTTACGCGCTGCGAGGGCCGGTATTTAATTGAAAATTAAGGCGGTAAAACGTCGGCGTGGAATCGCCATTCCACATCGCCGACCGTTAATAAATAGACGAAGCCCGTTCGAGTTGGCCAACGGGCGGAAGTAGGAAGGCGTGTTGAAATTCAAATTGAAACTCTAATACGGAAAACAGTTAGGCAGAAATTAATTTCCTGTCCCATTTCGAAATTCGCAATGGCCGCGACCGGCTCGTTATCGCTCGCGGGGATTCTCATTCGAGTTTATTATTTTTTTTAATGAGAAAACGTAATATCTTAAGTCCGGATTCCTAAATAGATTAGATGGGTAATTTTCAGAGGTAAACCTACTTTTTTTCGCGGGTAATTCAAGTAAGAACGATTTAATAGCGGAATTCGACAAATATAAAGTAATGAACTGCAGACAGAAATAGCGAGAGAGATGTCTGCAAGTAGATCAAATTCGTAATTAATTGAAAAAATGTCGCGTAATTGGAAAATTGTGTTAAATAGCATAATATTAAGAAGGATCATCAATGGGAGACCTCTTTATGTCGCATTCTGATCTATACTTGCGTCTAAAACAACAGAATACTGTGCATATTTTTTACCAACCAGATCTCGCGAAAAAATGATAAAAATTTAACGAAACTGTCCACAATAAGAATCGTAAATTGTTGCCGACGCGGCGTATAAAGTATTTTCAAAAGGCTGGAATTATAAATCAACTTGCAGTTTTCTGCACGATCAAATCGAAATCCGGGAAATATTTCAGGTTTTCTTTCGGCAGCGATTGCGAAGTTTCGAATGTAAATGAGCTGCATTAGGGACAAATTGCTGGGAGTTCGGAACGTTTCGCATCGGTATTAGGGGATGGAAATGACACTGTAGCGGAGTCGTCCAAATCATCGTTCGGGTTTTTAAATACGACTACTATTCGGCGAGGAAATGGTTCTCCCTTTGGTTTCGCCCAACGGCAATTTTGCAATCTTGTAATTCTCAATCTCTCGTGGGTTTCCATCGCTCAGAAAAAGCCCGAAGCTCCAGAACAATGGAATATCTTCATCCATGACCAGCTAATAAAGCTGAGTTCTGATGGGCTGTTTAGTTACGTGGGAGAATATTGAAACGATATCGTCAGTTTAAAGTTCGTAACCGTAACTTTTTTCTGTGGTGTTGACTTTATCTCGGGCTTCTTATCGCTTTTCGTGTTCCGTTCGGGCGCTAAACACCCATTCGGTTTAATTGGACCTATAAAAGCGTTGGTAAGTCCATTAGTAAAATGTGGGCTTCTCACAAGAATTGAAGAATTGTGAACGCTGTTCCCCTTTTATTTATTTTTAACCTTTTTTTATTTTGTACAATCAACATTGAATGTTATAAGTACAAAATAATGTCTCGGTGGAACCCCATAGCTCTATACCGTATGTCCATGTCGGTTTAAGTATCGCTTTGTATATTGTCAGTTTGTTACTTAAGGTCAATTTTGATGTCCGTTTTAGTAAGGGCCTTAAGAGTCCAAATTTTCGGTTTAAATCGATTCTTTTGAGTCGGGTATGGGGATTCCACGTGTCCCCTTTTATGCTCAATATTTTTTTCCGATCCCACTTCACTATTTTAGACTACCGCCATAGTATACAGTCATAATCTATCGTGCAAAAACAATGTATAGATTACGAAATTTATCAAAAAAACTGATATATAATATCAGTTTCAGCTTCTGGTTTATGCATCTTTCGTCAGTAAATTAGTGAATCAAGTAACAGGGACAATTGTTAGCAAATGGAGACAAGACGTGTTGTGAGATAAACATCTCGGAAATTCTCACTTCCCCCGCAACAGAATCTTACCAATTAAATGCAATTTATATATCCGCTATTAAGATATATTGTGAAATTTCTGTATGACCGAAGGACATAAGTGTACACTTACCTCGACACACTGGCAGCTTATCTTATTCATAGTGCACTGGAAGCTTACCTGCAACAAAAGAAATTGGATTTAGTGAAATTACACCATTTTACCAATCATACAGATTATTCAAGTGAGATGGAAATATTATAATAATATTCTTTGTCTATGAAAATTTACATGTTTCTGGTCAATTCATATGGAATAATTTTAATTATTATTTTTTTCAACGTTTCTTATGCAGACTGTTACGCTTATCTAACCTAGGTATCACGCATTTAAATATGAGAACACCGACTATTTTCTCGTTGTTAGCTGAAGGAAGGCACAATTTCCACGGTTCGCTGCGGGCCGAAATGTTGCGACAGAAACTTGTGACACGCCTACGGTCCCTTTTAACTTTTCAATTAATCTCTCGGCTCCGGCCTCGGTCAAAAAAGCCGGCTGATAAGAGCTGAAGGCACTTTAGAAAGCGATAGTCCAACGCGATGAGAATTAATAATAAACGGAAGAACACCTCCCTGCATGAAAGTTTCTAACCTTCAGAACAGTACCTTCATATTAACGCTGTAATAGACGGTCTCCGGTTTTACAAGATGTACTATTCGGATTATTTTATGAGGGACTAGTTTGCAGTTTTTCGGTGTAATATATTTTCGGCACAATTGAGCCAAATTGAAATTAATTACGACAGTGTTAATTTATACGTAATAATCAAAGGGAGTCGCTGAACACTGTATTGAATACAGAATATGTTTTCGAAGAATACAAGAAAACAATCAACCCCCCTCGCGTGAGGCATTCAATCATTATGTGGGGCATCGGTCTATGTATAGCGTCAGAGGCGAAATTATTTTAATTGTATAGATTAGAGACCGGTGCATGCCGAGGATGAATATCAATGCCCCGCCAATGGAGAAATTGATGACGAAATTTTCCATAATGAATTTATCGTTTCACAATTTTCCGCGGGGCATTGTCTCTATCGTAATGACCCGCCATTCAGTCGGAGAGGCGTCCAACGACTCCTATTGTGGCGTTTGTATTAAAAGAGATAAACCAGTCCGAACAGATTGGCTGAAATTAGATCCGAGTTGTGTAATTTTGTGGTCGGACGTGAGAATTATTACAAACGTCCCCGCAGTTTGGCCGTGAGCTGAAATCAGATAAGGGTTTGGACGTCAGACTGAATGAAATATTTTTTTATGAATTAATTACGCTGGTCTGGTATTTTGTCCGGGACCAGAATATTGTTATGTGCATTTTTCGAGTTAAACGGTCCAAGCTCACATTAAATGAATTGTCCAATTCGATATTGATATTGGACGGAGATCTTTACAGAACTCAGGGTTTACAAAAGTTGGGGGCTCAAAACCCATTTCATTGCGGCAATGACCGAAACCCGGGAATGGAATGAAAAAATATTCCGTTTCTCAATTCATGAGTTATATTCCATGAGAATATATCCCCCTATATCTCTCAGAATGATTTCGAGAAAAAAGAATTAAGACCTCCTGTGGGAGACCACTCCGGTGGGAGTCAACGGCTTCGAAAGTGAATCCACTCTATTAATCATTAAACTTTTAATTAATTCGACTCGTAAAAATTCTAACAGGGGCGCTGTTCCGCGTTGAGAGTTCGGTCACGGTGGGGGGGGGGGAACCGACGATTGGAGAAAAAATATAAAAATCATTGAACCTGTGCCAGAATCTGAGTCATAAGACCGAGAAGCGAATAAAAGAAAAGACCGGCTAATTATCGGTATTCACGATTCCGCGAGCGTAGTGGGTAGATGCCAGAAAAATCCCTGTCTCGGAACCATGGGCCCCTAATGTAACCCTGAGGGGGGCTAATGTTATTGAAGAGACATTCCCAATTCCTTTTCTTGTTTTTAAATGACTTCCTTATTGAACAATTCTGAATGTACGGCAGGATATTATGCCACGAGGTAATTGCAATAGGGCTTAGAATGACCAGGAATCCTGAACCATTATTGTTCTACCTGTATGATAAATAAGAAAATGGAAAAAGAAAAAATGGAGGAAGTTTTAAATACTGAATTTTTTTTACTAACGACTTAATATTCATCATTTCGAACTATCGAGTGTCGGCTCTCTAGTTAGAATTTGCAACCTGAAGCAAAATTACGCCATCAATATCCATGGTATAGTGGAAAATTCAATAGCTCCTTAGCCCGAAACTACTCTCATTATGTAACTCCTCCACTTGTATTCGGACTTGGATGAGCACTTTTTAATGAGAAGTTCTGGAACAGACCATCGATCTTGATTCGAGACCTGTTCAAACGACTTCCTAAATATAAAATCCGGTTCTAATAAGAATGCAGACCTGGTGAAATTTTTACCAAATTCCACCAAGACCTTTTGAGGTTACGTATTTAATTCTACTCTTACTTTGCCCAAACATTATTAGGTGTATTAAGAATTGGGTTAGAAATAGGCCTAATTCGTGTCGCCTAAAAGGCAGAGTTCAAGAACGGGTTAGCGATCAGAAGTGGGGTCTCAGTAGGCCAATTCAGTAAGGCGCCTCGAAGGCCGCGAATTAGTGACTCAAGTTGACTAAATGCGGCGGTGACGGCGCACTATTAAAAATTTGCGCTTAATTGATTTGGCCGAGGAAGATTCGAAACGAGGATGGATTAATGGAAGATTTATAGATCTGGAATCAAAGATATCTGACCCAGAAGTAGCCAACTCCGGCAATTTTAACCATGCTGTAGTCAACAGCATACGGAAAGCTGAACAAAAATCGGTGTATATTTAAAAAACACAGCATTTGAGTATGTTATTAAATGAGCGTTCTCAACACAACGACCAGAGCACAAATTTGTGGAAATTTTGATCTCACAAGTCCACTGTTCACTTCTTTCTTTCTTCGTCTCCCCTGAAAATTGAGCAAATGCTCAATTCGCGTTTACCTACTGTCCCGCCGATAGCCATCGCCCGTCCCCCCCACTTAGCGTCGAAGTAAACAGAGCGGACTGATGAAAATCAATGCAAAGCGGTGGAAAGACTCGCATCATTTAACATGTAAAACACTTTCACCGCGTTTTCCTTTCCAGTTTTTCCCCTTTGTTCCGGCCTGCATTCGAACAGGATAAACCCCCAATCGCGATGGTAGACACCGCCTTCTAATTGATTCTGCGTCGTATTAACAGTCTATTAAAGAAAATTCTTTTTCATACACTTCATAATTTTCCAAACCGTTGGGCAAAATACAAATTTTTCTTATTTCCGTGATTCATATTTCAAATTCCAACGAAATCCTTCAATACACTAGTACTTTTACTCATCGGCCCCGTTGGGGCATCATCGTTTTCACTTTCGACGGAAGGAAAACCGAACTTTTAGGAAAACAGCGGAGGGAAATGAAAAGCCTTTTTTCCAGGCCCACTCGGACCGAAGCTCCGGCCTATTGAAAAGCATAAAAACCGGAGGCGGGGGTCCGCGAGGAATGCGAAGAGAAGCGGGCGAAAGCTGCCGGCCATAAATCAAAGTTCGATCGGCCACGGTCCAAGACCATAATTTCCCCGACGTCGCGCCTCTATTAACAGGCGAAACGTCGCCCGACTGAGACCGCGGAGAATGCCATTAATCAAATGTGGGCCTAAAAAAAAGCGCTATACAGTGACAAACGACGCTAATGGCCCTTTCATCGTTGCGTATCGACCGGGATAGAACAGATCCGACGTTCGGCATCCGACCCGTTAAGTATACAGCTCTTGTATTCAAGTTCATGTTACGACCAAATAGCACGACAGTAGCAATGCAGCTACTGTGGGATACCGCTCCCCTAATTGCCACTATCTGTGGCGAGAAGCCACAGAATCAGAAAAGGTCAACGCGAAAGGATAACACTGGGCGAGAAAGAAGTGCAACTGAACACCAAAATGAAGGTCTACATTTCGACCGAGATATACAGTTAAGATACGTTTCAATAGAGATGTCCAGTCATTTTGACAGAATTAAGATATTTTTAAGTTACTGTTAAGAGTATATAAATAACTGTTTCAGTTGCAATTATTACGATTAATTCGTCAGCCAAGACCAGCGAACCAAAAAAAAATTCCAACTGAATATGTAATTCACGCATTAAATTTATATAATATAGATTATGTTTAGTTATGAACTTAAAATAGGCCGCTAAAAAAAGTGATCATTTTATTCTTATCATGTCTACTGTTTTCAACTGTCGACCGGTTTTAGAATGCAACTGTTGAATTCAAGTGTTTATTCATTAAAAATGAATGAGTGTTTATTATAAAAGCCAGATCGGAATACGGTAGGCCCAAGCACGTTATTATCTGTTATCGATAAATTTTTTTTCATTTGATTTTCAATTCTGGTCGGCATTTCTGCAAATAATCCCAATTCATATGCTATCGATAAAGCCATAAGTTTTGGCGGCGGGATCGTACAGCACGGCGTACTCGGGAAAGGAAATTCTTCGACCGAGATACTGGACAGAGAAGCGTCGCCGACTCTTCTGTTCGACCGAAACGAAGTAATGGATCTCTTCCCGCCCTCTATTCGCCTTGGTAAATACCAGAATGTGAACGGCCGATGTGGAACGCTAGAAACTGGAACGACAGCCTCCCCCGCATTCACCGGCCACAATCCCGCTTTGTCCTCCTGTCCTGAGGACATATCGGTTAAATGAACTTTTATACATCCAGAGCAATGGGAGGATTACTATATTTTCTTGGTTCTATATCCTCGGCTTTCTGAATTAAGAATAAGGTCAGTAAAAAAAAAGGATTTTGTCCCGTGACCGAGGCTTAGAGAATATGTAAATGAAGGGCAGTCGGACTGGGCAATGTAAATATTCAAAAGTATCTAAACGACAATGATTAAGAGGCACAATTTTTAATATCTGACATTAGAAAGAATTTTCTAGTGGAATCCATTTTTAGTTGTAGTTGCCTGTTGGGCCGCCGTTAAAATTGGTTGATAAATCTACAGCCACCACGTAAAGGAAATCAGTCGACCAATCTAACTCATGCAGTGGTGGTATAAACAGTTTCCCCGTCATGACTATGAGTTCTCCCCGTTGCCGGTAGCTTTCTATCAGCCCAGAGACGGATCTCGCGTCCTTTCGTTCGGACGGATATATATAAATTCCGAATAAATAAAACGACAATTTTTTGTGTGTGTAATTCTCAGGTTTCGCAACAGTGAATGTTTCACCCGCATAATTATATTGTTAATAATTGTAATTTATTATTCCATCGAAAGGACCGAATTGAAATCCTTCAGAGTAATGGTGTACACCGCGGGCTCAATATTTCCGTCGTTTTCATCCCGCGAATCTTCATTAGGAATATTTTTTCCACCTTTCCAAGCAGTTAGATACGAGGTCGAAGGGGTAGAGCGGAAACTGCAGATATAAACCCGAGGCTAATATTGCCTCAGTTACCCATTGATCGAACCCCATTCCGTGCTGAGTCGATTTTTCCGGAAACGTTTTCCGTTTCGAAATGCCGCGGCGCATTTTCATTTCTATTTTTTTTTTTAATAATAAGTTGAACGATTACGCATGCGTCATGCTTCAGAGTTCGCCTCCGAGGCAGAATTGCCGCACGCCTACCGAAAGGAATTCTCGGCGTTTTCCCACCCAACACAGCCGTTCTCGGTCTGAAATTGAAGGGAATTATTTCACATTATTAAACGCGAAGAATGCGAAACTTTCCCGATTCCCGGGCACGTTCGGCCGTGAACCCGGCGTACCTGGCGGGCGGCGGTTTTCAGCCGTTTTCGATCGCGGATTTAAATAAATATAATCCGAATCGCGATCGAATTATCGAAGAATTTCGATCCGACTGCCACTCAGCGAATAACTCATGCCATAAAGGAACAACCTATTTTAATGGCCTGGCCTAAAGTAGGCCAAAGCTGTTTAGCATTCATTCAACTGCTCTGATGCGTCGGCGACTCTCTAAAACCTTTACAATACCTTACCACAACATGCTGAATAGTTGAAGTAAGTTAATCCGGGTCCGGAACAGTTAATTTGCATAGTGCTATCAATAAGATGATCACGGAGGCGCGCAGAAAACGAGAACAATATTCCGCTAGCTGGTCTTGAGTAACGATAACTCGAGTAAGAGTGAATTCTCAGGCACTGGATATGGTAATTGGACTCGAGAACGGCAGAAGCTGGGCAAAGTTTTCTCAATTATGCAAATAAATGTGAAAACCTGCGGGTAGTTTCCTTTCTCTGGGGTAAAGTTTATAAATAGGTCAAAAGCAGGCCAATCCGGTTTTTTCGCTTTAGATCGGGTAAAACTTAAAGAATTTTCCCTTTTGCGATAACTATTCCCTTTATATACGGTTTCAAATAAAAATCTTGTAAATACATCCGCGTTAACCGCGAGACATTCAATATAAGGCGAATGCAAGGCTCCAGTTGGGTTGAACCGAGGAATTGGCCGAGCGGGGGAATGGAGGGGATTGGCCCCTTTCTCGAGGCCGGTAATCCCGTAGAACGGTACAAATCGGAGGCGGTGCTCGCCCTAGAGCTATTTGCTCTGCCGCACAGTGTGGAGGTACCGTTGGGCCCTCCGCCGAGGTACCTGTCGCATACCTGAAGCCCCTCAGTTTGTCCACAATAGGCAACAGGGGCTTTACGTCAGTTCCTTCACGTTGCCAAAACGTCTGGAGCAATATCCGTACTGTCTATTTATCCTATTATAGAGATAAGATATTTTGAAAATACAAAAATCCATTAAAGGGTTCAGTAGAAATATGGAAGCGTAATAATAGTAATAAGACTACAGGCTGTAACCTAAGCCTAACAAACTAATCGAAAGAAAATATACTCAATGGCTCAATAGTCTGGCACACGTGAAGGAATGAGTCGTCGTTCGTGCCAACTCTGTTGAAACGATGCCGCCGTGGTTTCACGAGCTTAGCGTATTGCACAATTATATGAATAAAAAACATAGAGACTGTAACGCAGAAATAATTGAAAGCCGAAATTAGACATATGGTTCCTTGAAATATAAACCGAAATTCCTCGATTCGGACATGATAATTGCAGTATGCACTTTCTCCATTGAACGGTCATATATTATTCCGACCCGTCTTCCATTCACCGTTCATACATTGTTATTATATGCACTTTTCGCGTGTTTTGCCCCATTCAAACGGCGCCGTTTTACTTTCTCCGTCCGACGAAATTGCACGCGTCCAACACACATGGCGTAACCGGAAGAGGTGCACGGCCTCGAGGTATTTACAGTATATGGGTAGCACAGTTCCGCGGGCTTCCTGGAGACCGAACCGAGGGGGAAAGTAAATGTAGATTCGGACAAGGAGAGACCGGAAACGTCCGAAAGAGTGTCCGGATTCCTGTCGTGTTGATGCCGCCAAAGACTCGGATTTCCCCGCTCTTCACGACCTCACCGTTCCTTATACCCGAAGTCCGATACTTCGTCGCGTTTGCCCTTATTCTCCAGTCCAACCGACTGCATTGCTCTAACCGAAATTACAGTCACCGTTATTCCCGTTCAGAAGTCAGTTTTTACAATCGACTCCCAACTAGTAATCCCGATACGAGTCTGGAGTTTCAGGGAGATAAAGTACAACTTTAGACAGAAATAGGCAATATGATATGACTGATATTCTAGGAAGAGAAAATTTTTGATTCGCAGAATAAGTTCATGAGATGGCACCCTGGATTTTTACTCATCTTCTGATACCACTGTGTATGTCGGTTCAGGCCCCAAAACTATATTCCTTCAACTATACTATAGAGGATATCTCCCCAGAAATGATACCAGAAAAATGAATGAACAAAACAAAAAATAACGATAAAGATAATTTAAGGTTGTTTACCCGATACTTTGTCAGGTGCGAGTCCTCGATATCTGAACGGCCCAATGTCTACCGCCCGGTACGACGTTTTCCTCAATCTCAAATTATTCTGAATTGCGAATGATCCAAGTTTAAAATGTTACATCCCGCCTATGCCGTTCCCGGTTCGGGGCGTCGTATTGCATAATTTTAGAAAGTGGAATCTTTTTTTGGCACTGCCGTCGGCAGCTGATGGGCCGATTGTTAAATGCTTCGGGCCCGACGCACCTGCCCTCTCGTTCCGACCGCATTCACGGCCTGCGCAGTAAAAACCGCATGGTTTTTAAAGTTAAAAACGGATTGCGGCAGATTTGAGTTCAAGGCGTGGGCGACTGACAGGAGCTTCAAGTTGTCGGAGACTTTAACGGTCGTGCAAGACAGAGGTTTACTCTGGTTTCTTTCTATTCATGTATGAATTATACATTCATCATTATAATGAAGCGCTTTGTTCATTTTTCATCTTCATCCTTCATTTTCATCGTTTTCTAAACCTTTTACAATCGTTTGACCAAATAATCCCAAGTTACCATTACATTGAATCAAGAAAATTGTGGGGAATTTTTGTCGGACGACTTCTGAATGTTTAAACTCAATAAATATGAAACGTTAAAAAAAATTATCTAATATTAAAGAAAATGGTAATATAGTAGACGTGACCATATGACTGGGAGCACTTGATCGATTATATGCAACCATCAAGGCAAGCGAGAGACTGTAAAGCCAAGGAAAACATGATCTCAACCTTAGATGCTGACGGGCGTACGTTCTGCAACTTGTGTTTTAAATTAAAACTTTTATAAATAAAATTTAAAATGCATGCATCCAGGGTTTAATACATTAAGTAGGCCAGGTAACCCCAAGTATGTACTCGGTGTGTTTTAATGCCAATACATATGTTACGTAGAAATTTAGATATAAATTCAGCAAATATTTTATGAGCCAATTTTTGCGCGTCTATAAAATATTTTATCTGGGAGATCTAGAAAAACTTTACTGCCCCGATGTCTGTTTCAGCCATCAAGACTTGGATCGACTTTCTGCAAATTTTATTACACATTCCACGGTAGCGAAATGTCCAACTGCTTTCATACATAGTTAAAATAATCTGGGAAGAATCTTCAAACTGGTTCTGTAAATGTTTCAACCTAATAACATTACTAATAAGAAATATATCCTTGGGAAAGACTAAAGATATTGGTTTAAATGTAAAACAGCTCGAGCGTTTCAGTTTATCGGATATCGAGTACCCACAGTGTACAATAATCGCCTGACAATTAACCACGATATCTTTGTAATTTCGGTCAGGGAATTTCGCAAGTCCTCCAGTTATTAAACTTAGATAAAATGTTGTTCAGGTAAAGTCCTGGAATTGGTCGTGGGTCGGGGTCGAGCCCCCCACGTCGGAGAGCCGCCGCGGTAAACCTCCGGGGGTAAACCGCCCCTAGAACGGTCGCCGACAAAGGACAGCTTCCATTTTAAAAACCGACTGTGTCCAATTGGGCAAAGAGGAAAATTTCAAGTTAAAAGTCGAAAAGAAAACAGGGAATACAGAAAATACTCGGTCAGCCGGACTGATTCCAGAATTATAACAGTTTTTCGCCCCTTAATTTATATTACGCAATGCATCGTTTATGGGTATAATAAAAAGTTGTTTTTTATATTTTATTCACAGTATGTTAGTGCACGTAAACCGAACATTCTTTCAGGGCCACAAAATATATCAAACCTACCTAGATAAACAGGCATCTTGAAACCCAGATTTTTCACGTTGTTGAGTAGTGCATATTTAAAAGAAAATTAAAGCAACAGGAATACAGATCATGATATTCCTGTTTGGAAAATATTTCCGAAGCGAATATTTGCTTCAGTTGCAGCCTACGTGATTAGGCGCCTCTAATTACTCTGGACTGTCAATGAAGATGGCGAGGAGCCGAATCTCGTTTAGGTTACGACCCAATAGCTCGGGCGCTGTACCCACCTTAAAAATGTTCGTCTTATTTTGAAATTGAAAGAGTTCTATCAGCCCTTCCGGGTTGACGGTCTAAGAGCCCATTGTCCGCCGTGGGAATGGGCCGCGGTCAAACCGCGTTAAAACATTGAGCTGGGCGCGTAATGCGACTGATCGATAATGGACGTCCCATTGTTCGGACGGCGGCGACTAATCGACAGGACCAGCGGGGTGCCCACAGTCGGAAGGTTAATTACTATCTCTCTTTTCGATTAAATTCCTCTTTTATTTTTCACGCCGCACAGACTCCGCCGGTATAGGAGGGCGGACGCCGTGCGTACCACCGACCCGGCACTATCATTTGTCTATTGGGAAAGGCCCTTGACAGACAGAAACACGAACAGGAAACAGTAATTACCAGCACAGCAGACCGTGTACAACCCCCCCATCGAGTTCATCAAATACGAGAGTACCGATCGTAAATACGAGTTAATCTTCATTAGTACAAAAGTGCGAAATTTAGTTTGCCCAATAATTGCCGGCGTCTGTATTGATGGAGTACCGACAATTGGTGATTATTGTCAGGAAATTGTATAATTATAGTTATCCGGCTAAATACTCTCGGTACCATTTAATACCCAGCAGCTTGAAAACCGCTCGAGCCTGCACCTGAAAACCTGTTTATTGCGCTATAAACACGCGGCCACCAATTATTGGCCAAATAAGGTGAAATTGAATCCACTTGACGGCAAAGGAGCCCTGAAACGCTGTGCACTTGGTAACAATTGTAGAATTTTCTGCCCTACACTCATGGAGATTAAGGAATTTCAATTATGTCGCCAGATATATTGAACCGATTATTACGGCGGACTTTTTTTGGTTCTCGAGGCTTCACCACAGTTTTTATTCGCTGTTGTTCGGATTTCAGAATATTTCTCTTTCGATTTCGTATTTTGTGGGAATTCGGTCGTGGCTTGTGCCTCTTTTGATTATCACCCGATATCTCGCGTTTCCTTTTATTATGGAAGCTGTATAAATATGGAATTCATATTGTTGTTTTTGTGCAACGAATCGCAGAATGCACAATGCACATCTCTTTATCTTTTCTACTCGAGTGAATCTATTTATATACCCAATTCATCGTTCTAAATTATTGATATCTTTATTATTAATGTTATCGTAATATATATCAAATAATAGAAAATTCATAAAATCCTTATATGAACTGTAATTTTTCCATTAATCGGATGTTCGGACTTGAAAGCTTGGCCGAGCTAAAAAATATATCGCCTGGATATATGGATATATATGGACCACACTCCTCCGTTTAAGCTGAAGACAGAAGGAAAAAACCCGAATGTTTTTTCGGTGGTGACCAGAACCGGGCGAAAGGAATGCCCGGCTAGCAGCAAGGACGGCTGGCTCGCGAAGAGGGGCATCGCGGCGGGAAGGCCATCCGAATCTGTTCCGGTGCCGGACAAGGATAGAAGGGGAGGGAGATTGTGGAATCGGAACGGGAGCGAGAGAGAGGAGAATACCGGTTGGAGGGCGGGGGCGGAGCGATACGAAAGGACGAGAAAAGAGAACTGGACAAACCGAGATCAACAGCCCGAAGTACAGAGCTCGAGAAAGAGACTTCAACGCCGGCCCTAACGACAAATCAGACGCGCCATAAACGACTCCGAATTGCTCTTAACCCCTTGTTTCATTGTTATCACGCAAGTGCAGCATTTGTAATAGAGATTTATACCTGTCTTTTGTCATTATTCGTGGAAAACTTTCCGTTCGTAATAACTCGTCGGTTGACCAATATTCTTCTATCGATACTTTTTACACTCGACATTAACATCGACAGAGGAAAAAATCGATACATTTCGAGCACTGTTGTATTTTTCCATGCCATCAATCGTGAGTGCTTACTGCGTACAGTTTTCGTCGTATAATAAGCATTGCTCTCTCTTACAATATGTTCGACCATAATTTCGGAAAAGAAAAGTTGAAAGATTTCTAATATTGACGATTTATCGTCAATATTTGCTTTAATTCCTGGTAGATTTTCATCAAAATTAAAACTTTTTGAACCAAATTTTGTGCTCTCCAAAGAAATTGAGCGGCTATAGGCGCTGTTAGCTGAGAGTGAGCGTCTAAAGCTGAGCACCTAAAGGCGCTGTTCTAGAGGAGAGTTAGCATCTATATTTATAAAATCTGAAAATGGCAAAATAGTCGGTGAAAATTAGAAACGATAATCAACACAACCGGCAGGGCAAAATTTAACTTTATTCGGTTCCCCGACAGAATGTCGCTATATTCCTGTAATGACTTGTATTATATATACAAATACAACTCAGAAAAGAGAATGAACAAGAAGCTACACTGTTACCGTAACAGTGCCACTTAACAGGACCGGTTTATAAATTCAGAATTGGCCGAATGAATGAAAGGAGCTACAGTTTTGATTTGCCAGGCCTTCATTCAAAGCTAGGGCGGGCTCGTACTTTGTATCCTAGAAATTTCTTGTTCCTCTGTTTGTAAAATAAATAATAAAATTATTTCAGTACAGATAACTTTCAGTAGGGTTTCTGTACTTATTTTGTCGGCGTTGAATAGGTTTGAGGAGGGTGTATTTGCGAGAAATGCGGACGTTTCTCGGTCTCGGCCACTTCGCGCATTCCCCAACGCGGGGAAAGGTTACATTCCTCGAGTGCGGGGGGTTATCGTCCCGAATCGTACCCGGCCGGCATTACTTCTGTCCCGGACGTCCGTCGGGGCGACAGCGGGCAGAGTCCACGCGGGGTACGAAGGTGCGCGGGGTACGAAGGTACCCGGGGTACTTGGAGCGTGAAAACTGCCGCCGCCGGCCTCAGGAATGCCGTTCGGCTCCCGGTCACGAAGAGTGTTCGCTCGAGCCTCGAGGGAGCGGGGGCGAAGAAAGAAAAGGCAGAAATGGACGGTTTTCGCGTTTTCAAATGCAGACGGTATAGTCACGGTTCACGCCATATCTATTCCGACAAAAAAATTAAATTTCAAGACCCCGATTTCCCGCAATTTCCTCGCACATACTTGTGCATATTTATTCATTAGTTCTTTTTTCCAGTGTTAATATTTCATCAGCAATTTCCAATTTTAATTCTCTATTTAACTAGACAAAATTCAGAACTCAAGGAGTTTAATATTGAAACCAAAGTAGTACCGACATTATTGGGTACAAGATTTATTTTAGGTTAAATATGATTTAATGTTGCTGACAGTTGAAATGCGTTCGTTACCTACCCTCCCCGTGTCCCGCGTCGATTTTTTTGTTTGCTTATATTATATTATTGTTAAACAATTAAAAGAGAAAAGTTCTTAACAAAAGGAGGAAAAATTTAGTTAGATTAGGGGAGTTAGGAGAAGCTGAGTGTCGATAGGATACGTCGGACATCAAAATCGCAATGTAATTATAAGAATCGCACACAGTGCACAGTACACAGTGCGATGCACATTGTGTAATGTAAGAATAAGAAGTATGTACATATTAATTTACACCTTTGTCTGCAATTAAACTAATGCAATACTTCAATTATTTATACTATTCTCAATAACGCTAACAAGATGGTCTATCCGCGACTTGCACATGCAAATATTAAATTGATGCCTACTAAATGCAAATGGCTTGATACATTATCGGATATGATGTTCAATAACGAGAAAGCTTCATACTAGCTACACGATAATAGTTTTTGCTATTTAGCCTTAATTTTATTGCTCTACTTGCAATAGATTCTTCATACGGGTTATTTGAGTGCATAGGATAACATGTACCGTTTTAAAAAATAATTCCGGTCTTGTAATACTTATTACTGATGGAATCCGAAGTCTGTCTAGTACATAGGGGAAATTCATAACGTGGTACCTAGACACAAATATTTTCTATACGATACTGACTGGTGTTAGCGGAAACCCGAGAAATAGTAACTGTACCCCAGGAATAAGGCTTTTTCATCAAATTAAAAATTACTTTTACCCTTTTTCTGCCGTTTTATAATGGAATTATGGTGAGTCAATGGGCGGGGGGAAAAAACATGTTCGGATACCGTTGGTTTCGTAAAATCGGCCGGGGGGTATCTTGAAGAAAATTCACGCGATAGGGCAAGCCTCGGAGATGTCCTTCTTTGGGTAAAAGGTCCTGGGGCAGAAGGATGAGGGGGCCCGACGATGAGTTCACAGTCTGTATTGTGCAAGCGACCGTAACAGAGCGGCGCACCGTGTTAAGGTCAGCCAACCGTGGGCCAAACATCGGCCCAAGGACAATGCCTCCGGACGACCCCTTTTCTTATGGGACATTTCGCCCAACAAATTTTCATAAGGCATTCATTTTCAACAAGACAATTACTGTCTTTGATGGAATAGGCAGAGACTGGCAATAATCGGCATCGGATTTGTGGATTGGGCTCAGGTCTTTCTTTCTTGCAACTTGTTTGCTTTTAATGTACCAACGTCTTCTGTCTCCTCTCGCTGGTCTGGTTTTTTGCTAGACCGGTTTCGGCTGCTCGCCATTAGATACTTTTGGGGCACCCTGTTTGCACTATCCAAACTAACTACTGGAAAATGCGTTTTCCACGTAATCTCGAATCTTGTCGCAAAGTAAATATTGGCCGTCCTGCTTTGAGCCGGTTATCTCATCACCCGACTTCCTGCTGAAGCATCCTTCTTTACTTTGACTTTTTTTGTCAATTTCGCTGTGTCTGGGACATCTTGAGGACAACTGAATGAATTTGAAGTTTAATTTATGCAGAATTTCCGAGTCTTTAAGTCTTTATTATTTAATCGCTCATAGTTACGTAGTAACTAAAACGTTGTTTTCTAGTTATGCACTAGGGAGTTTTCGTATTTTACATGCGGTATACCGTCTGATATATTTTGACTTCGGTTGTACTACGTGTATCAACTTGCAGACCGGTGAAGGCCGGATTCCACACCGACGAAGGATCCCTGTGGGGCCCATTCACCGGAAAGGTATGCGACCGCCACGCTCGGTATAACACGTCGGTACAAGTACCGGCACTATCAATATACATAATGTACTGCCTAAATATTTACCACCGAGTACATTGTGGGCACACTTTATTTTAATTATTATAAATGACTTCTGCACAGTACTAATTACAAGAATTGTTTTTGTACTTTAATACAACTCGGAACGATAGCCCACCGACAGTGATGGAAAAGCTCCTGTATGTGGCGAGCAGCCGAAACCAGTCTTACTAAAAACCAAGCACTAAATAAAAATTTATTGTTTCTACTTCTGCTGTTTGTAGGAATCATAACAGTCCGAACAAAATGGACTAGATTAAAGGTCTATAATGAGCTTGTGGCCTTCTCCACTCCCCGATTGACGAATATGCTCGTTAAAAGCCGCCGGAAAAACCCGCGTTTAACAATTTAATCGTCCAAGATAAATCGTCGGAAAAAAACAGTGTTGACCAAAATATTTTAATACGTCTCAATGAATAAATTCTCTACTGCATATAAGGACAAACAAAGAAAATGAAATGCAGACCGGATTAGGAACTCGATCAAATTTAAATAAAACTACAAAAGTTGAATTTATACGATATAAAAAGAATTTCATCTCAAAAAATAAACAGGAAAATCGACAAGATTGTATTACACAATTCTCCTTCCTGAGCCTAGTTTCACAAATCAGTGCCAAATATAGTAATATTTATTAGCATTAATTCTGCATCAGACAAGTTATTCATTTGGCGTCGTATCGGATAAGGAGTTGGAACTAATGTACCGACTTCAGAGCTTTATTAAGTAATTAGATACTTCCCGTCGATAAATGCCGTGCTGCACTAATATCTTCTTTTTCGTGTGTGTGTGCGTTCCTCCTATGCTCCGCGTTTCGAACGGAATTGGGGCCGTTCCAACTGGACGGCGGCCAAGAGAATAATTGTTTTTCGAAGAGACATCACAATCGGATATTCGCAATATCAATACGCCGTTTGTGCCCAACCGTGCTCCGTTTCCGAGCGTAGGCCTTATGTACTTGCGCGTTTATGTATAGATAAAACAATGTATATAAACAATGCGACATCTGGAACAGGTGGTCAAAGACAAATCCCCGGGTATAATTTAAACCGTGGTAAAATACCGTGACGCCTACGTCTGGAAGCGCGTATACGAAAGAACGGCCCCGGCTTACGAAACACGCCAATTGATTACAGGTAATGGGCGGAATGAATGAATTTTAAACAATGACCAAATATCCATTAGGGGGGAACTCTCTCTCTCTCTCCTTTCCGAGCAGTTCGGACGTCCTTCGAGAAAGGAAGACAATCGAACCATACTACCGAGCTGGTAGCCATAATTTACCCGCTTAATTGGTACTCACCGAGTCGGGATTTTGGATGTAATTAATTTTATAACCAATACTCGAAGGTCGACGACAGAGAGATACTTTACTAGGAATGAACGTTTTTGACCCATGAGATCTGTTTTCGGCCCCAACAGCACGTTCCGAAATGAAAGCATAGGCAAAATTTTCCAATCGTTCGATCCGCTGTTGTGATTACCGAAAACGGGACTGATGCAAAAGCGATTGGGTGTTGCGAAATAGTGAGGCACGTCCGCGGTGGAAAACAGTCGACGATTACGCGTTTACGATACAATTCGTCGCACGAACGACGCACTGTTCGCTTGTTGTGCAACAGTACAAAGTCGTCGTCCTCATCTGAACATTCCGTTGTCCCGAATGTTCACTTGGCTCCAAATTAGAATATTGTTTCGAATGTATTCCAGATTTTATTACGCCCCACAGAAATCACATTACTAGAGGTTAGAACGCATCCAGTTCTAGTTTTGACTAATATTTCATGTCCCCGTAAGTAAACTGCTATTATCCTGTCATTTTCTTCATCCTAGTCAGTTCAAAGACGACAAAAGAACGAGATTCTAGGTTCTGAATCGGAAATTCTGCAGAAATTAAACTTCAAATTCATTCAGTTGTCCTCAAGACGTCCCAGACACAGCGAAATTGACAAAAAAAGTAAAGAAGGATGCTTCAGCAGGAAGTCGGGTGATGAGATAACCGGCTCAAAGCAGGACGGCCAATATTTACTTTGCGACAAGATTCGAGATTACGTGGAAAACGCATTTTCCAAAGGTTCCGCCCAATTTAAGCGTGGTGCGAAGGCATTAAATTGGATTGCACACTATTTTTCGGCCTTTAAATACCAAGGATGATAATTTTAATTCGTTCTTCGTTCGGATCAGTGAAAAATCTTTAATATTAAGTTCGAAACTTATTTATTTTTCTCTTTATCGTCGACGCGTTCGCGGTGCCTACCGACTGTGGGACCAACCGCCCCCGACATGGATGACCTTAACCCACTCATCTTGGAGATAAAGGAAAGATCCCCCATCCGGCGAATTGTTTAAGTGATAAAAAGGATTTCAATTATTCAATTCAGGATTCGTTTTATTGCCAGCCGGGAGCCTTGGGCCTGAAGCGCGTCACAACTTGACTAATGTCCCGACCAAGGGCGAACGAGCGTCCACCGAAGACCTCGACCGAACCGGAGTCTCGAGAGGGGGCCCAGAAACGATTTCCATTCAGATAATTCGGATTTATTTTATTTTTTAACCGTAATTGCATTTCATAAGATGCGATGAGATACACCCCGATCCGAGGTGCGACGGCGACCAGGAAATTCGATGGAATAAAAAAGTGGAATTAACCTAAGGGTCATCCGCGAAGGATTATGGTAACACGGCGGGGTTGGGGCTAATGCATTCGCGGTTCGATCGCACCCAGATTATATTTTTCGATGAAGTCATATCGCCGCCACATCTCCGAATTTCCTGGTTTGATTTCTAACACCGATGATGAGAGGTTTAGAACAAATTGAATTTTTCCATCTAGCGCGCTCTCTTCCGTCAATGGATCGACGCGGAAACGCAATGAAGAAAAATTCATCTTGTAAGCGGTATTAATATTTATAATATGCCTTCCTGCGAGTCCAGAGACAATGGATTATCTCCATCTCGAGCTTAACAACTTTTGACGGGGTTTAACAATAAAACGTTTATTCCACAGTAGATTTTTAAGCCACCTATGAACAAGGAGAAGCGAAACAGGTGTAGCACAAGACCTAACCGGTAACAAATCGAATGCGAGTCTTCCATACAGTATGTATCTTAAATTGAATACCAGTTAGCTGTGTCTTCTTTCAGTTGAATTTTAACCCGTCATAAGATTTTTTTTTTCGAAGAATGCATTAGGAGGAGCGGGGGATGAGATATAAAATATTGTCTCTTTCTCATAACTCTTCCCCGATCAGGAAGGGAATCCTTTTCCGGACCTGCAATATTTATTTACGTCCACCTCTCCTACAACAATATTCCGGTTTCCTTTTTGGTTTACCCGAAGGGAAACTTTACCGGCCGCTGTGGGGGGGAGCGCAAAAACAGAAGAGGAATAAGGAGAAGGTTCGCGGCGGCGAACATCAACCGGACCGAATACGGGGCCCACGGGGCAGAAAAATGGATTCCTTATACGGGGAAAGGCTTAAAGGGGCAAAAAGCTATAAAAATAATGATGTCGAGGCGGCCTTTTTTCAAACTTGATTTGTCTACCCGGGGAGGGATACAGAGCGTAACACTAGAAAGTACACGAAATACGGCAATTCCTAGTTGGAAGATCGGCATCCGACTGGAATCGGCATTTGCAGCGGCCAATTTAACTCGTAATTTTTCAATTTTTCTTCAAGACAGCTTCCAGTTTCTTCATTCAGTGTACATCTCAAACAATGATCAATCATAATATCAGAAAACAGATTGCCCCTGTTCTGTTGAGAGGCCAATTATGATCCCTACTCATAGAGCCCACAGAAATACAAATATTCGTAGTTTTCTGCTTCTGTCTCCTCTCGCTGGTTTGGTCTTTTGCTAGACCGGTTTCGGCTGCTCGCCATCTTCAGTAGCGGTGTTAGTCACTATTGGCACTTTGGATATTTTTCGGGCATCCTCAGTGCACTGTCACCGCCACTTGTACTGTGGTGGTTGTCTGTTTGTCGTGTGTATATATACGTGTTTTTTTAAAAAAAACATCCAAAGTGCCAATAGAAACCGGTCTAGCTAAAGACCAAACCAGTAAGAGGAGACAGAAACACAAATCTACGGTACCCCTCGCAGACCACAAAACAGGTATGTTAAACTATAAGTATTGGATTTAATCTCGAAAAAAGGACACATCCCACTATACAAGGGACATGAATTTAGTCATGTCGGTTGGCGAAGAAGTAACGTGTCAGCACTATAAATAATTTTAATTCTAATTAAGTCTAAATACGGTTGAATTATAAAATATATTTCATAAACCCACAAGAATGGATATAAATTATTGTACTGTGTATATTCTGTACAGTGAAATAATTTCATCTCAACCCAGACATATCTGAATTACTCGGACCCTTTAACGAACCCTAGAAATAGAAATACCGGAGGCGATAGCATCACATCTCGGCCGGAGTTTTATTCTAAGTTAGAGTCACGTTGTGTAATTAAATCAGCCGTGACACTCCCGCCCGGTCTGTACGTTTCGAATCCCACTTATCTCCGTATTTATTGCGGCCCGCGCGTGTATTTATTCCGCCGTATCGCGCCTACAGGGGCCGACCGCCCGTTCGAAAATGTTTATCGCGTAAGGGCAGAGGCCAGAGGCGTGTTGCGCTGGACCCCGCCCAACAGATAGATATTTCAACTGCGCCAAAGTTCAAAGTCGATAGGCGTCATAAAAATCTTAAAACTCCCGCCAGTGGAATGATTACGGCCGGAGGGGTCGGTATATAGGAAATGACCGAACCTTTTTATACAAATCGAGCGTGCAAAAAAGCAAACAACAGAACTTCTTGGACATATTGTTCGTCCACATTATTTATTATAACGGGTTATTTTATTAGGGGTACCCAAAAGTAATCAACATTTTGACTTTGGAAAAAAATTAATTATTAATCTACTATATATTCACCAATATTATCTCTCTGCCACTTTCCCGGCAAATTTTCGATTCCCCTCTTGAAGAACTTCTCGAGACCCAAATAAATCTTATCAAATTGTTGATTAATTTTGGGCACACCGAATACATAGTGGGTGGTGAGGCCTACATTTTCGTGAAAGGAATGCGCCCAGTTAAACTTTTATTTCATTCTACAATGGTATAACTTCTACTTGTATTCGTACTCATTATCGTGCTACATGATTCATACCATATAACAGTAATATTTCGTCTTTAATATGGTCTGGCGACTGTTTTTTTTTTAACTTTCCAACTGTATATTGTTGCTCGTTGGCAACAAAGTACTGGGTCCATTTGCCCCCGGCTTCATTATTCCGTCGGCGAAGTCCGTCCCCAGAGAGAGCGGTGTCCCTCCGGCGGAGCGGAGTGGGGGGCTTAGCGGAGAGGGAGGAGATGACCTTGTGCCTCGGAGGAATGCAGCTCCTTTTTGCCCGCCACTGACCGAGGGAAATCATTCCCCAGTGTCCCGGTCATACGGGGGAGGGGGGAAGTCCGCGATAATCCAGACCGAAGGAGGATATTAGGAAAATTATACTGTTCAGAAAAAATTAAAAACATTCAGCGTCTGGAGAAAAGCAATAGAGATAGCTCCAATAGGAGTTTAGGGTTAATATTTACTGTAGGGGCCCCCTAGGTTATCGCGCGTGTTCGATATATCGATATATACGGGTGAACCGATATCGTCAACTGGTTCGGCCATCTTTGTTTTCACATCGCGTACTTTTATTAAGGCGTCCGGCGGGGTTTTTTAGTAAAAGGAAAGAAAGTAATTATAACGCGAAAAGAAATATATAAAAAATAATATATTAAAACTAACACTTCCATAGCAACTCAAACAAAAAAAAACCGCCTAATTTCCAAAAAAAACAACCCTTCCCGTCAGATTCGTAAACAAAAATGATTGCCCGGTATGAAGTATAGGAATAAAGTGAATACAGGTGAAAGCAGATTCAGACTCTTAATTTTTACTGGCCCGACAGTTCATTTCAAATCGCTTTTTCACATTAAATAATTAAATAATATCGGATTGCGGCTCTGAGAAATGAGATACGGACCCGGGAGTCCGTGAATGCGATCGAAGGTGCGTTAAAAATTAATAAAATCCACCGAGGTATTGTGTCGCTGAGAAGTCATCCTTCTGCGGGACAATGGCTTCGGCGCACAGTTCTCACGGCGGCTCTTTACAACGAGGTACCGTCCTTCATAGTGTATTCCGCGCTTGGGAAACAATTATGTTTTTTTTCACCCCTTCGTTCTCCCTCCACGTCCCTTCATCAATTCCACAACATTACAGGAGGAGGGAACAGTGTCGGTAGCATCTATTGCATTTTCTTCCTTAATTATAAGCGAAGATTTAGCTTCTGTGCTGATCTCAAATTGAGCTACAGCATATTTCAGTTTTTAACCACTGCTGTGTGGTTCACATTAAGTGCCTCTCCTAATTCTCGCATTTCCATTGGGCATTGTCTCTAAAATTGACTTTCTACGCCTCCGCCAAATGTAGGTAGTATAGACAATGATTCATCAAAATATTGACAACGCTTAATCCCTAAATATTTAGAAATGAGTCATAAATCTAGCTGAAATAAACGTAGGTTGAAACGCGAAGGTTTTCCCACCAACCTAATAAGATGCATACATGAGAACTGAAGAATGTTTTTCTTTCTATTCGAGTGTATCAATTGAACAAATATCCATAAAAAATCCTGACAACAGAACTTACAAACAGGACAAGAAAAGTGTCCATAAGAGGCTTATAAGATCGGAAGACAAAGAAACTGAGATTTACCAAAGGCCACTCCCCGATTACACCGATTATTTTTCAACTCGGGGCAGGTATGAACCCTTCACTGTCCGGAACAAAAAATTCCAATTCAAATGTTTACCTGCTGTCGAACGACATGATAGGTCTGAATCGGTTTCGGTTTTTCGCAATCCCTATTCATCAACTTTCCCTTTGTGCGATGGAACGAACACGCGGGCAAGGCGGAATTACCAATTATAATTTGCCGCCATTCTTCAAGTTTGTGGTGTAACGACAGGCTTTGTAAATGGCTGAATTGCAAATTGTATCCATTAAAACTTCTGTCCGAAATTACGTTTCGGCCTAACGTTGGCTGGGAACAACCAATTGCAGTGATACATAATGCAAAAGAAATTTTCGCACTCTAATATCTTTTAACTTAATTCAGGCCTTAATATAGGGTACTTGATGAAAGTCTAGAAACCTAATCGTCCACAAACCGTCGAACCTTTGGGCGAAATGTGTTCGTGAAGGACGTTTACGCTTAATCGGAAAGTCACAATCGGCGACCCACATTTTCCGAATTATCTGATGATGGCGAAACGCCAAATCGTGCTCCATACGCAGCCCAGACATGCGATATGCGACATTCACCCGGATTTCTTTATTTTAAAGTCAAATCGATAAATTAAGCAGGCTTCTGAACAAGCAATATTTTTGCATATAATAATACCCTAACAGTTTAAAAACACTGCGATTTAAAATTACATTTAAAAATTCAGAAGTTCAGTTTTAAAAACAGATACAACTGTACGACTAATGATAATGGACATATCCATTTGGATTTAAGGTTGTTTAAGGCTGTGGAGTTAATATATTTATGCGTAACGATTAATAGTAGAAGCTGCATAAGCGGGCATTCCGAAGACGTCGTCAGAATGCCATAAGTCTGCAGTCTGCATTATCAGTTTATGGAGATAACGAACATCTGTACGAAAGCAAAAATTCCCTGGGGAAGCACCTACTGGTACCTGTATAACCGCACAAAGCCTGCATTGAATGCAGCTGCCCGAAAGGAGGAAAAAAGGCTCTTCTTTAGACCGGAAGCGATAAAATATTTCAAACCGTAGGCGGGCTTCAATCATTGAGTCCAAGTTTGAACTTTCCTATACAATTCTTACCGGAAACATACAATATAAATTCGGAAACAATATGCGGAATATTGTATTTAACTCTTTTTTTTTTAACTTTATGTATTGTACAATCAACTAAATATTAGTTATAGGTACAATGGCTTGTTTGGCTAGTTCGACTTCGCCGATAAAGACGCCATCCAGTGATGGTACTTTTGACATGTATCCGGCCTACAGAAAGACTTAGACTTTCGACTTCGCCGACTGTTATGTTGAGGTCATTACGGATTGTTCGGTTAGAAACATACCGGGGGGAGCATTAAGGATGGTACGAAGGACTTTTGACTGGAATCTCTGGATGCGAGCGATGTCGGATTTCTTGGCGGAACCCCACAGTTCTATTCTGTATGTCCATGTCGTTTTAGTACGGCTTTATGTATGGTCAGTTTGTTGACTATTGTAAGTTTTCATGTCCTTTTCAAAAGAGGTCTTACAGTCCAAATTTGCGATTTTGATCTGTTCTTTTAGTCGGGTATGGGGATTCCAGTATTTAATTCACTCGTACCGTTATGTCTGCTACTGTAACTAATTGATTTAATTTAAGATATTACTGGATGTTTCTGTACTGTTTTTGGCGTTGTACTGTTTAACGTTGGCCTGCGTCCGAAACCGGTCTAGCCTTGTAGGCATTGAACAAATACTTCGCCTCTGAGCGTAAATCATCCGTTCACTAACGTGTTAACGCAATACCCGGCCGTTATCCGCTCTGCTGGTCCGGAACATGTTCCATTAGACCCCCCTTGCAGACCGCGAGACCATCGCGTGGTTAAACTCGGACTCCCGTTCGTCTTACAGACGGTAATCGGGGATAGCGCTGTAATTGAACCGTCGCTCTTACAGCCCGGCTAAAGCTCAACCAGATACGGTGGAGATAAAAAGCTTTCGTTTCGTTCGGGCCGCCACTTTATCTGGAAGTCGAGGGTCGAAGAATAAATTACAGAATTCTACTGAACTGCGTAAAAACAGAATAACAAGCAGTAAATGACGAAATTGTGAGTCTGTTTTGCGATTCAAAATAAAATATTGTTTAATGCACCTGTTTTGTGGTCTGCGAGGAGTTGGAATACCGTAGGTTCGTGGTGTTTCTGTCTCCTCTCCTTTCGCTAGACCGGTTTCGGCCGCTCGCCATCTTCAGTAGCGGCGTTAGTCACTGTTGGCACTTTTGGGCATCCTCACTGCACTGTTACTTTCACTTGTACTGTGAAATAAAACTTGTACTTGTGCCCGAAAAACATCCAAAGTGCCAATAGTGACCAACACCGCTACTGAAGATGGCGAGCAGCCGAAACCGGTCTAGCAAAAGACCAAACCAGCGAGCGGAGACAGAAACACCACGAACGTAAGGTAAAATATTGTAATGCAACAAACTATAAGTACTTGTTATTAACAGCATAATTCCTGGTATTTTTATTTCTTCAGTTTTTTAATGAACAGTTTCAGCTACTCTCCTTCTCTCATTGATTTAGCCCACTAAATAACATAAATCAATGACAAAAAGTTCGATATTAAATCAATATTATAATATCATATATTATTCAAATTCATTACTAATATTAGTAATTTATTATCACTATTAGGTCCAAGGATTTGACCAGAGACAGAATGTCACGTTGGAGAATGCGGTGACCTCATTATCCGCTTTTTGCGTGACCGCAATGAAAGGTTCGAATTAGCAATAAAATCGTGTTTAGATAAAAACTGAAAAAGAAAATTGAATCATTATAAAGGTCAAGTTTTTTTGCGACGGAGCCGCGCAATCGGCCATAATTAAAAACATTAATCGCGTAAATCAGATTCCAAAACCGCTTATATTAGCTCTGTTCGGAATTAAATATAAGAAAAATAAGAAACCGGGTGGTGAAACAATCGGGAATAAATACGGCCAACATAAGAGCTAGTTTTAGTGAAAATTAGTCTAGATAATTTACAAAATCGAAATATTTCTGATATAGTTCTAATATAGTTTTTTTAGTACAACTGCGGTAAGTTGTTTTTATTTCTCATATTTCTCCCGATAAAGAAGCCACTTTTGAAGTGTCTACAGACCGAGATCTTTAAGCCAGCGGCGTTTTAAGCCTCCGGATAATGGATGGGCGACAAATGAGATGGATTCACCGAAAAGGTAAACAGAGACGAAAGGCCCAGTTTCCGAACGAAGATTGGGCGTAATACTACGAACCCAATCTACGGATAATATTTATTCTCTCAAATCCCCCGTCACAATTTTCAAACAGCGTCCGAGCATCCTGGAAAAACAACAACAACAGTTGAGGCAATGTTTGCCGGGGCCGAATCACCGATAGCGGTCGTCCCACGATTTGTTTTCCTACAGATAGTGGTTTTTTTTATCTTATCGAACGTGGCGCGTAATATTACGTGCGCAAATAGGCGGCGGGAGGTTTCTGGCCGGTGGAACCGGAATTGAACAACGCCAACTGTGTATTGTGCCAAAACCCAATCGGTATTCCTCTGAGATGCCATCTTCAAGATACTGAATAACCCTATATTTTGTATACAACACCTCCTGGGGATCTACATCTTGTACATCCTTTAGGAGGATGGATGATGGCCTCAAGCTGAAAATGGTTATTACTGCCGTTCCGCATGAATGAACCAAGAAGACGCGTATTATTGACCCTGTTGCCAAATATTTACCAAGAGCTCGGTTCAACATTTACAAAACAAAATGTTCCCGATTCGCAAACAATAAAGTGCCTCGTCAATTTTTAAAACTAATAAATTATTTCAGATTTAGATTTTCGTATGGTTTCCACTAATGTATAAATCCCAACTTTTTGTGTACAACTCTGCCTGAAACTCCAGTAACTGAATTTTATGATTAAGTAGCTTCAATTGTGCGGAACGTAACAATTTCAAATATCAAGGACTTTATTATATTTCAAAATGTGCATGTCGGTGCGCATTTTGAAGCCATGTCTGCACCTAGAGTATATACCCAGTGATCCGATACCCCGGTGTATTAGCTCATCGAACAAAACTTCGTAGGAGTTAAAAATAATTCTATTGAGTGAATTGCGGCCGTTTTTCTTTTCTATAATGCGAATTATTTCACCGCTATGAGAAATTGATTGAAATGTCAGTAACGGCGGGTAATTATCGCGATAGGGAAGTGAAATTAACCCCCGCGAAAAAAAGAAAAAATTGTTCCCGCTAAAGTTCAAATGTTTCTCAAGGCGTTTCGCCAAGGAGAACAAATTTCATGCTGCATTTCACCTAAGGTCGGTTCTTTTATCGGACGGCCCCATTGAACGCCACAGGTTCCCAGTTTTTATTTTCAGCGAAAAATAACTCTCCTTGAACGCGTTTACTGACACCGGAACACAGTGTGCAATCGTAAATATATCTTACACAATCTACAGACTATACCTCTGCATGTTCCAATATTGGGATTTAGAAAATTTACTAGTCTCGCAAAAAAAAAAAGAGAAAAGGGTTCGTGGACACGGACCCCGGGGTCTATTGAACAGCCCAGGTAGTAGGAATCCTTTACCCAAGCACCAACCAGGAAACAACACCAGTCTATATCGGAGGGTACACCACCCCCGGATATATATAATAGAGGACATGTCCCTATTGTGGAGTAGGCATTGTGCGCCCCTCCCCCACCCATATGAACCATTACAGATTTTAGGGGCGCAATTAAAACGAATCTAGCAGGTAGAATATACCGTGAACAGATTGCCATCTTCCACGACGCGGCTGTCCGGTCTCCCACCAGACCGGTTTTCGCCGTCTTCAAGTACATTGGGGCGCGTACAATACGCGTGAACGCAGTTTTTGTGCAATCGCGTGGAGTGAATTCGACGGACGCCAGAAACCCGGCCGAGACTGAAGCCTAGACCAGACGCCCGGTCTGTTAATTATGCGCGGTCAGCTCCCGTCCCCTCAGGATGTTACCAACCGCTCCAACCTTCTTCCGACCTTTCATTTCAAATCCCAGTCTACAAACGTTACAGTGAACGAATCTAACTGAATTGCACTGCCAAATATATATGGTTTGGTAGACCGGTTTCGGCACAAAACAGTCGCCAGTGCCTAAATTCAGTTGTTACAGTCATCAATATAATTTCTTGTAGTTGTTGAAACGTTGCCGACGGTTCACAGGGGATCAAAGCAAGAAAGCAATAAGAACAATACGAATTAAGTCCGGAATGTTTTTCATTCAAGTCTCCAGTCTGAGTGTAAGACAGCAGAAGTTGGCCGATTTCATAACTTTGTCTAATCCAAGTAACTTTTAGTTTCTGTTGTCCACGAAAATCCATAAATTTGACCCTAACTTCCGAACTTATTCCTCTCTATGGCGGGCTCGGTCTTAAACCTCTCTTCTCCCTGCGGAGCTATTTTAGGGATATTTTTCTTATAAGAGCAAGGCATTCTATCCCTTTTCTCTGTTATTAATTTTTTTTTTAATTCAGTCTCCTGTCTGGTTAGCATCAGTGGAAGTTTTGCCCTCAAACTTCCCTGCGACTCAAACTTGAGTTCTCAACTAACTCCGAAAATCTCCATTAGGGATACTCTTCCTCGGTTTCGCGCTACGAAAACAAATTATGAAAGCAAACCCGTAAATTAATCAATGTTTTTTCTTCCCGGCGTCAAACCCAAGACGCAACTCGCAAATTACGTACAATTCGGTCCGAACCCGGGCCCAATTCGTGTCCAATTCTGGAAAGTACGGCCACGTGAAAAGGTGGTATGAATTACAATAGAAATAGTCCGGGTTTTACCTAGGTAGGTGGCGTGAAGAGACAGGTAAAAGCGATCGCGACCAGGGTTGACATAACGGTTGTGGGCCAACCGTTCTCACGCTCGCCTCTCTAGCTCCTCCGGGAGCAGCTCTCCCTCCTTCGGGATATCGTCGGCTTTTTAAAAATCGGATTACAAATTGCTTAAAAACACACTATTGATAATTTCCAAAAAAAAAATTGAAAAGAACATCCGAGATGTTTGAAGTAGCATTAAAACCGGACCATTCAATATTTCGGAATAGCAGTGAGTTATTTTTTCTTATATTACAACAATTTGATATTCCATTCTTATAGAAATGAATACCAATTTTTCGATCTTCTCTCCCCCCGACATTCCTGAAATGTTAAAAACAGCAAGAGAACAAACACAGAATCAGAACGTGTATATCGCACGGCAATCGAGACCACCATATCCACAGTACAGTGACCAGCATACCCGAGCATAAACGGGACCATTAAGTTACTGGAACGACGAAAGAAAGGGACGGACCCAACGAAAGTGGGTTATGCTAACAATGGGTACGCGACACACAATATGATGTACAGCGTACACCGTCGCCGTTTCATGTACCAAACGAACGTTCATCTGAGATATCCGCTTATATTTCCGTACGTTTATTTTAGACAGATAATTTAATTTAGATTGATATTTCAATCAAGCCGGCTATACGCCGGTCCTGTTGTTGGTTAACGTATTTTCAAAGTCGTTACACCGCCTCGTTTGTTAACCAGTTATTCGTACAAACCGTCTTTTTTAAAGAGAAAAAATTAATTTTATAAGTAACTAATAACGAAAATTTATGATGATGGACGAGAACAATTTTATTAATTAAAAGCTGACAAAACAAAACAGTCAATGATTACTCTCTTCATCGTTTATTTTACAATGCCGATTTTGAGCTGTGTACAGCTCAAATTACAGTCATTACATAGGGTCTATAAGTTGAATAAGCGTCGGAGAAGAAAACTCTTGCGCTTTCAAACGTTCTAATCAGTATTTAATGCTGAAATACCCGGCCGAAATAATTAGACCGGAATTGGAGGGAAGACGCATCGGCCGCGATATTAGTTTATTTGTCGGGATTGGAAAACAGACGGGCCCCGGGAGGGGAAGGGGGCCGGCGTTCCAATTAAGAGTCCCAGCGATTGCGTCATTCGGGGACGAAAAGAGGAAGCCACCAATTTCGGTAATCAAGATTACTGGACGATTGGAAAGAAAAAAAAAAACGTCACAACAACTCGACAAATCTGACTTTTGATTTGTGAACCGGACAGAATTCCTTCCCCAGACGGCGCTGTCTCTTTCGTTTCGGCTGCGTTAAGAAACAACTGTTCGTCAAGGGAAAACCCAATGTTAGGAAAGTTTTACAATCAAAATTTTATAATAATTTTAAAGTCAGTGACATATTAAAGACATGTTAAAGTAGCGCTAATATAAATGCAGCATAATGGATGAGAACCCCCATATTATTTCTTAGAATTTATTTTATTTATTTTTCCGCCATGATATTGTACGGTCTGGACCGTAGTATTAGGACTGGGACAAGAAGGACGTCAAGGATTAATATAGGCATTGATTTATAAACGATGGAAAATTACAATTAAATGTATTCGAAATTTCTTCCCGGAACAACCGCCAGGGAATATATTCAGGGACCAATATAGAATGAGAATTTATCCAGTATTTTACACTGACCGTAAATTTCGCCGATAGTTTTAAAATAAAGTGACTCCGTACTGGGGAGAAATAGATATTTAAGCTCGCACAATTTATAGCACTTGTTCGGGTAGAAATAAAATAGGAAGTACTCGGAATAATGGGGAAAAAAAGGGCGTTCTTGGCAGTACGACAGATAAGTGCGATTGGTCGGGTTCCAAATGGGACGATGGGGAATATCCCGCGGGACGCATTTTCTTGCACAACTTCGCGATACGGACGAGCTCGGACCTTAATAGCGTACAAGACTCGAGAGACTTACAAATATCCATTATGCTCAGTCACCCAATGGAGCTCGACACTCCTCCACTGTGGATATCGAAAAAGCAATGGAATGCTTAGTGCCTATCGTCTTATCCAAACACAAGTTATTCTAGCGAAGAGATTATAAAAATAAGTCAAAATTAATTCTGTTATCACCGTTATTATGAATTTGAAGATAGACGAATTAAACAAGCCCTGGGCTATGATCTAGGTATTTGTTATTCTCTCAACAAAGTTTAAAACACTATATCTTCAATTACTCATTTACTCCGGAATAATTTTTGTGGGTACTTCCCCACAGGATTGTTGTTAAAGAACTGTCGGAACTGAATGCTATCGACTTTATGAGCTCCACCTGTTCAATCATTTGACTGTCGTACTGTGACAGAATTTGGATAATGGAGGAACGCGCCAAAACGTAGAGCCGGAGAAATATTGGAAGAGCGATAAAGTGCGTTGTAAAATTGGACTTCAGCCGCGTGTTCATAAATTAACTTTACTTTCATTGACGACATCTCAAAAGTGTGGAAACATAAAGCAGGTTCCACTAAGACCGGTCATCTTCTATAGTGTTTCTCTTGTTCAAATTATAATTTCGAAGCGTCCGCCATAGATCGCAACTTCGTCCAAAGCCCCGATGAAGTACGGGGCTCTTGTAGAGGCCGGAATCGAAGTCCGAGGCGGAACCTTAGGAATGTCGTCGCCGGCTAGGTGACCCCCCCCTGCCACCCCCGCCACTACGGTCTGAAAATACCGCGGGGACTGCAATTGAAGAAATCGGACGGACGTGAAGAAGAAGAAGATAGCGACTTCTTGTAGCCAAGAGAGAGAGAGAGAGAGAGAGAGAGAGAGAGAGAGAGAGAGAGGGAGAAATGGATGTATAGAGAGGGACCCGCCGCTAATAGGCGGACGACGTCCACCGTCATCACAAAACCCATTCCTATGACCCATTTATCTAATGACACACCGTTTCGTTGCGCAATTCCCACAGAAAAAAAATATATAAAACAGGATATCCATTCTTCGACATAACCGTTCCGCGACACCCGGGAGACGACCCTATTTCGTGAGGCGTATCTCCCAAATCGCGATGTCCTCGGTACGTTAGCCTGAATTGAGGATATTTTTCTTATGATAGTTGAAAATTAAATCCTGCTTACCACATTTCTCCGGCAATTGTAAGGTAGCGGTGTTAACGCGTTTAAACTGATTTCTGCTTTAATACCAGTTCAGATCAATTGAAAGAGGCATGTACTCATCGGAAAATTACGCCGATGTTGAAGCGATGCATAATAAATTAATTCTTGATGAATATAATCTAGGTATTAGGTCTAACGCTGGACACAGCGACGTTTTTCTCAGGGGTGAGCGCGCAAGGCGTCCCCATTATTCATACGAAATTGGATATGCAAATCCGCGAAGCAAACACAACAATTTCGAGACGGCGATTCGGTTTAAAATTGTACGCCCACTTCGATTAATAGGCGAAGGAGGAGTCGGTGAAATGACTCAGCTGCGGGCGCAATTGCGGCCAATTTCCCCACATTTTATATTTTTTATTTTTAAGTGCCTGGAATTGGGGGGCGAGTTATCTCGTAGGACTTCAACAGGGGCGACCTTCGACGGCGGAGAGCCGGTCTCGTTTCCAACCGAATAATGAACAATCAAATAACCGGTCATTTCTTTAATGGCAATTGAGGTCCGTTTAATTACTCTGACGGTTTTCTTGCCGATCCCATAAAAAATAAAATAATTAACGAAAAAAATCTACGATAAATAAGATAGAGTCGAGGAAACTATTTTTTATCAAACAAGCGCATGACAATAATGTGATGACAGTGCTAACAGGGTGCTTCACCGATAGTCCACTGGCAACAGGCGAAACTGGTCACCTAAGGTAAGAAAAATTACGCAGATCTGAGTAATTACGAATTACTCCTCAAACTGAAGGTTTACAATGTGACATCAGTTTCTTCAAACTAGGTTCGACAAATAAAATTCGGAAACGATATTTTTCAGGCAAACTATAATATTTTCACATGCTACAGATATTTAAACATCGAATGTTTCCGTGAACAGAGCTTCCGGCAGGATCGCGTAATAGGTTGGGGGGAGAACCGCGATTAGCAAGAGGTTCGGTAACCACGTGGAAGGATTTCTACCTATTCTTCTGGGTCCCTCCGACATTTGGCATCTCTTACTGGTTTCTCAATCAGGGTCCTCTATATATACCTGAAAATAACCTAGATTCTTGTCACAGTATTACGCGATCCTACCGTTAATTAATAGGTGATAATAAGAAACTCGGGATTATCGCGTTATTATTTTTTGCGATCGCCAGATACTCGGCAGGTTTTATTCTGGTCTCCGAGGTAGTAGTCCAACTTTCGATGACGTCATTCAATTAGCCACTGCGAGAGAGTTGAGGTCATGCGAATATTATGTTCCTGCGTCGAGACTACGTGTCTCATTTTTCCCCGTTTTTACGCAAATACGGTCGTATAAAGCGCCGCTGTAATTATCCGTAAAATTAACTAGGAGTGTACACGACGGGAGGTTGTACAAGGAAACGAGATTGCTGTACACTAGCAAATATAAAAAGGCTTAATGCATACCTACAGCTTCAGTCGAACGTATTTTCAAAATTACCGATAATGATTAAGATTATTAATTTAAAATTCGTTTAATTATGCCAAACCACTAGCTACAAATGCAAATATATTAATGCAGCAACAACTTGATATTTGCTAAAATTCCATTTAAAAAAACAGGTTTTGCCAAACAGCGTGTACTGTCCGGTAACGCGACAATTAATGGTTGTCAACAAGGGCCAATTTCTCAATTAAAATTCCTCTAAAAAGAGGAATATAGGCGTCATAATCGACACCATGTATGGCGCGGTGTAGGAATGTCACTGTGTCAGTTTTTCGTTAGGCTTAAAGGTCATCCTCTTAAAGGCGATTATCCAACTAGGCAACAGTCTATTTCGCCTACAGAATAGTTTATGCCTATTAAAATACAGACGTATTTGCCGGTATTTTTTATTTTGACTGTATCACGTCGGGGTAAAACATTTAAAATGATTTAACATTTAAAAAGTTTATTAGTAGGCCAAACTTCAGTGCGTTCACGAGAAGTACAAGAACAAATTTCTTTGATGTCCTCACAACCTCAACTGGTAAAGATTCTTTCCTAATGAACAAGTTTATTACCATCGTTATTATAGCGCCCTGTTTCAAAGTAATCAATTTTCGGGAACCCTCTGAACGCCCTACGTTTTGACAACTGGTTGATAAACCGGTCTAGAATTACTCAGTGAGGTAACGCGTTGCAATATAATTGTGCCATAACATTGGTACTTGGATTGTACTCTTAGCCCAATCGATTTCCAGTGCCTCGGACTTTTGCCTGCAGACTTATTTTATGAAATCTTGAATTCTGAAATTCTCCAAATGAAACTGTTAATAACTGTAATTGGCTATTTGTGAAAAGAGAGGCCCGACCGGGGGGTATAGAGTGGCGCCTTGGAAGTAAGCGGAGAAGCTGAGTTGGCGCACCTGGCGTCCTTCTATCTCTGGAAAAGCGGCTGCTGATACCGTACTTTAATCAGCTTTTTCAGAATTCCCGTCTGGGGAAATTTATCCCCGACGCGGGACGATAACCCTATTTGGACGCGGGTCGCGGCGATCTACAAACTGCACTGAAGTTGAGTAATCTCGACACAATGTTGTGTATTAAAATTTATTTCGTCAGGGACAATGAATATAAAAACGATGGAAAATTACAAGAAACTGATTCTGAAATAAGACTTGTATTTGAACAAACTGTTCAGCAAATTACGTTGAATGGGGATTAGTGTTTGGTCATCTGGAGACTTTAAGATGTTTGGTCAAGAAAGAACCTTTAAGTTGTTATACTAAATTTGTTTAATGGTCTCACTAACAGTTTTCGGAACTGCAAGTAAAATTAAATTTGGCCTAACGTTAAGAATGCCTAACGTTTCAGACTTCCATAAAGCTTTACCATGTTTTTCAATGCACTGACTAAAGTCGCCTGCGACTAAATTTTTAATGGTATAATCGGACGTAATTTAATAATATTTAAACACGAAATAGCCAGAGCGTGGCCCACTGTTGGGGGCATGTCGATTGCATCTCGTTTGAGGTTGAGTGCCCCCATCATCAATATCGAGCCCAAGGCCGACGCTCTGATAATGTCGGAGGTAAACTGTTTACACACGTGCAATACACGACTGCAATTAGAATCGGTAATTTGCCGACACTTCGAGGCTTTCTAATCGTCAATAGGATTTTTTTTCACAGATTAAATCTATAATAGTAACCACAACTGGTTGCTATACAGGCTGGGGGTACTTTCTAATTCGGACTGGCTAAGGTACGGGAGCCCTTCTCGAAAAGAATGCATAACCCGACTCTTAATAAACTTAATAAGCGGAGGTTAACAATCTTTTTGTACAATATACCTAACACTTAATTATCAGGATGTAACCATAATTCCTTTCTGAAACAAGGTTCGTTTTTGGGTTTTTAATGTTAACATATTTCTATTTCTTCATATTCCCGCAGTTTGGGAAAACATTCTGTCAGAATGTGTTTGTTTTTCAGAACATAGTTATCGACTTGGATATATAAATGGTTTGAACGTTTTTCACAACTTACAGGACTTTCTGTCCGGTACATATTTCAATATTGAGGTTCGGTGAACTAGTGGAACAAATATTGGCATTATATTCCCGGTTTAAATGGTTCAAAAGTATATTTATTTCTCCTGGAAATATTTATATGCGATGGAATTGAATAATGATACGTGTTTGTAATAGAATATGCGACACTGGAAGTAATAATTAAAATTTATAACGCGTACAAATAAAGGGGAAGAGATAAGAAACACTCAGCCACTTCGACTCTCTGACAAGTACTTGGAAGTTAATTGTATACACGCCCGAAGGATTAATTGCGAACTGTGTTTTCCCAACGTCGAATCCATTCATTGTAAATTCACCAGCTTTTTCTATTTCCCAGAGAAGAAAAATTACCGGGCTTAAAATTATACAATATTTACAGTCCCCCGATTAGGCCCGAAGACCTGCCGGTGGAGGGGCAGCCATTTTTTTTCCAGTCCAGCCGTTTACCTGGAAGACTTAAGTGGTCCGTCTGTCTAACCTTTTAATATCCGAACGACTCGAGGGAAATTCCCCCTTTCCCGCTGGAAATTAAGATTCGACTTTTTCGATATTATTTCTTCGCTGAAATCTCAGCAAGGTGTTACGAATTTCGGCGCAATTTGGGTTAGTTCAAAGGAACGAAAGAGTATCGAATTTGCGGTTTCGCTGCGTAAGCGAAAAATTCGAACGACGCTGACCCGGCCGGAATCGTTCTCCGGCTGAATAGACTTTGATCCGATGGAGGATGAAATGAAATTGAAGCAATCCAGACTGTAACATTCCAGTCCGACGACTCCTCCGTAAAGTACCAACCACGCACAAAAACTTCTGGTAAAGACAAGTCGTCCGATGCCGGGACGGCCATCAACAATCCTTATCAATCTTCCATAAAAAATATGCACAATTTAGACAATATACATTTTCTTAAGTGGAGTGGGGAAGCGGAACTGAAAATTCGAAGGCGAAAACCTAACTGTAACCGGAACGGCCTCGAGGGCCAGCGGGTATGACCCCGCGGGTGGTGTTACTACTTAAGGATAGAATCTTTCAAAATATCGTATTTTATGAGACCACAGGCATGGTTTCAGTCGTAAATAGTTACATAAGAATCTCATGATGGAGAAATGCCGTACCTGTATGTGTAGGTATCCAAGCCGACGTCGGAACTCCTCTTAACAACTGGCATATAACACTGTTTGACGATCACACAGTTCAAAAAAAAAAAATAACAAAATAAAGAAGAAGAAAGGGAAATTCGAATATCAACTGGGCGACATGTGGGACTTAATAATTACAGATGGGAAAGAGTTGAAAGAGTAACGGACACAGAAAAGGGAACCGACCAACTGGAGGAAGGTTCCCGGCCAACTGACTTGAAGAGGAACCAACTCGGAGCACAGTTCGGCAATTGCCCGCGCTACACCAGCGCTCCCATCCCTCCTACTACCCATACTGTACTCAAACTGAAACTCCAACTCCAACTCCAACTTCCAGTACATCCACGATTAATACACAACGCCTTGGAACTATAAAATAACAGGCCGAAGTCAGTATTTCACTGGTAAGTAAAATTTTACGACACGCGGACCATTAGGCCTTTCTCCGATTTAGGCGTCCAAATGAAAATTTGAATCCTGGAGCAGTTTATTCCATACGTCGTAAACGTTCACATATATACGTGACAATTTGACAACCTGTATTTCAGTCTTGAGGTGTTCTTCACAAGAGGGGGAATCGAAAATTTGCCGAAAAGAGTTGTTGGGCAGAGAGTTGTTCATATATCGGTGAATATACACTAGATCAATAATTAAGGTTCACTTTTTAGCAAAATAAAATGAATTCCAAAATCAAAATGTTGATTACTTTACCCCTAACACTTAGCCTGTATTCATATCCACAATATTCATACACATATATGGATTTTATTTCTGATTACGCGTTAATACCAGGAAAATAAAAATTGGATAACCAATTCCCCAAGATAAAATTGACGCGCAGGCGAACCATTTTTTGTTAACAAAAATAATATTAAGTTCGATAACTTTTTTGTTTGTGAAATTCTTCTTGGAGATTTTCTGACGGATTCGGACAGAATTATTTATTACTGACTTATTCTTGGTACTCCGATTTTGAACGAATTTATACCCCATGAAATTGTCCAGGAAATTCAACGCAAATTAAAAATCGAGTATAGTAACCGAAGCCAAACTTGAAGAAAATAAGCCCGGGTTAAATTAAATACTTAAATTGGCTACGTTGTAGGCCAGCTTGGGGTTTCCATCATCGGTGATTATTACACTGTGCAGTTATTTGGCTGGCGATGAAGCACAATTTAAGCTGTCCGGCGACAGGAAGCTGAAGAGACGGCGCAACCAAAGCCGAAGTAAGGCGGGAAGCCGTAATTAATCTGGCTTAAGACCGAAAATCTGCAAGAGGAAGCTGAATAACGGAATTTGGGTATTTTGACATCACTTTGATTTTGTATCACCTTGGTGATTTTGTACTTCGCCTAACATACTGGGCTATTGTAGGTTCGTGATGTTTCTGTCTCCTCTCGCTGGTTTGGTCTTTTGCTGGGCCGGTTTCGGCTGCTCGCCATCTTCAGTAGCGGTGTTAGTCACTGTTAGCACTTTGGATGTTTTTTGGGCATCCTCACTGCACTGTGTCACTTTCACATGTACTGTAATGTTTGTCAGTATGTCAGTCGTTTATATATATGTGTTCTGTTATTGTTATTGGGGTTATGTTTGTCTTCGGATTTTGTTAATCCGTTTTCTAAGTGAGAGTCAGATTGTCGGAAGGGGATGGTGTGGTGGTTGGGCGGGTGTGATCCTTTAAGAGGATTATAGGGGCAAATATGGCGTCACTTTGGGAATTAATTTTCTCATTTATAATTTTGTTTTTCTTATGTTGTGTGAAGATTTCCAGGTTTTCTATAATATCAAATTCTTTTCCCTTTTTTGCCTGGGTGTAATAAATGATCTTTTGATGTTCATTGTTTCGTGTCCGGAGTTTATGATGTGGTTGGCGAAAATGGAATCTGTTTTGTATTTTATGGCTCTGATATGTTCCTTGTATTTGTATTCTATTTTTCGCCCGGTTTGTCCGCTGTATACTCCATCGCACGATCCGCATGTTATCTTGTATATTGTTATATATTGTATATATATTTTGTATCACCTTGGTGATTTTGTATTACTTCGCGTAACATACTGGGCTATATTGGGGGAAATTCAGTGGGCTGATAAGACGAAGTACAGGACCGGCTTGAGCGGGTATGCACCGAAGAAGGCGGTACGTAAAGCCAGAAACCCGTGCGTCCCATTGGTAGGCCGAGTTCAAGGTTAGGTACGCGTACCAGCTGAACGAACGAGGTATTACGGCTGGGCCGTCTACAACTGTACACCGTACGCTGTGCAATGTACACGGCGCTGTATATCTACGTCCGTGCATTTACGGCCGAAGAAACACGAAATTTTTATTGTAGGGGGCTAATCCATCAGAGGACAGCAATCAGGAGGGGCCGAGGGTGTTTAATTTACTACATCCAATCTTAATTGGGGACGTTTATTACACCGAGTTTCGTAACCCGGTTTCGATTACGATCATTCTTACGCTCAGTAAGTCATTAATGGTCTATTTTCAAACAACTTTTATTGTTCTATTACAGGGCGGCTCTTTGATGATATTCGTGCGGCCCTTCACATTAAGCCGACTGGGAATGAAATTTAGAAAATATTACTGCCTAATAACATTTCATTTTCACGAAAGTTCATACAGCGTACCGGTATAGCAACGACAAAAATAAAACACTCGACCCATATGTGGAATTATGTATACCATTCACAAAAAAAAATCCATAAAAAATCATCGTTCAGTGTTATATTTTGTATGGATATTTTTACACCATTCATTAGATGGTGCTAAAAACGCTCACGATATTAAAACAAAATTAACGTTCCTCAAAATGTTTCCAGATTAAAATGTTTAAGGATGAATTTGGTTCTTCGGCCTCTAAAGTTTGCTTACCCCTGGTCTAATAATTAGTTGAAATTTAACTGTGATTCGTAAATCGGCTTTTAGGAATCAGAATTATCACAAAATAATGGAAATATCTCTGATTTTAAACAAACTAATATAAAATTGTCTCAATGTGGATTCAAATCGCATTCGACTTACATATTTAAAAATATAATACAGTGAGTTTTTATAACACATTCTATACAAACACAGTTGTATGCAACCGAAATATTTCTGAAAATGTGTGCACCCTCAAGAAACTGTTGGTCGCCCACCTCCGTTCAGGACGTGCGGCGACGGTCTTGCACGTAGTTTCGGCATCATCAATATTCCGTAGTCGGAAACGAACATAGTAGGAAACAACTGGTGGAGAGAGAGAGAGAGAGAGAGAGAGAGAATGAGAATGAAAGAGAAAGAGGAAGAGCAGGACAAAAACGGAAACAAAACGACGGCAAAACCACAACAGCTAACGACCGATCCGTTAAAGGCCGGCCGAGTCGACGCAGACCCCGTAAACGGAATATAAACTTAAGGCAATAAATTACCCGTTTATTGTTTTCAGGGCCCATTCCGAGAATCTGAAGGAGCGCAGAAAAAAAAATGAATAATTCTCCAGAAATGCTCGATACAGCGCCGCACTGTGGGTTTTTGTAATGCCAGTAATTACGAACACGAGGGTTATCGTTTGCAGTACGAATTTATTTCCAAAAACAAGAAAGGAATTCGGGATCGGAAGAATCTTCCAAAATGACTGCATTCTTACTGATATTTCGGACAGTAAACTCTAAATGGACAAAAAACGACGGAATCGGAAAAATAATATCGGATAACCAAAAAAATTTTATATTGTTGAAACGACAGTGCTGGCTGGGTGCTAACTGTTAAACAATTTGAAACCTACTATCAGCTGTAATTAGTGGTACAATCCGTATCATCACTAGGATATAGTCAGAAGATTATTAAGGGATTATAATTTAAATCAAGACGAAATCTAATTTAAACATTTACTAAATTTATTAACCTACTAGTGTATTACACGAATTGTTTGATGGGCGCGAAGTGTTCTCGGCCGTTAAGTGGGCGTAGTAATTCCTCCTTATTCGGTCAATAATCTGTCTTTATTGAGCAGTAAACAGGTTTTCTGAGGCCGTTCGAAGCAGTTTTGCAACAATGTATTAAACGATTTGTACTACAATTCGTTAGACAAATTAGATTTATTCGTAAATAAATTCACAAATTTCGTAAATTACTTACGACTAAAGACGAGCTTGAGACCGAATAATCGAAACTGAAGGTCACTCGTTCATTGCTAATATCAAGATACTGTTGTTTGTGCCGGATATGGATGCGTTTGTATTCACCACATTGGGATGATTTTCCCTCATTCAAAATGCGCATGCGCATTATGTACGCATCGTAAATTATCAACATACTCCTTGAAATGTTTACCTCTTGTCTTAGTGACATAAAGATATTAATTTTCACGTATTAATTTGATTTATAGGGATGGATTCACGTGGAATCCCCATACCCGACTCAAAGGAATCGAATTAAACCGAAAATTTGGACTTTTAAGACCATTACTAAAACGGACATCAAAATTGGCCTTAATTAAAAAAATTGACAATATACAAAGCGATACTTAAACCGACATGGACCTACGATACCGAGACATCCGACATCGCCGCTTCCAGTCAAAAGTCCTTCGTACCATCCTTAATGCTCCCCGGTATGTTTCTAACCACACAATCCACCATGACCTCAACATACCGACAGTCGACGAAGTCGCAAAATCCCGGTTCCTGAAGTTCCACTCCTGCCTTTCTCCTCATCCTGATCCACTCGTTCAGTCCCTTTCCTCTCTTACCCATCCATTATCCCCCCCGGGTCTTCTTAGCCCTTAGACCATAATTGTTCTTGTGTCAAAAGTGCCATCTTCGGGTGGTTTCTTTTATCACGACATACAGCATTCAATGTTGATTGTACAAAATAAAAAAAAGGTTAAAAAAGCTCCCTATTCTATATTTTTCCCCCGACTTGGGACAAAGTAGGGTCCATGCTTCGTATTATAAATAATTTAATACTATAAATATTGGACTGTTTGCCGCCATCGACATCCTGCGAGCTCCACGAGTCTGGTCGCTAGCGCCATCTAGTAGAGGTGGGACAAAAGTCGTTACAGCTGTGCGCTCTTCTTGAACCGAGTCCTTATTAAACTAATAAATAATTCGCTAATCCTTAACAACACTATTTTCAAAAGCAGCTAGTTCGATCAGTGACCAGTGAAATGGATTTGATAGCGATGGATCTAATCCCTCGTTGGATCCAGAATAAATAAAATAGAGGATACAATTAATAATTTAAAGATAGACATAACTATGAAAGTCTGTTGAAAGGTATTTTATTGCAACATAATGTCCCACGAAAGGTCGGCCTTTACCTGATAACAGCCTAATCGTCAATTGTTGCACCTGCATACCAATAAGATGACGGACTGCAATTCCGTACAGTGTGTGTGTGCATTCAATGCAAACGAGTTTACTTTTTATTGGCAACGGAAAACGCAAACAACTTCACATTACACGGCCTGTTGCCATACGAGACACGCTTTATCGGCTAATGGCCACGCGTTTTATAGGAATCTGTACTGTTAACTGTTTAATTAACGCGGACGGACGAAACAAACGGGACGATTGACGAATTTTACGGCCGTTATAGCCGTATTGTAAGTACAAATTATGGCGCCTGTAAGTGAACACGCCTAGGTGTATTCAATGCAAATAGTTCTTCCATATTGGTACGGGACAGGTTTACTTCGCGCCTACTTACCGAAGTACCGAGAAATACAAGACCTGGGGAAACAATCTTTACAGTATAGCTGTTTATGACTAAAAATAGATAAGAATTTCAATATTTTATTTCAGTTTAATTGTATTTAACAAAAAATAACTGGCAAGTATTTTTTTAGAATGTTATAATACTGAATTAACGATTAATCCTTATTAAGTGAAAGCAACCATGATAAAATATCCTCTGCTATACTTCCTCTTAGGAATTAGTTCTTCAATTTATTTTTTAGGAAACATTTGATTTTTATGCCTATTCGCATTGGGTAATTTTCTCTTCTCTAATTTCGTCTCCTAAACGTGTTTAATCCCCAACATCGACGTCGAATACAGTTTTATTCCCGTTTGAACTGCTACTGAAGATGGCGTGCGGCCTGCCTTCAACAACAGAGAAGAAATAATATGCGAAACCGGTCCGGCATAAAAGAGAATGGTCGAGTGGGAATGTTCCCGAAATCCTTTAAATTTCACTAGCGGCGGGAGAATTGAGCTATTAAATAAAGTAATAATATCTTTTATAAATTGCCAGTGTCGCAAAAAGATTCAAACTCCGCCGGCCATTCCATTCCGTACGCGTACCGCGATTCTTCACTTTCCGAGAACTAATAACTCCATATTAATATTTATGGCGCGCTATAGTTTTCTTCGATAAAAAAGAAATCCTTCGGAGATTCCTTCGGGGTTCTTGTCATTTGTTGGATTTTTCCCTTGCGCCCCGCGGCCAAGGTGGGGGGATGAAGGGGAAAAGGGGAAACGCAATAATGTGTATCATTACCCGTTCTGTGAAGGGGGCCCCAACTATTTCCTCCAATATTCTAATGCTCCGGCGAACCCAGTCGGATCACGTCCAACCGCCCTGAGGATTAAACGACTCCCTTTTTTTTTTCTTTTAGTTTTTCTCGTTTTTGCAACTCCGAAGGACGACGTAGAGGAAGACAAAAACCAGCTGGATGGTGGCGGCTCACGGATCTATACGCCGGGGGACTTTCAATTCGTCCGAACGACATCAATTAGGACCGGACTTTACTTTTAATCACATTCATAAATAACACTGAGGTGGAAAATGAAAATACCGAAAATATTTGAATTATATTTTGAAACCTAGAGTTCCAGAAATGCCAAGTTCTAGGCTCAAGAAGTCCATTTATAGTTTTTGGTCGTACTCATTAGCCCAACACTTAGTTTCTTTCCTACTTATAAACATACGACTGCACGTGCCAAATTTTAATTGTAGGTGGCCAATCTTTTCGATGTCAGTATGTTCTAATTGCTTAAATGAATTCCACCGTTCTTCCTGTACATTGATGAGTTTCATTTCACCATTTCATTGACCTCACGTGCTTTCCTAAAATGAATTTGGGGCGTAGAAAATAAGACCATTAACGAGTATTTACTCAGTATTTAATTTTAAATGACAACTACCGGTCGATAATTCTTTGATATATTACACTCTTAGAGACAATAGCAGTTAATGTAAAACCCTGCATAATTGATGTGCGCTGTGGGCTGTTACATAATGCAGGAACGTGCAGAACAAACATACAACGTCGCTTGGTAATAAATAGCATGAGTGTACCGAATATAAGCAAATAGAATACTCGGAAATTCACAATTGTCGTTGGACAAATAAAGAAATTAATGAAATTGCACGGCCGACTCTAAAAGGAGATGAGCACCAACGTGACGCGCGCTCATAACAAAAGAATTCATTACTTATTTATTTTTTCTCTTTCAAATTGTGCCACGATCCTGTCTATTAGAAATTGCGAAACAGACGCTTGCACAATTAAAATAATGATCTAGGTCCGCATCGCCGTATATTGAGGCCGAGTATACCTGAGTAATAGTATCAAACCGAAGGTTCTGTAGGATTTTATTTTTCTTCTATTTGAAGAGTCTGTTGGTAAAGATTGAAGAGGATGCCATGAGGAAGTAATTACCCGTGCCAAAAAAGACGTGAGATTTTATTATAAATTTGCGGCCAAACAATGTACATGGCGTTTCTATAACTTAACCACAAAATGAGACAAGAGCAACAAGAACTTTGCTGTCGGGAAATAGAAATGCTTTCTTTTGGTTTCCCCCCTTCGAGGATTCAATTACAAATCTGTAATTAATTTGCGTTTAATATGTAAGCAATTTTGTAATTCTGTTAAACGCATTGTAAGTGCAGAGAAAGAGCTGTACTTCCCTTCCATCAAGATCGGTTTTTAGGCTTCTGGGAACAGACAGTGCAACAAGAGACAGGTGGAAAATGACACGATCAAACAGGGAAGCGAAAAGATTTTTCCAAACGTCAGAGAGCCATATGATTCAGTGGAAATTCCTTCGGGAAACCCGTCGGGTGCGCACTGTGTGTTGACTCGTTTAAGCTCGAACTTCGTTCAACCGGACGGAACCGCGGTCGCCAATTAAGTCCTAATGAATAATACACAAATGACGGTACAAGTTCCGGCGACAGAGTCACCGCGGAGAGCGTCAATTATTTTCTGAACGTGACAAACGTTCGAATAGCCAACGACACTTTCGCAGGCTTAATAAAGGCAGGAAGTGTTTCCGCTATCGACGACAAGAATTCATCTGGCGCTTCGCCATTGCCAAGTACCACCAACGGGCGTGGGCGTTGAAATTTGCATTAAGAATTATATTGTATAACCTAATGAAATTGAATCCCGCACAGTAACAGAAAATGTGGCGTTCTAATAACAGTGCAGTGACATTCCTGATAGGATGCTTAATGTGCACTTTACTGTAGAAATAACGGGATGCCAGTGACGCGGGTCTGACTGAAACGGTAAAATTACTACGCTAGAACGATAGGCTGTGGAAACAGAAATTTCGATGGGGCGTTGAAAATCTACAACAAAGATGTTCGCCACGCAATATTAAAGGTCTGGTTGTTATGTACCGGATGTAACAGCGTAATGGTGGTGCCCAAATTATTTATACCGTCTTGGAAATCAGATTTCAGAAAAAAAGATCGAAGGTTCTGCGATTGGGTCTCGGAAAAAAAATTTCTGGCCCGAAGTGTAATTTTTTCTGAGTGGGATGACTCATACAACATTAACTAGAGACGTGATAGTCCCCAATATTTTCAGATGAACCCGGAAATTGCATTATTACATTTCGCCTCCGCTTTGTGAAAGTTTCGCTCTCAATACTGCCCGGTGGCCGGTTCTTTAAACTTAAAATCTTGGTTTCTCCAATCCTAGCGCATCTTCGTTAGGGAAAAATTTCCTCTTTTCCGAACGACGTGCAGGCGTTCGCGTCGTCTACTAACGTTGGGAGAAAGCCGGCAGTTGAAATAGATCCGGAACTGCGGACGTTACGAGCCCAATGCATCATTTCTCTGAGGGCAGTTATTACGGTTCAACGCCCCCAATCGGCCGCCGATGGTCGTGCCGCCCCCGGAGCAAAAACCGTTCCCGAATGACAGAAATAACAAACAGAGTCGGGGCTTCCTGAAGATTAGATTAGGCCGGGGGCGTCGAGATCACGGGCCCAGATAGAGGCGTTTATTTATCTCAGCCGGTACACAGGTGCACCAAATTATAGCCGTGAGCGTCCGATAATCTGGACTAAATAATGTTCGCGTTGTGTCAATAACGATTCCCCTCCCCTTTTTCTCCTTTTATTCACCTCCCCCTTCCTCGAAGATATTAACATATCAATTAAAAAGGGGCACGCTCGCCGGGTTTTCTTCTTGGATTTCGATTACCCGGCCGAGATTGGGTGGGACCTCGCGAAGAGTGTAAATCGACGTCTTACCTAACCCACCGTTAAAGTCTCCACCGTTAGATGCGACCGATTCGTCCGTATTTTCGCATTTTGGGCGATTGTAAATCGCTGTTTTCAGTCGTGAATATAGACGTCTTCTCTTTTTGATTAGACTTGTTCGATTTTTTTGTCGGGTTCACGCCAGACATAATGTTTGGTGGTCCAACATCTCCTCTCGCCTTTTCAGCCGGATGTTACGGCTTTTCGAATAGGGAAACATAAATTATTCCCGTCGACAGTATAAGTGGAGAAAGACAATACATATTAATTTCCCATCAACGCCTAGTTCTATTCAGAAACCACACGGAAACTGTTTTTTAAGATATGCGCTGGTGTTGACGTCACTGCTCTACAAAGTGTAGTGGAACTAAACCAAACCGCAGAGTAAATCGGGGTCTGATCTGTACGACTCACAATTTGACTCATAAACCATCACACGTAGCAGAATGAGCGAGTTTGAGCGAAGCGGTCACTACACCCGGTCGGAGCTGACATCACAACCGCGCGCTAATCGCCGTTTAATCCCGTTTTGCCCCTTCAATTATATTCAATCATGTAAATCGATACGCCGTCCAGTCTGGCCCTCTCATTACGTTATTTATACTGCGTTTTTCAGATTCAATGCCGCCCTTTCGACCGTATTTAAAATATGCGTACGACTGCTCGGCGTGTCGACCGCGGGGGGAAAAAATTATCGACCGCGCCTCAGATTTAATTCGACCGATTATTTGCCTTTGAATAAGTAATTCCAAAAAGAAAAATATATTATACGTGTCGAGCCATCGACAGAAAGTCTAAAATCGGCCGTAGGAACTCAGTATTTGTCGGCATTGCTGGGGCATCCGGACGCATAGAAGCTGAAATCGGTCTTACCTTGGATCAGAGAATTGGTAAAATAATGTCTAAACATATCGGCCATTAAATTTATTATAAATTTGTGAACATTGTTTTTAGTTTAGAACACCTGTTTTGTGCGAGAGGTTGGAATACCGTAGATTTCGTGTGTTTCTGTCTCCTATCGCTGATTTGGTCTTCTGCTTTAGCAAAAACCAGCGAAATCTATAGTTTTTTTTTAGTTAATTCTGTCTTCTGGTTTACGTGTGTGAAAGCAAACCATTGGTGTACACAGTGCAGTACCGAATTTCATCAACCATAAAACCACGTCGCGGCTGTCTTTGTTCGCAGACTGCTCTCCGAATGCAGTTCCGCCGTTCCCAATTCTGGTTTAAAAGCGAGAGCTGATTAGTTTCGGCTAGGAGGGCCCGAAGGTCGCCGTCGTGGCCTCCTCGACGGGAATAACAACGAGGGGACCGCCAATGAATATTCCTCCGAAGGATATTCGTGAAGGGCGGAGGGGGGGAAGGCTTACTTTAAAAGGGAAAATCGTATAAACGCGCCTCCTCGCATTATATGTTAATGGGTCGCCTCCGCTGGCTGTGGACATACGAAAAACTACGCGCCCGTTTCTTCCCAATCAAGGAGAATCCAATATGGAATGAGTATCCAAAATCTGTTTTTGAGCGAGCCAATTCCTATTTTGGCGATTGTATACGATCAAGAGCTTATTAAATTGGACGCCAAATATTCTTTGCGTAACCATATAAATATGCATACCGCTAAAATAAAGTGTCTGTAATTTTTATAAATATAATTGACATTGGAATAATAATACCAATATTGCGTTCAACACACATTCGTTTTCGCATTGTGGCGTTCAAATTTTGAACTGCCACTAATATTATAACGTAAAGACCCGGTTTGGGGCCATCGTAAAGTATAATGAGTGAGGAGGGAACAATCGAATTTATCTTCGTACAGAGTCGTAAGGGGCAAACTGGAAAAAATTTGTCCCGGACTTTTACTGCGGTCAATTAAAATAGCTCGGCTCGGAGGTGAAACACCGGGTTCGGGAAGGGGGCGCCGTTAAAGTCAGGCGAGTTGTAATTTATCGGGGACGATGTGATGGAAGCCCGTAAACTACGTCGGGCAGGGCCACAGGACCGGTCGTAACGACGCTCGCAGGAAACGTAATATGAAATTAAACACACGCCCAGACAACCGTGTACAGGCCGCAGTATCGTATATCCTTTTCAGCTTGCACTTGTCCAACAGAAGAAAAAGGGTTTCGTTTGTTCCCCCTTCGGATTCCCCGCCGAGCGAAAGGACGCCTGCTCCGAACTCGAGTTCGACCCTTATTGCCTTCGGCCGGTGCCCATCATAAGGAACCACAGATCCTTCACAACAAGTTCTCGGAAGTTTTCGACAACACTGCCGTATTCATCCTTCCACGTTTTCCGAACTACAAGAACGCAACTCTGTTTGGAATACCACCGTAGGAGTGTGACCAACTTCCGGCCTAAGATAGCGTAATACCGTGGGCAGCGGCAGTGTCGGACCGCTATCTTCACGGTTTTCAAGAACGCTTGAAGCGAATTCCAGTAGAAACGGTTTTATTCCCTTCTCCCATCGGTGCGATCCGTTTACGACGTTCGGAACTGTTTCCTCTTTCATGATTATGAACCATGTTCCCGTTTTATTGGAAATCATCTCACTGGCGTCGTATCCCGTGTCCCTGTTGAGGTGCCACTGGAGCACTGGTACAATGCTAGTGCTCATTTTTAATTATGAATAAAAATTTAATATCCGAGCAGAGCATATATTGTAGAACTACAAATAAACCTATTTTTGTCTGTCTAGGAGCCCACATTGGATCAGTGCATTTTAAGCTGCTGGAAATAATTGTGAGCAGGTGTAATACGTTATAAGCTCATGCAATACACAGACACAAGGGGCTGAGACGTAAAGGGGCCTTTCTTAATTTTGTTTATGGACTCCTTCACTGGATTACTGTTAGAAAAGATACCGAAATAACTCTGTATAATCATTTCGGTGTTCTTAATCCCGCCGGCATGGGACCAGTCGGCCGCTACCTGGCCTCCGAAAAACTTCACCGATTCCCCAGTTTTTACCCCTTTCTTTTAATGGAATTTTAATGCGGGGTGAAAAATGAGAGGAGACGAGTGGACAGGTCCTCTTGAGGAAAAAATTGAACCACCTCCCGTCCCCATCTCCTCACCCAGTAGTAGTTTTCGATAAAAGTCCGTACAGCCTCCTCGCTGGACGGAACGCCAATCCTCATTTGTCATCTCCTAAAAGGTATTTCAGCTCTCCCAACGGACCTGTCAGCGCAAACAGACCGGAAAAAAGTCGACTCCCGGGGATCCTTATCGGGGATACTAATTGCCCTTTTCAACATCGGAGAATTCCTTAAGTTTAATTAAACCTACTGAAGGACTCCTATACGTATATATTTCTCATCTATAGATCCCGAAGCGGAATTCAACATACATTGGGACCCCCTTCAATATACAATTCGAGTTCCTACAGATAATAATAATTACGGCTAATGTGGCTAATGGATTGATCTTATTCAAACGAACGAACTGTATGCGCCAAAGAAACAAATATTTAACGCGTTGGAGGAAATTGAAAGATTGTTACTCGGTACAGATAAATGAAAAGCAGTTAATTGGAGATAGTGTTAGTGAACCAATATTTTTTAGCAAGGCTAGGCAGTTAGATAGTGATTTTTTGGAAAAACAACAGCAACAACCAAAGTAATGCAAACAGATCACTCATTATCCGTATCGACAGTGCAATTGATACTTCTATTATTATTAACCAAAACTATCTAGCTAATTTTATGCTGTAATAAAAGTTCCGTAAATAGTAGTGAGATTTCGGCATAGTGACTTTTCCGGAGGCAATGAGAATCACTCTTGATCATTAATAATTCCTATTTCTTTTTTCACTTAGAAAAACAACATGTGTTATATTTTTTCTTTTCTGTCGAGGACCTATCATTATTATATTTTTTCACTGACCGACTATTCGAGCCTACTCCAATATAATCCAGTCTCATAATCTGGCCGGCCGTCAAGGCCTCCTTGTGGGCTCGAAAATTGACTGGTTGTGAATGAATACTGGGGCTTTCATGACTGGTTTTTTTTGGGGGTCAGAAATTGTATATGTGTATGTATAAGGTTTAAGATTAAGACAAGGTCGGATTTTCGGCCTCCCACGAGGTGGGTGGGGGGTTGGAGGGAGGTCTAGAAGGGGGAATAGACGGATGCCTAGGGCGCCGCCAAAAGGAAGAAAGTGGAAGAAAATTGAATTTCACATTTCGGAACAACAATCAACTTGTCAGTTCCATTTTCGAAATGACGCTGTTCAAATTTCTAGATATCGGAGCGCCGGGCAAGTTTCAGGAGACCTTGGCCGAGAGGGCCTCGGTTTTTACGAGGACCGGTAATGTACGAAAGCGTTTCGATCGTGTCTTAGAAACCGGTAACTCTTCGCATAAAAACCGAAAAATCCGGGATAATAAAACGGGACGCTCGTAATTTCGCCTTCTACTCTCTGCGCTCGCGCGTTTAAAACCTGGATCCTGGACAATGTCGTTAAAAATGAACATACAGATCAAGATATAATTAGGTTTATACATTATTTCTGATCTATTTACATGGCGTGTATGTTTATTCTGATTCACGGGATTTATAGGGAAGGAAAAATTGTATTCACTGGTCACATCCTTCTGAATATTGAAGGTGTGTGAGGGATGTGTGTGTATATCGGAGGCATATATTGTATACAGTAGTGGACCTAGGACACTACCCTGAGGGACAGACGCTTCGACCGAACAGTAGTCGGATAACTGGGTATATACTAAAATTGAAATTGACTCCGTAGATTTTGTGTTACTCTGTCTCCTCTCGCTGGTCTTTGGTCTTTCGCTACCACCGGTTTCGACCGCTCGCCACCTTCAGTAGCAGTGTCAGTCACTTTGGCACTTATTCCACTTGAACTCTGCATATTATTTCACAGTAAATGAATAAGGGAATTGGGAAAGTAGGACATATAGAGCAGTCTTGATCCATCCCGGAGCGATATTGGACACAATTGTTGTTCAGTGGCAGGGTCGTTGTTTAATTGAGCGGCCGTCGGCGTTGTTGTGGAGCATCGTTATTAATAGAACGTCGATAAATCAGACTGAGCGGACAACCGAGCTACCGGTATAATTGGACCCGTCCGCTCCAGAAATCATGACCGGTCCCGAGGTTACGTAAAAGCCGCGGTACAGGCCATTTCTCAGATATTAAACCCGAGGAATGATATTACTGGACGGAAAGGGGGGAATAAACACGCCTTGTATTTCAGACGCCGAGGGACACGCATGTCGGGTAACGGACGTGATAGCATCTCAAGCTAATGCTTTAAGCCCAAGGGGGACACTATGATTCTGGTGATACTGAATTTTGTTTCTTTAATTTTGTTCTTTTAACTTATTTATTTGCTGGAATTTGTTATATAGGGTGTTCCAAAATTAACGCAAGACTTGAATTTACCACCATTCTTGCAGTAAAGTTGCCAACCCTATTAAAAAAACCGTTTGACAGCTGATACTTCAGGGTTAGTACAAATGGAGCGTTACACGATAGAACAACGTGTTTTTATTGTTGAACAATATTTCAAAAATAATGAAAATTTGGCAGCCACAGTTCGAAAATTTCGATGAAGCGCATTTTCACCTTGGCTTTGTTAATCGTCAAAATTTCCGCGTTTGGGGTTCTGAGAACCCACATGTGATTAACGAAAACGAATGCATTCTCAACGTCTCACTGTTTGGTGCGGATTTTGGGCTGGAGGCATCGTTGGACCATAATTTTTCGAAAATGAAGCTGGTCGAGCGGTGAATGTTACTGGTGCTCGATATCGCGACATGATAACAGTTCTTTCTGCCTAAACTGGATGATATTGATGTGGATGACGTGTGGTTTCGACAAGACATGTGCCACATGTTCTGTTCTTCCAGTAATATGCCAACTACGCACGATGCGCTAATTAGGTTTTAATTTATATAAAAATGTGTTTAATATAAGAAATAAAATAAACCGTACTCAGTTCACCGGAGACCTGTACCCCAATTAGAATGTTACACTGCTTACGTTAAATGCTCTGTGAAAAACATTTAAACAATGCAGCACTCGGTTTATCTCAATTAGGTATTGTAATATTAAAGAATATTCGTGTCTCGAATCGACGGGGTAAATTATACCGAAATTTCGTTCGAACGAACAAAATAAGCGTTCAGTTCTCTAACGGCGAAGAAGACCCGCCGAAAGTATTCAATATTCAAAGCTAAACTATAATTTAGCCTCGGGTATTGTGCAAGAGGCATGCTCGCGGAGTTTAGCCGGCTAATGGCCGGTTAATGCATATTTAAAACGGTGTATTAAACTGTTCAAATTATACACGAGCGCCACTCCCGAGGGCTGTAATCAGCTCTCGGGGGTTGAATAAGGATGTCTTCATCCGGGTCGGCGGAGAGGAACAGATATGCCGAATAATAACGTCCGAGCGGAGAAATTAATCTTCTTTTTTGTCCATCCCGAATTCCTCCCCTTATCGTAGTGTCGGTTGGAAATTTAACGGTCGCCGGCCGGATAGTACGTACCGGAAAATTCGAAACGGGCCATTATAATAAATTTATGGGTACGGGAGACTTTACGGTACCGTTGCCGGCGTCGGTAGCATTCCGCGGGTAATAACAGTACGGTAATAGCGCGCGTATCGACCGCCAGGATAAAGCATCCTGGACAGAGTCCTGACAAGCGTACGCTCCCCGAGGAATGCGACTGACAGTTTCGAGGTTAAACTGAATTTATAAATAACAATGAAAAAGAGTCGGGAAAACAGCAATCCCAAAAAAGAATTAACAATGAAAAAAGGAAAGGAGAAATTGGGAAGAAATATGAACAAAACTCAACGCGTCGGTGGATATAGTACCAGTCGTGAAAGTATGAAAAACTATCTGTAAAGTAGATTCGCGGGCAGAAAGAGACCACGCTGAGGTGGAATAAATTATTTCTGAAGCTACAGTCGCAATGTACGGTATAAAAGCACACGCGTGTCACCAAGAGGAGAAATAAACTATATACAAAGAAGAAGGTGGGTAGAGGAGTGCATTTCTTATGAAGAACCCTGTAATAATTCCAATAAGTTAACAACACACATGAACTGACGTTATTTGAGAAAAATTTCCTTTTTCAACAAATTTTAATTGAATTACATTAATGCGATATTTTATTTACATGTGGTAGTTCAACTTGGAACATTTATAACGAGGTATATTTCTCTTAAATAATGGCTTGTACGGAACCATTTGTTTCTGTATAAACTTATATATGTGTATAGTAGTTAGAGAGGGCAAGACAGGAGAGAGAGGGGGAGAGAGAAAAGAGAAGGAAAAGGATAGAGAGTGAGGTATGTGTAAGTCGGCAGAGTGGCAAGGTCGTCTGAAGGTCGAGGACCAGATGAACCGTCCCCTGAGCGTCGGCTCTCGTCTTCCCCACCAGGCGCTCCTTTCACGCAACAACAGACCGTGCAAGCTGCATTCACTTGCAGCACACTATACGGCGTACATCTGCGCCAAGTTTACACTTGAAATTGTACAATTCCGGACGAATATGGGACCGCCGGTCGGGGCCCGAATCGTTTCTTCCGGAATATTTTCATATTTTCTTGAATTTCCGACTCCAATGTTCGATTACGGAAGAACGTTATTCGTGCTAAAATGGCGTATGAGTATTCTACACATTTGCGCGTTATCACAAACTAAAACTTCGTAAATAGAGAAATGCATTCTCGGTTTGACTCAGACAGCTCGTCTCAGGGGATAAACTGATGGATCTATTTAAATATTTTTGGACCTAATACCCCTTCTGCACCAAGTTACTTGTCCCATCGGTTTACAAGTTTTCTTGGCAGTAGAAAAGAATTCCGCGTTTCGAAGCCCAAGCCAGAATTCCGTATGTCAGTTTGATATTTCTTTTGACTTTGTGTTAGTACGATAATTTTTGTAAACCTATTTTTCTGCCAACTTCTGTTTCGGGCGTCTGTAATTTCGAAATCCTGGGGTTTGGGCCGTAAGATTACGACGGAGCGTAATTCGGGCGCTACACTCAGAGGACATTAATAGCGCTAACAGGCTCCAACATCAACTTGTCACGTACAGGTCATTCACACTGTGGTAAATAGATCTCTACATTTTGTGCAGCACGCGTGTAGATACGGAATGTTGTTGATGGTCAAACAAACGCCTTTCTAACCTTTTATTATTTCGAAAGGCCGCGATATTCCGGACCAATCGGGCCGTAAAATCACAACTTCGTACGATCCGGCCTTCGGCGACGACGCGTTGATTCGTTTCAACGTTTAACGATCTCAATTCGCGCTAAGTCCGGAGTCATTTCAGCGTTCCGCAGTGTTAAATGTCGAGCGGGCCATTAGAAAGTCGACGCGGCGGGCGCCGGTGCAATTTCCTGGTTGTCGAGAACGTTTTTTCTTCTTCTTTCTTTGTTTTCAATCTTCAACTAGCCGCCGGCTCTTATTAGCTCTCGAACGTGCCCTGTATCCTACGCGCGTTGATTTGCATTCGAAACATCCCGTAGGGTTAATTTCATTATTCCGATTACGCTCACGCGATCTTTCGGATTCCAACAAACTCAGGCATCCCGCAGGGAATTATATTCAGAGCGAAACCATTCCGAAGAACGTGGTTTCGAAAATCCTTCGTTATTTATCGATGTTATTTACCAGTCGCGCAGGTTGCCTAGCAACAGTCGAATGGAACCGGAAAATTGCACAGAGCGTAAACTGTGCAGTACATCTCCAAGTTATTCCAAGTTATCGGATAGTCTTATCACCTTTATTATATGGCCAGGAGCAGAATCGTCAGATGTATATAGAATATACATTCTGTGGACTTACCAAAACTTGTCCAATGTACAGTAAATTCGTCAAACACTCTATTCCTCTCTAAGAAGTCTTACCTGTAACATAAGAGAAAACGAAATGAGTTATGAAAATTGTTACAAATCTACTGGAAATAAATCTGAATAATTTGATTAATTGTAGTATCGGACTTCTTTATATTAGTAATATAATGCTACTGGCCTCGGGGAGAAGCCGGAGACGATGATGCAGTAATTAATGGTGCGCTCGACATGTATGCACCATCGTTATTTCCCCGATATTTATAGAAGGCGGACGGATAACTCTGAGAACTGTTAGGAGAAAGGCGGGAGGCCGAGCCGGTTATAAATATTGTCTTCTTTCAACCGGGAATTCGCTTTAATTTCAAGAAGTGGCATTCCTCGAGAACTCGGAAGACGGACGCCTTCGACAGTACCTGTAGCGGGGCGGCGAGTTTTTACCTACCTTCGTTAGTTCCAATAGCCACTCTGTCGTTGCTTTATTGAAACTAAGAATTTCCTGGTGACGTTTCTATGTTCTGTTTGTTACCGTTCCGCAATTAAACCCGAAGAACTAATCATTTATGGCTATTTTTAATGCGTAACATTAAATTACCCGAAAATCCAACGGGACAACAATGAACTAATACATAATTATTAACCCAAAAATTTACTATAATACAAACTAATGTATTTTTTTGTCTACGTGAGGTGAATTCAGATAAAATTCACTAAAAACTTAAATCCTATATTTAAAATATTATCCGATTACAATCGAAATGTCCCAAAATAACGCATCCATACAATTAATAAAAATAATTTGTATTTATATACGCTTATGCGTTCATTAAAAGAGGAATTCGATACTATCGCTCCTGGACACGGGGCGTGAACTATGTATGAGGTACAGCGATGGCGATTGCGAGAAGGCATTTATTGAGGCATTGCCCCGTCGTGGAAGCAAAAACAGTTTCTGAACTGTCGGATAGGCCCCGGTTAGTGGGACTTATTGGAGCGGGATGTACAGTTACGGGAGAACGCCTCCTCGAAGTGAAATAAGCTCGAATTTTCTCCTCCGGGTCTCAAACTCGGGTGGCACTACCGGTTTTATTCGGCGTCGAAGGAGTCTCTCAACTGAACGTATCCAGGATCGGGATTACATTGAAGCAGGACAGGAAAACATTCAAATAACGTTTCCGACATTCAAAAATGTGCGGCTCAAAAATTTCCGGTCCAATCAATTAATATTTGAGTTAATTATAATGTTTGTAGTGCTATGAATACATAAAAGATATTATTTGAATATTAGTACTATCAGATCTCTCTGCTGTTTTGAAGCGAGAGGCCGCAAACCGTACAGGACAGTTACGATAGTCACAGGACCTGCCCATGCGGCTCACTTTTTATATTGCCAACTTGCACAACTTATCCCAATAAGAAAAGTAGTTGTTCTTCCATCGGCTAGTGGCCAGTAGCAGTTATCGCAGAAAGACGAATTAGGCCGGCCAAGGCAAGAAATATTGACAAAATTTAAATTTTACAGCCGTAAAAAATAGCGAAAATGCCCTACTTATGCCTCCAAGTTAGTACGAAATAGAACAAATTTCACTCTCGAATTACACACCGTCGTAATCGTACAATGTCCATATATATGTCGCTTATTGTATATTACAGTAGTGGCAATAAAATAGTTCAAAAGACGAACTTTAAGATATTAAATCGTATGACCAATAAAGGGCATAATTCTGGTAGAAAATTCTTTATTGGAAATTAAGTGCTCAAACTATTAAATGTTTGTTTATAGATAAATAAATATGTTTGTGTGTTGTATAATAACAGTATCATCTATATTTAGACTGACCCCGTCGGTCATAAGTTTTAATGACGATTGTTCGATTTATTGCACTCACCGCACGAACTAACGGGTCTGGTTTACACCAAGAGAGTACAGGTTTACGACTTGGACCTGTCGGCCATCCAGATTACGGTTTCTCCCGTCGGCTAGAGTGGCCGCTCTATGTTTATCGGTCCTGCGATCCGATCGGCGATCCTTGAATGATTCACGGCGGAGCGTAAAAACTATCGGATTTCATAATTGAACGTTCTCCACCCCCCGGTCTGAGTTCGTCCCGAGGTTTACGAGTCCGACGACGACGGTCTCGCGGCCCAACTCGGGTCTGTTAAATCGAAATGAAAACTAAAAACGGACAGGGGAGAATATTTTTATCGAAGTGACAGAACTTTAAATATAGCGTCAAAGTTTTCGCAGCTCGGACTTATATCGGGATTTCAGAAAGTCCCAAACGATGTATCGATTACACAAACTTGCAGTTAAATCGTAAACTTTAAAACCTTAATGGTATTCACTCATAACGCTAACAGAATAACATTCACGATATGACAAATAATCATGTGTTATGATTTCGGCGGAAAATGAAAAAATTTAAAGCGCTTGTTAGGCTGTTGACTATTTCTAAATTAATCGGTATTCCAGACTCGCGTGGAATCCCCATACGCGACTCAAAAGAACAGATCTCAATCGCAGATTTGGACTGCTGAGACCTCTTTCGAAAAGGACATCAAAACTTTCAATAGACGACAAACTTACAATATACAAATCCATTTTAAAACCGACACGGACTTACGGAATAGAACTATGGGGTTCCGCCAAGAAATCCAACATCGCTCGCATCCAGAGATTCCAGTCTAAAGTCCTCCGTACCATCATTAATGCTCGCTGGTATGTTTCTAACCGAACAATCCATAATGACCTCAACATACCGACAGTCGACGAAGTCGCAAAATCACGCTTCCTTAAATTCCATTCCCGCCTCTCTCCACATCCAAATCCACTCGTTCAGTCCCTTTCCTCCTTTACCACCCATCCATTGTCTCCCCCGCGTCGGCTTAAACGCCACTGGCATAGAGACTTTCTGTAGTAATAGTTGATTGTACATATAAAATAAAGTTTAAAAAATCGGTATCCCATAGAATCAACTGTGAAGTAATCGGGAATAGAATCATATATATACTTCTCCTTCGCCGGTCGCTAGGCGAACGATTTATGATCGTCCGAAGTTGTTTTTTCGCGTGTCGAACCCCGGGCCTGATCGTGCACGCGGGACCGTTTTTTAGTACACTCCGATATTCGTTGTCGAAAAAACAAACAGGGACCAGAAAGGGGAAAGGAAAAAGGCTGAATTTATACGAACGCGGCCCGTACATCACAATTATAAGCTTCTGATTTATTCGGGCCGTAGGACGAGCCGTACAGAAAGGGAATGGGATAATGACCCGTTTGATTCACTATAATGGGGCCGCTATAGCTGAGCACTGATGTGGGAGGAGAGAGGAAAAAAATCCGGTGAAATTACCCGGACGCTTTAATTGGAGATTGCCGCGTTTGTGTGTCGTTTAAATTAACAAAACGAGAAGGGTATCTTAGCGGGCTTATTTACATTTTTTCCTCCCAGAACGGCTTACTTTTTGCCCTGGCCGTATTTGGCAAGTATCAATCAACATGTGAGCCGGGTCCGACATATCTGATTGACTATCTATGTAATTATATGCTCTCGGTTTTGTCGAATAATGAGATAAAATAATCTCAGGAGGAAATTTCTCATGTTAAACCGCATCGCGTTGAATGTATAATTACTATGGGCATATATATATTTTTTTTATAAGTTTTTTCAATTCCATTTTGTTGTCTCCTGTGCCCACTCATTAGACCACACGTCTGAAGACAAGAAGTGGTCGGTGCGTCTTCTGGGCTACGTACCTCAGCGTTGGTAACCCTGTGGTATCAATCTGTATCAATATCGTCGTGACAATGTTGTTGAAGGTAATTTGAATAGTATAGCGACATTATACGCTTCGTTGTGGGCCCAATGACACGAGGTCTCTTATTGCTGGGCGTCCTCGTCGCCCGGGGCCATGCACTCGGATTGCGCTCACAGGAGACTCTTGCGTAATCGGTGCCTGGATTATATTAATCTAGACTCCCCTATTTAAGGACTTAATCCCAAGGATTGACAGAAGGAAGGACCCCCTCCTCGGAGAGCGATCCACGAAAAAAACTCCATTAGACCTAATAAGGTCCCGAGAAATTAGTGGGTTCCAAACCATCGGGGGTCTGTGTGTAATTCTAGCTTTTAGTTAATATCGTGGTCCCGTATCATTCTTCACAGGGGGGTCTTGCCCTCGCCATTTCTTCGCTTAGGTCGTTATTTCCAGTCAAATATTTGAACGAAGGTTCAATTAGACCATTTTTACGCAAGTATAAAATTCAGTGACAGTGATTCCTGAAAGGGAGTCACAACGACAATTGCAAATGTGGAGCGTGCGACGGTAAAAATAAATGGCGTCAGGTTTTTAAAGATAATATTTTCTGAATGAAACCTCATGTTATAGGTTATAAGAGAGGCAACTCTATATAGAAACCGGGCAACAATGACGAAGTGGCAATAAATCTTCGAGAAAGGGAATCGAGAAACACAAGACCTGCGTTATCTCTCGGGTGATAACAATTCAGTCTAACCGTGGCGGGAGGGAGGGGGTGGTTGATGTAATGTCAGCGGAAAAGTCAGACATCGGATGTTTCGCTCTACGCGAGGCTGAACTTTGCCTTGCGCAAGATCGTGACATTTCGGATGAGTCACATCGGGCTCTGAGTTCCGAAGATGATCCTATCTTCGACGAAGAGGGTTCGCGAGATTAAGGGCCGGCGGTGGTGCACAGTTTTCTTGGTCGATGACTGGACACTTCGAATCGACGGATAAGACCGAATTGGAAAAGGCGACGGATCATAGAAAAATCATTTCTGTTACGAATTTGTTATTTTCAATGCCCTGACATCACAGGATTTCCCAAGTTAGTATCAGTGGACTTTCCGGACAGGAAAGCTTTAATGTTAAATGGAACACCTTGAATAAAGACGCAACCGATATTTCCAGATAAGTTACGTAACAGCGCATGTGACAGTACAAATAGGCAACTGCATATACGGCTTACTAATCTACATAGAACCGAATCATTTCGTTACCATTTGTAATAATTATGAGTGCCGACATTTACATAAAAAAAAGGTTCAATTCGCCGATTTCCCTGCATAAAAAATAAGATGAATTCAACGTCCTATACTTTCAAGAATGCCAGTCTTCTGATGTATGAGATAAATTTAATAAAGTTGAAATAAACGTCAGGAGAAAATAAATAAACAAAATAATAGGTCAGGGCGAAGTAGAGCGGAACAAAACATACATGAACGAAACTGCATTTTAATATTAGAATATCTATAAAAGGGACACGATAAGTCCTTACAATATGACACAATCTCGCGGAGATTACAATAAATTATATATTCTTTTTTTAAACATCTGTCCCGGTATTCCATTGCCGGGGCAATGTGTAGATATTTCTGTGTTTCAATTACCCAAAAGATAAGTTGTGGGCTTATCGAGGCGGTGAATCACCCGCCGCTACGTGGGGCACAATGGGGCGCTTAAAAAAAATGTGGGGAATGAATTGATTCCGTCCCAGAGCGGCAAAGGGAGCGCAGAGCGGAAAGGGGTCGAACTTTACCGTCCCGGCCGTTCAAGAATTATTACCAGGAGATAACGGAAGGATTCGGAGGGGGTCCTTGAAGCGTTTCTGTGTACGCGCGCGTGGACGGCGTCTCGAGAATTATATTTTTAGTGGAACCAAACTGGTTTCGTAGGCTTAAAATAGCTCCGTGTGTCCCTCCGACTTTCACCTCAAGTCCCCCCTCGGCTGTTCGGCCACTCGGTCCGATGACTTGTGGAATATCGCTATGGATTCGGGCCAATGGACCGAAAGAAAAATTAATACCGGTTAAAATAAAGCCGTTGGTAGAAATCCCGAACGGACATAAATGTTCTATAATCCGTTAACGTTTTGAATTCGCTACAACTTTAAAAAGCTTATAAAAGTTCCTCATCTCTGTTTTTTACTGCGGGGACAGTTTCACCGCTGTAGAGAAAGTTCCATTCCTTACACGTCCCGTTCGAATGCAACTCTAGCAGTCTAGCAGAGTCTGTATGTAAATCTCAAAATATAATTATTCAAATATTTTTAAAAATTGTACCAGGGAACGCAGATACAAGTGTACCACACATTATTATGGACGGAATGCTACTAATCACAGCGGAAAGCCGAAACTGCCTACTAAGGACAATCAGTGTAAGAGGAGAATCTTGTGGTGACTAAAATCCTACCGCTAGGCCATGAACAAATTCCTTTTTAAGATAATGTTAACTGCTTAAGAGTGTTTCTCTAAAGTATATTTTTAATAGATTATATTCACGATTAATCCTTTAAGCCTCAAATCCTTCAGGGTATTAATTCCAATACATCATTTTAAATATTCATTACTATTTCTACGTATCCTATAGCCATCATGGATTCAGTACATACATTGTACTTAGAGCTTGTGTGTAAATCAGGGATAGATTTGTATCAAAATCCGAGCAAAATATGAAAAACGTGCAGTACAGATTTAAACGCAAATGTCCTTCGAGAATTGCATCAGTGAATACTTTTGTCCATCAATAAATAAGAATCTGAATAACTACATAAATTTGTAGATTTAAGTTATTTGTGATACGTTGTTCCCACAAAGTCCCTCATATCGGCTTGATCCCCAAGTTGAAATCGTAAAGACTTCAACTGTAAATTATCTATCGCAATGACACAACATGTTGGGTGGGGTTCCATCTCTGTACCGAGGTCGCTCGGAAAATTGAAATGCAGTCAGACCGAATAAACGCGAATAAACAACACCCACAACAACGTGTTTCGCTTCGAGATGGAAAAAAACGGGTCGAGAAAATAATAAATATAAATTCAATAATAGTAGGGCCCCATTAGGGGCGCGCGTGTGCGACCGACGAACGGACCATATGGTCGAAAATTCCGGTCCCATATCGCGCACCGTTGACCAGGGACGTGTTTTGATTCTAGTCCCGGGAACGGGGATAATTTTTTTAATTCGGGAAAAAACTTGAAAATTCGGGGAAAAACGGTAACGCGTGTGCCGCGTCATTTGGTACTCGCGGCGGGTATCTCGTGTAGTGGGCCACTCCGGTTACGTAAGGGGGGGCGACTCCTCTTCCAGGCCCCTTAACCCACACAGCTTCACCACTTTCCTCTTCTTCTTCTTCAGACTCTCTCAATATAGTCGCCCTAAAATTTATACACTCCTGTCGTGTTATATGTTTCCATTGTTGCGGTCCTCCGGGGAACTTTTCGAAAGAGAAAGCCGGATTCGGCCGGAATGCTGGGATAAAGGGGGAATATTTGTTTAATTCAATGGTACCGCTTCGATGATATTCAAACACAATTAACAGGCAATTATATCGATGGGATAATGTCTACATTTCCTGCGAAAAAATAAATCCACACTTCATCACAGTGAGTACGATTACTGTAATAGACGAGTACGCGAGCTGCAGTTATTAAATCGGAGAAGCGCGCATCCGAATATCTATAATTATGGACGATTCATCAATCTCGGACCGACAATTAAACGCCATACAAAAGTAGAAAATACTTTTATGTTCCTCGTCCATTACGGAAATTAGAAACGCGCGTCTCAGTTTTCGTGTCGATAAGTGTGAAACATTACATGGGCAAACGCATTTTGAAATCTTTTTTAGTACACTGCTATAGAGCGTACGACCCGAGAGCTGTAAGAAAAATTAGTGTAACAGATGTACCAAAAGACCAAAATCGAGACAGAAGACCGAAACAACTGTGTAAAACTTAGTTTCTCTAGCTGAATAGGGTTGAGAATTTTCCGTTTGAAACTGATATTCTGTTTTGTGAAATTTCTAAATTATTTTTTAGCACCGACGAAGGTTTCGAAAATCATTCGTGCCATTTTCCCTCTCTGAAATGAAACATTCCAGAATTATTTCAGGCTTGCCCAATTCAAATAAAGCCTGATGATATTTACAATTCCCGCCTCATCGATTATTCAGCCCGAGTGTTTCCACCCAACTCACGCAATGTACGACTTGTGGATCAGGCGTTGGGGTTTTCGACACGCATTAATTGAAGGGTCGATTATTTTTTCGAAAATTTTTTATCCCGAATTTGGACGTTCACTCACGGCCGGCATTGGGCATTCCGAGAACACTGGGGTGAACAAAAAAATGTATCGTAAACCCTCTTTTTAAACCTTTCACTGTTCGTGTGTCTTACTCAACTGACACGCAATATCCTGCAATGATCGAATGTTGCATCACCATAGAACATATCATTTCTATGTACACACGAATAGTAAAGCCGAATAAATGTATTAATTTTCCTGAATTTAACGCTTAATATCCATATTAAACATCAAGGGATGCCCCTACTACCGTGGACTATTCCTGGCACAGTCGTGAAATGAAACACCATTAAATAATGGTACCGAAGATGACGAGAAGTCTATTTTGGGACCGAAATTTTCTATTGGAGTCAATTGCACAAGGGAAATGCACGAAGTCTGTGGTTCCATATGTTCAGATCATACCGAGGTTGCGGTAATTACAGCAATATAAAATCCCAATCGCTACAAAGGGGCGGCTATTCGATTGTATTTGCAATCGCGATGCATCGAATGGGTTTATATTGGCTATCATTAGAGGCCGGTGTTTCATCACCGCCTACGTCATATTTGCATCACCGAAAGAATAGCTTGGAAGAACTATATTTGGTTTAACAAATATTATTATTGAAATGCGGATTCCTTTTACTTTGAGAATTTAAAATTTTTGAATTTATTTGTTCGTTAATTTTGATTTTTCAAAGTGGAATTTTATGTAAAACATCTTCAAGCCGACGAAAGTTAGCAATTTGCGACAATTGCACGTCGGGGGGCCCGATGCTTGAGCTTCGGCTAAGCAATTTCGCGGCTTCGCCTTGCAATTTCGTTTAATACATAACACACGCCAATTGGAAAACAATTCGAAATTATCGACCTGCAGTCCAAATAAAAGGATCGCACCAAACCGGCGGGCCAATTATGTATTTACATACGGGCTGACTGCGCGGCTACTCCGCACATTCCTGAACCGCCTCGCGGACATTTTTATATTCAAATAGGTTTTCCTTTTCTTTTTGAAAGCGTTCGGATACCGCCGGTGCCAATTTGCCCCGGCTAAATGTATATTCTTCGGCGGGACATAACACTCAACCCTCTGAGAGGAATACGCCGCAATACAGGTCATTAAACGAAACTTTTGAATTTTTCAATCATACTCACCATTTATTTATGCCCAGAATCTATACGGGGAGTCTTATCTTACTTGCCTTAAAACGATGACACTCATTGCTCGAACATGTATTCGAGTGTCCGAATAGTATAAAATTGATGGTCAATAAAAATCAGCTACAAAAAATTGCATTCAGGCGGATTTAATACGAAAGGTTTCTGGAGTTTGATAAGGCTTTTTATGCATGAATTTCAAAAATGATGTCTATACTTCGAATAAACTTTTTTTTAGGAGTTGAAGTCCGATCTCGTGTTTCTTAAGACAGATGTTCACAGTAGAGCCATGCCTCGGCTAGTCCGCTATAAGTTGTTGTAGTGGAAGTAAAGGGTTTCAGAAATTGTGCTGTTCTTTCATAGAGGAATTAAGAAATAGAAAACCACGATGTAAATAATGTTTATAGACATAAATTATCGTTTATTTTTAAAATCTCTGCAATCGGTATTGGGCTTCCACGACGAATGCAACATAATCTCACTAATCAAGTGGTTCTAAAAGAGCTTGGGTTGTGTAGGGGAGTTGTGAAGGGGTACACCTTATGCATATGGAGATATAACCTCAGACGGTAATTGACTCTCGACCGAAACCAATTGAGAGAAAGTTGACTATTTAATAAAGGAAAATGAAAATATAAAGCCGAGCCAGCGCGGGAGTGAGGAGATATTTCCTAAGTCCTTAGGGCTTTTCTAAAAACTCCCAGATTGGTTTCGGTTAAGTGAAGGCGCACGGCCGGAGATGAGTTACGTCTCTATTAGGCGAGAAACCCTCTCGAAGGGGCTTTCCTGTAAGCACTTAGCCGAGCGTCGGTAGCCCTTCCGCCCTGAGGGCGCTTTCACCTTCCGATCGGACCGGAAATATATTACGTCCAAAATGAGTTACCGTTCAGAACGGACGTGTTTTCGGCCTTAATTAGGGACCGGGTCTATATTTAGAATCTGGGCCAAAGGAAACGAGACGGTATAGGACGAGAAGATTTATTACATTCGATTTTAATTGAATTATGTAGTGGCAACATAATATAACACTTACACTTTACGCACTTTATGTTGCTGGTTCGTTTCCAGGTTGCTGAACTTCAAATTTCTGAGCTTGAAACACTGCTCCTACTCATGATTCATTTATGGATGGAAAGCATTAAGGAGGCCATTAAAATTCATAATATTTCATATCACCGTATGATTGATAAATCATAACCCCGACCTGATTTGATGTATTAATACTTTCGGAACGTTTTATTATTCGGAATGTGATTATTAGGACCGAAAATAAGTCGGCACAGGAACAGAGTGATTTAGCCAGGGCAGAAATCATAGTTCTTTTTATATTAATATGAAATAATACTATCATTCTTCTGTATCCTCTCACTTATTTGGTCTTCTTGCAATAATGTCGTCTTGCACAATGTCACTACACAGTTACAGTTGATACTGCCCTAATTTGTGCTAATCGGTGTCTTCTGAAGGTCCCGCGCGCTTAAATCTCTCGAGAGCGTACAATTTCGATTGCTGATAATTACCTACGGTTCTCGCTGGGATTTCTTCCATTTTATCTCGGTGTCGTTACTTTACATTTTAATTTCTACGGCCCCGCGCAAAACAAACGGCCGTAAATACAATCCCGGGATTTAATTAACTGTCCAGATACGAATCCGAACCAAAGAGAGGAGTCGTATAAACGGCGAGCTTCGTTTCTGCGGCGAAAAAAGAAACGGAAAACCGAATCGCGGTTACCGCCCCAGCCACCGGATGGGCGGGTGGGAAGGTAGGTAGGTAGGTAGGTGTTATTAGCGCGAAGCGGTTCGTGACTGCGGGCCCAAGACCCACCATGGCCGGTCCTTCCTTTCTTTTCAATCGGGTTTATTTATTTCTGGAATTAACCGGAGGAAGGTGTGGTGGTACCTACGGGAGATAAGTAGAAGAACGGGGGGGGGGGGCTGAGGAGAGCGAGCCGCGCAAAAGGTAAAACCTGAAACAGGACCGAAATAAAATAAAATAAAAGAAAAGGAACAAAAAAAGAATCGCGAGACAAGAGTAACTGAAATAAGACCAAGAGGGACCGTTGTTGAGGAATGCAGCGGCCCGGAGGTAAGGTCATGGTCTCCTTTAATAGAAGGAGCTTCCCACTACCATCGGTATTTTTGGCATCCGATTCAATCTTGGCTTTAATTATGAACCCCCTCCACATATCCTTGGGTTTCGCTGCCGCATAGAAAATACGCCTCCGCCCTCGGCTTTGTTCCGAATGCAATTCGTTCGAATCCGCCCCCGTTATGCAGCGGTGACCTCGGCCCCAATTGCGAGACGACACTAAGACTGCACGGTGTTTTTCCCTTTAAGCGGATTAAAAGTAGTTCTGTTACTCCAAATACAAAAGAGAGAAAAGAATGAACTAAAAATAAAAGTGAAAAAAAGTTATTTCGCCGAAAAAAAATGTAGGCACCTCGCTTAATGGCAATCAAAGTGAATTAAGCGAATCAGTAATTCCCGAGTGCAATTGTAAACTTGCAAACTGTATTTTCACATATTTTACATATTTACGGTTAACATTTTTTCTTGATTTATCAAAATATTTCTGCAAGGGATTCTGAATATAAATATTACTTTCCAATACAGTGTCCCACACAGGCCGACCGATGATTGAACACGATATAATAAACATTAATATAATTTTACGAACAAAATATAAAACTCCATTAGATAATAATAGATATGAGAGAGTGTATAATTAGGGTAAAATTACTCTTTACCAGAAGACTAATTAAACACAAGTGAGTTGATTCAATCACTTCCATATAATTTCAGTTAATTTACTCATGTTATTTCTGATGAAAGGTATACCAATTGAAAGTATTATTCGCAATAATTTTATATAGTCCCTATTACAGATTCTTGTGTAGCCCATAATTGTTGTTATATTACAAGTTTATTATATTTGATATCACACTCTCGCGTTGAACGCTTTATTGCATTGTACTAAAAAACATTGCAAAATTCCTTTGCTCCTATAATATATGACACTTATCGATACGTTTCCGATTTCTGTAATTGACTGGGGAGCTTAAAACCCCTTATATCCCTGCCTTATATCCACTCTTGTAAGACGTTTAATTGTCGGCCGGAGATTGATGTATCGTTCGTAATTATAGATATTCGGAAGCGCAATTTTCCGATTTAATAACTCTCGCCGGCGCACTAGTCTATTACGGTAATCGTCCGGTCATGTCATGTCCCCTTTAGAAATCCCTTAGAAATCAAGAGTGACCCGATGTCCTCCTCCTCCAGGAGGCGGAGTCAGAATGTCTCTCGGAATTATTTTAATTTCACTCTCGGTTGGGGCCCCAATTAGCGGCCGGGGTCTTGAGTTATTTCGATTTTTGTAATTACAAAGAAAACGCCGGTAATAAAATATGGGGGTTAGGACGCGGCCAATTACCGACGCCCTCGTAAATCCCCCTTTTAAATAACTCGTCGGCTTCAGAATAGTCTTTACGCACTTTGTAATATTCACAGCCGTGAAAGGTTTGTTATCGCTTTCGAATAGCCCTATTTTATAATCTAAAAGGTGTATTCAATGCATGAATTTAGGTTAGAAAATAGCCTAACGCCCCAAAGGCAATATCAAAAACGACAGCATCTTGAGTTACAGAATGACTCAGTTATCATATTTATAACTGCCAACAACAAATTTATCTGAAAAGAACATTGTGTCCATAATGTTTCGATGTATCTCAGGATATAGTATTTTCACGACTTTTTGCCTCTTGAAAAAAAGGTTCCAACCAAACGCCAATCGTAATGCGGGATAACATAACCTGGGAACGCAAGGCATCAGTCGTACTGCTGGATTGTATAACCTGGAAACGGAAGGCGCTCGGCGTATTGAGGGATAGTATAACCATGTAACGGCAAGTATTCGGTGTATTGCGGGAAAGTATAACAAAGTAACGGAAGGCGTTCAGCGCATTGCGGGAAAGTATAACCTGAGAACGGCAGGCGCTCGGCGTATTACGGGATAGTATCACCTGGGAACGGAAGGCGTTCGGCGTCTTACAGGATAGTATAACCAGAGAACGGAAGGTGTTCGGCGTATTGCGGGAAAGTATAACCAGAGAACGGAAGGTGTTCGGCGTATTGCGGGAAAGTATAACCTGGGAACGGAAGGCGCTCGGCGTATTGCGGGATAGTATAACCTGGGAACGGAAGGCGTTCGGCGTATTGCGGGATAGTATAACCTGAGAACGGAAGGCGTTCGGCGTATTGCGGGATAGTATAACCTTGGAACGGAAGGCGCTCGGCGTATTGCGGGATAGTATAACCTGGGAACGGAAGGCGCTCGGCGTATTGAGGATAGTATAACCTGGGAACGGAAGGCGCTCGGCGTATTGCGGGATAGTATAACCTGGGAACGGAAGGCGCTCGGCGTATTGAGGGATAGTATAACCTGGGAACGGAAGGCATTCGGCGTATTGCGGGATAGTATAACCTGAGAACGGAAGGCGTTCGGCGTATTGAGGGATAGTATAACCTGGGAACGGAAGGCGCTCGGCGTATTGAGGGATAGTATAACCTGGGAACGGAAGGCGCTCTGCGTATTGAGGGATAGTATAACCTGGGAACGGAAGGCGTTCGGCGTATTGCGGGTGCATAACCTAGAACGGAAGGCGTTGCGGGAAGTATAACCTGGGAACGGAAGCGCTCGGCGTATTGAGGATGTGCATAACCTAGAACGGAAGGCGTTGCGGGAAGTATAACCTGGGAACGGAAGCGCTCGGCGTATTGAGGGATAGTATAACCTGGGAACGGAAGGCATTCGGCGTATTGCGGGATAGTATAACCTGAGAACGGAAGGTGTTCGGCGTATTCCGGGAAAGTATAACCTAAGAACGGAAGGCGCTCGGCGTATTGAGGGATAGTATAACCTGGGAACGGAAGGCGCTCGGCGTATTGAGGGATAGTATAACCTGGGAACGGAAGGCGCTCGGCGTATTGAGGGATAGTATAACCTGGGAACGGAAGGCGCTCGGCGTATTGAGGGATAGTATAACCTTGGAACGGAAGGCGCTCTGCGTATTGAGGGATAGTATAACCTTGGAACGGAAGGCGCTCTGCGTATTGTAGGATAGTATAACCTGGGAACGGAAGGCGCTCGGCGTATTGCGGGATAGTATAACCTAAGGGCGTAACGGAAGTATAACCTGGAACGGAAGGCGTATTGCGGGATAGTATAACCTGGGAACGGAAGGCGCTTATTGAGGGATAGTATGGAACGGAAGGCGCTCGCGCATTGCGGGATAGCATAACCCGAACGGAAGGCGTTCGGCGTATTGCGGGATAGTATAACCTGGGAACGGAAGGCGCTCGGCGTATTGAGGGATAGTATAACCTTGGAACGGAAGGCGCTCTGCGTATTGAGGGATAGTATAACCTAAGAACGGAAGGCGTTCGGGGTATTGCGGGAAAGTATAACCTGGGAACGGAAGGCATTCGGCGTATTGCGGGACAGTATAACCTGGGAACGGAAGGCGCTCGGCGTATTGTAGGATAGTATAACCTTGGAACGGAAGGCGTTCGGGGTATTGCGGGATAGTATAACCTGGAACGGAACGATTGCGGGACAGTATAACCTGGGAACGGAAGGCGCTCGGCGTATTGCGGGACAGTATAACCTAGGAACGGAAGGCGTTCGGGGTATTGCGGGCTAGTATAACCTAGGAATTTAGGCGCTCGGCGTATTGCGGGATAGTGCAACCTGAGAACGGAAGGCGTTCGGCGTATTACGGGATAGTGTAACCAAGTAACGGAAGGGTTCAGCATGTTCCAAGTTCATAACTGGAGACGAAAGCTCGTGCTCGTCCCCTGCCAGAAGACTGGCAATTTCCGATTTTCCGAGGTGACGCCCGCCCGAGAAGAAACAATGCTGGGTCGGGGCAAATTTAAAATCCGACGCGCGTCATGAATCCGACCTATAGCCGGCCTATTTGCTTTTTTAGACTTGTTTAGAGCGCACAAAGTATACATTTCAACGGGCGAAATTGTCACTGCGGAAATCCGAGAGCGTTTACACTTCAAAGGCAGAATAACGATCACATAAAACATACCGAGAATAACGCCGTTCCGAAAGTAAAACCGATGATGTCACAGTTTGTGCAACGTGAAAGGTAGTCAAATACACTGAATTAGACCTACAGCATTGAAAAGGGCGGTCCTCAGTCTCATTTAAAATTTGTAAATTTTTTTAACTGCCTTATTACATTGAAGGCACTGTGTGACCTTCTCGAAATATGCTGCACTTGGACAGAAAGAACGAACGCGAAATATTGTTAAACGATGACATTCCTCAGTAAACCCGATTTTCTTGCAGTCCCCTAAATGACCTCCTCCTCCTCCTCCTCCGTAGGAATAATAAATATCCGGTGGTGGTATTTCTCATCGGTTCCAATGTGCTAGCCCGATAATTATTTTGAATTGCGCAACGCCGAGGGCCCATTAGAGAATCTTCGTCATCGTCCCAACGGGGGCCGATAAACGGTGAAGCGGTGACGGCCGTTTTCTCGTAAAATTCCCGTCAATCGTGACCCCGATCTCGGCGCTCGGCAATTAGCGCTCGTCGAAGATGTCGTCTTCATTATCGAGATCGATTGAGAGATTTCACAAGAAGTGGACCCTCCGCCTCGTACTTTCAGGCGGGCGACGCGGCCCAATAGAAATCGATGAACGGCCGAGATATTGCCGGTAATTAGTCATTGTTTCGATATTTCATTTTCTCTTTTATCTTTTTCTCTCTCTCGCAGTAATTGTTTCTTCCATGTCGACGCCAGCAGAGGAGGATATAAATTGAGTACTCGGACGTAATCGATTTGTTTCTGGGGTTACGAAACCGATTCGTGGAGTGGAAGAGGCGCCCGACATTTAAAGGCGGAAATTCGGTTCGAATTGAATAAAATTAACGATGGGAAGAAAGACGTTGCAACGGATAGATTTGGGCCAATAGTCATAAATAAATAATAAATACATTATTTATTCCACAGTTTGAGAATGAATCATTCGTTTGAAACACAAAAATTCGCAATATCAACATCCGTTGAAAGCCAATTCCGTAAAAAGCGAGATTACCTTCGCCATGAATAATACAGTTGCAAATCCTAGTATTCTGAATATTTTTTAAGCGACGCTAAAAACAAGTGAAAGTTGTTGGAAAACAGCGAAAACTCAATTTCACGGGTCGAACGGGCGGTGGAAAAAGCCGACGAAAGCTAATGTAAGCCTAATTTAAGCCTTAGCAAGAGGCCGAGCTCTCGACTCTGACCGCAGGCCAAATTGCGACTCCGGACAAACTGAGACTTAATTTACGACTCGAACCTCTCGCGAGAGTCAAAAGCTGAGATGAGTTAGTTCGCCCGGAGGAAATTTCGCTGAGTTCCCGCCTGTATTTCATTGCAGCCGCTTCGCTCAAGGGACGTCAAATCGGGGATGGAAGCAGAGTGCATTTCGGAGACACTGAAAGAGTTGACGCGCGCTTATTTTGCAAGTCTCAGGGTACCCAATTTACAGTGAGCACAGAAAAGGCTTTTTGCACTGCCTTTGGACTTCCTTCTACAACCGATGAAGTTACCTTTTTTTCTTATTGGCTGTTGAATCTACTCAGTATGGAGTCCAGTTTGGATCACGTCCTATTCAGGCGTCCGTAAGGAACGTTTGGAATGTCAGGAATTATTATTATTTGTGTCGGGAAATATAAAAAAATCTGTGTAACTAAAATCTACAAGTCGTATAATCTGGTCGACTGAAATGTTGCCGATGTTTAAACTGTTCCCGTTTTTATGATTCATTGAAATAGTGTTTTGAAATATGCATCCCAGCTATCCCCGCCGACAACATTGTACGGTACGCTGTGGGTAAATCTAACGGAACAAAAAGCCTGGAAAAAGCGCGTTGGCAGCGTTCGCCACATTGTAATTTTTCCACGGCAACATTGTTCCCGGAACGCCGGTTCGGGCGGACACCGAGTCGTGTCCGGGTAACAAGCCCCAAGCATCCTAAGCTCGCCAAGTCTAAGCGAGGATACGGGCGAGAAAAAATAAATGCCGAGAAATGGGATAGAAAAAGTCGCAAAATGAAATGGCCGGAGGTCTATCGGCTTGGGAGCGGTATCGGTTTTTGAAAAGAAACGCATCGTGAGGAGAAATAACATCGTGGACGAATAAAAGATACCCTGAAAAAATATTACTTCGTGAAATTTCGGTTCAATGATACAGTTACACGTGTTATTGCCGGTGAAGACATGTGCAATTGGGCTTCTCGCCATCAGTAGCTTAATAGAGCGTCACTGAAGCATCGTGTCAGCGTTGTAACACATCTGTTGCAACAGAAATAGAAAATTCCTCAGGAGTGCCATTGAATTTCAAAAGGACACACGTAGCGGATAATTCAAACAAAATTTCAAAGAAAGGTGGAAAACACACACAATATTATCTATTTGTTCGTTGTAGCGCAATTAGATTACATATGACCTGGAATATATATTTTTTTAATCAGTTTTGTTTCGAGTTATTAATAAAATCTTATAAATTGATTCCTTCTTGTTTTGCCGTATTTGGTCTATAGTTTTCTATTTGTTACAAGTGCTGCACGAACATCATCAACGTCGTTTATTGTATTTTATAGCTGTGGCAATGAAATACTGTATCAATTTAATTACTGGAAATAAAGATTATTTGACTTGTAGAATAGTGACGGTCAGGAGGGGAGGGGAAGCCGTGTTAATCAGAAGAACAACTGCTGGGGTCGACACCAGCCGGCCCAATGACAATTCTTCTATTTTTTCCCTCTCCTTTTCAGAACACTTGAAAGACTCGATTCATCCATTGTAGCCCTGCGCGGGTGCAAACAATGTCCATGAAAGTCACGGGCCCTCCCCCTACCCTACCTATCTGTCCATTGTCCATCATTGTGCCCGACCGGCCTTTGTGTCCTTTGACGATCCAACATTTTTGTTTTCTTGTTTTTCCCGCCCGGCCTTTTATTTTTCGTTTCTCAGTTTCATTGATTGGTCCACCCCGTCCCCTCCCTCCGGCCTTGATTGGAATCTACTTTATTTGACTCTTAATTCCTTTGTGGATTCGACGTTCTCGTTCCTGTATCGAATTGGACTCACAGCGCTCGAGTTATTGAGGTACTCTTCGAGAACGAACCTTATTTGACCAGATTTGTTCGTCTCCTCCTGGATATGAACGGTGTTCATTTTACGAATTTTCACCGATTTTTCCACGTTAAACCTTTTCTTATTAAACAATCACCACTGTGTGTATTTTTTTGTGAGTATATTTCAGGCATCATTAAGCTTCCAAATTTATACTTTTCAGCTTTCCAAAGTTTTCAGTAGTTAATTTACTGCTCATTTCTTGCTCGAGTTATAAGTTATATTTCGTGTTATCGCGCGTCCTCGGAACCTTAATATTAATTTAAATTTTTATACACGAGAATCCAATCAAAATTTAAAACTCTATACATAGTATAGGACCGGAATGGGCGAAATCTTTCGATTTCAAATCGCCGACGCTTCTCAACAATGCGACGGACGACAGCGAATCACAGCTGGCCGGCTCAATTAAAAATTCGAAACGGCGTCCATATGGCGCGTCGTCCCACGGGTACGCTACACATACCTGAGCCAGGACGTACCACGGCACCGGGTCGTTAAGAGGAGATCGAGTGTAGGACGAGGTACAAGGATACCGGTACGGGGACATACCGGGAATTCCATTGTCCACGGACGCCCTTATTATTACCTCGGCAAGCGCGTCTACACAACCATTTTGCCCCGGCCGGACATTCGCCCGTCCGAGATTATTATCCGAGCTCATTATCCCTTACATGTTTTACAGGTAAATTAAATATAAAATTTTAAAAATTAAAAACTGGGGTAACGAACTGGATTAACAAATCTTCGAGAATTGTATTCAGTGAATTTCTGTAGCAAAAAGGCTATCGTATATTACAATGTTAAATATTAATTAAATTTAAATCCAAGACCTTGAATCAGCTTGCTATACTATTTAGGGAATATTTCAACAGAAAAGGTCAATATCAATAAATCAATTTTATCAAAATATTAATTGATCAAGAAAATAATTCATCAAAAATTAATTGATCAATATATTTGATGAATAAATTCGCCAGATACGAATTCGTTACTTTTCGAAAATTAATTGTAACACTGGACAATGTAATTCACGTAGGGAGACCGCGATTTTCGTATGCGTTCCAGCATTAGACGTCTGGAACCGAAGCGCGAGGCCCTTCTCGTCTTGTCCGACCTCTCAAGGACCTTGCGGAGCGAAGAATCGCGAGTTAGTGCCGGGGCTCATTACTCGGCTGGGGTAGACAAAGGCAGCAGGAAGTGCTAGTGAGCTTCATTTTGACAGGCGCCCTGTGCAAATATGCCAGTGGGCAAAATATATCAACTATTTACAAATTGAATCAATCAGATGTGAGAATAATAAGGCGCGTATAATATAAATTTTATTGAATTCGAATTATTTTTCAGGGCCAACAGCGCCTAATCCGTTCAATCCAACTGGCGGAAACAGTGCTTTCAGAATGCCCGTCAATTTCGAACTCAATCCTCACTAAATAAATAAAGTTTGACATTTAAATGTCTAATTCCTAAAAAATAAACTAAATATAGTAACATTGAAAAACTAATTCCATGCAGTTCCCCAACCGTCATAGTGTTGATGAGTCATAAATCGATGCACTGATTCAATAATAACAATAAGGAAATATGTTGGGATATTGCACGGGCATCGAAATCGAATCATCGCAGCGTCCTTGCCCTTTCGATCCTGAAGCAGATGGGAGAGAGAGAAAAAATCAGGAATTCCTAGCTGACTGATGTAGATAGACTTTGCTATTACCGGAGATCGTCCGATGCCTCTTATAAACCAAGGACGATCGTACGATTTGCTGATGATAGGACCTGAACGTCTGAACAGCGATGCAGTAGAACGTTGGTGGTGGCAATTATTAATGCACAAGTTGAAAGCTCAAATGACGGTATAAACGAGTTAAATAATTAAAAATTAAAAAATTCTGCTAATTCTGTGTTGGGTTTTGTGGTTACATAATTTAATTAATGGCATAACCCATCGTAGGGAAGAAATTCCATGATCCTTACAACTTATTTTGATTTTCAGATAAGTACTAACGGCATTAAAGTTTATTGACCATGAAAATAAGAAGTTTCTCTATGAAAAATATTTTCCATCACCGTATTACTGTACTAAATATCAGTATTTGAAGGGATAGAATTTATTTCTCGTTTCTTGGGATGGAGTCGCTTTCAACTGGACGGCCGAAACGTCGGTGGACCAATCCGTCATACGGCGAAAAAGAGAGAAAATCGCGAATGTTGCTGAATATCATTTTATTCAGAAACCAGTTGGAAATACCCACGCCCCGGTATTCATTCGAGACTTTGACTGATTCGCGTCATTAAGAAACAGGACTCGGACGGATTATGATTGGAGGGACCGGTAAAAACAGACAGAGTCGAGAACAAACGGCCTCTATCGCGAAACTTTTTATCGACTCTCCTATTTGAAACCGGACCCGGTTTCTGCTCGAACAAACAAAAAACAATAATCAACAGAAGAACAGATAGGCGCCACAATAATAACATCGCCGACGGAGTGATGTATGTAGTCAATAAGTAACTGTTACTACTGATTTTTGTACGTAATTAATAAAATGTATCTGTGAGTACCCTATTCCTCACTGTATGCCACAATAAACGGTACTAATAATACAACATTTTTCATCGCTCCATTTTTATTACCCAACATATCTGCTTGGCCGTGAGCTAGAACCAGATCAAACCCACAGGGGCGTAATTGCCATTCTGTAATAGTGACCGAATTCCAAAAAAAACCTTAAAAATTAGCTACATTTTTCTTTAAATCTGAACTAAACGTGTATAATAGTCTTTTCTTATTTTCTTTCCCCTGAGTAATTTTGTCGTCTCATGCATTCTGCGAGCGCTCAGCACAGTATATTATCTACATTAAGGGTAGGTTTCCTTTAAGAAAGAACTGCAAAGTATTATTGGATTCGTTTTTAAGCATTCCTTTGGAGAATTTCCTGTGTTATTGTTGTCATATTCTCGCTTATATGTGGAGACAAACCGACGGAGTTTTGGAATTCTGTCGCAGAATTTTCAAGGGTTCTGTATTGGCTCTGCGTTGGGAGCGCGCCGCCGTTTTTATCGGTTGAAAAATGGCGCCGGTTGCAGTCGGCCTCGGTCTGAATGCGGCCCGAGGTACCGGTTTCTCGCGTCCCTTCAACCCACATCTCCCGCTTTGTACGCGGAACTGCCCTGGCTACCGGTTTCGACCACCGCCGCCGCCGCCGGGAGAGGGGTAGACTTGCACCTCGTCAATACAAATAATACTCTCCGGACGGCTAATTGCTTGCGTCCAGAAGGAAAAAAAATACTCCGCCAATTATCGAAAGGAAAGTTATTAACTAATACCAGGTTATTAGACGGAAACCAGGGCTAATGGAAGATACAAACGGGACAAACTAAATGTACATCCTTTTCCATACAATAAATGAATTTCGCTACACAATTCCTTCACTTATTGGATCCAACTTATTTTTCCTGACCAATTTCTAGATTAATAAAAATTAAATCGCTTCAACTGTCGTCCAGACCTTCACAGTAATATAAGATTTGGTTTCTAATATTTAGTTAGCTTATTACAACAACTCTTTAGACTGTAGGGTAGAGCCGAAATATAAATTGTTGGAAATTACGACCGGTTATGTTAGGATACTAACAATCATGTCATCTCATGGAAGAAGTTTGGTTAGAATTTCCGGAGGACTAGTTTCATACTAAGTTAAGAACTTGTTACTGCCAATGCGAAAATTCTTTTTCTACCGTAAATACAACTTTTCCTTTTATAACAATTCTCAGCCGGTCAAGAGCAATACAAGAATTACAATAGAGTTCAGAAATTATAATGATTTTTCCGCTCGGGCGGTATTTTGCTAGAACGGTTTCGGTTAGCTTACCATCTTCAGTAGCTAAGGAGCCCCAGAGTAACAGGCAACTAACCTAGTGAATGATCAAAAGAACCATTTATTTATTATTTCATATGTAGAAAGACACATGACACCGTCATTAGGCCTAGGGCAATGTCGACCGGTGTAAGAGAGGTCGAACAATATATTCGGAATATTGTTTCGAAACAAACTACAACGGCAATGCGTTGCGGTACTTTTAAATTCCCGGTCTCGGAATTCGATACCATCGGCTTTTAAACAGACACCGGCTTATAGAAATACCCGGCGTGGCGACGGGAACGGGCGGAAATATTCGCGGAACGACGGGAAAGTGCGGCTGCGCCCCTTAGCGCTGCCGGCGGTAAGTGGCCTCGGGTTAAGTGTCTTTCATGAAGAAGAAGAAGAAGAAGTAGAAGAAGTGCGGCGGACGAACGGTTCTCGACGCCGTATAAGGCGGGCCTTTCACGCCCCCCGCGCCTTGCAGGGGCTTGTATAGGCAAGTACCGCACAACAGCTGATTCCTCACGTTTCCAGGAAGCCGCCGAGAGGGACATGCCGTTCACCCCGTGCCGGCCGGGGTCACAGCCGAAGCCTTCTGTCCGCCGCCGCTTGGCAAAAACGAGGATTATAAAGTCCGCGAAGTCAACCAGCTAGTCCTCAGATTTAATCAATGCGACTAGGGGGATAACTGACGGCATAATTATGCGGTATTTATAATTCAATTTTTTATTAATTTGGCATAATCAGCCATCACCCTAATCCACTAGTCCAAACCCTACTATCTCCCGACATTCCAAACGTTCCTTACAGACGCCTGAAAAGGAAGTGGCCACGCAACCTAAATGTTTAAATAAATAAAATTAAAAAAAATAAATAAATAAAATTAAAAAAAGGGGGGAACCCAGTGGGTTTCTCCTCTAATTGTTGTCCATTGTAGCTAGTGCCTATATCAATGTTGTTTGTTGTATAATTTTACAGTTGTAGCAATAAAAGAGTGAAAAAGAAAATTCGGCATAAGAAATATATTCTAGAGGAATAGAGTCGGCGGTATCTTCGGTTAACGAACCACAGACTGTGCGTCGCAATCCGGTCCGCTCACGGTTAGGTACAGTCTGAAGAGGTCGCTGTTGATGACGTCGAAAATTTCCCCCGATTCGTCCCATACTCAGTCGACAAGTGTCCCAATGTGAGTTACACTTGCCCCTGAATGGAGAGTTGAAAAATCGAAACTTTTTGAAATTACAAAAATTTCCTCCAATTTGTCCCATACTCGGTCACCGACATGCTATTTAGTCACCGTGATTCGATGTGCTCCACTGTCGGCCTGTACACTCTACAGCATCTTAAAATTAATGATTTAGTTGAAATCCCCCCAAGATTAATAATTTGTTGGTAATTTCACTGTGTGCGTCCCATCTCCGAAAAAACTTAAATTTTTTCCACTAGCTTTACCGTCCAAAGGCTTAAAACTCGAGCTAAATGCTAGATGACAGAAAATCATATCGACTATGTCCTTTATCCGATAAAAAATTTGACCAAAAATTCGACAACTCATAGTTTGTGAGCTAGCAAGGAGTTGACACAGAATGAAATTTGCAATATATTAGAAAAATGCAAACTAAATAAAAACATTGGCCTCCATTTGCCTTTTGGTCTTATGATTTGGCCAATCGTCATTAAAATGTATTCAGTAAATGTAATAGTTTCTTCGGAAACCGAATATTCTTCTTGCCCGATCGGTTTTATGGATTTTAGCGTAAAATATAGAGTACCTTGAATTTTCCGGGTGCTGGTTGAAGCTGTGACGACGCTTGTCCTTGGCCTTCTTCGAGCGCAGTCCTTTGCCCTCGCTGTGATAGACGGGGTTGTTCCTGTCCAGGGGCTGTGGCTGGTTCTTAGGCTGTGGCTGTGGCTGAGGCTGAGGCTGGTGGTGGTGCTTAGACTCGCCCCTAAGCTCCCTCAGCCATCGGCTCAACGCCCCTCCTTCATCGTCCCTGCGGGCAAAAATTATAAAGGTCATTGAAAATCTTATAATTACATTAAAAACGCTCCCTCGTATGTCTCTATTTTCGCCTTTCACAAACCGACGCTTGAGGAAAATCCCGGTTCCTAGTGTTTCATTTCTCATCCGAATTCAGTCCGAAATTCGGCTGCACATCTCCTCTGTCTAGCCCATACAGACGACACAAACCTATAATCTATAACCATAAACATCCACAGCTGTAAATTTAACGAGCGACAGTTAACGTCTAAATCCACCGAAGCCATATACTGCTAGTGTTTATCGAATTTTTTACTAGCCATCATCAAAGAAGTCGGGAAGTACTTCGGGGCGAAATAACGCGTATTCCCGCTTATATTTGATGAATTCCTTTAAAAATAAAGGCCAATCTATTTTACGGAATATAAATCATCGGTATAAAATTGCCGGCCGGTTCGAAAACGACGCGCTATTTGTCCGCTACAGTTAGTTAAGAGAATAAGTAACTGACGAGACGTATCATTAGTCAAATCCGGACCCGGCGATTGAGCTCATCACCGCAGCCAAACATGTTCAACAGACATGTTGGCGATGACTTTAGAGGCTGAAAAACCGGATTCCTAACCGAAGCAGTCCTGGACGTGTGTGATTACCTTCGGGGAAGATGCAATCCGGGCGTTCAAGGCCGCTGAATAGTCGCATATATACATATATATATATATATATATATATATATATATATATATATATATATATATTTTTTATTTGAGAAGCGTTTTGCGTCCGATCCGCGGGCACGTCGAATAAAACTTTATGATTAGGCGCCGTCCCGAATGTTGCATGCAGAAATTCCGAAAAGTAAAGGCCCATTAAATAAATCCCGACGCATGTCCGAGTTACGGTGCGGCTTTCGAGCTTGGACATTTTCCAAGCGCTGTCGCGAAGCCGGGACGTGGGCGGACTTGCGGGGCATATGGCCGATTTTATTCGAATTCACTTAACTAAGCTCGGGGCTTAGCTCGAGCCGCCAGAGTTAAGCGCCGGTTCTGACGCCCCGGGTCATCGGAAAACTGTAAAAACGTCGCAACTCGCTCTCTGAATTCCGAACGAGACAGATTAGTAACGCAAGAGACTTTATAAAATGGATATGTCATATAAGTAATGGTACAATAAAATGTTTTGAATCAAACAAACAAGAAATCCTCTTTCATTAATACATCCAAGTAAACTACATATCAGGTCGACTCACTTATTTTTAAGCTAAATACTTGACTAATAGAAGACATATATTTTTAATTACTCACGCCGAAAATTCGTAAAAGAAGCAAGCGACCATGTCAAAAATACTTACAGAATATTAATTGATAACAAATGTTTTTGTTGTTCCACTATATTTTCTTTTCTTTGTGGTATTTGTGAAAGTTTGCTCTCAATAATGCCTAGCGACCTTAACTTCTGAACTAATTTATTCCTGCCCATCGTGTGCTCAATCGTGCCGACTGTTTCTCCAATAGATATCTCCAAAAAATATCGAAATACTGAAATTGATTTAATACTAAGCCGTAATTTTGCTCATGCAGTCACGAATGGAAACATGAAAATTTGAACGTAGCGAGTATCAGTAGCCGGTGTAGTTCAGAGGGCAAAAGCTTAGAACAGAAAATATGCAATAATATCTTGAGCTGGGCTTTTCTATTAAAATACCGTATTTGAATTTAAAATTTAGTTTTATCTTGATGTAGGTGACTTACAATTTTCAAAACGGATGTAGCGCAATTATTTCCGAGACTGTCGATGCAACAACGTCCAACGTTTGATATACCTGTTTTGTGGCGAGCAGCCGAAACCGGTCTAGCAAAAGACCAAACCAGCGAGAGGAGACAGAAACATCACGAACCTACAACGTCCAACGTTATTGCGTTCGTAACAGCGAACGGCAAAAGGGTGGTTTCCGTCTTTAAACTGAGGTTTAATATTCTGTCCGCGGTGGGAACAACAACGTGAACTAGAAATTGTAGCTGTGGCCTCTCACCGCCGAAGTCCCCCCGGCCGGTATGTAAGCCGGAGAGCTTTTCACGCTCTCCTAAGCCCCACCATCTGATAGCCGGCTCCCAGCTCTCGGCAAACCGTAAACTCCGGCCACCGAAGAAAATTGGCCCTCCCACACGATCACAAGAGAGCCAATGAGATAAAAGAACGAGGAGTTTCGCAACAGTTCCAAGCCACCCTGACTTCTCCAATGTGGGCCGTAACTGGTGCCATACCGAGATTCAACGCATGTTAAGTAATAAATAAACGACTATCCGATACAGCGTTAAATGTTTATAAATACGTTGAGGGCTATAAAATCCTTTTCGCGTCCTAGAACTGTTACTTTCACTTCAGAACTGAAGCACAAGAACGACTCAGATGATTATATGCTTCACAGTAGACCTCAGAAGGCCATTACTTATTTTCGATTTGAGATGGTAGTAAATATTTTTACACCTTAATAAAAACATATAATTTAAAATTATCCCCTATTACAAAAACACCAGACAGATGCTCAAGTTAAAATGAGAATATTTCACCTCAATAGTTAAGAGAAACTGAATATTTGATTGCTTTATGTTAATGCGGAGAATTCCTTCTTATTAACAGTAAAAATACTATTCAACACACATGAACTGAACGATTTCTAAATAGTAATTTGAACTGGATATACCTCAAGAAGCAACACGAGTCATAACCAGAGAAATCCGACTAATGTAACATTCAATTTATTCACGACTGATTCAAAGAAAACACTTTATTCGATCATTATTACTCCCTTATTGGAAGTCGTAAATATCCTCAAGGAACGGATACAAGAAAGAGACTACGCGGTAAAAATTACATAAAAAAATGTGAAAAATATCAGGTAGGAATTACAATGTGGTGTTTTATACAGTTTATATCTATGGCCTGAAGGAGAGAAAAAAATACTCCTTGGGAATTATAATAAGAGCTAGTTTTGATTAATATAGAGTACTTAGAGTCGTGTTGCAAGTCCGCGGTGCAAGTCGTGGATATGGTAATGCAGGACATATGTTATTGTGGCTGGGCTAATTCGAAACGTATGTACGCGGTTTGCAAAATGAAAACGAAAATTAATTTCTCCACCCTCACCCCCGTCCGGACATGAAGGGGCCCTTATATTTACCGCGGAGCTATTCAGTCGGGGCCATAAATCGTTTAAATAATTCCTCGTTTCACGAATGAAATATCTTTCGCGTACAAAAGAAAAAGGAAAACACGAAATATATACCGTCGCCGGCAATTCGAAAATGAATTACACTGAACCCTGGATATTTTAGGACAAAGGCAACTTTGGGATTATTTGAATTGTTCGCGAAGACATAAATAAATTCATGCCCCGCGAAATACCTTCGAAACACCCAGAAATTAAAAATTTATTCTTTAAAAAATAATATCCTTCTCATCTACTGAGCTATAAGGTCGTACAAGGTGGCATCGGAAATATTTTTTCGGCATATTTCTTTACCCTATATATTCACATTTATTCGCCTGTCCGGTCACTAAATTGTTAAATTTCCAAGATTCAACATTACCCTTAAATTATAGATTTTCCCAAGAATAATCTTTTATCATAATATTGACTGTTTCATGTTGCAAAGAAGTTATTGAACTCAGTAATGATTATATAATTCGTACATTGAGGTCCCGAACGTTCTAACGATTTATTGATGAGTAACTATTAAGTCATCGAGAACATATGTGTAAAGCAATGTATCGTATGAAATATGTCTATAAGTGGTATATACCACCAAAGATATTATGATTATGCGGTAAATAATGAGTACCTAATAATTTTGAATTTAATTACATGATTTAAACAGGAAATTTCGGTTTTACTACCGAGTATTAGAATAAAATAAGGTTTAAGTAAGGGATAAGAGTTTAACGCAGATTTTAATCGTTTTTTAACCTTAAAATAGGTTCGAAGAAATTGGTGGTAAATTGCCGAATTGACAGGGCCTTAATATCACTATTGGGGCCACCTTTCACTGTTACTGGAACGGTGAAAACTTTTCACGTCGTACCATAAAACGGAGCTGAGAGTATTTTATCTATGTAAGCTATCTTGGTCCAGAAACGGTCACGTCCGCGGGGAAGGTCCGGTGCCTGTGCCACACTTTATTTGCATTTCTGTATTATAATAATTCACTCGGAAATAGAAATGGCGAATACAATACCCATCTGTCCCTAAACGAAAATAAAATACTAGTTTAACATACCTGTTTCCTAAATTACGGTAAAATAAAATACCTTAGCCCATCGATTAATCCCCCTTTGCATAACTGTATAGCAAAATATGGAGAAGAACTGAAAGGAAACGTGCAATTCCGCGATGTAATGTTCATTAAGTTTGTTGAATCAATGAATCAAACTGATTGAATTTGATACTTCAGTATATAAATAATGTAAATAACAGGTGGGCATGTTCCGCTAATTATCAATAGACAGCGGCCGGCAATATTAAGTGCCCATAACATATAATTTCGTATCGGAATATTAAATAGAAATGGAGAGAATCATGAGGAATCTCCTGAGAAATAATCAAGATATATTACAGCTGACGCGGCGACCTCAACAGAAACTCCATTAATTTAATTCATTTCCGCAATTACATATCGGACAGCGGAGAAATGATGTTTGTAAACGCGTGCAGATAAATATCCGAGTTTTTTTTAGGTAAAATATTGTCTTTAGAACAATTTCCAATATATCAGTGGAATTTTTTTAACACGGACCAAAATATTTTTTCGTATTAAAAAAATTTCCCGTAAGCGAATTATTGGAAAAAATTCACAAATGATTTGGCATCTAAACATGCCATTTTTGGGCCTAAAAACCACATTTTCGGGCCGATTTTGCGTTTAAAAATGCCAATTTTGTGCCTAAAAACCGCATTTTTGGGCCAATTTTGCGTCTAAAAAAGCCACTTTCGGGCCTAAAAACCGCATTTTTGGGTCAATTTTGCGTCTAAAAATGCCATTTTTGCGCCTAAAATCCGCTTTTTTGGGCCAATTTGGCGTCTAAAAATGCCATTTTCTGGCGTAAAAACCGCATTTTTGGGCCAATTTGGGTCAAAAAATGCCATTTTTGTGCCTAAAAACCGTATTTTTGCGTTTAAGAATGCCATTTTTGTGCCTAAAAACCGCACTTTTTGGATTAAAAATGCCATTTTTGTGCCTAAAAACCGCATTTTTTGCGCCAATTTTGCGTCTAAAAATGCCATTTTTGTGTCTAAAAACTGCATATTTGGGCCAATTTTGCATCCAAAATGCCATTTTTGTGACCGAAATACGCTTTTTTGGGCCAATTTTGCGTCTAAAATGCCACTTTGTTTATACCCTAAAATCCGCGTTGTTGTGCCGATTTTGGGTCTAAAATACCATTTTTGTGGGTTTAAATAATCCTCTGAGAATATTTTCGAAAAACCTAAATTTTCGATTTTCAACCCGCCGTTTCAGGGGCAAGTGTAACTCACTTTAGTACACTTGTGGGTGAAATATGGGATCGATCTGAGAATATTTTCGAAAAACCTAAATTTTCGATTTTCAACCCGCCGTTTCGGGGGCAAGTGTAACTCACTTTAGTACACTTGTGGGTGAAATATGGGATCGATCTGAGAATATTTTCGAAAAACCTAAATTTTCGATTTTCAACCCACCGTTTCAGGGGCAAGTGTAAGTTACTTTAATACACTTGTGGGTGAAATATGGGATCGATCTGAGAATATTTTCGAAAAACCTAAATTTTCGATTTTCAACCCGCCGTTTCAGGGGCAAGTGTAACTCACTTTAATACACTTGTGGGTGAAATATGGGATCGATCTGAGAATATTTTCGAAAAACCTAAATTTTCGATTTTCAACCCGCCGTTTCAGGGGCAAGTGTAAGTCACTTTAATACACTTGTGGGTGAAATATGGGATCGATCTGAGAATATTTTCGAAAAACCTAAATTTTCGATTTTCAACCCGCCGTTTCAGGGGCAAGTGTAAGTTACTTTAATACACTTGTGGGTAGAATATGGGATCGATATGAAAAAATTTCGAAACAACTAAATTTTCGATTTTCAACCCGCCGTTTCTGGGGCAAGTGTAAGTTACTTTAATACACTTGTGGGTGAAATATGGGATCGATCTGAGAATATTTTCGAAAAACCTAAATTTTCGATTTTCAACCCGCCGTTTCAGGGGCAAGTGTAAGTCACTTTAATACACTTGTGGGTGAAATATGGGATCGATCTGAGAATATTTTCGAAAAACCTAAATTTTCGATTTTCAACCCGCCGTTTCAGGGGCAAGTGTAAGTTACTTTAATACACTTGTGGGTGAAATATGGGATCGATCTGAGAATATTTTCGAAAAACCTAAATTTTCGATTTTCAACCCGCCGTTTCAGGGGCAAGTGTAAGTTACTTTAATACACTTGTGGGTGAAATATGGGATCGATCTGAGAATATTTTCGAAAAACCTAAATTTTCGATTTTCAACCCGCCGTTTCAGGGGCAAGTGTAAGTTACTTTAATACACTTGTGGGTGAAATATGGGATCGATATGAAAAAATTTTCGAAAAACCTAAATTTTCGATTTTCAACCCGCCGTTTCAGGGGCAAGTGTAAGTCACTTTAATACACTTGTGGGTGAAATATGGGATCGATCTGAGAATATTTTCGAAAAACCTAAATTTTCGATTTTCAACCCGCCGTTTCAGGGGCAAGTGTAACTCACTTTAATACACTTGTGGGTGAAATATGGATCGATCTGAGAAATTTTCGAAACACCTAAATTTTCGATTTTCAACCCGCCGTTTCAGGGGCAAGTGTAAGTTACTTTAATACACTTGTGGGTGAAATATGGGATCGATCTGAGAATAATTTTCGAAAAACCTAAATTTTCGATTTTCAACCCGCCGTTTCAGGGGCAAGTGTAAGTTTAATACACTTGTGGGTGAAATATGGATCGATCTGAAAAATTTTCGAAAAACCTAAATTTTCGATTTTCAACTGCCGTTTCCAGGGGGCAGTGTAACTCTTTAGTACACTTGTGGGTGAAATATGGGATCGATCTGAGAAAATTTTCGAAAACCTAAATTTTCGATTTTCAACCCGCCGTTTTTGGGCAAGTGTAAGCCACTTTTTTGTGGGTGAAATATGGATCGATCTGAGAAAATTTTCGAAAAACCTAAATTTTCGATTTTCAACCCGCCGTTTCAGGGGCAAGTGTAACTCACTTTAGTACACTTGTGGGTGAAATATGGGATCGATCTGCGAAAATTTTCGAAAAACCTAAATTTTCGATTTTCAACCCGCCGTTTCAGGGGCAAGTGTAAGTCACTTTAGTACACTTGTGGGTGAAATATGGGATCGATCTGAAAAAATTTTCGAAAAACCTAAATTTTCGATTTTCAACCCGCCGTTTCAGGGGCAAGTGTAAGTCACTTTAGTACACTTGTGGGTGAAATATGGGATCGATCTGAGAAAATTTTCGAAAAACCTAAATTTTCGATTTTCAACCCGCCGTTTCAGGGGCAAGTGTAAGTCACTTTAGTACACTTGTGGGTGAAATATGGGATCGATCTGAGAATATTTTCGAAAAACCTAAATTTTCGATTTTCAACCCGCCGTTTCAGGGGCAAGTGTAACTCACTTTAATACACTTGTGGGTGAAATATGGGATCGATCTGAGAATATTTTCGAAAAACCTAAATTTTCGATTTTCAACCCGCCGTTTCAGGGGCAAGTGTAACTCACTTTAATACACTTGTGGGTGAAATATGGGATCGATCTGAGAATATTTTCGAAAAACCTAAATTTTCGATTTTCAACCCGCCGTTTCAGGGGCAAGTGTAACTCACTTTAATACACTTGTGGGTGAAATATGGGATCGATCTGAGAATATTTTCGAAAAACCTAAATTTTCGATTTTCAACCCGCCGTTTCAGGGGCAAGTGTAACTCACTTTAATACACTTGTGGGTGAAATATGGGATCGATCTGAGAATATTTTCGAAAAACCTAAATTTTCGATTTTCAACCCGCCGTTTCAGGGCAAGTGTAACACTTTAATACACTTGTGGGTGAAATATGGGATCGATCTGAGAATATTTTCGAAAAACCTAAATTTTCGATTTTCAACCCGCCGTTTCAGGGGCAAGTGTAACTCACTTTAATACACTTGTGGGTGAAATATGGGATCGATCTGAGAATATTTTCGAAAAACCAAAATTAAACCGCTTTTTTGGGCTAATTTTGCGTCTAAAAAAGCCATGTAAGTACTTTAATACACTTGTGGGTGAAATATGGGATCGATCTGAGAAATTTTCGAAAAACCTAAATTTTCGATTTTCAACCTTTCAGGGCAAGTGTAAGTCACTTTAATACACTTGTGGGTGAAATTTCGATCTGAGAATATTTTCGAAAACAAATTTTCTAAAAATTTTGCCATTTTTGTAAAATCCTTTTGGGCCAATTTTGCGTCTAAAATGCCATTTTTGGCCTAAAACCGCATTTTTGGGCCAATTTGCGTCTAAAATGCCATTTTTGGCCTAAAACCGCATTTTTGGGCCAATTTGCGTCTAAAATGCCATTTTGCTTAAAATCGCATTTTGGGTCAATTTTGCGTTTAGAAATGCCAATTTTGTGCCTAAAATCCGCTTTTTTGGGCCAATTTTGCGTCTAAATATGCCATTTTTGTGCCTAAAAACCGGCTTTTTGGGGCCAATTTTGCGTCTAAAAAAGCAATTTTCGGGCCTAAAACCGCATTTTTTTGCCAATTTGGTGTCTAAAAATGCCATTTCTGAGCCTAAAATCCGCATTTTTGGGCCAATTTTGCGTCTAAAGAAGCCATTTTCTGGCGTAAAAATCGCATTTTTGGGCCAATTTGGCGTCTAAAAATGCCATTTCTGAGCCTAAAAACCGCATTTTTGGGCCAATTTGGCCAAACTTTGACAATTAAAAAAATTCAAATCGCGGCAATTCTCTGAAACCGGTGGTTCACTGTCAATTTTTCGACGGATACCTTTCATCAGTACGTTCAGATAGTATACTCGTATAATCAAACTGTTGTTTTATAACATGATCCTTACTCTCTTATTTTATCCAATTAAGGAATGCTACTAACGATGAAAATAAATAAAGTGGTCACAACAGTGACTGGGAACTTCACTGTCGATTTGTATATACATCAGTTAACTGCACATTATTATAAAAGTGAAGCTACAATTATTTCGTGTTTATATGTATAACTGCATCTTCTCGTTATGTAGAACATTGAGATTAATTTCTAACAATATTTGAAGAACAAATTGTTATGTTTAAAATTATTGATAGTCTTTATCTAGAATTAATTTATTTCAACGGTACTGCCGACTCATCGACCGTGGTCCATCCCCAGCACTCGTCTATCCCTATTTATGTATTCCTGAGACCACAACCGATAATGGTATGCCGCATACCGCTTCCAATGGTAGAACTGGAGATGGGGTGAAAGAGGAGAAGGACGAGGAGAGTGGAATAAAACTGAGAGAGAGAGAGAGAGAGAGAGGGAGAGGGTCTGGCTATCAATTACCATGTCAGCCCCGTTCCTCAACCAAATAGAGGCTAAAAGCAAACACTTTCTCTCCAGTTGTGGGCGTCACTGTATTTGAACTACGCTCAAACGGAAGTCCATCAACGGTCAGTCGACACAATAATAATAAAATAATATTTAATCGACGCGTAGGACGGAACAACGCAAGGTGATGGCCAAAAATAAGTTCACGATCTCTGGGAGTGTTCAGTAAATTCAACAGCCGAAACCGGTCTAGCCAAAGACCAAACCACCGAGAGGAGACAGAAACACAAATCTACGTTATTCCAACCCCTCGGAGACAACAAAACAGCTATGTTAAACTATTCAGTAAATTCCGTAGGGAATTCTACCGACGATGGCGTGAAGCACAAGGTAAAAAAGAGAAAAATCACTATATGAGTCTGAGATCCATAAAAACTGGTGTAATAGTTACGGGAATGCTAATCAGATATAAATACAGTGTAGAAAAGTTTTTAATATTATTCCCCCGCTAATTATCCATTGTAAAAACTCTAAATGTCATATACATAACCCACTATGACGCTTTGAACTCAAATTTTACTGTTAATAAAACTATATCAATAATTAAGGTCCTTGACAGGGACCAGAAATTTAAAACGTTTACTTAATACACAACTGAGTATATGTGAAGGGAAGAGACTGACATTTCTCTCACCCTCATGTGATGATATAACAAAATAAAACACCAAAAAATTACTTGATTCAGAACGTTAACATTCCCAGAGTTCCTTAAACACAGATAGAATAAATCTTGGATTAAGGAATTTACATTCTGTTAAATTTCCTAACCTCCTTGGCACTAAGCTCTATTACTCGATCATGTAATTGGATGTAATAAGGAAGACATTATTCTTTTTAATAGTTATAACGAAAGAAACGAACTAGTGCACGCAGACAAATATAACAAAAATGTAGAATATCTTGAAAATTACCCTAAATGTGAAATTGCGGTTTCGCAACATAAATTACGGCGTAAATCAATTACGAAAAACACGAAAGTGCACGAGGTGCAGGAATTCCAACTGTTGACTTGGCCAGAAAATAAAAGATCAGAATCTTTATTGTATTTGCCGTTCTCATTCCTCGGCAATAATCCGGCAAGGACGCGCGCTGTGAAAGACGCGAAAAACAACTCAAATAATCTGATTTTCACCGAACCTGCGCTGGTTTTCAAAGCGGTATCGTTTGATGAAAATTGCTGAAATTAGAATCCCCAGGTGAATCGACGGTAACGCTTGTAGCAAACTATTAAATTTCGGGGACAGTTTCAGAGACTGTAAACAAGAATAATGTTTATTTCAGAACGGGGCTTTCTCAGTTTGCCAGTCACTGTTTCCACGTTACAGGGACAGAAGAAGGAATGCCGCATCGCAGTTGCGACGCGAATTGTTTTCTTCGACCAGAAAATTGTGTGAAAATATTTTTGCACGAGGTCGAACTAATAGGGAATTAAAAAAAGGTTATGTGGACAAAATTTCCAAAGAATTCTCGAACAATTATTCGAGAATAGGTAAAATATGTACATCATAAATGTAATGCGTTATAGTGATTAGCAATCAGCCGGCCGATTGAAAACGACAAATAAACATGAAAATTTCGTAGATTTTGTGTTTTCTTCTGTCTCCTCTCGCTGGTTTGGTCTTTTGCTAGACCGGTTTCGGCACTTTGGATGTTTTTCGGGCCTACAAGTGACAGTGTGACAGTGCAATGAGGATGCCCGAACAACATCCAAAGTGACGAAAGTGACTAACGCCGCTACTGAAGACGGTGAGCGGCCGAAACCGGTCTAGCGAAAGACCAAACCGGCGAGAGGAGACAGAAACACACGAAATCAACGGTATTCCAACCCCCCGCAGATCACAAAACAGGTACGTTAAACTATGAACATTTCGATTTTCGTAGGCAGATGAACGTTAAATTTCTTTAAAAATTTTTTATGATTCTGAGAGTCCGGCAGACAGTCTGTGAAACCCGGATGGGACACTATCGCGCCAATTTATTATTATTTTCTATCTCTAATCTTTATTGCGTTTCCGTCCTCATTCCAGCGGCGTTTAATCTGGCAAGGACGCCGCTCAGGCGCTCCACTCCCGAAAGAGAAAAAAGAAATAAGGCCCGAATTTCTGTTTTGGAAATGTGATTATATTCGGACGAAATCAACAGAAATATCGACGTTTATTATTTATCAATGTAACAAACGATTTATATTGATATATTGAACTATTAACAAAAATAACGAATAATTACTGACTTGTTGAGGATATCTAAGCCATATCCTCCTGTAATATTTTCCATAGTTCCCTCTGAGATTATGACGATTGCCTTTCCCGGCAATTATTTAGGGTATATTATTTTCCATGCCATAAATAGGAGGTGGTCTGGATTGAACCCACCAAATATTGACTTTTGGGTGAGAGCCGAGAGAGAATAAAGTATGAAAGTCATTTTACTTGAAGAATTTGAAGGTCTAGAAAATGCGCCGGTTTCTTTTATCTCTCCCCGAGAACAATGTAATCTATATTCTTCAGAGGCGATTCTAAAGCGGGACCGCCTTGTAACATTCTGTGTACAGAATGAATTCCGAAACGAATTCCTGACTCTTCATCGGGTGCATTTATATACGACAGAAACTATTTGCGCGCTACGGGCCGAATAAGAATTCTGTAGGATCGACTTGAACCGCAAATTGTTAAGGACTTGCCGAAAGGGACATCGAAATTGAACATTGAAACCGGCCTAGAACTATGGGTTCCACTAAGAGTCATCCAACATCGCTCGCATCCGTAGATTACAATGAATAGTACATTTCAAATCAAACTATATCAAAATATATATAGATTTACGATTTTCATATTTAAACCTGTTGGTTAAATATATTAATGAATATTTAAATACAGCTATTATTTCGAAAATTGAATAACTGCAGCTGTTGCAGCTGCACTCGTAATATAACGGCAGTCCAACACAACCTTACGAGGCGGAATGCACCCATATGTGTGTTTCGCCGAGTTCAATGTTCATGAATACTAAAGAAGTTTGAACTGTGGGGGGGTATATTCGTTTTGGCGTCCCGTACCCAAGCACCGTTACTTAATTTGTAAGTACTCGACAAAGTATTTCTATTCCGCCAGGGTGCCAGGTCATGTTAAACCTCTGCAGTTGGAGTTTTCGGTCTCATTCCCTTTTTCTATAACTTGAACTTCGCGACCGCACTTAACAGACCCTTGCCAAATGGCTCATTGCCACGATGCATTATACTTATAAGGCAGCGGGACGAGTGTTTTACATTTACATCGCTGCTAGTAAAACGCAATTTTGGTAATGGCGAAAATCCTTGACTTGTCATAAAGGCAGAATTCCACAGTGTTTGTGGTTTTAAATTGTATTTTTGCGCACGAAACGGGTACAAATATCCTTTCAGATATTTGTAAATACGTACCGTTTCATAATCACCACATGTATCACCACAAAGGCTACTTAGCGCTGATATCCAAAAAAATCCTTACTTACACCTGGAAAGGAAGTGGCCACGAGATTTAAACATACCAGGAAAATAAATGAAAATTGAAAAAATGGGGGAAAATCAGTGGGATTCTCCTCTATTATGCTCTGTTTTTTACTGGTGCTACTTGACACCAATGTCGCTGATTTATTGTACATTTTCGGCCATAAAAGTGTTAAAAAAAATCTCGCTACAAATATCAGGTGCACTACTAGCTTTAAAATGTGGAAAGACAATAGTTTCTCTTGAATATTTCGAAAACAGACTTCCTTTTAATATGAACCCAACTCCGTAGAGACAATGTTAACATTGTAATTAAGTGCCCTATGCATTTTTATTGTCGCCATTCAACAACTTAACGGTGACTGGACCTGGTCGCGTTCACCTCGGGCGACGGTAACCTAAGCCGAGGAAGACCCCCCGAGTAAACACGTGTCAAGGCCGCGGGGAAAGTTATAGGAGCCCGGGGCCGGGGAGTTTTAAAGGACCTATTACTACAGGCGGTTAAATCGGTCACAACTAGACCCCTCCGAGGGCTTATCTGCTCCAATTATTCAGAGGCAGGATCGGAATCCATTAATAGCGACCCCGGAGGAGGCGCGCCCGCCAGCGCCGCCGTTAAATATTCCTATCTCGGAGTTTTCAATAATTACAAGACCCGCGTAATTCGAAAGGCCGAAAGCGTATAAGATAGGCGACGATTTATTATTGTCATACGCGGCCAAAAGAGTTTCTAACCGCGCAATATTTTCCTAAAACTCCAGAATTTTACCGTGGATTTCGTGAGTATCTGTCTCCTCTCGCTGGTTTGGTCATTTGCTAGACCGGTTTCGGCTGCTCGTCATCTTCAGTAGCGGTGTTAGTCACGTTGGATGTTTTTCGGGCATCCTCACCGCTCTGTCACTGTCACTTGTACTATAGTGGTTATCCGTTTGTCGTGTATATATATATATATATATATATATATATATATATATACGTGTCTCATTCTGTTTTTGGACAGTGCAAGTGACACTGAAAGCGCCCAATGAGGATGCCCGAAAAACACCCAAAGTGCCAAAAGTGATTAACACCAGCGAGAGAAGACAGAAGCTCACGAAATCTACGGTATGTTAATCGAGAATTTTAGTTTATCCATCAATGAGATTGGGTGAATGGGAATTTTAAGTATTTCTCAGACATGGGGAAATGAACAGCGTGCAAGACCTTAGGTATTGGAATATAATACTTTCGAGTTTTTTCAAGTCGAAATTGAGTCGAAATTTTGAGCACTGGGGAATCCGAATACTGGATAAGGGACAACACCTCATGGCGAGGATTTTGCCTGAATTATGTTATTGAATTACTAAATGTTCACGCAGTCATGAAACGCAGCAAGCTGTATGTATATACGGCCGTTATTTCGGTTTCGCGCGAACCTCTAACATTTGAATTAACAATGTATTTTTCGCGATTTGAAAATATGAAAAACTGTGTGAGATATGTTGGGAGGGGAACAGTAGGCTGAGTGGACCGTTACGGGGCGACCGCTAGCTGGAAGGCCCCTACCGTAAGGTATGCCCAGCCGGTGACTAATTACTCATACCGCGCACAATCCTCGATAATCCTCCGACTTCTGAGAATCCTGATGACCCCGAGGCCAGAAAGAAGAACGCTTTAGAAAGGCTAGAATGTCCAACCTAAGCAGCAGTTTTCCAACTAGGGACAGAATCTCGATCTAACTGGGGCATATTTCGCGACCATTTTATTAAAAATATTAATTACTCCCGACGGTTAATTACAAAATTTCAGAATATCTTTCTGCATTTCTTCTGGACGAATAACTGCTTTCTCGGCGGAGGACTAATCATGGAAAATGGAAATAATATTATTATGGGATATTATTAAAAATCGAAGATTAAAATTCCCCGCATTAATCGTGTCGAAATTACAAATACAATTATGCTGAAAAACAGTACGAGTGACGGTGACAGTGCAGTGAGGATGCCTGAAAAACATCCAAAGTGCCAAAAGTGACTAACAGCGATACTGAAGATGGCGAGCGGCAGAAACCGGTCTGGCAAAAGACAGAAATACACGAAATCTACGGTATTCCAACCCCCGCAGACCACATAACAGGTATGTTAAACTAATAAATTCTCAGTATCTTGCAATATATTTTTAAAAATTTTTTAAAAAATGAATGTAAAAATTAATAGTGTTTTAAAATTTATTTTGTAATAGGAAGGCGGTGGAAAGAAATTCGTTCATTTCGTGGCATGCAGTTAATTAGTAGGTAAGAATATAATTTTAACTATTTGTGATTGAAATTTAAATTTCCATACTGAAACATCTAACATTAAACTACAGCAATTATATTAGATAAAGGAGTATTCAATCTTTTCCGATCGTTAACAATTATAATCGATACTTATTGATGCAGAACATAATTTTTTTTTAAAGGCTGCTCAAAACAATGGGAAAGTACTCACTCGAAATACCGGTACATCAGGGTTATCCAGGGAAGAGAGCAGGAATGGAACCACAACTCTGAGGTTGCCTCTCGGGATAGCGGTATAGTAATTAATAATATGCGCTTTCAGTCGGCCTGCTTCTCTCGGAGCAGAGCTCGCCTTCTGCTCCAAACTGAGCGGGGCCCTTATCGCAGAACAAACACGGCTGGTATGTTATGTCTCGTCGCCCCCAATTGACGCGGAACAATGTCGGACTAATGCGAAAAGAAAAAATTTCGGTCCGAATTTCAATCTTCTGCTCAATTTTTAATCTAGGGACTGGCGTAGCGTCTAAGTTTAAAGTTTAAAATTTGTTCTAAACTTCGGAAAAATTATTACTTCAATAAGGATAACAGTGCTTTCTCTAAGTTGCTGTTTTCTTAGGCTATCGTCTATAAGGCAAGAAATATTAGTCCAAAAATTCTGATTAAAAGACTTGGACTTGGAAGGACTTGGGAAGGATTGGATAACAGCTAAAATAGCACTTAGTGTTTCTTTTATACAAACAATATAAATTGTGGGCTTTCTACTAATGGAAAAAATAAAAGAATATTCTAGTCTTAAACAGTTTGATTTGATAGATGAGTGAATAGGAAAATCGCTGAACAAATGATTTCGAATGATTTTGCGATTATCTCTTACCACGAAACTGTGGTAAGAGGTAATTGCAAGAGTGTTCGCCCCAATAGGTATTTATGCTCAAATATTGAACGATACAATTTCATGATAGTGCAGTAAGTCCGTTTTAGTTTCTTATCTGTATAACGTACAGCCTCGCTGTCAAATAAAGAACGTTTAAAACCAATCTAGACTTAAACGACAATGCTCATTAGACTGTATACAGGCCTATTAACGTGTTCCGATGACAAAACTGGTATACGTCAACTCTTCAAAAGAAAAAGCTCTAAGAATTCTGTTTCTCCCCTTTTCGGAGACATTGATGCATTGTCCTTATCGTAATAGGAGTGGTAGCGTGTTCAGGGGACACAAATAAGATGGAACAGGACCCTTTTGTTACACCTACTTAATCTACTTATTTCCCAATCCAAAACGACGTACTCTTAAATGCAGGCGTATCTGGTACCTAATATATCGAGAACTGAACGATTGGAGGTCGAACTCAAGAAGAATGTCCTGCTATCCTGATAAAACAGTAAAAATACTTTTAATATTTAAGTAATATGTGTAATGTTTTTATTATTAGAATTAATAAAATTTTTGACTAGTCATGAAACTCAAACAAACTCCTTTTCCTCAGTGAAATGTATAGCGCAATTCCTTTTTTTTAATTAAACTTTTAATCATATTGGTTTTAACGAGTGAATGAACTGCAAATATAATAGCTCGCTTATCACGTATTGCAACAAGATTCGTCTCAGCGACGGGCTGACCCCCTTTGAGGTCGAACCTTATCAAATTCGGTACCAGATAAGGGGAGGACTCCCGTCCTCAAGCGCGTGGTTGTCTCAAGCATTCCGGGACCCGACCGCGATCCGTATAAGAAATGGAGGACCGCAAACAGTTATTTCACGTTCGACCACGTCCGCACACGTTATTTGCTCAGCAGCTCACATAATTGGGAACTTATACAACCGAAATGTTTAAACGGGGTCTCTTCAAAAAGCAGTCAGGGCCTCAGGAATCAGATCTTAAATGTAAATCAAGGATTTGGAAGTTCAGATCCTGAAAGATATATGTTTCTTGTATTTCTGTGTGGTAGAAACTGAAAATCGCCAGAGGCATGATATTCCCAACCATTTGGGATTCCTCGAGTGCATTATGTACTTAAAAAAATTAAAAATTGAACTTCTGCCCCGCCAAACTGCTTTCCAAGAATCCCGGACATTCCCCTCTAAACGCCGGTTTAAAAACAACCGCTGTGTCGTAAAAAAACGTAGCCCAAATTACAATGAATTTACTCGAGTTTACCTTTTAAGTGAGCAGGGCGTTTAAGCCCACAAGAACATTGAGAATCGTCCTAGTCCATAAATGTTCAGCTTCTTTCATATAATTCATTGCTAAGTTGGAACTAAACAATCTAAACTGGAAAAGTTGCATTGAAGTAATGGGGAAAACAAAAATTTTTTTGGTTTAATTCTACACTTCGGAATCGAGTTCGAAATCGGCCCCAACGCAAGGTCGCCCGCTTCTCGGGGCCGTTTGTTGGCTTTTAAAAATTTTACAAATTCACTCAGGTTTATTGACCTCGTGGATCGTGGCCCGTTCTATCCAATCCAGAATTTAGTTAATGGCATCGATTATTGGAGAGTTCGAATGATGGTGAATTTTAATCGCGTACACTACACCAAACCAGGGCAATATACAGTTATCGGATAGCTTATGAATGTTCACTACAGTTGGAAATGGGTACAGCGTCATACACTAGTAAAAAGTATTAAATACGAATTTGTATGTTTCATTGTATTCAGACCTATAAGCTTATTATGTACTTCCTTGATTATTATTGAAATATCTTCTGTTCCTGGAAACGTTTTAATATTAATATATGTTTATGTACTGTTTTAATATTCAATTATGTACACAATAAATTAGAAATTATTTTTTACATTGAATCTATTGCAGCGGCAGACAAGTTAAATTCTGGACCATCGTTTTTGTGATTCTAAATCATCGCAGATTAGGACATTAATCTACCCCTAAAAATTTCAAAGAAGAGGTGTTCAGTTTATATGAACAAAAAATATAAAATAATATTAATTTTTCATTAGACTTCAGTACAATACTTCAATATCGTCTTATTATTAGGGAATAAATGTATAAGGTTATTATTCTTATTTATTCATTCAATACTATCGCATACTCATCCTGATTATCGTTTCGGAAATGTTTCAGGTACTTCGAGGTGCCCTAGAGTAGTAATTCATCTGCACAACCGTACATATCATGAGAGCTATTGCTGTCAATCTGCACATAATGTACTTAAGATGTAACGATTAGTCTTTATTAGCCTGTAAATGTCTGTTATTTAGTGAAAACGCCGTGTTGAATCCACCCGGTTGTTTACCCCCGACAATCGCAATAGCTGGCGTCTCCGTTCCAACGGAGCGGCACTTATCGAGGCTTCGGAAAAGGACAGTTAATTGTCCGTCGTCCCTTTCCGACCTTTCCGGCGGCGTTGAAAATGAGTCACCGGCGTATAGAACCCAGAAGGGGCAGAAGAGAGAGAGAGAGAGAGAGAGAGAGAGAGAGAGAGAGAGAGAGAGAGAGAGAGAGAGAGAGACCTCCCCCCCGCGTCCTTCGCATGCCTCCTGCGTGACCGAACCGTGAACGGATCACGCTCTTGCACATATCCAGAGGAATTTCGCCCCGATCGACGATTACTCCTCTGCCGGGAAGAGAAAAGAAAAAAAAACCTCTTGAACTGCAGACACACGTCTCAACAGTATCGGTTCTTGAATACTCTACGAACTTTAGGGTAGTGTAATAAGATTGCAAAATGTAGGATACAATTTATGATGAATTGTATTATTAGTGAAACTATACATTGAAATCAGCCATATTGATTTTAAAGTCGCAGTCATAACAAATAGAGCATAATAGAGGAGAAACCCACTGGCTTTCCCACTTTGCTTAAAAATTAATTTTAGGATTGGGATGACGTGTAATTTGGGAGCGGAATTTGTTATATTCTTGTACAGCATAGTAGGGCGCGTTAGATACTTTCTATTAGTTTCTATTAGTTTTGGATCTATTGTCCTGTAATCGGAGCGGCGTTTTCAACTTGGGGCCAATAACGTGGGATCTGTAGACGAAACCGGTCTAGCGTTGAACGAAATCGATGGGAGACAAAACGCAGAAAGAGCGATATTATATATGTGTTGGCCTTGTGCCGATTTAAAATCGGCGAATTCGTATTTCCGAATGCGCACTTCAACGTCTTCATGATTTGGTAAGACGGTAATGCGTTTAGGTCCCAGCCAACCACCGCCACCCCCCCCCCGCCTCTACCGTTGTGAGAAGCACTAGTTTTCGTCGCAGCTACGTCGATGACCCTCGTTCTGAACCGAGTGGACAGAGGTGGCCGCGTGGACATAAGTTCGAAGACGCGTACATGGACACAAAAGTGTATCGGTGAAATCCGCAATGACTTAGTTGCCAGCCCAACAGTTCATTTCCATTAGTCATGACGATCACGGCTTAAAGCATATGCAAATACATCTTTGTAAAGAGTACGAAACGTTAATCTACATTATTTTTGGGAAAGTATCCTGTCGCCTGTTATATAAACCGGTGGAGATGATTATGTGACTGTTAGGAACAGACCTAATAAAACATTAGCGGACCCCCCCCCCTCGATAGGGATATTTGTCGAGGAATATCTCAACTGGAGTGTAAGGGGCCGGCCAGATAACAGATCTATACTAATCCTTCTATTTCAGCCGGCACTATTCATATATAACGGGCCCCGGGAGCGTGGGCACGCGCACGTGCGCCGCGCCCCCGCGCGTGTCCGTCGGTGCGCGCCCGCGCGACTGTGTCACTTTCTACTCGGCGGGATTATCAGATGAACAGTGAAAGGTTCTGTGTTCGTTCCCAACGCCCGGCTGTACATCTCCGCCGTACATATTGAGCATATCCTAAACTATTTTTAGATCCGGTCCCAGTCAAGGAAAACCGGTCCGGCGATTTTGAATTTTGTTCTTTGTTTTTGTCTACGGGGAAGAGGCAAAGCCAGGTTTCTATAAGGGAGGCCGTTAGACAGTTTTCGGTTTGAAAAGAATGCTGTAAGTTAAGTATTTCTAAGTAAGCTCAATGGTGCAGCAGCCAACTGTTACAGGAAGACTAATGAGAACAGAAGTTCAATATGAGATATATTAACATATAATTGAAAAATATCATAGAAAATTGGATCATTCAATTACAGGCAAAATTATAAAATTGTGCCCATAATTATGAAAGTTGTCTAAGTCATATATTTCTGGTTTCGAGATATTTAATGAATTGCTTTCGAATAAATTAACAAATATTTTTATATTATGCAACATTTTAATTTAGAATTTTATTAGTCTCGATTAATGGAATTTACTATGAATATGAAATTTTGTGTGAGTTTCATATGAAAATGTTGTATTTAAAGTTTGAATTGACTTAGACCACTTTCATAATTATGGGCACAATTGAGCATATTTTGTATTTATATGCGTTCTTCTTGCAAATTTTCGTTTTAAGAGCGATTTTCACTTTGAAATGAAGAAAGCAGGTAATAATTCCATGACTGTTCATTTATACAATCATCATGAAACATACATACGTATTTACAGTATGTTCTGAGGCTTTAAGGTTGTGATCGTCGTGAATAATGGAAATTAACTAGTAATAAAACATTGGAACAAATAGAAGAAGAATTCAATAGGACATGAACAAAACTCGTGTGCATGGTTAATGTGAGTCGCTGCGAGTCTCCATGCGGCAGTAAAAGTACTAACAGATGCAATTGGCGACTTGATTAAGTACTGACGGAATACAATGATAGAGCCAAAAATAGCGTTCAAATAATCGCTGAGGGGGCACACCAGAGTTGTACTTTTGCATGGGCTCAACGCCAAAACCATTACGAATCAACTTGGAACAGTTAACAACCCACGCAAGTATTACGGCGTTACTCGTAAAGGAGTGTCCTCTTTTACGAGAAGTTGGGCAACTAGAAAATAACGCGAGGTCTTGAGCCGCTGATATAAGTGGTGAAGGAATGCTATTCGATATACCGCTGTGTTAGGCCCGAGTGAAATGAGTATGCCCTTTGAATTTCCCGATCGATGGTTTCCCTTACATGAAAGTTAAACGCAGAGTACAAGTGACAGTGACAGTGCCCAAAAAACATCCAAAAGTGCCTAACACCGCTGCTGAAGATGGGGAGCAGCCGAAACCGGTCTGGCGAAAGACCAAACCGGCGAAAGGAGATAGGAACACACGAAATTTAAGGAATGCACAATGGAAATTCAAAGATTCCTGTTGTTGTCTTTCTCCTGGGGTAGAGGAGAGAAGAGTCCTGCGTGCGAGAGTGGCGTCCTCCGGCGGAGACCTTGAGAAGGTCGCAACGGCCATTGACCACGCTCCGACTATCTCTGTCTCTCTTACACTCGTTTCCTCTCCCACTTCTCCCTCTCTCTCTCTCCCTCCCTCCATCCCTCCCTCACTCACACACACACACACACAGCCCCCTCCCCCCCCCCCCCCACTGTTCTCGAAGTCTCCCATCGCCGAAGAAACGGTCCCCCGACTGCAACCTCTGCTTAAATCTTAAATTCCATCGCCAAGAGTGCAACACACTTTTGATACCATTCCTTGAAATACGAGGTATAACTATTATTCAGCTCGCCCTTTTATTAACGATCCGAACTTCTGGAAACGCTGAAGATTTGATCGTTGCCTAGTGCCCTTTCTACTCTTACGAAACATAATGTTCGTACATAAATTATCATGTACTGGAATATATCCGGGTATTTTAGAATACCTGTTTTGTGGTCTGCGAGGGGTTGGAATACCGTAGATTTCGCGTGTTTCTGTCTCCTCTCGCTGGTTTGGTCTTTTGCTAGACCGGTTTCGGCAGTTAGTCACTACTAACACCAAGATGGAGAGCAACCGAAACCGAGACCACGAAACGGCGGTCTTAGTCACTGTTGGCACTTTGGATGTTTTCTACGATATCCAGGTATATTTTGAGTAAGATTTTTTGTGAAAATTTCTTAAGATTCGTCATAATTATTTCAATGGCGTATTAAGTTTTGATTAGTGCTGTATTGAGCGATGCAATGTGTACTGGCAACCACGAAAAGCCCGAAACCGGAGTGTAACTCTTACGATATTTATTACTGTCCATTTTTTAGTGATTTTAAGTGTCATTCTACTGACATCGTCCAAACCGATTGGTATATTAGCGAAGAAATATAATAGTGTTCGGAGTGGTCGGCGTTCCATCACACTTGTGATTTGTCTACACCGTTTCGCCGATTCGTTTCGGCCGTTCGCCATCTTCGGCAGCATTCCTCCGGTATGCATCCGGTTGCATCCTGCCTGCACTGTTACTGTCAATGCAGTATACTTTATATATCCATATTCTTTCACCAATCACCAAGGCATTGATAGTACACATCTCATGTAATCACTTTAAGATTAATTTGTACACACGGTAAAAGTACAAAAGTCAGTACAGTGTTGAGTAGATGCTTCATTAATATGCCAGAGTACTACTGAGGGAATGCCAGTTACTGCAGCTACTGAGATCAAAACCTGTTTTAGGTCAGGCCACTGAGCTACGCTTGGGGGAGATCGATTCCAAACAGAAGTAGCATCAAAATTTAAGCCTGATGTAAAGTATCGTTCCGATCACTATTCACACAACCGAGGTTTATCTCGAGAAAACATAGTGGACCAAGGTCGAATGCACGCCTCGGGTCGTGTCACGCGGGTACGGGAGCAATCGACTTTCTTCCGATGAAAGTAACGAGCTCATCAATCAAAAATAGAGCCGGAGACGTTTTATTCTAAAAACGTCGTCCGGCGGCGGCGGTAGGACATTAATCTTGGTCTCGAATACGACCTCGTTCATGACCCACGTGGGGCAACCATCAGTCCGACTGCATTAGGGTGACGTCCACGCTCCTTCTGTCCGCCACAAGTACTTCGGATTAAGAAAATAATTTCGATCTGGAGCTCTCGGCGGTTTGGTCCCGTAATATTTTATCGTTTACCTACGATATACGTCTCTCTCTCTCTCATATGGTTTTCCTGCTTGAAAACCACTACGGTCAGCTTGTCGAACGCCTGTAATGTAGACAGATCGCTCGCGTTTTCCCAAGCGAATCAACGGCATCGAATATTTCCCATTGAGGAACGGGGGCGGAAAAACCCAGACAGCGACATAACCCAGTTCGTAACCAGCACTGTGTAGCGGTTAGCCATCGCGAAGGATTCGATTGCGGTCCCCGCGACTAACCCCCGGTCCGTTCTCGGGTTCCAACTTTCCCACACGGGGCTCAACGAGATTGTTATAATCAGTCTGAATATCTCACCTATCAACCTATAGCCAAGACTATAGAATATAGTCGGAATATAGCTTCCAAACGCTGGAGGGTAATTTGAATTATGTATTTAATAACACTATGAAAACACTAATCTCATGATATGATGCAGTAAACTCAAAAGGAATTATTTATCTCCATGCTAGAATTAGTACTGTAGTTAGACCCTATTGCAGTCAAAATTGTCTACACTAAACGTTGACGCTTCAACAAATTAGCGGCTCTGTAATTTTTTTCTTCCCGCAATATTAAACTCCGCAAAATAAAGTATTGCCAAGCCCCGCGGCAGAAGTGGAGGGAGCCGACCGTAGGTGCCGGCGAGGCCGCTAGATGGCAGCACGGTCCAGACCAGCACTTACGCCCGAAGCCACTCATTTTACTGTAGGTTCGTGGTGTTTCTGTCTCCTCTCGGTTTGGTTTCGTCTTTTGCTAGACCGGTTCGGCCGCTCGCCACCTTCAGTAGCGGTGTTAGTCGCTGTTAGCACTTTGGATGCTTTGGAGACGTCACTGCTAACAGTGACTAACTCACCGCTACTGAAGATGGCGAGCGGCCGAAACCGGTCTAGCAAAAGGCTATATTAAAACACTTATTTTACTTATTCGTAGGTCCTCAAGCTCTGCGGATCGAACTGAATCTAGCCGGTTTTTCTGAAACACAACGAACATATCTGACGAATATTCGCGGGGATATATAAAAAACAACGGCCGAAATGAGCCCAAGATGAAGAGGAAATCAGTTCGGAGAAAAGAGAATTGACTAAAAACGGCCTCAGTATTCTCGGATTACGTAAGATGAGGTTAATAATAATTATTTTTAATATTTATTATTTATTGTAAATTGCAATCTTCAACACCCGTCGTTAATCGTAGACGCACTAGGCATGTTTTATTTCCAACGGTTACATTAATGGGATATCTCCGAGAAATATATATTGTGGACGTGAACTGAGCATCAACACCGTAAAGTACGGATCGGTTATGGCTATCCGCCATCGTCAGTGCACGGACAGAATGCTACTGAGGATGGCGAGTTGCCTGTCCTGCTCATTACCAGAGGAACAATCAAACGAGGGTTGATGTTCAGTAAGTGCCCTGTGTTCATAATTCCTTAAAAATCTTTCATTCGAAAACAAAAAAATGGCTGAAATATAGTTCAGCGGTTCGTAGTCCAAAGGTGTCCGTCTTGAGTAGGTAATAGCCGAAGGTAGTTCGAATATTCGGGGCGCAAACGGGACATGAGAATACCGTAGCCGTTCTGACAGTGTGTAAGACAGGGCCTAGCTGTATAGGGGCAGTAAAAATGCAAATTGGCTTGCGTTGATGGGACCGGCGGCGGCGGCGTTCCATAGACCGGTTCGGAACAGCGCCTCGGCCCCTCCTCAAGGACCGATCTGAATTTCAATTTCATTGATTCGATTTCGCCGAACGGAGAATTCACCTCGTGGAATTCCAAAGGGAGGAGGAGCCTACCTTCGACCTGAAGAATTGCGCGGGGAATAGGTATTTTCCCCTGAAGTCCCAGGCGAATAAAAGCCTTTTAAGCAGTTGAGTAACGTCAAATATTATTGACAACGGATCACTATTATTCAGGAACATTTCGAAAACGAATCCTTCAATCCCTTCGAACCTTCAATTGGATTATCGAATCCATTTATTTATATCAACAACTCTTCTAACAGACAGGGTCAGATTCAGGAAAATCTCGATAAGGGCAGGAGCGGAATCCACTATCGCACTGTCACTAATGTGAATTTTAAAAATTCTAAATATTTGTTTATTTAAAACATTTGAATTGTTTATTTTCTTTTATTTAAGAGATTAATTATTTTAAATTCTAAAGAGTGAAGTTATTGTGACGTTTTTATGATTAAAACAACATTCATTCTATTTATTCATTTTGGGGACAGTAAAATTATTTAAATATATATTTAATTTATATTAAATTTACGTTAGGTTAATTTTTGTATGCTCCCCTGGAACTAGGAAACGGTTCTTCTAAAGTTGTATTAAAAATGTAAGAGTAGAAATAAAAATAAAAATTATTAATAAAGAGATTTTTAAGATCGATGTATTAAACAGCTTTACATTCATGTTCCGGGAACAGTGCATTAATTGCGGTTTTATGACGTCTGGTCCTGAAGTCCTGAAAATTTACTCTGTCCTACAAGAATTTCCCATTGCGGTAGATTGGGCCAATTATGAGTCGTAACAACCATTTGGCACCGCTTTATGAATGGCAAGTTATTGCCGTCGCCGCTTCGTGAAAGCGCGTACCGTAAAAACTTGGCCAATTAAAGCGGCGACGGTCCGAGCCCGGGTATTTACGGTAATTGCTGACGATACGGGGCCGTTGCCGTGACAATATTTACGGCCGATGCCGCGACGGAAGGCGCGTGACGCGTGGACGGTCCGTACGGCGCCACGTGTAGGCAACCCTCAATACCGCCCTGTTTTACGCTCCGCATAACCGCGCCCCTTTTCGCCTTACGTATTTTCGCTTCAAAAAATTAGTTTTATCGACGAATTATTGTACATCCTTCTTGTATATCGATTGTACATTTTGTCCATCCGTATTTCCTATAAATGTTTGCGATATTTACGAGTGATTTAATACCAATCAGCTCAATGACGGGAGCCGATCCACAATGCGGGCAGAAATTGGTACGCTCAAAATCAGATTCCGAATTTATACCTAGTAGAAGAAACCAAATAATAAAAATACAGCGACCCTGACAACAATATTGAACTGTGTATTCATTACAGAGATCGAAATGATTAACTACTAATTATTCAAAATATTTTTAGATGGCAACCAGTCGTTAAGGACCAAACTACCAAACTTAATTCTAAAGTCTGTACTCGAATTTGTAACCAACTCCTCTGTTAAAGGAGTTCAAAAAAATTGAATCAGTTTTGAGTAAGTTCAGAATAATTGTCCAAGTAAACCGCATAATTTTATACCCGATTTAGTTTATTAGGGTACCCAAAAGTAATCAACATTTTGACTTCAGAATTCATTTTATTTTGCTAAAAAAGAAACTTTAATTATTAATCTACTATATATTCACCAATATTATCAACAATTCTCTGCCACTTTTCCGGCAAATTTTGCTTCCCCTCTTGAAGAACAACTCAAGACCAAAATACATCTTATCAAATTGTTAATTACTTTGTGTACACCTAATATTTTGGAGAGTGTTTAGTTTAGCGTGCGTATATTGTTCAGTGAACGGAAGAATACGATTTTTTTAGCAACTGCCAATTATAATTTTTTGAGAATTATTTCAGAACAGTTTCTACTGAATGAACACAATTTTTCCCGGTTTATTTGCCATTTTTAAGTGTAAAATATACCGAAGTACCGAGGTCGAGCCGAGGGTCCGGAAGTGGTAAATCACTTTCGAGCGGGTTATGGTTAATGTCCCCGGTGGAGCGGGGGGAACTTGAGTCCCACGCTAAGCGCAGTATGGACTTAGCGGCCCATTGTGCCCCGAGCAGTGAAACTCTGGAAAATATGAGACTGGTCACAGAACGGGAAATTTACCGTCCGACCGGTTCACGGCCGAGAGCGTGCTGCGATTTGTATTCAATATGTGCGCCAGAAAATATGCCACTCCCCGCTGTTAATGTCGCTCCGACTCCACCGTGCAGTTTATATACCAAACCTACGGACACCGTAGTTGAAATTTGCCATCTATTAATACACAGTTCAAAGCGTATTTCCACTGGAATTGCACCTACAAGAGACCATTTTCCCCGCTATAAGTTAATCTCAATAGTTTGTCGGACAATACCTTTCAATTTACTTATTTTAATATAATAACGACTTATCTGCAAATATAATTCCGTCCCGTGAACACTTGCGAATATCACCCCGAGCTGTCTGCATTCCATGAATTAATTAGATTCGTAATGAATTTGACCGATACAATACCAGTTAGTACAGAAGTTCATCACATAGGCCAATTCATGCAGTTGATTAAATCGATAATACATTACTTTGACATTGTGCTTGTGAAAAGGTGAATTATCTCGGTTTTTCAGCAGAATTTGATATGATTAAGCATAGCGCTGACTTGGCGATGGACTGGATTGCACAGCTGAACTGGTTTGGAACTTATAAAACAGGTCCTTATTTGACGGCGCAATAAATTCCTGTAAAAATTCCAACAATTGACACGGCCTACTGACAAAAACGTCAGTAACGCTTTTGAGCCGTGAACTTTCTGTGTTTTGAGCGCGCTCACTCTTCTGGTCTTTCTGTGTAAATACCGAATGGGATTTCAGCCCCACCGCAAGCTGCCCACCGCCCCTTCTCAATCAATAAACGGATTCCGTTCTCGACAGTCCACTGAGTCAACATACGCCTCCTTCGGGGGGGCTGTTTAGAGGGAGCATAAAAAATCACCTTCGGACCGGAAGGGTGTGGCCGTGGATCTCACACGCACAGTCCTAAACCAACACTTCGGAGAGGGTTTCGGGAATATCCCCCCAACCCTAGAGGTTCTCACTTATTACTGACAACTAATAATTGGATAGCGGCTACCTATTCCACTGTAGGCTTATAAATTCTTGAGCCAAATAAGGGACTATTTATTCTATGGCTTGGAATATAATCTCTATTCTCATTATGTCCTTTTTTTATATTAATCTAGAATCGTATAAATTTCCCTCCAACGTCAGAAGTGTCAGTAATATAGTAAGAAATGTATGCATGTCGGTTACGATTAAACATCAATATAACAATGTGTACTATATATTGTTATAACTTTAACGTAGATTTCGTGTATTTCTGTAACCGGTTTCGGCCGGCTGCTCGCCATCTTCAGTAGCGATGTTAGTCACTACTAACACTAAGATGGAAAGCGGTCTAGCGAAAGACGAAACCAGCGAGAGGTGACAGAAATACACGAAATCTACGGTATTCCAACCCCTCGCAGACCACAAAACAGGTATTCCCAACTGAAATATTATTGTGACAGATCCCACTTCAATGCCTCTAATAAATAACCGGCAGAATCGAAGGGCACGAATATAAACATAAACAAACTAAATTAAACCTGATTTTCTGCTATGAATTCGTCGGTGACTCATTGCCTCGGTGTAGGCCTGCAGTCAATTATGTGAGTCACAATATCCAGCCACAATAATATATATTCTATTGTTGAACACTGCCATATGGTTTCAACGGATATGTTTACATTCCTGTCTTCTTACGAATTTACCCTGTTTATTTATGAGAAGCCTTCAAGTGGATTTGCCACAATAATATGACGTGTATTGGATTACGCTCCTATACATGTATTGGAATGCTGGAACAAAAAAACGAACAAAGGTTTTCTGTATTAGTCTTCATTCGTTTTATATTAGGCATTTAATTCCGTCCTGTATATTCGGAATTCTTTATCTATATAATTATGTACATTCCTCAATCCGTAATAAATCGCCGCAAAGAAAATGTGTTCTAGATCGGCTCGTTCAATGCGCATTCTAAAAATTGTCCAATATCGAGGTCACTATGCCACTGGAAATATAAAATACTGCCCATGTAATTCTCGCCTAGAGTAAATGTCTGGATTGCACACGCAATTATATTTATGGTCGGCGTTTATGGAATATAGTGCATGAAATAGACTTTGAACATTCGGGCTTTGCCGGCTTTTACTGCTTGATGTTAATAAAATTTCCGGTTCGTGTTTTTCAAACGCACACCTTCCGAAGTGTTTTTTCGTGTCATCGTGCGTTTGAAACGTTTAGAAATACACGAAAAACGTTCTCAGACCTGAGTCTAATGAGTTGCTGTTATTCTCCTCACACCGCCGAAGAGAGGCCTATTGTCTTAGAACAAGGCTTGCGATATCGTAGCTCTGAATTAGAAATAGTGTTTTTTCTTGATATTTTCTGTTGTCATCAATTCTATTTCCAGAAACGAGAATTTCATGTTTAGATAACATTTTAAAATTCGATTTTTCCTTAGAAAAACTGTCCAAAACTTCTCAAATAGAGACAACGTATAACAAAAAATGTAATAGTAAGTGTTTATTAATCAAAATTTAATTAAGCTCAATTATCATTCCAACATTTTCCTCTGTTTTTCCCGATTCAATCAATTATAAACAGAAATGTAAAAATCTTTAGCTGGCTGCAATTTTTCAACAGTTTTCCTTGTTAAAATTACTCATGTTATCAAATTCCAGGGTATAAGTCGTTTTGTTTCGACATTTTCTGAATAACGAGACGGGCCACGTCTTATATAATTATGAATTTATATTTTACTAAATTCTTTATATTCTTCAAACGTCTGCTTAATTTTTACCACGCACCGTGAAACTCCAAGGATGATGGAATGATGGATAGTCGAAAAATTAGTGTCTTCAAAATCCATAGTTTTTGTTATTAATTACTATGAATTTGTATTAAATACTTCCTTCATTTAAGACAGATCGCACTCTTTTAGAACAAAAACGGTCGATAACCTTAGAGTTTCAGATAGTCGTTCGTTCTCAAAAAGTAAAATAATCTCATGTGGAATAGGACGAACAATAGTTGGGAAAACTAGTGTCATACAATTTTTTATGTTCCTAGATAATAAGAGTTATCTGTATCTAAACCAGGAGAAAGTCTATAAACCTCTATCATTGTTCGGGTTTTAATCAGTCAGTGTGCGCGAATTAGCGTTGGCCCTTTCTAAGTTTCACTTACATAAGTTACGCTCTTCCGTTTCCTCGGCCGGGAAGATATTCCATCGAGATTATTAAGTGTACAGAACAATTCGGAGACAGCAGTAAAAAAGTATTACATAAATTGAATGAATGGCCGCGGTATATATTTACTCTCGGGTGTAATTACCGTTTCGAAAATGGAGTACCACAGAGTCAATTACAATGAGAACAAATTCAGTCACCTTTTTCTGTATTTTCTGGAATATTCCAGATATGCGGGTACTCATTTACATACGGGTTGAAATTGTAGACGCGGGCAAATAATTTGAGGATGCAGAAAACCCGCGTCGTTGTTAGCTTAATCGGGATGATGAATGAACTGTAAACTATAAATTAAATTTTATTTTTCATTTTTTTCGGGATTTTTTCAAAATCATATATGCACTATTGGGACAACTTACTATTCAAAAATTATTCTGACGTTATTTCGAATTATTCGAAACATATTTCAAATGAAATTAAGCGGATATTAAATATTGTTTTCTTTCTGTATAGTAATATCCTGTAATAAACATATTTGAATCTATTTAGTTTTGGGCTTAGAGAGTATTGTTTCCATATGTATCGCCGAAATTATTCCTACATTATAACTGGGAGAAATTAATATTTAATATTTCTATAGGTCCATAGGTTTCGCACAATTAAAATGGCCAGATAAATATTTAAGAGCAGGGCAATAACTCATTCTCATAAAATGTGAAAAAGCGTGAACAATTTTATTTAAAATCTATTCCAACTTGGAAATGATACACTTCTTCCACTTTTGATTATATTGTCACTCTGATCTGAAGACAGGACGCTACTGAAGAGTCCGAAACCGGTTTTGTATTGAAAGAAATCGGCGGTCGGTATTATATAACCGTTCTACGGTCAGACGAGTCTATAAATAGCCCGACGTGAAAACACCGATAGGATGAATGACCGACGATATCGGATGAATTCGGGACCGTCTCTCATGAATAAGTATGGGGGGGACCGATGAAAATGTTATTATGTCCGAAACCGGAATTTATATTTAGTTCTATTTTTTATATTTAAAATGGCGCTTGCTTTTTTCCTATAAGGACATCAACGGGGACCGTTACTCTCCCATCTAGATGGACCCCCACCGTAACTCCAAGCCAGTAAAGTTTAAGGAAACAGCATTTTTGTTCCGTCCAATATTAAATTCAAAGCCATTTCTAGATATAATATCGTTGATATCTCGCCGTTGTACGCCTCTTAGGCCGGTAAATAAATCTCGGTCCCGCGTTAACGCAAAACGGCTCCGATTCGTATCTGTGTCCGCATCTCTTTCGTATCGGATGTCCGTAAATTTTCATTGCCATAAATGCTCAGGCTACCGTCAAATTGCGCGCGTTGGCAGCTTCTAAAGTCAAGAATTCTAAAATCTTCATCCGACAGAATAAGAAAAGACGTTGGAAACTAGCATTGCAGTAATCACAAGAGACAAAAGGCACTAAAAATATACGAATTAATATGTAGTAGGTTAATATAGTTTGGAAATCTCTATAATTATTTACTGGGTCTAACCACTTAAGTTAGGTCGGTTTCTACTTCTCGTTGACAGTAGTATTATATATGAAGATTAGGAGGAGCCAAATTAATGAGCGGGAACGGATTTTCTCTCTCGGTTACTTACGCATATCTGTCAGTATAGGAAAGGGAAAAGTAGCGTTGAAATCGCAGCCAGTGATGGCGAGAAGCCGAAATCGGTCCAGCGTCAATTCGGCATTGCACTCTGACCGTCGGTCGTTTAAATACTTCGGATGGGGGTCGTGAATTCAACCGCGCTTATTCGCGACAGAGAATTCATTCCTGGACGTGAACCACCGTCGGTACCGGCGGTAATTTAGCCGTTCTCGGTTGATGGTTTCTTGGCGTTGAAGAACGCGACCGCGGCCGGTACTCTGTTGGCATATTTCACGCTCGGGTGGAGCCCCAACTGCCCGGTCAACTGCTCGTGAACTGCTCCCCTCCCCCCCCCATACCAAGATCTCACACCTCGGGCCTAGATAGCCGTGAATCCGTTAAGAACTCAAAAATCGATTTATACCATTGTTGTTTCGCCTGCTGGAACTAATAGACCGGTTCTATTAGGTTTGTCGCCCATTATAAAGAAACGTAATATCCTAATATACCGTATTAAAATAACTCGATTTATTACGTCCTCCAAGCTAACATTTATTTATATTTACTGACATGTACGTATCCCCTATAGGCTTTCCAGGAAAAAATGAATGGGCTTGTACCAGTTTGTTCGCGCTTTATACAGCCGCCATTATATCAAAAAAGTAATGATTCCACTATATATTTAGAAAATTGAGAAATACCGAAGAAATACCGAGAATTCAAGTTTACGTTGTTAACATTTTTTAGTTTTACATAAAAGCTTAATTCGAGTCCGAATACCGGAGATGGGCCCCACGTAACACTATTAGATTTTAGTTTGTTTATGTTTACATTCGCGTCCTTCGATTTTGCCGGTTATTTATTAGAGGCAATGAAGTGGGATCTGTCACAACAATATTTCAGTTTGGAATACCTGTTTTGTGGTCTGCGAGGCGTTGAAATACCGTAGATTTCGTGTGTTTCTGTCTCCTCTCGCTGGTTTGGTCTTTTGCTACACCGGTTTCGGCTGCTAGCCATCTTCAGTAGCGGTGTCAGTCACTTTGGGTGTCACAGTACAGGTGACAGTGACAAGCGAAAGACCAAACCAGCGAGAGGAGAGAGAAACACGCGATTAAAAACATTATTAAAACATAAAATACTTTCGGCACTTTGGATGTTTTTCGGACGTCCTCACTTCACTGTCACTGTCACTTGTACTGTCCACTTGTCAACAACTGACAGTACAAGTGACAGTGAATCTACACGAAATCTACGGTATTTGTACAATTTTTTTTAGAAAAAAGGGTGGTTTTTTAAATATTTCAGTATGATAGTGACTTTAGTTGCAACTGTCAGAGCAGTAGGCGAGGAATTGATTTCCAGTTAACGATATTCCACTGACCGGTATCTCAAATTTTCGGTTCACTATAAAAATAAATAATAGTGAAATTAATCATACTAAATTTGATCGAATCTCGAATATCGAGGGCTCGATTCCCACGGAAATCCACCGGGAAGTAATCTGTGGAGAGAGAGTTGCATCACGCGTTCGGTCATTTCGGGAAATAAAATCATTACGGTCTCCTGGAGGTCCGTGAGAGGTCTCATTACCGGGGGCAACCGCTCGTAACTAATACGAGTCCCCCGGGCGACCGAAACTCGCCTAAAAATATTACGCCCCCGCACCCGCAACAGCTATAAAAATAATCGGAGAGCTAAATCACGCCACACGGTGCAATTTTAGGAAGCCGCTATTTAATACTAGCAGTGCCAACTGTGCACTAGAAAATATTTCGGGTCGAAGTTGTTCCTTCCTGCATGGAAAGTTGTATTTTATTTTTATGATATCCACTTGCCATTGGCACTACTTTCATAAAATAAAATGCCACCGGTATGATCTCTACTATCTCGCGGCAACCCAAACCTTCCTTACAGAAGACTAAAAACGAAGTGGCCACATGACAATTTTTAAATAAATGAAGACAATTTAAGAGCGAGGAGAACGCTCTTAAGATATTAAAACACGGTGTATCATTAGTTATTCATATCTAAAGTCATATTGTCATTTAGCTTCCAAGTAATTATGGCCGACATTAGGACGATTCAAAGTACGAAATAATATCTAAGTTCGGATGATTGTACGGCGTTTCACTCCCAACCTTCTATTTGAGAACAGAAATCGGACAAAGTAAGTGGCCACGTGACCTCCATAAATTAAATTTTAATCCGACTGTTCACGTTACTGAAAGTGAACTGCCATTAGCGTCCGTATTACTCATAACCCGAACCGAGCTTACCAGTTTTACCGGCATCAATTTATTATATTGCACTCAGCGAAGAATGCAAGCATTTGCATACATTAAATGAATTAAACAGGCGGAAAAATTTTTCAATGTTGAAAGTTGCGCAATTCGCTGACTTCTTCGGCAGAAAAGGCTGAAATATCACCAGATCCCAGTTGAATAATGAATATTCTCGATGATTTGCAATTGATTACGAGTGAATATCAAATAAACCCAAGAACCCGCTGTATAGAATTACTGTACCATCAGTTTGGCCATTTCATGTTTCCACTCATCGTCTAGACAGTATTTTTTACAGGCTAGACCGGTTTCGCGGCATCTTCAGGAATATGAAATGTCGAAACCGGTCTATTTAAAGACCGATACCATACAAGGAATGGAATATACGGGCTAAATGCTTTTAATGCTTATTGGTACTCTGAAATCTTGTCTTCAGTATGAATTACATTCGACTGTGATCAAAGAAAAGTCTATAACATATCCTCTAAGTGTATGTATTTCCTACTACATTTCGTTTAACAAAATTTAAACGAAGTACACTTTAACCGTATATTGTAGTATGATGATTTTACCGTTCCAACCGTATGTTTTTGAAATGCAACTCCGAACGTTTCATTAGATAAAACGGAAAAGCGATAGCCGAGAGAAAGTCCCAAGTATAACGAGACTAACAACTTTCGATATAATTTGTCATCAGTTGTTAAGAGTTGCACTGGCTAAATCAAGACGGTTACGAACGGATAAAAACGACAGGAAGTCTGAGATTATGAGTAGCATGCTCGCGTTTAAAAAATATTTTTTCCTATTACGGGAATTTGAAATTTTGTAACCCTACATAATGTGTAATTAACCAGCTATTAACCGATGGTATTTCCGATATGGAATTTTTTTTTGGCGTATACTCAACATTATTATGTTCCGATTATTCATAACTTTAAGCCGAACATAGGGATCGTGATCTGAATATTTGGGGATCAGGAGAAATATTTACTCCGATAACTAAGACGGTAGTTGTGTTCATAGAATTCGAACATCGCAACAATGTAATTACACCAATTCTATCATACTAACGAGCGTCAGAAACATTCATTAAGACCTAATAAACTGCAATAGAACGACCTAATGACACTTGGAACAATATTACAAATCCATGCAATTTTCTGGAATGCGAACGTAAGTAACAGCGCCTGTGCACACAGGCCCGAGAAAATCAGTACTTATCGACTTCAAGACGTGCTTTTTCTTCAAAAACAACAAGGTAACTTGGGCATTAAACATTCTGCGCCGTTGACATTCCTCCTTCGTTGAGATATCTTTATATTTTAAATTCTAAGGTTCCAAGTGAGTTTATGCGTAGTTATCTAACCGATCGAGCAGGAAACTCCGAGTTTAATATTACTGAATTTTCAGTGCTTATTAAATAAAATATGATGAGCGATAGTTGAGAGGAAGACTGACGATATAACGATAACGATATCTCTCTCTCTCTCTCTCTCTCTCTCTCTCTCTCTCTCTATATATATATATATATATATATATATATATATATATATATATATATATATATATATAAATTTTGTTATTTTGTTGTTGTTGAGTTTCACTCAAGTACATGTTAACTATCGGCACAATTAAAATTAAACGATACACATCTCGATTAAACGTGTACGTTGATTTAAAAATATTACATAATTAGCATAAAATGTAATTGGGAATAATGTCGGATTCATATTTGGTGGGCCACGAAATTTATGGAATGCCATAATTATTGTGATATTCCGTCTTTATTGGTTCAATCGGTTTTGTGCCCGACGAGCCAGTTGGTCTTATACGAGACAAATTTTACTACAATTCTGTTCCATTTAGGAGGTAACAAAAAATCTTAAATTATGATAGTTGCCTGGGGAAGTTAAACTGAGCTGGGCGTAGAGAATTGCCCAGAGAATTGCGAACTGCGATCGCAATCAAGATCAAGATCAAGGCGGCATTTATTTAAGGCAGGAGAGCGTTCGAAAAGTGGAAATAATCGATTCAACGAATAAGGCACGATAAAGGCCTCAACAGGTGAATTGGAAAGGGGGCCTAAGACTGACACTAACACGTAGAGGAGGCGGAACACGTTGTGCGGAACGTTTCATTTATTGTCCATGTGATATCGGCCCGGTCACGTGGCCCGCTATGCCGAGCTATGCCTACCTTCTAATACCAACCTTAACATTTCCAGCTTCCAGCTTAGGGAACGCTCGAACCGATCGTTCATCGAGATTCACTGGATAGAAACACTTCCCAACTGTATTCCATCGGTTTCGTGAATTTAATCGAGTCTAGATACAAGTCATTTGATTGTTTTCCAAATAAAATTAATTAGGCTAGCCCAACATTAATTAGGTCTACATTTTTATCTACGTCATGCATTACTGTACTCCTGCCTTCAATAAAGTAATGAATGCATGATGATTTTTTTTACAATGCACGAATAATAGGATTATGACGCATTGTACTGCAACATGATACCGCAACGAACATTCTTCCAAAGGCCGAACAGTGATCTTCGATGACTCATAATGAGGTATCTCATTCTGCGGCTCATTTTACGTTGAATCACCGTTCTCTCGGAACGGCGATAAGAGTGACGATTTCATTAGTTGTCTGTTCATTAGTTTGAACCTATTTAGAGGAGAAAACAATATTTTGCAGCGAAAACGCGTTCCATAACTCTCAGTTAAAAAGATTGTTTTAGTTTAGCATAACTTAAAAATATAGGAAAATGTGTAGTCAGATTTTTAGAAACGAAAAAATGACCGGGTTCTGCTGCTCGCCATCTTCAGTAGCGGTGCTAGTCACTTTTGGCACTTTGGATGTTTTTTGGGCACCCTCACTTTTACTGTGGTGGTTGTCTGTTTGTCGTGTATATATATACGTGTCTTGTTATTGTGTTTTTGACCGACAGTCCGACAAAGATTTAAGCCGATTAAATCACCCCCTCAACTCGAATAAGACAAACAACATCCCCCAAAAACACAATAACGAGACACGTATGTATACGCACGACAACAGACAACCACCACAGTGCAGTGAGGATGCCCAAAAACATCCAAAGTGCCAAAAGTGACCACCGCTACTGAAGATGGCGAGCAGCCGAACCCGGTCTAGCAAAAGACCAAACCAGCGAGAGGAGACGGTACAAGTAAAATCTTTAAAATTATATTGAGCCGGAAAGCGTTGAGAATTATAAATATAATATGAAATATAGACAAAAAAAATAAGGAAATAATCGGCAAGTAATAAGATCCGGTTTGGAGGTAGGCTTTTTTACTCGTCACTGTCTGGGGTCTCGCGAACAATGCCATTGTCGGAGCCCGAACGCGACAATATTAAGAGCCTCGGCCGATTGTTGCGATAGTCCCAATCGGAATAGGCCGTTCGGTTGTGCGTGGGCCGACGTCATATCTCAGGAACGGCCTCCGGTTAATCGATTTCAGAGGGACGAGGGCGCAGCGGCTAAGTGAGGAATGCACACGGGTACAAGCCGTGCCGGCTCCATCAACCGCAATTAGCGACGTCGACAATGGGACCTTCTTGCATCAGGAAAAACTCGGATTGTTGCGTAGGCAGTTGAATCACTTTCATCGGGGAATCAAATACACCGGTAACATATAGATATTACCGTTAAATAACGGCAAGTTTCCTATTTGACAAATGAAATCAACTTCGGGTCCTCTACATATACCTGAAAATAACCCAGATTCTTATCACAGTATTAGGCGATTTTACCCTTAATTAGTTGGTGATAATAGATAAAAGTATTACTGTGTTTGTTATTATTTGCGGACTCGTCGATACTGTAATCACGACCCTGATGATGGAACCAGTAAGAGTTCGGAAATTTCGGAAGCAGACCCCAGAAAGAAAAGGGGAAAAACCCTTCCAATTCGGTCCACTCGGTTGTTTTCCAAAAACAGTCATTGACAATGAAATGATTGAAAATGTATTAAATTTCGAATTTTCCCAGTTTCGAGTTTCTCCTTTCACTTTTCGGCGTCATAAAAATAAACGCTTACCGACTAGGAGCAACAATTAATTATAGATCGATTAGACTAATTTGGAACACTAGTGTATGCCGATGATCAAGTTAAAAAATATCTCTCGGCCACTCCATTCCTGGAATTTTTTTTTTCCAAACGGCCGTAACTATCGGACGCGTCTGACAATTATAATTGCTGTCCCGCACTTTCCGCTTATGAGAAAACCTTGCTCGGGGTTCGACCTTCGCTAACTCCCGGCAGTCCTATTGACCGGTCGCAAAGCCGAGCTATTGAACAGAACTTAGTCTCACTTAGGAGTTAAGTGTTTCCTGTAGGCTTAGCCAAGAAGCGTTGTTTCAGTCTTGGATTAAACCCTTCTGGTCGTTTTAAGCATTGGTTGTAATCGATTTCTTGATTAGTTCCATTCCTTTCTTTCTTACCTTATTTATGAGGTTATTTAGTGGCACTTGCAAATATAATTGTCAGTATCGCCATCACCTACTGGGAAAATCACTTTTTTCTTGGAATCAAAACGTCCGGACTTGAGCGATGTCGGATGTTCTGGTGGAACCCTTCTCATTGTCTTAAATTTGAGATGCGCACTGCTAATAAGTTAGTAGTTCCGCTGTATGTTGTTTAGTTATATTGGTTAAAACTGTCGGGTCCCCGGACTCGTACGAGTACACTTCTGGCGTCCCGAGAACAGAAGTAGGGACGGCTGCTGTAAATTGCCCCTTCTAAATATAGAGGACAATGGTTTAAGAAAATAATGGCCGGTTAGAAAGTAAGCCAACTGCCTTACTGCTCCGAACGCCTTGATACTCTGACCTTTAGCGCGAGAGGAAATTTCGCTCTTGTTAAAACCATTCGGACCGAAATTAAATAGAAGAGAGAAAAAAAAACAGGGACAAGTCAGGGGGCGTGGACCTTGTTGAGGGCGGGCAATTGGAAAAGTACAGCTTTCCCCGGGGGTGTTCAACAATTGTGGACCTGATTTCGGCATCGCAGAAGGGCAATCAGCGGATTCCATTTTTGGCATCGGTAAAACTGCCTACAAGGCCGCGCTGTTCCGATTTAAGCACGCTACCACAACAATTCCGATCGGCTAACAAAAATGAATATAACCTCTATTAATTTGAGAAAAGGAAATCCAGGGCGATCTGTTGAGAAATCGGCAGCTTAAAATAATTTGATTTGTCAGTTTGACATTCTCCTAAATTCAAGGAGTCGTAGAGCAAAAACAAAAGCTTATTATTATATATATTTACGGAACCTCCAATTGTGTTCCTTATACGTCCTTACCGGTCTATACTTCATGCAATCTTTTAATGGAGGGCGGCAAAACATCAATTCAAGACGGGGATTTGGTTCTGTTTATTTTGAATCGGCCGAACGCAGTACAAGCGATATGACGCTATGCACTGATGCGGCGATGAGGTCACGACGGTTATGCCGTGTTTCGAGTTGGAACTATCGATCGGAGATTTAGTTAATGTTGAGGAACTCCATCGTCGGGCATAGATTGAAGTAGTTTTTCCGTTTTTGAGGTCATCAGTACAGCGGGAGAAGGTGGGCCACGGAATATGCGCTGGATTTGCGGTCGAGATACTATTGAAAATTGGATACTGTACTGTGCAGCGAGAGGAAAGAGGTACCCGTAGGGAAGCCCGGGCTGCAGGTAAGCCCGGTTCACACACACACACATAAGCACACACACGTACACCGGTTTCACAGAGAGCGAGCACGGGGGGGAAACCGGTTTTGGCCAATACGCAGACGTCATTAAGTCTGCCGGCCAAAATACGGCCCCGTACCTGCCATCATCGGCAACAATGTTCTGTCCCTCTTTCACTTTTATCGGAGCCAAAAGCTGCGATCCGCGAGTTACCGGCAGATCGCGAATTGCGAATTTATGACTTCACGTGGGCATTTTTTGTTTAGGCACTGTTCAAACAAGATCCGGAGGACCGGAGAACCTACTGAAGAAAGGGCAACTGAAGATTGGCAGATGACCAAACCAAGGAGACAGAATATCTAGTAAAAACCTCTATGTTATTCCAAAGAAAAAACCACCTGAGCAGGCTCCATTGAGTGGGTATTTAGCATTTCGTTCTGGAAACGTCTCGGGTGTTGTCTGCTTCCGACGTTTTGGAACTCTTACGGGTTCCAACTCGTATGGGTACTCTCATGGAAACTATGGAAGCTGTTTTTCGTTTAGGATGTTTTTTCCTCGATTTTCTGTCTCCTCGGTTTGGTCTTTTGGTCAGTAGGGTGGTGAGTCGCTCGGTCGCATCGGTCGCGCTTTCTGCGAGGAGGGGGGCATCCTGTCAGCACTGTCGGTTCAATTTTACCGTCGGTAGAGTAAAGGGGCCATTGTCTGGCAGTGACGCGACCCACAAACAAATCGTTTTTTTGTTTAGAAAATCCCCCGAATATTTAAAGTCCGATGTTTTCCAAAAGGCCGCCAACGTCCCCGCCTTTGTCCTGAATCCCGACCCACGCTCCGCCATTACCTCATCCCTCGCTCGGCGGTAATTCACGCTCGCTCGTTTCGGGCTTTCCAATCGTGCGTCTCGCGGGGCACCCGTCTGGGGGAACGACCCGGCTCTCAAGAAACCGGTCTTGATGCAACCGTGAAACGGCCGGAAGGTGGACGGCCGTTGTTCACGGTTCGTTCAAAACCGTTTTTACGTTTCTTCAGTCCCGTAATTAACTACTCCTCTTACCAGCGCTATTGAACACCTTTTTGTTTTTAATGCTTAAATACGATAAAACAAATATACGCGCTGTTCCCAACAACGGTACCGACCGACACATACCGTGGGAGGATGACTAAGAGAAGAGAGGATGACTAAGTCTGAAGAAACTTGCCTTTGGCCCGATGTTCGAGTCCACCTGCACCGCTGTTAGTTACAAACATCTTCTGTTTCGCTTTCCTCAGGAACCGAGGCCGATGACTCACGAACGAAGGTATTTTATTACATCCGGTGGACGACGATTAGCGCTCGTCCCCGGTCGAATTGTAAACAGTATTAACCGCTATTCACTTAGCATTGTGTTATCAGATTCAGGATGAAACGGTTACAAAAATTCGGGCTTATTAGTAAGAAGCGCTACCTACTTTTAGTAAACAGGTTGTGTCAGTTACCGACATCTGTCCATTGAGGTATAACCCGAAAGAGATTGAGGATTCCCGGATCAGCCCAACCGCAACTTCGGGCAAAGCTCAAACCCGGAGCTCATTATGCCTCCCTGAACATCTGCATATTATCCAGGAAGCAGTTGTTAGGGAACTGCCTACCAAATAGAATCTAATGAAGCCGCAATCGATTTATACTTAGAATCATACCGTTATTAGTATCGTTTGTCACCCCTCGCCTCAACGTCTACACGCATCGTAAACTTGACGTATGTGTGCTTGAAATAAAAAATGTTTACCCCCCATCCAGTTTCATTATTCGAGCGTATCACGAAATCGAAGCCGGTCGGTAAGATTAATGACGCGGAAGAATTTTACTGGGGCCGCGGACAATGGGACACAATTTAATCTGAATACCGACGTTCGAATTCTGAATGCCGACGTCGTTCTTGAAAAATAGGCTAAGCTCGCCTCCCGAACTTCGTACTTCCGCGCGGCCCTCGAGACGTCTCGCCCACGAAGTCCCGCGGCTCGCCCACACAACTTTGACCGTGATGTACACCGACTTCCTTGGTTGTGCGCCGACGTAATTTCTTTCTATTCTTCTTAAGACAGATTACAATAGTCGTTTGGTGGAGGGCCCCACGCTGAAACGCCTTGCACCACCTGCGTCACCTGTCGGTTATTGTGAGCGCTTTAAACGGCGTTAACAGTCTGTAATTTGTAATTAGGCTTAATCTTTAGTAATTTGAAAACGATTTGCGTAGTGGACAAGAATTTTTTAAACGAAAAATAACTAATTAGGCCATTTGAACGTTTTATTTATATTTCTGGTCCCAACTAGTACCCAAAGCTTTAGATCCGTCGCCATCGTAATAGTGACGGTGCTAAAATGGTGCTTCGTAGGTAGCCTGTACCACTAACTGTACAATGGACATAATATTACTATCAGAAGACTACCGGCGTCGGACACAATCTTAAGACGAAACAGATCGATAGATAAAATGGCGATGAAACTATTCTTTAAATTCAGGATGTAGTGGGCCCCCCATAATGGATGAAGAGGAATAAATTAGTTCAGAATTAAAGCTTAATAGAGCTTATTAGAGAGAATGAACTAAAAAAGTCATAAGATTCTTAATTTTTATTTTAAATTGGTCATGAAAGAAATAGACCTCGGGCCCTTTCGACCGACGTTACAGCTCTTCAATTACACTAAATGCCCGGACCGCTATTACGGTTGAAACGATTAATTTTATTACACCTTATAATAGGTTCGGAGTTGAATATGAGTCGTGTCTCTCGCCGGGGATGCGGCGACTCCAGTGATCGATGACTCAAGCGGTCCGCGGCTCAATTATGAACAATTTCGTCCAATTGCGACGATACCCGATCCTCGGTAATTTAAATTATTGCCGGACAAGCATCTGCAGTCGGAAATTTTAAAGTGTGCCTGTAACGGTTACATAGTTAATGAGGATGACGGGCCCGACAGGATTGAAAAACTTCCTTCCGGCGCCACTTCGTATTCAAATTTCAAGTATAATTTCGATAGTAATTTTTTGACTTAATTGATAATCATTTTCAAAATAACTAATAATGAATTAGTCATTACTTTCAGTCGCTGATATCGAGGAAATAGTAAACTAAAAACAGATTCCAATTAACTAAGGAATGTTAATATTTTACAGTATTAGAGTCTATACTGTACAGCTTACGTTCGATGAGTAGGTATTACTGAAATTTCCGAAGAAATAATTATTTCTGACCAGTGTCTAATGAAGGTTTACGAGCTCCTATAAAATTAATCGGCTTCCGGTCGTAATATTGAATTCAATTTACTGAATACACTGCTAATGATTCGCGGAGGTTATAATTAATGAATTCCATTGCCCTCGCAATATTTTTATTTCGGGCCCTAAACTAGTCCACGGGCTAATCGTTGTCAATAGCGTTCCTTTAGTAATACAAAAAATTGCCAGAAGGATAAACTGTTACTCAGATGGTTTTGTGAGGTTATTATAGGTTCGGATTTGCAGTGTCTGTCCGATAAATATTTCCATATTATCCAGTATGTCCAGTCCTTTGTCCAGGTAGCATAACACACCGAAAAAAAGTTTAAATTAATATCGAATTATTTCGCGTTCTATTGTAATTTAAATAAAAATTCTAGGGTTATAAGAATATTGGCCTTGGACTTGACACGTTCAAATTCCTGAAATTGTGCGCGAAGGCAAAACTTGAATGGTGCAACCGAAACAAGAACCTGTTGCAAGTGGGTCCGTTGTCCTTTTTAAGAATTCAAATTTCAGATCCCAATCTGTTTATATTGCGCCGTGACTCGGGGCTGAGGGTCAACGGTCTTATGGCCAAATCGGCGATTAGGTTTTCGATTTCTTCGAGCCCCGGCCTCCTCCACCTCCTTCTCCTCCTCATCCTCCTGCTCCTCCACTCCACTCTACTCTGTCCCATGGTCCATTGACCTCTGGAGCACGCGCCTCCAGCCTCCATCCTCCTGTGAACGCTCAAATAACCCATTTGTTTGGCCGAAAAATCGCGTCGGAGATGCGATAGAAGAGTTCAATGCCTGTATAAATGCAAATACGTGGAAACCCCATACCCGACACTAAAGAATCGACTTTCAACGGATATTAGGACTACTGAAGTCATTGCTAAAATCTAAATTGACCTAACGAACACACAATTCACAGAGCCATATTGTAACTGACCGTGGACTGATTTTAGACCGTCCAGTGAAACATTCCGCAATTGTAGCTATAACCATAAAGCATGATTGCACAATTAGTACAAAATAAAATGCTTCCCCTTAGCTTGCTAATAAAGTCCGGGACCGCTATGCTCTCACCTTGATAGTCTGCCAATCTTTCTCCGAGAATCAAATATAGTTCATTTTGTTATAGGAATTTGCAGGAGGGAATTACACATCAGTACATAAATCCGTGACGAGTACTAACTCAAAGAGATGACTAGGCCAAAGGAGGTAGCCGCACTCGAATCCTTTCTTCCTTCGATGTCTTTGAACGAGTAGAAATGAGAGTTGGCGACAGCTATTGGCACACGAAACAGAATGGAATGAATAAATAAAAAAAACCACGTTTTTGCCGCTAATGTAAACCGGTTTCAGAGTCTAGTAATTGTCAGATGTGTTTCGTTCATAATATCATTGGGCAGCCAATGCCCCACTCGCAGCTTTACACAGCACTAATGTTTCTTTTTATTCTTTTATAGCTCAATGATATTCGATTCTGTTGTAGGACATGATCGGCCAGATTTCAAAACCAGTACAAAGTGCAATGAAAGCGAAGAGACATTTTTATGTAATAATTAATATGTTCTTTACGAAAGACCAAACAGACGATTTATTAAATGCACTCGTCGTAGTTAGATTTTAAACAATAAATACTTCACTTTGATTCTTTAAATGAAGGAAAACAGAATACGAAAAACGAGGTTTATAGTCCTGTTGAGTGAACGCAGAAAACGTAATACTAATTCACAGATTTGAAATCCCAATGAGCAGTTACTTTTATGACTTTTACCTGGTCTGATTTAACGCTGAAACGAGGTAATTTTAGAGTGTCGTTTTTCTAATTTTTAGTGGGTTTTACATTCCTGTATTAGACCCGCACCGCTTGAGTTAAAGGAGCTCCGATTAAAAAGTTCCATTTCAAAAGTTTCCCCACATCCAACGCCCATCTGGCTACTCCCCGGTTCTTGCACCGGTCTACCGTGACTGTCTATTCCGGCCTTATCGATGACATGAATAGAGTGGCCGGGCCCTTTCGATATATCGATCGCGTACATTCATTTTCGTCTGTCACAACGATTATTATTATGTCGGCTGAATGCAATGGGAAAGGTCTCGTTCCCCGATCGGGGGTCGGAGAAAACAGACGTCCGGAACAAAAGAGGTTGACGGGAGGAGACGTATGGGTCTTGAATAGACAATAGTCTTTTCGGTCGCCCGGTGAGAGACCGGCGAAGCTCAAGTAGATCGGCTGTCAATTTCCCACTCTCCTGTTGAGCATTTCTTCGGCCTCCAGTTATCGGACGTCTCGGGACATCGGGCTCAAATCTATGATAAATAGCAGGGCTCGGATCAACCGATGCTACGGCAGGAATTATACAAATGGGGAGCACAGAAACGCCAATCATACTAAACGATTCATTTAAATTTTCTAGTCTAACATACTGTTTCGTGGTCTGCGAGGGGTTGGAATACCGTGGATTTCGTGTGTTTTTTTCCTCTCCCCGGTTCGGTCTTTCGCCAGACCGGTTTCGTCTGTACCACTGACAGTACACGTGACAGTGACAGTGCAGTGGGGATGCCCGAAAAACATTCAAAGTGCCGATAGCGACTAACACCGCTGCTGAAGATGGCGAGCAGCCGAAACCGGTCCAGGGAAAGACCAAACCAGCGAGAGGAGACAGAAACACACGACATCTACGGTATTTAAATTTTCCTTTATAAACGATGAGAGGTCCCGTGATATTTTTATAAATAAATCGTAAAAGCCTGTCATGAAAATTTTAGGAAAGCTATTCGGGTTTATGTGTTACGTACTCGTAGCGTATACTAGAGAATTGGGTCGAAGGAAACAATCGGGTGCGGATGGTTGAAAGAAGAAGCTGCTCAAGAGTTTGGCAGAACCCGAAAGCGGATGACCAAACGGAGAATATTGCAGTTAGAACGGTAATTCGGCTGCACGGCCTCGGGCAGTTGGGACGTCCCACCGTGTGCCACTGAACCGGTTTCCAGGGCTCGTAAAACTCCTCCGCGCGCTCGCTAGGAATTTCTTCTGATTATATATATTTTTTTCTCCCTTCTCGAGAGTTTTTTCGTTATATTACAGGGGCGTTTTACCTCGATACTTCCGCCCGAATCTGTGGGAAAGGCCGGCTTAGTACCGGTCTATAAGATTCATTCCCAACAAATAATTACGGTTATAAATGTACTAAAGTTTTGCAGCCTCTTTGAACGACTTACATTGGCTCTATATATAAAAGTAGTTTAGCTTGAAAGAATGAGATAATACAGATTAACTTGCCAAGAAGCACAACAAATGAGATTTTATTTTACTATTCATAATAACTACATCCGTTGATTTTGTAGGTTATCGTCCCGGAATAATCGTTAACTGAATGTTAATTTCATTGTATAATATTTAAACAACGTTGATAATCCATTACAAGAAATTTAACGTTCCATGAAAGTTTATATATAAAGCATTTCTGTCCATTACATCGATTACTGAAACAGTGATAATGATTTCGTAGACTCGTCATTTTGCGAGCAGTCACCGCATTTTATATTCTTATTTTGCCCTAGGATTTGGCCACTTTCCCCGGCCGGATGTGTTGAAAAATCGGAATTGAAGAATACGAGAAACCCAATAAACCCGAAACGGCCATAAGAGGAGACGGGGCCCCATAAAACACCACATAATTCCAGGAGAGGTAATCACGAAGCTCGCTCACAAATGTGGGTAAACAACGGCTGCGTGATTGAGAAATTACCGACGAAATATCGCCCGAAATTGTAGCTCCGAATCGTACACTCGGAGAAGTGAGATCGAATACTGATTTATGAGGAAGTTGTGGAAGCGCCCATCATTTTTCTGTTGTAGCACGTTATTTCTATGTACAAGATTTGGCTATTTAACAACTGAAGAATCTAAAAGAAATTAATACAAAATTAAATTTGAAACCATGTTTAATATGGTTTCTTTCGGGTAATCTAAAAACGTGGAATACACTTCTATAAGGGAAAATATCACGTATTAGAACGTCAGGTAATACTGAGGGAATCCCAACCGAAGCTGTTGTGTCGATAAATAAATAAACGCCCTGTCTCCACGTCCGATTATGTCTAGAGGCGGACTCGGCGTGGGACCAGACCGAGTTTTATGAACTTTCAACCAGCGTGGGCTTAATGAGTTCCTCGGTTTCTATTCAATTGGCTCCTCTGTGAAATCTATTGTGTGGACAAATATAATCCACAATCTTTGTGGATGAGTCGATCCAAGAAAATTTGGTGCGAATGAAGAATGGAAAGAAGGAAGAATCATTGGAAACTTAATAATTTTGAAATGTACGGTAAAGTATTTCAAAATACTTACTCGTTTGTGTAAAACTCAGTCTATACTACCTGGTATTAGCAGATCACATACCTGTAACATAAAAGTTCAAAGATTAATATATTTTTATTTCCACTTAAGATTTCTCATTCAAAAGTTATTCGAAATTTAAAAGATTAATTCTAAACGTAACATTAGAACATGCTAAACAAAGTCAGGTAATAAAGTCCTCAAAGTAAGTCCGATAAAGCTTTGAGAGAGTATAATATTGATTGAACAAAGTCTGAATTAGAGGCGCCAGACGCCGATTGCGAAATCGGTTTCAAGACCGGTAACGCGTGAACGTAACAATTCATAATTTCCTTGAAGAGTGCTTTCGGCCTTTTTCGAGGGTTTTGTTTATCTGTTTTCGTTTTCGAAACCGAATATGCCGCTCGGAATTGCCCGCTCTTGCTCGACTATTGTGTGTAAGTCATTCACCTTTCAAAAACAAAAATACCGCTGGTCGAAATGAACGCATTGAACTGTTTAGGCGATTCTTATCCAGGTCTATAAAATCCCGAATTATTCATTATGTAAAATAAGTGTCTACAAATTAATGGGGTAATGTATAAAAAAGTATTATATTTAAATTGGTGCAAAATTATCATATTATAAGTTCGTCTTTTTGTCTTTATAGGATAGGGCGCGTACTTAAAAAATCCTTCCATTGTTGTAGATTTGTTGTGTTTCAGTCTCCTCTCACTGGTTTGGCCTTTTGCCGGTAGACCGGTTTCGGCTGCTCGCCATCTTCAGTAGCGGTGTTAGTCACTATTGGCACTTTGGATGTTTTTCGGGCGTCCCCACCGCACTGTCACTGTCACTTGTACTGTCAGTAGTAGTACAGCCGAAACCGGTCTGGCGAAAGACCAAACCGGCGAGAGGAGACAGAAACACAACAAATCTAGGTTATTCCAACCCCTCGCAAACCACAAAACAGGTGTGTTAAACCATCCATTGTTCTTTCGTGACGACTCCAAGTAGTCGAATTTTCGAATATGGCGCAATCCTGAACACGTATCCTTCGGTCGTCAAGTCCAAAGGATAACTGTAACGGCCCTTGTTGCGCAATACCTGCCGGTTTCGACTACGGTCACTTTCCCCGATAATTTCACCGTACCAACGTTGTAGAATGGGAGCCCCAACGGTGCAATGCCCAAAGTACGGACCTGCTTTACGTGTTGGGGCAATTATCCTCCCAATAAATACATTATACCGAACATAATTGTGGGGGAATACACGTTTTTCAAGTTCGGATATCGCGACAAGGATATCCCTAATCAAATTTACGTTATAAGGTATCAGGTTATAAACCCTCCCGGGTTTATGATTCTTAATTTTCGCAACTGGTTCCATCATCAAGGAATCAGTACTACGCCAAATTAGTGAGTGATAACATCGAGAACATTTATATCAGTATTTTCAGCGTTACCGAAATGAATTTTTGGCAAAATCCCAATATTATTTCGTGCCGATACAGTCTTATTTCAAAGCATTAAAGTCTTGTTCAGTTTCTAAAAGTATATTCTGTACGGGTTTACAACCGTGGGGCATTTCTCGAGACTTTCTTTTCCATTGATATGCAATCTGGGCCGGTAAAATTGCAATAATCACTCCGTTGCTGTTATCAATATTTCGAAACGGACCCGTTTCGTCCAATAGCGATTGGACATTCACCCAGTCGAAAGATCTAGTTTATTCCGAATCCGCGAATCGGTGGCGGGAATGTCGAAATGCCAAAGAATCGTGTAACATTCGGGTAACTCTCGGGGGCGGGGGCGGTGCTCGCCCCAATTTTCGGCGGATTATCTATTGCACAACGGAAATATAGTGAAAAAATTCATTTACATAATACCGCGGGGATAGTTCCGCCCCTTTCGCTCGAAAACAGGAGTGGGTTTCGAAATTCCGAAACAGTCGATCGGGTGAAAATAGAATCGTCGGTGCGATGTAAATTGTTATTCTGTCTACGCGCGAATTGCACTCTGGAAAGCGTTAACTGCGGTCGGATGACTAGAGAGAATGGCGCGGCCTTCCAAGGCCTCTTTGATGCCCAGCCTCTATGCTTCATTCTGACACCCGTCACAAATCGGTACCTCCGTGTATGTACTGGTACTGCCCTCCCCTTAATACCGCCAGCAACCTCAATTCCCAGCAATACGTTGCTGCGTATTGGGCTGCAACAATGTAGGCTTAGCGGGATCCGTCTCATAATGAGAGGAATCAGGGAAAGGCGAATTGGAGCAGTTTGCCCGGAAACGAGAAAAAAAGAGTACCACCTTCTGGTGGTATCCAAACGCAGGAAAAAATCCCGGAGCGGCATCGGGTCAACCCCCGCTAACAGAGGTCCTTCCCACACCATTAGGCTATCCCAAAGGACGTCATGTTAGTTATAATGAAAAACAGGAATGTCGATTGCAGCCAAGACGAAACGCATCGCTAAATTCAACAAATCCTATTGTACAAATGACCGAGATAGGAGCGTTTACAGTTGATTCAAAGCTGAGAGAGGCATTAATCATTCGAGTCAACTTCAGTTGGCTACAATGAGGAAGGCTACATTAGTGGTGGGGCGGGCCCCTCCGGGCGTCCAGTTATTCAATAGACCCCCTTCAAATAGACCACTTCTAAGACAATTCTTCGGCAGTTTTAGATCTGTTTGAGAACGCCCGCTCTAACTCCCCCCCCGTTCACTCCTCCATTCATTTTGCAATTTTCGTTTACAACTCTCGACCCAGATTTCCGGTCCCGTGTAGGAAGGTACGCCGGGTAATTTCCCTTCGAAGAACGATTCTTCTATACCTGAATATTGTCATCGATATTTTTAATAACAACTGTCCAGTGGTACCCTCAGTGACTCTGAATCATTTACCTGGACCCGAAGGTACAGGTTTTTTTTGGGTTTAAACTTGTTCATGAAACAAATCACAATCAGAACTGTCCCGGAAAAGTATTTTTTAACTTCTCCATTCAGTTAATAATTCATTCAAATATTCTGTTATATAATTACTCTAAACACCACCTATTAAGCGGATGTAAGAATCATACTTGCAAGATTCATAGATACGACCAGTAATAGTTACCTGTTAAAAATTATTACTTACATACGACAAGGACAGTTTTGCACAACAACAAACAGTAACAAATCATATCACGTCTATAGCAATGTATATGTCCATGGATTAACCATTATATTTAATCGAAAGTTTCCTTCTTTTCTGTTATTTCCACTTTGTCTATCTATCGGTGTCATGGGACAAAAAATGATGATATTTACTGTAATGATGGTATTTACTGTAGCAATTTATTCCCCCAATGATTTTCGTGAATATTGCACAGTAATTCAAATGTTTCCGTAAAAGAGCTTCGAAGTAGTTTTCACAGACACTTTACCTGCCAATTTTGCAAATAAATAACTAAATATCGGATCCTATTTGGTGAGTTGAGAAGTGAATTTGTTTTCAACTAAAAGAAATTATGGCAGAGCCGATTTATATATATAGAGCAGAAGTCTTATAAAGCGGCTTGCGTGTTTCCCGAAGCAATTAGCCCGTAGTAGTTTCTTGTGTGTGTGAATCGTGGGAACGTTCGTCGATGCATCACGAATCAGGGCCCCCGCCTTCTCCATCCCTTTCAGGTCTTTGTCTTCGGAGCGAGAATTTTCCAGTACAACATTCCGTGGACCCTCAACGAGCAAGGTTCGGAACCGTCGACATTCTATCACAACGGTAGGAGCCGATTCAAAACTGAAAATAACTGCGGGAAAACCGATAGAATTCAGTGCGCTATACGATATGCATTAAATTCACGCGAAACGATAAATTAACGTAAAAACTTTCAGTTTTAAGTAGAAAAATATATTAAAGATAGCTTAACATACCTGTTTTGTGGTCCGGTTTTGGAATACCGGTGTTGGACCCCACGTAACACTATTACATTTTAGTTTGTTTATGTTTACATTCGCGTCCTTCGATTTTGCCGGTTATTTATTAGAGGAAATGAAGTGGGATCTGTCACAATAATATTTCAGTTTAGAATACCTGTTTTGTGGTCTGCTAGGGGTTGGAATACCGTAGATTTCGTGTGTTTTTGTCTCCTCTCGCTGGTTTGGTCATTCGCTAGTCCGGTTTCGGCTGCTCGCCGTCTTCAGTAGCGGTGTTAGTCACTATTGGTACTTTGGATGTTTTTCGGGCATCCTCACTGCACTGTCACTGTCACTTGTACTGTGGTGGTTGTCAGTTTGACGCGTGTATATATACGTGTCTTGTTATTGTGTTTTTTTTGGGGGATGCTGTTTGTGTTATTTAAGTCATAAAGGGGTGCAGTGAGAATGCCCGAAAAACATCCAAAGTGCCAATACTGACTAATATGACCAAACCAGTGAGGGGAGACAGAAACACACGAAATTTACGATATTAAAATATTTGAATTGGGAATCGGCCATTCATAAAAACTGGCTCGTACAACGCCGTAAATCAAAGGACTGAGAAATTACATTCAATGTGGGTGTGCCTGTTTGTTTGTGTGTAATGTAAATTCAAATTCGACCCCGGGCCGACCGTGATTTATGAATTATGAATGGGTCTTCGCGTGAACGATTGCAACTGGAATGAGCCCGTGTTCTCTGTTTATACGCCGACGGGTGTCCGCCCTTCCATCGTGAACAGTAGAACATGTTTAACCTTTACAGATACTTTCAAATTCCTAATTGCATTTATGTTAAGGTCATATTGAATAAAGTCCCATTTTATCTTCAGTTTGTCGTCTGAGACCGTAAGTTACAGTGCATACTGATCATCTCAGCTGGTCCTAATAATTTAGCCCAAAACCCACAAGGATGCCTAAAAAAATTTATTAAAAATATGGTCTATTAAAAAAAATTGAGGAGTGGTCTCATCTTCCTTGCATAGTTATACTGACGCTATAATAGTAATATATCTGATTTTTTTTATACAGTCGTTGCAATGAAATAGAATTGTTTTCTTGTCTTAGATTGAGAACAATGCCTCTGAACGACTGCAATCGTGCGGAGCATTTCCCGACCGTCAGTTACCGGCTCCCGGTTTCCTCGCTGCGGTATAGTCCCTACACTCAGGGCTTATTATATTATATGATATAATGACCGAGATTTTGCCGCTGTGGGAACGTGACTCTTGTTCTCCGGGTGAGTGGGATACGCCCGCGAAAATTCGGCCCTTCACTACGGAGATTTATTGAGCTCTCGAACCATCGATGATGGAACAGACAGAGGAACGTGATCCGACCAAATCCGCAGGTTTTAATTTCACAAAATTATCCCTGAAATTCCACCCTGAGCATTAGCGTACAGTTGATGAATTCTTAGTTGTTTTAGAACTCCTACAGTTTCCTCTTTGAATTTCTATCATCTGATTTTCCCCGACACGATTTTCTACTTGGAGACAAGAAACGTCACAAAGTGTGCTTCATTTCGAATCATCACTTTCATAATATTCCTTGATCAATTTTAGGAACTGAGGTATTTTCAACCTAGTACACAGTAATAAACTATATGAATGTGCAATATAAAGTTCAACCAAATAACCGAGCATAGGCATCCCCCTCAAGTGCCTCCACTTTAGCGTACTCAATTTGGTATCTGAAATTGTTACTTCAAGCAAGAAAATCTTTTATTATTTTTTCCAGCAGTGCATATGAAATTATTTTAGAGTCGAAAATGTCAAATCAGCCAAATAAACTCAACTAAATTATTTTTATAAGAATTGCAGGAAAAGTTTTATAGTCAACGGGGAAAGAGCACCGTCATTACACACCTCGGTACTACGCTCCCGGAAACTGAGAACAAACAGGATTTGAAGAACGAAAGTGTAGGAAAGGCCGAACAGAATAGAATGAATAAAAAAAAGAAATAATATTAAACACAAAACAAAAAGGGTCCAGAATTACAAGGCTTTCTCTTTCTGTCGATCGACTCTGTAAGCGTCATTGCTCTCTGTAACGATCCCAGTTCGGTAATGCTTTCTATTTCTTCTTAGATTCCGGCAAAGCTATCAATCTAACCTAGTCCGACGGAGCGTGTCCTAGTGTATTATCCGGGGGATATAATAATAGAAATACAGTAGCTTCTATTATAAAAAAGTATGAACATAATATTTTATGTTTTAATAATGTTTTTAATTTAACATACCTGTTTTGTGGCCTGCGAGAGGTTGGAGTATCGTAGATTTCGTGTGTTTCTGTCTCCTCTCGCTGGTTTGGTCTTTCGCTTGTCACTGTCACCTGTACTGTGACACCCAAAGTGACTGACACCGCTGCTGAAGATGGCGAGCAGCCGAAACCGGTCTAGCAAAAGACCAAACCAACGAGAGGAGACAGAAACGCACGAAATCTACTGTATTCCAACCCCTCGCAGACCACAAAACAGGTATTCCAAACTGAAATATTATTGTGCCAGATCCCACTTCGATACCTCTAATAAATAACCGGCAAAATCGAAGGGCACGAATGTAAACATAAACAAACTAAATTAAACCTGATTTTCTGCTATGAATTCGTCGGTGACTCATCATGTTTTTAATATTATTAGACGTTGAGTCTACACTGAATGGAAACCGGCATACCCAACCGGGTACGATATGGGCAAACCATCGTTCACCTTGCAAGGCCGAAAGCTGCCTTTGACCGCGCCACCGTCCCCACGGGATAATTAGTCCCACGGATTAATTGGTATTTTAATTCTGACGATGAAACTCGACAGTAAATCAAACCGGGAGCGGTTTCTGGGCCCCCCATCATCAAGACAATATGCTCCCTTCCAAGAAACGAGAACAATAATTCAGAGCCAATTTCGCTCCTCTCTAAGCCGACGCTAAATTCACAGACCCAGTTTTAAGTTGTAATTTCTCGCAGCCTCGTTTTCGTTTTGTTATGGAAAGTGGCCCGCGCGAACTTCTGGTTAGCTGTCACAATAATATTTCAGTTTAGAATACCTGTTTTGTGGTCTGCGAGGGGTTGGAATACCGTAGATTTGTTGTGTGTTCTGTTTCCTCTCGTTGGTTTGATCTTTTCCTAGACCGGTTTCTGCTGCTCGCCTTCTTCAGCAGCGGTGTTAGTCACTATTGGCTCTTTGGATGGTTTCCGGGCATCCTCACTGCACTGTCACCGTCACTTGTACCGTGACTAACACCGCTGCTGAAGATGGCGAGCAGCAGAAACCGGTCTAGGAAAAGATCAAACCAACGAGAGGAAACAGAAACACAACAAATCTACCGAAACTTTTAACGTTATTTTACCGATGGTATGATTCAAATAATTTGCCCGATATTATTGAAACACCAAATAAATAGCTTCTTCTCCCTGCTCTATGGATTCTGCGGCAAATAAGAAAAAACACTACGGATGAGACCTGACAAGCGCATTCCAGAAGCGATAGAAACCGTGACGCTTCGAGAACGCCGACCGGAGGCGTACGCTGGGCGAATGGCCATTACACCGCGACACTAATATGTTTCCTTAGTCGAAATTAGCCGCAGTCGAAACAAACGTCAGCATCAGGACAATGGCAGGAAGGAGGAAGGAGACTTCTCTCAACGCCAGCGTGACACAAATCAATTTCAATTCGAGCGAACTTTTAATGCCTTCTCACATATCGCAGCACTGATTCTAAACGTTTGTCCGTAGTATAATTCACGAGGGAACGCGTGCCACGTTAGAACCGATTCGTTGAGTTTTAAATCAACGAAAATTTAGTGGGGCGCTGAAGCGCGAGCGCCGCCGACGAAGCATTCGTTAACCGCTACTCTGATTTGCATTGTAACTTTCTTTACTGTACGAGTTCACGTTTTAGTTATTCTCCATAGTCCAACACACACTGGTTATGTTGAAGATTTGCGCGAGATATATGTATGTTAGTCATACGCTCGGTCATTTCCCGGTGTTTATTTTGAACCCAGAAATATTGAAATCAGACGAGGTAAAATCTATAAAAATGGTATAGGGTATAAGAGCCGTGCGGACAGCGTGCGAATAAACTTCAACCGGTTGTGGAAGACTTACGTCAGCCTAGAAAATAACGCGAGGGGTGGGGGCGAAGTTATACAGCACAGGGTCAAAGCACTTCCCTCCCGAAGAACAGGACTTCATCGGACAGGAAAACAGATTTTTCACAGTCCAATTAGTCAAAATTTCATTCTGGTATTTATAAATTTCATAGCGTTTGTATACTTCAAGCATTTCGAACTTCAATGTGTACTGGCTAATATTTTAGATACGGAACAATGATATATTTCAAGTTGATGTTAAAATTTATATTTCTTTGTGGCCAAAGAACATTTCTGAGAATATATCCTCTGTTTATTTTCCCTTTCGGCATAGAAATACAAGGAAGATAAAGCAGAAGAGAATCATCGTAAGATGAGAGGAACATGAATAAAAAATTATTATAACAATGAAAGAAATTGTTTTGTAAAATATCGCGATAATTTCGCGAAGGTACGCCAACCACCGGTTCAAACTATGCTATAATCTATAACCACCTTCAATGTATTGTGCATTGCTTCTCGGTTATGCAGAAACGTTGAAATGTATCGAGTGTTACACCATGCTTAAGAATTAAAATCATGATTTTCACCCTTCCCCTCATGCTTGTCTGTTGCGGACCTATAACGGCTTCGTCTTCAGACGTCAGCGGCACTACACGATTTATAACTGATGCCAAGATTCTCAGTTCATATTTCCGAGAGCGAACATTCTTGTTTGAAGTGTTTGAATAAACCAATGTAAACCGAAGTATACTTGGATTGTGTGATAAGAATTCGGTCAGCATTGCATTAGGAATATCGTCCTGAACTGTTCTCAGGAGTTTAGGGACCTTTCGTCCGAAGCAGGAAATAATTTCTCCTCTCATCTTATGACGATTCCCTTCTGCTATATCATCCTTGTATTTCTCTGCCAAACGAGAAAATAAACGGAGGATAAATCCTCAGAAAATATCTTCGGGCAGAAAGAATTTTTCAGGACCGCCCCCCGCTTCGCTTTTCCCATGAACATACCACATGACCCTGGCCGGCACATTTATTATTTGCATCCGCGGGCATTTTTTTTGAAAAAAGGCGAAGCCCCATTGGACCAAAAGGAGCCAATTGTGGGCTCGTAGAAGGCGCATTGGGCCCATCAGGCTTATCGTATATCGGCCAATACAAAACCTCAGACTGCCAATTACTGCGGAAGACCATAAACCATCTCCGCGGCGGTACGGGACGCGACTTGACTTCAGATCACAACTCGGGATACGCGGGCCTAAAATCACCGTCTGTTTTTTGAAAAATTGGACGGCCGATCGTCCACCGCCCACGCGCTCCGCGATGTAGATAAGACCGGGCTACGAACAATTAGAGGGAGACTTCGAGCTCGAAAACAGAACAAAATCGACGTCTCAATTATAATGAACTGTTATCTTCCAGAATTTTTACATCTTGAAAGTACCGAGATAAGAATCGTCTTACTCTTTTTTTTCGTACTAAGAGTTTGCAATTATTATGACTTCGACAACCTCGCCTAATGATGTACACAAGAGGGAAACATGTCTTCGTATACATTACATTTTCAGCCCAATTATCGTGTCTTTATGAATAAAATCTCCTGTCTAGACGACGTACGAGATAATTATATTAAATTATTCATCCTGAAGCTAATGTATACTTTGCCAAAGAAAAATCGGAAATAAAATATTTATTTCAATTATAAAAGCATTAAAATGAAATTTTACATACCTGTTTTGTGGTCTGCGAGGGGTTGGAATACCGTAGATTTCGTGTGTTTCTGTCTCCTCTCGCTAGTTTGGTATTTTGCTAGACCGGTTTCGGCTGCTCGCCATCTTCACGCCGCTACTGAAGATTGGTCTTTCGCTTGTCAATGTCACCTGTACTGTGACATCCAAAGTGACCAAACCAGCGAGAGGAGACAGAAACTACCGCAAATCTACGGTATGAAATTTTACTTTTGGATTATTAATTTTTAATAACAGGAATAATGATATATTAATTTTTCAGTTTAATTATTTTATAGTTATGAATAAAATCATTTGGAGGGGTTTTAGTAGATAATTATATGGAAAATCACTGCGCGTAGAGGATAGGATATTATATAAATGTCTTCATCTTGCTAATGTATCTAAAAATAAAAAAAATAAATTTTATTTATGAATGATTAATTTATATTAATATATATGTGCCCATAATCAGTACTGTTACTCCAATGTTATTGTCAATGTTGTCCGCTTCACTGGTATGTGTCAGAAAGCAGCTCGCTAAAAGAGCGATATTCAAATTTCGCACGATGCAAGCCGCCTTAGCCGCTACTAACATTAGCGCTCCGATGTGCTCACGTTCTCGAATTATTTCTTACAGAGAAATAAAAGTTTCACCAGCCACGGAAGTCACGTAACTAAGCCCACGCGAGCCCCGGTCGCAACTCGACTATTCCTTATTCATTCGGCGGAAGAGAAAAAAAAGGCGCTCTTCTAATAGCACCGATATTTAAATGTATCAATAGCGAAGCCTGTGCCAGAACTGCATAATTGCGACTAAAAATATGAGCGCCCGAACTCTTGCCAATTGGAGCTCGAGTAAACGCTACAACTGAGTAAGAATAGTACGGGAAGCGGGTCAAAATTGAGGGTTCTGAACGGTTTTTATATTTAATCGAAAGTAAATTTCAATTATGTCTACTGGATACAATTCTTAAATTTCTCTTCATGAAAAAACTGAGACACGAAAGGTATTTCGAGCAACATTCTGTCCTCGACATTCTCACTTTTCTTAATATAAAGACGATGAATTTCAACGAAACTATTGGGTTGACAACTAAGTAATTGCGAAATTCACCAAAAAGTGGCGTTGTACATATTTTTAAGTACGTCAACATCTTTGCACAGATAAGCCGTAGATGGTTTTGAATGAACGTATAAGATACATTCAGTTTCTTTGCAATGTCCCTTGTTGAACTACGGTGATCCGAATCGATAATGGCCTTTATTTGGTCATCATCGAGTCATTAACACCTTTGCGAAAATAAAAAAGCAAAATGTGACGGAAATGGTCCACCATGTTTTAGCTTTTTATACCAACTGGTCAATGTCGCCACTTTTTTCGCCTTGAGAGTGTCTGTTCTGTGTCAAGTAGGAATTAAGGATTAGGTAGTGGGAGGGAGGAAGGATTCTTTCGAGTTTCACAGTGCCACGCCCCGTCAAAAGCTTCGAAAGAAATTGCGATTCGGGATCAATTTTCTGCGGCAGGACCGATATGGAGCCACAGCGGCTCCAGGAGCGCTCGACACGGAACTAAGTAGCGTTCCCCGCTCGACTTTCTAAGCCGGGGTGCCGACTCAATTCACGACTGCCGGGGTCTATCTCTCTCCTCCTCCCCGTCCTGTGGGGGTCTCGATTCCTCCGAGGCGGGGTGCTCTCTGCGCTCACGACCCTAACAGGCCCCAGGCGGGAAAAGTGCCCCTCAGATTGGCACAGATCCTTTTGTCCGTCCACTTTCCCTCCCATATATTAATTCCGCTTTTAATTATCCCCCCATTTTTGTTTTTTAAATACTAAAATCCCCTGAGGCCGAAGGCCAATAATTAAAAAACGAGAAACCTGGTTTGTTTCACTTTTGCCAGTGACTAGAATTGAACGATGTACATGGACGTTGTGTAACCGGCGGCTGAATAAAAAATATTAAATTTCTAAGGGGCGTTTTCATTATTGGACATAACAACTATGATGTAACTGAAATTTTTCTAGTTGCAGCCGCTCTGAACATCCTATTTCTAACTATTCCACGGATCAAATTCACTCTTAACCTATTAAGTGCCGTAGGCCCCAAATGGGGATCAGTTAATTTTTTCTGATATGACATATGTGTTTACAGTAAGTTTTTTTAATTACTTTCAGTAATTTCAAATTATAAATACTATATAATTTTAAAATACTTTTAATTATAATTATTATTCAAAATAAAAGATGATTGGTCTCATGTGTCGGTTCAACTCAGTAGTGCCCTAATCCCCGAATGGGACTTGATTTAAAAAACAAAATATTTGACAAACTGGTTTTTAAAAAAATATTTGGAGGTACTATTTGATAATCGTGTATCATAATAAGTAAATTTTATGGAAAATTTTCAGAAAAAAATTTGGTACTTAATGGGTTAAACATCTCACATTTGCAATTGAGTTCTGATGATTCGGTCATCGGGCATAACAATGGGAGATTGGAACGTTACAGGTTCATCTGTGTAAATGCAGAAAGACCGGATGTATTAAAAAACATTTGTATATTGTCTACTATATTAAATGTATATTTAAAGAAAAAGAAATTATTTCTAAGCGGGAATAGCTCAGATGGGGGTGCCGGTTTTTTTTTACAAAATTACAAAATTGAGCCTTAAATAATTCCAGAATATCTCTCTCGCTCCTCTTCGTACCGACATTGATGATGAGTATACCAGACTTTATCTTATAGAATGCTATCGACCTTAAGTCCAAATATGTTACTTAAAGCCCAGTGATATTCAAGACCGTACTGGTTCTTTGAACAAAGTCCACTGTCCAGTTCGAGTCATAGACGACCAGATGGCCGCGTGCAGATATTATGTAACAATGAACTTTCAGATTCATTATACAAATGACAGAGCATTGGAATCGTGGAAATACAGAAGCGGATTAAACCGTTATGTAAAATCGAGATAGTGAAAAGAAATATAATCTTCCAGGATACGAGGTAATAAATGATGATTGAAATAGAAAATCAATGAAATGATTTATGTTTGCACTTGGTTGATGAGCTTTGAGTTGAGAGCGGTCCGGCTCTCTCTCTCTCTCTCTCTCTCTCTCTCTCTCTCTCTCTCTCTCTCTCTCTCTCTCTCTCTCTCTCTCTCTCTCTCTCGGGGACGAGACCACCCAGACCGTAAGGGGCTGGTAACACTAGACGCCCCATTATCCACCAGTAGACTCCACTGTCTGTACATTTACAGGCCGCCATTTCGCGTTTCGGTGTACGCTTACACGGTTCCACCAGGGTTACATGTGTTCCACTGAAGACAGATGCGCTGAATATCGCTTACCGCAATTCCTTTAAACGGTACTGTCCAGAAAAATAACGAAATTACATAAAATATATATTAAATTACTAACATTCGATAGAGCCGTTTCAGGTAATTTGGACGATAATCTTTACCGCAGTGCATACTTTATAAGATGAAGAGAAGTCTTAAAAGTTCCGTAGTGATTAAGAAATATTCTGGGTCTTGAGTCAAACTTGTTCAGTTCAACCTTCAATATATCACGAATAAGAAATTAATTAAGTGGAGCCAAAATTTGAAATATCAGTCTTTAATAGGATGGCATACAATATTATTATTGGTCATTGAGGCCGATGTTGAATTGCTCATATTGTTGGAAAGGTGTCAGGATTTCGCACTCTGAATTTAATATGAGAATTTTGAAACGAAATATTTTCATTCTTAAAAAAATCTACATTAATTTATTGCTGCCTAGTTATATCTGCAAAAGAGATGCAAACACGATCTGTCATCGTATGTAATAATTTAGGGTTCGTCTACAGATTAATTCCTGAGGAATATTCACGACTCAATATTGAAATGAAACATTTTTAAACGCTAAAAAGTCGTTCGTGTCCGGCCGAAAAGGATCCGAAGGGGTGGGAAAGGGGAACACCGATTTTAAAACAGACGGTAATCCATAAATTTGGCCAGGGGGATAACGGCATCATTTCGGGATTGGAGATGGGTCTTTCACGAACCCATTAGCGGCGGGCGCTATTGTGAGCGAACTGCTCCCGAATATATGGGATCGTGAACGATCCATCCGAGAAGAGACCCGGAGCCGCACTTTCAGAGATGTCTATCACGTTTCTCGGGCTACACACAGCCGCCGCCCCCGGGCTAATCGCAAAGGCGGTCGCTTCGGGCAAGTTAGCGGACATGAACTTAATTGCCGTTGTTAATTAAACTTAACATTTAGTTTGGAACTTATCCTTCCAGCGTTTCCTTTTGCAATAGAGTAAATCAGGGTCATTACAGATCATTAAAATTCCAACGATTATGAAGTGGCTGAATAAAAAAGAAATAGTTATGAACTAAAGAAAATATGGGGTACATATCAAATAATCTACTCAATTCCGAGGAACGCCACTGCAGTAATAGTGCTAAAATGAATCCTGCCATGGTATTAAAGCTTCACATTCTATACTACAGATAAAAAATCATGTAAAATTTCTGAATGGAGATTATAAATTTCGTTTAATCTATCCAAGTAACGATCCAAAGTTATTTCCAAATAAAAAATCACGGTCGGTGATAGCTTCCGATTAATAAAGAATTAGTTTGCTCACAACAATATTTATTTAACGACTGTCATTTTATCATTCCTTACGCGTCACAATTTTACTACAGGCAGCGGTGTACATGTGGCAATAAACGGCGAGCGAGCCGTGGCAATATTTCAATTTTCTCTGCGTACATCATGCGCGTCCCTCGCCTTTCGTTGTCGTGTGCCAGTCATACGCCGTCTGAATATATTCCCCATTTCAGAGCCACATTTCAGAGAGCGTATGCCGTGTCACGCGAGCCTGCTGTCGGAAGAGATCTCCGTTTTCGTGAAATAACGTCGGAAATAGCCTATAATAATATGCAATAGCAATAAAGCAATAGCTAAGTAATAATATTTGGATGTCCTCGGACGTAATCATACAGAAGTTCGTCCGATAACGCAAACACAGGAGGTTACAGAATAGTTCAAGAATGACTAGAAACCTGAACCAAACGAGCGACTAACTTTGAATCAAAATCGTACTAAATTATGAATTTATGGATTAATTGTGAATTTATTAGAAAATTCGACAACCAAAGGAGAGAACGCCTCCTGAAGGACATGGCGGCGAGGAGGGCATTCAAATATTGTCATAGCATCTACAAAAATTCATCGATCGAAATTGCAACTATACAGAAAAATAAATAATTCTCCAACCTTTATATTTCTTTGTATTTCAAAACCTTTGTATTTCTAAAAAAATTGGAGACCTTAATTTTGGGATTGGCCAACGTTTTCAAACACCAATAAAGACTCAGTGCTCAAAAACAACTCGAACATCATAATCAAAATAGCAGTTATTGACAAAAAAATACTCACCGATGATGGCGTGCTGTAAAACTGGTCTAGGAAAAGACGAGCGAGCGGAGACAGAAAATGGTATTCCAAACGGGTATTTCAAACATTATCTTTTGTTAGACCGAAACACTTAATGTTGTTAATATCGTGCCATATTCCGTCAGGGGCTTACTGATTAATATCGCCCGACTTTCGTGTTTCCACTTCTTAATCGGAAAGGACTTGTTATGAGCGAAAGACGTACTCGCATCCAGCGCCACATATATCGCATAGCTCCGCATATAAATCTATTGGCTGGAAATTAAATCGGTGCTCGGACCCGAATGAAGTTGGGTAACCCGCGCGAGCGGGTACCCGCCCTGTACCCGTCCTGTACACTGAGTCCTTCTGGCGGCAACATGTCCCCGTCGCATGTTTCCTGAGAAAATGTTGCCACAATTCACTGTAAAGAACGATCGCAGGTGAACAGACTGTAACGCCCATTAGAGTGTCCCCTCTGCGACCGCCGACCTTTTCCCCGAAGCCCTCTTACTGTGTTGCAATTTTAATTAAATGAATCTATTTCAGTTCAGCTACAGTTAACGCAGAGTATTTATAATAACTCTTGAACATACCGACGACATACATAACATTATATGACATGGAACAGTGGAGGTTCTCGAAAAACAGGACACGGGAGACGGGGGACTAACGTTCACTAAACCGCGTAATGATAGCCCCAGTAACCAACCAAAGTAAAAACAAAAACAAAAACCGGACCACAAAAAACAAGCATATAGCCTACTGTTACCTGCAACTATTTATACCTGCAAACATTGAACTCGCATTGACCGCGAATGTACCATGAGTCCCACACGTCAATAAGTATTGTATATTAGGCCTAGAGGATGTAGAATTTTGTTTAAAAATGTATTCCCAATTTCTGAAAATGTATGTTTCAGTATTGCAGTTTACGATCGAAACAGTTTTGCCGGCATTTCGCAGCAAGCTGGAATCGTACCAAGTGAAGGCGATGTTTGCCAAGGACGCGATAACTCCGAAAATTCTACGCTCTTTTATTTCTTTCAACGTCCGCAGAATATATTTATCGCAATATGTCGGTACTCTGAAAATTATAAACCCAGGTACTCCCCCAGTGGCTAGTACAAAATTCTATAGCATTTCTATCCCACGCCGTTGTCATGCTGTGAGAGCGAACTTAAACTATAATTACTCCTTCCTGTTAATCGTTCGGGCCCCTGAGTTTGGCTAAAATCCGTCCGAACTCTCCCATATACGGGTAGGGATATGGAATTTTTCAATTTTTTTATGCCCGTTCACGTTCCCCGCTGCGTGACTACGCCAAGTTGCTGTCCTCGCTCATTGATTCTCGGATCTGCCGGCTTCGAAATATACCTGACCGGAGATCCGTAATTTTCAAAACAGTGCCCAAGCGGGCCTAAACCGGTCTAGCAATAGAGCAAACTACCGAGGGGAGAAAGTAGATTGAAAGGACTTTAATAATCGGAGCATTCCGTACACTACCGGCTCCTCAGAATTTTCGCGGTTCTGTTTGTACTAAACACACGCAAGGCCCGCTCATATTAAAATACGGAGATTAGTACCTACGGTCCTCCAGTAACACCAAACTGCCGAGAAAGGCAATCTAGGTGATCAAAAAGGTACAAGGTCCCCCAACTGAGTGGCATTCCAAATTGATGACCAATCACCGCCCCATCCATCAATCTGGGCAAGGACCAATTCGTTGTTTACAGAAAGTCTTAAAGACGGTCAATTGATTCAGCCTTAGGGAACTATTTGAAAGTGTTACGCCCGTAGGAAACGAAGGGACAGTTCAGGTTTCGACTCATCAAAATCGCCAATACGAATTTTATATTTACCAACAACAGTTCTAATAATAAATTCCGCGTTTATAGAAGTGTTTACACTATTTTCTTGTGCTTGACCTGAGACTAAATCTGGTTCATTTCACCACAGGGGATTAATAATTTCAGTTAGCTACGCCGGTCATACTTGGCTACCGTTTCGTTACCATGGAAATGCCACTACGCGGTCGTTGACCCCCGTTAATTATTATTCGGCGTGTCGTAATTATCGTTCACATTTTTTGCATTACGGTATTTCGAATTACTTAAATAGTAGCCACCCCATCAGAAATATCCCGGCGATTCACTTTTAATCCAGCGCGGGGGAAAATATTTTATAAATACCATTGTTGTATCTTTTTGAAGATTAAGTTTTAATAGATTGCAGAGTTTAAACGTCTTGAGAAACCAAATCGAGGTTATAGTATATCTTTTAAAAATGAACTTGTCCGATATCAGTCCCCGGTACCGGTAGACCTTGAAAGAAATGCTTCGACAAAAATATTTTGAACTTGTTTTCCAGAATCGGTTTCAAATTTACATTTGTTTATTTAGTCAAAACGAACGATAGTTGAAAAGTTTTCCACATATCATAGCTATTAGGTCTAAGAGGAAATAGACAAAATCCTTTCGTTCGGAATTGAGGTTGAGATGGAGCCTTTTTCTTGATTAACGACTCGCAGTTACGTTATTAGAGTCGTCGCTGAAAATAATGGTAGAGAAAAAAATTGGGTATCGAACAAAACCTCGTTTCGGCATTATATCACGACCGCGTTTCAGGATATTCAGGAAGGGGTAGCTGTCGCCGGCCAGCGCTCATTATGAATCGGATTGCGCTCCTTATCTCACGATTCGTGACTGTTCTCCCGACAGCCGGACGAAAATTGTTACGATTGCGCAACTGGACCGAGAAACGGCGCAATTTTGAAACGGTATCAAAGCGAAAATCCCAATACGCGGGTGATAGGGCATGAGGCGGGGCGATATCGGCAGTTGGGAACGGGAAATATGACCCAGAACAATAAGATTCCGTGACCGTTCCGGGATAAATTAATATAAGAAAAAAATATCAATAACTATTTATATCTCGACTCCCGGATTGCGACCGCGGATTCAATCGGACACCGAGTTACGAAACTGGTATAGTTACGAACCAGATCGGAAATTTATATTCTCTCCTTATTATGGTCTTTGGATGTCACAGGATAGACTGTGCAGTGTGTCAGTAACAATTGTAGGTACACTTGTCCCTGTCAATTGTGTTACTACGCGGCGTGGATGACATCACTTGGATGATATTCGTCGGTGACAATGGGGTGCACCTGCCGAATTCCTTCCCGCTTTTCCCGTTTGAATTATTACATTTTCTACGTTACACAGTACCAGAAACCGAGTTGTTTAAAGGTAAATCAATTAGCAAACCTTTTTGTTTGTCTCACCATCGTGAACAGCATTGCGCGAATATTATACGTGATTGAACCTCATTCTACTTTATTATTGTCGGCGTGCTTTTTGCTCATAGACGGGAAAAAATGAAAGAAAACATTGTAGATATGCTACTGGCAGTGGCGAGAAGCCGAAACCCTTCCAGAAAATTAGGAGAGTGGACAAAGAAAACTGGAAGTATTGGGGTTATTCCAAGCCCCCAAATAAGTTGAATTCCTAACGGAGAGGTTGGAACTGATCTAGGATAAGGTAATAATTGGAATAATTTATATTTCAATGCCCAAATTATTGATTGAACCATTTTTATACATTTATTGGATTAAATATCCATATTAATTTCAGTAAAATAGCCTATTTCAAGGGGTAAATCGACAACGGCCGCTGCTGGGCCTATTCGAGAAACATTCTTCAGCCGGCTGCTCCGGTTCGTGCGTTGAATAAAAACAAAAACAATTAATCCTCGGCCGGTGGAAGACGAAGACGCGTTACGCTCCGTCTGTAGAGGTAACGACGGTAATTAGCGTGGGACCGGCACACCGATGGGAACACTTTCACGACCGATTCAGGACCACGAAATCCGACTACGGCCGTATAAAACCCGGCCTAGTCCTTTCGCGCTCAATCGCGTTCACGGAGAGGTAAATATAAAAATCAACTAATTAAAAAATAATTTAATTACGTCGCATTATAGACTGAACTTAATCCGCCGTATTTATTGTGTTGTAAAAATTCCAGTCTGCAATGTTAAATTAATTGAGATCACTTTATTCACTCCAATTCCTTTAAAGGTTATATACGCGGGCATTTCTTATGCCTATTTTTTTTTACCATTACTAAGCCCGTACTAAGGGATTGTAAAGACTGGGGTATTCCCAACTATAGCTGAGGAGGATTTATGTCCACATTCAATTCTGTAATATCTTCTACCGGTAATTGGCTGTAATAGGAACAGTTGTGTACAAAAAAGTATCGTTATGATGTTCATCGAAATATTTACTGTAAATTGAAAATTTAATGGTATATAGTTACTATTGATCTAACAGCTAAGGTGTTAGCTAGTATACATCTTCAGCAGTATGATTGCTGAAAAACGACTGTTAAATGTAAGTTTTGAGGTATTCTAACGATGATAACTTATTGTACTGTTTTGAGCAGGATTCTATGATCTGTGTAAGCGAATCCTGCCTTTATCCTGTAGAAATCACAGGACCGACACAGGATCCTTTATTATATTATTTCCCTTTTTTAAGGATATCCTTCCCTTAATCAAATGTGAATATCACTGTTCTATTTTGTCTTTAACCTTGTACCAATCGACTACTAGTTTAGTCGTGATGAATTTCCGTTCAGAGAATAAAAAGTAAATAAGTTCGCAGCGTTAAACGGCGCCTCGTTAATTCCTCATCAATTATCCCTGAGGCAGAGACACTGCTCAAGACCGGGTCAGCTCACTATAGTTAGATAAAAGGCCGGAGTAAGATGACGCGCCGCGGTCCATCGATGACGCGTCATCTCTATCTGACAGTCGAAGAACCGAGAACTAAGAGTAATGGCAATCTGTCTATTGCGGAAAAAGGAAAAATCTCGGATAGCAGTAAGCGTTGAAGGCGCGTAAAGTATTAAAATAATATTAAACGCCCACACAAAGTCAGTATTCAAAAATTTCTGTCACCTATTTCTCCGTTCACTTGTACAAACCTCGTGTAAAACTTTCACACATGTTGACCAGAAGGGAGAAAGATAATAAAGGAAGAAATGAAGCATAATTAACATCCTGTTAATGGCATAGATTATGACCGCTCAATGATGACTCGTGAAGATCAGTCACAGCGCAGTGATAATGTTAGGACGCCTCATCAGTGCTGCATGTAGTACTAACAGAATGTTCACAATATCTAGAAACTGAAACAGGTATAAAATCGAGAGATTGATTATATTTTTAAGCCCTCGTGAACCCTAATATACCCGTTACTGCGATTTGGTGTGGGAACTACAATATTACGGTTATTATCGCAATACTATAACACTAAACTATACTATAACTATCACAAATAATAACTAAGGAATTTAGAAATAAAAACCTCGACCTGATTTCATATTCGTAATATCGCACGATGCAAACCGTTGTAAAAAACAGAATTGAGCCGTTTTCAGCGACCGGTTTTTGTGTTTTGGCTCTCACTTCCCCCGCCACTCCTAATAGGTTTAGTCGGGATCAGTGTTTGAAAATAGTGAATATTTAGGCATTAGGCTGGCTACGAGTCGATACCCCCCTCCACCCCCAGGTCGCTGTTTGTGGGGCTTCGAACGCGAAAAAAATATTGGCCGCCAGTGGCACAGAACAGTTCGTTAAGACGTTATAAAAATATTATCAATTTTCACAATAACAATTGGAATAGATTAATCGACCTAAGAAAACTTCTGTTAAACTTCTGTTTCGAGCGTGAAATGCAGTCGTCACAGTGGATGTTACTTTTATTATTATCATTATTAAGCCCCCAGAAAACTAGTATTCTTATATTATTTTTCAATCCTGTACTCGTTTGGACTTCTTATTCGATTCCTTGGTTTTTCTGATCTAAGCACCTCACAATAGTCCTATGTGAATTATAGTACAGTAAAATCGGTGGCTGACGAGTCATCCTTGAACTGCCTAAACCTGAATTTTTCTGCCTGTACATGACATAAAAATCATAAATTTTTGTTAGGTCCCCCCTCATAATAGAGCAGTCTGGCTCTAATAAAAGTTGATATACAATTTATGAGCGTAAATTATTTTCAGATATTCCACTTGGAATAGGTCCTATTTGGTCAACGTTGTCCAAACCGAGAGTATGGTTCCATTGGAAGGCGGATAAATATGTTCTGCGTATACCTTTTAACATCGCAGCCTGGACCAGTCAAGATATAGCAAACCGTATGATTTATATTCAGTTGAAATCATTACATAATTTTCATTAGAGCCGGTTAACTTTATTTTGATTGTAGGCCCGAAAGTTACGAATGCCTCGGCGGTGAGGCACAGTTGGCGCTGGTTTGTGACCGGGCGGGAGGCGGTCCAAATATTACGCCTGTGTGGACAACCAGGTCTATTTTAATAGACCACCGTCTATTTCCGACAACAGGTCAGCCCTTGAACGCAAATATACGCCGGTCTGTAGTTTTCTGTCAACAACACGCCACTATACTATGTATGGAACCCTATGACGCCACTATACTATGTTAACCTCGCAGAGTTTCATACCGAAGCTATTGGCCGTACATATTTTGTACATGTTTTGCATTTCCTACGAAAATTGTCAATATCTGTTATACAAGATTACATTAGATGTTGCAGTAATTGATGCGATATTACAAAAAAATCGAAGGAAGACAGAATGAAATCGCAGAAATGTTGAGGGTGACGAGGTGCAGCCATAAGAACACACGACTACTGAAAATGGGGAACAGCCGAAACAAGAGAGGGAGGAATATATAAGGTCTGTAAATATTCTTTTCTTCGTATATTATTTAGTAAAAATTTAAGAAAATAACCTAATCAAGACAGATTTCAGGCCTTTGCACTTTAAAAATACGTGAAAAATGTCTTAGTAGATAAATGTAATAAATTAGTTAAAACAATTAATTTCAGTCAATTTTACAATTTTTTATTCCTTATAGTCAGTACGTTATGGCTTGTTATAGACCGGGAATGAGAAAGATCTAGAATAATTCCGATTTATTTTTAACTCTGACTAAACTGAAAATGCGCTCCCATAACGTGAAGGGAGAACTGGTACACATTATTCCGATACCTTTCCACGGCGAGTTCGTGCTGCGGATAGCGGGACGTTTCACAGTTTCGTGATCGACGTCCTTAACCGCGAACGGTCAATTTCTTTCTCGGGCGGCGGGCCCCCGGGGCCACCATTTCGTTACCGCTCTTTCACCCATTGTCCGAGCCATTATCTCGTTAATAATGCCGGCGGTTTGGTACTTTTCATTTTTGTTTTCGTCCTTGGGAACTGCCCGGTTAATATTTCGGCACTCCTGACGGCCTGGAGCCGGACCTGAGGCAAAGACCAAATGTTTTCGTTGAAAACGCAGAAGTTGTACTGACGAAGCCGACCGACAATAATATATAGTGTGTAGCACAGAGTATCGTAAAATTCGATTAAATATCTCCGCTCGCCCATTTGGTCCTACGGCTCTATTACCTAGACATCCCATAACTGCATATTTTTCGGCCGAAATGTTGCTGAGCCATTGCCAAATGTTCGGGATAGCTTTCAGAAGTTCACCAATCAGAATTCAGAATACCGTCAATGGTGAGATCCTGTAATTAATGGAAAGAAAAACCGGTCTCGGAAGCAACTTAGATCTGTCAAAATGTTTATATTACAATAACACCTGGCGTAGAGCAATTTTTTTTTGCAATGAACTTACGAATTAACGAAACTATGTTCCTGGAGTGCAAAAAGATCCCTATAAAGCCTGGATAGCTCTTTAATACCGGGGAGATCTTAAGGGGTCAAAATATTCAACCCCTGGATGCCGACCGTGAGATAATAGCCGATGATTTACATTCCCCACGGAGTTGACAAATGCATTTTCGTTCTCTGGCAACGACGAAGCGCCGTTTGTTTCGATTTACATGAGTTATAAAACAGCCGGTTTACAAGTACAGAGTATCGCGGGCCCCGGGCGTACATTTCTCACCGTGACTCTGATTGGTTCTTTTGCAAAGACGTTAATTGCCCTAATCGCTGACACGAGATGTATATATACCGCTCGCGCCTTTGGCCCAGTAACAGAGGTGTCGTTAACCGGAGGATGCAAAGCGTGCATTGAGCTATTACCGCGAACTAGTTCAGGAGATTGAGGAGGATTGAGAGGCCGAAATTTTCAAGACTAAGAGAGGTTTATTTACTGAAGATTGTTTACAGAACCCATCAGTCTGTGTCGGAGACAATTGCCCTAACTGCATTGCACGGGATATCGAATTTATTTTAAGGACAAAATAGGCCTAATGTAGGGCATTGCGTTAGTAGCATAAGTAGGTACACTCATCTTTAGCGACTCTTAGTGTTTGTCACTTACGAAGGCCGTAAAGTTACTTATCCGCGTACTTATACAAAAATTTATCGTTAATGAAATAAATTTAAAGTCCCCGATAGTAAAAAAATGTAACCAGCTGAAACTCGCATTGGAATAGCCGGTGTTAGTAAGTTTGGTGATATTTATTGCGTTAGAAAAACAAACCAAACATCGTTCTACAGGTTTACTGTTTTTAAAAAATATCCCATATATTTTTCCATTAGAATGTAGAGTATAATATTCTAGTCCATAAATCTAACTGAAACCCCATTTAACGAATCCCTTGCCACAAAAGTTAATGCGTCTATTTCTTTCTCGCTTTTTTTGTAATTTCAACATCACCGATCTTACGACAATTCATTCTCGGTCTCGATTAATGTTGCTTGCAGTTTTCGCGTCTTGAAAAAGAGAGAAAAAAAATAGACAGTCCAAACAACCCGCCTCCGCTCTGAGAAACGGCTCAATTACACGGGCGGTCGGTTCCGATTTCAATTTATTCGGTCCACGCCGCTGCAATTAATTTCCACTGCACCGAGTAGATCCGGTGGAAGATTCGGGCGGTGAAAACGGTGGGGTAGGTTAGAAAGAAAAGGGGGAACGAAAATTGAAATAAAAGAAAAAAAAATAATAAAAAAAAAGAAAAGCAAGAAGGAGGCTTATAATTAATGCGGGCTCCGAAAAAGTTACATTTATTTCACTTTTTCCACACTCTCCGCGGCCGTTCTTCTTGTGCCGGAGCCGACGACGGCCAGAGGTCAACAACTCCTGGCAGCCCCGCCTCGAGCCCCACCACGCATTTACTCTTAGTTTTCCACCAACTAAACCGCTCACATTTTCTCCTTATCAATGGCCGATTGGTTCACTAACCGATATAATACTATTAATCCCATAAATCGTCGAATAATTGGGCTCTAGCAGTTCATGGAGCGCACCTTCGACGGGATAACTAAAAAAAATACATAGTTGCGTTCAAAAGTTTCATGAAGCGAGAATAAACACGATTGAAAGAGCATTATATCGATTGAGGAGCAATAAACGTTCAATTCATAGACGAATGGACGAATAATCGCTTTATGATAGAGCAAAGTAATTGTCACTAACTTCCGTTGCGATCGTGCAGTAGATACTATCGGGCTGCAGGTGTTCAACCCTTGTTAATGACCCTGATAATAAAAATGTTAGATTTTTGAAACGTCGGAAGCAGACAACAGCCAGGGGGGATGAACGGGATGAACCTCTCTGGAGCTCGAATTTATTCCCAAAAAACCAGAAAGAATTGTGGACAGATTCTCGTAAGTCTTAAATGGATTGTTATGAGTTTCAACAATATATATTACCTAGAATACAACGACCTGACTATGATACATAACAACGGAAATTTATCATTATTCCGGTAGTAAAATTAGAAAAAATGTACGTTGTAAAGTCGCAAAATTAAATTATTTTATATTTTTCTAATAATTTTATAATTTTGACCGAATGAACTTCTGATCGTGAGTCCCAAGGTTTGCGGGCGGGCCCTTTCCGTCCGGAAAGGCCAAAAAATACCGCATTAATAATTCCGAATCGCCCTTCGAATTCGACAAAGGGTGGAGGGAGGTAGGTCCTCCATTATTCAAGTTCTCGATAAAAAGAAACTGAAAATTTTCGGCGAAAAAGTACTTTATATTCAATTCCAGGAGGATAATTTCCTCTAGACGTCTACGGTTTGCATGATTGCCTCGACGTTTCGAAGATCGAATATTTAACAGTGTAATGGCCGTCATCTGTGCGGAAAATAAATTGGGCCTTCGAAACAAATAAAATTACAGTTCGACGAGCAATTTCGGCTCCTGCATTTAATGACAATGACTTCGGCTGGCATTATAATGCTGATACAATAATCTATTTATTGAACGGATAAATCTATATATTTATACGAATTTCACGGTTTAGTCAAAGCGGGTCAACAGCATAAAAGTGGTTTGAATAAATAATATAAACAGTAATTTAAAACTGAAGAACGGTTAACATTAATTTTTGATAAGTTATCGACAATCTTATTTTAAATTGCATCAAATTTCCTACAATCCTGTGATGAAATTCCAATCCAGTTGTCATAGAGTAATTTTGTGGAACTCATTAGGCTAAAATCATTTACCGGATTTCTATTTCAATAAGATTCTTCTGGAAGAGATAAAAATGCATCGATATTAGGTTCTGCGTGATACAGGTAAGGCTTGATTTAAAAATTATTTCAGAATCAGGTGTTTTCTCTCTCTCATAGCCATTTTCTCTTGGAAAAGCGATTCTAGTCGCTCGTATCGGATAAAATATCATATCTTGAACTGTGATTTCGATTGTTTCTGTTAATGAGGCAGTATACATTCAGGCGACGGTGGCGGAAAGCTGAAGTCGTTCTGATTCGTATCACAGATGCTGCAGGAACGTGAAATTATGGTTTTATGGCATTTGTTTCAACGCGTGCTTCAATCTTCTATATTCCCCGACATAATCCTACTTACCAGGAAACTTTCAATTAAAAATACATTTATGCATTAGCGAATGTTACAATGAATTTTCAAATCCATTCATCGGTTTCGATTTCTTCAACAGAGAACCTGACCTTACTTCCAGAAGTATTGTCTTGTAATACCTTAATCTCATATTGAAATTCCATGGCATACATTGAGTTATTATTACGAATAATTTTGAAAACTTATCAGAAGGTATGTTTCAAGAGACTGCACGAGGACAAAATAACTTTATTTTCAAGAAATTGAAGTCTACATTTAAACCGTTATAACTTGATGTGATGGTTTTCTGAGTCCCCACCCGCTTATGGACCCCAGATGGCGCATACAACGTACAAAGGCTGGCACCTGTTAGTAAGTTTCATTGAAATCTTATTGAATTTTCGTATTTTATAGTTTAATCAAACTTTTGAAAATTCGTGTCAACATCTATTTCATTATAACAAAAAAATCAGACGAAGTTTTATATATATTTCGAATTGGACAATTGCGAAGGAAGAGTGTGCCGATCGAGTGGCTCCGGCGACTGTTAAGTCCTTCTTCTTCTTCTTTTTGTAAGTCCTCCTCCCCACCCGCCCCCGGCCCTAAGTCCCCCGAAAAACCTGTCGGCCGACGGCCCCACCGGTCCCAGTCACACACACGAAATTATCCACCTTCGCAACGATTCGCACTGACCGAACACACAGGAATATGTACCCAATCATCGCCTTTGGGGATGCCTGAAGTTCGTACATTTTGGCCACAATAATAACAGAATTAATAAACACGACGGATATTAAAACGGTCCACGACTCCACAGCACTTGAAAGTATCAATTAATTAAATAGCCTCGACGAATATCTTGTGTACAGGAAATTGGAATTTTTTTTCGTTCAAATCGTAAGGTTCCGTTAAAATTGGCTATTATTTAGCAAACATTTTATTGCAGTTATTACTGCAACATCTGCCTAATATGTCGACATTTCGGGGGCCTAAGAAAGGCACCTATTTAACAACGAGCTAATTCGAATGACAAAAAGATTCTCTCAAACAACGGACTTTCGACAAGTAAAATATTTATTATTACGTACATATTTTATAAGTAAGTTTGAAATAATTTATTTTAAACTTCGTTTCCACTCTGGTTTCTGATTCTCGATATCGTTGGTAGCGATTAGTTAGAACAGGACGAAACAATTATACGAACCAATTATAAACTGAACTGCTATTGAACTTTAAAATGACTTCAACGAATTAACATAAAAGTATTTAAGGATGAAATTCCGCGAGGGTGTAATTATGTCACAATTACTATTGTTTAATGAACAAAGTATTTTTTTTTTTTTTATAGAAAACGTTTTGTTGGCATCCTACAGTAAGTTTTAGAGTGGAGTAAAAATAGCGAGTTTTTCTATTAAGCGCGTGACGGCCTCGAACGATGCGCCGGGTGCTAGTGCACCTGCCTCCTCCGTTAGTTACTGGCCGTTAACTATGAATACTGTACGTAGCAACTAACACGTCGAAAGATGTTCGAGGCGAATTAAATGTTCCGTACATGACGTACAGAAAAATTACAACATAATTTATAACATCAAACAACTCCCACAGTTGGGTAAGTCATCTCCGCACGAGCTCTTCTATTAAAATTGGTCGAAAATACTGTGGAAAAAATACTAATTTCTGTTTCAAATTCGCCTCAATTCGATGTCTCATTTTTTTTACATTCAGAATATTAACACTAGATTGCCGAAGGAAGTCATTTTGACTGCTTTTCAATTTCAATCAGAAAAACAATTGTGTATATAAAGACACATCTTCTTAGAATTTTGTGACTTTTTGTAAAACATGTAAATGCGTTTATAAATCATAGTAGTTGCCTCCCCCCCTCTTTAATTTCCGGTATATAAGTGTGTTATACCTGTCTTGCTGAAATGCAGTCATTTTGACTGCTTGGGAAATTTAAAAAATAAATGCCGAGCCGTACACAAATTGTGGAAGGAATATCACGACCGTTAACTTTTTCACTAGCATGTCACTCGCAACGAAATTATTGGCCAAAAAAACACTAGTTGGAACTATTAGGGGGAAATAAAAGAGAACTACCCAAAGCAGCCAAACAAACGAAGGATAACATGCCTCGTTTTTCCACTCTACTGTATAAATCGGAAAATTCTGTCAGTTACAATATATAAAAGCAATCCGAATAGAAGAGTATCTGTTCTAAGTTCCAGGCATAAATTTTTGAAAATTGATACAAGTAATAAGAAATGTTACCGGACTCTATTAAATTTTATAACAAAACAAAATTTGGAGTTGATATGGCGGATCAAATGGCCAGAAAATATACCGTAAAATCTAGTTCTCGTAGATGGCCCCTGCAAATATTTTTCAATATTTTAGATTTGGCTGCTATAAATGCTTGGATCCTTTACAAGGAAGCGACAGGAACACAAATACAACGAAAACAGTTCTTGTTTCAATTAGCAGAACAGCTTTCCACCGATTACAAAGCTGCAAGACAGAAAAAGTCATCAGAAAATGAAGACCCACAAACATCAAATACTACATATTCTATCAAACGAAAAATTTGTCAAGTACGACTTTGCCACAATAACAAAACAAATAATATATGTGAAAAATGTCACAAGTATGTTTGCGGAAGATGTACACATAAAAAGATTTCCACTTTCATTTGCTTAAAATGTTCAAATAATAATTCATAAATTATTTTTTCCTAGTGAAGTCAATTTTTTATTGTTAATACTTACTAATAACTTGTTGTATGACTGTACATAAAATAATAAATATTTAAAATTTATTTTAAACAAATTTCTTTACACATTAGTTATTCTTTCACAATGCAGTAATTTTGACTGCTTTGGGGCAATGGAGGTATATACAAAGTCTTTCTAGTGTTAAAAAAGGCGTTATCAATGTCTACAACCGCGGGCCGTATAAAATTCACGCTGACCCCCGACTGAGCGGGAATCGATACTTATTTTCGAATGCGACGGGCGGCCCCGTAAGCGAAAAAGATCAATCGACGGGAGAGACGGCGTTTCATTAACCGGTCTTATCGAGGGCCATTAATCGATATCTGGGGTCCAACGAACCCCGCGGTCAACGTTCAGCCTCGGAGGCCTTCCACCTACCGAAATAACATCGTTGCAGACCTCAGTTTTGCCCGAAGGAATTCGATGGGTCGCACCTTCAATATCAACATCATATTTAATGTTGACCAACTTTCCCGTGTATTGCTCTGAAAGGTAGTTTATTATCGTAGGTCCGTGATGTTTCTGTCTCCTCTCGCTGGTCTGGTCTTTTGCTAGACCGGTTTCGGCTGCTCGCCATCTTCAGTAGCGGTGTTAGCACTTTGGATGTTTTTTTGGGCATCCTCGCTGCTGAAGATGGCGAGCTCGTATTCCAACCCTCGCAGACCACAAAACAGGTATATTAAAGTAGTTTATTATCGATTATTATATTAATGTACCCATTCGTTATGGCTCGGTACGCATAAACTGTTCCGACTGTAAAGAAACTTTTGGAGCTTCTGGCCGTAATTAATATTTTTGACTAAAGTAATTTCACCCAAAATGAAGAAACTCTTGTACCGTATAGAAAAATATAGTTCGTGCGATTCCCCTTAATTCGGTTATTTATTTTGAATATTTACTCGGACCACTAGCCGTTCCAATTCTAGCAGATATATCCAAGCTTTTCACCAACAACACCAACCACATTCAGCAATTATCCATTATGTGCCAAAATTGTACTGATTTATGTTATGAGTAACATTATATTGTGCGGTCATGGCGTGAGATTCTGATACGAATATAATAAAAATATTAGCAACATTAAATAAATAATATTGTTCGTGCCGTCTGTCATGCGTAAGTACCAAATTACAGTCGGAAATCATTCTATATAGCTTAGTACCAAATAATGAAACCATTTTTCAAACCCTCGCATACTGCCAGAAGTACACTTTAAATCTATTGTATGTTTCTAATGGTTTATGCTAATTTTAAAATTGAATTGCAACCACTAATCTGACCTTATATGAGCGAAGAGCATGGGTCGTGGCCGTTTAAACGCCGCCGCCCTCCTGGGATAGTTCCGTCCTTGGTTCGTGAACGGAAACGGGGGACTCGTTTTATTCACTTTATTCATTTATTTACCCTTTTTCTCGTCCTCAACGAATCACGATTCGCGGAGATTGAACGCTGCGAAGCGGCATTGGCGCGCTACGAACCGAACGCTATTTTCTCACACAGTTCAACGTCGCGATTTCTTTTAAAGATCGATCGTCACAATACACGAATGATGGATTCGAAAACATATCTTAAGTGAATTATAAATACACCTTTACTTTGCTTTTTAAACCTTCTTTTATTTTGTACAATCAACATTGAATGTTATAAGTACAAATGCTGTATGTATTTGTTTTTCACACGTATTTCGTGATAAAAGGAACCACCCAAAGATGGCACTTTTGACACAAGAACAATTATGGTCTAAGGGCTAGGAAGATCTCTAGACCAGCGGCGTTTAAGCTGACGCGGGGGGGGGTAATGGATGGATAAGAGAGGAAAGGGACTGAACGAGTGGATTAGGATGAGGAGAAAGGTGGGAGTGGAACTTCAGGAACCGGGATTTTGCGACTTCGTCGACTGTCGGTATGTTGAGGTCATGGTGGATTGTGCGGTTAGAAACATACCAAGGAGCATTAAGGATGGTCGGAAGGACTTTTGACCGAAATCTCTGGATGCGAGCGATGTTGGATGTCTCGGTGGAACCCCTTAGTTCTATACCGTATGTCGGTTTAAGAATCGCTTTGTATATTGTCGGTTTGTTACATAAGGTCAATTTTGATGTCCGTTTTAGTAATGGTCTTAAAAGTCCAAATTTTCAGTGTAAGTTTTTTAGTTGAGAATTTTATTTAACGGTGTAACGGTAAGTGCGGAATAAATTCGATAGGCTATAGTGATTAGGCTAACGTTTCCGAATATCCGTTCCGGTGCATTTAAGTTTGTAATATAATTTTTCTTGGAACCGCGAAGGAAGTCGGCCGCCGTAAAGACACCCCTTGCGCGCAAACGGCCCGTGAATCGCGCTGAAACCCACTAATTAGTCGCTTCAATTACACCAACGTTTTATTTTCTGCGGTTGTCGAACGCGGGGTTGTCTTGCGGTGGGCTGTGTAAATAACTTAGCGGCTCATAAACAAACCGCTTTCGGGCTCAACGCCGATTTCATTCATGAAACAAACGGCAGATTAAATGGATATAACACTTATTACGCGGCGAAATCGTGGTCTGGACTACATTCATGATGTATCAAATGCTTGCAGTATAATTGACTGTAGTGTCCCACAATTCTGTCATATGATCGGCCGGATAAAAATATTTATATTTATTTATCAGTAGTATTAAAAAAAAGGTTAATCATTACTAGTTCAGAGTACCTGTTTTGTGGTCTGCGAGGGGTTGGAATAACGTGGATTTCGTGTGTTTCTGTCTCCTCTCGCTGGTTGGCTGCACTGACAGTATAAGTGACAGTGACAGTGCAGTGGGGATGCCCAAAAAAACATCAAAGCGCCAAAAAGTGACTGAAGATGGCGAGCAGCCGAAACCGGTCTAGCGAAAGACCAAGCCAGCGAGAGGAGACAGAAACACACGAAATCATTACAATAAAGTACGGAACGATAAGAATATTTAAAGATAAACAATTTTAAAATTATTAAAAAAGTCAAAAATCTCGTGATCTTAGGAATTTTCGTTACAATATCACGATTTTGGCGTACAACCTGGATGGATCAAAGGTTTGAATGTTCCCAGCATATATTGTAAGACCGTGACGATATTATATTTATGCAGAGGCCAATATCTTCTGCAAAAACTGAATTCAATGTGCAGGCTCACAGGGCGAATTCCACCGCCTCTCTTAATTAGAGACGGATTCTCAGAACCCCAGTAATTGCGTGATGATGAGTTCTTTTCACGCGTTTTCACCCGCAATCCCCGGCCGAGCGAGGCGATTAGGAGGCTCCGTACTTTATATATATTGTATTAATGCATTGGGCCATTGTTGTTGAACTCGAGCAAATTAGCCCCGATTTCACTCCCCGGTGTCAATTCCTGAATCGAAGACGAAACACGTCGAAGGAGGAAAGCGAATTTCTAATTATTCGGAAATCGAAAGTGAATCAAGGCTAGCGCCCACGATACCTCGCCCCGGTAAAAGTTAATTGAACTGATAATTTTTACTTGTGTTTTTTTTTAATAACGGCGATAAAACCTTGATGGAATATTTGCAACGTGGGAAGTGGACGGTAAAATGTTTCTTGTTCAAATAAATAAAATATAAGCATTAGGAGCCGTCTTCTACAAGTAGAGAGAAACACCGAGGTGAAAGATAAGATACTTTATTATCGGATTGTTGTAACTTTTAAACTAAGCAATATTTATTTATCCTTTTTTTAGGTGGCATATTTTACATTGTTTGTATTCAACGAAGCATCGCCCGACTCCACGCACTTACTACGTCCGATTACTTCTTGTGGGCCACAATGCGATTAAATAATTATAATTTGTGTTTAAAAGTTTGCATAGTGATGGCTATGGCAGGGGTTTCGTGGAAATAAGATCGGGTAACACAGCCCGAGTTCAGTAGCTCCGTAGTTTCCATACAGTTGCCAGCTTCGGACGACCTCCAGAGAGTTAGAGCAATTGAAAGGTCCGATTCCGATTCGAAATATGAATATCGGAAGGTCGACCGGTTCGGGGGGAACAGCTGGGCCGTTTTCACAGAGTGCTGAAACCCCACGACGGAACGAAAGCACGGAGGAGGCGACAAGGGACGATTACTGAGCGGGGTCGTCCTTGACTTATCGACTGACGCTTTCATTATCTAAAACGCCCGGCTTTCTGTTTTCGTTTTTTTTTCCACGCCGAAGCTAAGTCGCTACTTCTGTTCTGAAGTTGGCCGGCAACATACTGACGAAGCGAAGTAGCGGCGATAAGTTTACGGAGAGTGCGGAGTACCGCTAGGGCCGTTGAAAAAAGTGAGAACTAAAAATTGGCCAAATCCGTGAACCATTTTTTCCGTTTACGCGTTTCTACCACACGGCCTCATTATACCACCGACAGAGGATCAGAGAGAAAGACGCCATCCAAGTTGAGGCATCATTTTTTATTTTGTCTTCCCTCTGGGTAACCCAAGATCCAATTTTCTCAAATAATTTATAAAAAACGGCATTCATAGACACAAAAATGGCACTTTTAAACACAAAAATCTCCCAAAAAAGCGGTTTTTAGGCCCAAAAATGCCATTATTATACGCAAAAATGGCATTTTTAGACACAAAATTGACCCAAAAATGCGGTTTTGGCCAAAAAATAGCATTTCTATACTCAAAATTGGCCCAAAAATGCAGTTTTTAGACCCAAAAACGGCAAATAATTTATAAAAAACCTGCTATGCTACGAAATATACAGTACTACAACCACGACGATATTAAACTGGCCAAAACTATAAGACAATAAATTCTTCAATCATAATAAATTAAAAAACAGTAAAACGGTACCCGGAGTACCTGTTGCTGTTACAGTGTTACATTCAATGAACACGAAAATTGATGCTTCGTCTTGTGGATGATGGATGAAATAATAACGACTGATGTAAGCATTTACTGTTAACTTAAAAAGTGGAACACAGTTTTAAAATAATGACTATCGCTTGTAGCACAAATTGCTCCGACGTGCAATATATAAATGAATTTGTACGTTATAAAAATCATTCGTAATAAAGATCATATCGTGAAACCAGAACTGCCAAATGTTATGTGCGCGGGTTCGTCGATGTTTGGGGCGGGGGGGGGAAACCCTAAAAGGAATCCGCCAGCTAATAAGTCCGTCAGCAAACTTAGTCCACAGGTACTTATCCGTCCTCCACCGCACGATACATAACAATGTACGAAATGAATAATTCGAATCTTCTCCCGTTCACTGTTTGTTCGATTTCAGTTCGTATCGAATGGAGCTCAGCGGGCAGCCCAAGATGACGAAAGATGTTTGCATTGTAGGCAAACAAATTAACCAAAATTTGCGATTATTCGCAAATGTTATTGAATTTTGGATTAACAACATGTGGACTGGACTAGGTTTTGACGTTTCGCCGTCATCAGTCCTACGGTGCATTCAAGTTCTACTGTCCCTAAAGAAGCCGAAGGCAGATTAGCGGCTCAGTTCGATGGAAAAATTTAAAATGTTCAAGGCCGTGTTACGAACTACATCAATGAATATGAGACTAACGCCACTTGCAAGTCATTGTTAACGTTAAATTATATTTAATTGTAAGGCATCGTTTAGACCTCGTTAGCCCGATGATTCACTCGGTGGATCGCAGACGTCGGCCAATTTCTAGTTCAAAAAATTCGATCTGTAACTTTTCAACCCCCGGCAAACGGCCTATATATGAAGATACGAAAAAAAAAATGGTACACTGATTTCTTCTGTACAAGTCCGGAGCGCAGAAATAATGTTCATTATAAAGAAAGTCCGATGCCAAGAGCATAGTAATTATCGATACGATTTTCCCTGCAGATGCTAATAACGATAATCAATCTGGGACGGCCTATAATTTCGAACGAGAACGGCCCGGCGGTATTTCGATTAAAAAATTATTACAAACAGAAAGTATAAATTATTTTAAAATGCATGCATTACACAGCGAGAGCGATCCTTGAGTGAACGCGGACGTGTACAGGGTGACTGTTGGACCAGATTTCCTAGCGGTGCGCACCGTTAACAATTGAGTTATAACGCGTGTCACTTTATCGGACACTTGTAATGGCTTAAATTATAGACATTTGCCGTTCTGAAATTATATTGCCCCAGGCATAGAGCTATGAATAACAGTACTAAATAAATATGTGAAGCGAGAGATTGCACTGCAATTCTGTAATGCAATATTTTTGTCGCATAATTAGAAACTATCGATAATTCAATTGTCTTTCCCAACAAAGTATCATCTCGTGTACCACATTGGGCTAACTCAGTAATTCGTTGTCATTTTTAAAATTGAAGAATAAAAATTTTTCCTAAACAGTATACCGAGTAAATTTTGGTGCAACAGTATCGAGATTCACATATAAAACATCAGAGATGTATCATTTAGTAGATAAAATAAATAAATTCTAATTAATATCAATCGTCATCAACCACGTTTGACTATTCAGTTTTAAATGCCTGACTTCATTACGAACTTCATTACCTGTACCTGAACAATTGTACTTCCATGCACCTGCCCTGATATTAACATACGTCATACGGACCTCATTACCGAAGGAGAAAAGCAGTTTGTTACATTCCACGTACTTAGAATCAGAGTAGTACTCCTGAAGAATCGACAGTTTTAAAACTAATTCAGGAGTCTATTACTAAAAAAATTAGAGGAAACAAAAAGAAGTGTAAATAAATTCCGTACAAACAATGAGCTAAATTAAGTAAATTTTCGGGAGCAATGATTTGTATGTATTATTATTTTATCCATATTAATGTCCTGACAGTAACTAACTCATATATCAAGAATTTTAATATCTCAATTGGAGAAGAATGGAAATTTTAGTTCTGACATAATCAGTAACCCAGTATCAATTTCGTATTTTCCAATTTAAAGAATTAACAAGAAATATGAGTCGGTATTACACTGTCGTGTTTTCATCTGCAAAATACAACAAAGCCATAAAACAATTTGAAACTAATGGTGTCCATAAAAGCGATACACGGGTAAAATAAACTGTGTGTGCCAGTACAGTATATGTGCAGATTTTAAAAATTCCCATTCTCTCTTCACGTATTTCTTTATGAACCGCAATAGATGAAAACTTAGAGATGCAAACACTGAAGCTCACATGAAAAGGAGTGCTTCACAGGAGGAGGACAGTGAGGTTGCACATTTTCAACAATTCAGGACTCAACTATCAACAATAGATTAAAGGGCTAGGTATAAAACCGGCCATTATAACCGAAACCAATATTATAAATTTTTTTACTTTCGGCCGGAGAGGTTAATGTTTTTTGGCTATTATTCTAGAAAAGCTTCTTCAATTTTTTTCTGTAACAGAACTGCATTGATTTCAAATTGCGGTGTACTTTATGAATATTCTGGGAAAAATATGCGTAAGCCTTTAGATATGCATAGGGAACGGTGATATTCAACCGTGAATTTCTGTGAAGCTGATCGCGTAAAAACGTTGTTTTGGCGTTTTCCAAAATTAGTTTTCGCTTTCTCGTGGGTTATAATAAAGAGAGTGAGAAATACTTTTTTGACTCCGAGATATGTTCAAATTGTTGGAACTTCATGCGTCCGAAGTTTCCTCTACCGTTTGTAATTCTGTTCAGTGATATTGCTGAGATGCATTTTAAATAATAACTGACCTATTGTGCCTCTTGTTCCTGATGCTGGGTCCTCTCTTGATGAAGGGGAACGCCGACCTCCGTTCGCTCCCCATTTTTCGGCCCGCAACTTCACGCCGTCGAATCCGCGGTCATATTCCCAGCCCGGGATAACACTTATTTTGTTTTTTTTTTTAAATTGTACGCAATATTGAACGGCAATAACAGAAACAGCACTCCGAATACAGGCGGCACTTGGAGAGAATGAAAAATAACTGAAAAAATTATAAAAAAAATCCTGGTTTGTTTGTGTATACTCTGAGTGGGCACCGAGACTCGCGCTGATCCGAACTCGTCCCCAGCGACACTGAAGAATGGTGGGCTGGCCGGCCACTACGGGAACGGGAGAGAGAGAGAGAGGGGTAGAGAGAGGGAGTGAGGGAGGAGAGAGAGAGAGAGAGAGAGAGGGAGGGAGAGTGTGACGGCGGAGTGTGGAGGGGAGAGAGACCGCACTAACAGAACCGGCTTTCATCCTGCTCAGTCACAAAGCCGAACCAACAGATGACTGTTCCCCCCCGGCTACAGTATTTTAGCAGACTAAAAGCAGAGCTGGAAAAGCGGAAAAACGCCTCAAGTCAATGTGCTTCCGTGTTTAAGAACCAGAAATAAAGCAATAACAATTAAAGTTAGATTCCGCGTGTTGCTGTCTCCTCTCGCCGGTTTGGTCTTTCGATCCACCGGTTTCGGCGGATCGCCGTCTTCAGTTGCGGTTTAAGTTACTATGGCACTTTAGATGTCGCAGTACACGTGACAGTGACACTGCAGTGAAGATGCCCAAAAAACATCCAAAACCTATCGCCTATAGGCAAGTTACACTTGCCCTGTGAACAGGGGGTTGAAAATCGAAAATTTAGGTTTTGAAAAATATTTGTCGATCCGCCAAAAATCTAAAAGCCTAAAAACCGAATTTTTGGGCCAATTTTGCGCCTAATAACTGCATTTTTTGTTCGATTTTTCGTCTAAAAACTCAATTTTTCAGCCTGAAAACCGCATTTTTGGGCCAATTTTTCGTCAAAAACCCTATTTTTGGGCCTAAAAACCGCATACTTGGGCATTTTGCGCCTGAATCACCAGTTTTGGGCCGAAAATAAGCATTTTTGGGACTAAAAACAGCATTTTTGGGCCGATATTGCGCATAAAAACCGAATTTATGGCCGATTTAACCACTAAAAACCTCATATGTGGGCCTAAAAACCGCATATTTGGGCCGATTTTGGGCCTTAAAATCGAATTTTTGGCCGATTGTGCGACTAAAAACCCGATATTTGGTCCTAAAAACCGCATTTTAGATTTTACATTGGCCTATCTCCCAGTCCGAACGGGTTTCGAGCTCATTCCGGAAACTTCGTCTAACCCATCATGTGCGACGGGTCTCAAGCTTTTCCGCGAATCGCAATGCCCATCGGCCGCCGATAGTTGAAGGGCGTTTTCCCGTTTAAGGTCGGTCCGCTTCCAGTTTTCTTTAACATTTAGCCGCGGAGAGCGGAGCTATATTCAGATTTCTCCTCAGGCAAAGGTCAGAGCTGGAGTGTGGCTGGAGGGATGGAGAGAGGGAGTGATGATGGAGGGAGGGAGGGAGAGAGGGAGGGCCTCAGCCGCTGTTTCTCACAGGCCGCGAGTCTGTGTGTGTGTGTGTGTGTGTGTGTATCGCTCCCCGCTATCACGCCCACTTATATGAGTAATCCCACTAGTAATCCACAATGCAAATGTAGCTACGCGAAACACAACAGTGTCCAGCTCACAATTCGCAGGCCGGCGCCTATTGTAGGCTCCGGCCAATTTGACAATGACAAGATGACCTCTTGTTCAAGATAAGAGCAATCACGAAGTCTTTAAGCGGGCTTAAAGGTTACTCATCGGTAACAGTGAAGGTCGTGTCACTGCATTAATATACCACTGGTAGCTGTGATAATCCAGTAAACCAATAACCGACCTATTCAAGGTTGAGCCGATGATTAAGTGATACTAATCACTAATTACTAATCCTCTGTGACCGGTTTCGACCTTTCAACCGCCGTATTCCAATATTAAAATCTGGTTTCGTGAATGTTCACGGTCGTATTTGTTCATTTTTGCCCAGTTTCGTCATCGGCGTCTGTTGCAGCCGCAGTATAACGTCACCGCTATCGCAGCTAATATCAATGCAACGTAATCACTACCGGCGATGTGGCCGAGACAATAACGATTTTCGACGGAAAATCACTAGGGTTATTTTATATAGTCATGTTGAAGAATGAAGTAAAATAATGTGAAATAAAACTGAATATATATGTCTAGCATTTTGGAATTTTTTCATACATCAATTAGCTTTTAACGGTTCAACAAATTATGCCATTATCGTCCATTTTTCATGTACTTCATAACTCCTTCCTACGTATATAAATATTGTCGTGATTTAAAATAGCCCGAAATTTATTGTCGGGGGCGTTTTTCGTAAATCGAAAGCGGACCTGGCCTTCGGCAAAAAGGGGATCAATCGCGGTCATGATATTTCATGATCGTGAAAAAAAACAAATCTGCCTCCAGTTTTCATACTATTTACACGTTTTGAGGCGGTGGAGGTCAGTAGAAAAAAACGTATCTCCGAGCTGTCAGGGCGTTTCCACTATATATTGGGAAACGCTACACAAATCACCTTTTTCCTGTGGGGTAAGGAAGGCGTAAAAATATTAAGGTGTCTGGGAATCCGAAAACAACAAATTTAGGGACTATAGTTCAACATCAGATACACACTTTATCCTTAAGTATTTAAATCATTACGACTTTGACTTAATTGATCATAATTTTATTTGATTTCTCAAACATTGTAATTATTCATTTTTAATACCTATGCGGATATGAGTATATTCGTACCATGGGAGTACACACGTATATATGTGTAGAGGCCTTGTATTTTCAATAAAACTGTTCGAATGAAATTTTCAAAATATATATATCTGAAAATGGTAAGCCGTGAGAGCTGCAATATGTACAAAATACTGTATGTGTATAAGTACAAAGACAAGTATTCCAAATTGTATAGCTCAGGGGATGGGCTAGGATTCCGGTATAAAATTTTTATCTGTCAATTTTGGGTTATGTACGTTTACAATACATGTTACTATGTGTTATCAAACAAATATCCTGTAGGTATTTAGGTAACTGAATAAATATAGTCATTAATTATATGATGCCATTAGACTGGGGTAGTTAGTTGGTTCCCGTATGTGCTTTTCAGTAAGGTCTTCCACGATCAGTCCTTTCGAGGTTTTTAATAGGGAAGCCTTTTTTTCGTTCCAAGCACAATTTATATCGTCACAACTGAGGAGAAGTAACAAGACACTACAAGAAACGGTAGTAATTACCGTAGGCGACTGGCGATATGGGCGACCTTTGGAAGTAGTTCACCCGTACATTGTGTACAGGGGGCCCTTTTTCTTGACCTTTAACCGTGTTTGATCTGACGCCGATCCCTCCCCCTTTAAGGTCGGCGGTATTATCGATCAATCGCCCAACCTAACACAATAAGAAAGGCGGCGTTCCCTGTTTCAAAACCGGGTCTGATTTTATTCGGGGGAAAGCGATTTGAGAAACGTAGAAAAATAATACAGCGAAAAACTAGACCGAAATGCAACCGGTTATGAAGTTGAAAAGGCCCGTTGTTGCCGGTGACCATGTTCAGGGGGGAAGAAAATTGTATGAAAAAAATATCGACATTACATATTTATATTTACTGTTTTACGCTTCTCTGCGTAATCATCCATTCATTATTCATGTGACTCCTAAACAATATTCAAATAAGGGATAATTGATAAAAAGAAAGATACAAATGGAAATGAAATCGAACCCGAAGCGACGCTTCTGTAGGTTTGCGAATGGCAATGACAGAAAAATGCACAAAATTCACATCATTAGTAATTTGACTGTAGATGTTAGGTGAAATGACAACTAATCGGATTGCTACAGTATAATCCATCAACTCAAGATACTGGGCATAATTACAACATTTTTAAATTTTAAGTCACGACTACAATTTTATAATTATATTAGGGTACCCAAAAGTAATCAACATTTTGAATTTGGAATTCATTTTATATTGTTAAAAAGAAACTTTAATTATTAATCTACTATATATTCAGCAATATTATCGACAACTCTCTGCCACTTTTCCGGCAAATTTTTGATTCCCCTCTTGAAGAACAACTCAAGACCAAAATACATCTTATCAAATTGTTGATTACTTTTGGGCACACGTAATATTTAGTGGATTGGAGCCTTTGATGGCACTATCGCTCCTGTCCTATGGAAATGTTTCTGTTTCATTTCTTACCGGGAATTCTGTTGTGTAAGCTTGATTATCAGTTAATTGTGTTGTCCGCTGATCGATTTCCGATCTACAGCAACGATTCGAAAGCAATCGACGCGTTGCGGTCGTAAAACACGTCCTAGTGAGGGGCGCGGAATTTCAGTCGGAGTGTCCAGAGGAAAAGGTCATGCGGCTGCGTCCAATAGCAATTACTGCCGATATGCCCTGTTACAGATATCGGTGGCATTAGACCCGGGGGCGGTTATTGCGCTGCCGAACGACACGAGTTGCCGAAGTTGAACACCGTGTCATTAAATCGCGTACAATTAGTTAGCGAAGCAATTAGCGATCAGTTGAAAGTCATGCTGTACAACGATGGGAGCTTCAGTTTACATGCACTTGACGTTAACAAGCCTGGGGCTATAATGTTATAAAATACACTAATTTACTTCACTTGCTTCACTAATTTACTGTAGTAACTCTACTGAGGACGGCGAGAAGCCGAAACAGGTCTTGCTTGACGATAGCAAAAATTATTAGATGAGATTTTATCTGAGGGCTGCTCAAATTGTTCATCATTAGTGGACAGATGCCCTCAACACAACGGACTTGCTGAAGACGTTTTAACTGTTCTTCTGTAGCCGACTCCGTCCAGACAGAGAAATTCTCGGTAATTTCGGTATTCGAGATTTAAAAACGGCCTCCGATCGCAGACATCTGGCCGAAAGGAGATTGAAAAAAAAGCAGAACAAGGATTTTTCCAGGTACGGCGAAAGAACAAGCGAGAAAAGTATAATTTGCGACCGCGACAATAGAATATCGGATTTATTTATTTTGTCAGATTCGCATACAATAGATACGTATTTTTTTTTATCTCCTCCAGAGGAGATATAACCGCGTGGGAGGTCCTTCTGGAGAACGAATTGAAAAATGCAAATGAGTCCCAACCCCTCCTCCCACTCCCGCCCCCGGCCTACCATCAGCATTTGCATTGATACGCGGGGTCCCGCTTGGAACGGCGATGTGCAATAGGGGTGGTCTCAGTGTGTTTAAAACAGAGAAATTTATGGTTGTCAATGGGCGCCGGAAACTCATTTACGATCGTAATTCTCGGGATTCGAAGCGTTCCTCCCATTTTCGGATTTTTCAATCGGCCTAATCGAAATTGTGCGATCCAATTTGAAGCAGCCAATACACGCCGGACCACAGTTCTTTTAAGGCAGAAATATTTCCAATCGCTTCAATGAATTCGTCCCTGCCATTTACGAGGTATACGTAATACTTTCATATTTCAAATATCACCACTCTTGCTGAGGACACGAAGATGGATGTACTCCCAAAGTCCTGGAGCTAAAGTTCCTGAGAAGGTCCTTCTTTGGGATGAAGTTGAAGCCGCTCAACTGGATTAATGAATGGAATGGAAAAAATTTATTAAAATTATCTTCTACCTAGACGGTCATGTCAGCGATCATCGTTGACACCCGTTGTACCTATAACTAATATAATTAACTTGCACAATAAAAAAATTTTATTATTAGTAAGTTATGGTTGGATAGCAGTACTTCCCATTGACCATTACCCTGCTGACGGTGGCGATAAGCCGTATATATACTCGAATATCATCGTTTTTTAATTTTAAAGAGGGAAATCTATCAATTTTATGTAACTCCTCGCCTGATTCGATGCTGTTATTGGGACCCAATTCTCTAGACCCTGAGATAGTTCCAGGTCCCTAATGACTTCCATCCTCGGCTACCGGTCTACAAGAGATGTTGGGCATGTGATTTTTCTACCTGCCCGACGGTTTGTGGGGGGACGGCAACGCGTTGCGCCCGCAGGTAGCCGTAACCGACCACAAAAAGGTACCGAAACTCGGGGATTTGGAACCGGCTTTTTCCCCCAAGAAATATGATCAGCTGCCTGAATTGTTGTCTCTCTCTCTCGTAAACATTTTTTGAAGCCTCTATTAATTTGTTTCGCGGGCACCTTTCTGCATTGGAAATAACCAAAACGCCGTTATTACGGGTGTTAATTTCTGGTTGTAAATTTTAAGGTTTTGAAGGGCAGAAATTATTTAGTTGGACAAGCATAGAGGAATACTGCGAATTGGGTATTTATTACTGAACTATATTTTGCTTTCAAGACATTAACCGATTTATAGTCCGTAGATTTTATGTTGAAGTTGTTCATTATCAGTTCCAATTAATTGTTTTTGGATAAACTTATCCATTCAAATTACAAATTTTCTAAAATTGCTAAAATGAGACTAAAATGTAGAAGAATCGAGACATAATACACAACAAATTAAATGACCCCTGGATCTGGCTGTACCAAGGCGGACTTCATTTCTAATTTCTGAGCGCCGGAAAAAATGCATGTCGGAAATTACGCTGCTTAATCGGCGGACTCTTGACCTTTAAATTATCCCCAATCTCAAGTACACCGCTTTTATACGCCCTCGGTCGAGAATACTCTCGGGGGTCACGTACTTAATTACTTCCTCTCTTCGGGACAGGCAATCCATCATAATTACGCTTTCACGTTGCTCGGGTTGTACAGGGGCAAGGTGTCTACTCTGATAGTTGCCAAACGATAAAAACATTGGGGGAAAAAAAAGGAGGCTTTATCTTCGACCATAGGGGGACATCAGAAGTCGATAACGTGGGCAGACAAATTTTTCTTAATCTGGATACAACTGAAAATAATTTCCTGTATTACATTAATTATACTTAAGAGAAGATTTAGGTCATAATTTTGGGGGTGTTAGTGAGTATCCATTTGTACGAATGAAGGCTCTTGTAATCGTTTCCAGGAGCTACGTCATTGGGTGAATAACGCCGGTGAGTGAATGGGTTTTGCACAATCGGTTACCCGGAGGCTGTTCCGGTCCGGCGGCCATTCGGGTACGACACGAGAACGGAAGCCCGCGATATTATGTGTCGCAAGAGTACGGTAAGTACACACACAAGTATTGTGTTCGTTAGGTGTTCTCGTCGCGCGTTACATAGACAGTTACAGACTTCGCTTTCGATGGGGAGGAAAATGGCTGCACGAAATAATGAGCTGGCCCGTGACAATCGATATAAAAATATATCCAGTATAATCACTGATATCTATATTTGTGCACCTTCTTCGGTTAGTTGGCTAAATTATACTGAAATATGCTATTAATAAATACTGTACAACAGTGATATAACTGGGGGGAACGCCTGCGATTTCGAGTAGGCGAAAGGCGTGTACGGGTTAAGGCCAAATAGGACTTTGGAGACCGAGTGATGACAAATTAGATAACGCATTAACCTATCGTTGTAGGGCCGTATTAATACGGCTGTCCGTTTGAACAACGCAATCGCGACGTTGTTTAAAAGAACGGAACAATAGTTGTAACTTACGGCCGCGCATTTATTTAATGGGGACCAGCTCGTGTTTTTAGATTCGTTCATTTATTGCCGATCAGTACCGCGGCTGAATATGAAAGATGCCCCCATCGGGCGGCGACCATTGGGGTCTCTCTCCTTTATTCTCGAGGTTGCCACTCCTCCTCCGAAGACCTCTTGAATGGATAATGGCGGTCTCGGCCTCGGAGTTCTCGGCTTTAATCTGAAAATTATTCAGCCCGACCTAGGCCCAGACGCATCGCTCACCTCCCTCCCCCTCTTGAAGGCCATCGTGCACGAGACGCTTTCAATGGATATCATGTATTGCATGTCAATTCCGTTTTTATTGTACAGAACCGGTCTAGGAAAAAAAAATCCGGCGAGAGGGGACAGAAGATCGAGAAAATTACTGTAAGATCACATAAGACGTATTAAAAAATATTACAAACCGACAAAGATATATTGAAAAAAGTATTAACTGTAACTAGTTTAACATACCTGTTATGTCCTCTGCGAGGGGTTGGAACACCGTAGATTTCGTGTGTTTCTGCCTAAGTGCCTAAGTGCGTAACACCGCTATTGAAGATGGAGAGCAGCCGAAACCGGTCTAGCAAAAGACAAACCAGCGAGAGGGGACAGAAACACACGAAATCGACAGTATTAACTGTAAATTTTGTTCGAAAACACCTCGGCTTCATACACAGCCTCCAAGTTTCTGCGCCATCCCGAAAATTTGAAATTTAATTAACAAATAGGATTTAATCAACAATGAATATGTGATATACTGTATGAGATATATCATATTAAGACTTAGGTTCAATATCGTTATGACGTTAGCGTATATTTCTCAGTTATCAAACCGTAGGCGGTTTGATAGATCGGACTCTTACAGTAATTATTACCAATACGTTTGCACAGACAGACCGTATGATGTATACCGGGTCCATTCACTGCGATAACTAAATGAGAGTAATGAATGTTTTCCATTTGAGCTCAATTGAACGCCTGAGACATTCATTAAGAAATGCAATCATCGAACAGGCATCCGGGTTAAAGTGGGGTGTGGTTGGCGGGTTGAGGCGGACCTCTCGCTCAAGGTTCAAGCCTCCAAGTCCCCGGTTCCAAGTCCTCCTTTGTCCGTACCCCTCAGACGGGGGTCTATCGCCGGGGGGGGTCTTGGCCGATATTTTCGAAGGAAAACGTCCTTGTGTAACCGCCCCAACCTATAGAATTATCCGCAATGAGACGAACGTTATAAAATCGACCAACGAAACAACTAGGAATACATTTAGAGTCATTCTCGAGTACGAATCCAACCCATTCCTGATTTGCGACCAAAATAAATTATATATATTTATCCAACTATATACATTGATTCCTCGCGACTAACATAACCTTTCAACCAAATTTCTCCTTACCTCTCATTACTCTCAGTACTAATTTCTTCAGTTCCGGAGTTATTCCTATTCCCTTCGAATTCGAATTGATTGGGGGGTAGTGTAACCCGCAAAAGAATTATAAACGTATTATTGACGTCTTAAAATAAGTTATTTGGAGATAATACACCAGTAAATTTAACTAAAGGACGCAGGAATTATAATGTCCGAGAACAGTATCGAATATGAAACGTGAGGCTGGCTGATGAGAAAATTTTTTTTTAACCTTTTTTATTTTTGTACAATCAACTACATATAGTTATTGGTACAAATGTTCAGTGTTTTCTATTCACGTGAATGTGTCGATAAAAGGGGCCACCCAATTATGGCACTTTTGTCACGTGAACAGTTTACGGCTTCGGACTAAGAAGATCTCTGTGCCAGTGGCGTTTGAGCCGACGCGGGGGAGATAATGGATGGGAAACAGAGGAAAGGGACCCTGAAACGAGTGGATTTAGATGTGAGAGAGGCGGAGTGGAATTTAAGGAAGCGTGATTTTGCGACTTCGTCGACTGTCGGTATGTTGAGGTCATTATGGATTGTTCGGTTAGAAACATACCGGGGGAGCATTAAGGATGGTACGAAGGACTTTTGACTGGAATCTCTGGATGCGGGCGATGTCGGATTTCTTGGCGGAACCCCATAGCTCTATTCCGTAAGTCCATGTCGGTTTTAAAATAGATTTGTATATTATCAGTTTGTTGTCTGTTGTAAGTTTTGATGTCTTTTTCAAAAGAGGTCTCAGCAGTCCAAATTTGCGATTGAGGTCTGTTCTTTTGAGTCGCGTATGGGGATTCCACGTGAATATTTTGTCTCTGTAGAGCCCCAGGTAGCGAGCCTGCTGTTGGGTGGGAATAGGAGCATTGTTGAACTGAACAGGAGGGCAAGGCTGTCGACGAAAATTTGGTCTAGGTAATTTATATTAAAATGATACTGGGTATCCTACGTCAGTCGAACTTTCGAAAGGTCTTCCAGACGGATTTAATAGGTCTATTTAAAAACTACAATTTTTTAGATTGTATCTAGTGATGCTCTTACTTAACACTCACTCACTGAACTCTTGAAGGAGAAGCCACCCAATGATGGTACTGCTCCTGCCCTTACTCAGGTCGCTTTTCGGGAAGGTGATTGTAGAATTCTCGAACGCTCATTGTGAATTATTCTGTTAGAGACATACGGTGGGGCGTTGGTAATTTTACGAAGGATTATGGATTGCAAGTATTGAGTCTATAAGAATTAGACGGCTCGGTGGATCCCCACAGTTCGATTCCGTAGGCCCAGATAGGTTTCAGTACGCAGTTGTAAATTAATAGCCGGTTCGTGAGTAGTAGTTTGGATCTGTAGTCGAGGAGTCTTAGTAATAATTTGTAGCGTCGTTTCCTTTCTGTACGTTTCAGTCTTGTACTCGATTTTCAATAGGAAGTTGGGACCGGTTCAGGAAAACGGGAGGACAAGTTGCTCTTCTCAAAGTAAAAGTAACGCGAAGACTTTTTGGCAATTGAACTTAATCCTCCATTTCCTGTACCAACTTTCTATGAGGTAGAGGTGTTTTCGCTGGGAGTGAATAGGCGATTTAAAGTAAGTTTTTCGCCCCGGACGAAATTCAAGGATACCCCGCCGCCGTGGTATATGCGTTAAAATCACCCACACGGCGGGTCCGCCCACAGTCTGCCACCGGCGCTGCAGCCGCTGCAGCTCCGTTGTGCAACACCCGGGCCACACGGTTCATTGCCTCCTTGGCTAATATACCTCTAAGCTAATCCCCCGTCTATATTTAGCCGACACGGGAACAATGGGCAGACCGATTTTCTTTAAAGATATCGAAACCTAAACTTGAACTCTTAATTTTTAATAGAAACAGGAGTCAAACTCCTCGATTCCTGCTTGCAACAAGCTGATATTACACATATAACTAGTTTCTCCAAAGTTCGCTTTTCAATCAGCCAGAAGCCTTTTCTTAAAACAATACAGGATCGGAAGTAATCGTTACAGGATTTCTTGTTCCTAATTTTTTACCCTAAAAATAATCATTTTGACGACCTTAATTAAGCACAAATAATAAATATTTAGCGGCAAAAAGTTTTACAAGCTTAAAGTTTATAATTTAGAAAATATATATTCTAAGAAGATCTAATTCAATATTTGATGATCTGCTTCATCGACGTACAGTATTGCAATTGCTATTATGCTAAAAGAGCGGTATAGTTTCTCATTTTTTATTTTTTTTCCTAAATTCATCACCTCGTCTAGGCGGTATGTGCGAAGCGGCGTCCGCGAAAACGGAAGGCGCTGGGCGCATTGCGGGACAGCATAACTTGAAAATGGAAGGCGTTCGGCGTGCGCCGGATTCGATGCCGCGTGGGACGGGTTGTGGAGCGACTGGTCTGCATCTAATATTCTGGATCAATCAACAATTGAATTCTTAATAATTTACGCTTGAAACTCCATATGAAAATGAATTTGTGACAGCTTCTTTAATATAATGAATTGCACGGTACAGAGAATCAAATCGCTTCACATCAGAAGATACTCGCTTTGTCCTTGAGACCTGCTGAAATTAAATTAAGAAAAATTAATTATGGTCCTCTAATTATTATAACCTTGTATTTTTTATTCAAATCCAAAACTTAAAATAAGGATTAATAATATCAACTACTTCTGAGTAGGCCAAGAAAGTTCTTCCTGCCTTCAGGATCCTAAGACATTTTTATTAGTCAAGCTTACTGTTCCTAATTGTTGATATTTGTTATCATGTAGTGTAATATTAATAAAATTGTTCAAACGCAATATGATGAATTTGTGGAAAGATAAATTCATTAGGATCAATAATTATTACAGAAGGTAAAATGGCTCGTACGCCGTTTCTAATGGGGGCTTAAACTATTTAGTTCTAACGTAATTCTGCCCACGATATAACCTGGTTAAGCTACGAATCCAAGCGAGGTCAGAATTTTAAATCCTGGCAATATGAGGGCCGCCCAATGGACGTGGACCGCGGTGATTGCAATTTACAGCGGCGTACGGGGCCACGAACGGATTTTACTGCCTTTATGAACTTGAGCTGTAAATTCGCGTTTTACGCCCCGTTTCAGACTGAACAAACCGCGCCGCGTTTACCCGGTCACGATTCCCCGGCCAGCGGGATACACCGAGCGGGGAGTTGAATTCGTTAGCCGAGGTAATTCCGTCGACGCCCTGGGACTTGCAAAAATTTATGCTAAAACTTCGATCCGCGCGCCGACATATTTCGGAACGCGTGACTCGGAAACTCTACGGTATCGTGACCGCGAACGGGATCAATGTCAACTTACATTAACATGACCGTACGTCTTGACGTCGTCCAACGGCCATCGCAACGCGCAAGAAGAGGAATGAAAAACATTCTGGACTTTCTCGGTTTCACGTTGTCGCTAACACCGGTAGCATTGTGCAAGTAATAAGATACCGAAGCCGATGAAGCGTGCTGCCCGCAAATATTACTCTTGCATTGTAACTTTCCCGATTACTAGTTTAACATACCTGTTTTGTGGTCTGCGAGGGGTTGGAATACCGTAGATTTTTTTGTGTTTCTGTCTCCTCTCGCCGGTTTGGTCGTTTTTATGCTCAAAAAACATCCAGAGTGCCAAAAAGTGACTAATACCGCTACTGAAGATGGCCAGCAGCCGAAACCGGTCTAGCAAAAGTCTAAACCGGCGAGAGGAGACAGAAACACAACAAATCTACGGTATTCCCGATTACTATAACAACATTATGAACAATAAAAGACCTAATACTCCGCAGGCCGGTGTTCATGTATCGAACAAAATTTGTGCATCGTCTTAAGAAAAGTAACGAAGAATAGTAAAGCATTTGCATTTTTAAACTATATCACTGCTACAGCAGCGCAGTGGCTAGGGCTAAGACCTGGTTTAAATATGAAAGTATTTTCAAAATTTCTTGTCGAACGTAAAACTTTTTTCCACGAAAGTCGTCCCACTTCGAGATATCCGCCGTAGAAAGGGACATCGGCTCCATTAAATATTTATAGACACGTTTTACAATTTCGGAGAGTTCGCCGAGTGGACCGGGTCCAACACGGGGGAAGAAAAAAAGGAAGAAAATAACGAACTCGAAAATGTAACATTCATAACTATTCGGGCGATATGCGAAAGGTGGCCTCGAAACATACGAATATCGGAAATAAAATTCCCTGACGAGAGTTGTAAAACTTAACAGCGGCCTAATTTGTCATAAACAAAATGTTTTATACGCGGGATCCTTTTTCCTGGCCTCGTTTCTAGACCGGTTTCACCGGGTTGTTGAAAGCAAAGTATTTACGCAGAGCGGAAAACGGCAGAAGTGCAGCGAGATGAACTTAAGAGTTATAAACGTTCTCCGATTATGCTGATCGTTCTCCATGACCAATGGAACATTTCGAATTCATTACAGCTTTTACTTTAATTGCCAGTTAAGGTTTTCTAGATAAATATTAAAATAAGCGATTAGTTGGAATGTATTATAAACACTTTGTATAACGCAAATTCGTAATACGAGGATACGAGGAAAGGATCGTATAAGGAGATATTGATAATAAAAATGTCTTCTCATTGAATCACTGACGGAATACTACTGGAAAATGGAGAAGATACCGTAGAGACTGCAACGGCCTAACGGTATGACCGTCGCAAATATAAAAATGTAGGTAATTGGGATAAGGCAAGCGTAGGCCTATTGAAAGCATTGAACGATTCAACGGACCGATACCAGAATTTAGAAAGGGAACCCCCACACAGTACAGGCGAAGTGACATACATCAGCCAACAATGGAGACTGTTTAAGGAACTGCCTGTAGGCTTTTAGAAGGTAAAACTGATTTCGCGATCGGGCGGTCGCGAAATTGCCGTTCTCCGCGTCCGCAGTGTTATTCGATCGGGAAATAAAAATTATTTATTCCGCTATTTTTTTTTTAAACTACTTCAATTGCAACTCGTTTCTCTCCTGAATTGGAACGTTCCCTCCGGAGCATTACAATTGAGATAGAAATTGCGATAGGCTCTCTTCACGCCTTCCATTGATACAAAGCTGTTACCGTCCTCGAAAAAAAAAAGTTTTATCGATATTTTAGCAGATAACAATCGCATGTGCAATTTGAAAGAATTGCAAGGACTTACCGGTAATGATAAAAATTCTAATGCATTTACCAGAAGATGTGGCAACAATCGTCCAGCTACGGTTGAGGCTGAAAAGCAACGAAATAACTGTAGTAAATCACCATCGAAAAAAATATATTTCTATTGGTGCATTTCCTTGACATTCGGAACTCAAGATAGAACATTAAAAACTTTCAAGAATTTGGCTAAAGAAATTCAAAAGTACGTTTTGTAGTAAATTTTAGGTGTTCTTTCAATAAATAATAATTGCATACAGCGAATGTTTCACATTATTCTTAGTACTTAGGAAGGCCACGTTCATGGCCATGATGTCGCTGATTACTATCACGTACCTGTACAGCGAATGGTAAATAAAAATAGCACATATGTTTAGTGTGTGTCATGCGGACATAAATCAACTGTAATATAACTGTTTCTTATCAGTGTTAGAAAGAGTGCATAAATTTATGTACAGCCAGGTCCCTCTCTCTCTCTCTCTTTCTCTCTCTCGGCCTAATCCGTTTAACGGTGGAGCTGTAATGAAGGTTTCGGGCTCTGAGAGATAATGGCCGCGAGGAATGCTAATTGCGGGCCCCGCGGGCCATTAGGGCTCCCCATAGTTCTCGAAATACAAGAACCGAGTTTCGGCTCCGGTTGAGCTTCGCCGGCTCTACGGGCGAATATATTTGCCCTGAAATATAACGCAGCTTGTCAGTCAAGAGTGTGGAAGGATCGAGCCGCTGAAGAAGATTTCATAAGAAACAAGAAGACGATGGCTAACTCTCGAGGACATGCTGAACTTAATGGATCGTGTTTTTTAAATTACCCTGAGGATATACAAGTCAAAGAGGTTTGGCCAGACTACTGGAAACGTATCACATATGCTAAGCTAATAAAATGTAAATCCAATATTATATTCCATGAGATCAACAGAAGTTTTACGACTGCTTTAGATTAAATTAATTTCATTTAACTTTCCTTACTGGAATAAATCACACTTCATCGATATTGTCTATCTTATTTTCATTACTGACAGTAACCTATCGCCTCAATAACGCTGCTGCTTATTACAGGGCCTGGTTGTAGGGTCCAGGTGAAAATCAATCGACATTGGAATAAGTCACAAGCTTATTATGCCCTGAAATCACGAAACACGATCATTGACATGATTGTGGGACAATCGTGATTCTACCTGTTGCGATGAGAAGCCCGAAACATCTCTTGGTCTTGTAGAGTCAAGGTTAAAATTTACTGTAGGGGCTACGTCGGCGTGGCTTCACAATATCGATATATCTATCGTAAGCGAGAGATCGATAGCAACGTGACGTCACAATATGAGCGTTGTGAATTTCAGAAACGATCATCGTCAAAGTAAAGGGAAAGAAAGTAATTATGACACGAAAAGAAATATATAACAAATAATATAATAAAACTAACCTTATTCAGAATCTGACTCACTCTTGGAACACGGTCTAAGAGACATACCCTTCCCGCATTGAGGACACACATACTCTCTCGCAATCAATCCCAGATCCATACATATCTCAATCACTCTTTCCGTGTCAAAATAAGAAGCACAACCCGCCTTAATAAAGGTACGCGATGTGAAAACAACAATGGCTGAACAAGTTGACGACATCGATTCACCCGTATAGATCGATATATCGATTACACCCGATAACCTTCGTAGCCCCTACAGTAAATTTTAACCTAGAGTCAAATATTAAGAATAGGCAATTGTCACCCACAGAAACTACTAAATCAAAATGAAACTTTTCATTATATTGAACCATTCCTGCGTCCGGAAGGTATACAGGCTTATCGAACCGACATCTGCACCTCCGTTTGGATTCCGGCGGTACGGAGGATGCGGAAGTGCGATACATTGAGACCAGCTGACAAAGTCTGCGATTTGGCGCAGGCGCAGCAGCTGCTGGCGACATGCGGCAGACCCTCGTGCAGTCTATTTTCAGGTGTGTGCGTACGCGGCCTTCGAAAATCAGGGCCGAACCCCACTCGCCTTATGAATCGCGGTTAAAGAGCTCGCCCCCAAACTCTCTTTCTCTCACCAAGCCGATATCATACCTACCCGGCGCTACTATATTTGGAATGGCAGGCGAGACTGTTTGCGCGTCCGATTGGGTTAGGTCAGTGCGCTGAAATATTCGATCGAAAAACAGGGCAATAATTATAACAATCATTTAGACGAATGAAAAGAGTTCAAGGAATTTGCGGGAGCTTTCAGGAATGAAACTTCGGTCCCGAAACTAGACCGGAATACGACAGTTCTTCTGTCTCCTCTTGCCAGGACCAAATTTTCGAGGAATTCAAGTAGAGGAGAATGTCGAACGTACGTAAAGAAAGTCAGAAGGGAACAATGCCAATAGCTACGTTGACCCACAATCCTGGACCTGAGCATCATCTTGTACTGTATATTGCCCCCATCTAATTGACCCCGGTGGGTTCATCGATTATCGCTTCGAGGGTTCGTTTGAGGGACCTCACGGACGGCATTGTGCACGGGGCCCCATCTAGCTTTTTATTTTCCCTCAGCCCCCCCCCCACCGTCGGACGTAGCCGACCTCCGTAATTAATATCGGCTTCGGCGTTCTGCTTCGTGACCGTGGCCCCGGACCCTAAATCATGGACCACGAAGAGCGGAGAGCGAGCGGTCGATATTTCGGCGCAAGACTAATAGAGGAAGCGCTGCGATTTATTCGGACCGAAAGCCCACCGCGGATGACGGATGATTACCCCGGGTACACGCCGTGATGTATGGGGGAGGTCATCGCACTCCTCGGTTGGAGGAATTCCTATATCCCAATGTCCTCGGTCGGTACCTAGTCACCGATTTTAAAGCGTTTTATAATATTTTTAATACGAATATTATGAATCGTCCAGTGAATTGTCACCAGATGTTTAAGCGTAAAGCATTAAACATAACCCGTTAGTGAATTATGCATTATCTGCGGGGACTGGCTGATTGGTTAAAAAACAATAAAAAATCTCAGTCCAAGCTTATTTAACCAAAACTAATCATAATTTCACTTGAAATGTGCTGAGAAATACAACTCCTTTTTAAATTAAGATATTTCAATACAATCCGCACTTATCCAATGGACGTTAGTTAGCAAATATAATCGGACAATGATCGAGGACAAGTTTATTTATACGTTCGAAAAAATAAACATCCATCGACGATTCAACGTTCGCAATTCTCAGAGAGACAAAAGCACGACTTGGCACTAGAAATATATCTTTTTAATTAGAACTGTTCCCGCTTCAATTATTTTTAATATAGAGCCGGAGCCAATGGTTCTCAGATATGAAAATCCCCTCCGCCGTAGGAGAATAAATGATTGTAAATGAAGTCTGTAATTGAACCGATCACATATCGGGGTCACGTTCTGAATCGCATGCATAATGCGGTCCACTTCGGGGACCCTTCGCCGGTTTAAGCGTGATGTTTAAATTTTGCATGAACCCGTCCCGGACAGTTTCACTCCCCGTACGCCCCCCCGAACACATCTGCTGACCAATCATTGGACGAATAACAATTTTCGTAGTAAAACTGTAATTTTTACAAGAATTATTTGTAGTTCAATACTGTGTATCTATAAGGCCGGGAGTCGAAACCGGTATCGCGTACGATTCGAAAAATATCAGACGAACTGTCCGTTTTCGCTGAGCGAAATAAATTAATTTTCGTAGTAACGAGGGTAATTCGATTTGAAACGTTTAAATTGAATAAGGTAGACGCCGAACTGAAAGTACGATATGTTCATGAATGTGATGTAAGGCTTGTGATGTAAGCGCGATGATGTAAGGATTTGTCCAAACTATTTAGGTTAGTGTGCGTTATTGAAATTGCGAATACTTGCTCATCACTTTGTCCTAATATAATAGAATTAGGAATTTTTTTTTCTAAAATTGTATTTGCTAATATTATAGAAAGGGATGTACTATATAATAATTCATTTATTACCCTTGCACGTTTGAAGCATTAAGCGTCAGGAAGTTTAAATCGATTTCATAATAAATGCACTTTTGCAGGAAGAAAATTTACATATATTACTGCTCTTGTTTTCGACATCACATTGTAAGATCGCACACAGTTTATCCCCTTGTATTCTGTAACAGGGAAAGTTTTCTTCTAGGCCTTTTACCCTGCCAAAGCCTTTTTTGTAGTATTTTACAGGACTCTTAACAGTTTCGAAGTAACTTATGCTCCTTGTATGGCGTTCGGGGTGGGGTTAGCTCCGAAGTACCTTCAGTTCAGAATCGATATTTCGAACTGAAACTTAATTCAATTTTAAATTCGTTGTACTGTTTAGCCGACGTAACTACGAGTTTAACATATGTATTCCCAATGCGGAAGTCACTCCCACGACTTGTTCGACAAGCCTCCTAATCGATTGTACCGATCCACGTTATCGGTTCGAGATAATCGAAACGAGAAACAACAATATAAATCGATGTCGATTAGCCCAGATATGATCGGAGGCGGAATTGAAACCCGGCGCACGGAAGTCTCCTACAAGATCTTCTGACCGGCCTTTTTACAAATTGGAGCAAACGGCGGGGCATTATTCAACCGACCGCGATGAAGACGGTGATTATCCGCGGTTAGCAAATAAATCTTCAGAGAAGTCGATCGATTATGTTGAATCTTGATTCGGACGGAAGAAAGATCAGAGGAGTATAGCGATTCGAGGAAAGAAAAAAAAATTAAACCGCCATTTCTTCCCTTCTCCAAGTTACGTTGGTGGTCCTGCATCTCCTAGGAAGATCGAGTATAAGAGATAATCGGGAAGAATTCATCAAAACGTCATTTTTTCCATATTGAAAACCCGTATTATTCGGATTTAAAAGTTAGTACATAACTCATTTCTATAGATTGCCTATAGAACATTCTCAGTAGGAAAAAAAATCCACAAATTGAAGGAACGGAAAGTCTCGAAGAATGGTATCATATCACTATATTAAAGATATATGGAGGGTATTAATACACTCTCGATATTGACATGAAAGGTGAATTTCTGAGAACCTATCCTATACTCTAACTGAGTAGTGTTCCGTAGATTTGTGTTTGTCTCCTCTCGCTGGTTTGGTCTTTTGCTAGATCGGTTTCGGCTGCTCGCCATCTTCAGCGGCGGTGTTAGTCACTATCGGCACTTTGGATGTTCTTCGGGCATCCTCACTGCACTGTCGCTGTCACTTGTACTGTGACATCTAGAGTGACTAACACCGCTACTGAAGATGGCGAGCAGCCGAAACCGGTCTGGCAAAAGGCCAAACGAGCGAGAGGAGACAGGGACACAAATCTACGGTATTCCAACCCTTCGCAGACCACAAAAAAGGTATGTTCAATGAGTAGTGTTCCTTTTGTCCTTTGGCATCACTGTCGCTGACTTGTAAAATCAAATACAGATGATGACCACAGACCGACGACAGTTTGTACTCCAATGCTAAACAGTGTAAACGCGTATCTTTCATGTTGACAAATTACTACAGAATAGGTGGTGTAAAACCTATAGCAATCAACGAACACAATGTTGCGGGTCACTACCAGACATGGTCTACGTGTCGTCCCGCATGAGAGCGGGGAAACGACAACGACAACGCCCCCGCGTTCCCGACATGGAGGATATCGACAGCCGGCGTTTCCGGAACAACGTGAAAGTGTGAAAAAGATCGCACGAGATACCGCGCACGGCGAGAAAGCGACGCGTCCCAAATAGGGCGAGGGTCTGTTGTATAAGTCCGAGTTTTTGACAAGTTTATATCGCTCTAAGTTCCCTTTTTAAGCCGGTCAGGCTTGGTAAGTCGGACTCCTCCCGTTACGGCGGACGCCGGTTATTAACGAGCGACTCCCGACACGGGGGATCTCGATCTGGACTTTGCGTTGGTTAGATTCCGCCGTTGGAAAGTGCAAAATGTCACCGTACCGCAAGTTGCATTATTGGACTTCAGACTTTAAACTGAGTGTGTTAAATTTAGAAGAATTCCTATAAAACAATTAGGGCTGGCTTATGATCACTTTGAACCCTCAGAGACCATTATTATCATCCTTACTTCTTTGAGACTGACGTAATTCCGCAGCCATTTGATCCATAACTTTGTGATTTCGTGTGTTTCTGTCTCCTCTCGCTGGTTTGGTCTTTTGTTAGACCGGTTTCGGCTGCTCGCCATCTTCAGCAGCGGTGTCACTTCGGCACTTTGGATGCAAAAGACCGAACCAGCGAGAGGAGACAGAAACCTGCGGTATTCAAAACCCTGGCAGACCACAAAACAGGTATGTTAAACTATTTGCGCTCACGCTTACAGGCGTATGCCGTCTAATTTATATTGAAGATATACTGGTAATATTTGGTCACACTATATACCGAATTTGACTAAATAATCAGGCAAATTTTACCACCGGGCAAAAATCCTTAAGACGGAAGATTTTATAGAGCGTGAGGCCGACTCGAATGGACAGAACGAAACGAAAGCCGCAAGTTCCCAAAAGTGAACACCGGAACCAGTTCTCCGGAGACGAACCCGAGGGCAGATTTTTAGAGAGGCCAGGGTACTCCCGCGGGATGTTCCCGTACCGGTTTTGGGAACCGTCGTCCATCTTGTCGCGGTTCCTCTTCCCACACCGAGGTGCGTTGACCTTAGAGCGTTATTCACCTACGCCTGTATCGCGTGAGCTTTCCACTCTCGGATGCAGCTAATAATGCGATAATTTGGCCGAGGAGTAAAGCTGGAATCGTGGTACGAGCTATACATGTTAAACATTTTGGCAAGGAAATATGAAATCGGGAACGAGAGTACGATGAAAGTGATCTCAATCATTCGCACAGACGGTATAACTGGGTTCGTATCTCCAATATTATTGATGAATTTCATATTTCAATGTTATTAATCGTATACGGTGTACGTTCGTGCAATTGTTGCGGGGAACAATAAAATATGAATCCCCCAATACTGCGCCTCGATCGATCACAATGCATTTTACCTCCAAACGCTTATGAATCAATGCGAGGTGAACATTTTTTGCGCATCAAAATTTATTCGCATTGTCAATATTATTGATAGCGTAGGGTGTAATATTGACAGTAATCGATTTTTTATTTTACTAATATTTATTTCTCCCTCCAAGTCTCTGCTTGAATTCCTCGTGATGGTGGGACGGGGGGTTAGGTCGAGGGACCGTACCCGTTTCACAGCGGACGATCAATAAAAACCGTTACTTTTCGCTTTCCAGAAAGGAGTTTTCCCGGACGCATCCCGGACCGGGAAAGAGCGGAGGATGTGCAATAAATCCCTCGGGTTTGGCCCCGGGCTCGGACTTAACGAACGATCCGATCCCGTGCTTCGGATACGCCGCTTCGGAAGAGGAAACCCCCCCCCCACCCGGACGTATATATTTTTTTTTCGGTTTGAATTATTGCCCATCTGAGAGTTGCGGCCGTCGGGCCCCAACTCGGAGGAAATACGGCGAGATAAATCAAGACGAATATACGCGGCGTGTAGGCCCGGCTTAAGACAGCCTGAAGAGGTTGGTGGGGGTAGGATACCGCAGGATGGCCGAGTCCACAAATTTCAGGTTGCACCAGTGAAAGTTTTACTTTTGGTTCCTGAAACATTAACTGTACTATTCTATAAAAACCACTTATTTCAGCCCCGTTCGGAAAAGGAAATTTCAAAGCGAGGTCCGAACCCTAACGAGGTCAACAGCTCGTGAACTTAACAGGTCCGTCAATAAAATCTGGTTCTCCGACTTCACTTTTCCTGTATGATAATTCAGAAACAACTTTTATTGGATAAAATGCCATGAGGTCCGATGACCGTTCCTAGTTCGAGAAAGTTTGGCACTGATCGTTATTGAATTTCGACTGAATTCACAACAACGAAATTCAACCTGGCTTTCAACCAATTGATGTTTGCAATAATGAGTTGTTCTTTCATAATTTACAATAAATCGTGAGACCATTAGACCGATCAGAAGATAACTTAATGGACTACACTATTGATGACCGTAATTCTGACGAGGGGGATAGTTATAAGAAATTATTATAATTGGCGCTAGAACCCATCGAGGACTTCATCTCTTGATCCGTAGGTGACTGAGATAAATTTTATGATGCGTTCCAGGCCTATTCTCTACAAATAAGAGGCGTATCTTTTCCAGAAATGTACATCTCAAGTTCTCTTAAGTTCATCATTCTGAAAGTAATAAATTTCAACACAATTCATGGTATTCCCAATAGCGATGCGCAATTCAAACAACTCGAAACCTCGAAGTGCCCCGTCGAACACTTTCTAAACGTAGCCCTCCTCCACAGTATTTCCGTTGCACGGTGCATAATATGCTCATGTTCGGTCCCGGTCGTAAAGCCGGGGCCCGCCTGAGCGAGAACGCTCTAGGTCCGCATCCGAAAACTTCACGAGCCCAATATTCTAGACCCGGGAGTTTCGAATGAATAATTCATCGGGCGAGAACAGGTGGTCTCGTCGTGATCTCGTGGTTGCGTCACTGTCGCAACACTACGTGATACACGGCCGGCGTAAACGCCATCCGGGACAATCCAGCTAGATCACTAGAGAGAAAGACACGAGATCTGCAACAAGTTATACTTCAATAATAAAACCATGGATTATTGCGTATTCATAAAAAAAACAGGATTCTGTTTTTACTAATTGAAAGCTGATAAATATTTTTCTTCAATTACTATCCCAATTTTAGATTTCATAGTTTTTTGCTATGCGCCGACAGCGGAATTATTCGGGAGGCAATAATTTCGCCCATATAACTGGATACGAGCTTATTATTATAAGTTTTGACGCCGTTAAATTCATAAACGGCTTCAATTGATCCGGATTAATGGGGTCAATGCGACACCAGGGTCAACATCCAATCGGGTCCTACAGCATAACCGATGCAGAGCAGTTCGAAAGCGGACAACTCGCATGTGCATTTAAAAGTGATGAAAATTCAATATAAAATACTGGGGCAGAGAATCGCATTGATAATACATTTAATAGATTCAGAAAATGATTAAAGAATTTATTCACCTCAAATTCTGATTTGTTACATCAAATTTAGCATTTTTTATTTCCTCGTATTTAGAATGTTAAAGGTTTTTAGAGGTTTAGGAACTAAATCATCCATTAATGTCTGACAGTAGTTAGTAATAAGGGCGAGTTTCAATATTTGGCGTGGCAATTGGTAATATACGTATTTATAATATACTATTATAATTTATTTATTATTCACAAAATTATGCAAATATTCAAAGGCCGAAACCGGTCTGTAATTGCGGCCGTAGCACGCCATTTCCGACGGCGTAATGACACCGAATTTCTTGGCCCTGGGCTACAGAAACAGACACGCGAACTCGGCTTTTTAAAAAACTGACACGTTCAAAAACATGAAAGTTTTCACCGCAGACAGAAATATTGTTGGCATTCGTTGCACGGTGCGAGCTCTGTAGAAAATCCGCTACAGAGTTGGAATAAATAAATTCACTGAGAAAGAATAATATTTTTGAGCATCCTGTAGCCTATTCAAGGAACAACTTTAAACATCTATTAACGAAATTCAGCGGATAAAATAAAATGGTAAAAGAAAATAATTGTATCAAAAAATTAATTCAATCGCTTATGTCAAACTGTTGAAGTGAGAGCGTTACTGGTGAAACTATTGCAAGCGGCTACTGAAAATCCTATCAAAAAGATATAATTTTGAATCGTCTTTACGTCTTGTTTACGATATGTTTTGCAATCATTGAACATAAAAAATTTATATATATATATATATATATATATATATATATATATATATATATATATATATATTGAGGAGCAGGTGAACGCAAACTGGGATGAGTCGAAATCACCGGAGAACGGCAGAGGTCATTTGAAAGTCGCTCAGTCACGTACGCCACCGTTTAGCTTCATCCCGATAAATTCGGTCGTATTCCTGGAAATATCAATCGAATTCGATTTCTCCTGTGCTATTCTCCTCTGGCCGACCGTCTATTATTATTATTATTATTCAAAACTGATATTTCCATTCCCAAATTCCTGTTGGAAGTATAATACCATTCTGTGTGTAATTTATTTCGTGCTTTAGTTTATTTATTCGGATTTGAATGGCACTTCATGCCTTAAGAATTGTGTTTGCATTTTCGTTCCTAGTTTAATAATAGAATTTGGAAAATTCATAAAAAGGCGACCTTAATTTTACGTTAAATAAAAAGATTGACCGGTTTTTGAGTTTTCGCCAACGTCAGTAACTTTCAGACATAATATTGGGGTAATTTCAGTAATGCTTCTGCACTATTGCTGTTTCTGTGTTTGATATGATTTCCTGAGGCACTGGACAATATTTTTATGCTGCATCTTCAGTATCATTCCATCGTCACGTCCTGTCCGGCATCTTGACTCGTTCGGCGACTAGTTTATATTATTCTAGGTGCGCTTGATAAAATCAAATTGTCTTAAAACTTCTTCAGGCACAGGAGAGCGTCAAGACAAAACTAGTTCTGGCAGGGAACTTGAGACGAATTGTTCTCAATTGGCCTTTAGCGATTATTCAATTGACTACCCCTTCAGATAAGTCCTCGGGGCCGCTGTGGCTCGTGACATTTCACAAATTGCATGCAATTATCCGAATCCATTATACTGTTGAATATTGGGTCGAAACATTACCCCGAGTTTTTGAAAACGAGTGATTAACTTCAACTACCATTTGAAGAAAAGGCGAATTTCCAAGAAGCGTATTTGGTATGGCACAAATCAGAAAAGCTTTGGTCAACACTTGGTTCACAAAAAATTTAAATCTACTATATATTATATATATTGGAGAGCTACAACGATTTTGAATATCACACTTGAACACTTTGAAATATCAACTGCCACTCAAAAACCACCATAATTAAACTAAAACACGAAGTATACGACACACAGAATGGTGTTGCACTTCTGAAATCTGAATTAGATCGATATTTTCCAGGAACAAGAAAAAATCAGTGTGGCGGGGACAAAGCCGAGCGGTGGCTTACGTGACTGAGCGACCTCCAAACGACCTCTACCGTTCCCCTGCAATATTCGACCCAATTCATATTTCTTTCCCAATTCATCCATCAGTCCAGAAAAATACGACGGACAACCATTTTTTCACTGTGACCTCTCGTTTGAAATGTTTTTTCTTCATTCTGTTTGGCGTGTCCGGGGAGTAAAGCTAGAAAGTTATCTAAATTAAAAAAAAAACAACAGAAACTCCCTTCTACGTATATGACTCGCTGCGTCTTCCCAAATTACTTTCTGTTTGGGATACATTTTTCCATACAATGTTTTGAAGATTACCTAATTTTATTCGGCGGGTACGGCAGCGGAATTGGTGCCTGAGTACCTGAATTGTGGAAAGTGACCTTGTTTTAGTGGCGATTCCTGGTGGACACACTCTAATATCCCGCCCCTAATCACGAGCGGGGGGGGTGGGGGCGGTTTGACCTCATGACCGCGACCCCGAGTCACTGATGAAAAGCTCAGATCGCAGAACTGGTACGCCACGACCGCCAAGAGAAACAACAACAACGCAGTAACAACTGCAATACCGGTTTCCTATGAATAGAAAATGGGGGCTGGCTCTGTACTTCACAGGTAACAATGCTTTTTTAAATATTTAACCCTTTGCACTCCGGACCATTCTGGATGTTGGCTACCAGCTACTCCTTGGTGGTTGGCCGATGTCACTTTCACTGCTATCTTTTTCGTCTAGATTCAGTCTTTAATCAAAATGATATTTACCGAATGAACTTATTTACCGAGAGAAGAATCACTTCCTATTTTCTCACTCGTTAGATCTATCTATACCGCTCGACGCTTCAAACCGGACTGAGCTCAGCTTTGAAACTCTTTTCCTCCAGTTTTAGACTTGTTTATTTCTATTTCTATAAATTTCACTATACAGTGTGCGAGGTATGCTATTCTACAAACTCTCCCTATCGCTGTTTTCGAGTGGCACTGAGAAGTGCTCACGTTCTCTTCCGACACAAAACTAGCCGAAATTTCTTTTATATATCTTAGTAATTTTACTATCTTTTGATTTGATGTCTTGTGCCATTTCAAGAGAAAACATCGGGGAAACATGCGCGTCTCAACAAGTTGCCCAGAAATGACTTGATTCCCCGTAATCGCTAATAAATTTTAATGTCCCCTCAGAGGGGACAACGGACTGCAAAGGGTTAAATTTTAGTAGCTGCGAGTTTTATCGTCAGTGCAACGTGCCTTCAGTTATATACCGAAACTTAAAATACCGTAATTACTTTAAACCGAATGAAAACTAAACAACATGAATGTTGTCTCGGCTCGAGGTCTCAATTTGTTGATTCTGTTGATTTAATATTAATTCTCCCCCTCCCCCCGTCCTAATATTTTATCGAAACTGGTGTATTGTAAACATCCAAACGAAAACGTTTAATTTAGAATACCCGTTTTGTGGTCTGCGAGAGGTTTGGAATACCGTAGATTTAGTGTGTTTCTGGATGTAGTAGAGAGTACGGAGATTTTCAAGAACTTAGGCCGATTAACAAAAATCCCACCCCCAAAAACACAATAACAAGACACGTATATATACAACTGACAAACAGACAACCACCGCAGTACAGGTGACAGTGAGAGTGCAGTGAGGATGCCCGAGAAACAGCCAAAGTGACTGTCACCGCTACTGAAGATGGCGAGCGGCCGAAACCGGTCTGGCGAATGACCAAACCGGCGAGAGGAGATGGAAACAAAGGAAATCCAAACCGTTTAAGGTGAGAAGACAATATAAAATAGAAAGGGAGGGATTGGAAATTGTTGCGGGTATAAGAAGTCTGGCAACAGGGCGTGTCGGCCTTGTCGTCTGTGTCATGCGGGCTATGCATAACTATTCGGGACAATCTTATTTGATTTTATACAACTTTATTTAAAATTTTGAATTTAACGGTGGTTAAAATTTCATGAAATTGGGATTAAGGAAGAAGTCAAAATATAAAATCTATGAATAATAAAAATGTGTTTTGATTTAATATTATTTAATGTTTATACCTACAGAATGTAAGAAAAGATTATATGTTAAATACAATAATTCATTTTTTTTCCTCCAGGCATTCATTTATGACACATTCGAAATATACACTTTCTACCCTTAACGTAATCACCTAAAACTTCGCACAATTCAATTATTGAAACATATAAAATCTCGTTTGAATCTAATAAAAGTCTATTGTATCTCGAACTTTGCACTGCTAACTTGATATAATATTTATACTGACAACAGGATGGCACTACAACAATGTACACAGCCAGACCTGCTACCCAATTCGCACTGTGTACAGGTACTTAACAAAAAAGAAAACAACCAGTGCCATATCTATATATAACATCCCATTTATATACTATTTTAATAAGTGTCCATTCATATATATATATGCGTAGACTATTTCTAAAAATTACCACAAATTTACAGGAAAATAACTTTAATACACTCACAAAATTCGCTACACACTTCATTCAAAATATTATATAATACATACTTAAATAAAATAGAGAATATTTGCAAAATTAACGCGAAAAATAATTAAATCAAATTTATTGTTATTCGTTAATCTGTATAATATAATATCTCTTAAAAATACAACATTTCAAATTTTATCACCGACGAAACATAGTTGAATAGAGTGTTTTTCAATTAAAAGAATACTTCAGCCTATAATAAGGAATATTCGTAACCTCATTTTAAAAAATCACAATATCTTTCTTTTCAGCTTCAATTCAAGATTGAAAACCGAATGCCCCATTCATAAATAATCGATTGACTTTTTAAACCATCCATATTTTATCGAAAATGGTAATCATCACTCGAAGCTAGTGACCATCGTGATATAGAAAAAGAAATATTAGTCATACCCCGTTATAAAAACTCTAAATCATTATGACATGATCAATGCTAAATGTAAAACGTAAGTATTATCCCTAAATTAAAATATTTACAGTGTCCAATAAATAAAATACTGCGGAGATAAAATAATGAAGTCAATCTGAGACAAAAATGATTTAATGCATTGTGAATTATACCTAAATAAATCGCTAATAGATTGCTTTTCCTTCCTAATTAATATTATGAATGGTAACATTAAGAGGCAAATAGTTATTGCAAACTAACTATACAGAAATAAGTGCAGATATGTAGTATTCAAAAAGCTTGCTCTAAAGTGCTGCTCATTCCCACAAATGTCACTCAGAAAGTTAAGGGACGTCAAAGAAACGTGAAAATAGATAAAAATTAATAAAACTACAACAGCACATTAATTACTTTTACAGCTGTTCTCAACAGGAGTTTAGCATATGTGAAATGCTACTCTTTGATAGAAACATCAGGCGTTCTCTTATCAATAATATATTCTTAGGAATAGCACTTAAAAAAAAATTAAGAAAAAGTTAATAGAAAATTACAATTAAACTAGTAAAGGAAAATCCTACAATTCACAATATATATTTAAAAAATTACTTAACATCATAACTTATTCATAAAAGTTTCATAAAATTTCTCTCTTTCAGTACAGTACAAGTTTAAAAAATTGTCATAGTACAATTGAATTTTCTAATTTCAAAATCACAAATAATTCCCAAAACTGTCTGAGTAACCTGTGTTTAAGGCAATTTTTTTAAAAATATATAATTCTAAATATTCTTAACTTTATTACACTAGCCTTCGATTTGTTATTGAGCATATTGAAAAATTGACCCACGATTGATCCACGAAAATTATTCTGGGACTGAAAATCCTTCTTATTATAGTTTTTAATTATTGCACTATGAGACAAATTACAAATGTAAAAAAATATATCTTTTATACTATGGTCTAATTTTTCAGTTTATAAAATAAGACTGTGATGCAAGGTGCGGGCAATGTGATCCTAATATAAGAAGGTATCAAAAGTTATCAGACTGAAGCCAAAGAAAGGGGTGAAAAATTAAATAAATTTTTTCTAAAAGAGGTACCGAATTAGAAAAAAGTATGAGTGGACATATGCATAAACAGATTTCGATCATAAGTGAAATCGTTAAATGGGACAAAATATATTTGATTTGAATATCATATAGTTTCAATAGGGTCATTGAGTAATACAAACACTGTAATGGTCTTTGAAAGATGATACAGCAATCAGTTCTAAATAAATCAAATGCTAGAAACAGTATGCAGAAAATAAGGATGCGGTAAAACAAATTCCAGTAGGCAAGATTAAGGACATAAATGTTATTCATATACTGCTTACTAGTTGATGAACACTGGTGTTCACAAGTTGCAAATATTCTACTTTGCCCCCAAATTAATTATTCTCTGCTCACATCCATAAATTGCATCTTATTTCTAAAGAGACATAAATCAAAACATTATAATATCTATTTGAAAGGGGGGGGGGCGGATATTCGACTTAACGCATAGTTTAAATTAAAATACTGTAATTGAAAATTGATTACTAAATAAGTTCCGAACTTTTCTATATTGTCCACTGCATATTACCCGACATCACTGAGAATTTCGGGAAGGCCACACGTTCACTTCAAATAAACTGTTCCGCCGCACACGTACGTATTATAAATAGCGATTTAACACTCGATAGAATAATCACTAACTGTGCTAACACACTTCCGAACCAGCGTTATACATCCAAGACGTCGATTTTTTTTGAGAGTTAAAAAAATTGGCAATGTAAAATATTGTCCATCGATGATATCTCTCGTGCCGACTTCATTCCCGAAAGTGCAGAATGAGTCTCCGTCAATGACTGAGTCAATTTCATAATAACACGATTGAAAAAACACAAATCCATATTCAATCGTGTACGAAAACGAAACTTGTCACCACTGAAAATTGTCCGGCGACAGTTCCACAGCACGAAAACAGATAGCGCGCGCTTTACTGAAAATCACCACGATCATGAGGATTATTTCATTTCATATATCTACTAACGGAATAAAACGATTCTAAATATTAAAATATATATATATAATATAGATCTTCTTTTTCTGGACTTTGGTTTATTATGCTGGACAGTTGTCGTCAATATCTTATAGCTGTACAGAACTTCTTCGGCAGGATACACTCGGTCGTTGTTATACACTCCCGATGTTTTATTATAATTTCTCATCATTAAAACCACGCATTTTCTGGGCTTTGGTTTGTAATGTTGGATAATTATCACGAATATACTTTAGTGTATTCACGTAGCCACATTGACTTGATATCAGTGAACCTATAACTCGCACTTATTTTGGATGTGGACGGTGGCACTGTAGTACCAAACAGGAGCGATTCCGCCTCCTTCGATTGTCGCACATTGATGTCTTTTAATGATTCTAAAACGTGAAATCTCGTGTATATCTTGTTATAATTTGCAGTGACGATGGCCTCCGTCGGTTCTTGATGTGCGGACGATACTGCCGTTTAGTACACAATTAGACGTAGACTTCGCCCCTCCTCTGCTGGGAGGTGACGCTGGCCTTCCTGCTCCTGTCGTCGGTGCTGGCCGTGCTTCCGCTCGAGCTTCCGCAGGCGCTGTCGTCCGTCACCTCGGTGATGTGGGCGAGGCCGCCGCCGCCGCCGCCGGGGTTCATGCCGCCGGAGTTGCCCCCGTGGGCGGTTATCGTGGTGAGGACGGGCGCGGCGAGCGGGCTGACCGCCACCGTCATCGGCTGTGTGATGACCCCCGTCAGGCCGGCAGAAGAGAGCGATGGCGAGAGGACGGCCTGGGCCAGGGCCGCAGTGCTGCAGGTCGAAGTCACCGTCGACTGGTGGCTGTCCAACTCTTGTATAGGCGACAGTACCACCTGCAATTCCAAATCATTAGCTTCTGTCTCAATCGAATTTCCGAAACGGGTTAATTGTAGTGGTTAATATTGGGTTGACAACTAAGTAATTGCGGAATTCACCAACAAGTGGCGTTGTACATATTTTTAAGCACGTCATATTGGAACCACTGGACGGTCTGAAATCAGTCCATGTCCACGGTCGGTTTCAATATGGCTCTGTAAATAAGGTCAATTTCGATTTTAGCAATGACTTTAGTAGTCCTAATATCCGTTGAAAGTCGATTCTTTATTGTCGGGTTTGGGGTTTCCATGTACATGCATTTATTGGGTTGACATACGCACAACAAGTGGCGTTGTACATATTTTTAAGCACGTCATATTGGAACCACTGGACGGTCTGAAATCAGTCCATGTCCACGGTCGGTTTCAATATGGCTCTGTGAATTGTGTGTTAAATAAGGTCAATTTTGATTTAGAAATGACTTTAGTAGTCCTAATATCCGTTGAAAGTCGATTCTTTATTGTCGGGTTTGGGGTTTCCACGTACATGCATTTATTGGGTTGACAACTAAGTAATTGCGGAATTCACCAACAAGTGGCGTTGTACATATTTTAAGTACGTCAACATCTTTGCACAGATAAGCCGTAGATGGTTTTGAATGCACGTATAAGATACATTCAGCTTCTCTACAATGTCCCTTTTCGTCCTATGGCGATCCAAATCAATAATGGCCTTTATTCGGTCATCATCGACCTCCGGACGACGGACGGAATAATTGTAGTGGTTAATAGTTCCAGAAGAAATATGACACCTTGATGGGAACATTCAAACATGTGATCCATCCAGGTCGTACGCCAAAATCGTGATATTGTTACGAAAATTACCAAGTTTCAGTTCCTCTCGCTGGTTTGGTCATTTGCTAGGCCTGTTTCGGCTGCTCGCCATCTTCAGTAGCGGTGTTAGCCACTTTGGATGTATTTTGGGCATCCTCACTGCACGGTCACTGTCGCTTGTACTGTGACATCCAAAGGCACCGCTACTGAAGATGGCGAGCGGACGAAACCGGTCCGGCAAAAGACCAAACCAGCGAGAGGAGACAGAAACACGCTAAATATACGGCATTCCAACCCCTACTATTTACATTTTATCTCAATTCCACCCTTTCAAATGCTGTAGAGTTTTTTGAAATTCTAAAATTTTCACATATAATGCAAATATGTGGACGATGGTTATTCGGAAAAATTACAATTTCCGTATTTAATATAATTTTATTCCTGGAAAAATATTTCCAATTTCTAAGCCAGTCATCCCTTTCCTACCTTGTGTGTCACCACTAGAGTTTTAATGTATTAAATTTCTATCTATGTATATAATCATAATCCATCAATTTTATATTGAGCATGAGAAAATGATAAATAAAATGTTGTTATCACTATTAATATTGAGAATGACAATATTCAGAGCTCAATACCTAAACTGATGGACAGAGAGATACAATTAAACCATTATTTGGCTGACGTATGGGGAAATTAGTATTAATCATTAATTATACTTCAGCTTAAACATTAAATCTGGCCCTTTTAGTATATTTAATTATTTTAAATTTTCCTACCTGATTCATTCCTAAGCGTGGATTCATTCCAGTAATTATTGTGTAGTTGGTAGGTATCTGAAATGGAAGGTATTTACTGAGAATTGAACAGAAAATAAAAAAATGCGATGTTTTTGCATTTCATTATAAACAACTATATAAAATGTAAAGCACATTTTAGATAACAAATATAACAACTCAATTTTCCAAAGTGTCATTCAAAATTTGTCACCAATTTCAAAACAAACAATAAATAAATATACAAAGGGCCAGGTTTCATTACACACAATCCTCTAGGAACATTAAGATAACTAAATAGTAATAAATCTAGATTCACCATAAAATATGCAATAAATATATCTTAATTAAATAAGAGGCATTTCAATACCTGTATCAAACTTACTGAGTAATAGAAATAACTAAAAGTTTTAATGATATTATCATTTAAGTGCATAAATTCACATTGAAGTGAATTAAAAAATGTGCATAATGTTTAGTTCTCATGTAAATACATGAATAAACTCTTTTTCATCTGGCTTTGTTAAAATCTTTTAGTTAAATAAAAATTGAGTTTGTAAGTCCGTGCATCCGACATATTTGATCTAGTGTATACTTTACTTAAAATTATCTCAAGTGCAATAAAGGTAATTTGTTAATATATTTTGCCCAAAAATACGTCATAAATCGCAACTAAGGACAAAAAGTTACTTAAGAATGTTGGTGAGGAATTGTACTTTTTTCTAAAATAATTCTCAACTTATATTCCTAATAATATTAACTTGGATAGTACTTAAAGATAGAAGACTTTAAAGCAAGGAGATTAAAGTATCATTTTAAGGTGTTTTCATTTTACAAACTGACTTGGGCATATGGATAATAAATAAGTCTGTAATACATCAGGAAGAGCTAGGCATTAACATTTTAACACTAGATCTTGATTTTATTTATATGTAAGGAATGTATATATTCACCTGGACAACAGGAAGCTCAGTGAGACTGTTCTGTCCGGAAATGATGGAGGATATTGTGGTCGGCGTGATGACCCCTGTGTTGTGGCCAGAGTCGTTGTCGTGTTATTGTTGTTCTGCATTGCCAACAGCTTGTTCTCCTTGTCGATCACCTCCTTCGTGACGTCCGGCGTCGGTATCCTCGGCCGGTTCTTAAGAGCCTGCGGAACTGCAGATATGGTCAGTTTAACGGGCCCTGGGGGGGGGGTGATGAAGGGGAAGGGGGGGAAAATCGAAAATTTCTTCGTCATTGCGTTTCAAACAGCCCAACTTCTTTCCGTTAGTACGAGCTTTAGTATGTCCTTTATACAATAAGGACGGGGGACGTTCTTTGTTCAAATTAGACATGTTGAATCGAACGGCAACGGTGCTATTGGAAACCTGCGGCGGATGGAAGGTAGAGAAACTGCTTGCTCGCAATCACAAAGTATACTTAAAACACTAAAATTTTGGATAAAACTGTAAAACGTTTCTTTGAGGAGCTACCGTCGGACGAGGAGCTACACAAATGATGAATGTGCCCCAATAACAGGAAATATCCTCCAAGGATTCATTACCGGAATGAGCACGAAACGTGAACCTTTATACTAAGTTAATTGTTGCACAGAACCCGATTTTTACGATCACGATTTTATATTGACCCTCTATGGGCCCGTGTAACTTTCAGGTCACATTTCATTCAATTTTTTGATTTTACCAAATAATTATACCTTTTTTCGTAGGATGGCGCATAAATCTTAATCCTATAACGTTGTCAAGACATATCAATATAATTTTTTTCATTTGCATATATAGGTTTATAATTGCTGACTTTTCGTTCACCCAATTTTTTTGAATTTAAAATAAAAATTCGGCCCATAGAGGGCCCATAGAAAATAGAAAATATTTTCTGACTCCTACTTTTGAGGCCGATTTAATGGTCGGGAATGAAAACATTGTAATATAATTTTAGTTAAGCGTTTAGTTAAATTACAGTGGCCAGTTATTAAAATACAGTAGCGGCGTCACGAAGCCGCCGAGTTGGTACCGACCGTACTGTCGAAATGAATCGGCCGTAATGCTCGGTGAATAATAATCTCACCGAGTATGGAGATAGTCCTAGATTTAGTAGTTTTCTAGTACTCTTTCATCGGCAATAGTATTACGGTATTGATACAGTAAGTTAGCCTGTTAGCAAGGTTTAGTAGGGCGGACTGAGTTCTGCTGGCGATGGCGCGACGCCATCTTACGTCTTAGGACGAATTAGGCGAATAGAGACGATATTTTTAACGGCAATACGGATCATAGTATCGGGGCCTATTCATGGTTTGTATTTACCTTTACCCCTGCGGGTTGACTTTCTGCCAATCAGACGGTCGTAGATGGACATCTTGTGCGTGTTCTGGAGTGGAGGTATCGGCGGATGCTGTCCAGGTATCGGTGTCGGGGCCGAAATGGGCAGTACGTTGTCCGGACTAGAGTAGACCGAGTTGTGCCTCGTTCTGGCGCCGACGCCGCCGAAGAGTCCCGAAGAGTAGGTCGTCGAAGAGGAACGGACGGAGCCCATCCTCTGCATCTGTCTCTGGAACCAGTTCTTCCTCCTTTCGACCAGCGGCGTGTCGACGCTCTCCTGAATAGGATCAATTAGAGGAGTACGTGAGGTTTAAGGATTTTCGTTGAAGGTATCGCAAGAACAAGCAGAATACGGCCATCTTCAAGAAGTGGCGTTCCCAGGTCATCCTGACCGAGTTCCTTCAATTCTCGAACTCATCGACATATCCCAATACAATAGATGACGTGAAGACACACAAATCGTGGTAGAGCGATTCGAAGATTAAATTTGATTAAAATTACTTTTGTCTCAATGACTGAAACTGAAGACAACGCTACCATGAATTTTATGTTAGGGACGGTGGGGGTATTGGATTCCTGGGAAAGAGGTTCAATTAATTATAACATAATAACCTGCCAATTAATTTATGTTCCGAATAATCTTTATATCACGGAAACATTCCGAACATCATTCTTATTAACAATTGTTACAAAATTCGATATCAGTAAATTTAAAAAATGAACGGGTTAGCAAGAAAAAGGATTATGGAAATAAATAAGCTCTATCAATTGTTTAATTTATTGTATTTAAACGAAAACGGTTTTAGATTTGATTAAGATAAATGTGTATAAAAATTTCGAACAAAAAGTATGTAGGAAATCAGAACGAGCAAAAAAATAATACCTTCGCTATATCACAGGACTTACTGGTTAGTACGTTGAAGTCCTCTCCAGAGACAGTGGAGTGATATGGCTTCATGTGACAGTGTGCACCAACACGCTGCTAACGAAACGCTACTTACTACGGCGAGAAGCCGAAACCCAAGGCTAAACCCATCCCGAACACATTGCATCGCCGTCAGGAATGCGAGAAATGTCTCACCGGTCTATATTTAAATCTTGGAAAGCTGAAAAATGCGTAACGGCCGCCGAAGTGTTCATGTTTCCGAAAACATGATTCCTCGTACGAAATTGAGTGCAAAGTTTCTTCGACCAGTCGCAGTAAAACGGACAGTCCTAGAGAGGGTATTGTAGACAATTTCGTCGTCTCAAAAATGCATACTGTCCATCAGTGCGAAAGTCTGCCCGAACAGAGTGGTCGAGCTTTGGCTGCAAGACCGACAGCAAGCCGCAAGTTGTGTTATCATGTCGAAACTTAAACGGGGGGGGGAAATAAAGTTTCTCAACAATAGTGGCACAACTTAGTTGCATTACTTCAGACGGAATTCAACTTCGCGGCCGATTTCGGTTTCACGGGTGATCGACTGCGTACATCATTTTTTTTTGTTACGGGACTTTTCGTAAGATGTAAGTAGACTGGATCGATAGTTTTTCCACGTGCGGATTGATGTTATTACAGAAACATTATTACAGTCCTTAAGTGCGGTGACTTTTGATTTTAAAGTCAGTCTGAGGGCCCTTAATGCAAGGCCGCAGAACTAGACCGGCCGGTGAAAGTTATATTCGAAATTGGCCCGGGTTGTCATGGAAGACGCCTTGGACCAAGACCAAGAGGAGGATTTCGCCAAAAACCCGCCCAGCCCCCAGCCCGGTTTCACAACGTCTAATAGCGACTACCGGCTTTTCGGCCGATTATCCGACCGATTGGTGGGCTTTGGAAACGCTTCGGAGGCGTTTCTTCCCGTGGGAAGAAATGGAAACGGATCCAGTAGGAAAATAATGACTGGGACCAATTTGAAATAACTCCCGGTTAGTCTGCAGCGATTCTAGAATATCCAGACAATTTTAATTTGTCGAATATTATCGACACTTGCATCCTCCCACAAAGCCGTTCTTCTCACGAATTTTCATTTTTCGCTTTCGGGGATTTTGTTTTTAGTCTCATCTGGTTGGCATTAATTAGTCTCTGGTCTCATCTTTAGTAGTCATTAATTGCTCATCGTCTACCGGCGGAGTGAAAAATCTAAATCCGCACGTCCGAAGATGGACGGGGAAAAAACAACTTCTGTCTGAAAAGTTGTTGGCGTAGGAGCGTCTCCGGTTCGAACAACGCCTACTGCTATCGCTGAGTTCCCCCCTCTGACTTCATCGATAGATCGAGCTCTCTGTTCGTTCTTGCCAAAAAAAAAAATATTTCTCAGTCTCCAAACATATTTCAGGAGATATGTACTGAAACCCCAGGCGTTGATTGAAGATACAGAAGGACGGGAATGGGATGAGGACTAATTTATAGGAAATGTGCTGGCGAGAACTGGGCGGTTTTTCGGAAAAACCTTCGGAATGAAGGTCGAGGGAATTTCCCCGTACTCGGTCGACCGTTGAGCTCAGCAACCTATGCAGGCAGAATGGACGAAAGTGGTCCGTGGTCCGATTTCTTTGTTATTCGGTCGTGAGCCGCATGACTGAACACGATGTATTTCATCACCGACGTTCTTAGGAGACGAAATTCGTCGCGCGGTACCTTCTTCCCGGCGATATATTCGGGCTCGCGGTCGTAACCAAAGGATTTCGCGGTGGTTCTTCCACCGGTTGTTTTTAGCGCGAACTTCGGGCCGCATTTTCAGAAACCGTGAGAGTCCGTGACATTGGCAAACGGGAATATAAAAACCGACAAGGGCGAAGGAATGACATCCGATCGGACCGGTCTTGTTTTATTTATTTCATTTCAATCCGCAGAACGAGAACTTCCCCCCATCGAGGTTTCGGCTTGCCTGATCTTAACCTAGACCAGTTTCAGTTGCAAGTTTCAGCAGTATTCCTCTTGAGTTTATTCCAGCTTTCATTTTTTGCGACGTTACTGTTCGCGATGATGAATAAATACCCTAATACGTCAACGCCGAGTAGCTGAACAAGAAAATCACAGGAATATTGATGTTACAACAGTTTCGAGTCATTTATATTCTGGAATCTTCAAATGAGTCGAAAAAATAAACTTATAGTAGTATTCTCGCATTTTCTATATACGATCTATCATTTCGTAGTTGAAAAAGGAAGGTAACTGATGTTTCTATGCCGTTCTGTCGTAGAACACTTTTCGGACATTCTATTGCATTTGGGACTTTTAAATACCTTGTTTTACCTTTTATACACATTGAAATACCGGAGAGCCTTATAATATTCAAAATGGGTCCGAAGTGTGCCCCATTAGTGGTAGTAATTTCTTGGGAATGTGCCCCGGGACAAACGAGTGAAAGCCTCTATTTTACCTCCGTCCCGTCCGTTCGACGCTGTCCTGCGGTTTCCTCTTCCGACCCTTGACTTCTTCCATTCGCGTAGGCCTACACCTCGGAGGAATTTCAGCGGACCCCGGTAGTCCGGAAACCTGATAAGGGCGCTACGTGACACAGGGACCGGGTTCCGACACGTCCCAAGTGTTTTCGCCTTTGAATACATTTTCCGTTACGTTGGCTCGAAATTGTTGGAAACAGTTGGACATAAAAACTGTCCGCAATGTTGTTTCCTTGTCGAAAACAATTTCATCATCGAACACAATGTCGGGTAATCATTAACCAGTTCGCTACCAGGGTCTTCTGGAGAAAACATCCACCATAGCCCAAGATTTTTTTCGCGATTATATGAAATCAATTGGAATAGATTTTATGTTTGTGCATTTAGAACAGTCTAAAAAAGTAAAATAAGTACTCTTTTAAACTGACACAAATATGTGACGCTGGGCTATAGATAAAAACTAACACATTAAATTAGAAGAAATTGATTTTAAGACACAAAAATATAAATACAATTTATCGATACGAAATTCATTTTACTTAACGAAAATTCCTCATTTTGTTGAGAGATATGTTTCTGTTAAAAAATATTAAATGTAATAATAATTTTTATAGCTCACTTATATCTAGCTATTTACATAACAATTTTAATCATTTTGCTTCGCAAAATCTTATCCTTTTTAAATCTAACTTATTGCCTGTTAATTTCACTAACCCTGCTAAAACGACCTATTCAACTGTTTTAAAGAATCTAAATAATCTAATGCGAGAGCGGACCGAGTACAGACTTCATACATTTTACACTTTTAGAACTTAACAATTTTGTTCAATACTCAACATGTTCAAACATGCCTTTATAAATTGTGCAAAAATATCTGTCACATATGTGTGACGTTGGGCTCTGGTAAAAAAAGCTGTGTCACATATATGTGACTGTTGGTAGCGAACGAGTTAATTTGTTCTCCAATTCCCACATTTCAACTATGACCGATGTATCATTGTGTGAAAAAATTGGGTCTGAAGTATTTATTAAGTGGGGAAATTACCACGCGGGTGCATAATTGTCTTCTTCAGACATTCTTATTCAGAATTATGCGTAACAGGAACAATACTTATGGACGAAGATTGACGGATATTTTGACCGGAAAAACACCAATTTGTATAATGATTCGGCCCTGTCCGATTGCCCCTTTCTGGGCCACTCTCGTAGTCGTGTTTTTTTTTTCTTTTCGATTGCCCCGACCGGGAAATAGGGTGAGCACCGAGACATTTAGGAATTCCAAACCGAGTCGAACAGGAGCACGCGGAAGCCAGATAACCCGGTCAAGCGGACGGACAACATCCTCGACGCTATTTTCAACGCCTCCGCCAGTTTTTATACAACACGATTGTATAACTGTACACATAACGTAGCTGTATAAGATCAGCTGGTACGGATTCATTCAGTTTTTCGGGCTGAACCCGAATACATTTATTTTATATCTAAGACTGCACATTTATAAAATACGAAAGGTACGTAATGTATACCACTTATGGATTTCTGGATTTTGTGTAGATCCCCTCGATTAATCGGGTCAAGCATTTCCATTCTACAAACAAACAACTCCAAGATTCGGACCGGAAAGACATCGTCATGATATTCTGAATTAATAGAGTTCCATTCTTGATATTAACAAGAAGAGGATTACTGTGGGTCATTCCAAGAATAATTTATTTCGGGGCTTCGTTTATATTAGGCTTTATACTGTTCCTGCAAATTTCCGAGTGCGAAATGTGTCGGCAAAAATTTACAATTGGGAAATTCCACTGTTCTTGGGTGTACCTCGAACCACCCAACCCACAGTCCCTGACATAATTGGTCCCAACGGTTCCTCCTTATATAATGAGATAAGGCGCCCTAGGACGCCCCGGTCTCTCTCTCTCTCTCGCTCCTCCCTCTCCCTCTCCTCCATCCCTCCTTCTCCTCTCGGGGCTGTGGCTCACGGCGGACCGTTAGCATCACCTCTCGGAACGTCCGCCCGGGAGAAGTCTCAGGCCCCCCTCGCTTCGATCGATCTATACTCTTGGAGCTGGTCCAGATCGAGCGAGACGGCTTGCACAAAAAAACAGCTTTCGTGATCCCGGGACAGGACCAAGGACGATCGTAAAATCCGGACTTGGCAACCGACCTGGGCTTCCTCCGTTCGGCGGAAATTGCCCGTTTACAATTTTGTTTACAATTGGTCGAAAGAATTATTCGATCTGTGAGGAAGAAATAAATTTTGAACCGTCTTGCTGTCTTCTACATCTGTAAATTGGACGTCGGCAACCTGTATATTGTTAACGCAATGCTACTGGCGACGGTTGAAGCTCGGGTGTCCCAAAGCTGTCAATATCCAAAAAGCCCGATCTTATTACTGTTCTTAGCCTCCACAATATGGCGGAAAGCAGAAACCAATTAACACCCTAAAATCAAAATAGTAGTTTCGGAGGCTTATAAAGGCGTTAAATCTATCACTAACACCACAAAAGCTGTTACTAATAACTCCAGGATATTGGTGGCACCTTAGATATTCATATCTTCTCTATTATTTCTAGTTTTGTTTACTCTCATAATACTAAATTAATGCCACTGAACTGAATTAATGACGAACCCGATCTGGCAGAGAAATAGCAGAATCAATCCCGCGATAATATCCAATTGAATCGCCCACTTTGGATCTGACAGTGCAGTTCCTTTATCCGTCGAATAAATACTGTCCGAACAATATACCCGCAACGAATGGTACGATTTAAAATCTATTCTCGTATTTCATTGTTCGACGGATTTGTTTATTTGTTCCCGTACCGGAGGGTACATGGGGGGGCCGTGGGCCGAAGCGACCCATTTGCGTCCACTCCTGCGTAATCCGTTCCAAGAACGCGAATATGAATGGGTTCGCGGACCGAGCGTTCGGCGTGGGCGTGATGCCGTGGGACGCTGTTCGGATATTTAAAAGAAGACAAGTTCGATATAATGTATCAAGCGGACGGTGTCGTGGCGGTCGTTTTAACGGACGGCTGGAAGTGGACGACTAAATTTAAACCTGACAAAACGAGCCCACACGAACCTCTAACAGGAATTTAGGTTCCCACGGTGGTCACACATACAATAACCTTTTGTGAAACCTCTCTGGGAAATAATGACGATTCTACAATATTCTTATGGAACAGACGTTTTCAGTTAGATTAATTTTAAAGAAATCACTCACGAGAGTAAAAAAACCATACTGTAGACATAATATTCTCTTTTTATTGGCCATTTTATCGTCAAATGTTTAATTCTGTCTATTATTTTTAATAATTGCCTTCTTCTCGACTCTCTGATTTGGCTAGACCGGTTGATGAAGCATCCATGCAGCACTGGGAATATTCTTATTATATTTCGTCCGATTTTTCGAGTTATTTTCGGAGCTCATTAATAACATTGTCGTCAAGTGTTTTTGAAACGGTTCTTTTTGCCCAAATTTTTTTACCTGTTCTTCAGTGCTAGTTACACTGATGATAAGCGATGATGTCCCATTATTACGGTGGTCAATGATATATTCTGTCTGTAATGGCGATGGTATGTTGAAAATATCCTGACAATTCTGCCAATTTGTAGCCCGAAATAGTGTTTTCGTTCGACCGGTCTCGAAACTGCGTACGAGGAAGTCAGATTTTCGAAACTGAGCCGCTGCCCGCCGACGTGTCATCGGAGATGGCTATCGGTGGGCCCCGATCTGAATACGATTAGTCGAATTGCCAAATAATGGTCGGGCGCATTTGATTTGCGGGCCGTTCCAAGAGGGCCCGCCCCGCAGTGGGCTTGCCGCCTCTCTTGCTCAAATGCAGTTGGCAACCGAATATTAGCCAATATGAAAGTTCGCCGAAGTTCTGCTCCGCTTCCGAACACAGGCCGAATTAATTATTGACTTATTATTGCCTAACTAGTTGTTGATTTAAGCCCAACAACGAGAGCAGCATTTACTCCACTTGTGAAGAATGCAGCATTTCGCAAGCTTCTCTTCAATATTCGCTGGCGATACAAAAATAATGGACCCATGATTTTTGCCATGTTTTTTTACTGTTAGCTCAATTTTCCCAGTGAAAAAATAGAATAATTAACTCAAATTAATTCAAATCGGACTTTACTGCCGACGAAAAGTCCCCGATTGAGTGGAAAATTTAGGAAACGGAATTTCACTCGAAAAACACACGTTGGTGTATCACTCGTAACTCGTGGGGGTGAACTGAAACCGTTTGTAAATTAATTGATGAAAGGACAGAATCAGAAACGAACTTCCCGTAGACCCGGGACAGATGAACACCCGCATATGTATTCCGTGCAGAGTGGCTCTGGCATCAGGATTCAGATTAATTCCAGCGGAAGACGATCTTCCAGCAGAGATAGTGATGATCTTATTGTCTCATAAGGACGATCGGTATCAATAAACTCGTGTAATAAATTCTGGTCTCACTATTCCCGACTTGGGCAATTAAAATTTAAACGGTGTAATTTCCGCAGTCTCGAGCCGTAAACAGGCCATTTGAGATACAGTTTTACAGTATTTACAGAACGATAGTTATCTGCGGCATTTTAATTGAGATGTATTGCACTTTGAGCTGTATTTCTTCTCAGAAATCGATTTATTGGTCTTCTTGTTTCTCTTGAGGTTGTTCTTGTTATGATGACTGAACGTCAGTTTACTTTATCGATCGGTTGGGATTTCGTCAAGCGACTTATTTCTTTTAGGATTGTTCGTTATTGTGTTTCTTTTCCCGGAGACTCATCGACATTGAGTCGTATTGTGAGTTTATCTTCTCTTTGTTTATATTGTCGTATCTATTTCTGAATATCTGTTTTCGATTAACCACAAAAGGAAACACGATACCAGCGAAACGCCAAATAATCCCGAAAGAAATAAGTCGCTCGACCGAATCCCAACCGATCGATAAAGTAAACTGATGTTCCCGAATCATCACGGCAACAATAGAACAAAAAAAGAATCCACATGACAAATAAGACCACTTCAACATTGGTAACAAATGAGCCCAAGCGACCAATCTATAAAAATACCAAGCAGCTTGACGCCATATAGTTGGAAAATTCTCTCGGACGTTTCAGATCTCACAATCAATTTAATTCTATTTTATCCTCGAGAGCTATTGACATGACACTTCTTTAGGTACTTCTATCATCTTATCCTAACCTCCCACAGAATAAGTTTTCAGCCTTAACTAATTTTCGCCCAAATTTTCCAACCGGAAAGCTGTAAAATAATCCGCCGACGTGCTTCACGGCCCCGGACTCGCTGCGAAACGTCGAAATTCCGAGAAAAAAAGGTGAAACGAAGACGGGACAAATACTTTCTTGTTTTCAAGACATGAATTGTCGGGCCGCTATCTGAGGCCCGGACGCCGATAGGACACACAGGCCTCTCGGCAACACGCGTCCCGGTTACGGCCGGCAGGAATTCAGACAAAACAAATTTGTTCGTTGCCATCGGAACGAAATCATATACGAGAGCAGGCGGAATTATTCAGACAGAACTCACCTATCGAATTTATAAAGTCACCCAACACTTTTCATACCAAAGCATCCTATGGTCGAAGCCTTACGACTCCTGACGTCCAAAACCTTACAGACCCCAGCAAAGAGGCACCATGATTTTAACATACCAGAAAAATATAAAAAGTAAGTAAAACATTTTTTTTAAATAAAGGGGAAAAGTAAGTGGGGTTTTCCTCCATTGTACTCTATTTGTTACTATTAGTAAAGTTGAGAACGTGACACATAATAATAATCTTTTATGCTTCTGCGCGTTATAATTCCTGTATGAATACAAATTTTATACGATTACTTAATGGGTTTTCTGATTATTTTTGTAACTTCAATCGAATATTAATGATTAATGAAACTGGACTTATTTCTTGGTTCTCTTACTGTAATAGGGTAGCACTAGTTTAGGGGATGAAAATATTCATCTACGTGTTTGTAATTGTCGGCATATATGAGATTCCTCTCGTATATAAATTCAATTTTATGATTGAAATAAAATTAGGTTCCTTAATAACTGATTGGCATTAAAAGTGGAGATAAAAGTGGTGAGTTTCAATGCGAGTACGTTCCTGAATCCTTTTGTCCTCGGACATAGCCTAGGTGCTCTCGCATAAAATAACTACCTCCTGATGTCAACCGTGAATAATGCGACGGGTACGCCATATGGAGGGACGCCCACCGAGGGACTCATCTCCGCCGTTGTAGGGTCACAACGTCCATTTTCAGCCGGCGCGGGGACGTCTCCTGAGTTATGCCCCGGGGGACAGACGGCGAGGGCATAAACAGGAAGCGATGACCGCCGTAAACGGCCAGCGTGTACGTAAAAGCGGTTGAATCGAATTCAAAGCACGTTCAAAGCTGTCGGCGGACCCAGATGGTCAAATACGGTGAGGCGCCGAGAATGCATGCTGCTTGGAGCCGAACCGAAAATTGAGTTCACTTAGTAATAATCCGATCTAACCTGTTTAGATATTAGGTTAAGTATTTCAGCTATATACAGGAAGTCTATAGGGTTTACAGCAGTTCTCCTCCGGGATCTTAAGATTTCAGGACGACAACCTGTAGATCCAACCAGGAATTTTAAACGGGAGTACACATGTACAAAACATTTCTGGTTCTGGGAAATATTTTGATAAAAAATATAGGGTTTCGCCTAATCGAAGGACCCAATGGCATGATGACTTGCAGAGGCCGCGAAATGAGTTGCGATAACGACGCTGAAAATTCCTTTTCATGAAAAAAAATAAATAACGTAGCAGCCGGACTGAGATGATGAAAAAAAACTGGGGTTTCAAGGCTCCTAAGAAGATATATATGAGTAAAGGCCGTCACAAAATGTTTCATTCCGTTCGTTCTAAATCTCGGAAACTCCGATAGCTTTCGACATCTATTAATAATAATTTTGTTAGACCGGTTTCGGCTGCTCGCCATCTTCAGCAGCAGTGTCAGCCACTTTGGCAGTTGGGATGTTTTTGGGCATCCTCACTGGACTATCACTTGTACTGCGACGTCCAAAGTGACTGACACCGCTACTGAAGGTGGCGAGCAGCCGAAACCGGTCTAGCAACCAACGAGAGGAGACGGAAAAGAAACAAAATCGACGGTATTCCAACCCTTCGCGGACCACAAAACAGGTATGTTAAACTGGAAAGGAAAATAATTTCAACCGGGAATTCGGAGTCAACCCCGGGGTACTCACATAATCGGCGTATACGTCATCGTGCGGTACGGACTTCCTGTGCTGTGTCAGATTGGCGTAGAGGGCGTCCGTCTGTTTCACCTTGTAGAACTCTGCCGATCCTTTGGGCTCGTGCCGGCGATAGTGCTCAGAGGCCACCGTATAGGGCAACTCCTTCGGCACCACTTCGTCCCAATACTGATCCTTGAGCAGCTCCGGGTGCTCCTCGTGCATTTCGTCGACGATCATGTAGGCGGCCTGCAACGCGAATAAGAATAAACCTTACAAATATAAGGACATTATTTGTTGTGTAAGAATTCAGAGTAATGATTCATCGCAAAGGTCCGCTTTTTTCTTGAATTTTAAAAATTCAGGACCTGTTTTTACGCGCAATTATACCAGTGCCATTGGCCACTTTTCTTACGGCCGGCATCGAACTATATTCCGCATTGAATGAATCGCATTACAATAAATTTTTTACAACAGGAATTTCATTAAACGAGCCTACTTGAAAGGCAAGTCCCAGTTTTTTTCTATTCCTTATTGACAAATGAAGGTGGCGCATGCAGGTAATTATTTACTGATACTTGATATACGCAATAGCTACCTCGCTTTGGAATACGAATAAATTGAAATATAAAGAACGAGTTTAGTGCATATAGTAGGTAGCTCGTAAAAGCTTTTTTTAACTTCCAGGGCATATATCCGTACTCTTACCCGTCATTTATACGCAAAATATTTGAATTTAACCGCCATTAACCTATTAGCGCTAATAATCTTAGATGGCTAATAATTGGGACAATAATGTGATGTAAGACAGTAGTTCGGTTCCCAATTAACTATTTATTGGTTGCACTTAATTGGAGGCGGTGGACGTAATTCCGATCCGAAATTGCTTATATTTAACGGCGGTAAATTGTAAATTAGTGTCCGTAATGGGGAGCATTAGGCTGTCGTTGCGCAAAATATAAATTGGAGCAGAACTCTCTTTTTGGCCGGGTGCAGGTCGTCGACGCGTGTCCAGATGTCCTGGACAGGCGGGAGCCCAACTTGAATAATTCATCGGCCCGGGGCCCGCTTCGCAACTTTCGGGGCCTTACCAACGATGGATTTAAACGGGCGTCGGCGATTTATTTTTATTGTTATCGGATCCTCTCTTAAATATTTTACCTGTCGAGCCATTCTAAATCGTTAATTCGGGATTCACAACCGGTAACGGCTCGGGTCACAGTTGGGACATCTCTATTCAGCGAACGTCCGCTTATAAGACCGTAGGTCGTGCCCGGGTAGACCCTCATCTAATAGGATGGATCACTTCTTAAGTGCGCAGACGTGGAATTTCGGATCAGTACGCATGCGTGGGAGAGTAAGAATGGGATCAATTAATGCGGGCCTGTGCGGAGGATTAATAAAGTTCTTAGAGTTCTTAATGTTTTAGAGTACAACTTTCACTGGTGTAGTCCATCGTTTTTAGAGGGTGATAATAAAATAAATAATATTTGCCGAGATAATTCGGTGCTCGGGCTGCTTTAAACACTAGTTGAAGTTGAAGGCAAGCGGTTTTGACGTTGGACCTCTTGGAAACCGGATGTCATGCGAGAGTAGAGGAAAAAATAAAAAGCTCGTGAATTTCGCGTAAAAAAATAATAACGAGCGGTTAAACGAATCCCGGACCAAGGCCTCGGCGGACTGGGCGGTGGGGAACGACACCCCGCTTCTCGGAATGGATTATATTACGTGGGCGACTGAGAAAGAGAGAGAGAGAGACCAATGGGATAAGCGGCGAGAGAGGGAGAGAGAGAGAGACAGAGGGATAGTGGGAGGCCGGCTGTAGATACGACAAGGCTGTCCTGTCCCCACCAGCTACGTCACTGGTTCCCGACTGCAACTATGACGTAATTGCAATGGCGGAACAGACCCGCATTTTGAGAACTCCGCTTGAGAGAGACCGAGCAGCGACCAACTATTCAAATTCTCCTAGTGAAAACATCAATTCAAACATAACCCGTCGATAATGTCCTGCAGAAAGGACATTTTCTTCAGGACACATAAAGCCCGAGTAGTCCCTTGGATGGATCTCAATACTTCTTTTTTTTTGAGCCCGTTCTCCCGTCCGGTAGGCGCGTGTGAAAGTTTTGCTTTCATTTCTACCAGTCGACCGGTTATTTAACATATATTCCTCTTATTCGCGGGGATCCTAGATAGTTTCTCCGGGTGAATCTTCTAAACGAATTATGGGAGAAACATCTCGCCGATGGAAAACCTCTGTTAGTCGGCCCAATCCAATCTCTGTGTCCTCTCGAAAATCCTCTCGGAAATTTGAACTTCGGGAGTTAAATCGTAAATCAAAATTTTTCTTCTTTTGTACCCGCTACCCTGTTTTCTATTTTCTGCAGGTACGAGCAAATTTCCTCACGTGGAATCCCCACACCCGACTCAAAAGAACCGACTCTTAAGGCCACTACTAAAACGGACATCGAAATTGACCTTAAGCAACAAACTAACAATATACAAAGCAATACTGAAACCGACATGGACATATGGAATTGAGCTACGGGGTTCCACCAAGACATCCAACATCGCTCGCATTCAGAGATTCCAATCAATAGTCCTTCCCATCATCCTTAATGCTCCCCGGTATGTTTCTAACCAGACAATCCACCATGACCTCAACATAGAAGTCGCAAAATCCCGGTTCCTGAAGTTCCACTCCCGCCTTTCTCCTCATCCTAATCCACTCGTTCAGTCCATTATCCCCCCCGGCGTCGGCTTAAACGCCGCTGGCCCAGAGATCTTCTTAGCCCGTAGAATTGCTATACCAAGCCATAAATTATTTCACGCGTTGTGAAAAGTGCCGTCATTGGATTGTTTCTTTTGCCAAGCCATTCAAGTGAGAAACTCAACACTTGTACACATAATTATGTTATAATTGATTGTACAAATTAGAAAAAATTTCCGCTCGACCAAATGCTGGTTAATATATTTATTTGAGTTTGAGCGCGTTTGGTAAGGCTGTGAACCTGAAACTGGTAGACTGGTGGGGGGGAAGGCTGTCGGGGTATCCGGGTCAGACGTCTGCGTCTGGACCCAAGCCGCCCCGTACCGCCTCCTATCTCACCCTTTCAAGAAACAGTTATACACCAGTTCAGAACGGTTACGGCCGTCGGTGGAAAAATAAATCCGGAATTATCGACTCCAACAGCCGATTACGACTTCAAAGCCTAAAAGAGATTATTGCCCTTTTCGGAACAAATTTCTCTGTCCGAAACCATTCGTAAAAAACGACAATTGCCAACAAATTAATTCAAATAATAACCTAATCAAATTACTTGTCTGTTCCCGTTAAGAGAATTCATAATTGAAGTAATGTGTGCCCAGTGAACTTATTGTTGTATCGGGTGTCCCAAAATTAACGCGAGATTTGAATTTGCCACCATTCCGTGAACGTGATTGAGCCCGACGTCGTGTCGCTCTTAAATTAGACCAGAATGGGAATCTTGGATATGTTGTACGTGAGAAAGGGTAAAACTTCAATTTCTTATATTGAAACAGCTAGTGAAAATGTTGGTTTTTCAAAGTTGTCATATAGCCCAAAAACAATCCAAATGGTTATATTCGCATCTTTCGCTTGGTCCAGCAATGCTATGTAGAGATACACGAAAAATACAATATCTTGGATTGAACGCCGGCTAAATTGTAGAAGAAGCAGTGTGTGTATTCATAACATTTCTAAAGGGTGTCCCAAAATAAACGCGAGATTTGAATTTGCCACCATTCTTGCAATAAAGTTGGCAACCCTATTAAAAGAAAAGCCGTTTGACAGCTGATAGTTTAGGGTTAGTGCAAATGGAGCGTTACACGATGGTGCAACGTGTTTTCATTGTTGAACAATATTTCAAAAATAATGAAAGTTTGGCAGCCACACTATTCCGACAGTGATTTAACTTCGTCAACTGTGAAGAAAGTAATTGAAAAATTCAGGGAGATTGGATGCTAAACAGACTCCAAACACAAGCCGTTCAAATGTCAATATCGAAGCAGAGCGTGAGAATGTTTCTGAAACTCCGGGAACATCAATTCGGCGTCGTGGACAAGAGTTGCAAATTTCAAGAAGCTCTCAACAGCGTATATTCTGAAGATCTCCGTCTCCATGCTTACAAAGTTCAATTGACGCAAGAACTGACAAACCAAATTCAAATCTTGCGTTAATTTTGGGACAGCCTGTATAAGTAGAAGACAATTTTAACCCCTGAAGATCACGGAATCGAAGCGCGATCAATGGAATTGTAATGTACTGAAATGATCGTCAGAATGCAAAATGAGGAGAAATATAATGTTCCTGTGACTGTCCAATGACAGTCGGTTTCACTCCTACTTTGAGCAATTGTTTCATACAAAGTTCCCACTGAACACTTAAGAATCCAGAAATTGTTAACACCATTACGCGGAACCGACTGTCGTGAACGTTTCACATTACACAAAAAGTAATTGTAGTTTATTCACAGCTAAGGCTTGGATAAAAATAAACTCGATTCCGAGTAGAATACGAGGAGCAGGAACTGCGGTGAACCGGTAACTTTCTTCCCGGTATTTCGTCATCGAAACTCGCGGTTACGGACCGCCATTGTTTCACTTATCTCGCGTCATATAATTGGTGATGGATCTTTGAACTTTCCCGTATACATGGGGCAATTAGAAATTGTTTGCAGTCGCGGACATTTTTCGCAAAGTTCGCGCAATCTCGTCCTGCATTTATTTGTTCTATTATTTACTGTCCCAGTTATTCAACTCTGTGTTCGAGGATCTTATTCTATCATTATTATAGAAATGTGGTCAAAATTGTACTTATTCTATTATTATTACTCCTCTTGTGACCCCAATGGCTTGGCATATGTGAAGGGAATCGCAACAGCGTTGCATGAGGTCATACTCTCGAATATCCCGTCGGAAATTTAAGCATTGAGGGAGAGAAAACTGCGTATTCTTGAATTCAATTATTCATGCGGCTACCAGAGTCAGTCTACTATCCTTTTTTACTTTTTATTCCAGGCGTTACAGGGTTGAGAGAAAGAGCACGATTTCAGTTTCGGCCGGAAAGTTTTTGCTCAAACATTAAAATCTTCGTTCGTCTCGGTTACTGACGGGAAGTTTACCGCCGAATATATATTTTTTCAGACGTACAAAGTTCGTCGTTTTCAAGACCGAAAACCAACAGGTCGCTGTGTCTATTTGCCGAGCGCTGCAACGCGCCCTTCACCTGGGGGGCTGTTTATTCAACGGGACGGGGAAGATGACAGAAATTCAGAAGTTAGCTCGCGTCCGACTAATTTCGGGGTGCGGTCCAAGTCCGGGGGCACAGGCGACCGCTAGCTAATGTATTCGGCGCTAATTTCCAACTAAAACCTACAGCTCTTGTCAGACCGGAAGTTCTTCTTCAGTGGTAAAAGAGGAGACATCAACGCGCGGGTCTTCGACTGCAAATATTGTCTTCTAAATCGTCAGACAACGCATTCAATTAGTTTCTTCATACAAGGATATTTTTAAAATTTTCAGGCCACAGTAATGAAACGAGAGCTAAAAATATAATCGTCGAACAGTTTTCAAATTGTATATGACCCGACAAGTTTAAAACTGATTCGTCTTCATGACAGTTACCAATTTCTTACTTTAATTTTGAGGCTTGGTGTTTAGGGCCACTCTGGCATTGTTTATCTCCTCGGGGCTACATCCCGTATATGCCTAAACTGTTTGTATGAAGTTCAGAAATGACGAGACTAGACGGAGACCTGTTGACGTAAATAACATGGAGCTGACGTCTTGAACCGGTGTTCTACCCAGTCGAATAATCTGTGCACTTAGTGCGTTGAACGCGTCGATAGCGCCGAAGATAGCAGGGAATCGGAGGCGACAGGATAATGATAGTGCATTTAGTGCAGTACGCATACTAAGGTAACCCGGTGGCCTCTATTATTGCCGTTCATTCTCAAATACGCTCGAAAATCAGAGGGAATTCTGAGAATTGAAGAAATATTTTATTTTAATAGTGTAATTTACCTTGATGTGTCTGTCGATGAGCCAATTGAGTTCGATGTCGTCGTCGTCTTCGCCGAACGGGCCTATCAGGACCTCGGCCACTTTCAGCCAGCCGATGTAGAAACAAAACTGTAAAAAAATTTTTTTAAACTTTTAGCTTCTCTATCAATCGAATTCCTCCGTATACCGATGAGATAATAATTTATTTGGCTGGTAAAATTGTTTTTCAGAATTTTTAATAGGCTGTGTTTCAAACCTGCAATACCGTGAAGAACGGGAAATATATGTCGACCTCTTCGGCGCTTCCGGTCCCCGGCTGTACGACGAACTGCCTGCCCATTAGGGCCGACAGGAAATAGATGTACACCGACAGAGTCACCACCTGTACGTGGGGGAAAAAACAAGAAAAACAAACACTTTAAATCAATTCTCCAAGCCCCGTATCGAAGGAAAGACTTTCGAATTCGGCCTGCATTTTCTGAACGCGGCGGTCGCTCAAAGACCGCTCTTATATAATTGAATCGTGATAGTTTAGTCTTCCCCCTTTACTTGCAATTTACGGCCGTTCGCATGACGCAAACAATCGTATGTCTGTGTGCGCAATTTTTTAAATCGATTCGCGATTGTGATACTTGTGCGAAAACTTTGCTGCAGGATGGTACGACGTTTCCGGTTGATTGAATCGGACAATATTTGGAGTCATCAGTAATATGTTTAGAAATTGTGAGGACAGTGCAGAATAAATAGAATCCTCAAAGCCCAAATTATGAGCGTGTTATTCGGTATCTGGTTAGAACATTTTTCACTTTAATTATAACGCTAAAAGAATATTTCTTGTATTTACTTGCATTAACCTCGCCCTCGTCATAAATTCAATTATAAATTAATGGTTTGTTAGGAACTATAATTTTATTAGATTCGTTACATAAGATTATTTATTATTTTAATTATTTGTACGTGCTGTTATCGGTGATAGTGCAGGCTTTGCCTATGCGCAACGCCGGCGTTGTTAGAGCCTCAATGTTGATGCAAATTTTATGTAGTGAATTATGTTCTATCACGTTGTATTGTGTGCCTACAAAGGTTTAATGTTCGTATTACAATAGTAATTCGTTCAAATTATTAAGATTAATTTGAGGTACGCCACAGTTCGGCAATGTATTAATAGTTTGTTGTAAACTGTCGCACTAGGCTCGATCCCGCGATTCGCTAATTAATATTCAGAGTAATTAAAATTGGCTGTTTCTTGCTTAATTCTACAAGTGCATAATCATAAACGGTTTTATTCGCGAAACATATTTCCACTTTACTTCCAGATTGGGTCCTTTCCACGGGACATTGTCTAACAGGAAGAAAACGAACGAAGCCGAATTACAAGGAACTTGCAGTGCCGAGGGTGTTTGACCCGAAAAAAATCCCGGTATCTGATGGCGGGGCCGGTCGTTAAACAGCGTAAGAAATTAACTTGATTAAGCATCAAGTCCGAATTTAATTTTTACCCCCCCTTCTTCCCTCGGCCAAGTTTTACTGCCGCTCTAAACCTAGATACCGGCCGGCTAGGACTATAAATGTCCGCATTAGGCCGCTTTAGAGTTGAATTACGAGGGTACAATAAGGGAGAATGGGCTTAATTTGGGACCGAGGTAACAGCGGTAGCTACAAATTGAGAGTCGGGCTCTGATAGAGTAGAGAATTAAAAAGAAAAAATAGAAAAAACTCCGGAACAAGGTTTTATGGCCCCTAGAATGCGCCTATTAGCATAATCTCCTGTTCCTGCCTTATGGCCAATCAAAGGGGTGTGTCAGCAGAAACTAAGCACGAATTATTCAATATTTTAAAGACCCCCCTCCGGTCCTCAATGACCCGGTATTTAATTATGAATATATGAATTGTAGACAAATCTAAAAAAAAAAGAGATTTTTTAGTAACATCGTTCATCAGGTCAGTTTACATCGGAGAGATTTCCGGTTTACAATTATCAACAGATATTTATATCTTTATCTATACAGTTAATTTCCTGTCACATATTTATATAGTCAGGATTTTTACTTCCCTGTAATAAATATGTGGCCTAGATACATATCAACCGGAGTCAGTCCTTTGTGGATGTCTCCCGGTTCCGAAATAAGAATTTATAATTTATTATCTAAAAAATGCAAATGATTACTAAATCTGTTAAGTAATGGTTATAGTTGGGATACTCCCAACTCCCAACTGGGTTAATATGGGTTCCATTTCGGATTTTCTATAAGGGAACAAAAACAGCGAATGGTGAAACAAGACGTATTTTAAATGGGGAATAAAAATATTTGAATTGAAATTCAATAAAATAACTTTACGAATAATTGTTTTACTGAGATAGTCTTTATCTAAAGTGACGCAGATTGTAATTTCTCAGAATGTAATTAAAAGCAACCTTAAAAGCCTAAACGCAATTAATGGGGGTTATTAAATAGGCAAAAAGTGAGCTTGTTTACTTGTAAAAGTCGTTCTGTAACCTCGAGCGTTCGAAATTGATATTAATTTTGGTTCAAGTTAAAAAATACTTTCGGCACTTTTGGAAGCCGACTAATGCTTCAATTAATATTGATTGTTTCAATTTGTGTTTATTACATTTTGCCTGTTGTAATATAAACATTTTAAGAGCAGTGTACAGTTAACCCTACAGTGATTTCGTTGAATCGATAGTTTATACCGTGATCGGTTCCTTGGTGGGCTTTTCTGAATCGGCGCGACTAAAATAGCCCCTCGGGTATCCGTGGAAAATTCACCGTGAAAATGCGGGTTTTTCACAGCCGGGAAATCGGGTCCAAAGTCAAGCGCGAGGACGTCTTTTGTTGTGGGACAAGATCATGGAAATACGCTTGAAAAAGTTGTCAAGTTTAAATACGCAAAAAATTAACGGTCCATTCTAAATATATTAGACGCTCTATAATTAGACCGTTAAATGTGCATGAGAATATTACATGCAGTAGGATACTGCGCATTGAGACATTTATTGGTCCTAAACTCCCAGAGATTGTAGGATGCGGACAGCCGCTTAAGTCCAATGTTTATGCCTACTCGCGGTCGTTTCAGGCATTAAAGGGGCGGAATCTCAAGACCCGAGACTCAAGTCTTAAGTACGCCAAAGGCATTTCGTTTTCAATGACCATCCCTTTCGAAACATGCCTGATTCTAATTTCCCGAACAAACATAAAACATTACGCTTTTTCGGCGATTTCATAAAAATATAAAAATACCCACCGCCTGATCATTGCAGTGAGTTTTAAAATTTATAATACAACGTCCCCGGTGCAATAGGTATGCAGGCATTTTACCTAAGGTATCCAAAGTGCAGAACGCGAATCGATAGTTGGGGTTACGCCAAGTGGCAGAAATGTAAGGTGACTGCATTTCGAAATAAAACGGCGAAGCGGTTGGGAGAATTTTGAAAAGGCGTGTTTTGAAACAGTTTTCATTCTCTCAATTCAGTAAGCCGTTTATGAAACCCATTTAAACTGAAAAATGTTAAAACTGATAACTAAATATCTATATAGGTAATTTTTAGCTCAATTGGTAAACAGTTTGTTTTCAATACTTGAACACCTATTTCCGAACTAATTTATTCCGACTTATACCGACGTCATTGTGAATCTTTCAACATTTCCGAGCTATGGCACACATTTTCAGGAGATAGCGGATCAGCAGTTATAAAATCCTTCCTGCTTCCTCAAATTGTCTATCTTGGGGATACAAGATCGAGTTTGAAGACCTGAGGAAGAGGAGGCGACAGTATAATTAATGGTAGGTGATTCCATTCCTGCCAGACGAATCGCCGAGATGTAGTATTATAACAGTATAGTGTTCTATATTGCTATCTGCATAATCTAGACACAATAGTAGCCGTGTCAAAATTGTGAATTCTGGTGGGGGAATACCGCTAGCCAGTCGACCTTTAAAAAAAAAGATATATTCGGGAGGTAACGTGGAGCCTATAAATATGTATCTAGCCGGCAGTGGCGTCCCATTTTACAAAGCCCCGGTCTTAAAACTATGGCAATTATAGAAGAGCCTGCGCTAGGAGTAGAGGGGCCTCTCGGGGTTATCCTAGCGGTACTCCCGGGACCCTCCTCTTTCCTATACGGGGAGCGGTAATTACACGCTGTCCCTATCCGATCACGAATATATCTGTATCTCTCCACCCGGTCGCCCGAAGGTAGACTGCCCTCAAGTCCTGGAGACTGGACTATAATGACTCGGACACGAAGTCACTTGGGGGACTTCGCATGAAGTCCCGCTTCCAAACGTGGTGCAATCACCCGATTAATTTATAATGCCCTCAATCGCGAAGATTGAAATTCGCTGTTTCGATCTTCAGTCCAAAATCCTAGGACAAGGCGGGGACGGAAGAAAGATTCATTTACCTCGATTTACCTGTATTTACCTCGATAATTCAGTTGGTAAAAATTACTGTACAATGAATGTACACCGAAGGCAAGGAAAGAAGAAGGACCTCATCCGTAGGAAAACACCGAGCAAGGGCTTTTCTTTCCAAAGTCTTCTGGTTCTGAGAACCAGCCGCCATGCAGTACGAACGCTGAACTTTCACTGATGCCAACCAAACAGAAATAATATGATCCCCCTTCTTTAAATTATTCATTTTAATATTGGTCACAAAAATGGTTTTGCAGGTCTATCTAGGAAGTCAACTGATAGAATATCCTTACGCCCGAGGCCTGTGGAACTGCCGCAAGAAGATTTTTCATGTAGTGGACTTGAAAGAAAAAAAAAAGGAAATCGCCGCGGAAAAGTCCGTCCATTATACCGCCGGAGAATCCAAATTGGAGCCATTAGCGGGAACACTTGAGCCGGCCTCTGTGTGTGTAAGTAGTTGAATTATTGATGATCGTCTCCGGCCGGCCGAAGAAGTCGATGAGCCCGGTTTTTGCCGCATTTCTGTTGGCGGCGGTAAGAGTGCGTTCAACCGCGCTCTCCGCATCCTGTTGCGGTCGTCCGCGGAATCCAAGAAAATCGGAGGAAACCGCTATTTTACAATTCCTCGCCGGTTATTCGCCCGACTCGAAATTGCACGGAGAATTTTCGAAATATAATTTAATAATTTTGCTACTGGCGTTAGACTGAGGAACGTCCCGGGCATATTATTGGGTATTGAAACAAGAGACTATTTCTACAGGGAAATTGTCTTTTGGCCTCGATCGAGCAGAAAAATAAATCATAAATAGTGTTAATATTTATTATTTGGGCTGGACACATAACCAGTTCGTCCTGAACAGGAGAGCTGAAATACACATAGTTTTAATTTCAACTCATTCTTTTTTCTCTTCTACACTCACTCAGTATAGTCGAACTTTGGAAATGACGATGAACGCACTAAATATTCACGAGACTCTTTGATTTCCGAGTACCTAAAGGAAAGGTTTAGAATACCTGTTTCTTTGGTCTGCGAGGGGTTGGAATACGCGTGGATTACGCGTGTTTCTGTTTCCTCTCGCTGGTTTGGTCTGCTCGACATCTTCAGTAGTGGTGTTAGTCAATTTGGAGGTTTTTTGATCCTCACTGCACTGTCACTGTCACTTGTACTGTCTACAGACTGTCAGTGAGGATGCCCAAAAAACATACAAAGTGACTGACACCGCTACTGAAGATGGCGAGCGGCCGAAACCGGTCTAGCGAAAGGCCGTACCAGCGAGAGGAGACAGAAACACAAAAAATCTACGGTATTTCTCTTTCGTTAATTAATTTCTCGATGTTTCCGTAAATGCTTTTCCTAGATCCACAGTACATGTGAAAGTGACAGTGCAGTGAGGATGCCCAAAAAACATCCAAAGTGCTAACAGTGACTAAAACCGCTACTGAAGATGGCGAGCAGCCGAAACCGGTCTAGCAAAAGACCAAACCAGCGAGAGGAGACAGAAACATCACGAACCTACAGCACGCGTTATTATTACAATCCTGTAACGTCTTAGAAATTATTTTTCACAAGAATTTAACTTCTAAATAATTTATAACAGTGACAGTCTCCTTCAATCTTTAAACAGTTCTCCAATATAAGCTATTGAAGATCGGCCGTCGGGATCAAAGTTGGTTAGGGCAAAAATCGGTCGTATTATGCAGTGTTTTGTTGCGTTTATTACCAGTTTTGTTCAGTCCCTACAAGTTGAGCGTTTCCACCTCCTCGTTAGTAACTGTCGCGTTCCAGAACAGCGGTCGGACTTGGAGGCGGCGGGCTGTGTGAGAGATGCGGGCGCGGTCTGCGGTCGCGATTAGCCGAGGCCCGGGCCTCTATCTGGGTCATCGGACACCATCGGCCATCGACATCGCGCGAAGACAAAATTGTTGACCTACTCGCGGCGCCCAGTCGGACCAACGGTGCTTTATTTAGCCCCGCGGCTAATGATGCTCCGCCGGCAGAGGCTAGTTAGCTGCCATAATCGCCAGTCCGCTAATCGGTCTAGAAAACGCCGACCGCCGCCACTCGTATAAACTAATTTCAGTGACTAACGTCGCCAGAGTATATGTACATAAATTGGAAATATCCGTGCGTGAAATCGGTCTTGAGGAGAAATAACGCGAACATCGACTTGGAAACGAGGATAAAAGCATCCCTTATTAAGTTTTTTTTAACTTTTTTATTTTGCACAATCAACTTTTACAGTTATAGGTGCAATTGATGCATGTATATTTTTCACGTGTTTGTCTCGATAAAGAAACCACCCAATGATGGCGCTTTTGACATGATTTAACTACTGCCCGAGGTGATCTCTGGGCCAGCGGCGTTTAAGCCGTCGTGGTGGGGATAGTGGATGGGTAAAAGAGGAAAGGGACTGAACGAGAGGATTAGGATTAGGAGAAAGGTGGGATTGGAACTTCAGGAACCGGGATTTTGTGACTTCGTCGACTGTCGGTATGTTGAGGTCATGGTGGATTGTGTGGTTAGAAACATACCGGGGAGTATTAAGGATGGTGCGAAGGACTTTTGATTGGAATCTCTGGATGCGAGCGGTGTTGGATGTCTTGGTGGAACCCTATAGCTCAATACCATGTGTCGGTTTGAGTATTGCTTTGTAAATTGTTAGTTTGTTACTTAATGTCAATTTCGATGTCCGTTTTAGTAATGGTCTTAAGAGTTCAAATTTTCTGTTTAAGTCGATTCTTTTGAGTCGTGTGTGGGTATTAGGTTTTATTAATAATTTTCCCGATTATCATATCAATATTGTAAAAAAATTCAAGTAACCTCTATCATAATAATTAAGTATATAATAAGGCCCGTAGGCCGGAATGCATGTACGAACCATTATTTGTACATCGTTTTTCTCGATGTCCCATTTGACCTTATTAAATCTGAAACAGGATAACACGAAACCAACTTGTACGCGTGGGAGTCAATTTACATGTCGTTTATATGTTGGCCAAAGTAGGTTATATGGAATGATGGAAACTAATCTCAGTTTGTCATATTGGACGGCGCTCGTACCAATCCGACCTTCTGAATATTTAATGGCTTTGAGGGGTTATCACTGCTGAAATATAGACGCGTTAGCTAAGCGCAATCTAAGTTTAAGTTTTTTTTCTAAATTTCTAGTAAAAATTAAACCACCTCCTGTTTTCGTTCGTTTCCGTATTACGAAACTGGGTTTCGTCGGCAAACGCGCGAGTGCGAGACGTATCGATGCTGAAATTTGAAATTGACCGGAAACAGACCCAGAATCCGGACAGAGGAGAAGATATTTTGTTTCAGCGGAAATATTTACACCGAAATTCAAGGATAAAGCAATATTCGCGGGACTGAAAATAAGATCAAGGCACTAAATTATTACAAGCGCAGATTGTTCCCGACAGCGCCGAAATACTAACCTTCAAGCTGGAAAAATATCAATGAATTTATAAAAATTAATTAGTAAACACTTGATAACGAAACAAAGATTGTCCGGTAAAAGATAATGGAAGGGATAATAAATAAATATCAAAATAAATTAAAACACTTGTCCGTAAAACTGACGTCACCTCCGTAATCGAGACTCGAATGGGCAATTAGACACTCGGTTCGGAACACGGGAACAATTTTCAAGATGTCGGTGGGAGGCGAGGGAATTCGCCGAATAAATAATGGCGTTTTTATTTCTTTCTGCACCGGTCGATTAAATAATTGACGCTTGAACGGCCGAAGATCCGTCGGTGGGTTCTCCTCCTCCGCACCTCCAAGGTCGGCCCGAACATAATATAAGGGATTTGAGCTATCTCCTCTACAGAGAAGACCCATTAGCGTATCTGTTTTTTTTTGTTGAGATATATAAACTTATTATCGGTCGGAGTTTTGACGCAAAACTGAGCATAAACCTGAACGTTAAATAGAAAAACGGTGGCGAGAATCTTACCACTGTCTATAATATACGTATTTATAGATAAACAAGATTTTAAAATTATAAAATATCACGAAAATAATGGAAAGCAGATAGGTTTTATCACGATAAGAATATTTGACACAAATTATTGATTACTTCATGCGGAGTTATGCCCAAATTTTCTCAAGTAACTTTGTTAATGTTACTGTTTATGAAGGAAGCATCGTTTTACGCTTCGTTTGAATTACCGGAAATTATTTCGTTTTAATTATCCATTATTAAAAATCGTTTCCCGCATCATTTCCTCCTTTTATAGGAGGCAAAATTAATTTTTTGGGATTTTTCTGATTTATATTACGCCGGAATAAATGATTAAATGAAGACTCATTATCGTTAAGTAATATTATAATTTGAAATAATCTGAATATTGAAAACTGAGAGTTAAATGATTCCGGGTAATTTTTAATTGGGGCCCTATCCTGCTATATTTTTAATCGTCGGGGACGGAATAGACTTCGGGAAAGAGGACAATAAGAGTGTAGGCTGTATAAATCGTAGGCAGCGACTGCCATTAGCCAACTGCATTAGAGAACTATTTTGTTCTAAGAATAGATCAAAGTGGCCGGAATGGTCATTCACCTGCCGGCTCCCTCTCTACCCGTACCAGTATCTTACGAGTACGCTTTTAAAGGTAGCCTACCGCTTCAAAAATGGACTAGAGCGTCTGGCGCCACTTCCAGTTTTTTCTCTCACCGCAATAGCCCAATCGGCAATTCGGTTAACGACGATCGCAATTCACTTTCGATAAAAAACAAAACTATACATCCCTGATAATATATAAGATGATTTATACGCTATCAAAAAACCGGAAACGTTCTTGAATTCATGGAGCCCGAAACCGGTCTATTTTTTTTTTTTTTTAACTTTATTTTTTGTACTATCAACTGTTACAGTTATATGTACAATGGCGGTTGTTTGGGTGATTGGACTTGTTTAACTTGTATAAAGACGCCATCCAGTGATGGTACTTTTGGCTTGTCTCAGTCCTGCAGGAAATCTCTGGGCCAGTGGCGTTTAAGCCGTCGCGGTGGGGATAGTGGATGGGTAGAAGCGGAAAGGGACTGAACGAGCGGGTTTGGATGTGGAAGGAGGCGGGAGTGGAATTTGAGGAAGCGTGATTTAGCGACTTCGTCGACTGTTGGTATGTTGAGGTCATTATGGATTGTTTGGTTAGAAACATACCAGGGAGCATTAAGGATGGTACGAAGGACTTTTGATTGGAATCTCTGGATGCGGGCGATGTTGGATTTCTTAGCGGAACCCCATAGCTCTATTCCGTAAGTCCATGTCGGTTTTAAAATGGTTTTGTATATTGTAAGTTTGTTGTCTACTGTCAGTTTTGATGTCTTTTTCAATAGAGGTCTCAACAGTCCAAATTTGCGGTTGAGGTCTGTTCTTTTGAGACGCGTATGGGGGTTGGTCTATTTTGACGCACAATTGTTGACACGTTATTGGAAAAATCAGCTGGAAATTTTTCAACTCAGCACCGTCTGGGCTCGAATGAAAGTCGGGCTAGCGCGGGGAAACCTTTCCATAGTCCTTGGTATTATGATTGGGGCCTGATTGTCATAACTGTTCATCGCGGGATTTTTTTTTTTCTTTCGTCTTCCCCTTCACTCGGCTCCGACGAGATGCACGGCGCTAATTCAATTTCCAAATCGAAATTCTTTTACACAACCGAATTGCAGCCGTATTAATTTATCTGTTCGCACAGAAATCACGAATGCGGTCGACCATTTATTAATTACTTATTATTGAGGAAATACACGAAATTGAGCTCGGTATTTGTTGCCGTCCTACCGGTAATTAGGCGGGTCTTTTCCCCTCGTATTTACACGGGGATTCCTCTTAAAAACGCATTCAGAACGTTGTTCCCAACGAGATAATAAGACGAAAATGGAACTTTTACAACCGTTTGTTCTAAAAATAGCAGTTTATCTCCTCATTAATATCGGATAACTCAAGCTTTTAACGCGGTAGAAGGAGTGAACGCCGCCTTAAAATTGACATTGTAATTGATTCAAATATATTCCAGTTTCCTTGTTTTATTGTACTCAACGTTAAAATAATTTTGCATATTTCCGAACTACACTATTTCGAGGATGATAAACACAGATTCGTTTAAAAATAGAAACAATCAAGTTCCAATATCAGGAATATTGAATAAATAGTGTCGCCTATTAAATTACTTGTCCGGAAATATAGATAAATAGGTTTGAATAAATGAAATGCCCCATGTTTTCACTCGATGCTCTTCAAACAATTTCTCCTTTCCCCTCGGTGTCGATTTAAAAAACACCAATCGGCACGTACTGTTAATAAATTGTTCAACACGATCGGTCCTAATAATATGTCATCAGTTTTACCGTCGTAAGCCGCCAATATCTCTCCCTCCCTCCATCCCTCCCTCCCTCTCTCTCTCTCTCCCTCTCACTGAGGGGCCAACGGTATATCGCCGGTGGTGTGCCCCTTCGGTTTCACTTCGCAATATAACATTGACCCAATCATGAGCCGATTCGATCGCGGCTAACAGCACGTGAACACCGACAAGTCACGAAGGTGGTCCGAAGGCTTCATTTTTAATAAATATTCCGAACATTTAAAGCCTTAAAAACGAACCAAATATTCCTAAAAAAAAAAAAATAGGAATACGTTTCAATACTAATATCGTTCCCTTTTCACCCAAGAATATAATAGTAAACACCCAGCTTGAGAATTCATTACATTGATTACAAAAAACGATTATAATGAAATACAATAAGGAATAGAAATGGGGGTTGACACAATTTTACGCTCTTTTCCTGACCATTTTACACTTTGAGTTATGTGGAACGAATCAATTAAAAATCATATAAAAAAATTGCCTCCTGCAACAGTCTGTTCGAAATGCTTCAAAGACAGGAACAACAGAAGAAAATAATATAAACCGTGTAAATACTGTAGGAGTAGATTAATGCACGATTAGAAATATATAATATAGTGAATTGGGGATATTTGCACAGCCTTTTTTTATTACTGTGATTTTTATGGACAAAAAATTCTTCTCTTAAAACTCCGAAAGGCTCTAGTTTTATGTCCGCTATTTTTTTTTGGACATGATTTTTTTTGCCTGAAATAATTATTTGTGACCCCCGGCGTTGTGTTTACACTCGGCGGAGGTCTATAAAATCATAATTCTCGGTGTGTAGTGACTTTGAATTAGTTACGAACGGACACGTCCGAGCTCCACGGAGCACCGCTTCTCACGGGGTCGGCCGCCGGGAATTATTGGCGCGCGGAGTGTGTGTGTGTGTGTGTGTGTGTGTGTGTGTGTGTGTGTGTGTGTGTGTGTGTGTGTGTGCGTGTGTGTAGAGTCGGCATTGCCCAAATAAAACGACTGTGGGTCTCCAAGTGTTAGAGACACCACCGAGTGTCTATTCAATGGGAGTGGCCGAGCGTGAGACGGGAAGTGGACGCGAGGATGCTGTACACGGAGGGTCCTGTAGAAATAGAGAAAAACTGAGTGGGCAGCGTGCAGTGGAATTCGCGGCTCCTCCTCCCTCCTCCTCCTCCTCCTCCTCCTCCTCCTCCTCCTCCACCTCATCCCCAGCCAGCTTGCTCTCCTCCTGCCGCTTTAGGCAATGACCTCGGCGGCCTCAAGGCCAGCGCGGGGTCAATCATCCTTTGCACGGCTCATATTTTATGTATTGCACACGGGGAGGTCCTCATTCACAGACTGCATCCTACTAGACCGATAATCATCGAAACCATGTCCGAAATTTTTAATTTACAGACGGCCTTAAGACAGCTCGGGATGAGGTATCTGCATGTATCAGACTGGTCCGACGAGCACCCTGAGCCCGTAATACGATATCGGGAAGGCGACACTTATACTTCCCATTCAATGCAGTGATAATAGCTATTACGAATTTGGCACTGAATAATTTTTATTCCCATTGAATTATTTTCATTCCATTCGACCGGTCTTCAACAATTAATTCTGAACTAATTTCAAGTTTCTACCCAGAGGAATCTTCGTTGGGGACCCTTTTTCGCTTGATCGAGAACTGTTCATAAAGGGTGTCCCAAAATTAACGCAGGATTTGAATTTGCCACCGTTCTAGCAGTAGAGTTGGCAACCCTATTAAAAAAAACCATTTGACAGCTGATAGTCTAGGGTTACACGATGGAACAACGTGTTTTCATTGTTGAATACTTCAGAAATAATGAAAGTTTGGCAGCCACAGTCGGAATTGTGACTGAGAGCAGTGCCTGAGAGTGTTTGTGAACATCAACAGGTGGATGCGGATTTTTCGAACAAAATCATTTTTAGCGGTAGCACATTTTCAACTTGATGGTGATGACTCCATTTGTACTGACACTAAACTATCAGCTGTCAAATGGTTTTTTAAATAGGGTTGCCAACTTTACTGCAAGAATGGTGGCAAATTCAAATATTTCGTTTATTTTGGGACACCCTTTAGAAATGTTATGAATACACACACTGCTTTTTCTACAATTTAGCCGGCATTCAATCCAAGATATTGTATTTTTCGTGTGTCTCTATATAGCATTGCTGGACCAAGCGAAAGATGCGAATATAATCAGATTGTTTTTGGGCTATATGAAAACTTTGAAAAACCGACATTTTCACTAGATGTTTCAATATAAGAAATTGAAGTTCTACCCTTTTTCACGTACAACATATCCAAGATTCCCATTCTGGCGACGTTCATTTTCTTTAAACATCCAGCTCCAATTTAAGAGCGACACGACGCGGTCGACCAACGTCGGTCTCAATCACGTACACGGTATCTTGACGGCAATATGGACATGTTCCTGAAAACATGGTCCTGCCTTAATGGGGCAAGCCCGCAGTTAAGCACGGACGCGGGTCTGGGAACGCGTCGAACTGTGTACCGGATATGAGAATGTCTTCGGTACGAGCATAAACGGTGGTCAACGGGCACTAAGAACGGCCTTCGGTCGAAAAGGACGCCCATAAAATAGTATATCGCGTGAATTTCATATTCTAATTTGGGCTTCTCTACATGAGGACGGGAGAAAACCGAAAATTGAAAATACCCTAGTGGTATAAGGTATTCGTGAACGCCAGCCGCTTACCCTATCCTATAATACTTGCCTATTATAAACTAGATCACAAATTTCGACATTTAGGCTAATAGAATCACTCTCAAACAAATTATTAATTTACAACTGCGTACTGAAACCTATCTGGGCCTACGGAATCGAACTGTGGGGATCCACCGAGCCGTCTAATTCTTATAGACTCCAATCCTTGCAATCCATAATCCTTCGTAAAATTACTAACGCCCCACCTTATGTCTCTACAAAATAATCCACAATGACCTAAAAGTCCCTTTCGTTCGAGAATTAGCAGCTTCCCGATATAAATCCTTCCATTCCAAATTATCCCTTTATTCCAATCCATTAATTCGACAACTTTCCTCGCTTCACCTTCCCGAATATCCCGAAACAGATATTCCTCTAAGTAACGGAACAAAGGGACGGTTCTAGCACGATGCTTATTGTTTGTTATGAATAGACCGGTTCATCAAAACCGTTAGAGATCTACAAAGTCGCAGACCGGAACGTTAACATCGAATCCTAATGTATTCAGGAGATTAATACATTCGTGAAAAGGCGTGTTATTTATGCGAGCGAAATTATAGCGGTCGACCTTACGTTTTCGGTTCCGTATTTTCGGTTTTAATTTTTTTTCAGCCGCGCCCGCCTATTTATCACTGATCGGATTTTCGAATACTCTCGAGTAATTGAGATTAGATAAGTGGGAACGCGCCGAAAACAAAACATTTAAGCCCAACAGTTCAAGTCGAAAACGGGTGTCGGGGTTTTCGCCCAAGGGGGACCATGTGAATGGCGACTCGCCAAAATTGTTTCTTTATTTTTATTATTTTTCTCCTCCTTCGATTCGACCTTTTCCTGCTCCTCCCCCCTTTTAATACCCGGTCATTGGAAACCCGTCCAGAGGCCGGGCTAATTAAGCGTTCGACGGCACAATCGGGGACCTCTCTGAGATCGGAATGAGAATGTGCTATATCAGAATGCGGAAATCTCGGCGCGAATGAACACACAAAACACGACTGAATTACATAAATTAAGTAACTAATTGTTCGGAATTTCCATTTAAATTTCTGTTTATAAGTAACAAACATTTGTCCACTGACGCATTAATGAAGGTTAGGCTAATTTTGTAAATTACAATGCCGTTTACAACAAAGAAAAAAAATATTGTGATTACAGTGCCACAACTGGTATTATAAATTAGTAAAATAAAACAATGTATTCATCGAATAAGGACTAATAAAGCTATATTGTCATCTACGTTAATTTTTAATGGTCGCCTGTCAAGTATTCTTCAAGCGCTATAAAAGTACACCCACCCGTACACGGTTTTTCCGTACGATTTCCAGGAAACCCTTATACAGATCTCGTTTTATTGCTGGACATTTTATTTTTTTTTTTTACGCAAGCGGACTTCCAACTCTCTCGGCGGCAGTGATACGAAGCCGTCCTCCGATGGCAGCAGCTTTCACTGTCTTTCACGGCGGCTGTAGCGCTCGGAAAATTATTGCCCGGCTTTGTTTTCACCGCGTTTCAACGTGTAAAACGTGAGCGGTAACAGCGGTCGAGCGTCTTCATTACAAGAAGAAGAAACCTACCTTGTCGGCAAGGTTTGTATCCGCAACGAAGAATTAGCAGTCTACAATTATGAGAACGTAATCATTAAACCAATTGTAATTATTTTACTTTATTTGGGTGTTAACTCCATTTGTACTAACTATCAGCTGGCAAATTTTTTTTTTTGGGTTGCCAACTTTACTGCAAGACTGGTGGCAAATTCATATCTTGCGTTAATTTTGGGACACGCTTATTAATTTTATTTGCCCGAAGTAAATCGCAAGAGCGATTATATTCCCCTTGAACGAATTAAAAATATTGTTATTTGTTGTCTATTTAATCACGATTTTCGACAGTTTCGTGACACCTGTACCCGGTGCTCGGGACATCGTATACCGGAAATGTCGTGGAATTAATAAGCGGGGTTTACAGCGACGACGGCGGTGGGCGAACATTAGTACCGGACCATTGTTCTACAACTGGTAGTGTTGCGGGGGTGGAGGCGCGTAACGCCCACTACGTGTCTTCCTGTGTAAACTCTGAGAACGGTCTAACGCTGGGGGAGAGACACAGTAAGGGGTACAGTCGAGAATTTACAATGCCGAGAGGAAACGCCGACGACGAGCGGCTGAGGTTTGGCACTTTCGAATTTTAATTATTATTATCTAACGTCCGGCAAAGCTGCGGGCAGAACTAGTTCCATTATTACGGTACTGGGCATAAAAAAAACGGATGTAACGAACCGAAGATGTATCGACAACTGTTACACGAGGCTTAATTTACACATCGCCTTGGCCAGAAAGAGTGGAATACTTTGACAAAATGACGGAGAAGAGACTCGTAGCTCGTAACGAGCCGCATGTCCCGATAGACCGGACCGTAACCGGCTTCAACCGTGACCCGGTTTCGGCCGGCCTGCACCGCATAAATGAAACTGAAACTGAGTCAATGTCGGAAAGAGGAGACCGTTTACAGATTCACGACATGCGACAACCGGTGATCGAACAAAGGTTGTACGGGAACGTCCAATATCCGCCATCTACGTCCAAGATACAGGGTTAGGCGAAATTGTCTAATGAGTCTTTAATAATTTTTTTCAAATATCCCCATAATTGTATACTGATTTACTTCTGCATAAATCCCAAGGAAATACTCTAATCTACATCTTTAGAGTACCTGTTTTGCGGTCTGCGAGGGGTGGAATACCGTAGATATCGAGTCTTTCTGTCTTCCCTCGCTGGTTTGGTCTAGCAAAAGGCGTCTAATTTACGCGTATTTATAAGTTTATTATTTTGTTGTATTTTTCAAAGTAGTACTCCAACATTTAAATTTTAATAATTTCATATTAATAATTACAGATCAGATTATACGATATAGATAAATCGTACATGAATATGTAAATCTAAGAATTGTTACGGTCCCACGTTACACCTTGGCCTACGAACTTCAGCTAGAACCTTGAAAATAAATATATATATCCAGAAACTGTCCAAGCCTGAGGCTATGAAAAATAATTCAGTACACCGTTTAATATCGGCGCGAATAGAATTTAGTCGTGAAAGTAAAAAAAAAATATATTCGGATATATTCGGCGAAGGTTAGGCGAACTCCAGCGGACCGAATAAACGTTTGGGGCGACCAAATTTCGAATCGGCGCCCCCTATTGTGTTACAAATTTTTCGTAATTTCGTAAAAAAAATTGTCTTCGAGTTAAATATGTCTGAACACAAACGAAGCGAATCTAGGTCAGAAACCATGCCAAACGCAAAGAGATAATAACGACCCGATTTGATTTTCTTAAAGCCTATTTTCTTATTGTCATAGATAAAGTCATGTATAAATGTTAGTGATTTACTTATTAACTTATAATCCAGTTCCAATAATGTAGAAACAAACTTACTGGCTTAGGGATAGATAGTTATTCAATTTTCGTTTCCAAATGCTCACTTACGCTTTTTTTGTTGCCTCAAGCCCGATGCTAATATTTGTCGTAGAATCAGAAAATGTTATGTTGCTGAAACGTCAGGCTAACTATTGGGTATTATACAATAATTTCCAATACTGATATTCCAATAAACCCGTCACGGGATGATTCATAAAACGTTATGTAAGAGTTCGGTACGCCTGAACGCCTAAAAATATCCATTAGTGCGGAACTTCGTTTTGTCTGGTTTTGTTATAATTTTTTCATTTTAAAAGTAGATTTTTTCCATTTAATTCTACACGGTATGTCCCAGGATTTCACCGCGAAATTTTTTTCTAGAATTTTTTTCTTTCTACCGCGTTAAAAACGCTCAACGTTTGACAGTCCAAAGATTCTATATCTCGAGGAAACTTTTCCCTGCAGAGGGATTGCAGTTCTTTTCTTCTTTCCTGATGAAATGGGCTTGTTTCGGTATTTTAACCGCGTGTTATGAAGGACGGAGGACGTAACTTTTTAATTAGACGTTGGAAGCTTTACACGAAAATTCAACAACGCCCTTCCCGATAACGCTTACATCCCGCAGCAAAGTTTTGTCTCGTCGCGTGAAACGGCTTCGAAAAATAGACAGTGTACGAATAGACACCGAGAGGTGATCTGTGCTCGAGAAGCAAAAAAAATAGATTGAAACAAATGTGCGGGAAAAATGGGGAAAATTTCGCACTTTCGAATAGACATAATTGATAAAAACATATATTATACAAATGAAATATAAATCTCATACACTAACATTCCCCCAATATAACTAGGCCGAGTGGCGGAAGCTAGAAGGAGTTAAGAACGTGACTATCGAAATTAAAAACACTACACGTCGGAGCATGCGGACACTTATTCCTGGTTATACGGCATGCATTCATGTATTACCCGACCCTAATAATACTTTAATACAGTTCTGTCATGCGGGCTAATCAACCCCACGGCCGCAGCCCCCGTCAGCCGCTTTTTAGGGCCAGATTTTAGGGTTGAATTACGTTCCAAAAATACTACTGAATTAATACACGCGTGGACTCCTCCTATATAATATATAGCAGCAACAAGCGTTCATTCATTTGTCAGATATCGGACGACAAACAAAAAAATATATATATTTATAATATAGACACACAAAATGGATATAGTCCGTGAATGTACACACAGAGGAAAAAATAACACACGGCGATATGCTGTAGGAAAGAGTATACAAAAGTATAAAGCGAGGCAGTGAAAAGAGAAATAGAAGAAAAGTAATTAATGACTTTTTTCGATTTTCGATAACATAATACCTGAATTTTATTTACAAATCGGTGCCACATAAGTAATAATATTTTAACTTCCAATAATACCTTATAATGCTATCTATAATAAGTTACAAATGGGTGTTCGAGGTTGGCCATATTTCAAAAAACGATACGCCTCGTTTTTCGTTTGTTTTGCCGTCTGGAATAATTTCGCCACATACCTGGGTGTAGACCAGCGGTACTGTGACGTTGTCGTACCCGATGAGACTGCCCAGACGCCACCTAATGTCTGACATCTCGAGCAGTATCGTCTGCACCATGTGGTCGGACGTGATCATCGCCTCCTTCCTCGCCCTGTGAATGATGTTGGTGGCCCAGGTGAGCGGCAGCCAATACTTGGCCATCGGGTGGCGCTCGTCCATCAGTTCGAAGATCTTTTTTTCGCTGTCCATCATCAGACCTGGACACCGGCAGGGACAGAGGGCAACGCGCCAACGCGTCATTTAACGTTCTACGGCCAATTTCGGTCGACAGCAAATTGTGGGAGCCATAAGAGATATACAATTCGGAACGGTGACGACGCAAGCCCACCGGCCCACAACCGCTCCCGCGCCTCGGACTTTAACAAAACTTCAACTCATTTTCTGAGCACAAAAAATATCCACAAGCGTCATTCGTGGTGTGGAGATACAGAAAGGAACAAGAATCGCCGTATGTGGACCACCAAAAATAAATAAAGAAAACCGACAATATCTTCTCGAAAAATATAGATTTGACTGGGCCGCAGAAAAAAAAACTGGATTTCGAAGAATATAAAACTCGAAATCGACCTAAAGTTAGTACAAACATCAAGCTGTTGTCAGACGTTCATCAAGCCATTTGTTGAAATGGAATTATTGGTTCCATCATTTCCTACTTCCTCTCGTTTTGTAAACAGCCGTACCTTCCAGTCAGTCTGTTTGAATAGCATTTTTAAAGATGTACAAGGTTGATAAACTGGAAAACGGTAGCCGGTCGGTACCGAAATCGCCCCAGAGAGCCTCTAACAGCGAAGAGCGAGGTGAGCTATCGGCCTCCAAGCCCACCTGCGTGCTTTAGTGACACAATACTGAAATATTTCTAGGCCCAAGCTTTGTCCGATGACAGTTGAACTGATGGGTACAATAACTCGTCCCACATCAGGTACCGTATTTACAACGCTTCCAGTCGAATTCTGAAACCCCATCCCGCGTTCTCGGACTCATGCCTGATGGGTTTATAATCCTTTGTCTGTAAAATTGAGACAAAGGGAAATACATCAGACGGTACGTCAGAAAGATACTTCCGGTAATAAAAACGCCCCTATTAAAACTTTCACTTATCCATCCGGCAGTACAAATGGACCGTGTAACAACAGGGATCTCTGACAGTCTGACTTCGCTATTGTGTACCAGGAAACCATGTTGTAGCATACAAACATGGAAAATTATGGCGTATATTTCCCGAACAATGCTAGTCGTACTGAAGTGTTGAATAAACACAAATAAGAAGTGAAAAAAATGGATTTTTTTCCGAACAGCAGTAAACAACGCAGGTAATTGCCGTAGGCGCGATAGCCTCATTTGTGATGGGGGCTACCCGCTCGAGTCCGATACTGAGGCTATCATCCTGTACTTGAACTAGTTTTTAGGCCCGCTATTATAAGCCGTTTGAAATATTCCCGCACGTTCGACAATGTTCGAGAGACATTTAAAATATTTAAATCCCTACTGTAGAGAGGGCGGGAGAACAAAAAATTGGAATTTAAATTGCGACCTCCGATCGGCTTTCTCCGGAAACGGAGGCCGCTCCAAGGTGACAGCCTAAAGACACAGGTGCAATATGCATACCAGTACCAGAGTAGCCATAGTCTTCCCCATCGTTATTCTGGTATATCGGTTAACGGCCGCAGATGAATTCAAAATGTCGACTGTCGGAGCGTTTATCGCTTCGACAGCCTCGAACCATTTTCTAATCAGTTTATTATTGAAATTCAATTTTAACCGCGCGACTCCTTGAAACATCGCCGAACAAGGTCAACCGTTAATTACTGGGTTTATTCGACTGCACGATATTCTGCGCTCGTATGTAGCAATTTGTTTTTATTATTTTATTGTTCGGCGGTTGAATAAAACCGATTCAAGGAACGAGGATTACGAGACTTTTCAGATTCAAATCAGCGGTCGTTTCCTACCGATATTTCATGCCGGCCTTGTCAGACCACAAAGGCAAGTGCTCGGATCACAAAAGATGGCCGAGATGTACGGGACGTTATTTTTCACCTTGGCATTTGGGGCCCGCAGAGCCACCCGCGATGATGACCGCTCCATTGCGGTTTCCTCTAAGGCGGCGCTGCCTTCAGCTCCATTAGCCTGGGGTGTCAAGGAGATTACCGTTATCATTCCCCTTCTCCCTTACTCCCCTTGAACGCTCAGGGATAAGGAAATCAGGTTAAATGGTCCAACGAAGTAAGCCCGTGTTGAGCTCGAATCGAACGATTCGACGGGGCGAATCCGCAGGACGGGGTGAACAGAGAAGGAATATATTTCATAATTCCCAAAAACTGTTCGGTGGTCATTAATTTTCTCTCGACACTATATTTTTCCATACTGACTGTACAATTATATGGGGGAAACCGTACGCAGAAAAACCCTTTTCTGCGAATCGTTTGACTGTAGCACGTGATCGCATTCTTCCCTTCCCGCGCAGGCGCACTGCGAGTATTCCGACAAGGCCTCCCGTTCCAGGTTTCGGTATTCCCTGACGAATGGAGACTACAGTCAAACTGCAGGCAACTCATATGTGTGACAGACTCACCGATATACTGACAGAATGCTACTGAAGATGGCGAGAGCCAACAGCTCATTAGCCAAGTTCGACCAAACCTGCGACTGGAGGAAAAATTCCAAAAGATTTCGTCTCCTTTCCTGTAAAATCTTAGAACAAATGACTGCTACAAATCACAAATGTACGCAACGGCTGGAAATAATAAGATAAGCAGCGAATAACGTTTCCGATATTGTCTGATGTAAGAACGAGCAGCAGAAGATTGAAAACTCAAATAAAGACCTTCTGGCTGGTGTCTGGAAATTGAGAGCTCGAATGTAGGGATCTGAGAGTGTAAAGGTCCACATCTTCATTGGCAGACCGCCTATGTTACAGGATTAGAAACCGATGAATCGGACGAAGACGATGATGATGGCTCAAGGGAATAACGCTCCTCCATAAATGAGTTATGTGGATTTTTTAATGCGCAAACAGGCCCGTACAACTCAGCAGTTTTTCACTGACTTTGTTCAGAGGCGGGGACTTACTGCGGGAGCAGGTGGGCCCACAGCGCTTAATAATAGGCCGGCGATGCCCTGGACATGACGACTTACTCCGCTTCGGGTTCTTACAGAGTGGAGAGCGAGTGGTACCGCAGCTGGGACCGCTTCCACCGGACGTTGAATGGACGGCCCGCCTACTGGACCCCGGCACGTCTCGCCCCGGGTAAGGGAATCGATACAGAGAGAATGGGGGGGGGGACTGGAGGATTACGATGTGGGAATGTCGAATGGTGATGTTGAGATGCGACGACAGACAATCCCGGTCTCATACGGGGTTGTTTCTATTATTTAGTATTTGAGTCTTTCCGGCCCCGTTCTTCGTATTGACCGGAAATTTAATAAAAATAAAAAACAAAACAAGCTTGTCCAGCCGAAATCCACTACTATGTACAACAACCCTCAACCTCACCCCCGAATTTTCATTTTCCTTTCCAATTGAAACAGCGTGGACACAAAATATAAATCGGTGAGAACCGCGCTCTTAAAATTCTACTTTTCAACCGAAAAATAACTAAAAGCCAATTTCAGAACATCTACATTACATACAGTACTAAAGCAGTGTATAATTTGGGCTCAAATTGAGTACGCAAAACTACATGAATGTATTATAATTAAAGTTATTAATATTTCAATAATGATTTCAACCATGAAAATAAAAATATGAATTTTTAGCGATGGTTTTCAAAATGAATGTTAATATTGTGTCCAACGCTGTCTCATGGAACTACACCCTGAACATTTGGGACGTAAGACGTATACTGATACCAATTACTTTCGTATTTACAATGGAACGCTCTTGCGTATTTCATTTTAACCACAGTAAAATTTAAAAAATAATAAAATAAATTTGTTAGTTACAAAAATAAAAATTCTCTTCGGACTCCTTTTAATTGAAGGAACATTATCATAGTACTGCTGAATATTGTCTTGAATATTCTTTTTGGAAGTATATCTGAGAGGTGAGGTGGAAGGTGGATACAACAGGGTACCGGTCATGAATTACAGAAAGCATGTGGGGTATCGTTGTTTTCCCGTCCTGGGGTTTTAACAACGTTCGCAACATTCTGATCCCAACGGGCATAGGCTTTCTAAATGACTTTTTTTCTTATAAGCCAAATAGGAGCTCATCGAGTGGACGAAAAGCAATTGAAAACTGATTTCGCAAATCACAAATCTCGAGGCGGTCCGTTTATTATTTGAAAATTAGACTTAAATTTATAGAATGAATTAAACTAATAATGAATTTGTGGACTCGATGTAATTATAAATTATTGTAAATTTGAACGCAGCGATGAGCTAATGCCCGTGGGACCGGAACAGAAACCCAGGAGTTGTTGCGGGTTTAATCGACGCACATCGCCGTACGCCTACACGGCCGGCCCCCTTTTTAAAGAATAAAAGCTCCTAGACACTTCCTTAAGGGGAAACTTCCTCAGTTTCTCTTTTCTGTACCCCCTGCAGCCATCCGTCATTTGGTATAATTGGTTATTTACAGGGTGGACGAGGCCCCCCGCTGAGACAATGAACGATTGAATAGCGACTATATTCGGCTAGGAAGAGTTTCCTAGAATGGCCGCGCTGAAAGGTGAAGGCCTTATACGCGAAACGGAAGCGCGCCGGTACCCCTTCTGAGTGAGGTCACAGGTCCGAAATATAACGAAAATGTCAGCGAAAAATAAGTAATTTTTTCTTAAAGCCGACCAATTATAAATCGAATACCCGGCCTTCCAAACTGAAATTTGTTTTCGCAATTGTAGTAAAAATTTTGCTCTGCGTTTCCTTGTTGTTCGGCGGGCCTCGTTCACAATTCCCAGTCTCAATAAGGGACAAAGGGACGTGGAGCTCTATAGGAAGGATGGCAAAGCTCCTACGGGGGGGGGGGGATTCACAATACCATCATTAATACAACTTGAAGTCAATGGCGTAGCAAATATATATAAACTGTATTCGAATTATAAAACAATTCCGAACTATTCTGAATCCTACTACTGTATTGCTCTTAGTAAACGCTAATTCAATTACTAAGGAATTACCGTCCTTAAAGGAAAGGAGAATTTCGTCCGATTTTCAATCAATCTATAAATATTCAGGAGCTACGCCACTAACTTTTACAGTATACGACTATTGAATACAGCGAACCACCATGTTATTTCTTTTTTCCAATTCCCTTAGCGTCCAGACGATAGAAGAATAAAACAAATTCGTTGTCGTCGAACGAAGTCTGTGAGGACGATGAAGTATTAATTAGATGAGGCTACCCCGCCTCAAGGTAGTTGGTAAGACACACAGAGAGACACTCCAGAAAAATAATTAAATAAGAAAACAAAGAAATAATAATAAAAATACAATCTTACTGTCATAATTGGTAAGATTCGCCGATCGTGTGGCCAGTCACGATTGTCGGAACACTTAATTAATAATAGACAGGTATATTAATATAAAGGTAAAAATAAGATAAAAACTCCTGTTTCGGTTACCTGAAAGGGACCTCTGCCCCGGGCGGTTCGTAGACATGGCACAGGAACATATTAGGTCCCAGTGTCAGTCTTCTTTTCTTTTCATTTTTTTTTTTTTCTTTTCTACAACCGCAAAACCATCACCACCGCAACAGCCGAAGCGACCGCAAAAGCCAGAGCGAAGCCGAGACGTGCAGAGCATGCAGGGACGCGACTGTACCGCGCCGGGCCCGCACTATTTAAGTGGGCCGCTCGTAAAACTGAATCCCTTCTTCGAGACCGGAGCGATTTTTTGACAGGACCGCCACGGACGAATTAAAAACGGACTTTCGAAAGGTAGAGTTCGCATAATTGCTCTCGAAAGGAGGAAAGTAGAAATAAATTACTAGTACCGAGCTAATAGGTCTTGAGCTCCTCAACGTCTTCAGTAGTATTTGTGAAGACGGCGGGAGCCTTAAACCTGTCTATCGCGAGAGCAAATCAAAGTGTGGAGACAGATTGGAATACAGTTTCTTACGGAATTTCATAATATGAAATATGATGTACCTTGTTAAACACCCAGTAGTATATTTAATGCTTAAGAGCGTGAGAAGAATTTTGATGTTTTATATATACGTTCCGAGAATTTCCGAGTCCGCTTTCGGAATTGGACGGTAGAGACTTAATCTCCAGCCGTCTCTTGCAACTCACTTATCACTTTCAAAATCGAAATAGCCTTCGGCGAATATTATTCCAGAAAATCCTTCCCCCTCTAGACGATTCCGCTAATAAGAAGTGCCGATTACAATCCGTTTTTCAGGTAAATCCCCCGTCAGACAATCAAATGGAATGATTTCACTCTAACTGGAAACGCCGCAAGTACCGACCGGGGTCGGGCACGGTGTTGTTTTCGGATGGCGCAATATCGCGAAAACTGTGCATCGCCGCCAATTACGCCGCGTTAAGCGCAGCTTCATTACGTTTGAGGGGATACAATCGTGGGGGAAATATAACAATTTAAATTGGAAGATGGATACATTAGGCGTACCTAAAAGTAATCAACAAAAACAAGATGTATTTTGGTATTGAGGAGTTCTTCAAGAGGGGAATCGAAAATTTACCGGGGAGTTGTCGATAATATAGGTGAATATATAGTAGATTAATAATTAAAGTTTCTTCTTTAGCAAAATAAAATGGATTCTAAAGTCAAAATGTTGATTACTTTTGTGTACCCCTAATAGTTCCGGGGTAATTTATTAAAAAAAATATGGCGAGAAGCCGAAACCACTCCAAGATCGGCGACACCCCGAGAATTCCGAACCACAAACGGGTACTCGAGAGTATAAATTTGGAATAAATTTGAATTAATTTTCTTTTTCGACTTACGCAAGACGATTTTAATGCTAATTTGATTGTTGCCTGTTATGAATCGGTCTTGTACAAGGGACGGGCCTCATCTGTCGGCACGGCCTTGCCTATGTTGGCACCGCTTTAGAAATTTCGCCTTCGCAACTCGAATCGGTCCAATGTCAACCGACAAGGGCTAATAACACTCTCTCTCCTCTCTCTCTCTCCCTCTGTCTGTTTCAGACCGCATCCTAGATTGAAAGATCGAATAATTTCTTTTCTTCCTCCTCGACGGCATCTCAGGAACGAAACTCACGAAACGTTTTAAACCCACAATAAAATAATTAATCACCCCATGTTTTTAACGTGGGTTAATTTTTCCGATAATTTCGAATGTTTATTTTTTCATCTATGAAAAATTACGTTGCCTAATGCATTACTAAAGCTGGGGGATTTCAAGGTACATCTTACTCATTTTTATTACTGTTAACATGTTCATTACAAACATAGTTATTCTCTATCAAGAGTCTAGGGTCAGATTTAGGACACTTATACTGTTCTACATAAGTCTATGAAGGAATTTCTGCCTTTAAATATGTTTCATACGGTCACCAAGTAATACTGTGAAGAACAGTTTTGAAGCCGGCATTATGAAATTTACCTACAGATACATTTCCGAAAATAAAATTTTATTAAATCATTTTTATTGTGCTCTGAAGGGATAAATAATATATATTATTTAATTCCATGAAAATTATGCCTGCCAAATATTCCTTTCTTACAATTATTTAAATTTTTTAGTTTATATTTCCAACATCGTTATAAATTTTTCATTGAAATCTGACCACAGGATCACAATAGAGGAGGCGAACGGATGCATAAGAAAGTCCTGGATGCTCCCGGTAATAATAGAGCCGCTGCAGAAGAATGAATATTCCCGAACTCCGTCGGCTCGTAAAAGAAGGGACCCATTTTCGAGGGGCGACATAATTCTTTTTTCGCCCCCGAACGCGCTCGAAAGAAAAACTACAAACATGTGTACGTTCGGCGGACACAATGGGGGGCGTACGTGCCCATTGTACGGCGAGCTCGGGCACCGGCGGTACGCGCGCCCCACCAACCGCTATAACTCCGTCCGTCATGCCCATGCCACAACACAAACAGACGTGCAACACACACAGACACAGGCACGTGCGAAAATGTAGAAGAAAATGTACAACTGCGATGAAAAGTGGAGAAGATGCAGAAGAAGAATGAAAGGGAGATGCGGGCTGTTCGAGTGTTCATTATTAATCCGAATCATTTTCATTACGCACGGATAATAAACGAATAGTACTCAGCTTACTCACGAAATAAGAATCTTTTGAAAAGCATAATTTTATTTATTTTTCAAAATTTCAAGAAACGGTATAACGAACCGTCGATTTTCCATATTCTGTATCGGATTTAAAAATAAATATTGGAATTTTAATCAGGGGCTAATTCGATGGTATACCAGATGAAGTGGGATTCCAAAATATTATTAACCTGTTAACCGGGGAATTCCCTTTTTAATTACGCAGCATATAACGGGCGCGAACTCTATCACTAGGACATGTCAGTAATTTCATATTATTACTTTTTTTTATTTATGCTTAAAATAAATGAAAAGACTATGAAATATATATGTTTTCATTTATTTATATGTATAGCACAAAGGAAAATTCAAAATTATTTGTATTCATAAGGACGTATTCATACGTCCCGCCCGGTTAACAGGTTAAGAAACATATTTGTCTTGTACAGAAGTTATTTGGTTGGAATAAAATCCGGGGATTTTAGGGATCGATTTTTCGAATAATTAGCATATTTTTTCAGATAATTTTCTCGGAACAGCCCACATCGCGACGGTGAATTGAAAGTGAAGAGAAAATGGCTCGTGTGGGGGAATATTTCGTGAAGAAAGGCCGGTTTCGGAAACGGGGGATATGTTTTTCTGTTCTTTGTCTTGACATTAACCTGGGTATAGACGAGGGGTACGCAGACGGTGTCGTAGCTAATGATCGATCCGAGCCTCCTCCTGTGCTCGGAAAGCTCCATCAGGAGAGTCTGTACGACGTGGTCCGAAGTAATCATCGAGTCCTTCCTGGCCCTGTTGATGATGTTGGTCGCCCATACCAACGGCATCCAATACTTGGCCATGGGGCTCCTCTCGTCCATCATCTCCACTATCTTCTTCTCGCTCTCCATCATGATCCCTGGTTTCGCTCCGACGGTCAGACACAAATATACAACCCCCTACCCGACGATCATGTCTCGCCAACGCACCAGTTCGTTAAGAACATCCTTCCAGACTTTAAGCGCGATTCGCGGAGCCGGCTCCGGCTCCAGGTCCGAGGTTGAACCTCGAGCCCGGTCCGCAAAGCCGGCTCCATTTATCGAAACACAACAACAAAATATTTCATCCTGGAAGGATACAAATCCCGTCGCGACAGCTCCGTAATTAAATTAAAAAAAAATCATATGTGTAACGTGGTGTATGTATTTTCTGAGAGGTCGAGTAAGGTAAAACTGCAGGAATTTTGTCAATTAACCCCTAAAAAAAAGCAGATGTTAAACAAAAATTTATTGAATTAAATGAAGGTACACTCTGTTTAACCTAGTTAGAAAAATCTTTTTTTGTTCAACAACTCATTGGATTTGTCATTCAGTAAAGGTCTTTTGATAGATTTGTACCTAAACTTATGTTATGGAAATACATTATTTGTTTTAACCTACAACTGTCCAAAATATAATTTTGAGTCCTCCCATCAAAGACGACTGCTTGGCGTTTATGACTGCGCCGTATATTTATGAATTCCCCGCCCGAAACCGGTTTCCCCCCGAATATCGTTATTGTCGTCTGTCCCGCGGGGAAAGTTTCCCATCTCCCGAAACTTTTCGGCGGCTTCATACGCGGCGTCCATTGAATATTGGACGGGGCAATAATAAAAAGCGGCATTTAAAATGACAGACTTTGCGGAGACGCCCGATGTCCCGGATGCCGGGGGGAACGGGTTCTGTTACAGAGAATTACAGAAATAAGCGTACATTATTAAGGAAAATTATCGAAAGTAGTTAATACCGGATGTGGACATTTGAAATTAGTTCAAAATATCGCGGGAATCAACATTTCGGAGTTGTTTTCGCCCCGACGTTTCGAAACTTGCCCCGGCGCGAAAATCGAGATCTCTACAACCCCCTTTCGGCGTTATCTCTGGCAAATCGGCGAATTGGAACGGATCTTAGCAGGAGCGAGATAAGCCGGCGGGATTTCACCGAATTCGAAGAACTCAGACCCGTAATAAATTATGAAAGCTCAACGGTTAGAGCAACGGTAAAATCGGACGGGTCGGAGCAGGAAGAAGTGTATAATACTTCTACGGGGGGCACTTTCTATTTAACGAGACCCGAATTCCTGCCGGGGTCATTCCGTGCGGAATTCCGCTGTTAATATTGTTGGTTGAAATTTGTATCAAAAACATTATCCTGCTGAAAATATATTCTACTTATTTACGAGCTATGTGTACTTCTAAATGGTAGGAAGGAATATATAAATTTTGGACCTGTTCATTGAGCGGGCCTCATCGCGTTTGGGCCCCCTTAGCAGTTGCCTTATTTTCGACCTCTCGAAAATACTGTTCATTACGCCCGCTGTGTACATTTACTGTGCGAACGACGTGAACGTAAATGTGTACGCGTGTCTCAATAAATTGATGAATTATGTGACCGTACATCGGTGTGAAGTGTGTGCTGTGCCGGTTTGCATAAACTGAGAACTCACCGGCGTCGACGATGTGCTGCAGCGTCGGGAACCTCTTCTTGACGCGCACGCTCACGTGTTTGAGAGTGATGACGTAGGCTAGCACCGCGTATCTCACTATGTTTCTCCTCATCAGTCTGCCCCTCTCATCCTGAAGTGAAAACGAAAACAAGAATCAGTTTAACAGACCTGTTTTGTGGTCTGCCAGGGGTTGGAATACCGTCGTTTTTTTGTGTCTCCGGTGAATTTCTGAGAACCCATCCTATACTCTAACTGAGTAGTGTTCCTTAGATTTGTGTTTGTCTCCCCTCGCTGGTTTGGTCTTTTGCTAGACCGGTTTCGGCTGCTCTCCATCTTCAGTAGCGTTGTTAGTCACTTTGGATGCTTTTTTCGGGCATCCTCACAGCACTGTCACTTGTACTGCGACGTCCAAAGCGACTGACACAGGTACTGAAGATGGAGAGCAGCCGAAACCGAAGGTCTAGCAAAAGACAAGGAGACAGAAACACAAAAAATGTACGAAAAACAAGAATTAACAAAACGTTATAAGGCCACTGGTTATTTATACAACAGATTCGAAATTAATGAGCTGACATGATTTAATACTATAGAAGATTGGAATATGATCAAACAATAAGTTATCATGACAATAATGGTGGTCAGAGCAACAATCGAGAAAGAATTCAAGGGACCAACTGGAACAGCAATTAATTCAGAGAATGATTTAAACTTGTGGTATAAAATTCCTTTCTCACTGTATAATTATTATTTTCATGGTCTGTACATACATTCAACATGTAACATTCAATTCGCCCAGATTTTTTCTTGCAATCAGTATATATTTTAAGAAAATTAGAAGCAGCACCAGGATTCGTACCCGGGTACAAAATTCAATTATTTACAATCTCGAGTCCCTTACTTTCTTCACCCTTTCGAGATATGCTTTCTTTCGGGTCAATAAATGTCGGGCCCGCGATGATTTATACGCAGAACTGCGGGATTCTTTTACGTGGGTTTTCGACACATTTCAGTCTGTCATAAAAGAGAACCAATGTCGAATGTACATATCGGGGGCTTTCGGTTATCTCTTGTTCAAATCGAGTTATACATCATTCTTCCGAACTTTCCCGGGAGGAAAAAAAATTTAGAAATACCGGCATATCAGAGAAAGTGGATAGGTCCGGGAATTCGTACATTAATCCGATGATTAAGGTCAGGAGATAACGCCGGGGTCTGACGTGCAGGCTCTGACCGGTATTATTTTTTAAAAATAATGATTAATGGCCTCCTCTCCTGTAATAAATTCATCGTAAAAATTGTAGAAAAAGCGTTGCATGTAATCATTAAATTATATGCAGTGAACATTAACTGCGCTCTGCAGGAACACACTAAACAATAACATCAGAAGTAGTACTACAACTGAGGGGTGTTATCTTCAATTGCTACTTATTCTGAACCTACTCTCATCATATATGTTAATTTCGCCACTGATAATTAACCTGGTGGTCCTGTAACACTTTTCTCATTGGAATTCATAGCGGTATTTGGTTACAGATCAACTGTTTTCCATCAGAATAACAGTCGCGAGTCCATCGATTCATTGATAACGAACCGAAAAATGATGATTTTAATTGATTCCTGACAACGTTTCGTCGGGAGAAATGACTGAACCGAACATTTTCAACTTTTGACCTCGACGCAGAATGATTTAAATGAGCCCGTTAACGAAGGCCGCGTCGACACTGGACCCGCGGTCGTTTCAGTAAATTTCGTGGAATCGAAAAAATTATTTTTCCGATACAACTTAAACTAACGGACAGTATTTCGAGTAATCTTGCGTCACGGGAGACAACTACCAAGGTGAGATTTCAGCACTTTCATGGATTCCTAATCGATTACGATATTCCTGAATAAATTAAACAGATAAATTATATAGTAAATTTACGCCAGCAATAAATTAGACGGCCAAAGGTCATCATCGCACTGTTCTTTCAGTTATTTCGTACTGTTCTCTTGAAGTTATACAAAAATTCTGTCATTTTTTGATACTTTCGAACATCGGTATTATTAGACCATAACATCAATTCCCTTAATTCAGAGAAGGGATTCAGTAAAAACTGTTAAAACATATAATTTTGAATTTATTTGAAATTTGAGCAATAATTTGAGTGATTCTTGCCATTTTCTGTTTGTATATATGTCTATAAATTGCCTAAAAAATATACCATAGCAAGAATAATATTTCGATTTCTCGGGGAGCAAATAAGAGCTTAGATTTGTATAGCACTCTGAGCGTTCAAGCGCTGAAGCGAATGGATTTTTCAGAAGAGGAAAATACAAATTGGCGGCGAATAGTGCACGTTACATTTAGTGGCGATTTGAAAATTTCAAAACAAAGCGCAGAAAACAATCGCGCGAATGAATTTTTAGAGACAATTAAATATTTAAATTTATTCTTGGGCTCTTGGGGCCTCTCCGCCATTGTACAAACAACTCAAAGGCGACGAAGGGAGCAGTAAATAAGATTATCTACATAAATCCCCGGCGAGGGGAGGGGGATTCAATATATTATTCCTGGAATTTAAGAAGGAAGAGAGGTCCGAAATATGGGAGCCGCAGTTCAATTTTAATTGGCCTATCGTAACTCAACCTGTCCGCCTGTTGCGCAACCGGCTTGTTTTAGCGCCGATGAAATTATATGCGCGGAGGAGAATAAAAAACACGGATTTTAAAAATCCATTAAGGAAAACATTCAGAGGGGCGCGGCCGTCCGATTTAACGCGACGAATTACTTTCACCGCTTACAGTACCGAATTCGACTAATTGCACGGAATTAGAGGGTTTCGAAAAAACGAAAACAAAATGTCGGAAACCTCCCCGGTTATGGGCAGACTATCGGTATATTACTGTGACAAATCCGCCCGAAAGTTTCCTTATGAATGACCGAAAGCTTAATAGGACAGGAATTAAAATAATCTTTACAGAATGGATTTAATTCATCCTGTACGAAAGGACGAATCCTGATCCGGACAGCGTTCCTAAATTCTCAAAAAAATACACCGAGATGAACTAACGGAGAGACAAGAAGGTTTATTTCGCTCAATGCATGAGAGTACACTGCGTCTCGGACTTACCCGGCGGTATATGTGACTTGTATATCCCATAAATGGGGTTTACTACTCAGAATCAGATCGACTGTGAGTCACAACTCGAATTTTGTTGTTAAAAACGCGCCAGTCAATTAAATTAATTACAATACTTGTAACACGTATTCAGCATTGATTGTTAATAGTACAAAAACAAGAATGTAAAAGCTCCTATTTCGATTACGAATTTGCTGACAGGTTTCGATTCGTCCACTGCACACATTACACAATTCTCAACCTAAGTCATTATTTCCACATAATATTATGTAAAAAAGCAGTCCTGAGGGGAGACTATGCTCCAGTTTTTCCCAAGCCGCTGGTCTAGAGTTTCGAGCTAAATTCAATTTCAATCCCGAGGACTAGCCGAAAATCTCATTCAGTAGATAGCCATCCTACAATTAAACCCGAGTACACGTCGAGTACAATAAGTTAATTAACAAGACTGCGTATTCGAGTATTGAAAGGACTCGCCGTTCAATTAAACAAATTGCTTGTCGAGGAGAAAACTCGAATGGAACGAACGATTTCAGTTTTCACTTCAATTACAATACAACCGTCATATAATAATATCCTCCATTAAATCTCGAATCATGTGAAACGCAGCTATTAGGAAGATCGGATGGCCTCGGGCAGTGTAATTTCGATTCGAAATTTTATAAATTATATATATATGTTCCGACATTTTTCATACTTCTGTAATACCGTTCCATTTAATAGTGAACCCGATAAATCAGGAATTTGGTTTCAAATTATGCCCACATCCACGAAATTGGAATCGAGCTCCTTTCGAGAGTATTTATCACCGGCGGTGGAACTTAACGGTCCTCCAAATTTGGGACGGCCAGACCCCCTTCTGAATCCTCCGGGGGCCTTTAACACGGCCCCACGCTCCCGTTATAAATATTTTAGTCAGTTCGGAGTGGTCAGAGAAAAATCTGGTTCGGCAATGAATCACTGACGCCGGCGTTAAATATACGGCCGTTCTCAGACGCATTAGCCTTATGAGGAGCCGGGGACGCACGATCCGGGATATCGCACTTTTTTTCCGTCCAAAAATAGAATTGGACGGCGGGCATAAATATTAAAATTCCCCGCCCGCACGAGTAGGCCGAAACCAGTCTAGCAAAAACCAAATCTTCGAGCGATCACAAGAGGTGTAATTCGAAATGATTTATTTATGATTCCTGCGAATTGTCCGAGCTGCAAAATTCTTCCGTTGTACTTGTAGAGGGGTGGTAGATACCTCATCAATTTAGCTTAGAAAAAATGTCGAGTTATGAAATCCAGCAACTCGTCAGTGGCTATATAGATTTATGTTGTATGCAATGTTTCTTAATTACAGTATCCACAGATCTGTAACCCGTTCTCGGTACCGGGTTCTTCAGATAAGATGCACTTTTCTTGGACGACACCAAAACGGGGACGACGTCTCTTCTTCTCCCATTTGCGTACGAGGAGAAAACTTTAGAAAGTCGGATGAAAGGGACCGCGCCGTCGCTAACGACTCCGGCGGAAGTCCGGGGGTGTCGACCCCTCCTGCGTCCGGGGGGGAGGAAGCTCCTCGATCGAGGAGTCGGTCTGAGTCACGGGGTTGGGAAAAGCTGGGTTGGCAAGCGGTCGCCGACGAAATCGGGGCGAAAATGAGACGACGGAGAAGGGGCGAAAATCGTGATTTCCTATTTGCATTTACAGGCAGCCGAACGGGCTGCCAAATAGTGCGCTGCCTTTACTGGCAACGTCCGCCCCTGGAAATGACCCCGGACGCACTCTTAGGTTGTTTCTCTCGGGGAAATGTCGTTATCTCGCTTCTTTAAACTCCGTAAACCCATTAATGGCAGGTTTCTCTAATGTTATATCGAAGGGTTACTTACGTAGGAATGTCACCGAACTCAGAAATCTGTACATCGGTACATTTTATAGGTTTTACTGAGGATATTTTTGAAAACGGACAGACAGAAAAATAATTCGAAAGTTGACTCGTTGGCTTGGAATATGTGATAGGGCGGTCCTCAGTACTCTCATGTTGTAATTGCTTAAGACGACCGTAGGTTTGTGGTGTTCTGTGCTGTTTCAAACCTACGGTATTCCAACCCCACGCAGACCACAAAACAGGTATGTTAAACTGCTTAAGACGAATTTAAGACAATTTAAGACGAAAAAGAGCTGTTCTGCGTGTTCTTCAGCGATGTTTCTCGGAATTTCCTTATTAAAAACTATAATAAAGGTTTCGATCATTTATATTCGGTGGAAGGATTTCCATTATAGTGTACCGGTCTCCGACGACAGTAACAGTATAATGACATTGCAGAGAGGATCTTTCCCTCAATTTAAAAAAATGTTTACGAAATCAAAACTGTTATCAATTTACGGTTTCTAGAATTTAGTTTGAAGGAAAATCAATTACGTCATTCAAGTCTCCAACGGTCTCCTTCAACATTTTCAGAATACATCCTGGATAAATCTCATATGCTCCAGTATCGAACGTACGGGGAAAGTGGCGATGACCCTGGGCAATATATTAATTTAATATATTTCACAATCGGCAAGTTCTCAAGGGCGGACCGCGCACTGCATTGCTTTCGAATCGCGCCCTAGTCTCCGTGAGTGCGGGTGTTGCATAAGCGATTGTGGCCCCTAACAGGAAATTGGAAATCGGAAATCCGCGAATCCATCACTATAAAGGAAAGAATGGATCGATAATATCTAATTAAAGATTCATTCTACTACCGGCGTATTTAAAATTCCCTTACGCTTTGAAGGAAAAGAATTATAATTGGCTAAGAACTCACCCAAAAATGCTATTAGGTCATTTAATTTGTTCTTTCAACAGTGTAATCAGGGACATTGATCTCAAAGTAGCACTAATATAAATAACTCCATTATTTAATAATGTATTTAATTTATTTACCCATTTCTCTGGTATGTTTCAGCATGGTTTTTGTAAGGGACGTTTGGGTGTGTCAGGAGACGCAAACATAAGGGACAAGAGAGGACGTCGACTTTGGTATGTTCGAATAGTTAATTAACCTGGGTTCGAATTCCGGCGTTAGGTAGAATTGACTATATCTGATAGTTTTAGATTCTATTTCAATGGTACTAATGGGAATTGAGGTATTTAAATTTAAACTGGTTTCAGTTTAAGATGGGGCATATTAAAAATAAATATATAGGGAGGATGTACAATTAGCTCACTCTGCCCGCTGCGGACATTCACTCTATACATTTATTATTTTTATTGCTGCAATTCATAATGATACTTACCACACCCGGTATTGCGGCGCTGACGAACAGGGCGAGTGTGTCGGGCCACGGGAGAAGCCTGTACTGCTCCCACCACCGCTTCACCACCAGAGTCACGTAGAAACCGAGCACGAAAGACATGGGAATGTTTTCCGTATGCCTGCTGAAGTACGTTCTGATTTTCTCAAATACCCTGGAAACAGAATTAAATTTACGTCAGCGTTTAAATTGCGGCATTCAAACTATCAAAGTTTGACTCTAGGACCTGGAGTCTAGGCCCGCCATATACTGCACACCAAGCAGGAATCAAATTATGAATGAAAAATAAATGCTCGCAGGAAATCTAACTTTACCAATAGAATTGGATGATCTTTATTACAAATGTTTAGTATGTAAGTAGAAAATATTCTACATAAATTCAAATTTATTCCTAACGCATGAAAATACCCTTGTTTCGTTTGTCACTGAATGGTCGCAATGTCTCAACAGCTTTATCCTTAAACCATCTAATTGAACACAGTGCTGATTGTTGTTATCAAGAATATTTAACAAAAATTGTATTATTTTACCTCTAATATCGGTATGATTAAAGACGATTTGTTCTTTAACGTCCAATATAACATAACCGTAATATTAATAAATAAGGCAAAGGTATTAATATGAACTACTAGATTCATTTTACTGCCTATTTAATCGGATATCTTGAATAATTGAAAGGAAATGAATAAGGCCGTAAAAACGGTCACAGACGATTCTGGCTTTCAATAAGTCCTCTACTAGAAGGGACTTGTATCGCGATTGTTCGTCTCGACAAAAAATTCATTTCTAAGCCCTATTATTAAAAGAGCTAGTTCGATTTAAAGTACGATCGATAGGAACCGAGCTGTGTCAATTGTAAGAAGAAGAGGGACGGCCCCTTCCCCGCTCGCACTTCTCAGCGACCGACTAGGAAACGGTGCGGGTCAGACGCACAGGTATAGACTATATATATATATATACCTGTCTATAAATAGAGTCGGCGGCGACCCCACGGGCGAAACCGGTTCCTCCGGTGCGGCTAAGGGCGAACACCAAGTCACACGGAAGCCCCCCCATTCCCTCCTCCGCGGGTGAGCTACACTGGCGCCGTCCGTACCGCATTCTTCGGCCATTCCACCACTACCCCCTCACCCTCAAAGTCCAAGTAATATCCCCTAAGGGCACTTCATACTTGAGGGCGAATAAAACTTTTAAGCCGACAAAGATTTAACACTATATACAACTTTACTTTCTCTGAAACCCCGAAATGCCGGTCACTGCTAGTCTTCAAAGTGATTTAAATTTACAGAAAAAAATTATATTTTATTTAACTTAGTTTATGTCACTAATCTACAAACTAATCGCTTTTAAAAACGTATAATTTTTTTTTTAATTTGAATTACTTCGCACCAGTTTTTTGGAGGTAAAGTCAGACGATGATTTGACAGACCTGGGAATGGCAATAGACAAAAGAAACGGCGAAAACAGAAGAAAAATCCTGTGGGAAAATTATAAGTGGGTAAGAGGTAGATTTAATGGCGTGGAAATGGCGAAGAAAACCGGAAACCGGAGGTCGGCGTTGCGACACTAGGAAAATCGGTACCGACCGCTATTATTAGCACAACTATAAAACATTTTTCCTTAAAACATGCTTGGCGAAAATGAAAATCATATATATATATATATATATATATATATATATATATATATATAAAGATTTTACACAATAAATTATGATAATAAACTATGTATACACTCCAAAATGCTAAGTAATGTTGTTGTTACTGATGCTAATGAGGAATATTACTAGTGGACGGTTGGTGTCTCAAAATATTTTTCTTTTTGATCTTTAGGTATTTCGTCATGGACATACGGTATCGAACTATGGGATCCATCCAGAGATTCCAATCTAAAGTCCTTCGAACCATCCTCAATGCTGCCCGGTATGTTTCAAATCGCAGTCTACCGAGCCATAAAATTTCACAAATTTCATCCTCTTTCATCCGTTACCCATCCTCTATCCTCCCATGCAAACGATGTTGACTGTGCAATAAAAAATTTAAAAAAGGTATTTCTGTCTTTGATATATCATTAACCATAAAATAAATCGCTAACTCACAGGATCGGCCAACCGAAGAGCGCGCGGTTCGTATGCTAAGCGGATTCTCTATCTCAAGCTATCTCCCGCCCACGACGCCGCGTACCCGGTTCCGCGAACCGATAAAAACTGAAGATAGAATCTCCTCCGATCCTCATCCGCGGCCGAGTCCGAGCACGCCGCCGACGACGTCTAACTATCCGTTTTATGGGCGGGATATGTCACTGCGAGCGACCGCTAGCAATTGCAGTAAACGCTGGGGCCCGAGATAGGATCGTCCTTTTGTCATACTGTTGTCCGAGAGCGCTGTTCCCTTCGGCCCGAACAATTTATAGGCACTCCGCGGCCGTTTTATATAGTTATATTTCGCGTTCTGATATTTCAACTAGCCACTTCTCAGCTGTTCAGCATTTCGGGGCCGATCTAAATGTCGGAACCCCACAATTCGGTTTCCTCGTAATAATTATGAAATACGGTAGTCATAGAATTGTCCTTAGGTTCCATCGTCTATAATAGAAATTCCTGTCACCCTCAAAGTCGAAAAATATAGTTCTCCTATTTAAAGCGAACATGAGGGAGGGGATGGTGTTATCGCGACAATAGGGACCAATTCATCAATGTTCCCTTCAACAATGCTGGACAAATATTTTCTTCAATATTCGATTGCAAACAGAAATCAATGTTTTTTATCAATTTCACAATCAAAAAAACGGTTTATGGCTTCGTAAGCCCGGCACAATTTTGTATATTTTCACCTGAAGGAGTTCGGGGGTCCGGAATACACTCGACAAATAGGACTAGAGTTTTAATTAATTAAATTGAACTATTAATATCCCAAAATTGGTCGTAAAAGCGGCTGGGATGGATATTGGTGAAGACAATAGACGGCCGCGACATATATCCCACGGGAGCTAATCAGAAATGACTGAAATATATCTCTCGTTTGTTCGGCCTCAATTGTATTGCGGCCGCAAACAGAAAGAAATAAGCGGTTGTAACACTTGGCTGCAGGGAATGAGCAAGTGTATCGTAAAACTGGTTGGGAGCCTACGAACGAACGATACCTCGGTTACGCCTCTCGCCCATCGGACAAATCACGGGGTTCGGGGCCCGTCGTTTCAAAAATAGACCGGCCGTAGTAGTTTCGAAGTATTTATACACACTTCGAATCGCGAACGGCCGGCAACCGCGAGCGTATTAACGTTAGCGGCGGTTCGGGGCCAGAACGGGTTTAACAGGAAACACGACGTGTGTGTGTGTGTGTGTCATGTGAATGTGCGTGGACGGACAACTTGGACGAAATGTAGGTCGCAACAGACGTCAGCGAGTTTTTTGATTCATCGTTTACGCTCGTATACGTATCTAGAAACTAATCTGAGCATTAATAGGAAATCCGTAAAGGGGGCGGGTTAGACACGCCGTTAAAGTCATGACCTGGTCCTGTTTAAGAATATTTTATAAGAAAATTTCGCTGCTGGTAATAGCAAATTGCAGCAAGTGAAATAATGCAGGATAAGAGGCATTTGAGGTGAAGACTTCAACTTGAACGGACAAACTACAGATATAGTTTTATGTTAGTTCATTCTCTCTTCTGCGGCGCATTCGTGAAAGTCCTAGAGGAGTTTCAACCTTAAATTCTGAACTGATTTGTTCTTCGCAATCGAATAGCGGTTCAGATAAAGTGGAGATTTTTCGAAGTGCAGTAAAACCCAACCGTTGGCGAGGTTGAAATTCTGCAACCTGTTTCACGGATCGCGGGACATTCGCCCATTTGCGGTAGCCGACCAAAGGCAATTTTCGTTTTTATCGCCGAAAACTTTCCGGCAATTCAGGTTCGATCATTCGTTCCAACCGACATACCACTGAAACGTCCTTTCTTTTATATATTTCAGAGTTTTTGATCTTCCCGCATATCATGAAATGGCCAGATCTTAGGTTTTTCATCAGAGAATTTTGTAGTAGTAAATTGTTGACGAAAAATAATCGGTTTCACAAAGGTGATTCTTTAAGATGTCTAGCACGACGGAAGTCCTAGCTAAGTTCGAACTTTTGATTTAAATTTGTAAAATTTCAATCTCCCTTCTTCATCTCCCGATTTTATTAACTTATTGGGACAATTTTTTATGTTTTGGGGCAATTTTAATGCAACAAAAATATTCGATTGGACGAAATATTTTTCTTCAATATACACAGTCGACAATCGTGTCAGTTGGTCGAATCGGCTCCTACAATCTGGTCTGTAATCTGTGCGTGACGTGGAACTCGTGGGGGGAAAATAAATTTGTTATTCGGCCGATTGAAAGCGACGCCGCGAATGAAACGGTGCGCTTTCGTAATGGAAAGAAAAAAAAACAGATACTTGGTCCAACTAAGGCGAGACGTGATGCGGTCTCGGTTGAAAATAAAAAACGCGATTAGGCGAACTCCACTGTAAAGCAGATTCACAGGGGGGTTATTCACATCTTCCAATATTACTCGCTCCGTATCGATCCTGGTTTTCGTGCTGAGCTGGTCGCCATCACAGCTATTCCTCGAAACTACGAGCGAGAACATTGAAATCTACGGTATCTAAAAAATGGGAATTTCACAATTTGAATTGGGTAACCAATATAAACTTCATTGCACGTCCCATACTTATATAACTCATGTTTCAAATTTATTACAGCGTTATTAAAAATTTCCTTTAAATAATCTGAACAAAAGAGGTAGAACTGCATTTATAAAGTAATAAACTGCCTCGTTGATCATCTTGTCTGAACTTAAACCTCTCGAAGAAGATTTATTTGAGGGTCTGCAGATACAAGAGAAACATTTACTCAAGGTCTGTAAGTCTTCTTATTACACCGATTAAGTTTGCGTATACTTCAATACTGCGGGTGTATTAAATCTATTGTCAATTCATTGATTATATTCCAATACGGTAGGAATTGGGAAATAATCGACGACGGAGGTAATTAGAAATTATTTATTTTCCGAAACCGTCCGGTATGATGGAATGACAAAGGGAAATAAAATTATACGCCGAGGCTGTAATAAATTAGACTGTTATAATGTCATATTTACAATCTTTTATTAATTAGCCGAGGCCCAAGGACGTTACGCGCCGAGGAACCGGCTCAGTGCCAGAGCTGTCTTGTTTTCAGCCGTGAGATCGTGGACACGAAAACAAGACTTGAATAACGAGGCATTTTAAATGGTTCATTTAACCGAGATATCGGAAAACGCGGGCCTTTTTATATCACTGGAATAACATCACTAGCGAGGCATTTGAACTGCTCCGAGCACGTTCAATGCATTAAAATAGGAATAATATGCTAATTGTATAATGAACTGCAATAACGACGTTACGACACCTTCGTTTTTTTTTAGCACTGTGGAGTGAGGGAAAGATATATTCCCAGTTCGGTATGTCGCTTCATCAAAATAATTGAGGGAAACGTTTTCGCGCAGGTAAAGGAATGAAATGATTTCGTGAATAGCAGCTTCCGAGTACCTCATTACAACTGAATATGGTGAGCAAATCCTGACAAGCATAGAACAGAACGAGAGGAACCGTAGACAAATATCATAGTAACTTTACTGAATAATTTAAAACTCCACCAGTTTATGATATTTGAAAAGCATAATTGGAATGAATAGATTTCAAAGAATCCGAAGTTGTGGAAAGACCAGCTTTATATGAGAGAGGAAACAATGTTAATCCTTATTATGTTTAATTAAAGCATCGCAAGGGGAATTATTGTATTGTAAAATGAAAACCAGCCATTTTTAATTTTCGCTAAAGTTGGAATTAACCAAAAGTTTTAATAAGAACAAACAACTACTCCGGTCAAGGATCCGAGAAAGATTTATTGGACGTCTTTCGTTTGGCTCGGAACACGACCAAAGGGCGTTAAAGGCTACACAAAATCTAGTATCCTGAATATCCTGAGTGGGGTTCCTTCCTTTCCGCACTTATCCTTTTCAGAAAATTACTGGTTTCTCCTTAGCCGATCGGCCCGTATTTTCTACTGAGAGGTCAGAGGAGGTAGAATTGCATGCTGCAAGTACCGGTCACGAGATGGTACACTTGGCGATGGAACTTCCTTCCATGTTTCGCTTGATCGCGATCGGCGCTTGAAATATACAATTTTCCTCCTGTTTTAAGCCCTGTTTCAAGTTCACAAGTTTGCCCATAATTATGAAAGTGGTCTAAGTCAAATATTTCTGGTTTCGAGATATTTAATGAATTGCTTTCAAATAAACTGACAAATATTTTTATATTATGCAACATTTTAATTTAGAATTTTATTAGTCTCGATTAATGGAAGTTTACTACGAATATGAAATTTTGTGTGAATTTCATATGAAAATGTTGTATTTAAAGTTTGAATTGACTTAGACCACTTTCATAATTATGGGCATAAGTAACAATAGAAGCCGGGAATTAATATCGTCCGATACCTCAAATTCGGACCGACGACTGCTATTTTGCAATGTGTCCCAATCATTGCTTGAAAATTACTTCCTACCACAACAGAATGTTAGAATATTTAAAAATAAGTGTCTCCCCTCGAGGTAAGTCTTCCAGTCGAGTCACAAGATGGTATACGCGGAGATGTAAGTCGCTGTCTTTGAATATACAATTTTCCCCATTTAAACCCCATTAAAAGTTCCCAGCTAAGAAATGACAGAAGCCGAGAATCAATATGGATAGTCATTTTTCATATTATTTCGTACTCTGTATCGTTACCTTAGATAGAAGCAATGATTGGCGGCTAAATTAATGTAATAATTATAGGCATTATATTCTATCGTTATTGTAGCATAACGCTGAGTAGTACACGAAATCTTGATTTTTTTTAAACCTTTTTTTATTTTGTACAATCAAAATGAATGTTATAAGTACAAGTGCTGATGATTTTTTTTCACATGTATTTCGTGATCAAAAGGAACCGCCCAAAGGTCAATTCGCCTCAGTTCGGGGCGGATGTGGACGGCCGCGGAACAACTAAGGCGACGATATTTTAGGGCTCGAAAAACTATTCGATACGATGCACGAGCGGACGATAACTCTGAATTATTCATGGTGGGGCCGAATCCGCGCTGTGGAATTTAAAAGGGCGAGAAGGCCGCCGTGCAACTGAAAAGGTCACGCTTAGGTGCACCTTCAGTCCGGACACTCGGAGCTCTGAACGTCACTTCCCATAATAATATACCACACAGGATGAAAGCCAATAACACTATTTTGTCAAACGACTAATTCACTCGAGCTTAATAATTATTGTACATATCGCTGGTTCGGTCTTTTGCTAGACCGGTTTCGGCTGCTCGCCATCTCCAGTAATATTGGCACTATGGATGTTTTCGGCTAGGAACAGACCAAACCAGCGAGAGGAGACAGAAACACAACAAATCTACCTAATATTCCAACCCCTCGCAGACCACAAAACAGGTATTTTAAATTAATTAATAATTATTATATTCCGATTCTTCAACTATCGGAATATCGCACCGACGTGTGAACAGAATAGAAATATGGTAACACCCTCCGAAATGGGAACGAATTAATATATAATAATTTCATTGATCTAAATGTGATTTCAGGATGAATAAGCATTATCCGAAAGCCATTTTCATAAAATGAATCGGGAGTTTTTCACCCACAGTAAAATTCTGTAGCTCACTATAATTTTGAAAATAGTTCGGAGAATAACGTATAATTGAAAATCAGACGAGTTGTATCCACTTCTGTTTGTTTCGGCTAATTTTACACAATAATGATTTATGTTATGAATATTTAAATGTGTTCTACAGAAATGGCAATAATTGGAGGAGCGGGCTGGAATCGTATTTATTAATTCAATTAAGATGATTGCTTAATGGCGGACGATTTGCGGGCGCGGAAATCTGTGTCGGACATTCGATTAGTTCAAATTGGTGGCAAATTAATGGCGGTCATTTATTTACGCCGCATTTACATAAAGCCACCGAATAGGGCGGCGTATATGTCCGTCGATCGGTGAAAGCTCCGACGCACGACACGTATGCGTATACCTTCTCCGGACACCGTTCATTTTTTCAGAACCGACTTCCTCCGACGCGCTCCTTCCAGGAATTTTGTGGGGAGAGAAAACATAATATGAACCCACTTCCCGGGAGATTCGGGGGACAATGGAATGATGAAATGGTGGAAGGCCGGCGGGATCGTAAATCCCGACAGACTCGAAGACAGAGGTAACATTTTTCAGATAAGAACAATCCTGGAAGTGAGTCCACCACACATGGATATTTAATCAGTCATGCAATGTACATTTTACATTTAGGACATTGCATTTTTTCGTTATTAAATCGTTGTTTAAGTATATCCCACTGTATATACACGCCCTTTACTCTTCGAAAACGTCATAAACATCATAAAACGATCTGCATGCGGCGCTATATTATTTCTGGAAACCTATTTGATTAGCAAAATAAAGACGTCGGGTATATAAGTCGTTATACAGCCGGTACTAATTGGAATTAAGAAATGTATGCCTTGAAAACATTGCATAATAAGTGAAAGTATACAAACCCCCGAGGCTAATTAATACCATTGAGTTAAACACGAGCGCGGGTTAATAAAGAAGGTATTATTTTTTGATTCGTGCAACCGATTAATTCTAGGTTATTATATCATTCAGAAATGTTATTTTTATTAAATTCTCTAGCTTTTTCGTTAATTTCATCCTTCGGGAAAAATGATAAGCATCATAAGCAATGATGACTCTCAGGAGTTTATAATTTTAAAAACAATTTACGTTGCCCGAGCCCATGAAATGGCAGATTCGGCGTATACATCCCAAATATTAATTGTGATAATCTGTGTACTGTTTCTTGAAAATTGTTTTAAATAACGAAAGTTTATTTTGATTTTTAATTAAACCAAAAATGGATTAGGCCCAATCAATGTAGTGTAATATCTGTGTTCGACAGGGTCGTGAATTAAATCTCCAACTCGTTTTACCGCCTCCATTACACAACTTCTTCCGGTATTTCCGAATCCGGAATTCAACATTTTCAGCATGTTCGGCAGAACATTTTTCGAACGCGTTTACGCCGAATCGGCGTTACTGCCTCGACTCCGGTCCACGCCGGGAAGCGAGCTCATAACAGTACACAGGTATGGCGCAACTGAAAAAGCGAAAAAACGAGACACATTTGGTTTGTAAAAAAAGAGCCGCGCTATTTTGCGGTCGGCGCTCGGGACCGTTCGAAACGGCGGGGGCCGTTTTTTTGTTCCGCCCTTATTGCAGAACGGGAGATATCAGATCGCCACGAGAACATTTGTCAGAAAGAATATTCCGATCGAAAAAGACGTTATTCTCGAAATACACTCCTTTTGTCCTCTCTCGAGAAAACAGTGGGGCTTTCAGGAACAACAGGTTCTTGTACTAGTGCTGGACTTCATGACTGGTATCTGCCAATATTCCGTTGAGTAATCATTATGAATTTTTTTTTCGAACATTGCTTATATCATACTTTGTGCTTTGTTACTTACAAACTGTCATCTCATGGATTAGCCGAACCAACAAGTTAAACAATTCGAAGGCAACGGTTGGATATCGCAAAATGGAATTCTGGAATTCATCGGACGATGATTTCTTATTATTTAAATTTAGCCTTACTTTTTCCAAATATTTCCTTTTTTTTAAATATTTCCAGGCATATCTATTCGAAAAGTTAAGTGAAAGAATTCGTCGAGAGTCTAGATGGGTATCGCAAGATGGCGCTCTGCAATTTGTCCGACGTTTCTTTTCTTTTAAGTTTAAAGTTGCTTTTTGCTTCTTGTTTTTTGAGAACGCCATAAATCAACGGAAAAACCAATCTCCCCGGCCGAGAGATGGCCCATCTCTCATGTTCCCACCGGGACTCCTCTCAGGATACGATATCCCCCCACCATCCGTCCTTGAAGTTCGCGATGTTCGCTCCAACTTTGTTTTTGTTTTTTGTTTTGTTTGTTTTTTTTTTAACGTAGGGGTCCACGGCCGCATTAATCACGGCAGATAAACGGCCTCGGAGCGCGGACTCTAATTACAATATCGGGTAATGGCGGTCGGGGAGGAGTATACGCCAAAAAGAAGGCGCTGAAGAACGGACTGAATTTAAGCCCCGGGTGATCCGCGGGTGACTAATGGGAACCGCACTCCACAACACTATTAGCGTTCACCGGGGCCAGCCCTAATACAAACGATATTTATTACCACATAATATCGTTGCCATTGTATCTGAATCTCGCCTGGGAGTGTTATGCAAAACCCCCCCCCGAGATATTATCGCGCGTCGTCCGCTCACAAGATACACGGACCTGTCTCCACGACCGGTCGTATAATCGAATTGTATAACGGGCCGCGAAAATTTAAATAATACAGTACGAATACATGGCATAATGTAATGGAAATATTTAAAAAAAAATCACTGGCCGAATTGAATCGGCTAAAATATAACAACAGCAACTTTCGCAATCCACTTCGGCCTAATTATTGTCTCATATTTCACAGGTTTCGCGCACAGGTGTGGCGCGAGTTCACGCCAAGTTATAATCGGCTAATTGGTGGTTCGGTTGATTAAATCTGAGATCTGATCGATTTTATTTTCCCCAACGTGCCATAAATCGCGGAACCTTATGGGGGCAAAAGGAGATAAATTTACTCGTAGTAATAACAAGGAGGTAAACATTAAAAATTTTAAAATACCCGTTTTGTGGTCCGCGAGGGGTTGGAATACCGTAGATTTGTCGTGTTTCTGTCTCCGGTCGCTGGTTTGGTCTTTTGCTAGACCGGTTTCGGCTGCTCGCCATCTTCACTAGCGGCGTTAGTCACTTTCGGCACTTTGGATGTTTTTCGGCCATCCTCACTGTCACTGTCACTTATGCCAGTAGTGACTAACACCGCTACTGAAGATGGCGAGCAGCCGAAACCGGTCTAGCAAAAGTTCAAACCGGCGAGAGGAGACAGAAACGCACGAAATCCACGGTATTAAAGATTTATATTTCTTCACGGTGTCAAGTTATATAGGCGGTTAATAATAAAAAGAGGGTTTTTGTTCAATAGGAGTCCTTCGTTACCGAACAGAGTCTTGATGGTGCGTCGGTAGATGGGCGCTACGGCTCTTACACATCCGGGTCATTGTTATTGCCTTTTTTAAAGTTCATTCTCTCGTTTAGCATGCGTGAAGAAGATTTTCAATAGAGCCTGCCGACTGTTTATTTTTAAATGAAGTATTGAAGATTTGCATTATCCGATTCTTCACATCGAAATCCACACCACGCCGTCCACGCAGCGTTCTCCGCGATATGTGGAGCGGATAATTGGTGTCTGTAAAGTACGGCCGGACGAAATCGAAAGGTAGTAACAGCCGAACGTTGAACGCCGAAGGAAAAGTGGTCACGGTACCGTACCCCGATTGCTCCCCAACGAGTGAAACTCATTCCCGTTCGACCAGAACAATCCCTCTCCCTTCGTAACCCAATGGGGGATACGAAAACGCGTCCTTTTCTGGAAAGCCTCTCGTCAGTAAAATTACACTTATAGCTAACTGTCAACACCCGGGATAGTCGCACTACTTCAGCTGAGTCATCTCAGCAAATACACTAAGAGGAGAGATCCTTACAAATTATACTATATGACTGCAATAATGTTTCCTCCACTAAAAAAAACTAAAGATATCTTCTGAAATTTCAATTTATAATTGAATTCAAACAATGTTCACTCTTTAAATTATGGCCAGGAAGTACTCTAATAGCTGTATCTCTTAATAATTTGGCCGTGTGCACAGGATCTAGACCACCTCACGCCCAGTTGATTTAGAGAAGATTTTCATTCATTACAATTTTCATGAGTGTCATTATTCATTGCTTAGACACGAGTTTACGACATCAGAAACACTGGTGAGAGTTTCTTTCACGCAAATTTTAACACGAAAAAAATATTTTGCTTCCCATTGTTTCGAGCTGAACGATTTCCACTATAGTACAGAATAACCCGGTGGGGACGGAGAATCAAGCGTTATGAACTATTTCTGAATGTGTTTTGGCTGTTCGGGACAGGCTATTTTCTTCCTAATAAATTCAACTTTGAATTTGGGGGCTGAACACGTGGTGAATACGCCAGAGGTTGACTACTTAAGGTGGGGAAATTTCGACATTAACTCTGACACTTCTGTCCCCGCGCTGTGAGGTCGTTGGGACGCGTTCGCGACCCAATTACACGTCCGACTTTTAAATACCGTCCGACGCCTTCGCAAGAACCCAAATTAATACCGACCCTGTAATTATTAGGCCCCCTCCTCTCTCTCTCTCTATCTCTTTCGAGAGAAAACATCCCTCCTTGGCAGCGCGTCGTCTCTCTTACGAATCGGTGTCAATGTTAAGAACGGGAAGATACGCGTTAATGAATTTATTTGGCAGAGGGACCGCCTCCGATGAACGTGGGATTGTGGGGGCCTCACCCATCGCCCCCTGGGCGTCCTTGTGGCCCACGCGCGCCTAGGATCACGCGTACGCGCTAGACAAACAGTAATAATTCTATTCTCAGACACCGTCCACGTTTTATACTCTTTTGTTTTTACGACGGCGCTCGGGACTAATCAATAATTTTTCAAAACTGAAATTAACTATAGTTGGGACAGTTGAGCCGATATCCCGTTTAGAAAAAAGGTGGAAATTAATGGGGACTGTGTAAAAAATGAACACTGTGCAAATAGCCATCATTTTCACAGTATTACTAGCAAGTGACGGTGACGAATAACCGTAACCAGTTTATCATTATTATTTCTAGTCGACTTAAAGCGAAAATTTGGACTTTTAAGACCATTACTAAAACGGACATCAAAATTGACCTTAAGTAACAAACTGACAATATACAAAGCGATACTTAAACCGACATGGACATATGGTGTTGAGCTATGGGGTTCCACCGAGACATCCGACATCGCTCGCATCCAGAGATTTCAGTCAAAAGTCCTTCGTGCCATCCTTAATGCTCCCCGTTATGTTTCTAACCGCACAATCCACCATGACCTCAACATACCGACAGTCGGCGAAGTCGAAAAATCCCGGTTCCTGAAGTCCCACTCCCGCCTTTCTCGTCATCCTAATCCACTCGTTCAGTCCCTTTCCTCCCTTACCCATCAATTATCCCCCCGCGTCGGCTTCAACGCCTTGGCCCTTAGATCATAATTATAACATTCAATGTTGATTGTACAAAATAAAAAAAAAGGTTAAGGAAATAAAATCTGTCGAAGTCGAGGTCCCCAACTCCAATTTTAAGGCTGAATTTTGAAACGAGAATTCTTAAACTCCCTATTCACGCTTAAAAGTTTGTCCAAGTTAAATCATGCCGAAAATGAATCTCCAATAATTAACCTGTTATTTCAAAATGTGCATACATATTGAAGCGATCTATAATTTTGAACGAGGAAGCAACAGTTGTAAACTGCGAAAATAAATTCCGTCTTTACAGAGAGTGGACAAGGCGCGCGCGCCTTTGGCACCTGCGCCGATCCGATGACTTAATAAATAATTAATTAAGTTTGAATGACGGCCGCAATTAACATTATTTGGGGGGCCTTATTGTGCCTTTGACAGGGGTCCAAGTGGCCCCCCGATGTTGAAGTCGATGAAGAAGAAGAAGAAGAAGAAGAGGAGAAGGAGAGAGAGGCCGTGCATCACGCACCAGTCGGTTGGGCGGCGTCGATCAGCCTTCGACGCACCGGGAATATTCATTAATCTTCGGGAAAACGAAATGCGGTGGGGAGAAAAGAAACAAAAAAAAAGGAACAATAAATCCTTATTATTATTCAGCCCCGTCTCGGTCGTAAACAGAAACGTTAGGTGATATTTTGATATAAAGTTATATAACCGACTGGAGAAAATACAGTGCGCTAACTGTGGCCGGAGAGTTGGAAACCGCGTGTTTCTACCGTGGTTTGTTGTAGTCCTAATGATTTACAATATCTCGTTTGCATACAACATTAAATGTTGTGAGATTGTAAAGTATAGTCTAAAAATATAGTCAAATACTATGTATATATTTTAATTGACTTTAATAGACAGATATTTATGAGTATTATATTTTTTATATATAAATATATTTAAAACATGGACTGAGAAGAAATATTTCTTCTCTAGTATTCAATTTTAATTTTCGAATCCCCAACTATGCTACAGTTGTAGCACAGTTACAATTCACGGTAGTTCAACTCATAAATAGTATTCATTTTCCGGCTTACAGAGTTTTCTACGCTATAGTTGATTGACATCGTTTTGTTATTGTTTTTTACTATAAAACTGTAGACCAACCGTTTGGTACAATCCGGATTTAAAAAGAAATTAGGAGGAATTCGTTCGCTTTTTCAAAAAAATCCGAACATGAGTCTACTCCATAAATTGGGTTTTAAATACGATGTTAGAACGAAAAACATCTCGTCCGACGAGTTATTCTATAGAGCTATATTGTTGAATGTGACAGGTGGTTTATGGGCGGGCGTTTGAACAGACCTTGCGACAAGGTCGGGCTTGTGGCACCACAACTCGACTGTGGTGGATTCATATTGAAACGACGATCAGATTCTCTAGAATAACAGTAAACCAGGCTGCAACAAATCTTAACAACGCGTCTCAATGACAAACAATACAGAAGTGTATTTTATACTACTAGCTTAGAAACCGATTTAAAATATATATCATGAAATTGACTTACCTTTGTTGTTGGCTATTGAGGGCAAATCTATAGGTAAAATTTATGCTAAAGTAAATTGTTAGGTAGACTAGTAGCTCCCTCCATATCAGTTTGTAGACGCTGCCTCGCCATCTGCAAGAAAAAGAATTATTTAATAAAAGGTTAACAAGAGGAGTGAAAAAAATTTATGTCCTCAAATCAATTTAAGGAGGTAACTCCTAATAAAACAATTCCTATTTTAAGACGCCGAATTAGTAGCGTTATTTTCGAACACGAAGAGGAAATTGCGCTAAATATCTCGATTGTTTCCAGTGAACCGAGCTATTTCTGTCTTAGTCAATTAGCGGTTGAAACAGTGCTAATTAAGTGGCATTAAATATTAGCCCCAAATAGGCGCGCAAATTCGTCGAAGTCGAGCTTCGAGGGTACTCGATCAAAACCTACATTTTAGTAATTAGGAGCCCCGCTTTGACCGAGAAAATTCTTATTGAAGGCGAAGTGAAAAACGGAAATGAGTCCGAGCTACACGCTGGAGAAAAGCTGTACGCTCCTGTGTGAAAATGGTCCAAGGGTACCACGCTACCTTGCGTACGCGCTGTCTCTCGTATGATTTATTTAAGGACTGAAAAATAATTACGTATTAGAAAGGAATCCTTACGACTTCCAGTGCATAACTATATAATTGAGCTGGTGGTCTTCAAGCGTTTGTCAACTCACGAAACCCGATTCTACCCTAAGAAATATTTTACTTAAAATAATATTTAAACTAGATCAGTATGTTACGGTTCGATGATGTAATATCTTTCAACATTTTGTCTTTGTTGCCCCATATTTGGTAAATAAATGACACGCGGGGAAGGCCCGATATGCTTAATAATACCGAAATATTCCAAATGGCTTCAGGAAACAGGAAAAGAAAATCGGACGCGGCACAATGAACCCGGTTTAATTAATGGCGTGAATAATAAACCTCTCGAAATAAAAAAAATACGTGGCATAAAAACAAGAACAAAAAGAGGATATCCTCTTGGCCGTGTTCCGCCGGAAGGATAATGGGACCCACAATAATTCAACCGAAAGAGCGGGCCGATACTGTACACTGATGCGGCATAATATCACAATTAGTGGACAATCGGAAACGCAAAAAAAGACTTATGTAAAATATCTGTAAAATAAACCTGTCTATGCCAGGTTATCTATCTACTATCTTGGTTGGGAATTATTTTGTTGTTTTTTGCGTTCTCTCGCTTATATACTTATACTAATTTATATACTCTCTGTTGATAGTATGTGCAGGGGGAGGATTTAGTGCCGATGTCGTGAAGAATGAAAAAATGAAATCCTCGACGGCCTATCCACAACAAGAATAGCGACCATGGTACCATGATTAATTTGACAAAATGTAGGAATGATTCCGATATAAAATTTATTCGATTGATTTTTTTCCAATCCTGTTCTGCAGAGCCCGGGTTTTTTTTCAAAATTGGAATACAGTCATAGAGAGGAACAAGACTGATGAAAGAAATGTGTAACTCATTTGTTACGCGAACTTATATGGTATCCGCCCGTATAAATAATTCGTGTAAAATCGAATAATGTTTATTTTTTCTCTCTATCTCACTCTCAACCTCCATACGCGACTCAAAAGAACAGACCTCAACCGCAAATATGGACTGCTGAGACCTCTTTTGAAAAGACATCAAAACTGACAGTAGACAACAAACTTACAATATACAAATCCATTTTAAAACCGACATGGACTTACGGAATAGAGCTATGGGGTTCCGCTAAGAAATCCGACATCGCCCGCATCCAGAGATTCCAATCAAAAGTCCTTCGTACCATCCTTAATGCTCCCCGGTATTGTTTCTAACCGAACAATCCATAATGACCTCAACATACCGACAGTCGAGGAAGTCGCAAAATCACGCTTCCTTAAATTCCACTCCCGCCTCTCTCCACATCCAAATCCACTCGTTCAGTCCCTTTCCTCTGTTTCCCATCCATTATCTCCCCCGCGTCGGCTCAAACGCCACCGGCCCAGAGATCTTCTTAGCCCGAAGCCATAAACTGTTCATGTGGAAAAAGTGCCATCATTGGGCACTCTCTTTTATCGAGACATTCGTGTGAAAAGAAAACACTCATCAGTTGCACCCGTAACTATTTGTAGTTGATTGTACAAAAATAAAAAAGGTTAAAAAAATCTCACTCTCAAAGGCTAATCGAACGACTGCGGGCGATGAGCGAGTTCTGTGCCCAATGCCATTTCCTTATGACCGGCCGTGACCAAAATGCCTAATTTGACACGCCTCCGAGGATATTATTTTACAAACAGAAGAAACGCGTCAAAAGAACTGGGAAGGGGCGTAAAAACCGGTTTGACCGGACTAGGGCCGCCTTCAGCGTTCATTTTCGGCCAGCATTTTACCAATCCGTCAGAATGGTCAGAAACTGCAAATAGAGTTCATCGATTAATTCCAATCATTGAACCGGTAATTCATTCTTTCCTCAACCACTTCCGGCCGTTTCAAGAGGATTAATATATCATGAAACAAATTCCCGCCAGGTGTCTAAAATTTCTGCTAAAAACACATTATAAACGATGATAAACAGATTTTTTTTGGGTTGAGAACAAATTTTTCTACAGGTCAGGAGTAAAATATTTTTCAAAATTATAATATCAGTGTAGTCATTTTCTGGTTGCTCATGCTGTATTAACAAATTTGCAAGCTCAATACACCTTGTTTCCCTTAATAAACCATAATAAACATAAAATTGTATAAAAGGAGGCGTCTCCTCGCTCCTTTTTCTTGCGTCCTGTTTTACTACAAAGTGTTAAAAATTATAAAAAACTTTCTGACGAATACTTGAGTCATTTTTCTAATTGAATTTAGTCACTGAGAAAGAGCCATTGAACGGATTACGTCATACATCGTGTTAGGTAATAGCCACTCTAGTTCGGAACTTGCCCCTTCCTTAAATGACATTAAACCGTTGCTATATTTCATCCTGCACTAATATATAAATCACGAATAATATTGTTTTTTCTTTCGCTGAAATTGTAAGTTACAGATTGGCATATTTTCACAAATAAACGTTCGTATCTAAATATCAATCGAGTAAATAAATGCAATTACTCCATTCAAGGCAACAACCAGTGAGAGACTGTGAATGAAATTGCAAATTTTTAAACGGACCGATTGCATTAATTGTACAGTATCGTGTGCAATACCGCGGTTAATTTATTTCAGGAGAAAAATTAATAATAATGACTGAACGCTAATTTAATAAACTGTAAATTGTATCTTGGGAGAAATTCGGTCGATACTATCTGACCAAACCAGGCGGAAGGCCGTACCTAATTTAAAACCTGGGAAAATAAAAAATAAAAATTCCTTTTTCAGGACTCGATCCGACTTCTAATCTAAATAATTAACGATTTGTCCAACAATTTTCAAGGTGTTCGTTACTTTACATCATTCTTCGCGGGTCGCGCTTCGGTGAATCGCCTAGTCAATATCTTTTTAATCGCTGCAATTTTGCAACTTTAATTTTCTGTACGCCACTTATACGATCGTTAATTTAGTATGATTTAAAAGGGGATATGAATCTTAGAAAACAATCCAGAATTGCTCGTCCCCCAGATCCGCGAAATACGATAAAGAGCCCGGCCACTAATTACCCCTTGCATAAAGTTTTCTTATACTTGTTTGTAGAATGACAGGAAGAACATTTTAAGGATTATTCTGGGCTGGATTTAAGTTTATGACGCCACATTACTGAGCTAACTATTGATTAGAATTAAACATAAAATGAATAGAATAGGAGATTTAAAATAATTAACTGAATTATGGAAATTCTCCGGCGTTGAACCGATTTTCGGCCTAAACCTAGACTTTTGGGCCGAATTTCTGCCTAGAAACAGCATTTTTGGTCCGATTTTGCGTCTAAAAACCACATTATTGGGCTTAAAAACCTCATTTTTGGGTATAAAAACCGCATTTTTGGTCTTATTTATGGACTAAAAACAGTTTTTTTTTTGCCGATTCTGGGTCTAAAAACCGTAGTTTTTGACCTATTATGCGCCTAAAACCCTATTTTGCGTCTATAAATCGCATTTCTGGGCCGATTTTGCGCCTAAATATAGCATTTTTAGGTCTAATAACCGCATTTTTTGTCGATTCGCGCCTAAAAACCACTTTTTTTGGCTGATTTTGCGCAAAAAATCTGAATTTTGGCGCCTAAAAACAGCATTTCTGTTGAGATTTTGCGCCTAAAAACAGCATCCTGGTGCTGATTTGAGTCTAAAAAAAAGAGAAAAAGAAGTAAGTAGGCGTTTCTTGGGTCAATTGTGGAATTTATTCATCGATGTCGGACAATGGAGGTTTTAATTATCGATTAATGGAGATTTATTTGTCTTCAATTGATCGTTTGAAACGATCACGCGTAAAGCTATTTTCCGGGTAATATATTAACTGTATATAGACGTTCTTAAGTAACTGATACCTGTTATAAGTGATTGGCCTGTGTATATGCAATAAGAGAATTGAGCTTTAGTGTAATGCAAGTTTATTTATTAATTGACTTGTGACTAATTGGAAAACCGACATTTTTTAAAACAAAGTTTACTTAGGAAAAAGTTTTGTTCGGCAGAAAGTTGTTTCTGAGGCATAAAATTGAAATGTAAAGGCGAATCGTCGGAAAAACTTGAAGTGATTTTCCACGGCCAAGGCTAATCTTATCGTAAAGGCTCCTCTTTTTTCCCCCCTTCTTTTTTTCAATAGAGTTTTTAATTGCTCGATTCATGCGATTCGACTTTTCTTCAAGGTCGCCTAATGTCGGGTTGTTCGGGGGCCCCTTCCGCCTCTCTCATATCCGCCGTCGGCGTCCAACTCACGCCCAACTGCCAGTCACGTCCCGCACACAAAGCCGCTTATCGGTGATCTCTGTTTATCTACCTCTCCGACGACCACGAAACTGCATTTACCTGTTAATTGCTTTCAAAAGAAGACGGGAAAGGAAATCACTTTGTCATTTCTGTACCCTTCTGTGATGTACGGGGACATGAGATCCTGCTCACATTAACGCTATAAATGACAAGTACAGTACCTCAGGGAATCTGTACAATCCCTAATAAGTGTCACTCAGAAAATGGCATTAAGGATGTTCAAAACGAGAGGCCTTAAGAAATAAAGAATTCAAATTTAAATTATAGACACGCGTACATTTATAATTTTGGCACCTATTTATACGAAATAATTATGCGATCACGAACTTGCATGTCTATTAAACGGTTGGAAATATACGTTGAATGTAAGTTTAAAAACGTGCAGGAAATAGAGTAAAACATAAAAATTGGTTGAAATTTAGAACTTTTCCATCGAAATTTGCTGTACTTCTTCCTAACGGCCGTTCTTAATATTCTTCTAACGACTATATAACACCCCAATTCAGTCTGACGCAAGAAGAGAGCCCCGCGACAAAATAAGTCTCAATCATTCCTGCAGCCTGCGTGGAAATCCGCAGCCATCCGGTTCCATCAAAAGAAAATTGGATGATAATCATTTTCATGGTCGCCTTCTTCTCTATCTTTTTCTACGTTGTAACCGAAACGATATTACTCCTGAGTGGCTCGCCAATTGTCCGTTATCACTGAGCCTTCGAAAGACTTGCTGAAGTCTTGCAATAAGTTGAAATTTTAAATTGAGGAAAGTACACACGTAACGTTTAAAACCTAATGACGCCCTTGAAAATAAATGACGAAAACAAACTGAGGAAAATCGAGTAATTGTTTAAACTTCGATTTCGGATCGAATGAATTTTAAATGATGTTACAATATAAATCTCTTCTACCCAATTCCAATTCCAGATTAGGAAATACACTTTAATTTGATTTTAAATTCTGTCGACTTTTTGTTTAAATCATGGCCGAACTTCTGAGCAAACTTGGTTCTTACCATATACAGTTACAGCCGCTGGAATTCAACGATCAATTACGCCGAGAGCAACTCATTTGGCAAAACACATTACCGAATACTTGACATCATTGGATTCAGTTATTGCCGTCATACCGTTAATTAATTTCCCGATCCGTTTTGAACACTATATAAAATGTATTCATATATAAATTGACTATGAATCGCTGCTGTACAGTTGTAGTTATTGACCTTCGAGTCGCCGCTACAACACACATAACCGGGCATGTTCTTTTATCGGAATTACTTTTCCAACGGTCCCGAACACAAAGCTGTTCCGACTAACGGCATTTTCTACACCACAATTGTCTTTCTGACGGTTAAATTGACCGCAGGACAAACTGAACAAAATATTCGTAGATAATTCGTATGAGACAATGAAATAGTGTTAATAGCAGGATATGAAAATTTCGAAGGACCGGTAAAGTGTTCTCAAATTCTTCAGCTTTTCACTTAATCCTTTCAAATCCAAATTTAATGCATCCAACCTCATAAAGTCGGAATATTATCATAGATAAACATGAAACCGATCGACGATTTGGTAAATGTATACTGTGTATATTACAGGGGTGAATCGAAACCGGTCTAAGCCTGTAAAAACAACTCCGAGATAGGAACGACGGGTTGCGGCCAAACGGTCGAATTCGACCGCAGACTGAAACCGAAATATGAGAAAGCCCGGGCATAATCGACGAAATTTCATAGCTGATTTCTATGATCATTCGGGATAACGACACACAGCGTCGTAGATTGATGGTGGAGGCACACGAGGGGAAAGTAAAAAATTGGGAGCCGGCAAAAGCGACCGAAACTGATTATTGTCTCTAATAAGTGGTAATTTCTGATTCGGTAGGCGGGCCATTTTCAAATGTTTAAAAATTTGTCGAAGAAAAAAAAGGGGGTATAACCACAAGGTCTATCACCACCGGAATTTATTCTAAGGACATAACGGGTGATGGTTGCCATTTTAAGGTCGAAAAAATCAATGATTATTCTAGAAATCGTAAATATTGAAAGGTTACTTCATTTTACTTTAAATTGACTAAACAGTCACTAAGGTCTCAAGGGCTTGATTCCCTCCGAGAATACGCACCTGTTAATAGCTCTGTATGGCAAGACCAATGATTGGAAAAAGAGATAAGATTTTTGACCTCTTATGATAAAACCGGGTAAAAAACAATTGCTTGTAATGAATCTTCAGTTACGAACAGGGGCTAAGAATGCTCACTACTCTCGAGGGATTTGGAGATTAAACGTGCTCATAAAAAGCTCATTTAAATATTACACTGTTATAACAGTGATAGAAATAAGGAGCGAAGGGTTTCTACGTAAATTGAAAATGATTGAAAGGCCGAGGTCTGTAGCCAGATTCCTATAAACAAAAATGCCCATTAGGAAAGCATTGAGAACAGCTCAATTTGAAAGCGGGACTATCCCAAGCTGTGAGATAATACTGTAGATGATTTCTAGCCGCGGTCTTCTAATGGGTTCGGCAGAATCCTGTCCCAGGTATAGATACCTCATCTGGGAGCGTTGTTTCGAAACCTCTATTTTAGAGGCGAGCCGGCGCCACGGACCCCCCCTCACGAAAAGCCTTAGTCGTTCCGACGGCCATTAGGGGCCGCTAACGAGCTACTAGCTCCCAGCGGTGTCGCCCCACTTTAGCCTACAAATTACCGTATTTGCGTCCGCATTAGGGTCCGCACCGCGGGTTCGATCACCGGTTGTGGACTTGTCAATCCAATTTTGTGTTTTGCAATTAGAAACTAGGTTCAGACCCTATAAGGTTGGGCAGGTTTGAAACAACAATTAGACACTTCGTATTGCAATAAATCCGATGGTACTTCGATACCCTAAAATATCTTTAATAATAAAACAGTATATTTATTTTCGAGTGACCAATGTGTGTCATAATCTTATATTAATTCCCATTCGTTTACGAAATTATAAGTATATGTCTCTTGCTCTTGTGGTAGTGATGATGACGTGGACCGATGGAACTAACGAAACAACAAAATTCGAAACACATTTCACCATTTATTAAAGTTTATTCCTCGATGCAGAAATATGAGACCTGATTTATAAATGGCATAATGGACTCTTACCTATACCTTGTCTACTCACTAAATTGTGCACATTTTGTTACGAGACAGACAAATTTTTCATATACATTAAATTTACAAATTTATTTCCATTTTCCGCCACCCTATACTGTACAATAACAATTGAGGCTGTTCAGTAATTGTGTAAATTTGTCTTCACTATTTATTTTCTTGAACTTTTCAATTGGTATTCAATCCCCTAATAGTGTAATGAAGGCGGAACAAAAAAAATCGTAGGACAAAGAAAAGTGGAAAGGTGAAATCACTGTATATATATATATATATATTTATTCATGAACTCCAGATTTATCACTTAAATCTACTTAAGTGATCTGTTTTATCGGGTAAAACTCCTGCTGCCGGCAGTGTTGTGCGGAAGTCTAGAAAATTGCACGACCCAATTACGTGTTACATGCTCCGCCCAAGGGGATGAAATGAAAAATTCCTCGCTGCAATTTCACGGTCAGCCGGGTGGAACATTACCGGCATTACTCTGGTGAAGTGTTCCCCGGCGCGCGTTATATAACGAAGTGGTTGTTGAAAAACTGCCGCCGCGTACGCACTTTCTTGGATCGAAATTCAAGGTGAAATTCCGGGCCGGTTTGCCGTTGAAACTGTCGATTATTATTCGGCTCAATTTCACAATGAGCGCCTACAGAATTTTTGCTCCACAGTACAATACATTGTTCGCCACGTTCGAGTGATCTCAACGGTCACAGAGCGATTTACTCGAAGCCTCGACTTTTGGACAACTTACCGTAGAAGATATCTCGCTTTACTGTGGAAAACTAGAAAGGAGAGGAAGCGGAAGGGACCAGAGAATTGGCCTCTTCTTGCAGGAAACTTCATGAGTTGACAGAAGAGGATGAACAAGGACTGAGAGGTTGCTTTCACCCGAGACGAGATTCTGATTTACAGTTTTATCCGGGAATTTTTTGGAAAAAATGCTTCATACTTGTGCTCATATGTTTGAGGATAGTCAAGTATATGGCAGTAATGAAGTAATTCATATAAGATATGCCAAATAACTGTACGAAGGAAGAGGCGAGCAGCCGAAACCGGTGTTGCAAAAGACCAAACCAGAAGATCGCGAAATCTTCAGAAGTGAATATAACTTTTACAAAATTAAGAAATACTGTCTTGCAACAGGATGTCAATCAAAAACTTTAATATCAATTTTTAAAGCTGCAATTCTACCCAGATCTTCCGATTTGGGAGTGTCCATGAACCAGACTATACCGGATATCGGATACATATAATTTTATGGCTATAGAAATAATGGTAATGGCCCGAAATTAACTTTCCATTGCCCGACGGAGAAAGTATTGTTTCCCCAGCTGCGAGAATGATGAGTAGAAAAATAAACAATTTTGTTTTTTCAAGGGGTCAGAGCGGAAGTTGACCATTTGAGTTTCAGAAGTCGATTCCGACAGCTTTCACTGAAACCGCTGCGGCTTTTCCACTCCTGGTATAATCGCCGCCGGTTTCTTAGAGAATTTTTAAACAAACTAAGAAATCATAGAAAAAAAACGAATATAAATCTTAAGCGAGTGAGCTTGCGGTAACTTTTCATTCGAATTACCGTAAGTTGTCTCCAGTCGATGAAACACAATATCGTTTCAAAAACACATTCGAATTTCTCTCCGCCGGCTCACAATTTCTCTAATTAAAAACTGATTTTGATAATTGGGGACCTCAATTTACGCCCGGTAATTTGGCACTTTAAAAATCCGAAAAATCGCTCGTCATCGAAAAACAAGTCGCAGAAAAATTACATACATACACTTCGTTAGCTCGACGTATATTCTATAAATGTTACAACGCGGGCTGTTCAACGTAAGCGAGCCGTTGCGTAAGGCGGGTTGAAATTTAATCTAAATTATGTACACAGAACGCGTTCTGTGTAATCGCTACCGTTGAATAAACTAATTTAAGTCTCGTTGATACAAAGCAACATCTCCCGAAAAACCCAAGCAGGACAGAAGCTGATGTAAGAACTGGCATATTCGTATAATACTAATGGGACAAAACGCTATAAAAACAGTTCGAATACCTGCGGTCTGCCAGCGTTTGGAATACCTTGATCCTCTGTCCACTAAAGACCAAAGCAGCGACAGGAGGCTAAGGTATTGAAAATGCTTATAATCAACTATTTATGTCACTGCTGTATTTTTGTGATTCAGGTTCTCAGTTTGGTACAGTAATTTAAAGCTCTAATGTCAATGAAATTTTCAGAGAAGGGCTGGCAACTAAGTAATTGCGGTTTTCACCGATACATGGACTTCGGATGGAATTCTATGCAAAATTCAGTAGCTAACTTGAAACATGGTGACAAGACGAGCATTATCGTATATTTTGCATTTTTCATTTCGTATGAAAAGTTATGTGCTATGAGCCGCGGATGAAGACTCGAAAGAACGTTTCACACAAATAAATCTATCAAATAAATTCGATAATCGATACCGTCATAGTACGATAGGTAGCGGAGAATGCATCCCGTACGATAAATGCTATAAATTTTGCCTTAAAATACCCCGGTGAATTACGGTTAGGTCAGTTCGACTCATTCATGCGAACGCAGCCGTTTCGACGAGCGGATGATTCAAACGGAAGAAGGGCCGCGACCTTGCCATGGCAGAAATTCCGCATCCAGCGGAATTGGGAAGGCTCGATAAAAGCCCGTATTGTGTTGAAACCGGCCAGGATGTGGGGCCAATTTAAACCGATACCGGTAATCGGGATCCTATTGTCGATCGGCGAACATCCCGCCGGGGGGGAAAACTGCGCGTTTCGGGAAAAAAAACTAATTCCCCCCCCCCCGCCTCATGAAAACGAGCTTGCCGCGCTGCATGCACACCGACGTCATACTTTATTTATAATTTTTTATTTCGCTTAATTCCAGACTGAGTATTCACGGTCACGCCGCGGTCCAAGCAAGCGTACGAACGTAGTACGGCGAATTGCGCGGCAAAAATATTCCCTTCGTATATTTATAGTAACAGGGCAGTCTTAATTTTTGCCCGTGTAAAAGGGACCGGTAATTTTATTAAGTATCCATGATGGCTCGTTCAACAACTCTGATAATCTAGTTAATAAAAGATTGAAAATTGACTATTTGTTTTAGGGGACACAAATTTACATCCTCAGTAGTTTTCGGTAAGAAACTCTGGTACTTCTACCCTCTCACGTTTCGTTTCTTTTGGTCGGCCAAATCATTTCAATTTCGAGAGTGTACGAATTAATTCGATTAATGAAACCATTCACGAGATTATTTCCATCAGACGTCCGACATCTTCGGAATATTCATGAGCCCTCTCCTTATGGAGGCGCTTTCGTATAAGGCACACTCATCTCTGAATGCTGTCATCGCTTTACGGCCGGTTGAATTTATTGAATCGAATTAAGCGAACTCGAATCGAACAATTCGACTGTTGGTACAGTTGGCGGTGTCGTCAGCCACCGGGGACACGATAAATATTCTGCGACAGGGTCCGGTCCCTTCCTGTAGTCTCTATTTTGGGCCGCCTATTTGGACAACCGTGGTTTTGTTTTCAAATAACATTTGGCAATGGAGTCGCGAGACGCCCCTTGCATTAAGCATGTTCCGGCAATGCTAGAAAATTAATTTTATATTCTTAAGTTTATGAATTCTTAAAGTTATTCCTCTCACTGGTTCGGTATTTTGCTAGACCGGTTTCGGCTGCTCGCCATCTCGCGCCATCACTGACAGTGCAGTGAGGATGACCGAAAAACATCCAAAGTGCCGAAAGTGGCTGACACAGCTGCTGAAGATGGCGAGCAGCCGAAACCGGTCTAGCGAAAGACCAGACCAGCGAGAGGAGACGGAAACACACGAAATCTACTGTATTCCAACCCCTCGCAGACCACAAAACAGGTATTCTAAACTCCTATGTATATTATTAAACTTTTCGATTGAATACATGATAGCATTCTCAAATGGTCCAAAATTCAAACACTAAAGGACAAATTGAAAATTAATTCACTTAATTTAAAAGAAAAAGCTACCCGACCGTGCAGTGACAGTGCTAACAGGAAGCGTAATAAGTACCGATTTATGTCGTTGCGTTTCGACGATAAACTGAAACGTCATGGTGAGGCACAAATTGGTCACATGACTAGTCAATCTGGTCTAGCTCAAGACCATATAGGCTAGCGGAAATAGAAGGCCAGAAGAGATTGATGTTTCAAACCATCCACATGTTCAATTACATACATTCTATTTTCATGGATGTCCGCCAGATTTAGGAATATACTTGCTGAATTTTTCATAATCATAATATTTGATTATACAAATCAGAAAGGAATGAATTGTACTTTTTTCCTTTGATACTCTACAAATATCGATTTAAATTATGGATAATATTAAGGGAATTTATAAAAGGTTACTATTATACAACTGTCTGAGTTAAATGTTATTGTCGGTTCCCAATTCTGGCACTAATCGACCTCACGGGGAATGACTTTTACCTCGTCGACGTGTAATAAAATTCGATGTATTTTCTTCGACTGCACGGTCGTCTTCGAATTGGTCAAGATCCATCGAGACGATGCACGATCGGGCGTCGAAATGTCAGACCCATTAAAATCCCCGTTCGGTTCGAGCTCGAGCCCGGCTTTCGTTCACCGCTCACTTCGCGCCCTCAACAATAGTCACCGTACAACTCTTCGTGTCCGCCCCCTCGCTTTTATTCCTTTCTAAGTTGCAAAAAAAACGTAATTAAACGCGATTCACTGTTCCCCGAATTTCAGCGGAGACGTTTAATACAATTAAGGTCCCATTTTAATGAAGAAATCTAATAATGCCTCGTTTCGGCCTCATTAAAATCAGTGAGAATAATAAAAATAAATACGCAATAATTGCTATAATACAACCAGCTGATATTCTTCTTTAATTATTCCACAATGACTACCACAAATATATTTATTGAAGAATTATATTCAAGACCAATATAATTTTGACTTCCTTGCACATTTATCAATCATCTGAAAGAGTGATGTAGGGAATTATTTTTTCATTTTTGGGATTTAGACATTTTTTTAATCATTTCAGTTTTTCAGTGTTTCCCTCAAATTCTTGTCTATGCGCGTCGTATTTCTTGCTGTCATGATGTTTAGGGAATGTCCCGATAAAATTACGGTATGACGGAAGCAGGCAAAAGAGTGCTTAGTATAGTTTCAAAACGGACTAAAATTGTGGAACATTGTCTGCATTTAGCAGGTCTCAGATTACAACATTGCATGTCTGAATCTGAATCTGAAGATTGTCAGACTTCCGATAGAGTCTATGATTTCAATCGCTACGATACGAACGCAAATAAGGCTGGCACCGCGCGAATTTCAACAATAGAACGTAATTCCGGTAAAACAATTTACGGTCAACAGACTAATTGCCGTACAGGACAATGGGGGATATTTAGCGAAAAACAACTCGCCGCAAGTGACGAGGGGGATATTATTGTTGAGCCCAATCAGCGCACTTGTTTGTGTCGGAACAGCTGTTCGGCCGGCCTAATGAGCCCGAGGCGAAGGTGAAAAAAAAAACATTTTGGCAAATACACCGCCGCCCCCGGAGAATTGGCACCGGCCTCGGCAGCACGACGTGCGAATAAATTACCGAGGTCGCCGAAAGTTGAACTCGGAACATCTGCGCCATTGGTATGTGTGACTTAGAGGTCTGGGTTTCAGGAAGCGAGTCATCGTCCTGCCGGGGGGGAGCAGAGAGACCGCAGGAATGAAAGGAAAGGTGCAGCTTTTCCTGAGGACGCAATGAATTGGGAAATGTTCGCCAAATATTCTACAATGAAGACTTAAAATCCCTACTCTTCAGGGCCCACTACATTAGTCTAGTCAGACCTGTACAATCGGAAGACTAAAAAATAAAAAGGAAACAGAAACAGAGTTCTAATTCAGCAGGTTTCCCCAGATATAAAGTCCTGAATTCTACACAATTTTGGGAGAAATTAACTATTATTTAGCGATGAAGCCATATAAGATACTTCTTGGGTGGTCCTCTAGGGCCTGGAATGCCATCAGCAGTATTATATAAGCGTCACAAAGGAAACGTCCTGAATAAACAGGATGTCTTACCGTGAATTAGACACTAATCTCCCGACCGAACGCTACCGAAGATGGACAGAAACAGGAACCTGAAGATTCTGTACAATTGTATGACATCAGACATAATGCCGGATCAAGCTGTTTATGAAGGAAATGATTCGATATGTTGTAAAGTTCCACGTCCACGTGTGGTCCCGTCCGGGACAATTTCGGCCGGTGTTTGATGCAGCAGTTAGTGACCGGTCGTATTTACATCGGCATTAACGTCTCCCCCACGACGGAAGCCTATCGACGAAAGTATGCGCCCAACATGCAAATGTCAATATTAACATGCGGGGAATGTCCAACGGAGCCGGGAGCATAAAGCGAAGGTCCCATGCGCCCCACAGCGGGCGCATATAACGCACGATAATAAAGCGTTTTAAGGTTTGGAAACATTACCACTCATTCCATACACTATCTCAGCTCACCACTATAACAACTTCCATCCTATATTACTATAATATTATAAATATTTTTTTGTTATTGGGAGGTATTGCAGCTGAAACATTAAACTAATAGCACCGAAAGTTCGGTAGGAAAGCCCAAGTAACCATTTTACGGCCGAATGTAAAAAACCTTTTTCCACGTTTCGGTACCGGGGGAGTCGGTTCCATTAACGCGTTTAGCGTGAAGACGCTAAAACAGTAATTTTCTACCTAACGAGGCGGAGTGTACCACCCCAATTGTAAACCGTCCCATTAAACAACACGGTACCAACATGAAGGTGAAGTTTCAGTTCCAAAATAGATAAAACCATAATTGACTTGGACAGTCGCCTGTAACGCACAGTTTGTGGTTTGCCAGCCACAGTTACTTTAATGGAATTTATGTATCAACACTTCTGTAAATCTTGATTATATAAAGGTTTCGGCTTCTCGCCATCGTCAGTAAAATTCCGCCTGTATTGCCGAGGCTGCCGAAAAGTAATTCCAAGAGAGACCTTCCCTTGATTTTTAATCTCACGAAATATCGCTATTGAGAGAAATACTGGTCTTTGAAATATGCCAGGGATAAGTGGGTCTGTTTGAGTTCTCGGACGGGCGAATTTTTATTTGGAAACGGAAGAAGTCATATCTTTATGTAAAGCGATTTGCGTCGTCTACGCTTCGGTTGGGCAAACATTGCTGTCGACAGCGCCCAAGGCCTCCGTACGCACAGACATCGATCATCGGATATTTCGATTAATCATCCGTAGAAAACTTCTATTTGCCGGTCCGTACAGACGGCATCGATAACCGCCCTGGGCGATAATTAAAAGCGCAGACGAAGAGATTTCCGAGAAACTGCGACATTAATAATCATTTAACGACATCGGATGTCGCGAATGAGTCACCTAATGCAAGAGGGGACAGAGTTTCGATTGTGTAAAATCCCACCTTTGAGAGAGGAAAAAAAATTACACTGTAATTTTACATCACTGTCGGGCTGTTCGACAGCAGAAACGTCATTTGTACAGCGCCGAGACAACAGTAATCTGTACATCGTAAAAAAACATCTGTTCAACCGACGAAGCTATCTGAGACAGTTAAATAATTATACATGCATAAACGACTGCATTAAATTGGGAGCTTAGAAAAATATAAATTGCGAAATCATCAGGCCCTCATTTAACCTTAAGTAGTAGACGGCTTTCACTGGACTCGTTTAATAATAATAAAAGCCTACAATAAAAATATATATATATATATATATATATATATATATCCAAGACACGTAGGTTAATTCATTACTGTACGACATAAATAATGAATGGAGGGCCGGTGTTGTAGCCGGTTGAATTTCGCAAACGCACTTTCTCCGCATGAAAGAGCCACTTTAGTAAAACTAGTTCAAAACCTGCTTCACGCTTCTTAAGCGTCCAGTTGCACTTCCGTTGAAGGGAATCAGCTGGGCATAACCGACCTTTCATTCACAGTTGGGAAACTGTGGGGGGTGAGTTTCTGTTGGGAAACGGCGATCTATATGAAATTACACGTCTATTTATTGTGCTGACCACTCAAGGGTACTTGTACGAATTAAAAAACCGGCTCTAATTTAAATTTATAACGGTCCGTTAATGGTCATGTGTTTATCCGCGAAGGTTTGGAATTTCACGACTTAAAAATGTGGACAACAAGGAAACACCGATTAGAATGAAAAATTCGGAATTAAAACGTACAGAATTTACTTGAATTTGTTTAAAAATTAAAGACATCTACTAAGGTTCAGGCAACCCCCATATCAGGGCCTTAAAACATGGGAAAACTTCTAAAAAATGGGAAACGCTATCTAAAAAAATTTTTTAAATGTTTGTAAATGAAATTTACCATGCAACAATCAACCTAGCGAAACAGATTGGAATGAATAACTGCACTAGCTTAAGACAGGATTACTAACTCTTAATTTGCTTGTGTCCAATAAATATTATGTTCAAAATAAAATCTACAAATATTTTTATATTATGCAACATTTTAATTTAGAATTTTATTAGTCTCGATTAATGGAAGTTTACTATGAATATGAAATTTTGTGTGAATTTCATATGAAAATGTATTTAAAGTTTGAATTGACTTAGACCACTTTCATAATTATGGGCACAAATATGAAACGTAATTTCTGATTTTTGTTCCTCATCACGTCTATGAAATTCATACTTCCTTCTCGCAATCCGTCGGCTTCGATTTGGACTGTTTCGATACATTCTAGTAAATTTAAATAAAGCTTAAATGAAGCATCTCTTCTTTTTAAACATAAGAAGAACCTACAGTGTATATTACAGACAGGAGATAGCCATGCTCTATTTATACGGGTAAACTGTGAGTAGCGAGCAGCTGTACGGCGGAGGTTAACGAGATTCGCCCGTTTCTCCAATCTGACCTTAAGGAGGCGAACACAGCCATTGCTGCAATGCCGTGAACCACCTGAGTTATGTAAACTCTGCATGAAAACTGAGGAAAGTCGATTCGCCGAGGGGCACTTTACTGCAATTTATTCCTTCGCAGATTGGTCCTTACTTTTGCCCCGGCCGAGAAAACTCGAAAATGGCCGCCGGCCAAACGAAGTACATCCAGAGTTATCGGACAATTAGGGATTTTTTCCCGATGATTTTCCGCCATTCCGATGACAGGGTTTTCCCCACTGCACGAAGATATAAATAAAGTGGATGAATGCGAACGCTCTGGCTAAGACATTCTATAAGCCAGGTATTATCGATCCGGTGGAGGTGATTGAGGAAATAAACCGCTGAAATAGGAACACTGGTGCACAATATATGGTGATAGTGGGCCATATTGTGAAATCGACGTACGGGCGAGTACTGGCGACAGCGCTGCAGTACTACGACTTCACATTTCTCGTAACGAAGTCCTCCCGGGGGGGCTGAGCGAAAGAGAAATCGGGCCGGGCGGAGACGAATTAAGGCGGAGAAGAAAAAATAACGGGGACGAAGCCGGGGAAGGATTGGGCCGAGGGAGATTCTCCGAAGCCGTTCTGCGGGCCGTCCGGTAATTGCTTCGGTAAAAGTAACGAAGGAAAATCGTTTCAGAAGACCCCTTTGGCCGAGAATGGGGTTTTTTAAATATCGTCCAGAGTGTATCCTTTCTATGGAGAAATTGGTGGCACCGACTCGGAGCGTTTCAACGGTATATAATAGGAATTGAGATCTGAGCATTTGAAATATGCTTTCATATTTGCAGGTAAAGTAAATAATACTGTGAAAATTTGGGAGATTTTGAAAAAATTGTATATTATAAAAGCTCAAAAAGTGCAATGGTGGTCTTTTATCAAGTAAATTACGTGGAATAACATTATACTTATAACTCCCAAAAGTTGATTTTATAAAGTAAGAAATACAGAAATAAAGCCAACATATTTCGGTAATCTGGTAATTTTCAGCCTGCAAAGCTTTAGTCGTGGCGAAACATCGTCTACGTTTATTAAGCCGCTTGCACTTCCAATAAGACCGAAAAAAAGTAGGTCTGTGTGTCGTACGTCAGCCGCGTTCCTTTTGCCTCTTGCGCCGAACAAAGTCGTCCGCCGGGGAACGACACAGAACTTTCGAACCCTTTCGCGCGTTCCCTGTCACTTTCTATCCTCGGCTTGGATAAAAGCGCACCGCTCAAATTTCACGCCTCTCAAAGGCCTGAAGCAACCATTAACGGTTTTACCGTTGGGGGCACCGATTAATCGTACTTAAGAAGAGTTCATTAATCATCGCCCGGCGAAGCGGAACCGACAACGGCAACGGGATATTTTTATTTATCTGATGTCTTCCCCGTCAATAATAACTTAGCTTAAATCATCAACATAAGGACATTATGCCTGTGGTTAGAAAAATATTAGTCAAACCCTTCTACTGTAACTTGTTACACTTCTACTTAATTCAAGTAGAAAATTATATTGTACATACATCAATTTGAGAGGCAATTCAACTTAAGTATGATTATATTTCTTATATAAACCAGTACTTGAGCTGACTCATTGGTTCCAATCAATACAACACCAATGTTCTTAAGAGAATACAGCAATGTTTCTTGTACTTTCGCAAGTTCGTATGTCATAAAAATAATTGTAAAAATTGTAAACTATTATATAATTCTATGGAAATGTAGCAAGAAATCGTGAAACAATTTAGCATCTCGAGGTGGGGAACGAGAGCCGAAAGTGAAAGTAGAATATTTTACCGTTCGCCATAACTCCGCGTGCCATTCATAAAAATTGTTAAAAATAAAACAAAAAGAAATTGTTGTTCATAAAATCCAACGATTAAAGAGGCGATTCGCTATCATCTCCAGGGCTAAGACCCCTGGAGTGGAGGGACGAAGCACCTCTTCAAGGTCCGAACAGCCGGTTCGGGGTTCGACGTGGGCTGTACGCGGTTGAATAAATCGTTCCGAAATTCCCCAACGGCCGCAATAAATATTTACAGTAAATGAGAGATGTGTGTCACGGTCTATGACAAGGGCGGCGGTGAAGGTGCCACTAATATATTCCCCGGTTAAAGGCAGTCGCAGCTCGGACAGCTTCCTCGGTAATATTTTAAATTCAGATTTTTAAATCTGGAGATTCATTGTTCAGCAATGAAATACGAAAACGCCGTTTGATGAAGTTTATCACTCGGTGAAAATTAATTTAAAAAACACTTCATAAATTCCTTCAACCCTAGTGAAAAATTGGTACCACAAAACCTTTTCTTCGTTGACACGGAATTATTCTATAGCGCCGAAAATCAGTGAAAAATAATATTTCATTCGATACGAAGCTTGAACTGACAGTACGTGATTTGCAGTCCCCAATGGCAAGAAGATAGGCCCTAATCCGGCCTCTCCTACGACCTCAAAACGTGTACCGCCGATTAGCAGCACTGCGATTAGATATGTGGAACGCCAGAAAGAAATATTTCATGAAAAAGTATTTCAGCTCGCTGTATTCGGGAAGGTATTTAAAGTCATTCATTGAGCAGAGCCTGTATTTAAAACGTTTGCATTTCATCGAGTGAAAAAAACAATGCAGTTACGATTTCCCATCGAATTGCAATGGTGTTTTTTTCCGATCTTGGTAAACAAATGTCTTCCTATCGATTTGTGCCTTTTTGCTTCAAATTTATTAGTCACTGTCTTATTTATAACCGACAGTGAGATGGCCGCTGGCAGAAGGAACGTGGGAAGAAGGGGAATTACGCAATATTAAAATAAACTACGCTTCGTAGACAAAATACAACTGATGGTGGCAAAATGCCGAAACCGGTCCAGCTGAGTCATATTCAAAAACCATTCTCTTTTTTGTAGTTTATCCTCTCTTTCGGTCATCTTTTAGTCTCTCAATATTCCCTGGATCTTTAATTTTTACTTCTGAACTAATTTATTCCTCTGCATCGTGACCTCACTGTTGTCTTCGTTAGGGACATTTTCCTCGTTTTCAGAGGTACAAACTAATGAATTCGATATGATTTTTCGTGATGACGTACTTGCAGAAGAGAGAAAAGATCTTCTACTAAGTTTTACTTGCAGAAGTGCAGGAAAAATTACTTTAACCGCAACCTCCGGTAATTGTACAGTGAAATGATGACGGCCGATAAAACGGGTGGACGGAAAATCGCGTTTTATTTTCAACACAAGTCGAAAACCCGCCGCGGCATAAATATGTAAGCGAACTTCTGCGGCAGGCAGAAAATTTCCATTCGGCTTATGAAACTTTACCGAACAATGGCCGTCCCCAATTAGGCGAACCATTGTGATTCCGATTCGAGATCTTTCCCGGAACCTGTGACGAGAATTGGCCGCGGAAAACCACCCCCCCTCGGTCATGTCATGTTTTTACCGCTCGGATGACAGCCAGCGAGTCAACTATGACCGACAATGGGCTTCGCGACGTTGGGGACACAAATGAGGTTGACCGCAATTATGTGCGGAGTTTTATTCTCGAAAAGCGGTCCGATATTCCGACTGTCGTACAATGCCCTCCCGGAGGTATTTCCGTTCCCTCCTTCTGGACGGAAGGAGATGGCGACGTCGTTTCCATTGTTCCGGTGTACAGGAAATAACGGAAACTATGGAAATTGGACAGGAAAATTCAGTCCTAAATTTCCATCCAAAAAGGCCTTGCAGTAACTAGCATGGTGCGAACAGTGTTTTGTGAACGCCATCGATCGGCAATAGAAGTACAGAACCCAGTATTAATTCCAGTTTAACTCAACCATTCTGCAAACCAGAAAATTTCTTGACAATTTGAAGAAAAAACCGACCTCGCGCCAATAAATTTCCACACGCGGGACGTTTCAGGACTCGCACAGCCGTCGAAACTTGCACAACACAGATGATGTGAAACGCGGAGAATTTCTCGTCCTCCGATTTCCCGGAGCGATCTCGTCAAACTGGAACGTTTCCTCGTTTCGGACGCCCCATTGCGAACGTCTGGAAATTCCCTTAAACAACAACATTCCTACAATAACTGGGATGGTCCTCATCTGAATTTTCTGAATGTCATTGAAGAGCAGTCGTACTGTGCTTATCATTCCGGCGACTATGAGCTCCACTCGTTTAATCAGTTACAAATTGTATTCAAAGGAAAGAGTGACCGGGAAGGAAATAATTGAACGGGAATTCCGAATACCGGTGATTTCCTCATCAAAAATGTGTTCGGACACCGGTAGCGTACCGAATTTTCCTCGAATTATAATCTGCAGTTTCGGGTTTCATCTTCATGAAAGAAAAAGACTGGGCTTACGAATTTAGTTGAAAAATCTAAATTGGAAATTTATAATAGGAATCGCAACAATTCATCATTCTACGAAAGTATAAGAAAATTAATGCATGGTCTTTGGCATAAAACTCCACGTGTTTTTAATCATATCAGAGGATAATTATAAGGTATACATCTGTATAGTCAATTAATATCTAGTAAAAATTCCTGCGGAAGTCATACATTGTTATTATCAGATTGTTACAAATGTGTTATTTACGAGTTATTGAATATTGCTATAGCGGTTTTAAAAGGCAAATATTTACGAACCGCCGAAGGCCCCGGGCTGGGGCATCGTTCCGGGACGGAAGAATGGGACTGGCGTTTGAAAAATTTCAACTCGGTTAATTAATTCGCCGTGTGACACCATTTCGAGCGCGCGAAGGTAACGACCTTTTGACGTTTCTCGGCAAACTGGGCCGTGCATCATCGCCATTGCTAAACGGGCTATAGCGCCCCTATTCATGAGCGAATATCCGCGTTTCAGATTCAACGTGTGTGTACACGGGACAACATCGCAACCGTCTGTGTGCGCAAATATATATATATATATAGTTGCAAGCTTGCGTTTTTGCCAAATTCAATGACCGGGAACGAATTCGCAGAACAAATTTCAACACCTAACGTTTTCATTCGGGATGCATTCAGCCAACTGAAAATTAACGATTACTGAAGATGGGCACGATATCATAAATTTCTACACATAGACTGGTGAATTTTTTCTGCAACTCGCTCCGGCATTACCCTAAATTCACGGGGGGTCAATTGAAAAATATTATTAACCTTTCTGAAATAGTTATTAAATAATTATATTAATTTTAAATAAATTAGGATTAATCAAGAGGTCAGTCCGGATGAATCACCTAACAATTTCTAGGGACCGGGTGGTCGGATTTCTCCGGAGGAATTCGTGCATAAAAAAAGAAATATTCCGTTTAATGGACGTAATTACACGCCGAAGTAAGCCGAAACATAAGAAATGAGAAAAATTCAGCCGGAGAAATACACGAGATCCGGAGCAATTGCCGGAATGCAATTTCTCTCTCCCGCCCAGGTCATGCCGTCAGTTAACACTTGCAAGATCTATAATTTTCACTATGATTAGCATCGATTTTGAATTAGAATAGGAAAAACGAGTGAAAATTTGGGATCACCGTTTTTCATATTTCAGGCATTGAAATCACCTACCCGTACGTCTTCCTTTCTATTACCCCATTGAAATCACCGCGATAAATTCTCCCCCTTTGCACCCTGTTCTCTGCCAATTCCAATGTTTTCCACTTTCAAATCCTCGTTCATAGCCTTCTTAAATAGTACATTTTATTACACTAGAGGGATATTGTGCTACGCCCAGAGGAGTTTGGAAGAACGCACATCTAGAGGGACATAAAATATCAATAAAATGGGAGGTGTTATATGCTTTTCGTCAGTAATACCGTCAGTATTGTTACTGCACTGTTACTTATTGTTTGTTAACCCACAAATCAATTTTGGTTTTTTTTTTTCAACCAATAATGGTGCGGTATTATCATGAGGTATTGTTATGACATGAATCTTGGACATATAATAGAATGTTGTTATTATAATTTTCTCGGCCGGTACCGGTGTTCATCTGCCGACAGCTGGGGCCATCCCCGGCCCCATTCTGTCCCCGTAACGGGAACCGCCCGCTTACCCGGCGACAATAAAAGGCTCCTTTGACGCCTCAACGGCGCTTTTATTGGGCAAGGCGTCGGCCGAATACCGCCGCAAGAAAGCTGCATTTTAAAGTGCGACATGTAGAATAATTTGACGCGAAGAAAACACCAAGGTTTTTCTAGTATGTAGCGCAAAAAATGTCCGTAATAGATTCCGAAATTGTTCGCAGAAATTTCCTCATAACTCCGTAGACTTCACGCTACCGAAATTATAATATTCATTCAGTAGCTAAAATTTATATTCGTATGATCTAATGGAAAGAATTTGGACTTTAATACATTATAAAAAAGCGTTTAACACTGTCTTCTTATAGCACTTTTAAAACCATATGTAAAAACTTCAATTTTCATCCTGTTTCAGATTTCAAACCTTCAGCAAAGTATTTTAGAACGCGGGTCGAGCTTTACTCCAGTTCAGTTAGAAAGTACGTTTGTATTATTTTTTTTACTTAAAATTTCTCGCTGGAAGAGGTACTTAGGAAGGCGCCAACAATAACCGCCGGCGGCTTTCACGCGAACCGATATTACATAAAATCCAATAACCCGAATAGCACACGCATCCGGACGGGAGCGAAAGTTCATAAATTGCTCGGGCCGATTCGAAAAGCGCCCATTACCGATTCGAACCGAGCAAATGATACTCTAATGAATTCTTTTTCGGTAATAGCATTTTTTTTTTTAGCGACCGAGCGAACGAAGTGTACGCCGTAACACACCCGTCCAAATATCTAGGTCAATCCCGATGCCGGAAAATGGTTTCTAATGATTTCCTCGATTTGTTGAAATAGACAGAAATTACGCGCTTAAATCGCTCCATTAGGCCCTTCTAAAATGGGGGTTTGCAACGGATTACCTGATTCAAATTATAAAGGCACAACCGAGAAATTGATTAGACGTTACTGCGTTCAGAACTTGCGGATCTCGCTTTCCGGAAACGTTGAACTGGAAGTAGTAAAATCCGGTACTCACCTGCAAAAGACAAACAAATAAATTAGTTTCATTTCAATGGGGGGAAAAAGACAAAAAGTTGAAAAATTAGCTCATAGACACACGATTGTATAATTTGGAAACTATAAAAAATAATTCACATAGATAATTAGCGGTCACCTATCGGTTTTTTGCTAGACCTAGTCCGGGTTTCTATCTCTGCACTATCTCTATACAGTATACCGCATATATTGTCATAAATGGGAGAGTTATGAAATTTTTTTAACTGATTTCAATTATTCGATTTTCCTATCATTATTACCGACGACAAATTGTAGGTTGCGCATGCCCAACTTCAAGTTTCTATAAAATTCAAGTAGAAAATAGAAAAACTGCCGATTATTTAGCCTAATTCATAATGTGAGCAGTTTACCTCTACGGGCCAGTGTAATTGGTTCAGTTTTATTGAAGGTTAAGCAATCGTTTATAGAAACCCATTTATATTAGGCCGGTTTACATAAACTAACTCGCTTCCAATTATTTCTATTGCCCGACCAGTTAAGTTTTTTTTTCTTGCCTCTTGCCGTAACCTTCTGCCGCGATAATACTAATTATATTCAATGCACGATTTTGCGGCGTGGCCGTACACAAAACTCGACGAAGATGTTTGAGCGTAGTAAATGTTGATCGTACATAAAATATGACTATTTTATCAAATTGTCAGGACCAGTATATTATATCTTGTCATGCGATTGGCAATTATGAAGACACTCCTGGACAGTGTCATCGGTAGCTTGTTATTATTACAATAGGAGACAGATATTTTTCATTGCAGTCAATTCTCTTTTCAGGCTGGTCCATGTGACCAACTAATTCGGCCTTCTTCATTCTTGCCGTAGGTTCCTCAGAAGCGAATTTCCATTAGACACCGAGCAAAGCACCCTATTCATGTCCCAATGAGAGGAACTCAATATTCTAATGAATTTGATATTTTCGGTGAAAATTTTTTTGTTATAATTCTTCTCATAGATAAGCAGTTGCAGTATTTTAGAATATCTTGTGGTCTGCGATGGGTTGGAATACCGTAGATTTCATGTTTCTGTCCCCTCTCGCTGAGAGCACCTAGCGTCGCTCTAACTCCTATAGTTGGAGAATATTTTGAACATGAAAAAGGACTTTTCTATACTTAGAAATGTGAATTAGATTTCAGTAATCTCCAGCAATTGGGATTACCCTAGACCAGTGGTCGGCAAACTTATTAGCCAAAGAGCCAAATATGAACATTACAACAATTTTTAAAAAAATTGTGAGCCAAATCTCGCAATTATATGTAGAACCGAAAAGGGAAAGAACAGCAAACGCGAGCTTTTTCAGCTGATCGTAAGAGTCAGAAATACTATTCCAAGCGTTGAAAATGATCATGTCTTACTTCTCCAGGTCATTCAAAGCAGACCATTTGTGTTGTGAACACAAAGACGTTCGAATTTAGAGAAAATAAGATGTAATTAGTTTCTTACCAAGTTTTTTTTAAATGAATATATTATTGCGCCTTCCGTGGCTATTTGTGCCAGAGCCGCAATTAACCCGTTGTCGTAAATGACGGCTACAGCCGTCCGATATTTGCCGATATGTAGGCAAGCGACGGCTATAGCCGTCGTGCACATTTTAATTGATAAATAAAGAACAGCGTTAGTGCGAAATGACATGATGAGCGGTTATAGCCGTCGACAGTTTTTTTGCAAAAACTGTGGTCAAATGTGATAATTTTCACTTCCAAATATACAGGTTACAATCGATTTCATCTGGCAGCCATAAACAATTGAAAAAAAAGTGTGTTTCTGAGCGACATCGTCGAATAAAAAGTGTGCGGCAACGGGTTAAGGGAGGCGAAGAGCCGCATGCGGCTCTGGAGCCGAACACTGCCCTAGACATACAGCTAGAGTCGGTTTTTCTTCCGGCGTAATCTGAATTGTAGAAAAACGAGGTTTCGCCCGCGGCCCGCCTTCCGACTTCTTCCTTCCCAATAGGTCGCCCAAGAACCTTGGCTCAGTTTGCTGGGCGTGAGGTCAGCTCGGCCCCTGCCCTGGGGGTAGGGGAAACGGCGAGGGGGGCCTCCCCCCTATTTCGGCCGACGAGACGTTGTTGGAGAAAGAGCCCGGGGGGGGGGCTCACTCAATCCCCGCCGGTAACGGTAAAGCCTATATAACGGTGAAATTCGCGGCAGCTACCTGCTTCTGCTGCTACCCCACCCCGGCCGACAGACTAAATGGAGCACGCGCAGGACAACAAGCGTAACAGGCTCATTCAACCACCGACTGGATATTATGTACACAGTAGATTTATATTGAGAGCTCAATCCTGGCAGAAGGATCATCTTTGCACGATTCCGTGGCCTATTTGGTCCTCGGCCAAAACCGCCCTCATCACTAGCGTCCCGTTATTAATACACTCATTTACATTATAAATATAACAAATATAGTTAGTTGTTTGGACTATTTATGGTCAATGCACCTCATGACAATTAAGAAACAAATATTTTTTTCACTCTTTTATTGTTACAACTGTAAAAATATACAAGTAACATTGATATAGGCACTAGCTACAATAGACAACAATTAGAGGAGAAACCCACTGGTTCCCCCCTTTTTTTTATTACTTTTTAAATTTTTTTTTTTATTTTACATTTAGGTGGCGTGGCCACTTCCTTTTCAGGCGTCTGTAAGGAACGTTTGGGATGTCGGGAGAAGAAAAAAATATTAATTGTTTTTTTCTTTGTAAAAATAGAGAATACGCAAAACACAAAATATTGGATTGGCAACTAAACATCTCACCTGCGGATTATTAGGAGCATTTTTGTATACCAAAGGTATTTCAAATAGTTTTCAATGCATGGTTGGGCTAAATTTAGTTACACTGCCATATATCGTGTTGTACTATGGCGATCGATATCGATTATGGACTTTATTTGGTGTTAGCTGGACTTCAAGTGCTCCTCATGATTTAGTGAAAGATCACCCGAATGAAATTTAGCAAACACACTTTTTTTGGCACTGACGTTCTTTTAAGGCTCCAACGCCTTACACAGAACGTGAGTTTTTAGAAGCTTGAGATGTATTTTTTAAATTTTGCGGGAATAAAAACGCGAAATATGACTATAATGTCCGTTTTGTTTCGCCACGTTTCAATTGATTGTTTCATAGAGTATCACGTAATAACATGTCGGAAGACTTTGTCAGTCCTGAGATGTAAACACTGATAATGCAAGTTATCGGTGGAATCCGCAATGACTTAGTTGCCAACCTAATAGACTGTGGTTTGCTCGAGTCATATATTTTTCATACCCGCATAGCAGTCATGGGGGATGATTACCATCATATATTTTATACAGGGGAAACTTTTCAAAAGCATCCTATCACATGACCCTGTATTGTCCCAATTCCCACCTGAAGATATAACTGCTGATCAACAAAAATCAAAACGTAAATATGACGTAAAGCGGTCAATGAGGAGGACGTCCTCCGTAAGGTCGAAGAAAGGTCGAACTCGCCCGCCTAAGTTCTGCGGGAAAAGAACGAGAGGATAAAACTAAACGCCCGTAAAACAAAAGCTTGGTTGTATTAAGGACGCCCCTTGAATTCGCACTATTTTACAGACATGAATTTCACTTCGGTCAATTCCGTTTCTCAATGAAGTGTCCGCCGGTTTATAACAGGTAGGATGAAGCGATAACGCGAAGTGGACGGTCTCTAACCGTATTATTGAGCCATTAAACCACTCGGCTCGCTAAAAAATTTGCCCGCATTAGAAGTAGAAGCGCAGATAGAGTAGCATCGCCCAATTACCGCCAAATTGCCAGCGACTCCTATAATAATAATAGAACCGGGAAGGGAGCGGCTAATGGGCCAACAAATGTCTAATTTAATTTCTTTTTTCTGCCGTTCCCTAAGACTCTATCATCCCGTTTTCAATTTTTTCCCTCCGGGTTTTCCTCCAACGGGGATTTAAACACGGGGATCGCATTAATCCGATAAACGGAGCACGGAGGACGGGGACAAGGAAGAGCGGTAAAGGCGGACCTAATAACAGAAGACCGGTCTCTCAGACTGTTCTGATTTGATGCCACTGTTTAATTCTAATTACAAAGCGACCGTTCGGGAGAGTTGGAGAGGTCCGAATGTAATTATCGTGTACCGATAAACGTCCTGCGCGTGTAATTACGGGGACGAGTTTCTGAGTTCGAAATGAATGGGACCTGCGTTATAAATTTATTTCTGAACCTCCGTTAACCTGACTGATGAAATTAGCGCAAGTAATTGGAATTAAAAGCGTTTGCGTTATTTTCACTGACTGACACATATTTTGAATCAGGGGGGAGGGTTCGGGGTAGTTCTCGAATTAAACAAGGCTTAATTATCACAATGCCACAATGAAGACATTTTCACTCGTTTCTGTAATTTCAATATTATATTGCGATCCAAAAACGTAATTCGGAATTGATCTGGGACGAAGGTTACCATCCTCGGGTAATCTTGAGCGCCATTCCTGTCGACCTTGTTCATCCTCTCCCTTCCGCACCACCCACTTTATCAAAAGGACACGATGACATCTTCTCGTCTTTTTGTTCTAATAAGGATTTCCTTCGCGGAACAACATTTGGCATCATTGGGCTCCATCCAGCGACGAGTCCACCGTGATCATCAACCGGTCCGGGAAGTATTAAAACTTCGTCAGAGAATCATTAAAATCGGTTTAGGGCTTTTTGTAGAGACCGAGAGCGATTTGGAGCCCCCCCCTTCCAGCATCACCCACGGCGCGTCACTCTCAATTTCACTCGGATTCACGAAGTATCAGGGCCAAATTACGCCAATTATATTGGCGCACTTATTACGCCATTAAGCGAAAACCGAGCGAAATTTTCGGCCGAAGGGTAATGCGCGCGAACGGAATTAGGACAAGGGCGCCGGATAAGGCCTTCGAAGATCTGAACCGACAACGCCGGAAATTGTTGAAATATTGCCGGGTTATCCTTTATCATTTTTTTCGAAAAAAAACAGAACCAATCACCGGAGGGAGAAGTGAAAGTTTAACTGAGAAATAACGGAGCAGTCGAACAAAAATTGGCATGACCGTACTTAGGAAAAGATAGATTCTAACAAAGTTTTAAAATACGAATCCGACCGCGAAACTTAATTTTTAGAACCAACAATAACATATTCACAGAATAACAGCCTATCGTGGTCAACAAAACTGGGCAGTTGAGTTACAAAATAGATTTACGAGGTTCATAAAATTTGAACCACGCTGCGGCAGTGAAGCAATTAATGCGATAGAAAGTGGAATAAAATAATAAAATAAAACTTAATTTAAGTGAAACAGTCGGGAACGACCAAGTGAATGAATCTCATTAAAAATCGAGGCCCATCAATTAATTATTCATCCGGATAAAAATTGATTTTTTGAGACTATGGAATCATAGACATCAGCCTTAATTTTAAGTTTCTACAAAATGAATTATATCAAAAATTAAAACCATATTTTCGAGAGTGACTTCATATAAAATTAGGAATTGGTGAGACGTCGAAAGGTCGTCATTTTCTGGAAGGTAACCTATCTGGTGGGGGGCTTACATTGGCGCTGTCAAAAGCTCAGAAGTTATTTCGATTACAGAGCGATGCGGATAAAGCGATTAGAACGGTAGATCACGGATTTAATCTCGTATTCAGGCCGAATTTCGGCCTGCCTCCGCCCGCAGAAATAAATGGCTCTTTTTTTGTTCGTTGGCCAGTTTGGGAAATATTTGGGTGACGCTGAAATAGTTGGCACAACGTTTTGGTGGACTGCGACAACAAAGTGTCAAGGGCGGGGGGGGGGGCTTTTCTAAGCCCGATTATACTATCGAGAATCTAATATTAAAGGTACAATTACAAAGTAACAGAATACAAATATCAAAATTGACCAAATTGTCATTACAATGATGGCCAACGGCCATATGTTTGCTGGAAAAATACTTTTGTTATTAGCGTTAAATGAATTCAAAAATCCGCTCATTCTATTGGAAAATAGTCTAGATTTCATACTGCGCCCTGTAAAAGTACTTGCCGACAAATTTCTCGTTGAACTTTGTCTTCAGGGCGACTTAAAAATGAACATACAAATAAAGGCCTTATATTAATACTAATTACTTGCTGGATATTACAAGTATAGAATTACTATATTCATTTTGAAATCACCAAAAAACTTATAAGAGAAATCAGTCAAAAATACCCCCGAAGAAATCAATGTCTCCTGACACTAAACTCAGACAGTTAAAAATAGAAAATTAGGACAATTATTAGACGATTCACAATGTAACAAAGAAAAATACAGGCTGTGGGTGTCCATCATGTTTGGAATTATTTATTGGTCTAATCAGGTATTTGGTCAAGATGTTAATCGAATTTTATCGCCAATAAAAGAGTCGATTACTGCCCGGAGGGTGTGACAAGTTTCCCTTTTGGCTTCAAATAAGGTAGACGAGAATGGCCGTCATTTGTCCGTCTCTCTCTCTCTCTCTCTCTCTCTCTCTCTCTCTCTCTCTCTCTCTCTCTCTCTCTCGGGCGGCAACAAAAACTCCGTTATCCCAAACTCGCTCCATCTGGAAGTCCACCCCGGGGCACACCTTTTTTCTGACCTTAATACGGTTTTTACGGTAACCCATCACCGTAGTTCTACTGCGGTCGGCGGCGGGATTTGTTACGAAACTGTTCCAAAGCAGAAAACAATACGGCGACAGCAACAAAATTAAGATATTTTAATATTATTATGTATATTAATATTGTATATCAAATCTTTAAATCATTAAATATCTTAAAACAATCAATATGTAAATATTTCCATTAGTACGAGTATGAAAAAACCTCTTGCAATTTATCCGCTTTCACCTCATAAAGACATGTTTTTTTTTTTAAATGCCAATTATAAAGAAATTATAAATTAAAGGTTTGCAAAATAATAAGCGGTGTTTTTGTAATCAGAAGGAATTATAACATTCTGGTCGCAAATATTTTTTGCCGTATCAGTTACATTTAAAACCTTTTCCCGATGTGTTTCGGGAGAATGGACGTTACTTATTCCCAAACGAGCTTCTACTGACAGTTATTCTCAGATATTTTAGTTCTCCATATAATGTGACGTGTTCGGTATGACGGGAAATTATATATATATATTTTTTGTAATCCTACCGACGTGTTGCGCAATCGAGAGGTCGATTCGGACAGCGAGGGCTTAATACCTCCCCCCCTACCGTTCCTCAGACCAAAACCGAAACCGCCCCCAACCAGCAAAAACAGAACTTTCTCCTGCGGCATCGCTCGGCTGCAAGAGGCGCGGTACTCGGATGCAAGGACACGATTTTCAATCCCAATATCTTCACGGAGTTACGGAGGTTTCATGTTTCGATTTCGAAACCTGCCCAGAGCAAAAATTTCGCAGTGTACCCCAGCTTGTTCTATCAAGTACTAAAGTGTGATAGCAGTAAAGTTTTACGTGGAATTTGCAACCTCAATTGAACTACAATTCGATACAAATTATATGCATCCAGGATAGGTTTGTTGGAACAATTTAAAGAGGGAACAGTGAGGAATTGGACTACTTTAACTATGTGACCGAATATTATCTATCTACAATTACGAAGGCCTGCGATCGTTGTCGCCAGAACTAGTTTTATTGTACGCGTATTTGACGAAAAACTATTTTAAAATCTTCCCGGATGAGGCAGACCGGCGTCAGGAAGCCGAGAATTCTGGAAGCGGACCAAATTGAATTTGACTTGAATTGCAAATTTCAAACAAACGGTTTCCGGCCTTCCGCCAAACACACTTGTCGAATATCCACAAGGTAAGGACAAATCGTAATAGATAACCGAATTACTCAGGAGCCTGCAAGCAAGGTACAGTTTACTTCTTAGAGTTGAATTTTTTAATTGAATAATTAAATCGTTAGTAACCCTCAGGGTATATAGAAAATATTGTACGAACGCGATAAATTTGAATAAAAATTATTATAAATAAAATAACGGCCGATTTACCCGAGTGGGTGTGAAGCAAGACATCAGAGGGCCCGGGGTCGAGCCCTCCAATTCTTGAGAGAGGACTTGAGGAGGATTAGAAAGCCTTTAAATCCTTCATTGTTTCGAAAGGTTATTTATAACCGTTCTGTTGAAGAGGAGCCAAACGGGACTGGCAGAGGAACTTTCAATTTACGATAGTCCTTTTGGAAATGTCAATACAGAAATCGGCGGCGAATTTGTGTCAATGAAATAAATAAAATAAATGTTTATTTCTCTCCGCCATCGACCTAAAATATGGACGGCCGGTGGTGCAAATCTCCGTAACAGGATTTAAAATGACAAACTGGGATAATATAAAACTTTATGATATAAATCTACACAATTCTTTATGCTATAAAGCTCCCAACTGTTGAGGAACACTATGTACACTCTGTGATTCTGCGAAAATTGCCCACAATTATCCTTTCGTAATGTATTTATCGACTCAAGTGCACAGATAATCATATTTTTAATTACATTATTCTCCCAATTATTGCACGTAATCCATTTTGATTGTTAGGTATTACCACGATTGAATGATCTGAACTTTCGTTCAATGAGAATTTGAAGTTGAAAGTTAATTCCGCCTAACTGCTTTAACAAAGGAGCTAAGAGGGACTTGGACTAACAGAAATATATTCAATTATTAGGAAAGTTTAAATCTTACTGCATTAATAATGCGTAAGAAAAGGTAATTGAGGTCGGGACTTGAGATTACCCTTATGGTTGTACCCTCAACCATAAGGTTGAGGTACCTTGAGATTACCCTCTAATAAAAACAAGAGGTAAGAATAGATTCTTCCGATTGTGACACAGTTTCGTGTAATACTGAAAGAAAAAGCTCTCTCCCTTCCAAATAGTCCATTGCCAACAGTGCCCGATTGAAATCTACAATTTTATAAATAATTTTGTTCAACCAATAAGACTTCTAAAATAAATTTCTTTTTAAAATTTCTATCTATGTAGTGCACAATTATATTATAAGAGGAATTATGTTGTAGCTGAATGAATGTTTTTCTATAACAATATTATCTGATGGAAAACAATACGTATAGGTCATCATTACTTGTGGGACGTGAACAAAATCTGCTTTCCCCCCCGACGTGAGCGAACGATCCGGATGAATGTAATCGCGTTAACACATTTACAAAATTCCCGGCGGCAATTTGTTAGAAAGTCAAAAGAGCAAACGGGCGATGGAATCACGCCGGCTTTTCACTTTGGTTTCAGAGCGCCCCCATTAAACGGCCCATAACAACAACAGAAAGACTTTTTTTCTAGTCCGAGCTGGGGATCTCACACTTTTTTCCGATTACGACCGTTTTACGTGCAAAGAGAGGAGTAAGTAACGTGTCTGTAGGTTCGAAATTCAATTATACAGCGTTAATAGTCGGCCGGAGAAAACGAGCCACACTGGTTATGATAGTAGGCGAAAGAAAGCTTGAAATATTATTTGCACAGCATCCTTTTTCTAAGCGACGACGGTTTTATTTTTCAGAAACAAGTGTTTCGGGTGAAATTGCGCTCATGGATACGCGCAACACTTTTACACCTTGTAAAGGAAACTATTTACAAATCGCCCTTCACTTTCGACATTTTTCACCTTATTAAGTGAACCGGGTAACGGAAAGGTTCATTCGACGTCCGTTACTTAATCGCCACTTAAGGGCGTTGACTGAAAGGACCCGAAATGAGGGACGTGTATAAATTTGGAATGGAAATTTCTGCGATATATCATTGGAGAAAGAATTTCTAGAAGTCGTCAACGCCGAAAATGATACTTTACAAATTGTTAATATCAACTCCATTCGCGCAGAGTGACCATCAAATTCTCCTTATAATGTTCAACTCTCTTATTTTACCCAATATTTAATAGTTTCAAAATTTTCTCAACAACATGACCTTCTAAATGTACATCCCTCTAATTGCAAATATTCCAACTTGTCACTCCCGGAAGCACTGAGGATTAACTGAGGGACATTAGACCTTGTGAGAAAGCAGTTTTTTAGTGTTCCTATGACCGCTATTTGTCATGTGGCGTCGCAGACGGAGGAAAGGGGCGTGCAATTTGCCCGATGAAGCTCAGGCTGAAGACGGATCTTTCGCGTGACGAAACGAGCCGGTTAAGATCTCAAGTGTCATGTTATTTATTCCGTCATCGGCTTCCAACAGCCAAGAGGTCGGCAAGGCAAAAAGGGCCACAGTTCTGGTAACAGCCACTTATTTACCTGACATTATTACCGAGGTAAGGCGGAGGAAAGACGAAAAATGGCAATACAACGCTGTCCATCGATTCCTGCACCAATTACAAGGTACAATTATCACCGCAGGTCCTAGGTATTTACTACAGACCGGCCAATTAGGATGTGGCAAAGGGGACAATGGGTGGGACGAAAGAGAGAGAGAGAGAGAGAGAGACAGAGATAGCGTCTACAGGGGGAAAGTTCCACTTCGAGCTCGGTCTTTTGTGTTGTATAACGAGCGCTCGTAAATTAAACCGCATGAAACGGCGATTCGCCCGTCGGGTGTAAATAATTTTTCAAGAGCCAATAATTCACTCGACGTGACCTCCCCGACCCGGGCTTCCACGGATTACAAAAAGCTGGATATATCTCCGCCTTGCATTAACAATAATGTTGATATTCGAACGAACCGCTACGCTATAGTGTTGCAATAATACCGGGTTGCAGTATCATGAGATAACACCATCAGATTGAGGGACGATACTTCGCAGGCGGAACGGGCAGTAATCCGCTATTGAAGATGGGGGGATGCCAAAACCAGTGGGAACATCATGATAGCAGCGGAGATAGTGTTACCGACTTGTCACTTGGTGTGGAATACAACACTGCTATCGTAACAGTGCATTCAAAGTGCTGACAAGATATATCGTCGGAATGCTTAATTACTCCTATTGACGTTGGCCAAATAAGCGATGAAACAGGAATAGAGGACATTCTAATGGACATTACAATTTGGAATAAATATTAGGTGTGCCCAAAAGTAATCAACAATTTGATATGATGTATTTTGGTCTTGAGGAGTTCTTCAAGAAGGGAATTGAAAATTCTCCGGAAAAGTGGCAGAGAGTTGTTGATAATATTGGTGAATATATAGTAGATTAATAATTAAAGTTTCTTTTTTAGCAAAATAAAATGATATCCAAAGTCAAAATGTTGATTACTTTTGGGTACCCCTAATATATAAAAACATATAAATTAAAACATTCATTCATTCCTTGAAAAGTAGAAACTTACTTCACCTAATCCAAGTTAATTTTTTTGTAAGCTAACGTTATCAAACCCGCAAATTCGTGATATACTATGCCAGCATTTTTAGTACAACCTGAATATGTTTATGTTAATATATTTATTGATATCAAACACACCCAGCTGTTAATTATGACTCATGACACAACATATTCGGCTTGTAATTTACTCCCTTGTCTCAGTGGACGCGGTTTTCTAATATGTAAACAGTCCAATGACCGTTCCAGACGTATGGGGTGAAAGCGGCTGCGTTCATTTATATTCGTGGTTGGGCAGCGGATTTTAGAACTGCCGAGACCGTTTTCTAAAAACGGGGGTGCCCCCCGTTATCTGTCCGCCGAAAGATATAGTCCGAGGGGCCATTGTCGTCCTCCGCAAAGACCAGAGTCTGTCTCGACAGAAATATGACGCTGTTTTGGCGCAGTTTAAAACAGTCAAAACGTGGAAGAAACAGAAGTCCCGCCTCTGTTCTTCGAATATAACGCTGGGAATATTTTCTTTCGCGTCAGGACTAGGACAATGGGTAAGAAACGTGGACGTGCTTTGCATAGGGACCGGGCGGGATTAAGTAAGTCCAGGGGAGGGGGAAATACCACTCTCTTCTGCGTTAAGCCCAAGGAGAGCTGAGAAGAATTGAGCTGAAGCTGACATCAACATGACGAAACGGTCGAAGTGCATAACTGGGACGTAGACGCGGAATAATAACGCCCAGTTATAGAATTACTGTTGTAACATCTTGCAAATTACCGTAATGCATAATTAAAACAATGGAAATAACAATCCGCTGCTTGTAATTTTCACGATGCCCCCGTTGTTTGAAATGCCGCTTAGTGGGTGATAACATTTTATTTTTAATTACTAAACAAGAATTGATTCACTGCTTTATACACTAGCAAGAAGAATTCACTTTATTCTACGGTCGAAGCTGATCAATTTTCTATAGAATTTAATTTGACCCTAAGGTACACAGTATTTTAAAATTACTGCAATCTTAACTCTAAATTTACATGGTATTAACAATGAATACTGAATATAACGACTTGAACAATCACTCTGTCACTCTCCTATTCAATTCCAAGCTAGACCGTTTATTCAATTGAACGCTGAATTTTTACGAGTTTACCGCGATGTCAAAGGTCGAAACGGTCTTCAGGTTGACATCATCGGTTGCGCAATGGGCCTTGCGGCGGTTGCACGTGTCCGCAAAGTTCAATAAAATTTTATTACGAAAACAAAGTCCGCTATCGGAAATTTTTACGGCCACTACGTCCGATAGATAAATTCATAAAAAAAAATCACTCGGTACTGGTGGGAAATTATCCCAGGGTGACACCCTGAAATTATTAGGTTTTATGAAAATTGATTTCAGTGCTAAAGGATTAAAATGTACAGTAATTAAGTTGTCATAACTTCCACTATCATCTCATCTCTCTGACAGAATTGCAACCCAGCTGAACTAATTTATTCGTCCAGACAAAAATTCTTGTACAGTCTTACGTTCGTTTAAATAATTTATTCCTTTACCGAAAGTTCTTAGACCCGACTCAAAAGAATCGACTTAAACAGAAAATTTGGACTCTTCAGGCCATTACTAAAACGGACATCAAAATTGACCTGAAGTAACTTAAGTAAGAGTTATGGGGTTCCAACGAGACATCCGACATCGCTCGCATCCAGAGATTTGAGTCAAAAGTCCTTCGTACCATCCTTAATGCTCCCCGGTATTTTTCTAACCACATAATCCACCATGACTTCAACATAACGACAGTCGACGAAGTCGCAAAATCCAGGTTCCTGAAGTTACACTCCCGCCTTCGTTCAGTCCATTTCCTCTCTTACCTATCCATTATCACCCCCGCGTCGGCATAAACGTCACCGGCCTAGAGATTTTCTTAGCCCTTAGACCATAATTGTTCTTGTGTGAAAAGTGCCATCTTTCAGTGGTTCCTTTTATTCCTTAACATTCATGTTGATTGTACAAAATAAAAAAGAGGTTAAAAAAACTAATCTCATTCGAATCTTTATATCAATACGATTCTTTCTCTAGGACTTTAATGCACCAAGCATTGCGCTTGGAGGCCAGAGAAATTGTCGGAAAGCTGTTGGGACATGAGGGATGGGCAGGACGAAGTCGGAATGCGGAATGGGATGTCCGGTTCATTGGGTATGGGCGGCGTTCATCCTCGGCCCGAGTTAAGTCTCGGACTTAATCTCCGGATGGGGGCAGAACAAGGGCGGCGAACTTGACCCCGATTCTCCGGGACTCGACGGTCGTCCTGGGAGTGAACAGACGGCGAGGGCGAAAAGGGAGCGGAGGGTGAAAATCAATAAAACTTTTTCACTCGCGCGATAATCCCACTTAGCGTACCGTACCGCCAGCATAAGGCTCCGGGGTCAGAAAAAAGGAATACCCTCAATTTTGTAACCACACATTAAAGGTTTAAAGTTCAGATCGCGAAATGTCAGGCTGTCAGACCGCCAACATTTTATTGGAATTTTCAATTTCCAGCCCGAAGCTACAACGGTTTCGGACTTTCGCCGGCGTCAGTAGCACTCGGTCTAAGTGACAGAAGCGATGTCCCGATTGATAGATGAAGACAGGGCAAATAATGGTTATGGTGTCGACAGTCGACAAGACTAAGTACATTGTAAAGTCTTCGTTTATGGCACTGTTGAACACTGTCGATAATCCATTAATACACATTTATTCTACAAGGGTTCTCGTTTTTCTACAGGATTTCTGGAGCAAACACCGACATCTGTCTTGTAGTAAGTATTCATTACTCGTATTAGCATTAATTTAGAGTTTAAAAATAGAGTAGTCATACAGAAACTAGATGTTTTCTGAAGGAAAATACCCACAAAACTACCGATTCTATTTATTTATCCTTATAAAATGAAACAACAAAATAACACAGCTAGGCTTTCGGGCGATCTCGGCGCATTATTCTCTTTTTAAGGAACCGTGAAAATCACCATTTTACGGTCCATAAATTTCAAAGGATGGTTTCCTCCCGGCGGCGTTAAAGTCGCTGATAAGTCCCCCAAGTTATCACCCCGAGAGCCTCGGCGTTAATTGATTTACGGCTGCAATAAACAAGCGTCAGTGCTAATTACATGCTCGAGTCCGCCCAACCATTAGCAGAACTTCGTTTAAGCCCAGCCGACGATAAGTAGGTTTATTAAATTAAAACCGTCATATAATGCGGTTCCTGGAGCGCTACTAGTTATCATTTGGTTTTATTCTCTTATTTCTGTTTTTATTTCATCCGCGTCAAGCTTTTGACAGATGAAATGACCTTCTGATTCAAAATCTTTTGGATCATATTAATTTTTCTGTAATTGAAATTTCTGATGCGTAATTACATCGATCACACCGCGCAGTCTGCACACCAAAACGCCTACGTATATAGTTCACCATTATTTGACACTTCCGTTTCCGGTATAATTTTATGTTAGGGTTCCCGATACACTTGGGCCTCAAACCTCGGCCAAATAACCGATGGAATCTTCGCGAACTCGAACCAGATCGTTCCTCAAATGCCAAGGTAGTGGTCCCACCTTTAGGCCAAGGTGGACGAACACAGCCGATACCTAAAGATAATTACAAGTGATTTATTTTTTTTTCCCAATTCAATTTCAAGGAAGAATTATACTACTGGCTTCCATTCGGGAAAATATTAATTTCGTGTTCACACGGGGGCTTTTTCAGCTTTAGAAGTTCTGGATTTCTCCTTTTGTGCTTGAATTTTCCACAACACCGTCAAGAGGCTCTGACCAAATCACTTTTAAAACATTAGGCACAAAAAAGTTACGTTAAGACAGAAAATTATGACGAGTGACTGTAACTATAAATTCTCATGTATGAACTTAGACAAAACAGTTCGAAAAATAATACGTAATCAGCATTCGTCAAGGGGCCATCAAGGTTTCGGAGTGAAATATTCTTGAGATATTCTGTCTTCAATCGATTATAAGCTGGATCAGTTTTGAATTTTCTCCGCCGTCGGTATCATTCCGTAGGTAACATTTCGATGAAGCTATGCTCAGAGAAAAGAGGAAAATCAAATAAAACTGTAATCGTCGTTGAAGTAATAAATTCTTATTTAATATATTATTAACTCTTCGAAGATATACTGAAGGTCTCGAAGTCGGGGGCTTACATAAAGAACCGGGAAACACGCGGTATTTATGTGATCGTAATGAACAAGTGTGTAAGTTACCGTATTCGGTTCTCAGGAATAGCACTGCGATTTTTCCGATTCAGGATATTTTCCCGGTATTGTTTGTCTTCTGAGTCTTATGCCGTCCCCTGGCTTGGTGGACAAGGCCGCGCCCCTTAATTATATGGGGAATTTTTGGGGAAGGAGTGATGGGGGGAATTTTTTCCAGGGCACAAAGGCTGATCCATCTTCCGGCCGGCCGTGTCCCACCAAGGTTCAGGACTCGCTTCTTCAGAATAAGACGCTCAGGAATTCGTTCAGGTATTTTCCTCGCCGGCTCCCCGCGAAATCTCCGCCGAATTCCCTGGAGAAACGTCGCCCAGGGTATACGGCATTTTTTCCCTGATCGATTCCGGCGAACCTCGAGGAAACCGCGGTAGAATTTGATTGGGACCTTGAATTGACGATCAGGAACTATCCCGAATCTGTACTTGATAGTCTAGAATCAATAACCGTGCTATACAATTAACGTATTTAGACAGTTTAATTATTGCACAGATTCATAGATAAATTAAATAGAATAATTATAGACATATAAGGATGCAGTTTGCCCCATTTTCCGTCTACGGCAGATTATCAGGACGGCAATTTCAGATAGACGAGGGTTGGAATAACATCACTCTTCCGACTCCACACAAATTTTCGTTTCGAAATTCCAAAATTAAAATTTCCAGATATACAATTAATCTCGCCCGTCGCCATTTCAGCTAAAGCCATTAATAATCGAAACCGTATAATTATAGTAATAATTTAAATACAGACCAATCCCATTATGCAGGCGTCGAGTTTTCAATAGCAATGGACGTTATCAATAAATCAATAAGGACCAATTTAGATTAATTTTAGACCGGATCTAGATGAGAAATTATTAGAAAAAAAAATTTTATTATGCACTAGATAATGGATATAATTAATAATTGTCATTACTCTGTTTTTACTTTAATTTATAATCGGAATTAATTACGATTTTGTTGACATAAAAATTATTTCAGCCTGTATAACTCATATTGTTGTACTATGCTAATATCGTTATACTCTTTTTCAGATTTTCGAATATATGGATGGACGTTTTAATTGCGTTGCTTAATTTAAAGAAATGTGAAACCCGATCGAGCGCAAACAACTACCGGATACCGTGGGCAGCTTGCGGAATTCAAACAGGGCCTCGGACGAAATAGCGACGCCTCGAAAAACAGGATGGGAAAACGAGTTGGTGAGGAGCGGGTAGAGCGAAAACTCCTAATTACTTCCTAAGGCGTATACACATCACAGTTGCAAGCCAATTACAAGTTTCAGATAAGGCCTGGATGGACGTCCGGTCCTGGCGACCTACCAAGGACGAACGGCGAAGAAAACAATGGAAATTATCCCAAATGATGGACAAATCGTACAAACAAAAGGATTCAAACGGAACCGCCGGCAATGCGCCTTGAGCGAGGTCGGCTGAACGCTGTAAATTTACAGAAAGTTTAACAATCATCCACAACAGTAATTTGCGCTTACGATAAGGTAGGCAATCGTTCTGTTCATTATACGAATGCAATTAATGCACTCTATTCATCGCTTAAGGTCGGTGACCCGGAGCGTTGGAAATGGCTTAACTCCCGAAGAGGCCGTTAGGAACAGTTAAAACCGGTAAATCAAGAGAACAAACGCCGGTGAATTAGTAATGAATTTCCTTTTTTTTTAAATCTTCGTAAAATAAAATTAATGATTTTTTTATGGGGATAGAAAATCGCTGGTTTGATTCAATTCTTGAGGATGGCGAAGAGCCGAAACCGTTTAGTTCAGATACAAATAAACTTTTAATGCTTGTCACTACCGTTCAAGAAACATTCCGAAGCTATATAAACTCATAAAATATTTTACGTCAAGTATAATTTTAGTGGTATTAATAACGCTATTAAAGATGGTAACACGGATGATCTTAAGAATCAAACACAAAAATATATAGAAAATGCTGGCAATTACTATTGACGAGGGTTATTGTCCTCGATTCAATGGAATGTGGAAGGTATTCAACAGCAGCGTTTTCCAAATGGAAAAACCGAGTTTTTAGTGCCAAGCCAGCGACGGTACAGAGCGGCCTCTCGTCCAGAGCACAGACCTTCGGTAAGTTTCTGAAAAACAATAAATTTCAACATCCCAGGGGAAACAAAGCCATATTTGGCCGTACCCTTATCAAATACACTTAAGCGGTAGGCTCTTATCCGAACTAGTTGAAACCTGTTTCCAAGGATACCGACCCAACACCCTACGGTATGAATAATGGTACATGAAGCGATAGTTCTCTTTCTTCTTGTATATTGTCTCTAGCTGTCTGACTCATGCGACAAATGACGCTTGATTTGCACAATAATTGAAGCCTTGGTAGTACTTGACAGTAGGGAAAAAATGGAGAACCAATTAGCATTGAAGTCGTCTAAGAATGAGTGCGAATGTCAGTAGGAAATGAAATAAAATTATAAAACTGTACATTTTTTCCGCAGCTGATTCACCTATGTCCTTTCTTATAAGGTTGCCGCACAATTCGGAAAGAAATCATTTTAGGATTTAGATTTTTCCAGCGCAATTAATATCACAAGAACAACCGTTTGGGCCGATACCAGGGATTTCCAGCGTTTATTCCGGCCCCGTATAAACGATAAAACGCCCGATGCGGCAAAAACAGTCGATTATGAAAAACAGGGAAAAATGTTGGGAAAATGTTTTTCTAATAGCGGCACTATTAAAAACTGCTGTAATTATGAGGGCAGTGACATCGCGGACGAGATTGGCAATTGACCCAATTTAACTGAAATTGATTCAGTTCAAGAAATTACTTATATCATCCCAATATGTAGATATCTGTATAGCGATACAGGTATTCAGTTAGAGTTAACAGCTGTAGAACAGAATTATTTATCTAATAATTAAATAGTTCCGAAATTAAATAATATTTTACAATCATCTATCCTGAGATTTGGTCCTAAATTATGTATTTATTGATATCGATTGCTGTTAAACCAATATAATTTAATTTAATTTTTAAAATATTTTGGCTTTTGAGTGAAAACTCCTTGAACTTTGGGTTTTCTGGAGTTTGTGAACTTCGTCTCGATTGATCTGTTACAATTCCAAATGAAGTTACAATCCTTGGATTGAAGACTTTTTTGACAGATTAAGAGGGAAGACTGTCGTTATAGGGGGGAAGACTTATTTTAAGCGGTAGGAGAAGCTCGAGCAGAGAGCTCAGAATCGGACGAAGCCCGTGAATATATGCCAAGTAACAGTAACGCGAGTGGCCGACTAAGGGGGCCAAAAAAACTACTGACCCGGAGCGCTTCTTATTCAGCTATCTATCAGTCGATTTACCAAGCAGATATCCATTTTAAACGACAAAATATAAAACGGAATTAGATTAATATATCAACCCAATCTTCGTCTACATCAACTGGAAGGAATTCAGTGTTCTACCGTGTGAAAAACATTTAGTTTTACACGAGCAATTGAAGAGGCAGCAACTGAAACCTTTCCGTAATTCCGTAGATTTGTTGTGTTTCTGTTTCCTCTCGTTGGTTTGGTCTTTGCTAGACCGGTTTCGGCTGGCTCGCCAACTTCAGTAGCGGTGTTAGTGACTATTGGCACAAGTGACTCGGTAAGAAAGATAAGAGAACAGAATGTGGCAAGCATTTACAGTCTGAATTTAGAATTTCCCAGAGAAATGTCGTTCCTTGGGGTAAAAAATTAAGGATTTAAACAATTAGTCATATTTTGTACCGTAATTTCGTGTATTTATGTCTCCTCTCTCGCTGGTTTGGTCTTTTGCTAGACTGTGTGTACAGAGTTCACTTAAAATTCTATAGATGCGGTCTCTTATACATTTTCAATTATTATACTCCTTGCTGATGTGAGTTGCCCGGACTGCGATGATAGAGCTACATATTATTGTGCCTGTTAAAAATTATTGGTGCGTTGTGATTATTTTATAGAATAAAGTTTCTTCGCTATCAGAATGTAGTTATTGAAAACGGTATTAATTTAGTGACATACAATTATTTTAATATTGTAATCGTTTAGTGGTTAGAGTAGTTTTATTTTTGTCAACTTATACGATTTCGAAATCGCGTTAATATCTCCTCTGATTTCATTTTCATTACTGTAACAGAGTGCACTAATATACCCGTTTCGAAATCGTGTAGGTCGTTTCGTTCGGTGGGATCAGTTTTAAAAACCGATAACGACCCGCGTCCAGCGTCACAACAGCCGGCGGTATCGCGGCACAAATACGCCGGAATATAATCTAGATACCGTGATAATTTCCCGTCGTCAAAATGCTATTAAAAGTGGCCCGAAGAATACTGTTTACTTGGTCAATGACGCCCTCGAACGCCCTCCGGCGATATCTCCAATTCGAGAAACCAAAAGTTATCTTATCCCAAAGTTAGTTAGCTTATTCCAAGAGAAAAAAATTGATTCGTTCTAATAGTCACAGTTCTGTTAAAATCCGATAAAAGTTCAATGCTGTGCGTATAAATCTAATAATTAAGAAATTTATACAGACCAACGAAACAAAATTACATGAATTTTGAGTGGGCATATGAGCTGGAATTTAATGAGGATGAATTTAAATTATAGTAGCCACAAAAAACCTATCGTAAAAACCAATTTTTACAGATAAATCTTTTCGAACATGTTTCTGATTCCCTCCAGTAATGTACTGTCACGTTTGCTTTCATGTCCACTCACTGATTTGGTCCAATACACAGGACCGGTTTCGGTTTCTCCACGTCGTCAGTAGCATTCCGTCGGCACATTAACGTCGGGTCGGCGCGTCCGCGAGGAATGCTACTGGATATGGCGAGAGGCCGAAACCAGATTGAAAGAGCGAGCGAAGATAGAAGATCTACTTTCGCCGGCCACCCATCCGGAGAGAAGTATATCGCGTTACAGACCGATTATTTTAGACTGTAATAGTTCCGATGGGAAGTGGTGGACAATAGTAAAAGTGAAACGATCGGGACATTTCGCGTACGGCATAAATTGCTAACCCCAGTGATCACTAGTGGACTACAACAGGCTGACATTCTTCATCCGCTGGTTCCGAGAAGACGTCCTTGGCCAAGGGTGTCCAGTGAAACCCGGTTTCTTTGAATCGATATGTTTAAGTATCCAATTAAAGAGCGTTTTCCCAAGCCTGAGTCATCGGGAATGCTTCGGACTCAGCACCCGGCTACCGGAATGACGTGGGCGGTGACATACCGCGATGTAGGAAATATCGGAATAGTTGTTTAATTGAATGTGTCGTCATTAATTAATTGAATCGACTTTCACTGTTTAAACAGTTCAATTCGTGTATCGGCCCATGCATGTACACAGCGTTCCTACTGTCACCAAGAGACTAATTACTTCATTTTGACAAAAATTAACGTTTCTTCTTATAAATATTTTTTATTGTACGTATGCATAATTTTCATTTTATATAATGCATAGTTTAAAATTATTTTTCTGAAATTTCAGTAGCAAAAGGACTCATTCGGAATTCATTACAAGTACAAAGGTTTATTTGAGGCCTATTGTATTCAACAATTGTCTTTTGGCTTTAAATTTCAATTCAATTTGTATTTTTGTCTTAGACCGCAGCTGCTTATAGCAGGCATCTTACGTTTACTATACGTGTATATCAATGAAAGTGATTATTGCTACGGCGGTTCCTGGTTACATACAGCCTTACTTACAGAAGTCACTAAGGGATAAGAGCGTAAGCTGAAAGCACTGCCAAAAGGATTACTATAATCCTCTGGCATCGAACTTTGGGCGTCGATTGAAAATCTGAAATATAATTCCCGGCCATGTCCAATGATGTCACTAGTCGTCTGTCTACTTCGGAATCCTCCCCGCCCACAATCGACGTTTCGTATTCTCGTCTCGATCCTACTTCCGCGGTTTTACTTTCCCGAGAATTAATCGCGATCGATTAGGACAACCACCAGTTGTGCGGGGCCCGCGCCGCGAATACGAACAACCCCGGGTAGGCCTATTGCCAAAATTAGATTGTTACTGCTGTCTGTTTCTTCCTCCAATCTCCGGATTATCCTTCGACCGATTTCATCGAAGTAGGGTGTCAACGAGGTCCGATATGGACACGTTTTCAAAGAGAATTGGACCAGAGTGCAAGAGAGTTAAAAAGCGGTCGGAGATCGACATTGCTCGCGGTCGAATGAAAGCCGCTGGTCGGGTAGTTGCGACAGATTGAACGCTAATTGCCCCACTGTCAGTATCGCCGGTAGTAACAGCAGTTGTGAAAACGATGACTTATCGATGTTAGAAAGCTCCGACCCGAACCGTTTCGAGAGCAGTAAATTCATTTTACTGTAAAATCTACACGAGTTAATATTTTCCGGGCGATATAGGCGTCGATTTCAATTTTATATTATGTATTGTGTGATGACCACCGAAACATCCTGCGGAACGATCTCTTTTCAAGCGTGGCAAAATCCTTTGCGAAATAACTTGTTTTCCAATTTCCTTTTTCAAAAGAAAGGCGGTTTCGATATTTCCGTTTGTAAAATACTCCTCTCGACTTCTCTGGAATGAAAGAAAAATCGTTCCAAGTTAGTCAATAATTTCCTCAATTCTGGACCATTTTTAAATTTTCATTCTGACAAATTCTAACCGAAAAACATCACCGAATTTCATAAACGGGTTTTTTATTAGATATTTAAACCTAAAAATTACCTGTTCGCAGAATTTTTGACGAACCGACACGATAGTAAATCTTTACAGGTACTCACCTGAAAAATAAAAAAATTAATTATACCATTAGTTTTCAGTTGCAACATGGTTGTATAAATTCACATGAAATGTCGAAGATATATTTCCGTATCAGTGCTGAACATTTGCGTCGCTTATTATTTAATGCTACTTAATAGGCGCGAGCGGTGATAGAAAATCACAAGTCATCCTTCGCTTCATCACTTTAATTACTCTAATCGTACGCCTGTTGTTCGAAACATGCGATTTTGCTTGTTCCCCGACCGGACCGATACATATAATCAACAGCAATACTGGTATAATAAATAACAATGCGTATAATCATTGTGCACTATCGTATTTAACAATATAATTATACCTAAAGAGTGGAGACAAAAATAACAAAAAACACTTAAATAACAGGAAATATAAGTATTATAATCTCCCCAATATAGCTGTTGTGAACGACCAGCTAAGGCGAAAAAAGGTAAAAGCAAGCTGAAATGAAGTCGTAGATTTATGGTATTTTAGGAGGAATCCTCAAAAACTATTCCGATTGCGGTTTCTGTTATTTCCAATTTGAATCAATCGAAAGTGCACAAACGGTGGTTATTCATAACAACTGGGTAGTTAGTCGCAAATCCGAAACAACAGTGAATCATCAATTCCGAATGCACTTATTTGCATTCGAACTGATTACGGGCTTTAGAGTGTGCTGTTGCATATGGCTCTACTTATGGTATTCTGCTTGTGAAAGACACGTTTTTTTCTTGCCAATATTTGAAAGTCATATTCGAGCAGTTTCGTCTTCATGGGCCGACGTCAAGTCTTATAGATAGTTTGAATTTCTGCATTCATTATGGAAATTGTGAGGGTCAGAGGTACGTCTTTAAAGATACAACAAAATACACCAGGTTTCAATACTGATTTTCTTGCCTCGGTTTATGACAATTGTATGACTGACAATAAATATTTTTTTTATGCCAAACCAAGGCCGAAAAATGTCTGTTTCATTGGGAAAAGGATGTAAATGAACCGTCGCTTGCTGATGATCGAGTTACCAACCGAAATAGGAGGAAGACATTTTTGAAACCGTTCAATCCGAAGAATTTTAAACAAGTCCGCAAACCAGTTTTCGACAAATGCACAAAGTTGGATGCAATAATTACAGATTGCGACAGATGCAAATTTCCAGCCGTGACATTTTTAAGACACAACTACGTTGATCGTTGATGAATATTTCGACGAAATGTATTACAAGGATTGATTCTAATCAACCGGGCCCACGTGGGCAACAATGGCTTTGTCTCCGGGCATGGGATTCGATGGGATTCCCATGACGCGCCGCCCGTGACACCCCACGTCCCTCTGGTATAGACAAAAAGCCGCTGTTTGATGTTACGCGGCCTCCCTCATCCGAACCGATAAAAATTCACAGCGGGACAAGGGATCCGGCCATGGCATCGGTGCGCATTATGGATACTTATCGATAATTGCTCTTACGCAGTAATATGTGCGTTGGAAATTCGATTAACGTCTTAATCAGGAATGCACCAGCGTTGATAAAAATGATCGTTGGAGCCATTTTTTTTTCACTCTTTTATTGTTACAACTGTAAAATTATACAACAAGCAACATTTATATAGCCACTAGCTACAATAGTCAACAATTAGAGGAGAAACCCACTAGTTCCCCCCTTTTTTTTATTATTTATTTTATTTTATTTATTTATTATTTTTTTAAATTTTATTTATTTAAACATTTAGGTCGCGTGGCCACTTCCATTTCAGGCGTCTGTAAGGAACGTTTGGGATGTCGGGAGATAGTAGGGTTTGGACTAGTGGATTAGGGTGATGGCGGAGTCGTGAGTGGAAATTGCTGTATCGTTGTATGGCGAGGTCACGGACAAACGGGACTTTAAGATCTGTGTGTAGGGTAAGGTTGGAGACTGAAATGGAGTCCACACATAAAACTAAAAAGACTGGAAGTTAACAGACGATACAAGTTACTACACAGATTACTAGACGATAGATCAAAATTAAGCTTAAACAACAAATTATTGTTGTACAACACTATACTTAAACCGATCTGGACATACGGACTCGAACTGTGGGGTTCGGCCAAACCGACAAATATCCACAAAATCCAAACCTTAGTCAAAAATATTAAGGAGAATAACCGATGCACCCTATTATGGAGGCCATTTCTGAAACATTTTATTCGCATTTTTATTTTATATTATCCCACTACCTAAAACAGTAGTAAAAGGATAGGATAGTCATCAATATTCAGACATTTAATGAGTATTCAGGTTTTTTGTACTCAAAAATTCTGTTATGAGGCCGTTTTTCTCATTATTGGTCCAAGGGGTTTCAACTTACTGTTCACACCACATAAAAGATTTTATTTTTCGGTTTCATGTTTTCAATCGAAGTTCGATGTCCGTAAAGTTTCGCGTTCGTTTACATAAATTCCAAATTGAATTCGGAAAATTAACGGTGTCCAGAAGAAATAGACATCATTATCAACTGATGTATATTTCATTATACAATAATGAAATATAGAAGAAAAAAAAATATTTATTGATATAAAATAAAAAAAAAAGGATGGATAAAACCCGAACTGAAGACTGAATCTTGGGGCCGTCCTCTTTTCTGCGGACAAGGCTAATTGAGAGAGGTCGTCGGGACCTCTGAGAGAGGAGAACGACCAAGGTCCAGGGCGGGGAGCGCTTTTCCGCCATGTTCCTTTCAAAAGATTTACAATCGTTTCGAACATAAAAGAGCATGATGTTTAAAATTCCAGTCGACACGGTTTTCCAAATTTCTCAGTAATGGAAACTTCTAATTCAGCGTCGAAAATTCCGCATTCGATTTTATTTTCTGCTCGTTGGCTCTTCGTCCGACGTTTCAACAATTATCATCCCGAAGGATTTCCAGAGCACTTACCTTCTTTCAAAAGATGAGGGTTTAATTTCAAATAATTTGAAATTTGAGGATAACACGCGGAATAGGAGAGCGGTGAGTTCACTTGTGGCCAAATTTGCCACTGCAGAAATCAAAACATGACAACGATTTTTACTGTCCCGATAAAAAGTATTGCTCACCGACTGGTTTTTAGAAATTAATTAATTTAAACAATTTATTTAATTTTCATTCCGAAAAACCTTCTCCACTGACTTTTGGAGAAACTCGCAGAGGGAAAACCTCGGTTAATTTGTTTATACGGTAGAAAAATTTAGAAATTTTGTTAATGAAATAAATAATGCACATAGAGTCGATATTTTATTATTAACAGTGCACGGTCCAATTTATTTTACTAAGGAAAATGTATCAGATTTATGTCCAGACGGGTTCGGACAATTTATGAGACCTGAGGTCGCTCTTTCAGGATCCTTAAGTTGAGGGAAGGAGTGTTCTTCACGCTTGCATAACGCCCACTTTAAAATGGCGTCAACAACCTCTTTCGATCTTTGAAAACAGAAGGCGGTAGCTTGTCGACCCCTCGAGAGACCTTTTGTTCTTCGGCGCACCGAACGTACTCCGACTACTGATTCGGATTTTGTGATTCCCGCGAGGCGTAACGCCCACAGCCCCCGCAAAGTCCATTGTTCGCGGTCCGCCCCTCCCACGCCCTACACTACAACACAGGCCGTTCGACAAACAGCCTAAGAATACGTCCCTGAGAGACTATTTCCCAACTCGGTTAAGTCGACAAAGTACGATCCGGATCAAGGATCAGGACGCCTCCACCGACATGGAAATAGGTTGCTGACTTCGCACGACATTGTTCATAAACGGACGCAAGCGGATTTTCAATCATCAAACAATGTTTTCCCGTAATATCTGAGCGGCTAGATAGGGCGGTTGAATGCGACTATATTTTGGTTTGCGTGAAGTGTGTCGTCGTTTGGACATGTTTGAGGTTAAATGAAGCGTTTCAAGGATTATTTCGGACAGTATTTTTTGCAAATCGACCGATATTCGGAAGGAGCATTAAATGTCTAACTAATATTTCGATGTTTTTATATATATTTTTAGCAGTCGACTGCTTTGAAGCCCTCCTAATCCCGTATATAACTTCAATATGTATGCGTCGCTGTATCGTGTCTCAATATTTCGTCCTTTCAAACATGATGTTGTTATGAGAAAATCTCGAGAGAAAAAAAATTGAGGTGAATAGCACTCAACACTATAAGAGGACAGGTTTTCTTAATCCCAGATCAATTGGGACTTGCGGTTTTCATCAAGGATTCAGATCCCTCAAATTACCCGATAACTACGAAGAATACCTATCACATATGCCTAAGTATTATATAATTGAGCTCATAATTTAGTTAAATCATGTTGGACGTTCAATTGGAGAGTGAGGGGATGGGAGCATGTTCTTCAAAAGGGGAACAGAAGGATTTGCTGCTCCGGGCGTTTTCTGGAGAAATATTTAATTGTTTTTATTTCGGAGTTTTTAAAGTATTCGGCCCAAAAATAGTCTTTTTCTCTCGAATTATCAAACCTGTTCTACTCCCGGACGGAGATGGAAAGGCCCTCCCCCCAAGGTGCATGACATAAATACCCTGAGAATACCGGATTTCTATTACTTTTATTCGGAGAACCGGCCGGCGCGATACATGGCTATAATTTGGCGCAGTGTAAAGTTCGATTTCCGAGAAAGAAAAGGGCAATATATTTGAATTACGCCGAGGATATTACATAAGGAATCGCGAAGGTTGTTTCAAAAATAGAGATTGCGATAGGCAAGTAAAATTACCAAGTTTTGAATTAAATCGTGAAAATAGTCAATTATACAACTGAATACTAATTACTTACTGCTTTATGCTGTTATTTTTTAGTAAGAACCTGAACTGAATAACAAAACTCAGCATGCAATATGCATATCCAGCGTATATTTCTATTTATAAGAAGAATAGAGTATTTGTAAATGTGGTGTAGATCGAATTGACGGTAAGATCTCTGATCCGTCAATTTTTCAAAAATTGCAGATATAAAGAGTTCAGGTTAATCTCAAATAAATCCAGAATTCAATATATGAATTGGACTGGTGATTAGTCCTGCTACAGATAAACCGGGTCTTATCGGTTACCGGTTACCGTTGCAAACGATTCTGTAATTGTGTTTCGGTCACAATCGGCCGTACAACAATGATGCAGGAAACCGAAACCGAGCGTCCTCGACGGGGCTAAATAGGCCAATGACGACCCGGGATCCGACTCGGAAGCCCCATTGTCCGGCCGAAGACAGGGAGGACCGGCGGGAGGACGTTAGGAAAAGGCGGACAAAAGCATTTCAAGGCGCCAGATTAGAGAATATCGTCATACTTCATTCAAAAAGAAATCTCCGCCATAAGATGTCCTTTCAATTTTATTTCAAATTTGAAATAAGTATTTCAAACAAATTTAACCGAAACCCTCCCTTCACCTGTCACTAACTGCGACCCCATTTATTCAAACCCCAAATGGCGTCCTCCCTCCATTCACACCGCGGTTCGTTTGTTCGATACACATTCAGAAAACCGTTCGTTGACAAAAACTTTCTTCGAGAACGAAAGAGAAATACTCTCTTAAGGGGGGGGACTCTTCACGATAGTCAAACGGGGGGGCTGAGCATTACGACCGGCCATTGTAATTCGTATCGGGGGTCCTCATTAGTAAAAGAGAAACGCGATGAAGACATTTCTAGTTGCGAACGAGTACGCCGGCCCAATACTAACGCCGGCGTGGCCCCCGGACAGTAACGAGCGCTCGCAGTGACGGCTTTCACGGCCCTATAAGACCGGTCTGGAAATTGTAAAAGTTGGGCCGCCGAACGTTCGGGACTTTGCCAACTTTTGGGGTCTCGACGTGGAATCGGCCGAACTCCGTAAAAACCATTTGTCCATTTACGATATTTAAAAAATTGAGGATAACAAACGACTGATACAATGACAACAAATGGAATGCAGAATAACATTTCCCTGAATTTTATTGGCAATAACGAAACTGAAAACGCAAGAAAATTGAAAATTCGTAAGGTAAAATATATAATAAAATAAAAAAATTGTGGGGGCACATTAGTTCGTTCATTGATAGTATCGTAAGACAGGATTTTAATCGTGTATTCCTAATTTTATATATGCGAAAGAAAATTGAAACTTTTAATTGAATGAAAAAAATTACAAGCATCTATTTCGAGATAGATCCTAGAAATTTTGTTCACTACTACTGTTTTTGTTTATGATGATCTGCAAATTAGGTTGATTGATCTGTATATGACGTTCTGAAATATTCAGTTTAGAGAACTAAAATTTCTTAGTGGCATTATGACGTCAGCCGATACTATGGCAATTCTGATCACATATGCCGAAAATTGGTGCAATAAATAAGTATATATCAGGAACCCTGGCACGATGGATCAAAAATCGATCTTTCGGTATGAATGAAAGGAGATGGTCGCCGATTTATAAATAAAAGGCAAAGAAATTGGAATTAATTATCTTCCGTTAGAGAGATACTACGCTTAGCGCGTACCAGTATTTTCGGTAACCTTGGGTGACTACAGTGCGCAAACTGAGTCGTAAATAAAACGGGATAAAGAATCGACAGTCGTCAATTAGCCGTGATGGGAAATATCCGCCGTCCATAAAATGACTTTCGGATGGGCAGAAGTTATTTCACCAAGCTGTTTGAAAATTGCGGCCGGCCAATTAATAATTATATATTTCGCGGATTTTGCAAAATGGAACGGGATTTCGCGGAAGCCGGGGTCAATCCTGTTGGACGATCTGAAGTTGAGGCAAAAAACCTGTCTTTGCCTCCCTTCCTTCCGTCTCGATCGGATCCGGCGACGATGGACGCTCTGAATTTTAAAACTGACGAGCCATCGCCAAGAATACATTTTGATTCCAACCGGCAGATTGCGACAAATCGCTAAAACGCTCTTCCAATACTGAAACGTTTAAAAAAAACGGTACTACATGTCGGATCTTCGCTTGATTAATTCAGGCAATTAAGGCTCTTAAATGTACAGCGGTGTAAGGAAATCCTGCTGAATATTTAACAAACAAAAAGGTTTTCCTAGCTCTAGTCGTATGACTATCACAGAAATGGTACTATACCATTGTTCTTACTTTGAAAAGATTGGGTATATAATCTTGTTTTGGGTTTTATACCTTCCTAATTTCCTCATCAACAATTTTCCGCCCCAAAAAAACAGAATTTACCAATATAGGAGAAGACAATAAAATTTATAGCTCCTGCTATATCCGGATACAGGTTTTGAAGTACCGAAATTTCGTAGCTGTCAAAATTGAGACTGAAGCGTACATTGGCGTTCTGAATTTTAATTCTGCGCCCTGATAATACTGCAATATTCAGTCCTATCGCTTTATCGAATAACAGAAATTGTATGAGCGCTATACGCGGATGTTTCGGCAGATTGTCAAAATTGCAATCGGGCGGGAAACAAAACGATCAATTAACGACGCTGAGTCCTTCGGGGCTCAATAACTCAGCCGTTAATTGCGCTATTGTTCGACAGTTACGACGTCATAAGCAAAATAAAAAAAAAAAAACTGTTAACGTTAACGATGGTGAGTCGAACGCTCCGTACGGCGTCATGGGCGGAAGATATTTGTGGATATCACCGTGTTCAACTTTAAAGAAAATCATAGAATATTTAATTTGAAAGGTGAACTGATATATATTTCCCTATTTATAGGATTAATGAATTAAAGTTCTGATGCAATTCTTCAGAAAGTCAACGCACTATATAATTATTTAGTACAAATTTTTAAATATAGGTTGGTTAAAAATAGGTTCGAACCTGAATTCGATATCAATTCTGAGCGCAATTTTCATTATTGGAAGCAACGTTACTGGTCATAAATGCATTTGAGCGTAACTTATAACTCTTTTCGGGGAAAGCAGGCGTACTATAAGAGAAATTATGAGGCGCAGTATGAAAAATAATTACAGGCCTAATCAATAGAGAGGGTGTAAAATGGCGACGACGTTCTCCTCGCAGGGGCCAATTACAAACCAATCATAATCTTCGTATTTGAATATGACGAGCCACTAGTCGGTTGGCTACCTGCTGACCAACGGAAGATTATAGTCTCCCGTAAGACAGCTTTATGTTTAAATTTTTCCTTGCATCCTTTCGTTTCTCCTTCGAGACGTCTCAATGTCTGGTTGAGATCCGGGAATTGAACGTGGGTCCATTGAAACCAATGGAAATTTCTTTAAGACTATAGAGTCAATAATTATTTTGAGTTAGTCATCAAAATCGTAGTCAAGAATCACAGCCTTCGGTAGCACGGTTTTGTATTACAAAATAAAAATTATTTAAAAATCGAATGTAATTCAAGCACAACAGTACACTTTCCTAAACATTAAAACAACACAATCGACTAATTGTATACATTGGAGTGCAAATTCAACAACATTAGAGCTCATGTTTCAAAGCAACAAACGAGTTATTTGGAATCCAATATAATGCCAAAACAATGCTGAATTCTAAGAAAGCTAATGCGGAAATAAAATTGACCTGCTTTAATTACTTTCTATGTTAGACCTGTTTTGCTGCAAATTAAATCAATGTAATTTCATGTTTAAATCAATACACGTTTATAAGGGTAAAATTTGTTCGAAGTCATTTACTTCAATGTCACCCGTCATTAAATAAAGTGTCTTTCCTTTGATACAGTGCGGCACATTAAGGTTTTATAATCCCCGAAACATTGTAAGAAGAGCGAGGTAATATTATTCAGTCGAAGAAGTCGAGAAGCTAAGAAAAGGAAGAAGACGCGTTATACAGCTCGGCCCGTCTCCTTTCAAACCGGACAATGCACGGAGAAACTGAAACGATTAGCTCTTGAGTTTCTTAAAGCTCTGATTCATCCCGAGCGACCGTTTAAAAGGCTCGATAACACAGCGAGCGATGGAAAAAAATATGGCCGGGGGTAAAGAAAGAGATCCGGAGCCATTAGTCGCAGAATCTCAGATGTCGTTCGGAACGAGTTCCCCTTTCAAAACCGACGCTGCTTTCTGCTCTTATTTATCTTTTAATTTGCGGATTCAATTACGGGGGAGGCGTTCGGTTTCAGCCGAGGCGGTGGCCCATTACGCCAATTCGTTCACACGCTATTGAATCTCTTTTCGGCCGCAATCGTATCTTCAGCTTTACCAAGGTAGACGAAGATTTATATGGGATAAATTTCTTTCTAGGGCAGAGAGGTCCTACCTTCAGAGACAATCAGCGATATTGATGTTAAAATAGCACTAATGACTAGAGCGGAATGCAGAACAACGCTGGCTTTCCATTTTTAACCTTTTTTTATTTTGTACAATCAACATGAATGTTATAATGCTGAATTATGCTGATTTTGTTTTCACATGTATTTCGTGATAAAAGGAAGAGAGTAAAGGGACTGAACGAGTGGATTAAGATGAGGAGAAAGGCGGAGTGGAACTTCAAGAACCGGGATTTTGCGACTTCGTCGACTGTCGGTATGTTGAGGTCATGGTGGATTGTGTGGTTAGAAACATACCGGGGAGCATTAAGGACGGTAAGAAGGACTTTTGACTGAAATCTCTGGATGCGAGCGATGTCGGATGTACCGTATGTCGGTTTAAATATCGTTTGTTACTTAAGGTCAATTTTAATGTCCGTTTTAGTAATGGCCTTAAGAGTCCAAATTTTCTGCTTAAGTCGATTCTTTTGAGTCGGGTATAGAGAACTGGCTTTCAAACTTAAAAACAAAATTTCCATTTATCTATGTTCAGATCGCGTAGTTACTTCCTTATATGCCTTCTGCAAGGTACGTTTGGGACATCAGGAGATACTTGGTTTCGGACCAGATAAACTGGACATAGTAGGGACAGTGAAGGAAGACTATCCAAAGCGAGGGATATTGCGAGAAAATTTACAATTTACAATGGGTTCTTATCGGGGAATATGGCCTAAGAGGTTCTGTCACCTCTGAAGAAGATGAAAGGAAGGGGAAAACATAAATAAAATGCAGCCCATCGGTTTTATGAATGGGAGGGACTTTCACGCGGCAGTCCAGTGACATTGCCTGTTCTCTGGAACAAGTCCAAATATGTCAAGAGCTTTAAAATTTCATCCCCCCGCCCCGCCCCTACAGCCCAATTACCAGTCGGACCGCCTCTAGTATTTAATTAATTTGAACGTTGATGCGGCCATTAGAATGGGCGTTGCGAGACACCATCGGAACCCAAGTTGATTGGCTGATATGTGCTCGCTTGCCGAACAAGGCTATTTTCAATGCTATTGTCCTTTGGGGGGTAGGGGGAGTGTGTGAATCGTTGCAGTAACAAGTTACGTCGTGGAACTTACTTGGACTACCCCGAACCAAAAACCCCGAAACAATGAAAGCTAAATTGACACTACCGGTTATCTAACTAACGCCAGTTTTTAATCTCAACTTGCGAGCCCGCATCCAGAGATTCCAGTCAAAAGTCCTTCCTACCATCCTTAATGCTCCCAGGTATGTTTCTAACCACACAATCCACCATGACCTCAACATACCGACAGTCGACGAAGTCGCAAAATCCCGGTTCCTGAAGTTCCACTCCCGCTTTTCTCCTCATCCTAACCCACTCGTTCGGTCCCTTTCCTCTCTTACCCATCCATTATCCCCCCCGCGTCGGCTTAAACGCCGATGGCTTAGAGATTTTCTTAGTCCGCGGCCGTAAGCTGCTCATGTGACAAAAGTGCCATCATTGGGTGGTCTCTTTTATCACGTGGAAAAAACAAAACATTCAACATTGGTACCAATAACTATATGTAGTTGATTGTACCAAAAATAAAAGGTTAAAAACTTGTGAGGTGTTATGCTTAGGTGTGAAACAATATAAAGGTTTCAAGATCACACGTCTAAAGAGGAAAACAAGGAAGTGATAGTACGATTTGATAACACGAATGTACTTTTGAAGCGGAATCTACCCATAGAGTGTACTCCTGCTCCTGCCCTTATTATGTAGTAAATAACTTACCCTCGGGGCGGGGCGGATTTCAGGAAGGTAGTATTTACATCTGGAAGCTGCTACACCGTGAATATTTCAATCGGGGTACGTGCGGCAATTCCCAACAAGCGGGCTGCGGGCCTCCAATCATTCGACAGGTGCTCACTTTCTAGTTCCGAGACCAACGCCGAGACCTGATTTACTTTTTGTTTCCGAACGCCAAAGTAGGCTGACGCTTCTCTGAGTTCGAGCCGGCATGAAGAACTTCAATGAAGAACTTTGAAACTTCAATTGGTGGCGGGGAGAAGTCTTCAGACAAACTGAACTGTTAAGTAATACCCTGCTTCGAATTGAGTAATAAGGTCAATTCTGTAGTTTTCAGGAAGTTAACAAGTCAATTATACAGTCAGTTTGTCCTCAAACAGGTCAAATATTGATTTATAGCTGGGAAGAAAGTCCTTACTTCAAGTTGTACTTCATCGGGCAGGAATTCTTCAGGAATGCCCGACGTACCCAACTAAGGAACAAGAGATAGTAGAAAAATGATGTTATGAACTATTTTATGAGTCTCTTATTTTTTCCGAAATATTTCCTTAATTTAACCTTTGTGTGATTGTACGTGATTTTCAACAATATATTTTAATTATAAGCCAATATACCGCGTTATCAACAATGGACGTCAGTTCAAATTTCCTTTAGATCATTCAGGGCGTCGCATCTCCCCAATATTTTCCATGTAATATTTATTTAGTATTTGTCAATTAAATTACACTGTACTGAATTTTCATTATTGGGCTATTCCCGGAGACGGTGTTTATATAAAATTTCCTCGCGATTGCTCCCTTTCTGAAATTGTTTGGAGCTGGAAATTGACAGACGAGAAATTATACAACCTGAGGATAATGACCGAAACCGATTAGTCGGTTCGGAAGCGGCTCGGGAATGCGAGTGGTGGTAGCGAAGGGGGACCTATAAAGCGTATTTTCCGCAAAAACTCTTCGCAATAAGAAGAAGGAGCGCCGGAGAAAAACGACAGATAATATTTGCGCCTGAGTCCGATAGAAAGAGGCGATTCAACGAGTTTCTTTTTTCCCCGCTTCTCGTTTCGGCTGGACTCCGAATCAAAATCGTGATCTTCTCCCCTTCCCCTTCCCGGCATCCGGCCGGATCCCAGAGCCCCAGGACACGATGGTGGGAGGACGCGCGAAGGTCGAACCGAAGAGCGGGCGAAAACAAGACTAAGACGAACGCTCCGGGAGTTGTTTTTCATCTTACTGGCAGAAAGGAAGGCGGGTCGAAAACTGGGAATAAAAACAGAGAAGAAAAAAAGAATCGCGACCGGGAAAAAATAAACGACTTTGAATCGCGTTCCTCGATCAATTAATACCTGTCTTTTACCGCCAGTGGAAAGGTAAAGTGAAACTTTTCAAGAGGTGGTGATTTTCGACATGCCATCCCCTGAAGAAAATGGTGGGCATCGATCGCTGTTGAACGCACGCGATTCTCATCTTAAGACCATTAGAACTTGTTACGAATAATCTTAGACTAATACTAGTATAGGATAGAGTTTCTGTTATATTTCACTTTCAAGAACAATAAAAACCCGAATACGTAGATTGGTTTATGTACATTATGTTTAAGAAATGTTAAGCCATAGTTCGGAATCGAAGGCTCGCGTTGAGCCTTATTTTGCCATTGAAAAGGTAGCCAGAGGAGGTAGTAGAGTCAGAATATAAGAAAATTTCGGAGAATATGTTCAATTTTCTGGAGATTTCTTCAACTGTCAAATTTCCTCAATCTCAAAGCGGGATAGCAGCTATTATTTTTATATATAGACTTTTCAATTTCAAGTAGAAAAGTAAAATTTGAGATATGGTTTTGGGCGCGTCTACGTTAATAAGAAGTGAAATTCTATTATGAATTTTATGAGCGCGGATCGGAAACAAGTCGCAGGCGGAAAGCAAATATAAAATAATAAAGCGGTATAAAATAAACAATGTAAAATACGCAGTTTCCAACTTTACGACCGAGCTAGCCAGTCGGCGGTAAATAACCCTTCACGGCTCCGCCATCTTCGGAGACACTTGATACTCACGTCTATCCCGTCGCTGTTCCTCGGGCTTAAAATCCCCCCTGTACAATATCGGACACAGCTTCGACATTCGGATCCATCCCTATATTATAGTTCTGCGTTTCAAAAACAGTGTCATGGACACTGAACCAAAACGTGAGAGAACAGCCTACTCACATTGGCCAATACCTTCACTGCAACAATACAGACAGTAAACAGAAAGATGATTTATAAGACAATGTGTCGTCGGTATATTCAAATATTCAGGATTGTATATAATATTCAGAACATGGGAGGGATGTTTTAAAATGCTTTGAGGATTCTCGCGAAATTAAAAAAAAGGTTTTCTATTCGGGTAGTATTTCGCTGAGCGTACTAATTGTAAAATGAAGTTATATTTTCAAAAATTAACCTCAATTTCAAACGTTTTCGTCTGTCTCCTTTGGGCTGCCCGCCATATTCAGTAGCTGCGTCTGTCAACTGTAAGCGCATTCGATGCTTGTGTGGCTGATGGACAAAACTACCCAAATAAATGAGGGGAATTGCAAGCCCTCACAGTGTCTACAGGATGAATGAAATGATTTATTTCGAATTTTCGAATGTTCTTAATTGTATAAAATAATAAGCTGTACAATTCCGAAGGCACGATAGATTCTATTGCTTTCGACTTACAAGTTGAAAATGATTTATACAGTTTATTCGAGAAATTTTAATAATAAATATTTATATCCTGGCAAGTTCAATGTTACATTATTTATGGGGCTTTATAACAAATTTAACTGACTATTCGCTATTAAATTATCTTATCTGGTTTATTATCAGTTCTAAAATTGATTTAAGTCGTGTCTACTAAATATTTTCCTTTGTTCAAGTCCCGCCTTCGCATTTAAAGTCCTGATGGTGAGGGGGGACTGCCCCAAGCCACACCCCATGGGGGGGGGGGAACAATCCGGAATATATCGCCAGCGGGTAAAAGGTTAACGGACTGTGAGGGATCCCCCGAGAGGTCGAGAAAAAGCCCCGTCTGGCCGGCTAAAAATAAAACGAGATTCTTCACCGCCGTCCAGGTCCTTAAGAGAGAGAAGAGACGGCGGAGGGGGGGGGGGAAAGGAGTCCTCTTCCAAGGAAACCGGTCTGCCAGGAGTCGAGCGAGCGTTTAAAGCCCCGGTATTACACGGCTTCCAGTCCTTTTATTTACACCCCCCCCTCTTCTTCCTCCTCCTGCTCCTGCTCCTGCTCCTCCGGGGGCCCTAGACAATACCCCCGGGGTCAAGAGCTATTCTTATCTCCGTGGAACGCGCGTCCACGTATTTTATGGGCGACATTACGGGTCGGACAGATTTTTTTTATTTCGTCGAATTAGATAAAAATGAAAATTTTACCTCGAAACATAAATTACACGTTTTTTGAAATCGGAGTGGAAAAATATGTTGGCTATGGTCAGTTCTGGTCGCGTGGGTTAGACCCTTCGAGATATACTCGAGTAGTTTATACGCAAATGTATACCGTATTTTTATGGAAATTACATAAATTATTTATTATAATTTGTACTATAATAAGGGGAAAATATTGTAATTCGTGGGGAGAAGTATACAGAATGATGCTCATTGAAAGTAGACGATTTTTTCGTCTACACAGCATAGCATAGTGTAAATTGTAATTCTACAGAACATTTAAATGTATATTTATTTTTACCACTTACGGAATTGTAACACAAGTGAAATATTTGACTTCGAACAAAATAACTAAATTGACTCATAAAATTACTGAAAACATGCTTTTACACAACTGGAAAGGACTTAGCTTTAATAGAAAGTCTCTTAGCCTCAGGTCGTTCGCTAAACTGCATTCTATTTTGTATATGTAATTAATAGAAAGGGAAACCGATTAACGCGTGTTATTAGGAGATTGCAATATTTGAAATACCAATTTCTGAGAGTTTCGTAAGATCGTTAAAAATGTGAACGACCTTTCACCGTAAAAATAAACACTGCTTTTTACCTAAACAAGAACCTATCGCTTGAACTGCAGTTCCTAAAAATGCAATTAAGTTCAACAGTTATCAATTCATAATTCCTCAATTTGACCTTTTCAATGGATTGTAAAACTTGAATTGGAAATGAGTGGATTTCAATTAAATCTTTGACTGAACAAATAAGAAGAACATTAGAATAGAATACCTAAAGAAGAAAAACTCTACTGAAGAGCTTAGTATCAAGAACCCAAGTTCGAGATTCCCCCCCTTCATTTTATTTTAGAGCGAATAATGTCTCCCTTTTCAATAAATAAATATCGTTCTATCTTCTTACACATGAACTAAAAATATAGATTCCCCGGTAAATTAGAATAGCGCTTTTAGTTTTAAAATTCAGAATATTTCTAGGTCAAAAATTAAGGGCGGTTCTCTTCTGGTGTTGGACCCGAGAGGAACTGGTGGTTCGAAAACAGGTGTTAACAACTGTTGGCGATTCCCTACCTTAGTGGAGGGAGGGAGGGAGGGAAAGAGAGAGAGAGAGAGGGAGGGATGGAGGAAGGTCCTTTTAAAAGAACCTGTTTCTGATATTGGAATGTTATTGACCTTGGGGCTTGGAGCGGAGTTACATCACTATTTCGGAGCCTTCCACACGGCCCTGCTGACTGGAGACATTAACCATCTACCGTCCAATCTGCTGTGATCCAAACAGAAGAACAGCGTGGAAACATTCATCCGCGTTAGAGATATTATATGCAGAAATAGAACTTAATTAGGAGGAGAAAAAGTAGACATTTAATCTAATGAAATTTGGTTCCTAGAGCTTGAGAACCACAGGTGTATAAAGACTATAAGGAAATAATAGTGATGGGAAAAACACATTAGAAGAATATTATACAACAGATCGTAGATAAGTTTACCATAAGGTTTGCTCGGTGGGGGTATACAGGGTCAGTTCAATTCTGATTACTGATATATATACAACAGTTATTCAAAATGACACATTAAGGAACTGAAGACCTCAATTATGAATGGGCAATTAAACGTGGCCCACGAAACGGCTGTGCAAATTAACGAAAATGAAGGTCCCCCTCCCAAATATTCTTTTATGTCCTCGTCTTCTCCCTCCGTCGGCCTTCTAAAAGGTGATCTTTAATTGTCAGATCGATAATGATTGCCATTGACATTAAAAAGCGACCGATAAATGAAATACACGGTGGTGGACACATACCCAGTAGAATAGAAAATAAAATTTGCACTGAACATTTATTTTACCGATTCGAAACGAAAATAATCGGTGTTCTTGTTTTCATACCGCATAATGAAAGAAATGAAAATACAAATGAATTGCTTATTTCAATCGATTAACAATATTCTCCGCGGTTACAACGACATGGAAATATACAAAAGAGACGAAAGCGAAAGGGGAAACTAAATCCACACGTGGGTCTTTACGACAGCTGTAAAAATCGACGGGTCGACGGGTTTTTTTTTCTTGGAGAAGTCGGCCACCAAAGTCGAATTGTATACGACCTCAGGGAAACTAATGCTTGGACTACCCAAAATCTAAATTACATCGAAATAATCCCAGTACCTATTTGTTACTTACTTCACTGCTCAATCAAGTATTTAATACAATTTTCAATTTAAAATAATTACTTGTACCCTGTAACGTTTCCATAACTAATAAGATGAGTGTGGAAACTGAAATTCGCCATACCAGAAAACAGTTCATTCCCTTTATGTCTTGATAAAAATGTAATCGTAATTTATTAGAACTATTTTTCAACTGCCGGTTTATTTATTACATAGTTATTTCATATAAATGTATTCCTTGTGACGGCTTCGGAGGATAACCCGAGGAGTCTTCGGGGCGTGACTAGGATATTAAATACATTTTTTAAAATCAAATAATGTTGAAATAAATCTTGCGGAACGATGAATTAAACTGCGCAGTTGAACTTCAGAAAACCGACAATCAAAACAAAAGATTCTCAGCGGAGCCTTGAGAGAGAACCGCGTTTAGGGTTTGCGGCGGGGATGGTCGAGACCCCCAATTCGCGGCAATTAAACACGAATTAACGATCTCGACGAGATGCGAATTTGAGTCTTATCTCGGGCGGACGACGGGTTTAATTCGCCTGATTGTTGCTCCGGCCGATCCTGAGGCAAGGTCGAGCCCGAAATCCGCCATCATCCCCTACCCTGTTATTAGGGCCGGCGTTACCTCCTGCCGACGTGATCATCTTCGCCGTACCTGTCGGTTCTTCGTTTGAACAAACCCGCCGGAGTTTTCAATTTTTTACCGCCGGTAAATTCTCTTATATCGGCCACCTTTTCTCAGACTGGTCTCTTCGAATAATAGAAGCGCCGTGACGTTGTCGGCATTAATATTTATGTCGGCAAAAAATGCCAAAAAAGAGAATAATTCCGTAGATTTCGTGCTCTTCTTTGGTTTGGTCTTTCGCTAGACCGGTTTCGGCCAATCTACGTAATTCCAACCCCTCGCTGAGCCCGAATTCGATGACAATCGTTCGAAACTCGGACAAAATCTTATGAAACGATTCGGCGTGTGTATAAATTCGGTTCCAACAGTGATTTCACTCTCGGGCTCGTTGGATTGTCGGGGCTTCTCGGGGCGCCCCCTCCGTACGGGCGAGGGCTTCGTTTTCACCGACTCTGGCACGGGCCCGGGACCCAAGAGGAAGTCGTCGGCCGGCCGAGAACTTCCTACCGTCCTCGAAAGTTGTGAAATTCTCCTACCCGCGGTAGATTCCCCACTTCGCCCAGCCTTATAGATCGGACGGCCCGATAGACTACCGTTTTCACCAGTCTGGACGCAAAGCCAACACTAAATTAAATTTCCTGGAGACCCGGATTAAATAAATAAGATTTCTACCAATAAAATGAAACTTTATTAACAGAACGATTCCGGATACCAGAAATGAATATCGGCCAGAAACAAATAGAGGAAGTGGATGGATCACTTCACAGATTCAGTTACGAACTGTCATCAGTAATTACCTGTCGGGCAAATAAACCCGACTATTAATTTGACGAAGGCAAATTAAATAAAATGTTTATTGACGTCGACGTTCATCGATCACGTCCTCCCTTCGACATGATGTATTGGGAACACCTGTCCATACAGCGCCGAAGACTGCTAACTGCGCACGGCGCTTTCCAATCGGCCGTTCTCTAATTTATCAACGGCTGTGTAGCGCGGGTTAAAAGCGTTTTTTGGCGGATCCACCGGCCGTTTACTTTCTCCGTATAGCCAGTTGAAAAGTGAAAACATTACCGCGGCGGCTAAAATTCGGATCCGGTCGAACGAAACGCGCTTCTCTAGAGACAACCGACAATTTCACTGAACACGACGAAGTATACGAGAATTATTTTCCTCAACGAAAAGAAGTAATTCGAAACAAAATTTTAGCCAGGTTAACTGGTAAAGGGTCCAGTAAATACTAGAACGTGTGCTCACCTAAAAAATAGTATTAAAAACAGTTACACCCAGTAAATTATCAATGCTCAACAGTCGTGTTAAGTGTCATTCAAGTGTCACTCTACACCAGCCCACTTAGGCCACTTGTCGTATTCACGTTCGTTCTGAATCTAAAAGCGTGAATGGGGTGACACTATCGGCAATAGAGGGAACGCTGTTCTTACAGTCGATGAAAAACCGGTAAATGCAGGCGTGATTTTCGTTAAAATGTACCGCCTATAACGTAAGTGTTTTCGTTGATTTCGTGTGTTTCTGTCTCCTCTCGCTGGTTTGGTCTTTTGCTAGACCGGCTGCTCACAATCTTCAGTAGCGGTGTTGGTCACTTCTGGCCAAAAGTCTAGCAAAAGACCAAACCAGCGAGAGGAGACAGAAACACACGAAATCTACGGTATTCCAACCCTCGCAGACCACAAAACAGGTGTTTTAAATGGTTTTCATAGCTAACTAATTGAAAAAATGAACCACAACTTGATCAAGTTAATAAAACAATAGTTGCACTGAAAGTTACTTTGATGGGTTTTTCGAGAAGGTTTAAAACGAACGACAACAGTAAAGCCGTTCAGAACTTTGAAAGGCGACTTGGTGGATCTCCAAAGTGAGCTCATTTCCAAAGCGGCTACTTAGGGCGTAATTGCCACCTCCGCAGGTTGTCATGGCGCCCCTAAAACGAAAGTCTCAACAACGGCTCGAAGAAAGTTTCACGCGGAAATCCCGATAACATATTCAATGTCCCCGTCGTGTATGGAGAAAGCTTTTTTTTTTTTTTATTCAAACCGCCGCCCGTTTATTTTTTATTGCGATACGGCTGAATAAAGCCTTCACTCTTATCTTGCTCGATTAGCATTGGAACTGTGCAGCACAGGCCTTAAATAGTATATTACAGGCCGTAAATATGTTATAAATTGAGGCCAATTTAATTTATATCCAGTCTAGAAATGAAACATTTAAAATAGTCGAGAGTTCAGTATCATTATTTCCTTATACTATATTTATTAGGTTTCTTCTCAGATCATTGCAATTATTACATCACTCCTAATATTACAGTTATATATATAATAAATTCTTGTTTTCGAACATAATAAATAACCTTGCATGAATATATTGTTCCTCGATTCGTGCAATTGGCTCCGTTAAACTGCGAAGCCACAAATTTACGCCGCAATTTAATTTGATAATTTACTCAACGTCGTCGCTAATCTACCACAAAAAAGCTAATTCGCAGCATCCGAGACGATTGCACGGATTAAGTTTTTTCAGGAAAATAGATGCACTTCTTGAGGGGGGAATCGTGTTCACAATAAAAGGCTCAACAATAAAAGGCCGTTATATAATAACACGAAAGCATATTGAGCAAGTCCCATCTCTAAGGCTGTGGCACAACCTAATTACCCTCAATTATTGCCACCACTCCACGGGAGATTCCATCGGGAACAATACTCGCGAAGTGGGAATAATGGGGGTTCCGTGAAATTATGCTAATTCCAATAATGGAAGAGGCCAATTTTAATTTTACTATCCGCAAAAAAAAAAGAAAGAGATTCAAGACGGATTTATGAGTTCCTTGTTCCTCCCTTCCTCTATAGCGAAGCGTGTGAAAACATCGCGGGGTCACCTCTAGACAAAAATCATACAATCTTACACAATAAAAGTTGGAAAAACTATATTACGGGAATGTTTTTATTGGCAATTATAAATTGAATTTTTATTGCTTCACAGTAGGCCTTACCTCGGAGGACATGCTACTGCTTCTCGATTCCTGCGCCTAAATATTTTGATTTGCAAAAACGCCATATTCTTAAATGGGTTCTTACCATCAAAGCACGGTTTTTAACTTTTCTAAAATTCAATTCGTATAAATTTTTCCAGTATTCTTTTGATTTTGCGGATTATTCTAAGTGACGTGTTTTATAATATTGTTTGCCAGATATTTTCCTGAAATGCCGGAGGTCATATTCAAAGCTTAGACTTCTAAACGATATTGTAATTTGATGCTCCAGGTTGACGGGACATGATGATGATCCCCCATCATCCATTGGCTCGCGACGCTAATAACCCAATTAATTTGAGATGCTATCACCCCCCCTCCCCCCATCAGCAATATGCTTAGCACTCGGACGTATCCCTTTTCAGCCCCTCCCTCTATCTCTCCTCTCTCTCTCTCTCTCTCCTCTCCCTCTCCCTCCGGGTCCATTGTCCGACGTGAAACAATGGAGCCGAAACCTTGAACGTGATAAATGAGTGAAGCTCGAAGAGCCGTATGGTCGTCCTATAGTGGAGACACCCCTATCCTATACCCTCCCGGTCAAAACACGTCTTCCCCCTCCCACCCTAAACACTATATCTTGGGCTCAATCAGGATTGTCACGATAATGGAGTACGGAAAATACGCCTCGTCCAATCACAAGAGAGATAAGATACTACTCGATCCTTACAGTATTCAATTACTCAATCAATATTAAACGAAAGTGATACTAAAATTTATTCTGTTTAGAGAAAAAATAATCGATGATTTTGAAACAGATCGAACAAGTTTTATCAAATTCTGTCGGACCTTTAATCTATTGAAGCGTTTAATAAAATATTTTTCAACTTTCAAAATTGCCACAGTTTACTGGAGCATTATTGAAATGAAATGCGTTATAAAAAGTGAAGACGAACCTTATTTTATTACTATTTATAACATAAACCTATTAATATTTTGTACAAAATATTTATGAAATTGAAAAAATATGGAATACATAGCCTTCCACTTTTGGAATAATGGTAAAATTCACAGATTTTAGTATGGATTTTTCGATGTCATAAAAATTGATTTAAAATAATTTCATGACGCCCAAAACATTATAAATTAAAATTTTGATCCGGCGTTCATAAAAAATGAAGTAACGAGGAAAAACGCACCGGGAAGTTGAAGAGTCTAATCTCTAGTCAAAGCCCACCTGTGTTTCTGGGTTGGGCAACAGAAAAATATATAGGTAGTTGCTCGTAAAGTATTCAGGAAAAAAAAATTTCGAATCCATGAAAATCTAAAATGACAACAGCTGTAACTCTGTAAGGCGGCAAACTGGTTGCTACCTTTTCCCCGAATTGTCCTCGCGAAAGCGACAAGCCGTTTTAGCTTATGCGGCTTTTGCGGTGTGTGTGTGACACTTAAGACTCTGAAACCGGACCGTGGGATCAAGAAGACCGCGTGGGCTCACCGGCCTAAGAATTTATCGCGCTCCGCCTAGAGAAGTAGAAAGCGTTCTGGGACGCGGACAGCCAGCCAGAACACCGTATCCGTTTGCATTTAATCGGCCTCCGTTGAATATCGTTTTATGTCGCGGGAGGATATTTTGACATAGTCAATAGAGAGAGAGGCCGAAGTCTCAAAAGAAGCAGTTGATCAATGTCGTTCCTAATCAAATGGAAGGGTTCAATCCTCAACGGCGGTATAAGACAGTGTACACTGCCAGTGTAGTTCAAGTGTAATTCCCGAACATAAATATGTCGAAAAAATGTGTGTATTGTCGACGATATCTTATGTACAATCCATAAAAACGTTCCAATGTAGCATCATGATGCTTGGTGTACCTGAGCAAATTCACAGGAGGCGTTGTATTGATAAAACAATTTCATCGAGCAATTCAAATAATGCGAAATTCGATCAGGCTAATGCAGGCGGTTAATAATTAAAAGAGGAACTTTTCTTTAAATTCCAAATAACGACTTACGGTTCTGGACCAGTTAGACACGCAGATATGTAAGCGCATATATAATCCAACAAGGGAAAAGGGGCGAATCTAAATTTCAAATTATGTCGCCCGGAAATCTAGCTACGGCCTCGATTCCCACAAATTTCGCCACTACGATAACATTATTCCCAACGTAGCTGAAGGTTGCCAAACACTCGGGTCTACCTACTACAACTTTCGAGGCTCCTAGTGTCCAAGTCCTGGCTTGGTCAGGATTAAGTTTCGAACGTAATTCTTACGATTCCGTATTCAAATCGGCAAGGCCGAGATACAAACTCTGGGCCCTGAATAGGGACCAGAAAGAAATCCACCCTGAAACCAGAAGCCAATTAATCATTTCGCGGATCATTCAAAGCGGTTATCCCGCCGGGGGGTCCGAGCTAACTCGTCAATGGGTTGGCTCGGCGCTAAGGTCGAAAAACATACGAAATTCGCCTAACGTCCGCCAGTCAGAAGGTGCGACCTCTAGCCGTGCAAGGTTAGCCCCCGTTGTTAGGCGAAGAATGGGCCCAACCTACCCAACTGGTCGATCCAAGCTTTTATCCGCTCTTAAAAGGCCTCGGCGTTAACATAAACTCGGGACAAAGAGGGTCTATAATCGTAAATAATTTGGTAATCGCCTGCCGAAACAATGCGATTCACTGTTTGGACTCTACAAAGACTCCTTTCGGGGCGAAATCTTCTCTGACCCTATGACACGGTTCTTCGGGACGAGACTACTTCGGTAAGCGTAAATAAACTGATGGTCGGTGAGAAGCCTGATATTTCTTTTCGGGCAATAATTTTTTAAATATGATCGGGAGTACAAGAGTGATACTGTCAATGGCGGAAAACCAAAACGAATTTGGTAAATGGCCAGAAGAGCGATTCGATATCCCCCAACCGTCTAGATAAATATCTTAACTCTTTGCAGTCCGTTGTCCCCTCTCGTGGGACATCGTAATTCCAGCCTATCACTCCGATGTCCCTCTGAGGGGACATTAAAATTTATTAGCGATTACGGGGAATTAAGTTATTTCTGGACAACTATTTGAGACGTGCATGTTTCCCCGATGTTTTCTCTTGAAATGGCACAAGACATCAAATAAAAATATAAGATATATAAAAGAAATTTCGGCTAGTGATTATTCTCTCGGTAAATAAGTTCTTTCGGTAAATATTATTTTGATTAAAGACTAAATCTAGACGAAAAAGATAGCAGTGACAGTGATATCGGCCAACCACCAAGGAGTAGCTGGTAGCCAACATCCAGAATATTCCGGAGTTCAAAGGGTTAGACCTTGAACGTACCTTTTAACAGAAACAGTACATTTTCCAAAACCTTTTCAATATAATTTTTTTTTAAAACGGATCTCGAACCCGGCTTGTATGATGCTTACCAGTTTTCTGTTCAGCAGTTATTTCCACGTACCTACCGTCTGCTGGCTAACAAATATATCATCGGAAATAGTCGCAGTACCGTTAACGACAATCGCGTCAGAGGCGGCACAAGGTCGCTCGGAGCGCAGCACGACTTGCCCGTCATCGCGGCCGTTCCAACCTATACCTCGGAGCGTATCGAAATTTTCGCGATTTTACCCCGGAAAATCGGGGCCCGCTTTCCCCTCCGTTCGAAGTTTAAAGGCCGCGGATAGAGACGGAGAAAGTCACGCAGTTTCCGGTTCCCGTGACCAGGAGGGGGGGCGGCCGAAAAACCGAACGCGCGGATGACGTCACCGACCGAGGAAGAAAGTAAAAGGTTATTCGATTTCAAGGACCCTGCGTGTGACTTTCGGAACTCGAGAAATACGGGATTCACAGACGGGTTTCTTGGACTTTCGTTAATTTAAAAACCAATAATTTTTATTCAAGGTCCCTCAAATATCTCTGAGCGTACAAGGTATAATACTGTCCATACAATATAAAATTTATTGCTAACAACATTTGATATATCCTTACATTTTAGAACAACATATAGGGAGGGCATAGTCGCAGCGGCTAAAAATCATCAGGAGATTTCTTTTTCTGCCAAAAAAAAATCGGAAATTTGATTTGACGCAAACTTCCACTGATAATTGAATATAATATCATTTTCGGAGATATATCGCAAATTTATATTGTCTAACATTTATGGTGACTTCAAATCGTGTACGGAGGAGGCAATAATGGCTGAGGGGAGAGAGGGCAAATGTGGGCGGACCGGGTACCTTGACCTTTGGCCAAAGGAAAGTCAACAGAGCCTAACCGTACGGCACAAAGAGCACTTCACTTAAGTACCAACTTAAGGACACACAGAATACGAAGTACCAACACCACAGATTTGGTTCTGTTTGATCCCCTCATGACTTTAAGTACAATAGAAATCATCGACGGAACCTTAAAAAAATATATAAACACTCTTGAGGTACAGGAGCTAAAAACCTCCCCTTGCAGCTGAGAAGGAGTTACTTACAACATTAATAAAACTGCATTAGCCAGTAAAAAAAATTTCCTTACTAAAATTTGACCTAAATTGCCACCCATAATATTATAACCCGTCTTATCGAATTTTATTATCTACTTTTATTGATCGGACAGTAATAAATAACTTTAATTTCAACATTTACTAATAATAGTTTTTCCAGAAAATTCCCTTCGAATATCTGGATTATTCCTGTACAGCAGGTGTCGTTAAACTCGGTCGATTTCAATTTTCTCGGGTTTTTTTTTTCACGTTTCTCACGCGTTTCCTCATTGTCGAGCCGAACGTAGTTCGCTTAATTGGATAATGGGGCACGAGTCATCGATATCCTTGCGGAGATACAATTTATAGTCGGCAATTCGAAGGAAACGACCGAAGGATAAATCTCAATTTGTAGCCGCTGTCAATCAACCGCGTACTTAACAGCCGAAGTGCGTACGCTTTCAGAATCCGAACGGAGGCTTCGTTTTCGAGGAAAGGAATTGTCGAGAAATTGGAATAAGTGCAATTTAATAGCGGCTATTGTGGCCGTCTTGCGAACGTTTCGTGTTTTATTGCCGCATTACGTCAACGCTCGAGAACAGACCGAGAAGTAGGTCAATACGAAAGACGATATTTTGACGAGTCTAAAAGATGTCCAGCTGCTTTTCATTCGCATTCGTTACAATAAAACTTATGTTTAGACTTCGTTTTGAGGTCTCAGTATCCATCGTCAATTATTTCACGGTTTAACACCAGAAATATCCTATATAAAGCATTCGATTTACCAATTGTCCATTTGAGTTAGAGAGTCGAATTGGGCTCGTTGAAACCCGAGTCGGAGCACATTGAAAACTGCGTCGAACAGAACATATCGGACAGAAAAGCGATAGAGGAGCGCAGGGTTCAGTCACGTACGGGCGGATAGTGTGAATCAACATGCCGAATCATTCGGTCACTCTATCCGCGTCTCGAAAAACTCGTTTCTCCTTGAAATGTAAACGGAGAAAAAAAGAATTGCGTTTTCAGAACTTTCAGAACGAGGCAGGTTTATTTGTTAAAGGCTTCATTATTACTTTTAACATACCTATTTTGTGGTCTGCGAGGGGTTGGATACAGTATATTTGTTGCGTTTCTGTCTCCTCTCGCTGGTTTGGTCATTTGCAAGAACGGTTTCGGCTGCTCGCCATCTTCAGTAGCGGTATCCTTTAATAGGATTATCGGGGCAAATATGGCGTCGCTTTGCGAATTTATTTTTTCATTTATAGCCCGGTTTTGTTTGTGTTTAAATATCATGTTCTCTATTATATCCATTTCTTTGCCTTTCTTGCCTGGGTGTAATAACTTTAAGGATTTGTTGATGTTCATTGTCTCGTGTCCGGAGTGTATAAAGTGGTGACGGCGAGCAGCCAAAAACGGTCTAGCAAAAGACCAAACCAGCGAGAGGAGACGGAAACAAATCAAATCTACGGCTTCATTATTATATTAACGAAAAGCGTATAAAAATTGGCGAATAGATGATTTTTATTTCGATATATTTTACCATTTTACCAATAGAGAAATACGTTGCCATTAGACGCTCAGAAGACATGATTTGAAGTGGCGCCACTAGCGAAAGTTTAGGACTCGCCGAACCAGAATGGAGATTTACACTTAATCTGAGTAAAAAAAAATTGACAAATGCCTTTTAAAGCATTGAAACATTAATATTACTTAAAACTTACACACATAGGTATAGTTGGGGTGCCAGCAGACAGAATGAATCCAGTTTGAAATCTCCCAGGGGGATAAAGTGAATGAAACCGCTCATCAATTATTTAAAAAGTTCCCTCATTGAAATACAGCGGGTCCTCGTTACGGTTACGGTGGTTTGCGATTTCCCACCCCATTTCCTGCTTGCGCCGCTTACAGGTTCCGCGCTTAACATTGCCCAGGATTAAGTTTCAGTTTTCGCCAAACTGATTTATTTTTATGCCTTAATCAAGTCCTCGACTGGTTTCGTTCGCATTTAGAAGTGTCATGCCCTCGTCCTATTGCCTGATTACCAGATGATTAAATTTCTTCTTCTTTAGGAGGTCTTGAAAAATGTAAAAACCCCTTGGCTTTTAACACTGATCCAGCTTTAACGAATTTTCGGAATATTTAACGAAATATGTTTTAATTTACTATTCTGGAATATATATCTGTTACTATAGGCCTGACAGTTCATTATACGGCATGGAGACGCGTTTTCCTATCATATACACAAAAATACACTTTTATAGTTGCTCCAATAAAAATGGAATCTGAAGGAAATATAAAACCAATATCTGTCCGATAAAAAATTTCTCAAATCCGTAAACAACATTCAGTACTGGAACAGTTTAATTAAAACCAACTTCTAGAATCGTTCCTGTGAAATTGGTATTTTTTTCAACCGCTTCTTATTGTCGGAAATTAAGTTCCTCCGGGTGGGACACTAATGATTCTTGGAGTTTTAATCTCCTCCATTCACCTCCGTATTAATGTTCCGGAACAATAGAGGCCAATAAATATAACCCGGGGATACGGACATCTCGGATTAGTTGAAAAGGATATTGAAGAAAACTGAAATTCTTTTTTTCCCTGGTCACAATGAGACGTATCGATAAATGGGAAGACGTCGAGTACCCACCCCCTGAAGGGCTGGGTAATTTTCCCTCGGGAATTTCTTCAAAGAGACAGCGCTAAAGTGTAGGAAAAAAGGGTTGTTCGACAAGAGGAGAGAGAGAGAGAGAGGGGGGGAAGAAAGTTGAATGTCCAGAATTTCATTTAAGTTATTTATGGTTACCCCGCCCTGAGGCAGGTATCTGTGTTTACCCTTTTGTACCTGACGTATGGCACAAGTATTGCAGGAGCTGTTAATGTCAATACGGTTAATGACAATAATTATTTTTCTGAATTCTTTATTAAATTAGGACTTTACGTGTGTTGCTAAGAAGTAAAGTACTGTAAATATATAAAACATCTTTCTCTAAGTTTCTGTAATACAAATCAATATCCAAACAATTTCTTTTTCTCAATTTACTTTCTCGCTCGATTTCGGGTATTTAAATACTTATTAAAATGTGTTTCAACGTTAGTTACATGTTGGTAAGTAACACGTTATATCGGTGATCCGGTCATCAGCTATAACGGTTTCGGCTTCTCGCCACCGTTCGTAGAATTGCGTCAGTGAATCACTGAAGCGGATGATGTGCATGACGAATGCCGATGAGGCATCCATTAACAACATTACGGTGTACGGTACAGAAGAAGATGACGGGTTGGAAACGGAGGATGTCAGGGGTAAATTTGTAAATGGTTATTAATGATCAAAAGTTGGAGAGCGAGGCAGCGTAAACCGTTTCCGAGGGCCTCAAGCGGACAGCTTTCCAGGTTGTATTTACAATCCAGGATATGTACACGTCCTCGACACGGACGTGTTAAAAAGATGCTCGTTATCGGTTGGTCACCATAACGGTAAAGTACAGGGCTAAAACCAGAAATTACCTGCCACCCACGTTGTACGTGCTCCCTTTGCACAAAGAGCAACGCGCCATGATCAATTAAAATGGTTTCATAAAAATTGACTGAGTAAGACGTAAAATTCCAAGCCGCGAATTTGGACTTCGCGTGTTTCCAAGCGGTAATTAACCTGTTCGCCGGTCACCAATTGCGTTTTATGCCAGCGTCCGGTTCAGAAGCGACATTCACTTTCAAAATTTCACAATGATTATACATCGGAACTTCGGGGGAACGCTGAGACGTTGATTGGTATTTTCTGATCGCTATTTCAATTAGTATTTTGTTGACGTAAGGGGATTGCGACATAATGAAACCGCAGGAAAACCTCTTAAATTAATACTAAATATTTGAACTAAAACTAACTATTCCACCGCGTTACTCTACAGGCACAAATGTAATGACCAAAGATTAGCAAAAAGTTATAATAAGTGAAATATGTTGGAGGAAAAATTTGGAATACGATTTGATTCCATACTTGTAAAGTCTTTCCTGGGTAGGATTGTCTACATTATCAGAATTACCGTGACCATTATTATTATTACAGAACCTGATCATTCATCTTTATTAACTCATTATTAACGAAAGTAGCAATTATATATTTTTTTTCTATAGAAGTGCCGATTCCGAAACTGGGGCGAAGAAAGTCCGGCAACAACAAGTGTTGCATCAGACTGCTTGGCCGGAAGCATATCCTCATTTTCACCACAATTCGTGATATGATGCCATTTCTTTTTCATTTCCGAAATCAATTCCAACAGATAAGTGTCGCCAGATTTTTATATCGAACCGACATACTTTCGATTCTGCCGCTGCACATTTAAGGATCGAATGTAAGGATCGTTTGAGAGATCAAATCCTCAGGGCCGAATGAGATGGAGAGTGGCCGAAACCGGTCTAGCAAAAGACCGTTCATATAATTTACGAACCCTGTCGTACGGAATGGAATGATGAAATAAATTATTTAAATAATATTCCCCTATATTATATTTATAACCTAGTTTAGAGAGATCGCGTTGATGAAACGCCTGAAATTTTGAAACAATTCCGTAATTTCGGTTAACATGTTCCCCAGAAGTCAGCCATGAATGGAATAAATGAATACGTAATATGGAATATAAACGGTTTCAGATTTCATTCGTGTCCCAAACTTCTCATTTCTGGACTAACGACTCTGAGAAATTCGAAATTTCCAAGTTACCGTCTCCGAGTGATATATATCCATCGATCAGTGTCGATTCAAATTACAAAACTAATTAACTATGGACGTCGAAGAAAAAAATTTTGAAATGCTGAAAATCGTCGACCGATTTTCGTACGTCGGCCCGGTTTTTCCGAAAGCGCCCGCCTCTCAAGGCCCGCTTATCTCTCCATTTTCGTCCCATATTCAAATCGGTTAACGAAAACAGTTTACCTGAACGTAAATCAACGCCGAGATAATCTCGGCAGTGTACTCGAGGCGCCTAGCGACATGTTAACATTCTGTGGTACTCACCTGAAACAGAAAAAAATTAAAATTATGTTAAAATGATTCTTGTATTGACACAACTGTGATTTCAATCCTGGCATGAAAGAGTATACAAAATAATAAGTGTATCCTTATTGTTTTGATCCAAAGCTTAATTTAAAAGGGACGATAAAATAAATTCGGAAATAAATAAATAAATAACGTGCTATATAAACAAAGCTGATGGGTGTTCCAAGAATAGAGTTATAAACTTTCGTTTATTAAATGGGGGAATTTTTTCAGCGCAACATCGTTCTTACACAACGGCCTGCCCGAAAGGAGTTGTTGCACAGTATTGCAACAACGTTGCAATGTTGGAAACCTACAGACATGCAAATTTTCGGTTTCCAAGAAACGTATTTCGTGACAGTTTCTTTTCTCACTCCATTCTCTTTACTGGACGGAATGAAAGTTTTGGCTTGGCGTATAGTTCTTGAATTCTGAATTCCGCTTTGTTCCCGTTCTTATATAAAGTCTACGGGTATATATATAAAGTATAACATAACTTTACATATAACAAGTATACGCCAAGATAATCTTCCCGCCTGTAAAAGGAAACGCCACAAGAAACGTCCGGAGTGCGACGTATGCAACAGTTCCCAAAATATTCCCCAAGGACATAGCGAATGAAGATTGCAGGATGACTCGTTTTTATTACCGGTTACATTAACCGAACTACGCACGCATTACGTATAAACCCGTAAGACAAAACCGTCGGCAGTAATTCAAGAGTTATCTCGGGGCTCGGAAAATATTTATTTTTAATTACAACGCCCTATTTAGTCCGCAAATGCGACTAATCGGACGTGCGTTATGCCTGATTAACATATTCCGGATTAAAAATTCCCGTTTCCATTGAATAAAACTTGAATTGTATTTCGATTGATGTACGGCGCATATTCAAAATCTCTTTTTTATGGCTCTCTCTCTCTCATGTATGAATAGAGTCTATTAAGAAGAGTTTCACTGCAATTAGCGGCCTAGCCTCATACTTCTGTATGAAGAAAGGAGAATGTTTGCAGAATCTGCTGTTGGGAATTAATAAATTCATAAATTAATGGCCGGCTGGAAATTCATCGACAATTCCACGGGGCCGTCAGAGTGGAACAACTGGTCCGACGCATGACCGAGGGAGCCCCAATTAATCTTATTTTCGTTTTTTTTTTCTTCGTCTCCCATTTGGGTCATTGGGACGCTCGAAGTGATCGGGGTGCTTCGTACTTGAAATCCTCGCCGGTTCTCGGCTGACTTTTACCTCGTTAGAACTGTGGAAAAAGTAGAAGTTTAACCGCTAATACGGGCAGACAGAATTTCAATATTGGAGGAAGGTTTATCGGTCAGACGACCGCGTGCTTAAAGTATGAAACGAAAACAGAAAAGCTAATTGTCTACTGGCGTACAGAATGGCCAAAATGATCCGAAAATAAACTTTTGTATTTTAGGCTAACAATTAACTGACGATTGGCCTGAAAAGTTGTATTTAATACAAAACAAGCGATGAAAGATGGAAAATATTACCGATTGTGATTACCCAAAAACTCAAGGCTCCCCCAAGAAATTAAAGACTGGAACTGGATTCTGGGGTTCTCCAAGAACAGGAAGAATCTCGGACAGATAGGGGTCCAACACCTGTTTCTTCCGATAGCATTACGCGATCCAACCGGAAGTTACACAGCAGGAATTCCGGCCCCGGAAACTTCGGCCTATTTTATTGTATATATTTAATACTGCATGCTAAACGAATTTCAAAAATTCGTCAGGACCTATAAGCGAGTGTCGGCAATGCGGAAAATAATTCGAGATTTTAAATTTCCAATTTAAACCGGCGGATATAAATAAATATTGGCCGCGTTTTAATATTAGCTTGGGCGGTATCGGCCCAAAGGTAAATAATTTGGCCTTAAAGGCCGAGGGCGGGGTTATTGTGGCCTACTTTAACCGGGCAACTATCTCTTTGTTATATTGAACCATGCCGATTATCCACGCTCAATTTTCAGTCACCGTGAGGTCGCATTCCGCCGACGGTTACGGGAATTTCCCCGACTGGCGGGAGGGGGCTCTTCTTTTGAAATTCAATTAAATTTTTCTTCTTATTCTTTTCGACTTTTTCTCCCTTTTCCCGATCTCCCGCGTATTAACGCGGAAATCTGGCTGCGGCCCAATTCCGAAACGATAAATAGAGGAGTTTAGAAGATCCGAGGCCAGATGTTCGGATCGAATTATGCTAATGTTAATAAGCCATTATCGTCGCGGTATTTTCCGATCGGCCTTAAGATTGGCTGATAACTCGAAAAACGACGAGACGCTTTTCATGTCTGTCCCGCAGGCCCTAGGAACGTCAGAATTGAATACGTTAGTCGGCTACTAACGTCAACCTATTGTGCGGGTTTCCGCGAAACCCATTGTTTTCTGTAGGGGACAATTTTTTTTTGCTGTGTGTTTTATCCTCTTATCCAACTAGGCGTAGTTAAACAGCCCCGCTGCGACTAATGGAACCAGACTTTATAAAGATAAAAGAAAAACTGTAAAAAAGACAGGAAAAGACGTAATTCGACTCGCTTCTTAGCTGGCTCCAGTCAGATATTGTGCGAAAAATATCACTAATTCTTGGTCTCGGTCGTTCATAATTTTGAACTTATTATTTTATATCGATTAGTTTTAAATATCTGTTGGAAATTGCGAAAACGTAAATAATCTTGAGGCGGACATTATCCGTTGTTTAACGGGAGCATTGATAAACTGGGTGATACCTCATTCGCGGAAATATTGCTTGTCACCCCGGAAAAGGGAATCAATCGATTATTGGTTTTTCCTACCGAGGGGAAAAAGTAGTAAAAAAGTTTACATATTTTTTTAACGATTGCCTTCGCCACTGCCACCACTGAATTATTTTGAAGTGTTGATTGCGGTATTGAGCTTCTGATAATTATTCGGTGGATTTCTTAGAATTCCTGGTAAGGCATACGACTTACGAACCTTCCAAAGTGTTTAACTTTCTCTGTTTCATATAATATTTCTATACCGCCTGCTGATTGATCTCGTAAGCCGATAGCGGCGGGGCTTTCGATGGAATCTAAGCCCAGAGCTTTTGGCAGCCGGGATTTTTGTAGGACGACCTCCCGTGACTCACGCTGTTCACGACGTCCCGAGAAAAGAAAACTTTCACCAAACTTTTAGAACGGAATCTCATTTAGCCTCGGCTCCCCTCCCCACAAAGACGCCTTTAGCGGGCGCGTTGTAATGGGCCCGGGCTCGGCCTTCAATTAAGATTCGAAAATGATTGCAACGGGCGCCGAAAACAGCCGGCGAAATTGTGACCCCGGCGCGGAGGGAATTTCGCGGAGGCTGTGAAATTCATCATCGCAAAGGCCGAAATTGATTATTGTAATTATTATCGAAAAAATCCCCCGACGCTCCGAAGCCGGAACAAACTTTCTTCTCAGTTTTTTTCTCTTCCGTTACTGTTAACACTAAATCCTTTTATATAATAGGGAGAGTAATAGGGAAGAGAGGAAGTGAACGCCTGATTACGCTACTGACGACGGCGGGCAACATAAACTGACACAGTAGGACCAAATCAGCGAGCGAAAACAGGATCACAAGAGTGATGAAGAATAATTATTCAAACGGTTGTAAAATCCCTTAACGTACGCTCAATACTGGGCATTAAACATTGCGTACAAGGAAAATACATATCCCGTAACGAATTTCATTATACAGCTATTAAATGCATTCGAACTATAATTGCCCCCTTACGAGTGGCCCCCACACATCCTAGGGCATCATTTCCACTAATCGCTCATCGATTATCGGCCTAATGCAGCTGCGCCGCAAAGTTAAACGCTCGCCTTTTGCATAATACATTTTATGTGTGTGCGTAAAATAAACCGCGTTTTAACCGGTGATTAAATTTATTTTAACGCGGTTTTCACTGTTGCATCTTCTCATTTCCATATCACCCCCAACAACGGGATCGACTCGAGTTTTCAATAGAAATACAGTTACTGTCGGACGAGTCGTTACAGAAATGTCGTCATCATCGGTTGTGTAACGCCCGCGGGTCGGAAGCAGAATAAACCGGTGGCCATTTGTTATTGCTCCGAGTTCGATACGCTTCGATAAACTGTTGCCAGATACCGCCCCCTCTGGAAACGCCTAAGCCACAGCGTGCAAATATTAACATTAATTCTGTAGGATCACAGCAATTTGAAACGGAGCTGTGCCAACCCGAACGCATATAAAAGGTAATCAACATAAAAGGAGAAATTTACAACGCCCGGCTGTATTTTCTTGGTTCGAATTCCGGTACAATTTATATTCCAATCGACACTACCTCGCGTTAAAATTAAATCTAATAACGTTTGGGCAAATAAAACGAGAAAGTTACTCCGGTAAATCGTCGATAATGATGATGTTGATTCGGCTACTTGTTAGTTTGATGGAGTTTCCCCGTAGCTATTTTATTTCCCCTCTTTCTGCGGCTCTTACTCCGTTCCAAGAGAATGTCATTCTCCTAGCAGTAGGTCCGTGCACACATCCTCCTTCTGCCCTACTTCTCCGGTAAACGCCAGCTACGTCGGTCGGGTTTCTGACCTTAAAATATGACACACTGGAGTTGTTCGATACTACTCCGTTCTGTTTACTTTTCTGTTGCGGTTTCACGCAGAACAGCGTTTAGATTCGGGGCTTGATACAGTATCAAATTGATTTTTACGGTTTGGTCATCACAGGTCTAGTCCTTTCGCGGCCGCTCGCCATCCTCAGTAGCTACGGCATTCAAAACACTTTTAGACCGTAAAACGGGTATTCCAAAATGAATAATATCTCGTTTTCGTAGACAGGAAGCGTCGATGCCGAGCATACGCACTCGAATTCGCGGAATTGCGACTACCGCAGTAATGAAATGGCGGTAACATCAGACTGAAGATGGCAGAGCGCCGAAACTCCGGCCGGTGACACAACTTCGCGGTAGGCGGAACAGTGTGGCCCCCTTTCGGCGCTGGAGGCGTGCACATTTATAAACGGATTCGTCTGGACGTCGCTCAAGTGAGCCGTGGCATCGTGTTTTGTATACTTTCGCCGTTTTCCCTTATTTATTGTTGTTCCTACCGCCCGTGCATTGCGCAACATCGACCCGCTCCGAGGATCGCCGGTCTCGGTTTGTTTTCCCCGGACGGCGCAACCGATACCCGCGACTTTTTGTTCGAAGGCTTCTTGTTCCCCTTTTTGTTTTTCTTACGGGAATTACGCAACAAGGCGATTTGGCCCGTTGGAAATAATTTCCGACGGTGAAGCAACGCAGATCCATCGGCCGGGAGGTTTACCATTAACGTTTCTCCTAACTATACGGTTCCGTTACCGTCCGACCTCCGATGTCAATAATCCGGTTGAGCTCTGAGCACCGCTCCTAACCATACGGGACGCCTAAACTGTGTGTTCAAACACGGCGTTTCGCGGCTACCGTTCAATTTTCCAACCGGCGATTGACCCACATACGCGGGCGCGGGAATGTTGGCATTTCTTTACGATTTACGAAAGGCGACGAAACCGGACGCGTATCAAGTATAATAATAATAATAATACTCTACTGTAATCGTACCGCCCTTGGATTGGATTGAGCACAGGGATAATACCGTACGGTTCCAAATATGGAACATGAAGATGGGAGGTTACGCCCAAGGACCGTTAATACCGATGTTATTACGGTATTTATAAACTGGGCCCCGCTTTTTCGAGTTATCACCATCTTTAGTATGGTTAAAACCATATGAATGCAATTAAAAAATACTAAAACGATTGACTGAACCGTGTTGCGGCGGAGGAAACATGAACTCCAAGCGGTAGAAGTTCCCGAACCTTACTTTTTCCTTTCGGAAAATGACTCTCTCCTTGGAAAAGCGTTTCACCTGTCGAAATCAAACAGATAATGAGCCGTTTTACAAATCGGAGAAAAAAATCCCGCTTAAAACGACCAGTCCCAGTATGACTAGACAGAAATGCTTAAGTAATACGTTTCTGGTGTTAATAAGACGTCTAAATTGCTACCGACTTTATATGCGAAGTGACACGGCCGCGGGATAATAAATCAGCGCGGGAGGCATTTACGCAAAAGAGAAAACTAATCGTGATTAACGGCCGGCTCCGTCGTCTATTACTTTCGAGGAAGCGCGACCCGAGTTTGGAAAAGTTGAAAAATTAAAATCAATTGCTCCGAACGAACGGAAGTCAGAACACGCTTTTGGTTCGATCGAGCTTAGCCCGATTGGTGGCGGGAACTTTCTCGAACTTCAAACGAAGTCGACGAATATAACACGCGATGATTTCTACCAAACGAGAGGTTTTCCCACTGACAACACAAGGCGTTGCGAAACCGGCAGCTCAGAGAGCACACGTGTCGTCGCGATCGCTCTATCTAATCAGTCGCGTCCTTAGTCACTGGCCATGACTAAGAATATCCGCTAATTTAATTAATCTAGGCGCACTTTCCTGGACGAAGTGCTCCAACCAATCATTTTTGAAAAGTTCTAACGTCTCTTAAAATTTTAATAATTCGCTAGTGATAAAATAATAGTTTTAATCACCAGAAATAAAACACTATTCTGGCGCGCATTCTAGGAACGAAAATTTCGATAATTAGAGAATGATAAATTACAACATTAAAATTTCATATTAATAATTTTTTTTTCGGCACCATCGATTCGACGATGACTTGCGTCATCGCTGATGACTTGGTCGGCGCCCTTGATGGTGGCATCGAAAGACCTCTTTGTGCGCTGGTTATTTCCGGGGTAGGTTTGTCTTGCGTAGGGTCTACGACCCTTCAGAGATGACTCGAGTAGAGACTATAGTAAAATAACCTTGTTGCTCAAACAAGCTTCCGGACTGTTGAGCGAAGGAAATTATTACGCTTGTATTTTCTGCTTCCCCCATACGCGACTCAAAAGAACAGACCTCAACCGCAAATTTGGACTGCTGAGACCTCTTTTCAAAAAGACATCAAAATTGACAGTAGACAACAAACTTACAATATACAAATCCATTTTAAAACCGACATGGACTTACGAAATAGAGCTATGGGGTTCCGCTAAGAAATCCAACATCGCCCGCATCCATAGTCCTTCGTACCATCCTTAATGCTCCCTGGTATGTTTCTAACCGAACAATCCATAATGACCTCAACATACCGACAGTCGACGAAGTCGCAAAATCACGATCCAAATTCACTCGTTCAGTCCCTTTCGTCTGTTTCCATTATCTCCCCGCGTCGGCTCAAACGCCGCTGGCCCAGAGATCTTCTTAGCCCGAAGCCATAAACTGTTCATGTGGAAAAGTGCCATCATTGGGTGGTCTCTTTTATCGGGACATTCACGTGAAAAGAAAACACTCATCAGTTGTACCCATAACTATACGTAGTTGATTGTACAAAAAATAAAAAAAGTTAAAAAAAAATAATTTCTGCCTTGTAGGGACGAAGGGATGATTTCATTTTTTTTACTGTTATAAATGGTATTAGATGCCGAATGAATGCTTGGTAACGGAAGATCGTAGCAACGCTTTAAAAACTCTTCACGCACCTTCCGTCTTCGCGCCATCCTCGGTGGTGCTTCAAGCCTCCCAACGACGTCAGGATTATTATTGACGATGGAGGGATTCAGAATTGTTCGGGGGCCCGATTGGGTGCCGCATCGAAAATTCTGTGACCCGATGCTTTCTCCGTCAACGGCGAGGGAAAGCAGTCCACGGCGGCGGCACTCAGCTCATTTGGCATGCCCAGCTCGTCCGGGACAGGGTCCCCTCCAGAGAGCAGACAGGAAATCGGATGTAATGCCTGAATTTGAATTTACACCCCTCCCACGCCGACCTGCACGAAGGAAGGGGAAGAAAAGAGGTCGGAACAAGTGCGGCTGGCAATTAGCATCGGGCTCTGACGTGGGTGGCAATCAAGTTGGCACTTAAGAGTGGCGACCCGGCAATGAGCGCTTCAACCATCATGTTATACTCGCAGGGGACATTGACAGCCCATAAATTATCAAAAACATCACATTACGTAGAATATTGTAACACGTACTTATATTTCATTAAAATAATGCTCATGAAAATTGTAATGAAGGAAAAAAATATTAATTTTTTTTTAAATCGATTTATGTACCATTTGTCTTCGATATAAATATCTGCGCGTAATCTTTACGATTTTTCGGATTAATTCAGTCAGAACGAAAATTGGGAAATGCTCATGTCATCGACACTATATGCCCGGGGTACCCAAAATTAATCAACAATTTGATAAGATATATTTTGGTCTTGAGGAGTTCTTCAAGAGGGGAATCGAAAATTTGCCGGAAAAATGGTAGAGAATTGTTGATTATATTGGTTGAATATATAGTAGATTAATAATTAAAGTTTCTTTTTTAGCAAAATAAAATGAATTCCAAAGTCGAAATGTTGATACTTTTGGTTACCCCTAATACATTCTAAGCCTGTAAGATCCAATTCGTGTTCAACGATTTCCACTGTATAGTTTTAAATTTCGACGAATCCTTTTAAATCTCGAATAAAGTTCAGAAAAATCATAAACGTTGGTTCAGTATACATGTTTTGTGGTCTGCGAGGTGTTTCTAGGCGAATGGAGACAGAAACACACGAAATCTACGGCATAAACGTTGGATCAAGAATTAAAAATCTAATTGGGACCGGAGAGAAGCTTAGGGACTTAAACCTGAATGAACTGGTTCAGGACGTTGCAGAAACGAATGCGAACTAGACTCGAGTCTCAAATTCGATTTTCAGTGGTCTAAAGTCGAGGTTGTTGTGCGCAAATATGGAGGAAGCTGTTGGCGTATCGCCACAGCTAGGAGTGGGCGCTAGCTATTATCCAGCTGAGTGCGTTGCTGAGGGGGCCCGGGACGATACTAATAAGAGGTTTTCGCAGTAGCCCATTAAAGGAAACGATTCCTAATTGCAGTCGAGAAATTTGTCATCCTGTCAGCTTCACAGCCCATGACGTCAATAACGCCAATTCAGACCCCGGAGATTGACAACGGACTTTTAGACTAGAGGAAAAAAATAAATTGATTGAGAATAAAATTATTGAAATTTTATATTCGCAGTCTGAACTTTGATCCGGGCCTACTTTCGTTTAGGGCCGCGGTTCGTTAAACCGTGCAATTAAATAACGCGGAATCCACCGAAACTCTTTTCCTTTCACTACGTGTACTGCTTGTTAAAAAAGAGCGAACGATTCCGAATTCAAAGCTGGACGGAATAAATGAATGCGGACGAATAAATTTTACATGGAACATTCTACACATACAAATGGAAAATTACAAGATCCATTTAATTACTGCAATTAAAAGGAGCTAAATTTGCACGGCGTTAATGGTGAATTAATGCGAAATATATTGTCACGTCAGAGTTAATATTTATTGCCTTTTTTTAGTAATTTCACGAAATCTCAGGTATCAATCTTCATTCTTCTAGACAGCAATCCAGTATAGTATTCACTCAAAGCGTTCAAATTTCAATTTGGTGTTTGCGGCAGTATTGTGGTGGCGAATGAGTTTCATAAAATAATTTACATAATTTAGCTATCAAATTCAATGTTGCACTTAACCGGAGAGATTAGAGAAGTGCGGACTTTCACTTAAGATGCCGTTTCAAGCACACAAAAAAATTGAGTTTACATATTATATATATATTTATTTGAAGATTACATTTAAAGACAGGAAGAATTTCACCGGCTGATTACAGGGGGCGCAGAACGCCGACAAATTTCCCATATTACACGCCAAGCGAACCTCCAATTTGCATGTTTAAATCCCGTGATTTCTGAATTGCACTTTCTACAAAATGCCCCAATTTGTTTCCTAATATCGCGGCGATCCGGTCCGGGCAATTACTAAAAGGCGGATAGCTTTTAATTGAAAAAATAAAAAAAAGTTGTAAAAGCAGGATATAATAAAAACTGGGTATTGCGCGTAGCTCTGATGCGCGTCGCCCTCGTTTCTTACCCTCCGAGGCGTTAAAGTCTCCGAATCAATGACGGAAAATACGATCCTTTCTTATAGCTGTAAAATAATTAATACTACAAAAGCTATTAACATTTAGAGTATTAGCAAATGAAAATGTTTTTTTTCAACTCACTGTGGTATTTTTAATCAGAAATAAAGAAGCTTGTTGCTAACTAATTCTTTAGAAAGTCGAACCGTTGATACCCGTGGTGTTAATATTGATCCGAGAAAACCATTTAGCTTAACATTAGGTTTAGATCGTGCTTAATGCAAAAATTATATTTAGTTCGTAGAGGAATATATTGGGGGGGGGGGACCCTGGCTGGTACACAGCTCGATATCATTCGAGTATCGGTATTTATGTGATGTTAAATTAGCGATAAATATGTTGCAATAAAGCAATAAGTCGATTGAGATTTTGTTTGCGCGGATACGAGGCGGTGACCAGAAGTAGGCTACTGCGCGCTTTCAGACGGAACAAACGCCAAAGGAGAGATATCGAACTGTTTGGTTCCAATGAACATTAAAATTGTAGGTCAGTTCTGATATCCTTATAGGCAGTAAATAGACACATTATTTATACGTTATAACGACTTAAAAACATTTTTTTCCGAGTCCGAGATTTATTTGTTTGTAAAGTGAGCAACATGATAAAAACGACAGTCAGCATTTTAATATTGTGTACCACGATAGAGAGAAGTATGTTACCATATATACGATTCTCTATGGTAATTTATCGCAGACCGTTTAATGAAATAAGGTTAGCGAAACACAATGTCTGGTGGGAATTATAATTATTCCCAGACGACGAGCCTCCAAATACGGTTTAATGATCGGCCTCGGATTGGAGGAAATGATCGGCTGTGAAAAATCGATCAACTTGACCTCCTATACGTTTATTCGAGGGCGTATTTGCCGATTGAAATGCGAGCTCAATTTTCATTTAATCGATCGGATCTAATAGAGGCCTTTCTTTTCAATTCATTAGTCCAGACTACCGAATATATGAAAAGGAAATATTCGTGTAGGAGGTTGCAAAATAATAAGCGGGAGAGTTTTTTGCAGCAGCTAACAATATTAAGAGCCATTAGAGGTGGCCAGGGTAAACACTTGACTGTTTCACAAGTCACTGTCATTTATAGTTGCGCAAGAGACTGTACGAAGAATTCAGAATACCAGGGAGAATAAAGAAGCCATCTACGACAATCCTTCAATTTGGTCGGGACGGCCTCCTCCGACTTCAGTTCCCGATCACCAATTCTTGGAAACCGAGGCGCGAAGAAAATTAACCGAACGAATAGAGGAGAAGATGATATCCGGATATCTGGCTGACGGTTCCATTATGGGGAAACGAATTACGCTAATAACATAATCAGTCGGGGGAGGCAATTTGAGATCGACTTGTTTTCACATTCAAACTTGCTGCTGTCAGGATCGAATCTATATCCTTGTGCTATTTGCACGACCTGGACTACGCGTGCTGAAGCAAAGAAAAGGTTATACGTCATTACCCTTAAATCAATCGGTAAATATTCATTACAGTACTCGGTAAGAAAAAATAAGAGAACAGAATGTGGCAAGCAGTTACAGTCTGAATTTAGAATTTTCTGCAGAAATGTCGTTCTTTGGGGAAAATATTAAGGATTTAAACAATTGGAGGTCATATTTTGTACCGTAGATTTCGGCGTTTCTGTCTCCTCACGTTGGTTTGATCTTTTGCTAGACTTGTAAGTACAAGTGATAGTGACAGTGCAGTGAGGATGCCCAAAAAACATCAAAAAGTGCCAAAGTAACATCGCTACTGAAGGTGGCGAGCAGCCAAAACCGGTCTAGGAAAAGACCAGCGAGAGGAGGCAGAAGCGCACAAAATCTACGGTCTTCCAACCCCTCGCAGACCACAAAACAGGTATTCTAAGCTAGTCATATTTTATGTAATTTGCCGCACGTTTTTCCTACTCGACATTCGATTATTTCTTAATTTAGCAGGAATCGATGAGATTTTGTGCACTTTATAAGAACCACGATATCGACTCAGACGGCTGACATTAGTAGACCGGTATTGACGATGGCGAAGAGTCGGAACTGTTCCTTCAAAGGCTCAAATTGTTTAAAGGTAGTGGAATATTTTGTTAGTCCTTAAAACTCAAAAAATTACTCTTCCTCCTGCAAGTTTCCGAAAAACCGAAAAATTTCAAACGACATCAAAATTACACGATGGTAAATCGGGAATTTTGTCCGAAATTTTTCCCTATTCCCAATATTTACTTTATCCAGCGGTAGCCGTCGCGTCGTAAGAGCCGTAAGTTCTCCGGAGCGCGCGCTTGTCCTCCAAACCTACTTGCAAGTGCCTCAAAAATGAGAACGATCCGGTCCGACTTTACCACCGCCCACACACACACACACACACACAGACACCCAGATGACACGGCTAGATTGAGAGAGGCCGGTCATAATTTACGGAAACTTCAAGTCGCGGGCTTAAAACGGACTTACGATGCGAAAGTTCCGCGTTTCTGTGTCGTCCAAGGGGGGGGGAGGGGGGAAATTTCAGTATTTTATGCGGGGATGCGAAGATCAAATAGAAATGTGGCAGGCATTCAAATATACAGCGAATGAGGTTTGTTAATGGAAACGTTAAAAATCCAGAGCACATGACTGGCAGTGCAGCCGAACTAGTACCAGAGGTTAGGTATCCATGACAGTTGAAATATTCCTGAAAAAATATTTCAGTCGATTTTTTAATTCATCATTTTTATATTATACCTCTAGATAAAGTTATAACGAGACTAACGAGCCGTATACGTGCCTAATTAATGCGGGCTGACTGAAAATTGTCTGAAAACTGGGAAAACTAGTTTTCTATTTATAGGAACATCCACCAACGCGGTCCACAAAAACCAGCTCGTTAGGTAAAACCCAACTCTACTCGAATGAGCTCCTACGACCTACTATTCTGCACAGAACTGAATATTTCTGCATATCTTGCGCGAAACAATATATAACTTATATTTGTTTCAATAAAAAAAAAGAATCATTATACGACGAAATGCCATTAATTTATCAGAACTATCTATCCGAACGACAGTAAATTAATGTCGGCGAAAGTTAATAGTAAAATAAAGTCAGTTGTATGAAAGAAAGATTTAGCTTCCGATTTTGGGCATAAAGAAATCCAATCTCTTATTTAAAAAAGAACCAGTTTCTTCTCGTAAATAAGGGCAATTATTAGTTCCATATTTGGACGTTATATCCAGTCAGGGTGATCCAAGAAAATTGTCTAAAATTCCCGCACATCGACTGAAATTGAGAAAACAGCTGAAATAATTCTCTCGGCCGAATCGGCGTTAGTATAAATTGGGTTTCTTAATTAAACTGCGGCTGAAAATGTCTAACACAGCGCCAATAATTCTATGTTGGGCAAGTTCTTTCGGGAAATTCGATAAAATGTATAACTCATAAGATCGGGGCGTCTGAAATCCAATCAAATTTAAGTAGGCTGTTTACAATTATCTGAAAGCGATAGCGTCGGACTTAACGCGGCCTATCGTATAATTGGCCAATAATATTGGACGGGAAAGCGTATTTCGCAACGATTTCTCACATATCGAAATTAGAAAGGCCTCAAGTTCGAGCCCTTATATAAGAACGGTTCCGATCGATCCCGATTGGGGCGTTATAGAAATATGAAAGCAGTTCGAAATCGAAAATTTGCCAGGCACTAATTGAGCGAGCGGACACATTCGGGGAGGAATATTGGTGGCTTTCCGCAGAATGAAGTTTTACCGGGTTCGCGCTTTCAAATCCACAAAACCAGTTCATTTTATTATTACTATCATTAAAACGGGAAAGCAAATTTACAGGATTTCTAAATGTCCTGTAAATATGATTCACCAAATGTTAATTTTATTGTTACTATGTAGGGGAATATATGTAAGGAGCTAAGAATTGTTTCTATGTCAAATTTTTCATAACCAAATGTAACTCATTTAAATGTTTCTTCCGCATTGTGGTTTTGACCAATAAGTCCATAAAAGAGTATAAATTTCAATACACACACTAGCTAAATATGTTAAAATTTTAAGCTCAATGAACGTTTACAAACCGCTACCGCCACCCGCAGCGGTAGAAAACTCGTAACTTAGGATGATTTCAAGTGGCAATTTTCTACCTTCTCGCCCCAACCATTTTTAAAACCTTTAAATACAATGGATCTTGGTCCAACCACTTCAGAAAATCCTCCCGGCTCTGTAAAATATAGCGAAATTATAAAACAAATTACGATTTCCTGCCCAATTAACCGGAAGGAGAGAAATTTGAGGCCGCTAACCTGCCTCGTTAGGAAAATCCCAACCGCTACTTCTTCCCCGTCTTGGGGAGCGTTTAGTAAATTGATCCGATCCATGGAAACTGTACATTGATTATTGACGTAAACGTGTTATTTTTGTATAACCTCATCGTCAGTAGCAGTTCCTAACAGAAAACCATTTACTGCTCGATCGAGAAACCCGGCTCGCGGTTGTGAAAAACCGAAACCGGCCTCAGAAAATGTTAAATAAGAGAGAATTTACTAGCCTAGGGGTTTTTACTAGCCCGCTTTCAACCGGCAATGTAAGAGGCCCGGAGTGACACGACAGAAAACAAAATATAATAAAATAACGGTATCACTTCGTGCCCGTAAGCGAGCGAGAAACTCCCATCCGCTTCTTATTCATTATCGTCATCTCGTCCTCCGACCGATCGATCGATCGGCCACAATTCGATCTAACGATTATGGCCGTCCTTTAAATTATGGTTTATAAATTAGCCGTCGGAAATTACATATTGGGAGGTGAAATCCGATGATGATTCCTCTCTGCCGCGGCTTAACTGCCGGTCAAGGTGAAAAGACGGAATCCTACGTCGCCCAAATACAGCAGTTGAATCGCCTAAATAAACCGAGAGAAATTTGTTGTCTAATTCCGTTTCACATTTTCATCATGCCTGACGAAAGAATATTATTTTATGGTTCGAAATACAAAAAATAGGTAAGTAATTTTTGGAGGAACTATAAGGTCTTTATATATAAATGGCAGACATAAAATCCTCACGAGTGAAAGAGATGACATCCGTGAACATTTGGCAGTAAAATACAAAGATTTAAAGGAATAGCGACCTTTGGTTTTTCCAGAGAATGTTCAAGTGTTCGACATCATCGATTACTGACGGGATTCCTATCGCATATCACAAGCTAATAATTCAAAAAATAAATAATAAGATCTACAAAATGTGATAGTCGAATCTGAACGTTTGACTGGACAAAAATTGTGTGTTGCATTTATAATTTAGATGATTCTGGATTGTGAGGCATATTAGTAGTACCAAGCAATAAATTGAATTACTTAAAACAATTAACATGCAGGGCAAATATTAGATAGACGGTAGAAGGAATAACTTGGACAAGTGGGTAGAAAATCGCGAGAGAATTATGGTATAGCTCACGATAGAGCGCATAAATCAGAAATTTTCTCGGGAGAAAGTAGACTTATTTTAAAACGTATAATCACGCCCGGATCGACTCCGCCGGTAATATATTCCAGTGCCTTATTAATTTCAGGTTATTTATTGCAACGTTTCCTTGTCGGTGCCCGTAGTCGAGGGCCTAGAACTGACCTAGGTTAGAGTGTCCCGTCATGAATAAGGTTCTAGCCGTGGGGTTCGGCGCTTCCCCAACCACCTCACACCCTCCTTCGGGGCTTTTACGAGAGTAACAGTGCTTTTAATTGCATCTCAGATACACAATGTGGCTTCTGGTTCCGAGAAGGGGATCTCACCTGGAGGCGGGTTGAACGCACTCGAAGCGTTGGGCCCAGACCCAATCGCGTTCATTTGCAACTTTACCTACCTTAATTCCCCGCTCAATAAAAACCTACAACCTATAAGTGTTAGGAAATAAATTTCGAAAGAACTCAAAATAGAATACGACCATAACTGAAATCCAACTTCAGCAGCAACACTAAGACAATAGCCCCGGATAACGGTGTAAACAACCTTTTTCGAAGGTGAAAAATTTTATCTGAGGTCCTTCAACTTTCAATTTGAGAAATTAACCTCCTGTTCAAGACACAGCTTGAAGGTTTTCCTTTAATGAACCTATTTCCTGGACAGCTGAAACGATTCCCACAACACGATACTACATATTAATGTCCAAAATTGTTTGGACAACTAAAATTGTAATTCGAATTTTTTACAATGCAAAGCGGAATACATCCAGGAAGCTTTGGGGTAACTGAATAAAACATATAGCCCTAACAGGGTCTTTATACGGGGCTTCTAAATCGAGAAGATGAATCAATTAAGAACTTCTAAATATTTTTTCTGTCCACAACCTGTTGTAGATTGTTAGTGGCATAAACGTTTTTCTACGAGAACACTGTTGTGATAGGTAAATTATTTTCGGCTACCGATTTTTGTCCTTCCCGTAGGACTTCACAGGCCCGGAAAAATTCGAAATAGAGACTCGGAGAGAAATTATCGTAATAAATCTATGCTTTATAGCCACATTAAAGGAATGTTAGACCACTTCCAGTCTATAATCGATATAAACAAATTCTTTTATTTCTAAATAATTATTTTCCCTCTCTAAATTTCAATCAAGAGAATCCACCTTCGTTTAAGCAGAATTCGATCTTAATTACCGGTTATTATTGGAGTAACTTAACGAAGTATTTCTAGGCTAGGACGAGTTAAATCGAGAAGAGCATTCAATTAAGAATTTCTAAATATTTTTTCTGTCCACAACCTGTTGTGGACTGTTAGTGGCATAAACGTTTTTCTACGAGAACACTGCTGTGATAGTTAAATTATTTTCGGCTACCCGAAAGATTTTCGTCCTTCCCGTAGGACTTCACAGGCCCGGAAAAATTCGAAATAGAGACTCGGAGAGAAAGAGGCCTCGAGAGAACAATGAGTCCGCAGTTAGGGGCGTGACGCTATTCAAACGCGGCCGACATACGAATTGACAGCCTTCCTTCTGGAGCCCGCTACTATAGTCCGTTTTATTACACAGCTGAATAACAGTACAGCGAGGTTGAGCTCTGGACCTGGCTGCGGTCCGACTTCAAACCGGAAACCGTCTGAGCAATTCCTGCCAACGAGATCTGAACTATAGATCGTTCAAATGTACAGGACGGTCCAAAACGGAGGGAACGAAGTCGAAGGGAATGAATTCTGAGTCGATGAATCAGAGGTACACTTTTGACGTGTGGGTAACGAACGAGAGGTCAGAAACTTTATGACCCGGGGATTTTTATAAATTCATCAACTTTCGATATGTTTCAGTTGCGATGAATGTTTCTGAAGAACGAGTGCTAATGGCCTAATAGTTTCGGACGATAAAAAAATTAATATATAAAAAATTTAAATGTCGGGGTTATTTTATCGACAATGATAATGCCCATGTGAACACTTGACTATAGAAGCAGGTTTAAGCGTTTTCGAAGAATTATTATGTTTCAAATTTTCATATTTCGTATCCGAACAACCGCCAGTACCGACTGGTCCTTTCGAATATTATCTATAGAGCCGAATCCAGAACACCGGTTCCAGCAGGAATGATGAAAATTCGCTCAACGGTACTTCGTAACGGTGCGGCGAGTTCTAAAATTTAGAACTGTCAAACGCGATAAATATCCGAAATCCCGTTTTCCGAAAATTAATTTCCCAGTTTTCGACGAACTCCAGGATTCATTTCGGCCTCGTCCGTATATAGAAATACAAACCACAGACCGATAAATCGCGCGCGCCTATTTCCTCTATAATTAAGCGTCTAATTATGTTTCAAAGCCTCTTTAATGACAAACACTTCGCTATATCCAGAGGCCCAACGGTGCGTTCTCGGAAATATTTTTCCCCCGGGGACCCCTTATCTCGGCCTTCGATCTCGCCCCCAACGCAATAAGCGAAGGACAATGACTCAAGAACAGAAATACGATATTTATAAAAGCGGATAATGGTTTCCTGAAAAATAACAATCGGTTCCTTTCCGAATATGATGCTGTTTCGTCCTTAGCGTGACTGAAATCCCGACTGTGCAATCGGCAATTCAATTTCACGGCTGCGGAGTTCCTGAAGTATCGTTTTAAAAAAAAACTGATATAAAGGCCACGAACAGCGTTAATATATAAAATGTTAAAAATGTTGATAATGGTATTCATCGAGCGGAAGACAAATGAAGAAGAATTTCATCTTGAGATGAGACAAGAGGAAAATGAATATTGAGAAGAATTTAGAGAATCACCGACAGGATATTCAAATATAACGCAGATATATGCAGATGATATTTTTGAAAAGAACTAGTCGAGTATCGCAAGAATTAGGAAATTTCAGTTCCAAAAAATTATTCAAATAAATAGAAAATCAATTAGTTCGAAGGTCGTGTTTCGAAACTGCATTCTCAGGGTAAAAATTCATAATGAAATCCTTTTCTTTCCACTATTGTTTTCAATATTAGAATCCCACAACAGTAACACAGCATTAGTGAACCGACAACAGCGCTAATTATAATTTGAGATAAATTATGCGGCTATCTGACGTCAGGAAATAGGTTGAACAATACGGTCTAGGCTTGTGTTTTAAACTGCACTTTTTTTTATATTAAAGGTGTTTTCCAATACCCCTTTTCATCCGATAACAGAAACCGCACCCGAAAACAGTTCTTCCACTGCGACGACCTGAATTTCCTGAACCTTAAATATTTCTTTTTTTTTGGCTCAGGTTGCGCCCACCGACCTAGGAGCATGGCCTACTCTAGGGGGTCGTTTTTTTTTGTCGAAACTGAAATTTACCAACAATACAATTGGAATAGCCTACAGGTACTTTCTTACAATGGATTCAATGGATTTCTCCACCTCCAGACCGGGAACAACTGCGACAAAATTCAAAGGAGAGTGAATGAACTTGAGCTAGACAAACTTCTGTCGCTAACGACACTAACAATAATCAAGTAAAAATCAGTGGTAAGGCCCCGGACAGAGTATGCTTAATTTCATATGAAACCTCGGCTCGTACCCTAGCCTAATAAACGAAATTTAGGTAATATCAGTCTCAGACTTAAGGACAAACGCAATGGAATATATTATTTTAAGCTATAGTTACAACACTATCTTTTCATCAGTATTCATAATATGATTTTATATACCAATGTTATCGTATAAACAACAGTATTAAAATATTGAAAATTATGATAAATTGAAAAATTGATACCCTGTTCCCTTGCGAATCTGCCTTTCTTACATATTCCACCCAACATACTTGTTTTACGAGAAGACCCAATAAGAAGATATTTCCTTCTTTTGGTAGTTCTGAAGGGAAATTTCTCTCAAATACGAACGTAACAACGAAAGCCTGACTGCGCATAGATATTGCGATGACTTCAGGATGATGTACAAACCTCGAAATATCCACGTACTCCTGCGACTTAAGAAAATATTTCCACCTTCAGATATGAAATGCTCCGGAGAATAATATCGGCTCCAATCAGAAACCGGTGACGGATTAGCCGAAATTCGGCCGAAAGAGAAGAAAGAAACCTTGTGCCGGCCGTTGATCCTTCGCCGGCCGAATTGAAATTGCGAAAGCAGTTTTTTGGCTTGCGGTCGACCATGCACATATAATTGTCCGCGTTAAAAGTCCATCTGCATTCGACTAACATTTGTCCTCGGTCCTGTCGCGAAACCTTTCGTTAGGTTCGGACGCACCAGATTCTGTAACACTGAACCGGACGTCTCACCGAGAAATTACATCATGCCAGTAATTTAGCCGAAAAAGCGGCTGACTGTAAAGTTGGGTTCTCATTTAAAAAAAATACTATAAACTGAATCAAGGCATCGTGTTCTGTTAATCTGGTTGTTACATAATTTTTTTTATATTTTTTTTTCTCTATTTCACAGGTAGTGTGTTTTTCGCCTACGGGTAAATGATAAGCTTGATAGTTTCAAGTAATTTCAATTTCATTCTATTTAGTATGGTATTGTATTGTTCGTGGTAAATATAAATCCGTGATCGAGCGTCGGGAAACCTTGTACCCATGTTCAAAGCCGAATAGGCTTCGGGGAATAAGAGAAAATAAATAAACCTTGCACAATCCGCGGACTTGATGCCGCCGATAAGTCCTCCGGCTTGGGCTAACCGGATGAAAGGGGTGAAATAAACAGTTCCCCATTGCAGGAAGCATTATGCAAGACCAATCTCGATTAGCTGTTACGCGGACAAGTCATGATACATTACAAGGGCCGGTGGCATTTGGCGCGGGGGCGGACCGTTGCTGCAGATAGAGGCGGCGGCCTTGCACCAACAGCCCCCGAGGTCTCTCTCTGCACAATCTAGAATTCACCGAAGAGAAAGTTATACGGTTAAAAAACAACAAACGGTGGCCCTGAAATAATCTCCGTTCAAGATTAACCGTTGGGACGACGTCAAGATATAACGCGAAGATGAATCCCCGTTCGGATGGATCAAATGTCCTAACTTAGCCTCGCAGATTGAATAGTTTTGTCCAGTGAACGGACCAGTCCTTAAAATTCGTGAAGTAGCAATTTATAGGGTACTCACCCGAAAAAAATTAATAAAATTTATTTCTGTGCACGCATACATGGAATATTTCAAAATAATTAGATGTTTGCAGTAATGTTAAACCGGTTTCTCGTTAACCGATATCGGAGACGACATAAAAAAATTGTGGATCGCAGTTCTTTTAATTTTTTCTTAAACGATATATACAGTGAACATCGAAAAATATCAACTCCTACACCAAAAAAATACCCGCTGCGTTTTCCTTTCGGCAAGGTAACAGCCTTCAGATTACTTTGCTTATCCGTTCTAGTTTCGTAGAAATGGATTTTTTTTATTATTAATATTAATTATATATTACTTGTGATATAAATAATTGCCTCCACCACGTTTGCGAATTTATGAAGATTATCTTATGGGAATGTACATTTCGAGATAAAATTTAGCTCAAAACCAAACGAATTATGCAGAAAAAATATGATTACTAAATACCCGGGTGTACTAACGGTACTTTTAATTGGGTGATGCTACACGTTAAGGGACTAGGCCTGAGAGTCCTCTCCAGCCTGGAAGGTCCTTCTAGAAGGTCCTGGAAGCGCTTTCTCCCGTCTCCCCCCCCCTCACCCATAGGCTCTAGGCGGGGACGCGTGCTTAAAGCCCCCGGCCGTAGAGGGTACGAGAGGACGAGGGTACCCGAAAACCGCAGGCTCCACCGCAGACCGTTCGCGTTCCGCCCCATTTCGGCGAAATGGGGCCCTCGTGTTTTCAAAGACGTCGCTTCCGGTTCGCTACTCGCCGCAATGTATACTGCCGGTAAGGTATTTAATGTCACCCAAGTGCAAAAAGTTCATCGGACGGCCGACACAGATGGGCCCCATGATACAATGTTGCAGATCAGTTCCTTTCTGTACTAAATTACGATTTATAAATCGTTAATATTAATAATCTATAGAAATACGTAATTTGATATAATTCGCAATAATTATGTATATATATAATTATTTTTTTCTTATACAACATTTATTACAATCTCCGTTGACGCAACAGGTGCAGATCCAACTCTCTGACCGTGGAGCCGGTTGCACCACTGCAATTAATGTGCAGATATTCTGAATAATATCAGAATGGTGATTATAATTTTTTTTTATTAAAATTATGCCATAGAATTTTGCAGTAGAAATAAGTTTCCTTTTTTCTTTGGATTATTCCTCTTCTGTTTGGCGCTCTCAATACTCCCGGCGACCAGTTCCTTAACCTTAAAGCCTGATCTAATTTATTCGCATTTATGGCGGGGCTGATTCAAGCAGTCGGTTTTTCCGCGCGAGTCATAAATTGTCCTCGTTTCCTGGCAAAGGACACCAGAGTGGAGGTGGGCACTGATAGTTGGAGAACATTTTTTTATAAATTTATACTCTTTTCTGGGCGGTATTCGGAATTTTATTGGTTTCTTTAAACTTAAATTATGAACTAATTTTCTCTTCTTCTTCATCGACTCATACGTGGCGTTGGTCCCGCCAATTTTCACCGGGGACACCTTGTCCATTTCACAATGAGAGGAGCACAGTGTTCTAATTATATTCGGTGAAACATTTCTTGTAATGATTCTTACAATAAGCACTTGGTGTATATTTTGAATATGAAAATAAGGATTTTGTATTGAGGAATCTTTTCTTCCGAGCAAAGCGGCGTGGACCGCCTCCATTTAGTCCTCAAAGAGTTGAATAAAGCCATCCCGGGAGATTAGGGCCTCGGGAATACCGAACCAAAAAAATAAACAGAGCCGACGAAACGGGACCCGATAAATTTAATCGGGCTGTCGAAAGCAAACCGGTCGGTTGCGTCACGGGGCAGAAGAGAAGTGACAACAGAACTGGGTAAAAAGAAGAAACGAAATCGAAAACGATTCCGCAAAAGAGCCCCCCCATCCACCGGCTGGGGACTTTACCCGTTTGGCAAGCGGTAGCAGAGCAGACGCTCGCTCGCTCCACGTTTCGACTTGCGTCACAGACTCTATGGGGGATATTTCAGAGACGTCTCTATATTACTCGGGAGGATAGAGCGGCGAATTAAAGTAATGGGGAATCGAGGCATGACCTCCGGGGGTGGTAGGAGCCCCCCGCTCGCGTTACATAAATTACGAGGCCGGTCGTTGCCAATGAAATTTTACGACCGGCGATGCCACAATACCAAAAACATCTTCTTCTAGTCCATCTGTATGCAATCTGCGGTGCATTCGTGTTGCAGTACGCTGAATGAGCTGTCCTCCGAGCGGAGGTACCGGCAATTTCGAAACCCATTTGCACCGATCCTCGCTTTGAACCTGATTTTCCTTTCAATTTTAAATTTGAATAGATCTACGGGCAATACACGTATTTAGAATTTTACATTCCAAAAAGTAGGGCTCATCAGTAAAACCAATTCTAACTGTTCCGGTAAACGGATAAGATAGTGTTTGATTATCTCAATGATTAATTATAAAATGAGACATTTAAGTATTCTGTATGCAACGCGATGAGAAAATGCGCTGGAAAAGGTTCCGTTCCACTCAGCCGACCCCAATAAGAACTGACCGTCGGATGAGTAATGGAAACTGGGTTTCCCCTTGTGACTTTAAACCGATGAATAATAATAGACCACGGAGGCGACCGCGAACAGAACCTACAAGAAATCCGACTATTCTTCAGTTACTAACGTTCGGTACATTCTCTTTTTTGGGTGTCGTGTGTGAAAGTTTTGCTCTCAATACTGACTGGCGACTGGTTCTTTAAGTTCTGAAGTAATTTATTCTTCTTCACCTTGGGGGCATTCCCACCGTCGGTTTTCTCCCGACGTATCTTTTTCAGGGATATTTTCCTAGCTAAGCCCCGACCAAGTGGAGGCTTGAAGGTGAGAGAACCTGGCGTCGGGGAAAACATTTACCCGCTCCTTAGCAACTGGAATTTAGAAGAGTAAGCCGCGTTGTGAGCGTGAAGAAATTCCATCGAATATCCCCCCCGACAGGAGATATTAAATTCTGCGACCGAGCTTTCACGCTGCCGCTCCTCAAGTCGGACCGATGAGAAATTTCTGTTACGATTCCAAACGTGTGTCGCCCGCATCGGCGTTTGCGTAACGCGCCAGTAGTAAGCGCTGAATAAAATAGCCAAGTGAAAATGGGCTCCGAGCATTTTTTTTTCAAGAGTCCGACTCCGCCGCGTTCAGGCCCCCGTGTTCAGAGAAATCCGATGGGCTTTCAGAAATGGGGGGGGACGTTCGCTCTGAAAATTCTGATTCCGTTCTAAAGTCGAGAAAAAGACACGCGAAGAAACAATCATGTCTTCAAGGTACAACAAAGTCGACACTTCTAAAAGATAGCCAGGAGTCGACCTTGGGGGCTGTTTCAAGTCCCTGCCCCCCCTCGGAGCTCTTTTGATATCCCGGCTTTTCCGAGTGTTGTTTACAAACGACTCGATTCCTTGTTGTTGCGCAAACCTCGGATTTAACAGAGATTTTCAAAAAAAAAAAGGTTTTTGAAACTGAACTGTCCAAGTCGAACCGCCTGAAAGGGGAAAGTGCCAACAACCTCAGTTGGCGGAGGCTCATTCAACAAAATAACTTTTCTTCATCAGAAATAATTCTCAGATTCGATAAAAGAGAACTGGTACTCAAAAATGATTGGAAAGGTCTTAAAGCCGTCGCGAATATAATTAAAAATAATAGTGGGTGGACTGAAAAGTATTTCTGGATGACGCTAGATGAAATAAATTGTAATTATCGCTCTTGTTGTCCGGACAAGTGTGCCATAATAAATTTGATCACAGAAACTGGAACGCTTGAATACGTGTAGTCGGTTGTTAAAACTTTGAATCGCATTAGTCGGCCGTCCACTACCTGACACCGGGGGTAGGTAATAGGGGCCGGGATCCCCGTGGAGGACCCGTGGGTCCCCGGGCTCCGGCGCACAAAGGCACATTAGGTTCAGGTAAAAATTTACTGCCTGAAATACTGACACATTCTTCCAACTGTTAAAAAGTCGTACAGGTTATAAAAGGTACCACACGTTCAGGAAACCCCACAATTCATTTTATTACACTAGAAACGTTAAAAAAATCCGAATAGGGGTTTCAATAGGTTTTAGTATTTTCCTTCATTACACACGATTAACACAAAAAATATTTCTAGCGGTAAAATGGTTAGAATTTTCAAATACAGGCACGCAGCCGATATTCTTCGGTTTTAATACAATTTAAAAATTATTTTATTTCAAATTGTGTATTGTTAGTGCCGAAACAGGAACTCGTTGACGACGATGACAGGAGGACGTTATCACCCTCAGGCACTGTACAAACAATGGAGGCGGACGAGCGACGCTTTCAGTGAAATTATCAGCCGGGAATCGACGTCAAGAAGGCCGAATAAATTACACGGACAGACGGTGGGGTTAATAACTGTTCCGAGAGTAACGAGAGACACGTAGCCGGCGCGTGTAAACGAAAAGGCGATAAGCGCCTAACCGAGATTGTTCGGGGGTGGGGCTGTTGCCCTTAGGGCAGCCCCGGCCGGATTATCTCGTGAACTGGCGAACGAAATTGGCCCTCGCCTTAAAAAAAAAAAGAAATGGACGATTAATCAGAAATTGGGATATTGCTTGGAGATTATCCAAGAAAATCTGAGATCGTCAGCTTTTTCTGCTCTAATGAGTATCACGATAAATCTTTAGCCTTCGGGAAATTTGGAACCTATTTTCTTGTTCATATTCCTTTAATTAAAATTTGCAATATTTTTTAATATAATTTTTGAATAAAAACAAATAGCTATAAGTTCTCCAGGGTATCTAAACCTCTATGCGATATCCTAAACACCAAGCTAGGGAATTTTTTAAAGTATTTTAAGCATTATAGCTTAAGCGTTGTAAATTAAATTAGCAACAAGGAGGAGTTTCCATTTTAATTTTTATTTGAATGGGAGAATTCGCTAGGATGTTTTTTAACGATGGTATTTCATCAGTGTAGTGGAGCGTATTATTTTATCCTTATGAAATAATATACATAAAAGTACACTCTGTAGAAATGTTTTAAGCCCATAAAAATTGAGAGCCATAATAACTTTCGTTCAATAGATATCCTTCCGGTCCGTCCCCCACATAGCGGAAATGGCCTCAGAGCGTTCATCGCGCTTAGTAGGGAAACCTTGCCGGCTTTGTTGAAGCATTGTTTACAGAGAACAGACCGCAGGACGATGTCGAGGATGGAGAAAAAGAACGGCTCCAGTATCGGCCAAAGGCCAAACCCGTACAATTGCGCCCGATCGAATCCAGCCTCGGTAACCAATGCCGCCTTCTCCGTTCTCGCATCCAGAACCGCGCTAATGTATTCCACGTTTTGTTCCATAATGTCAAGAACGCAAGGGGTGAAACGGGCGAACGGACCCCAGCGGCGGTAGGCGCAAGACGCTTCGCCGATTTCGAGTTCCCGATGACGGCTCATGGACAACCGTCATGTCGGGACGTACAAAAGAGGTCGTCGCCCATAAACGCTAACTCTATAACAAATAGAATTGCAAAACAGAAGATCGAGAAAAGTACACTATTCCAAACCCCCGCAGACCACAGAACACGTATTGCAGTTATACCAGCTCCACGCGTAAATCTTTCAACTGAAAAGATTCTAAACCAGGTCTAACGAATTAACTATAGCGAGCCTTCAAAGTTCCTCATTTTTATTCATATGCAAATTTCAATTTATCTCGAATAGAGAAGGCCATTTCGTTTCCAGTTTTTACAGCGACGAAGAATACTGGGGTGCTGTGATAGATCGAGTGGCAGGTCGACACTGAGACCTTGTATTTATACAAAGAAAGGAAGCGGAAAGAAGAAGAATTGACTTGTTCTTATGTGAAGAAGCCTTCCAAGGATGATGAAGACTGGAAAGAATATGTACGAGTGTAAAGTCAGCCAGTGCTCAAGAGATTATTTTCGCATATTTATACGGAGTAATAAATAATTAAATAAATAATAGAATTTAGCCACGATCTTCGTTCCCTACCAACTGGAGGTTCCGAATAAAATTTCAGTCCCTGTTTTATTATCCGATAGTATTTCCACGGATTCGAAAGTGATGTAACATTTACTAGAGACTCGATACTGCAAAACTAGTTCCAGAAAGGAAACATACCCGGGGTCGAAAAAAAAATTTCGATTTATGCAACCGTTTAGAATTATCAGAATCCAGCCAATTTCGTGTAGGGGAAAACCTCCAAAAGATGAGGAAGCATGTTCCGATATAATTACAGGAAGTTACAGGGCGAATGAAAACAAAAAAAATCACTAATAAAAAGTATACATAATATTTTTCGATACGGTCTTCTAGGAACCGAACATTGTTATCAGCCAAGGCCGCTCAGTTTTTCTTCCAGAGTAAAATGAGAACACAAAATTATTGTTCTCGGAAAACAAAGTGCTCCTATCGCAATGCTAAGTGATAAAACCGCTATCGCTAAATGAAGCGAAAAAGGATTGAACATAATCAATCGACGCTCAAGTTTAATCGAAAGAAGAAACGGAATCAAGTTAAGAGAATATTAGTTAGGCCAAAGCCTCTTTATATTTTTCGGATATGATTTCAAAAAATAACTCTACAGGTAATCTACAATTGTTCAAAAAAGATTTGAATAATATCTACCGGAATTAATTTTCATTTTACGACTATATAATGGTTTTCTGAATTTCAATTCATAATAGAGCACAAAATATACTACTTTGGTATCGGCATTGGGCCTCCAGAAGTGATGGTACGTGGGGACGAAACGCGCCCGCTCATTCGGCCCGATTTCGCCGAGATATTATGTGCTTTCTCGCCGGCGGCTGCAGGAAATAATTAGGCCTCGTAACGCTGAATTTAATGGCGGAATTTGTTTTCACCCGGAGCCCTCCTTCCCGCCACTTTCCAGGCTGGAACTCGAAGACCGAGACGGGGAGAAGCGTTCGTTATATCTCAATAGAATTAAATCAAAATATGTTTTTGTAAATAATATTATGTAACTTATATTAATGAAACGCACACGTATTTTATATTCATTTGTATAATTATATGCTAAACTGAATATTATTTTTAGTCTTTTTTCAGAAATTATTATTACATGAAAATAGAGTGGACTTCTATACAATAATTTCTGGTATGAGAACAAGAACAACGTAATTCATCCAGCGCAATAATCTTCGTGTATCGCGATGATTATTGGAAAACCATGACAGCGCGGTTTACCAATTGAAGGGTTTAATGAGTGCGATTAGTTCCCAACTCTCCGATGAAGCGATGGGCGAAAACGGCGTTTCCATTACGCGCTGCAGGATATTATGCCATAAACTGGCGGCAGAATGCCTTTTTGGAGCTCGTAAATTGAGAGCGATCGGGGACCACTTCGGGAGACACTTTCTCTTCGGGATGTGAAACCCGGTCATGAACGGCGAGAAGTGATTCGGTCGTAAAAAGCGGTAAGAAAACATAAGAGTGGGGGAGGAAATGAACGATTAGGTAGGCCGGAATTTTCCATTACTCATCAGCTAAGGGATGACCCTAAACACCGATCTGGAAATATGTTCTCTAAAAGTGAACCTAATACAATAGGCTGTTTAATCTTCCAATTAAATTTATTTAATAAAATTAAGAACAATCCACTACTGGTTAGGCGGAAAAAAACTCTTGAACAACCCGTAATGTATCGAAAATAAAACATAATATTCGTGACATTCTCTCATCTCTCTTCCCGAGAGACGTTTCGACAATAAATTCGATAAGGCGTATATCTCGGGCACAATTTCATCAAGAATAAATATTTTTAAAATATATAGGACGATACGAATTTTTTGTTCGAACTCGAACGGTGATGCCTCCGTCGTTCTGTTGGACGAACACGTACGTGAAATTATTCCGAAACTTCCAAATAATTATCTTTCCCGTTCGCTCGAACTGAAGATTAATAACCGGCTGAGGTCTCGAAGATTGGAACGCTCCCGAGAAGGAAAAGCTCGCCGCTTGCTATTCAACCGATGAAGCTATGGGCCGGCGTTGGAATGCGAGCCGGCGGCAAACAATGCTACGGCTCTGTAACAACAGAGATTCGACAACAAAAGAAATTTTCAGACCGACCAGCTGAGTTAAGAGGAGTTAAGAGGTCCCGATGAGAGCCAACACGCCCATGGAGGTCCCTTCCCCCTCACCCTAATTTTAGCGGTATCACAACCCTTAAGAGCATTCAACTGGAAATATAACACTGCGCCTTGGGCCTCATAAAAAAAATAAAGTGGACAGAAAAATTCAGAAACTCCGGGTTTCGTACAAAACACAAAACATCTCATGGTCTAATCACATGCAAACTCATGCATTATCACTGTAAGCAACGCGAACTAAAACCTGTAGTCCTAGTTAAAGTGATAGGAACATGCAATAGGAAACTATACCAGGATGTATTAAATGAAACGGGTAGAGTCATATAACTCCTTGTAGTCAAAAAATTCAAAATATACATAAAACCACTTAACATAATTTATATTTTATTGTCACTCAATAACATTGTACAAAAAGTATATATATATCGAGCGAACAATCACAAGGTCAAGGTCCGAGAACCTTCCCTTTCCTTCAGGCGAGATTACTTAATTGCTGTTCAGCACGCGAAGGAACTGAGATCTCAAGCGTAAACAATATAAACTAATTATTCCGTTAACCCATTCATGGATTTCGCCGGCTTTTCATAGTGTCCGACAAATCGAATATCGACTACAGAACAAGTACGACCGGAGCTATGCGAATTGAACTTGTTGCTGTTCAAAGTGCCCCTTCTGTACGGTTGCGGGATGTATATACAAATCCAAATCCCAGGGGGCTAACTTTAAAAACAAATAGTTGAGCGCACGATTTAAAGCACTCGAAGCGATGCAACAGATGGGAAAAACTGAAACTAGCCTTATTTGATCCAGCTTTGGACCAAATAGACGAACGGATTTTTCTGTATTCATTCCATTCTGTATAGTTCTTTATAGTTTTTTATAATATCCCCAAGGTGTGCACTACTAATGGCTTAGTACTAGTGATGTGTGCTGTTTTGTGTTCCATATAGTTGTGTTGATGTTCTGCACGTTTGATTAATTAATGTTCAGTTATCGCAGAGAACTTTCTGAACCCTTTTAAATTTTTCTCCTACTACTTATGCTTACTTCGATATACCAAGATCGCAATTTTCGATAATTCTGTAAATGTGGACGAAATGTATGAAGGAAGCAATACATTCCATACATATAAGTCCGTCCGAACTTATATATCGCGTTTTCCCTGGAGGGAACGCGGACGCGTAACATTCCAACGTCTTCGATGCCTTAATAGGTCCGAGAAAAAAAAAGGAAACCCGAACGCAAAAATTTCCCCCGGCTCTCGACTAATTAACTCGTTGGAACTAGTTGGGTCTTCTTTGATCTCAACGGCAATGCTGTCAACCATTCTATCCACGTACAACTGCTCGGTCACTATAATTAGCGAGTAATACCAAATAGGTATAAATTATGTGGCAGCTATGAGAAAATACAGGAGAAAATACTGCCATATTGCCCTATTTTGTTGTTTCAAATTCGGTTTAAATTACGACTAAAAGGTTTTTGTTATATTTCGAATCGTTCATCAAAGTGCAGTACCCTGAAATGCGTTTAGTCGGGTGGATTATGGAATAATTAATATTAATTTGTAATAGTAAAACTTTTAAATTTTTAATGCTCCTATCCACGGTACCGATGAGTCCCACTTTCAGAGGTCTTCTGATGTTACCGTTAACCCTCGGGGCAAACAATGGGGAAGGCCTCTCGCCAAGGCGAAGTTAAACTTTCACTGGACTTTATCGGACGGTTTCGTTCGGATCGAGGGTTTCCACTGTATTTCTAGCCATCATCAACCAATAGTAGGGAAACACGAAAACACTATGTTATAGCACTTGTGACAGAGTTTCACGTGGATCAGTGATACCGACCTGGAAAAGTTTGACCCTGCAGTGACACCGCTGGCCTTATAATATTTATAGTACGTAAAAATAAGAAATCTCGAAAAGTATACAGAAAATTCTAGACTAATAAAAACCAACCTTCTGGATCAGACTAGTTGAAATTCTATCGTATTTCACCCCAGCTTCTGACCCCTTTTGTTTAAATTCTATGCTTATTCGAGAATCATTCTTTACCAGTTTATTTTCGAACCAACGAACGAATGGACAAATAAAGCCATTTGTAACGTCAGCGAACTGCTAAGGTGAATCACCTGCGGGGGACAGTTTTGCAAGACCGACCTCGGGTTGGTACACCTCCGACTACGCTCCACGGAGGGCCCTTCACCAGCTAATTGTCAGCTGTTCTCGCCACGGATACAACGGTATAAAACTGAACTCTGTTTGAAACTATTTCTACAGAAATATTCGTAGGCATTACTCTGTTTGAGTTAACCCTCCCCTGCATTTTCAGAAGAACAACGAAAGGGCTATCGAAAAAATGTAGTCTATTAAACTCCCTAAAATTCCTAGACATTTTAACTCGACAGTAACTGAACTTAGGCGAACACATATATCTAGACAGATTACAGTTGAACGATTACGCTGAATCGTATGTGAATACACTTAGTAGGGCTATAAATTTGAATCATCAATATGTTCTCGTAAATAAATATGAATGCTTTTTGGCTCAAATTGATCGATAAAAGCATGCAGATACAAATTATTCTTGACAGTAGCACCGTTCAGACAAGTCAATATTGAGTGATCTACGTATTTTAAAGTTGAAAGTTTGCGTTATTAAAAATTAAAAGGATGTTAATAGCATTTTTTAGACTGAATCGTCCAAAAATATGATAATTTCGCCTAATCATGTTGAAATTATATTATGTTTTGTAGAAAAGCAAAAAAAACCTTCTCCCACGAACATAAGGCTGGAATATATGAAATTTCCTTTGGAATTGAAAGGGAATTCGAAATAAAATTGGTCGAAATCAAGCTAACCCCGTTCGCTCGGGTACCGTAAGTCGGTCTCCGGAGTCCAAGCACGTTTCACCCACATCTAGTCGGCCGATATTTCGTTTCAAATCTCGACGTTGGAGTACTTGAAAATCGTATTTTAAAAGTAGTGTAAAAAAAATATAAAAATTATTCCACGTTTGGCGCGACCGATTGTAAAACGTTTTCTGGGTCGCTGGCGCAACTTCCGCCAGCTGATGACCGGCGTTTGCTTGTGTCAGCTACACCCCGTTTATACAGTTTACTGGACACAATTATACACGATTCAATGCCCGATAGTCCGATTCGATATTGAAAATATTCCGTTACCGAATGTCCGAAACATAATATGAAGCGAAACCTTTGCACTCCGTTGTCCCCTCTCGTGGGACATCGTAATTCCGGCCTTTTGAGAATTGCATGAATTTTTGAGACGTGCATGTTTTGCCCGATATTTTCTCTTGAAATGTGGCGCAAGAAATCGAATCAAAATATAGTAAAATTACTAAGATATATACAAGAGATGTCAGAGAGTTTCGAGTTTCAAAGTTGAGCTCAGTTCGGTTTGAAGCGTCGAGCGGTATAGATAGAAATTGTCAACCCAAGGATTTATTAATTTTTTTTTATTAGAACAATGGCAAAACGTTCAAACAGGATTGAGTCTCATGACACAAGTAGTAGTGAAGATGAGCTGCAGATAGAATTTTATACAGATACGTTAGAAAGACTAAATCTAGACCGAAACGATAGCAGTGACAGTGACATCTGCCAACCACCGAGGAGTAGCTGGTAGCCAACATCCAGAATGGTCCGGAGTGCACAGGGCTGACTTTGACTTGCTCGGTTGACACAGTTGACTGAATTACGCAACCAGTACATCGAGAGGCGTTAAAGTCACTTCAATCTGCTACTCGCTTTACCCGTATACAGCGATAATACGTATTATCGGATACATGCAGTGTCGCTCTAGGGGGGGTAGACAGGCACACAATTCATGCATACGAACCAACGGCTCAAATATGATGTTACTTACTTGCATAATATGCTCCAGAAACAGCCGAAACTGCTGCCGTTGGCGACCAGCCGCGAGTATGAGACTGTCATGCCTGCTGTTCAGGTCACCTCCTTCCTTTCGATCACTGGTCGACGTTACGGTCGAGAAGAAGAGAGACAGAAAAGAATGTTTTTAGTACAGTCGAAAAGTCGATGTTCACTGTTGAGTGGTATTTTCGAACTGCGAGTGTGTCTCTGTGCGCGTACGCCCAGTGTGAGGGAATAGTAGGTTTGTGGGGGAGGGAGGAGTACCGAGTGCACGGACTGGCGATCACTTACTAACTGGGTGACTGGCGGCGGGTGCCAGACGGGTCGGGTTCGGCGTCCGCCTGTCGCGACACCTGCAGGCCCCGCCGGAAATTAAACCTGCCGCGGCCTCCTCGATCGCCGCCGCCAATTCAACCTTTTTCTACATTTTCTGTCTCATCGGCTCGATTAAAAACCCGTCCTCTCTTTATATAGACCGGTTTCGCGTTCTTCCGTCAGTTGAATTACGTCAACATTGGCGATGTAGGAAATTGATACTAGGAACTATATATGTATATAAACATATATAAATTTTTTTCTTGGTGTGGGGCCTTGTTGACTCCAAATCAAATAACCCACAGTATAGAAATTTACAAATCTTTTGATTATTACCTTCCTACAAAAGAGCTACAAGATCATTGAAGACCCACCGAGGGGACAGTTAAGCTGGAAAATTAAGCACTAACCCCTTTAAGATTTTTTTCAAAAAAAGCAATTGCGGAATTCACCAAGTGGCGTTGTACATATTTTTATTTTTTTTTTTATTATTCGGATCGCCATAGTTCAACAAGGGACATTGCAGAGAAGCTGAATGTATCTTATACGTGCATTCAAAACCATCTACGGCTTATCTGTGCAAAGATGTTGACGTACTTAAAAATATGTACAACGCAACTTGTTGGTGAATTCCGCAATTACTTAGTTGTCAACCCAATATATCTTATAGTAACTTTTATACGTAAGAATACTGTGATTAAAATATATGACTTTTATATATATATGAGCTAATTTTTCCATAATTTTTAAGGGCGTTTTTCATTTATTTAGGCATTTTCTTGAAACTTTTAGACTTTCGCTACGAACCCCCCCCCATTTTTGGGCGCACATTGGATATCCGATTAATTGCTCATCGGATAAGAACTAATTCAGGTTTTCTAATAAAGTCTCCAATTTGTACGAATCATAGCGTCTATTCGAAAATTCGGACAGCTACTTCGGGGGGAGACGGCAAAATTTTTCCGGGAAAAGCTGATTTTATATTTTCGATAAATGTCAAGACCTTTCGACGCCCGTTTTCGAATAGGTCAAGAGGATGGAAAGTCGAAGGGAGACCGTACTGTCGAAACGAGGATGATCCAACGCCGTTAATTGAACCCGAAGGACGGGAACAGTTTCACTTTCAAAAGCCGGTACACTTCGGGGAATGGGTCTTGGAGTTAGATCCGGGAAAATTCCGAAACCCCGAGGAAACCTCAATTATTTTCTGGTCTCGATGAACCGATGGCCACAAAATATTACACCAAATGTGCAGTACCTAAATGAATGTGCTACCGGGTGCACTAGATTAACTTTCGTTAATTTAAGATAATTTTTTGAGGTAGAAAACATTGAAATTTTGGTTGTAGTTCCAAAATATATTGCGATGAGGTTACGAGGTGGGAAAGTAATCTGAAAAACTTTCAATTATAAAAAATTGAGGCCATAATAAAACATCTTGGTACCAATTAATTAGTCAGACAATAGTTAATATTGGTTTCTTGTTAAACAAGTTGTGTAAACCGACAGTTTAGTCTTTAAAATGTTTTTTTCCAATATAAGATCGGGCGACGAAGAGAGACCGTCTATAAATAAAGCCTCGTAACTTATCAAGGTGTACTTCCCACGCATGAGGCTCGTTATTGTACTTGCCACCTGTTCTGTTTCCGTTTGAGTAGAACGATAAACCGAGCGTTGAAATCGAACTCGGAAATTTGTTTGACAAAACTTAAGGCTTGGAATTTTAATATCGTGGAAAACTATTACTGAAACATCTACTCGAATTTGTTCAATTGGTTGTAATCCTGACTTGCTTCAAAGATTCCTTCGCTAGAAGAATTGTGTGAAATAGCAATTCCAGATGTGTTTTGTAATTAAGCCGTGATAAAATTATCAGAAATATTTAATCATAAATGCCATAATAATGCCAAAGGATGTTTAATCGGCAGCTCATAAGTAGCTCACTGTATTACTAACGTAATTCCACTGACGGTATGGAGAAGCAGGAATTTCAAGATGGCCCAACTTAGATACGAAGTAAATTATAGCAGGAGTGTGTTTATTGGAAAATTGTAATTGTGTAATTGTACTTCATTATTAGTATAATAGGATGAAATTCGGGAAGTTAGTAAAATTTAATATTGCCAAGTCTCTAAATAATACATTCCTTAAAAGTGCAAATTTCAAGGCAGGAAATTCGCCCTCCTAATATTCAAATAATAAGAAAACATTTATATCGGTTGTACTAACGTTGTTGTATTTTTGCCAGTAATGAAGTGTGCGATAGAATTTGATTAAAATTGTTCTCCTATTAACAGATTAGGCGTATCTGAATAGCTTACCTGCAGAATGCAGAAATCTGAAATTGTAAACGAACATCACGGTTAATAGTTTCGCGTTCGAGAACAGACTGAAAGGGGGAGACCGGGTCGAAGGGGACCAAGATCCTGACCTATGGACAGTTAATCCTTTCAAGGAGCCGGTAAATAACATCGTAAACATGGTGAAAATAAATTTTTCAAGTGCGATTCATTTTTCGTCGTTTTCAAAACTTTACTGTAAAACTGATAATTACTTCAAAGAGTGGTCTAATGACCGTAAAACTTAACCATATAAAGCTTAAAATAGGCTACATTAGATTTCTTGCGGACTGATTTTTCGGAAAAATTGATTAGAAAATATTTATTTACTTCGATAAGGCTACAAAAATACATAATTATGGAAATAAATTACTAAATAAATAATTTATCACCTGAGAGAAAATAATGAACTATATAACATTTAGGCAATACTAGATTATGCTTGCTAGACTTTTTCATCATATTTTGTATTAATATATTAAATTTTATTTGTGAATTAATTCCTGCATTTTCATTGTCATAAAGATCAAACAAAGGAATGAAAAAAAATAACTGAGGTATATATTTTTTTGGGGCAAATATAATAAGAATGATAAATAGCTAGACATTTTCGAATATTATGAACAGGTAAAATATTCCTACGAACATGGATTTTTTAATCGTTTTTCACCGTTTTTTCAAAAATTCCCGAGCGACAAATTCTTTTTATGATATACTCGTGCGCCTAATGTTTTATTCATAAAACCGCTAGTTGTTTTTCCCGCGTTTATCCGACTGCTTTAATTCAATGCAAGGGGAACAATAAATAACGATTTTGGGGTCGTTTTGTACAAATACAAGTGTTGTACAATTGTTTTTTTCGCAGCTGGCTTCCAAGGGAATACGAGCTCCTGAAATTTGGACAGGGAATATAATTGCGGAACAGTAGAATATTTAAATAATAGAAAACAGTAAGGATTAATCGGAGAGTGGTGCATGAAATCTGGATGGAAAATGGTTTTGTCGGCTTATACAAGGTAACCTGTGGTCAAATGGCCTTCTTAGGGAGGTGTAGATTGTAATATCTCAAATCGTTATTCATTTCATTGCTCCTAAACTAGACCAGTTTCTACTGTCACTGCAATAATACCGTAGTCGTTGGTCAGTCTCATATTTTGCACTTCGGTATTTTAATTTCGGTGGTTTTTTTAAGTGACGTTCGACAGCTCTAATCGGTTTCAGGCGTGGAAAAACATCAAATAGTAAATTTAAATTTTCGGCGTCGATATTGCCCAATAGCTCGTTCAAACCTCCGTTTCCAGTTACACTTCCGGGAGATTAGCGGATGCAACCGCTTTTCAAGCGCGTTGAAAACAATTTAGACAGGACAAATGCAAAATGTTCCCATAAAACGGCCAACCGGTTTAAACACGATTCATCATCTTATTGCGCAAGAACTGCAGGCGGTGTCGCAACGGGAAAACACCGTATGGGAGACCCCAATTAAGTGCAGGAAAATCATCGAGCTTCGTTAAGGAAATAATATACCAATTACAATACTGAAGAGGATTTGAAGACGTGAGAATGAAAAGGTTTCAACTTCCGATCGGAAGACCGATAGAGATTCCATTGTTTCATACATGAGACACCGATGAACGTCGGATCGATATTATTTATATTCTAAAATATCTTTAGTAATTTGAAAAATAATTTTGTTTTAAAATAATTGAGAATGATATAACAATAGTGAAGGAAAATTCTGTATATTAATAAGAATATGAGAAATAAAATTTTCATAATAGAAACTTTTTTGATATTGATGCTTGTGGGAGCACCTCCTAAAATATGAATCACCCATAAAGAAATATAGGGTTTTTTCTCACGTTTCTTAAAATTTATTTGTAAGTTCTTTGAAATTATGTATTAAAAGGAATCTGAAACCTGGAATTAAGCTTTGAAAACTCAGGGAATCAAGGTAAAGTGTGGGACCCTATCCACAAAACATTTTCCCCTCTGATCCAATCTGTCTTAATTTAAGTTGATTCTACAGTGATTAGAATTGAATGTTGTTCTCAACTGTGGATCGATTGTCCGACGTCTACCACCGTGGAGTCCCTGAGTTAGCACCGAGGAAACTGGATAACGGATAATTAAGAGGACGCCCACGTCCCTACGCAAGGTCCCTCTTTACGATGGCGGGGCGAGTGTCTGATCTTCTGTAGGTCCGATGATTGATTCTTTTATCCTTCTAATTGGCGGGTGATTTTCGAAAATGTCAAGGAAAGACGGGCAGACAGCCTCAGGAAGAAAACGGACAACAACGACCTGACAAATTGGCCGGGATACGCAACCCCAAAGGGGGTTCTCTCCGGAACAACTTGATTAACCCGTTGTATCGATACGAAGCAAAATAGAAGGTCAGGATACTGCAGTAAAACTACTGACAGGACTACTGGGTCACTCAACGAAGTATTGGCGAAAAACTACTGAAGACGGCGGACAGCCGAAACCGGTTGCGGAAGAAAACGAAATCTACGGTATTCCGACCCCTCGCAGACCACAAAACAGGTATTACAATCTAAAGCAGTAATGTATCATTAATAAAACCGCAATCAGAATGAAAATCAGTTTTCTCGCTACACTGGGTTTTCCTGTTTGGCTCATATCGGAATTCTGAAAATTGACCCCGCCGTGAAACTCTCCAATTTGCATGTTCTTGTTCCAGAATTCCTTCCAACTCTCGGCCGGTCGGAGATATTAGCGACACGCGCCGGGGCATTTTTTTTATTCCACACAAGTTTCGCAGCCTTGAAGGGAAATTACCAATCTAGAAACGGGTTATAACCGGGAGTAGAATGCGAATTCGCGTTCGGCTGCTAAAAAAGTTCCCCAACTCTCCGATACGCTGTTGCATAACACTACACCGGTTCGAATGCGAGATGCCGAACAGCTTCGGTACAGATTCGTGGTCGGGAGCTTGTACGTGGAAAATATTTTTGATTTTTCTCTCTTTTGCCCCAGGCTAGAACGGTTTCGACTTTTCAACGTCGCCAGTGGGCGTGAAAGTGCCAACGGGATGCTTCACCACCACGCTTAAGTACCTCAATGGTGATGGCGAAAAGCCGAAATATCTTAGACGTATTCTCTAGACTATAACCCTTTGTGAAACTTCTCGAATAAAAATCTCGCAATCATCCTTACACTAAATCCTGTAACCATGTAAATCATAGTATTTATTGACCAGAAACAGCTGAAAAGAAGAAATCTACCATAAATGCCATAATCCCATACAGTCTCTTATTTTTATACCAGACTGTGAAGAACTGTTTTCACTAATAAGAATCGACGATATATATATGTTGTTGTTGTTTTTCAATCCGACTACAGAATGTAGCCCAATAACAAGATCTTAAATTAAATTATTGGGCTCGTACAGTTTAAACTGTCCGTCTAAATTTGGCCAACAGCTAAGAGAGTTCCTGAGGTCGGTGTCGTTACTGAACCAGTTTCTTCGACACCCTACAATTCGACTGACGCAATAATAATTTGAAGGTCCTTGGCGGTCCTGAAAAAAGAAAAGAAACTTCAGAGAGAGTCATCTAAAGGAGGCGTTTCGAGTTTCTAAATCTTAGAACTTATGCCCAATTAAATAATAAACTACAAATAATGACTAGCATTGAATACAATGTTAATTACGGGAGGTTTATATGGTTACAGGTTAATGATGTTACTTTAATTTGAAAATTTATATGAGTTAATAATTACATGAGGTAATATACCCTTGGATCTTATCCATTGTTCAGCATTCAGTATCATAAGTATAGTATTTGGGGTAACAGGTGGTAAAACGACCCAATTCATGGCTCTTCAGGGCCTACTCCTGAAGTAATAAATGTCTCATTTTTCGGTAGCAAAGTTGACTTTCCCTTCAGTGAAATGAGCCCAATACAAAAAGGATTTCGCAAACGTTTTACTGTCCGTGCTAATATCGTAAATAATATTTAACACCGAGGTCTCTGTTATATATGTGTCGCCCTCCTGGCAGGATTTCCAGCCGTGATAAATTATTGCGCAACCTAATTTCATGAGGCATAATCAGAGTACGGATTTCGGCGTAGATATCGAGGCAGAATATATGACGGGGAACGAACGACTGAAATGAGATATTTCAGTGGAATGTCCCCTGGCACCGTTTACTGCCGGCGTAAATTCGTAGCATTTAAGGCCGTTCGCATTCGAAACGATTACGCGCAATGCAGGGAAAATTATTATAGAACAGGTGTTGCTAGTTACGAAAAAAATGACGTAATTCCTCGGTAAATGGTAAAACGCCGGTTTAGATTATCGGACGGCGATTTTGTGAGGTTTTCACGTGTGCAATTTCTGGACAATAACTGGCAAATAGTGGCGAAAGAATGCCGATCCTTAGAGAGTGAAAAACTCAGAAATAAGTGCACACTTGTACGCGCTAGAGCCAGAAATCAACCCGCATAAACGCATTCAGTATTCACGATCCCCTCCTCTCTTACCAGACTTAGGAAGCACTACTCGCTCGTTGTAAGTAAGCCCTATCAATCGATTAAAACTGCGAATTTCAATACAACTTAAAACGTCAAAAATCCTCCACTCACGACTCACGTCTCCACAGCCTTGGTCCTTTCTTTCCCCAGAATTCAATTATCTCCGGACAAGTGGATAAAGGAGTTCCGAGAAGAGGTTCTTTACTAGATAACTGGGAATCCGAGATGATGATGGTAATAAATTAGTCCAGACGTCCATTTTAAAAGACCAGACACTTTATAATAGTAATAGGTTTATTATAAAATCGAATTTTATAGATGAACACGCCAGAATTGAAACGCTGTTTGATTTTCTTCTGTGGACACTGTAGGATCTCATACACATTTCTGATCTCATACCCCATATTCTGGTAGGTAAAATAATTCTTCCGCGCAATTACAGTAAAACCTGTGATATACAAAAGAACAATGGGCTTGTAACGGCGTCACGTATTGTCAACGACGAGTTGGCCGAATAAATATTTTCGCAGTTCATTTTCCAGGTATCGATTTGAATATTTGTCTTATCGGGGTTCGCCGGGCAAATATGTTTTTGTTCCAGTTTTCAAATCGTAATTTTTAAACGCGGATTTCCAAACAGCTTTTTTTTCTCTCTCTCTCTCTCTTTTTTTATTGCAACAGTTCGAGGGATGACGGGGGGGTGGCAGGGAGGGAGGGAGGGTCCCGGAGAAAACCGGTTCACCGAGAGTCGTGTGTGGGGTTTATGACGGAGTGGGGGCGTTCTGCGGAGAGAGAGAGAGAGAGAGAGAGAGAGAGAGAGAGAGAGAGAGAGAGAGAGAGAGAGAGAGAGAGCGAGAGAGAGAGAGAGAGAGAGAGGGAGACCTGCCTGTCTGTGTTTTAACAAAAGGCCGCCCTTGAGATGAATTTCGAGTCCGACGCGAAAATAGCCTCGGAACGGGCCCCCCTTACCACCTAATACCACCCCGCCTTCCGTTGCGAAACGGAGTCATTGTACGGCCGTATTCATTTCGCCGGTCGATGAATGATTACTGCAAATAACACGAACGGCGGCCGAGAAACTAATCGCCAGAAACTTAATTCGGGACTGGTTTAAAGAATTTAAAAATTATTTTGACTTTTGCACAGGAATGGGGTTGTAATTAATTCGGGACCTAAGACGTCAAGATAACGGCTTTCAGCAATTACCTATAGGACGTAGAGTCACTGTCATCGAACAGGGGGGAAAGATCATTTTAGAGAACGGATCCTGCCCGTAATCCACCAATTTACTGACGGAAGATCACGAGAATCATGATTGTCACTAACTTGCGGTAAGATCGCGTGATGTTGTGGGAAGAACATCGTTTTGCAGCAGGGGTTGACCGCCCGCTGTTCCGGGAAACCTCCTGAATTGGAAGTGTTTTCGCCCTTTCCTCCTGGGGCCCTCTTCTGCTTGCGACATTTCTGAACTCTTACTGATTCCAGAGTAGATCGACTTGTTGAAAAACCTATCGAGTCAATAAATAATATACTACAGCCAAGAGTTAATTCCACACACTTTTAAATAGTTTAGAATACCTGTTTTGTGGTCTGCGAGGGTTGGAATACCGCAGATTTCGCGTCTTTCTGTCTCCTCTCGCTGGTTTGGTCTTTTGCTAGCAAAATCTACACTTTTCAATAATTACTTGCACGCAAGCAGTTCACTTTACAAGACTGCTTTCTCAGTTCCAATCAATTAGGACCAGCTTCCTCTTTCCCGAATCCCACGGTTTGTGATTGGACCTGATTTTTGTAAAAAAATCTCTCGGAGTCCGACTTCGAAAAAAATTAACCCGAATCGCCCTCTTTTAATAACTCCGTCACGACATCGGGGGCTTAAGTGTCCGGCATGACATTAAAATAAATGTCCCTAAGTTTTCGGTAATAAATTCAGCTCGTCCTGGAATAAGTAGAAAGTTGCAACTGTAAATTATCATTTATATGGAAAGGATTTCTGTATTTACCCTCTGAATGCGTTTCCGAACCGGTCGCGGGTACGGGTAATATTAAACGGTTCCAGAAGTCGCGGATTTTAAAAATGACTGTTAATTATAATCAATTTCTGCTTTCCAACACTCACTCATTGGACGAGAAAATGGAAACGCTACCTAATTACACTTTGCATGTTGATAATTAGGTGCACAATCGTGGTGCACCTAATTCTTACTTAAATCTATGTTCGCTTAGAACATAAAAAATACGAACAATTTATAGGAAATTCCTTTAACTACAAGCAAAGGTCATGCGTGAGTATGGACATTTATTCCAAAAGCCATTCGTGTTTTTCTCCTGTATCACACCCAGTACTTTTATTGCTGGGACATCGCTAATACTAGGAATTTTTGTGTGCCTCCTCTGAAGGATATTCCGATTCTCACGTATAAAAATCCGATTCACGATGGATAAAAACATAACAAGAAAGGACGAATATCATAAAAAACAGACTGAGAGCAGGACATACAACACTGACACACTCTTATTAGGCCTACAACAAGCCCATATCAGTGAAACATATCTTAATAGAATGTAGAAAATGTAAATAAAACAAAGAGGAGAGTGGCGAGGAATAAAAATGGATATAATATAAAATAAATAGGAGAACAACGAAGGAAAAATAATAGACTGTGGAAAACACAAACCTATATCGACTAATGTAACCTCGTCGCATATCGACGACCAGGACCATTGCGCGACATATAATTACAGAGAGACAAATTCTTACCTTCAATTAATAAATTAAAGTTTAAGGACATCAGTATTGGCCAGCGAGGAGGATCCACTTGTTGCCAACAGTCTTATCTACCTTTAAAAGCCTGGACAAAAGCTCGAGCCGACCTTAGGCAAGATTTCAAAGGGTGTACACTTTTCTTGCCCGGTTGGCAACTGCATCTCTCTGAGCGAGATAACATCTCTCGGGCGACGTGGGCGTTCGCGTTACATAAATTAGGCGCTCTTAGAGCTGCGCCGCATAGCAATTATCGCGGTATCCTTGAATCAAAAGGCGTAATTTAAGATATCAAACGTTGTTTAAACGCATCACCAAGGAAGGTTATATTTCGGCCTGTCTTCAGACAATTAATGATCTGCTGGCGGATTATACGAAATCATTTCGAAGCATTATTTGAAATGTTTTCCAAAAATAATATCCAAATCTGAGATTGAACGAATGAGCTCATTGGTGATAGGATATAATTGAGAAAAAAGAAACTACCTCAAGAATGATACAATCGGTCTACTGGATTAGTTTCTTAATCAAGTTAATTGAAAGGAAATTTATGGATTATTAGATGAATGAATTCCGATTACAATCAATCCGATATGAACCATTCGGCGTCAGTGATGAAATAAGTGCGTTAACTTGAAGATGTAATTTAGTACGCTCAGCATTACTGTAACACAATATGAATGAATCATGAATAAACCAAATTAATGCATTGAATGTTTAATATATTTTTTTAATTTATAATAGAATAAACCTCATTATAAGAGAATAGGAGACTGGAGATAGCTATTGCATATTTATGAAACTAACCGACTGAGGCGAAATTAATTAATTCACCACCACAATATCATCATCACACACAATATCAACGCTGCGTTTCCGATAGTAAGTTTTAAGTTAATCGTACAGTTTTCGTTTCAGACTAATCCAATCGATTTGTAATTTGATTGAAAATATGAGACCGAATGAAGTTTCTTGCTTCAAACTTACTTCAAACCGGATCATTAGAAATAGATTACTTCAATTATCGATCTAATCACGGTAATGTCCAAAGTCCGTCTCATCGACTTGGAGATAAAAATCTACGAATTGCCATTTTCAAACCAGAATTTCAGATTTTGTAATACTGATATGGTTTTGTTTTTTCATATAATTAAATTAATTTTTGATCATTTCTCCCGTATTTCCAGCTTGTTATATTATTCGAATTAATTACGAAACTTTTAACGAAGGCAACATTTTTTCCAAATGTTTTTATACAGCGCTGAACGTCTGCCATGACTCGGCTTAAATACAACGATGGACGGCAGGCGACAATTTTAATCAGTCGAAGGTCGATACAGAGAGAGATATTGGCGAATTGATACACAGTGCTGTATTATTATAGATCGGTTTATGTAACAAGGGAGCCGTGTCAATGGGACAGACGGCCCACTCGTTTGACCCCCAGGGATTTCCCTCGTTCTTTGAATAGGATGTTAGACAAGGTCCCCAATTAGCATGTTCAAACACACCTTCGAAAATTCCTCCTGCGAGAGCGACCTTTATAGCGACGGATTAATTTCCATTGTCGCCTGCGGACAATACCGCGAAGCGGTCCAGGTTTTAACTGATAAATGTTTAAATGAGATTTGGAGAATTGTTTCTGCGACGGATTTTAAATTTAATATTGTTTCTTTGTCACGGATGACTTGGCGTTGTTGAGGCGACACGAATTGCTGGGTACACGCCTTCAAATATTTATGATAGCTCCATTTCTTTTTTCTAATTTATCTCCTTTGTTTTTATCAAACTAATTTGAAATTGGTTAATTTTGAAACTGCACAATAATCCTATGCTTTACGTGACATATAAAGACAGTGGAAGTGGTATGGTTGGATCATGTCACAAAGCTTCAGTAACGAACCTTTATATTATCCCAATTATACCATCTACAATGACCTCAAAGTATTGATTTAACAGACTCTCGTTATCTTTACTGACTTTTCCCACCGTTCTAATTGTTCATTCCGACGTATTCTCTCGACGTGAACGGAGAAAAGTTATAAGAACGATTCGCCGGTTATAATATTCTGAAATGGACACAGAAATACGGGTTCTAGAGGAAGGTTAAAGCCAGAAAAGAGCCACGGTCTAGAAACATCCGGGCTGACAGTGGGTTGAAATCCAACGGAATTACACTCTACTGCAGTTCTAAAACAGTCACAACTGAATGGAGGGGACTCCATCCAACAATAACTACCATAGTCTACGATAAAAGTCTAACATTAACATTCGGTTAATCTTATATTTCACTTAAATAAATACACGTCAGTCTCCTGTCCTTAATTATAAACTCCGTTCCATTGTTCTTGCACCGACCTCTCGCTGCAAAGCAGGCTGAAAAGTTCCTGGGATGCAATTTTGGTTTATTGTAAATTATATCAATTTGAATAAATTATCTTGTATCCCATTTTTGAATCCTAAATTCGTAAATGAAAACTAACAACAAAAATTGATGGAAACGAAACTTGAAAAAAGAAATGGCCTCACCTAATAAAATCAAGGTCGTAAGATAACTGATGCAGCACTAACCACACAAATAATTGAAACTCTCAATTTTTAATAGTGGCGGGAAAACAAAATAACAAAAAAAAATAATAAATTAATAATTATATTTCAAATCATGCTCATTTTTATCAACAGGGCAGAAAAATGTAAATAAGTTTAAAATGACTATAAAATATTTCAATGACTTCTGCAGTATTTTCTTGTTACTCAAGGTGACATTCGAAATCATTAATGTTAACAAACATAGAAACAAATACTACTTACTTTAAAACACTTACACTAATATTTGAATAAAATTGTAAAATATAAATAACAAAATTGCACAAATTGTTTGGAGGGAATATGATTAGTGTAATCCTTAAGATATATTATAATATATGTTATATAGAAATAATGACTTCTATAACTTGTATACATGTCTACCAATCCATAAAAATTATTACCAAAAATAGAAATATTTGATGATACATATCCATAAAATGAGATGTGGAGAAACAAAAATGGTATATTAATAAAATATACTAATCACTTATTGTATTCCAAAGTATATACCATATGTATAGTACTAGAATACATATACATTATTTGAAAACCAAGTTCATTATAGTATTCTGTGAGTTTGTATTTGGCATCCTAATACAAAAGTTGTAAATTAAAAATTGGCATTTCATCAACTTCATTCCTCTCAAGTTTTGTTATCATTGTGCCAAAATATTATTGTTCGGGCATTTAATTTACTGTATATACATTTTTAGACTTGGCAATACCACCTGAAAATTCATCACTGTCGTGATTTTCATTTCTCATTTATATAAGATACTTCTTTCCGGAAACTTGAATTTTCTTCTCAAATGACGGACATCTAATTGGTGTATTCATTTTATAAAATGGATTCAGGGAATACTGAAAACACGAGAAATCAATAAAACAAATAAAATTGTATTAGATCATAGGTCTCAAACATATCAATGCTATCTGTTAGGCTTATCGGTGAAGACCGGATACCTGTTGCTCTGCATTTGACAGATCCAGAACTTCAGTTCAAATGACATATATTCCAATAAATCTAGATATATTTAACCTATAGTTTATAGAATTATTCTCAACTCAAAAAATAAATGACAGATTGTAGTAACTATACGAAATAACACTAAAAATATTGGAGTTGTCAAGGTGTCATGGTTTATTTATATTAAATTTAAAAAATGGTTTTGGGACTCAATAGTATTTCTGGTTCTGTAAAATAGACATTCATGAATAGACTTACTTTGATGAACAGCTCGTAAACCTCTGTGAAAAAGTTCTTCAATCCGTCCTCGTTTTTATTATCGTGTACCATTATGAAACGCATTCGGCTGGCGGTTACAAAAGCAGACACAAACCATTGGTTGAATTTATCTACGGATTTCAAGAAGAGGTTGTTGGTCTTCCACATATGTTCATCAACGAGGTCCAAGGCGGCGTGGGCCACGAACTGGTTCAAATGTCTGTTTTCTTCCTTTTGCTAATTCAACAGGATCGGAGGTTCGTAAAATTAAAAAAAAAACACGTTAGAGCGGAAATTTTGAATATTTACCTTTACATCTTTGTTGGTCGGTAAAAATTCCATTTCAAATATTGGGTTGTCTCCGTGACCAACAATTACAAAATAGTAATTTCCAACGGACATGACTTTTGGGCTGGTGACATTAAATATTACAACCTCTCAACTGGTTACAAACCTTTCACTCTGCCATATCTATTGTACTCACATATCAGCTACAAGTGAAGTAATGAACGTCAAAACACTGTACCCATAATATTTTACGATTTTTGTCTATGATATTTTGTTCAAAACTAAAAAATTAACATTAACCAGTGAAATATTTTTAACAATTTAATTTTTCTATACAAGTCCAAAAACGAAAATAAGTAGTAAAACATATTAGTTGGCATTTATGAATGTACTACTAAAAACCATATAAAAATTAGAACGTTTTTGGCTTCTGCAGCAAAAATATTTTCATCAAATTAAACCAGTAACCATTTTTATTGAAAAATTTTTGTATACTTTTATTCTGGTACAGTTGAGTTATTTTATCCACGTACTTATCTTATGTTTTATATTTTCATACGTACGAATTGAGGATGAATGAATAAGGATAATATTAGAAATTGGTAGGCATATTTGTTTCCTTTTTCTGTTTGTATTATTGGCATATTACATTGCATTAATTATATTAAAATATTCGATCGATAAATATATAATTTACAAAATCATTACGAACTAAATTATTAGGAAATAAAAGTTAACAAAATTGTATAAAGCATATAGTGGAAAATTTACAATGTACAGTATCTATTCAAAAAACGTCAACCATTTGAGAATATAACTGGCGTTTCCACTACGTTTTGAAATGTTTATTTTGGTGAACCTACACTAGGAACAATTAAATCCATTTAACATTTTGTCTTTAAGAACAACTAGAGATTAAGATTGTGAAGATTTTATTGATAAGGCAACATTATAACTGTTTTCCTAATTATAAATTTAGGACTATAAGGATGAATAATACTTTAGATGCAGAGAAAATTATTTCAAGATTATTTTTCCTGTACTATATTACAAATTTATATGACGTGTAACACAATGCAATACTCTGCAATAAATTAGATCTCTTCACAACAGAAATAATATTTGTGTTAGATTTGGTCCCTATCCAAAGAAACCATTTATTATTTCGTACCCTTAGTAACAACATAAGGAATAATGTTAACATGTATATATACTACCAAGATACGTTTTTTATTATTAAATTGTTTATTGGTTATTATACAATAAAATCTATAAATAACAGTTGTTTACAATATTTTATTATGAAGATTACATAATAAATAAAAGCAAATACTGTTAAAATCTGTTTATATACACATTGTTGCTTGATACTTATTTAAGTTAGGCGGCCCACTAGAGATAAATTGTTGCTTCTTTACAGAGACAAAATAAATATATCATCCTCAAGACGTGGAATGGATTATTACCAGATGTTCCAATATTGTATATAAAAATAATAGCAGTTTACTGTGAGTTTTAATTTATTATTAAATATTTATTCACTCTAGATGCTTCTGAATTTATCAGGATTTCTTCTTAAACTGAAGAGATATTTTCTACAAGAAATAGATGATTCAGGAGAACATAATAATATATTAATTAATTTATTTTATTATGAAAGATATTATTTATTTATAAAATTAGTATAAATAATATGTCTCGGAAAAAACGGGAAACAGCTTTCATAATTACCATTCGAATTACCAGCTTCTAATTACAATTAGATTTTCTTTGAGCTGATTACTAGCCCATAAATAATCGAGATATTCTACTGTGACTCTGGTTTACTATTACAAAATAGTAATTTCCAACAGACACGATATTTACGCTAGTCACATTAAATGTTACAACCTCTCAGCTGGTTACAGTTCGGCATCCCTTACACTCACCCATATCTATTCTACTCACATATCAGCAACAAGTGAAGTAATGAACTTCAAAATATTGTACCCATAATATTTTACGATTTTTGTCTATGATATTTTGTTCAAAACAAAATAATAAATTAAAAATAACAAAATAAAATTAACAGGGTGAAGTATTTTGTTTTATGATTCATTTTTAATTTCTAGCTTTGAAGAACTAATATAGCTAAAGTAATGAACTTGACAATATTGTATCGGTAATATTTTCATTTATCTTTGATTCAGAAATATCAAATTAGCATGAAGCAGTGAAATATTTCGAACAATTTATTTTTCATTTATGAAGATTATTTAGATTGCATAATATGAAATAATAGTCACATTTTTTTAAATTTACTAGTTTTATAGATTGGTCTCATCTGATACATCCTCGATTAATATTCTCTATACATAAATGGTCAGTAAAAATTACTATCCTGATGTGTTTCTATATTCTTTTACTGAAGTTTTGAAGACCAGTTTATAAACCCCTGTCGCTAGTAGTATGCTGTTAGTTTTACATCGGTTATTGTGATTAGATAGAGTTAGAACGTTTTAATTGTCTTTCATAGAAACCTAAACCAACAACAAAAAAAGTAGAAATAATATTTTAATATATTCGGCATTCATATTATTGATTAGTATTACCGACATTGGCGAAAAAGTCTAAATAGATTTAAGAATACGAACGCTCTTAACAGGCCCACTCAAGGTGCCTGTGGGAATAATTTAATCCCAGTGTAAGGAATTGGATTCAAATTGAGTTTCTAAATTTTCTGATGGATAAAATCTGCCACACAGTTTGATCCTGGAGCCATGCTCGATTGCCTTCCACCATTTTTATTTTATACTTCCCTTTTTCCACTTTATTTTCTCCTTTTCTTGACCGATTTTAACAATTGGTCCACCTCGCAATGCACCTACCTTCTTTTACTGTAATGTTGCTTACCCAAATTTTGAAATTACGTTTCGAAAGTACAGTTTCTAAACTCTAGTTAAGAGAGTCCAACAATTTATTTTCTTTATACTTCCTCCCGACTAGTCAAGTCATGACATAGTAATATTTAAAATGTAGAGTTATTTGGACGATATTTGGAAAGAGATTATTACAAAAGGCGAATAAATTATTACCACAACAACTAAAGAATGGTATCGCTAGAAATATTGAATGCAATTCACGCATTTCATGCATGCATATGCTTGACAGTTACTAGAGATTATGCCCATTATTCTGATAGGAACGGATGCTCAATTATCATTTCCAGACAGTTAGTTGTTTCAAACAGCCGTGTAGGTACAACTACATATTGTTAATTTAAAGTTATTCCATGGTTGACACCAATCAATAGAAGTCACTCGTCCACCCACCCAGAGCGCATACCAGTCTCGTTTCTGAAACCGACGGCATCACTCAAGGTTGTCTATAATTTTTACACACTACAGTTTTTGGTCATAGTATTAAAATCTCGTTTATAATTGGTTATTGCAATGAATGCGAGTTTCCAATCCTCCTAATAGAGTATATGGAATTTTTAAGATCACCTATCTCTTTGTGTATTTTCTATTGATTTAAACAAGGATTAATTTTGACGATTAATATAGTGGTACACCTCTAGGTGGCCCCGCCTAGAGCTACATCGCCTTCCGCCCCGGTTACGAGCAGAGGTAGCTGCCTACGAGGTTGGTACAGCGGCCCTCGCATTTCGGATCCTGCAGTTCGGGCTGGAGACACTCGTCGACGTCCTGGCAGGTCCTCCAGTCCTGGGCGAGGACGTAGCCCTGGGGACAGGTGCAGAACGCCCCCGACCTCGTGTTGATGCACATGTGGGAGCAGTTGGCCGAGGCGCAGGAGTCGCGGGGGCGGCAGCTCCTCCCGTCGGCCCCAAGCTCGGTACCCAGCACTGTCGTGCAGCCGCACTTGTAGCTGCCCCACTTGTTCTGGCACTCGCCCTGGCATGGACCGTGCCCGTTCCTCAACAGGCACTCGTTCACGTCTGTTCAAAACATCAAATATGTTTAGATTTTTATTTATTGTAAGTCAAACTTTAAGGTATAGCTAAGATAATGGAATGTCTTAAGCCACCGTAAGTGTTGGAATTTTTTGACGAGCAGATCTCTAGACAGTGGTGTTTCTGTCTCCTCTCGCTGGTTTGGTCTTTTGTTAGACCGGTTTCGGCTGCTCGCCATCTTCAGTAGCGGTGTTAGTCACTGTTGGCACTTTGGATGTTTTTCGGGCACAAGTGAAAGTGACAGTGAAGTGAGGATGCCCGAAAAACATCCAAAGTGCCAAAGACCAAACCAGCGAGAGGAGACAGAAACACCACGAACCTACGGTATTCCAACCCCTCGCAGGCCACAAAACAGGTATATTAAAATAGATGGTATGTTGAGGTCGTGTTGAATAATTACAATTATACTAGCGGAATTGATTTGACAGGATTACTAGTCCATAATTTATCAAATGCAGTACTCTTTACCCAAACACTTCCTGCGGGATGAGTCCAACCTAAATCCAGGCGGGCAGTGGCAATAATACGATCCCGGCGTGTTGATGCAAAGACCCTCGCAACCGCCGTTGTTATCGAGGCATTCGTTTTTGTCTGAAAAAGGACCAAATTCCATTTTGAATAATTTATTCGTTCATCCCATCGAATCCCCTAAACTGGCACCATCAAAATCGACAGCGTATGCCCTCCTGAGTAATTTTACCTGCGGTGAAGTTCCTCCGGGTGACCTTGAGGACGGAGTTCTTCCAAGAGGGTATCCAATGGTAGAACTGCCTGATTTCGTTGTCCTCCTCTCGGTCCGAATGGCTGGGCGTGTCTGTAATGTGGAAACTGTCCGGGGTCACCGACTTCTCCTTGCCCCTGGTCATGTACTCGACTCCGGAGGACTCGGGCGCCATGTTCTGGACGATGTCCATCTCCTCATTCACCTTGATCACGCCCTCCAGCTTGCGCTCCTCCTCCGCCGGCTGTTTCTCGGCCACCTTCGCCACTTTCTCTTCCCCTTTGGTCATCCCGCCAGCGACTTTATGGTCCATGACGACTATCGAAATGCCGGGGACCGTTTGACCGCGCGGACTCACCGTAGTGTTGGGCTCTTTCTGCTTGTTGCCCGCGTCTTTGGCCTTCCGATCTTTCTTGTTCTTGTTCTGCTTCTTCTTTTTCTTCTTCTTCTCGCCCTTTTTGTTGTTGTTCTTGTTGTTTTTCCTCTTTCTCTCGATGGGTTTCGACTTGGAGGCAACGTTGGACTTCAGGGCCTGATCTTGTTTATGATTGGACAGCCATTCCTCATAATTTGCCCAAGGCCACCAAACGTTCGCCTTTTCCTTCTTTTTCTTCTTCATTCCTTTCTTTTTCTTCTTCATTACTTTACCTGAAAAATATAGACAACAAAGATATACAATTTGTTCGCACAAATCGCAAATGTATTAAAGAAATTTAAGTTTTCTAATTCGAATTACCGGATTACACAGCTACATCATCTGTGGGACAGAAAACTAATAATTTGAAAGTTTAAATTTATATCCTCTGGAAGTGATGTCAAGAAAAAAGCAATAGTGTAAGAGTAAGAATGAATCCTGCAGAATAACTCGCAGAACAAATCTTTTTAAAGACAGCAAAACTTTTACTGCGATCCTCCGTCTGCACCGGCCGGTTTATTTTGCGTAATATCGGTTTCTGCTTTTCGCCATAGTCTGTAGCGTTCAGTCAATCGGGGTGAAGTGGCCCGTTCTTGTCGGGCAAAACGCTCTTCAAGATTCAAATATTCCGTTTAATAAATTTCAATTAATTTTAATCAATAATGAATCAAATTAATAGTCTATTGGAGTACTAACTTTCCGGCGGCGGTTTCGCTGTTGTCGCCGTCCCGTTGAGCACATAGTTGCCGGGATGCCAACTGAAACATGAAAGGACGTAATGAAAGTCTGATCTGGGAGTGGAAAATCTAACTTGTTCTTATTCGAATCCCACGTACCGGAATAATGGTCTGCTCGGAAAATGCGACGGTGCCAGGCTGTGATTTATTGGTATGTTGTGGCCTTCGCTGTACGCTAGTCCGCTCAGTCTTCGCACCTGGGAAAACCTTTCAGCCTCACGACTCTGACAGTGCTCTGAAAAGTCAATACCATTCGTTTCTTAATAAATCGTCTAATATTCCTCAACAAATATTGGAGACATGAACTATGTTTCAACACTCTAAAGTCTTATTTTATTCTCTACTATAGGCTAAATTCTATTATTAACATATTTCACGAATCGTATATCAGAAGTGAAAAGCCCCTAGATCCAAGCCTTAAATGGGAATGGATAAAGAATGAAAAAAAATCTTGAATATACTCGAGCATACTCGTCTCATTCTTCTTTCAACCACATCTCGTTCCTTATGTAGACATTTTCATAATAACGAGTCAAATCTTGTTCCTCCTATATAATAAATGAATTACGCCTTAGCGTTTTCTTACTAATAAATAATGTTATTCATTTTTTCTAACATCAATTAATCGGTAGATAGCTTAATAATATGTTTAGAGTCTTTTAAATACAGTGTCATAAAATAATTAGATTAATAATTCTTGCAGCATTTGGCCACGATATAAAATACTGGACGCAGTAAAAGACAAAGGCTTGAAAAATACAGTTCTGGTCGCTGGCCATCAGAATCATATTTTGAGATATTTCAGGTGAAGACGGAGTAGCCGAAAATCGGCCGATTCCATAACCTTTCATGTTTCCATAACCTGTCATTATTTTTGGTTTGAATCGATCGATAATGTCTGTCTCGTGTTTACTTATAACGGCTGGGTAGTGGTTCGGAAGGCTGGGACTAGGGTGAATCATTATGCTGGTTGATTTCTGGCTCCGGGCCGTGCGCGCGTTTATTTTTCTCCCTGTTCCCATTGTGAAAGCCTCGGGCATGCTTTTTCTTGTCACTACTCGTCAGTTATTGTCCAACACTTCAGTCTGAATGCTGTGGCGCGAATTTGTATTTTTGAATTAACGTATTATTTACGAGCATAAGAGGTACGTTTTTTAGCAAGACAAAATATACAGGATTTAAATATTTTTTCTACGCACCCTTGTCTACGACGAATCAGGGAACAAAGAGACAAATTTGGTTTTTTCAGTTGATAAACCATGAGATTATTAAACGTCTTTAAATGATTTAAAGCATCGTCAACATTAAATTGGATTTAAACTATTATACTTAATAAATATATCTTGCCTTTAAACAGAGACACATACATTTCTTTTTAGGATTACTGAACTTCCTATACCAAAAAAAAACTGAAAGTCACTGATGATTAAGTCGGGAAAAGGGGGTAATTCGGAAATAGACCGAAACCAGATCGCAATTGCAAAATTGGTCAGCTCCCACACAACAATCGTAACTGTACAAGTGGCCGGCGTGTTCGTACGCCCTCGTGATTACAGTGCATTATCGGCTCTTAATGGGCGCCGGTTCTGAAAATGAAAATAGGAGCAAAAACGAGGCCGGAGGTAATCATACACCGGGGCCCGGGGATTGGAGCTTTCGACATTGTAATGGCCGGGTCCGGGATTATGGCCCGCGGCAAATCTTAAAACGATACCCTTCCGGCCAATTGTTTGCACTGGCTAAGTGATACGATTAAATTATTTCTGCAGGCGCCTACCGTACGGAGGCCCCGTTAGGCGGGGCCTACCTTTCGCTTTTTCACCGTCCCGGCTCAATTAGACCGGTTTCGGCTGTTCGCCATCGTCGCATGGGACTGAAGCTACTGATAAATCAAGACCGGTTGAGCTTAGGACCGAGTGAAGACAAGTGTACACTGTATTCATTAGTATCGAAACTTATTAACAGTGAAGATAATTATTTGACTTGTAAATACCGTTTTGTATATATAATGTTTTAAACAAACACATGGTATAGTATTGGTGTATATTCTTAGACGTGTCAGATCTGCGTCCGATTGCATTGGTTGGACTCAGTGTATTTGCAGAACGGATTTCATTCTTACTGCTACATAAATGTCAAGTCCCCCCCTTTCTCTCTCTCTCTCTCCTCCAAGGAGTAGAGCTTGGGAACGTTTGCCAACTTAGTTGAGGCAGGATGGTCGAGGAGGGAGCTTAACGGCTCATTTAACAGCCGACCGTTAACTTTCTCCCAACATAAAGCCCCTTCCGCGCCATCAGACATATCTCTGATGTGTTTAAATAAACATAAACTATGATTAATAGGAGAACGACCAAGATAAGGTGTCCTACATTAATAAACTATAAAGATGGCATAGTTGGTTTCATGTATGGCATATATTAGCGTATATATATATTAAATCCTACTAAAGTAGGAAAGGACCAAGCAAATTCAACGCCAGACGGTAATGGACCCTTCATGAAGAAACGGCCGAATAAAAACTATTTAGTACTGCCAGACAGAAAATAATTTGTTCCAAGAGACTGGATTTGTGAGCGGGAGTCAGTATGGTGACAGACTAAAGCTATCTATTTGAATAATGGACAGTCATTGAGCCCTTATTAGCTTTACAAAGCCATCGGTCTTTGCGGGGAGCTGTTCGCGAATAATTGAAGAAGTTGAAAATTAAAAATTCCTGAAGGAAAAAGTACAATGTCCATCGCCCGCTTTCGGCGTTCTCAGTATTTCTCCCGAAGATGAAGATTAATGGCGGTCCGTATAATAAGGTGTAAGCGCCCATTAATTTGTATCTGGAAAGTTGAATACATTTATCGTAATAGAATCTAAAATGCCGGAATAATTATTGAACATTTTATATTTTCAGTCCAAAGGAGACGCTGGGAATTTGGGTCGTTTGGTCGGCTTCTCGATGTCGTATTCCGTGAAATAGATTACCGAACGAAATGCCCTAATAAAACGATGAATAATTTCACTGAACAGTGTCATTAATTTATATAACTACATTTCATAATTAATCGGACGATAGGTTTCATATAGCAGACGAGGGAATAAACTACATGAAAAGTCGTTATGGTATTCCGATTGTGAAATCGAAATGTCGATTCTGGGGAGGAGGTGATCGACAAAAACAAAATGAGACAACATTGAGACTGTCGCCCAAATTAAAATGCCCACCGCGAAATACGTACGACATAATTTTCGCTGACAGGCAACAAGGAGCTGGGAATAAGATTGGGGTCGTTGCGGTGGGCTTTGGGAAAAGGTTCGGGGCCGATTAATAATGAGATCGGCCGTTAGCTGGGCATAATGCGGCTCACGATATGCAGACCGCTCACTTCGCTCCCCTCTCAAGGAGAGCGCGGATAGAGCAACTCTCTTAAACCTCTGCAACACGAAACAAGAAAGTATCACTTCCCTAAGTCAACTCTGTTATGCGAAACTTCGTAGTTACGTTCACAATTTCAGTTCGAACAATTATCCGAAAGCTTGAGACACTGTCGTATAGGCCGCAAGTACGCGCTTTATTCAAGGGCTGCACTGACCAAGGTATACACTGATTATGTTATATAGTAACTACAAAGTCCAATTGAATCCCTTCGTTTTCCGAAAATCGATTGATCGGCTTTCCCCATCGTCAGTAGGGGATGGTCGTAACACTGTTACAACACTGCACTGTTACTGTGCAGACAGTATATGCTCCCGGTCATCACGGCAGTCGAAAATTTCCTTTTATGTTATCCATTAATAACAGATGGCAGCAATCTATTTCCAATATACGAAATGTATCGCACGAATTTTAAAATTCGTTTATCGTACTAACTGAACCGAAACTCAGTCGGGCACAGCGTCGAAAAAATTGAGAGGACAGAAAATACAAACGGCTCGGTTTCATTTCATATTTTTGCGATTTTACACTTTAACCGGGACACCTTAAAATTTCGTGCGACCCGATTTCGGGGCACGAAAGAGAAAAAAAAATAGTATTTCGGCCAATTGTGCAATTCCGAAACTGCTTCGCGCTAATCAACCGGTCCGTATGCAAAACGAGTTGACCTCGGTGTTTTACTTGGGACTGATTTTTATTTCCAGCCGCCGTATATATATTCCAGGCAGTGAATTAAAATCCTCGACCGAATTTGACTCCACGCATTCATCATCCTTTGAATACAACTAGATACACAGAAATGGTACTCTGAATAAACACCCCGCGCGGGCGATTTTTCTTTGGCAAACATTTCGGGAGCAAAGAAAACCATGAAAACCCAGTGTTAACACTAATTTTATATGAACTAGGATAATATTGCCTGAAATCGTGCGCATATTAATAAAAGACTACAAAAAAATATTACCGCAAATATTTAATGGGAGCTTTTGGGCAATCATTTCTTTGATGTCCATTTCAATATTTGTTGTTGCATTTTACCCTAGAAAATACTCTATATTTCACCGGATCTCTCACTAAGTTTATACTCCACTTAAGGTCGTAAAATTGCAACATTTTGTATTGAAATTTTCATTAACAGGACGTCTCCAGCAGTGGGATAGACGTGTTATACGAAGTAATGATGAAAATATGATATATTTGCTCGGACGATCCAAAACGTCGATAACAGAGCGTCGTAAATATTCTGATGAGGGAAGCGGTTGTTCAGGAACAGGCTAGCTGAATTCTAATGACCATTGGACCGGGGCATTTTCTTCAATTGTAAATGTGAATTGATTAAAACGGAGGATTTCACTGATTCAATTGCATTTATTAGAATTTACTTAACTTTAATTACTCTGTGGATACAGAATTAATATGCGAGTGGAAACAGAAATCGGCAAGACTGATCACAAACCGAAGACTGGCAATGGAGAACTTGATACCTCGAGAAATAATTTAATAATAATAAATATTTGGTTCATTATAAATGTTGTTGCAATACGAGGGTCATTTGATAAGTAAGGTAAACAGCTAAATGGACTTTATGTTGCAAAATAATTTTGTTCAAAAAAACAGCGTTGAAACTATTTTTTTTACCCGGTACTTATCGAACCGAGGGTGGTTCGCCTTGTAACCTCCGAGAATAAGAATAGGAAACGGTCAACACTTTAATGGAGTTCTCGACCAATCGAAACGGTTGTACCGAAACCGAAATTGAATGAATGAGTTGTGGACCGAGCGTGGCCTTCGCAGACTGGACGTGCGGGGCGGGGGGGGCCTCTTAACTTTCATTCAAAGGCCTCCCAAGGCCTTCCGAGTCTTTTGGGCGCAGAGCAATTTTGGCAAGAGGCTAAACCGAAAGTGTGTAAGAGTTTGAACGGAAGAAGAAGAAGAAAAAACAGAAACGTAAACGTCGAAGTAGAAGTAGAATTCCGGAGCCCGGGACGGGAATAATTCATGCCCGGGAAGGGAATAAAGAGCGGGGGAACCCGACCGGGGAAATAAATCCGTCCGCTTGGTGTCGACAGGGCGAAGGTTCCCAGAAATTAATAACCGACGAGAAATCTCGTATACGCCTTATATTTATTGCCGTTGTAGTCCCCATCCGTGGAAGGTATATTTACGGTCCTTGTAGATCTTCCGACGGGCGGGGGAGGATGAAAAATTTCACCAAGGGGACGTCTCATTCGACCCGGACGATTTCGCCGTTAGGATAACTCACCGGGCCGTATAAACATTAATTTAATATCCCTTAAAACCGTTGTCGAATTGGGATTACACGATGTTGAACGAACGTGTTGCTGTGTGGGAACATTTGGAACAGTTCTGTCTGCGCAGTATGTTTTACAAGAAGCCCCCTTATTGTACTGTTAAAGGAATGATAATGAAAATGTCCAGTTTTCGAAAATTAACAATTTAATAGTACGTGTCGTTATGTATGAAAAAAATATTACGAATCCGCCGAAATAAATGCTGTGTTTAGCGATGGAAAGAGGTTGAAACCGGTCCAAGCCAAAAAAACCAGCGGGGACGATAATAAAGAGGGTGGACGGTAAAGAATGTTTTTTCCATTTTCAACCCTTGTTCGGAACATTTGTCATCCCCGCCTCTTCTATCTGAAGTGGGATATCTTCTTCGCGGGCATGCCGGAATATATTTTTACCATTGCAAAGGGTTTTTTTGAAACGCGACGATAACGTGGCAAAGGAAAATTCACAAACCCAAAATTATATCGAATGACTGATGTTGTGTACGTTATGCTTGAATCTTACCGTTAATTAATTTATGCGATTAATGTGGACAGTCATGATCAACATTTTTAAATATCTGCAGGTACGAGGGTCATTCGGTAATTAATGGCGCAAATCGCTCTCGAGGTAAAACGGTTTATTTAATCGATGTCACGTTTGATCAACAAAACAATTTTACTAGAGCTGATTAACATTCGTTGCACAAGGTTACCAACATACCTTTCTGAAAGTGTCATAGCCCCCGACTGTTTTCCTCGGCTATTTATCCTCAATTATCGAATAACCCTCGTATTTATGACTGTATACCTTACTTTTAAATAAAGAATCAATTAACAACGAGGAAAATAGTATTGGAGAAATCCGTTATATTTCACGTAATCAGGATATTTTCCTCTCAGATCTTATAGAGGGTTAATGGGGAGGGTTTTTTCCTACTGAAGGTCGCCCGGATGAGGCCGAATTGAAGTTCTTTTTTTCTACATCGGGGCTTATTATTATTCGAGCCATTTTCCCTTCGCCAATTCCCGCCATCTTCAGTAGCATTTTTTCTTGTGTTCCGTCAAAAGACTGTATAAAGATCAAATATAATGCCGAGTAAAAATTCTTTTTTTAATACTGTAAACGTGAAATATACAATTTTATTTTCTCTAATCTTACAGATTGGGATGTTAAAATCTCAGCTTATCTCGAGACACTTGAGTCATACGTTGAAACGGTATATGAGCGGGGCTTGTTTTAAAAATCACGGGTGGGACAGTAACGCCACGAGAGTAAGTTTCTGAGCCGATAACGCCCCTCAAGACCCTCGAAGAGGAGATGGAATAAATAAAGCGTCCCGTTACGCCCGGGGCCGGGTGTAAAAGCCGGCAGAGGAACACTAAAGTGGCCCGCCTCGTAAAGTTAACAGCCCGAGCTCTCCCTCCTTCCCTCTCGCTCACGCCCTTCCCCTTTCTCACTCTCTCCCTCCCTCTCTCCCTCTCCCTCTCTCTCTCTGTGTCTGAGGAATCGTCCCGGTCCCAGATCTCATTAAACGGGCAAATTTCTAATGGCCCGGGAGACGTCTCCAGGAGGTGGGGGCGACACTTCGTCAAAAAAGACGAGGGCCGCCGGAGGTTGGAAAAAAGTCAAAAAATAGGGGAAAAAATATAATCGTTTCGGTTTTCGTGTCCCGGCATTGTCGAGGTCCGAAAACACGAGATTTTTCTTATTTCAGCCCAATCCTCATTCTATTAGTTGGTGCGAGGACATGATAACCTATTCGGCCTCAAGCCAAACCGGTAGCGCACCTTAATTAATATACTGAGATACTATCTTCTAGTGAGAAAATTTCGACATTTTTGTACCGTATCCAGCCGACACGAAATATTGTTGTGGATATTATGTTTTAAAATTTTTGTTTCGTTAATACGATAGTTCCCATATAAAAACAGCAATCACAGCTGTTGAAGTAACGCACCATTAACAAGATGAAACTGTTTATGGTGGCGGTGTTTTTCTCTCAATTTTTCTTCTCTCTAACAGAATAATCCACAATGACCTAAAAGTCCCATTCGTTCGAGAATTAGCAGCTTCCCGGTATAAATCCTTCCATTCCAAATTATCCCTTCATTCCAATCCCTTAATTCGACAACTTTCCTCGCTTCACCTTCCCGAAAATCCCGTGCTTCGCCTAAAGCGGAAATGGCCACGCGATTTCCTTACGACCTGAGTAAGGGCAGGAGCGGGAGTACCATCATTGGGTGGCTTCTCCTTCGAGAGTTCAGTGAGTGAGTGTCAAGTGAGAGCACTGTCACTAGATACAATATAAAAAAATTGTAGTCGTGACTGTACCAATAAACGAGAAAAAAAATTTTTCTTCGATCGAAGTAGTACTCGATTTTTTTCGTATAGAGCCTCCTGAGATAAAAATTTATATAATATATCTTTCGAAAACCCGAACGAATGCAGAAATAATTAGTCGGGCTCAAGTTATTTTTAGGAAGCCAATTTGAAAGGGCCCAATTGATTGGAACCACGAGCCCAATGGGCACACTTCCCTTACCCTTTTGTGCCCGCTATTAATCTGTTCTAATGGGCAGCATTTGTTGTCGCCCGGCCGAAATTTGTTTCGGTTCAGGACCAAAAAAAAAAAGTAATTCATCGGAAAAGATACTTGTCCCATAAAGGGAAAGTCGAAAATTCGAAAATTTCGTTCGCCGTTCTAAAAGTCCAATCTTCGGGCTTCAAGTACAATATAACTGCTTTGAACCGCTTCTTTTCCGCTTTTCAAGCGCACAAAACTGGCATAGCGCTTAGCAATGCCGCCCCCCAAAGAGAAATAAACGCCTCAAACTGACAATCATTGTTCAAAATTACGTCGTCCGTTAGATCCTACCTGGAACGGTCACTATGGTCAGCGTTTTCCAAATAGATATTCTGAATTACAGCGGAATCTATCCTGGAATTATTCATATTAATGGGTAAATGAAATATTGTGTGAGTGACGAATCAAAATACATTTAGGGTCTCTTTTATTGTTACAACTGTAAAATTACAATAAGCAACATTGATGAAATCACTAGCTACAATAGGAGGAGAAACACTAGTTTCGATTATTATTAACATTTTATTTAATTATTTAGGTCGCGTGGCCACTTCCTTTTTAGGCGTCTGTAAGGAACGTTTGGGATTAGGGTGATGGTGGAGTCGTGAGTGGAAATTACTGTATCGTTGTATGGCGAGGATTTAGGAATACTAACATCGAAAAAAAAGCGAATGTCTGCATTGGTATGAATAACGTTGAAAGAAATTTATAACGTCGGGTAAGATCTGGAGCAGAGTTTGGCCCGCAGACCAAAATTGTACGCCTAGGAACACTGTGCGATTCGTCACGCCGAAGAATGGCTACGGGGTTAGATTCGAGAAATTCGATTTGGTTCTCTGTAGCCGATACCACGAAATAACAGGTTCGGGGCCCCCAATAGGGAAACTTCGGCCGGACGGGTTCTTACACGAAAATTGGCCTTAATATTGGAACAAAAAAAATATACGTTTCCCATATTGAAATTCATAGGTATTAATGATATATATCCGCTCGAATATCGGGTATTAACCGAACGCAGCTTCGTAGGCGTTAATTCGAAATTGATTTTTTTGGAGCCCGAAAAGCCTCTTCATGAGCCCAATAACTAAACTTAATAGTAGATATTTTGAAATTATTATTAATTATTTATTCTCTGTTGTAGAGGAACTGTCGGCTTGTGTATGCTTACTATGAGAGATATAATGCTTTTATATACTATCTTTTTTATTTACCCCCTGCAAATTTTTCTACGTTAGTAGCTGTCCGATACCTCAAGTTAATGGAATATTCATTCGTATTCATATATATGAAATGGACTGTTACGCGTACAGCTTTGATACGTGTCCAAGGGGGACACTCGCCAATTATTTTCTTTCAACCGTCCGGCTTTCAAATTGTCGGTTTCGTCTCCGGTTCCCGCCGCACGTACCAGTTCGCTTTTTCTCAAAAAAACGTGACAAATGTTAAAATGGAAATATACCGCGCTAAGAAAAACAGTCTCCGGTCATCTAATTGGAATTCACAGAGCGCACCGATAGCTGAAAATGCTAATGGAACAATGATTCGTTCCCGAACTGGGGCCGGCAATTGGTCCCAGGTGTTTACATGACTCACAAATCAAAATGTAGTCCGCATACTTCAACCTTATACTTCAGTATATAGCTCAACATTTTATGTTATATATAAGGAAATAATAAAAATGGGTAATTACATCAAAACGTACATACTCAATTGTATTTAATATCGTTGTTTCGAAAATACGTTTTGTTATGTAATTTGATTTGTTCTTTCGGTCGCAAAATTGCGATAGTACATATTTGAGATGGACACACAATATAGGCCGGATAAAAAAATTCATTTCATATAATTAAGCACAATTAAGTAAATTCTTCTCCAGTTATAATGGCGAGAAGCCAAAAAGCTACCGCGTTCCGAATTGAACCGACGAGAGTGATGAGATTCCGACCATTCGTTGGCATCTTTACAAGTATCCTAAATGAGCCCCGGCCTGTGACACTGATCACGTTCGTGAGAAATCGGCCGTATCTTATCTCACGTGTGTGTTCAACAACTAGACCGGTTTCGGCTACACCATGTCTTCAGTAGGCTTCCCAGCCATCGGACAATGGTTTTTGTCAACGCGACGGTAGAAGCATTTTATATATGATTTCATAAGGAAAAAATAAGTATAGGACTTGGTTTTTCACCCCTGGCGGTTTGAATCAGAATGGTTTTTCCATTGCTGAATAGTTAAATCATTCAGTTAATAAAACCGTAGACCATAGATTGAGGACATTAAATTACAGTATATATCATGGATTTCCGACTCATCACCTCATCCACATTTAAATTACGGAGCCATACAGAGTAAGCAAATGGCCGTATCTAATATTTCGTACCAAATTTTGTTTATGGGCAATTTGTTTCCCTCCTCGCTAGGGTTATGCTCTCGAATTTTCCTATAAGATAAGGTATTAAGTTTTGGCTGTCTGGAATATTCGGAGAAGGGTTTCCTCCAGGATTTAATTATAGACTGCTTAGCCGTAAATAAGCTAACGTTCTGGGAATTAAATCACCTCGTGTCTAGTTTGGTATTGCCAATAATACCATCAGATATATAATGGTTGTAATAGTGTTGTTGTAACCGACTGATTTTAATTTGCAGGCCTTTGGTCGCGCGTCGACGCGCGGGCCGTGTAACGAACCGCAATTGATTTACAGCATAAGTCGCTGCGACGGTAGTTGAATGGAGAAAAAAAAACCCTGGAAGGAAGAAATAAAAAAAACCGCTCGCTCGAAATCGATACCTCTCGTGTGTTAATAACCGTTCTCTCCCGAAGATCATAAATAACACTGGGGGTGGCGGTGGTGGTGGCCCACTGGCTCCTTTTGTCCGGGCGGGCACATCATATTTTTATTGTCGGTTCTCCGCCACGAAAGAGAGAGAGAGAGAGAGAGAGAGAGAGAGAGAGAGAGAGTGAGAGAGTGCTCGTAAAAATCAACATATGGCGCGGGGCCCTCAACTTGGTGCGGCGTTCCCACAAGCGGGGCAGCCCTTTTAGCCGAGGCCACGCCCTAGAGGCCCCTACGAATAGTTCGAACACCTGGACCTTGAGATGCACCTATCCTTCGGCCAAATTTAAATATCTCGGCGTCGGGGCTCGATCCGAACCTTGAGAGTGTAAAAATGACGATTCGGACTTAAAACGGCGGCGGGTCGAGACCACCTAGCGGCTCGGAAGCCTTAAACGTAAAACCTGCGTCTCAACTGTAGATATTATCATAATAACTTTTGATCCGAAACATTATTATATCATTAGAACTAAACGTATCATTAATTCAGAGGAATTCATATTAAAATCGCATAGAGTTTCATCGATGTCCCATTAAACTTCAACACGAATTAAAAATAATATTCCATCTGGCACATTTCTTAAACCCTACAGTTCAAACAGGCACTAGGCTAAATGAAAGATAAAAACGCTTTAATTTATGCAAATAACTAAAATAATTGCGGTATATGTGTAATTATAATTTTTCTTTTTTATGCCAATCTTCGACGATGAAAACATATCGTGTTACAAACATTAGAGTGCAGCGGTTACGCACACGTGTATAAGCTGAAGCCCTTATACGGCACAGTAAATATTCCCGAGGGCGTATTTTTTTTTTTTAATTTATTTTTAATATCGAACACATTCCGGCTTTTAGATGGCTGACGGGACGCTGGGCCCTTGAACCAGAAGGGAGAGGACCTGACAGGTCCCTCCGGTTCGGAGCGACGGACCTTCAAGGTTACGCAACCGCCCGCCGTAAGGTCGGCCCGTCTCCCTTCCGCATATGGTCATCGTTCGGCCGTGGGATTTCTTCGGAAATCGGGAAAAATCTCCGGAATTCAGTTCGGGAACCCAGATGACTGGATGAGACGCGCCGGGAGACATGTTCGGAAGGTGAGATAAAAATTATGTTCACTTTCACCCGGCCACAAGAACGGAGAAAAGAAAGTATCAAACACGCCGGATGGTATAAATCCAGCTCGCGATTCGGAGAGATGTTTGAAAATTAATTATTTGTACCGATAATTTCAAAATACTGTGGAGGTCGTATACGTGAACTGCGTGTACGTTAAATCCAAAGAAAATATATAATTCAGTCATACAGGTAACTTTAGAGGTGATCGAAAATGTTAATGATAAAATGATGATGATTGAGATTAATTTGAGTTTTAAAAATTACAATTACAGAAGGACTAAAAGTAAGATATGTTTCAGTATTGAAGATTTGGTTTCGTTCCTTTATATCTCCGATTTAGGCTTCAGGTGTTTCCTTTCGAAGAGCAAGCTGATTTGCATCTACGCCTACAACCCACTGGAGCGAAGCGTGTGATCCGACTGCTCAGAAAGATGTTACTAAAACGCTCCGTTTTGGGCATTCGCCCAATCATCCCGGTAGATTTTACGATTTAATTAGATAAATAATGTCCATTCGGCCATATCGCAATGACTAAGAATGTTTCTTTTATGTTTTTAAATTATGGTCCCAATTTCAAGTTCGGTAGGAAAATAACGAACCTTTTTGTGTTATAATATCGAATTTTGTGGCAGTACGCCTTTATGGGAACACATTTGATTATTCCTCCGTCTACGACAGCATTTGAAATTTATATTGTGTTCATTAATAATTGAAATATATAAAAATGAAAAACGAGGTCGAATCACGTAAAGTAAATGTTTGCGCTTTTGTCCTCACACTCATAACATTGCGGAGAAAGTTGTATCTTTCTATTCGATTTTTTTTCCTTTATCGACGGTCCATTTCCTATACTTCGGCCGCACGAAATCCGGTACAAGTGATTTATAAAACACGACCCCCGAATGACGTAAACTCCAATGGCCGCCGGGGGCTAACTGTGAAATCCTAACACAACATCCGGTTTATTTCTGAAGGAGACGTCGGTTTTTTTGTCCGATAAATTGTGTCGAAACCTTGAGTACGCTCGCTTTTGATTTTACCTTTCAAACGCTTCATAATGGTACATACTGATATAAAGAATGGTACGCCGGTTTGGACAAAATCCCGAAACGAAAAGAGAGACAATTATATCCCCGATAAATAATTTATATTTAACCTACTGCGGAGTGACATTCTGGTCGGGATAAAGACTAATTTATTGTCGGCTTCTAACCAACCGGTTTCAACCGTAAATATAATTGGGTTATTTTTTTTAACAATTCTTCGATTTTATGCAAAAATGAACGTGTCAAATCGGGACACAAGGTACGATATTTCAGTTTCGAAACAAGTCGTACCGAAATCGGTCCTTTCCTCCTTCTCGGGAGAGAAATACCCTAATGGATCGAGACGTCTCTGGAGTTCTCGTTCTCTGATATATCAGTCCAGTGTTTAAAACGGCTTGGAACGATCAATCCGAGTAAGAAAAATAACGACTGCTCCTGGAAAGGAATTCCCCATGACCGACATTCAATCAAAAGAACTAGAATATTTCTTGCCTTCCTAAATAGGACGACAGGAGAGAATGTCTCTCACAATAAGCGGAAGCCAGGTATCCGCCCGTTACTTAATTTCGGCAGAGGTATATATTAAGAACAGGCATAGTTTAAGAATAGTATCAATTAGTAAAATTGCACAATCCAAATCGAACGCTGCGACAGAACCAATTGTCTGCGCCTCAATCGTAAACGTCAGGTCGAAATGACGCCCCGAATGACCAATTCACCGAGGCGCGGGGCTTTGAGCACAACCGATGAACTTGTCAGAAAATAATTGGTTTCGTGAATTGTGCAATTGCGATGTTGCACGCAACGTCCATTTTCTTCGAGTTTGTATTGCGCAATATGAAGAAACATCGAATCGAACGCTTTTAATAATGGAAATAACATAATATAATAATAATAATAATAATGAAGGAAATTTTGAATACAAGTACTTAAGACTAATTTGGAAAACCTAAGTCGTGATTAGTACGATTGATTTCCAGATCCGCCAAAGAATTAGCTTTTTCACAAGGAAAATTCTTCGTTTAATAAAAATAACGGGAATATGTCAGGGATAAATGTTATTTAAGGATATATCTGTACATTTCTGCAGAGAAAAGTAGATTCGGACACGTCTGGAAACATCAAGCATTAAATAATTATTTTTTGCGCGTCATTGACTGTTTGAAATTGTCCGAAAATTATCTGACAATCTCTGAAGCGTCTATAATTATTGTAGAATTAACAAATACGGAAACGCCATTTCAGTTTGCCGTGGACTGAAATGGGGCCGAGTAATCTGAAATATCTGAGTCTTGTCCACCGGACTGAGAGAATGCGCAAAGTTGTATCTAATTCCGCATACTTCGTCCGAATCGAGAAAGGAGAACTTGGACACACACGAACCGTCGGAGGGACTTTAAAGCCGCCGAGCGTGATTGACGGCCAAGTTTAATTGATCAATTTAACCGGCGACAATAATTTATATATATATATATATATATATATATATATATATATATATATATATATATAAATGTAGCCGGGATGTTACAGGCAATCTTTATCGGAATGAGCTTTAGCGGACATTGGCCATTTAAAGCAATTAACTCCGGTGAGTTATTACTCAATTAGACCTCGAGAGGTTTTTGCCGCGATACGCTCTCTGCTAAAGGATATATATTTTTTTGACACATTCCAAAGAAATCACGCAATTGTTTTTGTTTTTTGCAATCTTCGTTATGTATAAATATTATTGGAATTAATGGAATCTTTTTTATAACCCCCATTCCAAAAATACTATTTTGTTTTAATGATAAATGGGGGTCAAAGAATAAATTCCAATAACATGATTCTCCGTTGTTAATACAACCTTCCTCATTCTCTAAAGATACGCAATTCCAGTTACCTTTATGGCTTGTTCATCATTCAACTCCAGCCAACATGTCTTTGAAAGTATAAATAAAGTATATCAATTTAATTCACCTCGGTAATTAATGAACATTAATTTCATGTTAGTGCATTAACTATTTAAATTTTTTTTGTTTTATTTTGTAACCACATTTCTGTAATTATACACACGATTAATTTTCCATTAAAAACCCCAATAGTCAAAATGTATACTCTTGAGGATTACTCTCTCTTGGGGATTTGCAATCAATCCAATTTTGCCAACAGTGCTAACACGATGCTTCGACAGGTCGTCAATTGGGTTAAGTAACAGATTTATTTTTGCCTGAACAGTTTGGCCCCGGACCCGAATAAGCGAACTGGGACAGAAGATGGCAAGTGTAATGACATTTGAAGCTTCCTCGAGAAGACAGACAAACAAAGCCTTAATTAGCATTGTTAATTTGCTTTTTGTATACGTGGGCACAGATTGTCCTGAAAAAGAAAAAACAGAACAACAAGAGAGTACTTTTTTGCAACAATTAAGCCGACTCGCTCTCAAGAAAACTCCCAAACCTTTGGAATACCAATAGGTTTACCGATTGAACGTTCCGCTGTGTACAGTCTCAGAGTCGCATTAAGTGAAGAATTTAAAAAATACAGGTCTTGATGCGGTGCCATTCTAATTATTAGACTGGTATTTACTGACGATTGCGTTAAATGTTTACTGTATATTGATATATCATTGAAAGCGGCTGTTCAGGAACAAACTACCTAACTGAAATCTCACTAGGTCACTGGAGTCTGCGATCGCCTCTTCTATAATGGGCTGAAACTAATAATTAGGAAAGTTGAAATGGAAGTCACGAAAAACAATGCGCTCACACAGCAGTTTTCCTTAATTAAAAATGTCAGGTGATTTAAGGGGTGAAACTCATTAAATTTGGCTAAAGTTCTGTAAATATTCAACGCAATAAACCTTCTCGTAAATTATTACTGATTACTTGATTAGAAAACGCAACGTCGACAAATAGTTAATGTGAGGTATACCTGTATTTCTAGTTTTACCAACATATTTTTCAAAATACTAAAACATGCAGGTAAAATATTGTACATTCGTTTTTAAGCTATCACGTTTAATAATATAGATTGTCCGTCGTCGTTTCAAAACTCGCCCACATCCATCAAGACGTAAATTAGTATAGTTGATGGGGATTTAATATTTTGAAAGCCATAAAGAAGTGCCTCCGACGTTGGGAGATGTTATCTTGGGCCGTCACCGCTCGAACCTACCGGTTTCGGGCCCTCGCCGGTAGCACATCTGCTGTAATTGGAATGCGGTGTAATTGTCGTCGCTTTTCGATTTTATATTCGGGACGCTGGGCAGACCTTAAGTGAGTCTTTCCCAAGACTGAAAATGGTACGAACGATTGTCTACGGCGATAATATTTTTTTTAACTTTTCTTTCAATAAAATTTTCAATAAAAACCGATTTCAACACACCGGCCACAAGTTTCAATCGAGTAATTTATAGTTCGGCTAAGCGAATTTTATTCTATATTTATTTGAAACTTAATAAGAAGAGAGGCATACAGCGGTATGCTCAGACTATAGACTGAGTATAGGAGGACCTCATAAATCTGTTACGGTGAATGCTCGTTCAAGATGTCTAATTCATTTACAACTCAACGTCATGTGTCTACGTTTTAAGCATAAGACTCCAGAAAATTATTACCGTCTAGAACGTTGTGACGGGAAAATTAGGGGCCAACTAACATATCAGAAATTTAAAGTCAGAGGGAGAAAAACATTTAGTTCCGAACACGATTCATTGAGTTTATTGATTGTTAAAACCTGAGAATCGAATACCGATTGCACACCGTTGCAAAATTCATAAGTTAACCCTTATCCCTAACCTAATCTCATTATACGGGGGCGTATCGCCGTCCCTTTAAGATTGGAAAATTCTGAATTCAACATTGACAGAGTGGTATACTGGCAAGATTTAATTAAATAATTGCTGTATTTAGTTATTATGTAATTAATAATTTAAAATTAATTTCTAGTACCATTAGGATTACCTGCCGGTGAAATATGACCAAATGATTTCGGTCTCTTTTTCCCGAAATAAACTGGCCATATAAATGAAGAAATAAAAAGCACCGAGGCAACTATCCGATTACCGCGCCTATAACTTATAATCACGTCTAGAAAAATCCTGGCAACGATCTACGGAAAAGAGTAAAAAGAAAGTCGTTATCACATATCTAATAAGGGAAGGAGGAATAGAGCGGTGGGACCGAGCGAGCGGAGCGAATCGGTTCACAGGACTCAATTTCCTCAACATAATTTACAATCCTTTTTCCGTACTCCGCCTACAATTAAGACACACCCACCCGCGGTATCCTTCAACCTTACCTGTTCCCTCCGAACAGCCTTTCCAGCTCATAGAGCCGCTCAACGGCCTTATTTGGGCCCCAAATAACTGGGCAAAAGGAAAAAACGAACTACCGATCTCAAAAAAAATTTAACCCGGCAGTAGGTAACCTAAATCAAACCCTGGACGTATTGGCGTGAGTATTTGATTGATGATGCTTGAGTCACGTCGTGAAAAATGCCTGTAAAGAAATTTGTTACGATATACGGAGGAGAAAATTTGTTTGTCCGGGCCACACAGTTCGGTGCCGAGCTACTTACCGGTCTGGAGAAGGTCGCGAGGTCCATGAAAGTCCGGGACTTACGACTTAAATAAAAAAAAATATACCGCAACAACGAGGACGTTGTTCACCAATGTCCGAAACGAGCCCAACAATGCTTCAATTTGTTCAATATTTGCCGCCCAAAAAAAATTAATTTTTTTCCCAATTTCTCAACTTTGTCGCAAGATATCCAAAACCGGTTTGCAGATATATAACACTTAAAAAAATCATATATAACGGTGGCAGCATATAAACCGCATGACCGGCAAGGTAAAAGAAGCATTCGGCATGAACACTACAGTGAAATACTCATCATTTCATGAAAATTGTTAATTATCTTATGAAATATTTATATACGTGTACATAGGAGAGTTACGTTGGTTCTGTTTCGAAAACAACTGGGGAACAAGGCGACCTAATTGTTTAAGCCATTTGGTGTGAAGCTTAATGTGTCCGTGTGTACGTGCTCTCGTGAGGCGTTTGCCGGTGGTCCCAAGTCATGGGAGTGAAATGAGGCGCTTCGTCGACGGTACAGAAAGTCGTAAAGCTCGGTGTAGCGTCGTCAAATCTGCCTCCGTCCACGAAACAAAGAACCGAAGTGGGGGGCCGCCCCTCCCCATTTGTGATGGGGACGCTCGTTAGGGTGAATTAGTTGTCTCGACCCGTTTGGCACCGCGATGAAGACTTCGCCTTCACGCCATCCTCAATGGCCGCCACTGATGCGCGGGACTATTCCAGGCCCCGCATTGTTCGTTATTGGACCGCCGTTCCGGAATTTGGTACGCCCAGAAAGAGAACCGAATATAGGCGGAAGACGACGGGACAAAAATTTATTCGAGCGTATGACGTCAGCCCCGATGGAACTCACTTCGCAATTGCCAAGGTTTAGGCAGGTTACATCAGTTCTTCCGTAAGCGGTGTGTCACACATGGGCAAGTTTCTTGCCTATTGGCACACCCTGCCACCAACAAAAAGGGATTCAAATTGTTGTGCATTGTTCGTACAATAATTTTGTTTGTTATTGAAGATAACAATTTGAAGATAGAATTTGAGACACCCTCTCGTTTCCTCAATTTCGAATTCAGAATTCAAATAATTTTATTTTGAGTTTAGTCCACAATTTCAGATATGTGAAAAGATGTGGATTTGTGGAATACTTCGAGAACCGCTACCTCAATACCTAAAATCGGTGATTCCGTTATTGACAACAAACATTTTGACTTTGGAATTGATTTTATTTTGCTAAAAAAGAAACTTTAATTATTAATTTACTATATATTCACCAATATTATCAACAACTCTGCCAATTTTCCGGCAAATTTTCGATTCCCCCTTGAAGAACTCCTCAAGACCAAAATACATCTTATTAAATTGTTGATTCGGGTACACCTATAGTATTAGGGATGTGTGGTTTTCATGGGTATTATTCACCTAGTGGTGGTAATTTCATTACCCTGTGAATGTTTTCACTAAACATTTTTTTAAATTATTCCACCGGCTAACATAAGAACCAGCTATTGTAATTGATATCCGCAATTTATGAAATGAACGATACGTGTCTTGAATGCTCGGTCGGAATAGATCGGTCTATAATGATACTCCCTTTTGTATAAGCGATTTAAAATAACTTTCTTTCTATTCGGTCGAGTAGCTTCTGCCATTTGTGCCTATCTTGAGCCGCGAAAAGCTAGCGTCACACAGTTTGTTTGTTCAGTTGTTGGAGCGGGCCGATCGGAAACGGTTACGAAAATGAATTCCCACTTTGTTTAATCTGGCACTCTGAATTTGTCATTGCAAGAATGCTACTTGGAGGGGACATTTATTTTTGAGTTATAACGAGTAATGGAATTTTAGAGGAAAACTACCAATTGTAGGTGCGCATCCGGTATTCGGTTTCGATGCGAAATTTTTTTTTCTGAGAACAGAAACGAAGATGATTGCTGGGGCCATTGATTAGGGTGGCGATCGATTCGAGACCAGTTTCCGTTCGGGTAACCGTATGATAAAGGGGCCGATTTACCGCCGGCGCCTAAAACGCCCCGTCATCAGAAAGCTATAAGCGCGCACGCGTTCGGGTTTTATCGCGCCCCTGTGATGGGACTCTTTCAGAGCGTACGAATGAACGGCCGTGTTGATGATAGGCGGAGTAACAATGTTCATTACTGCAATCAAATTTAAGCCCTATAACGCCAGTTGCTTTTCTGTTTAAATCTGCGGTAATTCCGTGAACGAAGACGAGGGAAAATTGTTGTTTAGGCACATCTATTCTATTGAAAAGTGAAGCTCTCATAATATAATCGTGTTACCACTGCATTAATGAACAAGCCGATAATAATTATTACTGCTATTCTATTTCACTTTTACATTATGATTTTCTGATTCATAATGTAAATTCAGTTTATCCCATTAATGAGTAAATATACTGAAACTTTAGTGTTGAAAAATTAAATGAAACAGTATAAGAATTTGATAACAGCTTCGGGGAGTTCAGAAAGAGGCAACATTATTGAGATTTATACACCTAGACTGTTCATACACATCATAATAAATAGCTTTAATCTGGACTGGAATTCATTTCCAAAATACTGTATACTGTATAGGACTTGAGACTAACGATGGTTAAGCTTCAGCACGGAGCACCCGGCAGGTAGGGCCCCCATTGAAAATTAGGACCTAGCTTCCTTTACAATAACATGTCTCCTGTCCGAAACTATAATACAGAAGGGCTACAGGCTATAAAATAGGACTTTGAGACGTGCCACAATAACAGAAAGGAAAGGCCGTAACGAGAGTACAGATTAAGAGGTCCCATAATGTCGGGGGCTTGTGCGGGGGATGCTCGGAGCCGTTAAACGAAAGAATAAGTTTCTTCGGACGGTAAATAGTTCGATTATCCTTTCGAACAAGTAACCAATGCGTCAACGTCCACCTCGCTATTGCCGCTTCTGTATTTGGAATACGCCCAGCAGTCAAGTTGTCATCGCGCTCAAGTTGTCCGTCCCCAAGAAAGGATTTAAGACATTAAAAGACCAAGGAGAAATATATTGACGTCGGCTCGCAATTAAGAAAACACAATTAACTGAACGAAGTTTTTATTTCAGGAGGAATGGCGCCCGGTAATTAAAGTTTCAACGCTATTTTCGAGCAACCCGTTATTTTTAGTACCACTATACTAAAACTCAACCATTCACATTTATTACATCGTGTATTTCACATCATATAATTTAAGAAATGTTTGATAGTCCGCTTTGTTGGAGGCAAGAAACTGCATTGTGTTCAAGAAAACAGTACATTCCGTATTTATCACGAATTTGAAATAATTTGATCATATAAATGTAATTGAGTGAATCTTATTATGTTATGCGAAATTGTGGTCTCAATATCTCGAATCTACGGAATCAAGTAGGTTCAAAGTGCAAAACCGAAATTGGGTTTGCAGAATTGTTTGGAATCCTATCGTAATTTCAATTCCGAAAAGAAACAGCGATAACTCGGACGAGTAGAATCGTTTTATTAATTAAGAAATTAATAGAAAATCCCGGATAAAATGAATAATTTATAAGGCAGATTATAAATAAAACTTTCCGACTTTAGGATCTCTGACCGGCCGATAACTATCTCCACTTTTCATAAAGGCCCATCATAAAGGAGTCGGGATTATTCCGTACGTGCGATCGCGGTACGGAGGAAGTGCGAAAGGGGGAAAAAAATGGAACCGAGAGAGGCCACAGCTTGTCGGCATTATATTATGGCGCCCACGCGCTGGTTTACAGAGTTCCGCGTGAATCAGAAACCGACCCCCAGTGAAGGCGAACCTGTCCCTGGGATGGAGGGAGGGAGTGAAAGAGGGAGGGAGGGAGGGAGAGTGAAAGAGGGAGGGAGGAGGCCGAACAATGTTAAATCATCCGCGCCGAAATAAATCACAACGATTTCGATTCAAATTAGACGCTTTTTTTCTCTCTCCCTCTGCTTATTCGGTTAATTTTTTTTCATCTCCTCAGATAAATACGACACGGGAGTCATTCAGGAGTCCGCGAACGATTGCTTTAAACTGTCGATTACCAAACCAGGCGCCATTTTATTTTTAGACACGATTTTAAATTAAGGTCATTTACATACGTACAACGCGGTGGACTCCCAGTGAGCCCGATACACGGCATTAACATCGATATTTTGTACCTCATAGCGAATTATATTCCAAGCCAAATAAATCATAACTCTTCGATAAAAATTCGGATTCAGAACGGATTTGTAATCCGAGTCCGTAAAACTTTGTTCGAAAATAAATGTTTTTTTTTAATAATGCTACAAGATATATTTTTGAATTATATAAGTCACGTACGCCATGCCATATTTAATATATGGTGGAATGATACGGGCAGTTTGTGCCAAAAAAAGCACTATTGCGGAATTATCTGAGCACCACAAACGACTGATTAAAATTTACCAGTGAAAAAATAATTCTGGTGGATTGACAATTGTCAATTTTCAAAGCCAAAATGGCAATCCCGGAACTGGATTTTGAGGTTTATTTGGAGATCTGAAAAACAATTTAACCCCGCTGTAGGTAACCTAAATCAAACCCTGGACGTATTGGCGTGAATATTTGATTGATGGTGCTTGGGTTACGTCGAGAAAAATGCCTGTAAATAAATTTATTTCCGATATATGAAGGAGAAAATTTGTTTGTCCGGACTGCACAATTCGGTTCCGAGCTACTTACCGGTCTGTAGAGGGTCGCAGGGTCTATGAAAGTCCGGTATTTAAAAATACCGCAACAACGAGGACGTTGTTCAACAATGTCCGAACCGAGCCCAACAATGCTTCAATTTGTTCAATATTTGCCGCCCCAAAAAATATTAATTTTTTTCCCAATTTCTCAACTTTGTCGCAAGATATCCCAAAACGGTTTGCAGATATGTAACACTTAAAAAATCATATTTATTGTCTATTTGGGGAATTTTGCCCCACCTCGAATAAATATGAGGGTTCAAATTGCGCGTATTGTCGTTCTGCAATGGCAAAATGGGGCCAATGAGTATGTATAAAAAATGCCGAACAATATAGCGGGATATAAGATGATTATCATTGGATCATCATTGGCCCATCATGGTAATCGCGCGTCTGGTCCAAACGGTAATCCACGTTTAACCTACTTCCGCCAAAGAATAGCTAAAGGTTATGCGAGTGTCGACGTCACAAAGTCTACGCAAGAATGAGATAATACCGAAATTCAAAAATTTCTCCTATCTCGTTGTTACCCAAACGCATGGAGGCAAGTTGTTGTTACGGGCACGACCTGACCGCTATTCAAATTCGGAGCCATCTCCGCGGCGGGGGCGGCCTCTTATTTCCATATCCCCCCTCTTGGGAAATATCGGACGATCGAACTTTACCGAAACGCGGCAACGTAAACCGGAGGCGGGGGACCGACAGCGAAATAAAATGCCGTTAAACACAAGTTCAAAAAATACCTCGAAAGCCAATTTCGCCCCCGGGACAGTTATTAGAGAGCCCTTTGTCCGTTTTACTGACACGCAATTAAAATACCGAGCGTCTGAGTTATTTGTGTTGGATGTCATCGCCCGAAGTTACCGCCGCCGGTAGAATTCCGTCTGTAATACAGAAGTCGCAGTAACATTGCACCGGTAATGAGTTTACACGCGTTAATCCGACTAATTCGCTGGTATAAAAATAAGATTTTTTAATACGGAGAAAAACCCTGACCGAAAGGTGTCATTACAATTGAGATTTCCTGTCTCCTGTCACCTATTTTTTTATAATAGAAAAACGAATTTAGAATACCTGTTTTGTGGTCTTTTGCTAGACCAAACCAGCGAGAGAAGACAGAAACACACGAAATCTACAGTATAACGACGAATTATTCTAATTCAGGCGTTGTTCACATTTTATTTTCCCCAAGAGATATCAGGTTCACGTGTTGAGTTCAAGATATTTCAGGTAGAACCAAATTTCTGCTTTCAAACGGTGGGAGTCCAGAATTTTCGTCCTACTGGCCGTAATTAATCTATAGCTGTTCTGTATTTTTTAAAATCGCAACAGTAATCCCTAAATTTATAGAGAGAAAATTATGCAATATTACCTCAATCAATAAAATTGACGACATTATTAATTAAATTTAACAGAAAACACCTGGAGTATTGAATGTTGGTTAGTCAAGAGCCGGAGTTACAGTCAATAATCCGTTTTCGGGCAATGAAACGAAAGCCGCTTAAAACTAAAAGCACGGGGCGGGGGGGGGAGATGTTTTATCAAGAAAAAATTTATATAATATAAAAGTCGTAAATAAAATTCGGCAGCCGGGACAGTTCTGGGTCAATATTGATCTATTGATTTGCGTCATTGGCCCCCCAAGGACCGTTTCAATTAATTTACAGAGTGGCGCTGGAGACGGCGCTTAAATTACCCCTGGAATCTCTCTGATTCATCACAGTCGGCTGTGAGAGCCGGCCACTCTCACTCACTGGCTGTGGATAGTGAGAGCACACCCCACCGCGTGCTCCATTCAGGTGTAGGGGGGAAGGTAAAAAATTTAAATGGGACTGGACACTAAAGTGCCGTTCGCCACAGCACTGGGGGATTAAATATTTACGGCCCCTTAACAATTTAATTGGGGCTTGGGCGCTTTTAACATGTGTTAAAAGCTTAGGTCCACTACTTACTCTGAGCCTTATCTGACGTAACGTGAGGATACTGAAACCGATATGTTTCATAGTTACGATATGAGTACTTCAAGGTTCTCTAAAACCCGTAGCTTGTTTATGCATTCGAGACCGTATAAATTTCAAAACTAATTAATTATTTGCATCCTTAATCGCGTTTCCGTATCCTTAGACGGGGAAGTAAATCCAGCCACAGCGGTCACATATATAACCGAACGCCCACAAGAAAGTCGGCCTACATTCAGTTTGTTTTTTTCAATTAGGCAGACCTTGATATAATTTGGACCTTGCCGTTGAAATAAATTGAGGCATGTTGCGCACTACAGAATAAAGAGAAATAAGGAGCCTTGAGTTACATTGGTTCACAAACATACAAATGCTTAGAGCAATATAGTAACTGAAGGCAGATACACTTTGTAGATATTGTTGACTCGAGAAATAATATTGTTATGTTTAGGGGGTAGAAGTGGGTCTTTTTTTAATTTTTACCATTTTCGGGCCCTCGCCACGGCCAATAGCTTTCCGCAATTTAACGTGCTACTGAAGAATTATGACTGTAGATTAAGCCCGATTTCAGTAAAAGGTCCGACAGGATGCCTATTGGCGGTTTTCCATTCATTATCCACTCCTTGCATGCAGCTTCGGGGGAACGGTGGCGTTTAAGCGATAAGGACTTGAAGCGGAGCATTAAGACGTTTAACTGATAACTCAAAGAGTTTATTGTACGGGAGAATTGCCTCATAACCGGTCTGTTACTAACCGGTTCTGCATGCGTTAACGCGTAGTTAAAAACTCGATCTTTGGCTTAAAAACAGATTGCAGTTATTCAGAATAAGAAATGAAACGCTTTAAAATTGAAAGAATTCAAGATAAAATTTTGTAAAACGGCAACGTGTTAATGCAAGCAATTGGTCCGTAAACCAATTTTAAGTTTATGATAAAGTAAATCAGTAATGAAATAATCTTATTTTCCAGTGATAATCAGAAGTTGACCATCTTATACTGATAGAAATAAGATTCAATCTCTTGATAAGTAAATTTCGTACATAATTTGTGCAATTTTTTTATAGTTACTTCGTTAAGAATATGGATCTATACAGTAGTTTTTTTCTTTACTAAAACAAATTTAATGACGTAGTCAGTCCTGATTGACCTCCGCGTAAACATAAACAAATCAAAATCATTGATGCGGTTGAAAATATAAATTTATATTTAGTTTTATGGGCTTAGCGCCCATTAATTCGGAGGATATCCGATATATATCAAACTGGCGGCCGTGAAAGGTGTTGGAAATTGCTCAAGAGCTCAATTTCGCGGGTCCATTATTGATGGCCAATTGGCGGGAACCTGCTCTTCTACCTCGACCTCACGGCGACTCGAACGAGAATTTCTCAGAATCAAGATTCACGAGCGATTAAACCAGTTTCTATTCTTTATTCTGTTAACCAACAAGCAGTTTAAACTATATTAAATTAGCCTACAGGTTCTACAGTTTAATTTATGCTACCGCCCCCGCATTAATGGAACAACCCCATTCGGCCATGTTATTCAAAGTGATTCGGCTCTAAACCCGGAACGGTCTCTGGTTCTCACAAAAGTGTGTAGGATTCCAAAATTAACTAATTTTGAGTCCGCGTTAAATCATTGCGCTAGTCCAGTCACTTAGTTTACACTTTGCGGTTTTAACGACAAGTCTACCTCAACATCATCCTCATGGTATACTTATAATTCTGTTCTTTCTGTAGGATAACTTTTAACACGACCCTTGAACTTTTCTATCTGCTGGAGACGGGCAAGAGGCACAATGAACACATATATAACTTCTTGTTTAGATGTGAGATCTCTTGAGAGAAGCCTATAAATCAGGGATTAACGAGTGGCCGTAGGCGGTACGTCGGACGAGTTGCCGTTTTCTCTCCCTATACATAATTGCATTAGCTCTTAAGAAGTGTTCGTCCTTTTTTGAGTCCGCTCGGTTTTAAAATACCCATTGGGTAGGATGGTTGATACCGACTTTCGATAAATAATAACAGTTTTCGAGGATTCTGAAAGAATATCCTGATGGCCGATAATACGCGATTCACAGAGGTTGGAAAAAGTAAGGCAAAAATTACTCCCTCCCCAAAAAAACAACAGACCAATAAGGATAACAATGTAATCCAATACACGCAACATTATTGTGACAAATCCACTTGAAAGCTTCTGATAAATAACTGCAAGTCATAGGACGAGAATGTAATCATAGAAAAAACATGCCTTTCTTCGTGAATTCGTCATTTCTAGTAAGAAGGCTTCCAGTGAATTGCATGAGTCACAATATGCCGCGTTTCTATTCTAATATTGAATACATCGTTACTGTTTCCGTGGAAATTTTATCGATTATGTTTACATTCCTGTCCTACGAATTTGTGAGTTATTCGACAGACGCTTTCAAGTGGATTTGTCACAATAATGCGCCGTGTATTGGATTACATTGTTACCCTTATTGGACAGTTTTTTTGGGGGGATGTCCTCCGAAGCGAAGCAAAAACCCCGACAGGACTTTTTGCCTTAGTTTTCGAACCGCCAAACGCTCAAGGGGTGTTGACATTCAATTTCACTCCGCCCTCTGTAACGCGATAATATAAAAAGGGCGTCCGCGAACTGCGTACTCGATAATTTACTTCCGTTTGACCAGCGTCAAATGTTAATTAACGCGGTTGTTTTTTTAATTAATTCTCTCGTTCGGAATCGGCGAAAGTTTTCTCTGAAAGTGGCACAATTAACTAATTTAATTCCTCAACATCGTGCGGTTCTTGGCGTTGGTTTCTCCCTGCCAATCTTAGTTAGGGATGCTTTTCCTCGGAAATTGTGAGCTTCCGGTAGTTCGGAATGCATCTACTAAATTTTATAGCTTTTTCTTCTTTAAATAATCCTAATAAATTTATCCGACAAGTTTCATTCCATCTTTTGTAGCTCGCAGAATATTTCCACAATCGGAGAGTAGCCCTTCGGTTCGCGGTGTGCGTAGACCCCCCCGTTCTAGACCGTCGCACAATTCCAAGCTCCCGTTGGACTATCGGCGTGCAGACTGTTCACTGTTCGGAAGAATAGACCTCTTTCGGGAGAGAAGAGCGGTTGCTACCGAATTTGGCAAAAAAATATCTTTTGTTCTGCCAACTCGAAAAATACGGATACAGTTCTCTGCGTTACGGTCGCACAGAAACTGTATTCGTGTATCTGAAAGTAGGCCATATTGTAAACCTGACAGGAAGCGGTCGGCCAAATGGTTAGTCGGAGAGTACCATGACTCACTCCAGCTCTCACAAAAGGGGAACCGCCCTAATTGTCTGGAAGCGTCTAGAAAACTGGATCCCGTGACCCCCCGAGACAATCGGACGGCGCAGCAATTATCCGAGCGGATATAAAGGACGGTCGTCTTCAAAAAATGGAAAAGGTCAGTGCGACTGAGTCACCAGACTCTTATCGAGCAATAAGCAAAGCAATAAACTAATTTATGCGAGAAAGAATTTCACTGATTAACCAATTAGGCAGTGCCCAGTGTATTTAACGACTCATGTTTCGCCATACCAATTGAATTATACCGACACTATTGTAGGGAGTTTACATCAAAAGAACAATCAACAAATATCTCTCATTTTATCCGACTGATTATGGCGAAAATCCGATATTAATAAAATGATCATCTCTTGACATCGGTGGTACACGAACAGGGGAGGTCTTGGACCCTCAAGCGAAAGGATAATGGCGGACTAAAATTTTTTTTTAATGAATATTTTATTCATAAATGGTTGTTTCGCCGCGACAGACGTCCAATTAACATTGTGCCGTACAGACATCTCTGCTGAGATGACGCTAGAGGAAACACAACCTGAGACTTGAGGAACAATGGCCGTCCCAACGGTGGTGGTAGGTCCGTCGACTGTAAATATTCAAATATCTCGGGCCAATTAAAAGTTATATCCGTTCAATAGGGGCGGGGGGGGCGACAACTGAACGGGTCGAATATTGATTTCGTGTATCGCACAATTGTATTCATAACGACCCGAAGCTAATGATGTCAGGTGCGGCGCGAACTTTCGAAAATAACTTTTTCGTTTTGAACTGCCACTTTAAATACGCATCAATCAAACGACAGGGCTGACACCCTTTTGATACGCTCGGCACTAATGTATTGTACGCTATCCGCGGATTAAAAAGTGGTTCACCAAATCGAAATGCCTAATTAGAATGAATGATACGGGGGAAAAAAATATGTCACGAGAGAAATCATTGTTAAAATCACTAGTTTTTAGAGCAACCAACGTCGAATAAATCAAAATATAAAGGGAAATTTCTCTCGCGGTGATTCGGGTTAAGTTACTTTTGCCAAATAGAAAGTTCGAAGCCCTCAATCCTCAGATTTCCAGGTATGCTATATTCTTATAAAAATAAATGGCGTATCTCAACATTACCGTCATGCTGTCGTTTCTTGACAACATGGTAGACTACTGTCTACTATATAGGGTGTCCCAAAATTAACGCAAGTTTTGAATCGAACTGTGGCTGCCAAACATTCATTATTTTTTAAATATCGCTCAATAATGAAAACACGTTGTTCTATCGTGTAACGCTCCATTTGTACTAACCCTAAACTATCAGCTGTCAAACGGTTTTTTTTTAATAGGGTTGCCAAGTTTATTGGAAGAATGGTGGCAAATTCAAATCTTGCGTTAATTTTGGGACACCCTATATTATTGATTCTAAATTATACTGAATTCAACGGTATATCGTAACTAAGTAAATTCGGATTTTGCAGTGCAAACCGATGGTACAGTTAGGCTACGGATGAAAGAGCGTATACAGGGCTGAAAACAAGTTAAGTTATAGGATTCTGAAAGCGGAACGGTCGGGTGGTCCGAAGATAGAAGCGATTGGGACGTTGGGGACAAATTTTTTGCGCGCCCCCCCCTCGCTGGTAAGTCCACACGAATCGGCAGGCTTTTAGAAGGCTGTCAACATAATTTTCTGCGCCCGCGCCCAACGCCGCCGTCAGTCGGGACCAATTAGCCGCAGGTCGTATATTCCGGAGGATCCGGGATAGATAGGGCCTATTGGGACGAGGGGCCCGACACTACTGGTATTTAAGTGAGGCCGTCCGCACGGCGGGACGATATCGTTACCCCGTTAGCCACTCGAGGGACTTCAATCGGTCTCTTAGAACGGGTCCTAGGGGTTTATCTTAATAGGCCCCCACCCCCCCCCGGGGCGGCGTCGGCTGGATTCCACGTTTTTATTCAGCCCTCCGCCTCTTCTGTTTTTTCTTATACCCCATCCTTAGGCTCATTAGCATAGGGCGGGAGGAGGGTAGAGAGCAGGGACACATTACGGGGAGATAGGCGGGCGGGGGGGGGAAGATCCGAGCAGACATGACTTCGAGGCATAATTTATATTTACGGACCCCTCCAATTATAAGCCGTCGACCCGGAACTGGGCCCACGACTATTGGCCGATCACAATGGGGACGCTAAACCTGCCGTTTAAACAAATACTAGCCGGCTATTAATCAAACGATAATCTGTTCCGGAATATTAACGGTGTCGTCTTCAATTGGCCCGCTCGGTATAGAGTCCATTTTCCGTCCATTCTCTCGTACGTTTGGCGTAATGAATTTTTTCTTGGACACAGTGGGCCGATTCTTCTTTCGGAATACTTTTACCCATTTCCGAGCAAAACACTCTATTATAGTTCTTTAGTTCATTTTCCGGGTTCTATAAGTGAAAGTTTCGCTTTCAGACTGGCGACTGGTTGATTAACTTCTTCCTGCGGGTACATTTTCACCATATACCCTAGGATAGGAAAAACCTCGCAGGTGCAAAAAATCCTTCGTTTTTTCATTTGTATCGGCCTCAAAGAGCGTTCAGACGGCACGTTTAATTCTACCGACGCCTATACTGAATTTAGCCGGTAATTGCATTGTTCGACCGGCCGATTGATCGCTTTCAGAGAACAAAAAAGATTTTACAATTGCCGCAATTTCCACTTCCTGCAAAATACTTCCGGCGAGACCGCAGCTTTGAACGATACAAATGGGGGGAACACTTGCTGCTATCAATTGAATGTAACAATCGAATTGTTCGATTGGATCGGTCATTTCCTGTCAATGATGTGTTTATATATATATATATATATATATATATATATATATATATATATATATATATATATATGTTCAATTGGCCTGAAATCGGTGATATGAACCCGCCATTGGGGGTGGAATCACATTATTTATTCAATTGATAATGGTAATAAATTAAAACTGAAGGCTGTCCCTTATTGGTTAGATATTCGCATAAAAGATTTTCCTATAAACTAATTTAAGACATGTATGAAAAATACAGAATAGCGAAACTATAATTTAAAAGCCCATTACAAATTTCTCGCCTGTATACCAAATAGTCGGATATATATATCTTCACATATTATTATGATTCTAGAAATACAAATATTCCATGTATGAATTTACATGGAATTTGTCGGATTAACTCCCTGGCGGGGGGCATGCTTCGCCGGCGACATTTTTCACTTTCTCCGGGTGGATAAAGGCAAGGACGCCCTTTCACTTGAAACGCCCTTTTCGCTTCCAGGAAATTCCAGAAATTATTAACATTCTTCCCGAAGGGCTCATCTCCATCTTTAATGTTAGCCGTCTTTAGATTTATATATATATATATATATATATATATATATATATATATATATATATATAAATAAGTTGGAGCTTTATGAATGAGCGATTTATACCTTGAGGCAAACTTTATATACGTAGGCAAATTCTTTATACGTATGGTAAAAATTTTGAGATCGCGTTTTATGAAAACATGTTCATAAATATAAATTAAAAAGTGTAAATATAAATTAAATGGAAACAATAGTGGGAGCAATAGCCGGGCAAAAGAAAATGGTAAGCCGCAAGGGGCTCTATATTATGAGGTCCGTGAAGATATCATGGATTTTATCGACGTCCACGTAGAGTCACGCTATTGGCTTCGGCTGGCGGATAAAATAAATATATTAATAACAAATTGGGTCATAATATATATATGTGTGTCGATAGGGGGGTCCGGGCCTCGGAGTGTGTTGCAGATTAATTGCCGCGATAATTGCCCCGCGGTTTATTACATCTGATGATTTATCCGGCCGATGTTCATTACCAGATCTCGAAAGGGGGCCAGATTGTATCTATAGCCATCTTTCTCCCTCTCTCTCTCTCTCTCTCCCTCTCTCTCATTCTCTCTCCCTATCTCTGTCTCGCCTCACGACCCTGTGGCTCGGTCCCACAAACTTTAGTCGGGTTTGGTACACTCGAACGAACTAACAATCGAGGGCGTCGCAGTTTGGATCTGCTTCGTCTAAACTATCACTTGCAGGTCTATCAACTGTTGAAATAATTGCGGACATAAATATTTATTTTTGTGGAGACAGAGGGCGAAGAAAGGATTTGGAACAATTCCACCCACTGTTGAATTTCGTCTACTGTATACAATATATTTCAATATCTGTAATCTGATTGATAAACAAGAACATTATGTAAAAGAAATTAATGCAATTTGAGATCAAGTGCAGGATATACAACAACACGAAAATGGAAAAAAACAGCGCATTTGTAAACCTCCTGCAACATAACTTTTAATCGTATATCTCATATATTATTCATTTCGCTAAATTATCTGGTGAATCTAAATTATCCCTTCTCCTGTACAACAGTAATTGTGATCATATAGATATATTATTAGAGTTGAGAATAAAAATTATTTTGCCTCATCCCACGAAAGTGGCTGTATTCCTTGTTAAAAGACATCGTCGCTTTGTAAAAAATTGTTAGGCAGTATTCGATTGTCGTCCTAAGGGTAATAGTTCTTAGGACATATATTATTAGTCCTATTTTATTATATTAGTGTCCTATTATATTAGTGACCGTATTCTACTTGAAGTGGAGAGAAGCCGAAAGTGTATTAAACCGCGTGTAAACGTCAGACAACGGCTGTAATCTGAACCTGCCAAAGTTATTCTAGTTTTTATTGCTCCTCGCGACAATGGCCACAAACAATGTAAAACGGGAGCAGAAGCCTCGTAATTTTGGTAGTCCGGTTCAATAATTAACTTCACAAGTGTTGGCGATAGCATTCTGCCGGTTGAATTATATCCAAAGTCTATTTAGTTGGGCCGGAAGGCCTTTAGAAACTTGCCCCGTACGGGTAGCCCGAACCGCCCTACTACATCAGTGGCCCTGTGACACAGAAAAACGGGAGCGTTTAAGAGCGCACTATTAACGCTCCGAAATTATCGGTTTCTTGTAATTTAATTTCGTGCCTCGTGTAATTTGTTGTGTAATAATAACCGGCCGGTCCCGAAATGTCGGACGGCGGCGGTCCTCGAAGTTATTAAGGCGACGTATTGCGAATGTCTTTAAGAGGTAGGGCGTGGCTGCTGCATGCCCCGTTATTTATGCTACCGGCAATTAATTCCTACTCTAATTATAATGCCTAAGTCATTTTTTTTCCCTCCGGCCCCCCGTCTAAGGCTAATATTGTTATCTGGCTCCGGGTTTTTTCGGCCATATTCGGAATCGTTTTTAACAGATTCGGCCGGCAAGAATTATCGCCGCTATTTTGCATGATAGAAATCTGAAATTGCGCCCCAACCGAGGACGTCGAAAGAAGGCGCGTGTTTCCGTTTTGAATGTTCGTAACATTCAATCTGTTACTGACACGGGTATTTGTCCTAACCCACATATCATCAGCCACCTACGCTATCGATTTTATTATGGGAAAATCAATTTAAAAAAGTAACAACGAGCAGCCTGTACACCATACATTATATTGCGAGAACTCGAAATCGGTCTGATGATGTTCCAATGATGTAGAAACCACAAATCTGACTGAAAAAAAACTCCAACAAATCAATCCACCAATATTGACTAGAAAATAAAGTAAAAATAAAACAGAAAAGAATGGACCAACCATTAACCAAATACTACCCATAATGAAGTCACAGTCCGATCAGTCCCTCGTGTTTCCCATAAAAACCCTCTAAAGTTTCCACAACACTTCTCCGGAAAGACTCATTTCATGTGACACTTATGGGACGTGTCGTCACTGACCGGCTTCTTCAATCAAGTATATAGGGTTCATATATCTTAGACTTGCAGGTGACAATTGTAGAGGACGGTATCGACGTAATTTTCCAACGGTTCGGTACACGCGTTTTAAACCATCAGTGTGGACAGGATGCTTTATCGGCGGCTGAAATCGGTAAGCGCCTGCATTACCGGTGTCGAAACCGAAAGCAGCAGCGGTGATGGATGTTATTTGCCTTTGATAAACGGTCTGTTCTTTTGAAGGGCCAAATCAATCTGTAAAGTTTCTGTAATTCATCTTAAGCTGGGTCGGTCGTAAGCGCGTCTCTGGGATCGTTTCGCAATACGCCCAACCTTGAGGGATGACAACCGCCATTACAGTATCGCGTTTCACGCCTTCATTTTCCGCCAGCGATTGTTGCGCATTTACTTTTTGCACTCACTCAGATCACTTTCCGCCAACGGGCCGTAGGAAAATTCCAACCACCGTTGCATATCGCATAATCAGTCCAACTTGACCTTAATATCTGCACTGCGATATAACGAGAGAATGTGAAAAATGAGACGGGAGAAGGGAAAACACTGTAAAAAATTATATAAGTAACTGTACTACAATCGCAATTCATTGAGAAAAAATAACTTATTGGTTGGAAAATGATTTATCTTTTGCATAAGGATTTTCATTCGTAATCGGAAATTAATCACCGTTAAATTACTTGTGGGACTTTTTTAGGAGAGATAGAGATCGGGGTCTTAGAGGGAGGAAGGGAGAAAGGGAGGTTAAATATTGAACTTTTCAAGTCAATTTTACAGTACAATTTTCCTTACAGTTTGCGGTCGTACAGGAAAGTACTTGCGTAACGAATTCGAATTGACCCGCGTCACATTTCCACGCCGGTTTGGCACTCGGACGACCTCCATAAATAATCAATTCGGCCAATAGTAAAAACGGCTCTTATAAATATATACATCGATCGTGCAATAAATCAGACGGGATTTCTTCGAACGGGCCTCGGTCCGATAACTTATCTGCATTTGTCAAAATTCGATCGGCAATAAATTCGGCGCTGAATTGATGAATTGTTCCCAACGCGGGCTGACAGACCGTAAATGTCCCGGTACTCGAGCAAATGCCATTTTAACACTTTCAAACGGACAGAGAAGTTTTAGGGGCGACTTTCAAAAAGCTCCGTTCACTTTTATCGTCCCCCCCCCCCCCCTCAAAGTCGATAACGACGAAACAGGCTTGAAACTTGTTAGAGCCGAATCTGCGTTTTAGATCTTTGTTTTGTAGCGATTTAAAAGGTGTGGAGCATAACGAAAATCAGCCTGTTGGACGTCAGTGCGTACAGGATGCTTTCCGAAATCGCTTCACTAATCTGCCTAACGCTATTGACGATAGCGCCCAACCCGTTAGACCGAGACCAGTGAATGAATTGACAGTACGATATGACCGAAGTTACAACGATTGACTACCGGATATTATAATTCATTAACAAATATTTTCTTAAACAGTTTTGATAAGGCATACCAGAAACGGGGGACGGAAGGGTTAAAATCGGAGTAATGCCCATTACTCAACATATCTTAAAAGATGACTTAATCTTTAAAGATCGGGTTATTGCCCTTTTATTGAAATATCTCAGACGTGTTTTTCTAACCCAATATATACATACACATATGTATATATACATAGTCTGCGTTTCAAGTGCATAGTGTTCAGATCTGAACGCCCTGAATACGTGGGAGTGTTGGTATGAGCGAGCGCTTTGGAATGCGATACAGAGCCATATCGGGGGATTCAGGGACTGTTTTATTCGATAACGGGCGGTGTCATTGAACGTTGACTTCGGATTAAGTGATCAGTCGTAATGGATGCGCAATGAGCGCATTATATTTTTAATTTAAAGTCGGAATTATTCAAAATTGAATGAGTTTGGTTGGAAACCTGCGACGATAGGTTTCAACACGATCTGAAATACAAAACAAGTTTGATTTCTCAACCTTGTAAGAGCTGACTACGTTTAATAAAGTAATAAACCAGAATTATAGAATAGGGGGAAAATAATCAACCGTTAATTAATAGCCGGTCGAAACTGATCGATATAGATATACATTTATAGAACGAAATTCAGGAAATGAGATATTTCATTATTAAAATAACGGGGGCACTAGCCCGAAAAGGGAAACTGCCACCAGTAAACTGTCGTTTAGTAGAGCGATTCTTGTAGTCTTGTATTATTATTATTTGATTCTTGTCATATTTAATTAATGAAAAGGATATCAGTAAAAAAAAGGTTTTTGTTTCGTTTTATATTCAAGCTGCCGCGAATGCCGATATCACCGTATGAAGCGAAGGATCAGCGTTGAATCTGTAATTTTTTGGTAAATGACGAGGACTGTAATAACGGCGATGGAGAAAATATGTGCTGAAAAATATTATTTTGTAGACATTAGAAGAAGAAGACGACGAAGAAGTGAATTCGAAAGTGAAGGTCGGCCGTTAACGGTTTATTGCAAAGCTATTCACGGCCTGCTTTATCATAATAAACGAATGCCTTCTATTTCCAAAGGGTCATATTTCTTCGAGGGTTACTGGAATTATCAAGGATACGTTTGCAGCACTCGCGTTTTCTTGGTATACCGGATTTGGGATCGTCAATATATAAATACAGGTGTTAGTTAATAAAAATTTATTCATAACGTTTATTCCATATTAAACACTATATAAAGTGTCTAAAGGAACTTAGGCATTTTTCTTGAATAAGGTCCCCAGTGGAGTAGTTTACTGCTCGTAAATAATCTTAACAAGCCCCGGGTATTCAGGTACTGAGCAATTTGTTTTCTAAATCATCGTACACTCTTCAGATGGATGAAGTGCAGAGATTATATATTAAGCATTTTACAGAATTTGAGTTATGAACTGCCAACCAATTTATTTATTCTGTGCACAAGCTCAACAGCGATTTACTTATGTGTAAAATTTATGGATTAATGCTACAAATTAATACGTTAAAATGTTTTACGCGGTTAGCAACATTATTGCAATAGGTTTGAAGTTTAGGAACAATTAATGGACACGGAAACTATCTCTTGAGGCTAATATTCAGTAATTTCATATTTTAATTATATTCGTGCAATATGTATACTTTGCGGACTCTATAATCGCTTATACACCGACTATTAACTGACATTACAGCGATGTATCTACAAGACAAATGTGGGTAAGTAACGCCCTTTAAGGTTTGCCCAAGTCGAATATCCCTGTAATTTAAAATTAGATTCACTTGAATCGTCCGACGTTCTGCCTAGAGGCGCCACTCGCACAGACGCTAATTGTGATAGTTTGACATTTGAGGGCTCTCACCTCCTACAGTAATTGTTATAAACGACGATGGAGCATTCGACAACTTGAAGTGTACAGAATGTAATTCCCAAGAGCGGGATTTTTTCCGACATCAAATCTCATCGAGTAGTTTTTACAGAAAAGTAGTTTGAGACAAAGTAACAGTGCTTAATATTAGAAACCAGTCTAACTTGAGACCAGAAAGGCGAGCGGAAAAGGAAAATGGCAATTGGAAATTGCGTTCGTAAACCAAAGAAAAAACCGACTTTAATTAAACGTATCATAATTGCAGACCTCTGTACAGGCCTAATGTTTTATAGCTGCGCCTATTGGTGTGGACTAATGCTGAAGGGTGCTGGTTCTCGATCCTAACACAGATCGTGCCCGTAACAGATGAATCTCGCTGCTCCCCCACTCGTAAAGATATGCAGTAAAGATAAAGATCGGCCGTTCTGGTTTTCCCTCACCATTTTAGGGACCGCCATTAAAACGGCGGTCATTAACGAATGGGAACGGCGCGAAAAGTATCACCGCGGCGAATAAATCTTTTATCTATCCCCATGGGTCCCGCGGGCTTTCTTCCAATAGTTCCAGTTCTCCGAAACGCGTAACGTTCGAAGGGTTTTTTATGAGCGGGGCCCGGGATCCGAAGGATAGGTGCCAATAAACGGTAAATTTAAGAAACCTCAGAGAAAAATATATTATCGACGTCACCGTCGTTACTGAAATGGGGGTGCTGAAAATTATCTGTTAGATCTTAATTGTTTCCACTCCTAATAGAGGAGCGAAGAAATATATCCCAGCAAATCTATGTCGATAGTTTTTTTTTTTGTTGTTTTTCGTTAGTTCATTCTCTCTTTCTCGAATGATATAGCTGAAAGGTTTATTCTCAACACTCCCGGCGATCGGCTCTTCTGACCTTACGCTCTGAACTAATTTGCTCGTCTTCATGGTGGGCTCATTCTTATGAGGACCCCTTACCTCGTTTCCAAGCTAAGCCTCGTATCCCCTTGTCCCGGATCTATGCTGATACTTAGAAGCTGGCCGTAACCGCCCAACATAGCCGACCGGCATAAACAAAGTTGTAACAGACCGTAAAATGTCAGTGGGAGCCGGTAAAAGTTCAAGCCCCAGTGTCCGTAGTGAACGGACGAAGACGGCGGACGGAGCCGGAAAACTAGTTTTTTCTCTCTCTTTTTTGTTCCAATAACAGTTATTAAACGGATAGTGGAGCGGAAGCGGTTTAACAGGAAAGGGACAGTTTAAACAATAATAACAGTACCGTTAGCCGATTTTGTGGGTGGCCGGACCCGGCGTCCGCACACGTCGTGACTTCCTATCGTAGAGGGAATTAATATTAGAATCGATGTGGGAAGATTTATATGTGGGAAAAATCAAATCAAGAATCGCTAAAAACTCTACATTGAACCAAAAAACGGGAAGAAATTATAGCGCCCACATAAAAAACGGGAGCGGTTTTCTTAAGCTGAGGGGGAAATTAAAATTTGAATAACTAGAATCGAAAATCTGCCAAATTTCTATTCTCATTTGCTTATTTGGTCCTTTGGTTTATTGCAATGGCTCTGGAGTTAGATGAAATCCATTAACATATAACTTATATTGGAAAGATGGATCGGAATCCAAATAAAATCGATCCAAATATTCCATTCAATTGCTGTAATTTCGCGTTTTTTAAAATTTTTTTTACGTAATGAAAAGTCCGAAAACCGTTCTAAATTTACACATCAAATATTTTACTGTAACACAATATTGCAGGAGAGTTGAGATGCGGGCACGATAAATAACGATTTCCTTATTCGAGTGCAAGTTGCGTCAGAATCTCGTCCAATTAGTAAATGCTGTATTTCTTTTTTTTCAGTTTATAATTCGTCTTATATTTGCTATAAATGAGTTTTCTACGCGGCTCTGCAGAAGCGACGGCCATCTGACTTTATAATATAGCTCACTGCGACTGTCCTTTCAGGCTCCAACTCCGCCCCCGCGTACAGCGCCCACGCTGGACAGAAACCGGCGACAAAAACCGATATGGAATAAGAAAATATTATATACGCCGCCTCCAAGTCGATTAATATTCAAGTCGTATTTTGACTGTAGTTGTCGCTGTTTTTTTTTCCCCCCCGGCGACCCAAATTAATGTCCACGTCCGATTCCACGATATTAAAATTGCAAAGTCCCCCTGTATAAATAAAAACTTGTATTCCCAAAATTAATATTCGATGAAAATCCATTCTAAGCTAATATATAAAAAAATCTGTCATGGCGTTTGCCTGTCGGTAGGCAGTTTTCAGGATTATACAGAGAGATATCTTCAAAAATTCAGGTAAGAACTGGAAAATCCTTTAAACAGTATTTTCAACAGTAGGTTTGAGAAATAATTCTTTAATTCGTGGATGTAAATTTAGAGTTGGAATCGAAGACATCGCTCCAAAACCTTCTTCTATTATTTTCCATTTCCATCGATCGATAATGTCTATCTCGTGTTTATTTACAACGGCTGGGTTGTGATTCGGAAGGCTGGGACTAGGGTGAATCATCAATACCGCTTATGCGCACTGATTTCTGGTTCTAGCGCGTACAAGTACGCATTTTTTCTCTGCATTTCGCTTGTGAAAGCTTCGGGAGTAATTTTTCTTGTCAGTAACGGTAAATCATTTGTCCAGTAGGAGCCGTGAAATATTATTTATACATTTTAATTTCAGTATCAATAGCGGATATTGCAAGTATCAGAAGTAAGTTTTTTTAAGCTACCTAAAAAACTGGTATCTTCAATAATATGTCTGTATGTGCCAAGCTACTTTGGTAACGATTTACATCATCGCAGGAGTATTTGCATTCATAGTTATCTCGACAAGATTTGTGAGAGTGGTTTTACCATTCGTTTGCGTGTAGAATTTATTAGGGAATATGAAAGGCTCATGTTCGAGTGGACTCATGTGAGGTATAACGAGGAACTGGTGTATTCTTCCCACGGCAAAAGTGGAGGGAATAGTCGACGGTGTATTGAAATAAAATGGAAACAAGTTTTAGTCAAAGGTTAGTCCGGTCGGTGGCCACTTTCCAATCCCCATCGGTGATTGCGGTTTGACCCGGGGAAGAGGTAAGAAAAGCGTCCGACTGGCGTCACACAACTAAGTTTAGCTCTGATGGAGGGGACTTGGAACGCGCTTTCGAGCGAAGACCCCGTTTCTGGGAACTTATGATAAATTCGGCCTACTGAAACCCACGGCAATTCCTACCGTGTAGGCGTGACGCGGTGCTCTGTACCTAAGTGCAGGACTCGAAATAGAACTCAGAAGTGAAATCCTTGGCCCGGACAAATAGGACAATGGCTTAAATGTGTTTAAACGGGAAGGAAAATTGGGGATTGAGCTCGAAGATATCGTGGACCGAAAGGGAAACGTTGAACCGAAGCGGTCGAGAGATCTCTACGTCGAGATAGTGCTAAGCCCGGGTTAGGGCGGACATTCCTCAGCTGCAGTTGAAGTCCGGCAAAAACGCTCACTGTGTGGCGTCTCTCCTGGGACTCTTTCAAAATAACTCGTCTTATAAAGGGGGTTTAAATGGGAGAAGTCAAGGACTGGGATGAGGAGGAGGGCGGCAAGCATCTGCACATGTTCAAAGTTGATGCCCGAGGCTAAGTGATGTCAAGTACGGCCGACTCCAATTGTTATTTTCTATTATGTCCCGCCGGACACAGACGTCGGATCATCCAGTCTAACTGTTAGACCACAAAAAGTAGCATGGTATTATATTCCACGTTCATTACCTTATGTAGGTTAAAATATTGAGGAGCATATTTAATTCTGATGTTACTACAGCATCCTACTTGCACTTATCACAGTACTCATTCCGAAAGATCCAGTTTATTATCTGATCATTTCTTTCTCAAATAATATGTATTGTTACTTTAATGGGATTATTAACCGAGTGTATTATGATTAAAAATGAAACTGCTATTGCTGTCCATTATAAAGAGATTAAATACTCCGTTTAATATTATAATTTCGATTACAGCAGTTACAGTTACAACCGAAAGGTCAGTCCGCGATCATTTGGTTTCATTAAGGCTGTAAGGTTGTACTACTATACAACTTGTTTTCTAATTAGCCCCTTTCAATGCGCCTACTGTCTGCTCGGAGGTCCACCGTTGTCTCTTACATATCTGACTCCGGGGGCAAGGTCACAGTTGGAGGCGAACAGTGAACAGACGTTCCGGGTGTTTACCTCTCTGGGACCTTAAAGATTTGGGGCCGAAACAACAAATTGGCAGTAAACCGGTCTAGAGACCCCTAAGATAAGGGGAGATGTAGATACTGCAGCAATTCTTGGAGTCCACGTATATCGAACATACATACTTTTCAAAGGTTCTTTGATTGCCATCCAAAGAATACTGTCGATAAATACAACACAAAATTATAGTTACTTAATTAAAAGGAACCCACAAACGAAATACATGAAAAAAGCTCGTAAAAAATATTTGGGGGCGGTCGGATGTAAGGCTATATTTTTCGCCGATTCCGGATTGGTTCTTAGCATATAAGGAGTTCCTAATCCCCGTGACTAATTTAATTTTGATATTTCTCTTTTTTCCTTGGAACATGTGCACGCCATTAGCAGTCCAGAATTCGGGAACGGGGCATGTTCGGAGAAAATGTTTTTATAAAGAAATCACCGGCTCAGATCCGGAGACACGGGCCGGAGCTCGAATTGGAAACAGTAAATCGGTTTAGGGGAAGAACAAGACAGGGAGGACAAGTTATATTCGGGCGGTTGGACGGGAAAAGCGGCTTATAACCGAAAGAGAGAGAGAGATTTTGTAAGCCAGTTTAAAACCCCTCCGCTTATGGTAATCTTTCGGGGTAAAATAAGTACAAAAAGTTGAATAAAAATTCGCGCTATCTGCAGAAATGATTTCGCGCTGAATGCAGATTTGTGAGATTCTGAGTCACGCTCCTTGGCCAATACTTGTTTAGCATTTTTTTTTTCATTTTCGGGGCCAACATCTTGATTCGGGGTTTCGAATCTCTTATTATTATTATTATACAGTTGTCAGAACTGTAATTTTATCGATTCAACTTAATTTCTTCTCAGTCCTATCCCAACTCTGACTAGGTGAAAATTTGAACTGTCATTAACAATAACGATTTCCCTCTTTTTAAATTCTGCCGGTAATGGCATCTCTCCAGAGAAAATTTCAAAAAATCTGGGTCATAATATTCGAAAACCGACAACAGGCTGACTGGGGCTAATTAAATATGCCTATTTAATAATTCTCGGTCTCCACCGAACTATTGTCATTCGAACAATGGAGCACGAGGAGAATAACCGATGCCAATTGAAAATTAAAAGACCTTCTCTGACAAAGGTCCCGTTCACGAGATCGTAATTTTTCAAAGTACCGACCTTATCGAAGCCTTCCTGTAATTTAACCTTCGATCGAAATGACTACACTAATTAATGTGGTCGATTATATTTTTGTGTCTGTGTTCACACTTAGAGCGGAGACATAAAATTGCAAGAAACCAAAATGAACTCCAAAACACCGCAGACCACGAAGCAGGCATTTCCAGTTTACAATATTTCTTTATAATACACGTATCGAGAATCCGAAACGCGACTATCTTAGAAAAGATAATATATGGAAATAAACATATAATTAATGTAATTCCTGCAGTTTATTGCAAGTTAATAATTATAAATCCTCTTATATTAGCGTTTGTAAGTGTGTATATGACTATTACAGATAATTCACGGCCTTTTCCGGCCGTCGGATATTGGGGCCTTTGATGCCTCTCCATCCTTGTAATATTTGCATATATTAAAATTTCTTTTAGTCATTTAATTGCCACGCTCTTCCGCGATTTGGGGCCGAGCGGCGTGACCTATTTCGCTTTCACCGTGGAAAGCGTTCCTCATAAACCTTGAAATATCGATGATCATAATAAGCGCGGCTCACCTTTCTCAATAAGGGTTCGACGGTACGCACATACCTCTGTCTATATTAATATAATTATTTTCCGGATAAAAAAGGTGTATTTGCTTTAATAAGATTTTGTTTCTTCAGAAAATATTTATCAACTCCGATTCCGGTGTTTTAACTACTGGGAGGCCTGTAGGATTAAGCGTATTATATATTTTTTCATCAGTCCTAATTTCTGTTTACGCTCCCCAATATCAACCGTAAATACAGTAATTTACTATTTCCGTCGGCCCAGTTAACTACCGAATCTTATAAGGGTTTCGATTACCGTCGCAGAGGCAGCTAGCTGGTGGACGCGTGGGCGACACCGACGGCCCGATGCAAATTAAGTCGCCTTCCAGCGCACGATTAAGCCAATTTGAACTTCCTGAGCGCCTCAAGGAGGAATTTAAGCGCGAATTAAGATGAGCTAAGCAGTAATCAAGGCAGAAACAACGAGCACCTATTGTCACTTCTCTCGCTTCATACTCTTCTTCGCTGCAGGAGAAAAGGTTACTAAGTGCGAACGAAATATAAATTCTGTTTAAAATCCTGAATTGGCAAAATGTAACACGAGTAAATAATATACTATATATAATTAATATACAATAGAAATACAATTGGAATATAATTCTTTGTTGTTGCTACACAGAAATGTATACGTACCTCATTATATTACAGACGCGGTAGCTGAAGACCATAAATTCATTAAAAATATACACAAGAAACATATAAATAGAAAATTAACTGCTTATTTATAATTTAAAATTAAGAAAGCCTAAAAAATATTTATTTTAATAAAAAAAGTTTTTATTTTAAGAGGGAGAAATTTATCTTAAATTATAAATAATTTATAGAATACTGGGCGCAGTAGGAGTTATTGCTCTCATTCAGGAATTTAATTCAAACCCGACTGATACTTTAACTTGACAAAAATGTTATGGTTTAATCCATTGCATTTTTCGTTACATGTATTAAAGATTGTTCCTGCGGCTGATGCTTAAGATGTTATCAACTAAAAAAAACATGATCACGGACCAGTCGACTTCGAGTATTATCACGTATTGCAGGAAATCACGGCCAAACTGTTCTAAACTAGTTTCGTGATAATTTAAAACTGTGGACAATTGGTTAAAATTTTGATTCGGTCACGTTCGAGTCATTTCGGCAACCCGAGGGAGTTGTTACCGGGAGAAGGTAAATATTGGGTTTCCTCTTTCCAATTTCCTCGAGGGCCCGGTAGTTTATTCGGAAACCGGTTCCGAATCGTGGGGGGGGCGGAGGACCTTCAGGAACACGAACACGATGGAAATTTATAACAAATTGACTCCTGAAATCTGATCAGCGCCATGGATTTATCTGTAACTGAGTCGTAATAAGTTCTAATTTGCGCTCGACCGAAAAGCAATCCGATCGCAGTCCCAAATCGTTCCGATGGTACGTACCCGGAGTTGGATTCGTTCTCGGCGGACAGTATATAAGATTATAAATATATAAAATTCAAATCGAACTAATGGAGCTCACTAAATCAAGTACAATCATTACAACATATGTAATATGTCCCCCAATGTTTTGCACCGCGAGAAAACCCGTTACCGCTATCTCCCCTTTTATAATCGCCTTATTACAATAATTTGGATAAATAAATAGCGATTAAAATAAAAATAGGCTATAAACATTTCACAAGAACCGAGCTCACGTCGCCACATCACCGCCTTAATGTATGTCGCCAATTAACTTTTAACGAGCGAGCAAATGACCATTCATAAGAACAAATAACACGTATTTTTTAATTTCAATATCATATATATATATATATATATATATATATATATATATATATATATATATATCTGAGATTGGAGATTGAAAAACAATCAATTAAGTTAAATCATAAATTAATGGAGTGGGAATAGAGATTGGCATCAGAATAAAAAGGAATATGTAACCACCTATTGCCGCAAAAGAGTTGCAAGCAAGAGGAAGGCGAACCGGTCTTTGGGGGGATCAAAGGTTATTAGGAAACGCTAGCAAACTGGATGTGGGGGAACCGGGCGTTAGAGAAAGGAGGCGGCGAAGATTAAGGTTTAATAAATAAAAATTAAATTGATATATTCATTTTAAAGCTAATCTCGAATCGAAATCGTATTACAAATTGAATAATCATCCGTTTTGGATGAAACTGACAAAACTAACAAATGAGCAGTTTTAATAGCGGATTTTGTTTTAAAAAATTATTATACAAGTAATATGTGTAACAGTTAAACATTGTTTTTACAATACCGCTTCAGACTTTGTTTAAACTCGAAGCCCTTTGGAAGAATTACTTTAATACTTTTAAAGCATTTTCGACGTGAGTTTTTTTACAGGGGGGGTGAGAATGGTCAAATAGACGATCACTCGGACGCTGTGATTGATCAAGTGGAAGATCGTTTTTCTGTTGGGGCTGGAATGTTGGGAGAAATAAAAGTAGGAGGAAAGGGATTTATTTGGATTTAAGGTTTGTCCGAGGGTTTTTATTATGCTAAAAACCTTTTCAGGAGGATATTCATGTGAAGTGCGTGAGACGATTTCTGCCGAATACACTAAGTTTCAATTTAATGAATAAAAAATAAATGGTTGTGGCGCCGAGAAAAGGATGTTTAATAAATTGTTTACCCGAATTTTGAGCGAGGTCACTGAAAATCGGGACAACGATGGTATATTCAGAACCCTCGTGGACCACGCGAGAGGTACTCCAAAAGGATCAAACTAATGAGCTGAATAAGTGTCAATTACCAAACTAATTTTAGTCTTGATGATGCCGAATGTTCCTTGTAGATATAAATAAATGGTAAAACTTACGCCATCGATGCAGTAAGCACTGATCTGTGTTCTACAGCCGAAGTTGTGGCGTAAAGCGCTTTTATTTTTGATCGCGGCTCCGTTCGAAAATATATAAAGGACTGAGCCTGTTATAATCTTCGTGACCCTGAAAGAGGTGTTCGAAATTGTTCTTGGCCGGGTCCGGATCCGCCATTACTGATTGGACGATCGGCGTTTCGGAACCTGCTCCACCCCGGCCAACCTCCCACGCTCTATACACCACCATTCGGCCACCTCCAGGTCTCTCTCTCTCTCTCTCTCTCTCTCTCTCTCTCTCTCTCTCTCTCTCACGATTCACGAGCACTCCCCCCACTTCATCGCCCGCGCAATATCACGACTGTACAAGGGGGACACAGCCCTCGGACTGAACCGGTAAGGACACCAAGCCCTCGGTCCGAGGACGAATAATACTGTGAAACACTGAAACGCCGTTCGAACCCACTGCTGAAGATCTTATGTCCACACTACGTATAAATCCAAGGAGTACCAAATACACCAATTCTAATTACCCAATAATATGACTTAAGTCGGACTTCTCCCGAAATATCATACACTGAGGTACTCTCGGCACCTGCCTATATACCACTGGCAAAGTGCTGTTGACAGTGGCGAAAAGCCGAAACTGGTCTACAATACCAGTATGGGGTTAAACAGTACAGGACTACTTCTGTAGTGGAGAAACAATTGAAATAAGTAATGATGTCTGAAGAATAGAGAAATACTAGAGGTAGTTCGGGGAAATATTTTAATAATTGAAAAGGACCTGATGGTATACTAACGGTAAGATATTTTAATACAAGAAATAAACTTGTTACACGTATGAGTCCAATAGTAATTTCAGAAAAAATTACTTTCCGATGGTGTCAGAATTATAACTTTCAGCCAATTAAGTATTGTCTTTATTCGCGATCATCTTAGCGCCGTACTTTAATACGCTATGAATATTTATTTCTCCGAAGCCAGACGGGAACTGGTTCCGGATGAAGTGCTCAGATTCGTATCCTCTCCAGAGATAGATACGGCCGGTTCGAAATCGAACCTTATCCGGTGTCATTGTTACAATCTCCGGGTCGTTCATTAAGATCGCGGCCGCCGATTGGGTTCGTCGGTCCGAGAAGTGAAAAGGCGACCGGAGAGGATGGGGGAAAAGAGAGCGAGAGAGAGAGAGAGAGAAAAGAAAAAGGAAATGGAGTGTGACCTTTCAGAAACGCCCACGCCCGTCACAGACGACACAATTATTATGGCCCGGTTCTGCATTTGGAAACGTCCCCTCGTCCGCAGGCATCAGATAAGCGGAGTGTCTTGTGCCGATTTTCGTTTCGAGGGTCGGAGGTGGCCGCGAACAGAAAACTGTTATCTCAATAAAATTCGCGTGTTTATTCGGAGTTCGGGGACGATTCCTGCCGCTTATTTTATTCCTGCGGGAAGACTTTCTCCTTTTTCGTTATCCGAACTGACGCCGAAATTCCACCGAAATATTCCTTCTATTTTTGGATTCTGCCATTCCGCCAACGTCCATAGTCAATAATAATTTTAAATAATGACTTGTCACACGTTTAAAAAAATCATTTTCCTGGCACCACCTTAGTAACAGTGCACCTCCTGTTCTCCCCAGAAAGTAGAGACAGGAAATTACAAAATCTCGTCTAAAAAATGTACTGTCATTGAACAATGGCGTCCTGAAATGTCATAGTTGTTTCTCGCTTCGGAATGGTCGAAGAAAGTACACGACGCGTAGGCGTTGGCGTTTTATCTATTGCACAACGTACGCATGAATTTTCCCCTTATCCAACATCTGATAACGAGATCGGTCGCTGTAAATAAAATTCAGCATTGTCCCCGGCACCGTTACACGGTGAAAAATAAACGGAGCGCGAATATGTTCGAAACTTTCGCCCAAGGTACTGCCCACTATCGAACGTCGGCTTATCGATACGACAATGTTTACGAACTCTTTTCGCGATCAATTCGAATGAATCATTCAATGAATTGAATTGCCCCGATAACTTGCGGTTAGGCCCGCCGTTCGGCCCACCGCGGCCGCACTTCCACCATCATCCAAATTACACAATTGTCTAAGTACGGCACTTATGCAAAACAGTGCCTACAGGATGCTTCGTGGCTTGCTATAATCGAGGAGGTCACCGATTCCGTTCTTCCATTCCGCCAATGTGAATCGCAACAAAATATTTGTGGATATAAATGTCCATGAATTATCAAACAATTAGGGAACACATTTATTATTTAATCTTGTGGATTTGATGACGCCATTATTATGGATAGAAACGGTTGCATGGGTGTGTGTGTTGTAAAGTGCTGTAATTGTCGAACTACTAAAGAAGGTACATATGTCATACAAAACACTGCTAAGAAGCCGAAACTGGTTTTATTTTCGACGAAACTCGGTGGTGATTGATGATTGACTCTGGAGAAATTTCCATTCCAATATGTTCTCTCCCTCCACCTTGAACACAGGTACATGTGCTCCACCCGGTCTAGACGCCAATATCGAGATATTATGAAGGATCAGATATTAAACCGCTCCTACCTACTGCTGCAGAAAGATGAAATATTTATGTGCCAGATTTTTTGGACGACGCCGGAACTTGTACGCCCTTATAATATTCTTTCCTTTATGTACCCTTGTTCATTCTTTTGTTAATATCTCTGAAACACTGTCTTTTTTATCATGATCCTTCTAAGCATCAAAAGATTGTGTCTAGTTTAACAGTTTTTGTACATCCTATAACCGCGTTGAGAAATAGCGAAAAATAGATACTTGTAATTGCCTTGTTGAATTGGTCCAGATAGGCCGAAGATCGAGAAAACTACGGTGTTATTCAACAGTTCGTTGTTCCCTTTACCTGGGAGCCCGAAACATTGAAAATGTCTATTGCCCTGAACGCTCGGAAGGCGTTCGATCCTCTAATTAGGTCGGTCAGTTTCCGAACCGCTTTAAACGTATCGACTGGCTCTGGTTTAGGGTTGGTGGCGGTGGGTTCGCTTAATTAATCTCAGCGCGGACCGGTATCATAAGGCCATTTGGGCGAGGGGCTAATTAAGAAAAATTGTTGCGGCCCCGTCCGTATATCTATTACGCCTAATGGTGTAACCGCTCGGCCAGCGGACCTGGACTTTAATTAAAAGTTATTAGCGAACGGGCGAAAGGGAAATGAGCTGGGTCGACAACGCGTCGCCACCGTACAATACCGTACTGAACAAAAGTTCAGTAAATTCCCAGAAGCTGTTTCCTTTAACATCCTGATACTTTCCTCGCTTCCTATGCAGACGACAAAGATGTACTCTCTACAAACTCAGATCCTTACTTAGCATCAAATTCCCTGCAAAAACATCTCTCCTCATAGAAATTTGGTCGAGGAAATGGAGGATTAAGTTCAATTGCAAAAAAAGTCTTCACGTTACTTTTACTTTGAGAAGAGCAACTTGTCCTCCCGTTTTCCTGAACCGGTCCCAACTTCCTATTGAAAATCAAGTGCGGTACCTGGGACTACTCTTAGACAGAAGACTGACATGGAACCCACATACAAGACTGAAACGTACAGAAACGGAACCACGCTACAAATTATTACTTAAACCTATCTGGGCCTACGGAATCGAACTGTGGGGATCCACCGAGCCGTCTAATTCTTATCGACTCCAATCCTTGAAATCCATAATCCTTCGAAAAATTACCAACGCCCCACCGTATGTCTCTAACAGAATAATTCACAATGACCTGAAAGTCCCGTTCGTTCGAGAATTAGCAGCTTCCCGGTATAAATCCTTCCGTTCCAAACTATCCCTTCGTTCCAATCCCTTAATTCGACAACTTTCCTCGCTTCACCTTCCCGAAAATCCCGTGCGTCGCCTAAAGCGGAGATGGCCACGCGATTTCCTTACGACCTGAGTAAGGGCAGGAGCGGGAGTACCATCATTGGGTGGCTTCTCCTTCGAGATTTCACTGAGTGTGTGTTAAGTAAGAGCACTGTCACTAGATACAATCTATAAAAAAAAATTGTAGTTGTGACTATAACAATAAATGAAAAAAAAGCTGTTTTCTGGGCGACGGGAACCCACGAAATCTACGGTATTCTAACCCCTCGCAGACCGCAAAACAAGTATTTTAAACTATAACATTTTTATATTTTATCGTCCAAGCGGTAGTTTTATATGCAGAGATAACTGCAGAGAGTCCGCATCCCGATTCTCTCGTTCTTTTTTTGTGTTTCGCTGCCTAACTCGGTGGCGTGATTCAATGACACTTTTTGGAGAGGGTCCGTAAATTATGATTGGAATGTGATTCTGAGCAATAAAATAAAATTGATGGCCGGCGTTTGTCCGGTAAGCGAGATTATCGATGGCCCGTTTCGCTTTATCGCCCCCCCAATAAATTCCAACTTTTAAATCATTACACGCCCAATCGTTCACTGGCATGCGGGCTTACACATGGATTTACATGTTTCAACTTATCTCTTGATATGTGTGTAAGCTCGCGTTGTACTCTCCCACCTCCGTATAATTCTATGTGTAATTTTTATCGGCCAATCTTGTTGGTAGAATTGCTGATAGCAGCATAGACGTAGACAATTATGTTGCTGTAAAATATTTAATTCCATTCCTAGGTTTATCAGGTGACAGAGTAGCCACACTATCACTATTACAAGAGGAAACGTAATTTAAAATAAAATAAAAATTCGAGTTTTGGTGTAGAAGTGTGAAATTATGGTGGCAATCCATAGTACACGAAAATGCAATCGAAGTTTCTCTTATATTATATGCTTTAATCGACACGCCGAGGGAGTTAAATTTTTCACTGACCCCGAAGCTCCCTAGAAATTCGTACTGGAGAAGGAAAAGTAAGCGGAACCCAATAATGTCTCCGCCTCCTTTCTCGGATTTGCATAAAATTCGAGAAAAAGTTTCACCCGGGTCTCTCTCTCTCTCTCTCTGTCTCTCTCCGGCTTTGCCTGCGTTAACTGTTGGGAATGGGGGAGCTGGAGGGCCCAATAAGTTGGCATAAATATGGACGAAACTCCGTCCATAAATTGTCGCCTAATGGCGTTCGGATTGAGGGGGGCCCTGAGCCGCTAATTAGCACCGAGCTTTCGCCCCGACTTTTGCCCTTTACAGAGGTGTGCAAGTGGCGTCGCACACAATCCGTTCAGCTCACGCATTCCACTGAGTTAAATCGAAAACGGTACGTCGACAGGAGGATGGGAAATTTGCCGGTACCGAAGGAGAACCGACAGCCCGAAGGACCTCATCATCGGGACAAGGAAACTGAAGAAAAATAACCGGAAGGAAGAGGACACCACTGTGCTTCAAACCCCAGAAAACATCTTTATACCGCATATTCGGTACCAGGATACTATTTAATACGGTCCTCGAGAAATTTTGGCTCAAGAGAATTGAGGGATTAGCGGATTGACACTAAGTTGTACAGGACGTTTTCACGAAGAGGTCATCATGTATTTAAACATGTACTTATTATAAGTATACATATACGTAATTATATAAATAAAAAGAGATAAAATTGTAAATTGAAGTCTTAGGCTCTAAAGATTATTACGAATAACATTATGGGCCCGTTTGCCCATAAATAGTGAGCCCTATGACAAACTGACTGTTATCCGAAAAATTGAGTTAATTTATTTGCATTGTTATTTTTTAAAAAATCAACGCTAGGAATCTACTTTTCCGAGTCCCTCCGAGTGGCGGACGTGCTTCAGAGGCGCGAAAACCTGAATGAACGCTCAGTAGAGGCTTGAATTCAAAACGGCGGATTAGAAAATCTTCCACTTGACAGGTCCTCCGGAAATTTATTTGGATGTCAGGAAAATGTCTTAATTTTAGGATATAAGAGGCATTTATTTCATAGGCCTATCTTCGAAGGTGCCCGTTCTGAGATATAGCCGGCGTTAAAAAAAAACTCCGAGATTCCGACGGTTTAAATTTATTGTAATATAAATGGCTGGCAGCGAGAGACGATTTCCCGCCAGCGATTCGTCAAACTGGCTAACCGAGTGGACAGCCGTCCGGAGATGAACTTGGGATAAAAATGCCAGTCTGAGTTAAATGGGTTGTGTTATTGCCGCATGAAAAACGCCCGGATATATCGACGCCTGCAATCTGACCGGCCGGCGAAACTCGGCAAGTTTCTTCGGACGGAAAGTTTTCGTCTTGTGTCGAGCCCGCGGCTCGGACTTCGAGCGGTGGGTTGGGGAAAACACTTTCCCGAACGAACTTCCTGTCTACGAAGTCCGGACGACGTGGGTCGTTCAAATGTCAAAGTTTCTGGGCGTTCTAGTCGGCCATATGGATTCATTTAAACTGATTAAATAGATATTGAGCTACAACACTATGAAGACATATCAATCTATCATCCATCGGGTCGAGTGTCAGCTTTTACTTTTAATTCCTATATGACGATCGAGGCAAGTGAAAGAATAAGTTTAGACAACTTATTTGGCAGATCGGACTGTCAATTTGAATATAGGCCAATAAAATTTAATTCAGTGAACGGAGCAAGATATTTATTACGGAGTTTTACGAAATTACAGAAATGACTAATATTAGTCAGGTAGCAGTGCTTTACCGCCGTGGCGAGATCCTGTTACAGAGAATCAACTGTATTTCATTTGGGGAGCATTTGCTGAACAACAAATTGAAATCTATCGAGTGAATTTACTCAGCGAGGATATTCAAATCGCATGGAAAATACGAGAAAATGTCGGAATTATCGAGGCCGATTTCATTTAAAAAAATATGCATTCGGTTGTCGCAAGAGCTACCAAAAAACGCGATGGTTTTAAAACCTCGAATCGAGGTCAAGACCTGGACGGGGGACGGGATCGGACGATTTCCACTTCTCTCTCTCTCTCTCTCACTCTCTCTCTATCTCTCTCTCTTTTTCTCGAACAGAGTTATCAAAGAAAATTGGTCACCCATTTGTGTCCAACGTCCGGTGAATACAAATAAGTCCGCGGCTAATAGGCGGCTCCCGGAATTCTGTGTCTTTAACTAGGCCCAAAAAGCTTAGAGGCGTTTGAAAAATGCCGCCCCCTCGTACACATTTTCCGTTCGTCTCGGATACGTCGACGGCGCCGTGGCACGATAAACAGGAATTAAATCAGATAAGAATCTGAAACATGTTCGGGAACATATTTTTCTGCGTGAACCTCCCCCTTCCCACCGATCAAAACCTCGTCGTTCGCTGTCTTTAGGAGCCTGAAAATAAACAAGCCACTTTAAAAATATCCAACGGTGTAATTACGCTTCAGATTGCCATCTGAAAAAAAGAATAAAGCGCAGCCTAATTTTTATTTTCCGCGCTAAAAACTCGGATCGCGGACCTATTTCGGCCGGACCTAATCGCCCCACGGTTATCGTCTAGTTTCAATGAACCGAAAATTGAACACCGCGCGTAGTTATAATAATTTAATTTGTCCCCCTTACCGTTATACAACTTTATAATTGTAGGGCCCTCGATACGGTCAATCGTATTCTTATTCGAGAAATATTAACCTCTACCGCGACAATAACTAAGCAATTGGGGCAGGTGTCCGATAATTGATGGGAATTAAAAGAAATTGTCGAACAAACGGCTTTTACATTTAGTCCCCAGTGTATAAAGAAAACATTATAATGTGAATGTATTTGTCCATTATATAATTATTTATACGAGTCCTCAAGCCAATATTAACCAAACGGTAATTGAACGGGGAAAAGGCGAAACAATTATTTCATTTTTTCCTTATTGTCTGCGGCTGCCTTATAACTGCACTTTCTAACTGAATACAGTTAGTTTCCTTGTAATAACGAGGAAAATTCTTTTGAATAATTGAACGATAGAGGCCCGTAAATTATAGCCCACTAGAATTCTCGTTCGGAATTGTTTTTGCGCTCGACTTTCCGCGTTTTACTGCTGGCGGCTGCGAAAAGCCGAAAACAGTGTAGTTTGAGGCCTAATAGCAGATTTGAATCAGAAAAATCGCACGGGTTTTTCAACCAACGCCTGTTGGTAAGAGATATTTCCTGTGTTTAGAAACCACCTGAACGAGATCCAGTTGAACTTTATTGTATTGCCAACGATTGAAAAATAATCATCGTCAGATTCCAAGCGTTAGTCCGTTTTAGAAAGTCCGCCATAAATTTATCCCGCGTTACGAAGTGTACGAGCTTGAATATGTCTAAGCTCAATTGCAACTTGGTTACGGAGCGGATCCGAAAGTGCCCGATCGTCAAGCGTCGCCAATCGCGACCATATCGCCGGCGAAAGGGTCCGGGATATTTAAAATTCAAATGCCGAACACTCATTAGCCGTTGACGCGTCCCGGAACGTCAGAAAACTGAACATACGAAAGCCCACCCCGTCCCCACCTGCCTTAAATCGTCTTTCCTTCGCCCGAAATGGAAATAAACTCGCGCCGGCCTTATAAATATTCATGCGCCCCCCCCCACTCCCCCTGACCAATAGTTTTCTGGGGGCCCCCTCATCATTCCTCCGCAGCACCCGGTTTCGTCGCGGTACCTGCCTTCATCCACCGTAATTCACCATTAAAAGCCGTATTTATGAAGGCCGTACCGTTCGCTGTTCTCGCGAACATAATAATAATAATAATGAAAATCATATTCTGACTCGTAAATTGATTCCGGCGTTCAAATATAAAACGGAACTTCGCGACTTATGTGAGAAATAGAAGAAGAATAATTTAAGGAATTTTCAGGACGAAATTTTTTCCCTTATGATCTCTATCTGCCGCCAGAAATGAGCTCTGCACTGACTGTGAATGCCACTGAAGACGGCGATATGCGCAACACCTAAACACATGTCTGAGTCCGATGACCCCCGCAATATTACACAGGATCGGTTATGAAATTTAATTTGAACCATAGTCAAATATTGTACTCTAACGAGTCAATACTACCAAACAGTATTGACAGGCGGGAAGCAGAAACCAAATGGAGATGGGGATAAATCGACAGATGAAGTAGTTTAGATTAAAAGATTTTACGATGAAGTAAGCATTTGGCCCGCTTGAAAGTTATCGGGGACCGACAACGAAATATATCGGGTAATTTCTGATTTTGCGGCTTAACTGTATCTAAAATCATTCTTATTCGCGCGTAATGTTTTTAAACTATTTTTAGCTACCTTCTGAACTGCTGGCCGGGCCTATATACAATTAGCCGAGTCATAAATACGAGTAGAAAAACTCAGGCCGGTCTCGCCGCGGTGACATCAGCCAATTGTAACGCCTCGTTCAGCGTCCTTCCAACCACAATACGCCCCGGATTGCTTTTTTTAACGAAGATTTTTACACTAAAAGCTAAACGAAAGCGTCCAAAGTTGGGCAATATAAAAACTGTGACAAGGGTATAAACACTGGGCAACGAGGAGAAGAGGGGCCGAAAAACGTGGAAATTAAAAACCATTAATTAACTTTATGAAAGCTCAGACTAAGTTGGCCGGAAAATTGCCCCGGTCATTAATTGAGTTGATATATATATGTTTTGTCTCCGAGCCCATCTCAATTGCCGTATATAATCAAATAATGGGGTCAACTCTTTAATTGCATAGTGATGATGATACGACAATAAATTGGCGCGTCGGAGTTACAATTAAATTATAATTCCTTTTAATTAACGATAAATTCTGGTTCTCGGTCTAGAAATTTCCGGCAACATTTCATTTCGGGATTTCTTATTCATTCACTTTAAACTGACAATAAACTAAGATTCGTCAAATGGACGAATTCCTTTTCACTTCACAGAACGTTCAGGCGTTGTCTTCACTCCAAGGAAATGTAGGACAGAGATTACCCTTTTACAATATATAAGCCCAAGCAATTTGGAACAAATCCGATTATAGATCTCGTGACGATTAATCGGAAATAATACAATATACAAAATTATATTAATTCGATAATTTTTGGTTTCTCTGTTTTCTGGTTTTTGGTTTCTTCGACCTTAATTGTTCAGTAAATTATTACTATTCAACAACCAGCAATTGGCGAATCAACTGTCAGTAAATAGTCATTCAAACTCCCGTAAGAAATGCAGTTGAGAGTTACATTTTTTATATCGTTCATTAAAAAAATTCCACTACACCAACAGCGTCTGTTTTATTAAAAAGTTTTATAAAAATATTACAAATATGTTTCGCACAACAAAAGAACAGTAATAAAACAGATAATAGAATATTATTTTTGCGCAGGCGCTCAACTTGTATGGAAACCAGTTTGAAACTGCACTCTGTCGATTCGCCCTTATTTTGAACTGATTATACATTTATGGGCATAATGAATTTTAATCCTTTTTAAATTGTTCGGCGTTTCGTTTTAACATAAATTTTGACGAAAGTGAATTTAAAAAATTTACGGGAAGTTCTGCCAGCTCTCGGATTGATCTCTCAGCTTCCCCCCCCCCCCAAACTCACTTATTTGGTCCGATGCCAGACACATTTCAGGTTTCTACCGTAGTCGGTAGCATTCCATTTAAAAAAAAAGCATGTCGGTTACCCATACCTGCTGCCAGCACTGTCGGTAACATTTCTGAACTGGATTATCGATATGAATTCCGCGAATTAATTGCAAAAAGTGGATTAACAATCTTCACCAGTTTAAGCATGCCAGGATAAACTACAAACTGAATACTTTGATGATTTTTGTTAATTTTCCATTATTTTATTAAATTAGTGTTCTAATAAAGGTTTTAAAGGAGATTCGTGTGGAGTGCTACTGAAGATGGCGAGGAATCTATCTCGGTCTCGCACTAGACAAGGATTTGTAAATACCATTTTCCAGTCTCCGAACATCCTATTTCAATTTATTTGTTTTTCCAACCCTCTTTACGGCCCCCTGTGAGTAATTACTACTAAAGAACAGGTACTCGGGGCAGTAAACCGGGGAGGCGAAACCGGTTTGCTTCCGGGGGGTATACCGCACTTGTGATAGTATGAGCACAGCAAGAGTAGCAAATTAACACCATAAAACTAGCTGGTGGGTTACTAAATGGAATTCCACTTGAGGCGAATCTATTTCGAAAAGCGAAATAAAATTTGCTGCACTTGGAGTGACTATGAAATTTCTCTCTCTTAAGCCATATACTGGCAAAAAATTATATTTGTTTTCTCTAAGGTAAATGCTACTGGATGAGGTAAGCAATATCATCAGTACAGCGAATTTCTCTCTCCACTTCCTGACATTATGTCTGTTATGTTACTGTTATACCTACATTTGTGCAGTGACAACGCAGTCAGAGTATACCACGTATAACTGACAGGCCCAATAATTTACTGACGGAACGCTACTGATGATGGCGAGAAGCCGAAACCGTTGGCGGAAAAGAGGTTTCGATAAAAAAAACTGGGAATTATTTTCCTTCAACCGATCCGATATAGACGGCAGATTGTCAATGCGACTGCACCATATAATTTCCAATAAATTTGGTCGAATGCCAATTAAAAGTATTGGATACTTGTTCCCTATCTGGTTTCATAACGCACTACTCATTGTTTCTCGTAATGAGTAAAATACGAGTGAAAATACGTAATGGGTTAAAATTGTATACGAAATTAAGAATTTTGCGTTGTAATGCGTTGTAACTAAAGTTCCTTACTGATTAATTAGCAAAACTTCGGAATTGCCGGCATTGATGATAACGAATCATTCATACTTCGGTGAACGATCTGAAACTCCTTAAAATCACTAAAACATATCCAGCATGTATATAGGTCATAATTTGTAATCAATTCTGTAGAACTTACTGGTTATATCTAAAACGCGACTTACCGTGGAAAATACGTATTCTTATCACATTCAATTGTCATTTCAATTGGTAAATTATTGTTTATGTTTAAATTTTATTTCGAAACGAAAATAATTGATTTTAATAAAAAATTTGATATGTTAAATTGTTTGAGATATTAACAACAAATTGTAGTCATCCCTGTTCAGGACGAGAGTACGGATTTCTGTGGTCAGTTGAAAATTCATTTAAACTGAAAATAATAAGTAAATGTTTTCAATTCCATAGCAAGTATAATGTTTTTCTGTCAGTGTTAATAGGAGGGCAAAAAATAATCACCAACCTATCAAAACATTGTTTTCATCCGGATTAACGCGTTCAACATTTTGACTCAGTTATATTTAAGTGATTTATATATATGTATGTATAATAGTTCCAATGGAAGGAGAGAAATAAAAGATGTAACTTACGAAAAATGTGGAAAGCAAGGAGCAGTAAGAGGCGGAGGTAGTTCATGTTTGAGTGGAACAAACCGACTGAGCGAGGGAGTCCCAAGCTGCCCACTCCCACGCAACTGCCCCACTCCGCAACGCCGGCACCTCCTTTTTATTTTTCTCCTGGACCGCCTGGAGCGCCGAAAGGAACCTTCCTGTCCTTCGGCGGACCTCCTCAGGCTTCAACACCGTCGACAATTACTTAGGACCCGGTTCGAAAAGGGGTTGGTCTGCGTTTAAGTAGTCGGTTATTCTCCCATATTAAGACATAACGAGATATTATTTAATGTAGGTTCGTGAAGTTTCTGTCTCCTCTCGCCGGTTTGGTCTTTTGCTAGACCGGTTTCGGCTGCTCGCCATCTTCAGTAGCGGTGTTAGTCACTGTTAGCACTTTGGATGTTTTTTGGGCATCCTCACTGCACTGTCACTTTCACATGTACTGTCGACAATTACTTAGGACCTGGTTCGATAAGGGGTTGGTCTGCGTTTAAGTAGTCGGTTATTCTCCCGATATTAAGACATAACGAGATATTTTTTAATATTTCCCCGAGGGTATGTAAAATAATCGGTGATTAGCAATTCGGCTCTCTATGAAGCACTATTTCTGTAGTGAATATTTTTCTATATCTATTATTTTTTTCCATTAAACTATTGACGACCAATGAACTGGGTTGCAAACTCCATAGTACAGTCGGTAATATGTTAAGGTAATTTTGCAACGATTTTATAGCTGTTGATCAATTTGAGGACAGTTACATTTCCTTACGATGTACCTCTATCGCTTTATACATAAAATCCCTATAACTCGCTTTGATGTTTGTCATAATACATTTCCTACTATCCTTTGGCCGACTGTGATTAAAATATAGATTAAATGGTATTAAATTTGTGTGTCACAAGAGCATAATTATGTCCTGTTGTATAAAAATAACATTAAAAAAAGAGGCAATATCTAGTGCGATTTTCGCCTCTTCCCTCTTGAATGCTGCTGAAAAAATTGATGCATTCATTGATTCAATGAATAACTTAAGATGGCTACAACGCCTTCAATAAATTTATATATCAGTTTAAATGTTAACATTGTGCATTTTCTATTCTTATTTTATTTCCACGGTACACTACTGTGTAGTGATGTGGTACATTTTAATCAAACCGTTCCATTTTATGCAGCCGCCCGTAAATTTGTAAACATGAAGCGTATGCTCTAAATATAAAGTGGAGATATGGAAAAAGTACAAAAAACAATTTCATAATTAATTTTGAACTACTACTGATATTTAATGAGCACAGTATGAAATGCGTGACTGTAAAATATTGTGCGTTTTTCTTCCTTGAACGTTTTCTATTCAAGTATTTTTTCATCTAAATAGAAAAATACAACATGAAATAAGTTACATTTTATTGTTCTCTTCCCCAATAATTAAATTTTTCTATCGTCTAGAAAATCTATAATTATTTTCTATCTTTCATTTCGGTATTATTAGAATTTTAAAGGCCAATCACAGGATATAATATCATATTATTCTGTCGTATACGGTAGCAAAAGTGAATATGATAATATATTTGGAGGCGACAGCCTACACATGCGATTTATTTAGCAATTTTGGACAGTCGACCGCGCCCATACTTCTTTTGGACAAACCGTAAAATTGAATTACCTCCGGTCTTCAGCCGTTTCCACTCCGGTGATCAGCTTTACGATCGACCAAAGTCCGTACAGGTATTTTCGAAACGAATTTTCGAGACGTTCGCGTCTGCGAAGGTTCGGAATATCATCTGTATGATTACACCACTAATGTAATGTACACCACAGTATGTTGTCCCAGGCACGATAGGGCTTCCTCCACTGCTATTTCGACCACACTGAATTACTAACGATATTCTAATGAAGACGTGGAGAAGCCAAAATGGGCCCAGACAAATAAATACTGACTATGAAATTCTGGCATAAACGTGGTTTATGCCTACACAAATTATTATCACATTCTATAAATACGGCCACAGTTAACTGACTGCACCTCTTAAATTATTTCTATAGCCCTACTTCTTATAAATAAACTGTAAAATGATCTATTAATTCTATTATAATTCGATATTTGGGAACATCTTTACGATTTATTATAACGCATGACTGGTTCGCTATTTCTTATTGAGAACGAATGATCGCTTTTATAACTCGATTTTGGAAAAAAAAAGAGAAGTGGAAGGTATAATTTACGCCTATTTGTTATTTAAAAATCTATTAAATTGCCGAATAACTAATGAATTCCGTTATAACTCAGTCGGCTGGATCCTTTTTGTGCCACTTAAGATGGTAATTTACGGCATTATCGTGGCATCAGTTATTCAATAGCCCAATCTCCCGATCAACCCCATTTACTGGAAATATATATTGCCTACGACATTCTTCACTTGGGCACTGTACCTAATGCTTCATTGTACAGAGGTATTTTGTTAAATGGTACGCTTCAACCTCTTATAATTTCCGGTGGTGCAGGTAGCATTGCTTTACTTCGGTCGTCAGTTGGCAGTAAATTTTCATGACTGGTTTTATACTTGTACGGCGTAGAAATATCTCCTTTTTTAATTTTAAATTAAGACTAAAATATTTTAAATTATATCTAGTGACAGTGCGATTTGATAACAGAAATATACTTTTTACGCAGAATCCACCAATTGATTTATCAGGAAGTTCAAGGAAATTTTCAGGAAGGTAACACGAGGAGATCTGTTGAATCAGACGATTTGAGTGATGGGATAGTTTTCAAAAAGGAAGGCTTTATTATATCGGGAAGCTGCTAGTAACGAACAAGACCTTATAACGTTAATTTTAGGAAGGGTTTTATATTGGAATGATGTTCCCGCGCTAGTGTACGATTCACTAACGTACAGTGCTCACCTAACTGCAGCTCTCCTGAGTGTAGATGGCGTTACTGGTTTGAGCATACATTTACCCTTTATCAAAGTTTAAGGGTGATTTATTTTTGTAATTTTATTTATAAAAAATATGTTCCGTATTAATTTTTTGTCCTTCTAAACTTTCGTAGATGAGGTGTGATATTTTCAGTTGGTCCACTGAGGTATGTTAACAAACACAATGCATTGGAAAGCTTAAACACTTTGTCACGAAGAAGTGCTTTTTTTCTTCAACAAATATGGCATCGGGTCGAATTCTTGGACATCTGTCAGGGTTTTAAATTTCACTTTGAGAAACTTGTTTTGAAACGGATGCTTCCTCACTTCTGAAAAATCCAGATGTTCTTCCTTCTTCTCGATGTGCCAAACGTTGTCGAAAAATAGCATGACGAGTTGGACAGACAAGGACTCGATTGGTGAGGATATGGTCACTATGAAAGAGCACAGTTTCCCGCCCTGGGACAAGCTGCAATGGTTTGTGGCGTCCAACAACGCAGAACAAACTCGATATGAATTGAAATCATTCAGATCAATAAACTCATTGAGTTCTTCGACGACTATAACACTGGGTTTCCTGACAATGGTATGGATTTTGTGGCACCAAGTTACAAGACTGGTGGCCGTATTCAGGTACCTAAAAATTTGAACAGAGTCACTCTCGTGAAACTTACACCGACAAATACCTGAAAATCTGATTCAATAAACAGTTAACTGACATACTTGAAGTGTATGCGTTCCAGCACGTCTGGTTTCTTTAAGTACCTCTCGAACTCGTCGGGGAAGGACTCCAGGGGCTTTTTGGTTATGTAAAAAACGGTCGAACCGCTTTCGGCCAAACTGAACACGGTCTGAAAGCATAAAGGTTGCCTGAAATAAAACAATCGCCTAATTGGTCCCAACCGGCCCAATTATGTTTACAGCGATGTTCCGACTTTGCGTAATCAAAACAGCTCATAATTGATGTCCTAGTCTCGACAGTAGGTTTGGACCGATACCTGAAAAAATAGGACGTTTTTCAAACGTTCCCAAGATCGAAACGCGCCGACGAAAACCGTGGAGTTGACGTTGAAATTGAGAGCTGGGCAACTGTAGGGCTTCATCAGCGTAATATAAGCGTAACATAATCTGTCGTTAACCGCTGTAAAAGTGCTAAATTCAACTCATACTGTCGGGAATAAACCGATACACGTTACATACATCCTAGATTAAAAAACCGGGAACGTATAGGTTATGTTTAGTTCAGATTTTACACTGTGGCCACACGTAAATTTTATTTGATATTTATTTTGTAATAAAATTTATTTGCTAATGAAATTTAACGAATATGACGTCGCTCTATTATTCTTCAAATTTAAATAAATTGTATTGTAATAATTATTTAAAACATGTTAATATTATCGAGGCATCGGAAGGTTACACTGCTGTTACTCGTTATTAGTTTGGTTGTGTGTACGCTCTGTTTTGAATCACTCAATTGGTGAAAATTAACTTTTCGATACTCGTCCTTTTTGTATAAGTTGAGGCTGAATTACTTATTCGTGGATATCCGACTGAAATTTCTCTGATCGGTGGATATTTTGTTAAGTGTACTTGATTCACAGGTTGTGTTTTGGACATGGAAGAATCGGTTTCGGGTGAGAACGCCAATCAGGCGAATGTTGGTTCAGTTCCTCCGGCTTCTACTCCTCAAGAACATGTGGCCAGTGTCGCTCCTGGGACTCCACAAACGCCAGGTTAATAATTATGTGTACCACAGTTACGCTGTATGCTATCATATACACACTTGAAGATGAGTTGTATTCGGCCTCACCCAGTTATGTTCGCATTAAAATCAAATATCCACCTACCAAATATGAACCCTGATGAATCGTATCAAGTTCAAATCAAATGTGGACTGGCTGAAAATCTGAAATTTTCACTCTTTGTTACTTGCATTCAGTAAATGCTGAGACATACCGCACCAGTTATGTGATCCATGTATGAGCTATGAATACAGTTGAGCAGCTCTATTTGGAAACATTTTTCACTGGTAGAAATAGTGAAATGAGTTGAAAGTGTCTAATGGATTTTTGTAAATCGTCGACAATGAATAGTGTAGTTTACTCGACTGACAGATTGAAACCCATTTCTCTAAACCAGAACTTCGAGTTCACTTGTCACAATTTGTAAAATAATATTTTATCCTTTGTATTTTAGGAGCCGGCGGTTCACCAATGGAAAAATCGGAAAATGGTTCTGGAAAGAAGGGTGGTTGGCCTAAAGGAAAAAAGCGTAAGAAGGCATTGAAGGATTTGACTGCTCCCAGACAACCACTTACAGGTAAAATCTATTTGAAATATTTTCCGAATAATAATAATGTTACAATTATGTAATTTTCAAAAATCGTATTTGTTTAGTAAACTGTTTTAATTTGGTGACTATGATGTCTCAGTGGCTGGATGTTAATTCTTGGAACCATTGGGACCCTTTACGGCATGAGTTTCATTCAACAGTCCATACATTTTTAAACCCTAGTAAAAAAAAAATTTTAATTATTATTTAATTTCTGTTATATTTACAAACAATTTTATAGGCTATGTGAGGTTCTTGAATGACCGTCGTGAACAATTCCGTGCTGAAAATCCAAACATGCCTTTTGCCGAAATCACTAAAGTTCTGGCTGCTGAATGGAGCGCTTTACCATTTGACAAAAAACAGGTATCACTTATTATAACATTTCATTCCTTTTTTAAATACTCTATCCATTTACTATTAATTTTATTTTATGCAGGCACTTGTTATAAAAAAATTAAACTTACATTACTGCCGTTAAATGCAGAAAAATTAAGCCAGTTAAAATTATTAACATTCTTTATCCGATTGCGCTTATATTGCAATTCATAAGCTAAACATGAAGCGACTGTTATCCGATTAAATTGTGATTTCTAGTAATCACGACCGATGCTCTGTTTGTTGCAGGAATATCTGATGGCTGCTGAACAGGCGCGTGAAAGATATTTACAAGAGTTGGCTGCTTACAAACAGTCGGAAGCCTATCGCGCTTTCAGCGAGCAAATGGCGAGGAAAAAACCGAAAGAGGATCAAGTACCGGATGAAACTATACAGCCGGCAGAAAATGATATATCGGGCTACGACATTCCAATATTCACAGAAGAGTTTCTGGATCACAATAAAAGTTAGAAAATTATCCACCGATTTTTCATTAAGAAATTATAATTTATTTGAATCTCTAATAGCTCCTCTGTAATTTTTAAATATTAAGATTCTTTCAGAATTTTACAAAAATATCGGTATAAATAATTCTTTTTTAAGCCAATTTTTTTATGACTTTGATCTGTGTACTTTTTCAGGTCGGGAGGCAGAATTGAGGCAGTTGAGGAAAAGCAATACGGACTATGAACAACAGAATGCTACAATACAGACTTATCTGGCCGGTCTTCACAACGCCATCGAGAAGCTCTCGGTCGAGACCCAGCAGCTGAGGAGCAACAATATAGCTCTACAACAGCATCTCCAGCACATACGCACTGCGTTCACAAACGCTTTGTCCACCATCCCGCCCATACCAGGTATTGTATGAGATCATATTTTTTTTTTTATTGACTGAAATTTTCACGTTCTGTAAATTAATGAAACCATTCTCAGATTCAGTTCATTCAATACTAACCAGAATTGAATATCTATAGTTGTACATACTCAGCCCTGTTCATCCATTTTGTATAAAAAAAAATATCGCAGAAAAAGTCACTATCTTATCTGTAGTCTGCCTTATTGGCAGACTTTTAAAAATAAATATTTTTATTACAATGACTATGTCATTTATATAGTCAGGGCAAGGTTCAATTCATAGTTATACCCAACTAATTTTGATTTGATTTTTATTTGAGTTTATTTGAATTTATTGGAATATTATTATACCTAGGAATGGATAAGAAAACGGACATGGGTCAGAACCAAGGAAGGAGAGTTGTGTAAAAGCACAGAAAATTGACTTGGGTTAGAACCTAGGAGGAGAAAAGTGAGTTTTTTCTGACCCAAGTCCGTTTTCTTAGCTATTCTTACCTATAAAATGGTATTCAAATAAGACCCCCAATTCACCTAGAAAAAAATTATGCGCAACTGTTTGTTTACAGGATTAGAAGCTCCCACAGTCGAAACTATTGACACTTACATGACGAAACTGTTGAATTTTATTAAGGAGGACCCGACAAATCATGTCATCAACAGTGTGAGGAATGCTGTCACGCACCTCGATCTTCAAGCATGACCGTCAGCCAAGACAAGGCAGAAACAGCATGTTTCTGATAAAACTAAGTGATTTTAATTTAGTATTATAATATTTTTATAGACATTTTATTTTTTTGCATCCAAGCGAAACACAACGCAACGTGTTGACATTGTTCAAAACAATACTGCCAAAAAATGTTTAGTTTTTAATACAGTGAGTGAAGTTTTTATGCCCATTGTAATTGTTGATGTAAATTGGCCCAATTTACAAACATTTTTTACTATCAACAGTACTGTGGATACTGTAAAATGTTTACAGATTAAATGTTATTGAATATAAACAACAATTAATGGTTCAAATGCTCAGTGTGTATTACAAATCACACAGAATGATTTATGCCTTCAGGAAATATACCATTTTCGTGTATTAGTGTTTCAGTAATTTTTTAAATAAAGTGCTTTACTGTGTCTCTGCTGTTTGCTTGTTACTAAACCTAATATCCTACTCATAAAAATCAAGCCAAAAACTGAATCTTCCTTCTTTTACCCTTTTGTGAGCTTTATAAAAAATGAATGTAATAACCTCTAGTATATTATACTGTGTAAATATCTATATTATATGTGTATACGCATACATATATGAATTACATCTCTAGACTAGCAATTGAAAATTTATGTTCAATTGTAACTATTGAAGCATCTGTATTTAAATTTATGAATGCTTATCTAATGTTGTACATTGTTTATATGTGGATTTAACAATCTGTTTATATTTTAATACTGGTTTATTATGTTCAAGAATTTGAAATTGTTGTTAGCATGAATTGTAATCAAGCTGTAACAAAAATGCATGACTTTCCTATAAAACTGTATTCAAACAGTGTAGTGACATTTAATGCTAATGGTACGTAATAAACAAAATTAGTTTCTAATTATTATTTACAACAAAGTGAAAATGTTTTATTTTGGAATAAAATAAATTCAATGGTATTAGGTATGTTGAAGTGTTATTTGTTTATTTTGGACTTTAATAATTTAAATTCTGTTGAGCTACAAATTCTGTAATTGGGATTTTGAATTGCAATAACTAGAATCAATAACTCCATTGAATTATTATTTCCAGTAAGATTTTTTAAATGTATTTTTATATAACTGATTTCATCAGTCTCGAGATCCTTTATTAACTATTCCTTGCATGGGGAAATGATGGATCAGTTTCAACTTGTGGCCATCATCAGTAGTATTGGTGATATTCCGAGCCTTCTCAGTCATGATTGATGTGCGTTTATTGTGCTGAATAACGCCAGAATAACCATTTTGGAGATAATTCTGAATTACGAAGTAAATTGTACTTGTCAGTACCGCGCACGCCATCTAGCGGCAGTTAGCCGAACTAATTCGGGAAAATGCTAACAGACACACTGCAAACTTAATATGTATGGAAAATCAATATTTCGGTTCGAATTTGTATTAAAAATTCTTGTATTTTACAGTTGACAAATTAAAAATTAGGAAATTTGTTTCTTCAGTCTTTCAGTTGTGTCTCAATTAAAATAAGTTCGGAATAATTGAGGAATTAAATGTGAAGGAGGCGGGAGGAGGATGGCGGAGGCCTTCTGAATCGGTTAACGCCGCATAATGCACATTTACCTTAACGGCAATAGCTTAAGATTCAAAACAGTCAGACCTTCGCCACGGTAATTAAATAAGATTCAACATTCGTTTTACAAAAAATTTATATATATTTTATGTAGGAAGCAAATTATTTCCCGTTTTTACATATAGGCCATTTAACGCCACTAAAATGATATGCCATTTCATTTAAATATGTTTAAATATATGTAAATACATATATATTTCTATAAATTGTATATTCCCCATATATATGTACATATTTATATATACGTATATATGTTTTACGAAAACTGCAGTGCGGAGTAAACGAACTTTTCCCCACTGCCGTTTTATAGTTTCACTAAGTCATCGTTTAATCTTTCGTTTAAGTTTAATTTATTTTTTTGAAGATTGATTCCCCGGATTTTAGACAGGGAGACAATTCGTTAATTTGTTTTCCATTCAAACAGAACAATTTCCGAACTAACAAAACCAGACCGGTCTAACGGCCGGTCTAGTTCTTATTCCTTTATAATACTCCTCCGTTTTTATTTATTTCGCTCCCCTCGAAAAAATAAGTTGAGGGCAGTAGCAACTATTGTAGTTTCGTTATTTTGTTCATTTTTTTTGTTGTTACATATTAAAACAGTATAACAATAACAATTATATAATATAAATATAAATATAATAAAGCAAATATAATATTGGTGGTGATTGTAATTGATCGGTTGTGATCTGTCGGGTTCACTGTTTTATGGCGGTCGTTGGTATCTCGCCGTTGGCAATTATCTGGTGGTGGGCCGACGACCGCTCGCACCTTATCGGCTCCTACAAAATACAGAAATACAGAAATTAAACGCACATTTATTTTATTTAAGAAATATTTAATTCAATTATAATCGTTGTATAAGTCTGCTCAGTTCAGTGTTAACACTCTACCGGGCCGAATTTTTATTTTAAATCCAAACAAAATTGGGGGTTTTGAATTTTAAATGAAAAAAAAATTGATATTGATATCGGTTTTCTTGACAACGTTATAGGATTAAGATTTATGCGCCATCTCACGAAAAAACCATAATTATTTGGTAAAATCTCGATAAATACAACGGTAAGTACGATAAGTTATATGGACCCATAGAGGGTTAAAATTCTTACAACTGAAGCCATAAATTTTAGGGAGAAAGTCAAAATACCTAGCAAAGAATATTCTGTATATTTGTGGACAAAATGCTATTTTTTTTTACTCATTCCGTTCTGTTTGGCGTTTGACTAAGGCCCGTTTTTAATTACTTTCTCGTCTCATATATTTTATCATATTAAGTTTAAAAAAAATTTATATTTCCACGATGTTGACAAATATTTCGTGACAATGTTTGACTCTAAGTAGACTTGTTGTGTTTCTGTTTCCTCTCGCTGGTTTGGTCTTTTGCTAGACCGGTTTCGGTCTAGCACAAGGATGCCAGTACAAGTGACAGTGACAGTGCGGTGAGGATGCTCGAAAAACACCGCTACTGAAGATGGCGAGCAGCAGAAACCGGTCTAGCAAAAGACCGAACCGGCGAGAAGAGACAGAAACCGACGAAATCTACGGTATTCCAACCACTCGCAGACGACAAAACAGGTATGTTAAACTATTTGACTCTAAGCTTTAGTCTAATTTTAAAGTAACAATTCTGTTGTTCATAATACTTTTCATATCGAAAAATTATTACTGTTTCATTTCATTGTTACATTTGTAAGGTAAACAATGCTATACGTGTACATTGTATATTTTACTGACAATGTTGAGGGCTCCCATGATTGAGGAGTCGAGCACCGAGTCTTGAGTATCCCCGCAGCTTCCGCCTCCGCCTCCAACCCCGACACAGTCTTCCTCGTGTTCCTGCACAAATAGGTCCATAAATTAAACTATTTACAATTAGAAATTATTACTATTCAACCCTTTTGTTATAGCCTCGCAGAATTTGTCGGGATCACCAAGGCCCTTTCAAGAACAAAACACCGGAGAAAAATTCTATATTCACATTCAGAACGCCTTCCGTTCCCAGGTTATACTATACAGCAATACACCGAACGCCTTCCGTTCCCAGGCTATACTATCCAGCAATACACCGAACGCCTTCTGTTCCGGTTTATACTATCCAGCAATACACCGAACGCCTTCTGATCCCGGGAACGCCTTCTGATACTATCCAGCAATACACCGAACGCCTTCTGATCCCGGTTTCTATCCAGCAATGCACCGAACGCCTTCTGATCCCGGGAACGCCTTCTGATACTATCCAGCAATACACCGAACGCCTTCTGATCCCGGTTTCTATCAGCAATGCACCGAACGCCTTCTGTTCCCAGTTTATACTATCCCGCAATGCACCGAACGCCTTCTGTTCCCAGGTTATACTATCCAGCAATACACCGAACGCCTTCTGTTCCCAGGTTATACTATCCAGCAATGCACCGAACGCCTTCTGTTCCCAGTTTATACTATCCCGCAATGCACCAAACGCCTTCTGTTCCCAGTTTATACTATCCCGCAATGCACCAAACGCCTTCTGTTCCCAGGTTATACTATCCAGCAATGCACCGAACGCCTTCTGTTCCCAGTTTATACTATCCAGCAATGCACCGAACGCCTTCTGTTCCCAGGGTTATACTATCCAGCAATGCACCGAACGCCTTCTGATCCCAGATTTATACTATCCAGCAATGCACCGAACGCCTTCGGTCGCAGTTTACTATCCAGCAATACACCGAACGCCTTCTGATCCCAGGTTATACTATCCAGCAATGCACCGAACGCCTTCTGTTCCCAGTTTATACTATCCCGGAACACTATGCAATCGCGCCTTCTGTTCCCAGTATACTATCCAGCAATACACCGAACGCCTTCTGTTCCCATTTACTATCCAGCAATACACCGAACGCCTTCTTCTGTTCCCAGTTTATACTTTATATACTATCCAGCAATACACCGAACGCCTTCTGTTCCCAGGTTTATACTATCCAGCAATACACCGAACGCCTTCTGTTCCCAGTTTATACTATCCAGCAATACACCGAACGCCTTCTGTTCCCATACTATCCAGCAATACCGAACGCCTTCTGTTCCCAGTTTATACTATCCAGCAATACACCGAACGCCTTCTGTTCCCAGTTTATACTATCCAGCAATACACCGAACGCCTTCTGAGTTTATACTATCCAGCAATACACCGAACGCCTTCTGATCCCGGGTTTATACTATCCAGCAATGCACCGAACGCCTTCTGTTCCCAGGGTTATACTATCCAGGAACGCCTTCTGATCCCAGGTTTATACTATCCAGCAATGCACCGAACGCCTTCGATTCTCCAGGTTTATACTATCCAGCCAATACACGAGACGCCTTCCTGATCCCGGGAGGTTATACTATCCCGCAATGCACCGAACGCCTTCTGATCCCGGGTTATACTATCCAGCAATACACCGAACGCCTTCTGTTCCCAGTTTATACTATCCCGCAATGCACCGAACGCCTTCTGATCCCGGGTTATACTATCCAGCAATACACCGAACGCCTTCTGTTCCCAGTTTATACTATCCCGCAATGCACCGAACGCCTTCTGATCCCGGGTTATACTATCCAGCAATACACCGAACGCCTTCTGTTCCCAGTTTATACTATCCAGCAATACACCGAACGCCTTCTGTTCCCGGGTTATACTATCCAGCAATGCACCGAACGCCTTCTGATCCCAGGTTATACTATCCAGCAATACACCGAACGCCTTCTGTTCCCAGTTTATACTATCCCGCAATACACCGAACGCCTTCTGTTCCCAGGTTATACTATCCAGCAATACACCGAACGCCTTCTGTTCCCAGTTTATACTATCCAGCAATACACCGAACGCCTTCTGTTCCCAGTTTATACTATCCCGCAATGCACCGAACGCCTTCTGTTCCCAGTTTATACTATCCAGCAATACACCGAACGCCTTCTGTTCCCAGGTTTATACTATCCAGCAATACACCGAACGCCTTCTGTTCCCAGTTTATACTATCCAGCAATACACCGAACGCCTTCTGTTCCCAGTTTATACTATCCCGCAATGCACCAAACGCCTTCTGTTCCCAGGTTATACTATCCAGCAATACACCGAACGCCTTCTGTTCCCAGGTTATACTATCCAGCAATACACCGAACGCCTTCTGTTCCCAGTTTATACTATCCAGCAATACACCGAACGCCTTCTGATCCCGGAGTTTATACTATCCAGCAATACACCGAACGCCTTCTGTTCCCAGTTTATACTATCCAGCAATACACCGAACGCCTTCTGTTCCAGGTTTATATATCCAGCAATACACCGAACGCCTTCTGTTCCCATTTATACTATCCAGCAATACACCGAACGCCTTCTGTTCCCAGGTTATACTATCCAGCAATACACCGAACGCCTTCTGTTCCCAGTTTATACTATCCAGCAATACACCGAACGCCTTCTGTTCCCAGTTTATACTATCCAGCAATACACCGAACGCCTTCTGTTCCCAGTTTATACTATCCAGCAATACACCGAACGCCTTCTGATCCCGGGTTATACTATCCAGCAATACACCGAACGCCTTCTGATCCCGGGTTATACTATCCAGCAATACACCGAACGCCTTCTGATCCCGGGTTATACTATCCAGCAATACACCGAACGCCTTCTGTTCCCAGTTTATACTATCCAGCAATACACCGAACGCCTTCTGTTCCCAGTTTATACTATCCAGCAATACACCGAACGCCTTCTGATCCCGGGTTATACTATCCAGCAATACACCGAACGCCTTCTGATCCCGGGTTATACTATCCAGCAATACACCGAACGCCTTCTGTTCCCAGTTTATACTATCCCGCAATGCACAGAACGCCTTCTGTCCCCAGTTTATACTATCCAGCAATACACCGAACGCCTTCTGTTCCCAGTTTATACTATCCAGCAATGCACCGAACGCCTTCTGTCCCGGGTTATACTATCCAGCAATACACCGAACGCCTTCTGTTCTATCCATTATATACTATCCAGCAATACACCGAACGCCTTCTGTTCCCAGATACTATCCAGCAATACACCGAACGCCTTCTGTTCCCAGTTTATACTATCCAGCAATACACCGAACGCCTTCTGTTCCCAGGTTATACTATCCAGCAATACACCGAACGCCTTCTGTTCCCAGGTTATACTATCCAGCAATGCACCGAACGCCTTCTGTTCCCAGTTATACTATCCAGCAATACACCGAACGCCTTCCGTTCCCAGGCTATATACTATCAGCAATACACCGAACGCCTTCTGTTCCCAGGTTATACTATCCAGCAATACACCGAACGCCTTCCGTTCCCAGGCTATACTATCAGCAATACACCGAACGCCTTCTGTTCCCAGGTTATACTATGCAGTAATACACCGAACGCCTTCCTTTCCCAGGCTATACTATCAAGCAATACGCCGAACGCCTTCTGTTAGTGTGGATGCAATTCGGTTTCTGTAGTCGTCCAAAGCGCGGATTTAAGAATAAGATAGACAGAATGAAAACATTGAAATATTTCGATTGTACTATGTACTTCGAATACATGAAATACATTGAATACTTAAGGAAATTAAGCAAAGATCTATAAGAAGACAGGATTGCTACAGAGTTTACAGTTCATGGTTTTGTGTTACGATTGGGGATGATTTTCTGTTTTCATTTTGTGTACAACGCTGAGTACTGTCCGGTGTACACTTTGAGGTAATGGCTGTTAGTTAATTGTTTACCGAAGGGCGAGTGTAGATAATGGCCGGCTCTTGTGCGTGACTGTGGTTATGTCGCTCCTCGTCCTCTTCCTCGTCTTTGATTCCGTTGTTGTCGGCCAGCCTGACTTCGGCGGTCGGGTTCAGGACCGGTTCCTCTTCCTCTTCGTCGTCCATCTCGTCCTCGAGCGTCTCCTCCTCCATCTCTTCCTCTTCCTCCTCGTCCTCTTCCTCGTCCTCCTCGTCTTCCTCCTGGTGTCCGCCCGGGTGGCGGTGCCGCCGCCTGCGGCTCTCCTCCTGCTGCTGTCCCTCCTGCGGCTGCTGCTGCTGCTGCTGTTGCTGCTCGTGCTGCTCCTCGTGCTGCTGATGATTCTGGTTCTGGTTCTGGTTCTGTCCGTCGTGGTTGTTCTGCGTCCTCTGCTGGTGTCCGCCCCCAGCTCGTAGATGTTGAGGAGGTGCTGGGCTTGGACGTGTACCATGAGGTCCCAGGCGTTGTAGAACGCCTCCTTGCACTGCACGCACAGCAGCGCTGTTTCTTCCCCGTCTGAAAACAAAACGAATGTTTTTTCTCTCTTTTATTGTTACAACTGTAAAACGATACAACAAGCAACATTGATATAGGCACTAACTACAATAGACAACAATTAGAGGAGAAACCCACTGGTTTCCCCCTTCCCCTTTTTCCGAACAGCGACTAGTTGGTCCGTTTCTAACGGCCGATTAAATATAATCTAATAATTCTGAAATATAAAGGAAACCGCGGGCGGACGGACAGACAGACTGCAAACTTAATATGAATGGACAGTTCTGAAATCGGTTTAACACAATTGTCTTAGTTTCACCTTTGACTTGGTCGTTGAACAGGTTGCATTTGCAGGTGAACCGCAGCTTGCAGAACTCCTTCTTGTGGTCGAGAAGGTCCTGAAGCGCGGTGAACATTTCTCGACAGTTCCCGCATATGAGTATGTCCGGATTGTCTGTAAACAGAGCCGAACTTCAATTGCTGTTAATATCAAGTTTCGATTATGAAAAAACGATAAGCGTATCAGTACAATTAATCAAGGTGTTTCTGTAAAATAACTCGGTCGACGATTGATTACCGAAATATTTCGTATAACCGAATATATTTCGTATACTTTTCGTATCCGTTATTTTCATTCAGTTAAAATTGATCTATTTATTGAAATAAAGCCTGAAAACTCACTGTATGTTTTGATTTGAGCGCAAATTAGTTGCTGTTGTTGTTGCGAGTTCTTCTTGTGGCGTGTGCCGGCCAGCCTAGGTCTCTTCACCGGCGGAACCAGCCTCGGGTTGAACGTGGACGCGTAGTAGCTACAAACCAAACCGATCTATACCAAATATATGTCCACATTTCCAAAATACACCTCTACACACTGAGCACGTCTCAATTTACACGCAGTACGTCCGTGTCTCTAATCTACGCCTAGATAAAATGCGACTTTGATGCATGAAGAGTCAATCTATTTTCCAACCTAGGTATTCAAGAATCTCAGGCCCTGAAGCGATTTTAAACTGAAGACGAAATCATACAATTTTACTACACTAATTTTTTGTTTGTAAATCCGAAAATATATTAATCTTCTACCTAAATATCTTTTTCAGGCTAATTTCAACTACATAGGACGAGATGTATTTGTTCGACGTTTTTCATTCGCGGGCAGAAATACTTTTGGGATCTTTTCTTTTGGAAAATGTTATAGGAGGTTACGAAGAAATTATGAGGACGATAATCTAGTCGGAAAAGTGCGAATTTTCTAATACACCGTTTAAGAATTTCTCTCAGTGTTTTAACCCCTTTTTTCAGTTTTTTTCTCTTTTCCGATTAATCTCACTTGAGCGCAACCGCAATGGACGCGCCGTGGACACCTATCGGGTTCAACAAGTTAATGTCCGCTCAACAGGTGTTACCACCCCGGGGGTAGCGGCCCCCCCCCCCTATACGCCTTACTGCATCTATTCCCTCTTAGTGTCCTTAACGGTTTCATTTAACGAGGATAATGGATAAAGGATGAGCACAAGAGAATAAGAAAATTGTCCGGCAGGCCTATAAACTCTGATCTAGCAGTGGGTTATAATTTGAAGCTACAGTCATACATATAATGTAGCATTTTCGCGTTTAGATTTACCTACAATTTCACCACACTGTATACACCTTAGGAAGTAGTTACAAGTTAGGTCACGAGCTATTAGTGTATACTTATACATATATCGATATATCGACTGCATACATACACCTATTAAAATTATGACCTCAGTTTTCTGTACAACAGTTTTGTCGAGTCATAGTTTATATGAATTTTATTGCGAGGGGAATTTTCTTCGAATAGTTTTCATCGGCTTTTCTCGTAAGTTTTAACGAAATTGGGCAACGCAGATAATTTAATTTATGAATAGTTGTCACGTCTATTTCAAGACGAATAAAAACCCTTTTCTATGAGTGTTCGCCGCCATTCTTAATTAAATGAAGCTAAGTGAAATATTCCTGCAGGATCGTAGAGTTTAAAACAGTGCTTCGGATAAAATGTTTTGAAGTTTCCTCCAAACTGTTTTTCCCAGTTAATTTCTTCTGATCGTCTCTTTTACCGCTTATCGAAATCCGACCCAACCGTCTTTAAGAAGAAAATATTCGAGTGCAAATTGTTGGACCGATCCTTATCCGAACTATAGTTCGGGGCAGTTGAAATTAATAAACATTTGACGGGATCGAATTATTCAGATTTTTAAAAAAATGTCCTGGCTCCTTGCGTATATTAATAGTAACGAATGTGGCGGAGGATAAGATGATGAAAGTGAAACAATATCACGAAAAGGGGCCTCGTTGGATGCGTTGGCGGGTATTCGATTAAGCTTAACGGCTGGACCTTTCTCGTTTGAATAATGCATTTTATTCTCGGTCCGAGAGGAATTACACAGTCGAACAGTCGGGAAGCAACCCCCAATCCACCCCCACAAACTATCGGTACATATGTATGGGTGGCCTCACCCTTGAATAATTCCCGATCGAACGTCCATCAAACGGGGGGCGCGGACGGATTTAATCCCGGGGGTTGAAACGAACCCCAGGGGTGGGAATAAGCTATGGGCGGTTACTCTCGAAAACGGCTGTCCAATGAAAAATAGTACAAACGTAAAGGAGGCGTAAAAATAAATACGCTTACCAGGTAATTTTAGCACTGATGTTATTAGCCATCCTAATCAGTCAAAGAGAAACGTGAATATTAAGTTTCAACACCCAATTATGTTAAAACACAAGTCGAATTCAATCACTTAGTCGCTTTTTACCACTCCTAATTTGTACTATAAGATAATTGGGGTCAAATGAACTTTTTAGAACTTTGCCTCTCACACTGACCTATTTCCTATTCGCTAATTTTTTTTTTACCGTCATTAATTCTGAATACATTCCATAGGAAAGTATAAATGCGATGTGGCCTCACCTGTCGTAGTAGTAATCCCTGAAACAGATAAAAAATTAAAGATTATTAGCACCCTCAAGGATTTATTTATAAAAGTTGAGTTTTATAATTTTATTAAAATTTTATTAAAATTAACACCGTAGATTTTTTTCTGTTTCTGTTTTCTCTCGCTGGTTTGGTCTTTTGCTAGACCGGTTGCGGCCGCTCGCCATCTTCAGTAGCGGTATATCCCTTGTGATGGATTATAAAAAAATTGTTTTCTTTAATAATGTCAAAAATTTAAATATTATGGCAAAGAACTGAATGAACTCCGAAAAGGCTTATTTGTTCTTGTAATACTGAGCCCTTTTGGAATACTAATTTCACAATTTAATAATCCTCAAGTTCATCTTACTTTTTAATTGCCCACTTAAAGTTTCTGTTTTACGCCTACTTATTTCCAGGGGATTTTTTTTCTATTTTAAGAGCACAAAATTTAATAAAACGAATAGGAAATGAATAGTTTCGATGTCACTGGTTAAGGAAGTTACGGTTAGGAAATTTACATGCATTTACATCCTTGGAGAGAGGTTAAAAATGAGAGTGAAAACACCGCCGTCTGTTTACACGTTAAATAACCCAACAACAGGGGAGAAACCCTTTTCGACGGGTGCGTTTACATTTCCGTGATTTCCCAATGGAAATTCGAAACGATTTTCGCGTCGCCTCCGAATCGTTAATTCCCACCCGCCGACCGAGCAAACGACAGATAAACAAAATAGTGAATCTGAAATACGTTTCATATTTCGTACTCAGCTTCAGTCTCGACATTGCGCCGCCAATTTATTAAAAACGGTATATTAAAATAATTATTCCGTTACTTGAATTATTTCAGAATGACATTTTACTTTGCCCTGCGGAGTATATTTCGGTCAAATAGGCAATAGGAAAACAGCGGGAATACGCGTACATGGGAAGAAATTTGTGTGTGGATATTAAAAACCTGTTTGGGAGGCGGGCCGAGAACTGGATGAAATGAATGCATAAAAATGTTCACCGCGTTGCCCCCTTCCGCGATGCTTTATTCTCTGGCCCCGTTCGCTGCCTTAATTTCGTTAACAAATTCATGCAATAAAGTAATGGCGGGGGGTTGAAGGTGGTGCGGGGGGGGGGTGGTTCGGTGGAGGGTTCACAACGTGTGCTGCAAATGGAAGTAAATGATAAAATGTTCAGCATGAGCCGTCCCCTCCATCCCTCTGTGTCTGTGTGTGTGTGTGTGTGTGTGTGTGTGTGTGAGAGATTGTGCGTGAGCCTTCGCCTGTGTGTGTGTGGGCTCAGGGGAAATTATAGGCTAGTGCCCCCCCCCCCATAGCACGACCTACTGAGTCTCTCTTGCCCCCCCCTCTCTCTCTCTCTCTCTACCTTTTCTCGATTAAATATGATTCAATCTGAACAATAGGGAACCGTGCGGCTTCTTTATTGCGCTCTACGCCTCATTTCAAAATAATACGGGCGACTCCCCCCCCCCCTTCCCTCAACATAGCGTTGAACATTTAAAAATTAAACGCTAAATTTAAAATTTAAATTCTCCAGGGGGCGGGAGCCAGTAGACGGGAGAAAGCAGGCGGTAATAACCGTGTGAATAACGCCCGGTTGAAATTTCCCATTTATCCCGGCAGTTTGGACATTATTACAAGCCTAGATTCGAGGCGAGAAATAAACGTATAAAGTATTATTTATCGATCAACACGATGATTTCTGTCCAGCCTAGCATAAATCAATACAGCATCCAGAGTGAAAATTCGCCAACAGATGATTATTCAATAATTAAATTTCTCTTTCATTTTCTAACATACCTGTTTTGTGGTCTGCGATGGGTTGGAATACCGTAGATTTCGTGTGTTTCCGTTTGGTCTTTTGCTACGACAGACAACCACCGCAGTAAAGTGACAGTGACAGTGCAGTGACGATGCCCAGAAAACATCCAAAGTGCCAACAGTGACTAACACCGCTACTGAAGATGGCGAGCGGCCGAAACCGGTCTAGCGAAAGACCAAACCACCGAGAGGAGACAAGAAACACAAGACATCTACGGTCTTTCATTTTTTTTTCAACTACTTTATAGACCGTAAAACCTTTAGGCAATAAATTCGTTTCGCCCAGCGACCAATTCTTATCTGTCCGCGAGGCACTCTGTAAGTGTACTAAAAGCCAGAGAGGAAATTAAAAGGGAGAGGCGACAGTAAAGTCGTAGCGCTTAACGCGATTTAGTCCCGTAATTCTCGGTGTTCAAATATCGCTCTATCGTTCTATTCGAAACTTATATTTGAAACTGAATCTACGGTTCGACCGGAGATGGGGCTTCGTTTGTTGTGCTGCGAAGGTTAACAGAAAAATATTCTGTGTGTCCTTAAACAATTTACAGTTTCAGAATTAAACAAATTCTTCTTGTAAACTGTTCTTTCCCATAATTGAATAGTGTTCATAAAAATGAATACGATGGTTTATTGTTAGAAGGAATTTTGTCGACAACTGAAGATACACTTGAAAATTTCACTTCTCCCTTCTTATTGGCATGCCGTCAATAAAACTGTCAATTATTGAATTAACACATTGGCCGTTATCTCGGTAAATGTACGATGTTTGTGATAATGGCGTATGGCTTTCTGTGCTGATATTTATGTTTCCTGCCTGAGCATATTATTAAAATTAATTTAGATATAACGGTTCGAATACAACTTTAGGGCGAGTCAAATAAACGGCGAATTATTAAGGGCATAATTGTTTGGATAGAGTGGTTTGTTATATTATGTTCATCATTGGGTCAATCTTATTGCTCATTGACCGATACAGCGTCAGAGATAATATAATGGCAAACATAATCTGGAAACTGTTGTTTTCGTACCTTTCGAAAACAAAAAGTTAAGCGAATAATTAAGAGAGTATAAAACAGAAATATTTCAAAAACTTACCAGTCGTTACCGGTTTTCGCCACGTTCTGCCTTTTCCTTCCGGTCTGGTGTGCCTTCGGTTCGGCCACCATGTTCACATCTGCGAACAGCGCAAAACAAAACACAAATAGCCAGATATTCAAAAATATTCAAAAACGAAAGTTTCCATCTTTAGAAAAATTGCACAAAAATCAAAAGCGGTTTGAACTGCCGTCGTTACGGGGATAAATATTGATTCCGAAATTAGGAAAACGGCCAAGTAAATCATTTCGACGTCCCAATTCGTTAGCCTTATGAATATTCTCTGAGTGGAGGATTCCTAATAAGTTTCTTCTGATTTCAAACTGATAAAGTGTAATCGGGTTAGGGGTACAATTGGACGGAATGAAATTTAACGGTCGTGAATTTTTGAGTTGAACCCAGTTCTCTCTCATTTTTCGGAACAGTTTTCAGGCTGAAATATTGAAATTTTATATAAACAATACGTATGGAAAGGGGATAATTAATCGACATCGGTTTAACTCCAAAATAATGCGATAATTAATTAATTAATTAAACGCGTGTACAAGAATCGTGTGTGTGTGTGTGTGTATTGTGTAAATTCCAGTCTGGACACTGTATCCAATAAGCCTGTAAATAATCGTTGAAAATATTACACACAGATATAAAAATAGAAAGATCATTATCACTTGAACGGAAGGCTGGACATCGTAGTACAGGGACGTTTCATCTCCTACGGTATATGAGTTATTTATTAAAATGGATAAAGGAAACATTAATGATATCGAGTCAAAGAATTGGATACTAAGTATTGGTTTCTTTTCAGGATTAGTTCTTCTTACCTTTCACTCTACTTGATATTTGTTGAAAGAAGTTGAAAGGTTTTATTGAGTTATTAAACTACGGATATAAGGCATATAGTATAATTTCTGAGGGTGAATCTAAAGTTGTATAAGCCGTTCCAGTCATAGAGTTCAGAAATGAGCCCGATATGATGAATTAGTTTAGCGCTAATTTTAGTCTAAGTTATCCCCAAGATTGTTCCCTCGAGATACTCCCTTTATTACTTTCTTTTCGGGTCCTTTCAGTTTGTCTTTTTCGAAATTTGAAATTTGAACCGCGCAAGAGCAATTAACGGAATTAATCAAAAGCGCGTTCTCGGTCGGACAACTCTTCAACAAATTGTGCTCCATCCGGGGCGAGGGTTGTGAAAATTAAGGAAAACTTCCGAGGAAACAACTTCAATATTTCATGTTCGCCCCCAACCCCTACCAACCCTTACAAGCCTTGCCCCGGGGGTGGGAGAGAGTGAGGACCGCCCAAACCACCAATTAACTGCGCTGTTTCGTTTTTGCTGTTGCAGATTTGAGTTCTGTTGTCAAATTTAATTAATTATTTAATCAGTGTCCCGTAATGAGTTTCGAACACAGAAATCTGCACGCACGTTTAGAATCAAGCGAGAGGGGCGTTTCACCTTTCTTCGGCCACCCGATGAAAATATTATTCAGACAAGATAGGACTTTATACGAATTATCTTTACACTGATTCGGTTTCGGCTCCTCGCCACTTCCGCCAACTTTCCGTCAGTAGAGGTACTTAAGTCGGTCGCCGATGGGGGAACTGTGGTTTGTGGATTTTAGTTCACAAGTAACAGTATAGTTGCAATTCTGTGCTGTCAGGATGCTTCAAGTCTCTTGAATTACTAAAGTACCGCCTACGGACAGAATGCGAAACCGGTCCGGCGTGAAACCATATCAGTGAGTGGAACCGCAATATCACTATATGTACATTTACTAGGTACCCAAAACGATGAAATATAAGCTAAATTAGTGTAATGCACTAACGAAGTCGAAAGCGGTCTATCTTAGATCAGACTTTGTCATTGGATGATCTAGCTCCAATTTCCAGTTCTATTAGCTGCTAGTAGGCGGTCAGCAAGGTTCAATGCATACCAGACTATTTACACTACGAACCTGCTATAGACCTGCTGTTGATGTTGAAATTGGTCTTTACCCCTCGGCCAAGTATGAACTGAAGTATTCCCCCCCCCCCTCGATTGGCCTTATCTTGTTTATTGGGAGAAATTTCAATTTTAATCGAATACGATAGAACGTCCTGGACGTCAAGAGGGAGCGCGTCGGATAATATCGAAAGATTAGCGTTACAAAATCGCTGAAGGTTTATACACCGTTCAACTGTTATACTGCGATATGCTGGCGGTAACTTGAAAAAGAAAATTTAAATAACGAAAATCACAGCAGTGTACCAACGGTAAATCTTAAAGTAGAAATATTTTTTCTGAGCCCAATGTCGCACTATAGCGTTCCTCCAAGACGATGAAACTACTTGAACCGTTCATCCAACTATGTTGTTTTTAACTGTAATAAGGCTTCTATTAAATAACATCGATGAACTATCCATGTTGAGATTAGGCCAGCAAGAAGAGAGATAAGAAGCAATTGATATTGGAAAGTGGGAGGGGGCGTCGAATCTGATTCAGCTCGGGCTTTTAATAATACAATGTTATCCCATCTAACGTCGTACATATTTGACGCAATCCGCGTCCCAATATTTACGGGCGTTTTGCAATATATCACTGAATCAAAAATATATACATCTCGACTGCTTCGCACCATTGATACTGTGCCGAAGTATTTCTAAATTTTCCGCTTCGGTTTTGAATTAAAATAACGCATTAGTCGGAAGGTGTTGCGCGTGTTTCAGTATTTTATCGCTCACAGTTCAACTCGTGTTTCGAGCGCTGGACATGAAACTTGCGAACTGAAATAGATTCCGCCGGCGCTGTTATAAAGTCGATTAGAAGAAAGTTATGAGTTATTTTACAAAACTTCCGACTGACAGACCTTGCGCGTGTTGTTATAATAACACTAATTATAATATTTAATTAGTGTGAGGTTTTGGCAGGGGTTCCCTGTTTCCTGAGTTAAGCTTTCGAGCAGAGAGGATACATCATTTTGCCGACATATCTTTACTTCATTTTCAGTACATAAACTAAGATAATTACCCGGAACACAATAGAACTAAACAACTAATTTATCGTGGATTTCGTGTGTTTCTGTCTCCTCTCGCTGGTTTGGTCTTTTACTAGACAGGTTTCGGCTGCTTGCCATCTTCAGTAGCAGTGTTAGTCAGTACTGGCACTTTGGATGCCAAAGTACAAATATACACAGTACAAGTGACAGTGACAGTGCAGTGAGGATGCCCGAAAAGCATCCAAAGTCCCAAAAGTTATTAACACCGCTACTGAAGATCACGTGCAGCCAAAACCGGTCTAGCAAAAGACCGAACCAGCGAGAGGAGACAGAAAACCACGAAATCTACGGTATTCCGACCCCTCGCAGACCACAAAACAGGTATTCTGAACTAACTAATTTATCCATTGTTTAAATACTGTTTAATCCATTGTAAAATATTTTCATAACACGAATGCTGAGGAGTCATCACTTTCACGATTTCAGTTATTGGTTTTAAACCACCGCCAGTAATATTGTCTGTTTCCGCTGCAGCGTTCTGTTAGCACTTTTACAGGATAAAACACAATCACAATAGGTGATCTATGTATAGACTGGTTTTCCCAATAGTGTTGTTGTTCCGAACACCCGAATAAGTCACGATTAAATTGAATTAAAAATAAAAATTAAAACTGAAGTCAAATCGAACCTACAATAACAGGTTACATATAATATCAATGCATCGTGCCAAGATTCCCGAAATAAGTACATGTGGACTAACGACGGACTTCAGGGTAGTTTTCCAGACTACGATTTACAGGAAACCCGGACCCGGAGGGGGTCTAATTAACAGTGGAGTCACCAAAGAGGGTCTTTAGCAGCTGGCCGTGGAAAGAAGGCGTCTGAAAGGCCGAACGGACAGCAATGTCAGAGGCGCTATTTAATTGGCAATTAGGCTCGGACAGGCTAATATAGGACGAGCGTTTTCCCAGTCGCCGCAGATCGCAATTTCTGGCCAAAGTGCCTCGCCTAGGGGACGAATCGTAGGCGAAATAGTTCGGTCTGAGAAAAAATGCGGAACAAAAAATAATTTTGTCCATTCAGTGACATCGAAACTATAGAGGGGCGGTTCGATATCACTGAGATTAGAACATCCCAATAATAAATCAATTCCACATTGTTCCTTTAGACTTCCTTAGACAATACCTTAAGGACACTCCTTCCAGTCCTGCGTTCTCTTTCCGGTAAGAAACTAGTTTATATTAGGTGTACCCAAAAGTAATAAACAATTTGATAAGATGTATTTTGGTCTTGAGGAGTTCTTCAAGAGGGGAATCGAAAATTTGCCGGAAATGTGGCAGAGAGTTGTCGATAATATTGGTCAATATATAGTATGTACTGTATGACGGGCTTTAGGCAAACGCCAAACAGAGAGGAATAAGTAAAAAAAGTAGTTAGTATTTTGTCCACAAATATACAGAACAGTACTAATTTCACTACAGTACATGTGAAAGTGACAGTGCATTGAGGATGCCCGTAAAACATCCAAAGTGCCAACAGTGACTAACACCGCTACTGAAGATGGCGAGCAGCCGAAACCGGTCTAGCAAAAGACCAAACCGGCGAGAGGAGACAGAAACATCACGAACCTACAGTATTCCAACCCCTCAAAACAATTATATTAAATTAGAAGAAATATATTTTTTGTAATTCGTTTTCGCAGGTCCAACATTCAACCAATATCCGGAACAAATCGTTTCCAGTTGGTGGGGGCAGAATCTCGAGTAGGCCGTAGATCGGGGGAGTTCGTTATCAGCGTTCGGGTAAAGGTGGCGGGGACGGTTATAAAGCCAGGCCGCCGAAGGGAGTGTCCAGGACATCGTCGGACTGATTACACCTTATCGTACGGCATAAATCCGGCATGTGGAGCTGTGCTGTCTTGCTGCTTGCGGCTCTCTTCGGCCCCGGGCCAGCGTCCGCCGACATGATCGTCAGGTCTCTTAAAGTCTTTAGCACATATCCCGAGGACTGCAGTTAGCTTCGTTCGCAACAGCTGAATTATTCAGTGTACCGCTAAACAGTTCTACAGTATTTAGGCGCAGATATTTAGACCGGATCAATACCTTTTCTCATTTCCCGAACAATAAATTCAATTCAACCGGCGTCGCAATTATAAATTTTAATTCGCAGGGTGCCGTTAAAAAAGACGGAGAGCGGCATTGTAGGCACCTTCGGCCTAGGCACTCCCCCTCAGAACCTGGACCTCCTAATCGACACTTCCGGAAACACGATATGGGCGTATTCGGAACGCTGTTCGTATATGTCGATCGCATGCTGTAAGTCAGTTAATTACTTATTACTCAATGCGTAGTCTGTTTCCAAAATTCTAGGCCGGTCTTTCATTTTTTAGTAAAAACGTTTCATCGCAGAAAACAGCGCGCCTGTTGTAATATAAATATTTCTGTACGTTGCAGAAGAGTTTACATACATAGTAAATTAAAATAAAATATCGGAAGCTAAAAACTAATGTATTTACGCATACGTACACTATCAACAATTATAGATATTAATAAGTGTAAGCTTCTAATCCACAAACCGATCCAGAAAAAAGTTATATCTTAACATTTAGAATCAATTTTATAACCTTAATATTATATAATAAATATTAAATAGTGTATTACAGTTTTATAAATTTGTAGTTTGCGCTGACAATATTCATTGATTACAGGGAATCACAACAGGTTTTACGGGTCCAAGTCGAAGACTTACATTACCGATAACACCACTGTAACATTACAGGACGAATCCACGGGATTTGTTTCTCACGATATTTTGTCGGTGAGTTTATTTAAATTTTCAATCAAGAAAATTCCATCCGAATCAATATCCATATCTAGTGTATGTACATATACTTTACGGATATGTATATTTAGTATCCGCAAATAAATTATAATTTATTTAATTCAACCCAGAAAGGAATTTCAATACTATTCTTGCCACAATTATGATGAAAACCTACGATCGCATTATTTATGTCTTTTGTCAAGATTTCGTATTCGGAAACGGGGAAATAGATACAATAAATTTATTTGGGAACAAAAATAGACTGGCCCCAGAGTATTTAATGTTTTTCTAAATAATTGGTACCAACAAGTAACATGTTGAATTTTGAAGTTTTTCAATGTTGTAATTTTTCGCTCGAAATAAAAGCAGATCCCGCATAATTTTGGTTCTATTTATGGTTTTTTTAAGGGCGATAAAACCCGCCCTCCCTGGAGTATTATGAAATTTTAGAGTGCTGTCTCAGACCTCTACTTGAAAAGACATCAAAACTGACAGTAGACAACAAACTTACAATATACAAAACCATTTTAAAACCGACATGGACTTACGGAATAGAGCCATGGGGTTCCGCTAGGAAATCCAACATCGCCCGCATCCAGAGATTCCAATCAAAAGTCCTTCGTACCATCCTTAATGCTCGCCAGGGTATATTTCTAACCGAACAATCCATAATGACCTCAACATACCGACAGTAGACGAAGTCGCAAAATCACGCTTCCTTAAATTCCAATCCCGCCTCTCTCCACATCCAAATCCACTCGTTCAGCCCCTTTCTTCTTTTACCCATTCACTATCCCCGCCACGACGGCTTAAACGCCACTGGCCCAGAGACCACCTCACATGTTAAAACATGTCAAAAGTGCCATCATTGGGTGGTTTCTTTGTCGTGACTAACACGCCGAAATAATCACATGTATCAATTGCACCCATAACTGTATAGGTTGATTGTGCAAAATAAAACAGTTAAAAAAAGTGTTGTTTAATTTCGAATTTTCTCCGTTTCAGGTCGGCAAAGGCCAGCTGGTTCAAAACTTGAAAAACGTGAGTTTCGTCGAGGTCGTGAAGCGGTCTGGGTGGACCGTCGGCGAAGGCGAATATTTCGACGGAGTTTTCGGCATCGCCTTGCCGGAATCCTTCGAGACGCCCCACATACCGCCGCCGCCCTACTTTAAAATTTTGGGCTCGCGAAAAGATAGGGTCATCACGCTCTACTTGAACGAGTCAGTACTTCTTGGCTAAGTCCCCGGCGAAAGTCAGAATCGGGTCTCAGAACAGGGAATTCGTTCGGTTGTCCAAGTCTGAAGTATCGAAGATACTAAGGCCCTATCCAGTAAAATCATTAACGGTTTCCGTAGATATGGCGTGTTTCTGTCTCCTCCCGCAGTTTTGGTCTATTGCCAGACCGGTTTCGGCCGGTCGCCATCTTCGGCAGCGGTGTTACTCACTTTCGGATGTTTTCTAGGCATCCTCACTGCGCTGTCACTGTCACTTGTCACTCAGGGGGCAGTAAAGTGACAGTGACAGTGTAATGAGGATGCCCAAAAAACATCCAAAGTGACGGATGACGAGTTGCCGAAACCGCTCTGGCAAAAGACCAAACCGGAAACAGAAACCAAGTCTACCGTATTCCAACCCCTCGCAGACCACAAAACAGGTATTCAAAACTATTAACAGTTTCTAGTTTAACATACCTGTTTTGTGGTCTGCCAGCGGTTGGAATACAGTAGGTTTGTGGTGTTTCTGTCTCCTCTCGCTGCCAACAGTGACTAACACCGCTTCTGAAGATGGCGAGCGGCCGAAACCGGTCTAGCAAAAGACCAAATCAGCGAGAGGAGACAGAAACACCACAAACCTACGGTATTAACAGTTTCCTTTTACAAATCAACGAAAATTTCTATTAGAATAAATACATACATTACATCTTATACAAAACCCAAAAATAATGAAGTAAAGCGTTCTTAAACGAAATTACGCCTGAACGAAAACAAAATCGCATTACGATCAAATGAACTAGAAGAGGAAATTTAAATTTATAACAGCGTAATATCAGCCGAAATAAAGGTCAAATCCCTTGATTTAATATAAATAAGGCGCATTGTGTTATAACTGAATGAATCCAAAGTAATTAAATTCCCCGTTTGAAAACTTTTCGAAGTGTGGAATAATTAACTGTTAATAATTGATGCGCCCGCCGTACATTTCATTTCTTTAATATTAATATTGGCCAAACGTACGTATTCCGTTATATAACCATAAAATGATGGATAATGGCTTCATAACAATTACTAATGACTTATACAGTTACACTTACTGATATGGACTGTTTTCTAAGTGTGTTGTTCTCGTCAATTAAAAACCAAGTATGTGATTTTATTAATGAATATTCCATACTGCGGTAGCAAATAACAAAAATTATTTGGGCCGAATTTCCGTCCATCTGATCAAGAAATAAAGTTCAAAACAAATAACTGAATAAAAATATCTTTCGATAGAAACTAATTCAAATTCTAGAAAAATATTAGTGATATAGAATAAATATATTAAAAAAATAAATGAAATTATATCGGTTGGTTTGGCTGGCGGATCACGCTATTAAAATTGAATAAAACTAAATGAAAATTAAATAACCCCACTGGCCTCTAGAACGATAGGGATTTAATATTTGCCTTACATTTCTTTTGGGACTTGGAATACTGTAATGGGATACAGGCGTTAAATTTGCATTTCCTGTTTCAGTGACAGAAATGAAATGGGCATTGGCGGAATTGACTACAGCTTGGTCAAAACGGAAACTCTGGCATTCACCAGTGTAGTAATTGACAACTGCTGGACAATCAACATTGACTCGTCAGTATATATTAATTTAAATTTAAAAATAATTCATAATGCATTCACACGGAACGGAAACGCGTCGTCAGTATCATTTAGTTTGCGTTCAGTTACTTGAATTGCAACAGTAACAATAATAAAAACATCACACAGAGTACATATTTATGTACTGTTCATTTATTTATCGACAATAACTTGAAATATTTGAAGGGATTTTCATCAATATTGAATCTTGAAGAATTTCTCGTAAATACGACCGAGAATTTCCGGCTCACAATCGGACAATCAATTGTCATTATTAATTTATTGATTCTGAAGCTCCGGAAGTTTCCGTTGTCGGTTGAGCTCTTGTTAGAGCCATGGACTTGAAACTGAACGACTACGGTCTCATTTTGTACGTACTTTCAGGATATCCATCGGCAATAAGACGCTGTGTTCGAAGGACTGCAGAGCTAGGCTGGATACGGGTGCGGAAGGCATTATGGGACCGGACCAACTGATAAAGGAGGTCAGGAAGGTATCGAGAAACGCGGAAAACGACGGATACGTAAGCTGAAAATTTTTTTGTATCCTATAATACAGTAGAAATTGAGTAAAAGTATAAATATGAATACTTTGGCGCAATTATCTCTTTACTATTGCTATTTCCGTCACACAACATCGCTCAAGAAAAGGTATTAACGTAGGTTTGTGGTGTATCTGTCTCCTCTCGCTGGTTCGGTCTTTTGCTGGACCGGTTTCGGCTGCTCGCCACCTTCAGTAGCGGCGTTAGTCACTGGATGTTTTTCGGGCTTCCACTTGTACTGTGACAGTAAGTAAGGTGACAGTGCAGTGAGGATGCCCGAAAAACACCGTTACTGAGGGATTAAACCGGTCTAGCAAAAGACCGAACCGGCGAGAGGAGACAGAAACACCGCAAGTTTGTATGACTAGTAGTAAATATGTTAAAATAATCTCGGGTGGAAATAAGTTATGAGGGGCTATAACAGAAGTTGTAAGAACGGGGATTTTAAATATTTCGATACGCCGCAGTCACCGGCTGTTGGCGCCCTGTTTAAAAGAGATTTAAACAAAAAAATTTCACCGTAAAATCAGACATAAATCAAAAATCGAAATCTAGCCAACGATAATTCGATTAGCAGTCGGACAGGATTAGATAGCGGGTGACGAGCGGCAACCGAGTGGGCCATCGATCAAACGAGCGCCCTCTCTTATCACCGATGGCGGTCATAATCAATCAAACAGACAGACAACCACTCGTGTATTATACACGTACACACACACACACATACGTGAGCTCACGTGCCCGTCACAAAATTAAGAAACGTCCCTTTCAGTAGGCTCCCTGTCAATTTGGACAGTTGGGAAGTAACTGAAACTCATTTTAACCCCGGACGAGTTGATACTACATTAATTAACCGAATGTTTTAATATTCATTTATTATAAATAAATATATTCGATATTATATAAACGACGTTAATACATTTTATTTTGTAACCCGTAATTTTTTACTGAATTTTCAGTTTATGTGTTCAAGACTTGAAGAAATGCCGCCTCTAAGTTTCGTCATTGGCGGCAAAAAGTTCGTCCTAGCGGCTGCCGACTACGCAATTAAGGTAAACGAAAATATAAAAATTTACATTCGTGCATAATTAAATTACACTACCGCTTGGAAGTCGCCCCTCGTCACTATTAATATCGATATATTAAACGTTCAATAATAAAAAAATGCGTTCGGCAGCGATACTTCTTCCAAGGGAAAGAATTCAATTCAATATGTTTAAATTTTTGATTTAAATTTCCGGTGAGTCGTAAAAAATGTTTTTGCGAAACACTCGGTTACTTGTACTCCTCCTTTATACTAACCCGCAAGGCACCGAACGCCTTCGATTCCCCGATTATACCGTCCCGCAATACTTCCCCCCCAACCCCGCTTTAAGCGCACCCGAAATTTATATCGATATTCATTGCAGCACAAGTACGTCTTCGGAATGTGCACGGACGGCCTAACGGATCTCGGCAGCGAGGAGCACTACTGGATTCTCGGCAACAGCTTCATCGGGAAGTATTTCACGATTTTCGATTTCGGCACCAAGCAGGTCGGTTTCGGCTTGCACAGGTAGGAAGAAAAGAAAAAAAAAACAAACCGCGAATCTACTCGGGACTACTGTACCGTATTTATTGGCTAGTGTTAATTTGTTGAAAATGTGAAAATTCAAAATTTTCCACAAGCTTTACAGCTGGGAGATTTCTATATCCCGCCTTACTTACAGTTCCGACCTAATGTTTTCTTAAGTTATAAATATTTTATCGTTAAAACATGCCCAGTCTTCTTTCTTTCGCTTTCCTATCCTCATATTTCCCCGACTTACAAGGAGTTCTTAGTGTGCCATCATAAAAAAGTGTTGGAAATTCAAAGTGATAAGGACGCACTAGCAGTTTATTACCGGCGGAGCTGATCGGATGACTTCATTATGTGTAAGTACATTAGTACGTGCCAAGCTTACGTTCAACTGTAGAGCAGAATTTAATTTTACTTTTGAGTATAAGGCCTTTTTATATTGAAGATGCATTCGTCGTACCCTGCCCAATATATTGATGGGAATTTTCAAGATTCAGCGTGATTATTAATCAAGCTAAATTTAAAAATAAACAAGCTAAAATTTGGCATTATTTTCGGTTATAATCATGAGTCAATTCGGGGATTACTTGCGGCAATCTGGGCAACACTTGTGTCTCGGTCGGGTAGGGGCTCAGGGGGCTCAAGTTATGCGTCGTCAGGCGCTAGTCACGGGATCCCGCTTAATGAGCTTACTCCACACTGCGGCCTACCGCTTTGTCGTACGACGGCTTTCCTCGGTTCAGTGTATGTGGGCGGGCGGGTTTGCGGCGTGAATATCTCTTAAAAATTAAATATTTCAGCCAATCAAGTATAATTTGAACGGAATAGGAAGAAGTTTATGAGATTTTCACGTTCGAACGAGTCGTATGAATAAAATTAAAGTAAAAACAATCATATATAGATACGTGAACGGGCATTAGAAGATATAATATTGGAATAAGATAATACAACCAGCTTAAGTAAACAGAACAAAACGCCCTAACTATTGAAGAGCTCTACAGAAATTTACTTCCTTTATGGCCTAATATATGCGACAGTGAAGCTTGAATAAATAAAATTAACTAATAAACTTCATCTTAGAACGTTCAGAGGCGTTTCGGCGTACTATCCCAAGATTAAAAACAAAGTTAAGTTTCCCTTTATTTCTATCTTTACAGCCTTCATAATACCTTGGGAGTAGGGGGGGGGATAATTAGTCGTGAATGGGGCATTGAAGGAGCTGTCAATTTACCCCCAAAAGCGAATAATACGCATAAGGGAGGTTTATACAGGGCCGGCATTGTGTCCCCCGCGAACGAAATAAATAGGGGTGAGAACCCCTCCCCCTCATGCCGAAACAGCCAGTCGATAATAAACGCTGAAAAGAAACTTTATAAACCTCGGTCACTTTAATCACTTTTATTTCAAAGAGTGGGGCCCCCCACTGAATGGAGCCAAAGTTTCAAAGTTGGGTAAGTGTCTCTTCGGCCACCCCCTTGAGTGTCGATTGAACTTCAACTATTTTCCCAGTAAACACTGTCAGGGTTAATAACCTGTATTCAGAAAATAAATAAATAAATATCAATATAACATTTAATCCAAATTTAAGCCCTAAATTAAGTTATTCACTCATGCGTATCATAAATGAGGGACCGACACTATTTGTTCTTTTAGGAGTCTTCCAGTTTGAACAGGTAAATTAAACAATATAGAATTTCGGATATCATGAATAAATTTCTCAAGTGAGACTGATTCGACTTTTTCATTCATATGTTTTGTCCGGGGCTTGTTCAGAGGCCGAAAAAGGGGCCTTATTCGGACTGAATAATGAAATTAGTTGTACCGACAAATAAATATTCGAACTCTTTTAACTGGCACGCACGAGAAGATTGGGGGATGAATGAATTTGGGGCCGAATTAGCGGGCGTATTGTGTCTCAGAAAATGGGAGAAAATGGAGAACCAAATAAACCGCTGAATGCCCCGTTAATAGCGACCCCCCTGGCGGGGGTTGAGATGCCCGGTGGTGCACACGTGTACGACGCCCCTAAAAACACATTATTTACTTGTTTACCCCAATTTTACATCATGATAAAATATAGGGTGTCCCAATATTAACGCAAGATTTGAATCGAACTGTGGCTGCCGAACTTTCATTATTTTTTAAATATTGTTCAACAATGAAAACACGTTGTTCTATCGTGTAACGCTCCATTTGTACTAACCCTAAGCTATCAGCCCTCAAATGTTTTTTTTCCAATAGGGTTGCCAACTTTATTGCAAGAATGGTGGCAAATTCAAATCTTGCGTTAATTTTGGGACACACTATGTAACCTGATTTTTAACTCGTTCGCTACCAGGGTCTTCTGGAGAAAACATCCATAGCCCAAAATATTTTTCATGATTGTATGACATCAATTGGAATAGATTTTACGTATGTGTATTTAAAACAGTCCAAAAAAGTAAAATATGTATTTTTTTAAACTGACACAAATATGTGACGCTGGGCTATAGATAAAAACTAAACGCCGTCACATATATGTGTCACATTAAATTAGAAGAAATTGATTATAAGCCAAAAGAAATATAAATACAATTTATCAATATGAAATTCATTTTATTTTGTACGATCTTTTCCTTTTTAAACTTAACTTATTGCCTGTTAATTTCACTAACCCTGCTAAACCGACCTATTCAACTGTCATAAAAACTCTATGTACAGACTTAATACATTTTACAGTTTTAGAACTTAACAATTTTGTTCAATACTCAACATGTCTTTGTAAATTGTGCAAAAATATCTATCACATATGTGTGACGTTGGGCTGTGGTAAAAAAAAGCCGTATCACATATATGTGACGGTTGGTAGCGAACGAGTTAATGAGTAACGAATAATTCAGCTTTCCACTTTTCCTCACTCTTCTTCAAAACTCGGACTCTGAGTATCATTGGCATTAAGATTTGATTCTCGATCGATAGTCTTATATTCTTGTGAAGCCCAATCGGATTGTATAGGCCTGAAAATTGCAATAAACGAAACGTATCAGTTTTGTCCAATAAATATTTTCCGCCTTCGACGGAAGACGAGCTCGCGATAGCCCGTATCCATTTTAAGGGGCAACAATTTTTCCACCTCCCGACCCTCCGCATAATCCGCAGAGTTCACGCCCCGTCCCGGTTATCAACTATATCCCCCACCTTTATGAGGTTGCCGCTCATCGCGGGGCTTTCTGCCTGCTCGCCCCCCTTCCCCCATTCTAGACGAGGTCTATAGCCGCAAAAATTCGACATTACCATAACCTAATAGAATTGGTAACGGAGCCAAAGGTGCGGGGGCGTGGGGAAGGGGGTTTGGTCGGAGGCGCTGCGATCCGGGAGAATTATCATATAAAAGAACTTGTGATGAGGATGATGGCGCTGGAGGGGGCGCAAATTGGCCTTCCAGCCCAGTCGAAAATCTCCTCCCCTGTTAGCATTCATCCGAAAGACTATGATCACACCCGAGGCTGTGATGGAGCCGGGGACAACGGAGAAATTACAATATCCGGCCGGTACCCACTTTAAAATCGAACGGGTCTACGTAACGGCGCTGTGCTGGGACACGAATAATAGTGACGCGGAATAACGCGGAGCTTATTCGAAAAAAAACTAGAATATTTATAATAGTCGGACGATTTCAGAATGAAAACGGCCTAGTTGAGTGAACGGCCCTGAAATGAACTCTGAGGAGTCCACAAGCGTTTGATTTCCAGATGCCGAAGACCCCCCAAGTCAGCCGAAGAAACTGGTAAACTGGACCTTGCAGGCTGGACGTTGTGTTGCATATAAAATGCAGTACTGTGCGTGGAGCCTCATGAGTATAACAGTAGAGTAGTGACAAACTATAACTTTGAGTTCATAAGACAATATTTCACTTTTGTTGACGAGAGAAAAAGCAAATTATAATTGGTAACATAAAATTCCGAGAAAGACATATTTGTATTAATAGAACGGCTGGTCGATGGGGGGATTTAGTTCGATTGCGAAAAGCAATATTTATTTACGAGTTGGGACCCTATTGTTATAATTTATAGACGGAAAAAATTGACGATTTGGAGGTGGTCATTATGAGTTGCTCAACCTGTCAATTCTCTTATCTCGTGTTATCTGAAGTGACGCGCTGTTGAATGTTCGTCAAGTAAAGTTAGATAATAATAGGGGATCATCTGATTGGGAGAATTGTCGTATTGAATTTTAAAGATGGAAAATTTATTATTAAATAACCGTCTCACTCATCGGGTAATGAAAACAATGAGGGTATAAAATAAGTGTGATCAATGTCGAAATTTCAGCAGCCCTTGAAATATTATCGATAATTTAAATTCTAATAAGCTCCCCTCTTTCTATAAATTCGAACCGGGAATATTCAAGATTGGACAATAACAGTAACAATACAGTCAGGATTATTCATCCCTGTAAATGGCTAGAAGCTTATACTCATAAAATTATTTCGAAATGCCATAAGCCCGAACTTATTTCACTTAGTTGTGGCCGGAGCCGGGGCCGGGGCCGGGAAGTGTTGCCGGGGTGAGTTCTCGGACTTGGGCTTAATCAAAGCGGCTAATTACCGGACAGCATCCCGCTCTCTTATCTTATCGGCATAAAAGGGGGCCCTCAAATAAAAGGGGAGGAGGGAAAAACGGGAAGAAAGGAGCCGGCGGCTCAATCGGAAAAAAGGGGAGAATTTCCCCTCGAGAGGCGTCCATTGATCCGACCGAAATTAGACCGAAACGGGAAAAACCCCCGAAGCGAGGGCTGCCCAAAGAGGCCGAAGTGACCGGTGCGTCTTTAATTTATAAATAATAAACCCGGAAATAAACAGCCTTATATAAAAGGATGAAGATTTCCGTCTCCACTGAAGCCGGGGCTACCGGATAAGACGGCGGAATTGCATTGCTGCGAGAGGAACTGAAATACTTCGCCTGAACAAACACTCGGTACAAATAAATCTGAAATAATGCTTAATCAGTTTCCAATTTAAATGATTTCGGTCCGCTATAGGAACGCAGCGTCGGCGTTTTAAAACGTTGACCGCTGAAGTAGGCTCATTTTTGCAGACATATCAAAAGTATCCTTCAATATCGGGTGATATTTAGAAATGGTAAAAATTTCTCCGCAGAACCGCAACAGGAGGAAGTGAAATACTTGAATTTTGGCGTCTGAACAAACACTCGGTACAAATAAATATGAAATAATACTTAATCCGGTGCAAATAGAGCAATAGAAAGTGTCCTCGAGTAAACAATTCATCCTGTTAGATAAGAATCGAGGCAGTTGGTATGTTTGAAATATTTTCAATAAAGTACTGACATTAGAAATTTCTAATGATATTAATTAATAATTAATGATAAATTATATCCTTTCTAAAGTGTTTAAAAATAACTAATATGAAGTGAGTTAAAATATTTAGTGTTCGCGTTCTCAAGTTTCCAAATGGCAGGGGCTGAATTGTCTGCGGCTGTCGCAGATATCCCGCTTGCTGTCTGCGTGCAGGTGATGTAGTATCTGCGCGTTCTGCTGCTACTGTTCCTGACGGGTTGCAGAAAATTACTAGTAATTTCCAAACAACCCAAACAGGAATTACAACCGGTGTGCTCTTGATGTGAGCTGAAGGCAGTTACGCAGTTCCCTCGATGAGAATTTAATTCATCATCGTCTTCAGAATTGTCTAACGCAAGCCCGAACCATAATAACAAGTTGAATACTGATGTATAATTGAAACTTTTGTTATTCTTATATTTGTCGACGGCCTTTTAAATTAATCCCACACAATTTTCCGGCCTCGCAGTAATTACACTCTAACGATGCTGGATATCTCCGAATAAAATAAGATAAGAAGACTGCGGCGGCGTTATCTAAACGATTATTCCCCCTCCTCCTCCCACTGGGGAGGATCTCTAATTGGGGCGTTTACAAATATAACAATCGATATAAGACCCATTGTTTGCGATCAAAGTCCAAATGGAGGCAGTGTAATAAGGGGAGGCAGCTATTATTCGGCTCCGGTACACTCTAGGAGTTCCTGCATCGATTTTCCTGGTAAGCGTCTAGAATAATTAATTAAATACGCAGTTAACGAGTTCTTCTTGTGGTCAGTTTGCAATTGAAATGATTTCGGTCCGCTACTGGAATTCGAACCAGCGTCGGCGTTTTAAAACCGCTAAAGTAGACGCTTTTTTACTGACATATCAAAATTATCCATCAATATCGGGTGATATTTAGAAATGGTAAAAATTACTCAGCAGAACCGCAGAATTAGAGAATGAACAGAGCACGCTTTGAGGGGACTTTTATTTTGGATTTGTATACTATTTTCAATGTTTGACAAATTCTAGACCCTCCGAATGCTTTCTTCGTTAGAAATGGTCCATATGAAACAGTTCTCGTTAACAGGATTACATAAATATGTTATTACCGCTGAGTTGCCTCATGGTTGGCCATTTCGGTTTCATTTAGAAACGCTTTTAAAGGAGGCACTATTCCGTAGTTCCAACTTTTACTGTATCGTCTCCGATTAATCTATCGGACGTGTATTTTTGTGTGTGTAGGCGATGGGGTATCTAGTTGGGTGTCTGCTGTTCGCCGCAGGCTTCTGCCTAATTTTGGCACCGGTAGCCGAAGGTGGCCACAGCTACTCGGTCACCTCCAATTGTCCCAGCGTTATGCAGAACAGGATGAGGAACACTTGCGGCTCCTCCAAGTCCCCCTACAACCTTCCGAGCAACGTCATGATCGAATGCTGCATACGCTCCTGCCCGACGGACGAGCTCTTGCGTTTCTGCGGCTAGAACGTCGCAATAGGTCCTTCTTATTCACAATAAATTGCGATAATTCGAATACTCATAAATGCCACGAAGCGACCATTATGAATTTATTATGTGTTTGATTCACAGACATAATTAGTCGGCAGATGTGACCTCCAGAATTATAACCCTCGGCCTCGATTCACTGTCTATCTGCACTTTGCCTATAATTTTGATGCTTCGATGTTATTTGTAAATTAAATGCAGTTAACTATGTATATAACGCACTGCATAATATGACTGATAAAAGAATATCTGTTGAACCCGGTTTTAGTCATGACTATTTGTTATGGAGCGGTTACGTAAACCGTTTGACTCAATACCGAACTTACCGAAACCCGGAAAAGAGAAACAAATACAATAATGGAAGAAAATTATGTTAATATCGCAGATTGATTAATAGGCAGCCGACTAGCGTGAGTGATCTAATTATCGGTGCGAAAAGTCGAAACCGAAATTTGATGTTGTATATTAAATTGTTTTATAATAGATATTGTAAATAGGGACAAATAATGAGCGGGCATTCTCGTTATATATTCTTTTTCATCTTTAATAAAGCTCGATATTATATAGGGTATCCCAAAATTAACGCAAGATTTGAATTTGCCACCATTCTTGCAGTTAAAAAACCATTTGACAGCTGATAGTTTAGGGTCAGTAAAAATGGAGCGTTACACGATAGAACAACGTGTTTTCATTGTTGAACAATATTTCTAAAATAATGAAAGTTTGGCAACCACAGTTCGATTCAAATATTGCGTTAATTTTGGGGCACCCTGTATAAGGCTTTCGCTGTTAGCCTTGTTACCTGTCTGCAAATTTCATTTTTAAGACCCTATCAGTTTTGTAAGTGGCCTAAGGAGTCTGGAACCTCGGAGGAATCTCCTGGATAGACATTCTAGCACTGTTCTATTTGGAACAACAACAAACAATAAATACCGGGGGTTCGTAGACTGCTAATCGCTACAATAGCGCGAACTGAGCCCGGGGCTTTGCCAACGGGCCGTGCCCTCCTCAAGTGTCCTTCGCAATAGGACCTCTCCAAACTTGTTCTTAAGCGACCCCTCGACAGAACAGATGTTCGGAAACAAACTTCCGCGGAATGGATTTCCTGAGCTGTCCCACGCTGAGGATGCAGCTTAAATCGAGACTTTCGGACGAATATTATCCGACTATTATCGTTTCCAAACGGTTTAATGTTTAATTACATTAACACAGGCTATCATGAGCCAACAGTGCCAATAATAGTTGAAACCAATGAGAAGTTGAAATCATTCTATCTCCCCCTATAAAAGACATTGCACTTTTTTTAAAACCAAACATTTCATTGCTCGCATAAATCCGGTCTTTGTCTAAATATTCTAGCAACCTACAAATATTTTGATTCCTAAGCATCTTTACTAATTAAAATATGACAATAATACATAGCGATTCGTAGGGTATTATCAGGTCCGGAATAAGCCTCTGCCCAATACTCGAATATGATTATTACAACTATCCATGTCGTGTCTAGCATTTTTCGTTCTGAGGTTGGAACCTTTTACAGTTCACGGATACAGTGATAGCGCTGATAAGATGTTATTGCATGGCCGTAACTTGACCTCATTGAAGATTTTCAATATTTTTACGTTCTGCCATTTATTTCTCTATTAGCGACTGTCTTACTGCCTTAGCCCTGGTTTTTCATATTTTCGCAAGTCATCCAACGGGGATAAGTGGTGATAGAAAATCTTGGATTAATAGTGGAAATCATCATCAACCACAATGTGTACAACAAAACGAACTTTGTTGGCCGCGATTTCGTTATTAAATTTGACAGAATTTAAATGTATCTACTGACAATAGGAAGGTATAAAGGACTAATACTCATACTGAACGGTTTAGAAGAAGAACTGAGTTAGTGAGACGATGGGCAGGAAGAAGGGACCCATCCACTGGGGTGAAAATATTGGACGACGGTTGTAGATTAGATCTCCGTGTTATGAAATCGAAATCGGATTTGAGCGGTGGCGAGGCACTTCGGGAAAGGGGAACGGACATCTCGGACAAAATGACGGGCTTAGCCGGTCGGGAATAACGCGATTGACGCTGGCCCGCGAATGAAGTCCCCCACTCTTATTATGAGAAATACAATCGCCAATAGTGCCTCATTTCACCGATTGGATTCCCCGATCAATACGGCCAATCGCAAGACACTTTCGGAACCGGGTCGGGGGTAAATAAATAGAAATTAGATGTTCAGGACACGAACGGAAGCGAAGTCGGGCATTAGTTGGAGCATTTCCGGAGAAATGAGATCACTGGCGTTGAACGCCTACCGCCGCGTGTTATAATACAAATGTTATCGACAGGTCCCACTTTTTTTATAACCTTTTTATTTTTAAAATCAACAATATATAATGTTTGTTACAAGTACAAGTGCTGACTTTTTGTTTTCACATCTATTTCGTGATAAAAGATGGCACTTTTCACACAAGAACAATTATAGTCTAAGGGTTAAGAAGATCTCTAGAATTAGGATGAGGAGAAAGGCGGGAGTGGAACTTCAGGAACCGGGATTTTGTGACTTCGTCGACTGTCGGTATGTTGAGGTCATGGTGGATTGTGTGGGGAGCATTAAGGATGGTACGAAGGACTTTCGACTGAAATCTCTGGATGCGAGCGATGTCGGATGTCTCGGTGGAACCCCACAGCTCTATACCGTATGTCCATGTCGGTTTAAGTATCGCTTTGTAAATTGTCAGTTTGTTACTTAAGGTCAATTTTAATGTCCGTTTTAGTAATGGCCTTAAGAGTCCAAATTTTCTGTTATGTCGATTCTTTTGATTCTGGTATGGGGGGATTCATCAGTTATTTTGTTTAGTCATTTGCTCTTCTCGCTGAAATTCCAGAGAAGATTTTATGACGCCCTTGTTAACACTGTTGGATTTATTATTATCCTATACAATATGGTTGCGGGTATGAAATAGCTCGATAGTTCGAGGACTGGCGGGTCACCAAATGAAGGCTTTAAATTTTAAAATATCCCTCATGTCCCGAAAATACTGGTAATCATAATATGTCTTACTGCTCAAGCCCATCTAATCAAGACAACCATATGCAAAGGAAATGAAATGGTTTACATTTCTAGGCGTGGATATCAGTTCTGCCAACGTTCATTAATTCAGTTCCTGCCGTATTAAACAGTATGACTCGGTCACTGTGACAATAAAACGGCATGAACTCATGTTTCTAGTATGTACATTGTGTGAACAGGGGTATATAATACGCCTAAGTCGTTCTGAAGTATCCAAATTTTTCACGTTTCACCTTCAGTTCGAAAAATAACCAACAACAGTCTGTATAAAAAATAAAAGTGGAAAAGAAAATTAAAATTTTAGATACCGTTTCATTCGGTATTTTATGCAAAAAATTTGAATGTATTTCATAATTCATTGGAAGGATTGTTTGTTAATGCAGTTCTGTATCTTTGAAGTTACAGAACCGTGCCTACTCGATTCCCTTTAATTTCAATCTACATTTCGGCCTTCCTACTGAGAATATTTTAATAATAAGGCTCGGTAAATATATTTTTTAAAGGCCTCCTGCGATCGGTCATAGACGCGACGAAACCGACATTTCATTTCCGAAATTTGACCATCGCTGAGCCCCAATAAGCTGATTATAACACTTCATATATGTAAATATATACGAACGGGCGTATATATGTAAATATATCCCTATCTGAGCGGGTGGGACGGCTATTTGTTAGAATTATTAGGGGATGGAAATTTTCCTCGGCGCCAATACCATTTCGGGAGGACCCGTACAATTTATTCTTTATTTATGTATTAGAAATAATTTTTTTATTCGCGTATCTACGGTGTACTGAATAGTTTCTCTTGTAAAAGATTTTAAAAATAATCAAAATTTATATAGATTACTAATGAAATTGTACCGTCGATGGAGTTTAACAGACAACGGTCCAGTTTAGGTCCAACCGATAAGAACGATGATTATCCAGAAGTCATAAAGGCTTCAAACTTATATAGTAACTCGCCGAGGAAAGAAAGTTGAAATACCGCGGCGGAATGGTGTAATATCCAATATTTCTTCATTACGGCCGCGTTCCGGTATAACGCCGTTTCTCATTCTTCAACAAATTTGATCTCCACGCACGCAGGCAATGTATACTCCGAACACTTTTAACAGATTTTACGGACGGATTTTTGCTTCTCTCCGTCGTCCAGTATCCCAATACCCGACTCAAAAGAATCGACTTAAATAGAAAATTTGGACTCTTAAAGCCATTACTAAAACGGACATCGAAATTGACCTTAAGTAACAAACTAACAATATACAAAGCAATACTCAAACCGACATTGACAAAAGGTATAGGCTATGGGGTTCCACCAAGACATCCGACATCGCCCGCATCCAGAGATTCCAATCAAAAGTCCTTCGCACCATCCTCAATGCGCCCCGGTATGTTTCTAACCACACAATCCACCATGACCTCAACATACCGACAGTCGACGAAGTTCCACTCCCGACTTCCTCATCCTAATCCACTCGTTGAGTCCCTTTCCTCTTTTACCCATCCATTATCCTTATTTATTCGAGACAAACACGTGAGAAATATACATGTATCAATTGCACCTATAACTGTAAAAGTTGATTGTGCAAATTAAAAAAAAGTCCGTCGTCCCCTTGCACACGAACATCATGCTGTAGAGAATATTTCTGGTTATTTTGTTTTTCTTCTTTTTTCTTTCTACGCCATTTTTTCGATGAAAAGCAAGTTGTAGTGGGTGAAAGCGATGCCGAAGCAACATTTAAAAGCACCGTTTACCGTAGTTATCGCTAGGCCTCTGTATTGAGGAGGCCGTATTTCACTAAGCGGTGCCGTTCCTAAGGCTCAATGCAAACAATTTATCGCGGGTCGAATCCGCCGGACGATCCTCCGCCCCCCGGGGGCGGTTCCGACGGTGGCCATAAGGGAGGAAAGGGCCGTATTTTCTTTTGCCTCCCCGGGATACAAGACGGGGCCCCAACTTCATATCCTGCCTTTGATCCTCGGGTATAAACACTTTCTGCCGCTCCATCTCTCCGGCCCCGGCTCCACTTTAACCACGTGACCCTTTCCCTTTCCCTTTTCCCCCACGTTTCAACCAACCCCGGGCAATTTACTTATTAAAGTCGGGGAGCTCCTACCGGACCATTACCTCTGAACTGAGAGGGACACGGAACTTCCAGCTAGAAATAGGCTTTTGTATCTCAACCACCATTTATTTATATCTATTTACAGCTCTTAGCTATAAGTGCAATGTTAATGTGCTATTAAATTTGGTGTCTTGTCTTTTTTCTCCGTTTATTTATAATACAACCAACAAATAATTAGTTTGTACCGCGATGGGATGGTAGATTTCGTGTGTTTCTGTCTCCTCTCGCTGGTTTGGTCTTTTGCCGGACCGGTTTCGGCAGCTCGCCATCTTCAGCAGCTTCTTAAGTACATTTCGGCACCACCCTCAGGGGCGCTAGTTTATCGGTACAAGTGCAGACAACGAACTTTAATTACGTACATTTCCGCTCCACCCTCGGGGGGGCGCTAGGTTTTTAACCAATACGCGCGGAATTTAATTTCGGTCGGTAATCAACTCCGATTATTAATATTGCTGAACACGATGAATATATAAAACGTGAAAATTCACGCAGAGGTCGCGATTAATCAATTTTATACGCGCAGTCGTATACTTGTCATTTTCGCAGTAAACGTTAATCAGCCCAGATTTAGTTACCGGTGTATTTTAATTACCCCGTCGCGGTGTTCATTAATTCACGAGTGGGGGGGCGTGGCCGTCGGGCGTTGATTGAATTATGGCTATAGACGTTTTGGAAATCGGAAGTCGGCCGATAATGAAACTGAGCCGGAGTTGGGGGAGAGGTCGGATAATGAAAATTAATGCGTTCACTCGACCTTTACCGAGATCGAGGGGTTGATTCCACCCTGCAGATCTCCTCTAGACCAGAGAGCGTCAAATCTCTGTTACTCCTGTTACATAATTATTATATAACCCCAACCATTTGAATGTCACTATTCTAATCTAAATGTCGCGATAATGTCATGATTTTAATTACAAAAAATCCATCCTTATAACACTGGAAATATACTCTTTAGTTGATTAAAATCACAGTTGAAATAATACCATCCCGCCGCAAAGGTCGTACATTTTTGTTGAAATATAATTGTAGACGTAAAGGTATCAGTTTAACCACGATATTTACCGCACGTTTCGAGGAAATAAAATTAAACGATAATGGCCAATTCCGCGATTGCCACTTATTTTCAACCCTCTATGGGCCCACCTTTCAGGTCATATTTCAATTTATCGAAATTTTACCAAATAATTATAGCTTTTTTCGTGAGATGGCGCATAAATCTTAATCCTATAACGTTGTCAAGACGTTTGTCAATATCAATTTTTTTTTATTTGCATATATAGGTTTATAATTGCTGATTTTTCGTTCCCCCATTTTTTTGGATTTAAAATCAAAATTCGGGCCATAGAGGGTTAACTGAAATTTTCATATGCTGTAAATTAATGAAAATTTTGTTTTCAAAAAATATTTATTCTCAGTTTAGAATTTATCGCAGACAAAGAATCACTGTTTTTATAATAGTCTCTCATAATATTTTTATTACAATGACTAGGTAATTTATATAGTCAAGACAAGGTTTAATACACCCAAGGTTTATACCCAGAAAATTTTGATTTGATTTTTATTTGAGTTTGCCGTTTTCTTAGCTATTCCAAACTTTGCAACTATTTTTTACAGGAGGTTGCATTTTATTAAGGAGGACCCGACAAATCATGCCATCAACAGTGTGAGGAATGCGGTCGCGCACCTCGATCTTCAGGCATGACCGTCGGTTTTTGGATTTAAAATTAAAATTCGGCCCGTAGAGGGTTTAAAATGCCGGGCCATGCGGACGGATAACACGGGGAGGTTCCGCTGAATCCGTGAAAAACAAAAATAAAATATGTAATTCTGCCGAAATACAATAAGCCGCAAATGAAGAATAAGTGGGCACCGCCGGCGGTCATGAAGAGAAATGAGCCCGGGGCGTTTACAAGTACGAAATTATACGGATACTGTATTTGAACGGGTACATTTCGCTGCGGGCCGAATCGCCGCTCTGGCCGTCCGTTTTATTTTCCGTCTCCACCGCCCTGTTTCCTCCCTCTGTCTCACCTCCTTTTTTCTCTCTATTTCATTTTTTCCATGCAAAGCAAGTTATAGGGGTGAGGGGCCTTGGAGGGGGTGAGAACGAGGCCGGCGGAGGCTGATTCAGTTATTGGTGGGGGTTGCGCCGGGTCTCAGATATACACTCGGCGAAAAAACTAATTTAAGTTTCCAAATCAGTTTTCTTTTCTCTGCCTCTTCTCTAAACCCCCCGCCCCCGCCTCAACAAGCCCCCACCCCCAAGGAACACGCACTGCCCTCTGTCTGACTTCTGCTTCGGCTCATATAAATAGCCCTTTATGAACCGGAGCGCCTCCCGCAACCGGGGCCTCTGATTTGATTCCGGCTCGGATTGAACGAATTTCTGTCCAGTTCGTATATTCGTCTCTTCTCTTACCTGTCTACACGATTCTCAACGATCGCAATCTCAACAGGGCGTAAATTAAAGTTCTTGTACACTGCAGTTCTCGATATTATGGAGTGATATGGTCCAACTATGTGCGGAGAGAAGATATAAAAACGTATCGCGGCTAATTGAATTAATTTCATACCAACTTGAGAATATACGCGAACTTTGGCATATTTTAAAATCAGAAAAAGGGATATTTTAGTCCGTAGAAAATTCAGCGAATTCCACACTATATCATTGTCCAAACCCTACTTCTAACTGAAGACGTTCTTTAGAGACGCCTGAATAGGACGTTGGTACGCGATTAAAACATATCGAATAAATAAATGGTGCTCTCCAACATTATGTTCAATGTCGCATTGTGGCAATAAAAAGGTGAAGAAACTACTAAATTATAATTTATAGGAGATTTTAAAAGAATCTAAATTCTCATTTGTCATTTCTGATAGTAATTTAACGGCGGCATTACTGTTTAAACGGGTAGTTTTAGGACTTTGGGAATTTTCAGTCTTCTTAGAAGCTTATCGCCTTTCAAAGATACCGACGCAATATTCTAAATGACCCCCCCAGCGCCGATGCACACTGCTGACCCCTCCCACTCCATCCACATCGGCCGTTGCTCCCACACTGCCACGACCTTTATCGCAATAGTGAATATCCTCCCGGGCGAGATTAAAACGCGGACGGATCAAAGGGAGTCCGGGCAACGCTCCCATTTTATTCGGCCCTTCCGGTCGAGGCCCGAGCCCGAGAAACAATGTACGGCCCGTACGCCCAATAGAAACGGGAATTTGAATGCCCACCGATTTTGCCAGATGAGAAGACGCGTTGTGCGGATATTTGTTGCGGAAAATATTATGTTTCCGAATATGCCAAAGTTTGGTATCACCGGTACACAGCAACTATACATAATTTAAGAAGTTTTTTTGACGGAGTCAACGAGGATTTTGAATAATGATCACCCCTGAGATTTACTTATTCAGTGCCCAGAGCTCCAATTATATATGGATCCAGCGACCCGAACAGTACATGCCGAACTACTACAATGTCGGAATGTGTCCGACTGAAGAATAAAATCGGAATCAGATTAGAGGCCACTGTTGTGCAAATCAGATATTATTTCCGTCTGTAGCATGAAAACCACAAACTTCTAAGTTGTGGCTCAGAGCAAATGTTATAGTCGCCGGCCGTCTCGCAAATCGGCCGGAATAATTGCCGACTATAGCGTTTCAGTTAGTTTTCTCATAATTCATGCACGGATTCCAAGGCCCCCCCATTCGAGTCTGGGTTCGGAAACGCCTGCATTGCCCGGATTGCGCCTGTTCCCCCAATGCAGTTCCTCTACCGTAGCGGAAGACGGAGGTGGAGATATCGATAAAAGAGAAAGGGAAAAGAGAAAGGGGGGGTATAAGCCCGTCGGTGGGCGGTACCACCCCGTCCCTTCAAAATTAATATTCAATGCCGTAGAGGGGTTGGGGGTTTAGCCGGTATATTGCCACCCGCTGCATGGTACCGCCGTCCCCTCGGCCCCTAGTATAAACGCGGTATTAATTTGAGCAGTCAACTTCACTATCTATTTCGGAAAAGGGGCAAGGCGGAGGTCTAGAAATATTTCCATTTACAACTGCGGAACAAAACGCCGCAGGTCACGATACAATCCCCCTCTAGCCCCCCTCCAACCAAGAATCCGGCTATAAATTCAATAAGCCAAGTTTCGGCCCGCCCTCAAAATAAAGTTATCGGCTTGGTCTTTTGCTAGACCGGTTTCGGCTGCTCGCCATCTTCATTAGCGGTGTTAATCACTGTTGGCACTTTGGACGTTTTTTGGGCATCCTCACGGCACTGTTACTTTCACTTGTACTGTAGTGAAATTAGTACTGTTCTGTATATTTGTGGACAAAATACTAACTATTTTTTTTTACTCATTCCTTTCTGTTTGGCGTTTGCCTAAAGCCCGTTTTTAATTACTTTCTCATCTCATATATTTTATCACATTAAGTGTATTAAACATTTTGTATTAAAATTTATTATTCATTTTTTTTAACCTTTTCTTATTTTTGTACAATCAACTACGTATAGTTATGGGTACAACTGATGATGGCACTTTTTCCACATGAACAGTTTATGGCTTCGGGCTAAGAAGATCTCTGGGCCGGTGGCGTTTGAGCCGACGCGGGGGAGATAATGGATGGGAAACAGAGGAAAGGGACTGAACCAGTGGATTTGGATGTGGAGAGAGGCGGGAGTGGAATTTAAGGAAGCGTGATTTTGCGACTTCCTCGACTGTCGGTATGTTGAGGTCATTATGGATTGTTCGGTTAGAAACATACCGGGGAGCATTAAGGATGGTACGAAGGACTTTTGATTGGAATCTCTGGATGCGGGCGATGTTGGATTTCTTAGCGGAACCCCATAGCTCTATTCCGTGAGTCCGTGTCGGTTTTAATATGGATTTGTATATTGTAAGTTTGTTGTCTACTGTCAGTTTTGATGTCTTTTTCAAAAGAGGTCGCAGCAGTCCAAATTTGCGGTTGAGGTCTGTTCTTTCGTGTCGCGTATGGGGGTTAGTAAAATTAAGTGTAGATTTTGATAGTTTGGTATCTGGATTCCTAGCGGTCAGTTGAAGACTCAAAGGTGCGTTAAATCGCAGTTTGCAATTGGACTGTGTGTCCGTGCAGGACATCCAGACGGAAATGGAGGATTTTCATTTAATCGAACGTCCGAAAAATCCTGTAGGTGGTACGGACACGGGGGTAAAAGGGGATGTTCTTGCTAGCGGGTGGGATATAGGGGGCGGCAGCAACTACCGGAGCCGGTTTAATGAAGCGTCCCGACGTCCGACGAGTAAGGAACAGATATAATGGGCTAGTTTACACCCGACGGGTTCCGAATTGTCCCCTCGATATAAACCGGGGCTCCCTTCCACCCACCAACCCCTTCACCCCCTTTTGTCCCCGCACATCCCCCCACTGAGTTCCGCTCCTACGCTTTATCCGCCGCCGCAGCACCATCTTCCAACTTCGAGCCGGCCACTTTAACCTCTATTCCCCTCTAAATGAAGCCCAATTTGAGGTTTAGCTGAAAACAGTTCGTGGGCGAAACTTTACAAGGCCCGATTCGCGAGTAACAAGTACCGAAATTCGATTTTGTACGGCTCGTTGATCGGACATTATTTATCACAATGACTCTCTGAAATTGATCGCGCTCTCATTTAACCGCCTGCATTTCCCGCCTGTTACCCCCGACATTCAGGAATTTCGAAATTTCTCATATCCATCGAAAGAAAAACTTGATGAGATGCCGAAATCTGTTGCGTTTGTCGGACAAGGCGAGGCCGGACTCTCTCTCATGTCTGAAATACCCCGTTTCGAAAGCCCAGATAACTAACTCGAACGGTCACGAACACAGCTCCTGGACATAACAATAGGTGGGTGGAGCCGAAGGAAATTACAAAAATTACCGTGTTCTGCCCTCTTTTACTGCCCAAGTTGAATGGTTTAAAAGTAAGTACCATCGGTACAGACAGAACCTATCAATTTAGCACTTTAGCTGAGCGCGGTCACGGAATATCCGCCCGTGTTTAATTAGAATTAACACTGTTCGCTCTGTTTCCATTAAACCAGAACTAAAATCTTCGGCTTGTTACTGGGGCGGCACTTCGCTCCATGAATAATACAAAAATATATCTGTAGATTTCGTGTGTTTCTTGTACTCTGTGTGTTAACCGCCCCTCGACCATCCACTCATAACGGCCACTCCCTGACAATGAGCGAAGCATTGAGAGCCATAGGAATACTCCGCGAGACCGCCGTTAATTAATATTGGGATTAATTTTTTCAAATAGGTATCACAGTTTCGTTCAGCTAGAAGTTCTTGAAACACACGCTTCAAGTAAAAAAACGTGGATTAAGATTAAAACCTAACTAGGCATTTCCACCTTGCTCTCCCCGATCTAATTCTTTAATCAATTGGCAATTTCTGTTCAGTTAAGTACATTTTATATATATATATATATATATATATATATATATATATATATATATATATATATATATATGTACAGCGCGTTTCCGTATTTTTCAGAAGAGAAACAGGACGAACTTGAAAAGACCCATCTGGTGTATAGAGAGGTGCAGTCGAAAGCGGGTTGTGGAGCAAATGGATGGGGACCCGTTGATTAACAGAGAGACCCACCCCACTGTCGTCTCCTGTCTCCCTCCCTCTCTCTCTCTCTCTCTCTCTCGCTCCACAAAGTTGGACCGGAGCCGGACTACCGGAGTTTGAACTTTGTAAATAGTTTCTTTTACAAGTTTCGGGGCTTCATTTTAACCCCCTGCCCGCCCGCCCTTCCTCGGCAAATCGTTTTCTCGCACCTTTGGCGACTCCTCCACGGGAGATTTCTTACATGGTCGTCTCTGACTTTCGATTTCCGACTCTATGAACTCGAATATTCAGTGTCAAAATTATAGTCTTATTTTTCATGCTGCAGTGATCCAAGCGGTTTGCAGAGTGCAGTGGTAGCTGCAGTCTCGGCTTTTTATTCTAAAAACTTTCCCTATTGCCACAGCGAGTATCCCAGAACTATTCTCGATATAAGAGGTAATGCAGTAAATACTCGGTTTTACGGCGCTTTATTTAAATTTATATTTTCCAGCCGAGATTAGTAATAATCCCACATATGAGCGGGACTCATTCTGTGTTCGGGGTTGTTGGCAAAAGGGGAGCCCGGTTAATGCCCTGCATTAGGAGGTCCCTTTTCCATTAGAATCAAGAGCGCTAATTATTTTTTCTCTCTCTCTCTCGCTCATAACGCTGCGGGGCCGACGACTCGGAGCCCCCGGTCCAAGATTTCGCCTGTGGCTGTGGGTGGGGGAGGATGTTTTTAAATATTTCGATGTGTACGGACCGCGGGAATAAAGAGCTCGGTGAAATAAAAAGTGGGCCCGGGGAATATAAATAGTGAGTTAAAAAAAAACGGGAAAAAAAAGAATCCCTTTATTAGGCCCTTCTGCCGAGATAGGAGCGCCTACCCCCTCCTAATGAATAGCGGGAGGGCCCTCCAAAACAAACGGATACAGTGAGAGAGAGAGAGAGAGAGAGAGGAGAGGGAGGAGGGAGGGAGGGATGGAGGGAGGGAGGGATGGTTAGAGGCAGAGATACCGACCGAACGAGCTTGGCCCCTCGAGCCCAATTCATCTGAAAAAGGAGTTATCCCGCCACAGCCACAGCCACCGCCAATGCCGCCGCCGCCGGCCAAGAAGAAACGCTCTTTTAATAAAAAGTACAGAAAAAGGGCCCTTCAGCGGAACGCGGGGGAGTAGGGAAGTTTGCGCATAATAAAAACTGAGCCTCGGTCAGAAAATGTAGCTCTCCCCCTCTCCCGTGGAGAATTAACTCGCATTGTGAAACCGACCGCGGTAATCAATAGGCCCGACAATTAATTATCCCTCCTAAATAATATTTATTTAGTATTTTTATAAATAGGGTTAAAGGTGTTAAACTCAAAGCTGTGAGTTGTGATGAACCGTATTTCCCCTCAATATTAAATTAGAGTCGAATAATTTAAGTAGTTTCAGCTAACAATAATCACATTTGGACAGAATAGAATCTGGGATAATATGTTCAGTAAAAGGAGAACATAATTTTCAAATAACAACAAAAAAACAGTAGTTAAATGCGAGGACGTGGAGGGATGAAAGGTTCCAAGCCCAAATACTGTTTTCCAACAGAGTTAACTATACGCTGGCCGGTGGTCATCCAACGACCTGAGTAGATGATTGTACGTTGTAAACCTGTAGATTTATTTCCTTATACCGAGCTTCGCGTGAGTCCTGAGCTAGTAGTATAATGACGCGGCTGAAGAAGTGACCGGCTCGGCTGTATACCTTGCGGCGAGAAAATTACAGGAATCAACATGTAAGATATATTGAGGGTGGAAAATTTCATTCTGTACCTACTTAGAACCCCTGGAAATTACTTGAAAATACATAGCAATTGTAATCTAAGAATTGGGACGTTCTAATTTGCTATCTGTCAGCCTGATAAAAATACCGTGAAGGAATGTAAAATCATAAGTATAATAAATAAAAATATGGTAGACTGGTTTTGTGATTTTGCTATATTGAGTCTGTTAATTATTCACTAATTTAGTGGCCGAAATTGGCCTCGCCTAAGACCGATCGAAGGGTGTGGAATCCTGTCAATTACATATGGATGGTTCATCAAAAATTACTATGAGAGTGCAGTAATTGTATGAAATACCTTGTAAAGTATGCAAGTATGAATAATCATTGGGCTAATAAACTAATCGGCTTAATTTTTATAAATTATAATGAGGTTAATTTCTAAAGAGCGGTTACCCACTTACTTTTGATATTGGCGCCGGAGGAGATATAATTCATTGGGGTAATACAATTATATTTTTATTATTGCTCAGTCCTTTCAACAAATTGGCCACAATTCACGGGGCTCAACATTAATAAAACTGCATTACTGTATTTCGCAGTGGCCCAAACCACTTCCTCAAAGCCTACGGGCACGGCTCGGATTCTGTAAATTTCTAGGGTCTACGGGAGCGGGAGGAGGGGGCATAATGAATATGTTAAGCCGAGTATAATTTCATTACGTTCTCGTGGGGTGGCAGAGACCCCCGGCTCGCGAATTTATTCCCGGCCACGAGAAGGAATGGAGCCGGCGGGACCTAGGGAGAGGGAGATCCCCAGGGACTAAGGGGGTTAGTGGGGCCGGGTAGAGCCCGCTCGCCGTGTAGGAAATTAAACTGCCAAAGGTGGGTTTTCACAATAAGACGCCGGCGCCCGGAGCGGGCGTGGGGGTTTGGTGTTGGTGTGGGTTACATGACGGGAATTATTGCACTTTATAGCACCTGGGTGAAGGGGGGCTCGCTTGTTCTACTTCACCAACGCACGCACACGCACACAATAGGAATCAATATTTGCGAGTTTTTCTACGCCCCCACCCAGAGGTAGCCCCAAAATTGGAATTGCTTCCCGAAAGGTGGAGCGCACCTTATAGCTGTGGAACACTCAGAGTTTAGATATTGAAAGCGGCGTTCCACCGCTATATTTCACTTGTAACGGGAACTATTACATCCATTGGCTTGGTGCAATTTTTACATAGTCCATTGTCAGAATACTTCCCCTTGTTATTGACTTTGGATACATGGAACTATGAATAGATATTCCAAATTATACTTTGAGTCACGTAGTCACGACTGCACATTTATTTTTAAAATAAAACTTAAATAACGCAGTGGATTTCGTGTGTTTCTGTCTCCTCTCGCTGTTTTGGCATTTTGCTAGCAAAAATGTATATATTATTAACAATAGTTACGCGAAGTGTTAATGCTGTAATTATTAGGTCGAGTCATAAGACTCGTCCGTTTTTTTTCAGACATTTATTTTGCTCTCATCGAATATCAAAATTATATTAATTTATTAAATATTCACCACTATTATATATAAGCTTCTCCCATCTTCTTGGCAGTTTATCAATTCCTTCCTTGTAAAATTTGGTTGGTTTGGACTGGAAGAAATTTTCGAGACAGCCTGCCTGATTGCTCTTCACAATTGAAGGTTTTTCCATTCAAAAAGTTTTGTAAGGAACAGAAAAGGTGGTTGTCCCCGGGCAAGATCCGGGGAGTAAGGTGGATGTGGTAAAACAGACCAGCGAGGGTCAAGAATATTTTCTTCAGTCACCGCCGTGTATTCCGTCCACTGAGCTTGTGAGGTACCCGCACTCCTAACCGCTATACCTCTTGTCTATTGACGTTGATTTTGCTCCAATATTGCCTTTAAAAGGTCGTCGTCAAAGTCGGAAGGTCTTTTAAGGTCGTATCTCCGTAACAGAATTTTATAAACCAATTTCTAACTGCCCGATCATATTTTTTCAGCTGTCGCCTTAGAACAATTGCCTCGTTTAAATTCCCAAAGCATTACACGACGAATAGTTTTTGACTCTCCATTTCAGAGGTTCAAAAAACATTTGGCACGTAACGTGTATCACACAAAACAGAGTTGACAAAAGATTAACTGAAGCCTCGTCTGTATAGTGAAAACATTTTGTCATGGTAACTCATAGAGCGGGTAGATTCTACTTAGCTGCATCGGAAGTTACTTATGACTCGACCAAATAGTATGACGTGCCGTTGTTATAACATCGAAAATAGTCGCGAGTTTTCCGTTGAACACGAAAATACATTTCGGTCCCCCCCCCTCAGTTTCGTGTTTAACGATTTCCATTTTGCCGTGGCGTACTTGGAGTGGTGGTATCCGGCCGGAGAGAGGTCGGAAGGAGGCTGGGCGTCGGGTTTACCCCGGGCACTCTCGAGTTATCAGACCATTGTCTGTGGTGCGGTTGCGGGGGGGGTTGAGAAGGTACAACTCACCCCATTATACCCTGCCGGTCGGCTCCGTCAGTGGCCTACCTATCGGGCCCCTACCGACATACCCCTCCACCCCCCTATTATCTTCCCCGGGTATCTGTTGGGCCAATAACAATACCGCACAGACGCAAATTCGCCCCCTACCAACCTAACCTGCTCCTCCGGTTAATATTTTACGACTTGGCGGGAAGTGGAGCGGGTAGGGGAGGCTTTCGACCCCGAATCCGAATGCCAGGGATAAGTTTCAACGCCGTTTTCAAACTCGAAAAACAAAAATTTCCTGAGTGAGAAAAGCGGCTATAAAATATCGGCTAGTAAGATTGAATTTAAAACTTATTTCATGGTCGAACAAGGCGTGTAAAGGACAAACAACAGTCAACACTATATAGAATATTTATAAACCAATATTACCACTATCGCTGGTACTTCCCGTAGGATGACGTAATACTGTGTGAAGAACCTGATGATGCGACCATGGGAGCAGAAAAAACCTTCCAATGAATTTTTGCTATAATTTAAGTTCTGATCGTGGAAACCTTTTCCCTCGTTTAAATTACTGCGATAAACCGTATTTCAGGCTAGAAGCCAGAAGCGGATCTACCAACGGACCGGAGTACTTTGTAATTCCAGAAACCTTGCATTTCTAAAATATGTATTAACGGTCCTTTGACAGTGGAGTCAAATACGACCAAACAGGCGTGTCGGAAGTGTGTGACATTTCGTCAAAGAGGCTTTCACTTAGAAATCGAAAGTTACTGAAACGATTCCGAGCTCTAAAAACCCCGATGTCATTTTCGTCTCGGGATCTTCGAGCGGAAGTCAATTTTTCGATCCCGCCGCATCGAGCCCAAGCGTCTGCAGCGACTTTGAAGCGCAACTTTTCTCGCCGAAGTCCGTCCGAACTTTGATAACGTTCCCGGAGCGTAGTGCGGGGGGGGGGAGGGCGCACGAAACGTCTGTCAAACGGGGCCCCACTGAATACTTTTAATTTCCGCGGGGCCGAAAAATTGATGGCCTCGAACGGAAGCCCGGAAGCGAGTTCGAAACATCGGAGCGGTGAAACTACGGTCCCCCGTATGTCGGCGCTAATCGAGTTCCTCCCACATCCACTCTTCGATGCATATCGTGTACGATATTACTTCTGTGTGGGGTCCCGGGGAGTTATTCGAGGCTTGAATAGGCTTGAACTATCAAATAATGCTTTTATTGGATTGGATGTCATTGTCTATTTTTGTACGTACAAATCGTGTTAGCTAGGTTGTTCGCCTGTTGTAAATATTAAAGCTTATTCTTTTAATTTCGTGAAAAACAGCAGCTTAACAATAACCCTATATTGCTGCTTTAGTTAGTTACGATACTAAAAATTGACTGAAATTCTTCAGCGACTTTGACAAATTTATATCCACAAGCTGCAAATTCACGACCGGTTAGTAACATAATGCGGGAGGTTAGCAATTTTACGATTGATTGCAGTGAATGAATTCCACAGCTCAATTCTGAATAAATGTTAGCTAACAATACTTAATGATTTCGAACGCAAGGCGCGCAGAACGCGAACTTATTCCGAAAGGAAAAATTATATCATCGATTTCCAGCTGAGGGAACACATTTCAAGGGAGGGGGGGGGACAAGAAAAATAGTGTAGTTGGCCCACGCGTTCGATAGCTCCTAAGTCGGGACGGCGGTGACAAAGCCCGGTCCGTGATTGAGATCCTATCCGAACCGACCTATACTATAGGGTAGGGGCGACCTTCGGCATAATTCCAGACGGTGGGTGAACCTTTGTCACGGCGGGATCGACTGACGGGCTTCGGTCGTTGGAAAGAGGCGAAAGGAGAGAGAAAAAAAGAAGTCGCTATTTGACGCGCTGTCTCCACAGCAAAAACCTTGTTTGGGCGTGTATACCAATGACACTTCGTATGGGCGATCGATACGATATGCGGTGCATAACTGCCGGGTATATTCTGCTGTGAAATTATGTATCGGAAATATGGTTTATTATCGTCATCCGGTTAATTACAGGAAACTCGTTTTCCTCAATTGATGCGCAAAAAATTTCTGATTTTCAACGGCATGAACCTTCGGAAGCCCGTCACGTGGTATTGCAGGAATATTAATAAATAATAGCATGGAATAAAGTGTGGCAGGAAAAAAGAGAATACAGCGATAAGGACGGTTTTAATTAACAAATTTCTGATAGCATTCTTTGAATATGCTGTATACGTTTCGATTAGTGTGCCTTTTTTTAAAGAAGCAAATAAGGACATTTTGACTAAGGTTTAGTAACATTTTTCACGATTCATCATAATTATTTCCATAGGTTATTAAGTTTGGTTAGTGGCACTATACCATCCCAACAGACAGAAACAGTGTACACTGAACGACGCCGCTATAACACACAACTTTCAATCGATTATTATGCAGATACGAAATTTCAGCTGCTAGAATTTCCACGCTGTAAGTAGTGACCAATAAAACGTTTCGGGGGCGGACGGCGAGATGAGAATATCGCGAGAGAAAAAAAGAAAGAAGAAAATATCGGATTATACGCCGAGAATAATCGGATTCGGAAATAACGGGAACCTCTTTTGTAGGGGAGAGCTATAAAAGAGACGTTGTTTCGTGAACGGGGACGATATTTCACGGACGCCGTTGAAATTCGAATGAGAATGAGAAAGGAAGAAAAGTTGATTTGGACTTTATTAGGGGTGAGGGGGTGTTAATAACGAAGCCGGACGGAGCGGAGTCCAAGCCGGGGGTGAATTCAAATTGGGAGCGAATGACGGATAGTGGAATGACGTGGTAGTAGAGCCGATTTAGCGGAAAAGAAGCCCAGATAAAAGGGTTATAAATGTTCTTAGCTTCTCTCAACCCCCCTGCAAATAATTACACAAGTTATTTACATCGAAAGGGGGTGGGGTGGCCGAGGAATCATCACACCTCGCCCCTCCGTGGGGGTTTTGAATATTAACCCTTCCTGAATTTCACTCCACGCCATCGAATAAATACAGATTTTCCTTGTTCTAGATAATATTTTCAAGGGGCACACTGATTTAAAACGAATTTTTAAAGTATACGAATACAATACGCGAACGTATTCCCAGGCGAACATGGCTGTCGAGGAAAGGTATAATTTCGTCACAAACTTCCAAATTCATTAATCGGGAAAATATCTAGCTTAAAATTCGAGAGCGAAGTTTTTCACTCCTTCAGTCACGCACACGCATTCATCACTGTCACTATAACACTGTTTCGGTAACTAATGAAATATTTCAGATCTCAATACTTTCGAGTTTTACCAACAGACTAAATCTTATTTGTTGTTACGAGGATCGCTGAAAATATAAAAGTAAAAAATATGGGCCAGTGTCACGATTGGATTCTTTAATCGCATTTCCAGAATTTAGATGAAGTCCCGATTTTTATTTCTGAAAAAAGGGGATATAATTCTGTCTATAATTTTGTAATTTATCCGATGTTCTCAATAGTTCCCTGTTTTTTTTTCTCAAATCTCAGCCAATCTGGTGTACGATCTTACTCCAGTCTCCTTTTGATGTCCGACCCGATAATTTACATCTTCGGTTAAGTCCGAAGTTACTTTTTTCATCCGGCGGTAATTACTCCCGGTGCGATTTTCCTTTTCGGTCCCGACTTTGACCGCCGGGAGTCTTGATCAGAAGCTCTAGGCGAGTTTGAAGTTTTAATACAGCCGTAATGAGATCTGTCGTCTTCGTCCGCAAAACGGGATCACAATTTAACCTTAACCCCTATATTAGGACTACTAAGGCCATTACTAAAACTGACACCAAAATTGATCTTAGTTTACAAAACTCAGAATCTAAAATGGCATATTGAAACGGACGTGGTCATACGGCATGTAAATATTTGTAGATTTCGTGTGTTTCTACCCCCTCTCGCTGGTTTTGTCATTACAACACAGGAAACCTATTTGGTATTGTGTATTTTCGATCATATAAGTTTTCCGGTTGAGCCCAAATTTATTGAAAAAAATTAATTTTTTGTAATCTAGTTAATCGGTGCTAGTGGACCCAACGAACTTTAGTTAAGTACATGTCCGCACCACCCTCAAGGGGCGCTATTTATCGGTGCTAGTGCATTATTATTTTATTATGGTTTAAAACGACATTATAATGTATTACTGTCAATCAGGGATACACTCTGTATAATTAGAAAATTGCTCGGTCCCGAGCTTATACGTTTCGCCCTTTCATTGCTACCGTATCTGTTAAAACCGCCGAAAAACATTCTTACCCCCCTACCACCACCTCTACCATCAAGTACGCGGCTGGAAACGGTACTTTGCGAAGTTTGCGCGTTGGCTAGCGACACAGATTTATCATCGCCCGGGGGTTATTCGCCGCGTGATGAAGTATTAGTGGACCCCCAACTCACGTCCAAAGTTCCTCGGAAGTGCCGCGAAGTACGGGGGCCGAGTGAAGTAGACGGCCACTGGGGCGAAGTCAAATATGCATCGGTGTATACTTTCGCTCCGAGACTTTATTTCCAAGTATAAGTGCGATAAGTGCTCTTATATAATAAATGGCAGGCTTGTTGAGAATGCGCCAAAGGGAACTGCTATTTATGAAGGGATATATTGAAGGCGAGTTGGTTAATTATCCGGCAACTTTATAAATTACTGACAATAAAATTAAAGTAATTAAAGTAATATAACCCTGATGAATATCATGAACTTACATTCCATCTCTTCATTTGTTTTTATTGTGCAAATTGCCTGTGAAGTAATCATGTGCAATATGAAATATGATAAATACCAAAACGCAATAAATTCGAAAATTGCTCAATATAATGGAGTATTTCTATTTCATTTTTATATTACATCATTACGGAAATTATTTTACAAAAGCTTTTTATGCTACAGAATAAAAATATGACCTTCAAATAAAAATGTATTATGTATTTATCGGTGTATATTTAAGTAGTAATTTACCTAATGTCTGTCCCAGTACTCTCCTTCCATCTTCGCCGAGACATGCTCCTCTCGCGTCGAACGGGTTCGTGAACTGAACGAAGGCGTAGCCCTTGTGCATCGAGATGCCTGTAAGTGAATATAATAATTAGTGAAACAGAACGGCAATCTCGTTTACCAATCTATAAAAAACAATTTTAAGCGGGGAAAAACGTTACATTCGATACGGGCGAGCGGATAAGGCCGATGATTATTCAAATCGTCGAATATAAATATGTTCCCGAACAAATTGACGCCCGATCTTAATCCGAATGTAAGAAAAATAAAAGGGGGAGGGAAACAGAGGCCGAAGAAAAAAACGGGACGCGGGTTCGGTTTTTGAAATTGAGTTGGAGCCCATGCTTAAAACATGGACATGAATATTCATCGGCGCTGATTTCGGACCGGCATTTAAATAAGAAGAAACGCTCGCCGCAGACGGAAAAATTATATCTGGAAATTGTTAGAAGGACGTATTCCTGAATTTTAAGGCCCCGAAAAAGGAGTATTTTTGTTTTCGGAAAACCAAGAAAATATGACCGGTCCTTTCTGTAAAAGATCGGATGACTACAGTATTTAGATTATATTTTTTAAGCAAAAACTGGTAGTGTTTTAAAATTCAGAGTAATTCATTTTTCTTACGGAATTATTTGAAATCAATATCCGCCACATTATTCTTCCTGATACAATGTAATAGAATTGAAACTCTACGATCAATAAAGAAAATAAATTAAAAACTACGAATGACTTCTATTTAAAAGATGTTTAAATACTAAATAGGATTTTTAGCTTCCAGTAAGAGTAATGTAACGATGATAGGAGAGTTCTGATTGGATTCCTGATCGCCAACTTAAATTGGCGATAGGTTGAAACCTATATTTTTATATATCCAGGGGCTATAATTATGAACCCTCGCAAATCAATTTCTAGACCTAACGAATTTGAAAGTATATGGTGTCCGGTTCGTCTCTACAAGAATATAAGTGTACACGCGTAAGGACGTAGATACACGTGTGTCACTCTGTGTCTTATACGGAGTATGAAGACGCCGGGATTTGGTTTGACTGTGGGGAGCGTATTCGATATTTCTTTTAAAATAGATCTGCCCCCCTCCTTTCATTCCCGGTCGGGTCCTCCCTTTCTGTAACTATATATTGTTGCGGCTCCCTCATTTATCAGATGGCAGGTAGCACGGGGGGGGGGGGGTATGGCTGGTTGGATCTAAGAAGACGCCTATCCCCTTCCTTATAAAACACGGGTTCGGTTCTCCCTCTTCCCGGTCCCGGGGCGTTATGCCTCCTCCTCCTCCTCCTCCTCCTCCTCCACTCCCTGCAGGCGTCATCCTATCTCCTCCTCCCCATTCTCATCCCGCGGGTATCGCCAACCTTCCGATTTAGATTCGATCTCCCCCCCGTACCTATCGTATTCCCTCCCCTTATTTATCTCGCCCGTTTTCGTTTTCCATTTTTTTTTAGTTATTTACTCAAAATATTTGAACCTTTTAAACTTCGGTACACACAGTTGTTGTACGCGTTCAATACAATTAATTAAAATAATAAGATAAGACGATTTTAATCGAATTGCATTCGATCACCTTTTGTGACGGCGTTCAATAGCAATCCGTCAGAAACGTTATAGAATTTTCTTTCAATTCGAAATTTAAACTGATAATACCGTTGGTTGTAAACTCGTTATTGTTAATGCAGCTGTTTAGTATTTAACTTTTAAGTTGCGGCGATTGTTAAATTTTATAACGAAAATTCTCCCCACTAAATACCGCTTTCGTCCATTCCGATTGTGCACAGCATTCTGAACGTTGCGCAAAATATATTTTACAATTTTACCAAATAAATAAAAGAAATGGGGCTCGTTTCTCTACCGCCATCGGAATCCGGCTCGTTAGCTATTCATGGGGCCTCGGCTCCCGCCCTGCCCCGGGCACAGATTATGCTAAAGTACCCCCCACCTTTAATATCTTATGATTTTCATTCCGCTTTTTTTTTCTTCCTAATTACTTTTTTGTTTAGCCCCCATTATATTTTCCCCAGACGTTCGGCTATTAAAAGACACTACCTACTCGCTCCTGGCCGATATAATTTACATCAATGGCTGATTAGTACGAAGACAAATTCTTGTGAAAACTTGGTTATTTTTTATGAAAATTTTTACTCATCGATTCGGGACGTAGGAATTATCAGAATATCGTCTTAAACGAATATCAATTCGTCGAATATTTCGCCCCAGATATTTATGGCGCTACTGGGAGCTGCAGTCCGATAAGAATTAAAAATATTTTGCCAAACATTTATTCATTTCATATTCGGATCATCTATAGTATAGATCGGGGGTCGGCAACCTGCGGCCCTTTGCAACTTGTTGTGCGGCCCGCCAAAGCACCAATATGATTTTAGGAAAAATCAACTTAGAGCGTGAGCGTGCCGAAATGGGGGCCGGTGACAAAAATGCGCGCTAACAGAAGCATGGTGGGGAAACCTATTTCACTGCGCAAGTTTTATTTCTCAACTTGAAAAGAATAACTATTGTCATTTTCCTACTTTGCAATCGTTTTTAACCAAAAACGACAGTGTCCTTCAAATATTTTTATCGAGTTCGAGTCACTAAAATTACTGGATGAAAATTTTCGTCATCGGCTTCAAGATTTTTATGCAAAAGAAATGGACATATTAATTTGATATTGTAAAAGCACCATACAATTTAAAACTAGAGCTAATTGATGTGCAATCTAACAATGTATATAGAAATAATTTCGATGAAAATAATTTAATTGCATTTTATTCAAATCTACAACACAAAACAAATTTTCCAATTTAAGAAATTTTGCAAAATCAATGATTTGTATTTTTTCAAGCACCTATTTATGCGAACAAACATTTTCAAGAATGAATTTCATAAAATCAACATATAGAACGAGGCTGACGGATGAAAATTTACAAAACTTGTTGAGGATCTCAGTATCCCAAACACAAGCGGACTTAAATGAATTATCAAAAAATATTCTTTGAATTTTAATGAATGAATAAAATGAAAGATAAACTATTTTCCTTAATATTTTCCTTATACATATGTAATTGGAATTGTATTTTCTTTTTTTCCCTTTTAAGAATTGTAAAATTTGTGTTCTCCGACATTATTCTTATTACAGCGTGTCAATAAAAAATAATTTTTTTCTATATATATTTTTAATATTTATACTCGTATATGATATAAAAGCACTATTTAAGTTATATTTCAATGTGCGGCCCGCATAAAAAATTTTATTTTGAAAATGGCCCGCCGTCCGAAAAAGGTTGCCGACCCCTGGTACAGATAACTCCGGTGTTATCAGGGTGGTGCACGGAAATACAAAACTGAGACGTTTTAAAAAAAAAATCCCACGAAACCCGAACGAGATGTCGCCGCTCAACTAGTCGGTCGGGATTAAAGAAAATCGACGGGGTCGGGGGGTGAATTTTAGGGCGGAAGAAGAAGAAGAGTCGGAGGTTAATGAGAAGGGACAGAGCGACTGTTAATACCGCCGCACGGGTATTTAAAGTGGATTGCCCCACAGGCCGGAGTTCCCTCTCTGCGGAATGCTAGCAGATTCGTCGAGTGTGGAGCCGCATCGCGCACCCCTAAAAATAATTTACCGGGACATTAACGCCACCATAAAAGCGATTAATGGCCTCTCGGCCACTACAGTCCCGGCCGAACCCCTCCACAACCCCTTCACAGTCACTCTCTTGGCACCGAGTACACCTTTTATTTCCCGTCTTCTACTGTAGTCGAATTCATTGGATCGACGGTACTTCAGATTTGATTTATAATTTTACATAATTAACTCGTTCGCTACCAACCGTCACATATATGTGACACAGCTTTTTTTTACCAGAGCCCAACGTCACACATATGTGACAGATATTTTTGCACAATTTACAAAGTCATTTTGAACATGTTGAGTATTGAACAAAATTGTTAAGTGTAAAATGTAAAATGAAAAAGGAAAAGATTTTATTTATAAAATTATTAAAATTGTTATGTAAGTAGCTAGATATAAGTTAGCTATAAAATTATTATTACATTTAATATTTTTTAACAGAAACATATCTCTCAACAAAATGATGAATTTTCTTAAATATAATGAATTTCGTATCGATAAATTGTATTTATATTTTTTTGTCTTATAATTAATGCCTTCTGATTTAATGTGACACATATATGTGACACGTGGGCTACATCGTTTAGTTTTTATCTATAGCCCAGCGTCACATATTTGTGTCAGTTTAAAAGAATACTTGTTTTACTTTTTTAGACTGTTCTAAATGCACACATAAAATCTATTCCAATTGATTTCATATAATCGCGAAAAAATCTTGGGCTATGGTGGATGTTTTCTCCAGAAGACACTGGTAGCGAACTTGTTAATATTATTACTTTAGTACCGGCAGGTTAAAATATTCATATTTGACTGTTAAACAATTTGGCCGCTAACTCGCAAAATTGTTTGTTTGGGTGCATGAAAATAAATCATATTTGATATTTTAATTTCAAATGAATTAAATACACATCGCATCCACATATCTGATAAACTGCAGGTATTTCAATCAACATATTCATACTTGTTTTATTGCTTTTATATTTTTTTTCTAAATTCGGTAAACATAACCGTATATTTCTCAATAATTGTTTGTTAGCTCGGGTTTCCGAGAACAACTACTCTAGTTTCAGCAAAAAAGTCCAATTTAGAAAAAATCCCGGAGGACCCAGAGTTCGGTGATCCGGCCAAGAACTATAAGATAGGTCTCTCCGATCAGAAGCTCATATTGCTCATTCGCGCTTTATAAATACGGGTAGATAAACAAAACTTGAATCGAAACTACCCGCCTACTTTATCGAGATATAGGTGTATACATTTGAAATAGAGCCGGGTGAGAAAAAAGACTGTATACTTTCCATCAATGAAATGCGAAAAGAAAATAATTAGGCGCCCCTCTGCTGGGGTACTTTTCGGTTGGCGTGCGTTACAGGTTCTTCGTACGTTTTGTTCGCACGCCTAGAGACAAACAGAAACCGGGACATGTTAAGTGCCCGACCGCCCCTCTCGGGACAATAATTACAGGCCACTGAAACTTAGCGTGTTCCGCCTCGTTATCTGAAACGACACGGCGGGGTGGGGGAAAAAAAAGTAAATGAGAAAAATGTCGTTTTCTGAACCCTTTGTTTTAAATGGTTTTCGAACCGGCCCCGGTAAAACGCAATTAGAACCGGCGCCCGTTGGATACTGCGAGTGGTACCCGCTGTACAAATATTGATACAACTTTGGTCGCAAAAACGACTAGAAATGAAATACCGTCATCCTTGCCTGTGTTCCAATAGAAAGTACGGAATTATCTGATCAAACATATCCGCCTAGTGGATAATAGAAAAATCATATTAATATATTTCATTCTATTATTATATATAACATATTACATCTCTGTTCCTCCCATCAAATATTAACCACCACTCTCGTTACTACTACTGTGAGGAGCATTTGTAGGAAAGGTAGGACAATGGTAAGACAGCGTTGACCGGTGCTCCGTTCAGCATCCGATATGCCTAGGTGCATACTAGTAAAACGGGACCAAATCAGTCAAAAAATTTCGAGAATTAATATTCCAAACCCGCGTAGGACAAAGTAGCAGGTATACGAGATCTGTTTAGGGGATCGAATTTTCTTCGGTGTGAAATTTTAATTGGTAAAGAGGATGCGACCTGCGAATCATCGGGTGATTTTCGTTGAAATACATTTGTTTGGGGTATTTGTCGGTGATAGTGAAGGGATGAGGGAGGGAGGGAGAGAGAGTGAGAGAGGAGGGTGACAGGGGCTGTCTCGTCTATCGACAGGGAACAACCGGGCTCCGACACGTGAGAGCTAATAGACGGAGCGTTAACTCTCCCCGAGACATCAGTGTCGCCTGTTGCTCCCCTGTCGAAGGGGCATCCCCTTCCCTCATCCCCTCATCCCACGCCAAATCCCGCTGACAACCGAACCCCAAAGTCCCGCTGTCCCGGAAACGGGGGGTGGCTCACGAATCGACCGGTTCTACCCCTTCCGGTATTCCCAGGAAGCCCTCGAACATCGAACCTCAGGATCGGAAGCCCCTAAGCGGGGATCGACTACAATTTCGGCCGAAATTTACGATTTTCCCAACTATCGCCAACTCTTGACCTGCTCTTAGTTCTGACGCCTGACGATGAAACCGGTAAGAGTTTCGAAACGTCCCTTCAATACCCATTAATATCAGTGGAGCCCGCTCAGGTGGTCTCCGCTAACTGAGATTCTACTCTCCAAGATTCTACCGGAAGTTACTGATAATTACAATTCTGGTCAAACTAATCTACTATAAGACCATAGATCAGCGGGTGGTGACAGCAGGTTAAGAAAGAGAGGATAGGATTTTATAATATTAAGAAAATTATACTACCTATTTGCAGGAATTGTGGCAGATAACAAATTTGTACCTTATATACGGTTGAATACCGGAGAATATTATAACACTTAGAATAATGAATTTAATTTGCCTCAGGAACATGTGAGGAACCCCCGCACACTGAAAACTCTCCGCAATTTCTCTATTTTCTCTCCTACCTACTTTAATTTTTATGAGTGCCTTGCTACTCAGGGATTGCGGGACGTTTCGCCGAAATTTTATCTGCTCTGAAAATTAAATCTGTGTCGAGGCGTCCGGAAAATACGCCAGTTAAGTTAATTCATCGTTGCAATCATCAAAAATGCAATTGATGAGACGCCGTCGGAGCGATTACGAACGGTACAATCATTAGGAAGAGCAGTCGGCATTGAAACCTGATGAATTGATTCAATATTTATGACGAGCGGGGATAAGTCATTTATAGATTGTGTTGAATGTAAATACCCGTCGTACCAATATTAAAGGTATGCTTCAAACTTAGACGGGAAGGTAGTGCACCAACTTTTACTACTGCCGAGTTATATTTTTTCACTCGCAGAGGACGCATTGCAGATTAATCATTGAGATTTAATGTTAAATACGCTAATGTCGGTCGTTAGAAGTGGGGTCCTGTGGCCAATTGGGCCGACTAAGCGGGCCACCTGTTCCGTCCGAAATAAACGCCGAGGACTCCGAGGGCCCTCATTCATAAATGAAATATAGTTCGGGATAAAACTGCCCCCCCCCCATTCCCCACCGGTCTATTTCTAGACTCGGTCGGTTGTTAAGCGGCCATTAGACGCCCATTTCATTATGTTGAAACCCGCTCACGAGTCATTGTCTTGATATATGCGCGTCCCGTCTAATCGGAGCGTTGCGACGCGCTATACTTAAGCCAATTAAGCGAAATTTTCAAGCGTTCGGTCAGCACCGACTCCTGTCTAGGGGTACGCTTACGTCTCCGTGAAATAATAGTACGGTTGTGTGCTGAATGAAGTGCCTGGAACTTACTTAACTGGATTGTTAGTGATAACAGCGAAAGGCTGACGAGTGTTTAACTCAAAGTCGTTCCACATCAAAAATCCTAAACTATCAAAAATAAAATACTAGTCTACACTGTAGTAATCAAGCCTGTACGAACAAAATAATCGAGTGTAAATAAAAAAATCCCACGAGTATTACTAGTCTTACTACACACGAATCAAGTCGGGGTCAATATCGCATTATTAATATCGCATATTAAATCGGGTGAAAAATTGCTTTTCTTATGTTCATCGCATGTCGAATCCTGTGTCTCGAGAGGTCGGTCATGATTTATCGCGAATTCGGGGCCCGAAAAACATAAAGAGCCGTCGGCGTGCCGACGTGCGGACAAGTCCAGAATTCACTAACTGCCATTATATCGTGTGTTAGCGCTCAATATTCAGTGCCCCCGGCGGCCAAACAAATGGCTCCCGAGTCGGCATTCGACTGAGCGGGGTCACTAATGACCGAGTGAATATGGCCAAGGTATCGCCGGCGCCCCTCTTCCAAGAACGAAGGGTATGCGGGGCCGTGGAGGACATAGTGAAGAGCAATTGAGGTTTTAATTTGAATTCCGCCCCACTTGGAGCGTTCCTGCCATTCCTCGGGGCGCCCCCTCAGCATTTATGTCGAGGGGGCGGGAGGGACAATTTTTTTTCGATTCTATCCGAGAAAGAATTATTGGAAAGAATGATTAATATTCCCGATGCGCCTTGGCACTGAACCGAGGGGGGTGGGACTGGGCTAGGCGGGGTCATTTTATAAATCACTAAGGCCGATCGGACACTTACCTCCGATTTCTCTTGTTTTATTAATTTTGAATTCCCCAACCCCGTTGAGGATTCGAATAATACTCGGTTAATATCGGTTTCTGGATAAAAACAATCTTTATTGCGACCGTCGAAATTTATTGGCCAACTTCTGGTTACATTTTTTCCTAAAACGACAAGGTTTCAGCTTAGTAATATAAGGAAAAAATTAAGGATAGTTGCGTAAAGATAGGAACCGTCGATCATCCAAAGGTAGACTTTAGAAAACGTGATGATATAAATCAACATTATTTTCATAAATTTACTAACGATCTGCACAGCCCATATGAACCGATTAAAACGAATGTTATAAAAATAATTCTACGAAATACATAGTTTGGATCGCATACTTTATTGTACTGGAGGTTTATTGTAAGACGAGAAATAAGATTATTATAGTGTGTACACTTTTAAATATTTTGCATTTGTTAGTGGCGTCAACTCATTAACTCCAATCGGCGATTCGAACAACTAGACTATTAAATTACTATAATTGGTAAACTCCTATAAACTCATTATTAATAACTTTTAATTTAATTTTTAATTCAATTCTTTCAGACAACAAGAGTTTCATTTCAACTGCCAATCTACGGTTTAAACTATATTTGCAAACCGAACACTAGCGCTAACGATATTCACGGCAATGCTTGGACTGCCCTCTTAAAGGAATAATGCCGCCCTAGTTCTTATCTTCTGGCTGAGTTTGGTTTGTAATTTCCTGTCTTAGATATTAAGAACAAATCGCCGTAAGCCTTATCCACTGGGACCGTTATTGCTGTCGGCCTCTCTCGAACAACGGGACGCCGGCTCGTTTATCGCGAATATCGCGAAAAAAGTAAAAAAATTTCCGAATATAAGCGCGACTTTAATTAAATTTTATTTTAAAATCCAAGCGCTGTTCTTTGATTATCGCTTTATTTGTTCCCGCGTCGATAAAAATTAGGTTTTCAAGTTGGTGGAAACAGAAAATTGCTACGAAAGATATTTCCAACGTGCGCTATTCCGGGCTACGGAGGGCATAATTCAGTAGTGGGGCGCTAGTTCATATCGCTTTCACTTTAGAAATCTAGAGCGGGCAGCGGGAGAATAGGGGCGGAAATGGAAAGTAACAAGAGGGGCAGAGGGTACAAGGGGGGGGGCGGGTGGCGGTTAGTCCGCCATTGTCCCGGCAACAACAAACGGTAGGGGGGCGGCGGCAACAATCCCCCGGAGTTTACAATATATACAAGTTGTACAACTGGGACAGAGTGGCCGCGCTGAGACATTTACACAGGCCACTGTAAACACAAGTCCCGCCCCCTCAAAGAAGTGCAAAGGCCCGGCAGTACGGACCTCCTCCCTGTTTACACGCCGCCAAAATAGGGATTAATAAGAATTCCGAACCCCCAAAAACGCCGGGCTCAAACTTTGTTCTTCGTTTTATGGTTTTCGTACTGGTATTTTTTATCCGAACTTTTTTTTTAACAATTTTTATTTTGGACAATCAACATGAATGTTATAAGTACAAGTGCTGATTTTTTTTTCACACGTATTTCGTGATAACAGGAACCACCCAATGATGGCACTTTTCATACAAGAAGAATTATAGTCTAAGGGCTAAGAAGATCTCTAGGCCAGCGGCGTTTAAGCCGACCCGGTGGAGGGGTTAATGGATGGGTAAGGGGAGGAAAGGGACTTAACGAGTGGATTAGGATGAGGAGAAAGGCGGGAGTGGAACTTCAGGAACCGAGATTTTGTGACTTCGTCGACTGTCGGTATGTTGAGGTCATGGTGGATTGTGCGGTTAGAAACATACCGGGGAGCATTAAGGATGGTACGAAGGACTTTGGACTGAAATCTCTGGATGCGAGCGATGTCGGATGTCTCGGTGGAACCCCATAGCTCTATACCGTATGTACATGTCAGTTTGATGTCCGCTTTAGTAATGGCCTTAAGAGTCCAAATTTTCTGTTTAAGTCGATTCTTTTGAGACGGGGGATTGAGGTAAGATACTACCGAAAAGAAGTGTCATTCTATTAAGGTTGACAGTCACAAGTCTGGACTTTGTTCTGACTTTCCGTTAGTTACTGTGAATTGAGTTAACGTTACGGCTTTAAAAAATGCTTAACTTATATCCTAGTATCGTGCCAAACTACAAAAATAAATCTGTTCTTACTTTGAGAAAGTCAAAGTGGATTTATGTATTAGTTGTGTAATTATTGTACGCGATGATATTAGGCCCCTTTGTCTGTAGGTGTCGTTCGTTTTTCAGGGTGGATAGAATATAAAATTGATGGGGAGAAACTGAAGAGGTGGAGGGGTGGGAGAGGGAAAAAAGAACAAGAAAGTCCTCAATGTCGGGCCCCGAGTTTAGCCTGAATAATGACCGCCAACTGACAACCGTCTGAGTGATTAATTAAGTGGTATTTAAGGGCCGTGAGCCTCTCCGACGACCGAGAAAATGCCCGTCAACTTTTATTCCGGGAAGAATAGGCTTTTTTAAAAAAAATTTGAATAAAATATACCCGGGAGACATGGGTCCAAAAAATCCCATTTTTCTTATCACACACTCAGTCCACTGATTCACTTTGTTCGGTCCAGGGTCTCGAATTGGAAACTGTTTACTTTAAGAGAATTGGCATAACGGCCCGCTTTTAAAGCTGAGTTACCGAATATTTGCGATTTGTCGGTCTCGAACTTTTGAAATTTTACATTACCAGGCGCGTAAGTAAGCCGTTGAAAGTGTCAACGGGTAAAATACAGGTAGTTGGCAACACTGTTTTTAGTGAATTTTTAGGTAAATTATTATTTTTAACTACATTCGATTGCCATACAACGTGACTTACATGCTGAATAGAACAGGGAACGATATTACTAGGAATATACTACAAATATTAGGAAATTGTATTTTTTCTAAAATTAGAGTTGTTTATTATTTTTTTTAAATTAAGCCCTGACAATTTCTTTTTGAAAAAATTAAGGCCGGATGATTTTCTAGTTCAAAAGTTCAAAATATTTTGTGATGCTAAACACGCCTGGCAGTTGAGTCTTGCGGTTTAGTATCAGCGCCGTGCGTCTCCGATAACTACTAAGCAATAAATTAGATACCAATGCTATTATAGGATTAATTTATCATCTTCCTGATTTTAGTTAGGAGATATTTTGGTGTTAAAAATTGTATACTAATATCCTGAAACAACGATCTGTATAATATTGGGGATGAGGGTAAAATTGGCGGATTCCTTTGTATCACAAGTCCAATATTGTACGGGGTCCGGTATTCGATCTCGCTCAACGGTCGACCCCCAAACGGTGCCAATTTCCAGTTTCGGATTCAGGCTTTGACCCTTTTTGGGTCCGGGCAATTTTCAACCGGGTTAATTCCGCGAGTGGCTCTCCCAAAGTCCCATTTAACAGCTTCTCTGTCCTGCCGGCCACTACCCCCCGTTCCACGTCCGTCTGGAAATCGCTAAGGTGAACTTTGACAAAAAGGGGGACTTTTTTTTCGCGTGCAGATTCCCCCGACCCCCGGGGGCTAGCCCTTTGGAGGAGGGGTGGGCGCCTCACAAAGTGACAAACTGTGTTGCGGCCGTCCCCGCCTCCACCCCCTGCCATCCACCTAATCGGGTTTAGGTTTAACAGCGATTTAGAATTGCCGGGGGCGGGGGTCGACCGTTTCCTTCCTCATCCCCCGTGGGATCTGTGAGTTGGGATATTTGAGGATTCAAAAAGATATATACAGCGGACTGCTCTTAATAGAATACAGCTTGCCTGCACATTCCATGCTCAGGATATCCAGGCAGCTTTCATCTCCCTTCTGGTGTGAATGGCAGTGGCAATGGCTTTTAAATGTGTTTAACTGGATGAGGACACCGTTTTTTTAATGTCTCCGTATTGGTTTGAAAATACATTCCTAAAACATTAATTTCTTCAGTAGATTTCCTGTGTTTCTATCTCTTTTGCTAGACTGGTTTCGGCTGCTCGCCATTATCAGCAGTCACTGTCACTTGTACTGTGGGGGCTAACTTGTTATTCGTGTGTATATCAGTAAGGATGCCCAAAAAACATCCAAAGTGCGAAAACTGACTAACACCTACTGAAGATGGCGAGCAGCAGACCAAACCAGCGAGAGGAGACAGAAACACACAACCCTTCGCAGACCACAAAACAGGTATTTTAAATTAATTTGTTCATAAGCGATAATTGTAATAAATCTGTTTTCGAGGAGTTTAATTAGAGATTTGTAATATCGTTTCGTTTCTGTACGTTTAATATTATCGTATTAATTAGATCGTCAGGTTATTATTAATTAACCTGTAATAATAATTAACATTTTTCTTTAAGTATTTATTTTTTTATCGTTCTTATATTCTCCTTTAACTACATAGCACATTCCAACAAAAATAGAGTCTATATTTCGTACGACAATACTTTTTATTAATGTGATCTAGATGTGGAATGTACAGGATTTTATCTCATTACCGTTATTCAGACACGGGAATCGTGCACACGACCAAGACCGATCGCTTATTTCAACGATTTCTCTGATGCCCGCGCAAAAATTAAGTCCGCCATAATTCGGTACAATTGAGTCCGTAAATCTGGCTCAAGTGGTGCCCCCGCATTGTCTCCCTGGGGCTTTTACGGGTGGCCGATTTTCAAATATACATCCGGTTAATACTGTTTGGCTCGCGGTCTCAAGTTTCCTTTCACGGTGCTCCGTTTCCAGAAACTCGAACTTCCCGCAAATTGGATACCGGCCCCCGATTCTATATCTGCCGCCAACACTCAGCATTCACGCATCTCCAATATAGCCTGTATTTTTGTCTGTTCTCCCAAAACGGTCGTCAGAACGTCTTATGTTAAACACGCGCAGCTGCCGAGTGTTGCGGTGCAGCGCCGTGACTCTTATAGGTAACAAGAAATGTCATAATTTTAAATTAATAAATTATATGACTCTGGACACAGTATTAGTTCATAATGATAATTGATATGATAAAAATCATACTAATTACCAGAAACGACATGAATTTGATGAGTAAGCGATATATGTATACATTAACGTGAGTTAATTTAACCCTTTCGCGGCGAACAGCGACTCTAGGCGCTCAACTATAGGTGCTCACTCTCAGCGAACAGCGCCTATAGGTGCTCAATTTCTTTGCAGGGCACAAAATTAGGTTCCAAAAGTTTTTGATTTTGATGAAAATCTATCAGGCGATAAATCGTCAATAAATCTTTCAACTTTTCTTTTCCGAAAATATGGTCGAACATTTTGTAAGAGAGAGCGATGCTTATTACACCACGAAAACTGTACGCAGTAAGCACTCACGATTGATGGCATGGAAAAATAGAACAGTGCCCGAAATGTATCGATTTTGCTCTGTCGATGTTAATGTCGAGAGTAAAAAAGGTATCGATAGAAGAATACTGGTCAACCGACGAGTTATTACGAACGGAAAGCTTTCCACGAATAATGACAAAAGACAGGTCAAACAGGTCTCTGTTACAAATGCTGCACTTTCATGATAACAATGAAACAACAATTCGGAGCATCATCGACAGAGTGCGAAATTCTTTTTCACGAGCATTATGTCGTATTATGTCCGCGCGGTCGATCTTGCATCGGCTGCTTAGAGCGCAACTCATTTCTGAGCGGTCCGCCGCGAAAGGGTTAAGGTGCATCGAATTATATTTTCACAATTTAAAATATGAATTTTGATACCTTATATGTGAAACAGGCACGATGTGGACGATTTTTTTTTTGGTAAGGCTGTATTTGTTCCTTAATGCGATATATATTATTATTTATGTTTATTTTAGAGATACGGTGGATTATTTTTCTCCTTGAATCCTCAAGATATTGAGGACATTGAAGAGTACGACTTCAGGCAGGACCGAGTGGGTAAATATTCTTACCAGTAATTGGACACAGCTTATTCGAAGTTGCGGCATAGAATGAAGTCAGGATATCTACAAACTGGGGCGGCGCACAAAGGAAAAGCCTACTAAAAAAAAAAAAGTTTCGAGATCATTCGTACGGACGCGAATTTGTGACCGATAGCGGCGACAAAAGAGGGGGAGATATTTTTTCAACCGGATCAAACGGGAAAATAGCGGACGACAAAGGGGGGGGGGGAGAACATATTTTTTTGAATAGCCGGGTAAAATCGAAGATCGGGCGATTTCGACGACTGAGCCATTCTGGCGTCCATTCGGGGTAGCGGCGAAATCCGGACAACGAATCGAACAACAGGAAGAGGGCATATTGAAGCAACAGGGATAATGCTCTACGGGGGTGAGGACCCACCTGGGACATACCGATAAAGGGCTTAGGCACACGGCTGCTCAGAGCCCCCGGCCCTCTCTCTCTCTCTGTCCCCTCAGCCCGCTGACATTGACAGCACCGCGATCAATACACCGTCAAAACATTAGTGAAATACTGAAATAGTTACTGAAATACTTAGATATAGACCGACCGGAGTGATTGAGCCCCCCCCCTCCCCGTATGGTAGGGAATTTGAAATTTCCCCGTATCAAATAGATCTGGGCCCCTTTTGAGATAATTTCTGGCTAATTAATAAAAACAAAAACTGGTTTAGACGGAATTTAGGCTCCCTCGGTGGCCTAGGGTTACTGTGGGAGTATTCTTGTGATATTTCCCACGTACTTTTATACGTCGCGTACTTTTCACATTCACAGTCGATTTCGTGTTTCTCTCTCCTCCCGCTTGTTCAGTCTTTCGCCGTAAGTAACACCGCTACTGAAGATGGGGCCGAAACCGGTCTGGGAAAAGACCAGATCGGCGAGAGGAGACAGGAACACACGAAATCTACAATTATTCTAAACTTAATCGAGTAGGTATGTGACAGGGATAGGGTGCTGAGCTTGGGAAAACGAGAAAGATTTGGCGGATAGAAACAAAAGCACGAGGAGGAAGAGGAATTAAAGTTAAGCTCAGAATTAAAGTCTAAAGAACCCTTGACTCTTGAGTGAGCGAGACTTTCCCAAATGCCGACCGGACAATTACAGCGCAAAACAGCTACAGTTTAGTGGAAATTGGTTTAACACGAAACCAAGAGCGTCGAATATACATTGAAAAACTAATATAAACGAATATAAAATGATTTTACAAAAGTAAAATCCCCATACCCTGTATGGTACACCGCCTACCCCTTCATACAGGGTTTGGTACAAACGATATTTTGTCTTTATGAATTCCATACTCACTTGAGTTTTAATGAGGGGTTCAAGTTTTAAGGTATCAATAAATAAATACCTTTATTACGAATACCATAATTGCAAGAATTTTATTGGCGGCCTTAATTTTGTAGTGACTGATTTATTTCCCACCGGGGAACATAAAGTCATTGAGGCAGTACGGGGATCATTCGCCAATGTCATTGAACAATTTTTTCTAAATGTTGTGCGTTTGGACGTACGTACGGAAAACATATTGGAAATATATTAGTTGTATTCGAAAGTAATCAACAATTTGATAAGATGTATTTTGGTCTTGAGGAGTTCTTCAAGAGGGAAATCGAAAATTTGCCAGAAAAGTGGCAGAGAGTTGAGCAAAATAGCTTCCAAAGTCAAAATGTTGATTACTTTTGGTATCCCTAATATCTCATATATCTAATATCTGACCATAAGATGAAAATTCTATCCTGTCGTTACTCCTTAATATTCCCTTTCAGGACGAACTATCCAATATAAATTTTCAAATCTATTAAATAGTATGCGAGAGTTAGGAATACTGCGATTATCCTGACCAGCAAAAGTCGAACCCGTTGAATATTTCAGATATATATTTAAGAGAGTCATTTCTAGTACTTAATAGTGATATATAGACTGGAAATTGATTTGGTTTTGTGGCGCGATTGATTCTCTCTGAATAAAATATGAGCCGCGCTTGGAATCAAATATATAGAGGCCCTCGGTAGTGTCGCCGGCCGTTTTGAATCCTGACGTCCCAATTAGGAGACCGGTTTGACAGCGGATGATATATATATGGATCGCCTCGTATGTCAACTACGCATGTGGGAATCGCGGGCTGGAATGTCGATACACTGGAAACTAGTCATTGTTGCGGTAGAGCTCGGGGTTAAAAATTAAAAATTCCCGACAACCGTAGGCCCAAAAGAATTAACAGCGGTTGCGACCGAATCTCATCGCATATTTGACACTCAAGGAATTACTGGGCAATATCTCCGGCGCAAATATATGACAGAATCGAACTTACAAATATTAGCATTTTTTGTAAGCGAGAGGAAACAGAAACACAAAAAATCTACGGTATTACAACCCCTCGCAGACCACAAAACAGTTATGTTAAAGAAATTATTTAAATAGTTGTAGTATTATGTTTTCGTAGAATAAGAACATAAAAATAGCTACAACAATATTTATTATACCGTGGGTTTGTGGTGTTTCTGCCTCCTCTCGCTGGTTTGGTCTTTTGATAGACCGGTTTGGGCCGCTCGCCATCTTCAGTAGCGGTGTTAGTCACTGTTGGCACTTTGGATGTTTTTCGGGCATCCTCACTGCACTTTCACTTGTACTGTGGTGTTTGTCATTTTGTCGTGCGTATATATACGTGTCTTGTTGTTGTGTTATTGGGGAATGTTGTTTGTCTTAATTGAGTTGAGGGGAGGGTGGGACAACAAAACCACCGCGGACCACAAAACAGGTATGTTCAACTGTTTTGCTCCATTGAAAAACGTCCGAAGTGACAACAGTGACTAACACCGCTACCGAAGATGGCGAGCGGCCGAAACCGGTCTTGCTAAAGACCATACCAGCGAGAGGAGACAGAAACACTAGAAACCCAAGGTATTCCAACCCCTCGAAGACCACTAAACAGGTATGTTAAACTATATTTATTATACTTTCGATTAATTCCTTTTGGGTGGGCCCCTTGTAGCTTTTCTGACTATTGAACGTGATGATTTGGCAATTCACAGTCTCGACGGGAACGTCAATTTCCTGTCATTCTCGTGTTTTAAGACGGCCCACAGTATCGAGCTTCTTAAGGAATTCGTGTTCGAGCCGAAACCGAACCGGTTCCTACGGGAAACTATTTATCCCGAGGGCGGGCTATAGTCACGAATTATACCGGTGGGGAATAGGATCGGGCGTTGGGCCCGATTAATTTAAACGGACAAAAGTGCCGGTTGTTCATTATGGGGGGCGCCGACCGACGGCTGCGGGGAATCGGGAATAAAGGAAAGGTTAAATGGGAGCGGAAGAGAGAGGAAGTGATAAATTAACATAATATAGAAGTGTCGCCCGGCGGTGATATTTCACCGAATTCCCCGTAATTCCGGAACAATTGAAATGGATTGATGAGGCGAATAAATGAGCCCGAATTCCCGTTCCGGCTGTGACCGATCTGCGGGGCCCCGGCCCGCCGGAGGGCTCCATTAGGAGACCGCGGCCGCGCCGAGGAATGAATTTCTTCCGCCGGATATACCGCGAATTGAATTCCCCCCGCCCAACCAAGTCCCGGATTTCACGGCTTCGAGTTGAAGTTGAATGAAATATTAAACGGTCTCCGGATCCGCGAGTTAAATGAACGGGAAGAAATAAGCTTTTTCCCTTCAAGGCCGGTCTGACGTCCGATGCTACTTTGCGAAATTGAAAAGTTTCTTATTCCCGAACAACGGTAGAACGGGGAATTCAGTGATTCTTTTACCTAAGTATTTATATATGTAACAAACTGAAAGCGGACTACTAAATTATGTTTAAATGATGTAACCAAATGTAAAAATTAGAATTCGATACCTAATAGAAACAAAAATTAATATATTAATTGTACCCAAATGTAATCAACAATTTGATAAGATGCTTTTTGGTCTTGAGGAGTTCTTCAAGAGGGGAATCGAAAATTTGCCGGAAAAGTGGCAGAAAGTTGTCGATAATATTGGTGAATATATAACAGATTAATAATTAATCTTTCTTTTTTAGCAAAATAAAATGAATTCCAAAGTCAAAATGTTGATTACTTTTGGGTGCCCCTAATATATTAAAAAATACTGAAAAACGTATGCGCTGAAAAAAACCATATATATAAGATGTATATATATGATAACTTATTTTGATCTCGCTTGACAAAATCACTTATGTTGACAAAGTTTTTCAATAAGTTGGTTCATGAACCAATTATTTATTTACTCAATGGATTAAATGTCACGCGATAGGAACTGTGACAGAACTGCCCGATGTAGATAAACTCTCTAAAATTTGAGCGCTCTGAATTGTTTCGTGAGTGAAAAATTGTCGATTGGAAACGTATTTTGTTTTGGGCCGTTTTTCAATTGCCGCCTGACGAAGTCTTCTTGCGGACAAGATGAACAATAGTAATATGGTCCGATTCGAGACATTGAACCAGCAAACTGTTCGAATCCTCCCGTTTCCGGTCGCCACTGCAGAGAGAGAGAGAGAGAGAGAGAGAGAGAGAGAGAGAGAGAGAGAGAGAGAGAGAGAGAGAGAGAGAGAGAGAGAGAGAGAGAGCGTGCTGGGTAGTATAATACAAGCTGAGGGGGATAGTTCAAGATTTATACGAGGACTAAGAGGACCTAAGAGGAGGGTGGTTGGTTGGCCGGGGAGCCACCGGAGCCGCACCCTCAGCCGCGACTCTCACACACACACACACACACACACACACGTAAATATATATATATAAACACACACAGCAATAGCAGTCAATATTTCAGCCCCGAATCCCGGAGACGCCCCTGCTTCCCCACGGGACGCGACTGTGGGGGGACCCCCTCCTTCCCGACCCCCCCGGGCTAAACTTTTCCCATCTCCGACAAATTGGGCGATGGCAGAGTCTGGGTATACAGTTACTATCCGAGAAACCACCGGCTCACGGTATTAACCCGCACGTGCATAGTGTCGTCCACATTTGTCACACAATTTGACTTACGGTGCCCGTCTATCGGGACTTTTTCGTGTTCCAGATTCGTCCCAATATGAATCTAATTACTACCGCGTTAATAAAATTGTTACCTTGTCACGTAGAATAATCTTAGCGATATTCAATGAGTCGGTTGTGTATGTTTTTCGGTATTTTACAACTAGAAATTGTTTCTTAGATTTTCATAAAGTACGAATACAAAAGAATAAAATTTTGATAATATAAATCCCAAAGTATATTTCGCTTAACACACCTTTTAAACCCTATAATGTGCCACAGATAAAACGTTCAAAAACACTATATTAAAGCATGGTTTTTCTCATGCTTAAGAGGCCCACTGCGGCTTCAATTTCAAAATAACAAATCGGACATCGAAATCGCCGGCTGTCCGCAATAATCGGGTCCGATTGCCCGATTAATTACACGTATGGACGGTCTTGTGTGTTCTAATATTGAACGTGGGGGGTGGTACCCGGTATACTACATGTATACGGGCGAGGAAGGCCCCGCCCTAACTATAATAGATGGCTTTAATTTAGCCATGATTTAGGTTTCTGCCACCGCCCCCCCCCACTCGCAAACCCCCAACCGCGGCCAACAACATGCCAGTTATAGCGTACAAGTGCCGGTGCCGGTCCGGACACCGCAAATGACCGCCGTAATAAAATTAACCCCCGCGGTTATTATATTGGACCGAACGTGAATTATTCAAGGAAGGTAATTAGGCCGACTGACTATTTTTCCCCCCTCGGAACTGTTGCACGCCTAAGTGTAATCGATGCCCAACAATGAAACTCCGTAGAGATTTCAGTTACGAAATTTCCCCTTTCGATAATCACCTACGACGATAATATCTTCCATATTTCTGCGGATGAATGATTGAGAAAATTCTCAATTTTTATTTTATTCGATTCAAAATTTTATTGGATATTCTATCTTCAGTGGGGGACCTGTGTTCGCCCGGATTCCGTTCATTAGCCCGGACTCAATATACGCATTGGGAGCGTGCACATTTCCACTAATTAATCCGCATAAGTGGCCCGGGCGCTTAATGCAGTCTAAAAGCGGTCTAGGAGGCATTGTGGCTTGCGGACAAAAGCTGCAGTCGGAAAGGGGGACGATTGTGCCCCTTGTGCTCAGAGCTAACTCGTCGGAGCATCGTCGAGGGCCATCCGTTCAGAAAAGTAGCTTTGTTTCGTCAGTTTAACGACAAATTAACCGATCGTCCTCACTATTATGCGTAGTACCAGATTCATTTGCGAGATAATATTTGTTAAACTTTTTTAATGTCACAAATGTATTAGGTGTCCCCAAAAGTAATCAAAAATTTGATAAGATGTATTTTGGTCTTGAGGAGTTCATCATGAGGGGAAAAATTTGCCGGAAAAGTGGCAGAGAGTTGTTAATAATATTGGTGAATATATAGTAGTTTAATAATTAAAATTATTAGCAAACTAAAATGAATTCCAAAGTCAAAATCTTGATAATAAATACAATAAGCGACATCGATATCTGAGCACCGCAATTGTCAAGTATACAATAATGGATCAGAATACTCCATTCTCCACCCTTTTTGTTTATTAGTTTTATTTATTATTATTTTTATTTTTATTACAAATTTTACTCACGTGACCACTTTCTTTTTAGGCGTCCGCAGGCAACGTTTGGAATATCAGAGGATAGTAGGGTTTGGGCGATTGGATTAGGATGATGGGTGATTCGAGAATGGAATTTCGTATATTTCTGTATGGCTAGGTCGCGGACGAACGGGATTTTAAGTGTAGGGGGGTTCCTAGAATGATTAATTTTAGTTTCTCGTGGGCTTCCCATTTAATACGCCTAAGGCAGACATAGGCATTTAGGGGCACATTATATTAGGGGTAAGTAATCAACATTTTGACTTTGGAATTCATTATATTTTGCTAAAAAAGAAACTTCAATTATTAATCTACTATATATTCACCAATATTATCAATAACTCTCTGCCACTTTTCCGGTAAATATTCGATTCCCCTCTTGAGGAACTCCTCAAGACCAAAATACATCTTATCAAATTGATTACTTTTGGGTGCAGCTAATATGTGCGCTACCACGGGAAAAATTCCATCGGCAAATTTGTAATTATTTGTTAGTGCTGTCAACTGTACAGTTTTTCCTGGTTACAAACTGTTAATTATTCACCCGCTGCGTACTACTTTTATTATCTGTCGCTGAAAATGTTTACCGGGATTTGTTTATTTATCCCGGACTGGAAAAGTGGCAAAAAAATGTTGAACAACCACTGGTTGTTTATCGGTTTGTGTCGGTCAGTGGAGAGTAATTTGTCCTTGTTATTGTACCCCCCGGCACCGGTCCCAAATTAAGACCGCCTCCTGTGGACAAGCTCAAAACCAGTGGACCTATTCGGCGGATCAGAGACCTAATTTGAAACCAATTCCCTCCAATTAACAACGTACGTCGGGCCCTAAGATTATATTTTTTCCGTCCTCGTATTTCCCGACCTACAAAACGCGAGGGGGAGGTGGAGAGGGCTGCCGATAGGAATCTCGGTTTAATTAAAACGCACGGGAAATAAATAGGGATTAATATTGTGCCAACGTCAGCGTCAGTATTAAATTTCATCGTTGCGAGCGGATTTTTCAAGATATAATTGGTCGGAAGATTAAATTTGAACGTACGGATCTGTAAGTTAATATAAATAATTCACGGAGAACGAAAATTGGTTACGTACATTTCGGCAACACACTCAGGGGGGCGGTAGTTTCACAAAAATCGTTCGTTGAACCGATAAACTAGCGCCCCCTGAGTGTGGTGCGGAAATGCACTTAACTAAACATAAATTGGCAATTGATTAGAGAATTAGAACGGGGTGAGCACGGTGGAAATAGTTCGATTTTCGTCTTCAGTAGCAGCCCCGTTTTTTGTAGTTGAAATTTCTGACTTAATGAAACTGTACCTATTTCAGATACTTAATCGCGATATTAATTAATGGCGGCTTGCGGAGTATTGTTATGGCTCTGAACACTTCGCTTATTGTTAGGGAGTGGCCGGTATTAGTGGATGGTCGAGGGGGCGGTTAACGTTGGGACCGGGGGGAGGAAAAATGCTCTGAATCCGCTGAATTAGGGCCGTAGGGGTAGGGGGTTATTCGTAATTTCGTTGCAAAACCCGGGGGGCCCTCTCGGTGTTTTATAATATTTGGAAATTATGCAAACTACCGTTTGTCGGGCCGCGGTGGTCCCTGCCATTTTTTTTTCTCTGTTTTACTTTATAGGCCCCTCTGTTGTTGTATTTCCCCTACTTGGACCGGAGGCTAACCGAAGTATCTCCCGCTCGGCTTCGGTTTGACGCGGGTCCCGATCGAAGTGCCACCCTTGGGAGACCGTCGGCCTGTAACGTCTGACGAGGGACCCCGACGAAGGGGTTCCGCCCCTACGATTTGTTAATTAAGTCTGGGATTAGGAAACAGTCCTGGGACCTGCCCCAATACTCCGCTGTACAGCTGTCCGGAGTTTTATCGGTTAGTGTACTTTTCGCCCTCTCGCTTTAAACTAAACCGCTGAGCACATTCGGTTAAAACGGGAATCCATTCGAAACACATTAACGGTAACATAATCCCTTTTTAGTATAAATTAAAAGCAATAATAAAAAAATTGTCAACTGCAGGATAACGTTTAGGCTTACACTGTATTTCCTCAACGTAGTGCAAGTTTATAAATTAGTTCTCACGACGCACTTCGTCGATTTATTTCCACAATTGCGGCGCGCAATTACAATCAAATTGTCAGCGTTTTGGACACGATCTTTAGATTTTTTTATATGTTATAAGTTATAAGATGAAATTGAATTAGAAATCCTACAGAAGGAAAATAACTATTCTGTGGGATACCTTTGATTCTGTTACCAGTGTTGTCTGAGTCAAACATTATTCCATAGAATATTTAATCAAATAATACTTCCCGGTTTTAATTAACTCTCGAATTTCATTTTAGTGCCTTTTCTCAATTATTGCCTTTTACAACAGTGTACGAGCCGAAGCGGCCGTACTGTGTGACGTTTAATACTGTCACAACAAAACCTCTTTTTCCCGGTGTGTGCGCTTCGTTATTCTCCAATAGCAACTTCGTTGAAGCACTAAGCAGCTTACTAAGTACCCAATATGCGCCTTCTGTCATTCGAGGAAAGTTTACTTCGTTTGGCTGTTGGGGGTGGCTGGCGGGGGCGGTGAGAAAATCTATTTCCATTTACGGGCGACTCGCTTGAGGTTTTTTTTCTTAAAAAAAAAATTCGGTCTATTTTCCTCACATAGCTGAACAAAACTGTCACACAAATGAGGCTTCCATTGTTGGAAAAACCAATTTAACGTTTTTTCTTTCCCATTCTTGAAAATCTGCTAAATTTTCAAACTGAGAAAGTTACAAAATATGTGTAACAAGTAAAACAATGTCTACTTCAGTAGAGAAGTGTTGAATATTCATCTGACCGTGTATTCCAGAGCACGAAATCACTTTACTCATTTTCCTAATGAAAGATTACCTAGTGGACAACTCTGGCAGGGTGAAGCCTGAATTTAAACAATGTTGGGTCCTTTAAAACCGAAACGGTTTCGGTTTTTAACGGGTTTGACTGGTCTCGGGTTAACGTCCGAGGACAACTTACCGGAGACAGGTAGAGGCGGATGCTATTGAAGTCCGTCCGCTAGGAGAATGGGAACTCGTCCATCGCGAATTATAACACTGGGATGGATATAATCGTTGGTAGGAATCGGGCGGCGGTGATTAGTAACCCTCGTTTATTGGTTTCTGCCAGGGCGAAGTATAAATTCTGCGTATTGCTCCCATTAGCCCCCCTACCCTCCACGCACTGGGCTATCGTTTACAAATCGACCGCTATCTGTATCGCTGTTCTCTGATCGATGGCTCCGCTGTGACAGATTGCACGAATAACGCCCTAGTGCGGTGGGTGTGTGCGACGATTACGGAATACGACCGGCGATACATCGTTCCTATCGATTATCGCGTTGCTTGCGGATCGATTAACACTGAACGTACCGGCATTTTTCTATACCAGATCTTACCATAGGGTAAGACCCCTTATGAAATAAACGTTGATTTTTCGTAAAAAATTCTTTACTTATTAAAGGAAATAATTTACATCACATTTCTAATATCGTATAAAATAATTAAACACATATTTTTATTGCTATAAACAAAACAATGAACTAATTACATCTTTCACGTATAATGGGTTTCTCCTTCGTACATTTCCCGCAAACAAATTTTTTAGAAATTATGCAAGTTTGTGTTGTTTTATTGCCGGCGCAAAATCTTATTTGACATTTTTTCCTGGAGTGTGAATTATTATTGGAGCTGCTCGATATTCCTTCTCGTTGGTTTTCCGTTTCTTCTTCACAAAATTCTAGGTACTCTGCAACAAGCTCGTCTGCTAATTGTAACAGGAAGCGTTGCCTTGATAGCTTCAACCCAATGACCCCTCGTGGTACGTAAGGTAGGTAAAGAATTTTTGTCGGTAAAAAATAAGCTGCGAGAAAAACGGAAAGCGAGAAATTGAATAATCGGATGATATAAGAATTTACAGAAAGTCAAGTGACAAAAATAACAATATATGTACGAATTTAAAGTAAAGTTTCAAAAGGGGTTATGGTTCAGTACCAAGTTATGGCGCTCAAACGTGTTTGCAATGAAGGCGGCGTACACCAACACTCAAAGAACGCTATAGACTTTTATTGTTTGTACAAAATTCTACGAATAGAAAGAACTGTTCTTCAGTAGCATTTTATACAGACTTCATAACGATCGAAAACCTGTTGAACACCGTACCGACCTCCCGAATTTAGATCAGATGGGTGATAAAAGACGAATAAATTCCGGAACTAGACTCTGATTGGACCGAAATTGGAGCTAGCAATTAAAAGCGTGGTGGGCCGTCCATCAGCGACGTGCGAGCGCGTCATCGGTCGGTGCTGGAGTGAGTGATGATGTTCCAACATATTGGAGACCAATTAGGGTTCCCGCCGCTTAATTAGCGCTCGCTGCCCTCCAAGGGACAGCGGCACGAAACAACCGAACGCGTCCAAAAACCGAAAACTCAGGATGTGACGATTCGAGCCTGTTCTATCACCACTTTCGGATATTTGGAGAGACCTGTCAGTGCGCTTTCTGTCTCCTCTCGCCGGTTCGGTCTTTCGCTAGACCGGTTTCGCCCTCCTTCGGCATGGCGATAACATCGCTCGCATCCAAACGTTCCAGTCAAAAGTCCTTCGCACCATCCTTAATGCTCCCCGGTATCTTTCTAACCGAACAATCCATAATGACCTCAACATACCGACAGTCGACGAAGTCGCAAAATCACGCTTCCTTAAATTCCATTCCCGCCTCTCTCCACATCCAAATCCACTCGTAGTCCCTTTCCTCTTTTAAAGCGTCGGCTTAAACGCCACTAGCCTAGAGACTTTCAGTAGGCCGAATACAGGTCAAAAGTACCATCACTGGATGGCGTCTTTATCGAGTGAAACTAATCAAACAAACCGCAATTGTACCTATAACTGGCATATAGTTGATTGTACAATAAATAAGGTTAAAAAATAGGTATAGCGGTAAGCATGAGATGCCTCTGGGGTGTATCAGTAACCGGTCTAGCAAAAGACCGTGAATAGTGTATCCTACATTTTTCCTTGATAGTAACTTGATAATATTGATAGTAGTAAAAAATTATTATACAGACACAGATAACTTTATGTTATATTCTGACCAGTAGTTTAAGGATATCACAACAGGTGACAGGTTGGGGAACATTATTAGAACGGCCATATTTGTTTTCACATCGCGCAGCCAAGCAAGGGTACGAGATGTGAAAAAAAAACCCGCCTAATTTGGTAAAAATAAAAAGCACAACCCGTCGGACGCCTTTATTGAGGTACGCGTTGTGAAAAACAAAAAATAACCCGCCTAATTACAAAGGAATGATCAAAATAAAAAGCACAACAGCCGTAATAATGGTACGCGATGTGAAAACAAAGATGGCTGACCAAGTTGACGACATCGATATAACGAATACGCCCGATAACCTCGGGGGCCCCTACAGTAAATTTTAACCGGAAAAGTGATAAAGTCGATGGAACTTATGGGCCATCAATAGCTGGTGCGCGCTGAACACGATTTATTTCGGCCAAATTTGAATCTGCGTACGATCGCTTACTGATTACCGCTGTACATTTTACAAGGGGGCTACAATTATAAATTTCAAACTCGCCCAACTGCCGAAAGCCGAGTTTCGGATTAATGGTCGGGAAAAAAAATGTGCCGCCGGCGCGCGGTGGGTCAGGCCCACAGCGGGCGATTCAATTCATCAAATCCGCCCCCAATTGAATTTCAATACATAAATCATTCCCGAGTTATTTTTATCGTTCCGGCCAAGAATTCCCCGCCGGACAAGAAGAAAGAAGATATATCTGTATCGGGTGTCCTCCACCTACGACCCCCGCTTCAATAATTCGAGTCCTGAGGGACCTAATTCCGCCTAGTCCCACGGGGAGGCCCCACCGCCAACTGTTTGCTAGTAGCGCCAAAAATAGAGATCCCCTCCAATTTGCCTCTTCGTGTTTGACACGTGTTCAAATTTAATTTATTATCCGGCTATTGCCGCTATCACAGTCCTAAGTGTTCATTAGATAAATCCCCTTAATGGGAACTTATTGAATCAAATAAAACACATTTTTAAAGAAGTATACTTGAACAACTGTCGATCGGAGAAACCTAATCACAATATTTATAAGGCAAACAGTATACAGTAGGGATTTCGACAAAATTAATAAATAATTTATTGAACAATCAACTATTTATAGGTACAATTGCGGTTTTGGGGGATAAAGAGGAAAGGGACTGAACGAATTTGGATGTGGAGAGAGGCGGGACGTATTTTGCGAACTTTGTATGTTGAGGTCATTATGGATTGTTCGGTCATGCTCTAGAGTTTGGATCACATTCTTTAATGTCGGTTTTAGTATAGCTTTATATATTGCATTTTGAAGTCTCAGCAGTCTATTGAATCAATATTTTTTATGTACCGGAGAAACGTAATCAAATATTTATAAGGCAAACAGTATACAGATTTCACAAGTGAAACTAACACTAAATTCTTTCGTCATGCCGAGAGTTATCATTTTAAGTCAATATTTTTATGTAAAAATTAAATGAAATATGATCCACTAGGAAGTAGAGGTATTCAAGCAAGACTAGAACAGTCTATTACAAAAGGACATAGTCATTATTCTTGCTAGCCCAGTTATTCACAGAAACATTTACTGTTTGGGAACTGTCATTATTAGTCCAAAATGGTGAAATGGGTATATAGAGAGTCTTGTGTTCGTTATGGCTACTCGGAAGAGTCACATCTACAAACTCTTGAGGTCGCCTTCCTCCTTTCCTCAATGCGCGGTGAATAATTTCTTGTTTTCCATTTTTTTTTTCGCCAAAATTACCGACTCCCGAAGTGAGAGGTCGTACCGTCGTCTGACAAATCTGTCCCCGTAATGGGGGCGAGGTGGACCTAATTACCTCGGTCGGGAGATTTCAACAACGGCCAATTAAATGCAGTAGTCAACCTACTCGAGCCCCATCCACCCGCCCTAGACACCCAATTATCCCTAATTACGGCGGTGCCCCGGTCACAATAATAGGGCCGAGGCCACGCGGTCTTACCCCGGGGAGTTTTTTTTCCCCCCCATAAAACTTCCACAATATTTTCCCGAACATTGTCCCAGGGTTGTGCCATTGGCTAGGTTTGAATGTTCCCTGAATAATCAGGAACGGTGAAAAAACATGTCTAGATTAGCTGTCTGATATTGTGTATTTACGATCATAAAAGTTTTGCTTTCTCTTTAAATAAAAATTATTAGATATAATTAACTAGCGCCCCCCTGAGTGTGGTGCGGAAATGTACTGAACTAAAGTTCGTTGGGCCCACTAGCACCGATACACTAGCGCCCCCTGAGGGTGGTGCGGAAATGTACTTAACTAAAGTTCGTTGGGTACACTTGCACCGATAAATAGCGCCTCCCTGAGTGTGGTGCGGAAATGTACTTAACTAAAGTTCGTTGGGTGCACTTGCACCGATTAACTAGATTACTAAAAATAAACTTCTTTCAATACATTTTGGATCAACAGGAAAACTTTTATGATCGGTAATACGAAATACCAAATAGGTTTCCTTTCATATATTTGGAAGTCGGAACTTAATAGTTGACCAGTTGTGTGATCGAATATATATTTGACCGATAATCCGACAATCATGGTATTCCAACCCCTTGCAGACCACAAAACCTGAAAATAGTATTTCTTATACTTGTTCAGAGCCCGATCTGTGAATAAATACATTACAGCATATAATACAGGACAAATGCGCAAACAGCATAACATCCACTGTCGTCATATCGGATTCAATTAGGAAGGCCGAAGCGGTGGGGGGAGGCGGGGCACTCGAGCTTTAATGAAAACCTTTGCCTTACGTCCAGAGGCAATTACAATTTACATAACAGGAGACAAAACTGAGGGACGTGACTGTTGGAAGCGTAAAACGGCTTCTCCTTCCAGCAACATCGATGATTCATTTTCAAAGCGAGTTGGATCCTAAGAAAAATACGAAAATAATTACCCGACCTATATATTTTGTTCACATATTAATAACGGGCACGTTGGATATCAATTCGGGGACATATTTTTAAAATTTATTTTTGAAGGATATCATCATATATACTCGACGTATATTCCATATTAATGCTAATTTTATTGAAAAAACACTTATATTTACTCAACATCCTGAAATCTGCACTGGTAAGCGATAATATAAGCTTTATTGCCGAATGGAGCGATGAGGATAAAATGGTTGTCTGAGCTCATTTCGATTTATTAAGCTGGACTTGAGTAGACGAGAAAGCGAAATATTTCATGAAACTGTCGAAATACTCTTCTGCAAATTTGAAATTGTACCAGAGGTAGAATCAATTCAAATCCCAGTCCCCTCGACAAAAGCTGAAGTGCTGGAGGTAAATGTGCATTTAAAAAAGTAGATACCGAATAATCCTTTACGAGAGTACTGCTTTACCTAAGGCCAGGATTATGTACTACTACTGTGAACTTAAAAAGTTTTGGGCGATCCGTTCTCTTAAAAACTTTCAAGGTTTTTTTTTCAGTTTTCCTACCGAAAATCCTATATAATTTGGATCGCGCTTTTTCACTTCATCCGAAGAGAAATGAGAACCGGAGGATGATTATTTCCAGAGTCGGAATTAGAGGCGCGATACTCGATCAGTCGAAAATGTTCGGCCCTGTTGGGCCCGCTAAAATATTTCAATGTATTCATATATTCCATTATCAAGGCGGCCTACAATTTGTGCGTTTTAAATGAATTTAAAAGAGCTGGAGACGAAAGCGATATGTCAATGATTTAACCATGGAATTTCAGTAAGTCGGAGATATTGAGAAATATCTAACAATAATAAATAATTACAAAATGTAATTATCTTCAGCACCCGGTAATCACTGATAAATTAAGTTAGGAATTACACAATGGAATGTTGTAAGTACAGGGAGTATTATTTCTATTTATTTCAACTTCATTATCGGGAATGTCGAGGGAAAAGAAACCGGGCCAAAAGCTGCTCTTTTTTTTACATCATTACTATGAACTTTGTACGGAGACCGTTTGTCACTCGTCCCTGTCACGTGACTGACACTGTTGGGGGGGGGGGCCTTAATACCGTTGGGTACGGTCATGTAAGAACGGGCCCACCCCCACCGCCGGCCCCATCAACCCGAAATGAGACCCACTCGGATCGATAGACCGGAATCACCTTTGGACTGGCAATTTTCCAGAATTTTTCCTGCGGAAAACAAAGCGTAAAACGGCTAGAACAGCCGGAAATCATTTCTAAGATACAGAAATTCGCGTTTTAAATTTAAACTCTGCTAATTACTCCAAGTTCGCAGAGTCAGATATCTCACATCTATTCTTGCCTAATTCGTATGTGCACAATACAACAGAATTATTTTCAAATATCAGTTTAGAAATAGTTAGCCTTTCTAATTATATATTTTTTTTCATTTTAATAACGGAATTTAAACCGCGTATCAGATTTATCATTTACCTGTGAATGAACTCCCGTATATAAATGTAGTCGGAGCAGTACATGGGGGGAGTGTTCTGGCTTCGCTTTCAGTTCTGCTCATAAATCAAGCTATCTTTAATTAATATCAGAGTCAGTTCCATCAGATGTATCTGTCTCGGATGGAATATTACCCTGTGCGTTTGAGTTATACGGCCGTAATTAATTCCCCAATAAAAACGGTCGTTGGCCCGCCTACAGTTCCCGTCCTAGGATTGGGACGAATGGCTAGAACTGTTAGAGGCCGACTCCGGAGATTCGTCGGTATTTTCCTCAAATTCTAACTAACAGATGACGGATAAGGAATATCGTCGCGTACAGGTTTCGATCCAGAGCCAGAGGCGCCTGAGGTTAAAGCCGAGATTAGAACCGGAAAGGGGGGCGGGTAATCCGATAAGGTGCCCTCAATGGTGTGCCAGCCTCGTCATAAGAACAGAACAATCACACCCAAAAAAATACACTAACGAGTATTGAGGTATCAACAGTACACACCTAAGGGACAACTGAGGATACCTATTGCACATGCCTTGATATTGGGTCAATCAATACATAAAAAAAATGTTAAATATCTTTAGCGAATATTGAATTAGTAATTCCACTCAAATTTTGTCTAAATCACCAGCGAATTCGGGATTTTACCCTTTTCCCGATCCATATTATTATGGGTATAGCGCCACAGGTATTGTTAAAGCGCACTTTTGATGCGTAGCAGATTTTTAGGAACGAACTAATCCTGTTCCCTTCTAGGATTAATTTTGGTCCCCTACGTTTGTTTTCATCCCTGCGTCAGATTTGGTCACATTTGCTGAAAACGACTCCAAAAGTTCAAAAAACAAAATTCAGTTCTGTAAACGTGTGCTCTGTAAAATAATCGATAATACTCAATTTTCCAATCTAAAGAAAAATGAATCCCCATACCCGACACAAGAGACACGACCGAAAATTTGGAATTTTAAGACCGTTACTCATACGGACATCAAAATTGACCTTAGGTAACAAACTGACAATGTACAAAGCGATACTTAAACCGGCATGGACATACGGTATAGAGCTATGGGGTTCCACCGAGACATCCGACATCGCTCGCATCCAGAGATTTCAGTCCAAAGTCCTTCGTACCGTCCTTAATGCTCCCCGGTATGTTTCTAACCACACAATCCACCATGACCTCAACATACCGACAGTCGACGAAGTCGCAAAATCCCGGTTCCCGAAGTGCCATTCCCGCCTTTCTCCTCATCCTAATCCACTCGTTCAGTCCCTTTCCTCTGTTACCCATCATCTCTTACCAAGATCTTCTTAGCCCTTAGACCATAATTGTTCTTGTGTCAAAAGTGCCACCTTCGGTTGGTTCCTTTTATCACGAAATGCATGACTGAAGTACTAAAATACGGACAGTATTTGTACCTATAACATTCATTGTTCATTGTGCAAAATTAAAAAAGGTTAAACCGCCCGGTTAAATTGTATAGTTTCGCAAGATTTCGCAACAGAGTGCTAAGGGACATGTTAGCGCTGAAATCGGGTACCGTCCGATTAATCAATCCCTCCCCGGGTTCAGGACTGGGACCTGCTCCGGTTCGACTCTGCCGAACGCTAATCGTGATGAATGAATCCACGAATGAGTTCGGGACCCACCCCCTTGACTAATGGCCTACTAATTGCTGCCTAATCCCAACTCCCGAAGGGTGGCGGGGGCGGGGGAGTTGTTTTAATGTACCCTCTGCCATTTTGTTGTGTTCGCCCTCGCGGCCATTTTCCCAGCCGCTTTTGCGTTTGTTTCGCAATAATGGCCGGCTTTTAAATGTAACGCGATTTAATCTTCCGCCGACCCGTTTCCCTTCTCCCGTTCTTCAACTTGGTAGTCGAATTATTTTCTCCCGCTTATGAAAACGGGAAAGTGTCCCATTCCAACGGCCTCCGCATTAGTCACAATACTCTGGTCGAAAATAACAATTCTTCGAACGTTTTTTTTCCAATTAATTGAAGGAGACTATGATTAGGCGTCATAATTCAGTTTTTCAGGACCCCTAACCCAGAATTTCCCTTCAAGAAAAAAAGGGAAATCCGAGTCTTCATTCATTATAAAAATTTTGCCACTTGGGGTGGAAGCAGTTAAATGAGTCAGACTCGTTTGGAACACGGTCAGAACAATTTGGAAATTCAGGATTAGAATATGGAGTTAAAAGAATATATATCAAAAGTGAAATTCCTAAGTCCGCGGTAGATCGCGAGTTCGATTCTTCAGTGGACAACATTTTCCTTCGATTGAACAAAGTTTTCGTACGATCAAGGGCCAAATATCGATATTCCACAGCAGTTCTAAATAATTAATATGATATCAATATAAAGGATTTCGTGTACAGCTATTTCTAGTCTAAAATTTCCTAACTAAATTATCTGCAAAAATTAACTCAATTTTCTTATCCTATACATGCTAGGAATTTAACAAAAATACTGGGAGCAGATAAATTTACATTTTGTCCCAGGGATGTTAATTATGCGTTTTAAGTGAGTGATTAAATAATAAATAAATAATGTTACAATTACCTGCCAAACGGCCGTATCTCTGAAACATTCGTTCTACATCCGACTTGGCGCAGTGGAATGTGTTGAGGTTACCGACGAAGACCCTCGAGTTGACCGCCTGAGGGTCCTGAGAATTTGTCTGGTTCCCCACCTTGCTCATCTTCATCCTGAAAAATACAACAAGACTATTTGAAAAAGGAATCATTCAAAATAAATATATTTACTGACGAAAATAGACTTTTAAAATAAATATTTCATTTGTAGACATGCCGACATTCACTGCGTGGAACGACATCCCAGTCTTGCACGACTGGAAGAACCTACTGTTGGTTGGCAATAATGAAATAACCTTCCAGGAATAATTGAGTTCAAAAGCCATTCGAACGGACAAATATAAAAGGGAATTTTAATGAGCCCCGCCGGATTTATACGAGCACCTCTCGCACTCAATTCAAATATCCAATTTGAAGGAAAAGTCCGCCCGCCGACGGATTTCGTACCGAACACAGCTCCGTTCTGGCCAATAACGTCACAAGTTAACAAATAAACCTCTTTATTTTGTTAGAAACGCCCATGATATATTTTTTCAGTATTCATTGGTACGATGAAATACATACGCCGGCTACTGTTTTCCTTTTGAACAGGAAACAAAGTTTTTTTAATTAATTTAAAATTATTCCATACTTTAGGAATGAAAAATTCATAAATAAAAACAAAAATCCCAAAGCCGAACTTTTAGAAAACACTCCCTTTCTCTGCCCACAATTCACGTTAAGAGGGCTCGTCGGAAGCCGGCATTTTAGGAAATGTGCTAGGATCGAAAACTATGTCGAAACACTTCCCGCAAAAGGAACGTATTTATCGATAAATTTAAAAGAAAACGAAAGTATCACATTAATATTCGAACGATAATAAAATATACAATGGTAAACGCTCCTTAGTTGACAAAGTAGAAAGGCGCTGATACTAACCCGCCAGACTTAGGTGTCTGCCGTGTTTAGTGTGGAGCAGTCCCCTTAATTGGATTAAAAACTTTAAATTATATAAAATAATTTTAATTATTAGTATCTCATGAAGGACCATGTCGTTCAGCTACTCTACATTCATTAATACTAAGTTTACTTATATTCATACGTATCTCTCCTGTTAGGTGGTATAGTATAATAATCAGGTGGAGAAATATGTAATTAATGTTCCTGTAAACCTCTGAAAATATTGAAATCGATTACATGATAAAGGAAAATTGTTTAAGTGAACGATGATTGAATCCTAGTTTTTCAATTCTTTTTGTAGTTTTGGCTTGGTGTTGGCGTAAAGCCTGGGAATTTTAATGCTATAGTGACGCGTCAGTCATCGCACTATAGCCCGGGCAGTCCTTTCGTGAAACGTGTATCCGTTCGTTTGCAAGAACGATTTCAAACCATTATACGCTGTACAATAATTATGCAGGAGTGTGTGTGTGTACGGGGGGGTGAGATAGGGTGGACTGAGAGGAATAGAGGACAGAAACGTTTATATTTTAACCACAGCCGCCCAACGTATTATAACGCTTCATTTGCAATCACCGTAAACCGCATGTATGATCAATAATTAAATCAGGTTATGGCTCTGTAATAATTCGCCTTTTATAATACAGATTCGAACTGTATTTCAGAACGCCCGTCCGTCATTTACTGCCGGTGTAATAGCGTAAACTCGAACCGTTTTGCAATTTGCTCGGATTGTTTGGCCGCCAGCAGCGTTGTCACGATATTAATGTTTGCCCGGACGAAATGTCTCCGGTGAGAAAAAAGGCTTTCACATATTACCTCGTAGCGCAGAAGAAGTTCGGATTTTTTTTTAACCTTTTTTTATTTTGTACAATCAACATTGAATGTTACAAGTACAAATGCTGTGTGTATTTTTTTTTCACATGTATTTCGTGATAAAAGGAACAGCCCAAAGATGGCACTTGTGACACAAGAACAATTATAGTCTAAGGGCTGAGAAGATATCTAGGATTAGGATGAGGAGAAAGGCGGGAGTGGAACTTCAGGAACCGGGATTTTGCGACTTCGTCGGCTGTCGGTATGTTGAGGTCATGGTTAGAAACATACCGGGGAGCATTAAGGATGGTACGAAGGACTTTTGACTAGAATTTCTGGATGCGAGCGATGTCGGATGTCTCGTTGGAACACCATAGCTCTATACCGTATGTCTAAGTCGGTCTAAGTATCGCTTTGTATATTTGTTACTTAAGGTCAATTATGATGTCCGTTTTAGTAACGGTCTTAAAAGTCAAAATTTTCGGTCTAAGTCGATTCTTTTGAGTCGGGTATGGGGATGAATTGCTTTTAATACTAACATTTTCTGATAGGTGAGAACCTGCAGAGTGTATAACGCAGATGATGACACGGTAATTATGTGAAATGGATCCATCTTCAGTAATGTCCAGCCATTTGCCGGCGGAATGCCATCCATTTTAATGTCGACATCGTCGTCGTCGTCCCCGATGCTGAATCGAACGGTCTCTTCTAATTATAAGAGCCGGTACCCGAGCAGAAACAATCCTGAACCAATTGCCCGTGTGATACGTTAATTCAGGTTGTCCACCCCCGACAAACGCCGGCCCTTACGACACTCTAAACATCTAACTACACTATCGCAAAACAACGCGGTCGTACAAGAGGAGAGTTTGAACTCTGATTTTCAGAAAGGAAGGCAAAAAACAGAGTGAAAACGGAAGACATTTGAAAGCGCCATATTCGAAACTATCGCCCAAAAAATTACTCATAACCCATCTAACCCTGGGCGGTAACCTCGTTAAAAGGAAATATCGTTAACATAAACATAATAAAACCTATAATACCTTATAAAACAGTCTGAGAAATCACCAGTGATTTGGTGAAAACTGTACACCCTGAGTATTCTACACATTTATTATGATTTGAAACTTCTGTTTTTACGCCACGAAAAACGTTTCATCATACTGATAGAGTATTATGTTATCGATAGCTTGGACATTCCAACAGTCCCTCATTAAATAAATCAAGGAGCTGTACTCGCCTATATCGGCATGATATATTTACATTAAAAATATTCCTGTTTCTGCTTGCCGTTCCTAATGCTATAGTTTTGTTCTCATGCCGTTCTCTTCAAAATCTCCGGAAAAAAACCCAAAATTTAATTAATTTATACTATTTTATTTCAGACTTAAAAGTAGTTACAGCCTTTTAATTTATTAATGAATTTATATAAATATACGAAAGGAGGGAAAATAAAATGTTTAACGTCAATATCAATAAATTGGGAGATGACTGTTTTATTAAAAGTTGAAAAATGTTATACTCCATGAACATAATGTAATAATTATAGTTATATTGAGGGATGTAAGAATAATTATTCTATGAATAAGTTTTCAGACCCGCCGTGTATATTCCGGGCGTGTATTTTTAGAGCAACAGTAGGCGGCATTTCACACGGAGCTGTTTCCATATTCCGGCTTCTGACGTTGACGATCCGACGTCCCTTTCAGATTCGACAGGTAATGGTCTATTACAGACCGTGTCACGCCCCCCCCGCCCTCACCCCATCACGTGACACTCGGACACACACGGGCGCGCGCACCCGCGCACTCGGCGCGTGCGCTTTCTTAAATATTAAAGAAAAACTCCGGACGGGAATGGATGTGTCAAGCCCTTTACGTCCTTCGAGTCGCGTTATGATTTCGTCTGAACATATTTTACCATCTTCTCCCCCCTCTGTTTGGAAGGATATCGTTATTACAATTAGTTTAACATACCTGTTTTGTGGTCTCCGAGGGGTTGGTACAAACCGTAGGTTTGTGGTGTTTCTGTCTCCCTTCACTGGTTTGGTCTTTTGCTGGACCGGTTTCGGCTGCTATCCCATCTTCAGTAGCGGTCCAGCAAAAGACCAAACCAGCGAGGGGAGACAGAAACACCACAAACCTACGTTATTACAATTAGCGTTTCAGCAGCATACTGAAGTAATTATTGAACAAAATTTAATTGGTAAATATTTTTAGCTTTTGATCAAAATACCACGGCCAAATTAAGAAATTATTTTAGTAATTTTTTTTATTTTAAATAGTAAATAATCCTATGAGTCTATCTATCTATCCTACCTATGTGAACCCTGTGAGTAATGTCGTTCGAAAAACATCGGATATATTTGCATAACTACATCAATTCTTACTACTTAGCTTTTATAACGTAGTTTTCATAACTATATAAAACACTTGTTTTTCTATAGAATGTGTTTTTTGCGTGGAAACGAATATTCCGAGTGATTTAAATAATGAACTGAATAAGTAATAACGGGCACGGAAGGTGGGTTGTGGGAATGGACTTTTTGCAACCTCCTTTTTTTGGGCACGAAAATAGGCATTCCCGTTTAACGCACGCACGCATGACAAGTTAACAGCCGCGAGGACCGGATTCCAATTATGCCGGGGAAGATTAACAGGGTTCTGGGGGAACTATTAATCGCCGCCTCGCTATAAATAGAGACTCCGTGTTATGAGGGCCCGAAGCGGTCCCACGGACGGTCGCAACTTTCCCGCACAGATGTTCCGAAACAAACTTCGGCGGAATGGATTCGGGAAACCGGCCGTCCGAAACCTTTCGGCCCTATTGGAAAATAGGCGTTATAATCCGCGTTATATCTCCCGTCTCTTTGCGTCCGAGTCTCGCGACAATCACCAGTTATCTAAAATCCTTCCAGCTCCGCCGTTATCCAATCACATAGCCAATTGAGGCGATGTTCGGAATTTAACCCTTTTGTACTCGAGAGGTGAGTCGCGCTCACCACATGATTTAATGAAATAAGCTCGAGTGAAGATGAATTTGATTTAGAGTTACTAAACGAGGAAATTACACAAAGAGGTTGACGGTAGAGAGAACACGAGCAATAGTGATCATAGTGATGAAGTAAGAGGTGTAAGAAGACGAAAGAATACCGTTTATAGCAGGACGGCACGAGACCGCAGACAAGAAAGAACCGTTGGATTTATCAAACTGTTTTTTACTAATGAACTCGTAAATGAAATAGTTACTGAAACAAATAACTACGCTAGGACAAAGTTAGAAAACAAATATGGCGAACTTGGCACAGTGTGACTATCGAAGAAATGTGGGCATTTATTGGCGTCATAATAAATATGGCGCATGAAACGTTTCGAGTTGTGCTGGTTAGTCCGCGCGGAAACGGCCTCGACTGCACAGGCTTAATTGTTTGCCAAATCTGATCTGAAATTAATTCCGTAGATAACATCCGTTTATACCAAATATTTCAGGCGTTACCGGACGCCAAATATTATAACACAGAATTTTTAGTGCCAATTAAATACGCTCAAACTTTGAATACTTAATTAATACGAATAAAATATGCAATAATATATCAACGCGTTACATGGATGTAATCGCGTTACGGTATCGATTAAAGCGCTTTGTATGTACGGGTATTTTTCGAAGCGTCCACGAGATGAATTAACGACCTAATTAATTAATCGGGAGGCCTTATTAACTGCGTTATAATTGGGCCGTACGTATACGCTATCGGATTTACATTTCGGCGAATTTAAACGTTACCGTGATTCAGGCAATTTCGCTGAAAAAATTATTATTGGCATAAAATATTGTACGCCGAAGACGTGCGTTCGCTGTGGCTGGATTCGGTTCAGCTCGAAAGGAATTATAACCGGTCGGTCAGGGCCAATGGACGGAGTAAGACAAATGTCGCGGAATTACGGGTGAAGTCCTATAAGTTTTCTCGATAAAGAAAACCGTGGGGAAGAAAGAGAGAGAGAGAGAGAGACTAAACGTCGGAACCCGGGTTCGGGAGAGAGAAAAAAAAGGGAGAACCGGGGGTGAACCGAGGCGCGACCCTACCCGCCGCCACATCCCCTTTTCTACCCCCAAAGACTTCATTGTCTCCGCAGGTTTCTTTTATGTCGGGGAGAAAAGCGCGGGCCCCTGCACACCGGCCCGGAAACCAAAGGGAGAGAGAGAGAGATAAGGGGCAGCCCTGAAGCGTGCTAAAAACCAGATTAGGAACAATGCCGCAGACGTGTATCTAGGTGTGTGTGTGTGTGTGTGTGTGTGTGTGTGTGTGTGTGTGTGTGTGTGTGTTCACGTGTGTATTTCAGCCCGAAACCGGAGCCGACGAACATGAACGAGGTTTCGCGAGCTGTACGCCTACAGACTGTAACGACTGTCTGTGCGTTATTAGAGAACAGATTGTGTTCGGGGAGCGTCCTCGCAGACCGAATTATAATGGAACATCATTCATCGCGGTTTCGTGAGCACGCTGTCCGCATCTCCCCACGAATCTTCTTTACTGACCCTGATGATGGAACCGATAAGAGTTCCGAAACGTCAGGAGCAATATTGGGTGAATAAAAAAATTGTTATAAGGGGCCTTCCTCGCAATACCAATTTGTATTTTGTCAGATTTACAATATCCGCCTCGCGAAATTATAATATTCAACCGTTAACCCGCTGTTATTCCCGACCTGCAATAGCATTTGTATAAATACATTTAATTTGCCCTCACGGCGGAAGGAGTAAGCGTTCCACTTCTTATTTTTAATTAGCTGAGTACCTGATACCGGATATGAGGGGGGGGGGCATGCGGTAGCCAACCGGGACAAGAATGGAGGGAATATCAGGCTTTTAAGTCCCCCGTCAGCCCTAGCACCACCGAGCGTCCGAGGAGACTTCATTAGCCTAATTGGCTTTAGGTAATTAGGAGGATTTTGTTTAAGCAGGCACGCCAAATAAGGGAATCGTTCCCTCCTTCGTAATTATTACTTCTCTTAGCGTTTTTTTTTTACCGGTCGTGTGTAACTGGTTGCGTCGTCAAATACGGAGGTAATCGGCATATTGAGATAAGCACTCTGAATAGCAGACAAGGAGAGAGTTATTCCACCGCTCTGGATATTTTCTTATATCCATTGCAAATTATTAGTTTTCGTTTAATTCTGTTCAATATATTTGAATTACAGCTTCAAAATGTACATATTTGTTGAATGGTTGTCGAGGTACACTCTCTCCCTACGGAAAGCTACTGACATTGGCGGGAAGCCAGACCTAGCTTTAAGAGAAATCGAGATCATTGCGAAAAACCCTTGGCCGCTTCCGGGTTTTTCTTCGGTTGTTCACGAAATTTTTCGTATCAAGATTAAAGATTAAAATTAAAATTTAATTGAAGTCATTATAGAGGCATATTTCACGCGGATTTCTAGGATTTTTAAATTAGCGTAATTAATCCACGGTCCGATTAGCGTCGACCGACGGACTTCAAAGGGACCGTTATAACGGACCGCGTCCAAATAATTAGGCTTTCATTCATTCGGTGGGTTCGGTGAGTTGTGGAAACAGATTTGGCCGAAGGTCTACTAAAAAAGTGCTCATTATGCGATACGCTCACTTAGAATGTAACAAATCATCATTTGCTAAAGTCAACACGGTTGTTTGCCAATGGCTGCGGGGAGAATATTAGAGTAGAATTATATCTGGACGGGGTCTCGGAATACCACGATTCATCGCTAGACCGGTTTCGGCCGATCCCCATCTTCGGTAATACCAACTGACGCAATTCCAAATCATGTATCATTGAACACATAAAAATAAATGTGATTATGAGGAAAAAGTTATGTAGGAAAATATTGGTCACTGCGACTAATTATGATACTGCCATTAATGTTATATTAAATAGAAATTATTATTAAGGTGTCTTTTCATAAAATACGTGAAAATATATTTGTTATTGATAGTGAATACATTCTAATTTACTCTTCCGATCAAAGGTTCCTGAAGGGCACTACTGAGAGAATTTCTGTCTTATCCAATATATTGAGGCAATAAGTAAATAAATTTAATCAGCTCATCGCCAATGTATTGCAGTGGGGCGCCGGCTGTAAACTACTTTACCGACATCGAACGCTCGTAATTACATCGATATTTCGGCATACAGAATTCTACTGAAAACTGGTAAACTCGACGTTATACGCCGGGTCGGTAGCTAAATTGTTAGGTTTCAATACCGTGTTGGCTGCAGATTATTCACAAATAGAGGTACTCGATAATTGCAAGCGATGAAATGTGGGTCGTCGTCGTCGGTGGCGGCGAGCCCTAATTGGGCTCGGGGCGAAAGTCTGTTCAAATAGCCGAGGTTCAAACGGCGGAAGAAGAAGTGGGAGGAGGGAAGGCGCTTGTCAGCCCTTACAAATTAAACCGACTTTAATCGAAGTTTGTACAGAATAACAGCAACATTTGTCTTTGCGGAGAGAGAGAGAGAGAGAGAGAGAGAGAGAGAGAGAGAGAGAGGGCCTATTGCTGACAATTAAAAGTGTTAATGCGACTAGAGAGCAGAAAGCTTGTGCGCGGATAAAATGGCTTTCCGGCAATAAGTTTTAAATGTTTTATAGCATACAACAATGTCACGCTGGAATCCTTTTTCTGTGTACTTCCAATATATACTCCTATTATATACTACTTTAGTGCAATGGCAACAGATATTTACATACTGCGAATTAAATTATTGTTACATACTATGTAAATACAAAAGGACCAACGAGGGAGAAGTAATTGTATATTATACATAATAAATACTACATCTATCTAAATTAAAAGTACTTTTACGTTGGCATTACGTAGTTTTGGGATTTATTCCGATGTTGCCTAACAGTTGGATTGCGCATGCGCGGAAGTGGAAGAACGCGATCACGCGATTCATGACTACCCAGTGGATTAAGGTTTTCTTTCACCACCAGTAGGCCTCCGCTTTGAGGGAACTTTTATGCTGTGCTCGGATACGAAGAAACGTATATTTCCCTAACGATGAAAACGGGAGAAACTCCTGTGGGGGGAATTTCAATACCGTAATTTTAATGAACCACTGGATAGTTTTAGAGCAAAACCACTAAAACACATTTTCTTTTTAAATTTCTATTGTTTATACGCTGTACGGTTCATATGAATACTAAATCCTACAAATTAATAACTACTATGTTAACACAATGCACATTTATTTTGTGGTTCACTCCTTTTCTCAGCTTCCTCAGCCAGTGGCAACAGGATTCCAGGAAATTGACGTTCCTTGATCCATGTTGATACATTAATAAAACATGCTAGGTAAGAAAACAATTGAACTATGATATAAATAGCTATAAAAGTGGTGATAAAAACACGTACGTTTTCCAGTAAATGTTTCGTAGCGAGATCCGCCGCGTGATATTGTGCCAGGGGGGGAGGTCTAGAGACCGGCGGTAGTTGGAATGAGTGGGGGAGGTTTAGGGGGGCAAGATTTAGTGTTAATCCAAGTTGAAACGGGGAAAGAGTGAGAGAGCGGGAGTTGTGTGACACGGGGACAAGACTTATTGGGGCGGATCCCCTTCTGCCGACCCCGTTCCCAGATAGACAGACGAGACAGCTATAGATACACGCACCAACACACACACACACACACACGGGGCGAGCTACGTTGTCGCCCGGATAGATTGACTAAGCTTGAACTTTCCTTAATCCCGGCTTCACGTACCCTCTTCTAAGCTCTCGTCATTTCCACCCCTACCCACCCCTCCCCCCCCTAAACTTTGGATCATACATCGAAAACTCCCCCAGCAGGCTTCTCATATAGGGTACACCAATTAAAATTCAACCGAGATGCACGATAATAGACAGGAAAAATAATTCTATCGCTACATTTATTTTCCGCTGCACGATATAAAAAATAATTACTAGTTTATTTTCAGCTCTCATGCCGTGATCAATAATGTGATATTTACGCTCCTATAAATTTAATAGTGTAATAACGGTAATATCCACAAATAATCCAAATGGCACTAAATAAAAAAAAATGAACAAGCGTTAACGCATATTCCGACAAAAACTTGTTAAAATATAGTTCATATCGCCCGGAATTTAATTTTAAATTGTAATTTCGCGGACTTATGACCATAAAAAAGATCGACCGAACAGAATGATATTTATTTTCCCTGCTGCTGTTTTTTTTCAACCGACCAAGAAGTAGAAGCAGATAAATATATTTAATTGCCAATTATTTTTAGGCGTCCCGTCCAACGATGAAAGGATTTCCTCTTGCTTCTGTCGTCTTGAAATTACGTTGAACTAGTCGAATTTCTAATATATATTGCTTTGAATTCAAAGATTTCACGTTCAGTATTATGATCGGGCATGCTGTTTACATCTTTGGATTGCAATAATGCCATAATAATGTTGCAGGCTCGGTCAGGTATATTTAGGGAAATGTTATTTTTCCAAATACGGACCAAATAAGTAAATTTTAATTGCTCTTAGCTATAATGGCAAAGATGTTCCTGATTTTCCGACGGGTCGACAATCTGAACGACAGATCGTGAAAACAACATAGTGACACTTGTTGCAACATGTTGCCCGGTTTTGCCGTACAGTTTGAAAATTCATTTTTTTCTGTTTCCCCGAACCGGCAACCGATTGAATTCCAGTCAAAAACGTCATTGAAACGTCACCGACAGACGGAAAGATTGCGAAGCACTTCAAAACTTCAAAATCCGAAGTGCCCGATTTCCCTCTGGGCCTGTTTCCAAACCCCATTTTGCGGTTGAAACGGAAATTAAATTACAGCGACCCGTATCCGGCCTCAGTTCGGCCACTTAGCGCGTATTAATGAACTACATTAGCCAATTTCGGAATGTTCCGTTTATTATTCGCGGAACGAATTCGATATAACACGCATTTTACAGGGTGTTATTTCAGGATTATTTTATTGCTATCAATCTTCGGAAAATTTTGGCAAAACACAACTGTTTATTAAGATCAAAATTAAACAATTCTAACACATACAGCGTTGACATTGTCGTACAATCACTCGACTATCGCTTGTTTCTAGAATTAAATTTGTCTCTGAAGGGCAATTCAGAGGGATTTTAGGGGGTTTCAGTGCCTTTTTTGGGGCGGGCGGAGGGGTGTGTTCAAAGGGGGTTATCATACTGAATTGAAATAAAGGTTAAAATTACAACATGATTGATTTCACACGTCCGATTGGCATGAATGAGAGAGAGCCGTTCGCTCTCATTTCTATCCGGCAAATGGTTCATTAAAAGTAATGGTTTAACTAATATATCCCCTCGTGAATACCACTCGAAAACCTGTTGTGGGTTTGAATTACATTATTGGTTCTACGATACTGAATCGATTTTTAAATATAATGTAATATCGTAGATTTCGTGTGTTTCTGTCTCCTCTCGATGGTCTTTTGCTAGCAAATGAAAAATGTTTTATGAAGAATTCATATTTCATCAGCGGACTGTTTTTTTCGGTATCGGATACTCACTTAAGACAGTTGCACTCTCGACCTCTGCTTATTGCCCTATTCAGGAGTCGGACATTTACGAATGGATCCCATAGATTTTGTACGATTATATTTGTTCCAATATTATGGTAATTATAGAAACTCGAACAGCTAAATATTACCAGAAAAATATGGGCATCAAATATTAATTAATTAAATATTTAATTCGTAACATGGATTTCATCATTTTTGAAGATGCTAGCAAAAGACCAAACCAGCGAGAGGAGACAGAAAAACACCAAACCTACGGTGTTCCAACCCCTCGCAGACCACAAAACAGGTATTCTAAAATAATGTAATATATAACGGATTGGCTGCTAAAGAATACTGTATTTAGCTGTTTAGCGGAAAATTTGTTACACCGCAGAAACAGTTTCTGAGGGTCCATTACTGTTATTAGTTAATTCAAAATGGGTGAAGTTAGTTATGGGATCGCCCCCATCCCACATCTCGACGGTAAAGTCCGCTGAACATTTTTCCGGGCAGAATCTGGAAAATCCCGGCCGGTGGAAATTCCGAAATTCCCACAGAACTTCGGCCCGGGAAAAGTTGGCTTTTAAAAGTTGTCGACTCTCCGCCAACTACTGGAAGGTGGGATTTGCCCCACCCCCTCTCTCTCACTCCCTCTCTCGTCCCCTTTCGCCTAGACCAATAAATGATAACACCGGCGCCAATAAAGTCCCGACCGAGTTAAGTTATCTCCTATAAGTGCGCGGGAAAGGGGGGGGGGTGGAGACCGGACCGCGGTTAACCGAGGGAACCAATCAAGAAGAGAGTCAACCGGCTTTATATCCAGCCAGTAGCAACGACCGATCCCAATGTCTCTTAGCACCTTGGCTTTAATTAGAACTTTAAAGCAGTTTGCTTCCAAGGATTAAAGTACGATTTAAATGTTGTGATCAAGGGGAATATCTCCCCGCTGTTTAATTCCATCAACAAATTTACTTTAATCAACAGGAGAAATGTTGTTATCCCCTATCTTCCGTTGTGGGAAGCGTTCCTATCATCGATATACCCAGATCTGAATAGATATTTACAACGTACAGACTGAGACATCGTCTACGGTTGATATTCTTCCCGAGTGTATGTTTTACTCCGATTACAATTTTAATTGCATCTACTGTTCTTAAGTAATTACTGTACTGATTTTCCCACATTAAATAAGATTTTTTTTAACCTTTTTTTTTATTTTGTACAATCAATTAATGGGTACAACTGATGAGTGTTATCTTTTCACATGAATATCTGCGGGAATGGAATTTAAGGAAGCGTGATTTTGCGACTTCGTCGACTGTCGGTATGTTGAGGTCATTATGGATTGTTCGGTTAGAAACATACCGGGGGAGCATTAAGGATGGTACGAAGGACTTTTGACTGGAATCTCTGGATGCGGGCGATGTTGGATTTCTTAGCGGAACCCCATAGCTCTATTCCGTAAGTCCGTGTCGGTTTTAAAATGGATTTGTATACATGAAATAAGAAAGAGAGAAATTTTCAAGACAGGTTTTATTCCTCCAAATTTATGGGTAAGAATCAATTCTTTATATTTTAATTTAAACATACTAATATTCGATTGGTTTCGATGACAACTTCTATTCGCGCATTACAGTATTTTTTATATTTATAAAAATTTAATTTTTTAGTGCGGTGTAAAAAATTGAAAATAAAATGTAATTAATTTAATTTGCGGTATCATGGTGATATTCCTGAAATTCCTTTAAGTACGTGTGGCCAGCAAGCATTGCTCCGCAGTGAGCTGGCCAACTTAGAACTCCACTAAACTTAGTTGGCGACCCCCCGAACATCGGCCTTTCTCAACAAGTCGGGGGCAAAATCATTTAATTATATTATTGGTGAACTTTGCCCTCAACCCTCTACCCCCCCCCCCGCCCCCAACTGGACCATTAAATAGGTCAAACCGTTAAACCCAGGCTTGGGGGAAGAAAAGAAAAGGAACGCTGAATGCTGCCATATTGGTTCACTTAGTGCAATTATTACCAAATAACATAAAGCATTTAGTGGAGTGCGCTTCCACTATTCAATTTAATCCCACACTGTAATTATGTGGATTGTAATTATTTACCAATTCACTAATTCGGTCCGTTAAACGTCCCCAAGTATTTTTCTTTATCAGCATTTTTCAAGGCCTCAAAAATATCTAGGAATTTTGATTCTTGCATTTTCGAATAGAGAAAACGGAAAGAAGATTTTAATCCATTACAACTCTTGGGTTGTGGTTTGAATATTCAAAAATAATGAAATGCGTGTTACTAATTAAATATAACATTTAATTAATTAATATTAGGTGCCCAAATTTTTCTGGTAATTGTCCGATAGGCCGATAGGCAGAAGTCGAGAGTGCAACTGTCTTAAGGGAGTATCGGACACCGAAAAAACTCGATGAAATATGAATTTTTCATAAATACAACTTTCTGCAGGGACGACTGTGCCGGCGCTTCGCGAAAATTGGACTTGGGCAAAACTTCAGTCGCCCCACGATTCCGGACAACTTCAGTTTCAGTTTCGATTTCCGAACCAATTTTGCGAAACGCGATGACGTCCTCCGGGAAGGAGACGTCCGCGGAAATGGTGCGTATGGAAAGCGCTGGAGGAACTTTTTTTTTTCTCGAAGTTCGAGATATAAGCAATTTTTTTTATTATGAATCTCCGACGCTCGATTCTCTGTATTTAGTGTTGCGCATTCCGATTCCGTGTACATGCGCTATTGATGCAAGACCGGACCGAGAGAGAAAGGAGGTCGTTTTAACGGTAAAAATAGAAAATACGCGATTTTAGGGATTCCGCACTTTGGCCCGAATCCAGAGGCGTGAATAGTGACGCGTGAATCACAGTGCCGGCTCAGACTCAGAATAACCGCTGTAAAAATTTCACATTTCGCTCGCGCTCCGATCAACATCCGGCGGCGGATCGTCCCTTTAAAATTGTTCGGCCGGCATCGAAAAATGCACGCCCCGCCAAACAAACAGGCGGGCGTTCCAATTAATCTTCGTGATTAATTGAAATTTATTTAAGAACTGGAAAACCTGAAAACAACTGCGGCTAGGTCGGCTTTAACGGAATGTCGGAATTTCGCCACAAAGCAGCTATAACAAAGCGCTTCCACTATTCGATTTAATCCCGCACTGTTTTTCCTATGAGCAAATTGGGAGGAGAAAATCATTAAAGAAAGAAAGGAACCGGATGAACATATTGTACTAGTATTGTGCTCGCATCCCGAAATGTGATATTCTAGAAAATTACTCAAAATATTGAGGTCTCTTTATAGGGAGTGCAGGGAATTTCTGAAAAAAAACTTGATCATTAATTCATATCAATATCAGCATTTAATCTTAATATGAGTATTGAATCAGCATAGATGACTTGAGGAACGAACTACATAATAGTTTTGCTTTCTCTTCGAATAAAAATTATTAGATATAGATTAACTAGCGCCCCCCCCCTGAATGTGGTGCGGAAATGTTCTTAACTAACGTTCGTTGGGTGCACTTGTACCGATTATCTACGTCACTAAAAATAAACTTTTTTCAATAGAATTTCGATCAACAGGAAAACTCGATACATGAATTCATATATAATGGTAATGCGTGGGGGGAGGGGATATTAATTTTCAGATTCGTTTTTTAAAAAGCTTTTCCGGTATTACTACTACATTCGGGTCTACAGAGCGGGAAAAATAGGAAGTATAACCTGAAAAAAAGGGAAAAAGGACTCGCCTCCTTAATGTACGATATACAGGAATGTATGAAATTAAGAAATGAAATACTTGGCCGAGTTTTAATTGAGCATACAATTAAAACCACTCTGCGCGGAGAGAGGCTGCGACAAGTGGACCGCTTGACCATTCGGCGAATTCCTGCTGGGGAGGAAGAAAAAGGGAAATCTGCGCTTACATTTCTAAAGTAGGGTCGGTTAGTTCATATTTAACTTTTGACCGAGTCGTCCCTTTTCAATTTTCTTTTGAAAAATATCGAGAAGGGAAATGAGAAGAGGGAGGGAGGGAGGAAGGAGCCGGGAGAAGATGAAAAACTCGAGACCCCGCCGCTAATAGAATTCGGTCCACTTTTTCTTTTATTCCCCCGCGTTAATACGCCCCATTTTACAAATTTAATTTAACGTCTGTCGTATTCAATTTCAGAGCCATTCCGCCCCCTATCTCGGTATCCCGAAAACCAGCCGGGTCCAGTTAAACTGTCAACTTATGGCCCGAGTTTCTTGACGTCTTTCTCATATTTATTCCGGCAAAAAAAAAATAATAAAACTGTTTCGGCCCAACTTCAACTATAGCTATGTTAGTACGGTTGTATTTAAATTAAAATTGAATTAACCAACGCTGAAACATCACGACAATGTTTGCATTCGATATAAATGTTTTGTGAAGTTGTATTTTAATTTTTATAACTGCTTAATGAAAGCAATACGGTCTGATAGAAAAGAAGTGTAATAGGGAAATTATCAACTGCATATAAACGACCCTAAAAGAGGGCTTGGCGCGGCATTTTTGTTGCAGGCGCCAAATAACCCTAATTGCAATTCTTTCTTTTACATGTTGAATAATGAACATTTATACGGACAAGGCTAATATTGTGAAAATTGAGGTCAATATCGTTTTAATTTAATGAAGATGAATAGTTCCTTTTTTCAGATTTTGTAATATACTTAAATGCTCTCATTTAGTACTATAATATTAGAGATTCTTCCCCTCTTTTCTTCTTCAGGCAGCAATTAAAATAGAGCCACAGAGAAAATTTTCTTCTATAAAACATTATTTTCGAAGAGCAAAATTAACTATTTCAAAACTACCGTTGTAAAATAATATTATTTGGGTTATTGAATCATATAGTGATTATAAAACACCAAATGAATCTTCACAGATATCTTCTATAACCAAGGAAGGACCTTCTAAATCGATAATCTCGCACTAATTTGTAGAAATATTTAAAAATCTGTTTACTCTTAATAAGAAAAATTACATTATTTTTTCTTGCCTTCAATCTTCTCGATTATTTCATGAAATACCGCAGTATGATTTATTTCTGTCGCTAACTAAATAAATTCCAATACTATATTAATATTTAAAATTAGTAAACCAGATCTCGATTTTCCCATGACATTTTTCTTTGTTTGCTTTCATTTTCAAAGTGCCCCCACCTCAAAGTTGAACCCGTGCTATGTTTACTTCATTGCACAGATTTTCCTCCTCTCTGATGGAAAAATATCATTTAACGCATTAAACTATAAAACGCGTACCGGTCCAATTCCGAGAGAGTTCTATTGACCCCCGTCATAAATAGAAAGCTGACTACGCTCTGAACTGTTCTACGTGAAACTCCAAATATTAATTAAAAAGGGAGTGCACAGAGAGACAGAATACGGATTCCCGAAACGGAAAAACGTTTCCCCGATCCTTTCCCACAGAAATATTTCCCCGAATATCGTCCCCAAGTAACGTCCTTACATAAATTATGAATAGACTCTCCCGACAGGTACAAAGTATGATTCATACGAGGTTGGCCCCCCTAAAACCTTACGATGCATACCAATACACAGTCTTGCCGATAGTGCTGAGTGTTAGTGTATTGGGTTGCCCTCGCATTTCTTATATCGACGGCTGTGATAATTGGCGGAATCAGCGTCCGATAGCGGGATGTCGAGCAGGCGGAACACCATTCCAGCGAAACGATATCAATCAAGAGTTCTTTTCTTTTTCTGGGAAACGTCTATAATAATTCGAATTTTCCGAGGAAAGACCGGACGGAAACCGACGTACCAATTTTCGAGACTCATTTCTGAGTCTATATATTACAAAATACTTGATTTTGTCTCGTCGTGTTGGGATGCTTAGACGGTGGACTGGGCACATTTTGCGGGCGCACATCGCCCGCTTAAAAGCTCGAGATCGGCCGAACTTCAACGTCTTTTGAACCCGTACAACTCTGTCGTCAAACCCCGGCCCCGTATATACTGATTGTGGTTTAAGGCGTATCGGGACGGTCGGGGAAGGAGGAAGCGATAAGGTGAGCGTCGGAGGCGAAGGAGCAGTCGGAAAGGCGTATAATTAATGCCCGCTATTCCTTTCGCAGGGAACTGAATTAAAGGGGAGGTCCTGCCGACAATGGGGGAACAATTAAAACAGACAATGGACAGACCGGGAGCGGGAGATAGGGAAACGTAATTGAAGACGGGGGGTGGGTGGAGGATGGGTTTATTGCATGACGTCTTCCGGAGGGGCGCGATCATCGTTTAATATACAGAACCGGGTCCCAGGTCCCGGGGGATGTCCCCGATCTGGACACGAGGGCGGAAAACGAGGGCAATGTTGGCTATACGAAGGAATAATTGAAATCGTAGGACGTTGGAAACATTCTTCCGCGTACTCCACGTCGTCCATATTCGAAGCCCAGGAGCAGATCGATAGCTAAACGATAGTGTTGATTCTGGTAGGATGGAGAAGACCGAGTTAAAGGTCCTGCACTAGATTGGATGACGTCTATATATCAAGACACCTCAATGTCATGAATTTTTTTCAGAGTCTTCAGAGCCCACGGAAGAAGGATTAATTCTGAATCGGAAGAAGAGGTCAGCTTTAAATTACGAACCAGACCGAAACTTGATGTTCCCTCCACCATTCTCCTAAATATTTATACGTCGATACATCCAGGTAACTTGATGGAGGATTATACATCGGAAGTTATAATAGTGTGTTCTATTCCTTGCACAATCAACCGTTACAACTGCCATATTGTTGCGTAACCTAAGAAACGATGGTATCAACGTCGAATGAACGATCGCTGTTGGGATTTCGTTAGCGTCGAACGATTATTCGTAAATGTTGCGGCGACAATACAGTTTCCTTAACGAAATTGACCGGTTCAGGAACGGGCCGCATAGAATTCGGCTTATAAATCGGGAGCCGGCGTCAACGTTAGCTGCCCCCATCGTATACGAAATAAATCGACATTCTACTCCTGGGGGGTTGATAGAGGTGGGGGGGGGGGAATGGAGAAATTTATTACATCCGCTACCCTGGTCCGAACAGATAAATGGCGAATGATCAATATAGCGGACGGCAACGGGCTTTCCTTCATGGTAGCAAATAGTGGAAATCAGTCGCGCCAACCAGTTGTCGCCAACTAATTTAATCTACTCGCCGAAGATTTTTCCCACAATTGTGAGATTACGACACAGCTTCGTAAAGTATTAAGTACCATAAGAGGAGGGAATGTAGAACTGGTTTCTCTTTCGCCCTCTATTCAATCCTATATAGTCGTTTGGAGCCCACAACACTTAGCTCCTAGAATAAGTGTCAAAAACCACGACAGAAAGTCGAGGAGGATTTTAATTTGTTTAAACCCGCGTTTCCTTCGCCATATTTTTATTCGTTCGCCGGCGTTCCAGCAAGTTGCTTTTATTAAAACAAATATTCCTATGCCGGTTATATACACCAGCGACGGGAGTCAATTAATAGTCGACAAAGAAAGAACGGAGTTGAGGCGGAAAAAAAGAAATGAGCCCGTACCATCGCATGATAGCACCCTCCCCTGCGGGTAGCGGAATACTGCATTGTGGAAAATTCTGAAAATTAATCGAAATCGGCCCGACCCAGATAGGAACCGGAAATGTTATTTATTTAAACCTCGGTGGGGGGTTCGAGGGGGTTTGGAAAGGGTTGATGCGACGGTTGTGCAGGGGGGCGGGATAGAACCGTCGATAATAAAGTTTCGGCGAACGTGTCGGGGCGATTTCGCCTTGGGAGCGACCCTTGTGTACGACCCTTCCCCTAATTTTAATTCGGCCGGTTGGGGTAGTCGGGGGGCGGCCTGAAAAACTGCCCCCGAACACGACATTGGCCCGCCTCTAATATACCTTTATCGAGATTCGAAAACTTTACAGTTTTCGGTACCCCCCGTCCCCCGTCCATCGCAGGTACCGCCCCCTGGTACCGGTCCCCGGTTGTAAATTCGATTGCGACTCAAACAGGATTAGCGGTTTGGACGGGGAAACGTCCCCAAGGACGGGGATTGAATTTTAACCGCGTTTTAATTTATTATCGCCCGCCTTTCATAAAGAAACGCTAAGTCGTTTGTTGAACCGCCGTCGAGTTTCTGTAGACGATCGAGTTTGTGCAACCGAGAAAAGTCGTAAAGTATACGAGGTTCATTCAATTAATACGTCTGGATCCGATTTTAGGTGGAACGTGGAAGTATCCTGTGCCTAATTCGAGACTGAAAGCGAAGATTTTGAGTCCTCGCTACAGAGTCATTCAATACGGAATATAATAGAATTTCGAAATCGGACGCTGAAACCGCTGTGTTCAAGTCCCCGAGAGAATCGATCCACGGCCAACCTCGGCCATGCAGGAATTTTAACCCGGCTTCGAAACGCTGGAAGCTTCATTATTAATGAAACCGAACAGTGCCAACTCCGCATTGCGTAGGGGTAGCCGCATAGCCCCGGCCGAGGCGGAATATCTTCCAGGAGGTGGACTGTTTAAATTTCACGCGAATTTCATACTGTTCCGGGAATCCTCGATTGGGCTTATTTGCCTCCTCATGGGGTCCAGCCATCCAAGGCATTGGAAGACGCAAATGGGGTTGCGCGATAATCCAGATAATTCTGGATAGCAATAATTCAAACCTTTTATGAAGCGTAAATCATGATGTTAATAAAATGATTTCATGATCTTTATTCATAGACAATAGTTCTTATAGTTGTATAGAAACAATTATCGGTGACTGAAATAATTATTTTAGATATCATAATTGTCATTATTCGTATAAACTCTCCTGTAGTAATACTTCTTCAAAATTGCCAACTGACTCACCTGAAAAGAAACATTTAATTAGAGACGATGAAAAAGTATTAATTCCTGAACAATAAAAAGAATTCGAAATATAAAACAAAATTATAAAAAATATATTATTAACGCAACAAATTTTATAACGATCAAAAAATAATTATCTAAATAAATTACTATTCTATCACGGCCTACTCTGAAAATATTTCGATGTCCTTATTTACCCTCTAACGAGCTAAGCGACTTTTCTTATAAATTCATAAACTTCTCTGAAGTACTTGCAAAAGTAATACCGCCTTCACCGGGTTTTTTCAGCCGATCATTTTATTATCTTATTGCAGGCAATAAATTTAAAAATACTGAAGTCGCGGCAACAGTGCGACGCCGCTGCTACAGTGGTTTGCTGGCTGCAGATTTTACAGGATTAGGGCCGGGAATAATTTAATTAGAACAGTAGATATTAGCCTTAGGACAGTAGACCGGTTTTGACGGGAGGCGTTGGACAGTTAATAACCTGAGGCCCTGCACAGGGGGGCGGCGCGTACGCGTGTATTCGTGTGTAGGTGCGGGTATGTTGGCGTTCACGTATTCATATATGCATGGGCCGGGGATTGCGTCACATTAATGGATCAAACGCCGGAACGTCGATGCTACAATCAACACTGGCAGTAATACGCCATTTAACAGTTCATTGAATATAGCTTTAACGACGTCGACGATTTTAACCAACGATTCCAAACAAACCTCATAATCTGAATTATATGTAATTTATATTACAAAAGCGCATGAGTCTTATACAGAGACTCACACAGTTGTTGAACGACAAAACATAGACGTGTTGTAATATTAATATTATATGCTTTAGAGGCCAAATGAATCTAAAATAAACAGAAATGAAACGTGGATGAAAGCTGTTTCTGAAATTAAAATAGTGCAATGATATGGGGAATTTGTTCCTAATCGGAACAAATGGTGGTTATAGCGTAGACGGGAAGATTTATTTAATGTCTGAATTATCCTTACTAAATAGCAGAAATAAGTCCGTGAAGGCGGTATGTGTATTCAGGGTCAGCATAACCTGATAACGGAAGGCGTTTTGTGTATTGCGGAATAGTATACCTTGGAAGCGGACTGGATTCGGCCATTTAGCGATTTTCTGTATTAGACATAATGTATAATGTTTTTTGTATTCGGTGCATTCACGAATATGTCAATAATTGAAATTATATTCATACCGGTCTCATTTTCACTGGTGCCGAGGGAATTTTGCATTCGAGAAGAACAGTATGTAATTTATTATTATCCCCCCACGAAATTAAATAGAATTCCCCCGTATTCATTGTTTTAAATTTAGCAATTTTGTGGCTAAATATATTTAATAATAATAATAATAATAAGGCTTCCAGTGGAAGCTCACATACATAAAAGCATGATGACGTGAGATAATAAGGATAGGGGTCCCGTTTTCATGGCCGAATATATTAGTTTCGGTGGAAGGGTCTCCCCTGTTTGTTTGTGTACATCAATATTAAGCGTACCATTTAGTACCCGTTCTGCAGGTACAATGTTGGTTGCCGGGTAGGGACTGGATCTAGTACCCGCCGACTGTGTGGGCAGTTTAATGTGAAACTGTTTACCTATTGAGGTGGGCCACCTAAACCTATTATAATAAACTCTCCCACGCCTGTTTGTTCAGAATTTCTCACCGCCAGTGCCAATATGAACACCTCCTAATATTAAAATAAATAATACTGGAGTGATTATAAAATTCCTTTGTATTATAATCTAATAATACCGATATCGGTACTTCCACCTCCTTGCTGTAGCTCCCATTGGTAGGGGTGGATAAAGTACTACTGCCTGTTAGCCTTAGGCTCCTAATATCACGGATAAGGTGTTGACTTATGAAGTTGAGTTTGTTTGTACGTTTGTTCAGTGCCCGCGACTGACACAGTAGCTAAGATAAACAAAATGACACAAAAGTACTCCCAACAATGAATTACCGATTTCATGCTTACTACTAAAGACCCTCTTTGACCGACAATCCGACGTAGGCTTAAGCCGATTAACAAAATGCCACCCCCTCTCTCAACTCAAATAAGACAAACACCCCCCAAAAACACAATAACAAGACACGTATATATATACACGACAAAGAGACAACCACCACAGTACAAGTGACGGTGACAGTGCAGTGAGGATGCCCAAAAAACATCCAAAGTGCCAACAGTGACTAACACCGCTACTGAAGATGGCGAGTAGCCGAAACCTGTCTAGCAAAAGACCAAACCAGCGAGAGGAACACACGAAACCTACGGCGTTCCAACCCCTCGCAGACCGCAGAACAGATATTCTAAACTAGTTATTTCTAATATTTCAATTTCTAATATTACCCCCTCGTATTTCTCGAACAGAAATTTGACCAATCCCCGTAAAGGAGTGGGCGTGGACGGGTATTCGCCCGCGCGTAGACCCCGCCTCACCACCCCCCCTACGACCAACATAAATTTAACGACCTGTGCTCCTAATCTGAGTATCCCGTACCCCAGAGGGGGGGGGGTCGTCGGTCGGGGAGTTTACGGGGATGCGGGGCGGGGATGAGGGTAGTTGGGGGGGCCCTGTTTAGATGGCCTAAGAAGATTAGGCAAGTGTTAATTAAAAACGAGGGGGACGCGAGGGGACTCCAGGTGGTTGTGACCGTCGCCAAAGAGGATTATACCACTGCCTCTAGCGACACTACAACCCCAACCTATATAATACTCGGTCATTACACAGCCCTCCGAACCCCCATAACTGGGGGTCTCAGAAATTAAAATATACCAGCGAAAAATATTAATATTTCATCCTGGCTACCGGATATATAGCTGAACGACTGTTGGTCCCACTAGCGGTGAAATATTTACACCGCGTATTGAAACGGGAAAATGAAATTATTGGAATTCACGGAAGCCGAATGAATAAATAATTTCCCAACGGTTATTCATTAAATTGAAAATTCGCATTAATTGCTAGTTGAAATAACTGCGATTTATTGGACCATTGAATCACGACCCAATCCGCTATCATATTACCATTAAATACCGGACAAGTGGGCGTATGTCTGTGCACTGTGTTATTTTGCGCGCTCACTCGATACCCCACTATTGTAATTATTATCATTGGACACAAAGTGGTTTCAGGTACCACTCGTAAATTAAAAAAAAAATATTAACCTGGACATTTTGAGTGGTGAGAGGATTTCAAATGATTTCCGTCTCATACTGTCTGCAACAGTCAAACGACAGAATTTCCAACTCAGCACCAGGGAACGGACCTACTGAAGTTCTATCGAAGTTAACAAAGAAGTTGCAGCATGCTTCACTACATTTACGAATGATAATGTCGACAAGCGAGCGGAGAAAATCTGAGAGATCAACTAGGACCGATAAAGTGATAAGGTTTTTTCGGGATTTAAATGCGTAGTTTTGTGCACACGTAGTTTTCGCACTTCAGAATTCTTTCTCACGTGAAATCCCCGACTGAAAAGAATCGACTTCAACCGCAAATTAGGACTTTTAAGGCCATTACTAAAACGGACATCAAAATTGACCTTAAGTAACTAACTGACAATATACACAGCGATACCTAAACCGACATGGACATACGGTATAGAGATATGCAGTCCCAACGAGACATCCAGAGATTCTAGTCAAAAGTCCTTCTTACCATCCTTAATACTCCCCGGAATGTTTCTAACCGAACAATCCACCATGACCTCAACATACCGACAGTCGACGAAGTCGCAAAATCCCGGTTCCTGAAGTTCCACTCCCGCCTTTCTCCTCATCCTAATCCACTCGTTCAGTCCCTTTCCTCTCTTACCCATCCATTATCCCCTCCCTCGACGGCTAGAGATCTTCTTAGCCCTCAGACCATAATTCTTCCTGTGTCAAAGGTGCCATCATTGGGTGGCTTCTTTTATCACGATATGCATGTGAAAAAAAATACAGACAGCGCTTGTACTAATAACATTCAATGTTGATTGTACAAAATAAAAAAAGGTTAACAAAATATCAGAATACTTTGTTACGGAATTTCTCGCGGTTATTCGTCAAACAAAGTCTGCCTGTTGGGTTTCCTCCCAGGGTTCCTGGGGCGCTGTAAAATTAGAGATTTTTCTACTACACCCCCCCCTTTGCCCCAGAAAGCGTAAAACAGTCTGGGCGTAGACGGCCCGTTTAGAAAACCTTCTTGTTTATTTCCCTCGGGTTAGTTTCAACACCCCCCCCCCCCCCAAATAAAACAGGTAACGGAGTGATAAAATGTTCGCCCCCCCCACCCATCGACCGTTTTCTTTTATCTCGGAACGTGTTATATCGCGATTTCTCTCGAATCGACTCAAGCCCCGGCCGAGGTTTTCGGAAACCGTTTGAGGGGGCGGCGTAAAGAGAGTTCGATTTTATCGTGGCTGTGGAAAATCGAAAGAAGAATAGAATATTATCGGTTATAAATTGCCCTTTTTCAATTTCCCCGTTATGTGACACGTTGCGGGACGATGTGATAGGATCGTCGGAGGGAAAACAGGGAACATAAGAAGAGAAAATAAATGTTGGAATTGTAAACATCGCCGAAAACCTCATTATCATTTTCGAAATTGTGGAGATTCCAGGAGTAGGCTTGAATCTTTTTTATATATAAAACAGCGTATTATTTGTTTATACGGCTGTTTAACATCTGTACAAACAAATAAATATAGTTTAGAATACCTGTTTTGTAGTATCCGAGGGGTTGGAATACCGAAGATTTCGTGTGTTTCTCCTCAGCATGAGGAGACAGAATATAGCCTAATTTTGGTTCAACCACCTGGTATAATCGTACCTAAGCACGGATGTGACATTTTCAATTCTCATTGTTTTATATCAGAAATTTGATTCGAGAATGTGGGTATTCCATTCTTGAAACAGCTTGCACCCTCATTCTTTCTGCATCTACCCCAATCTTTAGGCCCGATCTTTCACTATTCTGATAATAATTCCTCTCTGAAAATATAAGGTCGGTTGAGGCGGTGAAAAAGTGGAGCATTACTTTGAATTTATACAGAAGAAAATTCCGGTCGACGACAGTGTTTCATATTAAAACAACCATATGGCAATGGGCCAAAGGTGTGAAACACGGAGTGTTGTCCAAATTTATTTTATACGCATCACTCTGACGGAGCACCGATTTGGAAACAATTTGCGGGCCTTACTGTCGATCGATTGTCCGGAAAAACCGAAAAACGAGTTGTTGTTTTTCTCCGGGCGCTCTACCCGAGAAGAAAAATTCTTTTCCAACGCGAAAATCAGCGCCGAACCAGTAATTGGGAGGGGGCGAGGGAGAGGGGGGAGTCGTCGCCATCGCTTTCTCTTTCGCATTTTCTTTTTCTGCGGCGGGAAAAATGCTTTCCGGTAAAACTCGAGCAAAACAAAGGAGCTCTGTTTCGGCTGGCGTGGGACAAAGGCAAAGGCCTTCCTTCACAGAGTCTTTTAGAGAGTTCAAAGTCTCCTGATATCCTCCTTCATCATTATATATATATATATATATATATATATATATATATATATATATATATAAATTTCGCATTGTCACTGGAAGTGTAAAATATAAAGCACAGTCTAATTGGCTAACTCGACGTGTGTTTCGTAAAAATCGAAAACTCTCTAGTCAAAGCCGAAAACGGTCTAGCTGTGACCAAACCAGCGAGAGGAGGCAGAAACACAAAAATTCTACGGCATATAGTTAAAGTGCGTGAAACTATTACAAATGCGATATGAATGAAATTAAATAAACAACAAATAAAAATATAAGTTTTGAACACCTGTTATGCCAGAGTGGGTGCCCTACTGACAAAAAGTGTATGCCGTTCTCATCGGTTTCTTTAATTTTGAATTAGCTATTTGTAAATAAATTAAAGAGTCTTTCGGGGCCCATTCATGGTGGAACGCGAGCGCCAAAACGGATCGGTGGCCGGTTGTAGTGTTTGTAGTGGGCGGTCGAACAATGACGAGAGCCCGTATATCTGTCTCATACATCGAGCGTAGCTCCCACCGGCGCCGCCGTCGCCCTCCCTTTCGCCGGCCCAACCGACCCCACTCATTGGGAAACGCGGACGGACCGAAACAAACAATGGGATCCGCCGAAAACGGTTCCCAACAATGAGCGGATTACCGAGGCTGTCCGCGCGGCCAAAACAGCCCTTTTGTCCGCCCAAGATTCCCCCCACGCGCCAATCCTAAAACCCACGATTTCCGGCGGAAATTGGACGATTCAATTTTTAAATATCCGATCAATGCGCCGACAATCGAGTGTCTGACGGCGATTGGGCGACGATTCCGACGGCGGGAGGATTTTTATCGTTGACAGTGGGCCATTGTATCTCCCCCGAATTGATGGGAGAGCTCCCACCGAAAGAGGCTATCGCCAAAACCTGGATTTATACTGACAATAGGCTTTTACAGGCTATGGCCCTGGGGACGACTGTTGCTAACTTGTCCTTTAATACGAGCGGTAAAAACTGCTGAAATCGATTGGAGAAATAACACTGCTTGTCGACTGATATTAGGTCCAATTTTTTTTATTATGGACAATCTTGGACGGATTATATTCCTTTGGCATATATAACAAGATTTATTTTTTACTCATTTATGGAAGAATGAGAGGAGTGAAGAAGAGGGATGAAGAAAAAACATCACGAAGGATTCGTTGTACTTAGCTGTACAATGCTTGTCGTCGAAAGAACAACATAAATCATCAGAAAATTTTCTAAAAATTCTAAAAATTTTCCTTCAATTCATAATTTGAATTGATTAATGGAGGAGGCCGTATAACTCTATTATAAACTCTATAAAAAATAATTATTATAAGAATTATTTTAAAGTAAATCAATATAATGAAATTGGATTTTTTAAACTTTTTTTTGCACAATCAACCTTTACAGTTATCGGTTCAATTGATACATGTATATTTTTCACGTGTTTGTCTCGATAAAGAAACCACCCAGTGATGGCGCTTTTGACACGATTTAACTACTGTCCGAGATGATCTCTGGGCCGTCGTGGTGGGGATAGTGGATGGGTAAGAGGAGAGGGACTGAACGAGTGGATTGGGATGAGGAGAAAGGCGGGAGTGGAACTTCAGGAACCGGGATTTTGTGACTTCGTCGACTGTCGGTATGTTGAGGTCATGGTGGATTGTCTGGTTAGAAACATACCGGGGAGAATTAAGGATGGTGCGAAGGACTTTTGATTGGAATCTCTGGATGCGGGCGATGTTGGATGTCTCGGTGGAACCCCATAGCTCAATACCATATGTCCATGTCAATTTGTTACTTAAGGTCAATTTCGATGTCCGTTTTAGTAATAGCCTTAAGAGTCCAAATTTTCTGTTTAAGTCGTTTCTTTTGAGTCGGGTGTGGGGATTCCACGTGAATGAAATTGGATAGCAGAAAAACCGTGGTGTATCACTCCCGCATGCGGATACATTATCTCATTTATGCATGGCTTATCCCGCAAGAATGTAGAGATTGAAATAGATTGTAAAACCGCGTCCGATACTGCCTCCAGAAATATGAAATTTCTAGAAATTAAAAGGGGAAAAAGAAAATTCCCCGGTCTTAGCGGGGGTCCCGTGGAGCTTCCGAATTAATATTTTCCTAGACGCTCGCTGCGGTGGGATCAGAGAAACCCTTGTTTCATAGGCTGTAGCGGTGGGGGGTTGAAAACAGGGGCAAGAAATGAACACAGAAGGTTCTGTTTTTTTTTTTGGGCCCGGGCCGGAGTTCCCTTGGGGGGGGGGGGGTGCGGAATCAAAACTCATCAAGAGGCGGCCCCACCACACCCACCGGAGGTATAATTCTGGCCTCATTTAAAATGCATTAATGTGATCCCGGTGTCGCACGGCCCTTCCACGCCGCCGCGCAAATGAGAGCCAGAAATGAAAATACAGACACACACCACACAGAGGCAAAAAAGGCGAAGGACAAAAGGGGACAAAGAAAAGTAAAGGAGTACAAAAAAAACGGGGCGGCGATGAATTTCAACTGTCCGACAAACTGGGAGTCTCCGCCAGAACCCTAGGATTCAGCGGAAAACTGATCCATTGAACAACCCAAAAAATTTTGAAAATACTGAAAAAAATCCGTTTTAATTAGATGACGCAGATTATGACACAAAAATACCCCCCTCTTACGGGAACACCGAAAAATTGTATCCCCCCGACCTCTCAAACAGCATCCTAACACTGTGTGTACAAAGTTCCGTCATTACACACTCACCTGAGATTATATTACCCCGCGGGGTCTAACAATATTGCGTAATCCCTCGACAGAAAACCCTCTCCGTTGGAACCGACACAGCGTGCGTTAATAATATCTCCGGCTGTATTGTACGGAACGAGAATATCATTTAATGTAATATATGAAATGGATTCAAAAACCGGCCTTATAATGTAGGCAGGTAGAATTTTTACTGGCGCGTTTGAACGGAAATATAAAAATATCCGGAAAGGGAGGAGATTCGTTTTAATTGAGAAAAAAAGAATAGGTGAGACTAACTACTGCTCTAACAGTCGTTTGAGTTGAGTAAATTAGTTAAGTAAGTTAATTAGTTTTTAGTATCTAAAAAAATAGTTAGATGGCGTAAAAAAATATATTCACTTGTAATAGGGAGGATAATTATCGGCAAGCGGTAACGGCGCTGATACTAGACCCGCATTGCAGGAGTGTGTTACGGGTTTCAATAAAGCGTTTACCAGGGGTTTAACCGTATTCGTATCGTTTCAAATAGTGTCTTCTTAAATAGAAAAACGAGCGCCTATTAATTTTGTCAACGTTTGAGGGACAAGGATAAGGGGCGGGGGGGGGGGGAGAAAATTTAATTCGCCCATTAGTGACGACAGTGTGTAGGTGTCAACCTTATACGGGGAACTTTCAGAATACGGTTGATGGGGTGTAGGAGGAGGAGGAGGAGGAGGCGGCTCGTTACTTATTCACCGGGAGTTGTGTAAGGAGGCCGGGCAGGGACACACACCCTTTAATTAGCACAACTAATTACCGCCGAGACATCTCAGACGGTAGGCGCGAAGACATAATTGGGGTAAGCGGGATAAGGGCGCCATGAGGGGATTGGGAGGGGGTCATCGTCACTTTTCCCTCCGACAACAAAGTGCCCTCCTTTTTCGGCACCAAGCGTCCCGCTATCTGGACAAGAAAAATATGATTGGCAGTTTGCACTTTATAATAATTATTAATTGTACCTAATGTTCGGTGCAACCCATCTTGTGCGCAGTTGAGCCATGTATATAATAAAACTCCATCGCCAGACATTACGGATATATTACAAGGTATAAAATATTACAAATATACGAAAATTAAGCTAGGACAATAATTTCATTAACTAATTGGCACTGTTGACCACTGAGGGAATAAGTTATTCAACTAGGAGCTAGATTCAGGATATACATCTCATTACTACTGAAACCTTGATTACAGAACTGTAACAGCCGAATAAGTTTATAGGAAATATGTATTGATGCGTCAAGTAAATTGTATTTATGTATGGGCTCGATGTTTCCCATACGTGAGACTCGTTGAACTGTTTCCATTGAGCGCTTACAAATACATCGCCTGTTTCGCTGAATAACATCCCCATCTAGTCGATCCACAAGAAGAGTGATTGAACTTGTAATATATATACATATATATATATATATATATATATATATATATATATATATATATATATATATGATAGCATATTGTATGGACAAAACTACATAATAAGACTGTTTAATATTATTTTATGGGGTTCCGCCAAGAAATCCAACATCGCTCGCATCCAAACATTCCAGTCAAAAGTCCTTCGTACCATCCTTAATGCTCCCTGGTATGTTTCTAACCAAACAATCCATAATGACCTCAACATCACTGAATTGCGTCGAGTGAAACAAGTGAAACTAATCATAGAAACCGCAATTATACTTATAAGTGGCATATAGTTTATTGTACAATAAATAAAGTTAAAAAAAAATTAATATTATTTACAAACATTTAAATTAGTATCTGAATGTGGTTTTGTTTTAGAAAACAATGTTTTTCTTAATCTAATTGGTCATGCTCCTTTGTTGGCAAATCTAGTACCAAAGTGATTTCAAAATCGTACACACTAGAGACAACTTAGTGGTTCAGCTTTCGGTTGGAGTGTTTGCGTAACAGCTCGTTCGGTCTGGCGCCCGTCAGCGCGGCTCATGTGGTGTGTGCGCGCGTGTGTGTGTTGAGCAACAATGGGAGAGCGCGAACAATTGAGGGGTTGGGCGTTATCGGTGGGGGGGGGGGATGTGAATTGAGGCCGGGGTTGGGGCATTGTGAAGGGGCGTCCCGAACCGCCGCAGACCTCACTATCGGGGTAGGTGCGCACCACCCCCTTACTGCCCCCGTACTCCTTATCGCCGGCTTAAACAATCGTCGGGCCGCCTTTCAAGACCCGCAACGCCGACAGTATACCCGGACGTTTCGGGAACGGAAGGGTACGCGGAGTAATCGTCGACACATAACAAATACTCCACCCGCAATCAACCTTTCGCAGGTATTGTCCTGAAGCGTGAAAGAATCACTCTGATAGATAATTTTCAGATACCAGGTTGTTTTGGAATATCATAAATATTGCGCACTTTTTACCCGAATATAGCACGAACTTGTTTCGAGGCAGGAATTGTTCAAAGCTCACTGCGCACTACGAAGAAGATGAACCGTGTTATCGGGGTCTATATGGGATATTGAGAAATTGAAACATAATATTCGCCTTTCAGAATAACACATAGCACATTTTCGCTTCCAATTTTAATACGAATAATACAATTTCATAAATGCCAAGTAATTAGACTCCTAGTTATCAGGTTGCGCTCTTCAATAGTAATATTCCATAACAACATTGCATTTGTAAACAGAATAAAAATACGTATTCAGTTTATTTATGAATTCTTAAAATTCTTGAATTCCATGTACATTATTGCATTTCTCAACAGAAAAGCTCATTCATTCCGTTGTACACATTAGAAAGCAATAATTAATTAAACCAAATGTTTAATTTTTAACTGTGTTATTTACACTTTGCAATTCTTCAATTACTCCTTCAGCAGAGTCACATTACGCGACGAGCTCTTCGTATATAAGTATGGCGCCCAGTTTGGTTAGCCGGACAATTTTCAACGCCCGCCCCTTTATCTAATCTCCGGGGCAATTTTTTCCCCCTTTATATTTAGGAAACACGGAAAGGGGAAAAAAAGAATTCCCCCACTCATAAAATGTTTACCCTACCCCTCCGCCGACGACCGTGGTCTCACCTAACAGAATGGAGCGGGCCGCGGGTGGGAGGAAGGTTTAATTTAAACCGTGATCCTGCATAAACCGTTTTGCATATATCTACTCGGTGGGAATGGTCGTGGTAGGGGGGTCGGGTTGGGAAGGGACCCCACCTCATCAACCATGAATATTCTGCGGGGCCCGACGATTCGAACCCCAACCGACCCCAAGGCCGTACCCCCACTCCTACCCCTATAGTGATAAGATAGGGGTACTCACCCCCCGGGCGATACCGTCCCGGGAGGGGGTAGAGGATTAACATTCAACAGTAGGGTTCGGACCAATATGCTTCCTTACGTTAATCGCTTTATTCGCCGAACGTTTCCGAAAGCCGGCACGTAGTTCTTGTTCCTGGAATTCGTTACTTGCGCACTTCAGAAAACGACAACAGTAAACAACATCTTATAAATTGTAAATGTAGACCAAAAAATGATAAATTATAATAATACATTTAAATTAAGTAGCCCAATGATTTACTCGAGGGTCCTCGAATAGGACACATCCAATTTTAATGTCTTACGTACTTCATTCTTCATTTTCAACTGTTTTGACATCTCACCCAGTCAATAGAGTACGTCAGTGCACTGTAATTAGTTCATGGTGATAAAATTAAAACGGTATTTAATTCAACTTATTTCGCCTACTACAGAAGTACATACTAATTGCGATGTTTCTGTCGTGGATACTCTTATGCAAAACAGTCGCTATTTAGGACAGAGATAAGCCTTTCCAGCATGAAGCGAGTAAAGCTATAATTATATACCTTAATAAAACTATATTTTTAGAATTTGTTACCGAAATTCTAACGAATTCGATACTAATCTACTAACTGTAAATTCCCTGTATAAGTGTAATATTAGTTATTAAGAAAATATTCAAGGGTCTCCCATTTTTTTTTGTGAACAAGGGGCGCGACCTCTTGTTTTATCCGCCTGTACACACTTACCTTGTACTTGGCGAAAGGGGAAAGTTTTAGCGACAATTCGCAACTGAAACCGGTTTAATAAGACAAGAAAGTAGATGCAGAGTTTCGGCTTTAATTTGGGTAAAAACTTTTATCTCCAGTCCCCTCTTCCCTTCGCCGACCCTTCTTTGTAATCCGACCGTATTTTCCTCCGCTGGTCGCTTCTTACCTGTTACTCCGAGTAAACAAGACTCTTCAGCGCGGCAACGGTTTTATCGGGCAAACAAAAATTTAATCGCTGTACCCCCTACCTAAACTCGAAATAGCTTAAGCGACAATTGACTGGGGATATGAAAAGACGGGCGAAAATTCCACCTCGCTTTACCCGAACAACGCTACAAATAAAGTATACCTTAAAGATGATGTGTTGTATTTTCGTTACATCGGCTCCTCAGCCAAGGATATAATAACCTTCTTAAATCACAATACACGGGAATACATTTTAAAAAATATATTTTTGTCAGAATCCCCATACCCGACTCAAATGAATCGACTTAGACCGAAAATTTGGACTTTTAAGACCATTAAGACTAAAACGGACATCGAAATTGACCTTAAGTATCAAACTGACAATATACAAAGCGATACTTAAACCGACATGGACATACGGTGAAAAAAATTCATACAGCATATGTACTTATAACATTCAATGTTGATTGCACAAAATAAAGAAAGGTAAAAAAAAATTTTGTCGGAGTTATTGTATTTAAGAGTCGCCTATAAATTGACCAAAAATTCGACAGTTTGCGCTTATAACCTTTAACCCTTTGCACTCGTATGTCATAATACATTTTGTCGGTACCATACATTACAAAATTATAAAATATAATGTTTCATTTTTTTGAAATATCTTACTTATGTTTATTAAGCTTCAATCAATTTAGTAAACAATAGATCTATTTGAATAGGCATTGTTATATAAGGATTTTATTCACACACAGAATTTTATGTTCGAATCTGTATTTTTAGATTTTTTTTTCAAATCAATTTCACATTCATTATCTTTTTTACATGTCGGTTTCTTACTATTTTGTATTAACTACATTATTTTTTATTCTTTTATATAATTCTTAAAAATTATTAGTTATTCTAATACATACAGTACAGATTTTTACTTTCCCTGGCCAACCTGCTCTCTAAATCAAAAAAATAAATTTTTTTTGTAAATATATATGTTGTTACGAAATATGTTACTATAAAAATGTTTTTGTTTCGATAGAATGTGAAAAAAAAATCCGAGTTGATAGATAACATACTTAAATATTAATAAGAGTACAGTGTAATACAATTAATATACGAGTGCTAAGGGTTAATATATAACTTATTTTCTAGGTCAGTTAAATCCGATTTAAGTTTGAAGAAACGAAGTTAAGTCGAGATTTAGCCCCTTCCCCAACCCCCGCCTGGGGCTTGAACTCAGAAACAGTTTTAATGTTTTCCGGGCATGTCCTCGCCCCCTTTAATCAAACGACTTTTAAGGAGGCGGGAGGGGGGCGCTGGCATGACGCTAACCAATAAACAATAAATGTATCGTTTCGGTTTCCTCCTCGTCGGAGGGCGAATATATAATTCGCGTGGAAAACGGGCCTACGGCGGACGCCCCGTAGACATAAATTTAAAGCAAATACCGCGCGCCTTATCTGTTCGAACACGCCAAGGACTCGGCCTCCCACCGCCGGAGCGTCCTAAATATTCATTCCGGGAAGATTGGTCGTGAGGGCGGGGGAGTTTTCCCTCCGCCGCCGCCGCCGTCTTGATAGCGGTGAAAACCTCGACACCCCCGAAAAAAGAAAACCGGAAAACATCGGAAATGCGGGAACGCTCATCTGTTGATTCTCGGCGTCGCCATGTTATAATCAACGCATTGATCTATAACGAGGGTTCTTTAGATTTTACTTCGGTTAGCCGGGACAGGTAAGGGGTTGAATTATCCTGGAATCCTTCCAGGATTTTTCCTGCGTCTGGAAACTGAAGATGGAACCGTAAGTGTGCCTCGGAGGGCATCCACGCGTACGGGGCACAAACCTTTCCATAGGCGTTTGCTCAGATGGTTTCCTAACACGGGAAAAATCCAGAAATAGGTGGGAGTCAACCCCTCTTCTTCCAACAGTATTACGCTTCCAAACCGGAACTTAGTTTGTGATAATAAATAAATTGTCGCAGGTATATTGAAAAAATAGGATTGAATAAGTCCTAATAACATTCTTTCTCCATACAGGATGATTGCCGTTTTTTATTTATAATACAATTTCACGATATAGATTGGTTAATAGTTTAGGTTTTCAATTTGTTTTCTTTAATATTACCGAATTTCTGGTTGGTGGCGACTCCGAACGGTACCGGTACACGTTGTAAAAACCGGCCGAAAACAACGAACACAGTAGCGCGAAGAAAATCCGTAAGAGTGAAGACTGAAAACGCGCACTGATAAGACAAAGCCCCGCAGGGTCAGTTAAGGGCCCCGTTTGAGGGTCTTCGCCCGCGCACGGCTTGAGTTTCAATCACTAACCGCCCACCGCCTTCTAAGGTTTCGCACTTCTCTGAGGTCCTAATTAGCTCCGCAGGCGTTGGCCAGCATACTGAACACGACTCGATTAGCTTCTAAATCCGGCCTAAAAGACCTTACGCTATCTTATAATTTATAGTCCCAAAATTGCGACATTTTTCTGAGGACCTAATAATGGGTGATAAATCGAGGAAATCTAATTTGGAGTTAAAAGACCTCCCCTCAAACCTTCCGATGCATTCTGTCTTCACAGCTCGCATATCTAAATCGTAAATTTTAATACACAAACAAGCTCCTTCTCACTGGAAAGGTTAAATTGAGAAGAAAAACAACGTTGCAACATTCTGATAAATCAAAAAAATACCGTGACAACGGGGGAATGCAGATTCAACAATATTTCTTCCAATAACTTTGGAGCCAACAATACAGGACAGACATTTCATTTTGTATTTTTGAGAAAAAAATCAATGTTTTTCACATGAAGTCAGGGCCTTTCTTTGCGGATAGGTGCAACAGTCGATTTCGCCACGGAAAGACAAACTGGATTTTTAATTAATTAAATATATCGAAGAAAAAAATTACGCGTATAATATTCCTTGTCTGAAAGGAATTCAGAGTTCGGAAAATTTTAATTTAATTCGAATTGTTCAATATTAAAAAAAATCAGTTTTCTGATTGGTTACTTAATTAGGCGGAATGATACAATTGCCTAAATTTAATCTATATTCAACTTTTTATACAACCAAACATCTATAATTATATTTTAACTCCTTGGCAATAAAATATAGAAGCCCCTAAAATCAGTGAAACTGTAAATTAAATTGTATTGAAGAAAATGAAACGATATTAACTCAAATTAAATAACGCTGCAGAAAACGCTCAGTGAACCGGGACAGTAATTTAGATATTGTTCTCGGAAAGGGCGACAGTAACAGTTCCCGCAAGGGCAATAAATTGTCCCAGATGCAAGTTGTTCCGCCGCCGCACACTTCCCCCTGCACAGGGCAGCTTGTCTTTCTTCAACACGTGTTGCCGACCGCAGCTTCAAATCGGATTCAGTTACTGAGTCCGCGGGAAATTTCACAGCTCCGAAGAGCTCTATATTCGACAGCCTCGAGTAAATGGGCGTCCTTCAAATATGCTCGCGAAAAAATAAAATACATTAAAACATTATCACGGGAACTAGGACCTATTGGTTTACTTAATTTTATCCTCGCTAATAAAGAAACAAAATTATACTACAATTTTTATCTCGTAGGTATTATTTAGAAGTAGTAGGAACAGTTGTGAAACATCACAATTTCTCATTGATAAAGAAAAATAAAGGAATAGATCCATCGAATGGGACTAGTTTTCTTTTGATATTTCTTAGAGAGGCCAACAGATTTTTCAATGTTAAGTTTCATTACGTTTGGATTGATTTCTCCAATGCCACCGTTATATTTTATCCATTCAATATTGTGCAAGAAGGAAAAAGTACCACGGCTTTCTACCGGATTTATAAGACCGCGGAAGATAGGAATTTGTGATCTGATCGATGGATACTTCATTTTGGATACTTCAACGATAGGAATATTATACCTAAAAATGTTTCGGGAAACGCTTTTTTTCTTCTCACTTCCCGCGCCGAATGCGGTTTTTATTGAGGTATTTCTATTGAGTAGCAATACCTCCAAATAATAATATTCTCTCACAATAATTTTGATGTAAGTTTAATCTAAAGCACCTAAATATTTCTGGCGTATTTGTATTTTGCAATTGATGCCAGAATCGTACTGTTGCAGTTTATATTACGTAAGAATTTTTCATGAGTACCGTTCATTAAAATAAAAATTGTTACACTGCTAAAAAAATCATGCCCTCAAGAAGATTTTGGGGAGAGAAGATTTTTGAGAAGTGGACAGTAAATAATAAAATAGGTAAGTAGGTTCCTCAGTGTCAGATTCAGCGTGGCAATCGAGACTTGAAACAAGGGATTGGTCGGAGGTAGACACCGGTCAGAAAACAATTTGTGAATTCGGGAGATGGATCCGGACAGCGTTTAGCCTCTGTCCCATTACCATTAAAGCGGGATCTGGAATAATTTTTGCCCGGGACGAGTTGGCGGAAGACGTGATCTGGGCGCTGAACAACAACCTGATTGAGGCCCTCCCCCTATACCCAGCTGAAAAATAGACGGGCTTAAAATCTGAGAGGGGGAGAAGGGGAATTTAAGGGTGGACGCGGGAAAGGGGGTGGGTCCTGTCAATATTTTAAAACTCCACCCCCCCCGCCCCAAACGCTTTCCGGTCTTATCCCTTTTTGGCTCCCGTCTCAGTCTCTTGCCCGGTTTTCCATCAAAGCTTTCCATAGCCGGAGCAGCGGCAGAGAAACAACTAATTATCAACCTGTTAACGACGCGTTCTCTTTGGCGGGGAGGGTGGGGGGGGAGGGTGGCGGTGTTAATTTGTTTTTGAAAGCAACTAACACTTCCGACCCCTCCCACGGTCCTCCTTGCACCCTCCACCGCCGCCCTATTTCACCGTCCCTCATCGCTCAGTCTCGCCGGCCGAAAACGGGCTGCCGTGTAGGACAAGTTTTAATTAAAGTATTTGCTTTTGACAGGGCGATCTGCCTCCGAACCCCCGTCACACATGCCCGAGAGCCTTCAACCGTGGGTGACACCCGCGCACTGAAAGGTCCCCGCGATGGACACGGCCCGACCGCCATTTTACACCGCTCGCCTTTGAACAGAACTCTAAATATACTCCGGAAATATTTATATTATAACAACAAAAATATTAGTTTAACATACGTGTTCTGTGGTCTGCTAGGGGTTGGAATACCGTAGATTTCGTGGTTTTCTGTCTCCCCTCGCTGGTTTCGTCCTTTAGCCATCTTCAGTACAGTGTTAGTCACTTTTGGTACTTTGAAAGTTTTTCGGGCATCGGTCACTGCGCTCACTGTCACTTGTACTGCCGTATATTTGGAAGTCAGAGCCTAATAGTTGTGACCAGTCGTGCGATCAAATATATATTTGACCGATAATCCGACGAAGACTATATAAATAAGACAAACAACATCCCTCAAAAACACAATGACAAGACAATGTATACACGAGACGTGGTGAGCAGTCGAAACCTGTCTAGCGAAAGACCGAACCAGCGAGAGGAGACAGAAACATACGAAATCTACAAAAAAAATATTACTTTTTCTTTCCACGTTTACTTATTTATTATTTCCACATCTACAAAACACGTGAGTATCAAGCGGAATCTCATTTAGGAGAAAGTTTTATCTTCCGTCGAATTTCCTGATTGTTTTCCGAAATTAGTTTGGATTCTAGTATTCAGTCGTACCTGATGGCATTTATCGCAGGATATTTTTTCGTCTAATTACCGGAAAAGGGCGGTGGGCAACATGATCGAACTACTCGAAAAAAAAATAAGCGATAGTTATTTATTTACTACAGTGATGCAAAATCCACGGATATTTCCGCGGTATCGGCAAACAGGAGTTTTAGTCGTTATTCCAAATTAGAGAATTTGACACTGCCGACTCACGTGACAATCATTTTCAAACGTTTCCCCTGTAAAAAAAAGTGGAATAGTTACCTTTATCTGGCTCTGTATTTTTTTATAATGTAAAATAAAAATCGTCACATCTATACGATCTGCTCAGTATAAGAATATGTCACAGTGAAACCCATTCAAACGGCCCTACAATATTTAGCATACGGCTAAATAGTTCTACAGGATTTATGCGAACTCGATACTTTGTTTCAAAGGGCGCGTTTAGAATTGCCCGGAGCAAAATCTATTTAAAGCCGGTTGGCACATGGACTGTCCGCCTGTTTGTAAACAGACTAAAAACTGCCGACCGACCTGTCCCAAGTCACAGGATTGCCAAAACATTTCTTTTTCTCCCGAAATACTTTGCCGAAATAGGTTCGGGGTAAATAAAATATTCGAGAGTCATGACTTAGAAACTTCGAGACGTAAACTGTGCTTTTGGTTTTTAGTCCAGCGAAAAGAATTAGCTGTCGATCCGCTCTCGCTGCCGGGGTTTATCATGACTAAGAAAAAAACTACTCCAATTTTTATTCAAATTAACCTTATACCTGATTTCCCAATAACTCATTCTCGGTTTCCCATTAGTGATGGATTTATCGCCCAGAATAGGCTTTATACAGATATAAAATTCCCGACAAATCGCTGTGAAAGAAGATTTCACATTTCTCTGTCACGCGAGGGCATTCCGCTTAATAAGTTAATTAAGTTGAAATACCCGCTGTTCCCAACTCGAGACTGGAATCAACTTTACACTTTTTCATCACGCCTTCTGTACACCCACTATGGGGCAGAAAATGATTCGAATTAAACGTCGTTACATTGTCGGTCATAAAAATAAAATCTGTCCTCTCGATCAAAAATTTATTTATACACCCTTTCGCCCCGGTTATTTCGGACCGGGCGCCCGGCTATATTCCTGGATTTTAAGTGGGGGCCAAAACCGATTGAAATTACCCGTTTATCGGTTGGTCGGGGGGCCCTCTCAAGTCTAATGGGGCGTCGTATCACCCTCGGGCCTCGGGCCAAATAAGTTTTAAGGTATCTCCCCGGGTACATAATCCCATCCAGAGGCCGTGTTCTATCTGGGGAACCTTCGAATTCGTTATAATTAACCCGGCTCCATATTAGGTGCGGATAGGGGCGGCCCCGGTCCCAATCACTTTTCACTCCGTCCCATACTCGACCATTTAGTAAACGGCCGAGATATCTAAAATATAAAATAGTTTCAACTCTTGAGAAGTAGATTATAAAAATCTATCCTTTGTGTGGGGGCAGAGGGTTGCAAGTAATATGTCAAAATAATTGTGGAGGGTATTTGTTTTAAATTCGTTGCGGCAAAGAATATTTAAGTATTCCGCAGTATTTTTTTATTTTGTACAATTTACATTGAATGTTATAATTACAAATGCTGTATGCATTTTTTTTCACATGTATTTCGTGATAAAAGAACCACCCAATGACGGCACTTTTGACACAAGAACAATTATGAACTAAGGGCTAAGAAGATCTCTAGGCCAGCGGTGTTTAAGCCGACGCGGGGGGGATAACGGATGTGTAAGAGAGAAAAGGGACTTCGTCGACTTTCTCGACGCGTGAGAAAGAATTCTGAAGTGCGAAAACTACGTGCGCACAAACATATGCAGTTTAATCCCGAAAAACCCTTATGACTTTATCGGTTCTAGTTGATCTCTCAGATTTTCACCACTCGCTTTTTGACATTATCATTCGTTGATGTAGTGAAGCATGCTGCAACTTCATCGTTAACTTCGAAAGAACTTCAGTAGGCCCGTTCCCCGGCATTAAGCACTACCCGACCGGGGAGCATTAAGGATGGGAAATCGGCTCTTTCTACTTCTCGGTAGGAGGGGACTTAAAGAAAGTGTCCGATGCGTTTTTTCCCATAGCTCTATACCGTATGTCTGTGTCGGTTTAAGTATCGCTTTATTGTCAGTTTGTTACTTAAGGTCAATTTTTATGTCCGTTTTATTAATGGTCTTAAAAGTCCAAATTTTCGGCTTATTGGGATTCCACGTGATTCTGCAGAAGGAATTTCCTGACAGCGCCGGACGTTTTTCAACCGATGACCACGTGGGGAGTTCCCTAAGGACCTTGAACGGTTACATAATTATTGATGACAAGTTAATTATTAATATCAGTGTAAACAAGGGGAGGGGTCCGACCGAACTAAAAGGTCTGTGATAAATGGTTCGAGTCCAACTTGCCTCCCCCGACCGTGGAATTAATTAAGGGTAGGGGGGGGCTTCGCTAGGGGGATGGGAGAGTTCTGATTAATGGTTCGGCCGTGTCCCTAGATCCAACCCCCCGCCTCCCTCCCAACCCTCTAAACCTAAGGCACACCACCCCTGAACCGGGGCACGAGCTTCCTTCTCAATCTCGGTATTAATTTTCGAAACCCGCAGAAATATGAATATTCCAGAAAACGGCCGTCCAATTTTTTGTCGCTCTTTTTTTTTGTTTCTCATCCGCGGTGTTTTGTCGCGAAAATGAAAACAATGGGGCCGGCGAAAATGGACGAGGGGAAAGGCGGTATGGAGGGGGCGGGGGGGGGTGGTTGGACTGAAAATTAAACGGGAAGTATTACGAACACTGCGGGCGGAAGAAAGGGATCCGTCCCTTCGACCCCGAGCGGATCGTACTTGAAACCCGATTTTCACTCTCACTCCACGAGGAACACGAAATAATAAAAATAAATTTACAGTTTCAAATTATACGCCCGAGAGGTAAACTGATGATGGCGAGAAGCCAAAAGCGGTCTAGCGCAGGACAAAAATCAGCTAATGGACAGTTTTTTGTTTTCTTTTTTGGAAGTTCTGTTCTCAATACTGTCTGGCGACTAGTTAATGGAAGCAGAAAGTAAGTAGTGGAAAACCGTCAACTCTTACACTTTAGAAAACATAAATTTTACTTCAGATAATCAGGTCAGTTGTGGTAACATACTTTCACAATGTGCCAAGCGATTCGATAAAGAAAATTAAAATTCTTTTATTCGATGGAGCATTCTAACATATTAAAGAAACATTTGATTTATTTAACCGGATCCAGATCCAGAAAAATTATGTGTAATTATAAAAAAAAATTATACTAATACCTTTCACCAGTTACAAGGTCCTTTCTGACCAGGACTTTGGAAGCCGAGCCTACAGTTCCAATCGCATTATTCATCGCGCCAATACAGTTCCCCGGAGTTATCTCAGTTTACCCCCCACGTTTATCGACTCCCGTATGCATAATTTAGCATACGGAGCTTCCGATTTTCCATTCACCCATAAAAACATCGCGGTCACACTTTCGTACCAAGATAACGGAGGCAGTTCCCTGACTAAAAACACGCTGTAGGCTCGCGATCATTAACCGGGTATTTTCGAATATTCGAATCATTATTTATTTCAGTATTGCGAATCTGACATATTTTCTCCCTCGAGAGAAAGAGAGAGAGAGAGAGAGCCCGCGGCTGAATTATTACAGCCAGAGGTTTGCCTGTACAGTAAACATAAAATAACATTTACAACAATTACGGCTTAGGTCGAAAGGATTTTCTCCACTTAAGGCTATTTGCATATTTTAATTCTCAAGTAATTGTGCCGCTAGGACCCATTACCGAACGGCACTATCGAACTAAGTGACTTCAATTTATGAACTGACTACCGCTCACAGAGGCCGATGCGAAATTACACTGATATTAAAAAAAGCAATAACACTACCAAAAGGAAGGTTAATGTTGGCACAAATTTGAATGAAATTAGAATTAATACACCAAAGGATCAGTGAATAACGTCAATAATAAGAGTAACCCGCATTTTCTGGCCTAATTAGAACTTTAATTAATTGTATTTATTTTGAAGAACTTCATTATGAAGTTTTATATACACTTTATTGTAATAAAGGCGGTGGCGAAACGTCAATTCAAAATGTTTAATACGATAAGTTTGCTGTCAGTATATATTCCAATCAGTACGGCGCGTCTAATGCTAACCAGCAATACGTACATTATTATTTACGAATACGGCGCGTCTAATACTAACCCGTATGACGTACATTATTATTTAAAAATACGGCGCGTCTAATACTAACCCGCAATACGTACATTATTATTTAAAAATACGGCGCGTCTAATACTAACCCGTATGACGGACATTATTATTTAAAAGTACGGCGCGTCTAATACTAACCCGCATGACTATATTATTATTTAAAAATACGGCGCGTCTAATACTAACCCGCAATACGTACATTATTATTTAAAAATACGGCGCGTCTAATACTAACCCGCATGACTACATTATTATTATGTACAAGAATACGGCGCGTCTAATACTAACCCGCATGATACGTCTACATTATTATTTACAAATACGGCGCGTCTAATACTAACCCGCAATACGTACATTATTATTTACAAATACGGCGCGTCTAATACTAACCCGCATGACTACATTATTATTTACAAATACGGCGCGTCTAATACTAACCCGCATGACGGACATTATTATTTAAAAATACGGCGCGTCTAATACTAACCCGCATGACGTACATTATTATTTAAAAATACGGCGCGTCTAATACTAACCCGTATGACGGACATTATTATTTAAAAATACGGCGCGTCTAATACTAACCCGCAATATTACATTATTATTTAAAAATACGGCGCATCTAATACTAACCCGCATGACTTACATTATTATTTAAAAATACGGCGCGTCTAATGCTAACCCGCAATATTACATTATTATTTAAAAATACGGCGCATCTAATACTAACCCGCATGACGGACATTATTATTTAAAAGTACGGCGCGTCTAATACTAACCCGCATGACTACATTATTATTTACAAATACGGCGCGTCTAATACTAACCCGCACGATCCGTTCAATAAGTAGGCGGTACCAGTAGAGTGACCATGCAAACAGGATAGTGCAATATAAAAGAGTAATACCGCTATAATGACAGAAACAGCTCTGGAATACGGCAGAATATTTCTCCTCGGCCTTTCCAATTTCACTGGGTAACTTTAACGATGGCGACATTAATTCTTAATTGGACAGGGTAAGGGGAACATCAGAGGGGCCGACTTTCAAAGAAATAAATTTATTTATTTAATGGCATTATTTTAAATTATTTAAAAGATCAATTTTTTAACCAAAGGCTTAGACTGAAAACTGAGCGGGGAAATAAATAGAATTCTCGGAGTAATTAATTATGAGCGCACTATTATTATATATCTGAACAATGAAACGCTACCGGGCTGCCCTTCAAATTAAAGCGAAAGTCATTCGCTCACGCACAAAATGAAAGTTCTATGAGTAACTATGGCTGGCTTTTTAATAAATGGACGACACTATTTACCTTGGAATGACGTAAAACCTTTTGGCGGTATATATTTTTCAATAGAGTATCTAATGAAATACCTACTTAATTTTGAAATATATGGTGGATATAAGGGGCCGGTTAAATCTTTTGTTAAAATTCCAATGATATCCTGCAAAATATCCCATTGAAATCCTTAAACTGAATACCAATTTTTAGGTATTTTCCAAGTGCTGCTATTCTTCTGCACCTGTCAGTCCGCTTTCCCGAAGAATATTTCGTGTTAGTACAGCGAGGTCGGAAAACTCGAGCGAGAGTTTTCCAAGAGAGAGACGGCGCAATTGAGTGTAATATTGTGGAGTTAATCCCCGGAGGGCTGGGACCGGCGTCCGGCTCCGATAGCCGGAGGCTTACTCGCGGCCTACGCGCACTTCTTTTCTCCTCCGAATTTCCCCATTGTTGTCTCCCGGCGGTCGGAAAAACTCCCGCGGAACCGCTCGACGGGCTTTCCGTCCTTGCCATTAATCACTTTCCGCACGGGACAATGCGCCGCGGCGCGCGCGTGAGCGCGAAGTTTTCCCTCACATTGGCAGTGGGGTCGACCCCCGCGCTCTAATCGTGCGACGCGATCCGGGACATAGTCTGGCGCCTATCGCATTTCTCCCGATGCTAAGAATTTTTTTTAACCTTTTTTATTGTACACAATCAACACTGAATATTATAAGTACAAATGCTGTCTGTATTTTTTTTTCACATGCATATCGTGATAAAAGAAACCACCCGAAGATGGCACTTTTGACACAAGAACAATTATAGTCTAAGGCTAAGAAGATCTCTAGGCCAGCGGCGTTTAAGCCATCGCGGGGGTTAATGGATGGGTAAGAGAGGAAAGGACTGAACGGGGAGTGGATTAGGGATGAGGAAAAAACGCAGGAGTGGAACTTCAGGAACCGGGATTTGGCAACTTAGTCGATGTCGGTATTCCAACCCCTCGCAGGTCACAAAACGGGTATTCTAAACAAATTCCCTTGTTTATACAGTGTGTTTATACAGAGACGGTGCAGTAAGGATGCCCGAAAAACATCCAAAGTGTCAAAAGTGACTACCACCGCTACTGAACATGGCGAGCAGCCGAAACCGGTCTAGTAAAAGACCAAACCAGCGAGAGGAAACAGAAACACACGAAATCTACTGTAATACAGCTTTGAATTTAGCCATTAATATTATTTATCTGTTGTATGCAACTCGTTGCCAGTTCATTAATAGGACCTAATGGCACAATTAAAAAATCGATTACAATTTTATAAAAACGATGTCAAATCAAATGAAACTCGTTTAGAAACTTACGTTTATAATTACGGTCCTTAATAATTGATAAATGGACACTGAAACTCCTAGAGCTGTTTCCGCTGCAAGCCCAAATCTCGAATTGTACTAAGCGGACGATTGTTAGCAGACTCGCAGGGAACTATCGCACGTTTCCCCCCGGTGGAGAATGTGCCGGGAGTTTCAATTTACCGTATTCCTCCGTCTGAGGTAGTCTTCGGGGGACCATTCGCCGCATGGGGGGGTGGACGGGGGGTTTATCGGTAAGGTGCAGCGCGAGGAAAGGTGTTGCTCGAATGGTCGACCCGTCGGACTAGGGCTTAGGACGGGGGAAAGGGTTTATTAAATGGAGAAATCTCAGTAAGACCGGTTATTACGTAAATCTTATTACGTATTCTAATTTGGCGTGGATGAGGTGATTTTTAAAACGAAATTTTGTGGAACAAGTCAATAACTCGAGGGATAATACCGTTTCGGCTGTTTCCCCACACTCAGTAGCGTTCAGTAGTGCTTCATCGGAGGCCACATAACTAACATAATAACACTGAGTTTAATGCACACAGAATCCAACATAATTTTCGTTTCTTATCAAATAAAAAATGCGATTACAAGTGCTATCAATCATTCTTTCGATCTTTTGTCATTAAATCAGGCAGTGTTATGACAGTGCTGACAGAATGCTCCGTCAACTTCGGTGCTTACCACACCATGAACGTGATTAATTGGAACAATCTCTGATTGGATGGCTTAAACTAGATCGCATCTTCAGGAGTAATTACGCGTTACCTATCATAAATCTGCTTTTACAAAGAAACTATAATAGTGTAATCCCTACATAATAAAAATACCGTAGATTTCGTATATTTCTTTCTCCTCTCGCTGGTTTGGCCTTTTGGTTATATATATATATATATATATATATATATATATATATATATATATATATACACACACACACACACACACACACGACATACAGACAACCACTACAATGAATTTTGTGACTATTTTATAGAAAAAAATTCGAATTAATGTTATCATTATTTAATAGAGTAGGATTCAAGGGTTTACTCAGATCTGACCGCTTACATTTCAGTAGTTGTTTGCTTTTCTAAAACTTTCTTTGCTAAAACAAGATTAAGACAACAAAATTCAATACTCTAAACGAATGTGAATGTACAACCTCATTTTATGAATTTATAAATTTTTTTTGTATTTCAGCGGGGTTGTCCCAGTTTCTGCACAAGCATTAAAACTTCTTAAAAACTCCACCTTAATATTAAACGAAAATATCGATCCTGTAACCCGATATTACATTTCCAAACAATTCCTTTTACCGTGTTTTCACTATATTATATAACTAGCGGAACACGCGAACCGAATACAAATTTCGTCCACTCGAGAATATAAATCAGAGAAAAGGCTCGATCAATCCTCCGGAGAAAACCGAGCCCGAAATTCGTCGCTTTATACTCGCTTTGAAATGAAAATCAAATATAAAAATAGAGCGTTCCGACCTGAGCCGTCAACTGTGTCTCGGCTGGAGTGTCATCAATTTATGAAATACGATTAGGCGTTTGGCGTCCCTGATTCGCTTAATGCCCCTTACAGCGTGTAATGTTCCCGCACCGGTTAACGTGTGGTAACCTCTAAATGGACTACTTGATGAATGACGAATGAACTACTGCATAATTCTTGTGGCCGGTAGCTCTGGAAAATCGGAATGGTAATTCGTGAGTACGAAGATTAATTCATAAGCAAATATCTCAATCAATCCGTTTCTAATATTATTTTTGCGTCAATTTCAATATTTTGAGTGATATTTAGTTCCAGGCCCTTACCACTTTGGTGCACTAGGAACTAGAAAGATAGGGCGGATGGAGACTAAAGCAAAGATTAGTGAGCGATATTCGCTGAGTTTATAAGTCGGGTGATACAAGTTATTTATCGCATATATACTATACTAATGAATTATTTATTTGTTATGAGCGCGTGGCTCGCTACAGTGTAGCAAGATCCTCGAATATTTCCGCAGAAATGACACTACCGAGTCACATAAATTGGGAAGCGCGCTTACGACGAATTAGGTCTGAAACGATGAATATATTGAACATTGTGGTGAATCAAGGAACACAAGAATTGGATAATTTAATGCCTCGACCGATTCCTGTATAATAATTGGCACGTTCGACTAAATGTTTTCGATTATTCCTCGGGCCCAATTGGACAGGGCGTTTTTGGAAGTGGGTTGGGGTGGACAAGATCACCGGGGGACATGAGCTAAGTAAGCCCTTGAGGTGAAGCCCAACTGCTGAGGGCTTCACAGCCGATGGACGCCTTGTCATTATTGCAGGTGCCGACTCGGCAGGGTAACGGAGGCGGTGGGCCTTTAATTGAGGCCCCTCCCGCCGGAGGGAGGGATATCCCTCTCTCTTTCCCTCCCGCCGCCCGCTCCCTCCAAAGAGGGAGAGAGAGAGAGACAGAGGAAACTTTACTTCTAATTGCCAAGTAATTAGCGCCCCCTTTCGCCCTTCCCAGCCCATCTGGTCCCACAACATCCCAGATAAAACTGCACAGTTTCAAGACTCTACTTCTTCTCGTGGGACGGGGGATTGGGAGGGCCATTCTCCAATTCCTCCCCGGCCGATACTTCTTGACTTTCTGGGCCGGGGGAAAAACCAAGAAAAACCGCAACCGGGTACGCGGCGCCGGCACTTATTGGGTATAGTGTGTGATCGGTATCGTCATTCCGTCCATCTTACGGAATCAGGTAATGCTTCATCAGCGACCAACATTCCATAAGTTCCTTACCATGATAACAGTGGAATTCTATTGGCCAAAACTGTACCAAATTGAAATATGCAAAATTTCTTTTGCCATTAAACAAAATTTTTCTTCAATTTTAATGCTGTTTATAGTGGCAAAATAAATACCAATACAACTTAAAAAGGCGGGTATATATATTGCTTTATTTTAACTTTATTTATTGTACAATCAACTATATGCCAGATATAGGTACAATTGCGGTTTGATTAGTTTCACTTGTTTCACTCGATAAAGACGCCATCCAGTGATGGTACTTTTGACCTATATCCTGCCTACAGAAAGTCTCTAGACCAGTGGCGTTTAAGCCGACGCGGGGGGGATAATGGATGGGTAAAAGAGGAAGGAGGACGTGAGTCGTTTGTCTATATAGAGCCCAAGGTAGCGAGCCTGCTGTTGGGTTGGGATAGGAGTGCTATATACTTCCTGTAATTTATCGTTGTGAATATATTCGAATTTGATTATCACAGTCTATAAAAGCAGATTGAATAATTTAAATCAGGGATATCCGAAAGCGTCGGAATTTGTGACACTCCTGCCCCGCTGTAACTATCATTTACGGTATTTAGGCTCCTAACGGTCTGCGGAATTTCTTTTCCCTCGGACATTTCTTCTCCCTTTTTTATCCCCCGATGAACCGTGTTCGGACCCAATTGGTGGGCTCCGTTCGGAATCGATTGGCGGCAACACGGAGGGCTGAGATCGGAGAAACGCTTGTTATCTGAACGGGTGGGAAGTGAGCCCCTGGGGGTGGACGGGGGTAGCGCGACCCCCCGGGACACTACCCCTGACCGATACACCCCCCAGGGCGTGAGGTCCCAGCGGACCCAACGACCGGCCGAGGGTAACCGCGGCTCCATCTCTCCCGCGCGCTCTCTGAGAATTGGCTTACCGCACGTAAGGTTTTAGAGCTGTCCATTTGTCTCCTGTTCCGACAATCCTTTTTACCAGATTTTTTAACGATATTTATTATAAGCGGAGGATTCTCATTAAAATTGGGGTAACCCTTATTTGTTTGCGGATGTGGTAAACCGGTTTCATTTTCCCACGAATCTATTTTCAAACAATACCCCTATCCCCACTCAACAGCAGGCTCGCTACCTCGGGCTCTAAATAGACAAACGACTCACGTGGAATAAATTTGAACTGTTGAGACCTCTTTTGAAAAGGACATCAAAACTGATAATAGTCAACAAACTGTTGACTGTTAGTAAAGCTATACTAAAACCGACATGGACACACGGGATAGAGCTATCGGGTTCCGCCAAAAAATCCAACATCGCTCGCATCCAAACATTCCAGTCAAAAGTCCTTCGTACCATCCTTAATGCTCCCCGGTATGTTTCTAACCGAACAATCCATAATGACATCAACATACCGACAGTCGACGAAGTCGCAAAATCACGCTTCCTTAAATATTCCACTCCCGCCTCTCTCCACATCCAAATCCACTCGTTCAGTCCCTTTCCTCTTTTAACGCGTCGGCTTAAACGCCACTGTAGGTCAAAAGTCAGGCGTCTTTATCGAGTGAAACAAGTGAAACTAATCACAGAAACCGCAATTGTACTTATAACTGGCATATAGTTGATTGTACAATAAATAAAGTTAAAAAAGAACAAAAAAAACGATCTATTTTCAGAGGATCTAGTTAAAAAATACCTAGTTAAAAACAGCCATAAATCGTCGAGATTCCTGTAACATATAACGCCCAAAATCCTTTCATAAAATGTCAAATTTGAATAATGTTACTGCATATGTGAATCCAAGTGAATCTTTTCAACAAGCTGGAGTTCGCCCTGCCTCAGTTTCTAACATGACCCCGGAGTTCTTGCTGTAATCCCGGTGGACGATTCACCGCGGGAGGCTTCATCTCTCCAGGGGAAGGCGTTCCAAAATTAATGGCCCGTCAAAGGGCTGGAGGGTCGGATTATCGTTTGAGTACACAAAAGGCTGGAAGGTGACGTTTAAAAACCGACAGCCTGTTGCCGGCGAATCATCGGCGGAGCGGGCCCCATCGCTAAGAAAAAAGAGAGAGAGAGGCCGGGGGGAGGGCGAAAAAAGTTGTAAAAACGCACCGGGAATACGATAAGGTTTTTTAGTTATTCGGGAAGGGGGCAGGGAGCAGGGAAAGAGGAGGAGGCCATTAAAGAAAATCCGAATATAAATCAACAGATTTAGAATTAAGGTTGATCCTCCTACAGACCGCGCCCCCTATCTCAGAGACCTATAAACACAGAACCCCTCTGATTATTATGAACAACCGCCGGTGGGGTTTCTTCGTTCATTTTTTTCTCCACCCGTATAAGCGTAAATCTCGCCGCAGCCAGCCCGCCTTATTTTATACAACTCAGCCTTAAGGAACTCCGCGTACCGCTTAAGTGAAGTACGGGTCGAGAGGTGCGCTTCCCTGAGTGTTATATACAAACTATGTACAGCCCGACGCCGCGGGTCGTTACCGACCTGCGGGCTCGGAATAACGAGTGATCAAAGGTGAATGGGGCCGCTGTTAATAGTGGGGTACACTTCGGTGATTACAATCACCCGGCTTACTCCTGTGACAGCACGGATTTTCCTTCGATTGTAATCTTACGCCGATACGTCACAAACGTGAAAATGGCCGGGGTTCCTAAATTGGTCTATCGAATTAGCGAGTTCAAACGGGAATGGCGGCAAATTTGTTACCGGTAAAAATGTATTATAGATTTCTGTTAGGCTGAAATGTCAATTCAGTGTCCGATTCCTCGTCAATTTGCGGAATTCCCCCTTGCACATTTTGAACCGCTGTCGCGGGTCCCACAGAGGTTGGCTAATGCTACGACCGCCATTGTTTCCAGTGCCGACGCTTCGATGATTGGTGGTCGCACCCCCTTCCCCCCCAACTTGTGAGTGTCGGACCGAGCTATGCGACCAAATATGCGTGGCCCTTATGCCAGACTGCCCACTGGGCAATAACTTCCCGCTCCCGTCGTCGGCCGGAATCCGGCCGTCATAGCGCGAAAATAATTCGGCAATAAAATTCGGGGAACATCAGAAAAACTAGACGGCGGTAAAGTAGTTCTGAATACAGTGTTCTCCCTGTTCCAATTTGTCGAATGGTGTAGGCTTTTTCGACGGCGAAATCACTTTCCCCTCTGCATTGTCCCATCTATCAAAAATAATTATGACTAACAGACACGGTCCCATGTCCCGCTCTCAAATTGGAACGATGATTAAGGGCCAATTTCCGTCGGTTATTAATTCGTGTCGGAACGAAAAAAAATGTCCCCCCGGCCCCAGCGCCGCGCCGACCCGGGGTTTCTTTCGAAAATCCCCGACCGGGCCGCCTTCACAATGCGCGACACGTTTCCTAAATATTTCAGTGAAAAATCTCTTAAACTCAACCGCCCCCTGCTCCACCTCTTCGTATATAAATAACGGTTTGGGAATTGCCGCCCGTCTCGGCGTCTTACCCCCCCCCCTTCTTTTTTGTTGTAGGGAAAAAATGCCGAGGTACCACGCCCCTTCCGACCGTACTCCCGGTCCTCTTCTAATAAATATAGGAGCCTGCGGGCAAGGGGAAAGGCCAAGAATTTTCATCAAATTTTCACAAGAAATACTGTGCGAGGGCGGTACCCCACGAGAGTTGTCCCCGCAGCCATTAATTAAAGGGGCACCCCCTTCCCTTACACAGCCGCCCCCCCCCCTTTTTGAGAGGTCCGAATCCACTCTTCAATACACCGGGCTTCAATGCCCCTGTTCGCCGCCTAATCGCCGGTCCTATTGTACCTCACTGTCTATCTCCGGTCATCCCGGCTTTGAATAGACCACGTGTCGTACGTTCTACAGTTTATTTTTACTTCATTCCCTCTTTATGTGTGAAAATTTCACACTCAGTACTGCATGGGGATTGGTCGTTGAACATTCACTTCGATTCTTCAAAGTGGGTTTATTTTTCTGCCCGCGAATCTTCGTTAGGGATTTCCTGCGTTCAAGCGATTATCGAAGTGACTAATCGAATATTTATTTTATCAAGGCGCGACTTCTCTATAAATTGAGCATTCACAGGAAAGCAATTGCGTTCATAACATTTGGTGATTCTACCGCATATAATTATTGATTATAATAAGGATCTATAGATGAGAATCCCTTTGGATATTAGGTGGGCAGCGGGTACGCCTACCCAAGGAGTAATCTGTCGGTGACATTACCTGTCGTCAAATTTATGTAAAATTGTTCATTCTGATAGTTGGCAGCATTGAAAAAAATATTCTCTAGAAATTTTCCTTCAATTATAATTTGTAACGATAAATCGAGAGGTAATTCATTGAAGTCCGTTCATTTGAAAAACTCAAAATGGAACTGAGTGCGGTAGTCGTAGCATTAAACAACTTCTTCCCGTCCAAATGTCCCGTAAAGGACGCCGCCCCCGTAACGTATGTGGCGTGTAACGCCCACATAAAACTGGAGTGGGTTCCGGGAGAGAAACAGTTGAATGGGAGTTCCAGAATCACCGGCGGTGAGGGGTCAAAGAGGTTGAATGTGCAGCTAACCCGATAACCCGAAGGTCGAGGGTTCAATTCCCGGTAGCGGTCCGAATATACCCTCAATTACAATCCCCACTAATCAATCGAATATAACTTAATAAGCCGAAGAGAAAATCAAAATAGAAAAATGTATCGTTTAGTGCTTAAAAATTGCATTGACGATGGACGAATACGGCGCAACAGTGCGGCAAACCAGCATTACAGCGGAACATTTCATTTAGTATCAGGAGGCGCCGTAAGACCAAATAAGGCAGTGAAGGTTTCCAAAAATAATTAATAAATTAATAAAAATAAATTATTTTAACGTCAATTTTAATTTTTCTCGGCTGATATTGATCTTGAAGGAGGAGAATTTATTTCACTAAAATTATTAGGAAATTCTTTTTTTTAGAGTTCTGATTCTCATGGTATTAGTAATATTGTTGGAAAGAATCTAAAAAATTTCAAATTTTGCCTTCAAATTGTTAATCTCAAAACTATCCGATATCCATAACGTTCCACCTCCAATATCACAGGCGGCTCGAATAATCCGCTGGGAGTTTTCGCTTTAAAAATTGAGATATAATTTCCTGTTTATTTTCTTTTTTCGCTTTGAATCGATCAGTCAACCGTGCGTCAGATTCGGCCCCAAATGGAGCATACCCAAAAGTGAAATATACTTAAAATATACCGATATAAATGAATTGACAGAGCCATTAATCATTGTCGTTGGGGAGGGGCGGTTGGAGGGCGGCGACTGGTTATCATAAAACAAAGGTGCATTGTTATATACGGGACGTTGTTAGAGTCGATGGGGTTGAGAGGGGGTGGGCGGGGTTCTGTCATTTTTCCGGAAACCGGTTTCGAAAACGTCAAAAGCCATTTTGTCCGATTCGATCCAGATTAGAGAGTCCCTTCATGGTTGGGAAGATACGGGTAATTTCGATAAAACCGGAACCGTAATAAACAATTACTATTTCGTTATAATTTATAAATATCCTATTATTTTTATTCGATCCCCATACCCGACTCATTACTAAAACGGACATCAAAATTGACCTTAAGTAACAAACTGGCAATATACAAAGCGATACTTAAACCGATATGGACACGGGGTTCCACCGAGACATCCAACACCGCTTTCAGTCAAAAGTCCTTCGTACCGTCCTTAATGCTCCCCGGTATGTTTCTAACCACACAATCCACCATTTTTTGACCTTTTCAATGTGAAATACCGACAGTCGTGAAGTTCCAAAATCCGGTAAAGTATCAGCCTTTTCCTCAAAAATATTCCGAATCAGTTAATCAATTTTATTCTTAAAATGCTGGTGCGACTATCTTTTTAGCATCGTCGCTCGCATCAGAGATTCCAGTCAAAAGTCCTTCGCACCATATGGGTATGTTCCTTTTATCACGAAAATACATACCGACAGTCGACGAAAAAATCAGCTTGTGCTTAAATATTCATCCTAATCCACTGTTCATTGTACAAAATAAAAAGGTTAAAAAATTTTTGATTCTGATATTTGTTGAATTCAACTGATGATGGCTAAATTCCTAGCGGTGTTTAAATCTTGTTAGCCGAAAGTTTATTAACTTTATGATCAGCGTCGGGCAATAAATAAAATAAGGCCGAATAATAGGACTGCGAGAAGTGGCTGGTAGGGGACCAGTATAAGAGGGGGTGGGGGGGCATGTTCTTACATGAGGGGGTCATCCATCAGAGGCCCCACTCAGACCGTGTAGTTTGTCAGCCCGCGTTATTGAAAGGGAGCATCGCTCATGGTGTTAAAACTCACTGTCGGTGACCATATTTTTTTTCCGACGGAATATTTCCGACCGATGCTTATTAAGTGGACAGTTTCCCTATAAAAATTCTTTAAGAATGCATTAAAATTAATGATAAGCGACATCAAAACCCCGAGTATGGAGGACACTCTATTTGGCTACCGTCGGCAGGATAATTTTTTTTAAATTTATTATACAATAAGAATATAGTTGTAATATATTAATTTGAGTAGGATTAAGGAACAAAACTTAGTAGCGCAATAAATACCTATGTTTTATACATGCACTGTAGACTCTTTTGAATATGTTCCATGTAACGAACTCAGCATCGACGAAATGCATCCAGTGTCAAGGTAACGGCATTTGAAATATGGATATATCCGAATTTCTACAACCACCCTTTTGAACCGCGTTTTACGACTTGCTTCGATTTGATTACAACGGCAATCGCCCGATTATACCTCGGACCGGCCGTATAATTCCCGATTATTATTTGAACAAAAGGAACGTAAATATCTAAATGCAGCCGGCGGTCAACGGGACAATGCTGTATTTCAATGGGATACACAACACCGTTATTGAGCACGGCTCCGGGGGGTTCGGTTGTTCCATTGTTCAACGTAAATGGAGTAATAATAAGCCCGGCGGGCGACGACAATTGGCAAATTGGCGGGGGCGGAAGGGGTAGGGGGCGGGAATTACCCGGCTCGTTTGAGGAAAATATGAATGGAAAAAATAAAAATAAAAAAAAGGGGGGAAATTTTTAAGGGAAGAATGATGTCGGGCAGTTTAATTATAAAACGGCCCCCTTCTACCGCCAACAAAGGACCGACTTGAGCGCGTCCTTAAGTAAGAAATACTGTCTCTCTCCAGAATGGCCGAAGCGTCGGGGGTTGGCGGAGAATTTTTCAGGGGGTGCAACCTTAACTTAATTTCGTGGAGGCGTCTCTCGGCTTTTCACAATTCCATTCCCCCCCCCTTTCCCCCCGTCCGACCGGCCGTAATAAAAATTAATAAAGTCGTAAAGCGGAAAAGCTAAAGAAACAGAAAAAAAACAAAGACGGAAGGTATGGACCGGCGACGGGCGGCGTAATGCAAATAAAGTGACTTGTTAAGGCCGGCTGTAATTATCGTAGAGTGGGGGGTGAGATATAACTCTTAATTCAAGTGGACGAACACTCGGATCCCCGGCAGGGCCTAATGAAGTGGAATATCGTTATTAGGTACTAAATAATCCCATTTATTTTACTGTCGGGCAGATAAATATAAAAGAGTTCCGAGATTGTGACCGTTGTTATGCCCGCAGAACTGATTAAATACGATACTAATCGGAAGTGCCTATCTCCTGAAATCCAAAACGTCTCTTTCAGACGAGAAACCCAGTGCTGTTGCACTATGCACCATTTGATGTTAGTGTTAATTCAACAAAAATGTCACTGATTGTACTCTACAGTTGTGGCAATAAAAGAGTTAGGGTAAAATCCCGCTGTGTATCTCAGTGGTGTAAAACGATCGGGCATCCGGTTGTTTACAGAAAATATTTACCTAATCAAACCTTTTACACTGGCCAAGTGAAATAAAAAGCAAGTCCGGATAAACATAGAAAATCCAGAAAACGATCAACTATTATGAATATATAATGGACACATTATTTACTCAATTATAGAATTCAATTAAAAGTTTTGGTAGACAGTTTTTACAAGATAAGGAGTTGGAGAGAGAGAGGGAAAAGCATGGCGAGGTCATTGAACTTCCAATTCTGGTGTGCACCGGTTAAGCAGGTAAATTACTGAAGCAAATTTTACCGCTTTTCTACAGGTTTTTACGCAATTCTTTGTATTTAGATTTTATTTTAACTTATATATTCCAATTAACTGTTGAGGTTATTTTGTTGAGTTTGTTTTTGTTGAGCGTAAAGTGACATAAAGGTCAAGCAGAACTTTTTATTACAGGGGGACAAGCCTCATGCGCAGTTCGCCCTACGAATTGTCCCTACGAATCGTCTCCCTTGGGGGGGGGGGGTTCAATATCCCCGAAAACCTCGGGGTGGGGAGAAAAGGAACAATAATATTAAAGCGAAATATTTACTGGGAAAAAATCCGACGGATATGAAAAAGGAGAGCCCCATGAAACTGCGTAGAGGTGAAAAGCAATCTAATGCTATGTAATATGTAGTGGGGACGGGGGGGGGGCTGGCTCACGCACACACGGGCGCGAGCGCATACACGCATACACGCAGACAGGATTATACGGGAGCCGAGCGAATATTCAGGACCTGGAATTGGTTAGTCTGATGGATGAGCGCCAGAGGCGTAGGCCCTCTCAGCCGGCAATCCCCATATTTATTTCACCCATTCTCCCCGCGGTGTACTCCTCCGCAAATCCATTTTTAAGATTCGATTCACTATATTTCCACTTATATGCCTGTATATATATATATATATATATATATATATATATATATATATATATATATATTCCGCTTTATTTACTTTGCGTCGTAGAATTTATTTTTTGAAATTCCGAAAAGGGAAGCGCTTTCGTAGTTACGCCTAAAGAAATCGTAGGCGAGGACGTGCGACATTATCCACACCGCTATACGAACTGCCAACATCTTCAGGATCGAAACCACCGTCCATGAACCGTGGCCAAATGTTTCATCCGAAGTGGAGAGAAAGGAAACGAGTCGATAGGACTCGTGTCAACAAGTGTCATCGAAGACATTTCACAGGAATTGAAAGAGTTTAAAATCGAGTTTGTTACCGAACCGCACTCCAAAAACGCCGAAGTTAACAGGGCTGGTGATATTTACTAAGATAAATTTGTGCACCACTTCAGAGACGTTTAAAAAAAATAGTGAGAAAAAGCGCATCGGGCACTTTCTTTAAGTCCCCTCCTACCGAGAAGTAGAAAGAGCCAACTTCCCAACATCGAAGAATCGCCAACTTAAGAAGTGGAAGCCACTCTCAGATCTTAAAGAATTAAAATTTAAAAACTGTGTGAATATGTTATAAAAAATTATATGTAATTAATTTTATATATAAAAATTAAAGTATATACTTTTAATAGGTGCCAGCTATTTTTTCCCAAATTTTGAAAGCACCAATTAATCGATTTTTGGAACGAATAAGGTCCGCAAGCCAATTTCAATAATCTTTCTATCCTTAAATGTTATACCCATACTCGACTCAAAAGAATGGACTTAATCCTAAAATTTGGAATTTTAAGACCATTACTAAAACGGACATCAAAATTGACCTTAAGTAACAAACTGACAATATACAAAGCGATACTTAAACCGACATGGACATACGGTATAGAGCTATGGGGTTCCACCAAGACATCCGACATCGCTGGCATCCAGAGATTCCAGTGAAAAGTCCTTCGCACCATCCTTAATGCTCCCTGATATGTTTCTAACCGAATAATCCATAATGACCTCAACATACCGACAGTCGACGAAGTCGCAAAATCCCGATTCCCGAAGTTCCACTACCGCCTTTCTCCTCATCCTAATCCACTCGTTCAGTCCCTTTCCTGTCTTACCCATTCATTATCTCCATTATCTCGTTAGCCCTTCGATCATAATTGTTCTTGTGTCAAAAGTTCCGCCTTCGGGTGGTTCCTTTTATCACGAAGTACATGTGAAAACAAATACATACAGCATTTGTACTTATAACGTTCAATGTTGATTGTACAAAATAAAAAAAATTTAGATTTACAAATACCCTTCGAGCGCCTTCCTACGTATTTTACACATCGGTAAACTCGTATCGTCTTATAATATTTTTATTATCAGATATTTGCAAGTCGTGTATTCGGGTGAATGGGAATCGGAGCGTGTGTCGGCGTGCAAGATTCAGCGGAGTGTTAAAGAGGGAGACGGAGGGAAATGGAGAGTGAGGGCCGGTGTGTAACTAGCGGCGGAGTTGGAGCGGGGGCGGCGGCCGGCCGCACTGAAGTTGGGGCCCTTCGCGGCCTCCTAATTTTGCGGTCTCTCCGCCGCCCCCGGGGGCGTTCATTGTCCCCCGTTGACCGCCGACCCCCCGTCCACCACCCTCTTGTACAGACAGTGTTGACTCAGCCTGCCCGGCCCTAGTCGGAGGAATCGCGGTATTAACACTCAAACGGATCTAATTTACAGCTCTTCCTTTTTGGAGAATGAGGTCATAAAATTTAGCAGGACAAATCCCGCATTTTACATTATACAAGCCTTCTGCATTAATATTTAAAACAAAATATAAGAATAATTTATTTTTAACATTATTTATTGTACAATCAACTATATGCCAGTTATAGGTACAATTGCGCTTTGTTTGATTAAGATAAAGACGCCATCCAGTACTTTTAACCTCGGATTCGGGATTCGGATGTGGAGAGAGGCGGGAATGGTATATTTAAGAAAGCGTGATTTTGCGACTTCGTCGGTATGTTGAGGTCATTATGGATTGTTCGGTTAGAAACATACCGGGAAGGACTTTTGACTGGAATGTTTGGATGCCAGCGATGTTGTATTTCTTGGCGGAACCCCATAACTCTATACCGTGTGTCCATGTCGGTTTTAGTATGGTTTATATATTGTCAGTTTGTTGACTATTGTCAGTTTTGATGTCCTTTTCAGAAGAGGTCTCAACAGTCCAAATTTACGATTTAGATCTGTTCTTTTCAGTCGGGTATGGGGATTCAGTTGGGTGGGGATAGGAGTACTGTTAAATAGAACAAGGAGGGCAAGAAAATAAGAATAATAGTTCGTCATTTTTAAAAAGACATGAATTAAAACATAAATTTCCATTTGTTCTAAAAAAATCAATAGTAGAATTTTATTTGTCGCCATTCATTGGCGAAAAAGGGTGCACAGTCCTTAACTCTATCCGGTATATCGAAAAAATGGGACAACACTTGCATGTTTGTAAAGATTGAACGAAGTTTACAGTTATGGGTGTATTTATTTTGTGCCTTGATTAGACCGATGAAAGAAGCCACTTGTTATTTCACGCCCATCGTATAACGGATGGTGGATTCATCGAGTGAATTGGGATTTTATAACACGGTCGACCATGGTATGATGAGATCCCAGTGAATGGTGAACAGTGAACGATGGAACAGTAAGGATAGTTCGAAGGACTTTTGGTAGGAATGCACATTAAAGATGTCGGATGTCCAGTAGGAACCGGTACTAATATAATTTTTACCTTTTAGATTGTACACATATCGCAATAAAACATTGAATAAACCCATGACTAAGTTAGTTATGCGTTTCTCGCATCAAGTAATAAAGTACCATTCGGTGTGTAGTGTACAGTGTCGGCCCGCTTCGGTCATTTATGACTCGAAAAGTCCCATTCCTTTTAAAACAAACCCCGAAAATAAATCTAATGCGAGCTAACCCCTGACTAAATATCCGGGCGCTAAACTTTTAATGAAGTTCAGAATCTTTCCGGGGGCCCCCCACTCCCAGTTGAAATATTTTCCTACTTGGGAGCGGGTCAGTTCTTGATTCTTCAACTTTTGGGCCCCGCTATCTCAAAACTATACTAGGTCCTAATTTAAGTACTAAAGTATAATTTTTAATTACTCCTCTCGTTTTCGCCTAAACGGGGCGTTAAAATTGTTTGTCAATGCATAAAGTGGTTATATTTAGGACAACTTTTTATTAATGTTTATATAGCATGGATACCCTCGAGATTTTCAGTTTACTCCACTTGGTTCTCCGAACAAACATCGTTTTTATCGCTCCTGGAGTGTTTTCGTCCAGTGTTATGGTTAACACTAATGAGGGGAACTATTTATTCCGCGTAAATACCCCGGGCGTTTCCCACGAACAGCTGTAGCCTTCGAGTGGCCTATATGTTGGATGAGGGGGTGGAAGGGGGCGACCACTTGTGCGGTTAAGTGCTCGATAATGTTCAGTCGATCATTCACCCGAAAAAGGAGAAGAAAAAAATATATAACTCGAGGGCCATTTGGGGACTAAAATCGGGTCATGGCCCCCCTTCCACGGAGTATTTGTCGGGCCACCCCCCTCCTTGTGTGGGCTGCAACTCGGTGGAAAATGCCCGCTGCACCTCCGGGGTGGGGTAACAAACGAGCCCAAGTCATGAGGAAGGCCTTGGGGCTAACCCCGTGTCAGGAACAGGAGTAAGGCCGAACAGGGGCAAAAAAAATTTCTCTCCGCGCAGACAAACACAATTTAATTCTGGGGGGGGGGGCGCACCGATTAATTTGAGCTCTAGTTGTGTAGCTGTATTTGGGGTGAGGGAGGGCAATTTTCCGCCGAGAGTTTGAGGCCTTTATCGAGTGTGAAATTGGACCGAACCGCAATGTGTTCGATGGCAATCCTCCGCAAGCCCACAGGACTGACAAAACCTCAAATTACATATATCAGCTATACGTACATGGAATTTATAAACCTGTCTGGGAACACAGAATACCAGAGAATTAATATTCTTCGCCAATCTCATTACCATAAAAGCCTAATATGGGCAGGAAGTTGAATTGGCCAAAAATAAAATCAGACAATGATATTAGTCATATTTTATATTAACACTTAAAAAAATATATTCCTGTTCAAGGTCAGTTTTTCGAATGTTTTTTTTGCAAAACCGGCTTGGAATTACAGGAATAACTATTTTTTGTCGTAACTTACGTAAGTATATTAATGGGTAACTTTAAGCATGTTCATGGGGCACTTGTTGAAATGGCCGACCATTACCGCCATCAGTAATCCATTACTTCGTCCCGGAGGTAATAGTGCCTCGGGTCATAAAGTTTATTGTTCCCGAACGATCCGTCAGGGGGTATTTCATCGCCACTTAGGAATGTCGGTTGCCATATACGCTATTGATCTAGAAATGTTGGTGTATTTGGTCTTTAGGAATCATCCGAAGTTTCTTTAACGACCGTTACAATAGAAATTACAATGTACAAATAATGTTCCAGCGAGACGTGTCAAGTGGCTCACTGAGGAAAACCGAAAGCGGTTTGACTTGTGACTGAAGGTAACGACGGTGAATTCAAAATATTTAACACTAATAAAAAATAATTAAAACATATTTTAGGCTGGAATTTATATCAGTGATGAAATAATTCATAATTAGGCCACAAAAACTATTGTCCTCAGTAATGGGTAACACTCCAAACGAGGACTCTGGTTTCCCTGATCATTAGCGTTAGATGACCGCAATTTAGCGCAAACTTTTTCGTACCGTAAAAATTTTTTGTTATAATGCCAAAAACGGTTTTCTCGATAACAAACCGGGGGCCCCGCCGTACCTTTTCCCCCTTCATTTTTTTTTCTCCCATCGGAAAAACAAATTGAATTGGCCGGTCTGATGACCCGACGCTGTACAAAGACAACCAATCAATATGGAGCCTGCATTCCCCGACTGAAAAGAGACCGTAAAATAACGCGACCCTGTTAAATTTATTAAAAATTGACCGGCCGTAGTGTTGAGGAATTGTGCGCTATTTCGAATACTTCAAGTACTCAGCCGGTACTTCGAATGTAATATCCGAATTATTACGATGAATTATCGGAATCGTTCTGACTATGGACAATACCGAACTGGTGACAGCACAATGTTTCTTCAGTAATAAATAACTATTGGCAGGAATTAGTTTAACATACCTGTTTTGTGGTCTGCGAGGGGTTGGAATACCGTAGGTTTGTGGTGTTTCTGTCTCCTCATCGGCTGCTCGCCATCTTCAGTTGCGGTGTTAGTCACTGTTGGTACTTTGGATGTTTTTCGGGCATCTGTCACTGTCACTTGTACTGGCCGAAACCGGTCTAGCAAAAGGCTAAACCGGTGAGAGGAGTCAGAAACACTCGAAATCTACGGTATTCCAACCTCTCGCAGACCACAAAACAGGTATGTAAAACATGATATTTAGTAATTTACAACAGAGGCAAAAAGCGTATGCACACTGAGTTCGAGTAGGTTGGGGAAACCAATAGGATTTGAATTGGAAAAAATTACTGTTAAGTTTTAATTCGCGTCAATACTCATCCGTAATTTCCCAATTAAAACTTTTGTAACCCTAAAATTAGCGTGGAGGTTTGCGGTGTTTCTGTCTCCTCTCGCCGGTTTGGTCAAAAGGAGACAGAAACACCACAAACCTACGGTATTAGCAGGAATATTTATATTTACAGTTATGGATACCTACTTTGTTTCGGGAATTTCAATTCCATCCTAGTTTTTCGCCACGAACCGTATGACTTTTCCCAGTGCATTTTCCCTTCATCTAATTAAGTGGCGAGACCTGGGCCGAATACGCTCGGGTCAATTTCAACAAATATTTCCGATTAATGAGCTAAACCGATCCGGCGGGGACTCGATCGCGGATATTCGTAGGCTGTCGATGGCCCTCGAGATTATTTTGGAAATTCCGGCTTTTGCGGCTAATAGAGCCTAAATTATGGCGCACCCTCGAGCCCACCCACCCCTCCCATTCCCGGTCCAGACCTCAGGGGTCGGGGTTGAAATATCGGAGCGGACTCTCGAATGCGGTGGAGCGTGATGATTTTCCGACCTCTTGACTCCATCGTGGAGATGCAGGGGTGGGAGGGAGCCAGGCCCCGCTCCAATTTCACTCCGCCCCATTAAGGAATATTAGCCCGACGCTCCGCCGTAAATAATTTTCCACCCTCAATTATCAATTATAGTTCTGCGGTCCACCGCGCTGGATTAGCGGCTGCAGGTTGGACGGTTTAAGATGACCCCCCGCGAAGGGGATGCGGGAGGCCCGGAATAAATTACAACTTACTGTAATTTACAGTAAGTAAACTCGAAAATTAAGAATATTAGTCTTTTGATGCGAGGAAATGAGGTGGGTGATTTCAATCAGAAATTGGGATAAACCAAATTTACCGACTCAATGTATTTGACCCAATTTCTGAACTACTCCGGTTCCGACTCACACCAAAATATACAATTATGTCATTTTTTCTCAGAAAATTCTAGAAAATTACTCTTAAGGCCATTACTAAAACGGACATCCAAATTGACCTGTTAGTAACGAACTAACAATATACAAAGCAATACTCAAACCGACCTGCACTTAGGTTCCACCAAGACATCCAACATCGCTTCCAATTCCAATCAAAAGCCCTTCGTACAGAGATCATCTCGGACAGTAGTTAAATCATGTCAAAAGCGCCATCACTGGGTGATTTCTTTATCGAGACAAACACGTGAAGAATATACATGTATCGATTATAGCTGTAAAAGTTGATTGTGGAAAATTAAAAAAAAATTGTTGCTAGTTCTTTAAGATTGATGTTGCTGATTGCATTGTACAGTTCAACATAATTACATACATTTTATTCTATTGGAGGATTTTCACGAGAGAGAGAGAGAGAGAGAGAGTGAATGGTGTCTGTCCGATATTATTGGGAGCGGGCCCGAAACTCCGTTCGGAAAGTGTTTGGGAACGCCGACGTTCCCCATTCCCCTCCCCCGACTGGCAGCCCGTCCAACCTCCCAACGGTTTAAAACAAACTCCAAAAAGAAACAGGTTTCTTTTGAGCTAATGAGACATTTTGACAAATGAGACGTGTCGGACGGGCAAACTGTCTCCCTTCCTGGGGGTGGTCTACTTTTCTGTCTCGACTATCACAAATCCACTCGACCGTCAAAACCTAAAACAACTTCTTAGTAAATGTACTTTATATATATATATATATATATATATATATATATATATATATATACAGTATATAGTATATATATGTACACAAACGTTTGTATATAAAAGATTTTAATAGTTGATTTAGTTACAAAAATTTCCATTGAATAAATATTTTGTTAATCGGTGCACCCAACGAACTTTAGTTAATTACATGTCCGCACCACCCTCAGGGGGGCGCTAGTTAATCTACATCAAATAATTTTGATTTAAAGAGAAAGCAAAACGTTTATGATCGTAAATACGCGATACCAGACAGGTTTCCGGTCATATATTTCGAAGTAAGAACCTAATGGTTGTGACCAGTTGTGTGATCAATTATATATTGGACCGGTAATCCGACAAAGACTGAAGCCGGTTACTAAAGCCCCCAAAAACACAATAACAAGTGTGTACATATACACACACGACAAACAGACAACCACTACATTACAAGTCAGTGATAGTGTAGTGAGGATGCCCGAAAAATATCCAAAGTGTCAATGAAATAACACCGCTACTGAAGATGACGAGCAGCCGAAACCGGTCCAGCAAAAGAACAAACCAGCGAGAGGAGATACAAACACACAAAATCTACAAACAATTTACTGTTCGGATTACAAGTGTATATGGAAAAGGTTCAATATGTTTTATGCCTATAATATAGTATACCTAATGACAATGAAAACGTTTGTCTGTTAATCGAGCATTATTACTAACCCACATATAACTTAAATATAGTTCCACGGTCTGTTTCATCCGTACAGAAAACAATACATTTCGTTTGTCTTTAACCTCGGAAAGGGGTTCAAAAGTCCAAACAGTCGATAAGGCGAGAGGTCTCAATTTCTCTAGAAAGAAGTTTTAACAAACTATTCGTTTTGTCGGAGAACAGTTTTCCACTCTGAGCAGCGTGCGCATTGTTATGTAAAGCAGGCAGCGGTCCCCTTTCCACCCCCAGCAGCCATTCCCCCACGGCCATACTATGAGAAAAGCCGAGCGTTGAGAGTGTTCCACCACACCACCCCCTCCTCCGCGACACACTCCGGAAAATAACTTTTCCCGCCGCCGATTTTCCATTCACGACGCCCGGGACTAAACGATAGGCCAACTTTTTTAACGCGCAATAATCGGGCCCCGAGAGTGGATTTCGACGGAGGAGCGGCCGCTTCGGCGCCGGAGAAGAAACATTGGAACGATCATGAAATGGACGAGCGGAATTCCCTAATGTCCTGAAAGTTGTACAGCATTTATATCAATTCGAGAATAGAACTAGAAGATTAGTGCGTTCTGCTCTCCCCTAGGACCAAATTCAACATTTTGGAAACAAAAAAAAATTAACTAATTAATTCCCCAAAACATGGACATTGTTCAAGGAATATAGGATAGAATGCTCCTAATATTCTCATATAAATCATTGAACAGATCCTATTAGTCACCAAATAATTCGTACCTGCAAAATTCAAGTAGAAACGCATTGAAAAAAAATAGAAATTGACTAATGCATACGATACAAATTAAAATATCGAGCTTATGAATAGACGGATAAAATTAAGAGACACGTGCTGGCAGCGTTTTTAGCAAACTCATTGAATGCGGCAAGACGCATTGTCGAACCCGACCCCTCGGCACTGCGTTATATAAGCGAATAGACGAGACCGAGATATAAATTCGGGGTCTGCCATTTGTAAAACTCGTTGCACAGAGCATCGTTCCGCATCGTTTGCTGAATAACAATAACGGATGGGACGCCACGCCTCCTGGCGGCCGTCCTTCGGTCGGTGCGTGCAGCGAGAGGCCCGATGCGAAACCGTTGGCCGGCACCGTCAGACAGAGCGGTTATATTTATCCGAATGTACGGTTTCAATTTACGGTCGCCGGTTCTGAGGCCGCAAGGTTAATAAACGGTCTTACAATGTGCTAGATCTTACAATGTGTGCGATAGAATTTGCAAGCATCAGAAACTCATTGGACGTGGGCGTCTACATTGAAGAAGCCTTGTATCGGGACACGGACGTCCAATAATTATTTACGTTTATATAAATAATGGAGAAAATAAGCGAAATAATTTATATAGTACAATTGCTCTCATTTTATATTCTCAAAATTTCCTTTAAGGTCTTCAATTTTTTTCGCTCCAGGCAGAAATCTCAATAAATTCTCTATTTTTTAATAGTCAGAATGCGTAGCAGTTAAATTTTAGTCCAGATATGAATATTTCCTGAATTTGTTAAACATATACTTTTACCAATAAAGATGGTTCGTTTTAATAGAAAACGTCGTTCTAACGTCCCATGCAACTGCAACTGTGATATAACCTCAGATATTGTGTTGTTATGGGGCAAGAAAAATGTACTACTGATTGAAACTGACCGTCAAAATATCGTGCGATATATTTTTCATTTTTGAAATAACAGTAAGACAGGGAACATTTTGTTAAAACTGAAATATATTTTCTGTTGTGTCCAACGACTGTGGAATATTGTAAAAATGTAATTTTTCGATTGAAGATGCTACGAAAGAAACTGGGAGGTATTTAGTTGCGAGTATGTCTATTGTTGAAAAATATAACGCCAGATTTGTTGAGTCCATTATCAGAGGCGTTGAGCTGACACAAGTCCTAAGTCGGCACAAAATTGAATTCTCCGTTCAGGATCGGTGTAAGACCGGGTGATAGTGTCCATCGATTGAGCTCACCCCCATTCAATAGAACGCCGGATATCGGGAGTAAAAATGAAATAGAGGTTCGGGGCCAATAATTCGGACAATCAACAATTAGCGTTAGCGAGGGGATCGGACCCCATCCATCATCGCCGGTTTGTATTGTGCTACTGAGGGGGCGGGGGTTTAGCGCGAGGCGACCGTAACGGCTCATTAAAACCGCCGGCCTCTGATTTATGGTGGACGATACAATTTGCGGAACGGGTAGGGCGGCGGCGGGTGGAAAGAAAACTTGGAAAATCGGCTTTTCCGGCGTCCATGTTGCGGGGGGGGACCCCAGGTGATATACCGGTCGAACCCCCCGGTTTCCGTTCGGTCGGTAATCCCATTATAATATGACAATGGCCGAGGCCGGCGGGGCTTTATGAACGGCGAACCGGTTTAATAATAATAAAAACGGATATATACGCGATCGGGTTAATCGGGCCACAGGATTCGCCCGCTAATAGGCCGGTGATATACGTCCGACCGGAATCCGAATAATAGCTCTCCGTTTCCGGCTCTCCTCCGCTATAGTCGCTTTATTGTGGAGGCCGGAGCAAAATGAATGGATAAATTCAATAGGGCAGCGCGTGGGGATAATACAAATGGGTCGCGGATAAAAAATGTTTTAAATCTATTTATGAAACGCTGGAATCTGTAATTCTCTATTACTTGTATTTCATAGATTTCGAGTGTTTCTGTCTCCTCTCGCTGGTTTGGTCTTTTACTAGACCGGTTTCGGCTGCGCGCCATCTTCAGTAGCGGTGCTAGTCACTTTTGGCACTTTGGATGTTTTTCGGGCATCCTCACTGTACTGTCACTGTCACTTGTACTCTTTTTGGGGATGTTGTTTGTCTTATTTGGGTCGGGAGGAATTTACAGTACGAGTGACAGTGACAGTGCAGATGAGGATGCCCGAAAAACATCCAAAGTGCCAAAAGTGACGAGTACTGCTACTGAAGATGGCGAGCAGCCGAAACCGGTCTAGCGAAAGACCAAACCGGCGAGAGGAGACAGAAACACGCGAAACGTACGGTATTCCAACCCATCGCAGACCACAAAACAGGTATGTTAAACTTGTATTTCAATTTCGTGAACAGACGGAAGTAACATGAAGAACCTGCTCTGAAAATAAGTTTTTCTTTTTTATTTACAGTACACCGAGAAGATCTCTAAGCCAGTAGCGTTTAAACCTACTATAACTGTCGTATGTTGAGGGCGTAGTGAATGATGCGATTAGAAACATACCTGGTAGCATTAAGGACTTTTTATTGGAATTTCTTTATGCTAGCGATGTTGGTTGTTTTCACGGAACCCGATTCTTCAATGCCGTATGTCCAGGTCGGTTTCAATATAACTGAAAATTGTGAAGTTCGTTATTGAAGTCCGTTTTAGTAATGCCCTTAGCAGCACCAATATCCGCTTCAAGTCGCACGCAGATTATAACTATCATAAATATTTTTGCCATACTACGAGTGACATAAAAACGTCTAGCCATTAGTAATTTATTGTTTATTGTGAGTTGATCGGACATGTTTTCGCTCTTGTCACGGACACGTAGAAGTTGATATAAATTTCAAAACGTTCGAAATTATTTTCCCGATTTCGAAATTATATTTCAGAAATGCCGCGTAAAGGATAAATTAAAGTCCACCTCCGGCGTTCTAATTAAAACGCTTGAGGAGTGAAATGTGTGTATTTCGAGGCGAAGAACATTCCCGCTCTGGCAGACCGCAACTTGTAGAAAAACAATTTCAGTTTTTGCATTCCTGGAAGGTTACAGACTTTCTCTTGTAACGCCGTGGATTAATCCCAGGGGATAAGTTTTGAATGTTCTTATGTCACTTAAGTAAAGAGAAAACTGGGTTTAAGATTCTTTTTTTTAATAATCGACCGCACGTTTTGGTTTAATAAGTAACAACCTGCGCAGTGATGATATAGATCCAACTGTAGCATTTTAATTAATACATACAGGAATTACTATTCTGGCAATTTCTAAAATAAATTACGCTTCCAATTAGCCCCCCACTACGCCTTAAACTCCGCTACCCTAGAGATTAGCCCTTAGACCATAATTGTTCTTGTGTCAAAAGTGCTATCATTGGGTGGTTTCGTTTATCGCTACATACACGTCAAGAAATACATACAGCGTTCGTACTTATACCATTCAGTTGATTGTACAAAAATACAATATAATTTAATTGATAATAATTCATCTAATAATTAAAATTTCTGTCATTCAATTTAATAAACGACCCATAAAATGGACATTAAAAATTCAGAATTTTCAAAGAAGTGAAACACAACCGTTGTTTTCATTCCTCGACAGACCTTAATCCTTTCATCGTTTGACGACCTAAGTATATTAGGATATTTCGGTCCGGACATTCTGGGAACGGAAGAGTTGCGCCATTTCTTAGAACATTACCGTTAACGGTGACGCTCGAAAAATTCAACCGCACGACAATAGAGAGGCGCGGGAAAGCCGGAAAAACAAAAGGAAGTTGCCTTTGAGGCGCTGGTCCCTTTTGTAGGACCCCACCCCCCTACCCCACAGCGGGATGTTAATGAGGAGCCGTGTTAACGATTGGCGGATGACACGGGGAAAAACAACAAAGGAGGGGGGTGGAAGGGACCGAGGGGACGGCGAGGGGTAAAGGGGGCAGATAAAAGAAGACGCCGTCTTTCATGTCCGCCTGCGTCGCGGTGGGGGGTGGAAATGTCCCCGCCCCTTTATTTCTGAACCTTTACATCTCTTTATTTCGAATTAGCGGAGTAAAGAAAGGCGGGGCGCAAAAGGGTAGAACGCGATAATTATTCAATGCCGTCATTCTTCGGGAGGGCGGAAGAAAAGAATCAGATCTCCCCTTCTTGATTCAGACGAACTGTAATTCTGATTTATTTATACATGTAAAGGAAAATACGGTATCCGTTAAGACCGTTCTAATGAGGGGTTCGACTGATTTATTTCCCTTTATTCTACTACAATCAACCTGATTACTGATAAATATTAATACCAAAATGTTCGAACGATAATAACGAGATATTTTCTAAACTTTATTTATATAGCGCAATTGTGCATTACCGCTGTGCGCTCAACATGATATTTAGTATCGTAGATTTCGTTTGTTTCTCTCTCCTCTCGCCGGTTTGGCCTTTCGCTAGACCGGTTTCGGCTGCTCGCCATCTTCAGTAGCGGTGTCGGTCACTTTTGGCACTTTGGACGTTTTTCGGGCATTCCCACGGCACTGTCACTGTCACTTGTACTAGAGGTATTCCAACCTCTCGGAGACCACAAAACTGGTATGTTAAACATGATATTTAGTAATTTACAATAGAGGCACAAAGCGTAAGTACACTGAATTCTAGTAGGTTGGGGACATCCAATAGGATTTGAATTGGAAAAAAAAATTACTGTGAAGTTTTAATTCGCCTAAGTACCCGTCTGTAATTTCCCAATTAAAACTTTTGTATCCATAAAATTAGCCATTTAGTCATTTTTTATTCACTGCGACTTGAGTTCGATTAACACCAGAGCTCTGAAGTAACGCAAGGAGGGTACCGTGAGGACCCTCCACGCCTAGCTAGAAGATCCCATCCAAAGTGTAGTGCCTATAGTGTATAGTGCTAACTACATTAATCAAATATAAATTGTGAAGACGGACAATTTCGCTCGGATTTATTAATTGTCAATAATTTTCGGTTATGGAGTGATAATATTTCCTCTAACTGAAAAAAATTCTCTCTTGCAATATTTCTAGAACAGGAACATTAATACTATGAATCAGTGCCATTAAACGCTAGCCATTACGTCCGATTGTAACCCGCGTTGCGGCCGTTTTATGCGGAGCTATTCGGTCGAGGTTGAGGGACATCGGAGCATAAACTGACGGCCGATTATAGGGCGACAAATACGGGCTAATTTACAGGCCCCAAGATGAAAGGGAAGTCCCCCCCCCCCAAAGCGGCGAACTTGACGAGCTGACAGGAGCGGGCTCGGAAAGCCGGCCGCAGACGCCACGTAAATTGGGTGCCCGCTCACTTCAGCCGTGGAGAAACGACTCTTTAAGACCCATTTCGATAATTTATTATGATGCGTTAGGCTCGAAGTGTTTTGTGCTTGAGAGGCGCTATGAGGGGTAGGGGGCGCTTGTGCCAACTCTAACTGGGACCGCTGCCACCGCCATTGTCGCCCGCTCGTGCTCGTGTGTATTTTTAAAATTTCGTAAAACACCTTATTTTTGGCGAAACTCAATTAACCGCGTGACTCGGACGGTTTAGTCACGGCGGCCCTAGTTTAATTTAAATATTAAATTAACGGCGGAACTATAAATATCAATTTAAATAAAACCTTTAAAACAGGGCTGCATGTATAACAATTGTCTATTACATACCTTAAATATCTACGATTTTGTCCATCAAATCGAATCTAATGAATATAGCTAACTTTTTTAATATACCTGTTTTTTGGTCTGCGCAGGGTTGGAATAACGTAGGTTCGTGGTGTTTCTGTCTCCTCTCGCTGGTCTGATCTTTTGCTAGACCGGTTTCGGCTGCGGAAATATACTTAACTAAAGTTCGTTGGGTGCGCTTGCACCGATTAACTAGCGCCCCCCTGAGTGCAACACAGTACAAGTGAAAGTAACAGTGCAGTGAGGATGCCCGAAAAACATCCAAAGTGCCAGCAGTGACTAACACCGCAACTGAAGATGGCGAGCAGCCGAAACCGGTCTAGCAAAAGACGAAATCAGCGAAAGGAGACAGAAACACCACGAACCTACAATATAGCTTACATTAAATACATTATTTTAAATTGGTATTTTTAAAATGTAAAGGAACAGTATATTAGCTGAATATAAATTGTTTCCGGCAGTTCTTGCAATTGACGACATGCACATACAGACTTTTAAAAAATGTTGAATTTCGTAACACTGTAATATCTGTGTGTAAACTTAAAACTGTCAAAATGTAAGCCTCACACATCCAAATTGAAAATGTACAAGATATAATTTGATACTACTTTCAAAAAAGGTAACAGGGACTGTCGCTTATAGTATAAATTTTAAATATATAGCAGAACAACATGAAATTTACATAAATAATGGGTTGAAAGAATATGTAATACAGGGCGGATGTAATTATGGAGGATATGGGACGGGTAAAACGAAATTAGTAATTTCATTTCGCAGGACATCCGTGTTTGTACCCCGCCGTGCAAAAGCGTTTCCGATAACTAAACGCGCTACAGTATTAATGGAAAGTCGAATTAATATTATAACGGCGGTGCGGTCTAAATAATGAAATTGAAAGATTGGACGGGAATAAAGTGATTTCGTGCCGTGCGAGATGAATTAATTATTTTCCAATTCGCAATCGGAGTTCCATACAGCTCTCAACATCAAAAGTCCAAAGTGTTCCGAAGAGTGACGATACTGAAAATATTATTGGTAGGCAATAAAAATAAAAAAAGAACGTTTTCATAACGTGTAATCGTCGCTTTTGATGTGCAACTATTTTTATGCCCCGTTTAGTCAAGTGATGCTAAAAGGAATGCACTGGTGCATTGCAGGCTTGCCGCTCAGTTGCGCCGTCTTCCGCGCGGTAATTTAACGGGATCCTTGATGCATTTTTTTCATTGCATATTCTTATGTGACAAATATATATGTATATTATTATATATAATATATATTTTTATACAGATCTTTCTTAATTTAAAACGATGTTCCATTGGGATTTTTTTATGCCCCTACAATTCAGGGACACCTAGAAAATCGGTTTTATTCTTCGACATGAAATATGTACTAATGTTTGAAACTTCCTGTAACATTTTGCTCTTGTAGATATACCCTATATTTATGTTGGCTTACAGTAAAGAAAATGACTATGTACACGCAGCGTTATTTGCATAAATTACTTGATTTAAGTCCGTATATTCGAGAGGAGGCAGGGCGCATAAAACAATCAGTAATCGGGTTGTACATCACATTGTTCCGCGGACGGTAAATTGTGTCCTGTCAGTTGTTCCGGAGATTTGGAATTGATTAAATTGAGAAACCGCCGGTTTAGCGAAACCCGCGTTTCGGGGGCGGCGGGTGGGACTTGTAACAAATGTCGGCGATAATTATAAAAATTGTACTTGGAACTAATTCAACGCGAAACGGTAGCACCGGAGTAAGTAACGGAGTCGGGTCGGAATTGATAACAAAAAAAAAGGGAAAAACCACCCCGCCCGGGGTAAGGCGAGGTCGAAATTAAAACAAACAATAAAGGGGTGGCAGAGTGTTGGTGGCGTTTACCTTTCCCCACCTAGAACCAACCCCGCCCCTTCAACTTTAATATTTTATTCCCCGGGGCGCTGAGTTGCCTTATCGGCCGCTCTCACACACACATACACACAGTCGCTACCACACTCAAACAACTCACCCCACCCCCGCCGTCCACAACCGATATCCCTTTGCCCTTTTGCTCGAAACCTAATTGCCAGCAGGGCCAATTAGAACCCCGGTCCGGTATGGAATTAGAAACGGGCAAAGCTTTCGATCCCGACTCAGGGGGAGACCTCCCCAACTTAGCTGGAGGTCAAGTCGCAACTACCCCCGATAATACTAATCATAAGGGTGTTTTATAAATTCCTGCGAAAAAAAAAATAAACGTACAAAAAGAAAATTTTCGAAACAAAGCAGTATATTTAGGTCTCCTCTCGCTGGTTTGGTCTCAGCTCAAATAAGACAAACAACATCCTCCAAATCACAATAACAAGACACGTATATATACAACAGACAAACAGACAACCACCACAGTACAAGTGACAGTGACAGTGCAGTGAGGAGGCCCGAAAGACATCCAAAGTGCCAAAAGTGACTGACACCGCTACTGAAGATGGCGAGCAGCCGAAACCGGTCTAGCGAAAGACCAAACCGGCGAGAGGAGACAGAAACACACAGAAACCTACGGTATTCCAACCCCCTCGCAGATCACAAAATAGGTATGTTAAACTAATATTAACCCATGGGATTCAAGCGCGGCCCCACCGATACGGAACCCTACTGAGCGTGGCGCCGAGCCAAAAATCATGAGTTTAAATCAGAAAATGGAGACAGGAGATCGTAAGCGGTATTCCCAACCCACGTACCTCGCACATGAAACAAGTATTCTAGATAATCTATGTAATGTCGGACATCAGAACATTACTTATGCAGCGTTGAGAAACATATTTCTGAAGTTTGTTTGCGGGTTCAATTCATGGACACCCTTTGTGTCCGTTAGAAGCCAATTTCACAAGAATTATTTATGTTACTGCGTTTAAGAATTATGGAGATAAAAAAAAAATCGAATCCAAATTTACTTATAAATTATTATGTAAATGTGTATAAGTATCACTTTGAGTACTCAGGGTGTTGCAGAGAATAGAAATTCACCCTATTATATATTACACTTGTAATATATAATAGTAAGCCCGTTCACATGAGTTCAAATGAACAATGCAAGAACAGTCGCTTTTTGCGGCCTATCTTTATTGGTAACTACGCTGAATCATTTTTCGGGGTGAGATACGTACGCTTTAATAAAATATGTTCACCTACGCTCACTTCACATGTAAAATATGAACCCAAGGAATAGAACGGTCATGGCGGTGGATGACTTCTCAGCCTCGCCTTATGCAGTTGTGCCAATCTCTTTGTAGAAATACCGCTACATCAATCGAAGAGCAGAATTTATTATAAATTAGTACGAGCGCGAGGAACTAAAATGTTTTTCTGTAAGCTTCGTAAAATATAGCAGGCGGATTAAGGCCAGATAGCGTATTTATTAAATTGCGGCCATTAAGTGCAGTTAGTGTCCGGAGGGACGTGAGCACGCCTCAACTGTATGTTCCTAGAAATTATTATTAGAGGTTGTTACAGAACATAAAATTGGGTACCTATAGAGCGGCCGGCGAAGATGCCAGGGGGAGGGCGTGTAGAAAATCACCAAAAAGCGTGTTGGAGGTCCACCTTGTGCCACTAATCGTTTATATATTTAGTCCACAAAATTTATAAATAACAGACCGCCGATATACGTCATACCGCCCCCACTCGCCACACGGCCGCGGCCGACGGGCCGATCGCCAATTTCACTAGTTTTTCTGTCCCCCGTATATTAATTCGATCTACGGATTTTGTCCCAATTTCAAAAATAATTCTCGCGTTCAAAAAAAAAATCCTCGCCTATTAGTCGGCGGTCATTTTCTGTTGTAACCGAATGTGGCAGGCGCTCGCTATGAACGTCTGTTTTCAATGTTTTAATTTTTATTCGATTTTAGTGACGTTTTTCATTGACGGCAGGTAGACCTATCCCTAGAGGGTAATACAACATAAACGAATACGAATAATACAATTAAAATATCATGTTTTGACGGGCCCTTAATTCTTCTGTTATTTATCTGTAATTTAAATCTCTTTTGTTTACAGTATTACAATGCTACTGGCATTGTACCGTAAACTGCATTCACTCGATGGCATTCCAAGCCACCGTAAACCAGGACTTAGGACCGAATTTATCCGAATTGAAAATTCAAATTTCCGATACGGATTCAAAAGTGAAACAGAGATAAGCACAAAGTAAAAGCAATAGAAGCAGAAAAAAATATAGGGGGAGCTAAGGGAACTTAATTGCTTGTTCAAGTAATAAAGAATAAAATTGGGTTAAAGGGCTGTCCGGGGGATAAGGAAATCGGTTCGAGTGTGAAAGACTGTCGGTCTGGGGAATCGTAAAATAAATCTGGGAGTGGCCCATTAATGCCGGTAAGAAACAAAGTGCGGTGGGGGCGGGGTGGGGGCGGCGAACACAAGATAAGTCGGAGCCGGTTCCGACGTCCGATCTAATTTGATGGGTGGGCTTTAGTGGCGGATCGATAGACAGGTTTTCACCTGGTTAGAGTCCATCCATCCCATTTCGGCCGGCCGCCACGCCCAGGACGGGGTCGTCTCCGGTCTATTTGTCAAGATTAAACGCGTGGTTTAGAATCCGGGGATGTAGGGGTTCGACCTCTGCGAGTCTAAATTTGTTCGGTGAGCGACATCGCTGGCAGAGGTGTCGGCAAGCGGACGCTTATTAGCGCCGATTTCTGGCCATTAGCATTAAGATTTCAAAGCCCGGCGGTAAAAAGGTTTTTATATAGCAATTAAAGTAAAAAATATAGCACAGTACTCTAGCTGGCGCTTGAAAAAAGTTAGCCGCCTTGATTATATGTCCGAAATAGACCCTGCTTAAGACCAACTAAGAGTTTCTGGAATGTGCGTCCTACACAATCATTAATTTACCAGTAATAATACAAGGAATATATTGGATAGGAAATCTACTTCCTCGATAAAGAGAATTTTTCATCAATTTTCCAGTAAAAATATAGATGAACGAAAAAATTATGATGGAGTTCGGAATATTAGAATTTTATTGGTCTAAATACCGGATTGAAAATTATAGAAGCATTTGACTAAATTGGCCGAGAAACATTTCCATAAATCTGTTTATTTGCTACACAGTAAGCCCAAAATGCAAGCAGAGACCAGTCCTTTTTTTTATACTTTTTCCTTGGGATTTCGGTTTTTTTCAAAGAAATAATATCAGAACAGTATAGAATTTGTTTTCCCAACTTATAAAAACTGAATCCGCCCCATTCAGTCCTCATTCGAAGCAGGCTGTTAGCACTGACTGCGGCTGCTGGGCTTTTGAGTTATTCAGACCCCTCGCTCTGACACATCGGCGGAGAGCGCTGACAGACTGACAGGGCGGGATGTGTAACACGTGTTTGGCGTTTGACACATTATGCCCTGAGCGTCGGCACACCGAATGGAAACCCTTAACAGAGCCCAGCGTATACCGCTGCGATATTTTCCACGGCCAAAACGCATTGCCTACTCGGGTACACGATTGCGACTTAATTTACATCAATAGTTTTATCCATTTAACTGCGGTCTGTATATACCAGGGTTCCCAACCTTTTTATACCCTAGAGCGCATTCTAAAACATCTGTAGGGTGGCCGGCACCGGCTATTATTTTTCAGGATATTTATAATTGGACAGGGATAAAAAAATAAACAATAATTACAAAATAATAAAATTATTGTTCGAATTACATTCAGACAAAGAAACGCACATACAAAACGTAATACAAAGTAAATAAAAAATATACACAATCGATCTGTCAGTATGATCTTGGGCATTGCATTTCATTGGCCAGTGCCTCGTAATTAGGAGAGTACAATCATAAAGATGCTCATCGGGGAGTCGAGATCTATATCGTGATTTTATTAAATTCGTGTTTGAAAACAATGATTCCCATAAATACGTTGACCCGAAAAACGATTTGATTTTATATGCCGCTTTTTTAAAAAATGGGAATCATTCCTTGTCGACTATGTTCCATACATAGTTCCATTACATTTATTTGGCGAGTAAAAGGATTGATACAGAAGGAGACAATTGGCTGGATATTTGTAAACTGCAGAAATCTCCCTTCAAACTGTTTTCGAAGCACTCGAAGGTGCTCAATAAATAGTGACACGTTTAATTTATTATAACCTAGCAATTTCCAAAATTCTGTCGCGTTGGGGATCACTGTTATACAGACAGACGAATTTTAAATTCTGTCTTCTGTGCAGTACGGAGTCATTAATTTAACTAGGTTCGATCGCAACATAAATGATTTTCAGCTCAGCCCATTAGAAATTACATCAATGTGGTTTTCAATGATTGTACACATTGTGTCAAAATGTTTTGTCCGACTCGATATGTTATAGGGTAATATAATAGCGATTAAAATTAAAGTTAGAGTGGCGTTAACGAGATTAAATATTTTTATTCCAATTTTAAAATATACTATATTATAAGGCAAAAAAAAGTATGGAAGAACGGTTTAATAATTGAATAATAACACAGAAATATATTTCGTTTATTATCCTTGATAAATTATAATACAATAGGAAGAGGAGATGGCTAACCGCAGGGGTCCGGGGGCGTTAATATTCTGAGTTTTGGGAATTATGGATTAAAAAAATGATTTATTTCCGATTGTTATATTTTAGAAAAAACTGCTCAAGGACGGATAAAAGTGGATGACTGGAAGGGGAATCAATTCAAGTATTGATGCATTAAAACCGTTTATCCAAAGCGTAATTACCATTTCCCTACCGCCGCGGCCTAAACCAACAGGTTATCGCAGAGATGGCCAGATCTCTACGTATAGGTCCGATTTTTTTCACCCCCAATGCGTACCCTCCCCCGTAAGAGGGGTATATCCCTGCGCACTAACATCCGCATAGAAATGACTGAGCGCGGGGTGGAGGTAATCGAAAATCAACAGGGCGGTATAACCCACCCCCGCCCCCCAACGGTCTGAATCAACAATATGAATCGTAAAACTCCCGAGATGGATATTGAACGAAAACAAGATTTGTGTAAGCGACTATACCTATTTATCAAATCGATGCCCGCCAGTAGAAGAAATGTGGAGACGAACCGAGGTTTAGGAGTTAATATAAAAAGCGAATAGGTAATAATTATTTTAATATATTTTCTGATAGAGGAAAGCGTACTCACTGGGACTTCTATCGCCAGTGACGAATTTAGCAGGCTATTTCCACCAACTACAGTAAATAAAAACATTAATAAAATCCCTCCCAACCCAAAGAAGAGAAACAACACTGTTTCATGTATACCCACGATACACAATATAAACACGACAGATGGTGCGGATTTGTACTTAACTAAAGTTCGTTGGGTGCGCTTGCACCGATTAACTAGCGGCCCCTGAGTGTGGTGCGGAAATGTGACAGTACAAGTGACAGTGACAGTGCAGTGAGGATGCCTAAAAAACATCCAAAGTGACTACCGCTACTGTAGGTGACGAGCAGCTGAAACTGGTCTAGCTAAAGACCAAGCCAGCGAGAGGAGACAGAAATATTTTTATTATGTCTGGATTGTAATAATCGGGACTGTAGATTTTTATTATTGTGCTATTCGCCTGTACAGCTTTGACTTGTACTAGCGTTAATTTTATCGTATTATAACAATGCACTGATGCATTACTTATCAAAATTTCCAGTCATGTGCCTCAACGCGGAGTTCTGAATTTTATTCGTTAATTTATTCCAGTTTAAATTATTGTCCAGCTTTCAATCCCCACAGTTATATCGCCAATCTATTTGTGTCGAAACAATTTTCAGATTTATTCTCAGGCGAATCGTTCGTTACAGCTCATTTCACTTCAAGTTGGCCGATACAGGATCTTAATACGCCACATGTGAATTGTTCGCGGAATGAGAATTAATTCCTCAATTAAATTTCTCTTACTTTGGAATGCTGCCGAGTAAACACTTAACTGGGTCGATACTTAAAAAACAGGATGAGGGGGATGGGAAGGGGGAAATCCGCTCTGCGACAACGGGCGGTTCGAGCTAAAACAAATGAAACTTTCTTTATCGATGCCCTGCGTCAAATTCAAATTAATGCCGAATTGGATTTTCATAATTTAAAATAAGAAATGTGTCTCTCCGTTCCGACCTCGTTACTTGCATTTTACCCTCCTGAGAACACAATTCTCGAAAACTAAGGCTTTGGTAGCCGGGAAACGAGTAAGGTGGGGAAGGGGGAGGAGAAAAAAGGGAACCGTTATAAATTATATAAGTAATATTTTTAAAACCTTATTTTAAGTGGGTCCCTGCGAATGCAAATAAGGGCTGCAAGGCGGGCCGGGGGGGTGGTAGGTCCGCTCCCCTACCGGTTCCTCGAGAGGGGAAAAAAAATTAATAGTCGAAACGCCGAAACCCCCGTGAAGATAAGGTTAAAAAATGTTAACCACGAGTTCGAATTGCATTAAGACTTTTAAGATCTTATCCCGGGTAACGAATAGTAACAAGTCAAATATTATTTGACCCTCTACCCCCACCCAGGCTGTTTTGTTTCACTAAGATTTCATTATTATTCCCGTTATATTTTCCTTCTTCCTCAGCGTTTTCGTCATGAACAGTCATTGCGATACCGTTCCGAATTCTCGAGTCTACTACAGGGCCGACAGGTCTCTATATTTCACTACTATTAGTGTATTAGAATTAATGCATCCGATACGAATGAAACTGAGTCGACGGCGACTACATTTAATTCCGGTATAAAAATGAGTGCCGCTATCGAAATAGTATGAAGCAAAACAGATTTTAACATGTAATTCTTAGAGTTATATTTATATTACAGTGTACCACCTCATATTTGTCCTTTCCGATATTATTAGCTAGTGCAGCAGGATATCGTCGATTATGACCAGTGAATTATTCATTTCTGTCCGTATATCATTTACATATCCTGAACATTATTTATCCAGAGCTGTACGCGAACAATTCTTGTACAATTTAGGGATTTCTCTACCGTGTCGCCGTGTTACTGCGATTAGGGACTCCAGTTGTTGACTCCGGCGTTGATATTGATTATGAAAGATTAAACGGATCGGGGTCGAGTGTGTAAACGGAGAAGGACAATACGCCGCAAATCTGTTTCGGCAGATGAAGCGTCCGGGTTTATAACGGGGCTGAGGGCGATTGGGGCGGTCGCTTTTTAATCCGTCAGCGTGTGACCTTACAAAGGCCTAATATGGGATTGAGTGAGGGGCGAGGGAGCGGGATGAGGGGGCGGGGATGAGGGCGCCGAACCGAATGTAGGAGAAGCCCCATTGTGCCCCAACCCGCTAATTAATGACGGGGGGAAGGGCCCACAATAGTCATTCATAGTTTATGCTGCGGATTGATGCAGTCGCGGGCACATACGCCCGAGCTCCTATCCTGCATATCGACCCGCTCCAGAGACCGTGTAACGCACTCCTCCTTGCGAATATTAAAAAACGTGGAAAGAAAGAAATTTTTCAAATAATTATATCGAGCGAAAATGCAATTTGATAACGCGAATTGATTCCTCAAAATAAACCGGAGAGCGGTGTCTCGATTGGACTACTGTTTATGCGAAGGTGGAGTCTGGTTGTGGCCGTTTTTACGACGGACGGGGGGATGTTCGACTTTTGAGAAGGCGGACAACCGGACCCGTTCGTTTTATGGACATTGCATAAACACACTGTCCACCGGGAATAAACGGCGCAATAAGGAAGTGGCCCCGTTACGGATTGGGAAAGTCCCAGAGAGAACGTCAAGAATAGAACACGAGGCTCACAGTTTCTAGGGGAAAAGCGTTCACTCCTAACCAGTAACCAGACTGTTCGTTTTTTCCATTTCATTTCTTATTCTCAAATTATTTCTTAAATAGGAATGACATCTTACACTCGTAATAACTATATAGAGTATTGCTAAATACTATATTAAATAGATAGCTAAATAATCTAGCCGTGATTATATCTCCTCCGAAATTCTAGTCCACTAGAAATACCAATGTCAATATGTTTAATACTCAATATTTTTTTAAACGTATGCAGTATTTTTTGTACTTATCTAAACAGACGAAACTTCCAGGAGCTGACCAAACACATCAGGTTCTAGGTATAACACTCATAAAATATAAGGGATATCTACTAGGAACCACAGAACCCACTTTCATGAATTCCGGGTAAAATTGAAAGAAACCTAGGTCGTAGCATTAAGCATCTTCCCCGTTGCATTTCCCAATTCCTAACATCATTTCTCCACCTACTCTAACATCCAATCTATTCTGGACCTCCTTGAAAACGTGTTTAACAGCCCGAATCAACATCCGGCTAATTCATAGCCATTTATATTGAAGTAAATATAAATGGGAGTATATTTACTCGAGACCTTCAGCGTGCACTACGCGCTGGCAAAACCACATCCATTAATCCACAGTCATTACCGGAATACCATTCGAATCCCTTATTAACGTATCCAACCCTTCTATCATAACTTAATCCAATATTTCCAACTCAAGATTTCTTCACTTCTCCACATTCTGCTAATTAATCCTTCTCTCTCCTTAAAATTCTCCAAAATGCCTACAGACTACACCAACCCTTCCTCCTTCATATTACATACAGGCGCCTCTGAATGCTCTCCTCCTCGTCGCCACTGATATGTTATCAGCTGTGTTATCAACACAGACAGCAATACGTAACATACTTGCGCGTCACAATATTCTGGATCCAATTCTTCATATTACAAAAATCTTCAATTTGTATCCAATCACTCGGGACACCTTCCCGTACTCCCCGCCAAACAATATACAAATCCAACCGCGCAGACCCGTCTGATTTGAAACAGCTCCACATCCGTTATACATACACGGCCAACTTTAGTTTCCAGGCAGGAACAATAAATTTTATACCCACAGCACTGTTACACTTCCTTCAACCGCTATTGAATATCGATTAACCTCCTCCACAAGATACCAATTCTCTAGTGCAATTCTCACACTTCAAAGTGCGACACATTTAAACCGCCTCTATCTGTTTTGAGATTCAAGAGTTCCTTAAAATCACACAATTATCCCATATCCTCTAAACTAACCAACGTAGCAAAGAGCTATATAGTTAAATGAATTAAGTGAATAGTGTTGGAGTCAATTAAATACTCATAATTTATTAATGGTATTCGAAAACCTGTCTCGAATATTTGGGTTCATTTCCGCGCCATAATATTATTCAGTCAATGAATCTCGTGTTGCTCACGCTTGGGCTAACATAGTAGGAATTGGTTTCCTCTAGTAACAGGACTCCGAGTGCTAACACTGCCAATCCGCAGTCCGCTAGCCCATCCAAAAAACCTTCGTGTCATAAAAAAGAATAAACCACTTTGATAAATGTACCTGATCCGGTCCGCTGAAAAATATTTGACTATCTCTGCGCCGTAGTTTGAAACATTAAGAAAAAGACGACGAAAGTATTACTCCTCGCTGTATATCTTTCAGCCAACCGAACGCTCCCCGGCCGTATATAAATGGATTCGGCGCTTAAGCGATTCCAGCTTTCGGGCCAAATAACGTTTGGCCAGCGATTTCAGTTAAACTGCCGAAGCAAATCTGGGTATTAGCCCGCGCTTTACTGGTAAACAGATGTAAATGAGTTTCCGCCACATTAATGAAGATATACAGGCATTTGATACAATCTGCCGCTATTCGTCAATGTTCTTATTTTTTGGATCTTAAACGCTAAATAAATATTTCTTTTATAGTTTAGTATTAGCTGTCGTGAACATTAATTATTAGTTCCGTGTTCATTGCCTTATTGCGTGTCTAAATGTATTCAAATGTTTAATTTGTTCCACTAAAAATATTTACCGAGTGTGAATAATTTAAATAATTATTTCTATTATATTTTAATTTTTTTTCATATATTTATTTCGTAATCCACAAAAGTATATTTCGCGCAGTAGGTGGAATAGAGCGTTAATACAGTTACCAAAAAACTTCGTTAATATAGGCCTACATGACTATTTCCCATAAATGGTTGGGCGATGTTCATTCCAGTGAAATGTATACAACCGTTGTTGACTTACTTGTAAGTTTACGACTTTCCAGTAAACATCTCAAATTCCAGTTGACTCACCTGAAAACAATAGGAAACAAGTCGTTAGTTTCATTCAAATATGAGTGATTGCATTAACGCTTTCACAATTAAGATATTTAGTACGTTTCTACAAATAAAAGGTACGGAATATGAATTTAATTTATTATCGAACAGAATTATACTCGAATTGAAGGTAAGCGGCTTTATCTGTCAGTAATCATTTGTCGATAACTAAAGCGGGTAGTTTTGAACTCTTTTAGTTACTCACTTTCAGAAATTTTGGAGCATTCCTATTTCTATATTGATATTTCGATATTGCATGCATAAAACACATGTCGGATTTTATTTTTGAAAACTATTACTTCGTATTAAATAATATTCGTCGTTATTTATTTTCTTATTACGGTTGCCACCTCTACCCCGTCGAAACTGCTAAAAACGGCCCGGGCTCTTGAATATTTCAAGCCCGAGCTCTCATTTGCATTGAGCTTTGCCATTTCGGTTGCATACATTTAAATGTACAAGTGTTTTCATTATATGCCCGAGACGGGCCTTTGAATCGACGGCGGGGGACAAAGACGAGAGACGGTTGGGAAAGGTGTCGATGTCCGCTAGGGCGGCCACGTGGGGCCGTTAACAAGGTCCGGGACGCGTCCCAATACGACCCAATCAAAACCTAGAGATGGATTTATAACAGAGTTATTAGACCCTCGCTTCCAATCCGGTTATTCGCGAGGGGGGGGGGGAGGCCGGTACACTAAACACTAACATCCCCCCTACACGGAACACTAAAATCCCCCCTATTAATCGCTATTCGCAGCAACGGATTTTAACCGGCATTTACCCCGTCAATAATGTAACGAACAACGCCGGCAGTCTGCCACGAGCACTTTATAGCACTTTAAATTCGACTAACAGGGGAAGACTATCTACAGAAGCATTGCTACTGCAATTTTGGAACACTTCTCGCGACAATTGCGTTTAAAATAAAAATGTTGCAACAACGGTTAAATACAAGGTTAAGAACTCGTGTCGATTCTTTGGTAAAGTGGGTAAAGTGGTACATATGAGCAGTATAAAAATCCTCGTTAACACTGATAGTGATAATGCCGACATGAATTCCATTAGTATATTATTAAAGTTTTTTTTCCTCTCAATACTGGCTTCCATGACCTAATATTCCGAACTAATTTGCTCTTCTTCATCGGGGGCTCGTTGTTCTCGTCGGTAACAACGTTGTTCCCCTCGAAGCATCGTCAGGAACACTTAGTAGTACCCTAAGTGGAGGCGTTCGCGTTGTATATTGACGATGTGAGAAACCTCGCAAATTTAAAAAGTATTTTAAAAATATATATCTATAACTGTAGTAAGTAAATTACTCGAAATATTAAAGAATAAATTAAGGTAGGACTTAAATATAATGAACGTTAAAAATCGCAGTGAATTCAGTCAGGGCCCGATGTCGGCGGACCAAACATCAATATATTCGTACAAACAACAAACAAACCGCCGCGTAGCGTAGGCGTCGAGTCGAGAATTGAAACTGATTAATCGCAAACAATTAAATCGGAACAACGACTCTCAGCCGCTCAAATAATCCCACTTAATAATCCTTCGGTGTTTACAGCCAACGTTGGTGGATTGGGGATGGGGTAGGATCATTATACGTCCCTGTGTCATCACTTAACTTTATACCGCTCGGCGTACACGCAGACGGCTCTAATAAGCGAAGTTTAAAATCGGTACAAACACACACGAGCGATGCAGGGGGGTTTACGTGTTCTGTAAATTAGGAACAGGAACCGGGAACGCCGCTAAGAAGCTGGACGCTGTACAAGACGGTGTAGGGGCCGGAAAAGGAATCTAATCGAAATGTTAATCCTGCGTGCGCTCAATGCATCCTTAAATTAAGGATAGGACGGGTTGAAGCAAAACTAATAAAATATCATCATAACAGAACAAAATATAAGATGTAAATTATATATTTTCAATACACGATAAATCAAATATGATAACAAAATTTCCACTTACTGGACTTACTGTGGATTTACTAGGCAGGTTTCTAATATTTCAACATTTCGTTGGAATAAAAAATAAAAATTTGAATTGAGAGTTAAACCGCAACACGAGTAAGCTAATATCTTCATATTGGTTCAGTGTTCTTCGCGTGCGTAATATTAAATGAGAAAACGTCTATGCCCATAGGAGGGCATTAATTTATTCTTCAGTCGCGCGCTTGTGTGCGTCCGTGTTGTGGGCGTGTCCTTTCGGGCAATAAATCCACTTTTAAAAATGTAGGCATAAATTATATAACTAGAAGCTTTACCTGCCCGGAGACCACCTGTCCCTGGCCTAAGCCGAGGGATTAAAGGATAAGTGCAAAAGAGTAGGCGAAAATAAACGTAAGATTTATGGTCTGGCTTATTTATGTTGCAATATGAAATTGATACAATAATTACAAATGTAATCTCCGATAGAGTACAATTGTAAGCGCCATTGGAAATTAATTTATTTTTCAAAGCGCGGATAAAGCTTCCCTATTTACCCTATAACAACCTATAATTCTTATTTTAGCTGATGCTAAAATGAACTTAAACGATTTTGTATTTTTAATAATTAGCGACTATAAAATCAGTTCTAAAGCCAACTCTTTTTAACTCCCTAAATTTTCAATGTATTCTGAACTGTTTATAGTTCAGGTTTACAGATATTTCTAAGTATAAGGATGGAAATTGGCAACATAATTGAAGTGATATGGATTTGGATGACGGGAATTGTTTGTAAAAAAATTTTTTCAATGTATTTATACGCACGATTCTAAATTATATGACCAGAAAAGGCTGTATATCCGGTTATGCATAAAATTGTAAGACCCATAACATATTGCACGCTTATAACAGACGTTTCCGGTTATCATTCGAATAATAAGGTATAAGGATGACAATTGGCAAGCTAGCGGGAAGGATATGTATTGGCTCGGGACATAAGGGGGATAGGCAGTATCACAGCGTACCGGGTTGTTTGTATCTACCGCAGGAAATCCGGAGGGTTTGTGGAGGAGACGGGGTACCAGCCAATAATCCTCTTTGCCCTACCCTCCCCTCCGCCTCCTCCGCTACTTCTTCTTCTTCCGCTTCTACCTCTTTGCCGACTTTATTCTCGGCGTTTCCTAAACCTCGGCGCCGCGCGAGGGAGGGCGAGAGAGAGAGAGAGAGAGAGAGGCCCTTCGTCTCTCCCTCTCGCCCCCTTTCTGGCCCTGGTTTTCAATAAACGTCCGCCGACTTGTTTGTAACCGGGGAGGTCTCACTTGGTCGGTGTGTTCGAGTGCATGTCTCAACCCCTAAGTTGCTTATAAGGGAAAACGCTCTGGGACGACGATAAAACAGTGGTCGCGGTTAGAAAGGGGGTGGATTTACGGGGAGCTGTCCCCGAAAGGCTTTGTTCCCGGTTTTCTCGAGTGGCGTAAGGCTAAATTAAGAACTCGCATTAACGTTTTCTCAGCTAGTACTAACTGAATTAGGAGCCGTTTTAATGAATTAGGAGAATAACGTTCTACCTGCAGTGGAGTTACTGTAATAATAAAAACGCGCTGAAATATTACAATATCAGGATAATCCGGTAAGGTCAATGACTCAATGCAAATGAAACTAATACCACACGTGTCAATTGTTATTTGTTGCTCCTCTAATGCGCTTAACCTTGTTATGATTACAAAGGTAATCAAACACTTCATTGAACTCACAGACCAATGGTGGCTTCAATCGAATATAAAATAATAATGCGTGTATAATACACCTCGCATTAATGCTACTTTGTACTTTTGTAGTTGTCTATTTGAGCCATTAATTGTATGTAACTCATATTACCGTACACCTCTACTATCTCGGGCACTTATATTCTGTAATCAAAATATTGATTTCCAATAAATACCCCATGATTAAGTATATAAAACGTATCGAAATTGGCATCGTCAATAGAAAGGGCAACCACTTTGTATCCTCGTGACTACACTACTGTTTATTGCTATTGAATGCACAAAATAAAAATATTGATTAAATGGCATATAGATCACAGTATTGGAGTAACAGGCAGTTAACCCTGGAGTTAGAAAGTTGCGATAATACTGAAACTAATATGTAATTTAATTAAACGTCAGCTTAACTACCTGCCCCATAAACGTTGAAAGGGAAAATAAAAACCGGAACCTGCATCCCTATAAATTAATCCGAGTTAATAAGTAAGCGAACTTCCCCCTTCTCTGGCGAACAGGCCACTGAAATATTAATACATAAATGTAATTCATAGTTGTGGACTAGTCTTAAGTTAGTAGGGGGTTGGGCGTTGGTAGTAGTTGGGCGCTGCCTCGTGGGGGCTGCCTCTTCGGACTCTTCCCCAGGGACAGGGAGAGAAAAAAAGAGAAACAGGAAAAAAGGGAGGGGAGAAATAATTCTGGACTGAGCTACATTTCATTTCTACTCCATAGATTTAAGGATGTGGACTTTTGAAATAACTGGCTCTACTCCACGGAAGGGGGCTTTTATTTATTCCTTCCGAGGGATAACGGACGACTGTTTCTCCCTCACCCGAAAATAGTTTGGTGACAATAAAAATGACGATTATCTCGGTCGGACATTTTTCCGCTGGTAGTTTCGGTCGTGATGCGGACGAACTTGATTTTGTTAAGGGGCATTTACTTAAATTTCTAGTCCCTTCCTTGTAATAACCATAAAAACCTAATTATAACTGTGATGCCGAACGGTAATATGGGTACCGGCAGCAATAGTGGTAACAGGATGCTTCAGTATCAAACTGTATTTCCAAATTTTTTATTATATTCTATGCGTTTGGTCGGTACGATTTTACTCTCAATCATTTCCCAGCATTGTAACGACGATATATTAATGAAATTAGGACATTTGTAAATTTGTACAACTTGGCAATTGGAGGATCGAATTCCCTTCCGTCGCAAATTTGTTATTTCAATTTCTGGTTGGTCTCGTTGTGGCACTATGGAATATAGTTATAATTGCTATTGAGATGTATTGTTCGATACCGCCATCACAATTCCATTTGTGAGCCTCGGGGCCTATTCCTCTGGGCACGAGAAAGTGCTATATTTTATTTCGCTGCGATCTTTACCGGCCGGCGTTTGATGAATTTTTATCGCTTCATTACCAACAGAGGCCCCCAACGGATATTGGGGAAGGGATGAAAGACCGCTCGTCGGATTATTTTTCTCGGCTTTCCCCAAAAGTGGGGATTTAATGCCGCGGAATTATTTCGTTCGAAAATGGCCGAACGAAAATAGTACGGAAATACTGAATAATTAAAATGATCATCGATTTTTCCCACACCTCCGCTACCGGTCCCAGTAAAATCCTCAACATCTCCAACATTCCCAGGACAGCGTTCGACTATCCAACAATGCGTTCAAAAAATTCCTGAACCCTGCCAAACACCCGGATCTTAATAGTTTAAACTGTGCGATAAATTTTGTTAATTTTTCCAAGTGATATTTACATTGACATTCAGTAAGACCGATGAGATCCTGTATACGTATTTGGTTGGTCCCCCCCTTATATTTTTGCTCCTGAATTGTAGTAAAATCCTGGCATATTTCAGTGGTAGCAACAGGGGTTTTAGTCGGTATTCCAAATGGAGATTCCAACACCGGGGCCACCCAAATGTTACCTCGGGTCTGTAATGAGACTTCGTGGTATTAACTAATAAATAATTATTGTTATTCGCTCTTAGATAACGCTTCCGCTTCTCTGTGCCGAGAACCCGAGAATTACCCGATGGAAACAAAATACTTTATGGGCGGAACGAGCTCCAATTGTCTTGAGGAGAGCTCCGGCCTCCGACATGACGGGGCCGAACGGCCCTCACGCCGTGAAATATGAATGCGGAGCTGGACCGGTTCCAGAGGCCCAGTCTCGTCATATATCACGCAGAAACATTATATACCGGGAACGGGCCGAAAACAAAAACGCGTCAACGTTTTTCTTACAGAATTCGTCCTCCGGCCGTTGTGCAGAAGTCGCAAATTCGACGCTAAACGGGACACGATTCGAACTTGGTCCGAAAATATGTGGCGGTGGGCCAACAATGGGCGGCAGAAACGGTGTCTTGAATCTTATTTTATTATAGCCGTATTGTCTTTCAGCGGTCAATTTGAACTGTCGGTTTCAAACAATCAGACTTTATTCTACTACTATATTCTATTTTCGTGAGTTGGAATAAGATGAGAAGTCACAAAATCCCGGTTACTGAAGTTCCACTCCCGCCTTTCTCCTCAAAACGCCGCTGGTCTAGAGATCTTCTTAGCCCTCTGACTATAATTGTTCTTGTGTAAAAAGTGCCAACTTTGGGCGGTTCCTTTTATCACGAAATACATGTGAAAAAAAATCAGCACTTGCATTTATAACATTCGTGTTGATTGTACAAAATAAACTTGGTTCTAAACGCGGAAAACGTTCGGAAGCAAACCGCGAACATGTGGTCAGAGAGTACATTAGAATTTTTCTTATCTATTCATTGCTGACTTAATTTTGAGCCTTGTGTATAAATTTCGCTTGAGAAACGCGTACGCAAAACCGAATAGATATTTAGACGTAAGCGAAATTCTGTTATATATGCGTACGGCTTTGACCCGTGGCGTTCACGCATCACTTACGTCCAAAGTTTCAAAGAAATGCGTACGAGCAGAATAAATGTGCCGAAGGCACAGTCAAGTTATCTAGACCTTATACAGGAATTACATTAGAATTACAGTCACGTTTTATCTTACATACTTTATGAAATACACCGTTTACATTGAGGCATAATAATGACACTCACAACAGGAATGACGTAGTAATATCTCAACTTAATTTCGATGACAGTTTTCCTATTTGAGTGCGTTTGAGCTAGAATACGTTATTTTTTGTTCTCACCGCCTAAATTATAAATACGCGCGAAAAAAAATGTAACCCATATCAAATAGCGAGTGTCGTCCTCTATTCGAAGGGGGTAGAAAAAAGGACCGCATTAAAACCGCATGATGGTTTTCGAACGAGTTTTGGCTCGCAGTTTGATGTTTAAATATAGTTCCGCGGAACTAATCGGTGATTTATTCCCGCGAGTGAGGCGCGTGCGAACGCAGACAGATAACGACTGTTCGCTGTTTACGCCGCGTTTCCGTTAAACTGCCGGACGATTTGATGTTGAATCGCCTTCAAACGGATTCGAATAATATTTACACTGGACTCGGGCCCGAAAAGGCTTGCTCGGCACACTAACGAGGAGCGTGTCAATTGCTTCGCCCCGGCGCCAAGTGTGATACACAGACCCTGAAATGTCCAATACGAAAATATATTCATCCGAATGGATAGACGGTAAATACTGAAAGAACTTGACGTGTAACATGACACAGTTTACTAAAGTGAACCGGTCGGCAGTTGGCGTATAGCTCCACTAAAATTTACGTTACATTTTCATTAGATTATTCGACTGCATTAAAACCAGTTGTTCCGAAGTGTGTCGAATGGAAAATTTAATGACTACTTCGAATGTAGTACAATGGGCATAATAATTTGTAACAGTAAAACAAATCATAAGTGACGAGCCGTCCTCATTCCTTCCCGATGGAGTGAATGTTAAATTATTCAACCACTATATTTTTTCATCCTCCCCCGCCCTCACGGGAACATCTGAAACGTTACGGAGCCACCCTGGTATCTATAGGAAATTGAACTGCGGTTGGGAAGGGAAAGGTCAGATATGACGGGGGTGTATTTCGAAAATTCTTCTACTGCCGCAGTAGGTGACCGTAAGGGGTTGGTGGGAAGGGGGCGGGTACCTCGTCGTATATTTATAAGGCACGTATTATGGCCCCGGTTATACACGCGGTTCCGAACAACCTATGTTTATATTGAACGGAGAGTAAGAGGACCGCTCCCCCGTGTGTGTCTCGCCCTTACTCATCCCCTCCTGTAATAAAACATAACACGATGGGGAGGAACGCCGCCCTCCCCTCCGCGGGGGCCAATCAACTGATAAAAGTCGGAAGGACAGACGCCCGTACCCGCGCACGTACGCCGGCCCGTACGCGCTGGCGCCTGCTCCCTAGGGCCAATTTCATAATTCATAGGGCTCCCCTCTTTCGCCCGTCCCCCCTAGTGAAACCCCTTTACTATTCAACGAACGCTCGTGTCATCGCCGATAGACCGCTCTATAGTCAGTGGAAAGCCCTACATACTTACAGTGAGCCTCTTACTGGGCTAGATCTCTTACAGTAGAGGTCGCGCCTTCTCTCGATCGGTAAATCGGAAGGTGACTTCTGTCAAAGGCATGCTTTTAATTTTCCTTTCATGTTTATGAGATATAATTTTAAATTTCGTGTTCAACAAGCAATGACCAGATACGCGAAATGCAATATTGGACCGTGGTTAGTTCGATCTTATGATATATTATAAAAATAATTCACTCTGAACACTCGGTGTAATCGAGTGTTACTGAAAGCAGAGAAACCTTGGCAAGCCGCCACCAGGTGAATCAATGAAATGATAATTATTACAAAAATTCGAACGTTCAAAATAACCCCGAGAACAAAAATCCCTCCCAGAACGCGGAGGGTACTTAACAAAAGAAAATTTCAATCCGAATCATTGGCCGAATCGAATTCCGCGTAAGCGCCCCTACATTAAGGAGAGGGCTAAGAGCCCAGTTAGTCTCCGCTCTAAATAACAGTCGACAAAGTTTAGCCTTAAACGACGAAGGGACCGTCCCCCGTCCCTCTGTAAATCGGCCCTTTGTAGGGACCATCCCCCCCGCCGCCCGGAGTAAATTCCCTAAACGATAGCCTACCGAGGTATATTTAAAATGTTTGAACGGGAAGTCTCCTCTTCCCCCCCGCCGCTGCACCGTCGGGAGATAGTCGGGAGAGGGTGTGGGTGGGAGTTCCGATACAATTTGCAGTAAACTAACCCCTTGCGTAGGGGTTGGACGGGGTTCGGGGTACTTTGAAAGACCCCCTCCAAGCACGATTCCTTACCTAATAACAATGTTAAAACTTGGATCTCCTCCCTGCAAAGGGGGGTGGGCCCTTTTACAACCCCGTCCACTTGTTGTATTCGCCGACTTCTCCCTTATTATATCCACCCCCGCAGTCACCGAAGGGCTTGTCATTATGTACCCCTTCCCGCCGCCCCCGATCGCGCACGCCGCTTCAGACACCCAATTCCTCGTTTTACTTTTATCGAAGGCTTTCGATCTTGCCCTGGACGTGGACTCATGATTAAATCCGATATTCCGGGGCTCGGGGCGTTCAACCGATTTAGCGATTTATAGCTCCAAGGCTCGGCCTAATAATCCGCTGAAACCCCGCCCAATCCGTCTCCTTGGATATATTTACTTTGAAATATGTACTCCGATGTAGGACGCTCGATTACGGGCAAAGTACTCGAGATCAGGCTAAATGTAAAAGGGATTTAAACCTTTAGAACAGAAAAATATATCATAGCTCTGCTCTTAAATAAGAGAGCCATTCGATCAAAGAGACATTAGGATATTCTTTATTCGCCGAATTTAAAAATTTACTCGGTTCGTTTATACTTCTGTTTATTCGTGTTTTATGCCGGCAACAAAAACTCCTCGAAGTCTCTGTTATGGAAATTTGTTTTCGCCACTTTGTTGCAAGCCAACAAGTCCTCGTGTACTGCATTATAATTTCGACTAAATAAATTCCGAATTGCCGTATCCGTTCAATGCGTTAGAGGCAAGGTAAGACGAGTTTTCCGCGCTCACTTGCACTTTCGGAACAACAAAAGCCGGCATAAGAACGGCCTCAGCGGTGCACCTAAGCCCGGTCGGGAAGGTTTTGCATAATCGAAATGCAAAGTTGGCCCCGCCGACAGTCTGTCAATAACTGCTGACAGATTGCTTCTTCGATAACTCAATAGATTCTTCATTATAAGTGCAAACTTAAATTGCTAAAGTTTCCACTACACCGCCCCGCCCCCCTCCGCGACCACCCGTGGAATCGTTTACCCCACTTCCAGGAAAGCTTATATTATATTATACCTATTATATACATAAGAAATACATGAATTGGTGCATGCGGTTTAGGAAATATTACCAGCAGTGGGAGCGATTGGAGACGCCGAGGCGTCCCTCTTTAATTTATCCCATTTCCTGAGGCGCCACTTTGTGTTAAAAGCAGGAAATCTGATCGTGGAACGGCCGGCAGTTCTTCACGAAATTCGATAAGGTTCTTCGGGTTCGTTAAGCGGGCGAGACACAGAAACGCTACCTTCTTACACATTTCTTTTCGTTCTTCATTATATTGTGATTCGCTATAGTGCTTCTACCGTGTCACGGGCGGTAAACTTATACCAGGTCTCAATCCGCTAATTATCCGTTGACGTAAGCCAAGTTTGTTATGATTTCCTAGCCTGTTTTCCGCCCTCAACTCGCCCGGTATTGCATTATCGCTATGCTCCTTCAGTTGGAAACTAATACGACAGTTCAATTTTACAAATAAATTTTGCAAAATCTTACAATAATTTCCTACACCTACAAGCCGACTCCCCACGCCCTGGAGGCCGGTACAAACCAAATGAAAAAATGTATTCCATGTAAGCCATTTAAATTTTTCCTCACTAGAGTTAGTGTTTTGACTTAATACACCCGTAATGGTGACGATATCCAATTGTGTTGTATATTTCCGGTAATGGTACAACGGTAAGAGTACTTCGCTTTATTGCCAACCAATTATTTGAGTTGAGACGGGAAATAACACGAGTCATGTTATTTATTCCTAACTGCGGCAGACCCCCCAAAAAACACCTTAACTTACATGTTTTATATATATATATATATATATATATATATATATATATATATATATATATACTACTAGAGCCCTGTAAAGTTTGGTTGTCAGACCGAATAATTGGTAACATTATACAGAAAAGGAATCTTTTAGGTGGGGGGTAGTGCCCCTACTCTTGCTCCGGCTCCATCCACCCCTCCTCCTTCCCTCATTTCAGTTCCAATTTGCGAGGAGTTCAAATTCTCTCGGTCGCGAAATGTCCTCCCTCCCGCACGCAAATGAGGTGTGTGCCCGTGTGTAGCCGGGGTTGTAACAACCCCCCTCCACAACCCCTGTAATACGAGAGGCCGCGCCTACGCCCTCCTCCTTCTATGTGTGAGGGGTTTGAGAGGTCGGGGGGGGGGCGGCTAAAGAAAGCTGGCTGGAACACTCTTTAACGGGCGCCGGCGCCCGCACGCGCGGGACGCGCTCCCGCGACACGGAAATATGACGAACAATTCAGGTCCCGAACTCAGGCGCTCCTCTGTTCGTTTACTCCACCCCCCCCACCCAAAGGCCAAACCAAAATTCAAACAGGGATGTAACTGTATTCAAATTGGGACACTCCCCTTCTTCTTCTTCTTATCCCGGCCTCCTTTCAGCCGCTCAACTTCGCCCCCATTCCCTGTAACCTAGAGAGCGGCTGCCATGTACACTACGCGCCATTCCTCATAACAGCCTGTCCCACAGAAATAACATTAATTAAGCCTCTCAAAGCCTCGTTAGGAGTCAGTTTTGATTTTTGTTTCAAGCTCAGCCATTCGATTTGAATGTTATCATACACACGATCTTCCCACGTATTTGGTCCTGTCATACGGCCGTAGTGCGTACCTCAGTGTCAAGGGGATGCTAATAACGATGCTGAGCTGAAAACTATTTATACGATGAGAGTCTTCACTTTCCCCACCCGCTATGAAGAAAAATACGTGAATGCGTTGTGTGAACCGCTGTGAAATTATACATGCGGGGATCTTACAACTGGACACTGTTATTTTAATTTTTCTCCGCCGTTTCAAAGAATTCAGAATGAATGATCTGGTGGAGGAACGCCACGAAGAAACACGCTAATGATGCGGCGGTTAGATGCCAAGAAATATAAATCATCGATAATATAGCCGTCAGAACAGCAAAACTCGTAAATAATCTTGTGGCTACCGCAGTACCGTCCCCGTACACGACTCGAAAGAAACTCGACTTAAACCGAAAATCTTGGACTAAGAACATTACTAAAACGGACATCAAAATTGACCTTAGAGCTATGGGGTTCCACCAAGACATCCGACATCGCTCGCATCCAGAGATTTCAGTCAAAAGTCCTTCGTACCATCCTTAATGCTCCCCGGTATGTTTCTAACCTCACAATCCACCACGACCTCAACATACCGACAGTCGACGAAGTCGCAAAATCCCGGTTCCCGAAGTTCCACTCCCGCCTTTCTCCTCATCCTAATCCATTCGTATCCAAATACATACAGCATTTGTACTTATAACATTCAATGTTGATTGTACAAAATAAAAAAAAAGGTTAAAAAACCGCAGTATCCTACAGTGTCTACAGTTCAAGTAAGCTCAACATATATAAGATATCAGGTCACACCTGCACAGATTTTTGTCGAGAGGTCTCTGCCCTGTGATTACGTAAAGTAGTTTCTCATTCCATACAGGCGTCGATGATATAAGGATTGAATGTTTGCTGGATTCCGTTTTACAATATTCTACTGATCTGATGGGATGCTGCAGGACGAAATAGGAACGATTCTGAAGTCCTGCATGAATTCCTGTCAATACAGGAAGGTCTGTTTTGCGACGAGGCGAAGTGCGAAGGCAGTGGCCGATCGAAAGCCAATATCGGAAAACGGGTTCGGAAAGGGTCGTCGAGGTCGTCGCGACTGTCCCGGAGGGGCCAAAATATAGCCAATTAACTCCCGACCACGAGCTATTTGCTAGACACAATGGTATATAAAACCCTCCTAACCGCGCGGCCGGCCTTCGTTTAGGAGAGATGGAGATAAAGCATGGGAGGAGAGGAGCGGAGAGAGAGAGAGAGAGAGAGAAAAAAGGGTATTTGAAGTCGGGCCAAGATAGGCGGAATTTTAATTAGGGAGAAGGCAAAGTCCCAGGGACCCCGGGACCCACTCGCGCTAAGAAAATGGGTTTTTAATTTTAACCTTACCCGCCCGACCGTCCACAGCTACCTCACGCCCTACGTATTAAACCAGTTAACCTTTTAGCGGGTTGAGTACAACCCTAAATAAATCCTTTAGAAGAAGAAGACTTTCGGGGAGTGTAGGCTGAGTGCGATATAACACTCTTTACACTTACTCCAGACGGAAGAATCAGCGACTCCCGAATTTTTATAATCCCGAATTCTAATAGTTTCACACAGCTCTATATATTAGCATTTATCTTCTGTAAATACGCCATAATGTGATTAAAAAAGTAATCAGAATGTTCCGGTAATTGATACAGATTCTATTAGAGTTTCAATTGAATTTGTACCAAAACATCACTATGTAACTTTAGTTGAAACTTGTACTTTAAATTGAAAATATCGCTAGGGCAGGAAAAATTAGGACACACGCTGGACATTTGTTTGCGGTCGGTTAATCCATCGACAATTCGCGGCCCCGAATTTCTCTCCTCTGACGCATTTTCCACCGACCGGGCGGTAGTCAAAAACACTTATCATGCCGGACAAATATCGATTCGCATTCGTTTGCATATTGAAGGTGGACCGATTTCGAAAATCGGCCGTGATTTACCTGCCGAGAGACCCCCATCAGTCATCACGCCCTGTAATAAATAGACCGTCCGGGTTTAGACTGATGTCTGTCCGCGCTCAGCCGGTATAAAACATGTTAAGTAATTAAATGAATTGTTTATCGGCCGTTGAAAAATGGAGCGGTCGAGATTAATAACTGGGGCGGCCCCCATCCGCGACCGGCAAAGTGGGGAATCATTTCACCGGGAAATATTCAACCCCATTACCCCGGACTTTGGCCTCCCCCGGCATATGTCTACTCCCACACATGGACGACGGAGAATATTAATACGGGATATTTATTTCCGTCTATTATTGGTCTGTTATTTCGGTTTACGGAAACATAAATGCATTAAAGTAAAGCGATCCATGCCGGAATGGGCGAAGTGGGTTTTCAGAAAGATTTTTTCCGAAGGTGAAAACCTGTCAAGGAGGTCCAACTGTTGTTTCAACTCCAGCGCTAGTAAAATTAATCTTGGAGATAATTTTGAAGAGAGAAAAGAATAAACAGTTTAACCTCCAGAGCAATTTGTCTTTTATAACTGAATGACCCTCGTATATTAAAGCAATTATTACAATTCCTGCGAATTCCTTGCAATCCAACCCAAATAAGACAAACATAATACCCCAATAACAATAACAAAATGCGTATATATACAACTGACAAACACTACAGTACAAGTGAAAGTAACAGTGCAGTGAGGATGCCCGAAAAACATCCAAAGTGCCAACAGTGACTAACACCGCTACTGAAGATGGCGAGCAGCCGAAATCGGTCTAGCGAAAGACCAAACCAGCGAGAGGAGACAGAAACACCACGAACCTACGGTATTCCAACCCCTCGCAGACCACAAAACAGGTATATTAAACTAATTCCTTGAAGTATTCTGGAAGTACTTACATGATCAATAGTACGCCGTGATCAATTATATTTGAAAATTTATATTTTGAAAAAGTACCGTTAATGTAGTTCGAGTTCAGGGTTGGACTTCCACTTGGACGTTCCCTAGGCCGCGTTAGTAGACGGAACGGTTAATGTCGGTTTTAGAGAAAATTTCATTTTACGGCCTCGCGAGATATTCGTGGGTGGTTAAATTTGAAAACAAACAAATGAGATTGAAGGATGTTGTTGATGACGTGGGGTTGAAGAGGTTCGGCACTGAAGTTTAAGAACCAGAAACCTCTGCAACCTTTTTATATCCCCCGGGGGTGAACGCCATTTCTCGTCCAGGTTGTTAGCCCCGGGGTCGACCAGAGCGCTTCCGACCTGAGATCGATTACCGGGGCTATCGGGAGTAACACAGTGTTCTAGGTCCGAGGCACAACCGGATAGGGCACCATAAAAGGCGGTCACTTTTTAGTGACCGCCCCTGTTTTTAGTTCTTTCCCCCCCGCCGTTCAAACGGCCCCCCTCCGCCAATTGCCAGGATTTAGAGCATGCTCACGGCAAGGTTTTAGTGATGTTTCACGCTTCCTCGCCCTCGTTCGCTCTGCCGCCTCTCAAATGAACCCGGCCTTTACCTCAAATATCGTGACTATTACCCTCCGGGAGCGTAACACGAGATGAGAAAAGTAATCGAACGCCGAAGGGACGGTGCCCTCCGAAAAAGGTGTCTGTTGTTAACTCTCATGGTTCTTTAAATTAGTGGCATAAAACGACAGCTAAGACGGAGCGTCATGAACTAACCAAATGGCAGGACTTAATATTATCATGAATGTTCACTTCATCTACATATTTAATTGTCTAACATTTTCAGTACAGGTCAAAAAAGACGCATAAAATCTTCCTTTCACACTACAATAGGGTAGCATAAGGACTGTGCACGAGCGTTTTTTAATTCATTCAACATAGAGTAAAATTAAATTCCATAAATTTCGTGTTTCTGTCTCCTCTCACTGGTTTGGTTTTTAGCCGAAACCGGTTTCGGCTGCTCGCCATCACCTTCATTGGGGGATGTTGTCTGTCTTGTCCGACAAAAGATCGGACACGCTTGTTGTTGTCACCAATGTTAGTCACTGTCACAGAACTGTGGAAATTGCGAGAATCGACGAGGACGTTCGTCTGTATAAAAAATATATCAGATTCGATACATTTTTTCGAGTTAAAATACAAAATGGACACGCCCCTCGTTTAAGATGAGTCGGAAGAATAAATACTCCTCATGATCGCATAGCAATAACTGAGAAAGAACAAATTTCGTGAAGAACATGCCTGAGTCAGTATATTCTTAGAATCCTGAGCTTCGATAGAAATGAATGTAATTTTTCATGAAAAAATTGCGTTCCCAGTTCGCATGATTGACCCAGTCCATGAGATTTCTCGAAATAGGATTTCTCCGTCTTTTGTAGCGTACCAACATACAATACCCTTGTTTTTTTGACGCCATTATGAACGTGCTTAGCCAGTCAGGGCTGCAAGTTTATGGCAGTGTATTTTGGAACTGGAAACGCTCTCTGACAGGAGGGAGGAAAAAGAACGGCCGCAGGACTGCTGTTGATGCCATAATTTCCCGTTTTTCTGGCACGGAAGCTTTTTCGCCCCTTCGCCGAAGTATCAACGGACATCTATAAAACGGGGGAAGAAAGAAGACGAGCGAATATCGATTCGTTCGAGTCGTATAACTCCCTCCTCCCTCAACCCGGCACATGTGATCAGACTCCCGGTTCGCCGGATATGACAATGCACCCGGGATACGTAATAAAGGTTAGAAAAACGATCCAATAAAAGGAACGGGGGCGCCGGGGGACCGCCCTACTTGAGTACTGATTTTTATGAGACTCGGCTATGAAATGAGTTGTCGCCGGTTGTGACTGATATGTGTCGTCAAATTTCGAGCGGCCGTAACATTATTCAAACCGTAAAAATATGTCAGGCGACGGGTAAACTGCCGTACAATATACAATAAACTTAATCCCGTCCTGCTTTCGATCGGGCATAAAACACTTGCCAACAGGAACCTTCCGCTGTGTGTTAATTAAAATGCGAATCACAATTTAGTTTTATATTCAGGAAGGATCCTTTTCAGCTCGCGGAATATTGGTTAACTAACAATGACTGTTGCGAATTGCAACGACTAATAAATTCAATCGCAAAGAGATTAGTAAGAATTTAATTTCATACCGTAGGTTCGTGGTGTTTCTGTCTCCTCTCGCTGGTTTGGTCTTTTGCTAGACCGGTTTCGGCTGCTCGCCATCTTCAGTAGTGTTAGTCACTTTTGGCACTTTCGATGTTTTTCGGGCATCCTCACTGAACTGTCAATATCACTTGTACTGTAGTCTACTACGGATCTATTGCGGATGCCCGAAAAATATCTAAAGTGCCAAACATCATACAATTGCTTTAACACCTTGTTTAACCTGTATAACATACACTTTTGGCACTTTGGATGATTTTTGGGCATCCTCACTGCACAGTCACTTGTACTGTGGTGGTTGTAGTGTATTAAGTTTAATGCGATACTAGTTTCAATGGTACGGCGCAACTAATACTAGCCCGCAATTAAGGTCTGTCTTACATTTTAGTATTAGCGCCTTACAGTACAAGCGACAGTGGCAGTGCAGTGAGGAAGCCCAAAAAGCATCAAACGTGCCAAAAGTGACTAACACCGCTACTGAAGATGGCGAGCAGCCGAAACCGGTCTAGCAAAGACCAAACCAACGAGAAGAGACAGAAACACCACGAACCTACGTTATTCCAACCCCTCGAAGACCACAAAACAGGTATATTAAACTAATTGAATTTCAGCTTGTTATTAACGGGGCTCTTTGTATTATTTATGTTCTTACTAAAAAAACTCAATTATAAAATAAAGTATAAATAATGTCCAATATAATGCAGCGTAATTTTATGTAGGAAACAGATTTTAGAAAGACGGCCATAAAAATTGCTTAAGTGGCCTCGCTTATAAACCGGTTCTGTCGGCACGACACTATATCTACCTCGGCGGGCGACAGTTAAGTCCTAGTTAAAAGGTCGAATGGCTAGATAGATAGAAAAGGGGAGAAAAAGGGAGAAGAAAAAAATGTTTCCAACTCGATATCTCCGTATGAAATATGAGAGGTAACAGACAGAATTGTGGTTCCGAGACCGGGTGATGTTACCATCGAAAATCGTTTTATGACTGCCGGGCACGCAATCTCGACACGCGGCCGGAATAAAATGCAGCGGAATACAGCGCTGTAATCTGTCCAAACAAATTCGGCCGTAAATGTTTGTGTATTATTATACGAGCGGTTTCGTAACCCCCCAGATCCTTTACGCTGTACGGCTTTCGGTTTTTACGAAGTGGGCGACAGAAGATTGCGAGATATTTCGAAAGCATCGCGGACTCCAAAAACCGATAGTATAAATTATATTAGGATGCCTATTTGGACGAATGAACAGTGAGTCAGAGTTGCGTGCATGTGTGTTTTTATTTGAGTATGATTCCTTTGCCGAAGATCTTTTTTTTCTCTATTTTATTACTGCAAGTGTAAAATGATACAATAAGCAACATTGATACAAGCACTAACTAAAAATGGACATTACTTTTTTTAATTTTTTTAACTTTTTTTATTTTAAAAAAATTTGTATCGTTGTATGGTAAAGTCTCGGACAAACCGGTTATTGTCCTTAATATTTTTTACTGTTAGGCTTGGATTTTGTGGATATTTTTCGGTTTTTACCACAGATCTGGTACGTTTTTTCTTATCACTACCTTTAGTCGTTATTCAGGACTTGCATCTATTCGTGCTGACTTCAAATACTATTAATATTTCCGAATTCCGTATATTCACTATGAGAATTACGAGAGGTATCGAAAAAAGTTTAAGAGTTTATCTTATCGCCAGAAATTTCTGAAAATCTAAAATGATCCGGGTTTTCTTGATGGAAAAACCGGAAGTATTAGGGGCTGAAATTCATGCACCCTTTAACATCATGAGATTTCGAAGATTTCCCAGCTTGAGCTTTTTCACGCGCCGAAATTATGATCTGCGGCGTGCAATCTGTGTTCGGAAGGGCGGCCACTTCCTGGCGCACGTACGGCCACTGAATTTAATTTATTACTCCATTAGTCATTCCTATCGCGGAAGTAACCTTGTTTTTACGGAGAAATCCGCTCCAAACTTGATGATTTACCGGAGGGATATAGGCTTTCAGCGGATTTACACGCTTCCCAACCGGACAATAAGTCAGGCAATATGAACGGGGGGTCCGGCACAGACTCCGTGGTTATTCGGTACGCAGTCTTATAAAAGTACATCATATAAAAGTCCTAATATCCCTATACATACACGTTATGTGGACTATCAAATCTAATGGCAAAAATATTTGTATTCATATAAGAAATAGTCCAGTTAACAATAAATACAAATGTTAATAAATTAAGAAGCCAGGAAATAAAAGTGTATTATCTAATTAAGCCTACAAATGTTCTACAATATAAAGGAATTCATAATATATTATATTATTATCTATTCTAAGCTATTGATACTATTTATAATAATCTGAAATTTAACTTACTTTGTTTCTAATTCAATTTTCGATTAGCATCTATATGTACAAACCTGCAACAGAGAATATAAAAATTCTTAGTTAACCAAGTAAATAAAATTTAAAAAGCCAGTAGGCTTCTCGTCCGTAATTCTCTACTCGTTACTAGTGTCTCTACTTGGACAATAGTGCCACTCATTACATTCTACAGTTATAACAAAATAATATCCGTTCGGTTTCCTCTCATATATTTGGAAGTCAGAACCTAGTGATCACCACAGAAGTTATGCTATATTTGCCCCGCTAATACTACTAAATAACCTCACAGGTCCCCCCCGTTTTGACCGATAATCCGACAAAGACTTAACCCAAAGAAGACAAACAACACCCCGAAAAACACAATAACAAGACAATTTTGTTTAATTAAAAAAAAAATTAAACACAAGTATTTATACACACGACAGCCGGTGCGGACATGTACTTTGTGGTGGACTTGCACCGATAAACTAGCGCCCCATGATGGGTGGAGCGGAAATATACTTAACTAAAGTATTTTGGGTGCACTTGCACCGATAAACTAGCGCCCCCTGAGGGTGGTACAAGTGACAGTGACAGTGCAGTGGGGATGCCCAAAACACATCCAAAGTGACTAACACCGCCACTGAAGATGGCGAGCAGCCGGTTTAGCGGAAGACCAAACCAGCGAGAGGAGACGGAAACACACGAAATCTACGGCATTCCACCGTGTATAATCTATAGATTGGAATTTATTTATACGAGATACAACTTTCTTTTTATTCGATAATGACCGTAAAGAAATAATGATATTGTGATTTTCGGTCCCACCCCCTTTTTTTGGAGTGTCCTGTCAGTGTCGCCATCGCTCAGTTTTGCCTTTGCGCCTCCCATTTATTACATTTGACGCCGGCTTCCTGCTTTGCTAGCGGCGGGGGTGGCACGCGATCTCGCATGTACCGCCAGTAAATTAGTGGTGTTCCCTGATGACTTCTAGCGAGGGCCAACTGGCAGTCTTCCCGAAGAGAAAAGTTATATGTTTATTATATAGCTCACGGCGGGGCCCATCCAACGGTGGGCTACCGGTTCCGGCCCTTCCCAGAAGGCGGCACCTCGCTAGAGCTTAGCGTTGTAAAATCCATGAATTTTAAAATAAAATAAAATACTTCTGTATTGTATCTAGTGACAGTGCTCTAACTTTACACTCACTCACTGAACTCTCGAAGGAGAAGCCAACCCAATGATGACGTTAGTAATTTTTCGAAGGATTATGGATTGCAAGGATTGGAGTCTATAAGAGTTATGCTATCTTTACAGATGAATAATAGACCCATCTGGTTTCGTCTAAATAAAAATTATAATTTCGTAATAAGAACTGCATTGAATTTTCGACCGTATTCCAGTTCTGCTGGATATCCTGACGCTTGGAACGATATGATCACACACTTTGTGATAATACAAAAATACTGGCTCCTAACTTCCTTACAATAAAAAGTATTTCCGAGATTTTACCAATATCATGGGAAATAAAAAATCTAGTTAATAAAATAAAAAATAGATATATGGCAACCCAGTTAATCGTATGTACCTCACCAAAGAGGTGAAGAAACCATGTTGTAGGCCACCGTTTGAGTTCGTACGTTGCAGGGGGTTCTGATCGCCGGAATTACAAGAAATTATATCCATGAAACGCAATTCCGTGACGTTTAATGTCCCGGTAAATGGGAACAGAGAGACAAAGGGCCGAAGGGAATCTCTTTCTTCAGTTTCTTTCAGAAACTTTCTATTTTTCAGTGAACACTTGTCGAAAGTCTCACAAAAATCCCCCCACCCCAATGGGTTTCTTAGCCTTTCCGCCGACGAAACGTTCCATCGACTGGCGTTAATGTTCCCACTGTTAATAGCCGGAACTTCTGCCGGCCTAAAGCCCGAGAGTGGCCCTGTTTGTACACAAAACGTCTGGCGAACAGACGGTTAAATGGGGGTCTTGTATATAAACAGCCGACCGTATGAAACGAGTCGAAGTTGCAAAATGGGCGCAATTTCAAAAGGCATACCAACAACCCATTTGAATTCTCAATAAGTGAAGTACGCACGTCGAAAACGGACAATAGAAACAATGTGAAAAGAAATAAATTCCGTGCGGAGATGTATGGACCGTTTTGTGTAAGTGGTGAGATGGTGGAGGGGCTACTCCGTTAATGGCAAATTTAATTAAAGAATTTGCGATTGATGACGATACCTGATTTTGTGAATCAAAGATATCTCAACTTCAAGAACGGACATTGGAAAGGGAATACTCCCAAATTTTCAATTCAGCAAGTACTCAGTTAAGAATTACTATTTTTGTACTGTTTTTATCTCACTGGCTCATATATATTTTAATTGTTCTACTTTTCGTTATATAAAAAAAATAAATGCCTTTTTACCTCAATGCTGCTTCACTAGTCTTAGTCTCACCCCGGCAGGGAATTTCAATTACAATTGCAATTTATTTTAACCATTAATAAAATCTAGAAGGCAACAATTTAAAGTGTAATTCCGTATTCTCTTCAAGAGAAAAATAATGGTTTCTTAAATAACTGGAATTCGATATGGCTATGAATCAGTGTTTTAGTAACCAATTCTATTCTTGCGTTATTCCATTGTAGTCCGAAATAATCTCTTGTATTTAACCCGTTATAAAATGAAATATATCCTGTCAGAATGGAAAATATGGAAATTGTTTTTTTGTTTATAACTATTAAGATAAGATAAATATTGCTCCGTTTAATATTCACACACACACAGGGAGACTATTAGTTCGTCTACCAGTCTAGGAAGAGGCATTCTCATATAAATAGGTTGTTCTTATAAATAGAACGGACTCGGAGACCAAATTAATGTTACGCTCAGGTTATTATTAGAGAAGAATTATTTGCCCTTTATAACTTGGCTTCTGATGTCCCGGACGCCTAGAGCGGATTTGTTAAGTGAGTTATGATTAACTATATTTTTTTGTAATTTGCTCAGAATTTCGTTCCTTTATTAATGTCACTGTAGTGACGACAGTTACACTTCTTCGCTTGTAATGTCCCTGTTATATTCATCCTGTTATACTCAGATTCTAAATTTATTAGATATTCAAAGATAAATCAATGACGCGGACACTAAGCTATTTATATGTTTCTATTAACCGGCATCGTTATTTATACGAAAGGGGCGGGGATTGGAAAGTACTGTACCTGTTTAAAAAAAAAGAAAAAGTATATAGTCGTTCCGGATTAGGGCTCAATGCATTTCATTGTATCGGAGTTATACAAGTCAAAATGAGTTTCGCGAGTTTGGAGCGAGAGGCGTGACGATCATCAATCTAACAGCTACTGTAAATCATGAAAATAATTACATCTAGTTTGACAGTTGTGTCACAATGATTAATGAATACAAGAATACGGAGTAGCGTCCCCACTTCACCGGCCCGCAACTATTAGTGGGGGCGTGGGGGGTGGGGGCATTAAACCGAAACCCGCGATTAAACAACGCCGTTAGGAGACTCCTATATTCGGTATCATTTCATCGCACACGCTAATGTATCAGGCATTGATGAACTTCAGCGAATCTTCTTACGGCATTTATAATTATGCGAGTACCCGTTCCCCGGCCTATGTAGCACAGTTTGTCTAGATTTGGGCTTTGAGCGAGGGGCGGGTGGAAGATCAAGAGGATCAGCTTCGTAATAAACAATGCACATGTTCGCTGAACACTGTTTCTATAATGCTGTAAACAGTAAAACTGTAAGTATAAATAAGTGTCATAACTGTACTTTTCGAACAACTTATAACTAGGTAAAACTTGAAAATAAAAATAGACGAACAGAAACATTATTATTCATTAGGTTGCTACATCATAGTCGATTGATGTTAGTGGAAGATGTTCATCTCGGTTGGCAGGGACTCGGTCTCCGAGCTCGGCCAATTTAATACGGAATAAGCCCGGAAGAAATTGAGTTTATTTGGACGTTTGGCCGCTGAGCGGGGGCGGTTTTTGGGGGCTCACGAAGGGGGTAAGACGAGACGGGCCCCCAAATGTAATTGAATCGAACAATTACTTTAATTCGCGTGGTCAGGGCGCCCCGGGGAACAGTAGACTGGGAGAATAAACGAAATAGCCTATAATCGTACCTCTTAATAATTTAATACAGAGAAGTAGGACCCGCCACTTCCCGAAGAGTGACTGTGGCTGAGGAGCTGTACTGCTCGAATAGGAATCGGAATACCTGAGCCCCCACTGAATTACATTTCACATAAACTTTACTTTTATAACGTAGATATAAAAAAATGAGAACGGAAATAATCATAAAATATATAAGGAATAAATAATAAAATTCCAACGCAGAATACAAATTACAACCCCTAAAAATTATTCGAAATGTATGTTATAAATATTTATAGCAATTGAACAAACTGTAAACCCAAGGTTATTTTTTTTAATTAATGCATTAAATTAAAGTAAATTAATTATAAATGTGTGATTTTTGTTTTTCTGCTTTGATGTATAACGTTTGGTTGGCGAATTTTTGATCTATACTCTTACTTCGAAAATAATGGTTACCTCGAATGCTCTATTTAAATTTCTTCTTATTGGTACTTTACCTGACGACGATCGGGACTACAGATGAAACTTATAATCTTTACACTTTTATGAACAACAGGGCTTGAAATTAACTTCAAGGAATATAATGGGATAATTTATTATTGAACAAAAGAGGGTTGGAAATTTTCCTCCTGCCGGTTGGCTTTGAAGGGGGCTCCAAATCCCAATTTTTTTCTGGGTTCTCTAGACAGGGGCCATATAACCGGTTATATAGTGGTGGGGGTCGTTCGCCGATTACACTTCATACAGAAACGATAGCGTGTGAGCCCAACCCCCTCATCCACCCCCGCCCCCGAGTTATGGATATCGTAAAATCTGGTTTTGAGCCGAGGGGTCGTGCGCCCTTAACCGCAGCGGCGGCCGGTAACTCTGAGTTTCATCGCGGGCCTCCTTCCGGTAATATCACTTCCGGGGGGAGATCGATCGGCCGGTTTTACCGCCGCCTGTTTGTCCCCGGGGTCCTGTGTTTTCGGCCCACTGTCCATAAACTGTTAAGCAATAAAACCGTTTGGCGGCCCGACCTCGCTAATTGCCCCTTTTTCTCTGCAGAACACGAGTGCGATCACGCCGTCCAGATTTGCTTATTGGCCAGGGTTCCGGCTGTGCCCAAAACGCTAAAAATGTATATTACATTAAACTGCAAGTTTCGCTACATAAGCAACGATAAAAAACATAGGGCTACTGAGCATGTCACATCTACGGACGACCGATTCCTGAGCACCTCAGGATTACTGCGACGAAAATCTAACAATATAGTCGGCGCGTACATGCTAAATAGGCTCTTATAGAACAGGATGGAAGAAGGAATTGAAGAAGATGGACTAAACAACCGGCAGATCGTACATTACGGGAGTATTAAAAAAATTGACTTCATCCACAGGCCCGAATAACCCGACCTCCATCAATAATATTTGTCCGTTTAGGGTCAAATATTCTTCCTGTTACTAAGAAAATTTAAAGAATTTTACGCCACCCAGTCGGTAAATAGGACAGGAACTGATATGCGGTAATGATTTGGTTTTATTACTGCCGTATGACGACAGATAGGGGAAGGACGGCCTGCCGTTATCTCCGTCGAACCCCCGGTTTTATTGCAAATTGAAGACGCCTTCCAGGCACCCTCGTACCTTGTAAAGGCGCCCCGCAGGTGGAGGGGTTCTAGGTATCAGTTACCCACCCTTATAGTCCGTTCGGGGAATAACAAATTCGATAACTCGTTACTTCCCTTTTTTTTCTTCCAATCGGCAGCCCGTTGCACATTTGATGAGGGGATGGACCGTTTAATTCCTGACCCTCTGTTGGACTTAAAATTTCAGGACACCGGTGCTGCGGCGGTATAATAAAATAGCTATCGGAGCGGAAGCCGAATTGAAACTGGAATTTATTCACTCGGTGAAATTTTCAGTTCCATTGCCTTGGAAGGGATCAGAGTGGATCTGTGATGGTACTATCCGACCGGATAACTCTGGCGTTTGAACCTACATTTTAAAATTAAACAGATCCTACTTACTTCTAATCACCGTAAACTACCGTTACATTCTTAAACCCTGTATCTATTGTCCTAAATAAAATAATCATTTAAGAGTAGTAAAATTGATGGAATAGAGTATTTCGTTTTACTCAGAACCAAAAATAAATTCAGCATCGGAATAAAATGTGTATATGGACTGAAAGTAGAAAATATGTCAGCAAATTTTTTAACCTTTGGATCCCTGGACAGCGGATCGTTTAAATCTGTCAAGACTATAATATTCCATCCGTAAGGTGACACTTAAGGTAACTTCGGTAAGTGCACCTGTCCTGCCAATTACCTTTAAAAATGCTATCAATGAATTATATGAAATAAGTATGCTCGGATGTAGGACGGTAGTTAAAACTTCGATAAGTTGAAGAGACTGCAGTACCTTTGCGTTCGGACGTATTCTACCGACCTCTGCAGGAATTATTAGCCGGCGGCTACTTGAGTGAAAGTCCCAGGAGAGTCTGCGAAGTCGTCCCTCCTCGGGTGGTAAGGGAGAGCGAGAGAGAGAAAGAGAGAGAGGGATGGAGGGAGGGAGGAAGATCAATGGCCCAGAAAAGGAGTAGGTGGGAGTTATTACTCCCCCCTACCCTACGCCAATCTACCTTTTGTCTACCTGCTTGTTTTTTTAAATTTATTTTAATTTCATTATATTCGACTCGGTTTGGTTCGTCCATTTCAGGACTAACGTGTTGGTTATGAGTGTTTAAAGAGCGCGATCGTGCAGATAGTGAAAGTTAAGAAACAGACGACTGCTGTTGACGAAAGGCGAGCATCGTTTCTATAGTCGTCTCCCACATTTTTTCGGCTTGAAACCGTCCAAAAATATTGAACGAATACTGTATCATATAAATAAATGTCGATTAGAATAATATATAAATATTGTCCTCAATTGGGACAAAGAATATTGGTGGTTGTAGAGGCGATTCTGCGGCCGGAGCATTTGGGCTCATCGGTGCCGACCCCGCCGCGAAATTAAATTCCCCAACCGAGGTTCATCAGTATGCCCGGTGGTGCTGTATGCCGGGGCATTAACCAAGAAATAAGAAGGAAGAGGCCGCCGCCGTGGCCTCTCCAAAGGGAAGGGCTGCTTAAAATTCGACGGCTCCTGTTCTTCCCTCTTCCCTTACTCTCTTGCTCAAATAGGGGGAAGAGTTAAACGGTTTTCGGACGAGGGAGAGAGAGAGAGAGAGAGAGAGAGAGAGAGAGAGAGAGAGGGCCCCTCGCCCGATCATTGAGCCGTACGTCTGTGCCAGATCCTCGATGTCTACCTTACGAAGAGTAATCGCCCCGTAAAATTATCCGAACAATAATTGAACTATAGAGATATAATCGATACGCGAAACTAAAATGGCCAATACTGTCGTTTTCTTCGACCGTACGATCGACGTACGATCTTCGGTTTCATGTCGCGATTGCTCCGGTCATCAATGACAACCTCGACATCCAGCGTAAATCGCCCCGAAAGTGACAGACTGAAGGTAAAACAAGTCTAACAAAAGACCGATCCGTCTCAGGCATACAGACGATCTTGAAAACTACCGAATTCCAAACCCTCGCAGACCAAGCAACAGGTATTCTTAAAATAAGCGACATCTAGCAGGATAGACAAACAAACGAGGAAATAAGAATCTCAAGCGCGATACAAAAAAATTAGACTCCAAACGCCCCGTCGGTTTATCCGATTCACTCCAAAAAAGGGATAGACTGCCTGCCTGAAAAAAGACATGGGGGATTAGAAGGCTCAATTTTAGACCACGTCAGCAATCAAACAAGCCCAGAGTAACAGAACGGTTTAGCATTGGCCAAATTACAGATTACAAATATTCTATTTTTCATTAAATATAAATAGTATATCGTGTAAAATACAATGTCTATTGTAACAAGTGCACTTGCATATCACACGATTTGAAGTTTTTAATCAACGAAGTTAACAGATAATTTATTGATGTCCTAACTTTGTTATTGGATAAGCTCTGGTTCTAAAAGTATTGCCGTATTCTGTAAGGGGGCCCCAAATTGGATTGTTATGACTGATCGGGGTGTCTTCCAAAACATGTTTTTTTGGGGCTTTTTTTTACAGAAGTCAGAATGTTCTGAAAATTTAAAGTTCAGACCTGAGTAGGATTCATTAGCAATACTGACATCAATTCAAATTCCCGATTTAGCGCAGTATCAACAAGAACCATTTAACCTTCCATTGTGTAATGGGAGAAACGATGCTTTGCTGTCCGAGATATTTTAATTAATTTCATTGTTTGTTTCTCCATCAACCTGACAAATTAAGAGGAAAACGCTTGGGCCAAAAGCGTTATATTTGGATAGTAGGTCGCACATTATTCAACAGAGGAATGTTTACATATTTCAGGAAGAATGTTTACATCGTTATTTCGAAGGATTTTTTTTATTCGCGCTAATTGGAAAAAAAATCGTGCACGCTGGCCGTTTTTAATTGAACCGGAGCATCGTGAATAGACAAAAATACTGATTTGTATCAAACAATTTCACAGATTATTAAAACAGCGCATAGTTAACGTTCTCCAGCAACCTATATATATACCAGTTTGTGTTTCAATTAAATATGAATCTCTGAACATATTTCACTATATTTTCAACCTGACAGCTGGAGCCGTTTTAAAATATGAATTTACCGAAGGGGAAGGCGTCGAAAAATTGAAACAGTGCCTGGAGAAAGATTTGAGGGCAGGATAAATCTTCGGCGGTTGCTCAGAACTGCAGTTCGAGTTCTTAACGCCGGCTCCCGGCCTTACACCTCGGCGCTAACTTGCTTGTTTTCAAGTCCGAAAAATTCCCGGCCCAACTTCGGAACAAATAGCGAACTTAGTTTTCGGAACCTGAAGTGAATAGTGAAGCGGACCTTACTTTGACCTCCGCTCCCCCACCCTCCCTTTCGTGTTGCGGGTACGCGGATATCTAACAGTATTATGTACTTGACAATGACATAACTGAATTTTGTACGAAAGTTTATAAATAATACTGTATTTATTATTTTAGGACGGATCCTGTATAAATTGAATTAGTAGGGTTCACAAACCTGGGATGGTGATATGTTGAAACAGAAAATTTCGAGCATATTTCGGTGAAACACGATTCTTTCTTCGCATTCGATTTCGCTTTATTTTTTTTAAACATATGTTACGTAGGAATTGGGCGAAAATTAAGATACTTGCAGTTTAAACTTAATAACGTTAATTCGGTCTGTAATCTTTATTTCCGATTTTATAAATCACGTTTTATTGTCATAAACGCAGCGTTGTTAGGGTGGGACGGTCCCATTGTTGAGTTCTGACCGAGATCTGTAAGATCAAGATTATTCTACGAGCACTCGACTTTCTACCGCATATAAGGACTATCAAGGTTGATATAATCTTACAGTTTATCTCCCTTAATAAAACCAGGCATCTCTAAGACTCCCCTCTGTACATGTATAATAAAACTGGTGTTCAGTTTGAATCTACTGTTAATTAATTTTATTTTAAACGAATTTTGATTTTGAATTATTCTATAACAGTGAAATCTTGGTTTCTACAAGACAGTGGTCCTGTGGGGGATGGAAAAAATCCTCATTACGGCCAGTTCATCGATTGCTGTTCAAAGAAAGAACCGTACGGACGGTGTAGGAAGTGGAGGAGGCGGAGGAGGAGGTTGGGATTAATCATGATAATTAGCACACGTCCGATTCTACTCCTTGGGAGTGTCCGTGAGATGCCGACGGGGGGTCGGGGCCGTTCTCTTTTCTAATACAAAGAGCGACACAACTAATTAAAGCTTCAAAAGCTTTAATCATAATTACTTGAAAAGTTGATTAAACGCTCGCCGGTCCTGACCTCCACCCCTCACTTCACCCGTTTCTCCGACAGAGGACTACAGGTTTGCAGAGGGAGGAGAGAAGAGAGAGAGAGAGAGAGAGAGGGATAAAATAACCCGGTTCCCAATCTATTTTTTTGTGGGCCTCTTTTTCGCCTTTATGAACTTAAACCCCAACCCCTGCTAGGACTCAGGGCCTCGGGGACAATGTAATTAATGCGAAATAATCCCCCGCCTACCGTCCCTCGGGGTGGATAGAACGAGAGGGCAGAACGCGTACAGGTGACGGGAGGGAGCCGTAGAATGGAGAGAGAGAGAGAGAGAGAGAGAGAGAGAGAGAGAGAGAGAGAGAGAGAGAGAGAGAGAGAGAGAGAGAGAGAGAGAGAGAGAGAGAGAGAGAGAGAGAGAGAGAGAGAGAGAGAGAGAGAAAGGTTAATCCCGGGCGTTACTTCAAAAGGTATCTACAAATTATTGACGCTCAAATGAGCCGTGTTGTGGGGGTCGGCAGGACTAAATCTCCCCGGGGTACTGGCCCTAATTCTTAAAGCTTTAATTTTACCTAAGGATAAAGAAATCACTATACCAAAGAAATCCAAGAATTTCTGGATAGGAGTAGTAAGAGATATCTGGACGGCGGGGAAGTAATTTTTCGAAACACGCGTTTTACGTTTTATGACTCCTCCACGACACGCGGTATTAACCGCTGTTTAGTGCAGGGTTCACACGGCTAGTTACGGGGAGCCTCTTTGCCTTCCACTTGGGGGAACCGGAGTTGTTTTTAGGTAAATTACGCCCCCGACAACGTCGTGTAAGCGATATTTTCATAAATACGGAATAGGTGCGGGACAAGTAGGTTGGAAGGAGGGCGAATTTGAATCTTCGCCAAGTAGCGACCGGCAATTCCCCGAGAGAGACAGATATGCCGGACCGATAATCAGACATAAAAAGGGGTTCGACAGACAATACTCGAGACGATCCCCGGGTCTATTTCCTCGGAGACGCCGCCTTGTAACCGACTAGGAATAAAAAGCCCTCTCCGGCAAATCCGGATTAGGGGGCACAAATAGGACGCCGGGGAGTTACCAGTCACCGGTCGCCGTCCGAAGAATGAAATTGAATTAGGCAATCGGGACTGCGTGGGGTGCAGCGTGGGGTCGGAAGGAGGGCAGGGACGTCAGAGCCAGCCCCTTAAGCCCCGAGATATAATGCTGGCCTTAACTTAAAATCGGTGGCGGGCCCCCATTAGACGGCCTAATCTCGGGGAAAATATTCAGTGGGGAAACGCTCGGTCGGTGGGGAGAAGTAGGGGAAAAAAGGGCGGAAATCGACGGTGGGGAAAATTGAATGGATTTCAATTTAAAAAGGAGCGAGAGGTCCTTGCCGGTCACTCGTTAGCCCTCCAGACGACTTACTGTCAGGTACACTCTCTCCGCTCGGGTCAGGATTCGAGGAGACGTTCCTAGCCCAACCGAGTCTTTTCCAACATGTGCAGTCGAGTTTATTACAAATAGCGTAAAATTATTTGATTTCCATTCTTTTTATCGGATAAAATTTTTTTCCGAGAAAACAAGAATGGTTCAACAACAACAATATAAACTACTAATTATTGTTCAGAAAAATTCGACAGAATCCTGAGGAACAATCCTCAACCCCTTAACCTACAACTACGGGCATAGCCCGTGTACGATGATCGGGCCAAAAGTGAATATTACGGCCAAAAAATTAAAAATCAAAAAATTGATCACAGATTTAATCTTGCTCAATATATCTATATTGGCAACCAGATTATTGTTTGAGAAGTTACACACCTTGTAATTTGCAGATATCTTTTCAAAGGTACCAAGCAAGGACATATAACTGGCTTTCGACGAAATATGACAGACAATTAATAAATACGTAATAAAACAAAGGAAACGTGCAACGTAACTAATATATACAGAAGAATGAAAAGACCTGTAATTGTTTAGCTTGAATAAAACTTTAATTTCACTGTATTGGGACACGAGCGGAATGGTGTGGCTGGGTATGTGTCAGGTTATTCGAAATCAAAAATTATTCGGGCGGAATTATTCGAGATGAAAAATATTGAAACCTAAATAAAATAAAAGGCGCGATCCACAAAGGCCGGATTAATTAAGACGCAGGAAATATGAGGTCGAGTGCGCTAATTTCGTTTTTCGAAATACGAAAACCGGTATCAAAAAAACATGCGACAGGATATAATAAAAAAAAAGGATGTACTTGATATCTATCCTGCAGTGTTATGTATTTTATGTCCTAAAACACAAATAAAATAACATGCCCCAAATAACAAGGGTGTGATTAATTAATTAAATGGAAATATTTAATAGAGTTGCACAGGATTAAACTTTCTTAGTTTTAGGATAAATCCTGTAAAATGATGCTCCTCCTTAATAGAGATGCAACGGCGGCATCAGTTCGAAATTATTAATTAAATATTCAACATTATACGTCTACATAAATCTTGAATCGCTTCATTAAAGGAGTTAATAAAGAGTATTTGTTTTATTATTACTTTTTAATATTCTGACATCGGTGTATCTTTCGAAAGACTGAAAATAACCCCCTTTTTTCACCGAAACTACCTTAATATTCTTTGAAAATTTGAATGCCGTATAATCATAATTGTATAACGTCCCTGTCCCGGGGCCTCTTTCTGTCCGTCTCAAGAGTTTACACTCAAAAATTAAAGTGTAAGTACCGAAATTCGATTGGGCGGATAAGTCCCCGGGCGCTGCAACTTCTGGCCACTTTCATGCAAATGATAATTTGATCAGTTTCCGAAACTTTGAATGCTCGGGCCCGAAGGGCTCTGACCGCTATTTCCCGGCCAATTGAGGTTCCGCGATCCCTCTCCTCTAACTCAGGGAGGCGACCAGTTTATACCGGCTTCGAGTTGGCAAAGTTCGGTCTCGAAACGAATGTTTAAAGGACTTAAAAAATAAAAGTTTCTCCAAGACCTCTGCCTTTATTTCGCCCCGCAGTATCTTCTATAGCTTCTTACCTGGCGGTGGATTCACGCGTATTTAAGATTATACACATACATAATATTAATTTATTCGCAAAAACTGATAAACAAATATCGGAAATCACGTTCCAAGTTGAACATAACACCTTATCTAATTTCTTCCTATTTTTAATTACTTTTCAGTTGCGCTCCTATTCTGAAACTACTATGAAGTTAATAGGCATTTACAAAAGCATTTCAATTGTTTCAACCATAAACAATGTTTTTTTTAGCGTTTACCCAACGTGGCCGACAGACGACACGCTGTACCCGTGAGTTCTAAAACATGCAAATAGACTCGTGGACTTGGAAAACTAGAAATTGGCAAAGCAGGAGGGCCTTACTTGTCTATTTAGACTTACATAGGGGCAAGGGAAACTTTACCCCCATGGGGTTTCCTTATTTCATACGTGTAGCCTGCAGGGCTGGAATCGGTCCCTCGGATGAGATGCAGGTGTGTCTGCAAAAACTTGAAAAGGTGGGGAGGTCGGATTGGGGTGGAGGGCAAAAGATGAGTAAGCGGATGTTTCTGAAGGGGTTTGTCTCGAAGCTGGGCAAGAGTCCACGTCAAAAACTCTCTCTCCCTCCCTCTCACACTCTCTCCCTTTCGCCAGCTTCGCTTACACAACATTTCAACCTTCTTTGCTTATACTTTCCCTCCCCCACCACCACCCCCACCCCCCGGTCCTTATTCCCGGTCTCACTTTGAATTTCTAATATCCCGGAGACCGCCGCCCCCGTTGTGAAATATATTACTTAGAGATAAGAGAGATAGAGATAGAGAGAGAGAGAGAGAGGAAGGCAACCGGGCCTATTTCCACACTTTTCGGGCTCTCCGACCGTCTCTCATGTATAATTGATGCCGTATGTACGGTAATGGAAATTGAATTGAATATGGGATATTTGGCGAGGGCCGGTGCGTTTATCCGTTTCTCGTTTCCGCCACTTTAACCGAAGTTCATTCCGGGACGATGAACGATGAACGGGGGCGATCGGCCGTAAAGGGCGTCCCTGTTCTCAGAATGCGGGGTATGAAACTGGGCAAGTTTACCGCTAAAACCGGACTTCTGGGACCGTCCGCGTTTCTCTTGTTCTTGCCCAACTAGCGGACCGACGAAATCTCCAATAATAGTGGAGACTCGTGGTCTGCGAGAGTTTTGAAGATTAAAACATTCAATCAAATATTGAAGGAATATATTAATGGACATGTCCAGTGCATTCCCAACAAATGAACTGGGTTAAGGAACTCTGAAACAAACTCTGAGTTGAAATAAATCAGACCACAAGAAAATAAAGAATAAGAGTCACCAAGCAGTATTGAGAGCAAAACTTTCACACATACCGACCAGAACCGAGAATGAACAAAAAAAATAAACGCCATTATTGGAATGTCACTTTCCTTTTATGTCCGGTCGTTATTTGGCGGTCTCATGTTTCTCCGGACTTTTTTACGCTGATTCAAAACACAAATACAAAGTGTGCAAATACACTTTTTCACCGGTGTTTGTTAACTGCGGCATTGTAATAATTACGCGCGCTTCCTGCCAATGAGCGTTCTCATATTTATTTGAATATCGGTTTATTAATTTAAATATATTCAGAACGTTAATTAATTTCAATTTCGGTTTATTAATCTACGAAAAAAAACAAGAGGATTATTGCACAATAACATTATTGCGTATGAAATCATGCTCTGGAATAAAAAATTGAATTTCAAATATTATGGGAGGGGACGAGAATCGTAATAGGTGAAAGAGCGTTATAAAATTCCTCGTTTATGCTGAAAAGTAACTCCATAATAACCCCTTTGAGGATGGCGGGCAGTTGTTAGTTCGAAAATGTGTATTTCACCTTCCATGAAACGAGAAATGATTAGCATTTACAGCGGGGGGCGAACAGTTTCGTAGAAACTCATTCGTCCTAATGATAAACGAGATGGCTTCTGTAATTGGCCCTCTCTACAATAGTCGGTCTTCTCTACGCGGCGTTACCGGGAAAGACTTTATGGGTCATGAACGCGAAATTAAAAATAAATTCGATTCCTAGAAAATGGGGCGCTAATTTCGAAATCTCAAATGAATAGTTCGCGTGAAATTTACGCATTGTTTTGTCGCCAATCTGTGTTCTTTCATTTGAATTTTAAATGAGCTTTCTTCGAGTGGCGTGGAACGGCGGGATACATTTCTGCTACTGCATAACGACTGCAACTTCAGTCTAATTCAATTGGTAAACGTTAATGTCAGTAATAAAAGCATTTATGTTTCTGTATTTAATAGTATAAAAAATTAATGTTAATAGATTCTATATGCACTTGCTCTTTCTAAGAGCCAATCTAAGGGTAACTGTAAAAATCCTTAGTAAACCCAAGATTTTCACAAATCACTCATTGCGCAACAATCATCATTTTACTGACCCTGTTCCTACTCCGGATGAAGCAGGTGTACAGCACGAAATTGTGCTAGTTCGGCGATACCTCCCAATAAATTATTAACAATTGGAAATATAGAAAAATAGCGATGATATTATATCGATACAAGCGACGGATGTATTATTCACCGCATGCATATTTCGACTATGACAGCTGAAAAAAAAATGGGGAAAAAGTGCAGATCAAACGACGATTTTCAGGTGGTCGTACGCAGTTATAGTTCCTTTCATTTTCAAATCGGGCGCGTATCATAACGGGCGGAGGCGTGAAAACTAAATAAAGGTTTTTATTTATGCATCGGAGAGGGCATGGAAGGGAAGGGAAGGGAAGGGAGGGCAGTCGCGGACGAGCGCCCCTCGGGCTTTTAGCCCCTCTCAATAACTCTCTATAGTCAAATATTAAAACTCGGACTGGTCCACTTTAATGTTCGGCCCCAACACTCAGCTCTGTAAATATGTAAATGTCCGAGCGGACAACAACCGTGTGGTACGCGAATGCCTGCGACACGTCTGATTTACACCGTTGCATTTGGATGGCTGCAACCGGAGGAAAACATATTTAGGTTTCATCCACCGTTTGCAGATATGTCGCCCGAACCTATGTGATACCCCTCCTACGATTTTCCCTATAATTTATTAATATAATACCCTAGTTTACTCTATCTCCCCTTTTTTTTCGGCGAATGGAGAAGGTTATTCCAAAACTTCGCACATGACAAAACAGGTATTTCCCTTTTTTTAACCTTTTTTTATTTTGTACAATCGACATTGAGTGTTATAAGTACAAATGCTGTCTGTATGTTTTTCACACGCCTATCGCGATAAAAGAGACCTCCCAAAGATGACACTTTTGACACAAGAACAATTATGGTCTGAGGGCTAACCGGGATTTTGTATGTTGAGGACTTTTGACTGAAATCTGTGGATGTAAACGATGTTGGACGTCTTGTTGGAACCCCATAGCTCTATACCCTATGTCCATGTCGGTTTAAGTATCGCTTTGTTGTTAAGTTCAATTTTGATGTCCGTTTTAGTAATGGTCCTAAAAGTCAACATTTTCGGTTTAAGTCGATTCTTTTGAGTCGGGTATGGGGATTCCACGTGAGAGGTATTCCAATGTCGCAATGTTTTGTAGGCAACATGCAGTAAAATTCCAAACGTAACATTCAATTTAAGATATTATTTTGGATATTATCAATTCTGAAATATCGCCAGATTATTTTCGTCTTGATACTACAATAAAGTTATGCTAATCAATTAATGATTGTTTTACTTAATTTATTTAATTATATATGCAATGCTTTTTTGGATACCTTGCGACAACTTTGTGCGAGAAATCGCAAAAATGTTGATTTCTTTTTCCACTAAATTGTTGCCTCATTTCGGGCATTGTTGAAAGGATCATCGTTATTTTGTTTCATAATATACTCCCCAAATCCTGGCCTCGTAGTATTATTGAGAAATAAATAAATAATTCGTTATTGCACCCAAAAATATTATGCAACTGCGGCCGATTTTACTGGTAATGATCGTTAATATTTTTTAGTGACCGATCCCGTTGTCGGGGTCGAATAATTATCATCACAAAGAATGTCGTAAAAACCGACAGTATGTTTAATTGCTGTAATAAATGAAAGGTGTTCCTTCCCCCCTTGCAGTTCGAGACAGTCTGGTAGGCCTTAACGACCGCCAGTCCACGGATACTTTCGTCGGTCGTAATGACATTTGATCTCGGTCTTCAAGCCCCCGCCCCCGCTCATTGTTGGGGCCGCAAAGTTCTTTTTCAACCCCGACCCCGGTCTGAGACTGGGGTGAGAGAGAAAGAGAGAGAGAGGGGGAGGGAGGAAAAAGGGAATTTTAATGGAGGCTCTCGTTTCAATAAAAACTTTCTTTTTGGTTTGGGGGGAGAGAAAAGGAACCGAGACAAGAGGCTGTCTGGAATTGTATCGGATTCGAAGCCGCTTTCCCGGCCGGCGGTTTTGTAAACCTTCCATATATTTGCGCCGAGGTTTAAAGCGTTTCAGAAATCCCCCGCATAATCATTCAACGATAGAAGTTCGGGGAGGCAGAAACTGAGTTAAATAATTCTCTATCCCAGAGGAAATATATCACCGGAAAGCCGGACTATTTATTTATAATTTGTACACTAAAATACGAACAATTTTTATAATATACATGTATAATTATGAACACCGCAACAATTATGTTTTATATTTAAATTTATATATCCCCAATAATTAAAATCAATGACATTTATATATTAAAGAATTCACTCTAAATTATTTTTCTCGGGGAAAAGCAGTCGCTAACCATTCTACTATTCCATAATGTATCTACCCAATCCTATGACTAGGGCAAAATGAAAGGACTACTTTAGATTTTTGAGTAAACATTAATTTATAATTATTGTTATGATGATGTTTTCAAGGCGAAGTCGGTAGGAAGCAATAGCCTACTATCCAACGTTGATGAGTCGTTGAATTAGCGTTTTATTAGTTTTAACTCCGCTTGAGGAAAATATGAGAAATATGATTAAAATGCTGTCAGAAAAATGAAAGTATAAAAATATGGGAGCCCAATGGGAGGCCTAATGAACCGCAGTTGAAGACTGGGAATTTTTAATGAAGCCCAGGTACGTGGATACTGCCGAAGCTCTGGTTCATCGATGTTAATAAGTTTGTTTCGAAACTTGTTACAGCTCCAAGTTCGGCTTGAGCCAGCATCGACCAACATGAGGCGAATAGCGAGGGCTGGCGGGCTCCTCATTAGGCGCGAATAATTGCATAAATATACTTTGAAAATTGCGCATATGCGAAATTGCCTCAAATAATAAATCGCCTGTATGAGATATTTAATTTTTCTCGGCCGTCTATTTCGTGGGGTTGTACATTAGGAAACCCAGTGCTTAGGATATCCATCTGCCCCATTTATCGAGGAAACAAACTGAGGAAAATTATGTTGACCATTTCAACGTATTTTCATGATTACATACATTGGTGTACAATATATCCATTAAATATTTATTGAATAAAATATTTATAAATATATACTATTTATTTATTATTAATAATTTTTAGTAAGAAGGAATAGGATGAATCTATTGATCGTACTAACCTGTATTAACATTTCAGTTCGGAAATTAATAGTTTAAAATTAATTGGAATTACGCGTTTTATTATCTGTCGATAGAATATTATTCAGTGCTGTATAACTAATCGAGCAAAGCTAATTGAATTACAAAATATATGAATATACACGCCACTGTCTGTCCAACCAGTTGCAAGGGGCAAGGGGGCGGCAACTCGCGACGCTTGGGCCGCATGCGGGTCGCTGAATAAATAACGGGGCTGCGGCCACTTATATCTAATCAATGGAATAAACTGCGTCCAAGATATTGTTCAGTATCACATTTCCGGATTTTAATGCCGAATGGGGGGGGGGTTGTGTAGCGCAAACGGCCCTGAACTATTTTCCAATTCATAAAATACCGATCTCAATTCACCGGGCATTAGATTCTATACCCTATATTTGTCATTTTTCCTACAATTTATCGAATTCAATCTGGACATTTCTGTCTCCAAACTATATCGAAACAAATGTAATCACCGTCGTATTTCAGCAGAGCGGTATTATATAAACGACAGCTTTAAATTTAATAAACTTGCATAACGCCGAAGGATTCAATAACAATTTATCTACCCGGTGTGCTGCGGGCGAAATACCGGCGGCAAACTGCCGAAGTTAGTGTCGAAGATACAGCCTGTTTGAAAGAAGAAGGGACACTAAAGCCGGAATTTACTTCAGGCCTCAGTTGAGAGAGCCCCTTAAAAGTCACAGGTTATGGGGTGCTACAAATTCCGTCCGAATCCCAACGCGGGTTTCTTATTTCGAGCGAGGCTTTTAATTACAACGGCGCCATACAAGATTCCACACAGTTAATTAACACAATTGTGTAAATACTAAACGTAGAAATTAAAATGCGTAGATATAAATCTATATTTGATATAGAGCACATTCCCCGTTGATTCGATCAATTCATGAATTGACGGATCACTTACACAAATCGTAGGGAAAAACATCTCGAAACTTGAATAATATGTTTAATATTTATTTGTATTCAATTGGGGTTTTTTTTAATTAACTCTGGCGATTGACCCACTGAATTGACCTCAATTCTTCTGTTCCACACCTAGAGTATGATTACCCCCACGTACAGTACATTACGTGGAACGGTTGAAACGGGATTAAACTCAATTTGCAGTTGTCCCGATTTTTAAATTGCCATCACATGTGCGGGGGAGGGGGGAGTACGACGCGGAGGGTCATTCTCGGTCTGGCGTTTGAAGGCGGGCGGGGTACAACTCGGGGGATAACAAACAGGAATTAAATAAAAACCGGGAGGACTTCGGGGTTGAGGGGGGTCCTCAATCCAATTCCAGCCGAGTTCCAGTCTGCGGGCGCAACAATAAAAGGGATTAAAGGAGTAACCCAGAAGTAAATTCGATAGAGGGGGAGAGACACGTCCGGATGGGAAAGAAACCGAAGGGACAACATAAATTGACCCTAACATATGACATATTATATATATATATATATATATATATATATATATATATATATATATATATATTGGATATTAAGCAGGCTTAACGGTTGCTTCCAAAACAGCTCTGCCAGTTAGCATAGGAGCTCAGGATCTCAGTATTAGTGGATCCTGAATTATAGAATTATTACAGGTGAGTATGTTTATTTAAAATGTACGTATTTTTTGTATGTACGGCGCTTGTAAATTTTATTATTTATGTACGGGCCATTTCAGCCATTGAACGCTTACAAATACATCCCACTTTACTCCGCTTACAAAAAGGTTGATTGAACTCATGAAATGGCAGACCGTAGAAATGGAAATGGTATACGCGTCGTACAGTCCGAGATGAACATAATTTAAATATGTTTTTGTTTTCCAATCACAAAATCGTAATTAGTGTCAGATTCGTTTCTCGGAATTTCAGAGAACGTGATACGAAAATGAATCGTTCTGCGTATTATTAAATTATCCTTCCGAGAACACAAAGCGTTTTCTGGAGGGGGTATATTATCAAATGCAAGTTTTCGAAAAGCGCAGAAATTTCAAGGGAGCGGGGCGGAGGGGTTCCTCCCAAGGTCCTGAAAAGCTTGTTCACTCCAACTTACCAAGTCCGGAACAGAGAGTTTCCTCTCTCAATTAATTATTGTAGTTAATTTTGTTTTATATGGACGTGAACTCGACGAAGAATAAGGCAATAATGAACTATTTACTCGGAGGTTTAGTGAAAGTATAAAAGAATTATTGTCGATCTCAGGTACGCTGTTTTGTTAACCAAATCCGCCTTTTAACCCCCATCGATCTCACACTATATATTATATTTGATTTCGTAATAGCTGTAATTAGGTATTGGATATAACGATAGGTTATCACCAGTGTGATAATTTACTAAAAATCGTACATTTGATATTACTCAAGCCCTTACTCAAGTGTTATCGCACAAAAATCCTCATTCCTCATAATGTAAATTATTTAACTTGACAAACTTAACAAATTTTCCTATAGTATATTAAGGATTCTGAATCCTAGTGTTCTTTTATCTCGAATTTTGTATCGGTAAAATTCATTTAGTTACTATATAGCTATACTTTTCGTATGTTTAGTGTTTTTGACACTGTTGACTAATAATTTTGACCCTGATGTAACATTGAAAAATTTTACCGTAGCGTAAGGCAATAAGTGTAGCGTTGAATTGAACGTGTCAGGTCGACACAGTCATCGACCACCGAGGAAAATATTCATGCAGTTCACGAAAGAAGGGAGGCGTCACATTAATTCTTCGGATTAACTATATCTCCCCCCCATCACCGCCTTCCCTTAAAGTTTAGCTCGTTTTTGATTAGAGTTTTCCACGAGCACCCAAACACCGTGAACAAAGGGCGGAGTCGGTGTCGGGGGTGTGGGTGAAGTTTCATAATTACATCGGCAACTCTTAAGTTTAAAATAGATCTCCAACAAATTCCGAGCGACAACAATTTACACTTCCCAACCCACCCGCCGAAGCCAAGTTGGTGCAAACTCACATTTCGGCGGCGGCAGCTAATCGGATTACTCGAAACCGGTGTTTGATGAATGTTTGCACTGCGGCGGATCCCGCACAGCGTCCGGTAACAAGTCCTCCCCAAAAGTCTTTTACAAAACGGCCCTCCTGTCTTCCCTGTTGCCATTAACCGCGCCCAATATACCGATCATCGGTCGGAATTACGTCGACAGATCGGGTGTCAGATTTCACGTACTGCCAGTAGTCGAATGTATTTAAATAATGCTTTCTGACCCCCTTCTAAAGTCAGAAGGATTTTCAACTGAGTTCCTCTTGAAGATATATCTGCACTGAGTATTTTGCATTCAGATAAATATTCCAATACACTATGAAGAAATGGAGCATATCTGGTTATTATATGGTCTTTTGTAACCCACTGAAACAAACATGATTTCTGACTTTACAATAATCATTCATATTAAACAACTTAACTCATACACATAATCTATTTCCTTTGTTATTTCAGGTAAGGTTCAATTTACCTTTGATGCCACATTCCAGATTTTTTCGTTCTTAGGAAAATATTTGGATGTGAGTAGCGAGTGCAACTGATCATTTTGCACAATGGGTATTTTGAAGGATTCAAAAAAGGCGGTAACAGTGTTTAAGTGTTCGTTAATCATCCGAGAGGCTAATAGTGTTGTGTTTGTTATCACTTTCTTCCTAAGGATTTTCGATGCGTTTTCATGAGTAGGAGAAGGTTTTGCAGTGTATTCCTGTAACATTCAATACGTCGACCTCAAAAAAAAACTGTAAGTGAGTCAATTCATCGTTGGAATGATACCCTCCATTACGAAAATGTATGGACCTCGAGTATTTCTTTCGTACTTACCAGAGCCACTATATCACCGAAAGAAGTATTGGCGATAGAATAAATGTATTAGCCGAATTATTCATAAATAGGATAGGTTAACGAAACTCCATTCTATCGATAACAAGAAAAAAAATTGAATAATGAAGGGTTAAGAATTTCTTTTTCAAATTACCTTATTCAGGGTAGTTGTGACTACAACTATTTGAATGCACGTAAACTGAGTTTATTTCAAACTAGTCCCACCCACTAGTCTATTTCAGATCAGTAAATAGAAAAAGTAACACTGTTTCCGTCTCCCGTTTAATAAATGCACCATTCATCCTTACAGATAAACGCGACTCGGAGTTGTTGATATTTTCTGCGTTGTCGGAGGCAGAAATAACGAGATAAGTAGCCGGAGGGGAAGCGGGGGTGGGGGGTTGAGCTCATCCCGTTTTAAGCTTGTTCCATAAGAAGATTGTAGCCTAATCTGTTTGTGTGAGACAAAAAGCTACTTCCCCCGTTAGGTCACTCGGGGCGAAATTCAATCTGTATAAAGTGTATTTCTCCTCTAAACCTTTTAAAATGGGCTAGGAAATTTCAATACGAAGTTTACAGTTGAACTCGACTGTCTTTTCTATGTTTGTCGCATAGCTGAAATCGGCGATGTAGTTATATCTAATCGAAATTCACTATTCCTTAGTTGATTTGCATGTGGCTCTCATTAATTTTGGCTTGGGATAATGTCTTTTTAACCATAATATAAAGAAATAACACAAAGTAATAAAGCGATAAATAGTTTTACTGTCTAACGGCCATTACAACAACCAAGCAAACTGTCAATGGAAAATAAAATTCAAGAAGGGAGTAAACATTGACTCGTTGAGCACACTGACTATCTATTATTCGGTGATAAACTGATATTTTCCAATGACAATTGGAATTACAACGAATTTTACTTTACCGCGCGTAAAGCGATATTATTATTTAATGCAATACGCAGCATGTGAATGCAGTATACGAGCAATATCAAAGCAACAAAGGCAGAACGTTGTGGAAATAATTTACAGCATTATGAATTCGAAGCAATTGAAATTATAGTATGGCTGGAAACTGAAATGAAACGTCACACGCGACCGCTGTTATGGAGTAATTTAAAACTTATGGCAGAGGAGAAGCATTCTTGAAAGGGAATGCGTAATTTTAGGGCCGTTGCCGGGTTAATAGCGGATCGGTCCGATTCAATCTGTACTTATTAATTGATTAATGCACTTTATTAATGCATGGGGTTAATTGAGTTCCATTAATAATTGATTCAAATTTGCACCTGAGCTAACCCAGCGCTGGGGGATAAATTCATGGATCGGTTCCATCCGATAATAGAGATAATGTCGTAATTAATGCGATTGTACATCCCGCGCATCAATTCGGTTTTCCCGTAGACCGGTTTCGGCTTTTCCCCATTGCCAATAATACGCTGCCAATGAAACTTCCAGCGCTCATGACAGAGTGTAAAATATAATGCAGTTTTTTGGTTATTTTACGATCCTGTCCCATCGAATGCTCGTACTCAGACATTCTCACCCCGTCCAGAAGTGAATATCTTATCCGGATGTATTGTGATGCATAGTCTGAAGCCTGTGTAAACTGTTAGGGGTGCATTTTCCGCCCCTACAGTAGATGAACCGTGGAAGTAGGATAGGACCGAACAGTGGGACGCCTTCTACAAGCCCTTGCAGAAACTAACAGGGAATTAAAGTATACAGGAAATTTCTTGAAATATAAGAGATCATCACTTACCGTGTCAGAAAATCTTCGCGAGTAAAATTACAATGAATAGACAGTTATCCGACTCTGCGAGAAAGGACGGTTGGTAGATATGGGATTTATGGTGGGGTGGGGGAGGGGCATTTTCATAAAATAACATTCCATTAACGGGGAAAGTAAATACGTGTCGGTAAGTTGTTCAGGCGGGCCGCTTAATTAAGCCCCCGGCGTGTCGTCCGGGCGGCAAAACGCGTCGCGACGGCGGTCCCCGAAGCTAAGCCGTCATTAACACGAGCGGAGCATATTCCAGGGGGGCGGGGGGCGCACGCGGGTGCGGGCGCCCCAGTCGGGTAATTAGGATATGTGTCTGCGGGCGGGGCTTACTTGATAATGAACAGACGTCGACTTATCAAAGAGCGTCCTCGTCCTCTGGGATATTAATTAAAGGGGGGGGGAGAGACACGGGCCCCGAGGTAGCTGGGGCTATAGTTATGGAAATTGGCGACAGGTTGAGGACAAGCGCCGCCGCGCCTCCGGGACCAAGAAGCCTCGAGGCTCGCTTACAATTCTTGTAAATAGAATTGAAGGTAGCTGCCGGGGGGTGGGCGAGACCGAGAGCGAGACTGTATTGAATATATCCGCTGTTTAAGGGGCCCGCAGACTTCGGGGGGGGGCGGACAATTGGGATCCGCACCGCGGTCCTTAGCTCGGCGAACGCGGCTTATTATTCCGGGGCCCCTCTTGAAAATTAGATTCCCTATTTATACGCCCGGTGGCCCCGGTGGCGAGACTACTTTCGCCGGCTCTCCACCTCCGAGATTACAGGGGAGAAACCGACGACAAGAAAGGGCCGACGGTGAAGAGGAATAAATTAGTTCTGAAGTGAAGGTAACGGAAACAGTCGCAGAAGCTTTCATAACGGCCAGTAGAGTAGACCAAAAAAATATCTAAAAGAATCACATATTATATATTTTTTGCTTTCGGTTAGAAGACGCTGAAACAAATTTCGTTCATTGAATAGGGAGAATGACAAGGTACAGTGACACACAATGTCTTGAGTCACATCAGTTTTTTATTCACCTTTTATTTTTTGTACATCACTTACAGTATAATTTTGTGTACAAATGTTGAATGTGTATTTCTCGCTTGAATGACTTGATAAAAGAGACTACCCAATGATAAGCCGATGCGGGGGGGGGATAATGGATGGGTAAGAGAGGAAAGGGACTGAACGAGTGGATTGGGATGAGGAGAAAGGCGGGAGTGGAACTTCAGGAACCGGGATTTTGCGACTTCGTCGACTGTCGATATGTTGAGGTCATTGTGTGGTTAGAAACATACGGGGGAGCTTTAAGGAAGGACTTTTGACTGGAATCTCTGGATGCGGGCGATGTTGGATTTCTTGGCGGAACCCCACAGTTCTATTCCGTAAGTCCATGTCGGTTTTGATATGGATTTGTATATTGCCAGTTATTGGTCTATTTTAAGTATTAAGATGTCCTTTTCAAAAGAGGTCTCAACAGTCCAAATTACGGTTTAAATCTTTTCTTTTCAGTCGCGTACGGTGAGACACAGTAGTAAATTTAAAATATGCAAATCCTAATTAGAATTGACCGACGAAGGGAAAGTGATTACAGTACTATATTTCTAGGGCCGTGTGGTTTGATATTCCAACTGAACGGCCGGGGTTCCGGACCGGTGAGATCCTCTGAATGGAAATCCCGGCGCGTTTGCTTCCGAAACCGGCGAACCGGAACAATCCGTAGTATCGAAGTCCACGAAGTGCGGCTTAGAATCGACCGTTCCGGCGGAACAATTCCGGTAACACTCGACCTGTGTCTTGGCCCGGGACTTGGTCGATCCCTAATTGTAACAATCGAACAATACACGGAGGCCCCGTCGCGTCCCTAAACAGGACTGCCAGAGACGTTTGCCCGTATATAACAATAGCCATAATATCTATCAGGCGCGTAATAATATCTGTTCTGGTTATTTCCTACCGACAGATTGTGGTAGAATTTTATGATTCTGAATCCCTGGTTTTGTGTTTCCGGAAAATACGCCCTTATTCCGGGCAACAGTAAAATTAAATTTACATCCTTCTGTTTTCAAATCACTAGATACATAAGCGAGAGTGTAGACAAGAGGCTTATATTAAGAAATTATATTATAGACATTTAAATAGATCTACTGTTTATCGTGTCCAGTAGTGTAACATTACCCCCCCCCCCCACCCATTATATCCATATCCGAGCTCTTTCAACCGAGCTTTTATACCTTGCCCTAGTCTCGGGCCCATAATTATGGCCTGTAAATAACCTCTTTCAAAAGGTTATAAAAAATTTTACGGTCCGGCTCATAGACCTTCCACCTGGAGTGGTGAGCGCATAAGCTATAAAGCTGTGTAAAACAATTGGCCGCTGAGTGCAAATGTAGTTCCCCCCCCCGGTCTAAATTAAATGTCACCGGCCCCTCCTACGTTAATTTTATGCCCCGGCTCTGGAATATTGTATAAACCTTATTTCTCCCCTTTGTAAAAGGGGGTCGGGTAAGAGTTATTCCGTGGGCTTTTATTGTGCCGACTTCAAATGTGTATTAGTGCAAACTCTGCTTTGATAACGCTAATAGTATTTCATAAAAATACCAAGCCAATTTTGGTTAATAAAAATAAATAAATATATTATACGCATCATCAGCCAAAATCGGTCTAGCGTAACTTCAATTCGGCCGAGAAATTACGGTAATTCCTTATTTATTTGTACTTCTGCATAATCAGATCGACTGTAGTGATCATATATTATTTACACTAAATTTATTTTATTAATTAATTGGAATTGAATTGAAATATCCTATCCATCTGTCTTTCCACACGATCCTTTGTGCTTATATACATAACTAATTTCCGTCAGTATGATGGATAATTTGGAATTTACTCCAAATTGTACATATTTTAGAATAATATCAAATTAACTTGTTTATAAAATGTCCCACACCTGTCCACCTTTCATGTCTGTTTTTAGACTGTAAGTAGAAAGAGTAGTCGGAACAATTTTAAGGTTCGGTTACAAGCAACTCTAAGTTTGCCCAATTAATTGTACCCTGGAAATGTATACAAAGCTCCAATTATACAGCCCACAACTGTGACATATAAATACGAAGCCGGGTAAGAATTCAACGGGAAGACGTCGAGAGCTAAATATCCGCATGGGAATAATTTTCTGTGCCCCTCTAATTGGTTCGCGTTGCCGCCTCACTTTGTCCCGACACGGGAGCAGAACGACACGTCCAATTAACAATAACGGTTTCACGTTATGTAATTAAAAGCCGTGTAACGAGGGAGGCATGTATAATGAATGCAATTTTTTTTTTGTTCCCCCAACCCGAGGGGCTAATTAAAGTCTCCGCGGCAATAATTAAAGGAGGGAGTTGACAGGGGACACATCACAGGGGGTGGCCGACGTTAAGGAAATTACCCCGAGAAGGTATTGTTATTAATCATCTCGTGAATGGGACAAAACTGATGAACAAGGTCGTTTATAATATACATTTTTATAAAGGTAAATAGAAAAATACTCTAAACGTATATTTAAAACTGTTGGTAAAAGCTTCAGAGCTGGAGGAGCTTGACCCCACGAGGAGGTCAGGCGGATTTTAATGGGGCGAAAATTTAAACATCATACTCTAATTATTTCAACTATACTATTCGACGTAATAGACAAATTATAATGTTAAACCGTGCACTGAAATAACCACACATGTGCGACATTCAATTGACACTTACTTGAAGATTTGCGTAACCACAAAATAATCACTACAGCGACGACGGTTACTTTATAAATATTGACTGCTGTACCTGCAAAACAGTGAAAGAACAACTGTTAGTATAATTTCCGATTGTACAGAATACAATTTAAATATTGAATAGCAATAAAATAATAAATAAATTAAATATAAAACAATATTTTATTTTTTCCTGAAATAAATATTTTGTAAAATATTTATACTCGAATATTCCAAATCCCCGCCGAAGTATCTCAAACGCCATATTTCATATCATCTTTATGATTATTAACGATGACTTATTTAGCGAGTTATATCCAGTAACAAGATAAGTGAGTTTGAAATACGCTTCCTGCAATTTTTTTCCCAGTTATCCAATGCATCCTTTAAAATATTCTGTACAGCCTACGTAACCCGCTTTATAAATAATTAGAGTGGCTGCAGACTAAGTAAGTTATATAGTTAACTTCTTAGAATTTACACTCTTTTGGTTGAAGAACCTATATATAAGGGGGGTCCAAATGAGACTCCCTCTTGCTGCTCGGTTCTCATTCATTGGTGGTCTGTAAGCAACATTTTTCTATACAGACTATTTTCACTTCTGTGTCTGCTTATAAAATATCTCCTACGGAATTATAATCTCCTTTTTCTCTCGTCTCATATAATAGATATTTGAAGCGACGCTTTAGAAATGGCGATAAGCTCTGTTTTCATTCCTGGGCTGACAAATAAAATGAAAGTGAAATTTATTTCTAAACGATGATATTACGCGGAAATCGCGAATTTCGCTGTTGGCTTCAGTTTCTCGCGTGGAAAATCAACCGGATTTCCGCCCGGCTATATTAGCAAAACATTTTATATTCGCCGGTGTATTCGATCGGAATAAAAGCCGCGGAAACATTTTTCAGTTTCCCAGCATTTCCGAACTCAAGTGTTTATTTATTTTGTCTCGCGCCACTGCAGTAAAAACTATTCAAATTTGGAGTTCCAGTGTATTTTTATAATCCGGACGTCGAATTCCGTTGAAGTAGCTCTAGGCTATTATTTGGCTGAGATTACTACAGTTACAAAAAGATTGTGCTTTGTTCGAATAAAATTTTAAAATATCTCAACATTGATCCGGAAACCGGGTAATCTCCGAGAAAACGGTCTAACAATATCGAATGAGAGGCTGTATACTCAAGGATGTCTGCAAACGCGATCTGGCAAGCACTTTTATTATATCCGCAACTCGTAGAATTATTTCCATTCTTCTAGAAATTCCATTTCATATACAGCATTAGTCTGCAATTAGTGTTTTGAATCGAGAATAAGAAATTTATTTTTAAGACGTAGAATCTCCAGTGGAATACGGACGAGTAGAAAGAATACCTGCAAACTTAAATAATTTTCTGGCAATAAATTAGTGACCGATTTTTTAATGTTTAAGCACGGCGAAAATATTGCCGATAAAGGATTCTATCGAAGAGGAGGAACTGCCACTGAAGATGGCGAAGGGATGAATTTGTAACAAGGGAGAAGGGGCCGTTGCAATACCGACGTTACAATTAGCGTCCAAAAGGCTCCGCCGAAATATCATTTTAAATCTGCCCGTCAAGTCTTTTCCCGTCCTGTTGCAACAGAGCCGAGCCAAATTTCCGGTATTAGTCGGACAAACTCATATTTTAAATTGAACATTCCGGATTAGTAAGACAACGGGGCGGAGCCTAAAGAGGTTACGCCAGAACTATGGGGAGGTGGGGAGGCCTCACTTAATGCCCGGCACTCTCCCTGCTCTGAGAGAGAGAGAGAGAGAGAGAGAGAGAGAGAGAGAGAGAGAGAGTGGGGGACTTTTCGAGTTAAAGTTCAAAAGCTTAATTACCTTCCCTTCTTCTTCTTCTTCGTCTCCCCCCCCTGCTCCTTCTCCTCCTCCTTCTTCTTATTCGTCTCCCTTCTCCGGCTCGGTAACTTAAAGATGGAGCAAACTAAATTAGGGAGTCTATCAATTATGAAAGGATAAGCCGTTTTACCCCCCACCAGAGCCTTCCCCCCCGGTTTTCAGAGCTACTAATAATTCTGTAAGGCAAAATAGTGAGAGATGTAAATGATTTATTCCGGACAGCGGGTCGCTCCCGCCTCGAATAACGCCGCGTATTCTGTTAATCCGTTTCTGTTGTGTGTTTCGACATCAGTTATCCGTTTGAGCCGTCCGAAGCGATCCGGGGGGAAACATTTTGTTTTCTAACCTTTCGGCATTTTCCTAACGTGCTTTTAATACCCGGCTGAAACTTCGTCAACGCACGGAAGCTACGAGTCGGAAGAACCCGCAAGAGGCCTGAATAATCGACTTTTCCCGTAAAGTTTGAAACTGCAATTTCTCAATCTCAGCTTGCAATAAATCAAAATAAACGATGACTAAAATAAATATCACATATCTGTCTCTGTTCCTAATTTTCCTAATCTAATCTTCCTAATAAGCCAGCTTGATTCCCATCGCCGTGCTGACCTGTTGGCGGCCGTCCGCATAATATTATTTTAGGCTCTGTAATCGAATGGAAACGAGGAAGGGTTGGGCGGGGGCGCAAATAGGTTTCTAATGGCTGGGGGAGAGTTAGCTAGTGTGACGTCCGATAGTGTCTCACGCTGCACTGCCTGTGTACAGCAGCACGGGCACTATTATTCCAGGATTTGCGCGGTTCTGTAGCGCGCTAACAACATCAGGGGCGCTACTCAAAATTGACTTACTACCGGCTTAACAGTTCTTCCCCTTCCGTACAGCGATCGGCCAGCAAAGGCGATTGCTACACAATGATACAGTATAACAGATTAACCATTCGAATATCGTGTTTTATTTAACAACTAACTGCGTTTTATATTATAACTTTATAATATTATAATAGAATTATATTATAGAACTGAATAACTTCTGACATGACCTCTTATTTAAGACTTAGATTGGCATTAATAAATAATAAAACTATGCAAAAATGTTTAAAATATTATAATTGAAAATGATTATTTTTACAGAAAAAGATAGACACCAATTAGGAAAAATGTACGAACCTACGAAAATTTCTTTGTAAGAAAATTTCGCCTCAAATTGACATAACATTCTAACTTATATATTCCCATAATAGTATTATATTAGTATATATATATATATATAGACCGGTATTTCATAGTAGTTATGTTGGACACTATCCTCCTGCATCCTCACTATTCACTTGTATATATATCTATATATATGTCTTGTTATAGTATAGAAGTTTAAAACATAATCAATGTGTGGTTTCAGTACAAGTGATAGTGGCAAATCAGTGCCAACAGTGACTAACACCGCTACTGAAGATTGGTCTAGCAAAGACCAAACCAGCGAAAGGAGAGAAACTTGCAAATGGGTTTCTTACAAATCAGAGAAGGTCGGAAGAGGGCCGTTAGTGTATGAGCGTTGGGGCGTGTCACTAATTAGCCCGCCCGTCTAACTCGAGTTAGGGGGCGTCTTCCACCTTCCCACTCTAACTGGATTAAAAAAAATAAGACAGATAGAGACGGGAAACGGGAGAGGGATCGGAGGGGTGTGGGAGGGAGCCCGACCCCCGCCCCCGCCACTAGGGGTGAGTAAGAGGGGTAAAGGGGTTGCGGTGAAAGGAAGAACTAAGAAAAAGGGGGACTAAATGCGATGGGCCCATTTAGCCGGGGCATTAACACCAGACCGAGAAGCTTTTAACACTCTCCCGACTCCCCGGTCTGTTTTACAGGCGGGGCACCTCATTTTCAAAAAATTTAGAAACACCCCCCCCTTCCCCGGATATTAATTGAAGAACTGCTGTAAGGGTTCCTGAGCCCTAATGCAACAGGAACAGTCAGAAACTATGTTCCGACTGCTCGTAAATTAGGCAAATAATTTCATTTTTCACTAATGTATGTTAGTTTCCTACGCTAAACGACAGTACTATTTGCCAAAATCCATACACTAATAGTGCAGTTCAGAATACATTTCTAAATACGTTTGTGATAGAATGCTACTTACGACAGCGATATTCTAAAATTTGTCTATAAGGCCATAGAAAGTCCAGTTTATAGAGTATTGGTTATAAATTAGACTAATGATTTTAGAAAACATTTTTTAAATAAAAATAATATTAATCAAACTAAATTCTAATTTCTGGCCCTCCCTTATGTGGGGGGCTCTGGCCTTCCCCTGTAGCTTATATGAGCTACACTTGCCCCTAAAAGGAGGGCCTTGAAATCGAAAAATAAGGTTTTTCGAAAATTTTCATATATCGGCCCCATATTGCACCCACAAGTGTATTTATGTGAGCTACACTTGCCCCTAAAGGAGGGCCTTGAAATCGAAAAATAAGGTTTTTCGAAAATTTTCATATATCGGCCCCATATTGCACCCACAAGTGTATTTATGTGAGCTACACTTGCCCCTAAAAGGAGGGCCTTGAAATCGAAAAATAAGGTTTTTCGAAAATTTTCAGATATCGGCCCCATATTGCACCCACAAGTGTATTTAATTGAGCTACACTTGCCCCTAAAAGGAGAGCCTTGAAATCGAAAAATAAGGTTTTTCGAAAATTTTCAGATATCGGCCCCATATTGCACCCACAAGTGTATTTAATTGAGCTACACTTGCCCCTAAAAGGAGGGCCTTGAAATCGAAAAATAAGGTTTTCGAAAATTTTCATATATCGGCCCCATATTGCACCCACAAGTGTATTTAATTGAGCTACACTTGCCCCTAAAAGGAGGGCCTTGAAATCGAAAAATAAGGTTTTTCAAAAATTTTCAGATATCGGCCCCATATTGCACCCACAAGTGTATTTAATTGAGCTACACTTGCCCCTAAAAGGAGGGCCTTGAAATCGAAAAATAAGGTTTTCGAAAATTTTCAGATATCGGCCCCATATTGCACCCACAAGTGTATTTAATTGAGCTACACTTGCCCCTAAAAGGAGGGCCTTGAAATCGAAAAATAAGGTTTTTCGAAAATTTTCATATATCGGCCCCATATTGCACCCACAAGTGTATTTATGTGAGCTACACTTGCCCCTAAAAGGAGGGCCTTGAAATCGAAAAATAAGGTTTTTCGAAAATTTTCATATATCGGCCCCATATTGCACCCACAAGTGTATTTATGTGAGCTACACTTGCCCCTAAAAGGAGAGCCTTGAAATCGAAAAATAAGGTTTTTCGAAAATTTTCAGATATCGGCCCCATATTGCACCCACAAGTGTATTTATGTGAGCTACACTTGCCCCTAAAAGGAGGGCCTTGAAATCGAAAAATAAGGTTTTTCGAAAATTTTCAGATATCGGCCCCATATTGCACCCACAAGTGTATTTAATTGAGCTACACTTGCCCCTAAAGGAGGGCCTTGAAATCGAAAAATAAGGTTTTTCGAAAATTTTCAGATATCGGCCCCATATTGCACCCACAAGTGTATTTATGTGAGCTACACTTGCCCCTAAAAGGAGGGCCTTGAAATCGAAAAATAAGGTTTTTCGAAAATTTTCATATATCGGCCCCATATTGCACCCACAAGTGTATTTAATTGAGCTACACTTGCCCCTAAAGGAGAGGCCTTGAAATCGAAAAATAAGGTTTTTCGAAAATTTTCAGATATCGGCCCCATATTGCACCCACAAGTGTATTTAATTGAGCTACACTTGCCCCTAAAAGGAGGGCCTTGAAATCGAAAAATAAGGTTTTTCGAAAATTTTCAGATATCGGCCCCATATTGCACCCACAAGTGTATTTAATTGAGCTACACTTGCCCCTAAAAGGAGGGCCTTGAAATCGAAAAATAAGGTTTTCGAAAATTTTCATATATCGGCCCCATATTGCACCCACAAGTGTATTTAAGTGAGCTACACTTGCCCCTAAAAGGAGGGCCTTGAAATCGAAAAATAAGGTTTTTCGAAAATTTTCAGATATCGGCCCCATATTGCACCCACAAGTGTATTTAATTGAGCTACACTTGCCCCTAAAAGGAGGGCCTTGAAATCGAAAAATAAGGTTTTTCGAAAATTTTCATATATCGGCCCCATATTGCACCCACAAGTGTATTTATGTGAGCTACACTTGCCCCTAAAAGGAGAGCCTTGAAATCGAAAAATAAGGTTTTTCGAAAATTTTCAGATATCGGCCCCATATTGCACCCACAAGTGTATTTAATTGAGCTACACTTGCCCCTAAAAGGAGAGCCTTGAAATCGAAAAATAAGGTTTTTCGAAAATTTTCATATATCGGCCCCATATTGCACCCACAAGTGTATTTAATTGAGCTACACTTGCCCCTAAAGGGGGGCCTTGAAATCGAAAAATAAGGTTTTTCGAAAATTTTCAGATATCGGCCCCATATTGCACCCACAAGTGTATTTAATTGAGCTACACTTGCCCCTAAAAGGAGGGCCTTGAAATCGAAAAATAAGGTTTTTCGAAAATTTTCATATATCGGCCCCATATTGCACCCACAAGTGTATTTAATTGAGCTACACTTGCCCCTAAAAGAAGGGCCTTGAAATCGAAAAATAAGGTTTTTCGAAAATTTTCATATATCGGCCCCATATTGCACCCACAAGTGTATTTAATTGAGCTACACTTGCCCCTAAAAGGAGAGCCTTGAAATCGAAAAATAAGGTTTTTCGAAAATTTTCATATATCGGCCCCATATTGCACCCACAAGTGTATTTAATTGAGCTACACTTGCCCCTAAAAGGAGGGCCTTGAAATCGAAAAATAAGGTTTTTCGAAAATTTTCAGATATCGGCCCCATATTGCACCCACAAGTGTATTTATGTGAGCTACACTTGCCCCTAAAAGGAGGCCTTGAAATCGAAAAATAAGGTTTTCGAAAATTTTCAGATATCGGCCCCATATTGCACCCACAAGTGTATTTAATTGAGCTACACTTGCCCCTAAAAGGAGAGCCTTGAAATCGAAAAATAAGGTTTTTCGAAAATTTTCATATATCGGCCCCATATTGCACCCACAAGTGTATTTAATTGAGCTACACTTGCCCCTAAAAGGAGAGCCTTGAAATCGAAAAATAAGGTTTTTCGAAAATTTTCAGATATCGGCCCCATATTGCACCCACAAGTGTATTTATGTGAGCTACACTTGCCCCTAAAAGGAGAGCCTTGAAATCGAAAAATAAGGTTTTTCGAAAATTTTCAGATATCGGCCCCATATTGCACCCACAAGTGTATTTATGTGAGCTACACTTGCCCCTAAAAGGAGAGCCTTGAAATCGAAAAATAAGGTTTTCGAAAATTTTCATATATCGGCCCCATATTGCACCCACAAGTGTATTTATGTGAGCTACACTTGCCCCTAAAAGGAGGGCCTTGAAATCGAAAATAAGGTTTTTCGAAAATTTTCATATATCGGCCCCATATTGCACCCACAAGTGTATTTAATTGAGCTACACTTGCCCCTAAAAGGAGAGCCTTGAAATCGAAAAATAAGGTTTTCGAAAATTTTCATATATCGGCCCCATATTGCACCCACAAGTGTATTTAATTGAGCTACACTTGCCCCTAAAAGGAGAGCCTTGAAATCGAAAAATAAGGTTTTTCGAAAATTTTCAGATATCGGCCCCATATTGCACCCACAAGTGTATTTAATTGAGCTACACTTGCCCCTAAAAGGAGAGCCTTGAAATCGAAAAATAAGGTTTTTCGAAAATTTTCAGATATCGGCCCCATATTGCACCCACAAGTGTATTTAATTGAGCTACACTTGCCCCTAAAAGGAGGGCCTTGAAATCGAAAAATAAGGTTTTTCGAAAATTTTCAGATATCGGCCCCATATTGCACCCACAAGTGTATTTATGTGAGCTACACTTGCCCCTAAAAGGAGGGCCTTGAAATCGAAAAATAAGGTTTTTCGAAAATTTTCAGATATCGGCCCCATATTGCACCCACAAGTGTATTTATGTGAGCTACACTTGCCCCTAAAAGGAGAGGCCTTGAAATCGAAAAATAAGGTTTTTCGAAAATTTTCAGATATCGGCCCCATATTGCACCCACAAGTGTATTTAATTGAGCTACACTTGCCCCTAAAAGGAGGGCCTTGAAATCGAAAAATTTTTCGAAAATTTTCAGGTTTTTGTATTTAATTAAAATTTTCTGCGAAAATATATCGGCCCCATATTGCACCCACAAGTGTATTTATGTGAGCTACACTTGCCCCTAAAGGAGGGCCTTGAAATCGAAAAATAAGGTTTTTCGAAAATTTTCAGATATCGGCCCCATATTGCACCCACAAGTGTATTTAATTGAGCTACACTTGCCCCTAAAAGGAGAGCCTTGAAATCGAAAAATAAGGTTTTTCGAAAATTTTCAGATATCGGCCCCATATTGCACCCACAAGTGTATTTATGTGAGCTACACTTGCCCCTAAAGGAGGGCCTTGAAATCAAAAAATAAGGTTTTTCGAAAATTTTCATATATCGGCCCCATATTGCACCCACAAGTGTATTTATGTGAACTACACTTGCCCCTAAAAGGAGAGCCTTGAAATCGAAAAATAAGGTTTTTCGAAAATTTTCAGATATCGGCCCCATATTGCACCCACAAGTGTATTTAATTGAGCTACACTTGCCCCTAAAAGGAGGGCCTTGAAATCGAAAAATAAGGTTTTTCGAAAATTTTCAGATATCGGCCCCATATTGCACCCACAAGTGTATTTATGTGAGCTACACTTGCCCCTAAAAGGAGGGCCTTGAAATCGAAAAATAAGGTTTTTCGAAAATTTTCATATATCGGCCCCATATTGCACCCACAAGTGTATTTAATTGAGCTACACTTGCCCCTAAAGGAGGGCCTTGAAATCGAAAAATAAGGTTTTTCGAAAATTTTCAGATATCGGCCCCATATTGCACCCACAAGTGTATTTAATTGAGCTACACTTGCCCCTAAAGGAGGGCCTTGAAATCGAAAAATAAGGTTTTTCGAAAATTTTCATATATCGGCCCCATATTGCACCCACAAGTGTATTTATGTGAGCTACACTTGCCCCTAAAAGGAGAGCCTTGAAATCGAAAAATAAGGTTTTTCGAAAATTTTCAGATATATCGGCCCCATATTGCACCCACAAGTGTATTTAATTGAGCTACACTTGCCCCTAAAGGAGGGAACGGCCTTGAAATCGAAAATAAGGTTTTCGAAAATTTTCAGATATCGGCCCCATATTGCACCCACAAGTGTATTTAATTGAGCTACACTTGCCCCTAAAGGAGGGCCTTGAAATCGAAAAATAAGGTTTTTCGAAAATTTTCAGATATCGGCCCCATATTGCACCCACAAGTGTATTTAATTGAGCTACACTTGCCCCTAAAAGGAGGGCCTTGAAATCGAAAAATAAGGTTTTTCGAAAATTTTCAGATATCGGCCCCATATTGCACCCACAAGTGTATTTAATTGAGCTACACTTGCCCCTAAAAGGAGGGCCTTGAAATCGAAAAATAAGGTTTTTCGAAAATTTTCATATATCGGCCCCATATTGCACCCACAAGTGTATTTAATTGAGCTACACTTGCCCCTAAAAGGAGGGCCTTGAAATCGAAAAATAAGGTTTTTCGAAAATTTTCAGATATCGGCCCCATATTGCACCCACAAGTGTATTTAATTGAGCTACACTTGCCCCTAAAATTTAAAAATAAGGTTTTCGAAAATTTTCAGATATCGGCCCCATACCCACAAGTGTATTTAATTGAGCTACACTTGCCCCTAAAAGGAGAGCCTTGAAATCGAAAAATAAGGTTTTTCGAAAATTTTCAGATATCGGCCCCATATTGCACCCACAAGTGTATTTAATTGAGCTACACTTGCCCCTAAAAGGAGAGCCTTGAAATCGAAAAATAAGGTTTTTCGAAAATTTTCATATATCGGCCCCATATTGCACCCACAAGTGTATTTAATTGAGCTACACTTGCCCCTAAAAGGAGAGCCTTGAAATCGAAAAATAAGGTTTTTCGAAAATTTTCAGATATCGGCCCCATATTGCACCCACAAGTGTATTTAATTGAGCTACACTTGCCCCTAAAAGGAGGGCCTTGAAATCGAAAAATAAGGTTTTTCGAAAATTTTCATATATCGGCCCCATATTGCACCCACAAGTGTATTTAATTGAGCTACACTTGCCCCTAAAAGGAGGGCCTTGAAATCGAAAAATAAGGTTTTTCGAAAATTTTCATATATCGGCCCCATATTGCACCCACAAGTGTATTTAATTGAGCTACACTTGCCCCTAAAAGGAGGCCTTGAAATCGAAAAATAAGGTTTTTCGAAAATTTTCATATATCGGCCCCATATTGCACCCACAAGTGTATTTATGTGAGCTACACTTGCCCCTAGGCCTTGAAATCGAAAAATAAGGTTTTCGAAAATTTTCAGATATCGTATATTGCACCCACAAGTGTATTTAATTGAGCTACACTTGCCCCTAGGAAATCGAAAAAATAAGGTTTTCGAAAATTTTCATATATCGGCCCCATATTGCACCCACAAGTGTATTTAATTGAGCTACACTTGCCCCTAAAAGGAGAGCCTTGAAATCGAAAAAAAAAGTTTTTCGAAAATTTTCATATATCGGCCCCATATTGCACCCACAAGTGTATTTAATTGAGCTACACTTGCCCCTAAAAGGAGAGCCTTGAAATCGAAAAATAAGGTTTTTCGAAAATTTTCATATATCGGCCCCATATTGCACCCACAAGTGTATTTAATTGAGCTACACTTGCCCCTAAAGGAGGGCCTTGAAATCGAAATCGAAAAATACCCTTTTCGCGAAAATTTTCATATATCGGCCCCATATTGCACCCACAAGTGTATTTAATTGAGCTACACTTGCCCCTAAAGGAGGGCCTTGAAATCGAAATCGAAAAATATAACCCACAAGTTTTCGCCTTGAAAATTAGATATCGGCCCCATATTGCACCCACAAGTGTATTTAATGTGAGCTACACTTGCCCCTAATTGAAATCGAAAAATAAGCGAAAATTTTCATATATCGGCCCCATATTGCACCCACAAGTGTATTTAATTGAGCTACACTTGCCCCTAAAAGGAGGGCCTTGAAATCGAAAAATAAGGTTTTTCGAAAATTTTCATATATCGGCCCCATATTGCACCCACAAGTGTATTTATGTGAGCTACACTTGCCCCTAAAAGGAGAGCCTTGAAATCGAAAAAAGGTTTTCGAAAATTTTCATATATCGGCCCCATATTGCACCCACAAGTGTATTTATGTGAGCTACACTTGCCCCTAAAAAGGGGGCCTGAAAATCGGATAATTAGGTTTTTGGAAGATTTTTAGATATCGGCCCCATATTGCACCCACAAGTGTATTTATGTGAGCTACATATGCGCCTAAAAGGAGGGCCCCCCTAATATTCTGTGGATCTGAATAAAAATTGAAACGTTATTTACATATGAGTTGTGCTACTTACGTTAATGAAACTAAGATCAAAATATAATATCTAAAGAAATTTAATGGGGCTTTGATTTTATTTTCAAGGCTATTTTGAAGACAGTTCGGGACGCTTCATTCCGAGCGCCACTTTAAAGGGTATTTACGCGTATTTTTGTTTTCGATCCCGCGCCCATTCTGTCCGCCGAACAAAAAGCCCACTTTGAATTCCTCAATTAGTATATACGGTGTTCGACAAATACAAATTGTGAAATCAGATTTTCCGCCTGAATAATTTTCAGTTCTCAGAATAATTGCATTTACCGGCCGATTCAGAGAGAATTGCACGGCCATTCAGGACTGACGCAAATTGAACGGCGCCCTTCAATGGGCTCAAATTTGTTCCTTCCCCGGTGTTATCGCGAACAAACACCGCAACGGCCCACCGCACCGCAGGGGATTAATCCATTCAGAGCTAAGGATAATACCGGTACTCCTGTTAAAATTCAACCCCCCCCTATATGCAGTCGTTTAGTTTCAGGTTTTTTGTGAGGTCACGATTTTTGGACAAAATACCTTTCGATATTGTAGAGTTTACCACTGAAAATGAGATTATTAAAATTTTGCTAATTGACAAAATTTCGAGCCGTTTGGATGTACTGAAGTACGAAGTTTCCACAAATTCAAGAGTAACTATTAAATGTGCCCATAATTATGAAAGTGGTCTAAGTCAATTCAAACTTTAAATACAACATTTTCATATGAAATTCACACAAAATTTCATATTCATAGTAAACTTTAGTAAGACTAATAAAATTCTAAATTAAAATGTTGCATAATATAAAAATATTTGTTAATTTATTCGAAAGCAATTCATTAAATATCTCGAAACCAGAAATATATGACTTAGACCACTTTCATAATTATGGGCACAAATAATTAGTTCAAATTGGAATGATCAATCACTGTACTCTTTAATTTTATTTATTATTATGTTCTATCGCAGAAGAATATAATCATCGTTGGAACATTATAAAATAAGCCTAGGAGGGGCCCAAATGGCCAAAACGATTAAATCAATAATATTATTTGTACACATGAAGTGTATGAGTGATAGTTGTTTTTAATTTAAAAAATTTACTAAGCGTTTATACAATTACTTAATAAAGGCAGTATAAATCGGGATAAAATTATTTAGAAAATTAAATCCCGAAGTGGACAAAAAATAAAGCAGAAAGAGCAGAGTAGGGCCGGATAAAATCTACCGGTTTTATTGTTCCAGTGAGAGACGGGAATAAATCACCGGAGGAGGAGAAACTGTATTGGGCGGAGCTGGCTATCGCTCAAGCCCCATTTCTAAACTGTAAAGCTGACTGAAGACTGACTGACGGACTGGGGGCACATAAACTTTTTAATTCCGATGGGGCGGGAATGAGGCCTCCGCTGTGAGACCGGAAAAAAAAGGGGGAATTGGGAACCGATTGATTCCCCGTCAAATAAAAATCCTGGAGAATTCCCCCTTACCCCGTTCTCATCCCCTCCCGGCTAAGCTGACATCCTCCCCTCTACTTGCAGTAAATCCCCAACATACCCCGGCAATGACCGAGCCTAAGCGGAGCCCTTCGGATTAATCCCCAAATCGTATTTGTCCGCCGCTTGAAATATGACTCGCGCTCTGTTGCCCCCGAGAACGAGTGTCACTGGTCCCCAGTTGAAAGCCGATTGAATTTCGAATATACAAAATATATTCACACGACAGAGGTGCCGAATGAAACACCATCATCTCGTTAGCAAACGGATCGATAACTCTGATTTTATTAATAAATGGCAACACAATCAACATTCGACAAGGTCCTTCAATATTCGACAAGGTCCTTCAATATTCGACAAGGTCCTTCAATATTCGACAAGGTCCTTCAATATTCGACAAGGTCATTCAACATACGTCAAGGTGATTCAATGTTCGTCAAGGTCATTCAACGGTCTTAAAGGTGATTCATCATTAGACAATGCCATTGAGCATTCGATAGTGTCATTCAACAATGTACCTGTTATTTGTCATACAGAGTTACATTTATACATTTCCTTTATGCCTTTATACATAGTCCTCTACGCCAGCGGTGCAGGTTGGTTTCGTTCGCATTCGATCGCTGTGCAGCTCCAGGAAATGGCGTGTGGGTCAAACAAAAATGGTGGAGCGGAACTGGAATTACAAACTGGTGGAGGTAATCCTGGTTTTTCGGTTTCAAAATTTCAAAACCCGAGGGGGGCCGGCTGTTAAAGAAATGTTGCCGGTGCTAAAAAAAACAAGCGCTTGTACGGCGAAGCTCGCCCGCATTTGACTTAAAGCCAATGGAAACATCCGTTCGGTAGGTTCTCTCACATCTCCGCTGGAAAAATTTGTTTGAGCAGGGGTTGTTGAAGTTTCCGAATTGAAACGTTCATCCAACAAAGCATACAAAGACAGCTGCTCGTCTCTGTACTTATTGTGTGCAAGTAGGTTGACCGAACTTACCGGTCTGCGGAAAAATATTTCCTCAGGAACTGGATTCCAATTAGACGTAAATTCGATCATTGTACTCAGTTAAACGCCGACGGGTACATCTTGATTGCATCTTGATCCGGGTTGATTCGATTTCGGGAGAGACCCGACAGTTCTAGGGGCCGGATAGTGGCGGGACGGGGGCGGGGCGGTCTTGCATGTTTAATCTTGTCTTAACTTGTCAGGCAGTGCTCGCTTAACACAGTAGATTCGCGTGGCAGACCCCGAACAGAATCCTCGTCGATAATTGAACTCCCATCGATAATTACCGAGCTGTTAGCATGATCAATACGCAGTCGGAATAATCCGAAGTTTAAATCCAACTAGGGGTTAGATCCCCCTTCCCAAAAACCTTTTTTTAATGAATGATAAAGTTATTCTTTATAACTTTATAATTTATATAGTTATTTCCTTATAAGAGACCCTTAATTTCATATTGAAACATATTTGCCTATCGATAAACATAGTGTTTACTTATAAAACTTCAAAATATCTCCTAATGTTTAAATGTACTAACGCAATGAGTACTGAATAGAAGTGATAATTTTGATTGACAAAATTGAGTTTCTTTTTAACCCTTTGCACTCCGGACCATTCTGGATGTTGGCCACCAGCTACTCCTCGGTGGTTGGCCGATGTCACTGTCACTGCTATCGTTTTGGTCTAGATTTAGTCTTTCTAACGTATAAACGTCTATCCGGAGCTCATCTTCACTACTACTTGTATCATGAGACTCAATCCTGTTTGAACGTTTTGCCATTGTTCTAATAAAAAAAATGAATAAATCCGCGGGTTGAAAATTTCTAATTGTTATTACTAAATCTGTTACAAAAGTTGTAAAATTATTTGAAACAGTCCTTCAAACCGGACTGAGCTTTGAATTTGACATCTCTTTTAAACTAGTGTATGTCTTGTGCCACGAGTCGGTGTCTCAAAAAGTAAGAAATGTATCCGTCCCCTCAGAGGGACACTTTCAAAGTGTGTAAGAAATAAAAAAAGTTTAAACTAATAGAAGTGGTGTAAAGTTGTAAAATTATTTGAAACGTCCAAACTTAATGGTACGAGCGGTGTGTGTGTGCCCTGTATATATATGTATATACGGGGTTTTGGGGCGATCCGACCCCACGCCACGGTGAATACAATGCCGAGGGGATTAGCCGGAGGAGGCGTTCACTGAAAGCCCATGCTAATCACTCAATTAACGTCCGCCATCTTGCCGCAAACAGCGAGGGCCTCAATCCATCCCCCGGCCTTCCCCCTACCATGTACTCCCAGTCTTCGGCGGATGGCGCGTCCACCCTGGGCTACATCGTACAGTCCGCCTCTGTGAGAGATTCCGATATAGCTCGGCAGTGGGAGTCGTGCGGAATGGACGCATCCGAAGGTGGACCGAATTTTCCGCCCAATTGCAAATTTTAACTGTTCAAAAAATGCGAGGTAAAACAATGTGTTTCCATTTCTTGAACAGACACGAACCTTGTCTCTTATTAATGTAACTCTAATTTATCACCATTGATGGTTTGCAGTGAATAAAGAAGCGAAGGGTAGCAATTTTTTATCATATTAGCTACAATTAGTGGACGCCTGCGTTCACAAGAATTTGATTGTGCCACAATGAAAAACAGAAAAATTATTATTCCAAGGGGAATCGTCTACTCGTCCGATTGATTTCGGTTCGCTTAACCAAAATTTCCGTAACAATAGGAAACCACAATTTTGTCCACGGTATCCGATGTATATTTAGAGAAAAATGGTACCGCCAACTGTAGCTCTGGAGCTCCCCGTAACGCGTTTACAGTTCCTCTTATATTGTTTCGCGAATTTCTGACGTCATCAATTGCGGCGTACAAAATCTTTGATACAATGACCGAGACATATAATTACAATCCGGGTGTTGAATAAATTGCCGGCCCGCCGGTCGAACAGTGCCATTGTTGTTGGACGAACAATACATTTGCATAGGTAAGGAGGAGGAATTGATTGGGCTGTGTGACAGTAGATGAGCACTATATACAGCTGTATGCGGGAATTAGCGAGGGATAAAATTACGGCGTAACAATACGGCCTAATCCTGTATAAAATTTTGACCGATAATTAATTCGAATGAAGCTTCAAGGTGGACAATTTACCACCTAACAGTTCGGACAATGTACCACCGTGTCGTCCACAAATTGGCCATCTCGTTAGCGGCTGTGTATTGGTAATTTCATTAGTGTTACAGCCTGTTAGGGCGCCTTGATGTCCTGAACCGGAAAGCATCGTCTCAGCTCGTTGGAGAGAAATTGCGCTGCCAGTGAGAAAGCCGGTTTTGATCGGGATCCGTTCCCGGAACCCGGAGCTCCCTCTACCTCCCTCTAACACTCTCTCTCTCTCTCTCCCTTCCAGCCGCGATAAGATAACCCGAGGAAACTCATTCGTAAAAGCCGTTTTGTATTTTCCTATCGCGACTGTGATAGCGCTGAAAAATTAAATGCAGCTTGTCCTAATCGCGGTCGCTATTTCAACCGACGTACGACTTCAATTACAAATTGCAGCTTGCGCCGCATCCGACAGATTTTCCATAAAACAGGAAGAACATTCGCCGATTAAAATTTCAATGCGTCGAATTATTGTAATAGTCAAGACTCAGTGAGCTGAAATCCTTCTGGTAGCAAACCAAAGGAGACACAAGACCACGGTTCATATATTTGAAATTTAATTCAAAATTTAAAATAAATTTAAAAAACGTTGGTGTCACCTTTATGTTAGTGTTAATATCCTAAGACCGAATAGGCGAGTATAAGTAGAAACTTGCAAGAGAGATGATACTCCTCAAAACACGGAGAAAATGTGTAATATAAGAGTATTATAGGAAAAACTGCCACATCCACTGAACGTTTTCATCCAAATGACAATATGATTCGAATCCGATCGAAATTATATAACTATCGGCGTCAATAGCGTTTAGCGCAGAAATATACTCTGGGAAATGCCGAATAGGGCAATCGAACACAATTTCAGCGAAATTGCCGAGCTGTTGCAACAAGAAGGGGGAATGGTCGCGATGAGTTGGGGTTGCAGCATGAAATTAGTCAAAAATAAATGCAACAGCGTTATGAATAGGCCCAAAGTATTAACTTTCCTCATTGATAATACTTAGCGAAAAGAAAATTTAAAAAAATAATATTTCCATTTATCTGACATGGAGAAAAATCTGCAAAAATTATTGAAATTTCAAAAATTGATGGATTTTTCTTTATGGAGCGTGTTCGTGTTTCTTGTCACCTTGGGTTACCAATGATCATGGTTGTGGGAGTAATCAACGAAAAATTTTCGAAACCATGTTGCACACTGGAAATTCTGCCCTGGAAAGTGGCATAAACCACAAATCGCCAAGAGAAAAGTGGCACATGGGGAGATTCAGCAGAAATAAGGGAAAGTTTGGATATATTATCCAAACATATTTTCCAGTCGGTACAAGCTAAAAACAATACTCGTTAATAGGCCCCCTCGCTACGGATATATATATATATATATATATATATATATATATATATACGTAATATTTTATTTGCTTGTAGAGTGGCCGTGTACGCGAGTAAATAGATTGTTTTCTCTGCGGCTGACATGTTTCAACATGCTCCAGCCGTTGCCCACCCCACAAAAGCAGGCTCTGGGGATAATTTCACGGCCGTAAAATAAAGCCAACAAGGGCGAAACAATTCATCGGCAGGAAAGAAATTGTAGCAATTCATTTTTGATTTGTTTCGTATTTCGATCGGTAGGTTCTGAGAACGAGAGGGTTCGGGCAGCAACTGTAGTAGGTTCAAAGGAAAGGGACGATTAGAAAATCATCAGTTCATCCTTTAATTTATTCCATTTCATCCCGTATGTCATTCGTTTATAATTCCAATTTACCAACCAGTTCTGAACAATTACCTGATACTTGTTCCAAACATTGAGATCAGGATTCGAGGGATATTAGAAGGAGGATAATAGCACAAATATAACACCAACTGAGAGCCTGACAAGGCACGTTTATAGAATATATCAGTGATTTTTAGGTGCTTAAAGAGATATTAAATTTATCTGTAATATTTAAAATGGTAATATATCGTGTAAAAACAATATGTTGCCGAGAGAGGCCAACTCAGATCTAACCCTAAAATCGTAGAACCTTTTTACGGTTTAAACTGTGCATGTACAGTCAATTAGACACGGTTTCATTTTAAAATGCAAATGAAATTATCGGCCATTTTTGGTTGTCTGTTCTCAATTTTGAAATTAGCCAATGCGCGAATTTTCGTAATTGAAAAAGGCTTTACCCTTAATAAGGAATTTTCCTACGGCTCGTATGGCCCAATGCCACACTGGTTGCATCAGCGTTAATAGTTGGATTTTAGACATAGAAAATAACTTCGGTTAACGGAAATTTTTAAGAGCAAATTATCCAAGCATAAAAATATAAAATACATAACGAATTTTATTCAAGCATAAGAAATTTACAAATATCTGTAGAAACCAAAATACTCAGAAACAATTATTTCTCACATAATAATCGACATTATGAATTATTCAAACTTTTTCCTTCAGTGATACTCATAATTGACATAAATTCCTAGAAACATGTACTTTCCAGTCTAAGCATCTCATACAATACCAAGAACACTATTTCTCTTTCTGTAAAGCAACTGTTGAAGGATACATGACTCGGCCGAAAACGACTTTTTCATTACAGCAAATTGAGGGAAATTTGGCAATTTTATCGATTTCAAAAATAAATACACACAAATACAGGTACATACTCATGCGTTTGCGGTCACAAATAGATCGCATGCACGTACACCTGAAGGACAACAGTTGTGTTCTTGATAAGCATCATCCTTCCTGGGCGGTTATTAGAACTGCCGTTGGGAAAAACGATCCGGTGTAATGCGAAACAAATAGCGGGTATTACAGTACTCAGAAACCTTTCAGGGCAATGTAAACATTGGAAGACAAATTATGAATCTAACCCAGAATGGGAGGTTTAACCGCGTTGAACGGTTTTAAAAATGTACCTGAGAAATAAATATCTCCGGAGTCTAGAGCAATTGTTTCCAAACTTAAAGTAATAAAATCTTTGACATGATAACTAATATATGTATACATTTATAGATGTATATATATATATATATATATATATATATATATATATATATATATGAATGTCAAAAAAAAAATGTGTCCCGAGGTAAAATTCGAAAACAATTATAAAGCCTAAATTATTAACTAAAAAAATATAAAGATACATTTGATTATATATGAAAATGAATCTGCGTGTGTGGGGTGCCGATTCGTTCGCTGCGAAAAAATTTGTGTTAAATTTTTTTTGTTAAAATACAATACTTACTCTTTAATTGTTTCTACATAATATTATTTACACACACTTAAGCGGATTAACAAAATCCCACACGAATAAGACAAACATAATTCCCCAATAACAATAATAAAATAAGTGCAGTGAGGATGCCCGAAAAACATCCAAAGTGCCAACAGTGACTAACACCGCTACTGAAGATGGGGAGCAGCCGAAAGCGGTCTAGCAAAAGACCAAACCAGCGAGAGGAGACAGAAACACCACGAACCTACGGTACTTTAAATATTATTTTAAGATATATTTTTCGAAGGGTGGGATCGAGTTATACGAAAAAAGTTCTAAGGCTTCCGTGAGTTGACAAAGATAGGGCTCTCACTTTAGGGCCTCACGAAGCTGTATTTAACGGCCAGAAAAGTCTACTGAAGAATAAAAATCAAACGCCCGGTCTCAATATTTAGCCACAGGTGGCGAATGCGGTGGACTGGCACGGCCGTGATATGTGAACCCAACACCCAGCCCCGAAAAAAAAAAAAACCACTCTCACCCCCCCGATTCATTTATTCAGGCTCTCTCTCTCTCGACCGGGCGCTGAGAGAGGAGAGGTACCGCCGATTGGAACGAATCGCACAGCTTTCAAAAAGCAGATTGGCCGCCCACAGAGCAGTGCCCGAAGGGGAGTTTCATCGCTTCAATTTGACCCCATATCGTTGTTCCCCGGCCTTGTCCCGTTTGTGTCGCTGGGAGTTCACCTGGGACGGCATTATCGTTTATTCGGTGACAGATCGGACCGGTTCTTTATTTTGATATATCAAAAATAATAGATCCCAGAGCGCGCAGAGGACAACAAATTAGGGCTTTTTAGCAAAATTCCATTCCAGAATTATCAACGTCTTTTTACCTACAAAACGGTCTATGAGTTCGGACAGCGATAGGAAACAGTGGATATTCCTAAAGAAGCCTGGAGAAAAGTACTAACAAGCTTTAATCAGTGAACTAAATAATTAACTAGTTTTTATTTTGAAATTCGACTGAGCGGATGCGTTATTATTAATCCAGTGGAAAAACTACAATGAATAGCTCTTTGAAATTCATTTCAAATTTTGTTTCATAATTAAATTCCCTTTGTGGAAGAAAATATGGAAAATCTTTTCTGGAATTCAGGACTATTTCATCCACTGTCAACAACTAATAATTAATCCATTCACTATTTTTCATTTCTCAATGAGGGTTTTATTTGTTTCTTCAAATTTCCCATCAATAATGTTAACTAAATACGAACATTAGTATATTTAGTACATGCATCCATTTATAGGAAAGAATCTAGGAAAAATTCATCAATGGTTCCTTGTTATATCCTTCTTTTATATTATTTTATTCCGTACATTTTGTGTGCTTCTGTCTCGTCTAGCTGGTTTGGTTTTTTGCGGTTTCGGCTACTCGCCATCTTCAGTAGCGGTGTTCAGTCACTTTGGATGTTTTTTGGGCATCCTCACTGCACTGTCACTTTCACCGATAACCTAGCGCTCCCCTGGGTGTGATGCGCAAATGTACTTAACTAAAATTCGTTGCATTAACTAAATGACTAAAAATAAACTTTTTTCAAAAAATTTTGGATCAACAGGAAAACTTTTGTGATACCAGATAGGTTTCCTGTCGTATATTTGGAAGTTTTGATCTTCACACACTAGAGTTTTAATACATTAAATTTTTATATATATATTGGTGTTGACTAGGAGTAAAAATGTAATTGGTAAATTGATAGTTGAAATAGGGGTTCCACCTTATGTGCTTGCGCGTGGGATGGTGCGTGCGTGCTGTTTTGAATCGCAGCCCCTCCCATGGCAGAGGTTTTAATTAGGCCAATATCCGAAAACCGTTGTGCTGGTGGGGGGTGGGTCGAGCGCGTCGCCGATTAAACGACACTTTGTTCGGGAGTTTGCCGATTGAATTAAATGTCCGAATCCCCGCCCGCCCCGAGGTTCGCCGGACCAAAAACGGGGACCCCAATGGAAACCACGAAATACTAATATCGGTCGGCCAAACTCCCCGCACATTCTATTCCGGGCATTGTCGTTATGAAAATCCGATGGGACGGCCCCCGGGCCCCGTAGGGGACGGCGGCGAATTTATTTATGAAAATACGTTCACACGGCCGTGAAAATGTTATTCTCGGAGTTCGACGTATTTATCTACCGTTTAAAATTCGGTGGGAAATTGATAAAAATGTATTTCAATATTAAAACTCACAAAAATACTCGATAAGGCTGTGCAAAATAAATATCTTGGGATTGAAATTTTTCCCACCCAACAGCAGATTCGCTATCTTGGGCTCCACCTGGACAAACGACTCACGTGGAATCCCCATAAGAATCGACTTAAACAGAAAAATTGGACTCATAAGGCCATTACTAAAACGGATATCAAAATTGACCTTAAGTAACAAACTTATAATTTCAGTCAAACGTCCTTCGTACTGTCCTTAATACTCCCCGGTATGTTTCTTACTACACAATCCACCATGACCTCAACATACCGACAGTCGACAAAGTCACAAAATCCCGGTTCCTGAAGTTCCGTTCCCGCCTTTCTCCTCATCCTAATCCACTCGTTCGGTCCCTTTCCTCTCTTACCCATCCATTATCTCCCCCCGCGTCGGCTTAAACGCCGCTGGCCTAGAGATCTTCTTAGCCCTTAGACTACAATCGTTCTTGTGTCAAAAGTGCCATCTTTGGGTGGTTTCTTTTATCACGAAATACATGTGAAAAAAGTCAGTACTTATATTTATAACATAAATTATATTTTACATGGGATTCAAATTTGTTGTTGACCGGTTTGGGGTTCTCATCATGTTATGCTAGACCGATTTCGGCATGCAGTCCGTAAAAATTTTCATTTTTTACTACACAGATCGGGTGAATGGTATCTGAACTGCAACTGTGGAAACCATTCAATAACAATTCTTCCTAAGGAATATCCCCCGGCCGGATAGCAGGGGGACTGTTCGGATAAGGGGAAATAGCCGCACTTTTTGCTAATTGCAAAGTATACATTACCCTAATGGGGGGTCGGTTTGCGGCCAACGTAATGCGCGCAGATATTGCACAGGGCGGCGGGAGGGCTGACACGGATAATTTTCGCGGGGTATCTAACTAAACAGGGCCGTTAGGGCGCGGGGGCGCTGCTACGGGGCAACGGGTCAAATGTCTAATTTACAATTCGCTTTGAACAAATAACACGATAAGAACACGACGCCGAGCTGAATTTATAAAGTCAAATTGCCGCCGGCTAAACGTCGTAGTGCCGCAAAATTACTGTAATATTGGATAATTTTATTTTTTTTTAAATTTTCGAATGGTACGTTCCCGTTCCAAAAAGGGCAGAGAACCCCCAACCATCCTCGAAGTTTTTGAACTGAATTAAAATTATTACTGAAACAAGAAACGTTACAAGATTATCCCGATGTGGTTCAAGTTATACATGTGAGGTATTGGACATTGACGTACGTTGTAGACGACTGTTTTATATTATTATTATTATTATTTTGCTCACAGAAGCATGACGTCTTTTGTGGGTATGGAAAGGTTGAGTCTGTATTTTTTCACGAGTTTGAGTCCTGAATGTGGAAAGAATATGCTGAAATAGATACGTCACAATATCGAATGAAACAGATATCGATATATAACCCACTATTCTGCATTTTAACCGAGACATCTACTAAGTACCATCGTAGACCCGCTATCATATGGTCAATAGTTACTGTACCAGTTAAAAATTCCTTGTATTCTACTAATATTTCAAGCCTACTGCAAATTAATTCCTTGGTATACCAACTTAGAAGCGGGAATATTTTAATTTTGACAGTTTTACTTTTTTTTTGTCATCGAGCAGGCACGATTTCTGCGTTTCAACATTCTGAATTAACTGCGGCCGGATAAGCCACGTCTTTTCATAATGTCAGTTAATTTATCAATCCCCTGTCTTCACGCAATTCTCCGAGGCATTACTATTTATGGAGTTGATGGAGCGAGGAAAGCCGGTATAAGGCGGGCGCGTTTCGGTGGGATATATATACCTTTCATTTTAAATTTCATGCCGTACAAACACGAAACAGACAATTTACATTAAAATTGTTTACAAGCGCAATAAATCTCCGCCTTTCGGAGTTCCCTTTCTCCGCAATTACAGCGTAGTTCAGCAGCGCCATACCTGCACGCCTGTTAGTTCCCAAAAGGAGTCGGTCGAAGAAACGAAACACGGAATTATTCAAATGGCATTCTATTGCGGCCGGAACCCGCACATATAAGGGTATAAATATAAAAAAAAACCCCAGAAGGCGAAAACCACTTTCCAATCCCTAATTGTTTCTGGTGTACACTCATGAATATTATCGGGACCGCATGAAAACGGTGGCTATATTTATAAAAATCTTAATAGCATCATACATCTTCACTGTAACCGACGTTATTTCTTCTGTACATTGTATATCCAGTTTCAGATATGAACGGATTATTCCTTCAGTGAAAATTATTTATGTTTATATAGTACCGTAAAAAATTACGAAAGCGATTTCGCCGGAATCGATATTCAGTGCGATTGTGGAGTGGCCGTAGGTCGACTACAGACCGATATCTCGGGATATATATTCGTAAATGTACCCGGGTGTTGAGGCTGCATACTGGAGCGTGGGGCTTCACTTATCGCTGCACGCGGGGGTGTCACGGGTCGATTAGGGGGGGTCGGAAATAAATTCACCGCGCCGTGTGCAGAACGGCAGTTTATCAACATATAACCAAACTAATATATTTCAACGTTCAATTTCTTAAAAATTATACGTTCCCTTAATAGACCCCTCCACGATTTTGAAATATGGCGTGAACACGTACAAGAGGGGAGAGTCAGTATGTAAAATGAACGAGTGGACATCACACGTGCGTTAATTAGAACCGACTGTTTTTTTTATTTTGTACATGCTGTATGTTTTTTTATATGTATTTCGTGATAAAAGGAACCACCCAAAGATGTCACTTTCGACACAAGAATAATTATGGTCTAAGGGCTAAGAAGATATCTACCGTAGGCGTTTAAGCCGAAGCAGGGGGGAGGATAATGGATGGGTAAGAGAGGAAAGGGACCGAACGAGTGGATTAGGATGAGGAGAAAGGCGGGAGTGGAACTTCAGGAACCGGGATTTTGCGGCTTCGTCAACTGTCGGTATGTTGAGGTCATGGTGGATTGTGTGGCTAGAAACATACCGGGGAGCATTAAGGACGGTACGAAGGACTTTTGACTGAAATCTCCGGATGCGATTGATATCGGATGTCTTGGTGGAACCCCATAGTTCTATACCGTATGTCCATGTCGGTTTAAGTATCGCATTGTCTGTTTGTTACTTAAGGTCAATTTTGATTTCCGTTTTAGTAATGGTCTTAAAAGTCCAAATTTTCGGTTTAAGTCGATTCTTTTGAGTCAGCTATGGGGTTCTTATATATCTTATATAGAGGAGATAGAGTAGATATAGGCAAACTGTGGGACCGAACCACAAAAATTTTTGAGGAACTTCAACTGGGTCCAGAGGGGCTTATCGAATGTTAACGTTATTGCTCCGTACAAGGAACAAAATAACGCGCTATTAACGCGACTTTGCGCGTAACATTCCGTCGGGGAAGTGCAGAGAAAAGGTAGGAATAAAAGAGCACGTGTCGTGTGCCAATTCAACAATTCTGGGTTACAGAGGGGGGGGCAGCGCTCACGACTCACAACAACTCACTGCGAGCCCGTCGGCATTTTTCACAAAATACAATTTACAACGGGCCCAAGTTTTTTTCTTCCTCTCTCTCTCTTTCTTTCTACTCCTCGGGACAAAATAAATCATCCGGTGAGAGGAAGCCGGGGAGGGGCTGCCGGTCTGTCCTTACCCCACCCAACCAAAGGAGTACGCGTATCGATTCCGAATCTTGAATTTCATTATACGTTTTCCCTTTACGGCGCGGAGCTCGCGTGCTGGCCGCCGGTACCGTTTTAATTTCGAGAGAAACCCTGTTCGGGCCCCACCAGCCCCCCGAACATAAATCTCGGCTCCCGTGTATAATTACCACTTGGTGGCTTTGGGAGGAGGCCTTCTTCTTCGCCGAACCGGGTGAACCCCCACCCGACAATTAGCTCTGGCCGGGAATCGTCCCGGATTTAATTTTCCAGAAACAATTTTCCCGATCGATACAACGATAAATCCCCCCACCCCCATACCGCCCTAGGGTTATATCGAGATTTGGGAAATCACCGAATTCCGTGGCCGTCGGTGTCATTTGCGGCCGGGCTTGTAATTGTGATGCATTTTGGAAGAGAAATGGAATCGCGCGTTGGCAACAAACAATTTGATCGTGTTAAATGATAACGGAGCGGTTTATTGAATTATCCTCTGTCTCTGGTTCGCAAAGTCACTCCAAAAGTATCACCAGTCCTCTGGCTCTGACTTTAGTTTAATTTAGATTAATCTTTTATTAATGACCGGATTTTTTTATTGTATCTTTTCCGCCCGCGCAAAATCCAATTGGACTAGGCGAAAATACACCCCAGAAGAAGGAGAAAATATACCGCACAAATGGCTACTGGAGGCCGGAGAAGTTTCTTTCGCCCGGCCGAGGGAAGTGGATTGTTTCGTACAAAGTGTAACTCGTTGGCTGGAGGGATGCTACGGTACGGAGGCCGGCCTCAGTGACGATTTCCCTACCCTTATAATTAATTAAAATCAATTTCACGGTCGAAATGAGCAAGACACCCCCCACCCCACCAGCACGGCCCCATCGAGGTTTTGTTCTTCTTATACAGTCGCTTATTTTGCCGTGTACATAACTGTCTGAATTGTATTGAACGAACCTTCATTAATAATTTATTATCACCCTTGTTATTTTCAGGCTCTCCCATGTTCAGACGAATACGTTAATTATATATATGTCTGTGTGTGTAAATATACTTCATATATTCAATAAAATAATGGCATTTATAAACTGAAAAGAAAGAAACAAAGGTCTACCTTATAAAAATTATTAAGAAATTATTTTGCTGGCTCCAATTGAATGGAATTGGTTTATGTGCAAGGATTTCTGTCCACAGTTTCTATAGGAGGTTAAAAAACTAGTTTAGAATACCTGTTTTGTGGTCTGCGTAAAACCAGTGAGAGGAAACAGACACACAGGAAATCTAAGGTTAAAAAACAATTTTGTATTTGAACGACGTTATTCGGGAATCCGTATAGTGCTTCGTGGATAGATATATGCGTGTTTTATTCGTAAATGAGCGCAGTTGGGATAAGGTACTCCAATTGGTGTAATCGTCGGTCAATCAGATGTTAATCTGAAGCGAATTTTTCTTAACCGGTTCATTAGGCCGTGTATTCCTGGACGGCTTTTCGGTGCGAGGCCGTCTCTCGTGTTAACTAACATCCCAGCGGCCTCCCTCCACCCCCGGGACCTGATTTATAACCGGGCGATAAGAGGCGGGGGCTACAGTAGGGAGTCTTCTCCTTAAATCAGTTGTCTTGTTATTTGGCGGGCCTCTACCTCCGCGCGCTAACAAACCCCTAACCGAGGGGGGGAGTCGATATCGCCTCTGACCGTTCGCAGACAGCAATTAGTGTCCGGAGCGAGGGAGGGAGTGAGGGAGGGAGGGAGGAAGTCCAAGAACTTTTAAATGGAACCCGGGGAAACAAACAGGGGGCGAACCGAGGCCCCAGCGATTATTCATTTTTAAAAGGGCTCGGAGTTATATTCTAACGAAAATAAAAGACACCCCGGCCGCGGTAACGATTGGGGGCGAGTCAAAACTTCCTGCCGGTACGATTTACGATACAGATTTTACGGTAACAACGATACCTGCGGACAATATATAGTCTGATTAAATCACCTCGATAATTGCCAGGCTACATCTTTATTTCATTTTCGGCGGTTCCCTCCGTCTTCGTGTGACTCTTTCGTTCGTACGTCGTGTGACGATCGTATATCGTTTCCGGGTCCATCGCGTTCATCGGAAAGGAATCGATACCTCTTTTTCCGTCCGCTCGTCGGTGTCGGCAGAGAGGCCAATTAGCGTGAAACGGGAGGAGGGGTATAAACGAAATGAGGTCTGAGGGGACGGGAGGGCGGTTGTTGGGAATGAAGTTTTAAATTGAAGCCAGCCGAGGGAAAACAAACAAACGCTACAGTCGCCGATCTGTCCTCCGGCCGCCCCCCGCCGTCCAATTATTCATTATTAAACAGCTGAAACAACTCGCGGAGAAATTGGAGCCAACCCTACTTTTGGCAACGATTTTGTCAAAGCGGCCCCCGCCCACGCCCGACCGCGGTTATCTGACGGGCTCATTTAGAGAAACGCGCAGGACAAAAGGGGCCCTAGGGAGAGGAGCGGGCGTAAAAAAGAGATGGGGGGGGGGTCTCCCACTAATAGAGAATAATTCCGTTTTGTTTCCCCACTCGGACAGTAGCGACAAGTCGGATTTATAACCGGGTCCGTGGGTGGCCCGAATTCGCTTTTAATGATTGTACCTAAATATACCGGAGAAAGTAATACGTAACACCGAACGATGCATGCTGATATAAAATAATTAGGTGTTCGATCTGATTGTTTGAATAATTTAATTTGACCGTTAACTTTTCGCTGCGCAACACGTTTTGAGATTATGCTAGCAGCGCACATATTTAGTAGTTGCGTTTTTACTCGTGTTGAGCAGTCTGACGATTTTGCCATCTTATAAAAATTGCCTAATAAATTATATTTATTATTAATATAAATAAATAATATTAAAAGTAACGAACTCAAAGTACAACTTTATAAAACTAATATAAATCCTATTCAGAATACTAAGAACAACTGAGTGTACGCGTCTGATTAAACTAGTAATAATAATAGTAACCAGAGTAAAAAGTCGTGTGGAGCAGTAAACGTAAATAATAAGCAACGAAAATAGCCGTAATTAGCAGAAAACTAATTTAAAACAAGGTGCGAAAATACTCGTTCGGAGCTTATGGGTCACAGTTTTTTTTTACTAATATATACGTGTAGAGCAGCGAAAGGGATAAATAGGCCAATTCACTGTAATTGCTACAGTGATTCATGGCGGGACAATAATTTTATTACAACTGTAATATTTGATGCGAAGGCTCGACTATGCTTCAAACGCTGCTCTATGTTTTCGGTAGACTAGTTTTGGCACAGTTTTAAAATTGTGTATCGGAATAATTAGGAAGCCCTGTCACAAAGTTCGGGGCCCTTCATTTCCCAGTAACTACGACGATTTGAGGCGAAAGGGTCAAAAGTAGAAAATTGAGATATTCTAGCGAGCGCCGCGGATGCCAACCGTTTGTGATTTTGGCGTTCTAGTTGGCGACGAGTGTAAAGAGACGTCACAGGTACACAGCGAATTTTTGGATGCCGCACTAGCGGTGAACTATATTTTTGGGACCTTTTTCTGCATTGAGACAATTAACCCGCTTTATTCTTAAGTGAATTTCAAAGACAATGCATATTTTCAAAGTATAATTTTTAACTTTAATCTTATGCAAAAATTAAGCGATTAAACTTGCGTCGTTAATTAGCTCTAAGGAACACACATCGGCTCAAATGACCCGGCTTCAGATTTGTGCTTTATTCCAAAAGCGACTTTCGACAGAACTCTTATAATTACCCCGTCAACTGTAATTGTTTCGCCAAACTTTCCTTTGCCAAACAATGAGGAACAATGACAGTTTTTCCTCAGGTTTTAGACACATTGTAAGTCCGCTGATATTCCGACTTTCTCGCTGGACTTCTGATCACAGACACTGCGATACAATCCTCGATAGTAGGGCCGTGGCAACTGCTATTAGGCTATAGTGTCCGAAAAAATATTTTTAAATTAGCCCTTTTCGCCGCGAAATTTGAGACGCTTGCCCCAGCACGTGTTCCGCGCAGATGGAGGCCCAGAAAAAGGACGAACCGGCAACCCAGAAATAGAAACAAAATGTCGCCAGATTCGGGGGGGGCGAAAAATTAATCGGCCTCTTTTAATTTCCTTTCCAGCGTAATATAATTTTAGCGGAGTTGGCCAAATTTCATCCGGCGGTCAAAATAGATCCACCGTGACCGGTGAAAACATTAAGATAGCTCGTACTCTAAGTTAAAAATATAAACCAGTATTTTATGACGTACTTTTACCCATTCTGAACAGTTTTATTACATTTTCACACATAATACTTGCGATTAATAATAATTATTAATTAATATATTTTGAAAATATCTGTTCACCGTATTGGATATTTTTGTAATAATGTCTCTTCGAAATAATTTTGAATACTAAATATTATTTAGACGTTATCCTTATTTTTGATATAAAAAAATTGAATTATAGAAAACCTGGAAATCTTCAAACATAAGAAAAACAAAATTATAAATGAAAAAATTAATTCCCAGAGTGACGCCATATTTTCCCCTATAATACTATTAAACGATCACACCATCCCCTTCCGACAATCTGACTCACACTTAGAAACCGGATTAACAAAATCCGAAGACAAACATAATTCCCCAATAACAATAACAGAACACGTATATATACTACTGACAAACTGACAAGCACTAGAGTACAAGTGAAAGTAACAGTGCAGTGAGGATGCCCAAAAAACATCCATAGTGCTAACAGTGACTAACACCGCTACTGAAGATGGCGAGCAGCCGAAACCGGTCTAGCAAAAGATCAAACCGGCGAGAGGAGACAGAAACATCACGAACCTACAAAAAAATTGAACTTAAAAATTAAAAATTTATTTTGAGGCATAAAACTTGTGGAGATATTTTACAGTCAATTTAAAATGTAACGTAAAAATTACATCTCGGTTTCACTACATTTCTTTAAGATGACAGGATAACATACGAATATTTGCATTCCTTAGAAACGAATCAACGGGACGCTCGTGTACGTGGTTATACCAGTTATATATCGTTACAGGACCAGTTATACAGGGGCTCTCGGCGGGCCCGCTCTTATAATAAATGAAATTCAGATTGGTACGCGGTCGCGGGGAATATTTATCGCCGGACAATTAATAGCAATTAAGCGTGTTAAACGCCAATCGGAGAGCGTGCGGGCGTCCGTGGAGCGGGACCAGCGCTAATGGTCTCGTATTTGGACGCGGTCCAAATTGGAGGCTGGAGTTCATCTCCCCGCCCCCAACCGCCTCCGACCAGCCAAAATAGACCTGTCGTTCCAACCCCACCTGAGTCGAATTCCGGGGGGGGAGAAAAACATCCCCAAATCAACAAGTATGCGCATTTATTGGTTGTTTTTTTCGGCTATATCGATTTGTTTTCCGAGCAAAGAATTTTTAAAAATTATGAATGAATGAAAATTTCCAGAATGTCCACAGCCTGAAGGTGGAACGTCGGAAGGCTCTAGAATGGATCAGGAGATTCGCACTCTTCTTCCAGAGAGCTCGATAATATTTCATCTAACAAATGAAAGATTCATTAAATCAACTTCATCACTTAGGTCCTAACCATTCCATCAGTTACAAAACTAGACCGGTTTCGGGTTTTCGCCACTGTCAGTAGCATTCTGACGGGTGGTTTGTTAGTACCACATTACCCGTAACAACATTCATTACCCGTCCGTATGCTAATTGATAAAAACCCGAAATTGGTAAAAAATTAAAACCAAATAGGCGATCAATGAGATATTCTAGACTCTTGTGGGGCCCCAAACGTATTCCGCTAATTAAGGATGGATAGGAAAGGGCTGGATAAAATATTACAAGGAAGGAAACAATATATAAAATTCTGAACGCCGCCTAGTTGTATCTGGCAAGCGACTTATCAAAATACCTACGTCGGTCGGAGGGACGTCCATCTTACCTCGCCCGCCGTTTTTATCTCCGGTTGCGTTCGCTTCTATTCCTAGAACTGTTTCGGTTTCTGCAGTCACATTCTAGGAATAGATTGCCTCAGCGGGCAGGCTAGAATGCCGACGTGTCATGCTCACACCTTATTCTACTCTGGGCGGTTTGAAATCCGGTGGAAAAAATCTGTTTGGTCTCAATCATTTCCACGAAATGTTGATTTACGGCAGCCATAAATCCGACAGTAACAAAAAGCCGTTTCGGTACTCCAATAAACGCCAGGGTCGGCGCTTCGATTTACCGAATTTCAGTTTTACAGTCAACACTAAACGGTCCAATACAATTCGTTCGTTCGGCCTCGAGTTTACTCGATTTCGGTTTCTCGCCTAGACAAAGTGTACTTTGTCCCACGGAGGTTACAAATTACGTGGGTACTTTAATGTGAACGCAATAAAAGAAACTTTCTTTGCAGGCCAAGTATCTCGACGTGACCACAACATAAAATAAGAGGCTACGAAAATCGACCGGGATCCAAAACTGTTAAAGAAGAAAACATTTTTGTATAATAACAGTAACGCGAAATTGGATAAATTCCAAGTATGCCTGAGGTAGTGGAGTTTTTATTTATGACTCATATAACGGATTATTACAGTTAGGGCAACAATCAAATATCGAATATTATTTCTAAATCAAATTTACAATCGCAGGAAACATTTTTGATGGATCATCAATATAAATAATCTGAGCAAATACTATTCTCCTTGATGCGAGAATTGTTTCCCGACACACATGTTCATTATCGAATTCCGGGCACTAGCGACGGCAACGTAGCGAACGTTAACAGGTTTAACTCGTCGAAAATTATTTTCGATCCGAAAAAATTTCGTTTTCGACCCGTCCCCGTCTCACGGCGTCCGAATCGGAATTACGCCGCTTCCGGACCGAAAAATATTTCCGATTGGGGGGCCGGCGAGCGACAAACGGAATTATACAGACGCACGCATATTAGCGTACGTGTACGCGCCGGCGGGAAGCGGCCCCGCAGGTCCTCCGATAGGTCATTTCTTCCCTATGTGTAATTTCTAATTTCCAGATCTGTAACTCAATATGTGAAACAGTCGCGCCGGGGTGTGGGGGGAGGGCGAAGGGGCAATAGGGGCGCGGAACGTAATTACTTTTTCGTCCCCCAAGCCCCCGATGCGAGATAATTCTACGGCTCCGGAATTACGTTTTTAGGTGCGCCCTCTTGTTCGAAACGCGTACATTCACTAGGATACTTTCAGCCGTGAGAACAACGATAAATATGTTATAGCTTTAGCATAAAGCTGGCTCCTTCTCAACGCCGGACTTGAAATAATGCATTATTGAAATAATGCTTTATTTCAATATAAAATATTGTGATATGTTATAGTTACCTTTTTCCCAAAGCCGTCATAAGCTATGGTGACCCGCAACAAACTTAAAAAATTAAATACCAAATATAAAACGCAGTCTCAGATAAGTGTCAGTGTATTGAGGGGTAGTATACCTGGATAACGGAAGGCGTAGGTTGTATTGAGGGTTAGTATAACTCCAACACGGGAGGCGTTTCCATCGTACTTCTCTCGTATACTGTAACCAGAGAATGGACAGCGATACGCATGAAAATAAAATTTAGCTGTATTTTCCAGCGATTTAAGTTGAAAATAGAAAGCATAATTTTGGAACGGCATCTTTGAAATCTACGGTTTTTGTTGCATCCAGTGCATTTATGTATCAATAAACTATATTTCATTAATTCCTGTTCCAGTTTTCCTTATTTCACAATTTTATTAACGAGTCGGCCCTAGAAATGTCAGGAATCGTCTTAAATGCTTTGGCGCAGTTGCAACGATGACACTGCCGTTAAACCTCACCCGTTATCGAGGAAGTTGCGGGCGAATTGGAGCATCGAATATCCTGAAATATACGCGGTTTCCGGTATCGGTATACCGGAAAACCGAAAGATTTCACAACTTCAACCGAAACAACTCGATTATAATGGAAAAAATTATTTCGGTTCGTTTTCCTTTTGCACTATCGGTCAATACGGTCGATGCCTTCCATTTTCTAGTTACACTATCCCTCGTTTAAGTTCGATTAGCCTTGCCTCTTTGCGTATTTATATTTCGTCCCTCGTTAACTTGTTATTAGGTGGAATCCACGTACGCAAAAATTTGGACTAGGAAGGCCTATAAGGGACATCAAAATTTACAAAGCCGTATTCAAACCGACGTGGAAATACCGCAAAGTTTCATGACATTCTATATCGCTCGCATCCTGACATTCGGTGGGTCCCTTTGTTTGTTTTTGAATTAGGTAGTAGCGGTTCGAATTCAGGTTCTCTCGTTCAGACGGGAAAATATACTGAAGTAACGACAGCATTTACAGCTCTGAATAAAACAAATTCTGAACGTTATTGGCCCGAATTGTGTAATGACGCGTTTCAACAGGTAGCCCCCAGGATGACTGGCTGTTGGAGGATGAGGACCGGTTGTCTGAATCGCTGATTTATTTACGGCCTCTTCCGCAAAGTCTTCCTCCGCCGAGCTGTCCGAAACAAGCCCAAGTTGGCGAAACCTGAATGATTCAGAAGGCGCGCTTCCACTGCCGAGTGCTTTATCACCCCCACACCAGCCCCTTGTCTCGCTCACCCACCCAGGGGGACTTTAAATTAGAGCTGCAAAATCCTCCCGGCTCTACCTTACACGCTCTCCTCAAACCGCTAATTCGGGATCCATTTAAAAAATTTCTAAATATAGCACACTCGAAAGCATCTACAACAGACATAAATAACTGAAAATAAAATTATGTATTTCAATAGCAGTAAGAATAGATTTTATTAGTTTAACATACCTGTTTTGTGGACTGCGAGGGGTTGGATTACCAATTTTGTAATTCCAAGGTTAGTAGCTGTTCATAGAATATTCATCTAATTTATTGGGTATTAATATGCTAGAAGTCGATTTTATTCCCTTTTAGCGCGATTTTCTTTTTATATATACTTTATATTGGTTTATTGTCTCTGTGTTTCTTTATAAATTATTTTATGCCTCATTTACGACTTTATAATATATTAATACTATTCAGTTATTTCGAGCAGTCACTAGGCGTTTTTGGCAGATATTAGTAGTTTCCATCAGATTTTAGTGGCTCGAATCACATTTTAGTTGTACTAACTTGAGTTCGTAGTGTTTCTGTCTCCTCTCGCCGGTTTGGTCTTTTGCTAGACCGGTTTCGGCTGCTCGCCATCTTCAGTAGCGGTGTTAGTCACTGTTGGCACTTTGGATGTTTTTTGGGCATCCTCACTGCACTGTCACTTTCACTTTTACTGTAGTGTTTCTCAGTTTGTCAGTAGTATATGTACGTGTTCTGTTATTGTTATTGGGGAATTATGTTTGTCTTCGGATTTTGTTAATCCGTTTTCTATGTGAGAGTCAGATTGTCCGAAGGGGCGGGTGTGGTGGTTGGGCGGGTGTGATCGTTAAATAGTATTATAGGGGCAAATATGGAGTCACTCTGGGAATTAATTTTTTCATTTATAATTTTGTTTTTCTTATGTTTGAAGATTTCCAGGTTTTCTATAATATCCATTTCTTGTTGGTGATTTTGTAGGTTTCGCGGCCAGTGTATGTGAATGTGGCCCATTTTTGGGGGGGTTCTTCTGGGTCTGTGAGATTCGTTGTGGGCTTCTCTTTCTTTTCAACAGTTTTGTTATTGCAAAACAGGTATATTAAATTGTGCTGTGTTTTCATAGGCCGGCGGATTTATTTATCGAGCTTATACAGTCGATGTAGACACGCGGTCGACGATTATATTGCGAGCGAAGTATGCATACTTCAAAAATAAGGATTTCAGGGCGGATGCACGAATGCGTGAACGTTAAAAGCGGGATTGGGCTAAGTGCGCGCGATTTTTCAAGTTAATCGAAGCGCGACTGGCGCTCATTTCCTGCGACTCCGTACGTTCCATCAGCTGTCAGATCGTAACTCCCTCGCTGGGGGGAAACGGGCGCGCTTTATATAGTTTAAATAGTCCGAAATAAGTTGGCGGGTTCAATCTGGGCAGTCAAAACTGGAGCCCCACTAATCTGATACGGAGGAACTTGGACATCGTCTCAGTTCGATTATTTCACGCGCACTTGCGATTACGGGAGCACCTGCCGGGAAAAGTTTAGGAGGAAAAGTTCTAAGTCTATATAAAATAAATTCCCTTAAACTGAGACAAATTAGAACGCGGATATTTTTATACAGGAAATAATAGCGTATTAATAATTAAAAATAGAGATGAGGAAAACTGACGTTATTGCATAACTGACGGGATAAATAAGTAAATTGCACTAGTGATATAGCGGGGGAGGGGAGGCCTCGAGTTCTACCGTGCACGCTCGACAAGAAAGTTGTTTTAATTTGCTGTAACATTTCTTTATGCCGAATTAGATTACTCGAACAGCGGATAAGAAAAAGTATTATGTAAGATAATTCCATTTTGGACAGAAAATTGTTGAACTTAAAAAAAATATTTATTTCAGGCACTGACAACATAATCTTTTCAGCAATGAAGAGGGGTAAGCCCTTATATTTGTCTGGTTTCTACCTCCTGTACCCGCTTGGGAGTAAGCGTTCAATCGAATGTCTAGGAGCCTGTGAGTACTTATTTTTTACGCAGGGGAGGAACATCTTATCAGAAGGCCGGAAACTTTATATTCCAACCCGTCCACTTAGTCACAACTATTAAGCTTGATTAGTTGTTTTACATTATGGGGTATGTCTGAAAGATCTGTTAGCCGCTTAAGCGAGGGACTTGTCCAGACGACTTGACCCGAGACCCGGGTATGGGATCGGGCTTTTTTAAAGATTCCCCCGCTTCGAACAACCTAATTTGGGCCAATCTGCGATGCAGGCGTACTGCACAACTGCTGGACATTGGGGAAACTGCCGGACCGCGTGTAAATTGCGGTCGGGGCCAATACCGACGTGTAAATGGTCGCGGCGGTAATGTTTGAACGCGGGCGATTACTCGGTACCGGTTATGATGGGGTGGAGGCGGAGGTTCCGGTAAACAGAGCCGCCTCAGAAGGCAAACAACTCAAGTTTCCTCACGGCCAAGGCGGCGGGCGGCACTTCCCAGATTGCGAACGCCCCCCCCCCCCCTAAACCTCAACCCCCGGATTGTTCTCTCTTATAACAACAGCCGAGAGTTACACAAGCCGTCGTTGGCACCGCAACGCCGGCTAAAAGGTCGAAACCCTTCTTCGAAATATCCCGACCGGCTTTATTTGCATATCGTTAAGCCCCTCTCGCTCATATCGGAGCAAAGAAAGTGTGGCTTTTCTGTCTACTCGCAGTGCCGGCCGGATAATAATACAGTCGGATGCTGATTAACCTCTTGTCAGCAACACCGTAATCTTGTTTTTTTAATTAATTAAAACTCATTTCCTGAAATAAAGACCCGGACTTTACATCAAAAGGTACAAAATTGTGTTGGGTTTTAGGAAATATCTAAAGGGTGTCCCAAAATTAACGCAAGATTTGAATTTGCCACTATCACTAGTCTGACCATATTTTGTACGAAAGTTTCGAACTGTGCCTGCCAAACTTTCATTACTTTTGAAATATTGTTCAACGGTGAAAACACGCAGTTCTATCGTGTATCTAAATCAGCTGTCAAATGGTTTTTTTTAATAGGGTTGCCGACTTTACTGCAAGAATGGTGGTAAATTGAAATCTTGCGTTAATTTTAAGACACCTATATGTCGATATAGGTTATTTTCCAAAATACAATTGAGGCCTCCCGGGGTCTGGAACCGAAAGCTCCCCGAGTAGGGCCCCGAAATCACGCCCAATTTGAGAAGCAGCTACTTCGATATCATTATTTTCCAATTAGTTATACCGGTATTGAACGAATTTATATTTACAGTATTTATACGCTGATCTGTTCCAGTTATTCGAGTGTAAACACCGCAGCACTAACATTACAATGTTAATTAATTCCGATCGCATAGTAGTAGGGCTAGAACGACAATCGACTATTCAAATAATGACCACGTTGCGATAATATTAAACGGACTGCGGAGTGAAAACAAGCGGAAGCAAATAGGGTCATAGAAATCACGAGTTATTTTTCCCGTTCTTCCCGTGATGATGCAAAATTTCCACGTATAAACAGACAGAGGGAGAAGTAAGCGGTTGGCGAAAAGCTGAAACAGGTCTAGCATAAGATCAAACGAGCGAGACAGATACAGAATATCGAGCGAGTAAAATGGGGGCGTATCTTTTAAACAAAATTTCAAGTCTGAAATTCATTATGTGATGGCAAGAGGAAACAATTTCTCGAACTTAAAATTTTCTCAAAATTACAACAGGAAAGCGACTTGTCAGTTTGTTCAGTATTCGAATACATCCTATCTATGGATACCAACTACTTGGGGATATTTTTTCTTAACGAGAATACCGATGACCCACTTCACTAAAATTTCCTTGGTGACTGTGTTAAATATTAACACGTTACGCCGTATTCACCGTATCATATTTCGCAGACCTCCCCCAGGAAGTACACTGTCCCACAGAGCAATTTCTAGGTCGACACGGGAATTTGAAATTGGCCGCGAGTAACAAATGAAATAAAGTCCGACGCTTATTCCATCGCCGGCCTTTGTAAAAAGTCCCAGACGCAAAAAGTAAATTTAATCCGCCCCCCTTCAATTCGATACGAGGAATCCAGTTAAGACGTTCTGTCCGACTACAACGTACCGGATGAAATATTTCTTCTACATCCTAGAAGCAACGAAGTACAACTAAGAAATCCGGTTAAAGTATTTATCTGTCAAAAAGACCAACAGTCCTTGAACAATCCAAAAGTCTATGAAAAACATTTTAAAATGATCTAATAAAATACCTTCTGATTTTAAACAATTTTTTAAAATAACGGATTATAATTTTATACGATATCGGATACTATATCGGGTATGTGGTAACTAAAATATGAAACAAACGTTTGTGAGGTAATTTTTTGTAAAGATCTACTGAAAACAACATCAATCATGGTACCAAATCTTGTAGTTGATATATTTTTATCGCTAGTAAGCCTTGAAGAAATTTTTGTTCCGAAAAAGTTTGGCATCGTTTGACTCTTGCAAATTGCCGGTACTTTGGGAAACGAAGTTTCGCATTAATAATTTAAGAATTTTAATTCATTCCTCCAATTTAAATACGTGATATCGGCCTTCTAAGTCCCTGGAGGCGGGTGAAAAGCGGTCCGCCGCCGCTTTCGGTTCCGTACCCGGGATCAACACCGCCGCCAGAAACAATTACAAACATCCGACCACAAATAATAACTTTGTTTCCCGAAACCTGTTGCGAAAGGTAGAAATGTTGACACTTGTTGCCCCCCGGGCGTTGACCGGGCTCAGAACTAATAACAATAACAGTATCCGGGAGACGTTTAACGACGCGCAGCCAAATTCGCTTACGCATGGAAATTGTACATGGATTTCCCACATCGTGGGACTTCCAGCAATTTATTTCCCCCGAATAAATTCTGTTATGATTTAATTTTTGTTGCTGTAATGTTAAACCGGTCGGGAGGAAATGCTTTGTTGTGAGCGCAGGGTACCTATTTAGGTTTAAAGCTAAAAAATGTTAATTATAAATTGTCACTAACTATTAGGGGTACCCAAAAGTAATCAACATTTTGACTTTGGAATTCATTTTATTTTGCTAAAAAAGAAACTTTAATTATTAATCTACTGTGTATTCGCAAATATTATCGACAACTCTCTGCCACTTTTCCGGCAAATTTTCGACTCCCCTCTTGAGGAACTCCTCAAGACCAAAATACATCTTATCAAATTGTTGATTACTTTTCGGTACAGCTAATAACATACGGAATGAATCCGAAGAACCTGACAGTTTAGATGTGTTATTTTCGGGTGGTATCCAACTAACTGGTTAGTAGGAGAGCCGTACTTCCCAAAGTATTTTGCGATCCTACCGAAAATTCTGGTCTCTCATAGATTATAAATTATTCACGATTTTAATCCTCGTCTCAAATCATCATCATATTTTTTTCACCGGTTGCTTGATAAATTTCAAGTCAACTCTAGAAAAAATAGCGGAGAATTTTGATCGCGCTTCTGTGCCTCGTGAACGCGATAAGTTCGCCAACGTTCTTGTAAGGGGAAGCCGTTTTCGCAGCGCCGTGCCAATCAACCGCGGGGTTCGGGCCCCGAACACGAATTACCCGCCGAAACTTCGGTTCTTAAAAAGAAGAAATCCTCACAATCCGGAAACCCCCTACTGTCCGAAACCACTCCGTGGGGGGGTGGAGCCTTGAGACGGAAACTTGGGGCATAAAACAGCGTGAAGGCTGGTAGACCCTGAGGCCCATAGTCGGGGACAGACAGCGGGGCCTCTTGAACACAATTCTACACTCCGAGAGGAGTCCTTCCTCCCTGTTAGATAAGCACACATACCCGGCTCCCTCTCTCCAGAGTTTCACCAGGGATTTCTAGCTATTCTCTCGGCTATTAGCCTCCGAGCCACTCCCGAAGTAAAGCGTGAGTGAGGGACAAGCAGTACCCTCCCGACATTGCCGGCCACTCCCTTACCACTTGAGACGCAGTAACTTCTACCAACGTGCCAAATTATCTTACCGATATATTTCAACTAATTTTCAAAGTGAAACGAAATTCTGTGGTCCCCCAGCCGGCGTTCGAATCCGACTCTGAGAGCCTTTCTGGGTCGGGTGGGATTTGCATTGCACAAATAGGTTTAAAAATGATTACTCAAAGTAAAAAGGGGCCTGAAAAGTGACTTGTCAACGCGGAAAACACGGTTTGAAATTGGGTTTTCACCCCAAAAATCAGGTTAAAAAGTCCTTTCTCAACGCAGAAAATTGGTTATAAAGTGGTTTTTCAACGCACTTCTACCTTTTCAGAGTAGAAATGCGTAAAAGATTATTACATAAATTAAATTGATTAAATGTACAATAGTTAGCTCGTTGCTTAGTTAATGTAACATGTAAAGCGTTTACTGCAACTCTATCTTCGTAATTCAGCCGGTGATCTACATTGATTCAGTGAGTCATTACCTATTTCTGTTCCTATGACTGTAGAACAAAAATTCCCACCAACATCTGGAACATCTTAGTCGATCTTCGTACGGAGAGCTAAAATTACGGTTCTATTTTCTAGGCATAATCTCTAATATTCGGGTTAAAAATGATTACTCAAAGTAAAAAGGGGCCTGAAAAGTGATTTGTCAACGCGGAAAACACGGTTTGAAATTGGGTTTTCACCCCAAAAATCAGGTTAAAAAGTCCTTTCTCAACGCAAAAATTGGTTAGAAAGTGGTTTTTCAACGCACTTCTACTTTTTCAGAGTAGAAATGCGTAAAAGATTATTTCATAAATTAAATTGATTAAATGTACAATAGTTAGCCAGTTGCGTAGTTAATGTAACATGTAAAGCGTTTAATGCAACTCTATCTTCGTAATTCAACCGGTAATCTAGATTGATTCAGTGAGTCATTACCTATTTCTGTTCCTATGACTGTAGAACAAAAATTCCCACCAACATCTGGGATATCGAAGTCGATCTTCGTACTGAGAGCTAAAACTACGGCATAATCTCTAATCGAGATTATTACCATTATCGGTCGGATTTGTATTAACCAAAATTAGCCTTAAATATTCAATACCGAATAATATCGTTGCGCTTTACGACTAGAACAAGGAGAATCGCTATTCCAAACGTAGGCTCGTTCGATGCGCCGTATTCGCATAGGCAAGGGAAACAGTTCGATAAAATATAATTACCCGTATTGCAAATTAATTCTGGATAGCTTCCGGGTCTGATCATTCGGTAAGGTCGATTTCGCTACAAAATTTAACGGTAATTCCTGAATTCCTGCAGCGGCCGGCATTCCTATTATTAGGCTGAATGCCGATTTCACCGGGACGATAGTGCTACGGATTCCAGCGGCGGGTCTTATTATTTTACAGAATTATCTATCCCACAATCCCCCTTATCGATATCACTAGCAATCGGATCTGACGCACGAGTTAATACGGACATTTACTGGTAATACCGTGGTACTGACCAAGTGTAATTAAATGTTGGAATCGTACCTTCAATACTGACTTGTAAATAACCAGCGACCCAATGGCGTTACACTGTAAAATCATCAAACGGATCCGCACCTCACATGGAAAAATAAACAAATAGTCTAAAATTAGAATTGATAGCATTCATCGACGCATTATCCAGATCACAAGAATAACTGAACTAACATCGCTTTGCAATCTTCACTTGCTTATTTTATTGCATAATATTAGCGCACAGTATTGCAAAGAGAAATACCAGTAAACTGGTAATTTTTCCATAATTAATAATCACTGAAAATGCATTTTATATATAGTTGTAATTAACAAAAATACATGTAGTGATCAACCGCAATTTAATTTTATTTTGTCCTTATTTGCACAATTTATAGCAGCGTATATATAAAAACTGTATATAGATTAAAAAAACACTTCAATTATTAAATATCGATGAATATTCAATTTAATTATTCGGGGGTCGATATGGTTTCGCAATAACTTTCCCATAGAATTCATTTTAGATTCGCTTGCAGTTATAATATTCTAATTATAATTGAACTTGTAACTGATTAATTGCAACTAAATTAATTAAATTGGTATTAATTTTATATTACTCTAATCTGGGCACAATTTCAGCTTTGTCAGTAATATATGCTACGCATGTTGGTTACTGACTAAGAGTCCTTTTGTCACTGCTCCTGTTTTTCCGTTTTCTATTCTTTTAGGCGGAGAAGTCATTCTTCAACGATGGCCCAACAATTCCGTTGCCCGACTCCTACTTCCAGGAACACTGGGGGCTCCGGAAAGTGTTTGTTTTTATCAACAAAGTCCGGCACCACTCTCTGAGGAAAGTCGAAAGGAACCAGTTCAAAATAATAAAGCGGGGTCGTGCGCGGGGGTGACGTTGGCGTGTCGGCCGGCGGTTAATCGCGTTATCTCCAGACCCCGGGGCTCTGCAGTCTCGAATCTTCTGTCAGCTTAAGAATTACTTTTCTCTGTGTATGTGTGCGTTTGTGTTTGTGTTGGGGTGGAAGGTCTGGGGCTCACAACTGGAGTAAACTCCCCCCCCCGCCATGAACAGGTTTATTACAGCGGGTGGGATTAAAGGGGCCGGTCTATCCCGGTCACGTGACACCCCCGCGTCGTTGGGAAGGCTGAAGGACATGTTAAGGCAGGGATGTGTACGCGTTAGGCCTCACACACATGCAGGGAAAGAGAGAGAGAGAGAGAGCTCACTAAAAACTTAGTTTTTAAGGTTTGGCCGCGTTCGGAAATATGGCCCAACGCTTGTGCCCAAGTGAGCTACGAAACTTCGTATCAAGTTTCGACAAGACACGATTCGACCATTTGAGGAAGTTCGGTAAGATAGGCGAAAATTTCCACGTTTCCGGTGCAAACAGGAATCTTCCTAATCTAAGAAGATTCCACCGTAACCGGATCCAAATTAACATTTTCTTCCTCTGAATCCATGTGTTTAGTTCTGCTTCTCCTCCGAGGAAAGAATGTTCCTTAATCTATTGATAAAAACGAAATGAACGCTCCGATAGCCTTGTAGTTATACCAATTTGGGGAGTGTAATTTCCTACATCAGAAATAAATATGATATTTTGTAAATTTCTTTCAATGTATAAACATAGATCTGCGAGTTTAACATACCTGTTTTGTGGTCTGCGAGGACCCCCTTGTGGCTGGTCTTTTGCTAGACCAACAATGTTTGCAAGACCAAACCAGCGTGAGGAGACAGAAACACCACGAACCTACAATAGATCTGCGAGCTTGCACATATATTATTATGTTTTACATTTAAAGGAAAATACTACATCGCTTTAATGAAATAGGTATACTGGAAGCTCTGTGGCGCAAGTACGATACTGGGTGTAGTTAGGTTATGGCAATGTTTCGATGGACATAATTCACGCCCTGCTTGAGAAAATATTCTACCTTTATCGAACTGAAAATTGATTTCACGGAGGTTTCATACGAAAATACACACCGCTGGTTATTCGACGAAAAAGCCCTGTTAGCAATTCGGTCGTACCAAAGCGTCTACACGAACCCGACGATTTATTCGAGAGAGCCACGCCGGGGAAAAACGAGACCGCAGTCGCGGCAAAGAGGTTGAATAATCTGGAAAAGATAAGACCGCGGCCCGAGATAAGCACCCGGTTTCGGAAGTGGTGGAAGGTCGGCCGGGGGCGCTGTTTAAGGGCCTCGAGGCGCGGAAGAACAAAAGGGCGTCGAACAAGGGCTTAGAACATTACTCAAGGGAAGGGGGTGGGGGGCCGAAAAAAAGGGGAAAAGGACTCAAATTGTGAGGCGACAACGCTCAGATTTAGTCGGCCCGACACCTGCCCGCGGCCGCGAGATAACTCGGCCCGGAATAATGGTCGAGATAGCAGATAAAGATACAAAAGCGACACTAAAACTAATCTCCCCCCGGTATGGAACCAGACGCTAATCGCGGCCCGAAATAAGGAACGGAAGATAAACTTATTAATAATTCCGAGATTAGGCACTCGAACTCCGGGTCCAACTTTTCTCGCGTTTGTCAGAGGCGGAACTTTGCTAACGGGGAACGTGCTGAAAGGCAGGAGTTGTCGCTACCGCTGTGTGGCGGGGCCTATCTTGATATGCCGGATCGTTTAATTTCTTCTCTGTACGACCCTTAAACGGACTAAAATATAAAACTTACATTCGGAGCGGTGATTTTCGAATTTTCAACCCACGGTCAATTCAGTCTCACATATCTTTGGGACGTGAACATTGGAAGGTCAGATATTTTCTGGAACAGGTGAAATGCGACACTTCTTGGAACCTTGCGATATATTCCAGTTTTTTTCATCCTTTTCTGCTGTAAAAAATACAACCACACTGTACTATATTCCTGAATTCTTGACTTAGTAAGATCAAGTAGTACCATCAGTATTAATATTAATTAGTAAATCAAAATATCAATTCATTCCCTCGTTGATTCGTACTGCTTTGCTGCTGATTCCTTAAAATACAGTCCGATCCAAAATTGGCCAGATACCAACAGCCGTGATGCCATATAAAAACAAGTCACGGACATTTCAGTACCGTCGATCAAGGGGGAGAGTTGAAAAAACGAAATGGCGGAAACATTTCCCGGCCGGCGACATCCGGGGCAATTAAAAAAATACGCGCTGTAAAGGAGCCGCCGCGGCCGCTGCAATAAATTTTAGCGGAAAAATTACAGCGGAACCAATTTAGGAGATAGCGATCGGTCCCCGCTCGCTTTCTGGGTTCCTTTCTGGACACTCCCCCGGGTGCCGGACGAATTAACGCATCGGAGTTTTAAGTATTTCGCCGCCGTTGGTAGAATTCGGTCAGGGTTAGCTTCTGCGAGTTATAATTAAATACCCGAGAAATATGTCGCCCTGTAGAAATTGATCAAACCATATATGGTGTTTGTCGCCGAAGATGTTTATCTTCAAGTAATAATTCTTACTATTTGTACAGCACATGATTGTATTTTAAATTCAATATCATATTCTGAAGGTATACAGAAGATGGATACTTCTCAGTCTTCTCAGCTCTTCGAATAACGGAAGTTATATAGGGTGGTGATATACCCCCTTAAATTCTTTGAACTATTTACATTATTTTACAACAACCAATTGTCTTTCCTTTTAATTTCTCAAAAATAGCGTTCTCTAATGCTGCACCATGTGATCATAATTACGCCTAACCTGTTGGAAAAAATTATTTAAACTTAATTCCGAGCGTCCTTAAGTGAAAACGAACCTGACGATTCTGTATATATAACCTAATTCTACATACTTTAAACACATCAGTTACTATTTTGAAGGCTTCAATCTACGCGATAATTCCTCGGGGGAATAAAATTGTTCCGCCTTATTGGGTGTCGTTAGTCTACCGCCATTTTGTCTTTCCATCGTGGCTAATCCATTTGTCGCCCTCCCCCCGCCCCCGCTATCGATAGCTGTGATCGGATAGCACCCGATGATTGGGTGTCAACAATTTCGGGCCCATATCTCCGGTTGTCAGTGACTTAAACAAGGGGTGATTAAGTTGGGCCCTACGGTGAGGGGTTGGTTGCCTCCTGCAATATTGGTGTGCCGGGGGCGGGAGCGGGGGCGAGATGAAGCCCAGTTAGTTTGAGCCCCAAGATAAATGTCTTCCATTGATTGCCAATTACCGCTGAGTCCTAATAAGCCTTCCCAACCGCCCCCAACCGCCCCCCACACCCTCTTCCCATCCCTTCCCTTAGGGCTCCCGCTATCCCGTTCCGCCCTTCAATTGGGAGCTCCATTGTCACTCTCTCCTTCTCTCTCTCTCTCACACTCTCTCTCTCTCTCCCTGTATCTCTTTCCACCTCTAATTATCTTCCGTAGTTCCACTTCGTAAATAACGCCGGGGCATCTCGGCCATTAGACATTTTTCTATGTCCGCCACGAAATTTCTGAACCGAAGCCTGCTTCACTATATCACTGGTGACCCCTTTTCGACGTACATCGATCTATAGCGCAAACGAAAAATGTTGAAGATAAAAAGGTAATATGGATAGTTCTATCAAGAAGGGCTCTTCTCTATCATTACGCAGAAGTTTCGAGAAAGAAGTGGTGATGAATTAAGGAAAAATGTAGAATTCTGTTTTAAAGTTGACTAGATGAAAATAGACATTTAACGGTTGTACTCGCCGTAAGGAATAGCGACGTTTCAAAGTACTTAAGAAATGGAAAATGTTCGGAGATCGGAGGTAAGACAATTATGCCGATTAAGGAGAGCTTTACTCTAACTTCGCTGGGGACTTGGAGTTGGAAAAAAAATCAAGTCTGAAACAGTGGTTTCTCAACAAAGCTGAAAATCAAATGACTTCAAAAACTCGGTTAACAACTCGGCCGGAATCGAGACGCGGGGGCGGGGCCCCGGGGCAAAAGAAAAGAGAGTTTCATATTTCATCGGTTTAATACGATGAAAAATAAAACTTGTAAAGGGTGAAATTGAAATGAAGAAGGATTCCGGGAAAGTTGAGGGGCCCCGGGGGTGGTGGGAGGGCCGGTTAAAAGAAGGGATTTTGAGGGGCGGCGAAGCAACAAGTGAGAGAGAAGGAGCGAGAGAGAGAGAGAGAGCGATACCGCACGGTGCCACCATCCGCGTCAAATAACCAGCAAAACCGAGAGAGTTTAATCTGCCGAGAGAAAACATCACAAGAAAATTGGGATCACGACTCGGGATATATTATTAGGACAAGATTTATTTTAAATCTGGAATAACCGAGTTTTGAATATTTTCAAATTGATCTCCGACTAATAGCGAATTAATTTCAACCGAATAAACCCCAATGGTAGCGTTTTATCCAACTATAGTTGCTTCCGTTTACTTAAATTTTCCAATCGCATAAAATAATGCGTGACTGCGTAAATAAATACGCTGTGAATGTGTTAAAGAAAATTTCCATTAAATCGAATTTTCACTCATTTTTAAACCAGGACAAACTACCGATTATTATATTCTAATCTAATAACAATAAAATAGTGATCGTTAAACGGTCCTAAATTCAATTGTGATAAAAATAATTTAATTTATTTCAGAGTAAATGAAGGGTTATGATGGGTTTGAGATGATAATATTATTTAAGAAGTCTGAAAGTAATATAATAAGATTATGATAGAATTAAAGCCGCTACTATTAGCAGGACAATTATTAAACAGACAGTATTTAATTTAAAAATTCTATACAACGGTCGTCGATTGTTCTTAGATATTATCTTCCGTGAAATTAACTGTCGCGTGTTCGGTGTAGTTGAACGGAACCGTTTTAGCTGTCCGCCATCAACAGTACGATTTAGAAATTGCGTTGGTAGTAAATAGCTCGTTCTGATGGGTCGTAAGTTTCCCTCGGAGATAGAAATATTGCTTTCCCTCGGCTCAAACCAAATTAAACTCCATAATATATTAGTTTTAATATAAACGTTTTTATTTCCCTAAACGTATTAACCACTGCAATTAATGATGCGGGATACAGTCGGGTTTGTTAAATGAATTTGATTGTTATTTCATTTTTTGTCAGCTAATTGCATGAAATAAGTTCTATTATCCTTATAGTGTTTTATGTTAATAAACGTATTTTTAAGAATAAAGTTTTCCGAACTGATGCTTTACTGTTGCTTTATAAAAGGTTAATTTCCTAATGCCCATTTCCTGAAGTACTCTTCCGCTCTGCAAAGAAAGGAATCATCATATCGTCCAACTGTCCGGCATGACATCTTCTTCTAGGTCGCTGTGAAAAAGATAATGACGCGACCGCTAAGCGCTCAGAATTATATGCATCGAAAGGGGGTTGAACAACGTCTGAACCAAATCTCCCCCCCCACCCCATTCCCGAACCTGCGTTAACGTTGGCCGACATGAACAAGGGTGGTGGACACTTCGAAGGGACTGCCGGTTTTCTCACTTTTGTGACCGAAAAATAAATTCAATTTTTTTGCAATAAGGTAGTTCTGAATCCTTCCGTGTGTACACACAAGGCAAACAACAATGCAAAAGTGCTTTTGGAAAAAATTAAGTCAGTTAGTGTAACTGAACAAAGTTTTCCTTCAATTTCCTTTACCTGTTAAGGATTTAAATGCTCAAGGTTTATAACTAAATAAATATCATCGATATTTAAGTAATTTAATGTTGTTAGAATTCAGAAATTTTCTCTGTACAGCTAGCCCTAACCTTCACAGGAACTACGGGAGAAAATAATTTAAATTTTTCCGTACATACGAGGTCTGTTCAAAAAGTATCGCGAATTTTAGATTTCCGCGAATGTGGCGTACGGTGAAGCTACCTTAGACCGAAGCGACGTTTATCGGTGGTACAAAATGTTTTCCGCCGTAAATGTTTGTGCAGTAAATTAGTACTAGCCGATCGTCGAATCACAGTTAGAGAAGTTGGTGAGTTTCGAGTCGAGAAGTTGCGCTAAGCAATCCGCCAGAAACGTCCGGATTTGTGGAAGAACAAAAATTGACTTTTGCACCATGATATCGCTTCTTGGACGCGAATTTTTGGCCAAAAACAACACACTAATAACGCCGCAGCCACCGTATTCACGGAGGAGATAAAAACGGCATCGAAGATGGAGCTTAAGAAGATCAAAAAAATGAATTTTTGAAGCGCTTTGAGGATTGGAAAAAACGTCGGCACAAGTGGTGATTACTTTGAAGGGGACAAAATAGATATTCATAAATAAATATATAATTTTTGAAAAAACCCAATATTCGTGATACTATTTCGTCGTATTATTTCGAAAAATAGTTTGACAATGAACTGGGATAACAGGACAAATCCGGGAATTATCCCGGAGACGCGTCGGAAATAGCGACAATCCGAGTTGGAACACCGTCAAAGGTTCGGGTTGCGGGGGCGGCGGGGGGGGGGTTAGGCCCCCAATTAAGGGGCCCCACAACCCGCCCCCACGGGGAGACGATACGCCGATTCCTGCGTTAGTCCCTTTAGATTGGCACCCTAATCTGACTCGCTAATCATTAGTAACTGCGCCCTGGAACCGGCGTAGATCGACAGTCCCGCGGGACACCGGAGCGGCGTTCGGCACGTAAAGGATCATGAGCTCTAAACGCGGCATTATGTTCAACAGCGGTGGGACATGAAAGAAATTCAGATATAAAAAAAATAATCACGAGGACTCAACAAACACTGAGTGGCCTAATCTCCCGGACACGATTTTTATGATTGGGCAATTTGCCGAATGGGCTACTGAAGATCTTGAGCACCCGAAACCATGATAAAATCATGCACAGAATGAAAAACTATTTTTATTAAATTTTTTTAAATGTGTTCAAAAAACTGTGGTCCAAACCACAGTGGTCACATAAAAGTCATCCAAATAATAAACATTTGCAGTATAATATTCTTCAGGATGCAAATTGAACAAAACAGAAAATTCTAACTCTAGTGGTGTTTGTCTTATCAGTCCGTGTTGAAATTGTTGCACCATTCCGGAAATAAAGACCCGGATTACTGTAATACTGCTGTCCTACTATATAACAATAAAATGGATAAAATTTAATGCAGTTATTGTAATGGACGAGCAGTAATGTCTGAGAGAGAGAAGGAAAGAATGAAGCGCGTCAGTTTGAGGATGTTACTGGGCCGGTGCGCGTCCGCGTATTTTTTTCTGCTGGCCCGCCCCGACGCCCGTACGTGCCAACGACATCCTCATCAACTCCGCCGGCGACAATTATTGACGTCCGGACGGTTCCCCAACAGAAGCCTGGAGCAGGACTGTGTGCAAGGGCAATTAGGGGCGTAAGGGTTCTTCTGGACCGAAATAAAAAAAATAGAAATATATGTTCAACTACCGGGTACTACTGAATCCCTGTGTCCTTTCTGACTATAGGACGAAAGGATGTTTCCTTCTTAAGCAATGGTTTCCTTCATTTCTAAATCTGTTTTCCCATTCCACTCGCCCGCATTTTACAAATCCATCATGATTATCCAGAGCAATTGTCTTTGATTTTAATAGTATGATAAATTATCTTGTCGGGAAATTAAATTGGATTCAACACTTTACGTTATTGCCCAAATTTAAAACGATAATATTTATTTCTGCAAACATTCAAGACGGCAGAAGTAACGGGGACAGATATTGGATACTTAGGGGGCATTCGTTTGAAAGCGCTTCCGTGTTTTCATCCTTTGAAGGGGAGACGGCTTTCCCTTTTATCTGCGACCCGGGAGGACACAGACTATTCCGGCTAAATGGATTTGCAGGGAGTGGAAAATTCAGTGCGGTGTCCGCTCCCGGGACCCGTCGAATATCGGCTTTCCCAAACAGTTTTCTCCGGATACGTTTTTCCCATTTTATCCGATGTCGATGGGCGGACAATCGGAAAAAGAAACTCCCCACTTCGGAGCATCTAGCTAGCGCTTATTGTACATTAACATATCAATTATTGTAATTTATTTCTGTTATTCGGTTTAAATGTAAAATAAAATTAAAATTGTACACCGATTTTGTTCTGAACGAATAAAACGCTTTATTTCTAACAATCTGGAATGGAGAGTATTAATCTCAGATTAATGAACTGTAAAGAGCCGGGTTGAGAAAAACAAAATATCCCGGCTAATATAAAGACCGGAGATGTTTTGACAGCCGAGCATTGGAATATTTAAATGAAATCGAAGTAGCGACTACTTCGTCGACGCAATCAATGTTTCGCTATTAATTGGTTCATTAGACCAGTACGAGGCAATAGCGCAAATATCGTAATAACTGAAACATAATACACAGAATAGAGGTAACTGAATGGAACACTGCATTACCGGTAAAATTGAAAAGACAATGACGGGGAATAGAGAAATGTTACAAAATAGATATCGTTAATAATAAAATAATATTAAAAGATAAGAAAATCAAAATGTTTAAGATTCTGTACTCTTGATTTATCCTCACCAATTTTCCTTAGATATTTTCGCACCAACACAAGCCGCCTTGTTACAGCTATGACTCACTGCGGCCATTAAAATGTGTATAAAAGCCCCACTTCCTCCGCGAGATGAGAGAACTGCACAAATTATTCATTTAAAAATACCCTAAGGCGTCTATTTGAACTGACAACACGGTCTCTCGGTGTTTTATGATTCGGCTATTATGACAGTGACATCATACAGTTCCACAGAAACTACGCTATGAGTTATCCTGCGGGCGATATGCGGTTAGTAGGCGCGATTGTGGTAGTAATACCGTAAACCGGACGGTTTTTCATCTTTCAAAAGGTTTCTTCTGAATGAATGTCCAAACAAGGCGGTTTCTAAAATGGCGACGAGCCGAAAAAACAAAAACAAAATAAGTAATAAAACATGCACTGTGTTAGTCCCAAATTTAATTCTAGTGGACTTGAGTAGTAGCTGGTGGATACTCAAATTATTAATTTTAAACTATTAACAACGAAGTCGGAATAATTTAAAGAAGTCCTGCCAAGCGGCAGATAGACGGCGTTCCGCTAGAACGCGTTAGCTGTGCAGCTCGTAAAACAGAATAGCAACAGGGAATTTACATTACAGACTGGTCGCGTTTGTCGTGTTAGACCGGTCAATGCGGAGGGGAAACAAAAAAGAAACATTAATTTACCTGGCCTAAACAAAAAACAAACAAATATATAGGAACAGAGCGTTATTACTTCTAGGTATAAAATAATTACTGGCATGGATATCCCATTAAGCTGGGCGGGCATACCGTTCCGCCGTTTCACAGTGTATATAGAGGTGTTCGGTCGGGGTTCGATAATAAATCTCTGCGGCAGTATATTTTATCTACAGCGCCCGTTTGGCAGCCATTTATTTCCCTATGTAAACAAAGTTTATATTGAGTTCAATGCATTTGAAGGGGAGTTTAAGGTATTATCGAAACTCGAAATTTTTCCTGGTTTCGTGTAGTCTAAAACTGTTCTACAAGAACTCAGCGCCAATTATAACATAAAATAAAAAATTGAAAACGCCCAAAAAACTTTAACTTTTTCCGAGGTATCGTTTATAAAACAAACTATTTCTCCAAGTTGAAATTGAAGTAAAATTCTGTCAGAAAATTGTGGCCGATGAATTTCTAACGAAGCTTGAGGCACAACAGAAGTTGTGGTATGCATTTCATTATACACTCTTTTTTAGATCTTGATAATAGGCAACTTCCTGAGACATACTCCCAGCACGTCGTTGGAGAATAAAAATACAGAGCTATCTTGGATAGCTGTGCGTGTATAAATCATCTGATGCGGTAACGGAAGCCAGTGGACCGACCACGGTTCCATAATCAAAGGCTTCCTGTCGCCGCTTCAACAGAGACCGATGTCTGATGAATTGGACAAATACTAATTGCCGCCTGTGGGAGTGTCATCGCCCATCGCCTAACCTCTCAATAACGACCGGGGCTTCTATTAATGTCAATTTTGACTACGGAGGATTCATTTAAAATGTACAATAGGCATCAATCAATACCCGATAATCAATTTTCTTATTCGTGTTTTAATTCCTCTTATATTTTACAGGCAATTATACTCAGGCATAATAGGAAGCCAAATAATTCTTTGTGAGAGGACAAATACTGAAAATACGAGGCGCATACAAGTTTAAAATATAATAATTTATATTTAGAAATAGGCAAGATGAAAGGAAAAGATTGAAGCAAATCCGACATTGTATACAGGGGGCAACAACGTTCGTTTGCGGCGCAATGTTTTTGAGGGTACATTTCTCAAAAATCTTGTAATTATCGGAAAATCGAGTTTAATCAAAAAGTTAATTAAAGAGAGCCCCATCGCCCGGCCGTGCAGACTGCAGGCCACGCAGGTAATCTCGACGTGCCTCACTTTTTGCCGAAACCCGTCGGATGGGTCCGAATCCGCGAGCGGGCAAAGAAGAACGACGGCGTTTCGAACCCTCAAACAAGGATTGAACACTTGTTTATGGGTAAAACTTAGCTTGTAAAATTTTTTCACCACGAATTTTCAGAATTTCTAAATTCTATTTTGTGTTTTCTAAAGTTCGCGAAGATCCTATCGACTTGTCAGCACAAGTTCTTGTGTTGGACTCGAAAAAATATTCAGTGTTAATCCAAGGGTGTTTTTCAGTTTTATTAGTCAGATTCATGTCCTATAAATTTTGACGCAAAAAAGGATTGAACAAACCTTATCGTGAAAAAGGTTATATGCTTACTTCGTACTGTGTTATTTCTTAGTGTCGCAGTTAGAGCAGCGTAGTAGAAAGCTGACGCGAAACCGCATAGTTATGTGGTCGAATGGACACATTTCCTCCTACGGGGAAACAACTAACAGTACCTTCCGGGTAGTTCGGCCGACGGACGCTTGTAGTTGAGAACTACATCGGATTTCCTCGTGAAGAAGGTGTAAGCCAGAGAGAGTTAGCCAGGATCGGTTATCCTCCCCACCCCAGCTCCATCCTTCCACAACCCATTAATCCCGCGGGATTTTACCCCTTCAGGATTAATCCCTCAACTTGGGCTCCGAATTTACAGCCTTGTAACTTCTGTTTGGGTCTGAAGGGGAGCGGTTCTACCGCGAAAGACCGTCCCCCGTGGTCGAGAACTCTGCTTGTACTACACGGCCGATTTCCCTTACGCGGAAGGAACTATAAGCCCCGCGCATACAATTCATTTCAAGTCTCAATCTAGTGGGTTAAAATTCAACGATGACCGGACAATATTTTAGATATTTATATATTGCTTTGTTCAACGTACTATTGTCACAACTGTAAATTACAGTAAGCAACATTGATGTTCGAGTAATAATTATAAGGAGTAGTCCTGGCGTTATTTATTAATTTCGGACATTTCACGTATATGGGAAAAAATATTGAAATTTTTTAAAAAATATCCTATCAATTTTAATTCTTCTCGTAGCTGCGCTTCCTAGCTGTTTCTGAAAGGACTGATACTTTACCTTAAGAGTAAAGTCTTAACTCACGACTTAGCCCCAGCACGATCCTGTCCCTCAATGTGAATGGGCTCACTCTACATTTAGCTACGGGTGTACGTTCAAAACCTTTATTCGATAGTAAAACTAATTTCTGTTAAAGTTAATCAGCGAAAATTGACTTGTTATTAGGTGAAAAAAAAATGTCGTCTATTGTGCATTTATTGCACCGTTTATTGGCCGTAAAACGCCCCGTTGTGACAGGCGGCGACAAGCTATAACTGCAACTGCACTTCCTCGTAAATCCTGAAATGCATTCGGATCGTAAAAAAATTAATCGCAATCGTTTTTAAGAGGAGGCATCGTTAAAGTATACCAGTTGAAGGTAGTAACAATCTCTTTGGAACTGCACGACTGGAATTTATCCGTCATTTCTTTTCAAAAGCACTGCTTTTCAATGGCTAGCCACTACGAAATTACGTTAATGTAGTACAATTAACCGTCTGTTTTTATATTATATACGATGATGAAAATAATCCAAATTAACGTATCCCGTATTATTGTTGCCTAATGTATAATTTATGTAAAGTAATAAGGCTCCGCATTGCCGTCTAGACCGGCATTATTAAATCGGATCCTCGCGCCTAATTTGTTTAATTGACCGTGTCGAAATTAAATTAAACAGTTCGACAATTCCGATAGAACTACAACCGAACTGCTGCCGAAAGTGCATTAGCCAACGCTCAATCGGGCTGTTATGCGTATAAATGTAATAAACTGATTTTGTCAATAAATTCTGAACGATTTAAACCGACGGCTGGCTATTTGCGTCGTCCGATTGTTTCTATTTCACGCGGGCATTTGATACCGGACGGAGATATATTATAACTGGACAGCGTTGGGAAAATTCAGATCAGCTTGATCTCCGCCTATTTGTGCTTGTCGCCGGTTTGAAATAAAGCCGGCAGATGCTTCGCGGTTATCGAGAAACTTGGCAGCGCTCCTATTGTCCCGTTTTCTTTTCAACTTAACGCCGACCGCTATCGGGCCCCGGTTTTTTAATGCCGTCGGCGTGAATTTATAACGTCGCCACTTAACGAAGTGACGTTTCAAATTCGATTAGAGCGATGAGGAGTTCCATTAAATTGTTTTGTTTTTTGCGCGGCCGTAACGCTTTCAGAGAAGAAGAAACGACGCGGAGCAATGCGATTATATGACACCGTATTTATACCGGTTAAAATATTTCAGCCTAAAACAGAAGAAAATAAAAAATAATTTACGGACGTTGGTCCAGTCGGGTTTCTCTGCACCATCCATTATTTGGCTCGAAGGTGGACCCGATTAAGGCTTTTCGCCTCAAGCAGTATTATGAGTAACAGAATGGTACACATGCGCGAAAGATCTTCTTACCTTGTTTAGGAGCAAATAAGCGGAAGATCAAAAGGATGAGAAGAAAAATAATTATGTTTCAATTGAGTTAGTTCTAAATCGTAATATAATGCGTGCGTTTGTGTGTGTGTGTATATATATATATATATATATATATATATATATATATATATATATATATCTTGGCGCTTGCCAAGACAGAGCTGATTATCCAGAGGAACACTGACCAACTGTTTCCCATTTCTAAAATTAAACACCAGAAAGGGACTGCGGAGGAGTCCACAGCACGGCTAACATAAAGCGATATTCCATGTTTTGAAAATTCAAGGCTAAATTAATTTGTCTCGCCAATTAGTTGGATCCATCCGGTCGTGAGAACGCCTTCTCCGGTCGGCTATTACAAGCCGTCGTATACAATTAACAAGTGCAACGGTGACACCTTTAATAACTGACGGATATCACAAACAATAATTATTGTTGCTACCATTCTTGTTGTTGTAGCGGAACTTTCGACAGGTCGTGAGGCCCCGAAATCAGCGCGTTTGCTACCGCTCGGAATTATTCGGCGGCGGTTGCCGGAGGGCTTTTTTTTATAGTTTTTTCGCTGAGAGTAAAGTCCGAAGAGTGGGGCCGCGGCGAGTGTGGGGGGAAAAAATAAAACTACCGGTCTAGGAGAAAACTCGTAAGGTATAAAACTCGTCGGAGTGGATTACACACGCCGGCATCGTATAGCCCCCGTGATTCCCGAGGCGGCACCTCGGACCGCAGTGAACAATTTGAAGTCGCATCATGTCCCAGATCTTTACTACTTATCCCCCCTTCCGTTTTCCACCCCGAACCCAATTCCGTTCTTCCTGTCTGTTCGGCTTCAATTTTTCGTCCCCGGTAAACAAGCGGGACACGGCGTTTCATAAGTTAATTGAAAACATTGAACAGTCATTATCAAAATACGCCCAACATTAAAGATTATTTCAAATATAAAATTGCCCCACTCCAGAATTAAACACCTATTCTAATCCTACGGTTTACTGCAGACATACCATGTTTTCATTGCAGGCGCCTGAAAAGGAAGTGTCCACGTGATTTAAATATATTTAAATAAATAAAATTAAAAAAGGGGGGAGACAGTGAGTTTCTCCTCCGGTTTCCTCAATTTTTTATGAACATATGGTTAATAAAAGTATTTAGGATCTGCAGGGTTTCGAATATGAGCACTTAATATTAAGTCGCGGATGGGGGTTCCGATAGCCGAGTGGATGATTTCAAATGTGTCTTCAACGACGTCCGATTCGCTATAGTTTCCCCTTTCATGAAATTTTACGTGCGGTTTATCAGTAGTTTCCAGATTATCTGGGAACGGTTTCGGGAAATTTAATGCACAATTTAATCATTATTGTGTTTTGGTGAACGTATCAATTAATTCTCCGGCCTTAATATTTGAATAGTTTCATTTTCATTGCGGCCTTTCAAATTGTATCCTCCACAAATCCAACGGCGTAATAACAATTGAAGCAACGCAGTATGGAATAAAAGACGATTGTATAATTACTGTCATTCGTCCATAGAGCTTATGAATAGTGGCTGATGAGGCAGACAGATGCCAACGCCATTTCGTGGTGACAATAAAAGCTGTTATTATTTAGTATTTTTGTAAAACTAACGCATCAATTTTTGTTATATAATGGCGTCAATCGCAGCTTTCAAATTAAAATTCCACTCAGTTCTTGCTTTTTGTCCTTTGTTTAGAGACAATTCAATACGCGCTATTCAATGGGTTTCGAACGTGGCCGAATATGTAACACATAATTATTGCCGCCTTTTACGGAAGCAATTTATTGTTATCAGGAGGCGAAAAACGTTTAGTGAAAACCTCCAGTTTATTCGGACATATTTCATAGGGGCGGGCCATTAAATTCGACTAAGTTGGCAGTATTTTGTGTTAAACTGTCTCTAGTTTTATTCACCGGCCGATATTAGCCTTGGCCTAGATCCGCGAAATGGCCCGAGGGAGGTCTTTAAATATTTAAAACCAATTCGGCTATAGTAAAATTAAGAGAGGCCAGCAGTCTAGCGACAATGGTCTAATCAACCCGTCTGATTAATAAACAAACGTTTTTTAATGCGATATATTCGTATATTAATTTTTCAATTATTTCTCCAGCGTAATACGTAATTAAATGAGCAGTGAAAGCACAAATTGCCTAACTCAAGCCATTTGTAGAAATGTCTGAATTGATCAATATTGTTTGTATACATTTAACTTTCGAAGTATATTAAAGTAAATGTTAAAAATGTGTACGATATAATGTCAATATTAATATTTCTTCCGATTAGAAGCTTTCAAATGCGCATTTCAAAAGTCGAAACCGGCCTGTATATAATAAGCAAGTATAGGTAAAAAATGGCGGTCCTATTCAACTTTCCGTTTAAAAAAAATACTTTACGCTATTTAGGGATGACTTCACGGACAATTAAGGATTGATATCCAATATAAGGTTTTGTGCAAACGCGTGCCCGTTCCGGGCCTTTTTATAGAAATAAAAGAAGCAAATTCGCAACACACCGGCTGTCGAATTTAGCCATTCGGCGGGGCTAAGCGCGCTAGGAGCTGCGAACAGCTTATGGCCTCATAGAAAGGCTTTTAGGCCCAAACCGCCGGCTTAATATCTATTGTGTAATCTGGGACTGCGGGGATTTGAGCATTAGCGGGAAGGCTGGCCAACTGTGCACGGCCCCTCTACGGAGTGTAGGCCGGGCGCTGTTTAAAATGTTTTTAAATACAACTCACATTTCACTGAATAAAAAAAAATAAAAAGGGGGAAAGGAATTATCGAAGCTTTAGCCTGCTACTTATTTACCCCATTATCGCTCTCCAGTGTGGCTAAACCGAGGAAGCACCCAGAATCAGTAAACATAAGCGTGAATAAAATGGATTAGTTTTATTTTCGTTTCTCCTGCTCTTTCGTAGAGGGAAGGGTTTTTCTTCTGTAATATTTCGGCGGAATAAAAAAAATTATGTTTAAATAGAAGATATAAACTGGGTAGACGGAACGAGGTCCAGAAGGGAGGAGTCGATTTTACTCAACAAAACTGGAAGTCTCATAATATTTCATTAATATAATTAATTATATTCTGTTCACCTATGGTCACCAAATCCTGCCTCCTCGATTTTATTATTTATTTCATCCTGCACCTGTGAGGCATTCAACTATGAGAAATATTTGTGGCCACTACCTTCCGGGCAAGACCAATCTCAGTAGGCCCGAGGTGTGTTGAAGCCTTAGCAATTATTGTTATACACTTATGTGTAATTATTAGATATATAGTCCTCTGTGATCGTAAGAGGTGGCCTTCGGCAGGTGACACTTGTTCAACGCCCATCAGGGCGTTGAACCGGGTACTCGTAAAATCTGTCCGGCACATACACCTCCGTCCATTGCACTCAAGATACTGCAACATCAGTCTATTTTCACAGGGCAATGTTCCGTGCTTCTACTTAGAGGTCATTCCTTCTGCAGATTCCGCCACGCCTATTTTTAAAGGTTGCCGTATTTTGGAGTAAATAGCCGAATTCGGAATTTGTAGTTTTTTCATAAGCAGCATGCGGAGCTTTTCGTTCTGATTTCATAGCTTTTTAATGATCCGAATATTTTTTTTCAATTCCAATATACTCGGATCTTCAAATCCTGTCCTATTTATAGCTTTTGGTTGTCGTAAAGATTCGTTAAAATTAAAATAAATATCATTAAGAGTGTATTTCTGATTTTTGCGATTTTCACTATGACGGTATAATAATCGGGAATGTTGAAATAATAAAAACCCGAGAACGTAATTCACACTTGTCCCAGTAAATCACCCGATCATTGATATACAACCGCCCGCACGCGTTGCACGCCACTTGGGTTCACTGCACTTTGTTTTGGTTCGCTGTCGCGGCACTGGGGAAAGTATACGACCGGTCCTATACCGCCGTTAGAACTATAACTTTGTCACATTCACAGGCTATTCACCGGAACAGTCTAGTCTCTATTTGGGGCTGCGACGGTTAGGTGAGATTCTCCCGCATAGAGCTTCCTAGTTCTGCCCCCGGTTTCGGAGTTTGCACCTACGCTTTACGGTAATTCGGTCCACTTTGTCGGTTAGTTTGGTCGCCTGCGCAATTTTAAAGGTCGCAGTTCTTGGGGCTATGTCGAGGGCAATTCACCAAAATTTAGTATTCGCGAAAGAAAATAAATTTCAATAAACAACATTTCAGTAAGTATGATTGCAGAAAGCAAGATAACTAAAGGGAAGTAGTCTGTAGAATTTATATCGTACATACGGTATTTGGTGAAATATTTAAGTAGAGCTACTGCGACCGTTGAACGAGGCAAATTATAGACGTAATGAACGGTATTTATGAACACGTGTCTTGCATGAAGTGACTGTAAAAATAATGGCTACAGTTTAGTGCTTCTCGGATACCTTATTATTTTCAAAAATAGCTTTTACGATTGCGTGAATGTAGGACGGTCGTATTCACAAACGTCCTCTATATTTATATTGATCTGTACACACATATACACACAAATATTCGTGCATATTTAATGTATTGACTAGTGGTGAATGGAAGACCTTGTACATAGTCACATAACAGAGAGAAGGCGGATGAAATTATTTCGAAAAATTTCTAAAATACCCACATTTTTTCGGCTCTCTTCTCAAATGAAATGATTTATTATTGCAAGATGGTCACATAAATAATTTAGTATATTGGCATGTTAATAGCGTGAACAGAATTCATAAAGAACGCTCTCAAGTTTGAAATTTCTGAAAGTGAGAGGAGTGAGCGCGCAAAATGATTCCTGAAGAACATTAATTGAATGAAAAACAATCCTCATCCCAAGTTAATAGTATGGTATTACAGAGTCCACAGTTCCTCTCGAATGCGTTTAATTTGTAATTCCTCTATTTTGAACAGATATCTGCATTTCGACGTAGAAAATTGCCGGTACTCAAGGTATTCATTTTCTTAATTATTTTCTAATTTTCATTCGTTGCCGGCTTCGGAAACGGTGCCTAAAGGACACAGTATCGCAGTTCCTCGTTTGAAAAAATTACCTAGGTGAGTGGTAAAAAATTAATTATTTGGTCATTAGTGAGACCGGTTTCTACTATTCACAATTATATGTCTAGCCTAACCTGATAAAAGTACAAGGAGAGGTTCACGAGGCACATCGGATACAGAAAAAGTTTCCTCGAGCGGTCAGTATTCCTCATGCTCTTCTTTCGTCTTATGAAAATGTGTCTTCAATAAAAAGTCCTTTTTTCGTCCTTCCCCATCATCCTTTCTTTGTATTTTCCTTCCAGACAGCAAAGGGGGGGGTCTTGTCTGAAACGATCTACAACTTGATCAATCACAGCATTCGACTATTCAACTTCATTCATTCATTCCCCTCTCGCTATGAAAAACTACTCCCGCCTAAAAACACTGAAATAATGAAAGGAACAAAGCCTCGCCGTTCCGTGGATCCGAGTGAGACCTCCGTTATACCAAATTCGAAGCACATTTTTAATTTCGCCAACAAAAAATACAGCATGTAACTAGGTCGCTGCCGATAAAATGGCAGCTTATATTTCAACTTCTAGTTTGAAACGATCCGACGAACCCGTTTTTTTTTTTTCTCTTTGTTCTTTCTTCGAGTATTTCAAAACTCGAACCCTCCTCCACCTCCTCCTCCTCCTCTTCCGCGGTCTATTTTTTTCCCCTTTTTGTACGCTTTTTTTTCACTCCGGTCTTCGATCTCCGTTTAACATAACTCTCCTGGTCGGAGAGTTTTCTTTTTTAACCCTACCCCGGCCCTTCTCCAATTTAAAATACAAGTGCCGTCGGTTGGTTGATGGCGTGCGACCGGTCGACACGCGACCCCCGGGGCCCGAATAAGACAACGGTTAGGGACAAAGTGGCCCTTGCCGGGGCCATAGGAGGGGATTAAACATGAAATGAATTAACATATAGGCGGCGGGGACTTATCGGACTTCGCGGTGTACAAACTCCCGTGGGTAGGGGGGGGGGACTTGAAATTGTCGGCAATACCTCCCGGCCCCGGCCCTGATTTATGCGCCGCCGACCTCCATTAAACTCCCGGCCTCGCCTATTAATATTATTGTACCTCGTTGTTAACGCTCCTTACGTATCTTACGGAGGAAAGGAAAACCCATTTTCCGAGTGTGTACTGTCAATTTTCAGAACCGCTTTGATGATCAATACGGGCTCGAACACATTATCCAGTATAACCTGATAACGGATCCTACAGTAAGATTTGTGTATCAGTATTTGTATTATTGTGGTTAAAAAGTATCCACTGAAAAAACACTAAAATATGTATGACTGCGGTCTGGCTTAAACATAAAACTTGTTAACAAATAAATACCTTTCTGTACTTAATTATTCGTGTTTACCAATCGATTTAAGAGAATAAATTTATTGTTTGCTTTGATGTATTTAGGTTTACTGATTGCTGTGAAACAATGAAGCATGAAAACGAATTCTTTCCAAGGTAGGTTATAAAGTAGATATTTCATAATGCGATTGAGTTATTTTTCCACATTCAAGGGGGGTGGGGCTCAAGGCACCCCTCAGAACGCCTCTGAGTCACTAGTAGGGCTTCGCATCGATTCACGAGTAAGTTCTTTTTACTCCCTGTGACTTGTTTTCATTTTAGAATATACATTATTTTGGTAATTATAGGCTCTCAAGTCGGTAACAGTGCATTCCTGTAGGCTGGGGAATCCTCTTTATTTAGCCATCTCTCCTTTTCTCCCGGTTTGGAAGCCGACCAAATGGGCGTGGGCCTAACCGCCCGACCAACTGGTACCGAATAAATGTATTGGTCGTATTCTCGTTTCAGTCGGAATATTCAATTGTTCCGTAGCCCAACCTAGACCTATTTTCTTTCGAAAATACCAGCGGCTCCGCCAAGACGTCGGGGGAACATTGTACAATAAACAGTTGTACAAAGTTGGAGCCGGAAACATGTTGAATCGAAAATATAAAACGACCACGACCGCCAGAACGAACGAATTAAGCCGGTATAAATAAACCTCGAAAGAACAACAGGAATCATTAATGGGCCTGTCCGCGACGGGACCTTACGCTCCGTCGAGAAACAACACTTGCTAGTAAATTATTTTTCAGACTTCTAATCTTGTCTAGAATCCAGAACGCAGGTCTCGTCCTAGACAGCCGTGACCGGCTCAACCGATTAACGAAAGAAATTGGTCGCCCTATTATACTCACTGAGTTGTGGGACTTCGAGTAAATGTTCGAGTGTTACAGTTGTGAACAACGAATAGCAGGTAACCTGTACAACGTATTTTGGCCCAAATACGTGTAGAAAACTATATCATTCTCAAAACCGGGGGATTAAACGGCGTGTCGCCATTAACATTTAATCTCTGGCGCACGATCTACGGTGATTCATGTGGCCAGTGAGGGTTTTCAAATATTATCAGATCCTCTGGTAATATATGTCTTCAATCTCAGGTGCTGTGGGACCTCAGCTCCACCGCCCCCACTAATAGACCCACCAATTAGACCCATTCAAACCCAACACTCTTCCTAACAGTTGGTTTCCACTTAATTATTTTCAACAATACGACTACAGTATTACATTAGATGGAAAATCCGTCATATACAATATTATTACAATATTTAAACTGTTCCATTGATCATTCAAAAGTAGTGAACGCTTTTTTATCAACATGAAATACATAAATAATTCATAACATTTATCTTTCTTGGGTTAATACCGTCTTCTACAATTTAGTTGTATCGATACTAGAAATTCCTTAGTTTAATTACTTAGTATCTAGAAAATAGACATTGATATCCGGATAAAGCTGTTAACACTTCGTAGGGCTGTTCCAAGCGTCTTTATGCCACAGTTTTCGGGAAGTAATATTTGAGAATTGGTCGGTGGATAGAAAAATTGAACGCTTAATTTATACGCGCTCATTTTTATGCGCTAGATTAACAGCGAGATTTTGTAGAAGCCCGGATTGCCCGGGCGGCAACACCGACAGACAAAGGGGTGAAATTTCCAAATCGGCTTGTACTACATTCCCTAGGTCGCAATTTAATTTTTCCCCCATGTTCACCCCCGCGGCCCGCCCTCGCACCCTCCACGGGCATAACAATGGTCCCACATTTGGCGCGATAGCGGGCTTACACGCCCCCGGCTCGATGTTTCCGCTTGTTCTCCCCGGGGCCGACGGGTGGAAGGGGATGGGGAAAGGGAGGCCGCGATACCGCCGAATAAAGTAGAGGCCTTCAGCGGACGGACAATGCCGCGTTTAGGTAACGGAGGGGGCTCAATAGGGGCCGGGGGGATAAAGATTAAATTAATTCGTTTTTATCTGGGGGTTTAAACCGATCGCGTGGCCCCGTCAAATATTTTTGCTTAGCATTTAGCCCCCGGTGCATTATAACGACCGGCTATTCAATTGGCGGATCAAACGGTGTCATAATCAAAATACGTTCAAAAATTTAAAAAACCTATACTGAAGGTTTGGAATACAATATCCTCTTCAATAAAATATCCCCTACCAATAATAATAGTAATGATTACTACAAGAAGATAAAACAGGTTTCAATACATGTAAAAAATTAATACGATTCAATCAAATATAAATTGTGGCATTTGTCTTAGTTTTCCAATTTCTCTTTATCGGAAGGTCCAGATCGTAGTTAGCATTTTGTCATTAATATTGGACAAATCTTGTCTTAATATTTATATATTAAAATTTGTATAATTAATGAGCCAAGGTTTCCGCGACCAGAACTCGAACCACTCAACTGGTTTCCGAACACAGGAAAAATCACAAAACTATTTATGTAAATAGTCAGTTAAATAAAAACATTTTTTCTTTTCGGGTTAGTGAAAAACATTTAAGGAGAACTTTCTCTAATAGCCAATGCAGGGTAAGTCGAAAGGGTTATCTTGGCTGCGGAATGTTACTGGAGATGGCGAAAAGCCAAACCTCGATAGTGATCGATGTGGCAATCGGCCGATCACTCGTTCCCCTACAGTTTAAATAAAACGTGTAATAATCGCTCGGAATAACGCTGAACAAGTCGTTCGAAAGGCAAACGAGGCAAAGGCGGGTCGAAGCCAGGAGGCCGGGGCCGGAGGGTGGCCCCGCTCTTAAAAATACCGGTATTCCCGAATTAGAGCATTTTACAGATTGGCCCGGGATCCCTCGGAGATTTCGCAGCGGTCCCCGGCCGCGCTGTCCATTAGGGCCAAGATAAATCCGACTTCATAAATTCCCCCAACGGCCGGTCTAGTTTTATATAGGCTTTATAGACAGATAAAAGGGGGTGGCCCAACCGGCTGACAACCGGCATAGTGAACACAATTAAAGTAAAGCGTTCCAAACGTTTGTTGCTCTAAAAGATTTCTTTTTTTTCTGTATTTTTTTGGCAGCCAGACCTCCGGCGTTTCTATTCTGGTACCCCCTTACCACCGCTCCCCTCACCCGGACCAGAACAATCTCCGCCGGGATTTCTATTATTTATTCACCTTTTATTTAAAAAAAAAGGAGGAAGGAGACGAGAAGGAGAAATAACGAGTAAAATATGCGCAAAAAAAAATTGAAAAGAAAAATGAGAAACTGCCGTATTTTATTTCCGCGGCGAAAGAAAGACTGCGGAGCGAGAATAATTAATACCCCAAATAAGAAGTGGACTACTGCAAATTTGTAAAACAAAATTCGTCATGACTCTCTCCCCCAGCTTCCGCTGGCAAACAATAATATTCGAAACGGGGATAATGCATTTTAATCCTGACAATCTTTTAAAATACCTTTTTTTTCCATTCTTAGGAGCGTTTAACAGTTTCGGGAGAGATCGCTACTTAGGTTCCCCAAGTGCGAAACACCTTACTGCATGTACGGTCCAATAATATTCTGGATGTCGGATATATTTATCTTCCGGAGTTGTTTAATTATTAGTCTAATCTCTACATAAATTATTTAGTATCGTCACTCCAGTGACTAATCTCGGACCAGTGCGCTAAAGTTTGCCCTTTTTAATATAATTAAGTATACCGTCTTATGCTGGACGCGTTTCCAGTTCTGGCCATGGTCTTTAAGCGTTTGGTAATACCGCGAGCTAGTTGCTTATATTACAGCATTCTGTCAGACCTGTCGCTGCCTGTGTTTGTGTTATTAACTAGATAATAAACTGCCCTTGGCGCGCAGCTATCTTAAATTGGGTTAAGCAAACTAGCGGACAGTAGTTAAACCGGAGGCTTAATAGTGGGTTTATTCATTATCAATGCAATAAAGTAGCTTAATAAAAAAAAACTGTGATAGGCGTTATAATAATTAGAATAATAGAGATGTACAATATAAAGATCAAACAGATTACGAAATCTAGAAGGAGAAAATTACGCCACTAATGATATATACTAATGTATTTATTGCGTTACAGTTTATTAAATGAAATAATCATATTGATGTTTAAAAATCGATAAAAATATGATTAATAGTGATGACTACTCACAAAACTTGAAGAAGTGGAAATGAGAAGCGTACCTGAAAAAAGAAATATCCGCATTAATACATCGAATCATTAAATTTGCCTACACATACAAATAATTATACCACCATGATAATTAACACGATCACACTAATCGGCCAATAACAAATATACGATGAATTAAATTTAATCCCCTTTATAAACATTTCAAGTAATTAGTACGCATAAATAGATAAAAAATACTTTTCTAGGCTTAAGCGTTTTGCCGTCTTGTAGTGTTTATAATAAAACAAATATTTACAACTGACGGTCATTATCCTGTTGGAAGTTTTCTGGATAGCAAGTAAAAACTTAACTGGCGCAAATTGAATTGTTGATTATGACAATTAGACCGCAAGGACGTAACAATTATTTTTAAAACGAGCACTAAGCCCAACTAACGTAATGAGTCATATATGAATTGAGGAGAGAGAGAGAGAGAGAGAGAGATAGTAAAGAGGGGGAGGGATGAAAACATTTGCGCAAAAGTCGAAAGGCAGAAGTACAGCAGGGGTCTGGAGCAGGATCAAATAAGCGAACGTAAAGAGTAAGTTCCGGGGTAAAATGGTTTTTTCCTTCGTCTATATGTATTCTTGCTACTAAACAATGAACACGGAAATACATAAATAAGTTTCGGTCCCCTCGTCTAATAAACAAAAGTTCATCTTTTCTTAGATTTTCAAGCCATTTTCTATTAACACATGGAGTCTAATACAGAATGTTGTCCTATTAGAAACATTGCGCCATTGGCAATCAATAAACTAATAAGCGTCCTTAATTTTTTCTTAAATTGACAAGTCGGGATTCTTCCGCACCATTCATATCAAAACCTTGTTGTTTGACTATGAAACAATCACGCGATCGACCATGCTCGAAATCCTCTAGCGTGTTCGACCGAACAATTTCGCCCATTGTGCAATTTGGGAAAAATGGTTCGGACGAATTTTCTAGAAAAAATAACAAAAGCATTTATTTCCAATGTGCGTCACAGATACCTTGGGTAACGAGTTCAAACGATATATCAATAGAAAAAAGAAATTACCTCCACGTAACGTAACCGATGAATTTTCTCTGGATACTAAATATAAATCTTCGAGCGAGACAACGGTCTGGTTTATTTTCGCTGTTATAACTACCTAATTAGGTTCCCCAACATTGGAATATAAAACGGACATAATCATCAATCTTATTTAATCGGAAAATTTACAAACCAATACCTTGGTCGTCATATAGAATTAATTTTTCAGTATCTATAGTATCCTGTACGTAAATGGCATAGTTAACGTTTAAAAGCGTAACGCCAACAATCGGGTTTGTATGGTCATTTACAAATTCACGTCATTTATTTCTGTAATCCAGTTCTAATTGTGTCCAAATCACCTTCAGTTATTATGGCCAAAAGTATATTATTGATCCGTTGGTAAACTTCCTTTGAAAGTTTTAATTTTATCATGAAAGCCGGCCAGACTTTGCCCGCAATTGATTGCTGAGAACTGACGTTGTGGATTCTGGGCGCACCTTTGATCTCGGTTGATACGGTCTATTCCTAGACCGGCGGGCGCGTTCCGCAATCCGAGGTGCACAAACGGCATACGCCGTGTCTGACACGGCCCCCTAGAAGTGTCTAGAACTAGAACCGTATTCGCCGGGACGTTTCGCGAAGCCGAAATAGAATACCGTTCGGCGTTCGGGACACCTGGTTGGTGAACAGCCAGGGTTTGATATTTTATCTGGTTTTGGCTCCTCGCCGTCGTCAGTAGCATTCCTTGAGCAAGTTAGGCGTGTCACTGATTTATTGGCGTGGAAACCGAAATCGGTCTATGACAGGGCAAAAATCATGCCTAATATGCGATTTTAATTTAAGTCCCTTGAATTAAGAGCAACAGCGAATGGAGGCAGTACCTCAGACTCATGACACTATCGAACGGCAACCTTGTATATCATTTATATTTATTAAAAACATCATATTTTTTATAAGCTTAAAGAAATTTAAGAAGATTTAAAATGTTCTGTAATTGTACGCTATGGTCTCTTTTGGTAATTAATAAGAGTATTGTCTATAAATAATACATGGATGTCTAAATCAATCAATCGATAGATGACATCTCTCTGGCGTGTGACCACTAACGTTAATGGAGGCTGACGCCATCTAGGTCAAAGGTTCGGAATATAATCACTTGCCAATTTGCGATTTCCGCTTTGTGCCAATGCCAGTAGCCTTCCGTCTGTAATGCAACTGAAGTCACGCTGATGTCCGTTGCTATTACCGAACTATTAACGGTCGCAACGCTACAGAGCCGCGAATATATTAAATCCACGAATACCGGTTAACGTTAGATTATTTTAAACCGATAATCGCTAGAGTGTTCAACGGGCTTGAATTTCGTGCTGCCCAAGCGCTAGAACACGTTGTACCTTGACGTCGTAGCATTGACGTTTTCTGGTGTGATAACGTTATCAGTTTTGCGACTCGCTGCTGCCTCCCCGGTCGATTACACCGACCGTTTTAAGGACGCTACCAGCTGTTGAAATTCGAGTAATGAAGTCAGAAAGTCCATAGGATCAATGGGAATTCATTTCGGATATTCTGGTGGATGGTGCTAGCCGTTACCGACCGGGGCCCTATGAGCGGAGTCTTTGGATATAATTTCGGTCTTGGCAACAACATAATGGCCACTAACCGTATGCTACAGTTTTGTGCGCTTTCAGTGATATTGGAACTGAACTGCCCGGTGTTCGGCTATAGAAAATTTTGAAAAAGCACCGCGGGCAGCCAATAATTGGGTGAATATCGGGCCCCGGGGGCGTGAAATATGCGTGGGGGGGCCGATGGTAAAAGTACAAAAGTGAAGTCGACTAAGAAGTAAGAAAAGGGATGGAAGGGGGGTAGTAGTCGAGATAAGTGGGAGCGTTGCCAACCGAACACCCAGTCGACTCTATTATGTTATCGGGTTTTCCGATATAGCTAGCCTTACGGGGCCCCGGGCCATTAAATTAAACCGTTCTACAAAGCGGAAAGGAGCGGGAGGATGGACGGGGGCGGGGCGCGAGAGCCGCAAAATAAGGCAGTGGGCCTCTTCGAAAGAGAAAAAAAAGAATGCCAGAAAAAAAGGAAACAAAAAAACGCGGGGCAGAAGTGCAAAACAGGATTAGCGCTAACTTAGTTTCCAGACCCGTCGCTTATTCGATTAGAAACAACGCTATAAATGCAAGTATCCCTTCTCCCGTCTTGCAATGACTGGCTTCTAAACTACATTCAAGATCTGAATTCTTTAAAACGTTTAAGCAATAAACTAAATTGGCGAAAAAGGAAATCATTTTTCCTCACAGTTAAATGTTTTACAAGTTAAACATGTTTACATTTTTCATTATTATTTACTGTACTGGATTATTTAACTGTCGATCACCGAATTTTCGTTCATTTTTTATACAGAGAGCTGGCAAATATAACAAAAATTTTTTTATATATAATTACCCCGTAGCAGAGTTCGGCGAAATCAGAATTTACCAGTCCCAAATTGTCTTAAACTATGGAATTGTTATACAGCACGGAATTATAGCATAATTGTCGGTCCTTGGCATCTATATATAATTTTGCCCATGGATAGTGAAATTTCAGCATCTAAATACTAATGACGGAAACAGATCAGACAATTTAAATTCCAAAAAGTGGTCCCCGTAATCCGTTTAATCCTGATTATTTATTGATAACGATGGGTGAAACTGACACTGTGACATTGCAAAATAATATTTCCCCTCCACAATTCCAAGACCTCAATCAGAGTTATTCCGAACGAATTATTTCCGAGAGTGGCGATTACTGGACCTCCTTATCTCTAACTAGTTTCATAGATATAGATATAATTACCCAATTTATCGAATACGACAGGAAGGAGATTGAAGCGTCAACTACGCTTTAATGGATTGAAACTTTCTGAATTATATTAAATATCTCATTCTTCTTTTGCTAGTAATTTATTTCCTTCAATATAATACTGCTGAATTCTAGTTATTGAAATTTGTATAAAAGTTAAGTTTATTCAATTCACATTGTGGATTTTTCGCAATTTCGCAATTCAGTTTTGAATTTCATTAAATTTTAGAGACAGAACTGTAAATATTTATTTGTTTTCAGAATAACTGTTCTTCTAACGACGTCTATAAAGAAATGAAAAGGGGCCTTGACCGAGGCCGCCGCTGACACACGCGATCGTTGACAAAATACAGCGATAATTTCTAACAGGCCACGAAGACACATTTTTAATGGCCCCAAATAACGATTCGGCAATATCGTAAATCGCCCGACAACGCTTTATTGTTCAAAATAAATTTCAGTAATTATTAGTTTCCGGCCGGTGGGCAGCGGCCGAAATTATGTCGCCAAGAAAAGAATTCCCGATCCCTGAACCGGACTAAACGACATTGTTTACGCCACCCTTGTTTTTTTTTACGCAATCCCAAATTACATCGTGAAAGCAATGAAAAATAATTAAAACCTTTTCTCGGTTTCACGGCTGAATAGGAACGCAAATTAAGCGGTATTCCGTCGATGGGTTGACGATTATTTAACCCCTCCCCCGCGACATTTTCTGTTACGGCCTATTTGGTCTTAAACCAGACCGGTTTCCAATCCTCCAATCGGAATGTAACCTAATTCTAGAATAATAATAGTAGTATATTTTGAAAGTCTTCATACATTTTTTCACATTATTATTCGCATTATTTTTATATTTAATAATTCTAATAGTATTTAATGAAGACGCTGATAAAAAAACATTTTTGAACAGGTACCGTATTTAATTATTTGTTTCCACCCAACAGCAGATTCGCTATCTTGGGCTCCCTGGACAAACGACTTAAACCGACATGGACATCCCCGACCATCCTATGTTTCTAAAGAATCGACTCAACATACCGACAGTCGACGAAGTCGCAAAATCCAGTTCCTGAAGTTCCACTTCCTTTCTCCTCATCCTAATCCACTCGTTCAGTCCCTCTCCTCTCTTACCCATCCATTATCCCCCCCGCGTCGGCTTAAACGCCGCTGACCTACAGATCTTCTTAGCCCTTAGACTATAATTGTTCTTATGTCAAAAAAGGCATCGTTGGGTGGTTCAAAATACATGTGAAAAAAAATCAGCACTTGTACTTATAACATAAATTATATTTTGTTGATTGTACATAATAAAAAGGTTATAAAAAAAATTTATTTTTTTTACCGACGATTGGTATCGATTTGGTAAGGTAACTACAAAAAGAGTGGCTACCGTGTGGTTCAGGTCGGAGATACAGAGAAAAAATAAACGATTTTTTTTAACCTTTTATTTTTTGTACAATCAACTACATATAGTTATTGGTACAAATGTTGAATGTTTTGTTTGTTTCAAAATTTGGGCCACTACCAAGAATTATAATTAATAGACGATAAATAGAAATCTTTCAACTTTTCTTTTCCGCGGTCGAACATATTGGGAGCGATTCCACCTGTAGCAGTAAGCATCCGAACATAGTGCGCTCGCATAAAAAAGTATCGATAGAAGAATATTGGTCAAGCGACGAGTTATTACGAACGGAAAGTTTTCAACGAATAATGACAAAAGACGGGCATAAATCTCTATTACAAATGCTGCACTTTCGTGATAACAATGAAACGACAAATCGAGAGGCGCTAATAAAAATTCGGATCATCATCGACAGAGTGCGAAATTCTTTTTCACGAGCATTATGTCGTATTATGTCCGCGCGGTCGATCTCCCATCGGCTGCTTAGGGCGCAACTCATTTCTGAGCGGTTAAGCCGACGCGGGCGGAAGAATAAACGAAAGAGTATAAACCGCAGGAACTAAACACTGGATAAACTGAATCGGGGAGGATAAGGCGATACTCTTGGGGGGATGAAAGAGGTATTGCAAACAGATTGTTGGACACTATGATGTGCCGGCCGGACACAATAATTTGTACCACCTGCTGTTTCCTTCCAGTTTTCAAACATAAACACCCACTTGCCCGGCACTTCTCATTAAAGTGCGGACTGAAGCAACAAAGGTTGCCTCATTTGAGACTGGCTCCAAATAAAATGGTTGTAGAATAGAGGCTGTATTTAAGTAATCTTCCATTATATAATTTTGATTCGTTTCCATACATAAAAACTATATGTATATAGACCCCACACAGTTCTATTATTCACTAGGGAAGACCTACTACATCTACACCCCAGAGAAAACTAGGTTTCACGATATCTGAAATAAGATTAAGATACACTGTAAATGAATTTTTACTCAAACTCTGGGCTTCTAGATAGGAGAATGACTGATTCAAAGACAACGATAGCGGTGTGGACCTGGAACTTTTCAACGTCCCCAATGCAGCGAACCTGTTGATTAACTCCCCAACCGTCGATCACGAGCTACCGGTATTATATTTATTTTTATGTTAGTCAGAAATTAAAACCTATCTACATTTTGAAGTTTCTCCTTTAAAAGCTTCCAATAAATTTATCAAATAACCACATATTTACGTATCCAGACGTTAGCTTTTTGGGTCGGGGTGCTTTACTAACCAATAACTATCAGCGTAAGGTGCTTACATTAGGCATATTGAAATGCAGGAAGATTAAATCATTATTTTCGATTTTGAAAGATATTTTAACTGTAGATTTCGTGTGTTTCTGTCTCCTCTCGCCGGTTCGGTCTTTTGTTAGACCGGTTTCGGCTGCTCGCCATCTTCAGGATGCCCAAAAGACATGCAAGTGCCAAAAGTGACTAACACCGCATAGCAAAAGACCAAACGGTATTGCCCTCGCAGACCACAAAAATAGGTATTCTAAACTAATATTTTAACCGATTCATTAGCACATTCTCCCTGACGAGAACACAGCTACGTATCCGTTAAATGGGCGAATGGGCCGGAAAGGTGTACGAAGCCAAATCACGGGCGCGCGTCCTGGCTAGCGCTATAAAAGTTCCCGGCTGTCACTTGGGGCAAATTTAAGGAGTAAAAAGGTCGGAGGTGTATGCGGGAGGGGGGCTTAGTTCATGAAATAGTCAACAATGTCGCGGGGACATGCCGGCACACGGGCGCACATCCGCGTAACAAGGGGCTGTATATAGGGCCCGTAGAAAGGGATGAGGGGTGAGCGGGAAAGGAGGAGGAGGATGGGGGCGGTACCGTTAACATTTAATACATAAGGAAGTTGGTGTTGGGGGCGGGTTCGAGACCGGGTTTTCACACTTTTATCAGGCGCCGACTATACCCCTCCCCCAACCTCGAACTGTCTGCACGTCCTGTTATCGACTTATTCCCTACCGTACACGTGAGCTGTACCGCGACGCTTCGGCCTATATATTTTTTGTATAATAATTTTTGTAAATTTACATCTGTATACAAAGCGAATTTAATAGTGCTCGCTGTTAAAACAGTGTGAGGATTACACAGCGATATACTGGACGAACCGAGAAATTTTCTTGAACAGAGAACATCAATCGTTTCAGTTGTACCCTTCATACAGACAACAGTATGTAGAGTACAGAGCAGTCGAAAAGGCGAAATTTAGAAAAAAAACATTCTGAAAAAGAAATTATGGTACTTTTCCGTTAGCCGGGCGCAAGTGAAATATCGCCAAATAATGTAAAATTCCGCCAAATTTCTTACAATGATAAAGGGAATGTTCGTTTGGGGCCATCTACACGTTTTCCTTGTTTTCTTTGATCTTAATTTTTGTAAAGAAAAAGATGAAAATTTGGGATTTAGCTAGAACTGAAAAAGATGCTGTCTCTTTTTTTCAAGAGAAAGGTATATTGGCAAAGAATGCAACATGCGATCGGAATCATGAAATGTCTTTTTGTGACGGAGTACGTTGGCGGTGCAATCTTTCAACACGGCGAACGAAGAAGAGCAGTTTTAATAACGTGTAATGTGTTAAGGTTTGCAATAATTATATGTAACTGATTGCGGTCTTAAAACAGTTATAGACAGACCAGCTGCACGTGGAGCCTGTTGAGCTTTCTCTCTCGTGGGGTGCTTACAGGGGGGATGAAAAACAGACCTTATTCTTACCGATCAATAGGCACCGGTAGGTACCGAATCGGAGAACGTTCTAGACCGTTGATTTCGATATTGGTATCAATTTTGAATCCTAAAGCGACCTCGTAAAGCGATCGTATACCTGTCGCGTTGACTAAAATGGAACACGTCGTTAGGCCCTAGTGGAGTGAGTGTGGTAACTGTCCGAGCCTTACGGACAACGCGTAAAAAGTAAGATAAAGAAGACAAAGGAATATGGACTTAAATCGTTCGTTGGTTATAATTAAATACTAAATTATAAAAACCGCTTCTGAGACGCAGTAGTAAAGCCCAGTGTTGTGTAACGTCAACCATCTGCTCGGAAAGAGAAAAAAGATGATTCACGTAAACCTCGCACTGGAATGACACCTGATGTTGAAATGAACTGAGTGATGTCACCTTCCATGTCTATTTTCGTCCTCACAATTCTTAACAAGCTTCGAAAATATATTGTAATTGTTAGCACATCAATAAATTTCATTAATAGTTTCGTATTGCACATATAATAAGCGTGTCGACTAGAGGCTTTCGATTAAATGTTGATGGTTTCGATAAGTTGAAATAAAGAAGTGAATTTTTAAAAGGAATGAGTTTAAAAAAAATACATAAACTAGACCGTTTTCTGTGTTACGCCATTGAAATGTTAGTAGTCTTGTGGTGTTTTTGGTAGCTGAATTTATATCGAAATTTCTTCTGGTTTTCTTCCTTCAGTGTTGTTTGCATTTCCGAATGTTATTCACACACACTGGGTATGCTGCCGTTCTACCATTTCCTTTTGCTGTTATAACCTATTATGGGGAACAGATATGGGAGAATTATTATTCATTGTTGACGTATTTGTTCATCCGCTCTGTGGCTGACTTTAACGATAAGAGAACAGAGTTTACAACCATAATTTAAGAAGATAGTGGCGCTCATACTTATGTATAACGCTTACTCATTATTTTACTATTATGTAATGAAATAAAATTGTAGAACGCGGTGCGCGTAGCCGCCGCGGCCACAGGACGTTTAAATTTTATCATAAAGAGGCGGGCCATCGCCAGATTTATTTACCGCGCAGGAGTTTACAAAATATTTTACGATACCTTCCCCCGTCGAGTTTGTCTTTAGCCACTTTACAAGTGAACCCGTGACGAAAGTAAACTCAGAGCCGGCCGAACAAAGGTTGAACAAGCCGGACTTGGCAGCCTTAATGAGCCTGTTTTCAGATAACCTCTGGCTGGCTAAGGCAGTTTTATGAACTTTCGTCTGTGTCCTCTCCCTCTCTCACTCTCTCGCTCACCCCCAGGTAATAAAGGGCATGAAGTCGGCTCGGAAGAACCTTTTTTACCGCCGTGAAAAGCTCCGTAAGGGCAACGCAGGCGGCCGTTAACCCCACGCCGCTCTGTTATAGCGAGGCCTCGTTCTGAACTTCCATCTTATTGGGGGGCGGTCTTGAAGTGGCCATCACCCACTTCATCTCTCCAAAGTACGGTTTACGTTTCGGTAATGAGGAGTTTTGATTACTTCGGCAATTTATTGTAAATTACTTAATTTGTTCTATCACTTTATAGATTTCCTATTTATTTACACATTAGTTTCCGTTTCTTTCATTTTAAACACCAAAATAAGCAACACAGTTACTAAGAAAGGTCAACCAGCGTTTGATAGTTAAAATGGGTAAAGGGAATAGAATTCTTTCTTTGTTTTCGCTATAGGAACGGTGTAACAAAAAACTCGTTACATAATTGTACAATTTTTTGGAAGTTCGCTCTATACTATACGAAGACGCGAGCTTTATAAATTGATACAAAAAAAAGAACTGAAAAAAGGAACTCTATATAAACCGACATACATACCGTGTTTATCAGAAATACAAGACGTCTTATTTCCTTTACAGTTGGTTACGCCGCTCCGGATATAAGCGTTCTCTTTTATTGCGGTTCTGTTTTCAGGAAACAGTGTCGACAGTGCATAATCATGAAACTGGGTTTAGTCCCGCTTTTGTATTCGATCAAACCCTACCCGAACTTAACGGGCCTATTTCGGTGAGAATTAGAAAAAACAGTTATTTATAATAAAAGGATAAATATAAACTATTAAAAGCGCCAAGGAATATGGCTCGGGAAGGATAACTTCTGGCTTCGTTGCAGAAGTTCAGGTTTTAAAAAAACAGAGAAGCCTTATACCGCAATAAACGGTCAGAAGGGTTGCCATGCTTAGTCATCCTGACAAAATACCACCATCCAATATAATATATGAATAAGAAATATAAGTAAGAAACATGAATTGCACATTTGATTGCAATATTTAAACGTGATAATGGAAATTAACGAGAGAATTTGACTCCTCGCCAGAATCAATTTCTTGCCGAGTTAAATAAATGTATGCAGTTTCTTCTTTCAATAAATGCCTGTACTGGAATAGATGCGTTAGTGGAACGCGAATGAAATTCTTCACTCCGGTCAGAGGATGTTAGGAAGCAGTATCTTCCGAAGTGTTAACACTATCGTAGCGAACCATTACCGGTCTAGATTCCGGACTTTGATGGCGAGAGAGGGCCGGGGGCGGTAGGGCGGGAGGTTGAGGCGTCTGGGGATCATATAAAATTCTATAACGGGCCCAGAGACGATTGGATTTGGAATAAGTCGGCAATAATTTATACGGTTTGCAGAGGGATGCTGGTAAATAAAAGATGTGCGTGTTATCGGCCCCTTTCGCGCCGCCCCCGGTGTTAAATAGCCGCCCCCGACCCCCAACCCGGACAAAACACGGGCCGCCCCCCTATTGTGTTCAGCCTTTACCCGTTTGACCTTTCAATCTATACATCTCCTGTGTTCCTCCCACCGCTTCCTTAAAGACCTCCTAAACTCGGTGAACTCCACCCCAATACCTCCCGCAAATGCTTTATTAAGTATCATTTTATAAAGTATTAAAATCTTATTGAACCTGTTAATCAAATCTGGCGTGGTTTCGCTAAAATAATTTAGCAAATCAGTTCGGGGGTGCGCTAGGTTGGTTAGAGCTTTAATTAAAGTTTTTGGACTATAAACAATTTCATTCTTATCTAAAACCCTTTTTGTAGTTAATACTAATCATTAAATATGAACTCACATTACTATTAAAAAATTTTTAATTTTTTTAAACAATTTCGAATCAAAGCGTTTCTTTTTGTGAAATTCACACTAAATTTCATCTACTGTTAGTTAGTGCCAAACAAATCCGCTCCTTACACATACCACGATTGGACCTATAGAATCTGCTTTCTAGAATTAAGAAAGGAAAAAATCCTGAATGCTTCAATTATTAGCGTTAAAAAGCCGACTGAAGAGGGGTTTATAATTATTGCTCTTGCACGCAAGATAAGAGAAAGTTGCACTGTTTTGCGGCGAAAATGTGATTATTAATATTTCAATAACCCATAGAGTGGTAAGCGGTATAAATTTTATACCCGGGAACTTTCGATATTTCGAACGGTAGTCCAACTCCTTAATAACGGAGTTCCAATTAAAACGGTTCTGGGGAGTAGGAGAAGGAAGTTCTAATAAGTTGAATCTGTCTTTACATCTTATTTTCCCTTCTTAATCAAGATTCTCTCATTAAGAGCTGGTCTAATTTCTAATGAATGAACAGACACCGAGCTCGAACCCTCAAAACTATAATACCGATATTGAGGCAAGGCCAACTATTTACAACCTGGAATTGATGGTAAAAAATATGATTCTTTTTTTTTAATTCCCATATGTTAGGATTAATGATAATTTAATGCAATAACAATTTTACGTGCCTGGAATAAACGTATAAAAAGATATTATCGTTTCGCCGAATACCTCGAATGAAAACCGCGCGGATTTTAGTGTACTAAAATACCCGACGCGAGATTCTATACTTCTTAAAACGCGAATATATAAAATGGCTATAAAACGGAAGGAATCGTGTGTTTTTATACCGACGAGATAACACAACACAAACACACAGGCGCGCGCGCTCACCGAGATGAAAATAAACCGTAGATAGAATATTCGGCCCCTGATAAATTGGGTGGGAGACGTGTAATAGGTTCCGTAAATGTGTCGGTATTATTTCCTCCCTTTTTGCCCCCCCGTCTTTCTCCCCCCGTTTTTATATTTCCCGCTACCGGCATTTTCTCTCTCTTTCTCTCTTTCCCCGCCGAGTCCAAAGAGTGGATTATTATAAGGAAGCGAGACGCGGGCATAATGTAAATCACAGGGCGAAAAGGGGGGGGGGGGGATAAAAGAATATTGGGCCCTGAATACATCACGACCGAAAGGATTTGAATAACCGATAAAAGCGAGGGCGATGCGATTCCGCACGCCCCATATAGTAGACCCCGTGGGGGTGGAGGGACGCCCCCATCAATGTACGCCCCGGACGGTGAACAACAAATTTACTATCGGCCGGGCAGCGATGAAAAAGATTAAAACCCAATATAAAAGTCAGACAGGTTGGAACCCAGTCTAGACGGTCTAGAATTTCAGGATCCGAAGCGTCAACAGGTATTGTCAGATTAGCCCAATAAATATGCTTGTTTCAATTTCAAAAATCGATTGCGGCTCGGTTAAATTAAAATTGAAAAGATAAAATTAATTAGTTTAACATACCTGTTTTGCGGTCTGTGAGAGGTTGGAATAACGTAGATATCGTTTGTTTCTGTCTCCTCTCGCTGGTTTGATCTTTTGGTAGATCGGTTTCGGCTGCTCGCCATCTTCAGCAGCGGTGTTAGTCACTTTTGGCACTTTGGATGTTTTTTGGGCATCCTCGCTGAACTGTCACTGTCACTTTTAGTTGTCTCTCACACTTTTAGTGTGACGATACCCGAAAAACATCCAAAGTGCCAAAGTGCAAACCGGTACTGAAGATGGCGAGCAGCCGAAACCGGTCTAGCAAAAGACCAAAACAGCGAGAAGAGAGACCAAAGGACAAGAAATCTACGGTATAAAATTAATTCATTCCGATTAACAGTGAGAAAATCTGTTGTTTCAATTTTCAATTTTGAAACAAACTCTACACCCCCACGCGGATATGTGTCTACGCCACAGACGATTAACAATGAATTTACTACCTATATGAAAACCTGATTTGAAAATCAGGCAATCCGCTTATGCTAGTCTCCAATTTCGGGATCAGAAGCGTCAACAGGTACTGTCCGATTAGCCCAATAAACAAATTTATTTCAGTGGACAAAGCGATTTCGGCTCATTTTTATTCAAATCGAAACGATAAAATTAATTATTTCTAATTGGGGTACAGAATTTAATATCCTGTCATTATTATTCCATTATTGTTATTCCAATTTGATATTTGCGAACAGATAAACTCTTGGCCCCTACCTGGAAATGATTTTAATTTCAAGTTGAATTTGTTATCGCTGAAAATTCTTTCCTGGGAGTTATTTTTATTCAGAAATTAGTCTGTTTATGGATTGTAAAATATAATTAGTGTGTTTACATCGATTTAGGCGATGGACTTTCCTTCAATTACACGTTATCCTTTGCCCAATCTCATTATACATGGACATGTCGACAATGTTACTGAGAGGGCGTACCTTTTAGTGCACTTCAGACGGTAACGGCTAAGTCCAGTCAGCCCGACTGAAATGTGCATAACGGAGTGAAATTTTTAATTGGCGGAAATTGGTTCACGACGCGGATAGCTCCGGTTTCGAAATTTTCTTTCGAGATAACTCCTCCGGAGCAAAGGCGATGGAATAGAGGCGGACCGGGAACGAGACCCCTTGGGATTGCTAGTCCGCCTGAAATTGACGGACGCAATTATCGTAATACCGTAATGTGATGTAACACAGATCGTGTGTGTAATTACCGGCAGAGTGCGTCCGATATTCCTAATTAGCCGGATCGCTAATTTACTTACGGAATGCAACTGGCGGCGGCGGACATGGCGAAACCGTTCTAACGCAGGACAAAAACATTTCTCCTTAGAGCTGTTTGACTGTTGGTGTTTTAATTGTACCTTAAAGAAAACCCTCTCGTGAAATCTTTTAGGCAGAAATGCTAGTATTTACCACTTTAACACTGATGAAAAATTGTTCCTACTGGCGAAAAACCGTTCACATGAGGTCCTTTTACGGTGGAGATAGCAAATCGCTAGTGTTACAAATATAATATTTAAATTAAATATATATATTAAGGTAGTTCTATGAATCTATACATTCTGGAACTATATATTCAGTTTACCTGTTGTTAAGTTTAAATCATTACAATAGTAAATCACGATTATATAATGCCCGAACGAAATAATATATAACTTAATAGCAGTTCGTGTTGAGAAGCATTAACGGCTCGAGGAGGCCTTGCATTGTCATTTGCATTGTGCAGCCTTGAAGAATGAGAAATTATATCTTATTACAGACTGCAATTATCGGAACGTATCATTTGGATACCACTTGATAGGGAATACGAGAGACAATAATTACGGGATATGGTGGCCAAAAAAGCAATGCCTGTAAGTTTCTCAAAAAAAAAAAAAAAGGTTTCGACTGGGTCCATCGATCAGAGATCTGAATAGTTTTTGCCCGTCACGGTTTCTATTTCCTCTGCGGGGGGCTGCAGTAGCCCCCGGGCAAAAAGAGAAGTATCAGCTATAGTATCACTCTCTTTTCGACCTACAGAATATTTCGCGTTGTTCGAATGTTACTCAAATGTCGTCATCAGGGCCAAAATGCAGTAACTCTACAGTGGGCATTTAACGGCCTTGCAATCCCTGTATTGTAAAAACTGAATGTTGCTTATGAAATGCCGAATAAATTTTTCGGCATATTGAGAAAAACGAGTGCTTGAAATCTTGAAACTGAATTTGAAGCCATTATATTGTGTTGCTATGGACTCCCGTCCAAGGACAATTGCCCTAAAAATTAGTTTCAGTTGGTAGCAATCAGAAAATAATGTCTTTACTAGTAGCACACTAGCGGGTGCTCAGCTGAAACTATTTTCAACCCCACTGGGCTACAAATTAAATAGTAACGGCGATTGAAAGTACGCTATCCCGAAGTTGCATGATCTATAATGCAACCGGTGATTATAGGCGCAAATTCCTATAGCAGCCGAGCGTGAGGCAGCTTCATGGGAATTTCGGCTCCGGGTTAGGGACGAATGCTTCGGAAACGCTTGGGCGGAGAAGCGGAACAACAGGTGAGGCTGGGGGGGGGGGAGGAAAAAAAGGAATTTCCCCTTTCGCGAGGAAAGCGGAGGACTCGAGCCCGGCGCAAATTAAAAGGGACAGTGGGGAAGGGGACTTGAAAAGGACACGGGGACTTTGTAATAGAAGCGCACATTAGCCGCGACGCCTCTCATGAATATCAGGCCCTGAGGTTGTGCCGCACTCCTCTCTTACTTTCCACTAATTATTTTTCAAAGTCCGGTAAAAGTGAAAAAAAGAAAAATTGAAAAAGGCCGACCATTTACAACTGAAATTAAGCCGGGCACTAATCGGAGTTAAGTTTTCTCACGAAGTTGCGGTATATCGGGTTGAAAATACGGTTGTCCAGGTGCGGGCGCAGAAGCGATTACCGCTTAATGTTTGACTTTGCAGGACCTGTTTGGCAATAGTTGCCGTCTATTATCTATGTTGATTCAAACCCCCGGCTCCTCCCCGGGACAAGTTCCGGGAGCAAACATGTTTGGCGACAAACAAACAGAGGTTATTAATGAAATTTATAATTCCGTACTCCCGGTACGGAATAGCCCACACGTTAGAACAAGAACCGCAATTCGAGCGTCCGGAACCAGTAAATCAGTGACTGCCGGTCGAGATTCGTGGCCGTTCTAAATTCATCGATTTAGGCGTATTCAATCGAATGGATTCGGCTTTATTTCGTACATTCAAACGGCCCCGGCGGGTGTTCATTAAGCGGACAAGGTTCGTGGACGAAGATACAAGAGCTAATGAAATGCCCGTTCGCCCAGAACCCGGTTTCGGTTTTCTCTGAGAGTTTCGAATGACGGGCAGTAGAGGTCAATTGGCATTTCAGGACCCGAAAATCGTTTCTAGTATGATTCAAACGTTGTGTCTGCAGGATGCTTATATGCGTAATTGACAATGATGGCGAATCGGAATACTTTCCAAACAGATACATTAAATCAATAAATAACGGTCCTTTACATTAATTTCTAAAATGAGACATTAGTACGGTGGAATTCGTTCGGATATTCAAAATTGGCTACCATCTTATTAATTATTAAATAGGCTTGTTATAAAATGATTGATGAAAAGTTGCCGTACCTATTATGTTTACGAAAAAAAAACGTAAATAATGAAAGGGAAATCGCGAGAAAATTATTCATACTAGTCGGGCTTGTATAATCTGTTGTATGACAGGGAATTACGGCTCCGATAATTGTCCGTACCTAGTCGCTTATTTCGTCCTAAGTTGGTCCAATTTCGGCGTCTCGTCAACCTCAATAGCATTCCATTAGTAACAATGCGAGGCACTCATTGCCGGGTTGAATTTACCGGGCGTTAAGTGTGATCGATGGCGACCTTCCCAAAAATGTACCTTCGACAGTCATAAAAAAATTATATTACTTTATATTACCTGTGAGAATTTTGATTGTCGGAAAGTTGAAGGCACTGGAGTATGATGTACCTCTTTAAAAACCCAATACCGTGGGAAGTATGTGTAATGAGAGAACTATGGGCCTGTCAAAACAGATCGTGTAACTGCGAGAAGCCTGTGAATTAATTCATGAATTTTTTTGGACGCATATTTGTTTCTACTCATTAAAAATGGTTCTTGAAAGGTGTGGAAAGAGGTCATGCAAAATGGATTTTTAAATCGCGATTTGCCGATTCTATAATATGATTTTGTCAAATGATCGACCGAGATAAATGACAAAGTTTTGAAGATTTGTAAATTCAGAAATACTAGTGAACAGAAAAAAATTGACACAAATGTGGAATGGAAAGAATATTTATCGTGCCTCAGCATTGTTATGTAGCCTGTTATACAAAAATAAATGTGGGAATCAGTATTGAAGAATATTCGGAATTTTGAAATGAAACGTAACGTTCGTCTGTTATTGTTTAAATAGGTTGGCCGGGTGTTCCTTTGTTTGTCTACTGTTAAGGGTGGGTCGGTTGGAATGTGAATGTTCTCGTTAATGGAATAAAAAAGTCGGAATCGTCCGTCAGTTAGATGGAAAAATCTCGAATCGGCTTGTTGGCCAATTTAAAGCGATACATTCCAGATGAAAATTTCCCGGCGGTGCAGATATTGGATGAGCGAGAGGCTAAATTATGTGTGGAAGAGAGGAACTGTGCGAGCTTCGCGGGCGACAATGTGATATTGCTCGGACTCGAAGACAGGTAGGTGTATACCGCGAGGCTCGGCTATACCGCGAGGGAGTTCGGTTTTTCGAGCGATTGAATCGCTGTCGGCAAATATTTTACAACGGCGTATGTCATGCGTCTTCGGCGAAAGATCCCTCTCTCCCTCCCTCTCTCTCCCTCCATCGGCTCAAATCATCCGAGCCATTTCCGCTTTTCGCCTCCACCAATCTCTGTCTCTTCAAAATGCATTCGCCGTTGCCGAACGTCAGAGTGAATATCGAAAAGTTTCCGAGACCAACCGGAAAATATGTCCCTACATCTCTTTTCTTCGGCGCGGACCTAGTTTTCGCAACGATCGCCCACCAGTCGAACCGCACTGTTGCGGACGATAAAGTATTTAGGTCTATTTTTCCTCGACTAATTTGGCAAGGCTTTAAATACAAACATTTCAGTTGCGAGCATAACGATAATTGTCTCCGATCTTGTAATTATAGAGTTAAAAAGAACACAATTCGCTCGAGAATCTATTTTTGTAAATCAGGATGCAAAAGAAGTTCGTCTTAAAATTGATTACGTGTTTAAAACTGTCAAATCTACTATTGGCCTAGCACAGGTTGGGACATGTTAGACTAGAAAATGGGGGTTAGTTCGGCTCTATAATTAATAGGAAGTAGTTTCGTCTCGGAGCAAACACACTCGACAAAATGGCCCTTTTGCTTGGGTCCCCTCGGATAGACTACTAATTATCCCGCAAGAAGGGTGAAAAAAGGATGAGGGGGTGGGGTGGCGCGAGGAGCCTTCGAGTATAATTAAGAAGCAAATTAAACCAATTATATCCGCCGGTCGGCTATTTGAATGAATTAGGTTAAACGCCCCCTTTTAACGCAGTCGGACTTAATGTCGCGGCGAAAAAAAGCGTTTTTTTTCTCAGTTTTTTGAACTGCTCGTGTACCGAAAAACGTTCATGTATGTTGATTATCACCCAGTCTTCTTAACATATCACTTTTTCACTAGTACACCGTGGATGTCAGGTTTACCTATTACATGCAAACGGAATACACCGCTCATTTTCATTGCATATCTCGGGGCTACCGTCCAAGAATTAATTTTTAATTTCCCTCCGCAGTTTCCTCAGCGCATATAAGTGCATCGGTCGTCTAAAAAAACAGGAAGAAAGTGCTAGAAATTTCAATTATGATCGTCCATTGAAGTCAGGCATTTGAGAAGGTACGGGCGCCGACAGATTGGGATCGATTCGAGGCGCTGGGAAATTTCGCCTCATGTTATAAATTTATATCAGCCAATTATCCGGTCTCAGTCTCAAACCGAACAGATTATTATTATTTCGGGGATTCCTTTTTCTCTCAAGGTTTCGAGTAAAAAAAAAAAGGAAAAGGAAAACCCCAGTCGCTGGTTTGTTAAACACTGGTTTTTCGGGGTCCCGACCGGTAACGAGATGGTAGGTGGGGGTGGGTAACGGCGGACAGTAGAGTTAACAAAAGGAGTGGGAGGGCTCTTTACACGATATAAAAGGCAAGTACACCGCACCCTCTAATTATTTGTAAACTAGAAAAAAAGGGAGTTGGCCCCCAAATTAAAAAGTCAATTGAGCCAATTACCGGGTTCAGTCAGCCGCCGGTTTATCAATTTTAAACGAATTTAGTTCGCGATGCTTTAATTTTCAGGAACAGCCGGAGTTTTCTATTGTATATTCCGTCTTAATTCAATTAAAAAATAGAATTCTTTTTACCACAGATAATTGATATTGCATATAAACAATACGGGCCCTTCGGTGTGTAACAATATTTCGGAAACTGGAGTAACAAAAATTGGAAAAATGATATTAATTAAATTCATTGTCAATAATAAGATACATATTAAAAATTAATAGAACGTGATTAAGAGACTGTTTACGGAACCGTAATGAAAAAACATCCGAAAATATCTTATTCGGAGCTGTGGAAGCGTTCAAAAACTGAGGCAACAGAGAACAACGATATCAGACCGAAAACTAAAGTTTACGGTAAAACAACTACCCCGACGTATTTATTTCGGGGGTCCTACAGAAAAAATTTAAAATCATCACTCCATATCAAGCCCAGATTATGGGCAGCATGTCGATAGTAAAATGAAGTCGAGTGCCGATGAAGTGTTGGCACTCACTTCACTTTTCTATGCACTGATCAATTAGTTTCAACTCATGTTTGCAAATGAAGGAATTCGGCTTCACGATGCGAGCACTAATCTCTGTAATTACAATTTATTTCTATAGAGTAAAGAGGCATTACTCGATATAATGCATGGTAATTGTACGGGATTTTTCCTGTGTATGGAAGCCATCCGAATAGGACCCTGATGCTGAAACAGTTGGGGCAGGATTCCGAAACGTCGGAAGAAGAGGGCATAAACTCTTCCTGCCAACCGAGGTTCTGCCCACATTATTACGAGTAAATCTTCCTTCATTAACACAATACTACATTAGATTATTGGTAGTCAGCCTAGAATAAAAATAGCCAGAATCATTATGCATCATAAAAATGGTAATGGGGGTATAATGGCCGCGTTTACAAGTTGCCGTACTTCAATTTTATTTCCTTTAATAGTAATACGATAGAATAAAGTTAATTAAATTGGAATAGTTTAATTAGAATTGAAATAAAAATAAGTACATTTCGCATCACCCTCAGTAGCCGCTAGTTAATCTATATCTACTAATTTTTATTTAAAGAGAAATCAAAACTTTTATGATAGTAAATACACAATACCAGATAGGTTTCCTGCTATATATTTGAAAGCCAGTACCTAATATTTGTGACCAGTTGCGTGATCAAATATATATTTGACCATCCGACGAAGACTTATTCCGACAAAATCCATCCCAACCCAAATAAGACAACATCCCCCAAAAACACAATAACAAGACACATATACACACACGACAGGCAACTACCACAGTACAAGTGACAGTGACAGTGCAGTGAGGATGTTCAAAAAACATCCAAGTGTCTAACACCACTTCGGTGACTTCGGATGGCCGAAACCGGTCTAGCAAAAGATGAAATCAGCGAGAGGAGTCAGAAACACACGAAATCTACGGTATTCCTTTAATAGGTTCGGCGGTAAATAAATTCCCCGATTTTCGTTAAAAAATCAATTTTCCCTTTCCGCCCCGTAACTGTTGACCTTACGTATCGGCGCGGCGTCGGAATTCGATATTCCGTTTTCCCTTTCGCGGAGTCAGATAACCCCCCGCCGGGTCAAAATATCTCTGTTGGGGGAGCTTTGAGAGAACCCGAAGGCCGAAGGGAGAAAAGAGACGTCTGCATGGAGGGGCCGGTGGTGGTTGAAGAGGGGGGGGGGGCTTTTCAAATGGTACACCGTGTTTTCGGGAAATAGTAGGCCCCTTGGTTCGGCGCACAAAGGGGACACCTTCTGCTGCCTTTCACCCCCTTCCGACCCACCAACCCCCCCTACCTAGGGAGAAAACTAATTATCCTGAAAATGACAACAGTCGGTAAAAAGGCCCGTTTATTTATCGCCGCGCTAAACAGCGGACCGATTGCGAATATTGCCCCCTTTCCCCTACCCCCTACACTTTTCAGTTTAATGAAAATGAGTACGAACTCAATACCGTAAGCCGTTTTTGGCCGAGCTGGTGTGTCTGGCGACCGCAACAACTCGCTATTTGGTTGGACAGCAAGACAGGAATAGAAAATGGGGCGCTAATGCCAACGCGAGCAAGCCATGCCATCGAGTGAAACAATTCTCGACTTTTAATCCGCATATTCTAATAGGTTTTCAGTTTTGATCAGTCCGCGCGAGAGTGCAGACGGTACTTTCGGAATGATCACTCTATTTTTCCAAATTTGAGCACTCATTATCCGGTAAATAGCCTCCATTAATACCCATCACTGGTAACTAAGAGAGTGGCTTTAAGAATTTCCTCAGACTCAAATATTTTTGTTTTCGGAAACGAGAGACAGGGGTTACTTCAGAGGGTAAGTTTTCCAAACGTTGAGGACGTAAGACTGGAATTGTAGCCTGTTTTTTTTAGGTGGCTCAAGCGACGCTTAAGGGCGGAAGCGATCAAAACCCGAGCATCTTTTTATCCCCTCTGAACGAGACAGCCATTCCGCTCAACCTTCCGTCTCAGGAGGGGGGAAGCGAGGTTTTAGAGGGGGGGTTCGTAGAACGATCCTTTCCGATTGTTAGTGTCTTTGTGTCGGTAATATCGGCCAACAATTCCGAAAAATTGGAATGACTCGGTAAAGACGGGAGCCGGTGTGAGCGGCTGAGTCATTAGCGCAGGTCGGAAGGGCAGGTCCCCCGCCATTATTGTTGTTGGCCTCCTTTATTGCACAATAGCGCCCCCAACACTTATGTAACTCTCCGTCTCGCTCGCACCTGCGGATTCGCCCCCGTCGGCCCCTCTCTCTCCCAACCTCGGATATAATGGGCCCCCCCCCTGTTTAGCTCTCATAATGGGGCCGCTGTCTCGCCCCGTTCGTACGCCTATACGCCCTAACCGAAAATCGGAATTATTCCTGCATAAGACTGCGGGGCGAACAATGGGTGAGATAATAAAAGATCGGAGGCCTGAAGGGCTTTCGCTTTTAGTGGCTCCCGTCGAACAGCCATATCCCTCGGTTTCTTCTGACTGTCTGAGCGAAAGATGCCCAGCATTATGGTACTTTCACCATTATGGGAGAATATCATTACGGCCCGAATCCATCCATATCTACTGGTGAGACTATTCAACAAATGCCGTAAGTTGAGGTCACAGTTGAGCTCACAATGAACTATCCCCAATTTTAGGGTTAGGATTAGGAGTGCTCTCATTAAACCCTCGGCTGTTAAATCTTTTTCTAATAAATTTCAGTAGAGGAGAAATGGATCCGGATGTTGCCAGTGATGGTACTTTTGACCTGTATCCGGCCTACAGAAGGTCTCGTGGCGTTTAAGCCGACGCGGGGGGGATAATGGGTGGGTAAAGGGGGAAAGGGACTGAACGAGTGGATTTGGATGTGGAGAGAGGCGGGAATGGAATTTAAGGAAGCGTGATTTTGCGACGTCATTATGGATTGTGTGGTTAGAAACATACCAGGGCGCATTAAGGATGGTACGAAGGAGTTTTGACTGGAATCTCTGGATGCGGGCGATGTTGGATTTCTTGGCGGAACCCCATAGTTCTATTCCGTAAGTCCGTGTCGGTTTTAAAACGGATTTGTAAATTGTCAGTTTGTTGTCTATTGAAAGTTTTTTTCAAAAGAGGTCTCAGCAGTCCAAATTTGCGATTGAGATCTGTTCTTTTGAGTCGCGTATGGGGATGTAAAGGGGAATTTTACTTGTTATTGAGTGCTAATCCTCTGATTCTTATTTATAAATTTTTCCGTATTTTTCAGCTAAACTCAATGACTCCAGACGGGACTGTGCCGGTTTTGATGCGGACGGTAAAAACAATTCACATTATTTCCGACTCCTTGAACTCGGAGGCCGGCCACGAAATCGTACGACCGCCACTGCAATATCTCATTCGAGACGGAAATCCTGCCTGAATTTGTGTAACGCGTATAAATTGAAGAGCCGCGGGGCGTATATAAGTTGGGGAAGAGAGTTGGGGCGGGGCCGGGGCCGAACAGCAGGAAGCCCCTGACAGGCAGTCATCAATCAACGGCATCAAATAGTCGGTATAAAACATTAACGATATACGAGCTCAGCCCCCGGGTTTACATCATTTTTAGAGGGGGGGGTGGAGGCTGGGTAGGGGCGCCGTTAAAACCGGCACCAGCGCTCACCCCTTTCGAATTTACCGACGGCCGTATCACAGGCGGGCTCAACTTTGAAGGGGGGCGAAGTCGGAACTTTTCGACAGTTCTGCAAGTTCGGGAATCCGGAAAAAGTTATAAACCGGCATTGTTTGTGGGCGTTTGCGTACGTGAAATAAATCCGAATACAACCTCTGCACTCACACAAAAAGTAATTGATTGGTCCTGAACTTCTTGTATCGGTCTTATTCCCGACTGGAATATTGAATCCTGAATTCAATCTATAAAGTCAGTCGAGAAATTTCCCAACGGAAAGCAGAGACTTCAGAAAATATTCGCGATAATTAATATTTTTTAAAAGGTTCTTCCTGAAAAAATGTGTCACTTTTGTGAAGTAACCAAAGAACATCGTACCTGCCGGTATAGGACCTTCCAGCCGAAAATAGGACCCGTTCGGCCCTTTGCGTGGAATCTTCGAGTAAATCCGAAATATGGAAACCGTGCCCGCTGTTTTTCCACACAACGACGGCAGACCGGAAAACGACGCGGGGATATTTTGTTTAGCCGCGAGAGTTTCGGGCGGAGATTTTTCACGGGGGTTATTTTTCAGCGGAAGCGTCCCCCGATATTGAAAGGTCCAATATTCGAAAAAAAAACCCCGAGCGCATCATAGCCGAGCAGTCGCGACGCTTAAATAAGCTTTAATTTTCCCCGCCGCTGATTCGAAAAATGCCCTGTCGAAATTTTAGCGGTTCTGGTCGAGAAAAAAGGGGAATGCCAAAAATATATGGCGCCAATATACATCGGCCCTGAAAAATTTGACTACATTCACATACATGTTGGAATTATAAACAGATTAATTCCCACTCATGTACCAGTATTTTAAATCTCAATACTATTTTAAGTTATTTACTATTACAATTTTTTTTAATTGTATTTGGCTCTCTCTTCTGGTTGGTATGTGTGAAAGTTTTTCTCTCAAAACTGCCCGGTAAAAGTATTGTCACCTCAATAATTTATTGACCGAATGCTACTAATACTGGCGAGAAGCTGAAATCGGCCCAACGAGTGTTTAAAGAAGAGAGCACATGAACAGAGTAGTGCGCTTTTACTGCTGTACGTGACGGTTTAGCATTTTTTTTCAACCCGCTCCAAGTGCCCCCATGAACGGATCATGTCCCATGTCAGACGGCATTTCTCCTCCTCGCTTCGGCCGTTCAGGTATTGAGGGATTCACGTAATCCCGGTTAGTCGAACTAAAGGCTGGCGGAACCTCGTGGCCGACACTATTTCGTCTGCCTACATCCTCCTCCTAGTCCCTACGCCTCGGAGGAACAAAACATGTTTGTGTAAACCTTTCTCTAGACTGTTCGCTCATATCTGATTGCGATTCCGGGACCTGTAAATAAGAGTGAAAATGTTCAACGTCCGTCCTAATAGCGAATAATTTTATACGCTCGCCGATCGGCGAACGGCCCCAAAGAGTATAAATAGGCTCAAAGAGGATCTTCCCTCCCTTCAGGGCTTCCGGCAATAGAAATGTATCCCGATGTCGAAAAGGGGGGGCCCCGCCGGCCGTATCGAGTGCAAATAGCGACCCTATGCCCTTTTGATCCCAGCCGGTCGCTTGAAAGGGCCCTCTCTCTCTCTCTAGCTCTCGCTCTCTCCGAAAAGAGCAAAAAGGCGGCGTTATGGGAAGGCAGTGCCGGACTAGGCACAAACAGAAGCCGAGGCCGGCGGACGATTTATGGCCCGTATCAGCAGCCAGAACCAATTGTCCGTATCGAGACCTCCCCCTCGCCTTCTATTGTTCGACGTAATATCACAATTACTCGGAGACGTGAGTTCGAACCGGTCGACCGATGTCGGAGATTGTGGATTACACGAAAAGAAAACATAGAATATGGACTCCCCCAACTCCCTCGGAGATTTGTTGCCACAACTATAAAAATACAATTAATTAATGTTGCACTAATAACAACTGATTTTCCCCCTTCTTAAAAATTTCCTTTTCGGGCGCCTATAAACAAGACATTAGACGTCAGGGTTTGGACCACAGGATTAGGATAAAGCCATATGACGTAGCCGTTAAATAAATTATTAAATTCATAAATCTTGTCGCGAGAGTAGTTTCTAGAGAATGATATATCTCTCGACTAATCTCGAGTGAACTGACTTAAAAAAATCGAACATTTCAATGTTTAACTCAGATGCCACATCAATACCTGTCCGTCCTTCTAAGGCGCACATCATCTCGAAAGCCGAATACGCCTTCGGAGGCATTAAATATGTTAAAAAAAAATAATTTATACGTATCAGGGAATTATATATATACCTGAGTCGAAGCACGAGGACAATACCCAATGGGTTGAGGTATCAATTATTTGTGGTTTTTCTACTGCTATTGCAGAGCCGTAATAATGTGTCGGTTTCGCATTTTTTTTTCTCTGCCTCACTGCGTTGCATATTAATATCAGAATGCGATTCATAATAGCTTTCGGGACAATTATATCCGAAAACGGATATCGAAAAAAATATGTTATAGTGTATAGTCATTCTGACTATCCCAAATCGTTTCAATTCGTTCGAATGAGGAACATATTTGACGGATCAATCCTCGCAAGTTTTAGACAGGAAAGAGTACCTGTATAATACCTGCGAGTGCGGCAGTTATTTTATCTCGGAGGTCGTAAAATCCTTATCTCCGGGCGTTGAAATTGTCGAGGGCTCACCCTCCGTCCGGCCAACGAAAAACAGGAGTGTAAAATTCGATGGGAGGGAAGGAAATATCACGACCGGGCATCGACGGATCATTTGTTCGGCAATGGCCGAATGTGCAGGCGGCATCGAGTCGATTCCCCTACGAAACTCCCGGTGTTCGTGCTTCGAGCGGCCTTGCCGAATTGGACATGCCTGGAAGTTTTTTTTTTTGATTTACTAGAAGAATCGAACTGGGAGAAGTAATAGACCTAATGATCGGGCCTATTGAATCGATGTAATTTCACGAGCCCGGAAAGGATTATAGTTATACTGCCGGCTAAGGGGGAACTCCCCAAAGGGGGCTTTGTTTGATCGAAGCGTTCGCCCGGGAAACGCCGGGAGATATTTCGAGCGGCTGAGAAATGATAGGGGTGTCCCCCCGCCTTACGGACTATTAAAAAATTCACCGTCACTGGGATTTCTTCCACCCCGGGGAGGGACGCGGCATTTCCTATGGGGGTGCGCGCGTGTGTGTCCACGTCCCCACGGGACAGCCCGTACAGGCTAATATCGCTTTCTCAGACAAATCAAATCGGACCCTTCCGCTTTGTTCCAGCCGGTGCCAATTATCGACGTCGCGTTAATATTTCTCGACGCGAAAACCAAACCGGCTAGCGAGTGTAGAACTTTCTGATCAGAACAAATGATTAATATTAGAAGATAATAACCGAAACGATATTAGTATTCTAGATTTGTTGTTTCTTTCTCCTCTCGCTGGTTTGGCCTTTTGCTAGACCGGTTTCGGCTGTTCGCCATCTTCAGTAGCGGTGTTAGTCACTGTTGGCACTTTGGATGTTTTTCGGGCACCCTCACTGCACTGTCACTGTCACTTGTAGTCGTCTGTCATATATCTATATATATGTCATGTTATAGTGTTTTTTGGAGATCAGGACGTGACAGTCGATAACAGTTTGCACGATAAAATTCGTTTAGCACCGAAACCTCCCAATGCTTTAAAGTGGATGAGCTTACTTCTGGTGATGATTTGAGATTATACAAGCTTTACATGCTATTTCGGCCCGTCGTCCCCATCTCTGTCATGTAGTATAATTATTCGATGCTACTGGCATTTAGCAACGAATTGTGTTGTTGAACTGTACAATTTTGTGCAATAGACCGTCATTTTTATAGCAGAATATTTAATAATAGTTCAAAGACCGTAGGTTTGTTGTGTTTCTGTCTCCTATCGCTGGTTTGGTCTTTTGCTAGACCGGTTTCGGTTGTATCTTCAGGATGCCCAAAAAACATCCAAAGTGCCAAAAGTGACTAACACCGCTACTGAAGTTGGCGAGCAGCCGAAACCGGTCTAGAAAATGATCAAACCAGCGAGAGGAGACAGAAACACAACAAATCTACGGTATTCCAACCCCTCGCAGACCACAAAACAGGTATGATATTATTATTATCTGTGGGTGGAAGGGCACACTAATAACAATTAGAATAAATTAATGTATCCTGCTCGCTGGCTTCATCAGTTACCATCTTCCGTAACTTTGTTCAGTATATTGGCGGGTCGCTAGCATCCATTACAGGTATTACAGCCCGAAATAAACAATGTCATAAATTAAAAAACGGTTTCGAATATATCATTTAATTAATGTGATTATAGACTGCTTTCCGTACTCAAGTTTATAAATGGGATCGGCGTGAGGCATATCTCTGGCCGTATATTTAAGGCTGACAACAGCGCGCCGTTTTGGGGCCGTATACCGGCTGTGTTCCCGTTGTTTTCCTCCCGCTTCCTCGGGCGAGAGAATGCGGACCAGAGCGCCGTATAAGACTTATTGTGCCGGGAGGGGATTATGCGAGAACCGTCTGATAATGACAGCGGACTGGGGATGGCGTGTAATCGATACGTTGAATCGACACCGGCGGATACGACGGCCGGCCGTTCTTATAGGCCTTCACTCGGAAAAAATATTGGCCCCGACAGCCGTCGAAGAAAATTATTAAATATTCCTCTTCACACATTGTTTCAGTGTTCGCCGTAAGGTATTCTCTGTAAATAATGACCAGGGCCGTAGTATCCGATCCGGTATGAAAATAAATAATAATTAATGATTACAGGCCACAAACCCAATTAATGTTTTGGCGTCGACAGATTCAGGGACATAAATGTTTCCCGAATAAATAAATAAATTGAGAAATCAACCAAATCGGTCCCGAAAATTGCACTTTAATGTTTGATCATAAATACTTATGATATTCCAAACTCTAGAAAACACTCGAGGAATTTTTCGCAAAACGATATATTAGGGGTACCCAAAAGTAATCAATGTTTTGACTTTGCAATTCATATCATTTTGCTCAAAAAGAAACTTTAATTATTAACCTACTATATATTCACCAATAATATCTGCCACTTCTCCGGCAAATTTGCGATTCCCCTCTTGAAGAACTCCTCAAGACCAAAATACATCTTATCAAATTGTTGATTACTTTTGGGTACACCTAATATAACAAACTAAAAAAAATTGTAGAAATCAGTCTAGAAGGATTTCTGTATCCTTAGGGTTACGGAGAAACAACACAGGGGCAAGTGTACTGTATTAATAGACTCCTGCGTCGCCTACCCGAATATACCTATTTATTTCCCTTTCCCCCGGTAGTGTGTCGGGACAATATATAAATACAGTATAATAAACATGGGACAGTCGGAGACTACACTCTGGTCTGGAGTGTTCCACAGTGTATCTCTGCGCTATTATTCTTTTCTTATATATACATAGCTATCTGCATGGACTGGGGTGGAATTTAAAACCGATTTCGCGGCAGGTAATTGGTATTAGAGAATCGACAAGTCGGCTATCTGAGACTCGGGTCCGGGGACTGAGCTAATACGGCTAATCCCGGGGCTAATCCCCCGGGCTTTTACACAGTAGCGGTATCCGTTCTTATCTTCGGTCAACAATCCGGAGCGTGGCCTATCTCTTATCTCGGCCGGGTCTATTTCGCGGTATTATACCGACAACGCCCCCAACAATTCCACCCCGCCCCCCACCACCCGCAAACCCGACACGAAACTACCACAACAATTAAAAACAAGCCCTCGTTTAGCTGCCTATTATTTCTTCCTCATTTAATATCTTCGCGGAGGGTGTATCGCGTTTAAACTAGTTTCGGAAGGTTAGGCCGGCCGCGGTGCCAGGGGCTGTTTCGGCGCGCCGAGATAAGCGACCATTAGCCCCCTCGGCCGATATTAATGCCCTAATTTTGATGGATCGACAGTAAACAGGAGAGCCGGCAATTTGTTCTCCCGGGCGCTGTACTGTCGGCTTTTCAACCGTTCAGTTCTCAAATCCATAGACGAATTCATTGAACCCCAACCCTCGTCACCTAACCGATAGGAGGGGAACGGTTTCAATAATATTTCTGTTCAGTTAACATGACTGCAAAAACACCTCTCCCTCATAGAAAGCTGGTCCAGGAAATGGAGAAATTGCAGAAAAAGTCTTCGTGTTACTTTTACTTTGAGAAAAACAAATTGTCCTCCCGTTTTCCTGAACCGGTCCCAACTTCCTATTGAAAATCAATTGCGGTACCTGGGACTAATCTTAGACAGAAGATTGACATGGAACCCACATACAAGACTGAAACGTACAGAAACGAAACGACGCTACAAATTATTACTAAGACTCCTCGACTACAGATCTAAACTATCACTCTCAAACAAATTATTAATTTACAACCGCGTACTGAAACCTATTTGGGCCTAGGGAATCGAACTGTGGGGATCCACCGAGCCGTCTAATTCTTGCAACTCCAATCCTCGCAATCCATAATCCCTCGAAAAATTACCAACGCCCCATCTGGAGACATATCCAGAACAGAATAATACACAATGACCTAAAAGTCCCATTCGTTCGAGAATTAGCACCTTCTCGGTATAAATCCTTCCATTCCAAATTATCCCTTCGTTCCAATCCCTTGATTCGACAACTTTCCTCGCTTCACCTTCCCGAAAATCCCGTGCTTCGCCTAAAGCGGAGACGGCCACGCGATTTCCTTAAGACCTGAGTAAGGGCAGGAGCGGGAGTACCATCATTCGGTTGGCTTCTCCTTCGAGAGTTCAGTGAGTGAGTGTAAAGTTAGAGCACTGTCACTAGATACAATCTAAAAAAAATTGTAGTTGTGACTATACCAATAAATGAAAAAAATTAAGTTAACATGACAATCCACATGACAATCGTGTCGGTGCTATCTGCAATATAGACAGGATGGAATGCAGACGAATTTATATTTCACAATCGCAAAAAGATTATTTAAATTTCTTCAGATTGTTCTTTAGTAATCAGCTGAATTTCACTTATCAGAGCAGATATTCTGGAACTCTAGACGCCAGACGGGCTCCGATTCGTTTAGGATAAACTCCAGAAATAAAGCGAACGTTAAAAATAACGCGTAATGCGCGTAATTTGAAAGCGGTTACATGACTTCGGTTATTTACGTTTATATGCTTCGTCGCCCTATTGTTTCGCCTTATTGCGGGCTCGGAAACGCGTACTCTCCTAATTATTAGTTAGCGCCCAATTTGTTACAACCCGAGTATTGTTGGGCTTTCCCACCGACCGGTTCTCACTTCTAACGATGAAATTTTTAAACTGGTCTCTCCAATAACGTTGTTACAGAGATTTCGCCAACTCTTCAACAATCTGAGACCCTGGAAAGAATATAAGAAGATCAAACAAAAATTTATTTATTTCGTTACGGATAATACAGGAAAATAATTCGCATTAAGCCGGAAATCCTGCTGGAACTTTTTCTGAAAGTTATACTGTATGAGGTATGTTACATCCGAAAAGCAATAGGATAGATTTAATATAGGATATTAGTTTTTTTATTATTAGTAATTCGATAGAGCGATATTAAACTGGTGTTCCTATTGTCAACCCGACCAGTTTTCACAACTAATTATTTCAGCACTTTCACTTTACACGACTTTCACAAAGAATCAAACCGGCAATAAAATTTGTAGAACGCCAATAATTATAATTTCTGTTGGTATTTATATTACCCAGTAAAACAATACTATGATATTAATGCGTACCTTAAACACTAAGGATCCTGTAAAACGAAGAATTTCAGAAAAATATTTTAATATAATCGTGAGTTATGGTAACGTTTCTTCACGTCAATCCTGTCAAATATTCACCAGTTAAATATATCTGACGCGGCGTTAAATTGTACTTAAACTACAAGGTACAAATTAGGCCCCACAGCAGCCATTGTACGAGGCATGAAAGCGTCCCGGGGGCGGCTAAGAAGCCCGACTGCTGTCGATTATCAAGGGGTTGGCATTGAGTTATTATTGAGGGGCGCGGAGCTGTAGGTGAGGGGTAGGGGCGGGTTAAGATCTTGTTTAACTCTCGAGTGAATCCGAAGCGTAGGTGTCTGGGGGGGGGGGGGGGGGAGCCACCACCAGCCCCGAGGTAATGAAGCCGGGAGCACTCCACGCGGCTCTCAACTCGCTAGTTCAAATATTGTCCCACTCGGCGGGTACACACGCCCCCCCCCCAATCGAAACCGCACGACCCCAGCCACCGACCGCGCCGTAAACAAGGGGTGGCGAAAGGGGCGTCTCTAACCTCCAGTCACCCTATTTCTTTAACGCCGATTCTCTGCTGAAGTAAAGATAATTACACAAAAAATGCAGCAATTAATCGCGAAGGGGGAAACGCCGAAAACGATTCTGGGCCGAAAATGGGTACAACCGATGAGTGTTTTCTTTTCACGTGAATGTCTCGATAAAAGAGACCACCCAAAGATGGCACTTTTTCCACATGAACAGTTTATGGCTTCGGGCTAAGAAGATCTCTGGGCCGGCGGCGTTTGAGCCGACGCGGGGGAGATAATGGATGGGAAACAGAGGAAAGGGACTGAACCAGTGGATTTGGATGTGGAGAGAGGCGGGAGTGGAATTTAAGGAAGCGTGATTTTGCGACTTCGTCGACTGTCGGTATGTTGAGGTCATTATGGATTGTTCGGTTAGAAACATACCAGGGAGCATTAAGGATGGTAAGAAGGACTTTTGATTGGAATCTCTGGATGCGGGATGTTGGATTTCTTAGCGGAACCCCATAGCTCTATTCCGTAAGTCCATGTCGGTTTTAAAATGGATTTGTATATTGTAAGTTTGTTGTCTACTGTCAGTTTTTATGTCTTTTTCAAAAGAAGTTTCAGCAGTCCAAATTTGCGGTTGAGGTCTGTTCTTTTGAGTCACGTATGGGGGTTCCACCGAGCGAAAATAACTTCAAGTGCGAAACTTTCCTCGGAAACAGTATATACCTCCTTAGTGTTTTCCAGAGGTATTCTTATTGTCGTTTTTTGGAGGGTAGCTATCCGCCATAGTGAGCGATGTATACTTTTGTTTATCATCATTTGTGTTCAGTGAGAACTCGCGATTAGGGATTTTTGTAAGGGAAAAAATTCCACAGTCGTAATTACATGGCAGTGGCGGAGGAAGTATTAAACGGATCTGTTAATTGCACTCAATAGACAAAGCGTGTAACCAAAATTCCGTTTTATATTTGGACACGCTGGTAAACAATACAAGGGAAACGAAATAAAATTTTATTTCCTTCGCTTTGTTTTATAAACCCCAACCTGATTGATTTCATAGTATTAAATACGATTCGAGCAATATATTGGTTTTATACACCCCTAATTCTCTCGAGTTGTCCCCCGGTGTCGGGGGAAATGGGTTCTATTCCTGGTACCCCGTGACCTCATTTTTTCCCTCTCGGGGCCGTGACACGATCGAGAATTATTTTCCACTATTTCCATAGATATAACCGAGCCTATTAGGGATGTCGGTTTTAAACAGCGGGCCCGGGGAACTGGTCCCCGACCGAAGTATGTTTATACTCGGGGGCGTAACGCTGACTGTGTTTATTTAGGAGGAGGCCATAAACGGTCCTCTGGCGTCCGCGCGGTCCTCGACCTTATATAAACTAGCGGTCGGAAGAAAAAAAAATTCCAACTCAGACTAATGCGAGAGGTCTTTAAAACCGTGTCCTCAAAATTATTTTTGACTCAAGACAATTACCGGTAATTTCTGTAGGCGTTGAAACGATAAAAGCACCTGGTTTCAAGGACTTCGTAAACATCATGTGGACGCAGGCAGGCCATGCAAAAAAAAACTGTTGCGAAATTTGACTACTTAACTAGGTGTTCCAAATTTTCCCTATTTAAAAACTCAGTCAATAGGAGTAAATGGCTGAAGAGAACGGACCGCCAATGACAATCAAATTTGCTGTCTAGATTAAAAACATTTAGAGGAGATGAAATTTGATTTTGTAATTTAACAGATTTGACGTGCCGACCTATAAGCGTTATTGATATTTAATTCTAATTAAATACAGTGTATTGCAATGTATTTGAAATTTATATATTGAAATACTAGCAGCATATATATGGAACAATTAAATGAATTATGCCATAATTAATATTGCGGTAGAATGTTGAATTGATTCAATTGGAATTTGAGTGTTCTATGAATTATGATAAGAGAGAATGACGCAAAATATGCATATGTCCAGTTTAGAATGGTATCGCGAATATTTTCGAAATATTTGTCTTATATTGGTTCAAACTGGAATACAAAATACGCTGAGAGCAGAGCCGGGAAAGCCGATAACATTTGATCGCTTTCACTATCGACGGATGAAGAAAATCGAATGTGAATTCGGCTAGATTGGAGTCTGTTGACGGTGTGTTTATAGAAGGGCGGAGAAGAGGCCGCTTATCGTCCATTTGGCCGTGGCCGTTTATTTATGTTGAGATTAATCATCCGGGTCCCGCTAATAGAAGCCAGAAGAAACGGCGTACGCTGCCCGGGTCGCTTTTGGGGGCGGGCGGGGGGGGGGCGTAGAACAAGGGGGGCCTTTCACTCTCCCGAGATAAACACTTAAACGGGGCCATAAAAAGGGTCGGCCTCGGCTCAAATGAAACACCGCTACAGCAGATTTCTTCTGCCCGCCTTCTGCGGCCGCCGCTGACGGGGCCGGTTAATTGGAAAGGGTATAAATTTTTCACCTCGTAATTTATGAAACTATTAAAAATAACTCGGCGGCGAGAAGAGTTCACGGCATAAAATAGAATGGCGTAATAAAAAAGATAAGCGCGTTTTGTTATAATTTTTTTATAAATCCGGCACATTAGAGACTCTTTTTTAGAATACCTGGTCCGCGAGGGGTTGGATTACCGTATATTTCGTGTGTCTCCTCTCGCTGGTTTGTTCTTTTGATAGACCGGTTTCGGCTGCCAGCCATCTTCAGGATGCCCGAAAAACATCCAAAGTGCCAAAAGTGACTAACACCGCTACTGAAGATGGCTGGCAGCCGAAACCGGTCTAGCGAAAGACCAAACCAGCGACAGGAAACAGAAACACACGAAATCTACGGTACTCTTTCATTGTCGCACCTAGGAATTTATTTTCTATGTATCAATGAACGTCCGATATTTGAACTTTTGATTCGGGTACTTCGTCTACCGACGAAGCATGCGCATTTTCAATAACGCATATTGCGATTAACGTCGGATATACTCGCCGCACCTTAGATTCAGTGTTATTCTGTCTCCTCTCGATGGTTTGGTCTTTCGCTAAACCGGTTTCGGCTGTTCGCCATCTTCAGTAGGAGCGTCGCTCACATCGGCACTTCCAACCCCCCGCAGACAACAAAAACAGGTATTCCAAGCTACTCACAGTACAGTATATTATTGAAATAAAACTATTATTAACATAGTGCTAATGACCGAGACTGAAATTCTGAGCACGGTGAATTGCACGAAAATATTTGAACGCCTAAACAACCACCAGCTTAAATTAAACTGGGTCAATATTGTCTTAATGATTTCAAATGTTTGAGCAAACGTTTCCACCAACCAGCTAATGAAATCGGGAGCATGCAAGAGGAGTATATATTCAATATAGTCAGTTGTCATTCGTGTCAACATAATTTTACTGTAATGCCTGTTCTCGAATTTTATTTAATGATTTCGGCTTGTGTAGTTGACAAACTGCTAATCAAAGGAGGAACTATCGAAAATATATTCAACACGAATACAGGTTTGTCGTTTCGTCTGACGAAAATTCGATCATAAGAATATTTCATCGATCCCAATCGAGGTTTCGACGCAACGCGTTCGTTCTCGACCTGTTTGTGGTGGTAAAGTCAGAGGAAGTTTTAGGTCTAGACGGTATGCTAAACCCGAAACGGTGGCGTATTGTCACATTGTTGTAGGCGGCCCAGTAAATTGATCTTGAACTCGGCAACTGTTTGTCAACAATTTACCCAATTAGCAGCTAACAGTTAACCGAGTCACTCAGCGTCTTCTTTGACCGAGAGACAGAAAATAGAGTACAAGGTAGTGGGGAAGAAAAATTTTTTTTTGTTCAATTCTCAAGTTAAAATTTAACCCCCAGCCAATTGGTGCTTGTCCGGCGGGGGCGGAATCTCGGATCCGAAAGGGGTGGAAAGCGCCGGAATACAAAGTCCCACCTTAACCCAGTTTCCAAGACCCTAGACAAAATATACTATATTAAAACATTCGGCGCCATTTCAGAGAATATATAAATACAAACAAACGCGTTTGTATATTTTAATATGTATTACGCCTACGTATGCGTAATATTTATCAATATGAATTCACCGGAGAAAGTTCAATATCCTTCGGTCCCCGGGTCTATACTTCGGTTCAGATGAAGAGAGAGGTTGTAGAATGGAGTCTTAAACGGGCGGCTGTGGCTTGCCGACGAATTCTCCTGTATATTGTCTGGCGTTTAAATCGCCTTATTGCCTATGCATAGGCACGCGCGACGTGCGGACGTGCGCAAAGGGCGGGCGCGCCTGTTCCGCACCGAGTGGCCCTGTCATCGGAGCCGCGACCGATTTCCAAACTTGAAACATCAAGTTTTCACACGATTTTCGTAATTTATGGTACAATACGAATGCGAATTATTATAAAGTCAACAGCTTGCGTGCACTTAAGTGCAGGTAAGGTGAAATATAGATACCCAGGACTTCGATTCGCATAACAGGTGCTACTGCATCTGAACAATTTTGGACAATTGATTATACACCACCAAATTTTCAACCTCTCTCAACCTCCGCCAATAAATACGGAGGGGTCCAAAAAAATGTATCCACTGTTTAAAAGTCCATAACTTGCAAACTAATTGACGGAGTGACGGAGTTTTTGGACCCCTCTGTATATACAATGTTCTTTTACATTATCCACAACAAATGAAATGAATACTTCAGTTTGGTTGGGAAAATATTTTAAAAACTCTATCAATAAAAATCTCCCAAGCAGTTATTTCGGGAGAAATTGTTCGAGCTTAATGGCAATAAATTAATGTGCTAATTTACAATGTAGAGAACCTTATTTAAGAGTAACTCCAGAATACTAAAATTCATCAATATCTTAAGAGTTTATGTAACAAATACCGTATGCAACTGCGGCAGGAATTGCCGAATATTGCCTATAATTGTTAAGTAAAGCAATATCTCAATGTCAATAAACCTTCTGAGGGGCTAATTACGCCCGACAACTCCGTTTAATTATCCAAAGTCGAATTATTAAATCTCAACATGGACGGCGATCGGAATATGCCGCGAACAGGTCAGAAGAGACAATTAAGCGATTGAATACGGCGATAGCGGTTTAAATTATAGTTTTTAATTTATCTAAAAAAGAAAATTGGCTCGGATTGGAAACTGGAGGTGGCTTTCGTGCTCTATTCGCCGCCGTGACCCAATTTCAGAATTTCCTGAAACAAGGTTTCGATACCCGGCCGCGGGAAGGGGGGGGGGGCGGCAGAATTTAAATGGTAAATTCGGACTATGAAAAAAGACCGTATTTTCCGCCCGTTTTTTTTCTCCCGGAGAGTTAAGTATCGTTTTACATGTCGCAAACTTTATGCGCCGATATTTTGTAGCCGATTTCAATACTGAATCAACGCCGGGGGGGGGGGGGAGTGCACTTCGAACATGTAAACTGTTTCGAACCCCAACAGTTTGTTGCACTCGTTAGGTTCAGGTTTCTGAAGACATTTTTACGATCCATTCCGGATGAACGTAAAGCATCTTCGCCAGCTTGCAAGCATACATTTGCCAAATCGTTGTAACGGTAATGCTTATCGAAGTTATTAATAAAGCCCCGATATGATAAAACTATTTTCTGTGATATGACGTAATTTTATCTTATTTCATTTAGCACTATACGGCGTAATGCGCGGGTGATTGTTTATAATCTATTGTAGATTGATATTCAAGTGCTCGACACTTTTCTGCGTTATAACGTCCGAGACTTAAATAACACTTATCTAAATGAAGAGTTGCAATAGTCGATAACCACCCGAAACCTCCCAATGCTTTAAAGTACACGAGCTTACTTCTGGCGATGATTTGAGATTATATAAGCTCTGCATGCAATTTCTGTCATGCGTGTAATTATTCGATGTTATTGGCATTCACCGTCATTTTTATAGCATAATATTTAATAACAGTTCACAGACCGTAGGTTTGTCGTGTTTCTGTCTCCTATCGCTGGTTTGGTCTTTCGCTAGACCGGTTTCGGTTGCTCGCCATCTTCAGGATGCCCGAAAAACATCCAAAGTGCCAAAAGTGACTGACACCGCTACTGAAGATGGCGAGCAGCCGAAACCGGTCTGGCAAAAGACCGAACCACAGACCTCTCGCAGACGACAATACAGGTATGTTCACAGAGGTTGACGTAATGAACAATGAATTGATTTGATATACCTGTTTTGTGGTCTGCGAATAACATGAAGATGGCGAAGCCGAAACCGTAACCAGCGAGAGGAGACAGAAACATCACGAACCTACAACAATAAATTGCTTAATAAGACTCGGATCGAGCCCTATTTTTTATCGTTGAGAATACGACACCCGCCGTCATAATACATTCAATGACCGGACGTCAGTAGAACTGGAAATAAAATGTAGACTCCTCCAACGGCCAATATATTGCCGGTTCTAGGGGGTTTGACAGTGGCGGAGAGGGGACTTTTAATAAAGTCGACGAAACGGGACAGATGGCCGGCTCTACCCTGGAGCGATACGAGGTGACAGAACCGATAGAGCGGTACATAAATTGCGGGATAACGCGGTATCGGATGGGGGCCTCCGTAAATTACGGCCCGCACTACCGCCCCGCACGTATCAGTTTATGCCCCCAGGTCCACCCAAAATCCTGGGAAAACGCGATCCGATGTCCCGAAACCGCATCAAACGCCCCCTTTTTTCCGGTTTTCGCCCCAAACCTAATTAGTATGGATTCGCCGTCGGGCCCCCAAATAGAAATTCGGATCACACCCCGGTTTTGCCACCTGTCACTCACACCGCGGCGGATTATAAATTCGGAAGCGGTTTTAAAACATTTTTTTATGAATATCCCATTGAGTTAATTTATCCGGTTTATCCGTGCTACGGACATAGTAACTCTGAATGATGACACTTTTGGCGTGTGTCCAGGCTGCAGAAAATCTCCGTACGCATATATATTCTCAAGACATAATAAAGTCCGTTTCAATAAATCTAACCGTAAGTGTCCAGAAAACGTGAAAAAATAAAATTTATTGCGAGCCCTCACAGGCGAATAACAGTCTTTTTCAAAACAGTTCATAATAGTAGGCTGCGATAATTGAATCAAGTCACTTCTGGCGTTCCGGGCCATCGATTGTCAATTGAGCCTATACGATTTTCATAGAAAAAGAAGGGGTTTAATAACAAAAGCTTTAAATTGGTTATTATTTTAAAGGGCGGTCGTGAGCGATTGGGGTCAGATGGCCGCGTTCATTCCTCAGCATAAATCGTTTTTTGCTCGCGGCGGCCGTCAAAACAGTCCCCGGACACGGTCTGATTTATGTAATTCGAACATATTCGAACAATTAATTTTTGTTTAATTTCGGTTTTTCAAAAGGGCGCTGGCACGAAAAAACAGTCTGTTGGCAGTTACGATATGAATATTTCATTCCGCTCGTCTGGGATCAAAATACGGCGACGTCAAACTAAATTAATTTCTGCTGCGCTTCACGAATTTCTTTCGATAGTTCGCCAAGTGTTTATTCCCCCCCCCCGATAGGTAGAAAGAATAAATTCTCCGAGTTGAAGAGTAGTTTGATTGTTGCTATAGATTGAGGTAGAACTTGTTTTACTGAAGACATTCTATCTGTTATATTGCCATTTGGCAAGAAGAAGAAGGAGAAGGTAAAAAAGTCAGAAAAATGGACAAAATAAGAAGCATTTATAAGACGGGTGAAGAGGACGGAGAAATATCGAGAGAAACGGAGCTCAAGTTATTCAGGGACCGAATCCTTAAACTGAGTCTATGACGTTTATAGTACAGAGAGGATTCCGATAACATATTCCAAGCCATTGACTCAGCTATTTCACTCATGAATTGTCCCAAACATATACATATTTAAATAATAATTACTAAAAAACGACTAAAAGACATACCTATTATTCTATGATATAATGGACGAGCCTTATCAACTGTAGGCCTAATAAGTATTAAATTGAGCTTATAAAACAATTTTAAAAAAGCTGATAACAAGAAATCTTATTAGATGTTCTGGCCACGTATCATTATAATGAAATTTATTATAATATCCAGTATTTGTTAATGCTCTTTCATTATTATAATCAATATTATTTTATCTAAATCACCAAGACTGGGATTTCAGCTTCCGCACGACGAAATAGTGTTTTTCAAAAATTCATTCGATTTTTTAGGACCCTCGCATTAAATTCCGGTTGGCGGGCGATTGGCTTTTGGCTCCGCCGACTTTCGAGAAAGAAAAAACACCACTCCGATCTAAATTCGGACATAGGACCGCAATAAATCCGTTTAAAACGATAAGCTTTCCCGATAAATTCGCCTAGCCCAAATATCAATGTTCTCATTCGAATTTATTAACCGACTGTTATCTGTCTTATTTTTTAACTATTTCAGCGGGCCGCGGTAGATAATGACGCATTTGGAAATTTCCTCGATTACGTTTGTTTCCAACATAAATTGCATTATTGTCTATATGTCGATTAGTTCATGTTTTCTCTATTTTGTACATAGTTTTCCCATTTCAATAGTAAGCGTTGTACGGATAATGCTATTCTGTTAGTTTCGTATCTCAATCTATATTTAGCATTGTTCCCAGTCTTACCAGTTCAATGGATCACACAATTTTAATTTTGCATTGTTTTCTTTCAACAGGCTGAATGTTGATTTTATTTAGTTGCTTATGTATTGTGGAGTTTTGTATGTACGACTGGTCTATTTTGTTCCTACACACTGTTTGGCCGTTGGCTAGTTTTGCAATGTAGGGATTTTGAAAGCTGTGGAATTTATGGATTTTTATTATTGCGACGGTTATTTCAGTCTTAATATTGTCATTGACTCCACCATCACCCTAATCCACTAGTACAAACCCTACCCCCTACATCCCAAACGTTCCTTACAGACGCCTCCAAAGGGAGTGGCCACGCGACCTAAATGTTTAAATAAAATGTTTAAATAAATAAAATTTAAAAAATAATAATAAATAAATTCAATTAAATTAAAAATAATATAAATTAAAAAAGTAATAAAAAAGGGGGAACCAGTGGGTTTCTCCTCTAATTGTTGACTATTGTAGCTAGTGCCTATATAAATTTTGCTTGTTGTATAATTGTACAGTTGTAACAATAAAAGAGTGAAAAAAAAAAATATTGTCATTAATTGTCATTTCAATCCGCCAACGAGAAGTACGCATTGTGCAACATAACGTTTCGGCACGACTTCTCGAATTGCGCCATAGTTCGAATACAAATTGGAGTTTTCTAGTCGGCCCTATCATTAGTCCTTCACACTCGATTGCTGGTCCCTTTCTCCCTGGCAAGAGTAAAAGAAATAACGAGTGTTGCGCCATACATCGAACTGACTCTTAACGGTGTTTTTTCTTTTGCTTTCCCAACGTTAAAATCGCGAAGGAGTGAAACATTTGATGGCTTACAGGGCTCCAGGCAAGACCTAGGCCGGTAATTACGTGCGATTTCACTTGGTAAGAATTTTCACTCCGGCGGAGAAACCACCGAGTAACGCTTGAGGATACGCAGATATCGTTTTTTCCGTCGCAGAACCTTTTGAACCGCTTCCTTTTTTTTCTGGAAACCTTTCAAATTTCCATTAGCTTACTCGAATGTACGACAGCCAGGCGTTACTGGGATAATTCCGGACACATGTTTCAAACTGTTTTGCTCAGTATGGAAAAAAAAACAAATAAATTGTGCGCACCGATGCTGAAATTATAGTCCACGGTTTTGACTCGAGCCAAAACAAAGTACGGGAACTTTATTGCCAAGCAGCCATAAAATTTGGGCGAAAATATAATTTCCTATAACAGTTATTTATATCTCGACTTTTTTCTTTAAAAAAATAAAATAAAAACCCCAGGTTTAGTGCCAGCTCATTAAAACCGCGTGACGTGACCTACAATAAAGTCCATGTTGTATAGGTTGCTTTTCAGTTTCGACGTTGACTTCGAGGTGCTCTCCAGGCCCTGAAGCGTCGAGATATTTTCGTCACGACGCTGGTTTTTTTTCAACAAATATCGTATTTTTTTGTTTATTCCCAGTGTCACTTTCCGCGTTAATCGTGTATTAGCTCGGGGTTGATGAAGGCCCCGAAGACTAAAAAGTACTAAATCAGTAGCCCAAAAATTCACTCCTTCGACCTGAATTGCAGCGATAAAAGAAACTGTTCTCAAAGTGGTGAAATACCCGCTTTTCTACCTTACTTTATTATTTCTTTTTAAGGATTTAGTGTTGAAAGGCATTTCATTTCTTCCGCCGTTTTCAATTTGTTCCGATAACGGTAAAGCGGGCGGTGTAACACTGAAATTCAAAATTTTCCTTATTCCGACTAAATAGTATTTTCAATTGATTGCTTCGATGAAATTTTTTTTGCGGGATACTTTCTAGATATGCATAACGGTTAATTTGAGCTAAACGAAGCGAACATGTACTTTTATTTACATTTTTTCTCTTTTCCTTGAAAACGGTGTAAACTGATGACTTCTTCTAGCCGCTGTCGGACTGTCCTCTAGACTCTAGCCTGAAAGCATCATTCCATCTCTCCCTCACGGTACGCCCCCTGCGGGACGGAGTCGCTTTTCCCGTCGGATACGAAAATAGTGCGGGGAAGATTTGTGACAGAGCGCTTAGTCAGCGGAAGGGGCTCTTTTTAAGGAACGGCCGAAGGTAAACATCTTGATGGAGAACGCGGTTTAAACCGAAAGACACCCGTGACCGGCGGGAGCCCGCGTATAAAATTAAGCCGGCGTAAAGGATCGCTCACCGAATTTTTTTTTTTTTTTAGCTACCGGTATTTTTGGCCACTCCGGCTTACTGCAAACCGCCGCTTGCGACCCAAAAGAAATTCGCTCGACAACAACGGGAATGAAAAAAACAGAAGCTACTGAAGAGGGAGCGAAACATAAACCCATATAGCTCCTTAAAAAAACTAGTAGTCTTCAATTTATAAACAAATAAAAATTATAACTTAAATAAATTGCTAATAATTTGGGATAAATTCAATTTGAGCGATCTGCGATACGGCTAAACAGCAGATAGGGGGATATGGAAATTCATAAGCGTGAATAGATTCTGAAACGCTCCGGTTAAAAATTGTTCCAACCTGAATAATGTTGTCCCACTCTACATTCATTATGCCGCTGAATACCACAATATCGGCCGGCCGACACACGCTACCGTATTTCAAGGTCCCTCCCTCTAGCACACCGAAATAATATTTGTGACATAAAGACATACAATTTTTGGAAATTTGACTTACAGTAAACACTGGACGCCAGGGGACAGTGAAAAGGCTTACGGGATTGAGTTCAGTATTAATGAAGGAATGACTACTGGCTGTGACGTAGAGCCAAAACCGGTCTAGCTTTAAGTCCGAAAAGGGAAGTTTTATTGGAACTTGTTTTATTATTAAAACAACAATAATTATTTTCGTGCGCTAAGGTCCTGCGAAATAAGGGAGTGAAAGAATATGGTGATGCGCCATCATCAGTCATATAACACCTCATAGTACTTGTGCATGTTGTCGATTAAGCATTTTGTCAGCACGTAGTACTCTCTACTCTGTACTATCAAATAGATTCAACGTAAAAATTTCTATTCACAACTAATTCCAATACGCTTTCTGCTATCACGCTGTGGGCCGATTAATAAATGCTCCGCATTTTCCATTTTTAATGTCCCGAACGTTACGGCGTTTCCATTGCCGGGGCGACGAGCGAGCAATAGGTTGTTGGCCAAAAACCCGAAATGACCGGTACGAGTGGAGACCTCGCCTTTGGAATTTCATTATTCACTCTCCATTCAAAGTCGGCAGACACGCGACATTTTTCATAATACGCTCCCCAGCACCTCTGTCCAACTGCCGGTTCAATCCTAAAAATCAAGTTCGGGTTATTTCCACTGTGAACCAGTTGTAGGCTTGATAAACTCGGTATGCGTAATCCGATAAAATTACATAAAAAAATAAATGTCGTTTTTCCTTTACTGGGTTTTAAATTATATATGTATCAGTCTTGCAATATTTGGTCTCCACTCTCGTATTTCATCATACGTTGGACCGCCGTTAGTAGCAATGGAGTTAATAATTTAGTGAGCTACTTACGGCATCCTCTCAGCACTGTATTCTCCGTCAGTGGTTAGTAATAATTCTCCATTGTACTAGTGATATAGCTTCGTGCTCAGTGTGTTAGCAACTGAATATTATTGGTGGTGACCGTAAGATTGAACCGGTCTATAATAGAGTCAAATAGAGGAATTGGGGCTGAAGTGTGGTGATATTCTTAGTTTAAAAATTATTCATTTTTATTATTAACTCGGTTTGGTTCAATGCTGTACCGTTTTCGGCTTTTCGTCTGACGACGACAGTGTTACTGCACCGTCACTGCATGACCTCAATACTCAGTAGAATAAGTGAATAAATGCGACAAATAAAGAAGTATTGATGAGATTCTAGAACGAGCGGCAGGGGAAGATTAAACGCCGCTACGAATACGATTATTCATTACGCCGTTTGGCACGCCATTTCTTCTTTCAAGGCCTGCATCAAAATAGGAAAAGAAAACGGTTATCCTCGCCCCATCTTATTGTAAACTGGCTTAGCTTCATAACCGACGCCCCCGCCCACCACTCGGAGTTCCGCAGCGGAGCAATTATGTAAGTAGATGTTAATTTGATTTTTCCTCTAATTACCGCCAACTCGGTCCCAACGTTGGGGAAGTGGCCGGGATTAAAGATAGAAAAACGAGTTTAACTCAGTTCTACCGGCCCGGGCAATATTCGTGATTACTCTTCCGTTCCGGGGTATCGTCGAGACCAACGCTCAAGGCAGCTCATTTCCTGTTCATTGTGTACAGTGGCGGACAAAAAGTGTTTCATATTTTTTGATGGCAATTGCCCGGCGCGAGTCCACAAATATGTTACTTCCTGTTCTGCAGATATCGCCGGTAAACAATAGACTCCATCTTGATAAGTCTAGACTAATTACACCTCTCGATTATTGTCTAACTTTCGGCCCCTATCAGCTTTAAATCTTCTTTCCTGGACAAGAACAATTAGACCGAGAAGTATTCTCGTAGTATAGTCTATTAATAGCTCGGCAGATAGGCAGCTTTCTCTGGTATGTAATCTAAATCGCACATTCTAAACCAAATTAACCAATTCATAATTAACTAAACTACTGAAAAACCGGACTCCAGGACCCGAAATTGACAAGATAATAATTTGATTATTTATATATTGAAACATTTCTATATTTTAATCATGAAATAATAAATTTCCATTAGGTAGTTCGCGATTTTTTGGGATTACTACATTATTCCATCTACACTCGACGATTTGATTTTATGATTCGAAATCTTCAGTAGCATTTTATAGGTGACATGCTCAAAAGTCTACTGAAGTTGAAAGTTTGGGATACGAACAAATTTTTTATTCATTTAATTTTTTCGACGTTATTTTTCATCGCGTCAATACCACGTCGGGCGGCATCTTTATAGAATTATCGACACGGGCGCTTCCGTCGAAATTTTTGGGCACTTTCGAAAGCACAGTGAAGTGACCGGCCGAGAGAGGCCTACAATGGACGGGCGCGTGTTGCGACTATTTTAAAATTTCGTCGACTCTAAAATCGACGGGGCTGAAGGAAATCTGGCAAAATCTAGGCCTTGGAAAATAAAAAATCGCTCGTCGGATTACGGCTTGCGGTTTCGGCCCCACCGCCGGGAAGCGAGGACGGTAACGGGGACACCGCCACCGCGCGCGAGGTTTGCAACATTTTCACAACAGTCTGACCAAAGAAGTTGGACTTCAATTATAGCCTGTTAAGTGTAATTGTAAAACGGCACTTTGGGCCTATTGTACGGCATAATTCACGGCGCGCTCGGTTCTCACCACCGTTAAAGTCCGAACGCTCGCATCTTCAATCTTCTCCAGTTCAGGAAATATCAGAGAAAATTATATAGAATCGCTCCAGAAATTGTCAATTCTATTTTTATTCATTTTACATCTTAGTTTTGTACCGCACAAATTGTAATTCTCTCAGTGGAATGTGTTCAACAAAATCATATTTAGTTAATAGACCGTGCATAGATGAAATCTGTTTTTATGAAGGTGAGTTAAAGTATGAAAACGTAATTTTTTAGAAAAAAACTAAACATGATTTCACCAAAATTTCGAAACTCTCCGGAGTTTCCAAATGTTTCCAAGTGTGAATATCGACTAAATATAAATATACATTCTTGAATCATTGAAATAAGATAAATTATAGCCTATTATACAATTTTAGGACGTCGTGGACTGAATTGAAATCTCCGATAAATGTAACCCTTCCGTCTTTCCATTCATATAAAATAAATGTTATAATTGCGGTAATTATAAGGATAAATGTTATTTTGAGTAGTTTCAGCGTTTTCGACTTACATTAATAAGAAATATGGGAAATACGGTTGTTTTTTTTATTTCAGTCCGATCATAAAGTACCTGAATATCCGTAGGGGGGCCTAGCGTTGCTATAAAAAGCGCTATTTATCCCCTTTCCCCGAGTGAAGTACGAATAAAATTTTTATATTCCTTAAAAAAAAGAATATAAGAAAAAATATTCCAAATCAAATTTCATTCCGCCGGGATAAACTGAATAATATTTCTGAATAGCCGATTACCCTTTAACAAAAACTCCAAATGAAGAGCATCGCGGATATCCACTCAGAAGATTAGCGCGTTGGGAGGAAAACACATCTGCCGCAGTCTAATTAACGCGGCACAGAATTACAGGACACAAATGCTAACGGAATTAGACCGAAGGACTTATATATGAAGATAATTGGGAGGATTGCCACAATAAATTATACCCAGTTGGTAACATCTTGGAAATATTTTACACCTTCATTGATTCATAATTTTTATCATAATTTTAATTAATAGAATTTAGCATTCTTGAATAATAAAACGTCATCTCTTTACGTGATCAGGGTATGTCTTAACTGGGTGAAACGATAAATAACATTCATCAAATAAATATTGTTATTGTAGAATAGAAATTAAAATTTCCAATATACCTATAACTGACTATAGAGTTCATTTATGAAGGGCGTTAAGACCGAGGTTACGGTCTTCTAGTTTTTAAAGCATAGAGTAGAAAACGCGATTTTTTGTAAGTCCTTTATTTGTTGAAAGTAGTCCCTTTTACAGTTTATTTACAGAATTTGCAGCCAATTCATTGTATTGGGAGCGACGCGCTACTGACGATGGCGAAATGTCTGACTCTCATTTAACGAGACCCTCCAGATCTCAAGAATGCGTATTAATAAAATGCTCAATACAGACTTATTATCAGAGTCGGAAAACTCTTATCCGCTCTATTTAACGGACGAATTTAAAAACCCGAAATAAGAAATCGAAGCACACATTATGCCGACAGCATCCCGAACATGAAACTCTGTTGAAATTTGATTTGAACAAGTTGCGGTTTTAGTTGTAAAATAGTCGGACACGGCCGGGAGAACTTTTTTCATCGCCGGCCCCAATGATGAATGGCTGCGGATCGCATAAATCTTTAACGCGCGTTGCCTCCCCCCCCCCCATCATACTACTCGGCTCGGAACAGCGTTACAACCCCGCCTCCTCCCGCCCTACTCCGCGCCGTAACATCTCCAGGGATCGCGAAGAACAGTTTCCGTTCTCTAATTTGTTTGCTATGCCCGAATAAGGCGCTCAAGAATTCCCCCCGCTCACTGCGCCTTCGATTCTCGGGGCCCGCGGGAAATTCTCGGCAACGATAAAAAATATTTCGAAACTGCCGGAGGAGGACGGGGAATTTTCGAATCCGATTCCCTACGTTTCATCACTCCTATCGAATTGGTACGAAACTTAGCGGGAGACCGAACTTTCTGACGTCCGACCAATTCATTGCACCTATTAATAGTAAATGTTTAAATGTTTGCAATATTCTTAACTTAAGAAATACTCGGTTACTGACGAAGGATGAAGACGGTACGTATTTTAATTTTTGTCTTCCAGGTGTATAGGAGTCGGTTAGATGAGTTTAGCAATAGGTTGAGGTTGGCTTAAACAGTGTCAACGGGAAAGTGGTTATCGCGAACGGTGAAGGCCGGGCGTTACATCACATCACCGATGCGACGCTGAGAGCCTCTAAAAACGGTCAGAAATCAAATTTCCGTTACTGTCGTTCCTACCTTGACGCGTAGCCCTGACGACGCTCGAAGAACAAACGTTCGGCCGTTGATCTCCGTATGCCGGCCGCTCAGACGGGTCCCTCCGCTTCGCCCTCGTCTCTGTTGGAACACTCCTTCGCCTTCCGCTCGACTCCCGTTGGCATAAGCCCCGGTTGCGGGTTGGACGCGGTCGCGACGACGCGGGTATACGGCGGCCCGGTATCGACAGCGGTGTTGGCGGTGCTCGCGCGACGGTAGCTGGAAGCCGACTGAGAGAGGGGGCCGAGGGCAGCGCGGGCGCCGCGACGCCCGGAGCCGAGCTCGGGCGAAAAAACACGGCATTGCCCGACCCGAAAATATGGCCTATTTAAATAGAGGCAGAATCCCCCTCCGATACTTCGCACCCGATAAATAACAGGGGGGAGACCCTGTAAATATTAGGTTACCGTATAGTTTATAGCTTCGAAATTTGGGAATTACGATATTTTTTTTTAATATTACGGAAAACCTTTGTGTGCCGACCAGTTTTTAACACGCCCTTGTAAATAAACGGGGAAAGAATGATATATTTATTTATGTTAATACTTTATCTTACCTAATTAATGTACAGTCGATAGTTCTTCATCGACACATTGTTTTTAATTTTAATACAAAGACGTGGCTGTCACACATTTTCCTGATGAAATACGTTCCGAGTAATCGATTATAAGAAGATATTGTGTGTACAAGAGTATTTCTAATTGTCACGCATTACCTCCATTCTGAAATACTAGTTGTAATTAAGTTCTTAGAGAATTACTTCGTCAATTTTTTTTTAACTTTTTTTATTTTGCACAATCAACTTATACAGTATAGGTTCAATCGATACATGTGTATTTTTCGCGTGTTAGTCTCGGTAAAGAAACCACCCAATGATGGCGCTTTTGACATGATTTAACTACTGCCCGAGGTGATCTCTTGGCCAGTGGCGTTTAAGCCGTCGTGGTGGGGATAGTGGATGGGTAGAAGAGGAAAGGGACTGAACGAGTGGGTTTGGATGTGGAGAGAGGCGGGAGTGGAAATTAAGGAAGCGTGATTTTGCGACTTCGTCGACTGTCGGTATGTTGAGGTCATTATGGATTGTTCGGTTAGAAACATACCGGGGAGCATTAAGGATGGTACGAAGGACTTTTGACTGGAATCTCTGGATGCGGGCGATGTTGGATTTCTTGGCGGAACCCCATAGTTCTATTCCGTAAGTCCATGTTGGTTTTAAAATGGATTTGTATATTGTCAGTTTGTTGTCTATTGAAAGTTTTGATGTCCTTTTCAAAACAGGTCTTAGCAGTCCAAATTTGCGGTTGAGATCTGTTCTTTTGAGTCGCGTATGGGCAATCGTCAATTTAAAATGCAGTAATAAAAGAACCTAAGAATCAATGTTGCAAAAGGCTTAATGAGAGTAGGTTATGAGGAAAGGTAGAAAATTATATAGCCTTGTGTGATTGGAACCGAGGCCTGCTCAACCTGCCAATTTGAGTATCAAATCGAAAAAAGCGTGAATTTTCTAAGGACTGGTTATTCGGTGGTAGCGAGAATATTTTTTTTCCACGAACGCCAGTTTCAGCTCATTTAGACGTCGCCGGGTTGTCGATATTGCCGAGAATTTATTATTTGCATCCAAGTGCTGTCCTCCGGCGGTGGGAGAAATTATGAAAAACTAAAATGGGCGTCACGCCGGCGAAGGTAAGTGGACCATCCCTTTTATTTAACAGGGTCCTAATTGGTATTAATGATTGCACCAGAACTTGCCCTCGAGTCTCGTACGGTACCCCTCGTACCGCGTACAGCGTACAGCCAGCCTGGTACACACAGGGACGACCGCAATTTCGGGTTGTAGTATGGGGGTGTGTATGAAATTATATTAATCGGCCCCTCGTCTAATTTGCGCCCCTGCATTTAGCCAGGGTCGCTATTTTTCACGGAGTTTCAGTGCGGAGATTTTTCAAGTGTCGCGCGCCTCCCTGCGCTTTATTTCCAAATATTTATTTCTAGGTATTTTAACAATGCCCCGGCGTATAGTAAGTTATTAAAGTTGTTACTCTATTTTTTTATTCCTCGTGTCTTGCTCCTATGCCGGACTTTATAATATTCGAGCGTCCCACGTATATTAGATATTTACCTGCATAACATATACACATATATACCCTGTAATCACAGAGAAGAAAAATATGCGACCCAGATTTTAATGTATTATTATTTGTTCATAAAAACGAAGACACAATTCACAATCAAACATCTAAACCAATCAGGGAGAGGCGGATTCTCAAAATATCTGGTATTCAGAAATGGGCATTACAATGTAATTCATTTATGTTATGTAACAGGCGGACAATCGGGGTTACGTAAACAAAAAACAGCGGGTACGGAAACTCGTCGTAATTGGGACGGCCGTTGAAATCACTCGGCAAAAGTACCGGCCGTATATTTATTTTCCGGGATTAGTCCGAGCGCATAAAGAAGTAGGCCCTGGGGGCTCTTATACGGTCTGTGAAGTGTTGGTGGGCGGCGGCAAAAAGTTGGTTAACTTCAACGCGGATCCAGCCTCTGGGCGTACACCGACTATTAGGAACAGGTGGCAATGGAATATCGCTTATTTGGAACCTTTTAATTCATTCTAGTTTTTTAAATCAATATCTGGCAATTCCTAAGCATTAAGTACTGAAGTAATTAACTCCTCTTTATCTTGGGCTTAATCTCAATATACTCCCAGAAGAAAAAACCCGGCTTTTGTCACGAGGCCTCTTCTGGCTTCATCATTCATGTGATTCCATTCTTCCACTTCGGCGCATGCGCACAAGCGGTCCTACATGAACGGATGAGCACTGAGCCATGCTGTCCTGTTATAAGGATCAAGCTCATGCTCCACTCGGATGACTCGGAAGGCTGCAAGGGATGTCTCAATTAAAATCATCATTTAGGCTCTCATAACTCAATTTTTATTCATGATATGTAGACCATAAATATTGCAGTACCAATTTCAAATGATTTGTTTAAAAACAATTTGAATCTGGGTATTGAGTTTAGATCCTTGAGGTCGTAAATTCTCTTCACTGCTCGGGCTCCAATTTGCGCGTGCTTTAACTTTGTATCCTTACAAAACATGCTCGTGTACATTTTTGCAGGGGGAAAAATATGCTTTAGGCCCCTGTAAATGCTACTGCCCATTTCGGAACGTTCCGACCCTAGCTGTAGCTACCGATAATCCGACGGCGGTAGGGGCAGCGGGGGAGGGAGGAGGGGTTAATTTTAATGGGATACATATAATATAATGGGAAGCCATTACATTAGCGAACCATATTCTTGACTCTAGCCCCCGTCCTCGGCTTTTATACCTCCTTTGAAAGGGATAAGGCACTCCCCCGGCACGTTCTCATTATGCTAACGGCCGGCCCTTATTTCATAGACAGTAATTTTGCAAACTAACTCCGCACAGATACACACGCTCCGCCAAAATATACCGCTGTTGTCATAACCTCCGTTATTGGCTCCTTTGACCCTTCAGAGAGTCAACTCCGACCTATACGGGGGTAAAATTACAACTTAAATGTACTTATTATGCACCCTCCCGGTTCGGCCTAAATGTTTTGTAGTATTTTTACGACAGGCGTGAGTATCATTTATTGTAATTGGATGGGAATATTTTCTTTTTTTTTTTTACCTTTATTATTTTTGTACAATCAACTACGTATAGTTATGGGTACAACTGATGAGTGTCTCGATAAAAGAGACCACCCAATGATGGCACTTTTTCCACATGAACAGTTTATGGCTTCGGGCTAAGAAGATCTCTGGGCCGGTGGCGTTTGAGCCGACGCGGGGGAGATAATGGATGGGAAACAGAGGAAAGGGACTGAACGAGTGGATTTGGATGTGGAGAGAGGCGGGAATGGAATTTAAGAAAGCGTGATTTTGCGACTGTCGGTATGTTGAGGTCATTATTAATTCTTCGGTTAGAAACATACCGGGGAGCATTAAGGATGGTGCGAAGAACTTTTGACTGGAATCTCTGGATGCGGGCGATGTTAGATTTCTTAGCGGAACCCCATAGCTCTATTCCGTAAGTCCATGTCGGTTTTAAAATGGATTTGTACATTGGAAGTTTGTTGTCTACTGTCAGCTTTGATGACTTTTTCAAAAGAGGTCTCAGCAGTCCAAATTTGCGGTTGAGGTCTGTTCTTTTAAGACGCGTATGGGGGTTCCACGTGAGTCTTTTGTCTATGTAGAGTCCCAGGTAGCGAGCCTGCTGTTGGGTGGGAATAGGAGCATTGTTGAACTGAAGAGGAGGGCAAGGGTGTGAAGGTGACGTGAGTAGACTTAGAGCTATTCACCTTCACCCTCCACAGTTTGCACCAGGACTGGATGTTGGAAAGGTGCTCTTGGAGTTTGCTAGTTATAGTTGAGGGATTTTTGTCGGATGTGAGTATGCAAGTGTCGTCAGCGAATGTGGCGAGGACTTAAGTATATCGGAGACATATATCGTATAGAGTAGTGGGCCTAGGACACTACCCTGAGGGACAGACGCTTCGACCGAACAGTAGTCGGATAGCATGAATATTTTCAAAAATAAAATTGTAGCTATTTGGAAGAGGCTCGTAATTTTTCCTTTATATTTGGTACTGTGCTCAGTCAATTCTGAGCAGATGGTTTAATAATTGGCCGTGAACGGATAGAGCCGTTATGGGACAGAGGTCCCGTAAATAAATCACCGGCGGTCCGTGTTGACATCATCAACTTACCCCATATTTCCCATTCAATATTCAATACCGCACGAATCGGTCCGGCCTCCACCAAATAACTGATGCTGGAATTATGTAAATGCGACAGATATTTAAGCGAAGGACGACAGAACCGCGAGCTCAGTGTATTAATAACAAATTGGGTAGAAATAAGATGTCCTTAAATGAGGTATTTGTTCACAAAACATTCACTTCTTAACTATAACTAGTCGCCAGCATCTGTCTTATTTGGTTCTATCGTAGACCGATGTCTTACCGATTAAATAACTTAATATGTAGTCTTAAGTAGTAAATAAAAATATACCTAGCTTTTTGATTCGGTATATTGATATTGGCACAATGAAAAAAGGATTTTGTGAATTTAAATATAACGAATATTTGAAAATATGTTATTTTGTTCTTCCTGAAAACATTTATGTTGCCTTTTTGCAGAGTCGAACGTCAACAAACGATTCAATTATAAGGTCCCTGTGACGAGGATTCTCAATTTATTCCGAGCGGGAAATCGGTCTCCGGTATACGCAGGAAAAGTGTAACTTCCAGATTTCAAAGTTAAAAAGTCGTTATAAAGTTAAGTTAAACCAAAACTGCGGATTGTAGAAAGGCGACGGGGGTGGGAAACCGACTCCCTTTGCCCGATGAAAATCGGAATACCAAATCTAAGACTTACAGTTTTTGAAGTAAAAACAATTTCAGTTCAAAACGCTCTAATCTTCCGATGGTGAAACAGAACTATTAATGTTCGGGGCGAAGTTGGGAAAGTTTTGCAGCCATCGGCCGGCCAACGAAGCCATTTCCTCCGGCAGTTTTAGCCCGGGCTACGAACTGTGAATATCCGATACTCACGAAGGTGTCGGTGCAGCTGTTCCCAATCTTTAAACGACCACGATTATCCCATGCCGTAATGCATTAGGTCGTTAATTTGGTCACGTCACTATGTTCTGTTTCTTCAGCGTTTCCACCATAAAAGCGCAATTGCAGATACAACAGTAGGCTATATCGAGTAAGACACAGATAGGAGACAATATAAATACTGAGAAATAACAACAAATACTAAGAAAAAAATTATTTTATTAACTACAGGAAATTGGTAAAAAATATTTTAGAAACTCAAATAAGTAGTGTGGATTTCGTGTGTTTCTGTCTCCTCTCGCTGGTTCGGTCTTTTGCTAGGCCGGTTTCGGCTGCTCGCCATCATCAGTAGCGGTTTTAGTCACTTTTGGCACTTTGGATGTTTTTTGGGCATCCTCACTGCGCTGTCACTGTCACTTTTGTACTGTTGGTGCGGAAATATACTTAACTAAAGTTCGTTGGGTGCACTTGAGTGCGAAAAGTGACTAACACCGCTATTGAAGATGGCGAGCAGCCGAAACCGATCTTGCAAAAGACCAAACCAGCGAGAGGAGACAGAAACACACGAAATCTACGGTATTCCAACCCTTCGCAGACCACAAAACAGGTATTCTAAATCAAATAAATAGTGTAAAACATATATATTTATTGACAGTGATGAATTTTTCATATATTTCCTGTATTTATCGATTCGGCTTGTTTTTTTTTATTAATAAGTAGTAAATATCAATAGTAAATACCTTAAAAACGATATTTTATTTATTGTCAAGTTCCAGTCACGGAATTGTAACGATATGTATTCAAGACAGGATTAATATTTTTATCATAAGTGTAATGAGTTAAATTTGGGCCAGAATTGAAACATAAAAGTCTCCCTTCGTTTTTGATCTATTCGGTTGGTTGTATTCGTTAATAATACTAGCAATGGTGTCGCTATCGGCCCTATAGCGTTTAGTGCAAGCGTGGAGACGAATAATGTCGTCAAGGGGGGGTTCGGCTCCCATTTCCATTTACCGCCCCCTGTATTGGCACGTCTGGATATTAAACTGTCTGCTGTTGGGGCCACCCCCCGCCCTTGTCGTTTTCATTTATCATAATTGTGCACCTCTTCCGACCCCAACCATCCCTCCTCCCACCCGACAAGCTCCCAGTAATTGGCCTCTACTTCAGCTAGGTCCTTTTCTCTCCCTCCATTCTCTCCCTCTCTCTCTCGAAGTTTCAGCGTTCTATAATTAAACTGCATCAATTCATCAATTGTCCAACGCCTTCAATTTCGATGCGATATATACTCCCTGCCCTTCGGTCAACTGAGGTCGAAGTGCACTCGAGTGCCCCCTCCCTTCCCCTTCCCCTTCCCCTTCCCCTTCCCACTCCACTCAGTCATTCTGGATCTGAAACTTAAACCGATTAAGCCAGTCGGGTGCTCGACCGCTTCCCGCAGCCAATCTAGCCGGCTTGAACCACTTTGCGCCAATAATCGATTGATGAAAGCTTCTTTGCGGTGCTTCACTAAGACCTAGGAACGTGTGTAGTCCGTGTACATATTAAAACGTGTTACACTCCGAACAACAAGGCATGAAAATACGCATTGAACAAGCAAATTTGGCCAATTAGGACCAGTTTTCACGTATCCAAGATGGCAGCTGCAAACGAAGTTAGAAATTGTTAATTGGCGTCCTCATTGGCGTAATTACATTACAATTAATCCTACTTGGGCGACAAATTTCCGACAGAACGTACAATAACAATAAATAAATCGACATAGCATTGATCAAGATGGAATATAATATACAAGCACATAAGAATATAAATATATAAGTTGAACAAGAAGTAAAATTGAATAAAAAAGAGATAACTGAAACTGGGCGAAAAGCCAAAATTCGTAGAGACAGAAAATTGACGGAAACTTTAGTTTAAATACATCATGAAACAAAGTTTAAATACGGCACAATGTTCGTATTAGGATTTTTATCTGTAGGAACCTGTCCAACCAGTGATTGCGCAATAATCTTTCTTCTTCGCTGTGGCCAACCGCACTTTTCTAAATTCTAGTTTGGACAAATAGGATTTCTATAGAAAGCTGATAAGGTTTGAGATCGTGAAATCACATCGGTTGGTCTCAAGTGAGTGTAATAAGTGATGTATCATATTCTGCCGGTTGGGAAGTGGGGCGGAGTCCGAGGGCGAAAATTACCAGTTTGGGCCAATTAAATACACTGCCGCGTTACGCTCCGGCGAGGATAATTCGGGGCTTGATGGTAGGGGGTTGGCGGGGGGTTGGTGGCGGTATGCAAACGGGGGGGGGGGGGAGCTCCAAACGAAAGAAAGGCAAAGTGACGACGCTGTGGGCCCGCTGACTGTGCACACCAATTAACGGCGCCGTGTCTCTGAGAGGTGAAGAGCGGTTGGGAGAAGGGTTGGGCTTTTCTCCTCCGCGCCATTTCTCTCTTAATTAAGACAAAAGCGTCCCGCTAATTATTTGCCGGCGTGCAAACAGTGCGGGGGGGGGGCGGCGGACACACGGTTATTATTTAAGACGTTTAACGAACCGAAAGAATTTAAAAGATAGACACGCGGGCCGACGGTCTAGAAAGAGAGAGAGAGAGTGCGCGCCCCATCGGACACGGCAAAACTCAAATTTAACGGGCCATTTAACTTGATTAAACAGCTGTTCTCGGTGAGCCCGCCAGAACTAATACCACGGAACTAGTGCCACGGAAAACGAATTCCGCCGGAAATCCAACCTGGCCGTACGTTAGTAAAAAACCCCGAGTTAAATCCGGTTTCCGGATCTGGCACGGGGTTCGCCGTCTGAATTCGAATCCTTGTATCCGGGAAACAATGTTCAAACTCCTCCAGTTTTATTTATTAAACTTACTTATAAATGTAGTGTTGTCTGAAACAATTTTTTGGCCGTAAGAATTAGAAACGATGCTCCAAGCGATAAAGATAGGCAAAATTAGAATTCACGGATACAAATAAATAAATTTAATTTAACCCTCTATGGGCCCGTGTAACTTTCAGGTCACATTTCAATTTATCGAGAATTTTACCAAATAATTATAGCTTTTTTCGTGAGATGGCGGATAAATCTTAATCCTATAACGCTGTCTATACAACCAATATCAATATCAATTTTTTTTTCTGCTGATTTTTCGTTCCCCCAATTTTTTTGGATTTAAAATAAAAATTCGGCCCATAGAGGGTTAATTTATCGAAAATATTTATGCTACGTCCATACATAGCATAAAAGAAAGAAGTTGGAAAAAATATTATTTTGTAAAATTATTTTGCGACCGTTGTATTTATAAAATTGGTGTTTTATTTCCGATTGGTGGTGTAATTTCCGATTACAAATAGCTGATCATATGAGTTTTTGAAAAATAATCCCCAGCATATTTACAAGGGAAGAGGTCGTCATGACTCGCATTACCGACAATGGAAAATGAGCACACCACCCTACAAGAGCTAGAGGGATCCCAGTTGGGGAAATATCATTTGTATTTTTCTCCTATTTCTGCATCCAGTTTCGTCCCGGACTCAAGCCGAACTGGGCGATAATAAAATGAAAACGCGAATGCGCCATTGTATACAATATAACACTTAGTAGGCGTCCGTCTAACCTGCCGTTCTCTAAAATAAGTTATTATTTCGCCGTAACTGAAATTGAGGAATATTGCATTCGCGAACGTTCATTCAAGAAAGGAGACAATTTGTATAAATTGTGCCGAATATGTCACTTTGTCTAATATTTCATGTCAATTATAAATTGTTCTCTCCTAGTACAATGGCATTGCAAATTTACACATTTCTGCGTTTAAATGTTATAACATGCCGCCAATTAAATATTTGTAACACTAATAAACATATTACTAGTTTAACATAACGGCGAGAGGAGACAGAAACACAAAAAATCTACAAAAATATTACTCGTGCGAGCACTATCGCTCGTTTCTGTTTTTTGGGCTAACATGACACTGAGTACCTCAATGAACCCTACTGAGGATATTAAATTAATTAAACACAATTCAGATTCTAATATGTCAAATGTCCAAGACTTAATTTCAACTTCAAATGTAAGCTGTTTCGCGGTCAGAAATGCTACAGTTGAACAGTGTTCGAACTACACGCACACAGAGAGCGGGGTGGATTTATAAGCTACGCGTTTTTCAGAGTTAAACGGGGGAAAAATGAGACAACCTTCACCGAGGCCCGGTGAACGGGGCTTGGGGATTTTGCAACATGGGGGGGGGATATTTTGTGACTTTCGCGCGGACAAACTGGCAACATGTCAAGCATTTTACGCTCACCGCCGGTCTATAAATGGCTTAGAATTGTCTCGTGGGGGACAACATATCTCTGTTTTATTATCGCACGTGCGACTCCGCCCACCGAATCCCCCGAACTGTCTTAGGCCGGCATTGAACTCATTGAAATCTAGAACACAAATCAAAATTATTAACTCTCTTCGATGTATCTGTGAGGAAGTTGTTCCGCGAAGTTTCAAATTATGAGGAGCACTATGCTTCGAGGCGCTCTTCCAATATATGTCTACTACCGAGAAATTTTCGCTCCAGTATTTATTCTACCAAGAACGTGTACATTGAAATATATACCCAGGTTTCCAATTTAGGTAACTAATTAAAGATTTTCTTCATTTTTGATAATCCATCTTTCTATTGGGGACCGAAATATTTTTTTCGCGTTGAACGATGCCTGATAAAAATTTCACGAATGTTTTCGATGATTTAATTTAGGCTCGTAGGTACATTTACAGGCTATGCAGTGTCAAATACATCACATTCAGAAGAATATTAACACTTCACAATGGTCAAATACGCCTACATGTCGTTGGATTTCTTCCATCGTTTGTTTCGTTTTACCACGCATTTTGAATTTCTGATTTAGTGGGAACAGGAAAATTTATTCCAACCTCCATTTCATCGCCACTACCTACACCAATGAGATTTACTTTCAAAGTGCGCACAAAATCCGAGTCTGCACATCCGAGACGCGAAATATTTTAGTGTAACGCGATTTTTGTTTCGTGTTGAAAGAAACAAACGTACCTGAAAGTAGATAGTATTTTGTCGGGACCAGAATATTAATTTGTGTTAAATATGTTTTTCACGGTAAAACTTTTTCATTTAGACGGAAAGCCCCGAAATTTAGCTATTTTTTTGGCTTTATCGAATACGTGCTGATGTTATTTGGCTGCGAATGCGGGTTTGGCAATATTAGATATTAGCATTGTCAGAAAAGTTATGCAAACCCCCTCTCACACAAAAGCCGTCCACGAAGCTTGTGATCTTATTTCGCGTACTCCTTTTAATATACTGATATGTCCCGAAATACATATATAGGATATTTCATTCGAATCCTTCTTTTCCTTTGATGTGTACGTTCCTGGCTAAAAAAATCAAGGCCCGGGCTGTACCGGAATTTCATATCGTGTAGTGCCAGAGTTCCGACAATGTATGCTTACATTTGCACCATTCCAAAGCCAATTAATTTACATTTCTAAAAAAATTAAATAAAACATTAACTGCATTTGTTCCTCTAATCGCACTATTCTTATTTTCCGGTCACTTCTCAGAGCAACAGGGGGATCCCTGCCCTTTAATATGGTCGACGTTTTGTTTTCCCAGACAGTTGGAAAACAAAAAATCTAATTGCAATACTGGATTTAGTGGACCCCATCGTTTAAACAGCTGTAATTGAGGAAAATATCGGTCTCACCAGTAGACAGTCGAACACTTGTTCCTCAATGCTTTGCGCCACATCAATTGCCTCAAATTTTAGATGAGAATCCAGCCAATGGCCTCATAATGCAATTTCAATGGAAAACTGTTCAGCAACTAACTGCTCACAAAGCGATTTCTAATGAATCGGTGAAGTTTTGAGCAACAGTTTCAGAAACTGCGGATGAATCTAAGTATCAAGTTGAATTTGGGTTCTAGGATTAATGGAGCGGCGAACGTATAAATGAAGTCGAGACGCTTGTGTCGTTTATTAAATTGATTCCGAAACAGTTGTCCCGGCAATAGAGTACATGCAACTGGCGACGTCACAGTTTTTTCCTGGGCGGCATTTGCGAATTTCGCCCTCAACAATGCTAAAACCATTCCACAAATTCCAAACTAATTTACTCCATCTTCGTCAGGTAAACTTTTCCTCGTTCCCGGGCAAAGCGCCTTGTCCCGTTGGCGTTGCGCTTACATTGACTTCGTTAGGGACGGTTTTCCTCATTTCCAGGCAAATCGCTTTGCCCCCTCGACACATCGTCGCGAAGTGATATCTTAATCCGGAAAATGCTGGGAATTTATTTTCTTACGAGCTATGCAGGATATTGAATGCAGACTGTAATCACGCCTATCGCGAGGTCCATATTTCTAGCTGGAAAAAGAAAATGGTAGGGGGCGAGGGTCGGTCAATTAAATGGCCGCCACCGCCCGAATTGTGAATAGGCGCCCGAGCCCATACGCACGGCCCCAGATCGGATTTGTAAGTATAATGTTATTTGGCGGATAGACCGCCATATCCCGCGGAGGGCCGGCATTTCCATGGAGTGCAGAGCCGGCGGTTATTCATTTGACGCGGCCGTTATTAGGAAGACGGATCGCCGTGCCGACGGGACACGGCTGTTGAGGATTGCGCGGCTAGGATTGATGGCGCCAACTTTAGTATTGCCCGTGTACTTTGAGAAAGGCCCCTCTGTCTTCGGCCCCGTTTGCGCTTGGACAAATCCACTCCTCTGTGTAAATACACCTTTCCCCGAAAACATCCTTTATCCGGGTTGAACTTGACTTGTTGTGCGAAGGAAAAACGGGACTTCAACTGTAGTTTCAGAACACGCAACTATTTCAGTATAATATTTTAATTAACAAATTTAATACGTGCTTCAGAGCCCGGCCGTGTCGACTAATCTGACCGCCGTGCAGTCTGAATCGACTATGTGCTCCTTTATTTCGTTATTCTTTTATACAATGTAGTATAGGGAGAAGGAGGCTAAACGCAGGTGTCCGCGGAGGGACCATTAAATTTTTATGGGGCAATCCCTCAAAAAATAGTGCTTAGTAGTTTAAAAGAAAGTGGTAAAAATAAATAGTGCTGCAACTCGAGAAATTGTAGGTGCTTATAAAATTCCTCGCATTTTGAGTTTCATTTAGACAAAATCTGCAGAAAACCATTATAATATCGATGACGGGTTAAATTCAATGTTTCAACCGGGACGGTCCAAATGAGTCCGGGACTCAAGTTCAGATAACTGCAAACACCGAGTTTGTAAATTATGAACCCGCAAACCGGACCAAGACTATTGCTCCCTCTAAACGTTCGGTAATAGTCCGCGTAAGTAATTTATATTCATACAACGGTAGATACCGGCTATTGTATATTAGAGAATGGACCGTTCCGCAGGATCCTAGGTAAACTCAATGGTTTATTATTTATTAAGAGGGGAAGCCTTCGGGTAACATAGTTACGCGGGCTATCCGGAATCGATTTGAATAAATTTTTAATTTGCCCCAGGTCACAGGCCCCTTCCTCCCCCCGCCCGCAATTCCAGTAATAGATTACTCATTAATTTAACTTGTCCCACTGTAAAACACCAAGTCTGATTTCTATTTAATTCTAACCATTTAACAACCAAATACAATTTGAATTCATCTTAATTTTTAAAGAAACTCAAAGTGAAAACCATCAGAATGGCCTGGCGAATACTTTAAGTGTATCTAAATCGTAAATTCCACTTACTAATTCCTTAAACGGCATAAGGAAATAATAGATTTGACATTTTGAGCCATTAATTTACTGACGAAATGTAGTGAGAAACCGAAAACCGGTTTGGCATAAGGTCAAATAAGTGAGTGCAGACTCACTCAGAGAGAATGTCGCAAGAATAATTAAGTTGTAGAGTAAACTTGTCGCTTTGCGATAAAAATAGGTAATTAAAAATGACCTTGTATTGTTTTTCATATATACAATGTTATTCAAGTGACCTGGTCATATTCCTGACCTACGGAGGAATGTGCACCTCTACTAGTTCCATCGTACACTAATGGATTATATTTGTTTCTTGATAATTTTCGAAGTCAATGTATGTTCGTTCCGTTGATGATTTTACACGGTGTTTCGTAGGATGTTCTAACCAGTACTTGAATCTCACAAAAAAATGCCGTTTATATTTATAGCGACAAGTATTTACTCATCGGGTCTTAATGACGCAAGAGAAGTCAAAACGCCACACTGCAAAGGAGCCATCCTTTATAGCCCTTCGCCAGGACCAAAAGAACGCTAAGGACGCTGGCATTTTAATTTCCGCTGTTGTAAGGCCCGGAAAAGGAATTTCGAAAAAAAGGTGGGGGGGGGGTAAAGAGAAATGTAAGAATTTTCAATTTAGAGGTCCGACTGAAACGGACTAGGGTTAATTCGTCCCGGTGTCCCGAGAATTCAACCGCTCGTTCCACAAGTCTAAATCGGGAACACGCCGGGAGGGGGTACGGATAGTGACGCTCAAGCCCGATTCGAGGGTAATTAATCTAAAATAGAAATTTATTAAACATTATGACGAAACCTTAAAGTTTGAATGTGCCGCTGCTGGGTAGTTAGAAATACTGGCGTATTTTTCAGTTCGATGGTAGCGATCGTACAGGAAGTTAGAAAAAATTCGAATTCCGGTCGCGTAATTCTTCGCCCAAATGTCGCGTTGTGGCATAAATAGGTGTACAGAGTAATTATTTCAAATTGGCCCAGCCTCCCGTATGTTCGAAGCGTCTTCAATAACTTTATTTGGTGATGAAATTCTTACGTAATTTTTTATTGGGTAGCTTGCATTGTCCTTGCACTGTAAATAACTTCCTGACTTCGAACGTGATAAATATTGTCTACCCTACGACCACTTAGTTTGTAAGAAAACACTTTCATTTGCATACGCGTTTATGTAAGAATCAAACAGAGTAAAATCACAGTTCATACATCGCATATTGTATACAAGAATGAGGTTTACTGTGTACAATTAGTATGTAACTCAAATAACGTTCACGTGTAGCACTGTAGGAATATTAATACCGAGATACTTCGATTTTTTTCCCGTTCGGCCTGTGTATATTTCTGAAGTTTGTATCAACTTTAATTTGAAGAAAAATTATTCGGTTGTAACTCCGGCCGTATCAAGGTATGGGGGACCCGATCCCTTTGGGGAGGACAAGTTATAATTAGGCAAAATCTCATTCCGGCGGTGCCCACTTCTCATTCCCCACCATCTCCGGTCCATCCGGTATTTCCAGTTCTTATTAATTTCTTGCCGCAAATCTGTTTTTTCCTGGCTCGTAGCATCTCGGACTTTTCGCAAGTAAATTCTCCTTTTTTCAGACCCCGCGCGGGGGGTAAACTTCGGCGCCGAGTTGCGCAGCGAGAAAAATTTTTTCGAAATTATTATTCACCGCACCCATTCCTAGCCCCCGGCCCCCGATCCACGACTTCGCAACATTGGAAAAAGGGATGTACAAAAGTTTAACAAAACAAGGGCGCGGAGCATGGAAAAAATTCTGCGAATCGGTTCATTCGCACTACTACAGTGACCTTAGAACTCCTCGAGGTAATATTATTTCAGGTATTGCTTGAAATACTCCCATACACCTGTTTCTTAACAAAACTTGAATATAATGGTCGAAAATAATTCTCAATTTTTTTTTATAATAAAACATGATATAATGATATTAAAATATTAATATCAATTGGGCGAGTGAAGGTTTAATTGTTGTATATTAGTTGAGGATTGAAAACTGTCCAGAAAAACTAAAAATATGAAAATTAGTCTATCCCCCTCTTTTTTGGTTTCCCTTAGATTTGGAAATGTTATTCTGTCCAAAAATATCTAGTTAATGCGTTGTTGAATTCAATAATAAAATAAACTAAGTGTGTCAGCGTTGTTGGGTGTGAGCCTGCTCGGTTGGCCGCCTCCTTTAATATCCCCCTCCCACTACAGAACATCAAGTTACACAATAGATAATAAACTCCGGTTTAAAAGCTTTTCCAAGAAGATATAAGCTGTCTGGCTGTCGACGGTTAGTATTTTACAGGCTTAAATCGTCAGTTGGCTCCCATTAAACATATTTTAGCATTTATAATAGCAGGTGAGCGGAAATTAATTTTAGCATGCGGCTGTACAATCGAGGAACACGCTCAGTATTTCGGTGACGGCCGCTCATGATTCCGGCAAGAGCGAAATATATTCATAAAAATGTCGCCATTTATATTACCTATTAATAAACGATAGTTTCAATTTTTCTTCTCCGCTTTCTGTACTTTTTACTATCGGCGAATTTCGACTCTCGCAAAACCGAGACCGCGAAAAACCTTCGCGCTACACTAAACACAGGTATTTCCGACTCAATAATAGTTAGCGCGAAGTAGGAGTGCCGGAGGAAAACCGCGAAAGAAACTTTTTACGGGAAATGAAAACGGTGTATATAAGGGGTAGTACAAATAAAACCGCGCCCAACTCTGATTACAACTATTGGATCAGTTAATACCGGGGGCTGAGCACCGTCGTAAACATGTTTTAGCGGATTCTCAAGGAAATTCTTGAGAGTTTTGTCAAAACAAAAGAGCCTGCCTTATGTATACTTTGTGTAACTCTTCGTGTCAAATACTTATATTTTATTCTCCTTAAATCGCAAGCACTATTCACCTATTGGGAATGGGCTGGGTGAACACAATTCTTCTGGACCAATGTCAGAGAGTCCTGAGGTTAATTACTCGACATCATATTATGTTACCGATTATGACTATTTTTCACCTTTCAAATGGAAGCATTAATACTCGATTGTGCTATTGTACTCGAGAGTAAAATATTACATACAAAGTATTAGGAGACGCCTGAAAAGGAAGTGGCCACGCGACCTAAATGTTTAAATAAAATGCTTAAATAAATAAAAGTATTAAGTGTACTCAAAAGTAATCAACAATTTGATAAGATGTATTTTGGTCCTGAGGAGTTCTTCAAGAGGGAATCGAAAATTTGCCGGAAAAGTGGCAGAAACTTGTTGATAATATTGGTGAATATATAGTAGATTAATAATTAAAGTTTCTTGTTTAGAAAATAAAATAAATTCCAAAGTCAAAATGTCGATTACTTTTGTGTACACTTAATAATTTTTTTCACTCTTTTATTGTTACAACTGTAAAATGATACAACATTGATATAGGCAATAATTACAATAGACAACAATTAGAGGAGAAACCCACTGGTTCCCCCTGTTTTTTTATTACTTTTTTTAAATTTTTTAATACATAATATTAAAAAATAATATATCATATTATCATAATCTCAATAAATGTGATTATGGCATTAACTTCTATGCTATCTACGTTCTTGCATTCTAAATTGAAAAACCTTTTGTAACTAGCATTGCATTTCAATTTTCTTTTTTTAAAGAAGGTAGATTTTTTCATTCAGTACAAGACGATTAAGATAGTTGCCAAATGTTGAGCCTTTTAATGGACTCTGAATTGGGATCATTAGATGAGCCGTGGTTATTTCATGGTTATCCCTGCCAGCCTAATTGACCCTCCCGAGAACAATATGGTCAAATCGTTGGTAGCCATTTTCAAACGCCGCCGGTTGAGAGGCCCTCGGGTTCCGGCACTAATCTCACGGCCGGATAAATATTCGGACCCGTTCATTTTCGTTTCTAAGTCTCGCTTAAACATGCTTTTTGGCAGGCTTCATCGGCGTCGACGTGCCGAGATGTTGTCGCCCTCCCACCTCGCCGCGGGGCCACTTAGCGTCCACTTCGCCTTGCAGCTTAGCGACCGAAGATAAAAGTCGGACGGAAATATCCGCACGAAAATAACGAGCGGCTCGGGTACAAGTTCGAGCGATTTTGTATTAGCTCCAAAATCTCTGAAGGCGAGGATAATTCACTTGGGGGCGATTCTAATACGTTCCAATATATTGAGCGACATTACTATAAATTAAAAATTCAGATTTTTTCGTTCCCTTTTTTTAGGCTTTCGACCAGGGCCACTTATTTTTAAGTGGCTCGCGGGGGACCAACGACAAGCCCGAACCCACGACGAAGAGGAGTACTTTAGTTCATAATTTAAGGTTAAATAAGCAGTCGGTGAAGGTGAATAGCTCCAAGTCACCTTCACTCTACGTTGACACCCTTGCCCTCCTGTTCTGTTCAAAAATACTTCTATTCCCGCCCAACAGCAGGCTCGCTACCTCGGGCTCTATATAGAGAAAAGACTCACGTGGAACCCCCATACCCGACTGAAAAGAATAGAACTAACCGTTAATTTTGACTCCTTTTGAAAAGGACATCAAAACTTACAATAGACAACAAACTGACAATATACAAATCCATATTCAAACCGACATGGACTTACGGAATAGAGCAATGGGGTTCCGCCAAGAAATCCAAGAGTTCCATTCAAAAGTACTTCGTACCGTTAATGCTCCAGGTATGTTTCTAACCACACAATCCACCATGACCTCAACATACCAACAGTCGACGATGTGCTCATGTGATGCCATCTTTTATCGAAACATTAACGTGGAAAAACAAACATTCAACATTTGTTCCAATAACTATATGTAGTTGATTGTACAAAAAATAAATAAAAAAAAATAAGTAGTCACCAGTCAGTATTGAGAGCAAAGCTTGCACTAACTTAAAAGAAAGAACTGTCTTCTAAGTGGCAGGGTTCCCTTTTCACTACCTCTATTCTCAACACCTTAGTATTTGTGATGGATTTATTTCTATATATGTCTAAATACGTCAACATATTATGTGTACAATTATCAAAATACTGTCGGCTTTAATTCGAAGTTATTGATACGAATGTACGCACTGTGTATTGCTTATTTCTAAGTCTGAAAATAAGTAAGGGGAGTACTTTGGAAACTGTCTCACGTCGCAGTGTTCGATTTGCAGAGAGCGCGGCGTTTGACCTACTGTTGGGGGGGTCGCTACACAAAGCCTACCCCCCGCCCACGCCCCCCTCCAACGAAATACAAGTAGTGATAAGGGAATCGGAGTGTAACGAGTACACGCCGCCTTCTCATGCAACTCCAAACGACTTTCCCGCCTTCTTCCAACCATTAAGATAAGACTTCGCTCTTCACCAGTCGGCCCCGGCAATCGATCAAGTCCCATATTTAACTCCCGGTTGACGCCGAAGTTGTCAATGGAAATATCCATTGAACCGCAATTCGATCGCCCATCCATAAAATGTACATGATGATAATTACGTAATTCACGATGAACCAACGAAATTCATCCTTTAATATGAAATTTAAGGTAAACACGATCAGGTACCGATTACTGAATTTTATGCAGTCATAAAATTGTTCACGTATTGATATACCATATTGATACTGGAATTAAAGTAGCACTAGTAATAGAATTTCATTTCCTTTAGTTTAAAATAACAGATATACATTTCAGAACCAATGTATCCCCTTTCAACTTAATTTTCATAGTAAAGACGTATTGCATTCTGAAATTTCAAAAAAATTTACAGGACGGTCCAGGCGAACTAGATTGAAGGAAAGTTAAATTTTTTAACATCACAAGGCGTTAAAGTATAATTTCTGTTGGCATGAAGTGGCCAACGGCCTAGGAGCTGGTAATGGATCTCAAACACGAACGTCTAAATACACGTTTGAATGATGTATGCCTGTTACCGTTCGTATGTTCTTAAGACTTCAGACTGTAAACATGTTTTGAGGGACACGTTTCCGCTCGACCTCGTGAATTATAAATCGCCGTCGCGGCCGCGGCCTCCCGGCGTCGGCTTTAATTTCGTTTCCGCTTTTCGGGCGGAACATTTACACCGAAAATGCCCGCCGACCGTTTGTTTTCAGGCGCGTGTGGAAAACAGTCGAAGCAAGATAGAAGCGAGGAAGGGGAAAGGGCGAAGAACAATGAAGAGATTCCCGATCGGCGTTTCTTTGATACCCCGGCGTTCGGATGAGGCCCCTACTCCCGCCCTCAAGAAAAGGCCTTTCTCGGCTCTTCTTTATCAAAAATAGAAAATACGAGAGGCAGAGTCCGAATGCCGACTTGATACTTTTCACCGACGAATAAAACATTCCCAACATCAAAGGAAACTTCATCATCCTTCAGGTAGCCGGGTTTCATCTTAATAATATAGGCCCGAAGAAACGGGATACGGGCTCCTGAAATTAATATTTTCCATTAAAAGTGTAGATATTTTACGAAATTGGTAATACCGACGGTATCCCCGATTGTGGGAGATAAATTAAATAATTATTTTATACTATTTCAAATGTTGAGGACATACTTAGTATATAGGGAGGGAACTGAACAAATGTCACACTTCCATAAAGTTAAGTTCCATAACTCCGAAGCGCCCCCTTGAAGAGAAAATATGCCGCAGTTCCTTTGCCCAATTAAAAGGAAGATTACCACTCAAGTCGTATAACCTATTAAAACAACTTTTTACGGCCGTTATTATTCTGTAAAGAACGAATTTTTACCGAATATTTAAGGGATTTGATAAACTTCTGCCAGAAGATTAATTCGTTTCGCCTGCAACTTGACTAGGGCGCCTGGCGTTTTAAATTGAAGTTGTAATAACATATTAATAAATCTTAATTGAACCCTTTCTAAACAGAGTACTAAAGACCCCAAATTTCAGAGCAGTAAAGCAAGGTGCTTCAGACGAGGCCATCGAAGAAGCTCCCTAGTTATATTTACACTGCCAAATAAGCTTTAGAATTTCTTATTATCATACATATTAATAACTAATGTTTATAGGAGTATATTTCTCGTATTATAAAAATTATCAACGTACATTTTATTAAGTATCCTGTCGCAATGTAACTATCCTGTAACTACCTTCGTTTTTATGTTACCTGTAAAATTATAATGCATTTTGCCACCCATTCCGGGTCTGTGTTTACAACTTCCTTTTTTATTTAAACAAAAATTACTCGTGTTCTGTCTAGAACACGTTGCCTGGTACGTCCAGGGTTTCCGGCCGTAATTTTTTTCTCTCTTTTTTTTTACGGCCCGAATCACCGCAATTTTGAAATGCTAGAAGGTGGATCGTAGATCACCTTCGGCCGGGTATTAACGCTTTAATTGGTGGAGTTTTAATAATGGGTTTTAATTTCGTCGAGAGGGCCACCCACCACTCTTATTGGCGGGCGGCGGCTGAGGCGAACGCGCCCACCTCAATAAATCAGACGCTCCGTCATCATCATCATCTCTCTTCTGCCGCGGAGAGATATGAAAATTTTAATTTTGGCACACGGCGACTTCCCCCGCCAGTAATTTATTGGCCGCATATTGGACAAGTCTGCCAATCACAATTGTAATTCAATTTTCTACGATAATACCTGCAGAGTGCGTGGTACTCCTCCCGATCAATCACCCTAAGGATTTATTGTTCCATTACGGAAATCCTATCAGCGACAAGATACCCTGTGTGTTTACAAACAGCTTTGTAAATCGTGCGAAATAATTTGAACATGTGCCCAGAGGGATTTTTTTTACCTCCAATCGCCTAATTGCCCTCGAGCTCGCAACCTTCCGCCTCCCCACAACCGTCAGAAGTATTGCTTTAGTAATTATTACGGCCTTCAAAGTCCGTCTTGAGATGTGTATACATAAAGTAACAGTTAACAGCTCTATTATTATTTAATCTCCCACAGAGAAATAAAATAATTCCAAATTTTTTCCTTTCAAACATGCCTTTAACTTATATTGCTGACAATACTTTGGCGCATAAATACGTCACTATCTGTTCCACTAACTCGGGGCACGATCTCGCATCTCTCGATGAATTTTGCGTATTTCAATTATTACTCCGCGTACTCACCATGGCGACAAGTCAGACACTGATAAAATTAAGAGAAAATCGCTTAACCCTCTATGGGCCCGTGTAACTTTCAGTTCACATTTCAATTTATCGAGATTTTACCAAATAATTATAGCTTTTTTCGTGAAATGGCGGATAAATCTTAATCCTATAACGTTGTCAAGACAACCAATATCAATATCAATTTTTTTTCATTTGTATTTATAGGTTTATAATTGCTGATTTTTCATTCCCCAATTTTTTGGATTTAAAATAAAAATTCGGCCCATAGAAGGGTTAATATAAAAATGTAGTATCTGTTTATATCCGATGTTTTCAATTAAACTGGCCTTAATATTTTATAATTGTGTCCGCAATTGCTTTAGGACAGTTTTTATATTGCGTTCCTAATAATTTACCACAACTATTTCTGTCATAAACACCGAAAATCATTAGCAGTGGACAGATATTGTACGAACGCGTGCTTCTAATAAATTCCGCCGGCTTTCATTTATCCGGAATTGTTTTGTAAAGGAAATTCACTCGTCATTCTCTTAATTGCGCTTAAGCCGAAAAAAAGTCCTACACGGGGGGGGGGTTGGGGGTTTAAGGCAAAGCCGGGGCGAAATAGGACAAAAGAGTAATTTAGTACGCCATTGGAGTGAGAGTGTGTGTTGGTAGGGGGTGCGCGTTCGCGTCTGGGATTGGGCAATAAAGGTTGACAATGGAGGCCCTGGGAACACATGAGCGGGCCTCCAGCCGGGGAGCTGACAGCTCGCGGGGACCTGCTGGGGGAGGGGGGTGCCTCTTAATAATTGATTAATCAGAAATAATTGTCGTCGGCGGGGGTTGAGGGGAGAGGGGGATAACCGGGATTAGGCAGTCTCGAGTGTTGGGGCAAACAGTTTGGGGAACTGCGCCTATAATATTCGTCGATTTGGCACGGACTCAATTCGACGTCGATTAAGTGGCGGGCATCAATAATGCAGGCGGCCGCTACGTTTTGAGAAAATTCGAGCGATCCCGAATCAAGCGACGGTTGAGAGTATTTGGCCTCCCACTTGTCGGAGGTCGCTAGACGAAGGGAACGTTCCTCCTGAAGAGATTAATTCAATAGTCTCCTAGGAATTCCTTCAGTGCATAAATATAAATAAATAATCTATAAGTTAGCGCCAGTGCCGCCAAAAGAACTCTACCTAGGTAGAACATAGGATACGCTCTCGGAAATTCACGTTTTATCTCAATATCAGCGACGTTTGTGGGCCATCAAGATGCCACGTCCCTATTGTATTATAATGTATAATAGAAAAAGGAAATAAAGGAGGAAACGGTTGATCAGTGATTAAACCCTTCTTCGAAACCTTTCCTTACTTATATAATATTTGATAATTTTTTTACAGTATTTGCATCAACAATTGAACCTGTTGATAATATAATTATTGGAAAATTAACCCCTTGTGGTCTATTGTCTTCTTGTTTGTGGGAAAACTGTGGGATGAATTATAGGAGGTGTTTTTCAAAAAAGAAAATTTTGGTCGGTGACTGGCGCAGCAATGGATTTTTGGACTCAAAAGTGTCCTGGATCCCATACCGAAGTTTTGGTGCGGCCTTATTAAGTATATTGAAGAGGGGAAGGACGATATATTCCGTCTCGTGGAGGGGACGTAGAGGATTTCAACTATCTGACAATCACGGGTACAATTTCGTCGAAAGCAAACGTTCAAAATAATAATAAAAGAAAATGGGGACGAATACGGTGAAGTGCTAAATCGAGAAATAAGAGAGAAAGTGGGACAAAGAGAAAAATTCCTGATTCGTGCTGAATATTTTTCCTGTTCCTTCCCACAACTAGATCTAAGACCGAAGTAAAATTTGGTTCAATTTATCATATAAAATTTCGAATAATCCATCATAGTTAAGTTTGGAACGTTATTAATTAATAAAACATAATATGTAGTATGTTATTTTATAACGATCGTATAGTATTACAACTTCAAGAAATATCTCTGCCACTCCCACCATATATCATTATAAATTAATTAATTATAAAGGGATTTATTCGGTACTGTCTGTCGGCATATAATCCTCGATATCTTCTCGGAACTAAAATTTGATACCTCCCCTCTGTAGGAGGGCGGCTCAAACGTTCTACACAACCGACTTGAAACATTTTCAGGAATAATTATGTCCGGAATTCAAGACAATTATCTCATCGACGTAAATTGCAACCCTTTTCAGCAGAAATAACAGGGCCGGTAATAGACTGAGAAATGCCTTCAATTCAGAGGGGGACTTTCATTGTTTCATTTGGAAAAAGTGACAAACGGAACGGTTTTATGGCATAATATTATTGTTTTTAGAGGAGGAAAAAGGCTCTGTACTCCAATCAGTCTCATTTCAGAAATATTTTAAATAGGCTCGAGTTGTAAGAATTGAGTTAGTTATACGTTATTTCTATTGCGATACAATACTTCTTGGAAGTAGAGAATCATGCTGGGGACGGTATTTCAAACTTCAAATTGGATACATTTATGACATATTTAATTTTTTAAAAGACGATCGGAACAATCGGTTTTTTAACGATAATAGGCGGTCTGATTGTTATTTCATCAAGAAGGATCAGAGCCGTGAAATGTAATACAGCAAATGGACGTTCCCACCCCTTCCAATAATCGCACCCCACCTTTCCCTCCCTTCGGCTCTTGGTACGAAGAAAAAAAACAATGTTTCTAGTGGGGTGACCCGAGTCGTAAAATGAGGTTGATAAAGATTGGCTTCAACTTTTATTCGGGGGAGAGTTAGAGACCGCTCCGACCAATAAAACTTGGCCGGGGCTCGGTGGGACTTCCACCTGAAAAGCAGAATGCCAAACCCCCTCCTCAAATAAGCCACACTATCTTCCCTCTATATAACTTTCGAATTAAAGAATACAATTAATCTAGGGAAATGATCAGCGTGTTCGTGTTGAGGGGAACTAATTGATGAGGGGAATATGATTATATCATTTCAAACGCTAATAGAGTATTTTTTATTGCCGTATTCGACCGGGGGGGGGTCGATATTCACCCCGGTAATACAGCTCAACAAAAGAAATTTGCCGTAGATTTGTTGTGTTTCTGTCTCCTCTCGCTGGTTTGGTATTTTGCTAGACCGGTTTCGGCTGCTCGCCATCTTCAGTGGCGGTGGTCACTATTTGCACTTTGGATGTTTTTCGGGCATCCTCACTGCACCGTCACTATCACTTGTACTGTAGTCTACTACGGATGCCCGAAAAGCATACAAAGTGCAAATAGTGACCACCGCTACTGAAGATGCCGAAACCGGTCTAGCAAAAGACCAAACCGGCGAGAGGAAACAGGAACACAAAAATTCTACGGTATTTCAACCCCTCGCAGTCCGCAAAACAGGTGTGTTAAACAAGAAACTTGCTAACTGCAACCAAACGGAAATGTGACAAGGATATAAGCCGCTCAATTACATCCCTACCGATGTAAAAAAAACACCCGAACAAGGACAGAATCAGAATTGCCAGAATAATTCACACTCCCACCATGTAGCCAAAAACAGCTATAGCAGATGTTTACCTAAAAGCTAAATCAGCGAGGATCGAGAAAACTTTAAAATAATGTCCGTGCGAAAACTGTACGGCGAGTATAATGTCAAGAGGGGTGCGGTAAAATTTATGACGCGTAGGAACGGTCCAAGAGTTTCAGTTTTCCACTTCTCGTGGACGACAGACGCAATTTAGGATTCTAAATGAGGCGTCCGAATGAGTGGAGGATTGTCGTCGAGGATTGTTGAAAAATCACGAAATGGCCCGGCCGTTGATGAATCTAGCGGGTGGGGGTAAAGAGAGCGGGCGGAGTACCGGAGGAAAAAGGGAGATGACTGTAAAGAAAAAAAGGAGGAGGAAAAGAAAAAAAACTGAAAAAAAACGTCGACGAGTGGAGTAGTTGCCCCGGGGGGGCAGCGGCCACCCGTCAGGCTCTTCGGGCTCCTCGAGAAGCCGCCCCCCCCCCGCCCCCGCTCAAACCGCCCCCGCCGCCCTAACGAGAAACGATGATGATTGTGCCGCTCCGCGACAATTTTCCACCCCGGGGCGGAGGAGGGGAAACATTTTTCGCCCGAAGAAAGGGAAACCAGGAACTACTGCCGACCGCGGTTGGCCCCGGAGGAGTACCGGCCACGATATAATGACGGGGCTTATGGCGTTCACTGAGATTTGCTGCGCCTCGAGATAATTGTCTTCGATATGGTTTATTCTCCCTATTTTTCGGCCGGAGGGGGGGGGCAGTCCTGAGGGGAATGCGAAGGGAAAACTATCACCCGAAGGACATATTGCTTCTGAATTGAGACTTAAATGGCCGAAGGGGCCCAGCGAAAAATACGTCTCAGAATTTTATTACCCGTAATTGGAGACGTAATTTGTAATCTTGCACTGTAATTTTGACAATAGTAGAATACACACAGATATTCGCAGTTAAGCTGGATAAATTTTCAGCTCCTCCTAAGAGTATGACTTTCCACGACATTCTAGATTTAATAATGGATGGCCATTGCGGCTAGATCCAAATTTAAGACAAGACAAACTGCGTTTTTTAATTTTCCATTCCCTAATTAGAGCCGTTTCACTTTATCTAGTAGTTAAGAAAACGGAAGCGTACAGTGGCATAAGTAGACTTAACAATAACGACTCGCGGTAAGCGGTAATAAGACAATTATCCGGAGGGTCTGGAGGTAGTTCCCATTACATTCCCCGGCTGTCATAACTGGTTACAACTCCCGGTCGATTTAAGCCCCATTATATTGGACTCTCCCCTTCTCCGTAAGAGTGGCTCCCTCCCTCTTAACTTCCACATTCTTCCAGCGCGCACAATTTCCCCTTTCATTGCGATATTATGCCGTTCCGAGCCGTGGTGCGTCATTACACGTTTATTCTGAATTACGAACGCGCGATCGTTTCCGCAATATTTATTATTAGATGCAAAAGTTACCTTCTCTCTACTTTGAGACTCGCATTTCCCAACTGGTCGCGCTAAAAACATTGAGTTCAATTAGGTTACTTTGAGCTATGCGTCATTCAATTGAAAATAGAATGGGGAAATTGTGGAGAATAATTGGCACACGGCCCGATATCCGGTGGTTTTATAGAGTTAATTAAAGTTAACTATATATTTGGAAAACCAATAATTGTTTTATAAATTCCCTCATCCTATTAGGCGTCCTTTGTTAGTAATAAAAATCAAATATTTTATTACAATTTTGCCACTTTAATTTTTAAACCGCTCGTCCATTTCCTGCAATAACGGTTATGCGGTTTTGTGAAGATTTTAAGCTCTCGTAATTCAATTCAGTAATTTTCGTCTCTTACTGAAGATTGAGAGGAGCGCGCTTTAATTTTTGTTCTGTTTTTTTTCTCTCATAACCGCATATAAAATCCCGTCTCGAGTGACGAGCATACATAAGGAGGATAAGGGTCGCGAAGGGTACTCGACAGGGCGAAGTAGGCCCCCCCCCATTTACCGTGTAAATAATTTAGAAAAAAAGGAGGCCCGGTTAAAAAAATAATCCAGTCCTGGAGTGGATGCGCGATTTCAGAAAGTGTTCCTCTCATCTCCCGGAAATAATCGCCCGGGTCGAATGGCAGGAATTTTCGCCGGTGAAACTGAAAAGCGGACTTGTTTTTACGGGCCCTACAGCCCTTGTATAGGCGCCCCCCCGTTATTTTCCAGTTAATTAACACCGAAGGGCACCCCAATTGTCCGGCATGTATTACACCGCTTACAGTGTATTTCGACGTCGCACAGCGGAGTCACTTCTGCGGAGGAATAATATTAAAGAGGGGAAAATTGCTTTGAGTGTCCTCGACGGAAGATAACTTCCGTTTGGCCGCGAGGTAATATCACTAACCGAGCAGGAAATCGTCTCGCCGGTTCCGTTCCACTTCCGAAACCCGCAACAACAAATAAATATCACAAATATATATCGGAAGCTTCATTCGGTCGCTTCGTTCGTTCAGAACCAGGATCTAAAACTATAAATGGCGCGAGGATACGAAATTCCGAGTGGTACAATACCAAAAGCAAACGTTGATCATTAATGAGCCGGTCACTTTCACCTTGTGCGTGTCCCCCTTTGATTTCAATTAGGCGAATGGATCCCGAGGTAAGCACTCAGACGGTATTGGCTGGGTGGCGTATACCGCGCTGGCATATCATAGGGGGGGGCGGGTTGCACACTCTTAGCTGTATAAGATGTATAGATCCACCCCCCTTCCGCCCGATATATCATATACGGCCGGTAGATGTACAGTAAAGACTCCTACCCCCTTCCGGGTATAGATCCGGTGGGGGGGGGCCCTGTATAAAATATTCGGTTGCATAAAGAGGACACCTGGGCCGCACGCGCTCAATCATTCAACGGCTCTTACTTTACGACCCAATACTTTCCCCATGGCAAACATTTTTTTTCCACCCCCTCCCTCCCCGCACCATCCCTCTACATTATTAGTATGTCCGTCTAGGCGGCGTAACCAATATTATTATCGTGAGGTCTACATCGTTTCTGTTATTTTGCAGTCCAAACAGCCCGGTGTTCCATTCATCCGATGAAAATAGTAGAGTGTAATAGTAATTTTTGAAATACCTGTTTTGTGGTCCGCGAGGGGTTGGAATACCGCAGATTTCGTGTCTCCCTGCCTCAAGTACAAGTGACAGTGACAGTGCAGTGAGGATGCCCGAAATACGTCCAAAGTGCCAAAAGTGATTAACGGCGCCGGTGAAGATGGCGAGCAGCCGAAACCGGTCTAGCAAAAGACCAAACCGGCGAGAGGAGACAGAAACACACGAAATTTACAATAATATTTTTCTTAAATAAATAAATCTCAAGTGGAATCCCCACACCCGACTCAATAAGAATCGACTCTTAAGGCCATTACTAAAACGGACATCGAAATTGACCTTAAGTAACAAACTAACAATATACAAAAGCAACAAGACATCCAACATCGCTCCATCCAAGTCCTTCGCACCATCCTTAATGCTCCCCGGTATGTTTCTAACCACACAATCCACCATGACCTCAACATACCGACAGTCGACGAAGTCGCAAAATCTCGATTCTTGAAGTTCCACTCCCGCCTTTCTCCTCATCCTAATCCACTCGTTCAGTCCCTTTCCTCTTTTACCCATCCACTATCCCCACCACGACGGCTTAAACGCCACTGGCCTAGACATCATCTCGGACAGTAGTTAAATCGTGTCAAAAGCGCCATCACTGGGTGGTTTCTTTATCGAGACAAACACGCGAAAAATATACATGTATCAATTGCACCTATAACTTTATAGGTTGATTGTGCATAATAAAAAAGTTAAAAAAAAAGAAAATAAATAAATGCTATCTGAAACCGTCTTATTCCCGTATTTATTTTTTAACGCTATTTTTATCGTATTTTAAAAATGTTAATGGTATAGAATTTTAGGCCATATTTGAATTTTTTCAGTCGTCAATCCAGATTGGATTCTACTCTGCAGATTTCAGATAACGGACGTCCGGCGTCATATAAGGCTGTTGAATAATCTTAGCCCATTTCCAAATTTGTCTGCAAGACTAAATTTAAAATTTTACCTTATACCTCGCGGAGGGAAAATCCATTTGTCAAGAGATAGTAGATCACTGGGAAGTAACCGATCCGTGAGCTGTTACAAGAGAGAACAGGCACACGCTCAAGTCGTGCGGTCTTATGGCTGAGACGTGTGCACGAACCTGCTACCCACCTCAAGTCTCTCTATCCCTCTTTCAATATTTTCTTTACGCCGTCTTCTATCATTTTATAAACTTCCACGACGTGAAGTATCTATTTACGTCGTCCTTGTCAGTATGTCAGTTTAATTAAGAAAGGTGGGGTATGGGATCAGGTTCGGTAGTAGTACAGTAACGGTTGGACAGTGTCCTTTCGTATTAACTCCCGCCCGGTTAGAGACAGAGAAACAGGAACCGGCCCCACCGGCTACGGTAGCCGAGTTTTAAATATTAGAAAAGCCCAACAGATTGGTTTTTTCCACGGGAGCGGAGCCTTCTGAAACCTCCCAACCCCCCCCACCGTTAGCTCCATATTTGCATAGTAACACCTCTGATTATTTTGCCGTGGAGCTTTTTCACGCCCTGGCATTAATACTTCATGGCCGGATGAGGGGCGGGAGGAGGGGTCTCCCGTCACACCGGCGCGGAGGCGGGGGCGGCAGACGCCGTATTTTTTAAAAGGAAATAAATGAATAAAACATGACTCGTAGCTCCCACCCCCCTCAAACCCCCGATTTTGCTCCTCACCCCCTTCCCCGGCACACATTTCATTTCACAATAAAAGGGGGGAGAGGGACTAATTGAATATTTATGGGACAATCTGTTGAATGTTACCCGGTTATGGATGGGTCATCAGGAGTCATGATCTTATCTGAGCTCATCTCTTGTCCAGCGTCCGAATAAGTTTATAAATACTTGGTGTTAACATGAAGTGATGTTCTTATACGTCTTCTTTGTGCGTTGATTTTTTTTTAATTTCATTCATATTTCCGGACTCCTTTTATAAACATGAAAATGCCCTCACGCGAACTCCTTTATACCCTGAGCCGAAATTCTGGGTTACATTCTCAGAGATAAGCAAACAGAAAACCATTAATAACGTCGTACCGGTAAAGTGTTTCCTGTAAATTACGTGTATATATGACCGCATAAGAACAAGGTCGATATTATATATAATTGTATAGGGGTAAAAAATATAGGGTGCCCCCTCTGAAACCGAAGCATCGACCAAAGATGAATGGTAGCCTCGGCCATTCATCACAATCGAAAAATGGTCAACCCCTGTTTGGCCGTTTACAACTCTACTAAAAATCCGACTTCCCGTGCAGTGTAGTGCTACATTGTTGTATAAAGAGAAATAAGAGTTGGTGAACAATGTTGCCCCTTTTATTTCCTACGGCTTAGGGACCGGGATCTGTTAGGCTCTAATTTAAAATTAGCGGTCGCTCGGTTCCGTGGGGCTTCATAATAATGTTGTCCCCTCCCCTCACGAGCGGGACATTAACCGAGGCGTCACCTACATTCCTTTTTTTAACCCTCATTTCAGTCTTATATCGCGCAATTATTTAAATATTCAGACCACAATTTTGGTAGGCGGTAGCCGCCGCCGCCGCGCGTGTCCACCGGACTACCGGCGCCATGAGGCATCAAAAAATCTCATCTACGCTTGATTCAATATTTAGGCGCACCCCCGGCCCGAAAGTGGTACGGGAATCTTGATAAATCCACCGGGTTAAACTAGTTGCCTATGAATGCGAATGAATCTCGAAACGGTCGTAGACTTTTGGGTATGAGGGGGGAACCAAAATTTGACATCTCAATGCCGAAACGTTCGGATCTATTCAATACCGAATTGCCAACAATTAAAATTTTATTTTAAAAATAGATCTCATGAGTTCAGTAGCTATACGTTAGCCGTTTATTTTGAAAGTGGCCTAACTCCATTTTTAAATTTTTTCCGGTTGTCATGGTTACATGCACAACTTTATGTTATTTATCAGTAAAGCATTTCAGTTTGCTTATAATCCGAGCAAATACGATAATTCTTGACACTTAAGTTTTCAGAGTTAGTTCAATAATCGTAACTTGCAGTTTAAAAGTGGCCTAACTCCATTCTTGATAAGAAAACGAATATTATTCCCTTAATAATTGGCACTATTTTAATAGGAACTATAAATTTAACACCCTTAGATACACTTAAGCAGTATGACATATTAGTATCCTATACGTATATTCTTAAATTCATTGAAACGCAAACCCATATCTCGATAAATGGACTTAGGCCACTTTCAAAATAAACGGCTCACATAATAAATTTAATTTCATTAGATATTTTCATTAGATAAAAATTATTTGATATAGATTAACTAGCGCCCGCCTGAGCGTGGTGCGGAAATGTACTTAACTAAAGTTCGTTTGGTACACTTGCAACATTAAACTAGCGCCCCCTGAGGGTGGTGCGGAAATGTACTTAACTAAAGTTCGTTTGGTACACTTGCAACATTAAATAGCGCCCCTGAGGGTGGTGCGGAAATGTACTTAACTAAAGTTCGTTTGGTACACTTGCACCAATTAAACTAGCGCCCCTGAGGGTGGTGCGGAAATGTACTTAACTAAAGTTCGTTTGGTACACTTGCACCGATAAACTAGCGCCCCCCTGAGGGTGGTGCGGAAATGTACTTAACTAAAGTTCGTTTGGTACACTTGCAACATTAAACTAGCGCCCCCTGAGGGTGGTGCGGAAATGTACTTAACTAAAGTTCGTTTGGTACACTTGCACCATTAAACTAGCGCCCCCTGAGTGTGGTGCGGAAATGTACTTAACTAAAGTTCGTTTGGTACACTTGCAACATTAAACTAGCGCCCCCTGAGGGTGGTGCGGAAATGTACTTAACTAAAGTTCGTTTGGCGCACTTGCACCGTTTAACTAGCGCCCCCCTGAGTGTGGTGCGGAAATGCACTTAGCTAAAGTTCGTAACTAGATTACTAAAAATAAACTTTCTTCAATAAATTTTGGATCAACAGGAAAACTTTTATGATCGTGAATACACAACACCAGATAGGTTTCTGTCATATATTTGGAAGTCAGAACCTAATAACCAACCCCTCGCAGACCACAAAACAGGTATTCTAAACTAGTTAGTTTAGACATTTTTTATGAGCAAGATTTAAAGGAGAACAATCGAATTCAGCTGTAAGATTCGATGGAGGTTCTATTAGATACTCAGGTACGAAGCGCATTACCTAGTAGCTACATGGAATATAATCAATCTTGTGATGTACTGTTTCTTTTTTCTTAATTTGCTCTACTTAATTATTCTTCAATTTAATATTATTTTTCTCACATATTTCACATTTTAAGTATTCTAATACGATTCTCGGAGTAATAATGCTGATTTTTTATAATGATCTGTAAAAGTGCTTATTCGTTGAAAAAGCATAATCGCCAAAATCCAGGTAAATACCTGCAGTATCAGTCCAGCCCCAGGGAAATACGGGTATAAGGGGACCCTTCATATATTAGAGTTTGCATTAGCAGCTGCTGCCTCCGACTTTTTACACGCTCGTACACAAACACACATTAACACACACACACACACACACACACACACACACACACACACACACACACACACACACTCATAAATGCTACAAATAACACCCCGTGTATTTTAACACAGTTAATGTAGTGGTTTCGGCTGCACTACTTTTTATTATTCCGCCTTTTTTTTTTTGCTCAATAAATATTACGCCGGACTCCGATCACCCAATAAACTGAAATAAAAAACGCTAGAAACTATTTTAAAATTATTTCTCTCCTTGTTTTTTTCCCCAATCATTCAGAATACGACTTTTAATTATCTAATGCGAGGTTTTCCCGATTTTTGTGAATATTGGCGGAAGTTGGGTTAAAAAAAAATTATTAGATTTTCTATTGAAATTATATCATTATATTATATTAATAAAGTATTTTTATAAAGTTGTAAAATTTAGTCACCCGCCTCATTTCTAATTATATATTATGTTATATTATATACGACCTTATATTAGGTAAATTATTTATTATATATTAATTACACATTCTAATATTGTTCGTTCTAATATTCGATATCGGTATTTATCCGTAATGCTCATAATGCATAACGGGTTCTAGGTATTTGCGCGCATCAGAGAGGATTCAGTTTTCGTGGCGTGAGGTGTGATAAGAATATAACAAAAGGTTTATGAAGTTTTATTATTTAGAAATGGGCAATTATATTAGTTATTATGCGAAGAACGTTTGCATATACGACAAACGTTGTGCACGGATCTTTTAATGTCTCATCAGTGTTGGTATATTTCGTTCGTACATTATTTTTTTTCATTTGACGTGGCCCTAAGGTTGGACGACGCGCCTTAAATGATTTCGTACATGTTAAATATATTTTGTGCGTGTTAATAGTGCACCGATGCCGTAGCTTTGCGGCGGAAATATTCATTCAGTCGGTTATTGAAATAAATTCTCGTTTCGTGTGCGAATTCTCCTCGAGCGCATTTTACGCTGGGGGCTTCTTTTTTTGCGAATTGCAGACGGCAATGCGGAACTGGTATCTTGCACCTGGTTTAGTTGGGTGCAGCGCGATAGTCGGAAAGGTCGGGTGTATCGGGGGTATCTCGATATTGTGCCGCAACCCTCCGGCACCTAATGCAATTAGCCGGTCTCAAGTCCGCCGCCGGCTCTTTAAACTTTAAAGCTCGGGACTTCGGGGGGGAGGGGCCGCCCCTAAGAGATTGCAACTGCGGGCCGAATAAAACAATGGAAAATGTTCGGCCATTATCGGGCCTCCTCCCCCTTTGTATTCCGCGTACGCCGTACGATCTAAAACCGTCCGAACGCTCTATCTCAGTGATTCCCAAAACGCCGTACGTGTTTCCTTCCCCTCGCCCATAACTATACAGTTTCTAATAACTCCATAGCGTCGGAAATGTTTGTTTCGTAAATATTCCCTATGTATTTTCTAGAGTACATCGAATTAGATGTAATTAAATTTGGCTCTCTCCCAAAGTGTTGAAATTTGATATATTTTTTATAGTTAACGACAGTAGCTCAGTAAGGGAAAACACGTCTAGAAAACAGAATTACATTACCGAGGTTAGACCATAAATTAGTTGACTAACCTATTGTAGGTCCTAACTTTTCGATAGTTCGCATATTTTATGTCCTTATGTCGTTTATGCCTGCGTTTTCACTAAGCAAGTTTTATCGTTTCGCATAACAAAAATGGAAACCCCATAAAACGACCCTTTTACCCGCCAGTCTATCAATTATTATCGGCAGAAAGATAGAGCGACGACGACGGCGGAATCGAGCCGTATTCGTGTAATTTCCCCCCATCGGAATGACTCGCGCTCGAAGTATGTGCGGTCTCTCTCGGCACATTTTCCGGCTCACGAACGCATATTTTTCCGTATCGTTCGAGGCCCCGGCCTAAATGCACACAGAGCGGGGGGCCGACAGGTGGTCCGGAAGCGAAGCCGGAAGGTGTTGTAAATATAATACGGGATAATTGCGGATAAAGTCGTAAAAACTAATTGCGGTTTAAAGGGGCCGGTGACGGGGGGGAAGGGCGGAGGGAGGGGACGTATTAATTGAATACGTTATCGCTGGGCTATTTCAATTAGGGTCAATATCTCGCATGAAAGTACCGCTCACGCCATTCGTGTATTAAGAATGTGTTTTGAATAGCGCCGCACTGGTTTGTGACCCGTGTCCCTGGGGTAAGTTGTAGGTCGGCGTTTTTCAAATACCGTCGCATATTTTTATGCATTTCAATTTTTTTTTTTTAATTTAATCCGCTCCTAAAATACCTCAGAGTGACGTCCACGGAGGACTGTCCCCCGTCTACTAATAGGCGCCCATATAAATTGGATCCGGCCGTACGTCTTTCCCTCCACGCTCTCGACTTACGCCCGAATTAATTTAGGAGTTTCGTTCCAAATAAAAACATTAAATATACAAATCTTCCTCCCATCTACTCTGTAATTAAAATAACTAATAACATTTCGGGACTTTTTATAAAAAGTAGGAAAAAGTGAGGCCGATAAAAATTTGGTGTTAGCGATCTTTCAACCCCTTCCGTTTACATCTTGCGTCAGAGGAAAGATTAAATCTCGTCCGAATTCTAGGCCAGTTGAAATAACTTGGGTTTTTTTATTCGTATATTCCAGACGTTTCTCCAAACGCAATTTGTAATTTGTCGCGGCGGTATTCCGAATTTCGGAGTTTAGAAAGAACACTTCCGAATTCAACAAATTGACCTGTCGTACAAGCGTATATATTGGAGAGAAATTTTTTTTCCTAATTTCTTCCGCAATTATCGTTATAGTGATTATTAGCTGTATTAATGAATCTACACCAAGAAAAAAGCCAGATCTTTTTTTTTTTAGTTTCTAGGGTAGGAAGAGGGGAATTTTCAAGAGAGAAATATAATTTTCTGTTCTTTTTGTTGAGTATATTATTTCTTGCAGTAAATCAAAGAAGAAAGATCGCATAATAATAATTTTGGGATAGTAAGTATAATCCAATTATGAAAACGTAATCCAATTTATCACATAGGCGGCCAAATTTTTTGAAATTAATACCCTTTACATTTTTTCTCCTCTTTTCCTTTCTTCTTTCACACACTTGTACTGTGATTGGGTTCCTATAATTCATTTCAAATGATAATGGGCATAATAAACTGTTCGATAAGACAAAAAATGTCTTGTTATGAATAATTATTATGGTTCTTCTTCGTATTAGAAACGGATAGCTGTTTTTAGCCCTAATTTCTTCGGTTGTGTTCATTTGTAATTTTACCGGATATTGTAAAATTCAAATAGAAAGGAATCCGGGTGTTTCCGTTGGGAATTTCCCATCTCCACGTATTAAACCGGAGCCTTCCGCGTTGAAACGTTATTTTCTAGATTGCCACTCCGCTTTCGAGCCATCGCTCCCGTACCGGGTACTCGGTCCGGCTTTAATCTGTGTTGCGATTAATAGCCCATTTGGAGGGCAACTTTCGAACAACGGGGGTAAAAACAGCAGGGGGGGGGGCAGGGGGGGGAAAAAGGAATTTTCCGGCGTTCGGAAACAAAACAAGGCGTCCATAGAGCCGCGGCCCGCGTTATGTTTGTTCAGCCCCGCGATACCGTCGGGTCGGTATTCCTTTTCAAAGCGATTTTGAAGGGTACTCCAGAGCCACTTGCCCTAATAGAGTGCCTAATGATACGCAACCGGGGCCCTCATACCCGCCGACGTTAGGATTCGACCCGCACTCCTATTCCGCTGTGGAAACTCCGGCAATAACTTCCGCTTATTTATAAGTGCCTTCGTATTGCGGACTTCAAACCGTTACACTGGCAGATATTCCTTTATCTCTACTATCCTCAACTTATAAAAAAGGTCCTCACTAACGCACCTTATGTGATTAATTTATCTACATTATAATAGTAGAAAACTACATTAAGCTACTTTTTTCATCATCATAATCATAATCATCATCATTCTTATTTCAATACGAGTTTTTTTCGGACTTCCAACTAAGTCCGTCCCTAAGGGGATAAGGTTGAGTTCTCCTCCTGACTGAAACTTCGATTCGGGCTCAGACGATGGAACCACAACAAGAACCGAAATTGAGTACATTTTTCGCGCGAAGGACACATTCCCACAAGAGAAAATGTCGTAAAATCGATTTGAGGAGTTTCTGTATAGTGTGGAATGGTTAATATCTCGCTCGAAAATCTGAGGTCGTATAATTTTTTTTAGGCTAAAATAAATTTAGTATCGAGTCAACTGGAATGTAGGAAAACGGAAAAACTCCAACAGCTGTGGTTTTCCCCTGCAATAAGCAGAAGGTGACGCGTATTTCCAATCGCGGAAATCTGACCATAATTAGGTTCTGGCAACGGTCAAGAGAGCCGACCTGCTGATACTTAGCTGGCGGTACGCTACTGAGGACGGCGAGAGGCCGAAATCGATTCCTCGGGCCCGTCCCCCCGGGACATTATACTCCCGGGTCATTCCTCCGCCCGGATAAATATTGTTTCCGTGAGTTGGTCCTTTTTTCCTCCCCTTCGGACGGGAGTCCCAGGGGGCCGCGGTGTGGTCGTGGGGATGGTTGAGGAGGAGGGGGGGGGGGTCATGCGAGGACCATATAACGTAGTTTGAGGGGGCCAGAAGTTATTCCTCGGCCGAAAGTTCCCACTCTCCCACATAGATAATTCAGGGCCGGAGCCCGGGGAAAATTTTTAATGGCCCCGTACACATCCCGAAGAATGGCGGTACAGAAAGTTGCCTGGCGGTCAACGTTCGTTGGCTTTCGGGAATTTTAGCTTTTTTTTTTTTCACTGGCGACATAAGCCTCCGGAGCAGAACTCCAACTCCGGCTGAACTCCGGATCCGATTATTCGATTTCAGTGAAAATCCCACATTTGAAAAATCGCGGATAAAACCGTACAAAGTTTTTTTTTTTGGGGGGGGGTGTAAAAGACTAGTTAATTTGTTTGCGCTGAAGTTCACTTTTAAATATATCCGAGTTTCGTTCAAAATTCATTCAGATAAAAAAACCCATTGTGGCCTTATATAATTCAGTATCTTGGACGGAACAATATTTCCGGAAATGAAATAAAAGATATGAAAAAAATTATAAAATATCGCTCTCAATGAAATGGTAGTGTAAAATGTGCCTTGAGTGTTCAAATTCGAAGGATTATGTTCGATCGTTGAATATATTATTTATAGTACTTACCGCCGAGATCATCAGTCCAGACGACGATTATGGGGTATAAATGAAGCTGTGACGGGGTTGATGGCGGACGGTCGATTTGGGGACGGCGGTCTGTCACGAGACAACAGTGCTAACTGTCAACTGGATGTCAACAGGTATTGTACAATAGTTCTCAACGGAGAGGTGTTGATATGAATGAGATAGCGTTCCCCTACACCTCTCGATAGACCTCTACCACTCGACCCGATACCACTACCGCAGACAAACCGGAAAATGGACCGCCAACCTAATCGAAGTTGGAACCGATTGAGTTGAACCCGATTGAATATTATATAGCCGATCGATAATAATTTCGACCGTTGCTCAAGAAACAAGTTTAATGACAACTGCATATTGAAACCGAGATGCGGGCCGACCGAGCTTATGTCCAAACATATGACAATCCATTCCGATTTGAAAGTCACTTTCGTGCCGGCAGTTTCCCGATACAAATCCTGATAAAGGAGCACAAGTCCTATCTCTTTATCAAATAATCGCACTGTCACCGAATGTAATTCAAAAAATTCAGCACGATTTTTAATGAGAACATAAGACGCACACAAATATATCGGCCTGTCATGGAAATAATTAGTTGTGAATTAACGGAAAATTGATTTATCCTACTTTGTTTAACCTTCCTTATTGATTATTTTTATATTTGAAAGTGAAAGAGGAAGTAACTCTTTGCAATTTCTAATTGAGGAGAATTTCCGATAGGCCTATTCCGCATTCATAGATTCGGTTAAATACGTACATGATATTTTTATACTTGTGTATTAGTAATGGCCGATGAAGCGTGCAGTCATATACAGAAACCGAAATGTCCCTGTAACCATCGTGAAAGAAGAAAGCATTTTTATCCCTCTGGCGAAAGGCCCCAAAATTATCGTGCCAATTTCGCTCATTCCGTTCGGCCGTTTCATTACAACTTATTATCGAAGTCCGCGCCGGACATTTAGTAACTGGGACTAGACTAAAGTAAAAAAAAAAAGGAAAAAAGAGGGTAGAAAGACAACCGGGGGGATGGTGGTGGACGGGTGGGGGGTCCTCATTAACCGCCCCCGCACTCCTAATCAAAGAAATATCATCCCCGGGGGAGACGCCCCTTGTTCAAAAACTAATGAGAACAGCGCCACCCCCTACTCCACAGAGGCCCCACCCCCCTCACGTTGGCCTAAAGGACAGGACATTTTAGGTTTTTCGAGCCCCCACAACCGAAGAAATGCCCCGGGGGATTTTGTATTTTTTTTTTATATTTTGTTAATTACTAGTCTGCCGAAGGGGTAGTGGGAAGGGGTGGGGGTGGTTATTCGCTCGGAAAGAATATGATTATAATAGCCTTTGAGTAGGGAGGAACAAAGAACTGAGATTTTCCAATTGGCGAGAAAGAGAGAGAGAGAGAGAGAGAGAGAGAGAGAGAGAGAGAGAGAAGAAGGGGCCAATCATCGTACCCTATCGTATGACTAAGTGTAACACCGCCCTCGTTGACTCGAGAAAACCTCTACTACACAGTTTACACCCCCACTTGAGAATCTAATAGAATCAAATTAATACACCGCTGTTAGCGGGTAATAATTTATTATGCTCGTTTAATTAGTTTAATAGATGATTGGCGGAAGTTTACCAGCAGAGACTCAAACACGGGTCGAATAAATAGCCATTCGTGTGGTTAAGTGGCTCCTCCCGCTTCTTTGTACAACAATATTGTGTTACTGCTAAGATAAGTACAAGAAAAATAAATTTTAAATGCCCTGTATTTCTGGAAACGCCTGGAACATCGTGCATTTCCTGTTACGCTGTCTCATTTTAACCTTAACATCGACGCTAATTGTAGCTTGATAATTTGTTTAAATCGAGCTTTGAGTTATGCACTACAAAAACAGTCCGATATCTTCAACGGAAACAAAGCTAGGTCGATTTGGAACAGAGGGAATTTCCGTGCGTTTTTATTTATATTATAATCGAGCGTGGGCAAAACCTTTCGATGCTCCAATGCCGCATAGCGACGCCTGTTTTCGACATCTTTCATAGACCCGTGCGTCTGTCTTTGTCCGTGTGCCGGGTAGTTAAAAAGGAATTAACATTCTGACAAGCCTGAATGGCCCGAAAGGGGTTAATGACGATGGAGGGGGGACCTGACATTTATGCCCCCGAAATGTTATGCGGGACCGGTCCCGTAGAGCCGGCCTGTAGTGCGGTACTAGCAGAGCCGGCGCCTGACATTTCAGAGGGGCCTGCCCTTAAACTCGCCCAACCCCAATGTCGACGGTATCGACAATTAATACCACTCGACACTCTCCCCCGCCTACTTGAATACTCCAGTACCCCGCCGTAAGCACCGAGATTCACTCCTGAAATACTTCATCCATTCCCTTCATTATTCCCCATCATCAGTCACTTGTTTGATAACTTACCATTATAACTTGATACATTTACGACCTGCATTCTACAAATTTTTCTAGAAACTCTTTTTGGCAATATTTTATATCACCACAAAATATCCTCCTCAATCTAAGTATTGCAGCAATTCTCAGCTGTTTCTTCATCACATAATTCATATGTAATTTTAGGTTACCTACTAATCAATCTCCCTCAGGCTGCTGTCTACTTAAATAACTTTCTTTGGCTTTGGTGTCCCACTTTTTGTCTTATCCACTTAGCAATAACAAGCACATTGAATAAAATATAGCTACCTAATTTTCAAAAATGGTCAGTTCTACTTTATATTAGTCTAAAGGACACAATAAAAAAGAATCCACATTCATACTCTGCAGATAAAAATATTTAGTTTGCATCCTAATGCAGGATTTTTTAATAATTTTACAAGTTTTGATCATTTAAATTTACCTCATAAATGGCTAAAATAAAATTAAATGTATTTTAGTATTAAATAATTATGTATTAAATAATATAAAAGGTGGATTGAATAAACAAATTTCCCACAAATAACAACATGTATTACATCACAATAAATACTGACTTTTTTACAATTTCATTTGTCACAACTTTTAATAGGTATAAATATTTCAAGTGTTGAAACAACTCAACACCGAATAATAAATCATATATATTGTCCAACAGGTGTACAGTTTCTAAACATTATTCTTAGGAGAACACTTCATAAACTGAAGTTAACAATTCAACACTACCCTCATTCCATAATTGAAATGGATAATTATTTGTTGATAATAACTAACAGGAGATTCATGGATATTTTTATGTAGGTTCCATAAATATTGTTTAATAGTTTTTAATCAGTCCTCTAATAATAAGTCATAAAACTGGTCTGGTATTGTTTCAACTTCCTCCTGGACTGAAATTGGTTCTTCCACTGGTTTTGTATCTTCCGACCTGTAAAAATAAAGTTAAAATAATTTTTTAATTTATTATTACTAATTGCATTGTATAATAATATAATTTAAGTGTTCTGGTATCTTTATTATAATGCTATGTAGTCCGTACGTTACGATATTAAGTTCAGATGAAAATTCTAAGAGGTTGTCATCAATCTGGCAAAGAAATGTGTCATTCTCATATGTTGGAAAATAATACCTGAAACAAAAGTTAATCAAAATAAAAATATTAATTAAACACTGATGTTATCATATACATCCCCTAAAATTAAATATTTCCTTCTTCAAAATTCTTACACTATTAAAGTAAAAGTTCTGCCATACCATGCAAATAGAATTGCTAATTCATGTTATAAATAAAAAAAATTGTAGTTTTCATATTTTACACTTGGTTAAAAATGTTTTTAAGCATATCTAATAAGGTTTATATACTAATTTTTTATTACACATAAATATTGTTCATGAACAATTTTGAGAACATATATTAAACCATATTGCAGAAATAATTCCATTTACAAAATCACAAGAAATTATTACAACTATCTTACTCTGGTTGATCCCACAATTTTTTGTCAGGCATAACCAAATGGCATTCTTTGTCCATGTGCTCCAAAAGTGATCTGTTATTTTCAACCTCAGCGTCACATGTAATACACCTGTTTTTGTATATCTGCCTCCTTATATAATTAACTAACTTGACCTGTACAAATAAGATTTTTCATGCTGTGTTTAATATATAAAATTGACGACAGGTTTATAAATACTCAATCCTAGTAACAATTAATTTATGTCAAAAGCTAAAAAATTCGACCTGTTCGTAAAATGTTAAATCTGCCGCATTCCTCTCGTAAGAGAACCTGTGGCTCAGTTCCATATGCTGTATTATATCTTCCCAAGATGAGAAAACCTCTTCGCAAAAAAGGCAAACTATTGACAACTGGACACTTTCAGCCCAATCTGACCAATCTGTAGGATCATCATCTTCGACACTATCTTTTCTGTTCCGGTGACGCTACAACAAATTAAAAAAAAAATTATCAACAAATTAATCAATGAAGATTAATCAAAATGTCTTCATAATAAAATAATATAACTTTATAATAACTTAATTAAGGGATAATGTCTTTATAGCCTGATTAAATCATAAGAAAAATAGTATTAAAAAAATATTAATAACACTATAAAATTGCACCTGGATAAATATTAAGAATATAAATTTTCCTACATAAAATTAAAAATATTTTCAATATCTCCTCATCTTAAAAAACTTTGATCAATGTTCTCCCAAACTAAATTTATTCATAATAAAATTACAAATATAAAAAACTGTGCTCAGTTGGTATATAATGAAAAAAAAGCCAAAACTTGCTAATAACTACTGCCACTAATATTACTCTTAGGTACATGGTCCATGGTGTAGAGTAATTGATGTGTGCTGTAAAAATATATGATTCACAAATAAATACATTTAATTTGTAAACTAAAATTACTTCATGCTTTGAGCCATCCTGTAAATAATTTATCATATAAAACTGGTCGTATAGTTTGTTGTTGGGGTTGACACGCTTGTGTTGTTTCTTCCTCATGTGCTCCTTAAGGACATTTCGATCCTTGAAAAGTTTTTCACAGAAGATGCACTGCAAACTGAAACAGAGGAAAAACTACAATTAATAGAATGTAATTTAAAAGAAAAGTTAAATACGGTCATTAGAATTAAGGTAGAAAATATCAGTAATATTGATAAGTATTTAAGTATATCTTTTGCTGAACCATAAATTATACCATAAATACATCCTTATGTTCCCTATTTTTATTTTTAAAATTATTTTTATATAGAAAATTATATGTTACTTATTAAATACTTGGAAGGAAATTTAATTGGTGAAACCCAAAAAATAAACAATGTGCAATCAAATTATTTTTTTGGATCCATAGTATTGTTATGTAAAGTTGCCTAATGACCTACTTTTCAATTTTTTCTTCAATAATAGAAAGATATTTGTCTATATAGACTAGATTGTCAGGTTGGCCCAATTGCAAGTTGTGTTTCTGAGATAGATGAGTCAAATATTCTGCCCTTGTTGGACCAATGTCTAGCCTGCAAAACAAACAGCCATGACTGTAGTTTTTATCTTCACGTTCCTTGGTTTTCTGTTCAAGAGCTTCTTCCTATAAAATAAAATACGAAATTATTGCAAAATTCATCTCATATCTACATATTACCTGGATCAAATATATGTGATATGATTTGAATCTACTTTCGATATAAAGTGTTCTATTTACCAGTAGTTCCTTATGTAGCCCATTTCTCAATTCTCTGTCCATGGGCAGAATGTCGGACAGCAGGTAGTATTCTTGATTTTTCAAAATTTCACCGTCTTTGTGTTCATCGACAAGCATTGTTGAACAGTAATTCTTGATATCGCTGTACAATAGTTGAGATCGCCAGAATTTCAAATACCTGGACACACGAAGGATGATTATTTTGGTTTCTTAATAAACAGACAATTTTACACACAATTACATACAGTTACATACAATTTTCAAAACTACAGTAAAGTCAGATAACTATGTTGGATGCCAATTAATTATCTCATTAGAACTGAAGGTACATTGTTTATGGGTGTGTCTCATACACTGATATACACATACGTGTGTGTGTGTGTGTGTGTGTGTGTATAGGTCTATAAACTATGATTTTATTCTGAGATGTGTATTATTAACTTCTGATTAGTATATCATCAAGGTCTAACCCTAGAAAATGTAATATGAAATAGAAAATCATAGGAGTGATAATGATTATGTTATTTGTGATAAATTAACTGTCACACTTTCATTTAAAGAAAGGGGGAAAAACAAATATGAGAGAGAAATGAAAAACCATGATTTTGTTGACTGTTCAAGGCTACCATTCTTTTGGGTAATTTAGAGGTATTTCAGTTTTGAGTCTTGAGGTAATATTATTCAATCCTTCCACGGTTTTTACGGATGATAGATGTGATCTAATGATTCATCGTCACAAGATGACAAAGGGTGACAGTTCTGTGGTCAAACTGGACGAGCGCACTGAACTCACTTGGGCAGGTCGGAAATGTCATCGACGTCGGCTATGACGAGTTTGTGGGTCTGCAGGAGGTGCTTGAGAAGTTCTTCCTGTTCTTCGGGGAATTTGTAGGCGTCGTGGCACATTGGGCAGAGCACGTTCTGGAGGTCGGCCTCCGAGTGCCGGGAACGTCGGGCCGCCGGAGCGGGGCCGTCGCCGCCGGCCACGTCGGTCGGGAACATCAGAGGACCGAACATCCTCTCGGAGGTCAAACTCCGACCCTACCTGACGGCGAAACCTTCCCGTCTATATCAGCCCTAGAGGAATATGCATGGAGGAATTTTTATTTCAGTGCTGACACAGACTTTAATTTCCCTACCCTGCGCAGGCTCCTCCCACAGCTCCGAAGTACATCACTCTTGAAAAAAAATAGTAACTTAAATTTTATTTAGTGCCTTTTAGGTATATAAACATAAATAAAAAATTTAATTATAAAATTACTTGTTTTAACCTTCTTTTACAAAGTATTATATAACAGAGACCATCGATTGTTTCTTGTCACTTTTCCCGCTTCAAAGTAATTTAAAAATTTATTTTAAAATACAGATAAGAGTTAGTGCAATATATTATATATATTTGGCATAAAATTATCGTCAATTCAGTAAAATATTCTGGATGGAAATATTAGTCTGCGGGGGTTGGCAACAGCAGTGATGAAATCAGCTGTGTGACTTGTTAAATGGCAGAGTTGTTTGAAACTCGCGATATGAAATAGCCGTGTGACCGGGACGTGCGACCCTCCAAAATGATGGACTTTAAACTGATGTGGAAATGCCTCTTTTCGCCGTCCCTCTACTCGATACACAGGGGAAGCCAGTATTGGGTGAGACGCTATTGCCGGTTGAGTTAATCCCACCCGTAGTTTCCCGACTGGGCCTCGGTTTAGTTTAACTGTTTTGTATTCATTTCCAGGGCAAATACGATCCGAACGATTGGGAGAAATGGGGCGACAACCTGGTCACTTCGGTAAGAGAATTTAGGAATTTTTAAATTTACTTTTCTACACTATACACTGTGCTCTTCAGTCTTCCACTAACTTAATAAGTGGCAGATAATTTCAGCCTCTTTAACATATTCTCTCTTTTAATACATGTAGCGTATGTATACTCACATTGTAGTAACAAATTATACCGAATATTTATATTTTGATAGTTTAAATATTCTTTAAATCAGATTTAAGCGCTAATAACTCAAAAGAAAACCTGCATGTGTTACTATGAAGATATAATTTATTGAATAGTAATCCAAAATTTGTATTAAATATGGACTCTACAGAGTATTTCCTGGAGAATAGTTGTCAATATCAAAATTTAACATTGCTCTTCATTATTGTTGCAGATAATTTTTTTCTGGAATGTCAGCGTCTACACTTCTCCAGTCCTTTTGTACATGCTTGTACGGAAAGGTTATTTCACAATGGGCGGTGCCGTGTCACTTGTCAAACTTTCGATCGGACTCGGTGTCCTGGTAGGCGCTTCATACTGCATTCGTAGTTATGGCCGATCCTATAATCACAAATATAGAGTGTTTTTAAATTCATTGGAGCGAATGACACAACAGCTGAATGAAGAGTCAAGGGTAAGAATTATAGTAGTAGTGTGGTTAACTTTTATTAATGTATAGTTCTAATGATTGATGTCAGAGGCCAAGAAAGCAAGGAGAAAATATTAACTTGTATGGATTAGAAAAGATTATTAAGTACATGCATTCATTTCTTTATACTTTCAATTTAAGGCTTTGTAATTGGCCTGACATTTGTGTTTCAAAACAAATATAAATTAAATCTCATATATTTAAATTTGAGTAATACACACTAATTTTAACATGTTTTAATATTATAAATAGTATTATTACTATAGATGAATCATTTTCAAGATATAAGCTTGGGAGGAGGAAGCATTTTATTTATTCTTTAGTACTAACTTCTTCCTCTTTATTTTATCATGTAGACTATTCTTTAATTTTTAAATTAAGCTGATACGTCACTCTTAAGGTTTTTCAGACAGAGTCAGTTAAAAATATTTTGAAAACTTATGAAAGATTTTATATTGAATGAGTATATATTGTTATTTATTAAAAATGTACTTTATTGTTCTAGGTGATTGTTATTTCCTAGCTATTAAATTAGACTTGATAAAATAGATTTACTGAAGATGAATTTCACTTTTAATGGTAGATTGTAAATTTTTCAGAAAGAAATAAAAAATTATGATTTTGAGTTCAATTGGTGGCCAGTTGACTATGAATTCAATGAGCAGAATGGGTAAGTAGTATATTATTTTTGTATACTTGTATTACTTGTATATTATTTTTATAATACAAATTTTAAATTACAAATGTTTTTTAATTGTGATATATAAAGAATATTTAAAGAAATACAAATGTACTTTTATTAAACTTTATTTCATAACTGTATAAATTCATAGTTTCTGTTTTATTCATTGTTTATCAAGGGATTCTACCAAGAGCAACAAGAAGAGGTCAGTTGTCAAAAGATCATGGTCCAAACTTGTCCAGAGTCCTTGCTCAATTGTGAGCTACATTGTATTACACACTTTCGGTATAAGGTTAATCTATCCTGGTTCAATTCGGGCTCTTAGTTTCTTGATGGGCAAGTATATATTTATATGCTTAACATTTACTATTTAAATTTTAATTTGATATACCTGTTTTGTGGTCTGCGAGGGGTTGGAATACTGTAGGTTCGTGATGTTTCTGTCTCCTCTCGCCGGTTTGATATTTCATAATATTGTGTTCTGGTGCTAAATGCAGGTGGAGCACTTAACCAGGGTAGAACCAAGTTGGTTGAAAGTGACAACGGTGAGAGGTTCAAGCTAAAGACTAGCGACGGAAACTGTTTGGATTCAATGTTCATTGATAGGCGTTCAAATAAGTAAGTGGGGGACCAAATCGTATATAAAAATACGTAATTCCTTGTGTCAGATTTGCAGTTTTGTATTATTTTACATCTAACATTTCTCGAATTAATTTTTCTTCCAGCCTTAATGGCAGAACCCTGGTGATCTGTACAGAAGGAAATGCTGGATTTTATGAGTACGGCATAATGGTGACGCCACTGGAAGCTGGATATTCTGTTCTGGGATGGAACCATCCTGGTTTTGCTGGAAGTACTGTAGGTATTTTCTTGTTGTATTTAGATCTCTTTGGACACAACTGCAGACTCTAATGCTACAGTAAATCTGAAGTGATATTAATTTTTTTTTATTAGAAATATTTGTGATTTAATTATAATGTGTAACTTTCTCAGGGAATGCCTTATCCAGAACAGGAACAGAATGCAATGGACACAGTGATGCAGTTTGCGATGGATAAGCTGGGTTTTCCTCCTGAAAATATAATACTGTATGGATGGAGTATTGGAGGCTATACAACAACATGGGCAGCTATGAATTATCCTGAGGTTAAGGCTGTGGTTAGTATTTTTAATTTAGTTTCTAATTTACAAATTAATGCCAGCTGTTCCATATTAATAGTCTAATCATTTTGAACTAAGGGTGTATTTTTTCCAACCCATAAATTATTCAATTCTAATTAATTAAAGTAATTTATGCTAATTACATCTCAATCCCCTTGCTCCTCTTCCAGGTATATACTCATTTTTGTAGAAATATTTTTATGCTCAATTATTGTTAAGTTGCAAATTTTAATTTCATTAGATTTATATTTGGATAGTTCTATAATTGTAATTTTATTTTCCATACAGTATTTAAAAATTATGGCTATTGAAATACTAATTTATTTTCAGTTTAAAATAATGATTTTATTAATTGTTGAAGACTAAAATAATTGAACTGTTACAGCTGCTGGATGCAACTTTTGATGACTTACTGCCATTGGCCATTCCACGAATGCCTGCAGTTCTTGAACCAATAGTTAAAATGACAATAAGACAGCATGCTAATTTGGATGTGGCCCGACAGATAGTCCATTATCCTGGACCGGTCAAACTTGTCAGGAGAGCCGATGATGAAGTCATCTGTCTTGAGTTTGTTTACTTTTGATTTACGGTTTATATACATAAATTTGTACAATCAATTTTAATGATATTCTTTTTACTAAATTTATTTATTAGATTTTAAAAATATCTATTCACCAGTTTTTTAATTCCTAAACAATATAATTCTATTGTAATTTTTTTTTTTAATTAAACACATTTATTTACAGGCCTAATGACATTTCTACCAATCGGGGTAATAACTTATTGATAAAATTGCTGAGGCACAGATTTCCAGTGCTAATGGATAGTCGAGAATCGGAAGAGGCTCTATTTAAATATCTTGCCACTACAGGCAGGCATCAGAGTAAGTATTTAATTAATTTATTTTTTTTAGTTTTTGTATATTAACTGAATTGATTTTTTTAATATAAAATAACTAAGTATTATAACTTCAGTTTGATCATTCATTTTTGAAATTAGACTTAGGAATTGATGAACTATGACTTATAACAAATAAAAAACCACAATCACATGGCCATTACACCAAAAATTTATTTTTCTCTGACTACATGGATACATATAAAACAGTAAGAATAAGTAATTCTAGATTGTCACAATGCTTGAAATTTCAAAAATTAAAAAAATATTCCTGTATTTAAATAAAGAGAATTTATTATTTATATTAAACATTAATTTTATTTCTATCAAAAAATAGTATATTGTTCTTTATTTGAAGAGAACTTGTTGAAGCATAGAACATGCAGATTTCTCAGTTGATTTTTTAATGCATGTTATTTTGTTTGGATCAAAAACATATCCCTCAATACAGCTGTATATTCCAAGTTTTACACACTCATTGACCACCATTTTGTGATTGTCCTTTGCTATCGTGTTCCTGTCAATTCTTGAATCTGATGATGGATCAAAACTTATCTAAACAGGACACAGAAATAATATTTAAATCAAATTTTAACTTGTGACAATTATTACACAAATTATTGTTTATTTATTTTTATTAATAAATCTTGTATTTCATACAAGATTGTAATTGAAAATTGGGGAATTAAAAAATTAAACCTATGCAGCCATAAATTCAAACTGTCTAATAGTATCACAAGAAAATTTCTTTTTCTATAATAGTAATGATTTAAATAAGTAAACATTTTAATGAATTTGTCAATCTTGGTTGATCAATTGATAAACCTAATTAATAATGATACTTCATTAAACATTAAATCCATTTATATGTATGCCACATAGGCTTTTTACATACCTTATACATGCATTCTGTCGGAGTTGGTATGTTTAATTCACACTGATAGAATAAACATTGGTTTTCTGGATAGGGCCACCTACCCAATTTTGAATCAATGCAAGGTTTTGTATTTGAGAGATCTTTTGGAAACTGTTGTAGTATCCTGGTACCTATAAATTAATTGAGTTGTACAGAATTGAATTCCTTCAAATTTTTATTTTTATAAATCCATAGTAAAGATTTTCAGTATAAACTAGTAACAACAATAAACCAGAGGTTCATGTACCCCTTCTCATATTTTCTTTGTAATGTTTGCACTGGTCTCTGTATTGAGGAGTAATTGTTTGCTAGTTGCTTACAAAAAAAGAAGACTACAACAGTAATAAAATTACTGATTCGGTTCAATTTCTATTTTCATGCAAATATTGATGACAGTGGTGGCATTGCTACAGCATACAAATTGAAACAGTGATCCTATATTGCAATCAAAATTTAATTATACATAGGAGATTGGGACTGCGTCCATAGGAAATGAAATTTTCAGATTGTAATTAGTTTACTGGTTGTTCTTCCCCCTCCTTTTGGGCCATACGCGAATCAGATTTATGCCCTACCGGTCTTTATTCCCTCACCTGCACTCCTGGCCATTGTGGTCTGAGTTGTCGGCTGTGAATATCTATTGATTATCCTCGGTATGATATTTGATATTACTGTTATCAGTGGCACGAAACCCAGGGTATAATTGCTTTGTTTACCAGCATAAACAGCTCTAGGCCCATCCACCTGGACTGGTTCTGTTTGGGTGTTTGAAATATTTGCATTAATCACTGCACAATTAATCCATTATAGTCAATAGTTCTGATAAACAAGAACAAAAATGTACACAAATTTTAAGTTATGCCTATATAAACATCTGTCTATATAATTATACTAGAGTGAAAACTGAATGTATATATTTTGTTATTTTTATTATATAAGAAAAGATTCGTATTTTTGAAAATATACAAAATGCATACACAAGAAAGAATAATTGGAAATGTATTGTTAATATTGAATATTCACAGTATTAATAAAAAATATTATTCATTTTAAAAGCAGACATTAATTTCAATAAAAAAATGCATTATTTTAATAATTATTATTGTTTTAATACACTAAATTTAATGACTCCAAACTGATAAAAATAAATTAAGATTAAAGATTGTACCTGTTGGAGTTGGTTGGGTAGGCTTTTTTGGTTCATATTTGGGCATTCCACAAACCAAAACTGCAAACGGAATCAGGATGCATAGAACATGTTGTGTCGCCATCTCTGTTCAGTCATGTCACTGAAGCTTGAGCTTCACCTTGAACTCCCTTTTATACCCTCTCATCTCCCCCTGCTTCTTTTCTCGCTTGTCCAATTCAATCAACTTTTCAATGGCCATTCAACAATTCTTGCCCGAGTGGGCTGCATTTGGTTCAGTTACAAAACTTTACACTTAGTTATGCGGGCATTGTTACATTCACACCTTCTGCAAGTGGTATGAGAAAAACCATAGATTTTATTACTGTTTATATAACACAAATACATTAATAATACTAGATCCTGAGGTCCTTTATCCACCTATCTTTTTTAAACTGCAATCATTTAGGAAAATTAACAGCTGTAATAAAAGAAATTGTGAATTTAATAGTAAACAATCCATTGCACTTTATTTTTGTGTGATAAAAAATTGTATTGTTTTGAATTCAATTGAAATTATGGTTCTCAATGTAGTAACATCTTTTCTTAATCCAGTCTGTATTTTGCATGATTTACTGAGAGCCAAACAATTTTTACACTGGCTATAATCTAATAAAAAAGTTTAAGTGGAAAATGTGACTTACTGTGTTGTTAACCAGTATACATTTATTGACTTCAAAGGGTCAAGACTCATTTCTATTGAACTCTAATGTAGCAAAACCTACTTTCAGTTTGGCCTCTTTAGTGCTGTTGAATAGTACCATTGGGAAGTTGTTTCTTTCTTTCATCGAGTGTCTGATGACTTGCCCTTTCCTTTTAGCTTCTAACACCTGCATTTGTAAAGGCGGATGACTTTTGTACATCCCTTTAGAATCTTGTTAAGGGTTCTTCAGCAGTATTTATCTTACGGATATCCTGTGAGAAGGATGTGTCATCAGTGAATCAAGTCTTTCCTTCCTGAATGTATGGAGATTGAGTGTTACTTTTATTTTTAACATTTGTTCTATTTCAACGTGGTTTAGTAGTTCAATTGCTGGATTTCAACAGGAATTTATTTTTATTTTCCTTCAAATCAAAATTAGTATGTACTGTTTGTATACTTGTACCAAATTGAACTTACTAATAAGATTAATGATTTTTTTCTACAGGAGAATAATAAAATTAAATTGTTATGAAAAATTACTAATTTATTTACCAAATTATTTATTTCAGACGATGTCTACAACAGCTACTCAATAGACAATGAATTATGCCACAGAACATTACTGTCATACACTGAGGAATATGGCTTTGTTTTCCCAATGTGTATTGGAGAGGGCATAGATAATCAGTTTAAGGCCCAGTTAATTCTATACCTTGTAAGTATATTTCTATTATTCTGAACTTGGGAATTTATTTTATATGTTATTTGATGCTACGTATTTTCTCATTCAATTATTTTTGCATAGATAAGGCTATCAATATTTAAATTTTGTATCCTTCAAGTGCCTTCAACTAGTTTATGTAATTATTTTCTTATCATCAGGCCTCAAAGTACATGGTGGACTTCCGCTCTTCTCATTGCATATCTCTGCCTGCCACCCTATTCTTGGTACCAACTCTTCAGTCTCAAATATAAGGATCTACAACCCTGTAGATTATTGGGTTTCATCTATGTTTATGGGATTTGTGCGCTTTAAAAGCAATTTCCTTCTTCTTTTTTATACTCATTACTTTAGACATTTCCAAACTAAATTTGTTTCTCCGCTAGTTTTTGAATTATGGAAATCTCTTGAATGATTGAAATGTTCAATGAAATGGCATAACTATCCACAAACTGTTGGTGTCTGACAATATAACAGAAATGTACTTAGTTGTTTTAGACATAAGTAATCATTAGATGAACTTTTATTTGATTAAAGCTGTACTTGAGCATCCATCTGCACAGGTTGTAAATACATTTATGTTTATATTTTATTTATGATTTTGCTCAATTTTTAAAGCTGAAAAAATATATTAGAAATGAAGAAAAAATTGATATTTATAGTTTTTGGAAATTGTATGTTTAAAATATAATACCAGATGATAATCTACAGTTCAGATTTAATACTGTATAAATTTATACAATGAATTATTAGTTTGGAGAAACAGCTTATTAGCAGTCTTTAAGTTTTAGATAGTCTAAATGTTATTTATTTGCGCATTGAACTAATTTTTCTAGAGCGTATTCTCAGCTCAATTGTGGAGTTAATACAATGAACACCAATAAACAAAAAAATTGTGTAAAAAAAATAAAGATTTATTTATTTATTTATTTTGAGGGGGCCAGTATTGGTTTTTTAGCCCGAATATAATGAAGGTGGGACCATGATTTTTTTTTATAGGTACTGAGGTCTATGGGACTTTTATAGCATTTCAAGCAATGTATATTCTTATGCCCCTGAATAAATTTTAAATTAATGTATAATTTATTTAATATATTTTTATACATGCACCTCAACAAATTTGACAACATAGACTGTATTTGCAAACTTGCTTGATTTATTTGTTTCCTGTTTAATTTTTATTTATACAGCAGCCTCATTATTTTGATCTTGAAATTTCAAATGTAAAGAACTACTGAAATTAAATTTTTTAAAATGTATCAATATTTTTACAACTAAAATTTACATAAATGTGGAATAGGGATCTGGTCACTGGTGCATGCAATAATGTGCATTTATAATCATTCTTATTTATTAATGTTTTGTTGAGAATGTTCTGATAATTTTTAAAAACGAACTATACATAAATTATTGAAGACGAAATGGGGAAAATTATTTCTTCATTTTTTCCCCTATTTCTCCCTTGAATAATGAAATTTACCACATGTAGATTAATATAAAAGTTGATATTTGACAGATTTAATTGTAATGCTAATTACTGTGATTGCTTTTTGCAATGATCAATGATTATAATTTAGGTATGAAAAACAGCATTCGGATAATATTTATGTAGATAGTTGTTTACACAGTGATGCTATACTAGTATCTTATTTGTTTGCATGATAAGAATTTGGAAAACGAAAAAAATATTAAATGACTATGTTGTGTACAATTAATAAATATTTTTAAATTGATCTTTATTTTTATGGACCCATATTTTCCACATTGGTATAATTTCATGCACCAGCCCTTAATTGTTTTTATCAATTATAGTTTATTCAATCAGATCTACAACGTTATTGGTACAATACCAATTATGTATGTTACATTAATGATAGTCTAAATATGTAGGCACAAATATTTTGTTAATTAGGTAATATATTTGTAGTCAGACTGACATGGATTCAAAATATATTTCATAAATACTGAAAATCTCGAGATTTTCAGAAGGCTTACAGAAGACACCACCCTGTGTACTTATTAAACTCTGATAATGATGTGCCTCTGGATTCTATTTTAATAAAACAATTTTATTGAAACAAGTTTTTTTCCCTTTAATAAATATAAATGAATGAAAGCCGATGGTCTTAAAATTTTCTGAGATACTTGTTGCAGCTGCCCTGGAATTGGTGAACATTTTACAAGAATTACAAGCCAAAATTGTGCTACAGCAATTCTAATAATGAGACCAGAAAAAGTACTACAGAATGAAAGTGGGCATCTCTACAGTTGTTTGATAATATAATTAGCAGGGAAGGTCTATTGAAAATCAACGCAGTATAAAAAAGACAGTAATTTTTCTATAAATCTGCTATTGTTATTTAAAAATAGCTTAGAAATAAATACATGTTATTAGTTAAGATGAACTAGTAAATAAATATGATTGTGATAGTAATGATTCTTGTTATTAATAAACTTATTGTAAATAAAATTATTTTAATTTATATTTTATAAATTATATCGACATAAAGGAAATAAAGACTATATTTTATTATATTTCTTTTGAAACACCTTGTATATTCCGTGGGATATTTCTTATTCCAAGGTTGGCAACGAAAGGAAGGTTACAGGAGGAGGTTTCTCCGTCGCAGGTTTTGTTTTCGTATTTCGCCCGGTCCCACTTTGTTCAGATGTCGGGCGAAGGTTTAAATATAGTTGTCGAATTCGGGTCGGTGTATTATTTTAGGGAAATTAATTTAATAATAGCGCGTTTTTTTTCTAAATCTTCAATGTTATTTACATGTTGCAGAGGTGGAGCCGAACTCCTATTCAACAAGGTTAAAAAACACGATGTCTGCTTGCCGCAACAGAAGGATCCATGTAAGTTATAGACACTTTATATAATTGATTGAACATACATTTTTCCATTTCTATCTTGCGTTTTTGTTTATTTATTTTCGAACCAGGCATTCAAAAAATTTATAAGCAGATCATAACACGTGAGTCTTAGTTAGTAGTTTCTAATTCACATCTTGTTCGCTGTAATTATGATTTTTATTACTACTGCGTTTCGCGCAATACATTTTTAATTACAGGGACGATTCGGACACTGTTGCATTGGCTGAAAGACAACTTGCTAACTGAGAGACCCGAACTTTTTCTTCAGAACGACACAGTGTAAGTTAAATTAGAAATTTATGTAACTTCATCAAAATAGCCCACATTGATATTAAGCTTTTACTTTCAATTTATTTTACAGGAGGCCAGGAATTTTAGTTCTTGTTAATGATGCCGATTGGGAACTACTTGTAAGTTGTTTCGTTATTGTTGTATATTACATTTTCCATTTCTAAGAAAATTGTGTAGAAAATTAAATTATTGCCTGATTTTGAGTTTACGGCTCATAATAATAATTATTTTATTTTATTAATTAATTTTTAAATATTCAATTTCGGTTGCAATCAAATTTTACCCATGTGCTATTTATTTTTTAAAAATATAAAAATATCGTTTTAACGATCTTTTTATTTACGTAATTGAATTTGAAAAAGTAGCCTAGTTGGCCAACAGATAGGGCGACTGTTCACTCTCAGTGGTTCATAATGCACGTTATTATTGTAAAACTCTTGTTTCTAACTTGTAGCTCTTCTTACCATGGTTATTTCTGTAATGGCTATTGTACAAGTGAAAATAACGTACACGAATCCCTTTCGATTTGCTGAGTATCTATGTAGCATGATATATTGACGGTTAGATGAATGGACAAAGCCGCTCGAATCTGGTGGTCCCAAATAAAATTATTGCCCAAATAAAAATTTACAAGATAGTTAAAAGAACGAACGGTTCTTTCCCACAATACGCGGATTAGCCGCATAGCGACGCGTATAAATGTACGCTTTTCTGTATCGCTGATTTCTGTTTTTCGCCGTCTTCAGCCGGGTAGCGATGGTTCCCTCAGGGTCCATTTTTTTTAACTCTCGTCAGAGGAAATAAAATTCATTCAGAAACTTCAAGTACTGCTGTTTGTAACCAATTGCTCGGCACTTTTCCAAGAGAACCTTCTCAAATTTATCCCCCTGCCTTTTCACAGAATTAATCGTAGGAATTACGCTAAGCAATAAATCTTGGGTGCAACAGATTTTGGATTATATTGTCCTGTGTACAGATTGTATTATTATGTATTATTTATGTTTGTTGTAATATTTCACAGGGCGAACTTGATTACGAGCTGAAGGCTTGCGACAGGGTACTTTTCATCTCGACCCTTCACGGCGGTTAAGTCTTAAGACTTACTTTTGCCCCACGACGAAAACCATTATTTGTACTATCATTATTTTTTCAAAAATATATCTTACGCTAAATTGTCACACTATAATATGAATTGTAACCAATTCCTTAAGAATTATTTATATAAGCAAGTTTGGAGATTGTCAGCATTTGGTACTTAAATCTTATTGTCGCGATAATTCTGTATCTAATTTCTACACGACGAATACTATATATATATATATATATATATATATATATATATATATATATATATATATATATATAAAACAATAATTGTTTCTCCACTCTCTCAATGCTGTCGCTTTATTGTGCTGTTGAGAAGGATGAATAAACATATCCTTAAATTATTTACCTGTTGTTATCAATATTTATAATTATTGGCCCATAGACCAATTAAAATAAAAAACTTTTGGCTGTGTAATAAAGCTTTTTAACGTTGATTATTCGGTGAAAATCCACTCATTTGGGCCTATTTCGGCGCTATTTTGACAGTACTAAAGAGATGAAATAGATTTTGTTTTATCGGAAGTTAATATTCCATTCGAAGTACTGCTCAATGACCCAACCTATTATGCATTGATCGTATATGGGGAATATTTGATCTTGTAGGGAGAAACGTTTATATTTCGATTATTTGACCGTCTATTCTGGTCGCAATTAGTTAGGCACATTAATTGTGCCGGGGTTCCCTGCTATTGAAGGGGCACAGTTGACACATCTCCTGAGGGGGTAGGTCGAAATTCATTAGGGGCGCTGTCCTCTCTTCTGTCCGACCTCCCACAATTACCTCCCTCATACATCACTCTATCACATCACTCCCTCACTCCCTCCCTCCGCCCCTTATCAATCTCGCCCCTCCTCCTTACCCCTCACAACTATCTCTCTCTCCCTCCCTCCCTCTCTCTCTCTCTCTCTCTCTCCCTCCCTCTCTCTCTCTGGTGTACCGTCTTCTCCTCTATCCGGAGCATCCCCCACTTCCAGCCCCGCCGCGACACTCTCCGTACTGTAAATCTCGTGCTCGAGCAAATTGAAGCGAACCGAGACGAATGAAACGTCGCCCGACTTGTTTAATTCTAATATATTTCTGTAAATTACGGAAGTTACTGGAGAAATAGACGAATTACTTTCAAGAATTTTTTTTTACTTACTGAATCGTTCCCCTCGCAAATAACTTTTATGCCTCAAGTTCATTAGGAAGTACGGCGCTATTGGCGTAGACTAGCGTAGAGGAACCTTCACACGATAAAGGTATAATTCCTGACCAAAAAAAATTAGAAATTCAATCATCTGTCAGATTCCAATGAAGTTTGTTAATAATGTCAAAACGTATATTTAGTTATCCTAGATTTCGTGTGTTTCTGTCTCCTCTCGCTGGTCAAAATCTGGCCAAAAAATGTGGCTTTTAGGCCCAAAAATGCTGTTTTTAAGCACAAAATCGGCCCAAAAATGCGGTTTTATGGCGCAAAATCGGCCCAAAAATGCGATTTTTGCACCGGATTTTTGGCCCGGTTTTGTGCCTAAAAACATCATTTTTGGAACTAAAAACCCCATGTTTTGGCCGATTTACGCCTAAAAATCGCATTTTCGGACGATTTTGCGCCTAAAATCCGCATAATTGGCCCTAAAATTCGCATTTTTGGGCTGATTTTGCGCCTAAAATCCGCATAATTGGCCCTAAAAATCGCATTTTTGGGCCGATTTTGTGCCTAAAAACAGCATTTTGGACCTAATAACCGCGTTTACGGCGAGCGGCCGAAACCGGTCTAGCAAAAGACCGAACCGGGGAGGAGACTGAAACACACGAAATCTACGGCATTCCAACCCCTCGCAGACCACAAAACAGGTATGTTGAACTATAATTATTTAGTTCATTCTCCCGTCTGGGTGGCGTGAAAGTTTTGCTCTCTATACAATATTAAGAGCAGATCTATATTATAAATTGAAGAGACGGACGTGTCTGGCCGATTAACTCCTAGACGAGGAGCCCATGATTTTTCGCCACCAAATATAATAGTCTCAATTTAATGGCGGGGTTATGATAATGCATAGGTTTAATATACCTATTTTGTGGTCTGGGAGGGGTTGGAATAGTACTGTAGTGTTTGTGTACAGTGTTGTGTGTTTGAGTACATGTGAAAGTGACAGTGCAGTGAGGATGCCCAAAAAACATCCAAAGTGCTAACAGTGACTAACAGCGCTACTGAAGATGGCGAGCGGCCGAAACCGGTCCAGCAATAGACCAAACCAGCGAGAGGAGACAGAAACATCACGAACCTACAATAATGCATAGGGTTTGATTCGAGGCTGTGCCCCCCATTTTGTCAGCTGTACCTCTGTGCCGGACAATACCGGGACATAATATTTTTCTGCCCTCTCCCTCCTCCCCGCAATGTTCATAAAAACGCGGAAATGCCCGTTGAAAACCGAAATGGCGGCTCTATTTTAGGCTCGGGCGGCGATTATCCGGTGGACCGCCCTTAAACTGAGCCTCGGCCACCCCCGGCCCCCCATATGAATAAATAGGTCGGGAAGGTTTGTGCGGGGTGTGCGCCCGTGCCTTTTTTCACCCTCGGTTTGAGCAACCCGCCCCACCACCACCCCGGGGAAATTTTTTGTTTTTTTTTATTATTTTCCTTTTTTTTTGGCCGGGCTCCATGAAAGTTTCCGCTCCGATTCGGCGCCCCTCGGCGCGTTAAACGCGGTGAAAAAAATTGAAATTACTGCGAGAGGACCCGCAGTATTTCGGGGGCGAGACCCCCTCGACCAGGGTTCTGTGTTTGAAACGCGCGAACCTCTCTTAAGTTCCTGCCCAAGCCTAAGTTTCACAGCTCAATCGGGTGTATTTTTCTTGCCACTAGCGTGGCGATATCCGTGGGTAGCTATTGGGGTAGGAGGATGATAATAATATAAAGAAACAGAAGAGTCCTTTAAGCAACCCGAGATCTTCCGAGTTTCGGTTCGAGACAGTTTAACTCGAGGAAACGGTGAGAATAACTCACCCTTTATCCGATAACTCGTCTTTATCGACCCAATCATCGTTGAGAGAGCTACACCGTACGGAAGATAACGCAAAACGGCTACGACTAAACCAGGACCGCCATTACTTTGGATCCGACGTGGGAGTTTCTATGTTAGTCGTAAGCAGGGATTGTTCGGAGAAATAAGCGCTCAATATAGCCTCGAGTTCCACACAGACATCAGTTATTTTTCCAAGTCTAGATACCAGAGAAGAAAGTTGAAAATTCACCTGATACGTCAGTTGTCATAATTATTAGGAGGGGATTACTACCTTTAACAAGATTCCGATACGTAATGAAACTGTGTACACCCGCTTTATTTTCTCCTTCCTCAATCTGTTATATTATTTCGTAACGATATTCAAAAGGGACAAGTACGCAAGATCCTGACAGTGCATCACTTTAGCCGGTTTTCATTCTCCTCTGGGCAAGTTCGAATCTCTGGGACGGCGTTGTTTCTCCTGTCTTCCTCTTCCTGTTGAATTCGGGATCCCAAATTGTGATTGAAGATCCTCCCGCTTTCAATAAGGAGAGTCCTGCCACTTCCCTCGGGAACCCCCGCATTTCCAATTTCCTTCCCCCGCCATGCAGCGGGCCAGGAAGGCGCGCACACGAACCAGCGCGCTCCCGCCATGAAGACACATCTAGATCAGGATTACATTACACTTCTGATTTATTTTTTATATTCTTATTTTCTTATCCCCACTCCGCCGTATCGGCGAAACGGAAGAAAAAAAGAAAAATTGGAATAAGCCCCCGGCCTTCCTTCTATATTCATAATACGAGGAAGGGGCAAATCCTATAGAGTTTTATCGGTACCGGCCTCCGGGGCCGTCTATCGGTGCAGCTTCCGGGCTCCCGGGGCAAAAATAAAGGGAAAACAGGGGGGGAAAATTGGCAAAAAAAATCCCCCGCGTCTAGTAGAGATTTTTACCGTGCAGAGATAGAGACCCGATTTTAGGGCGGAGGAGTTCCCAACGTCCGAGGCCGAAGGGAAATTGGAATGAGGCCGGTGGTCGGGGCTTCCCCCAATTTCCTTCCACAGCCACTAAACCTAACCCAGAAAAAAATCTTTTCCTAGATTATACAGGTTCGATAAGCGAACAATGTAAATGTATACATTAGACTACTAGTACGATTTGGTTTCTGTCCCCGGATTTTATATACATTTTCAACAAATATACAGTTTAACCCATAACGTTTTGAAAAATAATAATGAAACAACTTAATAATAAAACAATAGAAAAAATACTAGACAACAATGAAAAATCAATACAGCAATTACTAGAATTCATTAAGAATGCTAAATGAACAATGCAAATTTATACAATCCTATTTTATACAAAAAAGTGCATAAAAGCTCACGCGGAAATCTATTTGCGCTGTATAAGAGAAGGAACTATGAAAATTCATGAGAAGAAATTATGAAACCGGAACAATTAATTCCAGAAACTGCCTTATAGTATAAATAAATCTTGACCACACTTTCAATGTTCCAAGTACTACACGCAATTCTGTGGAATGAAATACTTTTGCGGTGCCTTATGCAAGTGTTTTTCTATATGCTAAAATCTAGAAAAACGCTTCATTCTTCCGGGAATGAAACCGTCACGCTTTGTATATTAATATAAGCGTTTCTTCGTTCGCTCGAATCTTACCGAGTTTTGGTGTTTTTTACATCCTCAGAAGAATTACGAAGATGGAATTACTGGTTTTACAATTTCCCCAGAAAGAAACCCTTCTAAGCCTCGACGAATATGATATATTTTTTCAAATAAAATTTAAAAGACGGGAAAGGGACACCGTAGTTCTTGCTCTTCGTCAACTTTTCGGATAAAACGTGGGTGGGGATAATTGTTACCGGATCAATCACGGTGGAGAAAAATAAATCCAGAATCCAATTCGGTCGGAAACAGAGTGCGGATTCGGACCGGGATTTCTTCAATTTCTTGGAAAATTCGCAGTATCGGAAAAGGTGGCTCCGCCCATCCATTCCTTCGGGCCCCGAGCTACCGGCCCCCGCATAAACAGTGTTATTAGCACCAATAAGCAGTCCTCTACCTCGGATCCTGAATATTACCTAACTCAATTTCTGCAGGACTTCTGACACGGCTTCATCTGGTCTCGATTTTTCATAAACTTGCGCTTAACGGCCGGGGCCTTAGTAGAAATAAGTCCTATATTAGTTGATTAGTTAATTCTGAAATCGTTCAGAAAAACAATTTTTGGACCGCGATTTTGATCGCAGATCTTAACACTCCTGACATAAAAATTTATTATAATGCACTGATTTAAAGCGAAAACTAAGGGATAAAGAAGAACAGCGCATTTGTTGTCATAGTATCTAACAAAACACACTGGAAGTTTCCCGATCCAAATATCCAATCACTCCAATGTTCAAATCACCCTCCTGCGGGAGTACCATAAATGGATGGTACTTCTTCGCGTTATCAAATCGCACTGTAACTTGATATAATTTAAAAAATTGTACTTAAAATAAAACGAAATACTAGCATATTTTTGGCGAGATCGATAACTCTGACAAACTTTCCTGGTGAGTGCGACAGACATATCTAGATTGGAAGAAAACATACATGGCGGAGGGGAATAGGAAAAGCGAAAAATTCGGGTCTCTCTATTCTATACGTGAATATTAAGGGGGGGTCTACGGCTGGGACAATCGCACCAACTCCGAGTGTGTAGACAGTTGCGCTATCTGCGCAGTTCCCGGCTGTTAATCCCGGTGCACCTATTCGGGCTTATCGCAGCCCGAGGCCTGCAACGGTCTCGTTACGCTTTAACGAGGCCATCCTCACTGATGTCCCGACGCTTTCGACACAGATCGCCGCCCCCCCAACCCCTAACTCAAAAGGAAGGTTAAATAAAACTGTAGGTTCGTGATGTTTCTGTCTCCTCTCGCCGGTTTGGTCTTTTGCTAGACCGGTTTCGGCTGCTCGCCATCTTCAGTAGCGGTGTTAGTCACTGTTAGCACTTTGGATGTTTTTTTGGCACTTGTATTGTGGTAGTTATCTGTCATGTGTATATATATATGTGTGTGTGTCTTGTTATTGAGTTTTTGGGGGATGTTGTTTGTCTTATTTGGGTTGGGAGGGATTTTGTTAAAAGTCTTTGTCAGATTACCTGTCTGTCAAGTATATATTTGACCACACAACTGGTCACAACTATTAGGTTTTGATTTCCAAATACATGACAGGAAACTTAATTGGTATTGTGTATTTAAGATCGTAAAAGGTTTCCTGTTAAATCCGAAATTAATTGAAAAAATTTAGTTTTAGTAATTTAGTTAATCGGTACATTCGAACTAACTAATCTAGTTAGTTCAGTATATTTCCGCACAACCCTCAGGGGGGCGCTAGTTTGCCGGTGCGAGTGCACCGAACGAACTTTAGTTAAGTACATTTCCGCACCACCCTCAAGGGGCGCTAGTTTATCGGTGCGAGTGCACCGAACGAACTTTAGTTAAGTACATTCCCGCACCACCCTCAAGGGGCGCTAGTTTATCGGTGCGAGTGCACCGAACGAACTTTAGTTAAGTACATTCCCGCACCACCCTCAAGGGGGCGCTAGTTTATCGGTGCGAGTGCACCGAACGAACTTTAGTTAAGTACATTCCCGCACCACCCTCAAGGGGCGCTAGTTTACCGGTGCGAGTGCACCGAACGAACTTTAGTTAAGTACATTCCCGCACCACCCTCAAGGGGCGCTAGTTTACCGGTGCGAGTGCACCGAACGAACTTTAGTTAAGTACATTCCCGCACCACCCTCAAGGGGCGCTAGTTTACCGGTGCGAGTGCACCGAACGAACTTTAGTTAAGTACATTCCCGCACCACCCTCAAGGGGCGCTAGTTTACCGGTGCGAGTGCACCGAACGAACTTTAGTTAAGTACATTCCCGCACCACCCTCAAGGGGCGCTAGTTTACCGGTGCGAGTGCACCGAACGAACTTTAGTTAAGTACATTCCCGCACCACCCTCAAGGGGCGCTAGTTTACCGGTGCGAGTGCACCGAACGAACTTTAGTTAAGTACATTCCCGCACCACCCTCAAGGGGCGCTAGTTTACCGGTGCGAGTGCACCGAACGAACTTTAGTTAAGTACATTCCCGCACCACCCTCAAGGGGCGCTAGTTTACCGGTGCGAGTGCACCGAACGAACTTTAGTTAAGTACATTTCCGCACCACCCTCAAGGGGCGCTAGTTTAATGGTGATAGTGCACCGAATGAACTTTAGTTAAGTACATTTCCGCACCACACTCAGGGTGGCGCTAATCTATATCTAATAATTTGTATTTATACAGACATCTAAACATTTATGATCGTAAATACACAATACCAGATAGGTTTCCTATCATATATTTGGAAGTCAGAACCTAATAGTTTTGACTAGTTGTGTGATAAAATATATATTTCATCGATGCATTGAATATATTTTCTGTACTGCACTGAACATAGTCAACTGCTGGGAAATAAAAATTTTTTGCAAAAATAAATTAATGTATTAAATATAGGCTGTCCTCCTCAATTTCTGTCCGTTCAACATGTTGGACCAAATAAAACCGTCAGATGTGTATACACACGCAGAAACAGGTGTACAGATAAACGGAGGGACAGAGAGGGAGTTATGTACGGGGGAAGGCGGACATGAAAATAATAATGGGGGTTAGCTAGACATTATCCACGGTGCCGCCTCCTCCCTCATCCCCTTCTCGTCGTGCTCGTAAACGGATTAGGCGCCGTTGTCAATTTACTAAATTAACTCGACGAGTCGGCCAACTTCATTGCGCAACTTTAATCGCATAAATTAAAATTATCGCAATTAACCGCCTTCCAGCCCGCTTTTTGTCCCCGGCTCCTTTTGTTTTTCACCGTGCGGCCCTTCGAGCAAAGACCCGACACCGAGGTGTCTGTTACTTAACAGTCGCCTGGACAATCGTTTTACGCGATTATTTTTTTACAATCGCTACGTTTAATGTAATTGAGATATCCTGTTTCCCTAATCCTGTCCATCTTTCTCCTAATGCGTTACTGAAGTATTATAAAATTGAATGTTGCAAACTAGGAATTGTTTCGGCGTCCATAGAAATCGTTATTCAGTCGGGCCGAGGTTACCTTCAGGTGTTTAAGGGACGTGCCGGCGTTAAATCGGCGTTTTGAAAATTTACACGGAATCCGTTATAGCGGAGAAGACTGAAATTAATTGGGATGACTCGTATGGTAATTGGCCGATTTTCTCCCCCCTCCTTGACGATTAGTTAATTGGAAGGGCCTCCACTTCCCCCAATCCCTTCAGCGTCTGTTTTACTATCCATCGTAAAACGGATGGCTCCGTCTCCCGATAGCGGGGAATTTTGCATTTTCCAGCCTCCACTTTACTCCCGTCCTGATTAGCTTCGGGCTCGGCTTCCGTCCTTTAGGTTAGAACTGCAGGCATCCAGCCCTCGGAAGGAATCAGACTAATCCGAGATCCGCATTAAACAACTGGCTGAATGTAATATAAGACTTTGAGCTTTATTAGTTTGGAAGTTTTGAATGTAATTATCCCCACTTATATTGGGCAGTGCCGATTTACAGTGTTACAGTGAGGCAGTAACTGTTACATAACCGGGCGGCCGTGTGAGGACTGTCACTGCACTGTTACACTCTCTTGTCTACAGGGTGCTAAATTTTTGCGGGCGTACAGAACATCGTTAATACACAATTCACTCAGTCGTAAAGTCCTTCCTTTACTATTGCCATTTCCACGAAAAAAAAGTAGTTTTAGTAGTCGATTACGAGCAATCGATCGATGCCGAATATTTTATAGATAAGTCGTCAATATCGCTATCGTTAATTGTTTATCATCGGATATTTCATTGCCGATATTCGGCTAGAGATTCAAGCACGATTCGGTGTTCAAATAGTTCAAGGACCGTACGATAGATCGCGCCCCTGGCACCGATGGGACAATTCGTATACTTTATTTTTTTAAAGTAGGAAATAGAATGCGGCATATAAAATTGTGTGCTCTTTTGTATGAAAATCGGGTCTTCTTTTTCTATATCAGTTCTCGACATTTTGGAATATCACACTTTGAAACGTTCCATCTTACAATTTAAACTGACGCGTTGGTGTCTTATGGAATTTCTTTTATGACGGCAATGAGCGAAAACGGTCAAGCTTAAAACTTAAATGAATGGAATGGAGCTTGAAAATCGCATGGCTAATGACCTTTATGACCTGTGGGCACTGGGCTAGTGTTAATAAGACCATCGTTTGCGTCCACCCTTCAATAAATTGTTCCTTGCGCCTGATTAATAATTGACTAACTGGTTTTTATAAAACTAATATTGGGAGGTGTTAAAAATAAATTATGACAGCGTTATCGTCTCTAATGCTGTTTAGGGATTGAGAGACGGGTTGTGACATTTGTAATAAGAGAGAACATTGCCCCGAATTGTGGTCTAGGAATTGTGGAAATAGTTTCCTGTTGAATGTAGGATTGGAATTGAGAATGGTGAGTATTATTTAGCCGTAAGATGGAACGGCCTCAACGTTATAGCGCCGGGAGGTATGCCGCTATCGCCCGACCTGATTCATCCATCCTGGGGATTTGCCGGATCGTAAACCTCCCGCCCCCCCGCTGTTAACCCGCGACCCTCGTATCACCAAATAAAATAAGCCCAAGAATCCGAGCCTATAAAGGATCTGAACCCTTAAATTGCAAGTACATGGGGACCTGTCTTTGAGGGAAGGGGGGGGGGAATCGTTCGAGTACAATCCGGGGCAAGAGGAACATTTTCTCACGAACCTATCGAAGCCCCGGCCGACAATTTCTTCCCAATTGTGCATAGCTGTTTCATGCAGCATTCCTTAAAAACACCATACCGACCACACTGATCTAGGGAAAAAACAAAAAGGGCTACACAAGAAAAGATAGGCGAAACTTGAACCCAAGTTCCTGTTGCGGCGGGTTTGCTTTCACCATCAAATTCAACGTCAACATTCAAAAAGCGCACCTAACAAAACGCACCTTGTAATATTTAGCCATTTCGGATGACTATCACTCCTATGATATTGGCTGCAGTGGCTGAAACCAAAGTTGTGTAGGACGATTAACTCATTAAGTACCATAGGCCCCAAATGGGGATGAGTTAATTTTTTAAATTTTTTCTGATATGACATATGTGTTTACGGGAAGTATTTTTTTTATTACTTTCAGTAATTTCACATTATAAATACTACATCATGTTAAAATACTTGTAATTATGATTATTGTTCAAAATAAAAGATGATTGGTCTCATGTGTTGGTTCAGCTCTGTAGTGCCCTAATCCCCAAATCGGACTTGATTTAAAAAAAATATTTGACAAACTGGTTTTAAAAACATATTTGGAGGTACTATTTGATAATAATGCATCAAAATAGGTAAATTTTATGCAAAATTTTTAGAAAAAAAAATTGGTACTTAATGGGTTAATGTTAACCCATTTGTTAATATTCTCTGTCAACATTTTTCGAAATCTAGTTTCGAATTTCTTAAAATCACTGTACAGAATTATTTCAACAATATATATAGAATGGCAGATGGAAAATAATTTTTGTCTGCTTTAAATTAGAAATTGGGAAGAAAGATTTTTCTTTCTTATTCGTTAGTATTTTAGAATAGTATTTAATTGAGAATATGTCTCTGAGCTGGGGAGGCGAAGAATATTGTTCAATTCTAGGCCACAAATTGTTATTACATTCGAATTTTTTATAAAAAAAATAACGTTGCCATTAAGTCAAGTATCTTGGGTTCGGACTCTGATTTTTAAATTCGCAAAACAAACCCGGTATCTCCCGGCACATCAGATTATTTTATAAAAGGGCGTGACGGAAAGACCTGGACGCGGATGTCGGTGTCCATTCGTTTCCCACCTTCAAAGGGCCCACTCGAAAATTTCCGCCCTTCAGAAGGAGAAAAAAAGGGAAAAAGAGGCGGGGGCAAAAAAACGAAGTAAACAACTCTGAAGGGGAATCCACCTGCGGGTATTAACAGAGGGGGAAAAAGTCCATCAAACGTCTGCAAACGCTTTCAGAAAAAGGCGAGTCGGTTTGTCCGCACTATTCGCGGCGACATTTTAAACAGATAATATGATTCGAGATATTGTGACGTTAAGGGGGGGAGGGGTGAGGGGCGCGAAATTTTTAAAGAAAATAGCGTTTCCTGTAAGAAAAAACAACAGAAAAACTCGTGGAAATCTAACGAATATTGAGAACGCCGGAACCACTGAAATGACGGGTTGAGATATCGAGAAAATTCTTCCCAAAGGCGAATAAACAGTCGAAATTAATATAGAACAACCTGAGTGTTTCTATTTCTACGATATTTCAGTACATTCAATACACAATGATAACAATTTCTTAATATTTTTAGTTATGCGTAGCTAAAAGTTTAATATAAGATATATTACAGTTATTTATAATTAGGTAACACTGATTACTGATTTTCGCGAGTGTTGATTTTTGTTGTTGATCACCTAAGATTGATTTATGCGTAATTAGGAGTGGTATTTTGGTATGAACGATATCTCCTTCCTTTTTTGAAATTTTTGGAGGAATACCTCATTATATGAATGGCTGAATGCTACTGACTATGGTTGAAAGCCGATGAAGCTTAGGATAAAATATGGGAGTGGAGATGGTCATGCTGTTGTTAAGAATGGTGTGGTGATGTATCGAAGGAAGAAGTCGGGAGGTTGTTCACGAAAGGTCGACGCCGCCTCCGCCTCCGCCTCCACGTGTTCAGCCCCGTATCTCATTATCTGTTCATTCCTAATCTCTTAGTTATCTCCTGTACAATTTCATGAAAGTCTATCCGGCAGTCGCTCTCTCATTCTCTCCCTCTCTCTCTCTCTCTCTCCCGCCCGGTGATTTATTCCTAACTGCTTTTTAACGACTGAGCCCAATTATTATCGCCTTCCCCCCCACGCCCCTAGTTTCGCCCTTCCACCTTTTGCCTTCGGCTTCCCTCGGGTTAATTTCAACATTCACGCGCTGTCTTCATTTTAGACATGTTATTCCCGAACAATTCGTTTGCCTCTTAGTTATCCCTCGAATGGAAAGTTTTTTTCGTTCAAGATATTTGGGACAATGTTTTCCGCGAAGGTTCGGAAAATAATTACGCATTTTTGTATCATTCGATATATAAAAATCCGTCAGTAATGATATCTTTAATGTTCCATGGGTCATATAGCCCTTGTTACAATGCATTGACGTAGAAAGGTCTGTAAGAGGGTATGAAAATCAGGAATATGTAAAAATCTATATTATATATCGGTTAATTAGTTACAGTTAACTAATTTTCGAATCGCTATACGTTTTTCACACCATGGCGGACCGCTCCCAATGGGTCCGCACACCGATTCAACAAGACTCGGCAAAAACTTCCTTCGGAACTTTATCAAAATTGGTTTAACTGTCCAAAAAAATAGTAGAGCGATATAACACAAAGATTCCGGCTAATGTACGGAAAAAATTAATTGAGAAAACTGTCATTTCCAGCCGCGGACAAGGCGTACAGTATTTCCGTCCCGAAACCCAATAAACTTTTCACGTATTATTAACAAGTTAAATTGATAAAGTTTCATTAAAATTCGCTCCCGTGTACCCGGAACCCTGGTTTATGAACTCGCTGGGCAACAACGGAACACCAGAAGCCCAAACTCAAAAACAGAACTTATTCGATTTACTCGGATATTTCGCGTTGATTTTGTCCGTTTTTCGCCGAGACTGTAATCTGCGGACTTGCCCGAACCGAGTTTGTTTTCAATGCTCCATTCGAGTGGGAATTAAAAAATAAAAAGAGAGCAAGAAGAAGGAGAAAAACAAATTACAGCCTCGAATAGCGGCTGCGGGAATTTTCGGAATTAGGAAAAATATAATTAGACTTTTGCCTACCGGCTAATGCTCAGCTCAAGGCGGCCGCACCAAGTCTGCGTACAGCAGGTGACATTGGCCACAGAGAAGGCGTGTTTTTTCCTTTCACTTTATTCTCCCTTCTGTGTGTCATGCGTGAGTGTTATGTTTTCAATAATGAAGTTAAAAATTAACTTTCGAACTAATTTATATTATTAGTTCAAAGCTTGTTACCTCCCGTGGCGTCACGTTGAGGCCCCCGTTCTTCTAATTGTCTGAGCACTCAGCGTAAAAATAAATACCTTTGAAACTTCCTATTAAGAGGGAATTTTAAAATATAGGGAAATAAGTTCTAACGACTGTTTCTCAAATATTACTGAGAAATAAGAGAAGACAAGGAAATAATAACAATAGCAAAGAAATATTCCGAGACCAATAAAAAGGAATTCGTGCAAAATGTCGCTTCCCTAATTTCACCAAAGTGAAACCGCTACTTCTTTCTCGGGTTTTATTATTTTTTTTTTATATCGGTCCCATAAAAAGGTTCGACTTTATTAAAAGCGGAGTGGAAAGCGAAACGGGGAGTGGCGTAAAATCTCAGATTTTATTAAAATTGACCATACGTAGAGAAAAAAACTTGGCTGTTTGAAAATAAAACCCCGGGGGTTGGGGTTGGGGAAGGGGGGAGGGGGGCACTGAATTAAATTACGAAACAACGGAGTCGGACTCCGCGAACCGAGATAAGACGCTCGGGTTTTCGACGAGGGGCCAAGAAAACATATACATTGAGGTAAAGGGGATTTTCTCCGGGCGGGAAACTCTCCAACTGCAATAACCGGGAATCGCTGAGGGTTTGGGGCAGGGAGGGAGGGAGGGAGGGAGGGATGGAGGGATGTGTATCTCGAGAGCGTCATCGGTAGGCGATGAGTCGCTAAAATATTAGAGCCGAGGGATCGTATCAATTAGAGCTGAGATAAGGAGCAAGTTGGAGAGCGCCCGGAACACAGTTTTGTTTGAATAAAGTTTTGTACTGAAAAGCCTATTGATGACAGTGAATTGCAGCAATAATAGTGACCGTTGAAGGGATCAATAATTAATTATTATGCAACAACAGGGTAGGTGGTACAATAACGACATTACAAAATTACAAAATACCAACAGTACAACAAAACTAAGAAAGTTAAGGTCAAATTTTTCATAATACCTCGTCAATAAGGAGTGGGATGAAATTGAATTCTATTCCAGTATTCAGTGGGTGTAAGACAAAAATATTTTTTAATTATGTAAATATCAATGAACCCCTCGCCATTCTGTTCCGACCTTTCGAAAAGTATTTTTTTCGTTCTTATATATTTTTTACCGATTCATAAGAAATTAGGCGGGATCGAAAAACGATCTCGAAATAATTGGTGGAAAATAAAGAAGTAGGGAGGGGACGGAAAAGGCGCTATTACCGGAGGGAATGAAGCAAGAGGGCGAAAGCTGGGCGGTCCTGGGATGGAAACGTTGAGGCTGATAATAATTGGGCCCGGTCGTTAAAATTCATAATAATAATAATAATTCATAATAAAATTCGATAATAATTCGGCAGTTCGGAATAAATCAGCGCCAGTGGGGAGGAGACACCGTTTCTCAGAACTTACGGATAATTGGATAATAAGACTGGGGAACGAGTGGTTGAGGGTACGGCATCGGTTTTCCCAGCCTAAGAAGCCTAATTGCGCAGGATTACAGTCATGAGGACTTGTGTAATATTTCAATAAATATCATAGTCCCCCGTAAGATCAGGTAATACTGTGAGAAGAACCTTAACAGGGGTAGGGACCCAGCTATTCCGGAATTTTTCCTAGACCGGAATGGAGCGAACTCCGTTTGGGGTCTGGTTCTGAGGTTTCGGAACTGGTACCGGTTCCATCGCTGAGGTGATTTCCAGAAACAGAATAATCCCGGAATATCGGAGGTCAACCCCTGCTAACCGAGTTTCTTCCCAGGAATCGAACCCCAATCAATATTGATGTTATTGTCGCGGTTTCGCGAAGTGTGATACAAGTTGACCTAATTATTTACCGACTTTCTGGTTGTTTTATTGGATGTTGTAGCCACAACACCGGTATTATTAATTGTTCTTTTTTTCCCTAATAATGTTTGTGCCCTAGAGAGCTCTAGAGTTGAAATCCGCTCGTAATCAGTTCGTATTTGTCGTTATTGACTCGTGCCCCAGATCAGACAAGATAATATTTATCGAGAAGACTATAACTTATCATCACTTCTGAATTATCTCTTACAAGTAATTTGCGAACATTACAGCTGGAAACATAAGAATTATATCTGGTGATATCGGTATGGCCAATTATGTATTGTTATTCACGTTCCTATTGAGTACGACTTTCCCTCCTTTTACATTTTAAATTTCCTCTCTTGGTCGTGAAAAATTTTATAAAAAAAAAAGATTCTTGAGGGTTTTCAAAGGAGACGGATGGAGACTGCTTAATGGGTCTTCGGGGCAAATCGGGAGGTCGCGCCCGTGCGCCGGAGCGTGCGTGCGACCGAAAAAAGTTATTTTTCCCATCCACCACCACCACCGGAGCCAGATAAAATGATCCTTGAGGAAAACCGGGAGCGGGCGAAGGGAGGCCGGGACCTTTTATATTTCCCGCGGGGCCTATAATTCAGCGGCCTGCAGCCTCCTGCAGGACTTCTGGGATATTAAATTTGTACGACTCCGCTAATTATAATGATAGGGGGGGGGCGGAGCTTCGAAGTAAGCGTCCCCATAGGAAAATGAGTCCGCGAAAGTGGCAAGGGGGGGGGGCGTCCGCTGGAAAAATTTCTCCGGGGGACGTCGTTCGGACCCCGACAGTCTCTGTGGATTTACGGGATCCCGCCGACGGGTAAATTAATCCTCGGGAATTTTAAAAGATAAATAATAAGAAAGAAACAGCTTGCTTATGGATTTCTAGTTTTATATCAGACTAGGAGAAATGAAATATTTAATATTCTCGTTTGGATATTGAGATATTCTCATATTTCATTTGAAGTTATTAAAAAATTACGCGGCTTCTATTCCCTCTCTCCCGTAGATCACTTACCGCCCCATTAATTTTTTTTAAGTAAACTACGATTATCGAAACGAAGTATCCGTAATAATGATGAAGTAGCCGATACATCCTTTTATAAATCGGGTACGAATTCATAAATTCTTGTATATACTTGAACTTCTCTCCCTCTTGTTTGGGAAAAGACACAGAGAAGGTTTATCCGCAGCCGGATAATGGCGGCTGGAAGGCGGAGCCCGAGCTATAGGTCAGGCCGTTGGCGCCGTCGTGCGGGCGGAGTGTGTGAAAAACCGGAATTTCATTTTGCCGGAATTTTATTTATGGAATCACGGCGCAGAAGGTTGCCGAAGAGAGGCGGTAAGTGGCGAACAGAGAGTGCGTCCGCCCCTATTTTCCATTCGCTCGGGGTTCGCGGGTGGTGATGGTGGCGGGGGCGTCGACGGCCGAATGTTAAAACGGAGTTGACAGCGCCTCCTCCCGACAGCGCCTCGGTAAAGACGAAACATGTTTACGGAGCCGGCGAATGGAAGAATATCGATCAGGTGTCGGTCGTGCTTTTCCCTTCTCGGGGACGTACACTGTACACCCCTCTCCGTGAGTAAGACCGGGGACATGGGGACATACTTCCAGCCCTATCCCGATTACCGGTATCCACCTGAAATCAACATGTAGGTGGTATTACAACAATACTCAATATTAACAAAACTAAATTGAACAATAAGAGATTACCCCCAATTAAATTTTATCATAAATATTTTATCATGAGAACGTATTTTCTTATGGCAATTTTGAACATTCGGAATAGCGCCTAGGATGGAAATTTCGTATTTGGTCTTAATCCAGGAACCCACTTAAGAAGTCGTTGTTCTTAACGCAGCTTACTGAGCCAACAAGAAATTGCGTTAAGTTCTTGGCTGTCGCTACCTCCCTTTTATTAATTACAACTATTTAATTTATTTCATAGTTGCAATGATGGTGATTACGCGCGTTTGGCGGTTTGGGGCTGGTGAGGGATATGTCTATTTCGAACATCCACCAACTAAATATTCGACAAAATAACTTGTATGGCGAACGCGATACGAATCTTCCCCACTACTCACCGAGATCAAAGACGCGAACATCCTCTCGAAATCGGAGAGCTCAGGACGGTTTCAGAAGTAACAGCCATCGAACCGAACCGTAAATCGTAATGTACATTGGGTGAAAAAAACAGACCCGTTAATTATTTACCGCTCTTCTCCTCTATCATTTGTTTCCTCTCAAGAAGGAGTTCAGTAAAATTTTTAACCCCGCGTTGTATTATTATCGCTAGCTGAAACTAGCTGGCTGACTCTGCCACCCAGCGTCAAACTCATTACAAGTTTTGTAATATTTAATTGGGCACGAGGTTTTACGTAATATGGCGTAAGCATGGCGTCTATTTAATTAGTCACTTGAATTTGTTGACGGTAATTTCATAGGCTCAGAATGCGTTTAGGTTTGTTTATTCAGTGTCACACCATCCGATAGTGTTCGTTACGATTTTCAGTTTGTAAGAATGTGTTGGGATTTACTGTGTTCATGCGAGATGAAACATTCTCCATCCTTCGAGCGTTTAATCCGGACGTTGAACGATAGAGTAGATTTCGTGTGTTTCTGTCTCCTCTCGCCGGTTTGGTCTCTTGCCAGACCCATCTTCAGTCGCTTTTGGCACTTTGGTATTGACAGTACAAGTGACAGTGACAGTACTGTGAGGATGCCCGAAAAGACATCCGAACTGCCAAAGTGGCTAACAACGCAACTGAAGATGGGGAGCAGCCGAAACCGGTCTAGCAAAAGGCCAAACTAGCGAGAGGAAACAGAAACACAGATTTCAGTCAAAAGTCCTTCGTACCATGTGAAAGTGACAGTGCAGTGAGGATGTCCAAAAAACATCCAAAGTGCTAACAGTGACTAACACCGCTACTAAACCGGTCTAGCGAAAGGCCAAACTAGCGAGAGGAAACAGAAACGCGAAATCTACGGTATTCCAACCCCTGGCAGACCACAAAACAGGTATTCTAAATTAAACGATAGAGTTGTACAATTTGGAAAGGGAAAAAAGGGGGGGAGGCCTGTAGAGGGTGGTATGGGGCAGACGACAAATCCGGTCTGGGTTTCGATCAATATCTCTGGGGGTTGGCGGCATCCCCGCGGCACAACCGCCCCATCCCCCTCCATATCCCTTTCTCTCACTCTCTCCCCTTTCTCCCTCTCTTTTGTAGGCCGATACCGTTGTGCGAAGTGTCTTCCCCCGATACCGGGGGCCACCCGTCCGGCCGGCTCCTTTCACCACTCTAATTTGAGAAGGTTGCCGAATTAACGGGGTTCTAGGGAGTGGGCGACGCAGTTGGGGGCGGTGGGCGATTCGGTGGGGACTTTTAGTAAATTAAAGCCGTCGAGGGAGTACGAAGTCCTTACCCGTACCGTGAAACGCCCCCGACCCCGCCACCCTCCGATGAAATAATGAGCTCATACCCACCCCCACCCCCACCCCCGACTTGAGGGGGGTCTCACACCCAGTCCCTTAATTAGTCAATTCACATGACAAAAGACCCTGAGGGGACCGTCGCACCCCGACGGTGAATAGCCTCTGAAACTGTCACCTAGTAACAGAACACCCAACCAACCCCACCCTCCAGTCCACACTTACCTGCAGAAATTTGCAAATGTTATAATACTCTACAACATCTTGTCCATCCTCAGAATAAACAGCATTTTTGTAAACGGAGATCCGATATTCTATATCTGCTTTATCATCGAACCCAAGAAGGAGGAGTAGGGCTGAACTTTTTATTTTAACTCTAAAATATTGAAATTATATTTAAAAATTAAATATTCAGAGTTAGCAGTGCGACTCATTAAGACGAGTGTACTTTTGATGGAGAAATTGTAGTGATAGGATAGTTCGGAATTGAAGGATGTTAGATCCGGAACAAAGGCTTACTGATTGAATAGATTTAATTTTTTAGGAGTTGGTATATATATCCCCACAGCACGATTTCGTACACTTTGCATGAAGGAAATTTAAGGTACGCATTTCTGCTGCCGGTGAAGCATCTTTTCAACACTATCTCGGCCACGTCGTTCTCTTGGTTTAATTTAAGCTTTGATACAATAACCGTCAGCCCAATATGATTAAAATCAAGCAGCATTTACAAAGTATTGGCGTTAACGTTGGATTTATTTGGCGCCACGGGATATCGTTTTATTGGAAGATTGGCAACCCACTTGCAGCCGGTAATGCGGTTGGTTAGTGGGCCAATAACCTCCTTGTGGACGAAATAATTGGATGCCGCGATTGAAGTTGAAGATCGTTTTAAAGGAGAGGTCCCGCTTTGTTGTTGGGCGGGAAAAGTACAAGGAAGGGAGAGCGGAAAGAAGAATAATGGAATTCCATCTTCCGCCTCCACTCGCTCGTTTGGCTTTTCTCTAGACCGGTTTCGGCTGGTCGCCAGACCAACACTAGCGTCCGTCAGTAGGCCGACCAATATATCAGGTATACTGGTATACACTTTTTAACTATCGAGACCAATATTACGGACCGAGGTATTTCTCAGGGACCACCAACACCTGAGTAGATATTCAAGCGAAGAACGTGAGGCAGTACTGGGGATATTCCCATCACATATCGGCCGATAGATTTACAGCGTCCCACCTTATGGGCCCGTTGAGCCGGTCATAAAACTCCTGCCGAAATGAAAAGCTTTCATGGAAAGAATTTATAAGAAATTCGATATCCTTACGGCGGGACGGTGTACAGAATAAACTCTTATTATAAAATTGCTTTCCGTCCAGTGCGGACGTTTTCTTTAATACGATTCTCGAAAGGAGAAATTATAATAACAGTTTTGTACAAATAAAAGACCAGCGGTAAAGAGATACTCTTCTACCGCCAAGTTGAAATGAATCCAGACTGCAGGCGTGGATTTAATTTTTTATTTTTATATATATTTTACCCACTGGGTTAGATGTGTAGGTGTATAGTGCAATATACACAGGCCTCACCTACACGAATAAATTCCTCCATTTTAAACCCAGTTTAGTTTATTAACAGCCAATCGTGAATTAGGTTATATTACGCGAACAAATAGTGATTGGTTTTACCGCGTATGGCGCGTATGTTCCTTGCTTGGTATATTTTAGGACAAATAACTTTATAATATTTTATATAACAATATACAAATCATAAATATCGAGAGAATGTACTAACTCCTGTAAATACATTCGACTTAATTACCATTGCTATTTCAATTCCACAGCGCTAATACTAAACCTGCACTACTCTTTTGTATTGCGAGTCTAGTATCAAGAGCCGTATTGTTAATCAAATTTAATGCTATCAAATATTCTTTTTTTCTAATTCTAGATTTTCTAATTTATATTTTCATTGTGTGCTTTATTTCAGGATAAATAATTTTATTATATAAAAACATTGAAATTATTTACAGCATACAATTTAGGTCCTAAAAATGAGAACAAAAAATAGAACGGATTTCACTCCTAATAAGCTAAAATACATCAATGCTGGTTTCATAAAACAAAACTAGCATCTACGTATTTTATTAAATTTCTTTAATTTGCTTAATTTGTTCGTTTTACAGTTTACAACATTTAATCAAGTTTAGGTTATTATTAAGAAATGGTGTTTTAATTTTTGCAACATTTCGTAATTTTGAATATTTATTATTGCGTATTTATTTTATAAATATCCTAAATGTTTATTGTTTAAAATAATGTTGGTGTTAGTTTTAATTACTGAGAGCGTTAGCAATAACAACAGAAAGAAATTATTAAACTGAACAAAAGGTGTCCCGAACCACTGGATATTAGTAGCTAATGGATTCTTTCAGAAATATAACTAGTTTTTTAATTTTTTTAGCAACATGAATAATAGATCACGAGTGAAGTCGTAAAACTCCGGTAAACTCATTTGAATTAAATATCACCGCGACTGCAATTACACGGCGCTAATTCACTTGTATTGCGGGTCAAGTAACAAGAGCCGTATTGTTAGTAAAATTTAGTTTACTTGATTCTAAACCCAGCTTATTTTATTAACAATTGTGAATTAGATTACATTACGTGTTACAATAAATAGTGACGGGTTTCAGAGCGGATACTAGGCACTGGGCATTATATAAGCTTTCTCAGTTGAAATTTGCAATTGAATCGGGATTAGAGCCCGATTAGAAAATCTAAATTGCGCAAAACCCTAATAGCCGGTGACCTCAAAATTGGTACTTTTCCAGGAACCCACCATACTTACTTGTAGGGAGCCCCCACGCACACATTTTACGTACGAACGTTGGCTCCAAAACGAGACATTTAGCTGGAATCAGGTGGGAATCAGCTGTACATTTAGAATCCTTCAGGTAAATAATATGTTCAATACGTAAATATTTCCTTGGTGTACGATTTGTATCGCTTTTTTTAGAAGGCCATCGATAGATTCAAGTATCCTTCCAGCAGTTCTTGTTTCGTGATGGTATACCATATTATTTGCATTTGGATAGACCGACAGCAGTCTTTATTTGGACGGAAGCCGATATGGTCATGACGATACTGCACCGATAAATTTCCTTTTTATGTCCCATTATAATCTAGAACTTGCACAAAATTGCAATTCGGCCCTCCCCTAACCAGAGAGGGTCGACCCAATAAATTAAAAATAATATGTAGGAAATGAGATTGAATTTGCATTGATGGGGTTGATAGGGCATCTTATGATGGCGAGAAGCCAAAATCGGTCTGGCTTTATTTCTTGAACTTTTTTTCTTTGGCACAATCAACTCTACAGCTATAAGTACAATCGGTACGTGTATATTTTTTTCACGTGTTTGTCTCGATAAAGAAACCACCCGATGTGTTGGGGATAACGGATGGGTAAGGGAGGAAAGGGACTGAACGAGTGGGTTAGGATGAGGAGAAAGGCGGGAGTGGACTTCAGGAACTGGGATTTTGCAACTTCGTCGACTGTCGGTATGTTGAGGTCATTTGTGGATTACTCGGTTAGAAACATACCGGGGAGAATTAAGGACGAAACAAAGGACTTTTGACTGGAATCTCTGGATGCGTGTTGGATTTATTGGCGGAACCCCATAGTTCTATTCCGTAAGTCTGTTTTAATATGGATTTGTATATTGTCAGTTTGTTGTCTATTGTGAGATTTTATGTCCTTTTCAAAAGAGGCCTCAAAAGTCCAAATTTACGATTTAGATCTGTTGTTTCCAGTCGCGTATGGGAGTCCTGGGTTGAAATAGGCGCCGTTTTGTGATATAATGAACGTCGTTCCCCACTCCCCGCTGAAGTGCGCTATGATCAAACGCGGCGGTATCCAGAAGTGATTCGGTGGCCGTCGTGTTAATCTCGGCCGAACACGGTGTGGAAGTGTGGGACGTGATTGAGGTCGCTGAGGGGTCGAAGGAAGACTCCTTTAATTAGCCAACTGAGGTGACAAAGGGGGCTGTATCCTGGCAACCGAGCCACCTCCCACCACCCCACAACACCCCCTTAGAGGAACCAACGCATAGACGTATACCACCATCCCGCACTCTCACTCTCTCTCTCTCTCTCTCTCTCTCTCTCTCTCTCTCTCTCTCTCTCTCTCTCTCTCTCTCTCTCTCTCTCTCTCTCACACACACACACACACACACACTGACTCTCCGCTCCCTACTCCAGACCATTATCTATTATAATGTGAATAATGGCAATTATCGAACCCCTTGATCGATACCCACCGGGAAATCGGGGGGCCCCACCCCCGCCCACGGACGGCGGTGAAATAGTTCTCTTACTTAGTCTGGGTGATGTTAAAAATTACTACGTAGATAAGTGAACAGCCGAAACCGGTCTAGCAAAAGACCAAACCAGCGAGAGGAGACAGAAACATCACGAACCTACAATAAGTTAAACCTACGTAGGCCGGCTTGAAGGTGAAACTAGAGGTGTGAAAAGCAAACCCCCGGAGCGTTTCCGTTTGGAAGCGGCAGTCGATACCGTACTCCCGACGGTCAACAACCCCTAAGCGCGTACGGACGCCTCATCCCCCGCCGTCCGAACGCCCGCCCTCCCGGTTTGTTTTCGCGTTCATAATTAAAACCTTTCCGGTAAAAAAAAAATAAAACGAAAAGCGGCGCTTCGAAACGGCTCGACAAGAGTAAACGGAAGTCCGGTTCTCAAACTTTTTTCTACATCTGAACTGATTTTAATTAAAGTTGAAAAAAAACGTCTTATACAATTTAACGCGTTTTCTTTCAGTCTATTCATTTCGACAGAATAGTTCATTAATGAAACCAAATTTAAATGTCTCTATACCGAAACCCGCTTTCGGAACATAAGCTTACAAACTATTAGCAATAAAATCAGTTTCACTCATAATTATATGCTATAATTTGGAATACACGTTATGTGGTCTACTAGGGTTTGGAATGACTGTCCGTTTTGTTTGGACTTTAATTTTTTCTGCCTCTTCCCCGCGGTACGTTATTTCAATCAGGATATTTGCCGTTTAATTTCCACATTTTAATCTCTACGTAGGGAGCGCCAACTCGTCGGCGGGGTATCTCCGCGGGGCGCGGAATCGATGCTGGAAATTGTGGAGATTCGGCAATCTGAGTGTGCCTCGCCGCCGCCGCCGCCCCCCGGCCAGCGCTGATTACCCCCGAAGGCCGGGGGCGGGCGGAGGTTGAGGAGCTCTCTCCGCTCCCTTATCTCGATATTCTTCCGCAGTGGAGACATTAAGGGGCGGCGTTAGTGCAGCGGGGGCGGCACCGCAACGGAGATAGTGACCCACATCCGCCCCCGCCACAGCGCCACCCCCCCCACCGAGCCGCCAACCGAGGCACATTTTAACTCCCGGTATTTTAATTTGTTCCTAAGAAGCGCCCAGATAATACCGACCGAGATTGTATTGTTTATTCCAATAAAGATTCTCACAATTCAATGCGGCCTTTATTTCACACGAAAAAATTGACAGACTTTCCACTTTCTCACTAATATTATCTTATCTAAATTTTTTTTTAAACCTTTTTATTTTTGTACAATCCACTACATAAAGTTATTGGTACAAACGTTGAGTGTTTTCGGTATGTTGAGGTCATTATGGATTGTTCGGTTAGAAACATACCCGGGAGCATTATGGATGGTACGAAGGACTTTTGACTGGAATCTCTGGATGCGGGCGAATTTGGATTTCTTGGCGGAACCCCATAGTTCTATTCCATAAGTCCGTGTCGGTTTTAAAATGGATTTGTATATTGTAAGTTTGTTGTCTATTGAAAGTTTTGATGTCCTTTTCAAAAGAGTCCAAATTTGCGATTGAGATCTGTTGTTTTGAGTCGCGTATGGGGGTATTTTATTTAAATAAAAATGTTATCTAAAGATTTTCAGGCGTACAACGTTTAATCCACGAGGGTCCAAACGCGTTACAATTATAGGCCCGCCGAAACTATAATCTAGTAAAAGAAATGTAAATACTTATCTTTCAAATGCTTTATTTACAACAGACATTAAATAAACTGGCTTATTGTTTAAATTAGCTAATGGAGTCTTTTATAAATATAACCCAAGTTTTTTTAATTTTTTCAGTAACTTAAATATATCACGAACGGAGGTCGTAAAACTCCGGTAAACTCATTTGAATTAAATATCATCGCTGTTGCAATTGTACGGCGCTAATACTAAAACTGCACAACCCGTGCGTATTGCGGGTTGAGTATCGAGAGCCGTACTGTTAATAACAGTTTTTAGGCAGTATCACATTTTCATTCGATGTTTGGCCCAAATTTTTTCTTGTTTTCGTATTGTAGAAACATTGAAATTATTTACAGAGTGTAAATCCTAAAATCCTCTGGTCAGATAATAATGCCGGGTGAAATTCTCCCACCAAAAAGACTACAGGACTGCCTTGTTTAATGTTTTGGTTTTGATAATTACTGCACAGAACATTTACTGCTCGTAGCATAATGGAGTCTGTTTATTCGAGGTTTTCCAAAATAAATAAATATTGAAGGTAACAGTTTATTCAACTCAGACAATATTATAAAAGGAGGTAATTTTCCTATGTATTATGGTAAAAGTCCTTGGGTTTTTGCCGAAATTTCCTGAAAATAAACTGAAAATGTTTACCGTCAATTTGTAGCATTAATTCTGTTTTCCTTGTTACGTTTCATGCCCCAAATTATCTCACTTTATGTAGAAAAACATCGCGCACAGACGACCCATATTTTGTTATCTTAATTGGCAAGGGATATAGTTTTAAAATCAATTAAATGAAGTTAAACGGAACAAGGGGAGCTTACATCGGTATTTGGCCGGCTTCAATTGTACAAGAGTCGGGCTATAATGGTTTCGGGGGTCGGGAAAACTAATGGTGGCCGGAGGAACGGACGAGGAGGATATCCCTCGCCCGATTAAAGAGGCCAAACTTTTCCGCGGTCTCCTCAACTTCCTCCGCTGATTTACGACTTTTCCGAACAAACCGGCATAGGCCCCGGCGATCGATTCCCCCGGCCACCCACCCGATGGAAGTCATAAAGTCTAATTTTTAAAAAGGATGCTCCCCCTCCCCCTCCGGCCCCGCAAGAAGAAAATTTGCATTTATTACCGTTCTTCGTCAGGAGATGTTTCCGCCAACTAAAAAACAGCGTTATAGCCGAGCACCAGATTTATATTTGAACACCCAACTAGGACAATAATACACGTTTCGTTGGGAAACTTTAAATTCAGTGCATTTCAACTGTTCCTTATTTTAAATAGGAAAAAGGATTTCATTTCATTTCAACTGTTATATTCCTACTATTTTCTCCACCCTCCTTTGATCTTACGAATAATTTGATGTTTTCGCCATCGTCTGTCACCAAAACTTAGCTCAAGAATAGACCAATATCCTGTATATCTAAGATGGAATTCTTGTATCCTTTGTGCCACGCTCATTATTGTTTTATTTTTTTTTTAGGGACTAGTCTTTTAATTATATCGGTCTTGGTAAGTAGCACATTGGAAACATTTAACTTCTGAAACGACTTTCGCTCAGTGTTACGGGCATTCGGTATAACGCTGTATATATATATATTCTTTACGTCTGTTATCATTGCCTGTTTAATTATATGGAAACGAGTTGCGGGCTAAAGGGGCCACCCGGGGTTGGGTATAAGTTGCTAAATATTCGGACGGGGGTTCGGGATAGAGAGGGATGGAGGGAGAGAGAGGGAGTGAGGGTCGGCAGTTAAGAACCCGGCTCCAGGTGTAATAAACATCCCGACCGGCTTCTACGCCATTTGTCTTTCGGGTCTGTGGGTCCTTCCTTCTATTTTTTTTTTGTTCCGCTTCCCATTCTGTAAATTATACTGTTCGTTACGACGCCGTCCGCCATTTTCTTCAGTTGCCTTCCCGCAATTCGTAATTTTCCCGACCGTACGTGACTCGAAAATTACTTTTCGGTTTACCGTTAACTGACCCGTCCGCAATCTGACTTAATTTCGTCGCTCTGTGTTTCGCTTGGGTAATACCAGGAAATATTGTTTTCGCCCTTGATTGGGTTGAAAAAATACTCATAACTGCAATTGGTTGCAGTTCATGATTATTTCGCCTGTACGTAGGAGAAACATTGATCTCCTGAAATCGCATTTTTTCTGATCTTTATTACCGCGTTAAAAAATTTTAAAAAATTATTAACTGCGTAAGAATTCATTTTATATCTCCTTCGTAGCTTAAGATGCAATATCTAATTTATGTTCATTGAATTTGAATATTAGATTACCGATGTATTAATCGTATCTTAATGACTACATCATTTTTCATATTTTCAATTCGCTTCTTGGAATTTTCTGTCTCTATTCGCCTATTTGTTTCCGACCCAGAAAATTCACAGTTCATAGGACACCCAGCATTAAATAGTGAAATGATTTATATTTATTTAATGTATTTTTAAGTGTTTGGAATAACATTACTCCCTCCTGTCGCCACCGGCCTATTTGGTCTTATTCTGAACATTGTTAGTATTCCTATATTCGTATTGGGATTCTTGTTGTATGGTGTCTTATACTTTGTTGTTGCGCATTTCGTGATTGCGGAATTTAGTTATTAAAATAAAATTGTTTATAGCGACGACGTTGACGGCGACGGGATCATCATAAACAACTCGTTTCTACACAAAGGATTTATTCAAATAAATAATTCCCAGTCTCTCCCCCCTTTAGGGCTTCATTTAATATTGTACCGGCATAATTTGGTCGGGTTTCATTCATCGGGGTAAACCGTCCGACGGTGATATATAGATGGAAAGCAAGTAAGCGAGTAAAGGTTGTTGGGGAGTGTTAATCTGATACTGGTTGGTAGCGAGAGGCTCTATGGTAATGTTGTTCCCGGGTCCATGTCATATTTCCCACGGGAACTCCGCGCCCCCCGCTCCTCTACCCACTCCCTTTTCCATTCCTTCTATCTATACTCCTCCTTTCCCGCGCCCTCCTTTATACTCCTTATTCCTGAGCGCCCCCTCAGCCAGCTTATTTTAATATAAACTCTTCGGAGCGCAATCTTATTTCTCGGTTCGGACCCGGAGTCCATATATTCGCGGTAACCTGAGCGCGGACCACGCGCCGGCATAAGATTCGGCCTCGTTCATCGCCGCCTGTAATTGGATACGTCGCTACCCCCCGGTATTTATTGGGCGTAAGGCGCCGTACCGCGTGTGTTTCGCATTATTATTATAACGCGGCGGGGAATCTCCCCCATTGGACCCGGAGGACCCGGCACGTCGGGGCCCCTTTATTAGACCTTCTAATTTATTCCGGCCGTCGCCTTCGGAGCCATTTCAGGTTTGCCCGAATCATCAAATTCGGACTGCGGAAATTGAGGTTAATGGAACTAAAATTGTAGTCAACGCGTTATATGTGCCATTCAAACAATAAAATAGTGACCGTTTACCACGAAGACTTGTCATCATAAACATTAATCCGATTTAAAGAATCGGGGATTAGGAAGGCGGCATTTCTAAATTGCCCGGGGGCCGACCACAGTGGCCTATATATAAACATTACTAGCCGCTTGTGCGGCTGTTGGCGAGAAAGGGCGGGGGGGGTAAATCCCAGTGCAGCCAACATATCTGCCCCCTTCTCCACCCCCCGCTCTATTTCCCCGTCCACAGGCCGCAGTAATGTCTGCTCGGTAATGACCCCATTAGTATGTAGATCCTGACTAATTATCTTGGAACTGCCTACGGGCGGCCGGCGGGGATGAGGGGTAGGGGGGCCTCCCCATTCCCCCCCTACACAGAGAGTTCCAGATAATGCCCCCCCCCCGGCCCTTACTTCCGAAACCGAAATCCCTTCCTCCGACCCGGCTCCGATTCCGCGAGGGGCCCGGCCTATTGGCAATTACCGTTTGATAATCGCCCAATGATAATATTGTCCGTATTGAATAAGCCCCCACTCTACCCGATGGTAAATATCATGGGCCGGTAATTTATTAAGGGCGGTTTGGGGAGGGAGCTTAGTTTAGGAAATTTGTTAGTGGTGGGGGTTTGCGGCGGCGGTAGAGTTAATTCCTCTTTTCCGGATTCGGGAAACCAATATCTCACAACCCCCCCTTATAGGGAACCCCCTTCCATTGTAATTGTTTTATCTGCATCTTATGCGATAGCGTAATTCAACGTCGTCGCGCTTCTGAAAGGACGTTATGTCGCCGGCCGTTCGGCAGAGTGCCCATTCTCCCGGTCATATTTAGGGGACGGGCGTCGTTTGTCTCTTATAACAACGGACGGCGGTCGCCTATCGAACAGACTTGTTTGTCCGAATGAAGTTGTTTGAACAAAGACAACACAGAAATTGGGGAAATCATTATTTCGAAAACACAATCGGTCGCGTGTGTCACCGTTCTTTCCTTATACGACAACTGAAATACAATTACTTGTAACAGACCCAGTTGAATATAATGATGAAGTGCAGACTCAAGAGTCGCCTGTATTTTCAGTCTACATCGGAATCTGAGTGTGGGAGTATGTGGTATCGCACCCAAGCCGAAGTATACATTAATAGACGTAACATATACACTGGGAATTTTCTCAGAAATTCAAATTTTCATTGTACAAGAACCGTTTGTCTTTATCCCCCGCATTATTAAATAATAATGTAATTTATATTTTTTATTTCAAGTCAGGAATGCAATTTTTTAAAAAATAATAGTTATTCACGGCGTACTTACGCCAGGAGAGCTATTGAGTCGTAGGATAGGAGCGATGAGACAGTTTTGAATGGTCTGATTTGTACCGAGAAGCTGATAAATTATGAACGAACTTTCGAATCAGAGCTTATCGGGCGGTTAGAAACATAAGGTGGGCCGTTAACGATTCAACGGAGGATTACGGAATGCAACGATTGAATTCCGTATTAGTTAGACCGTCTGGTGGATCCTCAGAGCTGTAAATTAATAATTTGCTCGTGAATAATAAGTTTCCAGAAGTTAACTTTGCAGAAAGGAAATTTTCGTTAATATTTGGAACCTGAGTATAGTACCCTTGCCCTCCTGATCAGTTCAACAATGCTCCTATTCCCACCCAACAGCAGGCTCGCTACCTGGGACTCTACATAGGACAAAACAGACATACATACGCGACTCAAAAGAACAGACCTCAACCGCAAATTTGGACTGCTGAGACCTCTTTTGAAAAATACATCAAAACTGACAGTAGACAACAAACTTACAATATACAAATCAATTTTAAAACCGACATGGACTTATGGAATAGAGCTATGGGGTTCCACTAAGACATCCAACATCGCCCGCATCCAGAGATTCCAATCAAAAGTCCTTCGTACCATCCTTAATGCTCCCCGGTATGTTTCTAACCGAACAATCCATAATGACCTCAACATACCGACAGAAGACGAAGTCGCAAAATAACGCTTCCTTAAATTCCACCCCCGCCTCTCTCCACATCCAAACCCACTTGTTCAGTCCCTTTCCTCTTCTACCCATCCACTATCCCCACCACGACGGCTTAAACGCCACTGGCACAGAGATCACCTCGGGCAATAGTTAAAACATGTCAAAAGCGCCATCACTGGGTGGTTTCTTTGTCGGGACTAACACGCGGAAATAAATACATGTATCAACCCATAACTGTATAGGTTGATTGTGCAAAAATAAAACAGTTAAAAAAAAAGAGTATAGTACCCTGCTGGTAATTCTTAATTTGTACCTAAGAATTAGCCGTGATCTGTGGTCATAATTTAATTTGTGATTTAAGAAGTATTCGGTATAGAAACAAAACTTTGTATGATGTAGTGTGAAGTGATGGGGCGTGAGAATGCGCCGTAGGCCTGTTTTGATGCGCACTGCAGTGGGCTGAGGCCCTCCTCCTCCTCCTCCTCCTCCTCCTCCTCCTCCTCCTCCCTCCTCCCCTCCTCCCTCCTCCTCCCTCCCTCCCTCCTCCTACTCCTCCAATGCACCACTGCACGCGCTGCACACGTAAAACAGTTTATCTTTCTCCCGTTATTGCCGACCCCGTTTTTGCCCGGCCAACCGCTTTATTTTTAATTGAGAGCGGTAAATAAAGCCGCCCGCTAATGGCTCCGAAAATACAATTAAGAGTCGGGGAAATTGGGGGGGCAATAGGCGCGTAACGCCCCCCCCTATCCCAACCTCCGAACTAATATTTCACCGACGTTTCCCGACGACGGGTTTAAACGTTTTTACTTCTTGAAAATATACAACGAGCATACTCCCAACTAGCTATTTTACATTCGTGCACAAATGAACCGAGATTATATTTGAATTATTATATTTGATTAATGCATACGGTACTATATATCATCCTAGGCCATGTCCCATGCGGACATATATCTACACGGGTTGACTGGCAATATTGCTGCAGTTAACTTAGAAATTATATCTACATGTCGCACTCCTCTTTCAAATGCTGCACACAATTCGTTTTATTTGAATTTTTAAATTTACTGAGAATAATATTAAACTTTTATTATTTATATTTTTAAAAGTTAACAGGCATACTCTAATTGTAACCATAGTGAAATTATCGGAATTGAATTCAAAATTTTCAAAAATCATTCAGATTCTGATATAAAATATTGTCCGGTGAAATTATTCCAATTAATAAAACGGTATACATTGTGAGAATCCAAATTTTTTTATAATGAAATTTTAAATATCCTACACCACTTGATGCAATAACCAAATACAATGGAAACAATAAAAACAAGTACTGGGATAGAATTACGCATGATAAATGAAAATTGCTATTAATTTTCACAGAAAATAAAAGTAAAACCGGGCTGCGTTCTGCAGTCATATAATTTAATGAGAGCGTTTGTGAACACGTATTTCTTGCAATAACTATTTTTAGACAGTAAAAATGGATACAATATGTTGAGTGAAGAAAATATTTGTTGAATACAAGAATTAATACGGAGAATTAATACGACAGTTTAATGTTAACAAGTGTCGTTTTAATATTTTCTAGTAATGCAGAAATTTATTCTGAGTTAGTCCACTCTCGGCTGGAATCGGAGTGTCGATATTTGGTTGTGAGTCAACAGGTAGGACCCAGCTCTCAGGGACCCTCGCATTAATCTCCCTTCAGCCCAGCTAACGGATTCCAACCCTGCTTTTTCCTATTTTCGCCAATTTCCCCCCTTTTCCCGACCCCATTTCTCAGTCGACCCTCGACTCGGGTCCGAATTACCAACCGAATTCTGAGAGCAAATTTGTTGGGGCGGGGGCGGGACTCGATTTTCTAGACGCGTCCCGAATCGCCGGGTAAAGACGTGAGAAGATTCGACTACGTCAGAAGGTATCCGTGGTACCGGTTCGTATTATATATACCATAGAGAACAATTTGACGATAACGCTAAACAACGCCCTAGCAAGGATTGAAGAGTACACACCTCAGGGCTAACTCCCTAATAAAGGCGTTAAGAATGGCTATTAAGAATTTAGTGTCACGTGGACTCAAAAGAACAGACCTCAACCGCAAATTTGGACTGCTGAGACCTCTATTGAAAAAGACATCAAAACTGACAGTAGACAACAAACTTACAATATACAAAACCATTTTAAAACCGACACGGACTTACGGAATAGAGCTATGGGGTTCCGCTAAGAAATCCAACATCGCCCGCATCCAGAGATTCCAATCAAAAGTCCTTCGTACCATCCTTAATGCTCCCCGGTATGTTTCTAACCGAACAATCCATAATGACCTCAACATACCGACAGTCGACGAAGTCGCAAAATCACGCTTCCTTAAATTCCACTCCCGCCTCTCTCCACATCCAAACCCACTCTTTCAGTCCCTTTCCTCTTCTACCCATCCACTATCCCCATCACGACGGCTTAAACGCCACGGGCCCAGAGATCACCTCGGGCAGTAATTAAATCATGTCAAAAGCGCCATCACTGGGTGGTTTCTTTGTCGGGACTAACACGCGGAAATAAATACATGTATCAATTGCACCCATAACTGTATAGGTTGATTGTGCAAAAATAAAACAGTTAAAAAAAAATATTTGAAAATTTGTCTTGAAACTCCTTCAGAACGATTCCATTGCGAAGAGCCTAATATAAAATATTTTTTTGTACTTACGGTCTAAATTTGACGGGCTACAGTATACAGAATTGCTCCTATAGACACGCAGCATTTGATTCGAGACAATTAGCATTTCAATACTGTTCGGAGTCTGACTGTCCGCTATTCGAGGAAATGCCGGTTTAGGAAACGGGCACCATCTGTTCAACGTCCCTTTTCAATGTCCACCGCGATCAGGGCGAAATCGAGACAGTTGGATCCAACTGTCAACACCAATTGCCCGGACAAGTTCGTATTATTCCTTCGTTGGAACATTAATAAAAGAAAGTTCTATTCGGTTTAAGTACTAAATTCAATTGAACTGAATTCAAACTATAATTTTAGTTCCAACTTCAAAAAGACGTATTTAAAATCCCGAAAGTCTCGAATATTTATACGATGCAATATTACAATTGTAGGAAAATTTCTAGCACAAACAAAGTTTTTTAATATCTTCGAGGCTAGAAGAATGCTCAGAACGTTACAACGTTCTATTAAAGTAAGATTGGTCCTGAATTTACAGTACTAAATAATATTGGGTACAATAAAATGAAAGAATTTTGTATACTACTCCGTTCTTTACATACAGCCGCATAATACCTGCAGTAACAGTAGTTAACCTGTGTTGAAATAATACGCTCGTGTTTGGAAGTGTTTTCCTCTCAGAACTTCTTTCTCAGCCTTCTCGTTATTCGCTAAGCTACTTACTCGTTATATACCCGTTATGAGGTCTGCGAGGGTTTGGAATACCGACGTTTTCTCGATCTTCTGTCTCCTCTCGCTTGTTTGGTCTTTTACCAGACGGGAGATCGAGGTAAATACGCCGTGTTCCCGTTTTGCCACGTGTAACGTTGACGAGTTTGGTCCAACGGTTAAATCATTAAGAAAAAATTCTCACAACAATCTGTCCACGCCTGAATTTTTTCCAAGACGATGCGGGACAATAAAGCTGTTGTAGTGCTAATTAAATGGTCGATTGTGAAAAATCCAGTGTATGAACAAATAGCCGGTATAGTTTCTGCCTAGTAGCCAATGTGAAAATTACGAATCGGTCGTTTAATAACAAAAAAGCATGGGTCTTAATTAACTTTTTACTGCGGCTACTCGGCTCATTGTAGTATCTGAAGATTTACGGCTAATTTTAATTAGTTTAATATACCTGTATTGTGGTCTGCGAGGGCTTGGAATACTGTAGGTTCGTGATGTTTCTGTTTGACAAACTGACAAACACTACAGTACAAGTGAAAGTAACAGTGCAGTGAGGATGCCCAAAACATCCAAAGTGCTAACAGTGATTAACACAGCTACTGAAGATGGCGAGTAGCCGAAACCGGTCTAGCAAATGACCAAACCAGCGAGAGGAGACAGAAACTTCACGAACCTACGCTAATTTCAATATTTAACTATCGAGCGATTAAAAGATAAATAACGACCTTATAATTGTCCATTACAGAGGCATAGACTTTACCCGTGGTATAATATTCCCCCACGGCAGTTTTGAAAACCTACGAATTTATATATTCTGAAGGGCGGCCGCCAGAGGAGCCGAGATTCGAAAATAAGCCGACTTCCAATTCCGGGAGGAAGGGCCCACTCTGGGGGAAGATGGATTCCCAAGGAAGCGGTGGTCGGCGCCGGCCGCAAGAAAATGTTGCCAAAGCCGAAATATATATTTCCCGATCCTTTGTTTCGAACTCAACCCTCCCCCACGCCCCCATCCCTCAACTGACCCCCCGCCGTTATTAACTCTGGAACGGTTGCTGCTTGTTCACCCTCTCTGGGTTGGGGTGGCTTTGAAATTCGTGGAAGCGTTAGCGGCGTTCGCCCGCAGAGAGAATCAACCGATATTAACCTTTTATCCTTACCGGGCTTAACAAATATCCTAACCCCGAATTAATTCCGCAGTTTTGCACTATAGGCCCAGAATTTAAGTATACAAGTAAAATAATACAATAATAATTGTTATACATCGAACAAAAGAGAGTGAGGTTGGACATCAAAATTGGCCAGAAATGGAACCCACCACCCAGATGTTATACTAAAACCGAAATGGACATACGGAATATCCAAACATTCTAGTCAAAAGTCCTTCGTACCATTCTTAATGCTTCCCGGTATGTTTCTAACCGAACAATCCATAATGACCTAATGGGAAATTCCATTCCCGCCTCTCTCCACATCCAAATCCACTCGTTCAGCCCCTTTCCTCTTGTACCCATCCATTATCCCCCCGCGTCGGCCTAGAGACTTTCTGTAGGCTGGATACAGATCAAAATTACCATCACTGGATCGAGTGAAACATGTGAAACTAATCAAACAAACAGAAATTGTACATATAACTGGCATACAGTTGATTGTACAATAAATAAAGTTAAAAAAAAAGCACCCAGATGATGTGGCCTAAGGTGCATTGCACAATGGAGAATATTAATGCGCAATATTAAATGACGTATGATTTTACACAAGGGAAGGGAGGGTTGAGGCCGGGTCGGAGCAGCGCGCCCGGAGGCCCAACGGGAATTTGAAAGTTTTCCCCTTTTTTTTTCTCTAAGCAAACAATAATTCAGCCATAACTGTATACAGGAGGAGTTGGGGTGGGTAGGTTTAGGTATACCGTTATAAGGAGTGGTCGCGGTGAACTCATATACGCGGTAGGCGGGTACGTCCGGCTCTCATAAAGACTATATGAAACTGCGTACAGTCGCCGGGTACGTGACAACATTACCATTTATAGTTATGCCCCGGTCGAGTTTCAGCAAAGTTTTTGCACGACGCCCCCCCCTCCCCGTCCCTACTCTTTCCTCGTGTTGTTCTTTACGAGTTTTAATACGGCCGGCTACCCGTTCCCGGTATCGCCCGTCCGAAACTGCCCCTCTTCTGACCGTCACTTTAACCAATATTCTTTTACAGCCTCGAGTTTACCCTGGTTGGGGGGCGCTTAAAAATGAAGGGTGGACTATTACGCAATTACCGTTATAAAGAATATTAATTTATAAACCCGCGTTTTAAGACAAAAATATATAGAATGAACATTTAATTATTTAATATATTTAATTATTTTTTTTATCGTAAATTTTTGTTGTGTCTGTCTTCTGTCGCTGATTTGGTCTAGACGGCTGCTCGCCATCTTCAGTAGCGGTGTTAGTCACTATTGGCTCTTTGTCACAGGTGACAGTGACAGTGCAGTGAGGATGCCCGAAAAACATCCACAGTGCCAATAGTACCAAAGGAAAATTATATTGGAATTCAAACTAATGTACGGGGCCTCCAATACTAACCCGCATAACAGAGGTGTATTGCGGGTTTGGTATTGGAGCCGCCGTAAAGTCAATTAATTATAATACATTTAATTTTTAATGTAAAATATTCATAATACCAAACGTTATTAGAACAATTAAAATATTAATCATTACAGAATTGTAAACATTGTTATAATTAATTTTTTTAATTTGAATACTGGTAACACGTACCACTAATGGATTAAATACTGAAACCGACAGACTAACACCGCTACTGAAGATAGCGAGCAGCCGAAACCAGGTCTAGCAAAAGATCAAACCTCAACAGAAACACAAAAAATCTACGGTATTCCTACCCCTCGCAGGCCACAAAACAGGTATTTTTAAACTATTTTATTGCCACAACTGTAAAGTACAATCAGCGACACTGATGTAAAGCACTACTATAAGTATGACGTTTGATGTTCCGTTTTTAATATATTTGATGTTGGATTTTTCCCGCTAGTGTATTCAAATTCCTGTTAATGACTGTAAAAATCATTATATTTAGTATCAGAAAGAAAAAACATTTAATTGTTTCTAGTTCTTGGGTCAGTGAAACCGCAATCATGGGGGCAATATGGAAGGCGGGAGGCGGGGACAGTATATTTATGGAAATGTAATCACGCCGAAGAAAAGGGCGTAGAAATATCGGTCGTGCGGTTGGGAAAAATCTCTATCTGGCCGGCTTCGCGCTCCCGCACCGAGCCACCGAGCGGCTAATTTGTTGGGAACAATTTAATAACGGTTGTCAGAAGTGGGCGTTCAGGAAAGGGGAGAATTCCAAGTGCTTCCTATTCAACAAGCGAAAACCTTTCTATATCGTTTCACTACAACCCCCGCCCCCCCCCTCTTTTTGCGTGAAAATAAAGGCGCGGGGATTTTCTTGAAAATTGACTGGTTCCTCGATTGGAAAAATAAAAACCGAGATAAAGTGGGGGCGGGAAAAGGGGTCTTGTCATTGAGTTACGGCCGATTGGGACTCAACGCGGAATCCTGTACGGCTTCCATTTGTGTTTTAACGGTCTTTCATCGAAACTCTCAACCTAAAACCTCGCTCGCGGCCAGCGGCCCCCTCTTAATTTATATTTAATAGCGCCTTTCCACTGAAAATCGACGTTTTTTAATGATATTTGCAGGTACTTCTGGAGCTCGCTTTAAATTAACCACGTTCGTTTGCAACAAGAGTCTAGCGCAAGAGACACGACTGCGTTTGAACTTTCAATTACATTAAATTAAATTCCCCGGAAAAATACGGATAACAAACGGGAAATATCGTAATAGTTTGGACTATAATTGGTGCCGGGCTCCGACAACCAAAAAATAGGAATGTTCGATAATATGATAAGTACAAAAGGTATTTCAGTTGGTTGACCGAATTATTGAGACATAGAGCTGAAGCTCTACACTTCATGTCGTTAAATATTTTCTAACGATGCCGAATTCCTTAAATCGTTTTTGTATTTCTTTTCAGAGTTTTAGAGCAATGACTTCTTGTATATTTTATTTTTAAGGCGACAAACATTGTTGTCGCTAATGACGTGTTGTCAATTCCCAAGTAGTTTGATGTCCAAGATAGGAGAGAAATTCCAATTTTTTTTTTCCAGCGTGAAAACTCGTGAAAATGTGCCCGGCTCATAAAATGATTAACCGAGACCGGTTTCAGCCACTGGTGGGCCGCTCTGTTGATACTGTCGCTCAAACACGCGTCAAACGCGGGGGCCCCGTACGGCAATGTCGAAAATTTTGTTTTTCCTGTTTACTGTTTGACTTTAATCTTTTGCCAACCCTAAACGGGGGTGGGAAGGGGAAATCAAAAGCCAATTATTATATCTATTGACGCGGCGGGTCCCGGTATATTAACCGGAGTCGGCGGTTGAAGGGAGGCAGGGAAATTTTGTTGACTCGACCCTGCCAGAAGGCAAATTTACATGGATTATAATATTGTTGTTTAACTTGAATTATAGAGTTGTTTAGAACCGGCACTGTTGAAGGGGTGAGCGCTTCTGTTAATTGCGATTCCGCTCAGCAAATAACGCCGATTGGATTTTAATCGGCGCTCGGATCTCGTATTAATTCCCTAACCCTAGAATTATGCGGAATTAACGAGCCGCGCGTTTTCTATTTCATGATGTGACGACGATATTCGGATATATTTCACGGACAGGAAGGAACGTTTCCGGCAATAGGCGTCTATTTTCGAGGTCCGTCAAAGTTAGATACGACACACTGTTACCGCAAATATTTATTGTACCTGATAAATATGGTTTCAGATGATATTTTTTACTTCGAAAATAATACTGTTTAATACGGTTACGGTTATTTTCGGAATTATCTGTTCCGTTCTTATTAATAGACTCCTCGAATACTCCGAGAGTACGGACCGAAGCGAGCTGAAACAAATAACTCTTTTTCTCTAATTGAAAGTAATTACTCGATTCAATTAAATTTATTACCCGTCCGAGACGGGCAGAATGAAGAACGAATGGAAAGCATTCCGGATTATTTCCCTCCCGCCAGTCGACCCCCTGTTTTGTTTTTCTTGTCCTTACGCGGAAATTCATTTACTTTTATTGCCTCCTAGACGAAACTGTTCCAAAAAAGCGTTGTGTGGCGGTGGGGGATGATGGGGGTGGATGATGGGGGGTGAGAGAAAGAAAAAGGGAAAGCCCGAAAATTGAAAAGACTCATCGGAGAACGGCCCGAAAGTTTAATTACACCAAATTGAAGGAGCCTGTTGTGTTTCACATTCGGAGAAAGAATATTTCTCTCGCTCCTTCGCTTCGTCCTTTTTTTCCGAGTTGTACATAGAAAGGAAATAACGGAAATAAAGCGGCGGGGTGGATGGCGGGAGGGGGGTAATAAAAAATAAAATGAAAGGAAGAAAAAAGGACCCGTCTGTGCTTTTGTCCGACGGCAAGAGTCGAGCCCTGCGTCGAGGCCGGCGGCGGCCTCCCTAAGCGAAATTAAAAATCCCGTTTAGAAAATTATATTTTTCATTCGCCGTAACAGAGAGGAATAGAGGCCGGGGTTAAAAAAGGGAAGGAGGAATAAAACGGTGTTAATATATACGCCGAGAGAAGAAACAGACTTCCAGATGATTAAACTAAACTCGGAAAATTACTCACCCTTTTACACTAATGGTGTGTTAAAGGAATTTAGTTAGTATGGGACAGAAATAAACGAATAACGGTCGATTATTATGATCGGAGGGAAAATTTTATTTATATAGCAATATTATTGTGCACTGGACAAAGTCGAGCGAACATACTAATAATGTCGAGAATATGAAATCTCTTCTAAAAGCCGTGGAGAAGTAGCCTAAATTATTATTATCATTTGGCGTTAGATGTTCATAAATAGTGAATGTAATCCCCATGGCTTTGTTCCATAATAATTTATATTAATGTGCTTATTCCGATATTACTGGACAAACAAAGGTGTCCACAAAACAAAAGGGGAATGTGAAAAATCCCAGAGATGAATCGTTATACTAAGAAAAGACATACTTCGTTGACTAACTTTTGCCCAACCAACAAAACTGATACTTCCTATTGTGAATACACCCCCGGCCACTGTCTTTGTTACAATTCTCACCGCGATGCCTTTGGGACGGGGCCAACCATATTATGGCGCCGGGGGGTTGTGGAATTAACAGGAGCTCAATATGTATGGAGAGAGGTTCCCGATGAATAATGCATCCGCAGCCGACCTACTAAATATTGAACTCGCCCGTTAATAGTCCTATCAAACGCCCTTATAACAGCCCCCTCCCTCCCTCCCAGTCGTTTTCCATAGTTTTATTACCTGCGTAATTGGGGCTCAAGTCTGAATTTCTAGACGTTCAGGAGGGTGCACATGTCGGGGTAGAATGAGTAAACATGAGAATTGAATATTTTCTAATACTCTGCTCATAACTTCATATATTCCACTCCCTTTTCCATATAGATAAATGAAACATTCTCAGTTATTTGGTCCTAGAGTGGAATGCCGTTGTTAAAGTAACAGTACTCTCAGAGCACTTCATTCGGCGACAAATGCGTTAGTAATACTTCACTATAATGCTTACAGAAGTTAAAATTAAAAAAAACGTATAAATATTAATTAAAATAATTTCGCGTTTGCGCAGTTTACAGTATAGAATAATTAATAAAGTGGTAGTAATAAGGTATTGATGTTAGGAGGAGCCTAATTTGCTCTCTGCTGTCTAATTTTACATTAAACATAAACACAACATGTCAAAATAGCACCTAGAAGCACTTTCGCTGAATTTGTATTTACCAGTGCCAAGATAATAGAATAGTAGATATTAGAATAATCTAATTGCGTTCCGAATGAACCACAGAAATGCAATGCTGTCAGTTAATTCTTACTTCAATTATTTGTTAGAAACCAATTGATTAAAATTATTGTTTTATACGATATGAAAGAGGAGACATTATAGTAGGGTTGAATTCTGTGTACAACAGGAAAGTTAGAAGAGGTGTATTTATTTATTTACCTTTCATTTCGGTACCTTTCATGATTGAATAGTAATTAGGCAACGGTAGGATTAGATTTGTACATATTTTATGGGGTTAGTGGGAATGAATATCATGAACATTTATTGCACACCTGCGAGTTATTGTTTGCAATCAAATTGTAATGTTTTCTCGTCAGGAGGGGTGGGGGACAACCGCGCCGAAAGGTTCGTCCACGTTGGAATTAATTGCAACGAAAGCTGAGCCGCGTTAATTTCGTATGAAATCTACAACCCTTATTTTATTGTCGGATATGATAGGCAGTTAGAATTTCGCTGCTGGGCGTTTTAAGGGACGAGTGTGTGTTTCCTGCCTCATAAAGCAGGAGCAACGTTATAATTTCTCTCGCTGGTTTGGTCTTTTGCTAGACCGGTTTTGGCTGCTCGCCATCATCAGTAGCGGTAAATATGTGTCATGTGTTTTGGGGGGATGTTGTTTGTCTTATTTTTAGTAATATAGTTAATCGGTGCACCGAACGAACATTAGTTAAGTACATTTCCGCACACCCTCAGGGGGCGCTAGTTTACCGGTGCGAGTGCACCGAACGAACTTTAGTTAAGTACATTTCCGCAACACCCTCAATGGGGCGCTAGTTTATCGGTGCAAGTGTACCCAACGAACTTTAGTTAAGTACATTCCCGCACCACCCTCAAGGGGCGCTAGTTTATCCGGTGCGAGTGGCACTCCGAACCGAACTTTAGTTAAGTACATTTCCGCAACACCCTCAATGGGGCGCTAGTTTATCGGTGCAAGTGTACCCAACGAACTTTAGTTAAGTACATTCCCGCACCACCCTCAAGGGGCGCTAGTTTACCGGTGCGAGTGCACCGAACGAACTTTAGTTAAGTACATTTCCGCAACACCCTCAATGGGGCGCTAGTTTATCGTGCTGCAAGTGTACCCAACGAACTTTAGTTAAGTACATTTCCGCAACACCTCAATGGGGCGCTAGTTTATCGTGCTGCAAGTGTACCCAACGAACTTTAGTTAAGTACATTCCCGCACCACCCTCAAGGGGCGCTAGTTTACCGGTGCGAGTGCACCGAACGAACTTTAGTTAAGTACATTTCCGCAACACCTTCAATGGGGCGCTAGTTTATCGGTGCAAGTGTACCCAACGAACTTTAGTTAAGTACATTCCCGCACCACCCTCAAGGGGCGCTAGTTTACCGGTGCGAGTGCACCGAACGAACTTTAGTTAAGTACATTTCCGCAACGCCCTCAATGGGGCGCTAGTTTATCGCTGCAAGTGTACCCAACGAACTTTAGTTAAGTACATTCCCGCACCACCCTCAAGGGGCGCTAGGAAAATATTTTGGCCTTACCTTATATTAACATTAACAATAACAACTAACAATAACATGTCAGTATTTTGAGGCTTGCAAGGGACAAAGTAAATATTGAATTTGACAAAAAATTTAAATGCCCACTGTGTGAACTACTAATAATTATTTCGGTTTACTGCAGCAACGATTTTCATATAAAAACATGCCATTATTAGGAAAGATATTTCATAAATTATTTACCCGTATTTTTTGTGCAATTCGTAGTTTTTGTTGTTAACATTTTGCCAAGAAATAGTTTAATTATATTTGCATTCGATGTTATACTTCTCGCAGTTAAATATACATAGAAAAGTGGCTTTACAACGTTAGGTACAAAATTGTAGGTGTTGAACGAGAAATCTTGAACGGATTGTACAATTCTTGGAAAATGTAAATCGACGTCCCCGGGAGGGATTTGCTACTGACGCCCTCCGACGAAACGTCACTCGACATTTATTCCGGCTCATTATGTCACACCAGAATCCGTTGAATATTCAACCCGTTTATTTAAATCACTTGTCTTTCCAGCCCCTGCAGACCTGACAGATTGCGAAATTAAAGTCTCCCCCCACCCTCCGCTTCCTTTCTAATCGGGTGGCCCCTACGACCTCGATCCTATTCCGTCCCACCTATTTATCACTGCACCTAACGTTGTCAATTGCGTCAACTCGCTCAGTGGGAAAATAGATCCTCAATTTATTTCACGCAAACAAACGTCTACGGAACGTTTGAACAAAACGATTTCTACATTCAGGATAGGCTATCCCTCAATACACTAAACGCCTTCTATTTTCGGGTTATGCTACCCCTCAATACACCGCGGTTCCCCTGTCTCCAGATTATACAGTGGACGCCGTCCGCTTTTCGATTATACTATCTCACAATACACTGGATGCCTTCTATTCCCTGATTTTACCATCCTCCTATTCCGAATATGAAATTAATTAACACACTGAAGCAATTTTAGCATTGGCCAGAAAATTACAGGAAATGCACAAATCCAATAATTACTCTGACAAATAACCAAAAAGAACTTTTTTCTCTCCACCTTCTTGCTTACTAGTTTATTTTTGTTAACATAACCAACAAACAGGGCTGATCGTAGAGAATAGTGACAAACGTCAGTTTGTAATTTTCTGATGTCCTGATGAAATTGGGAATGGCAATGCGGTCATGGAAGTTGTTATATTTTTGGAAGGATATTCGTCATTGGATTCTCATAAACGAATGGGTAAAACCCCAAGTGCATTCACCTAATGAGTTAGCAACCATTCTCAATGCCCCAATTCACTTCTAAGAATCAATTTCACTTGTCCAATCGAATAACCGGTCGACGTCACATAGTTTCATATAATCCGGATCCCCGTTAAGAATAACAATGGATATTTTTATCTGAAGCGTGTAACTGTGCCGTTTATTTATTTAGCGTGCAGGTTTTATCGCCAGCCCCCTGTTGGTGGTGGGAGGGAAGGGGGTGGCGGCTAAGCGAGGCGTTTACAGCCCCCGTGCGTACCGATTTCGCCCCTCGGCCTAGGGCGTGGAGGGTTCGGGGCGAAGGGATGAAAGTTCTGTTCTCGGCGGGTCACGTGTCCCGACCTTATATAACGGCCCGTTTATGGGCCAATAACCGCAAGCCCCTCACGGCCCCAGCTAGCCCACCTCTGTTATTATTATTGCCCCTGTTCCTCGGCCCCTCCGTCCGGATACCACTCCGCGGTCCCGTCCCCCCCACGAGATACGGAAGAACCGTGAAAGTTAAATTAAATCCGAGTACGCGACGGGAATTATTAGGGATTTTATTACGTACGGCCGCCTTTTTATTTGGGATACGGCTGTCCAACCGTCGTGTTTTCGCCCGGTTTTAGAACCTCGGCACTTCGCTGTACAGCGCTTGTTAAGCGGAGAACCCCCGGCACAACGGTGGGGATAAAGGCGAAATTACGATTCAATATAAGTGTAAGAACCTCTTGCACTCCTCCATCTAATATGAGTCAATACTGAGGCCGCTTTGCGTTATTCACGAGGGGCTTCTTCGAGTGATACTTTATTAGTTTTATTATTATTAACTTGTAACGTGGGGCCTGAGCGAACGAGAATAAAGACGAAAATGCAGAATTTATACAGATTTGCAACTAATGGGTTGCCCGGAAAGTTCGTGCCGATTTTGAAAGAAAATTGAAACACAACTCATTTAAATTTTGGTACACATTTATTAACTTATATAGGCGCATCTTTCAGCAATACTTTTCCGAATTTATTGTCTCGTTGTTTGGTAAAAGCTCATACTAGAGGATCCCTTCTTCTTCTTTCGGCTACAGCACCTTCGCCATAAACAGGGCATATCTTGTTTGCGCTCGTGTGGTATTTTTGCCTTTTCGGAAAAAGTAAAGCATTAAATGCCTCTAATGCACTTTGTTCGCTACCATATTCTAAGGCGTATAGAACCAAACTTTTTTCTAAATACGCCTGAAGTACTAACTTTTGGAATATGTATGCGTGTCATTTGTTTTCAATCATTCCGATATATTCAGACCTGTCCTAATACCACCTATCGAAAATCGGCACGAACTTTCCGTACAACCCATTATTACACACGGTTTATAACACGTAATTTGTACCGAAAATATATCGTTTTCGAATTTTAATTCTTGTGCTCGAAAATGTCTGATAGGCTGATCTTTGTTTTTGAAAATAAAAATAAATACTGTAGCGAATTGATTCCGGGACAGAATTTAGGAGCGCGCGGTGAAAAAATATAGACGGCCGGAGGGAGAGTGATGCACGTCAGTCAAGTAAGGGGCTTAAGGCTGGACAATTGGCCGTGGCCGAGACCGAGGGGTGAAACCGCCCTATGAGCCGCCATAAATCCGGCGAGGACGACGTTCCACCCCCTCACCCCTCACCCCTAGGTGAGCTATTCCACTACCGACCGCCAGAGGGGCTATTGCTGTTCATTTTTCTCGTTTGAAGTGCCCCCCCCCCTCCTTAAACGGGCCGCAACCGGGATATTGAGGTGAGGCCTGATCGGATAAATTGATTGGCCCATATCTCTTTTCTTCGGCTTTGTATCTTAGCCCGTAAAAAAACATTGATAGTGGAGTTCCTGATTCAGTGAGATCGGGTGGAATGACAGGGGATGAAATGCGTTAATATCGTTACACGGAATTCCAATACACTAAATGAAATATAAAAATTCGGAAGAATTACGGGATAATAATAAAGTAAAATAATATACTTACTTGTCTATGAGATTGTCATTCTAAAGAATCATTACTATAATCATTTTTGTTTTATTTGTACAATCAATTATAACATAATTATGTGTACAAGTGTTGAGTGTATGTTTCTCACTTGAATGGCTTGACAAAAGAAACCATCCAATGACGGCACTTTTCACAATGCATGAAATAATTTATGGCTTGGTAAAGCAATTCCACGGGCTGAGAAGATCTCTGGGCCAGCGGCGTTTAAGCCGACGCGGGGATAATGGATGGGTAAGAGGAGAGGGACTGAACGAGTGGATTAGAATGAGGAGAAAGGCGGGAGTGGAACTTCAGGAACCGGGATTTTGCGACTTCGTCGACTGTCGGTATGTTGAGGTCATGGTGGATTGTGTGGTTAGAAACATACCGGGGAGCATTAAGGATGGTAAGAAGGACTTTTGTCTGAAATCTCTGGATGCGAGCGATCTCGGATGTCTCGGTGGAACCCCATAGCTCTATACCGTATGTCCATGTCGGTTTCAGTATTGCTTTGTATATTCTTACTTTATTGCTTAAGGTCAATTTCGATGTCCGTTTTAGTAATGGCCTTAAGAGTCCAAATTTTCTGTTTAAGTCGGTTCTTTTGAGTCGGGTGTGGGCATTCCACGTGAGTCGTTTGTCGAGGTGGAGCCCAAGATAGCGAATCTGCTGTTGGGTGGGAATTGGTATGTCATTGAAATAGACGTCAGGACAGTGCCGACGACGTAGTGTGAAGGTGACGTGAGCCCTCTTGGAGCCATCGCCTGCACCAGGATTGGATGTTGGATAGGTGTTCCTGAACGTTGGTAGTTATAGTTGCAGGATTTGGATCGGATGTAAGAATGCGTGTTTCTTCAGCAAACGTGGCAAGGACTGTGGAAGGATGTGCAGGGATATCGGCGGTGTAAATTGTATATAGAAGTGGACCTAGGACACTACCTTGTGGTACAGACGCCTTGTGCTACACCTTCTTTAACTCTAAATATGTCCTCAAGGTAGGACTTGAGGATGAGGTACTGTAATCAAACAAAAAAATTCGAGAACTTGAATTTTTTGTGCGGGACCGCCGTGTACGTAATATAATCTGATTTTTGATACTTCATACTAACCGGAGTGGTTGAGCAAAATTATTCTCACGCCGTGTACTAAAACTATCCCCGTTAAGCATATTAAATGGCCGGTCGGGTCGAAAGGGGTGAGCGGGCGCCATTCCGGTCGATTAGCGGGCCGACGGCTAATTCGGTGGCGTTAAATAAATTTCCGCCCCGCGGCCTTCCCCTTTGAGCTCCCCGTCTATATTATAAATTCTATAATTCCCATAGTCGGAGCCGGACGTCCGGCATAATGGGCTGTCGTGGTGGGAGGGGACGCGCTAATCCGACGTGTCGGCCCCGGTTAGTCGCCGCTAATGCGTCGACACTTTCAAGTCCGATCCCATTTGAACGAATATATGAATTTGATTTCGCACCGCGTCAGTTTGTGAAACAATTTACCGGCCTTGTTCAACGTCTAAATGACAGGCCGCGGCCAACACTTATGACCGAAATGTTATACAAACCTGAATTAATTCCTATATATCAATTTTTTTAACCTTTTTTTATTTTGTACAATCAACATTGAATATAAGTACAAATTCTGTCTGTGATTTTTTTTCACATGCATATCGTGATAAAACAAACCACCCAAAGATGGTACTTTTGACACAAGAACAATAATGGTCTACAGACTAATAAGATCTCTGGCCAGCGACGTTTAAGCCGACGGAGGGGGGATAATGGATGGATAAGAGAGGAAAGTGAATGAACGAGTGGATCAGGATGAGGAGAAAGGCGGGAGTTCACTGTTGGTATGTTGAGGTCATGGTGGATTGTGTGATTAGAAACATACCGGGGAGCATTAAGGATGGTGCGAAGGACTTTTGATTGGAATCTCTGGATGCGAGCGATGTCGGATGTCTTGGTGGAACCCCATAGCTCTATACCGTATGTCCATGTCAGTTTGTTACTTAAGGTCAATTTTGATGTCCGTTATAGTAATGATAAGTCCAAATTTTCGGTTTAAGTCGATTCTTTTGAGTCGGGTATGGGGATTCCACGTCCTTATATATCAAACTTTTTAAACCACGCAACATAAATATAGTTATAAACGTTAATTTGAATTTTTAGCATAATTTCGCAGACAGTAACAGTGCAACAGGCCTCATTTGGTGCACTAGTTTGCTAATAAAATATGAAACAAGGCAAAATCAGCATTTTCCATCCTTTCATTCATTATTATCTCATAATATTTGTCTTTATATTCAGTAGAAACCAGGTACGTCCTACCTAGGATTGACTGTTAATTTTATACCTGCTCAAGCGAATTTTCGTTAAAACAGTTGTCAAGTTATAAAAAAACCTGGAACTGAAGTATCCGGGCGAAAATTCTCGGTATACCTAATACCGTCGACACCGTACAAAATTCGTTTTCCTGTTTTTATTCCCTTGTTACAGGTTTTACATTGTCCGTAAACAGGTTTTTTCCTGGGACAATAAAAACGGTCGTGTTTTATCCGACTTATACATGTATATTGAACAAAATACCACTACAAGTCAGTAACATAGAAAAAAATTTGTTTCAGAAACACAGCACTGTACCGCTTGTAATATCATCACAACCATCGCGAAGTAAAAATGCTGGCTCCGATCTATTACAGGGCCTAGGTAGCCAAAGGGGACACATTTTAGTGTCTTGCAGAATTGCCTCAAATTAATTTATCTCTGAATTCAATTTGTTTTAATATCAGAGAATAAAATATACCCTACGACTCCGTACGTGGGATCCCCATACCCGACTCAAAGGAATCGACTTAAACAGAAAATTTGGACTCTTAAGGCCATTACTAAAACGGACATCAAAATTGACCTTAAGTAACAAACTGACAATTTACAAAGCAATACTTAAACCGATACGGGCATACGGTATAGAGCTATGGAGTTCCACCGAGACATCCGACATCGCTCGCATCCAGACATTTCAGTCAAAACTCCTTCGTACCATCCTTTGTACCATATGGTACCATATGCTCCCCGGTATGTTTCCAACCACTCAATCCACCATGACCTCAACATACCGACAGTCGACGAAGTCGCAAAATCCCGGTTCCCGACGTTCCACTGCCGCCTTTCTCCTCATCCTAATCCTTAGCCTCTTAGATCATAATTGTTCATGTGTCAAAAGTGCCATCTTCGGGTGGTTCCTTTTATCACGGAAATACATGTGAAAAAAAAATACATACAGCATTTGTAGACATATCATTCAATGTTGATTGTACAAAATAAAGAAAGGTTAAAAAAATACGACTCAGGAGTTTGGTAATACATTTCCCCTGTGATATTTTAAAATTACAGAGTTGAATTTTCCCCGCCCGTTTCTTTTTGGATATTCACCAAAGCGCTCTTCCTAAATTTTCGGATGAAGTTTTCCGGAGAGAATCTCGCGATGTACGGAGTACGGTTAGAGCGAAGCGGGCCTCAGAAGGGGGCTCGGAACAGTGACCCTCGTTTCAGTTTACAGAGAGAGAGAGAGAGAGAGAGAGAGAGAGGAGACTCTTCAGTGTATTGGCGCGCGTCGGTCCCACTTAGCCGCGGGCTTAAACCGTCCGAATTCCAGCAGTTAACCCTCTTCGGCCTACCCTCTGCTGAATCAACATCCCTGTTTACTTAACGCAATCCCGACCGAGTACCAATCCACCACTGCAGTGACCGCTCATTGAATTAGCCTTTATATTTTGAAATTGCCACCGACAATTGAAACCGGGAAAATAGCGAGTGTTATGATTAAAACACAAATTATTTTGTATAAATCTACTAAACAAGACTACACTCAGGACCGCAGTTGGTAATAATTTATCCTTATAAACAATAATATAAACATACAACAATTTTATATTAGTAATAATTTAATTACTCCCAATATAACATCCGATTTTCCTCCCCCGTTTAGCCCCGAGCCATATCCGTCTCGGCTTCTCGACTTTGTAACATTCCACCAGTAATACGGTTTGGCAGACCGGTATTTGATTGCCTTTATTGCCGATGGAATTCAACCGGTGATTTAGAGACGAGGAAACACAGCAGTGGACCGAACGGCCGGTTGGAATCTTGAGGGCCGTACGAGTGCCGGCAACGTACATATCATCGCGGTCCTACCCACATTTACCTCGGATAAAAGTCTAAAACTAATTGGACAATTCAGTTACAGTAAAATTCAGATTCCGGGTATACGGGGTAATTAATTATCTGGGCACAATTCAGGCGCACATAAGCGTTGAACTTATCCTTGATAAAATTTACGTTTCAATTTAATGTTCGTTAAGGAGGTGACATAATACTACACTATTGGAATATTTAAGTTAAAATTAAATACAACGCATGTTCCGCCACATACTACAGGGAAAATTATATTTATTGTATCTATAGATTGAAATTGATTGAATCGAAGAGTTACACAAAAATACCCCAATCGTCATTCCTCTGATTTGTTTGCTGAAATTTTTATTACAATTTATCGTCATTGAAACGTCCGACGAGCGCGTTCGGTCTTTCAACGACCATTAACGTAATTAGAATAGTTAATTAATATTTTCAGCGCGTTACATGACAAGGCGATTCGCGTCGACACGCAACCGGCATTGTTAATGTGTTTGCACCTAATTTATAAAGCAATTTTTAGTGTTGTAAGTGCCCTCTTAAAGTTTCATTCGTTTTCATCAGGCGTCCGATAAACTGTTTGTGATAAATTTAAAATTTATTCCTTAAAGTAATCCCTTATTTCCTACTGCTGAAAGTAATAGCTACTATTTTTAACTGCTTAATCTAAAATATGTTAATTGGCAAAATTAGGAAACAATTAAATTACTCCAATAATCTACTTCTGTGAACAAGCTGAGACCAAAATTTATACCCTCCGTTTACTGGAATGAATACTTATTGAGGAAATAAAGGCAAATGGCTCGATAGAGTGAATAATTAAAGGACAAATACGTCGGGTAGAAGTTAAAGTCCTAAATTTTAGATATGAATACAATTCTAAGCAGATTTACTCTCCTGTAAAACACGATCTCAACGTATTAATCTGACGTCCTAAGTTTCACTTGTCAAGTGCTAGGGAGAGGGAGACAAATGAGAAAAGTTGGGTGAGTTAGAAAAAAAACTCCGGGGATCTTGAGTTCAGAATTTTTTTTGTCACGCGTTATCAAATCTGGGATGAAAATGTCGGTTACATAATTCGTCGGGACACGTGACACCGAGCGTTCACGTAACCGGTCACGTGGGCCTCCGGGTGACCCGGGAGGGGGGGCACGTGACCCGGCGGTCCACTTCCCAGCCGCCTTCGTATTTTCAGCCCGCCCTCCACCTCCCACTCGGTGTTTTAATTAGCTTTGAAAGGAAATATCCCCAATTTTCTGGAGTGCTGATTCCGTTCGATCCTTTGTTTTCGCCGGCGGCTTTAATTTCCAGTGGAGGTCCGCAAAGCGTGAAAAGGGTCTCGGGAAAAGAGGTCGGGACCCGATACACGATAACGTACCGGGGGCGCTTCTTCGTCCCCGCCGTTTATTTAATTCCTTCCGTTCGACGGGCGCCGAACTCTACCTATTTGGACATCGCTGGACATTGCGCGGTTTAAAAGAGTGAAATGCGCATTACTCATCGAAACCCAGACTCACTGACTGAGTACGGCCCACTCATAATAAGCGGGGATTACATGATTAAAAATACTTTGTTAATATTGTTCGATACATGACATTAGAGCATGACAACCGGCGGGCCTTTCTACATGTTTTTAAATAAGTGGGGAAAGTTCAAACACGTGAATACTCGAACACGCCTCGAAATCATAGTATTGGGTTGGCAACTTAATAATTGCGGATTCTCCTCATCTTTGGGTGTGTGCACCCTTGCGTCGTGCATTTTGGGTGCGCACGACGAATATTTGGCATGTAATAAACATTTCACAATACTCTATAGGTTTGAAGATGTAAACATGCGTAAAAATACAAATAACGCCATCTCCATCTAGCGACGAAACCCGCAATGACTTAGTTGCCGACCCAATAGTTTTGGGATTGTTAAGAATAAATAAAATTATGTACTAAAACTTGAAAATACCTGCGAGTCGAAATATGTAGAATTTTTTCAATTAGCTCATTTATTACTCGATTCTAGTACTTTGCCTATGAAATGCGAGAAGATTTAAAATTAATTGTATTAAATAAAAAGTCATAATTTATGGCACTTTGTACCCGTCAGCGCTATCAGTACACAGTTACCGCCGATAACTGAGTCTTGAATTATTAACAGAATAATGTCTATGGATTTAATGGTACGGAATTCAAGAACAATGTGTGTTTCTCTATATCGATACAGTGTCTGTTTTCATCAGGATCAATGTAGAAATCCCATACTTAAAAAATGTACAAACGCGGCATAAGAGGGAGTAATGTTATTGGGAATTATTAAGATAATGAGCCTTGGACTAATTATTGGCTACGAATCAGCTGAAATACGTCCATATATAAAATAAATAAATTTATAGAAGATTCGTCCAACTTCCATGCACTGTATATCCGTTTTGAATATAGTAAGGAGAACAGCCAAGCCCCCTATTGGTATAGGCAATAATTTAGGCTTCAAATAAAGTTCATCGTAGAACCTCAGAGTTTGTGTGGCGGCCGTAAAATCTATAGTTGTGCCCAGCCCCAGTCATCTCCGCCTCGGTCACCATGGCGACCTCTTTTCGGAGAAATCTGATTTTGTGCCAATGACGTGGCAGAAAAGTGGCAAAATTACATCGCCTTTCAAATTTTCTCGCGTCCCCGGGTCCACCAACCGTGAAACATTCGTAACGTACGTATATACCGAGATACATTTCAAGAAAACAAAATTACTGTTATACAGTTCTATATTTCGTAATTCCTTTACGACTAAACGTGGATGATTAATTACCCTATTTTGCGGGATTATGAAGATCGCATAAAATATTTCAGGATATATTACCTAACCTTTATTCACATGAATTTGTTATGGCAACCGTCGTAAAAACAAATAAAACACAAGTTGCACAATAAATTTGTTTACTGTGGTAAATTGATTACGGTGATATTTTATGTATAAGATAAAAGATTCGCATAGACATTTATTTGATTTCTAAACTAAGCCTTGTATCCGGGTACTCATGAAAATTGTTTTACCAATGATTTCGTCAGACGATCACATTCCCCCTAACATCGCAAATATATTCGCAGAAATGGTGTATTCAACCAATTTCAAAAGGGTTTTTGATCCACTATCTTTGGGGAAGTGGATTTCTCCCACCGCCAGAACTCGAATGCCTCCATGTGGCGGGAAAGAAGAAAACGAGGAAAACAATACCCTCATAATGAGGAAAAGACCTTTATATAAACATTTCAGAACTTTAAGTTGAATAAAAGAGAAACCCTAGATAAATATTATTTACTTGAGTCTGTATCGAACTAAGTAACATTCAAAGAGAACTGTGTGTGTATCTGATAATCTTCTTTTGTTACAAAATAAGACTAATATTAAAAGGAAATTATTTGAATAAATTTCCGCGGTAATCGAAAAACTTTCTCCGACTTTTTAGTCAACGTGAGAAGATTTCGGACGCTTTCGTTCAAGGGAAGAAATTCAAAACGTTTTAAACGCTGAAAAACCACCCGGGGAAGAAAGGCAGTTTTAAATTTTGAACAATAAAATTCGAATAATAATATTTTTTATTGGGCAATAAGTCGAGACTGTCTTTATGGGCCTCTCCCCTCACCCCGCTCCGCTTATCTCCTCGCGTCTGTACTCACGGTCCCGCGGGAACATTTTAACTGCGAGGAATAACTTTAACGGCGGGTTATTAGCCGAGAAAATTTTATTGGGACGGGGCCCCCGGCCGGGATAAAAATTGCCCTACCCGGCGCCAATTTATATTAATATTTGGGCGGCCACCCGGAGCCCGGCCAACGGGAGGCGGAGTATGTTCCCCGGGGGACTCAGACGAAAAGCGGGAGATAAGCGCTATCTCGGCGCCTTTATTGTTCGCGGCGTTCGCCCGCCGAATGGAACATAACACCTAGAAAATTAAGTAATATTGAAGTCGCAAAACTTAGCTAAAGATACAGAGTACTTTTTATCGGCTACAAACTAAATGTTACAGTCTCATTTCGAGAAGATTAGGAGTTCGGATTTTCTTGTAATAGTTTCTACAGTTGGTACAGTTAAAAAACATTTCTACTCTTCAAACATCAATTAATCCGCCACTTTATTATATTTCCGCAATTCCGCAATTATAACCCGCAAGAACACCTTTCCAATATTCAATCTTGGTGCAGGCGAATGAAGACTGAAGCTGAATGCTTCCATCTCGCCTTCACACTGCGACATACACAGAATAACCGCATCCGATACAAAATAAACCGTCATTAAATAAACGGATATTAAATCTAAACAGCCGTACTGAAAGCGACATTAGCGCACGGCATATAAATAATGGGTTTTCCACGAAGACATCCAGAGATTCAACTATCCAGTCCTTCGAACTATCCTAACCCATTAAGTACCGTAGGCCCCAAATGGGGATCAGTTAATTATTTCTGATGTGACATATGTTTTTAAAGGAAATTTTGTTTTTATCTACTGGTAAGTATGACATGGGGGGTATGGAAACTCCTGGCATTAGATGTGGGGATATTGAGGCGTGAGTTTCAAAAAGTCTCAGATAAGGTAGTTAGAAATTCACCTCCATTTTCAGTTCTGTGTATACCTTCACAGTGGATGTTACAGTGAATTCACCCTCTACATCTTGTTCGCTACGTATTTGACTGTGTCGAGCTGTTAAAAGAAATCTTTATTTTAATTTTTTTGGTGCAGTTTTTTGGTGATCCCCATTTGGGGCCTACGGTGCGAAGAGGTGTGTCGGTTCAACTCTGTAGTGCCCTAATCCCCAAATGGGACTTGATTAAAAAAAAAAAAAATTTGACAAACTGGTTTTCAAAAACATATTTTGAGGTACTACTCGATAATAGTGCATCATAATAAGTAAAATTATGGAAAATTTTCTGAAAAAAAAAATTGGTACTTAATGGGTTAATGATCCTTTGTGTGTATGGAATAGCGTCATTCACAAAAACGTGCCGACAGTTGACGAATTAATTAAGTTTCATTCCCGTCTCACTTCAAACGCCGTTCTAAAAATTGACTTTTCTAAATTGTAATTTGTAACTATAAAGGTTGATCGAACGATAAATAAAACAGACAAAAACTTTTGTTAAACTATTGGGAGAGATTTATTATCGTATATAGCGTAATAAAAAATTTTTAATTTGTTTTAATTACCAGAACGATAATAAATATCAGTGATACTATTACAGGATAGTTTCAGGTCAGATCGCGCTTCCTGGAATTGACAAAGCCCGGCCGGCATTTGATTTACCGCGATCCATAATTTACAAGCCGAACAGGAGTTTGGCATCGGATGGCGTTTTACGACATGCTCGAATTAATAGTTTTAGACGGGGGCGGAGGCGGTACAATTACACCGCTCTCGGTGTTAGTCTGGTCGCTCTGGATAAGCCCCGCTAATGGCCGTCCCCGTATTCCAAACGGTCTACTACAATCGTCCAATCTTCGGTGATGAAAGTTTAATGAATTTCCCTCCGCCGTTCCACAACCGCGTTCCTCTTCCCGGCACAGAGGCGGTAATGAATCAGTCATGCATCAAACCTAGCGCCTAGCTATGTTTGACCCCTTTTAAACAGTTTTATTTAAACAAGACTTCGATTAAGGTACATTACGTATCTGCGTAGCTGCGCTATGGAACTCTGAATCTTCCACACAGGACATACACTTCTGGTTCAGGTTATCCAGACATTTTTGGATACATCCAGAGATGTATTTTTTTTCACATCGTAATAAAGAAACCGCCCAAAGATGGCACTCTTGACACAAGAACAATTATGATCCAAGGGCTAAGGATTAGGATGAGGAGAAAGGCGGGAGTGGAACTTCATTAACCGGGATTTTGATTGGAATCTGTTGATGCGAGCGATGTGGATATCTCGGTGGAACCCCATAGCTCTATACCGTATGTCCATGTCGGTTTAAGTATCGCTTTGTACATTGTCAGTTTGTTATTTAAGGTCAATTTTGATGTCCGTTTTAGTAATGGCCTTAAGAGTACAAATTTTCTGTTTAAGTCAATTCCGCGTGAGTAATCAAATATTTCTCTGATATAAGTAGAAATATATATTTGAATACGATGTGAATTTGAACAAGAGGGACAACAAAGATATTAACAATTTTCGTATTATTAGGGGGACGTTCATGAGGCAATTCAGGTCCAAATATACTGCTGCTATCCCGATATTCATTTCTGTTTTATATTAAACAACCTTGTTAATGTAAATTATATGTTCCTAACATTTGAATTCGCCGGCAATGTCTTAACGCTGGATGAGTCCACGTTCTCGTCTAGTTTTATCAGGTCCCCGGACCATTGCGGTCCGCCATAGCGATGCTCTCCCCCGCCGGGCTTTATCCCCGGGGCGATCGCCCCGTTCGGAGGGCCGGCGAATAAACCTCCGGAAAATATAAAAAAGAAGTGGCGGATACTGGGTATACGCCCCATAAATGGCGGTCGGGGGAGGGACGTGTTTCGTAGGCCGCGGGGAAAACTGAGACTTTTATGTTCGGCCCCAGTAGCGAGGCGCTCCTCTCCCAGCGAGGGCGAAATGACAAGCGATAGCCGGCCGACCCTCCCTCCCTCCAGATAGGAAGCCTCTCGGACGACACATGCCCGAGGAGTCGACGAGCGACCCTCTCGTTACGAGTTAATAAAAACAAAGACCCCGGCAGAAGGGCTCCTGTGCAAAGAGGATTATGTACTGAAAGGCCCGCTGCCTATCCTCAGCCGACTTCAAGTTAGCGCCCGACAATCCTAACCGTATACATATATATATCCGCCGAAGGGCTCAACATTATTCTGAACTTCCGCTCTCTGTAGGACGGAAATTGAGGGACTTCAAATAATGAAGTAAAGCGGGCGGTTAATACTGACCGAATTATTGGCTGAAATAGAACCGATTAAATTTTCTGTCTTAAACTAGATCGGTTTCCTTTTTCTGAACGGAATATTATCGACGCAGACGAGAAGCCGAAACCGCCGTCTAGTTTAAAAGCGGTATAGAGGTAGAAAAGAAGTGGTTGATATTGAAGCACTGAAGATTAATATCTTCAGTGTAAATATAGCGCAATTAAAGGCTCATTTTATAGAGGCGTCCGTCGCTCCGACACTAATTCAATATGTCCCATCAATTCATTAAACTTACGGTGTTATCACACGGCTTATCACTCTGAGCGGAGACATTTTGAGAAAAAAAAAATTATTAGAACGCGTAGTCGTTTTCATTACCACAGTATTCCCATGACGACAGCAATAGGGTCGTCTGGATCATGAAAATTCCCGTTGATAATACGGCGCCTGTGATACCAAACACGCAACACCGACGCGCTGTGCTGGTTAGTATTACAGTGCCCCGTACATTATTTGCCGACGGCAAGCGTCACCCGTAGTCCCTATAACTAACAGGGAAAAAATAGATAATAAGTGATAAGAATTATTTACTTTTTCTTACCATTTCCTGGAAATAATATTTGTTTCTTTGCCCTTACTTGAAAGACCACAATAACATGTTTTATAGGACGTTATACTGTCGGAAAATAATAATTTTAGCCGAAATACTTTCAAGTGATGATAGCTAAATTCAGATTTTATTTTTCAATGTACATAGTGTCATCTCGTGTCAGCGCATTCTAATAATTTTTTATCTATTAAATTTTTATTGTATCGAAGATATGAATCCTGTTTAGACTGTTTTTAGTTTATCTCAATACATCGGGCTTATTCTCTGCGTAATTTCCAGTCTCATTTCGGAGCCCCTCACTCAATCGCCGCCAGAACCAATTTAAACTCGGAGATTTTACGACGGCCCTTATCTTGTTATTGATGCCGGCGAGTAACTATTCACTCCCCCGCCGAAAGTTCTCCATTGGATTGATCAATGACAATTTCTTCGGGACGATCCAAAATGCGATTAAAATCTTTCGGCGGGCTTCCACTTCACGGGAAGTTTGCGGGGGGATGGACTGGTGCTCGTGTCCGGAGAGGCGGTTAGAGAGAGAGAGAGAGAGAGAGAGGGGTAGGGGTGGAGGTCCTAACCACGCGGATCCCCTAAAGCAATCTAAACTTTCTCAGTTCTTACGCTTGGAAAAAAAATAATAGAAAAAGTGTATAAAAAACAATTTCCCGAGAAAAATTTTTAAGACTCCCGGGATGATTTTTTCCTTCCTTTGAAAAACAATTTCCGGCCCGATGCCGCTTCTCATCCCTTACAGAGGCCCCGACTTGAATCGACTTTTAATGAGCGATCGGTCCCTTCCTTCCTTCCGTGACCTCGAGCCGAATCCAACCCCTTTTGCGGGGTGTTAATTATTATTTCCCTATTATACACAGAAAACGACGGACTTCAGACACCGACTTATGTCCTCCGGCTTTGAATCGATATTTCTATTAGGAATTCCATGGATGTTGGTACTCGACCATTATAAACCCGTATTTTATGGATCTACGAATCGCAGGACGGTCGCCGTAAAAAGGTTACGATAGTTAAAACAATTTACAGCAATAATTCTTGTATTATTTCCAGTTTTACAGGCCCCAACGATCAATAGTTTTAGGGTTCAGCGTCGAAAAGTGATACGTAAATTTTCTGGTAACCCATCAATTTTATCGGTAACCCATTGTACGGACATATTACATTACGCTGCGCATTTTATTATATAATATATAATACTTAGCCTTTTCAATATAGACACACAACGGAGAAATATATTTGAAAACCCTTCCAGGAAGGTATACAGTATTTACCATGAATAGTTCAGTTTTCCTCAAAACAATATACGGACACATGCACCTACTCTGAGTCACATGTGTCGGATGCTTAACAGCATGAACTTACATTTGATTTCTTGTAATGAGGGATAGATTTTATTTGATAACGATCTTGACAAAAACAGGGGTGTATGGCCAATTCCATCCAGTTTGTCACTCCGAGATTTGTCGTGCATTAACCGGTAAATAACTGCGGCGAAGTTTTCTTACATAGCTTAGTAAAAAAAAAAAACTTAATCTGGTGTGTCTTGAGTTCCAGAGTTTCGGCCAAACATATTCAGGAACCGTTATGAGGAGACGAGGACCCAATTTAATGATATCTCCGGCCCCTATTGTACCCGTTTGAGTGTGTGCGTACGGTTATCGATCGCCGGAGCCTAATTTGAGGGGGGGGTGGGAGTGGAGCACTGGGTGCTATACCTACCGCTATAAATTGGTGGGAGAGGCCCCACCCCCACGAGTACATAGCCGATTATTTACAATCAATGAGGTACCCGCTATTTGCTAGTTGACGGCCCAACGCTCCTGTTATAATCCGATTAATTACCTTTCCCGGCCCGCCTCCGAACGTTCCCTCACCAACGCCGGGCTCCCGCTTTCTACGCATAATTGAATTATATATTCAATACGTATATATTAAATGTTCAGCTCAACACCCTCGTTTTTCCGCCACTCGTCTATTTTTATGACCGTTCTCGGTTATTTAAATATCGTGCGATCGCAACGTAATAATATTCGCAAATCGCTTGAAAATCGTTTATGAGCGTGGTTTTTGTAACCTTCAAAGTATCTAGTTTAGAATACCTGTTTTGTGGTCTGCGAGGGGTTGGAATACAGTAGATTTCGTGTGCTTCTCTCTCCTAACCTAATAGTTGTGACCAGGTGTGTGATCAAATATATATTCGACAATAATCCCGCAAAGACTTAAACCTATAAACGAAATCCCTGCAATTCAAATAAGACAAAGAATATCCCCCAAAAAATACAATAACAAGACATATATATATACACACGACAAACAGACAGGGTAATGAAAAATTATATTGGAATTCAAACTAAGGTACGGGGCCTCTAATACTAACCCGTATAGCAAAGGTGTATTGCGGGTTTGGTATTGGAGCCGCCGCAAAGTTAATTAATTAAAATATATTTAATTTTTAATTAAAAATATTCGCACACACAAATATGTACACGCGATAAACAGACAACCACCACAGTACAAGTGACAGTGCAGTGAGGGTGCCCAAAAAAACATCCAAAAGTGCCAAAGTGACTAACACCGCTACTGAAGGTGGCGAGCAGCCGAAACCGGTCTAGCAAAAGGGCAAACTAGCGAGAGGAAACAGAAACACACGAAATCTACGGTCTTCAGAGTATCCTTTTAATTACTGGTTCCGTCCGAATAAAGTTTTTCGCTTTGTGTTTCCTCTACTGTCATTCAGGTATACCCAACGAATTTCATATCGTAGATTCCTTATATTACAATATAAGGAAGTCCAAACCTGAGAGCGAACTAAGTAGGCGTATTTTCTACGATTTTCCGTCGAATCGTGTGCGGTACAGTCGGATACTCTGACAATAGGTGCCAATTCTCGCGGCCTTGGCAATAAAGTTAAATATCGTCGGCTGTTCCGGGCTACGGTCCCAAACAGGCGAGAGTTTCATTTCGGCAACTCTAATTAATTAAAATTGAATTCTCAGCCCCTGAACACCTATACTTGGTGTGCACACGTTCCAGGATCGGTCCACCCGGAAAACTCCGGGCTATCTTCTTTTTTTTTCTCCCGCGCTCAAATTTCCCGGCCGTACTTTTCTCCTGAATTACAATAATTAATTTGATTATAACGACCCCGTTTCCTGAAAACTCAAGTTTACGAGCTGGGCACAGAGCGTGTGTGTGCGATGGAAACTTTTAATGAGGACCGCGCCGGCAGATAGACCGCCGGGACTTCGCAATCCGGCCCCCCGGTAATTAATTTAATTGAATGTAAATAGAAGTATGCAACCGAACTCGTGTGGACGTTTTATACAGCTGTACCGCGCCCTACTTACCGCCCCCCACCCTTCGGTAATACAGTCTCTGTATTGTGTACACACGGTGGCATTTAATAAACACTGAAAAACAAAGTTTCAAAAATGACGTTCTAGTTTAATTCAAACGAATGGAATTCGTTATTTGTATGTTCGTTATTATTGACAGTTGGAATAGACGAAATTTTATAATGAACGCTAAAATTGTTATTCATTCTAATAGAGTCAACCAAAATACTACTACACCATTCTCATCGAACGTCGAGCCAGTTTAGGTGTAGATTTCAGCAGAAAATAAAGGAAACGAAACAATATGGGCGATGCGGATTCATGATTTACTACAATAAGGTTTTAAAATATATTCCACAATTACTGTATCTACCTCGATGGTTACTATCAGTATTCTAGTTCCTGTAATTCTCGATTTCAGAAACATTTTTGTTGTATGGCTTACATTAGATTTAAATTTCTGACTTAACTTTTCGAACAACATACATTCATGGTTTTATTAGTGAGATGGATGACTAAAAAATTTCCGGTTTTCAAAAGCTTTTTAATCAATTAATTATTTATAATACGACAATTAAACTGTCTAATCGTGCATACCTTGTACTAAACAAGGAGCAAGTCACAAATCCTATTTTCTTTCGACTTCTATTTTGAATTTATACTTATTTGATTCTTATATCGCATTAGACTGAGCTAATCAGGGTATAAGCAGCAGAGTAGAAAGGGTTTAAGCGCAATAAGGCAGAAGTCTAATGCTCTTAAGTGTCTCATAAAGGGCTCAAACCTCCACCCTCTCCGTAATAAAAGCTTTCTATTTCGGGATTCTTCTCCTCTGTACCGGTTCGATTTCATACGTCGCTTTCAATTTTTATTATTTCATGTTTCTAATGAAAGTTTCAGGCTGCTCATTCCCGGGGTTTGAAGTTCTCATTTATATGTTATGAGGGCGCCTTGTATATTGTCTCAATGTCAAATTTATTTCTTTTTATAGAAAATTATGCTCATCAATATCATGATTTGAATAAGTGAAATCAACAAGTAGATATTTGATTATTTTGGCGGGGGTTGAAAATTCCTGTCGCGCAATTCAAGCGTCGCTGAAACTTCGTGTGTTTTGAAATTAAAACATTTATTACTCAAATGTCTCAAAATATCGCCTTACGTGCATTATTAACTCAATGATTTTCTTGGTGCTGTTTAACCAGAGCAATTGTTCAATTTCCCGTTTGGGGTTAGATTTTCATCTCGGCCGAGGGAAAACAGAGAAGAGCCCCCGCTCTTATTTTTATTATTTTTACCCGTCCCCCGTTATCTCCGTGATGAAATCTAGCCCCATAGTCCGGGAGTGACCCCGTGAGGTCTATTGCGGGTGGGGCTTATCCCCCGGGGGTTAGGGCGTCCTCCCTCCCCCGGCGAACACGGCGTAAGAACCGACTCCACCCCTTTCTTTGCTCCTACCAAGCCCCCACCGCACCCCGCCCGAAGGGCTGGAAATTTTAAAGCGGAAATTATGTAAATAGGAACAGAACCCTCGTAGCCGGCCGGGAGGAGCGTGTAATCCCCCACCGAACTGAGGGTCGTTAAACTACCCTCTCCGGAGCGCACTACGGCCGGGGTGGGGGCGGGGGTTAATCTCAACGATTGGAGAGCCGACCCGTTCCGTCCTTTAATTTCGGTTTCTTAGCGGAGGAGTTTTAGAATTTAGACAATAAAAATATTGTTCCAGACACCGCTTTGTAGAAAGGGTGTATTCATGTTAACGCTAAGGTTTCTCGACCAAATTCCACAAACGACAAATTTGTGGGTTTATATAATTAATTAAAACTCTAGCAGCGACACAATCCTGCATCTGTTAATGTAACAAAGTCTTTCTTTCGGGAAAGATCATACCCGATTTTGTCACGGAGAGACAGGCAGAGAGTTTAAAAACAGCGCTAAAGTATTTAATATATTAAAATTATATTGGTATCTGTCTGTCCGTTACAAAATTGAGTCGATGAAAACTTCCTTACGTCTACAGATGCAGCATCGTGACTGGCTTACGGATCCACAAGCCGTTTTCATCTGTTTAACTCAACGAACTTCAGTTAAGTACATCTCCGCACCACACTCAGGGGGCGCTACTTTATCGCTGCAAGTGCACCCAACGAACTTTAGTTAAGTACATTTCCGCACCACCCTCAGGGGGCGCTAGTTTATCGGTGCAAGTGTACCCAACGAACATTAGTTAAGTACATTTCCGCACCACCCTCAATGGGGCGCTAGTTCATCGCTGCAAGTGCACCCAACGAACTTTAGTTAAGTACATTTCCGCACCACCCTCAGGGGGGGCGCTAGTTTATCGCTGCAAGTGCACCCAACGAACTTTAGTTAAGTACATTTCCGCACCACCCTCAGGGGGCGCTAGTTTATCGGTGCAAGTGCACCCAACGAACTTTAGTTAAGTACATTTCCGCACCACACTGAGGGGGGCGCTAGTTTATCGGTGCAAGTGCACTCAACGAACTTTAGTTAAGTACATTTCCGCACCACACTGAGGGGGGCGCTAGTTTATCGCTGCAAGTGCACCCAACGAAGTTTAGTTAAGTACATTTCCGCACCACACTGAGGGGGGCGCTAGTTTATCGCTGCAAGTGCACCCAACGAAGTTTAGTTAAGTACATTTCCGCACCACACTCAGGGGGGCGCTATATCTTATCATTTTTTTTAAAGAGAAAACAAATCCTTCATGGAAAAATAAAAATTTATTATTGTAAGATAAAAATTAAAAGGTAAGTTATAAAAAATGTGCTTAACTGTGAAATGTACTTACCGTTTGTTTCCAAACAAGTATTCAAGTCCTTGGAGAATCCGACACTTTCAATTCTCTTTTGTCAAGGTGCTTTTTAAAAGTTCCCCCGAATATGTAACCGAGTATTTTAATAATATATTTTATATTGGGATATTTTTTTTATTTCAAGGTAGATTAGTCGGTGGTATACGAATAGCTATCCGTGTAATATAGTAGAGGGGGACTGTATTTCCATTGTAGAGTCAACCGAATATTCGTTGGGTGGTATGGGCCCGAGGCGGGTAGATGGGCGGTCCCCGATTGCGGCCACCGTCCTCTGTCCGCTTTCCAAAATGGGCTTTCCATGGCTCGGGCTTCAGAAAGCCCCGTTCTGAATTCCCAAGGAAAGTCTCGTGGGCCCGAATCTTTATCAAGGTACTGCCCAATGGTAAAAAGGAACGGGAGGGGCTTACCGCCGGGATACGGCCACTCCCCGGCATAAACATTTTATGCGGGGGCGTATTTTTTTTACAATATTTTATGCGGGAGATTTTCATTCGTATTATAAAAATATGCGACCCAGTTTATTAATAGAAGAGTTATTTTATTCGATATTTTTTTCGATAAGCAATTGTTAATAGCACATTAATCTCATTAACAAATACTTTTATGCAAATGTTTTCATCGTATTAATATTGTGCTACCCACAGATAGGGAGGTATTATTTTAAAATACCCGTACGAACTATGTATTTTCACAAACAAATTACAGGCCTCCAATCTGAATCAAATTAGACACCCACCATCGTCCCTGAGATAGTTTTGTTAACTAACTCAACAACATTAATCATCCTTTACACGACAAAGAAGTCTTTCGCAACTTCTTGTTGACGTTCTTATCCTCCGAGTTACATCTAATTTCCCCTCAGTCGAAATTACCCGACGATAATATTCTTTGTTATCTTTCTTCTTATTAAAAAGAAATATATTAACGTGATAATGAGTGTGATAAATGTAGATCAAAATTTATGGATCCATGATTTTTCCACTGTTTCAAAGCTCTCAAATACGAGAGGATAGTAGAGAGGTACATGAGAACAAGATGTACTGAGACGATTCCATTCACATTTGAGTCAATAAATATATAAGCGATAATATTACAAAAAAAGTTTCGAAATTTAAACTGCAATGTTGTAGTGGAAAAATTAACCGATCATCTGTTAACCCGGTGCTGTTCCAACGGCCTGTTCGATTGTTGTTTAAAATTATTCCGATATCTTGTCGGAGCGCGTCGAAAAAATTCTACATCAAAATTAGGGTTCGGTATTTTAATTTAGGTACGAAATTAGGGTTTTTAGCGGAAACAAAATCAAAGATGGCTCTCGTTTTGCGTTCGGCGTTCAGAAGCTGTATTTGGCGTAGGCCGTTCTGCCAAGTGAGAGGGCTCTCTTGCGCCGGGGACGGTTCGGAAGCGACCGGCCTCCTGCTGGGGCTCCACAGCGAGGAGACCGACCTGAGCGGCACCATGTTCCAGTTCACAAAGAGCGCCGAGGAGTACAACAGGAGGCTGGAGGGCAAGCTGACCGCTCTGATACAGCTGGCCGGCCCCGTACCCAAGAGGGGCGAAGTACGCGTCTTCTACGACGTCGACAAGAGGTTCTCGGCCGTCGCCGTCGTCGGCATGGGCACCGAGTGCCAGAGCTACTCGGAGACGGAACAGATCGACCAGTCCAAGGAGACGATAAGGTGGGCCGCCGCCGCCGGCTGCAGGACACTGCAGGACCTCCATGTCAGGACGATATTCGTCGACAGTTTCGGCCACGCCGAGTCCTCGGCCGAGGGCAGCGCCATGGGCATTTGGATGTACCAAGAGTTTAAGAACTCCAACAATCAGAAACCGGTAACGACCGCCATCCCAAATTAATCTCGAATAATTATATTTTGAGCTAACAATTGTATGTATTAAAATGTAGGTTAAAATTTACTGTAGGGGCCCCGGAGGTTATCGGGTGTATTCGATATATCGATATATACGGGTGAATCGATGTCCTCCACTTGATCAGCCATCTTTGTTTTCACATCTGACGGGTATCCATTGCTAGACTTCTCGCCATGGTCGGTTAAATCCAATGGTCATCATGAATCCGGCATTTATTAAAGGGAAGGGCAATCCCCCTCTCAACTAGGAATGGCTCTATTAAACAGTAAATTGACTAGTAAACATTTTACTAATACTAACACCACCTCTTCTTAATCATGTGTAACATTCACGAGATACGATATCAGAACAGGTCCTGAAATTCATTCCCGAAAATGTTAGTGCCTATTGGAAAGGCTCGTATTCGGGTGTCGAATGACGAATATATCTAATAATCTATACTAATAACATAAAAGATGATTAAGCAACGATTCCTTACTTTTTCCGTGAGCATAAGGTACTTCATAAAAATATTGTAGACCCCCAACATGTCCAATAGAGAGTTTATTTGATTATTTTTATTTTTATGCAGTGAGACTTGCATATTATAGTAAAATTTAGTGATGTGCCTTTAGCGATTCAAGGATTGTTGTTAATCTAATTGTTAGGTGCCGAGACTAGAGCTGTTCGAGGACTGCGACTACACGGGCTGGCAGATCGGGCTGCAGAAGGCCTCGGCGCAGAACTTGTCCAGGCAGCTGTGCGAGACACCGGCCAACCTGCTCACGCCGATAGCGTTCGCCCAGTGCGCCGTCGAAGTGCTCAGCAAGGCCGGCATCAACGTGGAGGTGAAGGTGCGCGACTGGTGCCAGATAATGGACATGGAGGCCTTCGTGGCCGCCTCCAGGGGTTCGGGCGAGCCGCCCATCTTCCTCGAGACCAGTTACTACGGCTGCGAGCCGGACGTCAGTCCGATAGTCATAGTGGGCAAGGGGGTGACGTTCGACAGCGGGGGGCTGTGCCTGAAGGAGTGCCGGGAGTTGAAGCACATGCGGGGCGACATGGCGGGGCGGCGTGCGTCGTCGCCGTCTGCAGGGCGATATCCGCGCTGCAACTCCCGATCAACGTCAGGGGCCTCATTCCTCTACTGGAGAACATGCCGGGACCTTGCGCCATGAAGCCCGGGGACACGGTCAGGGCCAAAAACGGGAAGACTATACAGGTCCGGAAGACGGACTTCGACGGCAGGCTGGCCCTGGCGGACGTGCTCTCCTACGCCCGGGTCTACAACCCGAAGTTCATCGTCGACGTCGGCACGATGTGCGTGGAAACTAGGGACGCTCTGGGATCCGCGGCGACCGGCGTCTTCTCCAACAACGACGCCCTCTACGAGCAGCTGAGGGTGGCCAGCATACACACGGGCGACAGGATCTGGAGGATGCCCCTCTGGGAACACTTCACGGAGAAGGTGACTTCGGGTCCGAGCGCCGACCTCTCGGACCGCGAGGAGGGCGTGGGCGCCCCCTGTACGGCGGCCGCCTTCCTCAGGGAGTTCGTCGCCGGCTGCCACTGGATCCACTTAGACACCTACGGGGTGATGCGCACCGACGGTCAGACCTACCCCTATCTGAGGCGCGGTATGAGCGGTCGGCCCACACGCACCCTCATTGAGTTCCTCGCCCAGTTCGGCTGCAAGCCGCCCCCCAAACCGGACCCTCCCTGCGCTTCCCTTTGATGCTCGGATCGAGGTTCCATTTATTAGACGTCTGGCAGGCGTCAACATTTTATTTTAGTCCAGCTCGATCGTCCATTATTTATTGAATTTGTCGATAAATCTTTTTATTTTATTCTACGTTGTTTTGTTCATTTGAATAAAAATAACTATAATAGTAATATTATTTGTACCTTAACTCGTTCGCTATCAGGGTCTTCTGGAGAAAACATCCACCATAGCCCAAAATGACATGAAATATGAATATATTTTGATGTGTATTAGAACAGCTAAAGTAAGGACAGAAATATGTGACGCTGGGCTATAGATAAAACTAAACGCTGTAGCCCACGTGTCACATATATGTGTCAAATTAGAAGAAATTGATTATTAGCCAAAAGAAATATAAATGCAATTTATCGATATGAAATTCATTTTATTTTGCACGATAAGTTTTAAAACATTTATCAATCTTTTCCTTTTTAATCTTAACTTATTGCCTGTTAATTTCACTAACCCTGCTAAACCGACCTATTCAACTGTCATAAAGACTCTAAATAATCTAATGCGAGAGCAGACCGAGTACAGACTTCATACATTTTAAAGTTTTAGAACTGTTCAAACATGCCTTTGTAAATTGTGCAAAAATATCTGTCACATATGTGTGACGTTGGGCTGTGGTAAAAAAAAGCCGTGTCACATATATGTGACGGTTGGCAGCGAACGAGTTAATACACATTACAACTGCGTGCTCCGGTTCCCTCATCTTGTACCCGTCACTTATAAACCGGTAAACGTCTCGACGTTCGAGGATTTCGCCGTACTCGGGATTACCGCATTATCGTTCCTGACGAATTCAGGTACCGAAAATCTGCGACCGCCCGAAAGTAGAGGCCGGCGACGCCGTCTCAGGGCCCGGACCTCCGACGCCGGCTTTGTAGAACGCGGGGAATTGCCGGCAGATAAGATTAGAAACTTATACGCGCGCCAGACAGAAACGGCGGCGGCGTATTTCACACCGGGAATCTTAGAGGGGATGGGGATTGTTTGGGTGGTGGGTGGGTTCTGGAGGTTGTAATCCGCCCCCAGAGCCCGCAGATAGCGCTAATCGGCTCTGTCTCCTGCCGACTTACTTAAACGCCCAGGACCCTCCTCCTCCTCCTCCTCCTCCTGCTCCTCCTTCTGCCGTGTTTTAGGTAAGCACCTGACTCCGGCCCGGGCCGGCGGACCGAAATTAGTGTCAGAGTACTACAACCCCCCCAACAACCCTCACGGCGCTCCCGACCTTATCGGCAACGAACTGTTGGCTTCCAGGCGGTGTGTTTCTGCAGTGTATGCACTTCGGCCCGGATCAAGGCTTATAATTTAGATTCTTAGTACTGAGAGAAAGTCGAGCCGGTATATTAACTGCGTGTACTGATAATGGCGACAAACCGACATAAATAAACGGTAGCAATTCTGTCGAAACTGTGATTTTTTTTATTCAAAAGCCATAGGATTGATTTTATGACTTTTTTGGCTAGTTTATTTAAGGATACAATACGATTTATAATAGTGTTCCCGTAATGAATATCAGTCAAAGAAGGAAAAATTTATAATTTGAAAGTTTTTTTTAATCTTTTTTATTTTGCACAATCGACTTTAACAGTTATAGGTGCAATTGATACAAATATATTTTCACATGTCAACAAAGAAACCACCCAGTGATGGCGCTTTTGACATGATTTAATTACTGTCCGAGATGATGTCTAGGTGGGGATAGTGGATGTCTCGGTGGAACCCCATAACTCTATAGCGTATGTCCGTGTCGGTTTAAGTATCGCTTTGTACATTGTCAGTTTGTTACTTAAGGTCAATTTTGATGTCCGTTTTTGTAATGGCCTTAAGAGTCCAAATTTTCTGTTTAAGTCGATTCTTCAGAGTCGGGTGTGGGGATTATAATTTGAAAGTAAGATATTTTGCTGTATTATTTACTTTATGTGTGAAGTTCATCCCATAATTAGTTATTACACGTAGTGTGGTATTTAAATTTATTGTTTTCCTTAATATAGACGTTTTTGGTAGTCATATCAAGAGTTTCCTACTATAATTAGTTAAGCGTATTACCATATGTGTGTTGTATATTTCATTATTTAATGTCTAGCTTCGTTATTAATAACACTTGTCCGATAGGCCAATTTGTTTGCAATCGTTCTTTTCAAAATTTACGCCACGGTATTCGTGGCTACATGACGGAAAATATTCTATGTAAACCCATAAATATTTACCGGAATACACTTCTCGGAAGAGTAGCTTAGAAATTTGAACCGGGCGTTCAGAAATAGATAAATAGAAGGGGCGGAAATCTTCGGAAAGTGCGGTCTTTTAGAATGGAAATACTTTTCCTCCGAGCCACTGAAAAATACGACTTTTATTACCGGGAAAAATTGGGTAGCCGGGCGTAAGGAGAAAGTTTTTTTTTTTAAAGCCCCCTCCCCTTTAAATCTTAAAGTTGAGGTAAAAAAAGAAGCCCGACGCACAATAGGCCCCGTAACTCAGAGCTGGGCGCGGTTTCTCGTTGGTGGGACCGGATGAACCTCAGGCCCCTATAACAAATAGGTTATATACGAGAAAAACATGAGCAAGCCGCCGGCACCGGGCTCCAGGGGCAATTTCAACCCTTCCTTGGCACCCCGATGAAAAATCACAATGCGGGAGACTTTTTTATATCGGCCTACGTCCGCCATCCGATACGCTTCCCCCTGTCTTTTACTTATTTAAACTTCTATCTACCCTAATGGGTATTCGCGATCCGCCGGCCCGAAACTGTACTGCGCGGTATAAAAGATGTAATCGCATTGCTTGTACGCGGTATAAAATCATCAACAGCTCTTAAACTAGCCAGACAAACGACTTATATCCACCGATCCATTGAAGGCCCTGTAAAATAATTATATCCGACATTTTCGTAACTGTATGTTGTCAACACGAACTGTATGTTATATATCTGACATCTTATATACCTCATATATCCTATATATCTTATTATACAACTTATTTATGTTATACGGGCCAAATAATACTCGCCACCCAAATCCCCACTCTCAAGAAATAGCGCAAACTAATAAACTTATTGCTGTCAAAATTTGGGAAATCCAAATTCCCCAAATTGCTCAATGGGATCAATTTTTATTTCACTCAACTTTATTTCTAATTTAAAAAATAATATCTGATATTTCGATGCATAAATTTTTACCCCATATGAAAATTGCCTTCGGCAATACGGCGCTTATGATACTGAACACGCAAGACCGTCCGGCTGTGCGGGTTAGTATCGTAGGCCCCGTGCATTTGAAATTCCCCACGTAAATCAGGTATGTAAAAGCATAACTTTAATCACGTATTTTGCGATAAAAATGATCTTTCTAGAAAATAAAATACAACAAAATAAAATATCTAATTTATAAAATATTGTCCCCAATAATTAAACTCTACCAACCATGTACTGGACTGTGAAAACGTTACTGGCTTATTGTCTAACTGACGATGTTTAACGATAAATAAATCGTCAACGTTTAACATTTATGTGAAAATAAATCACATACGACAAGCCTAATTATTAACTGATGGGACTGATCGATCTGCTTCACGCAGTGACAACAAAATTTACCATTCACTTAAACTGCAACGCTGGTTGCTAATGGCGATACTTCTTATATTCTTTATTATAGTATTTTCGCAATTATTAGAATGTAATGCTGACAGTACAGGAACCGTTAAAGTATTTGATATTCGATAAAAAGATTCGTACCTTAGGAATCCTTAGGCTTTAAGAGAGGCATTTCTGGACAGCGTAATAATACCGCTTGGAGGGGGCGCTAACTTGGCTGCTATAATTTCGCAGAGAATGGCCCTTGTATACCTGCTTTATTTTTATCAGCACAGTAAAAAGGAGGCATTAGAGGGGGGAGGGACGGGTCTCTATCAGCGTTAGAGCATTGGTCGGCGGGATGTGGCGAACGACACCCCCGAGAAGGAGGAGGCCCCCACTGCAGTATGTCTGTCTCCGGCGTTCCTATCGTATAAAAAGCGGCTCCCTTGAAAGGAGCCGAAGGGCCCACAAAACCCACTCGAACCAGCCCTTTAACCAGCTCAAAGCACCGATAAACCCCCGGCCCCAACAGGGACCGCCCACTCTTATGACTACTACTTTTGGGAGATTTTTACACACTTCTGGGATGCCCCCTCAAAACTAATGGATAACTTGGGTTTTACGATGTTTAAAATAGATTTTTTCAAGAAAATGTTTATGCTTTGCAAAAAAACATATTTCTCCTGCGAAACACTAAGTATGGAAGTATTTTTTTATTTGACCACATTTATTTATTCTTTATATTCCAAATCAGATGCATTGTCCTTCTTAAAAGCCAAAAATTCATATGACGATACTCGAGTATTTATTTATATAAAAATAGTTATAAATTGAAAAACCAAACTCTGATTCTGTATACAAATTAGCCCCCATAAATACATGATAAAAATCTACTCCTTTTCAAAAATATATAATTTTTTTTATATTACCAGAGCAATCGTATATGATTCTGAAACGATCAACATATTATTAAGATATAAAAATAATACCTAAACTAACCATAATGGACCACAGGGTCCATGAGTGAACCTGAATGGTATGCCTTATTAGTTGTGATTTTGTTACTTCTTCCTTACTGGGTTTCAGTTAATTACAGGAAGTATTGTATATAATAATAATAATACCTTCGTGCTAAATGTTTTAAGGAATTAGGTCAATGATTTTAGGTTTCATTTTAGCCCAGTTTTGTTTCTACAACTAATTTCCAAAATTCTGTCCCAAATTCAGCGACGAGGTGAAGAAGGGGAGGGCTATTTTAATTAGCCCTCTCACCCTTAGCCCCGTTTCGGCGCAACCGAGTTTTCCTTGAACAAAGTATAATCTTCCACCGCTTTACCCGAGAGGGCTTAAAGGTTCGGGCCTAACGAAGTCCGGGATGTCGGTGGGGGGCGGGGGTATATCAAAGTGTCTCTTCCCCCAGACGGGGATTAGGCCATGGGATCCCCCGCCCCGGCTACCCTAACGAATGTAGGCTTGTGGGATTTTTTTTCTCCCTCTCCCCCTCTGTCGAAAAACATACTGACAAAGTATGGGACTTTTTGGGGGGGGAGGGAAACGTGTCCGCCATTAACACAAAGGGTCCTAATTGAACAGTTATCTGGACCCGAGCTTAGGGAGTACAAAACAATATATGTTCTAACTGAACGCTCATTAACTACAGAAGGTTGGATTATTATTAGAAATGTGCGAATAAAACTTATGCAATGGGATCTTATAAAATACCTACGTTTTTTCTACTCTAGAAATCAACGATAGGATAAATATTCTAAAAAAAATTGCTGAATGACGAATAATATTACAATTATGTTAAGAGGGAAAAATAAGGTAATCACTTACTTCATTATTGCAAACGTATTATGAGTAAATTTACCTCTTTGTGGACATTTTTTTTTCGGTATGTTTATTTAGGGGTGCAATTAGGGTTAGCTGTAGTCCCTATCCGTTCTATAATTTTGTTAGTATATCTATGTTCGAATAAAGAATTAGCTGTTTTATTCCGAGTTGATGTTTTAATTAAATAGTTAAATATTTATCATTCAATAACTCCCTACGAAGTGGTGTTAACGGGCTAAATAAATATTTATTTGTTTGTTTGAAATAATAATTCCAAAATATTAAATCCTCGCCCTCGTGCTCATCACAACAAAACAGAGCCCGTAAATGCATACGCATATACTCATGACGTCATTCATTATTTAGTGGGGCGGTTCAATTTGGTTTTCAGTATAATTCATCCACCTACCGAAAATGGCATTAGGGCGCGAATTTCCATTTTACCGCATTAAAGACCAGCGCGAGGGGAAATTATTTTTGGTAATGTAATTTTTAGCGACGTCCATTTAATGGCCGGGCGTGCAGCTGACATTGATTCGAGTGGAATTGATGACCGGATAAGATTAATTTTCATTTTTATTTATTTTTCATTTAACTTTGAATATTAATTATTCAATTTCGATTGAATTCGATCACAAATGTTAACACATTGTTCTCGTTGATTGTTCCGAAGCCTGTTTAGATATTTTCAGCTATCAAACCGAATATGAAAATTTGTTTTAAAATATGTTGTTATTCAGAAAGAGATCAATGCACAGTCACAGTTCATTGTTCATTTTGAACAAATTTCAAATTCCGAACACTTTTAACACGATTTTCATGACTAATAAATCTTACGTACTTGAATTGAATGTACTGCATTTTCTTTTGTGCAAAATCTGGAGGCCTTGTTCCCGTTTATCGAACCGTTTAATTCACCGCTGCACAAAGGTTCCATTACCACCAGCATTGGCAAGCTCACGATAAAAATCATTCATTCCACGCTTTCCCATCAATCTGCCCCGGGAAACGCAATCTTGTAGCACAGCGACATTCTTCAAGGGGCTTTCCCGGCTATCCCGGACGCGGATTTCCTGCGAGATTTACCGATCGATTCATATAATTGACGAGCAATCGTAGGAATAAGATATGACCGAATGCATATTTGAACATTCGTATTTCAAGATGCATTAATTTAAATCAAATGCGTACAGGTTATCATTACAAAATATTTATTATTATCGAGAATATTGTGAAACTCGCTGAATAACAGTTGTCGTGGTGCTTTAATAAACATTATTTAGTATCAAGGCTACTTACTCGACTTTAAAATTATATTCATTAAAACTTCCGCAACTACAGTTCATTAGCTCATTCTCTCGTCTGTTTGGCATATGTGAAATATGTGTCTCTCACTACCTGGTTAATTTAAAATTAAGGTCTGAATTCAGTTCCTCTCTATCATGGGTTTATTTTCTAACGATTCTTTGTTAAGGATACATATCCTCGAATGGACCCTCTTCCTGTACCGCCTATTATATAGAAATTTCAACTGCCATACATACACATACCGCGTAAAAATTTCGAACTCCCTCGCGCGGGGTTGATCGACGCCGGAATCATTTTTCGTTTGGGCGCGGGGGCTTCAGCTTTTGAAGTCCCGCGGCTGGTGAAGTTTTAATTAGCGGGCTTAGGTTTTGCCTTGGCGGCCCCGAAAAGCGATACCCGGAGGACACCGCTATTATTAACCCACTCGGCTGAAACCCTGCCCCACTCGGAAGCCGCCGGCACTCTTTTAGATTCCGCGTTTAATTGGTTTTTCGAAACCGGCGTCCATTTCATTGTCCCTTTTACGGCGCAGATATTGCACCTTTTATCCGTTTCCCGCATCGGGTCAAGTATTGTTCCATTCGGCATGCGGGCTCTTGCGTGACCAATACAACATTTTAAAGATCAGATTATAATCGCGGAGCGAGTACTAATTTCTAAAATTTTTTTTAAACCTTTTTTTATTTTGTACAATCAGAATTGAATGTTATAAGTACAAATGCTGTATGTATTTTTTTAACATGTCTGTTGTGATAAAAGAGACCGATAAAAGATGGCACTTTTGACACAAGAACAATTATGGTCTAAGAAGACCTCTAGGTCAGTGGCATTTCAGCCGTCGCCGGGGAGGGATAATGTATGGGTAAGAGAGGAAAGGGACTGAACGAGTGGATTAGGATGATGATGAAGGCGGGAGTGGAACTTCAGGAACCGGAATTTCGCGAGTTCGTCGACTGTCGGTATGTTGAGGTCATGGTGGATTGTGTGGTTAGAAACATACCGGGGAGCATTAAGGATGGTACGAAGGACCTTTGTCTGGAATATCAGGATGCGAGCGATGTCGGATGTCTCGGTGGAACCACATAGCTCTATACGCTTTGCATATTGTCAGTTTGTTACTTAAGGTCAATTTTGATGTCCGTTTTAGTAATGGTCTTGAAAGTCCAAATTTTCGTCTATCGATTCTTTTGAGTCGGGTATGGGGCTTCCGCAATCTAATAGTAATTCAATAACTTTTGACTCCTATTTAAATTTTTAACACGAATGTGTTTAGATTAAAACAGTAATGATTATCAATATGTTTCCATTTTCAATGAAGAACATGGCTAAGAGGTTGACAGAACCAGTTTTGTATTGCGGGGAACGGAATGAGCGCTGAATAAATATTCCAGGAACATCTGCTAAAAAATCCGCTGAACTGCGGGTTCTCCTAAATATATTTTAAATTAAAGGCAAGTTGGAGAAGTGGCAATGTTTTGTCACTTCGCAGAAAAAGAGAAACAAATACGGCCGTTCTATAAATACTTCAGCGATGAAATGAAAATTCTAGTGGGTCAAGAAGTTGGTTGCAGTGTCTGATAACTTTCGAACCGCTCTTTATATTTGTAGGGCGTCGCGTTGAATAATTCATGTTACGGCTTATTGGCCGACTTAGTATAATAGTTATGCTGTAGATAAAAAATGATTCCAGTTTTATCTTTCCCTCGGCTTCACGGCGAATTTTCATTTCAAAGGATATAAATGCAATATATGTTTGTCGAAAGAATTTCTCAGTTACCATCATTCAACTCTATAATATAACATACAAAATACATTTGCGCTATAATACACACTCTGAATAAATGGACGACCAATTATCTATCTAATAAAAGAATGAGGGCCCAGATTTTGGATACTTTCACAATTACAGAGTTCTGTAGCAGTTTGCCGAGCAATTAAGGGATTCTTCGTAATTGGCCGAGCGTTAATGAATATCGAAAAATATTTTAAATTACCAGGTTTTTTTAGTTCCTGCGAATCTCTAAGAATCCTGAACGGAATTCGGTTTTTCCTAAAACTGGGGTTAAAAACCAATCGAACTTATACTTTCTGCGTCCCACTGCAGAATCATTTAGACTTATTATTCGGAGTTTATATCAAACACAATTTAATTAAACGATACTAACTTTCTTGGAAAACCCGTCTTGATTAAATTGATGATCGTTAAATATTTGAATTATCGAATTGTTTACCGATATCCGATATGTGGCTAATTGGTGGCGACATTTCACGAGTGGATGCTCGCGGCCCACTCCGTGTGTAGGCAAGGGCGCGACCCCGCGAAACGTTAATTAGCCCTAACAGGGTCTGAGGTGTGACCCCTATCCCTCCCCCCAATCCCGGCAGACAGAGGACTATCCGTTTAATTAGGCCGGGGCCCGTGAGTGGCGGAGGCCCGCGCTAATTCTTAAACCTCCTTCAGTTTAATTCCACCGACCTATTATATTATCGGCAATTTCTCCCGGCCGTCACCGCCGCCTAGGGAAATTTGGCCGTAGACCGAACAACTCCATCCCCCATCCCCTACGCCCGGCACACTCGAAGGTTCCCCCAATTAGTATTTACTGAGGGAACCTATTCACATCAGGTACAAGAGCGGGCGTTGGCGAACGACGGTACTCCGAACCCGGAAAGCGAACGTGCTCGAACACTAGACACAGAAAAAGCGTTCGATTCGGTGAGGACTCGTCTATAAAATGCACCGACAGGGTTCCGCACTCCTGCGTGCCTTCCTCACCTATAGCGACATCCGATTTAAATCCTGTCCCGGCCGGCGTTCCTCCCAAATGAGCTTATCGTCAAAGAAACTAAGTACCTTGGAATATACCAAGACGAAAAATTAATGCGGATGTAGACCAGCAGACGATAATCAAGATCTGGGAAGACTATATAGGTTTCTCGAGTTCAAAATGTCCCGCACTACATTACGCCGGTCATGTTCGGCGAAACTCGGCCGGCATTTACTAGAAAAAATTATATATTACACAGAACGAATCTCTCTGTACTGCCCTCGATATAGCCCCAAGAACACGTATTACAATGAATTACGACGATAGCCCCACAACTGGGGGAAGCCGTAGGCTCACGAAATAACAGATCGAGACGGAATAGGCACGTGTCAGACATGACGAAGTAGTTCGAATAGAAGCTAGGGCGAAGGATATTACGTGGGTTCTTCGAATTGTGCCATTGAGAGCAAGACGTTCACAATCGCCAACAAGAAATGGGAATCGTCTAACAAAAAACTACCTGGAAGACCGAAGTGAAGACGAAATGTAGTCCAAAATAGGAACTGATCAACTCTGCGATAAAGAGACATTTGGTTCAGAGAACAAAATCTCCACGTACCCCAGTAAAAAAGGCAGTGATTACAGTAAAACCTCTTATTACGCGATAGTTATACAAAGTGGTTTCGGTATAACGTTTATTACGTAGTTCCAACGAATCTCTACGTATTGACATTAAGTGGAATTACTTTGATATACCTGTTTAGCCTTTTAGCGTGAGGTAAGTTTCCTGTAACACACATAAGAGGGCTAACCGTATTCGGTTCCAGGTATTTGTTTGTGAATCAACTTTTTCACGTTTCATTTTCTCTTGTTCGAATTCCGGTCTCAAGACCCAGTTGCTGGTCTTAAATTAGATAGACAGAGAAATTCGTCCCATCATCGTTCGCCGTATCGAAAAGCGTTGCTGAAATATTAAACTGACCTTAAATATTATATCTGGCTAAGGATTCTTTGGTTAATGAGCTATTAATTAGGAATTAGAGCGTTTTATAATCCGGTCCGATATAGCCCAGATACTAAGAGCCGATTCATTGAGAGCCTCGTTGATCCCGTGTTCTAATACCGGGGCTATAGGGGATTTTCAATCAATTGAAAATGTGAATAAATAACTTCCTGGTATTCTGCATCATTATCTTTCGATACTATATTCTGCGTTTTAAAATTGATATTTCAAAATACGTAACACCAATTTTAATTAGGAAAAGATAATATTATTGAAAAGATACGGACATTATTTTGATTTTCACATAAAATGGCCTTGAGTTGGGTTAAAAATATCGGCGTGTATGCACCAATGCACGATATCTAGAATATATCCTTAAAATTCTATATACCAAATATTGGACTGTATGTCAATTGCTTACCTTTAGTAATTGATTCACTTCGTGGTCGCGTACAGAGTCAATTGCAGGTATGTTTCGAATCAGCCTTTTAATTTATTAATGAGCGCCGAATCAAACGAAGGGATAAATTTAAATTATGGTTGTAAAATCAATACGGTCAATAGCGTATTCGAAAAATCGTTCTAGGTCTTTCAAAATCAAGATTTTCAGGCCGAGGATTTAAATTAGGTTTTCCGGAGGGGTTAATACACCAAGGTTAGAGTGTACAGGAGCAGTTGGGTACCCTGGGCAATTAACGCTAAATGATCGCCTGCCGAATGGTTTCTGGGCTAAGGAATTCAACTCCACGTTTCTTCTTATATAACCCAATTACGGGAATTGGGTGTGCCGGGCGGGTGGAGGGAGGGCGATATTTTTTGCCGCCCTATACCACGACCTCGGATGGCTATAAAAAATAATTCATTCGTAATTTACTACACTCGACCCGACATAATGCACCCTGGGGTAGGGGGCGACTTGATCGATATTGATCATTCCTCTGACGCACGAACAAGTTGGAGCCATGGCCAAGCTTTGACATGGGTCTAACAATTTTATGTTATTCGTGAATACGGTGGACATATTCATTAATTGTTATTAATCTTAATATAATTCAACATATATTGTACACGATGATTCATTACCGGAACGCTGTGTGTATATTGATTTCTATCATCATCATCACTTCTTCAGACCAATTAATATTTTAGATAGTCCGGATTTGACAAATTAAAATATTTTACAATGCGCTTAACCTATTTCCGATGCACAGAAAAGTGTAAAAAATGGTGGTGAGTGTAGAAATCCAGTTGAACAAGTGTTCCAAGCGATGATGTCCATACACAGTCCTTGATCAAACTTAGACAAGAATTGCGTTTGGACAATCACGGCCTAAAACCACTCATTGTCTTCTTTCCTCTTCTCCAACGAAGTCGCTTCAACATATCTTCCATGCGGTTGTAAATTAGTAGTTCAAAGACAGGAACAGAGATATCGTATATCAGTGGTAACGCTGAAACGTATCCTTTAATAAAACATCAAGTTATTTCAGTCACCATGAAAATATAAAAGTACAATGTATATACATACACATTAGTATATAGTATCGAAACATAATGGTGCTGAATACCAGGAAGTTTGATTTATTCACATTGACATTCAATTGATTGAAAAATCCCCTATAGCGTATTTTGAAATATCAATAAAACGCAGAATATAGTATCGAAAGATAATGATGCACAGGAAGTTATTTATTCACATTTTCAATTGATTGAGCTCTCAATGAATCGGCTCTTAGTATCTGGGCTATATCGGACCGGATTATATTAACGCTCTAATTCCTAATTAATAGCTCATTAACCAAAGAATCGTTAGCCAGATATAATATTTAAGGTCAGTAAATTTCAGAACGCTTTCATAAACGATGATGGGACGAATTTCTCTGTCTATCTAATTTAAGACCAGCAACTGGGTCTTGAGACCGGAATTCGAACAAGAGAAAATGAAACGTGAAAAAATTTGACTCACAAACAAATACCTGGGACCGAATACGGTTAGCCCTCTTATGTGTGTTACAGGAAACTTACCTCACGCTAAAAGGTAATTCCACTTAATGTCAATACGTAGAGATTCGTTGGAACTACGTAATAAACGTTATACGGAAACCACTTTGTATAACTATCGCGTAATAAGAGGTTTTACTGTAATCACTGCCTTTTTTACTGGGGTACGTGGAGATTTTGTTCTCTGAACCAAATGTCTCTTGATATTTCAGCAACGCTTTTCGATACGGCGAACGATGATGGGACGAATTTCTCTGTCTATCTAATTTAAGACCAGCAACTGGGTCTTGAGACCGGAATTCGAACAAGAGAAAATGAAACGTGAAAAAATTTGATCCTAATTTAGTTAAAAATATAAGGTGGGGCATTAGCATATATTCTAGATGTTATTTTGTATTTTTTTTAACGTTTACAATGGCATTTTCATTTGATCAGGAACCAGTATCTGGCAATTGACTGTTGCAAGGTTGTACCGTCCGTTTATTTATCGCTGTTATAACAGTTGAGGTTAAAAGCTTCGCAGAGTGTGTTCCACTACCGGCTACAGGGACGGCCAATAAATTGGGGGCTCGATCCACCGACAATCGTGGCCCGAGGCCCTAAGCTCCGTCGGGGGGGGGCCCTTATCGCAGTTTCCGGGTTCAATTTTTTCTCCCCGGGGAGCCCACCGACCACGGGGGCCGATAATTACGGGCCCTCGAGGGCCGAGTGGTCAGCCGAGATAACGGCCTAAAAAAGGGTAAGAATTCATTCTTAACCGCCGTAGCCAACAGATTTCACGCTCGCCACCCTAGATCACAAATATTTCTGCCAATGCCTGGTGGGGGGGGGGTCTATTTTCTTTATATATAAATAGAAATATATATACTCACATATAAACCGAGTAAACCGTAAGTAATCCCCCTCGTAATTCGGGGCACGTTATCTCGAAATGGTTTTGTCGAGGGGCACAGCCAGTAAAATATTTCAAAGCAAATTCATTGCACTTGAGCCTAGGCAATTTTATTTTATGTAGTCGGCGAATAGTTCTTTATTCACTCCTCTTCCTGAGCCAATGTCTTACCGCTCAGTCTGCATTTTGCCTATATAATTATTTAGACTAGCAATTAGTCTTTTTTTTCCACTCTTTTATTGTTACAACTGTAAAATTATACAACAAGCAACATTGATAAAGTCTAGTAATCTGTGTAGTAACTTGTATCGTCTGTTAACTTCCAGTCTTTTTAGTTTTATGTGTGGATTAGTCTATTTAAACTAGAAAAAATAAAATCAAATATATTCTATCAAATTAAATCATAATAAAAAAATAACGAAAATCGTTCATATTTTATATTCAACTGATATTTTTTAAAACTCATTGTCATAAAATATAATTCTTGAATCCACCGCTGTTGGGATTTCCCGATCTCGGAAAACCAACAGCCAATTTTGCAGTACTTTTAAATTCATACTCTCTACTTTGCTCATTACCTCTGTGTTGTATAATCATCGTATAATTTATGCGGTTACATTCCCATGAGTTCGGGATTCCTCCGTATAGTTAGAGGCATTGTTTCAAAGTAGTTACAGTGTTAATGCGGTTACAGTTAAAATAGTTACTCATTTCTCGTACCGAAATGAGTGAAATAAGTGGACGGAGACAACCGCCGTGACGAGAGGCGGATATAACAAAGGTGGATATAATAAATCAGGTCCCAATTGCCAGACTCTTGGTGGGTGTTACGGAGGGAGAGGGCGGGGGGGTGTTGCCACTTCTTCCATTCTTCTCCTCTCGGGCGAGATGAAAAAAATCAATCACAGCCCCCCCCCCCCAGTGCTTCTCCCAGAGGATCTTCCGGTATAGAGCAAGAGTCGGGGAGTGAGCAGTTAAGAGGGGCGGGAGGGGGTAGTGGGTAGGGGCTCTGATTGAGCCCCCCCCTACCCCTTCACGACCATCCCGACCATCGATCCAAACTTCCTTCTTATCCCGGAAAGGGGGAGAGGGATTTCGCCACTGTCCTACATTATATTGGAAACGGGAGGAAATTAGACCGATATCGAACACGCTTTACAAGCCGCCCCGGGCCGGAAGTACAAGTGTACATTGACCGTACGCTGTACGGCCCGAGAAACCTAGAAGTACCGTACTGAGGAGAAAATCATCACAGATGGAAACTAATTGCAAGATTAGTCAGCGAGCCAATGAGAGCTAAATTCGCTGGGGAGGTAAGAACTCAATGTAGTCAGGTGAAACAATTATTACACCAAAAAAAGAATAAAAAACAATATCAATTACACCAATACAAAAGGAAGGCTATAGAGACAAGTTCGTTTAGCGGAAAATTTGATATCGGTTGTAAATTACCCGTCGAAAAGCACATGTCAACGAATTCCGCGATCGAAAAAACGAAACAAAAACTGTACTAAAACGTTCGACTAAAGTCGTAATAACGATAAAGGAAGTTAGTTGGACACTATGCGGGACTTTGAGCCCCCAAAGGACTGTTAATTATTACCGATACGGGATTTTGTCATTTAATTAACTCGGAGAGCTTCCACCTCCGGATATGAGACGTAACTCTAGCCTAATTATGTCCTCCCGCTAATTCTGCGGGAAACGTGCACACGGTGATGGGGTTTAATGATTACTCACCGAGTATATCCTTTAGTATAACGCCCGGGAAATATTATGCTGGCGAAAAATGTGGTTCGTTGAAAAAAATTCTGATTAGCTGTAACAGATTTGAAACTATCGGGGGAGCGAATGGGCCATTTATAGATCACTGTTTTTTTTTACAAATAACATTCAGCCGAATCGTTATCAATAGTTCATTAGGATGTCGGAGGGCCTAATTGTTCACTCCGCTCTACGCCCAAGAAGTTTCTACTGTGCACCTTTTGCTGGCTCGCATTGGACACGGTAAAGCCCCAGAGAGACGCCGGGGAGAGGGCGGCTGCTTTTGAACTCTCTGCGGTTAAAAAGAGCGGCTGATTATATTTGGGGGAGGATTTCGGTACCGGGGTTTTTTTTCCCGATGGCGGCGGTGGCGGCGAGGGGGCGAGGAGGGCGTGGGCTGAACCAAAGCGGATTTTTAGAAGCGCCAAGTTGGGGTCGGAAGGGGAGTCCCGAGGGACTTCGCCCGGGCTCCCGCGGGTAACATTTTTTTATTTCTTTACGGACGGTGCTGGGTGTTTCTTTTTTATATTTGGAAGGAATTGGCAACGCCAAATGCGGACCTGGACCGTGTGAAACTAATTCGATCGATTGTGAATGTCACCTAGAGTTCGTCGTGGCCACGTGGGCCTAAAAAGTAGTGGTAGAACTATTATTATAATTTCATATAATTTTCATCGACGATACAAAAATTCTGGCACCATGTAGTTAACAATTAACTTCCTTTCCTCTAGCTTTTATGGAATGGAGGGTGAAAGTGAATAGCTCTAAATCTGCTCACGTCACCTTGACACTAAGACGACATCCTCGCCCTCCTGTTCTATTTAACACTACCCCTATCCCCACCCAACAGCAGGCTCCCTACCACGGGCTCTACATAGACAAACGACTCACGTGAAATCCCCATACCCGACTTAAATGAACAGATCTAAATCGTAAATTTGCACTGTTGAGACCCCTATTGAAAAGGACATCAAAACTAACAATACACAACAAACTGACTATATATAAAGCTATACTAAAACTGACATGGACTTACGGAATAGAGCTATGGGGTTCCGCTAAGAAATCCAACATCGCCCGCATCCAGAGATTCCAATCAAAAGTCCTTCGTACCATCCTTAATGCTCCCTGGTATGTTTTTAACCGAACAATCCATAATGACCTCAACATACCGACAGTCGAGGAAGTCCTAAAATTACGCTTCCTTAAATTCCACTCCCGCCTCTCTCCACATCCAAATCCACTCGTTCAGTCCCTTTCCTCTTTTAAAGCGTCGGCTTAAACGCCGCTGGTCTAGAGACTTTCTGTAGGCAGGATATAGGTCAAAAGTACCATCACTGGATGGCGTCTTTATCTTAATCAAACAAACCGCAATTGTACCTATAACTGGCACATAGTTGATTGTACAATAAATAAAGTTTAAAAAAAAAGCTTTTATGGAACAAATAATTAATTTTTGAGACGTTGAGGATCCAATAATTACCGGTAAGAGAAAATGAAATGGAATGGGGAAAAAAACGATATGGAAAATCTGAAAGTGGTCGTAAATAACTCGTTAAAGAAAATATTCTAAAAATCGTTGTTTTCCGAAACAAAAACTAACATAAATCTATTTAAAGTAACCCACAGTGCCCTGATAAGCCTGTCGCTTATATAGAGTCAATTATATATTTATAACAGGGCGGTAATCTCGATTGAATCTGACCGGCAGGGCGTCAAGAGTCACCGCCAAATAGACCGGAGACGAAATAGACCGGACCGCCAAGAAGGCCATTAACGGTCATGATGGTTAAGATGAGGGGCTGGGGGGAGAGGGGCGTGGCCACTCAATTAATGGTCTTGGCTGGCTGCCATTAATCAACGATGAAAACCCCCCCGGGGTGCGACTCCCGGCCCGGTGATTAATTCCGCGACTTCCCTATACGTGCCATTAACACGGGGACCGCCTCCGATCGACTCCTGTCGGCGGGGATCTGAAGAGACGGCGTTCCGCGTTTAATTGGAGAAATTCAATTTGTATCCGGCTCCGGAGGTATGCGCAACTCGCGTCACGACCGCACTGCGTTCGTGAAAATAATTGATAGTAGGGATGAGGCAAACGGCAGGTATTTAAAGATGAGTAAGCCGCAACTTTAAAAATTGATGTCGAAATTATATTGGGACGACAACTAAGTAATAGCGGAATTCAGCAACAGTTGGCGCTGTACATATTTTTTAGTACGTACAAGAATTCCTTCAAAATTCAAAGAAACATCCAGTCCTGGTGCAAACTGTGGAGGGTGAATAGCTCTAAGTCTACGCACGTCACCTTCACACTACGGCGACAGCCTTGCCCTCCTCTTCAGTTCAACAATGCTCCTATTCCCACCCAACAGCAGGCTCGCTACCTGGGGCTCTACATAGACAAACTACATGGAACCCCCATACGCGACTCAAAAGAACAGACCTCAATCGCAAATTTGGACTGCTGAGACCTCATTTGAAAAGAACATCAAAACTTTCAATAGACAAGAAACTGACAATATACAAATCCATGTTAAAACCGACACGGACTTACGGAATAGAACTATGTGGTTCCGCCAAGAAATCCAACATCGCCCGCATCCAGAGATTCCAATCAAAAGTCCTTCGTACCATCCTTAATGCTCCCCGGTATGTTTCTAACCGAACAATCCATAATGACCTCAACATACCGACAGTCGACGAAGTTGCAAAATCACTTCATTAAAGATTAAAAGATTTATCGGTTCAGGTTTGCTGAATCTCAGAGAAACATATGTTTTTAACAATGTTATTAAAAATTGAACACAATCCCCAGTATAGAATTAGTTGGAATATTCTAGACACGAAGCTACCCTTCTTTATTTTTGAGGAACTATTATTGAGGAATTGTATTATAAATTCGCTCCTCTATATTATTGAATAATTTAGTTTCTTCATAAAATTTCATCAATATTTTATCGTCTCTTTTTCCCGTTCGGTCGGACGATACCATATTGAAGACCGCCATCAATCTATTTTTTTCATTGACACGACTACAATTTTTATGAATTATATCGAGTGACAGTGCGCTCACTGTACGTTCACTCACTGAACTCTCGAAGGAGAAGCCACCCAATGATGCGCCCTCCTGCCCTTACTCGGGTCGTACGCCATCAATCTATTCCGATTTTCGATGGCCGCCGGTCGCTCGCCGAACGGTGAAGAGGGAGGATTGGATATTCCGTAGGCATGGATTTACTGGCGAAGGATTTACAGTAGGGCAGGGGGTGGGAGGGCGTGCGCACGTGGACACCGCAAGTGCGAAATTAGTGTCAGGAGCACGTGGGGCCCCCGTGGAGCACCCACAGGTGGAGCCGCTGATTTATTAGCGCGGCCCTACCCGAGTGGGCCACTCGACCCCACTGGGGGTGGGCACCTCTCACCTGACTTCACGTCCTCCTCCCCCCCCCTTTCATTTGCAATTTGACCTCGGCAACTCTCCCATTACTGGCGATTCGGGGGCTCGGTTAAAATTTACTGTAGGGGCCCCGGAGGTTATCGGGTGTATTCGATATATCGATATATAGGGGTGAATCGATGTCGTCAGCTTTGTTTTCACATCGCGTACCTTTATTATGTTATCATTATTATATTTCTTGGTAGATCTTTGGTTTATTTATCGAAAAAGTTTAAAAAAAATAGATTATAAAAGAGTGTTTTTATTTAAAAATCTAGTTCCATCAAATAAGAACCAGAATTCATTACATTGACAGATGTAGAATCCTACCGGGTTTACAAATCCACAAACCGTTTTTGGATACGTTGAAATTGCAAGAACATTGATTTGTTTTTTCAGAATATTGTAGCTCAGTCGCTAGTTATTTAATTAAAAATTATCGAGGTAACAACGTTACTAAGGTAACGTTGTTTTAAACGTAGAGACCGAGACAAAGGTTTAGGACTATGACGTTAGGGGGGGTTATACGGAGAGAGCCAATCGGTCGGAAACGGTCATTAGAGAGTGAGCCGGGGGGAACCCCCCGCCGACGCTTTCCATCCCCCGGATGTTTGAAGGGGTGTTGTATTTCTTAAAAGGCCCCACCCCCCGCCGCCGACCCTCCCCCCCACAACAACCCTCTTGTGCGGTTAGCGCTCCCTCTCCGAAAACGGCCCCGCTTTTAGCCCCGGCCCCCGGGCGACACGTCTCTCCACTAGGCCCCCGCGACCTCTCCGGTCTGAGCGCACACAAACGCCGAAAACATACACTTATGCCCCTCTTTTGTCTTCTTTCGCAAACTACTCCACGCCAACGGGCGGAAAGGCCTCCCAGTCCCAGCCGGAACTCTTTTCCAGTTTCAACTTATCGGCTGGCTAATTAGCCATTTAAACAGTATAAGCAGAAATAGACAGTATGTAATATTATTGTATATGCAGCCCAGTCGCTGGTAAGTAGTCGCTGATATTAGCTCCCACCTATTGCTAGAGCTTTTCCGAATTAGGAATAATAAATATATTTCCGCTTCAATTATTTCGCAACGAAAAAATCGCATTAAAATAAGACATTTTCGGAATATTTTTCTGTTTGTAAATTGTTAACAATCTAAATTTCAACCGTCTTATACTCAGTTCGCCGATCGAATAAAGTGTGGCGACTAAATGGAGGACAAAGTCGCCCTATAAATTTCACTTACAACTGCCTTCGTGTAATCGTATGACTAGACAGGTTTATTTATTCCGTATGATTTTATTAACAGATGGAATTATGAAATTTTCTTGAATCCTCATCGGGACAATATCAAAAGGACGAATGTACAATATTAGGTAGGAGCACTCCCTGAAGCTAGCTCCATTTTTATGAAATCAGACCGGATTAAAGAGAAAATATAATTCGAAGGGACGAGCAAATTTTCATTATTTCAGTAAGATTTCTCAACGGAAAGCTCGTGCTGCAGTAAATCACTTGCTGGGAGAAATATTTGGTATTAGTGGAAAAATAATAACATTGTAATTAAGCGCTAAAACCGCGATTTGATCGAAAATGTATTTTCCAGAGGCCACAGAGGTGTGTGGGGCACAGTGTAAACAAACTCAGTAGCAAATTACAGTACAATAATATCGCTGTTCATAAAATTCAAAAACATTAAAATTACCAAATTTACAGTTGTTCTTCTACTCTTGCACTAAAATTTCATTCGAAACCTTATAACATCTCTGCTTTATTAACAAATAAATGTTCTAGGAAAATTAAGTGCATGTTAGATTGAGCTGACAGAAGTGCTTCTATTATTCATCGGAGGTCGAGATAACTTTTGATCTGGAATTATGCAAATTTAGTGTTTGAATTAGTAAAATAGTTCATCCCTCTTTTTTCATGTAGGGACTGAGCCCGCCAGTAGTTTCAGTAGTTCTAACTCGCGATCCGATCGAAGGAGTCTCGGTCTAACTTTTCCAATCTGCGATCAACCCGGCTTCAAATCCGGAGTCGGATGATAGCGCCCCCGCCCCCGCCCCCGACGCCTTATCAATCTCCCCTACGTTATCTCCGTTCACCCGCCCTCGTCAGTCGCATCCGAACGCGCTTCGCGAATATCGGATCACCGAGATTTGATGACACGATTTTCTTTTTGTTCTCACCCGGCGGAAAATCGGGAAAATATCTCAGTATCGTCCCTTAGCTTTTTCCTCGTCGTAACTTCTTTCCGGCAAAATAAAGCGGGATCGATCAGTCTGTACAAAGTCTTCCGAATCAAGTTTTGGGCGGAAAGTAGATGCCGAAATATGACGACGTAGCAGAAGACCACCCCAAGAAATGTTGAGTTGACAGCGTAGAAACTTTAATAATATTCTACCCTACAGCTTATATCTACAATATTAGCATCATTTGGGCCTGTGTATATATTATTTTTGTATTGATCGCGAATGGAGCCCATAATACTCCAGATGTTGGAGTATATTTAAAATAAATTAATTCGGTTTTAAAAAATTCTTCAAAACGCCTGTAATAAAATTTTCGTTTCACCCCGCCCATTTGGTCCCGAAACGCATGAAAATCCTGCGGGTTCTACGGCAGAGATATTTGGCAACTGTAGAGGCAAGTTGCTAGGTACTTAACCCTTGTCAACTGTTTTCAATAGACGTGAGTGGGGTCAGAAGTTATTTTAACGTAATAGGCCTTCCTGCATTTCAACCCGATTCCACTTTACATCGGGAGGTATTTCGCAAGCCAAATGAGTTATCGCTTTACAATTCCATGTTCACGTTTGTAACCCCCTTTTCAAAATCATACTAAATATAATTCAGCTAATCGAGAATCTTACGTGTCTTTTTTCATGGAACTGTACAGTGCTAAACTTTTGTGAAGATATATGTATCGAAATAATTACAGGGATGTGTACAATTTAAATAACATTTTTGGAAACAGTTTGGCCTATAATCATCGAAGGTATTAACTGAATTGATCATCAAAATCTTGTAATTAAATTCATGTCACGGATGTAGGGGATTCGAAGTATAAAATTATAATGAACAAAGGTTACGTTGGAAATGTTTGTCTCCAGTTAAAATGTGGCCGGCCCGGTTCAATCGTTTAAGCAATCTCATAATCGAGTATCACTTCCCGATGGGTGAATCACGGATGCCAACTAGCGTTAATAGGCTCCGAAATTTAACGCGCTGCCAGTGTGTCCGGGCCGCAACATTATTTGCATTTTTGTTAATTCAGAGCCCATAAAACACGGATAACCGAAGCCCCGAGGGCGTTTGCGGTGGTTAATGGGGAGCGTAGTCGTTTAATTTAGTCAAGTGAAACGAATTTAACGGGCCATATGAAACGAGGCCGTAATGACGATATAGGGTATGGTGGGTGGGGGCGGCACTCGACAAATATTGATGGGTCCGAAGCTCCATGATATTATACGATGGGCTGGGGCGATGGGCCATGAACTGAAGGCCCCCCCAACCCGCACGAACGGGACACACAATGTCCGCTCCGGTATTGGCGGTCTACGCTTCATTTGCATAGGACGAGTGCGGAGGGCAGAATCGCCCGCTCCGTGTGCACGCACCGCCCCTAAATTCGGGATTGGAAAACTCCGAGCGGAAGCCCATGGATATTCCCACCGGGAAGTAATTCCGGCAGCTGTTTCTATTTCCCCGCGCGATAGATTTACAAAATAGACCGTTCGACACCGATGTAGGTATACCGAAGGTATTGTTTCGCTGTGAATGGGGCAACGTCCAGAGGATAAAAGCGCTGCCGGCAACAAATCACTAACATTACAATATATTCATTTTTTATAACTCATGTAACGAAATATTTATAAAATTAGTAGATAGAAACAATTATTGCCGGTAATATCTCTTAGAAAAACGGTAGCTAATTATCACTCTATATTACTGAAAAGTATCGGTCCTAAACGGATTTTTTGACGTATTGAATGTATCTCAGGGTTGATGATCAAATTTTGTTAAAGGTCAGGCAAGTTATTGGCATTATGTTATGCGAGCCTGAATGTAGTAGTAAATCATATAACAGAAACAATCGATTCTGAAACATTTCAGCCAATTACAGCTCATTGAAAAGGGCATTCATACATGATGCATAACATACAACGGTCTGTTAATATTTCCAGTTAATTAATATTATTATCGCATAATACAGGGTTTGAGCAAAATAAAAGGACGGATAATATTAACTCACCGACACAAATACCTTAAATTGATTAGATTTAATATTCGGACGTAGGTTTGACGATTTTAGATATAATTGTCATAAATTATTTCCATAAATTAGTCCGCGCTGTGGAATTAACGTGGGATGCGGGACAGGTCGGCCACGCAAATGTTTAGGATACGCTGCAGGTATAATTAATGAATTGGGGATAGAGGAGGGTTGAGGGATGAAGGAGCGTCAGCCGGGGGCCGATATCATTTCCCGGCGGGGAATTTGTCTCCCAGAGCCATTCCCCGGACGGCCACGGTGTCTTCCCTCCCCCACCCTTCTGTCCCTGTCGTTGACCGAACGGCGGCCATATTTCTCGAACCGCACACACACACACACAGACACATACAAACGCTGGGCCACTCACCGACACGCCGACGGCCCTAAAGGGTTGGGGGGCGGAGGCCGCTGTCAGAAACACGGGTACGGCCCCGGCCATTCGGGGCTACCCCCCCTAACTGCCGTTTTAATAAATGGTAATTACCGGACTGGAAAGGATGGCCCGTATCCACGCCGACACCGTGGAAAAGACATTCCATCCTTCAACCCCCCGATGAGCAACGACCAATGGACATATTACGGTCCGCGTTAGACGGTAGTAACAAATTAAAAGCGACCTATTAAAAGAAATATGCTACAGAATTTGGCTTGTTGATGGCTTCCCGATTAGTAGTAGTGCGAGCCAGTTCTGTCGCTAGTGCGATGTTTTTTTATAACCTTTTTTGTATTTTGTACAATCAACAAAATATAATTTGTGACTTTTTTTTTCTAGGCCAGCGGCGTTTTTGTGGGGGGGATTTTGTGACTTAATCGACTGTTGGTATGTTGAGGTTATGGTGGATTGTGTGGTCAGAAACATAGCGGGGATCATTGAGGATGGTACGAAGGACTTTTGACTGGAATCTCTGGATGTCTCGGTGGAACCCCATAGCTCTATACCGTATGTCCATGTTGGTTTAAGTATCGCTTTGTATTGGCAGTTTGTTACTTAAGGTAAATTTTGATGTCCGTTTTAGTAATGGTCTTAAGAGTCCAAATTTTAATTCGATTCTTTTGAGTCGGGTATGGGGATTCCACGTGACTCGTTTGTCCAGGTGTAGCCGAAGATAGCGAATCTGCCGTTGGGTGGGGCGGCGAAAAAAGGTAAAAAGGTAAAAGACTTTGACCCTAATTGGGACCGTCCTACGACCTCCCTTATTTCCACCAGACTTGTCAATCCCCGAACCGCCCCGCCGCCAATTCCTCCCCTTTTTCACCCTTAAATTAAATACCGGCACCGGCGGACGAACAGTTTAAAAACGACCGGCTTCGCCCCCGACCACCCTCCCGTCAGCGACTTAATTAATTCCCAAGGCTTAATCATAATCCGAAGAAAGAAGTCTCGTAATTAGCTCGGATTTTCGTTTCTCGGAACAGTCGGATTCTTATTTCCGACTGTTGTCCCCGGAAAGAATTCAAGCGTAAATTCGCTCTCGATGCTAGAACAGAATTTATTAGCCAGCAGATTAAGCACATTTAGGCGGATGAAGTCGTAACAACATGACGGCCCCAAACGTGTGGTCAATTGCTAGATGCCTAAATGAAATGTTCATTTACATTGCACGTCTAATATATGACAAATAATGTTAATATTGTGTGCAACTGAACAAAGTATTCGTATGCTTTTGTAGTATACACTATTGAATTTCGTTAGTATTGGCGAGATGACAGAAAATATCGAATGGGTTCGTAAGGGGAAAAAAAATTAAACAAATAAAACCGCCCTGTTGTAGAGTTGCAATATAAGTTGTGTGGGAGGGATGATCCCCCTCCCCCTCGGTCACGGGGAGCCCGGGCGACCGAACAAGGCCGTCCTCCGGTCCTTTAGAGGACATTGTGTCCGTCTTAAGCGATTCAGCAGCCCCGGGGGGTTGTAGGGGGTTGTTTTGTGGGGGTGCGGGCGGGGGGTGGGTTTGGGCAGGGGTCGGTTCCGTGGGGTCCCCCATGTTATAACAGATGGTGCCAAACCCCGTCCATTGTCGACCTAAGCCTTCCATGAATCCGACCGGCGTCTGCCTTACCTTCCTATTCAATAATATTATCTCTTCCTCCCCAATACACGTGCACAAAAAGAGATTAAGAGAAGACGTATCTGACGGACATAGGAAAAACATAAATGGGTTGTGGTGTTCGTCTATTGTATTATTCATATTATTTGTACATGGTTTTATAATATTGTCATATTATAATTAAATTAGTTGGGACGAAAGACTTTCGCATATTTTATTATTGTAAACAATATAGATATTCTAAACTACTTTCTTATTTTAAATTCAAGAATAATGTAATTACAATTTCTGTTTGAAAACGCGTACCCCGTACACAAAAAAGAGGATTATTTGCCGATGAAAGTCCTTCTTACCACCCTTAATGATCCCTGGTATGTTTCTAACTGCACAATCCACCATGACCTCAACATACCGACAGTCGACGCAGTCGCAAAATCTCGGTTCCTGAAGTTCCACTCCCGCCTTTCTCCTCATCCCAATCCACTCGTTCAGTCCCTTTCCTCTTCTACCCATCCACTATCCCCACCACGACGGCTTAAACGCCACTTGCCCAGAGATCATCTCGGACAGTAGTTAAATCATGTTAGAAGCGCCATCACTGGGGGGTTTCTTTATCGAGACAAACACGCGAAAATATACATGTATCAATTGCACCTATAACTGTAAAGGTTGATTGTGCAAAAAATCTTGGTTAGGGAATCTTGTAGGCGTTTCCGAGTGCAAAATATAAAAAAAATTTGCCGACGAATTGTGTATATGTTAGGGCAATAAATTTCTGCTATTTAGCAAAATTATATAAAGGCTTAGTGTTTGTTTATAAAAGTTTTTTTTCATTAATTAGCAGTGCATTGAATAACGTGTAAAGCACAGTTTACTATTTTATAAATATTTTACAAAATAATATAATATTTTACAAACCAGAGGATCTCTAGGGAGCGTTTCTCTTTTATGGGGCGGAAATCAAATCTTTACCACTTCCCTGTTCGACGAGCTGGGCTTTTTGCCGACACTCGCATTATCGCGGTCATTCGGATTGCGGGACGGGGCCCCCTCGGCATTTTCTCGGCCCGACCGCCCACACAGCGCTCAACAAAGCCGATAAAATTTATCTCCGCCGAAATTTTACGCCCTCGAATAAAACTGTACGGCGGGGCGCGGACGTAGGGGGTACAGGAGGTTTACACTCCGGGGCGGGGGGGGCGGTTACGGACCCGGAGATTCCCAGAAGGGTGGCCCCTGCGACGGGGTGGTAAGGGGGGGAGGAGTTATTCCCGGGGGAACACTACCCCCCCCCGCTCCCCTCGTCCCGGAAACCCGGACGTGACGGAATCGTCTGCGGGAATGGACGTCCGCGGCCATAAATTCGGACGGGGGCTCCGGAGATTTGATTTGACCCCGATCGTGAGCATTTTACAATCGGTCGGCCGGTTATATTGTGTAATCGCGCCGATGTCGTCTAATCCGGTGTTAAATTATGTAGACTGGAGCCTATATGTCCGGTGACCGATTCAAATTTCTGATTTGATACATACCTTCCCTTAATAGCGTATGAGCAATACACTAAAGATGCTCGATATAAATAAACTTTTATATGCGTCCGAAAACCAATCTTCCTCAGGCTCAAGGTAGCAAGTAAGAAGTCATAGCCCTCAGCAGGATACATGATACAAATAATTTTTTTTGCTATAAATACAAATACGACATCGATAAAAACTATACAGAAATAATAATTCGTACATGCATTCCGGCCTGCGGGGCTTTCTACATATATATACTTAGATATTATCATACATTAATCATGAATTGTTTACAATATTGGTGTAATAATCGGGAAAATTTACAATTAAAAACCTGAGAAAGCCTTCAGTAGGGTTGTTCAGCTATAAACACAAAATTGTAAATTTATTTTAAAAATCCCTTAATTCAAACAGGCATTAAATAACGTAAGATTGTACGGGAGGTAAATTATATACTCTTTGCTTAGAATAATATTCAATTCATATTTGAAGTAATAAACGATTCGGAACAGACAAAGTTCTTAGAAGATCAAAAAATCAATGAATCCAAATGGAAGTTCCGGGTTCAAATCAATTTATGAAACGAAAATATAGTATTATTACCTCAATGCAGATATTTTAATATTATGGCCTTAGGAAAAGTCATATTTGGGACAATGACGGCTGTTCGGGCGCCTTTTTTATATTTTTTTATAGTGGGCGCCGCGACGTTTTAGGATTTATTTCTAGCCGCCTTTCAGAACGCACACGCACGGCCTGAAGGAAGGCGAAATTCACGTTCGGATAGATGAAAGAGCGGCTGTCTCTGGAGGGGCGGCGGTGGTGGTGGTGGCGGCGGTGGTGGGGAAATCAGATTTACACTTATATCACGGAAGGGCAATAAAGTTCGGCAGTACATCTGCCGCAGGTTAGCGCCCGAATGCTGCCAACCCGCATTTCCGGAGTAATAACCGTGCCTCTCTGTCTCATAACGTTCTTCGCATTCTTCATTCCGGCACGACGTAGAGCATCGACCGGAAATTACACTTCCGAAAAGGTATTTAAACTGAGCCTTCAAGCGCGATACCTGGGACTACTCTTAGACAGAAGACTGACATGGAACCCACATACAAGACTGAAACGGACAGAAACGAAATTACTACAAATTATTACTAAAACTCCTCGACTACAGATCAAAACTATCACTCTCGAACAAACTATTAATTTACAACTGCGTACTGAAACCTATCTGGGCCTACGCAATCGAACTGTGGGGATCCACCGAGCCGTCTAATTCTTATAGACTCCAATCCTTGCAATCCATAATCCTTCGTTGGTAAATTACCAACGCCCCACCGTATGTCTCTAACAGAATAATTCACAATGACCTAAAAGTCCCATTCTTTCGAGAATTAGCGGCTTCCCGGTATAAATCCTTACATTCAAAACTACCCTTCGTTCCAATCCCTTAATTCGACAACTTTCCTCGCTTCACCTTCCCTAAAATCCAGTAAATCCAGGGTAAATTTTTCAGTAACAAATATAAATGTCGAAACTTAATATAAAGTAATACCTCTGGTGTTTAATTTCATTATATGTTAAATATTATATAACTGTATAATATTAAGCCTGTAAAGCTAGTGTTATGCACATCACTAGGGCAACCTAGAATCCCCCATAGAACCTCTATATTCATAATAATATATATTATAAATAGCATCAATGTAACCAAAATTAAAATCATATAAAAATTCTATAAATTCATTGAATGCGTATATCACTTTTGGTTGGCTCGTTTTTGATACACGCCTCTCATAATAACGCGATAAGACGTCGAAGCCTGGAATGGTGAATGGGGCCGTTTTTACCTCGCTTTCTTTTCCTCTTTCCTCCTTTTTTTTTATCGGCCTCAGATGTAATATCGGGAAATTTATATCGGTACGGGGGAGAGATAGAGTGGGATAGATAAAGGATGGAGGCGAGTGTCTGAAAACGATGGGGATGAATAAGAGGTAATAAAGTGTGTCGGCCGCTAACTATAATCTATATCGGGGATGCCCAGATTTATAAGTTGGCCGGCCGATGATGGATGGCTCCCGGCTCCCTCTTGAGCCCCCTCAATCAACCGGCCGATTCAACTGGTGAACAACCATTCATTCACCGTGTTCATTTCTAGTCGGACCGCATTCCTCTCCGGGAACGTCTTCCTTTAAGATAAAAATTAAGTTACTAAGCAGCAACTTACATTGTACTCACAATGTGCATTGGACGCTTTCACCGTCCGGCGGAATGTGAACACAATATCACACTTGGTTATTCAAACTTAATTATTGACTTACTTATGAATTAATTACTGGATCTGACTTCATTTCTTTGCCTCAATACCCCCCCTCTGAAAATCATCAAAAAGACGAGAAATAATATAATGAAAAAATTGGAGACGTTACTTCATTTATAGAATCATTTTCGAGGTAATTTAGTGTCGGTATGTTTCCTATAAACGAACTTACGAAACACTTTAAAAATGTGGAAAAAGTGCCATCAGTGGGTGGTCTCTTTTATCGAGACATTCATATGAAAAGAAAACACTCATCAGTTGTACCCATAACCATACTTAGTTGATTGTACAAAAATAAAAAGGTTAAAAAAAACATTTAAATTTACGCTTGCGTATGTGTCTGGAAATTGAAATTTTCACCAGAAAATAATCATCTAATTGTTTCAATTTGTGCCTGTTAGCGCCGGAGCCCATAACCTCCCTTTTCGAGAGTTGCCTTATGTCACACGCCTGTCTCTCAAACAGCTGCTTCGAGAAAATTAGATTTTCCGGATGATTTAATAAAGGGCATTATTCCGATTTTACACCGGTGAAGGGGGGGGGGGGAGTGGAAATTTTCTCCGAAACCCGTTCGGGTCTCTCTAAGCTTGAACTTAGTTTGAGTGTGTGACTAATTAGCGGGCACTCGACGGGAGCTTTTATTTTCGTCATGACCTCCGTCTTAGACGGGAAACCTCGCCCTATTAATTATTCTATAATAACCGGGTCGGCTTAAACCATTCTTGTTGGAGAACCTTATTCTTGGCACTCGCATAAGTGGCCTTGCGGCAAGTTGTTACCACTCCTAAGGGGGATTTCATGTGTTTCTGTCTCCTCTCGCTGGTCTCACTGCACTGTCACTGTCGCTTGTACTGTTGTGGTTGTTTGTCGTGTGTACATAAAAATGTACATTTAAAAATTAAATATATTTTAATTAATTGACTTTGCGGCGGCTCCAATACTAAACCCGCAATACTCTCTGCTATGCGGGTTAGTATTAGAGGCCCCGTACATTAGTTTGAATTCCAATATAATTTTTCATTTTTCACCAGAGGAGCATTTGTTGCTTAAACTGGAATCGAAATTTGGACATTGAAGAAAAATTTAAAATGCAATGAAAAAGAGTTTAAAAAGAGTACATTCGATAGGAATACATAAGGTAGGTATTTTAAGGCTAAATATTAAATATTTTTACCTTTTTATTTTTATCTTACAATATTAAGTTTTATTTGTCTATGAATGTTTTGCTTTTTCTTTAAATAAAAATTATTAGTATAGACTAACTAGCGCCCCCCTAAGTGTGGTGCGGAAATGCACTTAACTAAAGTTCGTTGCGTGCACTTGCATCGATAAACTAGCGCCCCTTGAGGGTGGTGCGGAAATGTACTTAACTAAAGTTCGTTGGGTACACTTGCACCGACAAACTAGCGCCCCTTGAGGGTGGTGCGGAAATGTACTTAACTAAAGTTCGTTGGGTACACTTGCACCGACAAACTAGCGCCCCTTGAGGATGGTGCGGAAATGTACTTAACTAAAGTTCGTTGGGTACACTTGCACCGACAAACTAGCACCCCTTAGGGATGGTGCGAAATGTACTTAACTAAAGTTCGTTGGGTAGCTTGCACCGGCAAAACTAGCGCCCCCTGAGGGTGGTGCGGAAATGTACTTAACTAAAGTTCGTTGGGTACACTTGCACCGACAAACTAGCGCCCCTTGAGGGTGGTGCGGAAATGTACTTAACTAAAGTTCGTTGGGTACACTTGCACCGACAAACTAGCGCCCCTTGAGGGTGGTGCGGAAATGTACTTAACTAAAGTTCGTTGGGTACACTTGCACCGACAAATAGTGCCCCCTTGAGGGTGGTGCGGAAATGTACTTAACTAAAGTTCGTTGGGTACACTTGCACCGACAAACTAGTGCCCCTTGAGGGTGGTGCGGAAATGTACTTAACTAAAGTTCCCATTCTGTCACATTATCCGTGGCCTACATAAATGAGACTTACACACAGATATAACTAGAAAACATCCCTTGCATATCACACCTCAGTGTAAACGTCCCCTAGAGGGGTCAGACTGTGAATATATCTTTAGATGTGCATATCTTTTCTGTATTCGATCAGGAGCTATTAATACAAAATATTCTAACATCCTTATTTGGGTCCCCGATCGTTAATACCCCGACAATATTCACACTAGACTGAGAATTTGGTCGTTTGTTTCCACTTTGTTGTCGGAAACTGCGGCGCCGTGGTTATCGACCGTTACCGAGTCCATTGTATCGGCGTGGCATTGATTTTAATTGAGTTTAATAATTGATCGATTCCGGTTTAGACAGAGCGCCTCAACCCCCGACCCCCTCCAAACGACGATGGAAGTTAGCTCATTACTTGGAGTGGCACTCCTCTGGAAATAACGAGGCGTCTTTCCCCCCCCACCACGGCTTGCTCGGAGGGAGCGCGAAAGACAAAAGGAAAGATAATTCACAATTAATTTCTTTAAGAAGACCGACCCTCCCAGCCATCGTCCAGGAAACAACTTAGGGACAATGCACTTGAAACAAAGAACCGAAGACCGGGCAAAAGGGCGAAAGGGACACGGGCGAGACGAAAGGGAACAAATCAGAATTTGAATAAAGCCGTTTCCCTCAGTATTGAATTGGACTTTTAGAAGTTATTCCCTTTGCGTTCGCGGCTGTGCGGAATAAAGACGACACCTGCCGGATTCGTTTGGGCTTCTAGATTTTTTCTACTATCTCAGGTTGAAAATACGGAGCGACAGTGTTAATACCAACCTGTGAACTAAATCAGTGTAGGCATTTTAATATTAGGGAAATTTTATTGCGCAAAAAGAGAGAAAGATGAAATGTATCAAGAGAAGCATCCTTAGAAAGCTCTCACAATCTTAAAAAAATCTTTCGTTCTTCTTTTGTGAACGATATATGGAGAGCCCTTAAATTGACTCGTTTATTCACAGATCGCAGCAAAATTTAACTTTAAGCCTTCAAATTTCTGCGCGTACTTGATTAAAATTTATTAAATTAGGTTGGCATAATAAGTAAGGAATATGTGAATAATTCAGAACAGGTATTATTTTTTTTATGAAGACTGAAATGAAAATGGTTACTAAAGGTTTATATGTTTATCCTCTACTCGTTTCTTGAAACTGTATCCTCTAGAATTGGGGCTACGGGCTCTATCTTTTTAAGGAAGAGGGACCAAATTGGATTCCCCAATATTGAATAATAAGGTTATCTGGCAGGAAGCAGCCGAGAGTGCATGAGAATCCCTACCCCTTTCCAATCGGGTCAACGCACTCTAACCTCCCCTTATCGGTCTATAAATTTACAACAATCCCTATTTAAATTTGTGTAGGATATTTGTTGCAACACACACGAGATACTGGTCTACGGTTCCAGCAACCCTTTACACATTTCGCATAACCTATAACACTAAACAATACCCCCTAAACTCGTATTAAACAATTTATAGTACAATACGGTAGTTTATTCCTTAACAACTAACGCCACGGCGGAAACGTTGGAAGCCCTAACGAAAAATGATATGATTCCTCGGGTCTATCCAGAAAATTTCCCTTCACTCCGTTTTAATCACTCATCTCAAGTTCTGTCTATGTGTACCACCTTTATTTAAATATAACGCTATATCTACCGATCGATCTCCTTTTTTGTAGACACTATTCTTGGAACAAACGAAAAAATTAACGGAACTGGAATAGACACAGGGCAAGAAGGGGGCCCGAAAAAACGGTCTGAGCTCTCTCAGTAATTAATTAAAAATTTACACTGTATAGGGTTTTTCTTTCTTGGCAAGCGGGCGACAAATAAGGCCGCCGATTGTGGAATGTCACACTTCGAGGAGCGCGAGGTCAAACGTAAAAAACGTTCGGGTCGACAGAAAGTATAGTCAACCGCTTTTCCGACTTTTTGAAATTCCCCCAAGCGTAAATACACATGTATAAAATAGGAGATAAAAATAACGAAAATGAAAATGAGCATTTAGATTTAGAGAAAGATTAGAGAAAGGGCTTAAAAACCCCGGGAGGTTTTTTCCGGTCTGAGCGTTAACGCCATTTCTCTTGCCGTTGGAATTTTCATTCCGTAGAATTGTTAAAAAAAACCTGATAAAAGCTACAAAGGGAGGTCCGAAAAATACGGCTGAAAATATTTTTTTGGGTGTAACGCTGCTTAATTTAAGGTCCCTGAACCGAATTAAAGAAGTAAACGACTGACATGACAATATATGGCTCATTTAACAGACTGGCAAGTAAAACAATGCTAATATTTGGTTTAAAATTAGCAAAAATATTCTAAATTAATTTATTAAATGCGTTAATCTATACATTTTCGTAGTCCGTTTCGTTGTATGAAACAACATATTAAAAATTTGACCTCACGCCGATTTGGTCTAGTGTTAGATCGGTTTCGACTTCTCGCCATCCTCACCGAACTCTGAACGGTTAGTAGATTACTGAGGAAGTAAAGCATGATGGTTCTCGGTAGGCTATCCACCCTGTCTCACTGCTCTCACATTACTCACTCACAATTCACAGTCACGGTATTCCGGTAATCCGGAGGAATATTTTTCTCGCCGTCTCGCCACTGCGAAGTAACTGCCTGTCTACGGTATTCCAATTATCCGTCTTTACGGCCATCCCCGGATGGTCTCACCGCCGAATATTTCTCCGATAATGGGGGAGGATTTAATTAGTCCAAAGAGAAAAAAAGATGCGGCCAAAGGGAAAATGGAAAATGGGCTGTATTCAGTGGCTGGAGAGCGGGTGGCCGGTCTGAGCGCGGGAAATACTTCCAATTTGAATTCCGCCGAGGATCGTAAAAACCGTAGAAAAGGGACCGGTTAATTCGTCAGGCCCCGGTAATAGAATCGTAATAAAAAGTTTTTATTGGCAAATAAGGGGGGAAAAAAAACGCAGGGCCCCCTACTAAAAAAGAAGAGGGTGGTTTCTGGTTTGGAATTGCGGAATTAAACGAGCGCTCGAATAATGCGCCCTGATGAGAGACAGACCTACTTACCTCCTCCTCCCGGCAATATCTCTGACGACGACGATCATTGTTCGGCTGAAAGCGTCGAGTTCCGCCGCCCACCTGAAAAAAATATGGAATAAAAACACATTAAAAAGTCACTGCCGGGAAAAATGTAATAATAAAAACCAATATCCCCGACCGTAAGACAGGTCAGATTAAATTTTATCGCGGCACATTTTTGTGCACAGTATCGAAATTATGTCTCTTAATTATATTATTATATTTTTATTACAACCGACCAGGGGGTTCGTACCCCGCATCCTGATGGTACAACGAAGGCATGGTATAACGAATTTTAAGTAAGTTTTTAACTGATTAAACGAGCGGAAGTCATAATCTCCTATACTCTCAATAGAGCTAATAATAATTAAAATTAAGAAAGTTACTGGTCTCAACTTCGGGCATCTTGCCAACAGAGAAGTTGGTACTCATTTGAATCCGTGTTTCATGTAAGCACAACAGATCCTGATATGTTCTTATTATGGAGGATTATGTCATCTTTCTCTCTCCGTTATATCGATGCATAATTATAAGCGTTATATGTGCAATGTTAATAAATCGGAAAGCGCCCGCCCCTTCTCCTAATCGTATAAAACGAGTCTTCTCTGCCTTTTTACTGCTGTGAGTGAAGGTTTTGCGAAGGTGTTTGCTGCCTTAAGCGTCTCATGAACGTTCGTTTAGTTCATTCTCTCTTCTAGGTGCTATCACTACTGCAGGTTTCACATATTAACTTGAAAAGAAAACAATTTCATGGTTCGTACTTTTGGATATGTGTTCTTCTATATAATTTTTCATTGTACCTATGACTTTACCGAGGAAAAGTACTTAAATGTATTTCAGTAGGGTTTAAAAATAAATTTGTTCAAGTAAATGGGTAATAATAATGAATAATTTAAGGTGTTTGTTAATATTTTGCTCACGTGAAATCCCCATACCCGACTGAAAAGAACAGGTCTAAATTGCAAATTTGGACTGTTGAGACCTCTTTTGAAAAGGACATCAAAACTTACAATAGTCAACAAACTGACAATATATAAAGTCATACTAAAACCGACATAGACATACGGAATAGAACTATGGGGTTCCGCCAAAAACTCCAACATCGCTCGCATCCAAACATTCCAGTCAAAAGTCCTTCGTACCATCCTTAATGCTCCCCGGTATGTTTCTAACCGAACAATCCATAATGACCTCAACATACCGACAGTGGACGAAGTCGCAAAATCACGCTTCCTTAAATTCCATTCCCGCCGCTCTCCACATCCAAACCCACTTCTTCAGTCCCTTTCCTCTTCTACCCATCCACTATCCCCACCACGAGGGCTTAAACGCCGCTGGCCCAGAAATCACCTCGGGCAGCGGTTAAATCATGTCAAAAGCGCCATCATTGGGTGGTTTCTTTATCGAGACTAACACGCTAAAAATTTACATGTATCGATTGCACCTATAAATGTATAAGTTGATTGTGCAAAAAAAAAGAATCTTGGTTAGGGAATCTTGTAGGCGTTTCCGAGTAAAGACTAACCCTTTCCCGCCTTATAGAGTTCCGGTCTTATAGAACTGAAACTATGCCACCCCCTTTAGTGACCTTACTATTCAACCGAATCCCGGAAATTTCATTTCAGCGCCGAGATGAGTCGGAAAAACGGCGAATTCCGTACCCGCCAGGGATAGACTTTGTGTCGGAGAGTGTCTAGCGGTGAGAGGCACTATAGGCGGGAGCCAGGTGAGACGGCTGGCGCTTTAATTCCGGTGGTGGGCCCCTCCGCTAATTGTGTCAGTTTCAGTCCTCGCCGCTCCCCCACTCACAAGTTAATTCAATTAACTCGGCTGCAGCCGCCCCGGGGCCTGGTTTAACTCCGCCGCCGCGGGGACGGGCCGCATCTCTTATAAAGTCCAAGCCGATCCTCACTGCAGGATTTGAAATTTCCGTTTGGGGATCGGGAACGCAATCGCGATTCTCCATGGGCTTAGGAGGCTCATTAATTTACCGGAGCGCTAGTGAGGAACGTCAAATTAGCAAATTTTAATTGAATCAATTTAACATCATACTTTGTCTATCTGGCTCATGGACACAATTTAATTACTTATTTATTCACACCAATTTCAAAACTGGCGGGTAAGTCCTTTGAATATTAATTTAAGTATTTTAATAGTCCGAAAGGAAAATTTTCGGATCATTGGTTGTTCTCTCTTAATATGTCTTTCGGGTGCTTTTAATGGGTCGTTTGGGCGACCGTCCTCAATTTCTAGGATTGGAAATGGACCAACTAATTCATTGGCCGATGAATCAGTGTCGTTTCCAGTCTGCCAAATCGACTTATGTCTATTGAATTTTACCTAAAAATTAATTGCGTTTATTCCCCTAATCGAAATATTAATATATTTGGTTTTGGGCTTGTATAAATGGTGAGAAAGATGGCGTTCTTAACACTCGTGCCCCCCTTGACAAATACATAGGCTTATGTTATTTAATAATTATAGAGGAATTTTAATGGGTCTTTTAACTCATACCTTTAGCGACTGGAAACGTTCTGGTTCTAGTGTTGTAGTCAATAACTGGAGAAATTAGGCATTAATACTTGTTAGAATTCTACTATCTGTCGATTATTTTGAAGCCCATTATTAATGCATTTGTCGGTTTCTAATTGCGCTAATAACATTTTATACCAGTGCTTACATTCTTCATATGAAATTTTATAGGAGTATTAATGATGATTTGTTGAATTCTGGACTTTTAATTGGGGGGGTGGGCGATGGCCCACTCCCACCGTACCCAACATCCAATCCTTCCCCTCCAATCGCGACCTCCCGAACCAACTAATAACTAACCTCCGGCTTGCGTCTCGGCTCCGTCGTCCGTTGGCCGTGAGTTACTTAGACCTGATCGAACTCGATAACGAGGTCCGAACCGCGGCCCCGAGCACTATAAGGGAGACAACTCCGAGACTACCCTCCCCCTCTCCCACAGTGCGTCCCGTATTGTTAGACCATAATAGATACGTCTTGTCCTCCGGATATCGGTTAACACCCGAGGAAGTTCGGCGGGGAGATTCGCTCCCCTCCCCACCCCACCTGCACTGTGTAAGGGTTGGATGGATGTAGTAAATGGATAAATTGCTGTCTATAACTTGCCGGGTAGTATTGAAATTTCGGCTTCACATTCAAAAATACTTACTGCCCGAGTGATTTCGGTTTAGTGTTTTGTGCCAGTTTAATGATTAACTTATCATAATACTAGTGACCACTCATAATAAATACATCAAGATATAGATATCGAATTTTGTCTGGGGGTACTTCATGTACCTGGATTTTCATTGATTTTCAAATTTGGCCGGAAATCGTTACTGATGAATCGCGAACGGAGTGCACGGACAAAAGGTGTTGCGGTTTTGGCCGAGTTGAATTTCGGGATTGTGCCGGAGTCGGTCACGTGGGCTGCGCCAGGAAAGTGGAGCGAGGGGAGGGTGTGGGCGGGTTATCGCTAAGGAAACCAGGCTTCTGAAACTTTAAATGGAAAAAGTTGTTCCGGTTAAAATGAGGGACGTGAGCCTCCCTCTAATTCGGGGGGGCAAGCACTACCAGTGCCGGTGTGGCCCCTAACGGCCTTCCTATGTCCCCGGTAATTGTCCGAACCGTGAGCCGTTTCGGTTTTCTCCTCCCGCAATCTCCAACAACGAGTCGACCGTGCCTCTTGTGAGAATTGCATTTCGAAGGCGTCAAAATAGCGTAACAGGAGGTCAGTAGACACCCCACTATGATACTGACGATGGAACTAATAAATAATAAAACATTATCGAAGAATTTGTATACCTCGATCATTTCGACAAGCACAGGCTCAATGGCATCAACTAATTATAAAGTACAATTTTTGGACATTAACAACTTCAAACCATGTCCCGTAAAATTAGATTCGCCTCAAGGAAACGTCGGAGCATAGGTGGCAGTTAGCAAAACCATCCGCTAATACTACTTGAAAACTTTCATAGTGAAATTACATAGCGAATTCTTCCTATAGAGACCGATATGAGAAACTGCAAAGAAAGTAACGAGTACGGCTATATATAGGAAATATTCCCAGTACTAGGATAAATACAATAACCCTAAGGAAAAGTTATACCGTTTTAAGTATATGTAATCATTATTCATACATCTTATTGCTACATTACAATATAATCTAAAATTAGTCTCTCTATAATAATAAAAATCAGAAGAGAAAATAACATCCATTTTTTGTGACCGTTGTCACGTGCAGAGTTTAATTGCGCTTATTAAGCGAAATTAAGCAAACAGCGGATGTTTTGTTAATTGTAGTGGCGGGACGTGCCCCGACCCTCTCCGTCGGCCACTCGCCGATCTCGCCCCGCTTTCCATCCCACTATTTTCTATTTTCAACACATATTTCTACGGCCCCAAGGCGCCTCGATTGTATAAAAATTAATTCCACGATATAAACCTTTCGGCCCCACTACCTGTACAGTCTCTACTTGTCGTTGGCTGTCGCGAGGGCCCAAAGTTTCGCGCCTGCCACTGGCATGTGCCCGGATACTTGACATACGCGGCGTGACATATTTTATCAATTCCTGAAAGTGACGTCAAAAAATTCAGTTTTGTTTATTTATTTTTTCGAAACTCCCCCGCCCCCAACCATCAATATGAAACGAGCAATACCGAAAATAATTAATTTATTTTTTCCGACTCAAAAGAATCGACTTAAAAAGGACATCATTGTTTTGACCTTAAGTAACAAACTGACAATACGCAAAGCGATACTTAAACCGACATGGACATACGGTATAGAGCTATTGGGTTCCACCGAGACATCCGACATCGCTCGCATCCAGAGAGATTCCAGTCAAAAGTCCTTCGTACCACCCTTAATGCTCCCTGGTCCTCATCCTAATCCACTCGTTCAGTCCCTTTCCTCTCTTACCCATCCATTATCCCCCCCCCCCGCGTCGGCTTAAACACAGCTGGACTAGAGATCTTCTTAGCCCTTAATTGTTCTTGTGTCAAAAGTGCCATCTCTGGGTGGTTCCTTTTATCACGAAATACATGTGAAAAGAAAATACATACAGCATTTGTACTTATAACATTCAATGTTGATTGTACAAAATAAAAAGGTTAAAAAATTTTTCCAGCTGCATACAATTTATAATTATTTTTATAATATAATTTCAAATTTGAATTATTTTTAAATGTTTCAACTTTCCGTCATAGGGCAAGTATCACATGTTGTAGACGTTTGGAAAAATCCAGGAATATTTATGAATTCTGAAATATTTTTGATTTTCAACCTAACCAGTGTTTTGGGACAAATTCGGGAATATTTTAAAAATTACATTATTTTATTATAAAATATAAATTGTTATTTCGTTAATTATATTTTTGATGCGTTGGATGGATTGTGTTATCCCAACCAAAGGAGGTGTGACGGCATTACTACGAGGACGATTTTTCCTCGTCCGCCATTGGCAAAATGTAAATTTCACGAGAGCGGAATACATTCTACACAAATGAGACTAGAACAAAAGGAATTTGCACCGAATTTCGCCAGCGTTTCACCAGGTGAGAAACTCGAAGTGGAAAGTATGTCGGTTCTCCATCCTAACCAATTAGGTTTCTTCGCCCCCGCCCCCACCACCCTTCGACCTCTCCACATCGGCGTAGTCGGCCCCTAAATTTAACTTTTGACACTTGGCCGGCTTCTTATTAATTTTCAGGACGCCCTCTGAATTCATTTCATTACGCCTTGGAAGGCCTTTGATAAATTTGTCCTGCGGCCCTGCGCTCCTCAAGTTTTTTCCTTCGGAACAATTTAAGTTTTTTTTAACCCCCTCCCTCCCTCCCCCCGCTCCCGCCTTTCTTTTATATGTCTCGCACTCTCTTTGCGGCGAGGGAGAATAGAATAGCCGCCGGCCATCCTCTCCTCTCCCCTTTTTTCTTCAGAGGTGTCGCTTGTAAAATTTTTATTCAGCGGGCGGAGTCCGCTTCAAACGAAGCCCTAATACAACGATTGTCCCGCACGGCCCTCTGAATAAGAATACCGGACAAAATATTCTCGCTTCCTCTTATTGTTTGGTGACATTTGTTGAATAGCTACATAATGAATTAAATCTATTTTCAATTTTCGCTGTGCACCTGGTAATCGGAAATTTTATACGATTATAAAATGTATACTACTTTATGAACTGTACCAGAACATATGCATTAGTTTTTTTTAACCTTTTTCTTATTTTGTACAATCAACATTGAATGTTATAAGTAAAAATGCTGTACGTATTTTTTTCACATGTATTTCGTGATAAAAGGAACCAACCAAAATGGCACTTTTCACACAAGAACAATTATCTCTAGGATTTTGCGACTTCGTCGACTGTCGGTATGTTATGGTCATGGTGGATTGTGTGGTTAGAAACAAACGGGGAGCATTAAGGATGGTACGAAGGACTTTTGACTGAAATCTCTGGATGCGAGCGATGTCGGATGTCTCGGTGGGAGCTATGGGGTTCCATAGCTCTATAGCGTGTCCAAATTTTCGGTGTAAGTCGATTCTTTTGAGTCGGGTATGGGGATTCCACGTGACTCATTTGTCCAGGTGGAGCCCAAGATAGCGAATCTGCTGTTGGGTGGGAATATCCATTGAAATATTTTCGGCTTTCGTTTTGAATTAAATTTCTTATACTATTGATTATCTACGAATAATTTTGTTGTCCCTTAATCGGATATTGAAGGACTGTTTTTTTCCACTTTTCTAGTAAAACAAATTGGTGTTTCTGTATTACGCGGCCGACACTAAAAAAATATATATTTCCAACGTAACCTAATTAATACATTTTGACTCTATCACTGACGGTGAGCTAGATGTAACACAAAAGTTAACGAGCTCCAAGTTACGAAACGCGGGCATCAGCCAGGTATTAGTTGGCGGCTTAGTCCGCCGGTGGACTGTTTGATCAGGGCAACGTATTTAATGCGAACGTATTTTCAAACGGGCGGCGGACAATTGTGGGGCCGTCGGGCGGAAAATTCTCGCGGGGCGAATTTTCCCGGGATGGGCGGAAGGGGGAGATTTCCCACTTTTAATTGGACAACTTCCTAATTAAAAGCCGGCCCGGAGATACCGACCCATGCCAGCCCCACGAAATGACGCTACCTCCCCACCACGAATCGATGACGCGTCGTTAATTTATTTTACTCCGGTTTTTTCCGCGGTTTTCCCCGAAAACCGCCGGAATTGTCATTTCGCCGGTTATTCCGGTTTTCGAGGTCGGGACGATAATTGAATTTAAACGTTTTTCAAGTAATACGCAGAAGGGAAATTTAATTTTATTCTGAATTCCCGCGGCAAACGGATCTAAGTGTCACGCTTCAAAAGAACAACCATCGGATAACCAGTGGATCAGATTTCAGTTTACTAATAGTTACACACATTTTTGCAGACTTATATGATTATAAATGAGTAAGTTCCCTGATGATGGAACCAATAAGAGTAAAGAAGGAAAGGGTAAAAACCTTCCAATGGAGATCGCTCAAGTGGTTTCCAAACACAAAAAAATAGTATTTTATTTTCATTACTATGTTTTTGTAGGAAAATTGATTCTATGATACTGTATCGCTGGTGAAATCGTTGGGCCGAATTGTCGCGGCTAGCGAAACTAGCCCGGTTTATTGGAAAATCGCCAACTAATTACCCGAATCACCCCGGGCCGTAGGCAATTCATTTCCGGGCCTCCAGTAATAGCCTTCAGTCCGACTCAGCGTCCGCGCCCCCCCTTAATATATGACCGGGGAAAATGGCGGGAGAAAAAATAGCGGTATATCATCGCGAATTGAATTGCCAGCTCGTTTATCCCCCGTCCCGTATTTCACTTACCAAGGAGGAGTCGGGAATTAAAACGAAAAAATTTGAACTCGCGTTTGAAATAAAAAAAGAAATGATGAAAAAAATGGTGCCGCCAAAAAAAAATTGCGTTCTGATGCCTGGAGGGGCTGGGGGGCTACAGATTGTAGTCATTAGGCCCCCCCTAGCGTCCCGAGCCCAGGGCTGATAAATAGGCACCAATCGATCCGCACTTTCGACGGCATAAATCTACCGGTTCGGGGGCGCATCCCCGACCCCCCAATGAAAAATTGGAGACGATCTGCAGGAGTTCCGGTGACATCCGGGACGAATATCTACTCCGTTCTTTAACTGGATCCACAGCCTCAAAGGGCGCAGCGAACATACAGCCGGGTATAGGAATCGCTAAATTGTAGGAATCTTTCTGACAGGGCCTTTGTCAACCCCATAGGGGAGGAAGACCGTTTCTCTTTTAACTTTATTTCAAATATCTCTGTTCGATTCTTCCCCAATGTAAAGGATGCATCATTCTAAAAGTGTATATTGAGAGTGGTTTTAGAGGAAAAGCCGCAGATGGATAGAGGAGGGGTTCCGCCTAGAAATCCAACATCGCCCGCATCCAGAGATTCCAGTCAAAAGTCCTTCGTACCATACTTAATGCTCCCCGGTATGTTTCTAACCTAACAATCCATAATGACCTCAACATACCGATAGTCGACGAAGTCGCGAAATCACGCTTCCTTATATTCCACTCCCACCTCTCTCCACATCCAAATCCACTCGTTCAGTCCCTTTCCTCCTTTACTCCATAGTCCGAAGCCGTAAACAGCTCATGCGAAAAAAGTGCCATCATTGGGTAGTATCTTTTATCGAGACATTCACGTGAAAAGAAAACACTCAACACTTGTACCAATAACTTTATGTAGTTGATTGAACAAAAATAAAAAGGTTAAAAAAAATGGGTAGAGTAGAATTGTGGGTGGGACCAAGAAGTTCGTATGAAAAAAGAAGGCGGGCAATTTATTTTTTTATATTCGATAGTTTCCTGACAGAACTTTTTTATATCATCAGAGTGAAGAAAAACTATTCGAAATTCGGACTGGTAAAGCGCTGAGATAGAATTACGGAGGGCACAGGATCGATTCACAACTTGATTCCATATCCGTTTGCAAAATTGAACCTGAAAAGCTTCTGGGATTCCCAGTGATTATCCCGCATGAAAAGTCGAAACAGAAATAACTCGATCCGCAGACCCTTGGACGGAATTCGTATTTGAAAAGCCCCGGAATTGGTTCTTTGAAAGGTGCTGAAAATAAACGCGTATTTATTGGCGGCAACAATTTCAAAATACCCGAACGTACAAAACTGCGTTGGAAAGAGCGCAATTGATTTGGAATATGCGGACGTTCATAACCCTTTGATATCCGAATGTCCAGTGAACGCGATAAAACCATCTGTGTAAATGATGACGTATATATTACGTTCTTTTATTGTCATAGAATTACTCCGGTGATAAATTTGACTTAAATGAATTTTTTCTTAAAATTATACTTATAAAATTATTTAAGAAAAATCATGTAACGATTGAATTCCCCGCTTACGGATATAGGTGCCTCGAGTGTGTTGATAAATTACGCCATTACAGTTGAAAAGTGGGGAGACTGAATAAGAGGACCGGTGACTAGTTTTTATTCAACTCTCGGTTGTCGGAGGATCTCAAACGAGAATTGTTTAACAAGATAAATCCTTTTATGCCCCCGGAGGAACGGCCGTAAAAAAGCATTGCGGTTGAGGGGGGACAGACCGTGTCCGAACGCTACACGCTGTTTTTGCAAGTCGGTCCGAGCTCGGTCGACTTGCCGGTGTTGGTGGTGGTGGAGGGGCTTTGGAAAAACACCTCGGGAGCCCGGTCGGAAAAACAAAATCCGTTTGTCTGAGTCGGACAAAAGACGGACAAAAACAGACAGGTCCGCCCCCTCCCACCACCCAAGCGACGAGTATCCGGCAACGAAATATGGCATATAAAAAGGGTTTTCAGAGACGGACCTACTTACTTCACGGCGACTGTATTTCAGGCCCACCCCCATCACCGCCTTCCGCATTTTCAAAAAAAAAACAAATTTCGGGTATCGGTTTATGTCCGGGGTAGACCGCGTTCGGCACCGCCCGCAGAAGAATTCCAGAAAATCGAGAGATTATCTTACTGTTGGTCTTCAGTAAATTTCAATATTTGTATTCTGTACTTCCGACAGTGTTAATTTCTGTGGTTAATCCTGAGGAAGAATCTGAAACCGCTCTACAAATACAAATGAAAATATTTATATTTTCTTAGTAGTGAAGCAGAGGGAAAGTAAATGGGCTTGCGGAAGAAGTCCTCATAAAGCGAGAGGAAGGGACGAAAGATATGAATAGGATTATGCAGGGCTATTTTTTACACTCCAGAAACATTCCGAATTCTTCGGCCATTACACCGTTCATGAGTTTAGATCATATATGCTGTGGATAATAGCAATGACTAATAAATTATGGGTGTGTTACCGTCTTCATTCTTTATCAGATTATCGGTCAAATATATATTTGACCACACAACTGGTAACAACTTTTAGTTTCTGACTTCCAAATATATAACCGGAAACCTATCTGCTATTGTGTATTTATGATCATAAAAGTTTTGTTTTCTCTTTAAATAAAAATTATTAGTATAGACTAACCTGCGCCCCCTAAGTGTGGTGCGGAAATGCACTTAACTAAAGTTCGTTGCGTGCACTTGCATCGATAAACTAGCGCCCCTTGAGGGTGGTGCGGAAATGTACTTAACTAAAGTTCGTTGGGTACACTTGCACCGATAAACTAGCGCCCCACTGAGGGTGCTGCGGAAATGTACTTAACTAAAGTTCGTTGGGTACACTTGCACCGATAAACTAGCGCCCCTTGAGGGTGGTGCGGAAATGTACTTAACTAAAGTTCGTTGGGTACACTTGCACCGATAAACTAGCGCCCCTTGAGGATGGTGCGGAAATGTACTTAACTAAAGTTCAGTTGGGTCCATTTTGCACCGATAAACTAGCGCCCCCTGAGGGTGGTGCGGAAATGTACTTAACTAAAGTTCGTTGGGTACACTTGCACCGATAAACTAGCGCCCCTTGAGGATGGTGCGGAAATGTACTTAACTAAAGTTCGTTGGGTACACTTGCACCGATAAACTAGCGCCCCTTGAGGATGGTGCGGAAATGTACTTAACTAAAGTTCGTTGGGTACACTTGCACCGATAAACTAGCGCCCCTTGAGGATGGTGCGGAAATGTACTTAACTAAAGTTCGTTGGGTCCATTTGCACCGATAAACTAGCGCCCCCTGAGTGTGGTGCGGAAATGTACTTAATTAAAGTTCGTTGAGCCTACTTGCACCGATAAACTAGCGCCCCTGAGGGTGGTGCGGAAATGTACTTAACTAAAGTTCGTTGGGTACACTTGCACCGATTAACTAGATTACTAAAAATAAACTTTTTCCAATATATTTTGGATTTAACAGGAGAACCTTAATGATCGTTAATACACAATACCAAATAGGTTTCCTGTCATATATTTAGTAGTCAGAACCTAATAGTTCTTATCAGTTGTGTGATCAAATATATATTTGACCGATAATCCGACATTGACAGCAACCGGTCTAGCAAGAGACCAAACCAGCGAGAGGAGACAGAAACGCACTGTGTGGGGGACTATAAGGTTTAATTATAAATAAATAAGTTGATAAAAATTGGAGGATTCGGAATTCTATTACTGACATATCGCCTGCTTCAGTAAGCGGAATTCAATATGGAAAAATCAAAACTGCAGGCTTCTCAGCTTGACCTCGTGTATTTTGAATATCGGAAAAGTGCACTGAATATCGGGTGGCGGGGTTTCGGCGAAGCAGTTGCACACATCTGCCCTCAGTGGCCGGGCACTACCCGGGCGAGAGTGCTCCTATTTGTCGGGGCGTTCGGACCTAGGAGGGAAAAAAAAATATGACGCCCTTCACCGCCCCCGGTGCGCGTTCGATTTTCATCCGTCGCCGTTCGACCTCCCCTCACCCCAGCACCACCATTTTATTGTTTACAGATGGAAATCGCTTACCGCCCCGCCCTTCACTTACCCCCGACAGGCCGCCCCCGCGTCGCAGAAATGGAAAGCCCGAAATATAGAAAAAAAAATACGGAAAATGGAAAAAAAAAATAAGCGACGGGGAAGTTGCAGGAGTTGCCGCTGTAATTTGGACGCGGCCCCACCTCCCCACCCTCTCTATATTCGGCTGCCGGTTGCACGAACCGGTTGAAGAAGAAGGACGGGAGTGGGAAAAACGATTTTCTGAAATTTCGACGTGAAAATCCCCCGCCCTTCCTGTAGGGAGCCGGCCTTCTTCCCAAGCTGTTCCTGTGTTGCAGTATGTAGAATGAATTCTGAAAACAGTATATATATATATATATATATATATATATATATATATATATATATATATATATATGATGAGCATTGATCCGCATTTTTAAGTAGAAATAGGCGATTGAAAGATTCTTCCCAGATATGCCTCTAAGACAACTGTGGCCCTATAGCAACTGAGTTTCGTTGCTAATTTGATGCAATCGCTATATAAGACAGCGATTAGAAATATATTAACCAACTAATTATACCAAGAATCAGCCACATTTTGAGTGGCGTACCACTGAATTGTCTATGTGCCTATAATTTGGGACTCGATGTACACCTCACTCTTTCCCAAGGCCCAATTACGTTCCCCGTACATCCGGCCGCAATTTAAACTTAAATCGTAAAACTGATATATCGGCTAGGCGATAAAACGCCGCGGGATCGAACCCGTTTTCGAGGCCCGGGTCCGGGCTCAACGCACGTGTCTTATCAGACCATCGCCCAAATGTACCGCGGGCCCCCTCCATTATCCGTTTGTATGTGTGCTTGCGCTAAAATCGATTTAAGCGCGTATATAAAAAGCGTTCGGGGACGGTAACGATTTAAAAGTATTTATTTGAAAGTTCGGCCCCGATGATGTGACTGTGATATGAGATCATCCCATCCCTCTTTAACCCTATTATTAACATAATGCATATAAATATTACGTATTAACCCAACTGTCTTCCACATGCTGTTGTTGACCAGTATACTGTGTTTAATGAACCAGAATTTAAAAGTATCGTCTCAGATCCTGTATCTAATATTTTTATTTAACTCACAACATAACAGACCGCCTTTTGGTGGAAACTACTTTCCCGTACTTTTGGGTCATTTATCCAAGTGATTAGGGTTGTTTAGTCGCCAATTCCTTTTCCAAAGGCCAAAATTTTTTCTGTTACAGCGGCGGCGGACCGAGCAACATTATTCGGCCGTTGTCCCTATTTATATAATCCTTAGTCCCCCCGATTGTGCACGTTCCAGATTTCTCTGGTCCCAACACTCCTGTTCGAGCAGCACGTTTTTTATATAATTTCGTTTTCGCTCCTGTTATTTGCAATCCGGGCAAACTGAATTGAACTCGGGTTCAAAAGCCGTCTCACTTTAACCCGCCAAAATTGCAATTACAGGGCCGCCGCTCTCGAAACGGGCCGAATTTTCTTTGAATCCCGCATTTCAATTTATTAAAAGAGGCCGGCTCACTAACTCAAATAAATTAAGTTTTCATTCGGCCGAGGCCAAATATTTCTCTCGCTCGTTCATTTCTTTTCATATCACCACGAAACACAATACGGTTTCCACGTCCTGAATTTGAATTATCGGAGGTTTCGACAGCATTAGTTAGTGATAATATTATATATTGTTTATGATGTTCTAAAACTTGATTAATCAGAGGAAATAGAATTGTATGAGCGTTGTGCCCCGAGCTAGGAATCGGTTTGTCTTCATGATCAAGGGTATTTCACTTTTATTATTAGTCCTGTCAGAGCAATTGCTAAATTTTTTTCACGAAATTATTTTAAGGTAGATCGATTATTAATGCTGTATAAGGTAATGCACCGAAATTTTGACGCCCGATGAAGAAAGATGAGATTTTACCAGTTGGAAAGGCGTTGCCTCGAAACGTAATAAATTCTAAGCGTCGTCTCGGGAGATGAGAACAGTTTTGAGGATGGTGGGCGGAGGGGGGTGGAGAATAAACGGCGATAAAGCAACAGAAGAGGCGGAGTGTTGCTAAGTTTTGCTCCAGAGTGTTTTCTGCATTTCATTAGCCTAATTTAATAGGTCCGGAGCCGTACCCCCTCGGGGTTCCCTCCCATCGCCCCCATCCCTTATATCTCTCCCCCACCCTCCCTCTCTCTCCCTCCGTCGGCTGTCCCTCCCTTCTTTCTGGACGTTTAATAAAACATAGTGCCAGAAGAATGTTTTCCCCTCTGCACCAGTCTGGATCCCCGCGGGGGTCCCTGGGGAATGAAACCAGTGCTCGAGACAGTTCCTATGCAGAATCCATATTGCGAACTGAAACGTGTGCTGACCCCAATTTTAAGTTAAAACACGTGAAAATGACTAATGGGCATAAAGTTAATTTAATTTCATAATTATTACACTTCGAAACTTTCAGAAGAACTGTCCATGATTTTCTAATGCGGAATATCCAATTTTTAAAACGTTTCTCTACCCCGTCACACTAGTTTCAAAATCCCGTTGGAGATTGGTGTTCCCGTCCATCCAAAGTTACAATACCATTTTCTTATCATCCCCTTCTCTAAGCCGCCCCACTGCTGACATTTCAAGGAAAATGTTCAAGGGGCTGTTCCTTATTTTTATTACATTTTGATCTTACTAACGGATTCGTGAATAATGGGATATACCCGTCTTTCAGATAAAACGATTAGTTCGGCTCGTGACGTCGGTTTGTGCTATTATAATTCTCCTTGATAAAAGTACGGAGATAATACATTTTAAATCAGATTTTAAAATGTACATATAATTTCTCTCAATTATGAGGTTCGGGCAGAGCGGATTTTGTGGGAATAATAATTCGAAATTATCTTTCGGTTTAAATTATAATCGAGTTTTCTCGCTTCGGCTTTACATCTATATTCGGGTGCGACAGCGGGAGTGAAAGCGGTTGGGGAGGGGGGGGGGGAAGGGATGAAAGCAATTTATTCGACTATATCACTTCTGGACCTCCAGTCCCTCCCAATATGCTACACTAGGAGTTAGTTAATTCAGGGCCTGGCTGCAGTAACATATTTATACCGGCCATTTTTCCTTCCCCTTTCTCATTAATTATCAAGAGGTCGTTTAACGATGACGTAAAATCCCCGGTGAGTAAGATTCGGGCACTAATCTGCCCTCCACATTTCATAACTACCGACCACCAAAGAACATATGTTGTATGTGTATGTTGCATTGTGTAATTATATGTTGTGCTTGTCGAAGCACACGAAGAAAGGAATTAAATACGCGACACCCGCAATAATCAACTCATAATGAACATTCCGGAATAGTAAAAATTAAAAGCTGCACTTAATAGAGTAAAATTAAAAATAATATTGGGCACGTTATAAGCAAACTTTATATACATGTTTATAAAAATTGAGGAAATATATATCTCTTACCTATATACAACACATGTAAATATTCAGATAGCAGCGGAAGGCTGATGAAATATTATAGGAGAAGACATAAGTTTAGAGTACGGCTAACGCAGCGGGTTGGAGGTTCGAAATTAATCCAATTTATTATCGAATCCGGGACTTATCTTCGATTGGAATCGATATTGGGGACAATTTGGACGGGCCATCTCTCGTACAGTCCACGAGTCCCAATTGTCGGCCCGTAATGCACAGAACCGCGGCCCATTTGGAGTAGAATGGTTTATTTGCATTCAGAGTGGTCAACAGAGAGCTCCCACCCTCCTCTTTTATTGTTCCGTCTCATTAGACACATTAACGGCCAATTTGTGATCGCGGCCCGGTTACGCGGCCTCTGAACGCACGGGGATATACAGATTCGATAGCGAATCTGTGATTTAATGCCAGATAAATAGCTAAAGAAATAAAAATTTAAATTATGATATAAAGAATTGTATTTGCCTTACAAGATAGGTACAAATTCGTTTGAGATAAAAGACCTAATAAATTGACTTTGCCAAAAGTGTAAAAAAGAGTTTCAATATTAAATTTCTCTACCCTGATTATCTAAGAGAACGTCTCAAATGGTAGATTTTCCCGGTTGGGGGAAGACATTTAGATAGATTTTCGAAAACTTTTTTCCACCTCCCATTTACGTTTTAGAGTAGCGCTATCGGTTTACAATCTGGTTCTCCGCAACTGCTCCGATCGGCGAACCTATTCTTCCCCATTCGTAACTTCTTCCAACCCCAAATTTAACCCCCGACATGCGCCCGAGGACATAAATAAGGTCGGATTTCGACAGGTCGCCGGCAATGATTTCGGGGGCCGAGATATTTCTTCCATCGGTTCTTTCCTTCCTGGCACGACCCCTTCGAAGACCCCCACTCCTGTGACAAACGACGGCGGAACGATGCATTCCCATCCCCCCAAGGATTATTTCCAATCTCACGGCGTCACCTTACCGGAGCGACAACGACGTTATTCTTTTGACCCCGGGCATTAATCAGTAACATGTTTGACGCTGTAAGGGGGGGGGGGGTTAGGATCTGCGTTTCCGGAAAGTGATCGTATCCCCCACCTATATCCTGGAGGGAAATATCTTAGGGGAAATATTTCAGTTATCCGCGATGCTTTTCATTTTTTGCAACAAGCGCCTTCTTTTCTCAACCTCTACTATCCCTGAATACAGTGAACGCCTGCCTTTTCAAGGTTATACTATCCCTCAATACATTGAGCGCCTTCTGTTTTCAAGTTATACTATCCACCAATAGAATGTGGAATATCTGTCTGATGATAATTTTTCAACCAACATCCCTTTAAATAGGATTTATATTCGTATATTTTTTTGAGAAATTACCAAACTCGGGGTGTTTTCCACTGAAACTCTATTGTATTAAATTCCTTTTCTACGAATAACTTCGCAAATAAATCGCTTTTCTACCGTGTTTTATTATCGACGAAAATCCAGTGTTGAGGGGCCTAACCAATGGACGGATAGCAATTTGGGAACTGGCTGGCGGCCGGTGAAAATTCTGCCGAATCGAAAAACCGCTGGCGTGCGTGCGCGCGCCCTCCCCGGTCCTGTGCGTGCCCGCGCTGAGTGAGGGAGAATTGAACAATGGGGAATTGTGAGGGTTGTCAGAGGGGGTGAGTAATAGCAATGCATATCAATGAGTACATTACATAATACAGTTACGCCGTCCCGCTCCCCACTAACCCTCCTGCCATCACTCTCTCTCTCTCCTCCCTCTCTCTATCTCTCCTCCCTCTCTCTATCTCTCTGCCGCCCTCCCTCTATCTCTCTTTCCCTCCCTCTCGTCGCTAATCCACTCAATGACTCCCCCCGCCCCATGCACCGCCACCAATTATTTGACCTATCGGCTTCACGCGGTGCTTATACATAATTAAAATGATGCTCGTCGCACCCACCTGAGAGCTGTGATTTCAATCATTGCTGTATACCGGGGCATTGTCGATTCTGTGATTGATATTATTCGACGGTGAGAAAATGAAGACTCAAGCGTTTCTCTTAATGCCCATACTATCGAAAACCAATAATATTCGAATATAATTCGAAGTGTATAAATTTAGATTTGAAATTTGATATTCCACCTGAGAGGTAATATTTACGCAAATATGAATGATACGCGTTTTTAAAATTTATTAAAGCACTCAACCCGTCCAATAATACAGGTCGTGAATGTTGGAAAGATCTATATCATAGTTGATAGGGTATGTCCACGTCAAACTCATTCGTAACATAGTTTAAAATCAAATCGGAATAAAGCATACTTGGGTTAATTTAAAATGAATTTCAACTATACTCTAGAATAATCCCTATATTCATTCAAACAACTCTGGTAAGATAATTTGTTTTCAAATTACATCATATATTGTCAATTTAGGTAACCATTTATTGGGTTGTAGAATTTCGAATGGCTGTAGTTCATAGATAGAGATTTATTTTCGGTGAATATCAAATAAGCGGAGTGCTCAGATGTGATTGAGCCTGTTCGACGGTGTGAATCCACCTGTCAATTCACGCCGAAATATTGCCGAAATAAGTCCACTTCAAAAAAAAGTGCGCAAAAAGTGTCGGACGAGATTCGAATTCCGTCCAACACGGACCGAAACGATTCTCCGGCCTTTTTCTACTTCAGACGGCCTCGAGCCGGTAGACAAATCGCATTAGCCGTACCGGAGGCCCGGCTGGGTACTTCACACGTGAGGAGTGGGAGGAGGGAGCAGCCCCTTAAATTCCTTTAACGTCGGCCGCGTTAGCGGTGGCCCTTAGAAGGGCCGCTTCATGCCCCGTAAAGGGTTGGTCCCGACTAAAGGGAGGGCGTGGGGGCGCGACTCGAGGAGGGTATTCTGTTATTATAAATCCGAGACAGTCAACTGGTGGGCTCGAGCTGGAGAGTTGGAACTTGAGCGTGTCCGGAAATTCCACCCGCCCCCTTATTCCCGACAATAACTTTTATATTCCCACCACGGATTATCACCCGAAAGGCAAACAAAATCTTATTTTTTATGCATCCAACGAACAAGTTGGAAGATGTTCATGTTTCCAGTAACACTTCGTTATTTAAAGTTACTAATAAATTACGTTATTCCCGACTTATTCAGTTTTCTAAATATAAGCGCAATCTCTCTCTGCTGCAAATAATTTATTAATTCTTGCAAGACATTCGTGTTCATGAATTGCGAACTTGTATTAGTTTTTATTTTACTTCAAATAGACAGTCCAAAACGGTCAATACTATTTAAATATCATCTTGATTGTGTGTGCTTCATGATTTGATACCGCCTATTAATTCATGAACAAGAAATCAGTGGTGCCTCGCCACATAAAGTAAAATTCCGTTAGCGATTAAAAATAAATTCATTTATAATATTGTACCAAAACTGTTTTGCGTATGATTATTATCGTACAAAGAATCCCACACGTGGAATCCCCATACCCGACTCAAAAGAATCGATTTAGACCGAAAATTTGGACTTTTCAAACCATTACTGAAACGGACATCAAAATTTAACCTTAAGTAACAAACTGATAATATAGCGATACTTAAACTGACATGGACATACGGTAGAGAGCTATGGGGTTCCACCGAGACATCCGACATCGCTCGCATCCAGAGATTTCAGTCATGAGTCCTTCGTACCATCCTTAATGCTCCCCGGTATTTTTCTAACCACACAAAAAAAGGTTAAAAAAATTTTTAAAAATTATTATTTTTCGACATGTTCAGTTGCTAATGTTTTACAAAAAAAGTGTCGTCATGCTTAAAATGGCCTCGTTACAACGTAGTTCTACTAACGATGACGAGTGGCAGAGTTCGGTCTAGTTCAGTAACGAATGTGCGAACCGGGCAGGAAAATCGGACGAGTGGCAAATATATTTAATTAATAAATTGGGAACGAAAGCGCACTCTCTAAATTTATAAACCGCCGCCATAAAACTGAGAATAACGGTCCCAGGCTTCCATTTGAGGAATTAACTTCTGTTTACGATTATTATCTGTATCCATCCGGAATATTAAATTTTTATTTTCGGCCGTAAACTAACTTTTTATATTGCTCGCAGTGGAGAGAATTATGTCGGGAAAATTGGCTCTGACAGTAGTTGGCAGCTTATTAAATTGCGACATTCGGACGTCGCAATGTGGAGTGTATTCGACGCTGGGGAAATTTTAATTTAAATCTTAATAAATGGATTTGCAGTTGGCACGGGTGCAAGTCTCTTATACCCGCGGGGACGAAACCCCCCGCACCCGGACTTCGAAGGGAACGATTATGTCGACAGTTGCGTTTCAGGAATATGAAAGGTATAAAAGTAAACGCGCCGGTGTGTACATAACCGGGGGAAATGGGAACAGGAGTGGAGTGTTACCGTGCTTAATTCAGCACTTGAAACAAGTAAGTGCTCGTAGCCGCCGCCAACCAAGCCCCCGCCTCCACCGAGCCCATTGTATCGCTTTAAATAAGGGAAAATCTACCGCTCTGGGGAGTGTATTTCTGTGTCGGGTAACTTTCCGTTTCTTTTTTTTTCATTGTATGTCACAGCGGTTGTTTCCGCCGCAGACTATAATTTTTATAAACCGTCGCCCGGTTAAAGTAAAAGCCTCGCGATTCGAAATATAATTATACAATGCAATTTGAGGAAAATTAGATCTGCAACTTGCATTCAAACCGGTTAACGCTCAACCGCTTTGTTTTCCCTATTGTTGTTTTCGAGCTTCTGCATACATTTTATACAGTCTCTTAGCTAGAGTAATATCTCTGGGATTTCAAATACAATTGTTATTGTATGTTTTAATTTAATTTCACCGCAAATATCCGCTCTGTATTTCTCCTTTTGGTCGGATTATACTTCACACGACCTTCCTTTTTCGTAGAGTTTGAATCGACACTACAAAGCTTTGGCTGCAAAATAGAATCTCCAAATAATTATTAATATGGAGATTCTATTTTTATAAAAGAAAATTTACCCTTTTTATAAAGGAAAACCGTTGAGGATATAGTCTGTCATGGTTTCAGTATTTAATCGGTACGTGTTAATAAAATATTATTTAAATATTCAGAAAAAAATTAATTATAACAATGCTTAATTTTGTAATGATTAATATTTTAATTGTTCTAATAACTTTGGTATTACGAATATTTTACATTAAAAATTAAATATATTTTAATTAATTGACTTTACGGCGGCTCCAATACCAAACCCGCAATACACCTCTGATATGCGGGTTAGTATTAGGGGCCCCGTACATTAGTTTGGATTCAATTCAAACTGGATTCAAAATTTGGACGTTGAAGAAAAATTTGTATATTCAATAAGAAGGAGTAAAAAAAAGTACATTCAATAGATTGACGTTCTTATGGTGGAACAATATGCAATATTTCCTACTTTATTACTAGGGTTGAATAAAATTGTAAGGCTTATAAGTATTTTAAGGTTAAATATTAAATAAGCTCAAATAAGACAAACAACATCCCCCAAAAATACCGAAACCGGTCTAGCAAAAGACCAAACCAGCGAGAGGAAAGGGAAACACACGAAATCTACAGTATTCCAACCCCTCGCAGACCACAAAACAGGTATTTTAAACTGAAAAATTAAACATTTCACGCATTGAGTTATTGTATTTCTAAGCAGTTACTTGAAGTAGCAATTGGGCACCCTTGCAAGTAGAAGTCAGCCGGTGGCGACAAATAAGGGGCGAGAAAGGGGACTTAGTTCGATCGACTCAAGCGGTTACCAGGCCGCTTATTTCTTCATTCCCTCGGCCGCCTCCCTTCCACGAACACAGCCTTCCCAGGGAAAAACTCACCCCCAACCCCCCCCCCGTCGGGGGCGGGGCAATTAATTCAACACCCCTAACTTTTCCGACCCCCGCGCCCCGGCTCAACTTTTCACCTGAACTGCCGCCCACTCCATTTAGAGGCCGTTCTCTGTCGACAATTACCCCGGCTAAACAGAGTACCTGCAGCCAATTGCAGCCTATTTCACTCCGTTTAGCATACTCACCGTGAAATCTACCTGTCTATATTTCATCAACTCAAGACCGAATTATTTCCTTATAAACTTGATTTTATTGAGGTCAGAAAAGTCATTATATACGAGTTTAATGCTTTTATATGATGATTTTAATGCTTTATTCGCATCCGTAGTATATAATTTTAATTCCTAAATTTGGTTAATTTCTTCAAGCGAAAGTTAAGGACGCATTATAAGTACGTTATTAGTAAGTCGTACTTATAATAAAAATATTTCACCTATTTCTCTCCCGACATCCCAAACGTTTCTTACAGACGCCTGAAAAGGAAGTACCCACGCGACCTAAATGTTTAAATAAATAAAAAAGAAAAAAGCATAAAATAAAATAAAAAATTTAAAAAAGTAATAAAAAAGGAGGGAAACCAGTGGGTTTCTCCTCTAATTGTTGTCTATTGTAGTTAGTGCCTATATCGATGTTGCTTGTTGTATCATTTTACAGTTGTAAAATAGGAGTGAAAAAAAAACCTATTTCTCAATATTCATTCCTGAAAATGCATTTTTCGGATAATCGATGCTCAGAAATTCATTAAAGCCTTTGTTAAATTTATTGGTAGAGGACTGCAGATCAGGTTACTGTAAATTGTAAATTTAAATAATAGTCTTCAAAAGTGTCGCTCCAAATACCATATTATACAGGAGAGTATTAATTGCTAATATACAAGAAATAATAAAGAATAAAATCAACTATTCATTAATAACAGAAATACGTTAGGACTAGTTGGTATTAAAACGTAAATTAAACAGTGCTTTTCACAAATTTGAGGATATTTTGGACCCAAGGGATATGTTTCGAATTACATATATATATATATATATATATATATATATATATATATATATATATATATATATATATATATCACACAGAGATAGAACTCTCTCCTACGGAAAATTCGAAATGATGTCTCACTTAATGAGTTTTCTGAGGGTCGGGGGGGTAAAATTTTTCTCGGTTCGGAGGCCGGCGTAATGACACAAGAGGGGGCGAGTTGTGTCGCCTGTGGCCACGGTCTGCTCCTGCTGGGAGACGTGCTCTGTCCGGGAGATGATGACGTCATTACCGCCAAGTGTCCCTCCCACCCCACCCCCCCGCAACGACCTTCCCGGCCGACCCAATCGGGGCAAGAAATTCGTCCTGGTGTTGATAAATGGGAACGACGCCCCGCCGCGATCCTCCTCCAGAAGGGACCAAAGTGCCACTTGTCCTCGGGGCGTACTCGCCCCACCCACCCGAGTGGGCGTTATTCAGGGTTGAAACGAAGTAAAAATACAACTCTGCCCCGGTCCGATTGTCATCCCTCGTCTAATTTGACCGGCGGTAAATCGTACTCGACCTTCTTCATGACCCGAAAAATGCAATTATCTAAAATAATAACGCGTAAATCACACAACGGCCATCTAACTGACCGGCGTGTAGTCCGAGACTCAACTATGTCCTCCTTTTATACATTATAATAAATTGAGAAAGCCCCGACTTTTACTCGGTTTAATTTCAATTACGGATCGTGTCCGACACGCTCTAATAGCCGCCATCGTATGTATGGCCAATAGTCGGACTGAATTCTCCCATTTTACGATGCACGCAATATGGCTTCGAGAGAAAATAAATAGTAAATCTGACCCATTTGTTTGTTCTGAAATTGTTTATAACGTCCCATTTTTTCCGAATTCAGAAGACGACAGAAATAATTGTAATACTGATCTTAAGACATCGTAAGCCCAAGTCCACATCGTAAGCAAATTGTGCGAAAATCATACAAGAGGTTAATTACGAGGAATACATTAGTCGAATCGCAGTCTGGAAAGCACTAAATTTTATTATAAATACTATAATAAAACTTATAATAAAATTAAAAAATATTAAGACCAAATATTTACCATCGGAACGAGTAAGATACAGTATTTTTGTTAGAGGGAAACAAAGTGAACGCTGAATTTCGTAATGATTTTTTTAATAAACTGTAAGTGGATTGTCAATATTTGTGAAATAAATAATTTAAAATATTAGTTTGAGGTTGGGTTTGAATACTGTAACATCTCTGTACATACTTGTAAATTTCATTTTATTCATTTCATTAATTTAGTGAGGAACTGTCCTCTGTTTATGAATGATAATAGTTATTTCAATAATTTAAACTATAATTATGTGAGTTGTATACTTACGCCTGGACACCAGCCGGAGTATCTGTTGACCCCTTTCTTGAAACTCTGCCGATAAAAAAAAGGATATTTTAGATTATTTGCGCAGACCTTTCAATAAGTGTATTTCATAAATATAGCAATTCAACCACTTCACTCTGCGAGATTTTATATTCAGTGGAATTGCAGTGGTTCGTGATAAGAAATATGCTGACTGGACGGGAAAAAATATCCCCCTTGAATATTTAAGGGATGTTGGGGAAAAAGTAGAGCAAGCCGCAGCAGGGATGCCACTGCGGGCCCCCCTTCAACTAACGTCAATGACCCGAAGCCTCCATTCAATTTAGATGTTATGTTCCTATCTATTATGATAATGATTTACGGTTATTGAGGTGGTTATAGTTTTATGTGGAATGTTTTATAACCTATCATTTTTCAATTACGCCTATAAAACATTAGAATTGACTCCAGGAGTCCCTAATGAATTATTAATTTAACTTGTTCCATACGATTGTTGCATAATAACAGAAAGACGCTTTAAAATCTCTTAATGCCAGGTTTTTACGCTTTTAAAACATGGATTAAAGTGTTAATAATCTAATAAATTAGATGAAAATATAAATTAGAAGATGTTTATACATAATCTTAAATATAATATGACTTATTCAGTTCACTACGTTGTGAAACGACAGCCAGTTAATAATATATTCTAATGGCAACAACTCTACCTCTGTGGATCTACATAAATAACATCAAGGTGAACATTTTCCTAAATGAAGCATTTATGCAGGAGTTTAAACGCTTAAATTCTCTCTTTTAGGCACTAAAAATTTTTTTAGTTTAATGTAATTGACGGAAAGGGGTTTGCGCGGGATAGACTGAAGCCGTATTAATTTGATGATGGGAAATTCGAGGTTTGCGGTCGGAAAGGTCGGTGCATTATTGAAAATCATAATCGCAAACTCAATTTATTTGCGCCGGGGTTTTAAACGATTTCGGAATTGAGCGAATCCGGGCGGATGTGAAAATGAAAATTGGAGATTTGCAGGAACCGGGGCTGAGTCAGCGGCCCTTGGTGGCCGCCTCCAGTGAGAGAGTTTCCCTTTTCGGAGAGAGAGAGAGAGAGAGAGAGAGAGAGAGAGAGAGAGAGAGAGAGAGTGAGAGAGAGAGCTCGGATCCGACGATCCGAAGCAGTCAGACCGGTCGTTCGGTCGAATTTGGACGGATTCGAATAGGACTCGAACAAGTATACCGAGAATCTGTCATCTCAGTCAGCGGTATAGTGAAAATTTTCACTGGAACCGACATAAGAAAAATGCGTTTCTTATCCCACTTGATAAATCGTTCAAAAACGTAGAAAATCTAACTGCAATTAGTCCATAACTTTTCCCCAAATATTTTAGCGTTATAAATTCACCATTTCACCACTAACGTATAGATCGTGCCCAAACTTTGTATTAAAATTGTATGTATTCTATGACATTAGGCGTTATTTTAATATTATAAAATATATTTATACTATTTTCGTGTATAATTACCTACAGAATTTTAGGAAAAGTTTCAGTCTGTATTGAGTCATCTCATTCATTGTGGAGAAAGCCAAAACAGGGCGTTTTTATAACCGAATTAATTATTAACTCTGCATCGCTACGAAAATGTTCAGTATCTTGTATTGTTATAGAGGTTCATTGATTCAGTTCATTGAACTTTGCCATCAATAACCCTGCGTTGAGAAGCAGTTTCGTTGTGCGGAGGACGCGTCGAGAGGCCGGAGCTTATTTCGGTTGGCGGTCCCCGGCAACGTTTTGTGCCGATGGAAGTTTTACTGTCGGAAACGAAAAAATTATAAATTATCTGGAGAAACGAAATTCCGTTGACGTCAAAACTCCTCTGACCTCTGAAGCGAACGAGGGAACGGATGAATTTCTGATTCGCGTGATCTCAGCACTAAAGCTCGTAGCGCCATTATACTTCAGCAGTCGTTAATGTTATATCCGTAAAGTCGGATTTCGGGTTTTTCAGGACCCGGGTGACTCGGCATTCAAGGAAATATAACATTAACCGACCTACTTGAAATATGCTTAAGTTCTACCAATAATCTTAGTGTGTACAAAATTGCACATGTTGGTGGGAATAGGCCGTTAAGAAAAAACTGATTTTCGGTGTAACCGGTTGCTCACGAGAGAAGTTTGTAAACTCAGTCAATAATATTTATTTTTTACAGTTTCATTATATATATGTTGAAAACTATTCAAGCGTTATTTGTCAAGGTGTCTAGTTAATTTGAGATCCGTTCATTTCGAATTAAAAAGTATGTTGGCAGTATACTCATGTTTAAGAGCCGCTCCCTGTAGGAAGAGGTAATTGAAGGAGAATTCTGATTCCACCCGGACTAATTGCAGTTTAATATAGTATATAGCATTGTTTCTTACACTCTAGTGTACTCTTAATTATTGGGACGTTATAAAAATGATGCAACTCGGCTCACATTTCTCGTTTCTCTAAATTGACAGGAAATGAAATATATCTTGAGTCGTCATCTCGCCAGTTTCAGGACTTCAAATATTCATTATTTCCCCTTTCTCTGTTCACCAAACGGCAACGATGGAACTGCGTCAATTAGTCAACATGAAGCCTAATTTCTGAATTCGCTAGAAGAAATCAAAAAGTGGTCCCGTAATCGAGCCACGATTTTCATGTTGGGGATGAAAAATGTCTGGATACGAGAGGCGGCGTCAATATTGTGGGGGCGCCGCCCAATATATGCGGGGGCTCGGGGTTACTGCTAAAATAGTCGGTTGTATACGGCCCCCGACTGTACACCGCGGGTATACATGCATACGGCGGGGGCTCGCAATAAAACGATTCGGCGAAGGCCGAAAGCCTGCGACTGGCGCCAGAGCTCGGCGCCTCAACAACGGCCCCGACCGAATACGCGTTCAGAAACCCAAGCCAAAATATATCCCCCGGCAAGTGGGTGTATACTTGATAAGTAAGCTCATAATTTACAGAAAAGTACGAGCACTTTGTACCAGTAAATGTACGAGACTTCTCCAGCATTGTATTACGAAGGAGATAATTTGTAATTCAAATTCTTGTGTAATATGCGGGTTAATTTTTTGTTTTAAGGAGATGTTGTGTATGGCATATAACTTATTAAATTGTCGACTTCCTGTTGAGAATGGTAACCTGGTAAAAGAGAATTAGTGTTTTCGACTGGCATCGAGGGAAGCGCGAATCGGAAAAGCGATGATTCCAATAAGGTACGCGATTTGATTCCGGTTTTGAATTTGTACTTTGGCAATACGACGGTTCGAAATAACACTTCTGGAAACGCCGGGTAGAAGGCACCCCCCGTCGACCCCGACCTCAAAGGCCGAAACCAAATTGGACTCGTGGTAAAAAAAAACAGCCCTCCCGCTCTACGCTTTTTCCCGAATTTCGTTGGGTGGGGAAAATACATCGGCGCCAGGGGAAAATATCCTTCACAGGCCGAAAATAGGGAAGAGGCTCGGCGGGTCGAAAATTCTGACAGGTTTCCGCTTTGCGAAGACGGAAAATCTCCTTCTCCCTCCTCTCTCTCTCTCTCTCTATCTCTCTCTCAATTACTCGGGGCTTAAGAGCATCAAACGCCGCCTTCCGCCGTCCGCTTTCCCCCTCCTCCCTTCGCTTCCTCTCGAGGACGGCCCCGGCAATGGATAGAGACGTAGGGCGGGATTGGTACTGCAAATGTTTTATTAGCAATGTACCGCCCGATCGGCGGGAGTTGGTCCGCTTCATCATCTCGTATCCGGGCTCCTTAGACGCTTCAGATTCGGGTCACGTCCTATATTTTAAGGCAGATTGGGCTCCCTGCGCTATCTTGAAACAATTTTCCGTTGCGCGGAATTTCAGATATTTCGTATAATCGTCCTGGCATGCAGAGCACATCTTAGTTTAAATAGATTCGATAAAGTTGTAGACACGAAACTTTAGCAATGCAAAAATCATCCGAGCGAATAAGGTATAATTCTTTTCAAAGTTATCTAACGTCATTCCAGAATTAATTCTACATTCCTTTGTGACCAACAAAATTTTTATAATTATCAAATTGCACATCACTTACTGGATAATTATTTTACATAATAAGATAAGAAATCAGTGTATATTTTATCTCAAGATTTTACTAGATTGTTGAAATTTAGATACGCTACGAAATACCACTTAAATCTACGACTTTAATTAATAGATATTTTCATGTATTTCTTATTTATAATTGAACTCATTACATGTACAGCAATGTTAAATCCAGCATGTTTTACAATATTATTCGTAGCGATTTTGCTGTCTGTTCGAAATGTTTTCGGTGTGTACATATTTTAATTCACCGCCTTAAGAAAGACAACAGAGACAATGACTAAAGAAGAGTCAATTCTGGAGCCACTTCTAACCCAAAGCTCGTTTCCTATCTCGGCCCTCTCGTGTAAAAACCTTGCACGAGGCGCCTGTGTAGGAGAAGTTCTCGTTTACATTTTGCGGCAAATGATCTCAGAGAGCGGGGGAGTCGCGACTGAGTTCATCAACAATTTAAATTCCTCCACCCCCAGCCCAAATATTTGCCTCGACTCCATCCCACCCGCGACCCCCTTCACCAATCCAGAAAGCAAAGTCAATTATGTTTCTTTTGAAAAGTATTTTCCGACATTTTTTCCCACCAAAAAACCGAGAATCTTAATTTTTTTTTACGTTGCGGGGCTAACTCAAAAATTATTTTTTTTCGAACCGAGTTTTTATTTCCTCTCTCTCTTTTTTTTCATTTTACAGGCATTATTCTGAATAATTCATAGTGCGGCCGTTGAAGCGGGGTCCGGGCGCGGGGGGAAGAGGGACAACGCTAATAATATGTAAATTGAATCCACGCCGACTGGAGCCTGCGCCGCGAGGATATTTTGTATCCAAATGAATGTATAATGAAGTGTGGCGACTAGTGGCCCCCGAGAAGTATGCCTCCCCCGCCCCGGAGGAGGCAATGCCTCGTTAGTAGGGCCGAACGTTAATTCGTTTCGGTTATTTGGCGTTAAATTGAGAGGAAAGGAATCGGGAAAGGCCTGAGGGGGGGAAACAACGAATCGGCGGCCTTTCTTATCGGTCTGCTTTCACCGGTACAAGAGCCGGCCAAATGCCGACCCTTCCCACCCATTGGTACATAAATTATATAACTTAATTCTGTACGGTTGCGTGGAAATCACAGTAGTACGAATTGTTAAATAAAATTTGAGATTTTTACAGCACCCTTTTTCTAAAACTTTTTTATTTTGTACAATCAACATGAATGTTATAAGTACAAGTGCTGATTTTTTTTGCACATGTATTTCGTGATAAAAGGAACCACCCAAAGATGGCACTTTTCACACAAGAAAAATTATAGTCTAATGGTTAAGAAAATCTCTAGGCCATCGGCGTTTAAGCCGACGCGGGGGGGATAATGGATGGGTAAGAGAGGAAAGGGACTGAACGATAGGATTAGGATGAGGAGAAAGGTGGGAGTGGAACTTCAGGAACAGGGATTTGCGACTTCGTCGACTGTCGGTATTTTGAGGTCATGGTGGATTGTGTGGTTAGAAACTTACCAGGGAGCATTATGGATGGTACGAAGGACTGTAGGTTCGCGATGTTTCTGTCTCCTCTCGCTGGTTCGGTCTTTTGCTAGACAGGTTTCGGCCGCTCGCCATCTTCAGTAGCGGTGTTAGTCACTGTTAGCACTTTGGATGTTTTTTGGGCATCCTCACTGCACTGTCACTTCCACATGGTACGAAGGACTTTTGACTGGAATCTCTGGATGCGAGCGATGTTGGATGTCTCGGTGGAACCCCATACCGTATGTCCATGTCGGTTTAAGTATCGGTTTGTATATTGTCAGTTCGTTAATTTACGACGCGGTTATGACTGTCTTATGGCCAAATAGGTGACTGGAGACTGGTGACCAAAGTTTCGTTGAATATAATCAACGAAAATGATGATTAAGGGCATTATATATTCCTTTCCAGCTACCAGAATTTTGAGTGCAGGGAGGGTAGGGCGTAATGCGGAAGCCGGTTCAATCCCCGCGAGCGGGATTTACAGTCAGTCACGTTTTAACCGAAGTCAAACCCGGATGTGGTAACGTCGGGGGTTGGCGGGCGCCACTAAAATGCGGGGTTTATTACCCCCCGTATGGGCAACCTCGGGCCCGATGCTCCTCTTATTGCGCCGCAGTTAACAGTTAACCGGGCGATAAATCGAGACCGGTTTTTACGCGGCAGTTTCCAAACCGCCTACTGTTAATCTCAACGAACGTACCCAGTCGTTAAATCTGCCTAAACTCTAAAACGTTGAGACACAACGCGGTATTTTTCGCGAGGAAATTAGACCTATATAACCCACGTTGTATGCGACTAAAAAATATATAATACAATGTTCCTTGTGATTATGTTCAATGGTACTTTATTTTTACAAATACCCTTTCCAGAGTTAGCAGTAATTTAGAAGACGAGACGCATCTCCCGTTAACAATAGCAAATTCGATTTTTCGAAACCTCCCGGATCACCAAATGACAGGTATCTTGAAGTCTTTATTTCTGTCACTTATTTTCCAGAATTGTATTACTGTTATTAGCATCATCCGAAATCCTAGTAAACATCTCACTAGTAGTAAACACTTCCTATTCCAGGAATCATCGGAATCTTGGTCCACCCAATTTCTTTTTCATTCCCAAACTTAATTCCCTATAATACAAATTCAATGGGATATACTTGGTATTCTTCGTTGATTTCAACGATTAAATGATAACATCCAGACATATATTGAAGTGAAAAATAGAGAATTCAATTTCGTAGGAAGATTTCCCAGAAGGACGGGATAAGTATTATATTCCGAAAGGTTTCTTGAAGTTTCTTTTAATTTTTTCACTCGTTTTCCAGAAGTGTATGTCTAATTGTTATTAGCAGCATCCGAAATCGTAGTAAACATTCCAGTAGTAGTAAACATTTCCTATTCCAGGAATCATCGGAATCATGGTCCACCCTATTAATTTTTCATTTCCAATCTTAATTTAATATATTATAAATCTAATCGTATCTACTTTATATTTTTCGTTAATTTCAACCTTATATTTTAATTATTGAATGACAACATTCAGAAAAATATCCTAAAATATTTTATAACTTTTTGTGGAGAAGTAATATGCGTATAATTATATCTATATTGGTTGTTAATTTTAAATAATGATTATAATTATAGAGTGTAAAATGACGATAAACGCTTAATAAATTCTTTATAAATCGGGTCTTATAAATTTTAACGATTAAATGATAACCTCTACAGACAAATATTGAATTAACAATTAGTGTATTCGGCGCGTCATATTTCTCCAATTTTCCTTTCGGGGTCTGAGGCGCCTAGATTGGACAGAGGGTTGGATAAGGGAGCCGGGGATGGTATCTGCGTGCGGGCAATTGATAACAATTAGAGCGGTCCTAACTCGCAGCCATCCCTCCGCCCCCACCCCACCCCCACTGATGGACTGGGACCCCGTCCACGATTATTCCCGCTAATCAGAGGGTGAATTGTAGCCGTGCGTGATAAACACGGGGTGGGGGATGAGGTCGATGTTTGGCAGATGGGTATCCGTAGCGCGCCCTACATCCCCCCAATTCGTGTACGGCCCAACGGTGGGGGGCATTATGTTTAATTTCTCTTAACAATAAAGTTTGTTAACCTCCGGTCTCGATATAAAACTCACTCGACCCTTATACTAGACCGGTTTAGGCTTCTCTAAATCTACAGTGACTTTCCTACAGTTGATTGGAAACAGAACCTGAGAATGAGACACCAAACAGGAATCCTGAAGTTTTTATTTCGTTCAATTATTTTTTTTAATAATAATTACTAGTAGCATCCGAAAACGTAATAAACATTTTACTAGTAAACACTTCTGTGCTTACAAAATTTAGAAATTCTAGTCCGAGTCCATAGAATATAAATCCAATCCAGACATATGTACTAAATTATTTGCTGAGCTTTAATGGAACAAGAGTTTGCACTATTGTTATGTGTATATTGCCTGATAATTTTAAATAATACTATAACAAAGTGTAATGTGTTCAGTTGGTACATATATTCAGTTAATCAATAGAATATAATTTGAGACTTTGTCGCGGCCAAGTCTGTAAGGTCCTTTGCGAACCGGCTCGAGGTTAATTAAAGAAATTGGGGAGGGGCGCCGCCCCCGCCCTCGCCCCGAATAAAAGGGAGGGCGGCGAGAAACCCGGGGCTAATTTATTCGGAAAAGTCGCTTTGTCGTCCCCCGAGCCCCGGGGGGGGGCGGTTTAGCCGGCGATGGGGGCGCGTAACGAATTGTCTGCTCAGCCCCCGGCGTGCGAGTCCTAGCTGGCCCCTCATCCCTGTCTACTTAACGCCGACATCCCTTTCATAGGGCGGCGGTTAGCGCCTTTCGGGGCTTTGAACCCGCTCCAGACACGAAGCGTCTAGAATAGACCCCCGACTCTGATAAGGAAATATGCGGTCACCTACCATTTTGTTTCTATTAATTTTTATTTTGTACAATCAACCTGAATGTTATAAGTACAAGTGCTGACTTTTATTTTGGACTGGGGGGATAATGGATGGGTAAGAGAGGAAAGGGACTGAACGAGTGGATTAGGATGAGGAGAAAGGCGGGAGTGGAACTTCAGGAACCGGGATTTTGCGACTTCGTCGACTGTCGGTATGTTGAGGTCATGGTTGATTGTGTGGTTAGAAACATACCGTAGAAATCTTTGGATGTGAGCGATGTCGGATGTCTCGGTGGAACCCCAAAGCTCTATACCGTATGTCCATGTCGGTTTAAGTATTGCTTTGTAAATTGTCAGTTTTTTACTTAAGGTCAATTTTGATGTCAGTTTTAGTAATGACCTTAAGAGTCCAAATTTTCTGTTTAAGGCGATTCTTCAGAGTCGTTTGTCCAGGTGGGGCCCAAGATAGCGAATCTGCTGTTGGGTGGGAATTGGTGTGTCATTAAAATAGACGTTAGGACAGTGCGGTCACCTACCAAAGATAGAAACGTATTAGTGTAATGAATCAATTTCCATAGGGTTACTTCTCAGATATATTTATAATTCATCTAATTATAAAATCATTTTATTTTCGAAATATTTAATTTCAGATTACTGGAACCGGAATGTCGGTATATTTTTTACACTCTATGAATACACTAATCAAACTTACAAACCGCGTTACGGGTTCCGAGTTATAAATTGCAACGCCCGCCGGTGGAGTATGCGTGTTGACGGTGTTTATAATATAGGTGAGTGGCTGCGGGATATGAAGGCTTTTACGGGCCGCGGCTCTGCTCCTCTCTAACAACTTGTAAATTGAATTTTCCGTCTAGCTGGGCGGGGGAGGCACAATGGGCATTGTGCTCGCCCCAGGAAGACCAGGAAATACTTTAATAAGCGGCTGCCATCTTACCTCTCGTGAGCTTCAACATTTTTCCCCACCCCTTCCTCCCCCGCACCCCTAAGCTTCATAACATCAATATTGGGCCGCGGCATAACTGCTCCACGCATTTCATAAGTCGGCCCTGCTATCGTATCGCCCTACCCCATACCGGGGGTAGCATCCCCCGTGGTCGTATCCCTGGCTTCTGAATCCTTCATCGCGGTACATCCCTTATACGATGGAGCTATAATTTTCAACGGCTATAATTTACACACTGCTCGCTCCGAAACGTCCTTCGGCGACCGGACACTAACTTGGTGGTTCTGTAAAATATTTTCGCGTCAAACTCTAGAAGTACCCTTTTGACGAAGTAGCAATAAAAAAAACCTTAGTAGTAACAACAATTTTAATGAGTTTTCAAAAATCTGATAAAAGGAAACGCCGTCAGTTATACCAAATACAGTTTAAAAACATTGTAAAAAATTTTCATACAAAACGAATTATTTTGTCGAGGATTTCTCATAATATTTTCCTACTTTTTATGTCACGTTCAGTGTGTAAACGCTGCAATAATTAACATAACATTTGAAAAAAGAAACCTAGATATTTGACCATAACATGCCTTAATTCAGTTCAGAGACTTTTATTTAGGCAATATTTCAGAAACAGAAGATAAAAAGAATGCGACATTTTTTCTGAAATCGTTCACTTTATAGGATTAATAATTTTATTCATGACCGAAATTATGAAGCTTAAATGATAAATCATTCGTCATGAAATATATAGTCTAGTACTAATATGGTAACTCTTCCTATTTGATTCAACAACCGAAATATGAACAGTGAAACTTGTTTTATTTACGTTGCAAATAAAGGCCATTATAAATCTCGAATACGGAATACGAAAAATGCTTCTGTTAATATTCATGCCATAAGAAAAAAATACAAGTTGCTTCCGCCACCCTAAACCAACTATTACTTCAAGCTGAAAACAATATCCTCCTGAACGGGGGGAAATTAAATTTAAATTTATAATTCAATCGAAGGGGGCGCCCCATTATTAAAACAGGAAGCCATCCGCTCGAGTGATCGATATTTCCCCGATGAAAATTTCGTTAAAGCCAACACGCCGAAACCCAACTTTCTGAAACGGGGCCCGATACTCTCTTATGCATGTAATTACTCCTTATGTTGTAATAACCCTTCCCCGTACGGTCACCCTCCTCCCCCCCGGTCACGGATGGAATATACTGCCGGTTTTCATCCGAAACTTCGTATTAATTTAGAGCAACCCGGCCGGGGCCCACTTCCGTGTTTGCCCTATCGTAATGTATATTAATTCGTAGGGCAAATATTTGGAACGTCCCACGCCCCCTTTCACGAGAGGCTGAGGGTAGAACCTGTAGAGGTTTGATGGGGATGAGGCAGACAGACGCCTTCCAGTGTTAGTTTAGTTAGGGGATGATGGGAGGGGGCGAGCGAGGGTGCGGGCGAACGTTTACCCATCTAATTAAGGTTCCGATTGGAGCAAAGCTTGCTCGGGAGAGTTCCGGAATTATATTGAGAGAATTAAATCTACGAAAAACTGCGGTAGACGTTCAAATAACTCGTTTTATACTCTTATTTTCCTGGGAAAATACTGTCTGTATAACCTGAAAACAGGGAAGAGTGGTAGAATTCTATATTAACGTAGAGCAGGGAATTACATCCATAAAAGATTCAGATAATATCAGAACCCATTGAAATACTGATATTTCTTCAATAAGACATGGGTTAATCAACCTAGTTGTGGAGCGGTGACAAATTTAATCTCCCCAACTAGTTGATTTATTCATTTCACTAATACTTGCTCGTTAAGATGGTTGAAGACCAAGCATTATTATTATTTGAATTTCATATAAAATTTAATTTAAATGAGCTCCAAACTTATATCTACCGTATGATTGTCAGGTTGAAATAAAAATCTTATTTAATAAATACGTAATGTACCTAAAATCTTTTTCTCTCCTAATTTCTGTATACACGAATGCCAATTCGCGCTATATAAATAATGAAAAAAAACTAAAACTAATAGAGAACCATTTATATAGGGTCAGTAGTCCGGTTGATCCACTATGCGTTATTCAATTACTTTATGAAAATCTCGCCGTGAACAGATGTCGATCCTGCTTTATCCTGAAGACCGGTCCTGTGTTCTACTAACAAGGCTACGTAAATTTGCAGGTTACTCTTGAGAAAAATATAATAAAAAAACTCGAATCCTCTTTTCAGCGAAGCGATTTACGGCCTGGCTCGGGCCCAGATAGCGCGTCACGGCTTTGCCTGATTTACGTCCTCGCGGAAGGAATTTTCCTTTTTTTTATTTTAATTTTTAATTGTTTACGGCGAACGCGAAAAAAATGGTCGGACAGAATCGCAGGAACGGGGAGAGAAAAAAAACGTCGGGGTGAAAAATGCGAGGAAGCGTGCGAGGTCGACGACACCCCCGCCGCCCACAACAACAACAACAACCCCCAAACGTGTCTGGACCGGACAGTCTGAATTGGGCCGAAATTCACGCCTCCGTTTCTTCTGAAATGACCCCAAGCATTTCAGCCAGACTGTTCGGTCCGAATATACCTCGGTGACAAGAGGAATTTCAACAAGTCCGCGTGTAGTCCAGAAATGATCACTTCGGCGCTACACATTTGCTCGACAGCTCATTGCAGTAAAAATTCTGATATAATACTTCCTAGATTGAAGATATTTAAATCGTTCGCTACCAAACGTCACGTATATGTGACACAGCTTTTTTTTACCACAGCCCAACGTCACACATATGTGACAGATAATTTACAAAGGCATGTTTGAACATGTTGAGTATTGAACAAAATTGTTAAGTTCTAAAAGTGGAAAATAAAGTCTGTACTCGGTCCGCTCTCGCATTAGATTATTTAGAGTTTAGCAGGTTTAGTGAAATTAACAGGCAATAAGTTAAATTTAAAAAGGAAAAGATTTTTCGAAGCAAAATTATTAAAATTGTTATGTAAGTAGTTAGATATAAGCGACCTATAAAAATTATTATTACATTTAATATTTTTTAACAGAAACATATCTCTCAACAAAATGATGAATTTTCGTAAAATAAAATGAATTTCGTGTCGATAAATTGTATTTATATTTTTTTGTCTTATAATCAATTTCTTCTAATTTAATGTGACACATATATGTGACACGTGGGCTACAGCGTTTGGTTTTTATCTACAGCCCAGCGTCACATATTTGTGTCAGTTTAAAAGAATACTTATTTTACTTTTTTAGACTGTTCTAAATACACACACATAAAATCTATTCCAATTGATTTCATATAATCGCGAAAAAAATCTTAGGCTATGGTGGATGTTTTCTCCAGAAGACCCTGTTAGCGAACTGGTTATGGTTAATAAATTGTAATAGTAATATTAAATCTTTGGAGACAATTTCAGAATTTAACGTTTAAGCGATCTCACCGGAAGCCATTCAGTGATACTAGTGACAATTGAAGTTTTTTAGTACTCAAATTCATGATTAGCGCCCGAGTTTAAAATGGGACGTGGCTCATTGAAGCACGTCAACACGTCAGTTCAATTGGTAGACGCGTTTCAAGTTTGAACGCTTAGGACGGAGAGGTGTGACGTATCGGATTGCCTTCACCGGGTAACGTCATCGGACGTCAACTCCAGGTTAATCTGCCCTCAGCGTCACGTTTCATACCCTCGTCACGGCTTCTCGTCTTTCGCCTCCAGTACCCAACCAATGAGAAAGACCTTAAGAGCTATCGGTTCGGGTACAGCGGAAATATAAGCCCCCCCCCACCACGATTTTCGTCCGGGAATGTTAAATATCCACTGCGCACCACATACAGAAAAATTACAAACCAACTTACATAAGGATTTTCGTTATCCCCATGGCAACCGAGAAAGCATTGGCGATAAAAAAAAATCCTCAGTTTCATCACAATCCCCGGCTGTCTTCCTTTATCTAAATACCATCAATTGCCGAGGAAGCCCATTGTGCCGAAGAGTTTCCCAGAACTTTTCAGCCACCCCGGGCCTTATTCAACTCGGCTACTATTTTAACCCCCAATTTCTCGCGAAGTTTATCGCCGCCCGACTCATCGATAATTTATAGCCAATTGAATTACAACATAAGAAAGGCCGAAGGTAGATAACATCGAATTTAATAACTTGGGCACAGAGTCAATAAAACTCCCCCCACCCCCTACCCCCAGTAGGATTAATATAATCTCGCCTCTATCTGAGAGCGACCGGTTGAAAACTTTCTTTCATCCTTCCCCTTCAGAAGTGAAATTAGGATTAATTTGTCCTTTCCCGTTTTTACAGTAAGGAAGGAGAGAAAAAAAGAGTTGGACGGGGGATGGGGTAAGGTCCCTTCATTTCTTCTTTATTTAATTTGGACGACATCTGACGCCCGACGTTAAACGCTAATTAAAAATCATTTCCGACCCCGCCACCCCCACCCCACAACGCAGAAAGGAGCGAACGAAAAAAAGAAGTTTTGACCGGTTAGGAAAAAAAGAAAGCGACTCCATTAAGCAAAAAAACACTCGAAACGTTGCCCGATTCGTGATAAAAAAATTCGTTGTGTCCCGTCCGTTGTCTTAATTCTTGAGAAAGTGAATTATCAGTTAGGGCGAGTGACCTGGTAATTCTTCGTAACAGATGGTTCTCGCCGGTAACTGAATTTTAATCACTGTCACCTTTCTTAGGAATCACGGAGGGGACAACAAAAGCAAAAATAAAAGCCTTCTGACAAAGTAAAAAATAGCTTGTTGTGAGCCAAAATGCAGAATAGATATTTTTATTTGATTCTCCATTCTGGCATTTGCTAGATTTCAGCTCTCAATACTGGCTGCTGCAACTGCCTCATCAACCTCTCGCCCAGAACTGACTCATTGGCCCATTCCCGCCCTCAGCTTCCTCTCTCGAATCTCACAGTGGCTGAGGGAACCTCGAAGAGGAAAAACCCGTCCAGAGAGAGAGTGGACCGTTGGGATATTATTAACAGTCGATGAAATTATAAATGTTTGTAATAAGTGTTTCCAAAGTATAAAGTACTTTGTCTAAATCTATCCCATTTGTTACATTATTGAATCCACGATAACAAAACCGACATTTCTGCCTCAGTCGTTTCTGTTAATATCGATGAACGGATGATACACTGATTTCAAATAGTCTTTGATATAATAATTTATTTGCCCCAAGTGTTTAATCACCCGGAATCCCCATACCCGACTCAAAGGAATCGACTTAAACCGAAAATTTGGACTTTTAAGACCATTACTAAAACGGACATCAAAAGTGACCTTAAGTAACAAACTGACAATATACAAAGCGATACTTAAACTGACGTGGTATAGAACTATGGGGTTTCTAGCCACACAATCCACCATGACCTCAACATACCGACAGTCCCTTTCCTCTCTTACCCATCTATTATCCCCCCCCCCAACATTCAATGTTGATTGTACAAAATAAAAACAAGGTTAAAAAAAGTGTTCAATGGTTTTATTCATTTTTGAAAATTTTAACAATATCAATTTGGTAACTTCCGTAAAATGAAGCTCATAAATGTTAAGTTAATAAATGGATGCTGGAGAATACGAACGGGAGACTAAAAAACTCATACTTGGCCCAGGTTTGAGTTCGCATTCCGACGGCGATAGTCGGAAAAAACCCCGAGGTATTTCCGAACACGCTCGGCGGGATCCGAAAAAGATATTCTGCTCCGCTTCCTTTTTTCACTTTATCTCTTAAAAGCACTTATTGCTTTCTGCCCTTCGCTGCCGGGTGGTGGGGGGCGGTGGGGTTAGGGATAGTGTATTACACAGACGGCATAAATAATTCCGCACGTCGGGGGCCTCCCACCGCCGCGTTGAAACATCCCTCCATGCCGCCCTTCCTTTTTATTTCGCCTTCAGGACTCCTTTTGTAAACTCCGGGGCCAATTCGAGGCGGAACCTCTCGCCAAATCGAATTGCAAACCCTTACCGGCTCCGGCCGGCAGTGGATGGGATATTCCAATTACGGCAAGTTTTCCACTTTGCCGATCGATTTACCTTGTTATGCGTAAAACTGATCGTGACCTCATTCCTGAAGTGGTTACCCTCCGTATGACTTACTAAAATAGTACTTACTCCTGACTTATATTCAATTTGATTTATGATAATAGTTAAGAATGACAAGAAACAATTCACTTCAGATAATAATTCGCATACGTACGTTTAGAACAAATGCGAACTCAAATTAGAACTCTGAGATGATACTGAGCGTATTCCCTTCACATTAAATGAGTTCTACAGTGAAATAAAAGGCTTTCTTAAAGAAAAATCCTGATGTTGAAAATAATAACGAAGGAAAGAGTGAAAGTTAAAGGAAAAGTACGGTTATAGGGATTAAATTAGACAGTATTATTGATTGACGACCTATATGAGAGAAGCAACAAATTGGACGGACGGAGAAGGTTGGTGGAGCGGGGGCCGTGGATCCCTTCCTCCCTTTATAGTGATTTACGATCCTATCTTTGATTTATCGCTCTTGGGTATGATACTATTCATTACGGCCACATACGCGAAAGACCCTCGGGCCATTTGTGAAATACCTGACTTTTATTCGCTTTTAGTTTAAAAGAATAAACTGGCCCGGATTGAAATTCTCAAGAATCGATTTAACGACAATAGAAAAGTCGGGTCATTTTTCGTGACTTTCTTGCGAATGAGTGTTTGCAGAAAAATTCGCGGACTTTTAGATTTATATCACAGTCGATCGAAAGTTATTGAAAGAAAGAAATACCGTTGAATGTCGACTGCATATTATCCCCGCATAAATAACGCAGCAAAAAGTTCCAAAAAAAAAGGTGCAACTGTTAATGAAATTATAATATGTAATTGACGCGTTGCATTACGTTTAAATCTATTTTAAAACTAATAACAACTCGTTGATAATTAAAGTCCGAGACGGGATCGATATTGCGATATTTAATAATGTTTTGCCCTCCGACCCCCCGCATGCTAAGGGGGTGGAACTATTAAAGGCCCTCGAGAAAGGGGAGACGTCGCCTATAATACGGGTTCTGTGTGTGCGTGTCGGTGGGCACTGGGGTGGAGGTTCGACAATTATTTTGTAACAAAGCGAACACAAGAGCGACTACAGTGTTGCGTGCGCCTGTGTGTGTGAGGGTGGAGTGGGGGTGAAATGGTGGCGAGCGGGACGGAGAACGAAGGGATGAAAGAGAGGAAATAGCTTGTTGCTTTGGAGGCGACAAATTGGTGTGCCGGGGTGGTGGTTACACGTGTGTGCTAAACAGGAAGGAAAAGCCACCGACGTTAGGGGGCGTCAAAGGGAACCGACTGTACACGCAGGAGAGAGTGATAGAACGAGAAAAACGGAGGAGAGAGAGAGAGGAGAGAGAGAAACAGAGAGAACGATGGAGAGTGGGTGAGAGAGAGAGAGAGGTTACAAAAGCTCTCACCGTACCCTGTAAGTAGAACCGGAGCGTGGAGATACCATTCTTCAAAACTTGACGTTACTGCCAACATCTGAGTCTTAAGGCAACCTTTTACAAATGGACGCTCCTTCCTGAAGCAGTTCCAAATCGTAATTGATTGTACGGGACAATCGGAAACCGGACGTTCCTGGAAATTAAGTTACTGAAAAGTACGAAAAACGCATTTGTTGAATAACCGCTTTATAACTTATGCTGTTCCCGATATAATTCCCGGAATATTTCATTTAAAATGTGAAAACCGAATAGAACATTATATAATTTGTTGTCAGTTTGAGATTGGGAGGACATTTTCGGCGAAATGATTCATCGCCATCCGCAACCTACTACTCGCGTTCAATTGTGTCCCACAAATAAAAACGTATTTCTACTTTGAAACGGGAGTAAAATCATTCCTGACTGAGATACGCCGTTAGGAATCATTTGTAGTCGAGCAGCTAAAGGTATATTGTTCGCTGGAAAAAGGAAAACTACAATTCATCCGCTAAGCAGTAATGAAAGGCAATGTCAACAAATTGCCAACAATGACCGGTTATCAGAAAAAAGTATGAAAGATGCTCCTCAAAACATTCAAATATTTGTTGATAGATTCCCATATCTATATTAACATTATACATATTTACGGACTGCTACAGGCGAAAAGAATGATTTTAATTGTCTACGTTTGAAGCATTTATGCACAGATATGTTCTTTGCGTGAACCGAGTATAAATTAATGGCTAAATTTATTACCGCAGATTTCGTGTGTTTCTGTCTCCTCTCGCTCAATTTCACAATAAACGTTTTATTTTCAGTGAGGCAATGTTTATTTAATATTTAGCCTTAAAGTACTTATAACCTTACAATTTTATGCAAGAAACAAGGAAATATTGCATATTGTTCCACCAGAATAACGTCAACCTATAGAATGTACTTTTTTTTACTCTTTTTTACTGAATGTACACATTTTTCTTCAACATCCAAATTTTGAATCCAGTTTAACCAACAAATGTTTCTCTGGTAAAGAAAAATTATATTTGAATTCCAGCTAATGTACGGGGCCCCTAATACTAACCCGCATAACAGAGGTGTATTGCGGGTTTGGTATTGGAGCCGCCGTAAAGTCAATTAATTAAAATACATTTAATTTTTAATGTAAAATATTCGTGATTCCAACGTTATTAGAACAATTAAAATATTAATCAACGCAGAATTGAAAACAATGATATAATTTTTTTTTTAATTTGAATACCGGTAACACGTACCACTGATGGATTAAATACTGAAACCATGACAGACTAACACCGCTACTGAAGATGGTCTAGCAAAACACCAAACCAGCGAGAGGAGACAGAAAATAGTGTAGTTTAAGCTAAATTTATTATTTAACCCAGCTTTAGCACAGGTATCAGTCTGTAAACGTTTTCAGTCTTCTATTAAAGTTCGCATTTTATACTTGGACTTGTATATTTCGGTGAGACGCCCGATATATAAGGAGTGATGATTTTAATGGGGAACATTTCACCTCACTTTGGAGACAATATCCTTGCACGGTATCAGTGCATTAACGGGAATTTCCCGAAATTCCGAGCTTCCCGGAATCGGGTAGCCAAGTTCGTGGGCGAGCACCGCGGCTGGCTGAGGCATCGATCGCGGTTTACGGTGTCGGGTTCGGAGTTGCGGAAACGGTTACCCTCGGAGACGTGGCGGTTGTTAGGGCCGAGTTTCAACTCCTGGAAAGAGGGACTGTCGGCGACAGCTCGGACCCCCCCTCCCACCAATTACCAACTTTCTCCGCCGGTTCCTCTCTCTCTCTCAACATAGGGAACTCCCAGTCTTAATCTGAAATAAAGGCGCCAATACGCCCTGCCAAAGATACGAGTTGCCACGCCTCCGATAAAGGCCTTACCACACGTCCCAACCGTAGAAAACATCCAGCGGCCAAGGCCCAACCTTATTATATTGGGTTGACAACTAAGTAATTGCGGATTTCACCAACAAGTGGCGTTGTACATATTTTTAAGTACGTCAACATCTTTGCACAGATAAAATTCTTCGATACCTTATTATTTTGGTCCCCTCCAAACATTCGGTATCAAAATTACATTGACCAGTCGAATTGTGCGTGTGCGTATAAAGCTAAAACACGGTGAACCATAGTGAGCATTTCTGTCACATTTTGCTTTTTATTTTCGCAAAGGTACGGTGATGAAGCCTTAAAAGAACGGCAGTGTCAATACTGGTTCGCGAAATTCCGGTCGGGGGATTTTTCATTAAAAGATGAGGAGCGCTCTGGACGCCCAGTGGAGGTAGATGATGACCAAATAAAGGCCATTATCGATTCGGATCGCCATAGTTCAACAAGGGACATTGCAGAGAAAATGAATGTATCTTATACGTGCATTCAAAACCATCCACGGCTTATCTGTGCAAAGATGTTGACGTACTTAAAAATATGTACAACGCCACTTGTTGGTGAAATCCGCAATTACTTAGTTGTCAACCCAATAGATTGTTCCCATAGTTTAAAGTTTCCCTTTATTTGATGCAACCTATGTATCCTCTAATTGAAACACGTCCAGTTTGGAGCGTACTCTTATTTTGCCCGGAAATACGTCACGGAAGGTTAGGACGAAAGTGGACATCGTAGAAAGTATGCAGGGAGCGAATAAAGCCGTCAATAACAAACCTTTAAAAAATACCCCTTTCTTGCGTAATCTAGGCTGGAACCGGCAGAATAAAGGCGTCGATATTTTTTTTTACGTTTTTCTTTCCCATATTGGTATAGCACAACTACAATTTTTAGATTGTATCTAGTGACAGTGCTCTAACTTTACACTCACTCACTGAACTCTCGAGAGAGAAGCCATCCAATGATGGTACTCCCGCTCCTGCCCTTACTCAGGTCGTAAGGAAATCGCGTGGCCATCTCCGCTTTAGGCGAAGCACGGGATTTTCGGGAAGGTGAAGCGAGGAAAGTTGTCGAATTAAGGGATTGGAACGAAGGGATAATTTGGAATGGAAGGATTTATACCGGGAAGCCGCTAATTCTCGAACGAACGGGACTTTTAGGTCATTGTGGATTATTCTGTTAGAGACATACGGTGGGGCGTTGGTAATTTTTCGAAGAATTATGGATTGCAAGGATTGGAGTCTGTAAGAATTAGACGGCTCGGTGGATCCCCACAGGTCGATTCCATAGGTTTCAGTACGCAGTTGTAAATTAATAATTTGTTTGAGAGTGATAGTTTAGATCTGTAGTCGAGGAGTTTTAGTAATAATTTGTAGCGTCGTTTCTGTACGTTTCAGTCTTGTATATGGGTTCCATGTCCATCTTCTGTCTAAGAGTAGTCCCAGGTACCGCACTTGATTGCGTCGATATTTGAATGAAAGGTTATGACTCGGTCCTTTCCGAACCGTAACATTTTTGTCAGCACAACTGTACTGAAAATCCCGCGCCTCATTATGATACGGGATTTAGCTGTCCCGCCAGCCGGGTCAATTGAGTACGTCGCGCCCACTCTATACCGGGCGGCGGCCCATATACCGCCGGGATACTGCGGGTTGTATATTTTTTAATCGCATTAGCAGCGAAGCCCTCCAGAAATTAAACCCTCCGGGGTTGGGGGGGGGCCAACTGCACTTAACCGCGTTAAACCCTGATTGCATTATGCGTCCGTAGGCCGAGCCGCGGAATAATGAGGTGCGGGGGGTGATTGGAACGTGTTAAGCGCGAATTTTGTCGGCCGGGGGCGGGATTCCAGTTGACGGGTCGTTCGGCGGTGGGGCGTGCGCGCGTGTGCGGGCCAAACGTGATATAAATACAGGGCGGGGGTAGGGTGCGCTCTTGGCGTCGGTGCGACATTGTACGCCCGCTATGCATATTAGTATGAGAGCCCACGCCCCCGGTATAAACCAGGTAGTCGCACGCACGGCCCACTAATGAAATTCCGGCTCACGCCCCTCTGGACACGGTGGGGGCAATTTCTCTTGCTCTTATTTTGACAAATTATTTCGGAACGGATCGGCAATTTGCCAGTGCGTATAAAACGAATAGTACTTCAAGATAACACGCACATATAAAACTAGTAGTTTAGAATACCTGTTTTGTGGTCTGCGAAGTGCGATATCCGTGAAGTGAATTCCCTACAGCGGGGAAGAAAAAACACTAAAACTGAATAAAAAAAAGCGTGATGGATAATTTGTCCCCCATTAAAATGATCACTCTTTATATATCGGGCGTCTCACCAAAGTGTTTCTTCAGGAACAAACTATTTCACCGAAATATACAAGGCCAAGTATAAAATGCGAACTTTAATAGAAGACTTTTATAGACTGATAACTGGACTAAAGCTGCGTTAAATAATAAATTTAGCTTAAAATACCTGTTCTGTGGTCTGCGAGGGGTTGGAATACTAGATTTCGCGTGTTTCTGTCTCCTCTCGCTGGTTTGGTGTTTTGCTGGACAGGTTTCGGCTGCTCGCCATCTTCAGTAGCGGTGTTAGCCAATTTTGGCACTTGTCCTGTGCCACAACATGGCAAAAACCAGCGAGAGGAGACAGGAACACACGAAATTTACGGTACATAACTATTCATTTTTAATATTCCGTAATTTTAGGCCATAAACAATATTTGAAAAGCAGGAATTGGAATAATTACTAACTTCCGGGAAGATCTCTTAGTGGTGTGAGGAGAAGCAGGTGATGACCGAAATCGTTTCGGTCATAGCTTTTAATCCCATCATGAATATAGATTCTAATTTTCTCTACTAAAGTAACCAGTTGATTAATAAACAGGAGTTGAGCTATTAAGATCGAATGGACAGTTGAAGAAATTGGCCGCCATTATTGGGGGCCCCGAAACGGCGCCGTTTCTATTACTTTAATCCTAAGTCGGCCCCCTTCAGGATTATGACAGCGCCTAAGTCCCAGTTGATGACTCGGCCTTATTCCATTTTCCCGGCGGTAAGCCACTTCCCCGATCCGAAGTTTTGCGAATTACACCGGTGATGGATAGAATGCCCGGTACGGAGTTCGGGCTACTGAAGACTCACGGAGCGTCACCGCTGGGGGAGGGGGCTTTTTTCAGGGATTTACATTACTGCAGTCGCACAGCACCGATATTCCAGCGCCGACGGCGGATTTATCCGATACTCCGAGACCGAATGCAATAGCATCCTTCGAGCACAAAGTGGGGAAATAGGTCTTTTCTCAGTGCCCCCACGTGTGTCTATTACTACCAATAAATTTCAGTCAATTTATTTCATCTAGTCGAACTAACTCAACCGGATAAAGAACACAATTCAGCGGATTTAGATGTTAATACTACATAACTGACATCCCCAAACCTTACTGGTACCTGAAAAGGAAGTGACCAAGTGATTTAAGCATACAATAAAATAAATTTAAAAAAAAAGGAAGGAAAGCCAGTACAGAATGCAGACATACGGACAGAATAAATCCATACAAACAATCATACAAAGTTTGAAGACACATTTTCGTTTCGTTCTAATTTTTTAACAAGAATATATGTAAAATCATCCTCTAATTTAGAGTATAAAACAATAATATGCGGAAATAATGTAGAGTAATTATTAATTTGCGGAAGAAAATGGAGTAATATAACTGGCGAGGAATTTATTTTGTCTAGCAATTTCAAAATAAAAATTCTAATAATTTATTGTTAATCTATCCTAGTTAATGTTATATTTTTAAAGAAATAAAATCGCCAACGCGTTCTGCTTATCGTATACTGAGCTCAGCGTTTCCAAAACGGGACACGAAACAGGGAATGGAATTAGGAATTGCGAGGGCTGGCGAGAGGGTAATAGGAAAACGAGAAAAAGATTCGAGAGCTGCGACAGTGGGGTGAGAGGCCTGCCCGGTTTATTAGGGGCTCGTAAACGCGTGTAAACCTCCCCCTCCCTTCGATGGAGCTCTTCAGGAGGGCATTTTATTGAGAAACGCTCGGGGCTCTCGGGGGTGGGGTTGGTGGGGGCGGGGGCCCTTCCACGTCGCCTCCCATAAAGAATTCAAACTGCGAAACTTTATTAGGGTAATACTCGTTAGCGTTAAGGGCCGTGCGGATGATGGGGGGTGGAGGGCGGGACAGTTATCAAAACTGGGTGGCTACCTCCCTTCCCCACTGAAAGTAATAGCTCAAAGTAGGAGAAATAACCCATTAGCCGGTTGTGTAGGAGTCGGGGAAGCCCCCGGAATTACAGTCGTCAACATGGCCGCCTCCAACCTTTGATGTCCACCGGGAGGGGGGGGCCCACCATTAAGTCGGTAACGGCCCGCCTCTTTATTTTAAAATTTATCGCCGGAGTTTAATATTTACGTTCAGGGCGTAGGCCCGTACATTTGTCCTTTTTTAAAAGCCCCCCCGCCCCCGCACCCAAAATTCGGAGTACGATTCTCAGTTTCACAGCACATCGTGTTCACCACAAATGCGAATTCATGCCTCGTTTATTTCGTTTAAGCTAGTTAGGATCGATACAATTTAAAAGTGCCGTACATCCGTAACCGTCAGACTATCAAATGCAAACGGTTTCATTTTCTCCCGAACGCACTTTCGGCGTATTGAGTTAGACGCGCCCGTCTCGGGTTGACGTTGACAGCGGGTACTAAGCCGCGGCGTCAGCAGAGGCTTACACAGATTAGGGAGGCGGCGATTACGCGTTGGAGGGAAATTAATGGTTGCCTAACGTGCGAATCATTAGGTAAGTTAGAAGTCAGCCCCGCCCGCTTAGTTAATTCATCTCCCTGTCTTCAACTTCAAGACCTATTTTATATTTTTCAACGACGGCTCACTTTACAGTAAGCTGAGTGAACTCGCATTTGAGTTGAAAACGTCCATTTGTCATACTAATGGCTGTCTGCCACCGCTAGCCGGAATAAACAATTTAGGCTCTTCGCCATTTATAGTACTAGAAATGAATATTCCTGTCGTTCGTAACCAACTAAAACTATTTAAGAACAGATCAGTATAATGCAATTGTGGTCAGTAAATTATTTTATTCTTTAAGCCTAACTTAAAGGATTCCTGGAGGCTGATGGGAAAGCGGTATGTACTTTAATTTTAGAAATACTGATTTCCGAAGGCTGAAAAGAGATGCGCATTCCAATCGGGAGGACAGAAGGGACTGGAAGTTATCACAATTAGACGGTATAAACAGCGTTCGTCGGATAACAATAACTATCGAAGTTGGGAAGGAAGTTGGCGAAACGGGCTATGATTAAGCCCCCGGTCTCGGGTTACTCCCCCCTCTGCGAAGTTCCCAAACCTCCCAAACAACGATAACATCCTCCTCCTCCCTCCCTCCTCCCTTTCGCCCCTTATTGGCGGTGCAACGGGGTGTTTACGCTTCCCGGACCCCTAGCCGGCGAGTCCGAGCCCGAATTTGCATAGGACCCAGAAACCAGATCATCCTCTCAGACCGCTTGCATTATATCCGGTTACAGATGCTGCTGAAACCGAATAGGTAAATGGTTTCCGGAGGGGTGATGGGGAGGCTTTGATTTATTTATTACACTTTTTTCTTTCGCATCAGTCGTAATTGTAGTCAGTTCAACTTGGCAAACTTGATACTTTACAGACTGAATGCTGCTGACGATGGGGAGAAGACAAAACGGGTTTAGAGTAGGATCAAATTAGCGGAAAGAAAAATATATTCAAATATATATTTCGATTTTATATTTCATATTTTGATATTTTAAAATTTTATTTTATTTTCTTATAACTCAATTGATTGAAAAATATGAAAACAACATGGATTAGTCATGAATTATTAGTCTTGGGCAAATACCAGAGCAATCTATTTATTTTATTTTCAGTTACTCTATTATCGAATTTTAATTTGTTATAAAGCTATAATGCGGTTATATAAAATATCACTGTGTAAAAATTTAGGAAACGACATCCAATAATTTCAGAAATGGTTCACAGTTGATTAAGATGAGCATTTATTGGTGCAGAACCACGTCTGGTGTGTTAGAGAATTGAAGGCTCTGCATTATATTACTGTATACGAAAATTTGCTTTACTTGTTTATTTTCGCCGGCCTCACTATTGAAACTGGAACGCTTTCAACATTTTCTCAGTAAAATGAGTTCCCGTCGGAACAATTTACGGCGTTGGCGGACAAAGGGCGGCGAAAGGCTGTGCGGGGCTCCTCCATAATTGCGATTAATTCTCGGAACCTCAATTTTCCCGATCCCCCATTCCATTGTCCCTTTTTATTGGTCGACATTGGTCGGCGGTAGAGGAGGTTTCCTCAACTTCACACCGAAGACTCCTTTGTTTTAATGGTTTGCTTTTATCCGTTTGTCCCGACGTCCGAAAATTGCTCCGTCTAACAGACCAAAAAATATCGTCTTGGGAAACTTCCCAGCCATCATATTCAAGATTGCATCGAATTAAAATCAATTCTGCCACCGGGATTCGAAAAGTTATTAACATTTAATAGTTAATAGAAACATTTTGTTTTTTTTTCAAGGTGCCAGCGTCTATTTTTGATCTTGAGTAGAAAGCGCAGTAATTACTATTTTTTCATAATTTAAAATTACTACAATTATTCGATAGAAAATTGGAATAGGAAACTGCATTTTTGAATTTTGGGCCCCACAGAGCGCCTATAGGAATGTATAACAATATGCGACATTGATGTTAAGTAACGACTAAAAGAATAACGGGGAAGACTGGTATATTTAAATCATGCCTCCACACCTTTTTGTCTGTAAGGAAATTGTAGGATGTCGGGAGTAAGTTAGGTTTGGACCAAAATAAATTCAAACATAAATGAAAATATTCGTTATTACAATCAAGGTAAAATACCTCCTGTAATTATTTTTAGTATCTTTAAGCGTCAAACTGCAAATGAAATTCGTTGGCGGTTGGAAAGTGTAGGAAAGTAATTTTTGCTATAACACTGAACCGATTCAAATATTAGACTCGTTATCTGGAGAAGTGGATCTCACCCCTTCAAATATAGGGGATGGGTAAATCGCTGTTTCTTATTAGTTGGTCGGTCGGTCTCACCCCCGGCCTTTTCCCAACCCGAGTATCCACCCCCCCCCCCCGGCGATTAGGGCGTCGGGACCTCCCCGATCAAAGTGTCGTCGCGGCCCCCAAAGATGAAATCTGGGCCGCCCCGATGCCCTCTGAAAGTTTCCGCTGACTCCAATAAAGCGGGACAAATTAGTTTTCCCCCCAGTGGGTGGGGGTGGGGGGGGGGCGACAAGACCGGTCAAATATCGTTAGTCGCTGGCGGCGAATTGGGGGGCGGCGCTCCGGAGATTAATCTTTCTGCTGGTAAAGATAGTTCGAACACGGTTACGATTAGTTTAATGCCGTTCACTGGAGTATCTATCATCGTTTACAATGTATCATTTATCCCAAAAACGTTTCTAATTTATTTCAGTTCGTTGGCTGTACCTATCATAAACAATTGGCTATATCTAACCTGTTCTAATGATAGACCGGTTTCGACTTCTCGCCATATTTAATAATATCCTGCTGGTCAAACAGTAAGGATATTAGTACCAGCTGAAGTTACTTTAGCTTCTGATGTGTTAATTTGGATCCAAATTCAGTACTGTTTTTTCGAATATTATACTCTTCAATATTGATAAAAATTAATGTCAATTATTTTTCAATTTAAAGGGCATATATTTTCCAGTAAACGATACTCTGAAATATGCAGTTTAGTTCCGGAAGAGACAACTAATTATTACAAAACAACTCGATTTACATAGGCCGATATTGGTCACATGTATAACCGTAGAAGTGATATTATGTATCTTGAGGGAATTTTTATTGATGGAATAAATAAACAAAGGATCGTGTCATGTCTGTAATTTTATTTTCTGTTCAATTTATGACCGTGAGAGGCCCAGTTTGCGAGCGGTAAGTCCGGCGAGGACTTTAAGAAGGGCGAGCGTCTCTCCACCCCCCCGAATTGGGAGCGACCCTATCGATCGTCGGGTCCACACCCCCTCGGGTCATACCCATACCCCCCACACCCCCATCGCCAACGTCTTACTGGGATAAACTTTCTTTCGTCGTGAAGGGTTTGTGGGGGGGGTTTGGAACCCTACCACATAAAAAACCCATTCGGCCCGTCGCACCAGTATCCAATGCCCCCCGGAAAGTGGAGGCCAACCGGCGAGTGAAATTCGTTTTTTAAAAAAATATGGAACAATATTCGATTATTTGGGACAACATTAGCAATTACGATATAATATTTCATCAACATTCGTATTCTACTTCCATGTATCAACGTTTCTCAATTTTTCTCAACGTTTTACAATGTGAGTTTGTAGCATATAATCATATTCGTTTAACATACCTGCTTTGTGTTCTGCGAGGGGTTGGAATACCGTAGGTTTGTTGTGTTTCCGTCTCCTCTCGCTGGTTTGGTCGTTTGCTAGACCGGTTTCGGCCGCTCGCGATCTTCAAGTAGCGGTGTTAGTCACTGTCGGTACTTTGGATGTTTTTCAGGCATCCCTTCAGACATCCCAACTACCACAGTACAAATGACAATTACAGTACCGTGAGGATGCCTGAAAGACATCCAAAGTGCCGACAGTGACTAACACCGCTACTTGAAGATGGCGAGGAGCCGAAACCGGTCAAGCAAAAGACCAAACCAGTGAGAGGAGACAGGAACACAACAAGCCTACGGTATAATCATATTCTTTCATTCTTTCAAGGCAAAACAACTACTACAACAGGATTATCAGGGATGCTGCAGAGATTAAAAAAACAACTTTAATACTGGACAGAATATTAGTAGAGGATGGTTCCCTGTAATTAACCACACCCCACCTTCTTGTATACAGAGGATCTCAAGTTGATATACCCTTTGTTCGGACCCAGTGAGTCGAGAGCTGTGAAAATGAGTTAATGAAAACAATTGCACGAGTCCAACTAATATTTTTCGGCCCTATTTTTTGTACTGCAGTTCACGTTACGGTTTAATTGGTCTGCCGGTCGAGGGGACGGAAACGGCGGCAGGACGGGCGACTGTGTTTTGTTAGCGGGGCGGAAGCGGAAGGGGGAAGGAAACTATTCGCGAACTTAATTCCGGGGCTTGAACTCAAATTGAATACCGGATTGGGCTGTGGGGGGCCCAACTCAAGCAAACTGAGAGCCCGAGTTTGGGACCCAAACTCACCTGCGAGTTGGCCGGCGGAGATCACTTTTGTCGGTTACAAATGTCAATCGCCCCCCCACCGTTGAAAGGGAGGCCTACGAAACAAAGACCGGGATAGGACAAGTTTGAACAAAAGAAGAATTCGAGCCAATTTGGAGCGATCGAACCGACAGAGAGAACTCTCGCTTCTTGACACAAGTACAAATACAATCAAGTCCGAACCGTTTTCCTCTATACAAACTGCCTTAACTACTAATTAGATTTCAGTTATGAACCTAAAAGTATATTATTTTAAGGAGACCTTAATATAAAATCGTTAAAGACATTTATATGGAGTGAAATTATTCAAATTTTCATCGTCAGTTGAAAAGCTTTTTTAACTGTTTTTTTATTTTTGCACAATCAACCTATACAGTTATGGGTGCAATTGATACATGTGTTTATTTCGGCGTGTTAGTCACGACAAAGAAACCACCCAATGATGGCGCTTTTGACATGTTTTAAAATGTGAGGTGATCTCTGGGCCAGTGGCGTTTAAGCCGTCGTGGTGGGGATAGTGGATGGGTAGAAGAAGAAAGGGACTGAACGAGTGGGTTTGGATGTGGAGAGAGGCGGGAGTGGAATTTAAGGAAGCGTGATTTTGCGACTTCGTCGACTGTCGGTATGTTGAGGTCATTATGGATTGTTCGGTTAGAAACATACCGGGGAGCATTAAGGATGGTACGAAGGACTTTTGATTGGAATCTCTGAAAAGCTTTCATGAATTTAATGTATGCATAAAACGACGTTCTTTCTTCAGTCAAACGACGTCAGTATAAATGCTTTTATACTGAAACCAAGGAATACATTTTGACTACAATTCTCAGTAATAGTCTGTGACGCAGAGGGTATAGAGACGTTAACGGGAAGGCACACGGTGATGTAATTCCAAGATTATGTCGCCAGAAATTTCTGATATATGACAATGAACTGAAAAAGCATAATGGTCAGTTTCCAAACAGGGTCGACGCATGAGCACTGTCATCAGCAGCTATTGAGTTAACTATAGGGTGTACTCAATTTTCTCTGATACTTGATTATCACTGCTAGATACTTTAGTTCTGTCACAATAATCAGAATTAATTTATGTACATTAAAGGGCAGTAGTTTGACCGGTTTGTTAGTGACTGGCGTGCAATAATATTTTCATTAGTTGCGATCAATGAATCGATCGCAAATATCAGTGAAAAACATAGACGATATAGCAGGAGAATATTTATGGTCTGTAAATAAATACAACAAATTTAACTGTATATTCGGATTCATATATCAAAATGGTTTCAGCTTATCGCCGTAATCGGTATAGAAGCGTGCTTGTGAATACAGTTTTTACGGTACGCCGCTCTGAATAAATACCGGTCTGAAGTGGGTGGCGGATTGAGGCTTTTGATGGCTCCGGGGGGCCACTTGAAAGGGCCGTTTTCCGCTTTATAAATCAATTAGCCCGGTGTTCAGCCCTTTTGAAGACACCGCCGCCCCGCCCTATGACAAATTAACAGGCCCTCCAGTCGTTAACCCCGAAGCCCCTATAACTCTCAGACAAGGAGGGCGTTAAATTATTCACTCTTTCCTTTTATCGGACTTTCGGTTTAAAATCCGCATTGGGGCGGGGATGAACGTTCGCCGAGTAGCTCAATTCATTTTTCCTGGTTTACCCTAAAATTAAGAAGAATACTTGGGCAATGTGTGCATTATAATATTTCAAGTGCAAATATTTAAGATTATAATGTATATGTGTAAATTAGAATGGTAGAATGGTTGTTTTCGTACTCAAGTTTACACTCCCCGCTGGGGACACTAGAGTTGTACGGTTGTTTTGGGACTGCAAATTCACCGTCCCGGCTCAGGTTAACTGCACCCAACATACGGTACAATTACACGCCAACCCCTAAAACAGTATCCCGCATACCTCAGGGGTAACATCCCCGAGAAGGTTCTTGTTCGGAGGGTGGCGGACACACCAAGAATTTACGTCTTATAAACACTAGCGGGACTCCGTTAAAATTTCGAAAGGACACCACGCAAAATATAACGATTGTAATTAATAATAGTCCTTGTTTTCCAACCAAGGTTGAATGCATTAATATTGCAGTAATACGAAATCAATTTGCCTATATGTATATATATATGAGGTGGACCAGCGTCACCAACTATTTATGATGTTCACAATTTATATTGTCAAAAATTATGCTCAATATATGCTCAATTAATGGTAAATCGTTATTTGATATGTGTACAAACCTTTTTCTACCTAGGTACGAAAGACGAAACCATATATCCTATAATAGACAGTGACGAGAAATTTGGTGTAGAATACAAAGCCTCCACTTTTAGGCAGGTATGAAGCGATGGCTGTACAGGAATTGAAGGTTGGTTGGGGGGGTGTCTCACTTTATTAATTTCTGTTTCCTTTTCCGATTTCCCATGGCGGAATGTAATTTTCTTCGCGATGACATTGAAGTGGCGCAGAGGCGGGCAATATCCAATACGGTGTCTCGCCCTCAATCCCCGAATATTATTAAACGTCTCCCGCCCTCCTCCGTCAACCCCTTCCGTAGCGGGCCCCAAGTATAGGGGCGGCCGTGGGGGTGGCGGTGGGGGCGTTCGGGAAAAAACCCTCGCAGATTGCTTCCCCGCGAAAGTCGTTAGAAATTGGCCGAGATTTATTTCGTTCTCGCGTTACGTCGTGAGAATTTTTCCCGGACCGAAAATGAATTACAACCGGATCCGACAGGGAGTTGGCGGAGGGATCCGACAACTGGAAGAACAAGTTAAATTACCTCCTGAAAAAGGAAGTTCAACGTAAGTCCCCGGTTGGCTTTCAAGACGACTACGAATGGGTTCGGCGGAGATCTGGGACAATAAAAAGCCAGATTTCGTACTAATAATAAATTAATTCTTGTTTACATACCAATTGTACGTGACGATTGGAAAATTTGAAGACTACAAAACTTATGATAATTAATATAACGAAATAAGGGCAATGACGAGTATTCCAGCTCTATAAAAACCAATAAATTAATATCTGAAAGAACATAACGCACTGTGGGCTCGTTGGCTCAAAAGGGGCACACAACCAGAGTAAATTTCTTGTTCGCAAACGTCATTTTAGACGTAAGCGATTCCGCGAATAAAAATATATCAGTTTAGAATACGGAAATGTACACCGATAAACTAGCGCCCCTTGAGGGTGGTGCGGAAATGTACTTAACTAAAGTTCGTTGGGTTCACTTGCACCGATAAACTAGCGCCCCTTGAGGGTGGTGCGGAAATGTACTTAACTAAAGTTCGTTGGGTTCACTCGCACCGATAAACTAGCGCCCCTTGAGGGTGGTGCGGAAATGTACTTAACTAAAGTTCGTTCGGTGCACTCGCACCGATAAACTAGCGCCCCTTGAGGGTGGTGCGGAAATGTACTTAACTAAAGTTCGTTGGGTACACTTGCACCGATAAACTAGCGCCCCATTGAGGGTGGTGCGGAAATGTACTTAACTAAAGTTCGTTGGGTGCACTCGCACCGGTAAACTAGCGCCCCTTGAGGGTGGTGCGGGAATGTACTTAACTAAAGTTCGTTTGGTACACTTGCAGCGATAAACTAGCGCCCCATTGAGGGTGTTGCGGAAATGTACTTAACTAAAGTTCGTTTGGTACACTTGCAGCGATAAACTAGCGCCCATTGAGGGTTGCGGAAATGTACTTAACTAAATTTCGTTGGGTACACTTGCACCGATAAACTAGCGCCCGTTGAGGGTGGTGCGGAAATGTACTTAATTAAAGTTCGTTTGGTGCACTTGCACCATTGAACTAGCGCCCCCTGAGTGTGGTCCGGAAATGTACTTAACTAAAGTTCGTAACTGAGGTTCGGTCTGGCAAAAGAGCAAACCGGCGAGAGGAGACAGAAACATACGATATCCACAAAAATATAACAATTTTCCAATTGGCGTTTTCGCGTTTGACGTAATCGAAACGGGGCGGCTCCTGTTGTATAAACATCATAAAATTTGCAAGGAGGCATTATGCGGCAAGATATTTTATCGGGTACGCGACGGCGTCAAAGACGCTCCGCGGTTCATTTTTAATGCATCAATCTCGACTTTAATCTCAGTCGCATCGGAATAAGGGACTGAATAATTGATTAACGCTTTGGTGGGGGATTTTTTTGTTTTTTCATTCCCTTCTTTTACGTTTTATGGCGTTTCTTTGCGGCTTCATTAGACGGTGTGGAGGGGTCGACTCTCGTCACATTATCCCCGGAGTCGGGTCAACCGTAAAAATGTGCCGGCACTAAACCGCCTCCGGGAGGCATTGATGGTTGCGCGGAGTCTCAGCCCCCGGTTCAGGGCGGGAAACCGGAGTTTTATCGTTTTTAATCTTGGCGATTCAATTTTCGCCCCCAGCCGAGGAGCACTAGGTCCGGGATTATCTCGGATTAAAGGATCCGAAGACAGTCCTTCAAGGCGGGCTTCTGTAATTTAACAATTTGCTTACTTTAAAAAAAAAACTCTCGTGACAGTGTTCGTTTCAAGGGTTGCGTAACGCGTACCCCCATACAGGGAGTAAATAAAATGACAATTTGGAGAGAGTACTGAAATAATCCAACAATTATAATCTAAATATTATAGTTCAAATTTATGCCGGAGTAGCTTTGAGTACGTGCTCAAGATATTTTTATGTTCAATTATAAATGTTTAATTAGACAACCTTAATGGTATATAAAATTATTTATGATACCTAGACCTGATATAACAAGTGATAAAAATCGAGGTCAATATCGGGAACCAAAATAGCCTTTAGATGACATTTTAGTGTTAAAATTTTTTAAATTTTTTTAATGAATAGCTTTTGCAAATAACTAACTTGTAACTTCAGATGTTTAAAATTTAAACTGTTCTTCCTTTTTTCCATTTGTTTGAACTCTTCCCTATTACCATTTTTGTTTTCAAAATATTACCCACATAATTGTATGAAATTGGATAATTGTCTGATTGTACTTATGTAGTGCAGTTATATGTGATATCTGGAGTAAATATTTAAAGACCGAATAAAATATTTTAACAGACATAATTGGAACTTGAAATTAAAACTAGAACATATCCATCCTTTTCAAGAGAACATTTTTTTATTCGGCCTCCTATTGAAATATTATAAATATAATTAATAATAGACTAATTAATATATTTTAAACGGTTATTAATATTGCGAAGTAAGCTTCAGTAGAATCTAACAAAGCCCTTTTGACCGACCAGGTTGTCCCATGCGGAATAAAATTTCCATAATGTGGCGGTAAATTAAACGCTTAAATAATTTCCGGACGCTAATTTCCGAGCGTTGACTAAAGGGCCGACTTTTCAGCGCGGAAGGGCCCGGGGGCGAGGAGGCCGACTTTTGGGAGGGGCGGGGGGCCGTGCGGTCCTGGGCTTTAATACCGCCCCCGCCCCCGACAGTTTAATAGCTTTTCACGCCAATTCGGTTTAAATTGAGTAGATCGGTAATCCGCTCTGATAGGGGTGCCGGGGGCCTCCACCCGCCCCTTACCATAACACACCCCCGGTGGGGGGGGGCAAAACCGGTATGGACCGCAACTCACGCGCCCACCACCCCCACCCACAACCCCCGCAAAGTCCATAAAGCCAAAACAGTGCCGCCCGAAAGGGCAGTCGATACCGTCGCCGGCCCTACCGACCCTAACCAAAAAGGGTGCTAATCGGACGGATTGTTTCCCCGGAGAGCTCGAGCCTAAAGTTAAATGGATAATAAAATTAATCAGATATTAAAAATAACGTTAAAAAGTCCGTTAATAGGTCCGAGAGATATATCGTAAAATAACTAGGATGAACTTCTGAAAAATGCCGCTCAGAAGCATATCATGTGCACTTATTATTGGTAATTTTTCATTTAGTTACTCATTTGAAACTATTTAGCATGGGGAAGTTTCTATTATTCTGTTTATGGTTATGTTTATTATGTTACAGTTTCTTATTGGGATGTTACTGTTCCCGCGTGATAAGGTACAGAAATTACACCACATTCAAAATGGTGAAATTCCGAAAAAAATAAGAATAGTTAGATATCGACTATTTTAAGTAATCCCTATATGAACCCTAAATGTTTGAGCTCCTAACTAATAGTAACCAGATGGACCACCTAATTATTTATAACGACAAATATACGCCTCAATATTAACCCCCTCCTCGATATAGCAAAATTGATGCTGCGACGTATGGCACGATCTGTTTAGTAGGCTTCCTTCCAACGGGCCGGATGTCCTCCCGGGTCTTAAATAAGGATTATTAATCACACCCCTTCCCCTCCCCATCCCTGTTGGGGGGGAGCGGGGCTTTATAATCTATTTGTTAGGCGTCCTGCCTCCGCTCGCAGTGCCGCCACTATCAATAACCCTAATGATTTGGTCCCCGCCCCCGGCACGGCCGCCCCCACCCCCTCGTTATCAATACCATCCTTGGAGAGCGCGAGCCGTACAAATGGTACGGCGCGGGGACCAGCGTTGAAAAACGAGACCGGGGATTACGGCCGGGACCTCCTCCGGCCCGGTTCTCAACATCAACCCGATGTCTGAACATCAATCACTAGGCCGAAGGAGACCTACCCAACGCTCCAACTTTATTCCTTTCCCTTTATCGGAATAAACGCAGTCCCGGAAGGCCGTATCGATAAAACATTATTTAAAAACGGAAGACTACTACTTCTTTTTTTTAGTTTGGAATACCTGTCTTGTGTTCTGGAATAGCCAAGTTTCCTCGCTCTTCAGCGGGATGAAACAGAAGATCCAGAAAAATCATACAATTTTTTTACCTTTTGGGCGGCAGCACCCGACTGAAATTTTTCGAATTCGGACAGTCTCGGAAAATGTTATATCTGCGAACAACGGTGATTTTGGGCAACGGAAAAAATCCTGCCGCTTTGACCACACTTTCAACACCCCATCGGCGGTATAACCACTCTGCGCTTCGATCAAAATTTGCAGTTGAAATTATATTTTTTTATTAATTGAGTCTTAATCGTCGTGAACACCAACAAAAGGGTTATCAACAAAAAGCTTTATACCCCATAAGAGGTTGCCCCAATTGCAGAGAATCATAATTCCCCCGTCAATAATTAAGCCATTCACTTACTAAACCGGAATGCGATGCCCGCAATGCTCTCGCGTTAAGCATTTTAGTATCATGCCCCTTACTTAAAATTAAAAGGATTGAGATCAAAATATTTGTTATATATTTTATCGTATTTTATGTATGTATCGTACAATTGATTAAAAATACTTACCAGCTAGCTAAACGTCAGCTTCACGCAAGCCGGTCCTGTAAACAATGAAATATATTAATACAATTCTGCTGCGTAAGGATTTAAACAATATCAGTTAGCCTCAACAATCGTTCATACTAATCCTTATTCGGATTATAATCCCAGCGAAATTTTCACCGTTCCGTTGGACGGCCCCGACGGATATTTGTTTTTGGGGATGCCGCTTGTGTTGCGTGGGAGCAGAAAATTAATAATTCCGCTCGGCAGTGGCCCCACATGACTGTAAATCAAAAGTGTAATACGGTATGGGCCGGCCGACCTTTACACCGCCCTCCCCCCGAACAGGCACCCCGCAAAATAATGCTATCTCGCGGCAAGCAAAATGGAAAAAACGATGGACCCCCCCTGGCCCAGACTTATACGTTTATGTACAATACTTCAAGTTATTTATATTGAGGGAGGATTTTCTTAAAATCGCCCTCTATTCCGTTTCTTTGTATTATTGAGGCATAGATTTTCAAATTTTAATTTACGAGCGGATTAAGAATCTCGACTTAACAGGAAATTCCTTATATAACGTACACGATTCTGAGTCTATCTGACTCTGTAAATCACAACCCACTCTATATTTATACGGTCTGAAATATTTATACGAACATCGATGTGTATAAATGCTGTTGCCTGTTCTTTATCAGATTTAGTGGAGGAATGGAATCGAGGAGGAGTCAGTTAGCAAAGTTTCCCCTTGAAATTTTAGGCGTGAGTAGTGTGCAGTAAAGAAGTGTCGATATTAAATTCCCCACCGCATCGCGTACGCACAGTGAACTGGGTACGTGTTTAACAACATTGTCCCGGGACTCCCCAACCGGAATTCATAAGCGCGAGACTGTTGGGCACCGCTTCAAATCAGACCTGAGAGACGTTCCCAAAGTAATTACGATGGGCCTCAACTCTCCAACATTCCGATTTCTCAAAACTTAATTCCACATCAGCGGTGAGTGGGGCCGGGGGTATACTACCCTTTAAATATTAATGTCTCCGGATCCGTATTGGACCGAGAACCTCTAAAGTGTAATTGGATTCATTCTGAATTCTTATTGCGACCCCCCCCCCCTCCCGCCCCCGCACTTCTTCACCGCCGAGCTTTCCTCGCCGTCGTTTTCAAAGCGATGTCCCCGCCGTTACTCAACCCTGTTTTCAATTAATACTGAAAACATCACTAAAAGGTCCCCCCCCCCTCCGAGCTACCCCTTCCCTTTCCGTCTTTCCCTTTCCTTCTCGCGTTTCCTCTTTCGGTCCGATTTATTATTAATTCCCTTGGCCGGTTTTACGGCGCCCGGATTTCGGAGAAGACCTAAGCAAAAGCGAGCTTCGGAGGGGTTGGGGGTAATAAGCTTTCTCCAAATGCCTTTACGGTCCCTTTTAAACGGTGTCGAATCCCAGACTGGGGGTAGATTTTATTGCTGGGATGTTCCGAATCAATATCCGATATGGGTATCCGCCACGCATATTTATAGATTCTCAGGAAAAACCAGCTACAGGCTTTGTTAGTTTCTTCTGTTGAAAACTATCCTTAGGTGAAACATTAAGGAATTATAAACAGGGATTTATTCAGTATTACTTGAAATCCACTCTTATTCAATTAAAATTTGTACCCCAATGCAATTTCCTACGATCTGCAGAATATGTAGACATTTATTTTAAATTTTAGAAAACAATTTCTATTTAGTTTTTTTTACTGCAGTTCTTCTCACAGTATATATGATAATTTTTAATTAATTTACTCGACTCGGATATTTATACAGATAGGAACAAGTTTTGAAAGAGAATATATAATATATAAGCGCCCATATATAAATTGAACACTTGGACGTAGCTGTCAGTGCTCGGTCTGTATATTGCAACAGATATCCTGTGTACATAACGAAATAGAGATAAAGGTATAATTCGGTCGCAAGGAATAGTTGAAGTGGCAAAACTGTTTTGAAAGCCACATTCCGAATATGTTGTGCCAGAATATTGGTACGTTGTTTGTTATTCAAGATGGAAAGCCGTTTCAGTTCTGAGCGGCAATTTCAATTTACATTTTTCAGAAGTTCGCCTGTACAGAAGCACAACCTTGTTTATATATTTGAACGATTCCTGCCCGAATAAAATATTGCACTTGTTTGCAGATTAAAAAGTAAGCGTTCGAATGACGACCTCCTCCTCTCTGATCCCACGGCAAAACGACCGTGTTCATTTTTGATGACCGAAAACGGGAGTAATTTTCCATTAGGTCCGGGCGAAATCAAATAAAAAGAAAAGGAGAAACAGAATGCAATATGACTCTCTCGGAGTGAAACCGGGAGAAATTTTAATGCGGGGAGTTTGCCCCCCTCAGCAGATGCCGCGTGGAAAGGGGATGAGCGGTTTGGGCTTGGCAGAGGCATTAGGAGGAGGCCGCTCCTGCCGCTTTACCAACCTCCGTTTGTAATTGACATTTATAATTCAGCAAACGGCTTTCGAAATTATCCAGCGCCCCGACAGACATTAGAAATTGTAATCCCTCCCACTGCATATCCCTTTTATAAGCAATCGAGTCGTCCGCAAGTTTTTCGTCCCAATCGAATTACCGGAGTCAGAGTCGGAGCACTCCTAATGGGGGTACTGGGACCGCGTTTTGAAAATTTGAACAGATGTATAAACCGTCGAAAATGTGGAATTATAATAGCTCCAAGTTCAATGAGTAACAATAACAGCTCTAAGGTCAATTAGACCTGATTGATAACAGGTCTAATTTTTTTATATTTTTATCAACTGTCAACGTTGGAGTTGATCGTAGAAACACGTTACATAAGTTTTAAATTAGCTAAACGTAATGTCGAATTATCGGTTAATTGAAAAAATGCCTAATTTAAACGGTTGAAGGGCGGCCCACAAATTCCGAGTTGATTTAGTTTTACAGGTGAGTTGGTGTTGTAAATGCAAAATATTTCGTATTCTATTCAGTCAAAATTAGATTCAATTCAATATTCATTTATTCGCTCCGTCGATTTTCAAATGATCTCCCGTTCGGTTTGGAAAACACGAGGCCGAATCCGAGCCCGAACGGCCGATCATATTTTACATTATACGAGGACCGGTGGATCCGGTAAGTGGGTGGGGCGGGGCGCGGAATGGAGCGGATTATGTGTTTTGAATGCGGTACAAGCTTTTACGCTTTCCACCGGTCGGATATTCGCACCACCGATCATGGTTTATTTGATAAGTCTTTAAAGATCATCAGTTCGCGCGATTTTCAGCCCCCGCTCCTCGACTACCATTTTCTGTTGGCAATTCAGTAGCGAACCGTCGACTTCGGGACGACAATAACATAAAACGATTACAGTAAACCAAAAAAACTGGGTATATTAATAAAGTTATACGACCGGAAAGCTCAACAGCTGAACAGTGAATTTGCAATCGAAATACATGCGACCTAGGAACGTAACAGCCTAAAGAATCATTTTCATTATAATTCGGATTTAAGTCCGCAGCGAATGTTGAGTTTATCACAATTTTTGTTCTTACGCTTCAGTTTCAGTTTACTAAATGAATACAAGGGACGCAGTTGATACAAAACTATTTATGTCCCCTGACTGTATTTTTTTCATTCCAAACCTCTACAGTATACTAATTCGGGGTCCTATGCTGGAATCAGCATTCAACTGCATGACACGGACCACACGATTGTCTCTTCATTGAAATAAGGGTTGTACTTACGTATGGGATTGTTAACTGTGGGGAAATTCTACCGACCGAAATGCCCGCGTCGCTTGGGACGCCGGAAAAGATGGAGTCTTCCAACTCGGTTGGAAGGGACTCGCAAGTTTCCCGATGCACACACTCTGTAGTTTAGATACCCGGGGTTCACAGGGGGTTGTGGGTTTTCGATGGTTGGGGGGCACAAATTATGGAGCGGTTTCAGAGTCAGTTTGCTCGGAATAAATTCGATGATTGCTCCCTCCGCCTCCCCCTTTGCCAAAACTGCCACCGGGCCCTTCCTCCCACTCGACTTTATGAAATATAGGAAGTTGGTCTCCCCAAGGCCCGAACAAATACGCGGAAGAGGAATGAGGGGTTGGGGCATCCGCGAATTTGAATATTGAATTGGATGCGGACGGTGGTAGGGCAGCCGGCGAGACCGGGAATTCCGCCCTTTCTTCAACCCACCACCCAGTAGAAAGTTCGCAGCCCGGTTTTCCTTATATAAACGGCGGAGTAATTTGTTTGCCGAAAATTTCGACCGCCGCAGTGTTTGTAACCCAATAAGTTTGTTTTTTATTAAATTCGATATTCCGGGAATAATTACTCGTGTAATAACTTCCGGTAGGATCACGTAATGGCAAGAAACTCGGCCGGCAGGATTTTAAGAGGAAATATAAAACTGAGTAAGCTGAAGCTGAAGCCGACTAAATCTGCAGTAGCCGAACTTGCACTGAAGTCCAGCTCTGAGGACTATATTTGGACCAAAACCGCTATTTTATATTTCTTCTGCAATACCGACTGTGAGGAAAATCTAAAATCCATACAGCTAATGACGAAACAAGTGAGAGAAGTTAGGAAAAAACACCAGCTTTATCGGTTGTAATTTAACTCCGTTTTTCACTGAAACTAAACCCGCAATACGTCAGTGCATTGCAGGTTAGTATTACAGGCGCCAACTAAGTCACTCCGCTTCAACGAATACTAATATAGTTGACAATGTTAATTTTTCTTATCTCATTCATTTTTATAATAATACATGAATTCTTTTAATATAAAACTAAGCACTTTTTATAAATTTTAAATGGCAGGATATATGAGTAATTCTTTAAAGTTCAAAAAAATAAACATCTCATTATTTAAAACTAATACTTATATGATTGATGAATAAGTATATTTAACACCTTTTATAGTGAAAAATATAATGAATATTTTGTGTATTTTCTAATTTTATATTTATATATGCCTTTTTTTCGTTCTGGTAGGCTACTAGGTTACCTCTTCACGTTTCCGACCAAAGCAACCTCTATTCCTGTCCCATCACGTCTACTATCGGTGAGAGAAACCTCGTAGAAGGAAAACCTCATATATATATATATATATATATATATATATATATATATATATGAAAGAATGATATATTAGAAATACGTTAGAAAAAATAAGAACTTGAACCGAGGTATTGGGCACAACTGCCGCAAGAAGTATCGAGCCCAATAAATTCGAGAACCTCCTCCGATTGTTTCGCCCGTGCCCGTTTCATATACCCCCCCCCCCTAAGCAATATATCACAAACCTAATGTACAGAACGGCATCCGTCGGCCGCATTTGAATAGTTGTGTCAGGTGGCATTTTCTTTTCTTATAACGAGACTATCTGGCTGAAAATGTAATTGAACAGATGCATTTGCAATTGTTGCCAATTGGGGCAATGCAGATTGCAGCGTATTAACGCGAAGAATCTCCGGGGAACTAGAAGACGGTCGCTTTACCCGCAGAACTTTTTCTCCTCCGAGTTTCGTTTCCCCCTTCTTTTTTTTCCCTCTAATAAAAAGAATTCGCGGCCCGCTTTTAAATGCGGGCCGACGCTGCAGCTTTTCGGATTGCGAGAGGCGAAATAATAATAAAAATAATAATAAGAGCGGGGCATAAGAGAAAAACTTCTGTACGACGGGGAGGACAGCAGATGTAGGACGGCCGGGGAATGGAGTGGGATATTATTAAACGGGTCTTGAAAATGAAGAGGCGCCTCGCAGTGGGAAAAAAGTGGCCCTTTGGGTGGGGGGGAAAAGTCCGAGTGAAAGTTTTAAACTCAAATGAAACAGGTTCTAATTGTTAAGTGTTGATTAAAAGGTTTCAACAGTTTCCCGATCTGTTGTCCTCCTATGTCACAGAGATATCTAATAAATGTTTAGAAACAAAATTCAGTTCTATTTCGTGAATACCCATCCTCCATTATATATTCTTGCCAGAATGGAGACAGAGGAAGCGAAGCAACGGTTACCAGCTGGACAGAAATTATTATTAATACATAACCAACAACACTAACTAAATCGACATTATCATGAAAAAAATCTTATTAAAAATTAATTAAATTCCTTATTGATCTTGGTCTGTTGATTTTGTATTTCCTCTGATGTAATCTGTTTTCTGTAAACCTATAAATATTTTATTATTATTTGTTGTTGCGTTTGTGGAGAGAGAGTAAATAAGTATATTTTATTGCGTACTTCGTAGGCGCGGAAAATTTAAATAAATAAACATTTGTATTACAAACCCTTTCCGACCAGTTCCGCTCATACGCTTCCGTTTATACGGTTATCAAACAGCGATTAAACATTGAAATTTACATTGTGGTCCGAAACCGATGCAACCCCCTCATCATCGGCGGTTTGATGACTCCCCCCCCACCATAAAACCGAAACGTGTATGAGCGCGTGCGTTCGTCGCACTTGTATTAAACGTATTAGGTCGGCGACGGCGTGGGTGGGAGTAGGGGACAGCATTTAACTAAATGAACATAAAACTCTCGGACGGTCATTAGGTTTATGATGAAGATGTCATTAACAGTATCGTTAAAAGTTATTGGCAGGGGTTGGGGCAGTTTGTAAGGGGTGGCTGAGTACTGGATTCGTAAGTTGTTTTACGAGCTCGGGGCGGATTTACGAGGGTCTTATGTGAAACGCCCCGGTGAAATTTTAATGCCCTGCAGATTGTCCCTCGGGCCGGATGGAAACGTTTTCAGAGGATAAATGAAACGATAATCGGCCGAAAATAAATTATTCAGCTGCCGTCGATTTAAATTCATAGTCCAATTAACGGAGCATATTCCATTTGATTGGCGACTAATAGCCGGGTCGTAATTGTTTAATTTAAAATATGATTCATAATATCTTTATGGAATGGAGGCGAGAGTTTAAAATATCGCTTGTTTCATAAAAGTGCCTTTACACCGGCCTTATACAGTTAGTGATTACTATTGGGTTGACAACTAAGTAATTGCGGAATTCACGAACAAGTGGCGTTGTACATATTTTTGTACGTCAACATCTTTGCACAGATAAGATTCTTTGATATGTTATTATTTGGTCCTTTCTGAAACAGTCAGTATCAAAATTACATTGACCAGTTGAATTGTTTTAATGCCTCATAGGCTCATAAAAAGTTGTACGCTCTGTACGGTGATGAAGCCTTAAAAGAACGGCAGTGTCAGTATTGGTTCGCAAAATTCCGGTCGGGGGATTTTTCATTAAAAGATCAGGAGCGCTCTGGACGTCCAGTGGAGGTCTACGATGACCAAATAAAGGCCATTGTTGATTCGGATCGCCAGAGTTCAACAAGGGACATTGCAGAGAAGCTGAATGTAACTTATACGTGCATTCAAAACCATCTACGGCTTATTTGTGCAAATATGTTGACGTACTTAAAAATATGTACAACGCCACTTGTTGGTGAATTCCGCAATATATTATATTGGAACCCAATATATTACTGAAACCAGTCTAGCCGCTCTAAGTACATTTCATAGAGAAATGTCACGGCTTATGTTAACTTACACTTATGTTTTATTTTCACTCAATAATCAACTGACATTACTTTACTGTTTTTTTATAAATCATTAGATTGTTGTCTTCCCATCAGGGTTTATATTGAGAATAGGTGGACATAATGGGAATGAGCCGGTCCTCGTGAAAATATAGGTTTACCGTAATGACTCGTAAGTGAATGTATTTAGCGTGTACACCCGGGAGATATATTTATGTATTTTTTCAAACGTTGAAGCGTGTTTTAAATGGTATTTTCAGGAGGCCATAAGGTTGAAAAATGCCGAGTCCTAGGGCTGTAACACGATACTGACTTAATGCGGTCATGCGATAGGCGCGGACCCGAGAACGCATCCATCAGCCGGTAGGAGGCCTGCCTCCTCCAGCTGATGACACCGTCACCGTCATCAGCCCGTTAAAACCTGTGATGTCGGTGTGCGTGCGTGTAGGCGCGTGTAGTCCGCGTGAGGCGGTGTGCGCGCACGGCCTAATGCCGCCCCCCGGGGGCCGTGATTAACCCCCCTCCGCCGCCCCCTTAGAGTCACAGCTCCATCACTCATGTCAATAATGACGAGGGGGAGGCTTGTGAGTGTTAGCGCGCGTGTGCGTGAAAACAACATCATCATCGTCTCGTATGACGACGGTCCCTCCTCAATTCCCGGCCGTACCCCCGGGTTATCACGTATCACCCTGCGCTTTACAATTCTTTGTGACCCAGAATAATGGACAGAGACCGGGTAGGATAATGTGCATTCGGAATTGTCTTAATCTGGGATTCTGTATTGTCTTAAACTCGCAATAAATATAAGGATGATGACATAGTGGTCCCTAACTTAAAATTATATAAAATAAAGATACTATAACATGAGATTTAAAACAATTAAAATTATAACAAAATAAAAGTTTATGGCTGAGTTTATAAACTTGTTTAATGAGTTTGAATTTAACATTGAAGGAAAATTCGGTCCTCGACTACTTTCCCCCTATATCTAAAACCGCAAATAAAAACGGCGAAAATACATATATAATGAAATTTAAGTCATAGGTGTTTGGAGTCCGACATCCCTTAACTGTAGTATTATATGTGAAGCCTGGTACTAAGTGACTTTATAGAATCGGTGTCGGGTATAAATATTTGTTGATGCGATGTCAATACGGGGACGAGAAGTGGATGGATACAAACTTCTGAAAGGATGCCTCAGAATGTATTTCATGATGAAAAAAAATAACAAGAAATATTAATATTGGAAATGGATAAAGGAATTAACATTGATGGGCTAATGAGGTCTAAGGACGAATTTTAATTTCAACTTTGTACATAATTTCATCATTTTATCATTTCAGGTTCAACGTTGAGTGCGGCGGTGAGTGAGAAGCGCCGAAATAGAGTGGCGCGGCTATTCGTAAAATTGGGATCGCGTGCAGGCGCCGAACAATCCGTTGAAATGCGGAGGACCCGGAGAAAGGGGAAACTTTATCTCGGAAAGCTCGAGCCAACACTTCTAACTTGAAAAAGCGCTCCTCGCGTCGATAGATACAATCCGACGCAGTGCCATTCTTAAAATAAACCAGACGCGGCAAACGCCGGTACATAGTGTCAAAATTAACATTAAATCCTGTCACATAATAAATATATTTTGCAAGATTTAATATCGTATATAATGACGTACTGATGTTTTTCTGTTCTGAAAGACGTAATGATTTCGTTCTGCCAATTAATAATTATGCCAAGACCACATAATTTTCAAATTTCTAATTTTTAGAAAAAAAGGTGGAATTCGTCTATGAACGCACGTTCATAGCACGTTCGAATTAATATTAATAAAAAAAAATCAAGGCAACTTGGGTTAATTTGATCTAAAACTCCAAATGGCGGTTCTGGTTTCCACGCCAACCAGAAGAAAGAATGAACTGTGCCACTGAAGATGGAGGGAGTCCGAAACCAATTTGTTATTGGACCGAGTGGAGGAGTGGACAGAAAATCGTACTCTCGATAATGCCGTAACCGACCGCCGGCAGCGACACGAATATCTCAAATTATATCGCATCGTTTACCTCGACGGTAATGTAGTCGATGTCCGAGCCGTTCCCGTAGGAGAAATAAAAAAGGAAGCCGGCAGAAACATATTGCGAGTCATCGACATCTGTCCCCCGGACCCAACGGAACGGCGGAGGGGGCCGGGGGGGGGGAAAATACATTTTTCCGCGCTCCGCCAAAAGGGGACACAGAGAAACGCCGGGGGTTGTAGTCTGAGCGATGTAAAGGTCCGATTAAGAGAGGGTTGGCCGGCGTCAAGGGCTTGCCCAAAGGAGGAAATACGTTGAATCTATTCAACCCGTCTCCGGGGATAAACAGGTAGACCGCTCTACCGGGCCCCTCCTTTCGCATGAATAAAAGACACCCCGCTTTTCGTTCCGAGGCAAAGTCGGAACCGTATCCACTCCTGGACGTCCCCGGTTATACATGTTTTCGGGGAAAATAAATAATAATTTTTGTCACGGTCGAATAACACCGATCCGGACGGTATCGAAATGGCATTGAAAATAACAAACCCTTTCCATAATAGTGAAACGACGTTGTTTATGACGGTTTAATACTTTATCTTCGTTCTCCACTGCATAATAAAAAGCATCCTCCACCTCCACTCGAGGTATGCATATGTAAATAACTTTTATTATTCATTGCAAATATACCTAACTGCAACAGGGCGTGCGGTAAGGTAAGGCAAAAATCTACCCCAGGATGAAAAGGAATAAATGAGTTCAGAAATTAATGTAGATTTCGAGTGTTTCTATCTCCTCTCGCTGGTTTGGTCTTTTGCTCTGGATGTTTTTCGGGCATCCTCATTGCACTCTCACTGTCACTTGTACTGTGGTATATATACGTATCTCGTTATTTTGTTTTGGAGCGTGTGGTTTTGTCTTCATTGGGGGGATGTTTGTTAATGGGCTTAAGTCTATGTCGGATTGTCAGTCAAAAAGGGGTGTTTTAAACATGTATGTTAAACTATTCAGAAATTAATGATTAAGAACCAGGCACTATAGAGTAAAATGTTCACTTATTCCAGCCGTAATCAAAAATATAATACAGCAACAAGTAAAATCCGGGGTATCTTCCGACTTCGGTAAGTGGAGGCAGAATATCGTGAAGGTAATGAAACTCGTAGCCAAAAATTATAAGTGGGCACCTTTCAGTTTTATTTTAGAATATAATATTTCGCGAATGTTTTGAATATCATCTTTGCTTAATTTAATTCAGTCCGCCAAATAACGCTACAGGACATAGCGTTAAAACTTTGAACAATAGAGGGCGCGGGCGGGATTCCTGCAACACTTTTATCATAATTAACTTATCGGCGCGCATTTCGGAGGACACGATGATTCCCGTATTGCGGGCGCACTGTCGGGGCCACGCTCCGATGCCCTATTAGGTTAATCAAATTCTAACTTAATTGCCCCCCGCTCAACTAGTATACGGTAGCCATTGTACCCTGGGACGGGGGTGAGAAGCGTGGGTAGCTGTATTATCGTTATCACGGCCAGGGTGGATTACCCACCATAGGTGTATTGTTAATGGCGTGTTAATAGAATTGATATTGATTAACATAAATTCAAAGCCAGCGGGTTGTTTAGTGCCAATTGCCGGAATTTTGTGCGGCCCCGACGCGGTTTTAACCATTACCGGTACGGGTACATTAAGTACTCGTTGGCCCCATATACCAAACCGTACTATATTGCATGCTATATTTTTTTATAGTAGCACTTATAGTTTGTAAATATTTATTTTTTTCACACTTCTGTGATAAAAACATTTAATTAAGAGATTAGTGTAAATATTACACTAATAGATACTTTCAAATACAAGGCAGATTTTTCCATTGGGTAAATATTGTGTCTGCGCTTTCTCCAAGAGTACCGCATTTCATACACTTGACGGACTGGCTTAAACCGGTCTAGTATTCGACGAAATAAGCTATCGGAGACGGGTTGATATTTTAACCAATCGCGTGCATTCGGGAAAATTACTTGAAACTATCTTAAAATTGATACCAAATAGTTAATATTCCATCTCCTTCTAGACTTGTTCCTACGTTTACTTAATGGGGTTCCACCAAGAAATCCAACATCGCTCGCATCCAGAGATTCCAATCAAAAGTCCTTCGCACCATCCTTAATGCTCCCCGGTATGTTTCTAACCAGACAATCCACCATGACCTCAACATACCGACGGTCGACGAAGTCGCAAAACCCTAGAGATCTTCTTAGATCATAATTGTTCTTGTGTGAAAAGTGCCATCTTCGGGTGGTTCCTTTTATCACGAAATACATGCGAAACCTCGGGCAGTAGTTAAATCATGTCAAAAGCGCCATCATTGGGTGGTTTCTTTATCGAGATTGCACCTATAACTGTAAAAGTTTATTTTGCAAAATAAAAAAGTTAAAAAAAAGTTTACTTAAAATTATGTTCTCATAATCACCCCCAAAAAAGGATGCCATATATTTTTTAAATACATTTGTGTTCAGGAACGGAAAGTTTGGGCGACTGAATAATTATTGATGAATAAACCAGGAGTGGAAAGCGGATGGTTTTGTACGACAGTTGAGTTAACGTTATACGCACGTTTGCGGCCGTTAGCGCGTTTTATAGTATATTTCTGTATTTGTTAAACTTCGAAGTATTTTTTAAATGGTATTTTCGGGTGGTTGAAAAATACCGATAGCTAACTCGAATGTTGGAATAAACAGGGACACACAGGGACGTGTTCTGTACGGGACACGTGTCGTGAATGCTTGCGGTCGGCCCCGCGGCTTCGTAAATGCGTCCATTAGGCAAACGTAGTTCATTGAGAAGGCGGGCCTGTTTTGAAACGCGTTGCGGGGGGCGTACGCCTCTCTAATTAGCCGGCGTCTGTGCCGACGTTTTCGGCCGCAATGCGATACGGCGGTTGAATGGGCTCGGTAATGAAGAGACGCGGGGCTAATGACAGGTCTCGCGGCCGGATTCAGCGCCGAATCAGCGCCCTTGTCCACCTAGTTAGCCGGCTCTTATACGGCGGCCGCAGATTGTCCGACGTTTATTATATACCAGAGCCGCAAACACGGGCGTCGGCGTCGGGAATACTTTATGCCCGGACGGCCCGTACAGAAATAAATCTGGCGGCTCAAATTTCTCGCCGCGTGTTGTTCCAGAAATAACAGCCGATATGCCTTCAATCCTCTTCCTAGGTGGGCTGTCGGTAGAAGGCGGACCGAGAATTATTGACGAAAAATCGACAACAAAATTAACTTCACATTTAGACATCCCCTTGTCTGTGATTTCTCGGTCCCGACCGTTTTTTTTGTTTTTTTTTTCTTTATTTGTACAATCAATTATAACATAATTATATGTACAAGTGTTGAGTGTATGTTTCTCACTTGAATGACTTGACAAAAGAAACCATCCAATGACGGCACTCTTCACAATGCGTGCGAAATAATTTATGGCTTGGTAAAGCAATTCTACGGGCTAAGAAGATCTCTGGGCCAGCGGCGTTTAAGCCGACGCGGGGGATAATGGGCTGAACGAGTGGATTAGGATGAGGAGAAAGGCGGGAGTGGAACTTCGGGAACTGGATTTTGCGACTTCGTCGACTGTCGGTATGTTGAGGTCATGGTGGATTGTCTGGTACATATATTGCTACAGTGAAAGTTCCACCATTTTAACCAGTTCGCTACCAGGGTCTTCTGGAGAAAACATCCACCATAGCCCAAGATTTTTTTGTGTATTTAGAACAGTCTAAAAAAGTAAAATAAGTAAACGCTGTAGCCCACGTGTCACATATATGTGTCACATTAAATTAGAAGAAATTGATTATAAGACAAAAAAAATATAAATACAATTTATCGATATGAAATTCAATTTATTTCACGAAAATTCGTCATTTTGTTGAGAGATATGTTTCTGTTAAAAAATATTAAATGTAATAATAATTTTTATAGCTCGCTTATATCTAGCTACTTACATAACAATTTTAATAATTTTGCTTCGCAAAATCTTTTCCTTTTTAAATTTAACTTATTGCCTGTTAATTTCACTAACCCTGCTAAAACGACCTATTCAACTGTTATAAAGACTCTAAATAGTCTAAATGCGAGAGCGGACAAACTTCATACATTTAACACTTTTAGAACTTAACAATTTTGTTCAATACTCAACATGTTCAAACATGCCTTTGTAAATTATCTGTCACATATGTGTGACGTTGGGCTGTGGTAAGAAAAAGCTGTGTCACATATATTTGACGGTTGGTAGCGAACGAGTTAAGCGGGCCACACTGCACTAGCTAGAGGACGATATGCGTAATATTTCCAGAGTGCGTAGGATCGGGGCAATATTATTATTGTATAACTCTATGAGTTGAGTCCGATGAAACGCTAAACTCTGATGAGCAAACTATCCAATGTCTTGTCAGGATCCGATAGAATGACTCTGTTGCTTCGTGTTAGTTCCATTAAGAATCAATATTGTTATTGGGAGAGGAGCATGTGAAGCACATTTTGTGGAAAGAAGCTTTTAGAGAACAAACCGTTCCCCTGTTCTCGAATTTTCAAATTTCAATTCGTCCTGGTTATATTTTTTTGTAAAAAATATTGGCAATGAGTGTGAAGTCGGGTTTTGCATGCTGACATTTACCTAAAACTTCACCGGCCGGGGTCGCAATAGGGCTCATTAAACAGGGCCGGCTGTACTGTTGCTAGAGGTTGGCGTACGGTCAGAGGTCGGCACGGAAGGGGATGGTTCGGGGGTGGTGGTTCCCGCTTCCCGTCTCAAACAGCCCCAGCCTGTAGCGCCGCTTCCGGCCATTTATTGCGCCCTCGGGTCCCACCGCCGAAACGCATTTTCCGTACAGGAAGTCGGCCGAAAAGTTCGGCCCCAGATTTCCGAACCATTTTTGCCCCTTGTCCGCGTATAAAATATGACGACCCGACTTGTACCGAGTATTCGGAACTAAGTTAGCACTAGTAGAGATTACACTGTGGAAGGAGAGTCCCCCTAGGGTGCGCAAGCTATTTTCATTTGCGACCCCCATTTCTTTTTAAAAAATTTGTCGCGACTCCTGAGTAGACAGTAGACGTTTTTAAACCGTCAACGTAGTTGAAATGAAATTATTCCCGGCACTTCCTTTCATTAGATATTTTAATACAGCCCATAATTTTGTGAAACAATAGTTTTATTTATGTTTCAGTCTTATTTTGTCATAAGAATTCAATGTGAGGTATGCGCATGAAAATAGCTCATGATCGCTTCCATGTTCGGAACTGTATTGGAAATCGCAATCCGTAAGTCATCCTCTGGGTCAAATCGTGATCGATATTTTGTTTTTATGGCAACTAATTTTGAAAAGCCGGATTCACATGAGTAGGTCGATGCGAATTGAATCAAAGTATTGATTGTCTTTTTTTTCAAATCGGCATATTTGTTTTCAGTTGATAACCAAAATTTTTGCCAAGTCTTAAGAGACTTAAGTAGTAATACTTTATTAACAAGAAAATAAGAATCTATATTCATCTATATTCTCCTCACACCACTAAAAGATCTTCCCGGAAGTTAGTAATTATTCGAATTCCTGCTCTTCAAATATTATTTATGGCCGAAAATGTGTGTACGCCATCTTCAGTAGCGGTCTTAGTCACTTTCGGCAGTTTGGATGTTTTTTGCCACGTTGTGCCACAGTACAATTGACCGTGCAGCCCGAAAAACAACCAAAAGTGACTAACACCGCTACTGAAGATGGCGAGCGGCCGAAACCGGTCTAGCAAAAGACCAAACCAGTGAGAGGAGACAGAGACACACGAAATCTACGGTACTGAAATGTTACTTTTCAATAATTTTGAGAGCACGGCATAGGTGGTTATTTGAATTCATAATTCGCAGGAAATATGACAAAATGGTTATACCAATTTCAGTATATCATTTAAGGTATTTGTTTGGGGTTCGGTGATGGTTCGGAAGTATAAATTAATTTTACTTTTCGATAAACACAGTGGGACTATCTGTTTGCGGATTTAAAGTTGGAATATCTGCGTCCCCTTTTTTCACGCCGACCTTCCTCATATTTCCCGTAACGCGACCCAATCGTTTTACCCCGGGCTGGGGTCGCCCTCTAATGTAATGGTGTAATGTTGTCAACGTTGCCAGCGAGACGTATCAAGCCGGGACACAAGGGAGGGAAGAGAGGGCGGTTTTGGTTTTGGGTTATACCCTCCCTCCACCCTCCACCCGCCGTAGAACCCCATCGACTCGAGTCCGGCAGGGTCGGATTTAATCTCATAGCGTGGGGCCCTGTACCCGTTATTAATCCACCCCCGCCCCCTCCTACTGCTATAGATACTCCGTTCGGACTTCGCATCTACGTTACTAAGTTGGAATTCAGAAGTTGGAACTGTTGGAGTAACGGTTTTTCAACGAAGCACACAGGGTTATTAGAATGCTCATGTTTCACTGTCACACTAATGCAGACCGTAGTAATCCGCATGTATAATAAAAACTGTTCTCGTTGGCTGTATTCATGCCAAATTGTATTGGGTTGACAACTAAGTATTTGCGGATTTCACCAACAAGTGGCGTTGTACATATTTTTAAGTACGTCAACATCTTTGCACAGATAAGATTCTTCGATATGTTATTATTTGGTCCTTTCTGAAACATTCAGTATCAAAATCGAATTGTGTGCGTGTATAAAAAGCTAAAACATGGTGAACCAAAGTGAGCATTTCCGTCACATTTTGCTTTTTATTTTCGCAAAGGTGTTAATGCCTCGTAGGCTCATAAAAGGTCGTATGCTGTGTACGGTGATGACGCCTTAAAAGAACGGCAGAACTGGTTCGCAAAATTCCGGTCGGGGATTTTTCGTTAAAAGATGAGGAGCGCTCTGGACGTCCGGTGGAGGTCGATGATGACCAAATAAAGGCCATTATCGATTCGGATCGCCATATTTCAACAAGGGACTTATACGGCTTATCTGTGCAAAGATGTCGGCGTACTTAAAAATATGTACAACGCCACTCGGTGAAATCTGCAATTACTTAGTTGTCACTTAGATGTATTTTGTCCAACTCGCTGAACAATCCCAGGTTTCAATAAGTCAACCGATAACTGCCTTCAATTGTTATTCCGCTCGTTGACGAACAAACAATGTAGACAATATGCTGAAATATTAATTTAAAATATCATAAAGAAGAACTATAGGAGTGTTATTATGGAGTTGGCTTTTTCGAGTTGGAATAACCGAGATCGATTACAACTGTCGGCGACGGAGCCCCACCGCTTTTAATGCCGCAGTTACACGCGCCCGGGGTGAAACTCCCCCCATCTCCATTCCGGCGAAAAGGGAATAAAAACAAAAAATAGGAGGAGATAACAAGGCGACATAGAACCGTGCTGCCTCTCTCGTGCGGGGAAGGGGGCGCAGCACTCTGTGATTCCCCGTGACGTCCCTAATAAGGGTCCCCGACCCCGACCCTCGGGCCCAATCAATCCGCCGTCCCCCCGCCCGACAAATCGGATTACCCAGATTATTCTTGTATTAAAAACTTGTCTTTTCTATCGTCCCGCCAGTAGTAATCCGTATTTTGGCGCCAATTACGGGAGGTGTATCGTTAACGGCTCACTTTTGACATTCATCCCCGGCTGCGGAAAAAAAAAGCCGATGAAAATAAAATATAAACGAAAGCGTGGATTCGAACGAAAGACTTCATTATACTTTTTTCGCAGTACAATGGGGTTGCAGTTTTAATTAATTCTTTTCACTAGGTTAGTGGGGTAAATTTCGGAACCCCGATTTGGTGAATGTGCACACAAACAAAATTATTCGGCGAATAAATCTAATTTAAAATAGGGAATTGAACTTTCTATTGCAGAGTATAATACAATTATTAGGTTAAATTTATGAACTTCGATTTCAGGGAGGGCTGTCGGGAAGTAATTGAGTATTACGTAAGAAAAGTGTTACATGACGCCTGTCTCCCTTTTCCCGCAGCGAGACAGGCGAAACAACCCCCGGGGGGAAATACGGGATCGTATGGCATTTCATCGAATAAAGAACTGTCGTCCGTACCCTCCCTCCCGCACCGTCATATCCATTAATCCTTCCGACGTCGGCGTCTAACGAACGGAAGCGTCATTAGCGGCGTCCCCGCCAGTTGGAAACGCGGGAACGCGTGCGTAAGGGTGGTCGGTGGCCCGTGTGCGCGCTTCGTAATATAAGAGCCGGCCAGAGGTTTAGGGTTTCATAATACCGAGTTATAGCCCTGGACGAGGACGGTTGAGGGGGGCTAGACCCGAAGGGACAAAAGTGGGTTTTTACCGCACGAGACATCCCAGAAAGTTTCTTCCTTCTTCTTCTTCTTCTTCTAGCTTCATAACCTCCGCCTCCGCGCCGATATATTAGAAAGTGCCCGGATGAAATTATTCGCAACCCGACTCCCCCCCTTCGAAGAAGAAAATACGTTTTGCCGGACATATGAAATCTTCCAACTGTGGCCGTAGTAAAGACGTTAATGCCATAAACACGGCCACTACAATATTCTGGGTATGTTCTCCTGAAACTTTTATCCTAATAATAAAAGTCTCTTCTTATATATAAATCTCCTGTAGGATAGTTTGGCGTTATACACGAATTTCTACTACATTCAAATAATCCGTAATGGAAATACTATACAAATACGCATTTCATCCCCGGACTACTATTAAATAGAGTTCGTGTGTTTCCGTGTATTTTTATACAGTTTATTAAAGTTATTGTTAGTAATCTAGTTAATCGGTGAAAGTGCACCGAACGAACTTTAGTTTAATAAAGTTCCGCACAACACTCAGGGGGCGCTAGTTTATCGGTGCAAGTGTACCCAACGAAATTTAGTTAAGTACATTTTCGCACCACCCTCAGGGGGCGCTAGTATATCGGTGCAAGTGTACCCAACGAAATTTAGTTAAGTACATTTCCGCAACACCCTCAATGGGGCGCTAGTTTATCGCTGCAAGTGTACCAAACGAACTTTAGTTAAGTACATTCCCGCACCACCCTCAAGGGGCGCTAGTTTACCGGTGCGAGTGCACCGAACGAACTTTAGTTAAGTACATTTCCGCAACACCCTCAATGGGGCGCTAGTTTATCGCTGCAAGTGTACCAAACGAACTTTAGTTAAGTACATTCCCGCACCACCCTCAAGGGGCGCTAGTTTATCGGTGCAAGTGTACCCAACGAACTTTAGTTAAGTACATTCCCGCACCACCCTCAAGGGGCGCTAGTTTACCGGTGCGAGTGCACCGAACGAACTTTAGTTAAGTACATTTCCGCAACACCCTCAATGGGGCGCTAGTTTATCGCTGCAAGTGTACCAAACGAACTTTAGTTAAGTACATTCCCGCACCACCCTCAAGGGGCGCTAGTTTACCGGTGCGAGTGCACCGAACGAACTTTAGTTAAGTACATTTCCGCAACACCCTCAATGGGGCGCTAGTTTATCGCTGCAAGTGTACCAAACGAACTTTAGTTAAGTACATTTTCGCACCACCCTCAGGGGGCGCTAGTTTATCGGTGCAAGTGCACCCAACGAAATTTAGTTAAGTACATTTTCGCACCACCCTCAGGGGGCGCTAGTATATCGGTGCAAGTGCACCCAACGAAATTTAGTTAAGTACATTTTCGCACCACCCTCAGGGGGCGCTAGTATATCGATTATTTTGCGGACAGCAATAAATGATTCAGTAACTAGGCTAGAGGTCGGTAAATCGGTAGCTACAGGTAGCTCGCGGGGATCTTTTTATTTTTGCGTTAGTTGTAAATTAAAACCCGCATTTATTTAATTTTCTTCTTTTATTAATCCAATAAAAAATTCTGCTTTGGTAGCACAGCTCATCGCATATTTCTATATTTCGAGATTAGCTCTTTGGGTCGGGTAGTGTGGCGACCCGTCCACTACTAGTGCCAGTCAGATGCACACGGTGCAAAGGACCTGCCAGCACTCGGCACTAGGCGTCCTCGAAGGACAAAAAGCTATTTCCAAGTACGACATACGCCGAGCGTAAATCTATAGGATTGAAATAAACGTATTCAACAACGTCGGCTTTATCCCGCGGCGAAATTCGGCCCTTTCAGGAACCAACTGTGCCTCGGGGCCCCCTACCACTCACCACACACCCCCCGCACCTCCCGGGGCAAAACATAATTTACAATCTCTATTGTTTACTTATATAGGAGTGGGCTATAATTCAGGGCCTGAATTATTAGGGGGCGTCCTCTTCACCCTCCCCCCCCCGGTGCTAGCGCCACATTCGCCACCCACTGTATTTAGCGGCCCGGCCCCGCTTTTCATTTCCTTTATTTTTTTTTATTGTAAATTTTCCCTTCTCCGCATCCTCTTCTTTATTTCCTAAAGGCGGTTCTGAAAATCCTCGGGCGGAACGTTAGTAGGGGCGGCTATTTTCTTACCGCTACTCTTCTTTAATGGAATTCCGGCCGGTCTACCCCCTTTCTCTGGCACTACCCACTGTTGATTCGCGTTGTTTCCAGCCGAAAGGAAGCCGAAAAGAAAATTATAGGCGCCCATATATAAATCTAATTTCGCTTTTCCAACCGATGAGGCATTTAACAGCGGTTAATCGAGGGGTCTGGAGAAAGTAAAGACTCAATGAGGGGTCAGCGAGGGTTTGTAACCAACGAACTTAAAATATTAAAAATTAAAAGGCTTAAAATATTAAAAATTAAAACAGTATTATTAAAGCGTACATATCAGCACGATTCGTTTATGAAAATTAATTACAGATTCATCTTAAATGTGCCCGGAAAATGTTAATGCGACCGAATTATGTATATTCGTTGAATAAACTTCGATCGAATGTAAATTAGCATAATCCCAATTTCGGGAAAGCGGCTGTCATCTCGCACCCTCCCCCGCCGTTCGGAGAGTGCTACATCTAAATCTCCGAGAGTGGTTTGGCGATTTGCATCCGCGCGTTAATGTTGAGCGTAGGGGATTTGGCCTTTGCGCGGGAGCTCCTCCGCGGTCCGGAATTCCGAGCCTTGAGCGCGAGGAGCGGGCCACAACGCCAAGATTTCGGTGACTGGGGCTTGTGTTTGCGCGAATTGTTTACAATGGGGGCGAATCCTTGCTCCCTCGAGTGTGTTTGCCGGTGCCAGTGTTGGGCGGGGGGTTGGAAGTCCCCACTTCAAATATTCCCTTGCCAAAATATTTGGCCCCACCGACAACCCCACGGGACCCCACGAGCCGCCGCCATCGCCGCCGCCCCACGACAACCCCTTAAGTTGTTTTCCCTCGGGAATCCCCGGAATCGGACGGGAAATTCGAGGATTGCGTCCGTCTGTTTGTTTCGCGCGTTTTAATAATGATAAGACGGTCGGCGTTCTACCGAAAGTTACGCAGTACGAGCCGGCCTTAAAGCCACATTATACCGAAATTTCGGATCACCGAGGGTTATCGAAGGTGGCCGATCAGTACCCAAATACTGGAGGTAGCGAAATAAAACTTTAAGCCCACAGTAACCGTAATACACTCTAACCGTGATAATAAAGATGGGCCAGGGTCTAGTTAACCTGTCCTACAAAATCATAACTCTTTATATATTTTATAACGCATTTTATTACTTATTATTATTAACCCTTTGCACTCCGTTGATCCCTCTCGTGGGACATCATAATTCCAGCCTATCACTCCGAAGTCCCCTCTGAGGGGACATAAAAATTTATTAGCGATCTGCGCAACGTTTTGAGACGTGCATGTTTTGCCCGATATTTCCTCTTTAAATCAAAATATAGTGAAATTACTAAGATATATAAAAGAGATGTCGTCGAGTTTTGAGTTTCAAAGCTGAACTCAGTCCGGTTTGAAGCGTCGTATAGATAGATCTAAAGAGTGATTCTTCTCTCGGTAAATATCATTTTGTAACAGATTTAGTAATAACAATCAGAAATTTTCAACCCGCGGATTTATTCATTTTTTTATTAGAACAATGGCAAAACGTTCAAACGGGATTGAGTCTCATGATACAAGTAGTAGTGAAGATGAGCTCCGGATAGACGTTTATACAGATACGTTAGAAAGACTAAATCTAGACGAAAAGATAGCAGTGACAGTGACATCGGCCAACCACCAAGGAGTAGCTGGTAGCCAACAGAATGGTCCGGAGTGGAAAGGGTTAACATTGACCGGTTCCGGCATAATACCGGAAGGTATTCATTGTTCCTTGTTTTTGATTATGACTCTTTGTCTATCCCGCCCGACAGAAACAATTCCTCAGGTATTGATTATGGAACGGGCCGTTTGTTGGTGCCATTTTAAACGGTTCACGCGCCAGCGGGGCCGCATTCCGCGTGTAACCGGAGCGGGTGGATCGGACGCTGTAATTTCACTCCGGCCGGCTAATGGCCGTTCAACATGAGGCTTTCTGGCACACTCGTCATCGGTCACGTGACACCCTCCCTTGAGGCCCGCTCTGCCCCAATTGATCGCCATTTTAGAATAGGCAACCGATTGACACAATGTCTCCCCACAAATAGACCGATAGACAATGTAATATTCACACAATATTCGGACAGACAGCGTTTAACTCTTAGAAAATTCTATTTATAGGGTGGTCCAAAATTAACGCAAGATTTGAATGTGCCACCATTCTTGCAGTAAAGTTGGCAACCCTATTAAAAAAAACCATTTGACAGCTGATAGTTTTTAGGGTTAGTACAAATGATAGAACAACGTATTTTCATTGTTGAACAATATTTCAAAAATAATGAAAGATTTTTCGAACAAAATCATTTTTAGCGATGGAGCACATTTTCACCTTGATGGCTCTGTTAATCGTCAAAATTGCCGCATTTGGGGTTCAGAGAACCCACATGTGATTAACGAAAAACAAATGCACCCTCAACGTGTTTGATGCGGATTTTGGGATGGAGGCATCGTTGGACCGTACTTTTTCGAATATGAAACTGGTCAATGAATGTTACTGGTGCTCGATATCGCGACATGATAACACAGTTCTTTCTTCCTAAACTGGATGATATTTATGTGGATGACGTGTGGTTTCAACAAGACAGTGCCACATGCCATACAGCCAGTGAAACAATTCAATTACTGCATGAGACATTTCTGGTCTAATGCACGCGTGCATTGAAGGAGGAAATTCAACGCTGCATCAACGAAATGTGGCTAAATTTATACAAAATGGTCATGGAAAATTTCGACAAAAGAGTTCGTATGTGCCAGCAAAGCCGTGGAGGCCAATTGCCCGATGTGTTATTCCATACATGACCTTATGCTGTGTACTTTACGATTCAATAAAAAAATAACAATTTAAAGAAAAAAACTGTTTTTTATTTAATTCAAATCTTTCGTTAATTTTGGAACACCCTATATATAGAATATATTTCAATTATATTTTACCAAACTAATTTCTACACCAGTGTAATGTTTTCACTTGAGTAACCCATAATTTCCTTCAATAATTATTTATTGAAACATGTCAACCGCTACGAATAGAAATTATTGACGCTTCATCTGCAGTACAAGATGAGCGGCTACGTACAAAAATAATTATTTCGGAAACATTTTAACAGTTACGAAAAAGTATAACATCAAAATACCATAAAATGGGTGATATTAAGATCGATTAAATTTTTGTAAGCCTACAAGCGCGGTATAATAATCGGAAAATTATAAATCGTATTGTTGGACTGTTTTCACGGTCTACACACATCGAATAAAGATGAAATTTATGTGGTCATTTAAACTGGCTTATTATTATATATTTTTTTCCAGTTATAAGATAATAAAGATTGTATTATGAAGTGAATTGTCGATGGAATATATTCCAGTGAGAATCGTTGCGGATCGAGACGGTGAAAGCGGCGGCGGCTTTTGACGATACCCGGTTGCGGGAGAAAAGCTCCGTTTTAATTTCAATAGGGGATGGTGCGTTAGGGGATGAGCTTCCCCCCCCCCACCGTCAGGTAATAAAAGCGGGGTCTGAGCCCACCGACAAAGAAGAAAAAAGAAAAAATCCCCCCCCCGTGATTTATGCCAAACTAGCTCCCATTCCCCGACAGGTCATCAACGCCGCCCCCCCTCCCATCGCCCCTGTCTTTCACTGTCATCGCACTGTGGTATTATTCGGACAACAGCTCTCCCCGACAACAGGTAATATTCTTTCAGTGAAAATGTCCCTCAATAATGATAATCACGCAAGTTAATAGTTCATTTTATGACAAAATCAAGGGGTATACCACTAGTTTCAAAATTAATAAATGAGGAATAAATGAAAAATTAAATTTGATGTTCAACGGTGCATTTTTCACAATAATTTTAACACATTAGTTATTGGCTAAATAATAATAAATGAATAATGTATTTCAGATGCGATATATTTGATGGTAGTCGTAAGAATTCGAAACGCGTCTAGCCCACAACCGAAAAAAGGCCGTATAAAAACATCGCCGAAGCCCCTCTCTACTCGTGTCGTAATATTACCAAAAAAATTTTAAAAGTACTGCACTTGTTCTTTTTTTTTGTTATCTCAGTTGAAATGTTCTTCGTTCTGTGAAGTGAGCGGAAAGAGGGGGCAAAAAAGGGCTCCGCTGAAAAGGGGAGCGCTTATATTTCACTAACCGAAACGCGATTCAGAATTGAGATCAGTCGTCACTTTTTTTTTCTATTTATTTGGTGAATCTGACGCCGTTTTAGCAAATGACCATTATCAATAAGCATGCCGAGTGGAAGTCATTTCAACTTCTGTCAAATAGAAAATTTAAATTTCAATCAACAAAACGCCCGATATCTACTACTTATTTTGTGCCAAAAACGCGTAGAGAATAATTTTCGGGCGTAAAATACTGCTAGTAAATTTTTTTTCTCCCTTTATTTTTGTACAATCAACTACTTATAGTTATTAGTACAAAGGTTGAGCGTATTATTTTTTTCCGCTTGAAAGACTTGATAAAAGAAACCACCCAATTGTGGCACGTTTGAGACATGAGAACAGTTACGGGAGGGGAGGCTAGTAAAATTATGCAGAAATTATGAGTAGCACATTGGAAGGAAGTTATTGATCCGATATATGTTTTGTATTCATATGTTGTGTACTCATATAATCAACAATTTATTGGGCGAACAATATTATTTTTAGACTATCAATAAAACCATCAGTCTTATTTCATAAATATTTACCTACGACAAATTTCGTACGCGGATACGAAATAGAAATATTTCCACCGTAGGGGAGTTTCACGATGTTTGAACAGATTTAAAATTGAATGGGGGAATGCGATAAGGAGATCCGGGGTTTATGAGCGGTCGTCCGGGCAACGGGGAAATCTGCCGTCCGACCGCGGTGGACACGTACAGGGCCCGTTGTTGTGCGCCGTACCGCAGCCGGGCCGGCTAATCCCGCACAGCGGGGCGGCGGCGCGGGCCCGCGCCCGCATTTTTAATACGGCGCTAATCCCCCCTATCCCTCCCCGCGGCCGCTGTAATTACCCGGCAATTGTCACGTAGCGTCGGCTCTGCTGGACGAACGACGGATTACCCGGCCGAAGCGGTTTTAAAATTGGAAAATATACGGAGGGAACAAATTGTTTAGCGAAATTATAACCGCCGAATCACAAAACGAGTCGCGCGAAAAAAGAAAATTAGTGAATAAATATTAAAACACCATCCTTATTTGTAGGTTCGTGATGTTTCTATCTCCTCTCGCTGGTTTCGTCTTTTGCTAGACCGGTTTCAGTGCAGTGCCATCCAAAGCTAACAGTCTAACAGCGCTCAAGATGGCGAGCAGCCGAAACCGGTCTAGCAAAAGACCAAACCAGCGAGAGGAGACAGAAACATCACGAACACAGTATTCCAACCCTCGCAGACCACAAAACAGGTATATTAAACCATCCTTATTTGATACTACAATAGTATTACACATTTTGGGCGTTTGTAAGGTACGCAAAACATTGGATGTTTTTTGCCACGTTCTGCCACAGTACAATTGACCGTGCAGCCCGAAAAACAACCAAAAGTGACTACCACCGCTACTGAAGATGGCGAGCAGCCGAAACCGGTCTAGCAAAAGACCAAACCGGCGAGAGGAGCCTCCTGTTGTTATATGAAAATTTGAACTGTTGGGTTCGACCGATCCATCAAACATTAATAAAACAGATAGTATAAGTGACAGTGACGGTGCAGTGAGGGTGCCCGAAAAACATCCAAAGTGCCAACAGTGACTAACACCGCTACTGAAAATGGCGAGCAGCCGAAACCGGTCTAGCAAAAGACCAAACCACCACCACAAACCTACGGTGAATCGTTGGCCTTGAATACAACCACAGGAAAAGTAAGATAGTAAAACTTACTATAATAAAATTCGTAAATATTCCCCCCCGCACACGAATAATTGAAATAAATTATCAAAAACATCTTTTCCCACCTCCCGAATTGTTCGTACAAGGCTGAAATTTCTTCCGTCGTCGTTTGTAAATATTTCTAGGCGGTGGGAGAGTGATAGATGCAGCCGAGTTGTAGCGTGAAGGAGAGGGAAGGGCCGAGGCCGCTCATTATTCGACACGGCGGCGAGAATGATGCCCTCCTCAGCGTAGTTTCCTTTTTCTCGGCTTCCCTCCGACATAATAACGCTGCTCTGTACGCGATTCCAGCCCCCCCCCCAGTACAGGGCAGGAAAAACTGTTTCCAGCCCCTCCTCAAATATAGTTTTATAACGTGCTTTATTCCCGAAATTATTTACAATAAATTTTCTGATTTAAAGGTCTTACACAGTGACCCCATCAATTTGTATAATACCCCATTTATTTTGCCTTGCTTTCAATTCCTCCCGCCTATAATAAAGGTCTTACGCTCGACTGTCTCTAGATAAAATTGTCACTAACAGGCATCGCGTTAGGTAGTGTTTTGTGTGTCCTCAAAACAATTAATCCTAATTATCATATTACACGATAAAAATTGGACGGTTTCTTTTATTCCAAAATATAGAAGCGATATTATTTCCTAGATACTTCAGTCCTTATTTTATTGACGACTTTTTTATAATTGATTAGTTGTTTTGTAACCTAAAAAAATTCTAAAAACGAGCTGGAATAGAAATAAATTATAATGCAGAGAATTTAAAACAAAGTTCAGAAAAAATTTTTTATATATTGACGAGTACTCTCGTAAATTTCTGTCTGTAAATGATGCACTTCTTCGATATTTAACGCAGAGCCTATAACTTTGTCTCATGAAAAATCACCACACTTTTCCTTCTCTTAATTGGGATCAAGGCCCCTCTGTCTTTAATTAACCATCGTTAATTATAAGGCGACAGGTGAATTATTCTCGGATATTTTAATCGGATTACACTCCGACTATTTAACGGTTGATCGCCTGTTGAAATAATGAATCTCATTTGAGGGGGGTGGATGTAAGGAGGTCGGGAGGAGTCGAAAAATTAAAGCAATCCGATTTTAATAACAGATTAATTCATTTAGCCGGATCGGACGCTCCTCACCCCCACCTTAATCTTTGTCCTGTAAACGGAGGGGGATAAAAACGGATTTAATGAAAGCCGATCATTATAATTTTGGCGCCGGCGACGAATTTCTCAGTTTTTGCCCCGGTTCTGACTTCAGTTCCGAAGCCATTTCAAGGCAATTAACTGTGTTTAAAATTAACTGTGTAATTTCTGACCAATTAATAAATAGTCTAAATCAGTATTAAATCATCGTTAATTCAATTATAAGGGAATTAGTGTATTGAAAAGTAAAATATCGCTAGAAATTGATAGTCTACATGAATTCGTCTGTCTTAAATTTTCCTCTACTAAACAGTAAGTTATAAATCTATATGAAATTTGAATTTATTATGAACTGATACATTAAAGCGGTCACCCTATAATCAGTTGAATTTTTTAATTGACGAAAATTCGGTAGCACCTTTTTTAGGGTCGCACTGAGCATTGTCGAACTTTGTTATCAGCGACTTTCCAATTTCCAATCAATTACTCTATACCCCTTCTCCTATTCCCATTAAATGTTGGTAATATGAACTGATATGCATAGAGTGTTTATTGGTTGCTTCAATTAAGAAATCGACAGGTGGGTGGAGAGGCGAGCTGTTAAAAAAATAATTAATTGGGAATTTAAATAATTTTTTTTTAACCTTTTTTATTTTGTAAAATCAACATTGAATGTTATAAGTACAAATGCTGTATGTATTCTAAATTAAGTTTGCTTCGGCATTAATTCATAGTGCGAATTGATCTTCTTCATTGGACAAGTTGCTTACAGGTCCATCGGTTGTGGACGCGGGTTTTTTTTTGTCCCGAGTCTCGGTAATTTCGAAAAATGGGGGCTTGTAAGGAAGTCCGCGTTATCGAGGAGGACCGTATAACATTTGGTCGGAGGATATCCGCTCGGGCATAAAGTCCCACGCAAACAGGATAGGCTCCTATCCCCAACCACCCCTCCGCCATTGAAGCCATCTACCAAATACGCACGGGAAGGTTTATACGTACATTTCTTTTTTTTTGGTCGATGGGTCTTTTCATGAGAAAGATGCGGGGGCCCACTTGCGGGCTTGGGAATCGGCGTTTTTATTGTCGAACATGAGAAGAAACCCCTGAAAAATTATTTGCATCAATAATATCCCGTTTGTATGCGCGGGAAGATAATTCGGGCGATGGAATTTGAGCAACTTCTCGATCAAGAGGAGGTTATTTATTGGCTCGTATTCTCCCGGGGAGGGATCCCAATAAAAAGGAATCTATTCCGGGCAAAAGTATAATTATATTTTACGGTAATATTTCGTCTGTATTTTCGCAAAAGTTTTCGGACTTAAAAACATGTCAGGATGGTAAAGAGATCAATTTTAAGTGGCCCGAAACAAGTGGGAGTGCACTACTCCCGAGCTACTGAACAGAATTCAATTACCTACTTGGTCGTACCGCAAATTTAATGACGTACGTAATAATTCGCAGGCAAAATTGGATTTTTGACACTATTCAGACCGAATAAACGGAACAAAATGTGGAAGCTTTTGAACGTTGAACATTTAATGTATGAGCAGATAGAAACAAAAAATGTGCGCAATTTTATATGTGAAATACTTTTCGATTGGCGTTAGCAGTCCCTGATCCCTATAAAAAAAAGGTCACAATAAAGGCCTACGACGGTGGTAATTGGCGAGAGCTGAAATTATTTCATCCGGTTTATCTAAACACTGAAATATCTCCTAGTGAAATAGAGCAGCGAAATGGCGGGAAAGTAAGTAACGAACGGAATATATATACACATTTTTTTAATGGTTTATGCTTCCCTGGCCGAAATTAGGAGGGAGGAAGGGTGGAATGCGTTATCCGGGAGGAGGAGGATAAAATTTATAAGTCATTTTGTTTAATGAGTGCGGGGTATATCCCCCTTATAGCCGGGGATAAAATGGGGATTTGGCCGGCTCCGCCTTAATTCCGGCCGACGAAAATCCACGGGGGATATTACCGCGTTGAAAACATTCAATTATTCCCTCTTAAAAGCGGAAAAATACCCTTAGTTATTTTCCTGGGTACAAAAATAAATATTTCGCTAATAAACGGTCCGGGTCCGAGATAATATGTCCACGATAAACACATATAAATGGCATTGAAGTATTCAGTGAATATATACCGGCAGTGAATTTTTCCAATGGTTTAAAATACAGTGCGATACTATGCATGATCTGCTGAAAACAAGGAAAATATTCTAGCATTGATTCTGGCCACCATTCTGAAAATAGATGCAAACGGGAAATATATTTTGAGTACCTCTTTCCTTATGAAATATGTCATGTGAAATACTGTGGTTTTATAAGGCCTGGAGGTTGAATATCTTGCGTCTCCCTGACAGAAAATATCGAGCAGATGTTACGAACGAAAGACGATTTCGTCTGAAACGAAAGTTCCAAGCAAAAAATATTTAAAACTATTAATTTACAAGTATAGCGGGGAAAATAGAATTTACGCAGGAGGAAAATACTTGTTGATAAAATCAAGAACTGATGGTACTTTACCGATGCCGTTCTTTTCCAATTTTGCACATCCAGGTATAAAGTACTTCTGAATAAGGGGAATTATTGCTATAAATAACTGGAAACGTTAATTTTCAACTTTATTAGAGACTATATTTTAAGGTAGGAAGTGCATTCCGGCGATAGGCACGGCCGTTCCCGGTTTTATGGTTCGGACTCATGAACGGTTGGCGTTTACCTCCTTGTCTACAAGGCCGTAAATATTGTCCCGCATATTTTTATGCGCCGTTAAAAGGTCACGGGAAATCTATAACTATCCGGGTTTTTACTGCGCATTGATGCAGTGGCCATCAGGATTTATCGAACAACAGTTGGTTCCGTACGGCGGAGTAAAAAAATTGGAGTTTGGATACGATTTTGCGAAAATCCGCACTGGCGTTGTGCCTCTTGCATTTAATGTTATTTATCCCTTTCGGTGGTGATATCCCATAATTTTAGAAACAATCATAAGTTGTTAGTTATTACGGGATTCCAATATGATTAATATCATAACACAGTATACTCTCTTCGGCGTTTTGCCACAGCAAATGTAATGGTTCTTGACACCGTTACCCATACCATATGCCAGTGGGATATGTCTACCGAAATGACACTTTTTAAAGGTACGTTAAAGGGTTCTTTCCCGGCGGTGGACAAGAAAGTTTCCAATGAATTCTAAAATATTTTTACCCGCCGAGAAAAAGGACCCCTGTCCCTACCACCGTATATTACAACAGCAGTACTGATCAGTGTTGCGTGTTTAGCATTAGAGGGCCGTAATTTTCTGCAATCCACCGCTTCGGTTATTTCTACCTTATTTTATCCAAGAATAAAATTTTCAGCATCGGGAGGTATCCACGGGTTAATTGGAATCTGCGTCATATTTATTAATTAACTAATTTCTCGGCTTCCGATTGGACACATTAAAATTTCCAACACTCTCCTTATTGTAATTAAAATGAATTCTATACGCCGTTCGAATCTCGGAGTGTAAAACCGTAACGCCGGCGACACTTGGTTTACAAAGGGGCCGAAAATTGGGCAAGGTTGTCGAACAGATTAAGTCCGCCAGGACCACTTTTTATAAAGTCGGGACATTTTTTCCTTAATTTCCTTTCCTCTTCCTTTTGCGCGTTCTCCCTTTCCCTCCGTCCCTTTTTTTACCCCGCCTCTCCCTGTCTATTTTTTAAGGACTCTCTTAATTCCCCCCTTCCTCCCTCTTCCTTTTTGCCGTTCCCCGTTCTTTATTGCGTCCAATTTGTCATCCCCCGGGCGGGAGGAAGACTGCGGGCTCTGATGCTGATGGCCGACACTGATTGCTAATAACAATCGGGAGGACTCCCCGCCTTTTCTTCTCAGACTCGACCGGGGATAAAAAAATGTCCTCAGGACGCCGAATAATTATCGGGACCGGTTTTATCGCTCTCCGGCCTTTTTTTCCTTTTCGCCCGAGAATTTACCGCGTCCAGTCTGAGGCGTTTCGGAGGGCTAGAAGATAATCCGACTAATTGGAGTCAATTCTATTCGCGTTTCTCTTTTTTTCCCCCTCCTTATTCTTCCCCACTACGAAGGGGGACGAGATTGCGATTTCTACGTTGAAGAATGGGATCGCCGTCCCAGTTCTTAACAGTCAATCTGCCGGCTAATGTCGTTAAGCAGTTTAACGAAGTACGAGTAACTTTATTAACGGCAGAAATAATACCGACTTAAATGAATCGAGGAGAATTTCTACAAAAAAAAACCTACGGTATTTACATCGAAAAAACGTTTAACAGCCAAAACAGGTATTTGTGAGACAAACCGGTCGAAACTTCATTCGTCGCTGTATAAATTCATTCCTCTTTGCCAAGTTTCCGTCGCGAAATCTCAGAACGGAATGCGACCGAGGACACGCGAGATTTGTATAAATTTTCTCCTTTTTGCGACTCTTATTCGAGCAGTCGGGAGATATATTGGCCGCGGTTGGCGCTGCGAACACCGCTCGGCTTTCAATATAGGGTTCGGAGTCCGCGATTCGTTTTATTTAAATATAACGAGACAATTCGGTCCGCATTTATTTGAGCGTTCGATACTTTTATTTGCCCCGCGATACACCGCCATCAAACTGCCGGGTTTATTTGACCGTGAAAAGGTCGAAGCTGCCGGCAGCTTTTCGGCCGTCCAATATTTGTAATCTCCCGTGTAGCTCCAGACCAATTTGTCAGTCGTGCAAAGTGGTTGGCGAAGCTTCGAATGGAATTTTAAGCAACAGCAATATTTAAAATGTTTTGTAGGCTTATTTCGACTGTTATATTGCCGCAACTGTAAAGTACAATCGGCGACTAGTAACAAAGAACATAATGGAAGTGAACCCCACTGGCTTTCCACATTTTTTTAAAAATTGTATTTATTTTTCCATATATGTTCAAATCAAATGGCCACTTCCTTTTTAAATTTTCAGATAACAACAGGAGGCACCTCCCGCTGGTTTGGTCTTTTGCTAGACCGGTTTCGGCTGCTCGCCATCTTCAGTAGCGGTGGTAGTCACATGGTTTTTTTTTTGGCATCCTCACTGCACTGTCACTGTCTTTGTCGTACTAACACCGCTACTGAAGATGGCGAGCAGCCGAAACCGGTCTAGCAAAAGACCGAATCAACGGTAAAATCTACGGTATTCCAACCCCTCGCAGGCCACAAAACAGGTATGCTAGACGACAAATACTTTTAGAAGATCTAATTACGATATAATCATTATCTGGAGTTGCCGAACGTGAGTAGGTTAACCAGTATTACTTGTGTAATTAAAGTTCACGGTAGTATAGTTTCAAATTATCTGCGACTTACTGATAGTTACTGCGGTAGGCGTAAACTGAATGCGCCACTATATAATGCTACATAATCACCGGCCAATAACCGATACCTGCTCAATATGATCCACTGCGATACCGCGGGATGGTGTTGACAAACTACTGTTGTGGCGAAAACGCGAAATCGGCCCAGCCCCCGGGCTGCATATTACACATGTATATTATTCATGTATGCAAATGCATACACGCCGGTTCGTACGTATAATAATATTGTCGCAGTCGTAGTGATTCCCTCGTGTGTTCGATGGGGCCGGAAACAAGCTGCAGTTCTGTTGCAACAAACCAGCTGCAGTCTCAGAAACGTTTCTGCGTTAACCGTCTTATAGGATGCAGCAATGGACAATTGGAATGTTATACAATACTTAATGACTGCACAGACGTGTATACACATTTATACATTGCCTTACTATATCTGATATATAATTACGCCTCAAAATTTGATCCTTTAAAATTGCTACAATAAATCAAGAGAACTTAGATTGATGTCGATGATTTATTATGAATCGACGAATTTTATATGGAATATTTGGCCATAAACGACGACGTTGTATTGTTCGTTCATCAAACGATGGTTAAGCCTACCGGCCTTTCTACTAATTAATGCATATTTATTATTTGTCGTTAGCGGCATAAGTTATTTGGAATCCACCGAGTTCTGAGGCTGATTTTTCTGGCTTGATAGCCCAGTGACATCCACGGAACAATAAATCGTCGTATTCCGGTCTAGCGGGGAATTGTTGAGAGATGTCGATGCCCAATTGAGCGTCTGATGGGACGAGGTGGGATCATAAGAGGTTTAACGCAACGACGCGGAGGGGGAGCGGCGCGAATCGAGCCCTGGAGAAACCGAGAATTCTCTCTGCCAATTAATCAGAGCCAAGCGACAGCTAACGTCTGTCTAGAGACCGCCGCGGGAGTCTAAACCGGTCTAACACCTTAACGCCGTTCACACTTCGGCCGCCGGAGGCGTTTACAAAGGGGGCCGCCCCTCACTTCGCAAGCCCCCTACTCCTCCGGTTTATAACATTCGCGGAACATAAAATTCGGCCCGAATAACCTAAAAGATAATACAGAGGTACGCCGCTATGCGAATTGTTTTATATTGTTTTCCCGCAGAAGACAAAATTTAAATTAACAAAAAAGATATTTCGCCCCAACACAGAAGACAAAAGAAAACAGTAAAAAACTCCTTTTCCCACAATGGATACTAAACACACTCACTTAGAAATCACCGTCTCCCCTTACTAATGAGTTGAGAATCAATTTGGCTTAACAGAATAAAAGCTCTCGACGAAACGAAATTATTCCACTCGCAATAGCAATTAATATTTTTGTAAACAGTTTCGGGATCGATTTTCATTAACGTCGTTAAATGAACGACACAAAACCGTACGTGTGATGTCTAATTTAAACTACTTCTGACGCATCATTTGTAAGGAGGACTGCACCAATTCGCTTTATTTATTTAATTTAGTTCATTCTTTATGGCCAATAATTGGAATATATATTGACATAATTGGACTTATGACGGCCTATATAATTAACGAGTGTCGGCTGAAGATTGGCAAACGATAAGCCTAAAGAGGTATACCCTTCACTCTGTTTCTATTTCATTTCAGACGTGGGGGCGCATTTTCGTGGTTATATCGGTAGGGGGGCGGCCCGAGACCGAATGACTCGGTGCCTGGCGGGCATAAACCCAATAAAACATCTCAAATGACGTTTATGGCGTTCGGAGTTGCCGAAACTTCGCTGACAGAGAATCGCGGAAATCCACCGCGCTACAAACAAACGGAACGCCCTTTGAATCCATTGTGCCTTCGGGCCCGGGCACGGGGCTTAAGGGACTTTTACAGGATTTTTGACCGGGGTATTATTCCCGCCCCGGCGTTGAATGTGGCGGAAAAATGTGGAAAATACGCGACTGAGAGAATTTCCCGTTGCCGCGTCGGATATTCACGTCGCCGTTTATAATTAATTTCTATTAAACCGAAATCCGTTGTAATTAGGTCGTACGTGAAAATTGAACGAACTTGATGAAATAGTCTATAGCGGCTCTTGGAAATAAAAATGAACTGTTTGACTGTTTTAGGAACACGCAATCCCAATAAAGCCGTCCTCTTGCTCAATTCCTGATCTCTGAATTCCCAATAATGTGGGAATATTACTGATTCAATAGTTCCTAAATGACTGTGTACAAATTAAAAATAAGATGGCCCGAACCGACTAAAAATTTTAATTCGATTATAATTCTCCCAAAATAATTTTCCTTTTAGTTGTTAATCTAATATTATGTCATAATACTAGTGTTACTGTAAGTAATAGTATTACGTCCAGTGATCATAAAGAGGATTTAGGTTGGACCGTATTGGCCCACAATCAGCTGGTAATCCGCAATATTCACTGTTATAAAATAAATTATAAGGAAAATAATAATAATAAAAATAATTCTAACGACTGTAGCGAATCACTGGGTTAATTCAATTTCGAAGTCAGTTAAAGTAATAAACGGAGAACGGGGCTGAATCCATTTCATGAGATTTCAGCATACTAATGAGCCGTACCGGTCGGACCGTGATGAGCGTTATACGCCCCCTCGGAATTGTTGCCGGACGCACATTTTCATTGGCGAATTAGCATCCGAAATTCGCCCGGATCCGGAGTTGATTTGCGAGTCCGCGTTCGGCCGATATTAAGGTCGGGGAGAGAAGCAATTAAACCCCTCCCCTTCCTCATCCCGGGCTGCGGGTGCGGGATAGTCCCAGGACCCGAGAGCCGAAACCCACCCAAGGTCCTAAGCCCGTTCGACCTAATTGCTGGGACCGCCTTATGCGAATGCCGAGTGTATATATATATATATATATATATATATATATATATATATATATACAGGTAATCCAGGGCGCGGGGTTAATAAATGGGGATATATATCCGTTTAAACGGGCGGGAAAGGTAAAGGGGACACGGAGAATACGGAATTCGGTCGGATTAAAGCATCACACGGCTCACTCTCTCTCCCTCTCTCTCCCTCCCCTTCAACCATCAACGACTTAAGCCCCATTTCCCGTATCTTTTATTTAACGCTCGTTTGAAATTAAACCGCCGTTGAAATTTTCCCCGAATGGGGCGGCTTTAATTGTCCCATTCGCAATTTTACAAACAATCCGGGTATAATCCCGGCAACTACAATTACAAGCGATATGTAACACAAACGCATTGTACTATACAAAATTAAATACTATAAATTAATTAATTGCTCTTTTATATTCTAATGACTGCAGTTATGTGAAATCCTCTCGTCAGCAATCTAAATTTACGCTGGATTATTTTTATATCATAGTTTCAGTCCTAGGGCGTTGGATTTATTTTTACATAAAGCACCTAGGGTGTTTAATTCAAATTACATGCATATCGCATGACATTCAAGTATTAGTTCAGCAAAAAAAGAGAGGAAACAGAGTCAGTTTTATGACAAATAAAATACTATTTTTTAAACGTTCAAAGATGAACCTCATTTTACGCCACAATTCAGCTTACTTTGTTTATCACAGAATGTTAAATTAAGGAAAAAAACATCGTTGAAAATAACGTGTGTAATCGGCGGTGTCGCAATTTCCTTTAAAAATACAACGACTTTAATAGCCGTGCCATACGTCAAAACGACATATTTTCATTTGAGCCGGCGACCGGTTAAGTAATGTATTACCGACTGAGGAGTAAAGCTGAGGTAATTGTGAGATACTGCCGCCACCACTCTCGCCTTTCCGCCCGATATGACTTTCCCGTTTTTATTTATCTTTATCTATTTTTTAGATTTTTCTTTTTTTATATATAACGAAGGCACTATAAGCGATTTATCTGACAGTGTTTCCCTCCCCGGCGATATATGCGGTACGCCATTTGTGACTCGGAATGACCCGACGTTATTGTGAGAAATCGACGAGCTCCATTTTCGTTTAACGCGACCGAACGGGCTGAACAAATTCCAGTTAATTTTTATACATCTAATCAGTACCAATCCCTCATATGCATATGTAACTTTCATTAGGGTATGAGTAAAACGGAGAGATAAACTCTTACTTGGAACGATAAATTCAAAATCACTGAAATACTTTGATAGAAATATTGCCACAAATTCCACTAATTTGGATACAGTGAAATTTTAATCTAACTGTATTACTTGATTCCTGCTTGGTAATAAGGTTAATTCGGAAACCGCACGCGAGAAAATTAAGAATAAATTATTGCAGTAATCCACAATTGATGCAGAGCAATAAAATCATAGATTTTTACTGTATTCGTACAAGTATTCGTACACCTGAGTTTTTTCATTAGAAGAATTCCTTCCACAGAAAACAAATTGTATCTTCGAAGTTGCGAAAAATTATTCTCGCGTATGCACGTCCGATGGGGGTATTTAGCCAATAGATGAATGTTTCAAGTTCAAAATAATTGAGCGAGTCGTACTGTTTACAAATTGGGCATATAATTTCGGCTTCGCCGAAGAACAGTTGGGTCCGGTAAGTCCGAGTTCGAGTGGGGGGCGGGAGGTCGCAGGATCGATGTCTCCTAAAGTCTACGGCGATTAATACAAGTCCCCTTTTGTTAAGTGGAGCCGCCGCCGCCGCCAGCGCTAAAACGCCGTTCTGTTTGCCTTCCCCGCCCCCGCCCCCTCAATTCCGCTGGCCCCAATTCCCCCCCAGCGGGTTCTAACTTTTTAACTGTGAAAACACGGCATAAATTTTCGCCCCGTGTGCGCCGAGAGGGGAAAAATCCCACCGCGCCTCTCTACCTGCGTTCCAGTTTTCCGTTCCGGCCCCAACCCCGGGCCTAATAAAGCGGAATGTGTCTCTGTTTATTAATTAGAGCCGCCGTACAGTAATTTGTATTCCCCCTAAGTGCCGATGAACGTTTTGTTTACGGTCCCGCTACGAGAATTAAAAATGAGGGCTGATACTATGGGAAAAATGGCCTTTTCCACTCTAGAATTAATAACATTGTTTCGAATACATGTTTTGTTCTCTGAGAGGGGTTGGAATACCGTTGTACTGTGGTGGTTGTCTGTTTGTCGTGTGTATATAATGTGTCTTATTATTGTGTTTTTCGGAGACTTTGCTTGTCTTATATGGGTTGGGAAGGATTTTTTTTAATCGGCTTATGTCTTTGTCGGATTATCGGTCAAATATATATTTTATCGCACAACTGGTTACAACTATTAGGTTCTTATCTTATATATTTATCTGGTATTGTGTATTTACGATCATAAAAGTTTTCCAACATTTACATCCAGCATTTACTGAAAACAGTTTATTTTTAGTAATCTATTTTTAGTAACTTTAGTTAAGTACATTTCCGCACCACACCTCAGTGGGGCGCTAGTTTATCGGTGCAAGTGTACCAAACGAACTTTAGTTAAGTACATTTACGCACCACCCTCAGTGGGGCGCTAGTTTATCGGTGCAAGTGTACCAAACGAACTTTAGTTAAGTACATTTCCGCACCACCCTCAGTGGGGCGCTAGTTTATCGGTGCAAGTGTACCAAACGAACTTTAGTTAAGTACATTTCCGCACCACCCTCAAGGGGCGCTAGTTTATCGGTGCAAGTGTACCAAACGAACTTTAGTTAAGTACATTTCCGCACCACCCTCAGTGGGGCGCTAGTTTATCGGTGCAAGTGTACCAAACGAACTTTAGTTAAGTACATTTCCGCACCACCCTCAGTGGGGCGCTAGTTTATCGGTGCAAGTGTACCAAACGAACTTTAGTTAAGTACATTTCCGCACCACCCTCAGTGGGGCGCTAGTTTATCGGTGCAAGTGTACCCAACGAACTTTAGTTAAGTATATTTCCGCACCATACTCAGGGGGCGCTAGTTTCACAAAAATCGTTCGTTGAATGCACTTGCACCGATGAACTAGCGCCCCCTGAGGGTGGTGAGAAAATGTACTTAACTGAAGTTCGGTGTGTGCACTTGCACCGATTAACTAGTTTACTAAAAATAACCCTTTTCTAATATATTTTTGATCAAGAGGAAAACTAGGGGCTAATAAAGCGCAATGTGTCTTTGCTTATTACATAGAGCCGCCATACACTAATTTGTATTCCCCCTAAATGCCGATGAACGTTTTGTTTACGGCCCCGCTACGAGAATTAAAAATGGGGACTGATACTATGGGAAAAATGGACTTTTCCACTGTTGAATTAATAACATTGTGTCCCCGACCCAGAAATGGAGTATAATACTGTAAACTCTATGATTCATTGATCACTACTTTAGAATTTTAAAATTAAAATTTTCATGGTTTAATTGTTTATAATATTATGTAATATAGTTGTGGTTTTCAAATGAAATTTCAGCTCCTCTTGAAATATATTACAAAACGACATTCAAACAATGCTTAAGGAGCATAATTTCGGCTCCCAACAATTTTCTAGTCCAAACGTTCATACCAGATTTATTTTAATTTAGCCAAGAATATACTAACTTTTGCATACGCGAAAAAAATATTCAGTACCGAAAACTGGTTATCTTCTAAATTCTCGAGGCCACCATTCCAACGTTATCAACCTATTTTAAACCCCCTCAGTAATTTATTCTCCCAAAAAAATACTTCACCGAACTACACCAAGGGGCTGAAACCCATCTGAGGGTTTGGAACGCTCGAACTCAATTAACGGTACGAGTTGAAACTTGCGGATTTTCCAACTTCTATTTACAATTCATTCCACCCATTTTCATAATTTATGTTACAATTGGATTGCCGACAGGAAGGCGGCGGCCTCCTGAAATTGGTTTGCCGCGGCGCTGTCTCTTCAAGTTCGGCTAATTTAAATGAGCCTCCGTCTCACGGGAAAAGTGCATGAATCTTTAATCGGTCAGTCAAAGTTCAACTTTCTTTTTACTCACCCTTCCGCCGTTCCCCCCTTCCGGTCTGTCTGTAAAAAATTTAGAATAAACGCGTGAGGATTAATCCGATAACAAAAACCGCCTCAGAGATTCGCGGTACTTCAATCATTCGAACTTCATCTGGGACTATATTGTAGCACCGCTGTACATAAATCATTTTCTTTGGAATGCTGGTTTTCCAACGAAAACAAGGAACTTGCGCAGTTGTACCGAGAAAACAAGTCTTAATACATGTTATCAGAGGAGAAATGACCATGTTTTGACTAGGAAAAATCGGAGAAAAACGCTGTAGATATTTTTCCCCTGCTCCATTATAAAAATTCCTATTTCCGTCACAACAGGACATTAATACAATTTTAAGATCTACGTTCATTACATAAAAAAATCGAAAATAAATATTCCTTCAGTCCGATGTATATGCGCGAAATGTAAAATTTATTCCCGTAGAATAATTTTACAAAAGATTTAGTCTGTGCAGAATACAGTTGTTCATTTCCCCAATTCCTTTTAACCAGGTTCAAAATTAAAACAAGTGGCATCTTCACAATTCAGGATCAATGAATTTTCCTTTACGGTGGAGAGTATATTTGGTCGCTTCTGGAAGGTATATTTTGGATTTCGATATTAGCGGAAACGTTTTACATCGATTTAGAAGTGTTCCTAATGGCTCAAAGGGGTTGAGGGGGCGGGAATAAATAGTTAACAGCCGTCGAAAAGTAATAAGCTTATGAATATTGAAGGGGGCAGTCGGTTGGTGGGGGGGGGGGTTTAGGGAAGAATCATCCACCGTAATTTGTAAAAAGGCCCTACTCCAGTTTATTCTCAATGAAATTTCCCTCCCCGCTGTTAACAAGTGCCGCTCCTCCGATTCCCCGACAAGTCTTACGCTCTATTATTAATTCCGGCTTCTCCCTCTCCTCGCTCCCTCCTCCCTCCCTCGCTCCCTCCCGTCTCGGGAGTTTATACGACCGCCTTCCCGGATAAACGGATTCGCCGAGAGGAACGGCTGAGCAAACAACTCGCAATGTTTTTCGGGAAATTAAAGGAATCGGGAATGAGCCCCACGGCCACGGGCGGCGTCCTCTTAAACTGCGACCCGTTTAAAATTCATAAGCCCGGACATTTTTTTTACGCGTTTTCAGGCCCCAGTTGTTTGGTACTAATCGACCGAGGCCATTCTGCCGTTCTCATTAGTTCTTAATGCAGTCTGTAGGCCGCTGTCGGCGGTCAGTTTATAATTTCCTCTTAACCGGCGACCGATCCCCTCATCGACAACCTTACGTTTCTAACTCAAGACAGCGGAAAACCAAAACCAGTCTAGTATAGGACTACATTATTTCGAATTGAAAACAGTAGTTCCCAATCAAAGCTATAACAAGCCCGCTTGAGCACTATTTCATTCGTCTAGCACATCAAAATATATTATATTCTCATTAACAAAAACTCATTAGAAACTTGTTGAAGGCCGTAATAAATAATTACAATCCGATCTATTTGTGTTCGTCAGTTTAAATATTTGTACATTTAAATGCGTCCATTGTTAATGAAACGTTGTCTCCCGATTGGCAGACGACGGGAGAAAAATGCAATCGCGGTGTTAGATTATGGCAGGATTTAGCCCGCGGCCAGTGTTCATTGCGAGGCCGGTTGTGAACTCAATGAGATGAGCTGTTCGGAATCAGGTAAATCAACAGTTCGGAATTGATTTAACGCGTAATTGCTGTTTTGTGGAAAGGGGCGGCGGTGAAGGGGGTCTCTCTGTGTTGAGGCAAGGGCCCCCCCCTGAAGTGGCCCCACCACTCTCGCTGGCCCGATTCAACATTGTAATCAATTAAAACTTAATTGACAACACGCCCAACAGTTTTAACCGGTTCGACGTACCGCGTACAGCGGGCGATCTCAGTACGGGTATGCGGTAAACCGGTAATTCCGGTAGCGAAATCAGACGGATTTGTGCCAACAGTTTTCGGCTTATTTCGCTGGAAAGGGAAAAAGGAATCCGAACGAGTCATTTTAGTGTATTGCAGAAAGGACATTGTTGTTGGCCGAGATATTAGTTAAATTAAAAGGACGGCCATTATATGATGGAGGGATGTTGGCGCTGACAGGATGTTGAAGGATGGGGCCGGCCGCTTCCTCCAGCAACGGTGGGCCTAAAGTCAACACGGTTGGGGGTTGGTGGGGGGTTAGTAACATTCTGCCAATTCATTACAGGGCCCCGGGGCCGGTTTACGTGGCCAGCCCAATTCATTACAACATCCCGTTGTTAATATTTGTTCCTGTTCGGGGCCGGTGGCAAGGCCGCCGTGCAAAACGGCCCTTGCCGGGGCCACCTCCCCCCTTCTAATTTAAATCCCCTGTTTATTGGTTAATTAATCACCGGCTTCCATTGTCCCCCTCCGCTCGTGGCGCACTTTACGGCCAGCGCCGGCGATGCGGTCCCGGTATTAAAAAAAAGGAGAAAAAACTGTAAAAAATTACAATGGACTCGGCGTCCATTGCCCAAAAAAAAAAATTCGTTCGAGTAATGGCTGGGTATTCCATCAACGCCGGGCCTTGGATTAATTTCCTCTCGCCGCCGTAATTAATGAGGAAATTAAATTTACAGCAGTGATGTATAACATATTTATACTACGGGGTCACCCGTATCAAACACGAGGGAAAAGACACATTCTGCTCGTAAAATGTCATTAGATTTCTAAAAAAACTGTCAATTACTCATCCTTTTACTCTAATTTGCTGTCAATAGTCAATAGAGTAATAATGTTATTTATTAACGTATTATTTCCTGCAATTTATCGGTCTTGAACTCATTAAAATTAATGTACAATTTATTTTATACTTAGATCAAGTTTTAAACAGAAAAAGTAGCAATATACATATATTAGTGGTACCCAAAGGTAATCAACATTTTGACTTTGGAATTCATTTTATTTTGCTAAAAGAGAAACTTTAATTATTAATCTACTATATATTCACCAATATTATAAACAACTCCGGCAAATTTTCGATTCCCCTCTTGAGGAACTCCTCAAATACCAAAATACATCTTATCAAATTGTTGATTACTTTTGGGTAGACCTAATATAATGATAATAATTCAAAGATTCCAAGGCCCGTAATAATAATCTTTATTAATTTAATTCTTTATTTAGTTTGGCTACTCCTGTGCAGTCACAAGATATATTGATCCTCATGTATTTTTCAAGCGGATATTCTAAGCAGTACCCAGGTGGATCCAACTTGTTTCTTCTTTACTTAAATCGTCATAATTGGTAAAGTTTCCGAGAACCGGAGTCGATATCGGACAATGGTGCGGGAATACCAAAGTTCAATTGGGACAGGATTCGAAGCTAAAGGAGTGATCTTGTGACCGGTTGGGGAGGGGGGGGGTTGAATCAATTCCCAAAACAGTTCTCGGAGTAGAGTCGAATTGCTGGCGGAACCTCAACGGAACAGCATTTGATAATGACGCTCCTCCGCGTTCTCTTGTATTGTAGCGGCTGGAATTTCCATCAACCAGAAGCGTTCCGGGTGAAATGTCCACGAATTACAATCGATCTCGGGCCCGACGGGAACCGAATTCGGCTCATCCCGTCAGCAATAGCGAATTCTAATTATCTGGAGTTCACGGAAAAAAATAACATTAATTCAACATCTCAATTTGGAATATTTTCAATCTCCGCTCCAAGCCAGGTCGCCTGAGAATATACCATGAAATCTAGACCCGCAATGAGAATATATTTACATTACTCGAGTTTCGGAACCGAGAAACCGCGGGCAGGAAGGAAACAAGGGAAACTTGCTTGGAGAAGATTCGCGGTGGAGAAACTATCCCCCTCAGAAACGTGAAGATGAAACCGAATAAATAGTTCAGAGATAAACAGCCAGTCGCCAGTCAGTGTTGAGAGAAAACCTTTCACGCATGCCACTCAGAATACAGAAAACAAAATTATTATTCCAAATAAGATAACAGTGTGATTGGCTGACACTAATTTAAATTTTATTTAACGAATGTATTTAGGTTTAAGATGAATTGTACGTCCTACATACTCATTCTTCTGATGTCTATATTCGGGCGTACTCGTTACACTGTCGACTGATTCACATGAATAGTGTAAAGGTTAATTTTCCCGGCAATAATGCTTGTACCGTAAAAAAGAAATTGACAAATTCAATTTTCACCTTCCGGTTGGTGGCGGGGGGTGGTTTGGGAGGGCGGTTCCATAAACGGGGACCCTTCTAATTGGAGTCTCGAAAATTAAAAAATATAAAAGAAAAAAATTAATTTTAATTACCGGGTTACGTGCGGCGCGCCCGAGGATGGATGTAATTTCAAAGTATATACAGTGGAAGGGGGGGGGGAAAGCTTTTTCTCTCTCCATAAGTCCTTTAATTATTCGGCTTTAACCGGCCCAACGGCGGGGAGTCACTCCGCCGGCGCCATCTTATAAATAGATTTAGTGTCCTCGGTTTCAGTTTAGAAAACAAATAAATAAAAAAACCTTTAAAAGTTAAAATGAAATTTGTACGACTTCGGGTATCCCCCAGTCCACGTTTAAGGGTCGGTGGGGACGACCCTTTACAATCGTCGCCTGTCGTAAAACAGGCCTCGTAAGTGAATTAAGCGCAGTAAAAAACTGGTTGGGAACTGTAAACAGACCTTTGTGCGAGGGGGAGAAAAAAGTTTTAATATCGAATAATCGGAATGGAAATCTCTAGCCTGGTGGAGGCTTATTCCGCTTATTCCCTCAGAGAATTTTCAAATCCGAACGCGGTCAATTTTGTCATCGGCTCTATTCCGTGGACAGAACTTCTACAATCTTCTACAATGGCATAAAATTAATAGATGATTCTGCACTCAGTAAGTGAATGAATGGAGGCTTTCTTTCGAATCAAAGCGCTTGTGGTGTGATTATATTTGCCCCCTGAATATCTCTGACTTTCCCCCATCGTAGGGGGGAAAAATTCAAATTCTTACCATTCTGTTTTATGTCGTCATAGATTTTCGCCTATACTAATTCATTGAACCTGGTTTGTCAGTGTATCAAGACCACAAATCAAAAGAAAATATGTAAGAATATTGTAGAATAGTGTAAGAAGATTTCGGGATAAAAATACTAAAAGCTTGACTACATGATTATATTCACAAACATATACACAATGACATAAATTATTTGATGAAGGCAATACTGTTTTTATGGAATCTGTAGCCAGTGAATAGCAATACCAGGACTATTATCTTATGTAACTGTTCCAGAAATGCACTATTTAATTGAAATAATAACTGAAAATATAGTCTTAGTCTCGTAATATAAGCCTCATCTAATCGGTGCGGATGGACTGTCCCCCTAAAAACGGGGATGATTGTTACAGATGGATCCGCGTTTCGAGTAAATTGGAATTTGAGGAACTTCGCTGACTTCAGAATTAATAGGCGGAACGCGAGGCAACCAACTTAAGATTGCAAGCAGAGCTTAATAATACACGCGTACGATTCTGTTCTCGCTGAGATATTTCAATTTAATTCCTTTTATTATATTAAAGCCTAAAATCATAAGAGAATATTAAATATAATTAATTAGGCCAATTTTGGGGAACTGAAAATTAAAATAATTTTTTTGTAAATTCGTTCCTGAGACCGCGTCGAGTATAAGAGAGAACCCGAGCGTCAAAAGATATCTGTTATGGCCGTGTCCACAGTTTTGGCTCGGCAATGAAATTGCCGTTGCCCGCGTTGAGACCGCCGTATTGTGGAGGCGCCGAGAAAACCCCGCGGGAAATCACTGAAAAAATAATCCGCCCCGGTTTGAACCGCATGGAAAATTGATTAGATCACCCTTTTAAGGTGTCTCCCATCAACTTCATTTTATGGGACGGTGTTAGCGTAGTGAGAGACGTAGGCCGTAGGAAGGGATATAATTTAGGCCACGCCATTTTCAATTCTGTTCATGTTGCGGCAAGTAATTTACTTCATCGTATTCGTCTATTTAATCTCACAATAAAATTTGAATTTTATTATGGCGGCAATCGCGATCAAAACTAACTCTACGCCTTGTGTTATTTAAGAGATTTACTAACAGAATACAATTGCTGGATAATATTCTGAGATCCCGTTGAAGAATCCTGAGAGCATTATACTGCATTTTTACTCTTCGGTACCCGAAAAATATGTAGCTTAGGAAAAGTATAAAATTACGTGAGTGTTGAAACACGACGAAAATAACTCAAAAAACAAGACGTCAACTGTTTAAGCGAGAATTATTATTTATTACGGTGAATATTTGAGATTATTTTCAGAATTCCGGAAGAGACCTGCGTAGTAACAGAAGTCATACGGTGTTGTAACAGTTGTTAAACTGGTTATGTGTGGGTTGTTCTGGTGGGGCCGTACCGGCCGTTAAAGACAGTTACCGCGGAAACTTGAAGCGCTCTCAAGTTTCGATTGTTACTCCCCCCCCCAAACAGTTAAGACTCGGGGGGGCATTCGACCGTAATCTTCATTACACACCGGCTATTGTTCAACAGATCATGCGGCGACGGTTAATTTTAAGCAGTTCTTCAGTATTCAAATGAGATGTAATTTTCCTCGAATCATGTGGCCACGTATCAGTAGCCCGCTGTTACAGCCCGACGATTCTACAATCATCCTCTTTTTAAGTCAAATAATTTACTGCAGAAGCATTGCGTTCTGAAATAGATTTTCGAAACAAAAAATTTCCCGATGTTTCTTGCATGACCTCAAATCTCTGCCGGCGTATTATCATCGGAGGCCTAACTTCTCCTCACCGAGGACTGGAGATAAATCTTATCTTAGCCAAACTGTAATTAGTAGTGATAGAGGCGGTAAGTTCGGTGGGGGGGTAGGGGGCGTCGTAGAATGTTTTTGCCGGCCGTGCACGCCCGCACGCACGGTCGCAAACACGCGCGTATACGCGCACGCCGCGTTCGCGTTCCGTGTGTGTCTCGCGGCATACGAGTATTGATCGTCCGAACGGCCTCGTGCCCACGACTGCACAACGCCGGATAGGGGAACGTTCGCCGATAGAAGGAGAAAGACCTAGAAACTGTGGAAAAACTGTGGGGAATTCCTGGGGGCGATGCTCGACTGTGGCCAAGTCGACGTGCCTCGGGCCGAATTAATCAACGTCGTCGCCTTAAAATCCAAAGTTTTAGATTTAAATAATGCGCCTATTTATGTTAGATGAGCTGTCACAGCGCCTCACTAATCCAGTGAGTAAATGGAGACGGCGAATTAGGTGATTTTTCATATGATCCTCTCGAGGAAAATAATTAAGAAAAACCCTCAAGACAGCGTTATTATGGACCGTTGACCGACTGCAGATGGGACGAAGCCGACCATAATTGGTATTCCTCTAGGAAGGTGGCAGTAACACGAAGTAAATGTTTCATAAATACTCTATAAAAAATTTGGTATTATTACAGGGAACGCACGCAGAATAACCGATATAACCGAGTTCAGCGCACCGGCGCCGCTAATGACGGAAACGAATTAAAACAAACCTTAATTGGAGTAAGGGGCGTCCTGGGTACAATTCGAAAAGCGGCGAAACAAAATTAAATAAAGCGGGGAGGGTAGGAAAATCGGATGGCTTTTTCCGGTACGTCGCCGTTCATTAGTCGCCCCGGGTGTGAGGGTTGGGAGGGGATGAAGGGGGCGAAAAATCGGGGTAAGCGTTAAGTAATTGGGGACGCGACAGCGGAAACAATTCAACAGATGAGCCCGGACCTGATTAAATGGCGTCCATCCTCAACAGTGCTGAAGAAGGCGAGGACCCACCACACATGTCCTGCGCGGATCGACGAGGAATAAATAATTTCTCCCAGATCGGTGAAACGATTCTATTCGAGATTATGGTTTCCTACGTATCAGCACGTCATAAGTTTCAATATTAAACCGAACCGTCTCATTCAGTTAAATGACAATAGTTCTCACTATACTCGATCCTAAGTTCTTAACTTTGTAGCCGTTTTATATATTAAGTGTGTTTTCTATACTTGGAATTATTAATTCGGAGAGAGAGCTAACTGTTTTATTTGTAGATACAAATTCGTAAAGTAACACAGTATGATTGTCCGTTGTAGATCCGACTTTGCCGAATTATTACATTTCGTAGATTTAGATTCAGATTCGCTCGCGCGACGGCATCAAGTGGCGAACAGAAGTTGAACGGCGGGCGACGAAAAATCCGATATTTTTTCGTTACTTCCGACGGTCCCTGGACGACAGCCCGACCGAAAAGCGGACGCGGGCCGATCCCTCAATTTCGAGCAGGATCGGGAACGAAAATCAGATAAAAATGTCCAAAACTAATTTCTCAGTCCTTATTCCGTTTCCCCGTATCAGTAATTATTTCACCGACTTTATAATTCGTGTTTCGGTAGTAACAAAAACGGTTTTCTTCGTTAGAATCGAAACCGCGTCGCGCAATCATCAAGCCGAAACGGTTTAATATTTCCGCGATGAAAACTAAAAAACGGGTCCCCACCTGGGAATGGTAATTCCTATTGGGGTTAAGTTGAGGGATTGTGTTGTGGTGTTAGAGAAGGGCGGGACGATTCGTTTAGCCGAGCGGTGACAGTGCCCCAAACCCCCTCCCACCCCCAAAAAAAAATAACCCTCCATGAAAAATTGTAATCGATTTCCAAGTGACAAAAAAGTCTTTCACCGCCGCCTCTCGTATATCTCCCCGTGAGTTATTGTCGGGGTTGTCGGCCGGGGCGGGGCGGGGCGGGGCGGTGGCTGCAATTGGCCCCCGCGTTTCCGGCACAGCTGTTAGCGCTTAAAACCAATACGGCGGCCCCGAAAATATTGCCGATGTGGGGAATCACGCTACGCCCGCTAGCCCCTAGATCGATACAACCCCTGTTGTAGTGGGCGGGGGGGGAGTTTAAAACGTGTTCTACTAATCGCCGGGTCCGACGATTATAAAGAAAGCCCGAAAAGGTCGATTAATTTACGACGTATTCGTCAATAATAAACACAATTACAGTGATTTCCCTGAACTTAACGTTTAGGCTACATCAAATCGTCAAAATTTCGACATAAAATTATACAATTAAAGATTTTCTGTGTTAGTAAGCCCTGTATCCATTGCTAGGAGTGGAGATCAATTGGCATTACCCTTTTCTCACGTTTGGCGTTCGTATTCGCCTTGTTGAATTTACGAGGCTCGATTTTCGTATAATTTAATAATTTATTAAAATTCCCTCGCTGATTAAAATCAGTGACGGCGCGAATTCGACGAATATTAATAACGTTAATTGGCTTCTTGGAGGAAAGTCGAGAGTCGATTTTCTGGCGCTGCTCGGGTTTCCCGGAAAATGATTTGAGGAAATACAGAGCAGGGCAGGGAGAATTAGGACTGCCCCTTCCCCACCAGCGAACGAATGGGTCCATAAAGGGAACGTACCGCCCGTCCGAGGGAAGGAAAAGATTTAGGCCATTGAGGATTATACGGTCGAATGCGTTAGTACATTTGTGATCTTAGGGAGGATAACAGACTGTAACGGTCCGGTTTTGCAACAGTTAGATGGCTTAGCGGGCCCGTGATGTTATAACGGTGTTCTTCGTGCTATTATAAATGTTTACTGAGATTTCAACGTTTGTTTTGGCGTAAACCAATGGTGATAGAAAATTCCGTGTATTCAGATTGCAGTCAAACGATGTTCGAATATTTTCGATTTATGTCTCCGTATTGTCAACTCTCGGCAGTATTGAACGGGGATCGTCCCTGATAATTATCAATGTGTTCATCAACCGAGGTCGACGGTAAATTAAACCGGACATTGGGGGTGTTGCGAAACGTAGGGGGGGGGGCGACAATAACCGGCCCATAACGCGTTATCCCATGGGCGGTACCGGTACCACCGCCCCCCGCAGGCGGCCCTACACGTGTAATACACTCGGCTTGGGCCTACCGGCTCTGAGTTAAACCCGGGGGAAACCGCAGCTTTGCCAACTGGTAAACCCGCGACCCCCCGGCACCGGCGCGGACCCCCGTCACCCGACCTCAACCGCATGAAGGGATCGCGTTGATAACTGCCGCGAAACGCCAGACAGAGGGGGAACAACGTGCACTTTGCAGTTGTTCCAAGCCCTTTGTCATAATTCGAGCGTGAGTTTGCAAATCATCAAAACTTACAATAGCCAACAAACTGACAATATATAAAACTATACTAAAACCGACATGGACATACGGAATAGAACTATGGGGTTCCGCCAAACATTCCAGTCAAAAGTCCTTCGTACTTAATGCTCCCCGGTATGTGTCTAACCGAAAAGTCCATAATTACCTCAACATACCGACAGTCGACGAAGTCGCAAAATCACGCTTCCTTAAATTCCATTCCCGCCTCTCTCCACATCCAAATCCACTCGTTCAGTCCCTTTCCTCTTTTAACGCGTCGGCTTAAACGCCACTGGCGCTAGAGACTTTCTGTAGGCAGGATATAGGTCAAAAATACCATCACTGGATGGCGTCTTTATCGAGTGAAACTAATCAAACAAACCCCCATTGTACCTATAACTAATATTTAGTAGATTGTACAATAAATAAAGTCAAGAAAAAATTAAAAAAACAATATACTCTTTGAAAATTCAACCCCCTCATTTAATTGTGCTTGATATAAAATTCTTTAAAGAAATCTGATTTTTATTATAAGCACTGTTACGACTACTGACATGAAAATGATAATATCCCCGATCGACGACTTGCCTACCGCTAACCTAAAAAACTCGGGGTTGGTAATTTTTACACACTAGATTCTAACTCGAACCTACACTGCTTTAAATGTTTCCCAACCCTGCGATTTAATCTTATCTTCAGTACTCCCCAATTGGACGTTCCGCGTCCTTTATTGTCCGACATTTATTTAATTCTTACTATTGTTCGGCCGAGAGATCTCAAAATGTCTACGAGACCCGTTCGCACTGTCCTGAGTCACTGAAAAACGAAACCGGGCGGTTTCGATCGCCTAACCGGGGGCTAACCAGATAACGATAGCCGATATGACACATTGTTATACCGGAGAGCTGTACGCTCCCGACCACCGCCGCAGCTCATAAATCTGGAGCCAACACACATCCCTTGCGCCCCCATTGCACACTGATGGTTCACTATCTTAACAGCCCACCCCAGCGGTAATTCCCAACACTATCGCCAAACTCTCGCTTTACCACCCTTCTAAAATACCTGATAAAAATATATATATATATATATATATATATATATATATATATATATATATATATATCGATTTAGTACCGAAGTATAGATCCGTAGGGGGGGCAATACGGGCTGAGGAAAATTAATCCCCGGGTTATAAATTTTTACACACCTGTAGAAAAATATTTGCCTACCAGTCCACAAGTAATCTTCCTCCGTAGTAACAGGATGACTTTATTTCATAATTTTTTAAACCTATATTTGTTCCCATTGTTTTTTAATAAACGGTGGATCGAATTTAACCGAAGGCTGCAATACACCATAGGTGCGGTTGCACACAACGCCAAAGTTGTTCAAAATTATCAGTGTATAGAATTTCAATCATATTCTGTACTAACATATAGGCTCACCTTACACCAAAGTACGTCCATTCGTGGTCAATTCAGCATCTGAAAAAAAATAGTAACATTATAAAATTGTTACTGCTTACAATGAGATACTTATCATTAATAAAATGCGTACAGTAATGTATTAGTAGCGTGACAATGCTGACAGAATGCTAAGCGCGAAATATAGAGACAGTCGTACGATATATAGATAATTTTTTTTAAATCCTCAGACTGATTTATAAGTGGCGGTCTATTAGGGCCGTCTCAAAACCGGCCACCTGTAAGGGCCCATTTTGTACCAACACCCGAGAAGTTTTACTTCGCGCGGTGGCAACAGTTCTTGGGGGTCGGAACGAGGTGAAAAGGTGGGAGAGCATTAGCGGTCCCCCGACCTAATATTTCACCCGGATTATGCACACACCTCTAACGGCGCACGGGGTGAAATCAGAGAGGGGGGAAATACCACTTTCCCGTTTGTTTTTTTTTCAATTGGGCGTAGGAGTCCTCTCATCTCAGAAATTTTCCATTTTAGTTATAGAAAGAGAAAATTAAAGACTTTATTGGCCAGTAACTTCTGTGTAGTAAACACTGTGTTCGTAAATAGGATATTAAATTGCGTAGGTGGCTCGTACCAAACCTGCGAGCCATAATTTTATAAGAACCACAGATTATTATTGATTATATTCATAAGTGTGTTGCTTTACTGAATGTTCAATATTTTATTTTAAATTTAAAATTTTGCTCGGTACATGTCGAGTTTGGTACCCAGCTTATCCACATTTCATGCACTTCCTAGGCTTTAATTAATAATAACATGAGGTGGAGAGATAATGATTGAATAGCGGAGATGTAGCAACCGAAAGGAATTGACAGTCGCCCGTTGGTAGGTAACACAAGTTTATATTCGTACTAAATTCAAATTTGAAACTTCCCTGAAGGGGAACCGAAAGAGACATAATTGAGCCCGGCCTTTATTCGCAGGGATGAAAGGACGCGGGGATGGGGTGGTCTGAAAGGTAAATCGGTTGGGAAAAATATAATTATCTCTAGATTAAAGGTCCGGGGCCGGCTTACAGATTGGGACTTCGGGGCCCGGACACAATTGACCAATTAACAGAGTTTAAGTTAAACAGAGCGTACCCTGCAGGGGGGGGGCGTTCGGCGGGGTGGAGTTGAGGGGCGGGGGAGCAAAATTTCATAACGGAATTATCCCCGGACTAATCCCCAAGCCCGGCTAATACGCTCCGTCGATTAAGCCCAGATAATGATTTTAAACTTATAACAACCCGGCGTAATCAACCTTGCCCCTCCACTGCCCGGGGCTTCAATACCTGTCGCAGGCTCGGATGTCCGAAACTTTGCAATATGCGCTATGAGCCTCCCGCTCTGATTATCCACTGTAGTGTGACCCCAAACCACGGAAAAGTTTACCTACATTCCTATCTCCCCTGATAATTGATTTCGTAATAAAGGATTCAACTCTAAAATGAGTATCGAAAATATAAAGAATATATACTTAACGAATTATAAACTTACTGTGTTATAGAAGCAAGGCGTTAGAAATGCAAACTTTCGAATTCAGTGTTACAGATCGATATCTGTCGACAACAGAATACGTACAGTGGTAGAAAAAAATATGAGAAAGAGGACACACAAGAGGCTAATTACCAAACGATTCGTTGGGGTTTCGGCGGACAGGGGGTGAAAAAAGGAATCGCCCTGCGGACACTGGTCATGTGTGAGTGTGCGTGTGTGTTTTATGTACGGGGTGTGGGTTCGGTTCGGTTCGGAAAAATGAGGGGTTGGGGGAAAAAAAAAGAGGAAAAATCCGCACAAAATCCGAGTGTTGTCGGGTACGGTGCCGTGGGGCGGTGGCGGTGGCGTGGGCGGGGGCGGGGGTCCGGAAATTGGTTTAATCCTGGGCCTATCACGTCCGCCAATCAGGGCCGGCCGCGATTATGAACAGCGGCGGGTTGCGTGCGTGCCAACGTGCGTGCGTGCACTCCTAATGGGCTGTTCGCCAATTGAACACCGAGAGGGAAGCCAGACCACCCAGTTCAAACACGAGAGAGAGATAGAGGGAGGGAGGGAGGGAGGGAGTGAGACCCAAATCATGAATTAGCTAGGAAATTAAAATGAGCTATAGGTGTCTCCTGTGCGGTAACGTCCTATAATGCATTGTCCGTATTTTCCTATCGTAGATACTGCATTCGATTTTTTCCTATAGAATATTTTTTTGAATTTATCCTGTTTCTATTATATGCTCTATTGCTTATGAACGGTTCTAATACTGCATTGCTTGTGATCCTGGAGTCCTTAAAAAAATTCCCAGGAGTTAGTTACCGCGGGTAGCGTATTCTGAAACGTGAGTACTCTTCCCGTACGGAATCTGATTTGCCGGGACACGGAGGCCCGCCCTATCGTCCCCCGCTAATAACCGAATATGATTAAATTGTTGCCAACACTGAATGGCACGGGGTTAGTGGGGGCGGGGGGGGCGGGCGGCGGGGTTGTAATCCTTTGAATTAGTGTTCCGGTCGGCGGTACAAGCCCGTGGCAACACAACGCAAGGACCTAATCTGATTTGCGAGAGGGGCCGACGCTGAACCGTGCGCGCCGTGGGCTCTCACAGTTAAACGGCCGATGCGATATTAGTTCCACCGAGAAGCCATAAGCCCCGAGACCATCCGCTACTAAATTACTTGTGCAAATATGCCAATGTTATCCGATCTAATACCGGATAAACTTCCGGCAATATTTGAATGTATCGAATCGTCCTTCTCTATGTCCTTGTGCCCAAAACGTTTATTATTAAGGTAAATAGCAAAAGGACACAAATTTTAGTTGTCGAATCTTATTTATTTTTAAAACTTTTAATTTGTTTAAATTTAAGCTCAATGGTAAACCTTTCCAGAATAAACCTTAATTGATATTATTAGGGAAATTTTGCTGCGACCAGTGTCACAACAGAATGGATTCTTTTGATTGGGCCTCTTTAGAATTCAGTACAGAAGACCTGAAGGGAGGAGCGTAAATAGCTCAAAGCCGATTGTCATATCATCCCCGTTGCGGAACGCCGGTTCCACCCTCCCGCCACGCTAATGTACCTCTCATTGCCCCGAAGTCGCTCAACATGTCGCCCCCCAACCTTTCCTTTATTACCATTTTTTCTCCACCCCCGCCCCCTTTACTGCCGGGAATTCTGATCGCTCGTAACGATCCTTCGGTTGCCGCCGGCTTTTCAGTCAGTCGGTGGAGGTAAGGAGCTCAAAGGGGATGTTCTGGAACCGCTATAATGCAACCACTTTATAATAACCTTAGGGGGCGCGGTCGGGGGTTGGTGGTATGGGAGGTAGGGGGATGAAAAACCGAAATCGCTACTCGGTAAAAGCGACAAGGGGTCTGAGGCGACTCCTTCCTTCTTCCTCCGTTTTCATTTTCTCGACTTATTCCCCTTTCGGTGCGATCGCCCCGTTCCACAAGTCTCGGTTTCGTTTCCTTAAGAAGATTCCGGTTCAAGAATCTACCCGATAGCGTTTTCGCGCATCATCATCTGCACAATAGAGTTTTTGGAATCACTATTCATTGAATTTCATAAGCCCTCCTCAAACCGCCATTAGACAGGATTTCAAATAAATTCAACCAACACAATGGTTATTCCGATTTTTCTTGGTAAGGAAATAATTTGTAGAGTGTTATTCAATATTCGACCTCATCCAATAACCAAGTAAAAAATTATAATTAATGTAACTTCATAGTCGTTAATATTGTTAAGGAAACTGTAAATACTTTTATAGAGTGATAAAAATTATTTTCCTAAAATATGAAACTGAGGAAAACTTTCACAAATACCGCCCAGAAAAGAGAATACATTAAAAAAAAGACTTGTCCTATTTTAAAACCACGGTATGTGAGTATCGCCTTATATCTTCCGGATATACTATCACTCAATTCAGCGAACGTCACCTGTATAGGGTGTTTAGGCTATCCCTCAATACTTTGAACGCCTTCCGATTTCAAATCATACTAACCCTCAATACACCGAGCGCCTCCGTTTCCTAGTTAAGAACAGCGCGTTGCGTCTATAAGATGCGCGCAGTAGGGTAAGGAATTTAGTTAACAGTTCTTTTTTTTTATGAGGAGGTCATTCAACCGATTTCAAATTACAGTCAGCCAGAAATTTAGGAACGACACGAATAAGAAAGGACGAAATACAAGCGGAGGCGAGACATATGAAAGACTGTGTCGTTGGCGGGGGTGGGCATCACCTTGCCTAACTTGTAACTTCCTTTGTTCTCATATATTTCAATGCGTTATATACCTCGCCTATCTCTGTCTCAGTTTTCCGTCGCTCCGAGCACCTTTTGATATCAGCGCCGAGACGACGCCCTCATCATCGACGCTTCCACACGCTTTTTCCGAGAAATTCTCCAGAGAGTAGAGAGAATGCCCTGAGACTCAATAACGCAGTCCCCTACATACAACTCTCATACGCTTTCTGCTTACTATTTTTTTATACTGAAATATTTATACTAATTAGAATGAGCATTCCATAATTTTACTGAGCTACATACGTATTCCGTATTCAAAGAAATGTCTGTTATTTATTTTTGCATTTTTACTCTTGCATAGAAGGGAAATTTATGTAACGACATATTTACGTAATGATATTTAGCTGGAATACTTGTATCCAAATAGGTATTTTGGAGTGAACGATAAATGTTTATGTTCCCGAAAATGAAAAAAGTGTACTGCGTTTCGTCGCGAACTGGCATCGAATCATCAGCTTATAATAAGAGTGTATTAGTGTTTCGGATCTGGGTTTGGAATATCACCATCCTTCACCGTTCACCTCTCGGTTATTTGACCCCGTACAAAATCGGTTTCGGCATCAGTAGCATTCCCCTAGTGACTGAGCGAGAGGTTTTTTGATATTATAATATTATTTGTTCTTACAATTCCCTACTGGATTCAGTGCAACGTGAGGGGTAGGGACAGTTGTCATTTTTATACTCAACGATTCTATGAAGAAATTTGAAAGAGTTGTTAATTCGCATTGTGCGATGAAAAACTGACGGCTGGAGCGGGATGGGGATGGTAGAATTGACAGAGAAAAAAAATAATTGGGTCCGAAATTATTCTGAAAATGTGCCAACTCGCTGCGCCACTCTCTGACCCCGTTTTCTCTCCCTCCTCCCTCCGATTCCTCTCTCTCTCTCTCTCTCTCTCTCTCTCTCCCTCCCTCCTCCTCTCGTCACTACGTTTTCGTTAGCGCACTTTCGGGAATATTAAACGGAAACTGTGGAAAAGAAATAATTGAACTGCGAAAATATCCAACCGGACTAAGCCGGCGCGCCCAGTCAAATATCCGACGGAAAATGCGCCTCCGCCTCGTCAGAAAATCGTTTAACGTTTACTGCCCGGAGATAATGCGAAATATATTTATCAATTCTGCCGCCCCAACCCCGGCCCCCGCCGCGCCCCTTCAACCCCTATCTGGCCCCGAGCGTTCGCCCTCAATGAAATACGGTCGCAGAGTTTACGACCCAACGATCCGCCGAAATGTCGTCCCATGTCCAGAATTTACTGTCACAATTCGATTGCAATTACTGGCAGGGAAAAAAGTGAAACGCTAAATTAATTTTTCGTTTTCTATCTTGACGCTAATGCGTTTCTTTCCTAACGTCAATTTTCAGCGGTGGTTACACCTGCGGCCAACATTCCCGCTGGAACTGGTTCAATAAACACGTTATTACCACAGTCGGATGGCCATTTGGGAAAACAATACATTAAATAAAAATAAGAAAAAAATTTCCGATAATTTCCGAAAAGCCTCCTATCCGTAAGATCGGTAGAATAGTATTTTACGATGTATTATTAAAATTTTAATATACTTCGGGGAATCCTGGTGCAGGCGATGGAGAGTGAGGGTGAATGGCTCCAAGAGCGCCCACGTCACCTTCACACTACGTCGTCGGCACTGTCCTAACGTCTATTTCAATGACATACCAATTCCCAACCAACGGCAGATTCGCTATCTTGGTCTCCACCTCGACAAACGACTCACGTGGAATGCCCACACCCGACTCAAAAGAACCGACTTAAACAGAAAATTTGGACTCTTAAGGCCATTACTAAAACGGACATCGAAATTACCTTAAGTAACAAACTAACAATATACAAAGCAATACTTAAACCGACACGGACATATGGAATTGAGCTATGGGGTTCCACCGAGACATCCAGCTCGCATCCAGAGATTCCAATCAAAAGTCCTTCGCACCATCCTTAATGCTCCCTGGTATGTTTCTAACCAGACAATCCACCATGACCTCAACATACCGACAGTCGACGAAGTCGCAAAATCCCGGTTCCTGAAGTTCCACTCCCGCCTTTCTCCTCATCCCAATCCACTCGTTCAGTCCCTCTCCTCTCTTACCCATCCATTAACCCCTCCGCCTCGGCTTAAACGCCGCTGGCTTAGAGATCTTCTTAGCCCGTAGAATTTCTATACCAAGCCATAAATTATTTCACGCATTGTGAAAAGTGCCGTCATTGGATGGTTTCTTTTGTCAAGTCATTCAAGTGAGAAACATACACTTAACACTTGTACACATAATTATGTTATAATAAAACAAAAAAAGAAAAACGAAAAAAAATTTTTCGGGGAGTCCAATTTTGTTCGATGGCGGCCGGCGGATTTGGATTTTTATTTCCCAAGTAATAGTAATAAAAATCCTGTCCCTACACCGGCCCCCGGATAGTAATAAACCGGGGTCGTATGATAGTGTCCCCACCGGGCTGTGGTGTTGGGCGGGGGCAACCTGCCGCTCCCCCGGGGGGTACCTAATATCATTTTAATGTTATTACCTCCCCTAGCTACCGGCGGCCTAACGAGTTCGGCCCCTGCAACCGGCCAATGTTATGCCCCACTCGAACGATAGATTAATTCACTCCCGCCGATTTCGAAGTGAAATTAGGGTATCGAAAAAAGAATCGCTCAGTACCCGTCGTAAATGGTGGGGGGGGGCTTTCAAACCCTACTAGAGCACTCTCAAAAAGAATCGACTCCGCACTTACCAAGTGGTCAATAAAAGGTAATATTCAGTTTTATTAATAAATATACATACGAACAGTTTTCCATATGCTCGGCTTGTAAAAAATCTGATTCAAGTTCTCTAGGCGGTTATTCATACTATTCGATTTGTTTCATATAATTCTACAAAAGATTTACTGATAAAATATATTAAAATCGTTAGGAAAGTCAAAAACAAAGCAAAAAGCGATATACACAGATCAGCTGGATACAGCGTGAAAACGGCTAGGGAAAAGATATCCGAGGGGTTGGCCGCAACCGACATTTTGGCCCCGGACGTTAAAAGACCAACATTCAACCGCCCCACAAATGAAGGGTTAAATATTCTTCTCCTTTCCGGCCGCTGTTTTTTTTCATTCCACGGATTGTGTGGCGGTTCGTTCACCGAAAATCGACCGATCCCGCCGACCGGTCGAGGGCGAGTCGGGACCGTGGAAGCGGGCTTTGAGGTTTTATTTCTCGGGCGTAGGACGAAAAAGAGAATAGGAGGAAAAGGGGTGTAAAAAAGAAAGGGTTGTGGTCGGGAATAAAAGAGCGATTGGGGTTGAAACGGGGTATTGGGGCGGTGGGGCGGGGGTGGGAATCTCCCCCCCCCCAAAAAAAGGCGAGTTTAATTAAAAACAAATCGGCCGTTTGTGAACAGAGACTCTGATCTCCATAATGGGACTTGGCACCGAACGTCTGTCCCTTTCCGTAGACCTTAACCCGAAAAATTGTATTAGTCCTTGATTAATTCCCCGAAAGGGGTGTAGGATCCTTACCTCAATTACATTCCCTCGGCTATTTTATGATTGAGAAGACATAATCATAGTATTATATACACATTAATTAATTATTTTATAGAAACGTAATGCTTTAAACTCTTGCAACTTTGACCGGAATCGCGCTAGCGCGCGCTTTACTTCATCCGGCATTATTTAAAGCCGACGCGTTCTTAATTCGTCGCCTTGATTCCCGCCCAGAACAGCGGAATAATTGTTTCCAATCTACAAAGGCGAAAATTGTAGAAGGGAGGAGGAAATTGCGCGGCGGCGCGCTCCCCGCTTTTCCGCGGCGGAGCCAAAACGGAAAACTGTATTAAGCCGCAACAGAGCAAAAGGGGGGTGGATGAGGGGTTGGTGGCGGCGTGCTGGGGGAGGAGTTAATTTCACGGTGTTGCAGCGATTAGAAGTTCGTTTGGCAGGACTTTGCCGGCGGCGGACATTCCCCGCTCGGGAGTGGGAGGTCCCAGCGGTAATTTCGGTTACAGGTACAGGGGGACTGTCGGGGGACGTGCACCACACAATTGGACATGATTAAACCGCTATTAAACTGTCATTCTTGTTTTCCCGCTATAATTGCGGAATGTCTTTAGTTCAATCGTTCACGATAAAGTATCCACCCGGTGGATTAGAAACATACCGGGGAGCAATAAGGATGGTTCGAAGGATGTCTCATTGGAATCTCCGATCTAATAGCTCGGTCGAACCCCATAGTTCAATAGCACGTGTCCACGTCAATTTAATTATGGCTTTGTTGATTGTGAATTTGCTAGCTAAGTCCAATTTTATGTCCGTTCTAGTAATGGCTATAATAGTCCTAATCTAGGGATAGGTAACGAGAGCGCTCTTAGAGCAGGATTGGATATTGGAAAGGTGTTGTTGGAGTCGGGCTGTTATAATTGCGGGAAGTATGGATGCCTTTAATGTACCGCGTTTCCAGTTCGTTCCGAGAGAACGCCCCGGTGCCGCGTTCAGTCAACTCGGCGTCGACAGAATTCCCGCCGGTTCGCAATCATTTCCAGCCCAGGTACTTTCCGGTTTCAATGCGGTTACCGAACAATGAGCGAACGGGAGAAATAACCCGGTAGAAGGTTTTAATTACGGGCTTGAGAAGAGCGTCCCGCCCCCATTCGTCCCCCTCTACTGCCGAAACTTCGGTGCGGCGAAAACCCGTATCGGATTTTCCGGTCGAGGGCAAAAGGAAGGGCGGTGTGGTGTAGTGGGGGAAATAAGACTTAGCGCTAAGGTGAGTCAATAAAAAACTTGAGGCCGGTAGAATGGAGACGGGCCACAAAGGAGCGCCCTTCCTAATTAAGAGTTCGGACCGCTTCGAACAGCCAAGAAAAGGTCCTTCTTCATCAGTCCCCCAACCCCGCAACCTTTTTCCTCGCCGGCGGTTTTTTAATAGGCTTTATCGGTCGACGCCCACCACGCCCGCAAAACGTTCAAATTAATGCCATTGAATTGGGAATTATAAACTTCTCTGTTTTTCCCACCCTCTTGTTTTTTTTTTATTAACGTTTGACAATAAGGTATTTGTTTGTCATCGGTGGTTAAACACTTCGGCGTGGTAGCGAGGGCGAATTTATAAGGACTTTTACTTAAAGATATAAGGTCGGAAACATTTATTGATGCATAAAGAACGTTAACTGGATATAAATGTTCATGAAGTTACTACCGGGTCTTTTTTCTTAACTAGTGAACTTCTGCTACGCGAGTCCCAACGGTTGCTGAGATTATAATCATTCATCTATCAACTCTTAGACAACAAAAACAGTTGCATGCAAATGATGATTAATTCTCAATTTCTAGAGTAAATTTCTTTATTTTTTCCTTTATTCCTTTAAAAGGAAATTTACATGTTTGATGGTAATAATTTAACTTCGTGTCAACCAAACGCTTTATATATCCATTCCGCTTTTGGTTGAAAAATGACGTTTGTTTTGACATTGTAAACTGACCCCCTCACTCCCTTCACGACCATCTGACGACAGAAACCGACTGCCCTCTAACGTCATCAGAACGTCAAAAACGTGAGGCGTCACACTTTGATCTCGCGGCGGTTTAGCTGTTTCTGACTAGGGCTCATACACCCACACCCTTCAGTTTATACTACCTATCCATTGATCACGACGAGAGGAGACTGTAGCGCGGACGGCTATATGTATATATATATATATATATATATATATATATATATATATATATATATATATATATAGCAATTATAATTATAGCAAAATTCGGCCCGCCACCGAAATTCGAAGCTTCAATATTCAGGTTAGCGCTATGATGCTTTTAACCTGCCAATTTTCTAATTTATAAATACGCTATGTTATTTAAATTTACATACGATATCGTATACAATAAATTCTGGTTAATAGATGCTAACAGGTGCGGGACTTCATTAGAATAGTAAGGCATCTCCGGTGGAATATAACAAGATAATATGAAGAGTATTAGTTATTACCTGCATTGTAATTTAATTTTGATTCTGTAAAAGTTAATTCAATACCAGAATGCACCCGGAGGGCAGAACATAGCGGGAAACTTACCAGGAACTGTGTGAATATTCGATCATGGAGTATTTAATTCCTACGAATAATATTCTCTCAAAAATGCAAAAAAATCCGTTGGGGAACAAATCCCACTATAAATCTAAAAATAAATAACAGAAAAAGGTAGTAACTTCCTAAACATTTCGCTTATATCAACAGTTGTGTGTCGAAAAAAGACGTTAATAAAATTGAAATTTCTGAAAACCGGCGACTAAATTCGTCGCGTGTTTTTGGCCTTATCGACTTTTGCAATTTAAATTGGAGACTTTCGACCCGAGTTTCTGGGCGATAAATTAACTGGCCGACGACGTAAACCGCCCCGTCGTCCGTATCCGGGGATCGTTGGGTTGTCTAAATTGGAATAAGCATGCAACTATTATCGGGCGAATTTCCAAAGTGTTTAAATCTCCCCGCAAACAGACTAGAGTTCGGTTCTCGCCGGTGTTCAAGGAATTGTGGGATTGTGTTGGAAAATTTCAATGTGAAACTACTAAAGATCGCGGGGTCGAGCACTAAAGACACTGAGGGAAGAACCTCGGGCAGCTGGTGTAGAACTCGTGTAGTCCGAGATTCTTCCCCTTTTTTGAAAGCACTTAAGCGAGTTCCAGTATAACGTATTTGTACATCCGCTTCCGACTTTTCGCAACTCTCACTGGTCGTATCACCATGGTACGACTTATAGTCGGCCTATTAATAGTACGAGATATTTCAGTTGGGCGGGGCAGCAACCACATGGTGGGTGGTTTTATTATATATAAATAAATTATTTCGCTGTGCACAGGCCATTTTGTGCCTCTCAATCCTCTGATTCATTATATTATTATCTTTGTATTATTTAAAGTGCAATTCAAGGTAAATAGCCCTAGTTATAGTATATCTTTATTATTATTATGAATTGTTAATTGAATAATGAGGAAGGATTTTAAGAAAGGACCTAGGCGATACCTTGACCAGGCCAAAAAAAATGAAATAATGAAAATGGGCTTTTTGGTAAAGTTTTTCAATCGGACTGGATGACTTAACGACTGCACCGTTAAATAGCCTCTGCGACCGGGAGATTTAAACGGCTGCTGGGCGAGGCCTTGAAAAGTAGCACCCTAGCTATTCAAAACCCATTTCCCCGAGTCGCGCTTTTCCCCCCTAAATTATGGCTCTCGGAGTTTTTGAACTCGAGCCAAACAAATCACCGCGCCATTCCTCGAACGACTCTGCCACAGACCAAATGAGTGGCCGAACGGATCGACGAATTCACGGTGCGGTTCCATAGCGAAATATCAGGTTTTCAAATATCTCAAACGGTGTACAGAATTTCGCGTACGCGCCCGGAACCCGGAACCTGTTCATCAATTAGATCTTTAGGTAACAAGATAAAGACTCAGCATGTTGCCTCAAACTTCAAACTAATTACTTTACTACTCTTGCAGTAGAATTCAATTCTGACGGACAGTTCATTTCTGAAACAACTACTTTCAATTACAGGATTGTAGAGCACAAGCATCGCTTTCAATGCTAGCTGCTATGAGACAATAAATAGCGAGAGTAGGTTCGGAATAAGTGAATCGTAGGGAATTTCCACTATGACCGTTCGAGCTCGATTCGTCACGGAATATTCGTTTAGAGTTGCACGTCTGAAATGTAACTATTTAATATAAAATTCACGGCATATGTCAGTTGGTCTATGCCGTATATAAATGCAATACCTATGTACTGGGTGGGGTTTTCCTCCCTCCTTATTTTTGCCCTGTGTAGCTCCCGGCGGGGGGTTGGAGGGGCGGCGCCTCGTCATCTCAAATTCTCGACTAGGGCCGTACAAGAGTAAGGGGCGGGGCGGGGGCGGGGGCGGGAGGGGCTACGTGTCTCAAATCTGTGAGCAACCCCTCTTCTACCGCCCCCACCCCCAAAGCGTATTCAAGTCGCCAACTCGCTGAGAGGACATTCTCGACCCGACATCCCAGCAAACCTCGCTTTTCATTCTCCCTCCAGTTCTCATTCCCTCAACCCCCCCTCCCCTTACTCCGACATTGTCTAGAATCAAGATTATGGTCCGTATTTTTTTTCGCGTCGAAGGGATGAAAACAAACGGCGCTTCGAAAAATATCTATCGGGATTATCGGTCAGAGGAAGAGGAATAAAATCTAAAATCAATAGAATACATAAAAAAGGTTCCAGAACGATGTTCTCTACAAACTAAAAATTGATTTTTACCGTCATTGATGTCAAACCGACTTGTCGCCGATATTGACATAAAACAGTGAATTTCCGAGAAATACGTGTGCGTATAAATTATTACTATCTAACTTTCACTCCCCATACCCGGCTCAAAAGAATCGACTTAAACAGAAAATTTGGACTCTTGAGGCCATTATTAAAACGGACATCGATATTGACCTTAAGTAACAAACTGACAATATACAAAGCAATACTCAAACCGACATGGATATATAGTATTGAGCTATGGGGTTCCACCGAGACATCCGACATCGCTCGCATCCAGAGATTCCAATCAAAAGTCCTTCGTACCGTCCTTAATGCTCCCCGGTATGTTTCTAACCAGACAATCCACCATGACCTCAACATACCGACAGTCGACGAAGTCACAAAATCTCGGTTTCTAAAGTTCCACTCCCGCCTTTCTCCTCATCTAAATCATGTCAAAAGCGCCATCACTGGGTGGTTTCCTTGTCGAGACAATCATGTGAAAATATACTTGTATGAATTGCACATATAACTGTTAAAGTTGATTGTGCAAAATAAAAAAGTTAAAAAAATCTAACTTTCACTAAGATCGCGTACTAGGGTGAGGAAAACCTGGGGCAAGAGGAGTTGAACCCCTTTTGGAGTAGAAAGATTTATTCTCATCCCCACTGTTTCAAAACTCGTACCGGTTCGATCATCAGAGTGCCCACCCCATGAAAGAGCCTCGCATCATACCTTATAGGAATAGGAAAATGCCGCGTATAAAATGCACGCGTCACGGTAATGTATTCGGCAGTATTCCCGGAATATGGCCGCTGGCCTGCACACGTTCATGAAAAGGAAAATATAACAATTCCCCCCGCTCCCGCGAGGACGGCCTAGAAAATACAAAAACAGACCGCCATGATCCATTCCCTCGGGGTTTACAGGATAATTTCCCACCCCCTTCCCTTTCCCCATTCCCCTTCTGGTCCCAAATCCTCAGCGACTCCCAGAAAGTAGTAGGCCCGCCTTAGCCTCCGTGGGGGAAAGCGACCCGAGAATCGCCCCCCTCCCCAGTAGTATATCCCCTATTAATATTTATAGCGCGGCGTTTTTAATGGGAATTTCATCCCTCGTAGTTGCCCCTTCCTCCGCCCCAGAACCAGGAACAAGAGGAGGGCCCCCTCCGCCACCGCCCAGTCCTATTCTCGCCGACGCGCCCTCCATACATCACCGGGGGAAAAAAAGTGTCCCCCGCATCGCAGGACTTTCTAAAATACCGGTTGGGAATAGCCCTATTTTACCGAACAGTCAGGAAATTTGTCGGAATACAATAATAAAATATTTCGGATAATTAGTACGCTCATTCGGTATAACCCGGCGTCCTGAGATCGAACGAGGATAAAACTGGACAAAATAGATAATAATAGTCCACCAATTTGACCTAAGCGAGACACATTGTACAAAATCGTTTTGCAGGAGGCGAATTTGAAACATCGTTTGAACATATTTGAATTCTACTTGTGAACGCTTCCGCTTCAGTTCCGGAGGCGTTGCCCCGAAACCCGTTCGGAAAGGGCGTCCCGACGATATCCCATGATGGGCGGGAGGGGCAGGGGGTTGAGCTCAATTGCCGAATAAGCAAGGAGATCGTTGGGCCGTGCCCCACCACCCCCTGAAATGGGACACCGCCAGCACGGCAGCGAATATAGACGCGCGGGGAAAAAAGGAAGAAAATACGCAGGGAGTTTTTTTTTCGCTCAATGAGGAAAAACGCCCTTTGGGCGCTTCGTCCGGAAATGAAACGGGGCGCCAGCCCACGGACTCGTTTAACTCCTTTCGGGGCGTGGGACTGAGGGATGGTGAAGAGAAGCGACAGAAATCAGCAGACAGTGAAAATGAGAATATGTAAGCTCTAATTTGCTACTGAAAGAACAAATGGATGGAGTGGACTCGGTAGGCCACCTTTATTTAAATCTCAATCGGTTCGACAATATTCCGGGCTCTTACAGCTAATACAGTAATACGTATAAAACTTATTTAATATCTATAAATTCTTATTGGATATTCTAGGATAGTGAAATTTCATGGGGAAAGTATTATTATTAAAAGAAAGAGCAAATGGTTGGAGTGGATTCGGTAGGCCACCTTTATTTAAATCTCAATCGGTTCGACAATATTCCGGGCTCTTACAGCTAATACAGTATTATGTATAAAACTTATTTAATATCCATAAATTCTTATTGGGTATTCAGGATAAACTGAATAACCTAAGCAATATTTAACGTGTGTCTGACAGATGTACTACCAAATATTCAGGATATATTTACGTTAGATGTTGCTGCATATTTGCTGAATGAATAAATTAATTTTCACCTCGTTAAAATCGAGGGTAAGTAACAGTTCCACGAACTAAGTCAAGAAATTTGTTTTGGGTCTCATCGCGCAATTTATTTACTTATGAAATATTCCGTCTCAAAGAGAGAGGAAACATCGCAGAGCGCAGAGCAGGTATCCCAAATTATTGATGAAACTTTCTAATAACTAAATTAAAGACATTTAACGATCAGTTTAAAGGGTGAACTTATAAAGGGGCTGTGTTACGGTGAATAATCGAGACGCAATTCCCGGCTTCAATTATCGACGGAATACAGGCACAGCGGTGGTCCTGACACTTCGGAATCGGCCGAACCTCTCAATTCGGTTAGCTGGGGGCTGGCGGCGTGGGGCCGGGGGCGTGGGGCCCGGGGCCGGTGGCTGTACCGTACACCTAGCGCTCGCTCAACCCTAGTGCCCCCAACTCTCGGGCCGCTGCGCGAACCCCTAACCAACTCGCTGCCAACTTGAAAACTATGGATTTAATCACACAACTTCGACACGTCGGCTAGGAGGAGGGGAGGAGGAGGGGCGGAGGAGGGTGCTCAGGGAAATTAACTGTGTCGCCGTCTCCCCACTCAGAGGGGGGAATGTGCAGCGTGCGACCTCACAGGCAACTGAAACCTCCCGGACAGAGGATCAGTTCCAGCAAAGTTGAGACTCCACTACAGAAATGCCCTAACTACTAACATCCTGCCGACATGTTTCCAACTTCACAGTATTCCCAAAGCATTCCCAGAGGTGTATATATATATATATATATATATATATATATATATATATATATATATATAATATAAAATAGGGAAATTAAAATTTAAAATGTTATAAATCAGACCACTAAATTTCATAGATTTAGAGAAGATCGAGAAAACCACGGGTACTTCATCTTTTTCTTTGGTTCAAGTCCTCTAGTCCAAAGGATCCTGGACTGACCAGAAAATAAGCGGGAGATATAATCTATAAAATAATATATTTCAAAGTTTTATAGTAAGCACATTTTTTATAACGTTTTATTTTTATCTTATTTGTTTTTATTTGTCTATGATAGTTTCGCTTTCTCTTTAAATAAAAATTATTAGATATATATTAACTAGCGCCCCACTGAGGGTGGTGCGGAAATGTACTTAACTAAAGTTCGTTTGGTACACATGCACCGATAAACTAGCGCCCCTTGAGGGTGGTGCGGGAATGTACTTAACTAAAGTTCGTTTGGTACACTTGCACCGATAAACTAGCGCCCCTTGAGGGTGGTGCGGGAATGTACTTAACTAAAGTTCGTTGGGTACACATGCACCAATAAACTAGCGCCCCTTGAGGGTGGTGCGGGAATGTACTTAACTAAAGTTCGTTTGGTACACTTGCACCGATAAACTAGCGCCCCACTGAGGGTGGTGCGGAAATGTACTTAACTAAAGTTCGTTTGGTACACTTGCACCGATAAACTAGCGCCCCTTGAGGGTGGTGCGGGAATGTACTTAACTAAAGTTCGTTTGGTACACTTGCACCGATAAACTAGCGCCCCTTGAGGGTGGTGCGGGAATGTACTTAACTAAAGTTCGTTTGGTACACTTGCACCGATAAACTAGCGCCCCACTGAGGGTGGTGCGGAAATGTACTTAACTAAAGTTCGTTTGGTACACTTGCACCAATAAACTAGCGCCCCTTGAGTGTGGTGCGGAAATGTACTTAACTAAAGTTCGTTTGGTACACTTGCACCAATAAACTAGCGCCCCTTGAGTGTGGTGCGGAAATGTACTTCACTAAAGTTCGTTGGGTGGACTTGCACCGATAAACTAGCGCCCCTGAGGGTGGTGCGGAAATGTACTCAACTAAAGATCGTTGGGTGCACTTGCACCAATTAAGTAGGTTACCAAAAATAAACTTTTTTTCACTTTCTTACACACGAAATCTACAGTATTAAAAGAAATTATTTTATCTTCATAAATAGAGAATTGGCGAAGATAATGAAGACGCGACGGACATAATTAATTTACAATGCGCTTAGCGGCCCCGGTATATCAAAATCAGGCGGTGGACAGTTAATTAGCGGCGAAGTTGCGGAAGTAAGCAAGGCGGGACTTAGCTCCAGTCACTTGAACGGGCGCCGGCAGCGGACAACGAACAGGTGGTGTTGATGAGACCAAACGACACTGAATGTAGTTGTAGGTAAATATACAATTTTGATTGGTGTTCAAGAGTTATAATTTTGAAATCTTCGTGTATTGAGAAGAAGAGCAAGAATGCAATTTGAAACATATCATATTATTATTATTATTATTATGTATTTATATTATTTATACCTCATTTATAGGGATAGCTCAAACCTATACATTAGTTATAAGTTACTAATTATATTCCGTTCGTTCATATAGCTCTTCTCTAACCTCATTTACAAAATTCATGTTAGTTTTGTAAAATTACCAGCGTATTTCACTCAGGGATGAATGTGATTGGCGAAAGTACAGTTGAGTAAATTACATCGGGTACGCGTTAATTTCCAACACCGCGATGCGCCCCTCTTAACGCGGCCTTATACTTGTAAGGGTTTAATTGCTCAAAGTTTAATGATTGAACTTGTAAGGGTTCGAACGCTTACAACAGCTTTACGCTTCAACAGGGACTTCCGCGCGTGTAATTACAATAGAACTATAATTAGTAATATACAGAAAACTATTTTTTTTATAGATTTTTGTAACAGTTACCAACTGAATATACTTTTAGGGCTTATTGAGGGCGTTTTGTGCACTTGGCGTAGATAGTTGTATAACAGTCGACGTACATAAAGGTTCGGTATGAATGAATCACTAGCGTAATTAGACTATGTATTTATGACTGAAACACAAAAGCTACATAAGGTTTGCACGTTTGTTATAGAGTTACCGAATATTGATAAGCGTAAGATTAATATACACAGTACGTGCCTCTAAAATTGTAAATTCGCAGGATTAAAATCTACGCATTAATTTGTGTATAATAAAGGATAGACAGGCTGGAAACGCTTACGCGTCAGGCATAAAGTCTGAGGTAATTGGATATATATCGGTGAGTTGACGCCGAAGGTGAAGGGGTTGTCGGGGCTTCAATAACAGAACCGACCGCCCTTCCAATATCAATTCCCAGGAGAGAGAGCGAGAGGGAGGGAGAGAGGAAGACAGAGAGGGAGCGAGAGAGAGAGAGGGAGCGAGAGTGAGGTAGAACCCTATTTAAATTGGTAATTACTTGTTGTCCAAATTACTTTTCGCAGAAGCGGTCGGGTGTCAGGAACAGGTGCTCCTATTTCTTGGCTGTACCGCCGACGACTCACTACCCCAATTAAAGTGACCAACGCCTGAATTAGCGATTCATAACTCGAAACCTCCACCACCCCCCCCCACCCGGACCTCAATTTACGAACGTCCGGTTTTACGGCCAAAGGATAAATTGGCGAATTTCCTCTCGCCCGAAACCCCCCGAATTGGGCGCACAACTTGGGCGGACGATTTGTGAACAAAACACGTACAGGTTTTCTGGAAAATATTTCAAAATTCAGATCACAATTTTACAACATTTACACCATCGGTCAAATTAAATATCCTTTTGTCACGTATAATATAAAGAGTCTCCAACCAATCTTACACCGGTAATTGCCAACCGATAATTATTTGTTTTATTAAAAAAAAATAAACAATATGGACAAGAAAAATGTGTCAACGCAAAGGGATGCGTAGGCGCCTAAATATGTGATCCAAAAATCCAGAAAAATGAGGATCCTGAAGCGCAGAGAATTTCAGTGTAAGTATATATACAAGCTTTATTTTCAAAGGACAATAATAGAGGAGAAGCCTACTGGCTCCTCCGTTACTTATTATTTTTTCACGCGAACTAGAAAATAGAACATGTACTTCCCCAGAAAGGCCGTTTTAGGCCGCAAAATGCGGTTTTCAGGCGCGAAATTGGCCCGAAAATGCGGTTTTTAGACGAAAAATGGGGTTATTTGACGAAATATCGGCCCAGAAATGCCGTTTTTAGGCCCAAATAAGTTGTTTTTAGGCCGAAAAATGCGGTTTTTAGACGAAAAATCGGCCGAAAAATGTGGTTTTATGGCCCAAAAATGCTGTTTTAACGTCCAAAAAAAGGGTGTTTTGGCTGCGGTGCAAAAATGCGGTTTTTAAGGATCAAATTAAGAAATGCGACCGAAATGCGGGGTCGCAGGTTCCTTAACGTGTTTTGCGGTGAGGGGGGGGGGCGGAGTTTAAGTGAAAACGCGCCTGTAGCCGGCTAATCCCATCTCCGAGTGGAAAGTGGGCTGCGGCGGGCCCCCGCCGAATTAATGGCGGCGCTTTGCCGGCTCGAAAGATAGCACAGGAGGGCTTATCTCGCAGTGCCGGCACAATAGTCACCCCGCGGCCGTACCATACTAATGGCCTGAAAACTCGCCCCCCACCCCACACTTCGCGACTGCGGCTCTGTTTCAGCGAAATTTTAAGGCGCGAATTGATACCGGTTGTAAAAAATGGGTTCACCTCAAGGTTCAATCGGAAAGAAATCTGGCCCCGTTTAATTTTGCATCGTCGAAATAAAAAATGTCTTCGTGCCCGTTGAAATCGGTTCTTTAATGGAAGAAGGTACAAGACTTTATGATTATTCGAAATTATCTTTGACTTTAAAAACGGACTGACGAAAAATTAATTAACGTCCGATTCATTGAGAAATAAATATTTCGCATTTTTTGCGTTACACCATTCAACAGTATGTTTGAACAGGTATAATTTCAATCGATTCTCTATTCTGGTCGGCATTTGCGAGAGTTCTGCTCTCAATACTGGCTGCTGGGACTGGTTCTTAACAGCTTCTCGGGTTCAAAGAGGGTTGCGACGCCCACCGCCGGTACGAGGTCCCTTCTAGCCTCAGTGGGCAGTCTCGCAGCACGTCTCCGCAACCACACTCCGAATTTTGAACAGCTATAGAGAACAATCAGTTGTTTATGTTGCCACCGTGTTATTCGGGGACGTTGCGATTCCCATCGGGCCATAAAGTTTTTTTTTACTCCAGTTTTGTTTCCGGATTTCGTACTAACGCGAAAAAATAATGTGGCGAGTCTGAAAACTTAAACAAAAGGCAAAGAATAACGATAGAATAAAATTTATGACCAACAAATTATTGCTCTTCAGTATTCAAATAAATATTCAGCGATGACACGGAGTCGGCTTTGAAATTCTCGGCACCGAATTAATATTCCGCCGTTATATTACATCCCGTGGGAGGTGAGGGGAAGGGGTAGGGGGGCGGAATTAATGGGGACTAAAAAATTAGATAGGCCGTGGAGAGAGGGGTGGCTCGGGTGAATTAAATTGGGCTGGGTTGAAAGCAAAACGCCTAGGGTTAACCGCAGTTTGTAGCAATAATCCGGAGTCTACGTGCGCCTAAAGGATATCACGTATTGAGTGGGCCAAACCCCCCCCCCGCCCCGCAATTAAAGCCGGCCCAAGCGGAGCCTCCTACTTAATTGGTTTCAATATTAGCGCCGAACCGCACCTACGTGACCGCCTCCCTGCCGCCCCCGACAGTATCAACGAACCAACCTTCAATATTTCCCCCGGGCATTTCGCCCGCCTCGGGGAAAATTTAAATAAGCCCGACTAATTACCGTCTTGGACAAATAAACGATAACGGCCGGCCGTAAATTGGGCCCTCTCGTCGTTCGTATGAATGCGCATATTTGGATGCCGGGTACAAATATGTAACGATTTGGGATAGTCAGGAGGTTCGGTATATACAGAGGGGTCCAAAAAAATGTATCCACTGTTTAACAGTCCATAACTTGCAAACTAATTGACGGAGTTGTCTCATTTTTGGTGAAAGTGTAGCTTGAAGTCCAACTTAAAGATATCACTGTAGGTGTTCGAAATGGTCACCGTTAATATCCACACACAAACGATGCCGCCGAACTGCAGCACGAACTACTGATTGCAACGTGTTCAGTTAGATATTTGCACATGAATGTACGATGGATTCTCGAAGTTCATCCAATGTGCGTGCCTTTTATCGATGCAGTTCGTGCTGCAGTTCGGCGGCATCGTTTATGTGTGGATGTTAATGGTGGCCATTTCGAACACCTACAGTGATATCTTTAAGTTGGACTTCAAGCTAAACTTTCACCAAAAATGAGACGACTCCGTCAATTAGTTTGCAAGTTATGGACTTTTAAACGGTGGATACATTTTGGACCTCCCTTGGAGCCATGTTTACTCGAGTAACAAGGTGAACTAACAAAACAGTGACTATCTGGCGAAACAAAACAACGCAATACAACGCTATTGCCGGATTGCTGGAACTACAAACTATAACAGTACCAAAAATGAGACAACTCCGTCAATTAGTTTGCAAGTTATGGACTTTTAAACGGTGGATACATATTTTTGGACCCCTCTGTATAAAGAAATGTGGGCAATATACATATTTATGCATTACAAAGAGATGAAGTAATTCATTAATATATACCTGATTTATATCGTCTATATTAATGAAATAGAATATATCGAATAAATTAAGAGAATTTGAAAAATTATCTATTTACCGACTCTTGGCATAGTGAAATACTTGACGAATGAGTCACAAATTACGAGGTTGTAGAGCGCACAGTTTTTTCGTTTACCTTATGTTAGTTTCTCCCTTGAGAACATCCCTTGTTGAGTTGGACACACTATTCGACAGGTATAGATCGGACGTTTAATATGGACGGCGGTTACGTTAATTGTGTTTCGTGGAATCACCGAAGCCGAATAGAGTTCACGCGGGGAAGCCTTGACGACTTGTTGAAGGGGCGGCGGCGGTGGGGGGTTGACAATATCGTGCGTGCGCTCGGCTTCCTCGCAAGTTGGTCTGAGAAGGCGGGAAGTGGCGCTATTTGCCGAGGCAGTTGACGCTGTTAAGTAATTGAGACAGGGCCTCCTCAACGCCAACTCAAGTCGGTTGTTAATTAGTTTGCTGGGGGCGGAATGGGTCGTGGGGGCGGGGGCGGGGGCGGGGGCGGGGGCAGCTTTCCCTTCGGGACTCACCGAACCCGCCCGCCAATAACCCCTTGTTAATAACCGACTACCAACTTCTAGTGGCGCTATACGCTACGGTAACGCCGAGCCGATAAAGTGGCAAGACCCCGGTGTTAAACACGGAGCGATTTACACTCCATCATCCCCCCACCCCGCACACCCTACCCTTTTAACATCCTCAACACAATGAATATCTCGTTATACGAGAACAATTATGCTCCTATATTTATTTCCTCTAATATTATACGAATATGAAATGAAACAGGGGAATATATTCTACTCCACTGAGAACCCGATTAAATTACACAGTAATATAGGGTGTCCCAAAATTAACGCAAGATTTGAATCGAATTGCTGCCAAGCTTTCATTATTTTTAAAATATTGTTCAATAATGAAAACACGTTGTTCTATTATGCAACGCTCCATTTGTACTAACCCTAAACTATCAGCTGTCAAATGGTTTTTTTTAATAGGGTTGCCTACTTTACTGCAAGACTGGTGGCATGTTCAAATCTTGCGTTAATTTTGGGACACCCTATATAAGTAGTAAAAATTATTTATTTCCTTATTTTTATTTACTACGGCATACAATAATGTCCAAATTACTCCACCAACTCGGCTTGGCCTATGTAACCCCGTAATTTAGGATTTATATCGACCATTTAAGACTGAATCACTAGGATTTTCGGTCTAGCAAGCCCACAACGAATTTCGATCCCATTTTAAATTTTATTTAATTTTTTTTGATACGCGATGGAGGCAGCGTGCCCACGGAAATGTGGGCCTCAGTGTTCAAACACTTCGCGCCAAGGAAGTTGCGAGGAAAAATGTATTTGGATACATTTTTAAATTGAGCTTGACAACAGGAGTGCATACACAGCGGCGACACCCACATTTTAAGCGGCCTCCAGAAGTCGATATTGGCGTGACCGGAGGATATGGTAATTGGGAAATAAATAGACCTGGAAATTAATCGACGTCGGATTGGTAACGATTATTATTCTTTTTTTTCGTAAAATCCTCGAGCGAAAGCCGATCGAAGAATTGATTATAATCTCTCCTGAGGGCTAATAGACGGCGGCGGACAAACGGCTGCGGTCCCTCGAATGGAAGTAGAAAGCGAGCCATTTTGGAGACCCCGAATCAATCGGACACAATTAAAATTCAGTTAGTGTTCCCCTTTTATCCTTTTCAAAAACCCGTTAGGGCGTTCGGCCGGAATTGGTTCCGAAAGGGGTTTGGGGGTTTCGAAACGCAGCGCTAATTAAGTAACCCCGGCACTGGCAATCGACCTGCCCGTTCCTTTTTTTTTGGATGCGAGAAATTCCTGGATGGGGGCATTGAGGAGGAGCCGGGAATGGGGGATCCCCGCAGGACTCGAGGGAAAACATTATTTCCACTTTGCTCCGGCTTAATTAAGTGCGGGTTGGCTGGTGATGTTCGGGGAGGGTTCGAGACGTGGCTAGAATGTCGGCCTCCTTTGATGCCCGCCTCCACCGCCATTACTATCGCTTATTTACGCCTGCAGTTTTCTCTACAGTAAAACCCACCCTCTGCTGAAATTAAATAGGCAAATTGTTTGCCAACTTACGGTTTACACGGACGTAATATCTTCTATTATTCTGCATTATTTCCGAGAACCTCATCACGCATATATAAGACGAAACGTTGGTGTTTTTATGATACAGTCATTAAATTAAATTCGCTATTATAAAATAAGAACACAACCTAGTGCGCAACACTCAGTCAATTGCTGCTATGGAAACTATTCCGTGCTGACGTGAAAGTACAGCCTATTACCGTTAATAGAAAACTCGCCCCCTTCTATGTAATAAAAAATGTTAATCACTTTACGAAACGGGCTAATTTGTGCATGTTTAATAGCTACACGGGTAGCACGGTCTAAAGGCCCAGGTGCACTTTAATTACCGACCGCTTAGACTACTTAATTGTTTTCTGAATTTTTAATTACTAATCTTTGTTCTCTTCTATTAATGCCGGCAGCGTTTCGTTGTAATAAAATCGTATAGCACCCAATATGTTTTTAATTTAGACTTTTTTTTAATTTCTAAACTGGATTTTATCCTCACCGGCGGTTTCGACGTCTTTTCTTTGTCTTAGAAACTATGCGGATCATGAAAGAAAGACGCTCCCGATTATCAATACAGCGTTGTAAAGTGATATTAAGAGACCGTTATGAATATTTGCCGGTGGAATATATGCTCTTCTGTTGCGGGAAATTTTCGACTTATTTGACTTGCAAAATTTTATGTCGTACAGAAGAAAATAACACTAATTGCAAAATACTTTTACATTTCATTATTCAACGCAAGTTATCAGTATTACAACCTAGCAATTTTATCTGAGTTTTTTATATTAAGTGAAATAGACCAGGAGTACATTTGAAGGGGCATAAGCAGAAATATATAAGTATTCTATTTCGAATTCGTCGGAACTGTTTCGAGTTAGTGTGTGCCCGGAATAAATAAGAAATACGATTATATCCGTCCGGGAGGTTTTAGGCGGGGCGTGGGATATCTTGTCGAGAACCGGTAGACTGTGGAAGGGACGGGATAGGTTTGAGTGGATGATGGGTCCATTAAAGGGAGAGGTGAAGGGCGTTCGACGAGAACAAACAACTGAGGTGGCAGCAGCAGGGTGTGAGGGCTCATGTTACTGTCCCTTACCATACACTCCAAAAGGGACCCCCGCCCCCACTATCTGAAGCACCTTCTTCAAGGGGTTATCGCTACGTGAGAAAATGTATAGGCGGGCGGAGTACGTTTTAAAATATCATTAAATCGCTGTTCTTGCCACCTCCTATTTCCGCTCACTCGTTTTGCCATTTCCTACACCGGTTTCGTCCGCTCGCCGTATTTAAAATGTCCTTACACCAAGCAAACGTAGCAAGCTTCAAGATTAGGTGATTAATTACAATATTAGCTAATGCAGTGCTATGACTATGAAAAATTATTTTCTGATTCCTCCTATAACACTTTGGTTCCACTGTGTCGCATTACAACTATTACTTTAGTATGTTCGCAGCATCATTAAAGGAATAATTCACGAGTTAGACAAATTAACTAAATCTCGAAATTTTCGTTTGTAATTCGGGACAGAGAACAGCTGCCAAAGTTTCAGTGGATAATTAAATTATTTCCCGGCATGATTAATTTCGGGGACCAGATTCAATTTATTATTGGAACTCAGAAGACCGAGAGAAAGGTAAAATAATTGGGAGAGTTCATAAAATTTTCAATTAGGATCATTCTATTCGACCGTAACCGGTGCCCCTTTCCTCCGGATCTTATGGATACAATCTTCTTAAACGCTCTATAGGAACGTAAATTTTGTTCGCAGAATTGTTTTTCAATGGAAATATCGGATTAGGACTTTTAATTTCTGAAGAAAACCCTTGGGCTTAAAATAAGTGGGAATGGCAGCAGCAATCTATGCAGTTAATAATATAAAGTATCGAAACCACTCAATTTATAATAAGCTTTCTGGGTTGTTATTTTCTCGAAACTCATTGGGTTTTTCTCATACAAAGAAAAATCGAAATATCCCTCTGGATCACTTCTAAATTGTTAATTTGAATGTTTAAACTTATTTCTGCATAATTGCTCATTTTAATTTGTTCCGGACAAAGAGCAGAAATAAACCGCACTAATAAGCAGTAGGGGAATTGCCTCGTTGAGTGCGGGTGTAGATTTGCAAGTTCCGGTTTCGATTCCCGGAAGCGGAACTTACAATTTAATCTGTAAACCTGATCTGCAATGATTTATTACCAATCATTAATACGGACGGCGGCGGTCGTATACTAGGACAGCAATACAGCCGAGTATTGCGTGTTTAGTATTAGAGCGCCGTCATTCGATACACCGGCGTTCATTAATACAAACTGTCGGACGACGTGGAGAGATGTCTTGAGGGCTCATTGGAGTCCGTAGATTCCTAGACATTTATTTTATTCAGGGGTATAAACTAAGCATATAAATTGTAGTTGGGTTGGTTCGGGCTACGATAAGAGGAGCTAACTCATTCACATTTATGTGTTACCGATACGGCTTAGACATTAACTAATAATCATGTCGATGACTGTGAATATAAAATATAAAATAATTCTGCAAACGTCTATTGTGGAATATCGTAATATATAACGCCCAGCATATTACGAACAGAACGAACCCAGTCTATAATTCAACTAATGTTTGTTTTTCCATCCTGTGCTTTTCACAAACTAGTCGCATACATAAAATTATGGTCCAATATGGTTATACCGAAAAAATTAGGTTTTTGAATTCTGATGAATACAATATGAAATTTCACTGTCCTTTTCCGGATCTTCCCTCTGGAGTTAGAAACAGCGAGGGGGAAATTAGGTATTCGAATTTTGACGGGTTAAAACCCCGGATGAGGCTCGGGGTGCCGACGGGGACCGGTTGCATTATGCAAACGACCCAACCGGCTGAGAGGAACCGGTTTCCAATACCCGGTAAACGGCCGGGTCGGTTTTTTCGCCGCCTCCAGAAATGGCCGAAATTGTCGCCAATCCAAACGCTGAAGGGCCCCCGTTCGCGGTCGTTTGCTGGCGATTAGAAGTGCGGGGGGGGGGTTGGAGGGAGGGTGTGGAAACGGGCAGATTCGAGGTATCGATTCAGTCGCGGTCGATAAGTTTTATTTCGGGCGGGCGATGAGCGCAGGGCTATTAGTTTTATCGGTATCGGCGACGAGATTGGGGCCTGACCGATAGTCTTCTTTCTGGCCATTTGGAGCCGAAACAATTGCTCGATTATTTTATCCGGCATGAGAAAAAAATCAATTACGTAGCAGGTTCGAATATAAAACGCGAAGTTAGTTCTAGTCAACAGCTCTTCTACGGTAGCAAGTGTTCCTGAGGGGGGAAACAGTCCGATATTATAAACCGTCGTGGATCCCCAAAACGACAGAATTTTCGTGGTATCGAAGACATCAAAGTCTAGGAGCGAACAGTATTGAACTATCTCTGAAGCGAGTATATCACTTATTTCACTTATATTTGCCCGACCACTGATGGCGCTAATGTTCCCGTATCTCCGCCCTAAAAAAATTATATCTCGCCGCAATCTCCACTACGAAGTTATTCATAAAAACGTAACGACCAAATGCCCGAAAGAAGTTTTACGAAATCATGACAAAAAAAATCTATAGTAGAAGTTTTATGAAACTGGCCCTAAACACAGTCATGACTGAAGGGTAAAATATTTTTTTAAAAAACCAGGTTTACCACCTTCTTATATTTTATTGGCTTTTTGGACCTTTCATGTAACGAAATCCAGATGACCCAGATACACGAGATTACTACAGTGAACAGGATGTTATGATAAGTAAAGAATTTCTAATTAAGTTTACATGTTTCTACAATAGGCAATTTATGTTGTCTTTAAGTACCTGTGGGCTATATGGGTCTATTCTTGCGAATAATATTTTATTTTTACATTACAAAATCCTATTTTTCTGTTGCTTATTTATTTATCCATCCTCAATAATGCTTTAAGATGCATTAAATAAATTGTATTTTACATTGTACGCGGCGCTAATACTACCCTGGTCATACAAGTCGGTCATGCGGGTTAGTATTACAGGGGCACAACGTTAAAAATAGGAACAGGACGGAAATACAAAAATTAAATATTATAGCAGGAATAATGAACATGATTTCAAACATCTACAGGTTTCAGATTTTTATGTATTATATATTTGGCATTATTATAATGTTGACGATAATAATGAACCATTTATAAGCATTAATGGCTGTAAGGCTTTGAGGGTAGATTAATAGCAATTTGTGCCAAGGAATATTTATTTAACTTTATTTTCAATAAGCCCTGTCATGACTTTTAATTCACGAGCTTGTAGTATTTAAATATGAACAATTAGTGACAGAATTAAGATGATAGGAGAATTAAATTACATTCTACACGGCGCTAATACTAGGCTGGCCATACAGGCCAGTCGTGCGGGTTAGTATCACAGGGGCACAATGTTCGAAATAGGAACTGTAAGGAAATTCAAAAATTATTGCAATTTATTGCAATAAAAATTGAATTTTCGGGAATTATTCCGTAATTATTTTAGGGAACCACCTATAAACACAATGCATAATTGTCATTAATTATATTGCAATATGTCATATTTGGCATAAGTTATGGCAGTAATAATATTTGACTGTGTTAAATCGTGCTTAAACATCGATTCGGCAGTTAATGCAATGGATGTAAAATGGAGAAATCATACGTGGAATAAATGAGCCCGTAACTTCCGGCGGAAATGTCGAGCCTAACAGTCGGAATCGGAAGGTTTGAAAAGATTCTTTTTCTTCTTGTTACGAAAGATGGTGAGGGTAAATAATTCGGCTGGGGCCTGCCGAGGGTTCGGGGGCGGGGAAACTTAAAACTTGTGTTTTCCGGTAGATTAAACAAGACGTCGGTCATTTTCCGCCAACAACTCGGAAAATTAATTGCGGGCCCCGGAGGGGGAGGCAATCGCCAAACTTGTTTTCCCCGACTTCGCCTCCTTCCGGAATAATCTCCGCCAGATATCGCCGGATAATTCCGGTCCGATATCGGGCCCCCATTCGAATTTCAAATTCTCCAAACCGTCCGCTTTCCCACCGGATCGGACGCTCTTTGAAATTCCGAGACGTGGACTTTTTTTTTGGAAGTTTCCGACCGGTCAACGCCTGAAAGTTTCGGGGAACAGAAACGCTCTTGGAAAATGGAAACTAATCTACCGACGAATTCATCTTGTGACAGGCAAAGTACTGACTTCATGATATTGTTAAAGATTACATTTAACCCATTATCGTTCATACGTAAAGGGAAATAATGCATACTTAAATCAGATTGGAAATTGAGTGTTAAGTAATAACTAGAACCTCTAAAATTTAGAAAAAAATAAATACATTTTTTTGTGTTTTAATTTTATTTTTTTTTATTAATTTGTTTTCTTTGATTCCCAAATCGGTCCAGGGGTCCACGGGAGGCTCAACGGGGGTCGAGTTAGATCTAATCACATTTTTTGTGTCGAGTTTGGGAATGTGGTAGAAATGTATGTGCAGGGGGTCCACCGGAACCAGCAAAATTTTTAAAGTGGTCTATGAGAAAAAAAAGTTTGGGAACCTAGGCTCTAAATGATCGAAAGTTACCGCGACCACAACTTGAATTACCATCACTAACTTCTAGTGACACTGAAAGCATCTCGGACTAACGCAAAATCCAACAAAAATTGAAGCACTGAAGCATATCTATAGGAAGACGAATTAATGCTCTATTTTGTGTAAAAAGTATTAATAAGAGGTCTCTTATACGCTCGATGAATTATTAAAATTTTAGTCCGATGTATTAATAAGGTGGATGATACGTTCAACCTCTTCTTCATTTCTTCACGAATTAATTTGTATTCCCCGGAGAAACCCGAGCCAGGTTAAGGGTATATTTTCATTCTAGACAAATTTTCCCCTATAGCGATTCCAAGAGCTTTCCTCTCTTCCTCGGAGCGAACATCAATTAAATACTTGTACATCAAAAAGGTGTTGGTTGAGAAATTGCTAGCGGTGGGTTGGGGAGTCGACGCCTCCGAATCAATTCCCTAGCGGTGTTGAGTTCAGAGTTGAATTAAACGGGAAAGGGAAGGAGGTCTTAGACCCATCCCGGGCTGTGGAGAACCTCCTCAAGACCGGAGGGGGTAGGGGGTGGATTCTTAATTAAAACAAGGAGGGGGGGGGGTTAGGGGCCGCAAGAAGGGCGGTGAATGGGGGCGGCTCCTGGAGCCCGGGATATATAAGGGACGCCTATGAATGATGCCGGAGGAATACGCCAGCTTCCGCTCAATAATTGTCGGCAATTCGTTAATGAAATTCGTCCCGGGGAAATGACAGTGTCGGGACCGTGTCGTATGCGCCCCGATGATTATTAAAGACAATGGGGGAGAGAGAGGTCGACAGTCATACAGGATAAAGGACAGAGACCCCTGTTCAGCTCCAGCGACTCTACATTGTCTTAAAACAGTACACGTCTTCGTACTTGCCGCGGCGGCACAATTATGATATAACTTCATAAATATATCGACATTGTCCCCTTAAAAAATTAATAAAAAATAAATACGTACCAGAAAAATAGAACTCAAATTTTATATTTACATAAATGTTATGAACGATATAATTCATTTCAATATACGCTTATTTGAGCCCAGTTTCTTAATTGTTCTATGACAACTCCTTTCTTTTAAAAGTATGACGAGACCAGACGCTAATGAATAAATGAGCAAAATGAAATTTATAGGAAGATGTCGTTATTGGTTAGAGCATCAAGCGTTAAGTGATTGCCTAGTTCGTAGTCTGGTAGCGGATAGAATTAAATTTATATTTAATTGAATAGCTCTCCTAAACGTTTAATAATGAAGTGTCACAATTACGGAAATAACGGATTAGAATTATGCCAAAACAAAGAGCAATCGAATATTTATCTGTCTTCAATAGAGGTTTAGATAAACCGTGTTTTCAACATTCCTACCTCTATAATCTAAGCTTCGTGATCGGAAAAATTGACCGAATATTGAATATTACGATACGGAAAATATTGAAAATAGTTTTTCGGGATGTAGTGGTAAGGAATCGTGTTCATTGTCGAAAATTCAATTATCATATTTCAGAGCCAATAAACGATAAAGCTAATGGGCGCAATTTACTCCGACCCGTATTGACTTTAAAGGCGGGATCGATTTTGACAGGAAAACTGTTAACTTGGAATCCCGTTCGAGCGAAAAATGCGAAATTGATGAGACGGGCAATGCCTCGTTTAGCGGCGCTCGAGTTTCCATAAAATCGGGGGACCGGATGAAAAAATACGGGGAGGGGAAAAATTTGAGCCCCCACTTAATCGGCGCTTGCAGCGTTAAATAATGCATTTGACCCCCGTAGGAAAAAAAACCTCCATGAAAGGGGAGGTTTTCCTCCTGTCCAATATTCGGTTACAGCGAAATTAATTTCCTGCATCTCCGGGCGCTCCCTTTGTTCGTCCCTGCTCTCCCCGTTTTATCATTCTACCTCGACCTACCGACGTTTTATTTTCTTTTTTTTTTTGGCAAAATTGCGAATATTTATTGCGTTTCGGCCGAAAAATATAGAGTAATTGCGCTGTTTTCATTATTTCGATTTATATTCCACTTCCATGGCTCGCAAAGAGAGTTGTGTTAATATCGGGCTAATATTATGGCTTTATGACATTCAACCAAAATCCTAAATTATCGATGTTGTAAAAATGAGGTAATTATTGTGATTAACATTTTTAAATACATGAGGATATAACAACCAAATGTAGTATGCGTGGATCACAAGACTGTTTATTTTAATTATATTACTGGCGGAATTTTGAGAAACCGAAACCGATCTAGCATATTATACATGTCTATATATATTGATATTTTCCAAATTGCAGGCCTTGTTCCTGCAGGTTGTCACCTACTCAGATATTCAGAAATATCAAGGCATCGGTTAGATATCGGTGAATGTATTTTGTTCGGAACTAAGTCCCTTCTGCAAGTATCAATTCTGCTTGCACTTTAATTGCCGGTGTGTCCTTGTCGAACCGGAATCCTTACTCCGTTCTGGGAGAGCTCTCTCTCTCTCTCTGCCGTTTATAGCACTTGGACTCCCGCGTCTCGAGTCTGTTCCGACCTCGCAATCGGGGAAAGCTTTTAACCGATCGGGCGGACGTTTCCCACCGCACGTGTGGACCGATAGGCGATATTCAGCAGGTAGATTGGTATTGAACTTTATCGAAACACAGCTTCGATTGGACTCGCAATTATTCCACGATGAATCGTGTTTTGCATCGTGCGGTGAGTCATAATTTTACCTTTTACTATCACCATGAAGAACAAACCAATATATGTGTATATATATATATATATATATATATATATATATATATATATATATATATATATATAACTAAGGCAGTTGGCCCTCACTAATAAAAAATGTCAACTTGTTTCCATTGTTTACTTTCCGCTCCACTTCTGTCTGGTCGTCGTACGTGGTCTGAAGAAAGAAAGACAGTGGAAGGAGGGTGAGGACAGGACTGTAGTGGTAGGGAGTAACATTGTACACAGTCTCTCTCTCTCTCTCTCTCTCTCTCTCTCTCTCTCTCTCTCTCTCTCTCTCTCTCTCTCTCTCTCTCTCTCTCTCTCTCTCTCTCTCTCTCTCTCTCTCTCTCTCTCTCTCCCTCTCTCTCTCTCTCTCTCTCTCTCTCTCTCTCTCTCTCTCTCTCTCTCTCTCTCTCTCTCTCTCTCTCTCTCTCTCTCTCTCTCTCTCTCTCTCTCTCTCTCGCTCTCTCTCTCTCTCTCTCTCTCTCTCTCTCTCTCTCTCTCTCTCTCTCCCTGTTGTTAGGGGATGCGATGGGGTTGGGAGGGATGGCGGGTTCCTGAATGTAAATGTGCCAGAGGCGGGGTTTGAACTTTTTGCCCGCCAGCCCCGAACCCACGTTTTCAAGAAAGGGTTGTCTCGAGTTAATATTAAACGTCCTGGAAAGGGTCGCTTCCCTGGAATTCCAGTTCCGCTTACCCCCACCCTCTCATTTCTAACCTCACGCTTGTCCCCCTCCCTTTCCGTTCTGAATTCCTCCGAAAGGCCGTTCCACTATTATCCTCGCCTTTAAAATAAAAGTCGAGCGCGATTCCAGGGAAGGCCGTGTTCAGAAATGGAGCGGGGAGGGGTAGAGGGGCCTCGGGGTGGTTCCGTACGCGACGAATTAAAAATCGTACATTACGAAGAATTTTAATAACACCGGCGCATATCGCAAACCGAATTATCCGCCCCGAAAAATCCCGGCCAGAATGTTTCCCCCTCAGAATTTCGCTATGCCAATAACGCATAGCTTAAACAAAATTATACTATTGGAGCCCGCGATATTATCCGCGCCTTATGTTTCTCAACGATCTCGCCCAGCGAACTCACTGTTCCGGGTCACATTAACCTAAAAGTACTCGGTGGAAGGCTTCGTTCAGAATTGACTTGTATAAAAACTGCCGCCCCCGAAATACAGGATTCATTAGCGGCCATAGAAATTTTAGAATACGCCAAATAAAAATGGATAATAGTCGAAATTACTTGTCTCCAAACAAGATTGGTTGATTATAATACGTGAACATCAACGTTGAATTGCAAATAAAGGTGTAAACTCGAAATTGAATTCAACGTTTGAAACGATTTCCACAGTCTATCCTGTTACAAATTACCGGCCGGTATAACAATAAAAGTTTCATAATGAACCCCGGCAGTATTCTTGATATTATTTCTTAAACGAAATATAAATTACATGTTCTTAATAAATAAATTTTGAAAGGCGATTAAATGAAAGGTTATTGCCGTGAACCTCGATATTTTAGGGCACCTGTTCTCAATGGTGAAACCGAACGGCGATACTGAATTGACGTTAAATTCATATTTCCATGCACTAACGGAGTTTACATGATGAATAACGTTCCCTTTTATTAAGCCGAGCTTTTGATGTTCCTCCGTACAATATTTGCCGGGGTCAGGCGATGAACCGAAACCGTCCGGGCCAAATTCAAATAGGTTCTTCCCACTATTCAAAAATAAATATTAATATTTACCTGTAACTATAATTTTGTGGATTTTTTCCACACCTTGTTGAATGGAATGAGCCGGTTACTTTTTCATAATATCCCGCATAGGAATCTTTCATCATAAATATAGCGATGACCGGCGGCTCCACTTCAGTTGAAAGCGAAGATTTTTTTTTCTTCACCCCTTTCCAAATAGTGAGCTGCTTATAATACCCTGTGTAAGTAAGGGGTCGAAGTAGACTGGTTGGGCGGGGAACGGGGGTGCCGGGGCTAACTCGCTCCAGCCAGAAGGGGCAGAACAACCCTCACCCCCCACGCCTACGGGTCCAATACTCCTCAAAACTAAATTAGGCTCTGCCCTTAAAGTAAACGCAATATATTATCCAATATAATACTGCCCCCTCCTAGACCGGTACCCTCGAGCTGTTTGTCCAACGTCTTAGAGACCCCCCACCGTCCCTTCGCCTTGAAATATAAGCATCCCCCTTCTTATTCTTCAGGACAGTCCGAATTCTTTTCCCATACGAAATATTCCGATACAAAAATTTTTGAAAATTACCAATATATGTTTTATGTAATGTTTTATTTAATTCAGATTTTTTAACTCGAAATTTCTACGCTATAATTACAATAGGTGTTGTTAGCGCGCCGGATTTCCCCGTAGGGTATACTAGAACAGCAACACACCTTGGTGTTGCGGGTCTAGCATTAGCGCCGTCACATTCTAAACCTCGCAGTACAGTATGGTGCCACGCTCCTCCGCCATAAAACATCATAGAATTAATGGTTCCGTTATTTCTGGAGGGCGAAAATTTGTCAGTCGTGCTTGAAAATAAATACAGAGTACCAGAGAAGCATACGAAATATTCGAAATTTATATTTATATCATAATTTATTCACAGAGAAAATGTTTTAAATTCAAGAGGATTTTAAAAATTACTTTCCTTTTCGTGAGGCTAAAATCTCGAAAACATCAAACCTAATTATAGAAATAGGGAATTATAATATAGGGAAATAATTAGAGAAATAGGGTAATTTGATGTCCCAATCAAAATGATATTTGAACCTAAAGAGCTGACGGCTTTCATTCATTTCGATACACATGCTAAGTAAAATGGTTTATTACTAGTAACAATAGTATCTGAATATTACCATTAATGGATATTAATATTCATTACTAAATTCAGAAGCGTTCTTCTTAAAATAACTGTGTTCTTTTGGAGTACATACAAAAATATTCTTTTAATCTATTATTGTTATTCATACTTCAATATTTTTTAATTACATATTTATAACTACTCTAAATAGTTTTTTTGTAAGATACCGATCGGATTATCTTTTAAATTCTTCCGGATATATAATTAACCGAAAATTTGGGAACTTGGAAAACAAAATCCCCGACGCGGAACGTCTCATCAATATTGATGGCGAAGGCGGGACGTTCGCCTCGGGCCATGAATTTCTGGAGGCCCGGGAAATTCGTTAGGAAAGAAGGATAAGTTTAGAAGGGATAAAAAACGAGGAAAAGTTTGGTCGGAATCTGGACAAGGCCCCCCCCCGCCGCCGCCACTTCGGACTTACTTCAAACCCTCTGCAATATTGATGAAGTGTAAACGTCTCCCGCAGTTAAACTCACACTCCATTACACTGTAAATGTCCGCTGTATACATTTATAAATTCCCTCGACTGCCGTATTGAAGGAGGTTATTTTCGTGTTGTTTTTATCACGTCTGTCTTGATATTGTATAGAGTAATTAAAAGGTCCTAGCTACGGAATGTTAATGACGATGGTCAAAATCAAGTCTAGGTATTGAGCAATTATAGTGACGAGTATCACTATAATGACATAAAATATATGAATTTCATATTGAGACCAATATTAATATTCCGAACATACTTGATATCGTCGAAATTTGACACTTATTTCTAATAATATCAATTATCTTTCTCATTATTATATTTTTATGCTCATTAATATTACGATGGAATAGTTCAAAATTAAAAACTCGACACATAATACTCAATTCAAGACTCGTCAACAACCATGTCCTTCCACACAGCATGATATGGCTGAACATTACTATTTCAGATCTTCACCGGGAGAATGAAGGCGGAGTATGTCACATCAATAATTGATGAGGGAAGTTGGGTGTGGGGATTATCGGACCCCTCCCCCACTAATATCATTGCACCCAACGTTTCTCGTAGTGACCGTTTTCGAAAACACTTTCCAGCAATTTCGAACGGTGCGTCGTCTCGGAATTGTGACTTATGCCTTCCATTTGAAATAAAACTTGAGCGTGGTCGTGCTGTCTCCCTACTCTCGATCCTTTTATAGTCCGGTGATCATTTTCGCTCATTTTCCTCACTTCAGCCCGTTTCATCTGATTTTCGGGAAATTAAGATTCATTTCGACAGGCTATGAACAGAGGCGAGAATATAGAAATAATATCTTTTCCTTGTCCCAACAATTTACTATTTGCTTACTGTGCGAGAGGCTAGTTTATCAAGCGTGAATTGACGAGCCACAATATGCTTTTGTAAAAACAAATTGTAATAAAAACCAGAGGTTAATAATGATTTTCGAGAACATTTTTAATTTCAGACTACAGGACCAAATATCCCGCAGTCATATTTAAGAACAAAAGTAAACGAATCATACGCCATAATTTTACGGATCCTCCAAATTTCATGCCTCCGTTTAAATCCTTACGGTCATTGTTGTTCGGAATTGGAATTAAATGAAAATATATTTGAAAGGAGGAGGAAAGGAGGCGGGTATTGAGTTGACGGGCTTGGGCGTGTTTGAGTGGGACTACATTGCGGGCACTAGTGACTCCATTACATGATTAATTCGCCATTCTGCCGGCCTACAATTTCCCTTCTGTCCCTCTTAATTTAATGCTCCTCCTCGTTTCACAAAACGCCCTCCGAACATTCCCGTCCTTTTTGTAATCTATTCATCGTTCCAGCTGGCAGGGGGAACCGTCGGCCATTGTTTAGCCGTCCGCTCTGAAAAGACCGCCGGCAGGTGGGTACCACTTCTATTGCTGCGGTGGGCCGGCGGCTTTTGACCGAAGAAAAACCCGCGGAAAAGCGGACTCGGTCAGTCCTACGGTGGGAAAATGGGCCACTCTTCCATTTAACGACGTTTACGAAGTCGACACCGTTCGAACCGCAGGGGCCAATCGATAGAAATTTGTACGAAAGTGGGCTTTCAGATGACGAGGATTGAGCCGTACATTTTTGGTTTCACTGTTTCTTTTTTGTCGCAAATGTAACTTACAACAGGCAACATTCATGTTCGAGCAAAACTAACAAAGAGTAGGCAATAATGATTTATTCAATAATTTTGTTTTCTTACACATTTAGACCATGTGACCACTTTCCCTTTCAAATCCAATGCGATCTGTTAGGGGATGTTGATTACCTTCGATAACAACGTTCTCCATTTCTTCAGGAACTTCAGGAAAACAGAGAGGAGAGTGAAGAATATGACGAAGTATCCAACCAGAAATGGTAACGGGAGCTCGAGCCCGTTCGGCTGAGGGTAATGATGTGGTTGTTGCAATTATATTAACCCATTTATTAACACAATTATTACGATGCATTATTATCAAATAGTACCTCCAAATATGTTTTTAAAAACCAGTTTGTCAAATATTTTGTTTTTTAAGTCAAGTCCCGTTTGGGGATTAGGGCACTACATAGTTGAACCAACACACCTGTTTGCACCGTAGGCCCCAAATGGGGATCACCAAAAACACCAAAACTGCGCCAAAAAAATTAAAATAAAGATTTCTTTTAACAGCTTGACACAGTCAAATACGTAACAAACAAGATGTAGAGAACAAATTCACTGTAACATCCACTGTGAAGGTATACACAGAACTGAAAATGGAGGTGAATTTCTAACTACCTTATCTGAGACATTTTGAAGCTCATGCCTCAATATATCCTTATCTAATGCTAGGATTTGAAAGATAAAACCTGGCACAATGCAGTGTCATACTTACTAGTAGATAAGAACAAAACTTCCTGTAAACACGTACGTCATATCAGAAAAAATTAAAAAAATCAACTGATCCCCATTTGGGGCCTACGGTACCTAATGGGTTTATTTTGTTGCGACTGTAGTAACACGCAGTAACATTGGTACATTCGGTTTTTCTTTACACCATATGGAAGAAATTACTTGAGTTTAACGAGTTTAAGGCATGATTGAGTCGAATTGTACGTGTGTTGGGCCGATGACATCAGGCTTGATTAATTTCAAACCCCCGTGACTAAGTCTAACCATACCCTCTAATATTTACTCGCTTTCACCTAGCGACGAAACAAATTATATCGACCCAGCACTATTTTGGTAAATTTCATCCACACATATGATACGGAGATATTCTGAATGTAAATATTCTGTCTGTTTTTCCATTTTATTCGCCAGAATTTTCAACGACACAGTCGCAAAATGTTATCCAAAGAGAAATTCAATTGAAACAACTCGCTTTCATTTGAATCCGATTCGATCACAATTTTTGAGTTATTTAAAATATAAACGCGGTATAACTGCCACTTCACGGCCATAGCCTGCAAAATAACAAGGCAGAAGTTTGCAAAATCCGAAATAATGAATGTGCTTTGAATACACTGAACAGCCAAGGAAATAAGTACAACGGTGTCATATCAATTAGAACAAATTTCCGTGGCAGAACGAAGTAGTAATAAGGCACAATTTACTGAAACGTTATTCATATTTAATAACTCATTATGCAGAGGACACGGTCTAATGGCTTCGGTATTGTGTCGGGACTGTTGGAAGTTTTAGGAATCTGATTTAAATTAATTATAATTCCGGTTTAGAATTTCGAGTTGCCCGGCGGAATTTTATGTAGGATATCGCCGGGCTCTGAAAGCTTGAGAGAATTTGATCGGTAACGGATTCCCAGTATTGGTTAACTGAGAAATGGGGCGGGTTTGGAGCGCTCCCGTCCACTTGAAATTCACTCCCCCCTCGGACCTTGCTCTTATGCTCGCATATTGAAGTGCTCGCGGATATTTCAACCGCCTTTTCATCGGCGCCGATTCGGTAAAACTGTACCTTTACAGATAATAATTAGCGCTTTTTACCAGGAGAGGGAGAGAATTGTTCGCCGCGAAAATTCTCCAAGCCCCACAACTGTTTGTGCCTTTTAAAACGGGCCCGTGAAGAGAGGGCTCGGGTTTTATTCAAGGAGATATAATCTGTAGAGTGTACTCGGCCAATTCTGCCTGTTGTTCCTAAATAATTATTAAAACCACTTCAACGATCATTAGATATTTCAATTGGTCATAAACGAGACTGCGGGAACTCGTAAAATCAAACGCACATCCAATTTGTTTTTCTTGGTGAAATAATAAATATTTGTGGTGACTTAATATTAAAGAAAATGTTAACCCAAATATTGATTTCCGAGCGTGGCCACTTATTTTTCGTTGTATTTTGGTATGGCAAAGTCACGAACAAACGGAACTTTTACACAGTACTACAAATAGGATATATGTAGGGCGAGGTTGGGGACATAGTGGGGGAGCCTATTCTTAACTCTAACCGAAAAAAATTGACAAAACGAAATTTTCTAATTTTCTAAATGATCAATAATTTCCCTTGGGAAACCCTTCTGTACAGGCTAACACCCTGTTTTCCTCAAACCGTATCCGTTGGTGCTCAGCTTTCCATCTCGTTAACCTTAAACTTTACTTTTATGCCCGGACGATATTTTTTTCCTGTCCCAAACTCCGGGCGCCAAATTTTCGAACGGTAGAAGGCGACTCGACGATAATGGTTATAAGGGGACAAGTTGCCGGGTAGAATGGGAAGTGGAAGGGGCGGGTGGAGGGGGCAAGAAATTAGCCGAATTGAAACTCAGAACTGAGTTAGTCCTTAAAGCCTTAACTGGTTAAACTGTATAATCCGTTTAATGGATACAACCCATACCCGAACCGGTGTAGCAGTCTGCATCGCCTCCACCCCCAAAACCTTAACAGCGGTGTTCACTTCTAGCTATAGTTGTGAGTGGCCCACGGTATAAGTTGCGCGTAATAATTGTTTATGGCCCTGAGGCCGTGGGCGGAAGGGACGGTAGGGAGAAGATCTCACTTTACCCTACGGAACGAGGCCTGCGTTTTATCAGTGGCATTCCCCACCTTAGGTCCCACGTAATAGGGACGAAGTCGGATGGGAAATTAAACAAAATAAAAGATCTGAGAAGGGGTTTTATAATATTGACAATGGAAGCAAAGGAACGGTTCATAACACCTCCTATTGTAACATAAATGTACAGTGTCAGTAGGCCTTCTAACTAACATAAAATTTTAGACTAATAAATAGTCTATCAGATTCAGTGTTGCAATGTAATGTTTTATTTCATTCAGATTTGTTATGGACTTCACTGATAATATAAATAACTGGTTTTTGGGCTGGAGGGAAAATCGTTGTGGTTAAGGCGCCGGATTTCCCCGTAGGTTATACTAGAACAGCAACACATCCTGGTGTTGCGGGTCTAGTATTAGCGCCGTCACATTCTAAACTCTGCAATACATTGTGATGCCGTGCTAGTCAGCGATAAAACATCCTATAAACAGTGGTTCCAATAGATAGTGATTAGGAACATATTTTAAATATAAATTCAACCCTCCACTGGGATTCGAACCCGGGTCAGCACCAAAGAGAAGGTTTTGCGCTCTGAGATCAAATAACTCCATAAAACTGTATAGAATATATCTATTCGTTTAAGAATGGTGATTTTCTCTTGTTTAGGACGTAATTTACAATGAAATATACTGCTTGTCCGTAGCGACAAAAAGACTGTATTTCACCTTATTTCATATTCGTTCCTCCTTCACACGCCTGGTATACCAGGTGTATCTATTATGTTTTCAGTAATGCCCCAGAACTAAGGCGGAAAAACTTTCCAATATTAAACCGAGCCCGGAGCGTGTTCTGGGAAATGGCTGCGCTTATGGCTGCATGAACCGGCCGGGGAAGGAGTCACCGGAGCGCGTCCTCGCGTTTCATTCAATTTTCTAATTACTTACCCCCCAAACACATACAGGCCCAAGCAAGCGCTAACACATGAGGGATGCTAATGGGGACGCCGCCGTTTTTTTGTAACTCTATCAACCGTCCGCCCCACTCCCCTTTCCACTTTCAGTTTAATTACTGGAATTGAATGAGCGGCAAGAGAGTTGGAGTTCAACTCGGGCTTCTGGCCGGGCTGTTTTGTTTCCACCGCGGGGACTTAATTGTCGCAACGTTATTTTTAATTAAACCAAATAAAAATAATAGCCATCCGAGAATGAACGAGATACGGAAGAAATTTTTTAGAATGGCAATATATTCGAAATCTATATCGAATCTGCTGAGCGATTTAACCATACGGATAGCAAAGATCAAATAGTAAATACCGCCCCAAAAATGCCGTTAGTAGCATTCCAGTTTAGATATGCACAAGGATTCGGCATGTTGATTATCCGAAACTTCGCATAACCATAAATGTCTATAATATATCCCAGAACATAACTCAGTATGATATCAGACTTTGTAGACTTTTTGATCTACCTAAGTGCCCTCCGAATTGAAGTCCTGGTCAGCTAAAGCCCGGAGCGAGAAAGCGTTCAGCTGTGGGTTTGCGGTTGGCTCATTGACAATTAACGTAGGGAGAGGCGGCTCGGTTTTAGTTAACACAAACCAACCCCGCGGGGATCACCAATTATTTCCTATCGGGCGTCAATTAAGTTTCAATTAAGACGGGCGAAGGGGCCGTGGGGACGGGTAGGGCCTGTCCAACAATCGATACAGAGGGCTCCGGCCGGATAATGGCGCCGGTTAAGACGTCAAACCCTTATTTACAGCTTTCCTTTTTTCCCCTACTTTCCTTCCCTCTTTACCCACCCCGACAGTAATTCGGTTCAAATGGTAGTTAGCCCCTAGCGAGATCAGCCCCCGCTGCCCGCTTCCAACAAACCCCCTTGTAAATCCTCTGTCACTGAGAGGCTTATAAATTTAAATCCCGTGCAGTAATTCTTAGATCTTAGTAGATTAAATTAATTGGACGGTCCGATGTTATTCGTGGGAAGAAATTGTGGGGATGCGCATTCAGAATTAAACGGTTACGGTAAATCAGAAATTATATCAAAACTTTCCAAAGTAACATAAGTCAAACTAAAATAAAGTATGTAATTCTATAGATTATCCACGCTTAGTCAGTTACAGATTAACAAATTCGGATCAATTTAAGTTATATCCGTTGCACGCGTAATTAACAGATTTTCATTAACCATTTCCTCGAATCATCCCCTTTAAATTTGGTTGCCGCGTGATTGGACCTTGCCCCATTCTGTGCGCGAAGTCGTTTGCCGGCTTCAAGACGAATAGGATTACTTAAATAATGAAGGAAGCGGAATAAATCTTGAGTAGCCCAAGTTACCGAGCGGTTCGATAAGAGTTGTTTTTCAACCCTTTTACTGCGGCGGAGGGGGTCGCGATTTGGACGAGGCTTCTCGAATTATCCGAAATTTAATTTAAACGTCGTCGCCGGGTTAAGTGATACGTGTTGTGAGCGCTTCCGAGGGAGGGGTCGGGGAACGTGGCTACGGAGGCGTGGGATTTGCCGTTCGGGAAGGATCAAGGATGTACCCTACACCACCACCGCCCCCCCCCTCCTCTCGACCATTCTGTTTATTCATGGGGATCCTTGATCCCGGCCCAGATCTCCTTTTATTGCCAATTAAACGGTGTCCGCTGTTAGCAATGTAAATAGATAGCGGGCGCCTCCACCCCGCCCCCTGTTGTTTCTCTAATGTCGGTTCCTATTAACTTACCCCGTTCTAATTTCCTCCCCCCCCCTCCGGTTAATCGCCCTGTCCGGCATTCGTTTCCGAGCCCGATGGCTTACTGGCGGGCGATAAAAGTCCAATTAGGTCCTTATTGGAGGAATCAATTGAGGAAGTCGTAACAACAGTCGTGCTATGTAAATTGACCGAATACACAACTGATTCGTACGGATATACCAGGACCATTAGCGGAGTAATAACAATACTATCGTACACTTCGGAGGATTTACATGTACACACTATTACTAGGAGTCAAGGTACATAGATATATAGGTGAGGAAATAATTGAGGTCCTCTACTACTACGATCCCGTTTACAATTAAAGCAGTTCAGACTGTTTCGATTTCGATTTTTCACCATCATTGTCATTAGCATCCGTTACGTTTCTTTGTTTTTAATCTGTTTTATTGCAGCAGTACAATCAGCAGTAGAAATAGAGCTTAATTCCTTTTCCACTTCCTTTTCAGGCGTCTCTAAGGAACTTTCGGGGTGTCCGTAGTAAGAAGAGTTCGAAAATAGGATTAGGATGGTGTGTAATTCGTTGTATTCTTGTACTACAAGGTCGCGGACAAAAGGGTCTTCAAGATCTGTACGTGGGGTGCACTAGTTATTTTCCTCAGTATTTTTGACTGTATAATTTGAATTTCTAACAAATTCTTGTACAATCACTGTACAATACCGTACTTGAACTTAAACAGAAAGATTCGGCCAAACCATCGAACGTTAATAAAATTCAAAGTATACAGTCGAAAATATTAAGGAAACTGCACAAAATAAACAATATTATCCGTTTCATATATGAGTTAAATTTCTACAGTTATTGTTTTTCGCAAAACCCACGTTTGTAAAATTCACATACTCCAGTCACTAAATGATCCGAATTACTCTATAAAAAAGGAAGAGGGATATGGGGGCGGCCGAGGAGGAAACGCATTGTGGAAACGAGAAGGGAGGATGGTAGGAAGGGAGGTTTTGGCTACACGGCTGGAGCTAGACATCATTGTCGGCGTGGGGGAGGGTTTGAACCGCCCCCTAAGCCCCCCCCCCGTGTAGCCCTCAGCCCTGTTTAGCATATAGATTGGGTCGGTCCCACGCCCGCACACACACACACACACACACACACACAGGCACACACTCGTACTTTCAGAGGCTTTCAGATGTTACTCCAATTTTCGGCCTCGCTTTCTGGCTTTCTTCACGGCGAGAAGCCTTCGGCGGAAGTGTTCCGATAAAGAGGCTGCAATGTATGTGTTTATGAAAGGCCCCGCTGTGTTAAGATATTGGCGTCGAAGCGTTTTTGGGTAGCATCGATTATTCCGGCATCTTTTCGAGGCATTCCCGCTACTCGCCCAGTTTTGTATAACTACAATTTTTTACGAATTATCAGAAATTTTATTACAAATTCACGCGAAACCAAGGGTTCCTTTCTCAGAACTAGTCTTGAGAGAAACATTTTCCCCCCACCTGGAAAAGAGACTGAACTAAAAATAAAGTCATACCTAACCCTTTCATATTACAGATAGTGTTTACCTCACTAATTTACTTTCGGTATGCCACTCATGTTGTAGTTGCAACAAAAGATCCCACGGTAGATTGTGCGTACGTAAAAGTAGAAAAGTCCCAAATGCTGACGATACAAAAAATGACTCGATACAACAGAAAATTCCAAAGACAAAGTGAGTAAGAATAAATGAACCACGGACTTTATCCCTGAAGTAAGCATATCACCAAAAAAGCTTCTCCAAAAAGAAAAAACAGAATTACCGGGATTAGCCCCAAAGTCTATATTTTTAACAAAAAGAGGAAATAATTATCATCGCTTTCAGCAAGACGACTAATGGGCGGCCGCCACTCACCCTCATTCTATCCTCTCACTCTCTCTCTCTCCTCTTTTTTAATTTCGTACATCAAAACAAGATCCTTTTATATCGCAAGTATTTTTCACTTCAATAGGCTTAAATCTTTTTATTTATCCGGAGAGGAATAAAAAAAACAAAATGGAGGAGAGGCCCGGAAAAGTACGTGGGGGGGTCTCTCGCCGGTAGCCGAGAGGAGAGGATTTAAATCGTTTGAAAATTCAACGGGGGTGAAATGGGGGATGAAGAGCCCCAATGGTTTAGGAAGTGTAAATTCCGGTATCGGAAAGTCCACCCCACGAAAATCGCCAACCCGGTGCCGATGGGAAAAAATCCCCGTCATTTGTGTTTTTAAACGCCCCTTTCCCTCGGCCCCAAAAGCTCCGAAACCCTTTAGCGCGGGGATTTTTCTCTTTTTTCTCTCTCTCTAATTCCCTGAATCGACAGCAGTGGCGAAATTGAAGAACGTACAGTACTCACGATTGTACTGGAAATTCTTAACGCTAAATCCCTACCGGTGAGGTCGAGGATGAAAAAATGATTTTCCAGAAGTAGTATGGCCCAATTGGGAGTCTCAATAATATAAACCCTCTATATCTTGCGAATTCTCTCCTCTAGATATGCTACTTATTAAAATGGTGAGAAGCCTAAACCGGCACACTTCAGGACCGAATTGGCGTGTAGAGACTGGATAACAGATAGTGTTATTCTGATTACTTTCAGTAAAGCTTCTATTAACATCTTTCACTCATTCGCCTTTAAACCATAGTCAACGACTTTCTGAACTATTCCACTATTATTTGGGAATTATCGTAATCAGATCACTAAAACCTAATTTAAGATCACCGTATTATTATAATGGTAAAAATATGAATTGAGATAATCGTGGATTCGTCCCTCGACGCTTAGGCTTCGCTAGTATAGAATTGGAATAAGAAAATTATTTAAAAATCTAATCCAGATCCCTAAAAAGTATTTGATGTTTTTCATCAGTGTTATGTGTACATATTTTTTACTTTACATTTTCTCACACTTACCTGTTTTTGTGCATTTCCTGTCATTTTGTTATGTGGACTAATAATTTCAGCGCATATAAAAAAATTAAAATATTCCAAGTGAACCGAGTGAAAATGTCCAGTTATATCTCTGCGGTCGATGCCATTATATGTTTCAACTGCAGTAATAGTGAACATTTCTATTTGTACCACGTCGGATTTAAACTTGACACTTAAGAGGGTGGAGAAACACCGCCATGAATATCCGGGCGCTATTTTACCGGAATATTGCTTCTGCCGGCGCGGTACCGGTAATGAAAGGGGACATTTTTGAGATGCACAGTAGGTTTCACTGTCTTTCCCGTTGTTTTCATTCCCATCCAGTTGACTCCGGCGGGGTTTTTTCCGCTCCCAACCGATTTCCTTCCGCCCGCCCCCTTTCCGGTGAGTGCTTCTCGTCCGAAAGGGAAACTGGAGTCGGCTAGTAGGATCTTTCCCAACCCCGACCAAGCAGTACGTCCCAAGAAAGAAACTTTTCCATTAAAGTAATCGCGGATGGGCCCCCGTCCTCCCAATTAAAAATATCCATAAATCGGTCGGTCTTTTTCCTTTTTTTTACTTAAGAAAGTAAAAGAACAAGGCAGAAGAAAAATAAGATTGGTATTCTCCGATCGTTCGATGGACTCCCCTTCGAAAGTACCGAAATGCCAATGCGCTTACATTCACTTAAACAATTCTATTCGATTAAGAATTGCGAATAAGATATAAACTTTACGTTGAGTTTCAAAATTCTGATAATAATTGTTCATAGATTTAACGGACGATATATATCACATAATAAATATTAAACATGTAGAATATTTTTAAATTATAAAATTAATTAATTATAAGGTTAATATAAAATGTTTATTTGATTAATGAATGTCACTAAATATTAGGGGCCTCTCTTTGGAGGTTTTGTTATATTACTGGGATATTCCCTATTAAGGAATATCTAAAAACAAAAATGATCGTCGATATCGGTCCCGGGGATGATTTATGCCGCGAATTTCCAATCGGAAAGTTGGGAATTACGGTCTCTAACGATTCATAGGATAAAGTTGGATGCTCGGGCCGCCCTCCAGGGAGGGAAGTTGGTCAGATGGCCGGACAATGGCTGTTTAAAACGCCAGCAGAATCGCCCGGCTATAAGATTTAAGAAAGTTCTCCTTCGGGATCTCCCTCGACCCCGCCCCGTTCACACTGCTCTATCCCTATTCCGGTGTCCCTCCATCCCTCTACCCCCTCTCTCTCTCTCTCTCTCTCTCTCTCTCTCTCTCTCCGGTCCCGAGGGAAGAGTTCACCGAGCCGAGAAGGGGTTCTGCGGCCGAATAAAGGGTTCTTCCCGACCGAAGCGGGCTAAACACGGCCGACCCCAACACAGTCCCCGATAATAAATCAGTTTTCCCCTCAGATAGAGACCGGCAGGAAAACGGAGGATATCCGAGGGAATTGTTTTAAGATTATAGACCGAACCACGCCCATCCACAATTTGCTATAGACCCAGAATAACTATTTCATAGGAGGCCATTACCACAGAACTGTCACAACATTACTAAAATTTAAAATGCATAAAACCCCTCGCGCCGCAGATTAATTGTTGTAATCCGGGATAATTCCGTTAGGGATGAAATTAACTCGTCGCCGTATTGAAAATTTTTAAATAAAGCCGAAGGGAGAATGGAAGTGGGAAAGGGTAAGAGTTACGTGGCAGGCCCCAATCCTTGAAGGGATGGCGGGGCCGGTTTTAAAGGATTTAAGGGACAAGGAACGGACAAGGGCGGGGGGAGGAGGATTATTCCACGCATATTATTTTAATGTACCCGCAAAATCCTGAGTTTAACTTTATAAACCGCTCTCGCCCATCCTACCGATATTAAACCAACTTTTATTAGGCCGGGCCATTGTGTAGACCGCGTGTAAATAAATTGCTTATATTAAAAAAAATTTAAGAAAACTTTAATACATTATTGGATGTAAAAAATTTGTTTATTTCAAATTTCCGGTCGAGAATCGAAGTTCTGGCCGATTTTACGGATTGAACAGCACTTATAAGTCTGTCTGTCTCAAATCAAGTGGCAGGAAAGCTGTATATAATGTTCAGTTTTTGTCGAATATTAAATTGAATAAAAAAAAATACCTCGAAATATTTTGGGATAACGTCAGTAATATTACCCATGGAGATATTGGGAAGGCGGTATTCTTACGTGCCCACAAACCCAAATGCCATTGACTTATAGTAGCCAACTAAGTCTAGGCGATGTCCAAGTAAGCCAGTGGAGAGGGAAAATCGCACGAGCAATAAAGAAAACGTCCAATGTAAAGTTGGAAGCGAGTGCAGAAGTGCTTCGGCCCTGACCGAAATCCTGACTAATCGTAAAGGGCCGTTATTATTTCTAGTATCCCCCGGGGACCGTTTCATTAACTCGTACATTGGGGATAATGTCGGGACCCGCAAGTGGAGACGTTTGCAGCACAATAGAGCCCCCCCACTGCCACAACCCACGGGGGGAATTAAGCCAATAAAGGCTATTGGCCTATTAGAGTTTAATAGTCTCTAATTTAGGAGCGGACACTAGCCTTCTAATACGAGGGGAGGAATTAGACATTGGCGGGGGTAGACCGTTGTGGAGTCGGGCTCCTCCGATAAAACCCCTTCTTACGGAGAGGGATGCAGCGCCCGCACGGTCTCACTGCATTGCGGGACCGCACATTCGCCTCTTCAATTCCCCGGCGTTATAAAATCCCGTAGGACTCAAGTTAAAACGGTTCGAGTTAATTAGGTAGCCTTTTAAGCTGCCATTTGTAAAATCAATTTAGTCCGTTTATTGCCTGTCTATTTCATTTAGAGACGTGTTATTTTCATTGGATTTTTTTGCGACAGAAGTAATATATACCACGGCTATGGACCGAGCAAAAAACGCAATGGTTCACATTGTGAAAAATCGTACAAAAAGTATAAAATTAAACTTCAATTTTTAAACAATACTGAGGATATCATGTATAACAAGCTATATAAATCAATAAATAAATAGCATTGTGAACGATGGCGACTGAATCACCTCATTGGTAAGACCCCAGTGGTACCGGTAACGGGTCAAACATTCTTTCGAGGCCAAATTTTAATTAATATTTATTTCCTACGTCCGCGAAGTGGTACGTATGAATCAAACAATTCCATACATCACGTCCGATCGATAGCATTACAAACGGGTACAATATTCATTCTCTATTTGTCCCTTTCCGATAGTGCCGTCCAGACCAATGACGATAGCACTATAACTCATCGATAAAATGTCCCAATAAAATCCTCTACTAGACCGCCGCTATGTCTATTACATGACCCGTACATACGACCATTAGTGCAATGTTGTTTCCAACGTCGTATCGGATTCACCGTCATTTTATTTGTTATGCGCCCCAATATGAACATACATAATTATCACATGAAAATCTTCTTTGCAGCAATAGTTATATCCAATCACTACGCAGTATTTTACATATTTATTAAATTGAATGGTATTCGGGGTTAATGAAAACAATACTCTTGCGGATTTCTGCGCTTCCTGTTATTGGCATATTAAACTGATATGCGGCACGTATATACTACAAAATGTGCTCCGGTTCTCGTTTTCGTTCCTGTGTTCGTCCCCGGAGGTCGTCAGGGGAATCAATCAAGTCTTCCAATTTCTTTCTGCTTGCTCTACTCCTTAAAAAGTCGGCAGATTTGAATTTTGAAGCTGCTCTCATAACCATTGCCGTCGCAGCCGGCCACTCCCGGGCTTAATGCCGGGCCATTTTAAGAGCTCTGGGTGACGGGGGGGGGGGGTGGAAGTAAACGAGACGGAGAAGGGGGAGGCTTGGCAATCTAAATGGAGTCATGATGTCACGAGAGACTGGGCGGGTCTCTACCCCCGACCCCGATTTATACAACTATTGCGTTCTCAATTTGATTCCGGCTCGGGTTTTTGCATCCCCCCTTTCTTTATTTCTTCCAGTTAAAAAAGAATCTACCCCCCCAGCCAGCCTACTATAAAAGGAACTCTTTTCAAATTTTCCCGCATCGCATTAGGGGTGTAAGGAAATAAAACTTTGTTGCAAACTCCAAAGTAAATAGATAGTGGACGGACTCTAAGTTCACCGCCGGGTTCGTTGACCCGAATTGTCATTCAGGTCCGATTAAACTATCATAGAACTATCCCCGACTTCTCGGTCTAAATAGTAGTATTTCGTTAGCAGCGAGAATCTAGAATGTTATACGCGCTGCCAAAATGCATTAACAGAAATAATCGACTAGACATTTCTACGGAACTACGGCCCAGCTGATCGCCGTCGTCTGCACGCTTAAATCGCGGGGTTAACTCGCGGGGAATTTTTGAAGTTGTTGAAACAACATCCAACAAATTTGTCCGGGTGTTTGATCCCCCGAAAGGTTGACACGTGTACCCCTCCCAATATTTATACACAGTCCGAATGGCACTCCCAGTGATGGATTTTAAACGCGCCGAGAGTTAACAGAGAGAGAGAGAGAGAGAGAGAGACTCAATTAAACAATAAAAGGTCCACAAACGGTGGCTGGGGGGTGGTGGACACGCCCCGGGCCCCACCGACATATCATATTTGTTCGGTGGTGGGGGGGGGGAGGATGGGGCAATTAATTGGGACGAGTATCAAGGGACAATTTCGAGTTAGGATAAAGTTTCCGATATAACCCGCGACAAAATAAAACCGGGATGTCAGATCCCCTTTGCAGTGAACCCGACCGCTTTTAATATTTCCGTCGTCGGTCCGTCTGCAGGGGAACCGAGATTTCGCGTATCCCCGCAGTTCTAGACCTGGACTATAGGATCTATAATTTAGGAAGTTAATTCCGACAGTCAGAATACACAAATGAATATTTTTTCTGTATATATATACCTATTTATTTATCACATTTTCGTTTACGCGTTACGCTTGTGTAATTAAAGGTGTAAAAACAGATACTAGTCTACAGAAGGAAGGAATGAAAATGCAGAAAAACCGTGAAATATAGGTGGGATAGGGGCTGGTCGGAAAATGCCGGATGGGAAAGGGATGAAGGAAAGGGAGATGGTAGAAGGTGATTAAGGGAAGGAGAGGCGGGAATGTTGGGCCTCGACACCCTCGGAAATGGCAAGAGCGTTTCACCCCTTCCTCAAGGCCGGCTCTTGTGGGGGTCGGTTTTCTCAATATAAAGAAAAAGGGGAGGGAACGGGAACATCCCTCACATCCAGCCCGTATTCCCCAATCGAAACATCTCCGACAATACCGGAGGAGGTTCGACTGGAAAATTCAGACGGCTATTCCGGTTTGCCAGAATACTGAGACATCGATTTCTAAATTGCCGATGATTGATAAAAAGTTTTTTCTCTCTGAACACTAAAAAGGCAGTAAATAATGCACAATTTACGTAGAAATTTACGCGTAAAAAAATTATAGTGTACACATTAAATAATAATATTGTTTAGATAAGCCTATAAAAAAAATATGTCTTAATTTTTAAAAATAATTTTAGAGCCGAATAACTTGTTACACTGGAGTATTCTACCACATTTTAGTTTGCAATCTATTAATGGGCAAAGAACGTTATTCAAACCAAGAACTGTTTTTATGAATTCTGTAATATTTTAATATTAAACAAATTACCGAGCTAATTATTGTGTAATTTTCTTGTTCATTATTCCAGTATTTACTGCTTACACCCTTCCACTATTTTTGGTCTGAGACACTGAAAGATCAGTGGCCATTATTCTGCTGAAATTAAAGGCTCTTTTTAATTATGACTATGTATGTTGCTGATTTGATCCGGAAAATCCGTTGGAATTTGACTCTGTAAGACCCTAACTTTGCGAACAAACGAACTCAGTTTAACAGTCCTTATCGAGTAGGCTGCTGCAAGCTCAGAAGCCTGCACTTAGAGGTAGAGGGGAAGATGTAATTGGGTCGATGAAGTAGAACAGCAAGAGGACACGCTCAACGCCGAGTTCATGAGGCACTTATAAGGTTCTTTTTTCGAACAGCAGTTTGCGACCGGGCTGAATAGATTACTGACGTCGTGTCTGCAGGAATGTAAACTCGCATTTTACCCGGTCGGATAATTTCCATAAAAACCTGTCTATAAGGTAGACCGGGAGCAGTAAACTGTTTTACAAGTCCGGGCCGGAGCCGGTTCCCTTCATCTTTCCGGTAAACTTGTACGCATAAGCCCTTCCGGCGAGCGAAACAAGGAATTGATAACGGGTCCTGTAGAGCTGACTCATCGGATATTCTGAATAATGTCAGGGGTAAGGGGGCGGGGGCCGAAAAACTGGCTGGCGGAGTCCCTTAAAGGGCTCCTATGATAATGACCGGCCTTGATGATCCCTCCCCTCCCATCGGAACACAAATGGTTCATACGCTTATGGCGCCCGTCCTCCTTCTCCCACCAGGAACACGTCGAGTGCTCTCTGGAAGAAATTCGTAATAAATTATACGGGGTCGGCGGTTGATGGTCCCCCTACCCGCCCCCAACTAAACCCCGCGGCGCCCTGAAGTAAATTATATTCGAAAGCGGGCCTCAAAACGACACATTTGTTGGGAGGGGGGTGAATATACTCGAGGAATGACGATGACAACAATCTAGAAACTCATGGGGGACCGCGGCAAGATGGAATCGGGCACAAATGGTTACTGTTATTGGCGAGAGGAAACAGAAAATCTCGAGAGTGGCGATAAAAAGCTATTAATATTAATAGGACACAAATAGAGTGAACCATAAATGTATTGAACTGAATAATATACAGTTTGTTACCTGACAACACCCTTTCAAGCTTATACAAATAGAATTTTCCTGAATTATAAATTTCATGTAATCGCAATTCTAATTCGATTCTACTGGCCATAATTGTTGGTTCTACAATACTAAGGATGTTAAAACAAAGATGTTTAACAAGGATGTTTAATATTCTTACTTAAGCGAAGAGAATGGATGTAAGAGATGGGTAATATCGGTGGAACGAATGATGGAAGGAAAAATTGACCGGAAATAACTTCCCGCCCATAAAGTTATGAGACTCTATTTCCATTCGGCAATTTGGGTCTTCCCCTTCCATGAAATATATTGTATATCTATCTACCTATATATATTGAAAGAGGCGGAACCTTAATTTCCATCGGTTGAGTATAGGTTCATTGTTTTGGTTGCGGGTCGGAGGGGCACACCCTCGGAATGCTAAACTGATATATTGCAGGCCGATGCCCTACCCCCCTGTGCCCACAACCCTGAGGGTTCACACCCCCCAACTACATTGTTCGACACTGCGACCGCATCCGGAGTCGAAACCGGCTCCGCCATATATTCAAATCGGCCCCCGCCGGCTCTACCGCCTCCACCGCCGACCGATAGACTGTGCGCGTCGGAGGAAAATTCTCTGCGACAGCGGTGAAAAATTACGCTTCAATTGTATTGCACAACAGGAACGTAAATGCCCGAATTGGTGTGTAAAGTTTTTTAAAAGCTCGACGTTGTAATCTCAAAATATACCTCAGTTAATACTTAATTTTATCATTCATGGGTTTTATATTTCTATAAGGTCATCTATCTACCTACAATGCCACAACGTAGTAACAAACTGATACACATGAAAATGAATTTTTCTATCCTATAATAAAAGACAGTATGTCAGCAGAAATGACGCCAATTCACCGGAAGAAGTGAAAAGTACTTTAAAATCCCACAAAACAGCCCTACTATCAGTTTCTTGTGACAATCGTAGAGCGGCAGTTTCGCAGCGCGTGATCGCATTCTTCCTCCTCTGCGCATGCGCACTTCTGTAACCCACTCTATTGTCACCGATATTTTCAAAGTTCTCATTGTTATATATTTTTTTATAGTCCTTTCTAGGGCTTACTGATTCTAGGTATAATGGCTTGTCTAGTCGCATAGACCCTCGCTTAGGAAAATGCCGGCATCTTCCTACTTTGTCATCTCACAATGCGTCGGTCTTACAGATGCTAGTAGCTTGGTTGTTTAACATTCGGCGGATGTTCGGTGCCGGGCGTGTATGGGGAGCGTCGCGAAAGGAAACGGATGATGGCGGTGGAGTACGGCTCGGGATGAGGGGATGAGGGGAGGGCGCATCAAATTTTAACCGGGACGTGCCCCTACCCCCGGCCCCAATAGGGCTCTGTAGTGATTCACAATCGGGATGTTACGTGCCCCCCACTCGGTTCGTCGTTGACGCGGCTCTGAATACTGCATGACGCTTTTACTTTATAACTCTGTCTCCAGCCGCGGAATGATGTCAGCCATAATCTTCGCAAGAAAATATTAGCCCACTATATGCACGTAGTTCCCCGACCGTACAATGATAATTCCCCCTAAACATCGATAATAATAATTATTAACGTTTACCTGAATATAGCCTAAGGAATTAAGATTAAAAAGTAACACTATCTGGGGGGTGAAACCCTCTCTAGTTTCTGCAAAATTACTAATTCGGTGGTTCCAACTGGAAGGGGCACTGAAACTCCCAAATTTGGTGCAAATAAACGTTTTGCACAGCGCTGACTCCGCTCCAACAACGGCCTCTCTTTTTTCCCTGCCCCGAATTTATAGGCAGATAGCTAGAAGTCGATACCAGACACGCGATACCCCATGGACAATCGTTGTCCATATATATCTTCCCGTGGAATGGAGATTGCCCTTTGGTCAGAATAATCGATTTACCGGTCTCATTGTTCGTGAATGAATTATATCTCTAATTATTATAATATTGCGTGGACAGATGTTCTCTTGTGAGTGCATTCACCTCTGAACAGACAATTTTGAACAATGACTTTCTCTACTATTGATAATACATGCAGTGACTTGTATAAACATCAAAATACAATAATTAATTTCCGCGATTTGAGTATAGGAACGAATCAATAGACCAAGTATCACTATTTTGAAATTTAATATATTTTTTATATTAAATTATTAATTTATTGTATTAAATAAATACAATAGTTAAATATTAGCCAAGTATAACGAGCACCTAAGTGTTTATGCCATAACTTTATTGCATTGGGATTTTCCTTAAATTCTCATTATAAATGGCATCGATTCCACCCGTGATGTCGATCTGACACATTTCAACTGTTCAATAAACATTGTGTATATAATATCATGATATGTTCGGAATTTATAAATAAAATATCTTTCTTAGTGAACTGAATATTATAGAATAGATCAATGCAATTATTGCTCAAATAATTAATAAATGGAGATATTTTTATACAGTAATAATTTCTACGGTATTTTTTGAACTGTTTGATGTCTCTATCACTTTCTTTAATAAATGTCGTCGGTAACGGATATATCACAACTTTGTCTCGTATAGTATCCATGCATCATGGATCTAGCCTAATAACTAGTTCGATCGATTGAATGCATCAGCCACTCTATGCATTTTAATAGGAGGGAATGGGGCGAGCCCCTCCGTTATGCCCCTAATGAATTCCGTTTCCCCGCCTAATATTATGTGCGGCTCTCCCTCTCATAATAGTCTCCGATCACGGAATCTCCGGCGACAATTATATTTCTCTCGGGTTATTCAATTACGCGCTGTATAGCCTGAATATTGTGCCCATAAAACGGGATGGATTAAAAAATTACGGCCCGCCGGATGGGCGAGCGGGAGGCCGTTTAACTCCATTACGCCTCATTCGAATGCAGTTGGGCTGATTCCAATTAAAAGCGCTGATAATATACCCATATATAATGACGAAGATGTGATAATGCGTTTTTAATTCTTCCACCCATCGGGCAATTCCGAGGGCGCCGACTTCAAACATGCCAAGATAAATTGTCAACAAATACAGTTGAACTTCCGTAATCAGAATTTTCTCACAAAAGTATCGTTACGCTAGTATATTAAGTAAGCGGTATTACTTGCTGTATAAATGGTAAAAAAAAAACATCTCCGTTCATAATCGATGTAAATGGCCGGCCTGTTAAGTTCACGACTGGAACATCTCCCGATATCGGAAGTAAGTCGGGGCTTGGTAGCGTTAATGCGTTAAAGTAACTCCTGAAGGGGGGGCACTAGTAATAGCGGAGGGGACTTCCCATTAACCCGGAGCCTGCGATGATGACCCGTTAATAAAGCCCCCCTCCGCCGGCCCTACGGGCTCCTTGATTTTGCATTTGCGACGGCCCAGGGATACTTTACAAGGAGCCTCGACCTAAATGACAATTAAGGAATTAAGTAAGCCGAAGGCGGGGTTTAATGGGCGGTGGGGAGGGGGAAGGCTCTTTAAATGCATAAAACTCCTCGGGGAATATTTTTTTTTTAGACTTCTCCTTACTCTTTTTTTTTACTGACAGGGTTTTTACGACCTGTGGGAAGACCCATCATAGTGGCGGTGGTAAAATTTCAAGATTTCTTGCTCATCCCCCCTCGGACGCCCCCGGGGGTTTTTTTCTCGTAGGGCATCAGAAACACAGCACATTAGACGGGGGCCGGGGAGAACTGATGGCCGGAGCTTTTGTTTCCGCAAAAAATAGGGAATTGCTTTTTCTTCCGGAAAGGAAAAGCGCGTTAGCCGGGAATCAGTTAATTACCTTTAATCCCGGTCCCTCGAGGGCTTCCGAAGAAACGGCTCATTACAACGTTTTCACGCCTTTAGTACAAAAAAAGTGCTACTAAATGCTACTAATAAGTACTCCTTTCAACATCTTTCCTCTATGCATTCAGTCTTCCCAGCTAATACCAACAACAATGGTTGTTGGTACCTTACATTGAGAAAAGTCAGAGAACAGCGTTTTTGATCTTCGGAGTTGGTTCCAACGAAAAATAATATAAAAATTATTCTAAAATTGGTCGAAGTTGGCACTTTAAAACGGTCTCACGATATCGACAACTACCGTCTAATAATAAATTGGCCGACATCGTATAATTTTGAAAAAACACTCACTTGTTGAAGCAGCTCACGAAATCATCTGAAACAATTTAAAAAATCAGTTATTATAACATTATAGGCGCTGTTACGAAAATAGCTTATTATGTAGAGGAATGATTGATGATAATTAGGAGATAGTGGTATTAATTATAAAGTAATAAGAGGGAAGTCGAAAAGAGGGAAAAGGATGAAGGTAATTGCATTGCCAGCTAGTCGTTATGTGTACTGTCAACAATTTGCTTGCATCATAACTATGAAATAATTTCTAGGAATTATACATTGTATTCAGTCTTGTGGATACAATAAAATTCCAGGGAGTGTTATCGCGTTTAACATAATCGGATAGGGGATTAACGGCTGTTAATAGAACTAAGATTGTAAAATGGTAGGAGAGAGATGGTATCGGTGTATTGGGGAGCGGATCGGTGAAGGGGTTCCATGGGGACGATCAATTGCCGGCCTTAAGGGGGGCGGTGGAGGGAGCGCCTTAGGTCCCTCAGGATTTATATCCTTTACTGGAAAACCCCGGGACGGAGGGGGATGTCCCAGATATAGGCCCACTTGTCCCATTCCAGTGGACGCCGTCCTCCCCTTAAGTTATCTGATATATAAACGTATCGAATGGGGCCCCGGGGCGCCTAACAGAGCTGGCAATAATCCGATAAACCCGACACAAATACATCTCTCCTGTGTTGCCCAGTATAGACTTGCAGATCCGTTTTTATTCGGAATCTCAACCGACATAATAAATCCCCTAATGATGTTCCCGAACAATAATCTGTTCACCGCTATAAAGGCGCAACTAAATACAGTCTCGTTTCGCAGATATAAAACAACAAACTGTTCAAGATCGCCATTCTCAACAAAGTTAAATTAAATTACTTCTATAATGCTAACACTCTCTGTAAACTCCCAATAATTGAATTTTCGTTTTAATTTCAACAACAGAACACTACAAAGCCAGTATAACAATATCGTGTCGATGCACCTAATTTGTGAGAATTCGACGAATTTTCTCAAATCAATATGCGATTGAAAATTTTGGGAAAACATGGAATACAGACCGCTAATAATTATTTCCCCACAAAGTATCAATACAAACAGAAAATAAGAGCCCTTTACTACGAATGAACTGTATATTTACTGTTTTGTACTTGACAGATATTTTTTAGCCCATTCTCTCTTCTGGTTGGCATGAGTGAAAGTTTAGCTCTCAATACCGACTGGTTCAGTAACCTTTACTTTTGAACTAATTGATTAATTTTCATCCTTACAGACAGAATTAAAAGAAAAAATTATACTAACAACTGTCGTTTCTCGAATGGTTGTTACCCCCGGGAGGGGATGACTAATTATCTGGTCCCACACTCGAACAGAGCGAGCCGTAATATTAGCGCAACAAAATTGCGTACGTGATCCCCTTTAAAATGTTTTTCGTTTTTTTTTCAGCGACTGTCTCGAATCGACGCCGGGGGCTCGTTAACTTCGGGAGGCTGCCTCGTTAAACAAGACTTGTTGAGGAATTTAAGGCCCGGGGAGAAAAGTCCGCTTGCGGACCCTCACAAATTATCTCGACCCTCACCCTACGGAGCTTTTACAGCCGGCTCGCACAGCACAGGGCTAAAACACGGTCTGTACCCTCTCACTCTCTCTCTCTCTCTCTCTTGTAGGCCGAGGAAAGCCCGTCGTTAAATTTAACTGTAGCTCAATACCATCCATAAAGCGAGGAGCCCGGCTAATTTGCGTTACAATCAGGGCCTAATCAGTGTAACCTAATACGGCGAGGGACCCCACTCAATAGCGATACCGTGAAACATAAAAACATAAGAAAATAGAGCGCTATCTTCTGCTAGAAGAAAAAAATGTATCAGAGACAGCATCAAGTGGACTTAATTTGTATTTTTGAGGTGGGGGGCAGAGGAAAGTCAATTATAGGAAGTACCCACCGGTGCGTTGAACGTTGGGCACAGTCGGCGCTGTGTAGAAAACCTCTCCCTGAGAAGGGCTTGCTTAAGCAGGTTTTTATATACTTTCAGAGCCCGCTTTACATAATATACTGACCTTTGGGAGACCGAGGGAACCTGCATTGCGGCCAGAGACGGGGGATTCGGGGACCCCGAAGTACAAAACTGGACTCCGCTAGTACAAGTTTCTCTCTCGCTACGGTCTGCTGTACACTTCCGACAAGGGTCGAAAAAAAACCAGTTACTACGGAGCCTATTGACAAAGCCAGTAAGTTCTACAGAGTCCGCCTTACACATCTGTAGAATTCACGTGAATATTATAAGGACCTAACTTTAGATGCGAAACGTAAGGATCGATAGGGTGCCGTAGATTTAATGCGTTTCTGTCTCCTCTCACTGGTTTGGTCTTTTGTTAGACCAAGCGGTGGTAGTCACTTTGGCACATTGGGTTTTCTTTGGGCACCCTCACTGCACTGTCTGTATGCTTGTATTTATATTTGTCTTGTTGTTGTGTTTTGGGGGGATTTTATTTGTCTTATTTGGGTTGGGAAGGATTTTTTTAATCGGATTAAGTCTTTGTGGGATTATCGGTCAAATATATATTTGATCACACAACTGGTAACAACAACGTTCCGACTTGCAAATAAATGACAGAAAACCTATCTGCTAGGTTTTGAATCCAAAATTTATTGGAAAAAGCTTATTTTTAATGATCTAGTTAATCGTTGCAAGTATACACAACGAAATTTAGTTAAGAACGTTTCCGCACCACCCTCAGTGGGGCGCTAGTTTATCGGTGCAAGTGTACCCAACGAACTTTAGTTAAGTACATTCCCGCACCACCCTCAAGGGGCGCTAGTTTATCGGTGCAAGTGTACCAAACGAACTTTAGTTAAGTACATTTCCGCACCACCCTCAGTGGGGCGCTAGTTTATCGGTGCAAGTGTACCCAACGAACTTTAGTTAAGTACATTCCCGCACCACCCTCAAGGGGCGCTAGTTTATCGGTGCAAGTGTACCAAACGAACTTTAGTTAAGTACATTTCCGCACCACCCTCAGTGGGGCGCTAGTTTATCGGTGCAAGTGTACCCAACGAACTTTAGTTAAGTACATTCCCGCACCACCCTCAAGGGGCGCTAGTTTATCGGTGCAAGTGTACCAAACGAACTTTAGTTAAGTACATTTCCGCACCACCCTCAGTGGGGCGCTAGTTTATCGGTGCAAGTGTACCCAACGAACTTTAGTTAAGTACATTCCCGCACCACCCTCAAGGGGCGCTAGTTTATCGGTGCAAGTGTACCCAACGAACTTTAGTTAAGTACATTTCCGCACCACCCTCAGTGGGCGCTAGTTTATCGGTGCAAGTGGACCCAACGAACTTTAGTTAAGTACATTTCCGCACCACCCTCATGGGGCGCTAGTTTATCGGTGCAAGTGTACCCAACGAACTTTAGTTAAGTACATTTCCGCACCACCCTCAAGTGTGAAAAACATCGAAAACTAACACCGCTACTGAAGATGGCGAGCAACCGAAACCGGTCTAGCAAAAGACCAAACTTATGGGAAAACCGCAATTTATCTTCTCCTTTCCTGCGGGTTAGTCATCGCCAACGCGGCCTTCCAACCCCCGCCAATTTCAGGCCTAATTCCCGTCCGCCTCTGGAAGTGCAGGGGGATTGGTTTAAATTCGATTATGTCCGGACAAGGGACAAGGAGGAAACCGGGAGGAAAAGAAAAAGATACAGAGGTTAGAAAGTATGGGGACGTGGGGGGTGAATTGAATTTAGGGGATCATGAGTTCCCACCCTCCTCCACACACCCCAGCCCCTCATCCCTTGCTTGCCTTGCTGCCAGGGCTTTCCCTGAGCCCCTCATTAGGTCCCGGGCCCCGATGTTCTTCTGCGAATACTAAGGAGGCTACGCTTTCTTCCGCCCCTTCCCCATGCCCGCACGCCGAGTCTGGCGAAATCTCGAAACGCGATAAAGAGATAAAACTGTTTATGCGCCTGAAGCTGCCATGTATGCCAAGTTATTTACCGGTTATCTAAACAGTGAATATAGGCACAAGACCGGATTGTTATTCCTATTATATATATTAACAGATTAACTGATTTGTACGTGGTCAAATCGACATCCACCGTCAATACCGTGAAGAATATTAATCATGAATATTTTGAAACATATCAGTCAAATCAGGGGAAGTCAGAGAGTTGGAATTAATACGAAATTATGCATTATATATTTAGCCCAAATACCCGATATAATAAATTTAAATATTGTATTTAAACGCACCAAATACCCGATAATGATGAGGGTCCTATTGTCGGCTTAATATTCCAAACTAGTCTAACCTCAATCCAATTATATAAATTAAGTGTTTCAAAACGCAGTGTTATACGTAGGATAACCGACATGTGGTACTAATTAATAAGGCGAATTGGAGAGACAGTCGAGTAATACTAGCTCCGACCCGGCATGTCGTTTTTGCGAGTTTGCAAATCGATGACGGGTTCCGCTCGCGTGTTCCGACCATTCCGTGATATCGCCCGCCTGCCGGCCGGATATGAATATAAGGAAAGGATCGTGCAGTCGGAGAAATCGTAACCGGCAAATTTCGAAACACAACGGGCCATTTAGCCGGCCGGAGAGAAAATACAGCTCGGTTTGTGTCCATACAACTTTCATTAACTCAAACGACCAATATAGGCGGTGATTTTCTAATTCAGCCCGCGGTTTCTACAACATTTCAAAGTCCTGTCATCATGACATAAAGAAAACATACTCCGTACATAGCCGGATGAAACACGAAGGGGGGGACAGGCACTCAACATCTTAGGCCGAAAACATTAGGCAAACTGTCAGCGAAGTATTAATACGCGTAACGAACAACCCCATCACCGTTCTTCAGAAGATTCAAAACACCACACCCCCCTGCTCAAATAATTTGTTGCGAACTAACCTCTCGACTCTTCCCAGTACTTTTCTGATACTCGACAGATTGGTTAACGTTCTCGGCGTAAATGAGATATTTTATGGTACGGGGTTTACAGCGGCGAACAATGCTGTGGAGGGGGTGGCGGGCGGGGGTTGTTTTGAATCTGTTTAAGAAGGGGAATGGGGAGACGTGTGCCTCCGGTAATTCATTAATTTTAATGAACCTTCAATTAGAAGCTTACCCGGCAACCGTTCCTCAACGCTCTTCCACCTATCTCTCTTCCTCCCTCCCTCCCTCACACTCTCTCTCTCTCTCTCGTCTTCAGCCTTGTACGAGAACGGGCCGGAGAGCGTGGAAGCTTGTTAACTCTTGTATGTCGGCGTGTGGCGCTTATTATTCAAGCGTAACACGCCGTTGGGGGTGGTGGAGGGCCCCCGCGATGTGTAAACAATTACGGGGGATGACACACATTAGCATCGGAACGTATCAAAATACCCTAAGGAAAATATACGGACCGTTTCTATCAGAATCTTTGTTTCAGCACTTGGTTAGTTAAAATCAAAATTTCCTATTCATGTCTCTCCCTTTGGGAAACACTTATTACCTACCGAACGGCACTGTCTTTCAGAGATAAGTAAGGAAGCGCGTCGGTTTTCTTTTCGCGAAGGTATGGAACATCTCCTACCAATATGTTCTCAACGAAATGCCAATACTAAATAACAGAGCGAACTGACGTTAGGCGGAAGGTATACGCTGTCATTTGTAAAATTCAGAGACAACGTTAAATTGAAGAAAATGTCAATAAGCGTATATTCAAAGTAATATCTCAACCTGAATACACCGAATATACAACTTTACATGAGGACAAAAGTTTTCAACGCTGGGAAAATACATAGAAATTTTATTTTTTTCTAACATTATTGATAAAATCCATTGGGGAATTATTTTCGGAACGTCGGAAGGGCATTTTTAATTCATGCAGCGTTGTATTAAATAACTCAAGATTCAATTCTCATGAGTAGCTATTCGGGAATTTTCGCTAGAAATGAGCGACATACGGGATAAATATAGAGGGGACGATAATTTTTTGATTATTTTGAATCTGGCAAATAATTATTCCGACTTGAAAAGAAAATTATAGACGGTTTGCTCTCGTTCTGAAAGACCTTGTAAATATGTCCGTTAAAACAAATCAACATTTTAAAGTAACAGAATTTCAGAAAAGAGTCAATCTGCCATTTACTCATTGGGTGACGATTTATTCTGCTCAAAAATCTTGGGTTTTTCATAGTCCATGTACAATTAAATTATTATTTTTAAAATGAAAATTTTAAAGGCCCGTTTGAACTATACTTAGGTGCGGCGGGGTAAACAAATATTATTATTCGACGGAAGAACATTGAAATTCTCCAATTTACGCTAGCAATCTGGGCGGTGGCCCTTCAACGGGCTCTCTGTTTCCCATAATGCCAGTGGTCTTCGTCGCAATTTCCCCCCAGAGTCCGACCCGCGGGGGGGGGGTGTCTCTGGGCTTGAATGGCGTTGATGAGGCATTGTTCACCTCCAACCTGGAACAGTCATATTTTTTCCCCCACACCCAAGGCTAAAAACCGCCTTAGATAAACCGCCTTTCATTCTGTCCCCCGTCGAATGATAAAACGCGATGGAGATGTTATTTCGACAAGGTTAAACCGATTTTCAGGCCCGCAGTAATTCAGGGTCTATACCGAAGAATCGCGTCTTTGCAATGGATATTGAGCTGCGGCATTGTCCGTTCGAAACTTAAGCGAATCATATTTTTTGAATAATTATAAAACTGTAAATATTTTGTTGAATAAGAGATTTTCCGGTTTCCCCGAAACCGACAAAAATCAACAAAATCCAAACTTTACAGTTGAAAATATTAAGGAAAATAACCAACGCACCCTACTGTCTCCAATCTGGATCTTCCATCTCCCGTTTCGCGTCCTTAATTTTATGGAAATATAATACAAATTTTTTTTTAACCTTTTTTTTATTTTGTACAATCAACATGAATGTTATAAGTACAAGTGCCGATTTTTTTTCCACATGCGTTTCGTAATAAAAGGAAGTACCCAAAGATGGCACTTTTCACACAAGCACTATAATAGTCTAAGGGCTAAGAAGATCTCTAGGCCAGCGGCGTTTAAGCCGACGCGGGGGGATAATGGATGGGTAAGAGAGGAGAGGGACTGAACGAGTGGATTGGGATAAGGAGAAAGGCGGGAGTGGAACTTCGGGAACCGGGATTTTGTGACTTCGTCGACTGTCGGTATGTTGAGGTCATGGTGGATTGTCTGGTTAGAAACATACCGGGGAGCATTAAGGATGGTGCGAAGGAGTTTTGACTGAAATCTCTGGATGCGAGTCTCGGTGGAACCCCATAGCTCTATGCCGTATGTCCATGTCGGTTTATGTATCGCTTTGTAGATTTGTTACTTAAGGTCCATTTTGATGTCCGTTTTAGTAATGGCCTTAAGAGTCCAAATTTTCTGTTTTAGTCGATTCTTTTGAGTCGGGTATGGGGATAATTTAAATAAGAACGTATTATTAAAAATTTATGGACGTTCAGTTTGCATTTTGCGAATATAATTGGGCGCCACCATATTTTATTTGAAATGCCTACAGTTCTGTTGCGAAGACAAGTGGTACACGCAACCAATTCCGACTGAAACAACAGCCAAGAAAGCGTTGTGTCGAGTACTGGGTAGAATTTAACGCTTGTGGGTGGACGCGTGTGTGCTTTGGGTTTAAACTAAACAAACCCGACAAAAGATCAGAACGGGGCGCCAGTTTAGCAGTCGTGGCGCATTCTATGCCCTGAATCCATTCAGACCTGCCCTTTGCCCCTGATTAAGTGTTCCCTCACCTCCAGTAGAATATATTTTTCATGAAAACTCATTGCGGTTTATACAGCCGTTGTACTCAAGAACACAGGATCCAGAAGTGTTCACGACCACATCTACTAATTCACATGATTTCTGTGGCAGTACTGTTCATTTTCCTTCTTTTGAAATACAAGGAGCTCTAATAGTTTCCGAAATATTTTTAAATAATCCAAGTTTTCCCATGTTACCTTTTGAAAACCACTGTATTCAGAATGCTACTGTATACGATCGCATATCTACCATTTACCATTAAAAATAAAGGATGGAATTGGACCTATGGTGTCAACCAAATTCATATTTTTTATTGTCATTAAATTATGAATCGCAAGGACAGGAATTTTCCAGGAAGGCGTTGAGGCCGCAGACTTTTGTACAACTCGCGTTCAAACTTTTCCCACGAGTTTTCCCCGCTTTTCTGTATTAAAAGCGAAGACGTCCTGGGAGTCAGTTTTCCCGCCGGATTTCATCAACAGTGCGACTCTGTGTATACATTTCGTATGAAGAAATTCAGTGCCCGGGGGGGGGGGGTTTTCCTTTGATTTCCACCACCCGTGTGATGTGTTTCGGCCCGGTAGGCAGTTCGGGTTCGGCGGATGACCGCATTAATCCAGACAGAGGAATTCATCGCGGGATCCCTTTGTATTTACAATTCAACCTATGCGCGTTGTTCCATTTATTTTTCGGCTCGCCATTTAAATTATACGGCCGAAAACGTGATAGGAAAAAATACGGAAAGAGCTCGTTTCCAACCGCGGGGAAAAACTCCGATAAATTGTTATCAAATACCGCAGTATCTTCAGGGCGCTATAATAGATACTAAAAATAAAACATTTCGTCATAAATCCTATAAATAACATTATAAAGAAAGAACCCTACTTAGGGACGAAATGTCAAATTTGAATTTGAGCCTACGTGAATAAAGGCTATTATGTACCCTATCACTATCTACGCTATATATTGGCGACAAAGACTTGGAAATTTCGTTTAGGGTATTAAAGGTGGTCGTAACTAATCTTCAGTAAGTATGCCATTGGTGGGGGCGTTAAACCCATACACACATATATATATATATATATATATATATATATATCGGCTCACGAACGTGATCGGTGATTTGAGGTTGGCCCAAGTTTATAATTGCAGGTGTTAAATTTCACCTGGAGCACCCGATACGCACGGGAGAGAGAGAGAGAGAGAGGGAGAGGGAGAGAGGGAGAGGGAGGGAGGGAGAGAGCAAGTGTTCCGCTGGGGCCGCCCATACATTGTTGGGGGAGGGCCTACAGTGTTTGGCGCGGCTGTTTTAATGTATTCCGCGAGCCGGGTCGAATTCACCGCCGCGCTCCTTCCCTCCATTATACATGTATTCAGTTTAACAGTTTATGTTTATATCGCACTGATTTAATTAAGGGGTCTCCCGTTTCGGTGTCCCCTGATATTTGTGTGTGTGTGTCGGGATCCATCAAATTGATATACCCCGTATCTGAACTACCGCGTCTTATAGCCTAATGAACATTATTATTTCAATATTGAGGTATACTTCAAATTTATCGAGAATTTATTGCATTAATTACTTTACACGAATAAGGAGGAGTTTCTAAGTATTCTGTAGAGATTAGTGTAGTTTATGTTAATATATGATTTCACTTTCAATTTGTCGAATTATTATTGAAGTATTGGGGTCACCTGAAATTTAATTCTTTAATTCCCCCGATAATAAATTTTGATTACGCCGCACATTCTAAATACTTTTGAAACTTTGAATGTGGGTGATAATTTATTTGGATGCTCACTTAAAATTAATACTAAAATACTGTCAGAATCGTATCATTGCTTTTGTGCTACCAGTATAATAAAATTACGAGTGAAACAGTAAAAGATCTACGTTGTGTTGGCACTCATACAGGTTAATCGCTCGTCGGCCCATTATTGATGGTATAGGATTCAAATTGCTTTATCGGTCGGTGTACGGGCCCTACAAACTAAAGCTTCACTATAATAGGCTTAACGGCTCAAATGTCAATCCCGGTACATACAACCGGCAGTGTATAACTAGGGGATAAAATATTGATTACGTTGTTTGGTGGCTACGTGCGTCAGGGTGTTTGGCAGGCGGCGCGCGTGTCGGGCGGGAGGGACGAGCCCCCCGTAGGTAATCACCTGCCGGCCCAGTGATTACTCCGGGGTAATCATTAATTACTCGGCCGGCTGGGGAGCCATTGACACTGCGGTGTGTGTTTTCGGCGTCGTCGGCGGGACGGCTGAATAAAACATCAGACGGGGTCTTGCCGCCGCGCTCGTTTCATTAATTAAACCCCGGCCTAAGTTCGGGCAAGCCCCGACCGCCGAGGGTGAGGGGGCAGATTTTAGCCCGAGCCCAACGCTCATTGAGTTCCCACCCGGACGTTAACTATTCGAGATGCACCGTCAACACGAAATCTGGATTAAAAGGTCATGAAAGTACCTGACGACATTACTTAATGAATTTTGTAAAGTAGTTATAAAAAACGATATAGTTTCCCTGTTGAATCGGCAAAACGACCATTAAACTATTTAAGACAATAAAAATAAAGGAGTATCCTGTCTCGTCTGCTGAATAAAAACAGAAGATCGCACAACGTGTGTTATTCTAAACAGCCAGAACTTTGAACTATGAACATTTTTTTATTGTATTATTTTATTAATTAAAAACACAAAAGATAATAGTTCACTAACGAACTACTAAGCTCCGTGCATTGTATTGGAAATTAATGAAATATAAATAATGACGATTTGGGGTTGAAGCGATATCATAGCTCTGATGTGTCAGTTTCTGGCTATGGGGCAAGGACAATTCTACGATAAAGAAAGTTTGAAAATTAGTATTAAATCCAGGAGTGGCGTTAAAATCTTGGAATCGATATCGTCCACGGAGGAGCGACGTCGGTTCCGTGCCCGGAAGACGTTAGCTCAGTTTTGGGGTTTTGGGACAAACTTAGCGCCCTCTGCTGGTAAGTTTAAATGGACTAGGGCCCGGGTCGACCGGGCGGCACCCCTAATGCGGTCACAAATCGAATTACCCTTTAGGCCTGAAGGGGGTGGGGGATGAATCGAGCCCCCGTCGAGTGGAGGCGGCAACGCGATGATGGATGGCCGCGCCCGCAGGAGGACCGCTCCATCATACTCGCCTCCTTCCCAAGACGGTGGTACAAAACTCGGTTTTGTACCGAAACGACTTGTCAGCCACGGCCCAACTTCATTTGACGCCTTTTCGTCGAGCGCCGAAACCTTCTACGGAAGTGGCGAGCCGGCCTTTAACAATTTAATTTGTCCCCGTCGATGAATACTTTCGGATGATAGATTCGGGCCCCACTTTGGATACAAATTTGAAACAATTCCGGAACAATGAATCTAGATTAAGCGATTGAATTTATTTATTAATTTAACTCAAGTTATTCCTTTTCTGCATTTAAGAAACATCCTTTGACTCAGTTCATTTGGTCAACTGTTTTGCAGATATATACTCATACCGGGGACACAATATTTCTTTCTAAGCAATTCATTTTTCATGTCGAAGATGTGTGAGAATTCAGTTCAAACAGAATTGTCGGATTGAGAAACGAGTAACTAACGGAAGATGGTAATAACAAAGATGGCTTTTAAACTGTTGTGGATTTCCTGCACAAGTAAATCCACGTAAATTATCGCGCACCACATAAATTCATTCGCGTCAACCAGTCGAACGACCGGTAGTTATCTCTCGTGAGGAACAATACGAGACCTCGCCGATGGAGGAGGGCGTCTCAAGAGGAGTTTTTAAGAAGCATTAGAGCGCGAGAGACGACTGATGAAATGTCAGGCAACGGACTGCTTTCTCCTCTTCGGAATTCGCAGTCTTCATTACTACAGGAGCAATTGAAGAAATTGCTGAAGAATAGTTCTGAAGACGCATTCATGCAAGGGAGAAGAGTTGCTAAATAAATTAATATCAGCGACCTTCATTCCTCTATTATTTCTGACAGAGAGAAGTAGGCAAATTTTAGTAGAGTGTGCCGATATAGCTTTACGGGTTCGAATTTCCCTGCATTGTACTTAAAGCGAGGGTTTGAACAAATTGTTATTGGCCCCCTACTAGCACGAAAGAAGTTCTGTTCTTAAAGCCCAGCAAAGAGAATGTATCGATCTGCATTCTTACCTTTTATTCCGATAAAAAGAAGCTTAAAATTGGATAATATCCTTACCGGCGATTGCCCGCAGACGGACGCTTTGAAATACTTCGCCCCGTATTTTTTTCCACCTCGAAAAGCTTTTTTTCAAATAGCGAAGGACTAAGAAGGAGGTAAGAATCCTTTTTAAGATTTAGGAGGCGGCGGCGGTGGCCACAATTACCCTCCTCCGGGGGTGGGAAAGGTTTTTCTACTTTTCAATCGTTTCTCTACGGGCCCGAAAAAAGGGGAAAAAAAGCAGGGTCCGGGGGTTGTTCCCGGCGTGCGGTGTTGAACAGTGTCCTCTGGGAGGGCACGTGAGAACGTGTCCTGTTTGAGAAACATTATCCGGCTTCGAACCTTTCTACCTTATACTGTAGCTCGCCACCCCTCCCCCCTCTCTCTCTCTCTCTCTCTCGAGGGGGCCTTTTCTCGGGTTATGCGCGAGCTTTGTTGGCCGCCCTCTGAGTGGTACCATTTTCCTCGGGACCATTCGTGAAAAGGAAGAGCCGCCGAGAGAATGGGTATTCGATTGGGGCCTGCGGAATAGACACCCCCCGTTGTTCAAGAACCTTCCGACTCAACCTCCCGGGTGGCCGACCCTCAATTTCCGTTCCCTTCCCTTTACCGCACACCATCCGGTAAATTGTATAAGTAAATAGCGTATTTAAATAAATAATATTATAAATACAAAGAAAAAGGGGCTATAAAATTCACAAATGTAATATATAAATTCGAGCAATAAATGTCTCTGGATTCAAACTCTAAACAGACTGGAGTTAAATGGTCCGCAACCAAATCAAATTTATAATTCAATTTGGCCATCCATACTTGATCCGCGTTCCTGCCGTAAGTCTACGGCGGTAATTCACGTGCTAGACCGACAGGCAGACAGAAATAGAATTTAACGATCGAATTGAACATTTGCGACAGCTATTATCGGTATTTTTGTATTTCCGGGTCTGTCTCTTCCGGTTTTCTGTGCGTGAGGGCGGACGACATTTGTTTTTTATGGGGAGCGGGTCTTTTGTTTGTCGAAGAGGCCGCGCCGCCTCCGGTAAGGAGAGGACTGCTGACCTTTCCCAGGGCCGCCGATCGATCTACCGTTACCGCCCCATCTGGCACAGCCCTTCAACCCCTGTACGGTTTTACCCCTTTATTCCACCTTTTTGGTCGGGTCGTTATTTGTAAACGGTGGTGGGGGGTGGGGGTTGGCGTTGGGGGTCGACCTCAAGAGTGTCAGTTGTCGAAATCCGCCGCGAAATATTTACCCAACCCAAATAAAACAATTTGAGCGGTGCTCGGCTTCGTTCCGCCGGTAAATTATTGAGGAGAGACATATCCAGCGCGGACTGCGGATGATTAAAATTCAACAGCCGGGAATACCACCGTAATGACAGAATGTGCCATCTTGGCAATGTACGAGCGCAGTTGGTGCATAATTCCGACATTGCGAGTGGACCCTTATGTCGTTTAATATTCAACCAGATCCAGCGTATAAGTAATATAAACAACTTTCAACCATACAATTTCAAAAGCCGTCAATGAATTATGCATTATACATTTTTATCTTAACAAAATAAATTGGCCAATTAAAAAATCCCATAATTAACGGGGTTAGTCGGTTAAATTTTATTCTGAAACATATTTCTTATTTGTATGCTTATTTTATTCAAATGTTCAGCAAATCTTTGTTTAAAATCCGAATTAGAGTTGTATATACTTTATTTGTGATTCATTTGCGGTTGTCAAATGTTCCCTTTTCGGTTACAGAACAAAATCCTTCCGGAGAGGATCTTCCGAATCAACATCCCGGAAAACCGTAGGATGGCTGGGGGGATCTTTTCCGGTGGGCTTGAACCTTAGTGTTGTCGTAAAGTCCTGAAACGCTATCCACCCCCTTATTCGGGCCGACCCGACACGCGATTTAAAGCCCCGAGGAACCGACTTTAAAAACGGACTTAGGAACGGGGAAAATGGCCGGAGGAGGACTTTATTTTAAATACGGTACTTCGGGGAAAGGCCGGGCGGCTCTGCCCCCTTCCCACCCCCTTCAGCCGCTCGCTCTTTCTCTGACTTTTATTGACATTGTTATCTCTCAACTTCAATTTACATTCTCAAACACTCTCTGGAGGGCGCAGGGCGGAGTGCTTCCCCGAGACCAATTTTCTTTATTGGAAAATTCACTTTATGGATGAATGGAGAGTGAGAGGACACCAACCTTTCCCCCGACCCGCAGGAAAAAAAAACACCCGGTTCGGAATTCTGTCTCGTTACCAATTATTAGGGCCCGAACATGATAAAGCGTCTTCCTTTTTATACTTTCGGAGACAATAGTTAGCAGTCGGTCCGATTTCCTTTCGGCATATTTCAATAATGAAACGACAGCGGGAGAAATAATATTTACCAACTGTTCCGCGAGATCTGTTTAGAATATCTTCTGTCTCCACTGGCTTATTTGTTTCTTATATGTTCTCGCGGCCGTATTTCGGTAAACTAACGATATACTAGGATCCAACAATGAAAAAAAAAATTTTTTTGTAATTTCTCAACGTCCGCAAAAACGGCTTGCGGATTAAATGAGGGAACTATCCTCGTGACGTTGTAAGCATGTGAGGTGCCCTCTTGACAACATTGTTACACCGTATCATAAATTTACTGCGAGTAGAGGGATCTTAGGAATGATGGTCTTCTGTACGCTATTACAGTGCATGACTTCTATAATATATGCAATAAGACGGAATGCGTGCAGTCCGAAGGGAGGGAGTCGATTACTGGAGCACTCAACCCTGGGGGTAGTGGGCCGTTTACGCTTTTGTGTTGAGCGGTGGACGGAGTTGGGGGATGTTAGGTAGGTGAGTGGATGGGGGGGTTGTAGCCGTGTTGGGGGTGTGATTGATTATGAGACCGGTATTGGGAGCCGGCAGAGTGGGTTGTGTAACACAGTGACAGGGCTCCGGTCAGATGGATTGCCGCCGTTGGACGCGCCCTCCACGTCTGTTCTCGTGCGCGCGTGTGAGAGAGCCCGTCGCCCTCTTAGCTCCCTGATCGATACCAGTGCATTGTGCCACCAATGACAGGGTTAATCTACCAAATTGCACCGCCGAATGTCCTACCCTACAGTACCGACCACTCAGTATTTATCGTATTAGACTCCTACATCATCCGTCTTCCATGAATTGTCATCCTTTCATGGACAAAATTCACAGCCAAGACAGTAACGTAAAAATTAACCCCCCAACTAAATCAGCATTAGCTGACCGAGCTCTAATAACAGGACACAATTCTTTGAATGGAGAAAACCACTACGACAGGTATTAAAGGAAGCGGTAGAGATTAAAAAAACATCAGTAATATGGGAACAAATAAGTCATTAGCCTAAGGAATAATGACACCCCAGCCTCAGGTATATAAATGACCCCAAGTTGATAATGGTGGAACCGGTAAGAATTCCAACGGAAACGGACCGACACTAAGAAACATCAACAATAATTACACGCAAGTAATAATGTATTACGTATCTCAAGGTCACCGCCCCGGAGAAAGCTCGTGCTTATAAGGCGCTTGATCGTACTGAAAATCTGCCCACACCCCGGATATTTGGTCTTTGGGTGAAAATTTTGAATTATGATCGAGACTATCGTACAGCCTAGGCTGTTAGACGTCAAGCCGATATTTACCTTTACCCTGCAACACCAAAAAATCTCTGTACGCAATTAAATTTTCCGTTTGTGAAATGCTCCCACTAGACTAATTTGGTAGTCAACAGACTACCACAACCTCAAATTCGATTATAGATATTACCCATTGGGTAAGTCTAATAGGTTAACATACAAATAATTTGTTGCAGGGAATTAATTTTTAATTAAATTTCATCGCATTTAAAATTTTATGCTATTCTGAAAGGTCGGATCTTATTAAATAATGACTTGGGAACAGAAATTTGAAAACTTTAATGTATTACGAAATTGCCCTACTATTCATTAAGTATAATTAGTGCTCTTTATATTTTTCCTACAGTATTTTATTTATTAAACAAGACTTAGATGGGAAAATGATCGGGATATAACAGAGTTATATTGCAGTGTAGTAAATTATTCATTCAATCGTTATTCAATATGCTAGGGAAAATATTCCAAGAAAACAATCACCCGGTTATTATATGCAAAATATTGTTGGTATTTTATCGCTACGGAAGTACATGGATTTGAGGTCAAAACCGAGAATCGCTGAATGAACACGGGAAAACAATACCTATTGAAAAATCTGAATAATATCTGTTACGCGCATTTATGCTGTTCGCAATATTGGTAGTTCCCATTGATTTATTGTTGGAATATATTGTATCGGTCAGATTCGTGCCAGCGGTTGTTTATCGAATCAGGTTCGTTAGTCAGTGTATAGCGTAGGGTTGGTTGTTCGAACCTTTGTTCTTTGTATAACTGACAATCTGCTAGTATATGTCGGCCAGAGGTTTATAATATACGATAGATAAATTTAATACTGTTTCGAAAACGTTTCAAGAAGCATAACCTAGGTTTATAATTATTAATATCAAATGACGGCGGCATGAAGGCAGAGAGATTGAACTAAAAAAATGTATCGATATCATATCTTTTAAGGAATCAATTGCAATGTAAAATTCAAACAATGGTAATTTGTAATGAACAAGACGAAAATAAAAGGTCATTTTTCCGCAAACTTTGGTTTGCGCCCTTCAATGGGACAACAAACCGAGTTTCGACCGGAGGAACGCTATATTAATTGGGCCCGTCGCCCAATTACAGAACTAACTCCGGGTTTATTACAGCCGCTGACTGTGTGTGTGTGTGTTTACGCGAGCGCCTCGTCCGGATTATTACATTTGAGTTGTCGTGGGGACTTCACAGAGGGTCGGGGCGTGACGTGAGGGGATTGCGGCAGTGTGTTTCTGGCCGTGCGGACTTTATACTTGCCCCCTCCGGACGGACTTCGGTGGGCTCGTTAGTGCGAACCGGGACCCAAACTGTTCCCGGCTTCTGAATACTGCAACTACAAGTAGTGCAGTGCTCACGGGGACATGAGACGGACATCGATTGTATAATAATTCCAAATTATTTTCTAAGGAATTAAAAACGGATACATCCTCTGAAATTATAATACTTAGTGCATCTGTCAATTTATTCTATAAAACGTTCCTTAATCTCAAAATTAAAATATATCGTTAATTATGGCCTAATATTTTTATAGTTACCGACACTAAATTTTGCCGGTTGTCTTATAACACTAAGAAATCCTTCTTCTATAGATATCCGACACGACGTATCGCAAAGCGCCAACATTATCCATACCGGCCCGGGAAGAATATACCCGTAATGGCCTAATTAAATTTATTACAGCTGCAAGGACTGGCGCAAGTAATTTCATGGTGTCGGGGAGCCGGTGGAGGGCGGAATTCGGGCGGGGCCGGTTGCGGGCAAACGCGATATGACAACCATGAAATGAGAAGCCGCAACCGTTGCCCTCTCCGACGTGTAATCACTTGGGAAATTTATCAACCGGCAACCCTTATTTGGAGGACGGGCTTATTTATCGGAAGCCGACCTTAAATAATAACTTTGGCGCCGGTCAACACGAGGTTTGACAAACTAATAATTGCGGGAAACGAGGCATATTGATAGGACGCCAATCGCTGTTCGCTTCGCTTGATACGCAGCGGAATATTTAATTCGTCAATATAATTGTTATTCAAATTCGAAGTTTCGTTATTATTAAATAAGATTTATTATATTATATGGATAGAAAAATTTATCTAGCCCATAAAACCAAGAATTTTTTGAGCGACAGCAGCTTAATTTTGAACTATTTGAAAAAAATACTTGGACTTGAAGTAGAGCCCGAAAATGTGAGATTCATAAAGAATGTTTATTTTTTTGGTGCAAACCCGATAAGTTGACGACCGTGACAGTTGATTTGTAATTTTTATTGTTAAACTAGAATGTAGTGGGAATATCTAAAATTGAATTAATTGGGCCTACCCATAATTTTACACTGTCTGTAATACGCTCAATTACGGATAGACGGTAAACAGAAAAATCATGTTCCGAAATAAAATTTCGCTCGGACATCGGAACATATTTTATGCTTTTATGAGTATAATCCGACCGTCGCCGATATCAGTTCGGTTTGAGCCACGAATACATTTTCAACAGGATATAATATAAGTAGATGAAAACACGTAGACAAAATGAATGAGGTAGTGGGAGTTGGAGCAGGGAGGCGACCCATGAATACTGAGCAATCCGAACAATAGATGTTTCTCGAATGCAATACACATCTGGACAGCCTTAGTACCGTTTCCCGGTCTCGGGCTCATATATTTAAACGGTATATTAAGTAATGATTTCCAGCCAAATCCCCTTTGTCCGAAAAATTGGCGGCGTTGTATATATTTGAATTGGAATCGCGGCTAACCGCTACTGTCTCGTACATTTCTGCGGTACGTAGTCGGTGTGGAATTGGAAATTCGATAGGACTCCCACGGTTTTTCCTTATTAAAATTCTGCAGCCACGCCGCGCCCAAGGTGTTAAATATATAAATATAATATGAATGAATAAATTCAATAGACAAAATGGGCGGAATGTGGGCTGAATAAGGGAATATCGCATTTAAATTGTTATATAATGGAACAAATAATACTACGCATTTCCTATGCGAATACTATCAATTTCGTACATACTTTGATTCATTTCATAGCGCGAATGTACATCCAAATATCTGTGCGTACTGTTTTCAAATATCCGATGTAGAGGGATCGATTTCACCACCTCTATCTACACCAGTGGGAGCAACTTTCTGTGCAAAATGCTTAGTGTTAAGCCTTTTGTTTCTACGTAATTGAAAAAAAAATGTATTACAGTCTTTTTTCAGAACTAAAATATTATTTTGTATTAACCAACTTTTTATGTATAACGTTTTCCACTGTAGTTTACTCGAGAATTAATATGATAATAATTTGAACCATCCGCCGATTGAAGCTTGGATAAATTCCATTATATTCCCAGTTCTTCTTTATAGACTGGAACCGATCCAATGCGCTCCGTCGGCGGCGCCTTTCCGTACGTGTATATCCCGCTGTGAATAAGTCCGGCTTAAGCCGCTCGAAACAATACATTTCGTCTTGAGCCGATGCCGTAGACTCTCAATAGTCTCAGATTCCTCCTCCCCCCCCCTCTCAACTTCCTAGAAAACGGAGAGAGCGTCTACGCGCGCGGTATGAATGCCAAACAGCAACCGATACCGAGGTTTCTTCTTCGGCGTGTCCTAGTAAGCAGCTAAATCCTGCGCCGCGATAGCCGGGCAAATATTTTACGAGTTCCTATTTCAAAAATCCGAAATCCACCCCTTCGGGTACTCTCAGCGCCGTGTCGCCTCCCCCTCTCAGACTTTACGGCAATGTATTTTGGACGCTAAAAATAAATCTGTACAGAGGCGCACGGGCGTACGACACCCCCCCGCTAACCCCCTCGGTTTTTTACTGTTTGTCAACAGTTAGTCTCTTTTCGGCCCCGCTCGAGGGATTTATGCCGCTGATGTGGGGCCTCTTTTACCCTCTCGTAAACTAAACTCGGAAAAACGAAAGAAAGCTTTCCCAACTTGTACAGACGAATTCTACGCCACAATTATAAATCTCCAATTGCAATTAAATTTAATCGGTTGTGGATCTAAATTTTCCAGTCGTAGAGGTGAGGGCTACCATCAAAATTAAATTCGAAAAAAGAAATCTGACTGAACAGATCTCAATTCTCTAATACAGATTCTCTATTCTCTAAATATAATTTTCAGTCGAGACATAAAAATAAAATATATTTTCATTCCACTTTATATAAAAAAGGATAGATAGTTCCATACTGGACATGTTACAAAAAAATCGGATATACTCGCTGAAAAACAATTTCCGCGACGATCGATTCTAGTATATACGGCTTTAATTAGCGAACGCCAATATCAATTAACTTTTATTGCGAGCGAACGGCCAGCAGGAGCTTGCAATTAGTTTAAAAGTATTTACGACTTTGTATACTGACTCCGATGTATTTCGACCGATTTCAAATATTGCAGAGTGTAATGATTATTATATATATATATATATATATATATATATATATATATATATATTTTAATGCGTTAATAGGCGTTTCAACAGAATTGTTTTCGATGTTCGACTTACCAGTTACAAAATATTATGTTTGTGCACTCAACTGATGATTTGTTACCATTTCCAATACAATTTCGGTTGTACATCTATATTTCTTTGTAAAACAACGCTGTGTTTTGTAAATTTGTTTCGCGTATTAATATTAAATCTGCCAATATGAAATGAATTAAAATTGGTACGTTACGAAATTCGGACTTGACACTGGAGTCTCGGACTCAATTAATGAGGTCTAACGTTACCTCATTTCTGCTTCTCTGTTCGTAAGCAAGTGTTCATGATCGAAAACTACCCGGTTTAAGCAATTTAAAGTTGCGACTGCGTTATCCACTGGGAGCGATTGATCCAACGTCTTCAGATCCCGTTCCCCCATCAACACACTCGGCAATTAATTCTAACAACACAATTCTTACTACAATTCCTTGAGATGCAGTCGAGTGTCAAAACCATATTATTGAAACATTGTAATCGCTGCGGGAACGCCCTCCTTTAATTTCAACATTCAAGTTCCCCGTTTACCCCGCGGGCTTTAGTGAAAGGCCTTTTGCCCGAGGCCTGTCACCCACACTGCGTCCCATAATTGACCTACGAACCGAGGAGGGGCCCCCCTCGCACTTTTCTCCGGAAAATTTCAAATATTTATATTAAACATTATTCGAAATAAAACGGTGTAATGGTAAATTGATAATTCGCGCCAGAATACGGTCGCTGAAAGGTCGGCTCGGAAGGATAAATAAATTGTTTATTATAATTCTGACAGGCAATTTATTCAAGCCTCGCCTGAATTCAGGACCAACTGCGTTAAGAATCGGGTGGGGAAATTTCTCTGAATGGTATGAAATTACTCCGCCTTCCAGGAATCGGAGTCAAATTAAATTTTAATGTCGATATATATTTTTTTAATTTCTCACAACAGCAAACACGGGGGTGTAAATCGTCTGCGAGTGAATTTGTTTATTCTATAGAATTCCGTAATCTGGACTCTTTTCTGGAGCTATGTGAGAACCTCTTGTAATCAAATATTCAATCAAAAGAACAAACGAGCGAGAGGAGACACAAGGTGGAGAATATTCCGAACTGTATCCAAACTCTATGTTGTACCGTATTATTCTAATGTTAGGCAGTAAATGAATTTGTATTTAAATAAATATAATATATTCTCTGTTCCTGTTTGGCAGACGTCGAAATGTCGCACGCCTCGAGACGAATATGGGAGCGATGGGACCTTTGACTGGGTTGGGACCTTTTCAAATAAGCCCGGTTCCCGGGAATTAGGCGTCCCGTCCCTAAAACTTTAAAGCCCGCGGCTGGCTGTTTGACTCTCTAAAGCGGTGCCGTCGGGGGAGTTAGTCCGACCGGTAAGTGAACTGCCAATATTTGAGGAACTCCGAAAAGCGAGAGGGAGGGCGGGAGGGAGGGAGGGTGAGAGAGTGAGGAAAGCCCGGTTCGGATAACTCAATTAGCAGGAAGGGGGGAAGCCCGAAGCTGCACGGGGGGGTGCCCGATGGGACACTACCTCCCGTCGGAACTTCTATACCCTCTTCCGTCCAAGTTCGGGCAAAGATCTACCCAAACTGGATATTTTGCTTTGGATAATTACAAAATACCATTTTATTTCCCCATTTATTGGCCCACAGCTATTGTATATACATATATAGTTTTTTTTTAAAACAGAATTATATCGTGTGTACTGAAAAATGGAGTCACGCAAGGATCAAGCAAGGTTCAAATTTTCAACCACCCCGCCGTCAAATTTAATATAATCAAGCCGCGAAAGATACCGACGCTTGTCCCAATATTTACGCGAGCCGATTCCGTTTATCTCGCGATGCCGGCCAAAAATCCGTATTTCGCCCCCCCCTCCGCCCCCCGTTGGATCAACGGAAGTTGCGCCCCCCCAGATTTATTTCATTGTTATTTAAATGAGCGCAGCCGCCTACGCACAGACAGAATTTCGCCCAGCGTTTTAAGCCCGGTGTTTTGCAAACAGCCGCCCAAAATGTATGCTCATACTACATAAGCCGGGCCCCGGGTCCTTTTCGCCCTATTTACACTGGCACTCAATGCGTTAATCTGTTGTAAATTCTGTACCGCCGCCGCCGGCCAGAGACCGCAATCGCCGTACAGACGAGAAAATGAGAACTCGAATGTATTCTGCTACCAAAATGTTTTCACTTATGGTGGAGGAAAACTAAATATTTTCGTATTACTTCAGTACAGTACAGAAGCCGATACAATCCATATTAATTTAATTGTTCACGATTTTAGAATACCTATTTTGTGGTCGGCGGGGTTGATTTCGTGTGTTTCTGTCTCCTCTCGCCGGTTTGGTCTTTTGCTAGACCGGTTTCGGCTGCTCGCCATCTTCAGCAGAGGTATTAGTCACTTTGGCACTTTGGATGTTTTTTGGGCAACCTCATTACACAGTCACTGTCACTTATACTGTGGTAGTTGTCCTATTAGTCGTATGTATATTTGTCTTGTTATTGTGTTTTTGGGTGAACTTGCTTCTCTTACTTAGGTTGGGAAGGATTTAATCGGCTTAAGGCTTTGTCGGATTATCGGTCAAATATATATTTGACCGCACAACTGGTCACAACTATTAGGTTCTGACCTCCAAATATATGACAGAAAACCTATCTGGTATTGTGGATTTACGATCATAAAGGTTTTGCTTTCTCTTTAAATAAAAATTATTAGATATTGATTAACTAGCACCCCCCTGAATATGGTGCGGAAATATAGTTAACTAAAGTTCGTTAGGTGCACATGTACCGATTAACTAGATTACTAAAAATAAACTGTTTTCAATAAATTTTGGATCAACAGGAAACATTTTATAATCGTAAATACACAATACCAGATAGGTTTCCTGTCATATATTTAGAAGCCAGGACCTAATAATTGTGACCAGTTGTGTGATCAAATATATATTTGACATTATTACTTCGCAATACATTGATTATAACCCTTCCAGTACTTTACAATAAATATTAAAAAGAATATCTTTATATATTTTTTAAATAGTTCACAGAAAAGCAACAAACTTTTCAGGGCATGGTTCAGCAACGGACTTCCAGTTTACTATAATAGAAATGGTGGTGTGACAATGTTGTATTTCAAAAGGCAAAGTAAATTCGGATGATTCGACCTTCGAAGGCAGACCGGAGCCGTTTCGCGATTTGATTTCATTCAGCACAAAATGGAATTTCAAATAAATAATTTCCATTTCGTCTCAATGGCATCCAAAGCTTTGAATGCTTTATTCGAGTATTAGTAATTTTGAATAGTAGGACAATAAAAGGGACTTACCCAGTGCTTTGTTGCCGGCCAAATATCAGCAGTAAAACTGAGCCTGCAAAACAGAATAACAATTTAGTAAATCCTGCAGATAATAGTGATACATTTTTTTTCAGGGATTTTATTGAAACTGAAAAACATTGTTTGAAAAAATATAATCAAAAGTATAAATATGTTTCATTAAACATTAAACTTTTTTAAATCCGGTTTTATTATAGTGAATTTTATTATTCCCAAATTAATAAACAATTATATAGTTGGCGGGGAGCCGAAACTAGTTCGGCATTGAGGCAGATCATCGCAATACTGGTTTACCTTTTCAATATAGCCTCATTAAAGCAAAGGAATAGGCAATATCGCAAACCGTATTAAGGGGGCGTTGAATATAATTAAGCATTTCCCTCCCCCCCCCCTCCCCTATCCGCGGAAAGGCGTTGAATTCTCTTTCCAGTTAATTAGAACACAAGTAATATTGTGTTAGCCCCTACCACCCACCCCCCACCCTCTAGCCAAATTAAATAACTTGTTAAGTCGAGACAACAAGTTGCTTCCTGAACGGGGGATGTTGGGTTTGTTGGAAGGGCGGTAAGGAGCGGGGGCGGGGGCGGGGGCGGGTGGTGTTTGCAATTATTTTACAAAGTTTGCACAACTTGTTCCATTCTCCGCCCGGATCGAACTCCGGGGGTCAAAAGTAGAGCCGGGCGTTAAATTTCAAACTTTACGAACTGAGCGAAAAAGTGCTACTGAGATGTTACTACGCCCTTTGTTCGGCCCGACAGCCAGATTATCTCGATTGTGAAATCAGTTCTGATAATAACTCGCTCACGCGGTTTCCAAACGGGAAAAATATCTCACAGTATTACGCGATCCTACCGGAAGTCATTGATAATTCAAGTTCTGGTCGCGGAAACAACATAAACGGCCAATTTGGGCGGAAAAAGGGACTTCAGGAGTATGCTACTATTCCCAGTTGGAAGAACTTAATTCTTGGAGGGCTTACGGGAGATGGAACATCATTGTTTATTTTTCTTAAAACTGTTTAACTTAAAACATTACTGTGATTTATTTATAATTTTACTGAGGATTATATCGGGGTCATGAGAGCACGTCAGACGGTTAGTTATCCTATAACTTTTATAGGTCATGAATTGGGGTCCCGAGCGCAATCATTAAGACTGAACAGTTTTCCGCTGACATTTTCACCATTGTATCCCAGCGATATCACGGTCCAGAAACACGGTTGAATCGCACGTGTTTTCGAGACCGCAGTTTAAGTCGCTCGTAAAACTCCCGCTTACAATGTGCACTGTCCGCCGGGACAGTACAGCTCCAGCGGCGGACATTAAACGGCTATAACTTCGACAAGAACCGACGCAGATAATACGCAGGATTTAATAATTTAACACGGCCTATTTATGGGGGCGTAGCGGGGTCTCAAGAATCTCGGGATCCCGTGGCAACCTTCCAGAGGACAACTAATGGCCCCCGGTTCTCCTGACACGGAGATTATGACCCTAAAAGAAGCATTAATTTGTAGTAAGAAAAAATTACAACAAACTCCGAAATGAAATAAGACGACTGCAATACACTAATACTATTTTTCTTCTTATCGTAGTATTCAAAGTATTTATTCTTCATTAAAGTTATTTGTAGGGGTGTCCTCCTGAGTATAGTTATTCCCTTCATAAATTTCCCAAAAGCTTTATAATTTTCTTTCTTCATATTGCATTATTAAAATTCCATACTTCCTAACGTAAATTTACAACTATTTATTTATTCCTTGTTGTACATAACAGAGGAATATTATATTGAACATTCATTGCGTTACAATGTTTTTGCCATTCGATTCTAATTTTATTATGATATCAACATATTTGTTCGGATTCGCAATATTTTCGCATCGGAAATTCAAACGATTTTGTCATTCGTATCATATACTATTATGATGCCGGATTTCTCAAAGTATAAACTTTGTCATGAGTTGCATGGTGCGAAGGAATGCGTACATTTCTCGCAATCGAATACGGCTCGAAATTGCGACGCGTCTCGAAGATGGCACCATTATCTATCCTCTTTTCGCCCGTTTCCCAGCGAAAATTCCCGTCTAATTTGAAACGTAGCGACGCGCACACGACAATGGTTTAATAGAGCATAAACGGGGGAGGCTCGTTAGGGACCCAATTTATGGTAATTAGTACCAGGTAGAAACGAGTGGGGGCGGTTGGAAGAAGGTGGAAGGAGGAGAAACGTCTTTAATTATACAGGTATAAAATCATTTTACGACGGCTTTTTAGTGCCCGACCGGCCAGTTTTCATTAGGAGACCAACAACACTACGACGGTACATTATCAGCCAGAGGTGAAATTCCTGTGTTCCTAAAGTATCGAGTGTTCAAAACACAATTAAAATGTTGATCAGTTATGTTTGACGTCTGAAAATCGTTAATAATAGAGCTTAATTTATTTCTGGCAACTTTATCATAAACTGCTATAGCTATTTGCAGTTCTTAACTATGCTACTGGAACAGAAACAGAAAACAATAGCTCAAGTGGTAATATTCCAGTGTTTTCCAATCTCCAGATTTCAACCTTAATTAACTTTTAAGATGAAATGTTTATATTTCTTTGCTAATTGGTACTATATAATACTAATTAATGAAATTAGAATTTCAGAGAGTAATTTTTCAGTACTACTCTCGTTAATTACACAAAAATCCTAGTATTATTATAGACTAGTAGCTATCGTTTAACTAATAGCTGTAATCAACTTGTTGAATCCTCAAGTGCCTTCTCGGTTTGGAGGCTTCCCGGACTCCAAAGTAGCTCAATCGCGCGTCGGAGACAATACATTTCTTTTTTATTCGGGAACGAATAAATTATTGGAGTCGAACGCTGAGTATGAGACAGTCCTAAAGGGACACTGTGCCAATAGTGGGGTCGGAGAAAAAGTAATTCGTTCAGCATAATTTACGCCCTGGGTGAAGAAATGAGTCTCAGATAAAACACGAGTTATTACATGGTATAGTTTTTCCGACAGATTGTACAGAGTTTAATCTGTACGAACGTATATTGGTGTGTGTACCTCCAGGTGGGACATGTAAAACATTGGCTCCCGTTTGTCCGAGCTAAAGTCAACTCCTGGCACCCTAAAAGTAGTGGGATTTACACGGGCCACCTGCCCATGAATATGCATCAGCTATGTAGCTGGCGCCCCTTCCTCTCCTCCGCAACATTAACTTACAGGGTCCACCCTTAGAGTTGATGCTACGCTGTTAAACGACACCACCCCCGCCCCCTACGCTTAAACTGTTCAAGCTGTCCCTCCGCTCACAACTTTAACCTACGGCATGGGCGGAAAATCGCCCAATTGACAGCATGGCGTTAATTCAATGTTGCTCCTTTCTTAATCGAGAAATAAATCTTATATTTTTACTCCTATAGACTACCGATTAAAGCATTAGTTTGGGCCAACAAGAAAACTCGAGTTCAAAAATTAATTTAATCTATTATTTCTCGAAACACTCGATGAAGGGAAACACCCTCGAACCGTACCATAAATCGGAATTGATCTTGAATGTTAAATAATCAACCCTGGATATTTCTAGACAGCATATCGTGTAGACAATTTTTCCTCTTATTTATTCCTTTATCTTCCATCCACTTACTGAAAGGCCCGATTTAGAATATAAGTACCGCACTGATGAGTCCGATCAATAATACGGCTTCGAAAAGGGCCAAAACACTAATCCCTACTTAAAACTTTTCATCAACATTTGCGCACATATATATAAGGTTATTTGAATTTTAATGGGAACTGTTGTTTGGATGTTTAAGGGACTGAAAATTCATAAGGACAAAGTAGAAGTTTTAATCTCAATATTGGCCTGCCACAGTGCGACAGTAAGATGTTATATTTCAGAGTTTTGGGTTTATTAACTGAATGTTATAAGAGCGTGTACCGGACACGTGGACTTGTTCCGGTTTTACAGCCATCGTTTCCGGGAAATTCGGACGGATAAAAAAAGACTTGTTGTTAATTAAACAAGAATCGTCGCTCGGGGTTGAAGCAGGGCGGGGACGGGGGGAAGGGGCTTATTGTGCAAACAGCCCGTCTGTTTGTACGGTTGAAGACACCTGGCGTAAATTACGGTTAGGCGGGACCCGCCACTCTTGCCCCCGGCCGTCGAGACCGTGTTTACCCCCGGGCGTTGCCGGTTCAACCGTAACTAAATCCGAATAAGTAACGGCCGGTGGGCAAACTGTTTAAGGCGAGAAACGGTCGGCCGCCTTCCGTGTACCGACAGAAAAAAACGAAAAAAATATTTACCCGTTTTGCACCGCAGCACAACTGGAAAAATCTCAACTTCAATAGCGAACGACTCAAAATAAAGCCCTACTCCAAACTCCAATATTTTTTCTTCTAGTATTATAAACGGGGTATCATTTAGGAAAGTATCTTCTTCATAGATTCCACCTTTCCCATATCATAAATACTTTTTTGACCCACTAATTCTCTCCTTACGTTATACAAAAAAAGATTTATTATTTTGATAATTTTATTAAGCTCGAGCTGGCAGATGGAGCTCGGTAAACGACTAATCATAGCACTAATGATAGACAATTTTTTTCCCAATTCTGATCTTATATTTTTGCAAACCAATTTAAATTGATCAAAACAAGGATATTTGTAGTTCGATTCTACTGGGCGGATTTTAGTATAGGTCAAGTATTGTACGCTGGTATTTAACGGAACGGATGCCCTTGTAGGTTTATTTGTTCGATCCGGATTACGGAAGTAGGGGGAGTGTTATTTGATTCTCGACGTGGGGGTTGCGAGCTGGCTTGGAAAAATAATAATAAAAGCCCACCGACCCATGGCCGAAAAATGGGCCCCCGCCCTATTAAAATGTAAAATACCGCGGCTCTACCGAAATGAAAGCCCTCCCCGGACTCCGGTAACGGCGCTAGGGTGGACTGCGGGGACGTGGCATCGTTGCCACGGTTCATTTACGTTGTGTGCGTAGAAGTGCCGGGACCCTCCTTTTTACACCGAGTATCGTCGCGGGACCCAACCGACCGAGAAACAATGTCTTATTCCATTTCCTCTCGGGGTTTCCTCCTTAGCCCCGAATTTAGATTAAATTGCTGTATTATTTCGGAAGCAAATAGGCTTCGAGCTTGTTTTACATTTTGAAAATATGTATGGAACACTCGAGTTGTTTAAAAGTCCTCATGAGAGACGATTCGTTTATTTTTAATACAAGTATCAAAGCAGTTCAGTTTCTTCAATAGCAAGTCTCTCATAACTGAAGCACAGACGCAACACACTGTGTTGTTAACAGTTTGAAACCTGAAATTACTTTGGTGAATTTTCAGTTACACCAGAAAGGTCTAGGCCCCGGAGTTATTACCCGTCCCATTATGGAAATTCACTTTCAACAGTGAAATCATGCAAGGAAAGTATGTTTTATTATTCAGAAGTTTTTTTCGTTTAATAGGAATATATTAGAGCTCAGGGCGAGCAAAACCAGAACTCTCTGAAGAGAAGAAGATGATATTAGGTGGGCGAAGGTAAACTTCTTCTGTAAAGTTGCTTATCACTTAATGTTCGCTATTTACACCTACTTGTATTCAACCATGAACGTGTAATGATTTCAAATATTAATTCGGACCGTCCCCGTCCTGGGATATATTAAAAAATCGAGAGAGTAATGAAATTTCTAAACCACGCGAATTTAAAAAAAACGCCTCACATTATTTCTGAGTTGGGGAAATGAAGCATAATACAGGAGGGACTTTTCGAGCCGGAGACTTTACAACAGTCCGTTAGATTATCCCATCATCCCCCGGGTTAATATTTCCACATTTTGAGGCCTTCTTTGTGATATAATTTGCTTTAGGCGCTAGATGCTGCAAAATTTATTACGATTAAATTACACACGACCTTATTTAAGTAATCGACACATTTTTCTGACAGTCTCGAATAACTATTTCGAAAACTTTGGCGGTATTGCCCCCAGGGAGTACTGTCGAACGCGGCCGCAAAGTATAAAAGTATAAAATGAAGCCGGGAATAAAGAGGAGAAAGGAGGGCGGGCCCCGAGCTCCCGGCTTCGCACTTTATTAGCGCCGAGTCGACGCGCCGGCTCCGACTGTAAAAACTATTCCGTGAAAGTTCACCCGAGACGCGAAAAATACAGAGATACAGGAGGCGCCGCAATAAACCGCGTCCGGCACATGTCATCTCCAGACCTGAACCGGGCGATTCTTCGGATTTATACTAACCGAAAAACACGTTTCGTAATAACGTTTGACTGATCTCAAACGCTGGTTTATATATTTTATGGAAGTAGACCACATTCCTTGCCCGTACAAGACCCCACACTTCCCTGCACTCTGTTATCTGTTATCAAGTTCACTAGCCGCAAACAATTTTGGAAATGAGTCCACAACAAATTAAAACCGAACCGCTTGTTCGGCCTAGATCAAATTGGCTTAAAAGAATTTATAAAATATATTGTTAACAATATTTTCCGCTTCCATTCGTCCTCCTGCCTGAATTCTACAAACATTACCTGATGTCATATAATGAACATCTCAGAAATTTATGCACGCTAAAATATGTTCCCGGATTGAAAAATGTTGTTCTTACCCGTTCCGATCGACGCGAAAATTTGATTCGAATTACGGAAAGAGGTTTTAATACCGGAACGCGTATTACTGGGCTATAATTGGGAATTCCTATAGGAGTCCGCATCCCCGAATCCGTATCAAGAAGGCGTCGGAATTTCCGGAATTGTGCGAGCGTTAAAGCAGGTGCGAACACTAATTGTGAGAAAGCCTCATTGAGGGGCGGGAAAGGGGGGGTTGGTGGTGGAAGGGCTCTCTTGCCAGGGAAAAGTAATTTAACTTTGGAAGATGGACTAAGTTGAGGCGAGCCCATGGCTCAGCCCCGAACCCAGAGCTACACCCCGCTCACTCTGCCCAAGGGCGTAGCCATGATTTAGACGCCGTTGAACCTCACGTAATTTAGCATTTTTAATAAGAAAAAAAACATAGTTGAGGGGTGAATGGCCTCCATACAATGTTGTACTGGAACGGGCCCCGTAATTGGCCTTAGCTAACTAACTCGCATAGCAGGAGACTGTTCCGCAATTGTACCTGTAACCATACAGGTTGAATATACAATAAATAAAACAAAGAAGGAAAATAGTTAATAACGATAAGACGTTCGGAATGCTACTAAGCCCAAAGAGTAACCTAGTCCTAGTGCCAGCCAGAACCGGCACTACCGGAACATTGACCTATTCCGGACTATACAACAATTTGCGATAGAAACTAATCCTGTAATAGTTTAAAATAACTGTTTTGTGGTCTGAGAGGAGTTGGAATACCGTAGATTTCGTGTGGGAGGAATTTTGTTAATTGGCTTAAGTCTTTGCCGATTATCGGTCAATTATATATTTGATCAGAGAACTTGTCACAACTATTAGAAAGCACAATAACGATATACAAGACAACCACCACAGTACAAGTGACAGTGACAGTGTAGTGAGGATGCCCGAAAACATCCAAGTGACTAACACCGCTACTGAAGATGGCGAGCAGCCGAAACCCGTCTAGCGAAAGACCAAACCAGCGAGAGGAGACAGAAACACACGAAATCTGCGGTAATCTTATAATAATTTCGACAGGAATCAAAATAATTACAAACACATGTAGTACGAGTTTCTGTGTATAATCCCCCGTGAATAATTCACCGCGCCGGAGGGTGTGGGGGGGTTAAAACCTCCAGAACGATGAGGGGGATATTCCCCTGGACGGCTGCAAAATAAAAAGTTGTTTAGCTAAAATGAAAAATAAAAACGGGGCCGGTTGAACTTGAAGTAATAATCAGTTTAATCTTTAGCCCCCGCAGCCCCGACACCGCCGACCGCTCGCCCCAACCATCCGCCGCTTTAATGCTGTAAATCTCCCTACAGACACTTTTTTCTGGGCCCCTTTCCAAACCCCTTTCAGTCCCCTTTTTTTGACAGACAACTCAGCCGGGGCTGCAGCGATGTTTATTTAATCTACAAAACGAAGGATCTCGAAATCCGGGCCTCTTTTCTCTCTTTGTATCAACAAAAGCTTACTTGTGTTACTTGATTTGCTTCTATTTTTTTTGTAAAAAAAAGCAGTTCAAAAAATACTCACCAAATTCGGCCTAAATTAATAGCGTAAAATTATTTATGATTATATTTTAAGTTATATTAATATAAACGCCATTTTTAGATTCCAACACTGTACAATTTTTCGTAAGTGTAATAGTGGTTGGACAAGCCCTAAAAAAAATTCCCAGGGCTGCGAAAAGTATGGTTAACATCAGAATCTGAATGCCCTGAATATCATGGTCAGAATCAATATTTCGTGCAAAATTAAAAAAATATATTTCTAATAACTTTACATATTATATCCAATGATTTCAACAAAAATATAAACCGATATAATTCATAATATCTAGTTAACATCCTAGTTGCTTCGTTAAATGTATTATTATTGAGCTATAGTTTCCTTTGTTGTACTATAAATCTATCCCCAAATGTGAAATACCGTCCCCTACCGCTTGTTGTGATATTGGAGCAGTTTCGAATTTCCGCCATCATTAATCAGAGAACACTGGTCAATTAATCAATATACCCTATACAGAACCTATATAGATAGATAGGTGTAGGGCGCTGATATTACGCGACTAATTATTCTGAATCCTGAAGGCAGACACCACTTTAACATTAATTTCGAGCACGTTTATTAGCCCGGTTAACTACTTTAAATCGAATATTGAACTATGATTTATGGTCCGACGATGTGTTTAACCGTGTCATCGGCTGATTTGGTTGCTTAAGACCAACAGGCAATTGGAGACCAAATCGAGGGACGAGAACTCAAAAGTTCAGTGTTGTTCAATCGCATGAGGTACATAAAAGATAATACGGTTTGAATAATGAACATTCATTCTCTCGTATTACAGTAGTAAACTTCAAAGGAACCCTCCTCCCAATATACTTTTTTTTTACTATTAGAAACTGGAAGGCAAAGAGAAGGAAAGAGAGATGGTAAAGCGAATGTGTAAGAGAAAAACAGATGAACACAATTAGTTTTAAACACAATTACTGGGGCAGGCAGAGACTTAACACACTAAGTCACACTAAAGTAAGTGTGGCTTAGCAGGCGGGTGGCTACTGGCTCCCACCCCCATCCGACCCCTTTATTAAATTGAATTACAAAGAGGGGACGGGGAGCGAAGGGGGTGAGGGAAATTTCATTATGGCGGATGAAAGCCAAATCTAATTCCGAGGAAGGACACAACAAGGAGGAAAGGCCCCGGCTGAGGGCGAAATTAAAAAAAAGAAGGAGAAGAAGAAGAATTCGGCAACGGCGTCGCCCTTCTTCGGAGAAACTGATTCAAAGATGCTCAGCGACGGGCTTTATGGGTAAACGAGTTCGAAGAATGACCGAAGGGTTGTGGCGCTCCCTTTAGGGCTCCAGAAATGTTATTAACAGCTCCCCGCGTTGATGTAAACTAAATATCGTCTCATTTCGCTCTGTCGAGCTATGTTAGATCTCTAGTTGAATTTTAATAGCCATAATAGTGCATCAATAGACTGACGCCACTTTCACTACTAGCGCCGCCAAGATCATCGATAAACTTGAGTTGAACTGAAATGAACTTGAACTTATAACATGAAATGCGTTTCTATGGACCTCATACTGTACAAAGAGAATGTTAACATCTCTATTCAAGGTGTCCTAAATTCAGATATCATCCCTATCTTTCAATGTCTTATCGAACCGAACTCGGACAGAAATGTACAGTCGGTGGGACTTTGCGAAGTTCAAAGGCCGGCAACTGGGACGACCCAACTGGGAAAGGATCTCCGGGAAGCGGCGATGGGCGAGACTGGTAACGGGAGACGACGTTGGTGCGTATTGATCGGGAGGCATCATTTGGCAACTAGCCCACCCGGCTCAACTATCCCCACTTTACTACAAAAAAAATTACTTAACCGTAAATTCATATCGGACTTAATGCGCTTAAGTAGGGATCTGAAATATTAGGCCCTTCGTCTCATGATTTGTTATCAGAGGTGCGACAAGTTGTTCCAACCTCGCTGCATTACAAATCCAATTTATCCAGTAAGTCTATGAATAAATCTATGAATGATCTTGATTTTTAACGTCATCAGACCACACAAATAGTTGTTTAAACATTAAATTTAAATTTCGATAATTGTCCTGTTTGTAGTGCCCACCTCTGGGGTTCGCGGCGGATCCCAGGGAGAAAGTCGCAATTGAATTTACGCTTAAATTTATTAAACATGATTAACTCTTAGCGTTCCATTAGGAAGAGTATACTGTCGTTATGCGATATTATTTTTGGTTCAGAAAAGATGAAAACAATCAATTCATTCCCGGTTTATTTAAGGCTTGTGATGTTATCGAATACGTTCAGACTTCCATATTATCTATTATTTTTAGAGAGTTATCGTGCTTAGTCGGACACGTGATTATTCTAAATAATAATTCCGGATAACAAAAATAACACAAATGGAATGAATTATAGAAATAATAATTTGGTTGGAGGTTATCATAGTGGGGAGGGGGGCATAATTATCCTTTTCAGTCCTTCCTTCGCTGCTTGTTCTAGCAATATTATCGAAACATTTTTTTGCTGTTCGTAGCCATTTTTTTAAGTACTTTATCTAATTCACTAATTTGTACTCCTTACATGATTATCATCTTTTTAGTGGGTCCGTTGTCGCACAATGGTCTCACGGTCCACAAATTCGGGGCCTACGCCCGAATTCGCCCGGACGCTCCCAGAAAAAAATATCATAAATCAAGGCTCGGTTTGGTACCCCACGAGATAGATTAAATCCACGGGCGGTTAAATCAGCCGGTTGGAAATTTAATACCAGCCCCCGCCTCTTTCGGAGTTTTCAAATTTTTGGATGACGTCCCATCCAATTGAAATAGGCCGCTTACCTATTTACTCGTGAAATGTACACGCTTCGGCTTCGACGAATCGCAATTTATTTAATTTTTTTTTTAGAATATTTGTTAATAAAATTCTGTCCAAATGAATCGCCGAGTGGGAGCGATGAAAATTCCCGAAAAAAACGTTAACCCCCCCCTGTTGACATTTCGGCTTCCGATTCGCCGCCAACAGGATTATTGCTCCGACAGACCGGGCGACTGTTTTTGTTTAGTTTACGCATTTATTCGAAAAGGCGAGGGAATTCAGATCGGAGTGTGTATGAAAACATTAAAAAACAAATATAACAACGGCATATATGGAATAATGAAACTCCCAAAGCGATTTCATCGAAATCCCCAATACAACAAGCAATGACCTATTCATAAAACTATCGAAAATCGCGCGCAATTGATACACAGGTATTTTAATAAATAGTATACATATCACTACCTAATATGTTGAGCAATAAAGCTGTTTCGGTATTGTTGGTGAGATGATTCTTGATTTAATATACTGTTCGGAATAAATGAAATGGGCTACGAACTATTTTATTTTTTTCCGTCCTCAAAATATTCAAACGCCTTTTTATTGGTTTCGACTTATTAAATCCGAACCGAATCATTTTCGGTCGTCCCGGAACTTCATCCAGGGGGCCCTTCAATATTAACTGGAGGCAATCGAGTTCCGGACCTCGGCCGGAGTGCACGTCGGGGTGTACGCGGGGATTTGGAGGAAACCCCAAAAGGGGGACGAGTTCCTTCAACAAAAAAATATGAAACAGGAGCAAAAAAGGATGAAAAAATCAGCGGTAGATAAGGTTGGCTGGAAGCCCGGAGAGGTTCCCCGAGTTTTTCCGGGGGATTGGCGGGAAAGAGGGAGGTAGTGGTACCTATAAATATTTTCCGTCTCAACGCGTTAAATTAACTTATTCCCTCCGTCCATTGTTGGGCCCTCTCGCCGTTCCTTTTGTCTCCCTCTTTACCTAGCGCCGGTGAAAACCGCCGCCGACGCCGCCCCGAGACCTGGAAAATTACAAAAGCGGAAAAACCGTTTTATAATTTCCTCTTTATCAGATCGGAGACGGGAAAACGGGGCAAATTGGTTCCTTTCGGGGGGCGGAGGGGCGGTCTTTCTCGGAGGAATTCGATAAAGGTAAAGTTATCTCGGCTACCTAACGTTCGCCCTGAAACGGCTACCTGAGTTCAGATATGCAAAGATCTCGAGAACAAAACGAGAAAGAATTTAAAAAGAACATTAATGTATACAAGACGTTTAGCAATATCTTTTGTTTTTTAGCCTATATAGATGCATTCTTATGTTAATTACTGTCAGAAAATGGATTACACTGGTATCGCAGGAATAACATTTATACGCGTTATGTAACCAAACTCTGTCTCAAAATCTCGATTCCTACATTTACTTGTATCATAATTAATAAATTATACAATAATTAACCAGTACAGGTTTTTCACATAATTTTGTAGCTCCCATTCCATCAAATTTTCTAGTTTTCTAGTAGTAGATTTCTAACTGAACCAAATGTGTACACAATTAGGAATACAATATTGTGATTGACAATAAACAGCGACCACAAACAATTGATTGAGAAAAATAAATTCAGTACTTGAAACTTGTCTGAGAAAAAAAGGAGAATAATAGTTCCCAAATTCCATATAATATAAGACCGCTTTTATAGCGGGGGCTATGTTATACCTTACAAATAGAGACGGTTCCCGATTGGGTTAACTTAGTGCCGTTCTCTAAATTGTTACACCGCAAGGCTATTTTCTTCGAGATTTAAGCGTAAGTCTTGACCCCCCATCCCCACCGGGGCTTCGGATTTATTTCGACAGTTCAACTACCCCTTTTCCCGTCCCGCAAGGGCTGATTTCGGCCGGCATTGATCCGGTTTTATGCAACCTTTCCGGCAATAACGGACACGGAGTTCGACTTGTTAAACTTTCAGCGTGAAACACCTCAGCGGTTGCCAACCGTTTTCCTTGAGAAAACGAGAAAAGTTCCTCCTCCTCCTCCTCCATCTACCGTGATTATTTGTGGTTTCGAATCGATTTTAACTTTTCCCTCGGCTGGCCACAAAGGTGCAGGCTAATTTCAACACTTTTCGACAGATATTAACTGCGAAGCCTGTAAGGGACCTTTCATAAACAATGTATTATATCCTTGACCATAACGATTTCCCGGTTTCTAAATTATGCATAACTTCATTCCACGTGATTCCCAGGATATTGCAACCGAATTTTTTTAATTTGTTCATCCTAACCCCTTAAAATATTAAGGAGGAATAGAGCGTTCGTATGTAAGATCAATAGAACTTATTAGTGCACAATTAGATTAGTAAGGAAGCATTGGGGTAAGGAAGATTTCGGTAAAACCAATTAGGGAGAAAAAATAATATAATTGATATAATTTTTTGTAGAATTGTCCGGATGCCCAAATAGTGATGGATTTCTTACCATATATTTAAAATATGTTAGGGGTACCAGGCAAGATATAGCTGAATGGTCAAAACTGAAATTAACCGGGTTGAAAACTACCAACCATCGGGCGATGCGACCTGGCATTTCGCTGGCGGAAAATACGACGTAGCAGTCTTCGCGTCTAAAATTCGGTGATTTAAGCGTCCCTGCGGTGGGGGCTGTCGGTCACAGGGCCCCCATTACCATTCCGCTCTCCCGCATGGTAATTCTATGCATGGTAATTCGCTCGGCGGGCGGCGAGCTCGCGCCCTCCCTCTTCCCGCCACCCGAGCCTGGAAAAAATATTTATTTCCATTCGGTCTTCAGTCGATCGGATTTATTTATTGCCCGACTCGTATCCTTAATGAGACGCTTCGTTTAACTCTGAGTCTGGCGATTCGAGAATCTCATTTTGCCGACCCCCGCCGTGTATTGATCTAATTTGCCTCTAAAAATATATCGCTTCTCTACTCGATCGAGTGTACTTGAGTTATCGCTCGTAATCTAATCAAATATACTATTGTCTGAAATTGCAATTTCCCGCGTCGAGAGTTAAAATTCCTAACGGTACATTCAATTTCCTAATTTGAATATTCTCAATATATTGTATCAATTCGATGCATAATTATTACCAGAAATATCGCAATACATGTAATTATTATAATTGAAGTGTGAACATTGGGGAAAGTCTAGAGTACTGAAATAGATGGGGATGAAGAAGAAAATTCGTGTAAACCAATTGCTGATGGTATGGCATGGGTGTCAAAACTTTATTACACATTTATCTACGGATAATTGACCCGATCGCTACTTTTTTCAACGCCACGGCTATATTATAAGTATCGTAACTCACTTTTACAACGCTCGATAGTAAAATAATCATAAAATAAAAAAATGACATATTTCCTCATACCGCTATCTGTTTCTAACCGTTCCAACATAAGTCGGAAGTGGAAGGGCGGGAGGTAAAAAAAATATCGGTTAGGAAATTGGAGCTGCGGTCGTTCCGTCGGAAATCTCAATTAAAACGAAGGCCGGAAAGTGGGACTGACCATTAAGCGGGAGGAAGGGGCGAAGGTGAAAGCTAATTGAAGAAGAGAAAGAGGGACGGGAGAGCGAGAGGGGCAGTGATAAGCGAGGTAGGAGAGAAAGAGAAGAGAGATTGGAGAAATTTTACGATCCACCCCGCCAACTACGGTCCCTTCTCTTTCCATATATATATGGAGGAAAAAACTCATCCCTTCCGCGGCCGGGGGTAAATACAAACCTTTCAGAGGGATGATTACTACCCTTTAAATTGTGGTCGCCCCACACTGTCCGCCACCACTTTCGGTCTACTCCACATCTCCCCGACGGAAAATTGTTTTTTGAGGACGTGCCTGTGCGTCAGTGGGGCGCGTGTGTGCGCGTCCAGGAAGCGTTAACCCGCCCCCCCCCGCACCCTATACCACAACCCCCTACTGGACGGTTCAACAGCGGCTGCAGCAAATTGAAAAACGGCGCCCCCATCCCCGGCGACCAATACACAGGTATTGTCCAGTGGGACCTGTGTTTTTCAGACCGTTTCGGGATTTAACGCTTGCGCCTAACCGCCCGGTTTAGTAGAGTAGCGCGACTACAGACAAAAGGTCTGTACTTAACTGGGGAGTGTAAAAAAAGGTTACGGTCGATACTTCGTCCGTATAAGACTCCTAGTTCGTCAGCGCAGTATACCTCACAAGGGAGCAAACGCCCTAATTTGAAGTAACACTTGATGAGAATTCCTACCTGTGATTAGGGATGAAAGTAAGGATTTCACTGAACTTAAATGAACGCGGTTTTCGAGGAATTCCATTTGAATATTTAACTTAAAATTGGCAGTTTATACTTATCGAACAATTCATACACTAGGATGTAATTATGCGTTTTTATCTACATTTCAGACACCCTACAAATAGAGTTTCAGCGCTCATTGAATTGCCCGACACAATGCCGGTAACAGGATGATAATTCAATTGTAAGTTAGTTTGGGACAGAACCGCCGCCTCCCGTCTGACTGCAATAATTATCCCGTAGGGCGGATATATGACTGTTCCGAATCTGAAGCCACGATTTAAGTACTTGGAGCGGGTGAACCGGAGAGAGCCGAAGCGACCTACAATGGGCCCAAGTAAGTGTCTCACTAAAACCAACTTGGAACTATTAATCCTATCGGAGTTTCACTACTGGCATTCGGTTAACTTGGCATCTTGGCAACGTTGTCAGAGAGTGTGCGGCAGTATTATTTGACGGAATAAAATCGTCGGAATAAATTTGTTTATTTAATATTGTTTAATATAATAAAGACGAAATATACTGCCCTTAATATTATAATTTAAATTATAATAAATTATTTTATACTGAAATTTAATTTATGTTTAAATAAATAATTATTCCGCAGGCTATACTAAAGAGACAAGACTAAAAAAATAGCGTTATACATCACAGTACTCATTGAAGCCAGAGGATAAAATGCTTGTTCTCGCAATTCATAGATTAGTGAAACGTAATCGGATACGGCAACGGATTGTAAGTTTAAACTAGTTTATTGCTTATATCAAGTCCGTATAAGGAAGAATATTCCTTTTAAGTTGAATAATTGATTGAAATATTGTGTATTTGGACAGGGTGGGGGCGGGGGCTAGGAAATAGAGAGATAATAGCGTTAATAAACCGTCGTCCAGTTGGCAGAATGGAGTCAACTGTCTGTTTGGTAGGAGGCGGCGGGGGCGGGAGCTATGCGTCAATGACAGTCGTAACTCATGATCATATCGGTCCGCTCCACTCTCCGCTCCTAAAACGCTGCAATCTCCTATTGATTTTCATGCAAAATCAGGGCACAGAGCCTTCTCCGGACGGGGTGAGGGGAAGAGGGGTTTAGTGTTCGGAAGCCACCCCGAATAAAACTGGAGACCATTCCGGCGTAGGAGTATTCCGAATGGTTCCTCGTCCCATTATGAAAAAACATATCGCGTAATTAAAAAAACATATTAATTATAAGTAAACATATCGCGTATAATGTGAGCTTTAGGCGAAGTAAAGGGCGACAGGTCAAAAATTATACACGCGATATTATACATCTCCCGATTAAATTTTTAAAAACCAAGAACATCCGAAGCTCGCTCGGTCTACGCTTGTTCGCCGGCCGTACATAACAGAACTCAACTCTGAAAATAATCTTTGCAAATAGAGAAAATTCCTAATCCCGTGTGCAACATTCATAATAGGGGAAATTGCGGGGAAGTCACATTTTCTGTATAAATCATGGTTAAATTACTGGAATCAGTAAATATTTCAGGAATCAATGTGATCGGTTTGGAATTCGAAATCTTAGTCTCAATTACAGTAGGACTTAACACAAATCTGATGGGGATGGAATAATTCAAATTTCTGTTAAGAGAATTATAGAAAAACTCTACTAGATGAAAAAACTAGACATCTAATCAAAATTAAATTGCACAGCACGCAGATCAGGTGTAACAAGCATTATGAGGGAACTTAATAGTCCAGTACGCCCTTCGATGGGGTCAAAGGTGAATCAACCCTTTAGTCTCTCAGAAGCGAGAAGGATGAAATTATAATGTAGCTTTGCGGTCATCTTAAAATTACATGCCCCACTCTAGAAATATTGTCGCCACTCCTCCACCCGCCCCCATTCATCGAGGATAAACTAATAAACGAACTCCGAGGTGAAGCGGGGGTTGGGAATAAATTATTTTTCGTGTCCCGGCAAAATAAATATTCATAAAACTACGCTCGGGAACTGTAAGGAGGAAAAATGCGGATAATTTAAAACTTATATTGTGCGCAAAGGAAAATTCCTTTTTTTAATCTCCGGATTTAATAATAATGGACTCAGGGAAAATTAACCCGTCCGAGGAGGGTGCAACGCGGGGCGATTTTGCAGCTTGTTTAATTCGCTGTGTACAGCCTCGGCTCTTACTGGATGTGGGAGGAAAACAGAGTGACACAAGTACCTGGATTCCATTTCCATTATCTCTAATACACTGACACAAACTACAAGCAACCGGTATCGCTCTATGGACAAAACTATTTTCATGCGGTACACGTTTAACTAATGAACGCTTAAGATGTTAAATTTGTGAACTATTCTGAATGTAAAAGAATCCCTTTGAAAATACCGGAACTTCTTGTTGAATTTTGGCAAGTACTGATAGATTCATAGACTGCACTATTATTGTGTTTTACAAATACAAAGGTAGTTTGGATCAAGCACAGTTGCACGATAAATAATTAATGGCAAAAAATATTTCGTAAACCAAAAATATACCTGCTCGTCACGAGGAAAGAGATATTTTAACCTTAACAACTATTGCGACTTTGGGCTACTTTCTTTTGCTAAGCGCAAAAACAGTCCGATTCTAATAAAGTTCAACTAGAACAAATAAAACTTTTGGAATCACCCCAAGCACCCATAAAAATGTATATTCTTCAGCGGTCATTGTGCGGTCTAAATGGTGTCTGGCGAAGAAGCCAAATTTTTCTTAACGCTCGATCAAACAAATGGGGACAGTTTAGCTATATTTTCACGAACTATAGAGTCTAGAACCGATAACCGATGACGTTTGAAAAGACCATATTGTAAATAAATTATTGCTCTTCAATGAAAATTACATAGTAGAGATGACAATATTTTATGCGGCAGTAAAGTGTTGTATGTTTCGATATGTCCAAGTGATTCTATCCTTTTTTTGGGTCCGGTACCGGGACACATTGACGATTACCAACTGCGGATGGTTTGTGATTGTTCCGTGAGTGGTCTAACGGATACTTTGGGCCGGTTTCAGGCAAAAACAGGCTCACGCTATTTCGAAAACAATTACACGATCGATCACAATTAGAACGGCCCGATTAAACGCCGGGCCCAGCCAATTTCGACAGTTATCATGTTTGTTATCGTACATCGCCAAACAGCCCCAAAGGCCGAAACTGTTCATTGTAACATGGCAATTACGATCGCGACAAAAAAATTAAAGGTTAGTCGGAATTGAAATTCATTATCTGTAAAGATTATTTCTGTTTTTGTTCGGGGGGTGGGATGCGGGGGCATTTCATCTCCATCGTCCGTATTGGACGCAACGCAGAGTCAAATTTATTAAATTATAGAGAAGCCCAACAAATAGTCTTTGTGCAAGAATAATCGCTAATGCAAAGTCAATCGGGTGCTCAAAAGCCACTCCTTTGTACTCCAATAAGAATATTTAATATTTTCCTAACTGTATCAAGTTCAAGTATCATTCTTCGAAATTAGCATTGATAAAACAAATATTGCGATAAAACATCCCCGGCGTAAAGGAAAAACCGGAGAAGGGTCGTCATTTTAAGGGCGGTCTAGTGAATATCAACGGTTCCATTTAAATTAATTTAATTCTTCAAAGTGCTCCACGATTTCCGGGAAAGACTTTTTCCTGTTGTTTTTCAGGAGGAATTTTTATTTTATCTGCTTCTAAATTATTTGATCCTTTTTATTAAGTATAGATTGAGATTGTGCGGACGGCCTAACGATTGTCCTGCAATAACTTGGCGGGGTAATTATGTGGAATTTATTTGCATAAATCGTTGCTATGTACCGAAGATTAGTTGAAATTCCGCACCGTACAAATGCATACATAATTATATCTCTAAAGATATATTTCATGAAATCTGTCTTATTTTGACGTATTTCAACGAAAACAATTTCCCTGCCGATTTATCCCGACGGATAAATCATGATTAGAAAACAATGATTGCGGTTGTTCCGAAGCGGATCCAATAAAATATTTCAATTCTGCGGGTCGTGTAAAATAATTTGGGCCCCACCGATCTGGTTTATTTCCGCCCCCGGGACTTAGCGGCACCCCGCCCCGCCACCGCCTCACAATCCCCGAGGGCGATATTCCCAGCCCAATCCCGCACCATATATATATATATATATATATATATATATATATATATATATATATATATATATATACCATCGCCTCGGTTTTGAATTTCCTTTCAATTGGAGATTTTTTAACGCCATATTTTTCAATAATTTATGCCCCATATCCCCGGAAGAAAACTGAATAAGGTATTTTATAAGTTGGGATATAGGAATACTGTAAATTACCTTTTAGTTTTCTATAAGCAGAATATCGATAAAATACGAACATTCGCGTAATAAAAATAAAAGCTTTTAGAACTGTATTTCTGCAGGATATTATTTTAATATTAATATTTCAATCTTGAATTATTTATCGCTTCCAAAATATTACAATTTACTTGGATTTAACTCGTTTATGAATAATCTGAATTAAGTGATTATTTCACAAATTATTTCACGCCAAATTATAACGCTGTTTTCGTGAGCAACGTTTCTTTAGTGTTTCACCGACAACACAGGGAGATGTTTCTTAAAATGCCAAAATGCTACTCAGGAGGTACATCCCATAAAAGTCACTGGGAAATAATTGTAATAAAATTAGTACTTACCAGATCTAGAATTTTTATTTAGGTCTGAAAACATTTGGGAATTCATTTTTCAATTTTTGATATATTCTTCTGAATAATTTTAATGTGGATATTAGACACAGCTATGTCTAATATGTGGATATGTTAATAGTTCGTATCAAATATTAAAGAAAACGATATTTAATAATAATATTTAATTATTTGTTTATCCTTAACGTGCTGACATTAGAAATATATAACTAATAACTAAGCGACGCTGTCTAAATAGAAGTCTAAAAATCATCTAAGTTTCCCATTTAAATTTCAATTAAACATGGACCCTTTACCTTACTAAAATAAAAACATTCAGGATTACCTTAATTATCTGTCCTTGTTGGTCCTAATGATAATTTTAAAAATAAAATTACAGTATCCATAACGATGAAATGCGCTGCGTAATAAACTCTACACTCCTCTCCCCATTTCGTATTGTTTTCAAATTTACATTATCCCAGAATAAATTCAGAGGATTTGGGAAGCCGGCAGATTTGGGATGTCGTAGTTGGAATACATGCTGCAGAATTTCAAACTAGAATAAATCTAAACTATCATCATTAATTCTACCAACCTGTTCCTGTTTATAAAGAGCTTACAGATTTTTTTGTATATTGGCGAATAATGGTTTAAAAATACAGTAAATAAATAAATAATATTAATTTTTTTTTTCATGCATAGCCAGTATTTCCAAGCAACGATTTGTATATTGTTACAAAAAGCATAATAATCGTATCTAAATTCATTCATTAACCCAAAATAAATTCAGAGGATTTGGAAGTTCGTCATATTTAGTGTACTTGGAATACGTGGTCCAGAACTTTGAACTAGAATAAATTTAAACTATAGGGTGGATGATAATGGCCTGTTATTAAATGGCCTACAAAAATACAATTTTTACACCTATATCTAGTATTTCCAACCAGATGTATAAAGTCTAAGGAGAAGATAATAGTAATTATATCGGAGGGGACTTACCATCGGCCGGCTCTAAGTCCGGCGAGAGGATGCCCGACAGCGGCACAGGACCTGGGGGCGAAGAAGGGGCGGCCGAAGAGAGACGGGGGTGGTGGGGACTTGAAGGGAGGAGCTCTAACCGGGACTAGGCCCGGAAAAGCCGACACAACGCGGAATCGCGCCATCAATTTCCGGTTTCGGAAATCGGAAGAAAAATGGAAATTACGGCCGAAATAGACGCGAATGAGCAGCGATCCTGGATATTGGACGTTAAGGCGGGAGGATGGCCCGGAAGACGACTCGTTTTTGGCTGGTACACGAAATCAGAATTTCCCGAAATGTTCCCTAAGGCAAAAATATCCGCTTCTGAAATAGCGTTGAAAAGGGTTCTTAATTAAGCCGATATACGCGAAAGAGGCGGTAATAACTCCGGTTACACGGCCGGAACTAATTTTCACCGATACTCCAACTGTGTACAAGAAACATCGCGGGACACGCTCGCCGAAACTTCGTCGAGTTAAGTTCCCCGAACTTAAGTGTGTTCGAACTTCGGCCTTTCGTCACGACCGACAGGATTTTCCCGGCGAAAGTGTTCCGACACCCCGACTCGAAGACGCCGCCGACGTGTTCGACGGGCGCGCCAATTCGAAACTACTTACGGAGATGAAGTGAATTCGTGTCATTAGATCCGATATCAGTACAGTACATTCACCGTACACACCGGTATGTGTATTTATTTACGATCTACAGAAACCTATACTCAATTTTTAGATCAATGGTTTTTTACTTTAACCCGACTATTTTGCCTATCAGGAACCTACTAACAAAAACCGTACAATTTTCAGTGACCAGAATTTCAAACATCGGACACTGATATTAACTCCGAAACCGAGATATTATCGAGGGAAATTTTTTCTCCGCCGCTTTATACAGCAAGTTGTATTCCGGAAACAATTGTCCGATCCGTATTTTCAGGGAATTTAAATGTAGATTCTACCGTTTCCCGGAACTCGTCGTTGCCGTTGGTTACAAACAACTCTGTCGCTTTCGATTTCGCCCCAGAGCTCGGAATATCTACGAGGGGTCCGCGTTTAACCTTAAATTAGATCCTACAGTTCGAGAGTCAAATTATCACTTTCAATTCTGTAAAATCGTGACAGTTCGGGCGGAATTTTTAATTGAAAATTTGAAAAAATTTCGAACTAACGTTTTGACGTTATCTACTGGTTGCGTTCTACTGTATGCCTGATTTATGACCTGTCAATTCGCGTAAGGACGCCCGGATAAATTTAAAGGCTGTTCTTCGGCGGGGGTGTTATTTTAAGTTACCGGATTTGCTTGTGCCGGAGTGACTTGTGGAGGGTGGAAACGGGGCCAAGAGAGTCGCGTACCGTCCTCCTTCCGGCAGAGACGAGTGGCCGGGTAGATCCTGAGGGGGCAACACTGTGGAAGGCGACTGAGGGAAGTAGACTGAAGCGGGGTTGGCGCCCCGGCCTCCGCCGGCCGCACAGAGCGCGCATGACTCTCCCGCCCCCTAACCCTCCCCCTCTTCCCCTCTTTATTACTCTCACAATTATCCCCCGGGATCCCTCTCGGGCCCGGAATGCCCGCTCCTCCACGAATTAGCTCCCTCCTCCTTCCACCACTCTCACTCTCTCTATCTCTCTTTTCTCCTTCGGACGACAACGCGACTCGTGGACGACTATCGACCCGTCCCTTCTGGAGCGGGACAGAAAATAATTAATAAAAAACAATTAGTATATTTACACAGAGACCTTATTACCGAAACACTTTGCAGCGAGGGTTTTACCCCGGCCATCCGCCGCGTGAGGTTTTTCCCACCGTCAATAGACGATCGCTCCGATACCAGAAAAAGTTTTAGTTAGACAGATTCCTTATCGCCATATAAATATCCATCGCCCATATAAATCACAGAGTGAAATACCCGACTAATTTAATCTCGAAAAATACAACTACGAAGAAACAGTGACAAACAATCTTACTGAACATAAAATATTCTCAATTTTCCTAATCTAGTTACAGGACTTCATAAATAAAGGTATAAAGTGGATCTAGTTTACTTCCAAAGTTCGTCTATTATTAGACAATTCAGTTATCAGCCGAGGATTCAAGACAGCGTAGGAGATGAAATTAGCAGCGTAAAGAGTGAAGGTGAAGGTTTGTTCCTAAGGAGTCACTTCAGAGTTCCAGGCAGACTTATTTTAATCACCACGAGATCAACGTTGTGATGGTTTAATTAGCATAACTAACTCGTTCTTGAGGGCTGTCAAGACCGTTTCAGTAATAAATGTCCGCCAAAATATTAATATTGTTCGGTACCCTAGAAACTAAAAAATTCGACAGATTCATTATTTGTTTACGACGCTTAATAATAATTACACTGATCCGATTAAAAATAACTGTTAGGTGGTACTTCTTCCATCACTTGATTCAGTTTAACTCTAAACCGGTCTAACTCTTTCTACTTCTTCTGTGGTATTCAATTATTAGAATAACGAGATAGCGTTGCCGAAGATGGCGAATAGCCGAAACCCGAGTGGGAACACAATTCGACAAGAACGACGTATACCGCTCACTGTACCGACGAACATGACCGCATATCATACCCCTAATCACTATCAGATGGTGGTGGGGGGGTTAATTGATTTAAAAGTGTAATTTCCCTATATAACTGCGTTAGACGGCATTAAAAACATACAATATTTAGTATCGGCAATTTGTCTTTTCCCGGAACAATTTCCGAGAACAAAACATTGTTCAGAATACCTGTTTTGTGGTCTGCGAGGGGTTGGAATACCGTAGATTTCGTGTGTTTCTGTCTCCTCTCGCCGGTTTGGTCCTAGCAAAAGAATCTCTGCGAGAAAACGTTTCTTTAACGCAAGAACACAGAAGCAAATCAGTTTACAATTCCAAGGCCAAAGAAAACCTTAAAGACTCCTTCTGTCTTTCGCCAAAGTCAAAATTTTCAGTCCTAGAGAAACTGTTTTAACTAGCTACGGGACTGAGCTATAAGTTTTCGCGTTGACCACCTGGCAGGATTCCCTTCGGTTGATGATTATTTCGAAATCGATATCAGGTATTATTTCCCCGTACAAGTGTCACTGTCCGCCACATTAATTTCATTCGTGTTCCATTCATAAAAAAAATACAGTATTGAAATATCACTTCTACTATACCGTTCTATAACTTTGGAACTTTTGGAACACCGAGCTTCAGTGGCCAGGAATGAATCCACCGCAGAGTAATGTGTTCCTGTGTGCCCGTATATATATATATATATATATATATATATATATATATATATATATGACACGAAGCTACCTGAGGATGGGGCTTAGTATTCGGCCCATATAATGAAAGTAGGGTGAGTTGGGGCGATGAATGATAATAATGAGTAGGGTAGGTTGTATGTCCATATCTCAACCCTCTGTGTAACGAATCGGCCGGGGTTCGTTAGCGCCGACTTTGCCCCCGCGGCCCCAACCAAACCCCTCGGGGTTTTTTCTACGCCCGCTTTTATTCACCCTTATTACCGCTTGACCCGTCCCGGAGACATTTCCGGCGGTTTTCACTTGTGTGTCACACTCGGGCCCACAAAAAAAAAAAATATCGCCTAATATCATCTATAAATATTTGTAGAAGCGCAAATGTTTCATCGATTCACGATACTTTGCCCAGTCGCAAAACGGTTCAATCCCTTAACTAAAATTCAAGAAATGGACATCCGGAATGAACTTGTAACTATTCGCAAACAAATATAGAAATTGATGTCCTATGTGAATATGTTGATATCCTGTAATTTTACCTCTATTACATTCTAAATAATGTATTAATGAGGGGATCTTTGTGAGTTCGGAACACTTCCTACGATTATTTCGACTAGTACTAGTAGACAAACAAGTACTTACCGAAGTGTGCTGAAGATGAAGCCTCTTGCCTGCACCAACACTGCACAAACTCCCTAGAAATAGAAAAGTTTATTAGTGTACAAATAGAAATATGTCTGCACATGACGTTAATGGCCAATCAAGCCTATGTCTTCTAAACATCGCTGAAGTTGGAATGGAATGGAATAATTCACGATATTCCGAAAAATACATAAAGTCGTAGGGCTGCACTATTGACGAAAATGTACTGACGATAGGAACGGTATTGACATTTAAAATCGTATTTTAAATGTGCAAAATGTAATTTATACATGAAATGTGTAACGTCGTGTATTTTAGAAGTACATATAATGTATTAAACTGACGTTTTCCTATCGATTTACACTGCAAATCCGCTTATAGCGCGCTTAATACTACGCGAGTGCCTCAACGATGATAAGTATAGGAGACGATAATTAAATGAGATTATATAATTGAACAATTGCCGATTCAGTAATAACATCGATTGTTATTTCCAGGGAATACTGAATGAACAACGTATCGTTATTAGTCATTTGATTAAAGTGAACCAATCAATCATGAGACGTGTGAACACTCCGTATTCTGCTAGCGCGTGTCTAACCCTGTTATGATTTTTTTTTTAAATCGAATATTTTAATTCCAGTCGGCTTTCTTTTAGCGAATAATTCTTGTTTCTAACTAATTAACTTTTCTTATCAGCTTGTACTTTTTGTAGAACTGTTAGAGCAGGGGTTGGTACAATGGTGGGCCTCCCGCCAGATAACAGCACTGTGCAGGCCGCCGCCTATCTACAGCCTCTTTTGTTCCCTTCGCAACACTTCCTTTAGAATATATTTTTTCTCCCCCCCGCCCCACGCCCTGTTTTTCTCCTTTACTATTGTCCTTTATTAAGAGGTTTTATTTTCTGGCGTGGAAACGTCACCGTGGGAGTGACACGGCGTTCTGAAATCGGCCGCTTCTGGAGAACATCCGGGTGTTCTCTCTACTGTTTATGTCGTCGGAAATAGAGGTTCGAAACCGGCGGTGACTGCAGAAAAATTAAATACGAGGAAAAGGTTCTACTGATGTTACAATGGCATCTCGCTAACTTCAGTAATATAGTGTTTAATGCAGTTACAGAGCTGATAGGGTGTTGTTTCGACAGTCGACGCGCGTAAAATCCCCGCTCAATGCCTCCTCAATGCTAATTTCTACTTTAGGATCGAATTTAGACGAGCAGAATCTGCATTCTTCGTACCGTCAATGAATGTCAAAGTTCTTGATTATTAGTCTGTAGACGCGGAGCATAGGCGCGGACAGACCGACGCGTACGGACGCGTAATTACTGTCGAAACTGGGGACTGAAAGGGAAAAGTGGAGTTGACCAACTGCTGTCCGATTGAAGTCATTAAAGTTCTCGAAAACCTTCCACGGCTGCTTGAATGGCCTGAAATAAGTTCTCCGGATTCCGAACTGGCTTATTTTATCGTATTTTGACGCGGCGTTAGAACCACTGCTTACTGAATTCAACGCGTTTCCAACTTTCTCTTTTATAATATAAAACAATTATATACAAAATAACCTATTTTAGGATTAAATTTAAAGCGAATATATATTATTTTAACGCTAAACTCGTGGATGGAATATTCATCTATAAAATAGGACCCCATAGGAACTTTAATTAAGGTAAATCTAGAATTTGCACACATTAGAGAGACTAATGGCCAACCAATAGGACTAAAATAAAGAAATAACAACCGCAGACATTCTGAGTTTTGTAGCGATAAATCTACAAAAAGTATATGAAATAAACAAATTAATAAATCCTTAAGTAAGGCCGTGGGGGTAGATATCACGTTCTACTTTCTGTCAATCGTACATTTTGGCCTTCAGAATTATATATTATGTTCTCAGATTCCTTTATGATCCTCAACAAGAATAAATTATTAATTCGACTTCGTTCCATCAGTTATATCTTAGTTCGGTCTGTAAACCAAGTTCTCGCCGACATTACAAGGGAAAATTTATTACGGGCAAAATCAGCGCACTACTAACCGGTCTAGTTTAGAACCAATTAGCGATAATTAGTGTGTTATTCTGTAAGAGAGTTGTCCCACAATATTGGCCCATGGAAATTGGCATTAGTCGACGGGAGTGTAACGGCTGGTCGAGCCCTCGAGGGGGGTTAACAGTATGCATGGGAATTCAAAGGACGTACCGCCGCCCCCCCCGCCGTACCTTTTATTACCCGGGGTATAGGTCCGGGTGCATAAACCGATGCGGATAGAGACAGAGGCCTGGCTCAATAATGTATTCAAATCCGAATAAAGTCCCTCCCTCCCCCACCCCATTTCCGGTGGGGTAACCCGCCGCGAGGATTTTCGAGGCTCATCCCGCCCGTTCGCCGATTTGTCCCGCAAATATGTCCCCCGTTTATTGTTCACAGCTCGTCGTATTTTTTATTATACTTATAAGGCACGGAAATACGATATTCGCGACAATGGAAAATATAATACAATATACCAAACCTGAATTTTGTACTTCAGATATCTTCCAAATCCTATTGGCTAAATTCTGAAAATTAAATTACTTCCCCGTTTTCTGAATTTCTCCAAATTATCCAATAATATTTTTTTACCGGTAAATTTTGTTGATTTGTTTTATATAACAATAAACACAGTTTATTTCAGCCAGTAGATTTGCAGCCAACAGAGGAAAAGGAGTTCCAAAATATTTTTTTTCATTTCCTTGTTCAATATAGCACAAAGAGATGTCCTATGCTCTATTATGCGCTCTGTTGTTAGTCCTGTACCCTTTATAAATGCTAATAGTTGACATATTGTCCCTGTATTATTTCGTAATATCTTTTTCAATTTTTTAATATATTGGGGGTACCCAAAATTAATCAACATTTTGACTTTGGAATTCGTGTATTTTGCTAAAAAAAACATTAATTACTAATCTACTATATATTTACCAATATTATTAACAGCTCTCTGCCACGTTTCCGGGAAATTTTCGATTCCCCTCTTGAAGAACTCCTCAAGACCAAAATACATCTTATCAAATTGTTGATTACTTTTGGGCACACCTAATATGTTCCACTGTTGTAAAGTAATATATTTTACTTATCAGACTCCAATATATTAATTAAATTTTAATTTTCCCTCTGAATCTAATGCTTACTAGGAAGTTTTAAACTCTTGAGGTATCTTGAGGAATGTCGAGGACTTTTCTTATATGTTCCAACTCTTCGTCCAGTTCTAAGCTGTAATCGGATTTATTTAGGTCGAGCGTCCGATAATTTGAAACAATATATGCGTCAGTTACAAGTCTATTCTGGAGACATTTTTTTAGTCGGTTTTGAATGTTTTCATCGCCGGGGTCGAGGCTCCTCGCGCGTCGCCAGCTCGCGATTTGTTTCATGCAAAATCAATCCGGTCAAAACAAACAAACAAACAGATAGGAGACCGGACGCCGCCGCGAACAGCCCTCAACCCCACCACCGCCACGAATGAAATTAATGCAGAGCGGCGGGGAAACGGTCCCCTTTCGCTCTGAATTTGATCGATCGGGAATTTCGCGACTCTCCGAAAATTAAACCGGGTTTATTTTACGAATTGTCGCCCCCCGCCCCTCCGCTTTGCCAACGGCCGTAAAATCGAAAACGATAACGTACGGTCACTTCCTTTATTTTGGTTTTTATTTCCGTCCGATCCTGCCGAAAATGTGTCCTCTATAAACTCTTTTTTCGGCGGTACGAATTAGGGGTGTGGGGGAGGGACGCGGGGTCAATATTTCTGGGCAACCCGACAGTACTGCCCAATCAACGCCAAAGTAATTTGTTGCCGGCAATAACTATTTTATAGTTTAAACTAAATGTTCAAATGAAATGAAAAATTTGAACTACTCTTCAATATAGTTAAAAGCTAATGGAAGGGATTCTTCTTACAGATTTATTATTGGATAGAATCCTTATTTACCTGTACTATATAAAATGTATAGATCATAATTTTTGTATTGTTTCCTATCAATATTTGCTGGCTCAGTTTAATTTTAATTAAATATAAATATAACAAATTTAGCTAGTAACTATTGCTCTTAAAAAGGGATACATGTATACAACCCCGGGTCGAAAGGGAAATAGTGAGTTATGCCATCATATCAGCGACTAGAAATTCTGTATTAATTTATCGAATAACTCGAAAAATATGATTTGCTTTTTTCTTGGAAAATATCGCCAAATCTCCGGTTCTATATTTGTCAGAATGTTCCGTTCCGGGGCCATGTAAGCCATCAGGGTTCTGTCGACCCGAGGGAAAGCTGGGTCGGCTTCTGTCTAGATGGCCCGGACTTAATACTTCGGGGGCACGTCACAGTCCCGAAAGCTTTCGTCGATTAAGAGGACGCACTGGTCCAAGAAACTCTGCTTTCGCCCCACCGATGATCTCGTGTCCTCCAGTAATTATCGCCCCAATTGCAATTCCTACTTCGACTGGCCATAATTTTCATTTATATTACTTTTTATTATTATTATTTATTCATATTTATGGCGGAACTCTCCATCCAACAATTGAATACCACATGGTGAGTTAAACAGAGTGCCTACTCTATTATGTGGTTCTGAATTCTGAAATTGGGATAATTAGATAACTCGTTTATCCAATACTGGATTTCCATCAATGCGGAGGAGGTGCTTTGAATCAGTGTAAAATCTGCATTCCTGTTGAAGAAGACATGTGTCGTGTAGGCCGAAAGGAGAGGGGCGCGGACAATAAGTCAGACGGGGGAAGCGTAAGCGGAATGAGAGAAGACATTGAGTCGGGAATTTAATTCGGCGTTGAAGGGTGTGGGAGGGGACGCGCCGTGACGTTCGCCCGGGGGGCCCGACCCGCAAGGCAACAGCGCGTCGCGGGTTTAGCCTACGCTTAACGCCCGGCTAACCCGGCAGATGTCGCTAAACCGCTCCCCCCCGCGTTTTGTGCCGCGCGTATCCCGCATGAAAGCATCGCACGAATCTATCATTCGTGTTAGCGGACTTTATACGTGTTCTATATTGATATACTGAAGTATTATCTACATAAAAAAAGTACCGCATTTTGAAATTTTAAAAACTGTAGGACAACGATATCCAAACTTTTGCTTCCTCTGGACCACATTGAATGAATAAACATTGTTTTGGGCCAAAAATAAAATTTACTAACACTAACAATATGTGATGACAAAATACAAAGCTCATTGCACAATTTTTGCGATATCCGCCAGCGCAAATAAGCAAAAATTCTACCTACCCTGTTTCGGCTATTAATAATAACTAATAAAATTCTACATTTCTAAATAATAAAATCTCATTATCTTCTTGTTATATTCTTACCTTTCCGAAAATTATATAAGTTGTTGCTAATTTATTTTAGGGTTGATTGCCTGGTTTAGGCAATAAGATGGGGTAGTTTTTTTATGTGGGGCGCCCTCAATACTTCCGACTGTAAATTTTGGAATTCCGTCGTTATATGTCGTATGTTTGTACATGTTTAAGATGTTCGAGGCCCTTCGTCCGGCGTGGCAGGGGTCGTTGTGAGGTCGTCGGGTCAAAACTTGAGGCGGTTTTAAAAGAGCGGTACCGAAGCGGGTTGGGCTCGGACTAATTGTGGTCGCGGCCGGCCTCCATTAGAGCAGTGCAAGCAATTAGCCCCCGGCACCGTCCCGAATTAAAAGTTACAACTGGGGGGGGGCCCTAAGCCTTGAGTCACCTTCCCCTTTCTAATACCCTTATAATTGCGGACGACCCTAATCCAAAACGGTTTAAACCGGGGATTCCTTTATTGTTATTTTTTCCTGTTACTCCTTCCACGGGGTCGCGTACACGAAGGGTATCTGTCAATGATACCCCCGCTCCCCCTACCGCTAACCGAAAAAGCCATCCGGATTAGCCCCCAAGGTATGGCCCCCAATAGCACTTAACGGCTATTCGCTGGCTCTGGAACTAAAAGCGGGGTACGCTTATTGAAGAATGCAATCTAGTTGGAATTTTAAAATTACTTTCCGGTTTCATTATATCCAACCGGTAACCGGGTTAGTACCGTTTATATTTAAACAATGTATCGTACGCCCCTAGTATTTATCGCGAAATAATTGCAAACACGCGGCAATATCGTGTACCGCAATTGCAAATGTGTGTTCAGTAAAAAATACAGTAATAATATTTTTATATATGCGGAATGTTATAGACAGAACAATATAATGAATGCCGTAGATTTGTTGTGTTTCTGTCTCCTCTCGCTGGTTTGGTCTTTTGGTAGACCGGTTTCGGCTGCTCGTCATCTTCAGTAGCAGTCCAGCAAAAGACCAAACCAGCGAGAGGAGGCAGAAACACAAAAAATCTCCGGTATTCCAACCCCTCGCAGACCAAAAAACAGGTATGTTAAACTAATATAATAAATGAGAAAATAAATTCCCAGAGTGATTTCATATTCACCCCGCTAATACTGTACTGTACATTCCTACATAAGTGTCACTTCCGGCGTTTCCAAACTATTACCGGGTCCCTTAGTCGGAGTCCAACCGGTCAAGTTGATGAATAATTCGTACACTGATCGATCGTCCATTAGTCAAATAGCACTCTTTATAAGCGCGAGCGGACGCGATGACCTTCAAGTGTTCAAGTGCCACCGCGCGAGGTCTGTTTCAAGTGCGGTCGAATTAAGCGGCGGATCGCGAGGTTAAGCGATAGTAGAGGCCAATTAACCCATAGACAGGGCCATCCCACCACTAATTTGTATAATTGCCGAGGTAATCATTCAATCGGAAACGGGGAAAGAACAGCAACTCCCGGCGTAAAACCCAAAAGGAACGGACGTGGCCTTCTACTGCGACGACAAACCTTATGTCTACCGACAGCCGACACGAGGTACAACGTGAGTCACTCGAGGGAGGAACACTATTGATCCATTAGGCTACACTGCCAACCAACGTCTTGAGTGCTTTTCACTACATGTATTAGATAATAGTATTTGGCGGGCGTTTACAAATAGCTTGAAATAATCTCAAGTCCGTAAATGAACTGTGAATTAAGACATAGCCGTAGTTGGAAAGTTTTGTAAATGCTTTGAAATTAAGAGCACGGAAATCGTTCGAGTGATGAAACGGCCTGTATTAATAAAATACGGTATATACCACGAATGTGATTTCGAGCCTCCGTGCGGAACTCGTTATTTCCGATAACACCCAATCCATTGTAATAATGGAAATGAGTACATTAGTAAGTAGATTAATTTTTATTCACATTTTATGCCATTTTCACTAGTTTGAACAATATAGCGTGCAGTCTCTCTGTCCGTCCCATTCTCCTCCCTCGTTGTTCGTGACTGTGGAACGGGTTCGGGACCTCCATTTCCACTCAACCGGAGACATCACCGAGACACTCCTTCCCCTTTCCCCCCACAGGACTTAAAGTAACGTCCGAGGCAAATGAAAGCGCTAACGTCGTCGAGTACTCGGTCCACCGGAAGACGGAGACTGGGCGAAGTCACGAAACTTCGGGACAAAGGAACTCAACTCTCACTCAACTCAAGTCTCACTTATTCCGCTATTTTCCCCGTTTAAAAATAAAATCACGCCGCAATAGATGAATTAATAAGAAACGTGTATACCGTAGAGTTGTTGTGTTTCCGTCTCCTCTCGCTGGTTTGGTCTTTTGCTGGACGGGTTTGCTAGACCAAACCAGCGAGAGGAGACAGAAGAAACACAACAAATCTACGGTATTCCAACCCCTCGCAGACCACAAAGCAGGTATTTTAAACTAAAAACATGTATATTTCTTTAATGTAGTTCGGTTGACATTTTCGTACTTTGAGAACAGAATTATCTTATTTCTTTTCAAGTTGACTGAGGAATAGAATGAGAGCAATGCTTATTGCTTGACACGTTAGTCATATATATCATTTCTCTTTATTTCATTGGACAACTCAGTATAATTACAATACTATAAAAGGGCATTTAAAGTTGGTATTTACAACGGTTGGGAACTTGGAAGCCGGCGGAGTGGTATTTACAATATATCTCTCCCTTTCTCTCTCCGCTTCTTCCCCACTCCCTCTCATTCTCTCACTCCCTCCCGCCCTCCCTCTTCTGTGAAACGCTAATTGAATCAAATTGTATCATCGTCTAATTGTATTCCTTGTTTGCGCCATCTGTATTTCCCAGTGGCCCGGGGCCTACCGAAACCGGAAACGCCGTTTCGGAAACTTTTCCGGGCCGGCAGCACTCCGCGCCAAGTTCACGATGTACAGAGAGAGAGAGAGAGAGAGAGAGAGAGAGAGAGAGAGAGAGAGGGAGGGAGAGAGAGATAGGAGCGTTCGGAAAATATCAGATCTCGGAAACGTCTGAATGCGAGCAAGCGGTAAAACAATTCAAAACTAAATCATTTACATTCGGTGTACGTACAATATCCAGAGATGCTGCTTGCGCTAAACACGTCTTTAGAAACAATTTATTCTTTTTAATTATTTATCCCTGCAGTAACTATAAACACGGAGGGAGAATTTCTATTTTCTTATATTTTATTTTAATATACGATTAATATAATAAGTATTAAATACCTAATTATGCACTGGCTACCGGATTATTACTACCGGTATTCTCGCCACCTTTCAATAGCGTTCCGTCAGTAGATTACTGAATTACAGACTCGAATAAGCTTTAACTCCCGAGCAAGAGTACAGAAGGGTTGTCTGTATGCCTTGATTCTAATGTTACCCCACAGGCCCCAGTATAGGGCACAAACCTGCCCCTCGCCAATCTTCGTACGTCTAATCATCTTTAATTTTCCCCCCAGAATGAATATTTACCCATCACTGTTTGCCTTTATTTCTCTTATACCGCGGGAATCCGCAAATAAGTCAGTTTTTTCCCTAACGACAGGAACCAATCAATATGGGTGGTAATCATGAATTGTCAACTGTAACGTACAGAGGTACCCGTACAGGAAGTGTATTGGGCGGTGTCCATTAGGCGAATTAAAAACATTCCTTGATTTGTTTCTTATTAAAAAAAAATCCAATATAGAATACACACACACCGGTTTTTCGTATTCGGTATTTACTTCAATTAATAACCAGGAGATGGCTCCATTTCTATTAAGATAATTAGACATACATCAATATATTCAGAGTTTCGGAATTTTTTTTGGGCCATATTCACCGTGGACAAGCTTACTTCGGTGTTAGCTATTTAAAAATAATATTAGGTTATGTATACGAATATTGCCATATTTTATTTCATATTTAATTTTTACGGAATTATTCGGACGAAATTATCAGTATTAATCTTCTAATGTTCTTAATCCATTACACAATCCATTTATGTATTATAAATTTTCATGATTATTTAAGACATAACTCTTGTAGGTCTTACTTGGAACTGGGGATATATGAATGGCCTGGTTTATAAGTATATATGTTCAGAAAAATTGGCATTCCTTTCGAAAATTGGTATTTGAAATATAAACAGCAGTTCGCGGAAGTGTAGGGAATTTTCCCTAGTTAGGTTATTATATTTTGTCATTACAAAATTATCATTAAAAAATAGAGTAAGTATTTCGGGTAGTATATACAGAATTCCAGAACCCTCAACCTTACAGATTATTTAACCTAGACTCAGGGCCCTCACCTGTAAGATGGAGAGCAAATCTGAGAGGAAAACATTATTCTAATATTCCTACATAAACTGCACCTTATATAGGTCTCAGTGGACATAAATTCTAACTCGGATTTAAAACTTAAAAAAAGTCTTATCCAACACCGCAGAGTTAATATAGAGGGAGGAAATGGAGTGCCGAAGAGAGACGTTCTAACAGACCGCCATTTATCATCGGACCTCGGACGTCCCAGGAACCCAGCGAGAACGTCCCCCCTCACCAACCCCGACAGCCCTTATCTAAGGGACAAACGTATATACGCGTCTGCACCCCACACGTCTATTTTCAAGAAAATGCCGGCCGTGGGGGCGGGGGAAGGGACAAATTCTTTTCATTAATAAAAGGGGGATTTGGAGGGGCCTCGACGAAGTGAGGCCACTTTAGCCGCCCCAACTGATAAATGATAGAAAAATCTGCCCCCCTCCCGCCGCCCCAAACAAGATCGCAAACGCTCCTTCCGCCAAAGGGAACATCCATAAACTCCACGTCGGAAAGACGCGATCATCCCGGACAGTTAATTGGATCAAAGAATTTTTGATTAACGAAGTAACACCAGCACTGTGACACGAACTCACATCTCTTCCTTTCATAATAACCGACAATTATCTACGATCTGAAGTACACAAGAAAATCCATGAATTAGTACTAATTATTTGTCGTTTAACAAAGCAATGTATTCCTGATGAGCATAGTTAAAGTCCATTGGACCCGGAGTTCAATTCTCCGGTGGCGGACTGAATTTTCTTTCAATTGTAAATGTCAACTGTAGTCTCCCTCAAATCTCTCTATCCTTGATTAGGTTTCGTTTAATAATTTCTGTAATAATTAAGAGCCACTAGAGAGATTTAAATGTATGTACATTAGGAATCTGAAGTTTATTTTCCGGATCCGGTTTTTTGAAATTAAATCAAAAATTGACTTAAAATAGTACATGTATTCGATCGTATATATAAACTCTACACGCAGGATACAGGTTTAGAATAAAGAAAATCCGATACTAATCAAAACAACATCGATTTTTATTTAATAAATACAGAATATGTTCGTAGAAGAAATGAGATGTTTAATATAAATAAAGTGTATGTACAGAAATTTACGGTGCTGACGGTAGAATTAGCCGACGGGAAAGTTGTCGCAGGACGAGGATGACTGTGATGAAGACTGGGCGTGGTGGAAGCCCGGGAATGGTGGCGGAGGGACCGCGGCTTTAGCGCTTATTGCAGACAACGGCACTGTGGGCGGACCCGCAGCTGCGGCGCCGAAGTTGTCACCGGCGACTTCGCCCTCGCCCGGGTATTCGTTCACCTCGTAGCCGGTGGCCGGACTTCGTGTTAACAGTTCTGTGAAATTTGCAAAAGTTATATTGTAATCGGCGCGAAGGAGAGGTCAATTCCGGGCTGTGGAGGACCGAAAGCGAAATGCCGAGCAAGATCGGAATCTCAGAATTGTTTCTATATACGCATCTTCCGGAGACCAACATATTAGCACATTTCTTGATCTGTGAGGGTTCCCAATCATTATCACACTATTATCACACTTGAGATCAGCTGAATATCTTAGGGATAACGCTAAAAATGCAGACAGTACCTTCCATCGGCAACCGGCAGTAATGTTACCCCATATATTTAAAGAAGAGAAGCAAATCACCAAATGGAGACCATGAATTCAACCGCAATGTCATTATTTGGCCGTGTAAATATTTTGTATTTTTAGCCCACAAATTAATACTGAGTACGATTAGTACTCAAAGAATACTATGGAAATATGAAAAATATTTTCAAAGTACTATAATGTATAGGATGCTATTTTGCTATTTAACAGAAGCTATGAAGTGTACTTTTATAGTTTTTAATTTTACGCCATAGTTTTTTATATATTAAAAATTTGTTCAGGAATAATTAATATCTCAACTGCAGTAAAAATTGACTATTAACTATTGGGCTTAGAGAAAACTTTTCGAAATATTGAGTATCTATATGTAAAAAATTGATAATTTATATAAATTTTACTTACTGCTTGCTCCTTCGACGGTATACAAGACGAAGGCTAGAGAGAATAATACCATCAACTTATGGGCCATATTCCTTTGGTCTGGATCGCAAAACACTTGAAAGTCTGTTGTTTTCTGTCGATTCAACTGACGATTGACGGTCTTTATATACGGCGTTCGAACACCGTGTACTAATTATATTACGCGGGCTATCGAACTGAAGGTACTTCCGAGTATAATAATCATTAATGACTCTCGTCGTCGATTGTACGGCCTCCGTACTTTACGTCGGGGGAAGACCTCGAAGAGGGACGATAATCGGGGCCTAATTTCGCTGATAGCTCTGAACGAAATTTATTGGCATTGAAATATCGCGTTCGGAAATTGTGCAATTTATCGATTTTTCATCAAATTATTCAACTAACTAATACAATTTCAAGTCGAGTTAAGTCTCCATTAAATTCTAGGGCAGTTTCAGGGTTTCTTTTACAAGGAACGAAGCGCTTCGATACCCAAACGTATTAGTTTACGGACGTGACCCCATAGGCCAATAAATTGCAAGATCTTAACAGCGGATTCGGGAATTCAGATTACGAACCAAAGTCCCGTGTTGAACGCTTTGTTCTTTCACGCGGATGTTATTAAGATTGAACACAGTTCCAAATGAGTCGTCTGGAGTTGTACGATCTCCATTCGTAATCAATTCAAACTTACAATTCAATGAAAATCCGTTTAGCCCGTCCCCCTTAATTACGAACGGTTCTTAGAACCGTGATAGAGTCTTATAGCTGTATTAAAATAAATAATAATATATTGAATAGTTTTTACCATCATCAGCATTTAGATGATACTCATGCTCCTGCCCTCCAGGTACCTGGCTATTCATTTTAAGACGGAGTACTACTAAAAACCAAAATATCTACGTGGACTGTCTTCTGGATTCCGTTCGATGACTGGAAATAGAAATATAATTTTAAAGATAACAACATTTGGCCACATATTTACCGCCGTAGGCTCCCTATTTCAGTTCCGGTTGTTCAGGGGTGGGGGGAGAAGTAATTTTCGTTTCTTTTTCCTATCCTTCTGACTCCGGGTATTATACATTTTTTTTAAGGAGAGTTTAGCCGTATTAAAATGAAGGGCAAAAATGTATTAGGGGGCTGGCCGTTAGACATTAGGGGAAGCATTAGGCCCCGAGGGTGGGGGTTAAGCCATCAGCCTCAAACCTCGTCTTCCATTAGGAAGAAGTAACGCCAAAAAGAGAGCAGGGAGGAGGGAGAGAGAGAGAGAGAGAGAGAGAGAGAGAGAGAGAGAGAAAAGGGCGATCCGACTCATCTAGAATTCCGGGGGCTCAGACAAGAATTATAACTTTAAAAGGGTTTCCTTCACTTAACTGATTTACACCCCAAACACATTTATTTCCTTACTCCGCTTTTGACCCCAACAAACCAACCGCGTGGCCGCCATGAGCCACCAATTATAAAATAGCGTCTTCCTTTTTCGACTTCCAAACGAACATTCTATAAATCCTGAAATTTGTTTTTAATGGCGGTTGTTTAGGAAAGTGTAAAGCCCTAAACGTCGCTCCCACATTTTATAATATTTATATTTATACAATGAACAATATAGAGGTAGGGTATCCTGGGATATCCTGGATTTGTCCAGGAGGTATATCGTCTTCATATCGATCTGCATGGAGACGGTTACTTAAATGCGATTCTATTTAGGTTTCTGTTATCAAACCGTGGAATGTGCATGTGAACTGAGATAATATTGCGTGTTGCGTGCCGGTCGCTAATATGATGGGGCCGGATGGAATTCGGTTACGGGTATTCTTACTACTTTTTGAGGCTGAGGCCGTTCGGAAGGATTATTCCTTTAATGCATTCCTCCTATAATTAACAGATTTTCCTCGCGGTTTCCCTATCCTTCAAATTGTGACCACATATAATTGTATACAATTGACATTCGATACGCAATGAAAGGTTCATGTTTGGCGCAATTAATTTCCTTAGTTCCCTGCTCGACCCTGAAGTGTTTCTTCCCGATTACATATTTTTAGTCTTAGTTCGTCAATGTGTCCAGATATCGAACTGTACAGTTAAAAACATATTCCTTGATAATATTCAGTGTTTTTTAGTGCCGATTAGCATAAATCACAAATATACTGCTGTCGTTTCGATAAATAATATTCATAAAACTATTTAAAATTTCAGATAGGATTTTAAGAACCCCACGTTCTTAATAGACATTAGTATTGTACTCTAATCTCTCTCCGTTGACTATTTAATTTAAATTTATATTTATGGCAGTTTCCTGTGACGCAAGTCGGTGTCCAATTAAAAGCCAATGTCGGCCCGGTTTAATCAACGCTTCGGTATCGAAACAAAACCGGGTTAATCAGTAAGGACTCTCAGCACTGGATATGTTCTTTTGTTCGGCGTTCCATCGGCCGAGGTCGCCTAATCGTATTGTTCGCCGATTCAGTCTCCAAAGTGAAGAGGTCGCCAACCACTTTTGTTCGACTCAAACAGTTCAACAATCAAAAACAGGTACAATAAGGTAATTGCAAACAATAAGATCAGTCGTTTATGCAAACGATGTTGGCGCTGACGAGAGCAGTTAACTTCAACAAGGCAATAAGTGTTCTAGCTGTCTACTGAATTTCATAGTGAGGGGAAAAAATCGGGAGAGTAATAATTTTACAAACTTTAATATATAACTGTCGTAACACCGAATTATAACGTTTTCCCTCTCATTTTTTGTCTTTGGTTATCATGGACACAACCAGAAGCATACGGCCTCTGTCAGTAATACGAACAGAAAGGAGGAATAAAAGGAACGGGAGAATTATTTTGGAGATGATAACGCGTTGTCAGGACCCACTATCGATCGGCGTCCATTGTCCGTACAGGTTAACCTGCGTCATGAACTATTACATAATTTCTATTTTGTGTGTCAGACCGCCGACAACGCAACAGCTGTTCCTACCGGGATATATTGTACGTAATAAATTACAAACCGCGCCTGATTTACGAGCCTTAGAACGCGTGTGCGAACGCTCGTCTTACACGGTGTTATCGCGTCGAATGTGACCGACCGTAACGCCATTCAAAAAGATTGGGACGAATATATTGAATTAATGTGATACCGATTATTTCTGGATATAAGTTCAGAAGCGTTTTTTTTTATAAACCAATTTATCCCTTAGCAAAGCACGCTACCCCGTCCACTTGGTTGATTGCGTCGAGTACAAGACATCATATTTTCTTAATTTTCATTACTGATTATAATAATAAAATCCAAGTTATGTTGTAAAACTTATACTGATCTTATGTCAATATCTGAACTATTTTCTTATAGACTTTATGGATGCCTCATAAAATATAAATTGCAGCATTCCCGAACCACACTGCATGTTGGTATAGTGGCAGGAATTCCTAAAAATTTGTACATGGCTTTCATAATACAATAGTTGCATTATTTAAGATCGATCGGGCCAGATTTCCGATTATCAAAAGAATCGACTTGAACAGAAAATTTGGACTGTTAAGGCCAACATTAGCTAGGTATTAAGACGGTATAGAGCTATGGGGTTCCACCGAGACATCCAACATCGCTCGCATCCAGAGATTTCAGTCAAAAGTCCTTCGTACCATCCTTAATGCTCTTCGGTATGTCTCTAACCACACACTCCACCATGACCTCAAGTCGACGAAGTCGCAAAATCTCGGTTCCCGAAGTTCCACTCCCGCCTTTCTCCTCATCCTAATCCACTCGTTCAGTCCCTTTCCTCTTTTACCCATCCACTATCCCCACCACGACGGCTTAAACGCCGCTGGCCCAAAGATCACCTCGGGCAGTAGTTAAATCATGTCAAAAGCGCCATCATGGTTTCTTTATCGAGACAAACACGTGAAAAATATACATGTATAATTGCACCTATAACTGTAAAAGTTGATTATGCAAAATAAAAAAAGTTAAAAAAAAAGATTTCCGATTAGGAATAGTAATGTTAACACGTTCTAGACCCTGCCTAGCTAAAGGTGTGCTACTGACGATGGCGGAATGTCGAAGCCTTTTCAGCATAAGAAAAAAATCAGAGGAAACAGAAGATAGCAAAAATTATTATATTCTATTACCACCCCGTAGTTCGATATTTTTATATTCAATAGAAATTTATGTTAAGCGTAATTTGAACAGGACAGTATATGAGTTTGAGATAGAGAGAGGTGGCGGAGAGTGACGGTACCGTGAGGGGTTGGGAACGTTTGAGTCTGTTACAACATAATTTGCATGTTATCAACATTGCTATTCCGCATCGGCGACCTCCCCCTCCGACCACCCCCAATCCCACCACAACCCCCCCGTCTGGTATCGAACGCTCCTTCACTATCAGGACGCCGCTCGCCTTCACCCCTTCAACCGCCCGTTTAATCGACCGACCTCAACGCCCGCTCAGACGATGAAGTTAATAACCGTTGAGGTTGGGGGGGAGACGTTGTTTTCGCAGGGACAGAAAGGGCTGAAAACTGATTTTTTTCTTTCTCGACTACATCGAGGATCTTCCCGGTAGGAGATGCGGCCGACCTTAGAGTCTCGACGAGAGTGGAAACTGCGAATAAGATGGATAAGAGGAAAACTAAACGAGAGATCAGTTAGCGAGCTCAAGGGAGCAAAATTCGCTCGGAAACCGGTGACACAGTAACAAATAAAATATATGCAGTCCTTATTTATTTGCCATAAGAAAAACCTAAGGCTATTTCAGGGGTTTTAGTCAGGAATTTTAAAAAGTTTCCCCCTTATTTATAAAACAGCTTATAACAATAAAACAGTAAGCTCCATAGAATTTACTGAAAGTGCTTTTGATCTTGCAGTTTTCCTGTAAATATTCACTTGACAGTGAAAACATTGCACTCATACTCTTTGTTGAATAGTTCTTTAAAATTAATGCTGGAACCGTTTTATGTCTTCATTATAATGGGCTCAGTCGGCTACTCCCGGCTTATCTCCATTAGGGATATTTTTCCCTACTACAGGAACTTCAATTCCTGTATTCTCGATGCTGCTACGTGTATCTTTTTGCAAGGTATCTTTTGATAAAATATAGGGATATTTGGCGCTGAGCGCTGCAGGCTGGGCGTCCCGGGTTCGAATTCCGGTGGATGGCCGAATACAGAATCGGAATTCGTAACTGATTTAACGAGCGGAACCCAAAACTCCGGCTGTCCCCCAATAGAATTTCACAAGTTCCAGTAGGCATTCACGACGGCTGAGCCTAAGCCCAAACTGATTGGAGGCTAAATGCGAGTCCGCTTCAGTCGGTCCGTCCAAATCGTATAGATTTGTGCGGAGGCTGAGCATGTCGCTTTCAACTCCGAAGGATAATTTTAGGGCTTTCGGGTCGTTCGTTAGGTATGTTAACATTATAGTACTAAAGAATAAAATGAAATGGTTAAGTTGCCGGATGTATTGAATCAATTACTGTTTAGAGAAGGACCAAATCATCAGTAGGAAAGTGAAGATCGTATGGTTGACGATGTTCTGGCCACCATATTGTCTTTAGCCAATTATAGTTATATTGTCGTTGAGTATTTTGACTCGATACAAATAAATCGATTGTACAGAAAAATGTTTTTATTAGCTCAAGTACACAGTTAACTTAACAATTCTGGTCTAACACCATTACAACAATACATAAAACCTAATGACTCCTTTCACTAATAAATCCGCCGCGGAACTCTACACTTGGTCTTGTTCCTCGATATATTCAATCACCCTATACAGATATAGACTAAAAGTATTGTAACAATTAAAGATTACAATCTAAATCTAAACATCAATGTTTTATAAATTACGTAAACTCTCTTGCGAGAATATGCCTACGTTGAATCCCTTATTAGTGGATACTAGATAACACATCGGTTGGTAACTAAATATTTAATTATAAAATCTTAATAACAACAAAATAAAAATATTTATTAACAATCTACAGTTCCAGCCAATTAAAGCTTCCATTTTTCCACTGGAAGTGACATTTACATACGTAACAACATGCTTTCAGGAATTCCAACGAAAATATTTTAACGAATTATATTGGAATAATATTAGAACGCCAAAAGGGAATCATTATTGACAACTTATAGCTCACTCAGGTGAAATACACAATATGTAATATTATTTACAGATATATCAATTTTTTTTAAATCCATGTTAATATAAATATAGGTGCATTTCATTTCTCAGTATGTATGAACGATTAGATGAATTAACTGTATGATCTAGTTGATTCCTTGAATATAATAACAGTTATGTTGTAAGAATTAGCGATAATTAACATAAATATAAACTTACAAGTTTAATATTTACTTAGAAGTTTTGAATAAACCATCAATTTATAATTCATACTATCGATTAAGTTATAAAAGTTATATTGCAAAAGTTACAATTCTATTTACAAATACACTCTCAATTGTGCTTGTTCTTACTTAGGTATCTTCAGTGCAGGATCCGATATTATATTATTTGCCATAATTTATTGAATTATTATTTACATATAATATATAAAACAAACTGTTGGAAAAATGTTCTCAGAAAAAGAGTAATTATTTATTTGATTGAAATTTAGATGTCCTTGTGCCACATCCACGTTTTACCGAACACTGTCGAATTTTTATTTATTACCGTGGTGAAAATTCAAAAATATTCAAAATTAAAATGTTAAATTTTCGTTAACAATATGTTTAATGATTAATTTAATTAATCCTTTTTCATTCTTTTAAACGTTATCCTATTACCTTTCGAGCAATTAATGTATAACTGTTTTTACCAACTGTTGGGTAGAAGTTTACAGTTCGCCAGTAAAATATCCAATACTAATATATGTTTGGCAGTAGTGTATATTATTCCTTTGTACGTGTTGACAGCAGTGTTCGATAAAACATATTAGCACAATTCGTATAATACGTGCCCAGTTAGTTGTTTAATGTGTAGCTGTCGCTATGACTGTATCCTTGGGTGGGGGTGGAGGTTGTTGATTGGGCGGGTGTTCTTCTTCAGTGTCCGTGTGCGGTTGGGCCTTCAGCATCTCCATCAGGGAGGACTCGAACTCCTGCAGGGACTCGGTCATCGAGGATTTCCTGCTGGGGCTGTCCCTGTCGTTGCCGGCGGCGGTCAGAGTGGTGGTCTTTGTCTGCTGCTGGCTGGCGTAGACGCAGTGGTAGTGCTGTTTGGTGGTTATGTGGGTCGATTTGATCTTCTCCAGCGTGGAGGTGAGCTCGGCCGGGTCCAGTATCAGGACCGGTTTCTTGGCGTTCAAATTGTTGTTCTCCTCGTTCTTGGCTTCTTGTGGCGGCGGTGTCGGCGGTGTCGGCGGTTGGGGCTCGTCCAGTAGGCCCTTGAGCCAGTCGGCCCTCGACTGGGGAAGGTGCTCGGCCGATCTGGTCATGCCCTGGTCATCGCTGTGCTCTCCCGAATGCTCGTCGTCTTCCTCCAGGTTCCAATAGAGGGCGTCGAGACTGGAACTCCTCCTGCCCGGTATCCTCTTCAGGGAGTAGAGCCTGAAGTCGAGAGCGTCGCAGAAGGTGTCCCTCCTGAGTAGCTCCGGCAGCCTGCTCTTGGGCATTTCGACGTCGGACAAGGATTCCTGGGACGACCTCGACGGTCCGGGTTCTTTGATGTCCTTGCCGTCTTCCTCCACCTCCTCTTGGTCCTGCTCTTCCGGGGACTCGGCGGGCGAGCTGTCGTCCTCCGGCGGTAGATTGCCGAAATGGACCCCGCGCCGCGACTTGGATAGTCGCCGCTTCCTGTTCTTCCTGGGCGGCGGCTTGGGAGGCTCCTCCGCCTCCAAGAACCATACTTCCTTCTTGCCGACCACTGCACCGGGTTTATTTTCCTCGTTCTCCATTATGACACTGAAACAGAAAAAATATATAACGTATTTATATAAGGATAAACGAGTTTGGTAGAATCCAAATTTTGGTATATGTGCCGTTGAGACACAAAAGTGACATATTATTTACATAACAGCGCTCACAGAATGCATAATCGGCAATCGACAAATTATGGACGGTAAAACAATACATTCGTTTCAGATAAAAAATTGCCTTAATCCGTGACCAATTTATTTGTTTAACAAGCTAAAGCGTTTGGGCTGTAGCCCTACTGCTACTCTACAAAATAAATTAGTCGAAGAGAAATTTCGTGCAAATAATAAAAAAATAAATTAAGATATTATCACCTATAAGGCACTCCACTGTCAACACTGACAGCAATGTGCCGCATTTGTGCATCTCCAGAAAACTTAATTTGAAGGTATTTGAAAGGGAGATGGGATGCTAAAAATGCATTATAGTCCTGTGCTCAATTCGCGTCGTGGATTCAGTGGCGAAATTGATCACAGTTCAACGGACGGCAAGGACACCCAAACCGCAATAACAGTTTACTCCTATTTGTTCATCAGGCGGCGTCCGCTGGAAATAACGATTTTTGTTCGGAAAGTCCCCCGTTTCCTAATCAAAACGAATAATGCAGGGGCCTACAGCGCAGCCGGTGTCGCCCCCCGCCTCCATCCCTAAATAATTGATTTAGTGCCCTGGCAATATTTTAATTTGTCATCGGATAGCGAGCGGCGGTTTTCCGGCCCGTAGTGGGGGCGCTCGTCATCGCCATCAGAATAGCAACAGCCGACCCCCTCCCCGCCGGGGCATTCATCAAAAGGACACTACGTTCGGTGGACGAGAGCTTCATAAATATTCAGGTTGTCCCTCCTCCCACCCTTCACCACCACCCCGAACATTCCATCCACCGACCCCTCTTTGTCGCAATTGTTGTATTTGCGAAAAATGATCCGTCGCAATACATTTTCATTTAGGGGCCGCTAATAGACTCCATTTTCGGCTTTGAGATTTTTAACGAATATTAAGTCGGGATTGAAATGCGGGAGCTGTCCCCCCCCCCCCACCAAGCCAGGATGGGAGGGAGTTGATTCTGTCGCAAATAGCGCAGGGCTATATTTAAAGTAACCCCTTCGTCTGATTTTATTTCTTACTATAATTTTTGTACACCATCAGTGTACAAACCGATGATCTGAGTCCAGGAGCATAAGTAATTGGGAGCGGAGATAGTCTTTAACGGTAAAAACGGGGTACAGCACAAATAATTGGTCCATAAATTTGATAATATAATCGTAAATAGCTGGTACACTTCCCGAATGAGCATAGAGAAACGCGTCTACACTCCGACAGGTTTATTGAACCTTCTCGGAAATAACAGAATTACGGCAGACCGTCCCAACGGAGAGGCGGAACACTTTCGATAGTAATGAAAGAGACGTCGGAAAAGTACACATGAGGAGGTGTCGAGTTATGTAACAACTCCGACAATTGCCCTCGGGCCTCGGTAAATGAAGCCCAAAGCCCCGAGATAGCACGCAGTTTAGTTGGAACATTCGCTCAACAGAGGCCGCCTCTACCTCCGCACGGCGCCTTTCCCCCTTGGATTCCCCCTCTGACTTGCGAAAATTAAATGAATTTTCCCTTTTCTTAAATTTAAACGTTTCGAAACATCAAAATTCGTGGTTTTTCCCCCGCCACGAACGATTAACCGGCGACTCCCGAGAACAAATTCTACCTTATTAAAGTCACGACGGAGGTATCGTTAAAGTGAAAAACAATGGTTTATTAAATTTGACACGACTCGTAAGATTTATAATGCTCGTCGACTGCGAACGGCTCGTTTACTTCGGGTTTAAGCAATCCTCCTAGACAGTACGAATTAATGATAAGTTTGTAATCATAAAATGAGAAAGATAAGAGGTTTCTTACTGTAAAGTACTGGCTCAAGCAATTACGCTCATTATACGAATCGCGTTTCAAAATTTATCTCTCTTAATCATCAGTTTCTGTAAAATCATTACTCATTTTCCTGCCACCATTCTCTTTTTCGCGATCAGGTCCCACTATAGGTAAATAAATAGTAAGTATATTCTGATTCTCTTCAGAAACGGCGTCTATCTACATGAAAACGTATACACTCTAAATGCATTACTGTGAAGTCCAAGAAACGTTGGATTGTCACTGTTGTTATGCAATTACTACGGACAGTCGGACACCGGCAATTTTAAACGCTCGATCTGCTATTGAATATTCAATTATAAATTTACATCAGGAATTTCTAATGTACTAACGTCGCAGTGCCTTCTGTGCAAAAGGTAATGAATTAAGAGAAACGCGGTGAATTGTTCGTGCCACCAAAATATTTCTACTTTTCAGTTCAAAATAAAATACTTGTATTTAATTGATTTTCAAAAGTGCCTCTCATACCAATATAAATAAATAAATATCCAAACCCTTGTTGTTGTAAAGCATTTATAAACTATTAACGTGTTAAGTTTATTTTCCCAATTTAGGTTTAGATTATAACATATATCAAGGATAAATTCAAACGAAAACTACCCTAAAAGAGTTAACCGGAAAGAATAATTGTTCCAACTATGCTGTTGTTTCTGGCTGTTATATATGCCATCGTTTTTTCTTTTATGTTTCCCTCTTTTTGTATTTTTCTTCTCTTTACTTTCTCCTTCCCAACTTTCCACTTCTCGTTATAATATTTATTCGGACGAACTTTTCAGCGTATTCTTACACTGGTAGTGTAGGATTCAGCCGTAATAACTCTAGCAAAAGTACAATAAATATTGCGGTTTCTTAATGTCATGTACTATCCTTCATTTATGTTTCCTTCTACTCTCTTTAACTGTTTCACATTATTTTTCATTGCGTATATTAGTAAAACTATTCCTTCGTTATATAAAGCGTAGTTCCTATTTTTTATTTGTATATAAAAAGCTTCCCCTAATCCAATTCATATATCTGATCCGACAATCAGACCGGTGATGGAAGTAAGACAGATCTCGGCTAGCTCAATTAAACCGGGGCTTATCACTATCCCTAGGCTGTTACTTTGGTTGGCGTCTCGAGTTATATAAACAAATTGGCCAGGGCGAGAGAAAATTACAGAGTTCTGTTAATTTGAAAGAATGCGTTATCAGGGCTCTTATCGCTGGGAGATCGGCGACCATTCCCCGTTTCCACAATTTCGTTTATATAACCGGTGCGGTTAGGTACGGTAAATAGGACGCTGATGTAATTTACTGTTGTAAAACTTTGCGAGAACTGTTTTTTATTGTTCTCCTTCGCCTCCTCAATTATAAATTATTAATTATCTGGAAAGGAACTAAGAAATTTGAAATCATCTGGGTCTTTGTCCCAGCTGCCTTATTGGCTGCTTGAATCTAAAACCGTGCCAAATGAGAAATTAAAACAAATCCCTGGTCTCTTAACATGAATGGGTATAACTGGTATTTAAATTCCCAATATGCATTGTATACTGAAAAATGAAGATGAAGTCATACGTATTTGTAGACATGTTCGGTTTTAATATCTACCAACTACATAATAATGCGGGAGGATATTACTGAACTTTGTCAGTGCTGACTGGATGCTTCAATGGCAACTGATTTTTATATGTGTATATAATATTCAAATCTTGTCGTACGCGTCAACATTATGCTGTTGCATTTTCCCAGTCCTTCGGCATTCAACATTCAATGAGGTCGCCTCGTGTTTCCGTCGGTACAACATGCCCGACGTCCCGCGCAGATGCGTCTACACAGAACAAGCTGCAACTCGAAGCTAATTTATACGGCTAAGACCTTGTACACTGGCGGCTATAAGATGAAACGTCGGCCCGTTTGGAAAGGCCCTCGTTCGCCAGTCTTTCACCGGAGGAGCCGAGTCGCCGACCAAAGTCGGAAAATACCGCCAGATAAACACGCAAGAGAAACTGTTTTACCACGGACGTGACATAAGTTCGACCTACGCATTTTCGTAGCATAATAAGACTATAAGACCATTTCGGCAAAAGAATGCGATAAAATTGAGGAAAGCTGTATAAAGATGAAAATCGAGAGTGTAAAAAAAATTCAAATAATTTCTTTTTGTCCTTTGGCGGCACTGTCGCTAACTCACATATTTATATGTGTATGTGCATGTATACGTATATTTTTCCAATCTTAGAAAAAATGGTAGCTATAAACTTAGTAACCTTTCCATTTGACGTTCGTAAACTGAATTGATGTACAGCATCCGCACAGCCCGGGATGGTTCCTTCAACTCTTACCGGAGACCCACTATCATTCATTTGGACGGGTGAATGGCGCACGTATATGTATATATACGTTGACCCTGACCAATTTCTCCACATATGGCCTACTAACTCCGCCACTCTAGCACCCATTGATGTGTGGAAATTGACTATGAGGGCAACCGGATAGATAACATTGAAACGAGATCCTGTACGCGATACGGTTTTAGAAAAAACCCTCTACGCTTTACCACAATTTAAATATGGTATGCAGTGACATACCATATCCACACATTGACTGCATTAGCAATAAAAACCAGAAAATCAAATAGTATGATTTTAACTGGAACTATTTTTAGAAATGTGAAGAAAAACTGCATTATTCATATATATATGGAGGTGTATGTGTATAACATGTATAACAATGTAAATATAGCGATGTTGGTTGGGATATAAATGAATAGTACCATTAGTTCTACCGAGTGGGTTCGGACGGCGTAAAACCAAAGGCAAGGATTGAACGCAACAGTAGCTGTAACAACGCCCTTCCTTCGTGATAGGTGTCATTTTCCGCATGAACTCCCTCAGCCCGTCAGCTCGAACAAAGAAATTGTTCGATTGGACAAAGTGCGCCCCACTACCGGTTGGATCTATTCATTTCGAGGATCCGATCCAGCGTAAAAACAGTTGCGCCAGTTGGTCCACGATACTTCACCACGATACGATGGGCGGTCCGTTTGAAGATAAGAAATTCCCGACAACTTTACACCGACATTGGGTTATATATCACTCGAATTATGACTTATTGAAGCACTGAAATATGCAGGAAATACACGCAGGGTGTTTATTCGGTGGCCCAGATGAATTTGTATGTCCGTTCTCCTACTGCACTGTTTATAAATGCCCCAGTCCCTGGTCTCTCGACAACATAATATTATTCCTAATATTCTTATCTGAATTCCGCGTCCTATAAATACGGCGACCGGATTAAAAACCCTCAATCGGGAGTTCATCGAATCCCCAGACTTATGAGGATGTACCTACACATCCTTTCAGTTGTTTTTCTTTTAATTATGCGAAAATTTTGAGCCTCACTTTCAGTTAATATTGCTACAATCGTAACGTATATTTAGTAGCACCAGTGAATTATTTTTTCGCGTTTAGTGTAACAGTGGTTGGATTTTATGTCCTCAAAAAATTCTGTAGCGCATTACAGCTATCGCTCAGAAAAAAGGAGAAACAAATTATATTTTGAAATTTCCACGTAGTGTTTCCACGCAGCTTTTACTCGACGTTCGAATTTCTTTCGGGCCCCGCGTTCCGCTAGCCGCCGAATGTTCAAAGAGCCCATTAATGCCGTTAACCGGCTGAGTTGCAAATGCTTATGTCAAACACAGGGCTGCGCTCCGATTAGCGTGCCCTCAGTGTCGAGGTCGGCCGAACACAGTATCACCGCTGTCAATCACAATTTCAGCCTCTCTACTTTGAATTCGAGACTCTGCCGACGTTTAAAAAATATATTCAATGGTTTTTGTCAGCGAACGAAACAAGCGGTTGACATTTGAGAAACATGACCGGCGAGTAACCACAAAGTTTGCTCGCAGGATAACACTAATAATGAATGATCAATGATTTAAATAATGGAATTGAGATTAATACAGTTATTACCTGCGGACTTATTTGAATATTGAGAACCACCTTAATTGTAATGGCTGTAGGTTTTGTTGAATTTCCCCTTAGAAGAAAAAGACACCATAATTTACATGATGAAAATTTTAAATTATACTTGAATTCATTTCTTGTAAAAATGATCTTCCAAAAATTTAGGTTACGTTAAATTAATTTTTGTGCGAAATATTTTTTGTGATGACCTCTCACAATCTACTCCCAAGTAGTCGGTCTCTAAACTGAACTCCAGATCGGAAAGAATGCAACAGAAGTTAATTTAAGTCAAAGGTTAATTTCGGGCGATTATTTAAAGGGAATTTTCGACTATATCTTATACAAAACAAATAAGCCTGATCAGCTCTAAAAGTAGTATTTCTGCGGAAAGGTCAGTTGTCGCCAAAAAAAAAACAACCCGTCGGATTACAGGCCTTTGGTTTAACTGCGGGCACTTAACTTTATGACTGGCATTAACGGCTGCTTAATGGGCGGATGGATTTTCACAAACCGGAATATATTATAAGGCGCCGTTTAAAAACCTGGCGTAAAAAACCGGCTGAAAATTCAAACGTTCTCACACTTTTCAGAACGTCCTTCGCTTGTACAGATTGGAACGGTATCGAAAGATTGCATCCTCTCCCATACTTCCATAAGTATCGATCAATTTTTTACTTCCTAAAAAAATTAATTTTTCCCACTTGTGTTCGATTACGGACACTGCTGTAAACCGGCTCTGTTTTATTAAATAAATTAATAACGCGTATATAAAAGGCCTGTTGAGATCAATTGAGGGAACAAATTGAATATTGCGAGGGACGGTTTCGTTAGAGGAGGAGCGTAAACGTTCGTTACAAAGCCCGAGGCCGGCACGACCGTCACGGTACACATACCGGGCGGTACACATACTGGGAGGACCACACGCTCCGGGGATATTTACTGGGGCATTACAATATAAAACCTATTCACCGTGAGTTTCGGTTACAGAGCCGGAGTCCGGGCCGCGGTCAAGGCGCGTCGGCACACCAATCGATGCCGAGGCCGCCGCAAGGTCTACGCAAATCGGTCCACACACTTAGGGTCCCGTTCACGAAAATAAATAGCCGCCCAATCGGGTTTCTAAACCGAGGGACGGGTTCTTAAAGTTACTAAGAGTAGGATTCGGGCGTCGAAAGATATTACCCCAGTGACCTCCACTAGCTCATTACCGGCAGAAGACTACAGAACGCAAAGGTACACTAATTTTATAAATAAACTCTTATAAATATTACTTCTGTAGTTAATGCGGTGAATTATTTCATGATTTGTTAAGGGTTATAATTTCAGAATTTGATGTTGCAGGCTTTGCGATCCCGCCTGAACAGCACCGTGGGGCCGGTACGAGGAAAAACCAACAGCGGACAGGCGTTTTCCAATCGCAAATTGATATTTATGCTCGGAGCGATGTCGGAGAGGATTCGCGATTTCGCAACGATTGTGCAAGCCCGGCCGCCACAATTGACCTACGGCCAATTATCCCCGACGTCGGAATTCGTTTAAATAATAATTTAGCAATTTCGAAACGTGGAGGAAGCCCGCTAATGGGTCCCCCCCTCCAATGATCCATCCTCCAGTCCACTCTCTACCGCCCACCGGGTTTTTTGTTTAATAAGGTCCACTTAATTCTCAACGAGCCGACAATACAGCGGAACTGAAAACAATCGCAAGCCCCGACCGAGCAAAGTGGACAATTACCTTTGTTATTTCGCACTCCCTCAAACATCTATCCGCCTTTCGACGAAATTCCGAAAATCAACAATAGAAATCGCAAACGGTAGACTAAGCGAGGAATCGGAACTGTTACCGCTTAACGTGACGAAATAACCGACGTTTACTGCACATTGTTTAATTATATTTTCCTGAGAACATTTTCCGCGCAACATTTTCAATCGGTTTCCGCGTAATTAAATGCAGATTTTAGTTGGTCTTGTACGTCTGATCTCTTGCCTTGTTTGTTCAGAGCTCGAATCTTGAATTAGAACTGGAGCTCCGGTATGGGGGGCGAAGCTGTATATAACAGGCGGAGGAGATGACTACGTGAAATGTGCAAATGCACATAAATGGATATGTATAAGTATATATATATATATATATATATATATATATATATATATATATATATATATAGAGAGAGAGAGAGAGAGAGAGAGAGAGAGAGAGAGTGACGATAGGGAGTAGTAGTATAATCCCTCATCCAGTTAACTAACTCAGTTCACATATGAAGAACAGTTTCAATCAATTGGCCTATGGAGGGGACACAATCTCTCTACAGGGGCCTCATTCACACTGCACTATCTGTTTTCTGCAATTTATTATACACTGCTCACTTATCTTCAAGGACTATAGAACTATTAAAACCTATTCGGCAATCGATTCGTCATCTGTTGGTACGCACCAGCACTATAACACTTCACGTGATCTAGAAATTTTTTTTAGATTCAGAAACATTGAGATTTATTAAAATGGCAACAATTATGGTATTATTTTATAATTCGATGATGTTTCTACACAAGTTTCTACCGCAATAATACGCTGCTTACTATAGGCAGAATTGGAACAGGCGATGTCCGTCTTTGTAGTCTCATGGACTTGAAACTATTTTCGGAATAAGATAAGTTAGATTTGTTCATTGACTTTCCACAACAATGTTCAGAATATTGTTTTTCTAAAACAATGACATGCCTTTGATCTCAATCCTAATACCTGATCGCGACCCGTGTGTGCGTTGTACGCGTCCATCGATTGATCTAAAACACGGGGAGCGTGTACCCCCGCAGGATTTAACAACGCATACATTCTCCACCGACACTTCGCCCGGGCGAACAACACCACCGAACAAAGCGATGTTCAACACCATTACTTTATCCGCAATCTCTTTTAATCGGATAAGCTAGGGGCCATTGTCGGCGGGAATAAGGTCGAGGTGGTTGAACTTGGTACTGAAAGTAAACCGCCTGAATTCATTGTGTTTTATAAATATACTATGATTATTGTAAAATACGAGCATTGTGATTTATCTAAACAGAGAGCGGCGACAAGTTTTTCACATGGTTTCCAAAACAGTTTTTATGAAACAAGGATGAAATATTCCCAAAGCCGTAGTGGTACTCACTATCCAACTTGAAAGTGTTAAATGAATATATTAATTTCCTAATGGCATAATTACAACAATCTACATGCCAACTCGCATAATCATTGACCTAATGAATGAAATTCTAAAGAGCGTTAATGAACATCTTAATGAACGGTGTGGGCAGCTCAACACGCGAACAAATGCAAATAATATATAAGGACAAATGCATTAATCTGATCAAGGTCCAATTCACCTATGGATGTCCAATTTAACGTCTCTTTGTATTAAGGCGATAAAACTTTAACGTTTGTATAATATTATCGCCCTGCATGTATTTCAAGGGAGTTAATATTAATTTACGAATGTAAGGTATTTCATTTTCTAATATACTATTAGTAATGTACTAATGAACTACCTGTTGTTGTTGTTTGCAGTAGTTGTCTTCAGAGGATTGCCTCCGGAAGGATAGATCTGAAAAACAATGAAATATTCTAAGGAATCACAATAATACGAATGAAGGACATGAAAATATATTTGACAAAATATTCGATAGATGCATCAAATAATATTGCACTTTTTAATTATTATTTTGATGATGATCAAATGATAACGTTTTAATTCGGTGCACCAATAATGGTCGTCATCCTGCTGATTCGTGCAGGGTTTTGAAATTCCGAAAATATCGAACCGCTGACTAATAAAGGTCAGCTATTAGTCTATTTTAAATTAATGATTTCAGAGGGCCTGCAATGAGAGCGTTCGACACGTGTCCGCGAATATAATAAGGAGAGGACAGAAATAATATCAGTTATGTAACCGGTCTCGAGGGGGGGAAAGAGACAGGGATAGATAACCACCGAATGGATACACTGCCTCCTCTACCGGCCGCGGATAAAAATTCATATAATTTTAATTTACTTTAATTTCTAGAACTGAATGAATTCTCCTAATTGAAAATACGTCCTGTAAATTATTGGCATTGGTTCATAGAGGATAGTGAAATTTGTTATCGAAGATATAGGCTTCTTCTAGCTTCTTTTTAGTAATAGACAATAATAAATGAATCCCTCTTCAGGGATATGGAGAATTATTTTATGATGTTTATTATAATCAATATAACCATCATTAACGAAATAAACACAGTTCAGTGGTTGGAATAAACCCATTGCAACCGGAGTTTGATTCTCACTTATTTCAAAGTCAATTCACGTATTAACTTAGTATCAGTAATTCGGTTGAATGGCGGTTTAATCTCCGCCACCAATAATATTTGAGGATACGAAGTTATTCATACGACTGAATTATTATTAAAATAGCACTATAGAATAGCTCATTTTTTGACGCACTTTTCAGCTCGATCTGACCTGCACTTGAGTTGAATCTCTGTCGAGCGCACTTCACAATGAGGCAAGTTTACGATAAGCCTCTCTATTCCTCAATCGTTCCCGACCAGCGATTGGCCGAAAGGATATTTTCTTGGCTCCAAATTGAAAGTGCAACCCTCAACCCTGTACACTCGATAGTGGCTGGATGACTTTAAAATTTTCAAATAAACTCGTCATTAAAAAAAAAATAATCCTCTGATTGCGGGCTCGTTCAACAGCCCGGCAATAAAGATTCGTTACGATTAAATAACGTCGGCGATAAATTTTATTGCCGTTTCCACATTTAGCTTCTTCTATTTTTGGAGTAAAACGGCGGACCGATACCGGCGTTAATTGGCACAATTGCGCTAAATCCTTTTACGGCTTGATTGTCTCCGGGGTTATTTATATTGGATAGAGCTCCGGAGATAGACTATTTGGGTTCGCCGCGCCGTCTATAAATATTTATTTCCGGTTCTATCTTCAGTATTGTTTAATCCCGCGCGAATTGATGATATTAATTGCACGCCTCGGCTGGCTTCCGTCAGGAGAAGAATTTGGACCGAGTTCAAATATCGAAAGGAGATAAGTTAAGACGCTGTTCACGCCGATTTCAAGCACCTTGCTACTAAACAGCAACTGATTTCCTCATTAGTAAAAAATAATCAGAAATCTCCGAGGCATTAAAGACTTATATTTAATTCAATCGAATTTATATAAGGTGATTTATAGCTAGTCCGAGTTAGACTGGATTATAGGCTAAAATCAGCCTACAGTTTGGCCGAACTTGCACTACTGGCTTGTCCTAATTTTTTATTAATTTCTGCGAGAGTAAATTAATAGTTTTATTTCTGAGTAACTTATTAAAACATATTTCAAGTAATTCTCATCCGACTGTTTTTTCCCCAATCGGACAAGATATTGTGTTTCATATTTTGAACAAATTCATGTTATCGTTTCATGTTCCCAACATGCAATTTTTAATTTTTAGTGAGACATATATTAGCGAATCTCCGCTTCTATTCCTGCAAGAAATTGGTAGAAACAGAGAGTCGACACATCGGTCTTATCAACGCCTTCTTGGCGTTACACAATCCCCGGCTGGCATCGTTCCTCTCCCAAGAGATATGGCCGGATTTTAAAACGAGATTTATCTCATCAACCGACCTTCAGAACGGTTTTATGGAAGTTTTACACAATGGGAATATGTGAAGTTCAACCTCTCCCACCACACTTAAGCAGAACCTCGCCGCCTATCTTAAACTGGGGAACAATAAAACTGGGAGATAAGCGACGCAGGCTGCTATAAACAATATTATACAGTTGTATTTTGAAACAAGTCTGACCTTACTTTGCTTACAAGTAGCTATTCAGTCCTGTATTGAGGCGAAGAAGGTTAAGAAAGCTTGTCTCTCAGCAAGTCCCCTAATCTCTTATGGTGGACTGGAGAAATTCTGAACTTCATATTTAGTTCATCGCATAATCGGAGTAAGCCCTAATAATGATTTATTCTTAATGAATTACTTGTTTAAGAGTGTATATGGAAGACAACATAATTTGACAAAATGGCATAAAATTTAGGGCGTCCTCAATGATCAGGCTTCAAAGGGAATCATATTGAAAATTAATCAATTACGTATAGGTATATATGATTTTACATTATTTAACGAGGACTCCATTAGGGCCACGAGTAATTATTTGGCTGTTACAGGTCAGTTTAACCACTATCCATCGCCTATATAAATCACAGAGTGAAATACAGTCACCCGACTAATTTAATTTCGAAAAATACAACTATGAAGAAACAGTCACAAACAATCTTTCTGAACATAAAATATTCTCAATTTTCCTCTTACTAATTTAGTTACACGACTTCATAAATAAAGGTATAAAGTGGATCTAGTTTACTTCCAAAGTTCGTCTATTATTAGACAATTCAGTTATCAGCCGAGGATTCAAGACAGCGTAGGAGATGAAATTAGCAGCGTAAAGAGTGAAGGTGAAGGTTTGTTCGTAAAGAGTCACTTCAGAGTTCCAGGCAGACTTATTTTAATCACCACGAGATCAACGTTGTGATGGTTTAATTAGCATAACTAACTCGTTCTTGAGGTTGTCACGACCGTAATAAGTGTCCGTCAAAGTATTAACATTGTTCGGTACCCTAGAAACTGAAAAAATCGTCAGATTCCTTATTTGTTTACGACTCTTAATAATAATTACACCGATCCGATTAAAAATAACTGTTAGGTGGTCCGCGTGTGTTAGGTAAACTATCTATTTCTGCCAACACTTGATTCAGATTAACTCTAAACCGGTCTAACTCTTTCTAATTCTTCAGTGGTATTCCACTATTAGAATAACGAGATAGCGTTGCCGAAGATGGCGAATAGCCGAAACCCGAGTGGGTGCAGGAATTCTGCAAGAACGACCTATACTGCTCACTGTACCGACGGACATGGCCGCAGCTCAAACCCCTAATCACTATCAGATGGTGGGGGTTAATTAATTTAAAAGTGTAATTTCCCTACATAACTGCGTTAGACGGGATTAAAAATATACAATATTTAGTATCGGCAATTTGTAATTCCCACAACAATTTCCGAGAACAAAACATTGTTCAGAATACCTGTTTTGTGGTCTGCGAGGGGTTGGAATACCGTAGATTTCGCGTGTTTCTGTCTCCTCTCGCTGGTTTGGTCTTTCGCCAGAACGGTTTCGGCTGCTCGCCATCTTCAGTAGCGGTGTTAGTCCGACAAAAAAACTAAATCCCTCCCAACCCAAATAAGACAAGCGACATCCCCCAAAAACATAATAACAAGACATGTATACATACACACGACTAACAAGGCCACAGTACAAGTGACAGTGAGAGTGAAGTGAGGATGCCCAAAAAACATCCAAAGTGACTGACACCGCTACTGAAGATGGCGAGCAGCCGAAACCGGTCTAGCAAAAGACCGAACCAGCGAGAGGAGACAGAAGTACAAGAAATCTACGTTAAAACATTGTTCATTATTGTTGATATCTCGCGGGTACAGCGTCCGTTTTTAAAGCAGGATCTTAATAATGTTCAGTAATTGGGGGGTTTATAACTTACAGTATCGACGTCCATCCTATAGGTTGAGCGTACGTTGACAAATAGCGGTGTTGGCTGGTTGGAACTGTGTTTCTAACTGGGATGTTACTGTGCCGGCGGGGCCCCCCTACTATAGACCAACTAATCACCTCCGTCCCAACAGCCAAAGGGCGGTACCCCCTCGCCTCTCACTAAACACAACCAGCGCGCGCTCTTAGCTGTCCTCAATATCTCGCCCCCGCCCCCGACACCCCGCGCCCGTTTATCCGAGTCAATATTTGAGTCTTAAAGGCGGCGGACGCATTTATATTGTTTCATAACGAGGGACGGGGCCGGGTTTTGGACGCGGTTCAAAAAACCTGAGCGGGAAAAACAGATTTTATTTTTCCTTCCCCCCTTCTGGATGATTTGCGCAAATCGCGCCGCGGCTCTTAAGTGGGTCAAGACCCCCGGAGGCCGCCGCGACACTTCTAAAGATGTTATCTGGCATCCTTCACCGGTCTCCAAAGAGTTCTCCCCGCCCCAATTTAGAATAATTTATCGCCTCTATACGGCCATAGAGACCGCGCTGTCGACCGAGTCAATGGGCGAAATGATGTCGACTCCATTTGACGTTTCGACCGAGACCATATGTCGTTCGGGTTTGGGAAATCGAACGCGATTTCGTCACTAAACACCTGCAGAATATGAAGCGTAAACCAGATGTGAAACGGAACTAAATTTATATCCATATATGTAATTTATCCTGTGCTTGTGTTTTGTGATATTTAACCTAGCATATACCCAAGTGACGAACTAAAATTTCATTTAATTCTAAATTTATTGCTGTCCTGGGATCAAATTAATGAAGAAAATTTAATATGAGTTCTAATTTTCTGATTTATCTTCAATATCCACCATTCCTATCTTTACATTGCTGAGATTGATTTTATAGTAGTAACTATACGATGTTTATCTCGACAATTAACATATATAACATACGGCGCTCATTAACATAAATCGAAGGTTTCTTTTAAGTTGAACACTTAGAACTGACGAACGAAGATGTTTATATCCTTCTAACAAACCGCGCCCCTAGCCGTATGCGATATTGTATAAGACTGTCCGGATAATCCAGGGACATGCCTCTTGTCGAACTTGAAAGGGATACCGGTTCCCTTGGACAAATTATATAATGGCGCCAACAAGCCTGCATGTTAGACCCTGAAATTAGCGGAGGTCCGATGAGAAAACGTCTGGACTGCAGGGAAATGCAGGGACGGACATTTTTTGCTGTTGCGCAACCAAAACGCGATCCCGCCACCAATTCGGCCGAACAACCGGATCGAACGAGTATCCGAAACCTTGAGGGCGTTGAGAAAGAAAAAAAGAACAGAAAGAAAGAAAATAGTTGTTTTTACCATTTTACCAGTAAGTGTTAAAACCCAGACCCGGGGACCGACCTCGGAAATGCCGGCGGGGGTGTTGCGAAACCGCCATTTGAATAAGTCCTGCACATGGCGTGGACCAATGCACGAATTACATAACTAGCGAGCAGACATCTTGAAGGCGTCCCCAGTGCAACTTAGCCAGCAGTATAACGGACCACGTTATCTACAAAGAAAATTACAACGAAAACATAATTTACACATTACACTTTAATATGGACCGTTTAATTGGCACGGTTTCTCTGCTGTGACTACAGTTGCGGATACGCCTATCTCTTCTGAATAGGATTATAATTATACTGTTATTTGAAATATTTCAATAAAAAGCCACACAAGTGTGGCAGTGGGTACACTGTAACTCCACTCATCAGGCTATCTGATTATCTGAATATCCAATTCTTTGGAAGAAACAGACATTTTGAGGCAATTGTATTTTGTTGAAATTATATTGTACAGTCCATACGTCTAAATAAAAAGAATAAAACCACAATAACGTTGGAAAAGAAAAATTTTAAATCCTCAAGTAAAATTTCAGTGGTGTCAATTTATTGTGACGGATGGTTAGGCGTTGGAATAACAGTATTAATGTCACCGTGTTACTGACGGAATTCTACTGACTTTGGTGAGAAAACTAAACCGGTTTAGAGTGGAACCAAATCGGCAAGTTGAGACCGAGGATCGCTAGACCGATGATATCCCTCAAGGACTTCCAAACAGGTATGAATTATAAACATTATGTAGCCTCATAACCTCGTTCCAAATATCTCCCCCGAAGGAGAGGAAATGAATATTAACAAAGAAGTTAAGTAAACTATAACGTTTCAACACTGCCGACCAATTTCAAATCGCGAATTATAACAGACGATCGCAATAGCTACCCGACGACAGGTATCTTGGATACGTTTGGTCAACGTACAATAAATAAGAAGTCGGTTCTTTTTTATTTTATTTCTTGGACCCAATAAAAGCTGTTAACATTGATAACGGCGCTATTGTTCTGTATAGTTCCGACGTTATCACAGCCACAATTCTTTACATAATGGCCGATCCATTTAGGCCGGTGAAATTTAGAGCTTGGCCTTGCATGATGTTTCCGAACCGACCCGTGGAGATATTATCAGAGCGCGGCACCGTTCAAATATCAGGCTGAGAGTTTCGAAATACTCTTTTCGGCCTAAATTCGGAATATGAGATGGTAGACATCGTCCCAATTGAATATCCAAAGAGTGGATCCAAAGAATGAAAGTATTCGACAGACAGACAGTTAAATAAATTAGTAACCGGAGTACAGAAACGGAGCCTCATCAATCTACCAATGGAACGATACTGAAGATGGCGAGAAGCTGAAACCGGATTAATTTCATACTTACACATTTGCGATGATTCTGAATCAACTCCCCGATACGGCACTGTGCATTCCGATAGTAAATTGCCGCTGGAGCAACGACGCTTGCCAATTCACCTTAACTCGAGTAAAGGACGCGGACACGCGTAGTCGCCTTTCTAATTCGCTGACGGTGTCATACTATCGATGCAAAGAAGCCGGAACAACTTTCGCTTAAGGCCAATTCGGCGAGAACCCAAAACAATAATGTTTCCTGCGCTCGTATCAATATAAATTAATTCCACTGCATCATGAGATATCGAATTCTAATGAGGTCTGGACTCGATGTACGGCCAATAACAATGGAATGATTAAAAAATAATATCACATTTGCCTGTTTTAAATATTGGCACGTGCGGAAATTAACTTGGCGACGGCCAATTCACGTAGGGACCTTGATCTGTCTTTGTTCTGGAGAATGCCCGCCTTCGGTTCCGGTGTGGCCGCCCGGTCTCGAGTCTGCAATAAATAACAGTTTTTCCGTCTTGCGTAATCCCCCTGCAGTCCCCTCGGCCGATGTCGTCTTTTTCTATATCCGAATGTTAACGACCTCGGACAGAGCGGCGCTCGGCTGGCGGAGTAAGCGGGGGGGAAAAACGAGAATAAAATTGAGCCGGGGAATGCGTTACGCGAAGCCGGGGGCGGCGTGGCCGACCGATGACCGAATCGGTTCCGCGTGAGCCGCATGCGGCTGTCGGCCTGCTAAAGAAGCTTTCGTCGCATGACTCGGCGGTCCTTTGAAGGTCCTTGAAGACAGCGCCTCCGAAGGGGTTGTATTGGAGTGTCATCATTCGTCAAACTGCCTTCATTATATCAGAATTTAACGTTAAAGAACCATGCCCCAGGCTAGTTTGAGAGCAAATCTTTCAGAAATGTCACCCATAAATATGAATGGACTAAAAAAAATCTGTCCTCTTTATCATTGGTTCATTCTCCCTGCGAATTTTAGTTAAAAGTAGTTTTCCTCTACTTCACCCTGAAATCACCTTGCGTTGTCTACTGAGAGTGGGTAGGAACCCTGATCCACTGGTCCGGAAATAGTAGACGCCTCCTATGAATTGATAGGGTTCTGAAAATTTTGCCACAGGAGCGTCTAGAGGGCTCAAAGAGCGTTCTGACTCGACCGTTTCAACCTAGAGCAGTCCGCAACACGTGATCCCATTCTTCCTCTTCCACGCATGCGCACTCCGGAGGTCCGACATGCCTTATCCGTGCAGATGAGCACTGAGCATTCATGAGCAGGTTACGCGCCCATGCGTCGTGTCTCTCCGGCTCTTCCCATTTTCTCATTTTTCATCATCCATGTTGTTTTTCATCCATCCTTCCCCAATCAGAAACTCGCGGATTATTTTTGAGTCTTTAAGGTGTAGCAGGAAATCAAAAGAATAATTGTCTCTCGTCACACACGAGACTTCAGATAGCCCTCGGGGCTTTTATATAGGTTCTGCTTTCTCTTATTATAATATGCAGAGTTAGTCATTTTTCCTTCCGCATTTCACATTTTCCACTCTCACAGAATTTATTCGAGAAACATAAACGTGCCGTAGCATATTGATTTTCACCGGCGTTCGATTTTTGATCTAGCCGTGCTGATGTTAAACGTTTCGTTCTCGCTCCACCGTGCCTGAGACACATACGATGGTATATACTAGCTTATAATCTGTCGTGTCTTTCGATTATAAATAAGGAAAGGATGCTGGCGATTATAAAGAAGAAACCGGCACTTTATGCTAATTGTAAATAAAATGGAGGGTTGGGAATAAGGTTGCATAAGGTGGCGCATGACCCGCGATCAGTGATCTTGACTGGTAACGGCCTCGGAATTAAAAGCCGATCGGGCAAAAAAACACTGGAAAGGAGTGTTACACAACCGAAGGAAACTGTTGAGCCCACAGTCGAACCCTTCGTTTAACTGAAGTCATATTTTAATATTCAACGTATGTTGTTTTTTCATTTTCGTTTTATAGAGATTGTTATATAATTGTGTTCGCGAGGCGGACAGATCCTGAATACGCTGTGGCGTCAAACACACGAATAGGCTAGTGCAAACAGACAATTGTCCCCAATGAACGGTCAAAAAACGTACCTTTTTATTGTATAAATCACGGTAATATATTGTTTATAACACAAGTAAAATAGAAAGTATACCGTAGATTTCGTGTGTTTCTGTCTCCTCTCGCCGGTTTGTTCTTTTGCTAAACCGGTTTCGGCTGCTCGCCATCTTCAGTAGCGGTGTTAGTCACTTTGGCACTTTGGATGTTTTGTGGGCATCCTCACTGCACTGTCAGATGGCGAGCAGCCGAAACCGGTTTAGCAAAAGACCAAACCAGCGAGAGGAGACAGAAACACACGAAATCTACGGTATTCCAACCCCTCGCAGACCACAAAACAGGTATTTTAAACTAGAAACTATACCTTTGCTTTAAATAACATTTACATATTCTTAAATGTGTTTAGTTTATACGGGAAAAAATATTTTTTCGGCGAAATTTGAGAGAAATTTCAGAGAAACTGTCGGGCAAGGAGCTTAAGCGTCCTTATGGCTTCATCTCACACAAATGCGTCAACCTTGTCGGTAGGCGTTTTTAATTGTAGGCTGCAGCTTTCATATTTTCCATCGTGTTTTCATTCCCTTGAAAATTCCAACTTTATCGGAAAAAAATTGATAACCCCCAGCGGAATAGGTGGAATGTGCGAGCGCAAAATGTATTGGCAACAGGTGTTAATTGCAAGTGCCGTTAGTAGCGTGCCTAATGTATGTAACAACGCCCGGTCGTTCGGTCTTTTTTTGTTGTAATCTCTATCTCAATTACAAAAAGTATAAAATTCAACGTTCTCTCGAATAGAAAATTGTACGGTAGTCGCCGTAGGTTTTTCACTTACCGCTATGTTTCCCATCAATCGAATTAATACTTCGAATCACACACTCTCACTTGAATATACGAATAAACTGATATTCAATGTTTTCCATAATTTTAGTATAATTAATTAAAGGCAACCGCAGGCAGCAGGAATTTTCCAGTGTACTCAGTATGAACATAAACCGCCGACTGTTCAATAACTCGGACTCCCTAACAATTGCGGTTACCGTTCCGGAGTGTTATCGCCCGTTATCAAAGCCATAACCGGTCTAATTGGTAATTATCTAATTGGGCAGCGGGTCATAAATCAGCGAAAGCAGTTCAGATAGACCGATTTGTCACACGAACCCTTCCTGTATTGGTCAAACCGCCGTTACCCAGCCGCCAGTGTTGTTTCAACACTCTACACTAACAACACTAAGCGCCCTCCCACCCACACCCCCAATCAAAACAGGATATTTCGTTCACCGCGACGTCCGGTTCGTTACATATACAAACATATACAAACGAGGATTCATTACAAAATAAATCTCCTTTCAAAACTGGTATATGAATGTATTGTTTGTAAATCGTACTGAGGAAATCTAAGCTCTGCAAATAGTGAAAAAGACGTAAAGAAAACGTTCCGGCTCGGCCAAATAAACCATATGACGAGATTGATCAAATTGCTAACAAGAAAAACAATACCTAATGTTAGACCGCATTTTAAACTTTCTTACCGTTCAAGAACTGAGCAGAGACCTAATATCGTTATAGTCATTTTCCGCGTCGAAATCAAGCATAGGCGGAGCCTACTTATTTGTAAAACAATGCTGTAAGTAATACTCTTATTCTTGGAGCGCGAGTCGTACATACCTACTGGCGTTCGTTTAATTGCCCCTATCTGAAGTAATTAGTCCCGCGGACAGATGTCTTGCCCGTTGTGGTGTTTTTTCCTAGCCCGTTTTGGAATTCAAGTCAGAACGAGCCTCGTACGACAGTTTCTCTTTTTTTTTGTTTTAATTACCACTAAGAATAATATTTCCACTAGCGGCTCATACTCGCAGCTTTTCCGACGTGTCAAATTATGACTCCGTAAGGCCGGCACGGCGAAGCCCGTTCGATAATATATTCCGCCGTAATGAACTGATAATTATCTTGTGGTTAAATTTAAAACCGTTTCTTTCGCGTCAGTCCACACACAGACCTGTTCACTCGATATGGAAATAATTGGCCGGCCTTTTAATAGTTGTAATGGAATTAATTGGCGAATTATAATTCCATGAATTTATATGAACACCTGGTATTTTCTCCCGTCCCGATGTTTATAGCTGAAATCACTGAAATGTTTCAGAACTACTTCCACTTATGCAATATAACCCTTAAGTCATACACATATTTAAACGTGTCTTAAGCTGTCTGTAATTATTATAGTCCAGCATCGTGAACTGAACTTGTTCTTTGGAATGTCTTATGTCATTATTTTTTCCCTCATATTAAAATTTTCTAACGTTCAAAAGAATATAAATATTTTATTTTTTATATATGTGGTACCTCTACTTAAAATATTAGATGTTATTCGGCATTTTGACAATAGCAACTGCTAGTAATACGCCGTCGATTAAGTATCCTGTTAGCATTCTGGGTGCAATCTCATTGTAATTTATTTTCACGTTGGCAAGTCTTGAAGCGTTGCCCAAACAAATAGCTTATTTAAAAAAGATCACTGTTCGATTTGTATTAAACTTGTTGAAAATTACGACAGTCGTTCTCGAGTTCAATAGACAGAATGATTGGCCAGAAATAATTATATGCATAGGTAATCCTGTCCCTAAATGCCCTTCCCACTACCAGTAGAAGGGAGCATGCGCTGAACGCGAGTATTGACATTGGCAATGCAAACCGAGATGTGGGAGTTGCGTAATTGGATAATTGCGCAACGATCCCGCTCCTCTACGTTATAAACGCCGGATCTTCTGTCTTAAAATAAGCGATCGGGTGTAAATAAGCTTCAAAAATTTTATGTCAGCTTCCCACAAGGGGTCGCCTGCTTCTGCAATTAATCCAAGCACGGAACTAAGCATCAAGTGGGATTATTTTGGATCAAAACCCAAACTCCTGAACAAATTAGAAATCACGTACTTTGTAGTAATTCATGGCTGTGGCCCTTCTCCAAGTTGTTTCCTTAATCATTTTTCTACTGAAGATGTATTTTCGGAACTCCGCCTTGGAAAAATTCGGAAAAGGGTCGTTCGGGGAAATGTTTTGGTGTTGTGATTACAGAACTACTTACCGGGACACAACTAGAGATGACAATGAGTTTTTGAGATAAAAAAAAAACACCCGGAGCAAACAGCATTTTGTCGGCATTTCGTAAACACCTCTATCCCTCCCCCCACCCTCGGGGCCGGTAATGGCGGCGTTATCTGAGACTAATCGCATGACGGCGGAGGCCCACCTTCATGACTGGGGCGAAGACGATTTCTTCGCCGTTTTGAGGCCGCGCAAATCGGAATTGCTCAACGCGCCTAATTAACCGCCGGCTAATAATACAGAAAAAAAAAACCCCCCCACCGGCCACAGCACCTCCGCCGTTTGTATTTCTGCAATGCGACTTCGTCTTCACCGTGGTGAATAGATTATAGCCGGATTTCTTCATCGCTCCCAGACACAAAAATCACCGGGCAGTGACGACTGATGGTGACTAAGCGAAATTAATTTCTTACGGCAATGGCCATCATGACGACGGTGGCTGAAGATGCTCGACCCCGTTTTCAAGATCCGAACAGAGATTAAAGCGTCGAAGGTCTTTGAATAGCGTGTTGTCTAAAACTTGAAATTTTATTTGCAATACGATCGATACAAGTAAATTTATCCTGATTCGGAATTTAATAATTTCCTTGTTTAGTGCTAAAGTTATCCTGAAAGAAATAACGACATTCGTAAATTTCCATGTTCAGGCGGGAACTCTGTTCGAGCCTATAATTTCCGATTCCTTTTCGTGTTCCTTGCTTGAAAGTTGGCAAACATCTCGATATAATTTATGGTAGACACTAGTTAATTATATCATAAATGTGTATTTTATTTATGTCTCGTAGTTTATTTTTTATTATTTTCAATTTTTATGACTTTTAATTAGTCGTTTTAAATATTTCTAGTGCATTGGCGTGATTTGGGATAATTGGTATTTTTGGTAGTACCTATGCCGTTGGGGAGGAAAATCGAATATAATATATTATGGTACACGGGTGAAGTGAGTGATTTTCGAAAATACCGGTTATTGCTAGCAGCGAACGGTGGGCGTAAACCAGACATAAATCAAGGAAAGTTTTCCTTATGATCTTATCGGTTAAGTAAATAATCTGACTGAAGGCAAATAATTCGGAAAAATTCATAATTCCGTTAGTATCATCAAAAATAAATTCACTAAATTGACTAGTCTCTTCCTAATATGCGACTAGGGATCGATCCAAATTGTATTAAGGCCCGTTATAAGATTACAGAATTGCAGGCGGCATTATGCCGCAATCGAACCGCCAATATCGATTTCCATTCACCGGGCTCCCTTCAGCCCCCTACTGAGCACGGGGCAAAACAAGGACCTGTGCGCGCGTAGGGGTAATACGGTGTGGGGCGGAAGTGGAGGAAGCGGCGGGACTAATGAAGTAAGAAGGGACGTGCGCGTGCGGGCGAGTGATAGAGTGTGATGGAGAGACATGTAGGCCGGGTTAATTCTCGCACATTAGCCGTGTAATTCGAGAGGGGCAGGGAGGGAGAGAGGGAGAGAGAGAGAGGTGGAGGGAGGGGGGATAGGCGCACACGCGCGCGCCTACCGAGTTGGAGTAACTTGGCTAAGCGCAATTACCAAATTACTTCGGCCCGCGGTTGAGCTTAACACCCATCCGGGATTCAATCAGCCTTCCCCGTAGACTCGTACGAATAATCAAATGCCAAAAATTTTAATTCAATATAAATTAATACATATTTTTAATAATTATAATATAATACAGTATTGTTAAACCGTTGAACTTAAAAACCTCTTAGGAGGGAGTAGAGACAGTTCATCGAAAGTTGTCTAGTAACCGAGTACCAAATTGAACTAACCGAGTATAAAGTGCGGAGTATAAATAAGTATAATAAATAACGCGTATTAGGAAAATGCGTAAGTTCAGCGTCCGGAGGTAGGTTGGAAACTCGGAACTAGCGCTGAAGCCTTCAAAGTCGGGCCCTTCGGGACTTGGCCCACTTTATAATTATACATTTTAAGTCGAGGGAAGTACTCGGGCAGGGGTTGAGACAGAGATATTTTCTTGGGGGCTAGGGGAGGGTCGCGATTTGTCCCGGCAGTCAGCCCTTATCTGTCGGGCTGTAAATATCGCCACCCCCACCCCTCCTACCGCAACTTCGCAATCTTAATTGCTCCAGGAGAGGCAGTTTTATTCCTGTACCCCGCCACCGCCCCCGCAATGGCTTTGCGCTGTAAATCTTCTTCTTGTAAATAGCCACCCAGCTTCCCTTAGACCCGATTTCCCCGTTCTGCGACTCTAGACATTTGCCCGCAGACGGCGGTAAGTATATAGCCGGGAATCAACGTTTTGTACGAAAATAAAACTGATTGTCGAATAACAAATTCGTTTCAATTCGAGTTGATTCGTGTTATCGAACGGAGGGGTTCAGAATTGGGATAATTCCAATAAACGTTCGGACGACACCCCAGAAGTAAAGGTCAAAACCATTTCCAACGGAGCCCGTAGCACTGAAAAAATCCCGGAATAGCAAGAGGTCCGACCCCCAGCCCGTGGGAGGCTCTTCCCACAGTATAACGCGATCCTAAACCGGAAGTTAGTTAATGGTAAACACTATTTTAAGCACAATAACAGTATTTTCACACTGTGATATAACGATAGGTATCCCGTTGCTCTACATGGAACATTCAGATTACAAAAAGGAACGTTGTATTTCGTTATGGGGGGGAGGGAGGGGCGCGACCAGCAAGAGTTGGCAATCTCTTAATTGCTCGAAGAAGCATTCGGCATTGGGGGCCACTTTCCGGCGTTTGGGCCCGCAATGGCTTTACGCTGTAAATCTTCGCCCCCCGCTGCCCTTTCCGGCAGAAAAACAAGTACCCGAAACACCGGAGAATACAAAAGGAGCCCGGATTATCAAGGACTATAAAACTAATTACCCCAATACCACAAAATTAAACTGTACCCTCTTTTTAATCTGAATTAGCATAGATAATTATGAAATTTCATAATAACTTTTTTCATCGTGTAAAATAACAACTGGACAAAGAGATGATATACGGCGTAATAATGAAGTGTCTATTACCGTCCAAGCGATATTTTACTTTTAGTGAATAGATTTCCAACCGTCCGACGCTATAAAATGTGCAGGACGAGTGGACACAATTTTCAATACAATTTGCGCATTCTTAACCTGTAAATATTGGATTAATTTAATAAACAGAGTCCTACGAGTAATCGAGTTGGGTAATATGCATACGCCCCGAGGGAGAAAGGCGCCTCCCTCCACCTAATGGGTTTCTCATTGTCAACAGAGCGCTAAACAGGTAACACGAGCCCTTTGCCAGACTGTTGATTTAGTTAAACCGTGATCGGTTTAGTTTTAAACAAGCTGATCAGATGAAAGTGGAGCGTATGATTGAATAGAAAAGTCATTTTCGAAATTACAATAATACTAAATAGGCCCTATCGAAACTGGAAAATACCAATTAATTCTGTTTTTTAACACAACTTATTCTTAACACTAATTAAAGTCACCGGACATCTCGAATTTATCGCATAAAAGTTTTTATGCATAACCAAGCATACAATACCTTCGGGGAATCGATCGACGAACTATCACCGGTGGTACCTGTTACTATGGACAAGTCAGCGAGCCGGTCTAGACCGCTCGGAGGCGGAGATTGCATTACTGGTACAAGTCCCTACAGTAGATCAATTAAACCGCAGTAAGAGGGGGTCCCCCGTATCCCCAAACCCTGTTCCGAGGGCATAATTGAATTTCCGATTGTCGCCGTATTTATAGCGGTCCCCCGGAAAACAACCCCCAACCCTTTCAGCTATTATTCGATAAAAGAGTTTTTCCTGTTTGGAACGGCGGGCGGACACTACAGTCCGAAGGAGTTGAGCTTTTCTCGAATAGACCGATAGGAATAGGATCAGGCGGTTAAAATTGAAAGAAAAATAACGGGGATAGGCCTTCGTGGAAGCAACGAATGAAATGAAGAATTCATATGAAGAAGTCACCCTAAAAGAAAAGAGGCGAGGATGGAATATAAATACGAGTAACACCGTACCTTTCACCGTACGGTCTGGATCAAGGATTATTCCCGTCTCGGAATTCTTCCTGCGCATCACCGAAATATTTTTTTTTCTGGGAAAATGACGTGAAGCCGCGCTTCATATATGCCAAGAAGCTTCAGGGTCGACCAATGAACAATCCGATCTTCGACGTTGCCCGCTGTTATTAAATAAGGACGAGGATGGAAGAAAAATAAGACGAATAAGGTCAAGGATATACAGGACCTGTCTTATTTCACTCGAAATCAATTCCCATTGAGGTACGGTATATTCCCGTCAAGACCATTGCTAGGGCTAAAATAATGTAATACGTTTTAAATGCTTAAATCGTTTGGATCTATTCCAATGATGTCCATTGGCATATTACATACATGCGATACTAACGTGATAATTTTTTCTTCTACCAAAAACATCGACAAATGAAACTAACTCGCTAAATTTTAAGTTGAAATGTAATAGCGCATAATGTTTATGAATAATTACTCTCGATATGCTACAAGGGAGTAAGACAAATAATTAGTTAATGTTTTCATAGCGCGTTGGCAGTTTTACTAGACACTGCGGCTTCTAAAGTACCTAACGACGATATTCAGCTTTATACAGGCTATATCACCGTCACATCCTTCGCAATTGTGTCGGTGTTGCGTGGAAATAAATTTTCATTTCCGTTTTCCGAGGTCTTCCGACCCTTTTATTTGTCCCCGCGCTCCTGTCTTGTCGCCGGCTTCATTTGGCAAAAATAAAAGGAGGATTTTTCCTCCTGTTTTTTTTTCTTCGTTTTTGTCGTGTCGAGCTGGACTCATAAATCCGGGCCGGGAAAAGAAGAGAAGACAAGTCACAGAGCCGCATTTCATCCCAACTCGAGACTCGAGGCATTAATATTGTCCGATCCAATTTCACACGACCGCACGAACGTTTTCAGCGGGATAAGACAACTTGCACTTGTTTAAGCATCACCTTTTCATTACAGTTAGTCTTTTCATCAGGAAAGAAATTACAAAAAGAACCTGTTCTAACTCGTACGTATAACCATTAACATTTGACTTCTCTTTCAAATTACAAGTCTTACAAAATTAATTGTCTCAATACTGCTATTAACTACCTAGGATTGACCTTGTTATCGCCTAAAGTGCATCATCGGTTTAAACAAAAGGACAATATTAAAACGGATTTATACGTCCAATCTATATATTGAATTCGGAAAATGGAAATTGAAAAATATTTTTTTGTCTATTTCTGGGTTGAAATAATTTATAATATTGGGCTCAGATTTATTAGGCAACTAAAATGTCTTTAGCGCATGATTGCGCTATAAAAATAAGCTTAAAACATTTCAAATAAAGCTTCAGAACTTTTGTGTATTTTGAAAGCCAGGCTTGGGATTTAACTATTGGATAAATTCGATTATTTTTTCACATTTCAAAGAAATTACTGTTAATGGGACGACTCTAAATATTTGGTATATATTGAAGATCAACGGCCGGCTTTTTGGGGTGTTTTCATGGATTAATTTGGGAATACCGTAGATTTCGTGCAAGTGCACCCAACGAACTTTAGTTAAGTACATTTCCGCACCACCCTCAAGGGGCGCTAGTTTATCGATGCGAGTGTACCAAACGAACTTTAGTTAAGTACATTTCCGCACCACCCTCAAGGGGCGCTAGTTTATCGATGCGAGTGTACCAAACGAACTTTAGTTAAGTACATTTCCGCACCACCCTCAAGGGGCGCTAGTTTATCGATGCGAGTGTACCAAACGAACTTTAGTTAAGTACATTTCCGCACCACCCTCAAGGGGCGCTAGTTTATCGATGCGAGTGTACCAAACGAACTTTAGTTAAGTACATTTCCGCACCACCCTCAAGGGGCGCTAGTTTATCGATGCGAGTGTACCAAACGAACTTTAGTTAAGTACATTTCCGCACCACCCTCAAGGGGCGCTAGTTTATCGATGCGAGTGTACCAAACGAACTTTAGTTAAGTACATTTCCGCACCACCCTCAAGGGGCGCTAGTTTATCGATGCGAGTGTACCAAACGAACTTTAGTTAAGTACATTTCCGCACCACCCTCAAGGGGCGCTAGTTTATCGATGCGAGTGTACCAAACGAACTTTAGTTAAGTACATTTCCGCACCACCCTCAAGGGGCGCTAGTTTATCGATGCGAGTGTACCAAACGAACTTTAGTTAAGTACATTTCCGCACCACCCTCAAGGGGCGCTAGTTTATCGATGCGAGTGTACCAAACGAACTTTAGTTAAGTACATTTCCGCACCACCCTCAAGGGGCGCTAGTTTATCGATGCGAGTGTACCAAACGAACTTTAGTTAAGTACATTTCCGCACCACCCTCAAGGGGCGCTAGTTTATCAATGCAGGTGAACCCAACGAACTTTAGTTAAGTACATTTCCGCACCACACTCAGGGGGCGCTAGTTTATCTATAATAAATAATTTTTATTTAATGAGAAGGCAAAACTTTTATGATCGTAAATACACAATACCAGATAGGTTTCCTGTCATATATTTGGAAGTCAGAACCTAACCGTTGTGACCAGTTGTGTGATCAAATATATATTTGACCGATAATCGGACAGACATAAGCCGATTAATCCCCCACAGTGCAGTGAGGATGCCCAAAATACATTCAAAGTGTCAAATTGACTAAAACCGCTACTGAAGATGGCGAGCAGCCGAAACCGGTCTGGCAAAAGCACACAAGCACACGAAATCTACAGTATTCGAATCCCTCGCAGATCAAAAACCGGGTATTCTAAGCTAATTTGGGAATAATTCTTATGCTCGGAGATGAAACCGCCGATTTTTTAATACGGCCGAACCGAGATCGTATTTTTGCCAGCGGAAAGCGATTTCCAGTACAGATAATATAATAATCGACAATAAACTCAGAAGTGAGGAAAAGTACAACAGGTGATTTTGACTGGTTGTTTCCGAGAAGAAAGTTTTGGATCGGGCCGCCAGAGCTCAACCACGCGCCAACACAACTTACAAAAACATTGAGCAGAAGTGAAGCCTCAATAAACAATTATCAACAGTGGCTCTCTATGTTGTTTATTTGCGGCAAAAGATGAGCCATTTAAGAAATTTTAAAAGTGCAAAAAATTGTCAAGACCAAAAAAATGATTCAAAAATTACAAATTGAAAATTTCAGTATTTAAATTTCATTATCATTACATTTTAAGGACCGAATGTTCCGCCGGATATTGGTGATATATTAGGTTACGAGAATAACTCATTTCGATAATTATACATATTCAATTTAAGTAAATATATTTTTTTTGTATTTAACATGAAATACATGTAATAGGTGCAATAATCAAATAACTCACGTGTTCGGTCCATCGTGTCAGCACTTTTCCCAGTGCGATCCTTGGACTGTTCGCGTACTCCCTCTCCTTCTGTTTACAGCACGCCGACCCCATCTGCAATTTAAAAATAAAAAATTATTTAATTGGCCATTACTAAGTATGACGTTTGAAGAAAGCTGCTCTCAGGAACGCTATCGACATGAGACGCTACGAGGGACGTTAGGTGATGGTGACCGGTTGTTCGCCCCGATTGCCAGTGAAGCATCCTGTCAGCACTAATGAAACTGACATTGGCAGTCAGTGACTGGAAAGGTCGCGACCCAAATTAGACACGTACGAGACATAAAACCTAAGTTATAAAAGAATAACTCAAAGTTATTACTCAATATTAAATGTCTTTACTGCCACGTTATCCTTGTAAATTCACGAAGGACGATCGACTAAGTCCGATATCAATTACATTTGTTGAAATCAATTGTGCGATGAGGAATAATATTTCAATTAAAATTAAAATGGCACGAATATGCACGAGATAAGTCTGCGATTATGTGAGGACAGCTGCTTTGTCAATGACCAGGACGAATGCAATTACCAACTTTAGGTTTCTTCATTTCTGAGGTTTAATAAACACTCAGTACAGCAGGCATTGTAAAATCACTCTGATTCCCGTTAGAGAAAGGTCAACTTGGAAGATCTACGTGAGGTATTTGTAAGTTGAAGGGATATTTTTTCGAATAGGTCCACCGAGAGGTCTATTATAGGCCGTGGACATTATGTAACGAAAACCGAAAGGCACTCGGTATTAATTTTTCTCGGTCCCCGCCAGCCTCGTTCAAGCCGATTTCAAGGCTGTGGGCAATTGCAACACTCCGGCGTCAATAAGTGCATCGACTGGACGTGGATGAAAATTTATTACTTTCTTTACACTATTTTAAATGACGAAAATGTTGTCAGCGCTTGACCAGAGTAGAAAAAAATAAGAAAAATAATACGGAAGAAATTCTGTGTTCCCGATTCTGAAAAAAGTGTTGTGTGGCAATACACAACATGTATCTGCGGTATTTTCAGATTGTGGATAAAAATAAGAAATACAAATTATTTTATTGAAATTAGATGAATCATTTCTCACTGAAATTTCTTAATTTGAAAATATAATAAATCAAAAAATCGGAATAGTGTAATGACTGACCTGTAAGGCCGACAGTTATCCCATTTGAGAATTCTGTCTAACGTAGCCGAAAAGTCGATGTTTCGAAAGCTAAAAGAAAAATTTAACCGAATATGCGCTACGGCGCACGATAATCGAACGGTCAATTAAAAACGTTCGTGAAATAAATTGAGAATCTCATTACGAGATGACATTACGGTAGGAGGATAAGGCTTTACCGAGCGTTTCGTCGGGGCAAGCAACGGGCAGTTGGTCGGAAATCGGTTGGAACGCCGACCGTTACGGAACAGGAACAAAAACAGACCGGTTTTTCTTCAACGCCTCTTAAAAGCTAAAAGTGAAACCGCATTTCTTTACGGTCAATTCATTTAATAGCGGCCGTTCCGACCGTTGAGCGGGGCGCTCGGAATACAGAACAAAGCGTTCTGTGTTCCTTCCAATGTAACTAATCAGTTTAAATATTAAAATATTATGGGTCACCTTGATAAGTGGTATATCAACTGTCTATCCATATCGATAACATTTTGTAAACGCTTACATCGTAATTTTTAAAGTAGGAACTGTACCAATATATTCGTACTTCACTCTTGTGATATCGAATATCCACTAACCCAGTCGGTCTTACCCCACTAACCCCAGCTAAACCTCTTTATACTTCCCGCCATCTTCGGTATCATTCCTTCGTTAAAACTGCGAGGTAGATGTCGGTTCTCGGAGAATACGGAAATAGGCTGAATATTAGGCCCAGTATACGACTGGGGGCGTGCAATGTCCCACGCTGCTCCGACGCCACACAAACAACGCACTGTTGCGCAATCCTTTGTACCTGTTGTTTATAATGTAAAAGAAAAACCGGACGTAGCCAGTGGAAAATAAGACGGGGAATTCAGACATGAGATACGGTATCGCCAACACACGCAACCGCGCGTAATTTTGAAACATTTTATAGAAGATATTGAACATTCCTAAAATTCATTTTCAAACGTAGGAATATTATCATTCGGGCGATATTCAGAATAGTGACACTACACGAACTATTCATCCCAGGTAATGAAGTATTAACACATCTGGGAGTTACCATCCCCTGAAAGATATTACCCCAGTCAGAATTTATTTATCGCACATAAATATTTGGATAAATTAAACTGCGAAAAGGAAGGATTTGTTTGACCCATACGTTAACCCATATAATAATAGAACAAATAGAAAAAATCCAGACGCCTACTCGGTCTTAAGTCAAACCGGTTTCACCTATTATGAAGCTGTTTTATGTCAAAAACGTGATTCCATTTTACCTTTTTTTGACATTTCCTAGGTATATAATAAAGTGCTGAAAGGGTTTGCACTTTAGGCAGTGTTCGCAGGGCCGGGCCGAAGACAGAGCGGTGATGTGAAACGGTAATTTGGGTAGTGACAGTGAAAGTAATTTGTTTAGTGACAATTCCAGTCGATGGGACGACGGACGCTTCGTTCTCTCGGAATTGGTTGTCGGCCGAGGCCCCCGTTTAATTCCGATCAACGAAACGCGTTACGTTTCTCGATCGACGCTTCCTTTGCACCCGTTCAGGCCGGGATTTGCGTCCGGATTGAAAACAAAAAAGGCAGGATTTCTTAATTACCCCAAATAAAGTCTGAAAAAAAACATAGTGTGGACACATCACCTATTGAATTCCGAACATAAAATGTCTGTTTAATATCCGGGAATCACTAAATTTCAATAGTCTATAAGTTTAAATTTCACACTTTCATGACAAACACCACTGTCATACGGTAAGAGAGAAATCCTAATCTTCGTGATGTAGAGTCGTGAACAGGTTTAAAATTCTTATTTAAGAAAATTGTGTTTGAAATAAATAAATCCGGCAAGAGCCTTTGCGGTTCCCCTGATTTAGAGAATTAAATGTTACCGTTCGAATGTTAAATATTGAATTGAAATACAACGGTGTGCCTTATAATAATGTGTTTATTCACGCCAACTCTCGGTTCAATACATGCATATTAATTTCACTCTTTACTGGGAGACTGTGGCCGAAACTCTAATCCGGTCCACAATATCCGAATTTCTCTGGGACGGGTTCGAGGGAGAGCAATCGGGAGAAGCGAAATCCGCCGGAAGATTTTTCCGAAATTGAAGGGCTGTCTCTCCTGTTTTTCTTTTTACACGTTGGTAGGCTCGCGCCGGGGGCGCGCGCTTTTGCGTGTGTGTGTAGGGAAAATGCATTTTTCCCGTGTGCTTTCGGACCGAGGGCGTGAGTCGGGGCGCGCGTGTGGAAATGTGGGGGGGTATAAGCGTGGGAGCGTGGCAGGCCGCCGCCCCGTAGGGTTTCCACAGTTTTTGACTGACACTCAATTTCTCAAGGTGAGAAAGGGAAGGTTTTCCCCCGGCAGGTTTTTCCGCTAACACGCGCACCGGCGGTCGTCTTAAACAAATTGTTTCCGCCACTCCTAGGCTGAAAAACCGACAACACCCCGCCGACCCCAATTTTCCTAATAGGAAACGCTAATCAAATATCAGAATCGCCCGTTTTTCAATTCTCCCCGCGGCCCCGCGGAAAGTCTGCCGTAGCTTTTTCATTTACCAGTTATGTTTTACCGATCCCAATTCAATTTACCAGACCGCTACTATCTTGCCTCTTTATATAACCGGTCTTTCTGAATTCAACGGAGCTCACTGGGCTTAATAATTGGATTTACAACGCTTAATAAATTAAGATAAAAAATTTCCGTTGATATCCCTTTTACTTCCATTATCTACTTTGTGAGACGACCAATGTTGTAAGACAATAAGGTTTCTACTCGTTTATAGTCATTCACACACACACGAGTCTTAATACTAAATATTAAAAAATCTCCACTATTGTATAGACTGTAAATGATGTTTGGGTTATTAGTGAGAATACCGGTAAGACATCCCTAATAAAACAAGTCTGTTACCAAGATCGTTTCTACCGAATCGAGTCTGGAACAAACTAGATGAGACTATTCCGAATCCTCTCATTCCTTTTAACTCATATTAACTCCTTTTAATAACAACATAACGAGCAGCCCTTATATTGGGAGTTATTAACAAATTTTGACGAACTCTAATCCTAAGAAGCGGATATTGTTAACACAAGACGGCGGATATCCCGGTCATCCTCCACGAAATGGAAACGCGGTCTCGGACTCGGGCAATTAGACTCTGTTACGAGGATAATTGATGGAAAAAATGGAGATGAACATGAAAATTATACTCTCAGAAACAATTCTCGAGATTGTGATCGAACTTCTTATACCAGCGGAAATTAATAGGAGATATAAGGCTGAGGAATAGTTAAAGAAAAAAGTAGTCTTCCGTTCCTTTAGATAAACTATAATATTTATGCCGATAGTTAAAGAGGAACTCTGTTTGGAATCGTTATATAAATTCGAGATGAGACAAAAGATCGCTGAAAAACGTACCGAGTATGTAAAGCAAAATAAGTCATATCTTACGAATGATCGGAGACAGGCACATGTTGCGAGATGTTAGATATTATGTAATATTATTTTCATCTGCCGTTGGTACGGGGAAACACAACCTCTTTTTAGTACTGATTTTGCTGCGAAAAACCAATTTTTCTGACCAACGTCGCCAGAAAAGCAAGGAGTGAATTGCATTTAGTACCATTATGCCTACTAGAGAGTAGGCAACAGATTTTGGCACCCTTATCGCCATCATTAGACTGGCTTCTTAAATTATAATTGACAGATGTATCAATATACAACAGTTGTTATAACAGAAAGGGAGATAACAGTATCAGCCCTCGGAATTTTTGCAGAAGGCTTTGGAGTGTATTTAAAAATCCACCGCCTTTATAACCAGCAAATCGGTCTAGTAACCCGCGCTGACTCCATGAAGGCGTTCCAAATATATTTTTAAGTTTATAAAAGTGGCGAGAAAGTGAGATTTTTCAACGGCAGAGGTTTTTATTGAATTTAAAGGAATTCAATCTAACAACCTGTTCTCTAATTAACATTATATCATCGAAAACTCCGTACCGTAATGGTCATAACGGTATCTCCGATATCTCCCCTCTAAGCCAGAGGAATAAACAGTCCCGCTAAACCTCTCCGTATTCCGAATGCGGGCGGGCGGTCTGCCCATTATTGCAGACTGAATAATGGATTGACAGTCCCTTCCAAAGAACACGGGATACAAACCCCGAAGCTGAGTTATAATATTTGTTTTTGTTTTTCCCCCAACAGCTAATTTCAATATTAACGACCGTTTAGGAGAACGATACCGCGCCGGTAATTATGCCGCGGTTTGCGACTTAATGAGGCTCTTGAATTTAAACGTCGGTCGGTTAGCTGGATTTACACATGAAAGCTTTTCATTGCAGTTAAAAGTGTAATATTTTCTTTTATACTCCCTGTCCTGAATAATGTTCACTATTAACTATTATACAACCCAATCAGCAATGTTTCATTATAAGTAGACTGTAAAAAGAAGTAAATCAAATTAGAGTATTGTTATATGAGGCCTGCCCGTATTCAATACGATATTGCAGAAAAAAATTCATTCTGCTACATTCAATCGATTTACCACTATGTAATCATAGTTGCTCATACATATGTTGGATCGTTACAACGGGGAAATTGATGGATCGGACGTCCGGTATACCTTAGATTTTTTTTCACTCTTTTATTGTTACAACTGTAAAATTATACAACAAGCAACATTGATAAAGGCATTAGCTACAATAGTCAACAATTAGAGGAGAAACCCACTAGTTCCCCCCCTTTTTTAAATTTATTTTTTATTTTATTTTTTATTTTATTTTATTTATTAATTTATTATTATTTTATTTCTTATTTAAACATGTTATTTAAACATTTAGGTCGCGTGGCCACTTCCGTTTCAGGCGTCTACCTTAGATTTGAGGAAGATCGTTTTAGAGAAGACATCCTCTGTGCAATTTCCTGGCAGTAAATTACAGAATAGAGGAAGCACAAGGTGGAGGAATTCATCTTCTTATCAAGGAGTAGTTTCATGTATGTTGAAGATGCCGAATGATGAATAAGAGAGTATGCGCTACTAATTTTTTTTACGCCAAATTCGTATAGTTTAGATCAAGGATTTTTTTCAACGCTGGAACCAACGCTATTGCGTCCGTCGTTCGTATTTATCGGTATAAGCGTTCAGAATTGTAGAGGACAGTGACTAACTTATTCGTGTTTACCAACGTGGCGTTTCCTCTTAAATGTGGCCACTACTAATTACAATTTGGGAACGTAATAATGTAATGTTGGGTCCCAACGAAATGTATACATAATGACCCCTTTATTTGTTAAAGGGGTACGTAATGATTGGTATACCACAAATTTTGCAAACCCGCGTTATATGCCTATAGGGGGAACATGGGTACGTTTACGTTTCTATATTCTCATGTATACAATCCTCCTAAATGTAAGGAATTACGTTTATCACTGCTGTATGCTTTTTTGAGTAAACACAATATCGAAATACCGTCTGGAAATTCTTTAAGTATTCACTTCACGATATGCCACTGATTATTAGAAACAATAATAAAAACATTAGACTCACAACACTTTCTTTCTTACTGAATATTACAGCCGTACTATATTCAAAATTCTGGGAAATATTCTAAGAAAAAATCTAAAAATGGCGCTATTAAATTGAAAATGAGAAAGTTTACAACGGTCGCCAACTAATTTTGGAATACTGGTTCACAAGCTATAGAATTATCGAGTTTAAAATTACCCTAAGCTTCTCTCTCTAACACGAATTCGAACAAGTTTACATGTGTAACCAGCGTCGTAAATCTGATGTAAATTTTCGACAGTAAAAAGTGACTCACCAACTCCGATGATTATTCCGTTGTGCGAAGGGGGGCGGAAATTCGGTTAGGGGAGTTCGCGAAATAATTTCGCAAATTGAAATACCATCAGAAAAGTTGCGGCGGCGAAGCCGTACAATCGACTGGAGCCAGCGTTGGAGTCCCGAACGTAAACAGCTCTGCCGGATATCAACATAACCCGAAAGGTTTTACAGCGGCACTGTAATGGAACTGTATGAAAATTCCCCGCTGAAAACAACTCCCCTACCTCGCCGTCTTGCGATACGTAATTTTTCGCCGTTCGGTTGGCAGCAATTATGATGAGATCACGACGGGAGAAGAAGCAATGAAATTTAATAAGTGCGCTACTTAGCACCACCCCCCCCCCACACAAACTGCTTTTCACAATTACAGACGCTCATTTCCCGAATGCTTCGCCACACAACGTAAAAGGCCCGTAAAAGGGACTTCATTCGGGACCTCTCCCGATTGTCATTATACTTCTATCAATAACCCAAATTTTTTAATTAATAACAGAAACATTTATACGGAGTATTTCTGAGGTTTTGCGCTCTGTTTTGAGCTTCTCTCGGCGCATCGTCGGTGGGATTCTTTCGCGAATAATTCCAAACAAACTACCACCGGCTAGCGCGATACTTGCGTGGTCCTTATTCCTATTTAAATTGTCCCAAATTACGCGTATTACAAACCTTCTCGCTTGGGACAGTGTTACAAATTTCGGTAGGTCGGGTCCGTGGTAATTTCACGTTGGATAATCGGCAAAGTTCTTGGCCTCTCTTTTCTCCCGTTCGATCGGCTGTGGGAACCCGGCTACCGTCCTGGGCGATACTTTGTTATCGAGCCTGCCTTTAATGAACCGTATAAACGATTTCGACAGACGGAAACAACAGGAATGGGTTCGGGGCATCGACGGTGGCCGGGGGCTCCCCCACCCGCCCCTTCGCAACTACAATGGGAGAAAGCCGCACGAGCGGGCAGCTGCCAGGCCCCGCTGTAATTTCGGACAAATTGCGCGTTGCCCAATTGTTGCCGCCGAGTCCAGGGACCGAACGCGGAAATGGACAGGAAATGGGAGCCGGGGACACTTGCCTACATGGCAACCGGCTTAAGCCTGTCTTCTTCATCATTCTTGATCAATGGGCGACTAAACACAGCAAAAAAATAATCCCTTTATTATACCTCGTACTGAGAAGACATTTTTTTAAATACCTACAATAAGCGACATTGATGTTCGAGTAGCACTATTAACGAGCAGACAATAACGGAGGCGAAATCCACTAGCTTCCCTCTTTTTTCTTAATTTTATTTATTTATTTTTCCGATATATTAATATCACGTGGCCAATGCACTTCCGGGTGACGTTTGGGATGCCAGGAGATTGGGATTCCACGTCATGACAAGGCTCACCATGTTTGAAAATATAAATTAAGGGATGATTACAAAATCCGCATTTGATCCTTGATACAACGAATGGAAACGTGATACCTGCGAACCACCTAATAGTCCCGACCAAATCCCAACTGATTGAAAATAAAAATTGACATTTCTGAATCTTATCAGCAACAAGAGAAAAATATGGAACATGGAAGAATCTATACTGATATTTTGATATCATTGTTATTGCCTGTGGGCAGTTACAAGATCAGAAGATTGCCCTAGTCCAAGCACAACGAAAATTAGGGATAATTTTTCTTCGAGATCGTAACAAACCGAACGTTTGTGAGCTCAATCATTAGACAATTTGTATCTATACCCACCCGGACCTAGAAAAATAACCCGAGTGAAAAATTAGAATTTTAAATTCGTCCCGCGATAAAAACCTCAAAGACTGCGTTCTCGGTTGGACGTCAATAGACGATCGGTTCTTGTAAACCAAAACTGGGATTTCCGCCATTGTCCAGTAAAAGCCGGAAAAGCTCTGGGAAAACTCGGAGAATAAATTATTCAAATGGCAAAGAGCAAACGTATGTTAATGTATTCGATATAAACATTGGCTAAGTAGGGCCGGGGTTGGGAAATCCAGTTCCGGGAACTTTTTTCAGTACTCAACAGCGTAAGGTTTTGTTTGGGCAAAGTATCGCTGGGAAAGCGCGAAAGTAACTATTAAATAATAATGCCCCGAATACTCTATTAACACAAAGTTAGAATTACTCCGTCGAGGCTAAATTCTAGAGCCTCAACACCCAATATCATCAACGCTGCCGCGTTAGGTTCTCATCAAGTAACTAACAAGACGTACTTCGCGCTGCCACTCATTATTGCCTCGCTTTATTAACAAAGGAAAACCACTAAGGAGGAGCTGAAAACGGTTTAGCTCGGGCGAGCAGAGACAGAAGATCTCGACAATCATAAATTCAGCGCGTGGAAAATTTACTGTAAAACCCATCGCTTGGTGTTTGACTGAAACCGACATATTTAGAATTGACATTTATTTTCAAACGCACGAAAGACTGATTTTAACCGTACGACTTGCGGTGTCTAGAAATACCTTGCGGCCAGAAGCCGTAAACTCGACTCAATGCTCCTCCGTTAATCACCCATAACGCAAGTGTTAAAACGGCGCGGTTTATTTTATTACCGTCATTAACTTTAAGACCTGACGAAGCCCAACTTCGGGCAAGGAATTCTCTCTTCGGTGTAACATTGCGTAACGCGTATTTACTGAACATTTCAATTTCTATTTTGGGCGCGACAAATTATAAATTTTATGTAATTAAACCGGCCATAGTTCTGTACATATGCCCGGACACTGGTTCTTCAAACATGTCCATGCGGGTCCATTCTTATTCCTGCTACGAAACGTTGGCTAAACGTAAATAAATCTATAGGAATAAAAGGTTTCAAATGTCGCATTTATTTTCTTCTCCGTTGAGGTCTTAAATCAGTGAGTCGACCGGTCTGTAACTTTCCGCCACTCCGCGGTACTTAGAAAAAATGTCCGTAGCCGGCAACATCTGATACATACGTATCGGTTTGAAATTCTTCAACGGAGATAAACGTATGGATCTTCTCGGTAATCTGCTACGTGCCAGAGGCGTGCTCCCTCTCTCTCTCTCTCTCTCCCTGTCGGGGCTGGACGCGGTCCAAAATAGCGTACGGTGTGTCAATATTCAAAGTTGGCCGCGAGCATCTCCTCCGATGGACCAATATTTATTTCTTACCGCCCACTTGGCTCCGTTACAGGCCTAAGCCCCGAGTCGTTCGAGACTTCATTTATAAGACGGCGTTTTGATTCCGATTATTTATTCGGGGGGCGATGAAAACTCGCTCGGCTATTTTTAAAATAGAGCTGTCCCAATTTTCCGGGTTAACTCCCGGAAATAAATATTGTTGTAAATTTCCGCGGGACTGGCTCGGATTTTTTTCGGCCAATACTTGGAACGGACATGGAAAACTAGAAAACACCGCACTGACTATCCGTCATCATTAAATGTGAGGCTTTGCAGGATTAATGAGAGGCTAAAAGCAAACTGATTCGAATTAATAAAAACAAGTAGATCTATTGTTAACGTTACTGCTAAGCCCAAAGCCGGTCTTAAGTTGAACTAGACACGAAGATATTCCAAAAAAAAAAATATATAAAATAATTTCGCTCTTGCGACTTTTTCACTCGCTGCTGACCGTGTGAGGCAGAAAACGATCTGACGCATGATTGATATTCCGAAACCGAGCGGACCACGGACAGCTTTCCCTTAAATGAATATTGTACTCTCTGGAAACAGTACTGACGGCCGAGCCCTGAGAAGAGTGCGGGGAAGCGAGGCGAAGGAGGCGGAAATTGGATAGGGAGAAAACGCGCGAGCCGAGCCCCCTCCAAATTACCCCCTTTATTTAGACACGACCCGCAACACTTCACCCCTTCGCCGACTGGGCGGCCGTTCCTCGTGGGGGTGGGAAATCAATTTTCGAGCCTCGCAAAACCCACTTGTGTCTGATTCGGCGGTGAGAGAACACACATCGAACCAGTTCGGATAGACAACCGGAAAAAATCATTTAAGTTCTCCTCTCAGCTGATAATCGGAAGGAAGTAATCCTCCCTCCGCCAAATCGGCGACTTGGACAACAGTGTATACACATTCATTTCGCGGGATAGTGATTACGGGATTTTTCGAATAATGAACAAAATCACAAAACTGTTATTCATAAGGGGTTCAAAGCTAACTCGAAATCAAAATAGGAAGTGCAGATTGAAATCATTATATGAAAATATTACAGCTGGTAAATTGATGAACAACACAGTGGCCCCCTCCCAAGCCTAAATATTTAAAATGTGGTTTTCGAAAGTGATTAATCAGAGTTTTCAAGCTTCATTATTTACATCCCCGAGATTACACTACCGAATGAAACATATATTTCAAATGCGGGTCTATATTTTCTGATTATTGTTTCGAGATTTCATTTTAGCTTTAACTGAAATTATGTAAGCTCACCAGGAGGCTATGTTCATAGATTTAACATGAAAGGTTCCTTCTGCCCTGTTTTAGCCGAATCTGTTTAATTATTCAAATTCGTCCATAAATCAATCAGAAGGCTCACGAGCAAGAGAAATTTCATTAAAACAAAAGGAACTTCTGTAATTTCTAGCCGCAACAGGCGCGAGTAGTCTGTACCGTCCGGTCATTTTTCATTCGGACAATTTCATTCGACACTTACAGCTTAACCACTTAATTCTAAATCAAGCTATGACTGGGCATCCAGCTATAAAATTAAAATTGTTTTTGGCCTCTCCCAAATTGCTAGCTGTTTCGGTATACAACCGATGATTTACGATTCATATTTAACGAGTTAACATTCACTTCCAATCTTACTTTTATATTTCCCATGTTTCAATTTTATTATCGATAATTACGGCTGATAAAATATTTTCCCGCACTCGGATTCAAATTATGTAATCCTCTGGTCAATTCACGTTTGGAATTTATTTTAATAAAAAATCGCATCCCCGGAATTATTTTTGTAACAAATTGTTCCGCCTCGCTACAATACCTAATCATATATCACAATGCTCGAAAACCCAAAGTATGGAACCAAAGGCGCCGTAAAAATTGTACCCTCCAGTTAACATTCTCAAACCACGTATCAGTATTTATCTCTGTTCGTCCCCATGCAATTTTCCGTCGCTCTGTGAACTTCGTTATTCCTGTAAGATTTCAAACAATGAGTTTTCGACTTGTAAGACTTTCAGATAGCAATCTTCACGGCCACTGTACATCCCTACCCTGAAACGAAGATTCGTACACACTACTCTTAGTGTCAGTCTCTTAAACAAAGGCTCGATGTGGGCCTTACATGCATACAACAAGAACAATTAGATTCTATAATTGAGAAAAAACATTATACAATAAGAGAAAACAAATAATAATAATAATTAAAGTAATTTTTCATTACTGCAACATTAAACGACGCTCAATTCGAATATATATATATATATATATATATATATATATATATATATATATATATATATATATATATATATGACATACTTTAACTTGAATTCCAGAGCAGTTTGTCAACGATGGGCCACTGTAATCAATATGATCTAATCACTGTGTATTTCCATTGCTCACAGTTTACGAATTCGAAAAATTTAATATAACATTATTCTCCTTCTGTTGCTAGTGACACAGTTTATAAATTTGAACAACCCGAAATCAACTGAAAGTTTATTGGGTCAGTGCACAACTATGATCTTGCCGCTCGGTTTGCTTATCGATCTGGAAATTAGTTTGCCCCATTCAAGGTAAAAGAGAAGGAGTCAAGGTGATTTCCACATGTGTCTGGGCAAGCGTTGAATGAACAACGCCCCTTGGAAACCTTGGAATGAGAAACGGCGTTTAATGGAAAGTTACTTTACACTTTATATATATATTATATATTATTGGGTGGTGCGAAAATTATTCGAAAATAAAGTTTGCAGGATAAGCGGCCAATTCAATAAGAGGGAAGTATAATGACCCTTGAACGAGCCTGAAAGTGAGCCGCACACAACTAATTGGGGACTTAGGGAACTGATCAAGATGGGACTAGCGATGGGCCGTAAAGATCACGTCATCGCCGCGGAGATCGGGTACATCCTCAAGGAAGGATATTTCAGAAAATCTTCGCCTGAGATAGAATCGAAGATTGAAATCGCGCCGATGAAATGGAAGGGAGATTTGTCGATTAGATATTGAAATCGCTGAAAAAGAAAATTAATACAAAGTTGAGATTCTTAATTCTTTTTTGTGGGAATTCACTCGTATATACCGGAGGCTGAATTCTGCCAGAATTCCTACTTTCTGCATAGCTCAACGTGTCCAGCTGTTTCCTTTTCACCCTTTTCCGGGTATCAATGACGTGTTGTGTTCTGATTTAGTTTGCTTTTATCGCTGAAATGCGCGATGAATAAGAAGTACCGGGGTTACAGATACAACGTACACGGGGTACCGTAGATTTGTTGTGTTCGTGTCTCCTCACGCTGGTTTGGTCCTTTGCTAGACCGGTTTCGGCTGCTCGCCGTCTTCAGCAGCGGTGCTAGTCACTATTGGCACTTTGGATGTTTTTCGGACACCGTCACTGCCGCTTGTACTGTGGGGGTTATCTTGTTAGTCGTGTGTACATATATGTGTCTTATTATTGTGTTTTTGGGGGATGTCGTTTGTCTTATATGGGGTGGGAGGGATTTTGTTAATTGGTTTAAGTCTTTGTCGTATTATCGGTCAATTATATATTTGATCAGACAACCGGTCACAACTATTAGAAAATACAATAACAAGACACACACGTATATATATATATATATATATATATATATATATATATATATATATATATATATATATCAGCAAGAATTGGGACCGATTTCAGTCCCATTTTTTTTTTGAGAGGGTTTTGAATACTGCGGCTCTTGTGATCTGCCAGCGAACCAGTATATCATAAGAACTATGCAAAATGTATGCGGTAAATCGCAATAACAATAGTCACTAGATAATAACGGCGTTGGAATGCTCTTCATAGAAGCTCAAGCGCAAGCAGGAAAAGAAGGCACTCACCGATCGTGAAGGTCCTCGAACCAGAGAGACGAAGTCCGAAATTCGACTTCGGCCACTTGCACTTGATTTTGCCGGGCGATTTATTCAGGTATTTCGGAATTCGGAAACCGAATTGATGACTCGGGCCCAACTGTACTTATATCGCAATGGGCGGTATCGTGAAACTTAGCGAGCGGTGGCGTTGACAGTGAGCGACTGGGGCCCCCCGGTCAACGCCGATTGGGAAACTGCGTCTGGCATGGCATCAAGCATCCGCGAGCAAAACCTTTTTGGAACGGGACCCGATAACATTTCGAACTTTCAAACTCACACCGGGTGAAATCGGAGATGTTTTCTCTGCGATCTAATCAAGTCCGCTCATAAATTATTTTTAAATAGAGCAGCCACACACTGGGTTGGTAAACCTTTTACGGCCCATATGTTCGCCATACTTACATGATATGCCTCGTTAATGCTTTCACGTCGAACATGTTATAGCCATGACATACTATTTTATGACTCTTAAGACAACAGAATAAAGATATTCCAAAACAAACATGAGGTATAAAAATATACGCAAAAAGGAATTAAGAAAGTACATTATATTAATTTTATAGTTATTGTGGTAAATATATTATGTATTAATTGTAAAAAGTTAAATACAATTTATAGTTTAAATCTAATATTTCTTCTGAAAGTTGTTCTGAAACTCTGCTCGTAATTACTGCAACCAAAAGAAAATTCATTCGGAGCGTTAAATTCTAACTCGGGACACTTGATTAACACAGAACTACACCAATCCTTTGACCCCCGATTTCCCCAAAAATATATTAACAAAAACTTTTATAAAAGTTATAATTAATAATTCTGCAACCGGGAGCGCTCAGTCCATTAAAGTCTCGAATTACAGGCGGGCCGTTTCATTTTTTATTTCGCAACATCGGCTGGGATGTCGTATAACGGTGCGGACGCTACGTGGAAAAACAGATTTCTAATTTGGAAACCCAGGTAAATTGTCTTATTATTCTTATTACCGTTCTTGCTGTTATCATTAATGACTTGTCTGCGTCAACGAGTCAATCACCCGCCGTGGCTAAAATCAGCGTCCAGTCGCTTTCACCTTCCTGAGGGTCAATAACGCAGTTATTCAGTTTCTACTAACACCACTTAGACCAGACCATCATCCCCACCACCAGTTCCATGTATCCCCTTCGAAATTACGAGGCTCATTCGACGAATAAAGAGGCAAAGATTTGTTGTTTTAATATAGTTATTTAAGTGCTGCGTATCACCCCACACACAAATCTTAAAGTGCAGTCGGTCCGCGACCCGGCCGTACGAAAATATAACAGATTTCACCAATCCCACTCCTGTTTCCACTCCCCTTTTGTAGACAGCGCCTCACGATTCATCCATCGGCACCGCCTCTTCTGTCGCCGCCGATTTTACAGATTTTTGCCGGCACGAAAAACCAGCCGCAGAAAAAAATGCAAGTGTCTGTATTTTTCCCCTCCCAGGTCATACCAATTATTTTACGAGCGATTACACTAATCGTTTTATGTAAAAGGGAAAAACATGTTGATCGCGTTGAAAATTGTAAAAAGAAATCTAGAAGGGTGCTATAACTGAAAGTGTTATTTCTGAAAATAAATTGGCCAACTCACATCAAACACCGTAATCGGATAAATCCATAGTGGTGGAAATAGAAGCGGGAACGATAAGGTCAGTCTCAAATAGTGAACTGAAGGACAAGGTTTATTGGATGTACACTGAAGAATTAGCAGGTTATTTACTGAACAGTGAGCTCCGCTGAGGAGGGGGAGCTGGCTCTAATTAATGGGGGCAACGCCTTCTCACAAAATTTCGCAAATATACACCCATTATTTAATAAATAATTAAAACTAGACTTACGTACGGACGAAGTAACAGTGAGTGGACGGGCCCGCAATTCAAATTTGATTTTACTCCGTATATCATATTCGTACTAAGTGCGCCCGCGACGAAACGTATGTTTCTTAAAAGAATGAAGAAGAGAGAACCTCTCAAATATATATTCCTCGAGCGATTTTGAAGCGACACGTAAAAAATACCTGAAAATGTCTTTCCTTCGAGTTTGAACAACTTTGAAAATACGATGTATCGTTAAAGACAAAATTGGTGTAGCAATGTGTCGGTTCTTAATCGCATTACCATTCCCCTAGCCATTCAATCGGGCTTTGAACTTGATTCATCTTTTCAGTCAGTGTCGGCTACTTTGATTGCAGAGAGTCGCCGCTTAACGACAGCAAACTCGGAGATGAAGAGGTGGCGGAACGCCGAAGGGACCAATATTTGACAATCAGGATCCGAAAGGTCTCTTCCGTGTACGATCATTAAAATTTCAGACGTTTGAAAATCGCTATCCGGAGATGAAAGAATGTTTTGGAACGAAAAAATGTTTAACTTTTCGTCACGCACTCGAATATCTTCTCCGAATAATGAGGGCTCTAAACGGCTTCAGAACATCAAAAACTGTTTCTGTTGTCAAGACAAGAGGACAAAGTCTCTCACTATTTGGTGCATAGTGCATGCAAAAATAACGCAAATTATACTTGTTTTATGTACTCAAATTTATCAGTTTCAGTTGTCTTTCTGACGGTAAAAAACTGTTAATGGGACAATAAATCAGAAAAAAAGAAGAAGAAGCGTTGAGATATAAGAATATCGAAACATTTTGAATAATGAGTCAAGATACGGCTTAATTTAGCCGCTAAAAGTGAGTTATCGCTATTATTATTGCAAAATAAACTCGGCTTTATTCGGGGCAGATTAAAACAAACGAGGGAAGGTAATAAAATAAGCCAGATAAAAATAGGGCACAGTCCGATATGAAATTGCTGAATGACCTATGTTCAATCTTAACACCGCAGCGTACTAAAATAATTATTTAACATTAAATTAAATATTTAATTTCGGAACTAATAATTAAAGCGAGAAAATAATTTATTGTGTTCGGAACATCATCTGTTAAATCTTATATTTCCGATAATACTCGTGGGCTCGTCGATATTATTCATTAAGTCAGGCATATTTTCCTCGCGTTATAACAGCAACAGAAACACTCGTACACTAAGGATTGACAGGGATAACTTATCCATTAGTGGGCAAACTTAATGGATTATAAATAGATGTCGATATTAACATAATCGAACTTTTCATCAGTTCTGAAAACTTCACCACAGCTTTCTTTTTCCTTTAATAATACATCCGTGTATTTTACAAAAGCACACCCAAAGATACATGTATCCAGGTCACATATGTGTCTCTAATTAAAATTATTATACATATACTATATATATATATATATATATATATATATATATATATATATATATATATATGAACTAATACTATCTAGCATAGGAGCAAATAAGTGTGTTATAATGTCACAATGTATTACAAAAGGAAATAAAACGATAAATTTGTCTTCAAAATAAAAGTATTGTGAAGTCTTTCAAAATTTCTCAATAAAACATCTACATCAAAGAGTTTATCATTCTTAATCCTTAAATGTGTAAAGAATTTGGAAATATCGATCCAAAATTAACCCTTCCTTTTTTCCATTATCGGTAGTCCAATTCTAATTGCAAAGGGAGAAAGTAGCTCAAACGTCTCCCCAGGTGTTAAGTTTTTTCTGGTGTTGATTGTATCCAGAGTCATTGGCATAGTTTCTTTTTATCGATTTTTTTCCTATAGCTTTATCTTTCCATTTTTATGTTATAAAAACAGTGTTGGTGACCTCATTGTAAATCAGAATTATCGAGCCGGGTGCCGGGAACAGATGGGTGCGATGTACAAAATTTTGGGTGAGTAGGAACCAAATTGCTAGAAAACGACCCTGAGTTCATGAATAGCTAATAAGCACTAATATAAAAGTTAATTTGATTTATTTTTTAATTTGATCACCCTGGTTATGTTTTTGTGCTCTGTGATTGGACACGTTTCGACTTTCAGTTTCTGACATCCTGTCATAGACCGGCTAACCTGTCTAACTAATGAGAACAGAAGGAAGACGAAAAAGAAGAGAACCGTCTTCTTGATGATTCATATGGTCATATGTTATAGATAAGGACTCGAAGGGTTTTTATGGATACTAATAATCTGGCTGTTTTATAATTCATTACATTAAATTGAATAGTGTAGAACAGCTGTCGGGCACTAATATTCCGCTAGTATTAGAGCGACATACTTCACATCACATCAATCCTGATTAATCCCTACGAATATTAGTGATTCGCAGATTAACCCTCCTACCATTCAGCCATGATACAATTGATAAGATTTGCTTTCTGGTCTGGGCAGTCGACTAGATTCGTGTTCCATCTTCATTTTTTTATAATCCGTTAATAATAACAATGATAATAACAACAAATGATGACATCATTCATCTTTTAGTATTATCCAATTCGACTAAATATAGTATTAAAACGAAAAACTAAAGTAAGGGATCAGAGATTGTAAATTACTCGGTTAAGTCATGATGATGAAACATTGAATATATCAAGTAGAGAAAACGAGGTATAAATCACTAGATATTGTGTTGCAGGGCTCATTTTACTGCTAGCAGTTGTCTGCGACAGCTTTCCGAATGCCTACCAGAGGGGACCGAGATGCAAAGATGGGGACAAAATAGAGATTGAAGGCGGAGACTGCAGGGAATATTATGCTTGCAAGCGCGGAAAAAAAGAATTGAGAAGATGTGATGAAAATTCATTGTTCGACCCGCATAAGAAAAAGTGCACAGATACATATCGCTGTCCTAAGCACGAGGAGACGACCACTCCACGAAATATTGGCACTACTATGAAAACAACGACTATTACACCAATACCAACAACCCACAGTACAACAACCTCGAAACCAACTGGTACTACCGGGAAAACAACGACTATAAAACCAACATCAACAACCAACAGTGCAACGTCAACCCCGAAACCAACTGGTACTACCGGGAAAACAACGACTATAAAACCAACATCAACAACCAACAGTGCAACGTCAACCCCGAAACCAACTGGTACTACCGGGAAAACAACGACTATAAAACCAACATCAACAACCAACAGTGCAACGTCAACCCCGAAACCAACTGGTACTACCGGGAAAACAACGACTATAAAACCAACATCAACAACCAACAGTGCAACGTCAACCCCGAAACCAACTGGTACTACCGGAAAACAACGACTATAAAACCAACATCGACAACCAACAGTGCAACGTCAACCCCGAAACCAACTGGTACTACCGGGAAAACAACGACTATAAAACCAACATCGACAACCAACAGTGCAACGTCAACCCCGAAACCAACTGGTACTACCGGGAAAACAACGACTATAAAACCAACATCGACAACCAACAGTGCAACGTCAACCCCGAAACCAACTGGTACTACCGGGAAAACAACGACTATAAAACCAACATCGACAACCCCCAGTGCAACGTCAACCCCGAAACCAACTGGTACTACCGGGAAAACAACGACTATAAAACCAACATCCCAACAGCCCCATAGTGCAACGTCCAACCCCGAAACCAACTGGTACTACCGGGAAAACAACGACTATAAAACCAACATCGACAACCAACAGTGCAACGTCAACCCCAAACTGGGTACTTACCGGAAAACCAACGACTATAAAACCAACATCGACAACCCCCAGTGCAACGTCAACCCCGAAACCAACTGGTACTACCGGGAAAACAACGACTATAAAACCAACATCGACAACCCCCAGTGCAACGTCAACCCCGAAACCAACTGGTACTACCGGGAAAACAACGACTATAAAACCAACATCGACAACCCCCAGCGCAACGTCAACCCCGAAACCAACTGGTACTACCGGGAAAACAACGACTATAAAACCAACATCGACAACCAACAGTTTTAACGTCAACCCCGAAACCAACTGGTACTACCGGGAAAACAACGACTATAAAACCAACATCGACAACCCCCAGCGCAACGTCAACCCCGAAACCAACTGGTACTACCGGGAAAACAACCTCTATTAAGCCAATAACGTCAACCACGAAACCAACTGGTACTACCGGGAAAACAACGACTATTAAACCAACATCGACAACCCCCAGCACAACGTCAACCCCGAAACCAACTGGTACTACCGGGAAAACAACCTCTGTTAAGCCAATAACGTCAACCATGAAACCAACTGGTACTACCGGGAAAACAACGACTATTAAACCAACATCGACAACCCCCAGCGCAACGTCAACCCCGAAACCAACTGGTACTACCGGGAAAACAACCTCTATTAAGCCAATAACGTCAACCACGAAACCAACTGGTACTACCGGGAAAACAACGACTATTAAACCAACATCGACAACCCCCAGCGCAACGTCAACCCCGAAACCAACTGGTACTACCGGGAAAACAACCTCTATTAAGCCAATAACGTCAACCACGAAACCAACTGGTACTACCGGGAAATCAACGACTATTAAACCAATATCGACAACCCCCAGCGCAACGTCAACCCCGAAACCAACTGGTACTACCGGGAAAACAACCTCTATTAAGCCAATAACGTCAACCACGAAACCAACTGGTACTACCGGGAAAACAACCTCTATTAAGCCAATAACGTCAACCCCGAAACCAACTGGTACTACCGGGAAAACAACCTCTATTAAGCCAATAACGTCAACCACGAAACCAACTGGTACTACCGGGAAAACAACGACTATTAAACCAACGCCCACAACCCGCAAAACAACAACAACAACTACCGGTACTGCTGGCATGACTACCATGGACGGTTTGTATGAGACAACTGAGTGCACTGGGGAGGATGCAGTGACACCTTCTACGGATAATTTTGACAAGGATTCCACAACTGAATGCACCGATGAGGATGATGTGACTAATACTGTCCGTGGGGACAGTAAATTATAGGTTCTCGGTTGTTCATTTTTAGAATAAACACTAATCCAGTTTCTCCATTCATTAATCTTCTGCCTCATGAGATTTCGCTACGAATGCTACTTATTATTTGTATCTCTCTGTTACAATATAACTATCACTGGCCTATGGTATCTATATACACCCTTTCATTCTTTCATAGTTATTTTACTTATATCAGACAGAAAAGTCCAACTTCTAAAACGACCCTATTCAAGAATAAAGATGGCCGTTAATAAAATTATGTCAGTAGTTAGCATACTATGCCTGCTTTGAATAAATATATGGATATATTTGTTAATATGCTTGATTCTTTGAAACTTTCCCTAACTAAAATAATATACGATTGTCTCCCTATTGTTTATTAAAATGGATAAAAGGAAAATGTCCATGGTTGTACTCCAAAGGATATCTCTGTGTTATTGTTCGGGGATTAAACCTTTCTAAACTTATATATATATATATATATATATATATATATATATATATATATATATTTTGTTATATTTATATATTCAGTGTTTGTTATTTAACCTTTATCTATACCTACTAGTGAATATATTTTCAATGAATGTGTTTGATTAGAAATATAAAGAGCAAGAAGCATATTCGAAATAACCAATATTTTAAAATTTTGAGAAATGTAATCATCAGTTAGGCTTTATTAAAATAAAATTAAACATTCCTAAATAAATAGCATTTTGTATGAATACATATTATGAGATAATTCTCATCCTGAGGAGCACACAGAATCTTATAATTCTTCATTCGCTTCCTCATTACTATTTACTAGGATAAGTTTAAATTAATGTATTAATGGCTTCATTGAATATCACTCTACGTTTGTCTCACGCTATAGTTATTCATTTTTATTACACCCAACCCCGATCTGAAAAAGCATAACATTGAACGATCAGGTTAAATTAATGTATTAGTTGTCGTGGTTTAAACAATGGAGTCAATGTAGAATCAATGGCGACTCCACAATGCGGGAAAAACTTGTTTTTCGTCGCAAATATACCTGATACTTCAAAACTTGCTATAAACTTTGTGCAACCCCCCCCCCCGGGGGGGACGTAAGAGTCTATTAAATATTTTAGTGCATCAAGAAATTATATAACAATAGTTGGAGGTTGATGCCATACAGTTTTAACTACGTTTGTTCGTTTTTTCCGAAACATTGAAAAATGTAAACGCGAGTCCCATTTCTTAGGTTTATTAATCCATAAATAAAAAATTTGCCGCATCAGAACATATGTTTGGTACCGTTCCAAATTTAGACGCAACATTTGTATCCATGTGAAATAACATTTAACTAAGGTCCTAGTCAAATTTTACTGTCTGCACTTTGAGTACAACATAATTAGTGCTATTATAAACAATTCTTATCCATTGCTTGATACTCCCCCTGCAAATTGCCCTTATTAATATATCAAGGTTAGGTAGGCAAATTGAATATGCCGGACCTATGACGAACTTCCGAAAGGCGAAAGAATCATCCTACCGTATGAAAAGTACCATTACAGAAGGCTTGACTTAATTGTATTCATACCCGTATGAAAAGAGACCTCTACTGTAAAGGACTTCATAACTTACTGTAGCCAACAAATTGACAATATACAAAGCTACATTGAAACCGACGTGAACATACAGTATCGAACTATTGGTATCCACCAAAACATCCGACGGATGATTTCTTCATCATTTCTTTAATTTATGAGTAAAGGGTGATGATATTCTACACTGACGGTTCCCTCGAGAACGTATTTCAAATTAAAAATACTCGTCGCTGTAAGATCAATCTCATATAACCACTAAACCAGCTTCCTCCGCCACCACTCTCTGATTTGGTCCTACTTCTTCAACCGATCGGTTGAGCAGTAACAATGCAGTCTGAATGCTCCTTCGGCAACCGACTTGCGTAGATGATCCTCTATGTCCATACCACCAGAACAGAATGGTGTTAACAGAATGCTACTGACGAAACCGTTCTAACGTAGAAAGAAACAATAAAGAGAGTAAGCGCTTAAATATACGTCGGATGGTAACAGGGAGTTTTGAACTTCCTTAAAGGCCACAAAGAGAAGGATCAACGCTTGCAGTAAGAGATACAGGATCGGTTATCTGGAACTTGTAACTAAACCATATACTGGCGAATTTTAATCTGAGATTATAAGGAAGAGATTTAGAAAACCACATTATTCAAAACGATGCTAATTCCAATTCCGAACTCACAATACCACTGCCCATTGGGTGTAATTTGTTTTTAAGTAAACCTAGTTTCAACATTGTGCAAGAAAATTATTCTTTAATATTTAATTAGATTTTATCTACATTTCAAAAGCATTGTCAAGTAGCACTGATACCCCTGTTTTTCCATTTTTCAAATTACTGTAATTACCGTTGCATTTTTTCTTTATTTATCATCGTTTTCGCTAGAGCTTTATCATTCCATATGTTTTGATATATATATATACTCGGAACATACACTGCCCCCTCATTATACAAATTATTTCCAGCCGTTTTCAAGCGCCAATAAAGCGATGCACACATTACACAGTAAGTAGATTTTCAAAAGTGATACTTATGTGCCTTATACTTACCCTAACCTAGAGTGGATTTACATGCTCGGCCCAGAATTTTTAATGCTTGTTTACAGTAAACTTGACTTATGAATACCGATATATTTTAATCTTCGATGTAAATTCGTGATAAACAGTGGCGGTTTAGGGAAACACAAATTTCCGTAGATTAATTGTCTCACTTACGTTTTTTACTTTCCAGTTTAATCCTATCAACTTAGGCTCACTAAACGGAGCATTATTATCAAAGGTTGACTATTTATGATGTCTCATACAGAGAACATACCTCTTAAAGGGGTCAAAGAGTGTCTCTATCTCTATTGCGATCTTCTTTCTCCACACGATAGTTAAGATAGCGAAGATATTTTCTACAAAATTTATATTATCCGCATTCTTTGGCTAGTTGCTGTGGTTCTTTGGCTAATTACTGCCGTCTGCTATTGCTATCGAAGGCCCCACGGGCCGAAGGCGAGCACCCCTTCTACCAGCACCGAGCCCCCGGGCCCGTTCTGCATTGAGGGCGACACACAGCAAATAAAGAGGAGCAACTGCTACCTCTACGTCCTTTGTGCGGACGGAAGATTCATCATCCAGCAATGTCCGTCCGGCACTTTATACAATCCGAGTGAGGAGAAATGCACCGAGAACTTTGTCTGCAGGAAAAATCAATTAGATTAAGTTTCATCTACTGCACGCCCAACAGAATCCAACCTCCACACTGCACAATCAATATATTTCTTGTATATGCCGTATTTTAATGTTACTTCCGGCGACAAAAGTTAGTTATTGTTATTGTACAATGATGTGATGTATAGGAACAATAAACATTTTTTTTCTGTATATTTATATTAATAAACACTTGGAACTTTTAAACTCCATCTTATTTCACGGCATCAATTGTCGACCCGATATTGTTCGGGCGATAAAGTCTTGGCGATTGCGCTTACCTAAATTTCAAGTCTGCGCGGTTGAAGTAACTTGCAGTTTTCTGGCCGAACATAGTCCTCCAACTCAGTTTCTCCGCACGCGGAGACAACTCAATTCAGGAAATAACTGAATTCATAAAATATACATTTCACAATTCACGACTTTAATTTTTAAAAATAAATTGTTTTTAAAAACGACCAAAATGAAATATCGCATATTTAACCCACTGTTAATTACAAATTGACAGGGAGTAAGCCGAGTTAACTCAGTAAATGGCTAATGGTTAAATGAGCTTTCTCGTGGCGATCAACGCAATAATGAACTGAACTAATTTCATGTTATTATCCCTATAATCGATACAGTACCGATATTCTCAGTGATACAAAGTGAATTATATAATCAAATGAATATATATATATAAGGAACATTATTCCATTCAATAATCCTATTTCTCTCCTGACACTTTGAAGTTATGCTGCTGTCGATGGTGATGGAACAAAGGATAGGAAAAATAAGTCCTTTTTTAAGTTTTTTAAAGTGATCTCTGTCTCGCCGAAAATAACTGACGTGTAAATATAATGAGGTTGAAATGTGTCCGCCTACAGGAATAATGTTTCTGCATGAGTATTTACATTCAATTTCAACACAATTCTGACAATTGTAACCGCGTACTATTGTACTTATCCGCCACCGGTTACACGTGGCGGCGGTTTATATTGCCCGGATGAAAAACTTTATTTTCCGGGACCGATAGTAAAATTCAGAGCGAGCTAAAGGGGCGCCAATCATTTTAGGTGGGCCCGCGTAAGGGTCGGTGGCTGGTAAGGCGGATGGTGGCTAATAAACAAGAGTGTAAAACCCGGTCGGTTCCTAATCAGACGGATGCTCTTTGGCGCTTGTATAAAACGGCGCAAATGTAACGCAGGAAGAAGTAATGAAACATGGCGCCGTAAAAAAACGGGGGGATACGATGTGCGGGTAAATTGTGTAATCGATAGTGACAGGCTATTAAATCGATCATTCTTCCTTCGCTTCGACAATCCGAGCTGCTAATTTGGATAATGTACGAGGTGAAGATTTTTTTAAAACTATTTTATTGCCACAACTGTAAAATACAATCAACGAGATTAATATTAAAGTGGCACTGGCAACAAGTGGGGAGAACCTCACTGGCTTGCCCACTTCTTTTAAATTCTATTTACTTCCCCTGTCTCTAAGGAAAATTTAGGATATTTACAAGGTTAACGTGTTGTAAGCTCAAAATTGTAACGAAACCAACTCAGAAGACTCTCATCTAAGCGTTTTTTTCTAATTTGCTTGGAATGGCACCACGAAATTGTCTACCGCCGGCGTACGTCGAATTAGGTCCAAGTCGAGGAGTTTCAGAATCTCCGATGGAAATTTCGAGATAACCGGAGACACCGAATAATAATGTTTTTAGAAAGGCCCGAAGGGGTGTTTGAGAGAGAGAGAGAGAGGAGAGAGAGAGAGGAGAGGGAGAGAGAGAGAAAGAGAGAGAGAGACTGGCTCCGAGTGTCAATATTTGTATAGTTAGAGATGATGAAGGAGTAGCCCGAGTTCGTCTTTTGACATCCTAATCATCATAGTCCCCCGCTCCATCTTCCCACCCACTTGGTTCCGTCAACTCAAAACGCTTCGCCACCCCCATCACCAGACGCTTTCATTAAATTTCCATTAAATTTGTTTAGACACCGAGACAAGAACAATTACTCGAGGCAAATACTCCCGCTACCAAATACCTCCTTCATTCTGCCCCAGAAGACTTTCTCGAAAGGCCCTCTCTCGCGACTGATATTACGTTCCGGGAGTTTCAAGAAACTAGAGTTCGGACCGGTTATAAATTAAGAAATTATTTTTTCATCCGATATCGGCAGAGGGTTGACTACGACTAAATCGACAAGGCCGGACTCCTCAAACACGCTTCAGTATTCAACAGAAAAACAAGACAGAAATTAATAAAGATGCAAAGATGTCGATTGTAAAACAAAGACTAACAAATCAATACTAAATTCAGGAGTGAAGCGATGTCCCGAAGAAAATTCAGCTCAAATGAAGTGAACAATTGAAAGTATAAACGGGGCAACTTTATACAAAGTACCTATATAAAAAATTGTTGGTCGAACCTAACGATATGGGAAAAGTTCAGAGTCGAAACACAAATCTGAACATAGTACGTCGATAACGAACATTATAAACCAAAAATTGCCCTCCCAATTTTCCAATAATCATGGACACGTCGAAATCGGAAATTGACTGCCCATTTCTGGCAATTTTATGGACCGGCAGGCCCCGAAAATTATATTCTATTACATATCTCGCTAAATTGAAAACAAATCTGTCGCTGCCGGTAATCATGCAACGAGAGTGGAAATGTTTTTATCGGATAGCGATAGTACGGAAGTGAAATTTCGGGAATACTGTCAATGTATATTACATATCTCCATAATATGGAGAATTAAATCACGCAGACATTTCCTTCCCGTATCGCGCCGATCGGGAAGCGCCTACAGTTCTGTAGTTGTCCGGGGTGTCGATTCGTGTAATTTCGAAACGGCAACGGCTCTAAAAGGAAGCGATGAGCGTTTACGAAGAATTACATCCCATATCGATTATCCAGAATATCGAAAACACCGCCGTATTGCAAGTGCGGTGATTTTGTCAAATAATTGTATCAGCTCTAGAATGGCCGACCTTCGGAGATAGGCTCAATAATAACGCGACGGCCGCTGGTCCCGTCGCGATCGGTATCGAAAATGCCCAGCCGAAGGGCAGGAACCGGAGATTGCACGTCGATTGTTACAATCGGGGCGAAATAACGTTAGGCCTGAGATCGTCAAACGCTCGAGTCGGCCGCGATCGTGCCACGCAATTAATTTCCACCAGCCGAATCGACATGAGCTCGAATTCGATTCTCCCGTGGTTCGTAGTCTGCTGTTTGGCCGCACGCGGCTTCGCTCAGTTTTCCAAGAAATTCACGGTTAAGTCTCGTTCAATTATTAAACTTAGTTTACTCGATTTAAGTTGTTGAATTTATTTATGTATTGTCGCTCGGTTCAGGGTCCGTACGAGATAATTGTAAGGGGCTGGACAAATGCGACAACGAGGGTACCCGTACTATTCTCATCGAGAGCAACAAATTACGTAGGTACAACAGGACGGTATCGATATACAGCTCGAATATATTCATTGGACACCAACTCACAGACAAAGACACAAAGGTGAATACCTTGTTTATTTCAAACGCTTATATTTCCAACACATTATATTAGAATATTTATTAGAGAATTTGTTCTTCACCGCTATCTATACTATAATAGTTTTGGAATGCTATTGACAATGTAGATATCTTAAATAGCGTGGGTTCGCGGTGTTTCTCTCTCCTCTCGCTGGTTTGGTCTTTTGCTAGACCGGTTTCGTCCGCTCGCCATCTTCACTAGCGGTGTTAGTCACTGTTGACACTTTAGTCAGAACCTAATAGTTGTGACCAGTTGTCTGATCAAATTGATCAAATATATATTTGACCGATAGTCCGACAAAGACTTAAGCCTATAAATAAAAATAAGACTAACAACATCCCCCAAAAACACAATAATAAGACACATATATATACACACGACTAACAAGACGACCCCCACAGTACAAGTGAAAGTAACAGTGAGGGTGCCCGAAAAACATCCAAAGTGCCAACGGTGACTAACACCGCTACTGAAGATGGCGAGCAACCGAAACCGGTCTAGCAAAAGACCAAACCGGCGAGAGGAGACAGAAACACCACGAACCCACGGTATTCCAACCCCTCGCAGACCACAAAACAGGTATATCAAACTATACCTTAAATAGATTTAGACCAATGCTCGCGTTAACCAACTGCTCGTATCCATTTTCTAGTTGATCGCAGCCCTCGCCGTGTTCGGCAACGGGGGTTGGCGGAAGAACTATTTCAAATTGACGGTCGGCGGTATCTGTTCCAGCCTGATCAAATACGTGCCCAAACTGACAACTCAAATATTCAACAAGCTCGGAATCGAAGGATGCCCGATACCGATGGTAAATCGTAATCTGTTTACACCATCCCCACTCGCATGGGGGTATATTCACATAGACGTATCACGGCACTGTACCGTTCCCGAGTTTAAACCCGAGTTCAAAATTCCGGCTATTATAATCTTCGCAACTGGCGAAATCTGGCTTCATTTCACCCCGTTACGAGATTTAGGCCTCGCACCCGAGGAGTCACGACAGACGGAAATGGAGCAAATTGCAGACGCCCTCTTGAGGTGCCGGATTAAAGTCGAGTCGAAAGTTTCGGGAGCTTAGCAGAGCTTAGCGGCAAGCCGCACACGGTAGGCCAGACAACATTTCTGGCATACGTCCAAACTAATTCCCAGACTGGAGTCTGTCCCGAGTACATTCTCATTAATCCGTATGAAACGTACCGCAATTAGCCTAGACAAAGACCATAAGGAAGGAGCAAGCTGCATAGCTCCGACATTACGCGTATTTTATTTTCCTTAAATTACAGAGCAATCGTATTTACAATATACAAATATTGGTTAATATCTGTAACATAACCATAACATAATGAAAATATCATCAATCCTAACGATTCTATTTTTTTTCACACGCCTCTCTGACCCTACTTTTTACTAATTCAACTCAGCTACCGGTGAGACATACATTTTAGATATCCTCGTCCGTGCAATTGTGCACGGTTAGTGATATTATAACTGTATATAATTCCTCTATTCTACAAAAGTGACTACCGCCCATCCCCAGCTCTTATCCGGACGGTCTTGGATCGGCAGAGGCAGTGCTGATGGGATGCTACTCGTGTGACTTCCTCGAAGCCGACGCTGAATAGCGGGCCGACCGAATAAAGTTGAGCTGTGCAGTGCGTAATAGTGCTCACTAACTAATTAGGCCAACACAGAACGTAGTATTTGGTGTAGGCACTGATAACCGGCGAACGTGTTATCGTATTACGGTGTTATATTGATAGAGTGACCTTACAGCCACAAATGAAACCCTATTTCTGCACATACAATAATTTATATCACGATTAGTGGTAATATTCAATGAAAACCATTGCATTATCTGTTCCACTACAATAATTTGTGTAGTGGTAGTAGATATTCTATTTGATAATCAGATAATTAGCTGATACTCTCCCGAAAAGTGATAATGTAAATATTTGTTGTATACAAATAATTCGTATACTCCTTTTATATTCCGCAGGGCAATTACACTTGCGATAATCTGATATTGACTATGGATTCGAAATGGCCGGAAATCCCGTACAACAAATACATGGCAGACTTCTCTTTCAGTCACAAGGGAACCATCACCGGATGCAAGCGGCTGTACATGGATGTTATTCCGAAATCTGGCAAAAACTGAACCTAATTATGTAAAACGAGCATTATTTTCGAAATATAGATGACGCAGAAATTATTGATTCCTACGTAAAATCCTGTACGCGATAGCCTGTAATATCATCAGTCAATTAGTTGGCCCGAAATTAGTAGAATGGCCGATAGAATTTCGTTAGTAGTTTAGAGTATATGTAAGCTATTAAATAGATACTCATTTTCCCTAGTAGGCAAATTACGTATTATCAATTTTCTGTTTCCAGCCGCCCATTTGGTCTAAAGCTAGACAGTGTTACTGTCTTCTCAATCTATTAGCACTATTGGGCGTTGCCATTCACCACGCTACTGGCGATGAAGAGAGACCAGAACCGTGGCTATAGGAAACAGGACATGTAATGAGTGATAATATATGCGCTATGATTTTGTCCGACTTACGAACGGAGCACTTAGGTTCGTGCAATCCCGGACGGCTTGCCTTTCGCTGTTCTCTCCTAACCGAGCCCATTTCGCCATATTAGAACAACGATCTCAGGTGGTCACTTTCTCCACCAACCTATAATACTCAGACTGAGTAACCTTTCCATTTCCGCGGACCGTTGTATTTAACCAAGTACAGCTAGCACGGATATATTTCAGAGAATTATATATTTTTATGTACAATGTTGATTTAAAAAATTGCGCTAGTGTAGCTTCTTATTTACTTATTGTTTGTATACCTCATTCCAACCTAGTTTTGGCCTGCATGAACGTATATGATATTGGAGACCTTGATGACAGAGAATCTAGGAATTTGTTAAAGTTTTTTATGGGAGCGGACATATGTACATACCCATCATTTTAAGAAAATATTAAACAATTTAATACCGAAATAAGCAATGGCGAAATGCAAGAAACTGTGTTACAAGGAATATTTTCGTTCATGTTTCTATCCCTCGGCTAAAGCGCACTTGTAAATTAGCGCCAACGCGACTTTCCTCACTCCCAGAGATTAACTCTGTTTAATGTCTCACGTTTCTTACATTCGAAAACTAAGAGAGACCATTCTTCTTCACTTGCCGGACGAATTTTTTGTGAGAATTAAGGACACAATACAGACTCTGTTCAATAGCTGCTTAATCTCTTAGGGCTTCAGACATGCTTCTTACAGTTGGTTGATTTTTTGCGAATTTTAATTTTCTCCCTGTGAAGAAGACCTTTTGTCTTGAGTGAAGAGCTGCATTGTAGCATATAGGCTGTTACTTCACTATAGGTTTACGGAAGGCATGCGTAGGTTTCTGGTCACCAGAGTCTACAATTATATTCAGGCTATTCTTCGGCAAAATAGAATAGATCAGGACCTTCTTCATTTAGTTTTGGATTATCCTAACAGTGTTAGATGTGAACGTAGAAAAGACAAGTACTGAATCACGCGATGCCTGACTGACAGTAGCTTATGGGATTTAGTTGCAATCTTCAAACTTTGACACTTGGGCGCTTTTGATTTCATGTCTTATTATTGTGTTTTTGCGGGATGTTTTTTGTCTTATTTGTATTAATTGGCTTAAATATTTGTCGGATTATCGCTCAATTATATATTTGATCAGACAACTGGTCACAACTATTAGGTTCTGATTTCCAAATATATGACAGAAAAATTGGTAAAAATGTGGTATTGTGTATTTACGATCATGAAAGTTTTCCTGTTGATCCAAAATTTATTGAAAAAAGTTTATTTTTAGCACTCTAGTTAATCGGTACAAGTGCAACCAACGAACTTAGTTAAGTACATTTCCGCCACACACTCAGGGGGCGCTAGTTTGTCGGTAAAAGTGTACCCAACGAACTTTAGTTAAGTACATTTCCGCACCACCCTCAAGGGGCGCTAGTTTATCGGTAAAAGTGTACCCAACGAACTTTAGTTAAGTACATTTCCGCACCACCCTCAAGGGGCGCTAGTTTATCGGTACAAGTGTACCCAACGAACTTTAGTTAAGTACATTTCCGCACCACCCTCAGTGGGGCGCTAGTTTATCGGTGCAAGTGTACCCAACGAACTTTAGTTAAGTACATTTCCGCACCACCCTCAAGGGGCGCTAGTTTATCGGTGCAAGTGTACCCAACGAACTTTAGTTAAGTACATTTCCGCACCACCCTCAAGGGGGCGCTAGTTTATCGGTGCAAGTGTACCCAACGAACTTTAGTTAAGTACATTTCCGCACCACCCTCAAGGGGGCGCTAGTTTATCGGTGCAAGTGTACCCAACGAACTTTAGTTATACATTTCCGCACCACCCTCAAGGGGCGCTAGTTTATCGGTGCAAGTGTACCCAACGAACTTTAGTTAAGTACATTTCCGCACCACCCTCAAGGGGGCGCTAGTTTATCGGTGCAAGTGTACCCAACGAACTTTAGTTAAGTACATTTCCGCACCACCCTCAAGGGGCGCTAGTTTATCTATATCTAATAATTATTATTTAAAGAGAAAGCAAAACTTTTATAATCGTAAATACACAATACCAGATAGGTTTCCTGTCATATATTTGGAAGTCTGGACCTAATAGTTGTGACCAGTTGTGTGATCAAATATATATTTGTCCAATAATTCGACAAAGACTTTAGCCGATTTATAAAATCCTCCTAACCCAAATAAGACATACAACATCCCCCAAAAACACAATAACAAGAAACATATATATACACACACAACAGAACAGGTATTCTAAAGTAATATAATTTCCCTTTCTTCCGTAAAATACAATGAAGAGAAAATTGGAAGCTATCTTGTTCTCATGAAGAGGATTTTATAAGATAAGAGACGGGGATGAAGTAGATTAGTGCAGAAGAATGTGGAGGAAATGCCGAGAGGAAATTCCAGTCTATGACGTCATGCAATACTGAGAGGATTCCTATTACATGCACTGTGCAATGAACCAAAAGTAAATACGACGCTTTGAGCTGTCCTTGAAGACGCAATATTTAAATTTAAAAATAATTATTCGTGAAAAAATTATTTGTATTGTTAAAGAACGCGTAGATTTCGGGAGGGGAGAGGTCTAGGGCGGTCCATGAACTTGACCCCTTGGGATATTGCCCACAGTGAGGATTTAATTTTAAACCGGCTCGAACTTAAATGTCAAGACCTCGGTTTTACCGACCAATATGACAGGTGGGGAAGGGGAGGGGGCAGGTACAATTAGCGCCAAGGTACAAGCGCGGCCTCACCGCCCGTTCAATCATTTCTGGCGTCGAAAGCGATCGGTCTCAGATCTGAGTGCTCTATTGGCGAGGAGCGGGGAAATGAGAGGAGGGAGGGAGGGAGGGAGAGGGTGAAGGAGCGAGAGAGGGAGGGACTGGAGTGAAAGTGTTTCATTATACACTCTTAGGCACAAATCATAAAGAAATAATAGTCCCCCATCGTGGCGGAATTTCTGTCGCAAATCGTGCACGTGCGATGATATTGATTCACATTATCTGCGATCTGAACGCGGGCACAGTGCGCCAGAACGCGAAGAATTTTATCAGCAGTAAATTACCACGAGGGACGCCGGATTTACAGCTCTGTTTTTCAAACAATCCACGACCCCATATTCATTTGTCAAGCGCGAAGAGCGCGCCTTAATTGTTCGTATTCAAAAAAATTATACCGCATCCGGCATAAAAAATACGTTGATAACGGGAATTATTTTCTCAAAAGTGAGAACACCTCTGTAAGTCATTTCCACCGGAGGTTCGCGAAGTTTTGACACCAAAAAGTGTAATTCTTTAATACTGTATTTATTAATTCCAATTGCAAACATGAGCACTATGCGCGTTTTGCGTCATACTATGTTTTGTTTTGGATCGTTTTGTTGAGTTTATTTTCTTCCGATACTGCCTTTCACTTATGATTTGACTTATGACAACTAGAGTAGCGTTATGGGTGCGTAAAGCGCCTTGTTCCAGTTATACAGCGGAATATACATGCTTTTGCCTTCTCTCCAATCTTGCAAAATATTTAATGCACATATAAATATTGTTAACTGAACTGTAGACCATTTGGAGGTCATTTGATACATTGATAAATTTCTAGATAAGAAACAGACTCATTTGCATACATTGTCTCATATGTTAATGTTTTCTTCCGTTTTTTAAAGATTCGAAAATATTTTTTCCCCAATACGGGTGCAATTATGATTAACCGTTTGCGCCCAAAAGCTAGATTAGATTATCTGTTGCAGTGGTTTAATTAAGCCGCCATCTTATGTAAAAGAACTGCGCTTACTTCATGAAGAAAGTGAGCGAACGCGGGAAGAAAAGCAGAAGAAAATTTCCAACCGCGTTTTGTTTTCTGAAGAACCGAGGGGCGTTTAAAGTCGGATAAGGTAGGGCGCACACGAAGTGACAGGATAACGATATTTATGGAGACATTATTGTTATTGCCCCATCAATTGTTGACATCGAAAAGCCCGTTTTAAACCGCTTTTTGTTTACTTTTAAGGCTGAACAAAGTACGTACTTGAAACGACGTGCGTCGAAACGGGCTGAAAGTCATTTCGATAAGCGAAATAATCGCGAAGGGCTGTCACAGCTTTTCATCACAAACACTCTGGTAATCGAATATTTTAAAAGTTTAAATAGCCCGCCTTTAGATAAACAGAGGAAATATCGGCTAGTATTGGACAGAAATTTATAACAATACGTTCCAATAACCAGATATAATAACATGTTTTTGCTGCATTTTAAGTATCATAAATTAAATCCGTTCGAAGGTTATCGGTTAGAACAAACTTACATAAAATATTAAACCGGGAATTCGCAGATTACAGTCTGCGCAATAATTCTGGTAACAAATTACCTGTGATAAAACAGATCGGGACCGTCCCATTTGCTGATGGTTCGGATCGATTACATACAATCTCCGATCGGGGAAAATGAAAATTGACCAATTCGTATAAATTGGCGGCACTTTATCCCATCGTTGGTCGGGGATCCCGTCCTCGCCCATCGAACTGCCTTAGTTAGGGGATTAGGCGGCAGAAACCTGTTCTTTGGACGGTATTGTTAATCCCCGGATAATTATCTTGCCTGTTTACGGTCTAGGATTTCCAGAATGTTCCAGAAGGTGGATATACTCGCGATAAGCGGGCATTCCTGTGGCCTCTGATAAGAGACCTCTCGACGACTTGGCCAGTTGCTAGGTGACGCGCATTTTTGTAATATTTCATTCGATTCAGCCAATAACAGTAATACAGTTCTCTGTAATATACTTTTTTGAGTTGACGCTGTCTTCAAATAGCATTCCGTCAGTAAATTAGTGAGGCACTATAACTCTGGCACTGTTACCGAAGGGGCTAGATAACAGTTAGTAGGGGACGCGCTCTAATAGCCGTAAGCCCCGACCATAATGACAGTAGGAAAGACCACCCCGACAAGAGACAGAAGATGCAAGATCGAAACCCTCGCGGCCCCTTGAGCGGCATCCTGAATTGACCGAAACTGTAGTAATTGTCATTCCCACCAAAGGATACCCTAAACCATCGAGCGCGAGGTACCGGAAAGTCGCGAGGGTATTTTTTATACTGGAAATTAAAACCTACCTAATACTTTTTAAAGTGTTTTTTTCTTCTTTGAATCCAATAAATTTATTGGATTGCCGACCCCTGCCGCAGGCGAAGAACATGTTTGAATACACGAACTAGAAACCTGTATCTATCGGGTCTAGTATAATAGGTAAGGAACCAAATGATAGTAAAGTTTTAGGGACTATTACTCAGTGTACTTATTCTCACTACAGCGCAGACTACTACCCCCATCTTAAACTGATATCAACCGAATATATGTACCTAGGATACAATTGTTTAACATCCTAAAAAATAAGAGAATCGAACGGCTCCCATGACAAATGGGACGGTTTTGAAACGGTGTCTCCTGAAATAAGTGTTCATCGTAAGAGCCACTTACTTTTCGGGACTTGGGGCTGCTGTTTAGCGATGGCGGTGAGGCCTGAGGAGGCCGCGCTGCCGAAGACTTCCGGTTTCGCGCCGGCTCGCCGGAAACCCTCCGCCCCTCTCTCGTTAGCGGTATCCGCCGCGGGTTGTAGAGGAATCTCAGCGCTGGGCCACGTTGACAGAACGGCAAAACGGACGCGGTTAGAGCGCCGAGTTAGTGCTGGGTGGTTCGAGCGCCGACTGCTCGGTGCAGTTGACTGAGCTCCGGTTCCAACCCAGTTAAGCTGGGAACTCTCTCAGCTGTTGGCTGACGACGGGGCCGCCGAATGTCAAGGACCAATATTTCTCCTACTCTCCTTTCTTGTACCGCCTCCTCCCTCCCGCCCAACCCCCCTCCTCTCAGATAGTCGGGCTTTTCGTCTCAAAGATCTGCAGGTTTTTAGCGTCGAGAAAATGTCCCGGCTTTTCAAAACGGCATTCGACCTCGGCTCTCAAGCGGATACACTAAGTGTCCAGATGACCGAATCACACTCCTCACCGTAGTGAGAACAAATACGCTGAGAAATAGGCCCCGAGACTCTACTATCATTTGCTAATACTATTATTTGATCTTAAGTTATACCCGATAAGGACAGGTATTTCATTTATTCAATTGTCATCGCACAATCCCGGACCCAAAGAGATACTCTCCGAAATATGCCGTGAGCTACCAACGTTGGAATGAAAGTCGCTCAATAAACTTACTGGATTCATTTAAAGAAGAAAACTAAGCTCCAGGTAGCTCGCGACCGAGACCTGTCCTAAGATATACGTGTTCAGTCATTAATGTTAATACGCGACTAGTGTTGAAAATAATGAAATGAAAATAAGCTACGATATATACAAGAATATATGATAGTTATATGTCGATACCTAAATAAAATATTAATACTGATTTACCATACCTTCTTGTTGGCAAGAGTTTGGTGATTCATAGCTTAGTTCATTATTTTTAGGTCCCATTAGTTTCCTCCAACTGGGCGACAAGCAGAGTCACTAAAAAGGCATCCGAAATTACCGCAATAGAACTCTGCCAGCCGACTGGAGAATATATTCCTCTTTTCATTTATTTACGGCTATCTAGTAAAACGCCGAAAAATTATTAAAGTTAGAATAATTTCAGTCAAGTTATCGAGAAGAAGAATGCAATGCGGTAGTTCATTGAAGTCTCTTAGTAAGAAAAGCATGTCCTGTTTCTAAAGTGATAGTCCCCATTCTCTTCTTCAAAATCTAAAATAATTTTACGTTTTATAAACAAATATCCATAATATTTTCACTCATTAATTTATTTACAATTCATTTAACCTTTATCTTCAACACTTTACTATTGGAGGAAGACGATATATATATATAATCCTAAATTAATTAGTACATGATTCTTATTCTACATCTACTACCGTTTAGTCAACTAAACGTGGGTTCATAAAAGTGGATGAGTCTTGGTGGCACAATATCTCATTTTTGGAATCGGGGTGAAAAACCGTCGGAGGTTTATCTAGAAGCGGGAGATTGTCACTGGAAACTGGATGGAAACGTTTCCAACAACACCGGTGCAACGCCCTCAGATAAGAACAGGTCGTGTGTGTGTGTGTGTGTGTGTGTGTGTGTGTGTGTGAGTGTGCGTGTGGGCCTCTGACTTTTATATACGAGCCGGAACAGATAGGGGCTGGCGAGGAGGGAATGATCGCATATCCCCGTCGAGAGCCGACGATGGGAGCCCCACACCCAGCCGTAGGTTGTTAGCGACCGACCGAAAACCCATTTATCATCCTTCGGACAACGTTTAGACAATGTCTATTCTTCTTCGTCTTTTCCCCCCTCACCATCACGGTGCTCGAAGGGAGCGGGAGACGTTAATGGACAGCGCACGTTATCGCGACGTCGCCCTCGATTTCGAGGAGGAAAACAGAGTCGATATTACGGAAATGGCCTTCGGGAAAAATATATTCAGGGAACTAAATCCGGCGTGGTTTCGCGTAATTTTTTCAGCTCCCGGTTAGAATAGTCGGCGGTCTAATTTATATGTCCAATGACGACATTGGCTCGAATGCTACAGTACAATGTGTGCCTCTAAACAGTTCGAGGAGAAACCCTTTCCTCTAACTCTTGGTCATCACCACATCTTCCTAAAAAAGCTTCGTTTTAAGAAGAAGAATAAATAAATTCTTCTGTTTTCCAGGACATACAATATTCTCAAAAACGTCCTTTCACTTGATCGATTACATCGGACGTTCACTTTATTTTCTTGGGTTCCGAGTTAGATCTCTGTAGTATATATTGCACATATAAATATATATTAAGAACTTTCAACAGTAAATGAAAGATTCACGCTTCAAGCAGATTGGAATTGTCTTAGATATATTGTCCACTGGGGAAGACAAGTGCCACTGAAAAATTTCTGGAGACTGAAATACGCCCCTAATTGGCCATTAAAATTAAACAGGTTCCGAGCGAGTCACTTTTCTATGGGTTAACTAAAGTAGTATGTTACATGGGGCGATTAAACCGTCAAATGTTATCCAACGTTTGACACCTGATGGATTTGGACCTGTTAGAGAGAAATTCACTCGTTAGATAGTTGGTTAAATATATTTTTTTTTCACAGAGAGAAATCAGACGTGCCTCTTCTATCCCCTAATCTGAATGGAGAATTTTCTTACAATATAAATTGTATGCATAAAATTAATTGGACTTTGTTGGACCACGCGATCATTTTCCTCGATACTTGTAAACTCTCGCTCGGCCATTGAAGGGAAGAGTGCCGTCCGAATTGGTTAGCGCGAATTCGCCGTTTACCGAAGAAGTGATAACAGGAGAGAAAAATCTGTTTACGAAAAAGTGATAACGTCGTTATGCAACAAATGTTTATCTTCCCACCTCTGTTCTGCACGCTGTGTCTACCCGGCGTAACAAATACCCTATGTATTCCGGTGCATATTTTCTGGTACAATGTAATTCCGCCTTTATTTTTCTACACCTTATTTTTTCTTTTGGGTCATTTATTCCCCCTAGTCTTCTTCTTGCAGATTGTTCTCTACAGTTGCTCAACCGAAGGTCGAATAAATTCAGGTATCCATTGCATTACTCTTACCCCTGGTCAGAGTACATTTAGACCGCCGGTTCACCGGCTTTTCTCGAGAAACATTCAATTCTATTGAATGTTATTCTGTTTACGATTACTTGTCTCTGTTTTTACAATGAAACACGCAATTCCCCCGAACTTATTCAAAGTTGACTTATGTCGAGTTTTCCAACAGGTGTCTATAATGGGCCAAACAATTGTCCCGCTTTTTTCGACTTGTGCTCTGCAGTATTCCATCCGGGTGTCTATATCGATCAGCCCTTTAAGGTCTAGATGAGACACCGAGATGGGGCCGGCGACCCCTCCCCCTAATGACGGCGGCCTCCTACACTGCACAAGCTTCTTTTTTTTCCTAAATTTTCTTCTGTCGCCCCACTTAATTTTCCAGCCCCTACTCCTCGGACCGCACAGATGAGGAAACGTCGGCGGAATATTTAAGGAGCACAAGCCATTAATTCGGCGTCCAGATTTTACGGCCCGGGACATAAAGCCCAAGTGACTTAACACTCTGGATTGTCCTTTAATATTTGTCATCTACAGGCGCTCCTAACGTCTCCTTAAGGTCTGTCTACTTAAAAATGTTAATTCTAGTACTTAATCTCCCATATGTGTTTAATATGAAATTTCAGAAATATGTTATGTTTTCATCAAATTTATGATTGATGTGATTAAGTCGATAAAGTACTCTGTGGCACAAGCCTTTCTACAAGGTGACAGCGTAGAATTTTGTTGCTAAAACATTCGGAAATACTCGTCGAGTAAGAAAACTTACATTGGCCAACATATCTTTTTTAAATTGTGTATAAAATACAAAAATATAACAATTTCGAAGAAAATTTTGCATCATCAATATAGAGAATTGGAAACGCAGGCTAATGTAGCAACTCCATGGACGTAAACTCCATGAAAAAAAAATTAATTTGAAATAAATTCATTTTTTTTAAATTTTCATTGTCTTATTAGAAAAATAAAGGAAAAAACTTAATTCGCACGCGTCTAAGTTGTTACGTTTGGATAAATGTAGCGAAGCAATGTAAACCTTGAAAAAATCATCAGCGCATTACTTGTTGAAAATATCGAGTTAATAAAAAAACAATGGCCACGGATCGATCGAATCAGTTTACTGGACCGTATCCAAGAATTCTTGCTATTAATAGTTCGCAATCGGGTTTTGCGCATCGGTTATTAAGGCAAGGTAGAAGATTAATTTCCGTCTGTCTTTGTTTTTGTTGTATAAATCTCTCGGTTGTTTCTCTGACAAAAGCTTTTGCGTGTTTCGCTACAAGAGAAACATAATACAAGCAGTAAAAATTCTATTTCGCGCAAACGCCGGTTGGTGAAGAGAACAGTATTTGCAAACGTTATGCGGGAAATTTATAAAATTTCATAACCAAATAAAAATTATTGAGCCTAAAACAATATGATTAATGTATTAAAATTAAGTGCGGGAACAGAGACCAACATTTATTTACATATTGCGAATAATAAGGCCAATGTATGGCGAAATATGTTTTGATCCATAGCCTTTATTCGAGAGCAAGTTCCTACTTTGATCGGTATAACTGGAGGTATGACCCCCATACCATTCGTGACTACACGAAAATAAACTTCGGAAACCGTTGAAAGGTACATTAATACCAATGAGTATTACTGTTATATGAGGGTTCACCAACCCCTTAAAGACAGGGCTCGACCGCCCTTTCCCTTCCGGCCCTTCGGGTATATAGGGCCTTTCACTCGACAATTTCCTTCATTTACAGTCCTGCAGCGACTCCAACAGGTAAGAACGAATTTTATACCTCATTTTAAGCAATTATTCTACACAAACTATACCTGATAGTCCGTACACAAAGTCATAGTTGAGTCCAAGGTAACAGTAATACCCATCTATAGATTGATATTCGTTATATTATACTAAATTTGTCATATATCTAATTTCAAGTTGGATTTGGGAAGAACCTCAGTTATCAGGGGTAACCCTCCTTTCTGGTCCTTCTGGTCCGATGATTGAAATAGTAAGGACATCCGAACGTTGGCTTCTGAACGCAGGGGCCGAACCCTGCTAACCGAGGGTCTTCCAACAGTATTACGCGATCTTTCCGGAATTTAGTTTTAATTCAAGTACGAAGTGACTCGCATTATTTTAGCAAACTGATAATTCAGTGTGCTCTGTGATTCAGAATGAATTATAGACGCGCGTTAACGCTGGGAGCGGTGTTGTGCCTTGTGGCGTTGGCTTCGGGCTACACGAGCGAGGAACCGGTCGATTGATATTCGTTATATTATACTAAATTTGTCATATATCTAATTTAAAGTTGACTATTATGTGCGGTCTATCTGTACCACGAAGCACCAATAATTTGGGAAAACCTCCGTTATCAAGGGTAACTCTCCTTTCTAGTCCTTCTAATCCGATGATAGAAACGGTAAGGACATACGAACGTTGGCTTCCGAACACAGAGGCCGACCCCTGCTAACCGAGGGTCGCTATTACGCGATTATGTCTCGCATTATTTTAGCAACAAACTGATAATTCAGTGTGCTTTGTGATTCAGAATGAATTATAGACGCGCGTTAACGCTGGTAGCGGTGTTGTGCCTGGTGGCGCTGTCTTCGGGCTACACGAGCGAGGAGCCTGTCGATGGACCGGTGGAAGTTGCCGGGTCCGAGTACGAGGAGGCCGCAAGCCGCCGCCGCCGCCCAAGGTGCCGCCCCCGTCCCACCTGCACCACGAGGAGCACCACCACCACTACCCACCGGCGGCCCCGCACCCGGTAGCCACGGTCACCACCACCGAGACCACCACCGTCCTGCCGGCCCTCCCCGCACTACCGGCCCTACCGGCCCTACCACCGCTGCCGCCCCTACCGCCCCTACCCCAGCCCTTCACCACAATCACCGCCACCAAGACCGTCTACATAGAGGTCAGTAGCATTTCCCCGAGCACGGACCTCCCTCACCCTCACAATTATGAAAGTGGTCTAAGTCAATTCAAACTTTAAATACAACATTTTCATATGAAATTCGCACAAAATTTCATATTCGTAGTAAACATCCATTAATCCGGACTAATAAAATTCTAAATTAAAATGTTGCATAATATAAAAATATTTGTTAATTTATTCGAAAGCAATTTATTAAATATCTCGAAACCGGCAATATATGTCTTAGACCACTTTCATAATTATGGGCACAACTATAGCGAACAAGCCCAACGAACTATCCATCTAAATCGTCACTCGAGAATCCAAGGCATGATCACGTGAGAGTCATATTAGCGCTTCCTTGCCGACCCTCCGGGTATCTCAAATACTCATTAGTCGAGAATATTCCCTTTTTCACACATTCTAAGATTGGAATCCCTGTCCTATATTTTACAGTCATCTTAATTTTTATTTTTGTAACTTAAAAATATCCCGCAGATTTTCGCGATGTTCAGATCTTGCCTTCTTGTACAGTTTGAAGATCGAGAAAACTACGGTATTCCATATTTTAGTCTAATGAAATAGCCTAGGTCTGTGAAAATAACGTTGTATGTACGTACCTTCTTTCGCTCTTGAGAAATTTAATATAACGGTAATTTGAACAGTTCTAGAAGACGCTGAAACACCTTGTACACCTTTGTTCGGACGATGTTCCGATTTATGTAACGGCGGCCCTGTCCCGGGATGAAAATTCGATTACTTTTTTTCCGTTTAAGTATTCATTTTAATCGCTGTAAGGAGGGGGCGGTCCCCCCCCCCCGGCTCGGATATTAAAAGTGCGAAAACTCGGCATTAAATTTCAGACGGGTGGGGCGCCCGGCTCATCGAGGAGGAGGGCCGTTCAACGCCCTAATGAAATAAATCAAGCTGTTGTTATACACATTTTTCTTCGGTTCGGGATGAAGGAGACGCGTTCCATTTTTGCATCCCATGAATAATTGGCGAAGTTTGAAAGGGCCGCGAGAAAGGGGAGTTAGCGAAAAATTGGATCGAATTAAAAAAATTTGGACCCCTCCCCCATCCCCGTGTAATTCGTGTTCAAAGTATGCTACGTCTTGAGAATTATAACAGCGTTTACGAGGCGTTCTCAATTTTCCAACAGTTTTCCACCGCCCCAAAGCTCTTGAGTTCAGCCCGCGGACGATCCATAAAACTGCCGAAGTAGCAATTTTAGCGTTTGCCTAGAAAACTTGTTCACCTAGGTTAGGTGTGAGCGAAAGAGAAAGAACGAAGAAGAATATATTTAATGAATATTTTATTATCTCTTCTGCTTAATTATTATTCTTTTCTGTCTTTACAATTGCGATTACTAATATTTCGATGATTTGCCTTTTGATTATATTTCTTAAACTGTTTTCAGACAACGAAGCGAGTTACCCGTCACCCGGTGTGCATGACTGTCTACGGAGTGAAGCCTCCTTGTCTGCCCGCCCAGCAGGAGGCCGAGAGGGAACTGGAGGACTACCTAGACGTCAGGGACACGAGAAATCAGAACTTCAATATACAGCCGACAGCGGTCGCCTCTCTCCCTATGGTCCAGTAAGTAACAACATCAATAAGTCCTCCTTATCTCCCTTTTGGTTCCCTCCGGGTATAAAGATCACTACAGCTAGATATACGGTAAACGAGATACATCGCAAGGTCGTCTTCTGCCTTGAAGGTTCTTGAAAGGTCGGTATATAATTTGCCGTAGGTTCGGACCTGCCGTTTTCAATTTTCTCGCAGTATAAAATCGGACAGCTGGGAATTCTCAGCAACAACATGCCCGAATACAGCTAACAGTGTCACTTCTGTATGTTCTATGCCTTCACGGCGCCCAATATAAATACTACTCAGTGAGCCCAGTTCAAATCTTCTTGTCGCTAAAATTTTAATTTATTCGTACGCAGCAGCCTACACAGTTTAATTAACATCAGACCGAATTTGTCATCAGAGGATGTTGAAAGGATCAAACCTTTCCTCCCGGATGTTTGCTCACGTTTTTTTAAATTTTGCCGGTTTACGATTAAATTCTTATAGGATTTCTGTTACTTGTTTCCTCCGATGACAGCCTCGTCATAATGTGTTGCCAGATCGTATCCTCCCAGAATTTCGGTTCTTTCATTGAGAATTACCCATAGGACACTAAATACCACAGTTTATGTATACGCTCTATTTACAAATTTGATATTATTAATTGTCGCAGGGAAACTAGAATTCTCTCGGACGTCACACACTCGGAGGAGGGGTACGACGAAGAGAGGAGCGGAAGGTACCTCGTGAGTCACCCGATACCCGCCAGCGGTCTGAGCACTTCCGGCGGCATCAAGGAGTCGCCGTCGGAGGACGCCTCGCTGCCGAAGAAAGACGGCCGGATCATCCAGGGCTTTTTGGGTACGGTGACCCACCTGGTGACCAAGACTCTGTGGGTGACCAAGGTGGAGAAGTACGTTGACTACAGGGTGACGGCCACCCTGGTCGCTAAGAACTGTGTGCCTACCCCCCACGACCCCACCAAACTGCCCTACTGTCAGGCACAGACTCCGGTACACGTCGCTTCAGATAAGTATCCCCCCATCGAGCACCCATACGCCAGATGGTGGCCCATCCCTTGAGCTTCTCATCGCCTTTATTTAATATATATATAATTAAGTATTAAGCGATTCTATAAGACTGTCTTAATATTCGCATTTATTTATTTTACTCATTATTCTTTCATCTAACATTATTAAATAACTAAACCAGAACTTACGATTACAAACGCGGCATTCTATTCGTCCCAAATATTTATTTATATTTATTATATTTATTTAACTATTAATATAAAATTATTTTATATGAAATATTTATACATTTACATATAGATAGAACTATATAGATTTGTATTTTTACAATATACTTATGACATTTGCTTATATTTATTTTCAAATATAAACAAAAACTTAATAATAATGCTCCGTGTACTAAATATATATTTATAGAAATTATTAAATATAAATTACATTATAAAATATGTATTTCTATGGAACGAATAAATAATATATCTACTTTAGAAACCTCGTTTACTATTTTTTTATTTAAATAAATAATAACCATACGCGACTCAAAAGAACTGATCTCAATCGTAAATTTGGACTGTGAGACCTCTTTTGAAAAGGACATCAAAACTTTCAATAGACAACAAACTGACAATATACAAATCCATTTTAAAACCGACATGGACTTACGGAATAGAACTCTGGCGCTCCACCAAGAAATTCGACATCGCCCGCATCCAGAGATTCCAATCAAAAGTCCTTCGTACCATACTTAATGCTCCCTGGTATGTTTCTAACTTAACAATCCATAATGACCTCAAAGTACCAACATTGGCGAATCACGAAGTCATACTATCTTTGCCGCCGCGAAGTCGCTCTTTCACTTCATGATCCGCGCGGACGTCTCCTTCAGTCTGTCAACCCAGATCAAGGGCTTATGGTCCGTCTGGACTATATACGTCAGGACCAGCATACGTCAGATCGTATCGACATTATATATTCACGACTGCTGGATAATATGATTAGCGAAGTTTGACTCGGTATTATATTTTATGGTCTATATCTAGTCCTTGAAATCAATGCCACGTTTCCTCGAAACAAAATGCGCATTTTGTATTTATTACAAAAATCCGGCATTAAGAACATATGATCGGGATACTAGGCGAGGACTAACAATCAGTCTCTCAACACAATCCTACACAAAATCACAATCACATTTACATGAATACACTCACAAAACCATGAAACACTGAAACAAATTAACACAGAAAATATAAAATCGCGCAAAAAAAGAAACAAAGATGACGACCATTATCGTGAAACTGGTGAATCGGAGTCAGGCGATGAGGCGGCCCCAACTGCCGGGCGGGGGCATCATCCCGAAGAGGCGGTTGAAAATCTCGTGTTCGGCGGACGCGAGGGAGTCCACCGGGCTGGTGCTGGGGGTCTACGCGGTCGAGGAGGACCCCTACGGCAAGACGATGACCCTGACCAAGGCCGGCCAGGAGATGGACACCAAGACGGGCGGGGCGCTCTTCAACATGCTCAAGTCATCCGGCCCTGCGCCAAAGAGGGGCGAGAACAGGATACTCTACGGCCTCCACAAGGACTTCTCCGCCATCGCGGTCGTCGGCATGGGACACGACTGCCAGGCCTACAACGAGAACGAGGAGATGGACGAGTTCAAGGAAGCCGTCAGGTCCCTCCCCGCCTAGCTCAATACCTTTTTAACTAATACCCAGGTAGTTTAATATTAACCGGGAAAATGGCAATCAGAATTGAGTGAAATCACTAAATGGTTCCAGTTCTTCCGTCAATTAAAAGTCATCGGCCAATTCAATGCAGTTCATACTATGGAAAATCCTTGGAATTTCCATTACGCCCTTTATCGAGCAGTCCGAACTCCACCAGTCATTACCAGAACTGTACCAGAATATCTCGAGTAATTTTTACTTCGAAAACGCGGGAAACAGGACATGTCCTTGGGGCTAAATCGGCGAGTAGCGATATTATTCCAAATCCAAACTAAAGAGGATTCATAAGTAGGTACTAAAATAGATTTTGGACACGAAGCCCGCTTAAACCGGGGTTACTGAATTTGGGCAGGTGTTCGGCCGCCCTGGGATGCCGAGCACTCCAGGATCTCCACGTGAGGACCATCTACGTCGAGAGCTTCGGTCACGCCGAGTCGGCTGCCGAGGGTGCCGCGATGGGCGTCTGGATGTTCCAGGAGTTGAAGAACAAGAAGAACCACAGGCAGGTGCCTAAACTGGAGCTGCACGAGGACTGCGACTTCACCGGCTGGCAGATCGGGCTGCAGAAGGCCTCGGCGCAGAACCTGGCCCGCCAACTGTGCGAGACACCGGCCAACCTGATGACGCCCACGGCTTTTGCACAGAGCGCAGTAGAGGTGCAGTATCGGTATCAATATATATTAACGCTAGAACTACTCTTCGAGAAGTACTAGGTATTTTGAAGGCCGATCGGTTTCAGGTGCTGTGCAGGGCCGGGATTAACGTTGAGGTGAAGGTGCGACAGTGGGCCAAGATGATGGACATGGAAGCGTTTCTGGCGGCCTCGAGGGGCTCCTGCGAACCGCCTATCTTCATGGAGGCCAGCTACTACGGCTGCGAGCCGGACGTGAGCCCCGTGGTGCTGGTCGGCAAGGGGGTCACCTTCGACAGCGGCGGCCTCTGCCTCAAGACCGGGGACGAACTGAAGGACATGAGAGGCGACATGGCCGGTGCCGCCTCCGTTGTCGCCGTCTGCCGGGCAGTAGCCGCCCTACAGTTGCCCATTAACATTAGGTAATCAACAGTTTTCCTCTCAGTACACTACGCTGGATGGGGATAGGTATATCGCCGAAGAATACTGTAGGACAGGGCCAGTGGAAATACGTGAAAATAAAGTTGTTGAAAATATAGGCGTGAAGTTGAAACCTGTCTAGCGTAGAACCCAACGAGCCAGTGAGAAAACAACTACTCTAGAAATTAAAATTGGATTCGCTTCGAGATGCAGGTTATCTCTAGTCAACCTAATGTCTGTTACAACTGTCAGGGTGCTGTGCCCCCTCTGTGAAAACCTGCCGGGTTCTTGCGCCATGAAGCCCGGCGACGTGCTCAGGGCTAAAAACGGGAAGACGATCGTGGTGGAGGACACGGATTTCGACGGGAGGATGTGCCTCGCGGACGCACTGACCCACGCATCGACCTACAACCCCAAGTTCATCGTCGACGTAGGCACCCTATCCAAGGAGATGAGGCAGTGCCTAGGAGCGGCGGCCACCGGCGCTTATTCAAACAGCGACGTACTATACGAACAGGTAAAAGATTTATTATTATACGAATTGACTTCGTCATAAGAAGAGAGATGGGAACAGAACCTACCTATTTACCTTTTCCCCGATAATAGAGAGGGTGAGGACAGAGGAATGGAACAAGATAGAAAGGGGGCCACGGTTTAAATAGTTTAATAAACCCAAAATTAGGAACTGTACCGCCTTTCCATCTTCTCTGTCCTGTTACCGGCATTCAGACATCTTCTCTTCGAATTACTGAACCGACTGTGATCCTAGCGACTACGCTAAGGCTAATTTGTCTGGATATCCGGTATCGAAATGCTGGTGGCGGTTTCAGATGCGGATTGCCGGGGTGCACACGGGGGACCGCGTTTGGCGTTTCCCCCTGTGGCGTCACTTCACGGAGGTGGTGAGCGGTTACCCCGGGGGCGACGTGCGCGAGGAAGGTCAGGCTGCGGCTGCCCCCCCCGGGGCGGTGGAGGGCGGCGCCCCCTGTTCGGCGGCCGCCTTCCTCAGGGAGTTCGTGCCCCCCGTAGACTGGCTCCACTTGGACACCTACGGGGTGATGGTGGCCGCCGAGGACCCGGCCACCCCCTACCTCAGGGCCGGCATGTCGGGTCGCCCCACCCGCACCCTCGTAGAGTTCCTCGGACAGCTAGCCTGCAAATCCGATTCCAAACCTTCCCAACAACAATCCTCTTCTTCTTCTCCTTCTTCTCCTTGAGCGTCCCTCGTCGTCCGCAATTCGCTATCCCACATCGTAAACATTTGACACTTGTACTATATGCGGATGAAATTAAAGTTGTATATAGAAAACGTTTTTTACATCTTAGATCCGTAAGTTTCAACTACTGGTTAGCCTTTAAATTAAAGATTAATAGTTAGATAACATATATATACAAAGAAGTTTATATGTATGTTTGATAATACTAGATAAAAATATATATTAATAACTTAATAATAAAATGTACATTTTCAAAATAGTATTTCATTTATATTTCCATAAATATGTCAGATTTATCTATTATTATTGACCGCGATAACTAAACATTTTTTTCTGAAACTGACAATCGTATAATTGATGAGATTGATATTGGACGTTAATCTTTTAAATTCGTTATGGCCGAATAATTATTAATAGTGCCGAACCGTTATTTTCGAGGGTAACGCTCTCTAGTGGATTTCCAAGCTACTAGACATTCAAACGTGTAACGGCTTCAGTTTGTTTGTTTTTCTGAGAGGTTATTTTCCGATTTTTAGTTTGAAAGAAATGTGTCGAGTGTTTTGCTGTTGATTGCGGCGAGGTTGTGACAGAGAAATGTGCGTTGTGGACAGTTTGAATCGGGTTCTAACAGTGAGTTGGATGCTGTTGGGCTGGACCAAATGCACTATGGTGTTGATTGCCCACGGCTTTCTGTACACGTTGGACTTTCTGCTCGGTGCCTGTGCCTGGGTAGGGATGTGCATAACGACACTGGTTTGCGGATTTTTTTCCGGAATCTTCTCCCTGTCGGCCGGCATCGCCACCCTCATCCAAATCCTGTTCGAGGATTTTGAATACTTTTTGCAGGACACCTGGTCCTGTTTCCTGGGGCTTTTTTTTTCTCTGTGCCAAATTCTCGAGGCTGTCTCCGTTGGCTGGGACAGGATCACGTGGGTGCCGGCCGGGTTCAAAAAATTCCTCCGCAGGATCCTCAACTATCCGATCCTGCAGGATCTGCTTTACTTTTTTCAAATACTGAACGGTTCGATTCTCCTTATCGGCTCCATTGTTTGGTCCATACCGCAGGCCACTGCGGTGCTCATTTTTGAAATATTCAGACATATTATACTGATTGTAATTTTAATTCTTGAACTCTTGACAGATCTTGTCATAAAGGTCCCTTATGAGTCTGCGCTCGGTCTCCTAACGGTTCTGGCTCTTTTCCAATTAAATAAAAGATACAGACTCTACAAAATATGTTGGCGGTTGTGCAGAAGGACATTCTGGAAATCTCAAACCGCGCTGAAAGAAGCATTGATTTATCTGCAGATCATTGCCTGGATGTTTAAACGAGGGTTTGCGAGTTTGATTTCATTAAGAAGCTGCAAAATACCAAAGAGAAGGTCAAATTATAATTTAAGCGAGTTGAAGAAAAAAGTTATCGGTTCCCCATCAAAAATTGAACTTATTGCCCAATTGGAGAAGGAAAGGGAACAGAAACTGTGTGTAGTCTGTATGGACAGGCAGAGAAATACGATGCTGCTTGATTGCAGACACATTTGTATGTGTCAAAATTGTGCATTAGAAATATATACTTCAACTGGTGACTGCCCTGTTTGTCGCAAGGATATTTCAGAATTTTGGACTGTATTCACCTAATGATTCTGTAGTAAACATTGTACATAACTATTGGCTGTGAAAACATAAAGTCACTATTATTATTTTATATACTGTTAACTCTTGTAGAATTTGTTATAGCTTTTGTGCCTTAGCTGCAATCCAAAGTCAACTTGTATCATTCAGTTAAACTAAATGATCAGTTATTACTGATAGTGTTTGGCGCAGTAATGAAGAGTTTAATGAATTATCTTTAAAAGAATTTCATCGTATACTACCTATCACAGTATTGATATTCCAATAATAATATTCCAATGTAATTCTCATTATGTACATTATTTTGTTTAAGGTTTTATGCCCACTTAAATAAAATAAATATTCATCTAATGTCAGATTTTGCCACTTAAAATAGTATGCAAAATTTTATTTCATTTAGACTTGTGTAAAAAGCCAAATAACCTGAGCATAAATTCACTTTACCCGCACCAACATTATTTAGAATACACTCCAGTTATGTTGAGATTCAATCATTGTAATGACCATAGTTTAATCTCAGGGTTTGCTTCACAGCCATAAATTCATATTACAAAATATGTCGTTTTAACTTAATATTTGTAAATGTTCTATTAACATAATGATTTCATGTCAAATAGACCATTTATTAATTGTATTAATATAACGGCAGTTTTTTCTAGCTGACAATTCTGAAATACAATTCATACTTTATTGTACAGAATATTAATTGCTAGTAATTCTCATAAAATCTGCATACTTAAATTTACTCATTTTCTCTCCCTAGATTATTTATAAACAAAAATTCTGCAAACTAATATTTTAATGCAATACCTCTTCAAATTATATTTCGGTAACTACCAAAGAAACAGTGCCTTTAGCTTTTAGAAAATTTAACTAAGGAAACTGTTCTTTTTTTTTACTCAGAAACAAACAAAATTATCACAATGTAGAACACCCCCGACTCTTATAATGCTTGAATATATGAAACGGGTTATTTTTGTCACAAAAGAAAAACAAATCAATTTATATGTATATATTGATTTCAAATTTGTTAAATTAAAATAAAATTGGTAACAGTAATGGAATAGAGATAGCGACACTGATGCTGTTCACTTCACTGGTTCTAGATATTTGTTTGAACTTTTGACACACTGTACTTGTACTCATTACTCGTACATTAAAATTTTGTGAAAACATATTTTATTAAATAAAAGTTGTTTGAATATTGTTACTGGACCAATCGCTTTTTCTTCACTTACATACTACTTACACTGTTGCATAAGCTTACAATTATGCAATGTTCCTTCAATACCACAGACAGGGAAGGTTTGCCAGTCCTTAAGGATGGAATTACAAATTTTAATTGCCAATTTTTTGTTCTTTTGTTCCTTTTTTTAGAAACTCTTTATCAATATTTACAAAAAAACAAATTCACAAACAAATTGTTATAACATGGCCAATAAATTAAAATTAATTTTCATTTTCTTAGAATTCGCCGATTAAGACACATTTCTATTATGTTGCGGGTATCTACAGGAACAATGTTTTTTGCAATAGCATTTTTTATTGCAGCAATGCATCCATCCTTATTGAATTTCTTACACTTGTAGTAAGTGTCCTTTTCTTCCTGCAAAACAGTTTTAACAGCAAATATTTTAACAATCTTTTTATTTATGACCTACCTGGATGTATTTAAAATAGGTACATAAAATTATTTATATATATATATATATATATATAAAGATTTTTATTTATATATATATATATATATATATATATATATATATATATATATATATATATATATATATATGAAATACTAAAATCTAGGATTGTAATAATAATATCTTCAATGAAGTACATTTTATAGAAACATGAAATAATATCTGGATAGATAGATGAAATGTTTCGTGTGTTCCTTTTTTGCATTTACCATTAAGAAAATCACTGCAAATAATACCAGGTCAAAATTACTTTTACTATTTTCTTTGTGCAGTCAGTAGATAATTTGATAATAAAGAGCAATAATAAATATTGTGTACCTTGATTAGTCCCAGGTAGACAGGTAACGTGTTATTGATATTGACACTGGTTTGCTGTTTAGCCCATGAAAACATCTGGGTATACAGGAGTTCAGTGCATCTCAAAGCTGACTCCTGGACTTCTTTGCATAATCGTCCAGGATGATTTAAAGATTGGTTGAAATGTCCTCCATTGCAACACTCAGTTACGAGACTAGAAACTGTCATTATGGCCTCCATCATATCGCTCAAATGATTCTGCTCTGGCCTTCCCTTCGGTTAAAATAAATAACTTTTATTATATGTACTTGTATACTACCACATTAAGCACAATCTAAACCTAGGCTTAATCTATCCACTAATTTGACAGAAGTAAACATTCAAAACAGTTAATAATTCTTACAGTCAGTTCTTCAATTATTTGTTTCGCTTCATCTGACTGAAGGCCGAGGAAATTCTGTGTAGAAGGTTGGTTTAAAAATGTTAATGCATCCACCTGAAAAAAAATCAAAATTTTAATTTTAGGTTACTCAATGAATTTCGTCATTCTATAACACTTTATATATGTATACCCAATTTCCAGTCATTAGGTATAAACACAAAATTAATTGTTTGATAAACAGTAAAAAATGTTAGACATTAAAAATATTTGTTGGTAAAAATTAAAATGCAGAGAAAGACCAGTAACAATGTTCTCAACTGGTTTCAATTTCTTAATGAACAACTTTCCTTAACAGAATTCAACAATAATTCTGCCACTCAACAAAATTTTGACTTTACTCAAGCAGTATGTAGATTGAGGTAAAAATGAGGGCGTATCTGATGTTCCAACTCAGTGGTAACAACTCAGAGGTTCCAACACCTTTTTGAGCATGCTATTTAGCTCTAACTTAAAATATAAAACACAAAGAAACCTTGGTGGGTTTAAGGACGAAAGGGGAGGTAGTGGTAGTAATGGGAGCAGGAGGTAAATCCCTAAGCATTGGTGAAACTCCTTGAAGATGGCCGCCATGGACATTGCTATCATCCTCCTCCTCATCTTCATCATCCTCATCCAAATCTATATCGTCCTCAAGTTCCTCCTCCTCCTCCTCCTCCTCTTCTTCTTCATCATCATCTTCTTCTTCTTCTTCATCCTCGTCATCTTCATTGTCATTTTCCTCATCATTTTCCCCTTCATCATCGCTGCTCACAGAATGGATGGTTTTATAAGTAAATATCAACCTTAACACGGCACCACCAGAAGGTGGCAATTTAACCATTAACAGTATAGTAAGATATAATGATACTAGATTTCATTAGCAGCCAGTATGTACAGTCATAACCAAAAAAAAAACAGTCTCTAGTCCGTTCCTATAGAATCATACCAACCTAAGAGAAGTAAGGATTTCAGATTTGTTTTGATCCTTGACAATTTTCTGTATAGTACAGCAGGCTTCCGGTCCAAAGTTGTTGCCATTAAGTGATATAGTTTTGAGAGAAGGAAGTGTCATTAGTACAGAAATAAGTCGAGTCCCAACCTGAGAATTGATTTCATTCTCTGAAAGATTCAAATCCTGCAAACAAATGTAATTATAAATAAATTAAATGTACACAAACATCACAGAAGTGGATAATTGTTAAAGCATTCGACCTAACTGTTGTTTAAAGCGATTGGAAAATGTATTATTAATTTTCTCAAATCAGATTATACATCATTATATTTATTGTTGTTATAAACATTTTGTATACAAAGATAAGAGCTCACAAATATGTAAAGGGAAGTAATACAGAACAAAATGTGAATTGCATACATTGAACAAACTCAAAATGTGATAGGAAGAAATGATGGATGTAGTTAAATGTATTAATAAGAAATTACTGACCTCTAGTTCAGTGAGAAAAGGAATAGCTTTAAGCAACTGGCAAACTCCTTTTGATTTTACTAGACATGAGCCAAAATCCAAAGTTTTCACGTGTTTAAGTTGTCCCAATACTTCTGCCAAGTATTTTGAAGTCCCTAAATTTATGTTGTTGTCATTCAAGTCTATGTGCTGCAGGTTCTTATTTTCAGCAAAAGCTGCACTCAGAGCCTTGATACCATGATCATAGATACCATTCTGTCGCACACTTATCACCTCCAATGATTTTAATTCCTGTAACATATTATTTAAAGAAGAAATATAGTATTTGTTTGTTATTCATCTTATCTAATGGCACCCAATGAACTAAAAATTGGAATTATAATAAATAAGAAATTTTAATTAGTTTATTTTATTAATAATATATTCTATTAACATCTCATATATATTAGGGATAACAATAATTACTTTGATACATTAAATAAAAACATACTTCAGTATACATTAACTTGCTTGATAAGAAAATAAAACTGTTTTTTTAATAGAATAAGAACATTGGTTACACTAACAAAATAGATTAATCATGTGTACATATCACATTGTATTATACCCTATAGTTGATTGTAAGAATTCATTTGAATATATATATCCACACACACACATACATACATATAATTATTCTGTTTCATATGTGATAAATTAAGTTCCATACTTTGAATACATTGGCAAGTGCAATGGCACCCTGATTTTCAAGCCTGTTTCTTCCTGCTACAAAAACTTTCAAACTCAAAGGAGTCCCAGCTGCCTTACTTTTCTTGTAGCAATCCATCAGAGCTGAAGCAAGCATCTGCAAATAGTAAATAGTTTCCATTATCATATACCTAATAAAGCTAATAATTATTAAACGCCATTTCATCAGGATATTGTATAAAAATAGAGTATATTTACATTCTGAAATGATACAGTTATTACATAATTTCTCATAGCATTGCTTTTCAATGTCCACAAGTTTTCACTATACTACATTATACACCAGTAAAATCTTGATTAAAACTAACTGTTGGTTGATGATATGTAGTGTTATCTAATGTTAAATTAGTTGAATAATTAAATTTTGTAAAAAATGACATTCAAACAAAAGTCAAAGGCATAGAAAGACAAATCAATGAGAATATATATTATATTATTTATATATATATATATATATATATATATATATATATATATATAAATTTATTACTTAATCTATGGGTATTTGCAAAACAATTTGAAGATGAAATTTGATTACAACAAAAACATAAATTACCTCCCCTCCAGTAATCCCAAGCCCCATATTATTCAACTTGAGCTCTTTAAGTGAATAGCATACAGGACTGCTCAGAAGCTCTTTGAAACCTTCAACACCAATTGGTCCAGATGCATTATCACTTAGGTCCAAAACTTCAAGCTTCGCATTAGCCATTATCAATGCTTTGCCAAGATATCGCTACAAACAACAAAGTGAAATGTAATAAAAAAAGGAATTTATATTGCACAATATTTCCCAACAGGTCTGCAACAAAATTTACAACTTAAATAATACAAGCGAATATAATATTCAGTAAATATACATTCCCAATTCCCATGGGTTGACTAATACATAAAACACGATATCCAATATGTACATATAATATCCAATGCGTACATAAACATTTTTATTGGTCCTATTGATTGTAACTCCATAAAATTTAAAACATTCAGCAGCTATTAATGCTGAACTATTAATTCAATTAGAAATTTCCAAAAATAATCTTAGAATAGTAATACATATTTTTGATGTTTGTATACTTTAAGTTGATAGATAATTTGTTTGGTTTAATTACACATAATAACATAATACAAAAAGATGCTTAATAATTATTCATTTACATAGAAAGATCTCAATTCTAGAACAAGACAATTTAATAAAATTACAAGATACAATAATAATGCTTACAAGAGCCTGTGGAATTTCTGTTTTCAATCTTGATGTGAACATGTCCTTCCATATTGCTTTCTTAAATTCAGACCTTTTTTCAAGTGCTTTCGATATTTCTTTGGCCGCTTCTACTCCCAAACTGTTTCCTTCTAGATTTAGGTAAGTTAGGTGTTCGCATTTTTCTATTTCATCTACAACCTCCTTGGCTGAAAAAATAAAATTATATATTATAGCGCATACGCAATTGTGGTTTTTCCAAAAAAATAAAAGGTATTTTAAAAGGATTTTATGAAGTAAAATGTATATCCTTACTAAACTGTAAGAAAGTTAAGGTTATATTAATAAAAGCTTCCAAACAATTTCCTTACTTTTACAGAAGGAAAAAAAGCACATTATTTACATCTAACGGGAATGAATTAAAAATGTCCACAATGTACCAAATGACAATATAAAAAAAAATGCGAGAAATATCAAATGCACACAAAAATCATAATAAGAATCAGATACTAATAGTTTATGTTGGCCACAATAACAATAAAAGCTTGGGCCTGAACTGGTGGGCAGCAAATTATACGAATATCTCACAAGCTCAAGCTTCCTTTGTATAATAAACATTATTGTTCTTTTTTCTGATCACATTTTTTCTCACAAGAGAAATCATTGACATAAGAAGATATAATTTGATAGTTGGGAAATGACTGTTTAATTACATCAATTAATTGTGTTCAGTCTACAGGATGAAAATTGCTAAATGATGGAACATTGATGTTTCCTTTCGAAAACTGATATCAGTGAAATGAATTTCCACCAGATTAATTCAAAACTAAATTCTACCGATTGCACACAGTTCAGGACCTAATGCAATGATCCCGCTAGGTGTACAGAAGATTTGTCAGTTACTAATAATTGTTGTTGGCCAAGTGTATTTCGCGGGAACGATTTTGGTTGAAGACGATTCAAAACAAAGCGGCACGTGGTACGTCAAGAAAGGTAGAAAAACATGTTTGGTTATACCGTCTTGGAGCTCATTGGTCTTGAAGAGGCATTTGTGGGCGAACGAAAGGCCGCTCTCCGAGGGTATGCTCGTCTTCTCCAAAAGCTGGCTAAGGCATTCGACGTCTTCGTCTTTTCTCTGCATGGCAATTACAATTTAATTTCAGTCTCGAATCACGTCCAGTCACTCGCGGACACAACAAACACCCGGCCACAAACGGTTATGGCGCCCAAAATACGCTCTGCCCAAGTGGAAACATCGCCGCTTTCAAAACGCATTGAGTCCCACCATAAAAATTAAATCTTTGACACTGTATAAACGCTAAAACAAACAAATAAATAATCATTTTATTATGCGGCCGGTTTAAAATAATTTCGCCCTCTACCTCCGTACAACTCGATATAATATTGTTAGTTCATTTTCAGGACACAAAAAATTTAAATTTGATATAGTTTTCGATATTTTTAAATGGAAATATAAACAACACAATAAAATTAGTTAGTAAACTGAAAAAATTCAGTAACCTAATTTTTGGGTTATATTTTTTTGATATTGTCGATGTTGGTATATTGATGTTAGAATCAGGGTTTAAAATGAAATATAGATATGTAATTTTTAAATCAAGATTTAAATTGTGTATTAACAAGAGTTTAAATCGAATAAAATTTATATCCACAAAGGAAATAATATAATTTATTTCATTATTATAATACATGTTAGGATATCGAAATAATAACACTCCCGGAAATAATTAATAATAAAAAATAAATGAACGTTATTAGTCTTAATTGAATTGTATTATATACTTCATTTAACAAAATTACAACACTATATGCGATATAAAATGTTACAAAAATAATTTGTTGTATTTTAAGTTGGCCTTCAAAAGGTACAGTTGGTAAATCTGAGAGGAGGTTATAACGTACTTCTAAGTGTTGCATGCCGTGTGATCCTGTCCATGCATGTCATTTGTGGGGTTTTAAGTTTTATTCTTAAATTAGAATTATGATTGTCTGATATTTACAGTGTTCTTTTATTTTTGGATGTGAGGTAATTTTTCAATACTATTTCTTTTACCACTAACTTGACCGATCTTCTATTTTAATACCCTCCTAAAGGTGGACCTGTTGAGAGATGTAGCTACTTTGTTAAAACACACATTTACTTTGTTTTGACTGGTATGTTTTTTAGAATCAATTGGAAATTTTATAAATAGCATTGTCTTTTTTATACTCCTATATGAATAGTTTTCATATTAGAAGTTATATAATAGTTTTCATTTCTTTTTTATGTAAGAAAAAGGAAAAATTAAACCATCAGTAAAATATTTTACAATTATAAGACAATAGTATGGAATATCGGTACCACACCAATGGTACACCAGTCATTTCTTGTCTTCTCTCACTTATTTGCTCTGACAAGTTATTCATTTCCAGCATACATTTTATGTAAGTTGGTGTTAGGTTAGGTAAAATTAGGGTTAGTAAATGTGGAGAAAACAAAAATCTATCTAGTCTCTGACAAAACATAAGTAATAACATTGTTTTACAATAAGTTTAATTTTACTTATTAGAAAAGAGGTTGTAAATAAACTGTGGTTCTTTAAATCTGTCAGATACTAAGTCATATATTTATGTACATTTATATTATTATATGTATATAACTGAATAATTAACAACACAAAAGAGTATTTTATTCTGTTCAGATCGACCATTCAGATTTACTGATTTGCTATCAGTTATGAATAAATTTAATTTTTTAAAATATCTAAGGCTGATCAATAGCAGAGACAAGAACAATAATTACATTCTTATATAAAAGTGAGATTTTAAATGGCACATGGAATAAGACATAATTATTCCATTGTATACTGTAATTTTTATATCATTATTCATACTAAAAGAACATTAATAATAAAAACAAAAATCAAATCTCTTATACACACAGTAGAACTTCACCAATTGGAAACCTTAATTGGGGTAAAAAGTAAATTTATAAACAAAAAACTAAGAATTATTTATTTATATGGAATGTTAATATAGTCATATATCATTTTTAAAAAATATGGACATATATAAAATAAAACTTTGCAATTCTTGTAATTTCTATGTTTAATTAAAAATCTTATTTTTGTTTCTTTTTGATATTATTGGTTTACTTATACATTTTTCATAGTAAAATTATTTTTGACATTCCTGCATCTTCTTCACATTCATACCAATTGATCATATCTCTCAGGGATTGACTGACTTTGTTATGAAAAATAGTAGATTTTGTGGGGCTGTTATAATCTTCATCTACTACTTTTGTAGATGCCTGAGAACCATGTGACCCTTTTATCATTCATAAAAAGTTTGTAACCTACACCAATTGTGTCTTTATCAGAGCAATTTTTAATGTTGTCTTAATTTCAATTTTTGAATATTGGCAAGGATCTGGAAATTTATATTAAAACTGGTGGTGTGAAACCAACAACGTCTTGTTCTGTAGAGTCAGGTTTTACTGCTTGAGATGGTCAGAGCTAATTACAGTCAGATTTTAGTAATATTTTAGTAATATTTATTATTTGTAGTAATAGTAATTATTAATATTTTAGTAATAATAATATCAGCTGAGTTCTAGATAGCATCCTTTATAATATATTACTTCCAGAAGTGTTCCACCTTTAAATAGTTTTCACCTAATGCCAAGTTATGTAATATAATTTTCTATACCACCTCCTAATGTCCATTGGCTGCAGTATGGTAGCTGCATTAGCTGAAAGAAGTAGGCAATGAATTTTGTAGTTGGACAACAATTCTTTTAAATTTTTATGGAGGTGGGCAGGAGCAGTGTCAAGAAATCAAAAGGACTTTTTCTGAGATATTTTGCTTGCCATGTTTTCTGTTTACTATTCTGGGAATGACAGTTTAATCGATAAATATTTTTAAACAATTATTTTAAAGCAGAAATATAGCTATTTCTATGTTGTATTTATGTTACTGAATTATATTGTTTTTTTCTTGCCGAAAATAACTTATATAATTTGGCTACGGACCCAAAAAAGGACAAAAGGACCCTACTAAGGTGGAGTAAAGGACGGATACATCCATTGAAGTTCACCATGGAACATGTGCACTTAGCCATCTCCCTCTCCCCTATTTCCCAGATCCCTCACAAAATATCCTATCTTTGAACAGACTCATACAGATATCTACTGTATAGAACTATGATGTTCGTTAAACTGTTTTATTTAGACCACTCTAAATGTGTATTTGTTTCTTTTCAGTTTTACAGATGGAATTTCGAGGGAAGATAAGTTGAAAGCATCTTCGTAAGGTATATTATTTTTTTATTTTCTTACTACAAACGATTAATAATTTTTTTTTATTAATGTGACACTTTATTCACGTTATTATTCTTTTTTGTTTATTTGCAGAAAATATTAACAGTACATTATTCGAGCACTTTTTAGTAATATTCGTTTAGCAATGTTGTTTTATTCTGTGCGCAGTGATTTAAATGCATTTTAAACAGTAGACGAGACTGCCTTCAAGCTGTAACACTAAAGAAACCGATTTCGACTGCGATAGCGGTCAGAACTTTGCGAATTGGAATTACGGACAGTTTTTTTTTACTCCGCCTATCAGCTCTGAAAGTTCTTCTGTAAGCTCCGACAAATCTAAAAAGACAGATGGCAATAATCGTTCAGTGTTGACCGTCTGCGGAGAGTGTTCAAGTCTCATTTTCACAGCCGTCTCAGGAAAATGAAGGATTATTCTGAGAGCCGGAAAAAAAAGAGAATGAAGGATTATTCTGAGAGCCGGAAAAAAAAGAGAATGAAGGATTATTCTCAGAGCCGGAAAACAAGGAGAATGAAAAAACATTCCAAATGTCTTACGGAAAGGAGAACAGAAATAAATAAATCTGATCTTGAAGTAACGGGCGCACAACTAGGAACCGAGGCTGAAAGTAAAACTTGTCTAGGTGATAACAGTGAAGAATACAAACGTTTCGAAACAACCGAAACTTCAGAATACTTTCATGGTGACCCGATACCAAACTGCAGTACTCCTGTGACTAGTTGTTCCACATCCCGCTTTTCTCCAGCCCTCGGCCCTAACCACATCCCGACCGGGGGCACCTCCGAAGACCTCGAAATTTTTTTCACGCGAAATAATTCTCAGTACGGGCAAAATAAATCAAAAATTCTTTGGCCCCGAATTTCGCCGGCGAATATCAATTCGACAGGACACCGTTCCAAGTCCGAGTCCGGCCCGAGTCCCTCCTGCGCGTTGAACAATTCCTGTACGCCACTATCTTTGCGGATTTTCACCCCAAAACAAAAAAATATTTCCCCCAATAGTGAACACTGTTTCGATAATGTGTCGTTTGATATACGGACGTCTAAGACAAGATGGCGCGTGTCCCTCGTCGCTTGCATTCCCACCCTAACGAAAGCGGACGCGGACTCCGACGAAATTGATTGTATTCCTCCGTCTCAAAACGAAGTTTCGCCCCTTCGAAACCTGTATAAGGTTTGCGCTAATCGGAATTCCGGGAAATTTGGAATTGGGCCAGATGTGAGCTTCGAGTGTCAAGGCCAAGCCAAGACGCGAAACGTTTCCAGTAATCGCGAGATTTTATCGTCCCATAATTCGGGCGCGGTCCACGAACGTAGTGGTAGGGTAGACGAAAATAACGTTGACTCGGATTTCAAATTTAGGAACTCGACCTCGGTCACCGATACTTCATTAACGCGTTCGCAGGACAAAGAGTCCCCAGCTTTTAGCTCTGGCGATGAGTTGAAAAACGATGGGACCCTAACTTCGGAAATCGGAAATTGCGCGAAACGTCACCCGGAATCCCAGAATCCCAGAATTTTAAGAGTTGAGTTGGCAAAATCGAACTCGCCAACAGCAAAACAGGTCGAAATACGCGAAACTCAGACTTCAAAAAAGCGGGAGGCGCCAAATATGAAAAGAGTCTCGTTGTCCGCCTTTCCGGATGTAATCGACGTTGTTTCGGATTCCGAAAAAACACAGTCTGAAACGCCGCCTAGAGTTGGATCTGAGTCTCAAATTCCGGAATATGACGGGCCAAACGATAGTTCCGTAAGACGGAAATCTGATTCGAACCCAACCGACGATCTTACGCAGTCTCAAATATTACAGTTCGGCCAAGGACCGGAAATTATGTTTTCCGGAATCCAGAATTACACGGGACTCCAACGGGACGAGAAAAGCTCTGCGATTTGCGCTGATTCTGAACCGATTCGAGAAAATGATGGGACGGATTTTCCTTGCCAGACTAAACCCGAAAAGATAAACGCGCAAATTGAAAAACAGATCGACACACCCAAAACGCCAACTTCCGGTATACAGGAGTCCCCGAATGTTCGAGATTCATTGTTGAGTCATAGCGTCTCGTTGCCCGCCTTTCCGGATGTAATCGACGTTGTTTCGGATTCCGAAAAAACACAGTCTGAAACGCCGCCCAGAGTTGGATCGGGGTCTCAAATTCCGGAATATGACGGGCCAAACGATAGTTCCGTACGACGGAAATCTGATTCGAACCCAGCCTACGATCTTACACAGTCTCAAACGTTACAGTTGGGCCAAGGACCGGAAATTATGTTTTCCGGAATCCAGAATTCCACGGGACTCCAATGGGACGAGAAAAGCTCTGCGATTTGCGCTGATTCTGAACCGATTCGAGAAAATGATGGGATGGATTTTCCTTACCAGACTAAACCCGAAAAGATAAACGCGCAAATTGAAAAACCGATCGACATACCCAAAACACCAACTTCCGGTATACAGGAGTCTCCTCCGAATGTTCGAGATTCATTGTTGAGTCATAGCGTCTCGTTGCCCGCCTTTCCGGATGTAATCGACGTTGTTTCGGATTCCGAAAACACAGTCTGAAACGCCGCCTAGAGTTGGATCGGGGTCTCAAATTCCGGAATATGACGGGCCAAACGATAGTTCCGTACGACGGAAATCTGATTCGAACCCAGCCTACGATCTTACGCAGTCTCAAATATTACAGTTCGGCCAAGGACCGGAAATTATGTTTTCCGGAATCCAAAATTCCACGGGACTCCAACGGGACGAGAAAAGCTCTGCGATTTGCGCTGATTCTGAACCGATTCGAGAAAATGATGGGACGGATTTTCCTTGCCAGAACGCACCAATTGGAAAACAGATCGACACACCCAAAACGCCAACTTCCGATACGCAGGAGTCTCTGGATGTTCGAGATTCATTGTTGAGTGTTCGCCCCGAGCGCTATGACATTGCTTTAGACTCGGACAAGGTAAACACTCTAAGTCCAACTCGAAAATTGACTCGCTCAGTCGAATGTTTAGCCGGTTTGCCAGCCGAAGCCGCAAATTCCTCCTCGACAATTAAAGACTCGGTCGAAATGTCGCTGGACTTACTTCTTTGCGAAGAGTTTGCACTAACTTCACAGGACCTATTTCGAGAAGAGATTGACGCTGAAATAACCGGTTGTACTTTGCAGACTGTTACTGAAGAGTCCACTTTACGAACCACCCCGGAGCCGATCAAAATATCTGACAGTCTATCTTCCGAAACGGATGGGACTGCGTCTATTCAAAATTCCTCGTCAACTGAAGGTTCGAATGACGTTGGCGTAGATTCCGATTTGGGTATTGTGAAATCTAGAGTTGACTTGGACAGTGAAACGCGAAAATCCGTATCACCCTCGGTTGAAAATCCCAAGGATTGTCTTTTGCCGGCACATACTTCAATATCTACATCGCCTACCCGAGAACTCATTGAAATATTTGACAGTCAGGTATCCGAAATACCTTCTACTCCAAATGTTGAAATTCCCTTGTTGCTCATTCGTTCAAATTACATTGGTTCCCACTCAAATATGGTAAATCCGCGGCCTGGAGAACACCGGGACGATACAGTTCGAAAAGCTGTACCATCTCCGGTTGAAAATCCCAATGATGGTGCTTTGCCGATTCATACTGAAAAGGTTTCGCCCATCCCAAAAACAATCGAAATATGCGACAGTCAGGATTCCGAAATAAGAGAATCTCAAAACATCCATAATTCCTCGTTGCTCGTTAGTTCAGGTTTAAATGGGATTTCGGATTCGACTGGGTCCGAGGATATTTTCAAGTCCTCGAAAACCGATCTGAAATTCGAAATTGGTGATACTCTGATTTCCGAAATTAACGATTCCTCAGAATACTCGGAGCCTGTCATACTCTGTCCGGATTCGGAAGAAATCGAGCGGGCTACCAATGCGGCAGAAAACCGTTTTCATTCGCCGGAACCAAATGCAAAGCGCGTCCGGATATCTGAAAATCAGGATCACACAAAATGCGAACAGGAACAAACATTGCTTTACGGGGGTTCGAACGTAATTCGAGAACATTCAAACGCGACACTGACCGGTCGTCCTTTGAGTACTAAAATTGAAACGTCTAGCGCTCCGATTCCGAGTTCGATCCAAACATCCGAATTAAAAAAATTTCCAAATATTCAAAATTGTTTCGTTGTTTTGGATGCAATCAAAGTAGATTCCTATACGCGTATAAGGAAATTATCGCGTGCATTTCCAACTAGATCTACGCCGGGCATCGCAATCAGAAAATCTCCCAGACTTCACCCACGTCCTAAAGTGCAAAATTCATCTAACATTCCGAAAAATATTAGTCATTCGTTGTCCTCCAATTCATGTTTAAATGATAATTCCCATTCGACGAAAACCGAGGGTCTTGGGTCAAATGCCGGTATAAAATCCGAAATTCGTAATTCCTCAAAAGACTCTAAACGTCTTCTGCTCTGTCCCGATTCAGAGAATACTCTAGACGATCTAGAAAATCGTAGCCCTTCGCGAACGCAAAATACGATGCCGATCGAAATACCCGAAAGTCAAACTTGTGAAATTCAGGTCTCTGCAGACGTAAGAAACGCCGATAAATCGCCAATTCGACAGTGGGGTGTTTCGAACATTCTTAATTCATCGGATGCAGAGTCCGTAGCCACGATTTCCGATGGAAACTCCGAGCCGAGAGAAGCTGAGCTTTTGGAAATAGAAAATTCATCGGACCGGAGGCCCCTCGGTACTTCTTCGGACGGTAACCGAGAAACGTATCCGAATGGCGTTCGGAACGATCGCCAAGATAGCGAATTAATGCAGAACATCGAACCGTCGTCTGATGAGGTCGAGAATGCAGTCCGTGAGAATTCTGGCAATAACTTTGCCGAAAATATTTCGCCGCCGTCTCCCAGCCGAGTCCCTTTGACTACCGGCTGTTTGCGATACGAGCACCCACAACAGGAGGAAGATTGTCAGGAAAGTAAGCCCAGAAACGTGGGCATCTCCGATTTCCCGGCCGTCAATTCTAGTTTTAACGCTTTACCGAGAGACGACGCTCCAGATCTGGGTACCCCCAATCGTTCCGGACGTTCGGAAACCTCCGATAAGGGCAATGACGTCAGCGGAGAAACTTCTCCGAAGTCGGAGCGGGAATTCGAGGAAATCGCACGCCTGTCGGAAATCGGAAGGGCCCCGAATTCTCCGGAGAAGGGGCAACTTTCGGTTTCGGAATATCTCGACGATTCCGGAAGAACGTACGAGCCGACGTCCCAAGTGGAAACGCTAGAGAAAAATCCGGTATTTCGCCGGAGTCGTAGTCCCGATTTATTTATGTCCGATCGACCGATGTCGGTTTCGCCCAGGGAAACCGACGCAAAAACGGAAGAAACGCCACGTTCCACGTCCGGCGAAGGATCGTCGAAACAAAATGTCGATCGAAAAGCGGTTAAGAGGAAAAAGACAGACTACGTTAGATCGATAAGTCGGTCCACGGACGACTCTTCTGACGACGATTTCACGTCCATCATAGGAACCGCTGGGAAAACTCGTAAGAGAAAAGCGGAACTGTACGCACAGAGTCAAACCGAACCCGACAACGTATCGATTATTTCTGCTTACTATCCGAAAACCCGCATGGCTGAACTGAACCGGACTCCGAACGCCGAACCGGCGCCTTCGTGCCAGGGAAAATTGGACGGACACGAAATGACAGTAGGTCGGAAATTGAATTGGCAAAACCGAACCGAGAATGCCGACCACTCGCCTTCGGGTTCAATCTTAGTGAGTAAAACATTCAGAGCTTCGTCCTTAGACATGTCGCGCCGTTTCGACTCCTTGAATCTCAGTCAGATGCTAAGCCATATTATGCAAAGCTCTCGATCCGACCCGTCCTCGCGGAAAGGCGCCGACTCCGTTCCAGTCGACGAAGGCTTGTCCGATTTCATGATTATCCTGAAAAAGTTAGAATCTCCCTCCGACGGGGACGTTTCCGGTCCGGTAAATTCGATCGAAACGGACGATGAAGGCCTAAAATCGTGTCGGGCTACGAACGGCTCTCGGGAAGACGACGATTCTCCTCCCGATAATATCCCCGACATTATTTACCGCCCAGCCCCAAAATGTAAGAGGCTTTCCTTAAGTTTAAGCTCCAAAAAATCTCTCGTTCCGCGTAACCGGGTCGCTTCTCCGAAATCGTGTTTGGTACCCGACGGTCGCGAAACATTATCCCGGCGAGGAGTATTAGCTACTACCGTCGAGTCACCGAAAATTGAAGGTAGAAGTTTAATTTTGGAGCACCCTCCCAAGGTGGCCTCTTCTGGCAAATTCTCCTCAGGATCGGACTCTGAGACTAATAAGGACGCGTTGACACCGAAAATTAAAAGTGAAGGGTCTCGAACGGTTTCGCCCGCTTTGACGAACTCGCTCATAGCCTCTTCCCCGTTCCCTAAGGTTCTTTTAGAGAGATTGCCGTTAAATCACCCTCTAATATCGAGTCCCAAAAACTGTAACGTTTCAAAAGGATCTCCACCTTTTTGCCCCCCGAACATCTCACCGATTCCCGTATCCTTTTTCCTTAACGAACGTTCCTCCTGGGTATCTAGAACGTATTCGAGGAGGGATCGAGAAAAGAATGAACTGTCAGCCCGAGAGAAAATCACGAAAAACTTGTTTTCAGAGGAAGCCGACCCGGCCGACGGCACAAGTGTCCTAGAAACGAATAACGAATCCTCATATTTGTCACCAGAAAAAATGAATCATTCGAAATTCATCGACGGCGATGCCGGAGGTTGTTCTGGGTTGGAAAACGATACTGCGCCTTTGTCTAAGGAAAATGAATTTGACGAAATATTGCCGAAAAAATCGGTCCGAAGAAGGAGTTGGGAAGATGATTCTAGGGAACGGCGTAGGGTTGAGAAAAGTTCGCCTTCTCACAACGAAGATCTGACTTACGGCTCCGAACTCCTGGGCGAAGGCTCTTCCGAGGAAACGTTTCATCCCTTCAGCCCAACCGAAGAAGACGATGAAGACTACGAAAAAGTCGAGGAAATTAGGCAGAACATCAAAGATCAGTACAAAGTATCCAAAGACATTGAATCGGTACGTAAAATTATTTGTCCCATTTATGGAACTAATTAATAGCACACATTCGACTTATTTTAAATTTTAATTATTTTTATCCAAAATTTAAATTTTTTGTTTAATTATTTTCAAGGACAAAATATTTGTAGAAAAATATTAAATTTTAAATAAGGTTGTTCTAAAATGTATACCAAAATTAATTGCTGGCTTAATCTCAGTTTTCTTTTTTTTAGAAACTGAAATGTTTAAACATCAAGATTACCTGGAAAGTGCCAGTGATGCATGAGGTTGATCGTATGAAAAAACAAAGTATTACTTGTCTGAAAGAAATAAAAAAAGTACAGGAGAATACTGACCATTTCACCTTCGAAGAATGTGAAAACATTATGGATCGTTGGGAAGAATTTTGCAAGGTATAACAGATTTTGACATTTGGTTTAAATTTTTAGTGTATATCATCAATGTATATTAGTATCAAATATTTGTTACACATTTTAATATTTGCAAAGAATAAATAATTTTCACTAATTAACTGGCAATATCTTATATTTAATTTTTTTAATGACCCAATATTGCATTAGTGTAAGATATCTGCGGATGGCTCTGTGAGGGCTATAGGTTAGTTTGCTATAGTTTGCTTTTTCAGTTAAATTATGATATCAATTGCGAGTTGTTCTCTTAGCATCCTTTTATTGCATGCCATTATTATTAATTTTGTTTCATTTTATGTTTCAGACGTATGATTTCAATCCTTTAAAGGATTACATACCTTTCATTAATAACCGTTTGCGTTACATCAAATCTAGGGAAAAATATAAATTCTTATTATACTTGGCCAAAGATTTACCTAACAGGCCACTCACATCTGTTGCTTGGAAATTTCAACACCTCTGTTCAAGTTATAGAAAAGGAAGGTGAGAAATATTTCATTCCATATATATATATATATATATATATATATATATATATATATATATATGTATAGGGACATGGTAGTCATATTTCTATCCCTTTTGTTATATGCTAATGCTTTCAGTTAAATTTGAATTTGAAATGAGTAAATATTTAATTATCCTCTAATCAGTTTTCCATTAATGTGGAATAAACAGAAAAAGATTTATTTTTTTGGTATATTGATACTGAGGGATGAAAGCAAATTTATATCTTGAAGTGTTTGATTTTGCATTTCATTTGAAGTTAATTAAAGTAAATATGCACCTTACTTTTCCTGTCCTTATTAATGGCAAAATATAAACATGATGACAAATGTTCACTTTTTGTGTATAGAAATAAGGCAAGAGATACAATTTGTATATTTTTTTTGTAGGTATACGCCTGAAGAGGATGAATTGATTTGGACACTGTATAAGAAGAATAAGAAGAATGATTTGTACTATCTTTGTTCGGGTGTATTGAATCGTCCACGCTATCATATATACAGAAGACATAAGAGGTTATTGGAAAGCCGTGATCATCCTGTTCACAGTACGTGTAATTTTGTTTTATGTCCCCATGTATTCAGATTATAAGACACAAATTTCAATCTTGTGTACAATGCGTCAGTCCCATTTAAAGTACCTGAAAAATTCTAATTCAATGATTTAAGTTATCTTTTCACTAACATTTATGAAAATCTTAATTTTAACCAAATAAAAGGTTGGGAATTATATATATATATATATATATATATATATATATATATATATATACTATAATTTTATAATAATTTTATAATGTACTACTGAAATGCACAACATTTATTTTAAATATAACGAGAGAAATGTGAAAAGGAGATTAACTTAATCAATTCTTCTCTATTCTGTTTAACTTGAAAAATAACAGATTTTATTCAAAAATTTTATATTTTTATTTTATTGTCTTTTACACAGTGGCATAAAAATAGTAATACTTTAATCAGTAATGCTTTAACAGTTGATACTGTTTTAAGATCATTACTATTTCAAAATATCTTAATTTACTCCTATAACCTTATATAAAGGTCAACCTTTCATTTAACAATTTTGCTATTTGTTTATTATTATTCTATTTTATGAAGGCATATTTCTTATGTATTTGAAATGTTCAAAAGCTAGTAAGCTAATATAATTAAACAGTCCAAAAGGAACAACAGGCTAAAAGGAAGTCAAAGAGTTCTCTTATAAGAAAGAAGAAACTATTTAAAATTAACTTTTTTTGTAACTTTATGTATTTCTTGATATAAATGTCTTGCCCTCTTTCCTTGTTTTAGAATTTGATTTAGAAAATCTGAAAGGTGAAAATGTACTTAATGCACTGCTTACGAAGACCAAATGTAATTCCATTAAAGAGTTCAAGAGAATTCAGCAGGAAACTTTGGAATCTGACAACATTGAAATGTTGGCCAAAGTTTGTAAAGTTACTCAGTACACACTGAAGAAGCTATGGATTACCAAACTTGCACCACAGCTCTATACTGAAGAGCGAGTCACGAAAAATTCCTTCCTGCGACAGCTCATTACAAAGTATGTATTAAATAATGCAGCTTTCCATCACTTGTGTGAAGTTGCTTTTGTTCACTAGTAATGAAGAATTCTTTCAGAATTTTGTTACTGTGGAAGGCATGTGGTTAAAACATTATTTTTAACATTTCTGTTTATTAATAATTAGCCAAATAATTCTATTACATTTTAATACTGCAACAGCTATTTAACTATTGTTTATGAGATGGACCAAACACATCAGTGATATAACAGAATTTCACAGATTGTTTTATCATTTTAGAAATTATCATTCATTAAAAATAAACTTATATTTATTCATTCGTTGTGTCATATCTTCTGTCAAATATTCTGGTTTTTCAAAACTTCTGCATAATGGCCTTACATAAGAGTACCCGAGTCTGAAGGAGTATACGCAATCTAATATTGTGTTCATGTTAATGATTATGAAATATGATTGTCCAACAATAATTGTCTGTTATAATTTCAGGTTGTACAAAAGTGACTTTAAAACCTGGGATGATGTTAAATGGTCCAAATTGTCCAAACAATTTTTCAATTTAAGCAATGTTTTCATCTATATGACTCTAAGGAAATTGGTGAAAAAAAATGTTCCACGATCATGTTGGCCTAATTTCAAGGGTAAGAGAAATAATCGGATGGTATTTTCTTATTTAGCAATCTATTAATATATTTAATGTTATGTTCAATATTAAATGTTGATAGTCAATAACTGTTTGTATATATCTTTGGGTTTCTTCTTTATCTGAAATATATACGTTTATGTTTATTAGTTAAGTTTTAAACCTCTCCAACCAGTTTTAATTTTGATACAGTTTTTCTTTATTGCATGCCAACAGAATGTATGAGCTGGTTGAACAGAGAATATCTGCCCCGGATTTCCAAATCGACTGCAAACGATTATTACTTGAAAAGACTAACAATTCGACAAGGCAAATTGTACACTGAAACCCATTAATTGGGAGTGAAATTCTTTTAATATCTTTATTGTATTTTTAAGATATTTACCTAATAATATACATAATTAAATGTATATAATACAAGAATGTGTTAAGTGTTGAGTGAAGAAGGAAATTTCAATTTCCTTAAATTGTTCAAATATAATTAATTATTTTTGTGATAATTTTAGATGCTGACACCACAGTTACACTGATATTTGTCATTCCCATTTAGAATGTTACTGTAATATTATTTATTTATAAATAACTAAAACTCTGATCCTAAAATTATATTTATTTTGTTTTTTGTAAAATAAACCAATATCCTGAATAAACGAAATTTACACATTTGTAAATGCAAGAACACATACATTTGTTTGTGTGTGTGTGTGTATATATATATATATATATATATATATATATATATATATATATGTGTATGTATTGATTGTGTATGTAATTTTTACAAAGGTAAAAAAAGAAATATGTTATGGAAAAAGTTGTGCATTTAATAATTTTATTCCAGTAACAATCCTGATATTCCCCTTAATAAACACAAAGTCCCTCTAAGCATATTTGTTGTAATTAGATTAGAGTCTTGATAGGAGGTATATTTATATTACGTATTGATGTTTTTCATTGAAGCATTCTAGAGATATTTTCTTAACACATGCATGCATTTAACACACACACATACACACGCACAAGCATGTGGCATTGAGTATTGTTCTCTTAGGACTCAGAACATGGAAATCTGTCAAAAAACTTGGAGTAAAAAATTGTTCTAGATCACAATTTCCCACTGCTATAACAAGGCAGGGAAGTAAACATTGCAATTCACATTTCCCTAAGTAGTAATAGATTTTGTTGTGGAAACTTACAATTGAAATTATTGAAAAGTATTTTTATTCACTTCTTAAATTAAAAATTAATTGTTTCCTAACAGAGCTATGGAAGAAAGAACTATCAGATTTTCAATTTTTTTGATTCTTTCTCAACTGCCTTGGCCTTGGCCTTTTCATACAATGGCAATAACTGTCCTTCTTTGGCAAGAATTTTCAATATTTCCACAATCAACGGTAAATAATTGTGTTTGCGCCTGATATTTTCCAATTTATATTGTTTCATTTTGTTCTCTTCTTCTTCAATCATAAATCTCAGTCTGGCCGCTTCCGCCTGGAAAGTGTCTGTCTCCATACCGCTTTCCTAGAGCAAAGAATGATACCGAAATAAGAATAAACTGAAAGTATTATTTTAATATCAAAGTATTAAAGATTAAAAAATGCATACATATACACAATGCATAAATTGGGAAAATGCCAACCATATGTAACACTATATATACATATTTCAACAAAGATTTCATTTAGTAACTTGATGCCACTTTGCATGACATTTAAAATATCATCCTGAAAGTAAATTCAAGATGAGTAGTCCCACATAAACAGGAGTTAAAAGAAAAATTGTATAACCATAAACAGAAAAAAAATTGTTACTTACTTCTACTTGTTTTTGCAACTGTGTTAACCTCTTCTCATATTTGCATTTTCTATCAGAAACAATTGCCATGAGGTTGAAATGAATCTCGTGTTCATTGTATCTACAAAAACAAAAATCAAAAAGATAATGAATATCGGTACTTTTCTTTCAGTAACCATAAAAGCTTAGATTTAATAATCTCCAAGCTAATGTTAATTCTCTATTATTTATCTAATTAATTGGCTTCCTAATTGGTTATTGGTTGTTAATTACATACATAAAATAAACTATAAATAATGACATTAAATAGTATTTTGCTTGTCAAATTGTAAGTGAAAAAGTTCCATTAAAAATACTGACTTGTTGATTCTCTTCTGTATGATTGGTCGAACAGTTTCTACCCAGTCTTGATCAGGTGCTATTGCTCCAAGGTCTATTGGGCCTTCCTTCAAACCATCCAGCTCATAGAGTCGTCCTTCAATCGGTAAATAACCGACAAAATGATACACTTCATCTTCTTTTGAAGCATTTTTACTGTCAAACTCGAATAGTGTTTGCCTAGAATTAAATTAAGCAAATAATTAACATATTTTTTTATCTGAGAATTCATCTAAAAAGAGATCAAACTTACATGTGTACCTTTAAGCAAATTGAACACCTTAAGAAACTTAAAAACACTTGTAATTAAATTAATAAAATTACTGTAAAAATAAGTTCTCAATTCTTTTTTTCAGAAATGGAAAAAAAATTACCTGGCAAATGAATTATGTGCTGTCCTAATGACCTGGGCATTGCTAAGTGATAGTCCTTTCATTGTGGCATCAAAGCTTTGACTAAATTCTTTAAACTCAGTTAAAGTGGGTCCCAAAGTGACATCAGGGTGTTTACAGTTCAGTAGTATACTCAGTATCGCTTGGGTTGCACATGCATTGTTTATAACCTAAAAAAAATCAACCAAAAGTATTTATATATGCATGCAGACACAGACACAAAATTTGGATATTAAAATTTCTCAAATATCCCTTGAAACAAAAGTTATGACTCCCTCATCAGGGTTTAGTGTCAAGCTACAGAGATTACACATATTCTTTTAACATACTACATATATTAAAACTAATTTTTATGCATAAAATTAGCGTAACTTTATTTCTAAAATCATGATACATTCTGCGATATAAGATAAACCATTCTTATAATTGACATAGTTTAAATGAAGGTAGAAATATGATGACATTCACTAATGCTCAGTAAATATATTAGTAAACCTAGATTATTTTTCAATATACCTGTTTAGCGAAATATATTTTTTCAAGTCTGTTATCCCTGACAATAGATCCGGCCGGTTCATCATCAGGTACCCACTTGAATAGAAATATCAACCCGTGTATAGGCCTAGGACAGCAAAAAATGAAAATTATATAACTAATAAAGTCATATTTTCAAAATCAAATGTTATGAAACAGTTTTCATCAAAATATTAAGAGAAGTAACAAAACATCAGTTTAAAAAGCAAATATCAAAAATGCCTTATCATGTTACAATGATGCTTAACTAAGCATAAAAAAGAAGAGTTAAACCAAAGTTAAAAATATAAAATACCCATAATGCGATATAAAAATTATTTCACTTGTATGAAAATATAACTCACAAATTCAACATAATCAAAAATATAGATTCTTGTGAAGTGATTCTAAGGTGTATAGAGAGGCTATTCTCATTTACATGCTAACAACATAGCTTTATTGATCCTCATGTTCCATAAGTAACTTATTACAGAAAAACTACTGGAACCTACTTTACCAAGTTTGTAATCCCATGCCTTAGGATTATTCTTAAAGGCTTCAAAGAAAAGAAGTGGTACTTTTTTAAAAATAACTAAAAATCTGACACTGGATAATCATGGGAAAATCTGACACTCCTTCATAATTACAATCCAAGAAAGGAGGAATAAAAAAGAATAGAAACAATGGTTGACCCGAAGGAATTCTCCAGCAAACAATTAATTCAGAATTTTACACTTATTATTAAAGAACAATTGACAGGATCAATACTGAGTGAACTGACTTTAACTCCTCAAATTGTTCGGCCTCCAAACTCCAGAGTTCTTCTACCTGGACGCCTTGTACGCCTGAAAAGTAAAAATAAAATTGATTGCAATTTTCACAAAACGTCGGAGACAAGTTTCATATGTTATTCGGGCTGGATTCAATCGGCATTTAACGCCCATTGAGACTGTACGGGTCGAGTTCAAATTTGGAGAGCCGGGACAAAGGCGCTCTGTCGTCTAGGTTAGTCGTGTCGCGGCGGATAACGCGAAAACGATTCCAACTGTCCAAATTACCGAATTCCTTGATGAGTTCCGTAAAAACTCCGGGGTCACTTTCAATGAGACACCAATTGCCCGCTGTGTAGGCCATAATTATTTTCACTTATGGAACGAATTTTCGCACAGATACGGATTCCCAGTTTGAGGTCTGGGCCTAACAGACTTTTGGCATCGTGCAGCCAACCAAAGACAACTAAAAGTACCAGCAATAATGATTTATTTGCATTAACAATCTTCTTAAATTTGTCTCGTACATTCAAATGTTGGTATTGTGCGCTTTCGTAGATTTTTAGAAGTAACTCAGTTTCAGAACATAACGACCAATAGCACTATTATTATAAGTATTTAAGTTAAAATGACTGTGACATCAGAATCCGAAATCAACCTGACATACCTTCATAAAATTCTAATTTAACTATGAATTACTATTCGCGTTAGTATCTTCATTTAAATGTTCTAAAAATACTTCGTTAAAAATGGGTTAGTTTCAGCCACGAACTTGATTGAGGAGGCATGTGTATAGACTGTACAACGACGAAAGATAGGAGTGGCCGTGGACTTGACAGTCTGTGTTTGTGTAATAGTTTTTGAGGTTGACTTCTCGTATATTTATTTATTTTTCGAACCGCTATGTTTAAATATTATTTCAATCTGTTAATACTCTCCTCATTGCTGTTCATTACCTACGGCAGGATACACAAACTGATTATCAAAGTGAGGCTTGTTTGTTCTTGACTGGTTTTTTCCATGTATATAATTCTTATCACTGTACTGATGCTGATATTTGTTGCTTATTTTCTTCTATTTTCGATAATTTAAGTATATTTCTATTACCTTCGAACCGGTCTATTATTTCTTCTATCATTAGAGTTAAGAGAGTGGTTAAATAGTTAATCACAGGGAAAGTTGAAAATTCTTTGAAATTGGTCAAAAACATACATATTTTATTCAAAATGGAAAATATTTCATGCTGTTTTTAATTTGTCAAATGACTACAATTTATTTTGTCTCATAAAACTAATTTGGAAATGATTGGTAAACATTTATTCGAGTACAAATGTAAAATAAACTGCTGATGAAGACCCAACAGTGATTTTGTAAAGAACATAATTTAACTTAAGCCTATCTATTAGGTTGAACAATATGAGAACATCCTATGTAACATGTGGTAATTTGTGTAACTTGCAACTACATTGATAGCAGGTATTTACACAAGATATAAAGGAGTGGAGTACTAAAGAATAAACATTGAATTAATAAAAGATAATATTAGTGTTTACTACTATAAATTGCAGGGTAATCATTATTCTTATTTTTATATGGTCTTCTTGCCTTGAAATTTAATTAAAAAATCAATTTTTACCTGCGTACATTTCTTATTTAATGTAATTATTGCATAGTGCCTTTTAAAACAGTTGTTTACCATTATTATTCTACAAAATTAATTCAGTAATAAGATTTTTCTGTTTTTTCTTTAACATGAGTGTGAATTCTGGAAATTTTCCTTATGTAGCTGGACCTGGTGTGCATTATTTATAAATGGGTTTCACTTTTTGTACGTAGTTTTAGATACATTTATTTTTCAATTAAATTTGGTGGAGTATTCTTGGAAAGTAATTAGTTGGGCTGCCAGATACCTAATAATTGAGTTATAAACAGAAGCTGAACAGTTTTAAATTAGTCCCAAATATTCGTTGTATTTTATTATTTGTAATATTTTGATAATTTTTCTGTAATCTAAGGCATATCATACCAGTGATTCATCTGGAATGATCTTGCACAAGATCACTATTAATCCTCTCAATTCTGTTGTGTGTGTGTGTGTGTGTGTGTGTGTCTATATATATAAGTAGAGATTAAAAACAAATAAGGGATTCAACATAACATCGATGGATTATTCAAAAAAACATTAAGTTTAAGAAAACAAACTGATTTGAGTTATGTGTGTGTATATATATATATATATATATATATATATATATATATATACATATACACACACACACACACACACACACACATAACTCAAATCAGTTTGTTTTCTTAAACTTAATGTTTTTTTGAATAATCCATCGATGTTATGTTGAATCCCTTATTTGTTTTTAATCTCTTTACTTTTATATCTGTTTATGTAATCAACCTTAACAAACATGTGTATTTTTATTCTGTTGTGTTTTCTTTTAATTCCTTTACTATTAAATGCAAAGGTATTTTCTAAATGAGTACAAAAGAAATATTTATTATGAAATAAAAATAACACGTTGAATATGAAGATTAATTTTTGTTTTTATTTCAGAATGACAGTAGGAAGTACATTGCACTCAGTACTTTTGGTTTCTACAAGGGCGGGATACTCGATGTTAAATTGCATAATTTCCATGCACACGGCTTGGGGGACCAAGATGTGGTATGTTTAAATTAGAACAGTACAATCTGTGGAAAATAAATCTTAATTTGATAACAAATTGAAATGTTTAATATCAGTCTTACAACTGTTATCATGTTTTACAGACTTGTAGAATAAATAGAGCTCAAACATTATTTCAAGTGTTAAAATAATTTGCCCCAAAAACATCCTCCAGTGAGCCTCAATATATTGTTAGAATAGAAATAGATACATAGATGTAAAAAAATGTTGTGACTCCTGTAAATACGCTGGAGGGGTTTTGAAGTGTCATCACTTTTGTTGATCACAATGTTTCCTCACAGGTCTCTCTGTAACCATTTTGAATTGTTGTTCCCTTAACATGTCTTCTATCCAGTGTTTGATTTCTCATTGTGCTTGTTTCAGTTTGGGTTTAGTTTGGATAGAACACTGAATGATGCAATGAACCCTTACTTGGAGACTCATCAGGATCATTGCCTCCTTGAGGAAACGATCAACCAACAGGGACCAACTACATCTGCTGTTTTTTTCATCATGGATCGAACTGCTGGCAAGTAAGTTATCGAATAATTTTCTTCCACCATTATAAAATATTTTTTACCCCAATAAGAGCTGCCATCTAGACAATTGTTTTCCAACAAATCTCCTTGTATTTGGAACTATCAATTTTAAAATGCTTGAAATATTCTAAATGGTTCAAAATGAATCAGTTCATACAATTTCCAAATTTGAAAGCCCTCATGAAGTATACAATTAAAGGCTGTAATCACAGAGCAATGACCATTACAATTCACAAAATCTTATCCACAATTTTTAAATCTTTTTTTTGCTTAAAGAAAATAATTTAGGTAATGATTACAACTATTATTATCATTTTGTAGTCACTTCCTTTAATTCTGAAATAAACTTTGATATAAAAGGGAGTTTAATAGGTCTTTCTGTGACTTAAAAAAAATTTAAACTCCTTAAATGAGGTCCTTTTTTCATTGTCCATAACCTATCTTTAAATTTTGATTTATATAAAATAGCAAAAATTGGTCGCAACGCAAGGGTAATATCTTAAATAGTTTACACCCTAGTTGTAAAGGTTATATGAAGAATCGCTGCATGCATGTAACACAACTCTGTTGAAACTAAGTAACTTATATAGTGTCATAACCCTCATTGTGAAATTACAATGCTTAGTATTTTGAGTTTAAACACATTAATTATGATAAGCGAAATGACAGTAAAATTATAATTACATGATAGGTTAACATCGCTTTAATTAGTAGCAAAACCAAATTTATTTTTAATTGTCGTTCTTGATAGCAATTTGTTTTAAGACACATTGCAACACTCTTGTAACAATATTGAGGAATAATATTGGTATTTTTATGTTGGTTTCATTAATTATTTTTTTATTTATTGTGCAGGCTTCAAGTGAACTGCAGTTCTGAACTTATGTCACTTCACATTTACAAAAAAGCTGATCAGGTACCGATACTGAGAGCAAAGCGAGATTCATTCAGTGACCAGACTCTGTTCAGAAATCTACATGATTATTCTTCATTCAGTGAGCACTATTTTATTCTATATATATATATATATATATATATATATATATATATATATATATATATATAAATTAAATTAAGTGATGGAAATACTTCAACAATTTACTACTTTGGATAATCTACTAAAAAAGCATGTTGTGTACTTGTATGACAGTAATGATTATCCAATGAAACTTTTAGTTGTGATAAATTTTTTATCTTCAATTGTAAAAAAATTCAAATAATCAATTTTGCCCCTTTAATTAATATACACATGTACAAGCACATGTGCTTGCATGTTCACACCACATACAACACACTCACACGCAATAATAACAAATCACTATTTATAATTTATATGGAACAATACATTTTAAATAGAAAGTAAATAAATATACAAATTTCTTTACTATAATCATTATAAATGAGCAAAGAACAGTAAAAGCCAGAACAAAACTTGTGCACATTTACATTGCTGATGAAATGGTCCAGGCAAAGATAAATAGTTCTCGGGATTTATTCTGTACAGTTGAGATGGTAGAACATCTGGCTGATAATTCAGAGATTATTTTAAATTATAAATTACTTAATAAATAAATAAATTTTTCATCAAATTGAAATTGATTGAACAGAGTGATCTATAAAAGTCAAACGGTTCCAGTTTATTACATATAATACAGTCTGATGAATAGAAAGAGTTGACTTAGTCATCAACAATACTGTTTTATATAAAAGGCTGTCTAGTTTGTTAACTACATTTCTCCACAAAAAAAATTACAATGTCTGTACAATTTGTAATGTGCCAAATTAAAATTCCTGATAAAAGCGAATATTTAACTTAATATTATTTTATTAGGTATTCAACTTAAATATCTCGTTTGTTTTTAAAGGTGAAAGGCCTAAAAGGACTACGTCAACAGAGTATGGATGCACCAACTTGACCATTCCAATTTTCGCGACACCACTTGGACATTACAACACTCAAGTAAGCGTTTTTGATGTTCAAACTGTTATAACGTGATCATGTTGCCTGTATATGTACAACATCTGTTTAATATTTCTATTATTGCTGTATTACAGTTTGTTATCTATGTTGCCACCGAGAAAGAGGAGGGCCTCTACAATTTATATTTTCACAATTGTCCAAATTATGATGGAAAGCAAGTTACTGTAGATTTCTCTGTAAGTATAGTTCTTTTTTGTTGTTGCTCATTTCAGTTTTAATGTACAGACCACACTTTAAAAGTCACTGGTAAACATCAAATTTCTTATACTCAAGTAGTTGTTAAACTACTGTTGGAAAATTGCAAGAATGATAATATTCCGAACCTTGACATCACACAGATATCTTAAATGTTTCTATTTTGTTTAAGATTGAAATAGAAGAAAAGAACAAAGGCAATTACCTGTCCGCGGGGGAAATGCCACTGCCGGCTCTGTACTTCATGATGTCCATGTTGTTTTTTCTGTCAGGATGCTTCTGGGTTTTTATACTTTTTAAAAGCAAGTGAGTTGAACAAAATTTTGAATTTTTACCAAAATATATTTGACAGAATGATGGCCAAAGTATGAACATAATATTTCCAGTTGTACATTGAGCAATCAATCAGAACTTATCATGTTTTTATTACAGTCTGATTATTGAAAAAAGCTTTATAGAACAGCTTTACAGGTTTAAATTTGTAGTATAATTTGTTGACATGTGTACATTCAACAAAAGACAGAAAATTTAATTTTGCCATAGATGTTTAATTGACAAAATAAAAGTATCTGGTTATAATTTAATATATCCATAATACTGTAATTAAACATTTATTTTTATAATTGTGTATTTTTAAATTAATAATGTTTGCAGGCACACAGTGTTCAAAATCCACTATTTAATGGCAACACTCGTCTATTTGAAATCATTGTCCCTTCTGTTCCATGCCATCAATTATCACTTTATTCAGACAAAGGGCGAACATGTAGCTGCTTGGGCCATCCTCTACTATATAACTCATTTGTAAGTGCAAGTAATCTTTAATTGAATTATATCTATTGAATGTATATATGTAAGTGTGTGTGTGTTTGTGCGTGCGTGCGTGCCTGTGTGTGTGTTTACTAAACCTTTAACTTTAAAAGTCAATAATACTAGTTTCAGCCATAAAATGTACTCCTTCATTTTCAGAAAGAATGTCATTCTGAAAACAATATGTATTCTTTACTGAGAAAGATGGGGCACAAACATTATAAGTATGTGCACATAAAACTGAGTTCTCAATGTTATCAACATTGTTATGTAACGTCCTTTAGCTTGCGGCATATTAAGACATTTTTGAACAAATTCGTCTCCCTTATTGCAGTGTATGCTCCTCTAATTTAGGGTTTCTCAGAGCATAATTGAAATGTGTAAACATCATTTTTGATAGTTGAAAATGTTATATTATCTGCAACACAAACAGCATTGACAAACGAGCATTTATTTTATGTGGATTTTTTGATGAAATTATTATAGGTTTTAAAATGGAAATTTTTTTTGTTTATTGTATTTTTATGAAAGTATGACTTTATTTTTTTATGAGAAAATGTGTTATTTATTTGTCTACAGGTTAAAAGGTTCAGTGCTTTTCATTACAATCGTACTTATTGGTACTGGGTGGACCTTTATTAAGCATCTATTATCGGAGAAGGATAAGAAAATATTCATGATTGTAATTCCATTGCAGGTATGAGACAAAATGACAAATGATATGAAATCCAAAGGAAAAGGTTTTTAGAAAATATTAATAATTATTGTTTCTATGTCAATATTAGTTTATTATTCTGCAGGTATTGGCAAATGTAGCGAAAATCATTTTGGAAGAGTCCGAAGAGGGAGATATCGAGCATAAAACTTGGCTGGATGTTTTTGTTTTGGTCGATTTACTGTGCTGCGGGGCCATATTGTTTCCAGTTGTTTGGTAAGTTCTGAAACACAAATTTAAAAAACATAATTTATCAGTCATATATTATACAAACATTTGACATAAAAAAAACAGCATTATTATGATAATAATACGTCTTTCATTTTATATTAAAAAAAGAATAATATGTACTGTAAATTTGGTTGAGGTATATAAATGTATTCAATTCTGCATGTAAAGAAATTCTGAGGTAAAATTTACTCATAAATTTATACGGTGTATTCGATATATCGATATATAGGGGTGAATCGATGTCGTCAGCTTGGTCAGCCATCTTTGTTTTCACATCGCGTAACTTTATTAAGGCGTCCGACGGGTTGTGCTTTTTAGTAAAGGGAAAGAAAGTAATTATGACACGAAAAGAAATATATAATAAAACCAACCTTATTCGGAATCTGACTCCGCTTGAGGAGGAGCCTCCTCCTGTGGGCCGATATCCCTCGTCCGGGCGATATAAACCCCCGTTTCGTCAGATCGTCTTCGTCGCGACTACGTCGCCCCAGATATACTCTGCGAGGTGCAAATCGAAATCAACCGCGACTGTCCGACTAGGAATAGCCCTTTTTATCGCTGTCCAGGTTCCTTCAATCGCATCGGTATCGACATCAGTTTCCGGATTTTTAAAATGAAGGGAATGATTCACTGTGAGGTTCACGAACCCCTCATCTTCTAAACAATTATACGACTTCCGACAATCGGAATATATCGTGGTCCCTGGCAGTATATTAGTTTTTATAATGTTTAGTAGAGTAACCAAAAAAAAAAACGCCTAATTTGGTAAAAATAAGAAACATAACCCATCAGATGTGAAAACAAAGATGGCTGACCAAGTTGTCGACATCGATTCACCCCTATATATCGATATATCGAATACACACGATAACCTCCGGGGTCTCTACAGTGAATTTAACCCAGTAAATTGCAAAACTAATGATTTCATGAATGGTAAGTTTTTATAAGTAGTCCTCAAGAAAGATTTACCGAAATTAACGCTCAAATGTAGTAAAGATAAATTTAAATATTTTCAACTGTCAGATTGAATGTTTTTTTCCAAATTTTCGACAGGTCCATAAGGCATGTTCAAGAAGCTTCGAGCACTGACGGCAAAGCTGCCATCAACCTGAGAAAGTTGAAACTCTTCAGGCATTTCTACATTATGATCGTCTGTTACATTTATTTCACTCGGATCATTGTCTTTTTATTACAGGTGGGGCATTTCAAGAATTAAATACTAACGTACTGACATTGTTCTTAGTTCCCTTTAGTTGGATTTCAAAGACACCTGTTTTGGTATTAATGGTCACGTAAAACATACGTTCAAGGTGGTGCAAGTTTTTAGCTTATGACAAGGAGATGATAGATTTAATAGTCACACGGTTTCTCTAGTGACATGTTAAATTTCTAAAGAGGACGTTTTGTTATTTATTTTTTAACAATTTAAAAAGAATTTGTAGCAATTTTAACATCAAAATATGTTTACCCTATTTGACCGAATAAATAATAACCTGAGGCATAATTAAGATTTAAGTATTGTCTGTCTGGTTGAATACTGACTGTTTAAATATTTAAAACTCCGTTCTTCCTGTTGGACAGTTGACAGTATCATTCCAGTACGAATGGTTGGATGAGATGTTCAGAGAGATGGTGACGTACGTGTTTTTTGTTCTCACCGGTTACAAGTTCAGGCCTGCATCAGCCAACCCGTACTTCCAGGTCAGCACGGACGACTTGGATGACGATGAGGAAGTTGTGTAAGTCATTTGCAAATACTTCAAAGCCAATGACATGCCCTACATTTAAATTAATTGTCACCATTTCAGATTCTGCAGCTAAAAATTAAAAGGTACCTTTTAATTGCAAAAGTGTGACTCATTTGGTCAATTCATAGATTGTATTTCCGGCTAATTTTTACTTGAAAAATGAATTACCTCTACACAAAAGTAAAGAAAACTGAGGTACTGATTTGAAGAAAATTCAGTTTCTTAATATTTTAATAAATATAGGAACAATGAAATCATCACTGAATTTTTTCTCTTCTAGTAATACAATAACATCTCAGCCACTTGTATGAGTTTCCTTTCAGGTTTTAGCTCCTATAAGTTTCAATCAAATTTAAACTTTGAACTTAGTGTATCGATGAAGATATTCTCATTTTTGATGCAGGATAAGCCAGTGTGGCATAACCGAGGGTTTGAGCAAACTGTCGAGGGTGAACTGCGAAACTGTCCAGGATAAGGAAGCGCTTCTGCCTTCAAAACGGGAGAGCAGCCACGAATATGACTAAATCCAGATCGATCTGTAACCTCTTATTGTCTGTATCTCTACCAGCATCAGCATTCCTGTAGGTTATATTGACTCCTATTTTTATTTCTTTTTTGTTCTTCGACTGCTGCCTTACATCGTTATCTAGACACTGGGAGTATTTTTCTTTTTAGACCTTGTTGCGGGCCTAAAAACTACGATTCGATCTGAGTTTAAATCCGATGTGGGTTGAAAATGGAACATATTGTTTTATACTGTGTCTGTAAAACATTTTGTAGAAATATTTTAGAAGCGGTTTCGATAAACAACCTGCATAATTATAAATTAAGGAATGACAGCTTTAAAGCATTAAGTTGTGACAGATGTTTTTAAAAAGTTCGTAAATAAAAACCCGGTGTCCATTTTGAACACACGTAAAAATCAAGATCTAAATGAACTCCCCGTCAAATATTTATTTTTAATTAGATATCTATCCGATTAATTAGTATTAAATGTTGGTATTAAGTATTATTGTTCATTACAGTTCTAAATTTCTGACCCTAAATATCTTGTTTAGGAGTTCAGTCGTACAGAAGATGCGTTTCTTTCCCATTTAGTTTAAGATTTGTAAAGGAAACGATCACGTTGAAGTCAAAACAGTGCCATTTTTATTGTGCTTTATAAAATAATAGTTTCCTTTAAAGTATGTTAATTAATACAAATGTATAAAAACATGTATAACTCATATAGATTTGTGATTCCAGTCCTTGTCGTACAAGTCCAGTTGTAATTTGACTATTCCAGTACAAAAGGATATATATATATATATATATATATATATATATATATATATACTCACACATATGAGTGTAGAAATGTTTTTAAAAGTAAAGGAAACTGTTTCTAGATATTGCAGTCTGCAAGGTCTGGACCTGGATTGGAGGTCTGTCATCACTTAGATATTTGCTCTAGGACTGAACTATTTACAGCTTTTTGTTTCATCGATTGTTAAGAAAAAAATAGAATTACATGGCAATGTAAATTGATAAGAATAGCGGTGTGCTTCCAACACACATTATGCCACTTTAAAACTGCTAAACTACATGTTGATAATGTGGTTTGCATATGGTGTATGTGTGTTTTTTAGTTTTTTTCTGATGAATGAGGTAAACAGGTCAGACTGTGTGCCGAGAGACAATACACTTTCTTAGGTCGCACTTTTTCTTTCGGTACAGTAGTCTAATTCTTCTCTATATTTGCAAGGAAGAAATGTTACAAAAGCCACACAGTAACATCGGCTGTTGGTTGTACTCTCTTGATACTTGTGATGCAAGTTTGAAGTCTTGATCATAATGTGAAGACCAAACTAGATCGGTACAGAATAATTTTCAAATTATATCAACCTGCTGAAAAAAAGAAACAATCTATTCGCCCTGGACGACAACCAGTTGTACACACAGAAAGACGCCCAGATGATATTTCTCAACTGATTCTATAATTATTGTCTGTTCACTTAATTCGAGAGTTTGAAAGAAATAGCACAATCCATTCCACTTTTTTTCATGGCCTAGCGTCAATTTTTAATTATTCCGTAGGGCACAATTTCTAAGCACCACACACAACAAACTCTATCCGTAGTCACAAACTCTTCAAATTTACACGTTAGTGAGAGGGATGCAGATTTCAATGAAATATTAGATTGAGAAAATGGCAAGTTCGTGTTATAATAATAGCATCTTAAGCACTGTGTCGATTCAAGCCGTGATTGCGTAAATAGGCCTTTCCTCTCTTATAAGAACTTTTATAAAACAAAATATATAGACGGATAAGACATAAATTGTGTAAATGGATAATAACATTTTTTACATTTCTGCTCCACTTCCGGCTGTTGACGAAGGAATGTCGCGAAGCTGCTCAGTCCAAGAATAGGAATGTAAGTTTTATTGCAATCACTCTTTACAGCACTATAATATTTAGCATGCAGATGAAGTTACTTGTTACCTTTTTCTCTCCAGTACAAACATATGACACGTCGTCACCTGCACAATATTGTGTTGAATATTTTTTTGTTTGAAATTCCATTTTCATTTATTTTGAGCCTATATTTTGGCGAGAAATTTTTCGAATACCGCATTAATATTTCAACACGAATGGCTTATTATTTCTGAAGTGGTTCATAACTTCAATTAGCCATTCACCGAGCGTCAGTAATGGTATTTAGTTCTAAACTAAAAATACCTTTTCTTGTCTCCCCTTATATCTTTTTGAAATTCAACATTTATTATTTCAGAATATTATCTTCTTATATATGGCTTGTTATCAAGAAACGGCAGGTATTATTTGATGTTGTTACTAGAAATGAATTTGGTAAATACTTTAAATGTGTGTTGTATAATTAAAAAATCAAAATAATCTTCGAGAACTTCTAAAACAAACCTTATAGTAAGTATGTTTTTTCTTTTTCAATCAGTTGAACAGATATTCATTTTAATCTCCAAGTAGTTTTGATATATTACAATAAATATCCACCAAAATATAATGAGAAATTATAAAATTCTCTATACTATAAAATTATAAAGGTCTCAATATTTTAAATACATCTTGTCCATGTTGAATAATTTTATTATTGTAACTGTTTTTATAAGCAGGTACTGCTGTCCTTGAATGTACGTGCTCAGCTCTATAGTTGTAGAAGAGTTAACAATTCCAATCATTCGCTAGTCATATTCGCTGGGGACATTCCTGTCTTCTCCATATTATGAAAACAGATTATTTCATTAATTAATTCAAAGCGTAATAGGTGGAATGTCCTTTAGTGCTGTAGGGAAGTTGTAAACGAGAACAAAACAAATATAAATAAATTAAAGCGAAATTTTATCAGAAATAAATCTGGGTAATCTCAAATATTTGTATTGTATAGTGTATATAAGATGTACAATATATATATGTAATAAAAGAATTAATTATATACACCAAAAACCTTTATTTGTAATGTCTAAAAATTTGAAAAGAAGAAATGTTTTTGTAGTCGATGAAGTTTTTGCAATGTATATGAATCAGTATTTATATTGTTATACATTTCCATCTCACGTATGCTTAGCTGGACGTGTTTTATGTACGTTTATTATATAGCTTATGTGAAATACATTTTTTGTTTCCTCGAGTTTTGTGTTTAGTCTTCGTTAAGAAATGTTCAATTAAATTACTAAACAACTGTTATGTAATTGTTTAATAATTTATTTTAGAAGTTGTGCAATGTTGTTTTTGTTAATGAAAGTAAGTTTTTAATGTAAGTTATAAAAGTATAACATAATTAAAAGGAATTTTCTTATTTGCCAAGGGAAATATTTTCTGTTCATCCCTGATTATGCTGCAGTGTTCACATATACGTAATTCAGTGTACAAAACATATTTAATATATTACATTACAGCTTATGAAATGATTTTAAGAAATGGAGTTTGATTGTAGGAGTCTTCAGAACCAATTTCTGGTATTCATTTCGTATACAGAATTTTATATTTCCGTTCATTATTTCCCCATCATGTTTAATTTTTTGAGGTAGGTTCACCATATTTTAGATTAAGGGCATGTATTGTATATGTTTTCATTTATTACGGTCTTAATATAGTTTATTTTTTTGAATTTGGAAACATGATTTTTTTATTGTTCCTTTTGATTTTTTTTTAAATAGCATTAATTTTTGTTGAAGCAATTACTTATGTAAGTTAAGGAGGAATGTATGTTGTGGCCTTTGACCCCTTCTATCCCTTTTAATATAGGAGGCCCCCTGAGCAGGGGCTCAGTCTCTTCTCAGGGCTTGCCATGGTAGGATCTGACATTGTATAATTTCTTACAGAATTATATATATTTTTTTAAAGTGTAATCTCTTTCTCGCCAAAACTGACTTGTATACATGAAATAGTTTTGCAGTAGACTGTAGAATATATACCAAACTTTTCTTTTTAATATTGTTATCCAAAATCTATTAGAATATGTTGGCATATGGCCTTCTAAGAAGACAGATTAGTTTGCCTAGGCTGGTCATTTCTGAGTGTCTACTGTTTATACCTTGTCAGTTATATAACAAAATATTTTAGAATATCTAAAATATCTTTTTAATATTTTAAATATGTTTTGTGGTCTGCCTGGGGTTGGAGCTCATTAACCACAGACAAGTGTTAATTCTACAATACACACTGGAAAATCATACTGAGGAATAATGAAAGGAAACTTGCATACATAAAATTTTATTGTTTTATTTATTTTTTTATTGACGTATACAGTCTGAAAGATAACAAGAGGTTCTGTATTTCCTTAACTAAATATGGATACTACAAGTTCAACGAAATTTCGGAGTTGGAATGCCTCGGCGTTAATAACGTTTTTCTTTATATTTTCAGCCGTGTTTTCAACTACATCTTGATAGGCCATTATTGCGGTATGAAATAGGAGAAAAAAAGAGTTTCAGCTGCGTGAAAAGGTGTATTGCACAATCGATCATTTATATCAATTATAATCATCGTTTATATCAATTAAGATCAATTATAAAATAAAATGGGGGGAAAAAATTTAGGTATTTCCGACATTTCCTATCGGAAATCGTCCCATCTATTATCGTCATGAAGAAGAATTGGCTCATTTTATTTAAGAATAATTACAATTTAAAATTTTAAAAATTTACATTGGCTGCAGTTAGAATCACACTCCTATATAATAGTTTGGACATTGCACTTTATATCTGGGAATTAAATATACATGTGTATAAATTGTCTTATAATTAAATTTTCTTTTATGAATTTATTTATCTTCTGGTTGTAAATAAAAGTTTTGCTTTCTCTTTAAATAATAATTATTACATATATATTAACTAGCGCCTCATTGAGGGTGGTGCGGAAATGTACTTAACTAAAGTTCGTTTGGTACACTTGCACCGATAAACTAGCGCCCCTGAGGGTGGTGCGGAAATGTACTTAACTAAAGTTCGTTGGGTACACTTGCACCGATACACTAGCGCCCCTTGAGGGTGGTGCGGGAATGTACTTAACTAAAGTTCGTTTGGTACACTTGCACCGATACACTAGCGCCCCTTGAGGGTGGTGCGGGAATGTACTTAACTAAAGTTCGTTGGGTACACATGCACCGATACACTAGCGCCCCTTGAGGGTGGTGCGGGAATGTACTTAACTAAAGTTCGTCGGGTACATGCACCGATACACTAGCGCCCTTGAGGGTGGTGCGGGAATGTACTTAACTAAAGTTCGTTTGGTACACTTGCACCGATACACTAGCGCCCCTTGAGGGTGGTGCGGGAATGTACTTAACTAAAGTTCGTTGGGTACACTTGCACCGATACACTAGCGCCCCTTGAGGGTGGTGCGGGAATGTACTTAACTAAAGTTCGTTTGGTACACTTGCACCGATACACTAGCGCCCCTTGAGGGTGGTGCGGGAATGTACTTAACTAAAGTTCGTTTGGTACACTTGTACCGATAAACTAGCGCCCCCTGAGGGTGGTGCGGGAATGTACTTAACTAAAGTTCGTTTGGTACACTTGCACCGATAAACTAGCGCCCCTTGAGGGTGGTGCGGGAATGTACTTAACTAAAGTTCGTTTGGTACACTTGCACCGATACACTAGCGCCCCTTGAGGGTGGTGCGGGAATGTACTTAACTAAAGTTCGTTTGGTACACTTGCACCGATACACTAGCGCCCCTTGAGGGTGGTGCGGGAATGTACTTAACTAAAGTTCGTTGGGTACACATGCACCGATAAACTAGCGCCCCTTGAGGGTGGTGCGGGAATGTACTTAACTAAAGTTCGTTGGGTACACATGCACCGATACACTAGCGCCCCTTGAGGGTGGTGCGGGAATGTACTTAACTAAAGTTCGTTTGGTACACTTGCACCAATAAACTAGCGCCCCTTGAGGGTGGTGCGGGAATGTACTTAACTAAAGTTCGTTTGGTACACTTGCACCAATAAACTAGCGCCCCTTGAGGGTGGTGCGGGAATGTACTTAACTAAAGTTCGTTGTGTATACTTGCACCAATAAACTAACGCCCCCTGGGGATGGATTTTTTCAAATCAACAAAAAATTAAATAAGTTAGTCATTTCAATATATTTTATGACACAGAGGTCTAAAAATGTACACAATTATATGTATATATAAATTAAATAATATCTTTTCCGTTGTTATTTATATAATACAATGTATTTAATATTTTAAAATAAAACAAAAAGTGTATAAAACCTGTACAAAAGAAACTGATATAAATTACAATTGGCAGTGAGGGAGTGTAAAAAAATGTATCAAAGCCAAACTTTTTTCCTCCCATTTGCAATTATGTAAAAAAAAGGAAAAATACGAGACATATTTACAAAAATATACACTTAAAGGCTTACTTTCACTCAGATACATGATATATAACTGTTATTTTCAAAAAAAATAAAATAAAATCAGTCCTTTCAAAAATGAGATTCACATTTTTGCTCGAAAGCATCAATTACACCATTTTTAGTTTTTCGAAACATAATATTCGCTACTAGAATTTAGATTTATACACTAACATTTGTCGCAGCACAGATATCTCAGATCTACATCCATTCAAAACATCCCTGATTGGTAACTTCTGCTATAATTTGTGTCCTTTTTCATGCTTTCGTTCTTTTTCCATTTTTTGGCATTTGGCACACAGGTCTAATAATTAAATAACAAAATAAATGTGTATATACATAAAAAATGCAATACAAATCATAAAATAAATATGTATATATACATTTTATGGCAAAAATGACAATAATTAATTTTCCTTATTGCTATTTAATTTAACATTCATTACTTGTACTTAAAGACGTATTACATAAATGATCTATTTGTCATTAATTACAAGACTAATTTTCTAACTAATCTCTGATTTCTTAGTTAGGGTTATAACTGTATGGGGGTCATCCCAACCTTTGAAGATATATTCACTTGTATTTTTGTATATAATTAAAATACATAAAAAATAAGATATTGATTATGAAATGAGCCCTCTCCAGATGGATAGTTTGGCCTTTCTCCTCTCCTATCCATTCTGCACAGTTTGCAATCATCACAAAATGGATATACGAAGAGTTTGCCTACTCAAAATTTGAGTATACATTTGAACGATTTAAAATGGTTGGCAGTCACTACCTTAGGTAGAAATAGATTTAAAAAAACCAACTGGCTGAGCCCCTCCGTCATGCTCATCCATTAATCACTGTATAAAAGTCTAATCTAAAACTGTAGTCAATTCATTAAATATTCTGATTTTGTTGTCCATTTTTCTTACTGATTATTTACAGTTCAGCCAAGTCATATCTCATATCTCTATTGGTGGGTCTCGTGTTCTTTTTTATCATATAGACGAGAGGGGTCAGTTTTCACCTTTACCAATATTTGTTTTATATATTCACAATTTGTACATTGTTACCATGCACCAATGTTAAATCCATCGTTATCACAGACTATAGACTGTTTGCCAAGTTTTCGTTTAAACTGTTACACTACATTTATATTTTATCTCCAACGGTGAACAAAAAATTAAATTGTGTAAATGCACAAATAGAATATATAATTGATATTTCACTGAAATCAGATAATGTAAATTACCTTTCTTAGTACTGAAAGAGTTCTATTTCCGAAAAGAGCTCTACTGAAATATAAAATAAATTTTAGGAATCATTTTGATCAAATATGGAACTTATTAATTGTTTAAATAACTTGATAATCATAACTAAAAGGGATTTTCATCAGCTTCTAGCAGATAACGATGGATGAGTGGAACAAAAATGGCAGTAAAACATTCATTATTGCTATTGTTTTTTTTCTCCTTTAAATAATACTGATACGATCTGTACACAGATTTGATCTAATATTACGAGTCTAAGTATCTACTTATTTTACTATCTATCAATATATATAATGTTCCATTTGACTTAAAAACTACACTTAGGTACATATATACACAATTTGAATTATCTATATAATATTTATGCGACCATCTTTCTGTCCATTGTCACTAGAAACACAGATTGGAATTTATTTTGTTAATCAGAACTCAAAGACTGTGTCAAATAGTCAGTGGACACACTCAGAGTTAATTTCTATTTTGATACAGTTAAATAAACTCAAGTCCATCAGAGTGATGAAAATGACATGACTCCTCTTAACTTGCACTTCATGCAACCAACTGATGACTATATAGTATAAAATCGATCCAGAACAGTTAACATCATACGTGTTAATGACCCCAAAGGCCTTAAACTGATTTAGGTCGGTTACCTTTGGATCCACCAAGCTGCTTGCAAACAATCTGCCAAGTTAATGTCACAAGCATTTAATGTGTTACATTAAAATATACTAGGAAAGTTTACCTGTTATTAGACTTGAAAGTGACCGGTATATTAAGAATGCTACTATGTTAGATAAAGAGTCATGTAACTTTCCCGATTGCATTCCACAGCCAGGTTATCGAGGAAATGTACACATACACATGATTCCAGGGGTCAGCAACCTACGGCTCCTCATAGCTAACTGACAGACAGCAATACTAAAAATTACCTCAGCGATGAATTTGAAAAATAAAATTCATAAACGTTTGTCTCCACAATCACTACGAATCACCTGGAGTGATAGTGTAACCTTTGAGATCATTTCCATTATTAAAAAAATCCTAATATGAACCCGCCAAACTTAAAAATATCCGATTAATTATAATGAGGACAACCAAATACCAAGTGACTTTCTCCTGCCCACTTATCCAGATAATAAAATTGTCTAGTTTGTTTCACAATTTAAAATACTTGTTTTTATATAGTATAGATAGTTGAATGACAATACACTTGAATTCTTGTTAGGGTGGTCTTTTCGTTTCTAATTTAAATTTGAAATATGCCTAGATCGATAAAAGAAAAAGAATGACACTATAGGGGGCAAGAATAATATTAACCCAAGATCCAATCTCATCCATTTCTAATAACTGTCCCTCATAAATGCTTGCGCCTTTAAAGAATTATTTTAATAATACAACAGACGTAGAAGACTAAAGGTCGCAGACCCCCGTGTTCCATGGACGTGTCGTCAGGTAAATTGTTGTTTCCTGAGGTAGATTTACTCATCCGATAAAGGAGATGGGCACGGGCTCCACGCCGCCCGGGTAATAAGAGTGGAGCTTGTGATGAGGAGAGCAGGCGGGTACGCGGCAGGCACTAATCTTGTGGCACACACATCATGGCGTGCCGATGCTCGCGCTAGCGTGCCTACGGGGGCAGCACGTCCAGTTTGATGTCGTGACTAGGCCGGCAAGTGCCGCAAAAACCTCCGCATTTACCAACAACCCTCGTGTTGTGCTGAAAACAATCGATAGATAATAAATTACCGTCCATCGAGATAGAAAATTATGTTAAACCCCGCTTAACACGACAGCCTGAACGCTGAGTATACACTTTTAAATCTGATTTAGCTCAAAACTCATCTTAAAACCTAGAGGTCAATTTCTGGGTTTAGATTGGGATGCAATTGGAGGTATACATTAAGGAACTCGTATAATAATTAAACACGCACATCTGTTGTATCGATCTTGGACACGGCCGAATTGCCATAGTGATACCAGTTGGTCGTTCTGGAGACTCTGAAACCGGTTTTGGCGAGGTTGATGGTGAACTGGCCCTGGGGACAATTCACTTTGCTGTAGCAGTCTCCCGCCTCTCCGTACGGCACCCAAGAGCCCTTCACCGCTTTCGCGAATGTGAAGTCTCTCGCTGCAAACAAACATGCATGTACGCGTTGGGTCACGTCCACTATAGAAATATTCTCAACACACAACTCTGATACTGCAGTATTAAAATTTTAATGTAATATCTTTGAAACGTATGTCCGGATAAACTTTTTGAATAAATGGGAAAAGCATAACCTACCGTCTACTACAAGGGTTGTAGTATTGATTCTAATTTTGGTGAAAGTAGTATGGCCGACATTTTTGTCGGCGTATTTGACACAGCGACAATGATCGTGCCGCTCCCCGCCGTGTGGGCAAGTCCCGGGCATCACCAAACTGTAAACGTACAGAAAATTGTAACAACAGAAAATAAACAACATAAATTATAGACATACACCTAGTTCAGTTAGTTTTGTAGAAGAGTGAACGACTCCACTAATATCCGGCATGAGAACAACTGAAAGTAGTTTTGTAACTGCAGGGTTTTGGCAAATTTTTTTTTTTTAACAAAATTTCTCAGAGCTAGTATTTTTAATGCACGAGGCGTGTAACATTTCTGACGATCATACCGTTTGTCATAAATTTCTGCGTAATTGTCATGGGCATGCAGTGTAATGAAATCTTTGGGATTGGGCGTGTTCATGTGGCTACAATAGATGGATACTGTTTGCCTTCTGAGGTGCAGCATGTATTCACCGTCTTTTCTCACGCCTAAATTCTGTTGAAGAGCCTGGCACGAAGATGGACCTGAAATTTAGATTAGATCGGTCATTTACACAATCAAACAATAGCCTGACTCAAATAGAGATGCTTGTATTAATATTGATAGTATTAATTAATAAATACTGGTAATAGTATTAATATTGATAATTAATTTATAATAGTAATTGTAAACTCACTTAATTCAGGGTCATTTATATATTAATTAATTATACGGCTTAATCAGAAATGACTACAGTAATTGTAAGTGCTTACAATTGAGATGAGAACACTTCTGTTTTCTCCTGGGCTTGGACTCTTTGGGGCACAGAATTTTCCTGACCTTTTTGTGTCCCCTGTAGCAGAACAACTTCCTCACCTGTTGACTTCGCTTTGTACACGGATTTGTACACTGGAAAGATAAGAAAAAATTATTATAACCCAAAATAAACAACGTTCGCATGAACAATGAATGCATTTAAATGTTTGTTTTAAAACATGTGTAATGACCAAAGTCTATATATAATGACGGCCTCCATAAACGAATGATTATTATTGTTATAATTATTGGAAGAGATGAAGGTGTTACCGGCTGCCAGTCTCCAGTCTTCCACCTATATTCATGGCTGGGATGACACAGTGGTTGGTGTGTACAATTCCTGATAGAGTTGGGCCTAGCTGAAGGATCACAATATCTCTCATCGACTTCCCTTTCTCCCCTCTCTCTATTGTAGACTGTCACGCACTGCATCTCTCTAGTCTGAACTCCATAAGGTCCGCAACTAACAGAGCACTGAAATCATAACATTTCATTTTCATCTCTTTTTTTAGAATTCAACTAACGAGTTAAACGCAGAATCTAAAAATTTTAATTTCACACATGGAGGCTCTCTCAATCATAGAAACTTCTCTCTCCCTGTATCTTCTCTGTTTCAGAAGTAACTAGCCATCTACGATCTAGAGTTTACATAAAAATATGAAGCAGGACTTACAATCAGTCATGTTTTTTCTCTCCACTCAAGAATCTAGACGGGATATAATTTTAAAACAAATGGCAAATCGAACTGTGTTAGTATTAAAAAAATATTACAGAGAGATTATATCTCCAGAATCAAAACCATAACTGAAAATAGTTCAATAATTTTTTTATTAATTAAAAAGTTACTGTTGAAGAATTATTAGGAGATAGTACATGTGTCTGGATGGCATTATTACTAACAGATAGTTCTGTGTTTTAATTATTCATTATGAGACTAGATGAAAATAACCTAAGAAAGAAATAATAAAATGGATAGCGTACAATTTTATAGATTATATCGAGTCCTAAGTGTGTTTTCCAGCTTTGAGTGACCAAAGAAAATGATAGAGAATATTATATAAAATAGTATTTTAAAATTGAATATTAAAAAATAATAAATATTAAATTCTTTAATGAATTTGAAAAATTACATCTAATAAATGATTACATTTCTACCACTTAAGAAAATATATTTTAAGTTAAGTTCCATCTATGAAATTGCCTTTTGTCAGCCTCTATAAAATATTAATTCTATATAAATCACTTTTCATTTTACACAGATGATTACAAATATAATGGTGAGTTTTTGAAGTGACAGTAAAAACTCATATTACACAATTACTGAAATAATTAACAGTCTATGTGAAATACTGTTAATTATTCGACTCAGCGTGTTAATAAACAGAAACATGATTATGTGACTAATACATGCAGAAAAGGAATTAATAGTTAACCATGCAAATAATATATGTAGTTTCCTCTTATTTTATTTTAAATTCATTTAGAAATATAATTGTTAATGCTTCAGCAAGTATGTAATCACAACTACCATAATATACTTGGTGTCTTTAAATATTTATTTATTTCAAAACCTTAATAGTCAAGATAATAATAATGCAGCAGAATTACAGAGTAGGGATTGGTTTTTTAAATTTAATAAAGCCTTTCCATATTATGAGCAATCGGCCTATTTTCAAACATTTTGGAAAGTTAGAAGCACTTTATGGTTAGTACTAAATTTTATTTTTTATGGTGTTAGAAAACTGAAATTAGTTGATTATAACAAGGACTTACCAACCTTTTTAAGCCTATCGATTCCTATGTTAAAGTGAACTGAAAACATTCCTTAATAACCCATATTATGGAGACCAGTATCAGTGATGTACTGTGTTAATTCAATAAACCAATACTACTTCTGTATGTTAACACCCGAGATCTGTCTTCATCTCAAAATGCTCTTCTGCGGAGGACATGCTTGTGTGGTGCGCTAATTGCTGTTGTCAAGAAGGCAACCAATTCAGTGCAGAACAATCCAACGAAAAGAATGGACTGTGGCAGTGTTAATAGAATAACCAATCCAAAATTAAATATCACCAGTTAAAAAGCCCACGGAAATAAGTAACCCCTTCAGGAAGCAAGTCTGTACAGGCATGCTATGCACTTATTCGAGATTGCCACGTTTTTTTGAAATACCTGTGACCATTCTCCTGGTACCCATTCAAAAGGGCACGGCGCTATTTTACAGTCTTTGACTTCTTTCGGTTTCCTCTGGCGACAGAACGAATTGCTTACACGTTCACCAGACTGTGAAACGCAAGTAATATTGCGTCGGTGTACCCCCTTACCACAAGTGCGTGAACACTGTTCCATCAAAGCAGAAAAAAGGGAATTTTTAGACATTCAGAAACAAGAACAACATAATACAATAATCAATTGGCTTTTTCAATCTATCGAATTAGAGAGACATGAAAATGCAAAGAAGGGGAAATATTTTTCTGTTAATGTTAAAATAAAAGATCTGTACATCTGTCTCAACCCAATGAAGATATTCGGCCTAGGTTAGAAATGTTTCAGCTATTTACCACCATCAAAAGAATTTGTAGATGAAACAAATATCGATAAGTCAATCAATAAATAACTAACTGCACTAATAAATTTAAATTTTTAACCTTTAAGCTTTTGTATACATTTGTGAGTACTACAAAATCCATGGTAGAGAAAAGCCAAAGTCAGTCTGGACACAAACAAAATTATAGAATGATTACAATTCAAGGAGGGAAAATAAATGAAGGGAAGAAAAGTTATATTTTAAGCAGACTAAATTGGAGTGTAAATGTAATTATAATATGGGAATAATAGTACTAAAAAATCCCATCTTAATTTACAATGCTATGTACAAATTAATTTGGAATAATAAAAGATAGGAATATCATAACTCTTGTAATCTTCTATCTCCATTCACCTATAATATCCCAAGCATGACAGGTTTTGTTGCATTGTCTGTCAGTAATATAATGAAGTTCTGTAGCACCCATTGCCCTGCACAGTAGCAGTGCAGTGACATTGGCAGTCAAAATGTGTAGGTGCTTTACTGTATTACTGACAGAAAACTGGTTTAGAATGAGACCAAATAGGTGAATGGAAGATCACAAGTGTAATAAATATTCCCAACCCTCACAGCCTCCAAACAAATACTTAATAATTGTTCAAAATACACAATCATCCCCATTTTTGTTATCTAACAAAATATATATAGTTTCCCATTAGATTTATCACCATTAAACACTTTGTAGTTAACGGTATATATGCTGCAAGAATGAACAGACTTAAACATAATAAATTGTCTAAATATCTAATCCCCGGTTATTTTAAATTACACAAGTATGGTATAGTGGAAATAATATTTTGAAGGCTGTAGTTACTTTCAACACTATAATTTGAATTGAGTCGATCAGTGTAATGTATGATGCCATTTCATAATTTAGGAAACAGATGTTTATAAGTCAGTAGTAATACATCATGAATTTGAATATATTCAGAAAATATTTACCCTTGTCCAGGCTCCGTGCTTCCAAGTGAAGCGGTGGTAATAGACACTGTTGATGTCTGGTATAGCGTTTTCATCATTGTTGTACGTACAGTGCAATATTATTACACAGGAACGTGTGCTTGTTGGCCGAGTCTCATTTGAACAACCGCCGGGAACTGAACACTCCACGCGTCGTACCATCTCGCCCGTACCACAGCTCTTTGAACACTGTTAAATTGGATAATATAAATATTTAATACTACGTCGAAGTGTATCTGACCATTGGTTTTGTTCTATACTTTGACCACCTGAGGCTAAACCAGCACCCAAATTAACTCCGGAAGAAGAGTGAGAAACCTCAATCTCCTCCAGAGTATTTCTAGGCCCCATCCAGTGATTTGAGATACTAAATAGCCATCCAAATGTGGGCAACTATAGCTAATATTTTATTTGGGCTTTTCATGTTTTAAATAACATAAATAGCAATTCATGTCATCCCATTGTAATATCTGTTACGTATCTCATACTACGTAAGGAGGATGCTCGAGGACAAAACTATAAGAACATCATTAATACAGATTTAAAGCTTTGAACAACCTAATCCAAATATATGATATCGGGTCATGTTTTATTGATTTATATTTTTCTTAATGGTTGGTCACTAACCAGTAGTTTGAAAAATCATTGCAAAACTCAAAATATTAAAAAACCATTAAATAGCCTATTCAAAAAATCCATGTTTTTCTGTGAAATTGTTCCACAGTTAACTAAGGTAAATTACTATTTTTAGGATGTACAGATAAAATATTGATAATGAAAAAGTTTCATGCGTAATATTTTAATTTAGACCATATAGATATTTTAATTTAAAGAAAATATCTTGCAGCATATACTCAATCAATTTTTTTTTACAATAAAAAATACTCTAAATAGAATTGTTATTAAAAGGTACTTTATGAATGTTGGAACAAAAATACTAATTTTCAGAATTTCCTATACTTCCTGGCTTAACTTCCTTCATTATCAAACAGGAATTTCATCCAACCGTGTTCTGTTAGTTGGGTCACTTAAAACAAGTTACCTGTGACCATTCGTAGGTGACCCACTCAGGACACGGACCCATAGTGCAGTTTTTGACAGATTCAGGTTTCCTGTCCTGAGGACAATATTTGGGGCTGATTGCTGCATCCCCTTGCTGGCACCAATACAGCCTCAATTGATGACCAGTACCACAACTCACTGAACACTAGACACGACAATACACAATAAAAGGTTAATCAATTGCTGGTTAATAGAAATGGTGAAAACGTTTTCACCAGCTTACACTATTTTAAGAACATTTTAAAACTTCAACAGCAGTTAAATAAAAAGTCGATTGAGAACCAGAACGCTATCTTTCTCTAGCGTTTGAAAAGCTCAGTGCACATGCAAGTTGTCACAGTTAAAAACATTATAAGCAATGAAAAAAAGCTCAAATTCTGAATCATTACCGATGTCCATTCGTCCCCTTGCTTCCAGTATGGACACTCCTGTAATTTACACTCCTTCTGCAACATGAAATCTGTTTTCTTACAGTCACTGTTACTGCGCGGCCGGTTTAAATGATCGACACAGTGAGCACTTCTTGACTGCACTCCAGGACCACATGTTGTTGAACACTGAAACAGAATATACCAAAATTATTTTTAACACTAAAAATTTACCATTTAATAGAGGAATGAAATTGTTTCAGACATAGTTTGTTTATCTGAACAGATCCACGATTCATAGTAAATATGGATAACACTATAACTACAATTATAGATAACTGATGTATTTATAAGTGAATGAGAATAAAGAATTTGATGTTATCCACATTACTGTTATAAACAGTAGATTGTATTATGAATCCCAATATCAAAATGGCAGGTTGTATGAAGTAAATATTTTAAGAAAACTCAATTTAAAATCATTAAGTGAAATCTGATTAGTTCTTCAGGAGAATATCTATTCTTATTCACAGTTAATCTCACTGAAAAAAAAATTTTTTCTTGAAAAGCACTAATTAAATTTTGCATTATTACAACACATACAATATTCACACTATCAGTAGCAGAGGAATAGACATATGACCATTCCTACTACGAAACAGGGTTGGCCTGAGGAAGGGGAAATAATACCAATATCTCAGAAAAGATAATTTATAGGAAAATAAGTATAAAATATAAGTATAAAAGATCATTTCCCCAATGGTTTAAAACACAAACTACAATTTGCTTTCAAAAATTACAATTGGGACTGTGAAATAAACTCTACAAAAAAACTGTACAAAGGTACTCACCGGTGACCAGTCTGTGAAGACCCAGTTGAAACTGTTGCAAGCTCCTTGGCAATGGACTGTGGTATTGGGCTGAACTAAGTGGTGGCAGAAACTATGATCAAGTATGTCAACATGCGAGTCATGTTGTGCATAGACCTGGTGCCTGACGCACTGGTAGGCCACCATCATTGTTCCCGGACCACACTCACTCGAACAGTTTGACTGACTTGACACCTCCCAACTGAATTTAAAAAAAACTCATTAATCCCAGAACTGAAGCCTGTTAAACGTTTCGAATTTAACTGAGATATAATTACATATTTTGAATTATTCCCTCAATAACTAAAATAAAACTGGGAAGGGAAACAGTAATTTAATATACCGTTGGGGTTGGAATACTGTAGGTTCGTGATGTTTCTGTCTCCTCTCGCTGGTTTGGTCTTTCACAGTACAAGTGAAAGTAACAGTGCAGTGAGGATGCCCAAAAAAACATCCAAAGTGCTAACAGTGACTAACACCGCTGCTGAAGATGGCGAGCCGAAACCGGTCTAGCAAAAGACCAAACTAGCGAGAGGAGACAGAAACATCACGAACCTACAGGAAACAGTAATGTTAATACTACTTGCACATTCAAAACTGCATTTCTATATCAAGCAATACTATTTTTGACAGAAGATTTAATTCTGGTTTAATTCCGATTTAATAATTTAATTATTCTTAAAATATTTTGTAACCATAAATTATTTCTAACATTGTGATTGATAAGTTGACTTCCAGGGTATAAATGATGAGATGTATACTTACAAAATGGTACATCCCGTGTTACACGACCTGGGTGGAGGTATTTCTGGTCTGTCGAGACTATTGCACATTTCGGGTGACACCTCTTCTCCAGTCACCATTTTTATGCATCTGTACTCACCAATCAGGTTAGATTCTCCTGAATTCACAACCAACAGGACATTTATTAGGCTATTTAGTATAAACATAAATTATAAAGCTGTTAGTTACATTTTAATAAATTATTGCTTTATTTCTCTCTTGCAGAAGAGATATACGGGAGCATATAACATTTCCAGATGGAAATTCACATCCTGATGCTAGTGAATTGATTTTAAATTCAGAAACTGCAGGCATGCATTACTGCTGATTACTAATTATGGAAAGACAACTATTTATATTAAGGAGAATGAGATCAATAAGAGATGAGATGCTTGTAATAAATGGATGTAAACAAGACAAACTTTTGGAACACTTTAGAACTTTAAATTATTTAAGACATTTCTTTTATGAACTCAATTTTAAAGACTAAGTTTCTTACCTTGGCATATTTTGTCACATGGACTCCAGTCATCTGTTAAATCCCATTTATAATGGTACATATCATTCTTTGTTGCATACTGGAAAACTATATTTGGTGGATAGATTTCTCCAACAGATAGGACCTGTTCAAAATTGTTCGTTATCTTTAATACATTCCATTTTATTTCATTTGTGTCTCCAATTATATAACTACATAAATATGAAATGATAACAGATTTTTAAAGTACATATAATGTCCAAGTGGCTAAATGACTTGGAGTTGGTTATCAATAATGTGCATAGAAGCTACATACTAAGTCATAGCCATTAATTTATATGTGAAAGTATAATAAAATTGATTAAAATGTAAAGATGTTCTACCACAAGAGAATGCAAAACAACTGTTAATCAATAAATTAAAAGGAAATGGCATTTGTGAACCATTAGACACAATATAAAATGTCCGATATGAAGGTTACGATTTTATCTTTGATTTCTACTTACCTGTACAATGAGGTCCTTTGTAAGAGGCCTAGAAGAGTTTATCCTTTCAATCACAACATCAGATCCTGAATATTCAAGAGGGATACCTCCATAAAAGACGATCTTGCGAAAACTGCTCACGACGAACCGTCCATTAAGAATATACTCACCAGTCTCACTGTTCATAAGAGCTGAAAACATAGATAAATTAATTGTTAATGTATTATTTATTACTCATTCGATTAAACAATTTATGATTATATACAAATATCAGGAAACATAACATCAATTATTCAACCATTTGTTTCATATGGTACAATATTACACACACACCCACAGGTATATAATATTATGTAATTATATAATATCCACAATATTACTCGATATTATTATAATATTATATTATTAATTGGTATTATTAACTGTAAACAGAAATAAAGTCAAAATATATAAGCTAGTTAGGGAACTTTTCACAGTAATACCTGGAAATAACAAATGAAAGAATAAGTTATAATCCTGAGAGTACTACCAACATTCCACACTCCAAACAGAAAAAATCCCGAAAAAACAGGTCAATACCCGTTAACCTAAGTTCTTTTTAATGTGTAACGCGATCCCACTGGAAGTTGGTATTGAAGGCAAATGATGTTTGAGGCCTCTTGTATAAAGGGCAAACAAATGTTTAAAAATTAATGAAATTCCTTTAGGCCAAACGTGTGCAGGTTGGGGACTGTAAAAGTAGTATTTTATCCCACCTAGATAGTTGTTATCCTGGTTGGATCCAAGGTAGCCGTGTTGCCTTATGTCCAAGTTGGTTGAGCCGGCCGGGATTCGCACCACGTCCCTGTACCCGTACATCGCCGTGTCGTACTGGCCGTTCACTCGCTTACACGTCGAATTGTCCCCGCCGCAGACGCCGCAGTAATCTGAAGGATAAATACAATAGATCCTAAGAAAAGAGAGAAGGCTTCCGGCAACAGAACTTGAATTCTCGATAATCCCTCAATTATCCGAGAGGCAAGGGCAATACGAAAGACCAATAATCACTTAAAACAGGAAAATTGGGCACACCATCAACAGAAGATTATTTGGCTATAATAAGGGAACAAACTAGTCTTAATCCAAAGAGGATTAACGACACCTCAACTCCAGTTATATAGAGGCAACACCCGAGAGGTCCCAGCATGGAAAAGGTCAAAACCCTTACGATGGAGCCCTTTTGGATGGTTTTCCGAAAACATGAAAAATACCCGATTAGCAGGGGATCAAACCATGGGACAAACTGAATTCTACTTAAAATTAATTGCAAACGCCGACACGAAAAGTCGAATTATTCTGTAAGAACTGAACTTCTGTTTATCAATATCGGTTGTTATTTATTAGTTCCGTTTGTGCGTTACCTAATTCTGTGGTTGAATTGAGCACGTGGTCGCATCCGGCCGAATTGCAGACTCCGTTGACGCAAATGTCGAAGGTGTCCGGGCTGCAGACTGTCCCGTCTATTACTTTCTCCTTCAGCAAATAGTAGGCATTTGACTGATCAACTCGACAGTACAGTTTGCACCTGTCATTGGAACTGACTGAAATGGAATTACACTAAAATTCACAAATTATAATATTGGTACCAAAGAATGTATTGGGGGAATTTTAGTGTACTGTTGGCTGCAATGACTAGAGTATTAGAAATTATGCAACATGCACCCCATGCAACATTTCTTTTAAAAATTCAACCTGTATACGTTCACACAATGAATATACATCTTCAAAAATTGAAGTTGCGACCATTACGATTGTTTTTTAAAATAACTGGATTATAATTTCAATTGGCCTCGGATTATATCTACTTCAGCATAAAATGTGGAAGTATCCTATTAAAACCATATTATAACCTCCTATTATAACCATATCCATACAGATCTGGCAGCATTATTTTTCATGCCAAAGAGAACTAGGACGTTTGCTAGAATTGATAAAATAAAATTCTAATCGTATTTTTTACAATTAATAAATTCGAACAGTAAGAAAAAACGAATATATTTGAAAACAATTACTCACGTCCTCCGTACTTCGGCACCCAAACGGCCATATCTTTCGACAGTCCTGGAATGGTGAAAGTCGTGTAGTTGAACGCTGAGCACTGCATCTCTCTACCGGACAAAACGACGTTTATAATTTTAACGCAGGCGAATAGGATTACAACAACTACAATCATACTTAATCAATGCAAAAAGATAGGAAAAGAATTTTAAAAAAGTTAAATATTCTATAGTACTAGTGGCATTCATTGATTACGCAGCCCCAGATGTTCTACGTTGGCGAAGCTAATGCCCGGGCGTTTTATTTTTTGTAGGATTACTTCATTAAAATTAGTGAATTTAATTGCCACCAACCTGAAATCCGTAGTGCTGTGAGGACACTCCCTGGTTGAGCACGATTTGTACTTGATTCTCTTGCCGATGCAATATCGTCCGCCATTGGCCGGCGGTGGACTGTCGCAATACCGTATCGCTTTCTTCACCCCGCCCCGCAAGTTCTCGAACATTCTCCGTAGCTAATGAACACATAAGTGGAATGGTCACTTATTTTCTGTCGGTACGGAAACAGTACCCAAAAAGCAACCAAAGTGACTAACAACACCGCTACCTCGTTGGTTGCGCGGACATGTACTCAACTAAAGTTCGTTGCGTGCACTTGCACCGATAAACTAGCGCCCCTGAGGGTGGCGCGGAAATGTACTCAACTAAAGTTCGTTGCGTGCACTTGCACCAATAAACTAGCGCTCCCTGAGGGTGGTGCGGACATGTACTCAACTAAAGTTCGTTGCGTGCACTTGCACCGATAAACTAGCGCCCCTGAGGGTGGTGCGGACATGTACTCAACTAAAGTTCGTTGCGTGCACTTGCACCAATAAACTAGCGCTCCCTGAGGGTGGTGCGGACATGTACTCAACTAAAGTTCGTTGGATCCTCTTGCAACGATTAATTAGATTACTAAAAATAAACTTTCTTCAATAAATTTTGGATCAACAGGAAAACTTTTATGATCGTAAATACACAATACCAGACAGGTTTGCTGTCATATATTTTGAAGGCAGAACCCAATAACAGTGACCAGTTGTGTGATCAAATATATATTTGACCGATAACCCGACAAAGACTTATGCGAAATCAGTTGTGCGATCAAGTAGACTACACATGCAACTCATATTTGCAAAGTTTTAGATGAATCGACTTTTATTTTTGATAATAAGCAGGAACAACCAGGCTGCATACTGTACGCGGTGAACAATAAAAATATAAAATAAAAGAGACTAACTTTTGCCAGGGTCCCCATCCGCCCTCGACAGGCCTGAGTAGCTCGTTGTCCCTGGGCACGCAATGCCCTCGCTGGCACCACATGCCAGAGCCGCAGGGCGTCCCGTCCGCCCAGGGCATGTGCCGGGTCGAACAGCTCTCATGCTCCCCGTAGATGTTCGTGCACCACAGCCTCTTGCATTTCGGCTTCAAACAATCAAAACAGATTATTTTATTTCGCAAATGAGAAGTTGGCGATGCCCGCGTAACGTTTTAGAAATCGAGCGCGATATTTAATCTTCGAAAAGGCAATGAGAGCTGATATTAACCCTTTGCGGACGGGTAAATAGCCGTCCAAGTCTTTTCACCTTAGCTTTCGCCAAGTTTCAGTTTAAGTCTTTATGACGCAAAGAGTTAAATTCTGGTTTTGGACTCAAGTTGGTAGGGAGTGAGGGCGGACTACTGACCATGTAGGGACAGGAGACTGAGCCCTTGTTGTAGACCAGTTCGCACTGTCTGTCCTCTGAGAAGCCCTCCCCGGGCAGCTTTGACCTGTCCACTTCTTCGCTCAAGTCCATCTGGGGCCTGTCTTCCAAACAACTCGCCTTACCGGTCCTAAACACAAATCGCTATCTAATTTATTATATTAATACGATCATCGTGTGTCAGCTTTCACTATACTTTTCCCTATCGTTCTTTTTAACAATTTTTATTCATTCGTAGTGGAACTAGTTTAGTGGAATTAAGAGGAGAGGTTTGTTTTATTTCTAATTTGTAGTCAAGTTTTGTTACATTCGGTGTTTTTTTATTTTTAGCTATTAATTTTATTATGGTTAAATATAACCAAATAGAAACTTTGGAAACATTCGAACTGGACTACTTTATTGGCATTTATTCTTGTTAATGTCGAGGTTTAGTTTCTATAAAGTAATATACTACCGTTTTTCAAATTACAACTTCCAAACCTTTTGGATTCAGCAGCAATATAGAGAAGAACTAACTCCACATTTAATGTTATTGAGACTGAAACAAACAGAATTAACAGTAATTCTTCCGAATTAATCCCAGTGTGCTTATCGGTCTTTATTTCAGCGCCTGTCAAATTATATTCATCGAAAATTCTTTCAGACCAAAGGCAGTGTCCGTTAAGCCGCCTTTTTCCCATTTCAAACGGTTGTACCAACTGCGGTTATTGAGACTGTCGGCGCAATAAGCAGCTCTGGGAGTCGGAACACCTGACAATATTTCCTGATGTAAAATTCAATAGAAACTTTCACCCGGGGCGGAAAATGTCAACCGGTGGCCGTTCCTTAGCAAAAGGAAAGAATGCAGAATGTCGGTTGCCTCCTTTTAGAGTTAAATTGATTCAATTGGTTGGCCGGCCACCACCACGCTTCGGCAGTCCACCTTTGGTCAATCCCAATTAAACCCAGATTTCCCTCCTCCGGCCAGGCATCCTCATAAATAAACGGGAATTCCAGCTTTTAACTATAAAATTGCGAGAATTTAAATAGCATAATGCCCCAGGCGGACACGCGTATTTGTATTACTTAAGAATATTAGTGCTCATGTGAAAAAAGTGCCATCATTGGGTTGTCTCTTTTATCGAGACATTCACTGTTATCAAAAGAAAACACTCAACACTTGTAACAATAACTTTACGTAGTTGATTGTACAAAAATAAAAAGGTTAAAAAAAAAAGAATATTAGAATATAAAATCTTGAGATGACAGAAACTTTGTATTTCTAAAACATAGTCATTTAATTTGTAAGAAGGGGCTGAAATCGTTCGAAGATTACAAAATGATTAGATAAACCTAGATGTGTAAATTAATCGAGGGGAAAATTAGAAAACTAAATATCCGATTACTGAATTTAGTGTATACTGACTCTAGATAGTCGGTGAGGTAATGCCTGCTGCAGTTGGACCATGTCCAAGGTTTCGTCCGTTGGTCGAGCATGCGAGACATGACCAGGTACTCGTCCTTGTGGCCGTGGAAGAACATGCACTTCTTGTCGTCGTCGTGGGGCATGTTCAACCTGCGAGGCAAAACGTCTCATCAAGGAATAGTTTTGACAAGGAACAGACTTACCGGCTGTTTGGTACCATTCGGCCGAATGGGCAGCCACCATTCTTGCTTTCGTCTGTCGCCACTCGTCAGTTCGACTTTATGCTAGACCGGTTTCGGCTTCTCGCCGGCAGTGGTGAACTTACGCGGTCCCCTCCTTTATTGGCACTGAACCTCAATGCATGGATTTGCGGAAAAACTACATTCGAAATCGTAGGCCAGAAGTGTTCGGCCTATCTTTCGGCGGAAACATTATGAATCCATTATATAAATTATTCTGTCTCTCATATAATACAGTACGTGGACACTTACAGAAATTACTTCCACGTTTTATACCGTAATTATTTGGTAGTCACGTCCCTCGACTTTTTCCTTGTCTTAACCTAAATTCCAATTACGTTTTTTCCCCCGTGTAATAGAATAATCTAGTTTATACCTCAAACCAAATATGGGCCCAGTATCCTAGTTACTCTCCTTGTACTTGGACCGAGCCTATAATCAAAACGGCTTTTACTCGGGTGATATCACGCACATTGGAAGGACGAAGTTAATGGAAACTTTCTTCAGCCTCCGAACTACCAGTAGCGTTTTTTTTAAACTCACTTTAACTCTTTGTTAAGGAGAAAATTGACCGCAGCGCCTATAATAATATGCATTACTAACGATTGGATACTTAAAAACTTCCTGAGGATTTTAATCGTATTCAATTAGATCGAACGAATTAGGGCTCGTTTTCGACTTATTATTTAATTTGAATAATTAAACTTACAGTTGAAACTGGAACATCCGTAGAACATAATTATTAATTATGGTAAAGGGCGCTCAGTTGTTTGTGAGATCCGGGAACGCTAAATTAACAACAAATATTTAAATAGTCCCAGAAAAGAAAATAAACGTTATAATTATTATACCTATACAATTAAAACTATTTATTTCTGCTTAATTATGTATAGAATATAGACTATATACAGAATAGAGTATATTTTTTATAGAACGAACATTTGAAATTACTCCAAATTGATTTTTTGAAGTTGTCAGATACTTTGTATTATACTTTGCGAGAGCGCCATGTTGTAGTTAGATTGCCATTTGACCACGAAGCCAGTGATTTTAATTTGCGCGGGCCATCCAAGTTACAGTAAACTGTTCTCTGTAGTATACAGGCGACATCAATTTCGAAATATACATTTTAAACCATAGAATTATCATCAGGTAACCCTGGTGCATTTAATGATTATAAAGGATAATCAAGATTTTAAAGCGAAATGTGCACTATTGAACTTGGTCTTGAATAATATTTTGTGAACAAAAAACTGCCGTAAGAGACACGCCATTCGCCTACAGTTTTAGATCGTCAATTTTCAGTTCGCCTTAAAATCGAAATTAGTCGAATAGAAGGCAATCTGGGAAGGCATTTTTGAAACGACGAGCTCGGTAAGGTCACAATTTGCAGTTGGACAACATTAGTTCCTTCAGTAAATATTTCTGAAGAAAATGTCGGGTCGTACGCGTCCTAATGCCTAGTGGGTTTCGTGGACGGTAGACGATTTCCGATTGGCTTTTCGAATGCGGATACCTCGGACGAAGGAAGACACTGATTGAACGGGTACGACAATGACTTTTAGTATATACTGACACGTGTCCCAGTTCGTGTGCTATAGTGAAGGCCGCGCTGAGGCCAATGTCCTTGACCAGTGAGCAGCTCAGGTAGCTGTTGCACATCGTACCGACCTCCGCCAAGCCCAGGGTCTCGCACTCGTTGTTGTACGCGTTCCTGCAGATCTTCTCCCTACAAATTTCACGCAAGTTTCAATTTAATTATAATTATCCATGGTCACAATTGGCCTTAACTTCATTCATCCAAATTTAACAGAATATATCAAATGGGAGCCGGTATAGGCTTGGTTCGTTAAATCGGTGGTGACTTACTTCAGGTTCAACAGGATACATCGGCAGTCGATGTGACTAAGTCTACAATACTACCAAATAATAATAAATAACGGAACGGTATTGGGGTTGGCAAGGAGCTGAAACAGGTCTAGCTTAAGAATAAATAGGAAGGAGGAGGGAAATGACGAGATAGATGGTGTTCGAATTCTTCAGGATGCCCCAAATAAATAACTTACATCAGTTTTAAGCACGGTGGTGGACGATAAACCTCCGTCGACACTGTGTCATACAGTCTCCCCATAATCATTAGTCATCATTCTCATTGATGACTACTAATACTTTCCATCATACCTGAGTATGTGTGAATAAGGGCAGTAAGTGCACTAAAAGGAACCCAATGTTTGAAATTTTTTAGCTGGAGGAGAATTCATAAAGTCTTTACTCTGACCGCAAATTTGAATCGATTAAAAGACATCAGCGCATTAACCACAGACATTAATTCTACAATATACACTCGAAAATCATACTGAGGAATAACAAGAGGAAGCTTGCATGCCTAAAAATTTATTGTTTTATTTATCATTTTCTTATTGACGTATTCAGTCTGAAAGGTAAGAAGAGGTTCTGTATTTCCTTAACTAAATATGGATACTACAAGTTCAATGCAATTTCGGAGTTAGAATACCTCGGCGTTAATAACGTTTTTTTCTATATTTTCAGTCGTGTTTTCAACTACATCTTGATAGGCCATTATTGCGGTACGAAATAGGAGAAAAAAAATTTCAGGAACGTGAAGGGGTGTATTGCACAATCGATCCTACACCTGCGCCGGATCCAAACAGAAAATATTGCGCAATCCTAATTAAGCTGAGAGAATTGCTCGTTACAACTAGGCCATCTAACGGAGCACAGACAGTTAGCCTTCCCTTTAGCAGCGACACGGACAATAGGAAGGAGAAATGCGAAATTGAAAATTCGCACCGTTGATCTATTTCACTTTGTAATTCTATGATCAATTATAAAACAACACGGGAAAGTATGTAGGTATTTCTGACATTTCTTTATCGTCATGAAGAAGAATTGGCACAGTTCATTCATAACTATTAAGGTTCTGACTTCCAAATATATGACTGGAAATCTATCTGATACATTTCGTATCTTAATCATAAAATGATTGCTTTTCTTTAAATAAAAATTATTAGATAAATATTAACTAGCGCCCCCCGAGTGTGGCGCGGAAATGTACTCAACTAAAGTTCGTTGGGTGCACTTGCACCGATAACTAGCGCCCCCCTAAGTGTGGTGCGGAAATGTACTTAACTAAATTCGTTGGGCGCACTTGCACCGATAACTAGCGCCCCCCTGAGTGTGGTGCGGAAATGTACTCAACTAAAGTTCGTTGGGTGCACTTGCACCGATAACTAGCGCCCCCCTGAGTGTGGTGCGGAAATGTACTCAACTAAAGTTCGTTGGGTGCACTTGCACCGATAACTAGCGCCCCCCTGAGTGTGGTGCGGAAATGTACTCAACTAAAGTTCGTTGGATGCTCTTGCACCGATTAACTAGGTTACTAAAATAAACTTTTTTCAATAAATTTTGGATCAACAGGAAAAATCATAGGAAATACACAATACCAGATAGGTTTCCAGTCATATATATATATATATATATATATATATATATATATATATATATATATATATATATATATATATAAAATAAAGATTCGATTATGTTAAAAAGGAAATTCAAATAGATATTAATTATATTTATATTAATGATAAAATGCATTAATCTAAATAAATAAAATCAAACCTTTCAGGCAACGTGTGGAAGATTGCCCGTAATAGATCAGAAAAACGACGAAAAGCGTATACGAGGGATATTACGGTTTAAATACGACGAAAAATTAGAAGCATCCAAGAGATAATACTAGGCTTAATAACATTAACCCTAATCACGTAGGGCAATATTAACATTATTTCAATGCCTGACATTTTCCTGGCTGAATTCCGCCGGTGAAATATTCCCGAGGGTGGAATCCCCTTTATGGAATTCGGGGATCGTCGAGCCTTAAAGGAAAATGCCCTTTAAAGGCGCCTCTTTTTTTCTTTCTTTTTTTTAAACGTGTAAAACTCTGGGCTTGCAAGCGACCCCGGGGGAGAGTTGCCCCTTTTCTTTCTCGGAATTCAAGTTTGAGCTCGGAATGTGGTCAGAGATAGACCCTACTCCCCGCTACCCGGCTCTACTACTTACTACGGTCCCTATTAGCAGACTCCGATCCATGGCAACGGCAAATTTTCCGAATAAAATCCGAACATAATATTCAGGATTCAAGCTAGCCCAGTTGATGATGGTGCCCATTCAAGAAGTCTGAGATTAATTCCAAAAGCAATTGCGGTGATTGTTCCTAGCCACCGGCGTCATGGATATTCGAAGTATTATAGTCAAGGGTATATCGTTCGGTATAAGCAGTTTTCTGTCTATTTTCCGCAGCCTGGTCAGAAAGTAGACCGATTTAATATTTAATTTGAATAAAATCGTCGCGCAATTATTGGACTTGATTCTAATTCTAAATTTATGAACCTGAATTGTCGCAGTAGTTAAATTGTTCAATTTGACCGGTTATTGAAGGCATCCGTAACGCATTTCCGTTGCATTGTTTGTCGCCTTATGCTTTTATTGGGAGCATATCCGTTTCAAACGTTCTTCAGAGATCCATGCAGGCCCGTAAGAAATTCCGAGCCCGTGTAATGAATCTGCCGGCTGTGTTATGAGCGGGGAACGTTAGATTAGCACGATGAATCTCAATCTTCATTCTCAATCTTCGTTCTTCTCATTTTTGGAGCTAGGAGGCCGACCGCCGATTCATCTCACGTGTACAACCGTCGAGTCCAACTCTTAAGTTCTCCTCCCATTCCGAGTGTTGTAAGTGGCAACAACAACGTTTCTCGTAGTCCGATCAGGTCGGCTTTAGAAAGGCGCCCGAACCCTTTAAGGAGTTGCGCAAAACCTATTTTCTACAAATGCCGATTATTGACTGCACTGTATGTTGAACTGCAGGGCGTTTGCAGTCCACAAGATAATCGGAAGGAATTACAATTAATTAACTCCCAGATATATAGAAATAAGCAAGACATTTTGAGAAGTTGACGCGGGCTATGTTTTGCTGAAGAACAAACATTTTTGATGCTTTAAGCTTAATCAAGGCTAAATTTATGTGTGACAGCAACGTCAATAAATGTCACGTTGAATAATAATAATTATTCGAATAATACTAAGTAATGACCCGTTTATTTAAATCAGAATGGACAATATTGATTTCAATGGTCTTTATTTGCGTTTATATGATTTTATAGACTTTTAAAAACATATCTCAAATACTGCTTACTTTATCGAATAGTTTAATTACTCAGAATATTAACATCGATTGTTTCGGTTAATTTTTATGGTCGACTTCCATTCCGCCATAAACATTAGAAGAGTTTACAAATTTCCACATAAGTATGACATAAGGCTGCCGATGAAGCGTCTTGTTAGAAATATTTGCTCTTTTATATATGTTTTTGCAATTTGACCAAGGAGAACATCCGGTACCGAAAAAAATTGCGGTTTTTTGTCGTCAAATAGACAACCACCACAGTACAAGTGACAGTGACAGTGCAGTCAGGATGCCCAAACAACATCCAAAGTGCCAAAAGTAACTAACCCCGCTACTGAAGGTGACGAGCAGCCGAAACCGGTCTAGCAAAAGACCAAACCAGTGAGAGGAGACAGAAACACACGAAATCTACGGTACAAACAAATGTCCTAAATTACATGAAATAATTGTGCCGTTAAATGAAAATTCACTATGGAAGGCCGGATACAAAAACAATAAACGCTTTATTACTATGCGATCCTATCTCCTTTTGACTTGCGATTCCGAAAAAATGTCTTCCTCAGATGATCGAACCACTTGGACCCAAGTGGTACACGTTCGAGCGTAATGTATACCTTTGGGGGAGGCGGGCCGAAAGACAGGAGCCGGCCACCATAAGTCAGAGAGGCCGAGAGGTGTAAATCACCGGCCAGGTACCGGCCCCGGCCGCCCGCTAATATTTACAAGCTCACAACTAGCTCTCCGCCGGTATACCAGCTGTCGGCCCTCTAGCCGCCAAGAACAAATCACAATGGGACGGATTACAGCCACTTCGCCTATGTTGACCCCGCCGGCTTCTATTTCTGAATAGGAGACCGGAAATGGCGGTCAACATTCAAACGTTAAACATGTTTTATTACTGTATATGACTTACAAAATATAGATAATAATGGTTGATAACACCACTCAGTTCACAAATAAGCTGATCGAGTTATTATACAAGAAAATTATAGTTATTATTTTAGAGTACGATCAGCTATTCTCGTGCCCCCAGTCGTTTTCCGTTTAGCACTCTTAACGATATGAATATACAAATTAGAATGAATCATACATAATGAAAACCATCAATACCTTACTAAATTAGTATTTCTGAGAAATGTCATTTAGGCACCCCTTTAAATTAGAAATATTTACAGTTGAACTAAAATAGGTGGACAAATATATTTTATTTTATTTCTAATGCACCGACTGAAACCTAACCCCTAGAATTTGATAGTCGAGCACTCTCAATTTACGCTTAGGTATATTTTTGTCAAGAACTACATATGCCGTTTATCGAATGAATAGTTCTTGTTGATTGTGTGCTGCGGGAACGTACTTCGGTCGCTCTTACAAGGCCGCCTAACCGATGTTCTAAGACGGCGAATCGTTTTCTTAACAATAATAGGTATTGTTGTACGTCGGCAGCGAAACAGATGGAACATTGCCTACGGAAGAAGTGGAAGAAGAAGTAGATGTGGAGCGATTATGAGGTTTTGCCCAATTAGGACAGGGAGAGCGTAATTGAAGGGCGGGATTCATTACGGGGTGCGGTCGGGGGGGGCGAAGGGGGATAATTATTTAACGATTTTCCCGTGTATAGAGTTGGCACCCTATTAGGGATGGCGGGCGGGTGATGCGGCATCAGTGTGGGACGGGGAAGGTTAATGCAGATGACCCAGAGGGCTCTGGCCGTGTAGTGGGGCCACCCACCCCCGTCTATGGAAACTAGACGGCATCTTAAACGGCGAGAAAGCGCGCACGGCCGAGTTTAATTTGCGGTCGGAGAAGGCACTGCCAGGCGTAGGCGCCGAGAAATTATTAACCGCCACCAAGAACATCTCACTCTAAGCCGGTGGACGCTGGCACTTAATACGGAGCCGACCCGGGTAAAACTCGATACTCCTTGGAATATAATTTGTTCGATCTTTGTTTCACGGTATGATGGAAATCGTCGGCTGGCTCGCTGCCCTTTCTGCAGTAATATTATGGCTGACATAAAGGGCATCTGCAGATATCATTTCTTTCATGGGTCATTCACTCGGTATACTCTTAATATTTTCTGTAATCGAACGGGCTAATTTATTTATTTATCATATTGGACTCATTCTTCTATTGGCCGGTGGTTTCCGAGAAAAGAGGAAGAAGCTTAATCTACTTGTCCGATGATAGTGAGCCGCTGGGAAAAACCTTTCGTGTGGACTGTCCGATTTCGGGAAAATGACGTACCCGGAAGAAAAGGACTCACAATCACTGTATTATAGTGTTGTTGACGTGTCGGGAGATTAGAGATTCTCTCGGCGAATTGACTGAGTAATATTGTTAATTATGAGATAATAACGCTTTGTTTTGCCACTCCATTAACTCATAGACTGAGCGGGCCACCGATTGAAAGTCACCGTCATCAAATAAAACGGACGAATAATTTTTTCCCACATTTTTTTGTTTATTATCTGCTCCGAATTGTAAGGGCCGTCCGCTAATCCCGACAATGAGATCGTAGATAGGCCGCGTTATGTTTTTCTCGACTTTCACGAAATCGTGAGAACGCCGCAATTATATTACACCGAATTGTCCGGAAGACCTCTCAGATACTGACTGCCCGAGGGATGACTTCATCGTACTCGGGTGCGGCTAATAACTCGGAGGTAAAATAATGGGGAGTCGAGGATATGTAAAATTTACATATGTCAGAAGAATCGCACTTGAAATCTGCGGGCATAAATTCCGCCCGTAGACATTATGTATTTACCCCGACGAGTAAATTCCCCAGTTATTTAACTGGCGGTAACGGCGATTTATTTTATTCGGCCAGGCGAAAGGCAGCTTTATCGGCAACCGATAAGAGTAAGTTAGTGAAGCGCTCGATTATATGAGGTACCGGCATAAGACAAAATCAACCAGCAAATGGAAAGAAGGATGTTATTTCGAACTCTCGCCACCAATCAGGTCTATAATCTATTGAAGTACAAGAACATCTTATACGGAAAAGCAGGCTCCAAATCCTTCTAGAATAAATCAAAATGTAGAGAAATAGCAATGTTCGTCCTGCATTCAACCAGCAGGAGTAGATAGTGCAGGCGAAATGGCTAGTTTTTATGGGTGTTTTTAGCGGGTGTATTCCTATTTGTTTATTTTGCAGTGCTAATCAATAGGCGGCGGCGAAGAGACCGCTCTACGCCCCCGCCGGTTAGCTGTTAAAATAATGAGACGTTCGGCGTCGGCCGAGCTCCGAATTTAAAACGATTACCGCCACCTCAAAAAAAAACTCATTTTGAAAAAAGGGGGTGGTGGCTCGCCAATAATTCAGAGCCGTAATGGGCCTTCCCAAACGATCATTCATTAATATTCCGTTTTCAACGGGTAATACGGGAGGGGTAGTACTTCGGAGCACGCCTTAATTACAGAACGCGGTAGCGGAGGATCCTGTTTCTGTTCTCCTTTTCTTTTTGTTTGGCGACTCCCTTTTTGTTTTTGTAACGAGAGCGACTCGCCGCGGTCGTTTTACAAGACTCGAACAAGACTTTTTATTTCCCGAAGCTCAATTCCGGCCGAGCAATTGCGACCGGATTAGCATTGTAAACTGCAGTCCGCCCCGGGGCCCCAGCTGAATCCGCTACGCCGGCCTAGTGCAAGCTCCTCGTCGTCTCAGATGGACAATGGAGCTTTGTATCCTCCACAATATACACCGAAAAACCGGGCAGATTTTCCTCTAAAATGTCAGCAAAATAATTTTGGCGCTACATTAGTTCTAAAATTCCGCACAAAAAATTGACAACTATGAAAAATTTCCGACGAACAGTCACGTAATGCGGCAAAAAAATTGCGATCTTCTGTCCCCCAATTCATTTATTACAGTTTTACATTTTATACCTTTGATAATTTATTTGTAGAGCCCAAGCCGGATAGAGCCATGAGTAGATGAAACGTCGACTGATAGATGGCTCCACTGGGACTGTTTTCAACTGAGCTCTCCTTTTGCCGATCGCGCTGCTACTTCCCGATTTTTTAGAAAAGCGAGCGAGATTTAATACCGAAATAAACAGTTTGAAGCTGCATACCTCATATTTTAATTCGGGTATGAACAGATATCACTTACGTTCCTTATTATTTTACGTTGAAGGGTGGTGCTGGTCTTTTTCAGCCCACATTTCTTCGACAATTCCCAATTTTATATAAGAATTTTCTGTTCATTCCATAGTTATATTTCTATATACAATCGTTTTAAATGCTGGCCTCTTCCCGGACGTTACAATGGATTAACTAAACGATCTAATAGGGTTACAGCATCTAATAGTATTCCATTACAGCAGTAACACGTATTCAGGCTTAGGGAAATTCCTTACGTATTGTTTAGGAACAATGTTTTGCCGCTAGGATGTTCAATCCGTATAAGTACTCGCTATTTATGTACAATTATACAACAAATATGTCACGCTATAATTTCCGGTTAACTCCCTCCTGCTCATATTTAGGACCCGATGCGGTCTTGCCGCGGGTCACGAGAGGAGCGCAAGTAAAATAAAAGGACGGGCTGAGGATGCTTCAATGAGGCGGAGGCTTATTTAATTACCACCCACTGGGAAATTGGAATTAGGTGCAGCAGACAATGGACAAAAAGTGTATAAAAGGCGAACGAACAATACCTCCCCCCCTCCATTGGCATTCCAAAATTTTTGGTCACCGGGTCACTTCTCTCTTTATTGAAAAGGATAAATCGACAATATACAAAACTATATTAAAACCGACGTAGACATAAGGTATTGAACTAAAGGATCCACCAAAACTTCCGAAACCGCTCGCGTCCACAGATTCCAATCGAAAGTCCTCGAAAGTTCTCGGAGTCTGTGCGCGATCAATTTATATATAAACCGATTAAATCTAAATATGAAATAGACTTACCTCGTGAGTAAGAGCGCCGTGTCGTGATGGTAGGGGTTGTTGTCGTCGTGGTCGTTCCACTGGTGCTGAAGAGCGCAGAAGTTGTTGAGCATCTCGGAGGCGTTGATGCCGACCCCCGAGTTGGTTCCCAGCCGGTCTATCTCCAGCATTTCGTCGGAGTCCTTCAGCACTTGAACCTTCACGACGGCAACGCTTATCGGGTTGCCGATACTGGCGTCCTTGTAGATCATCGCCACCTGAACAGTCATCAAGTGTTCACGCACTGCTATATAATTTGGTTATAAGGAAATAACTTTTATGGGCTTATTCATTTTCCTCTTGAAACCGATTAATAATTGTAATTGAATGACGAATTCAAGTGATCAACCACCGAGGTTCAATAAATAATGAGATAAGCGTGTGAAATACAGTATTTTTTATGTAATACAAACAATACATAATATTGTATTATTATAATGTTCGGAAAGTGTTGCAATTCCGCATTTTGCAGAATTTAGGACTAAATTTACAGTAGTATAATATTTAAGATATCTGTTTAGAATAGAACTTATCCCGTATTCTGCTAGACCGGTTTTGGCTTCTTAAGATAAATTACTATTTTCCTCGACGTCACATATATGAATTAGGTTTCTCAGAGGGTGAAATGGTCTATCGGTGTGCTGGCTAATGGTCGGGTATGTAGTGAAGGTTGGGGAAGGGGGGCCCGTTTTAAACTTGGACCGGTTACAACAACTGGAACCGAACGATCCTCTACAATATTTAGTAAACACTAGAGAGAGACCATCACACCAGCAGACCAGGCCAGACCAGACCACAACCAGTCTACAAATAGACGTTATCACACGCACTCTCTAACTGCTCTCTCTCTCTCTCTCTCTCTCTCTCTCTCTCTCTCTCTACCTGATGGGAAACATCGTCCAAAGGCCTACTTACGCTAGCGACATCGTGCACTCTCAACGTAAATCATTATTATAATTTTTAATAATGAAGGCAGTTTTACACACGCGTGAGCCAAGAATGTAAGGAAAACTAGCAAAAAGTGCGTTCCATTTAGACTAGGTGAAGATAAAAAAATACAATATACATAGGTATGATACCGTTAGTATGATACAATTAGACTATGCCATACCCGACCGACGGAAATATAGGAATTCCCCTTAAATTACTCCTTATCCGGGGATCTACACTCATGTCGCCATTTGTAGTCAGAGCGGCGACCTTATATCTACACTTGCAACGGGTTCGCTCGGGGAACAAACCACCTGAATAAATTCTAACGAGCGTAACCGATCATTTTAAGTCGCCAATTTGAATCGGACAGCTATAGAACAACGCTATTAGTTTCGTAGCACCGAACTAATAATTGGGGGAGGGGAGGGGGGAAATAACCGCAAGAAATTCCCCGAGATTATTTCTACTGTTTAAAACTGACTGACAGTTGGGCCATTGTGCACGTGTTATTATCGATACTGCTTCAGTCGCTTGTTACAGTAATTCGGCTACTTACGATCGACATGAGAATGAGTATGTAATCTTTGAGGTCGTCTCCGTGGAACTCGGCCATCTTGCGGTCGGCCACCACCATCAGCTCGATGAAATATTCCTGGGAGGACATGAACGACCTCTTCGGTCGGCTCAGCCGCACTTTCCTTTTCTTTTCGTCGTCATCGTACGGGATTTCATCTTCTGAAACAGTAAGATTGGTTGAAATTTAGTCATCTCGTAATCAGAAACCGAAGGGAGGTATGTGCCTCGAAGTACTATACTCGACTACTATAAATTGTATCTGTAGAAATCCCAAAGATAATCGAACGTTAATTATTTTTCCATTTAGGCTTTAGTATAATTTTCGACTTTTAAAATAAAAATTGCGATAATGAAATGGGTTGCAGAGGCTTGAAAAAATTATTCTGTCAGGAACCAAGGTAGAGATTGGGAGTGAGAACATTGCATGTTCTAGGGAAGTGGAGAAGCACGTGCACTTCGGGGGTCGACCGTTGGAAACGTGCTCCACGTGTCTGTGGACCGGCCCCCCTCGTAGATTACGGTTACAAAACTTGAGCTTAATTATACGATGCCGCTCGAATAATTCACGAATTTTCCGCTCTCCCCTACCCAAAAAAAAATGGATAAACAACCCGCTGTTTCAGCGCCAATTAAACCCGCCCGACGGCCAGCCCGGATTGTACTCTGACAAACGTCGACGTTTCGGAAATTTACCGTTTCGGCCCGAGTGAATTAATGAATCCGTAATTAATTTTAGCGGCCGCCCTATTGACTCCTTAATGTGGGGGTCTTCCCTTTATTCCCCTCCTCGCCCCCACGGGCTCCGATTTATTGGGTAAGGAATGTTCCCTTAATAGTTTAAGCAGTCGGATTTTTAAGCAACTTGATATATCTCGGACGATTTTCGGCCGATTTACTGTCACAACCAATTTATCCCCAGTTCGAAAAGATGGAACGACCCATAAATTTCAACAAAGTGTCAATAGCTCAACAATATTTTAGATATTCAGGAATGCTGCCACGAATTCCTCTACGAATTAGATACCTCTTTTCTACAGTGTTGAGATGTGAAAAATTCTGTAAATCACCAAAAACACCGTTTATGTTTGTCACAATGTTGTGTTTGAACCAGAGTTACGATGGAGAAGGTAACAGATGTTTACAGTCACTTCACCGGTGGCGTAAATGTCGAAGGGGGAAACAAAATCGTGGAAATTTGAAAATGGAGACGTTTTTTCTGTCGTTTTATCGACGACCGGTTGTCGCGGGGTTGTTAGAGAGTTATAGTAGGGTTATAGAAGTGATATAGGGTTGTGTCGGGTGAGGAGGCAGACTGTTTGGCACCTGCTGGGGGGCCAACACACCTGTCCAAACAAGGGCCTCCTTTCTCCTCAATCTCGGGCACACGCCTCAGATCACTGTTATTGGCTTCAAAGGAGCCACCCCCTCCCCTCACCCCGCCCCACACCCCTCATTAGACGCCTGTCCCATTGTTTTTTGTGTTCTCTGTTCTTCTTTGTTGTTCCTCACGCGCTACGGACTAGACCGCCCGGTGTTTTACATAATCTAACGGTATATCTAACTGAGGGCCCTACCTCCGAGGCCCGACACGGAAGAAAACCTGCCTCGGTGTTTCTTAACATTTTTAGTGATCGTCCCCCGGATTTAAATTTCATATCTAAACACCTATAAAAGTTAGAAACTTCCCTCACTTCCCTCAGCTAAAACACTATTCTAGCAGGACCGAATCATACAATCAATCCAGCAACTAAATCATGAACATCTTGTAAAGATATTAGAATAGGGCCCGAGAAAATATATCCTAATTTCTTAATATTATTAAAGATTGGAACATTAATTCTTTAAAGGAGTTTCCAAAGAGTTGATTTTATAAGAGTCAAAAAGCTTGACTTACTTTAAGCTTAAGATTGAAGAAGAAATATTTTTTACATTTATACACTTACTGTTAATGTCAAGTGTGTTCTCTGTCCCAGATTTCGGAATACCGAACACCACAGCTGAACACAAGGCAAAGTCGAAGGTTACTTTTTGAGCGGCCCGTAATCTCGTGAAAACTACAACTTTTACAGTCTCAATTTATCGCCACAGGTCTCTAGCTGTTGCCAATACAGCATTTCGTTAGGTGAACAACGAGGTATATGTTCCGTCTTCATTGGAACAAAAAAACCGCTTTTTAACTTTTAGAAGACTGCCGTGTCGGAACTTTTGTTTAAATAATTTCTTTTCAAGATCGTGTCCATCTAAAAGGCGGGACTATTCGACGGAAAAAGTACCTCCGGAGAAGTCCGCAGGGGAATTTTAACGAGTCCGATCACGAAATGGCAACGCAGGTATAAATGTTAGCGCGTCAACGACCCCGAACGCAATATCAGCGTTAGGCACGCTCGGTGTAGCTCTATCTCCGTCCAGAGATACCAATTAGTCGACACCTGTTGACCGTATGTAACGCCCGTGTTCCCCTAGTCGAACGGTCCCCGTAGAAAGCCTAGACAATCAATTACAGCCGAGGGCGGAGAGCCGAAAAATTGATGATCCTCTCATAAATATTTATACGGGCGAATCGGTTGTACAGGAATTTTTCACTAATTGATAGTATTTCTCTGTTTGACTTGTACCGTGCTGACATTTAGCTCCCAATATGGGCTATCAATCAAAAAAACCCAATTAGGAGTTGAACTGAATTCACTGGGAATGCCATCGCGACTAGGGCACTCGAATTTCACCTGTAGTTCGGGCCGGATTTCAAGGAATTTGGCCAAGAGACTAAATATTTTTGATATATGAAGCGACAACTCTAATCGTGCAATTCGCCTGATACTTGCTACAGTGAAATACTCGGTGCCGTCAAGTGAGCGACGTTTTCCATTACTTAGTATTGAAATTAGTAAATACATTTTTTAAACAGTTATTTACAGTTTAACAGATATTTTTTACATTTGCCACGAGATGTTTAAAGCAATAACGCACATACAATTATAAATTATAAGACGCAAATTCTGTTTTAACGAAGAAGAACACTTGGTCCCGTAAAAGTCTACAGTTGTGTTCTAAATATCTAAATTTTTTCCAAATACGGTTAAATATTTTTTTTTCGTAAGCAGGACCTATCTCGATTTTATTATTATGGGACATAAAATTGGACTAAAATCCGGGAAACCTGTTTGGAATAGCACGAAATTTAAGTGGACCCAAGGCCTTGTGCCGGGCGTATAAGGCTAGAAAGAAAAACCGGGCGGCAGTTTATTGGCGTTGAATTTCTACAACTTTCACGGCCGAACGAAAGTCCATATTTCGCCGGCCGAAAATGGTAAACGGAATATATTTTATTTCGAAGAGAACGATAAAATAAATTGGAGCGCTGTATATAACGCCCCACTCTAAAGTTGAACTTTAGAATGACTTAAACGCCTTTTGTCCCTTATAAGGGGGACTGTTTTCCTATAAACGGTGGTTGGTGTCTCTGGCCACAATTGACTGTATATTCGACGGCGGAATTAATCGGCGGGAGAACTAAGCGAATTGGTTGGAAAAGAATTAGGGAAAGCGGGGTCCGCTCATTGCCTTAACTGAAATAAAGTAAAACGTCTAATTGCAGCCGGGCGGCATTAATTACGGCAGTGTGAATAATTTTGACCTCCATTAAAAAAACAGGGACCGAGGACACTGCTTACAATGAAAATATTTTTTATAAATATTATTTATGATTATTAAAAAATTTTTTAAAATTAATAATATATCAGTGCTGACAGGTGCTTCATCGATACCCTATAAGCGTAATTGCCTCAACATATTAGTGACAGAATGCTACTGAGGATGGCCAAAACTGGTCTAACTGAAGACAATATCCTGTTAATGTGGTCACGTCTACATACTTCTGACGCAATAATGTCCAGGAGACAGGCACTGTAGGGGTAGATATTGTTCGTATACCTTGATGTACGATACAATAGGGGCGGACACGTGTGTATCCGGTATTAACTCCCCGTCGGCTTATTCCATTACAAAAGCGAGCCGTCCTGGGGTCGAGGAACGTTATTAAACGTGAAACGGGGCCTCTGGGACTTTAATTATTTTTCGAGGAAGCCAAGTGAAAAATGTCCCGCCCACCGTTTGGTATTCAGAGTTCACTTGAATACCGCGGCCGGCTCACGTCTCACTCAGCTCAACTCGGTAATGTTGGTATACATTTCACGCCTCGTTTTCAATTCAAACCGCCGCCGCGTTTGAACATGTGCCCCCTGTGTCCGAGCATCATCAACGGCTTTTTATAATCGAACGCATTCAATTTTATAAAAGCCACCGGTCGGGTTTCAGATTCTGAAAAATTATTGACTGACAGAGGACGTCGGTGTTCCTGAACCTGCAGGGATTCTGCAAAAACCCGAGGAGCTCGCATCGTAATCGTTTCCCTCTTTTTTACCACGCTTGTAGCTCCACCAATTTATTTACGCGTTTTGTTTCCGTCTGGAAATACGCGACAGTGACGCAAGCCGGCGGTTAAGTGGTGCCCGGGCTCGTTATAAATCAGTTGGGCCCGCTTTATGAGTTCATTGTTTGAGGCGAAACCCCCCATTACAGGGAGTCTCTAACGGCCACTGAAACGACTAAAGACCGAGTTTTTATTGGCGCACTGTATCGATACGTTCAAATGCGTCGATTTTTGTCTTCCTACGCTAGCTAGAAATAAGTGACTCAACATAAAACACTGAAATTTGTTCAGATAGAACACCAGGGACAAGGCTAGAGTATGACATCTATAACGCACAGGCCTTGGAGTAGAATCGAAATTTTTTTCGATAATTTGGAATCGATGATAAAATTCCTAGGGGGACAGATTAGGATTTTCTAAAAGTATAATAATTAAGCCCTTAATAAACCTTATGCCGGGACCGAACTGATCCAACATTTCTGAAGAATCTCCATAAACTAGATAACTTTTAATTTTAATTATATCTTCGAGTTTGGAGAGGCATCAGGATTATGAAAAATGTTTTCTTTTTTTTTTAAATAATGTATAATCGCGAAGAAATTTATCGTCGGAACCTCAATGCCTCTGTATGTTTACGGGTTGTAACGAACGTGGGACCAATTGTTATAATCGATTGATTGGGTTGATTTTCATCACTCGTGATTAGCCCGGCCTGACTCGCCAGCCTACAATTAGAGTAATACAGCGAAGCACGCAAATCGTTCGACGGAGAAACATCCTTGTGGAAGCCCACAACCGATAATCAGTAGATGAAAATATTACCATCAAAACACTACCAACTTGAATAAAAATTGTACAAAAACTAAATTCACCATAAATAAATTGTTTTTAATGTTTTAAGTCACGAAAAAAATTCTTTAATTATATTTAGTGACAATGCGATTTGATAACGCAAATGTTCTTTTGATGCAGGATCCACTCATCAGTTGAATTTCCTTTTTAGGCTGCTAAAAATGTCGACTCAAAGTATTGGATTAATGGTATTAGTTTGGAACGGAAGCTGATAGTTTGCGGGCCAACTGGACTTTCAAATCGGAATTTATTGTGCAGTTAAATATATAGTGTGGGGCGTTAACGATTTTATAAATGCAAGCCCGAGTTGTTTCTCGAAATCATAATGGACACCGGGCTTTCGAGCGGTATCGAAATACTGTATCTTTAATTTGAAATCGATGGCCGAACTCCGGCGGGCACACTTGGAACGGGCGGCCAAGAGTCGTAAAAAGCGACAACGCCGGCCGACTCCAATTTCACGAGTCCTTCCCCTTTGAGATCTGGGAAGAGACGCGGCGAGGGGCCGGCATTAAATTGCCGCATTACGGCAACTCTCGGCCGGCCGTATCATCCACTGAATTACATATTATAGGCCGCTTGGACCCCGGCCTAGATTTTATGGACATTTCTATATCCAGGAGCACTGTTAGAATGTAGCCGCCGTAGACTCGTAAAAAGGACTTGGGGGGGGGGTTCATATTTAATTTATATATTCCGCGTCGGGACGACGCTATCCAAACCTAAAACTGTACTCCACAAGGTTGTGAACGCGTTCTGAAGAAATACATCCTCGGGCTTATCGACATAAAGCTTATTGAGTTGTCACTTCTATTGTTATACCGTACGTGATGGATAAATCATTCACATCAATCTTGAGTATGTAATACTTTTTCCTCGTCGTTGAAATCCTGGCCTAAATGTTTCTAAAAAAATATGAGGGATACCAATGGGGGTGAATTTATCGCGAAGGGAATTTTCATATTTTATTTTATACCGCGATGCATTTAAATAATATCAACACGGTTGTACTCACTTTTGATAAGAAAACGAGGTATTAATACACATATTTTATATATATGCGTAATATAAGAGAAAAACAGTGTAAACAACGGATCAATCTTGTCATGTTGGCTTTGTACTCTGCACTCTCTAAATAATATTTAAAACCTTCGGTTTAATAAAACATGAAAATCCGTTTTCACAGAATAAATGACAAAGGGGGAGTAAATGATAATTAATGTAAATGGTCAACGAACCGCACCTCTGGTTAGTGGCCTCTAAAACGAAACTGTCTCAAAACTGGATTATTCGTGTAAACTACGTCATGCAGATTAATGAAATTCTCCTCGCGTATTCTCTCACAGTCAATTGAAGCGCACACAATTTTTTTCCCCCTTCCGTCTCCCGTTCTGTTTCCATTTGGAATTGAGGGCGGTCGTAAAAATTATTCTGGAAGGAGCGAGACGACATAAGCGATGGTTTTGGCCCAAATACCAGCCGGCAACTGATGAAGGGGACCCGGCCTCCGGTTTCGAAACTTCTGTCGAGCCCATAGTTGAAATTCCGAAATGCCGTTTAAAAAATTCTCACCAATTACTGGAGCAAGCGGGTATATGTCTCGAAATGGGGCGTATGGCGCGTGGAAGGAAGACATCCGTCAAGGGATGATTGAAGAATATAATTATTCTACGACAGCGCACATGCCATATAAATTACAGTTAAATTAGGGAACTCTAACTTTTGTTTTGGGATACCAGATGCCCCCATCATATAAAATGATTATATCGAATGCGCTTTAGATAGTAAATGATTTCACCGACGATAGTGAAGCCTTAAACGGAAATGTAATGCCCACTTTTCCGAACTACTTCCCGAGCGCGAAATTTGGGAAGCATTTGTCAGGAGGAGGCGTTCAACTTCTGGAATTATGGAAATGGAAGTTGGGATAGAATTTCTTGTCGCGGCGACTGTGGACGTTAGCGTAAAGTGAACGGCTAATGACTATTGAAAATGTAGAAATAAACTTTATGGAAGCGGATGACACCCAGGAGAGCCCTAGTGGTGAAGGGAACGAGCCTTTCTAATGGAATTCGCTCAAGGGTTCTTCAAAAACTGGGAAGAATATCGGACAGCTCCCAAACCCCACAGTATCACGCTATCCTACGGGAATTTAATTAGAAATAACATTTATTTACTTTTATACAAAAAAATTACACCTAAAATGTATAATCTTTATTATTTCTGTCGCAACTACAATACAATGTAATTCTGCTAAGAATACTCTGAACTCCTTAACGGATGAAATGATACTGATGGTGAGAGGCCGAAAGCGGGCTATCATAGCGGGGATTATATATAAAAAAAAGTGAAAGACTATTAACGAATTCCTATTACATTTGACCGAGGTGGTAGAAAGGAATTTTCCGAATCTCGACCCCCCCTTCGACCGCACCACTAAATATACACAGGAAATGAAAGCGTCGAAAAAGGGAAAACCGAATTCTTCCAGAATTCCGTGCTGCCTCCGAATGGGAAGAAGCTCGTTCCATATTTCAGGCCGACTGTCGGGCCCCGACCGTATATCATGCTTTCCACGGGGGTCTTTTTATAAAGCAGCAGTTCTCCAGAAAAAGTGGAAAAGAAACTGTCCGAAATGTCCGACAACTCCTACGGCAACTGGACGTGTATACAGCCGGGGCAACGTCCCAACTTCTACTCCCGATGTGTTGAATATTGACATACGGGCTCGGCACTAAAAAACAAAAAAACAAATAGGCTACTCGCACTGACTAAGCAACAAGCAAGGGGACAAACCTTAAGATCGCGGACTAAACATCAATAAAAATTCACGCTGTCTCCGCTGTAATAAAAAATAACGTATTACTTCCTCACGATATTACAGTGCGGGGAATTAATTCCTCGTTGAATAAGCATGAGCAATATATCTGAAGAGCATTTCATTAGGGACTAACCACGACTGGAAGGGAGGTAGAAAGGCATTCAAAATTCAAAAGAATGGTATAACAATATATGAATAAGATATACATATAAAAAATACATAACGGTATAATGGCAGAATTTCATTATCTAGAAACTATAAAGAACTAGAAAAATATATAAAGCCTGTATATATGTTAACCAACAAGAGCGCACGTTTAAATTTTAATAGATAGTATAATCGCGACAGACTCATTACTATACTAACTGATACTAATACTAATTAATAGTACTGATACTAATCCTTAAACACCACCAACCCAGTCGGGTACTAAGCCAGGGTACGACCCTGGTCATTTGGTATGACCAAATGGGCTACGAATGAACGGATTTTCACTAAGTATCAATCACTGAGTAAGGTTCCAGAACTTGGAAACAGAAAAATCACGTGAATACTGATTTCAATATCTGTTCCTGCAGTCCCATCAGTATGTATGCCTAATCTCTGTTTTAATTGGTCGCAAACTGTTACCTATCTTTTCGTTGTTTTCTTTATTCTCTCACCTGCAGGAGATTTGAGGAATAACTCGGAAATAACTGGTCGGTTTTTTCAAGAAAGGAAGAACTGCGCTGAAAAGTTCGCCATGCGTTATCCAATCTGATGAAATGATCGGAGAATTGATGGATGCGGAGTCGGGCCGCTGTTCTGTGAGAATCGGACCGCCTCCATGTTCCCACTCCGTACGCGGACTTTACGCTTATGGAGAGTTGTTCAAGAGAAAGTTTTACCTGTCCTATCCTGTATTTAATTAATACTCGCACGGATTATTGTTGCGCACCGAAACGGCCGGTGCAAGGTTCCATAGTTAAATACGAGCTAAGCGCAATTTGACAGTAAGTCAACTACTTCCCAATCGAACTTGATTCGCGGATGGACTAACTTAGCCCGATCTTCTGCAGTTATGACCGCTCTCGGTTTTGACCATATGTCGAGTGTATATAATTCAAAGATAAGCCATCTTTTACTGGTAGTGTGGGCCCGCGCTCGTTGTGGTGGCGTACTATTCGGAGCCTCGAGCCGCTCCGTTAATTTGTCAAAGGTGTCCCTTGGCATTGTCGACATCTGGCCCGCTAATGATGAATTATGGGCCGTCTCTTCGCAGACCTTTCTGTTTAAGAGCCGACGAGGAATGTGTCAAAACGGAGCCCCCAGTCTATGCCCTCGAAACGGACCCGCTGAATGTTTAACGAGTCTTCGACCTGGGATGTCTTCATTTTATGCTAATGCCATTATCGGCCGTTCTTTTTCTGTATATTGGGGAATTTTCTCTCCTTTTCCTTTTCTCTTATGTTAATCGAACATTCGGACTGTTTTGAAAGTAATATTCGTCGCTGGATTAGTCACACTAGGCGTAAAGAGTTATATCAGTTTTTAAATTCACGCCGGATTAAAAAAATCTTTCGCACGTTTCGGAACGATGGAGACAGGAATAAAAGTTTAGTCGAAGTTTTCTTGGAATTGGGCACAGCCTTAAGATAAATCTAAAAGTAAATTTCTAGAAAGTAAAAATGGGATGTTAATATCTCCTGTTCACATACCTAAAAAAGTTTCTCTATTCAAATTACAATGGTCTAATATTGAACTTAAGTATATGAAAAAATACTTTTTACTTTACGGTTTCCTAAATGAAGTTAGAAGTCCGAGCTGACTCCACGATATCCGACAACATTTGCTTTTATTAACAAATTAGACGGCTAATTGGGCAGACAGGGAACGTCATGAGTAGTGAAAGTTAGGTCTGTCTTTACAGGACACAATTTCTGTACGCCCGAGCTACGATCCCAACTCTCATACAAAACTTAATAATAAGGAGTATTTACAAATAAATTGTAACGTAAGTAATGGAGGTACGGATGTGAAATATAAACTATAAAAAATCGAACATAAGCGAAAGCTATAGGTAACGCATAACAAATTCAAAAAGGAAAATATATTATTGAAATAGCGCCAAGAGGTGGAAGAAGTCGGGAATATATACATAAACGATCTATGTCGTGTTGTTACAGTAGCAAGCGGTGTAACCGAATTCACAGTGCGAGATCATTTTAATGAGCTGCCCTAACTCGTTTTATAACGTCCTGGAATGATATCGAGTTCCAAACGAGAGCCGCGGCGCATACTGAGCCGGCGTACGTGAGGAAAATATACCAGAAACGGTACACGTGTGCTCCGACGCCCGGGTCGTGGGGACGTCCGGGCGGTACACGTGTAGCGGTGGTTCGGGACGGCGGCAATAATGGACGGCTCGTGGATTATAGATTACACCGGTGTTGCGAAGAGATAGACTAGACGGGCACCGGGGCCAGATTATAATCTAAATTGGCCCGGCCTAGACACGCGGACTCTACGCCGCATTAGGAGAGGGCCCCTCTCGCCCATATAGCGCGCCCCTAATGAAGCCGCTTCCAGCTGATCAGTGTCAATCTAGAACCGCGCGACAGCTACATCATCACAACCGCCTACGGTACAATCTCCAGCACTGAAATGCAATCTTTCTCTATGAAATTTCGGAGGGACCGTAAGAGGAAGAATAATGAATCCGGTCGAGAATGATTACGGGCGACGGAACGCAATCAGTTTTATAACGGCCGCAACTGGTCATCTCCTCTGGACAATACTGAAAATACAAATCTAACGGTAAAACAAAGGTAAACTCTACTATTTTAATCCCTTGAAAAATAAAAATCTGACATAAAATAAAAACATTCTAAAATTTTCTTTCGAGCTTTTCGATAAACCTCCCAAGACTACATTGTCTATATTCTAGAGCCATATTCTCCTTATTCTGGAGCCATATATAGTCATATTCTAGAAGCAGTCCCTCATCATACTGTAGAAATGTGCGAACATTTCAAATTACAATGGCCCCTACTGTGGCTACCTACTGAAAGAGATATTCATTAGACGTAGTATTTGTTGTTTCGACACATACCATTTAGACAGGAGCCAATATTCAGAAGACCAAATACGAAATCATATGAATCCGCTCTCGGAATCGATCCGAGCCGCAGAAACTGGGCTAATGGGCGGAACAGATCTGCCCGGAGATATCTCTAATTGTCCACTTTATCTAAATTGAAGATAACTCACTTTCCTCCCTCCCCACCGCCCCCTCCCCGTCGGACCGTCCACACTGCAGAGTTTAATAAAAGGTACGATTAAACGGTATCGGAATCTAGAATCTCGCTGCCCGGTCGCGAACGTGCCCCAATTATGAGGGAAGGTGCTCTCCATTTCGCGCCGGCGTGTCGAAACCGAGATTCCGGCCGAACGCCGCAAAATATTGCCCAGATTATTGCGATCGGTTGCGGTCGCGCTAACTGACGATCGGGGATCTAATTTGGTCGGATCTCCGGGAACGGATTCACTCCGATTGTGAACACCTCGCCGCAAGTTGAGTAACACTATTTAAGGACCGCTCGAAATCGAATTCTAAGATTACGAAAGCTCAATTCAATCATTTCTATTACGGACAATATTAATTCCGTTTACGAACTGTTGGTTGCGATCCAGGTGGTCGTGTATTGTAAATATGTCTTAAAATATATCGACAGAGTTTTAATAAGTTTTATCTTATTTAAGACTAGTTCTGATGGTTCTGGGGTGTCAACTACTTTATTAATTAAGGAATTAATTTATTTTCGTGTTTCTCAGATTTATCAGAACTGTAAAATGTAAGGAAGTTATTTATTTAAATATAATTTCACCCGATGATGAAAATCCCACAGTCCTCACGTGGAAATAATTTTCCGGGTATTATTCTCGTTTGGTGAACGGCAACAGGTGTCAACAAGAGGGGGGAGGGGGAGACTCGAATAGGACTCAACCTGGAAAACGTTGTTCCAGGTTGGGAATAAATCAAAACCCACTTTTGAAATCGGCGGTGCCTAAAGACCTTCCGGCGGACAGGTATTGTGTGGGACCCACTCGAGGTGGAGAGGGCCTCACAGGGCGACAGTTTTTTCTTCCACCCCCCGGCCGTTATACGCTCTGGGGGATGATAGGCGGGGGTTGGGGGCCCACAAGTGCTTTTTCCACGGGCGTGCCTCGTGCCTCGCACCCTTCAATCGTTCCATTCGCTTCAGTTAATGCCGCCCCCAAGACGCTTTCTCGCCCCCGCTCCCACGGGTCACGTTTCCCCGACCCCTCCTCGTATTATCCCGGACAAACTGCAGCCAGGCTTTTATCCTCTCGGTTTTTCCCGAGGCTCGGTGCAGTGAAGAGGGAAAAGGTTACCGTCCAATTTTCGAAGCCCCGAGCCGAAACCTTTACAATCTGAAATCTATAATATCCGTTCTATGTGGAGCACAAACATTTCGATCAGAAAGTATATAAAAATAGATGTACATACCTACGTATGTAACTCTCTTTCTTCATTTTATGTTGAACTCGCATCCATAACTGAACTATCCATAAAAATACTTTCTGTACTCGACACAATGTATGTTAATATCGTACGAAGCAGAGTGAACTACCATAAAGTACGGGATATGGATAATACGAAATTTCTGACCGGCCGTGAATACACGTCCCGGTACCCACGTGCCGCTTTTGTTACGCAGGATTAACATAATTCCAACAGTTTTTGTTCACCGGATAATGAGACTCACTGACGTCCGATGCAATATTAATGAATGCGACGGGCCGCATATAATACACGGGCTCCCGCGTCCCAGTGCAGGCGGGGCCTTATGCATTGAAATGACCGGGAGTAAAAAAAAAAATCCCCCCCCCCCATTAATTAACGGCGGAGACCTACCGCGAGGGTACAATCCTGAAAAATATCTTCACAACCCTCCGATCCCTACATAATATTTTTTTTTCCAACCGGGCTCCGTGCTCCTGTAGTAGACCGAACCGGAGGGGGTGGTTTCGGAGTCTGATTTATACGACCGCAAGGAATAAGGGAAGAACTGACAAGTTACAAGACGTTTACTTGTAATTTAGAAGCTGGATATTTACGTTGATGTAGGTCCGGGCGCTACCCCTCGTCGTCGGCTCAGGTGGGTGGTCCGCAGCTACCATGGGGGGGGGGATCGGACAAAAAATGTTTCGAGGAGCACTTTCAAGAATCAAACAGCCACTCGATCAAACGGAATTATATTCGAGCCCACGTTTGGTTCCACTCAATTTCTTACTCTCAAGAAAATTCCGGTCGGACCTTCCGTGCAGGCTTATCCAAGACATGCGCTAGACGTATCTACTAAAGAATCTACTGTAGTACGCTGTGAGAACTGTAAGAAATTAATTTACACCATTTGAAATTAATGTCCGAATCAAGGCGTAACCTATTTCTGACCTATAACCTGAATATAAAAGTTATACTCGGAATAAAAACAATCTCGGAAAAAGAGTTACGAATTGCGATATCCCTGATCAATTTTTGCAGGTAGAAACTCTGCGATTCATCGACCAAAAACATATTTTACAAGGGACTAAGAACTTTCCTTTATCGAAATTATTTGTGGAAGCTTTTTTTTTAATCTTTTACAGGTCTCAATTCGACACGTATTTGTGGTAGCATAGATTGCAAAACTGAATTCTCGTCTGAACCAAACCGCTATCAGAAAACTCTGCCGGTACTCGTGTAATGTCGGCAAATTTATTGCTAGACGTAAAGCGCTTATCCATTATGAAGATAAGAAACTCTGGCGAGTTTATAAGGCATGTAATATTCCTTAATTTGATCTCTCAGTTAGATTCCATTAAGTACAGCGGTTTCATCTTGTAATCGGATAAAAAAAAGGAAGAAAATTTCATTAGGTTTATATATTATAAAAGTCTTATGGAGCCAGTTATGTCTTAATAAATTCACTTGGCATATTATTCCTATCGTTATTTTTGCTGCCTTATTTGGTAAAAATTCGTGTAATTTTCAGCGCACTTTCTTGTGGATTTACGTAAGCCTTTCTAATACAAAATAAATCACAACTGTTTGACGCGCGGTGTGCTACTTATATATTTTTAAAATTTTATTTCTTACTCATTATCAAATCGTCGTTAAACAACCCTGAATATTTGATATTAACTAATAATTTTATTTAGCCTACCATATGAATTCCAATAGGAATTCAAGCGTAATGTGTTTTCTGACACAAATTACTAGCTAAAGGTGACCCGTATACAAAACAGATGTATAGTTGCAATTGAGTAATAATATACCCCAAAACAAAAACAAAATGTTCAGCGAATTTATCTTAGACTGTCTAATATAATTGGCCTACAAGTATTGGGTTGCCCAATGTATGCCCATCGAGTGTGTTCGGTGAAATCTCGACGAAATTTATTTCGACTGATTGCTTTGAAAAAACAAGGTCTGAATGCGACAAATACGTCCCTGGTGGTTTATATACACTCACTTCCGGAAGTATTAATGGAAATATTAAAAAAATAAAATAAAAATATATAACGGGCCTCTGAGGATTGTCGGGCATGGGGAAGTGGACGGTAAGGAATGCACGGCGAGCGCAGTCGTTGTAGGGACGCAATCTTTCTTTTTATGGTCTAGAAATATTAATTTCAATTCGCTCGGGCCAATTACAGGCGGGCTTTCTTCAACGGGCGCACCATTAGTCTGAAGCGATTACACGGAATTGATATTGCGAAACTCGACTGGAGGGGCTCTGGCAAATATCGGCGAAATTCCCGCGTTGATAATTATGACCCCAGCAAGTTATTGCAAATTGGTGACTAAACGAGACGTTCCGAACAACTGGACAGAAGCAGGGCTCGTAGTTGGCTCGTAGAGGGTTGCCTCTTTCTATTTTTTTTTATTATTCGTTCCTTATTGCCTGAATTTCGCACATGGCCTCTTTTAAATAAACAACACTAAATATATATTATTATGTTGTTAGTGTACTCTTTATTGATACGACTGTTGGCCAAATGGGTCTGACCCGCTCAGTTTCCATCTTTGGAGGATGATGAAACTCTCACCCTTAACGACCTGTATATCTTAAGAATCTGAAGTAAAAATTACTCTATGCGAAGCTCTACTAAAGCCGCAGGGTTCCTGAATGCAGAACATTTATCCATTTATGTATCTCATATATTCCGGAGGTTTTGTTTTAACCTTGTGAGATAGACATCTTTTATAAAATTCTGTCAGGCTAAAGTGCTCGTTGCTACTCAAGAAGCCGATAGGAATGAAGCGGCTAGTTGAATCCGAAGTATACATTTCCACTCCTATAGTCAGAAAAAACCGGCCTGATACACGTGCCGTACAATGTAAGTGTAACCGGGTCTGATTAATGGTTTCTCTAAATACGACTTCTCATTTGAACCATTGCCATAAACACTCTCAGTTATTGTGCTCGTTAGCATATTTCTTTGGGTTCTGACAGCGCATAAGAAATTGCCCCTTTACGCCCCGGCCCTATACTGAATACGGTCTTGCGAAGGGCAGTTCTCCTCACATCTGTCGGCGGACCGCATAATTCATTCGGCTCGAACACAATGACTGTGAATAATTAGGAAATATTTACTATTCCAAAGATATAATGCTTTGGCGCCGGTGAATCACCTTCTGGTTGCAGCACGAGGTATTTCCATCCGTGACACGTCTACGGAAGGGGGGAAAATCCGTATCCGGGAAAATCATGTCTGTAATAATTTAAAAAAATAACCTAACTTGATGGATAACGTTCAGGCAAGACACTGACAACTAGAATTTATAAGATATAAACAAATGGACCGAAATAGGTATTGCTTATTTTTTTCTAGAGTGGTTTCTTTTTTATTACAAAGCCTTTTGTGCTTAGATTTCGTATGTTTCTGTCTCCTCTCGCTGCGTAAATGTACTGAACTAAAGTTCGCTGGGTGCACTTGCATGGATAAACTAGCGCCCCCCTGAGTGTTGTGCGGAAATGTACTCAACTGAAGTTCTTTGGGTGCACTTGCACCATTAAACTAGCGCCCCCAGAGTGTGATGCGGTAATGTACTCAACTAAAATTCTTTGGGTACACTTGCACCGATAAACTAGCGCCCCCCTGAGTGTGGTGCGGAAATGTACTTAACTAAAGCTCGTTCGTTGGTTGCACTTTCACCGATTAACTAGATTATTACACAAAACAGGTATTGTAAACTTTTTGTCTTTGTTGAAAACAGTGCGGACAACATAGAAGCATAATATCTCAATGAAACATCCGGCGCTTATGTGTGGGTGAAATTCCTGAAGACCGGTTCAAGGGGGGAAGAAGTAAAGAAGGGACGGCGGTGAAGGGACCTCGTTGTTCGGTTCAGGAATTCGCGCTCTCTCGAGACACCGGACTCCTCCAACATCAAAAGAGTCGGAATGCAGCCTACAATGTTCAGTTTACATACCGCGATAATAAAATCGAGTGGCGGAAATCGAAACTATTGTTATGATCGACCATCTGAAATACTGTCCGACTTCAAAGTGGCGAAAATGGAGCGTGGATCGCCAAAAACAAACAAGATTTCAGACCCAGGAAAATATACCAATGTACTTTTTAATTTTGTCTTTGTCGCAGACTATATTTGTCCTGCCGGTACCTTTGAGCTGGCGTGACATAGTGTCAAGTCTTGTTCACGATGATATAAGATTTGTGCGTTATAATCACCAATGAGAGACCGCCTGTGAGGGTTCCGAAATCGATGTCACCGTCCGAAAATAGGGGGTTGATAAGCGATTCAGGGCAGGGTGTCCGGGCTAAAAATAGCGGTTGCTGAGTTAACTGTGGCCGATTGTGATTATTGCATTATTAAATATTAACGGCGTGTACCGGACCGGCCGTAACCCTCGCCAATTGCCAACCTTCGGTCGTTTCACAATCGAAAAATCGACAAAATAATTACATTATCGTCACGCCCCTGTTCACTGTCCAAATTATTAATATGACCAGGCAACTATCGTTGAATCCAAAAAACCTTTAAACGGTTATCCGTTCAGTATGGCGTGTCCGAAGACATTATCTATGTAGGAAGTGAGGACCACACCTGAAGATCGTGATTTTTTAACCAGTAGGTTATCCGGAACTATTTACTACTTATATAACAGTTTTCCGATTTATTTTGTAGTGTATTATTGAATCAGCATACTGTTTTGGGCTAAATATGTACTTATGTTATGAGGGTGTACAGTGTGAATATAAAAGCAGTACGACGCTGTCGCCCTCAAATATTTTGATATATTATTAGAGCATAACTTATGCTGATATGGCTGTGACAAATAATGAAAATAAAAACCGTAAAACTGTCTACAGAAAATAAACATTAATAACATACGGGGATCCATTAGACCATCATATAAGTGTTTAAGTGCAGGAGTTTTCAGGTATAATTTTCAACAGATCCGGGGTTTATTTCTAATTGCCATTGACTACTCTACCAAGCAGTACTGAACATAATGCATGCCATTCAGACAAGAGAATAAATTAGAAATAAATAGCAATTTAATCAATATTGATTTCCTTCTAATCACTTGCGGCAACCAATGCCGTACCGCAGTGTCAACCGAATGGCTCGCGGCCGCAATCTCAAGCTTCTAAATAGCGGTTAAATAATTCTTTACACCTAAAGTCACACCGCGCCTATTCCAGAGAAACGTTCGCTAGAAAATCCGCTCCCAGGTGTTTAAGTGGCCGGACTGTGACGCAGTAGTTGGAAATGCCAGAATGAGTAAAGGCAAATACCGCAGCGTAAGTAGATTATAAAAAATATAAAAAAATTTTTTTAATGGCGGAAGGTCAAACGATTACGTGGCCAAGACAGCAATTGAAAACAGTGCCCACGCAATTTTTGCGCAATAATTGTCCGAGACTGTGGAAACAAACTATGTATATATAGAGCATATATTGTAATTTTATCGCGTTACCCGACCCGGTGTTGACCGGTTTATTGCCTTCTTGTTATTAACAAGTACAAATTAGAGTAGTAGAGTGAGTCAAAAGTTAAAACTTTTGAAAAGTGTTTGACGAAACTATTGAGTAATTGCGGTTCATATCGGTAATTACTTCATAACTCGCACTCAGTAAACAGAGAAAGACAAAAAATTGGTAACTGTATTAAAATTCGGGCCGCCACCGGGATCCGAACCTGAAAACGGTGTTCTGAAAGAGCGTCCATTGTCCATTCATTCAATAGGAGGCGTATTTAACGTGAATGAGGGGCCGCCCAACACATGTCTCGCGGCCTATCTCTACATCCGAATTCCTCTACATCCTCGGTCTCGCCCCCGAAGAAAAAAGAATTTAGAATTTCATTTTCTGAAGAGAGAAAAGAACTCCAAGTCGCAATTCCGGGATCCGGTTCGCGCCGACGGGCACGTACCGCGTTTAAACACAAAATTACGAAATGCCGGCCCAATGAGTTCGGGCTTTCGGCGGAGCGACAATATCCGTTCAGCCCGCGAGAATTTTAAAATTCCCATTCAACTCTTCTTTTAATTTTCCCATTTATTTCCGCTCCCAGAACTCGACCTTTTATTTTTACAGGAATTCGCCGCTAATTTCGGAATCCAGAATTCCTTTCTTCCCAGCCACTGCCACTGCACGCTCCAACGCATAATCCTTTCAATTGTAAGACGCAATCTACACAGGATTTCCCTTCCAAACCTGATAAGTATTAAATACCTTATGCCATTTAGTTTAAATATGTAATTGAGGAAAAATTTGGTATAATTATTCATTCAACTGTGAAATAGTTAAGGAACAAACTACCAACGAATGCTCGAGAGTTATACGATCTCCTTTCGTTATAAATGATAAAAAAGTAATATATAATATCGATAATAATTCGGTTTACTACCGGGATTTCATTACTATTATTACCAAATATTATTTTTATGAAATATGTTACAGTATGTAAAAATTTCTTTGGTTTATAAAGACGAAAATATAAGCGACTAGTGCATCAAATTGCAATAAACGGTAAATTACAGTGCAAAATATCGGATCTAAGACCGATCATTATGATTCTGCGGGGCAGAAACCGTAAAGAGCGGTCGTAAATTATGTACCGTAGCGCTTCCAGCCTTTAATAAATGGGTTTGAGCCCCTAACGTAGCGTGACTACGATTGAAACAAAACATCGCATCCAATTGGCCGGGAAAGGGAAACTTCCTGTTCGAACAGCTGCAGATGATTGTTCTTCAGTGTGATCGGGCTCAAACAAAGAAAATATATTTAAAAAGAAAAGAAGAAGAACGACAGAAAAGAAAACGAGTAGTAGCTCAATATCAATTCAAGGTTGAGAACGTTGCTTGGGAAATGAGACTTTAAAAGGAGAGCCAAGGACTCATTGCAGAGATTACAGCAATTGTGAAGCTACCAGTCGTTCTATTATAACCCAATATTTATTCTACTGTGCTTAATGTATCCTAGTTCTAAGCGACAGCCATTCTCTAGAGTATATACTTGCAGTTTATTCCCTTGATTTCACCGTTATTTTATTTCTTTGACACTAATGACTGAAATATTTATTTATAATAATACTAATATAATCTAATTCCGTTCATGAATCATAATTATCTAATCACATATAAAATTTGGTTTCCACCCATATTTCGAAATGGACAAAATCTCAACTACTTTGAGTTTATATTAGTAACTTTACGCATCTGTAAGTTGCTGGGGGGCGGAATTAAGCCAAAATCGTCTGGAACGAAGCCACCGACTGCCCAATGTTAGGGACGTTGACCCTTCCGGGGGGGGGCATTGAAAAATGGTCCCGGAGTAAATTGAAGAGGATGACACAGAAAAAATGAGTCAGTGATGAGTCACGTGACACTGGGGCCTCTGGCCCTACCACGTGTTAAGCGTCACCTAAACTCTGCAGCCCGACGGCCGGCACTCTCCAGATACGGAGGGACGCACAAGTGCTCCTCCATACGACACCTTAACTGTAAAGCTATGATTGGTATTTCTGAAATCTTCGGGGAAATAATCTCCCGGCGGCTATCTAAATAAACATCTTAATAGCTTTCTCGTGGGTACCAATCCTCTCCTATTACTTACCGCTCAAAACATTTTTCAAGTGCACAAGGCGGCTCCTTTTTATACAGGACGGCTTCCATTAACCGGGTTCACATTTTATAAAAAGTAAACCGATGGCTCGGAATCGGTACATAGTTTAGAACATATCTTTGAGTTTAATATATTCTTTATGATGGGATTTGCCGGGCCGTTTCGGGTAATTAGGTTAGAGTAATCATTAATGTACGAACAGATCCTGAATATTCTAATTATTGGAATACCTTCCTTAAAGTTATTCACCGGTGTACTCTCTTTAGTAGGCGTACCAAAAAATATCCATTTCGACAGACATAATAATAGGTAATAATAATTATAAATTTGACAATAATAATTTTTAAATGGGAGGAATTATCTTTACCGTTCTCTAATGATAAATTCAAAAAAGAATTTCTTACATTATCGTTTACTTCAATGAATTTATTATCCTAGACGTGTGTTATAATCGTTGTTCAATAGAAATTAATATTTTATTGCAAACCTTGGGCAATATACCAATTAATTCCGAAGAGAAGGAAACGGCTGACTAGATTGAAATGTATATAAAAGTAAAGGCCTTGAATAAAATCTAAGTTACGTTTAAACTACAAATTAACTACGATACTATTTGAATTCGATGTGAATTTCAGGACATTAGATTTGTTAGTTTTACTAATGAAAGTACGAGATTATAAATAAAATTGATAATTCTGAAGAATAAAGGAATAAACTGTAATCCCTAATAGCAGTGGAGTTGTTGTGAGTGTTTAGTCTATACGGCCGTTTTCAAGGCGCTCCCGCTGAGCACCCTCTCCAATGAATTTAGGTCTGTTTCAATGGCACTGTCATTTAAAAACATCTCCAAATCGTATGATTATTTAAAAGATTGGATTACGTTACAACCACCATGCTTTTCATCGCGACGGGATGGGGGATATTCTTAAAACGGTTTTGAACCACATTCCATGTATGTTATAGCACGGAATTATGTATAACGGGAGGATAATCCGACAAAATGGATTATTTTATTTAGAAATAGTCTCTATATATACAATATATATAAATTAGTAAGCCGATACTTTTACCCTCATAGGCCGCTACCTAGTGCTAGTAAAAAATGAAGTTAGATCCCTTATGATATTTATAGACAAACTTATTCCACTGACATAATTTCGCGACTGATTTCAATTCGCCAGAACCGGCTCTGTAAGTTTACGCAAATAATTAGTCCGCGATAACACCGCGAAACAAAAAAAAGGACAAAACAGACATTTCGCAGTTTCACAAAAGGGGCTCGGCTTCCCTACAAAAGTTTCTGTACAACAATAAGCCGACTGTACTTATTAGGCGACATCTTATAAGTCGACTGCGCCTTGCCTTGCCGCTCGAACTTTAAAACAACTTACATTTCCGATGGGTACAGAAGGAAAACTTTTATCAACTACAGTCCCCATTTGGAAACTTAAGTGCTGGAACAAGAAGGGAGTCAAACTAATTTTGCTCAGATCTCGAGTCACACACGGAAAAGCGATAGTGCCTAAAAAAAATATTAACTAATTAAAGCATTGTATTTCAATGCCACGATATTATCGTTCATGGTTGATTGGCCATAAAGCCGACAAATTAAACTTATAAACTAATATTAATAAAATCAGTATAATATATTACTAACGATTGTTAACGAGGTATTCTCAAAGTATATTGACATATTTATGGAAAGTTCATCTAATCAAAGCTTTACAAGCTAAATTTGTCATTTAAATGTTGGGAGTTCAATCCTGTTTTTTTTATAACACGCCCACTTAACTGCGATGATCATTGAATGGACGAGTACTGGAAAAAGTTGGAAAAACTCAACTCTCAAACGACGAACCGGTCGGATGGTTTATTCAGGGGGGGGGGCATTGTATTCGGAATGGTCGGGTTTCCTGTCGGTGGGCCGACATAGAGGGCTGCCAGGAGGAAGTCGCGGTTGAATAGGCAACTATATAATTATAACATATTAGCAGGCGATAAAAATATTTGTCGTAAGCATCGTTAATGCCCGGTGCGTCCGGCCTGTGACTGGACGCCGGTAGTCAACCCGAGAATAGCAAGCGGGGGTAGATCGCGCCGTGAATTACAAAATCGCCTCGTAACCTCAGCCGTCAATTACTCCTATGCTAATACGGACAGGCGGGCTCTGATCCCTTGTCGGGAAAAGGTCGTGATATCATAAATTTGGCGTCATACCGTATTTTAATTTCAGCTGAGGCAGATTGGATTGCGTCCATTACCGTTAGAGCTCGCCGCCCGTGTCGAGAATTGACGAACCTGCCCGTTTAGCAATTTCTATTATTAGCCAAGGATGGCACCTTGGCCAATCGCTTGTAAAATCGCCGGGTCCTCCGATCGCCATTCGCGGCCTTAAGAGTGTGCGTAATCGTTATATTCATTGGTCAACTCCGATTTCCAGAAATATGCGTACGTAGGCAAGAAGCCTGAACCGTGGTGTATTTGACCCTACGCGGGACTGATTATTTTAGCGATTCCAAATACTCGACGATTGTAGAGTGGACAGCAGTAAGAATTGTGTCCATGAACAGTACCATGTTATTTGGGGTACAATGACTTTGTAGTTTATTATTTTGACGAAAAATTAGGAGCGAGTCGCGCACCGAGTGCTGGCCACTTGTACGCGGGCGAGCCCCAAGATGAGCACTAGAGCCGAGTGAAGTGATTCGGCCCCCCCTTGACTGATGCAAACAACGCCGCCCCAGAACGTGACTCCGTGACAAACCCAAGTTTCAAATATTGAGTTTCAAATATATTCGCATAATAATTTGCACAGGAAATAGTGAAGAGCTTAAAGGAAACACTAACATCAAAATAAATACCGTTAAATCTAGTAATTTAATATTACCGTGGTAGAAAAGAAGTAATATTACAGTAAATTAAGAGAACATATTAGGAATGCACTCTCCCAATGACGCATAATTCCAGAGAAGGCAAACATCCGAAGAGTTCGATTTAAAGAATTACTTCATGCATATTTCATGAATTCGTTTAAATTTATATTTTATGTACGTGTTTGTGTCGATTAAAATATATTCTGATCAGACAGACTCGCTTATTCGTCCGTCGCTTATAAATGTCCTATTCTATATCTCGCATTCAAGCATTGATTACATTATAAGATTGTTCTATAACATACTTTATGTAATCTCAATTGTCTGATATTTGAGAATTGTTTAAAACAATCGACTGAAAATATTGTAATGTCAAAGATGCTAATTCGGAAAATGCGGGTCGCAAACTTCTAACGAGACGTGGAACGAATCTGTTGCAGAATGAAAAATTCCCTGATTCTTCTAAGACTCATTTTCCCAGCGGCTTTTCCGCACTAAGTGGTTCGGCGTAAATGAATGAGAAAAAAAGTCGGCTTAACAATTCATTAACGCAATTGAGATGCACGCAACACATTCCGCGAATTGGGGAAGACACGAGTTTTCCCGACGACATGATTCAGCGAAAGAAGTCGGCCGTTGATTAATTATTAAAACGCATTTCCGAGAATCAGACGCGGTCGAAGGAAAAACGAAATTATTCCATCGACGAGATACATATCAGGGCGACAATCAGATATCTCCGATCAATGGATGACGTCCAGGAAATGCCATCTGATGACGGTTGAATGTCGATCCTATTCATTCATGAAAACGGAAGCATGCGGAAGTACATTCATTTTTAGTCACCACTGGAAGGAATATGGAATCACAGAAAATTGTCTACTTCCTAATTAATGCACTTTTGCCCAAAGTACAACGTTTGTCTCTATAAAATGAATATCTAAAGAATATTTACATTCCTTTACAAAATGAACTCGTGAATAATGGTGTTTCGCTAGTCCATTTCCTTTTCCCACTTTAAATATTAGCGAATTTCTTTGCATTTAACTCAATTATGTACACTTACTCCAAGAACAAAACGAAAGCAATTTTTCATTATTCAGTTTGCATTTTAACAATTCAGCTTTGATTTCAAAAAGTTCAAAGAGTACAGTGATATTGTTAAGGCCACTAAATATTCTCGATTGCGTTAACGAACGGTTGGTTCCAGTCGGGTGAAAAATATATAGAATAATTGATTATATTAAATAAACTCACCGTGGTCGCAGGGAAATATTTTAGGCGGGGGAGGAGCTCTGGTGACAGCGTGTTTGATTGGAGTGTTGTGATCTTTCCAAGGTTCGGCCGGTTCTATGAAGAAGCTGCCGTCCGAAGTCCGGATGTGGCCTCTCTACGAAAACAACGTCAGTACAGGATTAGATAACCGAGATTAAAAATACCGGTAAAGTACAAATCACAAAAAAATATTCTTTGGCTATCGTAATATAAGTTACGGTTGTGAAAACAGTTTTTGCAATCAGCGATGGCATTTTCCAATATTCCAATGTACATAGAAATGTATTATAGGTTGTACAGGAAAAACCGCCGTATTAATAGAAATTATTTTTAAATAGTAAAAAAATTGAAAAGAAATTAAAGGACTTAAGGATTACTGATGGAAAAATGATATAATAATGTATATTTATTTCTTGTTATGCGTTGTACACTATTTGAAATTTACTTTTAGTTGCCGTTTAGAAGTGCAGTTAGCAATTCCCTTACGCCCTGAGCGTACCAAACATCTATAAAATAGGCTAACGTATGAATATTCAGCCGGAACTGTGAAATCGTAACAGTGCAGACATAACGCTTCATCGGCATGTGACATGCGGAAGTGGTTCACTAATTTTCTGATTATTGACCCTGGCGCGAAACCGAAACCGGTTTGCGGTCGCTAAAATTGGCGGCAGGCGGGAAGATGAGAACCAGCGATGATGTTCACATTCCGCTTGTGAATCCCGAGTCTGTAGATTGTGCACTGTTTCCTTTACAATCGTACTTCATATCATTCTTGAAGCGACGATTCTTTTCACGTTCTTTTCAACCGGTGGCACATCCTCAGAGAGAGAGAGAGAGAGAGAGAGAGAGAGAGAGAGGGAGAGGCCTGAAGGGATCCGCCAATTTCCTCGATCGGAGGAAATGCCAATTTGGAGCTCCGAGCCGGGTACCGGGTGTTCAAGGAACGACAAAACGCGCGCGGGCCTAGGGGGAATAACAACGAGAGGAAAAGTGTGTGGAAACGGACGTAGAGAAGACGTCCGGCGGGGAATGTCATTATGCCTACCAATGCCTTCCCTCCACGCCCTACGTCTAATGAGCAGGAAAATACCCAAGAAAAACCGCGTTTCATATCCTTCGGAGGCAGCGATAAGGAATAACATCCGGGTTGTGAACCCTGCCGAATGAGTCATGAAGTCGAATATTTCCGCACTCTCTCGCAGTGTATCCACGTGTGTAATTACGGTACAGTTACGCATAAAGAATGACCGCTAGTGAATCTCAAGACTCAGTAAACACCAGTAATAGCTTCCTTATAAGTAATATATTTAAAAAGAAAGTAAAGTGGTAATTGGGACGCCAATTTTACTCCATTATTGTAATGGTTCAGGTTTTCTCTTTTTCTGGCATCACTGCGATCAAATAAACGAGTGGAGACAGAAGGTCGCTAGAATTATTATTTGTTGAACCTAGGCTTAAAATTTCAAGGAGTTTCTGAATTTTAAATTTCACGTTTTCGGACAATAACGCGTGGAACCGACGATATAAAAGATGACTAACACGCAGATTTCGCACTTTGTTCATTCACCGACCTCGGAACGGAGCGCAGGAAGGGAAAAATCGACTGGAAAATCGACTGTCGCTTGGAAACGCCTTTTCGACCTTTCAGTAAATCATGGCCCCCGTCCCGATCAAGATTGGTATATTTACTGGCGATGTTAATGGGCGCCGACACGGGAAAAAATACTTTTGCGGGTGCACTTAACGCTCAAGAAGTGTTCCGCTCCTTTCGCCCGCTTACGATTTATATCGACAGTTGACGCACGGGCTGCATAAACAGGCGCACATCCCATTACGATTTTTTTTTCTTGTTTTCAAGTGAAAAATTCTCAAGAAAATTATTACTCGGACATTTCTGTCCTGTTCTCATGCAAATGTCGATGGTTTCCCCCCGGCTCTACCCTGTATACCGGGCCCCAGCGGGAGGCTGGAACCGCGAGGAGGCCTTGTACGAAGAAGGCGAGACCGGAATAAACTACGTTCAAGACACAACAAGAGAGTGCACTGGCTTTTAAATTTAAAGGACCGGGCAACCCGGCTACGAGTGAATGTTCTGACAGTCGGAATCCTAACCATTCATTAGGCCGTTATTATAAAACGCTGACTACAATGCGCCGGCATCGACCGGCCGTATATAAAAGCCTAGCAACTCGTTTCCCCTCCACGGCTTACTATATAACAGCAATTAGACTACATCCGAGATATTTATATAAAGCGAGGTGAGAAAAGTATAAAATATAATCTCTGACTCAATAGTACATTAACAAGACCACAATTAATTATCAGCAGGTCATAAAATTACACGACATTTTCAGTTATCATAAAATTCCTTTTATTTTTAATTTATTGAAACACAACATTCTTGCCTACCCTTTAATTATTTGTATTTCAGTACATATTCTAGTAAGAAGCATACAAATGTCAACGATTTTAAAGAAATATTCTACATCATAGGAATGTTGTACCACGAATTTACAAATTGCTTGGTAATAGTAGTTACTATCCACAAGTATTTTCTGTTCCATATTTGTTTACAGATAAGAAATTTTACTGTGGACATATCTCGATCTTGAGTCTTCTATACCTACATACTGTATGAGCCTCTAGGCTTACACCGATTATATGAGCACTGCGGGTGTTCTTGAATACAAATACCGAAGAGACTCTGGTTATTTTACTTCGAACAAAACAAAACAAATGTTTTATCGTATAAATAATTCGCGTATTGCGAGGAATCAGCTGTGAGCCAATTTCTATATAGCTCAGTAAAGGTATTTGTCCCGGAGTTCGATTCTCCGTTGGCGGGACTTCATTCCAATTCTTCAGATTACAAATTTCAACTGATTAAACCCGCCAGTCTACTCGTTAGATTTTATGGAATATAAGGTTGTATATAAACGTGTCGGTGATTCACTTAATAGACTATCGCTGTCCAGTAGGATTAACGATTGGCAGCGGGGTAATAAAGTACGCGGTGTGAGGGACGAGGGACTTTAAATTGCATTATGGGGAATGTGAGACCGGCCGGAGTCTGAAACGCGGACTGTTTAACTTGCAGAGTGGGATTCCGAGGGGCATTGATTGGGCACCGATCGTCATTATTAAATGCCTGCACGCATGCGCCTACATCATTTGTGTTGAGGGAGAGAGAGAGAGAGAGAGAGAGAGAGAGAGAGAGAGAGAGAGAGAGAGAGAGAGAGAGAGAGAGAGAGAGAGAGAGAGAGACAGAGAGAGAGAGAGAGGAGATCTCTGGAGGATCTCTATTATACGTTTTATCTAGTCATCTCCCCCGCCCCCAACCATCAATAAGGGGAGGGCACAAGGGGGGTAACGCAACAAGACAGCACAAAGGTACACCACGCCGCCTCTGTATAAACATACAAGTGCTTTGAACTTTTAGCTCCTTGTTAGATAGTTCAAGGGGATTCTGCCGCATTAAATCTGAGCAGGCAGTTTTCGGTAACATTGATTTTCAATTTAATATATGTATCTTTTTTTAACCTTTTTTTATTTTGTACAATCAACATTGAACGTTATAAGTACAAATGCTGTCTGCGTTTTTTTTCACATGCATATCGTGATAAAAGAAACCACCCAAAGATGGCACTTTTGACACAAGAACAACTATGGTCTAAGGGCGGGGGAGATAATGGATGGGTAAGAGAGGAAAGGGACTGAACGAGTGGTTTAGGATGAGGAGAAAGGCAGGAATGGAACTTCAGGAACCGGGATTTTGCAACTTCGTCGACTGTCGGTATGTTGAGGTCATGGTGGAGTGTGTGGTTAGAAACATACCGGGGAGCATTAAGGGTGGTAAGAAGGACTTTTGACTGAAATCTCTCTGGATGCGAGCGATGTCGGATGTCTCGGTGGAACCCCATAGCTCTATACCGTATGTCCATGTCGGTTTAAGTATCACTTTGTATGTTGTCAGTTTGTTACTTAAGGTCAATTTTGATGTCTGTATTAGTAATGGTCTTAAAAGTCCAAATTTTCGGTTTGAGTCGATTCTTTTGAGTTGGGTATGGGGATTCCACGTGAGAAATGAATCTAATAGCTATAGCTGAATAAATACCTTTGAAATTGTTAACATACATGTTCTTCCGCTTATAAAAATGCGGAATACTTTAATGTCTTTAATTTATTCTAATATAAATTCACGCGACCGCATTCCAAGTGAACCGGCGATTATCAAGAGCAGAGTTCAACGTGTCCAGGATGTAATTAAATTAAACACCATTCAAGGCGGTCATTTAATCCGCGAGGGTAGTTATTTGATCGAGGCGGCCGTAGGCAAACAATTTGGAACAATTATCGATAAAGGTCGCCGATTCACAATTAAATATCGGCTCTGGACGCCGATTTAAGTAGGCGGGACAATCGGACAAAAATAAAAGTGGGTAAAAACGATCAATTAGATCAGGCGCGAACATTAAACACTGAGAAGCGTTCTTATAAAAACTATAATCGGCCTATCGGCAAACAATCGCTGTCTCCTCGTAAAATCCGACTAAGTAAATATTAAAGTGGAAGAATAGAGAGCCGAAAATTGTTATAAAGTTGTTTTTAATAATGGTCGGGCAGCTCTGCCCTTGTTATTAACCCGGTTGGTGGCATTTTCCAAACAGGGACGACTGAAGCAGTCCCCAAACGTCCCCAATTTATATTCTCAGTTCATCATCTCATGTTTCTTTCAATTTCTGACTTACTAAAGTCAAAACTACATACTTTGGTAGTTCGTCCGGTGTTTTTTAAATAAAGCGGTGTTATAGTATAAACCTAAGATAAAATTATTCAAACTCGCGGCCTATTATGTTTGGTCTAGTTCCAGACCTATTTTGGGTTTTTCTTCCCATTCCAGTTTACAATCTTGATTTAAATTATTTAATTTAATTTATTTAAATTGATGTGTTGGCTGTACTTTCCTCACCGTTACCTCCTCCATGAGTAGTCTTACCTAGAAAGTCCTCACTAATTATTTATTTCTAGGGCTGGTCAAATAGAATGGAATGAATTAAAAAACACGTCATCTCAATCCAAAACTTAGTGATTAAGTCGAATATTTGATTTCTAATTAACACTAGAAGGTTTACATTAAGCGTTGAAATATAGACGGGGTTATTAAAATAATGCAACACCTGTTGCTTGGGCGGTCTTGAGGTTGCCGGTTTCGGATTTTCGCCATCGCCACTAATACAGCGAAGCCGGGGTGATTGGGCGTGTCGGCTCCCGATGCTGTCACAACTGTCACTACGCCGTTAGTAATTTACGATCCCTTTTAGGAGCCTTCGAGTGTTTGGAACACCATCACACTTGCCATCATCAGTAAATCACTGGCACGCCTACGCTATCGGTTGCAGCTACAGATTGCTGTCTACCGATTATTTTTATATATTTTTTTAAATGAAAAAATATATAAATAACGAAATAAGTCTAAAATATAATATAAATTGGAAATTAATGAACGCACTAATTGCATCGTTATGTACGTTTCAGGGGCGAACGTCTCTTGGGTCTACTAAAATTGGAATGAAGAGATCGCGTAGGCGAATTTCCAATAATGAGAGTTGGGAGCCGGTTATTAGCGGGTTCGTTATTAAGAGGGGAGGGGGTTTAGACTACCCTCCCATTAGCGATTACCTGCTACGATCTAAAAATAAAAAGTCCGTTCTTTTTCCTTTTTTTAACTTACTCAGACCGGCGATAAAGTGGTCGTTTTTCGCCAATTTATCCCCGCCGATTTCCTTTCGGGGATGGGCTCGTCGACGCCGATTGGGGCCCGCTAATGACCCCACCAATTTGGCACCGTCACCGACCCTTCTTAAGACACGAAACGGAGCAATTATCGACAATATATGCGGTTTTAATAAGCCGGCGCCAGACCGGTCTTATTTTGAGGTGTATTTTGCGAATACTGCCTCCCGTGTGTTGGTTACCACGCTAGACCGGTTTAGGCGGGACACAATTGCCAACAGTTTTCCGTCAATAATCACCTTAGATCGGCCGCTTGAAGAAATGCGGATCGAAAGACGGAAAATCCTCGAACAGATCTCTTGCCAAATGTAAGAGTAAGCATGCCAAAAAACGAACTGGCAAGAATTTCTCCAAAATAATCGTAATAGTTGTAATCAATATTATTAAACTATTATTTTGTTCGGATAATAAACATACGTTTCAAACGTATTATTAAGTGTTTTTTAACAACCGCTTTATAGGTAGTAAAGTCGGACAAAAACATTTACCAATTCAGGAATTTTAAAAGTGCTCTACTTCCAGATACGTGGGGGGAATAACAACTGGCTTCATATATATATTTTAAAAGTAAATAGAAAATTCCTAATACCAATAAAGCTTGGAACACTTTAATATATATTTGAGAAGATAGTCATCGACGAAATGTATCTGAATTTAAATCGGCCCGTACTTGATATTCGATTGACATAACCGGTACACGAGGAAGACAAGGATCTCTGTACGTGTGTTTTCTACACGGGCCCCTAAAAACCTACCCCATTGAATGGTAATGCTCTCCCCCTCCTCCTCCTCCCCCTCCACCCCGCCGAGTATGGTAATGAGAGCGTATAGAACTGCGGTAAATCACAGGGTCCGGCACAACTCCGAGCGTGTTGAGCCCAGCCGAGAGATGATGACATAATTGGTGAAGGGCGCTAATGTTTACACGGCGCCGTCATGAATGTTTAATGACAGCCCTTGTTACTTCGCCGGCCCTAACAAGTAGTCGGGGGCCCTACGGGGGGAAGGTGGGTTCTCGTGTGAACTCTATTTAGGCGGCGTCTGCCCCCCAGCTATCACAATTCTGTTAACGGCCCGCTACGAGAAAGACATTAATGTGGCCGCATTCGTCTTAAGAAGAAATCATTACCGTTCGAAGGGACCGTTTCAAGTAGTGTCGGGTCGCCGTTAGGAATGTAACTGCAGGATTGTGTTCTTGTTAAGGTGTACTACAGGAGAGAGGGGCTACAGTCATGATTACATGATATCAAATGATAATTTTGAGAAAACATACTACCCCGATTGTTTAGTTATTACTGCGTAGTATTCTCCTCGACCGGATGTCAACTTTTTTTAGTTCACAGCTGGCATTTGGATGAGGAGAAAATACAAAAATACTATCACAATATTCAATTCAGTTCTCGTGTCCCAAGCATCAGCCTATGGATTTTTCGGACTCTTTAATATAACATGATTACATATTCCTAATAATCCTTTATTGGGTGGTGTCGGTAGAGAATTACGTTCAGAATGGGCGCAACGTGGTTCCCGAAATCTTAAATTTACACAATATGTCTTATTCATTGGACGCATTAGGGGACTCGAGACAAGGGAAGGCGTTCATTAGGCCGGTCGCGAGGGCTAATGCCGGACGCGCCACGTCAAAAATGTGCTCAGCCGGCCATTCGGATTCCGGCGGTGTTGCGAAACGGCGAATATAATAGTTTTATGTGACGGAGAAGGCCCAGCGGCCGGATACCGCAAATGCCTTCGTTACTCCATTTCGGACGCGACGGGAATCGGAAACTTAAACATCGCCGATGTCCAGGGGAGTGGCCCCAATAAAACCCGCAGGAAAAAAAATTCGACAGAGTAACTCGAGGAAGATTTCCACCCGGCTAAGCCTGAACGTCCGCAGTGGCGAACGTGGCGGAATTCTAATGGGCCGAAGTCGCAGCTGTATCTCACCCTGTTCGTCGTCAAATTTTATTATTACTGACACAATTGATGGTCGACTAAATTGTACCTAGGAATATTTATAAGTTTTATGCTTGAGTTAAGTCCATACATAATGGATGGATCTAATAACCGGTTCCAGAACAACCGTAAGTCGAAATTTGGAGAGATCAAGAAAGAATTATAGTTCCTATTATTACGTTCACTGCTACATTGTTAAAATTTTCTCGTACTGAAATATTAGCAAAATTATTGGTCGATTTATGCAATTCTACTGACAGTGATGAGAACCTAAAGCAGGTATTTACAAAGTAACGATAGGAGTGTAACTGATGTACCAAACCACTGGCGTATGTTTAATAATTTGAATTCATCAGTCTATGTTAGAAGCTTGTTAAAACCTAAAGGGAAATTATTGACAATAAATCGTAGGTTAATTTAAATTTCGCGGTTTTCACGTTAGAACGAATGTTCGCTGGCTATCGCGGGCTATAATGCCCGAAACCGAATGGGAAAGCGTTCGGTGTCTAGGCCCAAACGCGTGGGACAAGAAGTATTCTACGGGACGGAGTCGGAATCGGGCTCGCCCGTGACCCGACTACCAAAAATAGATTTTGTTTCATTCTTATTTTCTTTTATGTGCGTCTGTGTGTGTGCGTGCGTGAGAGGTAGAGAAAGGCAGAAGGAGAGAGAGAGAGAGATGGGTAAAAAGAGAATGAGATGGAGAGCGTCGGCGTAGGAAATAACAACGATGATGATATCAGAGAGTCTGTGCCGCGGAGCTGCAGGTACAGGTTCAGGTTCACATGGTGCCAGGGGAAGGGGGCTGAGGGGAGGGGGATTATTATTGATAGAGGCGGCCGCGACCTTCGAATCCGACCCGAAGGGCCACGTGTCCTCACCAGCGCGCCACTTCACGGCCCGGCCGATCTATTCCTATCGAACTTCGAGGAAAAAAGATATGTAAAAAAGTCCTGTAAACAATCCAGGTTCAGGCTCTTCGATCTAATGACTTGATGCAATCGGGGATTTAGGCCCTAGAGAAATCCACAACGGGCCCATCTACGGTTTTATTACAAAAATATATATCGAGACAAGGTAATTCGACGAATTTAAACGAACAAATACGCACGCGCTACATTTGGGGCCTTCGTAGCAATAAACGATTTTTGCTGAAAAATACTTTGAGTGTGAAAATGGCCCATTTGGGTTGCCTTCGGAAACTTTTAGCGCGAGACCAGATTGCGAGGTAGGTATCTCGACTGAGTCGTACTATCTCCGGGCCGGATTTAGTGGCGGCTAATTGCGTATAAATTGCGGACCGGGAGCGCGGGACACTTTATCTGGGCTTGTCACGGAATATACCGGGGCCTCGTTAACCGGGCGGGAAAAGAGAGGAGACCGCGCCCCGTTAATAGTCGCGGGTATACGCACTTGTGGCTCCGCCTCCACTTAGGCCCAACCGAGATAACGTTCCCCCCCCGCCCCATACAGTTTTAAACTCGGTTTACGGCTTAATGCGGCCCTATTTATTAACCGCGCTGTAAATAGGTCGGGCAGAATTATGAAAGACTGAAAAACATATCTCGGAAATTTCATAAAACATACGTGGAAGAGAACATGAATGGTTGAGGCTGTTATTCGCCAACCCGCTTACTTTAACATATAGAAATATCGTATTCCATTTAGACAGTACCCATATTTAATCGTTTCAAGTGTAACATTTCATTCCTGCTTCATGTTATTATTTCCTTTAGTACCTAGCTCCTAGAAATTGAAGTACGGCGGACTCAGCGCCATTATGTTCGTTAGTATCTTGAAATAGAATTACCGAGGTTGTCAAATGATTAATTCAAAATTACTTCCAATACTTGTTTATGCAAAATTAATTATATTGCAATTAATTTTTATCGCTAATAATATTTTAAAGAATTGTAAAAAGAATACAGTCATCTGCATGACAAAGGTACAAAACTTTATACAAAAGATTGCTTTTAAAACTAACCACTTTCGTATTTTCGGATCGAACATTTTCTTAATAGCGATATAATTTACTTGGAACACTGTAATTCTTATAAATTTCTAAAATAATTTCGGAAATTTTCTTTCTCCTCACTCCTATTTGAACTGAAGCCAGACCACGGTTTCGTTTTCTCGTCACCTGCAATATATCATTCGCTCAGAAATGTAGAGCATTATACGGTAACATTGAAGTGACTGTTCTGGAATGCCGTTACAACAGCCTTCAATCCGCCGTGTACCAATACATAATGCATAGTCACTATATTAATATATATTTGCTTAACCGACCTTATAAATGCCCAACCGAGGCATTATTTATTATGTACTTTCACTGGAGTATTATTGGGCTGGTGATTTTTATCCGGATTATTACAGCGGCGAGAGGTTCTGGCTCGGTGAGATTGGAAGATTTGTGCCGGGCCCCTCGGGGCAACCGGCGGAAGCCTCTCGGAGAGTCAACACTGCGCGCTCGTGACCCGTAATACTTTTATTTTCAATATTTTTTTTCTCTTAATCTTTCCCGGAGAAAGTGATGCTGCTGGCGGCGTGGCCGTAATGAATAATAGCGGCGCAGTGGGCCACCGGCCAAAGTCACGGACAAATGAATCATGAACATGTTGGACGCACACCGTCACACAGTCGCAGGGCGCCTCCCCTTATTGTATTGTTACGAAATATCCCCGCGGGGATATTGTAACGTCTCAACGGCTTTTGTTTTCCCGCCTCACCGACGGCATAGAGCACCTGTTGAAACCGACGTTTCGATACCTTTCCGACCGAAATTTCTCATCGGACTCGAGCTCACGATACCATCGCCGCTTTCATGGTGAAAATCTAATGTATAAACAGGGTGCTAGAATACCTACGAACGACTTTACAAAGTGTTTTTATGTTTCAAGCAGTTTTATATAAAGTCACTGTAATGATGTACGTATTATAATGGCCGCACTGAAATAAACTGTAAAGATACAGTGTGCGTGGAAATATTTTCTCGTTAAGTAGACGACACTAGTCTAGAACAGATCGAGAAGGGTTAATGAGAGAATATTAATATGAAAAAATTTTATTACGAATTATGGTGCTAATCGCGTGATATATTCGGAACCGCAGTAAGTAACCGCATATGTAAACGATTTATAGATATAATAATTATGGAACATTATGTTCGCGGGATAAACTGAGAATATAAATTGTCACGACGGTTACAGTGCCCAGAGGTGCGTTACGTTGTGGAACAAAATGGGAGCTGCAGGCGGAATGAGAGTATTACTTTTATAGGCCGATTAAGGTCCCATTTAGCCGCGGACCAATTTTCGCAAAACCGGCTCACCGGTGGTTTCATTCAGCCGCCGATTTACGAGAGTCAATTCTGTCCCAATAACGAGCGCAGCGGCTCCGATGGGCGTTTTTGGGGGAGGAAATTAAAAAAAAAAATTTGTTTTTTTAAAGTGCGAAAGAAGCGAAATGAGAACTTCGGGGGCAATAAATGTTAACGAACTCATAAAAACCTTTACGGCAATTGTCGTCTCTCTTCTTTCCCTTGTTCTTGTTGTTTTCGCGGTAAAGGATGAGGCCGGTTTAATTTTAATTGGTTTTCTCTCTCTCTCTCTCTCTCTCTCTCTCTCTCTTAATAAGCGCCCGAGGTATCAAAAGAAACCCGGAATTGCCGGTGAATCCACCTAAGCCGTTTTGTCCTTAGAATTGTCTTACTGGGAAAAGCGTACAAAAAGGGAAATTTCAAAGAAAAAACTGTGTATTTAACTTCGTAAAAAACTACGAAAGGTAAGCGATTAGGGGCAGGGCTGACTGGATGCTTCATGCGTAGTCGACGTCATTACCTCTTTAAGGGAATGCCACTAGTGATGAAGCCGACGCCGGTCTAGCTGAGGACCAAACAAGAGAGGAGTTTCGAGAATTTGCAAATTAAGTTGCTATGAGGACGACATAATCTATGTTCGAAAACTTTGTGGACCCCTAAAAATGACTTAAGTCTTCTGAATTCTACCTCTAACATTTCCCTTTCGTGAATCCAAAACAGAAAATCACCAAGTTAATTTTAATTGGTGCATCTTATCTCGGGCTAAGCACTCGGTCGCGGGAGAGAAACGTAATGAAAGGTTCAGCGGCCCGCTATTGCAAAAGGCAGAAAAAACCCCCGATACAAACGTCCGAGGTATACGGTTCAAGGTTCGCTGTTCGATGTCCCCGAGCTAAATCTATAGCCGAGTTTTATTATTTCCCTTTGTCCAACCGTAAAGTCTATAATCGCGTGTCGACGGCATTAAGACAGAGTGTGTCGTTACAGGGAGGGCGGGGACTTCGTTTTATTCCGTCCGACAATCGGACTTAATGGCCCTGACCGTGACGCGGGCATATTTTTATACATGCTTTTCTCCCCCCCCCCCTTGACATCTCCGTCGTTTTTTTATCTGGATGTCGCCTGGCTTTATGATGGGCATAAAGTTCGTTTATGTCGTTTCGCCATTTAGCCGCAGACGATGTCGTCAAGAAGACGAAGGGTAGATACCAAATTGATTTAATACAACATTAATGCTCCAGTAGTTTTTAAATGGGGGAATCGAGGTGCTAAATATATATATATAGAGAAAAAATTTTGCCAACTACAATATGCACTATTCCATGGCAATAAAATCGTGGCTCTTATTTATTAGAATATTTTACACATTTAGTCACCATTTGAACTATGCATTCGTATGATTTCACTAATATTGTTGAGGATGAGATGATAATGTTAGGAGGAGTTTGTGTAATATTAATGTTGTGTCTCCTATTTAAAAATAAATTTAAAAATTCACTTTCCAGTTGTCCAAATTGTCAATAATCTTTCAAATACTATCATAAAGTGATCTTTTTTCGTGTTAAAATAAGTAATTACTTTCTTAGTTAAATACACCAACATTTACTGAAGTAATTGTACAATAATTTAAAAAAAGATTAAATTCATTTTCACCCATTTTATTTTTATTATTTCAGAAATTTCATTATTTCTTATCAGTACAGGAGTACTCAGTTAGTCGTCTCCGTACAAAAGACGAATGAACCGACCCCGTCGGTTTAAATGTCCTCGTTTCGACCGGTCACTCGTGACAGTGATCGTTCGACACCGAAATGCCCGGTAACCCTGTCCAATCCACTCACCGCCAATTAGGAAGGGATTGTCCCTAAATGACATTGTTAAATGGCATCGACTGTCCTTAAAGAAACACATGCCCGGTTCGTTCTGGAAAGCTGAATACAAGCGGACCTGCCTCAGTGTTTTTACACTTATTTTACTGCTGCATCGTGCAATGAAAGGAACGTTTCATAAATCTCAATGAATAATGCCGTAAGGTTTCGTAATTGTGTCGACACGATCCTTATCAATACACAAATATCTAACTAATTTATAATTGCAGAAGAATGAGTGGTTTTCATCAACTGAGTACAAGAGAGGACCGGAGAATGTAAGCTCCAAATGAGGGTCTCCTATTCCTCCGGGATGAAATACTCTCCGGAGACGGCGAGGAGTAAATTTTCCGGGAAAGCCAGGTGGTCTGCCGGCAAATCGGGGATGCGGCGGATAATGGGCGGGGCCCGGTTGATCCCACACGGGAGATAGCGATAGTTTTCTCCCCGACCCGCCGACGAGGTTTGACTAATAGCGCATTGTGAGCGGGGCCCCCACAATGGCTGGAACATCCGGCACAAGCGGCAGGGGCCGCCGGGGGTCAACACTATTGATAAACCGTGAAAACAGCCAAGCGGCAGTCTGCCTCTGTCTGTGTGTCTGTGTCTGTGTGTGTGTGTGTGTATGAGAGCGGTCAGAATGGAACCGAAGACCAGAATGGGGAAAGCGGAGAGTTCGAGGGTATATCTGATTTGGGCTTGCACATGTCACGAAACCTCGGCACCGATAGACCAGTTCATGGGGCTCGGCCAACCGAGAGTAATGCCTTACAGGTTACGTCCGCCGTGTATAAGATTACGGAATAATAACTGACGATTCGTGTATAGACTGCCTGGGGCTCGGTTATTAAAAATGAATATCTCAAACATAGTTCGTCCTCACGGTGGTCCCACAGTGCTCACGCTCCACACGGGTGTTGTAGAGCTACCAGGGAGGCCGCCATGGGCACTGGGACTGCTAGGTTACCCCCATATTTCTTTCCAGTTTTTAAAAACTAAATGGTAGCAGTGCGTACAGGATACAATGTGACCACCATAACAATCATAGCAATGTACCTGTACCTCAAGAGATTTATTCATGGAGAACTCCTGATCGTGAGAAGCTGTAACTGGTCACTTATAGTAGTCAGGTGAAGGAAACTCAAAAAAACAAAATATATTTTAGCCGCAAAGTGCATTGTACGCCGGTCTAACGAGGGAATAAATAGGAAGGGAAGGTGAATATACTATCTATTATTATAGGGTTTTTCAGTGAAAAGTTTGTGAAAGACCGCACTGGGCTGTCGATCGGTGGAAGGATCTCGGCGTTAATCTCGGCCGGTCACCCACCGTATAATGCGATGCCGGTGGTCGTCGCATGAATCTCTCGCGCCCAGTCGTTGCGCCGGGAGAGAACGCGATATTATCTCACGTTAGAGTACTACGGCCGTAAATAAGAGCGGGATAAACCTTCTCGAGTAAATAAATATCACTAGGCGGGTCTGACGCCGGGGATTCGACTCCTCGCCCGCTCCGCCCCTTTGTGTATTTGTGTTGTAGGTTAAGAATAATAATGGAAATACACAGTCTGGAAGTGCTATACGAACGAAGGGTGTAAATCTTCACCATTGATTGAACACGAACCATGGGGTAATCTACGAAACTTCAACATTCGGATGAGTAGTAATTTAGCATTTGTTTATCGGCCCGTAGAGTTACTCTATGAACCAGAAGTAATTGATAAATATAACCACTAGTAAGATACGAGGTTTTCATATATGAAGAAGTGAAGAAAAAAAGTGGAAAAAGAGTGACAACTGACTATAGGGCCGAACAAACGAGACTGAAGACACTAGGCTTTCATTGGTCCAAGTGCTAACGAATTCGATTTGATACTCGAGCCGGGCGTTCGAAGGTGCGGACCTAGGGCTTGTCGATGTTACGCCGATAGTTGGTGTTTTTTGGCGTGCGAGCCGAATGAGCGATGATAGCGTGGCCGATGTGCCCACGCACTATGACTTAATAATAGTAATAGAGAGAGGGACGGAGCCGGTTATTTGTTTTTGAGCCGTGTACCGGTCTATCGAGTCTCGAACGGGCCCTTGCCCGATAATACAGGTCTCTTCGCGTGTTCCACCTATACCACCCGAGAACCTCTGGGCCTTTCGTCAAACTGCCAGACTGCGCGTGGGCCGATTTGGATTTCCAGTCACGAACCGAACATATCTGGTTTTTTTTTCGCCTGTGGATTCGAGAATCGGAACTCGTACCGAAAGGAAATTACTTTTGGGAAGGGCGCCTTCGTTATTTCTGCCGATTGGGACCGTTACTACCGATTACGGAGTTAATTATATTTTTTCAACTGCGGGCCCGGCCGCGTTACCGTGTGATTTTTCTAGCGCCCGATTGCAATTATGGGGTGCCTGGTTTTCGACAGTTAAATACATTTGCATATTGTTGGGTCGACCAAGCATTCCTTCCTATTCGAACAGTTATGTATCTATTTTCGGTGGGTTTCCTTCTCTGTTCAGCACTCGGGTTAAATTTGATTTTATAAATATTGTATTCGTATCTATAGACCGCACGTTGCACATAAGAAGAAGTCATAGTTCTCATACTGTGGACATAAGTTTATCCACGGAAATAAGAATTCACAGACAATTTCTTATACACCCATTCTTTAGTTCAACCTCTCTTCTGATCGGCATCAGTTAATGTTTTGGTCTCAAACCGGTTTTCTACTAGTCGTCCAAAATGCCAATAAATCGGGGGATTGTTTACACGAGATTTTAAGCTACGCAATGATCTCAAGGTATACGATAATACGTGTTATTTAATTGGGTGTTAACGGACTTAGCACCGCCTTAGGCTTCGGCGAGAGTTGCGCAATCTCCTCTGGAGGGCATCAATCATAACGCGCTTTGTTGTCGTGTCGCATAATCGCTCTATAGCATTCCACTGCACCGGGATGGGATAGATAGAACAGAAAAAGAATTTTTTTTTTATTGCTCCGCTTTCTTTCACTCTCGACGCTGGTATTCGCCGCCGTAGTGACTGGGCAAGAGGGAAGGGGGATCGATATGAATGGTGGGGCGGGGGAGGGAAAATCATAGCTCCCTTCGAAGGCCGCCCAATCAATAGCCAATTAGAGCCGGGACTAATGACACGGGAGGATTTTCCACCTCCGCATCCGTCATTCGAAAGCGACTCCGTCGGGGTTTCGTTTTCACCGCGAGGCGTAGAAGCGAATTTTGTAAAACCGAGTAAAAAAATTAATTGCGGCTAATCGGTCAATTGCGAAACGGACCAAAAATCATGGCTTGCGCGTTGCAGCCGATAATAAAAAGATAAGCAAGAAGAACGCCACGACGCGGATCCTCAACACAGTGTATTATTACCAACCAATTTGGTTTGAAATTTCTGAATTTGTTACTTCCGCCAATAAGCAATTATTTAAATGTACTTTCCGAACAGCGGTGGAGGACGCTGATACACGATTTTCAATATAGCGGATTTTATTTCCGTTCACTTATTGTAACCAGTAAACGAATTCGTGACGGCTACAAATGAAATTCACGTAGAAAACGATTTTATCGATTTTCTGATGCGTAGAACGAATACCTTAAATTATAAAATTAAATTGTTATTGCCGAAGCAGGCATGGTCCAAAACATTATGACAAGTGGGACTGGGGACCAAACGCGTAACGACACAGTAGACCCAGAGTTAACAAATCTTCGTCATTACAATGGCTTGTTTGAATAGTTTTTCCCAGGTTCGTTTTAAACGAGGGGAGATTCCGAGGAGGGAAAAAAAATAAAAACCGCAATAAAACTAGCTAGGAACCGGTGTAATGACATGGACGAGAACGAGGTAATAATGATATTCTCGGGCGTACATCATTTGTCAGAGCTGGAGCCCTATTAACACCTCCTCTCTCGTTCGAGTCAAACCTCGCGTCATATTAGTCCTATTCGTAGAGGTCCTTTTTCTCGGTCATAAAGCCCGTAAAGGCACAAAAAACCAAAACAAAACTTCGAAAGTGTAAAAGAAAGAGAGGAGACGGGATAACATTAAGCCATTAGCGAGCCGGGTAGAGAGGGTTATTTATCTGAGGGTGTTACTCGGCCGCCCCGGTCAATCCCTCGGAGGGGGCACGGATTAGGAAGATGAGTGATGGTCCAACTGCCCTGGAATTATCGGTACCCATTAGGAGTGTACAGGTGCGCTTACTACTCTCTCTCTCTCTCTCACCCTCTCACACCCCCCCCCCATCTCTCTCTCTCTTTCTCCCCCTGGAATGGGAAGCCTACAAGCCAAAGGTGCTAGTCATTTGTTAACAATAAAAGAAGCACAGTCCTTTAAGGAAAAGTAAGCTCTGTTCCCGTCCCATCTTTCATTTATGATTTAAATATTTTCCTACCTTAAAATTTTAACGAAGTACTAGATGCAGGTTTTTCAAATTCCGTACCCTATATCCGTAACTTCGAGCACGCTTTTCAGTTTTACTAACGGTCATTGGAAATAATTAAGGTTAATCGAATCCTGCTATTGGCATGGCCCAAATTGTATTGCAATAGAATGAGTTCACCCGATTAGTACTGATGACTGTGAGAAATCGGAATATTCTACAGATGTGATAACAGTTACATTATTTCGTTGAACGCCTTCTTTCTTAATGTTAGAGTATGAATGTTGTATGTATTTATAGATTTTCTTGATACAGAATTTCCAATGTAATTTAATTTCTAAGAGAAAACCATTAAACCTATCACTGATCTCTGCCGTAGAGTCCATCACTATATTACAGTAAATTACGTTACCACAATAGTACTGACGATGTACGTACTCGCTTCTTTGTCTCCGCAGGGCACTTACACCGAACGTGTTCGGCATTACAATGCAATTATAGGCGAGAACATTTTTATAGCTTTCATTGTGCCCTGGCCGGTGCTCGTTACACCGACCGATGTCGCCCAGGGGTCGAGCACTCGCGATTTACGATTGACTGTAAATTGTCTAGCGCCCCGCCGCCATTGGAGTCTCTCCCGGGGTAAGAGAGAATAAGATTAGGTCCGGTAATTGAGCGCGGAGCGAGGCGAGCCTTATCTAAGTCCCCGGGACTTATCTGTATGCCGGCTCGGTGACCGTCGAAACGCAGTCTGATCTTTCACATCTTCGCCCATCCAATTAAAGGGCGTGACCGGGGACTGGGGCCGTTGTCAACTTTTGTACGCCGGCCGGTTTTTTCGTTTTGTTTCCAGACCGAAGCGAGAGCCCCTCCCGCGCGGACTGTTGAATCCGAATAAGATCTACACAACTACACGACACGGTAACGACAATGTACTTTTCCCCACTATTTGCTTCAAGCTATCTGTTGAAACCTTTTAGTGAACACGAAGGATGTAGTCCCCGATTTTAATGGTTTCAGTTGTAACTATAAAGGCTACGTAAAGGTAAAACATGTGCTTCGCCAATCACTATACTTAATAGGTGTTGAAAAGTTCTATGATAACTACCATGCTTTAAAGATTTTGTTGGGTGCAATTTATCCACGTTTCATCAATAATCCATTTACGCGAACACCATTTATTTGTTTATAAAAAATATATACTTGCTACAAGCTATTAGTATTATGGATATTATATTCGTGGAACGTAGAACTAGGATATTTGACTTGTGTATAATGGATGAAGTACGGTTGTTGCTAATGCGGGCGGCCCCGGCGGGCGCTAATTTCCCCAGTGTCTGCGACCAATATCCGGTTTGTACTGTCGGCCGGAACTCCAATCGGGGCGACCACCGGAGGAAATGAAAATCCCCCCCCGCCCACCCCCGTGTGGCGGCGGTTCTAGACACCACTCAGACAGCCTGTCCGGAGTTGGGGAAATTGGAATAAAACATACCGCAAACATATATTACAAGGGTCCCCCTATAATTAAAGCGATTGAATAAATTACATAGACATTATTATATGTTTTAAGTAAATTCTGAGGATGAAGAAATAGTGTCGATCCTAAAACATACGTTTTCAACTTGCTGGTTTATAACTGATATCCCTGTCAAGCTATTTTAGAATTTTCAGTGTATAATAAAATATTGGAATATTTCATCTGTAATCTATCTTAATAAAGTAGTTTTTGAAATGCAAACATAATCGTACGTATAGAGACAAGCATTTATCACCGAGATTCATACTAATGCATTAAATCTGTTTCACTAAGAATAGAAATCCTGGATAAAATGATGGATAATTATATTTCCATCATACTTGTCTGCGGGTTCCATCCTGCCTCGGACACTCCTTCCCCTGGTAGACACCTTATTCGGGACGTGTAACTTAAACCGAAAATTCATTCCAGACCGCCGTCGAATGTGTCCCCCGTCCGCAATTAAATCGAATCAGCTGTCGTCTTGGAGTCACGCTCTGTTTGAATTGTAAATGTCCCAAGCGCCCAGGGGCCTGGACAAAGCCCCTCAGTCAACGTCCGATGACGGGACTTCACGGCACATTAGGGACCGGCTTTATTAGAAAGATTTCACATAATTAATACCGCAGCTTCAGAAGGGGGCCCGTTTCCGTGTCTGCATTTCGCGGCTCGTGCGGGGGCACGTGGTCGCCCTTTATTTTCGGATATAGAAAAAAAGAGAAAATTAAAGAAAGATGATGAATAGTCGAGGCGATGAAAAGGTAGCTTACGGTCGTGCCAAATTAATAATATAGGCTCGAATATTATAACGGTTTAATGTCGACAAACGTTTAAATTTATATCCGGGTTAAAAGAGTGATTCATGACCATAAAAAGACCGTCAATATATAATGACCCGATAACTCAATACTATTATACAGTGTAAAATATTTTTTAATACCTGCAAAAACAGTAGTTATCTTAATTACCGATGATAATTTCCGGTGCACGTTGCCTGTGGTAACATTTTAAATACGTATTTATAACAGATATATATCAGAACAAGAAGAAATATTCAAGTTCTTACAGCTTTTCCAATATACTACGAGTTTATTGTATTGAGTACTGTACAAATCAACACTGGACATATTGGTGAGGATTTTCAGATTTGAAAATATCTATTAGTTGGTCCACGAGAGCTGAAACCGGTCTAGCCTAAGACTAAATTAGTGAGTGGAGGCAGGCAGAAGGTCGCGAAAATTACTATCTGGGTTTCACCAAGCATTGTGACCCTGACACCGTATCGTAATTTCTCTGGCACAGGGCGCAGGAAATAACAGCACGCTAAAATAAAGAAATGGCGAAAGGACGGGGATTTTCTAATTTCGCTATAAAAATATTGTCAAGTCTCCAGGGGCGACGTGAGTCAGACGGTTTTTATCTGAGTTGGTTGAGATCCAGGGGGCCTATAAAGGTCGGCTCCGACACCTGAGACACACGTCCGGGTTTATACCATTGCAGGTTTAATGTTGAAAATAACCTTCATTTATCGTGCTCAATGTGTGAGGGCTGATTATTTACCGAATGTATAATAAGAATCCAGGATGCAATTTAGGATGCTAATATGTGGGCAAATTTTGAATAACAAAATAAAGATCGGTACGATTGAAGTTTGTAATTATAGAAAATTCACTCTAACCACCTGGGATTGGAATTCCCGTTTCAATGTATTTACCGCGCATGACTCAATCCACTGATTAAGATAATTAGAAAGTTGCACACAATATTGTCAATTGAAACTCAACTAATTCGAACATAACGATGAGCCGAAGTTTAAAAGCAGAATCTACATGACACCGGTACAAAAAAATCAAATTAACAATTAGAAAGAAATTGGTATCAGGCATTGGAATCCTCTGGAAGGATTCCAAGATCTGGAAAGAACGCGTGCTCAAATTTTCGCACCAATAGAGGTTCTGTTATACAACAGCCCTCGCGAGTGTTTAAGAGATTAACAGAACCCGAGACAGTGGACAGTGGTGGCTCCATCAAGATTTGTGAGTTGTATATATGGTGTCTATAAATTCCAACGTTCCTCGCTTACAGAATGGCGTTTTTATTCCTTTTATTTCACGGAAATAGTCACTATAACGCCAATGCACAATGAGTACACAGCATCGAGGACAATGTTCATTATGAAGGGACGTTTCTTCAATAGAGGACAGGCTAGTATTTTTATTTCATCTAGCCCAACCTTAAAAGGTAAACCGTATGGAACAATGCGTCCGTAATTAACCGGACAATAATAGGCGTCTGACTTGGTACTCGACTGGGACTTAGACATGCTAATCTTAATATTCTCTCAGCTGCGATGTTAAAAAGATAAAAATTAAAAAAACGGCCATTGACGAGATATAGATCGGGGGTGGAAACAACGATGATACGTTGTGACACAATAGCGATAGCCTGTCTTGAGTCACGTCCAGAGTGGGGCTTTCTAGATGACTCACGGGATCACAATAATAATTGGTTTTCGAAGCCGGGGCCCCAACTTGAACTTTCTCGGCCCCGGCCTGTTATTAGTAACGGTCCTCGGGATATTTTTTTTTTGTTTTTGTTTTCGCCAGCGATGACATTTTTCGGCGTCTCGAATAAGGTAAGTAAAGGAAGTCCTCTGTACACGTCGACGCGTTCAGGTATCACCCTGGGTGGTATCGCCCGAGTATGTCATGTATATTTGCAATGTATGTTATTCACCTTTGATAAATAAGTAATTTTTTTCTTAATTTTTAGGCACAGGTCAACGCCTATTACATGGAAGTCATATTTTAGTACGGTGTAGCTATAAGACATACGTTTTATGGACTTCTTTCGTAAGAATGGTGGTGAGTCACTCGGTCATATTTATTGCCCGTCTGCACTGTCACTGAACTTTCACTAATAGGTGAAAGACCGGACCGGACGATGGAAAGAAACTGCGATAAATCCGAAAGTTCTCCGGTCATTCTGAGAAGACGATCGGCGCCGAAATAACTCTTTTTTCGCGCTTAAACCAGCCGCTGAATGCGACTCGAAGCGAAAATTCAGCATAAGTTCGGCCTGCTATAAATTTGGCCGGGAGCGTTCGGTGCCATTCTGTTTGCACGGCTGATTGGTCCCAGCGACACGAGAAGGGCAAATTGCCAGAAAATGGACTGTTTTGTCTGGGCGTACTATTAGTGGGTTTCATTTGTTCTGTCCAGTTTTAATGGTTCAACCGCACTCTGAAATTCTGGCCCGGGAACGTCCGCTGAGCTTTATTTGACCAAATTGCTTCGCCATTATTTATAATCCGAACATAAGTGCTAGGACCACCTGCTTGGATGTGAAATTCTACTGAATAAAACTAACTTACCGGTAATTAATACCAAACACTTAAATGCAAGTACGCAAAAGACTAGAAGGTAGATAATATTTTACTGAATACTTTCCTTCCTCTTCAAAATTAGAATTACTAAATTCTAAGAGCAAACTTACGAAAGATTTAAACAGGAGTAATATCCATTACTATTTTCCTTACTTAGAATAAGAGTCAGCGAAATTCGACTAAATTGACATAGTTTTCCGGACGTTTAAGCAGATTAGTACCGTGCCCGTCCATTTCCTAGATACGATTTTAGCTGGGGTTTTTCCGGGAGGAACGTCAATCAAGATCTATTCTGCAGAGAGGTATTTCAGGATTGTTTCAAGAATCAATTACAATCAAGTACAGATATTCACAATTGAATGTTTTCCGCAATTATAAAGTTAAAACAGTTTCTGGTTTCATTATTTCTCTCTATCCTCAACTCATTAACCTACCGATGAAATTTATATTTTCTCTGAGAAATGGGCAATTTTTAGTTTTCCCGGTTTTGAGGAATAATTGGAGCTGAGATCTTTTGCAGATTTAAGAAAAATCATTAATCAATTAAATGGTTCATGTAGGCTGCATAATTTCGTATGTAGACCATGTAGCGGAAAAAAAACTCGGGATGATGTTCCAGAAATAGAAGGGGAGGAGGCGTTCTATTTCGGAGCCGACACGAACTCGGACCCGCCTTACGTTTAACGCTCGGAAGTAACTTCAAATAAGTTTCCAGGGTGTCGCCTAATTGGTCAGAAGCCGTGCCGACAGGATGCTTAGTCGAAAGAAGAGAGTACTTTAGTATAGCACTGTATTGCTCAGGGAAAGAGGTAAAGGGAATGTAGAGAAGTCGAAACCAGGAATCCAACACTAGAGGTCGATTACGGTTGAACGACTAATTAAGAAAAAGCTATATATATTCTTAAATAAATAAATCTTTAGTCGTATGTATCTCGAAGATACAATAAAAAGAAACAATTAACGTACTGTTTATACCGTCTTGAAGGTGATATCTGTGTTTTTAATTTATATTAGATTTTTTTAAATTAAGTATTTTGATTTTAATATAAGGAACGTAATTACCGCCATACATTTGTTTCAAAAACGTGTAGGCAAATATTTCAGTGATGAAATTATTCTCCAAACCGTCCACAGTGGTTCACTATTCATGGTCTTCAAATCGACTTAATCGAATTGGCCAAAAAAATTCAAGGGAAAAATTTAATCTAATCGACACTGATAGAATCTAATCCAGACAGTTATTTACGACGTGAATGAAGACAAAAACACGGGTTCACAATGCCGCCCACTACACGTTCAATTGGCAGACTCCGAGGGGGATTCCTCCCACGAAACGAGGTCCTGGGGGCGGGTGAGGGTTTAAATGAAAAGGAGGGGGGAAAAAAGAGAAAAACGTATCGGCCGAGAGTTGAGAATCGATGAACGGCCGAGAAAATCAGTTGGCCGGCGCTCCCACGCAATCTTAACCTTTCTTCATTCTCGGCCTCCCCGGCAATTGGATCTCGGCCTTTGGTCCAGTTAAAAGGTAGCAAGTCAATATATCCGAGCCCTGCGCTGAGCACGAAATGAGAATTAAGGAACGAATCCCATAAATGAAAGACGACCGAAAAGCTGCCGGGATAACACTAGTTATCTCATTATTGGATAATTTCGAAATCATTTCGAGATGCAAGGATCTCTAAATTTGATGAGACATTTTAGTTGAGATTCTGAAATACAATATTTTTTGCTATGTTCTATATCTCTACTGTAATGACAGTACTAGCAAGAGTAATCATACAGCCAACCCTTACCCCCAGAGTGAAATTCTGAAAAAGTTCATCTAGGTTTTACTTTGAAGTGGAGGATCATTCGGTGTTTTTATATAATCTGTTTTTGTTAGGTCTTACACTGGTTTCTGCTGTTGTCGGCGTCAGTAATAATGAAGAGGGGTTTTTCATTCAGAAAGTCTCTAACTCATATTTTTCATCCGTTAATTTAAAAAAGGAATAAAGTAAGGAAATATAGTCATGACGCCCAAACACCGGTCGATGAACAGTAAAGATTGCAGGTAATTTTCATATAGCTGGAACAATGTCTAACTTCTATTTTTCTTTGCGCTTTTAGTGAATAAAAAAACGTTATTTTCACCAATGCTAACGTGTCTTATCGAACTTATGGAACTCCTAAATAATAAGGATAAAAACAAACGGGACACAAAAAAATGCCATTCACCGTTCAGATTGCCAATTATTCGCTCGGAAATAGGCCCATTAGGAATGTTTTAGCGGTTGGCGAAGACCGGTAGTCACACACTGCAAATGGAAACCAGTTCGGTGTAAAAAGAAAAATGGACACGTTTCAACCAAAAGAAAAAATAAAGGGAACAATTAAAAGAGAGTAAAACATATATCAATAATGAAGACTTTAATAATGGACAACCACCAGCGGACCAATTAAGCGGCTAATGGAAACTTCGGCGCCGGATTATTGTTTTATGGAACCATATCCCATCTCGTTTGGAGATTTTTTTATTCCACTCCTCCCCGGCCAGATCCACTTATGGAGGATTTATGAGATGGGGCCCGCCGCGGGGGCTCCTCCGAGGTTTTTCCAATTTTTTTTTGTCCCATCCCGCTACGTTTCTGTACTACTACCTGGAGTTCTAAAAACGTTATCGGAGGAACAGTCAAAAGGAATGGCTAACGATACGGCGGTAGCGGCCTAATGCGCCCTGCCCATCCCCGTCCAATAATGGACTTTCGTTATTTAACAACGGCCTTGCATAAGTTCGCCATCCGGAGCGGCATTCTTTAAATACTCCTTTGTAAGAGACTGATATTGCGTTTTAGAGTCCCTGAGAGATATGGGGCGTAACATAATAAGACTGATGTATATAAAAATTGAAAACAAAGCGATGGGTGATGTTAAACTTTGAATTCATGTTGAAGTAAAAAATAATTGCTTGTTGATCGTTTATTAACCCTTCAAATGTAAGTCTATATGATAAGAAATTTCTTGAATTATTGCTAACAATAATTCTTTTATAAAAAATATATTTAGAACTTCAGTAACTTCATATATCAGCTATATTAGTATGGTACAATTTAATCAGTTCTAACACAAACACCTATTCACAAATAGTCTCTTGCCACATACTTTTCGATGGAATGAACAATATTGAAAATATATATCTGCGTTAGTTGGAATTTGCGTTTGAGGAAAACTCTGTTCGCCTCAGGAGAATCGAATTCCGACTCCGTTTACGCCGCCTAACTCTATTAACTGAGCTATGCCGGGACTTTGTCGATGGTGAGTTCGGAATTTTCTTTCAATTACTCCTTATCCCCAACCAACTCTTATTCTATCCTGTCACTAGTGTCGGCAACTCCTGCCTTAAACCTACACTCTAGGTGGGACGAAGTTGTTCAGGAAGAAACCACCTAACCGAAATGGATCCGGAATACTGGAGTCGGTTATTCGTTTAAGTTTGCGAGTGAGGAAAATTATGTCCACTTCTTAGTAATATGTCTAGACGTACCTCAGAATACAACCGGCGGTGTTTAATCCGCTTGATGGACGTTGATGGAGGAATTTTGATGAAGGTGCGCCATTTAACAAAATTAAAAGGAAAAAGGTTCCGACGACGCGCACCTAATACGGAATCATCGGCAGTTATTATTCAAACTCTAGACGCCCGTCAAGTTGTCTATTCCCAGTCTAGCGATGCTGTCGGGCCACTTTCGATTTTCAATTAAAAAGTGAACGTCTTCTTTCGACCTCGTTAGTTAACAAGGGGGAGGGGAAAAAAACGAACGCTCGACCGCTTATGTGATACCCGGTTAATTAGGATGGGACGATGGGTCCTGAATACCGAAGCGTGGCGGAAGAGCCAGAGGTCCAGAGAGAGATAGGCTTCGTTAACGGAATCGCGGGCCCGTGTTAGCACGGGGAAACGAGTTTTGACGACTTTTAATGAGCATCAGGAAGAAGTATCGATTGAATTTCAAAGATGGTTGCCCAACGATTCGATACCCATTGAACTCGCTACGGAAGCTCTTTCGATATCACCTCCTTTGCCTCCATCAATCCTATATAACGTAAAAACTAACGGGTATGTTGGTCAAAACTTTTTCCTCTTTAAATTTTTTAACTGACTTCTGCCTGCCTAAACATACATATAATGTTATCCCTGGTCTTGAGATTTCAGTGCATTCGCCCATTTAGCCATAAGGATAACAGAAATGATTTTCAAATCGAGAATGCCAATGAAATCAACTTTTAACTTTTAGCCTCGAACGTACTCAGGATGTGACTTAACGACTCTTAAAACCAAATAGTAGGGTACATCTACAGGTGTCAGCTTTTAGTTTTTTTAATCAGCAATTACTTAGATGAGTAAAAGTGGCGGCGATATTAAGGGAGGCGGGGTCACTCGTGCGGAAGGGGGACATCCGACAACAGGTGGATCCCCCAGGGTTGTGTATTCGAAGCCCGCCTTTCTCTGATGCCAACCGGGCGTGTGAAGGAATAAGAATAAAAAAAACCCCTATTCAAAAGCCCTGTTCACACGAAGGGTTATTTCCTAGCTATACTGTGCCGGACCTGTGGTTTTAGGTTTCTCCCACTGCCAACTTCGTCTGTACAGGGATGCTAGTAAAATATCCCCAATGGAGATTCGCGGGCAAGAATGATCCCACGAGCAAGAAGAAATACTTCGGAACTTTATTTTTAAGAAACAGTCGTCAGGATGTATTAAGAAAAACTTTCGCTCGAGCCACTCAAGACTAGTGAAAGAACTAAACTAGTATTCAGAAACCCTAACACGAATTATCATTCATTACATTTACACAAATTATTCCAACATTAAATGTGGAGAAAAATATAATTCTGACTGTTCAAAACCCAAAAAACTGATGCCCCTTTCCCATTATCCCGCCAGATAATCCAACGACGGGGAAAAATTCATTTTTCCGCTTAATAAACGCCTTCGTAGACTCTCATAAACTAACCTTTTTATCCGCCGTAATTGGTGGGGCTTAAGGGTCAGAAGTTCAAAGCCCGGCAATCGAAAACCAAAGATTCCTTTCAAAAATTACTTTTTCTCCCCCACCCCAACGGAAATTACTCTCCAGTTCTTCGTAATAAATAAAATAAAGCGGGGATTTCCATTAAGAGGTTGTTTATTGCCGAATATCGGCGGGGTAATAAGCCGCGGGGGAGGAACCCAATCGAAAATAAAACGAGCGGAATACAATTTTTGCGGTTAACCCTATTTTGTTATCCGACGGTGTCCTTCCAAATGTTAACTCGCCGCCAACGTCTCATTATTCACAAAGCGATTCTAATCCGAAGTCCGACCGGGGGGATATTTCACCTCCGCTGCCGATAATAGGATAGATACTTAGGTTTTTAAATTAAAATCACGAACGGCCATTTTTCAAACCGCTACACCGGTGCCCGTTGATTCCGGTACCCGGAAGGGAAGGTGCGTTTAACGACGTGCAATAAGAATGAGAAGTTTTATTAATAATTTAGCCCGTGCACGATTTCAAAACTGCACTTAGCGTTGAAAATACCTCTTCCTAAACAATTCATGAGGCATGCGTGTACCGACAGTCGACTTAGTTATAAAATCGCGTTCATAACGTTCATAAAGTTTCATTCCCGGCACACCCCTCATCCTAATTTATTCGTTGAATCTGTAGCCCAGAGTACTATAATCATAAAAGTGGATTGTACATTAAATAAAAAAGATTAATGAAGACAACTCGCTGGAAGTAGGTGCCAATTAGGCGCCACCGAGCAGAATCGTATTCCACGATATTTTATCACTTAGGAAGGATAATAATGAAAGCTCGTTATATCCGAAGAGAGGGTCGCTGCCGGGCTTGATGCCATAGATCACCTCCACCTGAACTGAAGCTGTTGATCGGTGTCCGGCCGTCGATACATCAAAATACAGAATGTAGACACACAGGGCGGGGGCATAGAGCTCCGGGTTGGCTAATACCTGTGACGGATAGGCCACGAGTAAAACCAAAAGGGCTAACGAGCGGCCGGCTCTATCGGCCATCCGAAATTGACAATGACGAATACAAATGGTGGCCCGGAACTGACCTAACCATTTATCTCGAGCGCCACCGTTAACGCTCCCCTTATTAATGCCCGCCGGCCCCCGGCGGTTTTATTTCGTGCCGGCGTCGATTGGACGTGAAATACCCGTCATTTCGAAATATAGTAACGAGGTTTGGCAACCGGGGCCGTCAGTACCCGGACACTTTAGACGTTTCTATTTGCGAAGGATTGAAAGCAGTGGGCGATTGTTATCTGTTAGCTGTTACATTTCCCCCAGTGCCGCCTGCGCTCGCTTACGACACTTTTAACCTTTCCGCTCTTACTAGGCGGGGCTCTTCCCCGCATCATCGAAGTCTCTGGACCGAAAGGTTCCCAAAGGACGAGAAAGTATAGTTCAAAAAGGTACAAGTGTATTACAACCAAACGTGAAACGTTAATTAATTTTTAAACAAAGTAAACTTCTTTTTATTTGACATAGTTCTGTTTGCGAACATCTGCAATATTACATCACGTAATTTTATGTCTCCTAAACTGGAAATCCCGCAGAAATGTTGACAAGTCAAGAATTTTGGTAATTTTTGAATGGAAGACTTGGAATAATTTACTCGAATTTTTCCGAATTGGCGAATTGGATATTGGCTCCTGGAACTTTATTATAGAGAGTCATCAAGGAAGCTCTAGAACGTACCAAAGCGGTATTCGAAGAGACTCGGAAGGGGACACCGATAATATTTTCCTAGTGAATGGGAGCGGTTTCACGAATTGAAAAGAGGAACCGGGGAGGGGGGGAATTATGAATGCGAGTCGGGACTTTCAGTCCACGGCCCCCCTTTTTTCTTCAAGTTCTTTCTCTTTCAAACGAGTTTCTTGAAAGAGTAATTGTGTTAAGCTTCCCCCTTCCGAAGCGCGGGGGATACCTGTCGGCCTGTCCGTCCTCCGGTGAATAATGAAGACGATACACGCGCAGGCGGGGGGTGTGGAGGGAGGAGGCTCCGCTGTCAGAAACACCCGAAGAATGAGATAGGAAATTAGGGTCGGGCGCGTGCCCGTGTGTGCGCCGAGACGGCCACTAACAGAATGCCAGTCACAATGAGATAAAGCCCCGCTGAGGATGAAGAATATAAAGAGATGAAGACGTAATTTGGGGTTAATCTGATCACCTCATCCGTCATATTCGCCTTCACCGCCCGGGCACATCGCTCTAATGTGTTCATCTCCCTACCTCCACCACATTCCCCTATATCTAGCTCCTATCGAAAATCGAGATCTAGTGTCACCGATATTTCTTATGATCAAATAGGCGAGCGGATGTGATGAATTTTATATTTCGTTTTATTGTTTTATCGGATCTACAAGTCTGAAATTTTACGAACCAAACAAACCAGCTACAGGAGAAAGAAAAAATGCATTACATATAACTTTTTGGAAGTACCTATATAAAATTACGATAAAAATTCTATCTTCTTAATTGAGAAGAATATTACGCGAACTTCTTTCCACTAACTTAAAAGTGTTTCTACGGAGCAGACTGTAGGCATTTTAAAAATGATTTTTTTAAATCAAATAAATAAACTCCATGCCGATGTTCTCAATTTAGAGGACAGCCTGTCGTATCGGTCGCCGATTGTTTAATTTCCCATCAGCTCAGTCGGAAAATTGCAAATCTCATTTCCCTCCGAGCTTACTCTCTCTCTCTTTTTCTATCTTCCTCACCCTCTCTATCTATTTCTCTTTCCCTCTGGCTCCGTTGGATTGATTCCGATTAATAAATCATGAAAACACCGGAGGTTGAGAGGAGGAGTGGGGGTTAGGAAGAAGAGCCTTTTGTAATAACCCGGGGTATTATTTCATGAAAATTCCAATAGACGTCTAAAATCCCATTAAGGGAACCAATTTAGATTGGGACGAGGGGGGAGGAGGCAATATTGCCTAGGAGTCGAGCCGCCGCCGTTTGCCTTTTCCCAGGCCTCCTCCTTGGGGGCTCCTATATTAAATTCTGCTCATCGGACTCCCACGCGGAGGATATCGAATTACAAAAACCTCCCCCACCCCTCGAAATGGAATTCTTAACTCCTTCTGAAAGATTACACCCGATTCGGTACGACCCTAAGGTGTCCCGTTCGCTCTGTAACACGACCGACTTACCTCTCCGCCGACGCAGTAGTTGAGATACTAGTTAGAGCATCTACTAGAGCCTCGGGTCCTATATTCTTTTAGAATATAAGGTATTTCTGTCTCCACTCACATATTCGAAGGTTGTAGGTATTATTAAAAAGGGAACTAGTAACCGATAAAGCTAAATTAGTTTCCCATACATCTTTTATATATTCTGACACCGAATCCAATAATATAAAAATACAGCTCAAACCAGCAGAAAAAGTATGTTCCCTGTAACACAAGAGGTCTACTAGGTGCATGCAACATCCCTCTCCCGGTTATTATTTTCAGGTTTTATATCTAGAGAAAATCTAGTGGTAATTTTCCAAATAGCCAGGATTCATGAGAGCAAAACTTTCACGCATGATCGCCAGGAGGGAGAATGAACTTTACCGGCTCGCATATGTTTTTACATTTATAAATAAATATTATATTCGGAAGCATAGACTATTACAATGCTGGTAGTAAAATACATAATTTAATGACCGGTATGAGCGACACAGCTGGGATGGCGAAGAACAATGCCCTAAGAGACGTGCGGGCTTGCCTAACAGTCGGGCTGTTTAGTGTTACCCCCCGCGTTACACAATTCAATCCGGCCGGAGGTGAGCTCAGGTTCAAGTGGAGGCCGGTTGGGCTCGGGCCGTTAGTCAACGTTAACACCTCATCCGACCGAGGGGACTGCAGAGATAGATATTACCGCCCAGTTATTTATCGCAGGGAGATTTCTAGCCGTAGAACTTTCCCGTTTTCCCGGCCGGGGCCCACGGCCCTGTGTACTTTACGCCGGGCGCCGACTAATCCCCGAGCCGGTTATTCAACTGACGGCAATTCATAATTCCCCGAGACTGAGATATATCTAAGCATATTTCATTACGGTAACTTTCTATGAGAACAAATTTCAGTGTTCCTCCCGACTGCAGGATGTTCGTACGCGGTCGGTCTGTTTGGATAATACACAAAATTAGCTCGGGACCCAGTCTTCCAAATTGTGTACTTAAGGCAATAAAAGGGCACAAATAAAACTAGAGTGAACACAAACAGATAAAATTAAAAGGTGCATAGAAAGCGTGGGACAGTGTTGGTATTCGTATATAGATTAACCGACGGAATATTACAAATTCAATGAAACAGTGTTATTTCAAAAGGTCGAGCATACCATATCCGGCTATAACGAGGAGAAATGTCGCTCGTACACCTTATTTCTAATTAGGAGTAGAATTAAGAAACACACAGTTACGGGTTATATATATAACATATGAGGGCGTGTTATATACTGACTCGAGGATTAAATACATTGAATATTCAGAGGAATGAGATCATTCGTTCAGTGACGGATGGAGCTAACAATTTATGCTTAACATCGTAAGACACGTACAACGCTTATCAGAAAGTTGAGTGATTATATTAACAGAAAATAAGTTTTTAGAAATACTGAAGATGGCGTGAAAACAAACTCGAAGGAACGAAATATTAACCGAAAATTGTGAAAATCATAATATATATATCAAATGTAACTAATATTAAATGTTTAGCGTCGTCTTTAATATCACGAGTTTTTGTCTCATTCCTTTTCCCGTGTTACAGTTCCTGTTTATAAAGGGGAGAAAGGAAACAAGGGGAATCTGAAAGAAAGAATTGTTGGACGAGTAAAGCACACATCTGGGCTTGGCAAATACGTGTAGATAAATGATGGCCCGCATCCTGTCAGCCCTTAAACGCTCCCTCTATGTCCGCCTCCCCGCTACCTAACTCTAATTGAAACCTAATTGCTTTGCACACAACGCTATTTGTTTTAAAATCCTGTATGAAGTTGTTGGACGACACGTTCTACTCTACTTTTAGAGTACAATTTTATTTTCGTGCTTTCCATTTATAAAATAAATTAAATTATACCAGGCGTCTAATTGTACCAAGATGTTGTTCGTTTCATTGGAGTAAATGGAAACTGTATCTTAAATGCATTTACATAAATATCGACGGAACATTAATTAAACAGAAAAATTAATGATTCCTCTCAATATTTTTTTAATTAAAATAATTTATAAATGAATGCGTCCATTGTTCCCTTTATTCAAAATAATCTAACTTTGTATTCATGATTTGATATTATTAAGGCTGTCTATGTTATTTATAATGTAAATGTGTTTCAGTAATTTCCCAACAATTTAGTTTTTTTCGGCCTTCCTTACATATTTTGAGGAATTCGTTCCATTTCTGGGACACCCTACTGGAATGTAGACATAAATTTTCCCCCTACTAATACTAGTCAAAAAATCATACGTAGCGGACTAACAGGCATTCCAAAGGTTCTATTATCGTCGCAATCGTAAAATTTTGAAAACAACAAAACAGAAAAGCCAGCTACGAGGGCGTCCACCCCTCCCACCCGCGGTCGGGCGCATACCGCAGACTCGCGGTATCTGCTTATGTCTGGTTTAGACCCGAATCTCTAAATAAACTCGAGAGAGTCGAGGTAACTTTATTTTCAAACGGCATTTATCCTGTCTGGTATCAATCCGGTGGTCGAGAGAGGGAGAGGGAGAGAGAGAGAGAGAGAGAGGGGAGGAAGAGGGGGTGGGAGGGAGGGAGAGAGGTTGTTTGTTTTGGCCGGGTGGTTAAGACGTCGACAACCCGCGAGGTTGGCAAAACCTATTGGCCGGTTGTGGGTCCCAACACAATAGACAACTATTTCTCTCGAGTCTCACTTTCACCACTTTCCTCGACCCAGCTCTAAGTAGAGCTTCGGCTCGTTGGCTACCGAACCCCAGACCTTTCTGGTACCCATTCCGAGCTTAGTACCTTAGAGGGAGTATTTTCTTGTTAAATTAATGTTATCGGAATGATCTGCGAGAATGTGTAAGGAATTTAGACTAATTCGTTCGTAATTACCAAAGGCCAAGTAGTCAGACTGAGCCTTAAAAACTATGCAATCAACGTCCCTTAATTAATTCGTTAATTGGGGGTAGCATTAGCGAATATCGTTACCACGAATGTTTGTAAGAATTGATCCTAAGAGCATAATTTATTCAAGTGTCGAAAAGAAAAAAAGGTGATAATTTGAAAAATATACCGAAATGCCTTAAAAGTATATAGCTTGATAACAGGGACCATTTACATTTATCCGCCCACACTACTATCAGTCCGTAAAAGGGGTTCGGGGCCTCTTACGCTCGTGCTTCGAGATCGATAGTGCTTTAGGCGATGAACTCGGGTCCGGACCTTTGAAGGAAGGGGTACAAGGAAAACGCGGAGATACAGGCAGCCCGTCGAGCGTAAATCCTCAATAGGATGTTGGCGAGCCGGACCCCGAATAAAGGTTGGGTCGCCGGCTTCTCAGAGAGAGAGAGAGAGAGAGAGAGAGAGAGAGAGCGAGAGAGAGAGAAGGAGGGAGTGAGGGAGGGAGAGGGAGAGCCAGGAAGTCCACCTTTCGGTATCGAATAGCGGCTCCCACAATAGCTCCGACGGGATGGCGGATCCCTTCGGGTAGCGAAATGAAAAAAAGAAAAAAAATCCTAATGAAACCGTAAACGACATTGTCCGAAGAGAACCGTGCGTAACTTGGTAGGCTATAGCCTCGGTCGTAACGGGGCCCCCAGTACAGGAAGTGGTCTCTTTAGAAACCACCGCCTCCTCCACGGCGGCTTCCTCCTCGGCTCTCGTTATCCCGCAAAATAGATTGCCTGTACCGAGCTTCTTGGAACGGACCCAATTGTACGCGTCACAACCAGTGTTGCTCAATTTATGGCCGCGATGTGCCTGACTATTGCCTTGTTTAATGAATTAAAATTAGACGGTTAGAAACAGAAAATCGTGTGACTAAAAATTTCTATTTGTTATATTACACTTGAACACCCTCCCACTTTATATATTTCATGGTTAAATTAGTCTCACAAATTACTTACACCAATGAAATTGTTTTCATTCAAATTTCATAGCCATAATCTGAATTCGCAGATTGAAATTAATAAAACTGAATTGCTAGGCGGATTCACGCTTTCTCAGTACATATACAATTAAAATAATTATTTACCGGTAAAATATTTTCTTGTCTATTTGGACAATTCGCTGTGGGTGGAATCGTGCGAAACTAATAGGCAGTTAATCAAAGAGCGGGAGATGAGCAGGTTACAGTACCGGGCTCAATAACAGACTGCAACTATCCAATAGTTCCGACTGCAACTATCCAATAGTAGTGGACTTTTCCCACCAACCTTCCAACTTACGGCTCGAGTCGCGATCATAAAACTGATCTCGAATCGAGCGATTCGCGATATTCTCAAGGGAACGAACGCAATCTTCATCTGCGCGCTTACAGTGGATAACGGCGGCCGGTTAAGTCGCTTAATTGAGATCACGATTCCCGGCCGATTCCACATCCCGGAATGGACCCGCAGTATGTATTTCCTCCTAACCCTCTGCAATATTACATCCGGAGGGGCAAACTAAAGTTCGCCACCTAAGTTTACGATATTCACAAGTAGGGATTAGACTTGGGCGAATACCCACTAAATTACAGTCCCGAAAACGGCAAGCTGGCATCGTTTATGAACCATTGAAAACTGGACTGGATATCCGACTAAATTCATCTGTACTAAACACAATCACTAGGAAGACTTATTATCAACAGGAATAGAATAGATGTTCAAATTTAAAATCTAAAAATTTATAACACTTTCGGGAGCACTAAAACGCCGCGGACCTTGTTTCATTAATTAATCGTTTAAGATAAGAACGACTTATTTCCCCCGACGATTTAACCCTCTATGGGCCGAATTTTTATTTTAAATCCAAAAAAATTGGGGGAACGAAAAATCAGCAATTATAAACCTATATATGCAAATGAAAAAAAATGATATTGATATTGGTTGTGTTGACAACGTTAAAGGATTAAAATTTATGCACCATCTCACGAAAAAGCGATAATTATTTGGTAAAATCTCGATAAATTGAAACGTGACCTGAAAGTTACACGGGCCCATAGAGGGTTAAGTTTAATTCCTGTTATGATAACACGGCATGTATGAGATTGACCGCAAGCCGAAAACTGGGGGCCGCGTTAGCATACGGGGTGAATCAGATTGCGGGTAGTTTAGCCGCAAATTAGCGGGCTTCCCCCTATTGCGGTGCCGTGGAAGTCGTCCCGACTGTGACACTAAATAACCAACGTACGGACGGTGGGAGTATCGGAGTGTCAGACCTCGGCTAATTACTAATGGCCCCCGAAGCGACCGTTCCACCAAGCGACCACTGCCGTAATTCACATTCAACTAACAATAAAACCGCTAAGCCGACAATGTCGGTTTGCAAATACTGTTTCTGAAATTGTCTCAAACAGGATATTCTCACGATATATGTGCTGGTAATACATCCCAGTTACAGAACTGACCCGTCTAAATCATTTACATATTTATTTCTGGAGAGTTAAAACTGGAATTACCTATAAAGCAATATATTAAGAGAACATGGAAAGAAAAATATTATTTCTCTCCAGTCTATCCCTGCATATACAGGACACTTTCCTTTCTTATACGGTGAGGTACTATTGACTGCCAATGTAAATTGAAACATCCTGTCAGCGCATCGTGCCCTTCTCAAGGAATCAATAACTATTGAACACTAACGACGGCTTTTCAACCATCTCTCGCCTCAGGCATGTCGAGAGTTTTCTAGGAGCGAGGAGATAGAAACTCTCAATTTCAGTCGTTAACGGGACTTAGACGGCGAAGGTCGGCGGTGCAGATAGACTCGGAAGATAAACCGAAAGACTGAGTCGGAAGCGGCGTTAGGGGCGAGCGGACTTAATTCTGCGGTTGGCAAGATGAGATCTGGCGCGAAGGCGCTCGTGTCGGGTTGACGAAGCGGCTTGGGGCGCCTCTCGAGATTGATGGCCCCGGCAACGGCTCAAACCTCCGCCGCACTCAGAGGTCACTCCAATCTCTGGCCGCATGAATAAAACGCATCAATCAGCCGCATCAATGTCTCTGGGCCGTTCGCATAATTTCCGCTCGGATTTGCATCCGTGAAAACGCCCGCGTTATTTATGCATCCCGTTCCAACAATGGGGCTCATCCTCCCCGGTCCTTGTTTTATAAATGGGACGGTGAAATATTATTATTAACGCGTTCCCCCATTATATTTCATTATTCCCCGAAGGTGTACGGCCCACGGCCCCATATCGCAGACACAGACATAACAGCCCTCACAACTTAATACCCCCCTTAGTCTGAGCTATTGTAACACACGGCAATAGCGAAAGCCTAGGGCACGCCCAACCAAAATTAATAAATAAAAAAATTATTTTATGGTCGGAACTGGATTTATGGTTGACTAGATATCCCGTCTGTACCAGAAATATATATATATATATATATATATATATATATATATATATATATATATATATATATTGGCACGTACCATCGGAGTAATTTACTCGGGGTAGCTCAAGAAAAGAAATCATTGGGAAACGCCGCTATTTCATATAATTTATTAACTATATTGTACAAATGATATATAACTCTGCGAGCTCTCGCAACGGACTAACGGCGCGTCGACGCTCACTTATGATCTCCCGTTCGGGAACAACTTTTCTTATCCGTCTAGCTGGGTACAATAATTAGCATATAACGAATACATAAAGACATAAAGCGGGGTGGGTGGTTGTCCCGATACGGCGAGGAGTTGGCGTGGGCAGATGTAAATAGTGCTCTGTTTCGGTTTACTCGAAAGGGGATCTGGGACGGTCCGGGTCACCGATAAACGGGCCCGTTGGAGGAGGGAGGGGAGGGTTATAATTTGGCCCAGTCTCTGTGGGGGACAATTGGATAATACATAGCGTCACCGTTTAGAGATGGAAAATAAATGGGATCAGCCTTGAGACCCGGAGACTGTTCACCGGCCGGCACACGACATCGAACAAGATCTTAATGGCTGGACCTCAACATTACAGTACATGAGATACCTGACGTTAGGAAATTATTTTTCGGGGCTACTAAATTTTGAAAATTGTTACTACAATGTAAATCGGCTCAGCCGGCGGTTGGTTTTGCACGTAACCCAGTACGTATTTCGGATCAGCTGGGAAACAATTCAAATGTTTAATTGAATGGTGTCAACAATGGTTCGAGTAAGGAATCTTCTTTCTCAGCAGTATAAGATTTTATTAAAACCTTAAATCATTTATAAATTGAATATTTTTATTCAACCTAATTAGGTCACGAATAACTGTTTAATAACTAATTTCATAGTAACCCATGAAAATAGGTTGGGTCATTCTAACAGGAGCTGAATAAACTACTAAATGAGCGGCGTCCAAATTATGCTTATTCAACAATCGTATACTTAAATAGAATAAAATTCAGTTATAACTTCAGTTTAACCTACTCTTTGTGTTAAACTTCAGTGGAATTATAACCTAAAAAATCGCGGAAGTAAATTAATTGGTGTTGATTTAAAGCGTATAATAATAAAATTAATATCGAGTTTGCTCGGACAGGTGAAGAAAATTAGGGTCAATTTGGGCCCCCGAGAGGCCCATAGAAAATAATGAGGGGAGGAAAAAATGACTGTTATTAAACCAGCGGCAAGCAGAATTTTTATCATTGGGAGAATTATGCAATAATTTAACGATGGATGGCTGTTATTAAACGATAATAGACAATAGGAAATTGTTTAAATTGATAATCTGAAGCCAGTTTTATTTGTTCTCTTTTTTCGGGGCATGAATTTTAAATGAAATTTGTCTTAATTGGAACCGACAAAGTTCGGAAATAGTTTTAGCCTCGAAATATGAAAAAATAAAACTTTAGTATCTGTTGTGGCACATTAAAACATATATAATTATATTAGGAAATCCTTATTTTGAACTTGTAAATAAAATCATCGGTTAGGACAGAAATTAAATATACGCATTTTCCTCAAGTTTTGTGCCGATATAAGAGCGTAATTATTATCCCGGGTACACTGTTGCTCGTTGTTATGAAATAAAGATTTTTCAAATTAGAAATTTTCATGATCAATATTCCGAATCAATTGATTCCTCGTGTATATCAATATTCTACCCGGCCTGAGAGGGAAAGTGAAGGAAAAAAGCTCCCACAAAGGAATAAACAAATTAAGCACGGCGGAGAGCGTCCAGTATTAACATAAAAAATGCACACTTAGCCTTCCTTCCTCCTGTTATCAGCCCCATCGCCGTTTATTTACGGTCTCGGCGGAATATTCACCGAGAATATTCATGCCCGTCTCTCGGATCCGCTGGAACACACAGCTGAGAAGCTGGCGCCAGTTTGAAATTTACCACAGCTGAATATTCCCCACTGCAATTCCTCAAGGGTATATAACTGGACATCCACCAGTCTAGAATCCCAGATGAATAAGGTCGGAGGAAACCCCTCGTAGAGAGAAGTCACATTCGGTCCAGGATATCCCCCGCGATACATTATATTAGGACAAGTTGATTATTAAGGTTTCTCCCACAGTCAGTAGACAACGCAAATGCCTCTATGGGACGGGGACGAGGATAGCAGAAGAAATTAGTCCAAAATTTCAGGTTAAAGAACCATTCGCCTGGTAGTATTGAAAGCAATAATTTCACAAATGCCACCCAGAAAGGAATGAACTAAAAGTAATTAGTATATACATATATATTTATTTATGAGCTAATCTAATTTTAATTAATTTTCATAAAAGGAACATTTCATGTAATCAAAGGACTCTAGTCACATACGACGGAATATATTTATTTGGCGATAACTTAAAATAATTACACGACAAATTCCTCCGTCGGTAATTTTCACCTTATAACGTCATAAATCGGCCTCCAACACCGCGAACAAAGCAACGAGCGAGCTGAGAACGCATCATAAATTTGGCAAAACTATCGTACGCGGAGAAATGGGAATTCTGTCGCAACGCTGTCCCACTTATGGCACGATTTGCAATTCAATTTCGACGACCAATTAACTCGGCCCGTAATTATTATATTTCGTACCACAATTACCGATTGTCGTCGCGAATGACGTTACGGTCAATCAGAGCGCGGCGTGACGGAAATAATCAGGTATTTGAGGTCATTTCATGAAATGAACAAGTGACATGAGGAGGTTTGTCCTTATGTATGTCTCATCGATACAACAACGGATAACTGGCAGGTAATAAATTAATTAAAAAAATTAGAAATATCCAGGTTTGATGATACTTAACTCCCTTTAATTTCTATATTTATCACACATGTTATGTATATAATACTGAAACACTAACCGCTGGAAATATTGCTGTTTCTATTCTGTACACCGTTCGTAGGATAGGCAGCTAACGTGCCTACCAATCTCAATATACTAATAAACGTACCCTACTGTGCTGGCGAGAAGCCGAAACCCCAGTTTAAAATCAGAGTGGAGGTTGAAAATCGCTCAGGATTGGTATTCCCAACCCCACACAGTACCGAATATATAAAACCTCGATTCGGGTTAACAACTGAATAATTATTTTGCATTTAATATTTGCCCCGAATTATTTCATTCGGAATTCAAACTTCAGATGATCAAACAAATGCATATTGTGTTGTGTAATACAGCCTTTCAATTCTATGTCAATATATATATATATATATATATATATATATATATATATATATATATATATACATTTCCATTATATATTACAATGTACTTGTCATGAGAATGTTGCGTGTGTAATTAATTTATTTTTATGTAATTAATAATCCTCAAGGCATCTTGGTGTTTTAATTCACTGTTAGAGTGAAATACCCTTCTCTCTAACACTAATGTTGAAGGGTTGAAGCAATTTATAGCCTCTAAAACTCATTTCCATATTGACAATTGTTAATTACCTAGAGCCACAATAAACTAATATAACTAATATAATGGACGCTAGTGTTATTTATGTTTACAGTTAGTGAAGTAAATGACTAATTGCTCACGGTTAGTTATAGTGTTGGGCATATTTTTTTTATCGATTTGTTTCCACAGTAACGACAGGAAGGGAGGCAGCGTTTAAGATTCCACGCCGCGAAAAGCGCTAGATATTCTGAACAATATATGAACGTCCGATGCACGGATCGTAAATAAAGGCTGATCGGTCGGGTCTAGTTCAGAGTGGAAGGCCTAACGCACTTTTAATGTTAATTCCCCACCGCCAGGCCTAACAATGGGAAGTCGCCCACAATAAATAACAGGATACGTTCACTTTGGGTCTATCGCCGAAACCTGGGCTCGATCCGAATATTGGTTTTAGTCGTCTATAAACTGAAAGGATCTGCCCGCTTTCCTACTCGAGAAATTATGAAAAGAACGCGTATAGGTTGAATTTCATTTGCCCTATTTAAATATTTGTCTAACCATCGATTTTAACTCAAATTTTTAACAGGTTTCTGGGGCAGAAAGGACTCAAGGATCCCATGCCAGTTCTCCCTCAATTCATTTCAAAAAATACTTGTAGCTCTGGGCAAACAGATTATTCCCCGATCATCATATCTTTTAATCGCATAAGAAATAAACCACGAAAATAATACAATCGACAATGAAATAATCGGTTTGAAAAAAAAAACAAATTATATGTGTTTGGAAAACACCCGAAGCCTTTGGCAGAGCACGATAGCATTCAGATCGCTTTACGCAGATTGAAACGTCTAAACTGAAACTAAATTTATCATATTGGGGTCAATCTGATGCACGGTCCCTAAATTCCGAATCGGGTTTACGCTCCATTTGGCCGGCAATCTGCCGCCTAAAATATGCGCGAAGATAACGACAAGCGCACGAAGGAACGAACGTACGCACAAATGTTCGGCCGTATCGAACAATCCAATCCGCGCCGATCATTTCCCAATCTGACGCCCTCCAATTTCCAACCGAATGAATCGTTTTTTTTTGCGCCAACATTTTTTAGCTGGTATTAAACCGGCCAGTGTGTTTGAAATGGCTAAACGGAAAACCGAGTCTACCCCACGTGTATATTTGCATGTAGATTTTTTGTAGAAACGGCGGCATCTAATGTTAGGTAGGAACAAAGATATAACTTACTTGAATAATTTTCGGTAAAATAGTGAAGGTACTCTGGACTTACCTGAAACAAAAGAAAAAAAATCGTTTTATAGAAATTATTTAATGAAAAATTACAATTTTCATACTTACACAGGACAAGATGATAAAATTCGTAGGTAAGCTCTAACTAGTAAAATAGTATATTTAATGCTCTACTGATTAGGTAGGACAAAGGAGACATCGATATTCTTGCAGTCAGAGATAAATTATGAATACTTCACTATGAACTCTTTGTCGATAGTTCTGACAATGTATTGAGGCTATGAACCATCGAGAGAAAACTGAGAGACCATAAATCAAACAACTTTCCTTACATTTTCTAGCCGTTAAACAATATTGATTTTCCATTTCATCCACAATTTAATAGAGTCTGTTATCGACAGTATATTTATTTTCAGTTTAACAAATTTGAACTAAAAACTGTTTAATCAATGGCACGCTTTTCACTTAATTGCTTTTGTTGTTCTCAAATTCATTTTTTATAAGGACCTCAAAGCGCGACAGTAAATGGTAGAATTTTGAACTTGTTTGCTAATCATAATCTACCAATTCGGTAGATTAAGTGAATGATTATTAACAAATAAATGATTTAAACATAAATAGCTGCTAATTAGTAACGTTTGACTGGAAAGTTCAATGGTTGGCCCTTCGTATTCTGAAAGCGGACAATAAATGAAACCTCTCTGAAGGAAGGAAATATCCGAGGATGTTGTCATTGAGTTCAGTCTGCGGGTTCGGGCTGGGGCCATGTTTGCTCACAAAACAGGGGGCTTATGAAAAGTTTAAAGGTAAACATCAACTTTACTCCCACACGCGAAGTTGACCAACCGACCGACCGCTTAATCCACATATCTGGAGTGTCCAGCACGAGGGACCCCGGGATTAACCTCCCAGAGAACGAGGCTTTTAGAGATCTCTCTCGGCATTGTCACAAACAAAAATCATCTTTTCAGATAGTAAGACCGATTGGATTACCGGAGTGTAAAAACAACACACCTCACAGATTCCGTTTGCAACACACTTTTCAACCGTTTGTTGCAGAATCAAAAAACAAATTGTTTTGTAAAATCAAAAGTTAAAAAAAGCAGAAATACTGGCCAATTCGAAATGGAAATGAACGCATAGACCCGTTGGTGTGATTAAAAGATGGGATTTATTATCAGAATACAAATGCTGGTCACAAAAAAGAATTACGTCCGTACTAAGAATAGAAGAGAAAATGTAGTTACCTTCTAATTACAGTTTTAATATGCCTATATTCCACGACCCCCTCGACAACAACGGTGAATGACCTTAAGAACTTGCTTTGCGGTCAGCGAGGTTTATTAATCGTGTCCCTTCTTACACTACGGGTCTAGCGTAGCGAATTAACATACCCGGTAAGAACGATGATATGGTTTTGTTTATTTCCTATAATTATTTCCAGATATAGCATGTAGCACACTGTTGAGTGTTGTGCACGTCATCAATCAACGCCGACGTTCATCAATCATTGGACTGTGGATGTATTCCAATTTTTGGAACTGTTATCGCCCAAATTACCGGCCGAATGCCAGTCTGAAGATGGCGGGAAGCCGAAACCCGGCATAAAACCCAGCGAGTGTAGGGAAGATAGTGAAAATGGTACGGCCCGAAAAAAGGCTCGACGGCTGCAGATTTTAAGCCTGCAAACGTTGAGGAGTAAAATGGAGATTTTATTTCGGAGACATCCCGCGCCCTCGAATTTTCAAGATAAAACTCGAGGCCGAAAATAAACACGTAGTAGCGGCATGGGCGAGTACATTGCGGTACCGCACAAAGGCCCAAGTCCATAAATCAGGAGCAACCCCCCCCCGACCGTGGGGGCTTAATCAATGGACGGCAAGCCGCTATTACAAGCCGCCGCTCGTATATTGACCGAATAATTTTAGCTAGGATCGGCATTGACCCCGGTGTCGCCAAAACGAAGGGCGTTGTTTCCGTTTGATGAATTTCTTTTTTGGGGCCCGAGGGGGAGAGAGAGAGAGAGAAAGAGAGAAAAAAGCGGCGGCCTAGAGGCAAAGTTCAAGTTCAGCCACATGACTAAGTCCAGACTGGGCCCCATCTGCGACCGCTCTCTGACTCAGAATCCGATTGAGAGTTCCGAGAAACGGACTGTGAGAAACTGGAGGAGGCCTTCCAATTTCCTTAATATGAAATGGCAAGGTCGATGGGACGAGAACGCTTCTCCGGCTACTCCCCGGCAGACGAACGGTCGCCAACTTCATTTTGCAACTCTGATTCATTAGCCCCGAAGTTCTTGTGTTATGTGGTTACAGAAAACGGCAGGGGTTGTTGTCGTGAGCCGGAGGTTTGTTTCTATACCGGCAGGATATTAGATCGGCCACAACTGTGCAATACAATCAGGGACATTGATGTTAAAGTCACGGTTTTTTAACTGTTTAGAACATTGCAATATTTTTTTTACTTTTCTCGAAATGCTGTAACTGTTTTCTCAAAATCACCTTCTCTGCTGTAGCCACAGATCCAGCTAGTCAATTAATGAAATCAAGATCTGGCCAAATAATAATTTTCAAAATGTTTATAAAAAGTTTCATAAAAATTATACTTTTTTGGCAAGATATATTCGTGACCCGTGTTGTACGTTTCTCTGGAAATATTTCCCTAAAAGCAACATTAAAATTAAGTACCGGCATTCTCAATAATGAGCTGGTTAAATAATTTGTACCACTTAGGTGACTCACAGACACCAACTCGTTTTTAGGAGAGTAGTCACCTGCAACTAAAACTACGCTTTCATATTTCACTTTTATTTTTTTTTTTAGAAATCGAGATGATGCCGACTTTAGCGCAGGAACTTTGCCAGATAGAAATGACCTGTTAAATTTAGATCTCTGTCTGTGTTTCTCATAAGAGCGGCCGACGGAATTAAACTGTAACGTGGGCGCTGAATAGGGTAAAACGTCTCACTTTCCCCCTAGATTCTATTTTTAAACTTAAAATATGAAATTGAAACGGATAAAATAATAAACAATAAGGTGGCAGTTACCAATCAATATGCTACAGAATAGCGACGACCGATCTATCTATTTCACATGTCATAAACTTATACTCCTAGGTCTTAAAACTTTCCAAAGCCAACTTGTCAGCAATGTCACCACATCACGAGATCCTAAAATAAATTCGAACTGGTGCCATGGTAACTGATGAAGAAGGACGATTGAAAGTATGGTACATGAATATTATGGTCCCATCCATGAATCCTGTTGAACCGGTTAATTAACATTATACTAAAATGTCTTATCCTATTTGTTCGGCCTCAACATATACTGTTTTAGTATTTTCTCCATCCGGCTTAAAACCTTGACAACCTGTATGCAATCGATATTTCGATATTGTAGATTCCTTTGACGGGAACTTATATATATATATATATATATATATATATATATTTTTTTCCGATTTAGGTTTTACCATTGTACGAACCACACATTCAGCCATTTGTTTACCGGAAAGAATGATTCACGAAAATCAAAATCTCTGGCCGCCATAAATTTTGGACCAAAAGATTTCTTATTTGAACCAATGCCAAGACTATTTTCGGGCACGTTCCGTCTTAATAGTTGATTTTTTTCTTATTTTTGAAAACAATATTGTGAAAATGATTAAAACCAAGTATCCTGAAAACACGACGCTTTTGATTGGGGACTACGCGGTAAATCAGATGGAGATGAAAATATATTGGGACGGCTCCTTATTATTTAATTGGACGGGACCTGATTGCCACTGCCAACTGGGTTCTCGTCTCGCCAGTATTTCCGACCTGATTACCAGTCATTATAATGTATTTCCTGTAAATTGGGCATTGTACTCCCACTCGTAATTACAACAATAAAGGGGAGACATAAATTTACAACTTCATTATAAGCATAATTGGCCTACTTGGACGGAAACTAGTTTGAACAGAGTTACGGGGGGGGGAATGGTGAAGTTTCGAAATATTGCTTCGATTACCAGCCGACCTTATCTCTTCTCCTTACTTTCTGTCGAGGTGAAATTATAGAAAGAACATTGAACACATATCCAATGTATTAGATAGGATATTCATCTTAACGATTCTTTTGAGAACAGATATTTAATTCTGTTAATCGGTCAGTGTATCGATCGGTACGGAAATAAACCACGGAAATATTTGGTGCGCGGCCCCTAATTTGGTTCGTCCTCTCCGACCAGTACTTCTATAGAATTAGGCTCTGTAGTCCGATATGCAGTTCGCATCTCGTTTTCTTGAACTGAAATTACAGTTCTCGGAATTGTTAGCGATAATTCTTTCGCCGCTTCCTGTCTGGCGCTCTGTTTAGACGTTCTCCCATAGGTCGATTCTTCAGTTCGTCATTGAAGAAATTATAACCATTTTATAAACGGAATAGGCCCTCCTGCAACGCGCAGCAACTTTATCCCCCGTCCGTTTTACCATTTCTTAAAATATCGAGCACAAAGATCATACGTCACCGTTTGCACGGTAATTATGTCTAATCCCGGGCGTAAACAACTAAAAAAATACCGGTAAGAGTGACTAAAAATATGTGGAGTTAGTAATATCCGAAGTGATGAGCTGTACTTTCCCTTCTCGCTTCTCCGGTCTTGGCGAGGTGTCTTGCCAAAGCCAGCAGCTTATTACTGCTTTTACTGCGCCGGTTTTAAGTTTCCAGGCTTATATTACACGTATATTCAGATTTACATACGTTTTTTGTTTTTCTTTTACTCTTCATTCATGAAGTTCAGGTATACATTACTAGTTCGCTCTTATTATTTGACTATTTTCTATATTTTACTATCGACGGTATGAAATAGGTCTAGGGTCTAACAAAAATGACACGATTACTCCTGTAAATTTTTTTCTTTCTGTAATCCTAGCTTTAAGTTAGTAGTACAGTGAACAAAGCATAGTATCCTAACATTGTAATGGAGGAATACCGTCAGCCATTATCCGCTTAGTTGGACGCTCATGAGACAATAATTATTTTATAGCTTATAACCGGTGAAAGGAAATAGCCGAAATAAGTACAATTCTAACTGTAAACCTGTGCTCGGGTACGGCATTAAAGTAAGGGCAGTGCTCGAACAAACAACGCCATTTCGAGCACGGCGGCACGTAATTTCGCAACGACACCGGCATTCCTTTGATTGGCCTGCAATTAAAGTTCAATAATAGGGAATGAAATCATCCGAGTGTTTCCTTGTTTCCCGGAGGTAGAATCGCATCCCGGAGTTGGCCGGCTGTACGTGACGGACGACAGAAAGCACGCCGATGCCTATCCTCAATGTCGAGGCGATATCCGATAGATTTTAATCGGTGAGACTTTCCGATCGGATCGCCGGGTCGGACTTCAAAGTGCCGCCTCACGGTTATTATAAAAAAGCCTATCGGACATTACGAACCGTTAAACATAAAAAAAAATAAATCTAAATACAATGCTCGGCCCTGATTGGCATTACGGGCCACGAAACTGGGCGTGAGGTATCCCAAGAAATTATCGACGAAACAAAATCAATTTCATAAAATCTCCATTCGCAGATTGTAGATAATCAGGAAATTTCTTTTAATATAATAATATTTCTATCGCTTATTGCTACTCTTGTCCACTTGTGTAAAATCAATTTACAAATTTAAAGCAAGGATAAAACTGAAAATGCTATTTACTTTATTTTATCGTGCCTATAATCTGTCTGCACAAATGTGTATAACATTTATCTTTGCGTAAACCAACATTATGAAATAATACAAAAAAATTGCGTCAATATTATTAAGAAGAATGAGAGAGCGAGAGAGGATCTGCAGTATGATCCACACTTGACGATCGTCAAACATGTGTCTTATATATGTGTAAATACAATCAGTCGAGATATAAAAAATTGAAGAAAGTACGAGAATCTAGTTGGATAATCGGGGGTTTAATACTCGAAAGAGATCGGTCGTCCGGCTACTGGTGGAGACAGTGAAAGTCAGACAATTGGCCGGTAAGTCCCCCCATCTAGATAGAGCCGACCTAGACCGGTCTGAGGGCCGAGCGCAACCCGGATAAAACATTATTTATACGGCCGCTTTTTTTTCGAACTAAGAAAATCACTGGGCGTCGCAGGTCTAGGATTAAAATTATCTAATTGAACGACCGCCGGTTTACGGTCTCTAAACCGGTGATTTACGATTTCTTGGACCAATTGGAGCGTTGAGAAATCATCTTCGCGGCGGTGAAAGATCAAAGGAGGCCGCCGGGGGGAAAGTGTGAGCCGCCCCGGGACAAATTAGGAACCGGCCTGGGCGACCAGACCTTGTAAACATTAATCGCTACAATTAGTCCTCCCTATGCACTTTGTGCAGTTACACTAAGGTCACTTGATGGAATACGCTAAGCCATCTCAATGCTATAGTCCGCTACTTCCCTGTAATTGAAACTCCGTGTATGTATGTTAATACATACATTTCACCAAAAGTTCTTACTATGAAATTGAACTATCGTTTGACAGTACAAGTGACAGTGACACTGCAGTGAGGATGCCCAAAAGACATCCAAAGTGCCAAAAGTGACTAACACCGCTACTGACGATGGCGAGCAGCCGAAACTGGTCTAGCAAAAGACCAAACTAGCGAAGACAGAAACACACGAAATCTACGCCTAGCAGACAATAAAAGAGGTATGTTAAACTAGGAATTATTATTATTTTTTGTCAACAATATAGCCTTCCGAGTCATGTGTAATTAAGGTATTTTTCATTAGTTTTTGTTAAATATGTTTAAATACTTGTAATGGATCTACCCTACATCCAGAAGAATTACACAATTGTTATAAAAGTATTGTATCTGATAATTACAGCGGACTTACTCGCATCAGTATCAAGGGATAACGAGTCGTGGACCGCGGCCCAACTAATTGTCGGCCGCCCGAGACAGACATCAGTTTAAAAAGAGGAATAAAGGATCTGGGCGGAGTCGAAAAATGAACCGCGATTCGAGCCAATTAGCCGGGTCCATTAATAAGGGCCGCTCGGTAGTGTGGAACCATTGAAGAAGAACAACCGAACCGAAATGATGAAGGAGGCATTAATATCGGTGACTGGGCGGGGCCCACAACCGATGAATAGGCCCGGGGAAATATGTTTTTTTTTCTTTTCCCTCAGAGTTACTCTCCACGTCCTCCGAGGAATTTCTGGAGATTCCATTGTATTCTAATCTCGTGGCGGAGGGCATTACGGCGCGATCGAGTCCGTTCTTCGAGTTTTAGATTGATAGATTGGTTTTTGTGCGTAGGCGATCCTTCACAACCGTCTCAATATTTTTTAACTATTTAATACATTTTAAGTTTACTTGTGACAATCATTGCGTTAAACCCATTTAAACAACACCTGAAAGATGTAACCGACTTCTATTGTTGAAGTAGACTCAAGTATGAAATATGTGAGGTACTTATTGCCGTCAGATTAGAATGGGCTATTATGAGTCCTAGTCATTTCACGCATAGCGAGGATGGGTTTGACTACATATATTTAATGTTATATTCTGGAAAATTCCGCGATCTGCTGGCCATCTCTGTAGGATAATATCCTGATGCATTATACCGTTTCGATGCAATCAACGGAGGGGAGCTATTCTCACGTTCCCCTTTCTAAAACCGACGACCTATATCTTAATGACAAACAGTCGTGGACCACACTTCGAGAAACGGCCGGTTCCGATTTAAAAGTAGAGACACGTCCCCGTCTAATAACCTTAATAATCGGCCGCGACTAGCTACTAACTAGTCGAGTTATAGGAGGTGGGCAGCACCGGGGGGATTAACATTGGTTCGCCGGCTTCCACCGGAGAGCGTCCCATGCATACCAATGCACTCGCGAGAGGAATGGGACAACCCCAACGGCGATAACTCTTCGGCCACCACGCAATCGTCCTTAAGGCACAAAATCCATTATCCTTGCCGGTTCTACGTTTTCGATATTTACCCGAGTAAAATGAAAGTCGACCGGACAAACGTTCCATGTTCGGTTCCAATTACAATTTATCTGCGTTCAGCGGATCGGTTTCTAATTAATTGCGAGGCCGAAAGGACTAAAGACCTTTCGTTAGGCGCACTTTACATATTGTGTACAAAGTTTCGACAGACAATGGACGGCGTGTTCCTGTTGCGCGGGCGGAGATTTAAATCATGAAACTGATAAGGCGAAAAAAAGCATCGCTGAACAATTATTTTGGTATTAAACAAGACTTTAATGGAAAAAATGAATTTGTTCATCATAAAAGTCTATCCACGGTACCAGATTTTAAATAAATATTCAATGGGTATTTACATCATCCTGCGCTAAATCCAATACAGGCCTGACACCTCTTCACGATTTTGAAATTTAATTTATCTGTACTCTCAACATATTAAATGATTCTTGGACAAAATAAATAATGAAAATTAAACACAACTAATCGACTCTAATGTTATCCAGATAACCAATAATGTTCAAGCCATACAATTCGTTTTGCCTTTTGGCTAGATAACCGTCTTGATTCCTATGATTTCGAAACAAGCGTATCCATTGAGTACTCTAGCGTGTGACAATAGTCTATTGTATGCCTGGGATTTGACAGTAGGGAAATTTATGATGGATGGACAGATTGATGGTATCAATCGTCACGTGGGAGTTCACACAGAAAAGCTAGATTCAGGAACCAGCGAGAGTGGGGCGGGGAGTATGGAAATCATTATCCACTTACTGCAATCTAAAACACCACCAAAATAACGGAATAGAGCCAGCAGTATTAGTTGGGTATATCGTCAGATAGGTTGCTCATTAGAACTACCAGTATTACAAATATAAAATACTAATAATATTGTCAAATGTTAATAACGGTATGGGAAAAATATGCGAAAAAATGCCGCATATTTGATAACCGTACAAATAACGGCAAATGGAACGACAAAGGCACGACTATAATCGAGAACCGTTAGGAATGGACCTGTTATAATTTAAATTTCAAATAGTAAAATTGATAGAATCCTTCTGTTAAGGAGAACGTGGGAGTAAGGACCAAGTCCATTGATCCTATTGGGGTCAACGATGTCGCCTAGGCCGTTTGTAGGAGAGTACTTTCCTAGAACAGTATTTCAATATTGTAATCATCCTTCAGAGTTATTAATCTCTCGGGCCCCACGTGCCCACCTATAATTTTCTCGCATCGGGATATCCTTTACAGATTTACATTACAAATTCCGCCTCTCAATGATCTAATGGGATTCTTAAAATGTAATTTATTCTGTCGACTCCTCGACTGAACTCAACGGGGGGGGGGGGGTTAAATAAAAATAACACGGAACATATTTGACCCCGGATAGGAAGTTGATTGAATGCTTTTAGGGGACTTTATTGGGCTTAAACTGGGAGGGGGGGAAATTAGTTATTTAAATTTTATACGGGCTCGGTAATGTTCTGGCCCGATGCCAACAGTCTAAGCGCCCTCTGACTCCGGTGCAATACCAATCTTTTGTTGCCGATTATGTTTCCATTCGCTGTTGATTTCATCCTTCGCAAGTCCGTGAAGTGTCTTTTTATTCGAAGTGATTTTTCTATTTCGAAACGCTGAGTAGATAGATATGTATTCGCACTTCACAAAGTCTTTCGCAGCAAAATGAGAAATACCAATCGTATAGAAGAAATACATTCAAAATTAAAATGATATTAAGAATTTGAGGATGAAAAATAGAGGCAGGTATATAAAAAAATTATAATTGTCCAAACTTTAAAGGACATTTCCACAAATATTAAACGATGTGCTTAAATTTTAAATTGAAATTTCAAATACGTGAAATTTTACAATGATGCAGGTCTGTATGCTTCAAAAGTAACTATTTGTAAATTCAGGGGTTGTATGTTTGTGCGCGGAATATTTGGCTGGTAGGCCTCACCGCGGTATAAAATTAAAATTGGTTTCCAACGGGCTTCCCACCCCGACGGTCTATTTCTAGACCAAGGCGGAAGCTGAACGAACTCTCGAGAAGAAATATAGGTCGCCCCGATGAGACCACCAACGCGTCCAGTCCACGTTTGTATTCACAACATCTTATCCATCATTCGGCCACCAGAAATGATTAATCACCGTAACGGGCACACCAATATTATTATTTAATTGTCAAAATTTACATTAAAAATTTTGTGTTAAAGAAAATTATTTTCTGCACCATGTTTGATATCACACATCATAAGAGAAAATACCTAAGCATTTCAGGACAGTTACACGATATTGTCACTACGCATAGTACGCATTATAATTAACGTCAATATTTTTTGTACGATAAGTAGGTAATAATAAAATTGTTTCTATTAGAATATAAACCATCATTTCATCATAGTGTCCATCGATATGTTGTTTTATCCCATTTGAAATATGAATCTCGATAGGGCTCAATATTTACAAATACAGATTAACCAACGCGAGAATAATTATCAGAGTCGACACTGAAATGATTCTGAATACTTCTACTCACGTAGCTCCCATTCACCGAGAATAAAAAACTAGCTGATGGATGCTTGTTTATAACTTAATTTAAAATTATGAGGTAAAAGTCGTTCCTTTCCAGAATTTCCAATTCTGAACGAAGGCCAAAATGTTTTTATTGTGCGGACCCCTCTATAGAACTCCAGAGACAGACACTGGCACTTCAGGTAGAACAAGACCTGCAGTCAGCTTTGTCAAGAATATTCAAAATTTTCAAGTCAGTCGGAATATAAATTACAGCTGAACGGAAATATGAATATATCGTAGAGTAATTATTTCCGCGTTTATTGGGCGCATAAATATTACTGCAAAGTACCTGAAGTATTGCTAGTCTCGCTGACAGTACATTAAACGAGGGACGGACATACACAACATTTCCTTAAGGTTATTCGAAAGTCGGTCGATTGTATTTCTAAGCAGACGGAAAGAAATAGAGACATACGATTGAGGAAGTCCGAAATGCAATGAATAGCTAATTAACTGCGGTACATTAAACCCGAGCAATAGAACTGAGTGAATGTTATCCAGCTTTGAATCTACCGCTACAATAAGTGTGACATGTGCGGTACGGGCCTTGTCACAACCCCCTTATATTTCAAACGGAAAATTAACCGCGGCTTTATTACAGGTCGGATATTTGCATAAGATTTGCATATTGCGCTTTCACAGGATGAGTTGCACGAAGTGACGAAGACTAAAATTGTGAAATTGGTTCAAAAATGGTAATAGCTCCAGAGCCCACACCGCAAATTCAGCTTATTAAACTCTTGTATAATTTCCAAATACTGGATACTGCTCTTAGCACCTGTCTTTTGTTACATGCTCGACAAGTTACTTTATTATTAGAACAGAAAGAGTATAGTATTATGCCATTCGATATAAATAAGTTCGAAGATAGCGCAGCGTTCTCCTAGGCAGTAGGCCAATTTTTATAATTGCTTATAAATTATAGGAAGATATATCGAACCAAAAAACCAGAAAAAGAAACAAGCCCCCAGCGATCCATCTCCATATGTCACAAATATATCGAGATACATATTTATAATGATAATTCAACGTAATATATTTTTTCTTTATTTTGAAGGGACAAAATGATATATTTCAAAGAAAATATTTGATGCAAAATTGAGATAAAATGAATCTTTATTATTCTACCTCATACTATACGGTTTTAAAATGTTATGGATAGGAGGCAGTTGAACTCAGTTGTTACCTCAATAGTTAAATTATTGGAAGTGATGGAAATTGAAGGAAATTTCGAGACTGAATGAAGGAAGGATAAAGTTATCGATTCCATACCTATCCGGCCAAAGCTAGTTTTGGCTTCTCGCCATCGCCAGTAGCATGAATGAGGGGCCTACACCGTCGACTACGATCCACGAATCCTCCCGACAGGTTTCTTAACTTAATTCTTCCACGTAATTAAATGTTTCTGGCCGGCGCACGCCCACTTTGTAAGAACGCCGACGAAACCGGGGACTACAATTGATAATTACGCATGCAAATTAAATTACGAATTAGTTCAAGGACTTGACTTGCCACTATGAGGACTATGTGGCTATCGGGTTGCGATAGTTAGAAACTCAGCAGTAAATTTAATCAATGCCTTTCTGTACATCATGTTCTGCAAGTATAGATTGCGCAATGAATAAAATGGTAGAAGAATAATCTCTTTAACCGTATTTAAAGCTACAGGGACTGTCGGCATCTGAATTTTGGAATCTCTGTTTCGTGTCGAGGCATCGCTTCGCCGTTAAACGCCGTACTTGAACACCTTTAGAGCCGAAGTTATCTGGGGCGGTTGTACTCGGGGATCTAATTTGCTTGGTCTAGCGGCAAGTCCTGTCGGGCTAAGTGGCGTCGGCCAACTACAAATAAACTGAACTGTAGTACAGCGGTGGGAATTCACTGCAGTAAATTAGATCCGATGGGAACGGGGGTGACGTTGCCCTCAAGTAAGCCCCAGGTAATTTCAAACGACCTGGATCCGACCGCGCCTTTACAAAACGTCCCGCCGGCTAAACAAGACGGCTGGCAATCTATACCGAATTAAACACGAAAATGTTTAAAAATCGTAATGGTAAGAAGGCAATGCAACTGGAAATAATATATCCCAATAACGCTTTCAAAGATAGTAACCGAATATTTTTAAAAAATCTTAAATTTTTTGGATATATTTTTATGTAAATGGAAACAATAAAAAATACCCAAATCCAAAGTAATTAATGTGGTTTATAAGTAAGTTGACACTCAGTCTCAGTTGCCCTCGGACAGTAGTAATTAATTCCTATTAAATAACTATAAGCAATAATACAGAGGGTAGAAAATATAATTATTCGGCGGATCATAACACTGGTGTTTAACAGCGCGCTCATTACACGTCATTCGCGTCCATAAAACAGAACCACTATCGTCGGACATATTTCAAAGGCAGAGAGCCACTGCGCTCTCTTAACAGCCCGTTTACAGATTAATTGCCGTTTGTGAATGCCAGAGTGGCGGGAAATGGCCGCACTTGTACAACACAGTGTTTGCAATAATTGAAAACTTGGCCCCTTTAAATTCCGAATGCGTATTCCGCTTGAAAACCCGGTAACGCTACTGCTCGGGGCAGGAATACAAAGGAATATATTACAATAAATGTAACAAAATAGTACGAGGTTGTTTGCCTAAGTATCGGTCAACTTTAATATACTATACGTTATCCTCCTTACATTTCAAATTTATTTGCTTACAGAATTCAAATCATGAAATTGAAGTAACGGTACCGCGCCAGTTATTTGAGTTTAACTACCGTAGATTTCGTGTGTTTCTGTCTCCTCTCGCTGGTTTGGTCTTTTGCTAGACCGGTCAAACCAGCGAGAGGAGACAGAAACACACGAAATCTGCGGTATTCCAACCCCTCGCAGACCACAAAACAGGTATGTTAAACTTGAGTCTAACTGTTCTTTAGACTGGAAACAGGTTGGGGGAGTGGAATTATATATGATTCTGAAACATCATGAATATGCCTATAATGAGAAGTGCAAGTGGTCTTATTTAACTGTCTAGATTAGATTTGGTGGGGGATACAGCCGGGCCGGGGCATGTGGCCCCCTTGGGGGTGGGGGAGGGGAGTGGCATTAATTTTAAACGGTTTTATAACACAAACAGCTGTTTACGGGCCTGCTCCATAAATCTGTACCGGGGCCGAGTCGTTGTTGTTACAGTTAGAGATCATTAAACCGGGCTTTCAAAAGAGGGTGGGAGGCGGGAGGGCCCCGGGTGTAAGTTACAGACAGCGCGCGGTCTTCAGAGCTCGACCCACTAAGTCAACCACTGTCTGTGCACTGCCGACGCATAAAGTCGCCCCCGAGATTATTTACATCGCGGCACCGAGACGCCTCATGAATTTCAACGGCGAAAAAACTCTACGCGACCATAAGACACGATTCTATCTTTTCTTGCAGCCTATAAGATTTCTCGTTGACACTTATTTTTTTTGGCGCGTCCTGGGTTTTGTCGATCCAAAGATTTTCCAAAGATTCTCAGTGTTCAAGACAGCACATTTAAACGGACAAACTCTTCTGAGAAAACGCCTACTTAAGTAACAGTAATAATAATAATAATAATAATAGAAACATATCCACGCAGAAAAATTAGGCTGTAAACCTAAAAAACGAACTGTAAAACGTAACTGTTTCATGTTTTATTATGAAACATTACAGTCCCCTTCTCTACTTTTTTTTAACGAATTAAAGAATTTAGTGCAAGTGGACAGTACTCAATTTCACCCGAGTGCGCTTAAAAAAACAATAGAGGACCAAAATTTATTATTTATTTTTATTACAAATAAATACATCGGGCACATCGCCGTATGTATCTCCTTTGAATGTTCCTCACATTATCCCTATTAATTCAACTTACAGATACAGCGTAACGACAAGCATCAAAATAAAATAATATTCCTATTGTAAATAATTAAAATATACGTAATTACAATTGTTCCTCTATTTTCCAAATAAAACTCTCTTCAAATCCCCCTTGAACTACTCTATCCCTCTAATCATTTCTTTTCTATGCACAAATCTTTTTTCTCCCATTCTTTCCTTTTGAGCTCACAAAAATCCGCGCGATCAGAGTTGAAAAATAAAAATGAAAAACGGAGCTCCTCTAATTACGAATTAATTCGGGCATGTAGTTTTCTCAAAGGGTGAGATGAGGGGTTGAGATAGGCTTAAAACAATCCATGTTTTATTCGGCCGGGACAAACTTGGGCCGGCGGTCAATAGTTCACCGGGTCCCAATTAAAAGCCCGTGATAAGCATAATTAGAAGCAGGCAACCCTAGTTTTCAATTAACTTTGATCTGAATCAACCGTGAGTTCAGTCTACCGAAAAACTGTTATTATCTCTCTTATAGGTCAAACGCCTATTGAAACAGATTTATACAAAACCTGAATGTTAAATCGGATACATATTTTAAACAAATGAAAGGTGTTTTTCAGGACATGTTTCGGTAAATGGAACTACAATAATATTTTTTATTGAAGCTGATTACAAAAATTAGCTATATTAAGCAAAATTCTAATATTTCCTTATAGCTCATTCCAAGTATGCTTTCATAGATCCATTTTTCGCTGCCTTAAGCATTCCATCTTTTAAAGACCAGTTTGTGGGAGATTAAATGTTAGACTAATTTTCTGCCGAAATATTCAGAATTCTGTTATTATAAAATAAATGCCGCAAATGGACCAATTAAGGCGCCGGTTTAAAAATGCTAAGAAGAGCTTTTCTTTCATATTTCGGTCCTGAATTATTATGTCGGTTGAGTTTAAGATAGGAGTGAAGAGAGAACACTCCACTCGAGGCTACATCTCCGGGGCCCACACCAATCAAGATGAATGCTCGCCACTCGACCAAACAGAAAGCGAAGACAAATTGAAGCCGCGCGGAAAAAAAATAACAAGAAAGGTAAATAGAAAATATGAAACGACGGGTCTGCTCCGGTCGGCGGCACCGCTTTGATGATGATGATGAGTACGAGTACGAGTACGAGGATGTTGAACGAAACATCCAACACCTACATAAATAATAAAACACGTGTCCCTGCCATTAAGCGGCCCTGTCTTCACTCCCACTCACGCCCACTCATCCCGTATCACTTCTAATAATAAATAAATAGCCGTATCCATAAAATATAGTCATAAATGATACGTTAATTCATTTGCCAAATATATCACGATACCATAAATGGTACTTAAATTTTAAGATGATAATACCGTACTTTTAGTCTGTTCCTAGAAATAATTTTTAATAAATAAAATATCGGGTGATTCGACAATGTAAATGAAAATGTAAAAAAATTGTTCGCTTAAAAGTTTCGAAGGGTCCGAACTGTTGTAGCAGTTCACGCTTTCGAGACACAGCTTATCCTATCACGCAATCTGCTGAGCTTATAGATCACAGCTTAAACTATTAAGAATACGTATTTTATAATACAATGTTGGCAGATTTTTCGTCGGCAGCCGTCTTCATAACTGACGGAATTCTACTAGTCTAGGGAAAAAGTTACGAGGTTTAAGTATCAATTTTTTCTTCTTTTATTCTTTCGTTTTCGGTTTTTTTTAAGTTTAGAAGCGCTCAGCGTCGGAACTTAACCCGGCCGTCGGAAGCCGCGGGCCGGGGGAAAATAGGCCTGGAAATTAGCGACAACTTTCGTCGGGAAAAAAACCAATTATGCCGGGCCGATAGAACATTTTCCTCCGAGCGGAAGGTGCATCTCCTATTGGGCGGAGGGGGGAAGCGCCGGCAGAAAGCGTGAAAAACCGTGGAATTTTCACAACTGTCTGAGAGGGGAGACCCGGAGAAGACGGCTGGGGGCGGGGGCATACGCGGCTATAAATATATTAGCCGACGCCTTATCTCGAAGAGCGGCCTCCTCTTTTTACTGTTTCAACCCCCGGAACAACCCCCGTGGGAAGTACAAGTGTTCCCCTTTAACGTTCTCCCTTAAAGATTTCCGCACCAACTGGCACCAGTTTTTTCTTCTTTCTCTCTTTTTTTGTTTTATACTTTTTCTCCTATCTCGGTGCTGAACGGGGGCGACACCCAGAATAAACAGCTAAGGGATTATTGCTGTACTTCTTGTCCTTTCTTCTACCCTACCTTCTCTTCCTTTTTTTTAAACGTCTTTAAGCTTTTTTCCATCCCCCTAATTCCATTGAACCCTTCCAGACTATAGATGCGGGTTGTTCTTATATAATATAAACACTTAAGTAGAAATATTTATATACGATCTTACTGATATCTTTCATAAAATTATCGCGAACAGATAGAATAACCATGACACGTAATATTGTTCATTGAATGTTTTTTTAATTTACATCAACACTAAAATTTTTTAAAGAACGAAATTCAAATACAAAAAGATGTATAATGTTGGTATTCCAAATCCTAGAGGAGCACCAAATAGGTATAATAAATTAATATAAACAAACCTCCCTTATAATAGAAATTACTTCTCTATCGTCCCCGAAACAAGAACTTTTTTAAATTCTGATTAACTATCTGTTCACTAAACTGCAAGAATATGACAAGTAAACACGAAATATAAGTCACTGGTCATTTCCCTGTACTACTCGGAGAATTAGAATAAGAAATGAATACGGATATTATTCAATGACCGATGAGGGGTGGAATGAGGAAATGTAAATGCGAAAATATAAGATGATAAACAAAGTCGTTCATGTTTGCCGCATTTCAATCTGCTAAGCGCAGCCGTATTTCATTCGGCAAATTTAATTGTTATTACTCCAATGTACCTGTTGTTTCCTTCGGCTTAGGCCGATACAAATGTGCCCCTGGATTTTATGCGATAACACCGGTTACTACACGAGTGCAAATCGTAAAAATGCAACACGGCGAACAGGAACTATAGTTTAAGCGCATGACATGCAAATGCGTTAGTGACACAGAAGGCGTTGCACTTTCATTGGTTCACCAGCCCGTGCACATTCTCTACCTCCTGATTCACTCTGAAATGTCACTACCGCGGCAAATCCCAGGAAGGGATATCGATAATAATCGCGTAGGGGGAAAAATTATTTTCCATATTCCATTTCCTGGCGGACCAAATACGGGCAAATGAATCCCTTTTCCAAGTTCACGTCTCAAGTACGCGCCATGCAAATGCGCCTAGAGACGCATAATTGCGACCGACGTCCCGAGAATAAACCGGGGAGTGATACGCATAGTTAATGCTTCAATGATGAAAAAATTGACCGAAAAAGGAGAAAAAAGCGCAGAACAAAAAGGGAATGGAGGAACTGAAGGCAAGTTCGCACCGAGATTAATGATGGCTCCACGGCTCGGCGCCCGCCCACGCCAAACAGCGATGTGATATATTAAATCTGACGAGTGATCCGACTTCCGAAGGTTTTTCCGTTCGGCTTTTCCACATAACGACCCCGGTGCAAATTTCCCTTCCAGTACACTCGGTCCTGGCGTTGAATCATTGAGAGGGCAATGATTCATCCCGAGACAACCGGTTTAAAGGACCTCGAGACCTTATTCTCGACAAAACTGCCCCCGAATAAATTCATAATTATATCAAATTTGATGTTCAGACGTTTGGGAGACTGGAGATATTTGAAGTGCAATTATGCACTTGAATATAGGCTCTTTGTCCAATTTGATTCAACATGGCAATTGTTTGGTCTTAGATAAGCTAAACCAACTCCAGTATCAGCAACGTTCAGGTGCTATGAGGATGTACCTCACTATTATATTTACCGGATGGTACTGACGATGGACAGGAGGTTTGTTTAAACCTGTTTATCATTTAATCTGCCCATATAGAATTTATTCATAGTACCGCCACTAAGCTCTAGTATATTTTCACTTTACAAAACTCTACATTGAAGGTAATCCTTGCGCAATTTTTGGAATTATTGACGCTGGAGTACATTAAACATTTTCTCCGACTAAATTCACAATAGAAGGCGATTTACGCCTCTCGAGTCTCGAGGGGGAAGCGATAATCGAGGTCTGGTAAAAGGGAAGACCGAGAACACATCTCAGCTCTTTTAGATTGTGGTTTGCCTCAGCGGCGAATAAAACGTTTCCTCCGCGGTTCAATAAGGATTTTATCGGCCTTTCAGTCAGTAAAGGACAAAACTCATCGACTGTCTCGTACAACTCCGATTACGGATCTGTGATTTGAAATGAAGCCGGGTGGGGGCAGAAAAAGGGCGGTATGAAATTAAAGTAAGGTGCCCCAACAAACAGTAATGGGGCACAATTGTGTAAATCCTGGACTCGGCGATATTCCAACGTGTCCAGCTTAATGTGGAAGTTGGCCTTCCTTTCTCCTTTCCCACGAAGATCAGGGTTCTCCCTACACCAAGGTTTCCAGGTTTTATTATTTTATTAGGTTATCCGAATTAATAATCTCCTTAATGGGGGATATTGCTTCCTCCTTGTTCGCCCCTCGCTAGTACAATAAATAAACATTTTGTTTCTCACTGCCTTTTGAGTAATCATAAACGACTCGGTATTCATATAAGTGAAACGAAAAACGAGTAACTTTAATAACTTTCCTAGTTTTAAAAATCTGAATATTTAACAACTTCGAGTTAAATACAAATTCATTCAAACTGGAATTCCTAAGAAAAATAAGTTCGTGATTTGGTATCTACACATCCAAATTGCAATTGTCAATTCAACACATCCAGAATTGAAGATTAAAAATATTTAAAACGTGCAAACGATAGCAGTTGCATTTTGAACGAGTTATATTATTACGAAGTTTTAATAATGTTAAAAAAGATCCAAGCCTATAAGACCTATTTCAGTTCTCTATTTTAAATAAAACAGTTTACCACCACCAGTGCAACCCCAGAAGTAAATCAATTACTCCCGAAATTTCATAACAACCTTATCGAATATATAAGTAAATATCAAACTGGACTTCAGAGTGGTTCAAAGCAATCAAATTAACGAATTTTACGTACCGATAACTCGAAAGGCCGGAGAATTCCAAATAACGTTTCGAAACCTGCCGTTTATTTACAAAATGTATTATATAAAACCATTTAAACGATAGGAATCTCGCAAAATGAATACGCCTTTCGCTACGGTGGGCGGAAATTCGCGGAAAGTTTGGATTTCTGGCGGGGGTATCGCGGCGGATCGGCAATTAGCGTCAGCAAGTAATGTGATTAGCGTAATTGGGCTGTCTGAATTACAAGTTTGGGGGACACCGGGCTAAAACCGATAATCGAATATTACGAAAATTCTTCCAGTTATTATTGCTTTAACCCCTCGTGCGCAACTTTTGAACGTGTCTCTCGATTCGCCGAATTTTAGGCGGCCACCGAGGTAATTTGAAATTGCCGTTTTAACGATTTCGTATTTGCCGGGAGAAGATTCCGTATCGATTTCATCATTTTCAGTCAATCGGGAATTTTTAAATTACGGCCAATCTATGAGTTCCGTGCTGGGCCTTTTTATAATGTGTAGGGCGAAAAAAAGTTTCCCCCGCCCTGTTTTGTTTGGGGCGGGGGCAAACAGGGACGAGTTTGTTCGAGAGGTGGAAAACAAACAAAGGTGGGGCGGGGGGTGTCTGAGTTTGCCCAGCGGCTCTTCGCCTTTCCCATTGTTTACGGATTCACAAACAGCGGGCCGCCGATAATTCCCCGTCCACGGCCGAGGGGGAAATGGGCGCTTCGCATAAAAATACCCCGCCGAAGCGACCATCAAGTTCTCGAGCCCTTAAAAGCCCCCACAGCCGATGGATGGAGATTCTGCACACCGAGTTCGTAGAGGACTAACAATTCGTGGAAAAGCTGCGCTCTGTGGCGCCGCTCGTGGGAAGCACTAACAGCATGCCAAAATGAACATATTTTCACAAAACATTCATTTTTCTTAATTATTTTTTTACGACTCTATAAGTACAAGTGACTTATTATTAAAGTGTTTAATACGTAAGTGATAAAAAGTGTAAGACGCAGTAAGTAGAAACAAGAAAAAAGTGGTGAAAATTGAGGCATAATTCACTGAACATACTTAAGAAAAAGGCGCAATTGCAACAGATGCGTTCGTAACGGGCACAAATCTCGCGTTACCGCCGTGATCCTCTGCAAGGCGCAGAGCTTATCATTATTATGCAGGCGAAGGAATCATTTTTATTGGCCCACAATCAATTCATTCAAGTCTAATAAGATTAAATCGGTGGCGATAAAATAGCGGTTTTATGGGGCGGCTCCATTACATTCAACGGCGTTTAATCGGACAGTCAAATGGATAGCACTAGCTGGGGGCAGTCTTTATGTCACTAATTTAAGTTGAACCTTATGGGGCCCCATTTCGGAGGACATAGTGAAGCCTGAAGCCCGGTTACGCAACAGTCGTAAATGCGGCGGGACTCAAACGATATACTGTGATCTTAATGTTACTTGGACTTTACTCCGAACCGCCTGCCCCATCTATTGCATCAAACGGAACGCGCGATATAAGAACAACAGAAAAATAAAAAACCTGCTATTTTCAAACGTAACAGTTTTAGATTTATGGATTGGGGGGTATTTGAATTCTGTAAATAATGTTTTAAAAATACAATGTGGGCTCAGTCAATTTTATCATAAAAGATATAAATTTACTCAGATGATGTAAGAAAGTTGGGTAGGTAACACTATATATCCTGACGCTGTAACGATTATCTTACTGAAAAATGAATAGCATCCACAACTATGGTTGATAGGCCAATATTATGTCTGATCTTGGAACGAGGTCAGTCCAATCCCGAAAGTTCTAGACGCATATCCACAATTTTATATCTAGAGTCAGATTAGATCTGGAGATATACGGGCGGACAAATCTGTTGAGAGTTGTAGCGGACTAGGGCTCTCTAGGGGATTACATTTCTCTATGCCCGTTCGAAAGCAGGACAGGGAGCCCGGGACCGAATTCACTGTCCTCCATTTGTTAAACAGGGCGTCGACAAATGAAGGCCCTCCCAGTTAGCCCGCTCTGTGAAAAATCGAAATCGGCCTTTCCACGAAACACTAAAGACCGAAATTTATTCTCGGAACGCAGCCATTAATACGCATTAGACACGTTGTGAAGAGAAAACCCCCAAGTACCAACATCCGAAAGACAAGAAAAATGCATGTTTTTATGAGCCTGATAAAATTACATTCCTGTGTTGTCTGATGGCCGATATAACGTAGCGAAACAGATACGTAGTAAACCAGTCCAATAGTTACGGTAGGAACGCTTTAATTCTAGAATAATTCATTAATAAAATAAATCACTCCTTATAAAAAATATTCATATAAATTAAAAATAACTAATAATAGACAGTAGGTTTGTAATATTATCGGACAAGAAACAAATGTATTTAACCGCGGGAACAACAAATTATTTTAAGGATTCTAAATATATATGCGCAGAAATAATTAATGTCCGTACTCCGTGCATTTTGGCCGATAAACTGTTACTTTTTTGTTCCGCCAATAAGCCGAAGCCAAACAGTGAGGAGGGAGAGTTTGGCTCCGAATCTCATTTAAGGGTTGGCGGACTCTCATTAAATTCATTAAATTTGTATTGAAGGGAGGGGGGGGGTGGTGGCGGCGGCGGTGAAGATCTGAGGGTGAGCGCCGGGTGCCCAATTTGCACACAGATTGGTTTCCAATCTGGGGCAGGTACTTGGCCCATTTCATTTAGCCACTTGCCGAGCGGGGGAGGACCCGAAAAGGCTGAAAGCCTCTTCCGCCTACTCGGGATTCGAATCAACCACTTTTCGGTATATTCCGGCCGGCGTTTGCTATAAATTATTCATCCGGCGCTCGGCTAATAAACAAATGAATAATAACTAGATTTTATGTATCCTCGCGCACGTCAGAAATATTCGTGTAGTGTCAAGTAAAACATAAGGAATAATTACTTCCGCTCTACTAGTACGGTGATTATATTCCGAATGACTGCGACTAATTAATGTAAAACTCCATCCTCCTGTATTGCTTATTAAATACCTGACATTAAAAGTATACAATCGTTATTATAAAAAATGATTGGAAAATCGAAACAAATGAATGATAAAATTCCGTTATGGGAATAAGTTGACTGTATAATACGCATAATACACATTAACAGGCATTAATAGGTTCAGTATGACCGAACACTTTGTTCTGCTTCTAGTGTCGGTTAGGTGTTTCATTAAACCGGATAAGACTTGTTCCGAAAAATTTCCGCGCCCTTGAAGGTAGACGGAAATTGGATCGGGGAGAAATGCGCCGTAAAATAAATAATGGGCTACACAAAACGGCAGGCAAACCCCCCGGCGGGGCAATTTGTCCTTTAATCTACCCCCGACGCCGCGTTTTTGGGACTCCTTTAAAAAAAAAAAAGCGGGGAGGGGCTGAAAAAATGTTAATCCCCTGTGCGGCCACACGTGGCAACAGAACGGATTACCGCCGGCCGGGGATTGATATTTACGATTGGGACCAGGAACCGCGACGAGAGGCCGCCTCTCATCCCCCTCCCAAACGGTATCGTCCCGGGAGCGGAACGCGCCACTCGCTTGATTTACATACGAATGGCCGATATTTTATATCGACTCACTGCCAGGGTAAATCCCCTCCTCGCCCCGCACCCGGTCCGACCTCTAATCTCGTTCATCCGAGATAAACTCAGACTTTACATCGAAAATATATACTGTATAATTATTTACTCAGCCTTTGATATTTACCAGTAAGAGTGACAGCCAGCGTCCCTATGATCTATTCCTTCCCTTAAGTATAATCGAGCTAAGGCATAGTTACATTAAACTATACATATATTAAATATACAATTCTTCTTTTGCGATACCGATCTTGCACTTTGAGTTTCGATTGCTGTTCAGAGCCGGCGCCGTCTGTTAATTATTTTTGGAACCTGATTCGGCGCTAAATGTTGAGTACGATTGGGAACATCGGTCGACCGTAAGTATCCGAATTGGTGGCGGGTGTTATTTTTCAAAAGGTTCTTTTTTCTCCCGACAACCTGGATGCTGATTGATAGGAGTCACGTGTCTGTTGACGGAACCCCCGTCCGGAGGGGATTGTCCCGGATGTTGTGGATGAGCGGGTCCCATCCGACTTCCTCCGGGGACGGTGAAAATATCCGATATTTGTATTTTTAAAACGGGCACCCAAATAAACCGTCTGCCTTCCCGCCACCGGCGACAGAGACGGGCCTCACAGACGTTACGAGTGTGAAGTATGGCGCTCTCACCACTCCATTTGCAGGGGGCTATAAACTAATTCGTTGGGAGGATATAAAGCGAACCTCAATTTAAATGTAATTTAGCGATATGCCATCGAAGAAATAGACTGGAATAGTGTTCTCCAAATTTCCACTAGTCTGGTTAATGTTCTTTTTGTATTTCTATATATTTCAAACAATGAAGTTTTCAACTGCTAGGACGTTAATCGAATTTTTTAAGCAAACCAATAGCAAGTGCAATAAAATAATGTTTAAATCCTGGAACAATAATGAAAGCAGGTAGTAACTGTCCAGTCCACCTAACGGACATATAAAATTGAAGTATCAAGGCGCAGATTTCATACAGTGACAAGACCTGTTAGCAATTCTCCGTTTCAATTAATACTACGTTATTGCAATATCTCAGAAGTACTAATTACAGCAACTTACGGGACATTTCCTAGTAGGCCTACTTGTCCTCGCTATCGAATATTGGCTGGCTGGCATTAACTTTCAACTGTCGGTAAAATATTGAAATTCACTCAGAACGATCCTATCGGGGAAAAGGACCAGTTGCAGAGAGATTAATCTCAAGGCGAAGCGCGTTTAAGATTTAACATTCCTCGCCTTCCACGGGGCCGCAATTAAAGTTTTACCTCCGATTAAATTGCCCGCCCGCCCCCCTCCCACCGTTCGGATCGAGGAAGAGGTAAGAAATGTAACCGGCCCCCGGGACAATAAATAATAGAAATGCTGCGTGAAACCAAAGGCAATTTCAGGGCTCGGCTATCGTTTCCAATAATCGGGGACCCCGCCCGTTTCCCCGGTTGGGAAAGGCGTTTTGCCCTGACTTTTCCGTTTTGATGACGTTTGACAAGACCCAACTGACTGTGTTCAGTGAGTCACAGTGTTCATCACCTCGTCTGCAATTAACTTATGCTATTTCAATCGGGACCCAAATAAGGGGAATTGCGGAAGTATAACAATTGTGGAAGATATAGTTATACTAGTTGTACTATAGCAATGCTGAATATTTGGTTAAAATAAATCTTTAAAAATTGAACAACCGTCCAACAACTCGAGGTAGACGAGTAGTTGGTCATACGAATTATGCAAATCGGCATAGTCTTCTCTGTAATCTTAAATACAGCCGAAAAAAGAACAGAAACCGGGAACAGGAAATATCTAATTCGTGCGTTAGGAAAACAATGCGGAGGGAACAATACGGAATTAGCCTGCTCACATGAACGGTATAATTTTCGTCATTAGTTTTGAAATATCCGGTACAGTCGGAACGCGGTAAAATGGTACCGGGTATGAAGAAGAGGCAGATCAAATATAAATATAGTGGTCCTTGAATAGATACTGTCTAACTTTTGAATTTAATAATATCGTCGTTGCGCATTCTAATAATTTAATATTAAAGGTATTTTAGCTGAAAAAACGTATTTAATAACTACCAAACTATAAATTGGGACTACAAAAGTTTTGACCTAAAATATAAACGAATTCAGAAATGAATACTTCACTTGCAATGTTTTACTTTTGTTTTGAATTCATTGTGTTTGTGACGGATTTTCAATTTTCTCTTATATCCGATACTTAGTCCTTTCCGCCCGAGTGTATTAATTTAAGGGAGTTGTTTGTGATCTCCGCTTCGCGGCCGAATCGGATGATGTGGTTTGAGCCTGTGGTCGGTCAGTTTGATTGTGTACTATTATATTTTATAGCTTTTATGTGTCCATTGAACCTACCCGATATTTCAGACTGGTGCACACCTCAAACTCAATTCTCCGCCCGTCGAAATACCAAATATTTTGATTCAAGTACCAGATTGTTCTTTCCAATCCCCCCTTTTTGATATGCTATAATACTATAGTTCTTAATTCGGAACAAATGAAATATATAGCGGAATTAGATAGGTAATAATATTGTTTTTAAGGGACTTACCATTCCGTGACAGAGGTTGACAACAACCGAGGATTTGGGGTCGCCCCTAACAGTCCCCGTGTAGAAGCATCCGTCGGTCTTAAGCCCCAGGGGCTCCTCCACCGTCCTATTCTCCCAGACGTGTGTGAACTGGAATAATACAATAAATACAAAATTAATTAAAAATATACAGCCGATTTCAGCTGGTACAAAATTATGATTAAACTTCAGCTACGACGAGTTTGAATTTCATTGAAAAGCAGTTGTTATTTTGTAGTAATGTATAGTAATAAAAACTATAATAATAATAGCCATAGAATCTAATGCCACACATTACTGAGAAGAATGAAGCTCATTCGGATTAGAGTATTTTCCATCCCCGGAACTATTTAGAGTGCTCATATTTTATTTTCGAGAAGAAATCGAGATTTTCAGTGAAGTTTGTGACGCAGTGGGGATTGGGGGATTCGCAAATAAGGGTAATTCTTTTCCTTCAGTTCATTTTTCCAGTTTTACCTTTGTTCTCGACTGGGGTACACACGCTGCCGTGTGTAATTTACGGCTGGAAAGATACTGGAACGGAGAGAAGGTAAATAGAGAGAAAGAGGAGATAAATAGCGGGATGGATAAATAAAGATACGGGGCCGGGCTTTGGAGTGGGCTTTGTTGACCGGTCGCGGCCTTCGCCGCCAGCCACCGGGCTTCCCTTTCACTGCCCGGTTCTCACTTTACACAATATCCCTCCTCCCTCCTCTATCCCTCCCTTCGCACACACGGACACGCGTGGACACCGATATTTTTAGCAGCGCTGCGACACCGCAGAATCCGAAATTAGCAGTAAACCTATAAAGGAGCCGGGTTACATCAGCCAAACAGATGTAAACACTGACTCAATCGATCCGCTCGACAAACGCCAGTTTAACCAAACTTTCTTTAAACAAAACGTCAACCTAATTCCTGTAAGGCCATAAAAAAAGAGACAATAATTTCCTTAAAAATAATTTACGTACCGATACAAAATCCTGGCTAAAATATTAGGCCTTAATTTTTTTTTAGTTCACTTTCAAACTATAGCAAAACTATTCCTCTTGTAATAATCGTTTTGGTGATATATTAGATGAAAATAAAATTATATTTTGAACATGACTATCAACATGATAGTCAATAATGTCATTCTGCCACAGCTATTCAATGAAAATGGTTCGACGACATGCTTCAGGGTTTTTCAACAATTTCACTCCACTTTGGACAGTATATTTATTTTATTACCTCCGCCAGCCCATTCTTAACGGTGAATAGCCCATTATATTTGATAAAAAGAACGGATAGTCGTTCTATTTCCGTTTGTCGGGGGAGCGGAAAAAGTTGGGTTAATTGCAACGGATGTACGGTGCCGGGGGCTCGTTAGTCGCGGCTGTTAAGTTCGTTCCCAATATTTATAGTCGCGCCTTCCAGTCCCGGCCCTTGTACAAAAACTCATTGCCGACAAAACACACACACACACGGAGGTATTAGTAAAGGGTCCTAATTTATCGTAAAGGGGGACCTTACAAGCTTTTCGAGCTCGTATCGCGCAGGCACGACGGGAACGAGCGGGGCCAAATCGCGGTATAATACTCGACGACTGGCTAATACTCGCTAGTATTTTCAGTGCCAAACGAGCCCGAAAAACCACCCCCGGCGGCGCTGAAAATCCAGGCCAATTGGTACCGTGGGCGGGGCCCGCGTTTCATAAACGGGGGTACTTATGCATATTAGTTTATTTTAATTCTGATCAGGTTACAAAAAAAAGCGACTTTCTTTTGGCACTGGACCATATTTCGAGGGGCCAGAAAAGAGAATCATTCATATTTCGAGACTGGAGATAATCTTGGAAACCTATTTCGGAGACTTTGACTTTCACAGTATATCATACCCGACGTACGTTATCATGGATTATAAAATAAACATACAAATAATCGGAAATTTGTCGATCCATAAAGAGATAAAATTGATAGGCGGATTCGAAACGTAAAATAATCAATTTAATTTTGTCTGATTTGGCATTTTATCAAGGGGAGTAAATTACCTGAAGCTTTAACGTATCTAGATAACGAGTATCAAGCCCCCAATCTGTTAGACGGCCCAAATTCTTACTTTTAAGAATAATATAAACTTTTATTCGTTATGCCACATTATATTCTAAAAAAAACAAGAAAGATATTCTTTTTTAATCTGTTGCAACTCTGCAAAGCCCAAATAGAAAAATTAAAAAAATAATTGGGCATAATCTGTTATAGGTCGAATTAACTAGGAGATTAGATGTGGAAGACATTCACTTAGCGGTTATTTTATCTCAGGGTCATAGCTACCACTCTAGGAACTAATTATGAGAAAATTTATTTATTTTCTAAGCCACAATTCCTGAAATAGGTCATAGGGGGCCCGGTGTTAATGCCATTTATTTTAAAATATCATATAAAACATCGATAACAGAAAAAGTAATAAAAAAAACCCACAAATTAGTGCTTTCACCGATAAGTGGATGGCTTAAAGGTCAACAAGCCTCGAAAGTAATAAATCACAAATATTGTGGCATTGCGGCAATTACTCAGATTGGGCAGTCTTCACGCTCGAATGGGCCGAAAGCATTAATCCAAGCTTTTGATATTAAATCAAAAGTATTTAAGAATTATTCAGTCTTTATATTTGATTTTACATTCCCAGAAAGATACAGAAATTCGTCTTGAATACGACTTAACTCCGGACTTCTGGCCCGGTGCTCCATTCTGGTCTCACTTCCCAAGGGTTTCAAAGTTTTTTATTACAAATGCTGTGCAATTTTTTTATTTCGGCTAATAGAAATGAACCACAACCTATTTTGTATGCATCAATAATGTACAAGAATGTACACAAAGTTTAATTTGAACAGGCGAAAAATTAAAAATAAAGTAACAAAATATTTAATATTCAATGTTATTATACTATCATTATATCATTGTTATTATATCATATTATTAGTTACTATAATTTTGTTCTAGCTCAAGGGGTAATAATAGGCGGCTTGGGGAAGGCCCTCGGGACGTCAAAGGAATACCACGGCGTTTCCATTATGGTAGTTTCGGCCGGGGAGAGTTCACCCCGGGCTAACTTAGTTTATATTTGAGGGCGGACACTGGGGCCATTAGGGCCGGCTCCTAACCGATTATGTTGGATCCTTTCGGGCAATATTGGACAGCTTTGCTCGTCTTGGAACTGTAAGTAATAGCGATTCGAAGGAAGCAGGGTGGAAGGGGGCGATCCACTGACTTCGGAGAAGTGGATTAAGGTTTTCCCTCTGCGAGGTTCCTCCTACCGCCAGTAGACAACGCGAACGGCCCCACGATCTAGTAGATGCACGATGAAGCGGATAAATTTGTTCAGAAATAAACGTTAAAGAACTAGTCGCTACGCAGGATTGTGGGCCAAACTATCGCATTCCAACCAGAAGAGAGAATTAACAAAAAACCAGGAACGTCTCGGGACAGTTGCAGTTCTTGATAACGAAGTTGGAATTTACTGGACAAAATATGTTTTAAATTTAATTTACCTCCGTCCCGCCCTCAATACCTATTACATACCTCGACACCATTACAAGTCATGGAGTAGTACTGTCATGAAGTAGATCGTGTCAACAACTAATTGAAATGTCCACTCGGACCTCTCGTTGAGGTAACGTGCTAAATCCGCATTACTCCAGCACTGTTCGCACCGTGCAAATATAACAATTGCAAAATTCTAGGCGTGTCGCCTCCGGTTAATGTCTTCGGACCCCGATTCGTTCTAACGGGGAAGGGCTTACGACACCCACCCGACCTAGGATAACTTATTGTACAAACTAAGTGTGTTAGATACCGGACAATATGAAATATATAACAATGAACGACGGGACGCAATACTCGTGCACTGTTCAACAACAATCATGGTTCGAGCCGTGCATACCTCAATGAGTCCGGTAAATCAAACGGAACAGCACCATTTATAATGGCCGGCTGTGTTTAGAGAATTTTAACCGGCGTTAAATATCGGCGAAATGTGTTGGGCGAGATAAAAACACCATTTCCAACATCAGATTATATCAGGACATTAGCAAGGAGGGTGGAAATTATAAGCACAGATAGCCGAAGAATGAAGTACAGTGATATCTTAATAAATATAAAAAGAAATGTTTTCAGTTGCAAAACACTTTGCGCTAATGTTCAATGAGTGTTTTATGGCGAGTTTTGCGCTATAAAAGCTGCGTTGGAGCGTTACGACTGACATTGTAGCATATTTTTATCAGAAACGAACATTCTATACCTATTAATATTTATGATTTAACTACATGAAGCACCAGGCCTTATAATATATCAATTATGAACGATCCATTTCGGGTTTACTTCGACAGGAAATATTTATTAAAATTTTTTTTAACTTTCACATCTCAAAAAAAACCGTTGTACCGCCTTCTGCTAACTGAAGACGATAATTTAATTTTTTGCATACCTTTAATTATTTTGTGCAACTTTTAAAATGGAATTTTTAAAGACTGTTTTATCAGCCACAATCAATCCGCCAGTCAAATGAAATTTTAAAATCGAATCTTCGACGATTCCGAATATTCCTTCCTGCGTCGATGGGCGCAAACGTTAATGGTACACCCTTAAATTGTTATCGGAACAGACCGAATGGACGGAGTAATCGTTCTGTCGAAATAAGATGTGTTAAATCTTCAGGGCGGAGCGTGATTAATGGGGCCAACTTAGTTGGTGGGGTGAGGGGGCCTGTAATATATTGAGAGTACGGCGAACACGGTAGGCAGTACCGCACAACTCCCGAGCACAACTGTCCGGGCATACACTCCGCCTATCAATTAGTTGCCCTGCTCCCCTCCCCCCGCTCTACCGTCAACAAACAAGTTCACAACATTCTAATTAACCCTACTCAACAACAATAATTAATAATCCCCCCCCTCTGTCCCAATCATCTGTTCACACTCTGACGCGAATTTATAGTTCACGAATAATTTCACTATAATAAAATCGCCCGCTACCACAAAATGCCAGTAATTATTGTAATTGCTGTTCATATTAATACCATCATAATTTAACGACTAAATGAACTATTTAGAGAAAATTAACAGATTGGGAAAACTGGAATTTTGAAACTGAAAGTACCCAAAAGTATAACTCGTTATATAGACGAAAAATTTCGTCAAAATATTTTCAAAGAATATCCCTTGTGAACGATTATGAATTTATTTTGACGTGAAGCTCCGATAATGTGATGGTGTAATTATTTGCAACAAAATCCGGCTTAATTTTGAAAACTAATAGGGAAACCAAGACGTTTCTTGGTAATTGAATATAAATGATCAAAGACATACCTTAATGTTGGGTACGACGAAATTGTGACCGTGCGCCAGCTCCAGGTGGAAGGTTTTGCCGAAGGCGGTGAACTCGTACTGGGGATGGGGATCCCAGATAGTCGCCATTTTCTGCCTGAAGTGCCCCGAGTGATGCCTCATCACAGGCTCCTCACCCGCTGGAAACGAAAAAGGAATAAAGTTAAATAATTTCGTGGCTTAATTATTATGATTTATTTAAATCTTGAGTAATTCGCAAATCTTAGCTGCTCATCATTTCTGCGAAGAGAGAAGTAATAAATATTACATCAGAAGTAAAAAGTAACAGAACGTGGGGGTATCGAAACAAGGTCAACAAAAGGAAATATAATTTAAACAAAACCGTGGTACATTTCACCCACAGATACAAAGCTAAACCGCATAAAAATCGAATTATACTATTCCGTAGATTTCAGTAACATATTTTTTATGTTCAAGTATGTTGGCCGTGTATTCCATGAAATATTACCCTTTAGTTTCATGTTTCGGAGTTTTCCTAAAACGTATTTATAAATTTCTACATAGTGAACATCTCAAGACTGTTTGTTTGCTCCAAATGATATATCCCAATAATACTAGGTTGAATAAGGTCCAATTAAGATTTAAACTATCCCTTATTGTCTGTGGACTGATGTATTTAGAATCGAATTTGTTTACACTAGTTTAGATGTTATTTATGCTCTGACGACAATGCAAATTATCTGATAATTGTCAAACCGTCGGTATGAACCGCGAAAATAAATATTTCAGTTTTTAAGACGTAAAGAAAGAGGAATGTTTCTCTGGAAGTGTCAGTCTATAAAATGTTATTTGATCAATATTCCAAAATAAAAGGGTAAACGTGCCCGAGGCCGGGATAACAAATCAAATTCAACTTAACGCAGGCTAAGCGCTTTTACATACACGCACGCACAATTAAATTGATCGGAACGTTCGTTTGATGTGAAAGGCAATGAAGGGGGCAACCTTTTGAACCGAGAGGCCGACACAAAGACTGTTACGACACCGGCCGGCTCCCGACGATAAATTATAGATTGCCAAGCGATGTAGCAAAAGACAAGGTTGAAGCCTGAAAAAGATAAATGTAGCGGCCAACTTCATTATATTTTATCTCGGGCGGAACAACTCCCAACTTTCGACTCGGCTACGTTCGGGCCTGCCGAGCTTCTAATAGAAATGTATTTCATTAAAAGTTGTCCACGAGATATAAATCACGGCCGGGACCGATGACTTTATTTAATTCTCCGTTTCGCCATTCCGTATTTGTTTATTCCCAGCTTAAACGGCCCAGTATTTTCGCCCCTTCTAATTTACCGGTCGCGCCACGGAGTCGGGGCCGTATTTTGCCCGGTCTATTTATCACGATACATTTTTGGAGCTGTAAAATAGAAATACGTTTTGAACAAAAACCTCGAATATTTTGATCACATAAATGAGACTCACATATGTATATGTGTATATATGAACACAGCGCGACCGTGCCAATTCATTGTATTAATAAACTGCGAATGCGAAATTATAAATTAGAGGGAAATATTTTTCGCTGGAAACTTAGTACACTCCTACACTAATTTTGTTGACGTTATCTCAATGGAGGTATGGACAACAGACATACGTAGGCGCCTCATTAATCGACTGACGATATTCAACTTACGCAACTCAGAACCCAATAGGATTAAAAAATAAATAAAAATAAAAGTTGAGTGCAGTTTTTCGACATATCTAACAAAAACTGTCCTTACTTTTTAATAAAATAGAAAGTAGTTAATATAACCAAACCCACCACGTAAGGGTTGGAATCCGTTCTGCGGTAGTAATCCGATATTCCTGGAATTACAGGAGCGTGTCGGGCCCAATGCATCAAACCTATTAGAGTGGCTACTCATTAATAACCGCCTATCCTGTCCCACCCCTATTGCACTGCACATCTACTCTGATCTATGCCGTCGCAATAGATGATTGCCAATCCTTGCAGTTTAGACCACTAGTGACGCCACTAGAAGTCAGTCCACGGACCTCCGAAATTAAATTTTAAGCTGCCGATTTATTAACTGGACTATATTCCATCGCATATATGCATTAAATAACTACTACATCTGTGAATAACAATTTAATTATCGGCAGGGGCATATCGCAAAGGAAATTATGTTGACTCTGAAAATATTGTTGTCTAAACCTGAAAATTCTTATAATTTATAAATTTCCCAACACTAATTTTAAGTTCTAATTGGATGTCAGGAACAGTTATAGTGGCAAGCCAAGTGTTCAAAAGATCCTAGAGTCATATTCAGGAGCAAATCCAAGATTGAAATAAGGAAATTTGGTCCAGTATCATTAGTTCAATGGATCTTAAAGGATATCTGCCTTAAAGGATTTTCCAAGAATAGAAAGTATAAAGGAGGTCGCATAGCTTCCTGTACGTCCCAGTCTCCGGATTAGCTTTATCAACCTATATTTATCCTTTCCTTATCGCACATGGATATTAACATTGGTGAACACCGAGGGGCTACAGCTTCTGGTGTGCTGACCTTTTTTGACCTTTAAAACGAATCGATACGCTACCAAAGCTCTTAAAGGAATATTGCACCATTTCGAAAAATTGCAGCGTCATTCCTTAACCGTTGTATTGCGAACGGACAATTCTTTTGTGAAATAAAATGAAACATTTGTCCGTTAATATCAATTCAATAAAAGTTTTATCGGCGAATAATCAGATCGGTCTTTCCGATTTAAATCCGGAACGCTGAATAAAACTGTGTAATTAGCGAAGGAAAAACATTAATTGAAGTCTCGTGTTTTAGGGGGGCCGGTATGCGCCATTTCTGACCTTCTCAATACGGCGGTTAGTGCGAAGGGTGGTCGGGTAAACGCACTATAGGATAGCCTTAGAGGGACCCCTGACCTTTAGCTAAGGTAACACCTCGGAGGCGCTACTCGGGGGTCACTCGGTCATCCCCCAGATAATGTCATAGCATTTAATCATTTTACCCAATCACTCCGGCTACTACTAGAATTACTAATAAAGCGCTTCATATGTCCCTAGGAAACGTTCAATCAAATAAAACTTATGTTTTTTAACTTGTTCATTTTCCCTTATTATAATACTCTTAAGCAGAGTTTATAACAAGTACTTGTGGGTTTATGCTTGGTGCCTTATTATATTTGTATAGAAAATATTAATGTCCGAATAAGATTCAGGAAGAGGTTATCAAATCAAGACAGCATAGCATGCAACTGCATAAAAAAACTATTTTTAGGCGTCCGGACAGTATAATGTAGAGAGTAAAAAACGAAAAATGTAACGATTATTCACATTTATTTCAACGGATATTTGTAACTATCGGGCTATAAGGAATGGGAATGATTTATTCGGGGCGCAGAGCTGCAGGTTGCCGACCCCTGGGCGAGGGCCCGCGCTTATTCATAGAATATCAATATATGGTCATAGGCGGAGTTAGGCCGGGCTTCAAGTTTGCCAATATCCTGGGCATATAGTCTGAGCGACCCCGCTCAATAAGGCATTGAAGCGGACACCTCATTAAATGGACCTAATATAACCCGCCTTCTATTATCTTCTTACCGGCAAACTCCCTCCGTCCGACCCGTCTTCCACTATTCAAGTTCGCCATAATGGAATTTCGTCCCTGACCAACCCGTTTCGCGTGTTCCTGCCCCTCTAAACACTTCTATTATCGCAGTCGGTCAAAAGATAAAACTATCCTGTATATCAGATATATTTTATTATAAACTGGTTTTATAAAATTCTTCGTTCAGACTACCAGTTGAAAGTAACAAAGATTTATTCCAACCTAACCTAAACAAAAGTAGGTCGAATGCTTGGACTGTTATCTGCGCAAACCTTCTGCCAATGGTCAAGAGCCAATTTACCAAATTTACGTCTACACGCATATTTCAGAATGGCCATACGGCCTATTTATTTAGATCCGAACACAACATTATGGAGGAATAATTATTACACTCAATAATAATAAACGCAAGTTCATTCCGAAATTCTTAATCAAACCTTGAGTCAATATCGAATATATTCGAGAATACAGGTCTTTAAATCTACGTCCAGCGAAAGTACCACATTCGGCAGGCTCTACCGGTCAAGTACCTCACCTTTCTTTCTTAAACGGTAATACGTTAACGAAAATAAAAATATGAAAATGGAACGACCCGATTTTTCTGGTGACACAGTTTCCAAATGAAAGTGTTCATACCTAAACGGTACGCATTCCGAGGTGTACGCACCTATCTTTTCCGTAAATGGTCAAATCGTGTTCCCGCAGGATGCTAAATGGCCGAAGCGAGGAGAAACTAAAATTCGATTGTGTAAAGTAAAATAATGTGGTCAACTCCAGTTCTCGGGAGATAAGTTCCCGCGGGTATATGAATAAATTCCATACCGTTTCCTGTTCCTCGCCGAGGCCCAGGACCCGTTAGGAGTTCACTCCCCCCCCCCCTTCATGGGAGTTTTAATTCGACTTTTAATCCGTCTGAGTAAATTCCCGTGTTCACGAACGATAATTGGCCCCTCTAATGGTCTAATGGTCGGGGAGTCGGCCCAGAGAATTATTAGAAGATAGCCCGAGAAATAAAAACCCTCAAAATACCGGTTTAAATCAAATCGACGGCCGTTAACTTCCGATTTCGAGTTCGCTCCCATTATAAGTAATGAAGTGTTGTACGGGTGAAAAGGGGATAAATAACGCTCGGGCTCACCTTAAAAACGGACGTCTAATGAAGCGAGAGCGCGACTTATTTACTCATTAATACCGATTTAAAATGGAGTATTATTAGAGTGGATCGGTATATCACTGGGAACAGGTTTTTTTTCTCCATTAACCCTCGGGAAGGATGAACGGTTATTCTTTTAAGTACTGGGAATCAATTTTCCGGTTTCTGTACACGAGCACTAATCCATCCTCTCCAGGTGGGATAATATAGAGCTCACGTCCATGAGCTTACTTTAATAAGTAAGCCGCTATCAGAGGAAACATATCCCAAATAACTCCTTTAATTACGAACTAAAAGAATAATATGTATGCAGTTACGAATACATCTAACCTATGATCAATTCGTTCTATATTTTAATTGATACAAAAAGTAAAATGATTATGCAAATAAAATAGGTCCCTGCTAATCGAATTGGGTTAGGCTTAGCTGATATGGTAAAAGTATCCTTCCAACCCCATAAAATAATGGATCGATTTTATGTAATAAAATACCATGATAGTTGTATAAGTGAAGTGCCGTGAATACGTATAGTGAATGAGAGGATATTAGTGGGAATGTATATGCATACAATATTATTTATTATATGTATTATGACAATACACTTGATGGAAAGATTATTGTACATAATCAATGGCAATGGGGGGTTACAATAAGCAGCATAGTTCTTGAAACGTGACCGTGCAAATTATTGATTGCACACGGAATCATCGGGGAGAATAATCACTACATGATTTCGCCACAACTCAAGAATGATGGGAGGTAAAAAAGATAGGCTAGGATTGAAATATTGACCGCTTCGCTAGACCGGTTTTGGCCAACAGTAGTAGTTTTTTGATACGGCCACCCACAGCACAAGGAGTGCTGGGGAATAATCCGCCTCCTATTTAAAAAACGATTTTCGTAACCAGTTGCTTAAAAACCGTCATCATAACCTCCGCGGATATTTGTAGGGCCGTTCGCGACCTGTTATTTTCGTCCATTCGTCCGACATAACTCACAGCCGGTCAGGACCGCGGTTCCAACGAACGACGTTGCCCAAGACTCTACTCTTGCAGTCATTCCGGTTTTCAATAATACTGAAAATGTTCCAGCCTTATTTGAAAGTCTACAAATAAGAATAATCTACCTTTTTCATTTTTTTAATGTCGCACGTAATGTTTTCATTTATTTTTTTATTGAGAACTTCCGTTATTTTTGTTTTGTTTGAGAACATTATTTTTGTTCCGCGAGTAACTGAAGTTTGTGGACCAATTTGAAACTTAATTGATTACAGTTAGTAAGCTTCAGTACAGACAGTAAGCTGATTAAGTTCATCGTTATCAGGCTTACATGTATCACTACTGAGTAGAGAAAGGCCTCAATAAATGTTGTACACAATCGACTGAAGAAAATATTTCCGTCCATCTGTTTAGGCATTTTTTAAATTGGATCGTGAAGCCTGGGATATTCGATGATGGGAGAGGGTTCGATTACGATCAGTACGGTGATCCGGAGGTGGACTACCGGCTGATGGTTTTGGTTTTCTTTTCCACCGCGAAACAAATTCATGTTTTTTTCCCTGCCGGCTTCCACTTCGGGGAGAGTTCACTTCATGATCGGAAACGTGAGACAATCTAGAGGATGGGGGAGTAAGAGAGGGAGAGGGAGAGCGGGAGATTGAGAGAGCGAGAAGGATAGGGACAAAGCGACCGCACGGTAACCCCCCCGCCTCCGCCCACTACCGAAAATTGGTGTTCTCCGACCACAATACTCTCGGTCTATTTTTTATCGTCCCTCCGTCTTGTGTGCTATGCGTCGGGGTCGCTGGCGTCCTCGGCCGGTGAAAAAAACCGCTCCGAGGTCGACCCCATTGTCGAGAAGCCTCAATTAGGGGCTTCCACCGTCTAACACGCTCACCCCTACTACAAATTTTGAAGCAAGAACAACCTTATGACCGAAGTTCCAGAGCGTATTGTTTACAATATTCACGGCTTACTCGGTTCTCGAACTACGTTCAATTAAACGAGGATTTAAACGAGGAGAATGGCAATGTACTAAATACCTAGGGACTTCGTAATTAATAGACACGGTCGTAAACTAAACATTATTTTACAAAATCGATACGCCATTCCTCCTCGAGTTGCCCTAAATATAATTATCCCAAGCTTAATTATCGACAGAGGTCAGAATATTCAATGCACACTGTATAGATGTATAATAAAGTAAAATCATATATAATATCCTGGTAATTTGCTGCTTTGCCTTGTCTCGGTCATCCAATGGGTTCGTGGACTCTCCCCAGTCGATTGAAGTACTTTCTACGCGGTAATGTAGACTAATGCGAGGACCCATTCAGTCAGTATGTTAAATATAGGCTATTTATTGGGAAAAGCCTTCAGTGTGTTATATCGGGGTCTTTTTTTAACGTTTATTAAATTCCTGTTAAGGTCGGTAATTCTGGGAGAAAGCATCAATCCCGAAGAGTTAAATATTATAGGTACCCCCCGTTTTGATTATTATGTTGTTTCCAATAATGATTCTGGTGAAAGTCCAAACCGGTCTATTTCCTATCGAACGATCCATAGAAGTTTCTTAAATCTAATTAATACAGGTAAACGTAGCATTAATCCACAGAAAAAGGTGAAATCACTTTCAGAAAGGATAACAATTTCAAGTAATTGTAAATTGAAATATAAAATATTTTTTACAGTGATAAATTCCAGAATATATTTTACTCTTCTAAAGGATATATCAGTGCCATTCCGATATTGTAGGAGATTTGCACAAACTTATTCACACATAAATAAAATAGACTTCAGATCATATAAATTTTTTGAAATAATTCCCAACGTTTCTTATAATAAAGGCTTATACTCAAACTGAGACTAAGGGATGAATAGAAAAAAAACAACGGACTACAGACTAAATTCGTCCATTAGTGCTTTGGTCCCACCTTCAGGGTCAGATGTATTCTTCCATTTGATGAAAGGCTCCATTAAACTTTTCCCTTCCTAGAGGGGGTCGTGACTCCATTTATTGGGCTCAATAAAGGAGCGGGCGTCGAAAACAAAAAGGCAAAAAAGCTTGGCTCGGGGGGGGGGACCAACGTTTTCATTGAAAACGTTCTCGGAGATTTGGCCGCCGGCTGGTTAAATCTCGACCTCGGCCTTCTCCACTTATCGAGAGAGAAGGAGGGAGGGGGTGGTTTTCTCCTTTTCGCCCGGCGATAAGAACCCCCCAACCTCTTCTATTGTTTCCTCCGGCCCTGTGAAATGGGACCTTTTCTACTTCGCCTTTGGGGCATAAAGGTCGAAACGCAGATATAGCGACGTTTCGGTATTGTCTTCATTTAAAATGGCCATAGTCGATCCGCGAGTGCTCGTAATAGCGCGATGCTTGTGATTTAACTCCTCCCTATGGAGTTTTCTTTATGATAAAGGAGTGAAATGTTATATTAATATAACATATGATACATTAAAAAACATTTATGACATTCATAATGATAACCGCTGGCAGTTCAATTAGTCTAGATACAGCAAGATGTAATGGAAAAACCTTAAAAGAGAAGAAAAAAGTAGGTTTAGATTATCACCACGCGATTTTCCGCCATCGTCAATAGTATTCCGTTAGCAGTATAGTGAGGCACTCGCCCATTAAAAACCCGAAAAGGGAACCATGTCATTACAGATGAAATATTTCGCCCTTAGGTTTAAGAACCCTGTTCATGCTAACTATAGTCTTGTTCGGGCCACCAAAAATTATTTGACACTTGTTACACTTCGCAGTTTATTATATGCAACCGTAAATTGAATTTAAAGAAATACATTTCACTTGTATATTGGTACTTACAGTTGGCAGAGTAGAGGAGATCGTGATCTTTGATTGGCGGCGAGCTCTTAACTGGGGTCACGTATTCGACCTGACCCTCCGTTCCTTCGTCTGACCTTCCACCTGTCGACATCATAAACTCAATTAGTTGCGTACATAATTATCAAATTAAGCGTGAAATAGGTTACAGGCACGGCAATAAATTTGGGCACGTATGCATCACAAAACTTGTTTGTTTGACAATATTATTTCTAAGCTTAATTCAGCCCTTTGAAGATAATACAAACTCTTACGGCCTCCGTTTATTTTATATCCGAACCATCGCTGTAAGCATGAATCACGGCTGCCTTTAATAGCGGCGTAAGTTGCAAAAATGAGTTTCAACTCTCTTACAACACAATATGGGCTTAACGTCCCAATCCGCAGAAATACAAATTTATGGCGACCGGTGGGTCCTTTGAAAGGCAATAAAATTATGACAATCTTTATTGAAATACGACCGAAAGTTGGCGCAACAACACAGGTCCTACGCAGGGGCCGTAAAACCGAGGGCGGACACCTGGGCGAAGGGAAGCCGCCGCAGATTACAACAGAACGGTCGGAGACCAAAGCGAGAAACGGAATTTAAAGTCGGAAATCAGATTCGGGGTACAACTTTTACCGCCTAATAAAAATTTATTGGCCATTGTCGGCGGGGCAACCGCTCGACGAGCGCTCTGTTGTCATTCATTTTTCATTACATCAAATTTACATAAGTAGCTTAGAGAGGGAGAGGGAGGGGGGAGAGGGGTTGAGGAGAGAATTTTCATAGAATATATACTCTGGACCCGGTCTCTGAAAGAGCTCCGATGCCCGGCTCGGAACACAAACAAATGGTAATCAGTGCGGAAAATACAATAAACCATATTTCTGCAGCACAAGTCAATTTTGATTTCTACCTGACCGCGATATAACAAACTTGGACGTCATTCAACACCAGCCACTATTCACTGGTCCATCGGATTACTGAAAAACTAATCACTGAAGAAGTTTTTCTTCGCGTCTTCTCCAGGAAGATTTTTCATCTTCACCCTGTTTACAGCATGCTATTCCCGAATTTTTCCTTAATTTTCAACTACCCTTTGCTATAGTGCTCGTTATAGCAGCGTTAACGTTAATCGAATGGCAGAATCGAAGTTTGAAGGCTCGGTGGATTACACAACTCCCTTCCGTAAGGCCAGTTTGGTTTCAAAATAAGTAATAGTTGTGATATGTTATAATTAAGAAACATCAAAGTAAAAATATTATTTTAATACGGTAGTATATTATTATCTATAAATATTAATATCTTAATTTTATCACATTTACTGTATTGTATTTTTTAATGGAGAATGAAATGTGATGCGAGAATAATTCTTCGTCACATAATATTAAAGCCGGTTGTCGCGGCATATTACATTTCGTAATGAGTTTGGTAGCAGGCAGGCGTGTTAGGGATAGCGGGGCTTGCGGTTAATAACGGAGGGTAAGTTCGGGGATAGGAGTGACCCCGATGGGGGCCAGTGTCCCTGCTACAAGACGGGGAGGGCCCCATGTTGTTGCCCGGACAAAATTATTCCACGCGGCGGGAATGTGTGCAGAAAGCGGGCCCACTCTGAATAGTTGAGGGGGAGAGATGCGGCCGAGACCGCAGGCCGCATTCCGACAGGACGGAACAACTATCTCGGCGAACCCCTCGCGCCCTACGAATTCGCGTTATCATAACTCTCCCGACTTCGCCAACTTTCACTCGGGCGTATAACAATTTCGCCGGCGAACCTCCCTCCGCCCACCCGGCTGAGGCGGATCGTTTTTAATCGATTCCGAGCGGACAAACAGGTAATCACGGAGGTTCTGTCGGTTATTACGCCCATTATAAGTCAAGACAATCAAACAACCTATTTTTTAAATTATTTGATTGCCACTATAAACATAAAAACTATGAAAATATAATAAGCGACAAGTTCAAGTAGCACTAGCACCAAATATAGAATAAAAAAACTGGCTTTCCTCAATTTATTTAAATTAAACTGCCATAATATTTGTTTTATGACTGATATGGCCATGACAACCGAAAATTGTTCCAACCAGAGTATATTGGATGTATATCTCGCCCCCAATTGTGACTTAGTCCAATTTTTTTCTGAGTTTATTCACGCAAATTCCATAATGTAACAATAATCTATATGTTCTTCAAAGTAGTGCAAATTAATGATGGTTTAATGTATTCATTTCCGCTAATTTGGTTTTAAGCTAGGCCGGTTTGAGTTCTCGCCATCGTCGCAATTCAACGCCAAGTTGGGGCCCAAAAGGCGAGTGTGGATATACTTTATTATAGGCAAGTATTACATGAAATTTTCGTCACCCGGGAGACCAGGTGTGGCTTTGGGGTGAAAAAAAGGTGAATTTTCACCCGGTCCGGGAAAAAGGCCGGAATCAATTTTGCTATTGGAGAACAGAGCGCTCGGAAAGCGATCATTTTTGGTGGCCGCGGCGACTAACAATATGGGCCGGCGACATTTCTCACAGCGGCCCTACATCACGACCCCACTTTAATATGGCCACTCTAAACCGATCCCCTATATTTCCATGAAACTTTGCTTATCGCGCCAGAGTTCCTAATCGGCCCCCCTCTATATCGGCAGTATTAATTTCCGATTTAATCCGCGTTAATTATTGCGCACAAACGAATTTTACACGGTCCCTCGAAAAGTAACTAACGGGAAATAATTAGATTCAAGTACGGGTTGAACTAACTGGGGCATTTAGAATTTATCTCGCATCAAGTATCACGGGCCAAATTAGTTTCCAATAGGACAGAATTAGACCCGGTTGAAATATACAAAGAGCTTACATTTAAGTCTACAGATCCTGCAGATATTTTAACTAACGAAAACAAATAAATTGGGAACTTTATAATACCGGGAATACGAAAAATATTCTTCGTGCTATTAAAATGTATACTGATATTTTCTTACATTGAGGCAGAATTCTATAAAGTAGAGGATACTATAAAAAATTGGGCGAATTGTTTTAGTATATACAGACATCGGCGCTTTTGGAGGATGAAGGGGAACATTCAGGGGATATAAAATAAAAATTAACTAAAACATTAAATTACTAGTGCAATTGTTATATTGATTACGCGAAATAATAATTTGTATAACAAAATATAATTTATTTACGTACTTTTGTCCTAGTTATGTACGTACCGTGGCCTCGATTTCATTAGCCCCGCATTTTATCAGATGTTGGTTCAGGTTGTACCGTATGTACGGGCCTCGAAATTGTTCAGAACGCGGTGTACACATGACTGGGAGGTGGGGGGTAGAATGGTCGGCCGGAGTTTAATTTGGGAACGTACCGGACCAACTCATAAAACCGACTGTAAACCGACAATGGGGGGAATTGCGAGCGACAAAAATGGTAGGAAGCAGCCTACCGACGTTTCCGTGTTGGCGGGCCCGAGCGAAAAAGTTTCGATCTCGATAGAAGCAGTAAAACGCTGGGCGGATTTCATCTGCTTCCCCCCCCCAAGGAAACCAGACACCAATCACTCACAACTCTTCCGACATTCCGACGCGTCGGAAATCTCATTCGTCTAATGCACCGGCCCGCGGTAAACTGATTTCACCCGGAATACGCCCCGGCAGAATAAATATATTGTAACGCCGAATGATATAATAATGGTTTGCGGTACATTTAGGTCATAACTGAACGACTGTCGGCTACGAAGAATTAAACTCTTTAATATTACTATAACTGCACGGTCAAACCGGGTTCGATTCCCGGTGACGAAAGTACTGGTCTCTATTACCGAATAAATGCACATTATTTTATTAAATGTATTTCTGTCTATTTTGTAATACCTTTGTCGGTACCTTTGCTATCGAACACTGTCTAATTTTATAATAATATACGAGATATAATAATTATGGTATAAGAATTATATCTAATTTTGTTTATGGTATGTTACAGGTTGCGAAATATTTTATTTTCATCTTTTCTCGTGATTAAAATAGAGTTCCATTAACCAAATTAAAATAAGCGACTGGCTTGGGAGTTATGGAGTGAATCGGACGGAAAATATGGCGTAAGACGAAGTATCGGGTTATGGATTTATTTTCGAGAGAAAAAACCGTCCGTATTTGTCTGACCCGGATCGTCGGCCGAAAATCCCTAAGCCGGAGTCCGAAATTAAAACGAGGCTTTTTGCCCGGGCTTTATATGACGGGAGGGGTTTCAACACAAAGGATACCGGCAGGAGGATCATTCACATTAGCGGCGGTCTCTTATACTAAAGGCTTATCCTGTCTGTTGACCTCACATTTAATAACCTTTTAGTTTATACTTGGAAATAAACATTCCTTCATTATTACTACGCTGTATTACGATCCAGCGTAACTTAGATTACTAAGGTTAAAAATCCGTATTAATACCGAAAAATAACATTACATAGATATCTAATAAAATATTTCTTTTAAAACACGATTCTATTCTTCTGAATGCATACTCTTCCTCCAAGGTTTATTGACTGTGTCAAACAAATTAAGTACGCTAGTAAATTTTTCACATTATGTTTATCATCCCATTTATTTCAATTGCGATGAAAACCAATTATCTCTATTTATGTAGTAGCGGTAACTCCAGCGCCTCATCATACGGCGGAGGTCACACTATTGTAATTTTACAGTGCTTTATGGACGGGGTTAGTACACGCTAAGTACGTTGAGCGAAGTCCCCGAAGCTCCGTCTTTCCAGCATTTCACAACAGCCGAGATTATGACTTCCCTAGTGCCGGCAGTTATAACCCACAATCATCATAAATTTCAAATAAGTCCATGCACATTAATTCCTCATATTACGTCCATTCGTCATTGAGAGTTTAGAGTTTTAGACAATTTAAAACGTAAACGGAAATTGAAGTCATTAAGTAAGTAAGATGATTTAAAATATCAATTATGGTTAATTGGTAAAATTCGAATGGCTAATTCTGTAATCCGAGTAGCATGTTATGTAAAGAGATAAATAAATGAACGTAATAAATAAAAATAATAACAATGATGAGAAATAAGTGATAAAGGAGAGGCTGGTATTATAGCGGCCCGGTTTTCGGCAATGGGCGAGTGACCATAAATGTCCGATCGAGAGCTTCCTTGAACCTCGGGTTGGACGGGTCAGTTGTGCCAACCTTGAGATCTAATTTGGACCAGTCTTATTTTAAACGGCGTGCACCTCGCTCACTCACACGCGCTCGCGCCGGCCTAGCCTCTTTCTCTTTCTAGGAGAAACCCGATAGAACGTTGAGCTCAGGACAATACAAACAAATAGGCCAATTTACAGGGTTTCTCGAACACTTAAAAGAAACCGGTAATATAAACTCAGAGCGAGCGGCGAGAATCGCCTTTTAAAAGTGCATGTGGTTTCTATTTGAAATTCTTCACCAGGCGCGATCAGATCAGGTTTTCCGCAGAGGAGGAGCTTTAACCAGTCTCAAAACCGATGAAGTTAACATCTATTTAAGACTTAAACTTAAATACAAGAATAAGATTAATACGAATTAGCCAGGGATGAATTTAGTAGTCAATCTGATGTACCACTATCGGTCCTAGTTCCTCTACTTAAATTAAATTATAAATTATTCACTTTATAAGTTCTTAAAGAATGCGATTGCAAGTGCAAGAGTGATGCGAATCATTGCGTTACTAGATATGTTTGAAGCCGAGTTTTTCAAGCTTTAGATTCCTTTAGGCGGTGATAGACACCTTGTAACGGACGTGGCCTATTCAATTTTTAATTTGAAGGCAAATAAGAAATAGAAATTTTGTATTTATAATGAAGTCTATACCCAGGTGTTAATTGGAGGTAAATGCCAGGTAGAATCGAATAGGCGACTGAGCTCGTATTCCAAAATACCGACAACCGTTTACCGATATTGCTCACTGTCTATTCTGGGAGGGTGCACTTGAATGCCGTTCTGGTGGTGCTAAAACGGACTCTGGTCATTTAATCCTGTCTGGCGGCCGGCAAAACAACTCTTTAACAGCCCATACGAAACGAATTTAAAATTAAATTAGACCACCCTTTTCCACTCGCTGAGTACAATTATTTTCAGCTCAACTTTTCGTGTTCCCCCCCCCCAAGTAAAGTCTGACGCGAGTGTAAATTTCCAATTATGTATACAGAGAGGACAAATGTTTAAATATCGAAAAATTTAAGAAGTAACACGATAGCCAAAGCTACAGACAGTATACGCGACAGTATACCTGCCGATAAACTGAATCCCTTTTCATCTTAGTGACACTAAATTTGATTTTCCGAAATTTAATTTTTTCCACTAATGTCTATCTCGTTAAGCAACGCATCGAATGCGCCAACATACCAAGGCCATCATTTAAGCTCCACAGCCTCCTGATTAATTCTATCGGAACAAAATACCATTCTCACGGCGTGATATTCGAAGAGAAACTTTTCGGCGAACCCGCTTCGGGACGCGAAAATTGAATATGCAAATATATTAAGGCACAGCGCCGGAGTCGTAACTGCGTTATTCAGAGTAATTTCGAGAAACAATCAAAAACCAATCGGCGAAAAGGCGGGTATCTGGCCCAGAATTATTTCCCAACTTTTATTGGGGCCCGTACAATGTGTCGGTAGAAACAAGTACTGGAGAATTAGAGCTGTAAAGCCCCTCCTTTATAGTCTAGGAAATTGCTGGACGAGCTGGGTACGAGCCCTCTTATATGCATGTCGATTGCCCTTTTAACACCGAGGGCACGCCTGTGTGCACTATCAATATAACCCTACCCTTATAATAATTTTCTGCTTACAGTCGCCCCGTATTTTATTATTGATATTTACAATTTGGTCAGGGTCAGTTAAACCAACAACGCTAACAGATTAATGTACATAAGTCTACCCGACAAAAAAGCGAATGGTGACAACAACCACACTTTTGAAAGTAAAAAATATTTATTATATTCATTACTCGTTAGGTTTTCCAGTCGCCGATTTTATCCTATAATAGACCGGTTTCCGCTAGTCGCTTTTCATGAAAAAAGACTAAACACTATAAATTACTATAAGTTGATGAATAGGTTAAAGAATATAGAGTATTACTATGCTATCATGGTAATCGGATGTTTCGCCCCCGCAACCTTAGCCAGGAATGTGTATTAGAACATAAATCCTTCCCTTGAATAAAACATTAACAGATCTAGTGTAGCCGCCGGGAATCGATTCCGGATAACTTCCTCAGTGCAGGAATGCTCTTACGATCCATCATGGGTGAAGGTTCACTCTTCCATTCAAGAGGTCCTTATGCAGGCCTCCGACCCTCATTATAACTTTGGTGTTATAACGCCGTCGCAATTTCTTCTGTGTTCTGATCTATTCTGAACCATTCCATTTGCGGATTCGGAAAATCTTCAAGAGAATAATAACTTTAAATTCGTATCTGCAGGTAATGTTGGCTCCTCCGTTCGAGTGCCCGGGTATGTTAATACCGGTCTGCTAGGGGGTAATAAATCCCGTAAATCGCGACGGTATGGACGCGGCCGGTGGCTAAATATCATAACGGTGCTCCCGGGGGTGTCCTAATTGCCGCGTGGGCCGAGCACAGATGGGCGCTTACCGATAGCCCCGGTACCGCCATCTACCTTGATTAACGCCCCCATTCGAGGAAAAATCACCCGGACACGATCTACAAAATTACAACAGTTTAAACGATCTAATAGACAGGGGCGAAAGAAAGGCGAGACGGTAACAAATTGAATAATCTGGAAGGGAGTGGTTCAATTATGAATTCCGGGTATACCAGACCGACATGATATTCCTCAGTTGGTAATCCCGAAAGAATTTACTGCGCTTTAAAATTTTAATTTACAAAATTTCCCATTCAACGAACAAACTCCATAATTCCATCGATTAGGAACGAATCATTAATTGTATTGTTACAGACAAATCTATGGAAAAGGTTAAGTACACTGATATCCTTTTCAAAATTTCAAGCGGATGTTTGACGGTGGTAATATATATAACGAAATACTAAATGACTATGAGATAGCGTATGTTGTTGGAGCGTATACGGGTAGGACTGGATGTGGGAGAACTAGGCTGGACCACCAGGCTGGACCTCCCGGCCAATACAAGATCTAGTAAGTAGTCAAATAGAACTAGAAGCAATCAATAACTAACTCAGTTGGGCGTAGGCAACCGTCGGTGACAAATGGCACGGCTCCTCCGCTCCTCAACCCGATTAATCAATCCCGCGAACCTTCACCAATCTTCCTCAGGCGATCATTTCATACCCCCAGCTCCATTTCACATCAACGAAAGCACGAGCTATAATTTCCGTAAATAGCGGTCATTAGACCCGCTGGCGTTAAAACGATCCTGTATTTTACATCGACTCGTTTTATTTCAGCGGTGCCCGGGTAAAATGCGTAATTATGTCGATTTACATTTTTGTTATTCACTTTTGAGGGCCCACAGCGCAGCAACTGCAGGCAATTATATGTTCGAAGCACTATACTACGCAGTGCTTAGAATGTTGCTTAAGGGTTAAAGAAAGTGTCCTGTAAATACAATTCAAGTTCAAACAGATTGGAGGTAACGTTTTTTCCGTGGAAATGTTTGATCGCATCCTTCCTCACCTTCGGGTATCGATATAGTTCCGATACATTATTAACAACAATTTGGTAAACGCGAGAATAAATTTGAATTTTCAATAAGCAATTTAAAATGCAGGCAGATTTTCAGGCGGGCGGCCTGCAGCCTATTTTAAAGTCCGGCATTCAACCGACCCACGAGTCATAAATTTTAACTTATGGATGGCAGTAATTACTGAATAGAGGCCGGCCGTCTACTTTGCGGGCAGGATCATAACAGCGGCTAGGAAAAGAAACGACAAAATAATAAAATAGTAAACTGTTAAACTTCTAAGGCCCCAGGGGGATCTAGATAATAGGTGGTCTCGTTGTGGGGTCCAGGAGGCTTTATGCCGTGGAACATTCCATTTAGAAACCCGTGAAGAGTGTGACGACCCTCTCGCTTCGTGTTAACGCCCTTCCGTCATCGCTCCCTCCCGGCCCAGTCTTCGTATCCACAGCTCTTAGACGAGCCTTTTCAACATAAATTTCGAGGCATTAACCCCAACTGTCAGTTTCATTATAGTCCCCGAGCTCGGATCTAAAAGCCGGAAATCGTTCCCGACAAATGAGAATCGATAAGAGGGATAACGTTAAGAGAGAATTCTTTCCTCGAAAAATCCCTCGCCCAGTAATTCAATTGCGTTTAAGAAGAAATGTATAGAATACAAGAAAACCTTAGGAATAAAGAAAAGGGGGACTGTACGCTGTGGAAGCTATTTGGTAATCATTCGCCACTCTCGGACTTGTAAATGTAAGTATGCGGTGAATTCTTGCCACGATAATGTAAACGCAAAGAGCGGGTTAAGTCTGCTTTAAAATTAATTTTACGACTATAAGGGAAGAAAAGTCGTGGGGGAAGAATAAATTATAATCGACCGTTCGCATTTACGACTGCGGAAATAAATCAGTTGTAAATAAATTGAGCGCAGGTCACAGTTATTTATTGTAAATGGGTACATAACTCTTAGGAAGGGTGGAGAGTTTCATTACTCCCGGACGTGGCGCATCTGTTATTATAATTCTGCAGTTATTTCCACGCGTCTATTCCGGCGGGGGGAAACGGCTAAATGATTTTCTCTTAAACTGAACTTTTCTCATCTAAACTTTTCACGGGACTTGTTGTTCCAACTTCAAAGCCGGCCGCATTTTATTTCCGTCCGTTTCAATTTCCTTATTTCTTGTTTTCTTTTGTATGTCTGGGGATTTAAAGGGCGCTTAATATCTTTATATTGCGAATAATATTTTAGTGTACAAAGGCTAGGGCTTAGATGCGTTTATTTTTTTAAATTTGAATTCACGAGGACCTCTACTCCACGCAAATAATTGCCTTGGCATTTCAAACAAGTGGGAATAAATTAAATATTTTAAATTATATACTAAGTATATTTTAAAATATTAAATTAAAACCCTAAGAATAATTATAGTCCATAATGAGTATCCAAACTCTATTTTTATCTAATCAATCTATGACATATTAACGGGTATCATGATTTACATTCGTAATGGAAAATAGCTTTAGGCACTGACAATATGGTGGTGTGTGTTGACGACTATTTCAAAACAAACTGTACAAAACTTTCTAAAAAATAGAAATAAAATGTTAAGAACGACAGTTTTGTTTTATTGAAAATACTTTGACTGGCGGGCCGTTACGCAACAAGGAGTAAAACCGAACACGGCGGCGCCCCGACTCCGAATAGCTTCATTACCGCCGGCCGGGGGGATTCAATTCAACGGAAGAATATAAATTGGGAGGAGGAAATAAAATACTAACAGAGATAGGCGAAGAGAGAGGGAGCGATAGGGAGAGGGAGGGAGACAGAGAAAGAGCAGAAAAAAAGGAGAATAATTTATTTACTTTAAAAATTCCTCCAAGATCCGTTTACGGAAAAGACATTTTCGTCTGTTAAAGGAAACTCGGTCCATAAATTAGGATTGGGAAGCGATAAACAGGAATGCGGTGTCGATGCAACCGACCGGTTCAACGGATGCAACGAATTTTTTCCGGTCTGTTTTACTTTGGTTTTGTTTTTTCTTTTTTCTCGGTGCCCAGGAAACGGTACAATCTATAATTGTACCGGTTTACATTTATCTTAATGCCTTTTAAAGGCACATAACATTTTCAATCCAACTCCTCCGTTCTAATTAAATTCTCGAATCATTGCTCTATTGAACAGCGCCTGATCCAGAATATGGAAACCCAGCTAAAAAAAAAATCTTTATCCGAAGACAATATTTAAAGAGCGGCAATTGGAACGCCAAGCAAAACGGAATATATAAAAACAAATCCGCTTCCCTATTAGGTCAAGTTTGGTCATGAAGCGCCTTACAAGCACTGTCACTACACTGTTACTGACAGGGTCGAAAACGACTACTATATATAACTCCATAGACATTCGTCGGCCTGCTTTATTGGCGGAGTGATACTGACGGCGGCGAGAACGAGAAAAGTCGAAATAGCGATAAGCCCATAAAAACGGCTTAAATTATAATACCGGTATAATAATTCTAAAATTTACATAAAAGTGAAATAGGAATGAACTTGACCTTTTCCGATTTCGGTAGGCCAACCGGGCGCGGATTGTGCCCCGCCGACAAATAGACGGGGCTAACGCAAATAGAAAAGTCCGAATATACGGCAGTATAAATTAAACAATCTGACAGGACAAGAGTGGGGAATTCGGGGCGGGGAAAGAGGCTGCCAGGAGCGTGCCTGATTAAGGCCCGTCTAGTCAGCGGCTACCTGCTAAGCCGGTCGGCCACTAGCCACCGCCACTCTTCAAAGTGCATTTAAAATTAAAACGGGGAGCGGTGTCAGCCAAGTGGCGCCCCGCCTATTTCGGTACCTCTGGGCACATCTAGCCTGGCCGACTTCAAACGTTCGTCGAAAAGGAGGACAATTATTTCGAATCAGCGGCAATAAATAGCCAGTTTATGGAATTAACGTTAACGTCAGTTTAGACCGCTTCTGGGTTATTTCAAGCTTTCTAGACGGAATATTCATCTCGGGATTGTTTTATTGGAGAAAGACATCCGACATTTACATATAGACAATTAAAGAGTTGGAATCTTAACCGTCCAAAACCACGATTTAGAGAAAACTAAATTAATACCAGCAATTATTTCAGTTCGAAAAACCAATTTTTCTATTGAGTATACTGAATTAAGTGAGTGAAGTTATTATAAGTATACGAAACTATAGAAAAAGAAATATAAGAAACAAAAATCCTATACTAAATATACCCGAGACAAATGCACGAATCATTCTTACCAGAATGTTAACATACCTATAATGCCACTGCGAAGTGGATATTTTATTGGGCACACATACTTTTCCGATCTATCCTTCTTCAGAGGGACAGAACCCGCCAATTCTACCGGTCTTCGATAACGGTCGGTTCGTTTCGCCAAAAAGCTCCCGCCAGTGCTTTCGCGGAGCGGGATATTTTTCTAGACCGAATTTCCCACGGCTGGTAAATTTTCCCCGCAGCAGGGGGCCTAACGAACCGGACCGATCTCCGAACATAATCGAATTCAAACTCCCCCTCCGAACCGAATACTCCCCGACTCCCACGTAATATCGCGGATATTACGCGCTCTCCCTTTTAAACGATCGTTCCATCCCCCCCCCCACCCCCCCAACGGGATTTAACGGCCGATGAACACAGTCATTGTTACAGATAAAATTTTTAGAGTACCGTTATTCTGGCCGACTGAAGGGGACGCGGAATATTCCGAATTTTATTCCGAAATAAGGCCCCGGGGAGATTTTACGATCGGTAAAGTGTATTCCGGGGCAATAACGATTCGGGCCGAGAACTCAAAAGCGCCTTTCGTAATTTCATTATAAAACAGTTCAGAGCCTATCAGAAGCCCCCCGCATACCGGCCATGAATTCGTAGTGCTGTAATGTGATTTTTTACGAGCTACGAAGAATTCTAAGGACGGGTTAGGCATTATATCGGAGTTTATAACTATCAAAGTATGTTATATTAATGTTCGTGCAAAAAACTTGCAAACTCGAGAAAAAGCATAAAATGCTGAAATAAAGCTTACGATTTATTTACTCTCCGTTTGTCTTCAAGGACTATAAAATTCCTTTACGGCGAATGCTTTTATAAAATATACAATGAAATTAGTTAAATTAATTATTAAATTGTAATTTATGAATGCTCGGAAATAATGATTGGAGTTAGTTTATGACCGTTTTTGAATATAAGATTAAATTCTATGTCCTTTAGTGGACCTGGTAAATTGGATGGGCTTGTAGAACATGTCCACAAGAGCACCCTATTAGGATGGTTAATGTTTTCATGCATTTTATTTACATAAACACGAAACACTAAGCCTATGTTCTCGGTGCAATTTTTGTTCAAATAGCGGTTATCAAATAGTGCATTTTAATAGCTATTTAAAAAGTATTAAATTACAGCCATAAGGATAGTCCGGTTTATTTCTGATATTTTATGTCCATTTAATAAACAAGACTCTATATAAAAGTAATAACTTATTAATAATTTTTTACCTCTGACATAAAGGTGGGGAAATCCTCGCTCCGTAACATCAGTGTACCCTATTCAAAAATGCTCTATAGCACCCGAAATTCGGGTTACTGTATTTTCTTAGAGAGAATGAAAATATAAAACCACTGCCATTTGGTTTCCAAGACGGCAGTTAAAATGCGCCTAAACGCTTTTAAGGAAAAAAGGAGGCTAAAAACGAACTACAATGAATAGAATGTCCGCTATAATTCGTGCCATCATTCCTAAATGCACTCTCCTCGATGTCTCCGATTGCACTATTAAAAGTGCATTACCGCAGACAATTATTCGAGGCCCGCTGCAATCACGACAATGACATACAATTGCGCTAATGTCAGTATAACAACGGTGAATAACAATTTGATCCGAGTCCATACGGAATGTTGGTTATTTGCAATACCCGTTCATCCTCGCATGCACGAATCAGTCGTATGGCGTCTGAAGGTCAATATGTGGCGATATCATTACTGAAAACCTGGCATTAATTTACTTATGATTTCGATTTCGAAATTAAGCTCTAATAATTGTAGGGTGTCGCATATTGGCTATCGGAGATCAGCGGAGAAGGCAACGGTACGTAGGTTTTATGTCGGGTCATACCAAACCTAATTAATGGATTATCATTAAATTCTGTAATCATTTATTACACTATTTATACTTGTAAACGATCAGAGTTTCTTTCCACAGACCTACACACAAAGTATATATTTATCGACGTTTTATAGGGAGTTGGCTCAGGGGCAACCTCAATCCACACTGGTGTTTTACCCCAACTGGTATTTCAGGAATTTTAAACGGTGTGCATTTGTGGAGGGACAGAGAGCGCTAAACATCTCCCAGGGGTGAGCGTGTGGTGGTCGTGGAGTATGGCCGGTCGGAGGGAGACCGCACTAAGCCAAACAGACACCGGGAGTTGGAACATGTTCAAATAGACTTAGTCACCGGCACCTGCACACCGGTTAGTCACTTGAATTTCTCACGAGCTTCCAACAGCCGATTTCCCGAACTCGCACCGGCGGTGAAATGTGATCGGAGTAGCAACGAGAGCTGTGGCTTTAGCGTCCCACCTGGGAAAGTATACCGGCCAGGTTTGGTATGCCTGTTTGGTGGTCTGCGAGAGTTTACCATGTGTTTCGCTCGACGAACGCCGAGTACTTCGATTCTCCGTCGGGAGATGAAAACATCTATGCTGTAAAAAGCGGAAAATCCAGTACTCCAGACCAAACCTTCCGTTACAAAATACGGATGGATAGTTATGGCCTTATCATGACTTTGAAGTAAACGGAAACGGTGCGTTAGGGATGTCTCACAGAAACGTGAGTTGTAAAGAAACTTCTGTACTCTACATGTGGTATAGAGTGATGGTAGATACTTCAACCGTCGGGACTCAGTGGATCACACTATGTATTTAAATAAAGTTATTGTTTTATTATTGTTATTACTACTATTATAAGCATTTGGAACAACTCTTGAGGCTTTGGAATCAAGCCAACCAGAGTAATACCCCCGTCGCTTTAGGCAGCTTATCTCTCACATATTTTCCATTTCATGAAAATAATCGTATTATTATCGCGTTTATGAATCATTACGCCGACTAGAGAGCAAGCAGACAACTTGTATATGTCTAACCGCTGCCATAATGTAACTCGAATTTATCGGTCTTGAAATTTGTAAGCGTAATTGGCCGGTGTGCTAAACACAAACTGTAATACAAATAAGAGACTGATATAGAACACGTATACAGGTCGGAAACGAACCGAAAGTGCGGAATTGGGCTCTACAATTTAACCTTTGCAGGGGAATAGGTTAATTCGATTTGGTTGAAGAGAGGTGGCTTGGAAAAGGGGTCTTTTGTACGCCCCTAGGCTTAATTCCAGCCACGAATGGGAAGGCCGAGGAGTCCCAGGCCGAAAGCCAACTCCACACCGCTTTTATCAAACCTCCACTTCACCGAGTCATTTATACAATTATAAGATAAGACTTATAGTCGGCCCAGTCGCTATTCCAACCCTTATCCAGTTACCATTTCCCTCCAAGTATGTTTTCTACAGAAATTTTGCTATAAATACTGAAAGAAATATTTTTACATCTTAATAAAGACAATTGTGTACGACAAGCGTCATGAGTAACATATTTTAAGCTAATATTTTATGAATATAGTTAGCCTCTCACCGAGCTAAGTATCAAATTGCAGCTCTTCTAAGAACAGACAAATTATGTAGAAATGTGGAAATTTGTAGAGTCGTGATAGCATACAAACAATAATTTTCTGAAATTGAATTATCAGTCATAAAGCACCGAATGGAGACCATTAAAAATGGGATGCGGGACATAAATCGAGCTCAGCCATCATTTTCCCCTTTCTCTTCCGGCGATCATTTGCACATCCCGAAAAATCCAACGTCCGCGCCGGCGTGAAATTTGTGCCAAACTGAAACTCGGTGTTTAGGGCATATAAATCCCAGAACGGGGTTCTAAGCGATAGCGGTGGTCGTGACCCGGCCGGCCTTTCAATTTTTCACGATTGCCATTCGGGAAATGTCCGCCGAAGCCGCTTATTAGACGGGCCCACACAGCTGTTTACGGCGCCCTTCTAAGGAGCTCGGTGTGGACCGCTCGTCGGAAATAAATTGCCACTAAACGCCCGACCCGGTTTTCTCCGTTTCCGGAAAGGAGTGAATTTCATTTTCCGAAAGCGTAACACCTAGGTGATTGACCCAGACTATACTGCTTTCAGTCTTAAATATATCATTCGAGATTGAGTATTTACTCTATTTTCATGGATCAATTTAATGCAGGTACTGAAGTCGATTGACAAAACAACAGAAGACTTCATCTACATGAAGCCAAAGATGGTATACGAGTCTCTTTATAGTGTATTCGTAAATTCAGGCGAAATAATGGCTTAAAGTATTGATCTTGATTCCACGAATTTTTTTTCACATACCCTCACGGACCGCCAAACAATTACATCATAACTATCATGTTTGGGAGGCGTGTCGGACTTTGGGTTCGCGACATGCGCCATACGTGAAGCCCGACAGTGCTCAGCTATTAACGGCGGGGCAGGCGCTTCCGAACGATTACGAATTCGCCGGCCGTACCGCCGGTGGAAGTTGCACGAATGCATCGAATACTACGAAGGCGGGGGACAGGACAGAGCACGGAGCCGGGGTTCAGGTTGAGGTTCAAGGCTGGGCCTGTTAGTCACACGGGGGCAGCCTTCAGCAGTGGCCGTGAATCATCGCGGGTCACTACCCGCCGATCATCATTCCCGAAGGGAAATCGGATCGAGCGTATCCGAAGTTTCGCCAGCTGTTGTGACTACTCGTGTGATCCCCGCTTCCCAATTAACCCCAGATCAGGAATCACTAGGATGAGCATTTCCATCATCCCCCCACAAGCATTCTTTCCTTCTTCTAGTCCACGCTTAAAACTTTAAGCAACGCTCTATTACCGAATCAATTTCAAGAAAATAGCCAACGAATTTTTATTTCATAAGCATTGTAAAGGTTACTGGGAGTACCACAACAGCATCTACTATTTCATCACTCTTGTAATGAAAAATAATTTCATCAAGGTCCTAATCTCTTAACTCATCGTCCTGGAAATGAATTTTATACAGTTCGTTTAAAAATTGTATAAAATAAAGTATTGTATAATATTATTAAAACGACACAAAAGAAGGGGATATTCTGCAGGGTGAGAGTGAATTGGAGATGGTACAAAATCAAGAAATAGAAACGGAAAATACCTTTGAAACACTCAAGATTGAATAGTTCGCCACGGCGAGTTTGTAAAATGGTTACACATATTTGCCCTGCCAAGTACTTCACTTGTGAGAAACTACTGAGGGGGAGACCGTTAGATGTCTGGGCTTTTTGGAGACGGTGCCAAATTCCAGGAGCCAGCTCCTCCGGCTCTCGTTACACGGCTCCCGTATGTCGACGTCTGTTCCATTTGCTTACAATCCAGTTATCAATTATCAACACATTATTTCCACGCATTCCGATTACTTAAGTCGGTTACGGCCATCCTTAACTGCAGTAATGAATTAATGACGACCGTGGCAATTAGAAACCGGTCTAACCGCCTACCGCAAGCATGAATCCTCGCGAAACACTTCAAAAACAAAACGGATTAAGGCCATTTATGGCCTTATCAATAACAATTTGGAATTTTATCTCCCACGCTCTTTTCCTGCCTACTGAAAGTTATTTTACTGATATACCCAAGGATTCCATGTTTTTCCCTGTGCGATGTCTAGGTGGGGAACAATGTAGTAGGAACCAAAAACAATCCGATAAGAAAACTAATTAATTGTGAGCCTTGAAGAATCATAACCGCAAGTACTGAAATTGTCTAGCTTTGAATCTGAATCACGCTAATGGAATAGTCCGTCGTCCTTGGGGTGGTATATGGGTCAGTCAACTAGGAAAGAGCCGCCGAGGTCACTCATTAACCGGACAATTAAATGTCGAGAGAGAGAGAGAGAGACCTTCGCCGCGGAACGCGATCGTTCCGGGGGTTTTCGCAGGTCAAAGGCAGCCGACAATGGGCAACAGCGGGGGTCGCATCCCGCAGATGCCGGTCCGGCCTAGTGACCCGGTTCGGACGCCGCGGAGAAATTCCCGGATTGGAATTTTTTTTTCCCCCCACGACGAGGAATGACCGTCGTAGAAACGGACGCGACTTCCTTCGCGGGAAACGCCGCTGGAAAGGCCGGTTTCACTTCACGGCTATCGAGAACAATACTAATGGGACGCCGGATGTCCGATGAATTAAATCGAGTTATGTGCAGTAAGTAATTAGTGTCAATGAACACTACTGGTGGACAATGAGGTATTGACAGTGTAGTGTTAATAATTGTAGATACCTATTTCGGACGTGACAATAATAATGCAGAGCGGTTGTCCAACTGATATGCGAAACCCTTCGTTGATCTATTGAACGTGGCTGAATGGCTGGACAGCCATTGACGCTACATGGAACTAGGGTGGCTAGATTTATTAAAAGCGTCGTGACAAAAGATAGGGCCGAAATCCGCTTTTATTGTGAACGGACTTTATAGATACGGGACTTAGCCGTAAAATAAATTGTTCAGCCGACTCCGGGTCCGTCAGATATATGACCGGCCGGCAGGTCGTCATCGCCAAACGTGGTTCACCGCTATTTTTAAACGCGAATCGCGAATACGAGCCATCATCGGTCAGTTGCCGGAAGCGGGCGAATCCCCAAAACCGCGGGGAGAGGGATTGGGGAGTAGGACAGTCGGGACTGTCGACCCGGGGAAATATTGAAATACTGGCGACGGTCGCGCTTGCCCACACTTGGAACTGCTCCAATCGGAAGCCCCTATCGAGGAGGTTTTGCCACTTCGTAATCATCTTTTTTCCTCTCGGCGATTGACCTCCGCGGCTTCCGGCCATGGCGGATCGCTAGAGTAGTAGCGCGCCGGAAGTTTTTATTCAACAAATCGAAAGGTGTGTCGCTACCGCCCTAACTAACTCCTGCTGGCTGAAACACTGCGGCCATCTATGTCCGCATCACTCAGTATGAATTTCTGTCGCCTATTTGGTCCAAAACTAAACCAGTTTCGCATCATCAGTAGCTTTCCTTTGGCAATACAAGAACGCACGAGGCCTGCCGATGGAAGAAGAAATCATAATAACACCGTTATTGATAAGTCAGTACTCATACAACTGATATTCCTCATATGGATAGTTATGTGACTAAAAGTAATAATATAACAAAATAGTAGAATAATTTATTTCTTTACTGTATGTCAAATATTTAAATTGCGCCCAAAAATTTTCCTCGAAATATTTCCCACTATCAAGCAAATTGGGATAAAATTCCTAATTATTATTGCAACAAATGTTAGGTTTTTCATTTATCTAAATTAACTATTCCAATTTCTGTGTCTTCACGGATGATAAACACTGTATTTTATTTAAAGCATCGAGCGGAAATTGCTTCTGGCAACTTCAGAAGGTTGGAAAATATTAGAGATTATTTTCATTTTTTTTATTCCGAGCAATTTTTTAAAAATAAACACGCGAATGCAATAAAATAAACACTGCTAGAGTTTTCTGCCCGGGGAGTACCGACGCCGGCTGTTCCATAGAGGAACAAAATCAACAATGTCTACAACAACAAAATCAACAATATCTCTTTTATTTTATGTTCGACATGTTCAAATTATCCGTCTTGCGATCTTCATCATTTGTTGGTTATTATTATTACATTAATAGACGTTGATATTGTATAAAACTTAAATTTTGTTTACCCAACACAGTACACTGAAGTAGTAAAATTCCCCCATCCTGTTATTATAAAAACCTTTTATCGTATTCTCCAGTCAATGAATAAAATAAAACATTACTCGAGTAGAGTCTCTTTCCTCTCGACTTTTTTTTCGATCCTATGATATATCGGTTTCGGCTTCTCTATATCATTCAGAATACAATGAGGTACACTACACGTGTGTCGGCTGTCGATGAAGCACCCTGTCCGGGACGTCACTAGGCTGTCAGTGGCGATAATATATCTATCACCGGCATATGATATTGCTGCTTTGTCGGCAGCCGACATGCCCAAGTGCCTCGCAGACTTACCGGCCTAGCGGTACCGAAGATGGGGAGAAACGGGAACAGGTCCAGCATTCGAAATCAGCATGAATTTTATGTTATATATTACAACGGCCAATCCCTCCAATCGTTCTTTCTTATTGAATGCTTATTCAGTTTGTTTTAAAACATTCGTTTTAAATGGCATTAAAAATAATTCGTTAAATGAACAATAAATGCTTTTAAAACGCCGACATCCCTTCGCTAGTTTTATTCGTTCGGGGACGTTTTTGCGACTAATTTTAACACGGGGGAATGCCCTCCTGGAACATTTTGAATGTTGGGCAAAATAAGAAACAAAAAATAACTCGGTCATATCGAGGTAGCGTTTAAGTCCGCCTGGTACACATCCCTCAATAAACGTCTATATTTAGAGTCCGGTTCGACTCCGAGAGGAATTTTCATCGGACTCCTGGTTTCTGTAGTGGAGCCTCCACCCCGTCCCCCTCCGCTCTCTCAATTCAGACAGATAGGGGCCAACAATCGACAGATTCCTATAACAGAGCCCAGTTTATTTTCGTTCCTCCAGTCCCTACCCGATGGAAGAACTAGGGGGGATTTTTTTTTTCAATTTACTTAATGAGTGGAATTAACCTCTTAGTGACTATCGCTTACATTTTAACAAAGCATACTAAGACGTGTAAAATACATTATATTTGAGATAAGATATAAGAACATCCTACCCGTTTTGCAGCAACATAAATTCAAGATTCGGTTCTGTCGACCAATCGGCGAAGAATTAAACAAGGTTAACTGAAAATAGCGTTTTATAATCGTAAAACTACGTCATAACTTAGTATGAATCATAATTAATAACAAGACCGCGAATATTTAAATAAGGAGGGAGCAAGATGACGGCAAGCGTTCCCGTGCAATGAAAAAAATAAGCGAACGCTTTTTATATCGCTCGTGTCAGTTTGTAATCTACATAATTCTAACAGCTTCTCATTTCACATAACGGCCACAAATAAAAAAGTTTATTACGCGAAGAAAAAAATTGTAAAAAATAAATTTATCGGTTGAATGCGGTCGGGAACATTGTGATTGCGTTGCGAAAATGAATGCGGAGCCGTAATAATAATAGGATTTTTAAACGCTCGCGAACAACTCTAGTATTTACATAGTATTTACCCGGCGGTACGTTTATGAACCTCATAACACGAGGTCAGAGACTCGGCTACAGTGTTTTATTTTTTTTACCGGCGGTAAAAGCGTGGGCCAGACGGACGATGAGAAACGTGGCCGAGCCAATAATGCACTCCGAGCCACGCCCACCGACCCAGCCATACGCTGTGATTTACAGCGGCCTGCATTCTTCGCCTTAAGACAATGGCTACGGCTAACGATCACCTGCCCAATGTTCTAAATTTCAGGCTTCCCAGGATACGACAGTTCTGCGAATGTGTCACCAAGACGGCTTGAGGACGAGAAAACCGCAGAGGGCAGCAATTTATAACGCGTCCCATTGCAATTTGTCGTAGCTCTTAAGTTAATTTTGTTTGTAATTCCTAATAGAATTTAACAAACGCCCGAGGCGAATCGAGATCTGACATTTATGCAAATAAATTCTGGACAAGACAGGTCGATGTTAGCTCTGCGGTGTGTACTGTTAATGGCCCGGCACTCTGCGCGAGGTGTTGGTACGTAATTGTTCGGCATGTAGGGTGCAGAGTTAATGCGAGCTGGGGATCGTGGGCCCATATATCAGTGTACCACTGGCCTACCCGGGCGGAGAATAGGTTAGCGATTACGTTCCGAGATCGACAATATTGTAAAACCGACATATCACGTACCTAAAAGGTTGGTATTAGCATTATAAGGCAACGGTTATTTTATTATGGATAATCGCAGTTTCCAAGCCAAAGTGTTATATGTTGATTTCATATTAATTTCTAAACAAATTCAATCCTCCTTATCGGGAGCTCATTCGTGCCGTTGTTGTGTCCCTGGCCAAAAATTTTAAGGGAGGCCTTTCCTACCTTTTCTTACTTTCCTATTTTCCCGCTACCTGGAGGAATTCGGTTGGTCAACTGAACTGTCTAACGAGGGAAAAATCTGGTCAATTTCCCGATTTCACCGAAAATATTTCCACGGCAGGGGATCCTATAAATCGGGGAGCTGAATGCGTTCGGATTTTTTCACTTAAACGGGAACGAGGGGTGTCCATCAAACCTTTTAACGTCAGACGGGGAGACGAGCGTCACGCGTCACTTTCCCACTCAGCCGTTTAATTGTCGGGCGTGTACCAAATTTTACAAAATTGCGTCCCCTTTCAGAAGGATTTACACGCTCTATACCTGCTGGAAGCCTGCAGTTGTTGTAAATTGGTCTTATGTAAAAGTTAAATAATAAGTTCATTTTTGGCCGTAATATGCATAATGACTTCTGAAAGAAACTAATTGTTTATTTTTTACATAATAATAGTTATTTTACATAATAAACTTCTGTATGAACAATTTGACACGAATTGAATGGACTTTCACTCTAAAAGATCCTCACTCCTTACGCCATGATTTATAAAAATTTATATCTACAACTTAAAACGCATAAAGTAATAATATTTCTCCGAATAAATAATAAAATACAACTCTGTTAAATGAAAAAGTACTTACTTTTTCAGTAAGTAAACTATAAAATATGCAATACCTTAGGCGAATTGAATATTAATGTTCTATTTATTGAATGCTTCATATTTTCTGGGAAACCCAGTAAAAATAGTGTATGATATTTAACCTTAGTTTTGACCTTTCTCAATTTTTCGAGCGGTCGAAATTTTCCCGAGCCTACATTTTCCGACTGGTTCGGGGCGGGACAAGCGGTCGGCTATTTTCAGTTATTTGTAAGACACAAATAGCTTGATGTTTGAAACGGTGCCGGTCACTCGGTGACTGATTGGCCGGCAGAAAGCGTGGAATAACGCCAGCAGGCAGGCTCACCCACAGTCGCATAACTCTGTCCTACAGCCTAACTGCCCTATTACACCCCAACTATGAATGAGAACCAACACGACTCCACCAAACGAATAATAAGGGACGAAGTAAATAGAATAAATTACACGTCGGGAAAGAACAAAATGATAGGTGTATTAAAATATCTCTCATCATTTTATTACTGAAGGAACCTTTTACTAAAACAACAAATATAGTAAATATTTTCTTACTTATATTACTTACTAAGAAATAGATTTTTAAAAGACTTTAGTGCTAATAAAACAGTAACACCTGTGAATACTAGAATTGACAGTATTAACCGATATGATCTCTAAAGTATGTAATTTTCTATGGAAAATGTATTATTAGAAAAAAGTATTATTTATGTAATAACTATGTTGAAGGTATTTAAAAAGCCTTCAACTTTTTAATTGCCAAAAGATTTGTCTGGTTTAATTTATATCTCCGTATACAGCAAATTGTAATAAATGAATTCTTCAGGCTGATGGTTAAATAAACGGGTTCAGGAAGCCCTGCAGTTAATTGGCGGCTATAATACGTATTACGGTGTATGACTTTCACTGACGCCTATGCGAGGAGGGCGGGGCGGGGGGACCTTGCCCCCTCGGCAATCTTCCCGTCCGAACGGCCTCGCCTTCATAACAATCTTCGCGCGAACGGATCACGATTCCGGGCGGCGACACGGCCACCTTCCGCCTCGCTCCGCTGATTTATACGACTGCCGTTTTAATTACACGGCCCGAGGGGAGGTTCAAGTTCAAGAGGTTGCGTTGGACTTCCTGTACCGGCACAGGACACTAATGTCCCCGGCTAAAGACACGGGACGTTAATTAAAAGCAAGCTCAAGATCGACAGATACCGGACTCAATCTGCAATATATTAGAATTGCAACTAGTTATTGAAGGGTGGGCTGGTAATATCACTCACTTCCGTCACCTATGACAAGCCTAAGTCCAGCTTATATTTTACAGAAACGTTTTTCCTCTACGCAATCCTACCACTTCGTTTAGTCCAAAGGCAGGCACGAAAATTAATTATCTATTACGAGCTAAAAATATCTTCAACAACCTGGCAAAATACGTATCTAGCGCCATTTCTCTGTCTTAATTCACAACACGCCAATGTCTACCTTGTTGACCCTATTAACCTATACAACCGCGCCAATTACTGGTTTTGTAGTCTACTCGCGTCTTGCGTTAAACGCGTAGAAAAATTTTGTAACATTAAAACGAAACAGCTCATAAACTCCAGTGTACTCTCTAGAATTCACTTTAAGCGAACGACGCTTCCTAGTGATAGGGGTACGGACGGCATACATAATTTAAAAACAAAAAACTCTCATGTAAAATGAGTAGGAAGGGATGCGATATTTAAATCTGAATTTAATTATTGTAAATAACGATGTAAACATTTGAGTACGTAAAGATTGAAAAATGGGTATTAAAGGAGTAGGATCCGAACCTGAAAACCCACGTTCGAATCCCGATGAAGCAACAAATTTTGCTCCAATTAGAATTCGTAACAGAATTAGAAGAGCAAAGAGTTTGTAAGATCTTATCATTATTATTGTTCTTTCGTTTGTAATTTGTTAATGCAACGTGGCGTGTTATTGGTACAACGCTTAAAGTCGGTTCGAAGTTGAACCGACAGGACTTTCCGATACGGGCCAGCGGCCTGGACCGCGTTATTAGTCGGGCAATAATTTCTCGAACCTCGGACAAACGATATCGTTCCGATTAAAATAAATTCGGCAATTCCCGTCCGGATAGGCGGCACACGGTGGGTCCCATCTATCATTCGAGTGTCGCTGCGGGTTCCGGCAATAAGGGGGCCGAAAATAACGAAAGCCCGAACGGCCGGCGAACATTCATCCTCCTCCGAACGGAGAAAATGGACCTCGGCCCGACAGTCAAACGAGATTCGATCAAATCAAATACCGATAAAATTACATAATGTGGGGAACGGAGCGGGGGGAGGGTGGTGGTTGGTAACACTCTTACCCGCTCTCACAATGGAACGAAAGCCGGCTTTCGGGCCGGTCCGGTTTTTATTGATAATAAATAAGGGGCCGACAATCGGCGTTCGGAATCTGTACTATTGACATCTGGGGTAATTGGAATAATCGAGATAAGCTCCCGGCTAAAACTCAATCCCGGTCCGTTAGGAAAAAAAAATCAATTCAGACGCCAAAAGGGTAGATTTATATCTGAGTTATCCTAGAACAATGCGAGTTATTTACGAGCATAGAGAGGGATAGGGGTTTTACAGTAGTTGTGACGTAATTTGTTTAATTTGAACTCTCTTTGCTTACAATCTAGATTGGTAGCAACATTCAACGGCATTCCTCTCGATCTAGTAATTTGTGTGTGTGTGTGTGTGTGTGTGTGTGTGTGTGTATCTTACATCAATGAACAACCAGCAGCACAGTAGTAAAAGGGTAGGAAGGGAACCCTGCCCTATATTGCTGAATATTTCTGGAATCTAAATCGCTCCACATCTAAAATCTAAAATCTTCAAATGGTTTATAATGGCCATATTTTGAAATTGAAATATGCATACACCAGAATTCTTTTGGGGGGAATTCATTGAATGATATGTTTTAATTGCCCAGAAGTGTATTTTGCTCCTCTCAGAAGTGATCCTCCATGCAAGATTAATTTATATTCAAAATATTAAAAGGTTGTGTTATGTTAGTCTGAAATGTTATAGTTATTTGACTAGAAAAATCCGTTCCAGAAATATTAATAAAAATTCCCATGCGATTTATTCAGGGAATGGAACCTGAATCAAACTCTGTGGACGCGTTCCAACTTATTTCAAATTCTGTCGCTCTTTTTCTTTAATTGAGAGCCAGACCTGTTACTTAAGGGCAATGATTTAGAGGCGGTAGGTTGGGCCAATGGGGCATTTTTCTCGGCGCGTAACAACACACACACACACACACACAGACAGAGTGTCCGGAGCACTTGAAAACAAATGCCGCCAATTATTGGGGCGAAACTGAACCGACTGGGGCAGAAGTGCAAAGAGAGAAACTAGCACAGTGAGCAGTGGGCAAGGGGAGGAGGAGAGCACAGAACCAACATAACTCAAACACACTCGGCGCCATTAATAATCAAACTGGCTCCAGAATAGAGGCTCCACAGGAACTCTGTACACACAGCAAATTATCATCACATTTTGGCCGAAAAAAAAACCAAAATGAGAACATTAAAATTCAGTGTAACACATCTAGATCATACGATTAGACCTTATAATTATTTAACGCCCATATTAAATCATTATAGAAGTTTGGGATTAAATAAGTTAATGAAAAAAGGAGGTGTGGAATTCCAGCTGTTCAAAGCACGCTTAATGTAATTGCGCCAATATTCTCTCTCGCTTTTTTCAATAAATATTTTCAAAATAGCCCTATTGTTTAAGCAGTTTTCCTGCCTCTATTATTATATGTATACAAATTAAATATGATGACATTAAGGTTGTAGTTTGCGAACTGATTACCGCATTACAAGTACCGTTGTAGTAAAAGTCAGACAATTAAAATATATCCCATCGAAGAATGATTAAGATCAACTTTCAGTATCCGAGTGATTGTGACACGCTTCAAAAACGGAGTTAATTGATTTCAGCTTTAGGCATGACAGAACATTGTGACAGAGCAGGAAATAATAAACCGGGCTCGAAACGGGAATGTAAACGTCCAGCTGTGCCAACAAAAATTCCAATTCTTCCTGTTCCATTTATCTCAATATTAATATCTAGCAAAGTACTACAACACGTGTTGAACATTTCCACGCCGATCAAGGAACAAACTAGTCCGCAACCAATCGGGAATGAAGAAATAAAACACTTTTAGCTTTCCTTATCGGGAGAGTGGAATTGGTTGCGGGGGCGTCGAGCGGCGGCGCCCCAGTGCCGACCGACCCGCAACGCACGGTGCACGTGACGCCGCTATGCGCTCCACCAAGGCTATGGGCCCCAACACACAGCTAGCTTAGATTAATACGAATTGTAAATTACGATAATGTCGTGTTTTTTCCCCCCTTATTTTACATTACGTCCTATTATGGAACGGTAAACGGCCGCGGTAGCCGCAACAGACATTAGGAGCTGTCCGGGCGGCTGGGTGAGTCCCGTACGCGTTATTCGCCTCTACGAGTTGACACTCGGCTATCTGTATAACTAATTGAACGAGTTGTGGAGGCCTATTAAGATGAAGGATAAAATCAGCATATTTTCATTTTTCAGACAGCCAAAGAGAGGAAACTGAATACCGTAATCTATCGTAAATGTACGGTATTCCAACCCCTCGCAGACCACATAAAGGAAACTACTTTTGGGTCCATTACACATAAATATATGACCGTATGCCTCCATTGCTAGACTTTTAAATACCAAAATATACATACTAATTAATTTTTATTTTTACGTTAGTTGAAAATTCAAACCAACCTACTATATTTTAGTTTTGTTCTTTTTTAAATGAACCAAATAAATTAATCAAAGAACTTTCATTCTATATTTGGTAGCTAACCGCATATTTCCAGACTTGGAGAGCAGCTCCTTTGGGGGAGTTTACCGACCCCTGATAAAAAGTTTGAGCGCCAAAACGCTTTAGAGAATACAAATACAAATATATTGTAATCGACATTGATTTTTACTTTTGCTCTCTGGGAGAACCCATGGCGTAATGTAACGCGGCGATAATAACTCAGCTCGTGTCCTCCTCGCATGCTTTCAGCGAGGAACGATTGTCCCGCAAAGAATCCGCGCAAAGTATCCCCGCGTATTGATAGGCGCCCGGCACTCGTTCCACTTCCAAATAGGGCCGCCAAATAGGGCCATTCATCAAGTTGCGGCGGTCGACAACAACAGTCGATACTTATCGGCTGGCTTTTTGAAAAACGGACTCCTACAACCAACCGACCGCTAATCGCTTGTCGACGAGCACGTACGCGCAAGCAAAGTGTATTTATACCCCGGGACGCCGCGCCCAATACAAATACACCGAGCGGCAATTAATTAATATTTAATAATGCAAACGATCCCTTAGGATAATTGGGACACTGCGGTAACCGCTCTGGAATACTAATTTATTCCAATAACACCTTCCGATACTGTTCAATTATCATTACTTGTTCTAAATTCGCTAGAGCTGCTTTGTTATAATTACAAACTATCTCGTTTAGCACGTTTAAGACAGGACTAATCTAGACAGTCGGGGTTGTCACTATAATAATGTAAATATGGGAAATTAGATCAGTTTAAATTGCACCCGTTTTTTTTCAAATATGGCTTGTTCATCGAATCTAAAACTATTAGTGTTATACAGGGAAAATGTTCGTTAAGATTACTTAATTGTAACTCGAGTTACAACAGAGTGATTCGTCGATGTCGCGATCCCACTCTCGGGCCATTTGTACGGGCGCGTGATTGTGTTTCGCCAAATTACCCTAATGGACCCTAAAGTGGCGAGGTTTGCCAAGGTCGAGTGCCTCCTCAATTTGTTTGACGTTACCTCCGTTGAAATGGGCGGAGAAATTGGTGCGAAAACTTCCCCAAATATCTAAATCGTACGTAAAAATATCCCTTCTTAACTGTTTATTATCGTTCAGAATTAAATGGTTCTACTTATAAAAATGTTGGACCCTTTTATCTCCCACAAAGAAACAGTTTAGGGCATCCTGATATTCATTATTTTCATGGAACAAGACTTTCTCAGATACTGACACGATAAATCTTCATAATAATTTTGTACGAATAATACTTAATAATTTTAACTTATGTTAGTAAACTGACGGATTCCTACTAACAATTTTAGAGGTTTTATTGTTACCACCTACCCGTGTAATAAATAAGAAACCGTATCGTTGATGTCTCATTGGTACTTCCCACAAATAATCAGAAGTGCAGTGAATGTCCCGAATAATGTAAATATGTAATAAAATTATTAGAGGGCACTTTTATAATGTCCTTTCATGACTAACAAAAGAGGGCAAAGAAACCAAGTGGAACCGGCCGGCGAAAAAATGGTGATGGAATATTTAAGCCGTGGACATTTGGGACTTCTGGGGGGAGGGGACAATCGGGGCTTACAATGAAGCGGACAGCGACGAAAATGAGCAATATAAATTCAGTAAAAGTCTAAATCCGTCGTCTCCATTGTGAGGAGGGCGAAAAAAAATTGCAGGATTACTGAAACCGTTCATAAATTATTTTCGGCTTCATTTCGTGTCGTATTGACCAGAAGTAAACTGCTTAAACTTACATTTCCGCTGAAAACTATTCAAATCCAGTCCCTCTATCTTGAATTATGCGCACTTACCTGAAAAGAAAAAATACATTAATAACAGTGAAAACTTAATTGTTATTGTTTAATATATTTGAGTGATTTCATCAAATAAAATGTTCCTAGGAGGTATTGCATAAATCATGAATGGATGAACAATAACATAACCGATCGAAATGCGCAATGAATACATCATATGGACTGAAAATTACTGGGAGCTTTTTCAGAACAAATTGTTTCATGGAAATACATTTTTTGCACCGAAAATTACGGTAATACTGTTATCGGCGTACCGCAATTTCATTAGTGAAACCGTTGAAATCGTCAATGTTCGATTAGCAGAAAACAATGGCGATAAATAACAGTTACGGCGGAAAAACACTACTATATTTAGTCGAAGAACAATAATTCAATGAGAGTTCAGGCAATAAGATGTAAATTCGAACCGACTGTAATTGACGTCTCAATGACTCTCGAGTGGTTCCGCATCCTCGCTTATTTAAGCTCGACTACATCCAATGTATAAATTAACTATGTATTTTTTTTAAGTTAGAAGAACATTTACTTTCAGTTCGACGTTTATTACTCATCGTTTCAATCAATTTAATAATAAATAACAGTAGAAGGTATATTAAAACGGGGGGAACAGTATTCGTTTTGACCAACACTCAGTTTGGTTTTTCTAAAAATTTTATTTTTTAAAGTTAAAACAAAGGAAATTTAATAATAGGCTAATAATATGTGTTTAAGTAGTAGTGTTGGGAGGTTAGACTGGTCGGTTTTTGGACAAGAAAAGATCAATTGCACCACATTTTAGCATGTGATTTTTAAAATTTTCCAACTTTCCGAATCAATATTTTTTCTTATATGATTTACCTCGACTGAGACCGCCGATGTACCGAGGGCACAGCGAACAGCATATGGTCGGTCGTAAAGAGATTTGTGAAATAAGCGACGCGGCTTATTACTAAGATTCCCTGTAGACGTATACAGCCGAACCTTTCCCTCGTAAAATTATGATTGGTGATTATTTATAGGAAAACCGTATCGATGGGCGACGCGGAGGAAAAATCATTTGGAACGATACCAAACTCGACGTTCAAGGCCGAGTAAAAAGGAAAAGCCGAGGCGGTGTAAAAGTAAAAATTTATGTCCGTCCGTCACAGAACCATTTACCAATTACACAGTAATTTTATGAACGAGCCGAGACGACAATTGCTGTGCAAACTCACAACATTCCACTGAAACACGGTTCCCTTGTTATTCACAATACGTCACCCACCTATCGATGATGCCCCATCGGCACCCGACTCGCGTACCTAAGTACCTTACTCAATATATTATTAACCCAATGCCGCTGCTTATAGCCAGGAGCCAAGGCCGGCTTAAGACGAGAGATAAACAATTTCACGAGTACCCCAAAACAAAGTTAATAATGTCAAGAAGTCTGTGTTACCAGGAACATAAATAATTATTATGATCATTTTACTTCTTATATACTTACTTATATTATATTTTTATTACTTTCCATTACATTATTTATGAACTCATACTCGTTATGATATAACTTTATTTTGAGCAACGGTCGGGACGTCAAACTGTACAGAGATGATATACCAAAAGAAAAATAGGACCATCAAACAAATAACTTAAAGTTGAGTACTACGGCATTTCAAATAATTATCTAAGTATAAAAAATTGAGTGTGCCAACAATGTTCCTTAGATGTTAACATTTTCTTATATGAATCATATTATTCATGGGAATGCAATTTGTTCTAATTTTATAATCTGTCACTTTATTTAAATAGCGTTGTGCGTGTATTAGATTTATAAAAAATATATAACTACAATAAAAAATGCATTGCCCGATTGAAAGCAACCCTATCATAAATAGATAGATTTACGCTCTCGATAGGGGCTACAAAAGACTTAGCGATAATTTATTGGCGACGAAATAAAAAAGAAAACTGGAGACCGTATATTTCACTAGGAATGACTAGACCTTCGCATTAACACTGGCAGAGAAATTTCAAAAGAGCGTTTCAAGATCGAACAACAAAGGACGACGTTGGGGCCGGCCAAGGTGGGTGCCCTACCGGTTTGCCTAGACTGCATCACGGCAGGCGCCAAATGCCAAGTGCACTAGCCAGGATTCGGAGCTCACCCACTGCATGTCTTATACGGTTAATGGATAACTTGATCTTTAGGCCAGAACGTGATACCGGTCACGATCACATACTTAATACCTCGCCCTAACCGCTACACTGTACGCAGACACAATGCAGTCACGGTCAAACGCATTGTTCAATATTTAAACTGTCCTTTATTAATATATTCCATACTTACAGGCCCAATGTCTGACATTACTGCCAACAAAGACTTGTGGGGATAACAGAAGACAAACATTTGTACATGTTTTCCATAAGAGGGTAAAGAATCGAGACTTTTCAAAATCGGAACCTGGTCTAGGTTTTATTTATATTCAAATATAAATATGGAAATGCGTTCACTAGTTAATTTAAAATAACTGTTCAGTTTAATGGAAAAGTCTTATTTCCATAGTAACGGTAGTAACTGCTAAAACGATTGCAGCCATTGTGTTCTAAACCTATGTTCATACTCTTCTCTGTAACTCCTAATCTACATCGTCGAGGGTTCGACATTAAAAATTTGTGAGTCCAATGTTTTATAGAACACTGATTCGACCTACTTCCTAAATATTTATCGCCATTCCGAGCTAATTTTTGCATACTTATTGATTTTATTATATGTTAAACTTCAATTGACCACCTTGTCGTACGAGTATTAAGTTATAATATATTTTCGATCAATCCGTCGATTCCCCGGAAGGAATTTTTCAAAAGCCATTTTTCCTACGCGATTATATACAGGGGAAAAAAGGTTAACAAGGCCAGAAAAACAAAATCGTAAAATATCCGTCAATTTGTTCGAGGAATTCGAATTAAATTGTTTAATATACGTTGCGCGGAATTCGAAGGCAACAATTTCAATCTAATAGACACATCAGCGGCGAGTCGGAATTCCTGAACGTTTCCCCAATAAGGAGTACGTATGTGTTACATAAAGTTGGTACATGGCACGGTCTGAGGCGAGGTCGGAGGAGTCACGCGGCCCAGAACCGGAACAGAAACTGAGTTATTATTTACCTCGGGATCCTTTCCGAGTGCCTTACGCTCGGACACGGCGCTGTTCTCCGCGGCCCTCTGGCCATTGTTGTGAAACGCCCGGCGACTCCTTTCAAATGAAATGGGGCCCAAATTGGGTTTGAAATGGAACTTGGACCGCGTTCCGACCTTTGCGCGGCTGTCCGTATACGATTTTCGAGCGGCGAATCGTGTCTCGCTTTTCATATTTCTATCCTAGAACGCTTATGGTATATCCAAGGATATTCTTTGTTGAAATTTCAGACGTACCTATTAATTTTTTCTAGTAAAACGGATTTACGGAAGAATTTCTAGAACAAAAATTACAGACTGAACCGACGGAAACCTTAAACAGAAATAATTGCAGTGAAACAATTCAGAAACCTACCCATGTTCCACATTAATATATCCTAGTTATATTTCCTCGTGTACTAAAGTTCTATCAATTTATATTCATTTTAATATTTATAATCTGGGAGATCTTCTGTTTATGTAAAGCCGCATTATAACTAGTTTAAGAGATCCGCGTATTTTTTTTTCATTTAAAATATGCAAGGATAATTTATTACGGAAATCAATAAAAGGAACACGGAATGCGGTCGGACTGAAAACTGTCAATGATCTAAATTAAACGATCGGGTCCAACAGTATAATGGGGATATGCGCTCAGGGTGCAGGTATCGGTTCAGGCCGTCGGACTCGTTTTAAACCTTCTAATTGGGACTTATTAATATAACGCGGCCGTCAACGAGCGGCGATCCGCAATTTAATACCGGGGACGTCCAAATACGGTCAAAACGTTTGAAAACCGAACCTGGGGCGGACGCGCAAATTCATAGCCATTAACTCTAAACGGGCCGAGAGAAGGTTTTAAAATAATTAGCATGGGACTGGGCACAAAGGTTGGGGACAACTCGGTACGCCGCCGAGGCGGACCAACCCTCTACGCCGATAATTAATCACAGTTGTTTGCCTTTATTCTCAAATATTAGCGGGTTTCGAGGCCGAAACGTGGAGCGCGACGGTCAATTTTACATAATATACACATAATTACATATTACAGTGTCCGTATATATTAACGCGTTGTTTATCGATAGCACAGTTACTATCTATTATTTCTGAACTTTTTCCAGGAATCCTTTTAAATTAGCTAAATAAGTGAAGATATTACATCGCTTCGACAGTACGTCATAGGCTGAATCCGTTGAAATTAGCATTTTGTATTTTTTTCTCTTAATTATATTTTCTTGTATACGTGTACTTTATATAGCACTTAACGAAATAATATATACCTCTCTGAACCCCCAACTGTGACAAAGTTATCGAGTTATGTGGGCTAGAAATCTTATCTGTCCTAGTTTTAAAATGCCCACATGTATAGATTCACAGAAGAACAAATGTACCTTTATGCTGGTTGGTTGGAGGCAAAGATAATAATATAAAAATATTTTTAATTTTTTTCACCGCCAAACAGATTTTAACTTTATATAAAACGTTGTTCGGAAATGAATGATGGCGACATCCCCCGCCCCGCCGCTATTCAACCGCCATTATTCCGCTGGGATTATCTTGAAATGGATTTTCCTTAAAACGGAGGCGAACAACTTTAATTAATAAACGTGCAAACAAAAAGTAAGTAAAGGAGGCGGTATACCGGCTTCGGGTATAGATAAGACACAGGAGCACTAATTGGAGGTAATAAACGACTTTCGGCTATGGCCCCGACGATGGGAACCTCCCGTAATATCCAACCGGACAGAATTACACCTTACGGCCAGCACGAACAGGCAGTTTTGGATTAAACAGCAATACTCGGTTACGGCATGTGAAACGCACACGGGGCAACTAGCTTTTACGAGATCAGCTACAATAACCCGAGGGGTATGTGGCCCTGGATAGTATTCTCATTGCCTAATTGGAACGGGTCGGGGAAGAAATTTCGTGACGTTACCATTAAGGGACTGGGTAACGATTTGGAGAAACTTGAAGTCGGCTGAACGTAATAACTGAACATTTGTACTTTCAAGAGCAAAAGGTATTTACTGGAACTAAGCTCGATCTAAGCCCGGGTTTGCTATACAATTAGCATTCGCCCAAATTACTAGAGATAAACTAAGGGGTTATGATATTCCGAACCTTAGAAAAACTCCCCCCATGAAACAGAACAATTTTATGATTGACCCAGGGCAGTAACATTTTCTATGAGTTTAATATAGAGGAGTTTTTTCCTATTTCTAAAATTCGCTCGATACTTACGTACTAAACGGGCCACACTGTATATCAGTGAAAAGCTGAATATAATTGATTAAATCAATAATACTTAATTCGTTCTCTTTTTTGTGAGCAGCTAAAAACCGGCACAAATAAGAACGCGTTTCGCAGAAAGGTTATATTTCCCAGGACAACCATAAAATGAAGACCTCGTACGAGAGAAGCGCAGATAAAGTGTCAGTGAACTACAGTGTCCTGATATAGAGCTACTGGCTCTGTACTGCGGCCGTACGTTGCCCTCGAGAGCACTAAGTGTTTTAAATTGTCTTAAAAAACGTGCAAATTTCAAGAGACTGCATAATGCGACAAGGCTTGACGCGAGGAATTAAGATCTTGGAGTTATCCTCCTGATTAATCTTAAACAAGTGTACATTTAATTCTTCAATTTAACTCGTAACGAACTACACAAGAAAGGCAGGCCTGCACTAATTGTTTCATCATTATTAATTTCAGTATCTTTAATCAAATTATCGACAAACGTGTTACTTTAAGGAGTCACTTTGTGATATTTCAAGATGTCGGTGAGACAAGCCGCGTGCATTACAAGAGGAGCTCTTGACCCCTTTTAACTCTATTACCCGATGGAAAATAGGTTAGCCTATACATCCTATTATATACGGTATTACGGTAAATTACCGTTAAGTATTTAAAATTATGACATAAACTAGAGTTGGCCCTCGACACAGGGTATTGTGAATCGATTCTGTACACTTATTCACGAGTAATTGATAACATATTGATATAATAGTTGCATGACAATCCACCTGCTTGTCTGACCCTTCGGTCAATCTTTACTCGGGATAGCGGCAGTCAAATATTAGTGCTGACACGATGCTTCGTAGGCAGCCGGTAGGCGTAAGTACCTCACTAACGGAATGCTGACGCGTACGAGTGGCCGAAACCAGTAGCGTAGGATTAAAAAAGCGAGAGTGCAAAGAGACATTCCATGAGCAATGAACGGAGTTCATTATCAATATAGTAAACTTAAGTGGTGTAAATCAATTAATAAAAGCGATCGCATTTATTAATTGATTTCCATCATTTGAGGTTTGATTTCTTCGGCAATGATCACTTACATTGTCCCTAATCTCCTTAGGGAGTACGTTACCGCAGGAAAAGAAACTGAAAATATATCTTTCCGAATAAAACTAACATTCTATTATAGGTTTTATAGGACACTAATCCTGTTATGATTCTTCGTGAAAAGTTGTTGGGCGAGAACGTCAGGACAAAAGGCGCAAACAATAATAAATTTTAATTGAATTAAATTGCACGACGCGTCCGAGAATCGTGACAAGTCGGGTCGCTACGCTAACTGTTAGCCGCGCTACGAGTTACTAATAAATACAGGAAGATGCATTAAAATAAATGGTGTAGGCGCGACTGCAACAACAGGATTGCAACAGCGCCAAAGCCTAGTTGAATATGCATGAATCAGACTTTTAAGTCCGTGTTTGGGTCTGGCTCCGGCGGGGTTTTTCTTTCGCGCGGGATCGGCATTGACCCCTCGTTGGCTTCTCGTCAGCCTCTTCCGCCATGCTCAACTCCCAACTGCGACTCCCGGGGCATAATTGTCCCATTTATTTATGCTGCGGCCGCACAGAGCTGGACGGCTCAGAGGACGCTCATAGACGACAGCTTTCCAGGGATTATATGTCGGATCAAACAAGGAATGTATATTCCTCGGAAATGCAAGTGTATGTTCCAATGTCCGCGAATCCCCATTGGAAATAGGAAAAAACTCCTCTATGTTAACCGAAGATGAAATAGATAGCCAAGATGAGGTTGACGCGAAGGCGCCTGTCGACTAGCTCGTGTAATTATATCATCACTCTGTCTTCACTCCTAACTTATAGCTAAGCCTATAGCCTTAGACAAAATAGGCCATTAGAGATAGAAAAAACCGCGCCAACCTCAAACCATATAATTGTTGATGTCAGATCAAACAAGAAATTTATGTTCCTCGGAAATGCAAATGTATGTTCCAACCCTATTTTAACTAAATATTGACCCGAGACAACATTAATATCTGAAGATGTTAAACCGGAAAGGTGGTTATTCCTCAAATTTTTTACGGTTTGTATATCGATGTCTGCAGGTTCAAAATTTATCGAATTTAAAATCGATTCTTCAAACAATTCATTTAATTTTCGCACCGCCCCCAAAAGTACCGTTTTGTTCATGGATTGGTTGCCGTTCTTCACCCGGGTTGGAATGCAGGGAAATACAATTACTTTATGTGTTTTTGCGACAGCAGAGCCTAATCAACCCTGATATTTTATATAAATTGCTCGACATGCACTTGCAACTGCAACCGCGTTGCACAAGGCAGCAAGCAGCTCACTAATGATAGAGGTATCTCATATGAAATTGATCTGCTCCCGACTCGTATCGCAATTAGGATTGCACTCCTGGCCTTAGTTATAATAGCCCCTCGCCCCCGCCCATCGCAAGACTCTATTTAAAAGTCGGCTTATACTTAACGTTTCCTCGTTCCGAGTTTTCAGCATTGAAAAATAATAAACAGTCGACTTTGGCGGGGAGGGTCGTAATTTCAGTCCTGACATTCGAGGACGCTCAACGCTCCTCGAGTGCCTTTTTTCCACGAACCCCCTACTTGTATCATTTTCTTTTTCTATAAAAAAAAATGTTTCTTTGAATGCTCCAAATAAGGAAGTCGGATCGCGGCCGAACGTCGACGGTCATAAATTCCCGCCCGTCCGAGAAATAAGCCTTACAAGGTGTCCGAGTTGCGCAATCGGACCGCTAGGCCGCTAAATCAAATATTATACGGCCCCGAAGTATCGGGAATACTTCTTCATTCTGGACGGACTTTATCTGCGGAAATCGCGAAAGCTCGTAAACTCCGAAGGCGTTGACGCCCGACGCGAGCCGCGCGAATGCGACTACCGAAGATGAAATAGATAGCCAAAACGAGGTTGACGCGAAGGCGCCTGTCGACTAGCTCGTGTAATTATATCATCACTCTCTCTTCACTCCTAACGCATAGCTAGGTCTATAGCTTTAGACAAAATAGGCCATTAGAGATAGAGAAAACCGCGCCAACCTCAAACCATATAATTGTTGCGGGATGTTACATATCATATATATATATTCCGAAAAGTTACAGTTGTCAATAATGTTTTATTGTGTCGAAATGCTAATCATAGCAATTATTCAATAATTCGAAATATATTTTTCATGCTAACTATACAATCTACTGCAAAAATAAATATCAAAAAAACAAATAACACACAAGGAATTCCAGCAATAACTACACATCAGAATGCCGACAGGGCAATTTTCGTGGGCGTTTGGCCATCACAGTGCATATAAATACCAACACAAATCGGGAAAATTATTATTTAATTAAATAAAATTCATATCTACACAAAAATCAAAATACGTCTAAATTAACAGTGAACTATCTGGGTTGTGTCTCACAAATACCTCATGAAGTCCACTTGGTAAGCCGCAAATCCAAAAAATCTCGGAAACACATTTTCAAAACTAAATATGATTTGTCAATACCTCGTTTAAGGGTTCGTACTGACGACATCGTGTTGCGATCGGGCAGTTTGTCAACTTCTCCTGAAAAATCAGGCAATTCGAAATTACAGCGGATATTTAAAACCGAGTCGGGGATTTTATCAACGCATGATCGGTCGGGGAATAAAAAATTCCTCTGCCCTTTTTATACTTTAAAATTGTTTGAATATTGAATGCTTTTACACGGCTTTCGATATTATTCAAGAACCAGTACGCTTCTGGTGATATAATGCGCCCACCCGATATAAAACAAGGACGGGTCATCACGATCGTGAAGCGTCAGACTCAAGGTTCTCGGCCATGCAGGCAAATCGGTGACAACTCAGATACTACAAAACAGGATACGTTATCACTTCCGGTAAAATATATATTAGTGCTGGAATAATTTCTGCTAGTTTAAATTGCATACTCTGGTCGTTTTAGCAATTGAACCCGTAGTTTTAGATAAAACTAAACCTAGAGGTTATTATATCTTGTAAACGAGGCCATTTCGAGAATAGGGAATTACTGCTATGTGATATAATAGTTTTACAATAAGGAAATTAATTAATTTCCGTAGAGCTGATTATTACAATTTAAATGGTTACAGTTAGGTGTTCAATTTATTTACTTCTTACTATTTAAAAAAAAGTAGTAATGATTTAGACCCGAAATAAGGGTTACATAATGACCGGTGTGTACCTAATGACGACTAATTTAAAAATAGAATTATACAAAATTGATAAATTGGGCCAAAGTAAACTTAGGCGCCATTCAATATTTCTTTTTAACCGACTAGGGCTCAATGGCCAAACATTTTTTTTTGCCCGCTACACTTTCAGATGAGAAGATTGATCTATTAAGAAGGAGCGGGCGGGGGCCAACGGTAAGTAGGTGACGGGTCTGACGATAACAAATTGAGGCGGGGGTGACATGAGTGATGCCTCGAACCGCCTGCGAACGCCGACTGCGGTCCGGCACCGAGATAGAGGAACAGTTACTTATTAAACGGTTGACATCATCGACAGACAGACCACGGCCGGGATGGAGGGCTTCTCTCTTCAAGAGCGAGAACTGCGCCCCAGTTCCAGTCGGCTATGACGCACCGCTCGGGGAATCCGCACTTTTAGGTTAAATAATCTAGTCAAACCTCAATCTCCCAAGAAAAATATTTTTTTGGGGGCGTTTTTATAAGAATTCCTTAAGAGTATCCATAAAGCTTTATAATATTTATAAGACCGCTTTATAATGTTGTCAATGCCGTCAAGAAAACGATAAAGCTGATAAGCTAAAACTAAAACACTGCATTCTTTGATGTAGGTCACAAATAAATTACCTGACTAATGACAAAACTGCAGGATAGAAGAGAAGGAAATATCGTACGTTACAATCCTATTTAACGGTTTGAATCGTCCGTGTCTTCAGTTTCATGTCTGGACCTCATTAATCCGATTTCTAAATTTAAAACAAATAAATCGTATGACAGAAAAAATTGTAGCACGAAATTAAGGTAGACGCGGACTGCATCACCTTCAAGGGGAGTCCCGCCGGGATGATTCGTGTTCGGCGGGATAACTAACGCATAATTGAGGGTGGCGTGTGCGGGAGACGGGACCCCCCTCGTTGAGGGGTTAAGGCCGCGCGGGGCGTGCCTACGCGTGCCCGTCCGGGCAATGTATGCCACACAGGTCTGACGCAACGGCTAACCCTGAATTAAGACAATTATCTCTGGTCGGGAGGGAGAGTGGAATCTCGGTGGCTGGAGGAGTGGAAGGGGGACTATGAAGTCATGACTTCCTCAATCCATTTATACATGTCCGCCGGTAAATAATACAAACCCTTAGGAGGCGCTAAAAAAAAGTCTAATATAAGCCGAGAGAAAACTATCAATTTGAAAGCTTCCAGATATGGAAGCTGACTGGGACTCGCGATCTCAGCACCACCTATTAACTGTGTATGTTATTATAATGGTTATACGACTTCAATAAGTAAAGAAATGATCAATTTAAAAAAATGTGAAAACGATCCAAAATGTTTTCATATATATAAATTTAATGACAGGAAATTTCGTTAGTTGGTTGTTCGGCTCGCAGAAAACTTGGTATACATGAGAGGACTAGGCTTCAAATTTCAGTTTACACAATTGCATACTTGTATATGTCCGTCGGTTAATAATACAAACTCAAGCAGAAATCAGTTAGGAATTGATCAGTTAGGAACCGCTAATATTTTCCAGTTCCTTCTTTCCTGCTCCCTTACAAAATAGATTTCTTCAAGATCAAAGAGAAGAGAGAGAGAGTCGCATAACGACATGTCCAACGTAGTTTAGGCTGTCCATTCGTCGCAAATTTGAATTACAGATGAGCTGGCATAAATTAAATCCAGGCAATAAAGTCGCGTACGTTCAACTCTGGGCGAGTTATAAGTGGTCATATATAGTACTGATGAATATGTGTTCACTAATTATTTGAATCCGGAAGTAGGCTCTAAATATTTTCATTTTTCCTTAAAAATGACCACGACAAAGTGAAAATTAAATTAAATGTTTCGACTTATTTAGGCAATGTTGGGTAATGCAAAGATTTGTACACATTAAACATTGATCATGAGAATTATACTGAGTATACAGGGACGTATATATAACTTTCCTCTCGCCTTACCCGTTACTAATTTTGATTGAAGGTCTGAGTTCGGTTTTTGAAAGCATCAGAACGAGGACCTGAAGTTCGTTGGCTTCTACGGACAGAAACTAATGGTGTTCAAAACGTAAACACATATCCTGCCAACAGATCATACAACGAGACTCTACACCGTGCATCAACTGAATTGAAATGATTCGGAAAAAGCACGCTTCAAACGGGCTTTGAACGTAATAACCCCTCGGTGTCTGTTTAATATCTGATGTCTCTCTGTAGTCCGTTCGTTTTTTCCTCCCGGAATGAAACCGGGTCACGGCAAAGCGCAAACAATCGAAAAAATTCGTCGATCTGAATGCGAAATAGTGTCCATTCAATTAAATGCAATAACCACTAAAACTAAAAAATTACATTGAAATCTCCTATCGTAACTTTTCTTTATGCAATCGTTTATAGACGCTATACATTTCATTGTTCAACGTATCACACGGTTAGTAGCAGTGCTTAGAGAATGGTTCATCGGCAATGGATATGCATAATATAATATACTGCATTACTAACAGAATGGTATGGAGGATAATCACAGGAATACGTCTCATTGAATTCTGATATATGGATCAGTTTAGTATCGGAACATAATTTAGAATAGGGTCAAACGATAAGGGGCAAAAACAAAGTGAAATTAACGATTTGATCTGTTAATAGAGCGAAACGGTGTTCTTGCAGATAATACTGTTCTTCTTTTTACGACAGCCCACAGTACTAGGCAATATTATTATCGCGTCGGATTCGCGCAGTTCATTTCTGCCCGCCGTTCATTTCCACCGGCGATTCCGAGTGTATTAAACCGGCGTTAAGTCCCAAAGGGAGAATAACGGGAACCGGGTCCGATGGAGGTGGGAGGAACTAATGGCCGGGGTCGGGCCCAAATCACGGAAGTGCGGGCAAACGACTGGAAGCATTAAGAAGCGGAGCTTCTTGTCGGTTTCGTTCAACGGAAATAACGATGCTCTAGAAAAAAAAATTCTTCTGTCTGCGGATTGTCCTATCCTCCCATCGAGGAACACCCAAATGCCGAAAGTTTAAGAACCAACGAAGTTCGACGGATAGTATATAAATACATACGGAACATGATCGGGATGTGATGACGTGATAGACAATTTGGTAAAAGGTATAACATCATTGCATGCCAATATATATAGTCAGTTTTCACGAACACGATTGTTGTCTTCACCAATGAGAAAACCAGTAAGGTTAGGTTTTCTTATGAATTACTAATGGAGGTGGGAGTAATAATTACTACTGACGATGGTGAGAAGCCGAAATTGCACACTAATTATTTTCGAAAATCAATTTTAAGATCGTCAATGTACTGACCGAAATTCAATGGGCTGATTAGAGTTCATATCGGAAAAAATTTACTCGAAGGCCTCAGAGAAAGTAATTCGGTCCACTGGCTTCGAAGTTCTTATGTCAAGGCCGAGAAAATTGGCACGTGAAGAAAATGACATCTTCCGGTATACGCGGGACCTGTAGTTAGGGTCATTTCTAATAACGAGTTAGTTGCCGGCGGTCATATTTAATCACAGTTCCCGGCAATGTATTATTTTCAGTGTGATTAGATCGAAATCACCGTGCAATAATAAATTCATGAAAATGTCATGGATCAAAATGTTCAGTAAATGAGTATTGGCAGGGGGATTATAACGAGGGTTAGAAACACGTACATTATCTTTTTGTAGGCTTTGATTTTGTCCAAATAATTATTCGGAGTAGAATTGTGATAACTCTCGTTGTGCACGTTCAAAAGTATCTGGATTTAAAAAGATTCAAGACTATGATAATAGTTCGCTCGATTTCATCAGCAGATTAGTCAAATATTTTTTTTTGAATGAAATATTATCGTGCAGCTAACACGACAAAAAAGACACCCGGTTGCAACTCGAGGTTTCTTCCTGTTACTAATTTAAATCTCGCTTACTGCCCTCTCGACGACGGCTCGGCATGACATGCGGACGACATTGAGATGTTAATCCATCTTTTTTTTCACCATCCGTTAAGCGATGCATAAACGTACTAATATGGCGAAAGTGTCACGAGACAACATTCAGACAGGGAATCAATTAATAATAACAGTAATTCACTGGGAAGTCTGCATTTAAATGGCGCCTACTCATTCTGAACTGAAGGTAATGTGGGCCAACTGTGAAGATGAAATGCGCGTCTTACCCGGACGCTCTTCTTTAAATCATGTCACTTAACTTTAATTTAATATCCGATTTCAATGCTAATTTCCCAATTATAACAATTAACTATAATTTTAATTAATACCTAGAATAATATTGTTTGTATGTAACAATGTTTGTCATGGAAATAAAAATTCCTGGATTCAAAATACGCCGGTTATAAATTTTCAATCTCCGGTCAATTACTCTTCATTGAGTGACGGCTTCGTGTGTCCGGCGACGGTGGAAGCTCCGGCGCGTAATTTTCCGGTCGATCGCGGTCCTTAATTGAAAGTCTTAAGAAACTCTGGAAACGTGAAAAATGACTTAATTCCGGGTCTGCGCGCTAAACCCCGCCGATCGGCCTGGAATTGAATACCTGTTGCGAGGGCGATGATAAATCGGGAGGCCCCTCCCTTCCCCACCCATCGCGTTAGTTGCGGATCTGTCGTACCTAATTGCTGGGTGGGCGCAGGGCTCCCTCCTCCAATTAAGAAGTCCGCCCGTTCCCCCCTGAACTGAAACCAACGGCCTAATAATCCGTCCAATCGATCGCGTTCACCGACCGTCCCGTCACCCCGTGGCCGCCGGGCCAGTAGGCTGCAATTACGTTAAACTCCGCACGCCTATTCTGTATCGGACAAATTGGAGCTGGAAGTGTGACAGGGACGACGCCGGGTGCAGTAGAGGTTTCCGAGCTAAGTGGCCCCTTCAACTGTAGCAAATTCAATCCGGACATGTTTATGATAGAGCTTTCATGACGATATATAATTAAAATAAAATAATGAGAATCGTCAAATTGCGATTTCCTGCTGTTAGGTACGCCTACTACCGATTTCCATTTGCGTTTGATTCAACTAATCGACTCTACGTTTTTATCATATCGCTGTAATATTTTACCCATTACGGCAATTTAAGATCTTTCTCTCTGTTATATATTTTTAATTTAAACAGCAGCAGACAGTATTAATTTGGACGCTACCGCGATAAATTTATAGTAATATTTAAAGTAATTTATTGTTCATATCGTATAACCAGATAATCAAATTAGATATAGATAAAATTGCATAATAGTATAATATAAATAGTGTGGTTTACAAGCCTTACTATATCTTTGTTTGGAGGTCTATTAATTGTTTTATTTTCAGAGTTTAACATTTCAACTGTACTCAACAGTGCAGAGTGTTAAATGACTAACAGGGGCGTTCTATCGTGCGAATTAACAGGTTCTCACCTTCGTCGAGGCATTTACAATCGCGGAGGTAATTCGATGGGGAAGGGGGATGGATTAATGAGCGGTTGCGGGGAAGTAGGATTGAGCGGTCTGCCCGAGGGGTTGGCCAGTGCCGACGGCTTCCAGAGTCATGCAAATCCGAAATTTCAAGGTGAAGAGAAAATCACCCGAGAACAGGGAAGGGGGCCGCCATCGGCGGTAATTTCCAACAGATTAACCGGTATAATGGTCTGTAAACGGAGGCCCTCCACGAACAGCTCGGGACGAGGTGTCTTGAGCGTGACACCCGGCCAGGGTATTTCCATACGGGACGTCATTGAACGGCTGTCCAATGGGAAACTCAAAGTCAAAACTGCAATTAATTATTAATAATTAACCAAGCGCTTATAATTATTAATATTATTAATCAAGCGATCCGATTGGGCCAATTGTGTCTTAAAAGAACGACGCAGAAAAAGAATAAGTAAATATAAATGTAGCTAAAAGAATAGCACAGATACTAAGTGCAAATTTGAATAGGCAGCGGAAATTACCCTATAATTCAATTTCCGATTCCAAGTTTTTCTTAAGCTGCACCACTAGAGTGAAATTAAGTTTCTCGTTTCACCTTCGGAGACGAGCCAATGGCACGGGGTGGTGAACCCGCACCTGTGGGATAATCACGCAAGAAAAACAAAAATAGGAGAAGTCATGCACACGAAGGGGAACTCGGGTGAATCACCGGCGCCGTCGTCTCCCGGCACTTTTCAGAATTGAAATCAGATAAGACAAGTTTTAAATGCGGCGGGAAAAACCACTCGGCTTAAATGCAACTACTCCAACGCCATTCCGGCCGGCGCTATTTCCTCCCCGCTTATTATTAACCCGAGGGACCGAGTCAAGTTTACATTCGCCGAAGAGGAGATTCGCAGTAGATTACGAAATTTCAAGAGATTTATATTCCGAACGGCTCTCTGCTGTCGGGGAAGAGGGGCCGGGGGGTCATGACGACGGCAGGCCTAATGGCCGAGCCGAGCCTCGGACTCTAAAATAACTGCGAAACGTTGACAATTATACTGGGAACTATTTTCGACTGTTTAAATTTACGGACGGCCAGAAGAGTTTCCAGACGCGGTGAGACAGGTGGCTCCTATTACTTACCCGATTTTTTTCTGTGGTTATTCTTACGGGTCCTGCGAGCGCCCGAACCTTAGTGCGATCTAAGGCATAACGCCAATCAGCAGAGAGTTGGCGTTTAATAAATCTTAGCTATTAAATATAGCGCAAGGATTCATGAGCGGGTTTTGAGTACCTTTCATACAAAAAGTTATTCCTCAATTCCATTGAATTGAGTAGTATCATTAGACTACTTTTTTCCTGTTGAAATGTGCTGTTGTAACTACTAAGAGGACTTGTGGATGAATAGTCATGCGGTCCTACACAGACCTGGAAAATCGTGCTAGCAATGTAGCAATGGTTAAGTCGTACTACAGCCTTCTGGGAGCCTCGAGCTATTAATAGGTATATTAATAACAAATATAATTCAAGGACTTTTCTCTTTCATTCCTAACTTATAGACATACATATATTGTAAAGAAATAATTTGCTAACTAAATTAGGTTGTAATTACTAAGAAATTTCCTTTTTTCTTTCTTTCAACGGTCCGAGGAACGGCCTTGGATCGGGACAGAGCGGCAAGAAAAATTTCCATGCAAATAAACCCCCGGGTTTAACACCTGTTTTAACTATCGGTCCAATCTGAGAGCGGATTGCAAGAGGAGATGACGTCGGCGATAAGGGTACACAAGGCGGGTGCCCGACGTGTTGTACCTCTTGTCGCTGTTAGGAGGAGCCTCCGAAGAAATGGCTCCATCCAGGTTCCGTCCGTGTAATTAGAGCCATTACCGGCTGTTCGGCCGCAACAAACCCTTAATTACCCCCCTTCGACTGCCGAAATTCGGTTTTTCAGTAGTCGGCTCCGACTCTTTCCCCCCGCTCCCACCATCCCCCCGAAAATACATTGGCCGAATTCTCCGAAACCCCCGGCGATAAATTACGCTGGCGTCGATCGGGCCGATAATTTGTTAAACTCGAGGGAGATAAAAAGAAAACCTATGGCAAAAAATATAAGGGGATCGGAGAATTCCAAAGATAACATCGCGGCGACATTTGGCCGTTGGCAATATATAAGAAATATCACCGACCCACCCCCCCGCAATAAAAAAAACTGCTAACTACCCTTAAATGGAATTACTTAATTGGGTTATCCGTGAAAGCGTTGAAAAAGCTTCAACGAAACTACAGCCTCGATCGGAGAGAAAGGAGGACCTATTTCCTATGAGGTTGACTGTCCACTCGCCTATCTGGTCATAAGCTTAAGCGGCGTCTGCACAATAGCGTAGTGGTAGTGCTATGTCAAGATTCTTTCTTGGCCTTTCTTTCTTGGCAAGTGTAAATATATCACTACTGCACACCTATACCCTACAATTGGCCGAAACGAAACATAAAAGTTACATAATTCCCTCTGAGAACTTCTCTCGTAATATCCAAGTAGGCGGATTTCTATATGAGCGTGTATACATATATATATATATATATATATATATATATATATATATATATATATATATACATGTACATATAAGGAAATACATTTCAAGGAGATTATAAAATAAAGATATATCAGAAGGTCAATCTAAATTTTACTTCTTTTACTATTTGTCCTAAGATCGGGGGCTCTCGACCGTTGGGCGCCAACTCCGGCTCATTTAGTCGCGAAATTATGTTTACACACGATTTACATACCTGATTATACACCCGGGGCAATCTCCCGGCCAGCGTTCAAAGGCCCAGAAGTGAAATACAAGGTACGAAAAAAAAACCGAAAGAGGAAGAGATTATAGGCGCGGACACAGTTAAAAACGTTCTAAATTAAAATTTGCGGATCGATCGGTTAGCGCCGGCCCGGGCCGATTAAAGAGTGAAATTTATGCCGGGCATTTATCCCCAGATTTAGCGATCATTTTTGCACAACTCCAAGGTCCACGCAAATAAAAGAAGTCTTAATAAATTTTACATACACGCATTTATTTGGAAACTGAAATAAAATCTCATTTTAATCTATTTTCTAATTTTTATAATAATTTAGACCGTAATTTCAATTTTTATTCCCTATTAAGTAGCTAAGATATTTGTCTACCGTCGATAGCGAGCTACCGGGAACTCGGGGATATATTATTACTTTGATCTTAGTCGAAAATTAAAAACCAGCGTTATAAATTCTATAACATTTTTTCTACATTAAATGAATCAAATTAATTTATCGAACACTCCATCTTTGGTAGCTCACCCCATATTTCTATATTTGGAGAGTGGCTCTCTGGGTCAGAAAGTGTGTCGAGCCCAGCACTAGAAATGACCTACCAGAAACTTATACTACCGAACGCTATGCAAATGTACGAATTATTTCATTTTAAAACCTTTTTGGATATTTCATATTATGACTAAACATAAATTATTAGATTTTTAAAATATTTCTTATCGCTCTTAGTGACAGAAATTGAGCCGGCTAAGGTTTCATGACGTAAGAGGGGTCGAAATGTTAGGCGTTAACAATTCTGAAGGGTAATAAAATTCCATCAACTCGGGATTTTATTATCTGTCCCCTCGGCGACGTACGATCAAACGGTACATGGTCTCGGGCCGCGTTGGAGTGGCGTATGTGACCTCAGGTGAGGTCGGGTCAAGATCGCGCGGGGTGTTACAACAGCGTAATGCTCGGTAACGGTACGATCCCCGCACCCGCCCCCGCCCCCGCCCCCGCCCCTCTGTGTCCCCCGCACTGTAAGGTTTGATAAATGGCCGACCGCCCCCTAATGAGGGATCCCACATCGGAGGAGGCCGCCCTCTAATAACCAGCCCTCGGCCACCGCCAGATCCTATCGCCACGAGAGGTGCCGCAATCGGTTCATCGTTGCAGTTCATTATTTGAGACCGTCAAATTTGGATAGATTTACAATTTTTCCAGCAACATTATCAGTTACCGAAAGGACAAGCGGGTAAAATCTTAATTATAAGGCACAATAAAGTTCGATAAGGAAGAATTTGGGTAAAAACTCCGAAGGGACGGAAAAAGTAAAAAAGAACATTTAAAAACGATTCCGGTTAATTTAACACATGTATTTTAACCTATTCGCGAACAAAAGAAACAACTCGAGTAAGAAACAACAAATAAAGCATTGCGGAAATCACACGGGGCTGTTGTAGCTTCCAACCGTTTAATTAAAGACTCGGGTTTCTGAATGCGACAGTACAAGGCGCGACCCCAGACCCTACCGTTATTTCATTCGATGAACCGAGCGATAGATAGATATTTGTTTAAACACTGAATTCGACTTTAGAAAGAATTAAGTCGAACTTAATTAATATGCCGGTAAAATACCTTAGGTGAAATATTTTATCAGACTTTAATATTAAGCTATGTAATAATTCAGTAATCCTACAAGGAGTAAGTCGTGAGTGCCATTTAATAATTATATAAAGAACATAAGGCCTGTACAGATATCCAAAAATTTGCAATAACTTATTTTAGTCATGTAAAGAAATCTACAATGCTAATCGAAGCTCGGATTTATTAATTATTCGAATCTTGAAATAGTTCATTCAAATCTCTAAAACTAAGATTCTTTTCTAATGACACTCGCCGAAATCGACCCCAATCCATTCAAGGAATTATGATAACTTAGCTAAGCTCAGAAAAGTGGTGCTAATTAGGGTTTATACACTGGCCTTTGAAAACCCTAGTTTTCGAATTCCAGTATTTCCAAAAAGCAGGTTAAACCGGTTTACGAGATTTTACAGAGAGACAAAATATAATTAAAGTAATGAAAAAATATTTAAACTTATCATAAAGTGTTTCAGTTGTTTGCGAATTTTGCAATTATAAAATAAACCAGTTTTTAATAAACCAACAGTTTTGCATTGATAAGTGTACTGATCTTTTTTTTCAATTCCTCTAATTATTGAAACGGATTTTTGTATTGTATACAATGAGAACTGGAGTATCAGAACATCAAAAGGTCGGGCTCGGACGGTAGAAAAAACGAGTACTCCCGGTCGTATGTTGGCCGGCGCATATTAAATATCAGCGGCAGTTCCCAGATAAATAACGCGTAACTGGTTTACTCCTTTCGTTGCGGTGTTTACAAAAAAAAACCCGGGGGGGGGGGGGGGGGGAGTAAAATAACAAATTTTTTATTCTTTAAATCAATATTTTATAGCGTCGGATGGCGGAAAGAGAGAGAGGGAAAAAATTGAAATGCGGCCCAATTAAATGGTTGTTTCTCGAAAGTGAACTGCAAACCGGATAATTTATACGGCCGAGATGTCTACCGGCGTCAATAAATACGAAGGCGATGATTGGGAGGGAAGGAAGGGGCTGGAGGAAGACTTATAGAACACAATCGTCGAAAGACAAGCCGACGACAAAAAAGATAAAGGACGGAAAATAGAAAAAAAAACATTTTCGCCGACTCGTTACAACGTCTCGACCGAGTAAGTAAATCAAGTTCCCCTATTTAAAATTTATTCCTGCCTTAGGTGTCCGGGCTGTGTTTCTCTGTTTTTAACAGTCTCCAGCGGTACGCGATTTATCGCCGTTTAAATCTCCGCCGGTTCGTACAATGGGACCGCGTGCAGCTTCGCGACCGTCTAACCCCCTAAGCCGCCTTCGGCGCCCGGGCCTTACAGATTTCGAAGATTCGAAAATCTTCAAAGTTTCTGCGGATACGAAACGGGACAGGAACACTGGTGACCCGTCGAACAGGTGTTTGGAAGACGCCCACGACTCTGCACACTTTCAGCACGAAGCATTCACCCCCGCAAGTCGCACAGTTTTCGACAGCTTGGTGTTTCAGACGGCGGAATTTCTCCCTAGGTGGACATATATTTAAAAGTTTCGGAGGCGGGCACTACTCGCGGATAGTTGTAACAGATGTTCGGATAAGGATGACTGATGAGTAGGGGCTCCTCCTTTCTTCGGTCCTTGGACGACGCCTACGAGGATGCACTTTACGGGCCCGAAGATTTACAGCCCGACAAGGCAGACCCGTTAAGAAATAGACCAACAAAGCCGCGTTCTCAACCATATGATCCTAGATTACACGTTTTTTCTTACACATTTCTGAGTATAACTGTTTGATAACACTTCACGCTATGTTTGTTATGTTCGGCATTAAAGGGGTATTGAATTTAACATTTTTTTACATTTCAAAATAAAAGATACCGCAGATTCTCATCATTAGAACTGATTATAATATTTCAACCAAATTTGCAATTAGAAAATATAATTTCGGAGCCCGAAATACCCCGAAGGTATTTCTTTCGGTAAATGAGCTTAATAATACCGTTACACAGAACTGTCTGGTGACGGTTCATGTTTCGATTGTGTCATGTCATTATTATCGTGTTACAATGGCTATGTATATTTTAATGTAAATGTAACGAAAGACTAGCGATAACGATACGTAAAGCGAGTTAGAAAAAATGACCGAGCGATGATTTCGAAAACTTCGTAAATATTTAAGTTTAATCCGAGTAAGTAAGAGTGGACTTTAATCACACGAGTAAGGCATGCCGCATAAGGCTTTACGCATTAAACAAACGGTTTACTCTGTGGCTCAAATCCATTATCAAAGTGCACTAGGCAAATGGGGAAAATGAACAGTGGTTCCCGCGTAAGCATAAATCCTAGCCCAGAGAAAGGAAGGAATACGTTGGTGGGTGGGGCACAAAGGAAACCCCACCACAGCCCAGAAAGGCAATAAATCGGGGGGTACAATTAAGGGCGGAAACTGTCGGGAGGCGCGAGGCAGCCGGCCGGCTACGGCTCTTGAATTATTTGAGTAACTTGATAAATGTTAACCTCGGGCCGGGCATGTTCCCCTGCCGGCGCTTTACGCGACAATTAATCGGCGACCGAACCTCGGTTTTCGCGGTCAGCCCCTGTATAGGTAGAGCCCTGGACCGTACATCACGCCGAGAGAATATTGGACACTCAGGTCAAAAGACTGAGCCGGCCCCAGAAGAAAGAACGAAAACCGGGAGGCAGAAAATAGAAATGAATTCTATTCTGACTCGGAAGATAAATGTGTTTCCACTCTGCTCAGCCTTATATTAAATAAAGTAATCTCCCTCTGAATTAACGCGTTAAAATCCCGTTTGAATTGGTTTTGCCACGGTTCTGTACATGGGTCGTAGCCTAAAATAATTTAAGACCGTTATCATTACGAATATGATATTCAACACATTGTGACTTTTCGAACATGGGGATTAGTTTCTCCCCCAGACAATGAATTTCATTTATGAAACTGTACAAGTTACTCCTACAATTTAACTTAGTCTGTCAAACATTTAAAATATTGGTCTCCGTGAACGGAATTTCAATAGGAAAACAGTGAAATTTTACATTCCAAGCAAAGCCTTGTTGATGTCGAGCATAGATTTGGCTCTTAAGCCACACGGCATTCTCAATGCTGCGAAGGTGTACGCGGACAAGGAATACCGGCACAGAACAATTTCCGTAGACCGGTAAAAGGTAAAAATCACGTCCGAGACAGTTGATTAATGGCGGCGCTGAGAAAACGATCTGCCGGCGGTATCGATACTATGAGCGATTGCCGGGACTATCGATAGTGACCCGACCTTGCCCGGAGGCCATTAAAGGGGAGAGATTTATCGGCGCGGACACCCACGGCCGGGGTAGAACAAAAAGCTTGTAAACCCAACGCATAAGGAAGAGACGCCGGCGTGTTCTCAGCTAGATATTCGGCCCGCGCTGTATTATAGAACAGTAAAATTGAAAACAAAAAGCGCCCAGAACAACGTCAATCCTCCGGTGTCGGGGAATGTGCGGGATTGCGAAGGAGTTAGTCATGCGGCCTCGTTAACTAGGCCCGAGACAAAACAAGCAAAGGGAACGGAATATTCGATTTGAGATTATCCCGTCCATATTCTGCGCGTTTCCCACTGAGAGTTACGGAATACTAATTAACTGGAATCGGCTTAAATCCTGAATAGCCATGAAACTGTATCTTATTAAGACATTTTTGGGCTCTTGTCCGCCAATGGACAAAGACCGGTGTCCGGGAGGGAAGCTATTGTTAACATAACTTTTAATTTCTGCTCGGAAAGTACGAACGGATGGCGAAGGCGTTAGTCATGCGCCGGGAAGCTAATTAAGGTCGGGGGTCTGTCTCATTTTTTCAAGCCGGCCCGGTCGTGTCCGATCCCCGGCCCAGATAGACCTGGAAGCTAGCCGCCAAGTCCACCCCTATGATAGATATCGCCTAGCACGGTTTAAAGGCCAACCCATTACTGCGGTTCCACTCCAGCCTTCACCGAGCCCGATACAACCGCATATTTTCAGATCCACTACCCTTTAAATTATTAATGCCGACGAAAGAACCCTACTGGCGACGGCAGATAGTCGAATACAGTCTAGCATAGGACCGAAAAATTAGCGAACAGAAAATCGATGATATTCTAAACCCTCGCAGCCTACCAAACAATTGTCAATCCTGCATGCTCAACCCAATTATTGGATTTATAGCCCAGAAACTAAACTGTAGTTATATAAATATAACCCAAATTTTTGTGAACAATTAAATGTTCATAACCGACGGTTATCCCATATATTCATTCATATAACTTTACCTATTAAACCGTCATCACAATCGGAAAACAATTTGAAAATCGCATAACGTGTCTAATATATGGTTATTACATACGGACATAACAGTACAATTGTTGATAGCGTTCACACCCGACAAATAAAGTATGAGTGACTCCCTCCGACAGTGTTCAACAGTCTAACGGTGATTGCAAAGAAATAACTCCAATAAATTAAGTGAAACAGAAACCGAGTTCAACGTTTCAACAATTTAAACCGTAAGTGGCCGGAGTTAAGTACGGAATACATGTGTGGTGCAATACTGAAATAGAGACCTTCGGTCGCTCGTGTTGCTGCAAGTCACACAACGCCGGTCCTTGAAACTAGTTCTTAAATCAAACCGTAACCGCCGACAACACAAATAGTTAATAAAAGCAATGGGGAACGATTTACAACGAGTGTTATCGGTTTTTAATGGCCGCTCGTTAATTAGTACAGGAGCCTAAGCAGCGTCGGATATACGGTTGTACCAGGGCCGATGACTTTCTAGAAGGGACTTTCTTGAACCGGGTTCAAGTCCGGGACGGTAAACAGTCGCGAGCACTGGGAGAGATGGAAGCCGGAATAATTAGAAGATAATTACCCGGCTCTTCACATTAACTAGACGGGATTTAATGAGACGCCCTGTCGGTTTGTAATGACCTGTAACAACATTGGGCATTATCTTTCAGTTCCCTGTAAGTGTGTGATTATGCTACCTCGAACAGCGCCAAGCCCTTCCTTCTGGAATGTTTAACAAGATTTCTGACTCTACAGTACATTAGGGTTATTAAATTTGACTAATTATCACGTTCTATACCACAATTGAAATGCAAATATAAATAGTCCCAAATTAACGGGATGTAAAATAACAATTCTAAAAAATTTAATATACTCGTTTGATGGTCGGCGAGGGATCGGAATGTCCATCATTCTTCCAACATCCACTTCCTGATTTGGCCAGTTGATGGGAAAAAACCGGATAACGGTTGATCGTAGCACCATGTCACCGAGATGGAGGATTCGAGAAATGGATTCATTAGGAGGATTCTAAATTTTATTAAAAGTGATTTATAAATGAGAGGAGTAACCCATTATTTATAGATTCCAGTCAATTTAAACAAGATACATTGAGTTCTAAGGGAGCAAAAAATTCATTTCTATTATACTTCGGAATAACCGGTCGTAAGGAATATACATAGTTAATACATAACATAAATAAAAATGTGAAAACATATTTTTAGGTATATTTTTGGACTCCGTTTGTTGTTAAGCGGTTTATTGTATCTGTTCCCTCCCCGTCTTCCATTGTTGTGTAAGAAGCTTTATGTGTAAGCAGATCCTGCCGAATCCTTTCTTGCACGGGCCAGTCAGGAAAGACTTCTGATTACTGTCAGAAGGGATTCGTCGCCGTTTTCTGATATAAAATATCTAAGAGGCATTACTTGGGCTTCGGTAACAGTCCACGGAATATAAGCGGCCATAATCGCTTTCTCGGGTTTTTTTACTGTCTGAATTTACCGTACGATACGTTCAAGTACCTCACAAATCCACCGACAGTGAGTCGAGGAAAAGGAACAGCCTTTCGATAAAACGACCCTAAAAAAAATTCCACCGTTCCTAAATCATTAGCAACACAAAAGACTTCCTATTAATTGTATGAGTATCACTCATTCCTAAACCGGCATTCATTACCGGGCCGGGGAGACATAAAGCCTTCCATTTCTTTTGACTCGAACTAAACCGGTTATTGCCTCTTGCAATCGTCAGTAGCATTCCATCAGCAACATGGTTGTGACTCACTCGCCTCGGCAACATCCTGTAGGCGCTGCCACTAAACTCAATGACCGCAAGAGTACTCTGGCCCGCATATGTGAATATCCTGGCGAGTTGTTCTTTAACCTTTGGTTTTGAACAAATTTATTCCTCTTCATCGCGGACCCCATTCTTACCGTTGATTTATCCCCACGAATCTTCGTCTGTCCCAAGCTACGATTACTTATTTATTGATATCTTTGCTTACTTCGCTTTATCGGATGTACAAGAATATTTTTGCGTCGGAGGAAAAAGACTTTAACGGCATCCCGTCTGCACTGCCACTGTACTTTTTACCGTGGTAAGAACCAGGACGCCCCGCAGGTAACCGGCATGCCTGCGATGGCGAAATCGATCCTGAAGCTCGTAGGGTCATGAAGAAGCGCCGGCCAACATCATAAGAAAGCGGACTCGTGTAATTGAAAGGATTAAGCCCGAAGAGGGGAGCAGTAGGGGCAGCGGCCGGATGGGAGATGCGTTTCGCGGAATCGAGAGTTTAGGCTGTCGGTTGAAAAAAAAAAATCCGCGAATTCAGCTGACGGTGATCTATACGGCGGCCGTAGGCGATTTTTGTCGTAGAAACGCGACACGCAGGGAGGCAAGGCGGACAACCTAAGAAGAATCACGTGTTCGTTTTGCCGAGCCCGCATTAGTTGGTCCGGCACGGCAAATTGTTAAATTGCATAAAAATGTCAAATCATAATAACTTTATGCAAATGGATAATTTCATTTCACATTTACCGGAGCTGGAATTCGACAATATGAAATCACTATAGACAGTACCGAGTTCGGAAAACTACAAGTATAGGCAACTGGGCTAAGGTAAATCTAAAATGTAAACACAAGCACACCCTTATAAACGTTATGTGATATCATACCGGATGTCCAAAATTAGAATCGATAAATTAGGATATAATTATTGAACTTACTTTGGTAAAAGGACAGACGAATGCGATCCAAATAATTGGAGACATGCGAGATCGAAAAGAACCTTTTTGAACTTACCTGAAACAAAAAAGAAAATTCGATTAAATAACTGAAATTAGATGTAAATAATTTTTAATTTACTTACCTTAATTTTCAATTAAAAGATTGTAAACACGGAGTATTAAGTTATATAACACAAAATTTTGGAGACTAAATTTTGGCCAATTTGGCAATAATTAGAAAAATTGAGATCACAAAATCAAAGGAAATAAATATCGAACAAAGTAGGTTTAATGGCGTATTTCCCTAAATACAGTTGTTAAATGTGAGCATAATCTAGCTGCATAATACAAGAAGAAATTGATTATGCTTCGAACTTTACCTAATGAGAGAAAGAAGGATTAGAAGGTCAATAGGGTAACAAAGTTTTAAGTAACAGTTATTGCGAAACTAAGACTCGAGTTTTCACCGCTCTTGTACTAAGCTGAAGGCAAGAGACATTGCAAAAGTAATTCGTCCTTTTCAAAACTTGATCAAAGAGTTCACAAATCTCCCGGGTTTGAGTTCGGTCACAAACAGCTCTTGGGGGACAGGAGTGCATTAACCGAGGGGGGCAACCCAATGAGGAATCCATTGTGAGCTGTCCACAGTCCCGGGCCTCAACGTGTCCAATAAAAATCTCTACTTTATTGTCGGGGGGTCCCTCGGCTATCGACTTCAGAGGGCAGTCTCAGATAGAAAGCCGACGACCGTACAAAACTAAAAGTAACGCGACCGCTCCTCCGTTACCTACCGGGTAAAAGAGAAAAAAATTCCACATCGGATGAGACGACTTCAATTGTTCTTTATTTCTCTCATGTGGCTTGAGAAATTACATTCTCGACAAGCATCTATTGTCGGATCGAAGCAACAGTACGTCCCGTTTTTTTAATATAAATAACATCAGGTTTCATTTTTTAATTTAAACTATCCTGAGCATTTCCGTGATACTATAAAACAAAAGTAAAGAAAAATTGAACAAGCAAACGTTTCCAATGTTAACGTAGAGTCAAATAGTTAAATTTCGGAGCGTCTCTGCCGTCATCGTAGTAAACCGACATCTGAAGATTCAAAATCGGCCGGTGGGACAACCGACGGACAGGTTTACGATTCGTCACGGCTTTCACGTCTTTTGGGTCCCGGCGTTTCGTTAAAAGGATGAGACCGAGGAAAAATCACTACACAAAAAACACAAAGAAAAAGGGCGGTCATCCGAAGACAGAAGGCCGGCCACAATGGACCCCCAGGTAGAATTAGAACTGCTTTTGGGGGATGGCGTTAATTTTTTTCTTCTAAATTTTCACTCGTCCACACTTCACGCCCATCTCTCTACACTCGTCCCTCTGAAATTCCTCGGTCGAGAAGTTTTCTTTGGGAAAAGGTATACGCCGGTACACCTTGACCAGAAGTAGGGGTTCATTCAGGACCTCAAATTTCCGTAAAAAGAAAAACGGATACCGAAAATAGGCAATTAAGTGACAAAAGGTTCAGTGTGAATTAAGTGACCATTATCCCCGATAACTTCGGTCAATGTAACACAATTGACATTGCAAAATAATCCTAAGATTCCTAAATTCAAATTTGTTGACATTAATTATTTTTTTCGAAATACGTTCCATCATTGAACTCCCCACTGGAATGTCTAATGGCCTAACAAATCTACTGATGGAACACTACTGAGGATGGCGAGATGCCGAAACAGATATGGCAGAGAAAATAAGCGAGTGGCGTAGGGACAGACATTTTCTCTTATTATTCAAACGGCGTTCTTTAATATATTAGGCATAATTAACCTCTCGTACGAATGGTGCAACAGGGATCATAAAGTTTACAAGTCCCACGCGGTGATAGAGCTTGGTGGGGAGGTACACCAGCCTCTCTGGTACGGTCGAAGCCGTTTGTCAGATCACCTTCGGCGACCCTTGGTATAGAGTGCCCCAACCAAATATTACTTCACCGCTAAACAACTCAGGGCGGTATCGAATATTTCTGCATTAGATCAGAAATGCCGGCCTGCCTTCAACCTGCGCAAGGACTCCTAACAAGCATTAAATGCGCTGCCAAACTACTATAACGTATTTCGCAGCTACTCTCAAAATTCACTAAACCACCCGGAAATCGGAAACGAAACCTGTTAATGTTAATATATAGTAAATACATTTATAAAAGGCTCACAGTACAATATCCAGTATTAGGCATGCTTTTATTGTGAAAAAAATAGGAAGCTACTTTGTTTCTTATGACTTGTCTATACTGCCTTTCTTAATCAAATACATTTTAATTTTTTTTACTATTTTCATAATGAATATAACATCCTTTATTTATTATGCTTTTGTTATCATTTTGAGGCATTATATTAATGATGATTTCTATATCATCGTAGGTAGGAGGTGATAAGGTCACGGTTAAGGTCCACGGGATTTAAAATTTTAAATTTAATCGCCAGTAAGGTCCCAAAGGTTGGAGCTGAATGGATAGAATAACGGCAAATTTGTCATTGCTGTTCAGAGAGATTGCGGTAATGTCCGTGGTAAATATTACTAACAACACGGCGAAGTATATGGAAGTGAAAAAAATGTCGAAACTAAAATGCGGATAAGAGTGACGGGACCACCCCCGAATCCATTTTGCCGGTGAAAGCCTCCAGTGTAAAACAAATGGTTTTCTGGCCCCGTTTGGCCGCGGGCTGGAATTTCGCACGAGCGGCTCTACGCTATCGGTTTGGCAAGAACAAATCTAAAGACGTCCGGCCATTTGCGCCACTATTCCCCCTCCCATCCCCTCAACACCCCGTAACGACATCAATCCGATGTCATCCCGTGACCCCGTGACTTTTTATTAATGACTCTTCCCGAGAGCTATCGCCTTTTTTCATCCAGCGTTTCACCTTAGGAGATGTTGACTGTCAGTCTACAATAGCGTCCGGTGGGGAATCTTAATGTTATACGTATTCAGAAAAACCATTTCCTCTTAGATCCCCGGGTAACATAGAGGTCATGTTGGAGGACAGTCGGACGTGTATATTTGGGGTACGTAAATATTTCTTTATGATGGCTCAACAGAGTAGACCGTGAGGATTACCACGTTTGTCTGTTCATGATTAATATAATATGAAAGACTTCGATTAGTCCACTAGGTAGGAGTTTTAAATCATTAAATGCCCTAGATTAAAACACAAAATGGGTGGTGAACCCATTTACCGCATTCGCCTACTAAAGAGTTAAAAATATGGAATTATATAAACATTACGTTATGAAAATAAATAACGCTCGACTCATCCGCAGTTATCCACGAAGACTAAGAGGATAAAAGTCATACGGTCTCGTGAAGTACTCAAATTAAAGGATAAATCGTTCCGAAATCCCGTTCGAAAGTTCGCGAGAAAATATCAGCCGTTATGATACATCTTGATATTGTGGAGAAAGCGGAATGTTTACCTCATTAAAAGCTATTAGCGCCGATGCCCAGAGCTACCGGCGAGAGGCGTGCCCCCCGAGACAGATTTACGGCCGCGATCCCATCGAAGTCCGCGGACGCTAATGGTTTTCTCACCTTTTTTTATTTTACCTATATGTAACGCAGCTGCATCGCTGCCAAATAGGGCAACGATAAAAACACAAATAGCAATTTAATACCGGGCTGTCCGAGGCTGAGACCCGGGACCGATGAAAGGCTCCCGTGTGTTCACCCGGCCTTGCTCTCCGCATTCTTGCTCGGAGCCACCTGCGCCATTAATAATAAAACCCAGGGGAAAACCTATTAACGTCAACGCCATAAAATATTTGTCAAACGCCCCTACTGAATTTACGAGTTAAACGCAGAATCGCGAACAATAAACGTAACGGAAAAAAATTCAATACGTAAGATTTCCTTATTGAGTTTCCTCACGATTACGCGCTTTCCTGCTCACATCAAGATGCCGAAGTGCTAGGACTTAAACGGTACAAATATGAAGATAAACGTCGTCACAAGTGTCCGACATTGCGGCAGTCAGAAATGACAACCAGAGATCCCATTAACCTTGCAACGAAACGCCTTTACGTTAAATCAGAAGACTTCCCAGTGGATTCGAACGGCGGTTCGATCCAACGGGAAAACGGCTGCGTAGGAACCGTTTGTTGGCGTTAAAAATAAATTTGCATTGCCGGCACATCAAGGTGAGAAATCTCTGGATGTAGAAAAAAGTTCATTACAAATTACATTCATAGTAACTGATAGATACGGAAAGGATTATTTCATAGTTCGCCATCAAATCACATTAACTGTGATATTCTTGATATTTACTTCGAACCAACGAGAATACAGAGGTTGGGGATACTTAGAAATTATTGTGAATAACAGAAATTGGTCTTAAAATAAATGAATTTTAAGCAAATGGTAGTGACTGATAGTTTTGAAATAATCACCCTGCAAAATTATAGACGGGTACAAATTTCGGAAAAGATTTTTTTTAAGCAAGTAAATTTTTCTATGCAACGTTAGCACGTGGTCGGACCTTCCACCTGAACGGAAGTGGCGACGAATGGAATGCGAACTGTAGTGGTGAAACGGGAAGACAGAAAATGCTTCCCTGGCCTACTTAATGCTCCTGCTAACCTTTTTATAAGTGTTCCTAATATACGAATCGTGGACTGGGGGTCCTTCAAAGGCGGCAGAGAAATGGAGACAGGTCGAAAGTATAAATAATAAAAAAAAGAAAGAAAAAAGAAACTGTGGGAAGGACGGGCGAAGACTGCACGACTGTCAACCCGCCGGAGGACCGCCAATTATCGGGGGATTTTCTCTGGATCAAATCCGAAGCCGAGGTTAAACGACGTCGCCCGAGTATCAAAAAACCGAGCTTAAATCAAAACTGCCCGACGGTGTCAGTCATATCTGGCATAAATTAAATACTTTTCTGTTATTGCCAATTACTTACTGTCAGCCTACAAAACAGTTGTCATCGTTTACTGACAACTGTTCACTGAATTCAACTTAATCGAAACGATTTTCACCTTTACCGGTACGTTTCAACCCGGTTGAGTATGTCAGACATATTTAAATTTCCGTATGCACAGATATGCCATACATTTTACACCATATACATTTTTTATACATACTAATTGAGTTACTTATACATTTCATCCAGAAAAAACTGCTTTTCTGGTTCATTCAGAGTTTCACACATTTTACGTGGGAAAATTGTTTCTGCAATGTAAGTTTTATCGATAATATAAAGTTTCAGATCCAGTGAGTTTTAATACTAAAGAAATACCGAAAAATAATAAAACGATTTATGCATGCAGGAATGAAAAACAGATGGATTTTTATGCAGAAAGTAAAAGTGACATTTGTCAAACCGCCAGGAGGACAGACAGGCCGTCATCTTCGAACGCGGGACAAGTTCGTGATCGAACCGCGAACTTGAAAAAAACCCCACGAGGCGAAGTATTTGTTTTATTCGTGACGGAGCTAACACAGATATCTGATTCGTTATGCCCCCCTTTTCCTGGGACAATCCTTCGGTGGGGACAACTAGGAAAGGAACTCCAGACGAAAGGACGGACTAAAGTTCAGTGTCAGACCGAATAAACGACTGACGTAGGTCGGCCGACCAATTACTAAGGATTTCTCTAGAAATCACGCCGCCCTTGTTTTGATACCTTGAGATTATATTATGTTATTAGAGGAGGCAAAAAAAAACAACGCGGATTGAAAATCCCAAGTCTGAATTCAACACGACCTGCCACTTTTTCCTTTTTTATAATAGGATTAATCATAAGATAAATCTCCTCCCGACAGGCCTTCTGGAACAGCTCAAATGGCACATAAAAGTTTCGATCTATTCGGGTCAAATCTAAATAAATAATTCCACGCTTTATAAAATTTCCTTTAGAAGCTCGTTTCTCACAAAAAACGATTCCATATTGTAGGCAGTAAAGGACGACAATTTGAATCATAAGGCGTCCATAATAAATAATAGAATTGAGAATAACATAATTGTATGTTTAGAAACAAAATAAAAACGGAATGTCTACCATGACATGAATGTCCCCTATTACTGGCACCAGCTAGACAATGTGGGTTCAACACATTTCAGCTTACCATCAACCAGCCCCTAAAAATAAGATTATACGAAAGCGTACTTCGTTGTTGTCGTTGGGCCTATAAACTATGTCAAATATTCATGTCCTCGGCGCATTTTAATAATTTCATCTGAGTTCACGTTAGATTTAATTGTGCTAGATCGGTTGCATTACTAACGCGGAAGGAGACAAGACTGCAAGGACCTTTCGAATGACCATCATTCGTGTAATTTTCTTTTATCTTTTTGTTTTAAGTTATACAGATTTCGGCTTCCTGTAATTGTCAGTAGCATAATGCCGCCAAGGCAAATAAATGGGCACTGATGGCTCAATGATCATCTGCACAAGCGAGGACGACTGATATTATTCAGACAGCTCCATTAGAAAAAAACCATGTAATTTGTCGTCTGTGAGTAGAATGGTTCCGAATTGGACTCAGAAAAAATAAATCATCAATACTGAATAAAGTTTGCGACGGAGTAGCTCCGAGTTGTATCACACGGGTGTAGTATTCCACCGGCACTTTCAGTGTTTCATAAATGTCAATGTCAAGCTGGCAGCTCATTACTTAGAACGATAATATATAGTAGGCTCGCCGGGAAATGGAGTCGGGCTACAGATACTACGCAGCTAATTTTTTTCTGAATTTCTACTTCGACCCGCGTCCGACATGCGGGGCCGTGTGGGCGAGCGTTTTCGAGTTTCGCTAAATCAGATCTGAGGTCGTGGGCCGAGAGAACTGCTGCTCCCCGATGATAAATCACGGGTTCACCCAATATACGGCCCACGCTGGTCACGATAAGTGACGCGTACGGACGCCGCGAATTAAGTACGAAAAAAAAGGAGAAACGGTAACTGAAAATCGAAAGTTCAAGCAATTGGCGGTGGCGCCCACGCGACCATTGCCAAATTGCCGAATAACCGATACGTCGATTTTCAGACCAAATGGATCAAACATCAAACCCCTACAATCGACAGGATATAATCAGTGCACGTAAATCCTATCAAGATATTAACTGCAAACGGTAATTAGTTCCTGTCCTAGACCGATTTCGATTTCTCGCCATCGTCAATAGGCGTCCTGTCAGCATTTTTAGGGATTTGCCATGGACGACTTAAGTACAATATCTGAACGTTTAAGGACGTATCGGTCAAATTATCACAACACGAATCTATCGATTGTGGAGGACCAAAAATTACTGTTTGTGAGAAGTTAGGATGATTAACGGAGGTGGACACACCCCCAGTACGAAAGAAGAAGAAGCTATCCCAGACGATTAGCCGCCCAATTTCGTAACCCAACCGATAAACAACCGGACTCGTGTCCGGCATGTTAAAGACGAAACCCCTCCTTGTTTCCTACAACCGAGCTGAGGCCTCTAAACAGTGGCAGCACTACGCGCGCTCTCTTGACTATTCGGAGCGCGTACGAAAAAAGGCCCGCTGGAAGAAGGTCAGTGGGTAATTTTCTTTCAAAATTTTCTACCCGCCCCGAAACACAGTCCTGAATTCGGAATCGGGCGCGGCGGAGGCGTCTCTGACGCAAACGGGCTCTGGCTCTAGCACGTTGATGGACAGCCGTCGCGTGGCCGGACCTCGTGAGAGCTAGAGACCCTGTTTTGGTCTAATGGACATCCGTTTGAATTTGAATTTCGTCACTCCGTTTCCGTACCATCAATTGTAATTCACTAGTGGATAGATGAAAAGGTATCTACCAATTGATGAACATATTTCAACATAGCCGTACAATCTTAAAAGATCCTCATAACAGAATTTAGGAAAACCTCATTTTTAAATAGTAAAATTCATAAATGGTCGTTGTATTTATGGAATTCACATTCACAGCTAATTTGGAACCTATTTCAAGGGAGTGTACGAGGAATAAACGTGCGATGTAGTAGAAAAATAAGGTCATGTTGCTATAAGATTTTATAATCAATATTGAAATAAATTTGATAAATAACGGGCGGAAACCCTACTGCCATTGACAAATATCCAAAATCGTCGGTCAAGTATTCACGAGGATTGCACAAACTGAGAAATACAAAAACTGTGTAGATACTTTCGCTAACGTTAGTTATTCATGCAAACAAACTTAACAAACAATCTAACTTTCTCCGCTTTCTAATAATCCTTGTACGTTGTTCTGATAAATAAATTGTCTTCATGAACCAGAATAGGATGAAAAATCTAAAGTCCGCAGGGAACCGTGTGCTCGATGAATATTATCCAGAATACAGTAGAGCTATGACCAATTAGCCGATTGCTCCTGGGGCCGCTGTAATTACTAATGGATGTAGTGTATAATCGAGAGCGCGGCAGCAGAGTGGGGGTCGGCAATATCCGATTTGATAAATGGGATGTTCGGCAAAAGTCGAATCCCCTCACAATATTGTACCGACCGCCATAGAAAATCTACTTAATTCTTCATTTTCAATTCTACAATCTCTACACCCGCGAAATGTTGTCCCCGCCAATAACAGGTTATGTATTGAATCCGTATTTCATTCGTTTGTCACCGTGCGGCTCCTGATTACAATAGATTAAAAATTTCAAAACCTACACTGAGATAAATGTATTGCAAAAGTTACTCTGATGCGATTATCATGTTAATTCCGCTCGGAGAAATTGTACAGCAGAATGGAATACAATATTATAGGCACGGCGTCATTTTATATTTTTATAGATTACAGAAATACAAAAATTCTATTCAAATAGATTACGATAACTCACGTTCATTGGCCCGGTTATTCTTAACTATAGTTTCATTTCAGTTACTGAAAATAACACATATTATGAAATATTTTAACAGTGTTTATGGAAGGGATCAATAGTAGATTCTCATTTGGACACATTGTCGGTATCCCTTGACTATCGGAAGTCTTTGCTGCCGATGTCCAACTAAGAGGAATGAAGGTGCAATTTAAAAATGGCTTAGGGGATGACGACATTTCAATTTCGATACGGCGGCGGTCCGATATTGTATAATTGGACCGTTATCGAGGTAGCCGTGAATTTTGTAATCGGGCACCGGTTGATTTTTTGGCAGGGAGAAGCCCCCTTTCGATGTCCCCCCGCGATAACAACCAGTTTCTAATTTAGAACAAGGTTGGCGTCGAGACGCCTCGCCCGATTTTGCAAAACGTCAAATGAAGACCGCGTTAAATACGGATAGGAGCAATAACGATAATCGTGCAGCAATCCTTAACACTTAACACAGTTCCTTATTCTATTGCAAATGTTTGAAGACCGATAAATATACTGTATTCAACACTCTGGGCGTTTCGCCTCCGCCAATAGCAGTCTACCGGTTAACTGTGTCGAAATTATAGAAACAGCTTAAGTTTCAGTTATTTGGAAGAAGAAGTAACCGATACGGGTAATGAAAATAATTTTGTATACTTATCACATTTGATGATGCTATTTTCAGTAGGTATAATGTTATCGTTCAATCGTACAAACCGCAAAAAGGAATGTTACCGAATGATCGGAATTTCTGGGAGATACGCTTTTCAGGTCCTCGATGGCCCAAAATTTAAATCCACCGGTATTTCGCCGGCAGTTTTTTTTTCTCCTCCGGCAATCCAGAAAATGCCATCCCGTTTCTACCCCGGCGGATTAGCGGGGAAGTGCCGTCGGGAAAATCTCGGATATTTTTCAACCCGTGCAATAATCCCGTCGACCGGAGAGTTGGAGAGAATGCGAGCGGGAGCCGATTCAGTGTTCCCAGTAGGTCTAGCATTCAGCTTATATCAAACAGTTCCAAGAACGCTGCACAATAACTCGACACATTCTTACCGGATGCCCCGCGTTGTTACCTCCTTTTTAATACCGTTTCGAAAAAACACAAGGAGGCCGAGCGTCCCCAACCAACTTCTAGAGCCGGGGTCTATTTCGTCATTATATTGAGAAATATCTTAAATTTCGGCCGTTAATCTATCGAAATTAGAAGATTTGTATAAAAACTTAGAAAAGAAAAAAATAGTCAGATTATAGCGAGGTTGCGATCCCCTTATTTCGTGTGACTAATTGGATGTGGAAATCTACTTTTTTGGGTCCCCGGCCAAATTTTCAAGGGTTTCCTCGTCGTAAATTAAAAAGTCGTGATTTGATTTAGTGTGGATAATGCGCCGTGGAAGTGACCTATACTGGGCGATCCATTCATCAGAATTTTGGACATGGCCCGCGTTAGTCAGAAGCCTCGGCGGCGAAGGCTGAATCTTGAAACCCTGTTGGCTAATCTAGGAAAAGGGAAAAAAAAATGGAAAACCGCAGCTTTCGCTCAACACTAACGATATTTCTGACCGCGTCTAATGCACGAGCTGAAATAGAGGCCAGCAATGGTGTCTTGGAGTGAAAATATTGGTACTTCTCGGGCAATATTTAAATATTTATTTTGCTTCATGTTGGATTTATGTAGGCCCATAGCTTTTAATAATTTTAACTATTAATATAACTATTAATTTTTTGTAGAGTAATGGGAATGAAATTGTGGCAATTTCAAAATTATAATGAGAAGAATAAAATAATCCCCACGTTTTGGCAGGTTAGGCCCTTCACCCTTCACTTTCCACAGAAGCATTTCGTCAGTAGCATTAGACCAAATCAGTAATTTTTTGTTAACTGTCCCCCCGAATGAACGACGTCCTATCTGGAACGTCAGAATACGTCGAAATGGAAGTCTATGCCACAAATCCTCGGACCCTCTCTGTCCATTTATTGCGCGGGTGATTACCAAATTCAGGGTTAATGGTATATAATAATTATTTGATATTGTTCGATGCCGATCCTTCCCCGATAATCCGATATTCGGCGGCCCCAGCCGGACTTGGATGGGGGCTTAATTAGAGAAATCGTTAGAGCGTCCATTGAGGACGGAAGCCGAGCCTGGAGGGACGCGGAGGGGCACAGGGGTTTTCGGCTAACGAGCTATCGACAGAATGGCGCCGATTAGTGCCCAAAATCGAATACGATTCAGTACCGTTCCCGGGGCCGCCATCAATCTCCCATCTGTTCCCGAATTACGAGCTAAAGCGGAAAAAAATACGCCGCGAATAAAAAGTGTCGCAATTGGCTTTTTTGTGACTGTCCTCGCCGCCAGCGGGCTGCCTATCGTATATCTGTCAATGTAACTGCCTGAAATACACGTTGCAGTGAAAATCTAGTAAAGCGGAACAAATGTATTCGGGTCACAATACAGTTTTCCATATAGAAATATAAGTACGGCATTAATAACAAAAAATTCGTTCATTTAATTCAAGAATTCTACTCTGTTCGTATCTCAGCTGTTCTACCAATTGTTGTATTTTGTCTGTGAGTGGAAACATACACAATATTCTATTTAACCTATTCTGTTTCCATATTCATCAATTCTAATAAAATGAATATCAAAGTATGGGAGATATATTAAGGACCCCCTCGGGCAGAACTTTATTCACACTTAAAGATCACGTGTCACTTGCAGCTGTTCGAACTTGGCCGCACGGGATCCATCACAGTGATTACAGTCCCGGCGGAGGTTTTTACAGAAATGAGAGGGCCTCAGGGAGGGAGAAAACTTCGCCTTAGCTCAGGGGGGACTTTCAGAGTTCGCCACGGAGAGTGAAACTCCCATTTGCGCCCTGGACTCGACAATGGAGGAATTCTATTATTCTCGAGTCGGGACTCCGTAGGAAAACAGTAAAGCGTTTTAAGCCGCTAAGTTATTGTAGCGGCGAAGGAACATCTCATTTTTCAGTAAAATAAAAATATTTAAGAACACTGGTATATTGAAAGGAGCCTCAGTTTTGCCATATGTACATAATAATAAGATAAAATAATGTATATAACACATAAAGAATGTAACAGTATTGACTGAATATCGATATTTTGCCTTGATAACACATACAGATGTACATTCATAAAACAAATTAATTTGTCAACAGTGTCATTAGATCCGTATCTGTTTAGTTCAGACATTGTTCGGTATGTCATAAGGATTCAAAGAGATATAATGTATCCTCTCAGATTTTTCCTAGTGGATGAACATAATAAATAAATCCATTATATTAAATGATCCATAAGAGACAATCTTCAATGTTCTGTAATACAGCACTTGGGACCAAGTCAGACGCCAATATGTAAATGTAGACTCGTTATATTTTCGAGGTGCCGACACAGTAACGAGCCATTGAATTCCGATATAGGAGGTCGCCCTTTGACCCTCGCCGTGAATATTTCATTCCTTACCTACTCAACTCCCATTATAGCATTAGTATTTTTATTCATCCGACCGATCATTCATACATAAAGGCCGCACGACTTATGTAGGCAACGCATCAAATTTAACCCGATAATATTAAATACACTCGATAAACTCTCTGAAGATCTAAACAATAAATCATTTTATTTCTTGTTTTGTACTGATGATGGCCCGTAACCGTGATCGATTTTGTATAAACAAAAAACTTGTTTGCGACACTTTGCATTCCATGACACACTGCCAGGTCGATGGGGAAATTGAAATATCTTTAAACTGCGCTCCGAACGAATTCTTTCCATAGGGTGGAACCTGAGTCGGTATAAATAATCTGTGTACAGTGTGACAAGATATATACATATATATTAAGCATAAATACTAAAATACAACCTTTCTAATTTTACTCTAGTAACGATGACGCGTGCAGATAGGCTCTCGAGATATTTACTAGCCGTTAGTTTATCTAGGATCTCCATTAGGCGGTCGTTATTTCTGCTGGACGTTATAACACCGCTGAACAATTCAACAACTGTTCCTATACAATTTCAAGTGGACTTATTAGCCTTAAACCAAGTGCTGATTCTCAAGAATACTTTGAACGAGATTAAATATCTGATCAGGAGGTGGGGCCTCGAGAGTCCCTGGTTTTAAATTTCTCTTGGTCGGACATCGATTACTGTATCATTTTTTTTATACTCAAATAGTATCTAATTTTTTAATTATATTTTTCACATACAATATTAAACTTATTTGGGCACAACCTAGTACAACTTTTGAAACTGTGACCAAAATCCTGTTCCCTCTTTCTGGATTAATATTGGATCAGATAAATATCTTCTACTCGCCTCTATCAGTTACGGATTGTTTCATGGTGAAGTCATACTTCACTGGTCTATAAATCCATCACTGTAGTGATTGCATCTTAACTATATTCAATATTCTAGCTTAACTATAGTTCTAGCCTCAGATATTTTCAGCTTAATCAGAGAAATTGGGATGTAATATTCCGTATATATATATATATATAGTAAATTACACGTGTGGTTTGCAGGAAATAAAATGGTAATTGTCAGTGCCCCACTAAGATAATTTCACCCATTTACTTATTATTTCGTCCGGGTATTTTTTAACTGGCAAATACGTGCCGAAACCCCCCCCCTGAGGGTGTAACGGCAAAGACGGCCAGGTATTTGCAGGTCGGCCCATTGAGCACGTGTTCATGTTTATATTCATGAAAATCCGCCCGCCTTACCATTTTACCTGCCGCACTTTTCGGTTTTTCTTCCCTTTTTTTAACTCTCTCCCTCCCTCCCTCCCTCTCTTCCTCACTCCCTCTCGAGTGTTTTGTGGCCCGCCACTTATCCACTTTCGTCTCGCCCATTACGCCGAAACTCCGCCCTCTCCTACTTGTTCCGTACCGGCGGAGGGGAAAAAAGGGCAACGCGTGAAACTTAAATTCGGCCCTCAATGAAAAAAAGTATTAAAAAGAAAAGTATTCGCGCCCGGTCAATGAATATTTTATTCGGGCCCCGGGGCCGATTTCGTCGGGTCATCCCGTTACGATGGCATTACGAAGAGGACTGACTTCTTCTACCCGTCGTTATTTCGAAAAATAAAACCCGACTTAACTTGCAAATAAACCGGATGTGTGTGAAAAGATTGAGAACAAAAAGTAATAAAACATGTTATTTTTACGATTAATACAAAAATGGATCGACACGAAAAGTTTATATCGATTCAGTGCAGAAACACGGGCGGATACTGGTCGAAACTAACAGGCGTTTTGGCCCGACGGCTGAAGCTTCGGAATCCGTGAATATTACCTCGGGGGAAACGACATTCAGGCGATACTTTTGGGGGAAAAAACCGGATATGTCGCCGAACACCGCGATTGTCGAGTCAGCCATACATGAACGACGCCAGTTCCTCGAGCGCCGTGTCAGCTCTAAAGGGCTGACAACGTTGAACGCGGAAAAAAATCTGGGAGGAAATGTATACAAGATTGTGAAAGTAACAAAACAGTTAAGAGAGAATGCCAGAAAATGGGAATAGTGTCTTACGCTGTTCTCATTTTATCAATCAATTTGGATTTATTACTTCGCACAAATGCCTTTCCGACAGCGGCGAATGCCGACTGACCGAAATTTATTCTCTCTTAGAAAAAAAGCTCAATTTTAAATTTGATTTATTCAAATAATCCCCTATAATTATTCCGTTCGATCGACCGGTATAAATATAATAGGGGACCCTGTCAATTTGTCAATAAAAATACGGCTCGTTTACTCCCCGAGTTTATTTGTCGGTGGCCCGTCTTATAAACAACAATTTTCGATTCTCCACACGAAAGAGGAGGGGGGCGGGATTGAAAAAATAAAAAAGCAATCCGAGGTCTTAAACCTTTTTTTCGCGATTGAGTTTTGTCTTATTTTCATTAAACTTGGCTTACGCCGATTCCGGGTGTCGGGTGTTAGCGCCAATTAGTACTTGGAAGCGAAAGCCCGTCGCGTATTTTTTTTCTTATAAGCCACCCGGGGGTGGGTGGGGACACTGTCAAAGTCGATTAAATAATTAAACAATTAATCCGCGGACTCTCGAAGCCCCCGCCCGCTCCGGTAGGATTTTCTCTTGTAATCTCCTCCTGAAGGGGCTTTTTTCCCCCCCACTGACAAGGCCGGGTACTTTATTTGACGAATTCTTTACGCCAAATCGGATCAATATGTTAAGTCGGTTCTTTATTATACATTATAATATTCATACCAATATTTAGCCCTTAGTATAAAATTAACCGAGTCTATGACCGACAAAATATTTTCTTTTTCAGTAAAATTACGTATAGCTTCGACAACAAAAATTATTGTTAGATAAAAGCAGACACGGTAATTTAACGTAACATACTTTAGCTGTTTACACAGAAAACCCATTTACAGAGAAACGAGATTTTTTGCACCAGATACAAACCGATTTACGGTTTTGACGAAGCTTATTTTTGTTTAATAAATCATATAATAAAAATATCAACTGAATCTTGAATCACTTTTTGAGATTTTATCCTTACTTACAAATACCACACATGTTGTCTTACAAAATATTAACGAGGTTCATTATGATAAGAATGTTATAGTACTAGACTCGTTCATTTATATTAAACAGTGGCGAAAATAATAATATATAGTCGGAAAGTAGTTTTAAATTTACAGTAGGCGGAGACTTAATTTAAGTTTATTTTTAATCATCTCATTTTTTTATTTTAAATGAAGTAATGAGAAAGAGAGGGGAGGGGAGGCGCTGATTAATTCCGGCTGCCGAGTCTTAAGACCAATTAGTTTGGCTCGGCTCGAGAACGCCACTTTTTTTGTAACCTCCAAAGAAATTTAATTAAACAATTAAACAATTAATCTCAACGAAAGTTGATGCCTCGTTGGCAAGATATACTTAAAATTTACTCCCGTGTTATTCAGAAGACACGTCAGTAAGGTTTCATAAAAATGAAACATGCAATTAAACTTATTTTTTTCCATAGAGGATTTGTATATACATTATTACATAAACGAAACAGAGATAAATACTTGTAATAGCGATTAAATTATTAATAATGGAACCTAATTTCGTTTAAAAGTTTAAAATTTATGAAGTCAGTAATTTTATTATTTAAAAACTCTTATGAACCTGACAGGCTAAATGAAGTAACAAACTTATTAGCAAAACGAATGCTGCAAGATTTCACTATCTGTACTGTAAACCAAAATGGTTACCCAGTCTTAAGACACAAAAGATAAATCTGAGAATAGCGTAAAAATCGAGTTTTGCAAGCCATCGGTAATGCTAAGGAATCCCACCAAAGAAGAAGAAATTGAGGAGTATTTAAATCCCCGGAGCGCCAATCAGGAAGACTGGGTCATTAGTTCGAGCTCAAGTATTCAAGATCATCACATTTCGTAATTACTCGGAGAGGCCGAATTGCAATTGGATATTGGGACACTCGGCACGATTTCCCAACAAGACTACCCGACTAAACTAACTTTGTTGCCAGATCATTTCGAACGGGGGTACGACTGGGTCCAACAAAGTGGCAAAGTTACACTTACCGGATTCATCTATGTCACTGCGTATTGCTCGGAACAAGATATAAATGTTTTGATACCTGACAAAGACATTGAAATAAAATACTTTTTTTAATTTTTACAATATTTAATGATATGATAATACCCAGAAGTAGTAGAACCACCAGTAGAACTTGAGCAGTTCATGTTTTCATGATAAATAATTTACTAATAATGTATAATTAAATTAATATATTTATGAAATTAAACATTTTAAATTAAAATATTATCTATGAACGGTTCACGTTGTGATTTTTTGAAATTGTCCCTTCAATCCTGTGCCGTACCTTACAACCACCACTCGGCGCCTCAACTCGCCGATTCGATACATTGCTAGATCTATTTCGGCTTCTCCTCACAATCGATCTGACATCGGATGATGTAAATGGACTAGACAGAAGGGAGGAACAGAGACAAACAAATAGAATAGAAAGAACAGAGAATAGAACATGTCTAGTGCGGATATTAAAGCGCTAGAAAATCTGAAGGAATAGCAAAGGGTCTAGGAAACCCTCGAGGCATCCGACATACTTAAACTTGCCTCAACGTATAGGATGCTCGGCGATGAGAGCGGTAGTATTTCTGTAGTACTCTCAGTTGTTCTCTCTCTCTCTCTCTCTGACTCTCTCTTTTTCCTCCTCACTCTCACTCTCCCTCCCTCTCACTCTCTCTCTCTCTCTCAAGAGTAAAGGACTGCAGGCCTGGAAACAATGCCGTTCCTAACGACCCGGTCTACCCTGGGGCCTCTCTCATTTTATACGAGTCCCCCGCCAATAGGTCCGCCGATGTCTGTCTCCTCCCTCTGCCCCCACCCGGTAGAGCGCCCACGGGGCATTTTAAAGAATGCCCTCCTATATACCCTACCAGGCACGTCCCATCCATTAGGGGACCGGACCGAACCGAAATAATAACGATCGAATAGGAAATGGCACCGATTATTGTCCATCCTACAGAACCAAATAGCAGAAATTACTTCACGTTGCTAGACAATATTTTAAAGAAATACTCCTTTAAGAATTAAATAATGCACTGAAATAAAATAAATCTGTAATCAAAAAACGACCGGGATTAGTAAAATTGAGTTAACTACTTTTTGGCATAATTCAACTTTTAAGAAAGTACTAACAGTTAGTCTTAAGTTAGTAATACCTGTTTTTGACCAAATTATTAGCTATAGCTAGTTCCTTGCCAGCGTCCCGGAGCAATTAATTCACTTCTTTTATTAATAATGTCTAGGATATTTTGTGCCCGCTCGGGGCGCGTTTTCAATGGATCATACTAACATTTATCCAACGGCGTTATAACCATAAATATAATCGTATGGACCTGTGCTTCGTTGAAACGGACATTGGTGGGTTGTGACGGAGGAGCGGTGGCATCGAAGAGAGGGGCAGGTCACGAACTCCAGCCTTGACCTTCCCTCGCCCTCGACTCAGTAGCGGATGTTGCTCTTGTTTCAGCCAAGTTCATTATTCATCGGACCGGACGGCTCGATAGATGAAGTTCAGTCGAAATCAGTTCATCGCAACAGTTACTTGATGCATAGGCAATATTTTCATGAATGATGTGAACAACAACGACATTGAGACGTTTCGTTATGGTGAAAACAATTGGTGTATAGATTGTCACGGCCCTAGTTCGAACTAAATGTATACCGGCTTAATTGTGAACCGTAATAAAACTCTTGGCAACCACCCCCCTCGGGTAATAAATGAAATAATTTCTATTTTATTTCTGGCGATGTATGTTGAATGGAGACTGACACTGTGAACACTGGACTTGCAGGGTGGCCATATGTAAAAACCTACTACGTGCCAATTACGATGAAATTTATAAAAAACAATCCAGTGGTCTGTTCCGTCATAAAACGTCTTACCAATGGCAGTAACACATTCCGTCAGTACTGTCGTAAAATACATGCGCATGGCCACCGGCTTTAAACGAAATGTTAGAACGAACCAAGAAAATCGCCTTAGCGATGATATATTTATCTAGGTCTCGTCGACATTTCAGAACGATTTCACATGCGAATTCTTTATATGTATGAATTTCACATAAACGGGTTAAGAAGACAGCATGGAATAGATAGAATTACCGGAGTATTCCGGTACGATGAACGAAACATACGATGTACGAAACCTTATATTCGAAAATAGTATCATCCAACACGAAAACTTAACGGCTTATTTGACGATTTAATTCATTTTTTTCATTTGCAAATATTAAAAATAATATTTCTACTAACAGAATTTAGCCTCGCCGGATGTAATTCACATGCGGTTGGTTTCGGACAGGAAATCGAAACTCAGACATTCAGTCGAGTAAGTGTGTAATTTCGGTTTCCTCTCTTACAGTTATTTAAATCGACTCGTGAATCGCTTAACAGAAAAGTGGATCTACCGATGTTTTGAAGTATTAATATCTGTGCAGTGCGCCAATTTACTCTTAGGATGACCCATATGATGAAACTCGCTTTGGTTTCTATAAACCAGTATACTAATAGTATAAATTATAACTGCCTGGCGAATATTTTTTTAAAATTCGAATAACTTCATGTGGCTGATTACGAATGAATCTTCATCTGTAAAATGAATTGGTTCAACTTTTTTGAACAATTACGAAATCACAATAACACCCTTTAAAAACACTCCTGAATGCCTAGTGGAGAAATTCCATTATACTAAACCAGCAATCTGGTGGTTCTTAATTCTACCGCCTGTGTGGTAACTACAAATTGAAATGCGTCATATATTGTAGTAGGACAGATGCAATCGAAATGACATTAGTAGCGGTCGGGAAAAGAAGCAGGGACGTGATAGACATAAAAAAGAGACCACCTATAAAATAATGAACGCATTCGGAACGAAATGGCCGATTGCTGTAAGAAAGGCCAATAATGAAATGCAATCTGAGTTGAGGTACAGAAGTAGTCGACCGCAAGTGACACCCATTCAAAGAAAACGAATCCAAACACATACATTCCACGATATTTCCTATCCTTTTGGGCTTATTTTTTTAAGTGTGTATTTTTTGTCAAAATATGCTTTTAAGGCAGGATTATTAGGTTGAAGTGTAAACGTGCGGTCGGTTGTTCTCTGGGGATTGTGTGCCCTAATATGATAGCGGACATTATACTCGTGGTATAATGTGAATTCCTTTCGGCTACCTGACCACACTCAAGAACTAAGTTAAATTCCTGCCCGAAGCCATATATAATGTAACCGCACGTTTTGCAACTCTCACACAGATGACCCTACCACTCTTGAATAAAGAATTTCTAAAGGAGCCTTTATTTTAGAAACGAAAATGCGCTAGGTCGCACATTATTTAGTCATTTGGTCATTTCTGTTCTCCTCACGCCAAATCTGGACCGGTGCAGGTACCGGTTTCTCGCCATCTTCAGTAGGATTCCTTTAGTAAGCTGTACTTTAGGTTTTCGAGTGAGCCAGCGTTATCATTAAACTTTTAATGAATTAACAAAAGAAGCGTATCACTAATGTACCTCTCTCGTTTTATACGAAACCGTCATGAGCAATGTAAGTATACCAGTGAGAAGGCTGGTGATAGAAAGACCAACGAAACCTTTAATTTAGGAACTCTCTCTTTCTTTCTCCGCCCGTTGTACGTGTGTTGAGAAGACTGGCCGTCGGTGTATAAACAACCCCCCGGTGTACATTAGGCAGTGTATACCGATCAAAGGAATAGTTTACTGAAAATAAGCTTATATACTAAAATAGAAAGAAGGTCAGTTAGTTAGTGTGCCTGCCTACTCCTCCCTCCTAACCTCACGACCCCCCCCCCCTTACACTGGGCCAACTCGTACCTAACGTCCCAGTATAGAACCGATCATACTGTTCAAACAATCACACAAAACTATGTATTCTACCGAATTAAATAAATATACAAAATTTAACTCGTACAGACCAGTTCTCATTTAGGTCAATGTGCTGTATAAATCGTCCAATTATGGAAATGATCAAGATTAAGTGGTCATTTATGTTTTAATTTACATATTTCAATTAATTAATTAAAACAGGGGCTGCTACTAAACCATCTTTATTGTTTAGAGTTCAATGCGGTAGTTCCTAAACAACTTTTTCCCATTAAAAATTGTGATCTTCTGTCTGATTACCAGACGACGAAATCGAGTGAAGACAGAAGATCGCAAGAATCAAAAGGATTAAACATTCTGTATCAATTTATTTCTGAGGAAATTCGACTCTTCTTCAGTTCTTAACTTTGATTCTGTTTTTTAGCACCCATCTGCTACATATTCCGAATATTCCCAACGCGGTAAAGTAGTAATGTTCCGACTTATGAGAGTGTGAAAGAGAGAGAGAGAGAGAGAGAGCTTCGGGCCAATCAATTCCCGTTCAGGCGTTCTACCTAGAACGGGCTGTCCCCCCGTCTGCGTCACCCGCAGCCAGATAAAGTTGATGCGGACCGACCAAGCCTGAAATTGGAGAACACAGACACGCACGCACACGCACGCACACACATTCACGCACACACGGCCGCTCGCACGCACGCGGGCGCAAAACATAAGCCGTTACAAAGATAGCCATCGCTTTTATATCACCTCCAATTTGCACATTCACTCACTCATTACCACCTTATCGGTCCAATTGGACGTTCGATTATTTCTATTTCAATGATCTCCTAATACCGTCATAAAAGCTAACAGCTGTCCCCAAACTTTACTTCTTCATGACTATACTGCACCAACTTAAACTTATATTCTGTTACAATTCCAACTTGACGTTTCCTTTCTGAATCAAAGAAATATTCGGCGATTTGGAATTTAAAATAATTTTCATATCAATGAACTTTACAGCGTCGCTAATTTAAATAGATCTAATTAGTAATGAATTTTCAGTTATTGAATTACACAGGCAAATCCTGTAAGTTTATTTCAAGCTACTCGTTAATAATAGGGTGTGGATATTATTAATATCAGTCTTAGTCTGACAAATATAATAAATACGATTTATTTAGTTTTTTAGAAGAGATGAATAGAGCTTAGCGGGAGTAAAGTATTTCTAAGGAAACCTGGGTAGATGTTTTCTATTGTCTTTCACAGTTCAACCTTTCTAAGACAGTAAGTAAAATGGTCGTCCGTCACTTACCTGAAACAAAAAGAAAACAATTTTATTAGAAAACTGGTATTAAAACGTTATATGAATTACATGAATTAATTTATTGTGAATTAAATGATTGCAATAAAAATTGTCAATAAACTAATTATATTTAATTTTTGTAGAATACTCTGTTTATTTTTCTGTCTTTGTACCAGAGGATTTAGGGTTTAAACAGATGGATTTACACAGTTTCATTTGCTTTCAGTAAGTGCTCGAAAACGTTTTATTCAACCCGCGCTTATTCCGTTCGCGCTTCGTCTGCTATCCATGTTATTCGATAAATAAAAATGATAATAATTAGATTAAAACAAACAGAATTTATTAGTTTAAAGTGTACGTTTGTGAAATAACGTGTTGGTTATATTTCAGGACAACTCCGGTATGGTCTAGTGGCTAGGATATCTGGCTCTCACCCAGAAGGCCCGGGTTCGATTCCCGGTACCGGAATTTACTTTTTCTTTAATTTAAAAGTTTATTAACATATTTATTACAAGGGCAAGAAATTCAAGTCATCAAAGAAGCCTAAAACAATATCTCAGATTTAGATGTACCTATTCAAATATTACCAATATTACCTTATATATCTTTTATTAATGGTCCATGGGTTTTATGAAATCAAACACGTTTCATATATCATAAGAATGTGATTTAACGGACGCATTAATTAATGGATCTAACGCGACTGAATGAATCAAAATATACATAAATATGTCAATAATTAATTTATAAAATATATTTTCATTTAACCTGTCATACAATAAGACTTATGATTTTAAGTGAAAACAGAGAAGGAAAATTAAATCGTAGAAACTCACCAAGTAAGTGACATGTGGACGGTTGGGATGCGACTCCCATACTGAAGGGCCCAAGCTTTAGGCCTGGAACCCCAATAAAAGGGTAAGGGCGTAGGGTCTTCAGACACATGAGGGTATAATCCCTTCCCCTTACACTTCCCATATTGCTTTAACCCACACATGTTTCCCAAAAAAACACTAGATCAGTAAAATCGGGAAAAAGGTTTCTGGCATTTCACAAAAGGACATATTCCTATTATTACGCACATATTATTACTACATACTAGAAATTTTAACTTTTCCAAGAAGGAAAAGTATATTTGTTGATCTAAAATGTATCGAAATACATTAGTACATGGTTAGCAAAAGTTCTAAACAAGCGAGAGGTCTACGCACCTCTTCGCTACGGTACTAAACTATTCATTTATAATGTTAATTTATTTATGATTGTTATAATTGCCAGTGGGTAGCACTATAGCACCGATATTCGTACATTGTTCCAGATGCACTGATATTGATTAGAGAGTACAAAATAGGAAACAGGAAGCAACCATTCGATGTTCACACCGGGGGATCAAACGGCATGGAGGTCAGTTGAGAGGATGGCAGAGTCAAATCTCCGTATGATGTACGGGCCGACCCGCAGCCGGCTACGTTCATTATTCACGGTGAATTCCATCGGCGTGAATATTTCGACATTCAACTCGGTGGACGGGCCGAGATAATTCGTGGAACTCGGCCACACGCGGTAGCCACCTCCCTATCAAATATTAAACGACCTGTCGGCGGTAATTCACCGTCTCGGCGTAGCATTTTAGTCACAGAGTTGTACCGCGGCCAAAACATACGTTGTTGCCATTTAAAGTGGGCCGTAGAAGTACTGCAGTAAATGCCCGCAGAATTCATGTAGTAAAAAATTCGGTAGATGCCATTGGAACCTAAACTTAAATGGAACGGGGAGTCAGCGATGCTGAACGATGCCTAACTGAAAAAACATCATTTCAAATAGAAATTTCCTCCTATTCCATCGCATATGAATCCCCAATGCAGATACAAATTCGAGAACGTGTGCAGCGTACACTAGAAAACAATTTACCTTTATGATGATAGGAAATTTAAAACCGGATTAAAAATAAAGTAACAGGAATAATAAATTACTTCTAATCAGAATTTATACAGCTCTAAATTCTTGCACAGGGAGAGTTAGGGAAATTAAAACGCAGAAATTCGTGGAGTTGGGAAATTTAATAATCCAGAATGCTCTGGAAAGTATAAAAGCAGAATAACTTATGTAAATTAGATAGAACTGTTTAATTCAAGACAACTTCTATAAATGCGAAACTTATATCTGACTGCAAACTCACACTAACTTATATAAAGAGGTTGAATTTTCTATGCTACCCCTTAATTCCAGAACTTTTAATCAGGTAATAATGAAATATTACGGGAAAAAAATTGACCCATCAGAGAGTAGTAATAAATTACATACTAATCGAAGTTGCAAAACCTTCGGGGGGAATAGGTAATTGGTGTCCGAACACAAAAAAAAAGGTGAGGAAAACCAAACTTTGCTAAATGAAAAATTTGTCAACATCTTTACCCCACACTTCGTAAACTCCGAAAGAAGAAAACAGATTTGGCTATGATTAAATTAATACTGATTCACAACATTATTTATTTATTTCAATTAATAAAATCAAGTAATTTTCTTCTTTTTCATTAGTCGTACAGTAGGATCGCTGTTCACGCAAGGAATCACTAACTATGATTCAACCATTTAAAGTTTAATTTGAACAGAGGAAAACCCAAGGGCTGGGGCGCGCCTAGAACTGAGTTATGGGAAATTCATATTAAATTGATTATAAGAGCCGGAGAGAACAGGGTAGGAAACCGAGGTAGGAAAAGCGGATTAAGTTTGAGCATCGAGAGTAATGTGGGTAGGCCAACGTTGGGGCGTTGCGCTAATTGTTAATTAATTCAAACAAAGCATTAAACATGTAGAGGAAGAGGGCCAAGCACAACTACCCCCGACCGCTTTTGGGAGTTTCAGACGGACTAGGGGATTTTAGCGAACATATTCTTTGTACTGATTTATTTATAGAAATGGACTCAGCCCAAATCTTACATTAACAGGACCGGAGGGTCGCCGTATGAATATTATAACAATGACCTGTAGTCACTAATAACTAAATAGAGTTCCCATGGGACACCGTCGTTTGTTCCGAAATAGCACTAATTATTTAATTCACTACAATTGTCCGGGAATTGTGACGTAACAATTACATTTCATTTAAATCTATCAACAGCTGAAAACTGCTTGGCGTATTTTTTCATAGAATGCTTCATCTCACCGATCAGACTAAGTCCTCTCAGGGTCTGGAAAGGGGGTGCCCTCCTAAGGGACTGAAGGACAGCCGGGTGGACAATGGGGACTACCTGGCAATTTTATTTTTGGAGGATGGGTCCAAAATTTAAGGCTTTATTCCAAGAAGGTTCAAATATCGAAAATAGATGATTGTCCACAGGTTCTTGGAAATGAAATGCTTTCCTTTTCTAAGCCTATAATTTGTTGGCCTAGCTCGTTTTAAAGAAATGCGAGAAAAGATCAGATAAATTCGCCCGATAGTGCGACTTTTTTGTATCCGATTTTATCTGTGCAATTAGGAGCGCTCATTATGATAATAAACTGATCATTAAAATTAACCAGAGATAATTACGTAGGAGAAACTAATTTTTACGATCAAGTTGAAATATGCTATATAAAGTCTTTCGGTAGCGAAAAATTTAATGAAACCATTTCCGGTCTTGAAGTACTAGATATTTGGTCGGTTAGATCAACTTTGCCCATTGTGATTGTAGGGATGGGGCTTTTCGACCGTAATATATTCCCGAAAAAATTCACTATTTTCAACCATCCAAAAAAAATTATTAACATAGAAATGTCCCAGGACCGGAACATGAAAATTTATTAGGTGTAATATAAAAAAATGCTACCCACATTTATGTAAGTACAGATTTTGGTTAATTTATAGGTCAAATGGAAAGAGATACTGCCTGTTACGATTATCAGCGGAAGAAATCTAACTCCGTTTAGTTCAAAACGCCAATATTACAACAATGAGCAAGCATTTATACGGCTATATAAGGTATGTGGAATCTGTTACAATGTATTCAATTCTATCGGTATATATAACAGCAATAATGATTGGAAAGGGATATAATGATTTGCATTTGTGGCGAGGAAGATAAGACTATAAAGGTGTATATATTCTTCTTTTTTTTTAGTTTGGGGGGGACACGCACTATTTAGTTCTGATGAGGAGGAATCGCGGTCCAGTTAGTCGACAATGGTTGGGCGTGATTGGCAGCACTGTTGGCAATGTAAATGACGCTAGGAGGCGCACGGGATAACTCGTCTGTCGACTTTTCAATGTTCGACAGAGCGGAAACTCGGTCAAAGAGTCTGTCGGTCAAAAGGGCCGACGCCACTTCCTTTGTGCCTTCCAACCCGCCAAAACCTCCTCCCTTCTTCCTTGGGCCAATATACATTAGCCGGGATGGTGTCTGAATTTTTTTCCCACTTCATTAACCACCGGCCGGGGCCGCCCATAAATTATTCATAAACTGGGATTGACTCCTTTCAATCCCCCAGCAGCCTATGAAAATGGATTTCTGCGCCCGAGGGAAAATTTCATTAGGATTGTCGGAGTTATTTCCTGGAAGCGTCCGCATTACAACTACAAAATATTTTATGTAAGATGCCTTAAAATTGTGGCCCATAAGTATGCACTGAATGCAGTAATTTCTGATAACGATCTTTTTCATTTAAAAAAAAAGTTATATAGACTATATTTTAAAAAAATGACTATACCTGAGATAAATCTATACGGAATAATGGTAATAAAATCTGTCATTCATCTTTTAGTTTTACGATGGATAATTCTACCACAGTAAATGGAAAAAATAACTTTATTTTTAAAATTTTGTTGGATATCTTAATACCCAAATCATAAGTATTTAAGGCATAGCGGTACAATTTGCTTTATATATCTCTACTAAAATTTAAATCAATAACCGTTTTCCCTTATAACTGAATCGGAAGAAAGAGTTTGGCTTCTCGCCATTACCAATAGTGCTCCGTCCGTAGATTAGTGAGGCACGTTTAATTAGGTATTCTGTGTGGACTATTACTGAACGTATTTCCCTTCCATTCTGAAGCGAACTAAGTTTTAGTAGTAGAAGTTTCCGGAAAGATATATTTTAGCTATCTTATAATATAACCCAGCAAATAACCAGTTTCCTATTTACTAAGGAACGCCGGGGAAATTCACTCAATAAGCGGTACTTAAATTTAGTTAACAAGCCAGAGAGAGAGAGAGTCTGTAGTACTGTAAAGTATTCAAAATGTTAACAAGAGTCGAACTTGTTCATCTCCTTGGAGGCGACATCCCCGCTTAGAGATTTCCATATAGTTATCGCGTCGTTTCTATCATTTCTCCACTGCCAGTTTCGCCGATGTTGAAACTGGAGGATCGAGCTTCTGAAAAAACAAAGGAAATAGTCAAGGAAATAATTTTTCAACGGCAAACAGCGCCGGTGACCTTCCGCGCGACAGAATTATCCCGTTCCAAGAGCGACATTTTTATTCCGGGAGGAAACAATAAATTTCCTTCACTAATTGAATTCAAAAACTTGAAATAAGAGCTCTGCTTCCGATCCAAAACCGAGGCCGTCTCTTTCTCTCGCTCCCTAATTGGTCGTCAAAACATCCGACGTTTTCGATGTCAAAGGAATCTATATTTTGTTCTATTTTTTATCTTTTCTGACAGATCTTTTCTAGACATCTACAGTTTATCTCGATGTTTCAACGTGGGCATTGCTCCCCATTCATTGTGAATATAATTCTCTTGTACAATTACGCAAGCTTTGTACAGTCGTTCCGTATGAAATACAGGATTATATATTCAAAAACACTTGGTTAATGGCGTGGAAAGAGCTGAGGAAATGTTCCCAATCGGTCGCCTTCAAATCAACTCATTATGTAAGCGCAAATGATTTTGTTTGTTCAAATTCAATTCACTTTGGCGTGTCCTATTTTGTCTATAAGAGATTTCGAACATTGATTTTGAAGATTTGAAATTGTCGTCTAGAGACAAGAATACTTGGCAAGCTCTGAGCTGTAGGGTGCAGTATATGTGAGCTGTGATCGTGGGATTGCAGGGTACATAAACTAGTTGGAGGGGAATGAAATCTATATCAGTCTGATACACGTTTATGCACGATATTCAAATTAAGAATTTTTAAATAATTATATTTCTAAGATACACACAATTTTTTGTTTCCTAAAATACTATAATTAAATTACAGTTATTACTTTAATTATTCATTCAATACATTAAGGCTGTACTATGAAATGTAAGTTTAGAACAGGGCTTAAGTCCAATTTTGAATGCTTAATTCTTCTAGCCGACAGAATGCAACGGTTGGGTACGTGGTATTTAGTTTTATTTTTTATCTGTTACCACCTCCCCTTGTCAACCTTTGATTCCTGAGGCCGATAAAAGGGGGGTTGGAGGGGAAGCTAAGACTTCATTAGGGGCGGCCGCTCCTAAGAACTGTTTCAGGTACGCAGATGAGATTTGATAAGAGATAAGCAGATCGTACACGGGGGATACAGACCGGGATGCAATTACCCCGGCGGGAGCCTGGTCACGCCTAACACCAAATTATTATACTTTAACACTGCACCGCGCGGTCTTAACAAGATCTCACTTCGACGCCAACTCTTTTTTCAGCATTTTTTTTCATTGGTGAAGGCCCCCAGGAAACATTATCTGGAAAGTGATCACCTTGGACTCACAATAATGTGGGGGAGGCATAAGTGCAATAATCGTTTTAAACAGAACGAAATTTTTATTATTAAGAAGGCCACGAATTTCATTATTTATTTTATTGTGATAATAATTAAGTTATAAAATAAACATAACAGCTACTTTGTAAGGAATTTACACTGAATTTTTAACTTTTCATCAAGTCTACCTTTCTCAAATACAGTATAATAAGTAATTAACAATGGAAATAATATATCCCATTATTTATTAATTATTTTACGCATGAGATAGTTTGAATTTTGTTACGAATTTACAGATATTCCAAGCGTCATTCATGCAGTTGCCATTAGTTTCGACTTTTCCCAGTCTGCCCTTCCCCCAAGCTGCTGTTTTTGAGACATCGACTTTAACAAGCGCAATAAGTTTTTTAATCGACTTCCCTTTAGGTTAAAGCAAAGGCCCTGTGGGGGGTGGTGGTTATGGTGAAGATTTAAATACGAGCAAGAAAAATCGAGAAAGATGCAGACACCAGGAACAGTATGAATGGCCCAGTGCTAAGTGTGTTTACACTGAGATGACGGGGGCGGTACGTCTCACTCGATTCCTTTCTGGAGATCTCTTTCCCTTTAGGAAGTTTACTCTAGCCGGATATTACTTGCCGGGCTGCCTAATTCCTTGTTTGACAACACTGTTCAAACAAAGAGGACGCTCAGGGGGGTGCGGTGAGGTGAGGAGGAGGAGGCGAAGCTTCTGAAACAATAATACCGAAGAGGTCCCTCCGGTCTTTCTCCCTTTCTTCTTTTTCATATCCCTTTTTCGTCGTCCGGCATTTCGTCTTAATTTCCGAATTAGGACTTTCACAACGTTGTTAGGAATCATCGCGAGATTAGCGGACCTAGACGCTATACGAGCTAATTAGACGCGAACAATAGACCATTACTTCATAAACCTTTGCGGGACGAACAATAACTAACAATGGGTAGTATTGGCTAACTTTATTGTTTATACGACATACTGCAGGAAGTTTAGGCGGTACCAAGAAAAAAAAACCGAGATTGCAATGAAATATAAGAAAAATGGTATCAATATAAATCATGTTTCATGATCACACTGAATTTTACAGGAATTAAAAATGTTAAAAACCACAAAAAATATTAAAAAAGTTCACTGAATTTTATTTTACTAAGGTATATAATCCAACGAAATATATATTATTTGTTATATATATATTTCAATTTGGAAGATGGTGTTTTTTCGAGCTTCTGTGTAAGGGGACTTAGGGAGGAGTCCCGAAAGGTCGGTCGTCAAGGTTCCCTCGCCTTATTTTATGCGGGCCTTCAAAAATTTTATTCATGGAAAGAAAAAGGACCCCTAACAATTTCCGGATATAGTCTTCAGTTTTAGAACTTTATTTTGGCGATCTAAGCAAAAGAGGAAAAAGAATCGCTAGGTTTATAAAATAATATATATAATCTATATAATGAATATAATCTATAAACACAATATATATATATATATATATATATATATATATATATATATATATCGGTCGCGAAACGTGATAATGCGCACTCAGACCGCATATGCATTATAAGTTATCAGCATTACCATAGTTCAGAATAGCAGACATAGTTCAGACTCAAACAATAATGACACACATTATTATGTTTAATCAACAGTACAATGTGACGAATATTTAAACCAAATTAAATTACACTGAACTAAATATTTTAATGAAATAACATTTAATTCAGGTTCATTGATGAAGTCAATGTTTGGTTTCTCCCCTTTATCATTCCAGGTAGTAATTGAGCGATGGAAAATGTGATGTATGATAAGTAAAGGAAATGAATAGCTGCATTACAGCAATATTAGCAGTACATACAGCAACAGTAATAATTATAATCGTTATAGTAAGTTTAGGAAGAGTTCGAGACCAAACAAATTCGCTCGGACATAACTAAATTTGTGATTTGTTCAGAATTAATACTTTCAATATCAGGAGAACACACTACTTGACTATATGGTGTTGAAACGGGACCATTTAAGTAGTCCAGTGAACCGACTGTTAATTCTAAATGTGGAAGGTGCTGGGGGCGCCTCACTGTTACTGTTTAGTGTTCCTGTTTATTTTCCCTAACTAGAGGGAGCTCCCTTCCTACACACAGGCAGGACAATCTTCCTTCCGCTCTCAACGGTTAACAAGCGGTAATAGCGACGGCCATACTGAAACGCGTTTCGATGCACGTAATAAGAACTGAGAAGTGGATACGTCGGCTTCTGTTTATTTGTCACTATTAGACGTGATGGTAAAATAGATATAATTAATACAACAAATCTAAAGACGCTACAAATGCGTACATTATTAAAAACACTCCATATAAATGTGAAAACGAGGCTAACTGGCGAGCGAAAACAGAACAACAAGAACCAAAGAAATAATTTATTATTTTAAATTTTTAACGACTGACGAACTTTTTAATTCGATTGAATATTTGAATTAAAAATTTTAGAAATCCCTTTACTAGCTATAATCTAGAAGGCCAAACCTCAATTTCAAACTTTATTATAAACATTATAATTCTAGCGTATTAAATTAGCTGTCTTATCGATAGGGCCTGGCGAAAGCAATGTACGGATTCAGCATTAATCGGCCACCAAGTGTTTATGATAGGGTTCCGCCGAAACGGGCTACCGAGAAAGAAAGCCTGCCGAATGCGAACCGTGCGCACGTATTAAATAAGTCTTACGTTTCATAAAAGCGCCATAAACACTTCGGTTTACGGAGGGTAGTGGTGGAGGGGGGGGGGACCGCGATTGTCACGGTGAATAAATATTGTGATGTTCATTAAGGGCGGGATTGAACGGAGGGGGAGCCGGGCCCCGTACCATCCGCCGGCCGGTTCATTTTCAGTACCTGACCGCCAGGTTAATATAACGAGAGGCGAGCCTACCTTGCCGGTAGGCACCTGAGAGGTACTAAATGTCCCTAACTAGTCAGGTACCTAGCCCCTGTCCGGCCTCGTTACCGAAGCCGATAACTCGTATACCATTAATTTAGGAGAGTCTTGAATCCCAACAGCCTACGTAGTATTTGAAGTAATTATTCATTTAAAGTAATCGTTGGGGGGACAGCGAGGGTGTGGGTTATCATCTCACGTGTGATTTTCAGCCTATTTAATCACCTTTAGATATTTGTATGTATTTTTATAATATACTTTTTACTGGAAAGGGGCAATATAATGCCTTATTGAAATAAATGAGCAATTATCACAGAAATAATGTTGGAAAGTAAAACATTATTGTAATTTTGATTGACACAAGTATAAACGAAAGTTAATGTTTGAAAACAATTTTTGTCAGGAAAGGGTCAACTAGTGTCGGAGCCCGAAGCGTGGAAGAACATCTGTACATGCTCAAGTCCCTCCTTCTCTTCAGATAAAGCCGGACACAAAACAAATGCCAGATAAAACAACTCGAAGAAAGTTTCATTAAAGAAGGACAGATAAAGGGGGTCGGATAAGACCAGATAGAGCACCAATTAAAACTGGTACAAGGTCTAGCGCCGGCTGAACCGGGCCCGCGATGCATTCCTTGGGTTGAGCCGTTAACGGAGATTTAAGGCCCCTCGTATTTTATAGCTAGGATATATTTTAATTATTCGCCTAAACTGCTTACTTTGTTTAAGTAATGAGGCCCGCCCCCGCCCCCTCGGCCCCCTGTGCCGTATCCTTAATGAACAAAGAGGACAATTGCTAACTCTGCTCTACTCGGTATCAACCCCAACGCAGACTAAAATACATTCGGCCATATTATTTCGTTTTAAATAAAACAAAATGCTTAATGTAATCAACTTCGCTATATTACAACTATTTACCAAATCGATTTATATTCTACTAAATTAGTAGATATTTACAGGCTCAAGCAGCGCTCTGACCGGATCTCATATCGGACAAGGATAAGTATTCATGTTATATACCTTGTTATTCCGTTTTCATTTTTAAACACAGTTTTCATCTCTTTTCAGTAAACACTGAAAACCTTTTAATGGGCCGGGGTCCAAAGAAATCCGAACGATTGACTCCCCGGGCCGGACATTCGTATATGGACAAGTTATGCGGCGGGGCCTACCTTTCTACACGAAAATATTCGAAGTCGAAATCTCTCTAAGTGATGCCGCGATGAGGTCCGCATTCCCTCGAAAGTACCTTTGATCAGGACCCGCCGTCGTACACATCAGGTAGACACCTTTCTAACTAAGAAAACAAGACTTCTTATAAGACTTCGCGGCTCGGCGGTCTCGGCCGTTTTCTGACAATAAGTTATCCCGTCGTCCAAAAATGGAGGCAAGTCCGACGCGATCTTTCCATTAGAAACGTCTGTCGGAGATCCGTAAATTACAAAGGTCAGAAACAATGCCGGGAAAGGTATTGAAAAACAACTTTCACGAAACATGTTGCCGAATGACTATTACCGGAAATGGAGTCCTCCTATGTGTTGTTCTTTTAACATAACGCATGCTGAAATATAAACTTCATATTTAGCGTTGTAATAATTAAAACTAACGGAGGGTCCTAAAATTGCTTAATCAATTTAAAATTTACAAGTGTCAAATTACCGGGGTAAAATTTCATATATGCCATCTAGTACTAAGATGGAATATATATTTACCCATTTGATTTCCCCAATTTCGATTGTACTAACCTTGAATTTTCCCTTACTGTTCCTTGATACTTAATGCAATTTAATTTAAACTCCTCGAAAAACCCACGGCGCAACTGAGTTATCACCACCATTATTAGAATATACAATAATTGCAGATTGTTCCGGTCGGAAAATCTAGATTTTCATCGCACTAACGCTTTTGGAATAGAATCCCCCGAAGGAATATATTGCGTCTTTCATAATTACATCGGTAATTTCTAGGAGACCCATTTGGAGCAGTCGTCCCAAAATGGGGGGACTCCTTTTTCAATTAGAACTCAGCATTTCATTTTCACAAATTTAATTAAAAAAGTTCCGCAAATGATGAATAATATATTAAAGGCTCCGGCTCAACGGGTCCTACTGGAGGTATTGGTAATTCGATTTCCCCGAATTGATTAAAAATAAAATTAATGGATGTAGATTTAATTTAAATTTTTAATCGTAAAAATTAAATTTAAGTTTTCGCTATCCTCAGCTGTAGTGAAACTTCCTAGGAGTCTTTAGTTGTGTAAAATTTATGATGTAAGAATCGGAAATAGTTCGAGGAAATAATTAAAAACGCGTCAAATTCCCTATAGCGTTTTTCCATCAGGCAAAGGGAACTGTCGATAACGCATAAAGGATAACTTTGTGGACTTCGCAACCCCCGACAGATCTGTCGGAAGTGGAATTTAATATTTATACCGGCCTAAGTTTCGAACCGAAGAAAGCGGCGAAAGTTGCTCAGGGCCGGGGCAAAGCGTCTCGCTAAACGCTAATTACCGGTGGGGACCCCGCCTTAAAACTAAAGCCGAAAAATGAAACCCTTTCCCTTTCCTTAATCAGATTAGCGCCAGGTAGAATAATTGGCCCGACAATAAATAATTCTCAGAGCCCAATTGTGCATTTGATATACAGCCCAGTCCCCATTCGACCCGTGTGCCTTTGTATAAATCAGCACCGGCCTAATTTTTAAATGACCGCCATCATCCCAGATTGCAATGACAACGGGCCGGGAATTTCAGCATTTGAATTATAGATTCAATTATACGGGTGAAATCGGTCGATGGAAACACGCGATATAGCTTACAGGACTGTCCCAATAACCCGTTCTTAAATTCGCACTGTAGATAATATCTAATTAGACTAAAAAAAGAACATTTAATCGTGAATCTGATCTAATACAGGTCTAATACTTGCTGACCTAATCTGCCCTATAAAAAATTCAAGCTTGACAACTTCTTCCATCGATCCTTTTTTATTTTAAGTTTGCAAATTACTTCTTTAAAGTATACAAACCTGTTCAGCTGTTGCCTTATCCTAGAGTCCTCAAAAAACGCTGTTAATATAATAAGCATTTAAATTTTTTACAGTACGATTACATTAGTAGTTTTATGGCTATTTGCTTTCTTCTGTAATTGGGCGTTTTGGCCATAATAATAATAAGAGTTTAATGGCACCCTGGAACCAGAATACAGGTAAAAAGGACAGGTATTACCATAAATCGTTAGATCATGATACGGATGCCTGCTTTACATTTCAATTGAATTTTAACTTAAATCGTTCTAAATCTAATAAAAGACAGGGTAAAATATATATGCATATATATATATATATATATATATATATATATATATATATATATATATATATGTATATATATGTAAATATAGGAATAATTCAACCAGGATCCAGTACTGTACACAGTAATGTGACTTTAATGAACTCTAATGTGACTTTAATAACCATAAATGTTAATAAAGCTTAGGATATCTATTTATCACATAATCTTATATTATTACCATAACTGTCGACAGCTATTACTTATCTAGCATTTTTTGCTAGTTGGTCAACTAATGAAGGTTGAAATGTACTGGGTCAGTTCTCCCCTCCAGAGACTACATCAAGTAGGTTTTCTAACTCCAGCTAGGTTATCCATCAATATGAACGTACACAAAGGGCTTGTTGACACATAAATGGCCGGTCGTCGGCCATTAATTACTGCCGAAAAGTTAATTAAAACTCCGTTTATTTCCAAATATTAGGGGGCGAAAGGGAGAGGGGTTTAACCATTAATATCAATTAGAGAAGTGAACACCGGGTCTCAATTGACAATTGAACTCGTTTATTTCGGGTCCTCGTACAGTTTGTCGACCCAACGGGCCAATTGTGCCAGTGCCTGCGCGTGCGTGTGTGTGTGTGGCGCTTACTGCCACAAATTTAATTGCAGTCCAACGAAAAAAATACATAAAAACCCGAAAAAGAATTAAAAATGTTTACTGTTGTCGGTCAAAGACATTTGAACCGGGGGTCCCCAAATGATGTTGCGACCACACAAGTGCTGTTCGCGAATTCGTCTTGACCATTACAACCTACTGCAGAATTTTACGGCTGAAATTATTCCGTTCCTAGACCTGGTCTGTGTGTAATGGAAAAGCCAAGGAAAAATGAGTATTGGTACATGTTCAACGGAAAACATTTTTCAGTTTGAGGTATATATATGTGTGATGTATTCTAAATACATATGTACTTTACAAAAAATAATTAAAAATCATTATCTGCATGATAATACTTAACTTTTCGTTTGTTTCTTTACTCAAAACTCCGGTTTGGACTTTTGACCATCGACACTAGAGGTCAATGAATCGCCCGAAAATAGTTTACTGTTGGGAGAATGATCGAGAAATTTTCCTATTATCACAAGGAACTTCCAATACGGTCTGATGATAGAAATTAGGACAGAGGTCGGCAGAACCAAGCAGAAAGGACTCGACTCCGATGGCCCATTTCGTCAATTCCCAATAAAAACAACATCAACAAAAAATTAGGAACATAATTGGTACCAAATTACGGTGGAATTAAAATTGTAGCGGCCCGTTTCAGAACTGGCCACATCTCGGGTAAGAAAAAAAATAAAAAATAAAATAAATTTCGGTCAGGTACTGACTTTGAAGGGCGACATCGGCACCGGCCACCATCGGAATGGCAATGGAACGCGTTCTCTCCTCGAAGGGGGGGCAGAAAACACTCAAATCGTTCAGAAACGCTCGAAACTTAATTGGATTTTCTAAAACCAAAACGCTCTGACCATATCCGTTGACGCCTCTAACAACTCCAAGGGAAATTAACTTCGGGTAAGGTCCAGACCAAACGCAGTAAGATAATCGAATTCCGTAACAAGATTGACCGCAATTTTAAAAACTTTCACGTTTCGAGCCGAAACTAAGTCGAAGGTGCTATAATTTGTTAATGTATCTTTGAATTAGCGAAAACAAATGTATAAAAGAAAAACACAAGGTGTGTCGCCACTTCACCGACATGGAATGACCAATAGGCGTCCGTAAAACTATATATTTAAACGAATATAACGGTTTGGAACACAGACCATAAAATGAAACGAGGGTATTAATCAAAATAGCGTATTACAAAATTGGTTTCTAAAAGAACAGCATTCAACTTTTTAATATAGCGCTCAGCATCACTATCACTGTGTTATGACGTACGATTGGATACACTCCGTAGCGTTTAATATCTACTCGTGTGTTTCGGGGCTTATTTACAACAGACGCTAGGGCGGAAATGAATTTGATTGTACCAGTTCCTTCGGCGTTGTATCAAATAGGAAAATGAAAGTCCTACGAGATCAATATACGATGACGTAAAAGGTTAAACCAATTCGGATGAAATAACTCTAGGTAGAATACACATTGATGGATTAGTGATTGGAGCTTGCCTATAGTGAGGTGTAAGGGACCTTGCGATTGCCAATAGTGGCGGATCTAGGAAAGGACGCTGGGCCGACTGCGGACCTTGTCAGAACCGAGGGCGTCACTGCCGCTACGCGATGAAGCACTAGTCAGCTAGTCCCTTGACCCTTACCTTAGGGTAAGCGACTTTGCTAAGCCAAGCGATGAGTCAGCAGGCAAACACTGGCATAATACCAATATCGCTTTTCGACTAACATTTGGCCCACTTGCGAGAAACGTTTGGACAGTAAATAATCTAAATCATCCATGACAAAATAACGCCATTTTTGCTATCAAACCGAGCTTTCATACTAATATAAAAATTAAATATCCCTTCTTCATTATGGTTCAATTGATATAAGCAATTACGTAGGGAAAAGACCATGAAATTCCACAGGGTACAAATCTGCCAATCACGATACATTAATAACATGTTTTCATCAGATAATTCACAGTATTTTTAAGGCAGTTAGAAGAAATGCATAAGAAGGTTCTATGAAGATGTATGTCCTGTCTGGGGAAAAATTTGTATTACTTTTACCGTGCTTGTTACTTAATGTTTTTACTATACTCTAGGGCACATAAAACAATCCGACAAATATATTGAAATTACACAGACGGGAAACAACAAAGTGTCTTTAAAAGGGTACAAGTGGTTCTCGAAACACTCTTAAACAACTAATTTATTGGTGACTGAAGCGACGAAATTTCAATAGCGGTTCGGAAACACGATAGAGGCGACATCAATCATAAAACAATTATGCCGGGCGGTGGGTAATGGACCCAGAAGTAGTTAATAGGAAGGGGCCCGAATGTTATTAAAGGAAGAGGAATGATTAATACCCCCGGGGTCTGGGGGAGCATATGGCCGGAGGCCCGGAACCTCTCCTCCGGCTGCTATGCGCTCAAACGGCCTTCCCTATTTGGCCAGCGACATTTAATGTGGGCCCGCTCGTAACTGAATTAAAACGACAAGAATTAGTTTCGGTTTCGTCCACTCGGACTGAAGTAGACCCCCGTAGGTCGTAAATCAATGCCTTCCGTCAAATTGCTTTCCCCGTAACGGACTTCTCCTAAAGATTTTCCCATCGGTCTACGACTATAATTAGCTTTTCGTAAGGCTATTATTAAATAATGACAGCCATAGAAATTTTATACCTCATAATAGCAAGGTGCAAGGTTCATTGCACGCGCGTACTTATCAAAACACCGAGGGGTCAAATATTCCCCGATCAGTTATATAAAATGTAATTCGACAAATTTCCCCTATATTTATTTTATTATTGATACAACCGAAAAGTAATAAGAAATATGCGATTATTATTATTCGTTGATTTGGTTCTACGTTAGGGGGTTAGGCATACCTTCACTAAATTAGTGAGGTTACAACATCGGCAGTCGACATTCTAAAATTACTCGCAATTTTTTGGTGAGATATATATAATAGACTAAATTTCAGAATATATTTCTTTACCTTACAGCCAGATAACAGAGGGAGCTTTTAGTTTATTGTAAAATATCCCCAGGATTATGCAACAGTCATTGCAGATGCCTCAAAGACGCATGTTTAGTCATAATTAATTAGCCATAAAAATGAAAGTGGGAAAATGAAAAACCAGCACGAAAATGCACGTCTTCCTTTTCGTGGATCGAGTTTTGTGATGTATCAGAGGTCAAGAAATCTGAAACCCAACAGGAAAGGCTCAGGCTAAAGCTCGGTATGCCTTCAGACTAAACACATAATGTGCGCGCCTCTCACATTAAAAAAATGCTCTGAGAATCATTCCTGTCCGTTTTTTGTTCGCATTTCTACGGTTTTTTCCTTGTGGGCGTCCCCACCCCTTTTCATTGAAGGGCGCCCGCCCCTTTCACCCTCGCCCCGTGTAATTATGAGGGTTTTTAGGGGAGATAATAAGCGGGACCGGAGTGCGAATAATGGGCCGTACGTTAACACAGTTGTACGCCCACGTCCCGGTTGCGGCCGCACCTCTCGAGTTTTTGTGCATTCAGTAGAAACAAAAATTTATCGAAGATTTAAAATCTTTGACTTGATTTTATCAGAGACGTTTATCAACTTCGTATTCCCGATATTTCTATGATACGATGATCTTAATCTATATCGGAAACAAATCCCGGACATGACCATATTCCAAAGCCTCTGTCGCGGTGTCCAAAAATTACGTTAAATTAAATGCAGGAAAGTGCGACGTCCTAGTTTATATAGTTGTGGGCATGGCTATAACTCAACGAGGCGATAGACCAAGCCGATAAACCGATGGCTCTATCCACTGTCCGAAAAGCACGGGTTCGGCCCCCGCTCCATTTGTCCCCCAGTCCCAGATACCGATCTGCCCCTGCACAAATAAGGAGCGCTAAAAAGGGGGCCCCCCCTAATCTAAAGGATGCAATCTCCTAATGACGACCAGTCGGTTTGTAATTTACCTCCTTTTCCAGACTCGGGCGGTCACGCCCCTCTCTGCTGAGGGGAAAAATCGACAAACAGAACCCGATCCTTCAACTAACCCTCTAAAGTGATACAGCTTGGACTAAGTTCAAGGCCCTAGCTTCCGGGTGGAAGCGGACTTAATAATAGAAAGCGGACTTTTTTTTATGAATAAATAATGCAGTTTGAACTTAAACTAAAGATTCGGGACGATTAAATAATTCTCCTCTCAATTGTTTGGTCTTGGTGCTAACAGGTCGGTTACCGTTAGTAGCATTTCGTAATTTTATATGTACATATATTTGTTTACAGGGTATTTAAAACGCTCGCGATAGCCGGTTCTTATTGCGGGGACGACCGATGTAACAAACCCAAGTATTGATACTTCTTTTAAAGGTAAAGTTCACTGCAAAGTTACCCTGGGGAGCCTTAGCCATGTTGGGAGGATCATGAGTTGAATACGAGGACAAATGGAAGGCTGCTAGACGAGTGCCCTGACACAACTACAGGATACATATCTGGTCCTGTTTGGTACGAATACTTAAACGGATGTATAATGGAATTATATATATATATATATATATATATATATATATATATATATATATATATATATCGGACTTAGAATTTTAATGGAAAAGTTATATTAATTCATCTATGGAAAATAAATACCACGGAAGATGTAATAGCACCGACTCTTTCGGTTTCAATAGAGTAACTAATTCGTAATAAGTAACACATTAATATATAGTACTACTTAAAAAGAAACACCAAAAACGGTCTCTAAGGGTGTCCATTACATCATTCATTACGACGACCTTCGCGTAATTATAAAATCTACAATCCAAAAAAGGTGACTTCCACTTAATAAATTGGATTTGCCCAATTTAAACAGTCGTCCCAATGATAAAAGGCGCGCGGGGATAATTTATAAATCCCCGCCGCTTTTTCGTGAGGATACAAAAAGTTTAATGATAAATTCACATTTTGGCGGCCAATAATATATTTATTCGGATATAACACTCACGGTAGAATGCCCGGTAGTCGGGCGATGGAATATATTACGGTGATGTAATGGCAATTTTTTCCCATGGGTAGCCAAATTCTTTGTTAAAGCTAATGACTAAGACGTGACTTCCTAAATGATGTTCAAAATGCGATGTAGGATGCACACTGAATTGACCAACAGTATTTGATAGGTAGTAAATTCAAATTCTATATTGTACCCGCCAGTAGGTAAAAAATACTATAAGAATATTGCAAAATGTTTAAACGAATTACGATTATTTAAAGCTTTATTTTAATTGCTGACCTATTACAACTGAACTCGTGTTGAAAAAAGAAAATGCTAAGAGTATGGTCAGCTCTATAGGAGGCGGGGAGGTAGGCCGAGCACGACCTGGGCAAAGGTCCAGCCCCCTGGTTTTCAGACCGTGAACAATTCCACCCCATTTGAAAATAGAAAGCCTACGCGTTTAAAACGGCACAGGCAACAGGCATTAGGCTAATGCAGGAGAATGGGACCAACTGATTGGAACACCTGGACGCATTAGGCGGGGCGGACGCCGGGCGATTCATTTAACGACGACCGAAGACACAAGGTCGGCGGCAACCCCATCTCGGCGACCAAACAAAACCAAACCGAAATTCATTAGACACGGGCCATTCTCATATTTCTCAGCTTAATACTCACTGGAGTGAGCCTAATCCAGATTAGGCCTGTTCTTCACTGACACCGTATAACAATACTTATGACGTTGAAACATTTTCCGAATTAATTCAACCGAATTACAAAACCTTATGTAACCAAGGGCCGTTATGGGAGCCTCCTAAGTAGTCCTGAGTGGGAGTTAATCATACATGGTGGGACATTAAAGTAACACTATTAGGGCTTTAAAAGAAATAACTAATAAAAAAATAACTTTCGTACCTGGAGTTTGTTGGTCTTTACGCCAAAATATTGACCTAGTGTACCCGTACCGTCATGACTGTGCATATAAAATGTCTCCTACATAGATATTCGTCGATGGTTTCTACCCGTTTCTAATTATGACAAGGGTATAGATAATAAGTTATATTTTAAGTAATGAACGAGAGGGCCTGGGCGAACTGTATTACGGCTGTAGCTATTTTAGTGTACACTTACCACAATTAAATTTAGGATACCTGTTTTGTACACACGAAATCTACACAATTAAATTGTAACGAACTATAAGTTGATAGCTTATAAAATAATACTTCGTTATATATTATATGCATATGGTTACGGTATAAGATTAAATTGATGCAACGCTTGTCTTGGAATGAAAAGGATTTACTGGAAGGGCTCTCTGGACACCCACCATCAATTCCAGGCTCCATCATTGTTCCCTCAGGAGTAGAATTGGCAGTTGGAAGAATTAAGAGCACGCTCCTTTTCCTTGTCCGAGCCGTGTTGCTGACCCCGTCCTCAGTATGCGCGCGACCTTGCCGGTGAAAAAGAAAAGAAGGAAGAGGGGCTTTCCAGGAAAATCGCGCCTCTCAACTCCCCCATTTCCGAATTACGACGTCCAGACGCCAATTGAACCCCGTCCAGCGGCGTTTATATTTCACTTAGGCCTCCCGGGACGCCCGGCTCCTTTAATGCCCCCCGCCCAGCCGTAAATCAACTTTCTAGAGCCGCCTCGTTAATGAGGTCCCCCGGAACAAGTCCATAAAATTTTCGAAGTATAAAAATCGAAGCCTAACCGTAATTTTTATGGCCGAAAAATATTAAACTGGAAATGGTCTGTTATTACTCTATCAGCGCCGATAAATTTTTGCATCGATAGTCCGTGTAGTACCGTGGCTATTTTATCGCAATATTGGCAAAGAAGAAAAACCTAACTAAATTTAAACTATCTCAAAGAGGGACTAAGGAATAATTTCGTTCACTTCGGTCGACTTTAATTTACATTATTAAACCCCATTATCGAAGGAAGAATTTTTTATTATAAGCAACATTATTTCAAATAATTATAAACGTACGACCTTTTAATTAAACCAACGTATGTATTGTTCAATACAAATGTTATTTAAGTCGAATAATTATTGGGTTTCAACGAAAAGTGTCATATCGGGCTTCTAAGAAACTATTTCCAGTTTTCGCAATTTGTAATAGGTTAACTCCTGTTCTGGAATTAAACTTCATCTAAAGCATAGTCTAGATGTCAATTTGATCATTATAATGAAGTGGGAAAAATTGACTTCAATCTGAGTTAAATTACTTCCGAGAAAACCAATTTCCGTGTAGAACTATCTAGACTGTTGTAGAGGAGACAGTTACAATTTTAGAGCACTGAGTAGGGGAAAACTGAAATTAGAAAATCTCAAATTCATTACACTTACACACACACACACACACACACACACACACACACACACACACACACACACACACATATATATATATATATATATATATATATATATATATATATATATATATATATATATATATCTTTTAATGCCCCTCGTGACGTCTAATTATGTAACATTTTATTATGCGGCTGACACCGATACATTACTTGGCCAAGGAACCAATTTTCGCGTTTTGCATAGCCCTGGGTCAAAGAACCGAGAGCTCGGCCGCTTTCCCAATAAACGACAAATTACATAACTCGAATTACGAATTTAGTTAAAAAAAAGGATGGTGATTATAAATAGCGTCTTCTCGAATTTCGCAATTGTGCGTGGCGATGGTGAAATAAATTATTTATTGGGCAATTTCTATTAGAAGCGGGGGGTCAAACTGGGGAGATAATCGGCAGAGAGCTCTTGTCGATAAATCAAAACGCGGCCATCGTTTATTCAACGGCCCGACTCGTTTTCGAAACTTGTTCCGCATCGGATTTCGTGCAGGTGAAATTCCTTTCGACTACTTTCAGATTCATCGTCAATATTGGGTTCCGACTTTGTTCGAATTCCGACTATCCCATAGGTTTATTTCTACCATCCAACTGAACATACAGAGACAACATATTTTAACTAAAACTACAGGTAAATTCTCCATTTAGACAGTAGAAAATTCAGCTGTTTCTGTTTTAGTTCTCCTGCTTATGAGAAACGTAGGATTCCTAAGTAGTACCAACGCTATCTGGACTGTTCTTATGTTACCGTAAACTTCCATTCATAAATCTATGGTAATACAAATTTTATCCTTTGTCACTTGCTATTACGGTTAGACATCTATCCGAGAATAATATTTACATATAAAGCTGTCTATGTTTGTACCAACATCATTGGATCCTCAAGTGGTTAGTCCCACCGAGCAGTTCTTCGTCCGGTCCCAACTCACTTATGCAATGTTTTACTTCTCGTTCGGATTACCGAAGCTCGAATAGACTGATTTATGTACAGACGAAACGGTACCGCCGCCCTCAAGTCCCCGCGGAGCAACGCGTGTCACCTTTTTTCCCTCTCGCTTGAGCAACAACAATGTTGATTTAGTGGCGGCCCGGGAGGCGTGATACGAAATTAATCCCGGAGGCTTCCACGGCTCCGACAAATCCCCGGGGCGGAAGAAGAGGAAAAAAATCTAAAGAAGAAGGACATAAATCGTGTCGGAAAGTAGGGAAAAAAAATAAGCGGGATAAGCGTTCCAACAAGGAGTTAATAAGCGCCGTTGGATCATAACCGCTTTGGCCTAGCTCACCGAGTCAAATCTGACTTTAATAAATGAACAGGTCTTCATTACAAGGAGGTACCCGGCCTTGGGAGTCCGCCGTACCGGGCGACTTGTATCGTGTCCCGTAGGAAAATATCAATCCTAATGAATGCGCCCGCCGAGACAAGTAAATAATTTAATACCCCCGGCTAAGATTTCTCCTTTGCATAAACTTCGGTGTACGACCGCCTTACTGACAGACGTGAAAACTAGTCGACGCCGATAATTCATCTTCTCGGCGTTCCCAATCGCGTTCTTTACGATACAGTCAAATCGTATAGCATTAACTTGTCAGCCACGTCGTTGTAGCTTGGAGCCACACGACGAACTTAGACTGTATAACTGGGGAGAATGTATTTAGAAAAGTAAACCACCCGGTAAATAATGAACGGAGTAATATTATTTATCCACATCTATATGTGTACCTTTGTATTAGTAAGAAAACGTTATAGAATACCATCGCTATCTCTCGCAGTTGAGAACATAAAGGGTCGAGACAGTGGTCAGGGCGATAAGGGAGAGGATTTAATCAGTGTATAATAACAACAATTAAAAGAAGAGACTTCTATATATTAAGTGTAAATAACATTAAATTATAGGTGTTAAAGGTCAATGCCGTCAATCAGAAAGACCCCACTTAAGTAAAAAGTTCAAAGGTTAATTAATGCTGAATGTACAGTTTACTGTAAGGTCTATGCAACGTGGGTTTCATGGCACCATGAGACGAATTTCAATGACCAAAAAACCCCTGGTAACGTTGATGCTCGAGTTTTATTCAAGATAAGTTGTTGGGGGTTTATAAACGTATTTAAAATATGGTTACGAATATACCCTATAAATAATTAGGCACAATTCGTATCACACCATCGCAACAGACGTTTTCGGTCTGCACAAATCGGCATCTCTAATTCACTACTGTATGAAAAGAAACTGTACTTTGTCAATGTAAACCGGCCGTTGAGCCCGGCCGTGTTTACAGCCGTAACTCAGTGCAAGCGTAACTCTCGCGCGAAACAAAGTTAGGTGTTTGCCCGTTCTTCGAAATGGAAAATGAGTACCACACAAGCTTTTCTCTTCACCGACATGAGCAACATGTGTTCTACAACACAAACTAGGAACCGGTGTAGTGTTTTGAGTTGTGTGTTTCAGTTGTTGAGGTTTTGAATTCTTACTCACGGGCGTGCAGAATCCACTGTATAGACTACAAATTAAAATTTTACGCGAATTTATGTATACAAATTCATAAAAAGATATTTGGTGGCAAGGGACAAAGAACTAGTATAATAACGGCCTCCAGCGGCGAATGCAAATTCGAATACATACATATTGTGACAGTATATTTTTTCATATAATACGAATGTTTCATTTTCTCGATATCTATCGATAGGTGTCGATACTAGAGCGAGGCCATTCCACGATATAATTTAGAAGGGTATTGTACATGTTAAATTTATACATTTTTCCCCCGTACTACTTTCACGAGTCGTCATCAATCAATAACCGAGGGCGGAGTTCATAACTTTATGAATACCTAATCCGGGCATACATCACCTGGGCCGGTCGGCCATAAGGACGGGCCTAATGAATCGGCGCCATACATCATCGCACAATCATAAATATTTACACTTTTTTTTAATACGCCTCGTTTTTTTCCACAAACTAATAAATTTTCGCACTTGGGACGCAGTTCAGGTAACAGAAAAGTGGTAAGCAGTGACTGGAAACGGCAGCTTCTCCGCTCCCTGATTTACCAGCGGGGTCGACCGCATTTATTTTTTTCCTGGGTATTCAAACGGCAACAGAAAACAGAAAAAATAACCCCACATATAAATTAGATTCGAATGAGTAATAAAATGAATAGTAATAAAACCGAAACAGTATTCGCGGTTGATCAGTGAGTGGTAAGCGCTCCGCCTTAAAAGCATAGGTTAGACAAAGCCCGCACGATTAATGAGAGAACTCTCCCAGATGTACAACTGTTTATAAATTAATTATTACTGATGTTAATTATTAAACTCTATTTTGGAGTCAATATTTATTGATATTTGAAGATTTTAAACAGACCATGATCATGCTATTAGAAAATATCAATAATATAATAATGACTTTTGTTCTAAATGTGCCAAAGTACTCGGTACTCTTTGGGATATTTGGGATAACTATAATTACAATTTACAACAGTACTTTCCACAGACATGAGATCATTATATAGAACTTAACTGGTTCTAATAAGCAGAATTAATAATCGGAAATCAGTGAATGAAAAGAATCAGATGAGAGTACTCGGTGCGAATATTTCTGAATTCTTTACTGGATGACACACAATCACGAATTTAGCATTGACCTTTCGTTTTAATTGGAAGAGATTGAGAACAGAGGGCGGTGACTAATGAAGGCATTGTACATTTAGCCCGGCTTTATTGATATTGACAATGTCTGAATTCAAATCGTGGCCGGACGTCGTCTCTATGAGACATTGTCCTTTGAACCCCCTGACCAGACCTAACCATTACTGAACAATGACTCTTCAACGTCAACTACCGTTGACTCATACTGTCTAGTTCTATTTCACGTTTCGGTTTCGGCTTCTGGCCCGATGAATTCAACCTCCAAATAATACAGTGCGTTTAATGACTCTTTAAAATAGAATTTTAAAAATCATAACTCCCATCCGTAGATGAGACCAAGGCATACAGATAAAGCATTCGCAAAAACTCTAGTTCTGAATCAATGAAAAAGAAATCGGAATGAGATTTTTGCTGTGTAAATGGGATGGCAGGTAAACCGCTCCTGTATTGCTGGAAACAGTAACAGCATAAATAATGCCGGGCGAAATTTTGTCAAAAAGAAGCGCCGCGGCCGTGGCGCGAGCATATACCGGCACGCTCCACTAGTATATAATACATGCAAATTCGACGGCCGGCGTGGAAAACTTTAAATTCGGGTCACGTTTCCTTGGCCCTCTCGGCGCCACGTTTCCCGCGGAAAAACTGCCCGGCCCATCGGCTGAATTAACAATGGACTCCGCCAGCGCGATCTTCCAGATATCGGAAAAAAATTATGAGAAATAGTTTACGAAGTCGGTTACCAGGTCTTTAAGAGACCTATTTTATCAAAAATATTATTGATTGGAATAATATTAATCGTGATTTTATTCTTAAGCTTAAAATCAATATTAATATTACCGTAGATTTCGTGTGTTTCTGTCTCCTCTACTGAAGACCACTACTGAAGATGGCGAGCAGCCGAAACCGGTTTAGCAAAAGACCAAACCAGCGAGAGGAAATCTACGGTATTCCAACCACTCGCAAACCACAAAACAGGGTTTTGTTAAAATATTAATATTAATTTTCATCAAATTATTTCACTAGTGGGGATTAATTGTTCAAATAGTAAGTCATTATCCAACAGATTGACTGATGGTCGTAAATTGCAGAATTGTGAGGCTCATAGATATCACACAGGCAAAAATGATATTGGACACAAAAATGTATTTCCTGGCAACGAATTATTTCCAGAACGCCTAAAGATTATGCTCTGTGGTTTTTTTGGGGTACTGTCGCGCCACAAATGCGAATAGTGATAACGAGCGACTGATTGCAAAACTGAATGAAACGTTGACCGGCCTAGCTAGAGGTCAGACGGAGTCATCCCTTCGGAGAAATAAAAACGTTTTCTGAATTTCTGAGTAGCTAAAATTTAGCGACACATAACATTTTTACTGGACATCGATTTTACTGAAGATCCGTTTGATTAATATAAACGATGTATCATAAAATATAGTATTAAATTGAGAGGAAAATGTCGCCCTCATGAAACACTAAATGGTTGGCTATATTCTTTCAATATCAAGATAGTATAACGATATTCAAAACCGGTCTAGTGGAACAAGGAAGAAGGGAATCTTTAAGACGATTAGGACAATAGGGAAAATCTAATTCATGAAATAATCGTTTACACTCGTGAGTTTATCTCTAATACTTGATTGTTCAATCCTATGATATTCTGTTTCGAATCTCCCCGTTAATAGTAACGTTCTGTAAATAATAAAGGGAGTTATAGATATTCGTACAAAACAGCACTACCCTGATATATAAATTCTTCAATTCACTGTAAACAACTGAAAGTAACAGCGATGAGTAGTAAAGGATGACCTCCGTCTATTGGACATTTGAAAACGTGGATGAGGCCACGAAACGAAAAAAAGTGAATTGTTCGGAGCATTAATCGGTCGCCAAGAATATTCGAGTTCAACGGCCTCGCTGCGATTCTCCAATCGAGGATAGTGCCGAGGAAAATTATCATTGTTGCGACGAATGGGTAAAAAAAATCTTACTCACAACGGATTGCCGGTTGTTCCGTACCGGAAGCGTGCGGTTAAAAACTGCCGTTTTGGGCCGGTCCGTGCTTTCTTATCAGGGGTCAACTCAGTGATACGGGAAACGATAACGAAGAACCCACTGGCTATGGAAGAAGATTAACTGGCTTTTGCAATGCGACAACCGGATAAACGATTTAGTACTGACCCGAACGATCGTCCACTGAATCCGATACGTACACAAACATAACAAGGACAAATCATAAAGCAGTTTCAAAGTATTTAAGTGAAATAACATTTTTTTTATAAGGACGAATCGTTTTGTCTTTTTTTTTCCTAACTAGAGACGCAGAAGTCATAAAAACAAGAAAGCCGAAGTACGATTCTGCACTTCATGAACATCCTTACAGCAAACCTGTATAGCGGATCAAACCAATTTATAAAAATTTCAGTGAAATAATGAAACATCTTAATAGCTTTTATACAGATCGCTGTATTACAGGTATGTCATTACATAATGTGAAATTTAATATCGTGGGTAAACTAACAATTAGGTAATGCTTGATTTGTACAAACAAAAAACATAACAAAGTTATACCCGAAAATGTGGCATTCTTTCGTTCTATTTTTAATCCGAAATATATTTTCAAATATAAACGTTTTGACATTTGTCCGTACGATAAGACCTGAAACGACCTCATGTATCCAATAAATAGTTTAATGAAAGAACTTTGTTTATATAATTAGATTACTCCTTACTCAGACTACAAGAATTAGAACCGTCGACGGCGTAAACTCAAAAGTGGACTACCAAGGAGCGACACGAGGAAAGGATAAGAATATTATATTCCTCGAGGGTTTCCCACTTTTAAATATCGCGATTAAGTCTATATACTTGGGCGGTAGAGACGAGCAGCCGGGGTCAGGGAGCGCAATATTGTGCAAGTGGCCGTTTGACTCCCATCAAGTAGTGCGGTATGCGCGCTCTGATTGGTCGGGGTCAACAGATTCAACGCCAGTCCGTGAATGCTTGCCAAGCGTGTGTGTGAGAGACCACATTATTGTTATTGTTATTATTATTATTATTGGCTGTGTCTGGTGCGAGGCAGTGAGCTCGGTCATGTCCGAAGTAGCTCGAGGAGGAGGAGCTCGACCTTGCCTCGAGTCGCTGAGTCACACACTCCGCAGATGAACTCGTCCTTCGCTGTGACAGGGCCAAAAGGGGATCCATCCAAGCGTGGCCACATATATAAGAACAGCCGGGTTGGATATTCCCCTGACGTCGTGAACCTTGTATTGGACCGGAGTGGCCGCCTATTCTATATTCGGCTATTTGCGGAGTGAGAGAGATATCCCAGGGAGGTTCGATAGCAACTATGCAGCACGATGTATATGAACTATATACAGGAAAATGCGTAAAATGAGTTTGGGATGGTTGAAGATAATTATTTTAGTTATTAGGCTTTCACTGGACTATAAACGTGCAGGGACATGGTGCCCTATAGGCAAATGATATCACCGCCCTTCGGACGAAACCGGTCTAGCGAAATACCAAACTAGCGAGAAGAGAAAGAATCGAAAAAACGATGGCATTCATAATCAGGTTTCGACCAGATTATTAAGTTTTATTTAGTATTTCTAAAGCAGAAATGTTTACCAATTTTGATTTATAAAAATTATATCTGGCTAAAAGCTAATTCTAATCTTAAACCGAGTATTTATGATAGACGCCATTCTCTTGAAAAATCGTCAGCTGGATTCTGGAGAACTCCTTTTTGTTGTGGGGACAGAGCGTCGGAGTGCGTTGCAGGGACGGTGGCCTCAAACGGGGCATATTATCCTGGCATTTGTCAGCCCCGAGAAGCGAAACGGGGAAAGAAGAAAGAAAAAATTTGGGAACCAAATAAGAAAAGTGGGAGAGTGGCCTCGTCGAAGGGGACCCGAAAAAACCTGTCCGCTGCCCAATAGTGACCAACACTGGGAGCCCGCGCCAGCACGTCATCGCTTTAAATAACAATAATTTTCCTCCTATTAAGGCAGTATAATGGCGTGAAAATACAACATAATATATCTGCATATAATGGTATTGATAGTAACACTGCAGTGGTAGTCCTCATTTTCTATCTACCTCTCTGTATTACTAACGGAAATGGAAACGAAATTGGTACAGCGTGGGACCTTGTCCTATACAATTTAACAATAAAGACAAAATGTATAATTATATGTAACAACAAAATAGCTCTGTAACAATGTTTAAAAATTTTTATTGAAGATACCACTAGTCTGGAATTTGCACGCGAATGTGGCGAAGTTTCGTTTGTTTAAGAGTAAATTGGAGGGTGGAGCCAGAAAGCAGGGAATCAAAACCCGAAACTTTTACGATCCATCCACGCGGGATTGGAATCTCCTATCTATTATTTGATCGACAGGGACAGAAACAAAAATTCCAAAACACGGATCTCATTTACAAGATAAGGGATATATAGTTCAGGATACGAGACGCCGTCGACATAGTGCCGACAGAATGCTATATAACGGCGGTGAGTATCCGAAATCAAGAATGTGAAGGAGGACGAAGAGGTAAGAAATTTCTTTGAGACGTAATCGCGATAGTGGTAATAGTTAGTGTGACACGGAACAGCCCTCCGAGACCCCTAAATGGCATCTATGGCCATGAGCTTTCCATGTATATTTACGTACAACCTTTGTTTCCTTTTTTCTTTCTTTCCTTTTTTTTCATATTAAAGTTAGAGGCAACATTGAAAATGGGCCGTCTGTCGTCAGGTTTTAAAGTAGGTTTCGGCCGTTAAGCAGTGAGAGTAGAGCGGCCATGACTGGGCTCACGTTTTGGAGGCCGCTCCCAGACTTGAAGGCACCCTAAAAACAACCCATCGGACAAAAGAAAAAGACCCGTTATTTCGAAATAAATACCGGATAATTTTGAATATTATAGTGCGTAATGCAAGATAAACAAGATATGTGGAACGGGATGCAGGTAAAAATAGTAATTAAAAAATATAGTATCGTTCCACACATGGAAAGACGTTATACAAGGTATAGCAGATCTCTCTGTCCAGACCGGTCTAGCACACCGAATCACAAGCATATTAGCATTACTTTTTGCACTTTTCTAAATACATTTTTCAATAAATATATTTTTTTTCTAACGTTCCTTATATAGAGCGTTCTGGTCTGGGCTTTAAATTCTTGTTATCGTAATTTTAATAGGCCGGTCTACAAATTTAATTCTATCGCGAGTCCTCGAGATATGAAAACCAATTAGGAATCAATTCAAATTTTCATTCCATCCATGCTGCACGCTTTTACCACGTGGCGAAATAGTTTGGTTCGTTATTTATCAGCCTGCGTGAAAATAGTAATTTTAAACAGGAAATTTTTCAGGTAGTTATTTCGGGAGTTCATTTAGCGGTGCCTGAAAGTCTGGCGGGCCGACGTCCTCCAAATTCTTATTCAGGGTCTCCTCCGGTTATTTGGCATAATAACAGGGGAGAGGCGGGCGCCAAACGAGATTCAATCTGCGGTATAACTTTCAACCCACCGCAGAGAGGGAGGGATAGAGGGAGGGAGGGAGAGAGAGAGAGAGAGAGAGACAGACAGCTCTCACCGGCAGTCGTTTCCAAACAATAAGACGGATACAATTTTCTCGCGGCCCGCATCGCGCCTCCCACCGGACCCGATGACTTCATCCTTATTGTGTTTCGAACTCCGGTAATGAGATCCGAGTCGCCCCTTACCACTTTTCTCGGGCCGAAAAAATAAACGCCCGCCCCATCGGAATTTTATTCGGGAGTCGAACGGAATACTGCTACTAGGAGTTGATCGCATCGACAAGTCCGGAGTTTTCCTTGTTTCGTGAAGCTTACAGTTTACGACAGCTTTTGTATTGGTTATTTCCTGATCCCACTCCCTTATTTGGTTAGAACGTAAACTGTCTATAAGAAAGGCGGTTTTAGTCTGAAGTACGAACAGAAATCTCCTAACCATCCGAAACACATCTAGTTTAGAACTAAGTAGTCGGACAAATTGTTCGCAATTTTTAATAACTAAACCCCATATTAAGTTAATTTTTTAACAGGGTACGAAAATTTCTGTTTCATTCATACACTGAAATAGTTAATAATGGGCTACCGTAATACAGTCATACATATCAATGAAGTATTCAATCATGTACTCACGTAAGTGGAGGAGAGGGCACAGGCTATGTAGGTCAGTAGGCCGAAAAAATAGAATTGAAGCTTACCTGAAACAAATGAATCAATAAGTAAATTAATTAATTCCAATAAATAAACACATGTATGCATATATTGATTTCATACAATACGGAACGGTTGCGATGTTAACTATGATTTAACAAAATATCTTGTTATTTGATTACCCTTGTATAAACCTAAGTGCGGAATTATTAAAAGATCAAAGATATTATCGATTTAAAAATCAATCAATGGCTCTTAAGAACCAGAATATGCACAATGAAGTTTCACACTTGATGATTTTGAAGCCGCCCTTGGCTCACGGGTCTCACGCCTCGTTAACCCTATCCACCTAAAGACCTTTAACGTCAGATAGTGGCCTAATTCCTCTAAATAAGTAAACATTTCAGATCGAATTTGGGCCTATACTAACATGTATAATCCATGAAGAGTGTCCCTCTAATACTCATAACAATGAGTATCCGTAGTTGGCACTACAGGGATATTTAATCTGTCTTATTTGTTAGTTTGTAAAATCTGCGAAATTAAATTATATAAATTCTGCGATACTGCGATTTGTGAAAACCTTTATTAGCGGTCAAGCGACAAGGGTGATAACCCACTGGTGGCACCAGAGCCGGATTTCGGTGGATTGGGCCCATTTCGCTTCTCCGACTGATGCACGCGACAGTTTTACTGTAATTGTCGGGAAACTCCGGTTAAATATGAGCGCGTACATCCACCCGGTTGGGGGTGCATTAACCGAGAAATTAGTCTCCTAATCGGGGACATGGGGGCAGAGGGGTTGACCGCAGACCGGCTCTAATTGCCGACGAGTACAACAATGCCTTCTACCGTTTAACGGCCTGTGTAATTTTTCGGACGATTTGAGCGGCCATTATCCGGCCGGCCCACGAAATCCACGATTGGTTTTTCTCTTTTTTGATTTTTATAGGGCTCATTAAATTTCGAATTATCCGCTCCACTGGCCAGAAGATCCTTCGATAGCTCCCTGGTTCCTTTCTTGAGGGGACAATTTTTGAATACTTTATAATTTGTCATATTCGGTACAGTTAGACAGAAAACCGATAATATCCCTAAACATACCTCTATCACTGTCATATATAAATATTGTAACGGTAAATCAAACCACCTTCCACACTATGTTAGAATATTGGTTTAAAAAAATTTTATATTTTTCTCAACTTATACCAATTATTTTTACGCCTGATGATTTCGGGATCGGTGTTATTAAATGATACAGTAATGATAGATTTATCCACGCTTGTGCATATATTATTTCATTTCACTTCTCCCTTCTGAAAGAGCCCATTAAAGTGACGGACATGGTGGACCCTCCTTATCTTAGTGACCATTAATGAAACTATATTTACTTTTTAAACGATTTCCTCCAAGTTTCAATCCGGTCAATGCTCATACAATATGCATATTTTGAAAAAAGACTGCAGATCTCTTTGTATGTGAAATATTTTTAAGGACTATTATTAAGTATATTTACTTAATAACTATTATTAAGGAAAATATCGTCAACCATCATCATCTCATAGTGATATGGTGATAATGGGATTTTTCCAGAGAAAACCGAGTTTGCCTGGTAAAGTCCTCATTTGGTCACTGCAAACCAGTCTCTCATTTCAAAAAGGATATGCGAGAATCCAAACCATTGTAAATAATTAAAATATTTTGTAAAATGATTAAAATAAAATGTTTTATGCTTCAGTTTAATGAAATTTCGGACATTAGAAATAGAACATAAGAAACTCTTCGTGAATCAAATACGTATTAAGTGATCCTGGGAAATTCCCGATATTCGGATATTGAAAATAAGTTAGGCCGGGCTATCAGGGATGTAGTCAAGTCGGGAAAAGAAACACTCCAATAGACACAATTTTCATAACATTTTAAGATATTATTCATCTGCATCTATTTAGAAGAAAATAATGTTTATCCACATACTTATTACCTCATGAGTCTACTCTGTTCTAAGTACCGTTGTATACATCGTGACGTATTGTTCCCACAGTCTCAACACTGATATTAGATCCGTGTTTTCCTAGAGTACTTACATCGGGAGGCTAAGTATGGTTTTCGACACCTGTCGATATTATCAACCCAGCGCTCTTCCGTTAGCCATATGCTCTGTACCGCTTTCTAATGCGTGTTTCGGTACGGAGGACCACACATAGCGGGATACAACATGAAAGGTGTTTAGCTTCAATGGAAAAGAAATAAACCTCTGAAGTGAACCTCTGAGAAATGGAAAAGAATTTCACAACGGCAATTTCAGAAATTGAAATAAGGGATTATTTTAAAATATAGATGAATGTAACAAATTTATACATATGTCGAAGGAATTCGTGAAAGGTGTCGATGGAATGAAAAATCTGTTTGGCCCATTATGCTGATTAATTGGTATTAACTGATGAACTGGTTGGACTTTACAAATTCAAAAAAAAAGATCGTCACTTATATAAGATATAAAATAAACATAGAATTTTAACAAATCACATTTCATTTGGTACTGAAAACGGCGCGAAACCGTGAAGAATGGCAAACACCGGTCATAATGTGAATCGAGCGCTATTCAGCAGGAAGGACAGCGCCCTAAATATGTACAACAACAATCAGCAATTTTGAATCTCTAACAATGCAGTTCCAGTTTAAAGCCGGCAAACTGTAGGAACTGAATATTCAGGAAGTGCAATTCGACGAGAGAAAAATGACGAGTTCAAGCGTTAACAAATACTGCATGGTGTAACAAATTGGCATTACATATTGTCCTAGAATAAAGATCAAACAAATAAATAAGTTAGAGACATTACAAAAAATGTGTGGTTCAAAACATGGAATGACATTATTGAGAAAAATGTCTACACCAGTTTCAGATAAATCAAGATATGAAAACTGAGAATTTCAGCGATCCTTACTACACGTTAAGAATGAATCGAGCGATGAATGGGATAAAATTGAAGTGAGGAAGTTGTATATGGGTCCTGGTGCTGGTATTAATATGCGGAATGATTGTACAATATGAGTCTCTCCTTGTAATAAGGGCAGCCTATTCATTCATGACTCGGCCCGCCCCCTTCGTGGGTCCATTTTTATTCGCTTCCTTTTTTTTTATTCGGTTTCATTACCGACCGCTTACTATTCATTATCTGCAATCGGCCGCGATAAGTACTATAATCAATATAATATGCGATTCAATATAGTTATTAACCGATAGGCTCCGTCCCGACCCATTCAGAAGAGTCGTTCATTTACTCGCTCATTCAGACCAGTCGCGCGAGACAAGGAACATTTTATACACTCAGTCAAAGAGCATAAAATTTTCAGAAATTTAAGTCGTAAAATGGAGATTGTAATGTATTAAAATAATAAGAACCACCTGTACGATTTTATGTACCACCTGTACCTAAACTAGACCGGACTTAAATCTCACCACCCCAAGAAAATTATGCTTTTTCATATCAACTAACTTCATATTTTTCTATTAAAATACCTCATAAACACAAATTTTTCAAAAGGTCGGTTACATTGGGTGATGAAGTTTTAATAAAATATTTAAACAGAGAGTGAAGTGAGACGGGTAATATTTCCCAAACAATTTCTCAACATGAACAAGATATTTATTTGAGCCCGAAATTTCATTATTGATGGAGTGTCATGACAGCCATTACTCACTCTGATAAAATAAGCCAATAAAATGTCAGGGTAACAAACTTATTTGGACTATACGGTACCCATGACGTCAGTTAATATTATTTATTATGATTTAATAATATTTTAGTTAACTAAATGCACTCGCCTCAAACTGCGAGTGAAAGTAATTTTTTAATTATTCATTCATTTTAGCTGCCAAGTATGCTAAGTTAGATTTAGTAACAACGTAATCAATCAAAAGTGCATTTAGGCCGTCATAAAGTTCCGTTCTCCATATTCGAAATTTGCTATTAATTATTTCTGTCATAAATAAATACTTAAGGTCCTCTAGAAGTTTCGCTATTCCATATAAGGGTTATAAGAATGGAAATTTACAAGACATACAAGAAATTTGTTAAATTTATGATCAGGAGTTAACCACGTCACCACAGCCCACACCCCTAAAGGAATGCAATCAATCAAGAGCGAGCGATCATAGCAAATAAATAAATATAATTTATTATTATAATAGTTTATTTATTATTATAATAAATATAAATATAAATAAATAGCAAGAGCGGAATAAAATAGCAAATTATTCCGAAACATTGATGACTTGGATATTACTGGGGGCTAATTAAGTAACATGTATCCAAAGTATTGTTTAAATATATTTTTCCAGCGGTTCCTCTTCTCATTTGAAATTCAGGAGTTTTGTATTGTTCATTCTGGATTGAATTTATAGCATTTTTAGACTGACAGAAATATCTGATGGCAAACCTCCGGATCACATTTGCGCCCATATCTCCATATCCTGCGCAGTAAAAATAGCCCAATCGATGAAAAATAAATGTCTCTACAGACGTAGAGATTAAGAAACCATCACTCTTTCCGTCCTCAACTCCCGAAGACCTATCAATTACTCAGACACGAGCGTTTAATATATGCCGTGAAGAAACCGACACTTGATACCTCTGGACGGGGCGGGGAGGGGGGATAAAATAAAAATCCGACGTCTCCCGTGGATTTATAGCGTTTATAAACTCGGTATAAATTGCGCCGCGGGGTTTATGAAACATAATTAATGGGTCAAATGTGGCAACCGACCGGCGGCGGCCGTATACGACTTTTTACGGCCCCACCGCCGTGAAGACTCTCAGAATCGTCTTAGGCCTAATAACTATCTTCTTATTCCATTAACACCGTCTACTACTATTTTAAAGGGGCCCATAATGCCCGGCCCGTGGAATAGGCTCGGAAGGCCCGGAGAAGGAAAGTATTTCAAACTGTCGTCACGCGAAACACCGCCTAACGTGGATTTGATTGCGCTGAGGGACGTTTCACTTTTGATCTTTAGGCCTCGAGAGAGCCGTGGAACGTGTAATTTGGAAATCGAAAAACTGACGTACATTTTAAATGAACAAAAAAAACGCGCTTCGCGAGGTGAAAAACTTGAAAACCGTCGAAATGAAAGGTCCAGGGAGATGGGACCAGAAGTACGAAACGTGTTTGGGTGTTCGTTTAGTTTGCCGCATTAACCGGCAAGTTACTGGATAGCCTATCTCCTGCCTGCCAATAATAGTTTAAATAAAGAACTTAAATATATTTTTCAGACTACAATCGCAGCTGTTTATTTGAAACAAATCTTAAATTTAATTTTTTAAACATGTTATAAATGCGGGAGGATAGTGAAATCCGAGAGAAACCGATGCTTTTTTCCCCAAAACTGAGACTAAAATACTACCTGTCCGCGGCAGTTTTGATCTTGCACTAACAAACTAACTGGCATGATTTATTCCTGCCATATTCTCTGCTTAAATGCAGGTATAAAAACCAGTTTACAGTGTATCCATTTAGAAATCCAATTAAGAAATTAATCCTGCCGTTTGCGATAATGTCGTTCACTAAACCTGTTGTTTTACTGCCAATAATTAAATGGACCAAGGTATTATTTATAATAAATATATACAAACTGAAAACGTATAATATTCAAGTATTTGTTATTTATTTGATTATATATATAGCCTAAACTGGTGCAGGTTCAGGTCAAACAGAAGTTACAAAAGACGGAAAATGAAATAATTTTGTTTAATACTATTGACATAATTAATGCTCACATAATAGGTTAAAAATGATCTTTTTCATCGTTAAAAAATGTTATTTAAATACTGGGCACAATTCTCCGGAATTTTTTCTGAAATCTACAATTCGAACGCTTCATAAAGGGATATTTGTGAGCCCCCCTAATATCGCCTCCGAACTTCCGTTTCCCATTAACAATTTTCGAGTGTCGTTTGAACTGTGGATGATGATGGAATCATTAAAAATAAAGAACATGCATCCTTCACGATAGCTGTGTTTTAACCCAAATCCTATATCGGTCAAGAGAAACACTATCACGTTGATCTCGGTTCATCCATCGGCCCAGTTTTTCATAATCGCTCGGTAAATATTACTCCAATATTTGATCACCTTGCCTCATTTCCTCGAACGGGATATATTTAGGAATAAATTATATTTTATTATCATATTATATAGATCAAATTATAGATAATCTTTTAGGACATTTAATAGTCTTTTTGAAGGAAAATCCTGTCTCTTATCACTTTCTCCTATAGGAAAGGAAGAACTTCATTCAAATCTTGTTGGCATTATTAAATTATAAAATAGATTACGAACTATAATTTCGAGTTTATGATATTGCCTATTACTACCAGCTCATAAACATCCAATACCGCCATAAGGCTTATGAAAGATATTCATAGTCGAGGCATTAATTCAACATAATGCCGTAAAGAAACATTTTAAAGGCCGATTTACCCAAACTCGTCGGAATAACATGACTATAAAGCAGGTTAAAGAACCGACTGTTGCTCAATGAAACACAGACCTGCGCCTGGATGTCATAATCCGGCATGGCCTACCACTCTGAAAGTGCCAGATAAGGCGCGTCTGGCCCCGTCTATAATTCTTTTCTATTTCAGAAGTTGAGACCGTATAGGAGGCGTTCTGTTCCACGACGGGATGGAAGAGCCGAATGGGAAGGCGGGGAAGGGAAAAATGTAGCTTATGGAAGGATGAAATTAACTTTAATTGTTTAACCATATCCGAGCGAGAATTCCAACAGCCAATGTCATAGCGCGCAGTTAGTGTTTATTCTACTTTCGCGAGAAAGCATTGGACAAAAAGCGATGTGGAGGTTATAACTGAGGAGGATATCATAATTATATCGTTCTACTGTACAAAATTTTATTTACTTCTTTTCAAATTTAAAAACCTAACGCAGGAATCTGCTGTAACACATGTACCGCGTCCCTCCACGCATATTTTATTGTATATTATATAAGTGGCACACTTGGTGTAAATGACCGCGTGAAAGCAAACGATTACCACGGATTCGGTAGCGCCCATTACCGGTGGTTCTGGTGGAGAAAAAAAGGAGCGTCTAATTATGGTAGGCGAAATTCAGAAGTGAATAAACCCTGGATAACCGGGACCATTAAAACTGAGTTCTTATACGGCACTATCCAAGTTTCCTTATAGGCGGAGTCGCGGACGCCGGGGCGGTTGACACTTTCATCAGGATCACAGGATCGGCGGCGGGCATGAAAAAACAACGCTCCGTAAAATGGCATTCTTATTAGGAAGTGAAACTACCGAGTTGTGCCGCCACTGGTTGTTGCCGCAACCGCCGGCTCTATCCGCCACTGCTGTTAATTCATAGTTTCGAATTCAGTTCCCAATTAGCTGCAAAGCACGAAACTGAATAAGCGAATCACGCCCAGTTATCCTCTCCCATGTTTCATAATTGTTTTATAATATTTTTGTACTAATATATTACTAGAACAGAGTATTAGCGTTGCACTGTTACCCTATCTATAAATAAATAAATTATTCCTTTTAAATTCGCAATTCATTGCATAGTTTCTGGTCCACTGTCGGTAATCCCACCCTTATGTCAGTTGCTTCTTATCAAGAATCCTAAGATCCAGCTACATGGGCATCCCGCCATAGTATTGAGATCGGTGGTCTTACTTAATCGAAAAGCTCGAAAGATTAAGCCTCAAGCCGTGCTATTTATTTTAATCTGGTGTTTTGTTCTGCACTTTTGTTTCTTTTCGCCGGGAAGAGTGAACTTCATTAAGAGAATTCTAAGTTTCTTTTTCAAAGATAAGGTCTATACGGCGTGGGTGGTTAAACAGTAAGCGGGCTCCAGGACCGATTGTCTATTTTTGAGCCCATAGTCTGGTCTATCCCTCGGGATACCGCGAGCCGAGGGGCGGGATGGTTCCCAATATTTATGCGCCACCTCCCCGCCGACTTACGCCCAACTAAATTGCCCCCTGTTTTGCATACAATGAGCGAGAAAAGGATAGAGAGAAGAGGCGACCCATCTTATTTATTTGTTATTTGAGGCCTGATTTATAACCCGCTCCCCCACAACTCAGACCGGTTCTCGCTTCGTCTCCAGCAGGTAAAATAATAGAGTGATAAAGGCGGGGTAAAATTATCATAATCGAGGAATTTTTTTGCAAATATATGTTATGGAAACGTACAAATATTTGGTTCAGGTTTATAAGAAATTAATTAAGCTATTCAACGTTGACTTAAAATTGACTTCAAATTCGCATGTATGTATTCTAGAAACTGTTTTGGGGGAAATGGTCTGAAAAAATGAAATGGGTTTCATCGTATTGCCGGGTCAAAGGAGGTGTCCCCCGTGACACAAAGTCACAGGTCGGCGCAGATAACAACTCCTCCATTATCGTCCATACTCGATACCACCAACTCGACCATGAAATCTGGACATAATCACAACCTAATTATAACCGTAATACTCTGTTGTCCAAAATAGGCAAAAAGCATATCTTAGAGTTTCAGAACATTAAACGGAGGTTTAATATTCTCCGGTACTTGCTTTTAAACAGCGTTTTCAAAGGCATCGTTCCAATTATGAAAATCAATATTCACAGGCAGGAGTGCAGCTTTTAATTAAGTAGAGGAAATCACGGTATTATAATAATAGGCGCATTCTGACAGCCGATCGGAAGAAAATATTTCCCTTCAAAGAAAATTCTAGTTACTTCCTAAGGGGAGTTGTGCTCATGATAGGCTTGCTATTGCGCCCTGTAGACGCTGAAATATCAACATCTAATATGTGCGGACTATTACATCATATCAATAAATGTTAATAACAATTTGCAGTAAGTAATCCGCCTGGTAAGAATGCAAAAATTTACTAATTTTCTAATATACTTCTTTTAGTGGGAAGTTTAAATTTACAAATAGACCAATTACTGTCTATTATTATTAAATTATTTTAATTAATATTTACAATACCAATCAGGAACCGAAATAATTCGTGCTATAAATCGACAAATGTACCGGTTTTTAACATAGATTATATATTAATGTATGTATTTATCGCCTCTACAGCTTGATATATGGGAACGAATATCACCTCGGAAATGTTAGTACTCTGTAAATGTTGGTTCGAACCGATCCGATATTTAAATCGAAATTCATTCCAAACCATGTTGATAACGCTCACTGAATATCCGCGCTCTGTTAAATTAACCCGGGACATTAATTCATACAAGGGCGGCGACATTATCCCCTAAAACCGGAACCGGCGAAACTAAAGTATATGTTAGAGAGAGAGTATTGTCGGTCTGTAAACAAAAGGGGGTTGGGAGGGGCCGGTCGCATAATATACCACCGGGGAGGGGCAGTTTATCAGCGGCACTACATACCGCCACATTAATGAGATTTCCATTTAAATCGCCCCCCCCTGGTCCGATTCCACAATTCGGTCCGATAAAAGGACCGGACATCGAGGGCAGATTGAATTACACATTACCGAAGGGGGACGCGTTGGGAAGAGAATTTCAACACGAGCTCTGGGACCCGGTTTCATCAGATAAGCCCCTTCAAGAGAAACGTCCGTGTGTCAGGGTAATTACAATATTCCATCGATTACTGTACGCACGCTACGATTTAGAGTAATTTAATATTCTGTAAACCTCGAGAATAAAACCGTTGAGATCTTGCGAACTATCAGAGGATATTCTAGATAATTTACCTATATAAATAACGCTAAAACTCAAGATCTTAATATGGATTCGTAACATCGTATTTTCCAATCAAACAAGTTCTGAAATAGATCTTTTTGGGGTTCCACCCATCATAAGTAGCAATATGTCACAAATATATAGTATTATGTTTGCAGTAAAGGTAAAACTGCCATTCCGATTAAATCTGAAACATTCGTGTGACAATTCCATGAGAAACATGGACCCTCCGCTATAATCCTCGTATATTGCAAACCGAAAATCGTTAACCCATATTTGTTTAATATAGATTTGCTTGCTGTGCATATAAGGACTCTGGGCCATATGGGGGGGGGGGCTTTACGCCTGAAATTCGACCCCGGTACCTAAATTTCATTTCAGATTCCCTTAAATGCGTATCTCAAGAGTTGAGTTATTAGTAAAAGGAAATCTTGTTTTACTGTCAGAAATAAAAACTGAGAAGTTGAGAAATGACCGCACGGCGCCATGGCGAAATACCAACAGCACGAATGCACATTTTACAGAGTTTGATTTTTGCATAATTTAGCGCTCTAATAGCTTTATGGTTATTTAATGAGGTTTTGAAATTCCGTATGACAAATTCGTAAAAATTAAATATTGAATGATTGATTTTTGAAAACTGATTTGGATTTATACAAACAGCCCAGACGTGACACAATCTCATTCCACAATAAGGGGATGTACAAAAGTACAATGGACGATGGAAATTCCATTTGTTGTTTTAGAAAAATCATTTCTCCCTTCTCCCAGGAAGATCAGGATTACTGCGTTAGATTTATATATTAGGAAAACTCCTCTCGAAACAGTTGTTTTAAACCGTGAGGGTCCCGAGCGGGCGTAGCGGCAATAAAGTACGGGAAATGGCCGCAGGCTCGACCCCGCAAAACGGCGTTCACCATTTTCCAGACCACCAAAAGACGTGATCTCGCTTACATATGGAACTTTTATTTAAAATGAGTTTTTCAAATATGACACCGTACAACTGAATTTTAACGCGAACGTCGCAATTGTACTAGCTGTAAGGGGGAAAACGAAACAAAAAATGATTAGGCCTTAGAAAATTACCATTAAAAAAAATTATAACCCAAAATTGTTTAAAATAGTTGAATTTCACACCTACAGAATGGTAACGTTTTGTCATAATTCATGTCATGGCATGACGGCATGGGGAGACTTCAGAGATGCAGAAATCTCTTCCTAACGGAAAAGTCCGGGACCGAGGGGGGCATACCGGGACAGTAAGCATCGATTCAACATACATAGACATGTACAAACGTGCGCATCAGAAATATAAATATACGGACTAAAGTTCGTAATGATCGCTATGGCTACCGTTGGGAGTATAGAAACCAGAAAAATATAAAAGTAGAAAAACTGAATAAAATTATTGATTGTTCATTCTTGTTCATTGTTTCCAGTCGTCGAATCACCAGTTAAAAACTGGTAAAATTCTACTATTTACGTATATGCACTAATGACTTAATTTATAGCGTCGCATGAACCTCGGAGAGGATGTGCCGGTTCATCTTATCTTGTATCTGACGAGTCAAACATAAATAATTCATGAGTAGCCCGTTCACGCCAATGTTACCCTGTCCCATTCATCCGTCCTATTAATATGAATTTATATTGTATAGAAAAAAAGAGGTAATAAAGGAGCCTGTTACACAAACAAAAAAAAAACCGAGGAATGTAAGAAACCGGATCAATGAGTGCACCTGAGGTTTCTCGATTCACTGATTTTACTATGGGTTGTGCATGCAAGATTTCTTCCCGTACTTTAATTCGGTATTTCTCTTTAGTAAAAAAAAGGAATTCTTTGGTTTCTCAAAAGGATAAAATAAACGAGATAAACAGTAAGAAACTTAAACTGCACCATGACCATTTAATAATCGGTGGTTACATTCGTATAGAATATTATTCTAACATTCTAAGTAGGTAATTCTATCATAATGGGTAAAAGTAGTACTGAATTTCCAATACATTATATCACCATACGATACTCTCCTCATTGTAATTAGTATCGTACAAACCCTTGGCACGTGATAGTACTCTGAAAATAATTGTAGTCTAATGACTATATTCGAAGAAACGAAATACTCTAGTTTAATTATTTGGATTTTTCTTAATCATTTGAAATCTCAAATACGTATTAACACATGCCGTCTGACTACAATACTGAGTTCAGAAAAGGTCATGAAATGGTAAACAGGACAAACAATAAACACATAAAGAACTGAAAAGCTATCGGAAATTAATAACGGACTTTAACGTGACCTATTTAATGTTTTGCAGGATAATGTTCCGCGGACGACATAAATTGTAACACTGTTCGTTCGAAAGGGTAAATCGTGTCAATCCAAACAAGGAGCGGGGACTGAACAAATTAAAACTGAAGTCCCAAGACCGACATAATCAAACGTCCACAGTGGAAAAGCTAAGGTGGGATAGGCACAAAGCCCGCTACTATAGAGACTATTGTGAGCTCTGCGGATCGTTTGTCTTAGTAAGCCGGTGCGGACCCGGCCGAGATCGTATCATTTGTTGGTTTCCCCTCGTTGGTTCCTTATCGTTGTTTCAATTGAACGCACACACAATACCGGCCTCCGGTGGACATCCGAGTAATTCCATTGTTGGTGTCCGCCTTCGAATGGCAATTTGTATGGGACCCGGGGATTTGAAATACGGGCTTTGAAAACATTCGCAGACGCCGCCGACAATTGCCCGGCTACAGAAGTTGGTCACAGTATAACTGTAATAAGGTGTAAAGGTATACATTGCTCGCAGAAAAATAATTGAATATCGGTAGCTAATTCAAATTAATTTAGCTAAAACGAAACCTTAAGGTTTATTCACTATGGCCTATGTCACGGTTTAATAAGTAAATAGATCTGAAATCAATATGCGGAACAAAATCGAGGGGGAATGAAGAAACAAATGTTATCGACCATACCATAATAGGATTCCTTTCTATTATGCCGAACATTCCTCATTAATACTGTATATTTATGATAAATAGTATACCCAGTGAAATAATTTCCGTGCCAATGATTCCACGGGAGAAACGTCTTGTAGAACAATTAGAAGAAGGGGGCATTAGAGTCAGTCTAACCACTATTTCCCGCCCTAATATCTCCGGCCAGTCCAATTATATTCATACGCTCCTTAGTCCCATTCTACAATTACCATCACCTTCTAAACGGGTGTGTAATCGCTGCTTTTGTTAATTTAGCTAGGCACCGGACCAGGTTATCCTGTACTAACAGTGGAAGTGTACTCTGAGCCTTCACTGAAAGTAACAGGCTGATTATACCAAATTATTACACAGATTAGAAAGTGTTCTAGGACCCAGAATAAGAATTAAGAATTCCAATAAGGCAATAATATTTTATCTCTGAACTATACTATCACAAAAATATAAAGAAGTTTCCATTTAGAAAATAAATTTTTCGTAGTATGGGGTTTGGTTTAAATTCCGAATTTCTTGTTTTATTCTATCATTTCATTCGATGTAAACATCAGTAAAGCGATAAAATTTAGACAATTGCCCAGTCCGTTTACATAATATTCGCCTTTCATGATTTCACTTTAATCGGGCCGAACAAGCCTCGCATAAACTAATAAAATTAAGAGCGAATAACCCTATAGATTAATACGTCCTATAAACATATTTCATTCACTTCTGAAGCCTACGTACCGACCAATTACTGTTAAAGCGTTTATGGTGGCTATTTGAGGGTAAACACACCTACGCGTGGGGCGAGAAGGAGAAGGGGGAATTGGGTGACCGAGGTAGAAAATTATATGGTTTCCTTTTTTTCTTTTCACCGAAGATTTAACTATAATGGGGGGTCATAACTCGTGTAGGGTTAATAACAATTAGTTACGGGCAGGGGTCGACGAACCTGGGCACAATTTCCACGGCTCTATCCTACAGACTAAAGGGGACACTTCCAACGTAATACCTACAGCGGATATGCGTGGGACGAAAAACATTTTGGCCGATTAAATAAATAAAGTCCATTTCTTGTCGGCCCATACTAAAATGTTAAAGCGTTCGCAAACTGAAAATGAACTCGAAGAGAAACATACGAGATCATTGGATTGAATCTCTGTCACCTGAAGTAAAGATTACATGAGACATTTATATGTGCATCTGGCGATTAAGAATTATTACGTGGGGATGTGTCCCTGTATTTATACGAACATGCATATTTTAATATATTTATAGTATCATACAAAAGAGAATATATAGAGCCCATACTTTTTCAATAAAACAAAATTTCTTTTTATTTCCTTTTTTAATTTTAAACTCCGTTCATTTTTAATTCGGTACAGTAACGTAACCTAAATTTTATTTCAATTACAAAGTAAAGCAAAGCCAAATTGCAGAAACCCAAAATTTTAACGTGTGAATCGTTCTTTCGGCATCTTAAATAAATAAGGACAATGTTCTCATACATAATAAGAGTTTTGAAATGCTACGAAATTGCCACTCGACTCTGTCATGCAAAGTTCAATCCTGTATTCCAGAAACAAGGAGCTCAATTATTTAAATCTCGGCGTTGAACTACTTTAGTTGGAAACTAGATTAAATATAGAATCACAGTAAACGCGGAATGGTCCCATTTCCGAAACCCATATTTCATGAGCAGTCCCAGTCTAATCTCAAAGTTTGAAAGAGTAATGAAAGTGAGATGCAGTATATTCCATCGAGAGGTAATGCAGTGAAACTAGAGGTTCTCTTTTGCATTGAGTAGTAGAGAATTGAATAGTGTGTACTTTTAAGTAAGAATCAATTTACATGTTTTCAAATTAAATGATAGCGTTCTGGGGTATACAGTGCTGAGGAAGAATCGAGACAGATTCCAAACACTCGACATCGTATTTATTAATGGGATATTAAGATGTTTTTATCTACTCAGTTAATAACCTGTAAATCAGGGTAAATATTTGGCTGTTCAGAATACAGTATGTTCCATTCGCGATCCTTTTTTTTTGTTCCCTGGTCGGGTACCTCCGATCATGTGACGCAAGCCCCTTTCCCGCGTGTAACCCGAGCGTCCACAACCCCCGCTGCGGTGTAACGCAAGCGTCATGTGAAAGTGAAAAGCCTCGGCGCTGTTGGGGACTTGTCTGTCTGGACGTCGCTCAGCGCTTCTGACCCAACTGACCGGCCGACCGTAAGACGATCGGAATAAAGATGTAAAAAAAACAAAACAAAAAAATGGCATAACCTTTGAGAAATTAATACGGCCGAAAAAAGCCTACAAAGTCCCTTCAAAACGGAGCGGACCCTGTCAACGCCCGAATCGGTTCGCCTTGGCATTTGTCCGGATAATTTTGGAAATTCGTTCGGACGGCCGAGTGACGACTGAAAACCTTAAGAGTAAATAGAGCAGGTAAACGAGTTACTGCTTGATCTACGTTTTCATTGAGACAAGGCTGCGGTGAATCGACGGACGGACTGAATCACGGATAAAAAAGTATCTTCTGCGGTCTTTCCGGTCTTTAAACTCTAAAAACATTCGTCTTCGAGTTATCCCTTTTTTTTCTCCTAATGACTTCCTACCAAATTATAGTCCATAACATCTTGCGTGTTTCACTGCAGTTAAGACCAATTTTCGTTTTCAACGTTCATCCATTTCTGTAATAGACAAAAGTTTACCATTCTCTACAGATTGTAATGCACATTGGTTCACAAGGCAGTCGACATGGGGAAGCACCTCTATATTGCTAGCCTAATGTAATTGCACACAGTGCGTATAACAGTAATTTTATTCGTCTATTTTATATATCAAAACACACTAAAATGCTACTGAAGATCGCAACAAACGAATATTGGAAAATCGGAGGAACGACGACAGTATTAATTTCATAGACAAAAAATTAATAAACTCAATGACAATTTGTTGCTGCGACAATGCAGACTCCCACTTACATTCCTGCATATAATATGAATTGAGACGTTCTAATTTAATTTAAATTTAACGAGGGTCACATTACACTCCGGTGGATGACATAACAGGGGGAGGATATGAGCTGTGGACAAGATGAGATGGGAGGAAGAATAAAAATTTCCCAAAGCCGTAAAAGAGAAACAGGGGCGGCTCCCTCCTATATACACTTAATTGGTGCGGGAATCCTTTCCCTATCGTAAAACTAACCGGCTCGTTAACTACACATCGCCGTTTACGATCCGCGCCGCCCACAGGTCCTCTTATTCTTTCACTGTTTTTTTTTACGGCTTCATGACTTCAAATGTCCATTTTTGAAAAAGCACCCCCCATCAACCCAATTGTCGGACAATGAGCCCTCCCCCTTGGGGCTTAAATTTCCCATCGTAAAAGCCGGCAAGACGAAACCCTTTGTTGCGGGCTTTTTCTTGTCACGAACAAAGATTTTAAACTAAGCTGTTCTTATGTATCTCTCCAGCAATAAACGTAGTAATATTCAGGGGGCAATAGGTCCACAAAAGAACGGGGGGGCGAGATCTACGATAAATAATAGCTGCGGCCGGGATGAGTAAAAGCCCGGGATCGGAGAGAATTCCTTTCAGTATTACAATTTTTATGGCATACATTTAACTCCTTGAATTGGGCCATAACGGAAAGAAATTTATAGTAAGTGGCAGTTTGGAATCCTATTGCCGTTATTTATTTATTGAGTCAACATCTTGGTATATGCGGTTGAATACAATTGAATATTTGAGCGCCCTACAAGGAAATAACATTGATTTAAACGGTAAATCGAACTGAATCTCGTCTTTATACTTTTCTCTCATCTTAAGGTAACTTCAAATGGGAGTTTGATCTATTGCTATAAGCCTATAAATTGGGTTGGCATAGCTCTACAGAATTACAGTTTTAGTTGTTTTTTTATACTTGATGTATTATATATTGCTTTTGTAGAGTAAATATATAAAGTGTATTTTACATTTGTTTACAGAGAGTTATTGTATATTCATCCACTAATTTATAGGAGTAGCACTTGACTCTCAGATTATGCCCACTTTAGCAGTACCCGCCCTTCATCCTCAACATATTTGTTGAAAACGGGAACTGTTAATTATAATGCTCAGTTCGAAAATCTAAGCACTTTTTGCTCTTTTTGTCCAATTTACCCGGATTAGAATTCGCCAGGGCGTAACTAATACTTATTATTTCTCAAAATTATATTAAGCATTTAGATCCTCTTTCCAATTTTCAGAGTAAAGTGATGCAATACTAAACTGCCTTTAATTAATCACATAATTAAAATAGTAATTAATTGCTTTTAAGTTTTCCTGGATCTTACACAGTTTCCCTCGATTAATTAGGGCAGGTTTTGTTTAATTGAACGAAATTCGGCCTCTCAACTGGACTATTATTGCAAATATCTTTTTGGTTAAGACCTTACTTTTTATGACGTATAATCTATATTCTCCTCCATTATTATAGTGATACCTAATGTACAAGTTTAGACTCAACTGAAGGGAATCCTCTGTTACTGTTGTCGGGAACAACTCCGGTAATGTAATAATAATCTACAATGTTGTTTAAATATTTAAAGAGGTAGTCAATTCAAATATAACAAACCAGGACAATATTTTCTTGTTGACAATATATTCTTCTTCTATTTTGTGCAATATCCGTATGGAATAAAATATACCTGCGTGTATTCGTGCGTACCTGTGAATGTAAGTACATATATAAACAAGGAAAGGTCTAAACCGGAATATGTACTCTTATTATCTACTACACAAATGCGTACAAATGTATATATTATATTTATTTGTAAACTGCGATTGGGCCCAGCTCGGACATTACGGCACTCGGTATAAATTGGCGGCCGGCCGAACAAAGGGAGAATTAACCCAAATAGCCGGGTAAGTCTGCTTTAGGTGGCGGCCCTGTTCCAAGCCGATTAATGGGCTGTTGGGTGTGTACCGGGAGCCCGAGGAGAGCTGGCCCGCAGGGACACAATGGGCCCATAAACGTTTGGGAAGGGCCCCGACGGTGAACGACCCCACTATTAGGCCGCCATTGTAATTGTTTCGTAACACGAAGACGAGGATGAGACGACCGGACCTCACGGGGGCTGCCCGGTACGAAATTGAAGTCGCTTAAGCACTTCATCATGCCCCATTGACATTGAGAATTCAATAACTAATATCATTTAAGCAAATTATAAGATGTTAATGAGAAGTTTGTTATGAAAGCAGGGCAAACTGACCTAATCTAGACAATCAGCAGTTGTATGTGATCATTGCAATTTTTAATGTATTACAAGTGGGTCTCAACTAACATAGGACTATTACTGCACAACTGCCGGATTTTTATTTAACCTATAATGCAAGTAAGGAACAAGCAGTCGGTAACTAACATGCATCACTATTGTAGATTGTGTATTGTCCCTAATACAGACGGAGACGAGTATCCAAAAAAAACAATGACACATCAATCCCCCCATAAACCCGGACCCAATTAACATATTAAATTTATGGTACTTGTTAGGTGGTCCGCGGTGGTTCGGAATACCATCATTGATCCTCAGTCCCCACCCGGTAACAAGGCAATGACAGTGCATAGAGGATGCCCTACCGCGTACGGCCTCACTAATTTACTGGCGGAATGCTACTGTATGGGGCCAAATCAGCGAGTGGAAACAAACCACAACGAATATGCAGGCAAGTTTATACTAGTCATTCGTGAAAGGAAAACGATGAAATATTCTACTGATAAATGAAATGATAGGTTTAATTTTGTTTAAGTATCGAATTAGATCAACCGATATTACATTGAATTACCTTAAGTGGGGCGGCCGAGTCCACGATTGACATTATTCAATTATCCGACTCTTAATGTACTCATCATTAGAATTAGGGTTGATACACCCTAAAGGCATCCCGCGAATTTAGGAGCACTATTAACCTCAGAAATTATTAGTACATGGGGCGGACAGTATGAAAGCCGGCTAATCTGCTAATGCGCTAGCTTCGGCCACATTGTGCTCATGTCGCGGCCATATTAATTCTAATCTGGCGCATATACTCGGGCGCGACCATTCGTCTTGTTTAACGGTCGGCTGTTGAGTTGGGTCGGTGAACTCGTCGCCGAGTTTTTACCCCTTCGCGTTTCAATTTCTCCTTTTTATGCCGGCTGAGTCAAGAATGGGAGAGGAGTACGGCCCCTCGCCAAGCCCGGCCGACGGGCCTAAAAACAAAACGCCTAGAGGGGCCGAGACAAATGGCCGGTTTGGAATTTCGCGGCCCACTTAACACCAATGAGCCGAAGTTGAAGCCCCCCCCTTCTACAGGAACCCCGACCTCGAGAACAGAAACAAATATGAGCAACAGTTCGGAGTTTGCATTAGGCTGTTATAAACAACCGAAGAAGCTTTGCGGAGAGTGCTCATTGATGATGGCTCCAAACGGTTTCTATCCGATTTACATACAGTCATCGATAAACCTAGAAGGAATACACTTCCTGAGTGAATAAGCGGAAAGAGATCAACACTCTCAAAAAAATACAAATTCTGTGAACTTGAAAAACGTCAGTGTAGCAAACATACGCAAGCTCTTTACTGGAGGAAAGACACATACGATACTGTTCTAAATTAACACTAAATAAGAACCATAAAAAATCATTCATATAATTTTCTATTTTTTTTTCAGGAAGACTTTCTCGTGTTTTGTGGTAAGGGGAGGACTTGTCCGTACCTCTATATCTCAGCTTGATAATGATAATAACTAAGGCATAAGTGACACTATAGCAGTTATATAGGATGAACCATTCGGCAAATCCGTATTATATAAGATATTTATCGGAGGACAGGGCTAAAGGGTTGGCCGCCACCCAAGTAATGGTATTCGGCATTGGCAATGCAGAAAGTAAAAATGGTGCACGGGAGTCTTTATCCGAGGGGGATCTTTTCGTCTGGGGGGCCCGTAACAGTGTTTGGGTCGCTCTCGGGTCATTGAGAAGGCAGGTTGCCCATTGAAGCGGAGGCCGAGGGGAAACCGGTTCCCGGACGGGGAATGTCCCGCGACCACGTTCCTTTTCGTCCTTATTTCTTCTTCGCGGGGAGCCCTACAGCCCATTGTGTGCTTATGAGAGCCCGCGTCCCCGCCCGACGGAGGATCCCCCCGACGGAGAGGAGTCGCCGTTAGGACCGGCCCCAGGAGTTTTGCATATCAAACGGCGGTACTTCGTTAAACCGAAACCCGACGTTCGGAGAATCGGACCTGAATAAATGTCAGGGGCGCATAACAGAAGAGTTGCCAAATCCTTCTAAGAAGAACATTAAGTAGGGCTCAAAACCCTATATTATACATTGATGTCATCCATTAATTAATGCGAAATCGCCGGGTGAAATATTATTTCTTGTACGAAATACTACTATATATAGTACGAAGTACTATATAGAGGGTTACAACAGTACTAATGTTAGAGTATGACCGGCCTTACACTGTCCCCCTTCGTGAAAAGTGCACATGCCGTTTAAAGTGGTGTGTTAAGTGTTTGACCGAGTAAAGGGACTGTGTAAATTAAGTACTCTGTTTTTCTGTATTTTTCCTGATTTTTCAAACTGATCTTAAACGTAATGCCTCAATCTATGTTTCAAAAGTTATATATAATTTTATATCATTTATATTTATTTATAAACTTAAAAGCTAGCCGGTATATGTGACTTTTGCTTACCCTTATTACACATAACAAAGCGTAGGCCGGTATCGCCGACTGCATTTGTCAAAATAATGCCCTCATACTCGAAATATATCAAACTCAGGGAGAGGGAATGAAAAAAAAACATGACAGAATTATTCACGAAGCGTCCTGAGAAGAGTTCTGAGTATGATAACTGCCGGGCAACGCACGGGAAGATTTATTGGAATGTTGATAATGCTAGATGGCTCTGAAAGGCGGTAGGAGGGGAAAAAAATAAACACAAATCAAACGACCAATCTTTCGTCAGACCGTGACAACCTAATAGCCTCAGCCGCCAACATATATCGCATAAATTATAGGCGTCAGAATATATCCGAGCATTTCTCGTATATCCGAAGTCAAATGTAATATCGTGGCCATTTTCTTGTTATATTTCTTTGTTATTATTGCCAGCCAACAGATAAGTTGTCACTAGATAAAGGGCGTTCGTCCTGTCTAGGCTGGTATTTCAGTGATCTCTTACGACAGACTCGCCTGTATTTTAGTCAGGCTAAAAGATAAGAGCGATTTAGTGTCAGTGCTGACAGAATACGTCGGTCTACTACTGACGGAATGATAACGACGATGCTATAAAGTCGAAATCCGACTGGCTTAGGAATAAATATGCGAGACCAAAACCGAAAAAGGAATGATTGGTGCTATTCAAAACCCCAAACCATAGACTAGTTGTTAATACAAGAAGACATTTCAGACGAAAGAGAAAACCCCATGTTTGAGAAAAAAGTTGAAAACAAAATATTCTAACTGCCTCATAACAGAACGTTTTTATTGCGTTTATGTCATAAATAGTGTAAATTGTCTTTTGTCCTGTTCTGTTTTTTGTCAATGATGTTTCCAAATATACAAATTTATTACATTGTATCAAGAAATTCATGTATAATAAAAAATGCTTCTAGGCTTTCGAAAAAAAATTCTTGCACTTTAGAAAATGTCTTATTCATATTTATGAGAAAGCAGATACGATTAGCGTAGGAACAAATATACGTTCGTAATCTTTGGAATGAACAGTATCGCTTCGGGCCACCCCGCATGAAGCGGCAATCAGATCGCCGCGTAACTTAAATACAGTTTAATTGCCTCTAATCTTAAATATTATCTTACAAGGCGATATTACAAGCATGAATTATATCTGATTGCCCTATCCTAAGTACAGTGGTCCAGAGCACGAATGACATTATTAACCAATGCACGTGCCACCTCTTATAGGGTTTTCGTAAGAACAGCCCACTTATTTCCTAAGTACATCACAATTTCCGTCAAGTGGTAACATTAGTCGCTTCCGAACTATGTAAACTGTTTATAAAAAAGCGGCGTTCCTAAAATAGAAGAGATATTTTTTAATTACTGCCAGATTATGAGCTACCGCTTCCTACGAACTTACAAGAACACTGGATACTTATGTCTCGTGAAGTAGAGTTCATCACGTTATTTCCAACCTCTAATAGTCTGAGAATTACAAAATCAAAGGAGAATCATTTAGAAGTCCTACAGGTTGGAGAAATATGGTGCAAGGAATTATTTCAATCCATAAAGGGGCGGCTGTGGTGGCATAACTGCTGTGGAACCTATGGTCTACTTAGGGAACAGAGTAATGATTGGTCTTCTGCCAATTTAAATTTCTGCGATTTGAATTTCAAATAACTCCAGAACGATTTACAGATTTCGGTGCGGGCACAACGGCGCCGCTCCCAGTAGAAGCGGCGAGATGCCTACATATATAATGAGAGTAGGCACGGAAAAAGGAGAAATTGATTGAAGAGTCGGACGTCGTCAGTAGTCGGGTCCAAACGAAACAAGTATATTTAATTCAAATATCCTATATAAATGTAGGAAAGCCCGCGGGACCGGCATGCAGGCATTAAATGACATTTCTATATTGGCTACAATATTCTGTGTATATTTAAAGAAAGTTCATGTATTTGTATTTGTAGTAGGTACGGCATAGCCCGGCTCCGAGATAGAGGGTTGAACGGGTCGCAGATTCGAAAACCCCTGAGCGGATCGAATTATTTAATTTCAAGTCCGAATTGAAGTCCCAGAATTAGTATTGTCCTACACAGTAAACTGAATTCATACTGACGATTGTGAAAAGGCAAACCCGATGAAATATATGACGTATAAATATCAGATAGAAGGTAGAAGTCTATATTATTCAGAGGGCCCAAAATTCAACGATAGCGCACGCCCCGTATAACCAGAAGGGCATCCAATTTATTTTCGGTCGAGTTTTTTCCGGTCACAGCTTTCTTCCTCCCTTTTTCTATATGGTAAGGAATGCACAAGGAATAAATCAGTAGGGCGGCTCCAGGGGCCGGTCCCGTGTTTTGAGGTCCTGCAGGATATCTGTGTTGGTAAACGACCCATTGTCTTCCCTCCCGTTCTCTACCCCCCGAACCCCCTCCAGGCCTTCTCATTCTGGTTTTTCTCAGTCTTAAATCGAGAAGCAAAAAGAGAAACGCTCTTCAAATGGGAGCGGGCCGCCCCTGCTCCCGTAATTAAGTCACCCTCTCGTATAATGCGACCCGCCTTTATACCTGGCCCCCTCCTCTAAACTAGCATCTCACTGGACCCTCTTTCTCAGCGTGGGACATATCGGAATATTTCTGTTCCGTAGTGCGATGGGACATTTTCGGACTAAGAGCTTTCGTTAGAATTTAAGAATTCGCTAGAATTTGGAAAAAAACGACCGAATATCATCAATATTAACTGAGAAAAATGGTTGTCATTTCTACTCCATTTTAGGGGTTTAACTAAAACTCAAAAACTATTCGAAAGGAAGGGGAATATAAATTAAGAAAGTACCTAAAGAAAAAGTATTAAAAAACTGCTTGTTCAACAATTCTTATCTTATGGAAGATGGGATGCATATTTTGTGGAAAACTGGAAAAGCAGGTACTCTGTAGACATTTTTCCGTAAATAATCCCCATGATACCAGATACCGGACGCGTCCTTAAATCCCTGTCAGGAGAACCTAAGTTTCTTACTAACTTTGAGTTTAGCAGGTTTTAATGTTTCCCTCAAGAACTTCCTACATCGGGTAAACTTCTTGCCAGGATCATACTTTTATATGCTTGGTCCATTTGGGCCTAAGAAATAGCACCAATGTTTACTTAACTAAAAACAACAGCGAAGAAATTTATGAAGAAAGGTAAGGATGAAATATTTTTTAATGAATATGAGTACCTAAACTATAGTACGAGGGGGGAAGCTTATATTTACTGCTGAAATGTCCTAATCATTATGTTTTATGTGTCTAATGGTCTTTATGAGGATCGTAGGGGATTAAACGGATATATCTACTAACCGGATCGTTTCAAAGCTCTAATACTGAGTTGATTGTATAAGAAATCATTCTTTAGATGCAAGCAATCCTGGTTATGCAAGCAACGGGTAAACCCATTTAATCTGATTCAAAGTCAATTTCTGATAAAATGTCGTGGTACCACAAGTAAGCTGGGTGAGCCAGTGGAACCGAATTGGTGGAGAACAGCAATATATTTCACTGACAACCAGTATTTAAATGGTACACTTAATTTTTCTTAATATAAATTAAGAGATGTGTTTATGGACAAATAAACATGGCAAGGTAACGAAGCACCCGGTCTAACCGAAAGTCATTTATTGTTTTAATACTCAGTAAAAAGATACTGAAGCATGATATTGTAGTCACGCACAAGTACTTCTAGAAAACGTGATGTGAAGAAGAAAGCTGACAACTGCATATTATTTTACTATAAATGTGATATAAATATACTCATTCCTTGAAATTCTTTGCTATAACGATGCGCCCGATACGGAGAGGGATTTTCGATAAAATCCGGAATCGACTCGTAAAATAAACGAATGATAGTAATATTTCAGATGCGATTAAATCGCGAAACATGGACGGAGTTTAATCTCCGTATTATTTGCACGCTTATCCCCCACCCCCTCCAACTTTCCCATAAAATCCTATTGAAGCTGAAAAGATAACAGCATTAAGCGCCCGACGCCAATCTCCAAATCAATCCGGGGGATTCACTTTTTTTCCAGCCTTTTCCCAAGCGGCCACCCTTCTAAATCCCAGACGACGAACGACGAAAATATCTCTGCGCCGTTATTATATTACCTCGCTTCGGGGTACCGGGGGAGAAAAAATTGCGAGCGAAACAGCAAATGCGGACTTGAACAAAATCTTCCGTCGACGTCCTACGGATTTATATAGTTCTGAAAAATGATATGGATTTTTCTGTCTTCATTCAGTCTGTTGGTATTAACTTGAAGTTAGCAACTGTGAAAAGAATATTATTCTGATCTGAACTAGAAGGCGTTTCGTTGTTGCGTTTTACTTCGGTTTGGTTTCAGACACGCTATAAAACATGGACATTTTAAAATCCCCGGAAATAACTACTTCAGCACTGCTAATACTATTTATAATACAGATATTTTAAATATGAATTTTCGTTGTCACATTAACGAGGGTATAATAAATATTATTTTATATATTGTAAATAATAATTAACATAATTAATTATGTTAGTTAATAACCATGACAGGTAAATACTAATTAACACCTGAAGCCCTCTGACCAATTCATATTTAAATTAATGGTATACTCCCTAACCACCACAGGAAACATACTGCTCCTAATGCAGGGCTGAAGACAATAAATTGGGGATTTATTCCCTATCACAGTATTCTTTATACGAAAACTGTATTAATATTTAAATAATAATAATAATTTAATATTCTTAATTAAAGCAATATTTTAATGTTGTTTTCACGCTCTACTCATTGGAAACATATCGAAATTTTAAAGGTTAAGATTTATAACACTATTAAAATATTACACTTTAATATAATTGAGTATGTCGCAAAATTGGACTGGAAAAATGGTTTAAAGAATATTTAATAACGCATATTTCAGTATGTAATATAGACTATAATTTATACTTTGCGGTAACTGAAATAGCAGTTAATAAAAGGCACGGAGTGGTCGAAGGGAGACCCGCGTAGCAATTTCCTGTCGGGCGAGCCGCCTTCACTATCGGAAATTATAAACGAAATCGTCGGGGAAAACCGAGAAAATTGAGGCTTTCCCGGGTCCCGGCGGAGACCGGCACTCAACGACCGGCTGCCAGCCACGTCGTTACAGCAGCGAGGCCCGTAATCGAGCGAAGAATTGCTACCGAATCCACTCGCCTAATCCCGTTTATTGGTTATTGGACGTCGGGGGACATGCCCCGAGATACCGGGTTATGGGGGACGAAGGGGCCCGTCGCATCTAGACCTAGAAACCGAAGAAGAGCAACCGGCCCAAACGGGTCAACCGCTTTCTACGACCGCGCTAATCACTCCCGTACATAAGGATAACGCTATTACCTTCAACGAGCACATTTCAATATTCTGTGCAATTTCTCTACATTTCTAACTGATTCATAGAAAATTTGAGCTTATTTCAAAAAGAATTTGGGGGACAAATTGTGCAGCCTAAATGAGTAATGTAGATAAAATAATTACAACTCCTTTACCAGTTTCAGCTTTTGGACTGTCATTATTATGGACCTTCAGAGACCCCGATTTGGTCTACTACCGGGGGACAATTCATCGCGGCTAACCAGACTGCACAAACATTACCGGCATGATGGTGAAGATTGTTATATTAGATGACGCGTTCCGAAATAACGAAGTTTCCCAATAACGTCACCGCCGCGGTTTTCTCCGCCTATTTGGACTCGGGCCATACCATTTTCGGACCATCGTCAGCGTAAGTGATGCAGTGCCCAGCGGATGCTTCGAGAACAGTCACTGCAGTGTCGCCAGTACTAGGATACCCGCGTATTAGCATAGCTAGTAACAGGGTAGTGACAGAGGTTGATATATTATTTCATCCAAATCGGTGATATCTTACGAGTGGCAACATTCGGAACTGCATTCAACATTCTGACTATTCGACAATTTTTTTGAGGGAATGTGAATTAAGCTATTTATGTTAGCTTAATTTTTAATTCCCGCCCGAGCACAAATCGCTGTTGAATTTCCACTATCGAAATTAATTTTGAGGACAAGGCCTATTCAAACGTCAATTGGAAACTGGGCTAATTTCTAGGGCCGCCAGCTCTATGCGTGACAACCGAATTGTCGCCGTCCCCATTAGGTTTTCCGGATAGATTGTCGGCTTTTTTCGAAACGAATTTTTCTATCCTTTTTGTCCCGCCGTTATTTTCTTTTTTCCGTCCGATTCTGGCGCCCCATTTAACCGGATCGGCTATCCGACTATGATTTATCGGCGGCCGGCCAAATTCTGGCGTGAAGAAAGCCCATAACTCACGGAGGCGCCCCGTCCAACGTCCACTGTCCAGGAAATTGCGGCGCTCCCCCCAATCAAATTGGACAAATAGCCGGATATTATTAGCCAGTGAAATGCGTTGAATTGTACCAGCCGTTTAGCCGGTCATTTTAACGAGTCTTTAAGTCATTTTTCGAAACATTTATATCCATGAGAATACCATACGGAATTATTTATACAATGCCCATCCGATATTTTAAAGATTTGATAGGAAGCTTGTGTTGCTTTGATTTTCTAGATTTTTATTTGCGTAAAAATAATAAACTGTATCGCCCATTTCAACAAGAAATGTATCCCATGAACTAACATAAAAAAAATTACAGGACCTCTTTTAATTATATTATTGATTGAACCTGGTGGATTTCCAATTAAATACCTTTAATTCATACTGTCTATAAATGTTAGAATTATTTTCCAGCCTGTTCCGTACATTAATTAACCTTCGTGGCCTATGATATAACTTTTAATTTTTGTTACTGATCAACTTATATGAAAAATAAATTTATTTCATGGTTAAAATAAGGTCTTGTGTATTACACATGAAAAGCCAATAAATATGTTGAACTAAGTACTAAAGTATGAAGTGAAACACGTTACTCTACCAATGAAAATTTAATTTAAGTCACGTCTGGAACAATAAACGTGTATTTCTCTCGTCGCAGGTCAAACAACAGAGCGAGGCCGTGTAGGCGGCGTCCCGTGCAAGACTCATCTCATCAGACCAATTCAATTGGAAGACCGAATTAAAATTTAATGCGCAATTTCATTGTTTCTGGAGGGACTTTAAATCTGTCTAGCTTTCAATGGAGGTAATGCTTACGTGCTGTTTTGAGTTCATCGTACGACCAAGTGGAGGCCGACCAAATGACAATGCAGTGCTTACCTGGAACAAAAGAAAAAATCATCATTAGCAATGAGCACGCTACAATTATAATTGCAGTTATTAGTATATTTTACGACTAATATATAAATAGAAACTATTTTATGTATATTAAGAACAGGAATTACGGCAGTGAATATTATAGTAGAAGGATAATTAGAGCCATCCTCCATTATCGATAGACCCCCTTCAGTTCAGAAATAAATTTTTGTATACATAAGAATTATTTTTAAGTAATTATTTAATATTATCACACAATAATACAATACTAATAAAGAATAATGTATTTGCAATCAATTATTTATTACTCAGGATAACAAGAGCTGTTTTATTGCCCAATGACCTTTTTTGTCGTCGGTGACGCTCGAACCATTAATCAGTTCAATGGTGTTTGAGCTGCATTTTTTCCCCCCATCCGCCAAGTACTTTTTGTTCGGTCTGTGCATGTGGTCGGCTCGGGGTTGAGGGGACCTCCCGAGTGCAATGGGCAGCCGGCCAACCAGAGCTCTAATCGTCAACACTGCGGCCGCAGGCTAATCCGGCTGGCCGGGCGAAAAATTGCCAATTCGGCAAGCTATTTTGTTGCAGTGTAAAAAACCGCTTGCGCTTGCATACAAATCGGAAAGGCGGAAAAGTCACGGCGGACCGTTGCCACCTTGCAGCTGACATAGGGGCGAGTGAACCATCGGTTAAAGTTTTACCTGATTATAAATTCATGTTATGCTGGCTAAATATTGCACGGAACCAACGAAACCTTAAAAAATAAGACAAAATAGTGATTGTCGCAAAAATTTCACAAAACAGTATGGGTTCATTGAGATCAACTACGGGAGCCAAATTAATGTGAGAAACAATCGTAATTATTATCCAACGAATAAATGAAACGTGTCAGGCCCACTGAAGATGTAGTTTCCAATTCCTCCTAAGGAGCGCTTTCGAGTAGAAAGCAGGCACAACTCCTATTACCAGTGCCTGGATGTCCGTGTAGAATTAAAGATTCAGGAACAAAGTGGGGGCCGCGTTTTCGAATGCCGGCAGCGGGATTTAAAAACAAAATTGCGACTCTAAATACAGTCATCGAATCATAGTTCGATACGGAACGATCGATACGTGATTGAGTCGCATTGATTTTCGGCGATTGACTGCCGACCATAAATCGAGGCGCGGAGAGCGGCGTCGGCGACGAAAGCGGACGCCTCGGGCCCCGAAACTATAAATCGATTATCGATTAATACCTCGGACCTAGTTTCGGCTCTAAACTATCATGTAAATAATAATTACACCGGGTTTGACTTTCTAAAAGTTTCAGATACGCCAATGGCCGGGGGGGGAGGGGGAGGGGCCTTGTAAATATGTAAAACGGGCCTCGATATTTACAAAAGGCTGTCATAACCACTCCGACGCCTGTGATTATTGTCTTGTCGCGACGATTTTCACTCGGTTCTAATTTTATAAGAAATTAATAAAATCGAGCGTCGACTAGTGGCCTCGGGGGCATGTCAAAAATCTTCTCCCCCCCACTTGATTATTGAAATTTGTATGAGAAACTCTACTCACGCTGAACATGTTCCACTCCTGTTATTGCAGATTTGTTTATTAATTTAATCGTACAGCGCATTATAAGGGAGACATTTTTTACCACAGAATTACATCTTAAAAAAAATACTGAATGAAAGATATCAAAAGATTAATATCTTTACTTATATTGAGCCATGTCTTGAAGTCACCAACAGGAAAGTTGCATTCTGCCATTACATAGGAATGTAATGCATAAATGAGCCAATCAAAATCGAATTGAGAAACTTCAAATTCCTACGGTTAAAAAACCGTATATAATTCATGTTGTGCACAATTAACAGAAAACATAAAATCATAAACAAGAACCAACATGTTATTTTTAATTAACCTACACAATCATAAAAATAACACCTTGATAAATCATAAAAGGAATTGAAAACATTGCCCTCCAATATACAAGAAGCAGTTGAATTCCACCCCAGTAAAATAATTAAATTCGGCTTGAAAAGAACAAACATTTTAGGCATAATGGCATAAAACATTTCGGGGTTGAGGCACAAATAAACGTCCGCTGAGTGAAAAGGTATCGAAAACTGCCGACGCTCAAATTAACACTGCCAACAGGTTGGTGTCCGAAAAGATAATGAACGTCAGTATGTTAATCAGTCTAAATTAATTAGTGGTTTTCCTAATTTGGTCCAAGTCAGTTGGCATTGTCAAGGTCTGTCGGGACGAACGACGCGTAGGTGATTCAACTCTTCATCTTGTCATTCCTTTTTGCTTTAGCTGCTCCTCTGCTCTTCGCCTTGACATTATATACAAACAAAGACAAAGGTGCCCAAAGAAACAAAGATAAGCGTATCTCGAAAAAGGTCCAAGATAAACTTCTACGACTTCCTTATAACAATTTCTATTTGCAAATAATAATTTTAGAGCCAATTTCGTCAGAATTACGCCGTGAATCAAATAATAAACCTTGAAATTCGTAATAAGAAAAACGAGATCTTCGCTGAAAAAGGAGACGCGCCAAATATGGTTTAACGTTTTGACTTTGTAAGGAGAAGATTGTTATTGCTTTTCAAGGCAAACTATATATTCGGGTTCGCGAAAAACCTTTGTCCGTTTCGCCGGCGGCATTGGATAGTAAATTTCGTCGTCGAATTCAATCAATCCGTTGGAAATAGATAAGTGGATCGGATTATTTTAAATTCCAGTCGTAATTATCCAGGTGCCGTCTGCATACCCGTTCAACATTGGCAGCCGGTGAAGTTCACTGCACTATCTCCAGTAGAACTTGGTTGTTTTTATAACAGTTGGAGGCCAATAAAAGAGTTGGCAAATTTTCAAATAGCCCAGCAATTGCGTTAGCTCGACAGATTTCAAGATATTTTTATTTTGTTTACTATGCCTTTATTTGTTATCCCGGCTTCTTATTTTATCCGTCACACTGGATTGGGGGAAATGATCCTTGTCACAGTCACTACTTAATAACGTGGTGACGTTGTAGTAAGATGCTAACGTTGTAGGGAAGTAGCTAACATGCTAACATTGGACTAGTATGGGACCAAATGAGGGCCTAGAGGCAGTAAGTTGATTTCTATCTCAATTCGGAAACACTAATAATTAGTTTTCTACTACAAATAGTATACATAAGTGTTACAAGAGAGGAATTTGGGAAATTTGTCTTAATGGTAAAACCGATAATCCTAGCATGAACAGTAAGTACTGTTTACTTTATTATAATATTACATATCCATAAATCTTCACCAAACAATTCCAAAAAGAATTATTTTTCACGGTGTTTACATTGGTTTGGTCAAGAACAAACCCCTTCCAAACCCTAGCAGGCCACATAAAATGTATTTCAAACCAATAATAATTCTTAATAAGTGATACGGAAATAGTAAGACGGAAGAACAAAAGCCGCAAGAAAGGACTGCTCTTTCGTTAAATGACCAATACGTTTAAATGGCCTTCACATACATCATTCGCATCTGTGCCGAAGGTTTCCATGACAACAGTATGGACGGTTTCCAGTCGCCATTTGTATAAAACCGGCAATCGGAAGGCGACTCGTGCAAAATTAGCTGCAGCTTCCGATTTCGTAAATTCTCTGGCCAATGTGCCCGGGGCCGTTTGGCGTAGCCGGGGAATGCGCAGTGGTGGGCGTGCTCGGAGGCGAAGTGCGCGCCGCGGAGGGAAGAAGCGGCAGGGCGGGCACGTGGGCGAACCCGCCTCGGATAACTGACCGGCCGCAGACAATTTACAGCCCCGGGAGGCCGGTTCTTTGAACCTATTTCCAATGCAACCGTAGCGCGTGCCCATAAATCCGTGACGCCTCCCAATCCGGGACCAGGGAATTCCGTACAAGTTCTGCGGGGGTTGGGGGGGGGGGTCCATTAATATTTATCGGGCTTTAAATATGCGAAGGCGATAACGAGGACGATTTTCAAACGGGTACCGCACCCGCCAATTAGGCCGTTGGTATTGGCGAAACGGAGCGTACTGTAATAAGCATTCAGGAAACGAGACAATAAACCGAAAGCAGGTATGCATAACCAAACCGAATATTGGATTCAATCATAAATAATTAAAAACCCCTTACTGGATATTAGAATTAAACCTAATAAAATTTACAATGACGACATCCGTAAAAATGGAAGATAAATTAAGAATGTCCATTCATATAGTTTACGTTAGAAAAGAATTAAATTAATCAGTGTTAGCCTGAAAACGGATAAAGATTGCAATTGTATACATCACTAATTAAATACCACTGAAATTACAATAATTATGGTACATAATATATTGCGGTTACACAGTATTGAAAAAATAACCATAGATGTTCGACAATTAAAAATGATGTTCGAAAATAAATGAGTTTGACAATTATAGTATGTCCACAGTATACAATACAATATTCACCGATAATTCAAAAATATTTTGTTTCAAAATCAGCAGCCGTCTTAGCTTGGTGACCGTCATTTACTTTCACATATTCCTCAATTTTTCCCCCCTGTAACCTACAGTCCTTGAGAAAATCTCTCTGTCTTTCATTCTGAAAATCCGAAACTGGCTTGCAGAAGAAATTGAAATTACAAGATGGATATATATGGCCGGTTCCTCTTTCTGCTCCGTACAGCGCCCGACAGTCAAAGGAGGATTTCGGGCACCTGTTGGAAAGTGCGCCCTTTCACAACCTGTTGATGCCGGCCTTCTTTTTTTCCCCTTCCTCCAATCCAATGTGAGTTTGGGGTTACCCTAATCCTTTCTTGTCCGGTTCGAAAAGGGTCCCATATAAAGATCTTATTGGCCCCTTCCCTAATTTTTATGTAAGACCCCCGACTGTTTGCACCGTACCAGGAGACAGAAGATAACTAAAAAAAATAAAAGAAATGACTAGTATATTTTATTTAAACGTAGAATGAATAATAATTTTACGAAACTGATTTAAACAAGGACAAGAACTGCGTCGAAGGCAAATTAGAGAAAATGTTGATTTTGTGAAAAATGTTAGACATTTCGGAAATGTTAATTACCTCCGAATTCCTAAACGCGCGTTAATTACTTACACCGGATGAGGGGAAGAAAGAGCGGGGCGGTGTTCGGATGGGTGAATTAATTAAAATTTTGTTCTTATAGCCACACACGAGCACGCGCACGCGCACACGCATAGGAGCACGTGCGTGCACGCTTAGGTAGGATAACAACACACACGAGGATAGTGATGTAGGGACTAGGCGCAGAGGCGCTAGGAGGGTCCTCCCCCCCCCGCAATCTCCGGCACAACATTCTAATTTACAATAATTTTACACATAGTAAACCGGTTTGCCGCTTTCTTGTCTGTAGAAGGGCTCCTAGACTCGCCTAGGAAATTCGTGTATATTTTCAGTCGCAATAACATTGATATTTCGAACTGGCGGTTGAGCAGAATTTTCTTGAGAAAAAAAAATGTTCATTTCAGATGGAATTTTTAGGGAGATTTGTGCAGCTTTGAATGTTTAATAACAACTGCAATATAATTAATATTCGAAATATTCAGTAATTTTTAATAAATGCATTGATCGTACGATTTCCCAGCAGAGTAAGAATGTTGATAATATTCAAAAAATGAATCATTTCAGGTCAGCGGGAATTAACATGTTTGATACATTGCCTATAATTTTGTCAAGAAATAAAGAACCGAAGAATCGGACTGAAATTTCCGCCAGGGGTCCGGACAGCTGCCAAGATTTCCGATAATTTATTTGGAGGGGGCAAAGGGAAACGGACGTGAACCGATGATAATAGAGGCTCACGTTTCCGACTACTGGAATCGATCCAAAGGTAACGGTCAAAAATCGACGGCCTTTCGGAAAAGGATGTGAATAAAAGAAATACAAATACAATCGACAGAAAACAAATAAGCTAAGGAGCGGCCGGAAACGTCATTTAAGGACACACGAATTGGAAGAACAGCGTGCGAATACTGAAAAGCTGGGGATTTGAAAAATTCTGGCCACACGGAATGAGACCGTGAAATGGAACGGCCCACGGCCGCATTCGTCGTAATTTTGTAATGCGATTGTAATTTTCTGCCCTCTCCCTTCTATTTAGTCTAGGGCTAATTGTATGCCACTGGGGATAACCAAAGCCGAAACAGGTCTAGCTTATTACCTTGTGAATGGTTCCAAGTCCACAGGTACACCCTGTCTCCATAAATAACCAACTGATTAATCGACCTAGTTAGTCAATTAATACTATAAATATAAGCTTCCAATATTATCAAAATATAAGTATTACCTTTTACACGCCAATATTTAATTGGACGACGTAAATAATATCCATCGTTAGTAGAACACCGCTAAATAGGTTGAGCCCCAGACCAAAAAGACTAGAGGAGAGAAGATAGAACGGCACACCCTGATGAGAACCGAATGAATGGAATAAATGGGAATTACTTCTGATTCTATCTGATATAATAATCAATGAGTTGAAAAAACAAATTTCTTTTTACCCATTCACAATCACAGGAAGCTACTATAATGCATTTTCAAACTCCTCGCTTTCAATATAAGACATTACTCGAAGTCATGTGCGTCTAAAATTATTTCAACCGGAAACTCCGAGAGGTCGAATCCGAGACAAAATTTATCTGACGGTTTGGAAATATCAAGAGCCCAAGTTTGATTCCGCCTTGAACCCAAAGAAGGGGAGGAATAAGCTTTTCCATAGCGATTCCCTGTCACGAAATGGAAATGACAATAAAATCTTACGAGCGTAGTCGAGTTAATGAGCTCCGTTCGTTTAATCGACTGAAATTTGCAATTGAAGGAAAATTCAGCCGACCATCGGAGAAGCTAACTCCCGGTCAGATGAGTTTAGGCCCTTTCACTCTAACTGCAAAAAAACGAACTGTTCTGGTTTTATTATTTTCAATTTTCTCTAGCATTATAATACTTTTTTATTACATTGACGAGCACCCACCTTTTAGTGGTTTTACACTGATCAACCCAAAATTGTACGCCATATACGTTTTATAATTTTTATTATGAAAACGTTTATTATTATTATTATACGACACTAGAAGTAAACAAACTGCTTGGATACGACTTTAAAGTCCACATAGTTTTTCTTTCTCCCACTTATTGTGTCTGTTCAACAACAATTAAGGTAAAGTAAGTTGCAACAGATGTCCTAGAGTCAAGTGGATATCTGATGTTAAACTAAATGGGTTACTGCTGGAAATAAAAAAAACGCTCGGAACACTTTATGCGTATCTGCATCGCATTTGAGGACTAATTTGCATATAGATTTAAAAGCCTCCCTAACGGTACAGTTAAATACCGGCTCTTGGAATTATTGAATACCCACCTAGACTGCATTCGTACCTATCTCACAATCGGCACACTTCAAGGTTGGCTCGCCCCTTTCGTGAAATTGGCTTCTCAGAGCGTCCCCCACCGCAGCCATTACCCTTAGGGTAATTTTGGCTCGCGGGAAATGCCTCGTAAACCGATCTACAACCGGAATTCTATATTTCACCGTGAATTATGTCGCCGGCGCAGAAATATCGGAGGTTTTCAACCGAAACCGGTCGACCGAACTGATTTATCAGAGGGAAAACCTAGACAAGGAATAATTGCCGAGCCCCGAAATAATATATGTTTTCCTGGTTAGGGTGGTCGGGATGGGAATAAACAAGTCTGTCACCTGAACAACGCGTCCCCTCACATAGTCTGTTTTTGTCTCAATTAGAAGGTATATTTATTTTTAAATGGAAAAGTTTGACATTTTTACACTTAGCGTTCTACATGAAATATTACTGAAATTTGTCATCAAACCCTCACTTAAATTCTTGCACTGTTCATATAATAAACAATGATGCAACTACCCTGAAAATGATGATAACAGAATGATCTCATAAAAGGTATGTATTCTAGAAGCCTGTAAACATTAATATGTTACAGGTAGCCCTTCTTTCATAAGAGCATATACCGTCTTGTTGGGAAACAAAAAGTATTTCTTTTTTATATAAATTATGTTCTTTCTTGATCACCCACAGAATGCTATAAAGAAAATAGAAAAAGTGAATAAAAGGACAGGTCAATAGGAATGGTACTGAAACAGTTTCCTAGCTACTTTAGTAATTTAAAGTCTATTTTAGTAGTGTAAAAAAATTATTCCAATTTTAGGGCAATATTTTATCAATCAATAACATGTGGGATATCAATGAAATTTTACAATTATAGGTGATTTGGTTGACATAAGTGACTTTATAATTAAGATTAAAACCGTTAAAACAACGCCTCCATTAGCTCAAGTTTTGTTTCCCAAAGTCTCGAAAAGATATATCAGTGGTTAGTTAAAGCTCCAATTACATTTAATTAGTTCTAAACACGTAAATTTTATACAAAAAAAGTTATTACAGGGTCCAATTCCGAAAAAATCGATCGAATAGAAAGTGGTGTGGGCCGTTGCAAATAAAAAAAAACAAATACGTAATAGGTTTGAAACTCATAAATCTGTCTAAAAATAGGGTAAATAAAAAGAGAATTTTTTTTTACTATACAGAGAATTAATTTCGTGGTATTAATTGGAACAATTAAACTGAGAAAGAGGGTCGGGGGCGAAATATTTGGAGGATTGCGGGGGCCAATGCTGATACAGTGCGGCCCACGACCGGAATTCAATTTTTTAAATTAAAGAAATAAATTCGTGGTTGAAAATTTCAAATATCGTGGCGATGAAAATAATTATATTTATTGAATATATGTATATACGTATGTGCACTTGTGTTAGTGGAACATTTTTATAGGATAAATAAAATAAAGTCAAAATTGTTTTTCCGCTATCCACGTTGGTCCTACCAATTTCGCTCATGTAATCTTGTAACTTGGCATTGCTTAAGAGTCTGTCTCAGGGATCAGTATACAACCAAATAATAAATCAACCACTTTAAAATTTCTAAATAGATATAAATTCTCACCGCAGTAAACGGTAAATATTTTCTTTAATTACCGTTTTTAACCTTTTAATAATTATTGTAACAATAATTACTGTTATTTTGATAATTCTACATTTACTATATTGTCGTATAATAAAATGTACAATGTTGTATGCAGTGTAGCTACAGCAATTTGTTCACCAACTCAGAACGGCACTTTGCTCTTGGAATAAAAAAGAAACAGCAAATCGTTGAAAGGATGTAAACTAAGTCAGTAAGTACATGGTAGGAGGGGTACAGAGTAGTACAACGAGCGGAAATGCGAAGTGACTTCTCTACCAATGGCACTAAGCGAGACAAGTACTTTATATATAAGTAGGACTAATAACGAGTTTCCGCCCGGCGACAAAGAATGCGGCGGTTCCCGTCCGGCTTTTTGACTTTTGAAAAAAAAAGTAACGAGGACTCAAAATCCGTAGCTCCCCTTTTACTCCGCTAGCCCACTCCCGCCGCTTTCTGCCCTCTTTTGTACCATTTTTTTGTAATCTTACTCTCTCCCCCCTATTCGGAAAGCCACAGTTCATATTTAGCTCTCGGTTTTATCTCCCGGTACGGGCCTTTGACAAATTGTTCCATCCGAAATGTGAGCGAGTAAAGAAATAGTACGTTAACATTTCCTCAGCCCTAATATACTGTACTTACATATATTGCAATTAGGAGTAGCACTATATTGTTATAGAAAAACACAACCGGACCTTAATTAGATAACAGCGTAAATAACTGTTATATTAGTGTATTTTCTTAACAATTAGACAAAAATCCACTGGCGAAAAAATTCTGCATGAGACCACTTCCTAGTTCTCACATCTTCAAACAACAATAACATTTAACGACTGAATAAAAAAGGGGCCCGAATAATTTACAACCCATAAATATTCATAGCATTTACTACGGAATGTGAATTTTATTTGACATTAACATATCCTAATAAACGCATAAATTCTCTCAAACTTGCAACTTATGACATAATTTCACAAATAACAATAGCATAATTCATATTGTATTTTAATGTTACATTAATTCCAATATTTTTCAATCTATAAGAATAATGCCAATGCGATTTAAAACCATTGTGCCGATGTACGACCGCCCTTTCTCCTAGTAGAAGAGAAGTAAATTTGTAAATTCAAGCGGGCAAACTCACAGCTCGAATACATAATGGAATTCGCCTACGCTCAAGCCAAGATTATGGTCTTTGTTGTAGACGTGTCTTCGGGGCGGCATAAACTTTTCAGAAAACTTTCTTGGCTCAATTTCCAATGTCCGGCCGAAGGACTTTGTCTAGTTTTTATTGGGCCCGTATTTATGGGCAAAGAGGCGCTCTCTCGGCGAGGGAAATATCCGTCCCTCGTGGGAATCGACTGGCGTAGGAGAAAAAAAGAAGAAGATTTGTTTAGCGTCGGCAGGGCTAGCGGGGCTGTGTGAATCCGAGGCCTATCGACCATTAGTTTTTCAAGTATTAATATTCAATATGCGACTCCGATCGGAACACGGGGGATCTCGGAAGAGGACTAGAAATAAGCCGGAGGGACGTCTGCATTCGAATTAGCTACAGGTCCTGTGAGAAACTGAACACGGGGCACAGAGAAAGAGATAAGGGGTGTGAACTGAACTGAATTCATTCATTTTATCTCGCCACTTCTTCATTATCCTTTTGTTCTGTTTATGTATCATCACATTTAACACATCACAACATTCAAATTCCAGCGGACATTAAAATGCTGACATACCCGAAATCCTTGAAGACACACCAGTCATTAAAGAAAAAATTTACAATAGTAAGCAGGATCCTCTTTTCTGTAGTGTAACAACTCAAAAAAATTCCAGATGCAGTAGTCTGGTAGACGTTAACTTGGTATTCCACATTAAAAAAGAGGTGTGAATAACTTGGCTCGGACAAATTATCCCTTTTAATCGCGATGACCGTGAAAAACAGTGAGGCCAATGCTAAGATGAGATTTGATGGGCTGAACAGTGGCCGACTCTGTCTGCGGGGGTTTAGCGACAGACACACAAAAAAGGACAATTTAAATCATAACCAACTTCTTTTAAGGGACACCGAACTTTGGGTCTTATACTCGCACTTCTGCTCCTCGCTCAATATTCATGAGTTCTGTTTTATCTACCTGAAAGTTTCAAATTACATTTAGGATTTGCCAGGAAACCCCCGAGGCATTTGACCAGCAGACATTTCTACACGTATATAAGATAAATGATAGCCGCGAGGATAAAATAAATAATACACGAAACTAACGCGATGCAGGACGTCGGTACATTTGATCGACAAGCCTATAATCTGTGCGTACACAGAAATCCCACGCTCCTTTCTACAGATATAAGCCGAAGTTTACCTTCGAGTTAGGTGACGCAATTGCTAAGTGGAAATATTATTACCTGTTCTTGGACGCCCACGCCGGTCTAAAATTACGTTCGGCTACGTCCGTCCCTTCCCCCCTTCCTGTCAGATTTTAATGAATGAAAATCATTTTCAGTCGGCGCAGTCACGCCCGTGGGGCCTACGTGGCGGTGGTCGAGATACGTGATAAGAAATTTGATAACCGGCCGCGGTGATTACCGATGACCAGCAGGAAGTTGAACGCCCAGTCTGAATCCCGCGCACATACCACGGACTCCGGGGTACTGTCACCCTCCCAATCAATAATCACCTCCCGTTTCAATAAATTTTAAATTTGAAGTGATTACGAGTCAGTCTCAAATGACTCTCTATAGAAACCCCTAGAAAGTGGAACATAACATTCATAACTTTTTGGTTTTAATCAGATCTTGAGGGGTTTGACCGTAAGTGAATATGATGTGTGTTTTACCTGATTATTTTTTAATCTCATATAGCGCAATTGGTAACTGAAAGTTGAAAAGTTATTAATAGTGACTGATTTAATTTACGGTAGTTCGTTTAATTCCTTGACACTCGAATGACCAGAAAAGCAATTTCAAAACTTCCGCCGCGTCTATGATAGCCTTATAAGTAAAAAAGAAATCGGCCAACGTCGGAATTTGGCATATTTTCTCCGTCAGATAAGCATAGTAAACATTCGATATAATCTTATTATCCAATCCGATCTTCTTATCTGGCCTAAATCTTAGTTCGTGATTTGGGGCCGCGCTCTATTCACAACGGTCACGGTGGTTTTGTCAAAGAGCGCTCTAACCTAATTTTTCAAATTGGTTTGGTTGTATTGTTGATATGTATTTGGTAGGAAAATAACTACAATAGAATTGCAATAATTTACAATCTTATACCAAGTGTCACTTTTTAACAAGATCATTAGATATTATTTTGTCTTAAACGCTCGGGTTTTTGTTAGAAATCCATCTCTACACTACGGAGATAACCCTTTTTATATATACCAAGCAGTAGGATAAGTACCAACGAGGAGGGGGCCCATTTTAGAAAGTACGACTCCTCGTGACGTCCCCATCAGATTACGATTCACTTTAAATAAACACAAGATAGACGGAATTAAAAATTCAATTAGGTCTATTATTAGGTTTAATAGAAAAATTGGAGAGGGTAGTTTATTATCTGAGCGGTGTAATGCGGCCCCGGGCCGGTAGATGGGACGGGGGCGATAACAAAAAAAGAAAAAAAGCCCAGAAATAGTACGGTGAGGGCCGGAGATCGAAAAAGGGGCCTAGTTGGCTATGGGAGAGGGCTGGAAGACACGGTAAAGGGATCCGCGTTATCGGATCTGTTCCTCAAAGTGGGCTCTAATTAATAATACATCGAAGTGCTTTTTTTTTGTCCTTTATCTAGGGAGAAAGCAGTGGGCAGGCTAGAGCTAGACCGTGTTTATACACATACAGACTCCTTACATTATGTAAATTGTGAACAAGCTCTCGTTCTCTCCCTCTCTAGCATTGTTCGGTAGGGTTCAATTAAACGGCGGTCGGCAGTTGTAAAAAAAGGAAAGGATTAACTGCATTGTTGGAAAACAACTAACTGCACTTTTGCATTTCTCAGTTAGTTATGTTTCTTATGCACGCAATAGGGATATTCCCAACCACAAATAAGTATCTTAAATTAAATCAAAATAATATGATTTAAAATAAATTTATAATTTACAGATATTTATCAATGTATCTTTATCGCATGTCGGTGCATTGAAATAATTTAAAGTATTATTATTACGAAACAAAACTTCTTACCGATAATTTAAGTAAGAACTTGATTGGTCAGAAACCAGGCGAAGTTATCACGCCGAATTATAGTTGGTACGATAATAAAAGCCGGTGTGACGGGAAGGCGGCTAAATGAGGTCCAGCCGGCCCAGACAGCTGGACGCCCCAACAGTTCGTTTCCCGCCGACCGAACCAATATCTACGGACCGCCGTTTTTATACTCCTGTTTCCATTTTTCTTCCCGCAACAGGCCACTTATCCTAATCTGCCGGAAGCCCGGACTCTTGAACGATCGCCGTACGACCGCAGGCTCTCGAGGCACCGTGAAATAGACCGGAACAAAACCGGGTGATGAGCGAACTAAACTTACGATAGAACTAGTCGAAACCCTGTTGAAATACGAGGCTGGTATATTACGATACCTGGGAGGAAAAACACGCGGAAACCTGCAATTATAATTAATTGCATTTATAATTAATAATGAATATAATTTATAATATAAAAAGAAATCACTAATGTGTTATCCTAGGCAAAACAGAGTTTTTTTATTCCCTCGTTTCACCCCGAACTCAATGAGTGAGTCAGTGCGCGGCAAATCAGTGACGTCAAATGTGGATTATTTAACAATTTTTTTCCACAAAAGGCGATGACTCAGATCGGAAACAAACAAACAATGATTCATTTTTAATTATTGTCCATCGTTGTTGCTGCTATTGAGACGAACTAAAATTTGAATTGATTCCTGCCAATTAAAATCAATTTCACTTGCGGCCGCTATTAGTGTAAAGAGATTCGTCCTTTCGCGAGGGTATCTTGGATCTTTTACAGAATGATCGGAAGTTCCTTCACAAACAAGGAAGATGTATTCAGGGCGCTAAAGAAAATATATTGGATATTAATGTCAGGCTGAGGTTAACTAATCATTCGTTGGGTTAGGTTCTAAAATTCCCCGCTAATTTAATGAAGATGGCGAAAAAACGAAACCGGTCTATCACAATCTATATGGGCGAATGGAACAGGAGCTCACAAGCTTCATGAAATTAATTTCAGCGTGGCAAATTCGATTTTAATACAGAAATAAAATTTTTCTAGCCAGACCATTACTGGCAATGGTCTGTTAATTGTATATCCTCGTATAGGAGTTCCCTCATGAGTAACAAATGCGAATTTTGTCTTACGAACCCGTTTCGTAGTCGGCCATAATCGGGCGCTGTGAAACAGAGTTGGCTCATAAGGGAGATGCTGGAGAGGTAAACGGTGAAAACTCAGTACACCATCCGTTGTCCATATGAGGAGGACAATCTGATCCCGTTCACATCCCAAGCTACTTTCTATCCGAGGCAAAGGGAAAACGGCGGTCAGGATAACATGAATTAAACATTCAGCAAGAGCTGTTAAAAATTCTACTCCTTAACGAATCCATAATCGACGAGCTGGTCCTAATAGGAAGAGAACGTTTCGGATGTAACCAAACGAATTCAATTACCTGGGAGATACGATTTCAATGAACGTAATAACAATATCTTGTGAACGGATCACTATGAAATTCAGTTTAAACATATTATTTTACGACCAGAACATAAGCATACGAATAAGATAATAATGCAACTATTTATTAGGCAGCTAATCTAGTGACGGAACGCTACTCCCGATAATGAGAAACCAAAACCGGTTTAGTAAAACATAAGCGAGTGGAGACAGGAGATTGCACACCCTCGCAGACGATCTGTTTGTTTTCTGTTATTAATATAAATTAAAAAAATACGGGAAATAATTTCCAGGATTCCAAGAAAAATCTGTCACGTGAAAAATATATGTCACGACTTCAGTCTCGTTGTTCAGAGGGAAACGTAGTATATGAACCAGGATACAGTTGCTGTATTTCCCGTGTCAGTAACAGGTAGTGTATTTTATGGATATAAAAGTTTCCATCTGTCTCTCTAAAGTTAAATGGATTCGTTTGTGCCGGCTCCGTTGCCGCCGTGACGTATGACAAAGCGGAATCAACTCCGCTTGCGTCTGGCGGAAAAGTAATATCGCTGGGAGAACAAAACTTTATCAGTCTGTTTTTGTATCGATTAATGTTTGTGTGGACTGTTCCGTTGCGCCGTCCTATCATCATCAGTACTGAAGATTTCAAGCTTATCTCAAGGAAGTATGGGAAATTGTTAAAGGCACATTAAAGGGGCGGTTAAGGGGTCCGTAATCGTAGATCGGAAGATATACCCTTTTGTGACCAGTTATCTGACGATATCCCGGCAATATGATAATCACAAGGAAACCGAAGGTGGGATTTAAAAAGTGATAGAAATAAACGTCTACAATTTAAGGACGTAAATCTCGGCTCGGGTGCCTTACGAAGAGAGTTTTTTGTCGGTCAGCATCGATTCATCAATGTATTTTCTTTCTTAGGGGTCTCTCAAAACAATATTTTTTTTACTCGAAGTAATTTATCGGTTTCTGGTAAAGCTCATACAAGAGTGAAAGGGGCCCGAACAAAGACCTGGGTAAGAAGAAATCGTATAAATAAACAGTAAGGCTTCGGTAACTGCGCTCTCCACAGTGAACAACTCCCGGCTCTTAACCAGGCAACCAGGATACATCCGGTAATACTTCAGCTACCCAATTTAACTGTGTCCTGGACAGCTCGGATGAGGGTTTTCAACATTTTGTACCTCCTAGGAGCCAGAAAACACGGTATCTCATTACAATTTGAGCAGTTTGAATGTTACATTTAGTAAGCACGAGGGGAACGCGTGGGAAAATAAACTAGAAAATATGTTTTCTAGTCTAGAAATATGTGCAGTAAAATATGTTTAGGGCTGCAGGAAAACAAATAATATCCCCACTTTATTATTTAACCCAATATAAATAAAACGGCTGCCCGGAAGAGGGGAGTGGAAACTCGTATAAATTAAAATAACAATTTCGACCGATAATCAGCACTAAAGAGGGAAAAGCGGACAAACAATTTACGCTCGGCTGGACTAATATTAATCACAGACTTGCCGGCACCGCCGCGGAATCGGATTGCCGGAAGAAAATCCAAATTGGCTTAAATGTAAACCGAGGAAAGAGGTAGGTAAATAGATCTGTCGAGACGGCAGGGGCTGTCCGGAGAAATCGTGGTTGAAATTCTCTTCGCGAAATGTTTACCGCAGTGAAATACAGTTCTAGAATCGAACCAATTGGAAAAATGAATATTCTTGAGCGAAGATAGAGTTTATATGGTTTGTTCAACACTGCTAAAACCACAAATTGAATTAGCTAGCGCCAATAATTCAACTATCCAAATTAAATTCTTAATTTTTAATGTTGAAAACAATCGATATAAAAAAATTAACTTTCTACAATTGTACTCATAACTGTAAAGGTTGATTTTACATTTAATATAAAAGAAAAAATTATGTTACAGTTTAAAATTAATATAAGTATCTTCGACTTTTGCTCTTTCTGTTCGAATGGCACAATTATTCAGCACGGTGACATAGATAGGGATGAACGTTTAAACGTTTAACGGGCGTCTAAATTGACCTATTGTCGTCTAATCTAACCCGAGATTAGACGAAAGAATACTGTATAGGATTTTATGGGCTTACCATGACGTTGCCGACGGTAGAACAACGGGACTCTTCGGCTATGTTCGGCATTCAATACTCGCTGGCTAAGACTACTAAGACGGGCGAAGAGACATGAATCAATGGCGGTAATGGTCGAGTGAGTATGCTCAATGTATTAATGGGCTGGCCCCTTAAAGGCCGGCATCACAACACTTTACCGACAAATGGCTCCCGGGGGGGGGATTTACGACCCCGAATATAATTTGGTTTTTATTAGGACTCGGGGAGGTTTCAGGATGATTATAAATTATCGCTATTGGTAGTCGGACTACGGAGCTCCGGCACTTTCTCCGCGGCACGAGCGATCGGTGAAAGTGTCCCGGGGTCGATAAAGTCGGGTTAGGGTTCGAAAAGTGGCCCGTTAATTGTTCGACTATGAATGGGGAGGACGCATAACTGCCTGGAGTATTAACGGCATGATGAGTTATGACAACATTCCGGCTACAGCCTACAGTTTATTCCTTAACAAATTCTCATATTCTAAAGAGCATTTCCAATAGTGTACATTTAATTAGGCAGAATATCCACATTCATATTACCCAATTTAATACATAATTTTAATTTCAAATTTAAATAAATAACAAAATGAAATTCATATCTGTTCCTGTTTTAAAGTCAATTTCTTTAAGAGTTATTGCCTTGGATGAATCACTCTAAGCTTCCCTTCAACTATTCTGATTTATAGTATGTCTTAATATAAGATCCGCCAAGACCCCTTGCGGTGGCTCAAAGGTAAAGCCAAAACCAGAGCACATCCCTGATTAATAATGATCACAATGCACATACGATGATCAAACACTCCTGCCATAATTTATTTAGAATTTCCTTTATAGCGTATTCTCGCATCAGAATGAAATGGATTCCAAATAATTAAAGGTGTTACACAGGTGTATGAGATAGTACACAAGACGATATTAGTATTAGAACATGAACAAAAAACAAAATGAAAAGCTGTAATGGGCCTACAGGACGTATCTCTTTTCAGACGTTTCGATCCGTAGCCTGGATTGCCGCCTAATCACTGGCAACTACGAAATTCCCTTTCAATTGCTCCACGTAGAGAACCTACTTTCATTACGTAGTGTAATCATCTCTCCACTTGTATTGAGAGCGGTGGCCTTATATCTACACTTTTTAATGGGAACCAATGATTTCTACTACCAAAGTGAATTCCAGCGGGTACACAGGAAATATGGAGCGCCTACAGTAACAGTTGCAAATTTAAACAATGGACAATGTTTCGACATAAATAATATTGGAAAAGGCAAATTTAGTCGTCTAATTTATTAGAGAAGGCACGCTATTAGGAGTGGAGTTTCATTCAACACGCTACAGAAAGAAATACTATTCTACCGCTTGACGTACTCACACGGAGAGCGGAACTGAAACTACACAGTCGACACAGACTTTCCCGCTTCTGTGGCCCAACATAAATATTATGCGATGAGACGTATATTCCGGGGTCGTTAGATATTCGTGACTCAGAGTCGTGTCGTTAACGACAGACTTTCCGACGCTTTGATTGTCGGTAAACAGGCCCCGAGCTCGTCAAACCGGCGTTAAAATCCGGGAGCATGGGGCCTGAAGGGGGGAAGGGGGGAAGCGCCTACTCCAAGTAGTTTATTGGTCCAGGGGCCCGAATAACAGACACGGAGAGAGGCCCGATCTCTATTTCTGGACTTCCAGACGTGGGCGCCTAGACCCACCATTACCGACTAACACCAAAACCTACAGGAATGCGCTTAGTATTTTCCACCTTGGCTATTATCCCTCCAACTTCCATCTTTGGATAATCCGAGTATACGGATAAGGTCAATAATAAAATATTTCTTTCAGGGTGCGCAGTTCCTATTTACGCTGGAGTGCCCCAAGAAAGTATACTCATTTTCCGATACCCATGCCATCCTTTCATCAGATCCAAGTCCCACTCAAGAAAACCTGGGCCACTATGTCGACAAATGACTGACGTGGAAGCCCGATATAAGGCTAAAAAGACAGGAGGTCAACAGACGCTAAACACGACCATCATAAGGTAGTACAAAGTACAATGTCATGGTCGCTAGTGGTTTTAAAAACTGACAATATTCATTGAATTAAGCATAAAGATAAATTAAAGTATCTCACTTACAGATAACGGTTTGTAAATTACAGAAGCAATCGAATGAGTTGAAGTAAGTTACCTGAAAGTAATCTACGGTCGAAAAGGAGATATTTTCACAAAGGGGTAAGGCTCAATAACGTCAAACAATCGAGGATTCCCTCAACGTGTCGGGAGTTTAAAAATATACAGGGGAAAGTAAAGTGTGTTGTGGCTGTGTATGTTGACCCAAACCATTAGCATTACCGATGTTAATTTTATTCCAATTCTTTGACGCTCTTCTTTCAACCGTCCACAGGCCTCTACCCCAGAGACTCGCCCATTGAGTTAGTTATATAAATTCCTATAGGAGTTCCTTTTTACAATGCAGGTTAAAATAATATTCAAGGACAGTAGCTCGGGTTAATTTTATTTATATATATCGTCACCTTTTTATTTATTTATTAAGTCAAAGCGGAAGTGGTCAATACCGAGCTCATACCGAGCGACTTCTTGAGAACCTCGCTCACCTCATAAGCTCCCAGGTACAGGCAGGCTAAACCATCATTCTTCTCCGATAAACATTTTTTTATTTGATTTATAAAGCGCAATTGTGCACAACATAACATTTATTATACGATAGTGACTTGCGTTTGTTGTTGGGCGGTTGAGACGAAATGATAGGGGCGGCCAGCAAGTCCGAATTGGAGGATACGTCAGTATGATATATGGAAATCAATTTCGGAGTCTCACAATCTATAACGATCGGCCGTAAACAATTACCATCCGAGGCGCCCGGGAAGTGGCGTACGAAATCTACAATGGCATTGCGAGGCCAGTCAATGCCTCGACAGTGATACCCAGACCCCGGGGCGGTTCCTAGAGTAGGCGCAGCAATGAAGGCGGGACATATAGGGCGGATTCGATTGTCGGTTAACGGACGACGGAGGCGATTTGTATCTGAGTTCTGAACCTGGAGATAACGATCTGAATTTCTCGATACTTCCAACGGCCATTGTTGTCCGGCCTTCGCGTAGTTCCCGCCCAAGCGCGGAACACCCGTTCCACCGGCCCGCGTAACGAACCTGCCCGTCGAAAATATAAGCCCGGCCAATATAAAAGGCCCCCGTATCGTAATGGAGAAACGTGATCGATGCCATATTTTATTTTTTGTATGCACGTCCGGATGATGTAAGCCGAAAATCGAACGCTCAAGGACCGACCATTGAAACGGAATTGCGCGTTTGCGATTACATCTATGTACATTAATGAAAATATCCCGGCTATATTTTTTTTACTTAAATAAAAAAAAATAAAAATTTCTCAAGACGAGGATCCCCAAGTGGGGAAAAAAATGAATAACTCGGGGGTGATGAAAGCTCAATAAACACTAAAAATAAAACTTAGACAACTGCCCCAATTTTTATATTGTTGCATCAAAAATGAAACAGCATAATTTCACCAAAACCCGAAGTGTACAGTGGAATTTTATTAATATTCCACTATCTATTATTTTTTAAGTTCATGTAGCATATTTTGTAATTGTATTACTATTCATATCCTCATACGGATGGATTAGTAAACCATTTTTAATTTATATTCTCTTTTATTTTCCTCCTTTTAACTTGATGGGGCGTTCGCCCCCTAGTTACTACGTGAAATATAACGTCAGATCGTCGGCATAAGAAGGTTAATATTTAGCTACCCGACACAAATAACAAACCGCTTTTATAGTTAATTTAAATTTTTCTTCTGAAATGTCACAACTAATACCGTCATAGGTCATTCAAACATGAAATGTCGTGACTTTTCGATATACTGAAATCGTTTCAATGTGTCGCAACATGTTTATTTCCTGTAATTTTTACCTCCAATAATACCAGAAAAAACTCTTATTATATTAAAAATTTATATTAAATTAAAATAACTTTTTTATTCACTGATTTACATTGCCCAAACTCATTTCATTACCTGGTGGACCAAATGAATTTCTTACGAAACCAATAATGCAGTAGATATTATTCATTCAGGGGAATGTCGAGCATGTTCAATACATTAATTCGTGTTACTCTAAAATAATCTCTTCCCCAATAAAATATATTTTGGGACCACAGGGCTTTATTAAAAATACAGATCGTTGAGACAGAGCAGGTAAGTGTCAACGGACCCGCGGCAACTGGGTACCTGGGCCTGAATGGTGCAGGTCTGAAAACAACCATTGTTAAGAAAACAGAGGGATCGATGTGGGGATCCGTTCGTTTGTTTCAGCCGGTTGTCCAGCTGTCTAGCTGTCTGTTTCCGACAGCGTGAGTCCCTCTGGCCAGGGAATTACAGCGACACCTCGTTAGGCCACCGCAGCCCACGCCATCCTCCATATGCCCGGGTATTAACGCTGGATTGTCGGAGAAACGCTTCCACAGAGACGGCGACGTTGATTCAGCACAACCTCCAACCGCGATTGTCACGATTTCCGGTTTTAGACATCCTACTGACAACGTGTCGATAGCAGTGTTCAGATTAAATATAATAAATTTTATAATGTTTTGTATGGAGTAATCCAAAAAATATTTGAATTGAAATCTTCAATTCAAAGAAAATTTGGTCCGGATACGAACCCGGGGGGAGGGTCTAACCATTAAGATGGAGGTTGCACAACAGGTTTTTTGACGTTGACAATGACATGCGAAATTACCTCACTAATTTACTAAAGGAATGTTATTGACGATGCTGAGAATGGAGGCAAAGATAGTGTGGCAATAGTGATGATATTCCAAACCGAGACGGTCCCGTCAGCACATATGTTAAGGAAAAAAATACATAACACTGTTCCAATTTCTGCCCTTGAAATAAAACGCCTCGAAAATAATTCTAACATCTGGCATGGTGGCAAAGATATATGCCATTCTGACATTTCACATTTTTTTTTGGCTGGAAATCCCCCGAACATTCCACTCGAACTTAAGAAATTCAAACGGTGAGGAAGCATCACCTAAAAAAGGAGACTGACGCTCATTTGTTTATATTTTAACTGGAAAATCGAAGCCCCTTAGAAATGCGCATGACTAAAATAGGACTTATTTATAAAACAACACCTGAGCTTAAATTTTCAAGCGGTCGTTTATTTACTGACACAGGGCCGAATACTGAATACTAATATGGAACTCTCCTTATCCAGGTCCGAGACGAACTAAATTACAGTTACATTTCCCAACCGGGAGAATCAGTCCACACGGTTTAATCTCAGACTCAGATGAATGAGTTAACTGTACAGTAAGAATACTTCAAATGTCCTTTAATGATATCAAATTCTACGTGCCTTAATATTTTCAATTTTATCGACATTACTATGCATTAAAACCTGTCGGTTTTAGATTCGTTTCATTTAATTATCCAAGTTCGCCAGGGTAAAAATAAACCCTTTAGGCTAAACAATAACTAAAATTGCTTTCTGGTGTTGTTGACAATGGGTAACCGACTGAAAACTGATACGATCGTAGTTTTCTGAGGGACACCGGAGTGACAACGCAGACCCAGAAGTCAATATTTGAAAAGGACAGGAGCGGCCTCCGCTCAAATAAGTAGGTTCATCCAAGAGGGTCCAGACCTAGCCATTTTTCTACCTTTCAATATCAACCTTTGGGTTGATATTTTGTTAAATTATAAATAATTAACCATTAGTAATATACACTAAATTTAATGAATCTATTGCACGTAGTATAAAATCTATGTTGGGATTATTGTACTATTATAAATTTAATTGTAACCAGTAGTGATATGTGCTCGGACATTTTAATAAACAATGTGTTTTTAATATTTTCTTCGTTCTTGCGCAACCATAAATATTTATACAGAACACGCTATATGAAATTTGGGTTTAAAAATAAGTACCGTAACAAGAAAACAATCTATCAGATGTTCAATTTGCTGCTAGCTTTTCCCCTGAGTCCCGAGAAGGGGAAATATTCGTTTCCCTACAACCGGCAGAAGCGGTTACAAAATGTCGCCCATTCGTCACGGAGAAGAAAAATAAGATAAAACATCAAGACATAATATTATGAGAAGCTTGAATATATAAACATTTAAATTATAAAGAGAACTAGGTAAATAGTTAGTTCCTGCATTGTATTTGAAGATATATAACTTGGGCGTCTTCCAAGTGCAAAGACTTTTAAAGAGCGACGTAATGAATGTTGAACTTATAGAACGTATTATTTCACCATAATGAGTAATTAGTTCGAATTTTGTGAAACATCGAATTAATACTTATGCTATAGTTATTTTAACCTATGCAAGGGATCATTAAAGTATTTTGCCTTCAATCAAATTGAACGCAAAACCAAGAAAGCGAATGACGAAGAAGTCGCATAACAGCCGGTTTAACTGGAGCGATCATCAATTTTCAATACCCATTTAACATTTTGAGAGAGTTTCCGCAACTTTCCCTTATCTACCTGTTTACACACTGCGCGTTTTTTCAGTTTACAACATCGGGTAAAATTGGCACCAAAATTCAATTTTCGCGACGAAAAGGGAGGCTATCCCACTTTCTATTGTTGATTGTATATTAAGAATACACCCCCCCCTCCGCATAAATGCCTTTTCAAAAACGTTAGCAGCATGATAGCGAATGAAATACGGTATCTTTAAATTATAAAATAACAGATTATTACTTATGAAAATACCAAATTCGCTAAATTGAGAATATATTATTCGGGCAAGTTTCATGCAACTCCCACCATCAGCTGAGAAGACGATAGCCGGAATGCAGTTTTAAAGCTGGACGAATTTAGAGTTATAGCCCGCCCATACTAAAGATAGAAAACGTTATAACAGGAGCCCCAGTTTTCTGGTGCTAACAGCATGTTAGATCGTAGACTATCTCAGTTTTGGCGTTCCATGAGAGATGAATTAAATTATTATGAGCCAAGTGCATTCTGTATGAACTCGGCAAAAAATATTAAGAAACAAATAAAATATCAATCTTCAATAAATTGATCCTTATGCGTGATCCTTATAAAGCACAACTGTTGCCCTGAACCTATACGATGAATGTAACTATCCCTTAAACTAGGAATAATGAATTCGAATAGGGATGGGAAATGTCGTGGTATAGGGTGTAGTGGATTTTACAACAACAATACGATAATCAGACGGTGAACAGGATTCATGCTCCTAATGAATTATGATTTGCCAGCGGCACCCAATCGAATGTTCCCCCAACACCTGACTCCTAGATAATAGACAATGGGCGGGCCCCATCCTCTATACACGCCCGCTTTGACAATCGCTCTACGCCCAAACCGCTAATGGAAGATTCCCATAGGCATTAGCCTTCTCCATCACTGCGATATTCTCGGAGGCACGTCAACTTCTGAAACGCCGAGGGGTATATGACATTTTACGCATAATACAAAATACTATTCTATAATAAATATAGCTTTCAAATGTTCCATTTATAAATTTACATTTTTATGTAACAAATGGAATTACACATTTAGTATTAATTTTTGTATTAATTACCCTAATAATTAATTTAGAACTATGGCTACGTCCTAATGCTACAATTGGTGAACTGTCCTTCCATGATATCCAGGAGTAATTGTTCTTCCTGTCCACCTTCAATTCTAATGCATCATTAAAAAAACAATTAATAAAGCGTCAACGCAGAGATTGGACAGTTGGTATTCTCAAATGTGTTTCGTTTAAAATCTGGCTATTAACGAAGACTGTAGTTTCAGCAAACAATTAAATTACAAATTTTATCTTCACACATTTCTTCGTTATATGTTATATCTTCTACGCGTAATTACATAACTGCTATCTCGACACCACAATATATTCAGTATATTCATTAATTGTCCGTACAAGAATTGTGTCCTGGTTTTAACCAATCCTGCATTCTAACGGAGAAAAGAGTTTCGACACATGCAATGAAATTTGCACAAACGTTTTGCGAAACAGTACACACATAGTGTATTGAGGATCTAAAAAAGACTACATCGGTTCGGAACAATGTTTAAAATTTATTTCCAGTCGTGTTAAAGAAACCAATATAGATATACAGTCGAGATTGGACGTGTGACAAATGCAGGTCATTCTCGTAAAGAACCCATTTCGGATCTTAATACCTGAGTCGGGAGGGAGGGTCCCCCATTTGTAACTGGATATCGATACCGTAGAAGAATTTAAATATACAACAATGGAATAACGGTGCAGCGGACAGTAGGGACACTCTTTCAAGCGACCGTATTAACATATCACTTTAGATGCAGTTGAGATAGCCTGCGGTCGAGGGGGCATAAATCACTTAAATATGAATCCCAGGAGCGGAGGGCCTTAGAACAATGATGACTGTTTCAGAACGATTGAATCGTTAGGCTGCAGGCTTCCGACCATAAATCATGCGGTAATTAATATTCAAGCGCACTACCGGCATTATGCACTTGGGCCAGGATGAAATAAAAAAGCGGAAGGCGTAGAAATATATAGGAATTAATAATATTGCCTCCGGACGTGGGGTTGGGAAAGTTTTAGTGACAGCTCAGGGGGTTGACCCCCACTGGTAACCGACATGAGTGGGCGCCGTACTAATTACCAACGGGTTGCTACTGAAGAGGGCCGAAATCGGTTCAGCACAATACCGTATGGGCGGGTTCAGAGGATCATTATGTAAGTTATCATGAAGTTCCAGAACATTTCTGGAGTTATTCGGACCGGCTAATTCGGATTTACAATGTTAAGTGGGATGTCGATTTATGTCGGACCCGAATATCGGCAAAGAATTGAAGTCTATTGAAGGCCAAATGGCACAATGCAGGTGGCGGAAATTCTGATGATTGCCAGACGTCAGTAGTGGAATATAAATGGTGATAACCGATAAATTAAATGTGGGACGTCGAAAGGTTGCGCAATTGGACAGAAGAAGACGTTTTTACGTTGAACATGTTGCGACAGAGGAACACTATGGCGTTCCACGAAACTGATACCCAATCATGGTGGAATAGTAATGAGCAGGTTCTCGTGTGAGGATTACAGACTCGTGTAAATGTAAAGCTGAAAATTATTCAGATTCAAAGCAGAAGGAAAGACCCTAGCTTTCAAGGAGGAAGCTAACAAATTGCGACCGTTTTCGAACATCAACGGAACATTTATTGCCGGCATTTATTATCCCGGGCAAGGGTCCTAAGTGAAAGCCTAGACCCGCACGACTAGTTGGACTAAATCTGAGTCACTTTAGTATAAAATATTTACGTAATATTTTAAGAATGTCGCAGTAACTGTTTTACAATGATTGAAAATTAGCATTAAATAAATTTTTCGACTCACAATTTTGTTCATTTAGGTAATATAACGAGCCAAGTGTTGTTCTTGTTCTCAAAAGATTGAGAGGAATTAAGTCATTTTCACAATACAAAACTTGTCCTATCGAAAGGTTTGGCCTGTTATAACATAGGTATAAACATTATACTTCATACTTTCACAAGTTACAATTTCAATTATCCCAAAAGAATTTTATTGAGCTCGAATTACACTAAAGATGACGTACCGTGTCCCAGAAAAAACCCCAATACCTTTTGGAATATTCAGGTTACGACTTTTAGGTTATTAAAAATCTTTTTTAACCCAACTTTATAAAATTTTAAAATATAAAACACGGTGCGTTTAAGAGTCTAGTCTCCGTAGCGAAGTTTGTTCACCTTCATTTCTTCCAATACTTGTTTGGTATTCTCAATGAGGTAAAAAATTTAGTTTTACATTTTTAAACAGGGGTCGGTATGAGTTCGGATCGCAGGTATTCAGTCTTCTCTCTCTTCCCTCGTCGAAGACTTCCTCAAATTAACAAAGTTTTTCATCACCGTGAGATGGGCCCCGGCGGTGATAAACTTTTGCTATTACGGATCCGGCAACTTCATTCATTATTTCAAGCGGGAAGGCTCGCAACGAGCCCTGTCCGTTTTGTTCTTTGAGCGGAAACAGAAATTGAATGAAAACAGTTGTGTCCTAACGGTAGGCGAAATTAGCATTAGAGGTGTGGGCTTGCTTAATATATATTTAAACAAACGGTAGGTTGAAACTGGCGACTGTGGACGGCGCTTACGTAATACCCCCCTTCAGGACCGCCTCCCTTCGTCGGACAAAGCTAATATACATATCACAATCAATAGGAAATTCATTGAAATTACATTTTATTTATTTATATAAAGCTGGCGTTATTTCAAAGGAATGCGAATATGATCAATTGTTCAAAAATATTCTTTACCTTAATTTAAACTGAAACATTATACGTATAATAAGTATAATGAAGCAACAGCTTCAGATTCATTACAACTAAATTATCAACTCTTTCTTACGTACAGAATAACAATATTGTTATTTTAAAATTTAATATTTTTCTCCCACCTTATTTCGCACTGCAACACAAACGCGGTCATGCATAGGCCCACAACTTCAAATACAAATACGGACAAAACTAAGGCATTTTTTAACCACTCCTACGTCCTATCTGAAATTCGAGGTTTTCACGAACACGCGAATTCCCCCAAGTGCCATTATAGGAAGGTGAACAGAAAAGTAAAAGTTTTTTTTTTGCCAGTACAATACTCAGCAAGGCAATTCGAAACAGTACAGACCAATTTTGAACGTCGGGCCTTGAATCGTATTCGTCAAGGTTCTATCTTGACAATGAGTCAGTGATCAAAAAATGTTTCGTGGGTGGATTTTTTTTTTATTTCTTTACTATCCCGTTTTCGTTTATTGCGATCGCAGCTCATAAAAACTACAAATAGGAAATTAATAACGGTAGCAGACAGAACTTTCTCATACCTATCGCACCACCGAATTCAGGGGATCCGCTGCTCTAATATTATTTTTAACTATCGCCTTGCTACTTGGCATGTCATGGTGAAGTCACTCTATTGTTTGTGGCAACAGGCAAAATGTAAATATTCGGTCATCTCAAAGGCGTGAATTAATGACGGGGGTGAAGCGGCATCAAGTTTTCCTCCAGATCCGATGGTAAACAGTATTACGGGAAGAACAAAAGAGCAGTCGATAATTACAACAGTTTAGGAAATTATTTCCCAGCCATTTTTTAATTATTCAATGTATTCAGAGTACGTTCGGAACTTCTAAAGTCCTTTTAAAGTCTTGAACTCACATAGAAAGATTCAAAAGAATTTAAGTTTGTACATAGGCTGAATGTACTTAGGTTTTATATTGGAATTTCTATATTGGGTATCCAATTATGGGGGAAGCTCAGATACTGACCGCTCCATATACACATACTATAAATGCGACAGTAATTGACACGTCGGCTCATTGTATTACAATAGCCAGAATTGCTGATTGTTAATAGCGCCGATCACGTCCTTAGCGCCCGTTCGGCCGGGAATTTCAATGACAGAATTTAAATCGCTATCGAAAATATGATCTAAATTGAATTATAACGAGGTTTGGAGACAATCTCTAATAAGGATAACTTGCGAATTGTCGCAAATATAAATTGCTATTAATCCAGTTCCAATGAAATTTAATTCCTGCATTTATCAGTTATACTACCCCTCTGAGTATTTGTGTACCGTAGCGAATATATCATATTATATTTACATTCTATGAGATGTTGAAGGCTTTTTCCCTCGTGAGTCTACAACCGGGCTTAAATTATAATACTTTGATTGAAGCACAATACGGGATGAATTTTCTTCGAGAAAACCTCTTCAGACTATTAGATATTAAACTAAGAGGAAGTTTCATTGTCGCGGTAATTGTAATTTCACTATAGCGGTGGTGGTGAGCCGAGTAGAAGGCGGCGACACCCCGGCTGAGAGGTCGTGTAGGATGTGCGAAAATAATTATCGGTATATTAGCATACATTAGTGGCCAACCTGAGGCACTGGGCCGACCTCACTACGACAGGAAATGCACTTTACAAAGGCACAAGAACCGAGCGAGAAAACGAAGTCTAGATTAATCGTCGGTTTAAAACTTAAATGACATTCTTTGCCTCATTGACCCCGGCGACAAAGTGCTCTGACACTATGAACTAATAAATCATTGGAACATCATGTAGAATATAAAAAGGAGCCTCAAGGTTATAGGAAAAATCGACTCGAAACACTGATAACTCCTTAATCTTCCACAGGTGTGACTAAGACTCTTTATCGAAAAATGTTAATTTAAATATTTTGGCTTTCATGTGGTGTACATTAATATAATTATTAATATAAGATTATAAAAAATGTCTAAGATTAAAAAAAATTTAATTTTCTTTATCTACACGCCATAAATCCTCCGTTATTGCACCCCATTTTTAAAACAAAGTGGTTAATTTAGAAATAATAATTTCAGTAGAAATTAATTTTGTATACATAAATAATACTGTAAACATGAGCACAGTACTTACGACAGCGTCGAATGCTCTTTTCTGGTCCTATTGAATAATGTCTGCACACTTACCTGAAACAAAATCATCAAGTTAAATATTTACAGGAGAACAAAAGGTAAATAATTGTATAACATGAAATATCTTTATTAATTATTAAAAATAAATAACTGCTGAACGAATATAAACAATGACATAGAATTGACAGTTTTAGAAAATACAATTTTAAATTATTTATTTTACCTTTTATAAGTTTCAAAATGCAGGTAACTTCATTGGAATAAACAGTGGAAAATATATCGTAATCTTGTTAATTCCGGAATGGAGCACATAAATATCTATGAATATAGATTGATATATTTTACTCCACTGTCAAATTAATATTACTATAGAAAAAAATAAAATGGTCGACACTTCCAGACCTCAGGAATCAGTAAAATATACCGTTCCAAAGCATGTTTCACAACGGGACATGCACCAATTCTACAAGAAATGATTTATATCCAATCCAGGCATTACTATCGATTCTCGCGGATTCATTTTATATCGTAAAATGATTAGTTCACTAAATTACAAGCTAGAAAGGACCCCGGCGACTGCAACGATTCATAAATATTCATATTTAAATAGGCCCGCTCAAAACTCAAGGGAACACCGACCAATCTCTGTTTCTAATCTTTAATCCCGGCGGAGACTCATTAGAGTCTATCCTTTAGAAAATATTTAGAAAAAAAAAGAAGTATAACACAGAAATAATCATAGAAGCGATAGTTCGGGAGCGGAGGCACGAAATTGGTGATTCATTAATATTCATATTACTTCGCCAAGCTGTAGATCCCCGGAAGATAAAAAGAGCCACACAAAAATTTCGGACGTTCTAAAGCGAAATACGATTTTCTTTAACAGGAGTAAAACAGGGGCCGCCTAATTACACAATGTCGTTTTGACGCCGAGAATATTTATTCTGTAAAAATCAATTTTGAGCCGGGATTCAAATTTACGGAGGAGAAATAATGGGAGTCGGTCGGCAGAGTGGAGATCTCAATTTCAGAGCCCGAGTCATCAGAAACGATTCTATTTGCATAGAAATGTTCCGTTGGCTGGATCGACCATAAAACAGAGATCGCAGAAGTTACCATAAAAAAATTATACATTTCTTCTTTTCTTCCTCCTCAATTGAGAACCGTTATTTTTATTATTATTATTAAGAAACCGTAACTATTTCGTAATATTATTGAGGAGGTATTTAACCTACCGGCTACTGTTAGGACGGTTAATGTATGGTTGTGTGATCTAGATAATGATAACTAAAAAACAACAGAAACAATAACAACGAAAATAATTGCCAATCAGACGCAATATTAATGATCAAATAAGTCATTTCCGACAATGCTCTGAAACATTAAGAAATTATACCGTTCTTAGTTTAGAATAAAAAACAAACTTTCATCAGTTGAGAATTGGAACGTATTCACGGCCTGCCAAGTATCCTGAGTTATGGGAAATCGCAAAAACCCGAGATGGGTTCGCTGAAAGAAATTTGCTAACACTTTCCAATTGAGTCTGTTCAGTAGCAATGGTCTATCAGACCTGTCCAAACTTTAGATTTTTTCCATTGATCAGAAAAAGGGCTTTCAGTCGGCAACTACGATCTGCGATAGTAGTGTTTCTTCGAGCAGATACTAAAAGGGTTTCGGATATTTTGCCAACGTTCGGGGAGCGGACATTATACAAGGTAGCTTAAAAATTAGTGAGACTATGTATGTGCAGATTATGCATGTGATTATAGTCTCTCACCAAATATTACTGGCCAGTTAAAAATATGTTTTACTTTCATTCCAGTCGAGTTTAATAGGCACCGGTTTAACAGGAATATGACCTAAGATCGCATAATACCTGTATTTTTTATGAGAATATAATTTGTCAAATATATAAAGCCACTTAAGGGGTCTGCGACGCCAATAAGAACCAAAATTAATTTAATATTCACAGCTTAACACGATTAAAACCTTTTTTAGAAAAAAGCTAACAATTTTTCCATTAAATCTTATAAATATTTTTTATGAATAAATAGTAATTGACAAAAAGAACGTTAAGCATATCTTTTGGGTTCATCAACCAAGGTAGCAGAAGTAGCTGTCATGACAGGTAATACGAATTTGCTGTTGGATTAAACGGAGCGTAAAGACAAGCCCAGGTGGGAACCTGAGCTATGAAATTATCTTAAGCCGCAACCGTATCGTGTTAAATCCATCAACACCTTCATTTAATTCAATTAGACCGAAAGCGTGTTTCAATTACTGAAATATCCGAAGGTGCCGGGATGAACAGTTACAAACATCCGTTTTTACCGTAGCATCTCTCAATGACAAAGACTCTTTACCCATTCTCTTAATACCGTTTCGGTGACGTTAATAATATACGTTCAGAAGGCCTGAATTGAGACTGAATCAACAAATTAATACTGGGAACGTAAATTATAAAACAATGGATAAGAGTAAAGTATGCACTTTACGTCGATAATAAGACATAAATAGTAGATTTTTATTTATGTTTCATACATGCTGTATGTCATTCAAATATATATATCAATGTATTATCACGGGCAAAGGAGGGATAGAATGTCTTATGGGAAGCGGGATTTAAATATAATAACTGAGGATAACTATACTTCCTTTAAATATTCTGGAGAACGTCCATTTAAATTGCGAATCACTGTTATTATAAACTGACTTTTATAAGTTTTTTATCTGTTAGAAAGCATAGTAAGAATCTAAAGATATTAAGATACTGTAGCAAATGTCCAGTCAGTCGAAAGGATGGTCCGTCTTGGTGAAGATTATATAGTCAAAAGTCGTATAGACAAGTCGGGGGACTTTATCGGGACGGTTAGCGCAAATTAAAATTCTTCTCTTGGGCGCCCAATTATCCTTTACGAAACCGACAGGCGAAAACCGGTTTCCATGAAAGAAGAAGTAGAAGAAGCAGAACGAGATGAAAAAAAGAAAATGAAGAGTAACAAACAAAATAAACGAAGCACGGCGGAGACAAAACCGATACGCGGTCCCGTTGTGTTTACGATCGGTTGGACGCGAGGCGCTAATTAAATGTGGGACGGGGTCAAATTCGCATAAGCGCTATCTACTGTCGAAGAAAATACACATAACACGTGGTTCGATACGTCAGTTCGATACCAATTATTATGAGGTCGGTTTATCGAATGAGTCACTGAGCGTAAACGATACCAGAGTGTCTGAAGATTGACTGAAAATCTATATCTTATGAGGCTACCCATAAGTGAACATCTCGCAAAAGATACAAATGTATAACTGGCAATTATTTCAGCTTTAGATAAGGTGATTCTATGTTTATTCGTTTTCAGTTCCTTGTTTGAATCCCCCTATTCTAGACTGGTCAAATCGTTTTGTTGCAGTCCCTCTCACCATACTTCGAAAAGAAGGAGTAATTCGCTATCATCTAAATCGGATGCTCACTGGATAAATACAGGGCTAAAAATTTACTTAATGCAATCGCAATTAGAAATTAAATACATTCCTGTTTAAAAAGTATAGTAAAGCCAAGCTAAACCTCAGGAGGTGAGGTTAATAGTTTCCGGTTGAGATGGAAACAATTAAGTAGAACAGAATATGGCCTTTCTAAAGTAAGTGGCGTTGAGGACACCTCGACAATAATAACTCGGTAGTAAACTCAGTTATTACTATGATTATATTCTGGGTGGCGTCGGACGTACGAGGCTTCAAAACGCCAATTTAAAATTCAATTTTGAAACGGAACGCACTTGGAGTGTCCCACTGGCATTGTCCTCGGGCGATTATCTGGGCGCATTGTGTCTGGGCAGAGTTCGATGCACCGCCTGTTTAAGTTCCAGCCAGCGCCGCCGCCCCGAGACTGCATGCAACGCATGGCCGGATCGTGGCCGGCATTCGAGCGGCGCCAATTATAATCTGTTTAATCGAACCGAAACTATTTTAGATACTCCCTGGACAGCGTTCCAGGTCCCAGGTCGGTCATATATCTCTGGATTCCCCCGACCGGCAATTACAGAAATTCTAGTAATTGAGTGTAATTTATAAAATACAGGCCTTGGAGAAATTTAAATTACTCCCGTGTTACAGTGGCCTTGGTCGCATGTGTGACATTCCCCTTTAATAAGCCGGAGAGTTCACTCTGAAGATTGTACAATGTACAAAGACAGGCCTCTTACTATTATTACTTATCCAATTGGACAACTGAGAACTTTACAATAAGTACTGGAAACGTTGGGCCAACGATAGTGAGAAGCACAGTGCTGCCTTGGATTATTATGACTAATGGTGGTTTTCTGTTCCGTCGAGGTTTTTCTGGTCTGAGGGAAGACCGGTTTCGGCCCCAAGCCATCGTCAGCAGCGAATAATTAGTTTCAGATAATTTCTTGCTGCTGTCATACTTGTTTTGACCCACGAATGTCCAACAACTGAGACAAGTTGAAGCGGAGTAGTTAGGCCGGCAGTTGTATTTCATACGTGAAGAAATACTTCGGCGGTTTGGGGAAAAACGCAGTTGACATTGGGAAGCCGACGACGGGACATATTACAAAATTGGGACAGCTCGAAAACTTGTTAAATTGTTCAGCCGCGCGGCGAAACTCTCAACTGAATCACCTTGGCCTTCGCCCGGCACAGGAAGTGCAATTTGCATACAGCCTTAATCTATAACACTGGTGTCTGCTCACAACTGGACAGCCTTAATTCTATAATTGCCATTTTATTAAACGCTACTTACCCTGATTGAAAATCTTAATGCCGCTAACTAGGGAAATAAAAAAATCGGTGGACGAAATGCAGACTCTCGATTAGAGTTTATGCATTATAAAACCGTTTTTCCTTGTGGAAAATGTACAGGTTTATGGGAATACTTATGAAGCAAGCTGTACCCAAACATTAGTTGTAACACAGTTACAAACCTGAAAATTTCGTGTGACCAGCATAAAACACCGAAAAATAATGTAAGTCTATTTATTAGTAATATACAAATAGAACCTTAGTAAGGAAGGGCAACTAAAAAAAGAAGTACGTGTTAATTTACTTGCAGTAGTTAAGAACACGAATATAGATTAAATAACACCAACATAGTATGGCTTTTATTTTATTGGGCATATACTCGATAAAGCATACTGCATTCCTTGTTCCATTTGGATCCCTTTGACAACTGCCCTAATCTTCAGAGTTCCCATTTGGTTTCCTATTTTCCGATCCTATGTCGGGCCAATCAGAAACTCCCGTTCGTCAGCCAACTTCAAAAGCGTCTGTTACAGAAGTCAATAACCGAGTCGAGCGGCGGTTGAATTCCACCGGACTTGACCTCTGAGTGCCTTGACCCACAAGTCCTGTGTACCTTCGCGCATCGAATCAATCTTTCGCATGTTAATTGGTCATTGTTCGATCGGTCGAGGCAGGCGGCATCGCATACGGGCCAATGCCTATCCTCACGGTTTCCACGATTCCCCCGGCAGAGGCGAACATTCTCAAAGGGCTGGATATATATCCGGATCAAGACATACCACGGACCCCAGGGATTGGAAGAGATAACCCAGCCCGTCGGCTATGCCGTTGTTGGTGCGCCCGTGGACGGTAACAAAAAGAGAAATACGATCGTGAGGATCGTGAGACTCACGTCATGACGTGTCCCCCGCCCGCGGAAAATAACAATGGCCCCGGCAATCCTTCCGTGCTCCTCCTCCTTCTGTTCCCGGAGCGGAAGACCGCTCCGCGGCATTGTTCGACAGAATATAACCCCCCGTAGACTCGATTCGACTCCGCAGCATCGGAGTGTTATGTACGAGGAGTTGAAATTGGATTGGGAACTTTTATATACTTTCGGTACGGCCGAAGCGGCGCCTCGGAGGCTTCGGGGAGGAATGAAATGCGCTTCGTCCTCAGAGCACCTTCTTGATGACTCAGGAACGCGTCCCGAATCTTGGTGAAATCATCAAAATATTATAATATTTTCATCCGTTTTCCTATGTTGCTAACTGTTATTCATTCAAGTTGAATTTGGACGGAGGAATTCAGATGGAATTGAACATATTCCATTTTTAATGTTTCTATTTACCTTCTAGCATGTGTGGCCGACATTCTCTTATTTAATATTTTAGCTTTTATTTAACATCAAACAAATTAATTAGCGTATTTCTAATGCGAGATGGAGTGGCTAGATAATGGTAGCGCACAATACTTCCTAGCAAGGTAGATAGGTTTTTTCATGCATTCTGTTTCTGTCCGTCGACCTTTATAGCCTGAACTTTTCCGGGAATTCGAAGGATGAAGCACAATATATACATCTTTAAATTCATCTATAGTATTGGAATAGCTCCGTACATTTTTCGAACTATTAAACATAATACCTACAGTATCGAAAAAGATATGTTAAAACGATATTTTATTACGATTTTGAGCATTGTGGTCCACCAAAATTGACATTAAAACAGCCAACGGGGTCAAGAACATGATATTACCCATCGCACCCAGGATAATGAATACGACTGCATAAATGGCGCGGAAACTATATTGATATATTTCAATTCAAATTAATAATGTGAATTATATTATTTCCGACGAAATAAGGCTGTACAGGGTTACGAGTCAGATAAGCAGCAGGGGAATAGAGTCCGCTGGAGATGCTGCAAGCCATTGGCCTAGACCCAGTACCGAGGCGGAAAGAGTTCATGGGCGCCGGCATTGAGAATATGAAAAAGGAATGTGTGTCCTAGCCGTTTTACTAAACAAATGGAAACGACTATAACAGGAAATTGTTCATGATCATGTTTCTATTCAGTATACCTTCAATTTACCAAATGTCACGGTTTGTATTATTGCCCTGCCTTAATACAGGGTTGGTAATAAGTAGCCTTATTGTTCTTAATATTTATTATTGTTATTATTAATTGTTTTATTAAGAAATAGTTAAGATGTGAGTCAAAAACAAAATACAAAGTTCTTTAATAGCGATGCTTTCATTAAATCATTCTAATTATTTTCGGTGATTCCGGACTATTGCTATACTAAGGAGTTAAACTGTTAAATATATTAAATGAAATTAATGTTAATTAAATCACTTTTCAACACAAAAATAGAAGTACACTTTAGGCCGCTGTTGGGTGAGTGGCTAATTACTCGAAATGACTAGCACCGACGTGGAGAAGCGGCAGGTCCGGGGTGTTCAACCTTCGTTCGGGTAACGTCCTCGTTTCCCGTTTTATCTGATGAAGGTTGAATTATGCAAGATTTATTCGTCAGACAATTGCCGTAAAACCTACTCCTCTAGTCACCTCATCTCGGTCGGTCCACACAGAATTTTAAACACTTTATCTGGACTTTCTCCGACTGAATGGGAGATTTCGAAATCGGTTCATATAAAGCACGAATGTTTTTGGGATTAGAAGAACCCATTCCTTAATTTTTAAGGAGGCTACCTTAGGGGCTATAGGTTGTTAGTTCGATTCGGCAGTTTAATAAATATTGAGTCGTATATATTTCTCCTAAATTACTACCACTGTTACTACTTCCATGTAACTTCCAAGAATTCACCGTTTAATTTCCCCTTCTTCCTATTTATTTATTTCGACTAGGTTAGCGGACATACTACAATCGAATTTCGAAAATAAGGAAAAGATAATATTTTAGGCGGATAATAGCCTTTTCTATTATAAATAGAGATTGAATTTAAATCCATTTAATCGGTCGTCTTATAAATGTCATTTTATATTTGCCTAAACTACTAACACTAAAACTAAATCGGTGAGCGGTGACAGAAGAATTATTCCAAACCCTGGAGGACCTCTACGATGTTACAATATTTCGTTAACTGATTATTTATAGGACTGCGGAAAAAACAAGTCAGAATAAATTACGAAAAAAAATCCTTTCAACGTGATCCTCTTCTAGACATCAGGAATTATGGATGAATATGTATATATATATATATATATATATATATATATATATCCCGCCATCTGTTCAACTTCAAAAATATTTGCTGGACGATTCTTGACGTAGGATAGGTGATGCAACGCCTCAACTCGCAAGCAATAAACTGTAATACACGTCATACACATTCTACCCGTCATCACTAAAAAGACAACGCAGTTACCAACTTTATTTTAAAATTAAAAAAAAAGTGTTTGTATAAAAAACGACAGAGTTCATTAATTATTATAATTTTCGCTCATAAAAATAAATAAATTCAGTAAATTTCTTGGAACCTGTCGGCTGTCACCAACTTTCTACAATGTTTACTGTTGTTTTTATTCTCATTTAGTAGTTTTGTTTGTAATTATTTAGAAATATCTAACTTGTTATAATAGCATCTAGAAATCAGGAGCATTTAAAGGAATTGCCTAAATGGTGACATTGAAAGCTTCTAGTTAGGGGAAAAACGTGGGCGGCGCTATCCAACGAATTATATTTGCCGACGTACACACAGACGTATTACTATTAAGCTCCTTTACGAGGCGCCTACTCCATTCTGGGCGCTTATCACCTCGATACAACAGATAAGACACGGGTATACCAAGCTCCGACTTGAACCCGAGACAGGTGAAAGCCCGAAGTTGAAAAATTACGACCCCAAGGTGAGTTATACCGCCGTGAGTTTGCCGCCGTCCTATCAGTACCCGTGTACAAACACGGACTTAACCCTCTTCAAGGGCGACGATATTTCATAAAGGACATCTTACATCTAGGAAAAAATTCCTAGAAGAGACGGGGATGACATATAACTAAAGCGATAGGGACAAGCATATAATGAGCTAAGGAAAAGTATAAGCGCACTAGTCCGATATTACAAACAATTTCCAACAACATCCAGTTCGCTGATCGACCAGAAACTTGCCATTCACAAAAAAACCACAAAACAAAATTCATTATTAGAGTATACTAATTTCAGAAAATGTCGGGTCATAATTAGTTTATGAAAAAAAACACGCTAATTTACGACACACCGACCTGTCACAACAACGTTAAAACGTTCGGTTAACGACGTCATCATCGAGGAAATTTAATTTCCGTCCATAAACTAGTTTCAGTCGAATAAAACAAAAAAAAATTAGATGAATTTCCAAGAGGAAACACTGTATTAAAAATAACGCTTAATTCGCCGTAAATATCCCGAGAAAAGCATATTTCAGAGGGGGGCCTGGGCTCGGGCCCGGGAGCCGGTTGATAAATTTGAACGAGACCGTCCCAAAGGGCGAAGAGCGGGGTCGTAAAAATCCTGGAAAAGGAGTCATAATTAACCGACTGTGAGCCAACCCCGGACTTCTTTTATTTATGAGATTCTCCTCTTCCTGCTCGTACAGGGCGGCCAGTGGTCAAGGTTGTCCCGACCGTAAATAGAAACGATGCGTGAGTGTTGGATGGGGAAAATGGGGGGGGGATTGGGAAATTCGTCGTCCGTCTATTTAAACTTGTTTTCGTCGCTTCTGGAGCGGAGTAGTATTTTTTAGAAAAAAGGCCTACAGGAAATTCGGCGTCTGTGACACGACGGAGCCCTGTTCTCGAATACATATAACGGGCTACAGCAGTGTGTCGCCGAGTGAGGGATGAAAAGCATTACAACACTCTCGATCTAATTTAAATTTATATAAGGCGGAGAACCCGAAGCGAACATGCTCTGTCAGGATTAGCGAAAGTCGGAATTAATCTGAAACTATTTTAACTAGAGTTTGTTTTAAACTACTGAAAAACAAAGTCCTAAATTCCTTAAAATGTAGGTTCATATCCTTAGGAACATTATCTTCTGCTACGAGGCAGTCATGAAATATAAATTTACATTAATTTCACTGTTAAACATTCGTAATCCATAATAATTTTCCGGATAATTTTCTATCCTATTATCCACTATACTGATGATGGAAAGGCCTTATCAGACCGCGGAGGAAGGAGGGGATTTTTTGTCGTTTTTTTATTTCACGTTGATAGGAGGCCGAATCTCTTCTCTTGACAAAGAGATAAAAACAAAGGTGGGCAAAGAGATAAAAGCCTCAAAAGACCCATAGAGCCGCTCTTGTGTCGCCGACCCCGTACAATACAAAGTTTTTAAACACGTCCGGATACGCGTACGGAAACACGTACGGATTAATAATAATTTAAACTGAAACCAGGTAAGATCGCGGGTATTGGGTAGAATATCGGTTCACCCGCAGATGTTTTCTGTATTTTGAGACCGCCCGACCTTAAGCAAGACAGGTCCCTAAAAAGAATACCGTCAGTTGCCACACCCCGCGGTTCGAACTAGCGAGCGTCGAATAAATAAATCACCGATCTCCAATCAATTACAAGAAGGTAGGAGGAGTCAATCACGTTGGAACTGTTCATCAGGGTTCGGGCCGAGACCCAGGAAGCGGTGGTCGTCAAACGGGCCGGCGGTAATAAACCCTGATTGATCGGCTGACATAACTCACGTACGGGAGGAGGGCAGTGACAAATTATAAGGTACGTGTCGTACCGTCAGGTGAGGGCCCCCCATGTGAGACAGATCATCCGAAAGGTATACGGATTTCACACCCATGAGGTATTCGCCTCTGATGGTTTTCGGACACTTCACAATCCATTTATCATATTCTACAATTGGGTTAAAGGTTAATACCTTTTAAGATAATATATCAAGTTATAGGCATAAATAAATATCACTTTATTGTGTGCTTTCGATAATTGGATGCAAACGATATAGGATGGTGCCAGATGATTTAAAGATTACTATATAACAAAGTATTGACCTCAGTTTATGCGATAAGAGCCAGATGAGCGACCTTGAAGATTAGGCGGCCTTTCATCTGTGTTCATATTATATACTGAACCTTCCTTGTTCTGTAAGAGTCAAATTTTCCATCGATTCGCCCAAAATACAGTAAATTCTTCTAAACTTTTTTAGGTGATGAAACTTTAAGTAATACACTGGAAGAGTAAGTATCTTATAAAATGGGAAAACAAGCATGGTTTTTCAATATTTCATTCTCTGGTTATTGGTCAAACTAATTACCCAAAACCCACACCACAATACAATATAATGTTAGTATCTGAGAAGTTATAAAGAACGGGATGTTAAACAAGCAGAGTGCCTCACGGTAGTGGATCGTAAACAGTCGGGGTCCACAGCTTTACAAGCCATAAAGTACCCATGTAGATTATCGCAGGAACAAATATCCCAAGAAAGGATATCCCGGGGGACGTGCCTTGCGTGGAAAAAGGATGCCGATAGTTTTTCTACATAAAATCACGGATATCTAACCTTTACATTAACCTTACCGGCGCGCTGATACACTTATATAAACAGTAGATTAGTATAAATGGTATACAAATCACTGTATAACACTACAGTATTCTGATGATATTTTAAATATGAATGTCTCTTTTTGTAAGGCAGGTGAAAAGGAGTGAAATTTTATAAAAATGTGTTTACAAAATGTTTCATAAATTAACGAGTTAAACGTTTAAATCTTACGGTTTAAATTATTTATCGCAGAATTAATTCTAAACAAACTGCGTGCTACAATGATGTGGCTGTCAATATTTCTTAATAATTAACATTATTTTTTGGGGAAATGAATACCTAGCTACGAAGCTTGAGCTAAGCCAACACAACATATTAAATTCAATTGTTACAAATTCCGTAATCGTAACAATAACAATGTCTTATTTTACGTCAGGAAGGAGTCGCTGACAAGATGGTGACGAAATAATGTAAACGAGAGTGGCATTACTTGAATAATTGGGCATCATCTCATCCTGCAATTCAACCAACCAATTAAACTTTGTAGTTGACATTTATGGCCTCATAATTCCGCCCGCTGAGTCGGTTCTTACTTTTTTTCTTTTCACTTTTCAAATTAGCCCCGTCATAATTCCGGCGATAACGAATACTAAAATTCAATTATTTATTGCGGTCTGTGGGTGTTCTTGTCAATCCCAGTGTTTCTGGTGGCGCCTACCGCTCGTCATCCGTCTCCGGATGCTTTAAAAACAGGGTGTTGTAAAAAAGTGCTGCTTCTAAAAACAGGGTAATGTTGTTGCCCGGAATTCTATCGAAACAACGAAGAATGCCCTTCAAATTATGTATAAAAATACACAACAAAGTAATTGGACACCGATAAATGTGAATATTTAATCTAAAATAATATATAATAAAACATAATTTCGGTTTAGTGTACACGGAAATGTACAGGTATAGTTTTTGTTCCACGCATACATTTTTAAAGCTCAGAAATGAATTTACGATTTCTGTTATGTGGTCCGCTAGGGTTTGGAGTCACATAATTCTTGTGATTTCATGGTGTCTCCACCCGCCGATTCGGTCTTCTGCTAGACCGGTTTCAAGCTTGATTACTCGTTACCCGGAAATCAAAATACAGTAGTCGAACTTCTGAAGTTTCAGATTTCCTCCTCTGAGAATTATCCCCCCAGGCTCGGCCCATAGCACTCGGCGCGGGCGCAGTTATGCAATTGAACGGCCCCGTTTATAACTTAACTTTTCGGAGCACTTGATCTACTCCCCTCCAAAGGTTGCAAAAAAAGTTGTCCGCCAAGTCGTTCCGCTTCTTTTTTAAAGCCGCCGGCACCCAATAAAATATCCCCCGCCGGAGAAAGTACACAGAAATTGATAAGATTTCCAGTCGGATTCTGACCGCTTGCCAAATCGGACGGGCCCAACGTAGGACCGCGGGATTATGAAAATCATCAGATTAAATTATATAATTACACAAACAAAGAACAATCACTCAGAAACATCACAAAGAAACAATCTCTCTCTCTCTCTCTCTCTCTCTCTCTCTATGTTACATTGCTATAACATGTATTATCGATGTGATACGTTGGAGCTTTCACTGAGACATTTCTTCTGAGACTTTTCTTGAAAATAATATGAGTTTGCCTTTGGGAAATTAAATAAAACAAGAAGGTTCAAAACAAGGGTAACGGAAACACGACTGGAAACAACCGACATAATAACATTAGTCACTAACGATAAACGAATCCGCGGTTTCATAAAACAATATTCCGGGAAAACGATTGAGTTTCGCTCCCTGATAAAAGGAGCGAGCGAAGAATTTAATCAGGAGGCATAAAATGAAAAACGAATGAGTTCCAAATAAATATATCTCCTACGGAAAAATCTATCGGGTTACGGTTCAAAAGGAGTTCCGATAATTTCTGAGGATGAAACTTACGTCCGAGGAATACTTCGAGGAAAATCGACTTAATTTGATTTAAATCATGTTTGTACAGACAAGGTTAAGATAACCTAAAGATATTAGTGGTAAATTTTATTACATTTCTTGATAATTCGGTTCAGTAAGCCCATAATATATTTATCAGTTTATATAAGTATCGGTGAATGAACTGCGTTCAAATCCTGGATGCTATTGCAACGCCGCATTAATCGTATGTAAATTCGATTATCAAATTTTCACACAGTCGCTGGAAAAAAATTTTTATGAAACATTACTCACAACTCTGTACAACCTCGATATCAATTTTGTCATTAAATAATATGGTGTTCAAAAATTATATCTAAGTGAAAATTATCCCGAATACTATTCGTCTTGATCATTGTTCTGTAACTTTAAAAGGAGGGCGTGGAGAACTAACTGAGTTGAACTCGTCGAATTAAAATTTTCTAGACAGCACAGAAAAATGTTAATACGTTATAATTTGTGAATATAAATCTGTGACTTCGGACTTGCAGACGTTGAGCTATTATCCGGACGACAGTATTGGGAGTCGGCCGTGTAGTTTGAAAACAGTGTAATGCAGAATAAGTGTAAAGACATAATCTGTAGTGAGTGGCGCGGCCGGGGTCTCTTCTGCACCGGTTCCTGGAAGGTGTCAGCCGCCAACAGCGAATTAGTTGCACACACTGCACTAAGCGGAGAGGGCGGCCTCATCGGGCACACATAAAACCGCCGATACCGATACCACCGCGAATATCAATTATCGGCCCTACCTGGCATTCGACCGAGCCGGCTTCCGAAACGGCGACCTTTGCATCATTCGACAGATATCTGTCTGGCGTCTCTGCGAAAGTTTAGATAAGTTACAGCCACGCGTGCTTCAACGGTGGGCTGTCGATGAAAAATCAAAAACAGCTTCAATATCGCAGAAATAATCAATTGTAGGCACTACCTAATTAATTGATGATAAAGCATATTGTCGCAGAGAGAGATATATCCGCGAGTAGTATATATAATACATAAAACATTAGTACAGATATTGAGGAATATTTGGTTTTTAGCTGCGAACTAATTATTAAGTAACTTGTAAAAAAATAAACAAGCCGTATAACGTTCCACTGTCATTAAACACGACAAAATCTATCAGATACACATTAGAATAAACTATAAACGAATAATAACCTTTAATAACTTCTTAATGGACAAATTAACACTCGTCCTGTAAGGGACTGGATTAATTTAAACCTCGTTAGGCCAGCTTGTACTATAGAAACATAGAGGTGATGTTCCATACAAATCTCTGACCGGAATTTTGAATTTGGGTTGTCGGTTGGGCAGGTGGGAGCTAATGGATCAAGAGTGAAGTTGGACTTTCGCTTTCGACACGATGCGGCGGCGATTTTCCTTTTTATTAAATTTTTTATTTCCTAAACCAGATCCCGAGAATGGGCAGTAAAAGTTTTTACGAGAGGTCGGTGTCTCTGGCTGTCCCACTGTCCCTCATCGAACGAGGCGCTGTTCTCCGAACGGTAGGATCTTTCAACATGTTTCCTACGTAAGCAGTTCTGTTTCGTGTAGTGACAATACTGACAAATATGCCAAATTCATTCCAAACATTCCAATAAATAAGCATAACTTTGTTTAATATTATTTACAATAAAGAATACGGTATTAGCAGGTTATTTCATAAGAATTTTTGTTGGTACTAAATTCTGCCAAATATCCGAAATTCGACATTAATTCGTATTCAGAATAGTGAAATTAAATATTTCCTTCTTAGGTGCTTCATATTATAATTATTTAACATGCCAACGTATTTTATAATAACTAATCCGAAATGTCGCAGTTGTTTTTTGCCATATGCACATTTTATATTTGTAGTAAGATTATTTTAATCTTCGTCTATTGAACTGGTCAGTGGTCGTAAAACCGTAGATTGCATTATATCTGCATTTTATTAGGAATTAAGATTGCATAATACCATTTAATAAATTACTCACACGGGTTAAACTGCATCGAGATCAGTAGGGAGGTAAATAACCCCACTGCCAGATATTTATGTGACCCCAACAGGAGATAACTTGGATTAATAGTTATTTTCGGAAATACATCGAAATAGTAGCCCCTTGATAAACAATCGGACAGAAAAGAAACTGAGCTGTTAAAATTCTTCAACGTTTTGCAAGAATGGGAAAATCAAAAACAAAATTCCAATTTCGTTTTTAAATTGAACAACAAAAGTGATCTTGCTCGTTGCGCGTCCTGGCCACCGAGTCGTCTAATTTTAAGCATCAAGTTTAAAACTGAAGCGCTGAGTATTAGGGACCACTTGAATAACTGCAGCCTGCCAATTGTAAACGAGAAAGCTTTCTGAACAATAGCACCCCCGACGTCTATTATTGGAAAAGCGGTCGCGGAAATACAAGCTTTCGGCTTAAAGCGTGACGCTTGAAGGGTCGGGAAAATTAATGGAAATGTAAGTGAAAAGTCAATAAATCGGCGGCCGACTTGTCCCAGATACAAATTGTCTATCGCCATTTAAAATTCAATCAGACCCGCTTCGAATGGCTCATCAGGAATTTATTTATGTAACATTGCAGTAGATACGCTAAAATTAACAACATACTTTCCGGGTTTTCACTCTTATAAATTATTGTTTTATACGGCTTGTACTGAACCTTTCATACAACTGAATTGGAAATAGAAATTGAGAAATAAATCTCTTTTTAGAACAACGAACATTCTACACAGATAAATACATTTAATATTTTTCCAAAAGTATTTAATCATTAGACCCTTGGTTTGTAATTTCAAAAGAAGAGCCGGGAAAATGAGTGGAAATGTAAACTGTGTTTCCCATTTCATACAATCGGATTTGATTCATAGTTGAAGAATGAATTCCAGTAATACGACAAATGTTCTAGTATGTGCGTGTATGCAATATTGAGTATATCGTCAAATTAATTTTTGTAAGAACGAATTGGAATGCTGAAATGACGTTCTGAAAAATTTAAATGATTACAAAAAATCTACTAACGCTTAAAACATATACTAGGGCCCTGTACATTTTTTTATAATTTAAAACATCAATTAATCAAATGATGTATAATTAAGAAACACGGTTAAATATGCGTGTCCGTGATTTTGTTCAGAACTGTCGGTTCTGTTAAAACGGGGCTTAGAAATTGAAATCAGAGGCTGTAACTGTCACATTTCGGATCATTTGACGTGAAGGATTTAACTTCTCATAGAAATGATAATTCTGGGGCGCACTTAAATTAAATGAAAATAAATTGCTAAATCGCAAAATTTGATTGGCTGACAGTCAGACAGGCCGACACGATAGGTCACGCCCAAAACCAAAGTGGATAGTGAAAAGAACAAGAATAACGACTTATTAGCGAAAACGTTCGCAGCCTCGGAGGTTAATTGGTTTTCTCCTCGAAAGGATTCACCTAACATAGCCTACTCACGCTCAATTATAAGGCGGCTTTGCATATTCACAATTCTACGAAAACTAATAACATGAAATCCGTTTTGTTAGTAGTTAACCCACTAAAATCCGCTCATTTTGCCTCTGAATGTCATGAGCATTTGTAACGGGGTAGGTGCAGTCTCTAAATTTATTTTCGAAGCGCTGGTTGTTCAAGAACACTTAAAAAATCGTCGAAATCTCCCATTTGTATTCCCATATTTGTACTTTAAGGGGTACTTTAACAGCCTATTCTGACTGAAAAATGACGGCCCATCATTAAGCTGAAAATCCTAAAATAAGGTTGACAAATGAATTGATAGAACGCGCACAAGAAGAAGAATGAAGATAAGAGAAATATGTCTGGAAAAGATTGGGGAAAAAAGAGTGGAGACAGTTCGACAGGTTCAGATAACGGGTGCAGGGTGCGTCAGCTGTTCCCTTCAGAAATTGGGTCCCTACTGAAATAACATCAGATTGGTTTTTAAAAATGTTAAAAAAGGTTTTACCAGGCCTACAGAGTTTATCTTCTGAGTAATGGTAAGGAAAATATTTCCGTTTATCAGCTTATAAGAACCTAAGTTACCTCTCCTCTACTACTATGCGGTAAATATACATGTGTAAACATTCGATGCAATATCATTTTATGTAAGCTCATACTGATGCGTCTATCTATTTTTCACTATTATTATTAGGAATATTAGACACTATTCTCACTGATTTCACCCTATTTCATATTGTTGATATCGTAGGACATAGATAACCGAGAATTCAACAAAAATCTAAAGGTCAGTATCAAATCAGTTTGTTGCATATCGTCCAAAAGATAACGGAGGAATTTACATTTACAAATTAATATTGGCATTTTTTTTATTCCTTTTTTTATTTGATTCTCAATTCTGGTCGGCATGTGCGAGGGTTCTGCTCTCAATACTGCCTGGCAACTGGTTCATCAACCCCTCGCTCAGAACTGAATCGATCCTCCCATCATCGTGGGCCCATTCTCGCCGTCAAGCTTCGGCGGGGGGAACCTCGTAGAGGGAAAACTCTCATCCCATCCGTCCGGAGACAGTGAACCACTGGGAAGAAAGCCTTCCTGCGAATAGTCTGAATTCCTCAAAATAGTTCCTTAATAGTAATTCGGGCTCAAAGACGCCCATCGGCGTCACGAGGGATCTTTTGGCCCCATCCTAGAGCGGACAGTCCCGCAACACGTGATCCCACTCATCCTCCTCCCAGTAAGCCCACTCCCAGCGGTTAATATCGGCAAGTGCAAAAAAAGGCTGTAGCCATTAAAAAAAATAACAACTGCAATTACTAACGATTACAAATTTATAATGGGCTCGGCCGACGGGCGCCGATAATCTGATGGCAGAAGGCGTCTCGTCTGTTTGCTCTTTAATGCCGCCAATGTTAAGCTAATTCGCATTACATAAGTGAAATTCCAATACATATAAGTCGGCTCTCGAGTCGTAAATCACGTCTCTCAATCCGAACGGGATTGAATATGAAACTCTGAGGCACACGCTTCGAGCTCAGAAGGCAAAAGCATAAATAACGTTTCGAGCGATTAATTTCATTTTGGCTTGGGCCACACTCGAGTCGAATGAATTTGTTGGCGCCCAGATTAAAATTTTCTAATCTCGCTGAAGGCGCCAGAAGAAAACAAGCCTAATCTACAAAAACCCGAGTTATCGTGAAAACAAAAACGCGATGTTATCGTGGTATCGAAATACATGTATAATAAGCCAGACACTGACGTGACTAGTCTATGACCTACACACATATCCCTACTTATGTCAACGCTGAAAATTCTGTTCAATTCGAAGTAATTTTCTTATACTACTTTTTGAAGATATTATGTTTTTTATTTTCGCCACTGTTATAGATCTTGACTATTACTGTCGTATTTTATCACTATAGTGATAATCTACTACAAATTGTAAATTTGAAATGATATAACGAATGAGATAACGACGTTCAATAGGCGCCGATCCAATGTTACGCATTTGTTGTCGTGACATTTACACGCCGTCCACACCTTAGCCTAAACTCATAAAATATTTGAACCCGCCGCATTATATTCCGACATCTAATATTAGTTTGCGCGCGAGTCATTCGGCATTTTGGGAGTCGAACTTAAACAGAGGCCTAACAATAAGGTAGGGCCGTAACGCCGCGCCCATTCCGCTTTCACTTGGAGTCCCCCCCGTCCCTCCCGCATGTTAATTTCTTATTTACATAATATTAATTATTAATTCCTACCGGAGGGTAATTCCGGACAGAGGCGACCGCAAATGAGTGGACTTCACCAATTGGATCACTGGGCTCTGGGCTCCGGCAAAACCCCATTATTACAATAACCTTTAATTATTTCGGCGTTTAAACTTCTGAGCGAAATTGCTTTCGCTTTTCGACCGGGGCCTCGTTCTCTTAAGGCGTAGAGAGGTCGGTTGATAACAGTGCCAGAGTTTTGTAAGTGTTCTACAGCGGTGCTGTTAGCGTCTACATTATTGTTGTCAATGGTAGTAACGACGAAAGATACTAACGGTGCCATTGGGTCCAACGAACGAGAAAACATTATACCACAGAAAAAGAATGGGTCGATTTTTATAGAGAGGACAGTCTGTTAAAGTTAAATAAATTCTACACCAAATATCAAGTGTTTCCGCCGATGGGTCAAGGCTGATGTAAATAATATAGTGATAGAAAAATATTTTGTTAATTACTTACTGCGCTTAAAATGCTCTTGTTAGTGGTCAACATAAGTGCGATGATAGTGTGCTTACCTGTAACAAAAGAAAACACTGGTTATACTTAAATATAATAAGGTTTACGGACAATAAGTAAGTATGGTTAGGATGGACAGTAGTTTATATAAAAATTGTATGAAGTGTTCTAAAGTTTCAATCAGTTACACATATAAATTATGTAATACTAGTGTAAAGAAGGTGTTGAGAGATGAAGATTTGAGCCAACTAAAAATTTCATTCTTATTCCTGTTTACAATATTATAAAGAATCCTTTCTTTTCAAGGTCTGTTCTACATTAATTGAGATCAACTCAATGAATCGTATGAATCCTATGTGTCAATGAATCGTAGCGTTTATATTTGAAATGCTAAATGTGAATGAATAATCTCGAAAAGTAAAACAGCGATTAAAAGGCGCTTCCGTATCTGGCGCTACTACGGAGAAATTTGCAATTTGTAGAGGGAACGGAAGCGGAAATTGCTCGGCGATAATTTCCGAGTTTGTCCCAATTTGATGAACACGGTTTTCAGCGACACAACAACACAAGCTCGCGGCCCAATAATGAATATCATCTGGGCTCCGTGTCAACAGAGGGGGAGCGGGGGCTGACTAATGTCAGTCATAACGGCGATAATGACACCCGGAGGAGGACGCGCTTCCCCGCCATTAGCACTGGGGACGTCCCTTCTGGCCCCAGATAGGCAACCGGCCAATTTTGTTCTCGCAACGAAGTTTTATTGAAACGGCAACAGGGGCCGTGTCCTTTTTCAAGAGTCGAATTCAAGCGAAAAGAAAACGGACAGCCCCTAAAAACCTGCGCTTGCGATTGAACAGAAGGTGATTTGTGAAGAACACAATCCCAGGAGGAGCTTTTAGTCCTCCATAATTCAGGACTCTTCGTTTTGGGACTTAACACCATCACGTTAGTCAGTAAATACGGTACCTCCTTGTAGATACAACCGAAAAGGGGATAGTACAAAAACGAAGGCGATAAAAAGGTTCCCTTACATTATTCTAAATCTAAAGACGTTTTCCCGATAGGAGTGAAGGGGAATTAAATGGGCGAGAAAACCCATTACTGTTCATTACTTAGATATAATATTAAGCTATTACATTATATTGTGCAGTTGAGTAGTAAAAAAATACAGAATAGTGAAGAAATTCATTTTGATTGAGCAGGACCGCAGAAGAAATATAAATTTGGCGCCGTATAAATACCCGGCGCTATCTCTGGCCCGGATGAACGGGCGTCAACCGGCGTTTGCTAAAATAGCAAAAGCTGCGGAATGAACTATCTAGAGAGGAAACCCCAATTTTTTTGATTTTTGATAATTATTGGAGCCAAATCCCGTCTAGGAGAAGTTCGACGATAGTCCCAGTTTTGTTCCGAGCCGCACTATAACAAATGTAAACACTGTGGGGGACAATGATAACACAGAATAATATAAAGGATTATGATAACAAGTTCAAACCCGCGTTAGCGCATGTAAAAGAAACATGAAGTCTATTTAATTATTAAGTTTTGAAAATTAATCTAATAACTATTAGACGTTAAATAAAAATATAAAACTGAAAAGCCTACAATTCTCATTTTAATTGACCTTCAATAGATAATACACATTTGATTGATGAATTAAAATCCATCCAGCACTGTACATATAAATTTTCCTGGAGTAATTTACAGAATTGTATTTTACTACAATAATTTCAATATTGCAATGATAATGAGTTTAATTACTATATTCATAATCCAATAGTTATAGAAAAACGTGGGAAAATATCGAGTATCTGGCAAGATTAAAGGTTAAACATTGGGCTAATATTTAAATATAACGAAACGATTATTTCTGTAAATTTCACCGTATCTGAGCGTTGTACCGTTAAGTCGTTTAACGGCCTATCATTAGGGAGCGTTGATTGTCGCATATTTAATGAGCCACTGACTACAGGGCGACGAAGCGACCAGATAATTACGAGCTAATTTCTCAAATTAGACCTCCGGTTTGACAAATACAGAGGCTTCAGTATCAACCCGACGCCAGACAGATATGCGGCCCGACAGACGGCCAGCCTGTTTTCGCTCTTAGAACGGGAAAAAGCGAAACATAACATGTTTTTATAACAACCGAAGCTTTCACTGACATCCAAGAATTTAATTCCTACAACAAGAATTCAACAACGTTCCACGCAACATTTATAACACAGGAAAAAAGTGGAATATATTAAAATGTTGAGTTTACAATAAGCTGAAATAAATATTCGTGTTAATACGCAGTTACCCTTCCACATTGGCTGAACATATGAATGCGCGAATGTTATTTCAATAAATATAGCGAATTTTCATTTGCAGTGAAAGGATACGTGAAGCTCTTAGTGCGAGTAATGTGTTTACAGAGAGCGAATTTAATTTTCACGTTGTAAATTTTAATCAGTACTATTTTCATAACCGATCCTTTTCCAAAAACCAACATTCTTACTTAAAGAAAAAAAATATTACAAAAATTTCGTTTACCGCGGAGAAGAAATTTTAGAAACGCAGCTAAATATACACAAGAGACGCCTTCGCAGAGTTCAGCAACTGAAATTCCTCTGAAATGAAAATATCATGAAACATTCCTCGTAGGATTTAGTTTTTTTATACATTTTCCATTGTTTATACAGGTTAGACAATTTTTGTTGTATATTCCGACCTTATAAAATGAGTTGGGTTGCTAACTTCTGGCCTAGACCTATGTCAGGGTAGCCCTGAGTTGTCCTTAGTACTTGCGTGGGGTGTTTAAACTTCCGTCAATTAGACGGCGGGGTCACTGGACCCATATTATTCCCTGTCGGAGTAAAGAAGTCGAAGAAGGCGAAGAAGGAAAGGGAGAAAAAACAACAAAAAGACTACCGAATCAGTGTCAGAAACGTTTCTGGAATGAGGAAACCCGACGGCGGGAGAATAGGGCCCGTATTCGGCTCACACAGTTTATATCGCCGCACGGCGAATAATTCAATAGTCCCGGGCCCAGCTCGTGAACTACACACGAACAGACAGAAAAAAAAACTGTGTGGTTTCATAAGAGAAATGTCGGTGTACCGCGTAAGAACAATAGCGCCCTGAGGCGGCACGAGGGGCCCAAGTCAAAGGACCGTATGCGACTCACACAGCCCGGTTTAAAGACGCCGCCGTGCGGGACACGAGACCTTCTCGATTTCGACAGCGGCCCCCAGGGCCAAACTTGCAAAGCTACACCGCTTACAATGGATGGACACAAAATTTAAATGTACGGAATCGCCTATTCGCCTATCGAGAACATGAGACGAACCAAATCGAAACCATCGAAACAAATTATACAATGCGGCAATCTTGTTTGAAAGAACGGTACCTGTTTGGAGGTTCGCGATGAGTTTGTCCACGAACGGTCGCTTGTTTTACTCTAAGGATACCAAAAACGTTTGTGACGAAGAACAGTTTCAAGCTCACGTTTGTTTGGCATCAGTGAGAGTTTTGCTGTCAAACTGCCTGCTGGCAGGTTCTTTAAAAATTAAAGTATGTCGCTTCCCCCCTCGTGGATATTCGTTAATTGTACTTTTTGTTATTACGGGAAAATTAACTAATTGTGTGTTACTTTTGTGTACCAAGATGTATAAATAGTTTTATATATAAACTCTTTGACTTCTTCAATTGGACAATAGGAAGGAAAGAAAATTGGCAGTGAAATAATATTTATATACACTGGTTTTATGTTTAAACAGGTTTCAAAATAATCCCTTCCGCCTTAAAGCAAATATGAATTAATGTGTTTTATACATCATCACGATTAGTCAGGGTTTGTTGATTCTGTAGCGTAAAACAAATTGTGAATAATAAAAGAGGAGAGGGGTTTTTTTTTAATGGCGTAACGGACTGCCTCTATTCAATTAACCCGTCTATTATCTATTGGCCCGAACAACAATCGGTCGATTGAGCTCAAACAAACCCATTCGTCATAATAATGAAATAAAAACCAGTGCTGGCTGTCGGCGGGATTTCGGCCCTCCTAACGAGAGCGTGCCCGATTCGTCTTCCCCCGCCAGTCGGCTAATGAACTCGCCGCGGTTTCAAAATTGCCGTTCGATCCGAAACTGGTCTTAAATATTTATGGACCTTCCCGGGACTGAAGACACGATCAAATTATCGGAGAATTGGTATATATGTTTACTTTTTATTTTCAGTTTGTTTTAAATCCAATTGGCGCAGGCACCGAAATTGTTTCGCCCCGGGGACACAATCGGCTGTCAGAGACCGGCTTCGTAGGAAATTGAAAAACTGTCGTATCGTTGTACGGTGTTTTTCGTCTGATTAATTTTACCGATCTCTCTTCAGACCGGCCTGAAAAACAGTCTTTTATTTCGAAAACCAAACGACTTTATCAGATTCAATATTTTAAAGGCGAATATTTAACTTAATCGTTTAAGTCCACTCAATCAGTGCATCTCAATTCTTTCGGACATATTATTTTTTGGTTTGTTTTGTTCTATGATTGATGAAGAACTTTATCTTTCGCACTGCATTTTCCTCATGAATATATGACGAATTAAAGGAAAAATAATACGAGATATTATTTTAAATCAATAAGCGGAACATAGTCATGAAGTGTAAAACGGTTTCTGAACGAAACGGAAATTGGCAAAACGACAAACAGAAACAAAGGACTATAAAAAAATAATAGGGCTGTAAATAGACCCACTTAAGCTTTTGGCCTAATTTAAATTTACAAATGGAACCCTGGCGGTCAAAATTGTCCTCTTAAAAATCAGCGATCCGTGTAACAATATTCTAAATAACTTCATACCCCATTAACCGCAATTATCGAAGGACATAAATATAAATGTAGCCAAAAAACAACAAACGGGATATTGTCGATTGAATTATATGATTTTTCCAAAGACATTGATCACCAACTCGTGTCGAAGAAATTTTAGCTCCAATAAATTTCATATCATGATTGTGCCAACAAAAATTGGAAAATAAATTAAAAGTAATATTGAACGCAAACGGAAATATAATCACATTTTTTTTATCAAGGGCAGAAAGGAGATTTTCCTTCGCAAATCTATATTCTCTTATAAATACAAGATAACCAAACTATATCCGAGTGATGGTTGCTGAAAACGTCTATAAAAAGTTATTATTAGTAATTTAATTTAAAAATCGCCTATTCCGCGTACTCGATTATCTGTATTTATGTAGCTATCAGTAAAAACGCATTCTCAGCAGCCGCGAATTAAGATTTTAACATACGAGACTGCCTAATGACGTTCTTATGTAACTTACGTATTATCGATGTAAAATTCGTATACGTTTTGTTACCTCAAATATCGAAGTTAATGATGTGTTCTTAGAACGCGCGAAGACAACGTTATGTAACATCATGAATAAATAAGATATGAGCGTCGCTTGAAACCCGGATCAAGTTGCCCTAGTTCAAGCGATTACTTGCGTTTCATAAAAACTGAAATATATTCGAACAATCAAAAGAAATAACGGCAGTACATAATTTAGCTCAATTCTGCCAGGCCTCAATGTATGGCAATATAAAGTTCGAAACGATTCACATATTACATAATTTTATGTCCCAAATTTCATTAGAATTTAAATATAGCTACAGGAAAACTATATAAATATAACCACTACAATCGCCTTATAACTATATTTATTATATTAACTAACAGTTTCTTACTATTAAAATAAATAATAATTTACATTAATTAATTCATTAATTATTCCATGTGTAGCGTTTGTGACAAGTAAACGATATGAAACCAAGTTCAAGGGGGAATAGCTGGAAGAAGCTCAAATAAATGTCCCAATCTTTAATTGATTCAGTTTTAATTGATTCAAAGTACTTAGGGTTTTACGAGAGTAATAAACATTGAAATCGTTCGACAGTCCCTGCCTTTTATACAGGAGATTTTATTATCATTCTTTTCCTTTACGTTCAAGGTCCATGTAGACGTTGGAATAAATGAGACAATTATTTTCTAATGTAGCATCAGATACGAGGCACACTTCCAGTTTTCTGGTTACGCAAATGATTCTGTACATTATAAGTGTGCAAGGATAAAGTACATCGGTGGTATACGAGCCCCTACGTTCGGGTCTCAGTGGTACGGTCACAGTTTCCCGGTCTACATTCGATCCCGGATTATTAATTTCCGAACGCATTATTTTGCAGACGCGCCAGGGCCGGTATCATCAGCGTAATACCGAATTGAAACGAATAAACTTTGTTTATCCGAGGCGTCGGGAGTGAAATGAATGAAAGGAGTGCTAAACCGCGGTCATAAATATCCGGGGATTATACACCCGAGGGAGGGTTTCATTCACCGGGAGACTCATCGCCCAGCGGCCAATCCAACAATGAAATCAACGCTATTGTAACTCCACTTCGTTATGTCCTATCCTCTGATTTATTTTTTCCACTTCTCTCGCACCCAACACGTAATTAGCTATTCACTCTCCGATATAAATACTGGCTTTAAAATCGATAAACGGCTTTTATACAAAATAAAAGTATTTTTATTCTTGAGACCATCTTGAAGATAGAAGGAGTGCAGCACAGTAATATGGCGAGATCAGTATATTCAATGTCTAAAAATGGTTTGTCTATTATGCGCTTGGGCCTTTGTATATTTATGCAAAACACAATCAGCGATAAAGGAAAGGGGTACTGACATTATGAAGGAGTTGAAAACAATATGTGCACAAGAAGTTCGTGCTAAAAAATTGCCTCTAATAATACACATGATAAATTGGTTTTATTGTACATTCTCAATATAGGTTACATTATTTGAGTTCTTAACTAACTATCAGTTACGACCGGCCTTTCCAGGCGCCACCCGATTATGCACCGATTAACGAATTATATAATACGGGAACGTTCAAACTGATAATACGCGATTTAACAGTATCGCGAATACAACTATTTCTGTTATAATATGGCTAGACCGGTTAATTGCACCGAAAGAGAGAGAACTGCCGGTTCGCAGGTCGCGTTTATCGCAGTTCGGGAACCTCTCCGACCTTCACGAGAGAACGATATCGAACTGAATTCATTAATAAAGTGCGGATAGCTTTGCGTGAAATAAACGGGAATAAAATAAATTGGTATCCGGAGATGAAAAACAATTCAGAGAGCGAGAGTCGCCGCTCGCTCGTTAAACTGTCGGCTTTTTCAAATCCCTCTCGCTTTTATTTCTGTTTTTTTTCTTCGTTCCCACAGCCGAAACATCCTAATTGAATATTTACTCCATAAAAGTAACCACCGCTTTGTAACATAGCTCCGACTTTCACCTTTACACCTCTCAAAAATACTTTTAAATAGAAAATGATGAGAGTTTTGACTTGGACGGGGAACATTTCATCCATTCGTATTTATCGTTTAATAGATAAATCAAAATCAAAAGCCGAAATAAATGAGCAGAGCCGCTGTAAAGTTATTTATGGGCTATCAATGATGAAATTGAAGCAACAAACAATAACTAATCAGGGCGCTATTCGTTGCCATGAATCATATAATGTGTCGGTGGGTGCAGGACCTCTGCAGATGGAGGTACATTCGGTAAGCGACGCCCATTGTAACAGGCACAAAGGATTTTTTATTCTCTTTCGGACGGTATTAAGAAGATTCTAAATCTAATATTTAAGCAAAAATTATATCTATAATAATGATTTTTTTCTTATTGAACTACATACAATTAACGGTTGAAGGATAACAGACAGAGGTTCCAAACTTCCAAAGTGTTAAAACGTATGCCTTTTGGAAAGTATGCAGTAACTAAGAAACACTGATTAGGCTGCGGCATCCTAATCATTTCTACTATAAAAAAAGACGTATTGAACGCATGAAATTCTTTCAATTCTAACACAACAGCTCAACGCAATTTCACTAATACAGGATCCTGTCAGTAAATTAAATAATACATTAAACGCACTGATTTAAAACATTCTGATTCTTGACCGGACGTTTTTCCCCATAACAATATATAACAAAAGAAAGTACAGTTTAAGACAACCATATTTCCCAGGTCATATTTCAGTTTGAAGCTATTGAGTGGTGGAGGACCTCTGAAGACCGATGGCCGGACAGGGCCAGCCAGCTGGACGCCAAAGAAGGCCAAAGCATTCGGTGCACGTTGTGTCTAGACTGTCTATTTAAACATTCACCGGTGACTATGACTTTGCATTTCATAATGCGGCCCGGCATCCCATCAAAAATGAGAGAAATTCAACTTCCTTCGCCTTACGGGGGGGCCCGTTGCGCAACATCCGTGTCAAACCTGTCCGCCTGTATTAACGCTTGTGTTTTCGGTTTTTATATTTTAAGGACGGACAAATTAATTATAAATTAAAATATTCCTTCGCGTCGAAAGAATAATTATAAGGCACCATTTGTCGGAACCTGGTTAATTTAGAACTTAAACGGGCCGCGTTATGCGATCCGTAAGCACAAAATGGAAAGTTTAATACTGGAACCTCCTGGTTGGGACCGTGAAGTAAATGCGACCGTGGAGGGAAACTAGATTTTTTTTTCAAGCTGGGCTATTTCTATTCCACCTCTTCGGTGTCTCGGGTCAGACAAAAGGTATACACAATCCGGGACACCGCCCCCATTTCTTATGACCTTTGTCCTACGCCCCCCATCCCCATTCTGATTATTCCCAAGCAAAAGAGAATCAGAATACGGCATTAAAAAACTACAATAGGCTAAAAGTTGATACAATCGCACTATTCTAGACTATGAATGTAGTCTATATTATATTGTTTTTCTATTCTTCTGAACATTATTTATTATGAAAAGATACATGGGGCGTTACCCAACTGTTTCTACAATTTATTGTTCACTCCAATTACGGGATTTCATTATAATATTGACACCGATGTTAGATGTAAGTTCCTGTCCAGTAACAATAGGTATTGACAGTGCGACTTACCAAGTAATTGTACCTTCGTGGTTCTGTAACAGTGTTTTAAACAGCGCTTAATTTCAAAAAGAAAGCAAAACTCAACGACGGAACGTCTTTTAGCACTGAGGAGAATTGTTTTTACATTTTTCTTAAATCACGAACTCGGTATTAAGCTCAAAACATTGGACACTAATTCCGGGGTGAAGGTACGGCCCCGAAAACAAAGATACAGTTCCTTATCCTCCAGCTGGAGGGTCGTACAGTCCTAATACGGGCAATTAGACATTACACACAGACTGTCAACAATCCACAATTGGTGTTTTGAGTGGACGCCTTTTCGCCGTCCAAGCCTATACTTTGGTGTGACGTCATTACAAATTAGAAATTAATTACAGGGCGGATAGGTGGGTGTGATTAGCGCAAATTGCGGGGGGCTTGTAGGGCCCATGAAACCATTCGACTCAAGCCCAACAGCCTAGGCGTGACACCCTCGACCGGAAATGAACCTATAAGTTCAAATTTTAAATTAAAGCAGTTGTGTCGCATATTGAAAATAAAAAAAATCAATAGGGTCAATTAGCAGATTTGGATAACTTAAATTATCAAAGTTATGTAATAAAAAACAATGACAATAAAATAATAAGACATTGTATAATCTCTAAAAGAGTCACTGAAAGTATAATAATAATAATAATGATATGAGACAAGGGACTTGCCGGTATAATAGGTAAGTTAATTATCGCATTCGTTCGATAACACCAAATTTTCAAAATTTAAAATACTTTTGGTTAGTAAATTTCATCCATCAATCACCATCCATTCACCAATAATATCCTACAAAGAAGTCAAATCTAGAATCGCCATCGATCAAAATTGCCGTACGAGTGCTCGCAACTTAAATGTAAATTATCGCCCTTTCCTATGTTTATTTTCTTCCTTTAAATTGCAGGCCAGTGGATCGGACCGCCGAATGAAGAAAGTTGGACCGGGGGTTTAAATAATTGGCCACCCGCGGTCCAAAGGAAGGCCCGCGATGGTAGAATGATAGTCGGGCGAGGGACGTGAGAGAATGTGACGGTGGCCCTGCACACACATACACACTTAAGTCCGTCTGAGTAAACATTGATACCGGGGTTCGAGACCCTCTATTAGCCCTAAGAATTCCATGCATCCACAAAATTATTAGGCCAACGGTAGAGGCATCCACCTAGGTAACTTATAATCATATAAATCAAAATTGTATTCTTTTTTTATCCAGAAAAAATGTTAAAATCCTATGTCATATCCTCAGGGCTGAATATTCGGTTTAATTTTGCAAGGTATATTAATTTAATGTAAAAACAATAAATGTTGGAATTCCTGAATTTAGTTCCTGGGTTTTGGTTTCGAAAGTACCATAGCTTGGTTCTTAGTCCCGTCCACCATAATTTCATATTTAGTGCAACCGATACTGAAGATATAAGCTCGAAAATATATTCTAATGTTTAAGGCCAACACATTAAGTAGTCACACCGCTAAAGGCACTGTTCCGGCCATCTAATAAAAGTAATAAAAAAGTGTCTTGTGATATAATGAAATATTAATGCTTTACCTCTATATTTGTTTGGTCCAAACTATTAATATCGTACCACGAATATGATTAATAATTTGATCCAGTGCTGCATAAATAATCTTTCGAACGTAATAAAAGGCATTGGAGTTCGAAAATGGAGGTTGGAAAAAGCAGGCGCAGTATCGCTTCCTTAGACGGCAGGTCTCCGGGGGTCGTCACGTGACGGGTTTTTAACCTCCCCGAGTAACCGGACACCCTGCGAAAGCAGTCGTCATAAATGCCTACCGCCCCGGCAACAAACTCCCATTCGCGAGCGAGAAAATATTTTGTAAGCTAAGAACGGTCTCTTGAATTCTGTAATAATTAGTTTGGACTGGGGCCCGAATAGTTTAGGCTTCTCGCAATCGTCATTTCGTCATTTCTTTATAACTGAAACCGGTCTAGCATTGGACCGAATCAGCGAGTTGGACTCAGATCACAAGAGGGGATGATATCACAAACCCTCGCAGACATAATTGTGTGAATAAATTACTATATCAGGTGTTACTTAATTGTTAATAAATTATCTAAGAACTATCTACTTCTTGTTGGCAACATCTATGATTGCAGATTGTGGCAGAATGAGGTGATGAAACGAGTGAAACTTGTTGTTGCTATTGGTTCCTCTCTTGCCTATCCGAAACAGTTAAGTGTGAAACCTAACAAGCGGTAGGAGGGCGGGACTAATGGGCGTTTGATATTTCGGTAATCGTTTCAAAGCGGCGTTCAGAACCATTTCAAACAGAGATTAGAGTGTCCATTGCGTACGGATATCATAAATTACAACCTGCGGGAAATAGTCTAAAAGTATAGGACAAGATCCTAGAAAGTTAAATACCGCCTCGCCCAAACGTTGGGGGGGAGGTATGCGCTAAAATATTTTCACCTCAAAGGATTAAAATTCAGAAACGGTTCTCGCATTAAACTATCGGGTAACCGTCGTTTTAGAGACGGGTAATGAGTTCAAATCTCGATTGAATAAAACCGAAAATACTGTTGACGAAATAATGTCGACGATGGCGGAAAGCCGATACATAATGGAGCGGCATAAGAATGGAAAATGGAAAATCGCATAAGTTATGGCCAGTTAACATGGGTATTGTGACACATGAAGAGAGCTTTTCATATCTCATAAACAATATTAGGCCATTACAAAAACACAGTTCCGAATTTCAAGAAATTAAAAACAGAAATGTAAGTGCACACATATCAGGATTCTCCAAAATGGAACTATAAAGACATTTTAATTAATTAATACATATGAATATAATAACCACACATAAAAATAGCTTCAGGTTTCTTTCACAAAAAATACCAACAATGGATGGTCTATTAATATGCTTTCCGTGCGCTGGAATTTGCCTATCAGCATATTATGATAGAAAAATGGGCACATGTAAAATATAAATTAAACAGGTGTTCAACGCCTGGCTTACATGATTACATATTCTACGGAGCAGGCGTCGGTTATTCGCCCCACCGCAGTTCACCATCATATGGTATAATTTATAGTATTACCATTCTCTGTACGGTCACGACTGCAGTGCAGACATGTAAGATAAACTCGTCACGGAGCGAAATACAAGAAATTCAGCGTTTTCGGTAATATTTGACAACAGAAAATATCTGAAATGGCTTTCTGTTTCATTTTTAGTTCAAATAAAACAGACATTTTCTTGATAAAAAAAAAACACTAGACATTTTGATGATACTTTATACCCAACCAACGCTTTATGATGAGGTACAGTAGCTCATCAAAAAATTGTGACATAGCTACTTATGTGATCCGAATTAAATCTTTAATACATCACTCTCGGAAATTTGAAAGAACCCGATATTTATAATCAGGGTCAGTCCTGAACATGGTTGAGAGCGGCATGTGTCAATTACAGGTACAACAACAAAGCAAGTGTATGCAAAATATTTTTACAGGTTTTATGTTAATTTCATCCGTTGATATTATACTGTACAACTCAGTGGTATTTTCCCAGCGATCCACTATCTGCGGACAAGTGGATTAGGCAGTATTGAGAGTGAATGCCACCCAGAACAGAATAAAATAAACTACAATTTTAGGGTGCGTCGGCCGGTTTTTCCCGTTTCAAATTCAAGAAAACGTAAGAATGGTTAAATAGGAATGAAGCGATTCGTTATTACCCGATCATATTACTGTTATTTAAACGCCTAGAGGGAGGGGGATTCCGCGCATGCCGCGATGGCTCGCTAATTAGCTGCCGGACGGGGCCGCAGTCGGGGCACATATCACGTCGGCCTACTCAAGCCTAACGGACGTGCGGATTCGAAGCGGGGGTTAACCACCGGGGACGACGATTGTGGGACGATGAGGCGCAGATAGAGAGAGAGAGAGATCGGGCCGAGAGTGAGGCGGATTGGCCGGGGTGCCGGTGGCCAGTTTTTGCCCGAGCGCCGAGCCGAGTACCCGTCTAGACTCGGGCTGACCTTCCCGCCGACACCGACAGACACATGCTCATCTCGGTGTCGATAATCGGACCGAAAGTGCGCCCAAACTGCGATACACGCGAAATGAAACATCGGTAAGCAATGAATAACACGTTTGGGCCGGAATCGCTTTAGGGTCCTCAGTTATGGACAGGACAATCTAGATTGATTAAAGGTGAGATTCGGTTTGCAGTCTCTTACGCGTAATTATGAGTAATGAAATTTTGATACGCACACTTTAAGTTGTTTGTAAGCTATGTAACTTACGATTATCATTATTTCTTAGAAAGGGGTGTTGTTTTTTAGACAGGAAACAGTGATTCCAGGACAGGTATCCGGCCCCGTTTCAGCCCTGTTTGTGCATCAGCTAGTTGAGCCACGTTGTGGCGCATCAGGACGGAACAGTGGGGCGCCGAGTCACTGTCCCCGGTAGGTGACCCCACCGCCGCGTGGCGGTATACTACCTGCGGGTATGAACCCGGGGTATTACCCGTGTGCATTTCAGTCCGGGTCTCCTCGGCGATTAAATAAACCCCTTTAAAATATACCGGCCCAATTGCAAAACTAAGCATATCATTTCCAGTTCCAACAGAACGAGACCAAGATCGAACTACAAATTGCCGCGTATGTGTGGCGCTTGCCGCAACAGGACTGTTTCCTAACCTCCTACTTTACTTTCGGTTCCTAAAGGGAATTACAATCACGAGCTAATTTCTTGTCATTTGTATTCCCCGCGTCAACTCCCATTTCGATCCTTATCGTTCATTACGTCCAGAGTTTAAATCAGGAATGGGTTCTTTTGCCTCTGATCAAAATTCAAAACATCTCTGAACTGATATCTATGTCGTATCTAGTTATTAAAACTAAACTGTGCAACCTTAGAATTAAAGCATCGTAGATTTACTTAAGAATAAATTTTAAATAAACATTAAAATAATTCCACCTATTTCTACAAATAATTATAATAGTCATAACACTATATATAATATTCATATCCCAATAGCATATCTGCATCTACGCTTTAATGTCAAAATGACAGTGATAATAAATTTTATTGCGAATCGTCCAAAACTTTTCCAACTAAAGAAAATGATTGTCAAATATTGCGTGCGCTTTATATGTTTTGAACTGTAGAGCTCCATTAGTCCATAAGACTGTAGATTTAAATACACAATATGTTGATTAAATTATCAAACCGCCTTGCAAATATGGGAAGTAATGATGGACTACAGTGTGTAATATTTTTTTCATTTTCTATATAAGGCAGTAAAATAATCCCAACCCAGCGACCGACATATAGATCCGAAATCGGACGATGATTAAAACTGCATATGACTGCTGCTAACTGGCAACGACAGCTGTCTGCTGGCGATTAGCCGTTTTGCTCCTTTCTCTATCGAGGATCACCTGACTGCTTGCTTATTACAGTAATTTCGAGCTATAAGAACCGGAATTAGCAGTACAAAATTTACAATTACAATCAAGAACTTACTGCACGTCTCTTACGGGCATAACAACTTATTTATGCCATGGAATAATGAGAAAATGCCATTAAGACCTGAAATAATCATCATTACATGTCCATAAAACGAGAAGTAGAAGGACGAAAACGACAAATCCTTTTTAAAAAAATGATAAGAAAGAGCCTGTTCAGTACAGAAGTTAACTTAATAAAAAGTCCGAAAGAAATGAAAATGAAAGAGAAAGCCAGTAGTAGTTGTAATAGAAATAGGCCTAGCATCGGATCAAGCAGGCAGCAGCGAACCAAGGATGATAATAAACTGAAAAACGGGAATTCTAACACGATAATAAACGCAATTTTAAAAACGCCGCATTTCAGAAAATTGCCTGTGCATTAATTTACTTAAATTAAAAGTTATACTTGAAGCCGTTTAATAAAGTAGCGATAAACATAACAACCTTCGGTACGGAAAGGCGGAACCCAAACGCCGGGGTTCAATAAAACCGTGCGTTGTGTTGACATTATCATACCCTTCGATCGGACAAACAGTGCGAGCCCGCTTTTTTCTCCTCCGTTTTCTCTCTCTCTTTCTCTCTCCCTATCCTTTTTCAATCTCGCTCTCTCTTAATCTGTTGTCCGGGACAAAATTTATTTAGTCATTGGGAAACGGACACTCTACGAAAGCCCGCGTGGCGTAGATGGGGGTTCTCTCTTTCTCTCTCTCTCTCTCTCTCCCAACGGCCTTGCCAACTGACATTGCCAAAACAACCGAACACTCCGTCTCGAGCGGTCTTTTTTTTGCGTACCAGAATCCCGCTCCGCTATCAATCGCTATTGGTGCAGTACTTTATCGCGGATTCCAAACGCTCAAGCACGGCGGAAAACACAGCGCTTTTTTATATACCAGCACAGAGAAGACGCGCGTCCAGGCCAAATAGCAATCACGACGAACGAACAGTATTTTTAAGAACTTTTTTTTACACTTTTATGTGTACAGTCTCCATCTGGAGTCGAGGAACGTTTTTAGCTGCTATCCAAGAATAAATTTCTTTACGCGATATTACAAACTCGAATTGAAATGGAGAATATAAAAGAGTATTAAAAACAATAGTTACATTTGCATGAAGAATACTGTCATAACTGTAAAAAGGACAAATTATATTTAAAAAACAAATTGAATGAACAATAAGCTGCAAAACTACTAGACAATATAAATAAAAATATCATTATTGTATAAACGAAAACTGTTTTACTACGAGTTTCGGAAAAATTATGATTAATTTATCATACATCAAAATTGGAGGAATTATATTTACGTTCATGGTATATCAAATAATAGTATTCGGTGTACAAGCATAAATCAATTCCTATCTTGAGTACAGACCATAAGTCTAACTAAGTATCATCCACGACCGAAAGACACTAGCGAGCGCTTGGAAGACTTGATTGCGGTCCACGTGCTCGGCCCAGATGTGACACACATAGCCACGTATGGCTGAGTTTGGCACACTTCTATAATGCGATCCGAAGACCACATGTGTCCCGTGTTATCCCGACCGCGTGTTCTGAGACAATCGCACTCCCATAAACGTAGCCCGTTTATGATAATGAGTCGTCCGGTTTAAAAAAGGGACCGTCCTTTTTGTTTTACCAACGACCCAATTGTCCAAACAGCGGGCTTGAGCCATAGGTAGGACGGTTGTTATTCCTGAGACTAAATGTCGTGAGAATGAAATGAATCCAGGATACGGACAGAGCTAATAAAACTATCTGCAAAGCTGCCGTGAGTACCTTGTGGTGTAGACCTTATACTAATCTAGAATTTTTGATGGACCCCTGTCTTCTATATAACTATTCCCCATAGTGTACTAACACGACAGAATTACATCATAATGTTATCAGCTTATAGACAATGTCGAACATAGAGAGATAAAAATGTGAAATTTATATATCTACGTAAGTGGATGCACATAAACTCCAAAGAGGGAGTGCTTGAAAGTTATACTTGGGCTGCAGACACTGTAACAGTGTCAGTAAATAGAAAGAGGCCGGTTTGGCGAGGGCGGACGAGCAACAGATGGCGCGGCCACGAAACAAGAGGAAACCATCGGGTGTCTCTCAATTCCACGGATTCTAATCGTAATATATGCGGCCCAGTTTTCTAGGCCCCCTCCACCCTTTCACAGTTTTAGAGTCGAGAATATTTTGACTCATTGACTAATCCCCCCCGCCCGAAAACGGCCTCAGCGGAGAGGGGGAGAAGCCCACCACTCCAAAAGCTAATATTTATTCGACTTTCGCTTTCGTTCGTTTCCTGTCTGGGGTGTCGGCCCGTCCGTGTTTAGACGGCGTGGGCCGAACTAGACCCCACGCGGCCTTAAGCTCCCAGTTTTAAATGCCCAGGCATCCAACAACAACAATAATAGAAATTAGTAATAGTTTACTAATTTATATTACTGTAAGAAAATTAACATTTTAAATAAAAAATTCCGCAAAATGTGTTATTATGAAATGGCGCATTCACACCAATAAAGTAAGACAGACCAAGGCGCGAATTTTAGTGGCGCATAGCCTCTCTGGATCACATCATATATAAGAATTATAAGCGGTTATAAAGAAATTGAAGGAGTTATGGAATTCACCAAACCATCGCGAAAATGGTTTCAAATGGCCTTTCCAATGTTTTACCCAACCTCTTATTCGATTTTCACGTCAATATCCCTGCGACCCGGTGCGAACTGAGCGCCGAGGGAGCATCGTTCTAATCGGAATCTGGCAACAGTTCCCCCTTGCTCGCGGGGTCCGCACTTTCGCTGTTCTTGAACGGAGCGCTCCCCGTATAAATCCGGGGCTAATAATAAATAGGCGGTGCCACTGGGGGAGTTTGGCTCGTGTACCGAACGCAAATAAACGGCGCAGTTGTGGGATTCATCAAAACACCGCGCGTTTCCTGGTCCCCCCCCCAAACTTAATTCCGACCGGCCAATGACATTTCGAAAGACAACATTTCGGGTACATTATCGGCTGGACGATAAAGAAGTTGAATGTCACCTAAACATCTAGAAAATATAAAATGTTTTGCTGGTCGGTGATTGTAAAGTTATTAAAATACACATGGCCCATTTGGCATCTTCACTGACTTCTCTGAATCTTGTATTACCAAACCGTTAGATTTATCTACAGTCAAGACTTTTCTAAAATTCTTATTGATGATTAATTATAGTACACTAAAAAGAGATAGCATAAAGTATACCAATTTACGATTATTCATTTCAACTCAGGTCTGTGTGTGTGTGTAGGGGTTAGGTCGAGAACTGTTTCTTGGCGTTCCTGAATAGGCGAAGACTCAGCACTATATTCTGTTTTCACTTTCTTCTGTTTGTTTTAAACGCCAAAGGCATATAAAAGGACCGGTATACCGCTCTCAAACTGGGACTACCAGGCCCGCTCTTACCGTTGATAGGGCACCAGAAAACGCCGACACTAAAGTGTCAACCGCGGTGCCGAGCCCACTACAATATATACAAACAAGAGGCCGGCGTTATCCGGCCAATGAGCGGGGAAATAAAACTGGACAGTTTATTTCCCGGTTTAACCAGCCTCCTCGGCGCACACGTGTGCACCCACAGTTATTATGAAACTTGCGCCCTAGACATTTCTCAAATATTTGATATTTTTGAACATTAAATTGGACTTTTTTGCCCGTCACTCGACCATTTCTAAGCAACTTAAAATAGTGGTTCGAGGGAACAAACAAACAGAAACTCTTGGAAACAACTCAAAAAGTGTTGAGATGCACTCTAGACCCCCTTCATATACGAAATTCAAATGATATTACTAGAAGTTTTAGGGTAATTGGCCTAAAAATGGAACTTGGAAAAATGGAATGGTGCTTGGAATTTAACAAATTATGAAAAATGATAATTCCAGTATTATTCTTCCTTTGAAGTTCAACATATTTATCACATATGTGCTGAATAACAAATTAACAGCCACCACAATGACCACAAGGTCTTTACAAAATCCGCCTATCTTATATACGAGAAATACAATATTTTAAATAAAATCTGTTTCAGGAAATAAGATAAAGAGCTGTCAATCTGACGAATGATATATACCAAATGTCGCGTTACAGGCATATGTCAATAAATCATTGTCCGTAATTTACCCAAATTCGGCTACAACTGTACTCAGTTCTCATTCAGAAAAATCAAACCTATTTATTAGCCCAAATTATATGTGATTATGAACAGGGAAATATAAAAATTGGGCTAATCCAGATATTTAAATTTATAGTTCTATTTTCGTGACTTATTTATCATATTGTAAATTATAAATGCTTGTTATTATTCACATTACTTGACTTCACAAATTGAATATTGTTATAAGCCAATAAATTACAACCACCAAAGTCTAAACATTTATAAGACTATTGAAGTACAAGAAATCTTGTTGACAAAAAATTAATGGACGACATTATTAAAAAATAATTATTTCATTCAGACGAAATAATACGGGACATTAGCGAGAACAAAATGGCGTGTCGAAACAAGCCGTAAATCCGGTTGTGGGCAGGAGCGGAAAAAAGAGGTCTTCGAATAATTGAAATTATGTCACGGAAAAATATAACTTTATTATTGAAACTAATCATATCATTAAATTGAAATAGTGCGGTGCGCGGAGTTGAAATATTCGCGCGGTCTTAAAGTATAATGGTTTCTTTTCAAGTAGAATTAAACAGGCGGTCGGTTATATTTAACAAAGGCGCCTCCCGACAAAACCGGATTCTGGGACTCACGTTTTAATACAACAACCGCTCGGTGTCCGACGCACTCCCCAGGCGCCGCCTTATCAAAAGGGAATCTTTTCGGGACAAAGTGTGCATACAATGGTAGCTGTTTAAAGTGTTTTCAACACCGAGCGTTACCTGGACCCAAAACTTTTGGAGCCGCATCAAACTAACTTTTGCTTCTGAAACATTTCGTCTTAGAAATCGTATAAGTAAAGTGGCCGTAAAAATAATAATTCATTATTATTATTATTAGTGTTTCGAAAATTTTTACCCTATTCACCTTTTATTTATATTATTTGAATACGTGTCTCTTTCACTTCTGAATCTCGGGATTCAGAGATATTATGTATTTAACTGTTTGCTGAAAATGAGATCAATGTTCAGTTTCTGCAGTTGAAATTAAAAAATTACATAATTAATATAAGTGGTAAGATTTCAACATAAGGTCTTCTGCGAAAGAAATAATGGAAGTCCAAAATTTTCTTTTCTATTCGCATATATAATACTTTAAAAAGGTCCACCTCTGTACACTAAACACCCATTTATAAATAGTCACCGTTAACACTCGATTAAGCCATTATTAAATAGGATTGGCGCAAAATAATATCCAAGGCCTGTACACTTTTCTATGATGTAATGTGAAATAAATAAGTCAGGTTTATATTTTATATTATAGAGGTGATTTCATGCTTTGAAACGTGTTATTCACAACGCCAACCTGAATCTCATCATAGCACGTTACTTAATCACTCAATCGTTGAAACCTAGTATTTGGACTGTCCGAAGGCGTACGTGAAATCAGTTGATAGACAATCAGAGACCATCAGCTTTGCCGCTCCGCCAGCAAAGCTATACTTTCTAAGAGCGACCGCGATTATTAAAGTCCCGCTCGGGGTGGTTCGGACCGTCCGCATAAACAGGGTAATATTATTAGTTGGGAGTTCCTCTCACAAACCCATAAACTGTTCGGGTGAAACCCAAATACTGTGTTTGTGTGTGTGTGTGCGTGCGCGTCTGTTATAAATTTAACGGTGTCATTAGAGTAAGAGGAATTGGGGCGCTATAATAGGTTGGAAGAGGCCATTGAAACTGTGGACCAGTACCCCGCCCCCAACAACCCACCCCTCAATAAAGCCAATAGTTTCCCCACTTAATGGCACCAACTAACTCTCGGCACCCACTCAGCTCCTGAATACCTGTTTTCAGCCCAGGACAAAGTACACCGATTATAAATAATTTAACCTACGATTGCGTCGTTTCGTAAGCTTTACCTTCTAATTTACCCCCGCATCTGTGACTGAAAAGCCCTCTTACGCCCAACACCAGAAAAATGCGGACAGAACCTACTGTACCAAACGAACAGTGATAGGTCGATAGGACGAACTCGAATGGTGTTCAACTTATATCTGCTTCCTGTTTTATAGGCTAGATACATAAAAAGTGTGTACTGTAGCAAAGTCAAAACATATTGAAAGGTTTGCATCTCAGCGTTTGATGTATTAACGTATCATAAATGACATTATCACAATGACATATTAAATAGTTCGGCTGTTAGAATGGTCATTATTAATCATATATATCAAATACACAAGCTTGACGACAAATAATGTCAGTTCGTGTAAACAAAGATACCTAAATTTATGTATCAACAAAAAAAAACATTGACAGATATTACATGCCCGGATATTCATTTGTCGATTAAATGATCGATGGGTATTAATCGATCAATTTAATAGCAGTTCTAGGCGTCCTCTATCTGAATCTGTCATAGTAAGTTATTGAACGAGTTCGAAATCTAAAAATTTTTCGGTACTGGGACAGAGTTCAACTAGCGATGTTCAGACCGTCCAGAAAAACAATGGACCATCGATGCCCTCGATAAAGTCTGAAAAACACACTGATTCATAGCCGAAATATATTCGATCGTTTGAATGCCGTTTCCTTTTTAGGAGCCTCCAAGAACTTTCTAGATCGGAAGATTCGGAATGCTCCTCGATTTCTCCCATATGGAATCTCAATATTATCTCTATCTCTCCCTCTTTCTCACTCTCCATAAGCTGTACCGAACGCGGAATGAATATTTTATTCCCGCCCAGGGAGTCTACGGAATATACTATAATTTATCACTGTTCCATGTTCTATCGGGTCTATCATAATTGGCCGAATAGTACTGCAACGGATTGGACGGCGGGTCGTCGTCCCTGTGTGCTCTTTATCATATAGAGAATGAGACACGGACGCGCACGCACACATTGAAGTGTGTATGCACAAAGACGCACGCCCATTCACACACGGTCTCACAGACACACGGAGTCCAACTTTCGCTCGGCATAATCGATTAAGTTGTAAATGGGACAGACGGGTTTTCGAACGCCCCGGGAGCCGCACAGCCTCTTCGATAACGCGCAACTCGAAATATGTTCTTGTTGCCAGCACAGAATCGAGAGCGGTCCCGGCTTTAAATTTTATCGATGACTTTATGCACTGACCGAACCCCCCGGGGCACAGACGCGGCTTAGCGACCGGATTCGAATGAAACCACCGGCGAGTTCGCACCTCGCGTATGGGTTTATAATTAATTGATAATAACATATATCTGTCACTGTCAAGATACAATATAACCGTACCTATTATACAATAAATGATGAAATGAAATTCTTCAAAAGTTCCACTGCAATGTTTCGCTAACAAAATGCTAATATTAAAATGTATTACCAGGCTATAATCAGTCCACATATTTCAGAAATTTCACAAAATTCAGAAAGTTTTGAAATATCGCAAAAGAATGCTGACGAATAAGGCCCAAACCTTAAAAAGAACACAATTACGTAAGTTCCAGCGAAATTTATTTTGTAATCTTAGCATAGAACTTATGTCAGAATTTCTAATAGGATATGCTTGTTTTACGTGCTTCAAATCAAAATTATATTTTTCTAAGCAACCTACTTCTAATTAATTTTAGAACTTGTGTTCAGTCAGACAGTACAGTTTGTATATTATATGTCATAAATAGTTTTAACAGTAATCTATAGCAATAAATATTAAATAGTAGTTCGATAGCAGTATAGCGTGGAGACATGAAATACCGTTACAGGTGAAAATACATTATTCAGGAAGAAATTCTAGCATCTATGTCATTCGTAATTTAATAGCGTACGACTACATGAGTAGAACGAAATATTAAGTAGATTAAATAAATAAACCTAACGTTTTGATCACACACGACAAAACATTTCGGAAAGGTTATCCCGAAACGGTCCCTCATATGCGGACTATATAAAGCTCATCAATCGGGGTCTAAAATCAACCAAAAAAAAGAAACAAACGGGAATATAAGGACCCAGCTCATTGCCCAATCAGCACTGGCGATCATCGTCAATCTATTTCCAATAAATATCGGTCGGATTGGTATGCGGAATGGTTAATGAAGAGGCCCGTAACGATTTACGGTCAGCATGTATGTAGCTGCTCTCACTTTTTATTGGGAGAACGGACAAGTCCCTGAGTCGAAACCACAAGAAAGTTATATGCTCAAGCAAAACAAGTCCCAGCTACTACCCGCTCTAAGCGTCTCCATTCCCGGGTGAACGGGCAATATACCTTCTCAAATCGGAATCAAACCTGTCATTAAAATGTCTTTGGTATTCAAAGTTTAAATCAGTGAAAATGGAAATCATTTTAAATTTAAAATATATTAATGTATTCAGAGCATTCCTCCAAAGCGCTATGACTTGACTGACGTGTACTCTAATTTCAGGATAGTTTAAAAACTATACCCTCCAAAGAGTTACCTCGCAAAGACTCCTCCATGAATAACTAATATCCAGAATGATTTATTGGGACGTTGTAATAGAAAATAATTAGATACAGAGGAAATAGGTTAATTAAAAATTTAGGTTTTCAAACCTCGAAAAACGGGAATTACGAGAACAGCGATAATATTATGTGAACGATCTGACCATCGGAGTTGTTCCCGGGCTAAGATAAGTCAGACCAACTGCTGCTGGTAAGACTAATCCCCGCAGACTAATCGCTAATCACCAATCACTCCAGAGACCACTGTTGCCTGCACGAATTCGGGTTCAGCAGTTGTTTTGACTGCTAGCATTTATATGGGCTCGTGGGTTTAATCTCTTGTAGTAGCAGTTGCCCTCCCTTCAGGGCCAGCGAGGATTTTCTCCATCATTCAGGATAGCGTCTCAGCCATTTAATTTTCTTCATTATAAAGCTAAATTTTGCAGGTATTGAACGAAGTAATGACATTTTGTAAATTGTCCAAACCGTCACGAATCAATGCAAAATTATATTATCCAATCCCCTTCATGAAATAAAAACTAAAATAAAATAAACATGAATTAAAAAAGCTAAAGGCGATATTCATGAAGCGTTGAGTTCTCTAGTGTTTCGAGTTCGTTTCCCTATGCTAACTCAAGAGACTATGTTCAGATGGAGCTCAATGCAAGCGGTATTATGTCTAGCTCGTAAAACCCCAGTAAAAGGAAAAACCCCTTCGGACACCTACAGACATTGTAATGCGTATATGAATATACGTATGTCATAACTTAACAAAAGAACTGGAATCTAACCAGACACCTACAGTACCCGACACATAATACTAACCTCTGTCGGTTGCTCCCTTTTTTATTGTCCATTCCTTTTAGAATCTCTGCCTTAAAGAAGCGGCAGGAGAATAAAGGATCGTTATGGCCACTTGTAACTCTGTGCTAAATATTTGTAAAAACACCCTTTCCTTTAATTATCCTAATAGTTTTACGCCCGAAGTCGACAACCAGCACGCCATTTACAGCATTTCTGCACTGAATTTACACCTTTAGTAGCGACGCTAAAATTGCCACTCGTACATGAACATTCTTCTTCTTCATTCATCTAAATTTTCTGTTCTCTAATCAAGATTCTAGGTCTTTCCTTTTGGACTCCATAAAATTTATAATTTTCTTGTTACGTCGAATTATTAGGCAAAGCCTAAAATATAATAAAATTTCATCGTATCGGTAGATATTTATTGTTTAAATTCGTTATTTAGACCTATGGATAATCCATATTACATACTGCGGTCGAAACCGACTCAAAACAAACATGAAAGATGTGATGTGTTAATACTTCCGTACTAATATTCTTCGGTCGCTGCATGTTTAATTCTACTAATCGCACAATTTGGACAATGTCTGCGGAAGTTTGGTAGCAAAGTCAGCAGTCAGAGACAGGAAGATGAATCCGCTCTCATCGCTCAGATTATTCGTGGAGTCGGGCCTAATGGGTTGTTGAATGATGGGAAAGGAGGGGGTCGGGGGAGAGAAGCGAGGTGTGTACAATATATCTCTCTCCTCGGCCGGGCAAGGCTCATTTGCCGCTGAGTCCCCGGGCAGTGACAAGTGCCCCCACGCGCTAATCGCTAATCGCTAATCACTAATCAGTGCCACAGCACTGACGGGGCAACAACGCCGCCCACTGTTTTCACGCCGCTCGACCGGGCCTACTGGACCGCAGGGACGACGAATGTGGAACGGTAGCCAGATCCGGCCCTAATGGACTGTTCAACTCAGGCCCACAACGGCCGGCCTATTTACAACGGCGTAAATGTCGTTAATTTGTTGACGGACGCACCTAATTTTGCCCAGACGATAATGGGAGCCACCAAATAAAAGCGCAGGATTTAGGACTATTCCGGGAATAGACTACGACTTACACCACTATAGATTTATACAAATAAATAACACGAAATTATCAGGAACGAAATATCTTTTCTTGTTAAACGATTTCATTATATTTTTCTAATAAAAATTGTGAATAGAAATAAATTTCTTTTGATTTTATTATGATAAAAATATTTCAACGAACCGCATGCAGTTCTTATGTATATCTAGGTACGAAGTAGAGAGGATGATAAATCTCTTTTCACCTGTAGCGAATAGACTTCGTATCGTAGACGTAAAGTAATATTTTAATAAATTGTAACTTACAGTATGCAGCGTAACACTGGACTCAACAGTCTAAAAACAAAATCTTCCACAAAGTTTGTTGGTTGCGACACTTACCTGTAACAAAATTTTCAATATTAGAGATAAAAAATCAAAATGCAATAACGGGTATATCAAATACATTTTTTAACACTTTTCAAAAACGGTTCACCGTTGCGTTTTAAAAGATGGATTGTTTTAGAGTTCGTTCCTTGGAATTGTAAAACTGACAGATTTGTCACGATTTTCACTGCGGGCAAAATTTGTTGAAATCCAGTCTAAAATGAAGTACGCAGGGGGGTGGGGGGTAGGAACGAGGCTGGGATAGAGCCAGCGGTAGGCCTGTGCATAAATGCATTATCAAAGCCGGTTCAGTGCCACCCTTTCAACATGGATTAATGCAAATCCCAGTCATCCCACCCCCTAGCCCCTATCCCCAAACTCTCGACGGGCCACCCCAGGCCTCTCTATTTTCAACCTCCCGCTCGACAATTTTATAAGAGATTACCTATAAGAACTAAACCGTAGTGTGTCTATTCCTGTATTTGATATGTACAAAACTGTTTCAATTTTTTTAGGTCGAAAGACAAATGGAAATTTTGTGTCGACCACCTATATTTCTCTATATTTAAGGTGAAATTCATTAATTGGGTATTCATAAATATTTTCGGTAAACATTTATTAACGACCCGTACTTATTGCAAAATTCCTCTAATCTTAAGGACACTTAAATCTATAAAAGTTGTATATTGTAGCCGGCCGGTGAGTTGAATGAAAATGAAAGTTGTGGACATTGGGCAGGGAGGGACCAGTGACCCAGTGGTCAGCCATCCCACGTGGTTTCCTGTGTTGCCTACATCCTCTCTTTTCCCTTTCTGTTTGTTGTTTATCTCACTGCCCAAAGCGAAACAATAAAGTTTCCGCTGCCGAAGGGAGAAAAAAAGGAATCAACAATCGCTCCTCTCCTGACCGGAATTCAGTCGTTGGTATTGTCGAATCTCCAGACCGAGCCGTGTGAAGAACATATTTCTTGTCATTGAAGGACGTGAAAATGTATAATTATAAATATTCTCCCAATGGCATAATAAGAAACAGTTAGCTACCAGTTAAATGAGGAGAAGTGTCTAAACTATTGAAGCTTAAAAAATCACTTAAAAATCTAACGAAACGGATTCCATAAATTTTGTAATTGGACTATTCTGAGACCATTCACGGTTGCAGCTTGGTCATCTCCAGAATTGCAATGGAAGGCTGTTCGAGCGGCCACGTCAGACATCCCTGTTCAATATCAGCTGTAAGCACCAGAGCACCGACTACTACTGAAACGATTTAGGTCGCCGTAACTTGCATGAGTCCGTTATCTGTACGGTTCATGAGTTAAATTTCTAGAGTGGAAACACTCGAAAATCAGAAATATAAATAGCCTGCCTGTACAAACGCTTGTCGATACTTTGTACAGGTAAACGAATTAGGCTGGAAGCTCAAACTAACACCGAGAAAAAAACGCCATTCCCATTTTAAAAAATATGAGTTGCGAACGAAAAACTAAAAAAGCGGCTTGTCCAGTCAGTGGTCAGTGAACATGATATGAGAGTGTAAGTATACTCTACACAGGGTGACGTGCTAAGAGTAGTCTTAATTTTTTACTAAATTATTTTAGTACTAAAATATCCTAAATATTATTGTACCTCTTTTATGTAATCTATATTTTCTAACATTCATATACGGTGAAATTCCTGCAAGCAGCCATGTTTCCTTAATTAATTCATACATACTACAACAAATTCGTTTAAGAACTGTTGAGACAGTGTAACTTTGCTATAGCATTGGGCTATTGTCTTGCATTCTTTTCTTTTACCCATATTCTTCTATTTTTTGTTATATTGTCCTTGTGTACAAATAAAGACTTTATATAATGGGCGTGAGGATATTTAATAGTGGCGGCTGAAACAAGTACAGGAATCTATACTATCGGTCCGAGTGTCGACCGGCTTTTAGAACGACTCACGTGGTACGGGACATTTATGGCACTGGGTACAACTTCCCATAGCGGCGCCCCCACAGTGCTTACTTAACTTCCGATAAGTCCGGGACCGAATGGGACATACCCCGCCACGGTTGAGATAGATAAACTAATGCGGAAGAAAGCACGAATCGGTTGCACTTCCTCATGTGCAGTTTCATTTATCTGCACTACTTTCAACGGCACTTATTATTAGAGGTCAACATTGATAGGTCAGCTGGACATAATGATTGTTATACCTAGTAGACCTGACATGCTTATTTCTTTGCGTGCATTTTACGTAGGAACGTCTACACAAATCCATGATATCCAAAATATTTAAATGTTACGTATAAAGGTTTTAGTTTGAGAATCCTTGAAGATGGTTGCCCTAACTTGCTTGATTTTCTGTCTCGACTAGCTTTTAATATTATTATGAAAAATTATACCAATAAGTATTGTTTTGATTCCGTTAGAAACTTGTCAGCGTTAATTTTTTCTTGTAACTTAAAGCACAGTCTAACAGACGAAATACTTATTTCTTTTCCAACAATTTATTAGGTCAAGATTTGAAAATGACGTTCAATTAAAACTTGTATATAAATAAAGTCAGCAAATCGGAGACCAAAAATAAATCCCAAATAAACATAATTTGGACGGGCGCAGCAGGGCTGTAAATCGCCCATTGAAATTCGGGACCGAAATCTCCGAGCTAAACTCATAAATTCAGGTTCTGGGGGGGAAAAGACGCGTAAAATTTTATTTACAGCCCGTGTTTCTGGTGTAAACTGAGGAAAGGAACATTTACAGTATTTCCATTAACGAGGGTGAAAAAAGTTGTAAATTCGAAAAACAGGTAGTGTGCTCATTATATTGAAATGCACAGACTCCATCCGGGCCGGTTGAAAAACTCAAATTGGTCGCGATTTCCCACCTAATGTCCCGAAGGCCGGTCGTAAACCTTGAGGTCGAATTTCGTTCATAGCGAGTCGCCTTCCCGTTCTCTTCCGAGACCAAACCCAGGTTAAAAAATAAACTGATTACAATTTCGGATGGAAAGCCGAGAGTACATACTGTAAACTTAATTTACAATTAAAAATAATGTAATTTACGTCAAAATATTCACGTAAAAAGGTATAAACCTTTGTCAATAAACTAGGACCTAATACCGAGTGGTGTATTATATGCCGTTACTTAGGAGGGCGTATGGCCGCAGCGAAGATTAATCTGTGCTTTATCCTACCACAGGAAGATACGCCAACGTGCTTCGGGAACCAGTAACTCCCACCCATCGTCAGACACAGATGGCACTGTCCCATGAGTCTGTCCATTCTACTCTACAGTTTAATACGAAAGTCTGCACAAATGATTTCTAACAATAACATTTCTATTAATCTCATTCAACCAATACGACTTTTACAATTTTTTCCTTCTCATTCTCTTCTTTTCCTTTCCTACAACAGTATTTCAATTATTAAGCACTTTCTAACGTACAGTGTACTTGAGGACAGTACTTGTATTCTGAAGCGGAAGGGGACCTATAGTCATTCTAGCCTCGGTGGAAGCAGAACAGCACCTAATTTTATGATTGTCTCCACAGTTCTTATGATTTTTGAATTTTATGATAGCATTACAATTGTTATTGTTCTACTTTAAGTTGAACAATAAAAAATAGAATGGGTTATCTACTATTAGAACAAAAATCAATTCAGTAACAAAAAACAAAGGTAAATGTAAAAGGTAATGCAAAGGTAAATAACTAATCGATATCATGATAATGGCTTACAGATATAATGAAATGCTGGTATAGGTAAAACTAGATGATATCGACTTCACGAAGACTAAAGAATCGATTAATCAACAAATTTTTAATAAAGAACATTTTAATCAGAAAAATTTTAAATAAAATATTAGCTCTACAAAAAACTAGGGACCTCTAGAAATGTATTTTACCACAAAATGTCTGTAAATTAAAAAACATAAGCACTAATTTTTCGTTTTCTCACCACATAAAATAAAAAATGAAGTAAACATGATTTATGTTTCAACCTCCATGATAGTTAAACAAGCACTGATTTTTTTCTACCGCAATAAGATTTTAACTGGAGATAAGGTAATTTTTTTTATTAAAAAATTCCCTTAAAAGAGGTTTAAGACGAAGAGCGACAAGCCCGAGGGCGGGCCACAACCGTATCATGACCGTAAAATCCTATTCACGATAATAATGTAAAAATATCAGACAAGATAAAAACCAAATTACAAGATAAAAAGAAGTGAATTTTATTCGCTCTGCCAACCCGAGTAATCCTAAATGACAGGGGTTGAAAGAAACACCTCGGGTTATCACGGCATCAAAGAAAATCGTATACCCAACCAGCTGGAAAATCAAAACCATTAGTATGAATTTAAGAGACACATGACCCATGTTTTTTATATAATATGCGAGGAAAAAGTAAATAAGAAGGATAAGTTCCTTTTATTTAATTGAAAGAATGTAACATGTTACATTTGTGCTCCAAGATCAAATATGAGAATCGCTTCGAGCACTATTTTTGTAAATTTTTTATGAGGATAAGGTTATCGCAAACAACTTTTCCGTAAGGGAGAATGAAAAATACATTCTTTATACCTGTTACACGCTTCAGCTAACTACGAACAGATGTACACATACCCAACAATAGAACAGTTGATTGCAGCACTATTCAAAGACTTTATTGGGAAAACAGCAATCACAAAACACAGCGAAACCCTCACCTCAATACCGGCAATCAAATCTCAAAATTCAGCCTCATCCAGAATATAATGCCTAAATGATTATTTAAAGGAGGGATCATGCCTAACGTCTTTCCAATCAGATCTTATTCTGAATATCGTCGGTAACTGAACCTTGATACCTGTTTGCGGATCTATTACCTACCGATGAAATACCACTGACGATGGCGAGAGGCCGAAACCGGCCAACGGTACGACCAAATAAGCATTTGGAGATATAAAACTGTTTCTCAGTGGGCGTAAAACGGTACGATATTCCGTCAAAGTAGGCCGGAACCTTCGCGCCCTTCCTGTTTTGTTATTACGGAAAAATTTTCATTGACATTCACTTTTTCAACGTCCTCAAATCAATTCGCTCTACCCTACGCAATATTATTCTGTCATAATGAATGAGCGATTTAAGACGTCAACTTTCCCGCAGAAATAGCCGTCGACCCCGCGGGTGGGGAGACACAGGTGTTCGGAACCTGAACTGTGTGGGTGACACACGAGGATAAAAAAATAGAGGATAAATCGCATGAAAACACACAGACGGAATGTTCGGACGTCGGGACGAACGACCGGAGTCGTTCGCACGGAACAGCGCAAGAGGGCGAACAACAAGCGAACTCGGAGACGGAGGAGAGGGATGTTGTAGGACTCGAACCCGCATGAATATTTAACAACTAAGTCGACACGCGGCAGTGAAAACAGTTGGCGGGGGGCCAAAAATGCGGAGAGCGTACGGGCGAAAAATAATTTTCGAATATCGCACAAATTACGGATGAGGGGGGCCCGACAGTCGTCGATCAAAATGTTTCTTACATATTTGTACGTGGCACCCGTTTTACATTGGGAACATATAGGAAAAGTTGAACCTACAACTTTGTATTATAAATTCGCTCATTATAAAATGGCTCATTACTGGGCCAAGAAAATACCCAGAAAGACATTACACAATGTAAGGGTATTCAATGTTCAGCCAGCATCCGGGAAAGGTTGGACAGGAGTATCTTAAGCATCAGCCTAAGCGGAGGTGAAATATATACCTTGGTGGTCAGGTTTTGTGCTGTGAAATCAGAGATACCGAACAGAAGATAGTAGGATAAATCCCGGTGATTTACGTACTGTGAAGGCTGGGCCGCGGGAGCGACAGATGGGGGGTCAACAGTCACGAAATGCTTCCGCATTTTTCGACGCCGCGATGTGTGGTCCCCGCCCTGAGATATCGTCCCGTCCCCCCACTGGGAGAGCAGCTGGCTCCCAGTTTTCATCTTCTTCCCAGCGGGTGGAACTGATAACGGGGCCTCTGCTATTGGACAGGCGGCATCAATATTATTACAAGTCAAACTCAGGTAGAGAAAGGGTCGGGATCGCACAATGGGTTTTTTTCTTTCAAGTCGAGATCCGGCTATACATCAGATATCTCGGTGAACTGAGATCCACGGCTGAGAGACCTTCCTATCTGTGTCTTAGCCGAGTCCCCGAATATCCACCCAGGATAATATCATCGGTAATAAAGGAGATAAGGGGCACTAACGGAACGCTACTGACGTTGATGAGAAGCGAAACAGGTTTACCGTGTTCAATGTCGTAAACTCATACGAATCAGATGATAATTGATGAACCACGATGACGAAGCACAAATTAGTTTAGGCTAGTATGAGAAAAGCTGAGAATAAAATTTTATATATATATATATATATATATATATATATATATATATATATATCAGTTATATCATATTACCTAGGGTAAAAGGTTTACCTTTGTAAAATATGAAGGTTTAACAGAATTATACAAGCCTCGGAGGAGGCTACTGTTCCTCCTGGGAGGTCCCATCTCTGTTGGCTGAGTGACACAGGCATGTGAAACCCCCACGGTCAGCGTCCTCCTTAAGAAGTATGCGGGCCCCTTGAAACCGAAACCTCTTTTCCGATGGTCCGTCAGGTAAAACCACAAACACCTGGGGAACCGCCGCCGGGGTAAACCGTTTTAGGAACGGGCTTATAGAAGATACGTGAAAGATAGGGAGGAACAGCGGACTGATTTAAATACTATCGGGGCTCACCATCTCACGGGATAGGGTGTCCTCGGGTATAACTCAGAAAGGGGACCCTGCTGGAATAACTGGACTCGGGCGGTTTGCATAGCGTCATAAGATTTAAGTAAGCTCTGAATTTACCTGACGAGAAATTTATGAGGACCGTTTGCACGAAACGCGCCTTTCTATACTATGTTAACACATGTCCAAATATCCAAATAATCCAAATAAATTCGAACATTTCAAAAGAAATAAAGTATGTTTCTAAATTCGTATCAGCAAGTAGGGAACAAGAAACACTTCGTTGGTGTGTCCAGTAAAAACTTAAATTCAAGGATACAGCAATGGGAATAGTTTTTATGTTCACTACTGACTACAGATCTCTGTCCAAAATCATGTAGATGATCGAAAGCTTGGGGTTAGAGAGATTAAGCAACGTACAGTATCGTGGAAATAACAAAAAAAGCAGTAGGCATTATTAAAGCACATAATTAAAAATTATATACGCGGAAAAAGCCGGACTACATTACACGGTTGTTAAATCGTCGGTCCCAATAAGGATGAGTCGATGGAGCCTTGAAAATTAAAAACCCAAACGGAGCTTCTTAAGTGGAGGCCCACTCCAATGTCTAAACTTAGAGCTGAGCCTATCCAAAAAGTATTATAATAAATATTCGGCGATGTTTCTCTTTTTCCGAAGACTTTTTATTTATCATCCTGTTCCTTTTTTTCTTTGTTTCTACGAAAGTTCTCTCGCCTTTTAATTTTTTCAAGGCAGGATTCGCGTCAAACGCCGAACACAAAAGGACCGACCGGAACTTGTTTTAAGCTCAAACGCGGTTTTAAACCCGTTCGGCAAATTCCACACCTTATCTACCTCTCGTCTGTAAAAAGAAGAACAGTGCGGATTATGGGACTGGATCCCCCCCCCTCCCACCAACAACCAAAAGAGTATGTTTATCTGTTTTGCGAATCTTAAACATCTCGGCGGAACTCCTTTATTAGGCCCAGGTTGTCTGTGTGGGCAAGATTACGTGGAAAAGATTTGTTTTACTGGGAAAAAGAGTTAGCACAGGCGATGCACCTGTGCGATGTTAACTGTCCTCATGAGTTCATTATGGAGTGCAATTAAATTATGAAATGTGAGGCCGGTAGTGAGCCCCTGGGAATACAAAATACAGTAGCCAAATCCCTATTCATACATAATTTTTTTATACCGAATGCATTATAATATAACATTAACAGGTGTAAAACCAATAAACAGTATCAATAATAATAATAATAATTGTAATAAATAAATGTCACGGATTTATCTCATTGCATATAGAATTGAGCAGAATCTCAATACGAAGTCTACAAAAGACTATACCATTCATTGCCAAAAGTGTCTACTTGTAATATAACTAACAGAAAAGAAGACATTCCGTCATAATGAGAATGCCGGGTTCAAACTAATTAAAAAATACTGTGGCCCTCGCATATTCAAAATTGGAATTCTTATTTGAGAGTTCTAAATGAAGTTGCACTTGACATTGTTTTTTTAGCTTACACATTCAGCCCTAACATTCAGATACTACCTAACTGACTCCAAGACCTCCAAAACTTCGATAATTTTAATCCCCATTAAAAAGCAACAAATAAAAAACTAATCACAACGCTATTAACACTTATGTCCCAAGTGAATATGAATATCAAACATCCAGTTGAAATCCATTCTGCAAAACCGCCTCAAATTATATCCACAAGATCTGGTGTATCCAACCCGCTTACGACCGGGCTCCGAAAAAGGTTTATCGCGTCCGCTGATCTTAACAATGCGAGCCAGCCTGGGCCCGCTTATTAGCCCAGTACACCTGGAATAAATACATTTTCAAGATGAAAAAAAATATTGACAATAAAACGGTCTTTCCAAGTTAGCTCGCTGCCCGTCCCCAATTCTGGCCATGACTGAAACTAGAAAAAAATTTCGTATAAAAATATGTGACCCAATTCTGGAATTTGGAACGCAGGCCCCGCCTGGATTCTTCTGAAGAACGACTCCATCGGCAATATAAAATAATCTGATTTTATAACGGGATCAATTTCAAAATGATTTAATTCCATTATTGATGATCATTATCGATATCATCACTCAGGTGACTCGACCATTCCCGTTTGTTTGGTCCAGTGTTAGAGAATATAAAATTAGCAAAGTGGGACAGTTCCTTAATGATAAATACAAACAGTTTTTCATTCACTTATGGACAAGTACGCGCTGATTTTTGTTTTAACCTAAAATAAACTTTCGTGATTGAAACTCGTGCTGCATATTAAGACCAACAAAACGTGATCTCGCAACCGGTTCGACTTATTACGATTGAAATCCAAACCTCCATTAAATAAATACGTATGGCGCACATACTGTGAACAAACCTGCTTTCACAGCCGATCTATACAGTTGCGTGAAGTAAGACAGTCGTTTAAAAAACATAATTCAAATGCGTATACTCCCAAACCAAATGCACCAAGGTACATAACTGAATTTTCACCAGTATCCTATTATTATGTTCTGTTATAGAACGTATTGGTTCAATCCATCGTTTAAATATACAAAAATTCTAGAAGATAACAACATGGCCTTCTAAGATATATATGATGCGAATCATTTTCATTTTCATAAAAGTCTCGTCAACAAGTAAATAATTCTTCTCTGAAAATATCTCTACAATTTATTATACACTGTCAATAAAATTTGCAGAATAAAAGAAAAAGGTAAAACAAATTATTCAGGAATGCGCGGAGAAAAGTCCAAACTGAAAAAGGAAACGAACACGGAGGGAAAAGTCTCGGGGGACAGGTGAGAAATAGTTACAAGTAGTGGCCCGGGCCGGGATGCGAGCAACGAGGAAATTCTTCATTTTGCTGCTGGGAAAGAAGACGGACTATCCTGTTCTACCGACCGCGTTAAGTATTCAAGACACTATAAAAGTGTTTCAGAGCCAACGGGGTCTTCTATTTTAAGTGCCGTTGTCGGCACATACCAAATAAGCGCTACGTGTTTCAAGTTTCATTAAACGGCCAAAAGAGGAGTGTGAATATTAATTCTTCCGACAGCGGAGGTAGAATATTTCAACCAGAATTTTAAACTACACAAATATGCATCATGTGATTTATAGACATCACATTAGTACTAGTTCATAAATTTCTTCCTGCGTGTATATAGGAAAAATTATATTTTAGTACCTAATTCAGGAAGTAACCAGTCCTTAGTCCCTAGCTGGATTTCATATTTAATTGTTTTGATTACGTTTTCATGCCGCTCCGCGGTCCCTTCTATAGGAACCGTGGACGCGAAAATTAAGGAGAATTAAAAACATATAAAAATTAAAGAACGCGCTGGTGAGGAATACGGCAATTTAATCTTCAGCGGACAGACGTAGAGTCGTTTGTTACCTGAAAAAAGTACTTAGGCGATAATGGGAAACACCCTTTTATATAAACGTTCCTCGTGTTTCACCTGTTCCAACGTATTGCACCGGCTCAAGCTAGAAAAATCTGCGGCTATTTTATAATTGGAGAATTTCAATTAGGGGTTGGCGAAGCGAATGCCTTTCGCTGTAACACTCACTCGTAAATCCCCTCCCTCCCCTTCTTCATAATGTTATTCGCCTCGGGTCAAAATTGAAATTCAATTAAATCTAAAAACTCCCTACCCAAATATAATTGCATATTGGGTAGTGGGTAATATTTTTTATCTTCTCTTTTCGAGTTCGGCCGCGGGGCCCCCAAGACACGCGAACCTGTCTGCCGGCCGAGGAGGGTTCAATGATCCGCAACAACTCCATATAAAATACGGCCCATTGCCCGCCCACACACACAAACACACACACTTCCATTTATTCAGACGCCCCGGCATCACCAGAGAGCATTGTTTCGTTTTCAGTCGCAACAATAAAAACAGTCGACCCAGAACAGACATTGTTAAATCGGACAGCGAAAAAATGGCGCATGGAAAATAAGTAGGAGGATTCGCGTGCATAGAACTGCCAAGCGAAATTCCAAAGTCGTGGAGTAGCATTTCTACCACTTGCAATGAAGGGCACGTCCTTCCAATTATCTTCTTTCAAAACCCCTGTGCTATTTAACTAGTATTTACTATGATTATTCGTAAAATTGTAAAAATCGTGTAATGTATTATTCAACCAAATAAATTTTATTATTACATACAGGTTATAAATTAAAATAATTAGTCCCTTCGGTCCCCATAGCTTTTACTCTGATCACTACACACTACAACTGCAGTATTTACTTACATACAATTCATCTGTTATACGCGAGAATTAAATCCTAAAGAAGTATACTCAAATCTATAATTATGTGTGGAGAATACCTCAATGTGGAAGCGGATTCCAGGCGTGTTTAAGGACCCGGAGGCGGGACAGATATTTAACAGGGACAAAAAAAGACTGAAAAGAAAGCTACAAAAGCGATTAGCTCAATATTTGTAGGCGGTTAATGGGAGCCCTCGGGGCCGCAGCCACCGCACTTATCAAGATGTGCCCACAGACCTGCTCCGCACAAAACATCGAGCCCAACAAATTTTTGGATGGCTGCAGAGATATTAGGTAGGAGGAAGGGGGGAAGAAAAAAAGGTATTCCCATTCTTAACTTCCCTAAGGACGTGTCCCCTCCTCGCCACGATTAATGCCCACGCCGGCTATTTGGTACCTCGTCGATGGAGCGATTTTCTGACTCCTTTTTTCGGTCTAAGCTGGACCATCTTCGGCATCTTCTTATCATCAATATTATTCCGTTAGTAATACAGTAAGCTACTGCAGTCGAGTTGCCACAAGTTTATTACAACATATAATCGTCATAGGTTAGCAATGCGCCAATTAAAATGTAATCGCGGAAAACGTCCAGTCATTGATACCATTTTATAAAATAAAGATTCAGAGTTGAAACATGGAAGATAATATAAACAGAAATTTCATATTACTTTATCCACACGCTGAGTGTGAATTTTCATTCAGTGAGTAACGTTCATTAAAATATCAAGAATTAACAGACACGAACTCACAGATTTCCATTGTGAACCACATAGTGAATGTGATGACAGGATGTTTCATCGGGTTCTTGACTTGATTGAACAACAGAAGAATATTTCACTTCAGGCGTTATTTTATCACCTAATGGATATCTTAAATTCGTCGATAAAGTTGAGTCACCCGATCATACTATCAACTATTGGAGCTTATCCACAAAACACTAGCATCCTCTATAGAGAATGTTCGAAAACCCGTCTCGCGTGGGTATCCACCCGAACTATAGAAGAGTGCGTCATAATTTCGCAGGGATGAATAAAGTTGCCCAGATAAAAATACGTAGATGGATAAAAAGCCAAAGCGAGGATAGCCAAGTGAGGATAATGCACCTGACAGACGGTGAGAGAGGTGGAGCGAGAGAAACGGGAGGGAAAGAGAGAGAGATAGAAAGAGTGACCTTGGTTGTGTTGGGAACGCTAAATCAAGCCAAACCATCTGCCAAGGCACACACAGAAACGTCTACACACATACATAACAATTGCATGACACAGACAGACAGAGGAAGATACTCGGCAAAGGTTCATTCCAATACCACTATAATACCACCAAAGCCCATTTTGCAACATCAATAAAATGAAACCCAATGAAATGCGATTAAAAGTCAAGATTTCTATCGTATTGGGTACGCAAAAAAGTATCGACTCACGCTCGTAAAGTTACGAATAGTTCATGTGGAGTATAAAAATTTTATCGCTTATTGACGATAGGTGTTTAAAAAGGTACATAAAAGGCGATTTACGGTGTGCTATGGAGGTAATATGGTCATATTGCGGCATCTAGGTTTCGGCTATATATTCTAAAAGGATAGTGCGCCAGTTTCTGTACACCCTGGGAGTTTTCGTAACAAGGTTAACTAATTCCCTGTACTACAGCAGACACAATTTCTTGAAATAATTTCATGTAAGACAAATATTTGAAGCAGCAAATTTCTGATTAAATGTTTCCAGTCAGAACTAACAACCAAGATCGAAGACAGGATACTGACGAAAAGCTACTGAAGATATCGAGTAGACAAAAACGGTCTAGCTTAAGACCAAATAAACGAGTGGGTACAGAAGACTACAAGAATAACACAAATAAATAACCGACAAACAACATTTTTTAGAACGTTAGAGACAAAACAATACTTCAATCAATGCCATTGACACAGATCAGTGTAGTTTATTGTGCTAATATTAAAGATGGGCACGAGAGATTTGACGCGAGGAAAGGCCTCGAACGAGAGGACGCTATTAAAGGTGGACGAAGGGAAAATTTAGGTCAGCGTGGACTTAGTACAGAAAAGGATTATGATATCCGGACAGCAGGCCTTAGTGGAGATTGAAAGCCAAAGACGGACTTTTAAAGAAGGATATTGCATTTATGCGTTGACTGCGTTAACACGAACAGTCTTGGAAACTATCCTTACCGAAACGAAATTCAGGGTCTACCGGACGATCAATGTCAGCCGAGATAAACAAGGGTTTCTGGGTCAGATCGTTACAGATAGGTATTTTACTGGACTTCAACGAAACCGCCGCCGTTTTCACGATCGAACGCCCGGGCGTATCCATCCCGACGACATTCGGCCAAGTCTGGAGGCCGTAGTATTTCGTTTTCGAGCCGCGAAAAAACCCCCCCTCGATCTTGCCGCTGCGAGAGATCCAAAAAAGGAATTCAGCATTGTAGCGAATAATAAAATGCGAATAATAATGAATAATTATGGGGCAAAATTTATGGTCGGTAACGTAACCTGGCCCAAGGAGAGCGGAGCCAGGCCACACAGGCGGATGTAGGTGAAGGTGATTAGGAAGTCGAGAATAAATTGCCACTATTTTTTCACTCCGACTGCAATCGACATTCGCCAACGTTTTGACGGCCCTTGAATTTCTTTGCTCCTCAGGTCATACGTTATTTTACCTATTAGTTATTTCTCAACTTCCTCATTTGCCGCTGGTGGAGAACTCGAGAACTGGCGGAACTAATGTGCAGAAATACCATGAACATTTGTTTTGTTTACAATTCTATTGTATACACTACATTCAGCTGTCATCTGGGTATGTGCTAAATTAGCAAGGTTTGTGTTAAACAGCAAGAATTCGTATCCCCCTAGTACAATTGTCCTCGCCTAGTGTTTAAGGGTCAATCAAACAGTAGTCAAAATAAACTATTCATGGCTATACATAGATAAAAAATGGGTAAATGATAATTAGTTTCTCTTTATTAAATATTAGAAAATATGTCCTCGACTAACTCTTGATATTGTATCAACATTCATAGATTAAAAAAATTAAATCAATTTTATTTTTTAATAATCAATGTCACCTTACTAGTTTCTGCGATCTTGTCTCTACCCGCCTATTTGGCCTCTAGCAAGTGACTAAGCAAATAGTCGAGTGGGAGGGAGGGAGGGGATCGCAAGAGTGATTCTATTCCTAATAACTCGGGGACATCCGACTAAATAGCTTTACAGAATTGAAATAGGAGTGTAATTTTGTTATCCGCAAGATTGAAATGTGAGCATTGTACAGGAGTTAAAGAAATTGCGTCCTTCACTTTCTGCGGTTCAAGCGGCACAAATTGGTTTGCGAACAAATAAAACATCGGGGTTCATTATCGAAATTCACATCTGTAAGATCGTGCATAGAGGTTTCCAATTCTACAACGAGTGTTGATTTTTTCTTCCTCCCAAAATTGAAAAACGTCATCGCTAAAAACGCTCAGAAGAACAGGCGTTCAAAAACTAATAAGGTTCTAGAGTGTAAACACTTTTTCACCCGAATAAGCAAAGAAAACACGAGTTCAATTACTTATTCTAATGGCGTACGAAAGGACGGCACCGAAACTCTTTAGAAATCGGTTCGTTTGTATGTTTCTGAACAACTGCAGCACTAATGTGCAGTTATGTGCGGGAAAAGGTTCATTAAAATGGAATGTGGGAGTAAACGGATATTCCCGAAATTTTCTTCAATTGCAAATTTCAATCGATAACCAATTTATAAAAATAACCAAAAGATTTATGCATATCTTGATATAATAAATATTCTATAATAGAGGTGGTATAGCACGGACGTAGTACAAATGAGTTCTTGCGACACAGCGGTAGTTTCTTCAGGTACTAGTGAACGCAAAGCGCGTCGATCATTGAAGAATGGAGGTCGGCACCTACACAATCATTTGTAATGCATTATGATAGGGATATAAAGAGATACTGAAAAAAATGTCCGACTATCGGCCGTCGGATGTAAGGACAAGTTACGCGACGCCGCCTGTTTGAAAACCACGACAATCATTGTTAATTCCCCTTGTTGTATAATCCCGGGGGCTTAATAGGGACGCCCGGTCTTTGTTTTTTGAATGATTTCTCCTCCCGCTTCTCTTACTCTTCTTCTTCTTCTTGTCCCCTTCAATACTTCAAAGTTTCAAGTTTCACAAGCGACTGGCGATGGACAAATGTCACGAGGAGGCACAAATGCTGTTGCGTATCGGTGTCACACGAACGTCCGGGCTGAGGATCAAACACTTTTAAAGGCCCGAGACGTCGGCTTCAGAGCCGGGAGACGAAGTGGCAAGTTGAAATCAGATTCCGTACAACTCGGCGTACACTAAATCCTGGGGAGTAGTACTTTCAGGTCCATTAGAGGACTAACCCCAAGTTCCGCGCTCTCTTCGACATCCAGAGCATGGATTTTTGGTATAAGAGTTTGGGGGACCGCAAGAGTTCGGAATATCAATTACACGCGGATAAACGCAATTGCGCAATTCTGTTTTTTCGTTAAAACATCCACACGGGGTGGGGGGGTTGTGAAATTTGCTCAATCGATAAATATTAATCGAGCCGGAGTCCTTGCTGGAACTTGGCGCAGTTTCGCTTTTTCTCCTGCAAAATCCCTCCACGCTTCTCGTGCGGCGCCTTCGGTATTCCTACCTTTTTCTAATCCCCGAGGAAACAATTCACGATTCTCGATTGAATATTCACGATCTAGCCGTCCACGTTGTAGGCCAAGTATTTTATATCATAGAGACTGGGCCATTTATAATTATCGCCCGGTTAGTACAATAGCGTCTTCGAAGGGCCTCCCAGAGAGAAAGGAGATTCTGAAGGGGTAGGTAAAAGGTCCCCCCCCCTTTGGACGCGGACCAACTCACCGCCCGGTGCCTTTTGTTTCTTGCTCTTTTTGCGAGGCTTCCTTTGTACAGTCTTCTCCCTTTCTCTATCACTCTCTTTCCCTGCTGGATGTTTTGTCCCGATGAAAATGAAAGTACCGAGTCGGGAGTTGGAGGAGTTGACGCCAAAGGAAAAAAACCCAACACTCCAGCGGCAAAAATAAATTCAAAGCCCCGCCGGCTACTTGTTCGTATGCAATTTCAAAGTAAGGGGGCTTATTAAAGGGCGGGATGAAACAATTTGTGAACACTGCTATGTACAAACACTTCACAACAGACGAACAATATTAATTCCATTAAACAAAATACATTTGGCACATTTCGTGGCAATCTAATTGAGATGAAACATCCAAAAATAATTACTTCAGCTATGAAATATCTGCTTTTAGAAATCAGTAACAGAAAAAAATTATAAAGGAAAAAATGAACCATATGTCCCTGTTCTTTTCCTAATTATTTCAAAAGCAACGTCAAATTTATTACAATCTTTTTCGTCTACTTAATATTTTATTCAAACCTTTCTTCAGGAAATAAGCAAGGGGACGAGGGCTACGCCACCGGCTGGATGTGGAGGTATTTCAAAAGACGTTGTACTATGTCACCAACCGTCAACACGTCAATAATAAAGGAAGTTAGGTTGACTCTTCGCAGGTGGGTTTCTCTCCTCTAGAACGTTACCGCCCGATGGGCTGGTATCTAGGCGCGTCCCCGAAGTTACAATAGGCCCCTTTACCGGAATAGGTTGTCTGCTCGCAGACTGAGGCTCTGCGGGACCGAGACAATGCGAGAGAGAGAGAGAGAGAGAGAGAGAGAGAGAGAGAGAGAGAGAGAGAGAGAGAGAGAGAGAGAGAGAGAGAGAGAGAGAGAGAGAGAGAGAGAGAGAGAGAGAGGAGGGAGGGAAGGGAGAACGGAGGAGGTTTAGAGACAGTTTAATCGGGCTCAATTAATCTTGGCAGGAGAAACTATTAATTAATGGGACGCGTAGACAATTACCCGCCGCCATCTCGCTCGCGGCTTAGCCCACCGCCGGGGCTTACGATTCAGACTCGGGATTTGACTTGATCCGTCGGCAGGGGTCAAGGAACTCTTAATGGAAACAATGCTCAACAGGCATCTAATTTGAAAATGAAAACTGTTCGGAAGCTAGAAATTACCATGGGTGTTATTAAATTATACTCTATAATGCTTGTAATTGTTATACTTAAAATACAGACTTCGCCAGAGTTTAAGTCAAATAAGCAGAACATATGTCAGAGTAGGAAGTAATTTTGTAACTAATATATAGTATTTGGAATATCATCCCTCATGACGATCCTCCATCAACATATAACACTCAACAACACCCCTCACAACCACATACTGAGATATTAGCACATTAAATCTGCCTCATAAGCTTTTGATAAACTTTTATGCAGTTGATCGATTCAAACTTGAACAATTTATGAATCTACTAATAACAGTAAGATGCAGCCAATATGCCCGTCGGGCGAATTAAATGTAGTGGTACACTTTTGGAAGGTTAATATCGTAGCCGTGCCCGAAAATTAGCGTGGATCAGATAAACCCGGCCGGTTAGGAAGCCGCCGCTAAGATAGGTTCAACACTCTAATCGTCTGAACCGTTAACACGTGTGGGATTCAAAGGAAGTATACATAGTACGTATAATACAACAGTGTGCGTAAAAAATATCTAAGGACAAAATTACAACGATACGTTATACGGTTGCAACCCAACAGGATGCATCGATGGACGAAGAGACAGCACAACTACAAAGTTGTACATACTTGCAACAAAAAAATAAAACAAAAAATTAGTTCCTATCCTCAATAATAATCATATTAAATTCCATATTAAAATAAAAATATGCATACAGAATAATCTAATCACTAGCAAACAATTGAATATATATTAAAACATGCACAATAATGGTTTTATATTACTCTTATCAATGTTCCTTTTTTATGGTAGATTACCATACGACAAAATCAATTATAATAAGGATGCGTAAAAATCGGCGGAATTGGTAAGCATTGAACATAGGACATTGTGTTGCCAATTTGGTACGATCATCCTCCCATTTCATGTCCATTCCGCATAAAAGTAGGCGGCCGATTCAACTATCCATTGCACACCGAAATAGATTGAAGAGTTGAGTGACCTATAAAAGAATAATCTCTCTCGCTCTTGCTCACTTCTGAAGGGAAAACTCTTTTGAACTTTATCTTTTTTAAACCGTGTTCCTCGGCGGTCTTTCCTCCGGGTCAAAATTATTTTCTCCTTTGAAGCCAAAAAACTATAAAGACGAGATAGCGAAAAAAAGGCATCGGTAAAGAAAAGTTTTTATCTGGATACTGAGAAAAAATAAAGTTTTATTGAAGTTGTGGTCGAGATAAGATATCGACGTTTCGACTGTGGACATTGGCAACTACCGGCTTTTTACAAGGAGTAGTTCTGGACCGAATTTTTGACTCGGGATGGCCCGTATATGCTAGTCCTAATTTTACTACACCAAGCTATAGGGAAAAGGAAATAAAACGCAAGATTCATTTAAAACAAAAGAATATCTTATAATTTACTCTTGGAAAGGATAACTCAAGATATTAAAACCACGTGTTATTATACAGGAGTAAAACCGCTGACACCCCAAGAATAAATGAACCGGTAAGCGTTTCTCCACCGTTTCGTTGATTTTGAGCAAAGCTTACAATTTCAATTAGTATAAATGATTACTATTTAAATACCGACGTTATGTGAGCACGCTGCAAACAACAGTTTCAGCACTAGGCCCCAAAACTGTGGATTGAAGACTACAATTACGCTGTTCGCTTTTATAAAATGTTGAAAAATAATGATCATTACGAAGTACAATTAAAACTATACAGTTCATTGGATCGAAATAAAACCATAAAAGAAATAGAAAGAAAGACTAAATCTGAATGGTCTTCATGGATACAGATTGGAAAGAAGTGTTAAAGTTACAACATTTAAGGGAAGTAACTAAATAGCTTATTGAACCTTAATTAATCGTACTTTGATTATAAATGACTCATTATGGAATGATTACTATTGTAATAACTGTGTTGGAAGTTATCCTGTTTTCGGGCACTATACCGCTATTCAAATACTATTCCTTAGGATAATACCATGGGAGCGCTTTTTAATTTTACGATACTGTTTATTTAGACGCATTATCTTGAAAGTATTTGCGTTTAATAACACGTTGCAGTTATAGAGATGATGCGACCATATTCCATAGTCAGACCAATATTCAACTGGTTACGGCCAAAAGTAAAAGCATAAAAGCCAAACCTGAACAAACCAGGCGACAGGAGACAGATGATAACATATCTATATAGGTTCAGATAACAAATAAAATTACTGATAATAGTTATTTTATATTTACTGTCGAATAAAAAAAAACAAAATAACGGGAAAGAAGTAACTATTTTCAGACCAATACATGTTGGATCCCGCTCCAATCTAGTTGTTTTTTCATAGTAAAATTGCCACATAATCAATTGGAAATTAATATCACAAACATGTTTCAAAACACCTTAACAATTTTATTATTATTAATAATATCTTCCTTTATAGTAGCATTGCCTAGTCTCAATAATCTACGTCTAAAGTTTTCACCTAATGATTTCGAAAGATGCAAATCCCATTTATAGGGAAACGATCAATAGAGCCAAATATTTACTGACATTTTGCGTCCAATAATCGATTGAGTAGAATAGAAATTAAAATAGCGTTATCTTATCAGAAAACCTATTCAGGAGGTATTATGGAGATATCATGTTCGTATTCGTTATTAAACAAATACCCAGTCCTTGTTGAGGACATACTATACAAATATCAAAGAGAGTCAATGATTTCTTAAGGCCAATAATTATTTTTACACATTTGACTATGTATTTTATTGTTTATAAAACTAAATCGCCAGGAATAACATAAAACGTGCGAGCATCAATTTCCTCGTAGCCGAATCGAGAAAAACAGGGTGTCTAATTCTATTCCCGAAAATTTAGACCGTCTAAAAATACTCTTCCCGCTAATACCGGCCTTTGTTTACGGGGCCGGCAACTGCAGATAGTGAAGCTTAGGAAAATGAAACAAGTGATATAACCCGAGGCACGGGCCTATGCGAATTACCTTCGGGGTTTATTATTCGAAAATGAACATCGAGTCTACCGTAAATCTGAACTCGTGGTAGTATGCCCCGCAGTCCCTCCTAAAAGCCGGACAGATCCCGAAAAAGCCCAACTCACTCGTTAGGAGGTGCCGGGATTGTTACTGCGTTTTCTAATGCAGTCATAAAGTCGATTATACGACTCTTTGCCGGCTCGAGGACATTGCACTCGGGAGAAGTCGTAAATTTAATCTACCGCCGTTGCAAACCCTAGCCAACTCCCCTTACAATCGTTTTTTCCGTTCTTTCCGCGGAAAAATAATAAAGTACCTCGAATAAAACGCCGAGGAAATCTTCGAAGGGGTCGTCTTGAAATTCCCCAACGGGTTTTATTATAAACGAAAATGTGACACTAACGAACGCAGGCTTAGAGATATTCACATATAAATAGTATGCAGTTCGAATAATTTATTAAGCATTAAACCGAACTAGCGCTAGATTAGGTTTAACCAACTTTATTACTCACAATTACTGTTTGTTTGGCACTAAGAATAACGCTGTCATTATATTCTGGGCGTTGTCGTAGAATGAGGTATAAATATATGTATATTATTTTATTAATGTAAGATAAAGTGGATAATGTTACACAAAAAAGTTGGTTAATGTTCAAATGACTAAGAACGAGTTCAATAAGAATACATATTTTTCAAGCCGTTAGGTTATGTCGATACTATAATTTCTAGTATTATACCGGTGTTTTTAGAGACTGAATAGACAATGTCTGCCATTATCCATTAGCCATCTACCATTATCTTTATCATTATTCCGTTCATTACGATGATCGGGGGACGTCATCCAGAATTGTCATTTCCTATCCCGAACTTATTGAAATTATATTCAAGGGAGAAATCGGAGAACGTTTTTCAGGTCACACGACGATCCGAGGAAAAGGTACTGATTTCATTGCTGTCGACTTCAATCCCGAAAGTGGGCTCCTCCCCGTCGTCGGCGTCGCGGGGACACGACCGAACGGAATAGAAACTGGGTATAATTCCGGTATATTACAAGCCGATTGTTGTATATAATGACAGATTATAAAATCGGTAAGCGGTTATCGGGGGACCTCGATTCTTGACGACCCAGTCAGTTTACTGGAAAGTCTTCCCTGCCATGGTCAAGGTTTCGGGTTCGTCGACCTGTCCCGATTTGTCCAAGTTCATAATCCATTTTCCAAACTGTCGGATCAAAAATAAAATCCCCGTTCATTAGGTCAAACTGTATACCATCACGTCCCATCTCGATTTTACATACGGCCGTTTAAACCGATCAAATAAGATCAATTTCAACATCTGAAACGATGAACTCAAACGATAAAATGGATCCTGAATGTACACTGATTATAGCGTAGGGTGAATACTGCAATCTGAACTCGTTTTTTCAAGTGGTACATAATAAATAATTTTCAATCGGACCACCTACGTTCAAAACGTATGTGATCGTACGGAACTTTAAACTAATGCAGACAGTGATCGCAAGTTGTTCTGAAGTTATTTTGGACTTGGACATTGTCGGAACTGATATTTTTAATAGACTGTTTGCTTCCACGACGGCTCGACTCGCTGCAACTGTAGGATTCAACTATGCTCTGTCAGTCTAAGAAATTCTAGCCAATTTAGACAACTAGACCCGCACTGCCTATACGCTAACTATAACTCGTTTGGATGTCTGATATTTGTAGAATGAGTTAGTTCTATCTGTTTGTTTTTTATGGACAGATTGAAGGCATAAGTTAAAACACTTTGCCCGTAGATTTCATAATGCTTTCATACTTTAGCTTCTTTCAGAGCGTTCGCGGTCTACAAGTGCTTGGCGTAATCATTGTTGATGGTTCGATTCTAGCAATTTAGTAGGCCAGCTAAAATTGAGACATACGATCACAGGTATTCCAAACGAAAAAATTTGTATTTAAACGCAGATATAAATAAACAGAGCGCTTGTTCAAACAATCTTACTTATTGGGAGGGTATGAACAGCTGGCATATGGGAGATATGTAGAAACAATAGGCCATAAACAACTTAAGGTTTTTTGGTTCACAGTAATTAAATGACTAATGAAAGTCTTCAAAGGATATAAGATTGAAGTACATGAAAGTAGGGAACTTTCGGATAAAAAGAGGAACTATGTCGTCGGGGCAGATATGCGCCAAATGTCGGTCATGACCAAGAGCCACTAGGTTCGCAATGACACTGGGGTATGAGGTATTCGATTCTGGCTCCGGTTATTTTTGGAGCCTTCGCCGAAAAATCCCGCCGTTTAAATCCCGTTATCGTGGGCGAGGAACACCGCCCGGTGAAAGGCTACCGCCCGCTATCTTCCCTGAATATTAAACCACCGATCTCGGGTTGGCTTTGGCGGAATGCTAATCGAAACAAAAAACGAAACCTTAGACCACTGGAGGGAGACTGTCAATTCTCGGCCGAGCTTATACCCAGTTTTTTCCCGACCAACCGTTCCTTTGTATTCCGAGAGAGTATGTTTAAGCTCTGATGTTGGTCACGGACTTACCGGCGTACTTGTGCATAAGTCCGAGTCAAGTAACGCAGAACAGTATGTGCGGCCTTCGAGCGGAGGAAAAAAATAGCAGGGATTATACGATTTCGAAGGATTATTCAAGCTTCCCCTCTATTCACTACAATGAACGTGACAAAATACCTAATTTATTTTTTCTAGCCCTAGGAATCGAGAACACACTTTGCAAATCTTATAGTACTGACAATGTGCTTAGTGCAGCTGTGAATATTTGATTATTTAAAATTTATTTCTGAAAACATAACCTTATTGCATCCAACATTACATTCGCTGCCATGACTATTGTGCATTCAAATTGAACCGCTGCATTCCGCAAGCCTTGAAATATATGTGGACAAGCGCAACTGTGGGACAAGTTCAACGTATTAAATCCCGAGATAAATCGATATCGAGATTTATACTCATTTATTATGAGGTGATTTGAAATTGAAAACGTCAATAAACCAACGGATATTGATAATGAATGTATACGCTCCAGTTGAAAGTATACGGGAATATTTACTTCATATACGACCGAGAATGAAATGTGGGCGTTCGAAAACCTTTATAATTGGCAAGTCCGCATTTCATATCTAGGAGTTGCATTAATAGGTTTCAGAGTATTCAAGGCAACCTAATAATATTCATAGAACCCCCCGCTGGATGATATACCGAAATTTTATTCTGTCAAAGCGCAACAAATCGGATTCGCGCTGGGGCCAGCGTCTCACGGGCGTGATATCAAAAGTGTGAAAACAGATTCTCTTGCAAGTATTTCGATTATGGCCCCACAAATCAAGTTTAGCCCCTTCAGTATGTCTTAAATATTAAAGTCACCGTCAATTGCAAATTTATTCAAATATGTTTCTAAACCTGTTTGAACATTTTTATGATTGGCGGTCTCTATATAATTTTATTAGGAAGAAAGGCACAAAAGAAACTGGAAATATATGAACACGAAAAAATTGAAATTATGTTGGATTACAGTATGACCTAACGGTGATATACGAAATGAGAAATGGGTAATTAAAAATGGTATATTGACCATTAAAACAGATTTCTAGCCAGGTAATCCTTTAAACAAGCCCAGTACGTTTCATGTTAAATTTTTATTTACCAATGCGATAACACTGATGGACGTTTCGTTTATCTGAAATAATCAGAAATTATTCGGAAGTTTTATTGCGGGAAACAGTTCGTGTTTCGAGCCAATAAATCGCTGCGGAAACGAAGGGACGGGTACGGGATAATATTCATAGACACCATTAGGTGAAATTTGTATTCGGCATCCGAGTAACAAATAGGTTTAGCTTGGAGGCACGATATCAACGGGCCTACCCAATTTACGGTATAACGAACGCAATAGTATAAGGCGTTTATTTCTGGATTTAGTCTGATTTAAATCCGGCATGAACTACCAGCGGAATAAGCCGTTGTTGCTCCCACCTACGAATCGTTACTTAGCCTTTGATTGTTAGGAAGCCCATAGGCGCCTGAACTCGGCGCAATACCGCGTCTCATTTTCATACCAATATTTCATTCCTTAACGAACTGAACAAATTCTGAACACCGTTCACTAATGATACAGCCTGCCGAAGTTGCTGGCTATTCACGAGATGTTGCCCGGGCGATTTCCAACAGATCGAAAGAAAAGTTATCGCTCAGTTTTAAATATTTAAAGGGGTGTTCCATTCATTTCAGCAGTTTATACTTGTATCCTGCAATGGTAGTTACTCCGAAGGCAGTTCTAAATTAAGGATACGGCTTGGCTCTTTCTCATATTGAAGTCGTTAGCCGCGCTACATGCGCGCTAAAAGGCTTCTCAGAGAAGTAGCTGATGAGTCTTATAGCCGGTTTAAGTTTGAGATATATTCTGAATAAACGGTCGATTCCTGCTTAAGAATTACTCTAATATGAAGGGGATTCGTATTTGTCTCGTTTTCGGTACACAATTTTGCAGACATATATAATATCCGTATTTTTAGTCTCAAAATCATATATTACTGCAATTAATTTGAAAGTATGGTCAATCTACAGCCAAGAGGTAGTTGAAACATCAATGATAAAAATCGTTTTCTGGAATAATTACTTATTATAGTATAAAGGGACTTATAATCGTTATCTTTGTCAAACAATACTCTAGACATAAAATACATTTATAACTGTGATTTCAAAGAGGTACAGAATCAACATAAACTCGAATGTTTGAGTAGTCTACAAGCATATGAAAAGGATAAAAATCCTTCTAAGGACCCTAATCTCATAAACTTTGGTTGATATTAGTTTCAGCGCATTAAATGAAGAAGCAGCTACCCAAGGGGGTATCAAAGGACCGCGGTTAGGCAGTTGTGTACACCTTACCACATACTCCACCGGCGGTATCAATAATAGGCGCGGCCCCGGCTCCCGTCTAGTCTTGCGTTAAATGGACAAGTCAGTCTCCAGAGATATTAATGTCAAACAGAACTGACAAGTGATATCTTCGATCAAAAGCGACCACCACCAAGACCCGAGCTACAATACATCATCCTGGAAGCACAGATATGAATATCTGAATATGGCCTATTTTCTTCATATCTGACAATTGATTGTACAAACGTTGACTATACTGTGAACAAGGCGCATTTTTTAAACTGTTATGATAAAATCTCTTCTTGATACAATTTTTCAATAGAATCTACGCATAAGAAATGATGACATGTGATGACTTTGTTGATAAAACGTGATTAATTTAATGTGCGTCAATACTGTACTTATTATAGCATAGTAGCTCCAAATGTACTGGTAGAATATTATTTTATGTTGTTCTACTCGCCCTCGGAAACAGTTTATTTTTCACATTAATAGTAAATTTATTATTGAGCCTCGATTATGAAAATACAGATCTCAATTGGGGCACCTGATGTGTCTCAAACACAAATACGGAAGATCAGAATATAGCAATTATTCATTATGCAAGTAGCAAGCAACGAACTCTTCAGCGAGCCAAACACACACAGAGTTACCGACACGTTTCCACACCAAATCCGTACATCGATTTGATCAATACAAAGCATCCATCAAACTTGAGGTGAAAGTTACACTCGTGATTGCTCCTTCCTACTTAATGACTAACGATCCTTGCTCATAATTATACGCTTCGGTACGAACATATTATTGGGCTAAGTATTACCGAATAATGTAAACATGGTTATTAGACACGGACTATCGTCGGATCTAAGTTATTTCGACAAATTGTAACATACAATGATAGGTTGTCGGCCATCGAACGTTTCGCGAATAAGAATGTCGGCTATACAGTACCCAAATCATAAGGAACTAATTTAACTTTACATAATAACAGACTCGTTACCAAAATTGGATACTTTTGAAACTCCGGTGATTAACTAATTTCCTAGTCTATAAAATCAAATTACGAGGTGAACTTACTAACCGGAAGTGATACGTTATTTAGACAAACTGTAAACCAACTGTGTCTACACTGAACGAGACTCGATAAACATATTTCAGAAAATACTTCCGGAGCATTAGAGTCCAATCAAAGAGGAACAATTTCATTCTAATACCAGAACCATTGTTAGGTATAATTTTTATATTTTTTGAAGGAAAAACAAAAGGCGAATTTTCTCTGAATTAAAATTTTACTAATGTATCTGCATTAACAAGTACATCTGTAACAACATTAACAAGTAGTGCAAGTGTATCTGCATGAACACCTAAAATACTCCTAACGTACTAAAATAGTGGGATAGTTGTGGCCTTAAACCACTACTGCCCATCTGAAATATGCCGAGAAGGATGCCCAAAACAAATGGCGTAACGCCCCTATAAACAGAGAGTGGCTTTCGAGAATGCAATTGAAGTAGTATCCAAAATCACTTTAGATTATGGTCAGAGATAGTTTACTGTAACAGATAAATCAGGGCGTTAAACTGAAAATTCCTCAGGCTAACCGAATTTTCTTCCAATTAAAACCTGTAATTAGGAATTGTTGTAATTATTAAATAATCTGGAGACACACCATGGGTATAGTGGTCGGGAGAGTTCAGATATGGCGTAATATTTTTAAAAATTTCTTACTTACGGTATTCAACGTTTCGAGCGTCGTTTGGTTGACAGACTCGAAAAGCATTACAGACCCCTATCTCTACAACTCAGTAGTTACCGATAACACTCACCTGTAACACAAAGAATAAAAAATCTGGTTAGTAGTGTATTGTTTACAATTTTAAGAGCAAAATATTTTCAGCAGTACAGATAATCAGAAAAATGATTTCGCCTGTTCGAATAGTACTCGGATGAATCTATGCGTGGTCCTGGAATTGGACCAATTTTGTACGAATAACGCAAGAATGCTTGTAATTCCTTAAGGATGTTAAAACATTCGGGCGAAAGAAGAGTCGCCATCTACTATTGAAAGGCAAGCATCGTTGAGTTTAAACCCGTCGAGGAGGATTAGTTTTGCGAGGAGTTCGCGGGCGCTATTGGATATTCGAATAAGAAGGCGAGGAAAAATGTTTACTGTGGGTAGGGGAGCGACCGCCCCTCCTTCCGCAAGTCCGGGTCCCCGGCAAATCCAATTTCGTCCCCAGCTCTCCCACTTTTCCCCCTTTTTTTTCCAAACCGACAATATCCGACGACGAGGACGACTGTAAGATTTTATTGCGACAGTAAAAATGAACGGCGTCTCTTCGCCCGAACACCGGGGCCTTGGGCGATGCGCGGTAGGATGATAGAACGAACCCGCCCCAAAAACGATACCTGAAATACCGAATCGATCCCGCAGTGTCCGATCGTTTCCTTTATGGAGTCGGCTTAGAAACGCTAACATTGTAATAGACATTTGTGACCGACCATGATGACGAGAGGATGTGACCTGAGTTTAGAAAGTGCCGATTATTGAATCCCTTAGAGCTGACAGATTAAATTTGCTGCGCGTCAGTTACCGTCTAATGTAATTTCATTTTTTCCTCCTCCAGTTCTCCTTATTATATCTGTCCTAACTGTTTGAACACGCTAAAGATGGAAAAAGATATATTAATATTTTTAATTAATTCCAAAATGATCTTTTTCAATGACGCAACTGATGAAATATAATGCAACAAATTTCAATAGCATTACACAGCAGTACGGAAATCGCTGCGACATTATGTGTGAAAATGAAATGAAGCTATCTGAGGTGTAAATCGCAATAATGATTGGGGGGGAGGGGTAGGTTAGAGGAATGAACTTCTTGATGATGTTTTCATAAAATGAGAGGAGAGTGTTGTGAATCACATTTTAATAAAATCTCTGAAATTAAAATACAAACATCAACAGTAATCATGTACTAAAATATAAAGGAAATATCGTCTTAATAGTTTGAATATGTGTCAAACAAATCATGCCCCAACGTATTGGCAACTCGAACGAAATTGAGGTCGATAGTCTTTACGAAATGAATGGGACATTGGGAATTATATGGGAATACATTTGCGAAGTTACTAAACCAGTACAAAAGTAGAAGTTACTGCTATTTTCATGAAAACATATAAAGTTTATAACTGTACCTTACATATGAATGCTTTCAGTTGAAAATCGGTCAGCCTATTTTCGTATATGTACTTCGGTTTACCACATGAAGTCAAGAATACCAGGTTTAAAATGACGAAACGGGATCCACCCATTCCTGACCTACTATTCCCTGGTAACAGGTCCCAAGGTTATAGTTATCCAGTGCATATTAAATCTAGAAACCGTCCAAATAAGAAGAGTATACCTGCCTCCCCCTTCACCGCCACTCCCGGCCACACGCCCGGTAACGCGATACGTGAACAGCTGGCCCAAAGCAGATGTCTTAGATCCGTCCAGATTTCTTTTGACAGTCTCAATTAATGGCCCCAGGAGAGTTATCTAAAACTGGGAATTCCTAGAAGCCCCGGCCGATGAATAACCAAGAATTCGTGATTAAAACCGTGTAGATTAGAAAGCCTAAAACCGGAAAGATAGTTTGGTGTACTGATGCCGGATTACACAAACCTCTGTTACAACTTTAAACTGTAACGCGCAGTTGAGTTAGACAATAGAACTCCAAATATTCTAATATATAACCCAATTTAAGATACCTCTTTGGAGATCCACGCAGGTTTGGAATGGAATAAAATGGTTTCAGAAATGGGCCCCCAACCGACAAGCTAAACTCCCTCACTAACCTTCTTATGCAACGCTACTGAAGGAGGCGAAAACCGGTCTAGATTTTGAAAATCGTAATAGATAATGAAAAAAATAAATCGAAAATCTGTTTTATTTAATCCTCCTGCTACGTCAACCTCCTTAGCGTTATTATAAAGAAGCAGAGCCGATTTCGTAGAGCAAAAAGCCTCGCAACGGCTTAAAGGGTGCGCTGTTATCATACATTACCATACTTAATGATCAGTAAACTTTTCTTTCCACTAAAATCATCCTCCTAAAAAAAAGTTTCCGAAGAGCTTTAATATTATTCAGATATTTCCTGTTCCAATTACGAACTGGTACCGTACATTATCGGTGCTATCTTGTAACCGATTGATTTCTTATCGGCAATTAGTTCCGGCATATCGTAAATGTTGAACTTTCGCCGCACATAGCTCTGATTTATGAGTCATTAAAGCTTATATATTTCAAAATAAATTTAATCTGAACGACCACTAATCGATAATATGTGAAAGATAAACTGAGTTCCATCGTGAAGAACACGTGCACAAGACTATTATAACCCCTTCAGTGATTAAATAAAATATAAATATATTTTTAAAGAAACAATTATTTCAATACTTTAAAATTTCAGAAATAAATTATTAAATATGATTTACTATTGCAGCTCTTTTCGAATTCCATGATTTCGAATTAATATATGTCGTAAAACAATTATTTTACAGTTATATAAGCATAGTGAAACTGAAACATGAAGCTAATAGATTTATCAAATTTTATATAAATATCTACACAAACATATTAGTTTCCAGCCTGTTCCTACTAATTTGAAAGTAGCATGAGACCGAAACAGCGACGTCGACCCCTCTAAAAATAGGCCCAATCTCTATCAGAAACCCGTCGACTGATTTTTAAATGTAACTGCCGAACGGAAGCAATGAACAATAGCGTACTGAGACGGAACAACAACTTAGAAGGGAGTTTGGTTTATGCGACGCAGAAAATTGAAGCCTGTCGTCACCGACCGTAAGTCAAACGGGGAGGGGGAGCGAGTCGGCCCGAACACTGGGGGGTCAGCACTCGCCCTCGGCACTAACAAGTGCCCAACACTAAATTTAGCCCATCTCCTCTCAACGTTCACTAATTTCGGTCAAAGAATCCACTCACAGGGGAGAGAGAGGAAACGAGTTCGATGTTCCCGTGCTAACGAAATCCGGAAGCGATTCTCATGGTACGGAATATATTCCGTATGAGATAGGAGATATATAAGACAGAAAGGGAGAAAAATGAGGATATGGGTCATTCTGTTCTAGACCTTTATCATGATTATTATGTTGCCAAATTATCCCTGTAATTCAGGTATTATCTCAAAAGGATTCTAGGTGCGTAGTGTTAGTAGTTGTAGGAATCCATTCAAAGGAAGGATTGAACTCCACATACCCGGAGACTACCCGACATCACATTCTTGTATGTTAAGACCTGCTTAAATTTCAGAGTTCATATGTAATTATCTATCATGGTATAGTGTGCACTAGTGCAACATTTTCAACAAAGACTGTTTGGAGGAAAATTAATTCAGACCGGAGCCGTACGAAATTGGAGTACAATTTCGTCCTCCAATTATTTCTGTTCTTTTTTTTTCCCCAACGCCCTGGTGAAAGTGTAGAACCTATCAAATCCGAAGATGAACCGGACGGATAAAGCCCCCCGGGCATTGCCACGACGTTACTGTCGTTTTTCAACCTAACTCCCGACAGCAATTATCGCCGCCTCGTTTAAGCAGCACGAGAAGGGAGAATAAAGAAAGGGGAAAAAATGGAGTGGGCGGGGAGAAAAAAACGTGAAAGAAAACCGGTTCCCGGACGCGAGACGGACACCCAATTTTCGGTCATTTGATAATGAGCCCCGCTTATTAATTTGGCGAGCCGATCTTATCTGAATCGGATTTGAGAAACGGACGGCTCCGCGTTATAGAGAACCCCGATAGTGTCTTGTAATATACGCCCAAAGAGCGACCCGACTCGCTAGGGGGGACCCTAGGATAAATTAGGACCCGTTTAAATATTTTTTGTCCGATACACGGGCGACGGAAACCACCGAAGCGACAACGAACTCGGGCTCATTACAAGAATTGTTCGTATAAAATATGAATACATTGTAAAACGTTTAAGGGAAGCAGCCCGCTGGAATTTGGAAGGTTCTGATCCATTGAAAATAAGAAGCGGCTATAGTGTGACGGGTCCTTTTTCCACCAATGTCAAAAATGATGTAATAGATCAACAAGCCAACACTTTCGGATAATTAAATATACTTTATAAGGCAATTGTATCATTGTAAATAACACAAATTTCATTTTTTTTATTATGAATGTTATGAATAAAATACTTAAATAATTAAATGTAAAGAACACATAGGATTAAACATTCAAAATACTAGCCAAATGATAGATAATGATCAACTCTAATGAGGTATGTAGTTGAATGAAATGGAAAGCTTCGTTCAACTCGTGTGAAAATGAGTTTTATTTATGTCCGAGTGACTACTTATGAGTTCAGGTGCTTCGATTTAATTCACACCAATATTTATCGCACTGAGAGGGGTGATAAAAATAAAACCATTTTTAATTTATATAAGAACCATAATCTCACACTATACCGCGTATTTATATCATTCCAAGCATACATTCTGTTAATACAACGTTCTCACCAAGTCATATATCGCCGAGTGGACCTGCTATCTCGTGGAATTCAACCAGTTCGCCAAACTTGAGTTTGAGATTCCGCGTCTCCGGTTGTAAATTGCCTTACCGGACGCCATAAGCCAAAGGACAAACCCAATAAACATGAGACCGATACTATTTTTTTTTTCAATGAAAACAAGACTGAATACAACGAACGCTATCGGGGATCGAAAACACGAGTCAAAGGACAGGTTCGAGAAAGGAAAGAACGAGAATCGCCTTGACAGAAGAAATCCAACCCGGGTTACTTATGAAGTTGGAGACCCGTTATAAATTCGACCGGCCGGCCAGATATGGGAGTAAATTATTTTCACCCAACCTCAGAATCGAATAAATTCCAGAAGTCGGCGAAAATAAATTCCGTTCGAAAAGAGATTGCAGTAAATGTGACGTGATATAGGAATTTTCCTTGTCGGTCGTAATAAAAAAATGTAAAGAATTATAATCCCAAAATAAATCATAACTGGTATCATTCGGATCTTGTCGTTATAGAAAATATTTAATTAGGAATATAACTTTCACCGATAAAATGATATATATTCGGGGACATTTGGGAAAGCGAGATATTTAAGAATAAATAGCATCGTGTCACTCCATGCAACAGTGCATTCGTTAATGTAAATTAATGCCTGGTCTATATTTCTCGTTGGTCTATAAATAATAGGACACAAGTTTTTTTATTTTTAAATTTTTACATTTACATATTCTGGCACTCCTAGCTTAGTACAGACATACGCCAGATTGTGTATAGTGTTCTTGTTTTACCAATCAATAATAGCGGCGCACGGGGGGCATCAGATCCATGCTGATAATTTGGGACCCGGCTCACATAAACTGTGGACTAAACATAACTACAAAACCCACACAAAACAAACAACATGCCACATTCATATACACGTGGCACATGCATTACACACCTCGGGACTCAGAAGGATCCCGCACAAGACCTGGCAGGGGGTAACAGGCCTCAAGGTATCAGCCCCCACCACTTACCAACCTAAACAAAACTAGAAGAACGAAACCAAACAAAATTAAATTTAACCACACAAACGATAACAAATCACAATCTAAAGAAACAGCATGACACGAACGCGCATAATGCGCCTTTGTCAGGTAGGCAATTATTCATTGTAAATGCTATATAATAAAAGTAAGAACGCGGACAGGTTTCATCGGGATAAGAACCGCACTACATAATATTGCTTATAGCGAGAAGCTGAAACCAATACGACCAAATAACTAAGTGCAGAAGTAAAACCCCGAATTCCAAACCCACGCGGGCCCCAAAAAAGTTACAATATTTTGCACTTAATGAATGGCTAAATGTCCATCGTTGGCACTCGGATTACAACAGGCTTGTTATTGCAATAAAATTGTTTGCTGGAGGAAACTGTTCCTTTTTTGAGTTTACCCAACTGAACGGCCCTAGAGCCAAGCCACAAGGGATGGCCAAAAGTTGCTGGGATTCGGCGTCCAAAACCGAAAAAGTGGGGATAGGACGTGTGTCTATGTTGCCTAGGAGTTGTGCAAGTCTGGGAAAGAAAAAAATAAATAAAAACCGCGGCTATGAAACAGGTCAAACAACGGGGGCCGCTCAGTCCCAGCCAGGTCAATTATAACGACCTACAGACGTGACCGACACGTCACAACAATTCTTTATGACCCGTAAGACCGAGAGCGCATTACATTGGACAACAGTTCTGAATTGAATGTCTCGACGGTGGCAATTCACCAATCGGGTGAATTTCCAGAGAAATTCGTTACAGAAATTGCGATATCGGGTTCAAGAGCCGCTCCCGTCAAGAGCCGGGCGGGCGGACGGGCCGCCGTCGGTTATTCACCTAAGAGTCATAAGGTTGACTAAACTGGAGGATCAAACGGTTCGACCTCTAATTCGAGACATGTCTATTACAAAGTGCATGCGGTACTTAACACTGAATTACTGCAAACCGTTATGCACTTCAATTATGTTCAATTACCAGGGCGATGTATAATAATCATCACTCATACGATTGCCCCCCCCCCGCCAACCCGAGTTGTTTTAGCCCCGAATAGACTTGCGTTGGCTTCTTGCCACAATCAGTGATTTATTAACACGTGTTGGTGATATATCCTCAATACATTTACAGTCAATACATTTATGATACTACTGACAGCCAAAATGCACTATTATTTTGTGTGTAACAATAATTTATAATACGTCTACGAGTCCATTCTATATTTAAACTTCTTTGATACCCAAGTAGGCGCGTGAAGACAGAAAATCGTAGGTGGTCAAAGTGGAGCGAGACAAAAAGAAATATTTATTCACAATTGCGGATAAAACCATACAACTTGTATGCATCCCTAATCTACTTATACTTGTGTACAGAGCCGGTATGTCTAATAAGTAGTGGCGGTCAAAAGTGTAATCGGCAGTACTTATACGACTTACAGACGTACGGACCTTTCGACTCGTTACTCAAGATACTGCAGTAAGGCGCCCCTGCACTATTGACAGGCATAAGGGTGATCGGAGGGGTGGAAAAAGCGAGAAAATAGCGTTCTAGGCTAGTTGAAAGTTGAAATGTTTTAATATTCAGTGTGGGCACCGAGGGCAATTAGCCCGGGCTCGTGCTCCGGCCGAACGGGTTAAAATGCCTATTGGCCATCTTGTCCTCTCGCGCTTTACTTTATCTCTCGTAGCGGTAAGTAACAGCGTTCGGTTTGTTCTTCAACGCGGTGACAAACTCTAGAAAAACTGGGTCGGACCCCTTCCCAGAACACATGTTCTGTGGGCGCATCGATATGATTAATATAGGGCGTCGTTACAATGGTAAACAAAAAACGAGTCCTATAGTCTTGTACCAATGCATATAGATGAAGATGAGACAACGCTTCTTTTTTCTTTCCTCGAGGGCAATGACCCTTTTCTAAACTACTATAATTAGTGGAAACGATAAATTAAGAGGATGGTAATTATCCGCATACCACGGAAAATTTACATAAAAAAACATTTTGTCTCAAAATGAAGTAAATAAATCATAAACGCAATATATATATTTTTTAAATTACAGATTTATTTTACTAAATCAGACTGGAGAAACGAGTAAAATTAATTTTTGTAATAGTGATAAGGCAGATTTTTTTTTTAATAGATGAGGCATTTCAGAACTAAAAAATATTTCTAGAGGTCCAGGAGAGATTGTTGCCCACAGACATGATCTCGCCCGGTTTACACTCGCCTCTTTGGCCCCACCAAAGCTTCCCTTCCGTTGCCAGTACCGTTCCGTTAGTAATAAAACAAAGTACTGACAGGAGGTTTCTTCTCCACCAAGCATAAGTAAATATCTTACTATATTACTTGTTCCGATTTCTATTTCTCCTCCCAATTATACCTAGTGTAATCCAAGTCTCAGAGAGTACGTACGAATGGATATAGTTTTAATACAAATTCTTCTTGCAATTAATATTCACGTTGCTGTCCTCCCAAATTTACATTTTGAGCAGGTTCATGACCGCAGGAATTGTAATAAAATATAATCCGAATGCACCGGCAATTGTACTGTGCGTCTCATTCTTTTCAATGGCTCCAGCCACGCCAAGATAAGACCCGTATAAACGATGTGGTTATTATACGTTAATGTTTCCCGTTACCGGACATTTTCATAAAAAGTAAAATATACGCAGTGGTTTCTCAACACGGGAGATTTCTCCGAGCGATAATGCCGGCGTAGAAAACGTGCCGCCTCTCTTCGCAGATTCGAAGGCGAAATTTCGCGCAGACGAACGAGCGATTTGGAAAACAAATCGGAAATTATCGTCTGTCCTCATAATAAATGAAACCCACCCTGGCTTAGTCACTCATTACAGGTTTCTGACAAGAGGAACAGTTTAGCGGGGGTAGAAATTTAAATTCATTACCCCACTTAGATTATTTGAATCAGTAAGTCCAACAGATTAAATAAAAGTTCTAACTTTCCACTAAGGAAACATTACTAATAATTTCCGCCGTTTAACATTTTAGCAAATATAAATAATTATTCAATTGCCACGGTTTAAATTAATAATATCAAAGAGAAGAGCTAATTAATTCAAGTATAATTATTACGAAAAATATGAATTTTTAAACTGAAAATACGAATTGTTACTGACACTCAGCAGAGTAGTGAATACATAATTCATGGGATATGATACTAAAATGCTCTAATCACTATACCCATGCTGCTATAGACATTTAGATATATGCCCTCGGCCTTGTATTCGAAAACGTCTGCTGTTTCCTATCCGGGGAAATGCTGTTACGAGAAGTATAATAAAAGCATATTTCTTTAAAATGAGACATAAATAACACGACGCCGATGTAATTAACGGGAAAGGGTTCCACCACGTCCAACGCCCCCGAGGTATAACGCAGCATAACACGGTAAGGGTCGAACCGAATTACAAATCAGACGGGACCGGGACCGGGTCATTTTATTTTAATTTTTTTTTCACGGTACGAACATCCTCCTTTAGACCTGTGAGACCGGAGTAGAAGAAAAAACTATCCAACTACTATATTGTCCAATTTGTTGTAATTGGGTAGGATTAAGTAATGGGGGGGGGGATGGCCGTAGCCCGGGGCTTCCATCATTATGCAAATCGGGAGGCCCTTTACCACCTTCGGTCCGGAATAGAGGGGAGATCCGCCCACCAGATATTAAATATCATTTCTCTCTCTAAACCACTTTCGTTGCCTCTGCCCTTGCGATGGTAAATTGAACACAACATAAGGAACCAGGATGGAACGCTGCGGGACAGAAGATTTCGACATTTCGAACACATACATACTACCGGTGCACTATATACTGTCATTATTATCCTCTATAAGTAGCATATATACTATTTTTTTACTACGTGGGAGAAACAAAAATCGAGCGTGTATCACTCGCTGCCGTTACTTCAAATAATCCGGACGGAAAGAGATGAATGGGAGCACGAAACTGTTCGGGGAGATAGCGGTAATGAATAGGTGGATGGGATTGTCGGCGGCGAAAATAGGACAGCCGGCCGAAACAAAAGAGCCGATCAAAGAAAGGAAGCGAACCGACCGCCAGTCAACGCACCTCCTACAAGAGATTTCTCCCAGCCGCTCGACCTATCTTCTTCTGGCAGGACATTAGATTCCCCTTTAAGACGGACACCGGACAAAACAAACCAATATCCGGCTTTAAAATTGCTATAAATTAAAAACAGTTCTGAAAGATTCGAAAATGAAAACTGGTTTAGCGTGTTCTCTCAGATTTACGTCGTAAAATAAACCCGCGGCCTTAAATATCCTTAAATCCTGTACTTTTACTTTAGTGAAGGATGTCCTCAGCCGGTAAAAACTCTTTTTTTTGTTGTTGTAAGACGTTGGGATAATAATAGTCCTGAACGAAAAGACCTTTTAAACAATTATTTATAGCTATTATCCGCTGTTATCATCAGCGTGACTAGCACTGACTTTTACTCAAACGAGAATCGCTCTGCCAGAAAGGCCAATCTAAACTGAAGCGTGAAATATGATGCACCTGCATGTCCCTCAAACGGTATCGCCTACTGAAGTTGGCGAGAGTACCATAACTTATAGACAGCTTAGAAAACTTACGGCCACAGATTGTCGGGTATTCTAAACAGTAAATAGTACCTAACAGAAAAGCTTCTAAAACAATGTTTGATTGCTCGACCCTACACTGGTGCCCTTGTGAAGTTACAGATATATTCCAATGCAAGTTATTTATTATCATGAGTTATACGGGGTCAATTTTAGGGGTGGAAGAGTTCAAAGAAGGAAAGTAGGGAAAAATCGAAAGCCCATCAGTCTTGTTTAGGTGCTCTGGGACGGGGGTTCCCTCTTCCCAATTCCCAAATCGCTGTCTTATGAAAGGGGACGGAGGAATATTTCTTGCCCGGTGAAAAAAAAATTCCTTCGAGAGAAGTTTTCAGAAGAAGTTTAGTAGGGGGTCAATTCGAGAATCGCCCATTTTAAAGTCAACCCTCAGCTGGATTTTCGCATTGCAGCGATCCTCTCTCCCTAAGAAGATTCCGGACTCTTCAAGTTACGGCGTCTGTGTATTATACGCAAAACTATTTTCAGAAATATCAACGTCTATAAGTCAAAAGAATACTACAAAAAATTAAATATGATAAAAAATAAAATAAATAATCAGGCGCTTGGTTTATACTATTGACTAACAAGGTGAGGGACGAAGGATGTACCTGACATCCGTCACATGTCCTTCCGGAATCGATAATTCTTCAGAGATTCTGGCGTTTCCTTTCGTAAATGAATTTCCGTTTCCATTCAGTGCCCGCGGCGTACACTATTCTATGGGGCTTTACAATTAAAGATGGTTAAATTAACACTTATCGCGGAGTCCAGATGCGATTGAAGTGGAATTGTACAATGGCAAATCTGTAAATCCAGATCGGTATAACGGGCTCAGTAAACATCGGCGGGCTTTCAAATTAGGCCGTTGTTTACACTGGTGCTACTGTCAACACCTCGGCTGTCGCCTCATGCAAGTCACAAGTCGATGTCAAGCGCAACCACAGCCCAATGTTGTTCCTGGCGTCTTATTTACTTGTGATGTCCACATTTTACACAGTATACATTTCCTTTCAGTATACGAGTATCGAGTATACAGGATAGCAAACAATGCCAAAATGAAGAGGGCAACTGAAATCGAAAAAAACCGTGGCGTCATTGAAGTCCAATTAACAGTGCCTATAGTAATAAAATATCAATTAACAAAACATTCCGTAATAAAGAAAGATAAACTATTCAATGAAGTACCCTCCAAATAATAACTCAAACAATAAAATACCCTCTAAAAAATAATTAACCTAGAATCTAGTAATAATAGTCCTCCGAACTCTGCAAAACAAATTACACCCAACATAACAAGAGGCCTCTCGTTATAATTCGTATAATACATTCTCGAAACCCTCTCCGACCTTTTAGGACACTTTTCAACATTAATATCGCGTCATCATGTTTAAGTAAGTTACTGAACGTTACGTGCCCTATCTTAGTGTGCCAAGAACCAAGAACACCTACTGGCCGAGCGTCCACGAATGTGGACTCAGCGAGCAATTTTCTATTCTCTTCTTCGACCACTTCATATTTTCGGCAGGTTCGAACAAAAAATAAAATTCATTATAAATCACCGATACATTTCTAAAAAAACAAAGTTATAAGATCTACGGTTGGTGAAACCAATCGGCACTCATCGAAATTAGGTCGCAGTACGGCGCTTACATTATTCAACAGTCGTTTTCTTTTTTCGGTATTCTTAATCATCATGAAGAAAACTTCTATTAAATTGGGACAATGAAATTGACACAGCAAAACCACTGCCAACTGAGCATCTCTAGAAAGTGAAACATCCATATATAGATGCCATCCATATATATATATATATATATATATATATATATATATATATATATATATATATATAATTATTTTTAATTATATTATGAACACATCCTATAGTTGTCTTAAAATTTCCAATGAACCCTAATTAAAATACCTAATGCAGGACAAAGGGTGAAGAAGGTTTAAATGCATCGGGCGTCCAATGCATAATGCTAATTATCGTGGCATCTCAATAAACCATTATCGAGTCTTGCACTTAATTGAGAATGGAGCTTCGCTCCAGATTCGAGATAACTTCCTATCTAAGTGAAACGGAGATAGGTCATATCGTGAGTTTTACTCCGGGACGTCAAGGAGTATTTTCCCAGAGTTGGCTTAAAAACACAAACAGAGAACTCATACTGAACTTACATTTCCTATCGAGTTTCGATAAAGGTTATTCATCTAGTATGCCTAGTCGATTCACAATTTCAACAAAACAAATCATTAGTAGAGAAATTTCAATGAAAGTATCAATATCATTCCGCATTTCACTTAAAGAAAAGAATTACAATAAAATTAATGGGCAGATCTTTACACCAAATATTAATTATACCCTTTATTATTTTATGTATGTAGGTTATTTATTCTAAAAATTCACGGACTCACCAGCGACGATATGTAACCTTTTTCGTTTCTACAACACTTTATATTTTATTCATAGATATATGTTAAAGCACGAATGGAGATCTGAAGCACTCACTATCATCGTTATAATCGTTGATTATAACGAAATCCGACAATGGACCCAGAATAATTCACTAGCGGTAATATTATACCCATTGCAGAAATTGTTTTTTTATTTTTTTCTGCTGCTGGTAAGTGGAACCTCGTTCAATCGCAAGTAACACTAACAGCCATTAAGATATAATTGAAAGGCATAACTCAAAGTGAAGTTTCAATACCACGATGACAGTTCGGCGCCGGAAACAAGAGTACAGAGATCACCACAAAGATATGCAACTTTGATCTAATGAATCGGCTACTTGTTCCAGATACGAAGTGTTCAAGCGGGTTGAGGACGCGACCACGAGTGGAAATCGCCGACGGACTTTCGGCCGAAGGCCGCCAATTTTTGGTCCGATTGTTCGAGACCGAGAGCCCGCAGTTCATTGAAGAGCGGCGTCTTAATGGCCGGCTGTACATATGCGGACGTGTACGCGTACACAGGCACACTGGGACGGGGTTCGTGTTTTTACGCCGACATACAGACAAACGCGTACAACGAGCATTTTGTCAGTGACGTCACGGCGGACCACCGCTTCATGAATATTAATCTCAATTGTGTGAGAGAGGGAACTACAGGCACACATTCACACATATCCCGCTGGCGTCTCTCCCATATACCATTTTTTTCTCGGTCTTCCCACTGGGTTCCCTCCCCACCCGGCCTGCTGTCTCCAATAATTTCGACCGGACTCACATTTCATAATTCATATCGTCCGGCCCCGACCTTCTCCAGTCGATTCCCCGCGCCCAGACAGAAAACAGACGGCCTCCAATAAGCAGAAGTGAAGGACTGGGGGAGTGACTTAAAAACCGTCACCGACCTAGACAACGATACATCTAGACGTACAAAGAAAAACAGGTCTATATAAAAACATTAATTATAGTTACAAGTGCCCAAATATAATGAGAACAGTCTAGAGCGTACAAGCCACGCGTATAGTTTCCAGTCTCCAAACCTCACAAATCTTATCAAGTAAGTTGGAGCGTGTAGAACGTCAAACGTACATCTTGCAAGAACTGAATGAGGTTCTACGATAAGTCGAAAGACAGAGTGAGGTGCGGTTGTCTCATGTTTCGACAGTTCGTTGCGTCTGGACCAGCCTTAAATCTACTACCTAAAATAAAATACTAAACTTTACCGAACCGAAGTGACGTACTAATAACAGTGTTAAGATGTTGGTTGTCAGTGAGTGTAAATTAAGATCTGAGGTCTTTAGTACTGCGATTTTACCTGTAAATAATATTTTAAGAAATCAGTTAATTTAAATATGAACTAATGATTAAATCGGAGAGGCGTTAACTAGCCCGAGTTTCAATCCCGGCGGCGGACCGAATTTCAGGTTATGTACTAGTACATGTACCGCTCATTATAATTCGGTTCGGTAGTTTCACAGAAACTGCTTCCAATTAAAAAGTGCAGATATGAAGAGGGAGCTCTCAATACGAGTGGCGAGATGCCCATACATAATGAGAGTAGGGTCCCGGATAAGAAGCAATTGAAGGAGAACTCCAATGACGCCGGCGGTCGAGGTCGGGAATAGCTTAGCGGTTATTATGCATATAAATGAAGAAGAACCCGTCAGACGGTTTATGTGTCCAGCTTTTATCATGAAAACAATATAATCTACAAATATAATTAAATAATGTACTGATTTGATCACTCGGCAAGAACTGTACAGACGGGCTGATCAGCAAAACTACAATCAATTGCAAAGTTGAATGTGTACGTTAAATATTATATAATATTATACGATTAAAGACCTTCTGTTGACATATTACTAACATAACGTATATTATTCTAACATATAATTCCCTTTCATTAAGGATAAACTGCGTGTACATCCGCCTAGTATCAACATGTGTTTCCCATGACGTGTCGTTCAGTTGTAACACTAATTGGCTACCGGTAGTCACTATCGTGCTGTATTGTGTACTCTGTTGAAAAGTCGTTGAGAATTTATTAAAGGAAACACATAGAACTAATAAGGCAACTGAATGAGTAATTCTTACAATTTCTGAAATATCGAAGACATATTTATCGATATCATAATTGGTAGACGTTTTATTAAGTCTTTGTTCTCGGTTACAGGTGGTACTTCAATTTTTTGGTAGCGTTGCGAAAATCCCGCACGGCCGCTGTGGCCAAAATAATTAGCATAAAAAGAAAAATAAAAGCGTATATGCGAAGAGTGCTGGAAACACTCTCTGCAAGATGACGTAAGGTGACGTATATGACTCTCGGTCGTGTTGTAAAAGCCCTACCGACAGCAAGCGTGTGAATTTAGGCTAAATATTATAAATAAATATTTATATTTACATAATAAATAGAAATGATTATGCATTGTTGTTCTAGAAAAATGTATTTAATTATTCGATGATAATATCAACGCCAATCGAGGGCGGAATTTATAGGAGTAACAGAACAAGGTCATGATCTGGAAAAGTTATTTTAATAATTTAATAATAAATACATAAATATTCATATTAATTTATTTTTTAGCAATCTCATCATGGTTTTATTTGATAGGGAATTTAACATTTCACAGAATATTAAGTCAAAACACGAGATTCTTTAAACAGGCGATTACGGCCAGCCGATTATTTCAGGTAATGGGATTACCACCTCCCACCCTAATGCCGACAAACATATTTTTGGCCATTAAAAATATCCGTTTTTTTTAAATTTTCGAATTTATTCCGGTTTATTTGCTAAAAAAGAAAAGTAGAATCGGTCTTTTCGTCCGACATAGCGTATCCCGGGCGGATTAGTATTTTTTGCCCAGCGCCAAAAGATAAGGGGATTAGCCTTGATGATAAATCACCATTAAATCAACCAAATTCGTGTATCACACGATCCTCTGTCACATCACGTTTGGTCGGAATCATCTATCCAGGTGAAAAGGTGAAAAATTAAAATGCTGTAGTTTATTATTGAAGTATTATCCAAATTCGATGTAGTTTTAACTGCTACAAATCAAACTGATTGCAAACAATACTCTTTAGCATCAAAATTGTTTAATACTTTGTTCTATTTTATTCAGCTGTCTTTAACTGTGTTCACTATATCACAATTTGGTCTTAAACCCTGACTCGGGTTTAAGCCCGGCGGCCGCCAAACAAACGCCACGAATTCGATAGTTCAGTTTTAATAGTCATACCTGAGTTGAATAACTGTCGCAGTTTATTTTCAGGAATGCCTGGAATAATTGACCCGAGTATCCAGAGTCAGTGATAGGGTATTGAGCCAAATAGGGTGTTGGCCCGGCCGCGGGGAAGGTTGCCAGGGCACTTTGGAATGCAGTCATACGATAATTTGATGCTTTGTCCCCGTCCATATTAGAAGACCGTCTTACTCTATACTACAATTTGGACTAGCGTATTTTCGCACTTCCGATAACGGCATATTAAACAGGATATCGAACGGTTGCTTCAAAGTTAAAGCGACTCAAAAAATGCTTGATTTTTGTACATGTTATCTACCAATAATGGGATCCTTTAAATACTACTCTATTAGTCAACAAAAGAGTATTGATATAGCTTCTTTTCAACGTTTGTTTAAAAACATAACACTCAAAAAGATTCTGAATCTAAAATTGTGACGGTTATGTTGATCGACATCTGAACAAAATTAATTTCAATTGAGTAATTTCAGCCGACAAGGTAAATTAAAACCGCCCATTATACTTTGAATTAAGTCACGTTTGATCAAGAGCTGTTAATGGGTTTTAATTTTGTATGATATACAACAATTATGAAACAATCGAGCCGCTCAATTAAAATTTTACAGTTTCGACACACTCGAAGACCAAATGTGATAATACAAAGCCAAACAATGAAGTAACGAACATTTCGAAATTTTGTAGGGGTCGAATCAGTACGTGGTCAACCAACGATGTACTGAAATCGATTGAGATTACAACTTTTTGCTGAATTTTAAACCCTTTATATCGTCGAATCTGCAATTTTTCCGTGACTATCTTGCGCGGTGCTATACGGTTACTTTTACATGACTAATTTGACAAGCGAAGACGACCGGTTACGACACTATTCGGTGGGATTACTAATTGTATTGGGGGGGGGGGGGATTCGTCACCATGAGAGGAGGTCAAGAGGACATCCTCTCTTCGCTCGGCTGAGAGTGAGGACAGTTTATGTTGTGAAAAGTCAAAACCCCAGTCAATAGGAAAGTTGAATAATTTAAAGCGCTAGTTCGGAGATCCACGAGAGTTTCCTGTAGCATGATTCGTACCATTTTCTGTATCAGGTCTTCTATTTCTAAGACTAAGGCAATATGAATATATGAAGATTAAATTATTTCAGTAAGACAGTTGAGTGTACGACATTTATGGTTTGTTCAAATAATAACTTAATACTTTACCATTTACGAAATTCAGCATATATTTTTTAATATTTATAAAATGTCTAATACTACATTGTGTAATGGTATTTTGCAGGCAAATTTACTCACAAAACTGTGACATGTAACTTTCCCTCGAAATTTCGGCTATAAACACCGCCGGCAGTTGGAACAGCGTGATTTTCAATTAGAAACGAACTCGCGCAAATTTGCCGCAATTGACCGTGACAAAAAAAAATTGCGCGTTGTCCATAGCGCAAAAGTTTTACAATTTTACAATCTAGAAGTCGAAATAAATCTGGCGTCGCGTATAATATTTGCAAGGGGCCGAAGGACGGGCATTGCATCGGTGGGATTTCGACATTGGGTCCGGGCCTAAACGGTCATGGACGTCGCGACAATCTTTTTGCACCTCAAAACAACGAACAAAACAATCCGAGAAACAACCCTTTTGGATTTGTCCGGTCGGAAAATATGACGTAATTAAGTGTTAGTGATATGCCAATAATGATAGTTGAATGATGCCCACTGTGTTTTTCTATAAGTTTCTCAAACATTTAGACAATACCTCCTAGACTCCCTAAGTACACGTAGTATTTGGCCGAGGGATTCCTATAACGAAATCATTAGCATAATACAGCGCCATTAGCATAATATACCCCCGCACGTGAAATTTGAGCGTTTGGAAATCCTTAATTGGCAGGCCTTTGTGCCGTATCTAGAAGATAAGAGCAACTATATTCATAGATCTATGACAGAATAATTTCACGAAAGTTTATGTTGTCCCCACGATGGGTCAACGTCTTAAATGCTAGTAATACCTTTATCCAGATTTTTTAAACATAAATTCTTGTTTAATTTTCTTAATTAAATTTGTTAGATAAACAGTAAGATGTGCTGTTGTGTATAAAGGGACTTCATTGTAATCGTGTATGTTTATAACAGGAAAGATATCGCCAGTAGTAACCTATACATCCTACCGGCTTCCCTTAATTAGAAGATTATATCAGCGCAAGGTTCCCTTAAATACATTCTGAACCTGGGAGAACAATTTTATCGTCCAGTTTATTATCCGAGGATTTAATTTCGATGAAATATAAAACACAATACGGATTAACATGAAATAAGCCAAAAGCCGTACACGGAATCGTAAAAGTCAGTTACGGCATAGTTTGCAATATAGGTAAATCCGGTAAAAAGGCGAGAACGCGGTTTACCGCGCGTTAATCCGAGATATCCTTTTATTTATATCGAGTCTCCTTTGCCGTAAAATCCGCCCTGAGGATTCGTCCTGGATGCAATCTCCTCGGCTATTTACGCTTCATGTTATAGATCCGCTTGCGACACATTTTACGATCCCACCCCCTCCCCGACATCGTAATAAGACGGGCTAACAGAGATTTCCTAACATATACGAACGGGGTTGAACCAAATGGGAAGTGTGGCAGTTGATACGGGCGGGGAGTGGCGTTTTTGAGAGGCATCATCTGTGTGGCCCAGTTGTCGACCTCTTTACCCGAATATTGCGGGCCAAGGGCGCGGACGAGAGACTATTATTGTCCGAGTCCCCTCCCTCCCCTCCCAAACACACACACACACACACACACACACACACACACACACACACACACACACACACACACACACACACACTGGGACGAGAGGTCGCCCACGCCTGCTATTTCTCAAAAATATATTCACGTCCGACACACACACACACACACACTGATGGTAGGACTAATTCTGAACCTAGGCCTAGACAATCCTGGCACCAATGAAATAGTTCTTTGGAAACTATAGTGAAGCAACTGGGCGAGAAAATACATATAGATATTTATCCGCATTCGATACACCTATGCGTACTGTGTTAATGACCAATAATACTGACGAAACATAATACGAAATGAGCATATAAGTACGACAAATATTCCTGTTCTGATTGAATCCAGAAGTAAGACCGGGACACACCGTTTATATATTTATTGTAGTTATATTTCCATTGTCCTGAAGAAATGTATTTAACAAGAGTCATGAACGATTTCATAACTTTTTTTTGGAATCAAGAAATTTAGCTCGTTCCCTTGCTTTTTCGCAAACAACTCAATCGCGTGTCGCGAACGGGGCCCGGGCTCAAACCGCGTAACTTGACACCAAAGCCGGGGGGGGGACTTAACTGTACTTGGCCACCCGAGAGAAAAAAGCAACTCTAGACAGTGCAGTAAAAATAAAGGAACCGATTGTCGCCACCGGATCCCCCGCCCCTCCTCCCCGTTGTATTCTTCACTCAACAGTGTCAATTCATTGCAGAGGCACTGGAAAAAATTTTTAAACGTCATTTTAAAGGGGAATAACAAAAATTTCGATTAACCCCATCGATTATGAATCGCCCCGTTAATATTTTTAAAAATGACTTTAATGGACAATATTTCTTATTGTATTTGAACTTGAACCGTTTTCCAAAAAGGCCCACTCAAAAATTGGCTGCACAGATGGAAAAATAAAATTGTACACCAAATATTGTAGGATATTGTTTTATGTAGGACTCTGAATTATGTATCCCGAGCTTGAATACCATCCAATCAAATGGTATATGCGAATACCGTTGGGCGAAACCCCTTCAAGTAAACTGGAATAACAGATAGGCCGAGAATTCGTTGGAAAGTGGTCGGCTTTATTCCCTCCGGTTTGAGGGAGAGATAACACTAGTCTCCGGCGGGTTTCAAGCCCAGTCTCTTATATTTCCATTAGCTCCTCGTAAAATTCCGGATTCTAAAAATCTGCTACCGGTTTCGGCAGTTTCTCGACATTGTTTCGGTTTTATTTTTTGGGGAGGGGGCGGTAAAAAAAGGAAGAACAGAGGTGTCAGATTCGTAAGCAGAGAACCTTGTTAATTGGATAAGCCTGTGAGACACCAGATACCCCGGGTCCTACATCGATCGGTTCCTCATATTTAATTATTATCCTCATTATTTTCTTTTTCTGTGCACCTTCTTTATTTCATTTAATACCTATCATCATAAATTTTGAAATAATTTTCTAGATGCCTTACCGAAAATTTAAATAAAAATAATCCTAATGTAAGGACGGAAAAGTAAATCAATAAATTATAACTGACTCTCTGATTCAGCAAATACTTTTACTTTAATTCTATTCAGTAATAAGAAAGAGTAATTGAGAATGAGCTATTGTAATATTTTTCAAAATTTGAGTCTTCAGCAAAGACAAGTGCGAACACAGGACATATGGAACAAACATCTATTGACGACTGGAAAAATTACGCCGGTGACAATAGTCCCCCTCCCACTGTAACAGCTATACGTACTCTATATTATTCCTGAAATTGTATTATTGTAGTTTAGTACAAAAACACTAGTATATAATGGTTTGTCTAAACCGATCTATCGTTGTAAATGTTCAATTTACAATAACAATATTATACTCAGACTAGTAAGCGAAGTAACCTAACAGCACGGAAACGGAAGCGATTTTCGATTCTTGGCCAATACCAAGACAATTCTCTTTTTTTGTCTACAGCACAATTTAAAGCAATCGATTTGTTGTTGGGTGACGCGGCGTTCGATCACGATTTTTTTTTGGCTTTCGAGCCCGGAGACCTTGTTTACGGTGAGACTTGCAGTGTAAACGACCTTTGTCGCTTCGGTTGAAAAGCTCGGCCTCGGTGACTCGTAGGCCAAGGTTAATGTCCCACCGAGGGGGGAGAAAGAGAAGCACATAAAATGAGCCCTTCGGTGTCCTTAAATGGAGCGCTAATCACGGCCCCGCCTGTGTGTGTAACGCCGGCCCAGAGAAGAGACGCGGAGCCAAAAAAAAAAGGCAACAGCAAGCCAAAAGCTATCTTACAAAATAATACAAAAAGAAACTTTAATTTATCAAGAAACACACGTTTAGTTACCTAGGAATAATAATTGTGGTGATAGCTTCGACAGGATATTACATCGTCAATATATTAAACTCTCAGTATTACAAGTAAAGACGATGGAGATTGACAGTCTATCAAAGTACCAAAAAATATCACACAAGTTGTCATTGCACAATAACGTTTATGGAGGTATAAAAATATCTGCGTGAACAGTTCCTTAATGTATCACTAACGTACGAACTTTGATAAAGGATGTTGTTTTGAAACTGTTGAAAATAGTAATCGAAATATTTTAGTCCTGCATTAAAGGACAGTTGGCATTGAGCTTGGTACAGATTTATACAGAACTGAAAAAAAACCATTAAATGCACGAGGCCGATTTTTAAAAAGAGTCTGATATTTAGTAAGGTACTTCAAAGTTCAAAGAGAGTCCATTATTAAACTTTTAGAGCATTTCAAAAAACGTTCTCAGAAATCTTATCGCCGACAGACAGACAAAATGGACTTCACGCGCCATTTTTAACAGTTTCAAACGCCTTTTAAGACCATTATAATAGCTCGAGGCCGGTTGTCAAAAGGTCTGAGGTCGATACTTAACCGGTATTCGACAAGTCCGGAGACCATTCGTTACTCAAGTTTTATAAAGGCATTCCGAAAGAATTTGAAATATCACGAAACCGGCGGCGACAAACGGGCGTACTGAGGTGCAGAAAGACCATTACCGGTTAATCGTCGATTGTCAAAAAGTCCGAAAGCTTGATATATTAAGCACGCTGTCAACAAACGACAAAGTTCGGAGAGCGTTATTGAAGTCCTATAATTTTCCAAGATACGGTGACAAAAAATTATTTGCAGCCGACAAATGGACAGACTCTTGGTTTGAGACCTACTTCATAATCTGTTAACCGGTAAAAAGCAGGAGGCCGATATTTCTTGTTTGTCAAAAACAAAGTACATTATGCGGTTTATCACATCAAAGTTTAAAGAAGGCAATTACTTAAACATCTGTAGGGTAAGGAGTTTTTCATTCGTTCGGTGTTCGTGAGGGTTGAAAAATTAACTAACGAAATGCTACTAAGAACAACTGAAACCGTCCAGGAGCCGAGTTAAATAGGACTGTTTTATTTTTACACGACGCGTGTATAATGAACTTTTTCCCTTTACCCTCAACTACAAATTTAAGACCAGCTGATTCGATGCGAATGCCAGGATGAAACATAGTTATAGTAGTGTGACTCTGAAGGGGAAGGACGGGAGAAGGAGCGAGAGAGAGAGAGAGTGTGTGAGAGGGAGAGAGAGAGAGGACACAATGTAGCGAAGTGCAAGGCCCAAGCTGTCGCCCAATTAAGATTTTCATGGCAACTCAAAACAAACTGTGTAGGTCGGCATTGAAAGACCCGCCCAGAACTCAAATCACATATAAACCTGACCCAGTACAAGTTATTCTAAAGCCTATGCGTTATTATTAACTCCTCGTTATCTTACACAAGGCCGTGAACATCGCTGGCCAAGAGATGTTTTGATACTGAAATCATTACAGTTTCTAATAAATTCAGGCTTCACATGTGTGTATCCATAAAACCTCCTTTGGCTTCATATATCACGTAAAAACATGTAAATTTAGTACAATATCAAGTACTAATCAATACTTTAATGAATAATAAACTGAGTTTGATGAATATTTAAAAATATTTAACGGTGAGTTCCTGTTTGTAAGTAATCACTTTTACTTAGCCACGAGAAGGTGTGATAAAAATAGCAGAGTAGTTACATTTCTATTGTATAGAATAGAAGTCGGTGTTACTAGTTCCTGGTCTTGAAGCTATTTAGTTGGACTCGGAGAGCGGATAGCAAGGCCAGCGCCGTTTCAATATCCGGGTAGGTTCTTGGGGATGGGAAGCTAAGGGTCATGAAATATTTCGAAGCGGATAACATCTTTGGATGTTAATGGGATGTTGAAGTCACGATGGATTATACTATTCGAATCCTAGGGTATGTGCTATCTTAGGTAGGGCTATGTTTTTGATTCAACTTATATTTGAAGGCTTAACATTTTCCCACAGTTCCATTCCTCGCGTCCTTTCAAGAATCGGAAATGTTTTAAGCGCTGAAAATATGAAATTTTCCAACTGAAAAACGAAAGACTTGAGGTTGTGAATTGCTCGAAGTTTCAAATCCGAAACGTTGGATTTAATTTAACAATATGTAATAAATAGTTCAAACGCAGGCAAGGAATAGTAGAAAAATACTTCAGTATTTTCGGCTAAAAGTGATTAATTTACAGGCTTATTGACTTGACATATGTGAAGTGGATCGCGTCAGTACTCTTGAATTGAATGGACAAGTTGTTGCACGACCCTAAAGATCTTAATATGAAACAAATCAACCTGACAAGTGAGTCCATCGATTAAAGACACCGGCGACGGCCAAAGGGAATCATCGGAAATGCAGATATTATAAAGATAAGAAAATTTGACTAAGGCTTTTATTTTCTTTATTTCTAACAATTTTAATTCTCGAACAAGCGTTTTCAACAATTAACTATGAAAGCTATAATATCCTATAAATGAGCAATGAATTTGGGCATAAACAGAAACAGGCCTTAGTGCCCCAAAATAATTTTTTAATATCGTCCGCTGAAAACAACCAATGAAGATATAATCGGTATTATGAAATGGCTCGGAGGATAATAACCTTGGCACAATGTTTGTTCTCGTATCGCAGAAGAGTGATAACATTGCAGTCGGCCCGCCTGTTGCCAGTTACGGTCAAAAAGGTTTACTGGGCAAGTACTAACCAAAGTGTCTATTTTTAGAGAAATGGTTTGTTTATAAAAATCCCTGAAAATGACAATTTTAGTGATAAGCTTAGCAACGTCGTATGACTGTGAATCAATATAGCAACCTGAATTAACTAATTTAACGTAATCTATCTGAAAATTAATTTATTTATTGATTTGGTAAATGCAGTGAGAATTCCGGGGGAACCAAATTGAGGGCTCTCAGTGGAAAAACAATCGATCGAAACTGGGTGATTGATCGAACGATTGGGTGAAGAAACTCAAGTTCTTCAGCTTTATTCATCTCATCGCGCTAAACGTGATCGGGCCCATCGTTTCGCCTGCAACTGACAGGAGGGGCTGGCAATAATTAAAAACCTATTATCTACCCGAGCGCGCCTCTACGATTGTGCATCTACGGTTCAAGTACAGTTATTTATCCTTGACCGTCGGCGCCTATAAATAAGCTGGAATTAATGCAACCATTCAGTTCCGCCATATACAACTTTCCATCTCAATACTGTTTCCTTCTCGAAACGGCGAGAACATTGATCGATCCCGCTCGAAGTGGGGTTCGACCGCAATATCCACACTGCTAACTAGAACTGATGCTGTTATTTGCTTAGCTGAAATTTAGACGCATCTGCTTGATAACACATTTTGATACAGTTATGTTAGTACCCATTTAAGTGTATAATTGCTCTTAAAATGTCTGCTAAAACCTCAATACATCAATGGTACAAGACATATAATAAACAAGAATATTAAGTTAAACATTCCTTAGAGAGCAGAATAACTCTATTGTCCAAAACATTTCTACCATTCTTTTTCTTAATTTTTTCCTATAGAAATATTTTTTCCGATAGAAAGATATCAATAAAATTAGCGACTGTCCTAAATTTGAAAATATAAAAAAAATTTTTTATTTCAACTACTGAAATATTTTTGAGATGACAGCCTGAATAACAACATTAATATTGAAAACATTTCGGTGCGAACGTCACTGCCAATTTTAGAACTTTTGAATTTTCCATCGAAGTGAAAGCACACAATTTGTCCTACTTCGGACGCACTTTTGGGTTTGTCGAATCGTCTAATACAAAAAAGAAAAGAAAGTCAAATGCCCGTTATTTTCACGCCGTTCTCTTAACGCATGTATAACAATAAATAACCAACTCTATCGTTGATAGGGGGAGATTTTTAAAAAACGGTTTAAAGGTTAATGGGTTGAGATATGAAGAATGCAAGCCGACGTCGGGTGACCCGAGGGAAAGTTGAGTTGGGGGCGCCATGCAGGCTAGGCCCGCCACACCTCAAACTACTCAACACAAACAATCTAACTGAAAACATAACTGATCTACTGCAGTTACAGTGTTTCAATTATAACTATTATTAGAGCATGGTTCCTAATTCAACAAACACTAGATAATTCTGAAAGAAAGTATAAAAGTATAAAGATATTTCACTAAAGAAATAATTCTTAAAACTAAGTATATGTATGTATGAAAGTATAAAACCATTTAGTAACATAGCAAAGACCAAAATATGCGACCAAATTCATTCAAATGTATATACAATGAATGAAAGAAGAAAGGCAGAATTCCTGTCCCGAATGTAACTTCAACCTCTACTAGTTATTTTCCTTCACTAATCGTTACAAATATTTGTAAATTTTTAATATGGACCAATAGTGTTTTTGAACGTAGACCTTTGGAAAATACAATAACTTCATTCTGGCGGTAACAGAATTTCAGTTTTCGAGCATTTCATTTCCGGCGAACCGCTACAGACTACATAAGAGTGAGTGCCAACACAGCCGGCATGTAACAAATGACCCTCTTATAACCCAGATCCGCCAGGATCCTAGTTCGACTAAAAGGAGCCCCCAACTTCTGGCAAGTCGAGCTCTCTTTCAAATCCATTCTGCTACCACCAGCACCAGTAAACCTGTTGCCGCGTGAAATGTTCGCGCCGTAGGACATTAACTGCCGTTAACGGAAATCCGACGCGAAGAGGCGTGGAACAACAACGGGAGAAGGCGACGGAAAGCAGTGGGGAGAAACGCAGTAATAAAAAAAAAGTTCGGGGGAACGTAAACATGGACAAGGCCTAAGGCTTGGAAAAACATAAGAACAGAAGGGGGGCCCTTGCGCCCTTGCAAATGGGTTAAAACCTTCGAGAAGACATTATAACCTATATCTGATAAAAAGGGTGAAATATTTACAGAACTGTCATAAGAGGAGTATATAACAAGACTAAATTAGAATTAAAGGTACAATGTTGAACTGCGCTAGTACACAAAAACTATACTCTGTCCATATACCTTATAAACCATTAAATATTTAAATAACCGAATCAAATATGTGTCTTGCGTATTTTCGTGAACCCAAAAATCAAGGAGACAAATCTATCCTGTGTTAAAATTAGGGATAAACACCCTGCCTCTTAATTGAATACATAAAATTTCCTCGCGCTGTTTGAACGAGTCAGGTGATGGTAGAGGAAGAGACTGCAAAGCGGCCGTTAGAAGGGGGATCCTGCTGTTTCAGCTTATGTTTTAATATCAAGGCGATTCCATGGTCATTGGCATTCATTACCAGGTGGCCGGGCCTCCTGCGACCGCCGCTCCGATCCTGCTTTTCCCGTTCGCAAAATTATTCCGAAGATATTCGGCACTAATTATATTTATATAAAACTACATCCCGCTTTCGACGTCAGTCCACCGCCAGTAGCATACCACTACATCACTTACTAGTCTGGCGGTGTAATTGAGGCGATGTTAGTATCGACGTAAATGAATTATTACGGACAAATACCATTACATTAACGTTAATTTCTTGTTACGTGTGACAATCGGACAACGAGACCGCGTAGGCGATTCTCGAGGTCGATCATTTTCCGTTACATAACTTCCCACTATCATCGTGAATCTGAACTGAAAACAATCTTAAGCAAAAAATGTAAAACTAAAAATAAAACTATTATTCCAGTGTCGAGTACCAGTCGTCGATAGATCAAAACATCTATTATTGTGGCGATGTAAAAAATTTATCCTTTATATAAATATACTACAAGAGAGAATAAAACTATTAATCTGCATTCTAATACTACTGTTGACAGAATAAACCTAAATAAAAATTGGATTTGTAATATCATCAATGGTGGGCTTTCTCCCACCCTCCCCCCTCCGCCTGTTTGGTCTTATGCAAATAGGTCGATCGTCAGTAGCATTCCGTTTATAATACAGCGAGTTATTGCACTCAGACCGGTAAGTACGCTTCAACATACCGACCTGCGCTCTATTACTGACCCAATCAACTAACGTCGTCGGCATGGGCCGTCGGGCCAAGTCATGATGTCTACTAACATTCAGTAAGTGGCAATTGAAAATTACACTAAAACAAATAACTCGAAGGGATCGGTGTCGCCGAAATGGACACAGCGCACAAGGCCGAAGTCCCGAACGGTGCTTCGCCTCGTTCATTTCTTTGTTGTTTTTGTTTTGGTTTTTTTTTTGTCTTAGTTTCCGTTCAATAGATATAGCGTCCAAATGAAACGGAACGGAGGCTCTTTAAATATTCGGGGAGAGTGGCACTGAGTACGCTATGTAAATGGGCTCAGTGACCTCCGAATGACAATTAGGCGGCCCGCTGTCACGCCCTAGCCGAAATCAAAACTACAAAAAGGCATTACCCGCACACGGGTCTTCTCTTGAGGACGTCCTTCTGAGGACGTTTTCTCCTGTGGATGAGGGAGAGCAGGGGGGACACCGACTGGTGTAGAAAAGTATACTTCTTCAGTAATCAGGCCTGAAGACAATATTTGCATTATGATGCCGACTGAAAATAATTTTATTCATCGAAAAATATATTAATCTAACGCATACCTTACGCGAAACTTATGGGAAGTACATCTGATTTTCATTATCTAGGCACTGAACAAAGGTGCCTAGTATGACCTTGTCGCACGTGCAATTTTCTGAATCGACCCGTATCAGAGTATATTTCGGTTTATTGATCCCTTTTTTTGTCAAAGCGAAACCATACTTAAATAGTGCCTACTCTACAAGGAGATTGCTAGTCCTTGAAATAAATACAAAGTTTGGAAATGTTACTAATTAACGATATATTGTAATAAGGAACTGAAAAAACAGAGAGAACTTAATTACATTATAAAATAACGAAATTAGAGATTAATATACGTTCGAAAAATCGGATAATTATAACAAAGATTTTGCACAGATTTTGTTATTCCGAATATTCTGCATTTGCAATCATATTAAAATAAATAACAGGACGACACTAAGAAACGGTCGTACCTCTTTCCGCAATGCCAGAGAAAAGTATGAAATTGAATAGTGTTGTTTAAAGTCTTATAAAGTCTGGTTGAAACAACAGGCCAGTATTACAGTCGCTAAATAACGCAAGGTTTGACCCTGTAATGAACTGTTGACGGCGCTGTAATTTCCGTACAGTAAAATAATAAAGAGGGCGGCGGTAGAAAGCGAAATAAGGCCGAATTCAAAAGGAGAAAGATTCCCCCCCAAAAAAAGAAGACATGAAACCGGGTTCTTATTTGGTGGGCGGGGAGAACGGGGGGTCAGAGCTGAATGGGAGCCCCGACTGAATGAACGAGGCAACGCGCTCACTTGTTGCTTCTGGCCATCGGCCCCCGGACAATATTTAATGAACCCTTCCATCTAGCCCGAGGGGTACGACTCTTGGCCAATATCAAAAGGAAACGCTGACTAAATCTGTTATTACCGAATGAAAATTATTTTACAAAGTCACCCTGGTGGGCCAATTATCGCCCAAGGAGTATCGCGACGTCCGCAATGGGTGTTTAAAAAAAATGCGTGTGTTACTAACACAAGTAAAAAGGAAATATATCAACGCACCGATTGCGATGGGATTCGCACCAATAGTACCTTTCTTAAAATTCTAACAGTGGTTCAAGAAACCATTCCATGTAAACCAAAAGGCTGTCAATTTGTAATAAACAGAGCGTCGATTGCTATATGATTAAATTTTTATACTATCAAAATGAACTGGGAGAATTCTACATTGCCCTGAAAAATAACCTCGTCAATTATTAAAACGTCAGAAATTTTGCAATTCCGAGGACGGGACGGTTTCGCGGACAGAAAATTTTACGGAGTTCAAAGAGGCCGCAGGAGATAATACGAGAATTCCGTCTTGGGGGCGATACCGCGCGCCAGACGAATCAACCGGTATACGGGGAAACAGGATAACGCAGTAGTAACTATCTCTCTGCAGTCTGCAGTGAAACTCCATCGAGAGGCGCCCCGGGCGCTCACTCGGCCGGAGCCCGACCGACTGTCCCTCTAGCGGTTGAAGGACTACTGAGGTGGTCCACAGTACATAGGATGCAAATGTGTAATGCAAAACGCTCAGACACAATTATAGATAAAGATCATAATCTCGTTCATGTATAAAAATGGAAAATCGAAAATGCGGTACAACTAACAAGAACAATTCTTCCCGAAAGTTTGTAGAAAAAATTGCATTTAATTCGGTCCGTATACTATATTCCAACCAACTGATTCTCGGATTTTATAAGATATTAGATTCTGTACGAACGCCTATTGGCGGGGTGGGATGGGGAGATCACTGTTATTTAACTTTGAGTTGTCTTACCGTTCTGTTGGTCGCGGGTTTGTACGTTGGGCGATTGCGGCGTTGAGGGCGTCGGAGGCGGCGGAGGCGGAGGCGGAGGCGGAGATCTCTCCAGTAGGCTCAACACAGTGAACAGAATGAGCGGTGTCACGACCAAAATCCCGGCCGTTATAGTGAAGCAGAAAACAACCCCCCCGCACGAGTGACCCCCTTGGCTGCTCGATCTCATTTTCACTTAATCAGAATTATTTATCTCTTCCCTTCCCCCTCTTCTCCTTTCAGCCCCCGTTTATCGGCGGAGACAACCGAAATCGACAACACTATTCTCGGATATAACCGGGTCGGCGGCCGGGACGGGGAGTGCGAACGCGGGCTTATTGTCGTACGGGACTTGCCATTCAAATTTGGCGGCGTAACTCTCGTCAGGTGGTGCGGTTGGCTCGGTTGGGCATGCTGGCACTCTGAATGCGTGCAGCCAGCCGGACTGGGCCTCCACACCGCCGTACCGCTCTTCAATCCCACCGCTCGGTTCACTCCGCCTCCTCTCGGCTACTGCCGGCCGGCATCAACCCCCCCTCCTCCGCCTACAAACCTTCACAGCTACAATTGTCTCTCTCCTACACTCCCTGTCTGATCGCTGAGGCGGTAACAGCGCCTCCACCCTCCTTCGCGGACAGTGCGTATGTTGCCGACCAGTGCTACCGACGATGGCGAAAATCCGAACCGATGTAGCTTTAAAATCGCATAGCTATACGGCTCCTAAATTGCGTAATTTCCGATTTTCCAGGCCTATAAATGGGATCTTTATCATTTTTCATAACTAACAACAATCTATAAACCTTCCATTAGGCCTTCCATTATCCCGTGCAAGCAATGCCTATAAATTCTAAATCCTTAAAACATTCAGTCGATATAACTGTCAAACTAAGTTTGTGGAATGTTTGTGGTGAGGAAGAAGACGTCGGGTCATACGCAATGGTCATTTCGTAATGCATTCCTTTACAATATTCCAAAGAGTAAACATCGTTAGTTTTTAATTAACAGACCGAGCGGTACGGAATAAGGCTATCTGCCTTCTTCAGAGCTAAACAACGCAGAGATCCTGCCACTGAAATGTAATTGAGCGCGACCGACAGTTCAAAATAAAGCATTAGGTTGATATGGAAACTTATCTTATGGGAGTGGAGTAAGGCCGCGGATATTGTATCTAGTGCTCGTTGCTACAGTGGGAAAGTTATACGTCAATCCGACAATAGTGTTAACGGAGAAAATCGCCCCGCGTGTTGTAATATAATGTAAAAAATAGGATTTGCCTCCGGAAATCGACGAATAACGCCGAGGATTTTGCATCAACGTGCCTCTGAAAAATGCCTCGACGGCAGGCTCGCGAATACAAAAACAATGACCACGCAAACGTACCAACAGCGTTACGCAGGTTGCACACCGCGCTGCTTCCGAGAATCCGGGACTGGAATAGGAGGAGGCCGTTCGCATATGAACGAGAAGGCGACACCGCCAGCAGAAATAACATGCATGTAGGAAAGGGACGGTGGATGAACTCCCACCTCTATCCGCCGTTCTGCAGACGAGAATCATTATATTTCCGTTATTACATCATAAAATAGTTTTGTAGGGCCTACAAGTCGTAATATTTGGAGATAATTACAAACTGTTGAATAATTAATTTTTTTCCTAGAAAAAAATTATTATTTGTCCCGCTTATAAACGCAACTTCTGAGTTCTAATTTAGAATAGTTCTGTCACACTAACATCACGAAAGACGACGGCAAAGCTAAGGTATCAAATGAAACAGTACTCATTTTATATCTTAGCTCATTTCCAAACCAACTGCTGGTAAAAATATTTTCAATAACACGATGGTAGAACACAGCGCTGCAGACGAAATGGAATTGAACGCCTCAGGGCTATTGCATTTGAGAAAGTTCGAAATATGTTTTAACATACTAAGAAGTTAGAATTAATGAAAGGCCATAGTGTCTAGTTTGAACATGCCACAGAAAACAGAATTAATAAGTAATCCCCTGAACAATGTTCATTTCTCTGTCTGCTCGACAAGTTCCTATCATAAAAATTGTTTAACAGAACTCAGTTTAGACAGGCTGAATTTGAACTTTGGAAAATTAAATCTGAAACCCGAAACCACACGACCACAAAAACCCCAAAGTGGAACGCGGAAGTCCCCCTTAAGACCTGAGTTAAGTACCGCGGACTGCAGCTAGATGAAAAGCTCCTGTGGTCAGCCCACTAATAGGCCATAAATAAGCAGGCGAGTAGCGAACTAAGTACATACTCAGGACTGAATCGACTAACTTGGGAAGTCGAGGCCAACAATTCGTTACACTGTAATGAAGTTCATCATAATACATGAGTACCCTGTTGGGAGCATCGAAATCAATAAGCATTTTCAAAAACTCTTCCTACTATCTAGTCGTCCGATTGAAAACTTACACAACGTAGAAAAAATACAAAATTAAAGAAACATACAGAGAAATCCCCGTGTATATTGTAGAATTAAATCATTAACACTAATTCCGATGAAAATGTGTAAAAGAGAAAGTGATTACAGTAAAGTATAAACTCCGCGATCGCTAAAGAAATGAACTTCAGATAATAAAAAACTTGATCAAATATAAACCAAAATTTATATAAATATTGGTGTCACAGGTAGAATAGAACCAACGCGTTTACAAAAGAGGTGCCATCTATCGGAGAAATAATTGAACTACATCACACTCAATCACGAGATATTGTATGCCGCGTATTTTCACGATTCCATTGTTTCTACATAACTTGATCAATTTAATTATTAGCAATGTAACAATAAATATTGGAAAATTAAAAAAATAAAATAAATTCGTATCCACACAGTAAACACGGAAAATGCAAGTACAATAAAAAGTACGCAGTTTGTACAAGCAGGATTGATGATTATAATAAATACAACGATGCGAAATAAAATTGATCTAAAAATTATAAACGGTCTCTATACTACGCTCAGAATTAATTTCAGGGATGCAAATTTCAAAATAAATTTTAACCCTCTATGGGCCCGTGTAACTTTCAAGTCACATTTCAATTTATTGAGATTTTACCAAATAATTATAGCTTTTTTCGTGAGATGGCGCATAAATATTAATCCTATAACGTTGTCAAGACAACCAATATCAATATCAATTTTTTTTCATTCCCATATATAGGTTTATAATTGCTGATATTTCGTTCCCCCATTTTTTTTATTTAAAATAAAAATTCGGCCCATAGAGGGTTAAAGTAAGTTCTTCAATAAAACACGCCTTCATATGGAATCGAAAGAAGAAAATATTTTATTTTAAAAATTAATCGATCCTTGCCCAGTGATTAACCCGGCCAATGGCTCCCGTCCGGCCAACATTGACCTATTGTAACTTTTAATGTTTCGTAAACATCTTTTAAAATGACCCTGTTCGTTTTAATTTAGTTCTATAATGGTACTGTAGACGATATTCTATTGATCATTTTACTGTGTAAGATGACCATGTGTATGATTCTGTATGGTATATGGCTGCGCATTTGTAATAAATTAATGTTTTTGTGTCTAAATGTCATTAAAACCAATGACATAATTCCCTCGAGCCGAGGGTGTGGATTCAAAGTTTTTCCCTATTTTTCATATTTCTATTCCGTTCTGAAAGATGACAACAACCAAAAGGTTTGCTGAGCGGAGACTACTACGTGACGATAAAAGATAGCGACTGGGAGAGTCTTCCTGGGGGTGTGGTCCACATACCGACCCTAAATCCAGTAGTATTTACTCTTATCCGGAGAAGATGATATAAATTATTAGGGCTGACATCATGTTTATTATATCTCGGATCAAACGCACCGAAATAAAAACTCGAGCGTGCAGCAGGTAAATAGTTGGATAGAGGACCGAGAAAATGTAACAATCTAAATATATACATATGGACATGGGGACGGCGCCGGTGTCATCATATCTTGCTTGGAGCAGGAATTATACTAGTCACACGAGTTTGAACCTACATCTACATTAGATATAAACGAATAAATGCGTTAGTAAGCGGTAGTATTGTGTTAGTAATGGGTCAGAATAGAGGAATGGCAATGATGACTGCTTTGAATGTTCCAGAAAAATACAAAACAAATTTACAAGCGATGAATCATCTTGCTGAAACATGGACCTTTGGTTTGTTCAAAGGAACAACGGTGAAATAATATTGAACCAGAAGGTGCTTCACCGCGAACACCTCATTGCAACGACACGAACGCTACAAGTGATGGAGAGAAGCTGTAAAGGGGACATTGTATTCATACTTATATTCCCAGAAATATAGGATGGATCGTAGTACGAAACAGAGAAAAGTATCCCTTTCCGAAAATAGTTTTCCTCACTGTAATTTTAAATCCAGTCCGAACAAATAAAACGCGCATTCTGTCTCAATCTGAAATAAACCATTTGTAACCAACAAGTGAGTCGAACTCCGGGCGCTTTCTTCTGTCTCCAACATGTGGTACACGTCCCATTAACGGCCGTTAATTACAAACGTTTTCATAAATTACAAACAAAAAAAAATGCCAGAGAAAAAAACACTCCATTCGATACTCCTGCGCCCATAAGAAGAACGCGCGAGAACGTTCGGTATCCAACTGGAATTGCTTAGTGTATGAAATCTTAAACATATTTCATCAACTGAAGCATTTATTCCCTGCAATTTCGGCATAACCTACAATAAATAATCGGAATTATGATAAAAAAGAAACCACACGTAAAGGCGGTAAAAAGAACCAAACATATGTGAATTATAAATGTGCCATACAAACGCTTCACTCATCACAGTCATACGGTCACTAGAGCAGAAGGGTTCAGTGGAATACACATGGAATTTATAAGAACTGTATTATAATTATTCTAGAAGGTCTTATTGGTTGAAGAATTTTTCGAGGGGTACTACCATTGTATTACTTTGTTTATAAACAGAGCTGAGATAAGTGTGAGGCACTTGTCTCAGATGAACACTGGGAAAGGGCACAAAATTTAGGTTAAAAAAATTAATAAATTAAAATTCAATAATAGTTTAATTTAAGGTAAAGCACACTGTTATATGAATTTCTAAAAATGTTTCATTGTATCCTGCGCAATGTCATGACTGCAATATTATTTTTAATTTTGATTTAATGGATTTCCGTTTAATCAAATGTGAAAACAAGAAATATACAATTTTTCTTTTTCAGGTGAACTAACGGCATCAAGAAATCCCAGTGGTGCTGACTATAGGATAAAAAGAAAATTGAAAAATGAAACTGATCAACATAATGCAATAAAGTTGCAAAATTGGTTAGAAACACAGAGTCCTTCAAATACAAGTAGTTTAATCAATCGAAAAGTGGATGAAGAAAATGTAAGGGAAGTAAAATATTAAACATAGAAACAGAAAAGAACATTAAAATATTCTCTTAATCTTAGGAAACCGTGTTTAAACTGAAATTCTTTCTAACATAAAAGAATCAAAATATTTTTCCTTGATTTTTGATGAATTATTTGATATGTAGTTTTTATGAACAATCCTATTACAATTGAAGAAAGCTTTATATGAACCAGTAAATACCCCGAGTTTATAAGATATTAATTAATTGATTTGAAAAATAACCAATTATTGCGATGCACTGAAATTAAAAGCATACTGAAACAAATAAATGTGTGATTTTGATATTTATTTTGAAAATCTCTGATTTATTAGTGTTTCTGCCTCATGTATATTTTAAATTCTTGTCTACATTATCCACATGTAATTTAATATTGCAAGAGAAGTTAATAAAATAAACGAGGCTTTGTAACACTTGATTGCACTTGATAGAATGATAACTGTAATTAAATATTTACATTTTGAAGAAGTATCTAATTCCTTTCAGGAAATGAGAGACACCTTATGAGAAAAGTTTTTTTTTCTAAGAATAACAAGCAAAATCATTAAATTAGATGGTCAATCTCAACACTCAGTTCCTTATTTATAATATATATTTATTTGCAGTAGAAATGAAAGAAGTAGCAAATATTTTAATATCACACTGAGATGGGGCAGAACAATAGTCATAGAAAACTACCTGACCTTGAATTTTTAACAGGTAAAAAATTAAAGTCATAGGATACAGAAACTTTTAAAAAACAGCTTGTTATTTATCCCTTAATATCTCTGCAGAAACTTATAAGAATTAATCAATTTCATGAATCAGGCAATGAAATTAATTCAATATATTAAAGCATTTGCAAGTTTAAATCTTTAAAAAAAGGTTCATGAATATAGTTTAGTTGATTATTTAAGATTGTTACATAGGAAAAATTGTCAAATATACAATTTTATCAATCGGACCAGGACTTTACAAAACAAAGTATTTTTGTTAACAAAAGTATAACTGTAATATATCGTACTTAATAATATTTAATCTTCTTTAAACTTCTTGGAGTATTTAATAATACATTTTTTATTTTTAATAATAGATAATACTTTAATATATAATTCTTACCTTGTTGATTTCAATAAATTCTATCATATTCAGTTAGGCTGCGCATAAATCAATTTTATCTATTTTAAATGTGTATCAGTTGTTCTTAAACAGGATTCTGTGTAAAATGTTACAGATAATAAAAGATCAACATTTTCCCATAAAATAAAAAATTTAAAATAATTAAAATAAAAAGCATGAATAAATAAATAAAGGCTGTAGTGCTGTATTTGTAATCAGTATTATAAACCACACACGTATAAAAATGAACATCTATGAAGACATCATTGTAAGAATTAATTCTAAACATCCATTAACATAGGATAATAAGAATAAAAGAATTGCTTTGTTTAAGGAACAATGAAGGGACAACAAATTTCATGGAACTTGCATATTAATTTAAAAATGTGAGTGAATGTAAATAAATACTGTTACCAAGTAATAATTCTGAAATAGTGTTAAACAGGATATAATATTATCCTCAGATATGAGTAAACTTAATGATAAAAGTAAAATATAATTCTCTACTACATAGATTACCCTAAAATATTAGACATATATATATAGATATATATACTGATTTATATGCATATATACTTATAGAATTATATGTTTAGTCTTATATTTTTGTTTCAGAACAGTAATTTGTACACTGGATAATCTAAAAAACGTGAAAAACCTACCTTGAATTTTCTGTTGGACGATTCTACTGCGGCCGCCATTTTGTTCCGGACCGGACTAGATATCCAAATTGTTGGACAGGAATATTCGGCTATTTCCTCTTCCGCTGGAATTCATTAGATATCAGTAGATTAGAAAAGAACTGGAAGAGTTGATTCACACTTAGAAATTCGACGCACTTTCCGAAATCGCGGTTAAAAGAACCCGAAAAAGTGGAACGAAAAAGGGACGCATCTACCGCGGAGTAAGTTACTGAGTGCACTGCCATCTAGAAATGGTCTTCGCAACTACTTGTTGCTTCATCAAGATAAAAGTACAGGTAAAATATGTTTCTTTACTTTTACGTAAAAATTACTCATATTTAAAACATAACCATCAAATTTTAAAAAATAGAAAGAATGTACAAAGAAAGAAAAAATCCCGAATTTCCCTATTTTGACTAAGTAGTTAGCACCATTAAGTGTGGTACCACTAGCCTTTATATTTGTTTGCTGAATATATATTTCCACAAGAAATTAATGAAGTACCAAATATTTTAATAATATGAGATGAAGGAAACATGGTCAACATACAGTTTTATCAATTAAACAAGAATTAACAACGCAAATTATTTTTGATAAAAAATTGATGAATTTGCTTCACTAAAGGCAAGAATAAGTATAAAAAAATGTTATATATTAGGCATTTATTTATATAAGTATTATGGATATTATTTGGTCTATAAATTAAATTACTGAATAATTTTTACTATTCTAATTCAGCGCATGTGTAATACTTATTTTGTTCTTCTCTTGTAAAGGATGTGTATTATATTTTTAATATGTTAACTTTTATCTTTCTACTGCTATTTTACTATTACTGGATTCTGCGATATTTTTATTTAATACCAATTAAATATATTTTTCCAGAAATTGATTTATTTAACACATATTGCGAACAAAAAATACACATAGGGACAATAATTTATCCTTCAACCCAGGTGATAATACCTATAGGTCCAATTTTGGATTTTTTATATATAGTTTTCTGTTTTTTAACATTCTTTGAAACTCTGATTCATTAGTGAGTCTACCTCATTCATTATTATTTCATTCTTAAATAAAGAAGATATTATTGGTTACTGGAAAGTGTACTTATGAATACATTATGCAATAATAACGAAAGAGAGAAAAAGGTCACACTTGACTAATAAAATGCTATTGATGATGGGAAGTAGCCGAAACCGGTTGGTTATATCTTTATCGAATATAAACTCACCACATTCTGTACCTAATTATGAAAAGTTGTTAGTTTTATAGAGTAAAACAGTTTTTCAGTTTAATTGAATAATAAATGGTAGGTATTCCACAGGTGACTAGGTATTCCTATTGATTGTTTCCGTAATGTACCATGTATGTGGGGCTTTAGAAGGTTATAGTATATTATATTATTATGTTATATTGTTATGTTTAGTAACGTCCTTATCTGTACAATTCAAAAACATTTATATTCAGGTCCTACATATATATATACACACACGCACAAGCACACACACACACACACACACACACACACACACACACACACACACACACACGCACACACACACACACACACACACACACGCACACACACACACACAGAGCCATATAGTAATACATATATATAATTTAACAGTTAGATATCAGTTAGTTTTCATTTAAGAAGTGTAATTTTCACGCTAGTCAAACTAAAAACGTGAAAGTACCTTCCATTCTCTCTGAACGACGCTCTGGCTCTGCCGGCGCCATTATTATCCAAACCGGTCTAGGTTCTCAAGATGTTGGACGGCATTTCTTCGGCAATTTCTTCTGCCGCATCTCAATTGGTATCATTGAGCTAGGAATAAACCGGTGGAAATCGTCCACACTTTGAAAATCGATACACCGACCGAAATCGAGACCGAAAGAAACCTGAAAAACTCTCGAGCGAAAGAGGAACGCAACCTTCGCTGAGTCATTCAGTCACTGCACTGCAATTCAGCAATGATCCGAACTACTTGTTGCCACATCAATATAAAACTTCCCGAAATATATAAATTACTGCAGTTTTATGTGGAAATTAAGCTTATCGCATTACATAATCGCAAATTTTACACGCTGGAAAAAATATTTTATAAAGAAAGCAAATTTTCCCTACTTTAATTGAGCTAGTGAGGATGGTGGTACTACTTTCTGATACATGCCCATTTTTCATTGGGGCTTACTTAAGATGTTGAATATAAACATGGATCCCAAAAAATAATTTTTATAGCTTTTTCTTGAATTAGTAAAGAGTAACATTAACAAATTCAGCTTCCTGGAAAGTTGGGGAATTAAAAATATCTGAATATAAAATTAAAGGTTTACTTAGCACATAATACGTAAAAATGAATTATTTTACTTCTTATCTGATATTTCTACTCATATAAATGTTAATGTTACTGTTTTTCTTTTTAAATTAATGTGATTAAGTTACTTGATATACATACACATATATATGGCAGTTTCTGTGCTTACTATTTTTTTATAAATGCTAATAATAATTCTTGTTATGAGCTTTTCATTAAGAAATACTGATATTAACCATCTAACGCTATTATACTATGTTATAATTATTATAGAATAATTATAACTATATAACACAGATTAATTGAAATGAACAGAAAAGTATGTTTACAAAATTAATTTGTAATTGCCAAGAATGGTAAAAATGGGCAATTTATGGTAATTTTTAGTTCATATTTTGTGTGTAAATATTTTTCACAAACATTTCTCAAAGGATGATACAGAAAATTTATTTCAACTTTCCAACAAGAATATTTGAAACTTGCTCACAGGAAAAAGGAGTAATATCAAATATCAAAACAACCCCAATTTCCAAATCATTTATTCTTTAATAGTAATTATAACATATGTCTGCTATACACAAAGCAAAAAATTCTTTGCGATAGAAAATTTTCCAACTGCTCAAAGCCTATACAACTGAAAAACAAAAGAGTTAGGTTGTGAATATTCTTAGAAATAAACTCTCTATACAAATTACAGATTTTTTAATTCAACTTTCTTAAATATATAATATATATTTTTATTATGTATATATTCATATATATAATTAAGCAACTAATAATAAACGTGTATCACATTATGATTAGGGCCCATCATGAAGGGAGAACCGATAATTGTCATATTTTTTTCTTAAGTTTAATTAGGATTACAAGTATAACCTACATTTTAAATTAAAACCACAATAAAAATTCATACCTATACACAATGTTTCAATATATTGTTGTATGTATAATTGGGAGTGTTTTTGATGTGGAGGTACTAGTCTGATGGTATACATATATTTATATCATTTAAATTCACAGTTCAACAATTTTAAAACGAAAAAAATTCCCACAGAACAAACTCAATACAACAATAAGCGGTTAAAAAAATTTTTTTTTAATTTTTTCCCCGTTTTTCTTTTTTAATCAACACATTTATAGAGTTGACTGCTTGTTTTGAATATCTATATATATATATTTATTTATGCATAATATATCAACAATACTTTTGCAACAATTGTATATTAATGTGTTAAAAAGGGGTGCACAAGTAGTTCTGTATTACAATATAAACTACAATATTACAAGCGCGGCTCTCATAAAAACAACCTTATTTCCATTCAAATTCTTATTTAAAAACTCACTGAGTGAAAAAATATTTGGACAGAAAAAACCTGTATAAGAAAGAAGCTTACACTTAAAACATTATGTACGTAGTGTTGCAAAAAATGTTGCATCTCATAACTTTTTTTTACCAATCTGTCCATACTTTTTTATTCTACATTATAGGCCACACACCACCAACTGATAATATCAGGGAGGAATGAGGGGAGGAGGAGAGAACTCAGATGTGTATAACTGTTATCGAATTATGTACAATTACAAAATTATACAATCTGATCACACTGGAGAGAAGTTTTTCCTTATCTCAAAAGTAAATATATATATATATATATATATATATATATATATATATATATATATATATATATATATATATATATGTATATATATTGTTTTGATCTTGTTATAAATGATGACGACAAAAATGGACAGTATAGGCTGCAAATATTGACGTCACAGCACAGTGGTCATGAGTCCGTAGTAGAATTGTGGCCAGAATAAAAACCCAAAACTCAGAGCAGCCCTGGACCATCAACGGAACTGCAACAAAACAATATTGACCACCACTTAAGGAATTGAAATATTACAACAAATTTTCCAAACATAACCTTAATATTCGATATATTTTAAAGATTTAATGTTAGCTGAATCAAATCACAATAGCTGCTAAATGAGCTGCAAAACATAATAGATGGTCTTTTATAAATAAGCCCATGAAACAATTAACTGACTCACCTTGCTCCAGTACATTGTAAACAATGTTAAGTTCAAACAAAACAATTAGCTAACAAGATCTAGAGGAAAGGTAAAAGACTCAAATATCACACTTAAAAAACATCCAATTATCCAAAGATGAACCCAAGATGAGTTTGTGATACTTTTAACAGATTAAATAATAATTAAACATTACAAAATATATATTATGAGGGATGGGGATTTTTGAACAGTAGCTAAAATTTAATACCAATACTCTTACTAAATCTCCTTCAGGTAGTAAGTAGAAGAAGATGCTTTCACCACCTAATTATTATATTAATTGTGATCAATTTCACTTTTCTTGTTTAAAAATACGAATTTATCTAAGTTCATTAAATATATATATATATATATATATATATATATTTTTTTTTTTTTTTCATAATATATTATATATATTTATGGTGTTGCGTTTGAACTTATGATGACATAATAAAAATAGTTTTTGTAATGGTAATATTAATGGCACCATTACAAAAATAAAAATTAATTCTCAACAATATTAGTTGTAATTAATGTTACAACCATGCATTTTATTTAAACTCTCTTACGCACAACCTCATGCTGGATTTGTCTAACCTGTTCTGTAGTATGGATGTGACAAATAGCATAACCCAAAAATGAGAAATGTCAGAAATTAGGAAGTTGCCCTAGCATTCATTTCCTCATGTTTTATTTTCTGGATATAAATCTGTTTATCTAAGTGCTAATTTACTGTACAAAAAAATAAAAATGTATAAATATTTATGGTTTACCTTTACTTATTAGGATTTACTTTATTTAGAATGAAATTGGAACCTTGAAATTTAATTTACAACATAGAATATAATCTACAATGAATAAACACATATTGAAAGTGTTGATGAGTTGCATTACCTACATGGGTGTCAGGTTAGGTTAACAGGCGCACTGGTCACCTCCAGGTGGCTTCTGGTCTCCTGTAAGTTTAATCTGGTCAGGGAAATCATTGTAGAGGCTTGTGTCACTTTCCTGGGCCAACGCATTCTTCGCTATTGTCTGAAAAGCCTGTTCAACGTTGATTGCCTCCTTAGCGCTTGTCTCATAGTAGGGAATGTTATTTTTTGATTGGCACCATTGCTGTGCCCGCTTACTTGAGACCTGCACACAAAAGTACGAAATAAGTTTACATCAATCAAGAAGAAACTTACATTTAAACAAAATAAGCCGAAAATATAAATATGCATACAAAGTACACATCAAGGAATGTCAACTCATAAACATAACATAAATCTAATAACTCATTTGTGCCTCTTCATAGATTGTAGAAAGAATAGGGGAAAATGTATTAACTTCCAAACATGTAAAAAACTTAAAAAATGGGTACAAATGAATCCTAATATAAATGAATAATTCTTCTTATTAAATCAAATTTATCCTGAACTTTCAAATGTTCAATTTTTTATATAATCTTTGCTGCGATAACCAGGGTAATTATGCTTTTATTTTAACTAGCACACAGCTAAATCATTTATGTACAAAAATAGTTACAGGTGCATTATACATGAGGAAGAAAATAGATTGAGCTCTTTCTTATAAAAATATTTATATATGAATAAAAATAATGTCTATGATAACTATAACAATAATAATAAAACAATTTAATCAATCTATACACAGTAATATGTATGACAGAATAGAAAATAAAAGGGAGGGGTGCCTTGATAGTATGATAGAGGAAATAACATCCTGGAATACTGAGTTTATCACTGAGCCATACAAATCTAACTAGCACATTATGAAAAAATATTAAGGATCACATAATATGAAATGGATAATTAAAAAAAAGAACTAACTTTTTTGGACATTTACAAAATCAGAGAATTATCAGAGAAGAAGAATCAGAGAGTCAATAACACAAAAACAAGTGTGTAATTCACTTATAGAAACTTGTTTACTCTGAAGGTGAAATTGTGATAGTTTTAATTATAAAAATTGTTTTTTGAATCATTATTCATTTGGAATAGAACTTTGTTTAATCTCCAAGAGAATCGGTTTTTTAAATAAAAAATACACACACACACACAAAGCATGTGTGCACACAGAGGACAATTGTCTGATAAAAGCAAGATATGTAATAAACAGTATTTTCAACATTCTTACAGGAGTCCGAAGGTTCTTTTTTTCTTTCTCATCTCACAATAGTCTTTGGTAATAAACAACCTTTTTCTGTTGAGCAACAAACCAATATGACACGATATCTAAATATATGTAGAAGAGACAAGATAAATTTCATTTAATGGGAGGTCAAACATTTTTTTTGGAAGAAGTGAATTTTTTGTTATTTTTCACATTACAAGGTAATGACCTGCTTTATATAGGTAGCATTAATGACAAATAATAACTTGAGAAAAATATGATATCAATGTGAATGTGTAATGTGCCCAGTAAATAGAGCAAGAAATGATAATTATTTTGACCTTACTGCATAATGTGAAAAGATTAAAATTTTAATGGAAATATAAGATGTAGAATTAATTTATTTCCAATTATAAAAGCAATAAAACATAATAAAAACCAAAAAAATCACTATAATTAATAAGAACTTAATGTTAAATTTTTATCTTAGGAATTATATATTAGAAACAACAAAAGATTTATAAAAAAATATTGGTAATAGAATTTTGACAATGTAAATCAGAACACCGCAAGAGAACAAACATTATTAAAGTTTTTGTTTCCTGCCAGAGAACACAATGCAATGGATGTGAAAGCTTCATGCTTCACTGAGCCCCAGTAATATTCAAACAAAAACAATAGCGACACATGAACATCCACACCTGTTTTTTTATTTATTTCAACATCTTACTCAAAAATTGGATTCATTTTCATTGGAACATATTCTTTGTTTACAATCAATACTTTTGTACAATATATATATATATATATATATATATATATATATATATATATGAAACAATTAAAAGTTCTAAATAAATTATGTAATGCTAAAATAAAAAATTAACAAACGATTACACATTTAGATTAACTAAAAAAACTGAATAGGATGATCATATTTTAAATCAGAAACTGTAATTGAGAACTCCCACATTACAGGAAATTCTTTATTTTTTGACTTGGTTTTTTTACTAATATTACCAAACATAAAATCCACATTGTTCAGTATAGATAATAGTATAGCACAGCTCAAAAAATTTGAATATAGAAAATATTGCTAACTGCATATTTTATAAGAGGCATTCATTTTTAAAAGCACTATTTGACAACTGGTAAACTACTGTCTCAATAATCAAATAATGTGCATTGGTGGATATTAAATTTTTATCTGCTTTTAAATGTCATGTAATAGATTTATTGCTCTCTTTTTACAATGAATAAAATAAATGCTTTCTGTAAGAGCAAAAACATTCATTGAAAACAGAAAATGTCAATAACTATTCACTCTGTTGCTAGGGGTGGAGTTACCCCAACCATTCAAGTCAAGTGATCCCTCACATACTAAGATCAACAAATCTAAACTGATTCATAAATACTTACACCTCTGTTGTCGAGATCAACCTTGTTTCCAAGTACAACAAATGGGAAATTTTCTGGGTCTCTGGGTGATGCCTGGATGAGGAATTCATCACGCCAGCTATCCAGAGATTTGAAAGTGCCCGGTGCAGAAACATCAAATACAAGCACACAACAGTCAGCACCTCTGTAGAAGGCTACACCCAGTGACTGGAATCTCTCCTGTCCTGCTGTGTCCCAGATCTAAAACATGCATTAACTCCATCAACTTCTATGTTATTTACCAATGTTCATAACTGTAAATATGAGTATTTATATATGCAATACATGTAAGCAATGTGTAACACTTTCATTAGGACTTTGACATATTAAACTGAATTAAATAATTACAATTAGAAAACATTATAAAATTATTCATAAGTAATATCAAGTTATATTACATTTACATAAATTAAAATGTGTAAATATAAATAGGTTAAATTCAAACAAATATAACATTACATGATGAATACAAAAACATATTACTGATGAAGCATGACATTGCAGAATATAAATTTAAACAAGGGTTATAAAAACAACTTAATACATAAATGGCTTAAGGTTAAATAGTGAACACTACTTACAAAACAGAACATGCTCACCTGCATTGTGACTATTCGATCATCGACCAGTACTTCTTTCGTCAAGAAATCAGCTCCAATCGTGGCTTTATACTGATTTGAAAACTTTTTATTTACATACTGGTTCATAAGTGAGGTCTTCCCGACACCCGAATCCCCCAGAATTATAACCTTCAACAGAACTTTCTTCCTGCTCGACATCATAAATGTGTTGGGTGTATGAGAGGGTTTTGTAGATTAGCTGTGACTTCTGGATACAATTACAAATTAATGCCTATAATGAGAAAATATGTCATTAGTTAATTGTTCAAAGAAATATTTTCTAATTAAATTATAAATAAAATATCTGTTCATAGTTATTAAATAAGAAAGTTTAATGGCACAGTTATTTTTATATAAGGAAATTAAGTGAGAAAATTCTGAATTACAGTTTCATTTTGGAATTACTGTTCATATATATGAATCTCTCAACAGGTTTAAATGAAGGACAATTACCTGTATAAGGAATGTAAACAAGGACGCATTATTGAAACTAGTATTAATGATATGAAGATATATTCATGATAGATTGCTCTGTAGGTAGAAATGGGAACACTGTAAATCAAGTTAAAATTCAAAGCCAGTTTTCAAAGTAGAAAGTAAAAGAGAACTATAATTTAATTAGTGTTGTACTATTATATATGAATCAAGAATATAATCTGTACTGGATGTATTGTGACAGGCCCTCAATCACAGATAATATTCTATTGTTGTCTAGTTGATGAAACATTTCTTTTCTTTACATGGTCAATACACCACCACTATGACACATGCCATTGTACTGATAAATCACGTATCAATCCTATATGGATTTATATCCAAATAAGATGTTTTCAGTGAAAAATTCAATAAAAAATGAAAAAAAAACAAACTTCAAACATAACACAAAATAAACATTACACATCTTATGCTTGTGAATTTGGAGAACACTCCTGATTGAAAAGCAATGATCTATAAAAATTAGACTTTTAGCTTGGGCAAAAATATCAACAACTTAACCTATAACACTCAGGTACAGTATATATAACGCTGCCTATAACACTGCAGATAATTTACTGAATAAACATATTTCTGAAGTAGTTTGAAAATTGAAATAACTTATACTACATAAGTCATAATAATTTATACTACTCAAATGAAGTAAGAACTTGATTCCTTTATGTTATTAAGCATACAGCTTTACCCACAAACAATGAAAATTATATCTTGGCTTCTGTATACACACAGATTGATGAATCACTATGAAATAATGGATTAATTATACCTAAACACCAAATCAAAACTTATTTCTATTGCACATGAGAAGATTAATACCATTATGATGAAATCATGGGTAAAAGAGAAAAAAACCTTCTTCTACTCAGAAAAGAGAAGGAAAAACTTTACATTAGTCACCTTTGACTATTATACAGTAAACAGTCAACATAGGTGTGGAAGCATCTAATAAACTAATAAGTCAACTAATAATCAACTATTAAGGCAAGTAATTATCACAATAAGTTCTCAGCAAACCAAAGAACGTCTCTAACACATTTTTCGACAAAAATATTTAATAATATTCTAAAAGCAATTCTGATCACTCAAATGATACAAATTAATAGAATAAAGAACTAGTAAATGACCTTAGTTTAGAACTTCCTGTATGTGCTGCATGTAAGAACTTCAAGCCAACTGATCATTGTTAGAATATTATTCCTTTGGAGTTCTTCAAGGCCTACTGATTAGAAAGTACATCTCACAAAACCAGCTGACTCATTAGACCATATCATATTTGAAGTGGGGGAAGGATGAATTCCTTTGAAATGTTTGCTGCAGATTTCCCTTGACAAAAGTTTATCTCACAGTCCTACAACAGTGCCATCCCTAAACTTAAATACCACAAGCTGAGGACTATCTCAGAGATATCTTTTATTTTTTAGGTCAGAAACAAAAAATGTTCACCAATTCATTACAAAATGGAATCAAAAATACTGTTGAACAATCTAAATAGAACTAACAATGTTTAACAAATGGATTAATTGACATTGATCAAATGTGTAAGAATGAACTACACAAGTTGTCCCTTTGAATGAACAAAATGTTCAAAATTTAAATAAGTTAAATTAAAGTAAATTATTTTGATTCATTAATTGAGAATATAATGAGAAATTCACATTTATTATATTCACAATAATCATTTTTACTAGTTCTAATTGATTTATTAACTATATTTATATTTATCAAATATGCTGATCTTAATTCCTATGTAAAAATAACAAAACTGTAAACCACATTTACTTACAAAAACTCACTGCCAAGACTCAACATGAACAACAAATAAATGAGTAGTTGATAACATAATGAACATGAATAATTTGAAGCAGGAATAATACAGGGAGTAAAAATTTAACAAAAAAGGGCACAGTTACAGAACAGTTACTCATCAGCTAAACTTCATACACTGTCCACATGTGGTTACAAATTTGTTTAAACAATCTTCTGAATGAGTGGAGCAGGAATATGTTCAAATAAACCATGAAAATATGACACATTAAATGGGTAACCAAAAACAGGAAAAATATCAAACTTAAATGAAACTTAAATGAAAGAAAATATAAAATCAGGTTAATGAATGTCATATCCCCCAGCACAAATCCAGACAGCTGATTGATGGTAAATAAATTATTTATATAAACAGTAACACTAAAAATTAGTATATAATATTGCATCACATTCCATTTCAAATTATATTTTTTAAATCATAATAATTCAGTACCACAGTAATGAAAAAAAACAGCAACAGTAACAATTTACACAATTCCATTATGAGTAAAAAAATTATTTGATATATTCAAATTTATCAAGGAATAAAATGGATCCAATTTTAACCCAGTTAACAACAAAGTGATTATAAAAGGCTTTATATGATGAATAAGAAATTTAAGGTATGAATTTAATTATTCTAATAAGCTTGCCCCACACAGCAATCAATAAAAATATATTAGACAATTTGCGAATAACTAATGTATTTTTGGAGCTTAAGCTTATATTTTTTCAATCACTCAATGAGACTTGAAATTGTCTAGAAATGAACAATGAATGTACTGCCACAATTTAGCTACATTTATATTTTGACTGGTTTAAAAAACACCCTAAAGAAAAATACCCTAAAGTCATTTTGGATAGACTAAATGCAATTGGCAGAACAGAATTGCAGGTCAGAAAGCTGATTTTTCAACTGTTGGCAGCAAAACAGGTCTGAACTGATGACAAAATTGGCATTTTTGCAGTTTTTTTTCGGCTTGTCACTGGGTGAGCGATCTTGAACCAATTTCCTGAGCTCATATTGAATGACACAGTTACTTGAAACTTAAATGTTATTACAGTTGAAAAAATTATACCAATGACCCCTAAACATATGTATAACTGTTTAACAGCCTACAAGGACATATTGTTTACAAACAAGCTCTTGTATTTGAAGCCCTAAACAAAGAAAACAAAAATGGTCTTAACATTATTACACACATTTTTAATCATACATTCATAAAAATTATATTTATTAAACCATATTTCTAATAGGGAATTGATGGATAAAACTGTTTATTTAAGGACTGTGTTTAGTTTATTCTATAGTGCCAAAAATGGAATCTCTCTAGTGGAAAATTGCCAAATTTTGAATGCAACAATTTGCAAATTCAACAGGCAAAATGATTGAAGAATTTTAAAGTTCAATCTGGGATTGAAATGCTTTACAAAAAACATTATCAAGTTTTTGAAAAACTTATAGTTTTAAATTAACTTTTAAGAAATAATTATAATACATTATATTTATGTACCCAATTAATTTAATTATCTAAAAATATAAGAATTAAAACTTCTTTTTAAAAAAATCAATTTTAAGTTTTGTGAAATTTATTAAATGTTACAAGCCTTTGAATATTATTTTATGGTGTAAAATTAGAACAATGATATGTTTAAATCGGGTCAGTTCAATTCACATAATAAAGTTGTAATAAGTAGGAAAGGATAAAGGAAATATTGAACTCCCAAATAATCATCCTATATGTTATGTAATGTAGCAGTAACACTGCATATATCATCTAGAAGGTCTCCTACTCGATGGGGTCAACTGATAGGACAGCAGATTCAGGTACTTTTTTGTGCAAGTTTTCAACAATTAGTTTCGAAATAAGCGTGAGAAACTCTATGGGCCTGAATTCCGAATATGGAAAGGAGCAATTATTGGACAATTGTACACTGGTGGGAAGGCAACAGACCGAAAGGGCCGACATCAAAAACGGGCGAAGGAGAAATGGGAAGTTATATCGAAGGGAGGAGTTCCGATTCTGGGGAATTTCCAGTAGCCCGGTTACGACGACCGAGTGGTACACAAAATTATGAAACTGGCCGTTCCCTAAGATCGATCCGTCGACCCCGAGCTCCGGGGCAAGGCCCGGGCATAAGGAAAACGCTTCTCGGAAAAGGCAACCTCGGTATAAAGTCGAAAAAACCGACCCAACAAGGTCCCCCGACCGACTGGAGTACAAAACAATATGAAACGTCATTGCATCCCAATGCGAAACGCAACAGGGGCCCAAGAGGAGTGGATCAACGAGGAAAAAATGGGAGGAAATATACCTCAAACGATATTCGCGCAGTTCGCAATAGAGTTGACGGAGGTGGAATGAAAAAAATAAATTCACTCGCCTTTAAAGTGGAGAAACACAAGTGACCAGGGCCTGGAAGAGTGGAACGACACAGTAAGATGGCGAACTTCAATAAATTTCAATACTGAGCCGTGACGTCACGAGCTTACTCACAACAGCTGACCTCCAGCCAGTAGTTCTCGCGTTCCTGAAAAGATGTCGCGTTCACGTTTTATGAGCGGACTTTTCCTTTTACAAAACGTTTAATAAGTTCATCTTCATGACCAAATTACGGAAAATGGGCGAAGGTAAGTGAATACCAAAAACTGAAACATTCAATAGTTATTATTTGATATTAGACCTACATTATTTACTTGCTGTTGAACCAATGTGCATCATTATGATGAACACTAATAATCTGAGACTGGTAAAATTCAGTTTTAATGCTTTCCAGGACATTTCTTTGTTACCACACATTTTGTACACACGAACGTGTCAATGTATATTTATTCCATCTAATGTATATTTATCATTTAACAACTATTGCACCATATCGCACTGCCATTTTGAAGTGCTCTTTACATTATAAATAGTGAATTACCAGGTTCAAGCTGGTACTGCAGATAAACTTATAGCATATTTAATATATTTTATAGATCATAATTCTTTGTTTCAATATGTTTTCTTCAATAGCTTAGTATTCAATTAGCATTATGTTCAATTCCCATTCCTCATATTTCAAAGTTAAAATAAACTGATGAAAGTCAGTTTTATATTATAGGAAGCAATAAGTAACCATTTTTGTTTAATAATAGTCATACATTTATTTAGAATTAATAAAAATGTATGTTACTATTGACTAATCATGGTAAATAAAGTGAGTTGCAAATGTTTTTAAAGTCTGTTCTTTAAATTAAATAAAGTAAATTCTTTAAATTCTACAATGCATTCATGTTTTAGTATTAATTAAATATTCTTACTGGGTACACTAATTTTATAAAACTAACTGTTATATGTTTGTGTATAACCACATGTAGCACAACGTAGATGCATGTATATCTATGCATTTGTGTAAATAAAATAGTTTAATTCAATTTTTTAATTTAATCTAGTCATTTAATAAAGTCATTTAATCTAGTGTAGGAGTAACAGGATTTGAAGGGAAACATAATTTATTGGGCATAACTTATTGACTATTTATGTATCTTATTTATATCAACTTCTTATTGTTCTTAATCATCTAAATACTTATCAAAATATAATGACTATTTTTATCATAGAAATATTGTTAGTGAAAATATTTTAAATGTAAACAATAGAGGTAAATAGAATGTAGTGATCATTATCCAGTTCACATACCTTTAATTTCCAAGTACACTCTAGGAGATTTAATAATGGTTTTAGTTGTTCACATGAATTACATATGATTTTTTTAAAGTTGCTTGGGTATGAAAGTTAAATGATGAAAACCCCTATAAATATTGTTTACTTTATCAAAAAACAGGTCCAATTTCAGACAATTCATGCCACCTAAATTTCAGATTAATTTGCCATGTTTGCTCATATTATGTTTGCAAAAATGGGAGATTTAATTATGATATAAAAGGCAAAACTTTTAAAATCCCTTTATAGTCCCTGGTGTAGTGTAATATAATAAAGTATAATGCAGCAATGTTCCTTAATTATACATTATCCATATTTATTGAGCCTTGGAAATCTGAAAAATTAAAATTAAAAATCTCCATAAATATACATAGTAACTGCATTAGAACAAATAAAGTTAAATTTGTGACATATTTGTTAATTTAAATCTGATTTAACTCTGAGTAAGCATAACATATAACAAAACTTACCCACATAAAAACTTTTATACCAGCTATAATAATGAGTTGTGGGATTTTTATGTTTTCATTCAAAATAGTATTTTTTAATCGTATATAATTTTTCCCCTTATATTTGAGAAATATATTTCAATATATTCACTAGAATGAATAAATACAAACAATTACTGTAATACTAAAAACTGGTTTACCCCAAGTGCAATTTCAGATTTAATTTCATTTCTTCAAACTTTAAATTGACACATTTTTAAAATGCATATAATTTATATATTACTACTTAATTTGTATTCCTTTTTAATTATAAATAAATAAAAGTTATGAGGTATTATGTTTATTTCACATGTTATTGAAGCCTAATTAATTTTAAAAGCTAGACTTGAACATGTTTAATAGGGTTAAACTTTCTGACAGTTTATTGCAATAATTTTGCACAAATTATAAACAGTTGTTCAAGCCCCACATTGGATTATTATTCCTGATAGTTATTTTCTTTAATTCATTATTATTTTTATTTGTATTACTAATACACTAGCACATTATGGGCAATTTTATTTAATTGTTGTTAAATATAATTGTCTTGTACTTTATTGATGATTAAATTAACTACAATGAAATATTTATTACGGTATTAACGATATTGATACAGTCTAACTAATTTAATTTATCAAGACTTTATTCTCTTGGGATAGACCAGTTTTAAATTTTTCCCAATGCAAAATATGATCAGTACTAAGAGAGAGAATGCAGATTAACAGTGTCATTAAAATGCTGAAAGGGTGTTGATTAACTATCAACATTCAAATGTTTTGCTGATTAAATTTAAATTACAAAATAAAAAAGTGCAGTATTTATCTATCACTCTCTTCTCCTGTTTTGCCCTTTTGTTTTGGCATTCATGTAGCATTCTGTTGGCAGAACTACTACTAACACAATGAAGTAATTATACTGTTACTGTAGCAGTTTTCATATCTGTAAATTTTTCATCTTTGACTTTACCGGTGACCTTCATTGTTACACTTAGGTGAGGATTACATGACTTCTGTGAATTGATTTTCTTGTTTATTATATTCTTGTTTTTCGATCATCTCCATTATTTGTCCGATAATCATCTGATAAAAGATGCGATCTCCTGAGCAGAATGTGCTAATTGAAGGTTTCATTTCAAGTCCCCTGCTTGAAGGCGGAGATAATCACTGGGCAATTTTATACATTCGGTAGTTTGGGAAATTTATGAAGGAAAAAATTGTTTGTTGTCTAGATTTTGTCATCTTTACGGCAGTTTTCTAACAATATTTAGATGGTTGTCAAACTTGCACCTGGTCTTCGTCTAATATTAAGAGGGTGTAGAATAACCTCCATTAAGTAGAAATCCCTTTATGTTTCCCTTTTCCACGTTAAAATTAAAAGAAAGATAAACGGACTGTACTTTACGACTGGCCTATTATAATACTAGACGTTGAATATTCATCTTACCGGCTTAACTACTTCTAATTCAGGAGAATTGGTATTAAACTGTGAGTGAAGGTAGAAAGTTAAAAAAAAAGGGGAGAATGTAATTATTTCCATCTGGATTTGGAGACATTCCCGTTTGCGGCATTCGCGTTCACACATTATAAGAGGGCGACTATTCCGCTTATGAATAGTTCATGGTGTTGGAGGGAAGCTCCGCCCATCCCCGGTACCGCTTCATGTTTATGAACCCTTGTTTTATTTAAATATTCGAGTGATAACGGAGAAAACAAAAAAAATGAAGAAAAGAAATGCGTGTCCTGAAGTGTATCGCATGTCTTTTGGGGGCGAAGACGGCGGCCATTATACGAAAGATACGCTCGTAAAAGGAATAGAATACACTAGGACATCTTCTGGCGTGAAATAAATTCAGACATGAATTGAATAAAAACGCTGAATTTCGAAACTGAACGAAACAATGGCTATCATTAAAACTAATGAGGTGAATCCATTTTTTAGGCAAAATTAACTGTTTGATGTTCGAAAGCACTTTTATTGACACAATATTTTTACGTACAGCGTAAGTTTATTGAACTCTGAATAACCTGAACCTATCGATACTGCATTCCATCTTATACCTATCGCTGCACATTTTCTAAAAATTCTCGAACCAAACTGGACACAGCCACCTTGATTCGACAGAGCACAGGGCTACATAGATTTTCGCGTGAACGGCTTCGTATAAATAAATAGCCGCAAGTGGCTTCAAAATAGGATTCGAATTTTCTGGCCTTTACCACTCATGTAGGGATCTTTTACTGGTATCCAAGATTCAAAGATGAAATATTTCTCCAAGACCCCGAGGGGAGGATTGCTAAATACAGTCTAATAATCTGGAAGATAGATAAAACATATATTACAAGACGGTGTGGTTTTTTAAACGAGAGTGAATATACATTTTCTATTGGATGTACTTGTCCAGACCTCACTTCTGGGCAATATTGTACGATCGGACGGGAGATTTTTTTTTCCCCCCTGTAAAAGCAATAAGTTGTTCCCAATAGGAGATGTAGCAACAAAAAGCTTTTGTCGGGCGGGCCCGAAGCGGGCGAGTGGGAGGTGTTTTGCATTGGGGCTGACAGAGCGTCTGCCGATTGAAAAGAAGCACTACACGGCCGCAGGCCCCACGGCCCCTGCAGCCGGGAAAAGGGAAAGCGCTCTTCTTCGCCGCGCAGAAAACCAATCGCATTTCCCACCCCAACCGACCGAACCCCGCCCCGCCCTCCTCATCCCGAGCAACCATTTTCCCTCAACATTGCGGCTTCAATTTCGCACTATCGCCCCGCGCACACTAACCGGTTTTTGGATTTAAAATAAAAATTCGGCCCATAGAGGGTTAAAAAAATAGAGGCTTCGTATAATAATAATAAGCCCATAACAAAAGAAAACTGAACTCGCCTGAAACTGACAGTTTCTATCGCGTTTCTGATTGCAATAAATCGTTGAAGAAAAAGAAATAAACGGACGTATATTTCCTTATCCTTATACCGACTTAAATATTGCAATACTGTTAGTTACAGCGGTTACAGAAGTACGCGAAATTGAATATAAGACTGTATACCTCGGTATAGTTGCCTTTGGTATATGTACACTGTCCCCAATCTTCTTACATCTATCTCTGTTGATATCGCTGATTATTCGGCATTAAAGGAAGATTGGCCTACTTTTCTTATACAAACATCAGGCCCGATTGAAGTCATCAACAGGTGTTATAAAATGCCTCAAAGGACTAATCAGAGACGTGGGTCGCCCCTAAGGGGGATTTCCCTCCTCAATATTGAAATATTATTTCTATTTTATGTAATATTATATTTCCCAGTAGAAGAAGTAATATAAATCATTTATTCTCAAAGCTGCCGAAGGGTAAAAGCAAAATTCTTCTAAACTGATATAAAACGGAGAAACTTGGCATTGTACATATGTCCCTTTGTGGTATTATTACTTTATTTATGAAACGAAAAAATGTGACCTTATGTAAGAAGAAAATTTAATTTCACGAAGCACGGAACTGTGTATAATAGTAAAATATTCGTGTAATGACTGCAATTATTCTCAAATAAAAATTTTATTTGTCCCGCCAGGCTTACCGATTGTTCCTGTTCTGCGCGTGCACACCCTGATGACCGCCGACCGGTTCACAGACCGCAAAACGCCCGTCTCCCTGCCGAATCAAGGTATGTGCAGAGTTTATTACATTTAAATAGATATGAACATAAAATGCGACGCCGTGAAAGCAATATTTAACCACGCCCCATCGAAAAATTCACGGTCGTGTCGAAAAATTTGCCGTTCCGCAATTTGGTTGTCCCCCAGAATTCTTATCATCAGCTCGTACATTATTTTCCTCTCCTTAACTTTTTTTTGTGTTTAAAGTGCAGCTAGTATCTGCGGCTATATTGCACTTATTTTCGCCGTGTTATAGTACTTCTTATCGCCTTGCCTTTGGCAACGAGTTTCGCATTTTGTTTGATCTGGTAGTCTGTTGTGTATTTTGCTGATGTGTACGTGTTCCGCCGTAATCATCGTGTATGTTCGCCGTTTTTATATTTGTTGAAACAGATTCGCTGAGTCTAGGAATTGGAATTGGGAAATGGTTCTCCCTCTGTAGTACTGGAAGTTTCGAATTCGCCATCTGAATTGCGTCCATAAAAAAAATTAGAATCCCCGCCCCCTCCCCGCAAAGGGTGGCAATTTGATAGATAGGGTGAGTGATAAGGAGCGAGGTGTAGGAGGGAGCGGAGCGATGGAGGGAGCGTGCCAGGGAGGGATGGAGGGAGGGAGGGAGGGAGGGAGGGTGTCGGCGCAGGCCCCACCGCTCGGCCTAGTCAGAGGCCGCTCTCTCAGGGACAGGTGTGTATACGCTCAGTGCACTCCCGGTGTACACAGTACGCGTACACCCCCACCGCCTACAACACTCAACACTGTTGTTCATAACAACAACGCCTAATAAGAACAAGGCCCCTTCGACTGTTCTCTATCTCAGCCGCTACATCTCAAAAGTCCCCGGTCAACCTTCCATTCAGGTCTGTCCTCGTTCATTATTTACTATCGCAAATTGTATCATACCAAAAGACAAAATAATTAATAAAGCAGATTTTCAACATAAATGTCACAATTATCTTCAGACATGAACAAAGAACCATATAATATAAGTGTAATTTAAAAATTTAAAAGTAATGTATTAATCTTAAGACATTTCTTCACTCGCTTTGGTCCTACGCCAGACCGGTTTCGTTTTCTCGCCATCTTCAGGGGCATTCCGTCAATAAATGAATAAGGTACCACTGAATGTAAGGGGAGTTTGGAATATCAACACTCTTGTTGTGTCACCCACCTGCCCCGGTTTCGGTTTCCCGCCGTTGTAACACAGAGTAACAATGAGAAGTAACAAATGCCCCTCGAAATTACTGACGGAATGCTGCCGAGGATGGCGGGAGGTAAGTAAGTTTTTTAATATTCTAATTTAAATGACAATGAAATGTATTTATTGTATCACAAAGATTGGTGTATGCACATGTTTCCGATCGTTTTCCCTATCAATATTTTCGAGGTGAGCTTAAAAGAAGGTGTTTCTATTTAAATCTGCATTGATTAAAGAATTTCGCATTTTCAACCTTGAATTCAGGTAGTTTAATGTAAATCATTTTTACAGAAACTCATTGGAGAAAGTATATTTGAGTCTAACTACGTAATAATAATACAAATGATAATTTTTATATTCTTCCAAAGTATTAAATAAATTGCATTATATGTCACGATAATTAAGTGACTATAAACTTTAGTACTTTGCTGAATTTATTTAGATTATTGTCACGTCGATAAAATACAACAGATATATACACTAGCTACATATAAACTTTTCAAACATTTAAATTTCGAAATTGCTCATTCAAGTTTATACATTACTGTCTTTGGTTTCTAGGAAGCTTTCTTCAAGAAATGAGTTTGTTTATGTATCTCGTACAGGTGTCATACTCATTGTAACATTGGCGTTAACGATCGGTCCGCCTACGAAATATATTTCGTTACTGTTTTAATATTGTAAGATGAGGAAACTTGCAACTTTCCCAAAGGGCTCGTAATGTACTTTTAACGACGCGAACTCGTTAATCGAATAATGTTTTTATTACAGTTAAAAAACGTTACGCGCTTCAGTGAGATTGACAAACTTTTAATAATAAATTTTATGTTTTATCGTTAACTGGAAAATATGCGCCGCCTTAATTGGGGATAGGGCGGTTTAGAAACACTGTCTTTGATTATTCACCCGCCTAAAGTTTCCTGTCCACTGATTAACCGAACGAGGTTCTACTTCAGTAATGAGGAACGCGGTACATACCGAGAGGCCGAATTTATTCTGGTGGATCAATATGAATTATCACTATTCTTTCCTAAACTTTTTCAAATAAATGTTTCATCTTTAACATACCTGTTTTGTGGTCTGCGAGGGGTTGGAATACCGTAGATTTGTTGTGTTTCTGTCTCCTCTCGCCGGTTTGGTCTTTGCTAGACCGGTTTCGGCTGCTCGCCATCTTCAGTAGCCGTGTTAGTCACTATTGGCACTTTGGATGTTTTTCGGGCATCCTCACTGCACTGTCACTGTTATTTGTGATTTCGTCGAATTATGTCATGCATCAATCGTACTGGATGTAATAAATATTACATTATGTTATAATAATTGCCGTCTCGATTTGTTGTTTCGTGTTAAGTTAAGGTAATGCTTAATTTTTTTAGATCATTACAATCATTTATTGTTTGTCTCGCAATTACTTTGATCTATAGTCAGACATTTCTTTTGGCTCAAATTGTGCTTTAAGCGATCCCAAAATAAACAAATTTCCAGGACGCACCGGTGCTTTTTTAATCGAGTTTAATTAAAATTAAACAATTCTGTTCTGAAATTCATCCGATCCAATTTCCCTGTTTTTATGGCGTCGATCTCGTATGGAGTGAACTCGTAACAAAAAAAAGTTATTGCTCTCGCAGAACTCTATCCATAGTATATTATCTACGTATCCATCAAACCGAGTAAATTGATGAGGGGCTCAATTACCGTAATTAAGTGATGTTGCATAATTAATCACTTTTCACTTTTTGGATCTGATTAATGATCAAATATAATCACTGCCCATTAATAATCATTATCGCGTTGTCAAAAAAAACTGAATTAAAACCGTTCATTACGTAGAAATTTGAGGAAAGATTATTAATTGTAGGTTATTAACGGGGGTGGAATCCAATTGTTAATTTTATTTTAATGACAACCCGAACTTCCTCTTACAAAACCTTTTTCTTGGTTTACTAATTTAAGAATATCAATTGTGATTAGCAATGATTCACAAAGTTTTTGTTTGTATGGTTATTTCGAACTGAATGATCCGATTGGAATTCAATGTAAAAATTCCACTGTTATATATAAATTATTTAACTACACTCTTTTATTACACATCAACATCGGAATATAGGAATATCCTTTGATATGTGGGCGCTCCACCTCCCTGAAAATACGTTCAAAAACCCTTCAATAATTCACCTATAATTCGATTTCACTGAAATTCATCGGCCAAATCCAATTTCAATGGGAAAATTAAACCAATAGGAAGGCAAGTTTAAATATTGGCTTTATACTTGGTTTGAATTATTTATTATATAAATATCAAATAATGTGTGCCTTTCAGTCCATAATAATTTTTATTATTTTCGAGATCGCTGCTCGGTGCTTATTATCACAAATTTTATATGTATGCAAATTTTATTTTCCTTTTCTTAAAATGAAGAAACTATTTTCGAATATCGATGATTCTTTGCATAGTCTCTATCAGAATGATGTCGCGGAGGCTAAAATAAAATCTAATTAACAGGGCGAATCCGTGAATGAATATCAGTTATTTGTTGTTTCTCATTGAATATGTCATCGAGCATGCATCCCAGGGCCGCTGCAGCGTGGGACTTTATTTTTGGAAAACCCAATATTCGCATAAAAAAAGTAATTAGCGTGTTCATTTCGAAACTGTTGAGAGCGTTTAATGCGTGTAACAAGATTTCATAGCCTCGACGACTTATCGACTTATCGACGACTACGTGTTCTAACAATGATTGACTTGAGACACCTGAAGATCCTATCTCGAAGATGAGGGGACTGAAGATTGGGAATACGCTCCTAATTCTGTTAGAGAATAATTTCCTTAAAAGGTGCCGTGAAGGGCCTTTATGAAGGCAGCGCCGATATTCCACCATTGCGCCTTTAACGCGGCACAGAATATTGTCGTAGATATTTCTTACCTTCGCATTTTCCAATCAAGACTACTTCATGCTACAGTTAAATTTCCTTCCTTTACATCCGAGTGATTATTAAAATAAGGAAAAAATATTCATATATATATATATATACAAATCAACAGAAAATCCTAATCTTGAACTTTTTTTCTGGAACCCACAAATTAATTTTGGGTACTTGCCAAAAACTTTTTTGCTTATTTCAAATTGAAAAATGGGTAAGAAAATTCGCGGCGATGTTGATTCAAGAAGAGGACTTGGACTAATTTGTTTTGCCGGGAATCTCTTGATAACTGCACCGCTCTGACTCGGCCAGCTACCAACCGGCGGGGCCCGTTCCTCACTTTTAATGAAGTTTACTTCTTCCAATTTTCATTACCGTTTGCTCTTTTCTCGTTTCTCGGTCGTGTCGGAAAGTGTAATGGAAGCGAAAAGGCGGTTGAAGGCAGGTAGTTTTACAGTTTGGGGAGTTTACTTTCGGATTAGTGCAGAGCCACGCTTATTCCTAGTTTTCTTGGGAGTAGGTAAATACACTCTAAAGTGTTTCAGAGCCGTAAATTTTATTTAACCTCGAAATCGCTAAAATTGTTTTATTCTATGATTTAAGAAATACAACCTTACATTTGCGCTAAAGTATACTCACGATATGGTTCACTATATTCATTGTATTTTGCCGTTCTAAGTGAGAGTGAATTTATGAAGCTTATCTGAACAAACGCTTGTATAGCTTTCAAAAGGCGATCTACAAAGGACAATAAAAAGTGTTCATATCATAAAAAAATGTTATGAATGAGAGTTCTTTTTATACTCAATGAATGAAATTCTCTTCAAAATAATTTCTCTCGGCACGCAGACTGTGAATAATTGGTATAAATTGTTAATTTCGACTGTTTTGACCATTTGGACCTCTGTTGGAAGCATTATTAAGGCAAATTTTCATTGGCCTACAGTGGATGTAATTGTCAGTATTAAGATTCGACGTCAAGCAACGTTTTCTCTCCTAGACCGGGTTGATAGTTGGGCAAATGCAAGGCACTGGGGGTAACGCTAGGCTCGGTTTAGGTCGAACAATGGCAATGGGGATTTATGTAACGGGCCATTCTCCTCCTGCGGGCTATCTGGGCTGTCACATCAAGCCTACATTTGAGCTCCCCTACCCCGATTCCCACCTCGCTGACGGATTTCGAAATCTTTCCACATTATATGTGATTTGGGCGTTCAGAATTATCCCCGGCCCGGAGACGTGTCGGAGCGTTCCGCCGTCATTGCACGCAGTTGCATAAACCTTATTGATCTTAGACGATAGCACAAATGGAAATTACAGCACGCAGAGAGAGAGAGAGAGAGAGAGAGAGAGAGAGAGAGAGAGAGAGAGAGAGAGAGAGAGAGAGAGAGAGAGAGAGAGACTGGTCTACGCCTATACGAATGTTCATAACCGTGCAGATTTACAAGTTACTTCGTTTCTTTCTGACATAATATCTGTTAAAAAGAGACAAAATAAATTCGTTAATATTAGCGAGCCAATTATTTTAGTTTATGGCATTATTACAAAGAAATTATTAACCATTTCCTTTAAACTTCCATAACTTTAAATTATAGCTACTATCAACTATTTACATAACAAAAGACAGTCGGAAAGATTATTTGTTAACGTTTTGTACAAAGAAAATATATTTGCCATCAGAAATCCCCAATTACCACATATTCATTGAGTCATACGATGTTTTTTTTTGTTTCTGTCACCGTGGTAGCATTAAGGATATAAAACATGTTGCGATTCCTCCGTTTTCCAGTTAAAAATATTGTAGTTTTGCAATATTAAAACCATTTTAATACGAATACATAGAAATCATTTCTATATCTTGGTTCTCAACCTCGACATTATTAAAAACATTTATTAGCGATTAAGATCATCATAACCCAGTAGTAAGTCCAGGATTTGCACACGCAAATGCCTTAATTTTCCAGGACGCATAATATTAGCATAATTTGGCCGCAGAAAATTCGCCGGACCTATCGACCTCAAATCAGAGACTTTCCAGTCTCTCAGAAGATTTCCAACGACTTTCAAGTCGGTCGCGGCTCCCCGCTCTGCGCCAAAGTGATATCGCGCGTTGGCAATTTCGTGCTTCTGGGACGTGCACGCACACGTTAAGGGCACTGCCCTTTTAAGATGAAAACCCGGCTTTAAGGTGCGAATGGAAAAATCAATCGCCACCGGCGGGGAAATATGGAGGAAATATTTAAATAGGTCCCAGTAATAGTCGTTCTGTGTACTGTAAACTTTTTTTATCTTCTTCAGTTTAAATTTTGGACATCAGAATTTGAAATTGCGAAAACACAGATTCATAAATTCGCGGATATTAAAAGTTAAATCCATGTACATAGTTCTACATATAAGCAGATTTTATAGGTGAACATAAAAATGTAGTTTCTTGCATGATATATCCTAAAATTTTAAAAGGGATTCTTCGTTTAATGTATTTGCCACAATTATTACAACCTATTTATTGACCATAATTCTGGCGATTTTATGTTTCCACACTGCTGATTTTGTCTTACTGCGGAAGAATCGCGAAATGGAAAATAAGGATTCTCAATTTTTTTAATCATGAATCTAATTTTAAAGTAAAAGTAGGAGTGATGATGAGTTTAGAAACACTTTAATGTTGTTAATATGATCAAAGAATATATTTTTAGATCAATTCCGTTATTATGTGCTGTACGTACTGGTCTTTTTAAGCTCGGCGATTAATCGTAATCGATCAATCGATTCGTAATGAGCAATGTTTAATTTCGAGTACCCGTATATGTTATAACTTTCTCCAGGCTTTCAAGCCCTGGGTACGGTTGTTGGCCGAACCTCTAACCATGCGGGTATGACAAAGTGTCGACCGAGGACTTCAACCGCTACTTTCCGATTAGTTTGGGTTTAATTAATTATCGATACCGCTAGCGCGTCCGTGCGCGTTGGAATTATTGCAAGAAGTGGGCTCGTATATCTGACGGGGACTTATCCTCCCCCACGTTGGGTGAAAGAACGATCCAAACGATTGGGAAACTGTCCCCGAGATGAAAGTTTACCAACTAAAGCAAACTTGGCGGCTCGTTGATTAATTTTCACGATTGCGGAGTGAATTTTCTTTTTAATTCAGCTCCTTGGATGAAATATAAATCGTTTGGCGTTGTTGACAGTTAACAGTTAATACTTGTCCATTTTATTACTTAGCAATTACTACAAATTTTTAGTAAGGGGTAAATTCCCCCTTCAAATGTAATTACTTCTTACAGTTACAAAATTAATTTTAATTAACGCGCTATCGTCTATACATACACATGCTTTATTCTCTGATTATCCGAATTTATACTTTAATCATGATTTACGGCGAATCGGGTAAAATCTCTTGAAAATATATGACGCAAGCTTAACACGCACACGGTCCACCAGCGCATATACGGGGCTTCGATTTTCGCTCCTTAACGGAGAGGTATTAATTATTTCCTCCGAAGGTAAATTATACTTGACCCAGTAGTACAATTAGGTTCTCGGACGCGCGACATCGATAATAATCGGTATTATTTTTTTTTCGTTTCAACCGTCTCTCCCGAGCAAATATTCTTCAGATGGCCCCGTAAGATTTGAGCTTCTATTCCGCTTATTCATTACATGAGTCAAGCACACGCAATAAGAGATACTTATTGTATGCAGTAAGTCATTTAAGTCGCCGTTATTTCCCATATATTTTTGTCTTTTTTTAAATTCAAAACTTTTTACCGAAGGTTTTACAATTTGAAATGATTAAATTGGTGAAGCCGACTAACCACAATTCCCTAAATAGACTTCAATTCGGTAAATTTGTTGTGGCTGGTCAATACTAGTAAATTCCAGCATAGCTCAGAGAAAAACCCTGAAAACACTATTTTCATTCAATTGAAAACTCTTTAAAAGAGGGACGCTTATTAGATTACTGCGTTAGATGATTACTCAAAACTTCACGTTAGGTTGTAATTAGCACATCGGCCTGGGTAGGTAGAGAATTATGTTCGTTTTACACAAGTAACCAGCTTAAACATCTTATACTATCAATAAAATCTTGTGTTGAACTTCTTAAGAATATGTGGGAAATTATAAAATAATCTTATAATCGGGAACATGATACAATTCGTTGTACATCTCATTATCTTCGTCTCGAGGCTGCCAATGTTAAAGCGACATACTGCAGTGTAAAAGGGGGAAAAACAGACGCAGACTGATTATTTTCTCGTTTTGAACTTCTTGAAAAGGGAATGACGAGGGCTTGTTTTCAATCAGGCGTCTGGTGGAAAACTTTGGCACTAGAGCGGGGAATGTGACTTGGTCGAGTTGTAAACTCGACAATAATTGGACTTGTTGTGATACCGCCTCCCCTTTGTCCCGGGCCAACAGGAACTTCTGTTATCATTTTCATAACTCGCCAAATAATTTGAAACTTATGTCGAGTCGGAGCTCCGAGAGAACTTCTTTTATTCAAAAGAAAACAAGCGCCACCCAATTGAATCGCGGGGACTTTCGGTCTGACTTTCAGAGTGCCCATTGTAAGAGACCGTATTCGTTGTCAAAACAAACGTGTTTATGATACCTGTTAGGCCGTCCTTTATGGTTTGGAATACCAACCATTCATTCTTGTAATATACTTTGTCTACTCGCTTATTTGGTCTTTTGTTAGACCGGTAGCGTTCTATAAGTAAATTAGTGAAGCACTGACGCATTTATACTAACGAGATCGTAAGGTGGGACTAAGCAAAATTCATAAGCGGTAACCGGAAATCCCACGGGTTGAGAAACTGTTTAAATTAATAAAATATATTGCTCTCAACAAATTATTCTTAAATGGAGAGTGCTTGAATTAATGTCCCGTGAGAGGAAAATGGTCTTTTCGTCCGAATAATAAATTCATATATTGGAAAATTTTAAAAGGTCCCTTCTGCAAAAAAGATACGGGTAATTTTATTCAGTCTGTATGATGTAGGTCTATAAATTAATTAAGGGCCTATGCTAATTTTTTAAGAGTTTCTCGATTATATTTTCCAATTTTCTCGAACGTGCAGCTGTTTGAGTAGTCGCAATATTGAAAAAATACTCGGCTTGGTTGAAATTTGAGTTTGGTCCTTTTATATAGAGTAGGCATTTTGTTATAATAAGGAAATATTGTTTTAAATAATATTTTTTTTAATTATAAAATTTTCCGGGGTTTAATATTTTCCAAATTATTATTCTTATTTTCTATATGAACATAAGAAAGCTCTCACGCTTTTATTCTGGCGTTGCATTTTATATAAAATTTTGGTACCCTCGAAACTCCGTGACTCGTGAGATCTATATCTGAAATCGTAAACGTTGCTATATAATTATCGACAGTTCTGTAGGTGTGCGTGTGAGCTTTTCAGCTTATCGGAAAGGAAGGAAAATATAAGGGAAATTGGTCGTGAAAAGTCAGCCGGACCCGAGTTTTCCTTTCCCGTCCTGCCGACGTCTGAGAAACTAGACCTCCGGTGACGATTTTTTTTTCTGATAACGACCGTATCGAAACGATCACGTATTGACTTTTTACGATTCCTGAACTCTTTTACCGCTTGGTGTTTCGGAAAGACACATGACTAAGCAAGAGCTCAATGTTGCTTGTATGCGTGTATATAACACACATGTACTGCATGTACGCATTTCTGACCAAATTTAGTATAAATCTCGCTATTGAAATTATATTTTTAAGTATTACAGTTTAACCCTCTATGGGCCGAATTTTTATTTTAAATGCAAAAAAAATTGGGGGAACGAAAAATCAGCAATTGTAAACGTATATATGCAAATGAAAAAAAAATTGATATTGATATTGGCTGTCTTGACAACGTTATGGGATTAAGATTTATGAGCCATCTCACGAAAAAAGCTATAATAATTTGGTAAAATCTCGATAAATTGAAATGTGACCTGAAAGTTACACAGGCCCATAGACGGTTAAATCTCGTAGCACTTTTTTCCACTGTACGTTTCCTAAGGAATTCCAACTGTTTGAATACCACACTTTCTTCTCTTATATATGATTTTGGTTAAGCCCTTTCGCAGGATTATTTTAGTACTGTTTAGGCATGTATGGTAGATTTAAGGGGGGTGGGTGCAGGGAGGGATTGAACGGTCAAGTTGACCAATAGTTGGATGTGATTGATCGAGTGGAATATCCTTCTAGAGGGGGATATACCTCCTTGGCTGATGGTCAGGAAAAGTTCAAAGAGGGAAGACAAGGAAGAGGAATGGACTCCATGAGACGACAGAACGGATTGGAAACTACAGAGGGGCATGACTGGTTTTTTCACCCCATCTATTCCGATTTACGGTTTGGATCTTTGGTCCTTTCCGCCGCTGAAACCGTTTAGAGCGCAAGCATTTCCGAGACCAGTATCGTGTAGATTCCCATCACACATATAACTAAGCAGTTTAGTCAATAAATCAACTGATGTCATACATCTTATTCATAAAATATACAGGTTCCTTTTTATCCGGTACATTGTGTGGTAAAAATGTAAATAAAAATATGTGAATTTTGCTACCGCATGTTTCGCAGGCGTAGTAGTCTGGAAAATGGTTAAAATTGTTTCAGGTTGTCACAATTTAAATATTGCTCAGAGTTGGCAAGTGCAATCAATTTCTCTGCGGTGGCCTATCAGTCGGTCGATGATAGCATCGTATATAACTCCACAGTCACAACAAGATATCTCGATGGCCGTTAACCCCGAGCTGTTTCTGTTCCGTGTTCCCCTAACCCTCCACCAATTTAATATATTCTTTTTACCGCCCCCGCCCCATACCAACCTAGGCCGAATATTTTGATTGGTTCGGATAACGCCTGGTTTTCCTCTTTTAAACGGTCGACGCTCTGTGCAAAACGTGCACGGAACGTTCCTTCCTCAGTCATAGCTTCCTCCTTCGGTTTCTTGACCCTAATTAGAGCCCCGAAATGTTGGTTTCGTGCGGTGGATTATTTTTATATCGGAGTTTTTAAAAAATGAATTCGCCTCCCTCGTCATTTACCGGCGGTTAAATTGAAGGAAAACTGACTGTCGCAGAGAGTAGTACAATTCAGAGGTTTTTATATCTCTCGGAATTCAATCAGCGGCGGCACGATTTACCGAAATATCTGAGATAATACAGTAAAAATAAGATACATCGTGGGGATACAAAGCAATGAAATTTAGCCAAAACATTGGTTCCAATATCTTGAATCAACCACAGTTTTGTTTTGTTTTCCTGTCCAACTTCCTTTCTGATCTATGGTTATAAAAGAATAACTGAATAAATTAAAAGAAAAGATAGGAAGAAAGAACTGAAATACACAAATCAATGATAAATAATTTTCTTATCGGGTTCTTAAAACGCTCACTGTAGCCTCCTTTGTATTTTAGCTTATGCTGTTACATAGGTGACTAATGATAAACGAATATAGACCATGAAGAAGATTAGATTGTCAGAAAAGAGCTCAGATCGTCAAATAAATAAGAAATCTGCTTCCAACTCGAACTGTGCAAGAGGAGTGCAGTTTAAAGAAAACTTCCCTTTCTAATATCTCCCGGTCTAACAGCGTCTCGGAGCCCGGTTTTCTGTGTCGTTGTCGCTGGCTGATTGAATTTTCCGGTAGAATTTTCCCGGCGTCTCAATTTTCCGGCGTCCGTTTTATTTATCGATTGAGCAGGCAGTTTCACAATTCCAAAGTGAATATACCTGCGGGTGTCCCGGCCAGATATTGTCAATTTCGAGCCTCGGTAAGCGCCGACCTTTTTTGTTTTTTAATTTAAGCGCGGGGTCAAAGAGAAGCCGACTTTAATATAGCGGCCGCCTCATTTAATTGCCGATTGGTCTGCGTGGGGAGGGCACCCTAGGCCCGGGGTAGGTTTCAATTTGCCGCTCTACTGGTTTGAACAAAGCTGCGCGATTCATATTTATCGCCTCCTACTTTCATCGTGTCATCCGACAGCAAGAGTGACGCATATTAAACTCTTTATGAAAACTTGGTTCGAGTAAAACTTATGGCACCTGAACGATTTCTAATCCGTTTCGCGTTAACTTATACTTATTCAAGAGTAACTATCTTCATTTACATGCATTATTTCAATATGTATAATGAAAAAGTGATGTGCACTGATATACAAGTATAAATGAATCAGGAGAGATTGATGTCGATATGCACTGAAGAAGATTCGATGGTACTCTGTGTCTGAACAATTGGCACGCTATTATTCATTGTTACCACTAACTTTTCTAATATTTTTCAAGTAATAAAAACTTAATCTATCTTCTATTAACCCATTTTATAAGGAAGTTAAAGAAAATTGTGAAGAGTCCGCAGAATTGAAAGCAAATATTGATCATAGTAACAATATTTATTTATATGGATTGAAATGATTGGATAAATAGACTGATAACGATTTGGCGCAATGATCGAGAATGAGTTCCCCTCCCGGCCATCAAATAGGGTTCGGAAGGTATCACAGCTGGGGCCCGGAAATTGTGACAATTTCCCGATCCTGAGGCTCGTTGGGATGTACGACGTAGCCCCTTATAACCGTGCTCCCATTACCCCACTTCCCTTCTTTTTCCTACTGAAGAGAGGCTCAGGAGCCGAGAGAAACTTGAATTTAAGATAACGTCCCAGGGGGGCCCTAAACGCGTTAAGACCTTACGACGCCCAGCCATAAACGTATAGGCCAAATTCGCGCACACACGCACACCCCTATTACTGTTATTGCAAAGGCCCACCTATAAACACAGGCTTAGTTCTCACTCTTCTTCTTCTTCTGAACTTTTCCCTACCCTGTTGAAACGTGCTCAGTTGGTATAGTACTTGGACATACTTAGAGCGAAGAAATTACCTACGAGTTGGCACTACTTCTTACATTCGATGTAATGTACTGCCATGAAAACCTGCCTGACTACTTAACCTGAACAATGTTAATCCACGTGCAGGGATTTAATTTGTTTTATATTGCTGTTTTCTCTCTTGTATAAGATTACACTACTAGGCACAATAGAATTACTCTTTATTTTATGAATAGAGATGCCTCATAAAATGGGAAAGGAATTATATTCCTCACTTTTGAAGTAGCACTTAAACTTTTCATAATTAGGAGCCCCATTGTATTCTTGTTTGTAACAGGCGGCGATTTCCTGAAATATCTCAATATAAACAAAGGTAAATCATATTTTACTCCAGGTTTGAAACGAAACCTTCCCTAATCGTATAACAATGAAATGCATACGGCTGCTGTGTTTGGAACTTCGCTTGTGCCACTAATGTCGGAATATTTCAAAATAAATGTCCAGAAGTTATACCGTAGTTGATAGTTGTGCATAGTGAGCTTAATGCAGACACATCGCCTCCTAGAGTATTTATAGAGAGACCCCATGATTTCTTGCCCTCTCTATGGTTTTCTGTTATGTAAAGAAGGTATACGTCTACTATGATATAAGTTTTCGGCGAAATAATTAAGGCCGGAGAAAATTTTTTAACTATATTAGGTAAATTTACTTGTGAATAGAGTAAAAAAGTAACCTATACGTATATAAAAATTCCACATAATACAGATGCCTCTAAATTGTTATATACGGCAGGAAATTCTTCGAGGGAAGAATTCATGGTCGGCGTCTCAGTGCGGGATTGCTTAATTACTCTCCGTTTCAAACTTTATTTTACATGTAAAACTGGTTTGAATATGCATAAGGACTGTGGCAGGGTAGTTTCCAACATCACGTTAATCTCTTTTCTATATCGGTGTTCCTTTTTTCGTTCATGGCCAATTTTCGGTGTTTTCCTTTTAGGGAAATTTTTAATTTTAAACCTCGAACCCCCGTTCGCCTACGGTGTACTTATACAGGCGACGCTGTAGTTGCACGGGGCTCTGTACTGGCGTCACACGGTGGAATGGAATTTAAATAATCAATTTTTATGAAACAATCTCAACCTTTAGCGTTAAATCGGTAGTTTCTAGAACAACCTATAAGATAAGCGCCGAGGCCGTGAATATTTACGATGTGTATTTTCGAAATTCAGCTGGGGTAATTCACGACTTGAGAATCAAATTTGGCTGTAAAGCAATTTATTCAACATGAATTCTTCAAATATATTCTGATTTCCTTTAAGCTTTAAATATCCCAGCGGTTTTTACCCCTCCTTTTGCTCTATTCTGGATTTTCGACGAACTCTAGTAGCGTTACTGGTGTGTAACTATTGAAGTAATTAAATGTTTCATCGGAATTTGGCTTACGCTCGCCATGACCATTAGGCAATGCTAATCATGGCGTGAAGGCAAAATCCAGTTCAAAATCCAGACCCGAACGAGACAATAACACGATTGATGATATGAATTCACTCTGCGCTTGACAGTAGTTCATTATTGGGTTGATTATATCGTAGAATTCAACAATTGTTATTGTTGAATCATAACCGTAGTCCTAAATGAATAAATTGTTCAGCGAATAATCAGTGCCACGTAAACGTTTCCTATGTAATTCAGGACGGTATTGTCATGGGTATGAATAAGAACCAACACCACCGCTCGTGGTATATGAGATGATGAGCCCAGTTCTGAACGTTATTCGGTTGAGGACGACTAATGGGGGCCGCCAGGGCTACGAAATCGGCCCGAACAAAGGGCCGGTCGGAATCCCGAATTTTTAATAAAAATTCAAATGAAAAAGTGTTCACAGAATGAAATGGCGTCTGGAGGCCACCTCTCCGCCTCCCTTCGTATTATTAACTGTCTCGTTGAATCCCTCGGATTCAGCCCTACTCAATACAATTCTTAAAGGGCGGTCATTATTTATAAACTTTCCATTTTCAGGGCGGACAGTTATTCTTGCACCGTCCGCATTATCTCTTTATCTCCTCATGCATCTTATTTCATTTGTCTACAGACGTATTTCGGTTCGGGTACTTACAAGGGGGTGAATTAAAAGACCGGTCCCGGACAGCGGTTAGTTAAGTGAGAGTTTCAAAGCTTATTTGACTTTCTGAATATGTAAAGTCCCACCCGCTTCAAGGAGTAGCAGCTCTAATTAGCATGCTAATCTGATTAAGAGACCGAGCTTTCTCCCTTTTATATTCTTTGGCCGCAATTTAAAAGTCCAGTTAAGAATTTAAGTTACCGCAGTCAAATTTCATTCCACTGTGCAATGTCTGCTTGGGATTCGAGGTACTTATCGATAATTATCATGTTCGATAAAAATTTTGTTTCTATTTCCAAATGATTGACTGTTTATTGAATGTAGCGTTTTCGGATTTTTGGAGTTTATTTTGTCCTTAGGAATATATTGCTATACCAAAGGTCTGTGACCGAATAGTATTTGAACTGAGCCCTAATAATTGGGATATCCTGTGACATCTAATTACGGTGACGATATGTTAAGGGCATCGACATTTTGGATACATTTTCAACCGTGAAACAGTAAGAAGTGAATAATATTCCCACCTCAGCATTCTCTTCGCTCGTTCTATAACAAAGTGAACGACTTTACTCTCAACTCTTGTGCAAACCGAAAGCGTTTCCCTTAAGGGGCGCACAGGGGCGGCATATTCGAGAATTCGGGTTAAAACGTTTCGCTGGTAATCCCGTTATAAAAGGCCCGCCCACAGTAACCCGTTTGAGGACGTCGACGATGACGTCGGCCAGAGGTGTTAATAACGGCGGGGTGTAACTGGAGGTGTAACTTAGGCCCGACGGAGCGGGAAACCCAACTCCGGTGAGCGTCTACGGAGCTGTTTCCAACCTCGTTATCGAGTGCGTGGAACTCGTGTGTGCGTGTGCGTGTGTGTGTGCATGTGTGCGTCCACACATTGACATGCTCGCACACACGCTCGCGCGCGCCCTAACAACTTTACCGCCGGAGAGAGGGTGGGAGGATGTGTATGGGCGGCGGAGGGTGGGTAAACTTTGATCCTCGGAAGGATAAAGGACTCCTAAATGGGAAGGCGAGCGGCCCCCCCATCATCGTATCTGCGAAGCCCTTTTTCCGAGAAGTAGGAGGGGAAATTTTCTTGTGAAGTTCAGTAGCCCCTACCGATCATCGTGGGTCGGGAGTCATAACATTGGGAACTTGGACAGTCCCATTATTAATTAGGAAATTTGTCCACAGAAAATTTGAATGTTGAAAATGATATTACATGTTATGAAATATACGCGAATATTAAATTTTTCGCTCTTAAAAATTTTATTTTTCCGCTCTTAAGCCCTTCAAGTTATTTAAATTGTTTCTATCAGAGGTTATTAATGACCCATTAAACCGGGTCCAATAACATTATGCCCTGCCTTTATGCACTCCATCCCACTCTATTTCCGTTAACTACTTCTTACTCCTAACCTACACTCATTGCACCATTAGTATTAGGGACAGTGGCCTTATATCTCCACTTCAGATTTTATAAGCAGCTTACCACAGGCTACCTCATTGAAACTGTAATGGAGTTAGTGAGCCACCCTCGTTTAATCGGATTTGTAATTGAGAAAAAATTGGGGATATTAATTTGCCTGACAGCGTTTTCCGTATTAAACTATTTCAACTAACTCCAGTATCCGGTATTTATGTGTATGTGTGTTGGGATGAGACGCTGGGAAACGGGGTATACTGAGCGGACCAATGGCTAGGACCGGCCAAATAGAATGGAATCCTACTAAAAACAATTTAAAATCTGTTGATTTAGAATTAGAAATGGGAAAATAAACGAGGGCACACGTGCGATTCCGGCTCGATTATAATTTGTTGGATCAGTTACAAGAACAGCTACAATTTCCTCGTGAACTTATGCTGGCGACACACCAGCATTCTCTCAGTGAACTAAGTTGAGAGTCGACAGTAATTACACTGCTCCTATCCACTTCGTATCAATCTAACAGGTCATTTAGGTTGTGTTCAATTTCAGCTATTGCATTGTCAGCGCACTATTTAGATGCCGGCTTATTTCAGATTCTCTTTGCCTTTCAATTGATTTCCCCCTCGAATAATAATAAGTACAAAGACACGAATCTCTCTTGGGGCGAAAGCCGGAGGAGGAGCTATATTGAATTTACACTCGGAATAATTCTCCAATTGGTATTCTCTTTTACGTCCAGAGGTTTTTCGCTCCCCCCTTTTTAAGTTTATTTCCGCGGGCGAAATGAGCGATTCATGCCGACGGGGAATAAGGTGAAGATGAAATAGATTCGTTAAATGAAAGCCGTCCCCGAAGAAAGAATACTTCCTATTCGCACTCGGGTCTGATTCTGAATTGTAAACGATTCCTACAGAATTTTTAACCGACGTGAATTTGGCTTTACGGTCTGCTTTTTACTGTCCCATATTTTTTGCCAGAACCAAATCGTATTATGGAAAACCAACCACATATATTTATTGCATTTTCCAACGTTCTATTGGCAGAGTAATAATCATTATTTTTGTAATTCAGTTTACTTCTATCCTAATATAAGTTTTGGGTGTTTTATGCACAAATTGAATTACTCGTTAACGCCAAATATAAAACCTATTTTAGAATGGATTTTTAATTGCTGTGGCCCGTAAACGAAACCCAGCTGTAAGGTAAGGATAAAAAGGTCCCCAGTTCGTGTCCAGAACGCACAGTGCATAACGGGACCGAGATGATGGAAGAAACCCTAACAGCGAACGCCATTATGTTAATGAAGCCTATTTTAACGCTGGGACCTTGGCGGGGCGGTCGGCAACTTGCAGCGCTTAACACACAGGAAGCGTTATTCCTCTGTCGGCAGCCAAATGAGGCTCATAATAGCCGCAAAGGATTGCGCCCTATAAGCGGACCTCGATTTGACACATGTAGCTGTCGATCGATGTCCCTTTCAGTACTGAAAATTAAACACTTCACAACACACTTCGCCCTAATGATGGTGTTATCGGTACTGTTACATTTGCTTCACTATTAGTACATTTGCCTCGAATCGTTAAAAAATAGGAATATTATGGACCTAATAACGTGGTTCTTTTTTTTGCTTATATTGGACTACTATAATTAGGGCATTCATTTCCAACGCCATTACTTTAAATTAATTGTTATTTTTTTATCAATACAGTAAACGCATTTCACAAGCCTAAACATTAACTGTCCTCCTCCATTGTTTTTACGTTGACTATTAATTCTAATGATATAGAGGAATATTGTATATTATATAATTTCGTAGATTTTATTTGCATTCTCGTGGTTCCTATCCTAATTGAATAGTAATGTTCTTGGTGCAATGGAGTTTCAAAATAAACCTGAATCATTATTAATTTTCTTACTTGTAAAATAATAAACAGCGCGTTCCCCCATTCAACCGTTCAATGCAATACGTATATTAAAGAAGCGCGCAGAATGGTTCTTCGAGGCCAACCTTTATGGACTCAGGGGGCCGGTCGAAATTTTTCAACAGAGACGAGAGGCCCTTTCAGTGAGGGCGCTGAGAAAATAGCGTCGGGCGTTGGGCTCGGATGAAATTGAGTCTTTATACGGTTCCGTCATGTCGACGGGCCGGAGGCAATAACGCTGTTTGGAGCACTTCTAAAGGAGACCCGCGGCGCTTCAAACGGCGCCATGCGAAAATTAAATATCCAGCGCGTGTCTACGTCTAGCTAAAAAAGTATAATAATAAGATTATTATTCTAGCAAATCTTAGCAAAATTTGAAATATTCTCGTTGTTCGTTGAGACTATATTGCCATCAATTATTACTGAAAATTAATTGTTTATTCTGGATCAATAAATCATTCTGTTCTCCCTTGTTTGAAGAGAAAATCAATAACCTTTAAAATTTTCCTTGTACTAATTCCTAATTTTAAAAATTCAAATTATACAATATACAATTATACAAGTTATTGTTAAGTTTTTATTCCTTAGTGGGATCTTCTATTTCTTTCGAATAAATGAGAAATTTTGTAGCGTAATTTCTGTTGCCGACATACGCTATGGCAATATTATATGTAATTGACGTGGTAGACGAGTTTTCTTCGAGTGGACAATTCATGACATAATTCGAGGAGAAAATCGAGAACTGTTGAAAAATATAGTCCCCGTCCCTTTAAACTTTGGCGAGCTTTCCAGCCTTTTATTCGTAGCGTTAATAACTGTAATTAAAGAGAAGCGGACTTCGCGGAGTTTGTAGCGCGGGCTTGGCTAGGTAACGAAGCAGTAATTTGTACGGACCCCCGCCGGGAAATTTCATATGCAATGCAAAATAGGCTCTTGGATCGGTGTAAAATGTCTTTTTGTGATGGTAAAAAAATGCGCCAATCTGCAGATGAAATTTAAAACAAAAAAATACGAAAATTCTAAGAATAATTTTTCGTTATTTTTCATTCAGTTTCTTTAAAATATGTTTTACGCGGGAATCCTAATAATCAATCAGTGTTTATGGTTTGATGTAGTAGTTTGAAATGCCTACTAACGTCTTCACATTAGATTATCCAGAAATAGGTGTGACTTGGCCATCTGGTTTTTGAAGTCATCCGATAGCGATTGAGGCGTGAAAATATATTAGAATAGCCCAGGCTCCAATCTGCACCCGTTAATTACGCCAAGTCCGAGACAGAAGCTCAACCCCGGGGGTGAGGGGTGAGGGGTGAGAGGGGGTTTGTTGTTGTTAAGGGATCAGGCGGTGGACTGCATGCATTATGTGGCGGCCATCCCTTCTGGGCAGTCGGTGCTGACCAGTCCTTAATTAGGGTCGCGTACGCCCCCCTTAACCCCGGTGTAATCGCCGGTTCCTATCTCAAACACATTTCACACCCCGATTCATCATTCCTCTAATCCCTTACGGTTCAACGTCCCCGCCTATTAAAATTGAGAATTCCTAATTGTATACCCTAAGGAAACCTGGAATATTCAAGCTTAAATAAATGATAGCCACTACTACCAAATTGTTTCCCGCAGAAAAATCGATTATCTACAAAATATAAGTATGAGAAATATATGTGTACCAATGCGGCCTAATATTTCTATAATATTTCTATTATCAATAAAACGAATTGGTGTAGCCAGAGTATCGACCGAAGCAATTTGCGCCAAGACGGTTTACTGGTCGCCATAACTCTTATTTGCCGAATCTGAATAATAATTCTATTAAAGAATTTAATAAAATTATAAGAGAATACATTTTAACAAATGTGGAATTATTTTGATTAATTTATTGCTGTAAATATACAGAACATTTTGTGGATATCATTTACATTAAATTGTTTTCTTAAATAATAATTACTTACCGAAATTACTTTTCCTTTTTATTTTTTTTATTATAAGCCGCATTGCTTTTTTAGGGATGTTTTAAGTTTATTTCATCGTGACTAGTACATGAAAAGCAGAAATTTCTGTAGTATTTATAAATGAGAATATTATTAATCAATGGAATTAATTAATACCTCAAGTATTGAAGCAAGGTTTTCTCCGTTCTGGAGAAGTGTACAGCGAGAAGCCTGAGCTAAATAGTTAAGCCTGAAAGAAGTCAAATGTAGGTCAATTGGCATTCTACAAATCATTCCGACCGAACTGTGTCAGACGCATAAATTATAGCACAATACGATTCAAGACCTACATTTTTTTTATTTATATTTTATGTTATATCCACTGTTACTAAGCAGGGCTCAAAATAATGTCAGGGAAAACAAGAGTCCAGCCTTGAGCATATTACTGAAACACTCTCGATCGATATAACGAACCCAATACCTGGTCCTACCAAGGTAAAACCAAATATTAAAAAACCATCAATGGTGCTTTACATCGTCAATGGTATAAGGTAGTGCGCTACAGTAGCATAAAATGCGTTGGTGTTACAATACCAAAAGAAAATTAAACCGTTTACAGACAAACCATGAACTCACGTCCAGCTCTCTCTACTGGTCATTTCGTACGCAGCGTTTGAGGCAGCATCAACCAGCAAATGACTAATCAATCTGATAATTCATTTATAATTCTTTCTCACGCGATATTTTCTCAAAAAAAGGGCAAACAAAGGTTGCATTTTATTCAACTATTGGAAATAGGTCACTTGTGAACGTTCGTTTATTCAGTAATACTAGTTGACAAATTTTTTTTATTTATAAAATTGTATTGGTAAAATTGTATTTACCGTGGACGTTCAGTTTATACAGAACATCGAATCGGAGACCATATCGAATAGGCCCCCAAATAAATACCGAGAAAACAATATAGATAATAAGCCTCAGGTATGACATTAGGTTAATTAGGTTAAAAGAATTTTATCACCTGGGTTCGACACAAAAGTTCGCTCAAACGCCCGCCCGCATTGATGCCCGTGTGAAATCATCGCCTCTATTCTGTTTTGGTGCCGGTACTAATTATGACTTTCGCAATAGTTTCCCATGTCGAGCAACTACCCCTCTCCCCCACCCCAACCATAACCGCACTCAGGAAACTGTCGTCGGACAAATCAGACCCGCCTCTGTAATTGCAAACATTGCAAACTAATAATAATTGTCCCTAATTGAACACCTAATTTGAATAAAGGAAAACGCTAATTAGCGTTTCGTAGACGTTGAATCAAGGCGGGCTGTCGCCGGTTGCGAAACTATGATGGATTATAAACTTTATTAATTGACGGCGATTGGCCAGATAGGGCGACGGGGGGCGTGTAAAATTGTAAATTATTCAGCCGCAATCCTGTAACCGAATTGCGTCACTGTCTCATTAATCTATTAATCCTACTGGAGATGATGAAACGAAATCTTTACATCTGACCTAATGAATCATTGTCGAGAATAACCTCGTACGCTAAACGATTGATATTTTCTATTATGTTGCCGATAAAATCTTCATGTATGTACGCACATATAGAAACCGGTCTAGAAAAAGATCAACTCAGCGAGTGAAAACTGCTATTCTAAAGTAGATATTACATTTATACTTATATAGTTGGAGATTATATAGGTCGCAAATCGATTTAATCCATACTGTAAAGGGTCATTTTTTTATTCTACTAACAAGCACTTGAGGTCCAAGAGAGAATGAAGTCGACCACAATGCAGGACGTTCAACAAGTAGTAGCGATCGTACATCGTTAGTATTCGTGTAAAACCGCTCACCAATTAAATCGTTTTTGACCCCTGAGCCCCCCTCCATATTGCGCAATCAGTCTTAACGAAGGAAGAAGTGTCTATTTACTGAATCAACTATACGATCTATAATTGCTTCGTATGCGTGCAAATCCTCTTGTTTGTTTTCATCCAAATAAATGACCTCTCTTATTACATGTCCATTGTGTTATTAAGTTTTTTCGCTTGTCAGTATTTAGGGAAAAACTCAAGCGTTAATATAATAAAAAAATTTCCTAATGAGTAATTAACATGTGCTCATCAATAATCAAAATGGAGTGGATACGTACATAGTCATTATCCTTCTGTTTATTGGATTTTATAATATATAAAAACCATGCTCGTACTTACTCTTCACATTTAATTAGTCACTTACGGATGAATCTGTTAAATGAACATTGGTGCCGCGTTATTTTGGTTGTCTGAAAAAATCAGGACATCAATTATTTATTCCATAAAATTGAAAAGCGCGTGTTCAATAAATGAGAATATTTATTTTTAATACGTTAATGCTCGGAAATATTATCTCATTCGGACATTGTACATATATTGAGGTTACGCTATTTACAGAAGGGTTTTATTTCTGCGCACCGATAGTGCGTTACGAAGACGTTGGGCGCGTATTGAAGCGTCAATATTATTCGGAAAGGCGAGCCGGTAAGAAGCGAGGCGTGGAAAAGAGATTTCTTATTGGAGATAGCTCCGGCAGACGGCTGCGCTGTCCTCTCGAGCGAAAATTCAGATAAGGCCGGCGAACAATAATAATCCTTTTTGAGTAACACCTCAAGGTGGGGATTTTGCCAATCGATTGCATAAGGAAAGGAGGAATTTCCGAACAGCCGTTAAAGACGCAGAACATGCGAAACACCGGTCCCTTGAATAGTTACCCTTGAATGTACTCAAGAGCATTATCCTCGGTATAGCTGTACTAAAAGTCGAGGATTTAATATTTCTTAATATTAAAAGCAGTAAATACCAGTTGGCGTGACGCGTTGCCATCACGAAGTACGCGTCTGCAGTGAACAACGGGGAGTGAAATGTAATTCTTTTAATAAAGGTACAAAACATAACAGTAACTACAAGTTCTAACAATATCTGAACTCATACTGCCTTATTCTCATGAAAAATGTTTTAATGTCACCCCTCTAGTTCTCGGATACTTTGAACACTTAAATTAAAACAAATTCCTTCGGAATGTTTTTAGGCAAGATTAAATTGCAAAACAGTCCATGCAAATATTCCGGATATTAGTATAATAGTTTTGGTAATATGTGCCATATTTTATTCTACCAGCGTCCAATATCATATTTCTTCCATTTTCTTCTTAGCCTATCCTAATGTTTCCCAAATTTAAATTGTTATAACTACTTATTACTATATTGGTTTCTCATTATTTATCTGATTTTTAAATTGAACCATATTCAGCGGTTTTATAAGTTCCGAGTTGTAAGAGGAGGTATTTCTCTGAATTCCATGTACCAATCAGTAAGTTGTAATAACCTAAAGGTTTAATAAGGTAGGCTTAGTGGATTGGACCTTTGACTCGCAGTCAATTCCTTTAGGGGAACTGGGAATAGAAGAGGAAGGAAGGCCGGGCGTGTGTATGTGATGGGCCCACAAGGGCCCCCTCCCCGCTTTAGGGCCCTAACATCTCATCAGTCCCGGACCTCTCAATCTCCCTCCTGTACGGGCCAATGCAATCCAACAGGGATAATAAGACAAATCCCAATTTCCTTCCCCTTTGTTCACTACTTTTCGATCTTCTCTGATTATTGGGGATGCTTTGTATGTCTGGGAAGGACAAATTAACTGTTCTGTTTTTATTTCGCTTCCCATCAGGTTAAATAAGAACTTGATTGAATTGAACTGTTGCGGTAGTACGTGGCACCGGGTGAGCATATACCACCGAATAAATTTGTAATGCTGTAACTAAGGCAAATAATAGTATTCTGTTAAAATTAATTTCTTTCGACTCAGAGATGATAGTGGAGCCGATGGGTCCTTTAAGATTCTTGAATCTCTTAGATCAGGATATTTAAAAACGGGGGGTAGTGGATCGTGGCACTTTGGTGGGTCGTCAAGAAAGTCTGAAAAACGTTCTAAAGGGCCCTGGCCCTACGAACATACTTTGCAAGCGCCGTTGCGTTACTTATTAAAAAAAACCCTTTTTCTACCCCAAGTGGATTCTACCCCGCGATGAGTGTTTTGATCCCCCGGTGATGAGTTCATACATATATAAATATAGAAAATTTGAAAACTGTCCTACAGCGCAAACGCGGGTTTAACTGAGCGAGGAATTATCGCGATAAGCGGGGAAAATATGGAAACGGAATGGCGAAATCTCAAATAAATAGGAATTGGGGGGAGAGGCGCGACTAAAAATAAAAAACGCTGCGCCCGAACAATGGCTTGAATATTATTCGGCCCCGCTACGAATTACGACCTACATTAATATTCTCTTCTTGGCTTTTAGTTCTCCTAAATTAATGGGGGGACATTTGTCTTGAGAATTTTAGTTTTCTTTCAGGTGCGAATTCCCCCAGGAACACGTACGCAATCGTTATTATTTTTATCCGAGCGAGTTTTATTATCCAGAACACGAAACAAAATATTACAATTAAAATAATTAAATATAAATTAATATAATTAAAATAAAAAATTAGTTGTAATTAATTTCAAACAAGTTATTGAAAAAAAATTGATGATATTCTCGCTTTTTTCATTGCAGTATTTTTTGCACAGTCCACACAAAGGCTTTATTTATTTATAAAATTATTTTTCTACTGTATCACCAAAACATTTCATTCCGTCTACTGCACTGAAATGGTTGACTGTAATCGGGACAACCACTGCGTGTGTACAACACTGTGGCCGCCAGTATGTTTCAAGTGACATCTCTAACTGCAATCTACATAAATTTGAATGCAACACTGTCACGGGCTCAGTGGGCTGAGCGATGACTTCCTGCCATTCAAAAATGCAGTCAGAAAACATTCAAATTTAGTGTGCAGCGAAAAACCGTACGCGAGGTTCAATGTATGTCTTCGTTCAATCTGTTGGCGGAATATCCCTTAACAAAACACTTTAATATTTGTATGAACACTTAATATTTATAGCATTCATCGAATTCGCGGAAACATGACATAGTACTCGTCCGGAACAAGAAAAATTAGACGTATCGAAAACAATATGATTTCTTTGATGGTTTTTTGAGACAATTTCAAGACTGAATACTGCGAAAGTTGTGATGGTTCTCACAAGTAGGAAAAACCTTGAATCAAACCGTAAATCAGGTGGATCTGGGGCGAAAATAACAAGTCATTATTCTTTTCAATCTTCTTATCCCATTCGAACTTCTTCATAATAAGTTGTTCCATCTTCTTCGTATTTCTCTGTTCAACGGCAAAAAACAGAGAATATAGTCTCTAAAAGGTTGTATTTCGACCTAATCAATCTAAGTTTACATCTACTTGCCCATTTATTCTTTATATATCTATATGTGATCATCAATGAATTAATTTCCCTCATTTGTCTACAGAGGTCATAAACAGTAATTTATTATCAGGTATTTTATTCTTGAAAAATACTTTAGCAGTAATGAAGTAGGGTCTTATTTATTGTTCTTACAAGCATAATTTTCTAATATATTTAATCCCAAAAGTCAAAGAAAATACCCTCAATGCGCTAATAGCAGCCAAAAAAATTGTTAACCTTGTGAACTGAAGTAACTTGAGTAGTGTGGTCTTAGCGAAATGAGGGTCCTTAAGGAGAAGTTATCGACGCACGCGGCCGTTTCATGTCGGAACGCGGTCGAAACATTTAATTTATACTGAATCGGATTTTCGGTTCATTTGAATATGAACCCATCTAGTAGCCCTATCGGGTTCAAGGCCGGCCCCTTCGGTTTTTCACTCATACCGATAGCGCCTCGGCTTTCTCCAGGGGTCATTGCCGCCACTACGCTGGGCCTACACCCGGGACAGATTCTGAGAACTTCTTTAATTGGAAGGAATTCGAAGAAAGGAGAACGAGAAATCGAACCGCGTCGTTTTTCCCCACTCGCTCCCGTTTTCCAACTGGCGCTGGGCACGCGATTTATGAAATCCTCACGATTGGACCCCGGGGGCCGCGGCTGGAAATTGCAACGCCGATACCTCCAGAACACGGTGTTACACGCTTTCTGATTGGCGGCTTGTCCGTACGTTAATGGAGGGAAGGGCAATCGGATTGGGCCAATTAGAGGGCCGGTTAGGTTGGTCGACTACGGATTGCATCCGAACACACTATCGCGTGTTCGAGACGTCCGTTTAAATGTACGTTGAACCTAAAAAAATGTTTCGGGAAGATGAATCTTTCCACGTTATTTCTCGATTGCAGTCCTGAATATATAAAGCAGAAAATATCTTTAATAGAGAAGTTCTAGAAAGTAACATATCGACAAACATTTTATTTTGTTATAGAAAGGGTAACAAATTCAAATCTTTATTTCAAATTTTTCGTTAAATTAGTTGAAGTTAGATTTGCATATTTATTTATTTATATACATGTCATAAAAATATTTAAAACAATATTGATGCTGAAGGGGAAAAATACATTTTTTATATTTTTATTACTCTCCGATGTGACATATAATGAGGCGAGCAATTACGTCTGTATCGAATACGAACCGTTTACCACCGTTAAATTCCACATTCCACAACGGTTTTCAATATTTCAAGTCCTCGAATGTCCGGAATGAGCCGGGCTATCGGGGCTACCGCGGGCAAAGCTCACGGGGATTTAACAGTGACCGCTTAAAATTACTCCTGTGTTTACACTGTCCGGTCTAATTAGGCCTAATTTACTGTTCAAATCGGAGATTAGAGAAGATTAGCGCCAACGGGCTCAAAAGCAGATGGGAGGATAGCGGTTGCATTTTGGGAATTGGTCCCTGTGTTAAAGGGAATATTCAGCGCTGTTTGCCTGTAACTGAATTTCACCATCTGATGGCGGATTGAAACTCGAAACGAGGAATTTAAAATACAATGAGAATGAGAGATTAAGACGTAGTTGTTTTTATCAATTTTATCAGAATCGATCAGGGTAGGTCAGTTGTGTCGTCTTCGTCGTCAAACAAGATGAATTAATTATTAGCTGTCAATTCGTCTCTCGCTGACGTCATCATCACGAAAGACATGCGGAAATCGATCAAATTCGTACCAATCCAAGAGTAATAAGGTTGGACAGAAAACATTTGAGCTCACTCCAGTAAACATACATATTAAACTTCGATACTGTTCCAATCGCACATATATCAGGAATTCGCAGCAATATTTCAGCAGTTTGTTTAAATATATTCCCAATCAGAATCTAATTATTAGGCCGGACAGACGATATTATTAGACAATTAAATTATTTATTGACTCAACAGATTGGAATATGTTGTAAGAATCATCTCAGTGCCACCTGAAGACGTACAGATGAATAGGAGATTTGGGAGTTTATGAAATGAGAGACAATGGTAAAGAAGATCGATTAACCGTTTAATGGTGTAATAGATTAACGGTTATATAGCACATTGTATTTGTCCACATGCAAAGGAGTTTTTTTCACTAAAATGATCGCCCACCAAACATATTAATAACGTCCTAACAATGTTATAAACTTGTCGAGAATATAGGAGGGTAAAGCTGCGAATTTATTTTGCAATCTGCAACTTGAAAAAGGTGTATTCACCTACGCCATTCGGCGTATTTACTCTCGACGTGAAAAACCGACATTTTACCGTTGAATCCCGCCTCCATCAAGCTCGGATTCATTCAATTTATTTCCATTGAAACAACTCTGCGGTTAAGCTGTCGTGCCTCGTTAGTCCCAATTCACGCAGGGAAATCACAGATTGAAGAACGATTAGCTTGACGGGGACGCGGCGTATCTGTGTTGATTCAAACCATCCATCTTGGATAACGATTTCAGCGATGTCTGGTATTGTATATAACATTGGGAAAATAGGATACAGGAAAAGTATTTAAATTAGACTTGAATTTGTAACAGAGTACTGTTGATCTGTTGAATTTCCATTAGGCAAGAAAACGTCGGTTAAAAGTAATCTGTTCACTGATAATGCGAGATCTAGGATAATTCTGGCCATCACATTTCAGCCTCCCCCGTACTACGTAAACGGTCAACTCTCATTAAGAGTATGTTCAAATGTAACACAACCAATGTGAATTGAATGACTTCTCAGTTGTCTTAAGTCTCCTTCAACTTCGAATGGCCTAAGTCGAGGACTCATTCCGAAGTCCCTTGTCAAAAGAGTAGGGTTCAAGAGACTTGGTCGAAGAAATGACCGCTTAATAGTGCCCGTTCTAATAATAGTGCGACCACAGTATTTATGGACTATTTCCTTCGAATTTTCTTTTCGATTTTGTTTTTTTTTAAATTTCCATAAATATGAATACACACAGCGATAAGACTGTAGCCAAGTTCAATGTCGCGAGACCGATCGACAAAGTGCGCGATTACACAGGCCAGATTTCACTAAAGAACCAGTAATCATTTCTTGTTTTTTTCTTTCAACGTTACATTTAAAAAATAAATTTTTATCTGAGCTGATACCGATCTTAAATTAGTCGACACACTATAAATATTAATGCACGTTTCGTGCCCTTACACACTTTTCCGGCACGTAAATAAAAGGACGAAAAAAATTGATACTGGGTGATTTAAAATTGAAGGGAACACTAGTATTAACAATATATTTTTACTTCAAATATTCCAAAATTCGGACGTCGGCGAATAAATTACTTATGAAAACGAAGAACCGATAAACTAAAAACTATTATTGCCGAAAAATGGCTCAACATGAGTAGTGTTACCAAATATTTATTATTGATCTATTGGATAGTAATTGATAATTTTCCAAATCGCCAAATTTTGATTAGATAATTTACAATTTAGTTTTTAGTTCATCATAAATAGATTTATATTCGCAGATGATATAAATCAATTTATTTCATGCGGCCATATCTTTTTTCACAATAGTAACACATCCGGTAAAAATACCTGACGGGAAACGTTGCCGATTTCGCTAGAAAACTACCCAAGGTTTTTGCCCTCTCACAAGGCCAATATGTCACATTTTATATATTGAGTTAGTCAACGCACACGTATTAAATAATGAATTTCCAGTCGAGGTTTAGAAATCATTTGTAATATTACCTATCGACCACTCACGAAATCATACACATGAGCCTAATACAGTTAAATGTACGAGCAGGTATTGAGATACATACTCCCGTTAGATCCCGGCATCATCGATCTAGTGTAAACTTGAGTATGTAATATCCAGTGTTCCTCTAAATGGTCGTTATTTATATTCATATTTATTTTGCTCGGCTTTACTCCCGAATGAATTTTCCCTGAGGACGACAGAAAATAAGGGATCCAGGCAGACTCCTCTTATTTTAATACAGAACTGAAACCGCGCAGTATGGAAAACGCGGAAAGAGCGTTTTCATCTTGTTACGAGGAACAAATGGAGGTGTATATAATTTCCCCTTGATTCCTGGTGTTTTCATTCTCAGGGTTTCTGTAAAACGAATATTCCCCACTGGAAAACTCTGCAGGTCGACTTTATCCTCAGACATGTCAACGGTGAAAAACTAATATCGAGACACAGCTGGCGAAAACTACATTTTGCGATCGCAGTAAAAATTGGAATTGGTCTAGAGTTATCTTCGCGTCGCAGTCCTTTATATCGAAGCCGATCGAAGGATTGAGATGGAGTTATATCCACTACGAATTAAACGCTTATAAACCTACGAATTAAAGACTCGTTATTTATAATTCAGTCGTGAAAAGTCCTTATATAATAAAATTACACACAAATTTTTGCTTTTACAAATGTTTCTTAGGGAGAAAGAGAGTTAGGTTCAACTTTCTGAATTAAACCCGCTGATACTTGACAGAAAAACTTATAATTGCTGAAAAATAAATTCATTTTTATTCATTAATTATTATCTCATTTCATATAGTCGACCATATCATTTTGTCATAAGACTGGGAGGAAATATTTTAATTAATGATCAACATTTTTAGAATTTTCCTAAAGGCAACCCCCTTGAAAAATTAAGCATAATTAAGAGGTTTCTTGAATTCCAAGAAACTAAGAAATTATCAAGTTATGACCAGAAAAGATTTAAGTATTTATTAGCGCTTAGATCCAAGCGGATAATTGGGAAAGGAGATATTGAAAAGACTCTTGTCTCCTTCTATATTTCATCAGCGGACGCAAAAGCCCTATAGTTCAACTCGTTAAGAGCAAACTTGTTTCAAGTAATTAAGTCCCCTTGTGTCTGCCTTTCAAGTTGTTTCGTCGAAAAATATAAATTTAAAGGCGGAAATTTCTCAAGATGAGTTAATAGAACGTTTATTCACTTTCGAACAAGGGGATATGAAATTATTATTAAACTGAGTTTGAGTTGTTTTTTCATGGCGACAGCGCTCGTTATCTGAAGGTCTTTTTATTCAACCAGTTCTGAAACTAACATATTCCATTTGGGCCCTTTATTACGCAGTTTTAATTTGACTTCCCTGAAAGTACACAATTCAGTGCCCACTTAGTAAAAATTGACGTATTTTTCTGCTAGTCCTTTAAAGTAAAACATTTTTAACTTCAATAACTGGGGTAACATCCATTACTCCATTTTAGAAGATAATGGGGTCCCAATTTTTTAATTGGACAGAAAACAGTGAGTCTGCCTTAATATATTCTGATTGCATTTGTTTCATTTAGTCCAATGGAATTGTATTTAATCATAGAACTCAAAGTATTTTTGAATTCTTTTTATGTTATAAATACAATTTCACTCTTCAGTGGTAACATAAAATGCAAAAAAAACGAAGTTACCGTTTAATACTGTTTACGTTTTCCTGAATTAGCACGCGAAAACATGCCATATAAAAAAAACTTTTTTTATATGGCAATATGAATCTCCCTAAGACTGATTTCTCACAGAATCCTACAACAAAAATACTGTTACCAAATTATGAAATTAACACATTTGATAATTGTACTCTTTCCCTGAGCATTTCATCCCGTGTGGGTTTATTACAAACGGAAGAAAGGCAGTTATCTGTGATGTGTGTATTTTCGATCTCTGTTGGTAGGCAATTTGGCGATAACGTTTCGCCGTCTCGATTACACGGGACCGAGACTCAATTAGGTCGCGACTGGGGCTCGTATTCGAGTTGTATAACACGCGAGGATGCCCATGCAGCTCTATCGATATTACTGTCAATCGATACGGGTGCATCAATTCCTGTTCTACTTCAAAGGGCGAACGTAAATTATTTTCCAACCCCATAGAAAATAGGCCCAAGTAATTACGCGTACTTAAAGTGTGGTTGTATATTCTGATGCACAATAGAACAAAAGATCATTACGTTTAAATTATTCAACAGCTTCAATAACTCATTGAGGAATACGACAGAATAAAATAATAGGAATACAAAATTAATTTATTTTATTTTTTTGGGGCATCTATTTGTAACTTTGAATTCATATTGGTAGGTCAACATAGTTATTGCTTTATTCCAGCACATAATCAAATAATCATAATTTTGATTCAGTCAAAATATTGACGATACTATATATTTGGTTCTTATGAATTGATTTTCAGTGTATCCATAATCCATGTAACTTACGCAAAAGTTTAGCCGGCCTATGACTACCTTCATACAGTCATATTTTTTGTTACGTCTTACAAAAAGAGGCGATTTTATTGTTTCCTGTTATTCAATGTTCTCGGAACCCAAAATGTAACGCCAATCGAACCAAACCGGCGGAATCAAATTGTAATTAGAAACGCCGACAACTCGGGGACCTAATTGGCAAGTTCTTATCTATCACGTCCGAGGCTACTTGAGAAGTTAACTGACTGGATGATGAAATGCGACCGGGCGTGAATTAACGCCGGCCGGCCCCGGGGGAACGGTACGATTAGGGGCCGAGTGCAGCTAATGGGTTAGGAGTGGCGGTATGCACTCCGGCCGTTACATGATATAAGGCCGCCGTGTACCGCACCGATCGGAGTACACGATAATCACCCTCCTCGATGTGCATGCTCTCATGCTCGCGGCGGCATTAAACCCGACCCCTTTCCCAACAAGCCGCTCCTCAATCTATCATCCGAGCGGACAGTTCTACTGTCAGGCTTAGGTATCAATAGGCTACTCCCTGAACAACCCTTGCTTCCGGTGGAAAAACACAACATTGATGATTCTCCATTGGTATTTTCAACAATTTCGAGTCATTATAATTATTTGTCAAGTTACAAAGTGAATTTTTCGATTAGTCAGGATTTTGATGAAATGGAAGGGGAAATAAAGATTTTAATTGGACTCAAATGGTGGTTCGTATCCATCCTTTTACCGTAGATTTCGTTTGTTTCCTCTCGCTGGTTTGGTCTTCGGGAACCGGTTCGGACTAGCGGTGATAGTCACTTCTGGCACTTTGGATGTTTTTTGGACATCCTCGCTGCACTGTCACTCTCACTTGTACTTGACAGAAACACAGGAAATCTACGGTACTGCAACCCCTCGCAGACCACGAAACATGTATACCTCCTTTTACCTTCGGCTTCCAATAATCCAATAGAGGAATTTATGCGATTGGAATCTTAAATAAATTATACATGATAAATATAAATCTATTAGGGGGAACGATATTCATCCGTTACTTAATGTTCCCACCCCGCCAAATATCGCATGGCATTAAACAAAGGGAAAAAATAACGGTAGAAATGGTCTACGGTAAAATGATTGGGACAAAAATGACGGCGTTTCTGTTATGCCAGTGTCAGATAGTGTTCGGGAACGGTATAGGGAATGTTTGGACCCGGCCTAGGTGAAAGGGACAAGGGACGAAGAAAGGGTTCACCTGAAGCCAGCCGATAAGACCCCCCCCCGCTGTAACCCACAACAGCTTTGTTCGAAAATAAACAACTTTTTAAATGGCACAAATCATTTTTCTACGACATTATCAACCCCCAGTTGTTTTCTTTTAATCATGTTTTTTCCTGTTTATTTTTAATTACAACATGCGACCGTGAATGCAGAAGGTCAGGACCGCTAATTGGCAACCGTTATTATTTACAGACATATGTCGGGGGAATATACATTTTTTCGTATTAATTTGCGTATGAGTTCTGTAAAAATGAGCCAACTCCCATTTTTTTCCTATTTGCCGGAAGATTATTTTTAATGGGCATCTATTACATTACATGACTCGTACAAATAATATATATAATATAACTCTCTAAAATGGTAATATATCTTTCTAGATATACGATATAATCTTAAATTAATATATTGTCATCGTAATATTAGTTTTTTTACGATAGAGTCATTTAAAACCTGAATTCGAATAACGCAAGGAAGTCATTGTTATTATTATGTTTCTGGAGAAACGTAGGTAGAGGAGTTTATTTGATTTATTGAAATGTTACCGGTCAGAAGTAATGTCCCTTTTCATTGGACTTTTAAATTCTAGGATTTAATTGCTCTCTCGTACTGCTATAGTTTCGTTCCTCTTGTTGGAATTATCGAACAATTTTCGAGTAGCGGAGGCAGGTCTATTATGTATCCGGAGTGTAGTAGCGCACCCTGGAATCCCAGATAATGTTTACACGTTGGGGCGAACACTAGGGTTGTAGCCGGTGGCCCTGCAGAGGGCCCTATTGGCCCCTGTCGGCCTCAACTTTAATTAACCCGCAGACCGCCCGTGGGATTCCACAGTCGGGTCCACACTCGGGGCCCTTGCAGCGCTCCCCCCGCGTCCCCTCCTGTCACTTTGTTATTGCGTTTGCTGCCCTACCTCCCCAAAAGTATCCGACAGGCGTTTACACTCGCATTCGAATTTGCCTCTCGTTACCGCACTGGGAGTAATGAGAAATTCGCAATTAGACAGACTTGCTGGTTGGCTTATGTCCTACCGCTTCACTTCTTAGCCATATCTATGTTATATTTATCGTCGTCCATTACGGCGTGAATATTTTTGAATTGTGTGTCGCCGTTATTCCAGATTAATTCTTAATTAATTAAAACTTAAGAATCCGCCGCCGGTCTCCAAATCCAGGTAATCGCCTTTCCGCAAAGCTCAGTTTACAGAATGAGCTAAACCGAGAAAGGAGGAGTCCAACTCCTTAATCAGTTTCTCCTTATACTTTGCCGCAATCGCAAATGTGAATTCATTACGGCTGGATCTCAAATAACCAGTTAAAGGGCAGACAAAAGGCCATCGCTACCGTTACAACTGGAGAGATAACGTGGAAATTATTGACAAGCTAAAGTCTCTTGTGATTAGGTCTAGCATAACTCAGGAGGAACCGGTCTCGGAAACTTTCCTTTAGCATAGATAAACGCTAAATTCTTGTAGGAATCGATTGTAAAACTAATTAACGCAAGCGGTCCCAGACTTGTTCAGCGCTATTTACAAAGAAATGTCTACATTATGTCACTCCCCCACCCTGTAACTTGGGGGAAACGTAGCTATGAAAAATTAAAACGGTGAAAGTCAATCACCGGTCAATGGACCAACCTAGATACATCTACCCGTGAGTGTAAATAATATATAATCCGCAATAATGTATAAGTTAATGTATAAATCAGGAAACATTAAACATGGTTGCGCAATTTTCCCTGTTGATTATAACCAAATTTTACAAAGAATTTTCTACCAGTATACAGGAATTAGGTTACGGGACTATCTCAGTCTGTAATGATTATTCTGGAAGCTTAATGGAAGGGATCTGGAAGAGTAATTAAACAAACGTATTCGTTACTATTTGTTATAATAGAGGGATGAAAATAGTAATGTCTGAGTATTAATGGGGGAATCTTTGGGGTTGTGCAAGTGGTCATTTTCGCGCTGAATTTCGGTTTATACCCTTCCGTGGGTGTATCGAGGACATGTTTGACGCTGCTACGGAGTCGCGGCCAAAGAGTTGGACTGTTCGAGAGTTCGATCGGCGGCCTTAGTATTAACACGAAACAGTCAGAAAAACAGGTCGTAAAATAAAATATACAGCGGCCCCGGAACAGGGGCAAGGACTCTTTTCTTGCGACCGAAGGTGGGGAAACCTATCGTAGCCTCCCCGTCCGTAGCTCGATATTACAAGGGGAAACGCGTTAATATTTATGGCCGCCTGCATCGACGCTGCCCCTTATTTACACTCGCACTTCAGTCGACAGGTCTAACCCTCTCATCGTACGGGTCTATTCCCTGTCAAAAACGAAGACAAGAAGTTGGCATCATTATGACATTTAGACTTGATATAGGGACATTCTGAATTAATATCGATGGAAATAGGCGATATTATTCAGAGTCCAAATGCATTTTCGTACAAAATTCACAAACACAATTGCATATTTTAAGTGGTAGATCTACGAGAATTAATGCACCAGAAACGCGATGATTGATGATAGACCATCGTACCTTTGTTATAAAACAATGTTTTAAATTCCTTTTCACTAATATTGTTGCCCTTATACAACAAATTTACAGGAGCATTATCAGGAATTAAAATGTTGTTACAAAACATGGTGTCAGATCGGAAAATTATATATTGCCTGCCTTCTGCCAATAGCTTCCGAAAGAACTTTCTTAGATTTATACTTTTTAGAAGATTTTGTACTTTATTGGCCTACAAAAGAAATATTTCTATTCCTCACTGAAAATACGATTTTCCTCCTAAATTAGACATACAGAAATGTACGTTTAATTTATAAATATTAATTATATTCTGCGATTACATGATTTTTTTATTTTGCAGGTGAGTTCCACATCCGCTCTTTCTTCTGTTGTCGCATCATTCCTGTTCTTGTCGGTAAGTTCTGCATCCGGTTCTTTATACCACTTATTTACTGGGTTGGCATACTAAATTAAAATATCGGAATTTTTAATTCTAATTTTTCTCCTTCTTATAAATCTAGTTTGCATATTTTAAATGACTCTCTATTACACAATCGGGATCCTCATTATCGAAGCGATAATCGTATTGAAATCTTATTCAATAAAATAATTGAAAAAAAATATCGAAAATATTTTCGACGTCAAAATAAAATTTCTGGTATGAAATAAAAACTGGTACGGAATATACAGTGAGAGACATATCTATCGTTTAGTATGTTAGGCCCGCCAAGTATTGGCACGCTCTTCCCAATCGATTGTATCTCGTTTTCATTCTGGTCACATCTGTCGTCGGGCTTTTTCAACGGCTGGTTGGTGCGAAAACTCGGTAATTGAATCCGGACATTTTTCCCTCCGGGTCCTCCTTCTATGGCGGTCCAACGCCGATCCGGAATCCGCTTTAAAGTGTCTCAGGCTAAGTCGAAGAAAGCGAGCCTGAGTTATAAATCTCTTTCCCGGTAAGCCCGAGGCGCTCTGCGTTTCTGTAACCATTTTCCGATCCGTTAGTCCTGAATTCGGCTCCGACCTCAGCCATCCGCTTCACCCCCTCACCCCAATTGAATTTTCCGCTTAATTGGAAGTTGGCCGCGCTAAGTACTCGGTTTTAATGTTCCACAAGACTTAATCGCTTTAAGTTATTAGAATGAAACTCATTATCCACTACCCTACAGCGATCCATTAACTAAACAAATAACCTCTTTATATAAGTAAAGTTTACCCCCCACATTATATAACATATGAGGATTTGAAAGAATTCGCTTGTTCGATGATTTTTTCCAAAGCTTCTTAGTTTGCATAATCATGATTGTTTTCCAGAAGCTTCTAGTACAATCACCTCATCACCAACCTAATTTCTGCCTCAACTCTTATTTCGTGATATCCAATTTTTGGCATTTCGTTATCCGTATTATAATTGAAGCAAATAAAGTAGTGTTTATTAACAACAAATCTCCGAATAAGCATGACGACGGTTTACAACTTTAGGTTCGTTTAATACAAATAAGTGAAATTACAGAAAAGGAGAAATTTATCGCCCATAACGCGTCGCTACATGAGTATTTTCATTTAAAAATGATTCAGAATCTGAGATGAAACCATCTGATTATAAATACGTGCCGGGATAGCCAGCTCAACGCGTTTCATTGAAGTTGTACCGTATTCTCTGACCGAATAAATTCCAGGGAGGATCCTCCTCCCCCTACGTAGTGCAGGCGACGCGGCCGCCTATTAAAATTTTAAAGGATCCTTTTGACCCTTTCAGAGCCCCCCGGGAGGTTAATTTAAACTGTACAAAAGTGTCGGGCTGGTTCACAGGTAAAGGGAGACTCAGAAGCTTCTGAATCCCGGGCCCCCGCGTCAGGGGGCGGGGGATAGAGATCCCACAAGCGGTCGCATTATTCTCGGGGCCCGTTTTGAATTTCTCATGAGTCTAGGGCGCGGGAAGACGTAGAAAATGGGCCGGGACGAGAGACGGACTCTCAAGGATTAGACCAACACTAGACCCCTTTTGTTCTGACACTCCCTCTAGACTAAAGGGCACAAGAATGGTCCACTTATAGTTCACGTTTTCGAACCTCTCCCTCGGCGCCCCCACTTCCGATTCCATTCAGTGAACCCTGTTAGACAGAATATTTTCGTTCTTTAAATGCAATTGCACAAATGTCGTGTGCGATTTTCTGTCTCCATCGTCCACTTAGGCCATCTTCACGCTAGGGTCGGATCCTCTCGCTATCGAGAGTAGAGAGTATTATCATTGTTGTTCCCCACTCGAAGCTTTGGTTCTGTGTCAGATCGGTGTCAACTTCTCGTCGGTAGCATTCCGTCAATAAATTAATGAGCTTCTAGTAATGTTAGACCTTTTCGGTTTCTAGATCGAAACCACAGTTTGGAAACATTTGCAATGCCTGTCAGTATATATGAACTAAAAGCTTAATGTCGGGATATCCACCTATAGTGGACATTAATTAAATTCCCCTGACACATTTAAATCTACCACGATAGCTTAACCGAGTTCGGCTGCATTAGTCCTCTTGTCAGTGGGTTAATGAGTCACTTAGCATGATTACCAGCGGGGAATCCTCTCTGCGCCCTACAGGTCACCATCAGAGACACACGTTCACGATAATAAACGAGTATTCCAAATCATTTAAATGTAGTTGACCGGAAGTTTCGTTCAAAGATGTCTCCTATATTCAACTTTAAAATAAAGCACGGTTTAATATCTACAGTAATTACAATAATTTCAGATTTCCTAGATTGGCACAAGTGGGGCGCACTGTAACTTCCGGACATGTTTTACGGTATTAATTATTGAAGTCCCGAGATTAAGTCAATTTCTAGTGACAACATTGAAAATCCCCGTCTCAGGCGGTAGAAGAAAGACAGAAAGAAAGTCCGAAAATCCGGGGACATGGACAAGAGGCAAGGATTAAACCGACACTCCGTCTCGGAGTGAAAGGTCGAAGAATGGACCATTAAATACAAAATAAGCTTACTGGCTAAGCTGTATTGACTTTCCGAGGGAAGATTACACTGGGACTTCTCGAATGGGAATTCTATTAACACTGTTCTTCTGATTGTAAAAAGGCCGACTTTAAGCTGTAGAATGTGGAATTAACTGATTTAACAGAAATAACTGAGACTAAGTGAAGAGCAAAGGGTCACGTTTACCCAGGGCTCGCGGCTTATTATTTTACTTATTATTTAACTTACTATTTACTAACTTATTTTACTTTTAACTAGTAACGCTGATTCGTGTATATATGAAAATGCCGAATTTAACATTCAGCACTGTAGCTCTATGTCGGTGACTCGTTATTGAACTGAAAATATATAAATTTAGCTGAGCTTAAAAACTTTCGGTATTTATAGATAGCGTGTTGGTCACTTGTAAATATATGAAATTATCCAGTTTATTCGAGTGGATTATTTGAATGTTCACTTTCCTGATAATATATTAATGGAATGTCTTTGCCATTTGGAGGATAAAAAATTCTGGTACGGGGAATTGCCAACAGCCCCGAAACATCAGTGAGACACGACAGTTGGTTTCGGTTTATCGGGAGAACTTTCGGCCTGCCTCCCACATGCCCCGGGTGTCCCATTTCCACTTCCAGTATATCACCGGCTCTTTTACCACTTAGATCCTCGTATCATCCGTCCAGGACAGTTTCCCGGGCCGACGGGAAAAGTTTTTCCGGCGGAAGTTATTTAATTTAGGGCCGGGTGAACGCTCCAGGGCGTTTAACGGCAGCATCTCCGACCGGCCTCTCCGTCAAAGCGAAGTAACCTTTGAGTTAGCCACGTAGCGTTTTCCACATTCTTTTCTTATTCGGTTTATCAGTTCTAGGTTCTAGGATTTGATTTAACAGAAGAGGCGCGACCTGGGAACGTAATTGTAGAACCACTTGCTAAAACCATAGCTTTTCTGTGTGGTATCGTAATAATCGTAATTCGGAAATTGAAGCTGCAGTCTTGGACCACTAAGATTATCTAATTTAGTTATTATCTAAGGTTAGGATTAATTATAATTTCTATTGATAAAGTCGTCATGTGGTTTGGGCCCGCCGGGGTTCAGTATTGAACCTGAGCGAATGCAAATAATCACCGATTAATTGTCCCTAGGGGAGGGTTTGGCCTGTGGGGAAACGGGGGTGGGTCCAAATTGAAGGAATTCACCGCACATCTACTCGAAAATTGAACGCGTCTGACAGGAAACCGATTGGATTGTGTTCAACGCCCAATAGAAGAAATGGGCCAGATCTAAACACACCCCCATTACCTTAGCAACCAGTTCAGTACCACTAAATTCGTTCCACGGGTGGATCGTAACTTAGTTCATTAATGGTAATATTATTGAAATTCTTATATCGATTTTTTCATAGCAGTCATGGTTTAATCAAAGATCCGGCAAAATTCTGTGCATTAATAAGGAACATAGGCTGTATACAGTAGAGGAAAATATAAAAAAAAGTTGATTGAATTACGGATAATTCAGTTATAAAGAACCGAAAAAAAACTAGATGGGGAACCTCCCGGGGGAAAGGTCAGATAAGTGTCGGTTGAAACTGAGCTCTCTCTCAACTTCAGAAAAGTTTTGCACTCAAGTTTTTGAAAACTGGAATAGAAGGGCCCTGTCTACTCCTCTCTCTCGCTCTAGTAGGCAGTTCCGTTTCCCCCACTTCTATTAGTGTACTAGGGCGGGGTCGCCATGGAAACACCACACTAAAACAGAGCGAAGGGATGGAGGAAGGGGGAGGGCTCTCGCACGCACAAGCGTCCTCACTCTCTGACACGGGGGGCGCACGAACCTTGAGTGAGGGGCTCGGCAAACCGTGAAATAACGCTTTAATTTCAACCCCGTAATTCCTTTTCTCGGCCCCGACATTCCCTCCTGCAGTTTGCCCTGTAGGGAAACTAGTATAAACAATCTTCAATTTTGTCTCTTCCCACTAACTGCTTCGTGACATTCGCACGATAAATAAAACATGAATACAAAAGCGATATGGGTATAGAGGAAACGAATTATTTCATTGGGTACCGAATTGGAGCAATTTCACCAATTATAATTTCACTTAATATCTGGTTTCAACTTTATTCCGTCTTTAGAAGAATTCTGTTAGTATACATTTTAGTAAAATGAAGTTGTGGACATTTTTATATGTCATGGATGACCCCAGTGCTAAGTATTTACATAAAATTTATTTAATTTTCAAAGTCCGCCAGTTAACCTAAAATACTTAGGTTAGTATGTTCCCATAGATATTGTGTTGTGATGTCTAAATAACTATTAGTTTGTTTCCCATTAATTCAGTGGCCTTATCGTTAGTAAATCGAGGTTAAACGCTGGAATTCTTAGAAGAGTCCATTATGCGAATTATGCAGATGATGAATCGCCCTGCATATACAGGGAAGGAAGATTACCGGGAAACGGGCCATAATGCAGGTCCAAATATTTGTTCTGAAACGTTCGAGACTTGTAGAACACCGTCGTGCATTATTAACAGCCGGTTATCTACGTGGGATAATAGGCCATCTCCCGGTATGGTATTAACCCAGATACAGGAGTATATACGGGGCTGTTCGTTCGAAGTACAGTAACAGGTATGGATTACGGTAACGATATTATTAATTACGGTTATTAGTTGTCGCCGATTAACCGTGTCGATTTGCCCGTCGATATGATCCGTATCATATTTTCAGATCGATTGAAATTCAACCCTTTCAATAACGGTGTTCGCGGTGGAAAAAAATTTCGAAAAACGAACTTAAATGTAATTACATTAGCTTTTTGTAACGTTTGTGTAGGTTGTGTTCATAGGTAATGATGTTACCTGTAAAGGTAAAAATACCTTATAATATTTCAACAGAATGCTTTTGACGAATACCTTTTGCGAAGAGACTAGAACTTTGTTTCAGAGCCAAAGAAAACTGAGGGGGGAGGGAGAAAAAATCGTACCTTCAATCTTCATTGAAGATATCATACTATGATATCTTCAATTATCATAGTATTTTATTTTCTCACAACTGGTTTAATGAATTCTTACTGTTTTACAACGGCCGTTGTTCGTGCTCTAAGAGGGAAGGGTTAAAGCTTACGTTGGTCATAGGATATCGATCAATGAGTCGACTGGGTCACTAGGAAGGGTACACGCCGGGTAACAACATAGCGCCAAGCCTAGACAACGTCCCAACGGTGGCCGGCATGAAGTAATCACTTAGGTCCTGTCAGCCCGTTCGTATAAAAATAACTTATAAGTTCAATAGTTTTTCTTTTTCTTAACCTTAGTATTTTCATCGTATGATTAGTGATCTGCTGTTGGAGTGCATATGTGCCAATAATTATGAAAGTGGTCTAAGTCAATTCAAACTTTAAATACAACATTTTCATATGAAATTCACACAAAATTTCATATTCATAGTCAACTTAATTGAGACTAATAAAATTCTAAATTAAAATGTTGCATAATATAAAAATATTTGTTAATTTATTCGAAAGCAATTCATTAAATATCTCGAAACCAGAAATATATGACTTAGACCACTTTCATAATTATGGGCACATATGACATAGCCCACAGTTTTTTTTTCAATGTCCGTCTTCATGGCTGTCAATATGTAGGTTTATATAAAAGGAAATTTAATATTAATGCTTACTAATTAATTCATTGAGTGAATAGTTTGGCGCTCGTGATGGGAACTGCGTGTGTATCGGCCGAAGTCGTACGCTTGGAAACCAGGCTCGGGGGGTGGAAAAACAGGGGTTGACCGTTTACTTTTGGAAACGGGACGGCGAACGTCAGAGAGTTTTTCGGTGTGTTGTTTTAAAACGAAACGGGGAGATGTAGCGGCGATAAGTCGGCGGAATGACAGGGCGGACAGGCGGACATATTGCCGGCCGCTGTCCGAAACAAAAACTCCCCGCTCTCTTGATTATACGCCCAATCGTTCTAGACCGACATCCGAGGCGACGGGGGAGGAGGGGTACGGTAGGTCGTTCAACCCAAACAATCCATAGCCACAGAATTCTATTTCCCTGCTTCCATGAGTCACTTTGACCCTTCCATGAAATCGACAAAAAATTACGAATGAATAACTTTAACCTGATACGAGTATAAGGAGTGGAATAATTTTGATACTCCTTGACACTTGAAACCTATTGATACTCTAATAAGGTTTACTTAAAATTTAGAGGCTTACAAAATTTGTTCTCTGCTGTAGGGATTGTAGGTCTATTTTTTAACTTTCAAATTCTATTTTTTAGCAATTGTAGTAACAATGACCAATTAACCCATTTATTTAATTACAACTCACATTAAACCTTGTTTTCGAATTTGGGGGGGGGGGAAGGAGAGTGTTTGGCAATGTTTAACGTTTAATGTCCACATTCTGTAAAGAGGACTGTAGTTATTCAGACCTATTCATTTTAGTCCAAATTTGCAAGTATCGATTCTCGCGGCGGGGGGGGGGGTACTCGTTTCAATCATTCGTACAAACCGTAATATAAATGGACGGAATACTGGCTTTTTTCATTATTCGCGTTTTTTTTCATGAAAATTGCCTGGCAGCAAAACGTATATTATTTTTGTTTTTTGGCCTCGAGTTTATAGTAAAGGCGGTGTAATATAGATTTCTGAAATTTCTCTGACGTACAACGGCAATCTTGCTTTTACGTAAAACTAGAGCGGTATTCGGCATTTACCATGACATTTACCCGACTTTGAAAGCATCATGAACGGTCCACCAGAGTTGACCGTTTGGATGCAACATGTTAAATTCCATCGTTCCATTTTTTCGGCCGGATTTATAAAACAAAATTGTCGGTTTGATTTTGGAGTAGCTTAAGTGGGGACGCTGTCGGGGACAGGCTCCGGATTTCAAATTGGAACTGTCAGATCCAACCCGGCTAATAAACCGACTTCGCCGGATGGGCGATAAGCCCGAAACCGATTAGGCGCCGAACATGGCGAGCGGAGTCGGAAAATTGCAGCGGTAAATAGTAAATAGAACGCACGCTTGTTGTCGCCATCATTTCATTGTAAACGTAGCAGATTATAAAGCTAACGAGATTCTGTTCCCAGAATAGAGAGATATAGTGGTTATAAATTTCAAATTAAATATTTGAAAATGAAGCATATTACTGATGAGACATTGCAGAGCCCCTGTAGGCAGATACCGTAGGACGATACGAGTTATCCTCGAGCTACCGTGAGGCGTATTTGAATGTCTTTTTGGTGTTTACTCTGGTTTTGACATCTGATTATTATTGTTTACCTGCTTTCATTACTGCGAAATGTAGCAAGAACATCAAATTATAGCATCAATCAACAATGCTAGTTATTTTATACGGATGATAGAAGCCACAGACATAAAACGAAAACATATGTAATGATGTATTGTGTAATTTTAGTAAATACTCCTGACACCCTAAACGTTCCAAACGTTATAATAAATAAAATTTTAAAAAAAGTGGAAAAACATTCCCTTATAGTATAACGGTTTATATTCTTAAAATAATTACAGATGTAAATGCGATCATAAATTATTTAGACCTTGAAGTAAAAAATGGAACTCATAGAGTATCAAAGCCCTGTATTTGAAATTGATGCCCCCCTTTCCAAATTAATGCTCGGACATAGATTCCTATTTCTAAAAACCGTTATTTATTGGCATTTCGCTACATGTATGGAAAGTGGGAAATTAATTCCAGTTGCTAAATGAATTTTCGTTCAGATGCTAATTGGAATTGATCACGAGAGGAAATCGAAAACTCCAGTACACGCACTAGAATAATGTATAAGTGAGGAAACAGTTCTTCGCCCTTTAAATGTTCTTTGTCTTTGTATTTTTAGCTTAGGGGACTGGAAACAGTACATCAAAAGATCAGTGATATTCTAAACTGAATGGTTTAATGTGTATTTAATAAACTATACTGAAAAGAAATGTAATATTTGTTAATAAAACCATATTGTTATTGTTTGTTTGCGATTCCGGGTTTATGTTACATTGGGAAGTTCTCATAGGAAGGAAACTTCGACTCGCTTACTAATAGAGTACCTTGAATTAATTTTAATTAATTCTATGCCACACTGCTAAGAGCCAACACTCCGATCTAAAGTGTAATATTCATAGTCGAAGTAATTTTCCCCGAAAGTAAACATTGAGTTTGCTTCATTACAAGTTGCTTTGATATTCCCTCGAGTTCAACTTTTTGAGTGTGAAAATTTGCATAAGTGTTTTACGACGCACTAATTACTAATGCTGGTACGATATAATTTGTAAACACATATTTTCTCCCTTATCTGTTTTTATCTCCTTTCTCTTTCTGTCCCTTATAATTGATCTGCACGAATTAGTCATTATTGTACTAACCATACAAACTGATTAATTACAAATATTTAAAATTATAACAAACTCAAACAGAATACTCTAAAATATATTTTATTTTATTGGTGAGCCATAAATCAACGTCTGAAATAGTGTTTGCGGTTTTAGTATTCCCCCAACTTCCTTGTATAATTAAACAACAGCAAGTAAATCTCTCACTTCACAAGAGATAATATCTTAAAATTGTTGTTCTCGGAAATGTTCTAACGCTCAAATATGTATTTCTAATTTGCAAGTATAAAATTCATTTGGCTAACTTATTACATTTCTTCAAGAAGGTTCATAATTGGAGATAAACTTTGGTTGAGTCCTGCATAACTCAGACGACGAGAACTTTCCGCGCTGAATGGGGTGGCCGCCGGTCACAATGACAGGCTAATGGGGCAATTGAAAATATGAATTTATTATGAGTTGATCTTAAATAAATCTGAAACTCCAGTAACACAATTTCGTATGGACAGGCCGTGGAGAATTTCAAAAATTACAAGCCTCGAATTAATGCCCCCGTGCAGAAACCCAGCAATTTCTAATTATAAATCTCTTCCCCTTTACAATATGTCACTGTCGGGACAAAGTTTAAACTGATTTTAACCTGTAGCTCTTTGCGGAATTCAACCCCAAACTGTATTTAACCCTTATATCTCCCGAATTTATATATTTCACTTCGGTCCGAGACTCGCCGACCACCGAAATTATATTCGAGTCGGGTCACGGAAGAGCTCCTTCCTCCTGCAGATAGGGCCAGAGATATACACGGCCCCGCTGGAATTAGTGTATTTCGTATTTTTAAGGCTGCCAGTATAAGCGATTAGTCCGCTAAAAGAGTCCGTTTTATTTTTCTTCTCGAGACTGGAATTTTTAATTATTAATCAACGTCTTCAACGCCAACCGAATTAAGGACACGGAATGTGAATTTTTAAAACGGTTTGATATAAAAAACTAATTCAAAAGAAGTTAAATTCTCAGATTGAAAATTTCTCCGTTATTTAATTGTTTAATATATATGACGATTTTTTTAGTATTTATTGTTAATAAATAACAGTCGATATTACTGAATATACCAATTGCACAATAAATGGTGGCTCAATTTCAATCTTCAACATAAAGATTCTCAAGGAGCATCATAACCTCATATTTGAATGATTTTATTTCGAGTATTTTTCTCATTATAACTGAAAACTGAATCTTAGATAGATTTTAGGAATAAAACTATTATTGGAATTATTTTTGTGTTATAGCATTATCTCGTTTTAACTATGTTGTTTAACGGGTTCTTATTCCGAGGGGCAAGATCTAGTCGTACAGTCGATTATCTATGGAATTTGATATTTGAATTATTTATTACAATGATACTATTCCTTTTTATGTCTGTCAATGTAAATTATGCCTAATGTAGTTAAAATAAAAGTTGATCACAATTTTACCGTACTTTGTCGTCGTTAAAGTTATTCCTTAAATTAACAGCGCGGACCCAAATTTTCTGTAAGGCCGAACGCGCTATTAAATTAGGAAAATGTATACCCAACAACAGATAAAGCTCCACAGAATTCCCAACTGGGTCATCCGGTGGCCGGATCAGATATGGCCGGGGTTTTAAAAAATAATTTTCAGAGAAATTATAAAATTTCGCGGCTCGGAATTCGGTCAATCCCCGGCAATTTAGCAGCTACCCGGGAGGGGGGGGGCGCAACTTTACACGTTCGACTTTAAAACGTCCCTTATCGATAAGAAATCCTTAAAACGCGGACAGCGATAGGGCGAAATTCCGGGTTTTCGTCACGAATCCATTCGCTGGATAAAGTGGCGCGCGGAGAGATTTCAAGTCACGCGCGTATAAAATTTGGCAAATATTTCTTATAACTATAAAATTTCATGTGTCCTCCCGGCTGCAAATTTTTTTCCTCTCTCTTTTATTGCAACTGTACAAAAAAGGATACAATAAGCAACATTGATACAAGCACTAACTACAATGGACAACAATGGAGGAGGTTTCCCCCCCATTTTTTATATTACTTTTTAATTTTTTACTTTTATTTTTTAACATGTAGGTCGCGTGGCCGCTTCCTTTTCAGGCGTCTGTAAGGAACATTTGGGATGTCAGCAGATAGTAGGGTTTGGACTAGTGGATTAGGGCGATGATTGAGTCATGACTGGAAATTGCTGTATCGTTGTATCGCCTGGTCTCGGGCAACGGGACTTTAAGATCTGTGGGTAGAGTGAGGTTGGAGACATAGTACGGTGCGTCGGTTATTGTCCTTAATATTTTCGACTGTAAGGTTTGGATTTTGTGGATATTTGTCGGTTTGGCCGAATCCCACAGTTCGAGTCCATATGTCCAGATCGTTTTAGGTATAGTGTTGCACAATAATAATTTGCTGTTTAAGCTTAATTTTGATCTATTGTCTAGTAATCTAAGTAGTAACTTGTATCGTCTGTTAACTTCCAGTCTTTTTAGCTTTTGCCGCAAATTTACTGCATAAAAAGAATTAAACGTTCGACTGTGTGTACACGCACAGGTGATATGTACGGATGCACGCGGCAGAATCGTCATGTCCATCTGTAAAATTCGATTCTATTGCAGTTTGGCGACGAATGTACAGTTATTCAGGAGCGGAGATAATAAATAATGGACGATGAATAATGGAAAATCATACACGGTATCCTGAACACCGTCCGTACGAACTCGGTCATATGTTATTGATCTCACCGATAATAATTTCTGGCTAACGACCTTTGAAAAATGTATTCTCTGTTCGTAGTTTGTGTTATTCATTCCACTCCGTTCGATTTTTCCGACGTACGGCACTTCATATCCTGTCTTCATTAGAATTTATCTGCGTGAACATTATAATAGGAATACATAATTTGATGTGGATAGTAGTAATTTTATTTATGATTTTTTCTGTTACATAATAATTATTACTACATTCCATGCGATCATTGTTACGTAATTTTTTCTTGACGGCGGCCTAGCCATTCATTTGAAGAATGGATACTTATTTTCAGATTGTCAAAGTGTTACAAACATGCTGACTGTTAACATTTTTATAGATAATTAAAAACAAATACAACCTAATCCTTTTTATTAGTAATAGATCAGTTATTTTCCAACATAAATTTTATATGCTACTAAACATGAATTTTCATTAATATTATTCTATTATACTTTCGCCTTTACATTCTATCATTCTAACGAAAGTCAGGTAAAACTAGCATTATAAAATAAATAAATGGCCTTGTAGTTTAAAAAATATATGCTCAATATAAAACAGCATCTTTTATTTTAGAGCGTATTTCTGTTGACAAACAATAAAAGTAAGTAGCGGAGGGTTAAAAATCAATTGGCAATGATCCAATGAATGGTGTTTTTGTGTCGATTATTCTGTTTTCATAAACCGCAATTATTGGCTGGAAGGAGGCGATGGGCGATATAGATCGACCGTGTCCCGCCTGATGTAATTCTGGGTTGATTCATAATTTTTGTTTATGTATGTGTTCCACCGAAAGTCCATGTGTCACGGGCTTTTTTTACAAAGTTCATTGAACCCCACGAAGAATTTTAAAAATTCTTTCTGTAGCAATCTCGTCAGAAGTGAAGCTAAAACAAGGTATGAGCAGATAAAAAGTATACTTGATGAAAATCTCTGAAATCATCCTCCGTATTACGCTTAAGATATTTCGGCTTTCGGCTTCCCCAGCATCAGTAGAATTCTGGCCTCTTGTATAAAGAATATTTTGTGAGGTCCGATAGTGATTTTTAACTGTTCGGACCTTAAGAAATGAATGCATAACTGCGGTTTTTCTACTTTTCCAAAATATCAAAAGTGTGAATTTTTCAATTGATTTAAAACAATAATATGTTAAATTTTTTTAAATTATAGGCAAATTTGCTGAGGTTTTGCTGCTCAATGATATATATTTAATCCATTAAGCAGAATAATTCAAGTTCAAATTGCATAATAAAATTTATTCTGTATCTAATTATAAGTTATATATTTTATTCTGTCAAGGATATATTATTCCAGAATTTCTACTGGAATTATGAAACTAAAATTCATAACGAAGTAAAGTACTTTTATTCTAGTATACCTTTGTAGTGGCAAAGTATTTCTTATATGTACTCTGGCAATAGTTAAGGAAGCATGTAGGTCTTTATTGTGGAAACAGGTGGTCTATATAGGATATTAGTTCAAGTAGAGTTTTTAAAATGGGAACAGATCAAACTGTGTTCGACTGGCATTGAACGATTTGTGGAGCGTGTGACGGCCCTTTGAGAGAGAGAGAGAGAGAGAGAGAGAGAGAGAGAGAGAGAGAGAGAGAGAGAGAGAGAGAGAGGGAGAGAGAGAGAGAGAGAGAGAGAGAGAGAGAGAGAGAGAGAGAGAGAGAGAGAGAGAGAGAGAGAGAGAGAGAGAGAGAGACATTGACCTTTGGTCAGGGCAGCGGTGGCGTAAGAGAGAACACGCAGAGCCCGACATTGTTATTTGATAAATTGTAATGAATCATCTGATATTAAGCACCGTTCAGGAGGCCGGGGCCCCCTTATCGGCGGTATCGCACCGGGGCCAATTTCACGATAATTTTACGCCGGGGGGCGCAACTTTATTGCCTCACTGGGCGCGGGGATTTCACGGCCTTCCTTCAGCCTAGAGGACTCTGTTTTTCAGCTAATATTGCGATTATACAATTCGAAATTATGTTTTATTACGGCGGGAAATTCGTTATGAAAAACGGGAGAAAAAATCCTACGATTTGCCTATGATTTTTTCCCCGCTTTTATCTCTCACATACCAAATGGTATTACATAGGTACCACATGTACCTAATTTAATATTCAGGCCAACCTAGTACATAGTATTGCATGCATTAGTTAGGCAGAACGTTTATAACAGGGGTCGGCAACTCTCCAATTATGGAAATATGCGGTGAGCCACCAAAAACAGAATGAAAGTTGGTATAATATAAATTATTGTTATAATATAAATTCATTTGATTCGTCCAAAAAATTGGGGTCCTCTGTGTCTACCTAGTCCTCTTGGTATCCTTTGTATGTGGTACAAAAAATAATCATCTCTAATAAAAAATCGTCCATCTATTTTAATAATACATACTTACATCTGCTGTACCTTCAAAGGAAGAATCTATTATGTGTTTTTCATCGCGGAGTCAATTTCCCGTAACCCCCCTCCCGTTCCTATTTGTTCTTCTTTCGCCTTCTACTTAATATCCAGACTTGTTTTTGTCAAGCAGGGGCCGGATTCTGACGGTTTGGCCCTCGTTTGCTCACTTTGTTTGGACCCGAGAAAGGGGAGTTTCGCCTCCCGGTTTTGTCTTACTTTCTCCCTCAGCAATATTGGATCCTAGTTTACAAGCTGAGGGGATATGAACCTCCATGAAATTTATCTGTGGGAATACCAATAAAAATACAGTAACGGCCCACTTGAACGTTTTTACCCTCTTCCCCTTTTTATATTCAGCCCAGTTTCGACATTAACCCATTTTGAATTCGTAAAATTGACTAGTGTGACAAATACTTCGATATACGATATGTTCATATACGATGAATTAGTGCCTAATTGATTACTACCATGTACAACGAAAACCATTCATCATTTCTTAGTAAAAAATCTTGACCTGTTTATATACATTTCGTCCTGAATACTTGTATTGTAATTTATACACCCACAAAGCACGGATAAATGGCATTAAGTAATTACTTCCCAAGATTCGCATAATTGTAACGCTAATGTATTAATGATCCCATAAATTCGGTTTAATATTTCGTATATTTAATTATATTGAAAATTTCTTTGGCTCTTACCTTTCGTCAGTAATAGAAATTGACGATTATGATTTAAATGAATTAAATACGCAGGTTTAGCTTCTTCGTTCCGTTTTTACTACGACTATTATTTCACTCTAGGGGCCCGTTAGCACACAAGTCTCAGGCATTGTAGATTCTGGTTCAATTCCATCTCGCAACTTAACGCCGTGCGCCCGATAAGGAGTACAGAGCTAAACATGCAATATTATGGTAGTTGCCGGCTCCCTAGTGGGTAATCGAACTTAAATCTTCCGCATTCGAGTGCCACCGCAACTCGCATTACTACACTCTAACTTCGTGTACTATCGGAATTCCGAAATTCAAAATATGGACAAGCACGGTGATACCAAGCATTGTAATAAATGGTCCGTACGTAGAGTTGAAAAAATAATAAATTTCATTCCAGATAACAAGGTATCAAGCAGTATTTTCTGAATTATATCTAATTATATCATTAAAATTGTTTTCCCTCCTTGTGTCTTAGGTCTTCTGAATAAAAACATCATTTAATAAAGCGGCATGCACACCGTATAAATTCCTTTCACTAAAGCGCTTATTTTTCTTTCAAGGAAACCTAAATTTAGACTTTCCGTGCCCTAAAAAAAATGTAAAAAAAACCGAGAGAGTCCCACGTTTTGAATACTCCGAGGAGATAGTTGGCCTGTAGGAAGACGAAAATTATTTACCTTAGGGCTGAAAAGGGAGGCCTAATTAATTCCACGCCGAAAGCGACTCGGGCCCCGGGAGATCCCTATCGGAAAACGCTGGAGTTCATCGACTCCTTACCAGGGAGAAAAACTCGGAAAATGAACTCTTTGTATTCCGCCGTTTACCTGTTTAAGATACAGGGTTTCCTCATTTTCTTGTCTACTCGGTAACGAAGAGCAAAGCGAAAGCCGCAAATTTTAACTATTTTACGTGTAGTAGCACGCCATACATTTACCACGATTAAGAAAATTTTATTACAGACCACGATAGCAGTTGATTAGTCCAAAAGGTACGTACTTTTCAGATTGTCCTTCAAAGATCGAAAGTCGCTGATAATATGCTTTTGCACTATAATTTTATTTTTCATCTCACGATGCGGGGGGGCACTGAGATCCCAGCGATTTCTCGTACAGGTGAAATGGGGCATCGAAGGTATTTAATATAGTAAAGTATTTGCCAGTCATTTAATGCGATATAATACTGAAACTTGTATGCCTCTGCGCTTATCTTTCATCTGACGACGTTACTTTAACTACCCTAGGGGTACGGTAATAGACATTCCACAAGAGTTTGTACAATGTAGGTCGCTAAGAAATAATGAAAATTAAACTCGGAGTGGCCGACAGGTTTTCTGACCTGGCTGCGGTGGCCCTGAATAGATGCTTATCGGGGAAAGCGGGGCGACGACCGGGCCCCCACCGCCGGGGGGAAAACTCCTGGAAAATGAACGACCGAGCGTCGCCCGGCAAGTCCCGCTCATATGTTAAACTGCTTCGCCATTTGCATAACGCGAACCCCCTCGCGGACTTCGGCCTTTCTCGCGACCGAGCTAAAAAACAACAACAACAAAATATAGGCCCCGTTTCTCTATCCATTTTTCACGAGTTCAGAGAACCGCCGGCCGCCGGGTTGAAGGTCGGCCGCCACTATAAATAAGACGCTCGATTTTGGGCTTAATGGAGTGTTGCATATTCGGAATGACCCATCTGACATGCAAGCCCCATTGTGTTGAGGGGAGGGTGGGGGAGGGGACTTTATCTTGGACAATGACTGATAATAAGGGGTGTAATAAGTTTCTAGATTTGTGGCCGGTTAAATTGGTTGGTGGCCGCTGATTCCATGCTGATGTCATAATACATTTCAATGTCAGATATTACATCTGCTGGCAAATAGTACATCTTCTCTCTACACTTCCTCTCTGAAACTGTAAATGAAATACAGTAGTGAATCACTCATAACGCATGTAAAGGTATAGTTAATGACAGTACTCGAGGACTGACTCTAATACTAGTAATGGTTTAAGTAGGCTCGTAGTAGCTGCTTAAACGAGCAATGACATGAAATTTCCCTTCTCACACTGAGTTACTATTATTTCCATGAAATAAACTTACGTTAATATCGCACGATAGGTGGTTGAAAATATGCAAAACCGTATTATCACAGTAAAAACTAAATAATACGAACAAAATATTTCATTGTACAGGGCTTTATGTTTAAGCCGAAACAGAATTATCACACTGGAATCCCTGAAGCAATCTCCCTGCGTTAACAATTTCTCGCAATATTTGATTTCGCATTACTGGAAATACGAGCCAGTATTTGTTCGAGCTTATGCTCGTTCGGCGTAATAAATTTTCACTAATCGGATTCAGTAAATGTCAATAAATTGTGATCGTAATTAAATAAGCGCGTTATTCCTAACTCAAATCATTGATATTGTCCACATTTCAGTTTGTTAACTGTTGGCCTTACAAAACCATCTGTACACACTCCCTGTATTTATTTGATTTTAAATTTATAATATTTATTTTGTCTGTTTGTCAAAATACTCTTGAAAAGTAATGGTCCGCACTATTATATTTTCAAATATATTTTTGTTATTGAATGTTTGTCTTACTTACTATTTAGATATTATAATTGCTCAGAGGATATTGTGACTCCGTCTATGTCGCTAGCTGAATATTTAGTACTATCTAAATCAAATGTAGTAGTTGCATAAATTTGTTTCCTATTACACGATTCATCCTATAATGAATATCAATCGGGCTTTTGATTTTGAAATCGCCCAGTGTTCTGGTCCATTAGCGGTATGTCAGTCCGGGAAACCTTACATGGAAGTAACACGGCGCTCCCCCCCCCCCACCGGCCGAAGCCGAACATTGGGCAAATGTTTGTCAACGCCCGTGCACACATTTGCCAACAGGGTTGCCAAAGTTGTTTACCCACCGTTTAGTCCGAAACAGTTGATTGGTCCGATCCGTTTCCAAATGATTTTAGTTAGGCTAATTTAGTAGGGCCCGGGGGGAGGGGGGGACGTAGCGGGCCATTTCAAGCGAAAATGTCGAACATGACAATGAACTGGGCGCTACTTTCCTCAGTGCTCCTTTCATTCTGCAACTATTAATACACCAGTTTCTGTCTCTTCCGTGGTGTTTTTTCGGTAGATTAGTGAGGCGCCTAAGCACGTATCTCGGTTACCTACACTGTAGTGTAGATAAGACATTACAGAATAGCAGAGTACAGAAGAATTCAACTTCTCGATTCAAAAATTGTACCACCAGCTCGAATATACAATCTAATGAAGTTTTTTTTTCAATTCTCCCAGTTATTTTTATTCTCTTTCGCAAGTCATACAAATCTCCGATATTTTATATTCACTAATTATATTGATTAAACAGAGACTATGTACATTAAAATTCATACCTTTATCAGATCGTTTTCTACACCGTACTTAAAATAAAACTTAGTATGAAATACTGATAGAACTAGGAATGGAACGAATTAGGAAAATATACCTGGCGGGGGATTACGAAACGGGGAGGTTTGCACGTAAAGGGCAATCTATATGCGGCCGGTTGAAAAACAAAGTAAATAATGCAAACGCGAATTTGGTGGACGCGCTTACGCGCGGGCTTCGAGTATAATATCGATGGCCGGGAGGCCGCATCGTGTTTTTTTTTACTCCTTTTACGTAACGCGGACGACGTCGGTGGCGGCGGTGGCCTGCCCGAAACAAATTATCTTCGGCCGCATAACTCATTGCCCGGACCCGAGATACAATTTGCCCAACCGATAAATCAACAGGTATTGGGCGGTGAAAAAAAATATAAAGGCTACCCGGAAAAGCGGATTTTCCGCTACGATTTTCTTCAAGAATTTTAACCATCGATAAGGGTTAGTTTTTCACTATTTTTTCCATCGGTCATTTTCTACCTGACGGCTTATCGTAACGGGAATTATTTACACTAGCTCGAATTAAGATGAGAACCTTTAGATTGGAATGCACATCAGAATAAAATTTCAATAATTATTTATAGAGAATGTATAATTTTCGATTCTGTCATGAATTAGTACGCTGCACATCCATAAAGTTTTCTATTTCTTTTTCCCTCCTCTCATTTTGATTTATTAATATTTTAAGTTGAGCACAAATTATATTGTGGTGCGTCGTTGTGGTTACCTGGTTTATTTACCTGTTTTCTCATTATTCAGTTTCTCATTGTTTCATTCTTATATCCAATTAGTAATTCCACAACTTTCAATTTATCTTCAATACCTGAGATAAAGGAACATTCTCGTGAAAGATGTATTTTCCTCTGAATAATTAAATGGCATGTTCATTTCCAACTTCAATTATGAAACAATAGATCGTGAAGCCAGAAATTGGGCATGATAGTTGCGACGGTCCTGTCAGGAGAGACAGGAAGGATCGCCAACAAAACTCGATCGGCCAAACAAATTTCCCCGTCCCCGGGGCCCAATGGCGGGGCCTGCCTACCGGCTCCGGAAGTCGTGCTAGTTCCGGGCACAAAAGGCCGGAAGTGGAATTGTTGTCTTCCCGTGTCCCTGTGTACCCAATACAGCCACCCACCCATTAGTCGCCGCTAGCTTGAATTCAAAGCCACTAGTTCTACCAAAACCGTACTCGGATTTTAAAGTTCAACCGATTTTTTTGTTTTTGAAAAGTGTCAAACCCGGGAAAAGAGAGGAATTCCGGCCGCCTTGAATGAGGTATGAGGTATGTGAAATTAGGGCCTAACCAAGGAAAATTATATTGTATATAATTTTAAAACATATTTAATTGGTTCTAAAACAATCAATAATGACGATTTAACATTATAAACTTATACATATTGTAGTTGCAACAGTTAGTTCTGGTGGGGTAGATCCAAACATCATCAAATTATTCATTATACTTTTGGAAGTGAATATTTTTTTCCATTTCTAATTAGAAATATTCCTCGGCTCTAATTTTGAGGCGCGTAATTAACTCTTAAATTGAAGGGGACATCAAATAGAAAGAGAACGGAAGGTAGGTCCACAGGAAAGATATTCGGTTTCATTATTAATATGTCTACTATCATTTTAGAGCTTTGAAACTCAAAGCAATGGTACCGATCCAACAATACCAAATGTAATATCAAGACACTTGAACAGATTCCGCCGAGCGAGAGATCTTTTTGTGAAGAAGGGGATATTAACTTCCAAAGAAAAGCGCGCTTTGGCGACCCCCTTTCCAATTCTCTTCTCTTAAAATATAAAAATTTTTTTCATCACATTAAAAGTTTTTAGTCCTTATAATTTTCCATTTGTTGTCCTCACTGACGATAACGTTCAAAAGTTGCTTAGTAACACTCATTTTCTGGGGAAATTTAAAGAAAACTAGCTATCAGTAAGGACAAGAGTCATGGTCATGGTTTCAACTAGCAAAACTTGTTAGTTTCAACCGAGTTTCAATGTTGTATAAAACATTTTAAAATAAAACACATAGGCTGCATACATTTCAATTTACTATATTGGTTATACCTTCGCTAAGGAATTTTTTGGGTGTCTGCAAGGGTTCAGAATATTTTTTCCTGGGTACTTTATAGACGAATCGTCCGCGTCAAAATATATCCGGATAATAAATTTTCCAGCAAATGTTGGAAGTATGCCAAAATCTCGTCTGTGAACTATCCCCCGGGGGGCGTTGCCTTCTGTATAAAATATAGACTGAGCAGGGGTCAATTTCGGGATAAATTGGATAATAAATTGGGAAAGTGGAGACTATTAGGGCTGGTCAGTAGTATATCTGTATCGCCTCCACATCCCCTTCCCCCGCCATTCACAGAATACCGGGAAACCACCCCCTCGGAGGGAGGTGGAGGTCTAGATCAATTTAAATAGTACCGTTGACCGGAGTAGCCAAGGCCACTCGGGCCAGCGGTCATTAACTCCGAAATTCCCCCCTATCAATACTCAAACCCGCCCTTGGCACTGGTTTATACACGGTCAGTAAGTTCCTACCACAGCAGGTGGTACAGTCGGCTGATACAATAGGAGTGCATACAAAGAATGTCCATTGAATCTTGTTAAAACTACTTGTTGTTTTCTTCAGTCTTCAGTCTTCAGTACCAGCCTAGAATATACTGCTCTTGACAAGGTATTTAATGACTATTTTTGATAGATCATTTTTCCAGCTCCAGTTTTCTTTTTTTATTATCCTGATTATCGAATGAATCTTCTATTATTCGTTTCCCTTGTTATTGTTTAACCGTTTCACTGTAGCGATCATTCGAGATCATATGTATTTATTTATTTAGATTTACAGTTATTGATAAAAATCTATTATCACTCGAGTCAGTTTCTGTTCCCATTCCTTCGATGGTGTGAGATTATACGTTGACGGTCATTAAAATCTTCCCAGGAGTGTAGAATAAGCGCTCACATTAGTTCCATTTATATTTTTATTCATATTTCATACTTTATGAATACACTCATTTACATATAATTTAAATGATCGGACCCTTAGATTTGCAGTCATAACCTGAACGATCAAGAATATTGTATTTGCGTTAAATATTTATTTCATAATTAAATACAATATTAAAATGACATGGTGTATGTTAACTCGTGTGGTAGATGGTAATACTTCAAGTAGTATATTATTAAACTCATCGCTCTATGTGTATATATGATTATAATATGATAATAATAGAGACGGTTCATTGTGTTACAACGATGGTTCTAAATAACATTTATTGTCGTCGGTACGATGGTAGAAGAGAGACATGTACTTTCCACCGGATCAGCAGTGAACGGTGAATAGTCTCGAAATTCTGTGGGAAAGGGCTGTTCATCAATCCGTTCCACCGCTTCTTCCTTCAAATTAGCGCGTACTAAAAAAAATTCACGAACTTTCTACAAGTAGGGGAAAAAAACCTGGTTGTTATGGTTATTTCCTGAAATGAGTGCTGTCGGGCTCGCCGGTTCGTTAGCTGCCCCCGGGGTTGTGTGTCCCTTTTGTTTCATCTGGCGGCCGGCCCATTTACCTGTTCCGCCTTTTAATTCGCCCCCTGTTTTATGCATGTTCTTTTGTCGGAGTCAATGTTGGGGCGCTTTGTTAGCGCGTCCTTGCGGTATTACCGGTATTCTGATTCGAATTAAACGCTACGTCCGCAAAGTTCCCATGATATGGAAAATTCAGTTAATCTAGATACTTCCGGTAAAATATCGTGCAATAGCCAGAAAAATATGAACTTTCTCGGTAGATAGAATAGAAATGGCCCTGTTTAAATATAAGGGAATTTTTTTATAATAAAACATAAAAGTGTTGAAAAAAATATACGTTCCTTTTTCAGAAAGACATTCTCTCATTAGCGCAGATCAGTTTAGTATTAAGCTAGGATAAAATTTTAATGGAAACATCGTAAGTATCAATATACACAATATTGGAAATGGAATATATTGGAATGAGAACTGATTGTTTAAGCCAAGCTAATTAAATCACGTACAACCGTATTATTCCCATTCTCTCAAAGTAGAAACATGGAAATATAATTCATTTAATAGTCTTTGGTATAATGCAAATAGGTATTATATTTAGCCTCAGATGCCGATATAGGATTAATAATTGGTTACGGCGCCCTTGATACCGAACTGAACGATTAATGTGAATTTCGGGTTAGTATCAAGCAGCGCCGTGATTTTAATTGTTCCCCGGTTTGCTGGCTTCGTCACTGGAGCGATCAAAATTTCAATAAAATCCGATATTGTTATTATCCCACTGTTTTAATGCAAAATAATTTCCCGACGCACCGGCCCGTTTTTTCTCGTACAGCCGTGAAAATCGGGGTCGTAAACAGGGCTCTCGAGAAAATTTAAGTAACGCTAATAGGAAAGTTGGGAATTTTTACAGCCGGATTTTCTTGTTAAATACGGCGGCCCCCGTGTTGGTGGCGGAGTCTATAATATTCTATCAGGCCGGAGATTAAATCCGGAAATGAACTCTCCCCCCAGTCGTATACTTCTTAATACGGCTTGCGCAACAAACGAGATGCCCTGTTGCGCAATTAAGAAGGCGGTGTTACAAAGGTGATACAATTTTTATAATACCAGTTCATAACCTGTAGGCTATATTGCATGGCCGGATTGAAAGTTATCCCAAACCATCGCCTGGCTTTTACCAACAAATTACTCTCGCTCAGAAAATTAAACGCGCTGTGTAAATAGAATATGGTTGTGCTGAGAAAAGTGGCCTGTTGGCTGACTTTTAACATCTCGAACTGAATTCTTTTCGATAGAGTAATATCCATGGTATATATATACGATGGCAATCATTGAAATAAATATCGCAATGAAAAGGAATTAAAAGTACGTTTTTATTTAAACTAATTAGGAAAACAGCGTTATTTCGGTTGATCAGATTGAATCGTTGGTTTTAGTTTATTTTTAGGAAAAAAGCTGTACTCCAGACTTTGATATGTAAATTTATTCTTAAACCTCCCCCTTAACTCGAGTAGCTGGAGGAAATTTTTCAAGAGCGAAATCTTGAAAACTTGACCTTGCCCTGTGAAAAGGTGGTCGCCACGCGGCCGAAGCCCAACTTCCCTTACTCTAGTACGGTTCAAGGTCGGCAGGGGATTGCAACCTGTGTGCTTAAACGTTTTAAATTATACGCTGGTGAAGCTCACAAGATAGCCCCGACTGTGTAGAGTCCGCATTGTATATTCAGATCTGATTGGGGTGGGAGCCGGGACTTTCTTCGCGCGGGACACGCAACGGTCTCCCTCTCTCCCTCTCTCTCGCTCCGGCGGCCTTCTCGCCCGTTTTAGACGCCCACCCGGCACATTTATGCAGCCTGCTATAACATTACCCTACGTAGGAGACCACGTTCTTATTGACCGGTTTTCCGACAAAATGTTCCAACAAAAATTTGTGATAAATTCTAATTCGTACTCTGCTAGAAATTTGCCTTAGCCTTAGCTGAACCCGCCCCGAATATCGGTCCCTATCATAAATTAATTCCACCTTTTCCTCGGGAAAGTTTTTTAGCTGAAAAATGTAAAAAACTAGGATTGAGCCTGATTTCACCGGTTGTAATCTCGAGCATAGTATAGTCCTATTAGTCTTTAGTTATTGAATACATTTTTTACTAAATAATTCCAGAAATAATTTAAACTTAAAATACCAATATTTTCGATCAAAAATCAAGTACCTTACTAAAATAAATATATTAATTATTTAGATAACTCTGGCAGTCGGTTAGGTAGATTATATCCTGAATTTTAAACTCCAACTTATTTAGGACTATATAAACATAATCGCAAGTGATGCTGTAGCTGGTATAGAAATTCTGTTGGTATTGATTATTTCACTTAGTCAACACTTAGCGTTATGCGCTCTAAATCTATTGCGCGTCAAGCATAGAAAACGCAACCTCAGTCCTAAGATGGATGAGTGAAGGAAACGACGATAGTGGAGTCCTTATCGCCGCCATCGTTTCGCGTGCACTCGGCGTATGAATGTGACTCTGCGGACGGTAAAGTTCTCGAACAAAGAGACCCTTGAACTGATGGTATTGCTAATGAGACAGGGCCGTTCGTTCAGCTAATAAATGAGGGCGAGATTGAATTATGGCGCAATTACTACAGCGCGGGGGGTAAATTCCGCACCGGCCGCGGTGGTGCACCTGTCAATTAGATATCCGGCCAATTGGGTGCGTTGATCCGCAGATTGGTACAAATGTAATTTGTAGTAGTATTTTACGCATCCGACCGCAATTACCGGAGACTTTGGAATTCCCCTCAGCCTAAACGGACGAGGGTGACGGAAAAACAGCTCTCGTTGCCCCAACAAGCATCCGAACAATGTTAAACATTACAGTCCTATCAGAGGAATAAATTAGTTCAGAAGTATTGAGAGAAAGACATTCACACTTGCTGACCAGAAGAGGGAATGAACTAAAAAAAAAACTGAACACTCTTCCAACAATATCTAACATTGCAGAAAAAATAATACCTGACAGACTAAATACAATTCCGCCCGGGCAATTTGGATTCCAACATAGACATGCCATATTCGACCAGTTGTAGCCGTAGTAGCCCATGATGAAGGTAGGATAAACTATTTCAGACTTTAAATTAAATTACCCATTTCAGGTAGTTCAGGGCAAAATTTTCGGTAACGCCAACAAGACTAGCCGTCGTCATACAACTGGATAACCCTCAATAATCGTTAACAGGAGCGAAAAAAAATTGGAATGGCGCGATGAAAAACAAATGAAAAACGGTACTGCTTATTTTCAGCGCATATTCATCTTCTTCATCCACTTATCGACGAGAGTTCATGATTGGGCTCCCAGTGTAATTGAACCTCGCTGAAAACAACATTTTTGTTCGCGGTAATTTACATTTAAAGCCCGCCATTTGAACCAATTCCAGAAGGATTTGTAGAGCCGAGCCAAAGGGTCGGGAACTGGGGGGGGGGGGATTTCTCTTCGGTCTCGGGAGGAAAAATTTCCCCCCGAAACCTGTCTCTGATGTTTACCCTTAGACCTAACCCGATTTAAATCGATCTTATTTTAGAATAATATCCGTAGGGACGATGGGAGAAATTCGAATCCAGCAAATGGTTTTTAAATGATTAGCTACCTGTATTAATATTACACATTGCTGCCTTCAACACGTCAGATCTTATTCCATTATATAATTCAACTAACTGGTACCATCTATGTAGAGAACTAGGAAATATAGATTTATGCATAATATGTCCATTTCTTTTCGTGATAATTATAATATAACATTATAACTTATTAATTTATAATAAATCATATTATTTTTTTATAATGCCATCAAATTCGGAGGTCCTAGTTTGATTGCTGGCTTCGTGAAATATTACATATTAAAAACGTGTTAAAAATGTAGCTCTGTAAACTTGAAGGTAGACAAGGAATTGACGTCCAATTGGCAGAATTACCAGTAAAATTGAATTTAAGCGTACAATGGCGCATTATGTCCACTTCAGATAATCGAAAAGGACAAGTTACGTTTGCGCCAACTTAACAAAGTAATTTCGAAAGATTGCCGAAGTACGGTTAGGGGAGAGATGAAACTGTCTGCGCCTTGAATGTGGCCGCGACTTAAGATTAAATAAGTGAATAAATTAAACGTCAGATAGAAACAGGTCATGCCGAAATGATATTATTTGCATATTAGAGCCATTCCAAACCCGGATAAGCCTTGGATAACTTTTCGGAGTGTGAAACCCCGTAGTATTAAAATTAGTTTCTTGAGAACTTCTGCTTTTGAATTATGATAATTTATTGTGTATTAAAAATCCCCAGTTTTAGTAAAACATGAATCCGGTATGAAACAAATTTTGGTTGGTGAAAGGCCTGATATTTGAAATCGTTCCCTGAGTCATGTATGATGACTTTAAACACGAAACAATTATTATGGATGTATATTTATAATGCTTTCAGGCGCACTTTCATGCATTTTCATGCCACTACTGAAAATGGCGATGCGCCGAAACCTGTTCGATCGCAAAACCTAGGGTAGAACAGAATTGCACTGATAAAATCTTAACTCTTGATCTTTGATGAATTTTGAATACTTTTAAACAAAGGAACATCTCTGGGGAATATCTACCAGTACAGAAATGAGGGACGCGTTTCGAGCACGTGAATCGGTACTTTGTTTAAGGGCCATTTGTCTTGAAAAACCTGCCCGTTGGTAAAAGCCGGGTAAAAAACTATTAAGACGCTTTATCTGGCGGGATTTAATATTTAATTTTAAAACAAAATTACCTTTATACACGGCGTGATGACCTTTATACACGGTCGCAGGGTTTCCGGCAAACTCAGATTCGAGGAGGAAAAGCCGTTCCCGCTCATCGATTTAACAAAAAAACTGACTCTTAATGCAAAGCGTTGGCATAAAACCGCAGAATGAAATATGTTAATAAGCCTAAGTATTAGATATATTCTAATATTTCCTTGCTTAATGCACATAGCATAACGTAGCTCGTTAATACCTAGTACAAAACGTTGTTGACGGTGAATAAAGGGTGGGAATATAAATTAAGTTTAAAATTATTTTTCTACAGATGATATGGCAAATTTGGCCATTTTTATTTGTCACGATCTATTTAATAATTTCGTCTTATTTTTTGTTTAATAATTTCTTAAAACTTTATTGATTTTATTGTTTATTAATCACAATTTTCTACCATCGAATAGAATGTAAATAAACCTCCAGACCGCCGTCTAGTCCTCCTATTTTATAATTCCGTTACATGGCACTGGTTTAATTTTATAATCAACAGTTAATAATCGATTTTTAAACAATGTCGCCACTTTGGGACCCGGGTCCGAGAAGGTCCTTTTGAGGAGTAGCAGCTACCGTGAACACCCGATTAGATATGAAACTAAATCGCGAGTTACGAACGATAGGCGGCATTTTCGTGCATTCCGTGTTTAAAAATAGCGGTCTCCCTTTTTTAAAAACAACAACTGTTGAAGGGTTGTGCACGAAATTTAAAAAAAGGTCGAATATTCGATAAAACCAGTTTGTATTTACCCAGAAAATTCGGAAGCCTACCCCTAGGGAAAGGTCAAATATAACCGAAAGTTTTTCGATTCATTTTTCATAGTAAAAACAATACTTGCTCAACTACTATATCTGTTTTTTGATAACCATCTTTAATCGTGGCACTTTATTTTATGAAGTTATTTTAAATACATTCTTAACACATTGAGAGATTTCTAATTGATTTGATATTTCAATTTATATACGTTTATGTATTAGGAATAAATTGGTTAATAATTAAGGTTTAAGGACCAGTCGCACACCAGTCTGTCACACATGCCCATCAGAAGAGACAAAGCACAATGTAAAAATTGTTGTATGTAAATTAGCAAAAAATTAAATATAATACATAAAGGGAAAAGAAAGAAAGAATTTCATCCTTTTAAAAAATTTGACATGGCTGTCAAATCCAGACAGATCCAGACTTACAGAAGGTTATGCTTAGTATCTTCGTTGGTATTCTCTTTATGAATAAAATTCGTTGTTACGAGAGGTATGAAAAAGGGAAATTAATACGCGACTTTTCTCAACATTTCTCAACTCGCCTGACGTTGAGGTGTGTCTCGTTAGAATCGAATAACGATTATGAGGGCGTAGATTGGGAGTGTAGATTAATATCTAATGAGACGCCCCCTAATGAGCAGGCCGAGGCCGGGGTAAAAGACGAATTATTTTGCATTTTTCCCAAATTTTAGTAGGGGGTTAACCCCTTCCTAGTTTTTAACGACCCTAATCTATATAATTTTTTCGGGAGGCATTTGCCCCCTTGGGGGGCTATTAACACCAGGGTCAAAGTTCACACTTGACCTTCGCCAGGACTGGCGTGACTCGGAGGAACACTTGTAAGTCCGGCCAACTTAATGCGTTCTCTGTTATTGCTTTTTTTCTAGACCATCGGGCGCTGAGGGGCAACGATCCCGGTTTGTAACGGCCCTTTCAGGGAAAATCACTTAAATTTAGATTTTGTGTCCTTATCACTTCGTATATTATACTCATTCTAGACGTCACGAGATATTAAAAATGGTTATCAATCTATGAAATTATTTAACGTCTAGGAGAAAAAATCAACCTCACATGCGGACAGCCAAAATAGAAAGATAAGAACGAGATAAAAATAATTATGGTTAGAAGCGTGAATATACAATTTATTGTTGAAGTAAAAATGAATACTAAGGATCATTAAAGGACGGATTATTTGACGGTGGAAAATTCTCGTCTGATATTTTCATCTTTGAAACATAAACATCACAGTCGGCCACGGTGATGACAGGCTTCCTGGGCTTAACAAAGCCTTCGAACATCGACGAATCGACGCATCGAGAGTCTGAAAAATAAACGAGCCAGGAAAATTAATTGCGAAAGGACGCGCTTATCGGCGCGATGTAACAATAAAAGTCGATCGGTTGAGTGAACGGCGGACCGTTTTTACAACGCCGCCGCCGAACCGGCTTTATCCTGCGATAATTTATGAAGGCTCTCGGCCGTCGAATTTAAACATTTAATTAAGGGCCGGCTTGAGTGTGGCGTGGGCCGAGGGGCGTGGGGGAGGGTTTGTAAAATTTATTACCCCCGTTCCCATCTAATTAAACTAATTTATAGCCAGAGGACATGTGGTGTGTCGGTACGGCGGTACCGCTTTTGTTTTTTACGCGTTGCATAAGTCGTGCACTGAGCTACGAATTTGTATATTTAATCGCGACGGTGCTGTTGTTCTAATTAGACGAGTTTAGCCTGCAGTTACGTATTGCAAAATAGACGATTTCGGGGACCACGGCCCAGGTACTGACAGAATTGCAAATGAAAACTCACCTTGTATCTGGATAAAAGTACTTGGGTTTTGTTTTATTAAAAACAATGTAGGCATTAATTGTTAGTGACATGATTATTTGAACCAATTTGAATTTGAAATATAAATTATACTTAAAACATCTGTTATAAATGACTGGTAGGCTTAACCAATTACAATACGTATTACTGAAGTTTCTATAAGTTATCAATTCCCACAAATTGTTGTACGATTTAGGACGAAAAAATCTTTTGGCGCAAAACTGAAAAATCAAGTCCACAAAACCAGGAATCTGTGGCTTAGTATTTTAAAAAACGGAAAAACAAAGAAACAGAAAGGATTTAAAGGACAAAAGAAACGTAGAGTTCTAACGAATGGAATATCAAGAGACAGGCGGAGCCCGGGCCCTGGCTTGGGCTGTAAGGTGGAGCCGACCACCACTTCATTTGGACCCTTCTAATCCAATTAAGCAGTTCGTTTTTTTTTTAAATTGAATTCGCGCCCACTCGAACTCTGAGCTTTTACCCTTTTAATCCGTTTTTCCCTTTCCCCCAATTGAAGTTTTTCCAGTTGCGTTGTTTTCACCCCATTTCTTTTTCCGGCCTCCCAGAACTAAATCCATTCTAGTTTTGATTGAAAAGAGCGATTGCGTAGGACGGTCCAGTGGGTAAAAAAACGAGGAAATCATAGCTGGACTGATGCGGATTTCTCGGTAAAAATGTACCGGCAACGAAGCCAATTTTTTGTTAATGATTTATACTAACGTCAGGCTTTGTTGCGTATATTAAATTTTCTTTTAAACCACATCGTAATTATAATGGGGTTTCGGCGATAAAAGTGCTTATGCCAAATAATCGTGATGCCTACCTTTTAATATTTGAGATCATAATGGCCTGTGTATCGAGAATATACATACGTAAATTAAAATTACGTAACGCAGTGTTAATATTTTTAAATTGTCGTTTTAAATTTATAGCTAATCAAATCTAATCGAATCTAATAGAAATCTATTGTGTTTCTGTTAGACAGGTTTCGCCTTCTAGCAATCTTCTATAACGTCCCGTAGTGCACATCGATTCAAAAACCTTATCTTATTCTTAAAGTTTACAGTTTCTAGGAAGAATTATATACGTTGTGTACAAAAATATCAATTTAAAGATTGTTAAAACATAAAAACATTTCTCCAGGCGGAAATCTTCTATCGCTACGAGTACAAATATAGTTTCTCATTTCGACCTTCCCCTCACAGAGTGCCCCTGATTTTATGTCTGAAAATGAATTTTTCCTTGAAGGTTATCTATTTTATAGCGCGATGAAATTTTTCATTTTCCGCGCGCTTGCCGGCCTTCTTTCTTTTCGGGCAAAAGGGAAAATTTTTCGCCGGGTTTTTTAAAGCTCGTTAAGTACAATTTGACATTGTAAAAACCTTTTTACGAGTTAATCTGACCCTGGCTTCAGACAGGGAGGGAGAAAGGGAGAGAGAGAGAGAGAGAGGGTGGGAGGGGGGGAGGGAGCGAGAGAGTGACCTTTCGCGTTTCAGGTACAAGATGGCGGTTCTCTTATCGCGTTCCCCGTTCGTTAATCTGGCCCGAGTTGGGTTCACTTTCACGGACATTTCAGGAGTGGACGCTGGGATTTCATTGTCCGTCAAATTGTGCTGTCTGTCTTAAATTAATTTTTGCCTTCCCCCAATTCATAAAAACAAAAAAGAAATACAACACGTAACCCTGAAGAAGTCTCTAATGAGGTTCTTCGCTCAATTTGGCCAGTATCTTAATACAACCGCGAAAATACCATTATTATGCAGCTTCTAATCAATTTTTATCCCAATTTTAGATCAATCTCTGGTACAAGTGATAATACTTCATTGGCGACGTTACTAGCTCCTATACTAGAACCGGAATACAGATTTTGATATTCGCAATAACAGTAATCAAAAAAAGGATAAACCACAGTACCATGAGTACTATATCAGTCTAATGAGAACACTCTACTCCTATAAACACTTGAAATTTCGTGATACTACTGACCAGATATTATGTATCATTTAGGAATTAATCTATAATTGTTTATACCTTTTGGTGGTCATTCAACCTGATGGTTTTGAATACTATGGTTCTTCTAATCCGTCACCGCTCGTTAAGTCGTGGCATTTAAGTGTCTTTGAAGTGTACTCAATAACTTTTCATCGGCATCAATAGAATCGGAAAAATGAATACTTTAATTTTTCTCTCTCTTTCCCCGAGTACATCCGTTAGCTGTGTCGATACACGGCTTATACAAAACCTGTCTCGCAGTTGGACAGGTCCGAGTTATTTGGGAACAATAAAAGTAAATCTGAACGCGACCCACATTCTGGGAACTCTGAAATCAAACAATGGAACCGAATTAGGCAAAAGAGGAAACAGGGTTTGATACAATTTCACTTCTGTGGCCACCGGTCCGAGCAGTTCTAGCTGCCTGTCAGCATTAAACGAATTAAACATCGAAAAATTGTGGTCATGATACCTGTACTAGACCGTTTTATGTTCTGAAAATATATTTCCGTTTTCTTCATATGGACCATCCATTTTTTAGTAATGGTATTACTAAAATATCCGAATATTTCATATATTGCCAACTCATTTATTAGGCTTCACATACTCTAATTATTCTGTATACACTTGAAAATGCATTTCACTTGAAAAATTACCAATGAAATATTTTCCATCGAAAAAAGTACCATGATAATTTTCAATCACCATATTCAATTATAACAATTTCTCCTGGATTCTGGGAGAGTGGAGACTTCGAAATCCCAACCGAAACGCATATCTCGATGCAATCTTCCTATTTCCATATTCTAATGGCCGTAATTTTAGTCCACTTTGTCAAAATAAGGGCGCGAATATTTCACGCAGGGTTAAGATAAAAATATGCTAAATGGAAATACAATTGAGACGAAGCGCATACGGTGTTCGCCCCGATGCACGAAGGGTGAATAAATCAGACTACACTACATGGGCACGGCGGACAAAAATATGGCGGAACTAAACAACATGAGCAACAATTACGAAAAAATATCCGAAATTTCTAAACTCAGTAGTGGAAAAGAAATTTAGTTTTAGACTACATTTTATTATTTATTTATGATATATTAAATATAAAAATATGAGTTATAAACTGTGTTCAGCCTGCAATTCACAACGAAGAAATTAGTTGTGGTATTACTAATGTGTTACAAGTTATAATTACAGCCAATGTACGCTGCGATAAAATTAATAGATAAATCGTTAGTCGGAAAAACTTATTATATTTCTCTACACCTTGTGCTGTTTCCGATGTGTTTAATACATATTTATGCCCTTTGTATATATCATCCACTGCATTAACTTCGGGTTCCTGATTATTTAAATTGCCATTATATGTTTCGTCTACTTCGGAGTGTAATATAAAATGAATGGGACTGAAGGTTCGCTCTTTTAATTAGTTTTTCCAATATCAAGTCACCTAGTATTTCTCTTCATCCTCCCAAAGAATGATTTGCTACAAACGAATTTTAGAGTTCCGGAGTCCAATGTGGGCACGCGTTCCCAGCTAATGACCCTTCTACCTGGTAAACCGTTTCACATTTGTAACGAGCTGAGATAGCGAATCGGGCGTAGACGTAGTTGAGGTGGAGGAGTTGATTTCTAAACGGGGCCAGTTTCACAACAGGAAAACGGACTTACTAATTGTTTGCACAAATTTCCCTCCTTCGACCCGCGAGTGCTCGTGCTTTGTCCCGACCGCCTGCTGTGAAAATATCCCTTGTCGGAAAAACTCTACCCCCGCCCCGGTGTAAATCACAAGAAAAGCGGTGAAAATGTGAAAAACCCTGAGAAACAACAGTAGCGGACTGCTGGAGCCACCCATCCGGTGGCTATCTGCGGCTTTTAACTGTTAAAAAGCACGGAACTCGGCTGGAAATAAATTCGCACCCGGATCAATTGCCGTTTGCAACGGCAACAACACAGCCAGGTGGTGGCGGAGCCGCTAAGTTTATTTATGGCGTCTATAAATCCTGGATTTCCCTTTTCTCTAGGGCCTTTTCCCGCCCCTGAAATTCCTCCTTCTCTTTCGAGTTATTAATTTTCGACCCGAAAGCCCGCTTTCTTAGACCCCCGGCCCGGACGGAATTTCATTTAAATTAATACGGCGAAAGGGCATCGGGGAGATTCCTTTTGAAAGTGGCAAGGGTTTATCTATAAATATATATCGTAGACATGCGAGAAGAAAAAGACGAATGAATTAGCCGGTGACCATTACCACAGCACAGTTACCATTGACGAATTTAGAACTTTAGTAGTAATAATTTTATTCAATAACTAATTTATTGCATACAATGTAATCATTTCTTGCGTTCTTTGGCGCTGTCCATTGTCCGAATATGAAATTTTCCACAAATTACTCTTGATGAACCCAGTGGGTGTTCGTTTTGCTAGCCACTACCGTTTTCGGTAAATAAACAGTCAGCGGTGATGTCTATTTATTATCATTTTGTCAGGGCTAAAGGATGAAGGTCGTACAATTGAAGTGGGCGTTATGAGAGCGTCCTTTACATTTTCATATGGACCGTAGTTCCTACGCTTTTGTCCGGTTTTAACGCCGGGGCTTATCTAATTAGCGACTGCAGTTTCCCAATTAACATTTCCCCCGGGGCCTTGGCTGGGGAAAAATCATTTCCCAACGAACGCCTCTTATTCAACACAACGAATACGAATCAATGCAAAATATGCGGTTCATGTGGGAAATTGATATCGTTATTAATTTTGTGAATTCAATACAAATCATATTAAATCATAATGTATCTGCTTTTCCGATTGTGTGCTTAATTAGTACAAATATGAGCTGGTTTGGGCTGGTCACCATCTTCAATACCTTTCCATTTGTAATATATACCTTTTTGTACAATCAGCGACAATGTTGTTCAAGTAGCACTAGTAACAAATGGAGCATAATGGAGCATAATAACCCGTACATTTTTTTGTATGTTTGTGGCCACTTCCTTTTCAGGCGTCTGTAAGGAACGTTTGAGATGTCAGGAGTTAGTAGGGTTTAGACCATAAAATTTGGAACTTATTATCCCTTCCGAATATTTGTATTATCCACTTAATATTCGTACTTCCTTGGGACAATCTCAGTGAGATAAAGGGGATTGAGACGGCCCTCCGGGCACGTGAGGACTGCTGCTTCGTACAAAGTTCAGTTAACCAAGTCGTAGATTCACGGAGGAGAGTTACTTTCACGCCGGGACTATAAATTCTAATTTATTTGACCAGAGAGTTCCCTTGATACAGAGAAAATTGGGAGCCTTCCCATTTCGACCCGGGCTGACTTCCACATAAGTAAATTAAATATTCCAACTAGTTACGGTTTCTAGATTAAAATAGTTGCGCAAAAGGGTTTGGATCCCAACCTAGTATCCGGATAGCGTTTCATTGAAATCCTATATAAGCCTCTACCATGTTGCAACTTGTCATCGTACTGTTACTGTGTGAGCATGGTATAACTATATGTAATGTAAATCGCAAGTGGGACGATATCCCAACACAGGGCGCAATCTATAACAAATAATATAATTCCTACATTAATTTTAATGCGTACAGAAAACTACATATACCTAGCCACATACCATGGAATTATAAGGCTGAAGGTATATAATATTTTTGGCTCCGTGTCTTGGCATATGATAAAAATCGTTTCAATACTCCCAGATGTCATTATAGACACAATGCCAAAATGTTTCGTTGAGCAAAAATTTGTTAGTGATACAGTAAGGTTCTCATGAGGATGAAGCACCCTGTCAGCACTGTCATTAGAGAGTTATTGAGGCTGTAGAGAAGCTGAATCCTGGTTATTTTTATATAATAACGCGAGGGGAGAAAAGAATCGCTGGAATGATGCGATGATATTCCAAACTATCGCAGATCGTCCCATCATAAAACACCGTAATATAAACAGTGGTTTGATGTTAATTTCAATCAGTTAAAATTACAAATTATTATTGTCTGTCAATTCTAATGGAATTGCCTTGATAATATAAAAATTAGAAAGCGAGACATTTAACTGTAATATAATAACATTCCAGTTGATGCTCAAAGAGATAGTTCTCCTTTCCGGAATACTCGCTGGAACAATCCATTTTCATCGGTAAAAAAAGCGGTCTTAAACGAAATCATAATTAAAATCAGCGATGTTGGCCTCGTAGCAGACAAAGTAAAGTTATAACAAGAATTAGCTTTTACGAAACATTGCTGAAAAAAATTAAAAACGTCACGGGAAAGAGAAATCGTGAAGAAATGTTGATCTTCATCCACCCGAATACAAATTGTGGAACATTACACTATGTTCAATTTTTTTTAGATATGTCTTAGTTATTATATCATTATTTTATAGATATTTCTACATTAAGCTTCATCAAATCTAGTATAATATATATCTTAACCTAATTTAACCTAATCGGCGGATGTTTGTGGTCGATGCACTCCCCATACAAATATACAGACCACAATACAAACAACCATAAAAAAGTAGATTATGACAGATATATTTATTTAAACTGTTTATACGAACTGTGTGTCCGATCGTTTTCATCCTAAACAATATTAGATAACTCGAAAAGAATCGCTAAAAGTGTTGAGAACATGTTTCCGTTGACCCTTTTGGCGGATTTCCCATTTATAACGTCTTATCACCTCGTAGAGGTTATCTCAACTCTAAAAATAAGACTAAACAATGATAAACAATCGTAATCTACTATACTGAATGCTTACAAGATAGTATAGATAGAGCTGAAGACACAAAAGAAGAATAGTTTTACAGTGTACTAAACAAATATCGGATCGATAGTAGGTCATCCTGAAATTTACCAATCGAGCACATTAATTGTATACTCAATTTAGGATAAAAGTCACCAGTTTCGCAGCGCGAAAATCCCATTCCCGTTATACATAGGTGGCGTAAGGAAAATAAAATTTGGCATTGCCATCTTGGCATGGCGAACCGCAATGGTTTTTATTTAATCCCCTCGGTCTTGAATTTCTTCCAACGCGACAATTCTTTCGAACTTCTGTCCCAGCGCTTGTTCATTTAATATTATGCCGCCGCCGGTTTTGGCTTTTCGCCATCCTCAGTTGCTGCTTTCCGTCAATAAACCGGAGAGTCACCTTTGCATTTACACTGGACGGTAACAGTACGGTGACCTCATACTTATTCGATAATTTAATAAAATAGAAACTATAAAGATATGCAGCCAAATAATTAACATACAATGCATAAATTAATCAGTCAATATATATAATATTAGTCACCTATTGGTTTGTTTGGTTATATTTCATTCTGTCGCATTTCACACTTGTTTGCTTTGAGACCGTTATTAAAGCCCACGCCGTTATTCATTGCTTTCTTCTGCCTCAGAAAACGGTTTTTTTTCCTGAAATACGGGTTTCTATTCCTCGACAAATTTACGTCTACAAAGACCCCCCGGTGGGACCGAAACTAACTGTGACCACTGTCGAAGGAGTCGCGCTTTCTTGCACTTTCTTGCACTTGCTCCCCACGACCGAGCGCCGCTGACAATCCGACCAAAGTGAGGAGACAATTATAACTGTCAAAAGAATAAAAATCGTATTTCAGTTTTTCTCTGTACTGCTTAAAGTAGGCACACATCAGAGTTGCAACTATATCAACAGACATAAAATATGGTAAGGCCCAATTTTTCAGGGTCTGGAACTGTTATATTATATTTCATTCTCAATTTCTGTGATGAATTTCACATATCTATGTGGGGAAACCAAAATGATTTGAACTATTATGTCTACCGAAAACTACGATGTTACGTATTCCACGTGTAAATGTACTCCAGGCATAATGAATACGTGGATATAATCCGATTTACAAACTAATTTTTAATAGTAAATTCATGCACATTAAACACACAGGAATTACAGAATTAATGAGATTATAAATATGCTTTGGATGATGACCGGTTGGTAAAACTCATCATGTAATTTCTTTCAATTTAATGTGATAAAGAGCAAGAATTTCAGCTGCAAATAAACTACGTGCAGTATGATTTGTCCAGTTGCACATGTTTGAAGATTACTACAGTTTGAAAACTCTACTTTTAACCATATTTTGGCTTAAATATGAAGTGGGACTTGGCAAATAATTGTGCCCCCAGCGTTTATTTTCGGAGGGTGCAGTTGCCGCCAATTGTATTAGAATTTCGGTCCAATTTTAGAACGGGTTTTTAACGCATGTTCCGAACCCGGTTTGACATTACGGACGGTTTTGAAATTTGAATACACCACACCCAATTGTACGCTTTGATTTAAGGCAATGTCGCTACAAATTCAGTATATAGTAATTGGGAATATAATTTAGCAGGCCTTGGGCAAGCGCTCGTTGCATTAAACATGACCAAGTAGACAGGAAAAATCGAGCTAATAGCATTTTATAAAATTTCGCTCTGTCCTTCCGACAAACGACTTGAAATGTGCAAAGCAGTTATTTCACAAATAATAATTTATTTAAATTATTTTTCAGGTGATGATCGGTGCCGGTTGCGGAATGGGTCGGTTGTCGGCCGCCTTATTCCTCTCCTACCTTCTGTGCTTTCCAGGTCAGTTTACTTTTTTTAATTAATTCACTGTAACTTCTAAGAATTAAGAATTCTGTTTTGTCTTTATGAATGCACAGATTAGACGTAAATCCTCATATATGTATATTTATATCATTTAGAACGAAGGAGCACTGTCCTAAACTTGATCTCACGTTATCGGGTACCACGTTGTAACTCGAAACATTTCCCCGGAATAAACATGAAAATTGTTTATTGCTCAAACATGAAGGGAATTATTATTTCTTTTAAGTTATTGACCGAAAGACTGTATTATTATATAACAGACAGTATGTTCCTCTATTTATTTTTAGAGTGACCAAAAAAAAATGTATAACTCTACGTTATTTATTCGTGCACGTATTATTATCACAATATAATTGGAGTAGTGATATTGGAATTACTGGAAACCCACTGCCATACCCAGGTTTAAAATTTTCTCTTTTATATATTTGTTTGTGTGAATATGTAGGGTTTGGACAAATGATGTTCTTTTAAAACGGAGTTCTTAAACTTTTGATATGTAAAGAATGGGTTACAGGATTGAAATATCAGGCGTTACGCGATACGCAATACGCCGAGCGCCTTCCGTTCCCAGGTTATACTATCCCGCAATACGATGATCGCCTTCCGTTCCCAGGTTATACTATCCCGCAATACGCCTGTGCTTTCCGTTCCTACTATCCCTCAATACGCCGAGCGCATTCCGTTCCCAGGTTATATATATACTTATTATATATACTATTTTGATATTTAGTGAGAGTTGGAAGCCTAATGAAGTCCGCTTACTAGTCAAAAATATTTTAATACTGATGACGTCAGTCGTCAATTTCAACATGGCGTTTATATCACTGGGTTTGGGCGGTACAGACAAGTTTTTATTCTAAATTACACTGGTGTAGACATGGATGGAGATCAATTGCGGTTAATACGGCTTATGGCTTATGTGTCGGCAGGTGTTCTGGCCCAATGCAGCAAACAGGATTATCAGTACTGCGTCAAACTGGCGGACCCGCTACTCAAGGACCCGCATCTGATATACCCGGACAACGCCAGGGACATAGAACACGTTTGCAGGTATCGTATAACCTATACCCCACTCATATATTATATGTATACCCTGATATACCGCTCGGAGTCGATAGCAAAAATAACACGGCCAGCTACCCGCTAATTGCCGGACTATGAACAAAGTTTCAGCGGTTAAATTAATTAGCGCTCCCCCGCCATCACAGCTCCCTGTTTCTCCCTTTTAATTGATTGTCGCCTTAATTGAATCACCCGGTTTGTGTAATTTTAAAATAACCGAGTGTCAAGAAATGGAAATTTTCCAATTTTAACTTTGATTAAATTTTTATTTTCCCTCGCGTCGACTTCTGTCCCGGAATGCCCGGGGCGCGGTTTAATTATCGGTTTTTAGTTCGTCTGTTCTCGGATAGAAGATTCAATATGGACAAAACAGACTACAATCCCCCCGCCCCCAGTACGGTAAAGGATATTACCTTTATATACAGGTATATACACTGTATTTCGAAATATTTCAAAATTATTTCGACGTTACCTAATTCTTCCTACTTTATTATAAGAAACACAATATTGAAGGACGCGGAATTCTGCCCGCAGTCCTTAACCGTTCGAAGTATCGACATTTTACCAACATTAAGGCATTGAGGTTAGAGTACAAGCCAATCTTGTTCAGTTTTATGATTATGCGACGTAACCGGAGACAGATGAACGGTGCGGAATGGCAGAGAATGGCCCAGAGTCTATGTAAAGCGCACAGTATGTCCTATCTCTCGGGGTGTCCTTATCCGATAAGAACAACATTCGCGGAAACTCGGCAACAATTAGATAATTGTTCCGCGGGCGTCTGCCCGAAACTTGTGCGCGCAAACCGCCGACATAAATTACCCGGCGGTATTCCACCCGACTCGGTTTCTTGAGTTCAATTAGCATAAAACGGGCAGGAGCTAATGCGAATTTGTCCTCTCAATCCGAACCATCGTTTCTTAGGGTTCCTACCTTGAATTTTATTTTTATTTAAACGAACGTAATCGCGTCAGAACGTATTTTGCATTTCAAGAATAAAGATTGTGTCGGATAATTCGCATTCGTAAATTTGTGGAATATTCCTATTATACAGGTGAAATATAAATGTCACAATTTGTCACTTTTATTATATATAATTAGATACTATATTTTATATTTTATAGCACTAGAATAAATACGAAACATAGGATACAAGGAAAAATGACAATTCGTTATTAGATACCGATTGGAAAAGAGAACCACTATAATTTCAACAAATAGAGCAAAAATCCCACTCTCCATTGAGCTTGGATTACTCCGCTTGGAGAAATTTATTTAAAAATTATTATGAACTTTTAATATGATTCCTTGAATTAATATTTTACTGACACTGATCTACCAGTTAGATGCCCAAACATTCTCTTTATCAGCTCTTCTTAATGATTTTTTTTGGGGGGATTTATTTAAACGTTATCTATTTTATCCTCTTGAATACTCACTCACCTGTCCACAATTTTGCAGGACCTGGAGCTTTTTCGTGGACTGCGTCAAACAGTACACGGACAGATGTTTCACAGAAATCAAGAGGCAGGAGTTCAACAGGGCCGTTGAAAATCCGGTCAACTCTATTCATAAACTCTGTTCGATGCCCGACTACAGGAATGGTAATGATAGTTCGTTTTTTTTTTATTGAGTTTGTATCGATTTGGTCGATTTATGGTCTAAAAAAATTATTATCAGTATCCAAAAATGTTGTTACATCATATCGTACATACAGAAACGACTAATTATTAATATTATCCGACCGTGGAAAATTCGACTCTCGGCGTGTAACTCGTTATTATGCGAAATAGATTACGGTGCAGTTAGGCCTGATAACCTGGAGAAATTAGCATGGGATAAAGCCCCTAATTCATTCTAAATACATTGACCCGAATTATCTCTCCTTGCTATAATGGGATCAACGATTATATCGTCGCGGGATAAATGATTTATTTATACTCACCGACCTATTTATCCTACTTTTATTATTATACACACGTGTATATATATATATATATGAAATGGTTCGGTTGTATATATTAACAATTTATTCGACGCATTATCTTAAACATAAAGACTCAATTATGTATGTGAGTGTATTCGAAAAACTACCTAACTTAATGTCAGTTGTATAAGACGGTTTAAAAAATATTTTAAGGTGTTTCCTTTCAGTCGAATGCTGCACCTAGGATAGCGAGCAGCCCTTAAATGTTACTAACCCCGCGACATTATAAAAGAGCATTTTTATTCAGGGCCCTGTAAACACCTCCATTAAAGTAATTACACAAAATTGCACACTCCCTCGTTCGGTCATACGGGTTTCGGACTTTTTGCCACGACCAGTAGATATAAATTACAATGCGGTCGAATTCACACAAACGGCCGCTATTAGAGGGTCTCGATTGAAGTCGGTGTTTCGCATAGCTCGTACATGGTCCGAACAAACTGCTTTATATATAGAACTAGTGTTGTTGAATTTAGGATATTTTTTGCACGGCCTCGAGATGCTTTGAAATGTCATTTTCTCCGCCATCGTCAGTCGTGAAGCCCTAATCGGTTCAGCTTTGAGACCTGAACGAATGGCTTTAAATGAAACGTAATTTCAAATTGCAGATTACATGAAACACGCGCCCTGTATGAAAATGACCCTGACTCAGGACAGCCATTGTGGACGCCACTACAGGCACCTCGTTGCTCAAGTCTCAGGAGAAGCACCCAGAGCTAGCATCTGTTGGTAAGAGTGACCAATATTTAATTTGATTTTTACCCAAAATGAACACTTAACAATATTTATTTCAATGTTTATCATAATATTGGTGAATCCAAATGTTGGCTCTAAATTGAACATCCAATTGATGGATTTTTGTTTAGATTTGGAAAGTATACACATTATTTTATAACATGTTCTTTACACCAGCTTAATTGAAACACGAATTGGAAAACTCCCTCCTGAATTATTCGTGAAGTTCTGCCTCCCCTACGCCCCTACGTGACTTATTTAAAAGCTCGTGAATAAAAAATGGAATTTCAGAATTAAACCGGATCGCTCTGAAAACGTGATAAGTTCAATTAAACAGAAATCAGAGTCGGAACCCTCTCGGAGTAATTTAATTCGGATTCACTACCTCGAAAATTCTATTAAAGGATAAGTTCAAAATGATTAAACTTCGTGTGGGAACAAATATTGATGGTCGCGGTTTAACGAAACTGAATATTATATTATTTCCATGACAACCCAACGTATAGGAAATACTGAAAAAATAAACTCAACCCCAATGAAATTGGGGCTTCATCATCATTTCGCTAAATCTCATCATTTCAAATCACAAAGTAACAAAAGCAGAATTGAGCTTTATTAATTTGTTTCATTCTATTATTTTTCCATTTAAGTTCTATTTATGCCTTTTAAAACCATAATTTGCAGAGGGTAAAGAGGTAAATGTAAATCCGGGAAAATAAATAAACGTAAATTTCATACAATTGCATACAGACCGCAATTAATGCTGTCTCTGAATTCAAAATAATAATAATAATAATAATAATTTTTCTGGATTTTTTGTAGATCCCCTAGGTTAATTAGTCCAAGATCCCGGTGGCAGAGAGAAGTGTAATCTTCGTTTTAATTCTACTGCTCTCTAAATAGTTATAAGGTTCCGGAACGTAGTGTAATAAAAAATGAAACAGTAAAGTCATAGTCATTATCATTATCCAGTTATTTATAATTACACTATAATAATGACAATGAATCATATAAATAAAATAAAGAATACTAGATATTATTTGTTTGTTGAAATTGAGGGTAATCTTAGTCTTCCAATCTGAGACACTATTCAGTAGGGCATTTATGTCCTAATCGCATTTTTAAACCTTGTTGCGTCGCACAATAAACATGTTTTAAACACAACTATTCATTTGCAGTTCTCACCATCTGTTCCGGGAATGCGTTCTGGACCACACGAGGAACTCCTGCGACGCCGACGCTGCCCCATTCTCCGCCCAGATGCTCGACAAAGCTCTCAGCTTCCTGAAGGACCAGTGTAACAACTATGTGTAAGTTCCTATTTATACTTACTTGGACGCTCTATCGGGTAGGTTCAGAAGGCAATAGTAAAAGTAAAAGCATTTATATTTTGAAACCGTATGAGCCGTATGAATTTTCCTACCCAATATTTCACGAAATAATTTGTATTTTATATAATATTTAAGATTTCGAAAGTATTTGCAATAATAAATATGAAACCTATATGTTTTTCCGAAAGGCCCAACAGGGTAGACTGCCCAGGCTCGGACTTCTACCAGACCGGGAGGACAGAGCTGAGTACACTGGAGGGGGAGCTTCCCTCGCCCACAGTATCGGGGACGGCCACGACAAGAGTGTTCGGCAGCATCGGACCGACTCCGGGCATCGGAGGCAGCACGGGCAGCGTTAACGCGGGCGGTATGGGAGGAGGAATGAGAGGAAATATGGGAGGCCACGGAGGTAACATGGGAGGACCGGGAGGGAACATCGGCCACGCAGGTAACATGGGAGGACCCGGAGGGAGCATCGGTCACGGAGGTAACATGGGGGGGCCAGGAGGGAACATCGGCCACGGAGGGAACATGGGGGGACCAGGAGGGAACATGGGAGGACCGGGAGGGAACATCGGCCACGGAGGGAACATGGGAGGACCAGGAGGGAACATGGGAGGGCCGGGAGGGAACATCGGGCACGGAGGTAATATGGGAGGACCCGGAGGGATCACCGGAGGGCCCGGAGGGAACATGGGAGGTTTCGGAGGCACCACGATGGACGGTAACAGCGCCATTCCGGGAGGAAGTACGTCGGTCACCGTCCAGATGAGCCCGCCGAGAACCAGCCCTCAACCCTCCTGGATGTCCCCTTCTACGGATTCTAGAGGTAAACCCGTTCGTATTCAAATCGTTTTCTAATTTAAAACTATATTAAAAATCCGTCCGATCTGGATGTAAAGACTGAAATGTATACTCGGGGCAGGTGTTCCGACGAGCAATACACCGGACTGGAGGCAGCAGGAGAGCACGATGTCGTCGGGGGCGGCTAGCACGGGATCCGGGGGCTGGATGCCCGGGGGCGGTCGCGGTCGTACAACGGTGGAGGCCGGCTCGGAGCCGACGATGAGCTCCTCGTCGGGCTACTCGGCGGACTCTACGAGCCGGGTGAGCTACGGGCGCGGCATCACCTGGCCCTCGACCGAGCGGGACCAGTCGGCCTCCTCGCCGATCAGGCCGGCGGCCCCCGACCCCACTTGGATACCCTCCTCCCGGCCCATCGACGCCATGATGAAGGAGAACGCGATAGACGAGCCCAACCAGCAGGGGCTCGGCAGCGAGGACAACTCCGCCTCCGCCCGCCCTATCTTTCTCTCTCTCTTCCTTCTCGCCTCCTCCCTCCTCCTCCAGGCTCTCTTCTCCAGATAATCGTGGCGGCGTTATTTGTCTTTCTCTCCCTTTCGGCGACGTTATATACCAAAGATAAATCCCGTTTGTTTTGTGTCGAAAAGAATTTAACCCCCCGGACCCGTTCGTCGAAAATGTCTTGGTCTAAACCGGTCGTGAGGAACCTATTCTCTATAGATTTCTTCCGGCATATATATATATATATATATATATATATATATATATATATATATATATATTATTCTAACGGAAAGCAAATAATTACTGACGTAAATATTACTTACGTGACTTTTTCGCATTTTTGTTTAAACTATCAATTTTAATGGATATCCATCCATATTGGAAAGTATTGGAACGATACCTTCGGTTTAGTCCAACTTATTTGGAACGGATATATCTTCTGCAATGTTTGAATAAATAAAATATTACCGCTATACAAAAAAGGATAAGAATATCGTTCCCGCGTATTATGATCGTGTGTTCTAAACTAATACTGAAATTCAATTGTGCAAATGCCGCTAAATTATAATTGGAAGTCTTTGAACGGCCTGGAAGGGTTAAACAAAATTATGTGTAAATACATTTTTTAAAACTGTCCAAATTTTATAATTGATCTTTTGCGAGCGACTAGGTAAGAAGTTTCGGAGGAAAAAGAAAAGGACCCGGATTGAACTGGCTTCAGCTGTGGAAAAAACCTTAGTTCTAAAAATATTCATTATCTTGTATCCGCAAAACTATGTACACATCAGAATTAAACTCGTGTCTGTGTTAAATAAACAATGAAATATATAAGGTTTGCTGAAATTCCCTTTTTCTATATTGTTATTTTTTTATCATAAATAATTATATAGTCTGAGGTATAATGAGATTTTTGATATAATTGCCAAATACTTATTAATTATATGTGAAAAATTTAAATTCATTTATTACTAACCCTATTTACCTAGATTCTATTTAGACCATTATTTAGATAGTTTAAAGCGAGCACAGGTGAAATCAGTTTCAATAAGGAATTATTATTGTCTTGTATTGCTATTTATTTTATACTTTTTCATAAAAGTAGTTCTTGCATTAGTAAATTTATACCGATAAGTAACTAGTCCATATTTAAACAAATAGCACCATATCCTGAAACTGTTAATATTAATCGAGCTGTGTATGTAAATTTCTTACCTCCTTTATTTGAACCCCACCAACTCTCCTGTGATATGAGCTGCATACTTCTTTTATTTGCAACATACGTTTTCTAATATCTTTTGGCTATGTTACAAAGTTTTAAGATTGATGTGATAAGTAATACTAATTGTGAACTTTTTTTAGAAACCTAGTAATATTTAGCTCGTATATTTATTTAGATAAATTATAATTGTAAGTTACCAAAAAAATACATGAGTTTTAGCAATTTTCCAGCACTGTTATTAGAACATTCCTATTAACTGTAAATAGTAACAAATATTCCATTATTATCTTTATATTTTTAAATTTTTATTTTATTTATTGAACTTGAAAACAAAATATTTACCAATGTTAATTATTAATAAACTTAATTTTATCCTATTTTCAGAATCAGTTATTTTAATGAAAAAGAAGTGCTTGTACCAGCATTTGAAAATAATCATTTGGTTCTTCATTTGAAAAAAAAGGAAACAGGTACTTATAAAATTTTATTTACAACTGGCCCTGTCAATAAGTTAAAATACATAAATTACACATTTTGAAAAGTAGTAAAAACTTTATAATTGACATTATTCTATTCATCCAAAAACAAATTTTAATGCATTCCTAAAAACCTAATTGGTTCAGGACTTACTACCTTGTAAGTTCCTGATTTTATGTATTACATTTTTGCATAATAAAATAAATAATATAAACATAATAATTTAAAATATTAAAACAAATTATATGTTTTTTAAGTTCTAATGCATCACATGTTAACTGGAGGCAGGCCGGATGCAAACTGCATTTTGGGAAGGGAACAGCGGTATTTCATACAGGCTTGCCCCTTTGTGCTTGCTCCATCCTTGTAAGCTGTTCTGTAGGCAAGAATCTTCGACTTGCCCTCCAGTTCATCGCTCCCATCGTTTGAGAACAGATTTGGCCACATATTTTCCAGTGTGCTCAGACCCCTAAACAAAAATTATCAACGCAAGTCAGTCCCCTTAGGTTATTTGATGTACATAGCAATGAAGTGGAAGAGGAAATCTGATGACAGTAAATATATCTAGTATTGTGTACTTACGATCATAAAAATGTTCCTGTTCATCCGAAATTTGTTCAATAAGTTTATTTTTAGTAATCTACTTAATCGGTGCAAGTGCACCGAACGAACTTTATTTAAGTACATTTCCACACCTCCCTCAGGGGGCGCTAGTTTATCGGTGCAAGTGCACTCAACGAACTTTAGTTAAGTACATTTCCGCAACACCCTCAGGGGGCGCTAGTTTATTGATGCGAGTGCTCCCAACGAACTTTAATTATGTACATTTCCGCATCACACTCAGGGGGCTCTAGTTAATATCTAATAATTTTTATTTAAAGAGAAAGCAAAACTTGTATGATCGTAAATACACAATACCAGACAGATTTCCTGTCATATATTTGGAAGTCTGAACCTAATAGTTGTGACCAGTTGTGTGATCAAATATATATTTGTCCGATAATCCGACAAAGACTTAAGCCGATTAACAAAATCCCTCCCAACCCAAATAAGACAAACAACATCCCCCAAAAACACAATAACAACACACACACACACACACATATATATATATATATATATATATATATATATATATATATATATATATATACGACATACAGACAACCACCACAGTACAAGTGACAGTGACAGTGCAGTGAGGATACCCAAAAAACATCCACAGTACCAAATTGACTAACACCACTACTGAAGATGGTGAATGAAAAGAGCGAGAGGAGACAGAAACACGAAATCTACAGTCGTTTTTCAATACTGGATAAAGAAAATCAATGGTATACCCACTACATTTAAGAATACAACTAAAAATATTAAAATTCTTTTCCCATAAAAATAATAGTTATTAATAATTTAAGATTTGGTTTAAACGCGAGGATCTAGAGTATCATCACTGTCTCAACCTGCCAACTTGGTTTACTCAAGACCAATTTTGGCTTCTCGTCTGTAAATCCAGAACTAGGATTTTCCCGTACTGTATTGAGTATCATTCGCGTATTGGCATGACCCCGAATATTAGCATAAGCATGCCGGGAGACAAATTAAATGAACGGTAACACTCGAGTTTTGAAATATTGCCCTTCCCATTGAAACCAGCTGCTGAAAGCTCTGTGATTAATGGTGTTTTAAGCAGCCGCTCGCCCGTACGGTTTGGTCGTGATTCAACTTTCGAGTCATTGGCTTTTCACGTCCAACAGACAAAATTAATACGCTGTCCGATTCAACAGGTCGTAATAGGACTTCATCCACGATAATATTCGCGACCAAATTATGCGTTTCAGATTAATGAAATATGAAGAATTTAAACACAGAAACGGCGCAGAAAGAATGGCGCAATCGACGCGCGTAGGTGTCTCACTACTTTACGGAGGAATGCTACTACAGACGGCAAGTACAAACCACTTCAGCATAACAACGAATCAGCGAGAGGAGACAGAAGATCGCAAGAATGATGGTAAGGAAATAGATAAATGATTGGTAAAGAAAGAATATCACCATCAATTGTAATCACTATTTAAGGAAATAATAGTGACATAAATAATTTAAAATCGTTGCGATTAACGGACGTACAAATCATAATAATAAAGTGTTATTAAGTGTCTTGAAGAAGTCTTATTAAATCAGTTTTATAGGTTTCGCTCGATGTAAAATATTGGAGAAATCCATTAGTACGGTATTTGGAATACCGTCTGACGTCTTATTGAGTTAGACCGGTTTCCATTTTTTGCCATCTACAGTAGCACTTGCTCGATTTGAAACGTTACCCTTCCCAGCACCGGCTACTGGGTGCTCTAAATGATTAACGTTTGAAGCAAGTTGCCACCTTATCAGATCGGTCGTGCTGCTGCTCCTTATTCCGAACAGCATTCCACGAGTAACATAATCGATGTATTGACTGAGTAATCGTGACAGTAATAGGTCGACCGGGCCATTAATCATATCGTAGTGTGGAACAGGAGAAAATAAAAAAATGGAAGCAACAGCGGCACGATCATCTCAATTACCGTAACTTGTTGGCTCCATTCTATGACATTGTAAAACTTAGACTGAGGAATGTAGATTTACATGAACGTAGTTTTTTAATACCTAATGGATTGACTGGAAACGTATACTGACTTCGGTAAAATATGTTAAGAACAGGTAACTATTGCAGAGGTGTGCATTTTACTTAAGTTGTGCCTTAAAAGATAGGAAACAATTATTTTTCTAGTAAAATACAGGATCTTTTCCAGTGTTCCGTGAAAATGGGGGTTCAACAATGTTTCACTCAGCAATGCTACCCAACAATGCTTTTTTCGTTAATACCTTGGAGTGGGCGCATGCAAATATAACAGGGTCTGGAATACCCGAACTAGACAAACTATGCTAACAGTTCTTTTCTGATACTGGAAAATAGTGTTACCAGGAGATGGGTTTGACGTAGAGCGTGCCGGCGTGGCTAGTTCCCAGGTGGCAGGCGACTCTCTCCAGACAGGCGGGCGACTCCAGGAAAGCGAGCAGGGGGTCGGGATCGACCTCCAGACGGCGGCCCATCATCATCGAGGAGGAAGAAGGGCTGGAAGTGGTGGCCGGGGAGTCGTCCTTGTCCTGGGAAGAGGACGTCGCCCTCAGGAGGTAGAAGAGGGGCAATGCGACGGGAACGGCGGCCAAGAGGAGTCCCACAGGAAGAGCGGCCTTCACCAGCAGGAACTTCAGCAGGAGCACGAACGGCAGCTTCAGCAGCAGGGCTGCACCGACCCCGACCATAACTGCTTTCAGCCAGCTACTTACACCGCACCCGACTCCAGCTATCAGGAAAAACGTGATTATTTACAATTATATTATTTATGTTCCATTTAAATATGATGCAATTTGTCCGCACTTACTGATTGCGCTGGGAAAGTGGATTGGCCATTTATCGAAGTGGTTGTACTGCCCGTAGGAGGGTTGCTGGCCGTAGTGGTCGTAGAGTTCGTACCCTCCCGGGCTGGAGCCGGAGGCGGCGCCGCCCCCGAAGCCGGCGGTGTTCACAGCCCCGAGCCGGTCCCGTACCCGTAGCCGGCCCCCGTGTACTCCCTACCCTGGGCGGCCACCTTAGAGGTGAGGTTCAGCTTTTCCACTGCACCATCGCAGCCCAGCAGCAGGGCGCCGATTGAGACGACCGCGAATGCCAACCCGACTGTACCCATCTTACCTGCGAAGCGGTGAGTCCACAAATACAATTATAACTTGACTATTTTTCAGACTATATTTTTTGTTCTACTACCATATCTGGGTAGTCACTGAACTAACTTGGGGCCGGTTGAAGATGGTTGAGTGAAACGTAATAGTTTTATGCAATTGATAAGGTAAATAGACGACGAATTGATAGAATTTGTTTAAATTGTGGCACAAGGAAAGTTAATAGAAATATATAACCCCTCGTAGGGACAATCATTAATAGGGACCCGGCATCAATATTGCGTTTTTTTCTACTACCTAATTTAGACGTTAACATTGATCTGGTGATGGTTTCATATTAACATTAATATTAAAAAGAAAGTTGATTCGGGGAACTAAATATTTCTGAGATTAGTGCGGTATAATATCGGAATAACGCGTTCAAATAGTTTTTAAGGGAGTATAATAAAAATATATCAGTGCACTTCGAGTTGCATTATTTAGAAACGCGAATTGTCGAACATACCACTGCGAAATGACGAACAGGTACTGGGTGTACGAGGTTGAAAACTGAAAATTGAGGTACACAGATTCAGTTAGGTGGCTTATATAGTCGGGGCGGTGCTTTACCTCCACCACCATCACCAGCACTCGTACCCAAACTGTCCCCCGCCCCCCACCCCACTCACTTCCAACTGAAGTGAACAACTTGTTATTCATAATTCATAAAGCGGTACTAGCGGGGCATTTTTCGGGCATTTTCGTTTTGTTTTTTCGGCTTCTATTTGAACACAAACAACCGAAAAGACTAAAAACGGCCGGACCGAGATCCTATTCCGCCCCCCAAACGATCATAGAAACATACGCATTCATTAAATCTATCGAAAATATTCTGTTGAAACTTTGAAGATTGAAACTCTGGAAAATACATAGAATGTTCTGCTTTTAAACTCCGGTTTTAATAACACCTTTCTCTGGGTTTCCCCATAAAGCTTCCGAAAAATTGTGAACTATCGTTCAATTCGTTGGAATGTTAGTAGAAACAAAACTCAATTGTTTTCCTAATTTAATCCGTTAGTATCGTTCTTTCGAATTTTTCCACTTAATTTCGATTTGATTACCCATGATCTGGGTGGGCATGATAAACTATCATGCTGAAATCCGGTTTTAGAAGAGTCGCCAAGGATTTGGGAATAGGATCAGTTGAGTGATTTCCCTTCTAGTTTCTATGGCCGGGGCTTCCTGTTTTCTCTTCTCGCCGTTTTCGTCAAAGCATCCCATTATAACTGATAATAACCGCTATCAACCACTGGTTATAATAATAAGCAAGGAATAATATTAGGCATTCATTAGTGTTATATTTTAAACAGAATATCTGTAACAACTTTTGGCGGCAAAAATGAATTCAAGGATAGCCGGAAAGAACATTTTGGTAACATGATACACTGTAATTGCGTAGACCCAATTTTCGAGAGTATAAACTGAATCCTACAGAAAGTGAAATGGAGGGACCGAGCAGATATGAGGAGAGGAATTCTAAGGTGTAGCCCGGCCAAGACGCAACCTAGATCTACAAGATTCTAGAGTTCTTTACATTTTTTTCTGTAGGACAAAAACACCGAACAATGTTTCGTGCGTGTCTGAAAATATAGTATCATTGGGTCAACCGGAACGGAGCTATTAACTAATATCCCCCCAGTAAACCGGTTCTGACTCTTGGTGGTCATATTCCTGAATATCAATATACGTGTGACAGTGGCAGAGCTCAGCCGAAAAAACGAATCTTCAGATGGAGGGAAAATCTCATGACAAGATATTCTAAACCGTTCGAACACACGCCTTATATTGTGTTCACTATTAGCACCTTCATCTCGCCTCTATGATTTCGATTCTAATCCGGTATCCCGCAAATTTTTAAACAGAATATTTTCGTACAATTTTATAAATGAAGGAACATTTTTATGTCCCTTCTCCTCGTTTGAATCTGTAATGCAGGTAGAGGGACGAAGTGAAAACAGACTGAAATTTGAATAACTGGCAATGGGGGCTTTAATTGTGGCCTCTCTCTGTCTCTCTCATTCAGTTTTGTGAACAGCTCAGACCGTTAGTTAAAACGCAAGTGCCGGTGTCTCCACGCCCCATATGGTAATACGCCGCTCCCATAACACCAATAGCGAATTCGATTTTACAAATGTCCCCAAGTCCTTACACTGTACAACGATGGCTCTCCCTTCCAGCACCATAAACGGAGTTCGTGATTCAATGCCTGATTATGTTATAGTTTTGAGCTAAATAAAACTTACTGGATTTATGTTGTTTCCTCCCCGTACAGAGGGAAGAAATCTTTTTGAAAGCGAATGAAGACAATTACATTATTCGTTATTCATTTCTGTCATTGGCACCAACCAGACGAATGAATAGAAACTATCCTAGATGAATACATTTCACATCTGAGCGAATATGTCCAAGCAATAAACAAATTACCTATCTCCGCACTAGATCTCACGGCGAAGACGACGTTCACTTCGTGTGTATTAAATTCCTGAAACTCGGCTTTGTGGAAGAAAGCCAAGTGGAGGGCTTTACCGGTTCAGATTTGAACGAAAAATATTAGCGGAAATTGAGGTTGTGGACCATCTGATGAACGTGGCCGGCCGAGCGGCCGCGGGTGATTTCCATCTGGGCCTGAATAATTGGTCCCGGACACGTCTCCATCCAGGGGACCGGGTTGTAGGACCCCGTTTTAGGCCTCCTTTTAGACCTCCCGTCTTCCCATTTTTAGAACCCGCACATACGCCCGATATCGTTAAGATAACCGCGAGATATATAGTTAACGAAAATGTTCCCGAAGAAGCCTGCAGGGATTCTCTTAAAAAGTGGCTTCCCAAGTCCTCGTGAAACCATAGTAGAGAACTGATTCGGGGTCAAAACAGAGTTTTTCTATATAGGGGTCGCGATTTCTATTCTATATTTTTTATGAACTTTTTTTATATTCAAAGAATATCAAATTATCTGGGAAAGCGTAATGTGCTCGCGGCGACATCGAAATTGTTCTCGACAAGATTCTGTTGCCCTATTCCGTATTACGAGTAATATTATGAACCCCATTGGCCTATTCGCACAATAATTTTAAAATAAAATTGTACGTTTCACGAATATTATTGTAGGTAAATAGCCTTTAACAGTCCCTTACTTTAATACGCTTTAACACCCTGTAGGGTAGCCTTTAACACTCCGACAGGTACTATTGGGAAATACAGTTTATTCTGTAGGTTGACCTTTCGGAGAAAGCCCTTTAGTTATTCAAGGGCAGGGCCGTGAAAGTTGTCTTAGGGCAGAACCAACAGTGTATTAAAACCGGGTCGACCCTCCTCGGGTAGATAGTGTTTGTTCTTCGGTACTCCTTTTCAATGTTTTTTTTTTCTTTCATTTCCGAAGCCTTTATGAATAATAACTCATAAATACAGATAAAGGGGAAGAGAGAGAGAGAGAGAGAGAGAGAGAGGATATTGGTCCTTTTGAGGGGGCGGCTCATACTTCAGAGTACAAACGGCTCTCCCCCCCCCGGGTCCTTTCTATTCCGGTACATTAGAATAAGACCGAAACACGGCATCTGTGTCACGGTTCACTGAGTCATTCACTCGTCCTGTGTCATACGGAAAAATGAACGATGGCACGACAAAAACCGTTAGCGTTCGTACGAAGAATATTTTTTCATTATGTATAAGGCACTTTCTGTGTACGGGCACAAAATGTATTTAAGTGCCATCAAAATGTGCTCAATTCATTTACCCCCTCTTTTAAATATAACAACAGGATATTCACAAATCTATTTCGGGGTTTGGAATATCGCCGCTCGGCATATTATCGCTGAGGGCGTGGCGAAACGGGTCGGGTACCGCCCATGACCGAAAACAGGGAAACCGTTAAACCGTCGAACGTCGACGAAGGTGGGCCATTCAGAGTCTGGATACTTATCCCCCAATTATGAAATTCTTCTTTGAAACGACTTTCTGGCACTTATGACTCACTCTCTCGCGCTGAACTGGGTTCGTTCGGTGTTTCTCAGTTCGCATTGTTCTCGGTGGGGGGGGGGAAGGGGGTTGACTTATCCCGTTCATTTTGCAGCATTTATTTGTACCTTACCCATGACCTACCGGATTGGCCTGTATTAGGAGCCGTCCGAGAAAAGTGTCACGCAGCTTTAATAACAGGCTGTCCGATCAGCTCCGTTGTATGATAATTGTGGACGGAAAAACTGACTTCCGTCTATGAATTTTCCCATTACGCCCAACTGGCTATGGGTGAAATTTGAGATTCCCGATGCCTATATAAATCATACGTACAGATCCCCGGTCCCAAGCTACTTAAGAATAATGGATCGTCCTACTGACTGTTCAGAACCGACGACACAATAGAAGGCGTGATTTGTGGACAACTTCATATTTACGGTTAGGCCAGACTATAATTACAATCACACAAATAAGATATGGCATTAATCTCCTCAGCTTCTACAATGTGGAATGTTGAAATGTTTTAAGCATTCAAATGTTAGGAACTAAGTACCTATATAACTGTGCAGTAGTCGAAAAATGCGAGAGGTTGCATCGGGCACTGCAACTCGAAACAGTCAGCTGAAAGCGTGCCATATGGCTGTGAAGTCGGAATTGAAAAAATTAACCTCTAAAATTAACTCGATAAATTCGTCGCGATAGTAGAAAACCAAATTTATTTCGGCATTTACGTTTATTCTAAATTTGAATTAATATTTAAATAAATAAAAACGATGAAATAAATAAATGGAAGAAGAAGAAACGGGATGCAGAAAATGTGAGTTCTCATTCTTAAATCACAGGCGAAGGGTCCCATGGTTAATAGTCTTACAGGACTACTTATATATATTTTTAAATGGAATCAATGAATTTTTGTTTAAAAAACTTCTTCCGATCAATAGAAGAAGTACCTTTTTATATTCTGTAAAAAGTACATATAACGTATGTTGTATTTTTATGAAGTTATTCGAAGTATTTTTAACTCCATTACTCACTAAATCCTTTGACCTTATCAATCATGTAAAACACATGAATATTACGCTGTTTCTATGGTAAATACGACAGTCTCCCACTTCAAAACAATTACAAACTCGTCGTATGTTTGAAATATATTGGTTGGTTTGGAATACTATCGTACTTGTCAATTGGAATTCTTCGCGTTCTCTAATGTGGGGAGAAGTGGTCAGGATTTTTACTACATTCTCTTTCTGGTGGCCACCTTTGATTCTATGTATTCCTCCTCAATATGGACTCGTTGGTTTCTCCCAGCGAATTTTCGTTAGGGGCCCTTTTTCTCAGCCAAGCAGCCAATGGGAAATTTTTGCACGGGCAGGTTGTTCGAAATGCAAGCAGAGGTACCTGCTGGCAGTGCTGGCCGGGATCGGGGTGATGTGGGCGTTCATGATGCGCATGTGCCTGAGCATGGCCCTCACCCAGATGGTGAAGCGGGACCCCCCCAAGAACGTCACTGGGGGGGAAGTTATCTGCCCCGAAGAGGAGTCCTACAGGACTTTCTCCGAAGAAGGGAACCTGGTCAGTAAATTGGTTTTCGCCCTCAGCAGGACCATATCCAATCCCAAGTCCAGCGCTTTTGTTAGACTTGAGCTCAGATTGTTTTCTCTTTGTAAAAGATGTGTATGATTGATGGCAGGGCGAATTCGAATGGAACGACTCGATTCAGGGCCAGGTACTGGGCTCGTTCTTCTACGGCTACCTGATCGGGCACCTACCCGGCGGCATATTAGCAGATCTATTTGGTGGCAAACATCTCATGGGAGGTAAGATTACAACATAAGATACTAGAAAAAAACTCTGAAGAATAACGCTCAAGAACTGGTTTCTTCGGCAAAGATACGAAAATGTTTCCATTCGTGAACCAGTTTAATGCATTCAGATTGCAGGAAGATATTCCACTATATTCGAGGCAGTATTTACTATAGTGGACGACTACCATTCGTTTAAAAACTTAAATTTCTGCTTAAGTAATTTAAATACTTTCATTTTGCAGGTAGCGTCATAATAACGGCCATTACCTCGCTGTTGAGTCCTATTTGCGCTCGGTTACATCCATTCTGGCTGGTCGGTATCCGATTCATCATGGGATTAGCACAGGTACTCAAAATGTTTGTATAACTTCTGTAGTATTGGTGTGCTGTACACATTGATCAATGCGAGTCTAATTTCTTTAAATATATAAAATAACAACTAAGTTGAAAATAAGCTTTTCCACCCCCGAGTTTCAAAAAAGAGAAACAATTTGCTTCTAGGGCCCTATGTTCCCCGCATTTTCGACACTTTGCGCCAAGTGGTCACCGCCCAACGAGAGGACCAGCATCAACATGATCGCAAACAGCGGTAAGGTTTTTAAATATTTTACATCTTAATCGCCCGGACGATTACTTCGGCAATTTTTAATACAGGGGTGGCTTGGGGTATGATCATGGCCAATTACCTGACGGGCCAGATCCTGAGCACGGTGCCCAAGTGGGACATGGTCTTCTACATCTACGGCGCGGCCGGCGTACTCTGGTGGTTCTTCTGGGTCGTGTTCGCCCACTCGGAGCCCGACAACCACCCGTTCGTCTCGAACAAGGAAAAGAACTACATCAAGGAGTCGCTCACGGAGGAGAACAAAGAAGAGGTAGCGAATTGACTGTGTCCGTATTGAATTCTCGTAAACTTTACGTTTTTCAATTTTTTATTAACCAAAAAAAAATAGAAAAATAGACCCCTGTTTTCTTAAAAAGGTTTTCCCCGCTGGGGGAATATTAAAAAGGCTAAAAAAAGAATTTTGCAGTTACCTGCAATGAGAAAAGGAAATATTACAATGTTTCTTAAAAAAGGAATATTTCACGTTTTGTTTTCAGTTTAGTTCGCTTTAACGTATTTTTATTCATATTTCAAAGTTTTTACAACTAATTCAGAATTTTCGGGGAGCAAATTTTATTGCTATTATTCGATTTTCTGAACCGTTCATAATAATGACATAGTTTTATGCTCTTTCTATTTGTTCTATAGTCCCGCGGCAGGATCCCTTGGCGGAGCATCTTGACTTCGATGCCGTTCCACAGCATCAACTTTTGCAACATGGGCCACGACCTACTCTTCTATTTCATATCCATCGAGATGCCCCTGTACCTCTCCAACGTGCTTCACTTTCCGATATTCGAGGTAGGGTTAATCGAGTAAAACATCGAGACATTAAATTATCTAAATTTCCGCACGGATTATGTGCATTTTCTCTATAATAGTTGGCTGTATTTTTACTTTCGAACAAAATATATGTATTTACTAGGTTTAATATTTCAGAGTGGTATAGCTGCAGCGCTGCCCTGGTTCTCCTACTGGATGGGCGGGAGCGTATTCTCCGCTCTCTGCGATTTGATCATCTCCAGGAAGTATCTTCGCAAAATCGTCGTCAGAAAACTTATGGTCGCCCTAAGTAAAACGGCATTTCAATTCCTGTCCTTACGTCGCGACAAAATTTGGCAACTAGTTCGGGTTGACAAATTTCCGAACGTATAAATAAGATACAATAAAAAATGTACAATTACTTAGCTTGACATTAGACCACATTAGTCCGGCATTATATTGCTATAACCTAAGTAATAAACATAAATCGAAATTCATATTATTTTATCTCTCAATACAGTATGCATATCATTTATAATTTATTGACCATAATAATAATTGAAATAATAATTAACAAATATTATCCTCTTCCTTGTTACCAATCCATTACCCCCCCTGGAGCTATTTCTTCGGTTTGTAGTCCGGACACGTCAAAAATTGCCATAATTGAGTCTTCTTTATCGGGAGATTACTCTGAATTTATACGATAAAGGGTGATTGGACATAAAATAAAATAAAATCTTTTATATTGGTCAGCCTGCCTGATCCCGCCAATCCTGCTGATCGTGACCTCCTACGTGGGCTGCCAGCGCATACTGGCCGCCGCCAGCCTCACCACGCTCATGTTCTTCGACGGTACCTGCTACTGCGGCGTCAGGATCAACCACATGGACATAGCACCGAGGTTCGCCGGCACCACAATGGCCATTGTCAACGGCTGCGGCTGCATATCCGGCTTTTTAATACCGATCGCCGTGTCCTACATCATAACCGATGTAAGCAGCAAGTAATACCAAGTGATACCTATGTAAGTGATACTAAAATAAACGGAAAATCTAATCACTTTTCAGGGCGGCACAATAACCCAGTGGCGGGTCGCGTTTTGGATCTGCGCCTTCGTCTGCATCGGGCTCTCCATACCGTTTTTCATCTTTGCCAGAGCCGAAGTTCAACCCTGGAACGAAGGGACCAGAAAGTAACGTAGAAACTATTATTTTAATCGTCTATCAAAAAGCAAAATAAATAAATAAACCTAAACGGCCTAAGCGTTCATTTATTAGCAAAAGACCGGATATTTCATTCTTTTTTACTTTGAATAACAAGAGTAGATACCCACATTTAAAAATTGACAAGATTATAGAATATTGGGAAAATTATTAAAGGAGAAATTTTAATACGACTTTTAGGGTAAGAAATATACCCGATATATATAGCGCCGATAATTATGTTGTGTTGACAAGATGCTTCGTTGGCAAGAGGCGTAAAAAATAGACACCGTATTACTTGCCGCATTGCCGTGTTATTACGCAAGATGGTAAGATGCCGAAGCCCCTGTAGGCGGGAATATTGAGGCGGAGAGATTCGCACGAATGACGCTGTTCCGAACCCTCCCGGGCGGCCGGAGTAAATAGCTAAGCGGCTGCTTTAGTGTCGCAGGTGGCCCACTGACCCGGCCGGCGTGGCTCTTAAAAGGGCCGATTCATATTCAAAACCGGGGACCCAGTTTTCTTTTTCTCTCTCTCTCTCTCCGTGAACCCCGGCTCACGTACCCGAAGCAAGTGGAATGTATTTTATTTTTGTTTTGTTTTTTCAACTGTCCTGAGTGAAAACGCGTCCTTAATCCCGCCATTGTCTCAAGTCCGTCACTTTCGTCCCTGTCCGCTACTTTCTCTGAATTTTTGAGCCAACGTGGGCAGCGGCACTTGCCGAGGGAAACGTTCTGCGAGGATACCGCTTGTGCCATAATTAGGTGCCATTTTTTAGGGTAAAATTTCGTGCTTGGCGGACTGTGTACTGGCAGCACTGAGTATTCTGAACTGTAAATTTAGGACGATTTTTGTTTCGCTGGTTTGCAACGAAGTATTTTTGTTCCAAATATTCGTATGAAGGGAAAGCGTGTGTTTAAAGGAAAAAGATCTTCAAAATAAAGGTTGAGTACATTCGTATTTTATTTTGTATGAAAATACAAAAGACAGACAAAATTGAAACACAAACGTTCGCCCGCGTATAATTTCCAAATTACTGTTTGAATACTGGTTTGACCGTTGGAGGCTTCCGTCTCGCCTTCTGTTTCTCTACAAGTTCTTTCAGCAGATCGCACTTGGTTTTGTACTTCGTTTTGACGTCGTTCAGCTCTCTATTCACCAGGTCGTACTTTTCGCCAATATACTTGTAGTCGCGCAACAGTTTCGGATACTTGATGAGTCCCACTTTGTTGTTCAGCTGTTTTATCTCTTTTTCGATTCTCACCTGCTCCTCCTTCATAAATTGGAACCTGGCTCGAGTCTGAACCGAGAATGGACGTTGGATTAATGTTAAACAACGTGCAAATGTTTCCAAGCATAACCACAAACAGTAAGCTATTTATTAAACTGTTATTATAAAGACAGGGGAAAAGTTAATTTCCTGATAGAATTCAATTTCCCTCTTTTCATGATCATCTGTAAAATAATTAGGTGAAATAGATAAAAGATGATAAAATACTTTTTGGAATTACTTTAAAAATGTTTTTGGCTTTTTCCTCTTGTTGCTTCATTACATCTTGCAAATGTTGGTCGATGGCCGCCTTCTTCTGTTCAATATGGGCCAGCCTTTGGGCGTTAGACACCAGAGTGTTTCTTGATTTTAGAATACTCACTTCCCTGTTCAAAAATTTACATTTCAATTCTAGTCCATTCATCAATAAATTTGAGATTCTTTATTTAACATACAGCATGCGAGGCTTATTCGGCTTAATTTTGGAAATATATTCCTGTATTGTTCCCAATCAAATATTAAAATCATCAAAATGCAGCTTTATTATAACAAACATTGATAAACTTTATGAATATATTTATAATTTCACTGAGTTCTGTAGACAAGATAAATAGAATAAGGCTCACAGATTTCTTGTTTCTAATTATTCTTTAGAATCCTGACTGAATTTAAGATAGAAATTGTATCAATTTTATTATGTGTATCAATTACTTGAAATGTATTAAACAATATTTTTATGTTCACTATATCAGTAGCAATTAAGTAAAATGTTATCTTATTTTAGCTTATTCAAATATAAACTCAGCATATTATTTAATGAGATACATTTAAATGGTTTATCAAGGAGTAAATGTACTTGAAATATAGGATATCCTGAAGGTCCTGTACGTCTTTCTGCACTTTGTCATATTCAATGAAGTTGACTTCCTTGGCAGCCACAGCTAATTGTCCTTTCTCTTCAAGATCCAGTTCATTCAGCTTGTCCAAGTAATACAAGTATTCAATTCTTTTTTCGCATACTCTTTTGTCCATTTCAAACTGCTTCGTGATCAGCCTATCTAATGTCTGCAACAAATGAAGAATGGCTCACTAACATCATAGGACTATGTGAAATTAAATTTAATAATATGGACATTTACATAGGGATGCATGTTTGGAGGGAATATTGTATTAAAAAGGTTTGGTGTTGTTTAATGTTTCATTTCAATTTCTTTTATTTAAAATCTATATTTAATGGCGGCATGAAAGTTCCAAACAATATATATCACATGAACATAATCCAAAAAACTTATTTATATTATTATAGGTACATTAATAATTTATTTGTGAACGTGCAGGCTCACTTATACCTCAAATAAAACTAATCACTACTACAATTCATACAGCTAGGTTGGGCTTCAAAACATGAACATTGTACTGCGCACAGAACTAATTACTTCATTTTTAAGTAGAAATCTACTAGCTGTTTTTTCAACTTTGGCAGCCAACTGCCTCTCCTTGGCCTCAAGTGCTGACATTTCTTTGATCACCTCTGCTCTCATTTCATCCCTCTCCTTTTCCACCTTATCCAATTCTTTTATATATTCCCTGGACTGTTCCAGAACATAGTCCCTGATTTCTATATATTCCTTTAATTTATCCTCATACATCTTTTCAGCATCAGAATCTTCTTCCTCTTTTTTCGACTGTCCCGGAAAAAATTATAGAATTAGAGTTAAATTAGAAACTAAAAAGGTAAAAAGGAATTTATTAGACATAAATTAGAATTCTTTTTTAAATACTTAAATATTTAGACCAGTATGATAATATTTCTGCAATTCTTTTTTTATTTTAAAAACAAATTAACCATAACCATTACACACTACTACACATCAAATCCCCTGCAAAAACATCAGAAAATGTAACCCCCCCACAAATATAAATCATTGCAACTCAAAAAGATTTTCAGAAAGTAATCCTGAATAAAAAGTACCACTAAATTAATGACTAACTTTAGTTATTTTGAAGTGTTCGTAGAGTTTCTTGCACAATATGATATTTCTCCTCTTGTGTCTTAAGCTCTCATAGGTAAGTTGTTGTAGCGTTTCCGTCAGTTCTGCATGTATTTTTTGTACTTCCGGATCATCTTCCTCCTCTTCTTCCTCTTCAACTTCTACCGATTCTTCTTCTTCAACCATTTCATCATCTCTACGGAAAACATTGGAAATAATAATAATCATTATAATTCAACTAATAAATTCACTCCATTTATCCTCATCAAATGATTTGATAGATTAAAAAATTATTAGAATACAGTTTTTGCTCTTCTCTAATAATTGTACAAAACATTTTGCAACAGTGGAAAATGGAGAATGTTGCCATTTCTTAGAAATAGTTAAGATATTTAATAGTTGTAATGAGTGAGTACTGTAAATTATTCAATGAATTTTGTTAATTTTTTTATAAATATTAAGTTGATAGGTTTTTATTAATTTGAAACAATTGCAATTGAAGCAATTGTCCTATTCAACACATCAGAATAAATTAATGAATGAGATGACTATTTGGGTTATTTTATAGAGGTAACTTACTCCTCATCACAGGCCAACAATGCTGCTACATCTATTTTGTCTTCAAGTGGAACTTCAACTGTTTCCAAAGGAGAATTCCCATTAGTAAGTAAGTACTTACAAATTAATTGTGATTAATTTTATAAATTATTACAAAAAAGTATATCATGCCATTATGAATATTCATAATAATTTTTGCAGTTCTTACTTTTCTTAACTTTCTTCTTCCAAACAAGTTTTTTTATGGTTTTCATCTTCTTCTTCCTTACCACAACTGAAATAAGAAATAATTCCTGTTTTATATGATTCAAGAAAGTGCACAATTAGATTGTAAATATCATTTTCAATAAATAACTGAAAAATCTGTGAAAATTCACATATTTGATATTAATTCAGGCCTGATAAAAGCAATGTTTAATATTATGCACCTACTAGTGTAAAGCTCATTGTTATAACTTTAAACTATTATAGAAATACACATAATATCATAAATCAGGAATGGCCTTCCCTCAATTTATATTTTCAAAAAATACAACTAGTTTTTATATTGCAATATGACTTCAACTACCTAAGAATCATGGGCATTAATTTTTTAATTAAATTATTATTTATAATTCAATGTTTACCTTTAAGTTTTTTCTCTTCTTCTTCTTGTTCTTGTTCTTCTTCTTCTTCTTCCTCTTCTCCTTCCTCATCTGAAATCTCACTTTCTTCTTCACTCTCTTCGTCTTCTGTTTCTGTGTCAAAATATATGTGAATATAAACTAAATAATTTCTTAGTTGATTTATGAGAATAATGTCTAGTTTTATAGCATAAAACTTATACTGTAAAAGTTATAATGTAATTTTTATACATATATTGAATTTAAGGTATTATTTGGAGGGTCTTCCAACACTTGGTGATGATATTACTTGCATGATTTTCTGCCTCCATTTGCCTATTTGGTATTGAGTTAAACCATAGTTTTGTGGCAGTGCTGACTGTATGCTTCATTGGGGACCAACATTCATAAGTAACTCATTTTACTCCTGATGAAAGTATGACAAGAAGCTGAAACTGATATCCTTAACAAGGTTGGTATTTTATCTAAATTAATATTAGTGAAATGATTAAATCCATGATTGGAGTTCATTCACATGATTACCTGAATTACCAAAAAGGCTAGTAAACAATTATTTCTATCAAAATAATGGAATTCTAAATTTGTTTACCCTCCTCTCCAAGAAGATATGGGTGCATTTTAGCATGTTTAAAATATTTCTTCCGATATTTCTTATGAATGATGCCAGGCTTAATCACTTTCTCTTCTTCTTCACCTTCCTCTTCACCTTCAATATCCACAACCAATTCTTCTTCAGACATTTCACCATTGTCCTTTGGTACAGCTGAAATTATTTTTTTTGTTATAAAACAAAGGCACTTAAAAACACAGAAAATATAAGATTTAATTCTCTTAGATATTTACAATAAAATAAAAATTTTGTAATCATACATATGAAGTGACAGATTTTTTTCTTTGTTATCATAGTCTTTATTTTTAATATGTTGCACTGTATCTAGAAGAACAACAAAGCCACAAATTAATTCGGTTACGTTTTTATAATTATAACATTCTTGGTTATATTATTAATGTGGCTGAAAAGTACATGAAATAGTCAAGTTCCAAAAACTTTCAAACCATGCTAAAAATGTTTCAAATTTTGAGGAAAAGATAGACAAATAAAAATAACTATAATTATTTTTTTTAAATCTTACAAACAAAAACAACTTTTGTTCCCTTTGGCTGGCCTGGTAACATTAATTCTTCAAGCATTTCAACTTCTTTTTCTTCATCTTCACCTGCTTCATTTTCTGTAACAATGTAAATTGATAATCTTTATTATATTTAATACAGCTAGGATAAATTAAATATTTGATTTGTCTTACGATAGATAAATTATTACAAGCAGAGATAAAAAATATTATTTATTACTAATATAATAATGGACAAAATATTATTTTGTGAATAATTTGACTCTTTTACATGGTTTTCATATTTTAAGAAAGCATAACAGACTTGAAGTTAGGTTTATAACCTAACTTTGAACCTAACCATTGATTTAAATAAAAACATATAATGCAATATATCATTTCATAAGAATTACCACAATTTCAGAACCTTAAAACTTTGATATTAAAACTTGATAACACACTTGATAAACCAAACATAAAAAATACAAATTAAATTACTCACTCATAACAACCCTAACTACCTTCTTGATTACCTCAAAGAAAACATCTTGTATTATTTCTGCTTCTTCTTCTACTTCTTCTTCATTCTCAAGAACTAGAGAAGATTATAAATACTTTAAACAAAGAATAAGAAAAAGAAATAATCTTTCACTGATTACAAAATTTATTAAGACTTTAATAATATAATTTTAAGAAACTTACATTGTGAGACTCTTACAGGTTTGAACACCTTCCTTTTCACTATTTTTCGAGTCTGGCTGACCACTAAGAATAATAAATTGTTTATAATAAACTCTAATAATCTAATTATAAAATTCACTTAAAAATGGTATCTATCATTCAGTTATTAAATAATTAAAAACTCATAATTTGCATGAGAGTATTTAAGGATAAATAATTAGAATTGTATAATAAATATAGAACTAATTTAGTTTACTTCATTTCACCACAAATATTAAGCCACTAAAGAAGGAATTTTTTCACTCATGTTTTTATAAATATGAATCCATATAATAGAGTAGATATTTTCTGTGTAGTCTTAGATATAATCAAATAACCATATTTTCAGTATTTCACTTAAATAATGATAACTTACACGGTACTCTTTTCTTAATCACTATTTCTTCCCCATTTTCGTCCATTTCTATAAATTCTACTTCTGTTGTTTCCATCTCAAGTGGTTCTTCTTCTTTAATTTCATTTCTTTCAACTTCTTCATCACCTTCTTTGCTTTCTTTGAATTCATCTTTATTATCTTCCTTAATTCCTTCAAAGGTTTCTAGCTCCCCTTGTGCCTTGCCTTCTGTTGTAATACTCTGGCTCTCTACAAGTTAATAAAACTAGATAATCATATTTCAACAGTACTGCAGTAAATGGAGTGTTTTAATTTTTTTAACAATATAATTTATATATGATAGTTGCTCAATTAGACTAGCTCAATTTAAATTATTTACTGTAGCATCATTAAATTATGTTAACCAATATAAGCAATGTAAATATATCATATTTACAGCAATGTAAATTTAAGTATTGTGTTTAAATAACATATTTTTTAATACTTTTATGGAAACAAAAGTGGAACTGTAATACCATATTTAGTTTTTGGTTCTTCGTTAGTATATTGGTTTTGAGTTTCTCCTTGTTCTGGTGTTGTTTGTGTTTCATCAAGATTATCTGCCATGGTAGATCACTAAACAAATGACCAAATAATTTATTAAAATGCTATGCGAACAGCCATATAAATTTTGAAAAGTGAATGGAATTATCATCATTCCATTTTACTGAATACATTTTTTCTGTTACATCTAAATAATAGAAAATAATAGTTTCAAAAGGTTACTTACTAAATAATAACTACATATTTTTATAATTGCTATGAAGCAATCCTGCAATTGAGTCAATATTGTTTTGGACCAGAATAAGTAAATTGCGCGATAACATTCGAAATATTTTATGAAACCTTTTTTGAATTGGAGACTGTTTTTGTTTGCAACCTCCTAGATTACAACTGTTAGCAACGTTAATCAATAATATTTTCAGTCCTACCTTTTAAAATATAGATTAAAAAATATCGATTTTTAAATAAGTGTTCGGATGAAAAGTTTATTTTATTCGCTGGTTGAGAAAATGAATTGTCATTTTTTTTTTATGAAATGACGTTTCCCATTTAGTTTGAAGGTTATTCAAATGGAAGGTTACAGTAGTAGGGTGCACAGGTTACGTAATGAAGTAGTCATTTCTGTTTTCTGGTATTCCTTCTCTGTCAGTCATGGAATCTGGTTACGACGAAGATTTGAACGAGAATGTGTTTTTTCAAGTTTTGCAAAACGAAAACAGGAGCCTCTTCGAGAAAGCTACGATGGAAGGATGGGTGATTTGTGTTCCTATGGCAGGCTCTATGCCAAAATACGCTCTCACCCACAAAGATTTTCTCAGCCACATACTAATACCGAGCGACGAGCTCCCCGAGACGCATTTTCGCTCGCTAAGCGGAAAGGACATCAGGATATACAACAGGATTGTGACTATCGAACCGAATAACAACTCTTCTTTGCACAGTACGCACATATTGTTTGAAGAAACTTACTATACCGAAGATATGCTCAAATATAAAGTGTTGTGCATTGAAAACCCCTTGCAGCAGTACACTGACAATGTGAAGTTCCATTCTGGCATTGTTTCAATTCAAACATTGCGGGACTGTGTCGACTTACTGTGGACTGAAAGCTCTACGGAAATATTGGAGAGGATGGATGAAAACATACGTTCGTTTTTAGTCACCAACGATTCACTCGAATTCAAACCCCTTCAATTTCAGAGAGATTGCGTCGGGAGCCTTTACACTCAGTGCCTGCAGACAGCTCTTAAAGATTCTAGGCTAAGCGAAAAGACCAGCGTAAACAGGCATCTACTGGACAGTGTTAAAGTCAGCGTAGAGTCCTATATGCATCACGGTATTTACAAAAAGTTAATAAAAGGTATAACTGCCTGCACCGCTTATGAAGATGCTAATTTCAATAAAATTGTGAGGAATCTTTCTGACATTCAGCTCAGAGATTTGGATGTCAGGTCGGATTTACAAGACACTGTTCCTAAAGCGCGCAGTGAGCTGACCAGGGTGGAAGGCTACAGTACAGTTTTAGGCAAAGTAGGCTGTCTCAAGAGGACAGTGGCTGCTATTTCAAAGCACGGGTCAAATGACAGCCAGGGAAATGTTATTTCTGCCGATGACTTGTTGGCCATAATGGTTTTTCTGGTAATTAAATCAGGCCTGCCTAATTGGATTGCTCATTTGACTTATATGAAAGAGTTCAACTATTCATCAAACAGTTATCACTCGGATCAACACTGTTTCTTGGTAACATCATTGGAAGCAGCTATCGAACACATAAAGAGTGGATTGCTGTTGGGACCCACGGAGCCAGAAAGCCAGCTCATTTTTGATTCAGATGCATGCCCAGATAGTAGTATCAGTCAAAAACCAAAGACGCAGAGTGATGCGACATCACTGTCTTACCTATTTGAGGTCACCAGACTGGGAAATGAGGAGGAGGTCAAGAGAATTTTGGAAAGAAAGGATACACAAGGTTCTGATATTGCCAGTGTAGCCAGCTTGTGCCATCCGCTCTGCTCTTGCGATAAGTGCGAACGCGAAATGAGTTTAAACATGTGCAATACAGCACCCACTGTACATTCTTGCGATGACAGAGGTTTCACAGTTTTACACGTAGCCGGACTGTACGGCCATCCAAAGCTCATGGATTTTCTCCTTAATCTGGGAGCTGTTCCTAATAAAACAGATTATAGAGGATCAGCTCCATTGCACTGTGCCGCATCCAGGGGGCATCAGAATGCTCTTCTCCTCTTGGCACATGCTGGTTCTAAAATAGACCTGGCCGACAGCGAAGGCAACACGCCTCTCCATTATGCCGCTTGTAATGGCCACGAAGCTTGTGTCAAAGCCATACTTTATTTCGCCGAACACAACGGGGTGAAGTTCAACATCGATAGTAAAAACAACAGCGGAGATACTCCATTGCACAATGCGGCCCGTTGGGGCTATGCCAATATAGTGTCGATCCTCTTGGAGTACGGGGCTAGCCCGAGTGTGGAGAACAAACGCAAGCTCACGCCAATCGACTATGCCCACAACCTGCACATATCGAAACTAATGGCGGACTCAAAGTCGAGGAAAATTATCAACCTGATCGAGCCTAAACCCGACAGTAAGAAGCCATCAGATATAGTTGTCGCTGCAGCTACAAAGAAAGGGCTGGATTTTTCAGAGGAGGAAACTAAAAAAGAGTCACCAGCCAGGAAGAAGATTACGGAAGGGGTGAGGCCCAGATCGACAGATCAGATCAAGAAGGCGGAAAGGCTTCTGCGAGCAGTTTCTTATGGCGATACCAGACTGGCCTGTTTCTATTTGGGCATAGAGCCGAGTAAGCACTCATCTGAGAACCCAGAGTCCTGCCACCCTCTGTGCCCCTGCAAGGAGTCCTGCGATAACAACAGTTCTTTCGGGGACACCAAGGCCGAAGAGGGGCTGAATGTGAACGTCTGCAATTCTGAGAGCTATACGCCCTTGCATTTCGCCTGTATGTACGGCAGATCGGACTTGGTGAAACTTCTGATAGAGGCTGGAGCCAGTGTAAACGTTCAGACTAGATCTGATGACAGCACCCCACTCCATCTCGCTTGCCAGAACCAGAGAGCACTGTCTGTCACTCTGCTTCTGGACCAAGGCGACTGTGACATCAACTGCCAGGACGCTTCTGGCAACACCGCCCTTCACCATGCCGCCCGTACCGGAGACTCGAAACTGGTCGAACTCTTGCTCAAGTATCATCCTAAAACCAACATAAGAAACAAAGACGGGAAAACTCCTCTTGAAGAAGCCAGAACAATGATGTTTTTTTCTATAGTAAGGTTGTTGATGAATCATAATAAGACTTAGCCAGTTATGAGGAATAACCTATGTATTTGTAAATATGTAAGGTTTTAAGAATCTGTCAACTGATATTTTTTTTTTTTTAGTAAAAAGATTGAAAGATAAATGCTTCATATCTGTAACATATTGTCTGTTTAGTATTTTAGAAATTTATATTTTAATAAACCATCCACGACTCACTCTGTATGTACTGTTAGTTTGAAATTAAACAGTACGTAAAAATAAAGTCAATCTCTATTGTTATTTTAAAAAAAGTGTGGGCTGTGATTAAATTAAGGGAATGATGTTACAGGTATATGAACTTTTCATGTGATATTGTTGGTTTTCTGCTTAATTTTTTGTATTCATCTTTTTTAACTTTTGGAATAAAAATAAATTTTCATTTCATAAAAAATGTTACTTTTATATTTGATATGTAAAATTGTTATCATCTTTTGATGATAGCATCTTCTCAAGAACAGCCTTTCTGCAAACGAATATCGGAGAATTATTATTTTTTTAGGCCTTATGTTTTGTAAAGTAATGTGTTAGGCATTCTACCATCAGCCTGTGCACTTGAACTGAATGTTATTCATTAAGAAATGGTAATATTATGTAAGGTGTTTTTGGTGCATGAATATATATTCTAAAATGTTCAATACACTTATGATATTCAATTGCTTCTAGTCATGCGAATTTACAGACTGTCAAACATAATGAATCTATTTTTCAATCATTTTCAATTACTTTTAGTGGCTAGGGGACCATTTACCTCAAAAAGTATAATAGCGAATAATTAATATTGTATTTTCCATTTTAATCCTGTAGTCTTCCACTGTTTGTAACACTGGAAACAATGGCTCTTTAAGTACCTCTAATTGCATGAGTATTAAAAATTAGTTACCTGATCATTACATATGCACTGGTTTATCATATCAACAATAACTAATGTATTAATATAGATACAATGATTTATGCTAGTTATATATGTTTATGGCCTGTACCTGTGGTCCTGTGTGTATGAACTTACATTATTTTAGTAAATAAAACCTATCCAGTAGAGTTTTTGTACAGATTTATTATGTGCAGTAATTTAAACATCACTTCCTCAGATAAAAAAATTTAATTTTCTGTTTTTTCAGCACCTTGTTATAAAATATTTTTCATTGACTTCCTTTTCAGTCCCTACAATAGTAGTAACTTCTGAGTTTAACACACTAACCCTTTTTTAAATAAGATAATTGGATAATTACTTATCCACTATATATTATAATTTATATGTTTATGCAAATGGTACTATTTTTTCTTTATTTATGTAGAAGAATTGACAGCAGTGGACATTATGGGCTTAATATAAGTATGTATTACAGGAAACATAATAAATGAACTTATGTTTCTTTTTAAAACTTATGTCTAACTACCTAAATCACCCAGGTCAGCCTACCTGTAAAATTATCCTTTTTTAATTCGAGAGTAGTTTTATCTGTTCTGGTTATTGGTAATCTTGGTTAAATGTAATCCACTTCTGTCTTAGGTTAGGTTTGTACACAGCAGTTAAGGAGAGTACACTGTTTCAAGTTGAAGCCTGCCTCTCAAAGAAAAATCATTGGATCTCTGGTGAGTATTCCATTGAATCATTCATTTTCGAATTGAAGGATTGCGTGAAAAATATTTTTCACTTTTCCGTATTTCCATCGATTTTCCGGTTTTCCGATCTATGTTCGATATTGTAGGAAATATCAAAACGTAAAATGCGTTTAACGTGGAAATTAATTTGTGAAAATGAACTTAGCAAGAATAAATTAAATACAAACTATATTTTTCATACATTTTTCAAAATTCAGTTACAACGTGCAGTAAGGGGTGAAATATAAGCGCTACTAGGTTTGCTGTTTTTGAATTGCGGTAGTTGATTATTATTAATCAGTTCTTGTGTAAATTGTTTTTGTAAGCAATGCAGCGAATAATCGTAATCCGAACTGCTCAAATATTAGAAGTTAAGATCAGAAAGTGAATTATATGTTTGACCGTGGTGGCAGACGAGTTGTTGATTTATCAACATTTAAAAAAGGAGAGTTTTGTTGATTGTAAATCCGGCGGAAGTTTCCCAATCTGCATACCGGAATATTTTGAATTATCTGTCACGCGCCTAAATATAGAATGCCGATATTCCGTATCAGAGTCGTAGCCTGCGGCACGTAACATTTCTTTGGTTTACGTTCCATTTTTTGTCCAAGTACAAATTGGGACGTATATTTCAATTTAATCGCATCCTTTAAACTTCGGGAGTCGGACCATTTTTTTTCCTTCGACGCCCAAACGTATATCAATCGGATATAACACCTGCCCCGCAGTTTAATTTTCAGAGAAAAGATTGTATCATTTCCGTAATGAAAACTGACGATACTATAAACAAATAAGATTAGAATCAGCCTTGTTTAACTAGGGATCGCGCCGGAATTAGAGTTTCCTGGAAATAATATTTGCAATACTTAAACAAAATATATTGATGAAGCGCGGCTAACATTTTTAAAGCAGTTTATTGCGTGTTTCAGCATTATCGGTTCTTTCAGGCAATATCCGATCATAGCTCTGTTAATTTTTATAGCAAAAATGATTTTTTTCTTCCGGTACACTAAGAAGTACAAGACTCGTTGTTTGAAGGGGATAGGGCGAAGGTGTGAAATGTTGTCGAATAAGGCCGAATAATTAAGCTATTTATTTATTTATTCAATCGCGAAACTCAAATAAAGGCAATATCGTCCAGGTTGTGCTCTGCATATCGGAAAAGTTGATTCGTTATCAGATAAATTTCGAGTATCGTCGTGTACTCGACCGGTCGTGTAGGTCGGACGAAAAGACTGGCGAGTTCGAATTTTCAAAGAGGTTGAAATAAGTCGGGATTTCGGTAAATGGGGTCGAATTTTTGTTTGTCGAAAGTTTGATTTGAGCGGCGTTTAATTTTGATTGAGCGAAGAGTGGCCAAGAGTAGAGGATTGGAGAGTAGAGGAGAGGAGGGTATAGTAGAGTGAGGTTGGCAAGAGTGGTTGGTTAGTTATTTGTATTGTAGCTGAAAACTGCCCCCCACCAGCCCCGCCACCAGAAATCCCACTGCCAGTTGTTCATAACCTTTCGAGTTTGGTTTGCCAGTTTTTTTTCGCTTTTTGTTATTTTGCCCCGTGCTCGGTTTCCGTCGGCCTAAACATGCCCGAGGGTCGGTCTCCGCCCGAGTTTTACTAGCGCTTCTGCCGATCGGCTCCCGACACACTCTTCTTCAAATCGCCACTCCTAAAACGTTACGAGATCTACAACCTTGGGTGGGGTATATAACTCCCTTCGAATTTTTATTTTATGTCCACCCCCGCCCTAACGACCGGACCGAGGCGGATCGTTCCATTGATTTCGGCGACGCTCCGTTTTTAAAATAGAAAGCTGGCGCTTTCGGCAAATATGCGAATGTCGTTGTAGAACCAACGGTCTTTCGGACGGAGCGAAGCTGTCCTGTACACTGGTCTTAGATGCTAGTTTTTCACCCGCTCTCATACTTGCCCCAGTCTGTGTTTGTGCGCTATTATTAAAAACGTCGTTTTTTGGTGATTTTAGAGTGAAAGTGATGCAATTGGACGAGTAAGATGAAAAAGCAATTCTTTCGCGTCAAACAACTCGCCGACCAGACGTTTTCAAGGTATAGTTACTATTATAAACACTTAACATTTCTTCTTATGAAACAAACATTTTAACTCGAGGAATCCCCCAATCTAATCATTATAATGCCTAACACTTTAATTTCTTAATGGAACAATATCCTATAACAATTGTACATAAATATTTACGAAACTGTGGTAATGGGAATATAAAGTGAGTTTCATTCTTTAGCCTAACAAATATATGAAAGAATATATAAATAGAAATATAAGAATGACTTTTATTAAGAATAGAAGAGGTTTAATATTTAAATTCGAGCAAAAATTTCACCCATCTTATAGATTGAAGGCTGTAGTGGATATTGTCAGAGTATGTAATCGGTGATATGTTTTGGGCACACGGATCTGCTCAGAAGGTTAAAAGACTGTATGATAATAGTTATCCTTGTCCCCTGTCGGAGGAGGAGGAGGAGGAGGTGCGATTAAGTGAAATGAATGTGTGACGATTGCGGGGGCGGCGCTAAACAAGACAGATGTAGCAGGCTAATTGTTTTCAATTAAAGTTTGCAATGTCTATGAGAGAGAGAGGGAGATAGGGAGACTGGACGTTGACAGTGTCGTACAAACAATATTCGCTTCTCCTTCTCCTTCTCATCTTCTTCCCCAACTCCTCCCACTTTGCCTCCCTCCCACTCCTCCTCCTGAGGAGGAGGACAGTTCGAATTCATTAGGGGCATCACTTTATCCCTATTGTTAAACAATCATAGTTAATGCAGGGCTTCCTGTTGTCCAGCCGTCCGATGATAGCAGTTTGCGTATTATTTACAACAACGCTTATCCCTTTCCCTCCACCCCTCCCCCATATACATGTATACCTCGTCATATAGATCAGTTGAGGACTATACAAAGGGTTTTTCATTTAAGAGTACATTGTACCATTACCGGGCACTATTTGATATGAATTACATGAAAATAAATAAAGTTGGCAACGTAGCAGATTTAGGGACAAACAGAGGCGTCAAAGCGGGGGTTTTGTCGCAACAAGGAAGTTCAAAGTTAAGAAATGTCATTGTAATTATGATCTCTCCGCGACGGAAAGGTTGGATGTTTTTCAGAATTGTGTCCACTCTTGATTAAAGCTTTAAGTTAAATTTTTATTTTTATCACCAACAAAGGTTTAGAATACTTACCATTAGTACAACTATATTGTCTGGACTGATTTCATTTTGGTGTCCGGACAAATTTTATCAAAATTAATGTAGGAATTATGGAAATAGCCTATTTAAAATTGTGTTACATAATATGGGGTTCAATACTCTTTTTTCAGATGTAATGTACTTTGTTTTGAAAAATGTAATGCTTTAGACATCATTTCATTTTAGCATGTTTCATAATTTTATTTATAAATATTGTTTAGTTCTCCATTTAAGTATAATTAAATTTAGTTAACTTTTGTTTAATAATTATAAAAACTTACTTCATCCCTAATGTGGTTGTGTTAGGTTTAAATTTATGGGTTTGAACTATACATAGATTATGGAAAAAATATATATGCATACATCTTCAATAACAATCTAACATACATCTTCTAATATAGACAATATTATTATATTATTTAGGTTTTTGATCAAAAACTGTTACAAGTTAAATATTTCAGAAATGGAAAGTTTTATCAATGGGGATTTTAAGTAGAGAAATTTTAAATGTCGTGGCATTTAATTGATTTTTTGTCATTCATTACTTAAAAGGCCAAACTACTATTTAAAATCTGCAGACACTCTGCATTAAGAATGCTAATGGAAGCACCAAATATTAGTTTATTCGTAATTTTAAATTCACCATGCAATCTTCCTCAGCGTAGAGTTATTGTTATTATTATTGAATAATGCAGCATAGTACATTTTGTTAGAGCTGCAAAGCAAGGAATAACTTTATTTCTTAATATTATCCGTATTTTGCTTCAAAGATAACTTATACAAAATACTATGCTTTGTTAACTGTTTTAATAATTAGACAGAATCTCTGCTCGCTGATATTGAAAATTTGAGCTGTTCTGTCATCGTCTTAATGCTTAAAATAAAACAAAATGTTGTGTAAATAATTGGAGTCTTCTTGCAACACAAGTGGGGGTGTTGCAATGTATTATTGTGTTGCAACCGTTAACTGTTTGGGACTAAGCATTGCTGGGACATTTTCAATGGGAAGTGATCGCTTTAACAGGCTAGCAGAAAAAGCAATTTACTTGTATTCAACTTTGTATTATCTGACATTTTGAAAGGAAATTAGCATTTAACCAATGAATAAAGCTAAAACAATAATATGAGTGGAAAAATTTAAACAACCAGTTGTAAATTGTATACTTTCAAGCAGTTTCATTTTATTTGGTAAAGGTTATTGATATCAACTTAAATTTTGCCACACACTTTGAATAAAGAAAGTTTGAATGAAACAGAAAATAAATAATAATATAATTTTAGTAAAATAATTGGGATGTTTGTAAGTAGCATTTTAAATAGTCAAACTGTGGCTACAAGGGTTATTTTAAATAAATCCTGAGTGTGGGTAGGTTATTCAACCACAGAAATGTTTTACATAATACATTTTCATGATATTTTTCAATGTTAATAACATTGAAAGATTGTAGAGGTTAGAGAATCTTTCAAAAAATTCTGCAAACTTTCTAATTTTATGTCTGATATTCAACAGACAACCAATTTTTATTTAAATTCAAATTCAAAATGATTGACAATAATTTTGAAATTGGCAAAATATGTATGGTATTGATATACTGTAATGTTTTCAGAGCTGGTAAGACTGAGGCACTTTCCGATGACTTGCAAGATGCGGAAAGGCGAGTTGAATTCATTAAATCAGTGTGCACTACGACGGGCAAGAAACTTGCCTGCACGACCACTAGCCATGACTCTACTTCGAGAGAAAAAAGACAAGTAAGTATTGTCAAAATAAATATTGTCAATATACAGTTAGGGAATTCATCTTGTGATATACCAGTCAAATGATCTTGACCACACACATCCCACTTAAAAGGACTTTATCTTGATGTAAGCCCAAACAAATTATCTTTAAATAAATTCTTGACTTAAGGTCTTTATGTTAAGATTCAATTACAGTAAATTGGTTACATATATTTGTAATGTATCGACATTTTCAACAAATCTCTATAAGGGGCTATTATATAGGTTTTGCACTTGCTGACAATGCGACTTTCGTTCCTTACAATGGAACCAAACCCATTTGGATGTAATACCCTAAAGGAAAAAATTATTGTCTCAATTAATTATCTCTGCTTATTGTTGTTACATCTACTTTTAAGATTTTTTTATATCACAAAATGAATTCTTATTTTTTTGCTTATGTCCAGATAAAACATTTAAATATGAGATAGAGAGACTGATAAATGTTTTCATTGCAAAAAATAAAGAACAGCCTTTGAAAATTAAAAACTGGGAATAAATTAAGAAATTTAAAAATTCTATGACCATCTGTTATACTGATAGTAGAGCACTTCCTTCAAATAATTAATTTAAAGGCTAAAAGAAAACTAAACATTGTTCTCTGTTATTTAAAACAGAAAATGAAAAAAGTTAAATTTTTTTAATGGAGATTAAGAATGTATTTTTAGCATTCTGAACATACTATATTCAGAATGCATGGAAATGTTCCTCAGACATCTGCTCTCAGATCTTTTCCCCCTTGCTTTCTTATGAGGGGTATGTGCTGTCACACTGGAGAAGTTATTTCCTTCCTGTTACAGTTATAAGGGGGTGTGAGAGGCTATTTTAATTAACCTGGGTTGGGCCTAAAGCAATTCTAACACATGGTGGTAAACATTTCAAAACGGGTGCAACTCAATCCTTAATCTATTTCTGACTGGTAATATGAACTATTTTTGGAATTAAATTTTTACCAGCCAATATTGCTAATTTTTACACATTTTGTTGTATTATTTCTGAAAGGGGGCGGGAATTTAGAAAAGTTAATGGCGAGTAAAGTGGGAGGGGACTAATAAAATATGTGTATACTTGCTATAAATAAATTTGGATGTGCACATACTTGCTATAAAAATTTAAGTACATTGAAATAAAATTGTAATTTTCAGAAAAAGACTGCTGAATATATCCTTGGCGTTTCAATGTTGGAAATGTCAGCGGGAGAAGACGATGATTTACTTAGGTACATTGAAAATTATATCTTATTAAATGGTTATATTTGTTTTTTGCCTTTTATCTTGCCAGTTAGTAACCTTGTATTTCTTTCAAGGCAAGTTATCACACACTGTGGTAAACTGCAGATGTGCCTGGCAAATGCGATAGTCGAACACGAAATGAAAGTCGAAAGCAACATCGTGACACCTTTGATGAATGTTTACACTACAGACTATTCAAACATCATGAAACAGAAACGCAATCTAACTAAACTCATATTGGACATGGATTCACTCAGAGCCAGGTAAGCTTTCTAAATGATATATTTTTTCTTTGTGTAAGGTATTTGAAAGAACACAATTTTTTGGCATTAATTAGGATTCAAAGTTCACAGTTTAGTCTTATATTAGTGAAATTTATTGTACATTAATTATCATAATACTCATCATTTGTTAAGTGTTTCAATAATTAATTCATTTTTTTCTCATTGGATGGATAATTTGAAATGGAACAAATATTACAGAAACAATATTTTAAAGTATTAAAGTATTCAGTCAAGGTAAAACTCTGTGAAAACTCTTTAAATTAACAAAGAAGAACTAATAAATAAGAAGATTAATTGAATCATAGAATTTGATTCAACGCTTTCTCTAATGTTATTTGTTTAAATTTCTGCAATCAAAATCTTGTTTGGAATTTTTTTAAATGGTAATGCCGAGTCCAAAAATGATGAAAATAAATGCACAAAGTGTATACAAACGAATGCCAATTTTTTAAAATTGTCAAATGCCATATTAGTTTCATTAAATGGCATTAAAATGATGTCAGTAGTTGTTACTACTTAATTAGAATTGGTCACATAAGGAATGTTTGCAATGTATGTCATGGACTGGGCTGGGAGCAGTATTGGTATTAATAGACTGACTTGTATGTCTCCCTTATCTCAACTCTGACTCACTTCTAATTGGCACGGTTATCTCAAGTTGGAATAAAGGTAGATTAAAATATTCCTCTTGTACGTTATATGCAAAAATAGTTAAATGATTGTTAACACTTAAATTTATATTTTAATGAACCAAGTTTTACACAATTTATTTTCTTAAGGATTTTGATGTATATAAATACATTTAATTTTCTGGAAATTTGCTTATTATTTGCTCTGTTTCAAAGACAGCTTTTTATTTATATTTACTGAAAATTTCATGAATTGAAAAAAAAGTGATACTTGACAGTATTTAAATTGTTTGTTTAAAGGTATAATACTGCTTCTAAACACGGTAGCTCAACTCCAACCTCTAAAATAAAGGATGAGCTTGAAGAAGCTGAAGGGAAAGTTGAACAAGCGAGAGTCAGTAAAATAACCTATTTTTTATTTATAATTAAGAATATTTAATAAAATAATGTAAATGTTTATACTTTTCCGTTTTGAAGAGTGTGTAATTTTTTTGCTGTAGGAAACTCTAGCCTGCGACATGCTTCAGCTGATAGTGAAAGAAACGGAGTTGTCGAGTGTTTTTCTGGAATATGCCAAACTTCAAAAAAACTATCATGAAGCCGCTTTTAAAATACTTGAAGAAATTATTCCTGAAATGGAATGTGCCATAAGTAGGTATTTTGTTTTTATTGACTAATTTTTCGTTCGCAATTTTTATTTTATTAATAAAGTGCATAATTTATGAGTAATGTTTGGAAATATCAATCTATTGACACAAAAAAAAGTAGAGATTATTAGTGCATAGATATTTAAAAGTTGTACTGCAGATTTCTTTTTTACATAATATCTCTTTCGGTTTTTCTTATCTAAAAGTTCCATACCAATTTAAAAGGATATCACAATATAAATTTTTATAAAATCCATTAAGATAATACTATTGATAATTTAAATGTTATTATCTAGAACTTGCTTCATAATATTCTTATTTAAAAACTAATGTTCCTGTAATTGTCTTAACTACAGTAGTTCATGGATTCTAGAATATTTACAATTTTTATTTATATGTTAGAAACCCCTCTATGAATAATACTTTACGCATACTACATGTTAATATAATTATTGTTGAATTGCAAATTTGTAGAAGATAGCAGGTTTGGTCCCGTGTTTGGTCGTCCTTTAGATGAACATCTAAAGGTGACAGGAAGGAAAGTGGCTTACCCGATTGAATTGTGTGTCTGTGGATTATTAGAATTAGGAATCGCCGAAGAAGGAATATTCAGAGTTAATCCAAGTATGTGAAATTACATTTTATTATAATTTTAATACTATTTTATATTTAAAATGTTTCTGAAACATTTTAGATAGTTTGCTTCATCATTAGGATTTATTTGTTTGCCTTACAGAAGTGTTATTCTGCATGACTAATTTTTACATATAATTGTTTAATATAATCCACAAAATACACAAATATAATATACATTAATCCCCTATAAAATATTGCAAACACACTGAATTTATGATAATTTAAGTTTTTGAAATAGAAAGATAATTCATTTGAATCAGTCTTTTCAATTCTTTCATATAAATTTACATCTTAAGGTACTCAAATCTAACAGAATATTGAGGTACTTATAATCATTTTAATATGATAAGATTATGACCAGGAAATTAGGCACTACTTTCTGCTTTTGACTCATGATTATTATATGGAAAGGTATAAAATGGTATTTGAAATGGATTATGGTTGGATATGGATTATAAATTTAGTAGAATTAAAGCTATACTTTCAGTAAATAGATAAATAGAAGTGTTTCTTGACACTGATAATTTATTATACTGGTTTCAGTGTGCATTACCAATTACTAATTAAGGTGTAATTTATTCTGGTGTGGTGAGTGGCTTATGTGTTGCAATGTTAAGCTCTTTCCCATATTATTAACTCGGTTGAGAAGTGGGAACAAGTTCCCAAGGAAGGAGCCACAGGTGTTCCAGTTGTGTGGGAACTCGAGCAGTTAGTTATGTGCATGCCTCAGTTAAAATGAAAATGATACTTTCTTTTGTGACATTATACTTAGCTACAAAATTTTCAATAACATTAAATTTCCCATATCAACTTAAAATAAATGTCTAGGATGTATACATTTATAGGGAAAAGGGACATGGGTAGAAATTGATGTGGCGAAATCCATATTAAAAAAATTCATTTCTAGTCAAACAAATATTTTTCAGGATTGAAAGTAAAAAAATATTTTAAACAAACTTTGCCTTTCAATGTCCCAAAATTAATATTATAGTTGAATTATTGCTATGTGCAATTTGGGTAAATGACACATATTTTATATTCATATTTTCAGGTGCCTCAAAAGTCAGAAGAATGAAATTGAGTTTGGATACACACTGCATGGATTTAGAAGGCGCATTGCAATTCAGAGATCCTCACATATTTGCAGGAGTTTTGAAATTGTACTTGAGAGATTTGCCTGATCCACTTCTGACGCACGCACTTTACGACCAGTGGATTGCAGCTGCCAAGTAATTACATTTTACTATTTCCACTATTTAGTGTCTATTTTCACTTTGTTCCGCATGAGTTGTTCCTAATATCTAATGCGCTATTTGATTCATAAATTTTATCTGAGAAGGTCTCTTTTGCGGTAATCCATTTGCAAATTGTTTTTTTCTCAACAACATTAAATAGATGATGTGAATCATTCATTTGATGTTCACTCTCACCGTGACTGTGTATACAATAGGGAAAGAAATAATTCCCATATCTTCTTCATGTAGGCAATAGTCCTGACCAGTTCTCAAGGAAGTGTTCACCTTTCATAACTAGTTTATGTAATTTACACCTTTAAATAAGGATAATGGTTCTAATGATATAATCGATAGATCAAAGTGCATTATTCAATATTATTAATAACTACTGAATATTTTTTTGTTAATTTATTTATTTCAAAATAACTTTGTAATAGTTTTAAGTGTACCAATTTTGAATTATAATTGTTTGCATACGTTTAACAAAAATAGTATTTATTTTCTCTGTTATTTTGAAATCAGTTCATAAGGAACAACTAAAAAAGAAACTATTTATAACAATCATTTATTTATTATTTTGACAATTTTTTGTTTCCTACAAGAAATACATTTTAAAAATAACCTCTAATGCCTCTTTAATATATTTTAAGCTCAATTAACTGGATACATTTTAGAGATAGATGAATTTCTCTTGTTATAAATATCTCCCAGTAATTTTGATTGAAAATTTTTATTTGAAATGACAATTTTTGTGCGTTACAATTCAGTGGAGAATAATAATTCTTGTAATGTAAATTTCATGATCATAAACATTTCATTCATTTTACATTTGGGCTTTTGCAGACTGCTTTACAATGGAAACAGTAAGGAGGGGATGCAGGCGTTGTGGTCGACGTTGCACAATTTGCCACAGGCGAACCTGGACAATTTACAGTATATGGTAAAGTTCCTCAGTAGTTTAGCAAGTAACAAGCACACCAACAAGATGACGCCACAAAATTTGGCGATAGTCGTTGCGCCGAGTTTCATATGGAGCCCGAACGAAGACTCTTCAAATATTGGGTATATTTTTGTATTGTACAATTATATTATGGGCCGCCAATATATGCATTCTTTTATATATATATTAATTATATTTTGATGATGCCCAACTATGTGAATGCTTTAATTGGATATATATATATATATATATATATATATATATATATATATTTATTTATTTATTGTTATATTTAATTTGATAATAAATTAATTGCTTCAATGAAAACAACAATCATGACACATTGTAAATTTTTGTTAAATTTTCACCTATATAAAAGTTTCCATATTTTTCAATAATTTGTTTGCCATTAAAATATGGATTCGAGAAAAATATCTGTTTCAAGTAAACTAATATTTCATCTCCATTTGTCAACAGGATAAACATGAGTACTGCAAATTTGCACAGCATTATTGTTGAAAACTTGGTCTGTTATTGTGACTGGTTTTTCCCTGGAGGTATAGTACTTAAATTACATTTATTTTTACACTATCTATTTAAATGATTTTAAGTAAATAATGAGCATTCTTCACTGCCTCCAGAGTGTGACTTCTATTTGACTTTGAGCCAAATGGATATCGCAATGATGAACGGACACAGTGCCTTGACTGAATCTACCACCGATTCAATGCAACCGGCACAAGAAGGTAACATCAAGCGAACCCAGTCAAACAGCAGCCTTTCAGATCACAATAGGTAACAACATTTTATGCCAAATTTATTTGCTTGTGTTATAGTTTTAAACTAATGTGCAGTAAGAATGCGTTCTCTAACCGATCATCTGTTAATCTGGTAATTCTTGGTCCATTATATAGTATCTATCAATGCTCACTAAAGAAACATAATTATGTTAGGGGGCTCAGGGTGTCGGGGCTTGCGTCCATAGGTGATTCGAATCCACCCGACTGAATGATGGCTGTCCTGACATTTGCCATGGATGTTAACCTGTAAACTAGTCTGTAAGTAGGGACAGTGGTTGTAACTTGCCCCTGCATCCCAACTGCAAAGATAGCCTTAGTTGCCGGTTGCACTTAAAGCAAAAAAAAATTAAAATCCCCGTTTCTCTCTTTCCATTTTGGAACTCAATAAATACCTTCAAGTCTTGTTCATTTATTATTTAGAGGCCTGTAATTATTAACTATTTTATTCCGCTTTCCAATTATTTTAATCGTTTTCATTTATATATTTTTACAGTAGCCCTCCACAGGGTAGTCCTAAACCTGCGATGAGGGCGAGGAAGCAGAAGCCCGCGGCTCCTCATCCTCCCGGGCACAGGGATAGCATCATACATCAGGACGACAAATCGAAAGAGAGGAGACCGCTGTCGACTGTGGAAAATAAGGAGGATTCCACCGGGGGTACGAGGACAACCACGACAGAAGAGAAGGCGAGAATCAAGGTGAGTGGAGAGAACAGTCCGCAGGCACCGCCACCACAGGAACACCATAGCCCCATCACTACCAAACCTGACAAACAGAAAGAGTCGAAAGAGGAGAAGAACGCCAAATTTAAAGAGAACCTCCAGCAACAGGTCGCCGCCACTGTCGTCGTCGCCAAGGAGGAAAAAATGGTGGAAAGCTCCGCTGAGAACACTGCCGAGAACAATGGGGCGGGAGACTGTTCCACTGGGAAGAGAGGCGACAGGTCGCCGTTGAGAAATTACCGGACAAGATAGTCGCCGAAAGAGTCAGCACTGAGAAACTGTTGAAGTCCGGTTCTATGACTTGCGATCTCGATAGGCGCAATTCAAAGTCGGGCGAGGACCTGCGCAAGATAAAGACGTACGAGGTTTACAGCACGCTGGAGAGGAAGAAGCCGCCGAGGCCGGCGCCAAGGACGTCTCTCATCTTGGAGGGCGCCACTGCGGCGGATGAAAATTCGGGCGGGAAGAAACCGGCGGTGCCTGAGAGGCCGGCCAACCTTCAGAGACCGCACAGCTCGTCGTTCAGGGTCCCGCGCAATTTCGATCCGGATCTCAATCAAGATGTATGTCCATAGCATGTCACTAGAGTTTAACACTATATATATACAGGGGGATGATTACAAATGTAACCACTCTTAATAGAACAGAAACTGAGAGAGAGACAAAATTAACTGACTGCTACACTATACAGTCATTTTATATACCTAGTAATCGGCCATCTCATGTAGGGTGCAGGTTCAATTTATGGTTAACACTAATAGAATCCATCTCTGTCCCAAAAACGTTTTTTCTAAATGCTTTTTAATGCCCCCCCCCATTTTCCTAATGAGTGGGAACTTTTTCAAATTAAAAAAGTTACCACAATATCGTGAGATACGTTTTAAGATTAAAATAAAATTTAATAAAACCTACTAAGATACCTTAACATTTGATTTGATTTGTTTAAACTCTTCTGATGGTGGCAGAATCGCGGAACAAAAATTAAATTGAACAAGGGTAGGAATCTTTCTGGATTTGTTAAGAACATTTTCAACTTAACAGAGTAGCCCAAAATATATGTTGCGACAATTTCTTTTTTTTTTATTCCACAAATAAGGATGACTGAAAGTACTCAATTTTACTTGCTACATTCTCTTAATTTACATTGAGTTCGCGTAATGTGTTTTTGTAAAAATGCACTCAATAATAATTATCGATTTTTATTGTAAAAATGTATTAACAATATTTCTATAATCTGTACATTTTTAATCATCCCTTGTACTCTGAGTGTTGTACCTTTGAGTTATAGTTCTTTTTTTGTCATCAAAAATTTGTTTGTTGTGTTGTTTCTGTTTTTTTATTTATCTTTAATTCATGGTTGATGGAATTATGATTGTGTTATTTATTTGGCAGCTAACACCACAACTCGCCTCTATTGACTAACAACACTGCCACCATATACTCTCATATCTTTTATAGTAGCACACGATGGTAGTTGGAGTTTTCAAGTAGTTGTAAGAATGAGTAACTATCGATTTACATATTTTTTGTAGTTTGAACTGGCTTATTGTATACAGTCATGTAAAAAAATTGTGCAAGTTGTCTATCTGTTGTTACAAATTTTATTGAAACATTGAATATTGTCAGCTACATTTATTAATAGTGTCAATAATTGACCATTACTGTCTAAGAAAATTTGATAATGAAGCTTTACTAGTTGGATTATACAGTGATCACAGCAAATTTATGTTTACACATAAACAGCCATTTATGTTTGTAGCCAAGTGCTTAAAATATCGTACTTGTCAACATCACACAAACACAATAAACTGCAACATATGTTAAACTTCAGGTGAAGGGCAAAAATGAAAATTGCAGAAGTAACTAAGAAAATTAATATTGTTTGTCGCAATATAACACTAGTGTCATTTTTTAACATAATTAGACCAGAGTTTCTTAAATGCTAAAGATGCATTTAATGTTTTTTTTCTTATTCACCAAACATTATAAATGACATAAGTTGGCTATAGTAAAATTTTTTATTACAAACTTTTTTCATAAATAATTTAAGAAACACTGGTTTATGGAGTAGTACATTCAAGTGCACACTGGCTGATTGACTGCATAGTATTAACATTACTGTTTCACTATTCTTCAGAAGGGATGTCATTATTTCGAAGACATTAACTCCTTAGCATTGTGGTTTTTGTCATTTTGGCCATTAGCAGTCAGCCTATATTCAGCTGGACAAAAATCTAATGTATCTTAAAATAGTTTGATTGACATAAAACACATCTTTGTTCTGTAAATAGCAACTGTAATATCTGTTTTTATTTAAGTGTAAAACTGAAATATTTATTAATTTGTTTGTTGTTTTTTACATTTTATTTTCTAAACAAGCTCAGAGTCAATTACTCAATGGCTTTTCTAATTTTAACTTTTTGAGCAAGTAGAAAAGTGAAACAGACTTTCAATTAATTCAATAACACATTGTTATTTATTAACATAGCCAAGAAATAATGGCTTTTGAAGTAACTCTTTTGCACCTTTTTTTGTGTTGTTTATGCATGCTTTAGATTTTGTTGTTTTGTTTTTGAATCGATAACCTGTGTAAATTTTGATTTCGCTTAATTAACACACGATTTTAATTCTGTTTACAGTCCATGTTTGAAGGGCGCAACTTATGCCTTGAAAGAACGCACATATATTCAGTAGATAAGCACCAGGTGTCACTACCGACTATGACCGGTGACAAAACCGAACAGAAACAAGGTACTTTGTCGATAATGTTCTAATTTTATTCGAGATAATGCTATTTTTAATCATTTGTCGCATGGTATTAATCTTAAAATAATGCTTAGTTAAGTTGCAGGAGATACAAACTATTAAAAGTATAGTTTAAAAGTTAAGTCATTTTATCAGTCCCATGAAAAATGTAACAAAATTGATCTCAACTCTTTGTAATAAGAACTTAGTATGACATACATTTCTGCAGTTTCCTTTTTTATAGTTTTAATTTGTAAGCATCTTGGATGAAATTATAACCTTCGGTTTTGTTCTCCAATTTTTCTTTAACAACAAATAATACAGGTTTTGAGGAATTGGCGGCTTCCTTGGAAACCGGTAACTTTTTTCAGAGCAAAATACTTGTAGGACTGATGTTCTCTTTTTAAAAAAAGTTCTATCTAAATTCTATTAATGGTAACAGCTGTAATGGTACCCTCTAATTATGTTTTAGAGAGGGAGAGAAAGGAGAGTGGAGAAAAACCGGAAAAGCCGAGGAAACCCGATCTGATGCCGACATACACTGGAGGCCACCAGAGGGCAGCATCCGAAGGCAGTATCATAGACACCGGTAAGTACCAACATCAATCAAGTTCCTCTGCAGTCTATCGAGTTTCTCTTGGGTTTTGAGTTGAATATAACCAGTCAAAATTTTCTTATTGCGGAAGAATTCCAACCTGCATTTGAAAGATATCAATATTTAATGCTGGTGGAGACAACTTTGTGTTTCCTACGGAATTAACACAAAAACTCAGTTCAACTAATATATTATTAATTTAGATTAATTTACTACCACATGCCAGCTGAATAATGATTAATGTTTGCATATCTACCTTATTTGGATACTGAATTATTTGCGAGGAACAACATTTAATTTTAAAAATTATATTGTATTTGTGGATATTGCAGAACATATTTTAAACCAACATAGGGGCAGCATGTTTCTCCTTTAGCCTCTGAGGGAACCATTGTTAATTCAAAAGGACAGATATATAATAATGTGTCATTAAAAAATAAGATCAGTTAATTGTTGGGTCTTATTATCCTAAAACCAATATAATTTCCAGGTGTTTTATTGACAATGTCAGTAGCAGCAATAACCAATAGATAACTCCAATCTCAGAATTGAATAATGGTAGGTGAAAATATGTCCCTTGGCTTAAGTCACACTTGCATACTTTCTGTGGCCTGTGACATACTTCCTATTTAAATGTCATAACATATTTCATAGTTTATTGATTATCCTGTCATTTGTAGAGTAATAATAATAATAATAATAAATAGTACCAAAGATTCTGTTTGTGTAAATAATAAGTAAGGAAACATAATTGAGAAATTACATATAAAGTTTGAAGTCTCTAATTACTGTTTATCCTTATGTTATAGCCTGGTCTTTTATTTAACTCAGAATAATAAACAGGTATAATTTGGGTTGGGAGGGATTTTGTTAATCAGCTCAAGTTTTTGTGGGATTATGGGTCAAATATATAATTGTTCACACAACTGGTCACAACTATTAGGTTCTGACTTCCAAATATATGACAGGAAACCTATCTGGTATTGTGTATTTATAATCATAAAATTTTTCCTGTTGATCCAAAATTTATTGAAAAAAGTTTATTTTTAGTAATCTAGTTTTAGTTAAGTATATGTCCGCACCACCCTCAGGGGGCGCTAGTTTATCGGTGCAAGTGCAGGCAACGAACTTTAGTTCAGTACATTTCCGCACCACCCTCAGGGGCGCTAGTTTATCGGTGCAAGTGCGTCCAACGAACCATTCGGAGCCCGACGGGCAACCCCACATCTGCCATCCTCTCCGAAATATTCCTCCAGGACCCGGAAGACAGACACATTGAGAACCTAAAAAAGAAATACAACATTAGCCACTATATCCGATACGTAGACTGCTTACAGAACACCACAACCCCGAAGAAATACTAACTGACTTCGACCTCCTCCACCCGAAATTACACGATAGAGATAGAGAAAAAAGACCAAATTAATTTCTTAGAAGTTAAAGTAATAAACGAAAAAATAAATTCCCAAAGTGCAGCTATATTCATACTGCTAATACTACTAAGTAACCTCACGCGCCCCCCCCCCCCAGCTTATGAACTATAATCCGACAAAGACTTAAGCCGATTAACAAAATCCCTCCCAACCGAAATAAGACCAAGAACGTTCTGAAAAACAATAACAAGACATATATATATAGACACGACCATGAACAGGCTACTGAAGATGGCGAGCCGCCGAAACCGGTCTAGCAAAAGGCCAAACCAGCGAGAGGAGACAGAAACACGAAATCTACGGTAAAACTGTTATGATCGTAAATACCGATGTTACAGCAGGCCCAGGCCATCCCCTGTTTCCAGTTAGGGTATTAGGATCATTTTCTTAGAGCCATAAACCGTGAGATCGAATAACCCCTTTTCTCCCCCTTTTTAAACCGAAACACTGAGCCACCGAGTGGTGTAACATCATATTCTTTGTGCACTTCTTTCGTGTATAGATCAATTGAATAAAGTGATTTCTTTTCTCTCTTTAAACCATTTCGTATTCGCTACCACAAAAACCTAAGTTATATACACGACTAACAAGAGAACCGCCACAGTATAAGTGACACGGAGGATGCCCGAAAAACACCCAAAGTGACTAACGCCGCCGAAACCGGTCTAGCAAAAGGCCAAACCGGCGTGAGGAGACAGAAACACAACAAATCTACGGTATAAATTGATTATTGCCCATTGTGTTGCAGGTCTTCCTCCCGAGTCGCCTCGTACTCTGACCCGGCCTCCGAGGCCGATGCCTCCGCCGCCTCCCCCCGCCGCAGCCCCACAAACAATAACAATAACAACAACAGCAACAACACCAACAACAACAACAGCACCAACAACAACAACAACAACGCCACCACCTTCATCCACGCCGACACCCACACCAGTAGTGACAGTAGCCAGGAAAGAGAGCACTAACCTGTGACACTGCCAACAGTCGCCGCTCCCTATTCGAAAATAATATTCAAACAGTTAACGAAAAAAAAACAAAAAAAAGGCGCAAGCGTATGTACATGTCTCTCTCACACATTCTCTCTGTCGCTCTCAAAACGTACTCTCTACAGTTTTCCGAAATTCGCTCGTGTTTCGATAATATTTTTTGTTTTTTCATTGGTCCAGACCGATTGTTCTTCCTCTTGAAGTACTACAGTGGGTTGGGCTTGAAAATATTTTTAGAGCGGTCTTATGGCATAAATTGGCAGATATATGGGATACAAAATTGCCGAAAAAAATTATTCCCTTATTTATTTATTTTATTTTTTTTCATTCTGCCCTTCTTCTAAGGAATATAAAAAGAAAGACAATATTTTTGAAATATTCTCGATATATTGTAATTTAAGTTTTAAATTGTTGTTGGGTGATTTGTGTGAAAGCCAAAGATGAGTGACTTTGATTCCGTTAATTCGTGTTATTGTATTTAATAAAATGTTCACTTAGAGAAGTAAAATCATGGAGTAGAAGTTAGGAAAAATGCATTTGCATGGTCTACTATATCCTATATCTGTGTAGTTTTATTGTTGTATTAAGTGAATGAATGCCAATTTCTTTTGTTCGCCTGTGAAGGTCGCACTGCTTCAAAGGAAACTTTGTAGAGGAATATACAAAACTGAATAAGCTCTGGGGGAACTTCATTTTACTTGTTTGTTGTCTCTGATACTTGATTAATGCCTATTGCAGTCTTTATAATATTTATTTTAATCGTGTTAATATTATATTTATATTTTTTTAAATCTCTGTTTTTATTACATTGTAATTGTTGGCCAAGTGGAAAAAGTCAAGCCTACATTTTAATAGAGTTATTATTCAATTCGTTCTGGGTATGACCATCAAACTATACATAGTTTCACTCAATCAATAGACGCTAACTGTGCTTCCTAGTTATTAATTATGGAAGAAATAACTAAAAATTCAATTTCAATACATGTTGCCTTTTAAAATATATTTTTCATAGTTCTTCCTCTGCTTTTCTGGCCAATACTGGTGATCCCTATGGGTCGACTAGTTAACATAGTCGTGTAGAATTTGTATTGGCTTTATAAAATTTAGTTTTCTTGCAGTTTCCATAAGAATGTTTGGCACTGAAGTGTTTTCAAGATTTCGTATTCACGTTCAGGCAAGTTTAGCCCACTGTACTACTTGTTTTGTTTTCTTCTGTGTGTTGTTGTTAGCAAGCAGTTTCGAATGTAAATTCTCTCTTCGATGTGTCGGGATTTTAGTTTCACTCTCGTCATTTATTTTATCTTTCGGGTGTATCATGATTGGGGAAGTCGCATCTGTCTTATGTGCGACCGATATATGTACCGCGCGTATAGAACTAAACTAGTCAGGTTGAGGTGGTTAGTTCCTTAGGAAATTGTTTGTCTAAACTATTTCCCCGAGGATTTGTCGAGGTAGTTGAATTTCCTTACCAATAGCTCGTTAAATTTTTGTTATATTTATGTACTGTTTAAAATAATTGCAATCATGACAATTTTCTTACTATTATTAGAAAAAAGAAATCAGTGAAAAAAGACGTAATAGTAGAATTTATGGGATTTTGCCCCCCCCCCCCCCAGTGAATTGTGCATATTTTTGTTACAGTTTTGTAATTTTAAAACTCGAGATGTTTAACCTGAATTTTGGACCAAATTTGGCCACACAGACCAAAAACATCCTGGGGCTAAAAAAAACATTGAATTTGAGATTGGCAGGAACTTCTTTTAGATTGGTAAGATAACTTACATTTATTTCACAGATCAGATACGGAATTTTAAAGACTACGAGGGGCTACATAAATGTAAGTATAATTGTAAATGTTTAGAATCTGTTTGATTTCGGGATGGTACAGGAAATCTATTATCTATTACAGTAATATAAAGGTTCTATTTCTTCTTAAGTACATTATTTTTTGTCGCATGTAATATTTTACACTGCCCTTATTATTTGTGTGGTGGAATGTCTACAAGATTATCTGATCAAGATTAATCAGTTAAACTTAATTCATCAACTTTCCATAATTAGATGTATTCAACATCAACAGATGTTTACAACAAGAATACACGAAAATAATAAGTAGTTTTATATCAACAAAATTTGTTTCCAACATACAAATTTTTCTTTAAAGGTTCTCTACCTTAATTACTTTGATTTGGGTTCGTAGATTGGTGGACCACTTACTTCAATGATTTCATTTGTACCATCCTAATTCGGAGCAATGATATTTGGTTTCTGAGTAAAAAATTTTTCTAAAAGATTTAAATTTATAAAAAAAAATTCTCTATCGAATTTTTTAATGAGTACACTCCATTTTTTGACTATCAGACTAAATTTTCCTGGTGCTACACAGTACAAATTTCTGTACCGCCTTATAAAAAAAAATTTCTTTTTAATAGTAGAAATAATTTTAATGGAGGAAAAAAATGCGAGAGACTATAGCTTATATTTCTGTTCTTTTTTTTGGAATAAGTTCCAATATTTTGACTGAAACTCTACTAGTTGACAATTGTTCAAGACGGTTACCAAGCAACGCAACAACGGTTTTTTTTAAAGACAAATGTTTAGCTATAGAAGGCGATGGGATTTTACGTTTTAACGGGGCTTTAAGTTGTATTGATGGAAATTGAAACTTGTAAATAGGTCCTGAAAATTGTTGAATGCAGGAGGGAGACTTTATTTCTGGTGCAGGTATGGGAACAGAAAGGAAAGAAATTTAATTGTTTTTCTTCCGAACTGGTTTTCTGTTTTGTCGCTCCGACTGTAAAGGAGGGTGACATTATTGTATTATTGTCTTCCATTTCTTGATTCTGTTAGGACGATATAGAGAAAATCGCATTTTCAAAGGGTCAGTCACGAAACACAACAGATGTGATAATCGAATTTTTAGAAAAGCATTATAATAAAGACTTAAAAAAAATATAAAATTAAATTATATACCTATATATAATATTATATTTACATTATGGTGCCTCCTAGCATTTATTTTGTTAATGGTATAACAAAGCGCAAATTTAGAGTGATCTAACTGTAATGTGATTTTATTATTAAGCATTTAATTTGCCATTATTTTTTCTCTTGTTTTTCTTTGTAAATGTATTGTCGAATATTTTAATATATACATATACGAATAATATATATATACAAATATTTATATATAGAAGTATTTATACATATATACATAAATTTATATAATTTTTATCTCCTTGAATTTTTGTTTTCACACTGGATTAACTAATGTAACCCAAGCACTAATGCTTTTTTTTCAGTGTGTCTTTACACTTCTTGTTTGAAGAATGTCCAATAATTTTCTATTTTGAGAAAACTATGTTTCTAATATCGCTTTATTTCTTTATATTGTGCATCCACCCACCCCCCTCCAGAACAATTAACACTAACTCTTTCTATATTATTTTTATAACTTGGTAGTAACAGTTTAATTACTGCTGCCAGCTGCACAATCCTAGTTTGTGATACGCTTCTTGTTATCTTATTACCTTAAAAGCAATCTATAGTAGTGAATAAAAAGGAAAGTGTTTTTAGTGACTTCAAAAGCGACACATTATATTTGAAAATTATCATTCCTTAAGTGATTTTTTTTTAATTTTAAGAACATAATTTGTTTAAAGTGAATATCATCATCTAATCTGTTCTCACTGTCACTCCCTCTTTCTCTTTGTATTAGTTGTAAATTTTGTTAAGCGTACATTGTAAACATATTGTAAATATTAATTGAGCAGACAATTAAACTTAGAAATAATGTAATCTGCTTACTGAAAATTAATTGTATATGTACATTATTTTGTTAGATATTTCTAATTCGCATTAAACATGAACAACAATACTATACATATATGAAAAATAGTATGCAGTTGTCACAACTATCCTTCGTGTGCCCGTTTCACATTCCACATTTAAAAACTTATTCAGTTAGTTATATGTCGCCAAAAAAAGATGGCTAATATTTAAATGTGTAAGGTGTATGTTTGTACATTTGCTTGTATTTTGGAGCATGACAATTTCTCCATTGTTTAATTCGTGCTTGTCCTGGTAACCCTTCCTCAATCCTCAATCCTTCAGCATCACAGATTCTTTTGTGTCTTGTTAGTTGTGTGTGTGTGTGTATATGTGTCTTGTTGTATTTTTTGGGGGATGTTGTTTGTCTTATTTGGGTTGGGAGGGATTTTGTTGATTAACAGTCAAATATATATTTGATCACACAACTAGTAGGTTTTTACATCCAAATATATGACTGGAAATCTATCTGGTATTGTGTATTTACGATAGTAAAAGTTTTCCTGTTGATCTAAAATTTATTGAAAAGAGTTTATTTTTAGTTATCTAGTTAATCGGTGCAAGTGTACCCAACGAACTTTAGTTAAGTACATTCCCGCACCACCCTCAAGGGGGCGCTAGTTTATCGGTGCAAGTGTACCCAACGAACTTTAGTTAAGTACATTCCCGCACCACCCTCAAGGGGCGCTAGTTTATTGGTGCAAGTGCACCAAACGAACTTTAGTTAAGTACATTCCCGCACCACCCTCAAGGGGCGCTAGTTTATTGGTGCAAGTGTACCCAACGAACTTTAGTTAAGTACATTCCCGCACCACCCTCAAGGGGCGCTAGTTTATTGGTGCAAGTGTACCAAACGAACTTTAGTTAAGTGCATTCCCGCACCACCCTCAAGGGGCGCTAGTGTATCGGTGCAAGTGTACCAAACGAACTTTAGTTAAGTGCATTCCCGCACCACACCGAGGGGGGCGCTAGTGTATCGGTGCAAGTGTACCAAACGAACTTTAGTTAAGTGCATTCCCGCACCACCCTCAAGGGGCGCTAGTGTATCGGTGCAAGTGTACCAAACGAACTTTAGTTAAGTGCATTCCCGCACCACCCTCAAGGGGCGCTAGTGTATCGGTGCAAGTGTACCAAACGAACTTTAGTTAAGTGCATTCCCGCACCACCCTCAAGGGGCGCTAGTGTATCGGTGCAAGTGTACCAAACGAACTTTAGTTAAGTGCATTCCCGCACCACCCTCAAGGGGCGCTAGTGTATCGGTGCAAGTGTACCAAACGAACTTTAGTTAAGTACAATCCCGCACCACACTGAGGGGGGCGCTAGTGTATCGGTGCAAGTGTACCAAACGATATTTTTTCAATAAATTTTGGATCAACAGGAAAACTTTATTTTAGAATATCTGTTTTGTGGTCTGCAAGGGGTTGGAGTACTGCTAGACCCGCCTAGCAAAGACCAAACCGGCGATAGGAGACAGAAACACAAAATCTATGAAAATTTCTATGATCTTATGCCATTTACTTTTCTTTTATTTTTCTGCATTTTGTAGATCTGTTATTTTATTACTACTTATTCATAGCTGAACCTTAATAAAAAAGTACTGAACTGAGTATCTCAGTATGAAAATATTAATAAGAATGGATTAATAAAAACAGCAACATATTACATCATCTCTATAAGTTTTTATTATTTATTTATTATACATTTCATTACTCTACATTAGGAATGGGCTAAATACATACAGTCAATTATATTATACAAATACCTCTAATTATACTACACATTACCTTTTGACCGCAAAATGCAACTCCAGTCTTATTTAATATTAAATTCTAATGGTCGTACAAAATATGGCCATGGTTCCTCATTTATTATTCATTATTGACAAGGAATGACGATATACAATATATATTTATTGTTATTATGGCTAAAGCTGTGTGACCATACCACGTGCACAAATTATATTTTGTACAAAAATCTATAATTTAATATTTTTTTAATTCATGAAATATATACATTATTTATATTGCAATTAGTTAACATAGTTAATCTGTTAAATATAATTCCAAGTAGTGTACATATTTTTTTGTTATTTAATTTTTTTTATTCATTTATTATTTTTTAACATAATGGATGATGCATAATAAGATCACCCGAGAGCTCTCGGAACTTTTTTACATTTATTGCTTGATATTAAAGCAACAAACTCATTTATTATACAAAAGAGTGGTCAGAAAAAATATTATTTTTTTTAGCGACATCTAAATTTCTTGAAACTATTCAAGCCCAAGGGAAATGTGCAAGAAAAATAATACAATTTAGTGAAACAAATATTTATAACAGTCTAGAATATGTTAAAATCAGAGAGGGATTTATGTATGAAATAATGAAACAACAAAAATCAATCTAATTGTAAACGTTAGAAATATAATAACCCCCTATAAATAAATGTTATCATACTGAAAGGTCAATTAGTCGTAATCTCTTGCACATTCCGGAGAGAATAATATGACCGGAGTGAACAACACTATTGCAGCAACAATTCCTATATTAATTACAACAAATTCCTATCATAACACTGCACACGAATCTATATAGAAATCTATACTGCGAAATGTATAATATATATCATACAATCTATATACTGTGAGATCACAAAGAAACACAATAATCAAATAAATTGTATTCATTTTCTTCTTATAAATTTCTTTCATATAGTTTTTGTTAGCTTTATTTATTTACAAGTCAAATAAATAAAAGTGCCCGGGATTTATTAAACTTTTAAATTTTTTTGTATCGATTTACATTTTTTTTCAATTTCATACATTCATATTTTAAACATAAAATATATATTATAACACACAATTTATATTATACGCTCGGTAATTATTACTTTTCCATATCACAAAGTATAAAATCTTTATGTACAATATTACCGATTTTTTTTCTTTTTAGTTCCATTTTTATGTACATACCTTATAGTATTTTTCTTTCTCCTCATTAATGAGACCTTATTGCAAAACAAATAAAAGGTCAGACTATATAACATATCAAGACCTACATACATTGCTCGTAGGGACAGAATTAAATTAAAAATCTCCGCAAACTTTCCACACTTGTAAACATTGGAACAAAAAAGCAAAAACTTTTTTTTCTTATAAATAAAACAACGCTGTTACAAAATAAAAAATTTACTAGATTTACATACCGGTTTAATTGGCAACTGAACAAAATTTTTTGTTTAAAAAAAATTAATTGGTTTCATTCAACTCGGAAAAATAACATCTTTAAGCGTCAATCTTTGTATGCCAACTTATATATTTCCCGGACTGTTGAATATGTTGTTTGTCTAAGTAATGAAAATAAAGTTTCAACACTGGCTCAGGACTCGGCCAGGAAAGACCTTCAGCTTTACATAAAAATACATTTCGGTACACAATCAAACACTTTTACTGCAAAATTCATTCCCCTAGCTAATTATAGAGCGCACTGTGGGCCGGCATCAATTCTCGATTAGGAAACAAAACAGAGGACAAATTTCAACTTTTTATACACAACTACGTCTTTTTTTTGCTATATGGAAGAATGACAGAGGTAGTATGTGTCACTTATAATAGTTTAACAGGAATCTCTTTTCGCTAATCTCATATTTTCATTCAGAACATTCTGAGAAATAGGTGCGCGCACAATTCCAATTCCACAATTAAATACGTGTATTTAATTATTCACATCCACTATTTAATTTTTATAATCATATATTTCCGAACACGGACTTGTCTCTTCCCAAGTATTCTTAAGCCTCTTTCGAAATGAAAAATCAAAATTCTATTCATCACAATCCAAAATTTGTTATATCACTTTCACCAGGTTAATTATCTCTCTGTCCTTTCTGTTTCTCAAAATTAAAAAACAGTCACATGCCTCCTACTCTCTCTCTCTCTCTCTCCCTCTCCCCCTTTCTCCCTCTCTTTAACTTTTGAACAAACCTCGACAAGATGAGACATTTTCTGCATCATTGTTTCACTTCTTGTTTCACTCTATATATATATATATATATATATATATATATATATATATATATATAATGGTGTTTTTTAATCGTCTGTCAGCCCCTGGCGCTTTTCCTCTTCCAACATGGCGTCCAATTCGTCGGTCAGGTTGGCCAACATGTTGCCGATGTCGTTAAGCACGTCGGCCGGCTCTTGGCCCGTTCTGAAAACAAACAAAAATTATATAAACTTGAAACTTCCAATAAACAAAACATTGTAAACTAAACAACTGAATAAAATAGCCCTCATTCTTCTCTGTATTAAAAAAAAATAGATACCTCATACCTTATTTTATACCTATCAGACACACAATTCAATGGGACAACTTATTTTGTTTTAATATACCTAATTTATGAACTGAAAATCATAAAATAATTTTTTTTTAAATTCTGATCCCTCCTCACATAATCATTAATATAATTATATGTTTCTCCTTGTACGTTTCTATTGAAATAATCGAAGAAAAAATAAAAATGCAATTTTACTCGAATCTAGGATAATTATTGATGTTGACTTCACGAGTGGACTGTACACACTGGAGAGCTTTGTGAACTGTATAAGAACATCTGTTTGTTACCTTTGTAAAGAAGAAGCTGATTCAGCAGGCGGTGGCTGAACTCTGATTGGTGGGATGTATTCTGCAACAGTAAATAAACATTTGTAATAAATAAACAAATTGTCTTTTTAGATATTGAAACATTTTTTAAATGAACAAATATATACAAAATGTAATATCCTAATATAAAAGTCCTAATATAAAATCCAAATCTAAATTATGTATATTTTTAATATATTAATATATATTTAATAAATAATAAAGATTAATATATTTATTTTTAAAGTATAAATATAAATATAAATATATATATATATATATATATATATATATATATATATATATAATAATTAATAATTACCAGCTGGGTTCCTGGCAGCTCTCTGTTTAATGGTGCCTGCATTTTCATTTGCAAATGGCAATGAATCTGATTCCGTACTCGAGCTGGACTGTAACAGGAAAATAGAATTCATTAGAAAAAAATTGACACTTTCAGACCGATATTTCGATCTAATAAATGTTACAATTAATGAAGGAAAATTTGGGCTGCTGAAAACTGGGCCCAATTCATTGGTGGGAGAATTCTAAACTTGTCACCCGAATTTCCTTCAATCATATCAACAAATTTCAACTAATTAAACAACAGGAGTAGATTCCAGTTTGTTCAGTATAATAAAGAAACTGCTATACTACTACTGTTGCCTTTCAGCTATCAATTCCAACAACTCACTAAAAGGAAGACACTGTCATATTACTGCTATTGTTTGTCATAATATAGCCTTCAAATTGTAGTTAGTTATTTTTCTGGGATGATATATATTAAATATAATAGTTAGTGGGGCTTACTTTAAAGCTGGCATCCGATCCGTTGTACTGTTGTGGATGAGTACAGTGTAGGTCAGCAACCACAGTGACGCTGGATGAACACTCGCTGGTGACCCTCGCCGGTGGTGGCGGTACACACCGCTTCACGCTACCTTGCCCTCCGCTGACATCCCTGCAAAAAATAATAAATAAAATAACCCGTTTTACATTTTATCTTTTTAGAAAATTACCGATGGATATTGTTGCCTTATTTAAACATGTCTCAAGAAGCACCATTAATATGTATTGCCGTGCTGTACAGAATGTAAAGAATACAAAAAAATTTCCCTCCATGAGTACCCTTAACTCTCACTTTATTCATTCCAATTTTGTCAATCCTGTCTCAAGATTTGGTCTACACCATTTTTGGGTTTTATCCAGTAGTGAACAAATTTATGCAACAAATACTGCATTTGAGTCTCATGCTATTGTAACTATGGGAAGGAAGATCGTGTAAGGCCGTTCCACTCAAAAATATTTTGTTTATAGAAGTGTTATTTTTGTCTTTCATGCAGTAAGATGTGTCTTATACTATATTCTTATAAGTTTTTCCCCACTTTCACATTTACGATATCGAAATGTGCCCCTTCATAGGTTTTCATTTGCGTTGTCCACACCGTTCCTTCTGTTCCCAGTTTGGGTAGAACCCGAAAATGGCGGGCAGATAGATGCAGAGATCGGGTGTACACCGACAAAATCTTAAGAAGGGAGGACAATGAGAGAGGTTGGAGAGGTGCGCTTATCGAACTTACTGGACGAAGTTGAACGAGGGCGTGACGGGAGCTGGGTGTGGCCTGGGTCTGAGGAGGGCCCTGGGCCTCGGCAGCGTGCCGCCTCCCTGGTGCAGGGGGTAGATCTCGTTCGTCGGGGTTACGTCTCCGTCCTCGTAGCATCGCCTGGTCGCCGCCAGCACGTGCTGACTCTGCTGGCTGTGGAGCTGCTGGTGATGGAGCTGCTGGTGGTGTAGCTGCTGTTGGGGATGGTGCCACGCCTGCGTGAAGCTGCTAGTGCCCCCGCTGCTACCTTCGCTCCCGCCTATGTCTGTCCCTTCCAACGACTCCAGCGACTTTCCTCTCACACCGCGAATCTGAAACATCGTTCCACGTTTAAAAATGGAATGCATCCGATAATGGGTCTATTTATTCGCAGATTACAATAAGAAATCTGTTCCATGAAGCATAAAATCTCTTGATACCGATCACGACTGACATATCACAGGACAATAATCAATTCTCCTTTTATTGCACATATTTAATACTCTGCCTCTGGTTATATTAAAAGGAATTTCGGGTGAATCATATTCCCTATCTACAGAAATATTCTCAACAGACATATATATTTCTCAATTAACAAACAATCGTGGATTTAAAGTTAAAGCGAATTTTACTAATGTAAAAAATTTATATAACAATTTTTATTTTTTTATGCCATAAAATGTTTATATTTAATATTAATACAATGAAAAACTACTTTGGTAATAATAATTTCAAACACTTACTTTGTTGTTAAATATGCTTACCAGAACAAAGGAGAGTTTTAAACATTTGTTTTAATAACATAATAATTTTATTTTGTAATGTATTGGAGATTGCAAACATGATAGGTTATAATTTTGTTAACAGCAGGATGAGTCAATGCTTTGACTCTCAGACTAACCATCTGATAGATGTTATAATGTCTTACGGCAGTTATAAATGGACTGACTCACTGTTTAAAACATTTCAATTTAAATTACTCCTAGCAATGTCAAACATGCAATGTAAATATTTAATTCGACAATGTAAAAACACATTTATCAGACAGATTCAATGATGATATAAAATGATAAAATATGATTGCCTGCATAAAGCAGCAGGTGGCAAATCTTTATTCTCCATAAAATCATAAAAAAAATATTTGATTAATCAGAAAGGCTTACGTACGAAGCTTCTGGCTGCTCCTAAAGCCGCTATCCTTTAAAAAGCATTATACTCAGCAATTATTTTCAGTATTTTTTTCAAAACTACATTTTCATTAAGCACGATGTACCTTATAGGTTCTTATGTTCTACATGGACAGCTTATAAAACCTGACAATATAATACTAACAATTCTATTGTGCCATTTCTATACTGCCCTTCAGACTATCAACAAGTTCATTTTAATACACTACAGTTTGGCAAATAGCTATATAAGCAATTTGTTAAAATTTCTTCATTACCTTCATTTAACCCTGTGCTTGTAATTTGATCCTATTGAATAACAAAATTAGCTGACTGGAGATGATAAGAAATTAAGAATAATTTATATTTTTGTAAAAATTAAATTTTTACCATCTGAAATTAACTATAAATTATTCATAAATAATCTACCAAATATTTTATACATACTGAGGGATAACAGTAATTACCTACCATCATTCAGCATTCTGTTTGGAAAAATTAGAGGATATTTCAGCAATAATACCAAAATATTGGGTAAATGTTGTCCCCAATCGAATACAGGTTTCTACAAATGGAAATCTGCCTATAATTAGAGAATTAAGTGTGTGTTAAATATGGCAAACACACCCATGCTGTTATACAAGAAAGTTAAAACAAAATACCTTCTCATAATTCTACTGCAATCTACAATTGTAATGGGTTATTTAGCAACAATCCAGATTGTTTTGATTAAGAAAGTAATTTTAATAGACCAGTCTTTTAATTTATTGAAAAATAACACTAATTTAAATGAATAAGAAAAATCATAAATGAATGGAGACATTCTCAAAGTAAAAATGTTGAAACATAAAAAGAACACTCTTGACAAAATTTTAGTTTCTAACAAAGGAAATATGTTGGTACGGTTCTCAGGAGCCAAAAACTCAAGACACACTGATTCCTCGAAATGGCTGTAACCTTTTCCGATTGTAGAGACCAGCAAAAGTACATTTTTTAATTGGTAATACTAAGCGACTTACCTTTATGGGCACGATGTCAGTGGTGGGGTAGAGCTGTCTGGTGGCTTCAATTTCCCAGGGCTGGTGGAAGGTCTTGAAGGTGGAATGAACCCGGGGGCATTCGCACTCCAATGTTGGCTCCCCTGTCTCCACCTTTGCACACAGACATGCCCATGCACTAACACAATCTTTCCGACACTTGGGGGCGGGAGAGAGAGAGAGAGAGAGAGAGAGAAAGAAAAGAGAGAGGAGAGGGAGAAATAGGGGCCAGCCCCACCAACTTCTCCGATCAATTTATTTTCATTATTCTTACTTTTAATCAAGCAAACTCTAAATTGTGAAGCTTGCGTGGAAAGTTTCATCTTTCAAAAATTATAAATGGTAAATTGGGGAAATTATAACAAACAAAACTACCAGCCATCTTCTAACATCAGTCTAAGTGTTAGGCTACTGCTAACGTTTTGTAAATTGCTGACACCACTCTAAAGAATCAAATACAAGATTTTAGTGTGGTGACAACAGTGTAAAATAAACAAGCGTTAAAAAAAATATTAAGTTGTTAAAAAACACAAAACTCTGTTAAGTGGGAAGTTACTGAGGTGTGCTGTGGGAGGAGAATTGATGATATATAAAATTGTGAATATGACAAAAAAAAATAATTTAAAAAAATGTCTAACAGTTGCAGTGAAGCAGCTAATTTTATAAAATGGTATGATGGAGTGAATTTTTTTTTTAACAAGCATGATAATCATGCCTAGGGTCGTGCACAATTTTAAAATGAAAAAGCTTATCCAAAAAGAAATCCATCTTGTTTATTTTATTGAGAAAACCGTTCAAATAGTATGAACTTTAATTTTCAATTGGATAAGCTCAGAAAACAATCACTAAATATGTACAGAGGACTTTTTAAAAATAAATATTGTTCAGGCTAATGTGTGAATCAAAATTCATGAGATGAATAAAAGAAAACTATACTGATCCATTAACTGAACTACATTATAGAAAAAAAAAAGAATAGGGAATTTATTATCGCCTTACTTGGGTATTCACCGGTGAACTACCTCTTTTTACCCTGTAATAATCCTTGCAAATTCTCAATTTGGTAAACAGAAAAGGTTAAATTTGAAAACAATTGTTTTACAGTATAGCTGTTGAGTTTATAGATCTACACAGTTTTATTAGAGCTAATACAGGCTTCTAGAAAAAATTAGTGCCACCAACAATTCGATAGCCCTTGAAATAATTTAGTTCCAAATCAGCTTAAATGTGTCTAAGAATAAAGCTTTCATTTTTATTTTTTTGCAATATTATACCTGTGTTGGAGTAAAAGGTGTGGGCGGGAATGTTTTTCCTGCCTTCAAATCCTGTATTCTCTTGATGGCCAAAAGTATTCTCTTCTGGTGGCCAAGCTTGACAATGCCAATGTCTTCAAGATCCTCCCAGGTTATCTGGGTTGTGTCTTCAACTGAACTGTAGCCCTGAGCCCTAAGTTTACCAGCATACTCTTCAAGTCTTAACAGCCTTAACCACTCTGTCAGCGATCCCTAATAAAATAAAAATAACAAAGTAAATCCCTCATAGCGGTCCATGTTAAATTTTCATTAGTAAATAGGCACTTACAAAATATTTTTCAACCATATAAAAAACTAACCTTTTGACAAAGAAAATACGATACCAATGTAAAATCCTGTCCTGTTTGTTGAATATCAAAAAGTATTAAGTAAATAATTAAGAGGTATGAATAATATTATCAATTTTTCAAAAAGAATTTTTGAAGACATCTTGTGCTCTACAGCACCACAATATATTGCATACATATTCTCACTATAGATATATGAAATTAATGCATTACCGTGTATTTTCTATAAAATTCTAATAGAACTTACTGGAATATAATCAGGGAGCCCATCAGATATGTTCAGTTGTGCAATTTCAGCCTTCAACTTCTTTCTGTGATTTGGTTTCTTGATCCCAATTGCAGTTAGGTCCTAAACGAAGTTATTTAATTTAATCAATGTGCAATTCTTTTCCACTTTTCAATTTAATCTCAACCAACAGTAATACATTTGCCCCATCTATGCTAGGAATCGGAGTTCAAATGAAACTATTTTACGTTAACAGTCAAGACAGGGTTACCAACTTACTGTTCTGAAAGTATCCTAACCCTATTACCAACTGTTTTTTCCCCCCACAGCAATTTGCATCTTTAATTATTATCATACACGAATTACATTTTCATTAATAACATTTGTACAGATAAAGTATTTTTTTATTTTAAGAACCATAGTTAATAAATAATGAAAAGTATATCGTCAAGTTCAATTTAATAAGAATAAATTAAAAGCCTTTACTTGTTTGATTTTACTGTATCTGTTTAATGCTAATTTAATAAAGCATTAAATTATGACGCATTCATTACTTAATGAAGCATTAAAACATCAATTACCTCTGGAGTCATACGTGATATAGTATGCATGTCATATCCAGCATTCACAAATAGTGGAAAATATTCTTCAAAATGAAGATCCATCAGCCAAGTCTGCAATACATCTTGATCCTAAGTTATAAAAAATATGTAAAAAAATCCAGAATTGTTGTGGTACTGCGTTAAATAAAGAACAAACATTCTTACAAAGGAAAATTTGGCTTGTACATGTAAGAGCATAATCAGTTTCTACATCTGAGACATGAAAAGCAGCAAATTATTTTAAATTTGGAATACAGCAGCATTTAAATAAAATATTTATAAAAAAATACCAAATTAGAAAATAACTGTTCTTCAAATCACATTGTATAATTAAATTGAAAAACCAATGTCCTCAAGCTGTAATATACAATGAAGTTTAAATTCAGCCTACAGGCAACAATATTTATTCATAAAATTAAATCCATTTTGAATTTAAAAAAATTTTTGCTTACACAATCTAAGGACATATAAGAAACATTTATATCTAGAATATAAGTTATTTGGATCCAAATGTTAAAATCTGCAAAGGGCCACATAAAACCAATTAACCACAAAACCAATTAATGTTAGCGTTGAAGCTGTCTATATCTGTAAATTGTTGCATGTAAATTTTGGTTCCGCAAAACAAAATGAAGTAAGAAGTTGTTGTTTTTTGGTTTCTGAGCGTGGGAAGAGACAAAAATACAATTAACTGCCACTTGTATTACCATGCCACAGTTTTTAAAAAACCAACCTTAGCCGACAATCATGCATTTATCTTTCTTATTATTTAGTGTTTTGTAGTGTATTTCATGAAATGTACTGTATGTTAGTGCATGTGGATATGTTCAGTGATGTGTCCTTCTGACACTTGTTTGAGTACATGACAATAATTACACAACTAATTCAATTTAGTTCAGTACAGAATATAAAATTCGTATAATTGTTCGACACGATAATTTCTTGGATTTATTTGATAAATGAGGCCACTGATACACTTTAATCACTTTGCTTAATACCTCATTCAAATGCTGCTCTATTTCCAGTCAGTAAACATTTCACTTGTGTAAACAATTTTGGTAAATATTAGTCCTCATGTTGCAGAGCAGTGATGCACAAACAATAGTTTCACATACTTAGAACATAACCTGAATTATTTGTTTGAAATTATGGTAATTGCAAGATAAATGGAATTCCATCATGAAAAATACAAACTAATAAACCCATATATATCTATTAACAAGAAACACAAGTCACTAATGTTAGTGTGAATGTGCTGCCATTTTATGATATTTCAACCAAGTAGTGCCAACTGGTTAACATGACTGATGACTGTAATGGGAAAAAATAATTAATTTTAAAGGACCATTAACAAATATTGTCCCACTAAAAATCATAACATTTCATCAAGGCTCACCAAGAAGCCAATTTTTTATTTCTCCTCCAAATTAACTTGAAATACTTTTTATAATATACCCAACTAATGACCAGAAATATAGAAAAATTATAGCAGTTAAAAAACACCTTTAGTACAAGACCAGAGAAAGTAAATAAACTAATATAAAAATTAAGTAGGAAATTGTCCATAATCCACCAAATTAAAATGAGTGCTTTCCTTTTTTTAACATTATTATAATATGAACATACTACTAATAATATAAGATCAGTCAACTTCAGTGGAAAAGTTATTTAAAGCAGGGAGTCCTGAGGATGTTGGCAATTCTGTTCTTGATCATTTGCTATGGTGACCAACGAATATTGTACACTACTTGATTCAGTTCCAATCTTGTTACTGGACAGTATAAGAACTATTAAGAGACACTAAATAACAACAGCTTCAAACCCTGGTGAGGATTCCTAACAACGACCTGCCTAGTTCCCAGATACGTAGGGTGGATACGTTTGTGCACCACTGATGCAGGCTCGTCGATTATTTTAATTTAAAAAAAAAAGAAAAGAAGTAAAAAGAGAAATGAAGAAGGCTGGATGCCTTACTGGATAGCCCTGGAGTAGGAGCCTGTCGACTTTGTGTGGGCCCGATGCATCGGATCCGCTTCCTACGGAGCTGGAGGAGAGGCTGGGCCTGTGGTGGTGGTGAGAAGAGGTGGACATGTGACAGGAGGCCCGGCCACTGTCCAAACTCACTGTCGAGTGTCGAGAACCAGAACCGCTTGAACCCGGGCTGTCCCGGCCGGGGCTCTAAACACAACCATTACCTTCCCTTTAGCCAAATCCCCATCATCTTATTTTATCAACACTCATTTCCGCTTCTCGCAAATTCCAGAGCTCTCAGCCCCCGCCCCCTCCCACCCCTCCACGATATATTTCACCATTCATAGCAGAAAAATAGGCAACGTCTTGTATTTACCAGTAATTTACTTTCGCCCCAAAAATATTAGGCCGTCGATATTTCTCTAATTATTATCATTTAAAGACTCCGTTATAACAATTTAATTTAACAATAACACAAAAATTAGTAAGTTTATTCACCCGCAAGATGTATTTAGAAAAACCTCCTTTTTAAATTACTCACGCCTAACTTAAGCCAATACGGCTAAATTGACACTATTTCACAGTATCTTTTGTATTACATAAGTTCAGCCTCAGTATATTCGAAGTAGGTTCTTAAAAAACATGTTCATAAGGAATCTACAGCGTGTAGTTTTCAAATTATATTATTTACAGTGAGTCCGTTAAAACAAACGCACTAATAACATAAATATTAGCCATTACTTAAATTAAGAATATGGTAGTCTGTGGTAATGTTTATTAATGTTCCCTAAAATGTCTCAGTCTGTACGTGTTGTGTAATAGAATTGTACATATATGTGTGTATGTGGGCCTAAACTTTTGTACAGTTAAATAAAGCTTTGTATCTTTACACAGAATATTGTGAGGCGATGTTTTTTTTGCGCTAGGATGATGACTGCATAAATGTAAAAAACATGGATTATTTTTTATTAAAACGATCAAAATATAGTATGCAGTATACAGAAGCCGCCATTGTCTCTGGGACTGTTTCCATCAAATTCATGCAAGTAATATAAGCGAGTACTCTTTTTTAAAATAGTTTCCTGTTTTAATATTGAAAGCTCTTTTATGTAAAATGTCCAACCTAAATGTCTACTTGTATTTTGATTAATGATAACAGCAGCAGCGAGGGGGGATAAGGTGAATATTGAAGCGAATGAAGCCGTGTTTCGATTACATTACCTGGGTCATATCAATACCCTGATCCTCCTGCAACGAGAGCTGATGATAGTAGTTCGCCGATTTGGTCCCAACATGAGTGAATTGCTGTAACACAACCATCAAATTATTGCAATCAATATCAAATTTGGTCATCATTTACATTTACCGGCTGAAATACATTAAATATATTCTCTCATATTATTATCGTTCCTCGTACAAAATACTAAATAGTAAAGAACACTGTACCAGAAATAAATTACAAAAAAACAAGTTTCGATCTCATTTTTTATTTTTCTATTATAGGATTTTACCTATCATGAAGATAACAGAACTTTTATGGCTTTAAATTTGACAAAATTAAATATCATTTTTTTCCGGAAGAAAAATAAAGCGTTAGTAAAAATACCAATTTCTGAGAAATCCGTATTGAAAAATATAACATCGACCCAGTGCAGGACTGCCAATTGAAAGAGTTCATAAAAGAAGTCAAAATATTCAATTTCTTCCTGATGTGTGTGTAACATTGTATTGTCTTTACATTCGAAACAATTCTAATTGGATTTAATGGACGCAGAAATTAACTTTGAAAAACGAACCTGCGGTCCGGGAAATGTGAAAGCCGGATAGTTGAAATTGCCCGGACTTTTTCCAGACATCCCGTAAATCCCTTCGCTGATCTCGTACCCATCTGAAAGAAACGAAAACATAATACGAGCGTTAGGGCCGTCTCTTATTAGTAGTGTCGCCGGTTGCAGAAGAAGCATCTTGTGAGCACTGTCTCGTCAGCCAAACTCAGGTTACAATACATAATTATAAACGACTTTTATTAGGGCTATTTATTTTTAGGCAGCTGTCGAAATTAAAATCTAAAGTGGTAAGGTACAATAATTTGGTGTTATAAATGAGTATTTTACATACAAATTGGATAAAAAAACAAATACACGGGCCGCCTGATAGGTTCAATGACCCGTCGAAAAGGAGTGCGGCGTCATATTGCTACTAGCCACTGTAATTAAATTGTCCCTACGAAGCTACAGAGCACTTGTTTGCCCCCTAAAAACGCTAATTTGCTTAGGAAACGGGCGCCCTACCATTAAAGTTTTTAATATGGGTTTAGTATTGGGGAGACAGCGGACCGGCTACATTGTACAGTACACAACCCCCCTTCCAATAATAACGGCCTGTGCTTCTCCTATCAAATAATAAACTCGAACCGTTGCCGTCCGAACGGCGGGGACATTTAAATTATAGGGTTTTTGGACAGAGGACGGTCGAGAAATGGGTGATGCGTTTACACTGTAAAAACATCAGTGAAAATAATTGTCGATTTTCACCCTAAAAATGCACAGGAACTAAAACCTTCCCGGATCCATTCTGAATCCTAGTAGGGGCTCAAATTAGTAAGTTTCGAATTCGATCCTTAATGAAATATTTTATAAGGGTAGATTTTTTAACGTGGTATATAATACAATGGGCTACTGTAAATAGCAACTATAAACCAAAGGAGTCCAAAAGACTTAAGAATAAATGAAAAATATTTTAACCACTAATTCTAACTAATAATAAACATTCTAAAATTAGTTTGTCCATTAGATTAGAAGTATTATTTTCGAACAATCTAAATTAAGATTACTCCAGCGCGTTTTGTCCGGGATTATGTCGGTTTCGGCTTTCTGTACATCCGTTCGTTATGAATAGATCACCCAGAGAAACAGGGTAGAGACGGTAGCATCATTTAGAGCGTGGAGACAGTCCAAAACCGGTCTATCTCAGACCGAACGCGCGACAGGATACGAAGTAATTTTGTAATAGATACAAGCGTTGAGGGAAGGTGTTTGTAATAAGAAAATGTTTACCTCTAGGGTCGTGAAAAACGGCGTCCTCTCCTGCGCTCGAATAGCCGGCCGATCCGAAGGAGGAGCCGCTGTTCCTGAATGCGGAGTCGGGCACCGCTGGAGGTGGCACCTTCTTAGCCTGTGCTGGCTTACCACCCCGGCTCATACCTCCAACTGAAAACAAACAATTAACCATTTCATACATTGCTGGTCATAAAAAGGTAGGTCGATGATCTTATACAACTCGGTGCTTTCTACTAGTCAGAAAAGACGCACCAGTCAATTCCCTAATTAAAAGAAACGAGATATTGCGGCCACATATTCCAAATAAAAGAGATTATATCCAGAATGGCATTATGGGAACACGGAGCGTTTGTATATAAAATTAAATTCTCGCTCCAAAAAGAGTAAACAGTAATTAAAAGGCGACGAAAAACACCGTTAGATACGAAGAGCGATTTTCCCTTCAATTGGCTGTTTGAATTGATTAAACGGGAAGAGCCCATTGAATCCGGTGTGCTCACTGAATCAAATTTCCTACGGTTCAGGGCTAAAGCGCTTTCCCCCCCTAATGCGATTTTGACCAATCCATTCCCGTTAACTGTTAGTTTTCAGGATATCCAAACATTATTTCCTCTATTTCCCCCCCGTAATCTTTTATCATACTGAGTTTACAACGGTACAGAAACTCATGACAAACCATAAATCTAGGGAGGGGGGAAGTAAAAAAGGGGCACGGGGTTGTTTCCCACACTGGGAATTTTTCTTGGAGTAGAAAGAGCAAGTTTCTAAAAACCGGGCCATCAGGGTGGAGGGGGGTTATTAAGGATTTTAGGGCGAACGATAATTTGGCCGGGTCGGATTACCCCCGGGGCAAATTTCACCTGCCCGGCGCTACAGGTCAAGTTGGCCTTCTTTTGTCTTTTCATTCAATGAGCTTTCTTCGCCGCTTTTTCTGCGGGCCAATATCATTAGGGCGTGTTGGGGGGCTACTAGAATCTTTTATTCTAGTAAGTATTAATCAAACAGTGCATAAATCGCGATTCTGATTTGTATATAGACATTTACATCCCGTTTGTAATCCGGTTGAGGGACAACAAGATAAGGGTGAGTTAGCTGAGGTAGGTTGCCGAGTTGCAATCTGTGCTCTTTTGGAGTCATCCAGGGGCGGAAGTCCTCGCGGGAATACCCCAAATCCGATTGGTGCCGCCCTTATAAGGCCTTTCGGGAGTACACGCGCCGTCAGCATTAGGATTTTCAATGCGGCATACGCTCCAAAAATTAAAAATTATTACTTTCCCTCCACGCCTCGGATTTATGAGGGGCTGGGGGAGATCCCCGGGGGATTTTTTTTTGCTCGTTTGGCTCGAAATTCTGATTTCTATACGTCCAAAGAAGGACGGGATCCGAGTGTCCTTTTCTTGTTTAGAACCTCCTTGGGGAACACGTTTTAATTAATATTTTATTTAAAAGACCCATTCTGAGGCCTACGATTCTGTTCTATACTCTCGGTCCCACCTAGAATGTTGCATGGTTGAAACCTTCTGTGGGACCCCGTTCTGTTAATTGCTCGTACGGACCGTGAGGTCGTTAGACCCGTAAGAGACCTATGAGACGGCCGAAGAGTCGGGCCTCCAGGAGGGGCCAGCAGGAGGCGGGCGTTATCCGACCGGTTGCGGGTTCGAGACCCAAATAGGCGGATGCAATTTGCAACGGGCAGGCCACTTTCTTTTCGCCCGACGATTAACAGGTTCACTCGCCTTTTTAACTACGGCGCAGCATTTCGAATATATTCCCAACATCGCCGCCAATAAACACAAATCGCAAAACCTATCATATATACCTATTAAGCCTTGAAAAAAAGTTTTAAAAAAAAGGTCAGAAATATATATGTGTCCAGATAAAAATATTGAGTAGTAAATGTGTTCAAATTCTGAGATATATTCGATATGAATATTGTTGACGCACAGTGTTTTGATTTATACGCAGGTCAGTTGTAACACCGTTTCTGTTATGGGAGATGAAAGTCCGATTTGTGGACTGTAGTTATCTTCTTTTACGAGCGAATACAGCCGTGGAAACCGGCCGAAATACTGAAGCTACATTTAGATGGGATCATTATCAATCCGGCCCCAAAAAAACAGGAAATGAAGAATGCGGGTCAACCGGAAGTCAGACGCGGTCCCGAAGAATGCGGGGTGGAATGAATAAACACAACTGTGGACAAGAGATTATATTCCAAATATTAAGCTCGTCCCTTGACGGGCGTCGGAAATCATTTAACATCATTTCCCAAGAAAAGAAAATTGAAATAACCGCTGAAATATTACCTGCGGCGTTTCGTTTGTAAACAGTCAGTTAAAATAATTAAAACGGAATGCTAAAATTGAAGTGCACGCGAGCAATACTCGTTCCATTCATCTGTCAGAAATTATTTAACAGAATGCTACTGGTGATAACGAGAAACCGGTCAAGATTCGAACCAGATGAGAGATACCGGACATTGGGATAGCGTCTAGTTATATATTTAAAAACTTTCAAATATTAACAACTTTAATTTGTTGCTTTCGACTGGAAAAGTGACATTTTTATTATTGCTCCAGGAGAGCCGCCACTAAATGAAAATTAGGAGGAAATTAAATGAATATTGCATTAACGATTAACGTTAGTTATCACCCAGAATACCCATTTTGGACGCCTGGGATTCTCTTAACCCCGAGCAAAGTCCTCAGTCTCATTTGGCAATATTCTCGTCGGTACCGAGTATATTCAAAAACCGTAAAATCGATTCGCGACACCGCCACGGCGGAAGGCAGGCCGTTCGCCAGAAGGGAGAATGCGTCGGAACGCGCTCCAGTCACGTTCGGTCATTTCATTTTTTTTACCGCCCCTCCTTTCCTCTCCTCCACGCCCCCTCCCAGTGCCGAGAACAAAGAAAACGAAGAAAAGGAAAAATAAAAATGAAAAAAGGGTTCAAGGGCAGACGGGAAACGAGAAGAACCAAAAAGGAGTGTAACGGCTATGGCCCGAGGAGGCGAAAAATTGAATCGTCTCCTCTTGTAAGGCTTCCGAAACACGCCCTCGCCGCCATTTAAAATACGACCCGCAGCCCACCAGTTTCAAGTTCAAATTACGACACCGCAAAGTCGAGGACGTCTCCTTAAGCGCTCCGCCACAATTTTCTACAGAATTGACAATTTAATGTAGACACAATAAACAAAGTCTCGATCTCGAGATATACGTAGAGAAGTTTACATGTAATATGCACCATTATAATACAAATTAGAACGGAGCTTAAATGTGGGTAGAAGCGACCCAGGCTGAAATAGCGGTCTGATTTTAAAATATGTAAAGCGTGAACGACACCAACAAGGGTGTTTGGAAAACAATTTCTACTTAATTGAGAAGCGGCGCGGCCATGAGTGACGGACGCGACAGTAAACGGTAGCCCTATTTCCAGTTGCGGTCGGTTCGGAACAGGAGCAATTTGGTCGGTCTGGCACTGTCCTTTATTTAGAAACCGCCCGCGGGGGACTTTAGGTCATTAAATACGGGCCACGATTTAGGGACCCGGCCCGAAATAGAGCCGGAGGAAAACTACCGACAATCCCCGACAACTCTTCTTCTCTTTGTCTGGTTTATTTCCGACGGATCAACCTCGGCCGTCTGAAAACATCAATGGGATAGGATCCGACAAGGCGATAACTTATACCAGAATAAACACGGACCCAGATATTAGTGTCGAAATACGTTAAACAGTTCCAAATTGGTACGTTTTTCTGGATAATATATATATTTTCTGTAGGACATTAATAAACTGCTCTAATTTTATCAGGATCCACTCATTTCCCAGTGATTCAAATTATAGCCGAATAACAACTGAAATAAGCCTTTTTTTTAGAAAGGCCGGGGGGTTGTTTCGTCGGCATTTGCGATATCAGGAGCCGAAGTATTAATGGCCCGCTTTTGGGCTTAATTGAGTACACATTATGGCCCCAGTTTGGGGCATTATAACTAAGTGTATAACTCGAGTGCATTAGGACACCACCGGAGTTATCTGGAGTCGTGAATCTTCCAGTCCAGTTACCACAGACCCCAACCTCATGTACTCACTTTCACTGTTCATTCCTTCCCGTACCAGTTTTTTTTTATTAATTTAATATAAACTGTTCGGCTACAGAAGTGATTATAACAGTAGGTATAGACTGTTGAATTAAATTGGTAGCCAGGAATGAAATTAGGGACTGTGGCCGAGTATTTACATCACTCTTGCGACGTTCCGCCTCAACTTTTCCCCATCGTCGGTAGCATGTCGGTTGCTTTGGACCGATTTTAAGCCCTGCTTTCCGTTAGCAGAGAGGCTTGCCGAGAGCCCCTATGAAGCATCATGAGAGCACTGTGCCAAATAGAGGCGATTAAACTTTGTAGACAGTACGAAGTATTGGCCAGAGTGGCTGACTGGTAAGTAATAACGCGAACGCTCTCCTCTTCTTGTGAAAGAAACGGTCAATAGAGACTTGGTAACGACGCCTGAGGGAGGGCGTCGACAACCGGGTAAAATGAAGAAACCGGGCAACCGACCATATGGTCGTATTTGACTATAACTCCGCCGGATTGGTTTCAATAAAAACCACCGTCCGGCGATATTCGGGGACGCCTACACGCTGCGCCCGCCGAGACGCCACCGCCTCCGCTCAAAGACCGGTTTTATCGCTAGACTCGAGCTTTCCTATCGGTAAACAAGATGTCCTCCTCCCCCAGAAACAACTTAGTATGCGACCGGAGATGTCTACACGGATAAACTAAACGACCGGTTTATCCGATATGTCCGATACGCTGTTCGGCGAGTCTAGCACTTGACACTGATGGGCCACTTGTCGCGACAGGCCAATACCCACCGGTTTCCACGCTCGATGCAACACCCTGAACCCAATAGGTCAAATACACTATACCTGGAATAGTTTGAAGGGTGGTGAGAGGCAAGACATTTCCTTGAAAAGAATGAATCAGACGTAAATGAAAGCTCAGTAGCCGGAATGACAACAGCTCGACGAAAAGGGGAAAATTGTGTCGAACAAGAATGGATAAAATGTACAAGATTTCCAAAATTTCTGTACCATTTATTACTACTTATAATCAAAGTTGTTATCGACATTATGCGCCAAGTATATTAGAGCTCCCATCATTTTATAAATCGGTTCTTCAACGAGGGCCCCACAGTCTTTCTCTCCCCTCCGGAGCAGGACCGGCACGATATGCAGAGTGAGACGAGAAGGAACATGCGGGCGCCACTCAAAGAGCCCCAAGAATTTTAAACGCGCTGTACACACTCACTCACGCCCATAAACACCAGAGAACGGTCGAACGAAGACGCTTATAAGTGTAACGGGCCTAATGGAAACGTTTAAGAGCACGCATAAAGATACGATGTGGACGGTTCGAAAGCCGAGAGAGTTTAAAAGTTTATGAGAATAAATAATAACTGAATCCTATTTCCATGAGATAAAAATATAGAGACACAACTTGTTTTAAAATAACAACAGAGGGTTCTCAAGGGTCAAAACCGTATGCGTGACAAGTGTTTAACTTAAACACTATTGTAATACTTCCGACAGCAGGTCCTCCTCTGCCCCACCGATTTCTTTTTTATCTTTCTTATTTAAGAATGGGGAGGTTAAAAGCTGTCTCGTCGAGTATAGTATATGAGCAATTATCGCGCGACTTTACCCGCCAGAAGTGAAGTCGACTTAGTCTCGACTGTAAAGTCGAGATGTTTCAGTGTGAAAAACTGGCTGCAGCTCGGGTTGAGGAAGGACTCGAGCACTCGGCTCATTCAAGTGTTGCCACTTTACTATGGCAAGACAACTGCCCACCACCACCACCCGGCAGAGACCGGCCTCGGGCACCATATAAGCCGGGCTCTCCGCACTTCTTCCAGGAACTCCGGGGTTCAATGCCGCTCTTCCCGCGCTCAACAGTCGCGCGGTTTCCTCGACAGTAAGGAGCCAATTGAATTTTACCTCGCGAAGTAATCTCCAACGCATGAGGATAATTTCGCTTTACAATATATACACGAATAAAATTCTATTCACCCACCCTGATTTGCGATTGAATGGAAATCAAATCAGGCGAGTCAACTGTTTTCCTGGTATTCATTTAAAACGTAATTTTCCATAAACACTAGTTTCACGAGTGGGAATATTTCAACATTCCGCCACCCACAGTCCCCGTCGTTTAAATTTCTTCGGATCGTAATCGAGCCCGCAAGTCCGACCCTGAAGCGCCGGCAATAAGTGACTAACGAGACGAAGACAGGCCCGTGGAACAGCAGCGGTAGTAGTAGTAGTAAACTCGGGAGAGAGAGAGGGAAGGAGAGATGGAAACAGGTAGGCGAGAGAGCAGGTTCTTATAGGCGCGCCCGTGTGTGCCCGAGTCCAAGTGTAGGATTGCACAAGAGGGCGGGAGTGGGCCACCTGAGAGGCGCCACCGACCACTAACTAACTACTTCTGTAATAGCCCCCGACTCCCAATTAGCATGCGGAGCCACCGCCGCCGCCCGTCGTCCCCACCGTTAAAGTCTCTCCCGTAGGCGACCTCGATTTAAACCAGAGACGACAAAGGAGGGCCCGGTGAATACTCCGGCTCCATTATAGACCGAAATTGGATACGGTCACAAATTTACAGAGAGCCCTAAACCTTTGTTTGAGACATCAGCTGACATATAATGTCGGCAACACAGCTTTAGTAATAAACGATTATTTTATAAGCAAAAATGAATGGAATCATAATTATTGTTTCCACTGTTCTTCCCATACGGCTTCTGTAATTATTATGACAGCATTTCATGGCTGAAGAATGTTATACCCACATAGAAAGAAGCCTACTGCAAGACCTTTCTGCTAGTTCGACAAAATACTTTCACTTTAAATCTCCCGCTCCGTCATGTAAAAATATATAATTTAATACATAAAATTTACGACGAATGAACGTTTCAAAAACAGTTTCTATTGAAAAATTTGTGCAAGGGCCAATATAAGTGAAGTTTGTAAAATTCTGCCGTTACTCGCTACTATCGGTTTTTCCGGGACCAATTAGAGTTTCCCCCAGAAGGAAAATCCTAGATGGCGGCCGATTAAAACTTTCTCTAGGGTGAACTCAGTTTCCGGGAAGATACAGAGCGTCCGCGGTAGCTGCCGGTAGTTTGCGACAGAGCGACCCAAATCGATCCCCCGTCGATAAGCCCGGGAGTTATTATACGCTGCACTTCAATACGAAAGTCTTACTTCCGACACCATTACTCTCCGCAGTTGGGTAATCCAGCGAATATCCAAGTGAAAACTTATGTTGTATAATTAAATTACGAGAGTTTTCTTTCACCCGCATTGCGTCCGTTGTCGGCGGTGGAAAGTACAATGGCCGGAAAAACCTCTAGGTAACCCCGGTCGGTTGCGAAACATCATCAAATCTCGTAAAGTAGAAATAATAGATACAGGATATATCACCGCTGGTATGATCCCAGGACCCCTTTCACTCTTCAGCAATATTGAGCATTATTCTCGTAATAAATATGCTGACCGGTTCGGTATAACTGACCGCCTAGAATCCTTAAATAAGAAGAAGGTTAACATTCTTTCGATCTTCTATCTCTACAGCTTACTGCTGCGTTTTCGTCTTTTTAAACGACAGTGCGTCATCGACAAAGGAAGTTCGATATTCCAAGCCCTCGCAGGCCACCAACAAAATGAAATAAATGTCCGAATATTTTTCGGCCTGTACTTAAAAGTACATAAAGACGGCGTAAAGAGAAGGCATAAAAATGTTGTAGTGATCTGGAGACCACCCAGCGTACACGTTAAAACCGTTCCGGGACACGTTTCCTAAGGCATTCTTTCCCTAAATAGCTCCAAGGAAAAAAACCAACGTGTTCGACCGTCGGATCGCAGATGAAGATAGAAACGACTCCGGGAATCGATCCCGGAGTTATATGTGGGAGGGGGGGTCCTTCCTTTTAGGCGAATCAATCTACCTAGTCCTCCCCCGTAGAAAAAACGTACTTAAGAACGATCGGGAGGGAAAAAATAGACCGGAGGTTGGTCGGCTGTCGTTAATAGGTGGAACCTGCGGTGAGATAGGTGTGGGCAGATAGAGCGGAGGCGAGAAGCGGGCGTGCTGCGCCGTTTTCGTCCTTGGTGAAGCATTTCCGGTCCTCTATACCTGGAAAAGCTAGAGCCGGGGCCGGACAGCCGGGCACCACTCCACTGTCCATAACGAGCGATCGACCCGCGCAGCCCTACAATTAGCAGTAAATCCGTCCCAATGGGACTTCCACCTCCGGTCTGATTAATTCCAAACCAAAATACAGCAACGCGTCAGCCACCAAATTAGCTATTATCCATCAAAATTCCAAATTCAGCACCAATGGTAGTGGACGGGGTTTTCCCAGCGGAAACTTGAAACCAGAAAAGCATTATGTATGTATCCTAGTCAATAATCCTAGTCTTAGATATATATGGCCCATCGTAGTTGTTTATTTCATATTTCTTCTCATTTTCTTCTTAGGTTTGATTGCGAATCATTAACGCAATTTCTAAGCCAACTACGTTTCCTTTATACATTATAAATTTCTTATTTAAAACAGGGTAATACAAATATGTTCACTATAATCAAAATTGATCCTACCATTTCACTCAAAATTTAACGCTTTTTATGCAATTTCATTGACTGAGGTTACCACGATCAGAAACGACGTAACACGTTGCTTTCTCGTTTCATACATCATTAACTTAATTCCAAAACTGACCGCACGAAAAAAGGCGTACCTGGACCTCCGCTGGATACGCGCTCCGCTTATTTTATGCTCGTTAAAGTTCACGGATTTAATTTAGGCACGGCTTTAAACAAGCGGTTTCTGCCTGTTTTTGTTTTCATTTTATTCACAGTGCGGAAATCGATGTCGAGCGGAGGCGTAGCGGGGAAAAAACCCTTAACCCGTGGGAGAGGCCAATTATGTGGCGCCCACTTCGAAGGTTATACTCTGTATGCTTTCCGCAACCACCTGACTGAAGTACACTAAATAAAAAATGAATCGGAATACAATTATTCGGCACACGATCTCCCACTTAGTACACTAAGTTTCAAGTCGCCATCAGTAGCATTTCGTTAGTGATGATAGGAATTTACATCGTGTGCCAGTTACTAGTAATAGTTACGCGAGAAGGGACAGGATAACTCACATTTATAGGTATGTGTGTATCGAAGTTACTGCTAACCATATTTGCGAATTTATTCTGTATACTTACAGAATTATATGTTCCTTGTAATAAACACAATTAAGGTTTATATTTTTTGTACCAAATCATTACCTTTCAAACATTTATATTTTTTTTCATTTTAATATTCTAAGCGGCCAGCGTATTACATATATGCAAGGCTGTTCTAGACTCAGTTTATAAGTAATAAAAATTAATGTACCCCGCGCAACTGGTTTCGAACGATGGGTCTACTTAAGAGGAAATACAGAAGATTACGATAATGCGAGATAATAAACTTAATGTCCCTTCCCTTCGGTGCGCTCCATATTTTCCGGTTGCAGGGGTTGCAATTATTTATTTTTATCTGCATACAGAGAGATATTGAGAGAGAGAGAGAGCGAGGCAGGAGACCCTTGAGGAGACTGACTGTGGGCTTTCAAGCGAAAAAGAGATTGCGAAGGGGAGAGCGAGGAAGAGAGATGGAGGGAGAGGGATAGGGAGGGGGGAGACGTATGCGTATAGGAGTGAAGTAGGGGAGTGCACATGATGTATGGGGCCCATCTCTCATTCTGACTATTAAATTAATATGTTGTCGGCGTTGCCGTCTGTCGCAAGCACGCACGCTCCCTGGCGGCCACGCGCGCTACCTGCCTGCCCGCCCCCTCAAACTGAGCTACGAAACATTAAAAACGACAAATTGGCTATGTCCGAGTCACTCGTGTGGTAGCGAATTTTAAACTAAAGGCGGAGGAGGAAAAGAGATTTAAATTTTACGCCGGCCACTACGTTGCCAGGATTTTATTTCTCCAACTAAGCCTCAAGTATGCAATAAGTTTAATTTGTAACACTGACTGTAAACAATTACTCGTCAAGATTCTCAAAAGCATGAATTTATCTTCTTAGTGCTCACCTAAGGCACAATTTTACAGAGCAATATGGTATTTGAAAATTTATGGCACAGCAGAAAAGGCTACAAAGAAGGCAATATTATGTAACTTGTTTTGACGGCTCGGGACTTCTGGTTTCGGTTTTTCAGTCGCCAACATATTTACAATCGTATTTGGTATCGTTATGTACACGAAAATCTGACGTAAGTAGACGTTGAGAGATACAGACAGCCCAATAATGGGATCGAAATGTAATGTAACTGCTGCCTAAATAATGAAATTGTATTGACCTTACAAGTTTTTTAAGCCAGTTATAATTTGAGCACGAACACGTATTTTTCTGCAAATAACAGAACTCTGATGTTTTGCTAATAATATTAATATGTACAGAGCTAGCCCTAATACTTATCGAAATAATACAGAATGTTATTATTAATTCGAGGATTTTTTTCTTAGCGCATTAAGTACTGACGTAAACTTGCTCGGCCTAAAAACCCCCTCGGTACGGATTTTTACGCCCGCAGAGATGATTGAAACCAACTCTTGTGGCCACTGACCACAGCGGCCCCTAATTTACAGACGGGGGGGGGAGGGGGGGTTTTGACAATGGCGAGTGGCCGAAACCGGTTTAAGGCCGAACTAGGCCGGACTCAAGACAGAAGAGGCTGAAAACGCACGCGCAACTGACGTTTTGATTATATTCGAATAAAAATTGGGGGTAGAATAAATCTTGGCCGGGCGGTAGCGGCAGTCTGAATCAGCCTGTATTTATATACCGACGTGGGACACCGAGAGTAGGAAGTCGGAGCGGCAAAGAGTTCTCTCCCCTATAAATAGTGCTTGGGGCCAACCTAATAAACCTCCCTCTACAAGAAGGGCCCAGACGCCGACTTTCCCCGCTCAGGAATGCCGCGCTCATAGGGCCGCAGCCTTTACACACCTTCTTTCGAAAATAGGCTTACTAAATCTCAGCTTTGCTTCGGGAAAGTCGTTCTCCTATACAGAAATGTGTTAAATTCGTAAATTTCTAGACCGAGGCAGTGTGTCAAATGGCAACTTTATGTGCAATGTATGCGCTCTGCTATTTTTTCGACTGAGAACAATTTATCGACCCAGTAAAATCGGTTAAGACAGAATAATATCCGTACAAAATACCGTGTAATTTTAACGCATTGGCTATCTTTTAACAAGCAAGAAAAATTTCTATTAATGAAAAGAGATTAATAAAAAGCTATATATAAAAGATTAATAAAAAGTATTCCCAGATATTTAGATGCAAATTAGCGCGGTGAAATTAACCAATGAACCATGCGAGAATTCTAAAGAATGCGGAAACAAAATGCTTAAACAACGAAGTGGCTTCAGTAATTTGGTTTTCGGCTCCGAAAGCGATTGTCGATAGGCGAACTGCGTATTTACAAAACAATATGGTTCGTTCCGCGTCTAAGTTTTTGCCCGGTCCGGCCTTCACTTCACCCATCCTCTTCTGTGCGGGACAATAACCTCGGCACCCGGAAGGTCGCTGGTCGACCACACGGCCCGTTCCCTCCAAGAACGGTTTTCGAACAATGTACCCAAATCGGAACGGGAACTGTGCCGCTAACGAATGCACGCATTCGAACTCTGAGAGTTTGCATAACTTAGGACATTGTCAGAAACTTGAAAACTCAAAATATTCGGCGCCCGTACAATAATTTGCAGGAACAACGGGCCCGATTGTGAATTTCAGTCTCAGAGATAAATTTATGGTAAAGCATCGATCTTTTCGAAGTAAGTAAAGGTTAATACGTTCAGTTCATACTCATTTAATACGTACGAGAGAGAGAGAGGAGTGCTTTAAAGTGTATTCGACCTTGTTACGGGTAGGAAAGCCGAGACTGAATTTACAACAATACCGTGGGCAGACAGAAAAAAAGTTTAAGCTCCTACAGCCCGCCTCGAAGCCTCTGCCTACTCGCCCCTCCTTAAAGTACATCGCACGCGACTCTCCCTTTATACGCCTAGCAGCTTAGGCAATATCGCCGGGAATAATGTTTAAAAGTCGTACTCAGTGGGGATCGCTTCATTGAATTTAACTTTGCAAAGCTGAAGGATTAAATTCTAAATGTATCGATTTGGCATCCCCTTTATTGTATCGAAAGAGGCATTCCCACACACTACCAGTAGCATACAGCATGAAATTTCCATTTGAAACAGCTTTGAAAGACCATCAACAGCAAATAAAAATCCGTCCGCGTGGAAGTAGGGTTTAATATCCTTGAAGAATATCTGTTATAATTATTATTATAAAATTTACTTTTAACAAAATTGTAGCTTATACCGTCAAAGTATCAATTGCCTATTGTGCAGTATTCCTAGAATAAACAGCAGGACTATGTAAAATACGGTCGTGTTTTAATTGAGGTAAAAAAAGCCACCGCTGCGGACCCGAATAGGAAACCGAAAGTAACCGCGTAGACTAAAAATATCGATGGAAATGAGCGCTGAGAATACACAGTGCTAATTACAATGCGTTAATTCGATTGACGGTTAGCCGCCAAGTTGAGAGGAAACGGCTTGCTAACAACAATACAAGCCTACCCGGTGCCTGCCTGTACCCTCAAGTACAGAATGTACCTGTCATTCTCTCAAGTCACGTTTAGACATGTCTCCACACTCTATACCTACTGCCAATGATTTTTAATTGAGCCATAATTTTTGCTTAATTTTTAACAGTCCATTATCCCTTGAACTATCTTAACCTAACAATACAGTTTAATATTGTCCACTTACTTTTATTGTCATTGCATGTATTGTAAAATTTGCTCACTAACCAGCAAGATACTATTAGTATCACATATATATTTTTAATTTTTTTAGGATAGTGTGACAGACTTAGTAAAATGAATAGCCGTTCATATTTGGCATATTGAACGCCCCTTCCGTCAAATTAAATAATAGGCGCATCTATTATCTAGGAAATAATTAAACACCTATTATGTTATGTAAAAATTGTTTTTGTGACCCCCTGCGTACCTGAAAGGCCGGCCTCGGCTCGGGACATCTCATACCTGCGACCCGACCTCGGTCCCCATTAAAATTCATGGGGAAATAAATCAACGTTTTTCAATATTCTTTAAAGGATATTATTAAGTACATACTTAATGCTTGTTTCATTTTGGAACTGTGGGCTGTCGTTCGCCTGCGCGTTAAGACCGAAATACGGTTGAAAATAATCTTGAGATTTTAGTATGACCTACTTATTTCGCAGGTAGAAAATCATCAGCAACGCAGGCCTCTCATTTGCTGCAATTCTAAACGATCCATTAATACATTATCTATTGAATATATCAATCTTAAGGGCATGGAATCTCACGAGTCTCCTCTTTTTCAAGATTAAGAAGAAACTTTATGGTTTTGTGATTATTCCAAGCACTTAATAATATTCTAATGTCCCGGACTCTATACCGTTTTATACTTTAACGGGCGGACATAATTTCCATCCTTCCCTCGAAGAGTGGAGGCGCTCTGGGTGGGACAACTTGGCACCGACTCCTAGGCTCAGATTGCCTATTGATTTATAAAGAGGCCTTTCAGAAAAAGGAATCTCTCTCACTCTCCCTCTCACTCTCGCTGTTTCCCCTCTCTCACGGTTCTCCCAGATCCCGTTTTATATTCCCGGCACACTCGCGGAGAGCACGGACTCACGCAGTGTGCGAGAGCTGGAGACGCGTTGCGTCCGGGACGTTTCTATCTTTATTTTTAAATCGATCTCACGACTCAATCCGACGGCTATTTATTCCGACCCGTTTCTGTTTTGTTGTGTCCTTCCTGTCCTCCCACGCTGGGGAGGGGGGCGCTGCTGCGGTCGCTTCCTGAAGGAAAGTGGCCCCGACCGAAGAAAGTAATACACAAAATTGTACACCGCTCGGTGAGGGGAAAAGACAGACTTAATCCGTAGGATTACTTTTTCTCCCGAGGGACTACAGGAACTGTACTTCTCGCCCAGTAACTTCAATATGACTCAATTATTTTTGCGTTATATAAATACACGCAAGATCTCACATTTCTGACGTTTCCAAAACATAACCATAGGAATATAAATACACATTCGGAACAAATACTACTTCATATTCTAAAATATTTCTATATGTGCCTTTGCAGTTCTTGATTGTCATAGTGCAATTAATTTAACACGGTGGACCGCCGGGAGAAGAAAGGCAAAGCCGGAAATTCTTCCGGACTCGGTTGAAATTTTACAAGGAATAATGCCGAGCTTAATCAGAGAGTTGTTCTGGCGAAGCCCCGGTTCTTATTACGAGTTGTTCAACCGAGGGGGTTATTATTAGTGCGACGTCTTCTGCGACTGACAGCCGTCTCCTTTCTCCCGTTCCCTTCGAACAACAAGCATGCAAAACAAACACCCCGGGGCGGGGTGAAGAGGGAGGAAATACACTCGGGCCGAGAGTATTTTTTTTTCCCAGAACGCCGGTTCGGTGCTAAGCGGTGGCCGGGCTCTCAGCTAGGCGGCACACGTCTCCCATTCACCTTGTGAATATTTCCTATATGTATATTCTCGGGGTTCGGCCTCCTTCACCGGTAAAATCACGTCCGACATCGAAACGAGCGCTACGACCCCTTCGGTCTGTTCCAAGCCGAAACAATAACTCCCGAACGGATTACCGAGTCAGGTCGCGTTCCAATGTTTACTCATTTAATTTTTAAATACTGAAATTCCCCACGCGATACCTACTATTCGATAGATTTTATCGCGTTCTTTTTTTTTATCTTATTTCGTCTTTATTTTCCTCTATACTAATCAGGCAGATTAATCAGTAAAAAAAAAGTTTGATATTTAATATAATATCACATATGATAAGCAACAGAAAAGCTATTCTCCGACACTTGATCTGAAATATAGAAGAAGGAGACCATTCCTCCTCTTCGATTTTTCCTGCCCTATAGATGGCTGAAAACGGCCGTTGCAAGCCGTTACTAACTCGCGCTAGACCCGTCGGTAATGATAGAAGACCAAAATATTGCCTAATTCGTAAACGCCGGTTTATGAAACGAAATTCGCCCCGGACTTCGGGTTCAGTGGGTCGCACGACGAAAAATCTTAAGAGGCCCCCCCCACCGGTAATATAAAGCGGGAGTTACTTAGGGGCTTTCTACACGCCAAATAGCGACTGGGGTGGGGGATATATTATTGGGCTCGAGGGAGGGAATTAGAGAGACGGGTCTTGGAGGACGGACAACTTGTAATAAAGGGGGCGTCGATCGGCACAAATGGAAGGGCCGCTCTTCAATCTCTCCGTCTCTCTCTCTCTTTCTCGGTCTCACAATTTCTCCTCTCTCTCGCTCCCTCTTCTTCTGCGTTTCGCGGTGCAGACGCCGAATTAAAGCCCGATGGCGGGGTGGAGGGGGAGGAGTAATACCCCGTAATAATCCGCGCCGGCCGGCTGTGTTCCACGACTGTATTATTTTGTAGCGTCTGACACAGAAGGGCGTATCCCTCTCCCAAGGGGCCGCCTTTCTCCACTCGATCTGTCCTCAAAGGAAGAAATTTCATCATACCGGACCGTTTAATCGATCGGAGATGATGAATGCCGTACTATAAGAACATAATTCGTTCCTGAACTCGAGTCAAATTCAAATAAGCGTGAATAAAATTAATCCGTTCCATCCTCAGGAACACGGAACCTATTTTCATATTATTTCAATTATGTATCCTCAATTATAAACAAATAAAAATGACATATTTACCGTTTGTACTCAACCTCAGTTGTTGCTATATGCTGGGACAGCAATTCAAACCACCCACTAGTCGCATTTAATTGGCGCTTTTTTCCCAAGAGGTCACTACGTAATTAAATTGCTTACGGGAGCTAATTCGAAATAGACACTGTGCGAATCCAAATATTGTTAGAACGAGCGTCGGTTTATTATTTCCCTATGCCGCTGAGCCCGAGCCAGAATAACATATCTTTCTCTGGCAGACAACAGAATTGAGACGGAAAAATAACGAGAGAAAAGAGGCTCTCGCCTGCAAAACGGTCGTGGACCGAGAAGTAAGGAGTAGGCGATATTATCGAATTTTTCGGCTGACGATCGATCTTCCGGGAAATATAAACCCGGCCGTCGGGTTTTCCGCTGAGGCTAAATGTTTTTCGTCGCAATATCATTTTTGCGGCCTCGACACTTCTGTCTTCTTCGCCGCACAATGTCAGACAAATTCTTTAAACACGATATCGGGTGTATTCAGTCCGCAATTAAGTTTTAAAATCGTTGATATGTCAATTTTTCTTGTTGAACGCGCTAGGAATGCATTTTGTAAACTCGTTAGATCCACGCGCTCTATATATGTAGTGATAGTCCAATGGTTATTTGGGAAATAAGATTAGGCCGAAAATTCAAAAACAAAATGACAGATTATTCCGCGTTTCAAACAACAGTTGAAGTCCTTGTGTTCCCCCCGAGTAGAACAGGGACCAAAACTGAAGGGGGGGACCCGTAGTAGATTTAATAAAAGGAGATTGGGAGTCAGCGAAAACCAACCGTACAAGTAGGAAGTGTAAAGGCTACAATTGCATCCTGTCTTCAAACGAACATCCTCCTGACAGACAAGAGAAGTACACTCGTACAATGACAGACTTTTTGTACTACCCGTTTCGAAATTGCCATCAGTCCTATACTCTGCGTACGTTACAGGCGGGTAACAACTATTAAATTCGAATAAAATATCTTAATACCGCTGTACGGACAAGTGCGCGTGGACCTCTCTCATCTTTCATTTCAACTCGACAGCGAGTAATCTATCAGCCTTTATCAAGAATTTCAGCCTCCGGATCTAAATTTAATGCTGTCAAAAATCTCCACTGATTTACGATCCTCCGGGTTTCAGAATAACGACAGAATTATTCCCGTATTCGAATTCGTGGAAATTTTAACCGGGCCCATAAAAAGTTAGATCGGAATCTGCGTTGAAGATGTACACTAGGAAGCGTTTACGATGCCTGTTTACTATTCTGTAAATTTAACATAGACATAAAAATAGGAGAGGTTAAATACGACAGTCTTAATGAAAATAGATACGTGAATTGAAGACTGCTACTGTTTGTTACAGAACGAAGAGTCTTTTAATTAAAATTTAATTTAAACGGAGGCAGGATCTGCGCGGCGATATCCCCATTATCGTGGGTCATCTGTATCGTCCTCTGAGCCCTTCCCAGAATCCCTATCTCGCCCGGGCAGACGGCCCACTAACAATCGTTCCTAATAAAACGCTCTCTAATCTAATACGGCGCCTGTGTAATGTTTCACTAACACCACACTTAACGCACACGTGCACACGCACTAACAGTCTACGTCTATGTAATTACGGAATTATTTTAGAAAAGCTGTAAACAATACAACAATTCGATGAAACTCCAAAGTCAAAGATCAATTGATCACCAATACAAAACTGACGTGTCTAATTGTAACATAAAAATAGGACCAGTAAAACGGTTTAATTTAACGATTTAACAGGAAAACTGGTCGAGTGAAACAAGTATTATTGAATATCTATGAAAATGATGTGTTATTATCTATCTATCTAATGTGTCATAGATTACAGGCTGGAAAATTTAGTCGAGTATCGGGCACTTATCGGAATCAGAATATACGATAAAGGGGTTCTAAATCTGTTTTTTAACAAAACACTACTCTCACATCTCTTGAACAAGTAAAAAAAAATAGTGACTCAAACTTAAAATAAATCTTCCTAGATTCTGAATATCTCCGAGCGATACTAAAAAATATGACTTCACTATACCAAACAAAATACTACTGACCAAGGTGGGAAACGAAACCTAATATTTAACATTTTCACCCATTAGGTCACTTATTGACCTCACGCATTGTAAACCTCATAGCTCGGCGCGTATTTTCCACAAATAAATATTCCGAATAAGATATCCTTTCTTCGAATTCCGCAAAGGAACGGAAGGAGGCGTAAAAGAAAAGTTATTAAACCGATCTGACCAATACAAAAGTACACGTACACGACCTCACCCCCCGACCTCAGATACAGGTGCACCCAGTGACCTCCGACTGTGAGAATATTTCCATGAACATCCGGCCGGCCCGTACAATTACGGAATTTAATACAGACATTATATACAAAAAAGAGCCGCGGCAACGCGCTTCGGAGAAATTTTTTCCCGCAGAAGATTTCCCTACGTAATCTGAAAATCCCGCCAGCGTATAATTTATAAAGGCTTTTGATTAATGGCGGCTCCCTCGAAAGAAAGGATCTAATTTCTCGCCTCTTTTTTTTCAACGACCAAGTCAACCCCTCTCTCCGCCAACCAACCCCAATTTAAAATTGTAAGATGATCGATGACATTCGATCCCAATTGAGAACTTCGTTCCCTCATTTTTGACGTTATAAATTGTCGTCGTCCAGGAGAAACCACGCGCTGCCAGATTTTCTTTATAGAAAAATTAAAACACGCGAACGAAATAACAAGACACACAGCGAACAGCGATATTTCAAATTTTATTTTATTTTTTCTTTCTTTAGTTCGCTTTATTACAGTAAATAATTTAGCGAAAAGTCAGTCCGGCATTGGCATCCACTAATCTTCTTTAAAAGAGATATCCTAATTTACGGAGTGCATCAGTACAGATATATATGAATCCTAATGTATTTTTAGGTGTTTCGATTTCCTCATATCGTTCATAAAACCCAAGAGCCACATTATGTATAGTTTGTGGACCGCTTGTTAAGTAGAGGGTAAAACGAAGTGGTTCGGAATTTTAGATAATAAAGTAAAAGAACTCGAGAATAATAAATACGAAAGATTCATAGTTTGAATAGATCGAACCGAAGAGGGCCATGAAAACCGTTTACCCGGGGCGCAGTTATTACTCTCGGGGGGCGGGGGCATCTAAAAAAACCCAACAGCTATATATAAAAAACACGCGGGGAAGACATTTATGTTTTGAAATAACATCGGTTCGAAACGAGGAACACGACCCAATTAACATACTAACTGCGAAATAAATTATCCCCCCCCTCATCCCGCGTACCCCGAAGCCGTGTAATACGGGGTTGTAGCGCAGGGTTTCCAGGCTCCCGCTCGAAAATTAAGTCACCTATCACCGGCAGTCATCTCGATGGTGCGGGCCTCCAATCTAATAACATTCACACACGGCCAGGCGGGAATATAAAGACAGCTACGCTCGGGTTTTAATCGATTCGTATCTGGATCCGTGTAAACTCGAGTTACGAGTCTCCCGGTTCTCGGCCGGGGTCGGGGTTTCGCTGGGCCGATTTAGAGACTAGTTCTTTTACGAGGAGAGAGAGAGGTCGTCGTCGCCCCCGTGACCATTTCTCGACCCGGTCAAACGGGCCTTTCGAGTTTTCCCCGTCGACAGTAGCGTACGGCCCGTCACCATAATGCGCTGATAGGGCTGACACAGCCGATAGGATGCTTCATATTAAATGGGTGGCGCTCTTTGCAGTTTTCAGCGATTGGACATAAAGCAGGTAGGGATTTTTTCGAAGCCGATACAATATCGGGCCTCGAAAAGGAGGTGAAACGCGTTGACTATTGAGCTCGGGTAGAGGCCCTGTTGGGAAGTCGTGTGGGTGGTGACTGGGTATTGTGGTGGCTGTCGGCTACTGAAATGGCGAAATGGGCGGAAGCGGGCAATTGGCGGGGGTCCTGTTGCCATGGATAACCGCTTCAAATTGCGACCTCGTCGTTTCCTCGACTCCCCGCTCCGAGGAGCCTCAGTTCCACCGGCGGTCTTTAGCCACCACAAAAGGCTCACGGACCGACTGCAATTCATCCCCTCTATTTCACCGATTGTTATCCCCCTCCCATTCCGACAGGGATACGTTTAGAAAGATGAAACATTTCGTGAATCGGCTTCTGTGGCGCATATACAGTTCTCGGTTGAAAAGTTACTACTCCTATTGCAATATTTCATACTACCTACAACGTATTAACAAGTATCTTAATAGCGGTACATACAAACCTAGTACGAGGTTTCTCCCACGGTCAGCAGACAATGCGAATAGCTTCACGTAGCGGGGTGATTTGCTCGAAAACGAGGAAAAAAGTTACTCGCAAAGATTCGCGGGGAGATAATAACGAAGGACTTTTGATCGGAATCTCTGGGCACGAGATATGTTGGACGTCCCGGTGGAACTCCGCAGTTCAATCCCCTGTGTCCGATATGGCTTTGTAATTCCGGCAAGGTCCGCTTTAGCAATGGTCTCCTAATCAAGTCGATCGATTCCACGGATATGGCCGAACCAGACAAAATAGTGTCCGCAGGAGCCGAGTGGCTGGCACCTCGGGGACGCCCTCTACCGTCAGGTAGGAGGAACTGACGGTGATGAGGATCGCCTGTGAGGACGAAAGGCCGTGCCATATAAGACGTTATAACGCTTAAATCTGTTTTTTGTCCGTCCCCGGTGGAAGAGGGGCGTCTTCTGGGAAGAAACTAAGCGGATGTTGAGGAGCTCATGCCTGGGAGAGAGTGGTTGGCTGTGTTGGGGATGGGAGGTTGGAGAGGTTATTGGCCGGCTCACCGTTACGAGTTGGTTGAGCCCCGAGAGCGGCACTGACCTAGCCTTGCTCCTTTGTACCTCCCCCGTCCCCTTATCTCAATCTATCTCAACCTGGCATCTGTGCCGGCCTAGATTTCCAATTCGTATCGCCCCGGCCGAACAATGTGGGGGAGGTGGTGTTATCGCAAAGGGGACGCCCCCGGGGGGAGGCCTTTATCCGGAAAAATAATTGCCCAGATTTTCGGCGCGTTAGTATATTGGGCAATTGGTGTCTACAACAGACCCGATGTTGTTATATCGGTATTAAAGTTGGAACCCCTTCACTTGGAAGACATGACAAATAGCTTTGGCTCGGTAGCGGTGGAAGTTCTCGAATCGGTTCCTGGGTTTAATAGAGAAATAGCACGATGTATTCAATTCCGGGCCTCCCATTTACACGAATCAGCGAACTAAAATTTCGTCAACGCGCAGAAATGTGTCTCCATTCTTGCCAAGGTTTTTCGCGTGTTTATTTAGTCAACGGTCTATTTAGTTCAGCCTCCGCTTATAAATCACAAGTTTAGAATATTTTTATCTCTCGAAACTTTCCCGCTAATTGAATAAATTCAACGGGGCGAAACCTGGGTTTCAAAGTTTACTCCGGAACCATTTTCTTGTTCCCGCTTCCTCGAAAAGCCTTTGTCTCTTCGTCAACCGTAATTTTTAATATAAGACATAATGTAAGGTCTTCCTTCCGCGGGCAGGGGACCTCATTAATTATATTTGTTACGCTTTTCGGTTGAAAGTTTGTTAATGCGGGCAAGTTGACGAAAACGTAGAGAAAGCTTCATTGAGCAGGGCCGAACTTTCGAAAGTAATTCGCTTCGGCGGTCGCGGTGTCTTTAAAGGGGCTCGTATGCAAAGTGTAATTCGGTAATATTGTTTAATAACACTAGTTCGTCACTGTATTGAATCATAGTTATAGTCGCGCTTAACGGAAAATGTGAACAGCCTCTCAATATTAATTAACGTGTGAGCCTTCAACCCTGGGCGCTCTTTCACTCTTACGGTCTCAAGGTATACTAGTCCAACAGGCGGTGGTAAAAAATTGATATTTACAAATAAACTGCTTACTTACAATAATATAATCTTATATATGCACGATCTGTGTGGCGCAGCGAAATAAGCAAAACTTTCCAGAATATAAATTGAAATATGACCAAATAAGTTTTCTTAGATAATTAGGCAAGTTCTACTCCCTACAATTTTTATAAACACCAAAAGAGAATAGCCGGCTGATCTCCGATGGGTCCCAGAGTAATCTTTGGTTAATCTGCGTTAGTATATTTCACAAGAAATTTGCTAAACATTATGTGAAATTCAGACATAATATCCCAACGTTTGCCTCTTGCAAAGTCTATGTCCTCCGTCATACCTTTCAGCCGTCAAGTCTACAAGTCAGATCATTAGGCGATAAGTTCGGTCGGGCGTAAAAATCACAAATTAACACTTATTTCTGGAATTATTTCACCGAAGACTATTCGCCCAAGAAGACCTGTAAGCCTTTCCAACGGGACAAGACCGTGCCCCGGGTTTACAACTAGGTCGAAGCCAATTCGTTGTACAACAAGATCGTGATTCGATACTTCACGGAGTATTTCTAAAGACGACGACCCGTCTAATACAGGATACCCGGCATTCAGAGGAAATGCATATCTTCTGCCCTCCGCTTTGAAAAAGATTCGATGAATAGTTACTAGAATTTGAAAGTATACAATGATACAGAAAACAAACAAATGTAAAATGAGAACGCATATATACCTGAAATACATATTTCCAGGCAGTACAATGAAGTGGTGAAAAGTATTGAATTCGACGCTGCAATCTCCGTTACATCGCGAGATCTCCCGTACCACGAACCGCTTGTCGAAGATCGTACTTTCAGATCAGTAGCGAGACCTTAAAGTCCTTCTAAAAGTCGATAGCATCGAGCTTAACATTATGACGCTTGAAAGTATTGTTGTGAAACCCGACATAGACATAGTTGGGTTTTTAGTATTTTTTCAACATCCCTACATTTATCGCCTTGTACTACAAATCGGTATATTAAATTATGATTCAGTGTGTTTCACATGATCACTTCTCAAATATATCTATATCTAACAACAGTTTTAGTACAGCATATGTACAGGAAGAAGTGTACAGTGTGTACAGAAGTTCAATTCCGGAGAGAAAATAATAATACAAAGCAAGAAGAAAGGGAATAACACTTGAAAGTACTATAGTACGAGTGCAAACACGAAAGGAAAATTAAATCAAAATTACAACATTGAAGTGGAGTAATACAGTTTTTTTTAGTCAATACCATAGTAATAATAAGAATATTTCAAAAGGATAGATAGACATTTTTCCCCCCAAACAAATGATCAAAGTTGTCATTTAGTAGGAATAAGAGGTTGAGAGTTGAGCCACATATTTCCGAACACTGTCGATTAACGGTCTGTTTTACGTGGACAGCGCGTTGCATTCCCGAGGGACCGATAACATCAGGACGCACGAATAAACTCGGTTGTCGGTCTCTAAACGCGCTCTCGGTTTCAATAATATCTCAGATTTATAAAAAAAAAAGCAGACTATTCTACAAGATTATAAACTTAGGTGACTCTAATGAACGCGCGATGCTCCATAGAGCCGTACTATCTATCTTGGTTGATCGTAACTAACGAGTGGGCCAATAAATATCTTTTATTCTGCGCTATCTTCGGATTTCATCTTCTCAGAGATGAAGCACGGCACCTTTAATACGGGTACGTTCGTTTGTTTTTTTGTCCATCATCGGTCTGTACATGCTTTCCTGGCTCGCGACGATCTACAGAAAGGGAAACGGCGAGTTATCGGTATCCGATCGAATATTATCGAGAACTTTTATTGTTTGGAGCCAGAAAAAAAAATTAAAATTAAAGGATCGGTCAAAGTGAAACCGGGCCATAAATTGAAGCCGCATTCCGAGTGTCCTGGACGGGTGGGAAGAGAAAAAAAGAAATATACTTTTATCGGCGTTACCGGCTATCGGAGGTCCGACTCTACCCTACTGCTTAATGCACGTTTAAATACGAACAGCAATAAACTCGAGATAAAAACAAGACATAAAAAAAGAATATGAAGTAGAAAAACACTAATAAAACACAGGTACGGCGAGCTATATTCGCAATAATTCCAGCTATGTACACGAGCAAGTGTAATGGCTGAGGTGTCTCAACTGCGAGATATGGCGGTATGTATACGGGGAGAACCAACAAGCTGTCGCATATATTTTTAAAAAACTGAAAATAAATACAATTTAGCCGTATGCGTAAACATTTAGTTACTCGTATTGAAAAATTCCAAAACAAAAATATTCGAAGCTTGATGAACATTTAAGTCAACTTTCAATTAAAAATGTGAAAAACAAGAATTAAACCCAAACGATCGTATAATAAACGATTACTAGGCTATTAAAACTGGTCAATAGATGCCACTATTTAATTAAATCAAGGTCAGATTTTTCCTTTATTTTCTTATTTATTCAGGTAGAACGAATGAACTTATAAAATTCAGGACGAATGGTCGAGCACCGTTCGAAGCATGAACCAACAGTTTATGTGGCCGCCCCTGCGTCGTAAATAATGCGTAAATATACGTTTTTATTATTATTATTATTATTTGAACGTATATACAGCGGAACGCATAACCCCCGATGCTTATCGGTGGGTAGAGAAAGGAATTGAATACGAAATGCAGGATGGATGCTTATCAGAAAAACTACTCTGCCATCGAAAGAAGAAAAAAAAACACGGGATCTAACTGGACGTCCAAAGTGAATTGTAAGCAACGTGTGAGCCATAAAAAAGTGGACTGCAGTCAGGGGGTAAAGCGCACAGGAGAAACAAGAAAACAATGCCGGATTATTTCTATTGCTAATTGTCATCGTGAAACTGCGTTAAATATAACTTTAACGTTAGTTTTTTTTAATAATCTATTAAGATGTATGAAGACTACCAGGGAAACTTCATGCCTTATATAGATGGAGCATCATGTTAGCAATACGACTATATTAATACTATAATATTTATTAAAATTATGTGTCATATTTTGCAACGCTTGGCCCACTCGGACGTTATCGGGATCGTATCCGTTCTGACAGTAGAATTAGGATTTCTCGAAATGCGTTTAGAGATTTATTTTCAGAAGAATGTCTCCAATTAATGACCGAACACGGAGGGAGGCTTCGTGACGACGGCGAAGAAATGAGGTGGGGCGAAGCCGGGACGAGACGAAAGAAGAATAAAAGAAGGGCAAACAATGGAAGGAAGGAATTCCAAGGAGAGAGAGAGAGAGACCCCCCGCTCCTCTTACACATCCCAATTTTCCTGTCAGCCCTTTTAACGCTTCTATAATACCGCCCCGGCGGCCCCTATATTCGGCCCGAACACGATCCAAAATGGGATTTGAGGAGGAAAGAAAATTTCGACGGAGGCCGTTTATATTTAAACAGCGACGGAGACGGACAAGCCGGAAAACTCTTTCGGCTACCCGATATTTTCACTACGGTGAAAATATGCCGCGCGGAAAAGAGAATACCTAATTTTCGTTCCGTTAAATAAAAGTCAATTTGCTTACATCAAAATAACTTATCAAACAGCTAGAGTAGTTATGAATTTGTTCAGCCGAAATCCAATCTACTTTTAAACCCTTCACAATAACGTGATCAAATTTAGCTCGGAAGCAGACTACCAAAGCGGTTGCCGGTGACTATATTACGGAAACTAAATTTCTGGATCCCCTATCATATTATTTTCCAGTTGTCCAATTTGTACTCCTCAAGTAAATTATGTTCGTACGAAACGAGGACCTGGTTTTAAATTTTGTTTGAAATCGTTTAGAATTCGAGAACTTTCCCCAACAATTTCTGGCAGAATAAGACGGAGCCAAATGTCAAATTTTACATTTTTCCTCCCAAATCAAATTCCACCCATGCCCGCTGGCCATAGGTCACCGGTAGTGTTGACGAAACGTTGGAGGAGTAGGAGAGGGAGGAGGAGGAGGAGGAGGAGGAGGCCGAGTCAGACATTCAAATCCACGAGAGCCTACCGTATTTCTTAGAACATGAGTAGCGTTAAAGACAAGTTACAGTGAACAGTTAAATACGAAAATACCATCGGCGCTGAAATGAAGTTAAGACTTGGTGGAGGTGGGGCACAGCTGGGAGTTATGCGGGCTCTCAGCAGGCGAGTCGTTAAAACGAATCGGCGTTGAGGATGAATTAATCTCTCCCTTCTACGATTCGAAGGGCCTTCTTCTCGACTCCATCAATCATTAAAAACTTCCAGTCTATTGTTTTGACCGTCCCGCTTGCAAGATCCTCTCCGGGGATAGCGCTTCTTGCGAGGTTAACCGTTTCGAGATTGTTTCAATACGACTTAAGGCTAATGGAAGATTGTATAAATGATTCCGAGCTTATTGCGCGCACCGGTGTAATGGGCGTACAGCTCCAGGGGTCAAAGCTTAACTACAAATTCTTAGCCTATCCGCTTACAGAAAATAACTTAGAGCTGCGAACTAATTGGACGATACCTCATATCACAACATTTACAAGACGTATGCCGAGTGTCGGACGGTAATGCACTGAAATAAGTCGAAAGCGTCTCCAGAGATTTATCGCTGCCTAGATGTGTCCTGCTCCCATACAGACTGACGGAAGTAGTCCTTCATTAATGTCATCTCTCTGCTCTGTTACTGTGCCCGCACCGTTGGAAGTCACTTTCAACTATTCCTTTCACAAAATCTCACGTTCCCTCGCAAATATAATTAATTATCATTATCGTACAATTCTATTACGTGTTAAATAATAATCTTTGCAAAGTCAGAAGAATTTTCAAGCAACAGGTCAAAGGGAACGTGAAAATATTTTGACGTAATTTATCGTTATTTTACTCTGCTGCTGCGTTCTATAGTTCTGGAAAAATATGAAGTATTTTCAAGTACTTGGGAGAGGCTCTGCGGCATTAATTAGCTGACAGGATTACCTGCAGAAGGTTAAATCCTCTGTATCGAATTTTAAACTATTCGAAATAATTACATCGCGAGTCCTAGGCTGATTCTCCGTTGTGGAATTCAGAATGAAGAAAAATCCTAAGAAAGAATGATTCCGTTAGAAATAATAAAAGAAATAAAAGGCCGGCTCCTTCCATCGATATTCAACTAGGAAACTGTGAAGACGCTCGAATGTAATATATCTTATGGAGGAAATAAATTGTTGTTACGTTGAGGTGTTGGAGAGACGACGGTGAGATAAGGCCGAGGAGAAACAGAAGATTGGCCCGGGGCTAAGTTAGCCGGGGCCCATTATCATTAAATGCCGAAGCATGCGTGACCCCCCACCAACACCCGGGGGGCACGCTCCAATCTCCAGTTTCCTCACCCAACCTTCTTTAACGCCGCGCCCCTTGCGATATGAACTCGTGCCCCGATTTAAATAAGCAAAAAAAAGAAAATCGTAAACAGAAACTTTTACGTTACCGGAGAAAAACATTTACAAATACCAGAAAAGAGATTTTTTTATTGACAGTAGCAGTGTAGAGACAGGACGCTTAAAATTCGCAATTCTAATCTTCCACTATATGTTGGTTTCCCGAAAACCGCGGAGGAGCTGAAACCGGTCTAAATAAATGAGATAAGGCGAGGCAACATTTAGAAGAAGGAACAAATTCCTTTAAAAGTTCAAATACCGTAGTGTCTCCGACGTGAATTTAAGTGTTTGGCTTAAACGCCGACTATGCTAATAGCAAGCCGCCTGCAACAAAGCACCAAGGTTTGTATTAAAGCCGCCCGAGGACGATAATTTCAGATGACTGGCCGGAGAAACTCGTGCTGCCTGGAAATAAAAAAGCGTCGGTATTGACAGGGGGAAGGAACGAGTGGAGGGGGGCGGGGCAACACAAATTAAAGAGTTAACAGTTAGGGGGCAATGTCAACAAGGTCTACTCCTCCTCCTCCTCATCTTACATGATGCATCGTCATCCTCTCAAATAAAACTCCCGGCCTAAAACCTAACGATGCGCCGGTTCAAAGCATTCCATCGAATCTTATTTTCCAGTCAAACGTTTCTAGAAAGTATATAGAATTGAGAAAATATTAAATAATATTTGTTTTCCAAATAATGTTATATACTCGTCCCCAAGTTTTTTCTGGAATTATTATCTCACTAGATGAAATCTCTGCCTGCGGCGTGGTTTGGCGTAGGAAAATATTTTTTGGTACTCACCAAGAATAATAGGATAATATCGCCTATAAATATTATTGAAGACACCGAAGGTTATTTTTCAACCTTTTAACTTAAAATACCGGCGGAAATAACAGCAGTAATGCGAGTAAATGATGTTGTTTTAGAGTCATTTTAAATAAAATACCGGCGTGGTTGCCGACAGTTCATATTAGCGATCGGTGATATGTAACCGGGCGGGCCAATTATTAGATTGCCGAACGAGGGCTTCATATCCCCGGAAGTGAATTGGATCATTAATTCCCCTTCCGGTCGATACGGGAATTTCAGCCCGCCAACATAAATACACTCGCGGCAATTCAACACACGCCCGTGCTGACTCTCTGCGTTCAAACTGATGTTTATCCAATTCTCGACAGAAACGAACGAAATATACAATCCTTGTTGTCGTCCGAATTGATTGGTTTTTTTTTTAATCTGACACGAAGCGTAAGAGAATATTACAAGCAATCAGTCACGACGAATTAAAAAAAACCCTTTGTGTCATCCTGATATACGCAGGATAGGTTTATTTTCAACCGGATAAATCAAATTTTTTATTATAAATAAATAAAAAGACCTTATAGCGTGTGAAATTTACTTTAGATGATCCAGAAATGGTTTTTGACTAAGGCGGTCCAAAAATAAAAGTAGGCAGTTGTGGCCCCGCAAAGTAATAAGCCTTTTAGTGCCCAATATATAATATATATATTTGACCCGCGACCCCGGATCCCGGGCAAGGAAATATAAATCCAGGATTCTCTTTCCAGAGACGATAAAGAAGAGTGGACGGGATGTGCGTGCGTCTCGGGGAGGTCGGCCGGTTGAAGAGAGAACCCGTTGAAGAATTCCTAGAGCCTAGCACCAACAATGCGGTCCCGGACCATTAAAGGAGCCTCCCGGGGGAACTGACAAATATGGCGACCGTGGAAAAACACTAAGATGGGTGGGGGGGAGGGAGTTTTTAACAAGCCCCGACCAGGGGAGGAACGAACCTCTACTTTTTAATTGAGACGGCCGCGGTTAAAAAAAAGTTGTCCGAGGAACGCGAGCCGCTTACCGCCACCCCCCCCCCTCTCACAAACGACGGCCAAAGCGTTTTAATAATCTCTTCAATGGGGAGGGGTGGCAAAAAAAATGGGATGGAAAAAGAATAACGCGAAAGTATGTTCTGTGATAGACTAGAAATCGCACGATGATATGAACACAGGGGGACTGCGGGGCACTTTCCTCGTAGCCGCTCCCATCTTCCCAACTACAGAACAACACTTCACAAAAATTCACTGCGTAATATTTTTCATTCCGTATTATTTATATAGTAAATGGAAATTAAAATATAAAACATAGAATTAATATATACCGGGGCTAGAGACCACATGGGGTAATTTTTTTGACAAGTCAACATTGTATCCGTCTTTTAATATAGCTTATGACTGTATTTAGTTGAGAAATATAAGATAAAAGAATTTATCATAAGTCTGATTTCCATACACCGAAAGAAGGAAAGACTCCTCAGAAGGACTAGGACCTTTTCAGGGTGAGTTACGTTAATGCCTTGCGTCGTAGTGTAATTATCCTTTACTCGGGGTGCAGTCCTTAGGACCGCCGGAACTCCAGTGTCCCCTGCGGTGATCTTGCAAAAAGGGACTCTCGAGTGGTACTCCTAGACTTGAGGTTTAATCATAGACGGGGGAGATTCAGGCTCGATAACACGTGCACTGTAAAGAGAAGCTGAAGGAGAAAAGTTTTTTTTCTTAAAGCGGGCTCGGATGTTGACTAATGGAATGTTGAGGTCATGACGGGTTACACTGTTGGAAGGGACTGTCATCGACAATGTTTTGGAACCTTCGGATTCTATTTATACACCGGGGCTTGGCTGTTGACTGCAGTTCGTGTCAAGTCCAAGTCGGTTCCAGCTAAGTTTATAAATAAGCTCCCCTTTCTGTAGACAAAGTACGTTTAGTTACTAATAGAAGATAGGTTATAACATCCCCATTTAGCCAAGAACTCTTCTCCAAAGCATAACCACTTACTTGGAATAATTTTCTGTGTCCTATTTTCAACTTACAGAATGCAGGAACTTTTCGAAGGAATTATATACACTCAAACGACATTACTCTGCGGAACTTGAATTATGGCAGCAGCTTGGAAATTATGACAGCACTTCGGGCCGAATAGGAAAATTGACTAATTTTTAGAATTACCGAATTTAAAAATCAATTACGCGCGTCCTATTTTACCAAGGTTGGAGATAAACTGTTATGTTTGCCACCATTACCGAACTTTAACTGTACTCAATTTATTGGACACACAACGACAAGGCTGCTGTCAGAAGAAACATTTTTCAACTTTTTCAGCCACCGACATGAAAGAGTGACTCTATTAACGTAAAGTTAATAACGCAATAAATTCCGGTCTGATCGTTCAGAACATTCTTTTCTGAACATTCTGCGCATTCCCACATATAAATTATTCTAGAAATATTCGCAACGGAAAATATAAATGATTAATAATGTATAGGTCTTGAACCTGCAGGTGTTGGTGTGGATAATGAGATGAGCAGTACTTTGCGTAATTCGGTTTATATCGATACGTCGTACGGTTTCTCTGACTGCTGAAAGGCAGCAGTTTAACTAATCCGCACTTTTTATTTATGCGGCGACATTTGTAACCGTCGATAATTCTAGATACGCCCTATATACGCGTCGGGAGTATAAAAATATATATGTTATCATTCGACAGCGGCTCTACGGGCGAAGAAACGATCGAAGAGGCTGCGGTTAACCGAGTCATTTTCGCAGCGGTGCCACTCGAGACGACCGCTGTAATTGGAGCCTGAGAAGAAGGCTCTGGCACTAAACACTCTCGGTCGGAGCCTGAAGCCAGAGGAAAAAGAAGATATAAATTCTAATAAAATTGTTAAATCTTTCCGAGGCGGAATTCAGAATTGTACCGTTGTCTCGAGCCGGTTTTACGGCCTTAACCTATATCCGAGGCCTGAAACAGATTTCCAAGGTCCGCCGGAGCTCCACTAGAAGTCGGGGGACGACAATTTATAAAAGTGTGTATCGGACCCCAGCGATCGGTCTGTAGTCAGCGGAAAAGCCGAGGGAAAAAAAAGAAAAACGTACGCCGCAAATGTAATTTAATACTGTTGGAAACTGCGGCCAGGAAGAGAGGTATTCGCGATGCGGTCTAGACATTAGGAGAGGCCGGTTTATTTCACTGCAGCCGGCGCATCGAGCCCCGACGAGCCAGTGGCTCTGGGACTGCAAGTGGATTAAGGTTTTCCCTCACCAAGGTTACTCCCACCGTAAGACAACGCGAATGCCTACACGAGGAACCAGCGGAAACAAAGAGCACGAGATGAGAAATAATTCAGTTCGCTCATTCACTTTTAAGAACCAGTCTCAAGACAGTATTGAGAGTAAAACTTTGGCACAAAAAAATTTGTAAGATTTCTTTTTTTAGAAATTGGTATGTAAAAATTAATTCTAGACCTTTCTTTGTCTGTAACATTTCATTTTGACATCAGTAATATTCAGCCATCTCATACGTAATACGAACATACCGAAGATGTCGGGGGAAAACCGGTCTAGGTTCGATAGTAGGCATAAAAATAGAAAATAACAGATATTCCTAACATTTCTAGAACTTCAGCAGCATAAGCACTAGCTATTAATAATAGATGTAAATAAATTTAACGTATTAATCTGACGCCATATGCCAATTCGCATTTTATATCGCCGGACAATAAATAACTACGATTTATTAACATTCGCGTACTTAATGGGACGGGAGATTTACACTATTCACGCACCGTGGGAGTTTTTTTTTCTTCAGAAACCGAGTAGGACAAACGCGATGAAGTTTATGTTTCCCGGACGTCAGTGGGACAATGAAGCGTCGCTGATTTCTGACCGGCGAAGAATATCGATGAAGAGATCCCTTTTAAATAATGCAACAGAGCGGTGAGACGTTTTAATGTGGGAGAAGAGAAGACTCCCCCCTCCCCACCCCCGACATATATAACTCGTACCAACGGGACAAGGACGAAACATCTTTCTCTAGGAGCAGCCTCCGTCGGTTTAATTATGCACTTTCATAACTTACCGGGCGGCCGCTGATTTAAAAGCGCATTTAAATTCATGAAGTGGGTGAACTCATACCGGCCAGCGAACGGGCCCGCAGAGAGACAATTTCGCAATACGAAGGTGTAGCGTTAACTGTGCGCAACTAAGTTCTACGTTTCTTTTTTTATAATACAACCACCGTTAAGAGTAAGCGATCATTCTACGTCCACGTGGATGGCGCACTAACTTGGTTCAATCGGTTTAGTCTATCTAGGTCTTTGATTTTATATAAAGAAGCGAAAACCCCGCCGGCAATATACGTTATATGCTATAAAAATAATGCATACCAAACTTGGAAGAAATAACAATAATGCAGTACAAAAACGTTTTCATAAATGTTAATAATACAACAGTTTACCTGGGTGCTGTTAACAGTATAATAGTAGAAAAAGACTACAAATGGATCGGTTAGCTCTGTACCTGGTAGTCGATGTCACTATTGCTACGGGAAAATACGAGTACTCACCTGGAAAGAAAAAATAAAAGCGTTAGTTAAAAAATCACATTGACCATATAATACATATGTACATAATAGTTGTTAAATATTCTGAGTATAAACTTTCATTAAATGTTTAATAATTGGATCAGCCCATCCGCTGAAGGATAAAATAGTGGCGCAAAATTTACACTAGTTGAAAACGCGATACGAGTCATATGGCTCTTTCTGAGATCATGTCGCGTACGGGTCAGGTGTCTAATCTAATCCGAAGTGCATTCCAATGTCGTTTAATGCCGTGCGATTCTTATTACGGTTTACAATGAGGGAATGACTGCGCCCCTTTTTTCTAAAAACAATGCGGCAGAGTTCTTACTGCGCCCTAGGACAGATAGCAGGAATGGTTTTTCCATTAGGAGCACTTCCAGGCCGTTCGTTAATGGGCCGGCCGGTCGTTAGCGGCAGTTCTAATTAACGGAGAACCCCCGGGGATTCCGGGTAAGTGAAATTTTCGCGTCAGAACGCCGGGATACGGGGGCCTCGAAACGAGCCACCGGTTCCCACACTGGCCGGCAATTATTAAAATGCAGGCCAATAGCTGTGCCGCTTATTAAAACATAATGAGCGACAGGACCGCGGTAGGGCAGGAGGAGGAGGAGGAGGAGGGTGAGGAGGAGGAGGGAGGAGGGAGCCGTCAAACCAGTCCGCGAACACTTAGAGCGCGGTGAAACTTGCTGGAAGCCACTGCCCAATAGGCAGGAACAGTTCAATCTGAAACACCCAAAACAAACGGCATTTTACAAAATTCGCAGGAACGGGTTTTTCCCAGCACGAACGGTGGATTGGGAACGGAGGGCGCTGTGCTAGGAGACACGACGTCTCGCTTTTCGAAACATTACTTGACACTTCACTTTTGTCTAATAATTTTGATAATGATTAGCGTGTAGGTTGACAGGTCCTTGACTCTATACGTCAGGCGACAAATAACGCACTAAATTATAATTTATATTTGGTCAATTCTAAATTGAAATTGAACAACTTACAGTATGTACCGATATTGGGACAGGGATAAGATGGTGGAACGAGGAAAAGTAGCACTGACGAAGATTCGCGGCGAGATCAATATGGCTTCAGGTTTAATACAGTGCACCGGACGTTGTAAATCCGTTTCTGCAAAGGCAATGTTGGCAAGGGGGGTGGGATCGCCTAGCACGGTTGCCTAGCTTCCAGCTTGGGATCGCTTAAGAATTCGAAGAGGCGAGCGACCCCGCCGCTCGTGTACCATTTGGCGCTGGCAAGAACCGGAGCGGAGACCCTCTCCTCCCTCCCGCCGTGCCATATACGGCAGCACGTATTCCCAGTCTCCCGTTTGGGCAAGCCGGGGCAGTCCTCAATCATGTCGCTCCAGTCCTATAACGGACCCGGATCCGGGAGACGGCACAGGTCTAGTCTCAAGCGAATATCAAAGCCGAGGAATGTTGCGGCCGCAGGGGCAACGATTTTCAAGAATCTAACGAGCAACGTTTTCAATTCAACTGCAAACCTTAATTGGATCCAAATGTGCTCACGTGTGAAGTGAGACCTTGACGCCTTGCCTGAACTCCAACTTTCCATAACCTTACCAACACGAAATAAGTTCTCCGCTCCTCATACCAAGTTCATTCGGAACGATCACATATTCCAAGATGGTTATTTTCTTAGTTCTCTCTTCTGGTTGGCAAGTGGTTAGTTTACTTCGGAACTAATTTATTACCCTTCATCGTGGGTTCATTCTTGCCGTTGGTTTCTGCCGCGAAGCGAAGGACCCTATCGCTATCTAATATACCATGATACATCCACAATTAAGCGGCAAGAATGCGAAGTCATCAATTTGTTATCTCGTTTTACAAGATTTCTCTTCAGAATATTGCCCATTTTTTAAACAGTAAATGATACCGTTTTATTCCATTCCCTAACACCTTACCCATTCAGCCACCGTTACCGACATGTTTTATTTATATGACTGTAGTTTGAAAAAAGGAAATAACGAATTCAAATGCTATCACACCCAACGCGTCACTCACAACGCCATTTGACGCCGGTGTGACGGACACTAAGTCCTGAGAGCAACAAATTCCCCCCGTTATCTTATCGACAGGTATATCTTCTTGTTATTCGAAAACAATCGACGCTACCCAGGGGTTCCTATGTCATAGTTGGGGCCGGAACGGAAAGAAAGGGGAGGAGATAAGGGGATGAGGTGGGGTGGAGGAGTAGGGGCGCTGTAGGGACTTTATGAGTTATTCATAGAGAGCCGACCAACACGGACGGACGGATAGCCAACTGTCTATTACAATATTTATACCGACGTTATACAGTCACGAGGAGCCAACCAAATCAACCCTCCGATCGTTATGGAGGCGGTGAAACCGACTGACACAACCCTCTTACAGAGGGGGAAGCTTTTCTTGAAAAATTTACCCTGAAAATTTAGAATCGCGGACTGTTTATTTCTTTTATTACATTACTTTTATTAAGCAGTTAAAATCCTTGTTAATTAGGCAGTATTGCAGGTTATATTATTTATTAACGCTATATCAACATTCAACTTTTTAAATAAGCAAACCATTACTTGAATTTGTACACAGCCTTGTTACTAATGTATTTTTCGTTGTTTACACAACGTCCTCTCGGTCCGATAATGTGTAGGTACCGGCCGAAAAATTCCCTAGTGGAACTATATAAATTCCTTGGGGGCAATAAAGCGACGAAAGGTTGTAGAATGATACTTTCTTTTTTTCCACTCCTGTGTTCAAGATCCTCTGCAACGTGGTCCCAGGACATAATTCAGACTAAAGGGTCTTGGGGATGGGGGGGGGGGGCAGAGAGGCGCCTCACGTGTCGGGACCCAATAAAATTAACATTACAAGGAAACCCATCGAGATAAATTAGGAATCTCGGCCAAGTGTTCTTGTTCCACGCTGTGTAACGTTACCGTCGGGATCGCTTTTCCATTTTTTTTCTGTTTTCGTCCATCCGTCCCTTTTCATCGGTCGACTTCCACCGGGGAAGGAGGAGGATTAACTGTCCCGGATCACGGAACAGGGTCCCTTTTGTTTGGGTCTCGTCACAAGACTGACCCCATTCAACTGATATATATTCTGCCTTATTTGCCGTCGGTTTCAAATCCTTTCAACAATGTGGACTACTCGATATATTTTCTCGAAACTTCCCGGTACAGTCAGTAGCCACGAAGAACCCAAGTAGTTTTGAAGGTCAATATTACGATTCACAATGAATGTTGACGTTTGAACTTAAACCCTCAAGTAAAAAATGTATTGAATTTACAGCAGTTAAAGGGTTTGAGGACGCGTTTGAATGACAAGAATTCCGGTTTTATTAGAAATAAGACATAAAGTTACTAGTGCTGACTTCCCATTTCAGAACCAAATACAAAGAGCTTATGCAATAAGTCAAGGTCCTCTCCCTCTCCCCCCGTTAGTCCCAAATCCGCGACTAGTGACCGTACGAAATTATTTCCGAAAATACATTAGTACCCAACGTCGGGTCGGGGATGACGTCAGCCCCTGTTATCCTCTATGTAAGACCGTGGATAATTGCCATTACCCAGTCGCTCGGGTTTTAAGAGCCAGCTGGCCTTCATCCCTCGTCGATATAAAAATGAAAACCGAGACATTTTGGACCCGGGGTTCGGCAATTATTGCCAATACATAAGATATTTATAACAAAGCGGACTTGTTTACTTCGTAGGCAAATTAATATTGTTAATTCTCCTCGAATATTTGTACTACAAAGTACTATCAAGTCTGGAAAAAGATGGGCAGGATTACATTCGATCCCAATTGTTTTCCAATTTCTCCACAACGTTTCGGATTAACCGACGGGGCGCCCCAGTGTTTGTTAAACGCTGGAAACGCGTGGGGCACGCTACACTGCACTGGCTGCCGACCAATCAGCCCCAAACCAGGGGACGCGGCCCCCTCCTCCAAGCCCCGTCCGCCCGGTCTGTTGTGCTTTGTTTCGTAGGACGACAAACGAAAACAAACGAAACTGGTAGAGAGTGGGGGAACGGGGGTAAAAGCGTCGGTCGCAGGGCGGCCCCATTGAAGGGCGCCTTAAAAATTCAAGGGCCGCGACACACCAAACAACGCCCACACCCACCAATACCGGCTATTGTTCTAAAACCGTGTCCACAATTTTTTTTTATTCGGAATGAAAGCGGGGGATGATGGCGGGGGTGATTCAAACAGTGTTTAATATCCCCCTCCCCCCATTTCAACACTACACATCAGCCCTTCTAACCGTGGGCTAAACATAAGGACTTCCGAATGCTGGATGCTGGGTGGTCCCCTCCCGAAAAGCCAGTTCCTAGGGCCCCATAGAGTTATTATCCTTCCATTTATAAGAAATTCCACCGATTATAGTTCAGAATGTTGGTACATACTCTAGTCCGATAATCCACGGTATTGAATATAGAGACCAGAATAGATTGAGCTTTGACAGAAGAAGATCCTCGAGCGCTCAACTTTTAGTTCAGCCGAGAAATTTTTGGTACCATTCAAGAGACATTACAATATATTTTACGTAGCGACAATAGTATTTTCATAGTGTATTAGAAGCTGAAGTAACGCGTTGTAATTCGAAGGGAGTAATTTTCGAGGAAACAGCCTTGAGCAATCTCCCCGGAACCCCCTCGGTATCTGACTCATAACTGTACCGGATGAAGCTGATCCGAGACACTATTGAGGGGAGATCGTGACGTGATGACTGTTGGGGCCTGCATGCAGCCGTCCCAGGGCTGCAGCCCAACAGGCCGCCGCAGCTCGCTGCTAAAGGGCAGACTGCCGCCCTATCGCCAATTAGGCCCGCGTTCAGGGTCACGCTTCCCGCGGACCGTGGACCTCAACCCTAGGCAAATTGGTAATTACCACGACTTCACGATCGTCATTCATCGGCCCTTGTTTTTGTTGAGCAGAGAGAGAGAGAGAAAAAATTGTGGGAACCGAGCGGAAAATACGAGAAACGTAACGAGATGTTAGATTCCAGAGCGGCCGTTGTCCCTATCACAAATGGTAGTTATGTACAGCCAATAATCGGATAGGTGAAGGATTGCCACCACCATATTTCTCTCTCTTCTGCTTGGAGCCTATTTTAATAATTGCACATTAATTTTTGTTTAGTAGCTCGTTTTTATAAAACATTCTTTTCTTTTGAATAAACATTTTCCAATGCACGGAGCTTATTTAAATAGTGATATAGGAATAAAACTTCGAATTCGCCCCCACCCACGAATACCTTACATTTTTCTGTTTTATATCACGAACATACGCGCCGTTCTGAATATTAATAAAGCTGGGGGTGAAAATGGAAATGCGATGAAACGAACGCTGCCGTCAATTTTTAATACCGAGCTGTCAGAAACAGTTCACACCTCGGAAAGCATATTAAAATGGATTTTACACGGGGGTGAGGGCGGGACGTGGTCAAAAGATGCCGACCCTACCACCCCCCCTCAACCAGCAATAGGGCAAATGGCTCCGTCTTGGCATTTTGTGAGGAATGATTCGAACACGTGTGTCCCTTCTTGCCCCGGGGTAGGCCCCCGGTCGCCTCGACTAACAAAGGCTTTTCCTTGACCGTCCGAGGATCGGTGGACGTCACAGAAAAAAAAACGCCCCCGCCCGATGACCAAACCACATGTCTCTGCCGGCTAATTGCAAACGGAAATTTGCAGCAGTGTTTTGAAACATTCACCAGACGAGAGGCTACGAAAACCCGGATGGCGACGTCGTCACGGGTCACAAGGAAAGTACGTGTTTTTCGAGTAAAACAATGCATTAGTCCCACCTACAACGGAAATGCTTTTCGACGTTAAGAATTCTCGAGTTGTTAGGTTTTTTAAATTCAGTAACAATTTTCTTCAATACTGTTGGTCTTGGGTGGGGAAGATTAAGCCAGACAAGACAAAAAATTGATCTTGGATTAATAATATAACACGATTGTTGTTGCCAAGTTTATGTCAAAAAATAGGGGATGGAAATAAAATTGTAGACGATTCGGGGCTCAGTGGGTTCCTAAACAATATAATTAGAATAAAATATAATTAGAATTTGCCACCACCCTAGTGATTGAAGATGGCTAGCAGCCGAAACCGGTCCAGCAAAAGGCCAAAACAGCGGGAAGAGACAGAAAAGATAGAAAACTGTATTTACATTTCTTATTTAAAAGTTGTCACGAATAGGTCAACTCCATACTGCGCAAAATAAGGACTGCCGCATAAGGTTTTAAACCGGGTCTCTGCCAAGCAGACTATATACGTCGGGAACAGTTTAAATGTTAAATACCCGGGAGCGTTTTATACGCAGGGACGGAGGAATATGAAAGTGGACGGGAGAAGGGGGCGGGCCCCTGCATTTGGTCGCGCTCCAAATGGACCGGCAGAAATCATACGTTATTGGCAAAGAAGTGGGGGGCCCGGGACATTCATTCTAATAACACTCCCAATAACTCAGGATTAATTTCGGCGACTACCAAGAAGGGGGACCCCCATTAAAACGGCATCTTTAAAGTCACCAACACCACCAATTCACTTTTACCTTTATTCGAGCTTCGTCCCAATCTCAATCGGCCTTCGCCGGTCTTTCATTTCGATCCAATTCACCGAACCCCCGGTACAATTCGGTACCGGATATCACATTGTACGTGCCTATTCGATCTTTCTGTCCGCCTCCTCCCGTTCTGTTTACGCGGGATAGTGCCGACGGGACGCTTCGTAAGGGAACGACATCTCGTGTTGCCGCCCTAAATTCGCTGACGGTGACGAGAAAATAACAGGAACGAAGACACTACAAACTGCGTATATGAAAAAACTGAACATTACACGGCTTCGGAATGCCATTACCAATGTCCCCCCACAATCGCTTATTCGGCTCTGTTCTAGACCGATTTCGGCCATTCGCCATCGTCAGCGTTCCTTGACTAAAGCAGTGGGGTACATGCACGAAGAGGATGGGAAAAGCCAGTGCAGAACCAAATAGAACCTAAAAAACGCCAATTTGGTTCCTTTTTTTGGTTCCAATTCGGCGTACGACCCCAGAACGCATCTTACTTGTTGCATTGTGGTATTATATAGTAATAATCCATATCAATTTTTGGTCCATTTAAATTAGAATAAAGCCGCAATATTCAAAACTATTCTCAACCAGCGAATTAATCCAATTCCTGGCACTTGATCGCCCCAAGGTATGGTTCGAGTCCTATTTTAAATAATGAAGTAATTAAAATTAAATGAATATATCTTGTCCGAACTATTGATCGGTAATTGATTGATGGGCATCCCGTATTTACCCAGCAATGAATAGTGGGGTACAGATTGACGGCTTAATAAACGAGTACAGCAATTGGAAAGGTTACGTTCGGCCGTCGGCAATAGTGAAATAAATCAATCGGAACGTACACACACACACACAGAAAAACTCAATTAAGAATTCTCTAATAACCTTTCTTTTTATACTGCATAGCATTGAGCCAACCTTGAAATCCTAAATAGAATGAAAGTTGAAAACTCTCAAAGGCTAAGAGAGACAAGTTTTTCACGCGTATCAATTACATTTGAAAAAAGGAGGGTGAGTCATATCGAATAAATATATTTTCGAATTGTTTCAGATTATGAAAGGAACAGTTCTTAGTAGACTAAAATTTGAACTTACATAACAAAGAATCAGGATAGAAACATCAAATTATCGTTTGATATTTTTACCCACAAAAGAGCGTTCTCCTTGACCCTCCTGGGGGTCGACGCGAATTGACTGAGTACTCGAAAATCTGAAGACTGTTTCCAGAAGCGATCCAATATTAGCCCAGCGTTGAAAATTAAATAGGAACCGGGCCCAAGTATATATGTGTGTGTACGGGGAGAGGGGCTGCCGGCAATCTGGGAGACGAGCAATTAATGGCGGTTCAAGTTGGTCATGGGCTGTTTAATTGGGCGGTTCAAGTTCAATAAAAGCGGCCGGTCGAAATTAAACCCAGGGTTGTTCTGGCATTAACGATTTTACATCGACGGTTGATACCACCGAGGGGCGAGGAGGGGCCGCCCCCATCATAATGCCACATATCCCCCCCTTTATCTTCGAGTACTGGATAAGATTATGCTGGGGCGTTATACGGAAGAAGGATTAATTACAATGCCAGAACTGAAAATTCAACGTGAAACATTTTCGATTGTTCGATCCGGACTTCAAGGCTCCCCCAGTTCGAGGATTTGGAATATTGCCGGACGAATGATATTCTTCGTTGAGTCAGTAGCGGTTTGGCTTTTCGCCATTGTCAGTAGCGGACCCATTGCGTCGGTCAAAACAATCTAGAGTTAGGGCAGAACGCCAGAAAACCATTATTTTACAATAGGGATATTTTACTACACAAGGTTGCGATCGATAAATTAACGATAGCTGGAAATAAAATTTCCTAACCATACGGGAGCAAGACTACTAGCAATTAATAATTTATCCCGAAATTGGACGCACCCGTACTTTTCATCAGTTTAATGCAGACATCGACGGCGGAAATCCAATAGACGATTACAAAAGAGTGTAACAAGCTCCGTGAGAAGTAAGATTTGTGCCCCTCTTCCAGTTCCCTCCCTTCTTAAATCCTAATCCGAAGATAAATTAGGACCGATAAAACGATAAAATAAAAAAAAGGAAAGAAGAAAGGAAGAGACGAAAGAAAGAACTGGAGGAGGTTTCGGCCATTAGCCCCCGCAAGGAACCAACAATTATGATGCAGTTAGGAACATTACGATTGGGTAATGGGCCGTAGAAGAGACGGAAGGAATCTCATTAGAACAGGGAAAACGGTTACGTGCCCAACTCGCAGTCGAAATCGACATTTTGTACCTGTCCCATTCCCCTGCCAGTAATGGCCTTTAAAGGATTTAGAAGGCCGTGTCCTTAGGGAAAAGGAAACTCAATTCGTCTGCATATAATTGATCTCCGGTCCTGCACAGAATGACATTTATCCTGAGGCATTGTTCTGAAAGCGATTTTATCTGAGGGCGATGGCGTAATTCAGACCACCAGAGGAGACATGACCGAAAGCTGAACTCAGTCGAGCCTCTACTTGCAACGAATTGTAACAATACAGCCATAAGTGCTAACTAAGGTGACAAATAATTCGGACGAATATATTTTATATTCCCAGAATGTTGTTTAATTCCCAGTATACCTGCTGGGAAGGTCGAAATCCTACCTGCTCCAGCCTCTAAAAAAAGGAATGAGTTTTAATGTATTCCTATCGACAACATAGTTATGGAATTGGAAATCTGACAGATCACTAAATTCGTTTGCATATAACTGCGAACGGCCTTGTACCATAAAACATTTCTCCCGGGGGCACTCCTCAGGAGGTGATATCATCGAACAGTCGTAACGATGGCTCTTTTCAGACCACCAATGGAGACTTGACTGAGGGCTAAGTTTTATCAAGCCTCAATTATTGCAAAGGTCAGTTGTTATACGCCATTCGTTAGATGAGCTCTAACGCAATAGACGTACTGGTCTATTGTTCTTTTGGTCCCTACATCCTAATTATTATACGTAGGACAGTTTATTCTGGAGTGTGGAAATGCCATATGTCCGTCCACATATTGAATTACCAATACGACGAGAGCGCCCCGTTATTTCAACTGTACGGCAGCGATTAAACACAGAATGTCTGTTATGCAAGCGATTAGGGAGTGCTACGGGAAAAAAAAGGATACACTTTTTATTTGAATTAAACCGAGGACCGTATTAATAAAACAAAAACGAATCGTATATAACAGTTCGTGACCGCTACAGGAAACGATAAGCCCTGGGATATCTATATATGGGAGAGAGTAATGTCCAGTTAAAATTCCGTTAATTCGCAATACGCTCGCGTTGCGTGCTCCTTTAATATTCGAGTACAAGTCGCCGGCTGAATCGCCTCCTCGTTCATTTAAACAAACAAAATTCTTGTTTCATAATTCTTATTAAATTAAAAAAATACAACAACCCTTATCGTTATTTTGTCACGACAACAATGATTGTAGACATTGTAGTAACAGTGCTAATCCAATTTGAATTATAGTAATTAAATACTAGCCAATACAATGTTTTCCTCAAACATAAAAGTCAATGCCCATTAAAGAGTATTAATTTTTGTTTGATCCGACTTTTGGCGTTTTTTGTAAGGGTTGCCGGCGGTACGTGGACACTAGAGCCCGGTGTCACGTAGCTTGTGTACCAAACGCATCGATTTTTAGACACGAGTGGCCACCCTTCATCCTCTAGGGCCCACTCAACCTGCACATGACGTACCCCACAACCCCAACCCTTCTCCGCTACTTTTATATATAACCTCACCCCAAATTACCGCCACCTTTATAATATATACTGCGGAGAAACAACTGCGTGCCGGTTAGATTCCATCTAATAGTTGTTGAAACCGTCCGGGAGAAATCTAGAGAAATAACCGGCTAGTGGCAATTAATGAATGTTATCCCAGCCAGCAATATTCTAAACAGGAACATAGCTATCTCTCTCTCTCTCTCTATCTACTTCGCTCCAACTGACCTAATTGTTGCTCCCGGATCTAATGCGCGATTAATTCCATTCTATATTCTATTAAAACAAAACGACGATCGTTACACAATTTGCTAATATACCTAAGCATTGCTTTCCTTTCGGTCAGATCAACTCTGAAACTCCTTCCATCGACGACCCTATATATTCATGTTTGATAGCATTCATGTTATTTAAATTATATAACAAAACAAATGTACACCCTGTTTTAAAATTGCCAACTTTTATTACGAAAATGTCAACTGTTAGACGTAATATAAAGTTTAGAGTCTATCATTAAAAAAGCATATTTCGATTGTTTATAGATACCAAAGTGCATGGCCCCTCGAATAATAATCTCCCCATTCGGATATTATTTTCTCACTAAATGACGAATCATATATATAATAATAAAATTCCTAGGTAAAGGGCGTCTTTCATTCATCAAAAATAGATCAAGGATAGTTATATTAGTAAGCTCGTCTTTCTAGTTTGATTATCCAAACGAGCCGGGTACGGGACCGATTCGGACTCGACTTTTAATTTTCCCCCAACGAACAAACTTAAAAAGGGGACCGAGAGAGAGAGTAGGAGAGGTGGGAGGGAGGAAGGGGAGACACGTGTGCGGGGGCGGGTTTTTTTTTTACCCTGCGCTCTCGAGGGGCCCATACCAGCCCTGCGTAGGGACTCCAAGCATTCCGGACACCGTCCACTACACGAGCCCATACACACCTGTTCCCTTCACCCTACGGAAAAAAAACGCGCGCATTGACCACCCCCGAGCCCATCGGGATTTACCCCTGTCCCCAGGGATATGGCGGGGGGGGGGATCTAAGATAAAAAACTAACATTTTCCGGGACTACATTTTGTATCTACCTGAGTTTTATATCGGTTCTCTGTATAGTGCGGAACGATTCACGGATAGCTTAATTGGAACAACGGTCCCAATCTGTTGTCAGATGTTGCATTAAAATTTAAGCATAACATTAGTTCCGGGTTTGGTTCTATACTCGACCGGTTTCTGCCTTTCACCATCAAATAGCATTCAACTATACGGTCTAGATTGTGGGAGTGCTGCAGTATACTGTACGCGTTGTACACAAAGTAAAGAGAAGAAAATTACACTCGACGCGAGAGATGTTTCCTACTTACAGTGACCATAACGGAGTTATGATTTCCTTTAACAGGATCTGATAAAGGATAAGAAAGCGAGGATTCACGCGGATGATAATTAACTAAAACGTAACGATTAACAGACCAACCAAGATGTCGGCGAATTCCGCGCGGAATTTTGATTCCATGAGATCAGCGGCGTTGATAAGTTCGTGAATTCCAAGATGTCGGAAACGATTGTATTCATAACACTTTACAGTTATCTGGACCGTTGTTGTCGAAACAGTGTTTTCTAATTGGGCGTACGCCGTTAGTTACGCAACCGGCCGGCCTGCGCCCAGAAATTTCGATTAAAAACGCCGCCGGTATATATTCGCCGCTGCAGACGTTCTGAATCCCGGCTCCAGTCGCATCTCCAGAGCTACCGTCGTATCTCCAACAAGCCCGTTTCCTCGAAAATAATCACTCCGCGAGGTTAGCGCGCGTCACGTACCCGACGGTTATTTATAGTTTCCCTTAAAACCTAAAATAGAACTGTTCACTATTTGTTTTCATACGAAACTTAACTATCAACCGAAGCCTGCGTCAGTGTCGCGGTCTCCGATAAGGCGTTGAATAACGCCATCCTGGCTGATGTTCTCTACACCTATTAAGGTGGCATATATACCTATTGACAATTATATTTAAGTCCATAATCACTACAACTGTATGCGATTGCTGCAGGTAATTATAACAAAATATTAACCCGTTATTTATTTTTCCCCAACGATCGCATTAGCAAAAGAATACAATAAAACTCATATAACCGCTAGAATTTAAGGAAATGGCACAACGTTGATGCCTATCGAAGATAAATCTGAATATCGGGAACAAAAGAGGCGTTGGAGGTGTTGAACAGAGGCAACAGGTTATCGAACAAAGGGGCTAAGGGCATTTTCGAAAAGGGCGGAGAGGATTTGCCCTTACGATCTTGCCAGGTAAGCATCTTCACAGACAAGCACCATAGCGGAAATACCTTTTGTCCCCCCCCCCCACCAAGACTGAAAAGATAAATATGGATACCGGATATATGCCCCTAAAGAACGGAACAATCCGTGCTGGGCCCTTTAAAATATTTTGACAAAAGGACCAATACAGGTTAACGCTACACCTGTATTATTGGGCAACGCTCAATGGGCTTTTCCGGGAAGGTGGAACGTCTGGCGCTTTTAAGGTAATTCCCAAATCTTTCTAAAGCACGATTTTTTTAATTCACGAACGGGACTTTTCTCAGGTTTCATTCAACAATTTATGACCGTGAATGTACTCGCAGAAAAAAACCAGGGTGCAGAAGATGGATAGAACTGATGGAAGGCAAGTCAGAAAACATTCTTCTTCAATCCTCTCACGCTTCTCCATACTATGACAACTATTACTGTGCAATACATATATAGATTGTGCTTGTGTGGACAGGATGCTTTATGCGCAGGGGACTCACCTAAGTCTCTCACCGTTCTATAAACGGAATCCTACTGGATATGGCAAAAAACCTGTCCAACATAGACGTTTTAACGGGCCGCTGTAGATAAGGTAGAAGGAAGACCGGTAATCGAATTTAATTGAAAAGGCCAAGTACCCGTTCGGGATTAATGATCTTAGTTTTATTAGCGGGAATAGTCCTGAATACTAATGTAGTCATCTGTAACTATTAGGCCCAGTCACCGGTTCTCGGAATAGAACAATTGAATTTCAAGGTAGCCGAGATTGGGTTACCCGTTAATAGTGCAAGATTAATGAGCGTTTCTCTGAAAATTGATTCTGAATCGTCCTCCGATTGGTCACGGACCGAGCGGCTCCCCACTTTGATTACTCAATTCAGAAAAGGCGGATCGTAAACGCACTTAGTTATCTCCTTCGGTAGAATTTAGAAATCAATTCGCGGGAGTGACACCCTTGAGCACGACTCTTCCATTACTGGCGAATTTTATTTTCCTTTACCGTTTTCTACAGAATTACACCTCAACCTGCTAATCCACTGGTCCAAAACCTACTTCCTCTTCAAAAGAAGTGGCGTTGTGATTTAAATATATACAATAAATTATCATAATTATTTTTATAATTTTATTCTTGCGGTCACTACACACTGAAGGTACTAACGCTACGAAGCATTAGTCGCTATTACTTACAATAAAATATTGCACGAACGATGATGAACCGATTTTTTATTCGAGTATAGGAAGTATTCAGGATGTTTATAGTGCATAAACCATTTATGCTCGCGTGGGCTTTATTAAGTATCGGCAAAACGGTCTAGAGTTATGGAACGCCCCCGGGAGGACGCTAAAGGCTGACCACTTTTCCCAACCACGATGGACACCCCGAATTATTTTCAGGAAAAAAAGAAAAAGTTCAAAGTAATAAGGCGTCTACTTATAAGCAAGGGTGTAGGCACCCTCCCTGGTGGGTGGTAGGTGGGGTCCGCGCTGCCCACGTCCCTGTCCAAACCAGAAAACCAGTCCCCCAGACACTTCCAGCGTGGGCTCCCAAAGACAGTGGGGAGGATGTCGGTTGTTAACCGATTAAACAGAAAATTATAGACCAAAAAATTGTTGGTTAACTCGCGCCTGATCGAAAACCGGTCTAGTGAACCTGGAATTAAGTTTAATTGCCAATGAAGCGTTCTCGTAACGTCTAACAAGGCGGTAAACACCAAATTCCGGAGGGCTAAACGCGCTATAGTCACTTAAAACATCTGAGTTTCTTTAGAAGTGTTCGGCTAAGTGCTCCAAAGACCACACATCTAAAGAAGACGGATTTTCAGATCCGTCAATGAGGTAATTTATCTTTAGAGTGAGGTTAACGCGAGCTAAGGCCATGGGGTCGCTGGACCCATGCACCAGAAGGGATATGGGGCGGTGACCCGGAGGAAATTTTCGTAGGTGAAAACACGACCGACCGCTACACCACCGGACTGCGGTCACCGCGACCTTATCCAATCGCGGCCGGCTCCAACAGTATAGTAGTGCCCGCACTAAAGGTCAGTAAAGTGAAATAATTGATCTAAAGCGGGCAGCGAAAAAACATATTTCACCGCTTACCCAATCGGAACTAGCCTTTACTTAAAATAATAAGCCTTTTCAACAGGGATGACTCTTACAAATTACGAGCGCAAGTAATAGTTCCCTGAACGAGGGGAGTGATTACACGACCGTTACAGCAATATATTGTATACAATTTGTATATTGTAAAATGTTTCCCTGACCGAGGCACGATAAACTAGAATCGAACTAAATTACACGAATCCTTAATGGATCAATGAGATATACCGCCTAATTCAAACCCCCACTGATCAAACTTAAAAAGCAATGGAAATAATTATCCTGAAAAATGTTAAAAAAACATCCTCAGACGGTACCTAGATATACTGCAATGCATAATTCATGAATTAAAGAAAAGGTAATTTACACATTATTTTTGGTAAAAAATGTTCCTAATTTCGATTGAATAGTAGAATCGGCAGTGAGCAGTGATCACTTCGAGCTGAAGGCGCTATCGTAAATTTCCAATACTTCCAAACGTTTGAACGTTAAGAAAGGCTACGAATTGGCAACCACCTATGCCATATATTTCAAAGAATAGTTACAAAAATTTGTTGCGCATTATATATAACCGCATGAAACAAAAAATTTCTGGAATAATGCCCGATGAGGTAGCTGAGCGCCTCACCCCGTTCTCGTCTTTCATTTAAATCCCGTCGGCGTGAAATTCGATCCGCAAAATTTAAATCGCAACAACCCGGGGACTTTTAAAACTGGCCTTCGCTCGAAGATACCCACGCAGACAGAGTGTGTGAGAGAGAGAGAGAGACAAGGTCAATGCACCGCGAAATTTGTTATTCGAATGCGAATTTATATTTGCCGGGATTATAAGTAGGTGGGCTGCGCACTGGTGGCTTATCGCCTATGCCCAAAGCGGGCACGGGAGCGCGCATCCGCCTCCGCGTAGAAAGATATTACGCACGCACGCAAATACGCCCGGGCGCTAGTCAACTGGTGAACAAGTAAATATAATTGCTACAGTTTGGCATCGCTTTGGCCGGGATTTCGCAACGGCCGCCGTGCCCGGATGAACGAAGTCTAAGAATACGCTAAGTACGCAAATAATTTCGTACCGAGTTGCCAGCGCTTTCGGGAAGTTGGAGATGTGCATTTTGTCAATACCCGACAGTTTGTCGGTCTTCGAGGGTTCAAAATAGCTTCGGATTTGTTAGACACTCGGGGACTCCAACCTGCCAAAGCATATCGTCGCAATAATCATAAATATTTTTATTAAATATTTTCCTACCTCATACAGACAATTTTAATTCTACAGAAGATGCAACAAAGAAAAGCATTTCTTCCATCGTTCTTACGGATCCCTTCACATACTTAAAATAAATTTCTAATTAGCCCATTAGCCTATTTTTTCAGCTGATCATTAACATTAAGCAAATGATATGTACGTTTCTATCCATATAAGATACAAATTAAAGGACGGTCGTTTCAGTTTACTGTCAGTTTGTTGAAGCATTAAAGGCAACGGTATTTAATATTTAGCAATGTATTTGTTATCTCTACTCCCAGTGTTTGTAGAGAAAACGACTCTCTGGTTTTTGCGAAACGTATCGCTATAAAAAAAAACAGTTGGCCAACTCAAATCCGCGAACTGCCCGCCGTGGAACATTTTTACAACAGCCAATTAAATGCTAATTGGCCGTCACAAGTTAAATGCGGTCCAATTCGCGGCCCCGTAAATGACGACCGGAATCGATTAAGTTTCAATAGGTGGAACGCGGAGAGTGGGCACACTTGTGCAAGTGCCAAACGGTCCGTCTTAAGCGCGTTTTCTGGCATCGACTTTTGGGAGAGGATCAGGGCCGGCCGACCGAGCGACCGCCCTCCTAGTAGTTCTTTCGATGGTCCCCTCCCCTCAACATCACCAGACTCATGGGAAACATTGCCAGTCCCAATCCACCACGCAACGCGCATCCCCCCTTGAATTCTCAAGCGGCCGCCGCGAAGCATTTTTAAACCGAGGATTCCAGAAGCTCTTATTAATATTCGGTAAGGGGATAAGGCTAAATATAAGATAGAAAACAGAAAGTCCTTCGACGCTTTTTATTGGAGGATCGTGATCGGTTTAAAATTAATTTAGTCTTACTTCCAGGCAGAATGAAGATCTTTTTGACGATTTTATCATGATCGCAAGACCAATAAACACATTATCATATCTAATTGCAGATCTAAATTTTAAGTACAGTGTACTATTTCCAAAAATATCTGAAATTAAGAGTTTTGTCAAATTGCCTAAGTCTATATTTTCATATACATTAAATAAAGTCAACTTCAAAGTACCCCTTTACCGTTGACGTCCTTCGCATTACCTGCCTCGTTATCATAGCTAATTCCAATAACATAGCGGGCAATAGATTTTTGCGGGTTATTGACTTACTGTGAAATAGGTTCCTCCAGGAGCCGGTGAGTATCCTGAGGCATTTGTGGAGGGTGTTGCCCGGTACGGTGGGGGCGGGGAGGGCCAAGGAGGAGCCGCCCCCGGGGGCGGACAGGTTGCTCTCCGAACGGCTCCTCACCCAGCTTCCCCTCCGCTCGACCAGACTTATATCGTCCTCGGCCTCCCTGAAGCTCCTGTACGTCACCTCGTCCTCGTTGTAGCGCGTCTTCCGCAGCATCCTGACAGTCGTTTATTACCGGTCGCCGTCAATGGGGGAGCAGTGCTCTCATTCGGAGCCCATGCCGACACTTGCCTCGCTAGATGGGCAACCAAAACAAGGTATCGGTCGACGTATCCCCGCCGCGAAATACTCTTAAACGAAGTATCAGACTGCCAGAATTTCAAGTCCCACCCGCAACATTTTCCTAACGAATATTTCGGGAAAGAAATCCGAGGGAAAAGCGTCGTTGATCGGGGCAATAAATTCAATAAACAGTTGGATGACGTCATAATTTTGTTGTTTTTTTTTCTTCGGTCTTAATCGCTAAAAATGACGTAAACGCCATTCACTGGTAAGGGGGGAGGGGGGTAAATTCTCCTCTCAAACTAGAGACGGTTAAAAGGACAGCGTTGAGGTAATGGTCGGTTAAAACGGCTCGGTGGCGGCCTTCACCACGAGCTCTTCGGCGTCATTTCAATTGGCCCATTGATGGCCACCGGCACAAACAGCGTTATTTATTGGAGGGGGCCGTTCCGTCTTCTTTCTAGAGACAAAGAACGCATTTGTCCGCGCGTCGGAAAATAGACATCGGTGGGATTCATCAGTTCGACAGTGAGGAAGCGCGAAACTGTAAACTGGCAACCGTAGACTTCATTTGTAAGTAATTTATAATGTACACTCGAGTTAAATTGTTTATGTCGGATGAACTGCTCGCAAATCCAAATTCGAGTTTTCTAGTATTTATCCAAGGGACGTAGGGAATGTCGTTGCGTTGTCTACTTGTCCATATTCGGTTCGAGTAAGTACGGTCTTTTACTTCACACTTTGTTGCCGCCGACGTGTACGTGTGAGCCTCTACCTATTCTGCAATTTTCCATTTTCAGAATGCGGATATCTCACAACTATATATAAGTAAACAATGTCCGAGAATAAAAGAAAGTATTTTTAAGTGCTGCCCCAACCTTGAAACGGCTAACGATCGAAACTAATACAAAAACGGAGCTCGTTATTCCCAAATCGTGCAAACTGCAGGCCGAGCTTTTTCCACGGACGGTTTCGCAACTCCCGTCCGCCCCATAAAGCTGAAACCGTTACGAGCTCGAAGGAGGGGGCCGTTGAGCAACCAGCGGTCAAAGGGCCCTCAAAGGGCGAGGTGACGATTTTGCCATCGAGGAAACGAGGTATCGCACGCGGGTAACATAAATAACAACTCTCGTTAATAACGGGGAGAAAGCCCCTTCCCGGGGCAGCAGCCCACCTGCCGACGGAGTAGGGAGCCCTATAAACAGAATTTATGTATAAAAAAATAAATCGAGGATAATTACACGTGGTGAGGGGACTGTCGTTAGCGCTAGGTCCGAGCGGACGGGGTAATTAAGAGCTACCGGGGTTGGAGCAACGCGCCGCGTCTTGCACAACGAGGCGACGAATTTTTTAAAAGTTTTATCCCGGACCCAAATTATCGGGCGTTACCCAACCGACCGTGGATTTTAATATGCCGCATAAAAGTTCGCCCCGAGTTTATGAAACCCGCGGGGGACCTTAAATACATGTCAGTTTAAAAGTAGGCCCGAATTGACATATTAGATACTATTCCAAGTGTAAGTGCTTGTGGTACTTATGTATGACTTAAGAACCCACTCAAGAGGGTTTTAAGAGTGGCCCTAGGATAATTCGCACGAAATTTTCTCCTGGCTATCCACTATCTCAGGACAAATTGATCGTGAATTTTTGGTTGTTGGTCGGGTTTGTATTTAACGGGCGATACTTAAAAGATTTATTGGAACAGAAATTTAGACACCGCAAACCGGACACTAATGAGCGCTGGTAGACACAAAGGAAGCACTGACGAGGCGGTGTACTACTTGGGAATGGGAAGTGACCTCGGGCACGGAGTGACCGCAACGGGCCTCTTATCTGATGGACCCCCATTACCCAATCAGCCAACACACAGGCTCACGTGACCTCGCGAAGGAGCCAGATAAAAGAAAAACAAAACTGGAATCCGGTCGAGATTTATTTCATGGGAGCGCAGAAGAAGATCTCGAGGAAGGCTAACAACTTACGGCCACCTAGAATTAGATTTATTATAATCCCATTAAGAAAAACTTAAATCTACAAAGAATAAATCCATAACCCGTTTTGTTTTGCGTTTTTTATTATAAGATCTATAACATACAACCTGAACGAGAAGGATAATGACGTAAAGTTGAGCCTTATACGTACTAGACTGACTCAAACGAGTGATCGATATGGAACATTACCGGAGAGAATCAGTTTCTCAGTGCTTTCGCGTGCGGAATAACGGCTGGACGGCTATTCGAAACAGGTCCGGCCAATGGCGTAGAGCCCTGGAGATCCTTCGGGAAACGGAAAGCGATAATAAATGCCGTCGGATACTTCATCGGTGGCGGGCGAAACAACCCCACCCTCCCCACGTGCAACCCACCCTCGGAAAACACATAAAACCGCTGGGGCTTAACGTCCCGTAAAAGTGGCCCAAACTCCCCCAACACACACACGCCCTCAATCGGGGGGGAGCACTCCCCTTCTTCTTACTTCCACCCACCTGCCAAATTCGATTAAAATTAACCGCCGGTCAATAGCTTAAAAATAGTAAAATAATAGAGCCCCGAACTTTTTTTTAACTATTTGTTTTAGCGAAGCCTTTTACAATAGGGAATATTCCGAAAAAAATACCATTACAATCTGGACCCATTCAACAAAATTTCTTTGAACAATGATACCGAGCCAACAATGCCGGGCACACAACAATGTACATTTCATTAAAATAAGAATTTTTAGTTAGTGTATTCTGACGTTTTGTTCCAACCGACAGATAATATACCCTCCAACAACCTCGCGTTTCCAATCCTACCTCGCATTTTAACATTCATAAGCCGAGCTCCCGCCACTGTATTTAAACGTTGCATGGAGTCCGGCTCTAATGAAAAACAGAATCGAGTCGGCCCGTAATCGCTGGAAGTTTAGGAAATTAAAGGTTCGGCACAAATGACCCGGGAGGCCTACAGGAACCATTGCTTCACCCTATCAACGGCTACCTGAAATACCGAAAGGAACCCACACTCCATATTTGGCACAATTAACAACCTCAAATAAGCCAGCCTAGTTCCAGCTACTAATATTCATTCTGCCAAGCCGAAAGGTGAAGTCTACTTCGCCTTGACACAATTCGCATCGGGCAACAGTGCTTCTGGCGTCTCTTTCTGGTATAGAGAAAGAATAAAAGGTCTTCACTCAAGATCCCGTGTCCGGTCCTAAGAAACAAACCATTAATGAAATCCCAAACGCGGTCAACACATTATTTCTCATCAAGTGGAACCGAAGTTTAAAAAGGAAAAAAAAACAGTAGAGAAAGAGAACTGGCCTCACGATTACAAGTTTTTAACAGGAGATTCCCATTAATAAAGACGCCACAAAAGTTTTATCGTCCCGTAGAGCGAGGGTCCGGATCGAGGACGCGTCCGAAACGAATCACATTTTAAAAGTCCCGAAGCGGCTTAATCCCACCGACGGAGCGCTTTTACCTGAGGGCGCTGGACCTCGTAAAACTCCTGTGAAGTGGAGAACCTGTTCTCCGACACTCGAGGAGGGTGTAGAAAAAATTAAAAAGGATGCGGTAAGAAGTAGTCTGGGGAGAAAAAATCCGGGAGCCACAGGGGACGGGGAACCCTTAAGGTCAGCCCTTAAGTGGTCCCCGACCTCCTACCGTCGCCCATTTAAACCTTATATCCACAACTTTCTCAGAACAACAAAGTCATTTCATAATCAATCGATAATGTTCATAATTAAAACTTTCCTTTTACAATTGCATAGATCGAATTTATAGACAATAAGAAATAATTTCCTCCAGGGTACTTTATAATATCGTTTAAATTCGGGATAGCAACCAAATTTTATAAAACTTAATGTACCTATTACAACAGTTGTAAATTTGACAAAACTAGCTAACTAGTTACTCTAGCCGAATGATAAGTACGGAGATGAATTTTTAAGTAACGAATAAAACTTGGTGGGAAAAATTCTTTTTCACATAAAGCAAATTCGAGACCCGCATTCAAACGAATGAATGTATAATATAATCAACTGTACCTATTACCAAACGATAGGGAGCGGCACAATTAAGGACATCTATACGTGACTGCTGGGTAGGGGTACAGACACAAAGAATATACCAGTACAACCAGAGTGGCTGAGGAGGCCCTCCGGCCGCATTAGGCGCTTACTTAATATGCGACATCTATTAATACTGAATGAAATATTGTACAGAGACGGGTACGGATAGCACTCCACTGCCCTAGGCCTAATCCCCAAGGAAATCCAATTTACAACACATACACAGGCACAGATATGACACGGTTTACTTTGATCATGCCCCCATCGTAGGGGGGGAACAAACTCGGATGCATTTTTCATCGGTCGTTCACCATAAGACTGTCTCACCAGTTTAGGCGATGGAATAACGAACTCCAATAAAAATAGATTACAGGTTGGGTTACGTGTAAGCGTAAGTCTAGGAGTGGGCCAGATGTACTTCGTGCCGAAATTGACACTTTCTAGTTTACGTGTAAAAAGCCACAGGTAGACAGGCACCGCCGCTTACCAGCTTGACCTGCTCCAGTCAACCGACAAATAGCTCAAAGGACATTTAATAAACTGCAAATCTGTCGAGTGAACGAAAAATTAATAACCAGAAAAAACGGGGTATAGGTGCATCAGCTATGTACAATTAATTATACGTGCCTATCATATACGTCCCAATAATTAACTAATATGTTCTAATATTCTATCCATCTTGGATGACCACGATGCAAAGAACTGTAATTCTCCAACGTACTAACGCATCATGACCTAATAGAGTTCATTAAGTAATATAGCTTGTCAACATGAAATACCAGGGATCTGAACATCTTCAAGTACAATTTTCACATGTTATAAGCAAAATTATTTAATTATTACTGCCGTCTTCGGTGTACTGTCTATGAATTGTAATTTTGTATTACAATAAAATTAATTTATTTTAAATCAAGTACAGGAAGTACTACAACATATTATAAAGGGGGAAACCTGTTAGGCGGTCTGGATAAAAGGAGACCGACTGAAAAAAATGGAGCGAATGTTTAAGCTCGTTTTCTTTTTCGACAAAGTTCGTCGAGGAGAAGTAGTGGAGCGGGAGGGGGTAGAGGCAGAGGCAGAGGCGTCCACGTACGACCTTAAAGGACGCTCGGCCCGGCCGGCCGCACCTTTGTTTATTATCACTCCAAGATTTTAAATAACTCCTTCAACGGACTTTCGAGTTTTTTCTTCGTCTCCTCGCCTTTTATTTTCGCCCCGACGCTCTAAATATAAACGCCGCTAACGGCCCAGGGACAAATAATACAAACAGGGCGGTGCCGTAACGCGCACCTGTAACACTTAATAGTAACAACAGAGTACGTTAACGAGTTGGAGAAGTTTTAAATGTTAGTCGCGTGGGGAACTACCTAAAACAATGATTGTTACCGCAATATGTACCCAACTATCGTCGTGGAAAGCAAGATTTAATAGACCGCCGCCAGCATGTTCGTAAGAGCTCGCAGGTATAATTCTTGTAGGAACCGATTCCTTCCAACTTTATCTAAAAACGGCTACCGATTGTCCGGAGAAAGCTTAACTGGATTGCGCAAGAACCTATTCAAAGTGATAAACTTTTCCGCGAAATCGATCTCGGTCGATTCGTCACCCGGCGTTTTCACTCGGGTTGAAGAAAGTTTCCGCCATCGGCTACGGGGCTTTGCATAACCGTCCCGACCAAACTCTCTGTTCTGTTCACTTAACAGACCGAAAATGTTAAAAATAGGCGCTCTACCAAGGTGGAATAGAAATTGATCCAGAAATAGGGCAGAAAAGTCAACAACCCTGAAATTTCTCCCGAGGTAAAAAAACCAGTTCACTATTTCTCCCGGTAGGTCCTAAAATAATATCAACCGCGCTCTAAACCTCTACATGAGACCTGGCGTTCGGCTTATCTGACCTTCGCCACGATAAGTTATCCCTCGGGGCTTGCAGGCCTAAGTACATACACCGGCATCCGTGTTGGGAGTAGGATCCCGACTCCAAATTTCAAACACCGTGGATAATTTAACGGATTTCGGGAATTTCGGCAGTTATTTAGGCAACTGTACACAAAAATATTTTCCGGAACGTTCAAAGCCACAGCTTTACAAGCCGAATAGACCGAGGGATGGACCATATGGTCGAATAGCGCGCGTGCCGGAGAGAGCACGGCGCAGATGTTCAATCGCTAACTCATGAAAAACCGCTATTTCTTATTGGTTTCCGACACCTGGGCTAATTTCCTCTAGTTCTAATAACTGGCCCTAATACCGCTACACGGAAAGGGGATAACGCCCGGTAGTCTCGTGCCCATTCAATTTTCACGCTTCCGGAAGCCGGTTTCCACACGTTTTCTTCATGCGTGTCGTCCCCGGGGTCGAAAAAACTGACTCATCCCAGAGAAATCCCCGTACAGAAAATCCTGATTGAACAGATGGAAATGGTACAGAAGATGTTGTACTAAGGAGGAGGAGGAGGAGGAGGGGCGAGGGACCTGGTAGTGGGATATAGAAACTCAAACGAGGTTTTGTTGACAGGACGAAATAAAAGTTATGGAGGTCAGCAAGTGGTAGACACCACCGGTGGGAACACAAACACTGAGTTCACTCCACATCTCAGCACCAATAACCTCCTCCTCACCGCCTCTTTAAGTCACCAATAGATGGACGTTTACATACTCCAACGAATAGAGATATGTTTATATATATGTATATATATATATATATATATATAAACGTACACATGTGTAACAAGTGTTCACATTAAAGAACACCCGTACCCTTGACGTCCTTGGCGTCACCTGCATCTGTTATCATAGCTAATTCCTTTAACTGAACGTTTTTTTTAAACTCCCAGTAAATGCTGTCTTAAAATGGCCAAAAAAACTATTTACTATTAGACCAACATACATAATGATATAAAACAGATGGTGTTTCAGGTTAGTTAGCGAACTGGAATTTACAAGTTTGAACCTGAAATAAGTCGGTAGCCAATCGAAATAGGCAAGTTGGAATATCGGGTAGAAGCTAACTCCTGCGTGTATTCTAAAAATCAAAAGGTATTCTATCATATACAAAGAATGTTTCGTGACTTCCATACATTTGCATACGGAAACGTGCGGCAATGTGCCGCATCATATACGATATTATATGTGGAATGGACATGTGCCAGACAACATGGGAGTTCCGACGAATTGAACTCTGTACATGTTTTGAATTGTTACGCGTATTGAGGCGAATATGTTTACAGGTCTTCAGAGGCAAGTTAAAAACGTTCGACCAACGAGAGCGGAGCATATGCAAGCGATATATTGTAAAGTGACTTTATTTTTAACTCTAAAAAAGCAATATACAACGATGAGGTACAACGCCTCTATAACTAATTTGCGACAGGGTATTAACTAGAATCATTAAAGAAGGAAATTTTATTGCCTCCCCCCGCATTAGAGTAGGTAACTACTGAAGTCTGGTAAATGCTGGTAAATTTATGCAGATTTGTGACAATTACATTTCTTCATTATTAGCCATAAAAATAAGATCCCAGATATTTTTCCCATGGACTCAATGCCGCCAACCTACGTTCTAGGCGCAGAAAGAAAACCGAGAAAAGAGAGTAGTAGGGAGGGAATTCACGAGGCCCTCCCCCTCCAAACAACCCGATAGTCCCTCTCGCTCACTCCCGGGCTCTTTCCCATCTCTCCCTCTCTCTCCATTACGAGCGCGCTCTTTCTCTCTCTCTCTCTCTCTCTCTTCACTTACTGGGACAAACACATGTCGCTCAGTGGACGGCCTGGACGGCCCAAAATCGGGGTCCGATCGTCGGACCGGTCGGAAAACGACGTGGGACCAACGAAACACGAATCGGACGCTGGAAAAATCCGGAAAATCCGGCGTGAAATGGAGAAAAACGGGATGTGGGAGAAACGGTCGTGGGGGTTGGGGGAGGGGGAAGGCCCGCCGTTCCGTCTTCCCGCGGACCTGTAAGGGACCCCCCGAGCCAAGACACCTTCTCAACATTATCCTTTAGAGTATACCCGTTGAAAATTAGCACGATTGTTTGAGACCTAACAAAAACAATACCGCAATTATTTCCAGCTTGTGAATACCTGTTGTGTAGCCTGCGAGGGTCGGAATGCCGTTCTTTTCTTAAACATCTATCTCCAAACCAGCGAGAGGAGACAGAAAGATCGAGAAAGCTAACGTAATAATTTCCATAATATTATTACACCGATAGCAGGAATCGAAATTTTTTAAAAACCCGATTATTCTGTTATAGCATCTTACTCCCTTCCCACGTATACCTAGCGTACATTTTACAGCAATTGATTAAATTCTAACATTTTATTTACCGCTGAAATAATTTCAGAGCAAACGCTACGGCGCTGTTTAAACTAAAAATAAAAAATACAGTCTAAACACAGCCGATATATACTTTTTTGCAGCGTAACTAGACAGAAGGCCGCCGAGAGAAAGCACGGGGAGGGGGAGGAGGGGACTGCGCTAAATCCGAAGGGACACGATCGGGTGAGCGGCAATAAAAAGAGACTTAACGGGAACGATATTTAAATGCGCCTACGGTGTATTACGGGCGCGAGGGAAAGTTTAAAATAAAAACGAGATTGAATCTCTTTCGGATTCAAGGCCGAAAAAATTCAGAGTGCACCTGTAGGTTCGGGCGGCGCAATGACCGAGATCCTATGGGGCGGCGGCGCCAATATTAACTAATACGTGGGAAACAAATACTGAGATCCCGAGCTAAAGATTATCACTGGCCAAACAATAGCTGCAGATGTTTATTTAATGTATTCCCCTAGATATATCATTCGTGAGATTTAGTGCCTCCCGTTTTTCAGTCCAATTCTACACCAGCTTTGGATTAATGCCATATTCTAGTAACTAGTAACCGGATTCTGATTGGCGAGGATAAAAAATAACCGAGAATAAAAAAATCTCAGTATTTCAAACCACATCTGCCCAGCTAAATACCTCGAACTAATATCGCGAAATAATTACCTTTAAATGAACATCGGAGGGTGCTATAACTTTATACCTCTTCGCAGTAGGCAAAAGAAATGTCACGCACTTTGAAGCAGGCATATTTCGCAATATGCCCATTTCAGTTGTCTTACAACGTAAGACAAGTAATGTCACAACGAGCTGACCTTATGGCCCAATCCTGTATACACGGTACCGCACAAATAACGGAATAAAGAGCAAGATATTATTCGGCACAAAATGGAGTAGGAAAATGAAAAAATATACAAAATATACTTGACTTCTTACTTGTGGGGGCGAGTACAACAAATGTCCATTAAACAAATAGTCAGACCTCAATAATTCGGATATAATGCAAAAGAACGCCTAAACCTTTACACGCGAAACATTTAGACATTAAAACCCTATCGGCTTTCAAACTAAAGAATTTTAAAATAATAAAACATTTTTAAAACCGCAAAAACTCTTATAACGGGGAACACATTCGGGCAATAATCCTATCAATTTTTCTTCTCGACTGAGACTCGTCACGGGGCTCGGGTTTGACCACAACAATGGATCTGGTTTCGCCAGACCACAATATTGGATCCGGGAGATTTATCCTTAACTAAACGTTTCGGTCAATTGAATCTCAACAGCGGCAATCTGACTTTGTCAAAGGATATTACACATTCGGCCGTTTAAAATTGTCTCCAACCACTGAAATGCAATCAAAACTCGCAATTTATTTTTTTTTTAATAACGTCACGTATATCGTAGATTCGTCTCCTCATTATTCTAAAAAAGTTAGCTAAAATTTCCGCACAAGAAAAACATACATTGACTGCATTTTAAATGTTAATATTCTAGGCAATGGGACGCGATTAAAACGTCGGGATGAGACAAATACCGTAGGTTTAGTTAAGGACAAGAGACGTGGGAAACAACATCAGTTTGTGCGGTTTGCCCGCCATTCCGTCTGAGTAATTGTCATTGCCGCTAATTGACTGGAGACCAGCGCTAATTGCTCACATGAGACTCGCACCACAACTCGAACCGGGACACGCCGAATATCAACTTTCTTCCGGACAGACTCACGATTCCAACCGAGCAACTTTAGGAAAGTACAAACGACCGTCCTAAGTGCCAGCTTGTAATAAAGCCCGTCGTCGAACTTGGACAGACAAAGCAGTTCACCCGACGTCAAACCCGATGTTCTGTCGATCGACATACCTACGTGAGTGATCGAATGTACACTGAAGAGTCGTTTCGCGGCGATATAATTTTGCGAACGAGACCCGCGGCGGAGATACGTCGAAACAAACAGAAAGGCTGAGAAATTTAAAATAAAATAAAAGAACACAGTATTGGATCACTCGCGTACCTCACGATTGCACTGTCAACGGCCGACTAACTGTTTACGCGAGCCGGGGGGCAGGTTGAAGGCGGGTAGTGGGAGGGCGAGAGTGGGGCCCCCTGGTGGTAGCAACGCCAAACCGAGATCATACCATCGCCCCTGACCATATGACCGCGGTAAGGGGCTGTGTTCCTCGGCCCGACCAGCAGGAGGATCGTCATCCCTTAAAACTCCAAACAGAAATAAATACTACTAACCATAAAACGAAGGTATACGGGACTGCGAAAAAATCACCAATATTCGACCAGAAAGTGCATCGTTGTAAACCCAACTTGTCCACCTGCAGTATCACATCTGATATGCTTAATTCTGTTTTTTGCCAATTTATTGAAAAGTTAAAAAGGCTTTTTAATTAACTCAAACAGTATTAATTCAGTCATCAGTGTGTAGAAACACCGATTTATTTTAATACTAGAAATAACAAGATCCGTTATTTACATAAAAAAGTTCACGTAAATAATGACAATAACAAATAACGCTTTTAGTTTATCAAGAGTTCGTCGGGTATTCATGACCAGGAAGAAATGTCAGGACGTCACGGCCTTCGGCTGGTTCTAAACTGGAGCTTCAAAGCAGTTTCACAGTAAACACTGGCGAAAATCTATTTTAATTTAGTTAATTTAGTTACGGTTTAATATTTCAAGTTCAACGTTTTGCCAAATTAACAATCGTGACAAGTGGAACTGGTTGTGTGGCATTGATGACAATAAAATCGATTATCTAAACCTTTCACGTAAATGCCGCTCTAGACACGAGTAATTCTCGGCATCAAAGGGCACATTTATTGATCACCCGGTGCTAGACAAAAGGGCAAATCTCTGGCTAGCGGAAGAGCCGTTACATGATATACGGCGCATTGTTACTTAGACCGAGGGAATATTACGGATTAATTTAACGAAAACAATGAAGGGAAACAGTTTACGGCCGCGTTAAATATTTTCTTGGAAACATAATGATCTCCCCCGGGGTGACCCCATTGTCGGTTTGATGATGCTGTCGAAACGTCCAGCTCCCAGAGTTTACCTACATTCGGGGCGAGAGGCTAACTATACGTGAGACAAATGTTAATTCGAAGCGGATCCTACGAGATCACGTACGGGGGAGGCGATAACAAAAGCAGGAGGACGGGGGCGGGGGCGGGGGGAACGCGTAACTAGTCTCCCAAGCATCCATTATTGTTCACACCTTGGCGTATGTAATTTCCCGCCATCGGAATAACACCAAGGTGCCGGCTGTAATTAGGTTTTCAATGATACATAATGCATGCGCCGTGCCCCATAATATCGCGCCGGTCGTTAGTTTTTCAAATAGTTGCCCGCGTTTGCTCTGTACGAGGCAAAGCCGGCGACGACGGCGGTAGTATCATTTCGGAGCGCCCATTTGGTTGGGCCCGCGCGGCCGGAGTTAATGTCAACATTTAACGCGGAGAACGATTCTCACTCTGCATCCGAGAAGTCGGCCGGATATCTGGAGATAAGGGGTATTATCTGACACAGAAATACGGACGGGAAAAAGCGCGCGCAACCCTCAGGTGTTATACGGGCGCAAACGGGTCACTACTGTGAGAACGGGACAGCGCGAAAGCTCACAGACTTTCCCGCTGCTCCACAGCACAATGTCGATATTGAACGGCAGAAACCGGTCTAGCGTTCGTAGGAGCCTAGGTGGTTCCGAACCCAACCTCGCGAAAGGATTAACATAGCATTCAACAGTTAAGTAAGGATTCTTAAGAAGGAAACCATATTTTTTTGAATAAATATAAATACAAATACAGGTAATCTCTCTCTGGAGGAATCAGGTCTGTGTGCTACATCTACATGTACCTTAGTACATTAGTTTGATTTTTACCTTGAGTATTATTGCTGAGAATGTAAACCAAAGACTGCTGTACAAAAATACTAAAATTCAAACCTGTATTAAATAAAAAGAACGTGATTGCAACATAATCATGTGAGTGTGGGCATATGTGTAAAAATCCCAAAACGCCGATTGTAAAAAATGTCTAGAATTAGGAAATTACGATTGGATAACTATACGACCATCAGCGGCGTCGTTCCGGCGACGAGGAAGTGTTTTTCCTAGTAAATAAAAGATAGGTTTGTGAGCCTGAAACGTTTTGCTGGGGGGAAAAAAGTGAAAGCTCTTTTACGCTTACGTTCTCCGCGATTTGAAACGAACGAGGGTTTAATTTTCTTTAGAAACCGAATATCAATCCCGAGTGGGAAGTGTATTGGCGAGAGCCCATCTGGCATGTTTGAGATGGGGCGTGCAGATCCGAGAGTTCGCCCGGGTAATTGGCACTTCATTCCCACTTAACAGCCCCTCACAACCACCAACCTGTGCCCCCTTTTAGACATCTCCACGGTTGTACAGCACATTTCTGTGCAAACAGACCCCGCAAACTGCCACGTAGAGAGAGAGAGAGAGAGAGAGAGGGAGGTGGGTGTCTTCTCCAAACGGGTAAACAGTCGGCTAATCGCATTCGCCGGCTCAGTTCGCAATAAAGGAATTACATTTTCGGAAATAAATAATTACTTTCGTCCGCGCGTTGGCCGGCCGTGAAACTAGACAAACGTTTAGGCAAAACCGGCATCGACGTTTCGAAACCAGCAAAATAAATTCGGCCTTGACCTAATATCGCAGTACAATCGCAGTACAGTTCTCAACTGCAAATGAAAAACTGTATCTATGCATAAAAATTAAATCGCCTTTTTGATTTAAATTATTATTCATAGCACGATAACGTACGACTGAGGTTTACATGACCCAATTTTGCGACCGGGCAACAATAGGTTCAGTTTCCTCCGGCATTGCTGTGATTTGCTCAAATTCATGTGAAGTGAGAGTGAACAATGAACAATCAAACGTTAGGCCCGAAATAGGTCTACCAGCTTGGGAATTCCTGCAGAATCGACTACTGAAGCTACGTGGGAGTTATTAGTCCATGACACCGACATATCACGAGGGGTAGACAATTGTGAGGAGGTTTTAAAATTGTAAATCGACCGAGAGGAAGGAAACAAGGCCAATTCGAATTAACCAGTAGGGAAGGGGCGTTCAGTTTCCAACCAACGTCGAGAACCGCCCACTTGCTGTTGTATGAAAGGAGGTGACCCTAAAGGGACTTGTTGGTGGGGGGGGGTTTGGCATAACCTCGAAACGTCGCTGTACACATTGTATATGACTGATAAGGCCAAATTAGATGATACGGATAGATCTAACACCGTAATTAGTTTGGAATACCTGTTTGGTGTTCTGCGAGGGTTTAGAACTCCAACGGTTGCGAAATTTCGTTTGGTCTTTCGCTGGACCGGTTTCATGCAGTTCAGCCTCAGTCAGGAAAAGTGCAGCGTCAGTGCAAACAGTATCCCCAGGCGAGAATCGCCATCGTACCAACGAAAAAGCTACGTAAAAGACGGACACATTTTTTTTGGTTGATTCTCTCGTCAACGTTCGGTTGGCGCCAGTGAAAGTTTTGTTCCCAAACTGACTGGTTCTATAAAATCAAGGTCCCAACTAATTTATTTCCTCTTCATCGTGGGCTCAATCTTTTGCGTTGGTTCCTCCTTTTCGTCGATTCAAAGCACCCTATACCCGAAACCTGGCAGAGGAAACACTTTAGTCGACTCGTCCGGTCGAAAAACCTTCTTGCAAATTCTTCGGACTCAATGGAATTATTTTATTATTTCTGTCATTGGTGGCATTTGTGAAAGTTACAAACTCGTTGGAATAAGGAAACTATATTTATAATAGATAATTATGCGGCGAACATGTGCGAAACGGGTACAAGCGTCTGAAATAGCGTCGCTGTGACCGGAGCTCGGGGCGGCCACGTGCAATTAGACACATCTCGCCTATCTCCAGATGAAAATTTACAGGATGTAAATTCACGTGTCCCCTCCCACAACAAGCCTTTCTCTCGGGGACCTTTCGGGAAGTGGGACGCCATCGCACATCCGAGTTTAACTCAACCCGACTTAATCCTGTTGCCGATTCACGGGCGATTAATACAAATTCGAATGATCGGAATTGCAGACCGACCATTGCCAAACGCAGCGAGCCTATATTCGTAAATCCTATAGCGAACGGCCAAAATGTTTGGTCACGAACCGCGAACGCACTCGGAGTTCAAAAATCGGCTCTTATTCACCGATTACATTAAAATTTGGGAACGTATAAAAACACCGATATGACAAATGTAGTGTATGATATGATAAATATGACACTTTCTAATAAAATGATGCTACAAACGAGTTTTATTATCATATTCGCTACAAGAAAATGGTATGGAAGAAAGATGTCAAAGAGCACTACAGCATTCTACAAATTTAAAAAATGGAGACTCGCGCGTACAACCTGTTTATTCCGACCTATCTATGTGCTCATAATTCTAAGTTCTGAAAGCTACTTGGGTTATAATAATAGAATAAAAACTTATAGCGCATACTGTCACTTTTACTTGCAATACGTGCGGCATACAAGAAAATAAATCAGAATGTTAATAAGCTACGGGAGCCTATGTAATACCCGTATGCCGTAGAGCCGAAACGATAATTACATTTGAAAAAGATATATATGTTAATAGAGGAAGCCTTTTGATGTTTATACTAGATACGGATAGACCCTTTTAGAGTGTCAATTAAGAGAATTTAATTTTGAAATATGGAATCCCGAGGGACACCTCAAATCGGCGAAAACCCAAACAGTTCATTAACCTGTCATTTTGAGGGAAATAAACGGGGAATTTAAAGATTAAAAAGGCAAAGGGGGGGGGTAAATGGGCGGCTGGCTGTTTATGCCTGGCCTCAGGTTTGACCCTAATTGAGAAAGTGTTTCTCGGGAAAGAAGCCCCAGCTCTCCGCTCCTCCCTTATTTATCGGTGCCTGTATTTTACCGGAATTGCCTGCACCCTTGCCGGCCCGCCCCCGCCGACTATAGAAGGCCCTCACTGACCGTCCATCGAATTACCAAACCGCTTCCACCGACTATATAACCCACCTTCAAGCATGATGTCTTCCATAAACAATCGATTATGCTCCAGAAATCAAGTATGGATTTGCTCCAGTAATAAATAACACTCGAAAACTCTGGAGTGAAATTTTTGGAAAATGGAGAGCGGATATTTTTAACAAGCTGCCTGATATACTGACTGCGAATCTGGCTTAAATTGTCACACAAGATGGTTGATGGAAGATACTTGGAAGATACGATATTATTATATCTGATATTTTTCGAGTCTGTGGCCAATATTTTTAAAAAATATATGCAACGTTATTTTCAAAGTACAAGCGCTGTTTTCAAATAGTGTGTACGATAGAATATTGTTGGCTTAACAGAAAACCTGCAAGCAATTTTAAAATACAAATTAATTATGGTGTAACCGCACCGAATCGCGAAACCAAAACGCTAAGGGACACAAATTCGTAAAGAATACGTTTCTCGCTCCTCCTCGTTCATTTCGGAAAGGATAATTTAAGGGCCGAATGAAAATTTCACATGAGCACCGTGTAATTTCTGCGCCACAGCCCCCACCCAGCCAAGGGGCCGCCAGTTATATATTCCTAGACAGTTGTGTAATGGGCTCCTAAATGGAAATCACCGAAAAGCGGGTTCGGAAAGCGATTTAAAATTCAGTAGCGGAGCTATTAGAGCCCCCCAATTACGTTAAACTGGTTTGCAGTGCAATTTGCGGACCTTTCGAAACGTGGAATAAAAAAAATCGGCTACTCGATTCCGGAGAGACACGTACAAATATTACGTCCAACGGTCAGCTTGACTTCATTAGACCTCGTTCGGGTAGAGCTAATTAAAACAACACTGTATTGTCTATTCATCACTATTATTTATAGCTGAACTTAAGAATGAACATTATCATTTCTAGACCTATGCTCCGTAAACAGGTTGCTTCCAAATTTGATATTTAATACCATTTAAACTGCCTACAGAAACACATTATATATCACACGGACTAAATAGTAATGCAGCCTATTGTGAATCTTACGTACTCTAGTTGTAACACTATTTAACACCCTCGGTCACATTTAATATACCAAATTGTGCGCAACTGAATCATAAGGAGTTTTCAGGAGTCGTACTAAGTAAACAGTTTTAAACCCGAAGAGTTGGCGCGAATATAACAAAAAATAAACAGTCATACAATACTGAGTAGTAAATAAATTGCCAGACAGGCGAAATATATATGTTTTGATGCAAAATCATTTTACACCGGTCAACACTTTCATCCGACAAAATTATCGGCTGTTTTAACGTCAATGTAATTTCAGCTGTGTAAAACGTCAGTGGTAACCGCGCAGCTGGGGCCTATACAAAGTGAGTCACATTAAAGCGAGTAGCCGCTGCGGCTTTAGTGCCTCTTCTATTTTGCAACGTCGGCAGAAATAGGATATGCGTCGTCCAGTCCAACAGTGAAGCCTGTGTGTTCACAGAACATCAGTGACGGAACCTTTCCGTTTCACCATGAAACACCAGTGCGTGTACAACACAGTTCTAAAAATGTCGCACACTGACCCACAATTGGAGTGGAATAGATAAAATAATAATATTTCCGACCGACGTCCGATAAATTACTAACGTCCTAAATGCTGTATTACAAACGACTATGACCGAAAACGACAATAAAAATAAAATATCATCAATTAATTGCTTATTTAAGAAGTATAATTTAGTGGCCTAACTTCGGTCTGAGATACGGCTTCTCTCTTACTCTGGGTCCATATGCAGTATAATTATAACATACTGTCGTAACTATATAGTGACAACGAAGGAAGCATCCTTAATCCACGATGGGATGTGGAGCATGGCACAAATGATATTCCGAGCCTCTTTCGTACTGAACAAATACTTCATTCTTGTATTTATATTCTGTACTTCATTATCTTTTCTTGGTGGCTTTGTGAAGCTATTGCTCTCAATACTGCCTGGCGACTGGCTCCTTTAACGTTACATTCTGAGCGAAACTTTGTTAGGAAAATTTAGCCTATTCCCTTTTCGAGCCCGCCTCGTACCCAACAAAAACCTTCTTTCTTGCATTGTATATAACGGGGAAAGCCTGATATATGGGACAAAACCTACGTTTGGTCTGTTCAAAGTCGAAAAGGGACAACGCACAAGGGGATAGCGGGTCGGAGTGAAAATAGTGAAAGTGGAACTGGTCCCGAACTATCTCCCACTCAAGTCCCAACATGGGGCGTCGCGTCGTTCAAGACCCGCCCGAAATCCGAGTACCGCCACCGCCCATAGCAATCCTACTGAACACAGGTACTAAATCTTCGGAATTGCGTAGATCTACTCTTCCCCCTTTTGCTTGGAATCTGGGTTAAATCCTCCCGAGTAATTCTAGTTTTACCCCCCGCACGAAGAAGGGGACTGTGTTGCGAAAGGTCATGGACCGTAAGAGACGTTTCATTCCCCCCGACGCACTGGATGACCGTGACCTAACTTAATGATACCATTGAGTTTTATTCTCCCGTAAAGTATTTTTATCATTAAAAAAATAGGGATTTTTCGCTCCGCAAAATTTCCGATTCGTACAAATGCTTGTGGAAAGTACAACTAGGACAACTGGACGATTTATAAAGGCTGCCAGAGGCTTGTATGGCAACTAGATAGAATAAACTACCTTTCTACAAGATAATTAATAATTATCCCTACTTGAAATGAAAAATGAATTCACGATGCATTTTATAAGCATACAAAGATTAAATTATTACTAACTTAAATTAAAATCAGGTTTGGGCGTACTAAACGCAAAAGAAGAACATGTAAATCACGGAGTTCTAGTTTATTCAAATTAGCTAAAGAAGTTTTTTTTATCTCGTATTTCTATAAATTGAGAATAAATTCAAATTTGAATTAATTTAACCGAATAGCATATACGATCTTCAGTTTCTTTTGCATCTGCATATATATATGTAGTACTGAAAAAAATATTTATTACTGTGAATTGAGCAACATTTGTCAGCAAAAATGAATCCGAGTGAAAACTTACTCGTCGAAATTGGATTAGACGAAAGTTTCAACCCGTATTTGAAAATAAGATCGCTATTTCAGTAGTTTTGAATAGAAAACGACCGGAAAATAAACTGATTATTCGTAAAAGCTAGGACAAAAAAAAGAGACCCACTAAATGTCTAATGCAGGTATATTCTCAGGCAACCAGATAGAATCGATATCCAACCTTCACTGAGAGCGTACGCACATTTCAAAATGCCTAAAACTAACATTCATTGATTAATCGTTGTTGCTTCAGTAATAGACACAATGAACGACTGTTGCCCAATATTGAGATTGTTAGTTCACGTGGAGCAGTGCTAACTACAACGAACGAAATAAGTTTCGGATACACTAGAGTAGACATGGCAGTTAAGATAGTTTACCAAGATATCGCAGCTTCATTTCTGACATTTTTAACGCATTAATAACCAAGATGAAAGCTATATAACCAGCAATTTGCCCAATTACCAGAACCTGTAGGCAGAGTTTGGCAGTGGCCGATCATAACTTCTTATTCCATTCCTGTTTACCCGTCTGATTGGTAATGGAGGACACCGTTCAGATGAGAGGACGAAGTTTTCCCCAATTGGCCATAACCGAGTCAAAGGCCTTAAGACTACGAATATCGAGTCCAAGTTTCGAACAACAGTTTGGAAATTTTGTAAAGCAACTAGCCGGATGGACATAAAAACAGGCATAACTTCCAACCAATGGGTTGGTGAAATGGATTTTCGAATCTCTGTCCGGTCAGTATAACTTCAACGGTCGGAGGAATACTAAGAAATCAAGAACTTACAGGACTTTTCCTTATCAAGGAAGTTTATGAAATATCAATTTTTGATTTTATTCATTTTTTACACACGGAAATTCATTCTGCCGACATAAAATACGAGGTTACACGTGGTGACAGTGTTTAGAAGCCGTTTATTTTTCCAGAAATTCAATTGGTAGTTGGCCAGTCTACAGGAAACGCCCAATCAATCGTCATAATCGTAAATTAAACTGAAGGAGCTCGACGATAAGATATTTCTCGAGGGTAAATCGAAACGCAGGTCTTTGGGCGAGAATCACTCCGGTAGTGTTTAATATTTACATATTGCATGACTCGACACACTTTCTACTAATAAATCACATCCTGCCGATTATTAATGAAGAGTAGTCCTTATTTTTTTTTCTAGAGTTGTATTTCTTCATTCCATTGACGATGTTGGTTCCTTAACGCGTAGCCATTCAGTAATCTTAGTATATTTCAAACAACAAGCCCAAAATGGTTCTAATGAATTTCTCTGTGAAATAACAGGTGTACATATTATTAAAAATTAATGTTAAACTCTGATATGTCATAGAACTGTACTACTAGGTTTGTACGACCTCCAACTATAATGGCCATGATTACATAACAATAGGGAGAATGGAAGTGTCGAGAACCGTTTCAAGTTCAATTCTGAAACTACTTATCTCCACGTATCATAAAAATTACCGAGGAACTCCAGCTTTTCTCGGGCTATTAGACTAACGGTCGGAAACAAAAATAAACGGTTCAAGAATAAATCTTAAATAAAGGTGGGGGGAATAAAAGGGAAACAATGAAAGTCGAATGATTTAAATCAAGGATAACGATACGAGAAGTGCACACGCCAACGCCCCGGACCAATTATAAATGCATGGGGACCTGCTGTTTTCTGCCCACAGGAAGCAGCAACGACGTCCCTCGTGTCGAATTCAGCCTATAAAATGACAATGCCAAACGTTGCGGCCTTGCCAAATAATTCCTTACGACAACCAACGAGACACCCAGAATAGTAATATATTCTGTATACTTAATGGAACATTGTGCGCTAACATTAATAACGCTCGCGCTGAGAATATTATCGCCCGATTATTTATTTATTCTAATACATTTCAACCGGAATCCAAAACAATGGGACCTGGCTCAATCTGCAGAATGCGCTATTAGTAACCATGTAAATTAGCCATATCTTATATCCTTTAATAAATACAACAATAAACAAATTGCTCGGTCCGTTAGATTCTTATTTTTAATTTTTATCTTATTTTCAAATATTTATACGAATACTGAGAATTGCGTTAACAGTGATACAGGGCCTTGTGAAACATCTCCTACGTAATTTAAAGATCGTGTCAGCAAGATGTATGCTTCTTAAGCGCATCATAGATGAATGAATAACCGCTTATAAGACTTGTCAAAACTCTAAACATGTTTAGGATTTATTGTCCGTTTTTCAAAGAACTCTCCTGTCCACCCCGCGGACAAAGTTTCTACCTTAATTCCCACACAATTTATGTCCGCGGGCTGTGTGAAATATTTGCGTATATAACCCCCGGCTCTCGCCGTATAAGAAATTGTTCATTCGCTTGATGTATTCGCAAATCTGCGTGTTTATCTGGCACATGTAGTGTCGTCGACACTGCGTAAAAACTAAAGTAACGCACAAGGGATTATTAACTTACACTTAAATACACGGGTTTACATCCGTTAACTTTTTCTTTTCTTTTTTTCTTTAAACCGCTCGTAAATATCCCGCGCTCAATAATCTGAAAGTAAACGAGGGGAAAAAAAGACAGTTGCGAAAACGAAACTCCGCGTTTCGAAATTCGGCCCGAATGCGAAAATAAAAAAGATTCTCTGAACTGAAATTACCACGATTGGGGAACACAAAACGGCAATAGGATTTCGCATGTAATGGAGCGGATTGAACTCTGACAATGGCTTATTCTAATGCAGTAATACTTGTTCAAATATTTCTTGGATATGGCGCAATAAAGATTCTTATATTCTGAAGTAATTATCGCGAGTACACAATAAAATAAATAAACGTTACGCCCAAAAGAACCCAAATGTTATACAGTATGCTAACACAGCTGTGGACAACTTTCATCCCTGACTTTATAAAATGTATTTATGCCGGGATTAAAAGTTGAGGGTGATATTCCTCCCATTTTGGGGGTGAAAAGCTACCTCCGGTGCGGATTTAAAATGCGGACAGAAGGCCGCGAACACACAATTGAAAAGTGTACTCCCCAGTGTTTACACGCGGGCACCCAGGGCACGTCCATTTCCGAGTCCACACGTGTCTTTTCTATATGCAAATGTGCCGCCCCCGCCCCCGTCCCCGGTATATCTCCTAGGGGCGGCATTTCCCGAAGGCCTTCCGAGGGCTTCTGCCGATCCTGTCTGAGGAGTCCGAGCCGCGCGCCTACTTACGCCCACTCGTACCCCGACCATCTGCTGTTCGGGCGCCTCTACGGTATAACTCTAACGAGTAGATAAGTTTAGAAGCCACAATCTCTCTTAATTTTAAGGATCTTTTGTCTCGCCCTGAGTTACGGCCAAGTCGAGACCCGTTTATCACGCCGTTACTAGACGTATCTCCCGCCTGAGTTTATTTGTGAAACACTGTCCACAATTAGTTATCTAAATTTATCACGAAACATGTACACTGTATATACATAAATAAGAAATAGTGTTATCTATGAACGCAATTTAATAAATCGATTTTATTCGATGGATTTATTTATAAACAGTCACTGTTTCGTCAGTCTTGCGACAGAATGCTTCATCGGGTTTTACTAATTTACTGACGTAATGATACAGAAGCCGAAACCGTTCTAGAAGAAGACTGTCCCAACTATGGGCCCTAACCCGAATGATAATCGGCCGGTAAGAATTCATAAATAAAACTAAGGTTCTACGAAAGAATTATATTAGAAGCCTTCGCACACCGCCTTGTAAATAACTTATATCCACGTTAATAATTGCCACTGCACTTCGGCGGCCTGCAGCCAAACCGATTAATCGAAAATTAACAGTTTGATTCGTCCTTTAAATTTTTCTCGCGCGTTTAAGTTATTACCGAAGCGCAAGACTCGTTTACGTTGCGGAAAGCTTTGCGCCGTGGCCGACCTTGGTTTTGGCGAGATCTTTCAAGGTATAATTCAATGCAAATGGATACCAACCATTGTCCTTTCCCCTCCCACGTTCCGGATCACCGAGTTCACAGTTTAACAATTCTTTTCGCTTAAATTCACTCGCGCCCATTTATTCATTAAGGTTCATCTATTTCGCAGCCGTTTGCACTGGGTTGGCAAGAACAATGGCGTAAGAATTTTGCCATAACATCACTTCTGTGAGATGCAACACCGACGTAGAATGAACAGATAAATTGTCGAGTCAAACACGTCTCATGTGACGTCCGATCAAATGTTGATTTATTTTTTATCTGGAATCAGCCGGAACAAATAACTCGAGTCAATGTTGTTGTCCCGAAGATATGAGGGGTGTTTAAATACATTTCGTTCAAATACAATACCGTTAATATCTACTGCTCTGCTGAATAACTAAGCCGGTTGAATACGATCATGCCATCTACAGGTATCGTTCACACACAGCAGGCCCTGAAACCACTACCCTATATGGGTCTTTGGATACGCCCTAAGTGAAGTAGGAAACATATATTGTAAAACTTGTAAATAAATTATTCCTATTTACAACAAGGCAGTACGTGCAATGCCTCCATATATGTCTTAATGTTTAATAATAAATAGATCCTCTGAGCCTACAGTAAATTACGAATTCTGATTGATCTTTTATTAGTACTTCAGTGTTTTATTAATTCATAGAATATCCTGTTTCTTTAAGGCACCATTCAGCAACGTAATGTGTTTCGCGTTTCTTTCATTGAAACTTCCCCTAATTCAGACATGAATCGTTATATCTTAATTCCAATCGTGGGCCTTCACGTCCCGGAACCGTCGTTATCGTCTCACGTACAATCGCGTACAACGCCGATGAAATTATGTGTTTATATATATATTATACAAAAGTAGGTTTCAAATTACAAACATTCTTCTCGGTGAAAGGTCAGAAAAGTATTCAGGGCGGGAGCGGGCATCGAAGTTTGAATTAACGCCGCCGCAATCTCCGGGCCCCGTTTGAACCCGGATGAATGTTATCTCGGCTTATCAATTTTTATTGGATGAGAACAAAAAGGAAGGAGGGCTAAAGAGCGATCCACGGAAGGGATAAAGTGCGAGGAGGAGGGGAATGACGAACGCTAAACACTAAACGGGAACAAAGCCTTCAGTTTTTGTAAAGAACCCTCCCTCCTCTTCTTTTCAGAACAGAACGAATGACATTCCTTTCCCAAAGACAAAGATCTCAATCAAACTTAAGACAGGATTTATCTGACATCGCGACGGACAATCCAACGATATTCTGACTAGTTATGCAAATAATACTGCTTCTCAATTTAAGGCATTTATATGCTGATCAATTACGAAATGTTTATTACATATGGCAATACTGTATCGGCAATCTGTGTTCATGTTCCGTATTTAGTGATTCTAAATAAAAAAAAATACAAGTAAGAATCTTATACCGAGTATAATATACCATATCCTAATTATTTTATTTCAGTAGGTAAGTGTGAAATATCACATGATTGATGATTGTCTTTTTCAAAAGGGGTTTCTGATGATTCTGAAGCCGCCCACACTGAATGCTTGCCCTAAATTAATCACAAGATCTGACTTTCTGCCGGAGATCGATCCCGCTGTCGTGCACGGGACGGAAATTGAAGTCGTCCAACGTCCTAATCGCGGCCAAATTAACCGGCCGGCCGGAGATTCGGTCGAGTGGCAGCTACACGAACACAAACACAAACACCAACACGAACACGAGTGTGGCGACACAGACTGTGGTCCAACCGCAAATTAAACCGGGCCCGTCATAAACAGTCGCACCGATTAGGCCTGTTTGGGCGCGAAAAAGGAATGTTTACAATTGCATGTCGTAAAAACAATAATTTGAAGATAATAACCTGTCGTACGGAGGCGGCTATGTCTCACTGCCGCACAAGCCTATACAGCCAGACGTTAATGTACCTTTACTACATACTATTTAAATCCAATATTAATATAACTCGCGAATTTATAATTCGTGTCCCTTATTTTATTTATTACCCTTCAGAAAATCGTCGGTGTAATCTTAACAAAGACCGATTAATTAGGGGTGCTGTAGCGGAGCCGGCCTTGCAACAGCCCCCCACGCGTACTGCATTCTGTGGGCACTGGAATGCTATTGTGCAGAAATAGATAATATATGCCGGTCACAATGTTCTATACTATCCTTAAATCACACTAATTTCTACACATATCTACCTACTCTTTTTATGTATTTTTTCAAGAACGCCGATAATTAGTGTGATGTCCTATGCCAGCTGCAGTAATATCCAGCTTAGGATAAAAGTTCCGATTGTAATATTCTCGGTGGAATTGTAATGGTGGACTGTTTTGCCACCAGGCGATGGGATTGCGCAAATAATCCTACACTTTTCCTCTCTATTTATCTACAAACTACTAAATAATGACATGCATAGTTTTACTTTTTGTTTTTGTGATTGCTTCCCCTCCTCTCGAAATATTTCCAGAGCGACACGACTTGTCACGTAAGTCCGCACTCGTTTTGTTGCGGGAAGAAAAATTGTCCCAGTTGGGCTTACCTGCAACAAAAATAAAGAGAGAACAAATATTATTTTATTCGTTTTTCGTGTTGGGGGGGAGGAGGAGGGAGAAAACAAAAACACGTTGGACAAAGAAACGAGGAATGGGCAAACAGCTGGGAGGAGGAGGAGGAGGAGGACAAATAGGTGTGACATAACGCCCGATGATAACGTCCGAACGACGCCCACTAAAGTAAACTCTTTCCGGCTCTAATTTTAATGCCTCTCGACGTTTATTTAAACAAACAAAATGAACATTCCACATGAACAGTTATACAGTGTCCCGATTAAAAGAATCATTAGAATGTATGTATATCGCAAACAGCTTTCACCGTTAGCTTAATTACGATCAAATATACACGGAGCTTATAGTAAAAGTGTTTCTTTAATTTCTTCTATAAATTTTGTTGGCTTCCTGTTTATTAGAAAGGATGTGCGTTTCGTATATTCGATATTCATTTTAAGTAGATATGGAAAAAATATACTCCCGACGCCCCGAACGTTCCTTTACAGACGTGGCCACGTGATTTAGGCTACCAGAGAAGTAAATTGCTGGTGCTCCATGAACATGAATGTCACTGACACTAGTGGTAATATAACAATCTTGATACAGGGCAAGAACACTTAATAATAAATAATGCAATAAATATCTACATGTTTATATATAAAATTAATCCGATGGGAGGTTTTTTTAATCGCTGGATTCCTATGGAATGGATATAAAATGGATGATCTCTTAGATCTCCATGCGTCCTAGTTCTACGAAAGGTCATCCGTCCTTGCGTTATCTTCTCATCATTCGTAATAAGCAGAACGCAGGGTTTTCTCGGTATAACTAGTTGGAATTCCGGAATATTTTCGAACGTTTCACGGAGAGAGCGGCACTGTGTATCGGGAGAGATAAGAGAGCTGTCTATTTACCCCTCTCCCCAGGGCTCGATTATTAGGCCCGGTGGACTGTTTACCTGTACGAATAAGTATATATTCGGTGGCGGTGAGCTCGGAGGCGGGCTCACGTCAAGGAGTCCTCGCAGGACGGACGGTTGTGTTTGTTCAACCGGGCCCGGGGGTAGCTCTCCCTCGGTCGGCGTAAACCGATATCTGTAGTTCTCCCCAGCGTGCTTTTAACGCTCCGTCCCATCCTCCCCGTATCTTCTTCTCTCCGATCCCATTTCCCAGCCAGTTCAAACAACAAAGCCGGTGGGGAGAGGGAGGGAAGGGGAAAAAATCGAATATGCGAATATGCTTGGAAAGCATCCAGACCACAAGATAGGACTTCTGACTTTGAGGTACATTTTTGTGGAAAATTGTCCGTCGGTTATTCATTAATATTTTATTTATTGTTAGCTCTGCACTAAGGTATTACCAGTCCCCGATTGTATGTGTATGAAACTTCTGTCTTTCGTTTTAATATATATGTATGCGCCCATGACGCGTCCGTATGTGAGAGACTTGGATGGCAACGCTCCCTGGTAGCCATCACCAAAAATTTAACCGGCCATAATCGAACTTCGATCACCGTATCGGACTCGCATATCGGCCCAACAGCGATATATAAGAAATGGAGTAAAGTGGAAGAATATCTACGCAAGGTGGAATGAATTGAAGTAAATAACTAAGTCGCTAATGCAATAAAGCTGTATTGTCCTATTTGCGACGTAGAAGATATAAACATTACAATTACAATTCATTCAACTTTTTAGCTTATATGTACTGACTAATCACCCTAAATTTCTAACGAAATGCAACTGACAATGACTAAGAGTCGTTACCATTCTAGCTTATTAGGTCCAAATAATGGGGGAGGGGAGGCCAAACAATATCACAACTAGTGATATAGACCCCCAGATTCGCTACTCTAAACTTTGATTTATAAATACTTTATTATTTTTTTATAATGCACCGCTCACAACATATACAAATCTATACAAATGTTAGCAAATAAATGCATACCGGCTGGAGGTAAAAATTAACTCGGCTCGTTACAAGTCTCAAGCGCCCAGGGACCTGTACAACACCAACGAGCCTACAAATCTCCCGACACGAAGTGGAGCGATGCGTTATCACCGCGAAAGCTCTCTCGCTTCGAAAAGGCCTTCAAAGATATGTATCTCGTACGGCCGAAGCGCAGAAAAATAGACACCGGATCAACATTTCACGATAAGCAAATAACGGGGTAATTAGCGCTGAGACCGGTCTGTTGTCGAGGAAGGCGCCGGCCGACTGGAGTGTTGTATACCGTAAACGTTTCAAGGACTCAATCGCTAAGCTCTACAAAAGGACTTAATGCGTAAAAGTTCCACGGCCTCCTTTGTCATTTCTTAGACCGTCTGTCGGCCGGTTTCATCACAGGGGGGCGGCGCGGCGACTCTCAGCTCTGCCCGACCAATTAAAATACCAAAAAGGTTCGCCGTTTCCGTATTTTATCTCAGGGTCGGGCTTAATTATGTGAGAACTAGTTCGGTGCGAGCATTGTTGTTTAGCGCCGACCTTTCAGGCCGAACCGGGGCTACCGGCTTACGCCGAACGGAAATGGAACAGAAAAGAAGTTCATTTAAATAAACAACACGACATTCTTGATTATTATGTCAGAATTCAAATTTGCATATTCCATTACAAAGGATGATATATTTACATTTGCACATGTTGACTGTTGAATTTGCACATTGTTTGGTCCGTCTTTTAATTGAAATCCCAGAGTTTAACATACAGAGTGTGACATTGGGAAAAATATTATTTTTTTTTGACGTCATACACTTGAATATCCTGTCGGAAATTTGAGCCCCATAACAAGGTATTCAGGAGTTGAGAAACCCTCCATGGAAGTCATAAATCGGAATTGATCAGGGGTCCCTAATATTCTAGTCCTGTCCCCTTAAATCTTCAATCGGTCGTTTACCAATGGGATGATGTTTGTACCAGAACTCTTGCAAATCATTATTGTCACCGTTCGTTAAAATTTCAATATGGTTAATCAAGGGATTGAAAGAACCATTTGATATGAAAAGTCATTTCAGTGGTTACAATTAAGGAAAGAATACGTTAATTACTAGAAAGTTGGAAATCAAAACAGTTGGCAAGGAAAACATCTGTTTTCCGTTTCCTCCCACTGCGATTTTATAAATCGCCTAAGATCTCGAGTTTACTTTATGATTTAATAATTTACAATACGTACAAAGATATTTGAATTCCGTACGACTCTTGACACGAACAGCGCATTATTTTCCATGTCTGCAATACAATGAATATTATACTGCGAGAATACCCGGATGCGTTGAGCGGTGTGTGCACCTCTGTAGTCCCAGGATCCCATTATTACGGCATGAGAAAAACAACGGTGCAATGCAAAACGGCCTCGATTCACGCGATCCGCTCACGAAGAAATTTACAAAGTTCATACGTTATCCGCACCGTAATTGTACAACCCCCCAGCAACACACTGATTGGGCTTGTTTTCAGCTTCGGAGGAAGCGTTCTTCCGTTTTAATTGACGTTACGCGACTCGAATATTAAATACTTCGCTAAAAAAAAAAAAATAATTGTTGAAGATGATGTCGGCCCGGGTCAGAATCTTGATCTCGATCCGAAAGATTATCGAGAACCGGATACGGAAGCGATGACAATTCGGTTAAACTCCGAACCACGATAAAAATACTCAATGCTCGAATCGGATATTGAATCATCATCTATCGATCATAGGCCAAGAAGGATGATGAGGTCGGACGATGGATAAAAAAAATTGAGTTACATCACCTCGAGAGCGTATTTACAATGGGTGATATCACGAAAATGGTAGTTGGAAAATCGGCCCTTCAAATACTGCAGTGGCCATCACCTAACCGGATACGGTTATTTCCTTGCTAAGTTGTATTGTGAATTTTAAAAAATTGAGTATTTCGGAGTTAGCGATCGGTGGATATAAGATGGAATCGTTCGACTTCACCAAAATCGACTGCAGGGAATTTTCGGACCAACGCCAGCATCAGGAATATTGAAGAGGTCCTATTGACAACAGGCATCAACATCGTCAATCACGAGTACAATTTTGTCGAGCCGATAACAAGTATTCGCACTCAAAAAAATATGGACGAATACGTGGAAGCGCTAAATGGGAAAATAAGAGGTAATGGGCGATACAAAGGAAATATTATGGCTTAACGCCTAGCTCAATTCTGCTAAAACATCCCGAAAGTTTCATTTTATAAACATTTAAGTTAAGTGCGACAAAATCTAAACCTTTGTTTCATTACGAACTAACAACCCGAGTATAAGTGCGTAGGAATACAAGGATATTAGTTAATCTAGCTACTGGAAATAATCAGATCAAATCCCTCCATCTATGGAATAACATACATAAAATAAACTGATATATTAATAGACAATGAACAGCCGGTTTTATTTAATAATATTTCTCGTCATAACAGTCACTTTAAAAACTGTGGCTACCATTTTAAGGTTGAACTAAACTAGTATGACTAATACAGATTAAAAGTTGTTAATTGACATTGATTGTGACCGTTCGTACTGTATTTTTTATATTGTGGGCGGTAAGCTCCGTGCTCGGGGGAAAAAATCTCTACGTGCCACAGTCGCGGATGCAATCCGCAATCGATGAGATGTTCTTTGAGCTTGACATTTGGGGGATCTGTCGATAAGGGCCGATTTATAGGGCCACCGAGCTGCATCAATCGAGACGTACCATCGCCCCAGCGTCCGTTTCCTCCCCCGCAATAATCATCGCGTCAAACCGTCGATATGCCGACTGGCGGCCTAAAATCGCGTAGGAACTCCCGACAGAGCGATTGTTCCCGGCGTTTAATCTCAAGCACAAAAGACCTATCTCCATCTGGGGCCCGATGTCGACCCGAGATAAAGCCGGCCCCGGTAAGCCCCGTGTTACATTGTACCGCCAGTTCACCGGCGCCGGTAATTGGCGGAACCTGCCCGAGGAGCGGGTTTACATGGCAGCCATCGTGATACGCGTGAATTGTTGACATTTACTAGTTTGTTATAAATTCAGAAAAGAAATTCGAATTTACATTGTTACCGAGGCCATTTCCTTCTGACTCATTTCACAAAATAACTACTTCTATCTGTTCCCGGAGTACAGAACGACACCTATTACTTACACCCTACTTAAAACCAACATATAACGCTTTGTAATAATATATATTATGACAACGATTGTGTTATAAATACAAAAGAAACAGATGCATCTAGCATCCTGTCGGCACTATCATTACACTGCTCTAGAGGTTACGTCCGGTTTTCGAAATTCTTAAGAAGAATTTCGTCTGTGATCGTCACAACGGAAGTGCCAAAACGATACTTCGTTGATACCTCAACGAGCTAAACACAAAACGACACAAAAAAAGAATGTTGGAAATACCGCAAAATGGGCAAGCTACCATTCTAAAATTGGAATTCAAAATTCTTCGATGTTTTTTAAAGAATAACCCGTTTTTTAAATAACAATGCTTGGGTAACTGATCCGGAATAATGCTATATTGAATATTCCAAATATATTTTTTTTGTTTTAAAATGGGATTAAAGGGCCGGATTTAAAGCCGATCCCCTCCTCCATTCTCTTGTTTTAAAGCCCAAAGAAGTGATTTCGGCACGAATATAGACCAATTTTAGGTTCTCTCCTAATATCCGCTCAACCAAAAATATTACCACAAACACACAATGGAGTCAAATGATCGGCCATGATAAAAGGCAAAGTTGTAAACTTGCGCATCAGAAATATTAATAAAAAAAGAATTAATATCATTCAAGGGATTAGTATATGAAATTAATTTGATAATCGGAAATGTTATATTTAAAAATCTGGGTGGAGAACATATTTGAATGAAAAGGAAAGAGAGAGAAAAGCGCTCTATTATAAATTCCCATAAATATTAAACAATCAAAACCTAAATATAAAAACAGTTACTGGTAATGGTTAATTACCGTTTGTAATATGAGTTAGATTATAGTCTCTTTGCAAGATATACATTCAATACATCACTATATAAATTTATGCCTTAGTCTTAACATATTTATCACGCTGATTTGCAACGTGCGAAACGTGTGCGGCTCATATTCTAGCCTAATCGCTAGTTGTATATCAACTGTTTCTGATTATATAAGATAGTACCCGATTTGGACAAAATGCCACAATAAAATATCTTGTAGATTTAGTATTTTATGTAGTTTTGTTATGTTTTGTGACAGGAAGGCGCCCAGTTAAGAACACACTTTTATTTCATTTCTAAGCCAGCCACGTATTCAGCGATGGCGTTACGCAGCGAGTGGTGAAAATCATATCTAAGATAATTTCATTTATACGCTGTCTTCAGGCACCCACCGGGTACATGTTTTATAGGAGTACATTTGCTCGCTCGTGGAACAATGCCTCATTATCCGTAGGAAATAACTGCATTAAACTCCAGCGGGTTTAACAGCGGCAGTAAATTCAGCCGGTAAAGGTTGCCAGGAGAAAATAGAAAAAACCCCGGCGCTTATCTCTAACCGCTCATTTAAACGGAAATAATGGACAGGTTTGTTTTTATACATCCGACTGTGTTTATTCGATATCTATGATATTTATTCGATCTGAGTTGAACGTTTTATGTTTTTTTTCATTTATTATCCTCCGCCGGCGTCAGATGCCCTAATAAATCTCCCCCGCCGTAAAGGGCAAAATTATGTCCTTCATTATTTTGTTCGTAACTATTTATTTCGCGGAAATGTGGATTCCATCGCCATATGTGCCGTCTTCGACTTGTTACAGAGAGAAACAACACTGTAAATATTATTTTTCAGTCCATATTAAAATGTAAAAATGCACTTGTAGGCGTCCACTACTAGACCGGAGGTGGGCAGAATATTTTTCCACCACGCCCTTACTTATATTTAGAAATTAGGAGCGGCCGCTAATTTGTTTTTTTTCCCCAGTTCACCACCTCCTCATTTGTTTGCCATTGTACTCGTATCAAGCCTGCGTACTAATCTCGTTTAATTATTTCTAAATATACACGATTTCTTAAGGCGAAAAGTATTATACTTTCTTAAACATAAAGCTCAAAACTCCTGGGCATCCTGTATTATTAATAATTTTATTGTACAGTCTTGTTCTAATTGCACGCGACAGAAAAAAAGGATACAAAATCTGTAGTATATCTTTGGAAGTATTCCAAACCCAAATGTCTGGGCTCATTCTCTCTTCTGATTGGCATGTGTGAAAGTTTTGCTCTCAATGTTGCCTGGCGGTATTTACTTCCGAACTAATTTGATTCCTGTTCTTGCTGTCGGTTCCCCCCCCCGCGAAATTTTAATCCTCGTTTCCTAGTACCCTACCCCAGTCCGAGTGGTATCTTAAAATTAACGCAGCCACAAGAATGAATAAATGAATGAATGAATGAATGTCGCGTCATCTTGCGATTCGTTGTTTCACTATGCCCCGAGGACGGCGTAGCAACGCGAAGCGTCGTCGCTTCTCGGAAACGCTTCCGTCACGGCTATTTTTCGATCGGGCACCGAAATTCTTCGAGCGAATTCGGATTTCGGCGAAATCGTAAAACCGACAGGGCGCTCGGTTTTATTCATGAGCGGGGTGGCGCGGTGTGCGCCCGCTGTTGTTTCACAACCGAGTGAAGCAACGCCTCCGCCCGCCCAATGCAAATTCAGAGACGGCCTTAATACAGGAATAGGAGGCCCCCCTCCCCCATTCTATATTTAGACACCGCCCGCCACCACCAGGTATACCCGGTCCACTGTTTCTGTTGTACAAACGGCGACGAATATTAACGAATCGTCGGGAATTTGAAATGAGTGAAATCGATCGACCGCTCGGAATGAGAGAGACCCCCGGGGACCCACCTACAAATTTAATATTTGACCGAAGTTAGAGTTTCACACGGGCAGATCGTATAATTACGTAAATGATATCGAGAGAAAGTTAGGGGAAAAATGCCATCTGTCGGTATTCTAGGAAAAGTATTTCTGTATTATTGGGATTCTCTTCAAACTTTTAGAACGTCTAAACATCGGCTCCGAAAATCATTTTCGAATTATATGACAGGGACTAATGGCGAACATTATAAAATATGGATGTTCATATAGATGATGCCCTGGAACAGGATTGTTACTGGAGGAACTAATTTGTGCTAAAAAAAAAATAATGAAACATATATGAAGGAAAGTAATTTTACGACTGCTACATATAGGCTGTTCGATGTATACAAATGGCTTTATACTCTTGGTACTGCATTCAAAGAAATATTCTCTTTTGACGAATTTGTTGATAACAATTTTTTAATTACAAATGCATATAATGTATACAATGTTCACTTTAGGAAACTACGGCTATATATACACATACATACATACACACACAGGTGTAATCCTGCAAATTATGTTTTCTCCTTATAAGACTATAAACAATCGTTTTCACCGCACTGTAAAGGAAAGAAATGAAACTGTTGCCCGCGCTAGGCCCAATAAACATAACGCAGTCGCCAGGGCTGTAACAAATTATACGACCCTAAATTGTATAGAATTACGTGTTTTATATATATAGAAGTATAGAGAATATTATGGAGTCTTACATTTCAATTTTCGATGCCATAAATAGTTACTAACATGGTCGGCCTAAGCCTAGGCCCTGGGGCCCCCTGGTTTATTTCTTGGTTGTTTTCTCCGACAACAGAAACGTTGTTTTTTCTTGAACACATTTCTTTCTACAACAAGCAAATTACCGCTGACAACACGCAACGTTGGTCTAGTAGGTATAGTATTCTTTTTTAATGCGAGTAAAGGACCCTCGGAAATGAAAAGCATATTTATCCCCGTAATTGCCTTCATTGTTCTTAGGAATGACGAACACGGTTTTTTCAATAAACGAGATAAAACTTTTGACTAGATAAAAAAACATAAGTAGATTACTTTAAATTTGTATGGTTCCGTTCCACTTCCGCGAGCGCTATCTCATCGCCCCTCAGAATCAGTGTAAAGTCCACAGATCACGTATGACGTATTCATACTCGAAAACGTTTCGGTCAAATAACATTATAAATCATCAATCAAAATTTACTAGCATTATCGAGAAATTGGCCATAAAATGTATAATGATTTCCTATACATTAAATTGATCGTATTGCAACGAATCCTTGTATTTAGGTCTCACACCACTATTGACATCGTATCTTTCATAAGACCATCACATAAATGTCACGTACATAAGACAACGGACCTGGTATTTCAAATATCAGTGGAGTAGCCAAAAATAAATGTCTATATTATACGGATTAATAATAATTAATTCGAATATATATTGAAACATAAGTAAGTATAGCAACCTCCATGGAAACTTTTGGTTCATTTCATTCTCCGCCACCGGACATATTTAGAAATATATGTATTAAAGTTCTTATTACATTGGTCAATTTTTGTTCAAACGTGTTGTGCCATTTGAACAGAGCGAAGTTTTACACGTGGGAAGCCCGATGAGTGTTAATGTAGACCTCAAATTGCCCAACTGCTGTATTCTAATTAAATTATCAAGCCATCTTCAAATAATTGCGGACATAATTTTTTTTGCGGACAGTTTCTCCCGCGGAACACCAGCAATAGAGATTAATGGGACAGAAGGTTTTTCAGCTGCAATTAGCGGCGTCGTTGGGGGCGTACGTCCTCGCTCTAGCAGCTTCCGCCGTTCAGATTAACCGCGCACCAACGTCAGATCGTTTTCAAAGAGATATTTCCCTCTCGGTTCGATTAAAAAATGAAATTTCTATTTTTAACAGCTGACTTATTCTTATTGATAAGTGCGCTAAAATCAGGGCACAGGGAATGTTCGTGCCTCTGCAGCAAAACAGGTACCACACCCAACAGTGCCTGCACCATTACTCAACACAACTAAAGAGGCACGGACGGGATTTTATATATATTTCTGAACACATATTACAGAAATATAATCAAACAAAACTAGCTGGTGTATATTTAAAATACAAAAATCGTTGAGAGCTGTGAGCGTAAAAAGTAATTGTTGGTAGATAATAATTTGTTGGTAGAAATGACACGATATTGATTCTGACGAAATACAACGATAATGAAGGGACAAACAAACAGGAGGAAAATAGTGATAACGCAATGACTGATAACAATATAAATCCTGGTGGATTACCACTTACAACAGGAATAATTTTGGGTAATCTTCATTTGGAAATTTTATTCAACCGAATTTTAATAATATTCCCCCGAAATGGAGATATCTTTGCCTAACATTGCGGAAGGAGATTTGTTAGCCACTTGTTAGGTTTGTCTTCTTTAAAGACTTCAAAGTTCTTTACAAGTACACGGGTTTTACGCGGGAGAGAATTTTTTTATATAAACGTTTTTATGTGTGCCTAACGTCAGGAAGGCTGGCCACACAAAGATACTTCTGCTAGCAGACTTCACATTCCTTTGAAAGTGGTAGAAGCCTTTCACTCTTTTGGATGAGAGACGTTTTTTCCATTTGTTTTTCGCCCTTAATTGTAGAAAGAAAGACAATTAGCACGGTCCTGTTCCTGGATTCCGAGTGAACATTTGTTCGTTATTATTTGACACCCTTTATACATTTTCTAATTATAAAGCTAATGACATGACTTCGGTATCAGAAAGAACCTCTAGAGCTCGGACTTACGCGAAAATAATTCTCAGAATAATCTAACAACGCAAAACGCAATTGAAATTCAGTAAAAAAAAAGTTGTAACGCGCTCATTAAAAATGGAATTCTGTTCTGGGCTCAATAGAACCGGATATTGGGTGACCGAGTGTGGGAGGCCGGAAAGACTACCGGATCACCGCCTTGAACTTATAAAGAATTAAGTGTCGCAGGTGGGAACAACGGGCAGGCGGTAATTCCACGCCGTGAAAGCGGCTTTGGGAAAACGTTTCCAACCCTGGAAACAGTTTATAACAATTTATATGTACAACAGAAGAATTGCCCTTAACGGAATGAAGTTAACGGCCCGCGCTATTTAACCGAGGCCGGGGATATTAGGAAAACTCGACAATGGGGTTGTGGGAAAACTGTTCCGCTTTTCGAACTGGGAACGCCTATTATACGGGCTATTTTGAACACGAAACTGATTTAAAAAAATCCCTTTTTGAATATTATATGGCGGAATATGGGTCATAAAATTTTCAATTCATGATTTAACAATATGAATAGAAATAGTCGAAGACATTTTTCCCCGATTACAAAATTTTAATACTCAAATTTACTTATTTAATCGGAATATAAAATTCGAACATAAAAATAACTTATGTGAAGACAACATACACAAACAGAACCAGTGTATTAAACAGAAAGAAACAGAATGTTCTAAATTAATGTTAAAATTACAATTTGTGTACGCGGGGTTTATATTACATACATTATATATATATATATATATATATATATATTTTTTTTTTTTAAAGTACTAACAATAAAATCACAGTTAGAAACATTGAAGGAAAGTTCCTGAAATAAACCGGGGTTGATTACGAAAAGCGGGGGTTTGACCTAACAATCGGGCGAGGTCAACACCGCTTAGGGCCACCAATGCGCTATTACAGACCGCACTAACACAGTGCGCACTGATGCTGCACTGCGACTAGAAACCGCATAGATACAAGCTTCAAGATATATAAGGGGAAAAGGGTTCAGTGGAGCGAACGAAGACTTTCAGAAATTGTACTTTTCCCTTTCCGTCTAAAGCGATATCTCTTCCGAGACACGTGGTGGCGGTCCACATCGACAGGGAACACATTTGGCTGCGCGATTCACCAAAACGAAAACAATCATTACTGTATTGTAAAGTATAGACTATTAATAACTGAAGGCATAAAAATCATCGAAAATTGTCTATATAATAATATTATATTTATATTCACAAATTACCTTTCTTTAAGAAATCTGTATTTTTCAGGTTACTAAACAATAGTGCGTTATCAAATTCCTAAGGCCATTTTAAAGTTCATATATTTTTAAAATAAAATGAGGCGGTCCAACGAGTAGACATTTCTACGAAAATAAATCTTTAAATAAAGTGATACTCACACTTTTCTTTTGTAATTAAAATTCATTTACTACTACTTGGGATTAGTGTACTATTAACTAACTTTCATTTTCAAGGAATAAGTGTTACTACTTCCTTCTGTGTACAATTCTAGATGCTGCTGTTGGACCTATTTAGGACAATAATTAATTCAGAGATGATATCATTCGGCGTCCCGACGAGCAATAGATTAGCGTTTCACACACTGCTCGTTTTTGTACACTTGGCTGTGTGTTCTTTTTTCACGACCTTCTCACTCTCTCTCTCTCTCTCTCTCTCTCTCTCTCTCTCTCTCTCTCTCTCTCTCTCTCTCTCTCACACACACACACACATTCAGCTTCATAAACAGACAGTTAAAGGCGCGGAGGTGGCTGGGGAGAGGGAAAACCATTAACACATTTGAGACTCCAACTAGGTTTCGTGTTACACAATCGACCGACGGCGGGTACTATCAACCACTTGGCTGGAAACTTCACGCTCATTTTTAACCCGAGTCCAAATATTAGTGAAATATCTTTCAATACGATTGTGCTTCTTCAAAAAAATATTATCATAGATATTCATACGAATAATACATGGGTTATATTAATCTCTATTTGGCAGGACCCTCAGTTACATGTATGTGTGATGATCTTCTGTATTTGTGTGGCAAACGGACATCACGTGAATTATCTAATTTTCACAAACAGGTTTAATATAAACATTCACAGCATTATTGGGCCGAATACGAAAATAAACAGCGTACGGTTTCATTCCCAATTACGTTCCTGTTCTACTGCCAAGAAATTGAAGTGCGTGTGTGTCTTTCGTGACTGCAGCATTCTTCTGACCATCGACGATTTCAAGTTAATTAAATGGTGTATTTGTTTTCCTTTCCCTGTTACAAGAGAAATTCTGACGGGGCAAAGAGGCTAATTGAACTAAGTAGGAAAAGCATGTTCGGAAAAACAGATAAGCTGGGAACGTTAAATCATTCGCCTTTTATGTTTTATATTCCGAATTATTCGCGAATCCCGAAAGTGTAAAAGAAAATAGAGAGGCAAAGGGATGAGAAAGTAAAGAGGGGGGCGGGGTGGAAAAAAGAAGAAAAGAGAGCTTAAATTCTGGACCCAATCACAAGAAGTCGCCTAATTATAAGTTAATTACTTTTTAATTGGAACGGTTATGACAGGTACATAAATTGGGACAGCGGATAAAACCCATTACTGCTCGGGGATAGGGTGGGGTGGAGCGGGGAGGGGGCTCATTAATTAAAAATGATCTTCGAATTTTGCAAAAAAGAAAATAAAATTTTCCTAAAAGAGGAGCAGCGCCAGGAAGGATTACTTATTGGCCTTAAACAACGCTAATTTTGGCCCGACAATTTTCCGGTAAATTGTTTTTGATATTTCTTAATCCGCTTAATTGGACGAATTTATATTTTAGCCGTCCGCGATAATTGTTTTAATTAAATTCTGGCAAATTGGACCGGGTTCGATCTGAACAGAAATCCGGGCGTAATGCACACCGATTAGTAAATGGAGGAGAAAATTGCCAGTAGAGTTAAAACATTACAAGTCTACCCATTTTCATAGACGGAACCCGGCATTTTATTTCATAAAGCGAACACATTATATAAATGGATATTTTAAACGTCGCCCACGAATTAACCCCGAAGAAAGATTTGAATGATTTGATAGATGTTATTGATCAAATGTTATATTCGCGTATATGAACAAAACAAGCCCGATTTGTAAGGATTAAATCGGAAGTGAGGGTTAGGGAACTAGTCGGCAGGCAGTATTGAGAGCAAACGTTTCACACATGCTGTTCAGAAGAGAGAATGAACTAAAGAAGACCTATGAATGGACACTGATCACATGAAATATTTTGTGAAATGTAAATTCCTGACAGGAATTGAGACTTGGCCACTACCGGGGTAAAAAATTGAGAGGGGCCTGGGGCGGATCGACAAAAAAAATCTCGACTAAGGGCGAGTGTGAAAAAACTTAAATTAAGTTCTAGGCACAGTCTATTAACAAGGGGGTTCCATTATTGAGGGCTGTCATTAGCGGGGCACGTTGGTCTAGGTTTTTGTGTTCAGAATTCCAGCGGGTTTAGTGGTCTGGGTTCGTTTAACGCCTTATTGGCCTCTGCCGGACGCTCTAACGAGGCCTTCACACTGTCACTCCTTTCAATACTTTTCACAAAGTAATAACTGAAAATATGTTTTTGCCTGCGCTCGCAGCTCTTTTGCTATCTTAAATACCGTAAAGTATAAAAACAAATGGTTTTATTTTCTATCCATTGCAGTTATACTGAACTCTAAACTATTTTACCCGGCCACTAGAGCTTGAAGCATGGTGCTCCTTACGCTAACACAGCGTAAACACTCGGCTAAGGGGTTTTTGTACTTGAAATGTTAAAACGGAAATTTTTAATTAAACTCGGTGTTAAGGTATGGAGATAAGAATAATCATCGAGCACTCGTGTCATGTTGTATATTTTGTGACATTCTGTTCTGGGCAAGTGAAGAGACTGGGAAGGGGGCCCTGAACTCTGATGAAGGCCTCAGAAGAGGCCACACCTCTTTCTCGGGCTCGAGGTTGGTCTACATTAATCACCTGTTTTCACGACCAGACCATATGGCCCATCATCCCCTTTTTTCGGGCCCCCCTTATTTATGTGAAACGGCGAGAGCTCGGGGCCTGTTTTGACTACGCCTAGTTGGTTCCCTCCCAAAGGCGGCTGCGTTCGGTGACTGTACAAACGCGACAATTGTGTGCGTGTGTGTTTGAAACAACCCTTCATACTGGTCTGGTGAGGGGACAAAACCCCCACCTTAAACCCTCCTCGTAGAAAAACCCGGGCTAACTGTTTATTAATGAGGCCCAGATAGTGCCGCCCCCCTGTAAAAGATAAAGTTCCCCCCGAGTGGAAACGGTTATGGGCGCTATGAAGATTATATGAGGAACTTGGTCAATGGAATCGATTTCCAAATCTTTTTAAAATTAGCAGAATAAGTTTATATGGATTGGCGTCTTCAAAAAGGCGTTACATATAAAGCTGTGTGGGTGATGAGGACAGAAACAGCCACTCTTAATTTTCAGAATGGGACAGAAACGCCCCCTGCCCACCCAAAAACCCCAGCTAACGGTTTATTAATGAGCCCTTCGCGCCTATACAGTTTGAGCTAAACTCTCAGATAAACGCCACGGCCACCCCGGAACTCTCTTCCCGCCCCCTCCGCTGTTGGGGCCGACTAAGCGTGTCGCACCTTTCTTCCGACGCATTAGGCGATAGCCCCGGGGGTTAACTCAATGCCGCTTAAGCGCATGATTTATCGCGGAGGGGTTGAAAACCTCAACCCCCTCCCTCCGATAGCAACTTCCGGATTAAAACCCTACGCGGACTTAGATATCGGTTAAAAGACCGAGTTAATTTCACTTTCAATGAACGGATATTTTGAACGGGAGTGTACCTTTCTGTAAGAAAAATACTCCGGCGAACAACCACAGAAAAATTGGTCTAGAAGTGTACGGAATCCTGCTAATTATACAACCGGTATAACAACTTTTGACTAACGAATAATGAAAAATTACAAAACTTTCGGGTTATCGATTTTGTTTTTATAAATGCGTATTCCTACGCTTTCGGAATCTAATTTCAAACCTTAATAAGGAAAATGCAGGCAAAAACTTTCCGGCTGCGAACCGCCGATTTTTATTCTGCGGACCTCCCAGGGGAAATTCAACAAGAATAATATAAATATTATTATCTAGCCAAGAATGATAATAATATTTATATCCTATCGAACCTAGCGAATGTATTCTACATTTACATACAGAGCTATTGGGGTATACTTTAACTTAATATATGTACAATGTTTTTAGGGCTACAATTTGTGTAGGAAATAGTTCCTAATTTATATGGCATATTTCAATTTACAAAATATTAATTTGGTTTGTGAATTTCTGCTAATTTTGTTTCACGATCAACACTAGAAACCCTACGATGACCATAATAATCGCCCCCGACCGTGTTCCAAAGGACTGACCTAACAACTAGCTCCCCGCCGGACCTAAACGGGATTCTCGCGATTTTTCAACATAAGCACAAACCTCTGAATTCATTTTTGGAATGGGGGAAAAGATAATACCACAAAATAAAATTCGTTCCTCTAATTTGAGCTAATGGGGGCACGAGAGAGTCCTTCAAAGGAGACCGACAGTTTATTGCCACCGGTTGCAATCGTACTTTCATCAAGATCCCCACACCTGTTTTCAGCCAGTATTATGGAAATATTAGGTCATAAAAATTTCAAGCTTTGAAAAATATTCTGTTTTTACTTTTCCGTATACGACATTGAAACCGATTCCTCAGGTTTCTCCTGGGACCCAAATCAGGCCACAAGACAAAGATTTATGACAAAGCAAACCGGTGATTAAACTCAACCCATTTCCTGGATGGGAAAAATCAACGATGTAAATGTAAATTGTGAGTTACGTTTTTAATTAGTGGTTAAACATAAAAGAAATGGGAAACAAATTATAAGGAAGGCCAATTTGTCCTGACCTCTATTTACATTATTCCGAGGCACCAATTTTTTAGCCCGACACTGTAGATTTTTCTCCGCCCTACTAAGATTAACTAGTTCTGTCGCAAGAGAAAACGCTCATTAGTTGAAATATATAGAATGTCTAGAAATGGCGGAATGCTCTCAAGCTAGAATAGTATTCTAATGCCAGCCAACGACAACGTATATATTCACTATTTATATTTGTTAAAATATTCATAAATTCATGATGAATACTGCATGTTCGAAGTCTTATAAATGAAGCAATTTATCAGCCCGGATTGTCTGGACGGAGGTTAAAAATTGTCGGATGTGAAAATTGTAAAATATATCGAACAATTATGTCCAGGAGTTGTATACGTAGTATTCAGTATTCTAGTAAATCGTACCAATTTTCACATTAACATCACAATTTCCTCTAAACATTTACATAAACACAGTGTTGGTTGTCGTAATTTTCTTTTTTTAGTGCAAATATAAATAACAACTAAAAATTATTTCATACCTTAGGAATAGAGTTTTGATTAATGAATTTGTATTGTAATTTTGAATGAAAAATAAAACAAAAGACCTGATTACAATTGCTTGTTTTTTTAAGACGGATAGTCTCCATCATATCATTGAGTTACTAGTGAACATAGTAACGTCACGGTCCCCTGTCTACTATTGCCGTACACGACAGTTCTTAATCGGCAAATGTAAGACCCCCATTTGTAAACTTCAGGGGTGTACGCGTGGGGGCGGACAGACGGAAGAATCGGTACGGCAGAATGGGGCAATAAATAAAGGACAAATCAGATGACTTAATTCATAGCAATTGCAGATTGAATCATATCTCTCTATGCCAGTTCTCTGATAGAACTAAAAACAGGTACGAAAAGTCGGCAAGAATGTTGCGGTCAAGAAGGGAAGCTTCCGCTGGGACGGAATTAGGTACAAGTCCAGAAAGGGAAAAACCCAACACCAACTGCTGTGGATTAACGGTAAACTACACAGTAAACCTTCCGTAATTATGTTTGCAATTAATAAATTGTTCAAGTCATCGATTTAGTTTCAAATGGGGGCGAAAGGTAATTTGCAACCGTTGAAATGCAAGCCCCTACTGTCAAACAGGAACATTTGAAAATTACCCTACAGGCAGGCCCGCGCGTAATTCGAACGTTAGTATTGGTTCGGAATAGGGGATTGAAAAGTGCAGTTTCAATGGTTTTCCTGGGGGATATCGGTTTTGGAAGTATGTCCAACGGGCGGGGGCCGGAAGAAGCGGCCCCTAACTCAGTTGGGAAGTTAGGTGGGATGAGTTAGTGGGATGGTGCCATTAACAGAACCATCGGCGGTATGGATCTTACTTCCAGTTTTGGCCAACCTCCAACCGATATAAAGCCTCCAATCCCGGGTTTGTCCCTCGCTCTCGCTCACTCTCTCAATTTCTCCCTCTTATTTCTTCATCCTCTCAACCGTTTAGAACCTGCCGATCAAAAGTTCAATCTGGAAATTCGAACTTTTAAGTGCGCACCGAGAGCGGCTTAGGAAAATTCAGGGAGAGATTCGGGTCATATTTAACGAAATTAATTAAACTAAAAAAAAGTCTCGTTTTAAAAATAAATATAAATATTGCTCGTATTATTGTCTGCACTTGCTTATTAGGACTTACACAAGACCTGTACCAGCTTCTCGAAATCATTAGTAACATTCGTTAACTAATATAATGACGTATAGTTACTGAGGCCAATTAGGTGGATATGAACAGAAAATAGCACACGATCGATCCTAACCCGATCGATATACCACATTATAATATACCCTCGGAGTATAACGGTTAATAACTTCCCGGTTTTCATAACTGAGGTTTCGTAAAGAAAATATTTAAACGCGTCATCAGAAAATATTAAAATGGGAGCAGGATGGAAACAAACTGCTAAAAAAATAATCAGCAGTATATCTCGAACTAAGTACTTCTAAATTTGAAGTAAGCTCGCCATGACGCACACCTGAACCCGATAAGGGTGAAGAGGCAGGAACTCATAACTGTTATCTGGTGAGGGGGTGATAATCGCTGTATTTCCCTTTCGGGTCCAAAAAAGCAATTGAACCAACAGAGAAGATAGAACCGACACCAATTTTTACCACAATTTAAGTGCTCTTACGATATGATTAACTTACTGATTGTGTCCTTGGCAGCCCGGATATCAAGTGCTTTCATTTTGCAGATTAACAGTTGCATTTTATACGATTAATATTCCGAAACTACGTGGGTTAAATAAAAAACGAGTGGGCGTTAACGCCGAAATGTAATATCTAGAAAAGGCCAACATGTTATTTATTCCAACGGACAGCGCGTGGTCGAGGCATCCGAAACGAGGCTGGATTGAGTAGAGGACGAGCGGAAACCTCCAAAATTCCTAACAGACGATTTGTGGAATACCAGAAACGCTAAAAAAATACGTGTTCCTGATGACAATAAAAACTCTCCGGGGGACCGGGTACGTTCTTACGATTCCACGAGTGGAACGAACGCCCTTGGGCCCGTAAGATCGCGCGAGCCGGGATCTCTTTGGAATCCGAGGAGGGAAAACACGGCACAATCTACTGTGGCGAAGCTGATGTAATGCTGAGCTCATAGGCTGGCTCAACGGACTAAACTAGCAGAACACGAGGAACAAAGGAGGAACAGGAAACAGCGTTCAGGGAAACGTGCAATTGATAAAACGTGCACGTTGATTATTATGAAGGGTAGGCTATCCTGCATATAATTTTAAAATCGAGCACGGTTAATCGTGGTTTGAAACATAATCACCTCCATGCGGGCTCCAGTTGATAACAGTCAAATTGTAGGGGTTCAATTATTTGTAATCGACTTTGTTAATGAGGGTGAATTTTGTTGAGAAAGACAAACGGAATATCATAGCTCTTTCCACTCGTTGATTTTACTGTTTGAATACTACTAGCGATGGTGAGAATCCGAGACAAGATCAGGATTGAGCACTGGTAGCGACACTATCGGGGTATATTTACATCATCAACAGACGGTGATTACACCTTTTCCATTAAACTAGACTTATTATGTACGGGCATGTCATGTCGCCACTTCGTACTTATGTAACACGACTTTTGATGGGAGACCGCTGTTACGGAACAAACTACCTAACCGAACTAGTTAGAGTTTACGAGCTCATGTCGCGTGACCGGTTGAAATTTGCGATCGAGAGAAAATTTCAACTGTAAATTTATAATTTCCGTTTTCAAATTAAACCTTCCTCATATTTTTATAATTCCTTCTACTACAGCGCCAGGGGTATTCTCGTTTGAATTGTTGACAAATTGGCACTCAACGCCGCTTGCATAAAGCGCAGCTTATCTAGCGCAAAGACGATAGATGTAAATCGGAAAGCAATTGGCTCCGCGAACAATGCATGTACCGATAGGGCGACCGGCCTGTAAGAACGCCTTCGCAGAGCGAGCATTGTTCCCTGCCGGCAACCGCAGTTGGGTAACGGCCGGGGCTAAAAGGTTAACGGGAGTGAGACGGAGTCCGAGCGGTTATTGATAATAAATGCAGAGCCAACATTTACTTTATATCGGATATTTATATTGTATATTGTCTGACCTGGGTGTAGCCAGAGGTCCGGCTCTACGTCTCCTTATCAAACAAAGTCTTACTTCCTTCACTGCCCGGTATTACACTCGGACGTCTACCGACACATTTCCCAACGCGTTCTCTAACGGCAATAAAACATCAGTACAACTAAGCCACGACGTACAATTTGTTTCTTGCATTCCGCAAGATATGAATTTTCAACCTACAATAAGTTTTAGTTTAAAATCAATTGAGCAATCCCACATTCTGCGCCTGAATTTGATATTAGTAAAAATGTTGAAACAACCATACAGTAAATGAGGCGACATTTACGCCACAACTCCAAATCGTATTTTCCAAAAAAATAAAGGATTAAAAACTGCTACCCACTGTTCAGAATAAATTCTTGACACTGGCTAGTACAAGAACAGTGTTTCAATAAAACCACGATTTGGGAAACGGCAAAAAGGAAATTAAAAACAAATAGGATCAAAGGATAAAATGCTCGAGCGACTCTTAAGCGGATGGAAGAGCTTCCAGTATCGTGAATGTTCAAAGGGAACAAAACCAAAAGTGAATTAGGCCTCAATTTATACATTGGGCGTGGCCGACGTAAATAACAATTGTGTAAAAAGCTGCCGATAACGGCGGCTGTTTAGGAGCTCCTCGGCACTGAACGCTGCCAAATGGATCACGCACATGACCCGATGCCGTCGCGTGCCCGCCCGCTAAGTTCAACGCCCACAACAATACTACACGTGTTCAATAAATCTGAAACGTCCTAATTATTTTCCTGTATATTTATTTTAAAAACGTCAATCTCGCTATATTCACGCGTGGTAGACAAATGTAGGTTGCCGATCAGGCAACGGGACAGAACAATACTGAACATGACGAGACTCCTGTCCAGAGTAAGAGATGACCGCAAGAATTGTAACATTCGATAGCTTAGATTGTGAAGCGTTAACGTAAAACCGTTCGTTCAAGATAATATTATAGAAAAACAGAATAAACGATTGGAGGAACATTGCGTTAGGTTAGCCAGGTCTTATGAAATCGCTCGAGCGAGAAAGTTTTTGCACGGTACAGTCTTAAAAAAAGAACATGTAGAAATCATGAATGGACATACTGAATGAACACCAGCCATTAATCTGGAGAAAGATACTATTAAACTCCAAAATGTCAGCACATACGAACTGTATCCCTCTTTAGTGTCTATTCTTCTTTAATTCCGTCATTTCAAACTTACATACGCTAGGTATTCTGATAGAGGAACAATATTTAAATAATTACAAAACGCTGCGCAATATATTACCCATATTTTCATGTAATGGCTGTGTTAGTACCTCTCAAAAAGTGTTTTCACTAGGAGATTTTGGTATTGTTCATTATCGGGGACAGTAAATTGCATTACTGTGTAGTATGCTGAATGTAGGAGAGCCAAAACTACTATATTACTATTGTGTATAGTTATCAGTTACCTTGAATCACAGAGATAAATACGGCACGGCTTGAAAAAAATCCAACTCACCTGAAACAAAGAAAAAAGAGAACCGATTAACTCACTGTTTGTTATCAAATCAATTATAACATATTAAAACATTAGTACATTATAAATTACTATTGAAATGACAAATTAAGATTTTTCGATTCGGTTAATTTTATACTGGGAAGTAGTAAGGCAGATATTACGAACATTATAACTAGACAAATTAACGTCATGTAATCAACAATAAAACTATGCCCAACCGCACTATATTGATTAGCGTTAATTAACGAAGAACAGATTTGTTCAAGGCGACCCATCCCTCTCAATTAGTCGCTTCCTCCGCACTCTTTTACTAAGTGTTCAATTATTACTGGATATTCACTGAGTTGAACAAACATGAAAATTAGGATACTAAGAATATCTTGTGAAATAAAATCTACTTGCTAAACTACACCGTTTTCCAGCGACCGCTGCTTCATTAATAATAGTCATACGTAGCCAAAAGATCATACGAAATAAAAATCAATATCGCCCTAAACAAGTAATATTTACAGATTCAATCTCGCAATTGGATATAATCGGGGTTACGAAATTCGAACAAACGTCGAATTGATACGTCCGTTTGAGTGACTATATGTGATGATGACCCGTCCTTGCTCCGAATACCCCCCCTGTGTATATTCGAGTGGGCTCATTCAATACGCCACTCATCATTATCGTAGAAATATATGTTTTTATGTAAATACAATTTGGTGATATCACTTGTAAAATTGGACCGGTCTGACGGAGGACTCTATTAGAGTGGACGCAGTAATCCGACGAGAACATAAAGGCTGGTTGAAAGAACGCTCTGACAGAACATATATATATATATATATATATATATATATATATATATATATATATATATATGAGAGAGAGAGAGAGAACGTCGGACATCTTTCATCTGCGACTTCAGGATTTCCTTTGGAGTACTCATTATCCTTAATGACTAAAGGGAAAATTCCTTCAACAAATACGGTAAATAATAACATCGGAACTCTCCAACTCCAGTGATATTATAGTGTTGCTGAGTTCAGTTAGTATGTTCCTGGATAACTGATAACAATCTAAAGTGCAGGTTTAAGGCCGCCACTCTCAATACCGATGGCGGGATGCCAATATATAATGAGGGCAAGTTGGGGAAAATTCCGAAGTCTCGGGCAATATAACTCTGAAATGCCTCGATGCTTAGAGCGATGTGGCAGTTCAATTCTCCTTCCTTGGAGTTTTTCCATCGCGAGTTTCAGCTGATAAAAACAGTGGGGCACTTACAACTCGGGCAATGCTCTTGAGGAAAGTAGTGTCATTTCAAGTTTTTAACATAAACTGTAATTGTTATATCCGTTTTTCTCGGACTATGATGGGGTTTCTTGGAAATTATTTTGCAGACATTATATCCCGAGGAAAATCGTAGAAAGGCCGAATCTTAAAAATCGGCGTCAAAACGGTAAGTCTAGTTTCAAAGTCCAAATGCAAATCGAGTACTTAAACAATAAGGCGTCCAATGTACGACCGGGGGATGCCGCCCTTAATGCGGGGCCATAAGTATTGAGCATAACTATTCAGACCAGAATCGCTTTCTTATGCTCACATTAGCATAACTGCAGCCAGAAGTGGCGTAGAGGGTGTGAACCGTTTAGCCATCTGGCACCGACATTTTAAATTCTGCAACCCGCAAAGTACCTTTACAGGCAGGCGGTATCTGATTATTGCTAATTGATGGGCGAAATATCTCTGTTCGCTTATCGGCAGATGAGCATGACGCACGCATCTACGCACACAAATGTGGCGCAATAAAAAAGAACAACGTTATACCGACAATAAAACAAACTCTTCTAGTCACAATAAGCTGACTGTGACTATCAGGGAACAACAGATATTAAAAATACGTTATCAAGTAAATTTTCGTCGTTCTATTGCATCTATGAAGTAAATAAAATGTGAAGTAAGCAAAAAACACGGACTCATAATTAAAATGTAATAAAAAATGATAGGTTTCGGTTTATAGAGTGGTCAACTGATTATCATCCAATGAACGAGGGGCTCATATTTTTCTATTTGAAAATAGTAGTTATCTTAAATATTGAGTGTTTTTTTAATGACAAAATTCGATTATTCCTCCTGCTCTAGATTAATATTGAACATCTAGTTTAATAAGAAAATAACATACTGACTCAATTTCTATTATGGTAAATTTTGATGAGACTACAAATTTAGCTGTATTTAGATGTAACCAAGGGGAACTATTTTATACGACTATCGTATTGTTATTTTGTTTTTTAACCAAAACAAAATCCCTGTCATAAGAAAAATATTAAGGGATCTGTCTAATGCCTCATTTTGTGCAGGAACAATTAGAGAAACTAGCGGGAAAGTTGGAAGTCACCCGGTCGACATGACCTCCGCCTATCTCCGATTGACTCATTCGATCCGGCAGATAAAAGCTCCATTAGTCTCTAATTGGAGTCACGATTTCATCAGCCGGCATTTTTCTCTGTTTAACAGACGAGACGTCCGATCAAAACCTATCGTAATTGATTAGCATCCAAGGGCCAAGGATACCGGTCTATAACTATGTGATCCCAGAGTACTACTCGTTGATGATATTCTAAAACGCTGAACATACTTTGATACTCCGTAAGTACTGCATCCGCCCTTATACATCCCAGCCATCCATTTATCATGTTACGTTTTTCGCGAGGATTACATTAATTTTATAGCGGCATTATCTGCACACAACAGCGACATAAAATGACGCAAGCCATCTGCTGAAAAGTAAACTGCGGACTTTATTAAGCGTAAAAGCGATACCGCCGTCCTCGCTATCACCTGTGTTTATGCGGACCGAGATAAATTGGCAGTATCAGAACGGGCAGGAGAGCGGCAGTGACAAGGCTGCAGCGCTCGACAAAGCGGAAACATGACCGGTAGTCATGTGGGCCGCCACAGCCCATCGGCACGCTACGATAGAGGCAGTCGGCTAATCGAAATCGGCGTGGAATTAAGCTCGGATGATTAATGAAGTAAATTAATACGGCGTACAATGGAAGTGTACACCCGGGTATTTCACTGAGTCTGATCGTAGCCGAGATACCTTTCGTTCCGCCTCCTATTACTTTCCTTATAAAAGTTATAAGGTTCGATATTTTTGTTTGTTACTCTAATACTCTCTTCAAAATTAAACTCCGAACAAGTATTCTTCATAAAGGACAGCGATGGGGATATATTTTCCTCGTTTCCTATCCGACGTTTGTAGAATTCAGTCAAAGGTAAAAAGTTGGGATTATCAGTCTTATTACTGGTCAATTTATGACTTTAGATACCAATGCGTCCGGAGAACACAGTGCCCATTCTGTGCTAGGAATGTCTCAGGTACGGTAAACCTTATTACTATAATGCCTTATGTAGAACATAAAAGCGTGGACAGTATCGTGAAGTAGAATCCTAGGACGTTTCCGCGGTAGGAACACAAAGTCCAAACAGGGGTTTTAGTCGCCACGAAGACCGACCCCACGTTCCCTGCGTAGTCCGAGTTCTTCTGACTCTTGTTACAACTAAAGTATTCATATCCTGAATTCAAACCTTTTTCGCCTAAACAGACGACCATTCTCAACCGTTTCGATCACTTCCATCGCCGACTAATTCTCTATAAAAGTCTATTCGCCAACCGATTCCTGTGTCCCAACAGCTCCGTTTGACAAACCAGGACGCAGTGACAATTGAATACTGTTGGATCACCAGACTAAACTATTGTAAATAAACGGTTCCATCGGACATACACTCATCGGATGTACAAATAAAAAGGGAATTTCCGTTCTAGTTTCGGTTAGCATGATTGAGACAGCCCAGGGTCTGATCCCATGACACTATCCCACAATTGGTTCCGGGTAAATGATTTATAACCAATTCTTCTCACGCTACGACAAAGGTACATAAAGGTTAAAAATGGTTATTATTAATTGACTTATGATCATCGTAAGATCAACTCTGTATGTAAAGTGAAGAAAATTATTTTTTTTTTAAATTATTAAAATTAAAATAAACATTTGAGATGACGAAAAATGAACGCAAGACCCGGGAGAACACTGCGCCCAACAATGGGCCTTAGTTTCCACAAATATTAAAGAAAATATAAAACACGTAATGTACGGTCAATACACAAAGAATTACTATTCGTTTGACTTTTATTACTGAACTGAGTTAGATCCGCACGGGTAGTAAGTTTTATGTTGGGACTAAATCTAAGGTGACTCACCCCGACTGGGAGACAGACAGGACAGTTTTCTGAACATGGCGAAGACGGGTCCGACGAGCAAGGACACGGGGAAGATTCCTTGGCGGTCGTGCAAGCGTTTCGCGACTGTGCCAACGATTGAAGGGTATCGGGGGGCCGTAACCGCCTTATCTGACCGACCGGCCGTCTGCCGATATCGAAACTCCTCCATGTTTCGCACTCGGGTCAATAACGATTAGATTAACCCACACGAGTCGTACACACATGTGCGGGCAATGAAATAAACCGTGAAAGACACTAGAGTCAATAAGGACAACGGGGTACAACACTCAATCAACAAAATAGGGGAGGGGTTTACATTAAAAAGGCTAGTTTTAGTACAAAGTTTCGATTTTATTATTTTAATTGGACCCAACGGTTAATACTGAAAGAAATTTCATCCACCAAATTTCCTCTGTCAGTCATAAAAAATATGAAAGATTGTCATAGAATGCAGGGAAAATACAGAGAAGAAGTTGTACGCGTCGGTTGGTGACTGTTTTTTCCAGTATGGTGGAAGTATAATATTGAATTATTGTATAAAATGTATATTCATATATAAGTTAATAATATCGGTACTTTTTTTATAGATTCAATTACAAATTGGAAGTAATAATAAAATACGATATATCCACTACTTCGCCCCCACAGCCCCGCCAATAAGTTAACGTCCCGGCCGATGTACGAAGAATAAGGGAATAACACAACATCTATAGAAGCATAGGGACGTATATTTCGATTATCGTGCCCCTCGTACTATTCGGTGCTGAAAACAATAAAATACACCGTTATCCAGAAATTGGGCTGAGATAAGCGGTGGCTAATCCGTGGAGCGAGAGGGGACTAATCCCTTTGATAAATCCGGTAATAAACGATAGGGCTGGCCGGTAGCTGGCTCTGGTTGTCGGCCGAACAGGCGGCTATAAAATTAAAGGGCAATAAAACGGCGGGTCCCTCACCCGTTTGTGTTTTATTGGCAGCCCCTCCTAGACCAAGGTGGAGAGACCGTAAAACAATTACTTCTGGAAGTAATCGTAAAGGCGGGTTTAAACGGTGCCCGACCGCTCAGCTCGGGCTCCACACAATAAGGTTGAAATGATTTCTTTCCGGACAGTTTATATCACACTGGGCTATAACATATTATCACCCAGCCCTAGTAGCAATCCGGTTCGATTTTTGATTCACCTGCGAGGATAATAATTTAATAATAAAATATTTGCCCGGCGAGAATTTACCTACATCATAGGGTAATTAATGCCATCATTGACATTAATTACTAAAAACAACCGCCAATTAAAAACGGTGGAAGGACACTGAGATAGAGTAAGATACCCTAGAGGGTAAGATATAGGCGAACCCCCTATACCAAGTAATAACTTTCGATCCGATTGAGAAACGTTCGAGGAAAGTCGATAGAGGGTGCGGTCTATCTTGTAAATGGAAGGCTTAGTTTGAGTTCGACCTTCTTGGTTGCTCCATGAGGTGATACATTTATACACACATATGAAAAAGGTACAGAGCAAACTCACCGAAAACCGATAAAACATCGGTTATCAGGAGGTGTGTAGATAAGATAAAGCCTTATAAGGGCTTTGAAAGAGGGCGGCCAAGGATGAAACGAAGCCAGACTACGTGTCTCCGAGCCCAACCTCAATGGTTGGACGAGTTAAGCTCACATTTTTATATTTAACGAAGGATGAATGTCCCAATAGCATAGATACCGAGCTACTCTATCGAGATATATTGAGGAAGTCCACAAATGAACAAACGGTAAATAAACCCGGTTATTTCCCGCTGCCTTGGGCATTTGTTTCGTACGTCAATAATAAATATTTTACCTTCGCACCCCAGTTGTGAGTACGTTTATTTAAACACGATTCTAGTTACACCAAACCAGCGGGAGAACTTTGAATTAAAATAAAAACATATAAAGTTTCGCTCAATACAGTTGCGTTGCAATAATACAAATTGACATTAACACTCATATATATTACTAATACATACATATAATTATTGTTAAGGAATATGGGTTAATCCTCATGGTAATCCCGGTTTTTGGAAATCGTAAAATGTAAAATAATCGATCAACAAAATTATATCGGTCTCTTATTTAATGACTTTGGCCACAAGGTAACAAAATTTGCGATTATTATTTAAAAACAAAAAAGGGCAATTTATTGCCAATTGAATTTAGTCCACACACTCAACACTGACCAACGCCGACACACACAAGGCTCACAGATTTACGATTGAGCGCAGTAATAAAAGAGATAAAATCAGTCTAAATTTGCAATTTACTTAACGAAAGAAGCTCGTAAAGGCCAGTATAGCCATCGGAATCAGGATTTATCGATTGGGTGCCGATACAGGGCGTTCGGTTCCCAAAAAACTGAAGGCGGCGGGTCGATGAACTTAAGTTTGTACAAGATAAATTGTATTGTCGATCAATATTGACCGTAACTGACGCCTTTTTTTTAAAGATACCTATCTACAGCAAGGTCTCCAACCCGTCGGTGAAACAAGCCAGAGTTTATTTACACGAAGCTTGGTTATAGGCGACTCTGAAAAGTCTTACCGATAGAATAGCGGACAAACCGGATCCGGCGAACGAGATCCTATAAATCGCGAGCGTCGTAAATTTTGATGCTGCATTCTTTCTAAGACGAGAGGAAAATCAATATAGGCGACAATTGAGCATTAACCGATGATTGAATGTCAGCACTGGCGAGATATGCCATTACGTACATGCTTCGAGTGTTTGCAGTACCGATCAGTAGATAAAATATGTATGACTGATACATGAATAAAACTCTTATAGCGTTTATAATGGGGTTTGCTAGGGTTATTAGGATTATCAAAGATGCGATTGTGTTTTTGGTCCAATGCTAGATCAGTGTCAGTACCAAAATATAGCGGTTAACTAAAAAAAAATAAATAAATGTTTACACTGAGAAGGGACGCTGCGTCCATGGATTAACTAGGCTCCTTTCGTTCAACTAATAAATAAATACAAATTAATAAATATTAAACACTATAATTGTACTAAGAAGATTCCGTAAAACTGGTGGAAACCCAGTGGGTTCATTCTAGACCGATATAATGTTTGGGTATGTAAGAAGGGGCTTCAATTTTATTAAATTTCAACGAGAGCTCTGAACTCGCCCAATGATCCAAATTCGTCTTATGATGTCACTAATTGATAATATTCGTTGCGAAAAATGAAATCTGTAGTGGGCCAAAAGATAGATAACCGGGCAGACATTGTGCCTCCCAAACTAATTACGCTGATTGGACAACTGATAACTCTTAATTAATAACTTACATAGCGCTAATCTCGAGAAGCTGTCAATAACCACAGTCTTACAATTAAATCGTTTTTTCGTAATATTCATTACATTTGTTTTTTCAATTTGTTATCCATCACATTTTTTCCCCATTTTCCATGTCACCTGCCCTTAACCTGAACCCGACACTGTAGATTAGGAAAATATTTATTCTCATATATGGGCAGCTTCCGACATAGGCAAATGGCCTATGTCCTACGTAGCTCGCACTTACGTGGGTCTATATATATTTATATGGATCTATAAGCCCGCAAATATAAATCCATGCAATTTATACTAATATGCTGTATTTCTGGTAACCGACATTACGACAGTTTTTTCATTCCTTCACGAGGAAGCATTTTTTATGTTTTTTCTGAAAGCTCGACAAGACCGACACATGTCTTATTCAATTACACAGATGTGCAAGAAAAAGATTTTCAGAATTCTAAGGACTAAACGCAGCCCTATGCAGTTGGCGACAATTTCTTTTAATTTAACCAAAATTCACCGCAGCATCGAAGTTCGGATCCAAAGTTTAGCACCGATCCCCCTATCAGCTAATGAAGGGAACGCCCGAAGTGATAAGAGGTCCGGCATATCTGAGTTTAATTCTGCACCCTGCATTTCCTTTAATTGCAAATTCGAAAGGCGTATCATCCCGTGACGCAATTGAACGCCACGTTTAGAGCTTTTCCTCAGTTTGACCTCGCGCATAATTCACAACGGCCGATAAGGGGTGAGAGAGAGAGAAGCGGATTTTTTAAATTAAAAAACAGAAACAGAATATGCAGGACAGATAATCATAAATGTTGAACGAAAGATAAAAAGTAATGGGACGGGCGGGAGGGGTGGCAGACTGCCTGTCGGGTAGGATTGAGGTTGGCGGAGAGTCAAGATGGCTATCGAGGACGAACCAGACTGGTCGTCACCTATCGTTCACCCGTAATCTTACGTGGCTCCCGTCCGAGCTTTTATACGCCATTTTATGGAGATACATTTGCGCTTAAAATAAACAGGTATCATATATATTATATATAAGCGCACGTGCAACTGGCCCCTGAATAGACGGCCTTCATTTTAAAATGCTGATTAGAGCTTGAAATGAGAATATTTTCGGCGAATAATATTCTGCATACGCCATATTATTGTTATAATATTGCAGGAAAACTTTTCCTCCAGCTAGTGGGTTAGGTTATATGCGCAAACTGAGACCGAGTGTTGTTGACACAGTATAAATTGACTTTTCTGGAACAATGGCCATCGCTGTTACTCTTGTTATTGTTGTGGGGGTGGGAGGGGGTTCCTCCCGGTCTGTTTCTAATGCATATTAAATTATCGCTCTCCCGCTCTTATTCCCCGTTCACTTTCCCTCTCGCGGCCCCACCATCCCCTTTCGCTGTTTGCTTTCTAACCACCCCCCGCCACCCAATGTCTGTTTTATTGGGCCCATCTTCCTTACTGTTTTCCTATTTAATAAATACTGAAACAACAGTCGGCCTCGTGACGCGCTTCCGGTCTCTGCTAATATTCACGCTTAAAATAAAAATATAATTCACTCAATCGAAACATAGTTAAGACGTCGGAAGACGGTTTAAAAGAATACTTTCAAGCATTTTCTACACCAAGATGTAAATAATTGACTAGTAACCAATTTTTTTATGGTTGAAACGAACCATTTCACGGTTGATCGAACAGCTATCATCGATCATGTAGCTGGTCCGACCGATTTCGGTGTGACCAAATATGACGGGTACGAAAGCCGAACACTCATTGCTTCACATCTCGGCGGAGGCGTCCGCCTACCGTCGGAAACCGTTAATTATAAATATCGATAGATTTTAATTTTTTACGGATCGTCAAAGTGACCGGAAACGACGTGGGACAAACATTCATAACAGGGGCTTCCGAAATTCGGGCCGACCTGCCCACGACGCCCCCCCCTCGGTCACCGCCTACGCTGGAGCCAGACTAGTCGAAACTATTATGAAAATCACAAGTCTAAAGCCGGATATGGCGTTACACCAACGTATAATACAGAATAACTAGAAATTTCTCCGATCTCATTATCTATTCCCCCAGTAGGCAATTTCTCCACCGGAGTGAATAAAAATTAAAAGGATAACCTAATTTTTCTAGTTCAACATAATATCGTAATAGCCGCGTCAACGCGGCTGTTCTGAACAGTGAATGTAACACTTAAAATAGACACAGCATGGACACTTAAAAACTACCATGTTGCACACATACATACAGGTGTATTCCTTGAATTCAATTGCCTAAACTTGTATACCGAATCAAGAACACGGCGTTTACCCGGAATCATAAAACATATTCCGCCTGCCCGAACGGCATTTAAAACCTTTCCGCTCGAATAATGAAGAATATTCAGAGACTACTGAAAGAATTTATTTATTCAATAAGAAATGTTCAGTCCTTAAAAAAACGTCTAAAGGCAAAGATTAATAACGGCAAAAACATTTTGTCAGGCGAAACTCGAGTACGGTATTAAATTTCAGAGGGCGTCAATATTAAAAGTATTTATAAATAAAGCGCACAAAACTCGGCCACTCGAGCGCCAGATTAGATATAAGAATGTACGCCGGCCACTCGGGTTATGAATTCTGATTAGATAAACGGCCCGAATGCAATTAAAGCGATACAGAAAAAAATGAGCCGATCATCTACCGTTGACGGAAAAAAATAAAAATTCGAGACTAAATCTGAGAAAAATAGTGCTACGTCGGTTTCGACTGACCGCCATCTTCACAAAGGCAGGTCGGTTGCACGTTGAGCGTAGTTTTCCCTTATGATTAATATTTAATAAGGTGCCTAACCGCCGGAGCCAACTGAACAATGCCCAAATGAAAATGAAATAACAGAATGCCGTATAACAACGGACGTGCCTCTGTCTGGATCGGGGAGCAGAGGCAGATCAGAAGGACGATTGGGAAACGCTGTATATTTGCTCGTTGTCCCACATTATATTGATTTCACAGAGACGGCCTAGAAACCGGTCTAGGGGCGGACGGGATAATTCGGCGATTTGTAAGTCCGCCGACGGACAGGGTCTGTCTATTAGACATTTCATTTATGCTAATTTTCGTACAGATCGGAACGGGGGGAGGCGCCACGGTACCCCCGCCCCTCCAATCCGGCTGCTACGTGAGCCGAAAACTGCCTCTCTAAATTATTCCGGTCAAACATAATTATTACCATTCGGCCGGCCGGCGGACATTTACGGAGATGTTTAATTCATAAAACGGGATCACTTGTTTTTTTTTGTTTTCTATCTCAGACTTACTTTTAATCTAAAGTCTAGTTCATAGAGATTCTTTTAGATTCCGTCCGTGCATTAATAACAGGCTGTCATACCTCAACACTTATTCCCAATTACGCGGATAATCCACAGTAATTGTTCACATTGAATAATCTGTAGGCCAAAGTCTGGATGAGAAGTACTCGTAATGTTCAATTCGTGCGGAAAGTGAAAAAAAGCCATACGTATTTCATTAAAAAACACGTGTTAAAGAAAACTTGGGCGTTGGAATAATGGATTTTCCTGGTGAACAGAAAACGGGGTAAAGATCAAATTTCATGAGTCTATTCTAAATTGGTTGTTTGTAATCATAAATAGATTTTTATTAGAAAGAAAATGTTATTAGGATGTGAAAAAGAAAAAATCTTCAAGTAGACTTCAATAACTCCTGGGTTATTTATCAGAGTCTGTTTAGGATTGTTTAGATATATTTTTAAGTTTACTGGCCACAAAGTTTTAATTAGCAACAAACAGTTAATAATAAATAATGTTCTGAAACAAATCATTCGTTAAATTGAACCAGTAAATCGCATTGCATTTTTAGCGTGTTAACGTTTTGAGTATATTTCGCTTGAAAACTAATAAATTAATAATGTTAAATTCCTGAAATAGTCCGTCGGAAGTGAATTGTCAACAGTAATTAAGCGCGTAATTATCGGAGTCAATACTACAACTCAGACATTCGCAGTAAATGGTATTATCAGATAATCCACCTTACAGAATAAGTACGTTCAACAGGTTCGTTCATATATCGCCAAGAAATCCTATTCAACGACTGAGTTTGAAGGTAAATTCATTTAACGAGTTATTCGTTATTAAAATAAAAATAAATTGATAGGGTTAATGCAATACCACGTGGGGGGGGGGAGAGGCTCACGAACAATGTGTTCAAACGACATCCGAAACAATGCCAGGATCATGCGGACGGAATGCGACACTTGAAAAAAAAACAATGCAAACCTGGTTCGACATAAACAATGTAACAATTGGCAGCAGTACGAGTGCTGTCAAAAATTGAATTATCGAAATCTAGTGACGAGATTTCACTTGGATCTCATTCTAATTATGTTACACGCGCGCTGTAAAAATTATAAAATACTGCGTTTATTAAATGAGCGAATGTTTCCGCAACCAATACTTGAATTGTTACCAACCAGCTTCCGGTGGGTATCGTGTAGTTTTTGTGCGAAGAAACAGTTTTCGAGCCCGAAGAGAAAATCTGAGTCGGCCAATCTAATCTCAGCTCGAGTGGCCTGTTAAGCTTTATCCACGTTCGGTCGGCCACTCGACAAAAACACACGCCGAGACCAATTTCGCGTTTAGCAGACAACGTGTCTTCAAAACATTTGCACAAATTTGTTATATCCGTCTGTAAAAAGGATCGGTAAAACGCAGATAATTACTGGGCGCGTGCGATAATTTTAATCGCATCCTTAAGCTATATCTGTGATACAGATAGGTCACCCATCGGACTTTCTCAGTTATGTACGATATTCAATAGAAATCAAAATTTAAAATTTTGGTAATTTTGGCCCTTGATTTTTATCTCTCGATTAATTTTATAGGCTCCGGTTTAAATAAATTGTTTACATATCATATAAATAGGTCATGAAAAAAAGTCATTACAGTGTTACAATCAGCATTTTAAGAAATACCTGTTTTATTCAGTCATTCATTGCGACAAATCTAATGAAAAATTCATCGATGAATACTATAAGTTTAATACTGTATTGATTTCAAATATATTTTCTCTTCATAACTGGCCTCCATGTTTGGTTCGGCCGTATCCCGTAATTATCATATAGTTGTTCATATCACTGAGACATTACTGAGAACCTTTTTTAAAATTCTACGTCACGAATGATCTCAATGCATTTTTTATAATGTCGCCTATAGATCGGTATCACTATTCCCCACACCTACGAGTGCTCAAATGTACAGCTCGTTCTATCTTAGTACTATAAATTGCGGAAAGATCGCGTAATACAGTCGGCTATAATACTGATATATGATTGATTCGAAGAACTGAGTTTTAATCCTGAGAATCGCCGAAATATGTAGCTCTATATAGAAGGTCCTGATGATGGAACCAGTGAGAGGGAGAGAGAAGAAACGTCGGAAGAGGACAACGCCCAGGGGGGCCACAGTGGGGAAGGGAATTAACCTTTCTGCTGGAACTCGTTCAAGTGTTCTCCAAAACAGGAAGATACGGGTTCACCACATGCTGCCCGAATATTAATAATTCGAATTCTGGTCGCGATATTATGTCCCAACATCTATGTATTAACCAAAATTTAAATATTGTAAATGACATCCTACGTAGATTAAGAGAAAATGAAGTATTTGTAAATCCATAAATAGTTTCTTGTAAACTTCGTTGACGCGACCCGGCAACACTGAGGAGCTTTAATAAAATGATCGGTCGTCGTTCTCGAATATGACCAGATGTTTGGAAAGCATTTGAAGATTCCTTTTTGGTCCAGTGTTCGTTGGCGATTCCTTCAATGAAATGGCCGGCAAGGACAGAGCTACGGAAATGCCTCTCATTCCAGTCCAACTCCGAACGGACGAGCGCACGTGCGCTCCCCACCTGGAGATTCCTAAGCGCCCGGGCGTTTCCCGGAGAAAAAAAATTCACGCGAGCGGAAAAATACGGAAATAAGTGAGTCAACGTTTGAAAATATCGGATCATAAAGAGAATTCCCGTATCGCCTATTTACCTTAGGACGGGTGTGACAACCACTCGATGAGTGGACTCGATCGCTGAATCCCTTTACACACACACTTCTTATAATCGGGTCAATATGGCCTTCACAACACCCGATCCACCCAAATTTACAATCAAATTTAGTTAGGTATAATTCTGATAAGAAAACTCGCATTCGGGGAAATTTCAACCTGTTATCCGTGTATATAAACCACTTTGGATTATTATTAAAAAATTTATATCATGAAATATAATTAAAAAAGGATTGTTTACCTTTACAAAACATGTCGAGGCAGTTGATTCCTTTATTAATCGTGACAGGACCGAACGTTATATTACTTTAAATGGCGTACCTCTTTCTCCAGGTATTTATGAGCTATGAGGTATATGAAGCTCTGAAGAATTTAATATTACTATTTATTTTCCATAACTTCTGAAGTGTGCTGGCCCCCTTCCGGCATCTTTTATTATTACACATTCCACCCAGAAATTTGTATTTCAAACTGCGTAAATTCCATTCCAAAAAGTATATGCTTCTATATTTAATTATAGCGTGGTCCTACTGTTCTACGAGATTATATTATAGATCTGTAAAACTACGAACAATTCGGTCACTTCCCAGCCTATACTTTATGCGCTAGGGCAATTTTCTGCGCTGCACATAAAAGTTGCCTCGTTATACAGTACATACATATATGCTATACGATTTCATATCTCACCGACGTGTGTTCCAAACGCACGGCTATGGCGCAACAACTTTCTACGCCCGCTGCGCAAAACGGCCGAATATAAGTGGGTGAACTGAAAAATGCGGGAGTGTTGAGAAAAAAACCGGTGACATTACCCCCCCCCCACCACGTCACCCAACGGCGCAGGGACAGTCATTTAAATGTTGGAATAAAGAGAAAAAAAAACTGAGGGGAAGGAAAATATAACGCTCAACAATTATAAGTTGTCCACTTGAGCTTTTAAATAATTGCCAGGTGGTGTCGCAACGCGGACTAGCCACGACGTGCCTACAATAATTGCTCGTGGTTAGTCGCTGGCCTGCAGCACGCTCGGCGATGATTTTCGCGTGTTAGAGGAAGGAGTTAGAGGAACGGAAAGGGCGAAATATGTCGCGCTGTCACAAATCAGAAACCGTATTTACGAATGAAATTTTCGAATTGTCACGATAGAGGCGACTGAAAATTCTATACTGTACTTCAAAATACCGATAGAAGTTCTTCCTATAATAAAACGTCATTACATTTACTAACCGAACGCTCCTTGCAATGAGGATAAAACGAATTCGGTCCAAAGCACGATAAACCAATCAATGATATATACTCCGAAACATTAACTAGTAAAAGTCTGGAAAAATTATGACATAATTATGAATAATAAATAGCGATTCGGTTTTATTTAGGTCGACGCTTTCATGCAAGAAATATTTTTCAAGTGTTTCGGGCGCACGGGGCTACTAAGCCGGCAACGCTCAGTCGTCCGGGCGTAGTATACACAGAGCGCCGTATTCGACAGACGTGACCCGCCGTTCATCAACGCCGCGCTTTTACGGTCTCCCTTACAACTTCAAGTTACTTAAATAGCAACAAAAATGAAATGTCGAATAAGTACGCATTGTACGAAGAACACACATTACAACTCGTTATATATATTACATGTCATAAAAACGTACTCGTGTTGAAGAAACTTGAGTGGATCTCAGCCCTATAACTCTTTAAGATGATTTGAAAATGAAATGAAAGAAAAAACATAATATTCACGCCTTCAACACAAGTTACTATTTGTTATTTACGTATTTATTGGCTAAAAGGGCGGAGAGTAACCGTTTGATCCAAACCGTAAATCTGAATTCAACTGCGGTTCAAAGTTATTTAACCTGCAGGCAATGGGGGAACTTATTTTAATTACCCTGTCTGGCGATTAATTCTTTCAAAATTAAGGTCAGAATTATTATTCCTCTCAATCATGGGTTTATTCCAGCTAATTGTTAGGGATATTACAGCTAGTTTCCGAGCGTTCGCGTTATCTACTCGCGTACAGGGCAGAGATGAATACATTAATCCACTTGACCAGAGACAGTGCTCAATCACTAGCTCTATTCCGGTACAGTAAAGAATAGATCATTAGAGGCAACAGACAGCGAAACAGCAATCTTGGCCAAATAAAAACAGTCGGGAAAACAAGCCACCGAGTTGGTGAACAAACAGAGCATGATTGATGGGAGGTGAGCTCCCCCCCGCACTCCTCACGCCACCTAAGAACACAATCACCCGGTCCGCCTCTGCCCCCGTATAAATCTCGTTTATATTATATCGACGTTTTAGATTGTCGGCCCTATGATTAATAATAGAGGGACAGTGGGGCACAACCAAACTGCGAGCCAACTTCGTACGTTATCGCCCCCCCTCCCAAAACCAACTTTTTTTTGATCCGATCGTGTATAACGTTTATTGACGATTTACCGAGATTTATTATCCTTCGCGGTGTAAATTGGAGTGGTCAACATTGGTCGGACAGAATAGGAAAAAAATCATCTTAAGATATAAGTATTTTGTTGTGTATGCAATTTAAGGGATGCTAATTAGGTTTTAGCGCACATTCTATACGCACACGGTCAAAAAATTTTCGGTCACTCCCTCAAATCAAAAATCGCCGTGTTAAACTGAGGACAAAAATGATGAAAGTATAAACCTTTCGCGGAACGCCTAACAGGTATCTTCAAATTAATTTTGCTGGCCACTGAGGGTTGGTACGGAAAAATGCCTGGATGCCAGTTGAAAAATGCGTAAATGTACGTTTCTTATAACCGTTATTTTTTATGTTTCTATACAGCGCCTCCTGCATTTAGACATTATGACGAGATAGTCATACAAATATACGGTGTGGTTGATTAGATTCGGGCAGTTCCAGGTGGGAAAAGGGAGACAAAAAATTTAAGCTGGAATGCCGACTGTACAAAATTTTGGCAGGATGCAACGAGACGTCCAAGATTACTAATTATATAATCAAAATTATTAATTAAAAACAAAGGAGCCGACAACGAATACGATTCCGAAGCCCTCTGCCAAAACCTTGGACGTACGCCGAATCTAAATGTCGCAGGCAAAATTCATACATATCTATAAAGGCACATCTCTTATATGTTAAAATTACATATTTACTAACTCCCGCCAGCGTACACGAAATTACCGTAATTACTCTTTGTTCAACGGTACTTGTAATAGTGTGTTACACTATAGAGTATTTGTGCCACATACATTTTTATAACTAAAAAATACAAAACCGACTATATTCCAGTTCTAGGCTCCGTATCGTCTACTCAGAACATCATAAATTAAGGAGAAAGATATTTTCATTTATCAGAAATATTTTTTATATTATCAAATTTTTAGTGCATACATTAGATCCAACAAAGTTCAAACAATGGGCTAATATATATATATATATATATATATATATATATATATATATATATATATATATATACACAGTATTTTGAGCTGTCCACCTTTACATCTGTTTGTCTGTTTATTTAGTTACTTGACAGTTATTGACCTGTCCTGTGTCCAGCATCTTATTAATGAATTACAAATTCACAGACAGAAGCCAAAAAACGAAAATATACGTTTACAAGTTAGAAATATTCTACCTGGTGCACTGGATGTGTTAAAGACGTTTTATGAGCGCTAGCTCAAATGTAAGTAGCAAATGAGTGTACGTTTGTGACTATTGAGACTCCAGGGCTTGTGTGCCTGTGTGTGTGTGTTACTTGTCTTCCCCTTCTGTAATCGGTATGTTTCGACTGCTATAACGATTTCCGATAAGCGAAACGACGGTAACGGCTGCAGAAAGACGACGCAGACTGTAGAGCCGTGTCCAGGATAAGACAGACGGGAGCAGCGGACAAGTGAGTGGGCGAACCCCGCAGTAACCGTGGGTGTACCAGCGGGTTCTGACCCGTCTATTTTATCTCTTGTTTGTAGCCTCCTCCGCCGGCAAAACAACAAACACAATCTACACAGTGGAAAACACGGGCTAACCTCATAACCGCATCCACAACAACAAACTCGAAACAATTAATTCTGCCCAATTTAATAAACAACATTAAGGAATCGGGCTCTTAACGAACCAGTTTAATACGAGACACTAATCCCCCCTCCTAAAAAAAAAAACCTAGACAATTTTTTAGCACACAAATTAGTACTTATTCTGTCCTTATTACAAATAAAATGATAGTTTTTAATATAACGTTAATAAAACCGTCTGAGGAAAATTTTAATCCCGTTGAAAATACAGCCAAAAAAGAAGAAACAAAATATCATAGGGAGGGAAAACAAGATTACGGAATATAATTTCAAATTTTTTTTGGAAGTTTAGTTTTTTCTAATATTAGATACATGATACACGCCATAAGTTTCTAAGTGTATAATGTAATAATTTTAGATCTTATTCATATTACGAGGTCGGAATGAAATTCGATGAAAAACTCTAGGTCCTTCTGCAGTCAATATTGGCCGAGTTAATACAAATATATTACAGGATCTCTTGAATGTTCACTAATCTCGAGAATGTACGGCGTAATCTTGTTGTTGTTGGTTACAGAAGGGAGGGAAAGCGTTGGAATAGGAACGGCCGAAGTAAGAAAGAAAGAAAGAAAAAAAAGGAACTCGACTGTATCAAGATAGCTGGCTCAACGCCATCTAGCGGATACGGCCCTAAGCTGGGACGCCGCCGGCTCGCGCCATAAATTAGACGCCAAGAGGCGTCCTCCCCCTTCTCCTCCTAACAATAAATATCAGTATTTTAAAAAATATACAAAGGAGGAAAACCGTATCAAAATGAAATACGCCCGGGGTTTACTTTCACGGCGGTCCATATTTCAGAATAAGAAGAAACCCCTCTTAACAACAAGATCCCCAACCGTCATCCGCTTGCCATCCAGGGCTTACTCTAATTAAGATATCGAGGACACTCCCAAAAATTTAATCGGATCTGTCCACCTTGCCAAACGTACTTCTGGCCCAACTTTTACAATTAGTATAAGAAATTAAAATACTTAAAGCAATATATATGACAGGATAAGGCCACCGAACAATAGAAAATTGGATCTTATTTTACTCTGCGGGAAAAGAAAAGATATCCTTTATGAGAGAGCATTAAATTATTAAGATAGGTTTTATCATTGAGATACATTTTTTATTTATTATTTATTTCGTATACGTTATACACTTTCTGTGTGCAATGAGATTGTCAGCGACAATACGACGCATTGCTGTTTCACTAACCTATAGGAAAAATCTGGCTCTTAGAATAAATCGGTATTTAGTTTCCTTTTATGATATTCCCGTTATGTTTTACCTGAGGTTATTGAAATGAATTCGTTTTGATCACGTTTATATGTATTAGGTTGGGAAAATGCTACAGAAAATACCGGTTTGCTACAGCAATGACAATACAAACAGGATACCTGGTTAATTATGACTTTGCTGTATTTTTATCGGCCGAACAGTCTGGCATTTATTACGCTAATACCAGACGCCGAGCTGAGTTAAACCTTTTCTCTCGGAGCTCGCTATTTATAAGAAATACAATCCGTTTTTCATCGTGACAAATTCTCGCGAGATAAATATCCGGCCCGTTTGGAAAGGGCTATAACTCAGTTATAGTCCGAAAAATTGCGCAATCCTCGGCCTTTCGCAACGGCGGTCTTATTTTCGGAAAGCGAATGTGACGCCCGTGTAAATTCGAGAACGGCGGCTGACAAATATCGGTCTAAATAAATAAATAGGAACCGCTCAATCAATCTTAACCGGGCCCAATTAGTAGGGCCGGAGATATACGGCTGAATGGCAAAAAGACACATACACACACATACACACACATGCATGCACGCACGTTGTAGGGAAAGAGAAACCGCAGCCAGAAACCAATTGAGCGTAAAACGGATCGAGCCCCCGTGTCCGACTTTATGAACGTAAATAAGACAAATTGTTAGCGCCATTAATCAATTTATTTTTTTAACTGATATCGGACACTCACAAATATACAAGACCTGAAGACCACAAGGATCGTTTAGCTTCGACGACGGAAAAAGATTTATTCCATCGAAGAAAAGTTTTCACTTCAACTCGATTATGACAAAAATAAGGTTGAATATCTCTTAAACATCGAATCCTATTCCAGCGATTCATCTTGTAAACACTAGTCGATAACATTAAACTCATTGTATACAGAAAAACTCAGATATATACACACAACGTAAACAATAATATACATTGATAACCTAGTTAAAGTGAAATATGTACCACAAATAAATGATGGTTTTATAACACCATGGCCCCCCCTTCCTAGGAACTTAAATTACTATTTAGTTACCCACATCGTAAGGTTTAACTCCAAGTTAAATTGTTACCGACCTGTTAAAATAAAAAACAAACGTCATGAGACAAAGAACAAAACTGCAATTAAAACAAGCTGAAATCAACATTAACCTATCTACACGAAAAAATAAATTAAAGGGATCGTATTCTAGAATTGGACTATCCGAGACATTTGAAAATTAAAATACTATATATATATATATATATATATATATATATATACATATACATATATGGATTGAATATATATTGAAATCCGGGCAAAGTTGGAGCGGGAACAACGGAGGCAGCTTTTTCACAAAGCTTCGGGTCGTTTTATGAGAACAATAAGCCTCGATATTGAACGGCTTTTACAAAAATAGCTCGCTATTCATGCCCTTTTTTAGAATACCAGCTGGTGGTTTTCATTTACGCAATGTATATACAAATGTACATTTCATAAAATACTGCTATGACAATCTGGATAATAGAAATCCCTTCTAAAATAACAAGTATGACTCGCAAGACTGCTATATTCAGTTTTAAAATTTAGTATAATCGTTCTCCTTTGATCCAATATCGAACAGGTTTCGGACTCTAGTTATTGTCAGTAGTGCCCAGTCAGTTAATTACTGAAGAAACTAAACACCTAGCATCCTGTCTGCACAAACTGGGGACAGAAAATAGAAAGAGCAATGACTCGGACACCCAGGCAGGAATCTTGATCTGAAATTCACTGTTTCGCCTAAAATTAAAAACCAAATGGGATTTCGAATTTCTCTCGTGTTCTCTTAACAACACAACTCCACTATATTGCTGACAGTCTTAGAAGTATAAACTGCAATCAAGAGCCTGCTCAATAAAAAAGGGAGGAACACGATCGCGGGGGAAACGTGCAATCGTTGCTTAGAACGTGTGCATTGATTTCGAAGGATGCCCTCACTTCTAATATCGTGAACATAAAACCGATTAAAAATCGGACGGGTTAGATCGTGGTTTGAAATGTAATCGACTCCGTGTGCCATGCGGGCGCTAGTCGGCAATCAATTATTAGCTACTGGCGGTGGCGAGAATCCAAATCCGAAACTGCCGAGCGGTGAAGATCTGAAGAGCGATGATATTCCGAACTTAGTTTAGCTTAGCTGAAACAACGGTCCTTACCGGAAAGCGATTTCTCTGTTTCTCCCCTAGCGAGCTTTCACTTCCCTACCGCTCAACTCCACGGGACGGAACTATGCTCACTGAAACAACTTCGTACTTTAAACTTGAGACCGGCACTTGACCGGTCGTGGGGTGAACGGATACTAAACTAGGAAGGGCGGTGAAAAAGGCCCTAGGCCTCGGTTTGCTACCTGGGGGCTTGTCCCCGCGGCGTCCAGCCTTAATCCTTCCCAAAGGTATTTGCCGTCCTCTGTCTCCCCCGTGGGGCTTTCAAAGAAGAAAAAAAGGGACACCGGTGAGCTTTGCTCCCAAATTAAAAGCAGCTCCCGCGTTAATTACACCGCCGAGGTGCCTCCTCAAATTACCCGCCCGGGGGGAGGAAAAAAACTCTTTTACTCTGATACTCGAGAAATCGCAGAATTTTTGCCCCGGCCCACAATTCTTTTTTTATTCTCCGCACCTTTCTTCTGAGAACGTCACACGGAGCTAATTGCCTTTTATCGGTAAAGGAAGATTAAAACGCGCTCCGTTATTAAGAGAAAGGGTTTTAATGACTTTTAGTTCTGTGCATTAAAAGAAACAGTGGGACGTTTTCGGGATATAAGATTAGAAACGTAGAAATATTTGTTCGACGTTTCGACTTCAAATGCCTGAAAACTCCAAGTTGAATTAATTTGAGAAGCTTAATCTAACTTCGGATAAGATCGTATAATACTGTGAGGCGTCGGTTTGTGAACTATAATAATTATATAATTTTCTCGAGTAAAGTATTAAGAGGAGAATGAGTCGAAAAGCACTCATCCGGAGTTTATATACGACGGGGTCCAGTTTCCCGTCCGGATGATAGGCGACCGTCAATACTCGTCCCAGATAAGAGCCCGACGGTTTATTGAATAGGATTTATGGAATGGAAGAAGGGAGTTAAAAGGAAATAAAAAGCGGGAGGAGGATGGAATGAAAAAAAAGAACTAGCTCCGGGGAGATAAAATAGGAGTGAACTGCGGCGGGACCGCTTCGCCTGGGTTGGGGACCTGGCCTCACCACGGCTTCGTGGGACCTTCATAAAATATGAACTACTCCCCGAGTGAGACCCCGACCGACACCGGAAAACCCGGTCAAACCGGGAAAATTGGTTTTTCCCCCAAAATAAAAGGACGGAGAGTGAAAGAAGGAGGGAGAGGAGAGAGAGAGAGAGAGAGAGAGAGAGAGAGAGAGAGAGAGAGAGAGAGAGAGAGAGAGAGAGAGAGAGAGAGAGAGAGAGAGAGAGAGACAAAGATGGGAGGAGGAGAGCGACCTAGTTTCTCCTTATCATACATCTTTTCCATTACAATTTAATAATTCCATACACTAACTTCCAAACAAAAACCGCTTATACAACATATTGTGCCAAAAACATCAAAACGAGTGAGTGAAATAAGCCATTGATATGTTAATCGACAGTAGAAACACGGACCCGATGTAATAAGAAACAGTAAATAAGCGAATTAGCATAGATAAGAAAAAAAAGAGCATAAACATTTACGATGAAAAAAGGCAATTATTCCAAAAGAAAATATGTAATTTTAACACAAAATAGTAATGAAGTATCCCTCTGAGAACCTACTTCATAAAAAATTCATACATAGTATTTTATATAGTGTTTAGCATAGTCTATATGTATGCAAACACATAAAAATACTAAGCTATAGATTCTTAGGGTGTATTATAAAAACAGAAACATCGGAAATAAATTGGAGAGAATACATGTGAGAGAAGGGAAATGGAAAGGAGTGCACGCAATGTACCGGTTTCACTTTTATTTCTCGGCAGTAAATAAATCCAACTGGCAATAGTTCTCAGGTTCGATCGCTGTTAGGCCGTTTGCCAGAAATATCGGCCAGGCGACGTGAAGGCTTGATTAGTGCCTGGAGTCCGGCCATTGGGAACAATGCCCCGAACAGGAATATTACGCAGGAGTACTCGCAAAGAAATATACAGACCGGTTGTAGTTTCGCACTGCGCCACTTCTCCTGCAGACCGCTCGTCTGCCCTCTCTTATTCACTAAATGTTCGGAAGGGCCAAGTTTTGGAAAGGTCCTCCTTGCGGCGCTTCTTTCTTTTTCGGACCCAGCGGCTTAAATGCTCCACTGATTCCGACGGCCATTATAAAAACAAATGTCCGGGAGCAGTTTTCGGCCCATATTTATATTTATACTACACTCTTAGCGAAACTTCGAAACAACTGTTGATAAAAAAATACCGGAAAACTGCCAGCGAAAGGAATTTATAAAGTTAATTTTTATGCGGAAGATTTTATATATATATATATATATATATATATATATATATATATATATATATTTCGCAAGGATTCATAATAAAGAAAAAGTCGTTACGAAAACACAGTACGTCTGATGCCTACAATCCATAGGCCGTTATTTATAATCTGAAAAATTGATTTTTTATTCAATATAAGGTATCGAAGGGGAGAAGGAAAATTGAAACTTGTCGCGAAATTTGCATTGGGCGTTCCGACAGAGTTAATATCAAATTTAATGAACACCGCCTCGGCAGGTATAAGCCCCGCGGGAATGTAAACCGAGTGTTATCGCGACCCCTACTACTTTATTTCCATCCGCCCATCGTAAGACGGGCATGACCCGCGGTCATTACGATTATCATGGACACGATCGACATGAAGAGCCGGGGACGAACGGAAATAAAAGTGGCAGGAAATAAAAAATAAGACGGATAACTTAGTGCCAATAATCTCAATGCAATATTCATTCGTCTTATCCCCAAAGAACTGCACCAATCTCGAGTGCACAGAATAAACATTTTAACATATAATTAGGAATTTAATCGTGATATAAAAAAATATTAATGGGCTTAATACATGGGCTTAATGTGGGGAAACAGTAAGATTAAGCAAAGACAATGTTTCGAGCAACTGTTTTCCCTACACAAACAGACAAACACTGTAACAAAACTACAATGTTACAGTACATAATGTTACACAGGATGGAAATGCAAGATACGTCTGGACAGAATGAAAAAATTCTTTAGACTATGCTCAAAAAGAGCATAAGCAGGCGATGCAACTCAAACGAACAGGATTTTTCGTTGGAATTTTTACTCGACAATGCACCAAAATTCAAAGGCGACTAGTATATATGCAGCTAATGGAAATACTCAAGCTGTAACCACCTACGTAATGCAACACGACTTTAGTATTTTGCTAGACCGGTGAGCAGATCGAGAACACTAAGGTATTCCAAACCTTCGTAGACCACATAACATGTATTAAAAATTATAAGATGATTCAAACTACATTATAAAAGTACGCGACTGTCAGAAATCGAGTAGTAATTTTTAAAAAATTATAAGCCTCGTGAGAAAGTCCCGATATAAGTTAAGAAAATAAAGAGGTTCGGACCAAAATTTAATACCGTCAGGCTTGAAAAGTCGAGTGGACAGGGTGACGAGAGCGGTGAGTGAACCTGAGAGGACCGTTAAGAGATGGCCCGGCCAAGATAGGGCCTCCACCTTACCCCGAATTAATCAAGGAGGCTCTGCCGTTTGAAGTTGAGCCACCACCACCACCACCACCACCAGCGGCGGCAAAAGGAGCACGCACTTCCAGCCGCTTATCTAACGCCGGCAATCGAATCCTTTCAAAATAAATTCGCGACCTGTCGACTCACATGTAAAGTCAGCCGGCTAAGCAGAACTGCACAAATGGAGGCAAATGAAAGCCAAGTTATCGGACTCGATCACCCTCCGTTTTTTTTTCTCCACCCCCCTTATAGACCGGTATCGGATTCTCCAGTAAATTATCGAGGCTTCCAACCTATGATAAAAAAAACAGTGCGCACTCATTACCACTATCGTCTTCAGTGAGCCTATTAGTTGAAAGGGGATGTCGAGGAAGGGATAAAGAGACAGGCGAAGAGAATGGAGAGTGGACTGCTGGAAGACTTCCAACGCGGCACAATATTTCATGTCGCGGCGCAACAAGGCGGCAGGAAATTAGAGAGGGAGGAAGAATATTTTTGGGGGCGAGGGCGGGGGAGGGGGCCAAAAACCACAGCCAAGGGGCCAGGAAACTATAGCCGCCCCAGTTATACTCCAGTGCTGGGAAATAGAGCGTGGCACATTTTGACAGGCTCACAACTCAAACCACTCAAGAGTCCGCAGTTTCGGCCGCGCTAGGACAAATGCTTTATCTTGTTTTTCAGGCCACCCCCAAACCAGAGAGAGTTCGCTATACTAAATAATAATTAAATAAATTATTAAAAATAAAATATTATACCCCTATATTACCCCCTTCAGTCGTCGAAACAGAACAGACTAAATACCGTGTATTAAAATGTTCTTAACTGCGGATATACTCTATTACGGTTCAAAATGGATTAAAAATTTTACTTTCTCTGTTATTCTTCAATACTAATCCCCATTTTATTATAGATATTATTTCTGACAATGGATCGAAATGATTATCGAAGATATTTAATCATTGCTATAATATTAGTATAATAAGAGGAGTATGAAGTAATTTCGATTTTAATATTGCAGGAATTACTTACGAAGGGATGGACAATATGAATTAATTTATCGATTACAAGCGACATTCCACAATGCGGAAGCCTATTTACCGCTGCGTCTCTTTCAACGAAACGCACTAAATTGGTTTGAACGCCGGTTGAAACGTGACCTCCCAGCGTGAGATTTTCTTTCTCCGTCCGAGGACTCTCCCTCGGCCTCCCCGAATATTATAATTTAATAAGACTGGGGGAAGAACAGGGGGTCGTATAAATCCACCCCCGACTCCGCGGGGGTATTTGATTAATTCATCCGGTTCTGCGCGGGCGGCTCCTTCACCCCGGCGAAATTGATGTTTTAATCCGGGGGGTGCCGGGGCAGAGGACTCCGAGAAACTTGGGGAAAATATTTTTCCCCCGAAAGGCGGAAAAGGAAACGCCGCTTTAAAGCCCGAGACGAGATCCCCCGAATTTAGACGGCATTTTGGCGAAAATTTCCCAACTATATAAACTCCAGAGGAGAAACGACTCTGCGAGGACTGCATAAACGTGTGGCAAAAATTACATAAACATGATTGAAGATTGGGACGCGATTTTTTACACCAACTCGTTTTATATTAAATTCCGGAATTCGTAGAACTTCGTATTCTACACAATATCAATGTAAATATATTTACTAGCAGAGAATAAAAATTTCTACAAAACATTAGATAAATTTGGTGCCTATTCAACACAGTACTTAATAACAAAAACCGACATTTTTACCATCGTGAGAATTATTTCAAACGAGAAAATTTTATATATGGAATCTTGCGGTGTCTTTAGTACTATGGTTTCACTGAATGGTCCACGTCTCGTATGTTATCTATACCAGCCCGAGTTAATAACTGAGGCGGCCGGGGTGAAGCAGCCTGGCAGGGACCCAGCTCCCGCACTGAACCTCAATCAATTCCTCCCAGGGACATACATCTCAGCCTAGAGAAGAGCCCAACTCTGAATACCAAAACCGAGGCTTACATTCCGCAACCCAATTCTCTCTTACAAAAACCCCAACATTTATATTCGAATCTCCTTGTACACATTCATCTCCCTCAAGAACTATTTGTACCTTTCCAATATTCTATAACTTGTCTATATACTACACTCTGATAATACAACATAATAACTCATAGAATACTATAATATAAATAAATAATGATTATATTATCTACTATTTATATGATATTATTATAAATCGTGTGACTAAATAACCCCACGTTAGACCGCGTGGAAATCCCCGTAGTAAAGGAGTGTCGTACGTAGGCCTATGAAACCCCCAGCAGTAGCTCCTTGTGTAAGTTCCTAAAATATTCCTGTGAACTGTGGTAAAGTAACACTGATCATTGGCTACACCCTCCCTTTCTATCTGCCACCCCTATGAGGTTCATCTCCCCGTTATTACTCATAATATGGGCGTGTAAGGCTAACTCCGGATACCCGGTGGGAGGCTCGCCCTTAGCTAATATCTCCCCCACCTTGTCATTCTCAATTCAACCCCCACCCCTAATGATTTTCTTCCCCTCCCAAGCCTGAATCGAAACTTCCGCTTATCGCCAACATAGGTTCTGCATCCTAAAACCGGTGATATTTGCTCAGAGATCAAATCGTTTAAATATAGTTTCAGATTTAAGTTGCACTTAAAATGGTGGTTAAAATGGATGCACTTATGTGGTTTTCCTGGACTAAGAGGGTCTACTCTCAAGTTTCAGCTGTAGCAGCCTCAGTTCAGAACTCCCCCCCCCCCTTCGGATTGGGAGTCTAATCCTGAGCCCCGATATTATGACTAATAGCGGACCGAAATACGGAGCGAAAGGGAGGGCGGGGAACAGGTATAAAGGGGAAGATGAAGGAAAAGCGGGAAAGGGGCGCCACCGGGAGCCAGCGACAATTTATTCGCCCCTATCGGTCTGCAACCCTCCCCCCCCCACCACACACACCGCATCAATATTCAGGGGGCGCCGCCCCACCGGGGGCCCCGTACTCTCTCCCCCTAATACCACTCTTTAATAACTCATACTCGCATACATACATACATATACGGGTTGAAACGCTCTGACAGGGGCACCTCCCCCACAAAGCAGATCCCGACGCAACGAACAACCGGCGATGTAATTTCTGCATACAATACGGTCTGATTTGCCGGGAAATATTTTGCAATTATCAATTATTAAAGGGTCAAATGATAAAAAAAAGATAGAAATCCCACAACTTATGTTCATCTATCCTAGGATATCTGGTTTTTTTAGGGAACGAGTACCATAGGGTTCGATATAGACCTAGAAAGTACGCAGGCCTTTAGCTAGAGTAACGAACCCCGTGTTTTAGACCACGAGTTTTATAACATCAGTTTGCACAGCCTGACGGCAGTATTAGTACAGTTTTCCCATACAAATTCGTACAAGCCCGAAATAATTCGATAAATTTGACAATTAAGATGAAAATCTGACATTAAATGGGACATTACGGAACCAACTACAGGCAATATTTGAACGCAGGCCAGGAAACCTTATATACCTTTCCTTTTTTTTTGTTATTGAATGGCGTCCTCATTCTTGTCGTCGTGTATATATATATATATATATATATATATATATATATATATATATGTCCATTAGAGGTGTTAATACCTTGGGTCGGTTTGAGGAGCGGTTTAGACTCGTAAGTTTAGGCCTGCTACCGGATCTTCCCTCGGCCGGGACTATTAATCTTGTCAGGCTCCTCTCAGGCTACCCCCTCCCCCTGCGGGCAGAGATCCATATGTCCTTGGAGGGACAGAAAGAGGCCATTGTCCATTGTCTGCCCATCCCGGCATCGGGAGGAAGTCATCGATCGCTTAGGGGCACGCATCTATCATCCCAGCAGACACATACTCGCCCGCTAACTGGGACAAATGTTGGAACAGATTCTAGTTAACCCCGTAGGTCCTGTACTCGAGAAAACTTCCTGCCGCCTTCATCAGAAATAAACCCTTAAATAATAAAAAATTAACGGAGTCGAATACATAATACTGAAGTCAGTAATTTTAGAATCATCGTATTCCCTAACATCTTAATATTTCAAAGGTTTCTACAGCGGCTTTAGACAATTTATTAGGGGCTTACACGCTTACAGAATATTTTTTATCGATCATTACTACTACCGCTTATCCTTTTCAGTACCGCTTTAATGCAGCACCATCATTATGACCTTAGTTATGTTACAAACACGCTATAAAATGTAATAACCACCAAATATGTCCGTATGAAAGATTAAGACCGCATACATTACATTAATTGAGATAGAATTCAATGCTTGAGATTACAAGTTATAATCTTTGTACAGCAATTTATTTCTGACGATGTGTACTCCCCAAAAAAAGTAACTTGGAAATAATGATGCCCTTCCCCAAAGAAACAATTTCAATTCTATTCTCTGCAAAAGCGTTCGGCAACATTGAATTTCATCCAATAAGAAGAGGACCTCAATTATTTACTTGAGGCAAAAGGGGGAATAAAATAGGTTAGGAAATCATAGTGGGGGCTGGACAAACTCAAGCTGTATCAATCTTACCCGGGGCCCCGGACGTAGGACGTGACTCGACCTTCCTTTGGTCCCCCCCCAAAAAAAATACATTTTGGGGCCCCAACGTCGAAGGAATATGAGAATCTCATCGGGCTCGATCAATCACTCGGATCCCACCTCCTCGTGTTTTATATGGAAGTCGCCTTCTCTCGGTCGGCGTGGCGGGTCCGCCAGTTAATCGGACGGTGTATAACTCGGTGGAAAAGGGTTCGAAAAAATAGGACGGAAATAACACGATTCACCCTTTAGGTAGGGTAGGGGGTAGGGTGATTGCTTGGAATCGAGGAAAAAGTATCCATAAGATTCGCGGGGAGAAAACAACGGCAAGAATAAGCCTTAAGGGTCTTTAGTCTATTTAAGCTCTAGTTAGGCCCATAAATACGAATATGTTCTTTATATTATTTGGAATAGACGTGTGTCGTTTAAGATAGTGAGCTCGTTTTGAATTTTACAGAGATCTGTTTCGGAATATCTATCTCAGTGTAGCGTATAATTGGAACACGGTGTGAGCACTGCGATATCCCGCTCTTATTGTCTCTTAAAAAGCGTTGACTTTTCTAGTGAGCGCTGCGGGATCTGGCGTGTATTTAAAATTTACATATTAAAAAAAAACGTTCACGCATTGAAATACGTGTAGGTTTTCACGTCACTATTAGACAACAGTTAGAATGGCCGCAGACACCTTTCCAGACGGTCGCGTGATAACGGCCGTAAACTGTCACGACCCGACATTTTAAACGGAGCCATTATTGTTTTTTGTCAGTCAACAATCCTGGGCTGGAAGAGAATCATCGCAACACGGGCGTGTGTAATTCCATTGTGACCGTAATCGGGCCCTAATGACGGTATTGAAGAGCGTGAAAGACCCGTGGTGGTCCACCATTGTCTTCTCCCTTCACACTGATCCGTCCGAAAAACCGATAATAGGGTTTTTTCCTGTTTTTTGTTAACGCTCCTCTGCCACAAATGATATCCGATATGGCGGACATCCAGTTTTCGAGGAATCCCCGGTCGAACTGTACACCTAATACGCTCCCTTTTTTCTATTGTATAATACTGGGCTGTGACGGGGCGTTAAAAGTCGCCATGAAAAACGAGACGAAACAATGTCGGATTTTGTATTTCAAACATTTCATCGTGCGTTTTGATACTCGGCGAATACAGTCCATTATACGAGCTTCGACATATCTGTGCCACTAAACTCGATATGTCTGTACTTCAATAGTAGCTCGCAAAATAATTTCAACTGAACAAAACACGTTTCCGTTATTTTCCTGCGCTATTTCCTCACCGCAATAATGCAACGACTAGAATATAAATCTGCCAGGCAGATACGTTAGTATAAGATCAGGGTCAGATGTTAGAGTTAAGGTAACAGTGGTTACACGATACACGAATCCTATTATTATAATGTATACAAAATGTATGTAATAAATTTGCATATTTTTTGCATATCTCTCCTCCCTCCCTATCATCTGAGAAAAAAATATAAGCGAGTATTCAAAAGTGTCCCAAACAAAATATAAAAACCAGTAATGAGCATTTATTTTTTGTGGAGTGCGCGCATAATTGGTGTCATTAGCTTACGGATGTTTCCCTTCAGAGCGAGTCGTCCCATTAGCTGAGCCACTGTAGCAATTTTTAGAATAATATAAAACGAATATAGATGAGTGATTATCGTCCGTTTTAAGCAATGATTAACAACAAAACAATGTTCTCGTGCTGTGTGTTAAAATCTTTTAATACTCTCAGCATCACGCTTCATGGCGTAAGGCCATTTCATTTTTAGGCCTCTGCGTGGAACATTCGGGATGTTTGGAGTAAGTAGTGTTTTGGAAAAAACAATCGGAAGTGAGATTTTAAAATGAATTTTGTTATACTTTAGAATATCGAGGTCGCGAACTATATATTTTGAACAAATATACCGTTACATAGAATAATCATTGATTCAAATTAATTATTACAACAATTTTACGATTGTTGGTTGAAATGTTCATATGCATATGTTGGTGGAACTTTCTTAAAAATTAAAAAAAATATAGCATATAATGTAACATGAAAGGGATGCATTATTTTACGAATAGATGGCTAATAACTCTGATTGGCTATAGTCCGAAATTTATTTGGAATTGCCTTTTCACCGCACCAACACAAGCGATTCTCTGGGACCTGTTTCGTTGTCGAAACAATTATTCGAGGCGACATCAAAGCTTTTTCACCGCCCGAAAAGTGTGCCGCAAATGCGGACCGTCGACTACAACAGGGAGGACGAACAAAACGGCGACAATCAGGGCCGTGTTGTTTACCGGCCAAACAACTCGTTAGGTAGCGCGCAGCGCATCCCTCTATAATAAACAGCCAGCTCTTCCCACCCCCTGCTTCTATTCATTAGCCAAATTAAACCGAGTTAACCGTGCTAAATCCTCCTAACGGTTGGGCCGGCCCTGTTAAATGCTTCGGGGAGGGCTGAAAAAAAGGACTGATTACCGAAGAATTACCTTATTAAAAGAGAGGTTGATACACCGCTATCTGAACCGGTAGTTCTCTTTTTTGTTTCTCGCGACACACTTCTAACCTGGTGGATGGGTAAAGGAATAATAATACGACATAACATGATAGCATAGGGTAAGGATGTTGGTATGCAAGTCTTCAGGTTACTTTTACCTCTTTTCGGTAACTCTGAAGTATAATACACTATTTATGTTTTGGTATTTATGACCCGAATTCCAGATTGTTCATTCTGCGCTTTCTAACCTAATTTTTGTCTAACTTGACCCGACGATATCACCGACATCCAATATACAAGTCGGTAACGAGGGAAACCGTTAAATCCATCGTATATTACTCTAGTGTACAGTATGTACAATTTTACTGTTGATACATAAATCATAACTATATTTCCCTGACTCAATATTTCTTGAATGACTGGAAAAATGGGCCTATTCAAGTATGTATGTAGTCCCTCGTAATTTAAAAACCTAGGAAACCGGGAACCTAACGTTCTGACCTAGGTAACTGGTGTTACCTATTAATATTACCTATTATAGTAATAGGTAGTAATATTACCTATTAATACACTATTAATACTCAGCAGAAATATTTTAATACGTAAATTCCCGGGAGCAACCCCGCTGTTGAGGCCTACGGCGCGCTTCAAATGATGGATTCAAACAACTGTCCAATAAATGCGCTCTAATTTTATTCATACATTTACCACGGAACTAATGGGGTCAATTATTACAAACGAGCCCGCAATATTTTAGCCGGATCCGAAGGCCAATTAATGTGGTAATAAATTAGGACTGAAATATCGCCCGACAGAAACAAATAAAGAGAGCAAGCCGGATAGATTTCCAGAAGGATAAAAAGCAGTACGAATAATTAGGTGAAAAATAGTAGAGGCCGATTACCAATTAGGTACGGTGCCGGGTATTAAGCCAATACGATATGTCAGGTGTGGCGAAACAGAATATCCTGATTGAATTTTTTAACGCGTTCTTTATTTTTACCTAACAAGATGCAAAGGGGACACTTTCCATAAAAAATGCAGTGAAAGCAGATTAATATGAGCCTAATTAATACAGAATTATAGTTCTGATATATAAATTTGCCCGATATTATCTTGAAGAACCTTCCAGTCACTAAACGACGATATTGTAATAGTAAAAAACCATTACATGGCACAAATCAATCACGCTCTATCTAATTTTACTTCCATTTTTTGTGATGACATTTAGATTCATTACCCATTCCGTAACCCGATGCACTACTTTCACGTTCCAATTTTTTCTGATTTTCTGATTTTTTCCGAAAGTGTCATCACATTTTCCTTCGGACAGTTTATGATCCAATAATTATGAAAAAGGAAGGATGTATAATCAACCATAATTTAATACATCAGATGTGTATTGGGATGTCGGAAACCTACGCGTTTTCCTTGTAAGGAAATTTAAAAATTATCTTTCCGGTTTTGGGACATCAACAGAGAGACCAAAACACGGGCGAAATCGATGCAACAGTTTGTAAAAAACGGAATTGTAACATGGAGACGGAACGAAATTACAGACGAGGCCTTCACAGAATATAAAAGTAAAACGGAGTAAAAAAAATTTGTCTGAACAATTAACCCGTTTCCTGATTGGGGCTTCGGCCATTACTCCGAGTCCGGGTTACAAGGTCCGCGACAACCCGCAATCTCCGAAAGACAACCAGAACTTAATTTTTGTGTTTCGGTTTTTAATACGCATAATTACCAAACAATTAGAGGTGGCCTAAAGAAAAGTGACCGTTAGCGCTGGCTTTAACAATAGCCCTGTGCCACCGACCTTAATAAACGACCGCTCTCTAGAACAACTTCCTGTATAATAAGTTTTATATACGAGAGATTAAAACCGCTTATGCAAAAGAAGGTTAATTGGGTGAAGAGAGAGAGAGAGAGAGAGAGAGAGGGAGAGTGCGCGCTTAAAACTCTATTATTATTATTATCAGTAGAGCCGCGGCCGAGGTCGGGCCTGAGGAAACAATGCCGGCCCTCCCCAAGTTCAAAAGAGCCCGACTTTCTGTTTTAAAATAAATTAAGTTACATTTGAAAATTTTAAGTACTTTTCCAGAAGATGATGGATTACCTTGGCCGGCGTTTAGGGCTTCTTTATACAATAACAAGCAATGGTCCAAAACAGGAACTTACCTGAAACAAAGACATGAAACTATTACTACTGAAAATTACATACAATAATAATGGTTTATTAACAACAACAACTAAACAATAATTTAAATGACGTAAATGTCAAATAAGTTAATAATAAGTGTATTGCTATGATAAATAATAGAGGTCAAACTGAATAGCTCAAATGAATGATGCTGTATAAAATAGTTTAGAAGATTTTTATTCAGTATAAGTTCAATTCTTCACAATAGGTATTTATTAAAGTGAATGACTTCATAATACGGACCATTTCGCGGGGTCACGTTCCCACCCGCTCCATTCTTTATGGCCGACAATTAACCGCCATTATTAATAAATTGATAAAAATCCAGTTTATCCCATGCCACCTGCAAATCTAGGAGCCCGAGAGCGCGAGAAACAGCCGGACCAGGAAGACAATGGTTTATTTATTCTGGCGCCTTCGGTGGAGATTAACTGCGGTTTCCGCAAGGTAAATCAGATTAACTTTAATTGTCGCTGTACGTTATATATATATATACAGTCCACCGGGGTGAGAACGGGGAATGCTGCTTTGCCAGTGAGATGGGAAAGTGGATTAGGAATGCGGTGAATGAAAAACCGAGAAGTAAATATATTTAAGAGCCGACCTTGCGTGCAAGGAAGACTCCATCCTTAACACTGAAATACTGCAAAATAAAACTAATCGTCTTACAGCAGTGCTGAAAACGGATAAAAAAAAATAAAAACAGTGGTGGTAACTGTTGTGTGGTCTGCGAATGTTTGGAATACCGCAGTTTTCTTCTGATCTGTTGCTAGACCAGTTTCGGCTGCTTGTACCGTGGAGTACGAGTGAAGCGAAATTTATATTGCAGAAACTGGTGTTGTCCTGAGTTACCTTTAACCACTGTATTGCCGATTTACCTCGCCCAGAAATAATTGACCGATATGTTACACAGACTTTTTATTTGTTTGACGGCAGATATTTTTGTTATATAAAATATTCTGATGGGAAATATATCTTTAAATCTTAAAATTCCGTGTGATGAAAAATTACACTATTAAGTGTCAAGACCATTCTATTTGGTAGGGTCACTGTCCCCCGTCTGAAAATTTATTGAACCCCACAGTCGGTAGAGCGGGTTACTGACCTAAGCCGTATAATTTCGGTGGCGGTGTTGTATTTCAATTTAGATTTGAGACTGGGGACTGATTAATTCCTGAGAGTGGGGTGGGTGGGCCAAATCCCTGTGGGGTCCCTCCTTATCTGGGCCATCTTTCCGACTGAGGCGATCCCAGGGACCGGCGGCCTCTCAAGTACACTGAACCCTGACCTATTCGCTCTGCGACGGCAAGGCCTACGGGTCATAGGCCAGTCACTATGTGTGAATATCAGCGCCTCGCAATTTTCCCAACGGATGTCACGGAATAAAAAAAGGTTAATTGTGTGAAAACGTCGTGGACCGAGTCGGTTCCTTCCCCCGAACATTATCCCGGTGCGAAATGCCACTTTTTTCGATCCGAGATTAAACCGGTTTCCGCTTTTCGCCCATATTGCAGTGATGGAGCAATACATAAATGTACTGGAAATCTATGGATTATGTCAGTAGTTCCCAAACCTTTCCGCACCTCCACCAACACACAAATCATACTCAAATATAAAAAATTATAATTTTAATAGAACATAGTAATATTATTTATTTTGATGGTTGATTTTGATTTTCAGCAATGTCACACCGATTTGATTTTTTTAAATAAAAATTTGGTAGCAGCAAATTCTCGTTGTCAAAACATGCAAACTTTATCAGAAATAACCGATATTGTGGTCCCCATACGGTGGAACACACTGAAATTGAATTTCGGCATGCTGATGTTATTTCAAATGCATGCCAGATACAATGCCTCAAAAATTACAGCTTTTATCCTTTCCTTGGTTATCATACGTCAGAGAGCATTAAACCTTACAACCAACTCGAGACATTTTTCTCGACCGGACTCTTACGAAACACCGTGAGAGGACCGCATTAAAGACTCAAAAACAAGGGTCGTTAGAACGGAGAAAAAAAGAGAGAATATAATGGAAATATTATTGGGCGGTCGGGACGCAAAACGGTGGCGATAAAGGTACAGAGCGTGATGGACGCATGTCGACACACGACTTAAAATATGTAAATCGGTCGGATAATATGTTATTAGGGCGCATAAACCTATGGCGGGAGGGAGGAGGGAAAATTCAGGTCGCCATTGTTGTTTCTCCAAAACGGCTCTCGGGACATAAGAAACAACTGTTCGGGCGGGGGTCGCACCGTACAAATACCTTCCGCCTCAATATTTCCTAACTTATGAAATATGTATCGTGACGAAATTATCCGGGCAATCGTAATGGGAAAATATAACGCCAGAAAGAAGTTCAAGAATAGGTCACTACAGTCAACATCAAGGGGCTACATAAATATGCTTAATACTTTTCAGTATTAATTATAAGATATTAACGTTCAAAATTGTTGCTTGACTCCTTCTTGTATTTAAATGATTCGAAATAACACCCCAAACAATATAAACGTGTTTAGTCATTATTAATTATATCATCCGTTATGACATTCCTATCGTAACCAGTTTGTTAATGGCCGCCGGTGAAACCACTCTTACCAAATGACTCGGTTTTATTCCCTTCAGGAGAGTGGTAATGGTGATCAATTGACATTTTTATTTTGATTAGGAAGAAATTAATTCAATATACTTATTAGGTATAATTATTTTTACTCGGCTGACATGGGAAAACTAAAGCCTGAACTTATTTCTCTTACATCGTGGGTTCATTTTGGCCGCGGGTTGCTATTTGGAATCTTCATTAGGGATAATTTTCCGAGTAAAGCACCCCAACGGTGGATGAAACCTGGCAGAGGGAAAACCTTCATTCACTGAAAATGACTCCAGAGCGTTTTGATGCCCACAGCTCTCACGAGGTCTCTTCTGGCTTCACCGTAGATCTGGCAGTCCCACGGCACCTGAGCCCATTCTTTCTCCTCCTCCCAGCAGGCTTCTGATGTTCCACCATTCATTTCGTGAATGGGCGTTAAATCAGAACAATAATTGTTTCAAAAACAGATTTCAGGAAGGAGGTTCGTCCGCGTTCATTATACCAATTTTGAAACCGTTTCGTACCGTTTATTATCTAACGCGTGCACGCCCATTAATGCGTTCACACGTATGCGCCGTTCTATATTAAGCGTCCCGGGAATAGCCGGCTATTCTCTTGTGGGCAAAACAGGAAGTGCTAGTACTCCATTAGCGCCGGCCACGCTAATTGGTAATTGGACAATAGAGCAGCCTCCGCTCGGCCCCATTTATAAACTCCTGACTAATACAGAGAAATGCACCCGCCGTCTATGGCCAAAATATATTCGAAAAACAGTCACGCGAGACGTCATCAAGTATCGCCGATCTTCCCGACCGAAGGAGCTACAACACATTTCGTCCGACATACGGGTCCATTGATCGTTTCCGAAGATAACCTAATTACTTGTTGTTGGGAATTACTCGTAATTTATTGGCCGATCGGCCGTTACCCCGACCGACTGTGGGGAGCGAAACGCTAGGGCGTTACGCAACGTGGCACGGGTATGGGGTAGGAACACGAAAATGGCAGAGTCCACATCAAATGTTATTAAAAAAAAATCCTTTTTTTAATATCATCCCGATACTCCACGTTACCCCAATCTAAATGATGATGTTATCCCACTCGCCCCCCTCACGTAGCTAATCGCAACTGACTGTACTACGAATTGGGGTAACGAACCTTCAGTGATCTCGGAACTGTGACGAGTTTGAAGATAAGCCGTACGAACGTCCCTAATCTGAATCGAAACCATGAAACGTTCCTTATTTACAATATGTATACGAGGGTCTTATGGGCGTAAAAATTAGTAGGAGGGGAGACCAGGAAAAAATGAAAATATGACTTCTCCATCCCCACCGAGATAAAGGCATTTACTTGGGCTAACGACCGTGTAATTACTTCACACAAACCGACTTCAAAATCGATAAACCATTTCCCTTCGAAAGAAACTTGTATGTAAACTCACTGTCCCGAAATGCAAATCCGTTACAAAAACGTTCCGAAAATTTATTAACGCTACACTTTAAACGCGTAAAATTAACTGCTTTATATGCTTTTTATATGTGACACTAAAAATATACAGCGTTCACCGAGAAACGGTTTCCATCGCTATCTTAAAATCAACTGCCCCGATTCCCATAATTAGGGAAAATCATCCGGATGTGGCTAGTGCAGAACCGAATTTACACCCTTTTCCCCTTCTTTAATTAACACCGCTGAAAAATTATTGCCGCCACAGAAGAATTAAAAATCTATATTAAAACACCATTACGGCACCGCTCCTCGTCGTTATTTACGATGGAACTCAATTACATTTTCCCTCAACTCGTTAAAGGCGAACTTACCGTGAAAGATTATAACATTAGCGGTGAAATATCGGAAAAACCCGACGTCCAACGAAGGGGAGGAGGATAATTGGATACGTGACGTTGTTTATTGAAGCGCGGGCGGTGCTTAAACCTAAAGGGAAAATTCGTTACGGGAAAACATAAACTATGGAGTTTTATTTTTTCCGCTTGAGGTCTAGGAACATAACTACTATATTGCACCGCCGAACAATGTAGGGACAAACATGACAAGAATTGCAAGGGGGTGTTGGGCCGGTCACGTGGCCGCCTTAATAGAGTTAAGTCCCCGAACCGGGCGGCTGCTTCCACAGATTCCATTAACCCCGAGGCCTCACGTTTCTGATTGGCCGACTAATAATCCGTTAATACCCAATTAAACGAGCTTTATTAAATACGGCGCCCTGCCGGGGATCATTTATAATCCCCTGCCTATAGAAGCAGCATTTCTAAACAGTGTTGCTAAATACAGCGTTCGGTGTTCTTGCCGGCGAGAAACTCTCAGAATGCGTAGAAAAAATGAATGGCGGTAGTAAAAATGAAATTATTCGAACGCTCCTGTTACTAACTTTTACTCCCGAGATGTAAAACGAAGTCCACTCAGTGCAGCCATCATTCCTCTCTCGAAATTTATATCCTAATCAATTATTGACAGCTCGTTAACAAATTTTGAAATTTCCTATTAATTGAAATCTGTGACCACGCGTTTCACGACGGCAATAATATCATCACAACTCCGCTAAACCCGCACACGGCATTCCCCCGCAATTTTTTCATTTTGAACCGTTTCGACCGCAGATTTATGACCGTCATAATTATATTATTGCTTCGGCTTAGTTACCGCCTTAATTGTCCGAACGACATCAACATATTAACGACGGTAATCGGCGTTTAGAGCCGTCGCAGATATCCCGTCGCTAAATCAACGGTGGTCGGCCGATTTAAATTTGCATTAATTCCGGATCGGCGACTGTCTTTCGGGAAAGACATAAACTGCAAAGGTCCGAGCCCCGGGGCGAATAATTCAGCGTGTCCGAGGAGTCCCAGCGGGGCAATAAATTTAAACGAGGACCCGAGAGGAGCCACTTATCCAGATAATGCCGACCGGATTATATGACGAAATTTATTTTAGTCTTTTTTTTACTCAAGAAAAAGGAGACAGCGGAGAGAGGGAAAGAGACGCTAATTAAAAATAAACAAGTTATTAAATGCAAAGTTGTGGAAACGGGGTTGATGGGAGGGGGTGAGGAGGCCCCCAAGGAGGAGGATATAAATTATGTACACTTTATCCTCTTGTGATTTTCTTTCCGTCTCATTTGTTCTTTCCTCTTGCTTTATTAATTCTGTCCTCCCAGCCCTCTTCAACGACGCCCTCGTTCCTTCACTCCGGGATAATTTAAGACCGCATTTAACTGCGCTGGCTTTAATTAAAAACACGCTGCAATGGTCGCGGAATCGGTTCCGAGACGGCCTAAAAAAATGGTCCTAGAAATTTTCGGTCTACTCTAAAAATCGGCATCCCTTCGGGTAAAAAATTGGTCTAGATTTATCGTTCGACATATCGCAACTACTACGGACGAATTCATAATTTACAACTATGTTTTCAAACGGAACTGGGTCCAGTCCAACTCCTACAATACGCAATCACTCCAATCAATAATCCTTTGTATTTTGCACAAAAATAGTAAGAAAACATAAATCAAAGCAGATTGGAAGTGTTTAATTGACTCGTATTTCGGTTAATTTCGATAAAATTGTAAAGCTAATTGTGCGCACTTTCAAAGCAGTCAAATAGAGGCCGGTGGGGGACTTGAATTGCAGATTCCTCGAGGTACTTGATTTGACCCGAGGAGACCTTTGTTCTCCCGGTCGGGACTTATTGGCGGGCCTTCCTGGGACGGGCGTGGGCGGTCGGTGCGGCCATCCTATTTAATAATAATTTATGCGAACGATCGTGAGCGCGGAAGAGATAGAAAGAGTACACGCGGAATATCCATTCACCGGTGACTGCAAATTCGAGCTCCAAGTTATTGCACCGGGCGGAGTCACGCTCGACAAACCCCGGTGGGCGTTTTACTACCCTCGGTAACTTCCCCGAGTACCTTCGTCGACCATTTGTCAAGAAACTGTTAGGCATCAGCATTTCTACACGAAGTCAGTCCCTGAGACGCGATGGACGTTATATAGCTCAAATGAAATATTATTTATATGAACGAGGGGCAGTTTCCGCGACCAGATTTCAAACTATTACAGGATTACGGGCCTCCGGTTTTTCGAAGTATTACAACAAAGTGAAAAAATGAATCTAAAAACTATTACACAGGTCCGTAGATAATACAGCACTTGACTTCAGTGGCACAACTGTAGAGACTAGTTGTAGACAAATACCTGGAAGGATCAGTTCGTAATTAAATCCTACGGTACTCCCATTGCACAATAACACCATTGTACCATTGTTGAAGTAATCCCATTGTTTCGTTAATAGGCAACGGCCGTTAATGAAAGAGTTAATTGCCGAATCCGCTTAATTAGTTCCCCATCACACACTCCGGCAGTGGGCATTAATGCCAATGGAAATGACCTGAAAAATTGACAGGGCAAAAACAACGCATATATGCAGACTTGTATAACTATTACGTGTATACGTTTGCTGTAGTATTTTGCTATGACAACATAGTTTCGAAACAGAAAAAATTGCTTATATGTTCTTCTTATACACCAGGAGTCCCCAAACCTTATCTTGGTATTCTACCATAATACCAATTTCCAAGGCAAAGTGTACACCTTCGAATTTTGTGTTTCTTCAGTACATACTTCTATACTTTTTCAATCAATTCGGCCGGAAATTAACATTTTCTCAAACAGAAATTTCGGTAGAAAGGTAGGCGGACAAACAATAGCAGCAGCCAGGTCTTGAATCAGATTGACAGGTATCGAAAAAGTTCGAGTTCCACGATTTATGAGCTTCTGGTTTTAAACGTGATACGTTCGCGTGCCTCTGGCACCGTTCAATTGCTGATTGGCATCGCTCCTTCTTTTTATTATATATATATATATATATATATATATATATATATATACACGCGGGCACATGTTCAAGGGAAGCCGCCTTTTGGCTTTTCAACCGGCTCTACTCCCGGAGCCGGATTCAGCAATTAACTGTTTAATTCGAGCATGAATGAAACCAGTTTTAAAAATGGAAAAAAATTTCCCTCCCGCTAATTGGCCCTGAACTCTTCTAGACCACACAGTTGTCCGGTACGATTCCAACGTGCCTCCGCAGTGGAAATTATGCAAACAATTTTCCCCATCATAAAACCATTGGCCGTTTCTCCGTATATTTAATTAATTAAAATTCTAGTGGTGTCTGTCCGGGACGTAATCTAGTACCTCTCAGGTAAGAAAGACCCCAGACTCCTTCGCATCAAAAGACGCATAATTGTGTCGACGTTACGAAGGTACAAGCTAAGTCGGCGAAGGCACTACATCGATTGCAAATTTTAATCCGTAAAATTCTGGCGGCTAAACCTAATAACATCGAAGTAAGTGTGAACTGTGAAACAGACAACAGAGAGTCTTTCCTCCGACTCAAATTAATTCTCTGTCCACTTTCAGTTTAATTCAATTAATTCACAACTTTCAGTAGCGTTAAGTATTACGCTGACAGACATTCTCAATGTGTTGCAATATACGGTATTCTATCTGTCCTGGTCGCATGAAAGTTGCGACATTTCAATAGTAAAAGTAGCCGTCAGCTCCAGGCAGATGTTGGTCGAAAGACATTAATGATGTCAAATGAGTTAGGTCGTAATATATATCATTTATACGACCGATAAAACAAAAAATACTATATTTTACCCAGAATATTGTCTTAACACTGTCTGAGGAAAATCATTCCTATTCTCACGATATTGACGACAAAATTTTTTTCACACACGTCCATCAACGCTTCCCTAATTTTTTATGCTCGTTCTCGCAACGACGTAATTACCGTTTACAGTCCAATAAAAATCAAATTTAAGACGTGCCGAACACGCCGAGAGAACGTTTCTCGCCCGCTGCGAATCTTTTATGGGCCGCAGGTTTCAGAGGCGGTCGCCATTTTAATAATCCGTTTTATAGCCGGGAGCAAATTGGGTTCGCCATCGGGGCCTAAAGAATGGCGGATTGGGCGCAACATTTACGACCTTCCGAAAGTAGAAAAAACTGCGAGTATATGGGGTACGTAAGTATCTATTCATTTATTTTCAACTATATTGGCCGGGCTCAATGTAGTAGTAAATGAAATATTTTTTTAAACGATTTCCCTAGATTATAAATATAAAATTAGCACACTAATCGCGCCAATATTAATTGCCCTAGAATTAATTGCCTAACCCCTTTATAGAACCTCCTCCACGATAACGCGACACACATTATGGTTCCACCACTCCGACCCATTTTCCTCTTTAACGGACAATATCCCAACTCATTAAAAAAACCGCTAGGGGCGATGTGAAATCGCAATCGGATCATTACTATAATTTGAGCGCCACTAGCAAGTCTGTGGCCTCTCCGCTCTAATCTAAGCTAAGTGTTAAGTCGAGTCGGAGATGTCGTTTGCCGATAGCCGGCGCTTTAATTACCGAGCCGGGTTTAATATCCCCCCCCCCCCTAATAATATCCCGGGGCTATTAATAGCAATAATGGCGTTAATAGAAAGTTCTCAGCTATGGCAGAGGGGGAGTTCACTTTGCCAACTGTTGGCTCAATATGGACCGCGAATAAAAACCAAATCCAACATGTAAAGTGCATCTCCCTCAGTGTTCCCTACTGACAAGGAGCGCTGGAGATGATAGCAAAACCAAGTATCCGTGACCAAAATCAATGTAAATGAAATGGATCTTGAAATCGGTAGTCCAATTTTGCGGTTTAAATCTAATCTTTTCAGACGGGTATGATGATTTAATTTTTTAATATCATCTGAAAAGTCCAAATTTAACGTGGATCCTATTTAAAATATATTTCCAAAATTTGCACTCTTCCTAAAACTATGTTGTTCCTACATGTTGGCCGTACAAAGAACGATATTGCCCTTACGCTCAAAGGTCCGGTCGGTCGGGATCATTTTTCGGTCGACAATAAATTCGTCCGTTTATGACACGTCGGGGTCATAAATCGCGGGTCAGAGGCGAATAATTACCGCTTATGAGAGCCGCCGAGAAATATTTACGGGTGCTCTTGCCGTAAAAGCCGCGATGATGTCAGAATCATGACCAAGCGAACGGGGGACTACACGGGGTGGTCCCCTCGCTATTAACCTGCAGTATACCATGCTTTATGTTTGATGGATGCCTCAGCACTACTTGTTCCACAGTTGGAGCAGTAATAGCAATAATAATATTGTCAGATTTTTATATTTCCATAGTCCTCTCAGTTCAGGTTCAAGCCTAAACCCGGTTTTACCGAATGCTTAAGTGCCTCAAAAACCTACCGGCGGAAACCTACTGAATATTGGTTTAAGACCATCCATGAGAGGGAGACTCCTTTGGAGACAGGAAAACAGTGGCGGAATAAACAGGTGGAGGAATAGTAATAAATATAGAATAAATAAATGAGAAAATATTCTTCGCACTCCATTTTTTTACTATTATTTCCATTATTGAGGTAACTCTAGATTTAGGCGGTAGAATAAATAAGAGAAACAAATGAAAGAAGAACCTGATACATTTGAAGATGTTGAAGGCTGCTTCGTATTTAAACACACGCGATTATAGTAACATAATACAGCTTTTAGGCACCGATACTCCCAAATATATGTGTCAATTCCACGTTTGAAAAAATGTATTATTTTTGTATGTAAATAATATATTCCCAACTTCTCATGTTGCGACCTTAAACAATCTAATTTATGATATTTGGATGTTATTATTATTTTAAGGGACTTCAAAGTACAAATCTACTGCTAGGATACTTCATTGAAAGACTTTATCTCGTAAGATTCTATTTTCAATAATGGTTAAGCGGTGAGAAAGTAATAAGAAGATACTTTTAGGTTGAGTAAGAAGAAAATCAAGAATTACATGATTGTAATCGTTATACATTCATATCAGACAGTCTAACTTATTGTGTACATTTGTCTAAAACTCTGGAAATAAGATCAAAAGTGTATTTCTAACTGTTCTCTGAGTTTGGAGATAAACTCTGCTTCATCTTTCAGCTTTAATATCATAAACATGTACAATTCCTTTTAAACTTCGAAACCGTAGATGCCCGATAATGCAGCAAGGTATAATCTGCTCCTCGAACAATTACACGGCCAAACCAAAATATTAAATCCCGGCACGGCTTCAAAAATGGACGGCTCCGAGAGCGGTGGAAGCGTGCCTGGGCCGGTCCGAGATACTGGTACCCAGATAGCGGCGACTCCTACAACACCCTAGAAAGATGGTATCGTACCAGCGGAACAAAAGGGACCGTTACATAAAGGAACACAGAAACGCACATGCTGGTCCTGCTGACCGACACCTGTTCCCTAGTAACAAAACCCCTGAATTAAATTAAACGCACAAGTATACGCTTCGTGGTACACAAGTCGGTACGGTAATAGGAGTCGAGGTCAAGTATATTTTATCAAATAAGCCAAATATATTCTCAACAGTTAATGACGCATACGATTCAACAAAATATATTAGTATAACACCAGAGGATAGACAGACGTAATACTAGCGAGAAGCCCAAACCGGTCTGCGCAAAATTAAGTAATTGCGTATTTAAAACTAACACCGCAATGACTAACGGTGGAAGAGAGCGAACAGAATCAAAAATCTATTAGTTACACGAAATGCAAATATTGTCTGAGAGGCAATTGCTGCCTCTCCTGATAAATATCAACACACGGGAGGTATATAAAACGGGTGAGCTGCTCCCCGCTTTATAATGAAGGTGGAACTACCCGGCCTCTTAAATCGTTATTCGGATCGAGATCAGGTTTTGAGAAAAATAGGGCAATCGGGGTCAAAGTTGCCAGTCCGTGGATGTTGTGTGAGCGAGTTTGTGAAGTTGTGCTAGGGGAGGGGGGAGGGAGGCTCGCCCCCTCATGTTTTATTTAACCGGCAGAAGACATCATCCATCGCTCTCGGCCCCCGGGGCTTTTGACGTTAACTGCCTCCAAACCTTGGGGGATATTTGATAGTTCGGACCGGGGAGAAATGAAAAACGATATTCCCGGCCGGGAAAAATCACGCTTTCCACAATTGACAAGTTGTTATAGTCTTGTAATTGTCTTGTGTTTTGTGTAGGTCTACTGTACTACAGCATCAACTATAGATGAGGTACGTTGTGTTATATTTATGCATTTATCGTGAAACCAGTGAATGGCCGTAAAACACTGGGATAGGTCAGCTTCGAATCGTTCACACTGGATAGATTTCATTGTTCCAATTTGGCGTGCGAGGCCCCCAACAGAGGTAAAAGTCACGGAGCTCGTCAGCGTAATTATGAAGGGCGGGAGGACGATAAAAGGGCGAGTAGCTGGCCGGGGGCAAGTGATAGAGCCGGCTCTCCCCTAATTGGAGGGCGGACCTTAATGAGACAACCCACCTTAGAGTGGGCTTACCCTAAGTCCCGCCTTAAGTCCGACTCAGCTTTTCAACCCATGTCTCCTTTGATAGTAGCTACAGCGAACAATATCCAGTCGAACTAGAAAACCCTGTATTAAAAACCGGCAAAAGGTGGACTTCCGATCTGTTAAAAATGCATCAGCTTTCATACTTTTTCCCCAAATGAATACATGAGCTCGGTGCCCTATCAGCAAACCTACCTGTACCACTGAGGAACATTTCATTCAACCGCAAATTTTATAATAAAGTTCTAGATTATTGACTCATTACTAAGGGGTTTGTACTTAATGCAGATCAGCAAGAGAATAAAATATCGCTTGTATATATAAAAAAAGCTATGAAAGCGGTCGGGGGAGTGAAGTGAGAACCGCTTGGTAAGTGTGTACCGGCGAGGCTATTTGGGTCAGACTGACCGCACAGGCTTCGGACTGCGTCCCAATTCGGGGACACCAATACGAAGAACTCCTTTTAAAAGAACGGGAGTTCCCCGGACCGAGATCGATATCTCGGACCAAATCCGGGATACGAACGGTCTCCCGATTACCGGAGAGAATTGAGATTGGATCATGCTTTTCTTTATTACACCAAATCAATTTAATTGGGTATATATTACCTGGAAAATAAATCTTCCGAACAAGTGCAATGGGCACTATATCTAAAAATCATTATTAGACACAACAGATAAACAGATCGCAATAATATAAAGTAAGGTAGTAATTACATTAAGGTATTTGATCCGAGAATATCATCCCCTTTGCCTTTTCGTGGACCTATATTGGGTTCTCACGGTCGTCAGTACCACCCTCAGTACTATAATCAGGTAGGATATATGAAAATATTCTGACTACAGTACTGATGGTATTAAACTAACTGATACCGGCTTATACTAAGACCGATTAGGGGTCATTATTAATCATCCCGGTCATTAGTAAATGAAAAGACACGCCGGAAGTTCTAAATTTAAAAATAATTTTTGGTTCAAATCCTATGTGCTCCGAAAGCCAACTGGAAGTGAGGTATTACAGACATAATATTAAAAAAAGAAAGGAATTCGTAGAAAACAATGGAGGTAAGTCGAGGCAATAAGTTCACGGCTTCCCGAATAAATCTAAAACGCCGACTACGCCCACGTCCGCATTGAATTTCCGAAGACCCGAAAGCGTATAAATTATATCCCGCCTATAATATAATGCGGCGTCCATTCAAAATGGTAGTTTTCTAAAATAGTTTTCCACACTATGATAATGGGCGCGGTATCTTAAACGAATATCTTCACTCTCGAGGGAGGGTATTAATATTATTAGGCGGAGGAGGCCGAAACAAACCCCATTAATATTCAGAATGTAAATATTTGTCTCCGGGTTTATTATTATTATTATTACGTAACCGCATCGGATAACCAGTAAACGTATTAAATGGGACGCCAACGCGACACCACAGCCTTTATCGGCCGATATAAAAACAAAATTAATTCCTACGGTGCGCTTCGTTCAGAGAGAAGTTAGCGACAGAATCCTAGGTGACAGAATTCTTGTGTAAATAAGTTATCTGGTATTATAAAATTAAATTGCTTAAGTATCTCTATTTGTACATAAAGGAAGATGAACATTACAGGTACATTATTATTGAATTAGATTCAAATGATGGTTTTTGATAAAAATATAAAAATAAAATAAATATATTTGCAATAAGGGATATATTTGGAATAAGGGATCCAGAAATACATTATGGTACAATGATATCAAAGAACGGATTATTGTCAGCTATCAAATATTCTGAAAAACCTTTCGACGAGAAATAGATTTCGAACGTGAGGTGCCAATTAAATGCGATAAAGGAAAATATCTGATCACCGTCACTCTACTATAACTTGCGCTGAATTAAATTCTAGTAAGGCTGACTCGTATTTCTTATACGATCTTAGACCTGGGCCGTTGGTGAAATTTACCATCATTAATCTCGATCGGGCCCCGAGATACATTTAAACAATAAACAGAGGGCCGGCGGCATATTTCACGATAGGGTTGCCCGTGCCGCATTTCCTCCCTCACCGTTCAGATAACGAAGCGCATACGTCAACAACGGTTCGATTACAACCTCAAAATGGTCCAAACGGAATACACGATACTGACACGCATGAAAATATATCGTGCAAAAGATGGTCGCAGTACGAAATCAGCGAACAGTGATAAAATATCAGGAGGAGAACATTTAAATTTAATAATACAATTTATAAAATAAATGAATTTACATATAACCTCCTCCGGTTTTTCCAACCCGTATGCTTATATCCGTCATTACTGTCTATGAATACTAGCCAAAACGGGTCTATCAATCGCAAGTATAACATTATGCAATAATTATGTAGTATTATTTTTACTGGAATCTCAGACTCTCCCACGGAAAATGAGATTTTATAAGTGACGCTATTACTTTCTGTGCTTTTTCTGCCAGGATCGGAAGCTTGGTATACAATGCTCGAAAATGAACAGGATTTTTTAAATATTTCCCGGATAATAGGCTTAATACGGATTCAATATTCCTTAGTTTTATTCGGGTTGTGACGCTCAGTCCCTCTTATGTGCTGAGTAAGTGCGGTCAGCAGTTGTGGAATTCGGGATTGAGGCGGAGAGAAGAATCGTTTCTGCGGTCAGTTGGCGGGACATTATACGAGAAGACCGAAAGTTTCATTACGCGGGGCTCGGTTTCCGGCCCCCGCGCGGGATTATTTTTTTACCGGCGGGGGTCAATTTAAATCCGCGCAAATTACTCTCACGAACGTACGGTTCATCGGCGGACGGAGGGAAAAAAACCCGGGCGCGCATGTACCGAGACATAAAAAAGGTATACGCGCAATTCGTCGGCTGGGCGAGGCGAGGTATCGTCTGCGGTCTCCTCAGGAGCCATCGGGCTGGGGACCGTGCTCCCACCGCATCCTCAATGGATATCTGGAACGATCCGACCCGCCCGAGCCCCCAACACCTTTAGCGTAATTACTTCGGTCCGCCGCACGCGAAATGACCTTAGGCCGTTCACCGTCATTTGCTGATATTACAGCCCGGATATACACGTCAGTCATTATAGTCAAAAAAGTGCTAAAAAAACACGGAGGACAAACGACACGAGATAAGATACCAGAGCCGATATACTGTCGAAGATCCAAATTTTCGACTGAAACAACCGTGGAATTCACCGTAGTCTTAGTTCGTCCCCCAACAACTGCTTGCGGTCCAGACACAAGACCGCCTACTTCAATACGAGAGATGCCTTAAACAATAGGATTAGTTCCCGGCAAAAGGATTAATTGGGGAGGAATGTCGAAAGGCCGATGATTTGGGTCCAGCATAGCTTGGTGCTCTCGAGACCAAGTTTGAAGTGGCGTATTCTCCCCATTGTCTGTCCCTACTTCATCCTCCCTTGCATCCTATTAGTAATTCAGTGTGGTAATTACGCCTTCCTTGATTTCCACCATATTCTAGCGTCAGACTGATAATATTAATTATATCGATGAGTATGAATTGTTTCTGGAAATTAGTAGGAACCAATCAAAGATGGGACCTTCTACAACCCCCAACACCAACCGAAGATAATTCGAATAATCCAGATAATTCTCCTTGAAAATAAAGTAATAGTTTTGACTTCTGGGATGTTCTGATAATCACTGCTCATGTTTCTAGCTTTCTGAAGGGTTTTCATCTGCGATCTACCTCCATGCGGGACATGTATTTTTATCCCGATGAAGGAGAATAAATTATACCGGAATCTAATATCGCCAGGCAGTATCGAAAGCAAAACTTTCACACATACCACAAGAAAGAATGAACTAGACAGCATCCGGCTCCATATATGAATAATAGCGCGCTCCTTTAATAAAATGTAAACGGTTCATTAACCCGCGCGAAAATGCAGGGGCGATTTTATAACGCCGGCTTATCGAATATCGGGCGTGAGGCAGCCTCGCCTGTACCGGCGGCCCGTTGTCTGACATTAGAAGAAAGGAGTGAAAATAAAGAATAAAAAAAGAAAGAAAAAGGAAACTTGAGGCGAAGTCCGGGAGTATTTTCGTGGTTATTAAAGCTTCGGCAGGAGGATGTTTCAGTTTTGGACGGGGCGGGCGGGTTCCGCTTGTACGGCTGTCGCCCGAGGGCGGCTGCATTATATAATTTGGCGTTACAAAACACCGGGCACTAAACCCCCTGTCAGCCGGCAGTTTCCATCAAATGAACTTCAAAGAGAGAGAGAGAGAGAGGGAGAGAGGGGGGGCGATCTCCTCAACTGGGCCTCTACGGTAGGTCCCGCTCCTCAAATTACACGCGGGCTCAAACCCCGGGTTAGCATTAGCCCCGAATGTTTCTTCCTTTTTCGTTGCCGGCCACTGCACAGAGAATGCTTCACGGCCGAGCTGTTCCCGACATACGTTACAAGGCGAACACGCGTGTCCAGACTTCAACTACGGAGATTAACCGGTTTAACGTGCTTTACAATTGATCATTTTATTTATGACAACAGTTGGATGTCATTTTATGGTCTCGCTCGATTGGAAGAAGTTTCGGCTTCAATAATAGCACAATATGAGAAAAGAGTTAAATGAAAATTTGGCATTTTGACTTAGGGTACTGGAACGATGCTCGAATCGACGTCTGAGTTTTGGCGAAAATCGTCAAATTGCAATTAACTTGGAAGAGACAACAGACAATGCGAATGCTGGGACAATAAAACGGATAACACAAAAGAGGACCTAAAACCGTGGACTTCATTCCCAATTTACAACCGTTAAGTCCTCCTTTTGTTTTCGCGAAACTTCCAAATTAAGTAGGCGAAACTTAATATAGTCAGCAAGAAATACGGCAGCAATTCAAATGCCCAGACAACAACATTTTACAAACGGGTTAAATTCACGGAATCCGCTAATGTAAATTGAATCCGGTTGTTAGTTCCTTCAACACATTATTTAAACTAAAATTGAACATCATAAAAATTTGAATTTTAATCGCTATATATTTGAATATTTATATATTATTTTGTAGGCCGTGATGACTGACCCAAGGTCAGTTATGACGTTTCATGTTCAATTCAGTGTCCCACTTGGAGAACAGAAACATGTTGGACTTTCCCGGAAAACCAAAAAATAGATGAAAAAAGGTTGAAATGTAATATTGTAATTTAAAAATATTCTGATCATTCCGAAAGACCTGACCTATAACAATTGGCTTAATGTTGTATAAATACAAATTCTTTCTTAAAATATACGATGGGAAAGGCGGCGGTTGATCTGATAACAATAGGCACGTAGGGTACTGGTTCGATTGTATGTACTCAATACAAATCACCCAGGTATAGAAGAACGAGATTATTTATACATGCTCCTATTCTGTAAATTTTCAGTGCTACAAACAGTTTTTATGAGGATATCCATTTTGCTATCAGTATTTAAGTCGGAATAAACTGCAGTAAATCTCCGGATAGTTTATGGCTCGTGGGTATATATAGGCGGGGGTCGTTTGCCCTATTACACGAATATACAGCAGGCTACTGGCAGATGTATTTGTGGACTAAAAGGGCTCTAGTATGATTGCGGGTCGGCGGATCAAATGCTGGAATTAAGGCGACTAATTTCCCCTTCAAACAATGAAAGCCAAGGCCGGGGCCGGGGGCGGGTATAAAAGGGCCCGCATGAAGAGACGGAGGCATAAATTGCCGACGGTTTTTATTATTGAAGCCGGGCCACAATAATAATCACGACACAATTTTTACAGTCGTTTTATATAATGGCCCCCCCAATTACCACTCTCCGTTTGGCGTCCACTCTACGTCCCGGCCAGTTTAGCTTATTCGATATTTTCTCAACGGGACAAATTCCAATTGTTTCTTCGCAGGTTATCGTGAACATTACTATGTACTACCCAAACGTTCCTTACAGACGACTGATAAGGACGTGTTCTGATGTGCCAGAAAAATAAATAAAGTAATCCAGTCCTACTTCAAGTACTCAATAATCGTCAGACGTACTTGCAGTGTCATTAGTATTGTCATTTGAATTGTGTTTAATTAAAAATTATCCATAACCTAAGGTTAGGAATTACAGACGAGAGATGATAACATTATCAATCCTTCTTAATGAAACTGCGCTTATAGATTCAACAAGTGCCGTATAATTCGCGTAAGCGCCGTTTCATTAGAGGACCATTAGTCTCCGTTAACAAGGTGAGGCCGGCAAACGGCCGCGACATGACGCTGTGAAATCTGATAGCGAAATAATAACTCAATTCGGAGGGCGGTAATATTAGGAAAACACGCATCGGCTACCCCCTGAGAGATTTATCTGGGGCGCGAGGTAGGCATTTCTGGTGTTATTCCTTTTGAGTATTGTCATCGAGCGCCAATTACCGTCCACCGAGTATATTTCTTCTACTGGCTCAAATTGGGCCCCTCCCGAACAGCGCCGCCTTTTGATTTTCGGGTGAAATGACCGGATCTGCCGGTACCGGTAGATCGGCCTACTCGTTCAACGAAATAAACTCTAATGATAGTGATTATGATTTTCTCTCTAGTTGAAGTGATGGAAGGTGGGGGAGAGAGCGGAGTCAAGTCATATCGCACCGGTGGCCTCCGCTTCCTTGGGGCTTACTTTATGGACTTGTCCGTCCCGAGGCCAGGTGGTTTTTTTGACCTTAGCCGCGGTTAAAGTTCACTGGCCCCGACACCCTCAACTTCCGTTTCTAGTAACTAACAACAACCGGATATTTTTACAATATTATTGTTCCCAATTGACTAATATTTAATCGTTTTCCAAATTGCAAGCACGATTAAACTTAAGCCCACGGAAAATTAAGAAAATAATTTTAGAATTCAGTTACTGTATATATTAAAAATGTATACAAACGAGGAATCCTAATTCCGAATCAATTAATTTCCAATATATATATATATATTCGAGCGAAGGAGAATAAACAACACGAATGCTCCAAACCCTGACAGAGATAGGTTCAAATGTGTAATTTCCAAGCAGGCAGCTGCTAAATACAAACATCATCAGTGATCTTGTTTTAAACTGCAAAATGATTAGCAAGAACTATTATGGAATGCAATAGAGAGCAATGTGTTCAATGAGTGAATATCATATTAGAAATATCATTGTATTTTTGTATTGTCGTATAGTTAAATGAGGGCTAACAATCCGCCATTTTCAATATGCCTACGACTGGGAAAGTTGTGTGGGGCGTGGCGTGGGCTTCGATAAGGTTTACAGCCTGAAAAGTTAACCAGGTTATAAAATTATGTCGAAAAACTAATAAGAATGGCCTGCAATAAAAATAACGACGCCGCCGTTTTAATATCCACAAATAATTTAGTATCAACACGTAACGTGGACTTGGGTTCAATCGGGAAAAATCTCATCAACATATGGCCGGACGGGACGGCGAGATACCTCTCGCTAGGAAAGGGACTGATAATTAATAGAATAATATCTCGAAGCAATAACTGTTATTTATCTTCACCATAGCAGTTAGCTATAATAGGCCCCAGTCAGTCAGTGCTGCCACACTAGCGCCCGGACCGGCCAATTAAAGTTTTATTACATCTCTCAAGGATCGGAGGTCGTAAAATGAATTTGCGCGCTCGATTTTCATTTCTCAATGAAGCCACGCTCCGCCGATAATAATTCATTAGCGATGTCAAAAACAAAATTGCAAGATATTTATTCAATACGGCGCAATAAATAACAGGCGTTCAAATAGCTGTCAGGTATGTTAACTCGTAAATTAAAAAACAAATCCATAAATTAAAAAAATATTCAATTTTTCCCCGTACGATGAACACGGACAGGTCTGACAATACAAATCTGAAATATCCGATGTATGCGGGGAGATATCATTAAATATTTAATGAATCCGCTAATCTGACTTAACACACCCTTCGGAAAATTAAGTTATTTATCCTGGAGATATGAATCTCCCCAACGCGTATTTATACGACGGTGAACTCATCGGAAATAATGGCCGGCCGGTGTTCTCAAGGACGGCCGAACGTGTAAACAAAATAAACCATTGTCATTAAACAGCGAAAGCTATTAATTACGGCCATTTGCATACAACAAGAAAGAATTGTATAATGCCCTTCGTGAGCGAGCATTTTTGTTGTCGGGGAAAAAAATGAAAACCTCCCACCCTATCCCAGATTCCTTATTCTATGGATTTGATTTTATAAAATTTCGAAAACTTCTAATTTATAGATATCAAAATTAATAAAGTTTTATATATTTTACTCAAAATTAAAGGATATTTTGAAAACATTATTATTCAGTTCATACTTATAGGGAATGTCTACCTGCATTAAAGATGGTGATGAATATCAATTGCGCTTGTACGGGTCTCAATAACGGACGAAAATAAAATAAATTACTCATAACTTGCTATTGAAGTCAAACTTCAATCATGTGTAGGTGCGGCAATAAATTAATGCCCTACATCTTGGGCTTGTAAAAGTTTTGAATCATGACTACATATATGAAATATCTGTGTCGTTGTTTTATACATTACGTTTTATAACGTATATTAGTCTTATTTTTTTTGGAGTCAATGTTCCGCCGGCTAACATAGAATAAAATATATCTACGATCGGGTTAACTAGACGGGATAGGTATCGGCCTTGGGGGGCGGCAGGGCTCAGACATTCCTAGGGCTGCCCACGTGGCAGTTTAACTGAAAAATTATGCCGAAAAGGGGTCTCTCTCTCTCTCTCTCTTTCTCGGAGCCCTATTATAATGGTCGTTAATTCGATAGGCCCATAAGACTTTATCCATACTTAGTGGAGTTTAATAACTCGCGTGGGAGTGGAGACTCGGGGGGCCCAGAGACCCAGCGTTTAACAATTACACCGAACAGATGTTCCAGATTGAAAATCCCGATAACAAGATACGGCATTATGCAATTTTCACGAGGCATAAATTATGAAACTGGCGTCCGGAAATTATGTCCCGGACTGACCGACACCAGAAACGGATTAAAACCAGATGGATGGGTATCGTAATATGGAGGATGGATAATACCGCCCATTATTCATTAATATACACAGTGGGATATTCATTTCTAATTATATAACTTATAAAGTTCCACACTGGAAAAGTGGATTTTAGAGAATAATAATAACAGTGTTGACGTTAATTTGCATAACCCAGTGATGTATGTAACCTAAGTAACACTGCTAAAACGCGATGTTGGGACCTATATAATACAACGTGGAAGCATATTAACATACAGAAAATCGAAACGAACATTTAGTCATAAACAATTCATATGTTGAAATTATATTTATATCCTGTAATTTTTCAGTGCTACAAGCAGTATTGTATTTAAAAGGATTTCTCTTTTGATATTTTTTATTTAAACTTTTGATTAGCTAGAACGTCTAGGTGCATCTCTGGGCTTAAGCTGGATGAAAGAATATTACGCAAAGGGTTAATGCAGTTCGGAATGAACTGCAAAATTTCTACTAGCGATAACAGTTAAAATCCTGCAATTTCAATAAAGTTTCCCCACTTTACTATCGTGACTGTGTGTCGGGACCCCGAACAACGTGCAATTCCAGCGAAACTTTCTATCACTGTACGCCGTTTCGCGGCGCTAAACGACGCTAGTGCTAATGGTCGTGGCGGGCACGGTATCCGCACGAAACGCCCAGCGGGCGAGGAACGGAAGGACTCGGGAGGACGAAAACTTGGGCAGAAAGCGAGCTGAGAACTTGGAGTTGTTCAAGCGGCTTAAAAAATGTACGAAATCACGAAACGTCCGGTCCCTAAACATGATTCAAAACTTAGCCTTTAATAACTGCCAAAGCCTCAACATCGTTCAGGACGAATTTATAATGGTAATCACATACTAGTATCAATGCTAATATTATGAGTGAAATACTTGTTGCAAATAAGAGTGAAGCAGAAGAGAGAAAGTCCCGCCGAACTTAATTATATATTATAATATTCCTTATACTTAATAAACCTCGGACACCCAGGACGTGCTAGATAACAGACTCGAGATGGTTAAATCTTGGGATTCGTTACGATAAGAGTGTCGCCACGAAAATGGACACGGCAGAGGCCCTAATAAATGTCACGTACTGAAATGACGAAAAGTCATTCAGCCAGTTTCACCGCCAGTTCCATCATCTTTCGTGCGGTCCGCCCCAAACGGGCTTTCCCGGAACTTCCGAAGCGGTTGGGATACAATTAATTTTGAGCTCGCTCCACTTCATATACGGTGTAACTTCGACGCGGGGAACTCCCGAGTATTATTAAATATCAGCGCGATGGGACCGCAAAATTCCAGTGCGGTCGGTGCGGTATAAGCGAGGTTTAGTGTTTCCAGTGAGCGGCCCAGACGTTTCATTCACACCCATAAGGTTTTTTATGAAAGTGTTAAATTACCAAGAATGAAGAGAGAAAGCCGAAGTAAAATCGAATGTTCTTGAAATAACAGAGACCCCGTCGTTTTCTATTTATGCTAACTGAATAGTTTTTATTTATTTTCTCTTGCTATCGGGATTACACAAAATGGAGGGTTTAACACAGATATCTATTGTACATATTTCCGTGAGCGTTCACCATACCAGGAATGAGGACCATTAGTAATAGAGCAAAGTATTGCAAGTTGCCTCAGCATTGTTACACTATTACTGACAGTAACAGTAGTGTAGATATATTACTGGCGGAATGTTAGTATCAATGGCAAGAAGACGAACGGCTGGGCCCAAATAAGGGCTAACATTTTTTTTCCATCATCGTACTAATTAATTTTAACGCGTCGTTATTTATGCCATGCACGAATTCTCTGTTCTTTTATTGAAAATTTGAAATGGACAATAAATGCAAACAAAATGGAGACTGCCGGTACCGCCTTAAACGTGGGGGCCCAATTTCCACCGAACATTATTCAAATCACCTGCCAGCAGTTTATACCGTCCAAGTAATCATTTTTATATTAACATTCACCCACGAAGCAGAAGAGAGGGCGTTCAAAAAAAAAACTCGGCTCAATACAATGAATAATGAAATATCAACGGGTCCCGGTAATGGTGTAACTCGAACAATTAATACAAGCCCACTGGCCGGTCCCTTCGACAAGCCGGTTATTTGCCATCCCGTAACAACAATACTGTAATTAATCAGCCGGGACGGTGAATAGGACCCGGCTACGAAATAACGGTTAAAGCCGAGGAATGTTCCTGGGCCGGGGCTAATAGCATCCGGCCCCAGTTAACACTCGGAACGTCAATTATTCCTTAGGAATTATTAAACCCCCACCCGCTGGAAGAGGCCCTCCGTTCCCCCGCCGGCTGACTCCCACTGGACATAAATCAGAAAGCAAGTAGGAGTTATAACGGAGTCGCGTTTCTCTGGGACGTTCCCGACCTTTTACTGATTTGGGGCCCGCCGAGGAAATTGGGAAATTCCTAGGTCCGTTCCATTAGGTGCTCTAGAATGGAAGGGACTCGCTCTTAAAGAGGTTTTCAACAGCTAGAGATAATCATTATTACTATTATCTTAATATAGTAATATTCCTCATATGAAAACTGCCTGGCTTCATAACATTGTCAGTGTTCTCCATCAGGAAGAATTCTCGAAATAAGAGAATTTTCGTCATGAAAACGAATTAGCGGTGACTGGGACGACAAATTACAAACTGATATTCGACAGTGTCAGTACGGTCGACCCACATAAATCAAACAGCAGATAAACACGTCTAGACACGACACCCTCCGGCCGGGGGTTACCTGGAGGGTTAAGGTTATTATCAGTTATCTATTAGCCGAGGGGTCGCCGGACAGATAAGGTGTTTGCGCGTAGCCAGGGAAGATATATCGGCCGGAAGGTAAACAAGGTATATGTGTGAGTGTATGTGATGGGAAGAGGGTAGACCGGGGGGGGGGGGCGACATCGAGTAATGGCCCGGAGGGAGGAACACCCCCCCCCTTCCCTTAATAAGATCTCGGTTTATCTTCGTGAACCACTCAGGGCCCGAGTTCCCGATTTAAACCCGACGACGTACACCCATCCGACCGCGGTTCATCTTAACTTTATTGCCTAATGAAACGGCCCCAATAAAACCTCAATAAAAGGTAACGATATTTCTTTAACGCCGGACAACCCCCGGGTAAAACCATTCCTTATCTGCGTACCCAGGTCCTCTTCGTACTCTTAGATCGTCCTTAGACCACTAATTTTGTTTTTAATTAATGTATTTGTTATTACCTGCAGTGAAACTGTATAAACTAATTGAAATGACCACAGTAAACGATACTATAAAAATGAGGTAAAATATTGGATGCCAATAATATATTAATACATAACTTTGGACAGCATTAACTTTGAACTGCTAGCAATAAAGACGAATGCAGAGGACCTCTATCTAAACTGAAATATATTTTAATTGATAATTTATATAGGACAGCTCGTAAACGCGCTCCTGGGAGGGTGTCTGGAATATCCCCTCTTACCGGGGTGACGAGTGCCAGTAACAGTCTTGGTAATTCGCCTCAGAACTGCCTGGCGACTGACACATAAAATTACTTACAACATACCTTCCTCCCCAACCACAGTAAAACCACCCAGTCCCAGTACGAAGACGAATGTTCCGGTATTGCTAACGCAATGCTTCATCGCCTAAGTACCCAACCACAAACTAATGGCCTGCTAGCTTAGGGCGAAATAAGCGCGACGGTGGTGATCGAAAACTCCCAGATTTTTCACATTATCAAAGCTTTATAGTTTCGCTTATTAAGGATATTTATCACCACGACAACTATGACCGTAATAATAAATCGATTATGTCCCAATAAATTATTGCGTTTGCAAAATTAATTGCCGACAGGCTGTAGTGACGGCGGGGGCACTGGGCGGAAAAATTTTAATTAATGTAGTAAAGAAGAGATTTTCAATTACGCAAATATACTTCATTTAGCTATCGTAGTGAGCGTAGTTATTAAAATCCTTTATTAACATTCTTTAATTATCCGTTTTAATAAACCCCAGGAAAAATTACGTGTTTAGCGGCGATTTGAGTACCAGCTTAAAGATTCCCGTATAATAAGTAGGGGGATGGATAACGGGAATTAATATTCAGCCTGAAAAACTACATTTTACTAGCGGCTAATACAGGAGTATTAGAAGTAATCGTAATCGATTCCGGGGTCGGCCCTCAATCGCCGCTCTGTTCTCCCATTCCTCCGTGCCCTTTCGACCGACTGCCAATTTGAACTCATTAAGCGTACGTCTCACATAAAACCTATATAGAAGAACCTCACAGAATTGCCTAAAATTTACGTTGAAACACACCCATGCATTACAACACTGCGGTGTTATTTTAGTGGCAACTTGAAGACATACTAGTGGTACTGGCGTTAGTGGTTGTGTGTGTAATCTATGTTCTCGGGTTTTTAGTATTCTAACTTTCCCGATTGCCACACCAACACTGTGCACAAAACAAGCGTGTTAAGTCCTAATATTCATGTATATAATCGTAGAAAGGCCCGCCGGCCGGCATGCGTGCATCAAACAACATTGTATACTGTGTATATTTAAAGAGAAATGATGTATTTGTAATTATACCGTTAGTGGTGAACAATACAAGTTTATTTAGTCTCAATACCATGTACATAAATGTGGAAATGCCCGCGTGTAGGTATACATGTATCAAACGAAATGTATGTATTTTCTACGATGTAATATGTATATTGAAAAAATATAAAACACTTATATTGGTAAGAGCAACCCTCGCTGGGCGAATCCCCTGAGGCAGATTCACAACTTTCTCCAAGAATTTGCAAATTTCAAAAGAAGTAACTAATATCCCTGAACTCGTAGGTATACACACACGAAGTACTTCTTCGCCATCAATAGCAAATAAATAAAAACAAGGAGAAACCGAGCGTTGGAATATCGTAAGGGTGGCGATAACATTGGGAGGGGGCCGGAATAAGATGTGGCGGAGGACAAAAAGCCGTTCTCCCCCAACCTTCCCCCCCTCCAGCACCATGGTTGTGGCGGATGTCCCCTTTCCACGTGCCAATACCAATTCAAAGCCCCCCCCCGCGCCCTTAACTTTATTATCTAATGAAAGTAGAAGCCCGCAGGGGCCCAGGAGACTCAGACGGACCACTCACAAAACACAGAAGGGTCTTAAACTTTACTCGCGCGGTCACGCACACACTCTCACGCCCCGACACGTGTCCGCCATTCCGGCACATGTCCACTTGTCTTTGGGACCGCCGAGATGTTATTCTGGGCTAACGGCCGCAATCGATATTATTGTGGAAAATTAAACTTCACACAATCTTAAACTGCCTCCCTTGGTTTCTAAAATATTAGGAAACATTGACAATCTAATAAAAAATTACGCGTGTACCCTTTGAAGACTGAACACGCCACTGAAGTTGCAGATGAAGCCGCATTTGCCGCATGTATTATGATACTACATATAACATCGGCTATCTAATATCTTCCGATTATTAGCTATACATTTGGCTATACATATATATTTTTTGGAGAAAAAGCATATCGTTTAAGACACTAATGATAGTAATACACGGAACTAGAATATTTCCGGTGGTTTATAGATTCCTACATATCTTTTCTGAACCGTAATGGACCACTAAAGAAACACCTTAATATAAATAATAGAAAGTTCGAATTCCAATTCAAGAGAGTTCAAAATCCAAGCCTTACATTTATTTGCAGGAAATTAGTTTACAACAGTATTATTTGCACTGTTCACAGTAACCGATGAATTGCATCTGAAATACTAAAAACTACTGTATAGGGCGGGGAAGTATGGATACGTCTATATAAGAAAATATTTACATAAAAACCTGTTCATAATCCGAAAGGCGAATCCGTGACTGGTAGAGGAAGCGGTAAACAGCGAAATGGCGGGTCGAACTGTGGAACCGGCGACCCGAGCTCTGGCCCGCAACGGCGCTCAGATGAATCTCCCGTGACCGGTCAAGTGGTAACCTCCTGATAAGGTGTATTATTTAGGGGGAGGGGGGGGCCTCTTATCTCCCCGCGTGCCCCTCCCTCCACCCCACCGCGCTATGAACTCGGGAGGAAGAAGCAACAAGCCATAAAGAATGCACTCGAGAGGAACTAAGGAAATAGACCAAGTTGAATTTTCAACTCCCCAGAGTTGATTTCCGGTGAATAAATGGCTCTAAGATAGAAGGTCTGAATAGAAACAGTGTTCCTCTCCTTTAATTTAAAAATAAATTAGACCCTCCGAATAATGTAGAAATATCGTGAGCATCCTTTATTCCTTTCTTCAAAGCTTTCATTAGCAATTGCATTAATTTAAAAGAATGGGACCGCACTTCACCATTTTAAGAAGCAAAAGAGCATATAATAGTAAGAAAATAGGACTTTTATTGTCTAGAATACAAACCTTCTTTTGAGAACAATTCAAAATGAAATTGTACCTCCTAGTTACAAACGAGCTCTTCATTCATAACGTAATTTCCAGACTAGACAGTAACATTGTTACCGGGTAGAACTGTGATACTTTACTACCCTACAACATGTAATGTTCTTCAATGCACCGGGCCGTTAAAAATATTCCGAACATTACAAGAATGTAGTTGGGCCATAATAACATTTATCACGATAGAATCAGTGTCCCAGAATGTACATTGTTAGGATGCTTATCTCTTATTTCAGCAACGGTTCGAACAACAGAAACGTACCCGGTCAGCAGTTTGTACCGTTTACTGCCGTATAATGTAATGTCGAGGTGGGCTCGATTGCAGGCACGGAGGTCTATTCGCGCCTAACGATACTCATTTTGTAATTTCGTCGAATTGCGGTGGCAATTGGCCGGGCGTTGAATGAGCTCGATTGGGGCGCGGGGACGAAAACACGCCGCTTCGTCGGAAATTTACTGGCGGTTCGGGCCACAAAAACGAATTTTTTCGAAGACGACGTTTCACCGCCGCCCGATTTGAAATAGAACAGACAGCCCCGGAAAGATCATGGCGGGTTCCGGCACAATTAAAAATTCGTCACGACGGCCGGAGACAAACTTGAGCCGGGAAGGAGCAACCGAAACTGTTTCGGTTTTATAAGTGGACTAAAAACAGACCGAATGGGAAGCGGAAGTCCGCTTCATCGAGGCACGGCCATTAGCCCGAGTAGAAGCAGGCCTCCCCCGCACAATATAAACACGGCAGAAGAGGAACGGAAGTCGGCTATTAATAGGTCGGCAAAGGACTACAGCCCCAGTTCAACAATACGAAGAACTACCGGACACTATCAGTATATCTAAAATACAAACTTTTACTCAAATCAAACGGTAAAATGCACAGTAATATTTACTAGGGAACTCGCAATAAATCAAGTTTCAATTCTAACATTTTTTTTTATTGCAAGCGTACTTGTCAATTTGCCTTGGCAAGATACCTAAAACAGGAAAAAACCTAATTTCTACTTAATACAACTTTTATTATAATACCTTTTAACATGTAATCAATTCATTCTTTCAATTTGTTGGCAGGACTAAATTTTATTTAAATTTACCCTCTGTCGGGGATGGTCAACTGTCAGGTAGACGTAAAAGACAGACGTAAAAATGAAATACATAATTCCAGTTTTCCAGATTAGCGGTATACTGATAAATAAAGTACAGTTGATCTTAAATGTTTTAACTAAATAAAACAACGACTACAATTTTATTTGACCCGAGAGAATTGTTTTTTTTAAGGACAACCTGAGATAAATAATTAAATATATTAATTATTCTTATAGTTGGATTCATAACAACAGATTTCTTTTTAAAATATGCAAGCCTAGAAATGTAATATTAAGCGTACCAATTCCTAACCAAGGTATCATAATTATTTCGTCTATTGTTGTATTCCCAAGCGAATGTATTATTTAAATTTTATCACGTCCTTTGTGATAGGGACGAAGAAATAATGTGCGCCTGACAGAAGCCCATGAATCAGGAAGTGCTTTCCATCGGACAGTGTAGCGCCCCCGTTTTGAGATTAGCCGTATATCAAACGTGTTAAAATCATGCACGGCCATTAGAAAGATATACGAGGGGAATAGCGGAAACCTAGTTTTGGTAATTCCCAGGCAGCGGCGGCAGTCCGCCGAATGGCCAATCTGGTTGCGTGCGGGGGGCCCCTTTGTGAGGGATAACGTATACGTTGCGGACACACGGCTCGGTCAACCCTCAGTATGCCAGTGGATACTGTTCAAGCCTTTTCTTGTCTTAAATTAGTTGTTAGTAGGTACGATTATTAGGGAATATTCTGAGCCGATCAAAGGATTGGAATATAGGGCATTCAGTTAAAAAATTAAACCGCTATAGGCGTGTTAATGACTACATGGATTCAGATCTTCCAAAGAATATTTGAGCCACAAAATTAATTCATTCACATCATTGGTACAGGTTTAGAAAAAATCGATTCTGCATTTTTTATTTAAGTCATTCGTAAAAGTATCCGAAATTCTGTACTCGGACCCAATTGTTTTGAATGATATTGGCCCAGATTTGTTCTCAAGTTTGTTCAATTTATTCCGAACTCCCGCCAACTGAACTGTGTCATGTATTCGTATGTAGTAAAGCCTGAAATTAAGCCTATTATTGGTGGACTGGAGGGGAAGTTAATAATAATAATGAACCGACCTATCTGAAATGATAATTCTCGGCGGTAATGGAGCGAGCACGTGCCGAGCGCCAAGCTCCAAGAGGGAGCCTGCCTCTGTTTAATAACCTTAATATAGAGCGGTAGACAGAACCTAAAATACCGGTACCTAAAATCCAACGGAATTTGTGCCTAATGGGCTCAGCGTAAATTCAATATTTTCAAATAAATTAAGGATATCATACTATTGGAAAATACAATTTAAAATAATTTGTTCAGAAATAGCTGTTTTAAAATTACAAATGCTCAACCCATTAAAACAATAATTGTCTATGTGAAGTAATGCATATTTTTAATTTTTCCTATGATGAGTCCTTGTTTCCGTGTCGTCAATTAGTTCAATTAGCAAGCATTTAATACAAACACTCATCAACTTCCAAAGGAATTGAAAAAAACTACGAAACTGGTACACTATTAGCCTTCCGAAGGGTTTTTCCTTTCCCCTCGGTCCGAGAAGGTGGGTTAAACTTGGGGAGCACGTGCACTTTATCTCAGTTAAAAACAAACACTAAACCGTCAGAACCACTTGAGAAGATAAATACCCCCAATTATAATCTCATTCGACCTACGCTGATAAACGGCCGAAGCCGGCGGCAGTAATTTACTTACAGGATAAAATAAGAATGCCAAGAAATAACCGGGAATGCGGGACTTGGAAAGGAAGAGCGCCAGTTATAAGGAAACAGTTCTGACTCCTCGGAGGAACCGAAATAATTCGGCAACGACCGAAGCAAACGTTATATTTTTTTAGCTGCACCATATATATATATATATATATATATATATATATATATATATATATATATATATATATATATATCAGTTTGACGCAATAAAGATATTCTACCATTCATTGTCAGTCGCCACCAGCTGTCATCCTTTAAGGGCACACTAAGATTTTTTTAATGGAAATATTTAAGTACAAACAAATCGATCGGATTATTTATTTAAGGTCGGCATCCGTATTACGTAGGGACTGAATTTATCATGAATCAGAGAGGCCGCTAGTGGAGGGGCCCTGTAGTACAGCCGCGGTCGCAGCTGTTGGTGAAACGCCGTTACAGGAACATAACCAATATTATATAATCCACATGTACGCTTTCGTATTATATTAATAGGATGTTATATAATTTGAAATACAATGTATCAAATGCATAACGCTTAACATGTGCATGCTCTGATGCATGTTTGGATGTGTGTGCTCTGATGATTATCCCTCTGGATAATCGAGATAGTCGAAATTTAACAATTATTAAAGTTAATTTTCAGAGGTAGATGTAGGTTTGGAACGACTGATCAGGCAGTGGCTCTCTGTAATATGGAATATTAGGTATGAGACTAATAGCTTTCCACTCGTTTTGTAAATGAACCTGATTTATATGTCCAAGACAAGATATATTGTCTCTTCCTAGCGGTGGGAACACAAGCTATAGGTTCCTGAACTTGTTTAATTCGTTTATTAAAATTTCCGAAGATTTAAAATTAAAATAATCTCAACTACATTAACGCGTCGTTTATTTGTGCCTTAAGGGGGTTTTCCTACAACCTAAAGATCCATTTAGCCTAATGCATTTTTTGTTTTTCGCTTGATATCATGCTCGAGTCCATCCGTGTAGTCTTCATCGAAACATCCTTGCGATACTATTCGTCCACAAACTACCGGCGGCAGAAAGAATGTAAGCAAATTACATTTCTCAAAACGTAATCACGATCATCGTGATTCCCCCTAAAGGCACGAAGGGAAGTAATAAATCGGGCTCGGACGCAAATACTTTCATGCGTTAAGAAAACGCCCATTAGGATGACATTGAGTATAAGGAATCGATTGATCGAACGGGCACGCGTGGATGTGTTACGGGATGTAACAGAAATTCCCTCGGGGCGACGATACTTGCGGGTATCGCCCCCGATGTCAAACAATGGGGCCTCGGCGCGACTTCACAGATTTACATTTTACTATGACCGTCTGGCATTCATCGAAATTTCGAGAGCCCCGGTGAAAGGGGCGGTATCAAAAGATCGCGAATAAATATTTGAATTATACTGTCTAATAACAACGCCCAGTGCAGGGAACAATAAGCGACGAGCGGTCTCTAAGGGAGGGTCGCGAAACGTATCCCGCTATGGACCCGGGGCTAGAGAAGAACTCGGGACACGATCTCCAGTAACACGAACTTCTTACGAGTTTACATTCCCTTTACAAATACTGGTCGAAGAAACGAGAGACCTGCAGTTTTCTCAGAGGCCCAGGAAGTTCAACTCTTAATTCTAAGAGAATTTCGAAACTGTTTCCTTCTGTTTCGATGCGAAAACGCACAATATTCCATGTTCGCAAAAGCAATACTGACGATGGCGGGAATCCAGATAGGGAATATTACGACCGAACATCCCGAACGGCCGGGCAGGTATCCCGCATAATTTTCGAAGCCGAGAAACTTGTGTGATACGACCAGCGCTTCTGCAATAGTGAACTACGGTAATAGTGCCCATTCTGTAGGGGGCGACCGGCTAAAAGGCGGTGGATGAGGAGGAGGAGGAGGCGGGAGAAAGCCCGAGAGAGGACGTGGATGTGCCTTCCTTGGCACATTCATCACGCGTTCGGCACCAACTAAAATTCTCCGGGGGGGATTATTAAAATGAATTCGAGGTCACGTTTTTAAAAAACGAATTGTAAAACATTCGTGCGGTCGTTTATTTGTATTTATTCACAAATAATACCGTGGATAATACATTGCACGTTTTTTTTAACATAAATTTTTTTCAAATATTTTCCAATAACTTTCATTTTATTCTGTGAGAATTCCTCGCGGGCATTTTATACCGACTAAATTATTCGGCAACGTTTCGGGTGACCAGTCGGTGAAAATCCGCGTTTAGAAATTTACACAACCTCAAATTAACCACACTATACATCGAAGTATAATACAACTGTTACGAAGGGGACAGGTATGTCATGGGATAATGTTACCAGTTTATATCTATGTGGTGGTGAACGCAAGGGAATTATTTTTCTACTGTGTTGTTAATGGAAATTATTATTACAACAATGTAATACATATTTATACATGAACATTTCTGTTCAAAATTAGGACTGATCTTCAATTTATTGTTTTTCGAAGCGAAAATTTTACAGCTTTGTTTTCACGTACTCGCAGATACGAACTGACGGCGTTCCGGTACAATCCGCCGATAAGCGGATTGGAAATTAAACCGTCCACCTTTTGAAGGGTCCAGAAATTCGGGGAGAGTTTTTCCGACGGAAAACCACCGCTTTCCCGGTGGTGGCTGTGGCAACTTTGCTGAGAATAACAGAGGGACTCAGATAACAGGAAACCGAGGCGGAATTTACTACTCGCCCACGCTCGAATTTCCCCCCCGAGGCAAACAACTTTTGGGGCCCAGTTGTCAAAACCATAAATTCCGTACCGGGACTAAATTTTCGGCGATGAAAAATATGGTTCGCGCGCACAATTTAGGCCCGCCGGGGAAAAGGGGGGCTGTCAGAAAGCGTTATCGACACGTGTCCCCGTCCATCGGCTTATAAATAATTAATTAGGATTTTATAAGAAACGTTCGACTGGAAGGCAGTTGTCTCCACTGTTTTCTGATCACGTTTGTCGCCCTACCGTGCTGAAAATTTAATTATGTCTCCTTCAATATCTGCAACTGCTAAAACCCTTTGTTGAGCCATCAGTGAATAATGCAAACTTGCGACTAAACGACCAAACTGAACGACTAAATCCCATTCTAACAAGTGTATATTTGTTAAAAATTAGGTCGGACCCCATATCTGGATACAAAATTATTAGATAAAAAATCATCTCGTTCATTCATTAGGACTCAGAATACCGCTTTAACGGAAACAAAGGAAGGATTGTTAAAAATATGCATAGATGTACATGCATATATCTTTATTCTGTCATATAGAAATATGGCCATTTATAAAACCTGATACTCGAAGCTTAGCCACGGAGGTATATATAAACGGGAGATTTTTCCCATAAATAAGATTTGAAATGCGAATGCGACTCCCGGGACGGTCCGGAAGCTTCTTGGAGGCGGCTCCCGGGTGCGCAGCCGTTGTCGTTTTTAAAATAAATTACAATTTTGAAAAATTAAAGTCCCGCGGATTTAACTGATAAACCGAACACCACGGCGGTAATAGGTTCTGGCCGCGCTCAACTATAAATCATCCATTAGCCAACCGACCGGTACGGGCGACCGCGAAAACCGGTCTACGAGCAGACCGGAGGAGGCGGCGGGTCAAGCAGCCAATAACGGTAACAGAACATTTAAATTACACAAGTACCTAACCTGTAAAGTCATATTAATGCTGTCCACTGTACAATTTTGTCCTTCCCCATTTTTTAAGTGTAAATGTAGAAACGTTCTACATTCCAGGGAATTACTGTAACTACGATTAAAACTGTTTTTATTTGATAAAATATTATGTAAAACTTATATAGCTAAAAAATAAATAAAATCCTTAGTGTAAGCGAATAGAAATACCGTTGTTTTAATAACTTTGGCCCCATCGCATCCGGCAATGCCGAAAATTAATTCTGAGGGAAATTGAACCGAGGTAATTCGCAATTTCTTCCCGCCACTTAAAACGGCAATATTCGCTAAAACTTATCATTATTGGACGCGAACATTTAGCGTTAGAAATTACCCTTTGTCGGGCGGCTTTCTTGCGAACGTTTCCTAGACCCGAAGAATTCGAGGATATTGATTAAAGTGCGCCGATTAAAAATTTTAATGCGAGATTCACCCGATCCCCGACCCAGGCGGAGAGTTGACCCAGAAAGGCAAAAACCGGACTGTGGGAACAGGACTATGATTCCGTGCTGACGATGATTTAGAGGAAAGTAGCTCCCCAATAACGATCTTCAGCCCAGCCGTCGGGGGGTTATCGTGAGCGCCAACCCAACGCACACAATGAGAACTGGGTCAGTCCCAGCCTACTGCTAACGAACACAGGTCAAACATCTAAGGTTAACTGGCCGTGTTTAAACCCCCATCAACTATAGAATATACATTGGACAGTTTAATGGGTGCAATAATATGAAATATGTTTGTGTAGGCTTGCAAACACCAAGTACATAACTTTAAAGTTATATACTATAAACCCTGGACAAATGTTTCTCAAAATCCAACAATATTTCATCGCTGCTAACATATAATGGATTGTATTAATGTAAATACTTCTCCGAGGAGACCGCTAAGGTCATCCATTATTCTCGGCTTTCTGAAATCGTTAGTAGTAGATTTACAAGTGCGGTACAAGAACATAATGTCAGTACCTTAAAAAATGAAAAGCCGGTGAACCGGTTCGATTCACTCAACCGTGAACTTCATTCAGAAATCATTAAGTGGTCTCGACATTCCAACCTAGGCCATGGGGCCAACTTAAAATAGAGTGCATAGTAAATATTTGGCATAATTTTTCAAACACATATACAACATGGCAGGACGAAAATTGAAGTATAGGAGTATGTGCAGCTACCATTATTAGCCCGCTAATAATAACTTAAAATTAGCTTCTCGGCGCACTTTGAACAAGAAGAAACGGATTTATTTCATTTACGAGCCGACGCGGGCGTTTCAATTACTCGCCCGTTTAAAAATCGCCGTTACCGTTTCATTATTACCATCATTAATCTTATCATTATGATTATGACTATTATTATTATTAATACAACTGGTAAGGGGGCCCAATGATGGTTTGAAATAAATGGGATGGATGGCCGACACTTGAAAAGGCTGTGATTAGGAGGGGCGAATTAAGTACGGGATCGGGCCCAAGCCAATTACCGTCGGTGTGATGGAACAACCCCGTGAATGCCGTACGTAAAAAGATAATACTTCTTGTGTTGAGCTTCTCACGTTCGGATTCAATCCAATAAACAGCCCACAGAAAAAAATCTCTTTTAAAAAATAGACGTTTTTTATCTAATACCACCTTTCTCGCTCAATTCGAAAAACCTTGTCTGTAAGACTATATCGAAAAAATTGCCTAACCATTGAAATAAAATAATGACAAGCAGTAACAAGTACCACATTTAATAAAGCCCTTATAATAAAATCACTTATACCGTGATTAGTGTCAAGCTTTTAAAAAATGTGCTCTAATGCATCGATTTCGGTTTTTCACCGTTGTCAGCCGGTAGATTAGGGAGGCATACCGGCGAAACAGAAATGGTTCCAGAAAGCTATCTTAACGATTGAACGTTAAAGTTTATCTGGAAAAATTGAACGGGGTGCCCCCCCACCCCAAACCTGCAGGATCATTAGATCGGTCGATTATTGCACACGACGCATGTACAGATTCGTACAAAGCTTTGGGATTATCGTCGAGCGTTTCCCAAATGGCCGTTCCGCTCCGAGGAAATGATTACTGGATTTCTGGCAGGAAGGAGAGCAAATACATTTAGATTCGGGCCAACGGGGGAGGCTCGGGGGCGTTTTCTCGTTGGAAAAGGAAGTGCGCTAACCCCCGGCCGTCCCTCCAGGGCCCACCTACCGAAATCATTTCCTGTATTTGCTCCCGGTAGAAAGTTGGTGGAGTTCAGGCCAAGGGTAGGCGGAGCTGCCGAAATGCCGAGCGGAAACGGTAGGAGCCCCCCCCCCCCCACGAGCCCCTGGGAAGGGGGGCCCGAAGTCAAATATTTGGCCCGCTTCCTGTTCTGAAAATAGGCCCCCTTCATTATAGGAAATTTTCTCCGCCGTTCCCCAGCCAAATACATTTTTAAAACTACCCCCGCCTCTTTGATTGTAGCAAGCTACACGTGACTTGTTAATATCTAAAGGAAAAAAAAACAAAATTGGATTTCTCTACTGGTATTTTTTTGCTCTCAAGGTAAACCTAGTATCGAAATCCGCCATTTAACCGCCACCCTTTAAATCGGCGTTACTGTCACCAAGAAACAGATAACGGTCTAGTATAGGCCCAAAAAGGCGCAACAGTAATGACTTCAATTTCCGTTAACCTCAATAACTCAGTCCCTTCTAACTAAATCCAAAGGAACAACAGGGATAAGCCCCGCCCTTATCGTGTCGTATTTTCATGAATAACTAGTACCAACTGCTCGTGGTATCTCAATAAAACTCCGGCAACGGTTATGAACGAGACCTAATAAAACTAGTGGTGCCCTGTGTTACATACAAAAACTATGTAGCCAGCCGGTAATACATGTTGCCAGTGGGGCTACGCATAGTTATGTAATTGAGCGATGATTCACTGAAGGCGGGAGGGATTCGGTTTCTCGTTGCCCGCCTACCGAACCTCCGCATCTATTTTTTGTCCAGGGCTCCTATACGCCCAACTGAAGAGACGATGAAATATTGTGTCCGCGTCCTTATTAATAATGACGCCGAGAACAGGGAAAGGGCCGTACCTTGGTAGCCTAAAACAGTCCGACTGTTGAGGTTTATTATTAATCTCCGAAGGGCGATAATAAAGCCTCGTCCATTCCTCAGTACCCGAAGATGGCTTAATAACCCGCTGCACCCGCCGGACAAATGGAGTCGGCCAGGGAGTCGAGGGTTACGGGAATAAAGGGGCAAATTATAGACCTTACACGTTATCTTATAGGCTTTGCTGGCCGGTCACTGACGGCCAAATTGTCTCCCGCCGATAATTTACAATACAGTTACAATTTAAAGCAAGTAATTTACAATCGGGCCCCTGTAATTATCCCAATTAAGATCAAAAATATGTTTCCAAACATTGTTGGGCCGTACAGTGGAAAAATACCTCTATCTAATAGAATATAACTACATTAGAATGTGTTATTGAAATTATTATTTTGAAGTTAAAACGATGACTTGATTGATCAAGGATTTATATAGTGCCTATTTAACTGTGAAATTTGCAGCATTCAAGTGAAAGAGTTACCTTACCGTTCAATAGCCTAATTCACACGCCTGGTAGATATAGTTTGATCTTGATCACTTACCTGGAACAAAAGAAAGACATAATTAACTTAAAATATTATTAATACAAATAACATTACTATTACAAAACGTTGTGCAAATCATATCTGATATTATACATTCTAAATGCGGTATGGAACAGAAATGTAATGGTTGTAATTTATTACCTATTTCTTCAGAAAAGAAAAATAATTTCATACTCGGACATATGACAGTAATACAATAAAATGACAGATTGCTCCATTGCATTTATACAAAAATAGTTTACTAAATGAACATCCTACGTTAATAACGTAATTCTACACACACATAATACGCTGTTATAATGTTATTTTTTAACTGCTCTAGTTACCCAACGGAAAGGAGGAATATTTATGCGGTAAATAGAAAAAAACGAAGGTTTAAAGATAAGTTGTTGAAGAGTCCGTCTTCTCATGCAGGTCGATCCACCAGTGTTGTACATAAGTCATTAGGAGGTGGTATTAATCTTGAGTACAGACAAAACCCCAGTGGCCTATGAAATATGTATGAAGGACACAACACTAACTCAAACCTCGTATATTAAACCTGCCGGTCTGTCCCTTCTGGTGGACCTGCTTCTAAAATTCCAACCGAGAATCAAATTTTATTGTAAAGAAAAATGCGATTTTTTCGTTTCTCCTTCTGGAGGAAATTGAATATTGATTATTCAAGTTGGAAGATCTATAACAAGGAATTATAAATTATCATTAAAATTTCCTCTTTCCTTTGCCGCTCGCTATGTTTCGTGTTTCCTATTCAGACGGGAGGGCTAACCCGATAATTCGAACGCCCGTTAATGCTATTTCATATGAACCCCCTATTCTCCGATTTTCAACCCCCATTAGTCAAATTTCCCCGTTAGGCATTTAATTGGGGGGGAGGGGGTTCAATATCAGGCGGTGGGATCTCAGGTCTCACTCTCTAATAACGCCCGGCCCAAGATGAAAGCTCGACCACTCAATATCATTAATGATATGTTAAGAGCCCGCCAACCGGGAATATCGTTAGCACAACGGGAAGACCGACCGCCTTCCCCCCATTAAACGCAATTTGGTGTCGTAATAAGGTCATTAAGTAATAAAAAAAGAAGATATTTATACTTATACAGCGGGGGTTACTCGGGCGGGATGGATATCGATGTACCGGATATTTAAAACGGGGCCGCAGAAATAAATGTAGCGGTCCTGAAAATTGATGACAGGATAGGGCATTCCTTTAAAGTTCAGTGAAATGTCCTACTGTGAGCGCACGGGAATATTAAATACTAATCCTAACATTGGATATATTAGCAGAATCATAGTTATATGCATACATGATCGCGTGTAATGCACCATCCAAAATATTTCCTTAAGGGACAGAGAGGAGACTGAAGGTAGGGAAAATTACTGTATTCCAAACCGTCGCTGAATAAATGTTCCGAACTAGGCGATCGAGCAAGCCGGGATATTGAGAGGCTCAGGCCGTACAGAGGGAGGAAGTGCGCGCGTCGAAGAGTTATTTAAATAAGAGGCGTGCTATCGGAACTGGTTTGCTTTAGCGGAGGCCGCCCTGAACAACTTGAGCTGGGCCGAGAGAGATAGCGCCGGCCTCAGTGATTAATACCTGAAGGGCCCAACTGCTCCAATTTAACGACCCACTGGTCCCGACCAACGGCTCTATCAGTCGCGCTCCAACTACCGCATCCGACACCTACACACCGGATTTACGACTTACCGACCAAACACACTTGAAAATTACAAAGCCACCAATATATTTCTTATTTGTACGGTGGAAATCGTTTAAGGTGAAATAATGTTCAGATCCCGAAAAATGTGTTTTCTTTGAATACAAAAAAATCGCTCCTAGTCGGGTGAAAAGATTTGAATACAGCACAAACTTCCAGTTAGAACCCAATGTTGTAGTGATGATGAAATCAAATTCCCGTTCCCAAAACTATCGGAATGTCGGCAATTCATAAAAAATATGCGTAAATATTTAGATGTACATTCGCAATGTATTTTCACCGAATCCGTAGCGAGTCCTAGCTCGAAAGCAGATCTTCCCCGGAGTGTAACCTAATCTCTAGGACGCAAAAGGAATACAGTCAAGTGGTAAACTCGGGTCCTCAGGAGTAACGCGCTGCGCCACCTGGTGTACCGACGCGCGACTACTACAGCGCAGGCGGTTCGTGCTACGGAATCCGGAATAATTTTATTTCATAAATAAAATGTGTTTGGCTGGCCAAACCAATGTACTTGACTGGCTCGGTATATCACATTCCTCGATATTTTGGTACCCAATTCATCCGATAATTTCTGTACATATTCCTTTCTAATATAAGTCAATTTTTGGCGGATTAATTAATAAATTAATTGTCCCTTTTTCTTAGAGATTCCTAGAAATCTATTTTATGCGACCCGTAGCCTCTGAAATGCTGGAAAACGGAAGTGTTTTTTCATTTCCATTTAAGAGCGGCAGGGTTTGTTTATATCCCGAAAGTAAGTAACGATTCAGCAGCGACCGTGTACGCCGTATCCCGTGGAGGCGGATGCGTGTCTGGGAACAAGTTTTGTGTCCGACGCGGCTGTTTATTACCCGGTAGAACCGGAAGCCGGTCCGGCTCGAGTCACATTCCTCAAATGTGCCACTGGGCATTCTTCAGATTTCCGGCGCGAAACTTGGCCGTCCCACCGAATTTTATGGGGCCTTCTTCTCCAGATCTGAATTCCTTATTTTTATGGAGAAACGGTCCCCGATGAAGAGGATATCGTAGGTCAGTTATTCTTCTGAACTTCCCATACAGTATTCTTTCTCGAATAATACTGTTAACAAGTCATATCAACAACACAACATCTAGCAACATAATTATACAGAATATATGACGACTCGGCCAAATTTTAATCATAATAATAAGGATTCGAACTAATGTATATGCAATTATATAATGCGTGTAATGATTATTATACAAAATTGAGTACTACATTTATTATACGTCAATTATTAAAAAATAAGCCAGATCATTAATGCTTTTCCGAAAGGGGTGGATCTGAGAGCTGCGTTTACAAAAAGTGAAGAAACTTTTATTTTGTAATTCAAAATTAAATTTCTTTAAAATCAGTAATAATTTCCCATATCGACGGCGAATAATTAAATACCAATGCATTAATAAATTTTAAATAGTGCTAATCTACCCACGGAACCGGTCTAAAGTAAGAACAAGTCTGTGGGTAAACATTACATTTTTATGTGCGAGTAATTTACAGATCTGATTGGGATTAGAAACTGCATACTAATGGACAGTTACTAGATTTTCTTATCAGTCCCCGCGTTTTAATTTAGAGGCGATTTTATGCCTCTCAAACGGGCTCGGGAGTAAATTCCGAGGCTAATGGGTGGTGGTGAGGCCAGTTTACTCGAGTGTTCAAGTTTCACAGATCCGCCTTATAATCTCCGTCTGGATATTTCGCGGAAGTGGAAACTCTTGTAGGGGCCCTTCACCCGGCAGTTTACAGTTTACCCGGGTCAGAAATTATCAACGATTTGGCGCAATACCGTGGGAAGGAATATTTCGGGTGGTCGAGTTTGGAAACCACCCGAGCGAGCTCCAACGGAAGGGTTACCCTTTCCTTCTGTGGTCTTCTCGGGTGTTGTCTACTTCCGACGTTTCGGAACTCTTACCGGTTCCATCATCCGACCGAAAAGGACCTGCAGGTTGGGTGTCGTTGGAATTATGACTTATTTGCATATTACTGAGAAACATCCTCTACTAATATATCCAATAGTATATTTGAAATTCTTACTCAGAAGTACCGTTTTACGCCCGTCTTTTATTACAACAGCCATTCTCGTCACATAGGCGTCATCCTCCTCCTGACCTTTCCGTCCAAGGCTTTTTCATTAGACCGTGCGAGGCGAGCGGCAAATTAAAGCTGCCCGTATGCGAAAATCGCATTCCGACCGCGTGTCCTGCTGGCGCCCTTAATTTCCGTTCTTCCCCAGATTGAAATCCCCTTTTGGTCCCCACCCCTGTAATGGCCTCACTCCTGGATTTAGTGCCCCCCGCGTTATTCTACCGATAAAAGTTTCATTTTCCGACCGTGTTTTTTCCCGCTTCGGCGAAAATTAATTCCGAACTATACAGTATGAGAAGCGAAGTAAATTGGATTTCGTGGGAATATACGAAGGGTAGACTTTTTTCGAGATCGTTTATATATTTTTCAACACTTTTATTCGCACGATTTATTCGTGTTACTGTGAACTAGAATTATGCGAAATAAACTCTAAAATATCTAAGAATAAAGTGATTGGAATAATACAAACAATAATGAGATAATTCTGGAAAGAATATAGAAGTTAGGTATATGTTTATTACTTAATTAATAATTAAAAGAAATTCCGTCTGTTAAAATTCAATCTATAAAGCGGTTTTTTGTTTCAACCGAGTGTAAAGCGGTTGTATTGTATTATTCTTTAGTATGCAATTGTATGCACACGTAATGTTTACATAATAAAATAATAACATACAATAGAAGCCTGACTTAATTCGTTGCATTAATTAAGCTCGGTGTTAAATTCGATAACGATCGGCGATGAATAGTTTGAATAAAGCATTAAAGGAGGAGTGTATATATAAAATAAATCTCATGATTAAACTCTGGGACCAATTTAGAATTTTTATTTGAATAAATGAATGCAGTATTGTATAATAAATTCAATATATAATACTTGTGCATGTTTGCTGGCTTTTCCATGCTTATATGTATATATTTTGCTTCCAGTTGTATAATCTAAAAATGAAAATTCATCGGGAAAATTTATTGTCCTTAAAAAATCTTAAATGCAAATCCACCTATAATTATCTTGAATACGATGCGATGCCACATTGGAAAATGGTGGGGCAAGCTCTTATATTGAACAAACCCATAGCGCTATATTTGGGAATTAATTTAGAACCGGTAAACTATTACAGAGAGTAATTTTAAATATTGAGCCATCGTCGTATCTGAGCGCAGCAGAACGGAATGTCATGTGAAACTAATAACGACATCGTGTATCTTACACACAGTAAACCTTATCTGACAAAGCCGCATACTAGTCGTAGAGGTATTGCACCATTGGGATATAAAAGCTTCTATATGTTAAGCCACAGGACAAATTCTATATTACTTTATCCTTACTTGGTTAATTTCTTTTAAACCTTCTTTTCTTATACTCAGTCGTAGTGAATATTTTGAGACATATCCTGTAATACATTAATTACTATAAATACTTAATATTCTATCTCCAGTAGTCATCATACATCTTAACCCGCTTTTAAACAATGGCAATCTCGAAAGAATTGCCTAACGACCTAATACAAATGTTACCGGGACAGCCGTAATGAGGTACTAAAGGCAGAACAGCCATACTAGACTAGATTAAGACATAAAGGGACTATCATTAGGAGTTTTTTGTTGTCAGCTCGCGCACGAATAAGCTTTGTAAATTATCTGAAAAAACGATGAAGCAATTTTGTAGCGCATTCGGTAAATGCAACCACCCGGCACGCACCTAATTAGTTTATTGTGGTGGAGCTACCGAAAATAGCGAGAACCCGAAATCTAGTTAGCTCCGGACTAAATCAACGAATGGAGGATGATGAACTTAAACTTATATTTTTATTTATATACGTAGACTGTAATTGTATTGACTGTCGATCATAAATCATTACGTTATTGACACCACTAATGTCTTGTCACATGTAGCCTGATGTTGGCTACGCCGGATCAACACTTGTTTGGACAGACGAAAACGTTGTTGGACAGCTAACGATTTCCGTAATGGAGTAAGCAAGGCCTTTTCTCGTACAGACATTACTATGATGTACAATTTACAATTACAATTCACACCCATGTTAGGTATGCTGTGCCTAGAAGTATATTTCCATACTTTTCTTAGTCGGAAAATAGGTCCTGGTTGTGCTTCCCAAACCCCCCCTTGGACAATATGATTATGATCTAAAATATCGAAGAAACTGAACATTTATGGCGTGTTGAAACCAGCGCCGGATAAAGATATTCAGGTCGTAAAACATTTAAAAAAGGTTAAACGGCGTATAAAAACATTAATTATTCAAGAAAAGAATACCGATTCGCCGATAGAGTTTTACATTTCCAGTCGAGAAATGACGTCAAGGACGACGGAGTGCATTATTTAAATGTCCCAGGATAAAATCGTCCGGATAATTTGAAAAGGCGCGCTGCGCCGGTGACGTCAGACTCTGGGGCCGCATAAAGTATATTTATGATTGGAGATGGTATCGCCAACGACAGACCCATTAAAAGTGAGGGGGAGGGGGGAGCACGTTAAGCAGTTTCTAATCTAACGCCTGTCCCGTCCGTAAAACAGGGAGTCCGCAGGAGCCTATCAAGGGTTAAGAATAGGGATAATTAACTGTAGATGAAGAGAGAGAGAAGGAGATATTTTTTTCTTTATTCTGTTTGGCCTGTCTTTAATCCCGTTTTCTCAAGACTGCACGTCTAAATAAGAAAGATCTCCGCGCCCTCCGAGCTAGAAGTTTCTCTGGGACAATTATCCCGAGATGTATACTGTTAACGCTTTAGTACACATGTGAGTAATGTAGGGTGCAGTTAATGTAAGGTGGAGCCCTGGGGTAGTGGACCCACGTCCCAGTGCGCCACTGGTGTCCCCGCGAGGATTGAGAGAGGGGAAGAGAGAAATGCAGTTAGCTGAAATCTCCCGATAAGTCAAACTCAAACCTAAGCTCAGTTTTGGTTACGCAGAACCCGACGTCCCAGAAAAATCCCATACAGCCTCATCTCAGAGGATGATAAAAAAAAGTTACTGAAATACAGTTATATTATTACAACGATGTTTTGTACGCGTCGAAACAAACGAGATAACTCCGCTCGGAGAACAAAGGGCGCTCTGAGATTCGCGAAGAGGGGGAGATGCTGCCAGCAAAGATGATGCGGCACGTTATTAGGCGGGGCATTTCTCATCGGAACCTCCACGAAACGTCTGGAGACAAATCCCCGCCCTTCCCCAGAAGGAGACAACAAATGCCTAGGAGGATTTATACAGGGCCCGAGGGGGGAGGCAGAAGGGCTGGACAGGCAAATCACGATAATCCGCTTTTCCACAAAGGTCTTCCCTTCCGTCACGGCCCCCCGGTTCAACGGAATTAATCATACAGGGGAGAGGCCTTTGTCCGCCCGATCTCTCCTACTCCTACCTGCCCTCCAGTCCGAAAACCAATAAGGAACCAGTTTTACCCGAGGACGGACGTAATCCCCGAATTGTTCTGTCCCGGAAGAGGAGGCGCCTGTTGGCAGGGCGGTACCCTTGTCATTTCTCATGCACGGGACAGACAAGAGGTGAAGTGCCAGGATCCAGTAATATAAAGGCCCCGAAGAATCCTTTAGTCAACCCGAGATCCATCTCTACTCGGAAGCTCTTTGAATTTGGCGGTGAGACAAACAAGAGGGGAACGTGAGACAGAAATTTTATGAAAATAAAGAGATGGATTTAAATAGCAATACCCTTTATACGAGCCCTCTACTCAGCTAGTCACTCCCTAAACTTCGACCTTTCCAATATTTGAAATTTTATTTCCGGAAGCCACCAAGTGATGTCACTTCTGACGTGTATCAATGTGACATTTATACCAACGAAAAGTCGGGCTGGGACGAGCTTTCGTATTCTCTAGAAGGCACTTACTTGTCCTCACAGGGTATCTCACGAGTACCGACGAGGGAGTACTCCCGACCCTCGTCCGGACCAATATATCAAACTGTCCGGGAGGCCAAAAAGGAAAAAAAGGGAGGGGAGACGACGTTTGATTACGAAGTGTCTCGATGATGACGCGTCGGTTTCCGCCGCGCTTCATTATCGTTCGGCTGATTGAATACGAATAATTGGCTTCGAGGTCGTCCCATACGAATCGAATGACGATCCCCGCTTAAGGCCGAGAGATTTTACAATTGCGGCTTCCGGACGATCTGTAAAGTCTCTATAATTCAGTCTATTTTTAGAATAAACTATTTATACTATTACACTTTCCTTAATAACATCATGACACCGCTTCGACCCTCTTTGGTCATTGTATATGAGATACAAATAACACTTGAATATATTGTCAATATGGACTATATATTACATGATTACAAATTATTGTTTAAACCTACTGGTCTAACTTATGATCACATCGGCTTTTCTTTAAGAACATACAGTTGTTTGAGCACTTATTATGAGAGCCCCCCCATTCCGACACCCCATCGACGATATAGTCGATGTCTTTAATTGATTACGGGAAACGCTTCTGATCTACAAGTAGTAGTTTAGTATTTAAAGTAGTAATTTATAATGTATAACACTCGCTTCTATTATTTGTATTCAAATGTTTATATGTAAATATTACTTTTTAACCTAAGTTGATAGATTACAAACCCGAAGAAGTTGGTGATAGGCGAGGAGGAAGACGAATTGCTTTTGTAGATAAGCCACGAAACTGGGGGAAGAAAAACTGAAGTGAGGTACTTGCTCTGAAGGGGAAAGGGACCCGGGCGGGGGCCCCAAAAAGTTTATCAAGATCAATCGGTTTCATTAGTTTCTTTAATCCCCCGGAGGACCCTCCTTCAATCCCGGCAGACAAATGAAAGGCACTTCCACTCCCCAAAGTGGTGCAACCCTCACCCCCGCAAAACCTGCCCCTCCCGGCTAATTATTTGTAACGTTTCTTCGGACGGCCGGGCATAAATTTAGCGCACGCCAGCATTTCTTGTCGGGGCTGAAAAACGGTAGATCCCGGAAAAGCCGGTGCCGGGTGAATTTTGTTCAACCCCCCACGTAACCATAACATGGACACAAAATCAGAAACTCAATAATGGACCTCCATTTAAACGCCTTTCGACTCGATAAAATACAATACAAATATAATCTAGTGCTGTAATGGCGAAAAGATGGCTTTTCGCCGTCTTCAGTAGCGTTCCGTTATTTGATCAGTCGGGCCCTGTCGACACGCGGACAGGATGCTTCGTCGGGAAACCTGAGTCGTCGACCCCGTCCTCTTACTGCCAGAATGCTAATGAAGGTGGCGAGAATCGGAAATCGCTCTGTAAAACGAACTCATCCAGCGGAGACGGGAGATCGCAAGTACGGTAATAGTCCTAAACCTCACGGACGAGTATCTTAAATTATAATATTTCTAGATGCCGCTGGGTCTCGCTGATTAACTTATATATCACAAATTTTTTTATAAAACAAAACTTTTATAACTTTTAGAAAACAGAAAATATCTCAGTTACCACAATGTCACAATGTGAAACATTTTTAGAATACATTTTTCTCGATTTTAGAATGGAAGAAAACGATTATTACAACTCAATTTTCTTTTTTCGCGGGGATTAAAGACCTGAGTATAACAGGTTATAATACTTGCACCGAACCGACTTAATCCTAGGGTTAAACTGTATCTGGACTTAACAGAAGCACCCAGTCGCCTGAGGGTATATTTTGGAAAATTAGGCCTCTAGTCACTGAGCCACCCCTCCCGCTACAGCCGTCCATAAAAAAAGGAGAAATGAATATTTCCACCGGGATGAAGATAATCTGTCCGGCCACTACAAAACGGGCACCGACCAGGATAGGACGATGAGTTTTAAGTATAATGTACCCGTTACCGTAATGAAGCCCCTAATCTGTCAGAGGGGAAGGAGGCCGCTACCTTTCGTGTTACTTATACACTATTTTTTGTTTCGTGTTTCTTTTTTCCACAACGCGTGTAGTAGATAACCGAGCGTGAGATAAGGAAAGCGTTGAAAATGCTCGAACAAGACTTTTTTTATCCCGCGCAAGGAGACCAGGAGATAGAGGGGGGTGCCTTTCCTGTGATGCAACGGCTCGTTTCCGAGCCACTCTTGTTTGACAAAATAAAACGTTTGGAAAGCCGCCCGTATCGCAATCGAATTAACCGGAGAAAGTGTTACAACCCGAAAAATACTGCTGAGCTCTCACTCCAGTCGACAATAGAGTAACAATATACTCTCCAGGATCCAAATTTTCCCCCCATGCTATAACCCTCACCTTATTCTAGACCGGTTTCTCGCCATCTTCAATAGCGTTCTGCCAATACACCAGCTACAGAATTAATTACGTTAATCATGTCTCTTGGCGTTTTGACTTTTCATATATACCGTGCCGTTTCTTTCCCTTTGTTGGTTCTGTTTCCATTTCGAAAAATGGTATGGAACTATGGCACAATACTATCGTATGTCATACGACATACGATAGTTGGCCGTTGCCAAACTTAGCCGGAAGAAACACTATAGTAGAAATTAATGACGGACGCCTAACCTAAAGGTGTCACGACGACCCATCAAATTTGAATGCGGGAAGCAAATAATTAAAAAAACAAGCGGTTTCGTCGGCGATGAGATTCTGGCGCCGATACACTTTCTATTTTTATACAGAAAAAACCTTACGCAAGCCGATTAAACGGACATTAATCCCGGCTAAGAATACGGCAGAACGATTATTAATTTACACCCATAATTAAGCTCTATAAAATGCGTGAATTAAAAAAAAAGCGTAACAAAAACTGAAACTGTTTCATAAACAACGACCGGGGGCGGATGTTTTCGCCGATTTGAGAGAAAGCTGTCCATCCCATCAAATCGTTGGCCAGTCATCGATTTCAAAACTAAATTACCGGCCTGTCGAATGAATAACCAGTGGGAATTTAATAATGTCCAATTTTCACGAAAGAGAACAGGTCATTCGAAACACTCAGTTTCGTTGACTCTCTTCTTGCCTGCCTAATGTTTTGACAAAAATTTGTTGCGCGATTAAAATTACAATCGCAAAGCTCAGTGTACAAAAGTGGATCATACAAAAATATCATGGATTTTGCTCAAAATTATAGATAAGTATTCGTATCATTACCAATAAATATCCTAACGAACACTCAGTCGAACTTTTCAGCCAATACAATTAACAACCATCTACTAGAGAATCTACCAGTGGGGTTTTACCTATCTAGCTACTATATTAACCCCAAAGATTCATATTGATACATAAAAGAAAACCTACCGTCCATTACGAATTAAAAATAAAACAAAAACATATAACGCATGGGATATAAGACTTTCCAGTATTCTATCAAGGTAAGTAAGATTTCAGATCTGATGTATTCCACGCACATTTGAGCAATTGCAACTGTTCTCACGTTTTACAGAATTCAAACAATCCGTTGTTAATTAAAACTTCCTTATAGGGTCTATAAAATTCTCGACCGAACTACTGAACGATGGGAATGCTGTGAAAACTCGCTCAATAAAAGTGGGGGCTAAATAGACTACTGTGTAGTGAATTTGACCCTTTCACCTCTTCCTGTAGTCGAGAGTAAAGAAAAACATACTGCGAGCCAATAGCTCGCATTCACAAAGTTCTCGCGGTCCGTTAAAGGAAGATAAAGCCTGCAAGGAATGGAACACCGAGTGGCCGACGGGCGGTTAATGGGAAGGCCCCACTGCGATGGCATTTTAAACATCGCCACAACAACAACGGCATTAATACCTTAGTACCGTTTATTTCTAATTGCAGATTATATAACAGCACATCTCCGGGTCGTTTATTAGCACCGCGTCTCGCTGTACCAGAGAGAACAATTTACCTTCGACTGGAAATTCAGACTTCATAGGTCTGAATCTCAGTCTTTCTGGTAGGGAAAAATCGTAGGAGGAGTAATATCTGGGCGGATTCTGTCTGTTCATATTACAAAACCAAGTAGTCACTGCCACCTTTTTTCAAAGGCTAAACCCCCCCCCCCACGCTTTCAGCAGTTGGGCGCATAAATTGTTAAAAATTTCATTCAATCTCCTGTTTTTCTTTATTCCACCAGGTAAACTTGGCAAATAATTACGTCCGAAAAATATGAAGACATTAATGTCATCGTAATTCATGGGACTTATTAAAGTCTCATGAATCCATAAGATAGTTTTAAATCGAGATCTGTACGTTAATTTATGTACGTAAATACAATTTGTATCCGTCAAGGATCAGAACACCAGCATTAAAATTTTTGAAAATGTCCCTCAAATTGTACTTTTTTATGTTAAAAGCTATTAAATTGAGCACGGTCCATTTATGTTCCCAGATTTTCGATGGATCAAGGCAATATTATTTTTTTGAAGGATTATACAATAAGACTGTTTCAAATGTTACAGTTGGTTTCGCGCATTTTAAAAATAAATCCGCCCTAAGTGGCCCATTTTTATATTTTCTCCGCGATAAAAGTCCACCTTCGGCATTTACATTCTACAACAGAGCCGGTGATATGCAAAATTTTTTTCGCCTCATTAGCATGATCCGATTAGAATAGACCATTACGAATAAAGCGTTGCAAAAGAGGAGAGGGGTGGGGGTAGGGGCACGATAAATAACGAGATGTTACAAGAGGGAAAAATTAATTCAACCGACCTCAAGGTTGGCGCCAGTGGCGCGAAACAATAATTACTGGCCGTATAAGGAGGATCATGCCGCTTAAAACGATTTTAAAACCTCGCATTCTTACCGCTTTGTTTCTTTGTTCAACAGTACGTTAGAATTAATTTAGAATGTTGTCAGAATCATTATCAAAAATATAATGTAATTTTTAATACGTAATAATTATTTACTTTGAACATAACGTATCTAATGCACTACGTAAATTAGGAGTAGGATTTCATAATTTCAGTGACAGAAATAAAAATTAGTATTCTCCTGAGTAAAGACTTAATCAGATACTACAAGGTCAGGTACATTCTCCATGATTCATTTTGAGAATGTTTCAATAATAAAACATTCAATTAGGCATTAGGATAGCTGACATGACCGTTTAATCCAATACACCAGCGGAATAGATATACAGACTAATTATTTATTTTAAACATTTCATTATTCAAATAACGAATAGTGAAACACTCGGGAAAGGGAGTGTTCTAGAAAACTCAAAAGGCCAGAAGTTATTATTAGGCCGTCAGAAATTATACCCCTAGAAAGTGTGCGAAAATTCAAAATGTGGAATAATTACAGGATCTACCAAAATGGAAGAACCCCCGATAAATTGCTCTGAAAGAATAATTGGGAAGAGAAATTTCTGGAAACATCACTCGACCGAAAATAACACTGTAATATTAAGCCGTAAAAACTGACAGTCCAAAGCATAAAGAATGGCATAATTACACGTTTTATGATTTAAAAAGAATTCCATTATTCCGAAATTCTTCCATAAAGAACAACTTGAAATAATAATATTCTTGGCGGGGAAAAAATGACAAGAAACGTGATGTTATTAAGCCGTCAAAAATGGCTGGAGCAAGCAAAAAAGCAGAAATGTATCTTATTTTCAACTGCCGCAGTGGAGGAAAAAAAAGATACGGCGACAACCGACGAACGTATCGCTAACTAAATTGGACGTGGATTACCCTGATCAAGGGGAAATTTGCCTTCGAATGGCCCGGGTAGTTGGCAATACTACACTGTACCAATTTCGTTACATATTCATCGACGAGAGGGGCTGTGGAATTTAAATTTTTATTCATCGCCCGAACCGCCGACCGATGATGATGATGGCTTTCCAATAAATTGATAACGCGTTTGGCGATAGATTGGCCACGGGAAATTCACCGATGCTAATGGACTGGAAACAGACAAGGCGAATAACACACACTTCAATACAGACCAAACAAACGTTATAGTTTTATGACCGTAATTTCCCCGACTAGAATAATCAGAATAAATAACAGGAGCTAATCACTCTTTAAAACGCCATCTACCACAGCTGACATTTTTCTGAATGAAGTTCCCATTATAATGAGTCAGTAAACAATTGAAAATTGCGGATTTCGTATTCCATAAACGTTTTCTACACTGGGTGTTTCAGATTTTGCCGAACTATAAATCGCAGAATTAATTATTCTGTCTTGAAATAATTACATTGTATCCCTTCTACCAGCTCAGCCCATCAAGCGTTACTGATAATAATTAAATATTAAATTAAATGCTGGCACAATTTATAATCCTAAGAAGGCAACGGAAACACTGAATGATGACTGCTAAATTAGTCTAAAATGCGATTTTTATTGGTAACAGGTGGTCTCGAGAGGCTCCCCCCCGCCCTGGCTGTTTCCAATATAACGATTATAGGTCTTTCTGGTCGGGGCCGGCTACTTCAAACAAGAAGAAGAAGGACGGGGGAGTTGGAAAATTAAATTACAGCCGAGCCGGGGAAATTTTACGAGGCGGAGACCCCCGGCTGGCTCGATACCAAATCCACGCGACGGGCAAAAATAATACCCGAATTTATGACCCAGGTATGGGTATACCTTGGGAAATAAAAACACCCGGACCCGACCGACCATGAATTTTGTCCGTAAGCGAATTGCGAGAAATCACTCCGCGTGAATTATACCCTTAAAGAGAGGGAGGGAGGGAGAGAGAGAGAGAGAGAGAGAGAGAGAGAGAGAGAGGGAGGAGGCTGAAAAAGATGTACTCCGCTTCTCTTCCCGGCAATACCGGGACCGTTCCCAATCATAAATTCTGCCGTTCGCATAATTTAGCCGGGTGCGTGTATACGACTTTATAACTCGTGTCCGCGAAAATTCTGACTTCCTGGAGCCGCGAATATATTCACGAAAATAACATAATGGAGACTAGCTCAAACGACAAAGGCATACAGGGAATAGTTATAATGGTGGAAGAAAATAATCATTGTTTGTGCTCAATTAAAATTCAATTATTTAAAAAATACTTAACACAAATAAGTCTACTAAATATAGAATTTCAACATACGAAACGACGCTCGTTCATTAGTACAACCTTCTAGAATTTTAATTATTACAGAGGGGATGATATTTGCATCTATCTCAGTGTCAACTTGGAGGTTTAGGCCTGCAGCATATGGCCCAGAATCGACACGTAGAGTGTTGTACTTTCTCATATTTACCTGCCGGTTGAGTGACCGTTAATCGCGCTAATTGTCGGTTAAAGGTCGACCGCTCCGGGTGTGTAATCTCGGGGGGCGGTTAATAGCTATAGGCGGCGTTTGGTGACGGGAGAGCTAGGTGTCGGACAACCGGGGTGACGTCCCCCTCCACCCCCCCGTCATAAATCATTCCGTCCAACATTACGGCCCAGAGTTACATTCGCTGTATAAATAATGTAATTAAGGAGGTGGGCGCGTAAAGCGGCGCTACCAGGCCGGATTGTCCGAGCCGCTCTAATTTCAAACCCCGGGTTATGCAACATGCTTTGATATTTTAAAACTCAATACGGGGATATTAAAGGCGAGAGCTTGACAGACAATAGGGAAAGTACTTTACCGAACGATCCGCATGAAATGTAAGAAAACCAGCGATTACCTGATTCCGACCGATTGCCTGGGTTTGCGCGTTACTTCTAAATGTCGCATGCATGAAACTTACCTGAAACAGAAAAATAAGAATATTATTATTAAACGTAATAAGACACAAATTTACAATCACATTATATAAAAGCATATACGGTATTGATCCCTTCGGTTTGTGACCCTGGGTTATGTTTCACAAAATTATATGAAAATTTAAATCAGAGTTCGCTAACTAATGTCGGTAAAATTTTATGGTCTGTTATGGTTAAGTATGGCCTATAGAGTTACAATAAGGGGAGCAAAGGGGGAGTAAATAGAGTATTTTCGTTTATATATATTTATATATAACTTCGAGTGATAAGTTAATACAGCGAACGAAAACGGGCGACGTGAACCCAATTAGCAAAAATGACAAGCGGAAAAAATTATTTTAAAACCGACTCCAGCAATATTTTTACCACGACTGTTCAAAATAAACAAAACACACTCTGTCAATGTCTAGAATCGAAGTAAAGTTCGCATGAAAAGGACCGGTTTTTAGGTGGGTACCCCAATAAAGCCAAACGGCCGCGGTCTCGGTCCCGTAGGTTTCCGAAAAAAGTTCGAGTTGCAGAAAAAAAGTTACGTCCGGGAATTTCATTTACAAGCATAATTAAAACTCGGACTTATATTCGAGGGCTGGACTATACAGTTATGGCTGTTCTAAATAAATTGTCGCGGGTCAGATCGGAATCCCGCTAAGTGCCATAAAAACCCGGATATTGAATGGGAATTATAAATTCTTTATTTTTACTTTAAATACACATAGCACATAGTGTGTATTGATTAATACATACATACCGGCGAGCGGTCTATTCTACAGGGATATTTAGATTTGAATATGCTTGTTTTATATACAATGTGAGTATAATAATCGGGAGATTTACACAACACTAAAAACTCGAGAACACAGTGCGTTGAATGGACCGACGAGAGCTCCAGGTATTTTGGCACCAAACAATTCATCACTGGAGATAATACACGGCCGAGAACTACAGAAAAAGGACTCGACACACACTGAAGCCCGAATGAATTGTGTTTAAACAACACGCGTTTTTGCAAAACACAGACTCGTAAGATACATATATTTTCAACTCGGAAAGAACCGGTATAATGTAGGCTCCACTTACAAATGGTATACCCCATGGCTTTTAGAAGACTATCAAAAGTTATGATTGTTTGCCGCCACTCGCGTTACAGACCGTAAAACAATCGTGTTACGGACAATTCTGATTTAATGCTATTGCAGTGTTCACATAAAGCACACATGTCACAACATGATGAGTAAGGATATTTAAATTTAAAGAACAATTTTATATTTCCGAATGTCAGTCAACACCGTCTAATTCAACAAAGGAACGGTCAATAGATTTTTTTTATATGTTAATCGATGATCGGTACAAGGTGCGCCCGTATCGTGTACGCTCTTTAACAGCTCAAGAATCGCATTTCTAAATAATTTTTGAATTTATAATGCACTTTCCCCGGACTGACATTTAACAAAAAAAAAACGCATTAAATCAAATTGCATAATCCGAATGTAAACCATTAATGCGTCGCAACGATTCGAAGATAAAAAGTTAGATCGGCGGAGATAGCGAGCGAACGGCTTGACCGTAAATCAGATATTGACATAATTATTTAATTGTCCAATATTATTTTTCTATTAGATGATATTTTCTAGAACGGTGGACAGACTGAAGTGAGGTTGAGCGGTGTTCGGATAATGCACGGTAATTTTCGAACTACCGGATATTTTAGCGGTAATAAGAGATTGGAGCGTTAAACCCGGCCACCCACCCCGACCGCTGTTTACCAGATCGCTTATCGCTCTAATATCTTTTACATTATAGAGAAACCTGTATTACGGAGAGAAAAAAAACATTGCGGCAAAAACTACATTAAGTTATTTCCCTTTGGAATCGACGCATAAACCCCAAGAGCCAAAGAGCATAGTGAACTGGACAGTATTAAACGACTGAAGCAGAACAACTATACTAACTAAAATTATATCTTCCAAAAATAGCCTAATTCAAAAAATTTCATAAAACCGTAAGGTCATTTACCCTTATAACCAATGGCCCCTTCAGCTGCCTAAAACGGAAGTCACCCGGAGTATATTTAAAAGTATATCCGGAAACATAATTTTAGCCTAATTAACATTTATCACTTATTTTGAAATCAGAATCTGGAAAACAACCTTTACAGTAAAGTAAAGCATTATATTTGTGCAGTGCTTTGAATGTTAACAGATGATTCTTATCGCCAGTTTTCGATTACCGTGAGAGTGTCCGGCTTGAATCTATAAATAAAATGGGAGAAGAAATCGATTCGGAATCACATCTGGTGTTTGAATTTACAATCCGCATAACTGTACCTTGTTATTGCGAAATAATCAGAGATCTACTTCCCCCCTTAACTAGTCCGAAGCCTCACTACTAATTGACCGGGGCTTGCGCGCATGCACACACCTCCCGCTGAACCATATAAATGTCAATAACCCCTTATGGGCAGAGATATACGGGGGGGGGGAGTTTTCGAAATGAAATCGTAAATACGAAACTGGAGTCGGCGAAAGGAGGGGAGGACACGATAAAAGTTAATTGTTTCCAGAGAGGAGTAGCAATGGAAACTGTCCCTGATAAACGCACCTCGAGAACACAAACCAATTGGATTCCGCTATCGCGCGGCGTGAATTCTTTGATCTACGGACTCAATATCCGAAGTTATAAAGAATCGAGCCAGAAAACCGATCTGTTATTTATTACCGGCAATTATCCGCCGGGTAATTAAACGACTCGAGATGTTATTTCTAAAGACAATAAACGCCGTATCTTACTGGGCAAACAGGAAAACTTCTGGGAATTGAGAAAAAAGTCTTCGTCTAATCGAGTTGAAATTGAAGAGCGAATGTAAACTTCAATTATTGGTGAAAAAGTATTAATTACAGTCCCGGTTTATCTTAGAATTGCGCTGGCCGGTTCAACAGATTCACATTAGCACCTCGGATTATGAACACGAAATAATAAACAAGCGTCATAATCGAATTAACACCACGATTCAGATTCGAAATTCAAATGTGGTAATTAATCTGGCAAGTGTTTGGGGCTATAATTTATATATATACTAAAAATTTATTAATACTATCCACACGGCCAGCATTATAAAGCAGAGGAAATTTAAGACAGCAATGTCACCAAGAGCTCATGTTTTTGAGCTGTATTTAACGGGAAAATATGCGGATTGTAAAATTAGCATGATCTGATTGTCCTCTCGGCTTCTTACAATCTTAACGATATCCGCAAAAAATACAGGGGGGAATGTTTCTACCATACTGGAAAGATTTAAATTGAAATGCCAAATAACTCTAACATATAGTAGATAATTATCATACGAGATGACATAAGGTCTACATCAGATATTGCAGCACGATTTCTTTAAATGAACATACCTTATCTTTAAGAATCGCGTACCCCCGACGAGTATACGCGCTCCCGCGACGAATGCGGTAAATCGCGTACGCCATGTCAAACTGTAGGAACGATCTTCCCGTTCAAAATATCGAAACTCGAAGTACAGCCTACAACCGCCGCTTACGGCCCAACTCTGACGTTCTTAAAGCTAAAGCGCGAAATGGCTTCACTGACGCCCGTATAGTTTACACCGGGGCCCTGGGGAGAGGGAAGAGAGAGAGAGAGAGACAGACAGATAGGTGGAGAGATAGAGAGAGAGCGAGACAGAGGATACTACTTTACACGGTGTCGGAGGCTTAAAGAGCTTTGTGCGAGTGGGAGCGCGAAGGCGCCTCCGCTGTAAGCCTGACGGGCTTGCGGTCTCACAATCCCCCGACTGGGAAGCCTCAACCGACACTCTCACCGGCCCAATAACCGACACGCCTCAATCCTCTCGGCTAAAACAAATAATACTCAACTAGCAACCAATATCCAACAACGACAATATCGTAAAATAAAATACTACCTAACAGCCAATAAAATTATTTTCTTATTGATTAACCCAAAATTCCAGTCTGTCTATCCCTGAAAGATCGAGAATGTTGCACATTTCAGGTAAGAATGCTTCATTTTTTGTTACTTGACACCGCCATTTTAAATAGGGGAGCCAAAATCAAGACACAAGCTTTTGCTCATGTTTCTTTTCTCTAATTTTTTAAATATTCAGTATCTGCTTCCCTGAGAGCTTGAAACTCCTTTCTCTTTGGTGCTTACATGGACCATTATGAAATGAAAAAGTACGTGAAAATGAACTTGATTGGGTGCCAATCACAGGGCACTCTTGAGACACACGAGCCGAAAGCCACGTAGTGGCCAGGTGGACAGGGGGTAGTAATAATAATAATTAATACTATAATAATAAATACGGTGTAAATTTCTCTCGTCATCTCTAACACCAGGGTAACACCGATGACTCTCTGCGCTAGGAATTTAAAACACATTCAGTTCGAACAACAGCTAACTGTTCATCGATTAGTAGGTAGGCCGGACAGCGCTTTGGTGCCGAGATTTTCAAGTGTGACATCATAATGACTACACTCCACTAATATCCAGACAGATAATGGCCTCAGAAGCCGGCTCTACTGCAGGTAACACTAAAAAACATACTAGATCCCATTTTATTTTTTAAAAAATATGATTAGTGTCTTCGTTATAAGATTAAAACAGTTTCCCAACGAAAATTACCGACTAGGACTAGACTGTATGCCCATGCCTACTTTGGTAAGCAATATTAGGCAATATAAGGAATGTACGGTCCCTAGAATTTGTAGGGTAGGGTAGTGTAATACTGCTTATTCCAATCCAGCATGGGCCCCATTGGAGAAACCTCAAGATTAGAACCAATGTTCAATTAGGAAAGCTACTACTTCAGTTGTTTCATTCCCCTATTGGGGACAATCACGGGGGAGACTACATCTCTAATGAGATGACTAGGAAATAGGACAGCCTTCCGAATAGCGGAGACTCGAGAGAGATAACAGTCTTATAATACAACCAACCTATTACTTCTCAATTTAACATAATGCGCAGTAATATTTTTTTTAAAGTCAATGAACCGCGCTTATGTGTTACAACAGAACGGCCTTTTTTCCTAAACCGGAATATAACAAAAAAAACTTCAACGGTCCGATTGAATACTCAGTTGGCCGGGAAAGCGTTGAAAATTCGATTGGTCGCGTTATACGCAATAGGGAAAAAGAAAATGCAACGTATCTGAACAGGACAGGTAGAAACGGAGAGAAATTGAAAGGGAGATTACAGGCAGTTCTAGCTAAGCTAGGTAAGCAATAATAAACTATTTTCACTATTAGAAAGATAGGATAATAATACGTCAGGCCCAATATTTTAGAAAATGGAAATGTTTATATACAATAAATATAATGTGAATGTATAATAAACAGGTATATATCTTATGTCCAACTGTAAAATTGAGTAAATAATGTTTCGATAAAATATAACCAAGCTCCAAGGGATTAAAGCTTTCCAGAGGCGGACAAAAGCCGTTCCTTTCAGGAAACTGTTGTTCCTTTCAGACTTGCAAGTCCCTCTTAAAACCTGAGTAAGCACCAAAATACTTTCTCCCTGTCGACCGGAGAGAGCCACACGACTTATGCAGCTACTGACCAATAGAATCGAATCGTGGCCCGTTGTTAAATTGTGGGTGTCTCGAGTTGCGGAGGAAAGCTGTCGGTTTCGACTTTCGGTTCACCGTGTAATTACCGAAGCTAAGAACATGGCGGCTAAGATTTAACTAAGTGAATTACCACTAATAGGGACAAATTTATTCCTGTTCCTATTCGATTTTATCTCAGCGGTCCACTATCTCCGTACAGGTGGATTAAGGTTTCTCCTACGTAAGTAGAGAGAAAAGTATCCTTAAACGATGATTCCAGGGGAGAAACCAACGGCAAGAATAACCCTCCAATTTTCTTTTTGAATCCGTAATCACTAATCGCAAAAATCAGTAACTCACAAAATCCTCCGTTCCTTGAACAATAATTTATGAATGATAACATTGGATCAATTGTGTGAAATAAGAAAGAACCTTGCTCGGACATCTAATGAACTACGGGCACTAAATATGACCCATACATTCTAAATCAAGTCTACATCTTTTATACAATACAGGTCAATTTGTATACATCGAAATAACGAAGCGTAAAGGTCGATCGAATGGAGGGATGTTAATTCGAAACAATAAAAATCTCCGATCACGTTGAACTTTCTAAAGAGGTTGTAAAAAATGTTAATCAACCTAGTTGGTTCTAGGAGAAAGTACCCCTGGGTTGGAGACGCCCCGTTTCTAATTAAAAGGAAAAAAACACAAAAAACCCTCCCCTGAAACCGGATTTTCAGTAACCGAGTAACAATTTCATCGAGATAAGAGCGGCATCGATTGTTAACAAATGAGCACTGTTAATAATGGAGTCCGGGATTGGAGTCTTGTACCGCGGGAACATGTACAGTGGCAAAGGTCGCCTTTCTCTTAGCAAATTGAACCCGGATTAATCGAAGTTAAACCGTGACGTGCTGTTCCGTCCTTGTCATGAACAGTTCCGTTATATGGAAACGCATCCGTGCACGTTTTACATTTTGTGACTGAAAATACACATTATTGTTCCCCAGTCAATATTTCATCGGGAGAAGTCATGTACAATCAGCAGATTAAAATTCTATACTCTGTTTCAACCTGTCGAGCAATGGTGTTTTATGAGTTCTTGGAGGTGAACACGTAATTTCCAAATGCGGAAGCTAAGATACCTCGTTAGTCATTTAGAAGCATTAACGGAGACACACACACAGAGTAACATTTCTAAATATTATCATCGATGTGTAAGTGTTCCTACTGGTATAGGAGATATTGTGAATCATAAGATATATGTCATATATATATATATATATATATATATATATATATATATATATATACTACAGACTAATATTATTTTAGAAAACCATTCAATAAGGTTAACTATTTTTGAGTTAAGCAACTGTTAATATTAAGCACACGGAACAAAGTTACAGTCGGATTACTGACAGACACAAAATTGTTACCAGGTTCGGCCTCGTTCCACTATTCGTGTGAACCTCTTAATAATTAAGTGCAAGAACTTGTGCCCTCGGGGGCAACAGACTGAGGCGTCTAGTTTGTTCCGCTGTCTCGCACCGGTTGATTAAGATCTCACAGAAGGGCAAGCAGAGAAACAGCCACCGAAGAGAGAGAGAGAGAGAAGATGGGGGGAGAGAGCGAGAGTGAGGAAGAGGGAGGGTGAGGGTGAGAGGAGAGACAAAATGAGAAATACGAGCCACACAACAATTCCAAGCCGGGCTTGGAAAACAAGCCCGACGCCACTGGAAGTGCCAAATACAATGGGCCATTGAAAAGCGAAGGCTGCCAATTAAGATAAAATCTACACTCGAAAGCCGCAATAAAATTCAATAACTAAAAGTGTAACACGTCCGACCGGACGAAGGTTAATCACGACCGGCCGCCTGTTACACGTGTGCCCATATGAAAGGGAAAAGGCGTAAAAGAAAACGTTGGACTCTGAAGCTGACGGAAATAAACCGATAGTAAATTTATGGGTTACAGTTGTAGCAAGGGTGTCTTTCATAAACCGAGTGAGACTGTAGTGTCATTAAGAGTGTTATTTATCTTTGTAATACTACAATATGAAAAGATAGAACCTGATGGCAAAGAAGGATGAGGCAAAAGAACACTTCTGACTAGCGAGCAAACTTTGGTTATGTACAGAATGATGGTGAAATTTGATTAGTAAACATTTCTTCGTGAATGATTAGATCTTGCACTAATATATATATATATATATATATATATATATATATATATATATATATATATAGTTTAATATAAAAAAATATACGTTTGCCGCTTTCTTGAGCCAATTACCGCAGAAAGTGAACGGTAGCGATCAGCCTTCGGCTTCGCCTTGCCTTTATTCTAACGGAAAGACCTTGTCCTTTCCCAACCGAGATTCGAATCTGAGATTAGGAAGCCACAAGAAAATTCCACCTGACACGACCACTACGAAATACGACTTGAAAATTCCGTCGAACCGGAGGCAACGAGGCGTTACGATGAAGCGAATGAAAAAGTGATTGCCCATTTATATTCGATTTATAGTCATACTGTTCGATTACCAAAACTAACTAATAAATAATAAATTAAATATATGATTATTATATGGTGATATCAATCTTTCAATTAAATGGGCTAATTCACGCCGCTGGTAGCGTAATTCACATTATTTTTCTGGTCAGCCCCACTTTCTTCCCATACAGCATAACCCATTATGCGTATATTTTCGGTTTCCAATGCGGGACATTTTCAAACGCGGTCGACAAACAAATTTCCAATTCTAATGGCCAACGGAATAAAAAATTCGGAAACGCGGCGAAGGGGTGGTGGGGACGGGGGGGGGCCAGGATATAAACCGAATATTCGACGCGTCGATTTTACTAATCGCCGGGAATGACGCGATAAAACTGGTGGGTGGGGCGGTAAATCACAAAAGGCCCGCGACACGCGATCCAGTAAAGCCGCAGCAGGGGAGAACATGCACAAGCACACACGTACAAAGCGGCACAGACCGGGCCTCTGCCAGCGCCCCTAAAGGGAGTCCGGAGCTCTCTGATATATTGCCAAAAATACCGGGACGGGGGGTTGCGATTTGCATCGGGTTATCGGGGTTTAACGGCCCAAGTACCGAGGGCGTCAATGCCCCCAAACACCGCCCGCCTCATTGGGTACAGTTCACGGTCGAATATCAGGCACAAAAAATTCGGATTATTTGTGAAACGGGCAGAATATCGAATGTTAGTGAAATGAACTGAGAGAAGCCACAATGTGAGGTTTGAGTCGGGCAAAAACTCTCGATACCAAAATTTACGCTCCACTAATCGGAGGAATGGTCTCTCTCTTTTGCTCGTATCGTTAATATCAGATACTCTTTCGATTCGGAAGTTTAAAGTAAGAAGATTTCACTTTTCATTATACCTAGTTAGTTATAAGAAAATTTGGTTTCCTACCGCATTGTGGACAAAGAGTTTGGATATTAGAAGAGAAATACTAGCACCTACTAATTGGGAATTTCAATATGATGAATATTCTCTTTCGTATATGCCAAAATAAAGTGTTGGGCCGTATTAAGCATGATTGGGTCGTTATTGTCACGCGCTTCCTCCGTCACCGGGCGTCAGGTCTATACCGATTGTAGATTCTTGTAAAAGGAAACTCTCAATTAGCTTCGGCCATTGTTTGTTTGGCCGGGCGGATGAGTATGACTAGGTAGAGGTTAATAAACCTGGCCGGCGGAAGCGGTGCTGGTTAGTATGCGCCCCTCCGGCCGCAGACACGGCTACACAGCGCTCAATTTAAACAGCGGAGAACAGTTAACGGCGCACCACCGCCCATCGCGATTTACCAGTTTTGAATCGATTCCAGGACGGATCATTAAATGATTTTTCTCGTTGGCTCTCATTTCGTTTTTATTTTTTATTAACGGACGGCTTCGTAATCGGAAACCCGGCAATCAAAAACCACGAAAGTATTAAAATCACAACCAAAAAAAGTTCAATCCAAACAAATTAACCAAGATAAGAGGGTAGAAATAAAATAAAATAAATCAAATAAAAAAAAGATTTCTTTAAAAAATATTAATCTCATATAAGTGTAGAAACAACCTTTACAATGATTGGTAACAATTTTTGGGCTACGATCGGATGTTTTGGGAGAAATTTAAGTGGCGACAATACCGATCCGTTAATGGAGGAGGGTTTTTAATCCGGTCTATCCGACTTCACAATAAGCCGGATTGCGCCAAATGAATATTTCATCCGAAATGGAACCGGGCGAAGGAGGCAAATGAGAACGGGCAAGGGGGTGGCGGAGAAGGGGGAATAATTTAAAAGAGGGCCGGTGGCCGGTGGCTGGGTGGGCACGAGGGGCCCAGATAAGGACAGCCCGGACCCCCTTCTTATGATAATAACCCTCCGCACACCCCCACCTGGGGGACAGACAGAGAAAGCTCAACACCGGCCAGATTATAAAAAAAGGAAAGGAGGAGGGAGCAGCCGGAGATAGAGGAAGGGGAGCACAAAGAGTCCACTGTGTGGTCCAGATACACTGTCCCAGTCGTGACCCCCAACAGTCCCTATCTCCCTCTCAATACATACACCGCAGGGTGCACTCCTATATGAATCCAGCCATCCCCGCACCGGTTGAACACAGTTTAACCCAAATTTAATCAACCTTAACCGGTTATAAAGAATAAACGAAACCGAGGGTCAGTTCGATTCATCTACTACCTGCATTTCTCTGCATCCCCGCGGGGGACACACGTGTCGGTCCCTGCCTCACGTTAACTATACCCTAAATACTAAAACAATTATACGTCATGTAACACTAAACTTCTCACAACTCCTATGGCGTTATCAGGTATCAGGTGCACCGTTCCTGAGAAGGGTCTTCGCCTGGAAGGTGGCAACATCACTCAAAACCTGCTTTAAATGGATTAAATCAGGATTCGTGGGTGGTCATAGTTAAAAGCCTAACGCACGTCAAACAGAAATTAATTATATATACATATATATTGTTGACATTTTGAAATGTTTTTGGTCTAGATTAATTCTCATGTTTCATTATTTTCTAGCGAGTACACTTTGCTTTAGTGAGCTCCTAAGTTTTAATCAGTTCAAATTTGTAAATGATGGAAATTCGGCACGTCATTTCTGCACTCGAACTCCGTATTTGTCAAACCACTAAGTTACAACTGTATACTGCCAATGGCAACTGACATATGCCAATGAATAAATGATAACTTTAGATACCTCCCAAGTTTCTCATGGAATGCTGCTACTGACGCAGGTAGGAACATCCCTGGAAGAGGTCAGACAGAAAATCGTGGACCGGTTTTAAGTCACTACAATACCCTAAATTATTTATGAGTTTATTTTACGTCCACACTATATATTATTAAATACCGCTTGGATCGTAACTTATTCACCGCTGACAATGTCAATCTGTATGATGCGGAGTACACTGTGCCGAACCCCTAGTAAAGGTCGAGTACGTGATCGAATCCCCGCACATAAAGGTCGGTCGGTAGGGCACCGAGCATGCGATTCATAATTACAACGCGACTCTGCCGTGGTAAATTATGCGGAGTTTTATCATAAACTGACGCAGATTGATGGATAGATATTTGCCGGGAGACCGGTTGTCGCCCGGCGCAAGGCTATAATTATGAACAGCTAGGAATGAAGCGGATCTGGAACAGGAGACTGGCCCAGATCCCACAGTCTACCATTCACTAGATCGTCTAGGAAAAACTGCATTCAATGGGAAAACTTCTAATTCGAACTTGAAGTAAAAGTTGTACTCGCTAACCTGGGTCGAAAGTAGTAGGTATTTGTTACATCCAGAACTGAAGCAGTGGAATTAGTAGGTTACAAATGAAATTGAACTACGGGGGATAAATAAAACAGTTTAAATATGATTATTAAAAAATGTGACAATCAAAGAATTATTTTTTTAACCGTTTTATTGCGCCTCCTCTAAAATACAATGACTGACATTGAAGTTCAAGTAGCACTGGGAAGAAATAGAGAATAATGGAGGACTCCACTGGCTTCCCACTTTTTTAAACATTTTATTTATTTCACGGACAAATGGGACTTCGATCTGTATGTAAGGCGAGTTCACACAATTCACAAATCACTTGTTTCGTGAAAAAACCCTAAGATAAATTAATTGCATAAAACTGTCGATAATTCGATACGACCGTTAAAAAAAGAAATGTTCGGATTTTCCAAAATTAATTAGCCAGTAACTTAGGCGAAGATGTCCGCGATAACACGGAATAAAAATACCGCAAAAAAAAAGAAATCGGGGACCGGTAAAAACATCCGAGTCCCAATAAAAAAGGAGGATTTTAAAGTAACCCAAGTCCAGAAAACAAGTCCGGGGGTGATTTAGGTGGAGCACCTGAACAGGCGCCAGACAAGGGCGAGCGGCGAGGGGGGTCCAGCTGACAGCAGAACAAAACCCTACTGGCCGGCCACCAACAACCAACAACCAACAACCTCAACCCACCGACAACACAACAACAGGCCACACTCTAGGGGTCAACAATCCCAAAGTGTAAAGGGAAAAAGAAAGAAACAAGATCAATCTAAATCAATCCCAAGAGAGCCACTCTCATATTTTAATTAATCTTTCAATTCCGTGCCAGCGGAACCATTAGCTGTTCCAAACGAATGCTCTAAAATACGTTCCGTTAGATGGATTCTCGAATATCTTGGAAAAGTCAATCATTAAATTAAGAAATCATCGTTCCTGTGGTATCTGAAAGCTTTTTTCTTCAAAATTAACACACGAATATTACTAAGTTTGTAAATTTAACGATAAGTCCTCACAACCCGAAGCAGCGTGCAAAGTAGCACCTAGCCCAAATTCTAAAGAATGTAGCACATTTAACCTCGTGTTTCAAAAGCAGGACAACTCACTTGATCACCTCTCGCTTAATACTGCACCCTCAGTCTTTTTATCTATCTATCAAAAAAATAAAAAAATAAAATATATATATATATATATATATATATATATAAAACATTCATTTTTTGGTGCTTATTCTATTAATCATTTTACCCAAAGCTAATCTTATATATAATACGAGAACTTCAGCGACTGGTATTAAACCTGTCACAACAATTATGAATTGGAAGTTTATTTTTCCAAATTTTTTGCCCAGCTAGTGCATATACGTGCGTTTTTTATATCCCATACGATTACATGTCAAGATTTTGTTGTATTGTATTTTTTTATTATCTTTCGGAGTTGTTCGGAAAAAACAACCGAAATTGTTGTTCACGCGCAATCGTAAATTGTTTCCAATCCTCACCTCACTCAAAGTAAAGTGTCACAATCACTTGTTCCGCGAACGGCGCGCTGAATTGGAAAACGCGCAGAAAGCGACAATTGAAGCCGCGCAATTCGAAGCGTACAAATGACCGCCGACTTGTGAAAATATACGCCGGACAGTATGAAATAGATCCAGAAGTGGGGCCGTGGAACCGTGTAGCGCGGCCTTACCGGTCGCCGGTCGTAAATCAAACCTCGGCCAACAACAAATCACACCCCGCCCCAATAAATACCGGCGCCGCCACTGAAAGGCCCACCCCAACAGATGTAATCTACTTAAAGTGCCCGTCTTCCACTTCCACCCCCTCAAACCTGCGCACAACTTCTCAAAACGACATCGCCCCTTAAGGCCGCAGACACGAAGAGGAACAGCGGACAAATTTGTCCGCTCATTGTACAATTCTGATTCAGATACAACCAACCAACAATTTGCATACTAAATATATTTAAGTTGAAAAATGTGCCAGTGTTCTTATTTTAATTATTTATTAGACTAGTAGATTGGTTACAATATTTTTTAATATACTTATATTGCCACAACTGTAATGATTAAGTACATTCATATTATTAAAACACATTGGAACGAAAGAAGGGAAACCCACTACTCCCCCCCATTTTAATAAAAATAGGTCAAAGGACCAAAGAACATGCCTTTTTGACCTTATTGGCGTATTCCAAGTCTTTTGACTATGTAGAGGTCAGATAGCTTCCCTCATCCGCAATGGGTGTAGGTATTTGGAATATAACTATATAAAATATAAAGAATCTTATTTGAACACAAAGAATACTTACATCGGATCGTTTCGGTATACCTAAATCTGGAGGTTTCGCAACAAGTATATTTCCCTAACGCGGCCCACAGACGGTTTTTCTATTAAGAGTAAATATTGCAATAAACGGAACACGGAGATAATATATTACAAATGAATCTAACGTGAGTCGTGAGTGGACAAATCCTTAAGCCGTACGGTGGAAGGCACTTTCACGCTCCTCGTCCAATGCTTCTTTAACACTTTCCAAGTAGGTGTTTTTCGCAACACGGACCCCTGCAATTTTTCGCTCGAGGCCGCCCGCCCCACGGTGGCGATAAACTCGTTCGGGAACAATTTTCCCAACTATTTTTACAGCAAATAATCGCAAATCGTTCGCTTATTTGCAGAATAATAGGGCTAGAAAACAGGACGCTAGATGCGCTCGCCCGGGGGAGAAATACACTGACCAAGCTCAAAGGTCAGCTTCGTCCGGTTTCTTTATGCAAACGTGTATTCAGGATAACAAACATCAAAATTCCTTCCCACACCTCTTGCATTCAATTGCACACAAGTCACTGTTATCAGGAGTTAAGATTAATGTTCTGTTTATCATAAATAACCAACTCAAACTATGAGTCATTAATTAAGCAAATTATATTACTGACAATGGTGTGACTGCTGATTAATGCGTAACAATACAGGTTTATCTGGTCTTGGAATGAATCAAACTTAGGTTAACGTCAATGAATGGAAAACCTTCTTCTCGATAAACCAGTTCGGTTCGCTTTCTCGCCATCATCCGTAGCCATGTTAGTTTATAATTTAGTGAAATGCGCCCAGTGGTTTTTCGGTCTGCACGGGTCGGACTCTATTGTTCACTAAAGGTAAAACGTCATCGGAAAGCGTTTCGATAGTTGTCAATAAATAAAAATACTGTAATTTTAAGGCGTGTATCCCTCATTGATAACATAGTTCATCTTGATGCTCCATCGACGGAAACTATGGGAAAAACTAATGACATTCCTCCTAGCCCGTGTTGAAATCGCTTAACATCGTAACACGGTACAAATCCGTTCGGGACCGTTTCGCTTCCCTCTACTCGAGTGCCGACTGGGAAAGTCTCAAAAAGGACAACGGTTACTGTACGCTGTGTCGCCACGTTCGGACCGAAAATAGGTTGTGAGAAGATAATATTAGCAATTCAAATTGTCGTGGCGGTGGTGGTGGGGTGTTTGTCACGGGCATCTCTCTCTCTCTCTCTCTCTCTCTCTCTCTCTCTCTCTCTCTCTCTCTCTCTCTCTCTCTCTCTCTCTCTCTCTCCCTCTCTCTTACTTCCCAGTCGTGGGCCTCTTTAGAATATTATATTTTTCAAAGAAAGTCGTTTGTCACGTGACGTGTGTCGGGACCCCGGCGAAGGAGAGAAACAAAAGAATCCTCCTCCTTCTCTGTGTTCCCTCCGTGACCGGCCGACAGTCACGTACCACTCCTCCTCCCTCTCCCACCAGGCAAACCCCCCTCCCACCTATAACAGCCCCAAGACGGTACCGTTAAAATAAACTTCACAATTCTCCCTTAACCTTAAAATCCCAGTCGATTAAAGTCCCGGAACATGCGGAACCGGGTATGAAACATCCGTTCACAAATCAAGGTATGGGATTCGATGTTCCACATAACACTATACCAATCAACAAAAGTTAATTTGTTCCACTCAGAACAATATTTTCCCAAAGAAACAAAGAAGGCCTGTGGAATCGCCAAAGTGGACTTTATATATATATATATATATATATATATATATATATATATATATATATATTTACATAAGTAAAGATTATTGTAACATTTTAAATCCTAGAGGCGGAATATATTACAAGCGTGACACAACTCCCAATCTTCCTAACAATGAAAAGGATACCAATTAAAATTTAAATAGTTGTATACATTTTTAAATAAATTACAATGCAATTACAAACTGCATTCAGAGAGAGTTACTTTTCGCTGCCAAAAACTCCCAATTGAGTGATTTAAAAATATTTCATTTAACAATGATATTGTCATACGGTAACGTTCAAAAGAGCCTCCATCTATTACCACAACTGTCAACATTCTAACAATAGAATATACCAAAAAATACGAGCATTTTGTTGTAAATGCTATTCTATATATTGTTAAAACCTCATTAGTCATTCAGTGACACGAGACCAGCTGTGAGTTAGTTGTGAATTGTTCTAAATTTAAATGAATATGTTTGCATCCCATTTGTGACCATAGCCAGGAATGGTACTGGTGCCTGTAAATAATTTACAACCGTTGTGTTGCATGCATACTTATAATAACCAGTCGTGGTACAAAAGCGAACTTACGCAAGTGGAGGACGGAATTGTTCAGACCCGTTTGAATTTGAAACACTTCCAAAACATTCTAAGACTATGCAGTTCTCTTGTACGTACCTGAAACAGAATTACGGTTATTAGTACACAGTAGTGATACGCAAAACGATAAAAAAAATATTCACGGTTCATTTCATCATAAACCAACTGGCATGTCGCATACTCCGAAATTTTAAATTCTATTCAGGGAGGAAGCTGGGCGCTACTCAGTTTTAAAACTTTGAGCTTTGACAGAATTTGAGCCTGAAAATGGGAAGAGTTCAAAGCGTGAGTCTGCAGTGTATCTTAAGATCCTAATAGAGTTCAGGGTTTATGTTCCAACGACAAACAAGTGCATCATGTATAATAAATGAAGTTGAAAGGTTGATGTATAAATAAGAAAATTAAATGAAATATGGTTACAAAAATATTGTATTTTCGTTTTTTCAAAACGTTTGAAAATACAACTCAAATGCATTTAAGATTATGTATTATGCCCCGATCGTCTGACCCACCGCAGCACAACTAGCGACCCGCGAACAAAATAAAATATTTACATTCCATTAGTCTGTGTTAGCTCCGAAGGCACTAAATATTAAATCCAATTACGCGACCTTCAGGCTGACCCATTTATTGGGGGAGGGGGACGGGGGTGCTTCGCTCGGAAACGAGAAAAAGTGTCCCCAACGAAGATTCGCGGGGAGACACCAATGGCAAGAATGAACCCGTGATAAATAGGAATAAATTAGCTCAGAATTAAACCTGTTAAATTTCAAAAATAAAACTTTCATATACATTTATTTCGAAAATATGACCAACGGTGATATTATAGTTTAAGTCTCAAGCTCCCATACGTTACGAGCCGCGCTCGTCAGAGGACAGTTCTCCGCGTGTATTAACTCCGGCAGGCAGGGATATTTATTTAATGGGAAATTGATCGGGGGGCCCCCCATCAGCCGCGGGGGCGAACTGAAAATCAATTTAATGACGGTTGACGAGCCGCAAGCGGTGGACCCAATAATTGAGCCCGGGTACCGCCTGACCGACCTCTATCGCTCATCGCATCGGTTACCGATAATTTACAGGAGGCATTATCAGCCGGTTGTCACGTGACACCCCCTCTAAACAACCCCCACCCCACCCCCGGCTGGTCCCTTGCCAAACGACCGATTCGTCAATAGTCCGATCGTACACGGATAGCGATTGGCCGGCGACAGGTTGATTCCGATTGGTCGAGAGATATTTAGTGTATACTAGTAATTTATAACGCTACAACAAATCCCACAAAAATAATGTAATTAATGAGGAGAGAAACCGTTATGTTTCTACTAGAAATTTTAACGTTTAACATTTCTGTCTACAGATTTTGCAGCTAATAATACCCAAAGTGTAATAGTACAAAAGTGATAATAATACTGTTCTAATAATTGGAGGTATGAAGTTGGGGGATAATCTTGGGTGATTTTTGGATGCGTTATGGCAAGGTGACGTCAAGTGCCGGGATGGGTTATCGATTGGGGTCTCGCGACGGCCTAGAGACCCCAGTCATCACACGCCTCAAACAGATTCATCAAATTTCCCCTCCCCCCTCTCGTCAAAATCTAATCACATTTTCAACCCCGCTTTCTAAAAGGCCGCCCCAAGGCAGCTAATTATGAAAACAGGTTATTACGAATATTGTCTCGACGCGTCGCAAAGCGCAAACAGTTTATACCGGTTAACTTGGAAACGTTTGAGGAACATAATATTTAAAGGAACTTGATTAGTGCTGGGAATACTTTATTATGCGGAAATATTGATTTATTGGTACCGAGGTGACCGAGAGACTATCTCATGGAGAACTGAGGGACTTTCTAACCGAAATGCAAAGCTATAAATAAAAAAATAGCCGCTGAAAATTCAATATAAAAAATATTAATGCCGAAAGTTATTACTAATCACTGGAACTATAGATGCAAATAATAATTATGATGGCTTTTCTTACGAAAATTAAATTAAGTATTACATTCTTCCTTTTAATAACGCTATTGTCTACTAACTCACCAAAATTGTAAATATCATTTGGTCATTATCAGCGCAATCATCTAAATATTTATTTAAAATTTCGTGGGCTGCAACGATATTCTAATAAGGCATGAGATGTTTTTACATGAAAAAACGGCTTCATTACCTGAAGTTAAATTAGAAGCGCACTGTTCGTCAAAACAGCGTTGTTACAACCACGTCCGCTAAGTCTGCCCATCGAAGTGTTAATAACTTCGCCCGTCAACGACACAATGGACACTTGAACGGGGCGCGACGTTTGAAAAGTCGTCGAGGGGCCGGGGAAATGGAATCGGAAGTGGAGCCCCGGGAGCCAGCCGAGTGCTTCGAGCCCCTGCAACAGTGTGGGGGTAGGGAGGGCTCACTCGACCGGTAAAAACGCCGGCGACAAAAGCACAAAGGGAACGACCGAAATATGCCCCCCGTCTGGAACTGTCGGCATTTCTCGCCGCTGCCAAATACACTCGGGGGCGGATTCGATACGATCGATACTGTTGTAAAGGGCAATAATGCTCTTGCCGCGAGAAACGTTGGGACTTTGAAGCCCTTCCGCGTTCTATTCAGAAAGGGGCTTTACAGTACTGGGACACATACGTTCGCGCACAACGCCCCCGTCTGTCAAAGCTGTTTCGGATTAGAAAATGATTATTTATTTCATGGACTCGATAGGTCGGTATTTGGGATAGGAATTACTTCGTGACGTTATTTATGATTCAGGGGTGGAAAAACCCTTGGTCAAAATCAGAAATCGAAAAATACGTGAACGCACTATGCTTTCAGAATTGTGAATGCACATACTATAAGAGTACCTTCATAAAATATTATCCATCACAATAAGCAATGGCTAAAATTTATATCTGGTCAAGCAATATAAAAACAGGCTCTTATTAGCATTAGTTAAAGGATTTATGAGAATAAATTGGATTGGCGAAGAGTCAATGGAAACGATCAAACGATACGAAATCACCTGAGTGCATGTTTGTTCCAAATAAGAGAGTTGATGGAAGCGTAGTGCCCATCTCGTATTGGATAGGCAAATTAAAGGGGGAAATAATCGTAAACTACGCCATGTCGATCTCGGCCGCGATCCAATTGGAAGCCGTCCCAGAAGGAAGGCAGTGATAGCGGTCAGTATACAAATACTAATTAGAAACAACCGTCAACAGTGACCCGTAAACCTCGGTCCGGTCTACAGTTAATTTACCTTTCGAATTCATCCCTTTCGAAATTAGTCTCGCCTAAAACATGGATAAATTCTGTTTAAAAAACGGTTTATTTAATACCTTGAGGTAAAAACAGTAGTACTATAATATAGTGGGTTCTGGGGTAGATTTAGTGGGGTTAGGAAAGAATTTCTATCGCCAGTTGCGTTTCTGATTCATTGTAAAAATTGCAACACCGGTATTATGCTAAGTATTTTACAAATCGCTAAGTATAGGACACAGTAATAGTGTTATGAACTGAATTTGGTCTACCAATTGACCAAATACGCATGTGTCACTAAACCACGGATAACTCAAAACGTGTAATTACATTTTGGCGTGTGATTGAAGCAATGTTCCTACACAGCTCTAATGGTCAATAATAAACTGAGGTCAACGGCGGTCCGGTGGGCTGCAGACTTCACGGGCTAATAAGTTTACACTGTGAAGATGAATATGCAATTACTTGCGATATTCAAATTCGGAAGGGGTGGTGGGGCCTCCGTGCTTTCCCATTAATACGAATCGTTTACCTTAACTAATGATAGCCGCATAACCTCCCCCAACCGCTTTCAACCTCAGTTCAAATATCACGGCTTTCATGGCGAATTATATAATGAATTATCTATACGGGCGCCTGCCGTTAATCGGGATTTTCATGAAAATTCAAACGTGAAGGGTAACTTTTAAAATATTCAGCGCGAATACCGGCCAATCGACATTTGAGCCAATTTGACGGCTCTCTCCTGTTTTCTCTCATGAATTTTAAATTTCGGGGGTCGTAACAATTAATGTAAAACGAGTTACGAACAAAAACACGAAATGAAATGGTGCGATTTTAGGCCTGTTTAAAGTTGGAGTTCGAAGCCAGCTAGAGGCTGTTAACGGTATACCCAACCCCGAAAAAAATGTCTTCAGGTACAAAATAGTACTGGATATTTTAGGAATATTTTTTGCAATCTAATATCTGTTTGCACAGAAGCCGTTAATCAAAGGAAAACAAATTACAAACATTATTGTCCATCACACACTAAGTGGCCTGATGAATTAATTAGAAATACCATACCTTGTTTGAATACGTATAAAGAAAAAAAATAACGGTATCTTAGTTAGGCGGGTTATTTTTATCTAAACGTATAATGCAATTGATATGAGAGGCGTTCAGAGGATTTATACAAATAATAATGTAAATAATTTGTCTAGAATTTCAACTTGTGTCCTCAATATTAATAGTAGATAATATTTTAAACAAACAGCAGAGTTCTTATCTCCAAACTAGATAACGGGAGTATTACAATACCATTTGTATAGTGGTATAAACCATGGAAACCGATTGGCGCCAGTTGCGTACGGAGAATAAAAACAGGTGCAGCGGCATTGATTATAAATAAGAGACAGAAATAACCGTTACGAATATTAGTTGAAGAGTTGGCGTTTGCAATTGCACGGTGATTCAAACATGGGAGCAGTTATTTCCCAGGATGATCTCAGAGCCGGGGCGGTTGCCTTTCAATGTCCATCCTGTGGCACCTGTCAAACACCGGCGAAAGCGCACTTCATTCTTTCCCGTCTCGGTTAATTACTCGTTTTAAGAGTTCAATACTTTATAGAACCAATAGTGATATGTCGACGAGAGAGGGTTTCTTTTCACATTTCAAACTTGGGAAATCACGAATCGAAGGTGCATACCAGGAACAGATGGTACAGTATAAAAAGTGAAATAACCCGTTTTATATTCATCTTCTAATCTAACCTGAAGGATTACTAATAATCTCAAACATAAAAATAGCTGGTCACCTTTATGACACTGTGAAATTTATTGATATAATAAATATAAACAACGGCTCATCGCTAACGGATAAAAACATCTAATTTAGGACCAATAATTATAATACGAACCCTCGCGGTCCCTCTTAATTTTGTTATTATCAATGGTTAACAGAATGATCCGAAAGGTAAATTAAGAAAAAACGAGATCCATATCCTATATTTGGTATTGAATGGTTTCAGATTTATGGGTCGTTGACAGTAAATCTAGATCGGTATCGGTTATTCGCCATTGTCAGTACCAGCCCGTAAATTACACCCAGCGCCCGCTGCAGGTTCTGATGTCCATTTCCACAGACCGGTTAATATGCAAACAACCCGCCCGCCTATGGGACAGTAACAATGTACTAACAGCCGTAGGAACGGTGCGAAAGCTACAGTTGGCGAGAAGGAGAAATTTAATCTATAATTACTCCCGATCTTGAGGCGTCATGGTGATTTTTTTAAATGACGGATTATTATTTTATATTTACCTGATATTTCAAGTGAGGTTAATAGAGTTTTAAGATCTATTTTCATATCAAATATTGTGACATGAGAAGACATGTAAGGAGTACCAATTTACATAATTTCTAATTTGATTATTGTAAACTTGTATTGCACTGTTCATCATATGCACTTATCATTATTGTAATTTTGCAAAGTCACGTGTTACAGTCCTGTAATGAAATTGCATTTTCAAATAGACGCTTGTTGCGAAAGGAATTGCAGTTGGGAGGGGGGTTGAAATATGAAGAGCAGTATTCAAGGGGGCGCCCCGATAAAACTTATCAAACGGTCCAGATCTGAATTTCACCCCCGGGAACGGCCAGATTTGATTTCGTGAATTATTCTTAGACGCTGTTTTCCTCTCCTTTGATGTAATATTTAATGCTCTGTTAATAATTCCGGTTGGGGAACGTGTCGCGGGTGCGTAATTACAATGCCTCTCCCCAGACACGAGGGGGCTCCCTCCTTTTGTCTCCGTTCGAGCCGTGAATACAGAGCCCCGCGTTATGCGACATTGAGGGAGTGGGTCGGTACCCAAAGGACGGCCGAAATGAGGGGAAACCCGACACCGAATCATGCTGTTTTATTGCATAAAACAGAAGCACTCTCGTCCGGACCCCCAGCCCGGGTTAAATCAAGCCCCTCCTCATTATAGCAGCCAGAAATCATCCTTTTCAATATCGGAGTTACGTACACTTTACACCATCATCGTGTATTCCTCCCTAAGGACCGATCGCCAAGTCATTGCATTATTAACGAGAGAGCAACATAAAGGTGCTCTGTACCCGTGAAATTGTATTTATTTAAAAAGTATATTCAGTAGGCGCCGGTTCGTAAGTGTCATTATTTCGCTGCCTGTTCGTTACCCCAGTGCTCCACAAAAGAGACGAGGAGTCAAAGAGGATTCATTAATTGTAGGTATATAAAACAACAATTACTACAGCAATATATTATTTTAAATTTCTTTAGCATTGTTTAGTTGAAGCGGTTGTCCAGACTATAAATTATAAACGGTCTGGTGAATAACTATTACTTCCTATATTTACGGTGGAAATGTAATGTTAGAAACACCCCTATAAGAATGTTCATGTATGCTGCACAAAATATCCTGTACAAATTCACAAGTAGGTTTACAAGAACAAGAGTCATGCTACACTGCTATATACGTTAATTTAATATCACATTCAGTAGTCTGTAAAAACATATGAGGCACATTGTCCTCGAGTAAAATTTAGATGGGTAATCGTCAACCATATAAAAAAACAAAATGTTATCTAAAATCAATTCAAACGGGTAAATTATCTGTTTAACTGGGCCATATGGTTGGCCGAGCATTATCACCAATTCTTCTATAACCGTGTAGTTCATTCCTAAATAAAGGGAAAAACTAGTCTAACAGATATGTTGATATAAGCTTCGACATAAACGCGCAGTATAAAAACTGCGAAGAAATAAAATAAGACCGTAAAAAGGGCTTAATTGAACATAAAAAAAACAAACATTCCTTATTAGGAGAGACGGGGAGGAGTTTACAGCTATGCGGAACATTGAAATAAACGTTGTTTTTTTGTTAAATGACGCTCATTTAATTACGACTGCAGTTTCTGCAAATGCCCGTTTCTTTCAGGGACAATTACTAAAAATGGGCAAGGTCCCAGGCCTATGATAAACATTGGAATACGACGGGACAGTTAGAGTGATATGTTATTCGGGCGTATCCGAATAAAATCTAAATTTCTTCTTATGGATAATAAAATAGTTCGAATGGCATTTGAAAGGACGAAGTGTCTTCATACTAATGCATGCTGCGTTATGCGCTTATTAACCTCTATGTCTTCTCATCGACCAATAACAATTTCATTCTTATGCCGTATTCAATTGTTGTGACATCTATGGGCACAGTGAAACAGAGAGTATCTATAGAAACAGAGTATAAAACAGCAACGAGGGTAATAATTGTTGAGCTTAGGGCTAATAGCCCTATTGCTGTATTGCGGCGGTAAATGATTTAATTGCTCGATCAGTTACGATTTATTGGCTGTCGGTTATTGTCGAGTTCAGCGTTTATAACTGTTTGAGGCTCGAACCAATCGTAAAACTTGGATAGTGCGGGCGAAAGGCTGCTTTTGAGCGCTATAATAAACCGTAAAGCGTTCCCCGTATGACGCGCCTCCTTAAAATGACACAATGGCCGGGCCGTATTTTTTATGCGGGCATCCTTTAATTTTTACCCGAAACTGCTCCGGTAACGCGAATTGTCCCGTTTTGTTGAGGCGGTTCCTTTTTTTTTTTGAAAAATAAGGGCCTCATATCCCACTTTTACGATCTCGGCGGGTATAAAACGCGGGGATGGAGGCGCTCAGAAACAGAAATCCCTCCTGCGAAAAGACACCTAGAGTAGACGTGCCCTATTGTGACCGTATCAAGGAAAGCGCATAAGCGAACGTGTTTAATAAAAACATCGAGTTTTTAAACCCCCTCGCGGTATCGCCTTTGTTTGAGTTCACTACATTCAGAACGGTCATTCGTGCTGCAAGCAAAAACGTTATTTTCGGAACAATACGACATTGATATTTTCTGCCTTAAAATTTAGCCAATGTATAATACGAACAAACGTTTTATCAGAGAAGAGGCAAGGCGGTGCGACCAACTACAGTTGATATAAGAGAATACTGGAGTCAACGTGCAAGTAGCGGCAAGTACCGTTCTATCTTTCATGGTTGTACAATATAGTACCCATAGCGTACAACTCCTGTATCCCGCTCTGATCGGGCAATACATTGTAAAACCAAAAAAAAAACGTTCGGTGCCATTAAATAAGTCCAGAATGTTTTATCAAATGTAAAGTCCCGGCAGTTAAGCTTGTTTAACGACGCCGTTGGAACGCTTATAGTTCTAATAGTACTGGAGATAAGTAATTAAGCGGCGGGTGGGATAGCCCTGACCCCTTGCCCCGGGCTCCGTTCACCTACATAATACCCTCGCGGGTATTAATTACCCTCCGTATTTAATCGTCCTCCGACAAACCCGATCGACAGAAACGGCCGCCGTAATCTTTCCAACGGCGAGGTTCTCTCTCCTTATATGGACGCCGGGACGATTAAAACATTTTGTGGTACCACAGCCACCATATATACAAAATAAAGATCCAGACGAACGATTGCTCGTGTACGGCCTCTACCGGTACAATGATTATGAGAGAGAGAAAGGGTGAATTAAAAATTATATATAATTTTAATAATATCAGTAATTTATTTGTATAATGAAGGAGAAAGAAGAGGTGTGTCCTAGATTTGATTTGTTTAAACGCAAGAACACTTGAATATGCGTATGTATTATACCTTTGGACCTTGGAAAGGAAAATAAGCAAGGCAGGTGGTGCATATAAGGGGATATACCACTCTAGTTGTGATTGAACACATATCATCAGGTACTTTCGAAATATGTACATCCAAGTCGTCTGAGATGAGAAATATTATCATGCTAAGCGATTTTGTTTTCGTTTAAAAAAAAATGTACATCAAGTAGTATTCGTCCTAAAACCACGATGTTTCAAATAAAACTGGCGGTAAAATGTATACAGTTTGTTTCCATTTAACTGTATAAAACTAATACAGATGTCCACACTAACTTAATAGAACACTTTATAGAAGAATTTCAAAGAAAAATTATACTTGGCACTTGTGACCCACATCACAATTAGATTTCCTGACGCACCTCGATGATCCCGTCCACATCGTCCGGAGGGTCCTCGGCGTTAATCAAACCGACTAATGGAATATCAGTAGAAAATGTGGGCGAAGGAACGACCCGTGGAAATGGCAATTGGACCGGTCGTTATCGTTAATAGGTCAGCGGAAAGACCAGGGCCTAATTGGGTTTGTGAGTCTTGTCACGAAGTCATGACTGTTACACACCCCATCTGCCTACCGCCGCCCGGTTACAACACCGGCTAACATCTGCCACCTGTTCTCCCATTCTCCCCGCCTATCTTCAATCTCGTCACAACGCCTGTGCCAAGGGTAACACACTGTGTTCCGTTACCCATACCGGAATAGCACCGCTACAACTGACGAACTGCCAATAAATAAAGAGTTACAATTTAGGTTTTATATTAGGATTAACGATTTAGAGCCTAAACGAATCAACAATTCTATTCTACTAGTCAGTTTTTTCCCGCATTCCGGAGCATTAAAGATTTAATTATAGTAACCACTATGATTAGCACAGCTATTTAAACTTGAAAGGAAAATTGCGAGGGAACATTGGCGAAATGAAGAAAAAAACAGCTGTGTGGGGGCAATTTTATTGTTTTATTGCGCAACGAGATAATGCTAGAGCCATTATGCAAGGGCCGACTAAAAGCGTGTCCGACAACGTGAATTCTCCTGGAAGCTCCCACGAGTGGACATTTCAGCACAAATAACTTAATAGCCAGTTTTAATTTATCCAACAGTTGAGGTCACAGAACAAGCGCGGTGTTGAGTCTGCTTAACGCCGCCGCAATATCAATAAATGTTAAGTTTCAAATTAGAGAGACAAGTTATTTCTTTTAAAAAAATAATTACAGTGATTTTCAGACAGGCAAAGAACACGTGGCCGCTATTATCTGCATGTAAATTGCGACCGAACAATACGTTCTAATGGGAGCTGTTTGCGATAACACTCTACACCTTTTTTCTCAGAGGCCATTGAAACTCCCTGGGCCCAATAACGACAAGATGATAACGAGCTTCTTGTTAAAAACGTCAATGGAAAAATCTATGAAACTTCAAATGTACAGGACTGTAATGAAAACTGAAACCATTTTCAACTGTAAAGTAATAGGTTAATTTTCATACTTTAATAGGACGTGTACCAGTGTTATAGGTCTATTTGTGTTCCTTTCAACCAAATATTCCAGATTAATATGCGGTGCATGATATTTTGATGCATGCGTTCAGATAAGCACTTGGTAAAAGGAATGACATTAAACGTAAGCGAATAAATTGTATTTATTCCGCTCACATACCTTACCTGTCACTGTAACAGTACTGAATATACTTATTATATTATAAATTTGAAGCAATGACCGCGAAGAGGTGGGGATTGTATAGCGGCACAGTATACATCAGTGAGCCATCACGAACGCCTAATAGATATTAATGAGAATATAGAACGTAAGCGGCAGCTAAAAAATTAAACGCGCTTAGCTTAGTTGAAAAATTGTGCGCGAGGCGGGCAGTATCACTTTTTTTATTACGTCAAAAATTTCCGAGCTTTAAATCATTAATTCTGATTCACAATTACACGCTCTACCTAAGGGAACGTGGCCCCATAAATAATGATTTTGACGCCATAATCACTTAATTTTATGAGTTCAGAAATTATATTGGTTATTCAATCGAAATCCAATACACCCAAAGCACAGTTATCCCGTCCTGTTTCATTTTAGTCACTCGTACAAAAGCAAATTTGTTCAAATATACAATGAAATAAACTAAAGTTAAAGCCAAGCAAAGTGTATCTACAAAATGATTACTTTCACGTAAATACAAACTCCTACCTTCTTTCCTGAGAACAGTGAATAATCCCCAACAGGAGAACAAACCCATTGTCTTGGGCATCTCAGAAGGACCTAGTTGGAAGCGAAACGAGACTAGCAGTGGCTGGCACCTCTCGAGACTAGAGCCCCCGCTACTACATCTCTCGAGATAACGCCGTTATCTCCCACCGCAGAGAGACAACAATTATTTCGTAACCGCCTCTCCCGAAATTATTTCGGCACACCACCGAAAATTTCCAGTGTACGATCATTTTTTTTTGTGTGTCTCGGACGATTGGTCACGGCCCATCAGTCTCCCAGCCGGCTACGTCGGCAATAACAGTGGAAACGGTTGAGTGCATAACACTTAATGTAAAAAAAAATAATACTCCCGGTACTTAATTCCTGCGGAGACGAAAGGTCCGTCCAAAAAAACGAGACGACAGATTGCGTACGAAAACTAATCGATAAGCACCTTCCAATATGATTAACCCTCGGAGGCGATGGTTAATTCGATAACACTTTATGTAGAAATATACGACCGGCATTTGAATTTTGCTAAGACGAAAGAAAGTTCGAAAACGTGATGATGAAAAACTATCAGCAAAGGAACTTCCAATACGACTCACTCACTGAACACAATAGCACTTATTTCCGGCAGGATGGCGCAATGTTGTGGGAAGAGTCGGACACCTGATGACGGTACCAGTAAGACATCCGAAACGTCGGAAGCAGACAATACCCAGGAAGAAAGAGCAAAAACAAAACACTTACAAATTATTACAATAATCTTCTAATTTACTAACAGCTTAACGTACTACTCTTATCCTCTACTTTCACTAGCCCTTCTGAGGTTTCTCCCTTCCTAATTCTAATAATATCCTACCGCGCATAATATCTAGGCGTTGTCGCGTCTACGATCTGCCGACGAGATCCGACAGATAGCCGTCAGGCGCGCGCACTGCACAGAAATTAACATTCCCGGCCGCATTTCAAGGTTTTAAGCTCTCAAACGTCAGATAAGACCCCGGGACAAAATAGGACCGAACGCTTTCGCAATTTTTTCCCTCCCTCCTTATCCAGGCCAATTACTCGTTGCGCCCAACGAACAATTGAGATAAGAGGCGCGTCGACTTTCTATTTGAACCGGTTCGCGGGCGTGTTGGTGTACGCTGTGACATAATCACATTCACACTATTTGTGCCACTATTGTGCGAGATCGGCACCCACTGCCTTGCCTCACTGTCGCGTGCATTCCTGCCGAATGCCATTCGGTCGAAATGGAAAGGGGTTTCTATCTACTAGTAAATGCGACATTTACACGCGCTCGAATTGCATACATAATAAAAAATCTAATTTATGTCCCCCTTGATTCAAGATCTTTATTAGTCCGGTTAGCCACATGTTGCTACTAGCTTAGATAGTTCTACGAATAATATCAATTGTTGTACCAACTGTATACTATATAATGTGTTACAATTATTGTGAAATTTTATTTATTTAATTTACATATTTTTAATCGTTCTTCCATTTGGCTGTTATACACTTAAAATTCGACTGGTTACGCTAAGCGACAGCTAACCACTGAGGGTGGAGGTCTAACTCCCTAATGTTTGAATGAACCTTATAAATTACGGCATGAGAAGAACTAGTTATTGATTAACAAACTGGGTAGTTATTGTTAACCGCCAATAAATATTTTATTTATTGATAACAGTTTTCACCTCAGATTGTTGCTTTTTGCGCCTAACTTTTTGTGGAGGAACGCGTCCTGTTCTTGATTCGAATCATCGTCCCGATCGCAATTAGAAACAAATAGAGGCCGGAGCCTTGTACAGTTTGAGGGAGAGGGTGGGAGAGTGTTGCGGGGTGCCGGGATGTACGTGACAATGGGGCGGGCCGTGCACGGACGATGATGAACGTGACAGATTGAACATTACGGCTGGCGAATATTCATAGGGGCGAGCGGGCCCCGTGTGACCCGTCCGCGACCCGAGTGCAGGCCCCGGGTGGCTCGAACCCGGGTTGCATGGAAACAAGAGAAAACCATAGATTTAGGTTATCCGACGTGTGTTCCTTCAGCGGCGAGCAAGGGCAAAGCTAATGGCCTAGAGGTGTACACATATATGACCTATTTCGATGTAACTATACGGAATCTTGAGTTTCTGACCCTCATTTAGAAACGTTTCGTGTTTCTCACGAATTATTTTGGCGTAAGTAAACCTAGCAGACAAAGTACACAATTGAGAATTGTACTGGGGCCGTGGCACCAGAGGAATAAATAAAAAGTAGTAAAAACTAAACCAAACGAAAATAATCACATAATGCTCTATAAATATAATAAGAAAAACAAGAACTAAAATCTATCCACACTTGGTACGGATGACAAATTTCACATTTTTTACTGAAAATATGAATTGAAAAACAAATTGTTTTTCAGTGTAAATTTTCCACTGCTCGGTTTTATAGTTAGTCTACTGCGACAATCTTCTGTGATGTAATTTTGTTTTCTTCCTATCCAGTCTACCGTAATCCGGAACACTTGCGTTCTGCCCCGTAAAGTTATGGGCTTGGATCCAAAGCAGTTTTTTTTTTCATTGGATTGCGGGAAACTCTGCAGCAGATTTTTACCGGCTTTTCTCCGAATACCGACGGCCGTATCCGAAATTTGTGTTCACCAAAGCTCAAATGAATCGACACTGAGTGAATTAGATTATCACCTTTCTGTTGTAAAGGTCGTTTATAATTAGAACTGCCAAGTTTGAATACTACAGGTTGAAGGTCTATTCTACGAATCAACGTCCCAGTGATGATTGGCAGGCCATAACACCGGTGACTGATGATGGTTTATTCATAATGCTTTACTTGCTAAAACGACTTATGAATATAACATCATTATATGTAAATACATATTTATATATATATATATATATATATATATATATATATATATATATATATATATGCAGTAAAATTACAGGTACGTACAAAAGTCCTTTTATGCCTTTGTTTTTTATTATAACTTAATTAGGAAGTATCCTGTTGCATTTTTTAAATTTAAAATATGAATTGCTAATTACTTTTAATGGGAAAAAGCATAGGAGGAATCTGCATTCCAATAACAACATAAATTCTCCGACTGATCATAAAACTTAGATCATAAAATATCTTTCTTATCTATAGATTACATTGCTTCTAATACTTCTAAATCAGGGTCATTAGGGATAATGCCGAGTACCGAAAAAAATGACACACTTTTCCCGCGACGGTTCAACTCTTCGAGGAGCTATTATAAAAATATAAAATAAAGGGTAAAAAAGAAAAAACCAATAACGATTGACCCGCAGAGACCTTTGAACGGGGCTGGGTCGTTAACCTTCCGCTATCGACCTATGCCCGCATATACCGCAAAAGTAATTCACACAAAACTCCCTCGGATCCCGTTTTTCCGATCGTCTGAGCGTGAAATTTGTTTGCTTTAAGCTAAAAGCGGAAGAACACTTATAATTCAACCTGTTCTTATAATAAACACGACCGCCTATTCTGTGAACAGCGTTCAACAGAACCGGTAGTAGTTCCTCTTTTTCCGCAGTTATACTTATTTAACGAACGTCTAAGAATGTTCCTAATTATTTTTTGCCCACTAGGAGCATTACGATTAATGATAATATCCGTACATCTTATGTCATACCCCTAAAGTCACATTCCCTACGACACGTAGACAAAATAACTTCAAATTCTATTTTATTTTGAAAAACAACCATTCAATTTTTATCCTTGGGCCACCAATATCACAATGTGACACACCATATATTGCACAGTGATAGTACTGAAAAGCAGTTAAACTTCGGTGTTTCTAATCGCTATGCGGTTATGATTCTGAGCCACCAACCTTAATTTGTATCTGGGAGGCTTTCAAGGTATTATTTCTGTTATTTCAGACACAGGCATAATTCCATCGGGTACATTTCCATCACTCCGATCGGTAACGGAATAACTTTAACGGAGTTATTAAACGATTTAAATTCAGAATTAATTGACAAGATACTGGAGAGAGAAACGAACTCGGGATGGAGTAATTGGAAAGAGTGGAACGTCACCGGCATGCGGGCCCTGCGTACAGGCGGGGGGGAGGGGGAGCAGGGCCCCTTAACTTTTCAATTGTTTGCAAATTGAATGTAAGATATGAAATGCAAATGCGCGTTGGGAAGCATGTTGAATTCCAATCTGCATTATTTGGCAGAGGAACGGGCGCGGGAAAGGATTGCGAATTGGCGTTTCGGCCTATCGATTGGACCCATTTTCTGTTTCCCTCTCGGAGTCTTAGTTTTCCTTAAGGAAAATTCATAATACGGGCCGCGTAAGGGGTGACGGTCGTATGTCTCGGGGGCGGGGAAAGGGCGGGGGACTTAACCCCGGCGTAACGACCGGGAGCTTCGTTCCCCTCTCATTAGGGGCCGGTTTGTATTAATGGCCGTACATCGGGGCTAATTCACTCTGGCGAGCTTTTCTCCCGACCGCCGGCGGAATATTAATTCGGCGTGGCGGAGGCCCAGCCCGAGAAAACCGGGCCGAAAACAGAAACGCGATAACACTTTCCTCCCTAGCTTTCGTATTGATTCTATCGCTGCGGATGTACTGCGTCAACCTTGTCTGCTCTTAAAAGAGAATTTTATATCGTCGAAATTAACCTTTTTACAACTTTAATGCCACATTTATTTCTTATTAAACATTAAATAAAACGGATTCGGAACTCAAAAAAGTGTAGTTGTCATACAATTAGAATGGTCTGCATATTGGATCTCTGAAACACTCACACTTACGAAACTAATAAAAAAGCTAGTAATATCAGAGTATTGGGGATCTTTTCTCAAAGGTTTAATTACGGAATATCCAACATTATAAATTTAGTATTTAACTCTAAACGAAATCTCATGGGGGATATACTTGGGTCCAGTAACATGGGGGTACTTGGGTTCTGATAAACTCTGGGTAATTAAGGTTATGTAGATAACGTAGGATAAAAATTTTGTTTTTAATTTTGTTTATAGAAACCTTATTATATAATAATATTGTTACGTAAATTAAAATACATCGTTTTTGATTTTTCAACCCACTTTTTAAAAACGCTCTTTTAAACCTCAGTTCGACTGCGCAACAAGATAACCTTTAAAATGATTAATTCTTTCCCAACTCTGAATGCGTCTTTTGTCTCTTCAGCTTCCAGCGTCCACCCTCTCCTGCCTCTAAGGGGACCCAGTTGCCAAATTCCTGCAAAATGGGCCCCATCCCAATGTGAAAGAAGGCCATTATTTTTTATTAGGGGGCCGAGTGGAAAAATGGAAATCGGATATTCTCCGTAAAGCCTAATGGGATTTTAGATTAATTGTCCCCGCCTTGAATTCAGGCTAAGAGCGGCCGCTCCTGACCACTCCCGTGCGTTTTTTATCTCTTAATTGGTAAAGCGAGATATGGAATTACCATCCGTTTTGAATTCAGCGAATTCTCATTTGTGTAATATAATTTTTAATTACTTCTTAAAACCCCATTTAAAACTCATAATGGCAAAATACGCACGCAATATTCTCCTGTTTCCTGTCAAAACAAACGCACAAATTGTCGATCTTGAATTATGCTTTTATGGTCAATGTTCGTTGGAAATTATGAAAAGAAAAATAAGTTTTTCGACACCCAAATATAAATATTTTCTATAGAGACCCCTCAGCTTGGCCCTTAGTCGGCAGTCACCTTAAAGTAAATTAAACGAAATATAACACTAACGCCAGATATACCAATTTAAAAAAAAGTGGTTTATATATCAACCAATCTTTGGTTATGGGTCAAAGGTTTTCCACCTTTTGATACCATTTAAGCTATATTGAAATTTCTATTAAGTTTACGACTGTGCTAACTCTAGAAGCTGAGTTTATCCGATCTGTTTTTGTGGGTAGATTTTGTTATTTGCCGAAAACTCTCCGTGTCGCACACGAAGATATTGTCTTTGTAAATGCAAATAAATACAACGTCGAATTTTTATTATCCACTTATAAATCTGCGAAGGAAAAGCTGCCCCGATCTGCATAACAAGATGGGAAAGCGGGCAGGCACAGGTCGAGTTCGTGGGTTTACAGCAGGGGTGTGGGGGGCGGTGTGGTGGAGCAAGGACGAACCCATCGAAAATGACAGAGACGGTAGGCAAGAGGCGTGTTGCAGTTTCTGTGTGTGCCGCACACACACAGCTCAAGGCTCCGGCAGGCCTGCAGAGAATCGGCGAATTGAGTCGCGGGCTGCGCCCACACGAGGGCCGGAAGCGTGGGCCTGTCTAGAAGGTCGCTTTACGAAAGTCTTTTCTCAACTTTTAATATTTAAATAACGGCGAAAAGCGTTGTCGGGCACGGGGAAAATCCGAATGCAGCGAGCGAATATACTTGGCGCAGTAGAAGACGGATCGCGAAAACGGTGATTTAAATACGGGGCAATGCAGGCTGTCTGTCTGCGGGACGGACTTTGACTTTTGCATAAACTGAATTAAAATATAATGCAATTAGCCGAGCGCCGAGAAAACTATTGTAACGCGTTAGGTGGGAGACGTAGTTAGTAGATTCCAGGCTTCAAAATTAAATTTCAAGTTAGACCACAGAACAGTGTAGACAGAGTGCTCCATAGACAACCGACATGCGTAGGTGTCTCACTAATTTTCAGACGGAATGCTATTAACACCCAATGGAATAAACCTTTCTATAGTAAAGGTCCAAATCAGTGAGTGGCATAAAAGTTGATATGCGCGTACCTTCTCGACAGATACTAATAATTTTATAAAATTGTTATAATCGTATCTATTCGAACAGGAGGAAGTAGCTCAAGTCTATTAACAACACGATTTCCAGTATAAGTACAAACTTTCCTATTTTTTTGCAAACACATTCCGTATTCCATAATTTAAAAATTCAGCGTGCCCTAGTTTTTCTATCCCCCTTTTTACAAAACAAGATAACATGGCTTTCAGTAACACGACCAGTTCGCCATTTAGCCTCTAACGAAAGCTTTTAAACTGCTGAATCTTTATTCAAAAGATCGGATGTGCACAATGATCAGACATGTGAAAAAAAGGAGGGTAATGTGCTTTGGCCTTCAAATTAATTCTATGGCATCAAAAGGGACGTGGAGTGAATGACGAGTAAAGTATTACTCTTCTTTGCTAGATACATTTATGTACGTTTATGTATTATTAATAGAAGGGTTAAGTTAACCGAGGCGGCGGGTTAAAAGTAACGGCAATGTGCATTACTGCCACAAGACAATCATTAACATGCAATTTAATTGTATAATGTAATAGCTTTTTATTCAAAAGCATCAGGTAGAGAGAATTTGCCTTCTATTAGAATTTGTGCTAATTAATCGAGATTTTAATTTCATTTCTAAACTACCACCCAACCATAAACGCGAGTAATTTGATGAGGAATTATTAACTAAATTTGAGTTTTTGGAAAGTCGACGATTCGAACAAAGCAAGTAATCAATCGTCCACATTCGAACCGTTGGAGGGTTCGATATTTGCACGGGGGAGAAATGAGAAAGCCCTAAGATTTGTACACGGGGTTGAGGAGTGAGGGGAGGGTCACACACAAACCACCAACTTGGATTAGCCATGAAATATTCAAGCGGGCGGAGAAACGAAGTTTCAAGGAGGATGTAAGGCCGAGCAAAATACAATTTCCCCGAGCAAAGGCTTTTTCCCTCCAACCCCTCCAGTGACCTCGCAGACAAACTCGACGGTCGAGTTCGATCGTCCTTCATTTGATCCTGCTGTTAAGGGCCGAGGCGCCAACCTTAATGGACGCTCGTTTTTAACGACCTAAGGGTTATTCTATTTATATATAAAAGGCACAGAGAGATGGGAATCTAATATCTCGCCAATAACTCGTGTAAGTTGTTGTTTCAGGCAGTATTGAGAGCAAAACTTTCACAAATGCTACCCAGAAAAAATATTAACTGTAAAAAAACTGTACGTTGTTGCGAAACCTGTCGTGACTGTAGTTATGACATTTCAACTGCTATTTATTTTTGTTCAATTCTCGAGGACGTATTTTGCAATGACTGTTTTGTTCTACATGTTCAGTATTCCCTGAACCATAATTTGCTTAGGTTACTAATAATATATTCTAGAATGCTAATTACCTCAAATAAAAATTAATTAAGTAAAACAGTGTTTAATTAATTATCAAGAAATTGATGTGTTGGTGAGAGTGGGCGAATATTATAGAGGAAGAGGGGCCCAGTCCGCCCTCACATTAGTGCTAAATTCTCATTCGCTCTCGCTCTACACTTTAGTTCTACTTAATTGCCTCGACTAATCTACGCGGGAAAAGTTATTTGTTCCAAAGCTGCGCCTACGCCCAGGAAAAGCCCTCCCGTGTTTCGCAAACTAACTGGAATCTGGTTAACTGAGAAATAATAATACCGCCATTAACTCACATACATTTTAGGAGGGGCCGGATTATTCTATGTAGGTTAGAAAACCGCGGAGGTTTAAATTATTTTAATCCGACGTTATTTCGAAGGACGACGTTTAAAAAATTAGTGAAGTCAGTGGGAAAAAATTACAAATTTCAGAATCTTTCAGTAATCGGTTCGATTAGCAGCTCGGCAAAATGCTATCTAATTATTCCTGTTAATTGCGGCGCTGACAGTGATCTCAAATCGCAACAATCTATAGTGCAACAAGCAGGCTCCCTTTCCATGTTCTTTTGTAACCGCTTGTAGACGTTTCAACATTCTACCATATGGTAAAACACTTGCTCGCACTTTGTTCACACAACTGTTATACGCGTTTCATTTCCCCGGTTGTTGAACAACTCACTGAAACTGGTGCTAATTTTTAAGCTAACGGACTGTTAGGAACAGACTGTGTTCAATATCCCCCTAAATTCATTGATATATATATATATATATATATATATATATATATATATATATATTAAATTCCCAAAAAAAAAAAAATATATGTATGTAAAAACTGCAGTCTCAGACACGTTTAGAATAAATTCAATGGACGTTGTCATAGGAGCAAAAGAAATTCAGAAAATGTCGCTCCAAACGGACCAACTAGATAGCGCCATGTAGCCGATAAGGGATCCAATATGAGGGGCACCGCGACAAAGTAGAAAATCCGCTGAGGGTCCGCAAAAGGAGGCGCAATCTCCGCTTGATAAGGCTAATTCCTAAACATTTTCTGAATTACCCCCGACGGGGGTTTCACTTGCGGGAAGGCGTCGTAAAAACAAAGCGGGGGTGGGAGTGGGGCAGAGATTGTACAAACAGCGGCGGCTACAGGGAATGTACTCTACAGCGCGGAAGAAAGAATAGGACCAACGGCGAAGTTGGAAACGTCCAATTGCAAATGGGCCCACCGAACTCCGGGAAATGACGTCCCAACGTCAAAGCATCGAACAAATTGTGGCATCCTCTTCAATGCTTTCCAATTGAATTTTCGCAACCCTCACAGCATAAATCTTTTGCTAAAACAGTTTTAAGTTCAAGAACATACGGGGTTTATATTCATTCACTAGTTCCTGCGTTTTTTCTAAGCATTTCTAGCGTTACGAAAAACGAGAGGGCCTTCCATTGGGAATTATTTGTGTTCAAATAACAGCTGGCAAAATGTGTTAGACCCACTCCGGAATTTGAGGTATGGAAATATTTCAGGATAGCTACCCCAGTATAATTGCATGTTATAAATATAAATTGTATGCTATTTTATTTATAGAACGATCAGTTCAATATAGGACAATAAAGTATCATTCACGAAGTGGGTAAAAATAAATTTGGAACAAAGTGACAAGCCAATTAAAGCTAGTTGTCTAGGCCTTCTAGTTCAAGATCAAATTAACAGACTGTTAACTAACAGGAGGCAAGAAACAAAGCAATTTTTTTCGTCATATGTTCTCGAACGGATGTGTTCCGTGGCGCGCCAAAGAAACATGTCTTCCTCCCGGGACATTAGACAGACCGCTGCTGGAAGGTAATCAGGGCAGCCAACTGTGGAAGGATTTAAAACGGTCGGCGGCCGCTAATATACGGCCCGCCGCCTCTCCGGTTCTTATTTACAGCTTCGAAATCAATTTAAGTATTCATGAGAGAGAGAGAGAGAGAGAGAGAGAGAGAGGGAGAAAGAGAGAGCAAACGCCTTCCTGACCGCCGGTCCTGAAACAACTTTTTTACCCTCGTAACGAAAACACGATCCGGCGTTCTTTATGCCCTTTTTAACTTCCAATAAGTCAAAGTTGTCATTTGAACACGGCTGGTAATAGGACAAGATAGGTGACTTACGGCTTTGACGGCTTCAAACAAAGGAAACATCTTCGCGACTTACCTGCAACAGAAAAAAATTAAAATTAGTTCTTAATAAATTAATAAATTATTTAGGACAACAGTTAACACGCCCATGGACGTCTATCCCAAAAAGAAGGAACAAAACAATGTTCTAAATAGTAATAAATAAATATACAGCTGAATTGTAACATGCAAATACAACAGAATACTAATGTTTTAAAAAAAATCTAGTGGTTGGATTGCGCGAGTTAGATTCTCTGTTAGTCTGAATTTTCCCAGAATTTCAATCCCACATTAACGAACATTCCGTGAGCCGAAACGTTTGGACGCCTACTTCAATGAAAGAACTGACGGCGATGGGACAGTCTCGATATTGAAGGACGGCGCTGACCTACTAAGCCAGCACGACTTGTCTGGCACGCCCAGACAATAGACTAGTGGATTTTATTTAGTTATAAATTTATATAAAATCATGATTTCTTTTTATCTCATTCTCTTTTCCGTGCGGCATTTGTGAAAGTTTTGCCCTGAATACTACGTGGCGACTGGTTGTTTAACTTCAAATCTGAGCCAATTTCAATCAGTTGTTCCCCACGAATCTCTCTGACTTAAAAGCCAAGACAAAGATTATGGCGACACCACAATTATTAATTTAATAGCTACTATAAAATCGTGCTAAAATAGTTATGTAAATATTTTAAAACAACATAAGGGTCTGAGTCGGCACTAGGGAATGTTTATATTTCAACGATGCAATATTTGCTCTTGTTTGGACAAATTGGATAAATTCCAAGCACACATCAAATGAATATTGGTCGATCAATGTTGGCCAGAGGCTTCACCTTGGCAGAACCCATATTCGTTATGCGTAAAGTAATATTTGCCAGTTATTCAAATAGGTTAAATTTGATCAAGTCAAACAAATGATTTCATTATTAAACCAATCGACTGAGACGAGAAGGACGTCCTGCTATATACGGTGTCGAATTCGGTAATCCTCCGGCGCCGGTCAATCACAAAACTCCGAGGAGGCCGGAAAGGGAATCGTCACGGAGTCGGTCGGGTCGACGTGACTTATCCGGCAAGGCCTGTGACCGAACGTCCAAATACGTGATGTCACGTGGCAGGGGCCAATCGCGTGTCGTTGAGGGGACCGAGAACTTTATTTCGTGACGAAGGACAAATATAAATAACGCTCGATAAATAGAAACAACAGTGCAAACAGCGTGACACACGAACTGGAAGAATTGTATGTGACGAGGCGAAAAAAACGTACTGGACCCGGTTTCTCGATTTTCGGCTTTAAATTTAAATATTTATTATTAATTATTATGCCGCATAAGTTTCATATTTATGTTGTCTTTTCTACGGAGGCCCAGAATAGCCGGACGTTTCCTGTTTCTTAATCCCGCGAGAGGCCGGTGAAAGTCCGGGCCTATGAAAAATGACGTGCCGCGCATTTCAACATACCAAAATACCCTACAGCCAAATATATTTTATTCTTTCTCCTATTTTAGTCGACCATACCCCGGTACAACTATAATATTTATACCGGTTCGCATTAGCATAAACATAAAATTCACTCTCATACGAGCTGCGTAACATCGAAACAACAATTCGAACAACTGTATTGGAGTTCGGGGATTTGAAATTTCCGATGAAGTTGCTGCGGAAATTAGCGAACCTATATTTTTTGTAGCATTAAACGGGAGTAGGTATAATTCAATTCAGTAGTTTGTTCCGTAATAACGGCTTTTCATTTAAATTTCAACGAATGTTTTATTTAACTTCGCATTTTGACCTTTACTAAAATTATTTCCTCCAACATTAGAATTTCGCCGCTGTTGGCCGCGCTGTTCGGCGCTGTTTTTTATTCTTTATCGGTTCGATAATGTTTTGCTAACCGCGATACATACAAAAACAATATAATGTGCAAATTTGAGCCGATAAAAATAACATGTTTATTCGGTGTACCGCCCGGTACTGGAGTGTTGGGAGTCGAGCTCTCTCCCTCTCTCTCTCTCGAGTGGCGCCGAGGGAAAATGCAAATGGCGTGAGCCCGACCGAAGGTTAACATTCTATTTCCGATCTCGAGACTCTTCGCATCTATCAAACGACAGCGGGGACGCAGGTACGCCTAAACGGAGGCGGGAAGAGTGGAAGGGTTGCCGAAGACAAAACGATGAGATGACATGGAGATGTAAACGTCAAAGAAGGCATCCCTCCGTCTCTGCCCGGCCTTTAATCTTTATTCATAACGTTGCTACGGTATAATGCGCGCATTCAAATGGGCGACGACAATAAACAAGGGGCCAACACGGCAGGTTTACACGAGGTTAAGAGCTTCAAGTATTGAGAAAAACCTCCCATGCGACGTATGCAATCGAAAACGGTCTACAAGCCATCGAATTGCACGTTTGAATTGGGTAAAGTGAAATTGTGTAGATCTTAATACAATTTTTGTCATATCGTGATTGGTTTTTCTACAGCATAATTAAACTCACTTCTAGCTTAAATTCGCTTGATGATCTAGGCTGTGGAATCGAATCCATAACACCTGAAAATCGAGGATATTACTTATGATCAAGACATGTTTTCTGTAACATATGATTGTTTTTAAATATGCACTAAGGACTCCGTTGTGGATAGGGGTGCGAGTGTGCCCTGAACAAACTCGTATTTTCTTCTGTTTGAGTGACAAATTCATTACAAACAAGTAACCCTGTTTATTTTTCGGGTCCCGCGAAAAGAGCATATTTTCGAAACGGTAGGACGGGACCTGGCACCTCTCGAGGGTGGGAACGGGTTCGAAAAACCGTAAAACTGAAATTTACGACTCGACAAGAAAAAATAAGTCTGTCAATGCGGTACAAACCGGATTAGCTCTCGTTGTCGGCCTTGTCTCAAAAAGCATTCGGTGTTTACATAAATACACGGGACGCTTCTCGGGGTGATCGAAGTGACAATTCGTATAGCAACGCGTGGTAACTCTGCGATGTTGCAGAAAGCGGTAGGTGCAGGGGGGGGCGTCCACCGCCGGCCGAACATCTGGCGGCGGTGTGGGTGGATCCGGCCGCGCCTCGTAAATTATCGCGATTTTTACGACGTTTCGAAACCCGCTCCATTTTTCCTTTTCAGCTCTTTCCCTCGGCATTTTTTTTCTCTCTCTCTCTCTCTCTCACCTCCGAGCGACATTTTTACTGCGCGATCGGCCGCCGCGAACCCACGGAGTGAAAGCTGTTCCCCGAACAACGAGACGCTGGAAATAACACCCTCCGACGCCGCGTCTTATGCAACGCGCCCCAAGCATCCAAGTCAACGAACGTTGGAGGGTGATGGATTACTGTGCAGATATTTCGTACACCAAGCCTGATGTACGCGATGAGAGAACGTATTTTTAGATATTATTCATGAGATTTTTAATCTCCCAGGTTCTATTTTCCTACGAGACAATTATTCTAAACGTATACTTAACCTAACGACGGGAACCTATTGCACAACGTTGTATAACTGTATTTAAAATATGTAAGTAAAACTTATTTCAGTTCATTCTCTTTTAGTTTTGCTCTTATACTGCCTGAAATTAATTCATGTCCGTGGGCCAATTCTTGAAATTTGTTTCCCCCCGCCAGTTATTGTTATCCCGGGTAATTTCGATGATAATCCTAAAATCAAGCGAGACAGAAATTCACCGATACTAGCACGAAAAAAAGCCGTTGAAAGACGGTCCAGTTGTCCAGAAGCTGTTGAAGAAACAGAGAAATAATTCAGTCGCACGATTTCACGATTCGAGTTAACCCTGTTGAAATGTAACGTCTAAAAAGAAAACTTTCTTTATTGAAAAGATTTCTTCTTTTTTCTCAAGAGTAACGGTAAAAATTCTGGGCCGGCAAACGGTCGTCGGATTCGGTTTTGAATTCTCCACGCATTTTGCTGCGGTGGCCGGGCCGGAACCAAAGAATCGGTTCTCCCTTTTCTTCCGTTTCTTTTGATTTTTCGTCTCCCCTCCTCTGTCCTTTCTTGGCGTATGGGTGATACTAAGGACCCAGCTGGCAGTAACCGCATCGTTCAAACTATACGCATCACAGGAGACCCTCCCAAGCTCATAAGAACGCAATTCGTTGAAGAGCTAAGGGATCAACTTAGTCAGGTGATACAAATAATTATATATACATATAATATGCCTGTTATTTGTTATAAGCACATATCCTGATACAGTGAAGTAAAATCCACGGCTATTTCCGCAGTAGCAACACAGGCCAAACAGGGTTTTTACTCGGTACGCTAAACGGATAATCCGACACTGTCGCGTCACGTGACAAGGTGCTTTAAAATGTTTCCCCTGGACAAGAAGGCGGCCCATAACACTAAATGGAGGCGCGATGGTGGGAACCCAAAACCGGTCTAGCGTAGGAGAAATCGGGTGGCGGAGGACAGATATTCGCACAGGAGTTTATGTACCCCGAGTATAAAAGTGGACGGAATGCCGGTGCATATGGCGGCGGGGGCCGGGGGGGTTGTTCAATGCGGGCTATGATTAATGAGGCGTGGGGAGGCCACCCTCGGCCAGTCTCAGTAAATTAGTCAGCGGGCAGACGCGATAAATCCGACCCCACCTGAGCGGGCCCTAATCCACTCAACAAGTCCAGCCACCTGGCCGCGGCAGTGTTACCCACCTTTAGGTACGCGGAATCCCCGTACCACACTCAACAGAGTAGACTTGGAACTGGAAATTAGAACTACTAACACATTAGAGAAATGGGCATCAAAATTAACCTCAGCAAACAAACTCACCGCCGTGGGCATTGAACAGTAGGGTTCGATTACGAACGCTACATGGAACAGTCCAGAAATCAGAATAATGAATAAATGAAATAAAAAATCCAACCCCTGTTTTAATGGCACCTTCAAACGACTGTTTGATTGTCGTCACAAGGGCGCACTGTCGCTAAATACATTAAACGATATTTCTTAATGAGAAACATTCATTTGAACAAACAATTCCCAGCGGTCCTGTATATTTAAACCGGGCCAAGAAATTTATTTCTAAATTATTCCGCTTAGAGAAGATCGTAGCGAAGCGGGGATCAAACATTTTCACGGCCGCCGGCCTTGCAAAGAAAAGCGTAAAAATATTATTTTTTGGGGCGGGGGAAGAAGAAGTAATAAATTGAAGTAGAGGGGTTGAGCGTAACCGAATACAAGAAGCGGAGGGCGGTAGAACTGAAGTTTACGAGTGCGGCCGGGGACTAATGAACCCGTAGGGGATGGGCGGGAGTTGTTCAAAGTGTAAATAAGAAAAAGGAGTTAAAAAGGAGACATCCGGATTTAGGACGAGTATTAAAGACAGAGAAGGGAAGGATGGAGAGGGGGGAGGAGAAAAGGGAAAACTTTTTTGCTCTTTATTACAGGCCTAAAGTCGAAGCCGCTTTAATTCGTCCCTGCCCCAAATTGGACTTGTATTTATCCACCGCCCGGTAGTAATTTTTCACAGGTTTTTAATTATCGAGGCGGAATTCCGGGCGGAAGGGGGCGAGGGTGCACCGCCGAATCGTGACTAGCCCAATTTATACAGCGTTGAATTCGCTTCCAGTCCGATATCGATTTCCAATATATTACATCCGGCGAGAGATACAAAAGAGATCTGGTTAAGGTTGCAATAAAATAGGGCCGTTAAAGAATCTTTTTCTAGAACATTTTTAATTATAGTTATAACAATCTCCAGCGCGGTTACTGAACCGGAAAGGAGAACGCTTTGGCAATGGCTTTCGCCTCACAAATGAACTCCTTCCTTGAACCTTATTTATATAAATGATCTGTGTCGCCCCCGTGATTATATCTATTTTAACAGAGAAACCATTTTAAATAAATGCATTATTACGGCGTTGTTTAGTACGATAGTCACACGACGGATAATTTAAAGTAATTTTAATTTCTTTTTAACTTACAAGTAGCACTAGAACTGTACTGGTTGTGTCCGTGTATCTCGTGTGTCAAGGAATTGGTCGAGGCTACCAACTATAGTAGGGATCTATATTTCTAAATCTAGCCGGACATAGTCGTGAGGTGGAATCGTGCCAGTAATCCCTAATGCTTAGCACGTCTAGACTAAACGCCCGGATTAGATATTATTTTTAAGATGTTTAGTCTTCCAGGTTCTATTTTCCTGCAAGGCAATTATTTTTCTTCCACGGATTAACCAGCTACGGCTCTATCTAAACGGTGAGAAACTATAATGCCCAACGGTATAATTGTATTTAAAATGCAGAAATTTAAACAATTTATTTCTTAAGAAATGATTTAGTTCATTCTCTCCTCTAGTTAGCATCAGTGAAAGTTTTGTTCTATAGTACCTGGCGACTGATCCTTAAAAATTAACTCATTTATTTCCTTATCATCGTGGGCTCAATCTTGCAGTTGGTTTCTCCACGCGAAGATTGGTCAGGATACTTTTACTCTGTTCACGGTGCCCAGCGGTGGGAGAAATCTCTTCTATTAAATACATTGAACAATTCGAATATTTTTAGTTACCGATGCGGGTGTATAAGGTTGTTATCCTTTCGTTTTACACTCGTAATTTCTACCCCGCATAGATTCAGTCGATGAAGGCGAAACGTGAATGCGGTTCCTTTTTCTTTTTAATTTGCATTTATGGCCGCACAATGCAATTTCTGCCGGCGGAGTCTGGGGGCGGTCCCAACGGAATATGATTCGATGAATTATTAATGGCTTAGCGAAGTGGTAGAGGGTGGAGGAGGGTGCCCCAGGGACGGAAATAGAGGACCACACCGCGATTGGAACGCTAACGCTATACCATCCCAGGTGCCACTACTCCACTATCAATATCAATAAACACGGATTGTTTTCAACGCCGTTATCGGAAACAACTATAACTGGATGCTGAACATTCCGGAAAAACGCCGCTTTGAATCTAAAAAGAAACACAAATCAAAACTGAAAATGTGAATCACGCGGAAATAAAAAACACTCAATCATTTAGCCATTCCTAACAGACAATCCAACAGAAATAACATTTTCTGTTCGTGCAACCTCTAATCTAATCTAATGGAAGCAAAGCAATAGTTTTATATTCGTGTGTTCAATTTACGATGGGAGGAATCGCCATTATCAGAAATAAGTAACAACCCGTTGGCTATAAATAATAAATATAACGTGAAGATAAAAATTACATTTAGATATACAACGGCACAGGGCTACGGTACAGAAAATATCCACACGAACGAATCATTTCAATAAGTGGATAGGGATTAACCTGAAATGAGGTCGCCGGAGAACGGGAATTATTTTTATTTTCGCTCTTTGACAATCACCACCGCGGGCACAGTCGCATTTCACATGGGTTTAAATAAACAGAAAAGACGCCGTTAAGTGTGAGGCATTGAAGGGGCACAATATAGCGGAAGAGCGCGAACCGGAAGCGTCAATTTAGCCGCCGACAGCAGAATTGGCCGCCCGGAAATATTGACAAAAAAAAGAGACACGGCCCAGCATTATTATTCTTCTATTCCGAACCGCAAACCGCACAGATACAAATTTCATTTACGATACCGCTACACTATTAACATTTTTCTACAAACGGGAAGCACGCACGCTAATTTCGCTGAAACCCAGTTATTTAGAAAAAAGGGATTAGAAGAAAAGTATTTATTAATGGATTCCACTCTGATTTCTCACTGAGAAGGGTGTACAGGGTGTACCTGTTTGAGCGCACCAAAGGAACCGAAAAAATTCAATCAAAATATACACTGGATATCACCAGCAGAAACGATCAAGAAAAAACCCTTCTATACTGCTCCGTTAATCTGACTAAACGCAAATTGGTACCCTCCAATAAAGATAAAACGATAAAACGAAACACAATACAATGGCCTCGGGTGATGTATAGTCCAAACCCCCCGCCCCCGCGCCACACCGGAGCTTAAACGCTCATGGAAACTGCAGATCTCCTGTCCAATCGCCAGGACGTTCGGACGCTTTAAACGCTCGACCTTTCAAATGTCAGCACCGCCCTGGCGAGCAATTCAAAAGATTGAGGGTTATGAGGACGGGAATATAATAATTCAAACGACCGTGACTTACGCAACTTTGAGAACAGACGGAACGGGGATTGCGATGAAACTAGCACAAAGTAATGTTACTTCGTGAGAAACGTAGTCAACGGATTTGGGTAAATCAATGTCGTAGGGAATCATGGACCGATTTAACAAAATATATCGTAGGAATCCAGTAAATCGAATATTTCCATGTCTTGGTATCAATGAAAGGAAGAAACCTGAGATTTTTGTCGGCAGCATCTTCAGAAGAGATGGTATTTTTAGTTTCCCAGCATACTGGTGGTGCCCATATCATCTCGCCCGGATCATCTTCGTCCCCTCGTTACCAAGCGCCGAAAGGAGGCTTCACGCCTAAGTACCTCCGCACATTGGGAGTACATCTTGAACAAATAACGTCGAATCCTGCCTTTCGAAAAATACGAATAAAAATGTCGTGACCGGCCTACTATAGTCCCCAGGTCACCTTTGGGTCGTTGGTTTTAGGTCCTAGGCTCAGGGGAAAGATATAGGCACAGTTGTTTGTCACCCGCCTTCCATCTGTGTCAACCGTGTCACCTCGGGAGACACTCCAGTAGGCGTTCATGAATTATTGATGGTGGGCTCGAGAGAGAGAGACCCGGAATCGGGTGAACGACGAGCCCTTTTTTTTTAATTTTTTACGTCCTTCGGTGTTTATTCTTCCAGCGTTTAGTCGAGCCCGTGCAGGGGTGCCAAACAAAGAATTTAGTTCTGCTGAGGAATTCGACGATATATTAGGAATATTCAATTTTGTTTTTATTTGTCAACAGCAGAGGCAGCACTAAACTTCGAAGTGTTAACTGACTGGCACCTCAAGTGTTCTGTTTCAAATAAAATATATAGCAGCGCGCGTCAATCGCTCCTGGAGACGTTATTGAACTAATTGTCGAGAATAAGAAGGTATTTTAGCGACGAAGATGGACAAGAATGTATTAGAAGATGGTAGGGAAACATAAATCAGGTCGGTGGCTGACGCGCCCCATCATAACGCCGTCGTCGAGAAACACTCCCTTGTTTACTCAGCGTAACGGCTGCGAGATTAATTACAAACGATTTTTACACCGAGATAACCGCCCCCCGTTCCGGAAGCTTATCAATTTTCAACCGAACCCCGCTATCGCGAATCTCACCGGTGCATCTGACAGAATGCCAAACGACGATCGATAGCTCTGGCGCGATTCACCCGACCGTTATATCCGGTATAAAAAGAGTACGGGTTATAAAAATACAGCGGAAAAAAGGAGCTGAAGGGAAAAGCCGCTGAAAATATGCCACTATAAGTTCATACATACACTGCATAGATACTCTAAAAATCATACCTGCGAGTGGGGAAAATGTCGAGTGTCACGTACATAATGAAAGCGGGCTCCGGGGAGCAATCGAAGGGCAACTCATTCTTGGAAAAATTGTCACGATAACAAACGGGACCCCAATCAGTAACAGCCATAAAATGAAAATTCCATTGGACTTTATGACCACCCTCGTTAAATCAGGGTATATTTGCGTTTATAGGAAATGCTGTAGATGGGGAAGAAGTGCCATCTGTTGCAAATTAGAATTTTTATAATCCCTTAAATTGGTGACCTCGCATACTAAATACCTGACTAAAAGGGTATTCCACGTTTATAATGGTTATTCAATGAGAAGAAAATAATTTGTAATGAGTTGTTCCTGAATACCAGTTTGCAGTATTATCATCTGGCCAGTGTCGCACTCTACCATGTACTACTGTGATAATCTCCTCACTGGCTAAAAAATTAAAGCATGTCAAACACCAAACTTTTATCGTAGTTTTCAAGAGCTTATGTCTCCAGTAAAATTCAGCACGAGTGTCGGTATTGTATTTAATTATTTATTTTTAACGAGTCAACATTTCTGCCGAAGATATTCAGAAGAACTTTTACGGAGTGCATCAGGAAAGTTGCATGGTTTTATGCAATTCGTGTCCTCGGCCAAGTCATGCGCACCTTGTTCTGAACGATAAGGAAGTATTAAAAGTTGTGTTTCACTAACCCGGTTTCTAGAAGAAAAAAAGAAACGGCCTTCAATAAAGCGTGAAACTGTCGCTCGGCGAGCCCAGTACTGCGGCATTTTTTAATGGCTTTAGACCCGCTTTTTCGAGACTTTCCTCGCGGTTGTTTTTCCGCTGTTCAGCGCTGAGCGAGAGACAAGGTCGTTAAATCGGTGCTAAAAGAACACGTGGGACGTCGGCGAAGAACTTTTTTTTGTACTCTCTGCCCGTCGGAACAAAGAAGCGTGTGACGCCGGTAAAGGGCACCTGAGTTGAAAAAGCTGACCAATCTGTTGGCGCAGTTAATTTACAGGTTGTAACCCGACAGTTTTTTCCTCTTCTTTCTTCTTCTTCAACCGAGAGAAATTTGGGAGGGCCACACAAATAAAGGCGTTCCCGGGAAATTGGGGTCAACCTTCCGGGAATATCGTAAAAGTTGATTTTTCTGCTGCCCATATAGAGTCGGAGAGACTTTGTAGTTTTCGCCCACAGCAGTATTTCGAGAGTACAGTCCGGTACTGCCAGTCATGGGACATTTAATTAGACAAATCTACAATCGCTTTGGATAGATCTGTTTCTAGCCCGAAAAAGGTCTACCATAGGACCATACGACCTAGGTCACCCTAGGACCATTTTATTACTATTCTAATTCCTGGAGGATAAACTTTCCACAACTGCGATATTATCTAGTTTGCTTTTTTTCGCTTCATAAATTTCAATATTATTAAATCATTTATTATAAGTAATGGGCCTGTTATCAACCTTAATGTAATTCAGTTCCGTTTTCAGCGACAGCTTAACGGAAATGAATGACCGATCGGATTTTAACCCAAAATAGGCTATTGAATTATCTAGATTATTAAATGCACAACCATTTCTAATGTGAAATCATTTTAACGTTTACACAAGAAAACTTCACAATAAATTTACGAACCTTTGTTACAACAAATATTAATTGTACGAATATTGAATCAAATACCGTTTTTGAATTAAATACCGGCAATAACAGGGTTCTAGCACTGAGCGAGTAGAGACAGTATATTAAAAGAGCGATGATATTCTAAAACTTCAGGGGAAGATTAAAGTAATTACGCTGCCATCAAATAAGTTACCTAATCTTAACTAATGAAGGTAAAGTCTAACAAATTTAACGTTTCCGCCGCAACATAAATGTACATTGAATTCTGTCCTGGGAACGGAAACGATAAGGCAATCATGGGCAGCGGATAATTACGACGGAGTTCAATGAGAAATCGAATTCATATTCGGTTCGTGATCACGATGAGCGTCCCAGAGGAAACGTCCGATAAAACAAGCGGGGGCATCACGCCGCTCGTAAAGTTACGTAAAAATGGAAAAAGATAATAGAAACGGGCTCTCTGGCCGGCTTTCTAAACGATTACTTAATCGATTCCATTCGTCGAATCGACGGCCAATGTCAGCCGGCGGCATTCCGGGCAAATAAATTTTTCAAACGGCCCCGAAGTACAAGACTTTTATTGGACGTTTAAAGGGTCGTAAAAATACTTAAGGCGCCGTTTCCGGGGACGTTCGGTGTAGGATTACAATTAAGATTCCGGATTCGTCCCCGTCCCACGACGGATAAACGATGCGACTGACCGAAGGTGTTAGTAAATCGTTAACCGGTTGGATTGAGAGAAGGGGACGTGAGGACTTTTTTTCTACATTAATTAAAATAGCCTCACATCAAGAAGCATAATATAGCGATACGATTAGGACATTTGGACTGGGCATATTACAGCTCATAATGTGCGTGAAGCTATTACAGTAGAGCTCAACTTTCCTTTTTCCCATATTCCATTTCATTCCAACAATCATTTGCATTATCTGTTGCTTAAATATAAATCTTCGTGTTAATACAATCATGGACCGGAATGAATTCAATCAGTCCGGTTATGGTACGTCAAGAGGGCTATGTTCACTGTCCCAGATGGACGTGATACGGGCTTTCAATCATTGTCAGAATTGAAAAAGAAATATAAAGCCAAGGACTAGGAGACAACAAGGAACGCAGTAAAGTGAAAGTACGCCTATACTAGCACTTTTCCTGTTTTTTCCCTGCGTAATATATCATATTTTACATGATTCTACAAAAAATAACGTGGTAAAATCACCGAGAAAATATTATTGCGTCCTTGTAAAATTGATGGATTTGATAATCACAAGGAGTCAGCGTTCCCGAAAAGAAATTGATTTATTCATGAACAAAGTAGAAATAAGATCAGAATTTCTTCATAATATCGTCATACCTTTTGAATAGCATCCCGGAAAAGTTGAGCGTTCTAAACGGTGCCAGGAGTGGAAACACTCTCGATGCAAATCGTAAATTGGATCTGGGGTCAAGAAGAATACGGCCGTGTTCATATTGACATTAAAAACAGCGCGTATACGTTAATAATAGTACGCAGAAATTTTTCCTACAGTTTAATGTGCTACAAGTGTAAACACGAGGCTATATTTCATACACTTAAACTGTTAAAAAATGAGGAGGCGATTAAAAGAACATATTCAACACCCGAGACTCGTATCTGATCCAAATGACGTGTGGGCACCGACACCCACGGTGGCTCTCAATATCAATATCGTTTTTTTTTTTTAATTTATTTCAATATTACACAGATCAACTTCTCGAACATCTAAATCTGCCTTAATCATGTCTATAACCTGATTAGAGTGCGGAGGTGTTCGCACACCCTTATATATTCCTTCAAATGAAAATTTAATAGGGAGGCGTTTATAAAATTAAAAAAAAACCCAGTGTTCTGGGGCCAGGTACGGGGGGGGCGTTCTTTATTTCAGTAATAGAAAAAAAATAGACGACCCGACGGAGGATTTTTTTTCAGAGCGTTGTTTACTCTAGATGACTGCCGGATAAACAATCGGGCGAGAGGCCTTTCCCGTTTAATTGGAGGACGGAGCCGAAGCCACCAGACACAATAATGATTGCGATGATTGATGAGGTTCTCACTCGTCGATAAATTAAACGGGATTACAGGCTTACCTCCCGTTCCCAATAGCCGTCTGTCCGCCCACGGGGCCCTTACGCTTAACCGAGTCGAATTACCGAATTACTCAAATTGCTCGATGCAGGGCCCGTCTACGAAGATGGGCTATATTGGTACGCCTTAGGTTCTGCCTTGAGAGTCCCTATAAAGGTATAAAAGAATATCTCCTCCAGTTTAAATCACTCCATTTTTCACACATTTCCCTAATTCTAACCTTTCATACTGTAGGCGTTAGTAAGTGTTAAGTTATTAAAGCTAATTATTTTCAACACTAGTCTGAATGTATATTTGAAATTTGTCCATTCCATAATCGCCGACGCAGCTTTCACGGTGTGCCGGTTTTGGAAGTTGCGGAAAAACCGCCGTCCCGAACTGCATTAATTCATTAATATTCGGAAGGCGTATCAGGGGCGGCCAAATGCACTATTATCAAACCGTCCGCAATCCTTTGGTCGGTAGCCAAATGGAAATCGAGGCGGGTAAAGGGAGGGTAAAAAAAAGAGAAAAAAGAGACCGGCAATTATGTAAATACAAAAGTGCACACACATCGATACTTTCACGTCCATGTGTTAGAGAAAGTGAACGTCGGAATTAAAAACGAGACTAACTAATTATTATCCGAAACATATTATTTCACACTCCCGGACAACGCCGGGGTGTCCGGATCGCGCGGCTTTCTAAAATCATTTTCAACGGATTTTACAAATGTAAACACGTGTTTAATTTCTCTGGGACAGTTTGAGAATCTTTGAAACCTGCCAACAGTTTTCGACAGCCAAATTAATTTGTGAAATGCACGCGCAAGCGTTCGAGTCTCGGTTCGGAAAAAATACTCAGATTTCTTTAACCGGATTCTTTCCACTAAAACATCATATCCTGGAAGATGGGTTTCCTGTACGTTGACAAGGCTGCGATAATTGCCGGTGAAAAAAATATTTAATTTGGCAATGTTCAATTTTAAACTCGTAGACACAGACAAACGGCCACCAACGATCGGCGGTGGGAGGGGGAGGGCCAAGGGCGAATTCAAATATCGGCAAAGCGGCTGAACTCGTAAATCTGACCGCCCATAAATTACCGCCCGCGATAAAAAGCTAAGTACGCCGGAGAGAAATTAAATGAGATGAGGAATTGGAAAAAACGAATTCGGACGAGGAAATGAAAAACGCACAGGTGGATGGGGGGGGGGTAACAGCGGTCGAAATGGGAAAGTCGATTTCTTCCTACTTTATCTTCGGAATTTGCAGTTATTTTTAACAGTAGACAAACTTTATAGAAGTAGACCAAGAAAAAAGTGTGCCTTAATTGTCCGAATTAAAATAATATTTGGACCCACAGAATATTTCGGTCCGTCAAATGTTAAGCTGTGATCTCCATCGCTTGTATCAGTAATGAAAATTATATATTGATAAAATTTTAGAATTTATGTTCAATGTATTTTTTTAAATGTTTTATACCTATGTTGCAATACTGGATTTAAAGCTGGTACTTGAAAGTTCATTATTCCTTAGTCTTTGTGTACACCCCTCTTACTACAGTTTTGTACGAGAATAAAGTAAAACATAAAACAAGAAAGAAGAAGTTATTGTTGGTTACAGCTCAGTATATAAAATGGATCCTGAGAAATGCATTAGGTTGCGCTGTTGTTCCACACCCGGCTGAAGAACATTCCGAGAACTCTCTCTAGCTGTTTCCAATTTTGATGTCAGAAAGTCGGGTCTTTGTCCGTTCCGTCCGTTGTGTTTCGAATATAAATCAAGATTTTTCTCGGACGCTAGAGACATCAGAATATTGGCGGACGCCCCCGAAACAAAATCGGATACCGGTCCTATTGGCGGGGCCCCGGGACACGGTTATTTGAATAAAACGGAAAGGAGAGACTGACTCGCGGGTCACACGAGGAGATAAGAGAGAAAACCATTTGAGGCGACGAGTCTCGTTGCCATATGGTCGTTACTTGGGGTGGGAAGAGAACCTGTTTCGAGTTCGAGATGTCGTGAAGGAGATTCGGGTTCGATATGAACATTACCGCGTTTCTAATCCCACCCGTGTAATTGGCTAACTCAACGGGAATAACGAATCTGCGGACGAAACTGACAAACCGTGCCCGATACTGTATTTTATTTTATGAAAACTATAACAAAATAATAACAAGAACGTTCGAAAAACACGTTTTGGATCTTTCGATCTTTCATCTGCCCCACACTACTAACTAAACCATGGTAACAACAGAATTATAACTAAGGTCATATAAGTGAAAAATGTTCTGAACTGAAATCATTTCAGTGAAAGTAGTTAATCATACTCCACTATCAAATTCGAAATTGAATGGAAAATGTGCCAGGAGTCAGAATTCAACCAACATTCTTATAAATAAAGTTTATGGCGAATCGACGGGATTTTCATTAATTTTTCCAAAGCTACAACAAATTTGAAGATACTGGTCGAATCTTAGCTGTTTGTAAAATTACTTAAGTAAAAAAAGATGATCAGTTATGCTCAACATAAAAATGCTAAATTCTCTGCCGATACCGCGATAACTGCATAAGTCTGACCGATTTAGAGCCACCACCTAAGTATCCCGATAATATAAATTGCTCCATTGTTGAGTTAAGTAAGTGTAGTGAGTTGAAATTTATGACTCGCCCTCGGGAAATAAACGTCGAGATAAAAAAAACTATCTACAAAGACAGTTTTCTGACGGTTCCCCAAATTGCTTTTAAGCGCGGGCCGCTCAACAAAAAAGCGCGGGCCATTTAGGACAGAGAAAATTGAGGTCAACAGCGAAATTGATCGGTTGCACTTTTGTTTTCCCCCTGCCAATTGAAGAAAGAATAGCCTGTTTACTTACCCCAAAATCCATAACAGAAGTGTTCCCTCCCACAAAATCCATAAATCAGTCTCGAACTCAATTCAAATAATTTAAAAAAATTATTTATTAAAAAATTTACCTCACATGAGGTTTCATAAATAAATTATTTACTAACATCAACAAATTATGATATGCTAGTTGCGTGTGTCCACCATTGCTCGGTTTTTGAAGGGGCGGGCTTTAGGCTAATAAGGGATGGTTGTACTTTGAATAGTATTTTTTAAGGAGTAGAATTCCGAGTTCCTTGTGTCCATTGAGCTTTATGTGTTACGTTAACAGCTCTTATGTTAGCATACTGCACACTATTTCCAGCACATAAGAAAATCAATGCGCTGAACAGAATACAGGGTGGGTTGCAGGCACCGTCCAACCTGTTGAAAATAACACCGGCCTTGATGAAAAAAAAATAAGGAAAGAATGTCCCAGGACCAGAGGTCGGGGCATTCGAAACTTTGAAGTCGGGTAGGCGCTACCCGATTGGGTAATCGTGGGGGCAATAACGTCGAAGGAACGCCGCTATCGGGTCTGATGGCGGACGTCGATAGCGACTTTTTCTCCCATTCGCCGACTCGAAATGCTCCGGGCTTCGCTCGCCCCCTCGACGTAGGATAATTGAAACGTCCCAAAACCAGGATTGCCTCCGAGAAAACCGAAACGCGAGTGGAGAAGAAAAGAACAACCCACGAACAGGGCCGCGGGACTGGCCGCCATGCTGACGGAAGCGCTGAAAAAAAAAATGGAACCGCCTGTTTATATCGTGTAAAAATGGCCCCGGGCGTATCTGACATACCGATACTTTGTCACAATGTTCTCAAAAGGAAAGACTCCTTCTTTTTAAAGAAAAAACTATTCCTGTAAACTACAATCGGAACAAGGTACAAGTAGTCGCCATACAATTAGGGGAGATTGAGTGAGCACGAAGCTATCCGGCAATGTCACTATGAATCGAAGGCTATACTACTCTAAATAAAACGTAGACTTCCATGAGCGGCGCTAGATGAATCACCTGCATAGACCCGGTTAGACTATAACCCCTGAAGATAGATAGGGCCCATGAGGGCTCACGACGTTGCTGGGCTCTCTCACCGCCGTTATATGAATGGGTAACAGAGGAGAAGGATTCAACGAGTGAATATGATGGGTGTCGAGATGGGAATGAAACTTTAGGAATCGAGATTTTATAACTTTGAGAACTGTCAGTATGCAGAGGTCGCGGCGAATGGTGACACCGGGGATCATTAAGGATGGTTCGAAGGACTTTCGATCGGCGATGATGCGTCAATTTTCATCTCCGTAAATTCCAGGTACGGTTCAATAAAAATAAAAATCAAACAGACGTTTACGTAGCAGATGAGATGAATATAAACGGAGTGTCCTGGTGTCGATGGTCTACAAAAAATCTTAAACAAGTGTACGACATGTCCTTCGGCGAGAAGAAGGCACAGGCACTAAAGGCGTTATGGCGTGCGTGAGCTATCGTCTCAGATGGCGGCTGACGATAGCTCGAATGCGCCTTTGTTCTGGCCCGGGCGAACGCGAGATGCTTAACATTGTCAAACGTCCTCAAACCGGGCGGGATAATTGAAACATAGCCCGAACGGAATCGCCCCCCTCTGAAAGCCGAAACGCAGAAGTCCGCCAGGTAAAAAAGCGAATGGACACTTAAGGCGGTGGTCGAAACGGCCGGTCGAATCCGAGGACTTCACCCCGATAGGGGCCGACGACTTCAGAAGTAAGCCGCTCGTTAACAAAACGTGAAAGCATAAAAAATGGGGATCCCCGGGCGGCCTCTAAGGTCGCACTTAACATACCGATACTCCAACAGCTTTTATTTAGTTGTAGAAAAAAAATTTAACTGCTGTTAAAACGAAACGAAAGATCTAAAAAGGAAATGCACTCAAGTATGTGGTGTACTTAAGGAAATACACGCTAAAAGAAGCCTCCTGATTTCGCGACCGCTTTACTATTTTCAGCTGCCACGGGTGTCAAACGATAACGAGTGGAATTCGTAAAAATATCGAAAAGTGCGAATTAAGTATTTTAAACAAGGTGCTCTTCCAATAAGTGCTCTCAGAACTAGGGACGGTAATACTAGGGACCCAAATATAATGAGGGTAGGAGAAAAGTACCAGTACAGGAAATGATGTTGAAGACGTTCATCATTAAATATTTTTTTTAATTGCATACATATGTTAACTAATTACTTTGATTTATAAATTTACAAACCTTCAAGTTTGTCTTTTATCCTAAACGATCGTCATAATATTATAAGCGGGGCATTAAAATAATATTTAAATATTATTTAATGGTGCTTGGGGTATGGTGGCAGTGACTGTCTTCAGGTATGAAGGGACGGACTCGAGTGTGCCGGTGGCAGCGACCCCCAAGGGCCTTTAACAAGGGCCACCGTCGTAATGTCGGCAACAAAGGGCCTCTCCCCCGCCTATATGTCAGACCCCTATCAGGCCCGGCAATACGCTGACTAAAGGTCACTCAGACGACACCGCCCTGTCCAGAGGCAGGGGCAGATTAGACAAATTAGGACGTGACAAAATCATCCCTCAAATTGTCCCGACCACGTCTTGTCCAACTGCAATTTAATACTCAGATATGACGCTTAAATGACCCGATTGTTTAATTTAGTTTGCTATATGACCACTATAATATAATCAAAATTGCAGTATCTTTATCTACATTTTATTAACACAAATTAAAGCTGTATACTGAGTTTGCTTTAAAAAAAAATAAATATATCACTGGAAATAAATTAAATTCCGTCATTAATGTCTGGCGACATTTCCGTACCAAAATCTTCTCAAATCCATTAATATTTTTGGCTGGTCGAGGAGCTCAACAACCTCTTGTATATCGAAAGCAAGAATATAAAAAGGCTATAAAATGTAAGACATCTTTCTTTCTCGCATTGCAAAAAACACACTGCTCCCTTTCCCCAGATGAAATAGTCGGCCCATTTAATTTAAGCGCATAAAAATCCAGTTTAAGATATCCCACAGTTAGATTACTTGCGTCTCGCTTATCCTCTCAATAATCATACTCACTAAAAAATTTAGGTTTTTAAAGGAATGAATTGTCCACCCTTTCCCACCACCAACTCGTACCAATAACACTTTTGTAACACTACCTCCTTCAATATTCAAAATTTTGATTTGAGTTTGAGTTGAGTGGAAACGACGTTTCAGCAGTAAACCGGATTTAGATACACGGTCAGTACAAATTATACTCCGTAATAACTGCGGAGTTAGAAAAACGAAGAATACACAGTCTGGAACTTGTGTCGGGGGCGGTAATTAGCGGCGGGCGTATATCAATTAAAACGGTCTGATGTGAGGGGGGGGGCTCCCTGGCAGATTCCGCAAGGGACGAATTCCCGAGCGGATCGATTAACTGGGGTAACACGCGAGGACGCGGAGACAACCGGACGTAATTGGAGTGCAAATAGAACTTCATCCGGTTATTTATTGGTCCCGGCCGCGGGCCGCTGATTTATTGCCCTCGACACAGGCTGAATTAATAATCGCTAATACGAGGATGCCAAACCTACTGGAAAATTAAAGCCGCCAGAAAATCGCATTCCGCGAAGGGGGAAAAAATTGCGGTATAATAAAATGAATCGGAGAATATCGTTTATCATTCCCTAACAGCTGTAATTAGGCAACACTGAGCAGTGGAGCTAGAGTCAAGCGAAACTAATTTCGAATGATATTGAATATATACCAAAGACATTTCTGTACTCTTTATATAAATATATAATTTAATTGTGGCAGTTGTCTGATAACAATCAAAACTATATGTAGAAGTGGGGAAACCACCTGGGTACTTTAATTGTGAATTTACCAGATGAATAAAAGAAAAAAATCTTGAATAAGTTCGTAAGCATATTTGAAATGTTAAATTTCACATTTTACAGCACTCTTTTAAATGTACATACCCTTGGTGGAGTACATATTGGAGGAGCACCGGAATATATATCAAAACATCTTATACGCGAAAGCAAATTCCAGAAAATTACGGCGTGAAAAGCATTTTCAATTTTACAAGAAGACCCTCATTCATCCGAAAGCCAACGAAAAGAGGCGAGCGGGGAAAGGGAGAAAAAAAAGGTTCAAAGCCGTGTATTAAATTGTCGGCCATTTGTCGTTATGAGAATACCATCCCCCTCATTTCTCGGGGCCCTCACACCCCGCCACGAGTCCAGAAAGGCCTCCCCCATTCTTACTTGCCTCGGCTTTCTTCCCCCAGGAAATTATGGCCATTTCTGGTCTTATTTTACAGCCCGAGAATGTTTTAAACTGCTCTCGCACGCCTCCTGCCGCCGCCCGTTCAACACGGAATGCTCACATTTCAACGAAGCCGTCCGACCTCATGCGAGAAACATTGAATTAGTCTACGATTTGCCAGGAGTCATTCCGCCTTTCTCTAGGTGTATAACACAATAAACTATATCCTCTACAATGACTGTCTACTTTTCCAACTTTTTTTAGATGCTGTAATCTCATAAATTATTAAGCGGTATTGCCTTGGCGTAACCTGGATTACACACTCGTATTTGAGGAATTTGATTCATTAATAGTAATAAATTATATTGCCCAGAATGTTCCATATGCCTAAAGCCCTTGTATCGATGACACGCGTGTACCGTTTTTATAAATTAAGTACAATTCGACAGATCATTCAGACTACGTATTATAGATAAGAAAGCGATGGGGGATTGAAAATAGGTATTTGACGTAAGTAACATTTGAGGAAACGGCGCGACGCCAGGTTGGTTCCGGAGTAATTGGAACGACGTGAGGGGGAGAAGTTGGGGGCAAGCAGTTTGAACAAGCGCTAAACTTGGAGTAAGGCACTTGTGGGATGATGATACTGATCCTGCGTGTGCGTGTGTGAGCGTGGCGGAGAGTGAGCCAACGTCGTCAAACAAGACTGTTCGCCATTAACCCTAGCCGATAGCTCCCCGCGCCTCTAGGCGGCCCCTTAAACTTGCCGTAAAACCGGACGTAAAATTCTCCTTAATACATCCCCCCTCCACTGCCGCCCTATAATAATAATAACAACAAGCTAATGTCCCCCTTCGAATTAGCGCGCCCCACCGAAATTTCCGTTTACGTTGACGGCGGAAAGTTGGCACCCGAGGGTTATCAGCGACCAAAACGCCGGAAAGTCTTGGTTAATTTCGAACGCTGCTTAAACTTAAACTGCACATTTTAAATCAATCCTTTCCTTTTCCAGTATTTCTCTGAAATAAAATATCGGAACTTCAATTATATAATGTTTGCTATAATTAAAACAGAATTGCCTATAAGTTTATATCCTAACTTGAAGAAACTGAACGGGGAACAGTCGCAAACGTACCACCAGGTTCGGTTAAAGGACAAATGCTATTATAAAAATTTCATTTACGGAATTAACTGATAACGATAATTAACAAAAATTAACCAATTTTCCTTGAATTAGAACTTTTACTGATTAATGGAGAGAATCTCCATAAATTCGAGAAAACAGACAATAAGTTATTAAATCAAATATTTTGTCAAATTACCGTCGTCGTGTGTCGGCACTCGAAAGGCCACAGGGGGGACCCCCGACACCAAATTGGATGCTACTGCTGAGGAATTACCGAGGGAGGGTGCAAGCAAATGTTGTTTCATCGTTTGTTGGTTTTGACGGGTATCAAACCCTCATCCCCCATCCACCCACCTCGCAGCCACGCGGTATAATGACGAGCGGACACGGCTGTCCCCAATATTTGTGTTAGGGGCGTAAGGAGGGACCCCGAACGCGCACCCACGTCTGACTCTCTTCCAACTATCCATTGTTATCTTTGTTTGTTCAAACCGCGCAGCCGGTTTATCGGTCGTTATCGTTAATAACGGGGACGTCGCCCCATGTTATTTATTTAGAACGGAAAAATTCCCCCACGTACAGTGGCCAAAGTTAAATATTTCTTATCCAAATATATAATTTTTGGGACCACACAGAAGACTCGCAAGCGTACAGAAACGATAACGAATTACTTACGAAAAAATTAACAATTAATAACTGCCTACGGAATCGTTTTGTGACCAAGCCGATTCCGTCATAAAATAGTCAACCGCCTTCACCTTGTGTATAAGTTTCCTAATACAATGTAGATTCCTAATACAATCGGGACAGCTGTTACAAAACTGAGAAAAACATTTTTTATACACGCTACAAATGGAAATTGTGACGGTTATTATAAGAACCTTATTTATGCATTATATCATCCGCAAGATAAAAGGAACCATATCTAGGGTATCTTTGATAGGTCCAGAACTTTAATCAGAATTTATTCCACTCTATAACTGATGGGATAAAGGAAACAGAACGGGAACGGGCTTAATTCTAATAAAGGAGCGGGCGGTCTGGCCCCCCTACGTGTAGGATATTAGCGGAGAGCGAAGCTTAAGAGACTAAATTTCGACCGGCTCTTCAACGCTCCAAATACTTAAGCCGCTGGCGCGCAATATTTAAACGGATAGAGAAAGGGTTAGGCAATTCGGAAAACCCACGGAACGAAAGCAGAATAGAACCGACTAAGATTCCGTTTGTCAACCTGCACCGTTCGATAAGAAACTGGGTTTTATCTCTTGCTGGAAACATTCGAGGGTATATGCGAGCGTGCGTTTGAAAACAAAAATATTCAGTGTTGTCTGGAGTTAGTATCCAAAATAAAACAGGTATTCATTGAAGACTCCACATTTTCTACACTGTTGCGGTTAAATACTAATTTTTGATAGTCTGTTCATTACCGATAATTACCTGAATGAAAATTTAATCTGTCGCATTACTGAACATTTAAACACTAACCATTACACGCCGACAACAGTCATCTTTCTACGGTTAGTAATATAGTGATGAACCGCCCCGTCAGGAATTTCACTGTCGAGTGATGACGCCGTCAGGCTGTAACCGGTCTAACTTATGAACGGAGAGGCGAGAGGAGACACAAACCGAGAGCAGTTGTGGTAGTGCCCAAACTAAAAAGAAGGAGTGGACGGTTAGGCCGGCACGTAACGACAGAAGACGCCGATTAACGAAGATACGGTACACCGGTAACCGGTAAGACACGGGCAGTTGGGAACATGCTGTGAGCGGGCGGGCACCGGGGGTCATGAAGTACGAGGTCGGCGGCGGAGATAAGCCCGGACGATAAATCGAGGCTAATACCGGGCCCCGGCCCCGGCCACTAATTGCAGTCGAGTCTCCCCCGTGTACCTGGAGTCCTACCTGTAGCCCTCCGCCTCCCTAAATCCCTTTAAGGATTTGGACGACCCTTTCCACCAGATAAATCTCCCCCTCTTCGGATGCCCGTTTTAAATGGACCCGGGGCATGGGACGTGCCCTGGGGCACTTGTGGCACGTCCGAGCTCGCCCTATTCATTGAAATTTACATCGAGGGTTTTACTAACGGCAGTAATGATGGAAGGTTAATTAGGAAAACAAAATCGAAATAGCGAGTTCGGTTAGATTATACAAGCTGCAGGTATAGTTTGATAATATTTTTATGTATAGAACACGTTATATATACTTATGTTCAACATTCAATCGCTTTTACGAAAGACCAACTGGCGACAAAAGATAACAATTAGACATTCCAAACCTTCGCGACCACCAAACACGTATATATTTTAGCCATAAAGTCCATCTAAAACCTTGAGTTCTGAAACTAATCTATATATAACGGTGCTTGTTTAATAAAACAATTAAGTTTAAATATCGCTGTATATTTCACTTCAGTTAGTTCAGGTTTTATCAGGGTCTACCGTTAACTAGGGTAGCAATGTTCCTATAGTTACTTTCAACATGCCTACCACGATTCCCGGTGCTTAAATAGAAATTAACGTATTCCACGATTCATCCTGAAGCCAGAGGACACCATTATTGTAACAGTTGCACAGAGTGCACATCCTTTTTAAGCTTCAATTTTCCGCGCGCTGATTACCGCCTGATTATATATTTGAACTTTTATGGGAACTCTGAACTTTCTGAACGACCCTTATTTGCAGTGCGGATCGAAGACAGGTGCTGGGCTGGCATTTCAAAATGATTGTACCCCGTTTCGTTCCGTTTTTACCGTTCCGTGTAAACGCTATTCCGCCCAGATACCCACGAGAATTTCGCAATCGAATTCATTCATCATTCAAGATATAGGTCGGAGATTATTTTACGAAAATGGTGCTGAATTTCGTTCGGCCTGCGTTATTAATTATAGTAGAAAGTTGTTAACACTGTTCGGGCTCAATTTCATCAAGCTCGGAACGCAAGTTTGGATTTGTTCAAAATTTAACTTATGACAATTGAATATTTAAGCATCCGCTTTGTTAACTGTTATGACAATATCAGTCTGAGTCAACAACAACAGTCGGTGCTAGAACAGAGAATGCTGTCATAACAAAAAAATCTTAAAATACCTCTAACATTTAATACCAATTAAGGTTGATTATTCTGGGATGTTGTTACCTGTTACTGTCAATTTAAATTATCGCCATGATTAAATTATAAGTTGTATGCAGGGGCTATTGGGTTAAAATACAAAGCAATTTCCTAACATCCTTGTTGTGGAACGCTGACGCTCGACGTCCGCTCTTTTCGATATGCTATAATTTCCGAATTCATAATCGTCGAGACAATTTTAATTACCACTCGGTTGGTACAATTGGAAAGCGTGAACGGGAGGGAGGTAACCGGATCTTTCCCATGCATTTAAAACCCGGCGTGTCCATATGCGGTAAACTGGACCTCAGACAGAAACCCCATGTCCACTCGGTCCGGAGGTCAACGACACACCACGGCCAGATTTATGTTAAGAAAAAGGGACAATGAATAATATAAAGGAAGAATTGGGCGTTTATTCGTTTGTATTGGTCAGCGGTGCCTCTGACCGCAGGAAACGAAACACTCGATGAAGGGAGGATACGACAAGGGTGGATAAGACTCTCAAACGACAATATACTGCATTCGGTAATGTTATAAATAACATACATATAAACACGTTTAACGCGGATTTATTACTACGAAAACCAATTAGCATAAATAAAATATCCCATTAGTAAAAACTCATAACTCAAATCGAACTTACGAAAGTTTACATTCTCTCAAATCCAACTTCTAAATAAACTACTCCTCGGAACTTGCTTGGGATTCAACGCCAGGCGGTGGACGAAAATTTTAATGAATTGCAAATTGGATTATATATGTAGAATGTGCCATAGCTATCAGTAGAATATATATTTTTTAAATTTAAGATAGACGCTACAAATTACTACATAGATGACTGAAAAGTAAATCTAAACTATGCATAAAGAATAAATTATTACTGTACAATAAATACTAAACTGAAACCAATCTGAAATACGGACTTGAAAAGTTTGGGGTTCAGTCACAAAGTAAAGCATTAATAAAATTCAAACTATGCAGTCGAAAATACTAACAAAAATAACTAAGCCTCTCGCTACATTCAAAATTTAAAGTCCCTTTTGTCCGTGATGTGCCAGTTAATTTTGTCCGTGAAAGCCAGTTAATTTGTCCTCCGTTATTCTACATTGGCTGCTTGAACACCAATGTCGCTATCGTATTTTTATAGCTGTGGTAACAAAATAGTTAAAAAAATGAAGACGGTCTAAATCACTGCGCCGGAAGATCGTAAACATCGATACCGCATTGAGGTTAATATGCAGGGAGAATAACATTCTTCATTTAACTGCCGGCAATAAAAAAATTAGGACTGCGCGGTCTTCACAACGGGGAAAGTTCCGAGTTTTTTTTTTGTGCGAGGATTCACCCATCGACCCAAAATCCAGACAGTATTCGGCGTTTGTTTTTCATATTTTTCGGGGTTCAAAAACCCCCGTCGTCGGGGACCCTGTTTAGTCTGGGACCCATCTTCACTAAGGACCGCGGTAATGGCCCCATTAGCACTTCCCATCGCGCGCCCCCCCTCAAACACCGCCTCCTTCCGCCCAGATTACCGTATATAACCTTCCTTAAGTATCGTTTCCAGCAGCGGCGTGGTTTACGTTTCCCGTTATTTCTTTTCTCGGGGGACAACCGCCTGGAATGCTCGGCTTTGAAAATACGACTCTGTTCTAAATATTTAGGCGCGGAGCGACACATTATACAGAATTAGTCAGAAGGAACATGTGCGTTATTTATGGTAGTCAGATCCGGTATTGAATTGACTCAGGCATTTAACACATGTTTGTCAAAGAGATGTCTTGCGGTTATTTAGAGAAATACCCGTGAGAGTTCGTAATTACCGCTCATGTCTTTTTCCCCACTCTCAAACTGTATATATTAGTTTATGAGTACGTTTATCATTGCATACATTGCACCGGAAGGAATACACATTTTCGGACAGGGCACTGATTGCATTTAAGCAATGGCCTCAATGAAAATCGTTTGTCTCTAGGCTGTAAAAAAAATTAGTACTCACCCCGAAATAGACCCCTTTCTCCATGAAAAAAAGAACCGCAAAAATCATTCTCTGACTTACCTGAAAAATAAAAAAAAGTCGTTTCAAAAATTGAAAATAACAGGAGAAGAAAAACAGATTTCAATACATTCAAGGTATATAAACTAGTAGTCCATACATATATATCCGACTCTTAGGAATATAATCACTGGTGTAAATCCATATCGTCTACTTCAGCGGTTCCAGCTAGTAATAGTAATTTGAACTATCCATTGGCACACAATATCGTTCAGCAGGTGTAGGGAACGACCTTCGTTATAAAATTAAATAAAAAAATACGATCGTTCCTTTTATATCATTGTCTAGACATAATAGACTTAAGAATAAAAACAAAACAAAACAGAGAACCGACGATAAGTAAGTAGGTGAACTGGAACTAATTTTTTCTTGTCGGTCGCCCACAATCAAGATGGAAACGAGGATGGGCCCAGAAGGAAATTCCAGCGACGGGAGGAAATGCCGGTGAGGAGTGGCAGTGGTTGTGGTTGTGGTAGTGGTAGCAATTAGGAAAGAGCCCGGTCCTTAAAGAGCCAGGACCTTCCTCGCGGGGAATTTTTTCCGGTTTTATACCGGCTCCTCGCCGGCTAAATGACATCACCGCTTCCAAATTACGTCATATAGGCTCAATCCGCGGCTCAAGATGTACGTGGAAACAGGTTGTATACAAGATATATCTTTAGTGTTCTTATATTAAAAATAAGAAACGTAAATTACAACTAGTGTTTATGGCAGCCATCAAAAATCAAAATTATTTGAAGACAACACGGTTATGTACGCAGAGGCAATTGTACGAGCATGCAAATTGCATGATTTTATTAACCGTCATTGAAACCATTATCTAAAATTAATATGTACATGGAATATAGTTACATGCAATAAAAAAAGTTGATTTAATACTGGCATACTGGCCCAGGGGCTTTCTTTATTTATATATACATAGATTTTGACTTAATTATACTTGTTATATGTACAATGATGTTATACTAATAGGGACAGCTATAGTAATAAAACCTGAGAACAAAGTCACTCCAATCGCCAGCACAATCACACACATTCGCTCACGCACTTTGTACTCCACTTGGTTTTACTGCACTGTACACGATACTTCGTGTCGGTGCTCTGTTCACTGGGGCCAGTATACGACCGGTCGTATACCCGCCCGTTAGAACTATAACTCCTTTAATACAATTCACTTGAACTGTCTCAGTCACAGGTTTATTCACTGAAAGACTGTACTTTGGTGTTTGGCTTTTACAAATTCGTCTACGTGGTCGGCCGTGTTCTTGAAGGTGTGTCGAGATAGCAATGCGGAAACATTTATTTTAAAAATGACGCGTGCGGAGTAGGGACGATTTAATGAACCGATTTCTGTGTAGGGTACGTCGGTGTTACGGATTCGGAGTTTGCTCCATATATATTAAATACACCGTGTCACAATTGCTGAACTGCCAGATGGAGGAATTCGGCGAAAATAACTGTCCCCAATAGCGCTGAAATGAACTTACGCAGAACCAGTCTTGCGAAATGATTAACGCACAGCTCGGGGAATTGCATTCCGACGCAAGACAATTAGGATGCGGCGACTGTGGGGCCCGGCCCTTGTGACTGAGGCAAAGAATTTCTCTGGACCCAGGTTCAAGCCTGAGCACAATCATTATGAGCGGACATATACGGCGACTGTCTCACCATTAGTAATACCTAATACATTACCAGCGGTCGACCGCCAAAGGGAATAGTTGTGTACCAGCATAACCGTATTTATCATTCGGGGACTGGCATCTGTGTGCATATGCATACCTGGCCAACAGAGGCAAAGGTCCAGAAACACCGTGGTTTCCGCCCTTATTTTTAAATGAATACATTTATATCGATTTATATATAATTTTAATATTATTTTTACTAACTAAATCGACGATTTAGTGTGCCAACACGTTAACCAAAAGAATAAATCTCACTAAGCTACAATTGCATTAAACTGTCGTATGGACAGTACCATTTTTTAATGACGGATAGAAGGGTTGGTTCCAACGTTTAAAGGGACGAGGAAAAATGAATTATACAGTGACGACGCACTTAAGACTAAAGCGGCCTATCAAGTTTCACGAGGCACGGCTGATACGGTACCAGATAGAAGTAATTAAGCCGGGAAACTCGAGACCACCGTATTAGACGCACCGGGAGTTCGGGGATTAGACGTTAGGGCGCCAACGCGGCACTATAGAGCAGTGTAGGATTCAATTAACTCTAGTACGACGGCCTATTATAATAAAACAGTCGAATCAAACAGTTGCTACTTAACTGTGCAGTACCGTTAACTATTTTACCGACGGAATGCTAATGACTATGGCGAGAGTCGGTCGTGCTATCAGACCGACTGGAAAAAGGCTGATCCCAAGAGTGAAGAGTGATTAAGAACCCTTATCCCAGAAAGTACAATTTTCTTAAGAATAAAGAATTACACAGACTAATCCTCCTTTATAAGCAAACGCTGACTTGATGGAATCGTTTTATTCAGCCAACATGCAGTTAATATACAGAAACGAGGCCAACTTTAATTTTTTTGAAAGATGTTCAAAGCCAATTATCTTTCTATAGAAGTTTATGTTGGTTAAACAGCTACTCTGGGGGCAGTGTTCGAAGGTCATTTTTTACGGATATGTAAAACATTTTGTTGAATTCCCGAGATAATTAGGACCCTGTGTATTAGGATAACTGAGCTAGAGAGACGCTGGCTCCTAATATCCATTGATGGGAAGCTGGCTGGCTTCGTCCGGAGACAGAAGAAATAGTGGCTGTGTCTCTCGGTGGGACGTGGGCAAGCCAAGTCTTGTAAGCCGAAGGTAGTAGCCCGGCGACTACGTGACCAAGAGGAGTTACAAGAAGGGAGGGAGGAGGAGTGTGAGCGAGCCGGCCTTGTGAGGGTCACTGCTCGCTCCCTCCACCACCCTCCCGTCTAGACCTCACCACCAGTCTGTCCACGACAAGTCTACAGACCGCCTCTATTGTCCCATAACACCGAAGGATTCCACTCCGCGAGAGCCCAACTTTACGGAGTCGCGAATTTTACTTGTCGTTAAGATATTGTCCGAACACTACAGGAACCTCTGAAATCTAAACAGTGCGCGTTTCTGGCTGGTTTTACTGTCTGAGGAAAGTACGAATTAATTATGTAATGTGTCTTCGTTATGGATACTTTCCTTCACTTCCGAGTAAATCACCCTCCCACCACACCTTGTCCAGAGATATTGGAACGCTGGGAAAAACCCCTTCCGAGTGCAAATATGCTAATATGTCCGGCGCCAAGAAACCATCAAACCGCACCCTGCATGCCGACCATTAACTATGAAATGTGAACGTTAAAAATGAAGGCTACAAACGAGAATACTGCGCGAGGGCCGACTTCCTGGTGCAAATCCCATTTGTCCTGGCTTCGATTTTTAATATCGATATTGGTTTTAATTGAAATGAATGGGGTTGGTTATTTGCTGGGCTCAACCAAGGCCTAGAAAGGCATTCGCCTGGGGCCACCAAACCTACTCGCCACATGTTCGCGCAATAAACTGTCAAACACAAGAGAACGGAAACTATGGAGTAGAACAATGAACATTTTATAGCCTCTTATATAAATAAGAAATTATATGGATTTATTCAACAAATTTTTAAGTGAACAATTCAATACAAGTGGCTAAATTCATGGCAAGACAGAACAAATATCATAGTACTAATAACAGTAACAGTGCAGGCAGTGTGCTCCGAATTAATTTTTAATAGAATGCTGCTGAAGAGGGTGAGAAGGTATAGCATTTTTTCCAGATTAGCCTAATAAAATTGTGCTAAATACCAGAATATTTAGACCTAATATTCATGCATTTAAATGTAGAAAGGCCCTCTGGCCGGCATACAGGAACTGTCTACGATATCCTGTGTATATTTAATGAAAAATAAAGTATTTTTAATTTGTATAGCACATGTTATGCAGTGTCGTATGATATGATGTATAGCATAAATATTTACTCTATCGCGCAAATATGTACAGTCGTGCTGTCAAAAAGGTAAACATCATTTTCTGAGCTACTTTCCACCCTAGATTCCGGTTAATCGCTCCTCGTTAATGCACAAAATGCGACTCGAAAATAAAATCGTCGGCCAGAAAAACTCAATTACCCGCCTTGATATCCCCCCGGCTGGCAACTCACACAGACGTTACACGGTTAGAAATTGCGCCGTCCCTAGCAGCGGGCAATTATCAAGCAATAATAAAGACCGAGGCAAAAGGAAGTGTGTACTTAAAGCATCCTCCATCTGAAGAAGCCAACAAAAAATGGCGACATTAATGGGCCTTTGAGGATGGAATCAAGGCTCAATGATGAAATAATGAGAAGTGCGTGGAAAAATCTCATTGGCAACTGGATATCTTTTTTCATGGATCTACCTTAATGCCGGCAGTACCTAGTCGCTTCATGAATCCTTTTTCTGGAATCTGTAATTTCTCTCAGTTCGCAAAAAGAAATTCCTATTAAAGCTTTGTTTATCAATATAATTTTCCCCTGCTTCAAGTCATGGAAATAACTTCCATTTGAAAACGAATATATTCAGTTAACATTTATTGATTTATTTATCCTTCCATTGTATACCGTCATTTGCTTATTTGCTTGAAAAACGAAAATATAACGAATTACATAAAGTACCTTCAAAAAGTAAACTCTGAGAAAATTGTAAACAAGAGTACTGAAGAACGCGTCGAAATTGCCACTTACATAGAGTGAGGTGTAACAATTAAATGGGAACTAGGCGTCATTTTAGTTGGATGGCAGATCTTTCAAATCACAGAAGAGTTATTACTTAATAGCTTGTTTAAAATGCAATATAATTAGGCCTACTATATAAAACATTTCACGGAGCGACATATAACAACGTCAGAAGGACAAATGTTCCGTTCATCATTTTTGAAATAATTTATGCGCATATGCATGAGCTCCGGAATATTGCAACATGTGCCCCATCGCGGTTCTGCTCTAGCTTCCCCCGCTTATTTTATTCCGGTTCTACTTTTCCGTTTACTGAAATACTGTCAAAACTACACAGCACTAAAACTAAAAACATATGTATGCGGTTACTGGTAATTGCAACCGTATAAAATATACAAGAAAAGAGAAAAATTCCGCGGCACCACACGGCTGGAAAGTTGCCAACTCAGACCGCAAGTCCCAGGCAAGGAAATTGCCAAAAAAAATATCCGGCTGAATTAGAAAATGTTTGAATATTTAAAGACTTCGTTGCAAACTTATTTTATAATTAAAAAAGTACGGTCTACTTTGTAGAAGACACTGGCACACTGAAAGACCAATGAAGTAGACACTAAAATTTAAATATATGGTTAGCGACGAGGTAACTTACATTAACAGAGTCTACTACTTTGAACTTATTCAATTAAACACAACTCTAATGAGTACCCTTGAGTTTGTTGGTTCACCCTTTTAAACAGTTCAAATTTCTGGAGCCAATTACACCTTACCCCTACGGTAGTCTCTCACTCGCACCTCGCTAAGAGAGCGGTGTCCTTGTATCTGCACATATGACAGGAAGTATATCCAGGTTCAGGGACATACAACCGAACTGAAATATTTCTCAAGGAAAATTAAATTGATTTATTGATAGAAAATATTTAAAAATTTAAAAAAAATTAAATATAACATTGTGGGAAACAGAAAACGGAACGCAGGAATGATTTTTATACGAAATTGAATTCTTCGACATTATTCTTTATCCCGATTTGAAATTACGTCAAAAAGACACAACTAGACCTTGTGTATGTATACAGGTGCCATTACCCGGTACCACTGGAGCGCTGCCAACTTGGGTGCAAGGAAGTTGCCCAAGAAAGGATCCCGCTGAGTTTAAAAGGGGTTTACAGAATTTTAAAGCGCCAATTGGCATTTCTCGGCCGTCGTTTCCCCTCGCGGACTTTACCAGGTTGAACAAAACCTTTTCTTTTTCCCCGGGCATTTTTATTTACAACAGGATGATCCCCCGGGACGAAAGCGAAGGCCGGCCGGTCGGACCTGTCGGACCGCATTTCCTTTTATTCGCCGCCGGCCTCCGATATCGTGGATCTGTGATCGGGCTCGCTTTTTAAACGCCGGCATTTCTCCCGCCGGCAAAGACCGGACACCGGAGATATTTCTCGCCGTTTAATGTCTCATTTTTCCGGCCCTGGGGAGACGCGAGTAGGGGCCACGAGCTGTACATTTAGCAAGATGCGCCTTGTCGGAAATTTTAAGAACTTTTTTGTTGTCCTTAAATAGCCCAATTAAGCTGCTAAGGTCTGTAATGCCGTGTTTCATTATTAGTTACGAGATTTATAATGAGGAAAATTTTTCACTAACACATTCCTCATCACCACTCCATATAAAACTGAGACATTACATCGTCCGAATATTGCTTGTTGCGTAATATTAATTTTTCTTATTTTACTAAGTATAAGTTTGTTTTCTGTATGACTGGTACATGCAGCCATGTCAGATTTTCTAACGTGCCACGTCCCAAGCGCGTGACGTAGTTTTTTCCTCGAAATATGTAGGTTATAAGCGATAGTAACAGCTGTCAAACTTTGAACAGATGTTTACTGATAAGAGTAAATCAAATATGCACGATTAAACCTCGTTAACAGTACTTCACATAGTACTAATACTCAGCCCACTGCGTTTATATCCCTATAAAATAACTTTGGCCGAGCAATAAAGGTCGTTCTAACACAGAAAATTCGAGAGTAGTGAACTTTATGTAATACAATCTCATTTATATACAGCAACTCTTTATGCATTCAATATACCTGTGTTCGTAAAACGACGTGGGCAAAACTGTAATGACGAACCATATGTGAGGTTCGTAGAGTTAATCCTGCCATAACTCTCTAGGTTATGAATATATAATAAATAATAAATAATTTAATGTTGCGTACAATGAAAATCACCATTCAATTATTTATTTATTTTGTATTAATCTATTCAAAAATAACTGTTTTTTTGGTGATCATAACATTTTCGGTTGACCTAACCGCCATAACCAGACCGATCCGCCTCATTTTTTAGGGAAATCACCGCGGATTTCACCAGTACTATTTCTGAGAAGAGTCAAAGCGCGTTATATCCTTTTCAAGCGCTATTTGCACAAAATGGAATGCGGAATGTTTTGGACGCTGTTTGCCCACCCGCGTGCCTACGTGCCCAAACTCAGGACACGGTCATTTCGACTCGTGCACAATTATGTAGACAAAAATGTTCGAACAAAGATTTTCTTTTATCTTTCAGTTTAGTAACAGAAATATGGTAAAGTTTACTGAGCCGGTTTATTGCGAGTACTGTCTAGCTTAGGACCAAACAGGCGAATGGAGGATCAAATTACCCACATTCAGGATGAGCACAGAATAAATATTAAATCGGCGTGACGTTATAAGTTCACATTCTGAACTATGTTATACACCATTAACATAAATTTAAACTTCTAAAGTTGAAGGAATTAATTTAAAGATATATACTAGACACTGGATATTTCCGAACTCAACCTGAGTTAAACCAAGCCCTCCTCCACCACCGTGAATATTAGTATTCAATCGGTTACGGTTCTGAATTATGAAACAACTACAGGATAGTTTAGCCAACTTTAATGTATATAAATTCGGATCGGCAAATAATTCAGCCAAAATTGAAGTGTCCGCGTAAAAATAACGTACAAAAAGAATTTACAAATCACGAATGAGCGATCGTCAGGAATGACAAACAAACATAGAAAAGGCGGACGGGAAGGGGCCAACTTTAGATTTGTCAGCGAAAAAACTCGGGACCCCCGCCCTCCGAACAGACGGAGCAGAAAGGACTCCGCCGGAAAATCGGAAAAAGGCCCTGGAATTCGAGCCGATCTCGTGAAAACCGAAAGAAAATCGTTTGTGGGCTACACCCCACAAAGAGAGAGAGAGAGAGAGAGTGAGTGGAGGGAGACAGGGAGGAGAGAGATTCTATTCCGTCCGATGTGGCACAATTCTATATCTGATGGAAGGGCGAGAGGTTGTGGCGACAATACTCCTGTCCCAGCGCCCAGTTTCTTATTCTCAAACTCTTCCCTTTTCAGTCTTCCTTTTTCTTTTTCCAGTGAGACAACTGAAATCTTATGATTACGCTCAGGTTTGAGCGTGATCTTTCGATGGATTTAAATTTGCAAACTGACGAAAGACAGTCGTGTTTACAAGGACCTGTAACACCGGTGACATCCCATCGATTACTCCACATTGCTACCCTTTGTATATGGGCATATCGCCATTCGTATTTTCTCACCAAGGACTATCAAACCCCATAAGGAGGTTAGGGACATTCTGAGTCCTGCACTTCGCAGGAGTGCATCATTTGATTCCTGAATATATACATATTTTTGTGTTCGTCCTCTCGTCTGGGTATCAGAAGAAGTTCTCAAACTGGCGACTGGCCAATTAAAATTTAGGTCCGAACTATTTTGTTTCCATCCTCATTTTCTTCTACATTCGGCCGAACCCTCAGAGGATGATCTTTAGGAGGGTCGGACCGGGTCACGTATACCTCATTAACGCGGTCGACGTGCAACCGACGCGCACAGCGGTCCGTTCGGGATGCGGCGGCCGGCCTCGAAATGTTTCGAAATTCAGCCCCGAGGCGATAGTTCGCACGAAAAAAACGGCTCGAGTAAATATGAAGAGCGTTGCCTACACGGCAATTATCCTGGGGGTTACAAGTTACTTTCAACTCGGGGTCCGACATTCTGAGATACCTTCACTCCCGGCATGATAGACTAACGTCTCAATACGAAGCCTAAAACTAATTTTGAATGAGTATATTCGTACTGTCGGGACACTTTGAACTGAACTCAGAATATTAAAGTGCCATAAATTTATAGGGGATCACTGCCAAGTTAGAAGAATTCAATTAAGGCGGCTCTCTGGCCTACATATTTTACCGGAACGTCCACAACAAATTTTGAGACGGTAGCTCTCCTCTTTATCGGATTGTAGTTCTTTCTTGGTCATACAAAGTGGTTTATATCGACCAAGAATGCGACGGAGAAAGTAAACAGCCCTGAGGGCCAATGTTAATCTCACCGGGCCAGCGTATCAAGAGCCCAAGCCCCGGCCATAAAACATCAAGTCGCCACCAACTTCTTAATAGTTGTCTCAACCTAGAATAAAGAACCTGTTTGAACAAGCAGTATCCTGCGAAGCGTGTCCTCCCTGTACACTCCTTTTTCTATTATTAGCCCGTTATGACTTGAAAATGTAGTTATTTAGTCACCATTAAGAACGTGTTTAGCCACAAAACACGAACAAATACATACAAAGTACAAGTATAAATACTTTATTCAGGATGTCCTAATATTGGTGGAACTGAATTTATTTCCTCAGCCCCAACAAACATGAGAAATTCTTTCGCACCAATCCCCTCGAGACATTTGAAGCATTTAATTTAAAAAGAACTATTAAACAGTTTCAACCGGGGGACATAATGATGCCTGCTTAAGATCCGTGAGGGGACTAACACTTGGTTAAATTACAGAGCACCGTCGAACAATGGGCAATTTGAGAGGCAGCTAACTAACATTGACGCCTAGTCAAATTGACTCCCTCCAGGTTGCATGAATATTGATCGGGAGTTCCAAGTTAAATCGATCGATTTGCATAACCGTTCGTATCGGAGCGTCTGGAAGTGGTCTGGATAACAAGATAACAACTGCGCGGACCTTCTCGAACACCAACAGGAACAAAATCCGAAAACAAAGACGCCAAAACCTCTAAGGAATAATAATATTCGTTATATTGTTTTTTATTCTTATTCGAAAGAAAATAATGCAGAGATGCCATTGGGACTACTGTAAATTTATATTAAACATTAATGAAACAAAAAAAGAGCTAAGCTAAAACAAGTAGACATGACATGCAATGTCACGTCTATGCCTTATTGATTTTTCAATTTTCGTTTCGTAAATTTTTAAGCGGTAATACGATACAAGTGCAGTTTTATAAAATCGTAAATGTTGCCAAATGCAAGGTCCAAATTGGGACCGCTTCGTCTCCAGTGTTCTCTTTTCCAGCCTTCACAACGGCTCGGTCGCAAAATCAATTAGCATATTTAAGTTAAATTCCCGTTCGATAAGTGAAAGCCTTAAGCCAACGGAAAGGATACGTCTTTAAAAATGACAGAATCTGGACAACTCACGTGAAAGAAACAGAAAATACATTAATTAAAAAAAAACTGAGGCGAAACAGGTTTCATTTCCATAACCCAATTCAACCAGACGACAGGATCGCTCGTTATGCATGATGAGTAAGAACAAACCTGAGAGTTACATAAGGCACCGGAGTTGGCGTGCAATTTCATTAAAACCTATAACAGCATATTTTTTAAAAATAAATAACGATTACGAGACCGACTGTATTTATTAGTTGAATATATTTATGTACTTTATTTGCGTTGAACTCATTTACATGTAATTACGGGGTTCGGGGCATGAACACCAATTGGGAGTCGTCGATCTCGTAGGCGGTCGGAATATATATAATCTATGCAATAGACACACACCGGCCCTCTGCTCAGTTTCGCAACAAATGCAGCCGCCGTCCAGCGTAGACATTGTTCGAAATGCAATTTAAATAATCACAATAATTCACCTCTGGATGTGGCAGAAATAATTGAATTTTTTTTTCAAACCTGAGGGTGAATTTAAGCATTGGACAGGGCAGGGGTGCTAAGGGTGTCGCAACTTGACTACCGGAAAACGTAATCACAGCTTGTCAATAATTATACGTGGGAGAGAGAGAGAGAGAGAGAGAGAGAGAGAGAGAGAGAGAGAGAGAGAGAGAGAGAGAGAGAGAGAGAGAGAGAGAGAGAGAGAGAGAGAGAGATCTGACTGCCACTGCTCTTGCTTAATGTTATTAAGCGAACTCGATATTTACTCGAGCAAAAGTATCAACGACCCGGACCGCTGAAACAACGTTCAATTCACACCTCGCAGAAGCGTTCTCAGTTTATTTTTTTCAGCCACTTCAAGAGTCGTATTTTAATTTGACTTCTACAGGAAGACAACTAAGATTCCTCAATTAAGATTCACATACATAAAACGGAAATTACCTCGCTGAAATTGAATCCCTTTGTAACAGAAATAAGTCGAAATAAGACCTGGTTAAGGCGTTAATATTTTACATACAATATCTTTTATAACAGGGGCAAACTTTTTATATGTACTTATATACAACAAAGGATATAAAAACGGTGATATTATGGGGCACTTATACGTAATGAAACATTTTATATCAAGAATATATTAATATAAACTTCGTCAGATGCGTTGTATGTATCAACTGGATACGTGAAGAAAATAATACTTTGTCAATTTACATGAAATTTCCCAATAAATAAATTTGGTGAAATAGAAAATTTGTCTCTGAAATAATATCCCTACAATCATTAAAGTCCACAAAGTAGTAGTAGTGCTTCCTTTAAGTAGTTACGAGCGATATTTTTTTTGTGCTAGGAAAAATCATGGCAGTATAATTTTTTTCGGTTTCTCGCTAACGTCATCATTCTATCAATAATATGGCCGACATGGCACATGAAGTATCCGGTCTGGACAGGTAATTGGAGACAATTTACCACAATCTACTTTGATTCAACTACCTCTATTAAAAGGATACTGATAATGCAGTACATAAATATTATCTATTTTATTATGCCTCTTGTAAAGATGGACTGTTCTTTATACAATACAGAATCAGGTCTTAAATCCCTTTCAATCAGTTCTAATCTATCCCTGTGGGGAGCCCTTAGGGCTGTCAGGGGGTGATAGAGGCCAAGTGAGGTCCACCAATTAATTCTATCCCCTCAGGAGGAAAGGGTGAGCGGTCTATACCCCCTGGAAATGAATCTCATTTATGTCGCGACTTACGACGGCCGTGGGTACCGTAGGGAAATTTTACAAGCCGTTCCTACATGGGGCAAAGTAAATGACCGAAACAGAGAAGTTTTATGTTTGGTCACTACCAGGCACTATTATTTCCAGTGCCCTGGTTCAACATCTCCATTAATATATTAAACACAAAAAGTGCTAATTGGTACAAAGGAGTTACAGAAATATGTGCTACTTAAACATAGATTCACTTTTACACCGATGAGCACAATTCAAAATGGTGGAACTATTCTGTACCCAGACCAACTCCGTAGGAAGGGGTTTTTTCCAGTAGGTAGGGTGGTTTACTCGGAAAAGAGGAAATGTATAAGTGCAGCCTTCACGTTTAACGTTCACATAGTTAATAGTTGGCATGCTGGGTGGGGTTTGATGGCTTCCTGGCGCCGGAAATATTGTTTACCACAGAAGATTCACAGGAAGCGTTTTTCTTCCCGGCGATCCGCTCTCTGCTGACAATACTTCCGCGTGGAGATACCAAATGCAAGAAAGATGCCACGATGGAAAGGAAAAAAGTTAGTTCAAATCAATTACTAGGAGGTGGCTCGTTGCAAACTCGGACCAGACGCCAGGTAGTATTGAAAGCAAAACATTCGTCACCAAGAGGTATGCATTTTTTAGAAAAAACTGAATCGTAAACTATGTACGGAATTAATGCATAATTACGAATAGAAATTGATTATTTCTCCAGTAAATGAGGTGGCCTGGAGACGTCGCCGGTGGCCAGTTAAAAACACGGAGGGAAAGAGGCCGAGAGGATCTGATCGGGGAATCAAAAATAAACGGGAGCGGCCGAGAAACAAAAGGCCCACCGGGACGGACGGGTTCCGACTTATCGGGACCCTTTCATCTCCTATACATCCTCGTTAATGTGATTTCCCCGTCTCCGGGACGCCCGCCCAATATCCAGGACTATTGGCAACGTTTATTGGAAGGGCCAACCAACCACCCCCCCCCACCTCCGGCCCGCTATATTATTGCATTCCGATTTTTCAATATTGGATCCGCCAAACGAAGTCATTACGCCGGCCCCTGGGCTCGGCGCCAATCGAAATATTGCCGCATTCCGATCTTCGTTACCGTCGAATCGAAACAAAGGGAATTGAACGAGAGGAAAATTCGAAATTTAATGACTAATCAGTGCCCAACCTTCCGCCAATATTAATACCTACCAATTTCATAAAACGCATACCACGAATTCACGCATGCATTTTATTTGGATTTATCTGCAATTTTTCAGAAATTGCACGTAAACCGAACAAAATGAGAAACACCTCGTAAATGGATGTGGCAACCATCGGTATTGTATTTCGAAGAAAATAAAATCGTTACGATTTATTGGGTATTCTTCCAATACGTGCTCTACCGGGCAATATGTGATCTGCCATCTTATGACGGAGACCTACCAGTCAGTCTTACAGTCGACCAGGATTAATAGACAAACGGATACATTTATTTATCTATTATATATTTAACAATATGTCAGAGAAAATATTGAAATGAATATATATCGGTACAGCTCATACTGGAAGAGCACCAGATGTAAGATGATGTTCCTCACGTACTTTAACCATTGTTCTTCACTGCATTGTTGTATACAGGGTTATGTTTGTGTCCTGTGCTTTTAATAATGTTTCTCCGCTCTTCAAATCGTTAACGAACTATAAGTTATATAATGGAGTTACCCGAGGGGTATTCCGGGGATCCCAGTCCCTCATTATCTCTTTTAGTATAAATATATAAAGTTGAAAGTGCGGCAAAGTTGGAGGCTCGAACGTACTGAATGCGGTCCCGAGTAAGATCCAATATTCGAGTTGTCTTATTTCTTCAAAGAGGGCCCGGGGTGGGTCTGATGAAAGGTAAACACATGGCGTTAAGTGGAAGAGAGGCGCCTGAGTGTAAAACGATCCGGCACAGTCCCGCTTTCTATTCCCGAACGGTCTCATCTTCCATCTACGATAAACACGCGACTCATTCCCATACTCGGCGAACTCTTATTTATTTATAACTCCATTTACTGCTAGACTACGGTTCGATCGTCCATTGAAGTAAAGGCCTAATTGCGCTAGAACGGTAACGTTGCTGACGGGATTTTGCGACAGCAGAACTCTACTGGTGACGAGCCGAAACCGGTCTACTTATATTCAAATAAGAGAGTGTGGCCGCGGAAGACGCGGACCACCGAACGTTACATTCATCACGATTTGTGTTTCCTGTCGCGCCGTTACAGCCCTCGTGGATGCGTAAACACCGCACTGTCAACAACACACATCGTTTGGGATTCTGAACAGTGTTTACCAATTAGTCCGGGGAACTTACAGTAGGGTTAACATCGATATCGATACCGACACGATACCGAAGTTCAAACTGTTCTAGATAACGGACCGCCACGGGAGATCACAGCTAACAGTATTTATAATGCCTTTCACATCAACATTTAATGTTTAATCGAAATTCAAACCAGGGAAATTTACGTTTTTAGCAAAATGCCCCCTTAAAATTGGCACTCCGTCAGGAGGGTATGATATATGATTTTTGCAATCGATCATTAATCCGCAGGCGGAATTTATTCTTTTCCAGTACTAAAAAAAAATTTAGAAACTAAATTCTAAAATATTCATGACGTCCCACACGAAACACGGGATGATGTGACCGACACGTCAGTACACACAGAAGGACAGTTAATAACACTTATAGGTTGTGTACTGTCAGTAACGGTAGCTCTCTCCCCCTCACTCTCACTCTCTCTCTCTCTCTCTCTCTCTCTCTCGACAGCCAACCCTGTGAGTGAATTACACCCAATCGGATCCGGTTCGATGTATAATTTGAACGATTTTACACCTGTCGCATAACCAAACAGTCGAATACTATTAACCTGGATTTCTCGGCCAATTGATCTCTCGGGTTCGCCCGTGTACTGAACACGGCGCTGAAATATGCTTCGAAAATTCGGCAATGACGAGATAGACCGCAGACGACCAGTTAATAAATCTCCTGAAAAAGCATTATAATACAGTGTGCCGGCATCGAAAAAAATAAAAATTTATTTCCCCAGCCTTAATGTAAGCGGAAATGGTTTTTCGATTAGTTGCGCACAAATGCGCATCTGTCAGTGTCCGACTACGGGGTTCCGCTAATTATCCAATTGCATAAATAATCACTAGAATTCGGTATGGCCACGGAACCCGACATGATAAACACGTAAAACATTGGTAATTACTTATTTGAATTAAGTATGTCTTGAATTCAACACCCAAAAAATCATTCATAATTTCTACGGATAGTAAAATTATAAATAACTATTATAGAATATATCATAGAATATAGAAGATATTGATAAGTTGAACGCATACTGGAAGAGTACCCAATGAATATCGAGTTCATAACGTTTTTATTTTCATTCAAATACAAACAATTTCATACAAAAACGTAATAATAGAATAAAAACTCTTCATATATTTTTATACATGGAGCTGAAGTAATATTTTTAATGTTGAGAAAAAATACTTAAAACATATGAAACTGTGTAACATATTAATCAACCCAATGTTCCAAAATTGGTTATGATCGATTAAAACGTGGTTAGTAAAGTGATTTTGTATTTATCTGGCGTCAAGAACATTATAAGTATCTCCTACATCCTAATATTAAATTTCCAAATACTACATTACATAGATTGGGGTTAACGCTCCCGCGTGGAGCAGGCAGTAAGTCGGCCCACTCTACAGTACGCCCCTGAAGCCTCTCCTTCCATTACACAGATAAGCCCCCACAATAAACCAATTAAATATAATTTGTTCGATTACAAATAAATCACGGTCATTATATCCGGCGATGACTCCTCGCCCTAATAATAATAATGCCCAATCCGCCCCCCAAATTAGTACAACCCGAAGCCGCCCCAGGATATAAGTTTGGTCGTGCCCAATTACGAAACGATAATTTTAATGTATTAGAAGCCCCAATTTATTTTCTCCCAGAGGATCGGATCCATTGTAGAGTGCCCAACCTCTATTTATTCAATGGGCAGTAAATCATAGATGAAGCCGAGGGATAACCGAAATATGTCAGAGCGCCCGAAACTATCGGGATTAGCAAACCTAATCGATTCCTCCGATCATTCCTCCGGAATATTTCGAATTTCCCATTTCAAAATGACGAGAATTTGATTTGATTCCCACCGGCGTCACACTTTTCCGTTAACTGCAAATTTGAGTAACGCAATTATACCCTTAATTTCAATGTTTGCGAGGTTATAATTTCTATTGTAATGAAAAAACCTCGCATCAAATAGGTTTAGGCCTACCTCGCTTCACAGCATAAAACGAATATGATAAAAATGGATACAATTCATGCGAATAAAAGATATTCTCAAAACAAGACTTATTTTTTGAATCTACAGAAATTTCGGGTATTAACTCTTTAGATTAATTTATTTTATATTCAATAAGAATATTCTTCTTCAACTTGCAAAAAGCAAAAGTTTGCCCAGCACCTACACCAGATTTCAGTTAGTAATTATGCAGAGTTGACGGAAACAAAGCAAAAGGACAAAAGTTTTTTTTTTGTAGAGGGAAAAACATTTTTTTCAATTACGTTTAAACACCATCTCGCTTTAAACATGATATCGACCAACTCAGAAAAGAGTGGGGCCAAAATAAATCAGCAGTTTACAGAAGATCAAAGACCAGGCGGGTCGAGAAAATGTAATATTTGAGATGCATGAATGGGGACGGGGCTATGAGAAAATGCCGCGGGGCAGAAACGCCGTGAAATCTCATTTCCTCTTTTCCAGGAGAGGATACCGACATCTCCCCCGGTACAGTCGGAGACTTTTAATCTTAGTTTTAACAGGAAATTGTGAATTTGCAACCGGCACCTGTCCAAGGTGCGACTCATCCCGCCGGATATGACGACGACGGGCCGGGGGGTGGAGGAATTTACATTTTAATTTCCGTGTTAAATTTTTCCCGGCCCATGGCACTGCTTGAAATAAACTATTCGGTCGGATTAGACGCGAAACGAGCGCGCAGAATTTCAATATAAAGCGCGACGTGGGCGATTTTACACTTCGCACCTGACATCTTACCGCGAGCGGTCCCGAAACGTGGTTTGCCGACTAATGATCCCACTGTGAGCAATGGAACCGGTTTGCAAATTATTTCGTGAACCTGACAGAAAAGAACATACTTCAACATTCTATTTTTGAATTTTTCATGAGTCCACCACCGGTATATACAAAGGATAATAACGTAAGGATGTGTAAAGGATAATACAAGTAGTGTAACGCCTATACAGTTACTTGATTCTCCTTCTGATTGGCATGTTTGAAAAGGTTTTGCTCTAAAAACTGCCTGGGGTAACGCCTATATACGTGTGCCTCGAAAGTTCTAAAAATGTTTAATTTGTTACGATTTATCTAAACTGAAAATAACATCGATCGATGTTTTACTACTTCAGGAAGAATCGAATTAGTACCCGGTACTAAACCCTACTACTGGATACTTTATTCTTTATAAATACATAATCATTCTCTGCTAGTAGATATAATATTTCAGACAGTTTAATAGGTAGCTATGGAGAAAAATCCTTCTGTGTTTCAGTATATTGTTGAGGTATTATGGAAATTAGTTTCGGCGCCTAATTAAATACAAATATTTGGATAAACATTATGTAATATATTACACTTATCAGTGCCATTCGATAGAAAACGTTTTTACTCTTTAATAATGAGCCCGCACTGAATGAAAATAATGAAGAAATCTCTGTGGGAAAAACAAGATGCAAATTAAAACCAACAAAAATAAGAAAAAGCGGTGAGGCCGGGAAGTCGAAGGGATATTAAATCTGGGACTGGATCTCCGAGCCCAAATTGGCTAATGCAAATGTTTTCGTTTTTTTTCTCTTCGGTTCGAGACGACTAAGGAACCAAGATATCTGGTAGCTGCAGAGTAAAACGGGGCAGGAGGCGGAATTGGATATTAGAATTCCGTAGCTGTCTGCAGCCGTATTAATTTTAATGGCCCCTATTTAATTGCTCCGCCCGACGAATTCAGTCTAATCTCCAGTGGCGTCCGTTTAATCCCCAGAAATTGAACCAACAGTATTAGCCTTGATAAAGGGCGGGCACATTCCTATCAGCTTCGTAGATTAACTAATAACCGTGCGAAAGTAAACTCTATTTGGTGTAATTTGTGTTTTCCCCCCAGACTGTTTTCAGTTAAGGTTTCTATGATCTCAGACAAATATATACCCTCTTTATTATTTCATTCCGATGCTGATCAGCTGTCAACTGTGTCAAAGTGGGCAAAAAACAACAGGTAGGATACGTACGGCGAAGGGCATCATGGAACGTGAAAAATGAATAGTTGCCAGGCGATAGCCGTTCGCTATTCAATTACGTGCGCGCTTGGAACGGGGCGTCTGATTTAAACTCCTACTCAGAAATATAAATTTCCATTAGCAGCCGTGAGCCCTTCGTACACAGCGGAGATACAACATTTTGAATTGCTTACGAGTCAAAGAAAATTGGCTCCGGGCGCCAATTATGTTTTGTTTTACTACAACTTCTGCCAGTCGGACCGGCACTTAAAAGGCGTGTAACGACCGCAATTCCTCTCCTTCTCTCCGCTGAATAAATAACAGCGAGTAATAACTAAATATTTTCATAAATATTGTGTTCAACGGGAGCAATTGCATTACCTGACCCGACGAAATGTAGCAATTTAATAAATATTTAAGAATGACATGTTCATTAATATACTGAAAAGTGGCCAATGTGGAGGTATTATTATATCCACTATACTTAACCCCCCTTTCGATCATCAATAAGTAAGTGTATACGTCTGATTAATAGTGGATGACCCACCAGAGACATAAGTTGGAATTAAATATGTTTATGACTCTATAAAACTGTGTTACAGATAATTTGACATTTTTTAGGTAAAAAAACTAAACTCGTGCATTGCCACCGAAATAGCAATTAGTTCATCAGTAAATTAGTATCTTTTACAGACGCCGAAACAGATCTTTCTTAGAACTAAATCGACGAGTGGATAGCAAATACGCACAAAATGACTCTTCGGGAGCACAGTCCTAAATGATATTTTAAACCACTATCTCAATTATTATTTAAATTACACTTCCTCGCAAACCCCAAATTGGCTGCACCGAACTCGAGCACTAAAGAGCCGGAAGCCGTTCGAGGGGTAACGCCCACTCGGGGGGGCCTCGCAATTATAAGTCTAAGCCCCGGGTCCAATTTATAGGTGGGGCCCAGCCCAACAACTAATTATTATACGGGACGCTCGGCCTATTAATGTTTTCGCGTTTAATATAAATAGACGCCGATATAATTGTCGTGTAATGAGAGTGTTCCTCGGACGCCCCGTATTAACACCTAGGTTGAGGTGCCCCGATCGTCGGCTGAGATCTCGGCTCCGGTGGCGACGACGTCGGCTCTAATAATCACGCCTTGGCGGACACACAATCTTTATCCCAACACAATTTTATGTTTCTCCTCTTTACACGCCTTCATAACGCGGGATAAGAATAATAATTTCCTATTCTCCCGATTCGTATCGTTCAAATTATCAATTTGAATAAGGCTTTATACGTATAAAATTTTTCTAATAAGCATAGTGGAGTAAGTGAGGTCCACTTTATTAATCGTATGAAAATCCAGTCCGCTATCGAAGAATCAAATTCGTTTAAGTCGCATTCCTTTACCCACTGAGATATGATGGCAATAGGACCTCAGGCCGTATTATCTGAACATTTAGTCGATTGGCACTGTTTGTCCATAACTGTATTATTTCTCGATTTATTTTGTGTTAAATAAATTTAATTCTATTAAGACATTGTATCCGTTTAGCCTCTACTTTAGGCTATAAGAACTGCATTAATTATTCAGGGAACACTCCGCTAAAATGGGCCAAGAACCCCGTCTACTTAACCATACATTGTGCCAAAGTGGGGTCGCCTTCCGCACAGTCCCAAGGAAAATAAATCGAATAAACTTGATTTTTTGAACTCCCGATCTCCTCAAGTAGGGAGAAACAATTAAATTCGATACCGGAGGCCAATTACTACCGGGCAATTTTCCTCCCAATTATCTTCGGAATCAACCGCTAATTGCGGTGCCCGCGTAATTTCACGCCGGTAAATTACAAAACCAAACAGCCGAGAGATTTATAACTCCGATTACTTACGGGTAGTTCGGAGAGGCCGAAGGCTTCAGACCGAACTTTAGGTTCGGTCCTTTCGGAACCCGGCCAATTTTGGTACGAAAGTGACCGGAGGAAGTGAAAAAATCAAAACCTCCACCAATTGTACTTGGAGTCGGCCACGTATAATTTCGTAAATCTGTAATTCGGCTTTCTAACCTCACCAGACCAGCAGCATAGAGTACCGGAAAAAATGATTCAAACACCGTTCATAAATAAACAGGACAAATACGCTCTGCGCCCCTTTCCTTCTAAACATGAAGTTAACTCAGTTGTGAGTGACTTTGAAACCTGAGCTATTTCTCTTGAAACAGCACCAAATTTTTTGACCGAACCGGTCAAATTTGGCACGAAACCGAACGAATCCAGCAACCGTGCCGTGAGAATTTCGGGCTTTCTCCAAGAGCCCGTTCTCGATTTACGATACCTAGAAAATCAAAGCCTCCCGCCCAATTGTTCTTGGGGCCCACTACGTATAATTTCCTGAATCAGTGATTCGGCGCTCTCGCGTCATTCCGACGATACGGAATGTTAGCTACGTTGTGCAAGACAGTCCCGTTGCTCAACAGTTGATGGTTTATACATAAATTACACGTGTTGACGACATCTTTATTATATTTAACCTCCCATTTCCGGTCATTTTCGATTCGTTACGGGTATTTATAACGTAACTGGGGAGAGATTGAGAGAAAGTCAAGCTGGAGTTTTTTTATTCATATTGTACAATCGCTTATCTTTTTATGTTTAATGGTATATTATCTATTATAAATGTCCTTCAAACTGTATGCGAGGTATGCCACCCAAATCGGTTACTATTGGCAATAACTTAATTAAATTTTAATTAAAATTAAAAAGTAAATAACAAAGGGTTAATCTAACCGCTTGTAATAAACATAGAAAGTTATTCATCCCCTAGGTAATTTGGAACATACTGCCTACAGTAAGTAATTTTTTTATAGTAGAGGAAAGGCACATCGTACTGAGAACATTAAATTCAGTGCCAATTTATAAATGTGGACGATCAATTCACATGTTATTTCCATTTTTCAGTTCGGATAATAAATTCGTCCTTAAAATGAACAAATTATTTTGCCAGAATCAAAATCGTAGACAAATCTCGATACCCAGACGATCCATTATTTATTATGTCCTACTAATGAACTACTAATTAACTTTTTTATAACACAACATAATTCGTTATATTATCTCTTATAGTATTTCTTATACAAACAGTTTCATTACATATATAATTTTATAAGTTGTTCGCGATACTTTTTGACACATTTATTCGTCATACATTACAAAGTCGTTCCGACTACCAGAACTGCCTCGCGCTTAAAAAGTACCGACAAACGGCCTCGTGTATAGAAATCAAATGTCCCTAACCGTCATTGGACCTTGTTCGTATAAATAAAAAAGGCAGTAAATTAAGAGACGGAAATGTTACAACCCCGACGTTAAGCGGGAGTTACTTCACATTCGGGTGGGGACTTATCCCTCGTTAACCCAATTTCCCTGCCGCAAGTCCGACAGTACAGGACGACAGCCGTGTCGCTCGTTACTGGGGCCGCTAATGGGGGCGGGGATTACTCCACCCGGCGTGTAATTCCGCCAGGGGAAGGATCAAATAAAGAGTTACGACCCCACGACGTTCGGAAATAAATTCCCAACAAATAACCCGAGACACGGAGGAAGAGGGCCCAGCGGTTAATTAGTCGCTCGAAAACTCCGAAAGAAAAAAAAACCCGACCGATAATTAATTAAACCGGAGATTTATATACTTCAGACATTTTGACTTTTTTGCGCGCGCACAAAGGAAAAGAAGGTTGACGAGACATAAATTAGCGGCCGAGTACGCCTATAATTAGGGCAGGCTAGCCTCCTCCGCAAGGAGGCCGGCAGCCGACTTAATAACTACCGGACGACGCGAAAGAAAAGCGGGCCGCCGATAAAAGGAGGAACGGGGAAGAAGAATTAGAAAACAGAGTGGGGAAAAAAAGAAACATAAAACTTATCTCCAGAAAAGAGGAAAGGACGAAGATGGGCGCGGTCCCCTCCTAGAGGTTCAACGACCCTAGGTCCTAGCCCGCTGGAATCACCTCCGCTGTCGTTTCGACCACAGCGAAAAAAAGGTATACTTAATCCGTCTCTTTCGCGATTGTCTCTCCACTTTCCCCTTCGGTTTCGGCCTCTCGCCGTCATTAGTAGCGTTTCGCCAGTCCAGTAGCGATGAGGGAGGAATAAATTTGATTAATGAATTTCAACAATTGTACAATATCTTCCGAACCGTTAGGAAAACATTCTAAGGAAATATAGGGAAACGAATGTTGCTACTCAATTTCAAAGCAGGAAGCATTTGAACCACCAAAACATTAACAACATAAAACATAATGCAAATTAATAAAGGGCGAAAAAAATGTGGGTCAAAAAATTATTTGGAGCGAACATCTTTTGCCATAGATGGAGCAACCAAATCCTACTAATAAAGGAAAATAATAAGTTAGGTATACAAATTGTGAAATCGAAAATTCTATACTTCGTTATAATGAAATGGCGTAACACTTCGCTTTAATGGGCAAAATACAATGTAAAACATATATCTGAGCCGAAATTAGAAAAAATAAAATTGCGGCTTCAATACTTTCATAATAAACCCGGCTCGTATTCTCACAACAGACAGGCGCGTTGCCCTTTCATCACGAGCTGGCCGCTTTAAACATGGCGTGACTCAATACTGCGCTGGGTCTGATTTTCGAAAATGTTGAAATCCGTTTCGCGCTGCGGTTTTGACAACCCCCGCAACAAAGAGCCGGAGGAAGTGGGTCGGCGCCAACGGGACCACAATTCGGCACACTTATTATGTTCCTTCTTTTCCACCCCACGAAGCCCGGAAACGGTCGGCTAATTTCGGAGAAATTGGTCGTGTCTAATTTTGAAAAAACAAACGTTTCCGGCAGCCAACAATCTGAAGTATCCCCAAAAAGGGGGACGAAAGAAGTTTTAATTTGAGATGTTTTGGGCCCCCAGGATGATTCAAACTTGAGAATGATAACTGATATTTCAGCTCTCGTGCGTGCAGTAATAGTAGTTTTGCAATCCTTATTCGAACACATACACTTAAATGTTAAACGAAATATATTTATTAGTATTTATCATTCTAACATCGTGGAGAGATACGGAAAAAAGAGAGACCGATCATAGCTAAACAGGACAAATACGCTGCCTGCACTGTTACTGTGCTGGTGATTTATTTCCAAATTTCTTCTTATAATGACGTTGAGTTTCCAAATAAATAATACACATCAAGGAAATACAGTGCAGATAGGATGCTTCTCCGAGGACTTGGCGTGAGACCAAATCGGTGGATGGAGGTAGAACCCAAGTGATGATTCCAAACCCTCGAGGACCCACAAAACAGGTATCATAACTTCGTAACTCGGATCGTTTGCCGTCGCGGAGGTAGTTCCAACACAGGAATGAATATTCCATACCCGAGTGTCGGGGAGTTCTGCCGGTAGAGCCGGCCGCCCGGGGATCTTCCGCCCTGGACTATACCGGGTGAGTTTCTAGGGTTTCCTTTTGAGAGAGGGAGAGGGCTAGAGTTAGGCGGCGGCAACTGTTCAGAAGCGGGGAGTTAGCGAAACTTGGGTCGGGGGGCTAATCAGCGAACCCGTTTCACTCAGTTTCCCTTTTAACAACCCCCCTTTCGCCTCTGCCGCCCCTCGAATAATCGATAATTGCGGTGCCGGGAACGCGGAGGCTATTTTGTTTAAAATTTCACGGGTAGGCAACGGCCAATAATGTAAATACTTACGAGAAACCAATTATAAAAAAAAAAAGCCGAGTGATAATCACGTCGGAGGATTTGCGCAATAGGAAGTGCGAGCGCGCGACCGGTCTCTCTCTCTCTCTCTCTCTCGCTCTCATATTACCAGCGGAGAGGCATTATATATTACAACGGGTAATTTAACAGTTAGCGCGGCGCTATCGCTCGCCCGGAGGGGGTTGCCCAACGCGGTGCGTATTCGACTTTCATGCCCGGTCGCTCCCGATACTCGTATGTAAATGAAGCCGGACACTCGATTAAAATTCATATTGGAGAAAAAAACTTTTTTTAAGCCCAGGTCGGGTTCCAGTCGGGAAGGTGCGGGAAAAATATTAGTGCCGTAGGACGACAAAAATTTGCTGGTATTTTCCAATAATAAAACATATAATAATCAAGTTATTATTCGGAAAATAAAACTGGCTACTTTTAATTCAGAAATATAGCGCGATTTATTCAGGATATTGAGAGTGTATCCAAGTCAGTAACCGATGAAGAAAAAATTCACCTTACCTCAAAACACCATTAGTCTTCCTGTCACTACCAATAGCTGGCTATAGGAGTCCGCGCGGAGGGCGATACACAATACAGATTTTGCAAGAATACGATTTACTTGACTTCATGAACGGCCTTTGCTTTGCACCGAAATGTTTTCCCAAGAAGAAAAGGCATACCCAAAGAAGATTCGCAGGGAGGAAACCAACGGCAAAAATGATCCGGAGGTGACCAGAACCAGTCGCAGGGCAGTACGAGAGTAAAATATTTAACGATGCCAACCAGACCAGATAATGAACTAAAAAAACACTTTTCCATTACAGAAGGCCACCGAACAATATATAATACCCATTTGCTCAAAATAGCTTTGCTTCGAGGTATTGGACACATCTGTCAACCATGAGAACAACCTGTGTACAACAATAACTCAGGTAATAAGAATACAATGACTGTCCGTATTCAAAAAATCAGTCCTGGGATGCAAAAAAATCCTTTCAGTTTTTCCCCTTCGCAAATATAATACCAACCCTTTTTTTGTACAGACAGAAGGGATACAGTACCAATGCAGGAAGACAATATATTCTCAGTGTCGAGGACAGGTGCCACCTAACGATATATTACCCATTAGAGAAAATACGGACAAACTCGGGATCGGTCGAGTTCGGGAGGTTGCCAAAATTGGAGCGGGCACTGTGAAAACAGCGGACGGACCCCGTTTGATTAGCGAGCGAACGGGCTACAATGGTCCAGGGCCCTCTGCGGTGGCCCCGAATTCGATGTCGACCAATCAGCCAGGCCCAATTGATCTCTGTGTACCCTCGGTTCCATCCACGGGACGTCGACTCGCCTCTAGGGCCGTTTGCTTTGTTCTAACAACAGGGGGTTGTTTGAGCTCGGGCTTGAGGACGGGATACAGAAGAGAAAATCTCTTCTTAATCCTAAATGTACATTCGAAATAACAAAATACACCGCTTATCGTTTTATTAAGGTGTAAATGTGATCAAAAGTTTTTCAGAGCGTTCATACTCATACTCCCTAAATTGAATATTCGCATGACGTCCGTTGCGTACGATGTCGGGCTCGTATCGCATCGACTTTCTGCGGTCTTCTGCCTCGACCGCAATGTCACGTGGACTCCTTCCAGCAGTAAGCACGAGAAATCCGACTGGTGTTACCGGCGTTCTCTGCACGCTATTTTTCGCCCGGCGACGTCTGCAATCAATTAACCCCGGCGCGGAGTCGACTGCCGCTTAATTCCGTTTTACATATACCGGTCACGGTCAATTCGCCATCTGCTCACCGGCAAAAGTAAAAGGCAATTATGTTCGCCGGTCCGGACTGTTCGCAACATGTTTCGAGAAGTCATGAAATGAGAACCGCTCGTCGCGTATTATTAAATTGATGCCGAGGAGCGTGTGGGAATAAATTCTGCGTGCTGATCACATTTTCTGCAAGTCTAACTATAATTAATTTCACTTTACTTATGTGGGCGTGCTTCACTGCTGTATGCACACTCATACTACTGACGAGTGAAATAATTCGATTATTCAACCTGTATAAGGAAATTAACTTCGAAATTCCCCTCCTGAATTCAAATACATTATTGAAACTATATAATTATTACATTATAAGTTAATCCTAATCCCAGAGGGGAGGGTCCCCTACATCTCGAGATGTAGAGTCTCTCTAATCTCTAAATTATTATTACGTTTAACAGTAATTCGCAGTAAGAAAATGTTCATTACAGACCGAAATTGAGATTTTGAACGATTCCCAACATGTATTCGGTTCATTAATCGGGTCCCCAAACGCAGAGGGGAACCCAAAACACAAACTCCTTCTGTGCCTTGGACAAACACAAACAGTGTTTGACCGATCCTGTGTGGTGGTCGTGGGGTCTGAGCCATCGGGGTCAATGAAGGCGGCCGGCCGGCCACATGTGGCGTGGTGGAGGGAGGGGGGGCGACTGAAGTGCGCGGCTGCAGCGTTTACTCTGGGCCAAGTATTGTTCCAAGTGACGGCCGGCCCCTGATCAAACAGACGTCATCCTCTGTCACCCGCAACTTCCCTTCGGCAAACAGCGGCGCGACCCCAACCTTTCATCCTCCCAAACCAAATGAACTCACCTCATTCGGAGGAAACAATCGACGACCGGAGGTCCCGTACGTTCTTCGGACGTAACGCGTGAGTACAGCGTCTAAGGTGGCTTTTGTCAACATTTGGGTGTAAAATATGCGGCTAAGAGAAATATCACTCAAATCAAGTAAAAGTAGGACTCATAGGGTGAATAATCAATCCATTGATAGCATCTGCAGTCGCGTTACGCAACGATGACCTCGCGATTCATTCACCGCTCTATTTACATATGGGCTTATCTGGAGCGCTGATCGAAGTATCGCAGTACAAGGCGGATCGAATTTTAGCAATTCGAGTCGTTGCGGCGTTCAGTAGAGGTACAAGTATTTTTCTAGATAAGGTTCTCCTATTCTCGGTAATTGTACTTTCACTGGTCTATGATTTACACTGATATTCTCACCTACGACTACACTATTCGCCTGAGGCACACGCTAGGTCCAAAAGTGACGGACTGTAAAATCGCTTATAAACATTTTTACAAATAAAATTGTTATTGTCTTAAAGTGTGGTGTGGATGAAATAATAATAGGCCGTATGCAAGTCGACGGGGTTGAGAAGTTTGAGCAGGAATCTAGACTTCGTAGCATTCTTTACCAGCTTGAAGCTACCAAATGTGAAGACAGGGAGAATGAATTATGAAGGAAACCTGGGAAAGCTCGTTGATTACAGTATTTGGTAACTAAATGTGGTTGAACTAATATATGTCCATGCTGTATACGCAAACAAGGCGTTATACCCGTAGTAGTCAACGTGTTTACCATACCTCTAGCTTTTAAATGCTGGAAAGACCCTGCTCAGAAAAATTGGCCCCCAACTTCAGTTTTAATGGGCCACGGTAATTCAAAAAGACGTAACCCAAATTGTGTCCAGTCCATTGGGTCTCGGCGAGTGCATTTCCAAAGGGGGACTAAAATATGGACAGACCGCGAGGGCACGACGGGCAAACGGGAGCTAAAAAATGCTCCAGGTCCGCTACTAACGACACATCTGACTCACAAATGGTACGGCGAACATTCATTAAACGGCGGGCGGTCACGGCGCTTACTCGGGAGTAAACGGCCAGTGAAGTATGACCCGTGGGGGGGGGGAAGGGATCCCGTTCCCAAGTTAATGGGGAGAACAGGAGCAGCTTTAGCTATGAATGAGCCCGCTAATGGCGTAGCCATTGCGACTACTCGACTAGTCCGGCCATACTAACCATTCCCAGCAGACCCTGGAAACAATAACTTGACCCTAGAAACAACTCCAAACTAATCTTCTATTTCCAAATAAAACGTCCACTCTAATAGCTATTATTAACCTTTGGATGGATTCCAATTCTAGCTTAATATAGACAGATATTTTGGAACGAAAGAACTTAAACCAAAAGCATTAAATTATATTGAAGGAGAAGTTTGGTTCGGTATTGTAAAAACGCCTTGAAGAACAGAAGGCTGTATGAATTGTGTCTAGGTAGATTTATAATATAGAATATGCTTTGTTGGTAGACAGAATGTTTGTTAGAAGAATGTATAATTTATATTTTAAAATTAAATCCAATATTATTATTACTCTGGGTTTTTCGGTATTTCTTCGTAACTCCGTTTACTGTCGCACGGAATGCTGCACATAGACTTGTCTGATATTTAAAATTAATTTGCTGTCTTCAACTGTTCACATAAATTTAATATGAAAGTGAAATGCTCAAATTAAATTTCCCCAAATCTCAAATAGGACGACTGGTCGGTCAGATCGGCTAGTCCTTTTTCGCCGGTCGAATAAGAGGGTGGAGGTGCCATCCCTTTCAACCACTCACCATTTCCCGAGTTCTGAACGGTTGGGTCTCAATTTACTATTATTGTTCTCCTTTTCCCTCCAGGGCCGAGGTCCAGTTTTTCCTCAACTTCTTACCTTCTAACCCTTCGCTGATAAAAAGCGCAAAAACAACCCGGTCCGCTCCCACCTTCGCCCCTTCCACTGCTTCTACCCCTCCTGCGGTCCGATCGCCCCTACTAAAAACTCCGAAACCCGGGGTCCGCTTTTACGAGGCCCGGGGCTTTAACCCCTCAGACTTCGTTTGTTTTTGTTATTCCTCCCTCATTTTAAGCCCCCGGAGCACTCGCTCTCCCTTCTATCCCCTGAGGGATAAAACGCCAATTCCGGGGTCAAATGTTATTTTAAATTATCTTCTATTTAAATCCCCCCCGCGTCTCTGTTCCGTCTAATTTCGCTTGCACACAGTGCCGTTAACGAAATTTGGTTGAAGTCGAGAACCAGTATGAAAATAACGATGCGAGAATAGGAATTAAGGAGGACGTATGGAATAATATACTAGCCACGTATATAATCAACTTACGAACTGGCGATTTAATTAGCGGCTATCACGAAGAGAGGAAATCACAAAATAGTACTAATCATGGCCTATCCACTCATATATTGTCCCGGGACAGCTAAATGCCTGGGTTTTCTCAATAATATTTACATAGGCTTTCTATATGAAATGGAAATACAACATTAATTTTTACAATACTGTAGAAGGGGTTTCAGTTCCCGTTTTCCACGCTCTATCATCATTTAACCAAATTATTAATTTAATCAGAAGTTGATAGCGACAAACATTTGTTTTTAATTTTCTCATTTAATTCAACGTCCGCCAGATTGTTCGGTACGAGCACTCATAATGGTGAGAGGGCGATACGGGACGATATTAGTCCAATATGCCTAATAAATGGGGGCGTAAAACCCCCCGGGTGGGCTTGACCGTCCTGGCCGTTACCGAGGAGGAACAGAGCGCCGCGCCGGTACACCAGAAGTAATCAAATGCATAATTCAACTTTATTAGTAGAATCGACCCTCCCTCACCGGACCGGTCCCCGTTCACAATTAAGTCCCTTTATGGCTACGCCGCGTACAACGCCCCTAAAATCTGGGGCAATATTGCCATACTGTAGGTCCATGAAAGAATGTTATCGAAATGTTAACACGATGTAGGTCCTAAAGAAATCTAAAATAAAATCATATTACGGTGTGGAATTTCTTCAGGAAATGTAAACAAAACACAACTGAATTGAGGGAATGAAATCCAAACAGATTCTCTGGTGAATGCATCGTTACTAGTTTTGATTGTACTCTCTGAACGGGATAATTACCACTTTATTAACATACTCCATTTATGGCAAGAGGAAAAATGTTGCTGGTGTTTTGCCTGTTGCGAAATTGAAATACTAATTAAGCACAATGACGCGTTCTTAAATTCAATCTAGCAATTAAAACAAATTATTGCCCCCCTGTCGGAGGTAAGAATGTTAGTTGGGAGAGCGGCGTAGAGAACGCAAATTTAATTTCCCGGAAAGGGTGGAAGAATGAATGCTATTCTTGCCAATGCAAGTCAACAATCGTCCCATTACAGTATTCTCTATCGGTATTCCTTCCAAGTCGTGTACTTTCGTATAATAGAATTTCAAATAAGTTACTCAGGTTTTTTGACCGATATGAACACTATGACGATAACATCTTTGGGGAGGAATATGACTATGGCTACGATAAACACTGCTAGCAACGAGCACGAACTTTTAATTCAGTCGTCTGATTTATTAATTATTTATATAATTAATTTAGTTATTCCTTATCTTTAGCACATTCTCCCCACGGCCTTTAAGTACACAGCCACAGGGATGGATACTTCAACGAATCGCGTGCATTGCTCAATCATTGCGCAACCCGCCCGGTTGAAATCTTACACGATTAGCCCCGTCAAAATATAACTCAAAATGCAAACAAACCGATTATTGTCTAAGCTTGAAATTATTCGACCCGTGTGGTGAGGGGGACGGGGGGAGAGAACTGTAATTCAAGCGCCCGGGCCCAAATATAGCCACTGATTGCTTCATCTTTCGAAGCGCAGGCAATTTATTGCGAAAAACGTCTATTAGCCTCGCCAAATTTGTCAGTCCGACCGCTCGATTATCCGCTGTCAGGATACTTAGCGGCCCGATAAGTGCAAAATCGTCCGACTGAAAGCCGCGCAAAAGTAAAAGTATTACAGACTCATAAAGCTTTTACTCCTACTTTAAAGAACCTATTAATAACTATTCGAAACTGCAGAGACGAAATAACGGTGCAACTATCGCCCAGTGTCTGACCGCTGAGTTTGTCTTTATTTCTGCGTACGTAAATCACCATTTATACGATGCCAGTGAAATATAAATAAATATTCATATATCAACCTGCATTTCACTAATGTTAATAATACGAACGCTCGTCTTGAAACCTATAATATGATGGTGTCGTCCCATATAGAAAATAGGTCTAAATTTCTTGTCTCAACTCACTAACAAGCTTAATTTAAGACACTTCACTATAATGAACTCAGAAGTATGAAGAGTTATAAATCGAGAAAAAAATCAACACAAATGCTCAGTGACAGAAACAGACATGTTAAGCGACCTCTCATCATTCAATAACCGGAATCAGATTCTCCGCTTCGGGTGTAGGGTTGATCAAAGTAACGGACAGAATGTCCACATTCACAGGCCATTTTACTTTATTCGCGATTTTCCGCCGACGGCCTAAAAATCGTTCAACCGGCAATTCGAGAATTCAAGCCGAATAGGTAAGTCGGGGGAGTTTTGAACCCCTCGAGGCCAATTAAATAATTGCGGAGAGAGAGAGGATATACGCTCCGCGGAGTTTGCTTGCCGGCCCCACAACGGGGGGAGAAAAAAACTTCGAAAAGCTATTAGACGTTGGAGCTAATAATACCCGGTCAGGTAACAATGGGGGAAGGGGCCCAATCGTCGGATCACGAGCCGCCTCGTTATTTCCAAACTGCAGAACCGAATCATGCTAATTCCCGGCCACGGCACTAATTGCAATCATCGTTTGCCGCCGCTAAATGCACCGGCCCGCAATCTCAGCTGCATGTAAAGTACACATCAAACTTACTACGGGACGGGGTGGGGGAACATGCGAAACTTAATTTCTCGGCAGACAATCGTTCCCATTAAACCTCTTGAACGTTCGTGACTTTCAACTTTCTAAAGTTTGACTCATCAATAAACGATACAGAGGAAAACGTGTAAATTCAGTGGACACAACAGTAATTATTATTGTACAAAATAAGGCGCATTTCCTTCAATACTATAATATATTTTTTGACTATATTCGGATACTTTAGCAATTAATTTTTTCATGCATCTGGTTGGCCAATCAAACTAACGAAAAAATCTATTCCTCGTCATCAGACTATCGATGATAAAGTCCCCATGAATATTAACCCGTGAATTAATGACATTCGCCAAATAACTAAATTAAAAGGACATTTGGGCCAATGTAAATACTATTTATTAAATTATTAAATTTTTTGTTAATAGCTTAAGGTTGATTTTATTTGTCTGGATGGATAGATCAAGTTCAATATTACTTTCATACTTTAGTTTGAGGAAAACAGGCAATACATCTGGCCGGAGACTGTCTTGGCATTTTGCCGTCAGAACATGGCCTATATTCAGCAACTCGCGATATTGCCATTGTACGTTTTCTACATGCCTAAGAAGTTGACATCACCAGAGATACCCGCGACTCTACACTATTCATGATTTTGCAGCAGGGAGAAACTACGCGGAGGACTAATTTTCAAGGAATTCTTGGCGACTGACAGGCCCGGGATGGCGCCATTGCATAAAGTGAGAGCGTTTCGGCTTATTCCAGCCGTCGAGTACACCCGATGAATACCGTATAAAAGATTTGGCAACGACAAGGGCAGGGAACTGCAGACGGAGCGCATTGCACAAGTTCCCTTCGCGAAAATAAAACCAGTGAAAACCCTTTGGGATACATCCAGACGGTAGAATGCCCTATTTCCTTTTAATTTTAACGGGATACTATGTCACTATAAACCAAAATCGATTGAATCTTAAGATATTAGTGTTTTTTCCTGCATCTTTAAAAAGCATCCCTTAGTAATGCATAATGCGCTGCTTGGTTTCATGACTTAATATTTTTAATTTCAAAGACCTTAGATTTAATATTGAACAACCGTTTTCGCGAAACATCGTACATTAGTTTGTGTAATATTTCTACTGTTTCGTAATTAAAATGTGCAATGTTAATTAAATTATGTACGAACCTATTTGTCTAGATCTCACACAATAGCCCCGATCTAACGTTAACAACTCATACGCAGGAAAGCATATTTATAATATATCTACAGTGTTTAATCAGATGTCCTGTTATGCGAACATAAATAACTTGTTTTTATGAAAACTTTTAAGATGGAATTCAATGTAAACCAGAATCCGGTAATAAAAAGACAGGCAATTATCATAATGGAAGTTCAAGATCGAGTACAAGTACAGCTTGTTTCTTGCAAAGTCGAGAGGCGATTCGCAAGAACATTACTTCAACTTCGGGCGAGTGGCTTAGAAGTGATTACAACTTACTGAACAGCTGCCTTAAACCTCGGCTTAATGCTACACTAAGTATCCCTCTTCATAAGTCAAGTCTTCTCCAATCTACACTTACCTAGAACAAAAAAAACGCCAAATTAGCACAGGAATGTAATTAATATAGGATGATAAAATGTTACAAAAGTAAAATAAAGAAAATGAAACATATTCTGTGATAAAATCAGTAAAATGTTGGTCCATCTTATAACACATCTCACTTCATTAATTATACAGGACTAATCAAGAGAGCCCAAGTCATCTATACCACTATAGGACATTACAGAGAAATTTATTGTATAAATATTTCCAATATAAGCAACATCATATTTAACTATTAATACTAATCAATACAATATTTCCCACAGAAAGTCAGAATATCACATGTCAGTGAAATAAAATTTCGCCGACATCACATGAAACGGGGTCAGAACTGCTAGATAGGGAATAAATAAGTTGGACAAAGACCGGGCTAGATACTAATCTTTACTTGAATCACGAGAAAGAGTATTAATAATTCACAATTTTAATAAATTCGGTAATAAAAAGGAAACAATCAGAAAGGTCGAATGAGAGGAAGGCTAGGCGCGGCTCCCTACCCTTTGAAGCGCGGTCTATTTTCGGTTGGATTTTTTTCAGACCGGCCATTATCATATTTTACCATATCTCTCTTTCTGCCGCTCCTTGATTCGTGCCCGAATATACTCGGGTTACGACTTAATCCGGTACGCATTTTTTTTTAAAGAACGTAAAGGGAGAGAGAAAATAAAGAAAGACCGCATTATCGTCGGCCCCACATTTACGCACTCCGCCACACCCCCCTCACCCGCCCATCCAACAGTGAGATATTCAAAAACTCACGACCGAATTATGCGCCGGATTAACAACAATGGCCGGGCTCGGAATTATGAATAATGGAAAGAGAACTCCCCCCCCCCCCAGGACTGTTGAGGCCCTAAAGAGGCGAAAGCCGTAAGGTTAAGTTTGAACTTAGATCAAAGCACTTTATAACACTTTTGCAGTTTTCTTCCTGCGAGGTTAAATAAAATGTCGCTGCTCTCACTGAAGGCGAAACCGGTCCCCCCAAAGGGACAAGCGATGCTCACTAATTTTAAAATTTCAAGAAAATTCTGTCTTCAATTAACAATTTTAGTCTCAAGGGAGTAGGAAAGACCGTATGAATTAACATGAAACAGTCGGGGAACACGAGCCTTCACGGGACAGTAAAGTTGAACTTCCATTCGGGGAGCCCCGCAAGCGGAATAAATTAATTAACTTAATCAGTGACGTTTTTGTAATTGAAAACACGGAAAGATCGAATAAGTTGCGTTCACTACGATAACACGTAATGGCTTTATTCATACTGGATGTCTTTAAAACATTATTTTATTATTTTCCGTTCTGGGAAACTACCGACGATGGCGTGAAGGCACAACAATAACCAAACAAGAGGTTTATGAGACTCGCGGGGGCCAAGTTTCTAACCACGACGAAGGAACCACTAAAGAAGGAGACAGAAGATCGAAAAGATGATATTCCAAATCCACGCAGACCACCAAACAGGTATTCCAAACTGGCAGTAGTTGAGTACAGGTTCGAATGTATGTTTTAATATTGTGCGCACATAACGCTTTCCTCACACGCCAGGCATTCTTCACGTCCGTTTCATGACTCCATTAACACTGTCCGCCTGTACGAAAGTACCGCTCGGTCGGATCAGATAACGGCGTATTTAGGAGGGAGACGTGCCGACGTGAGAATCGAGAGGCCTCGGAAGAAAAAAACAACATTGTTTTAAAAGGGCCGCCCGGCCAAAGGGAGCCAGATAGTGGAGAAAAGTGAAAGGAGGCAACGGAGGCGGGGAGAGACCGAGATTCGCCGCCCAGATAACCAGGGTCAGCACCGACAAGGGAATACAAATAGAGGGGGGTCTCCCTCTCTCTCCCTCCCTCTCTCCCTCCCATGGCGTAGATACAGAGGAGAGTGAAAGTCAGAAAATCCGCGATTAGGGCACACCGACACCCGGCAGGCCCTCCACTTATCCCACGCACGGCCGATGCCCCCAACAACTGAGCAAACCCGGTGACCGCTATTCACTCCTGGACACACTCGGGGCGCTTTAAAAGGGGACGGTGGGCTTGGATTTTCGAGCAGTAAGCTCAATCAAAACCCAACATGACCAGTTCAAACTGAGTACAGCAAACGTTGAGTTCTGTAAGAGACATTGAATGACTGTGAATATACATTGCGGTTTAACACGTTATCGGGAACAGAGCATACAAATCGAGTTAAAAAATATCGAGACAGAGGGGAAAATAAATGGTATCTTTTATCGTAAGAAGGACAGGAAATATTGTTTTTGATTGCATAAAAAAAATTTTTAAAAAGAAGGTTTCTATGTTGCTCTATGTCGCCTGTAACCAATGAGCCGACACGGTCCTCTCCTTTGTTGGTGGGAATTTTCAGATGAATTCACAGTCTATCGTCTATTAGAATAGTTTCGCTACAGGCTCATGACGCGATGATTAATTAATACTGCCAAGCAGCGTATTTGTGCAACGTCACCCTGCCTCGAACTCAACCCGTTATCAATAATAATGTTTCATGTTGCGCAATCCTAAACGGTTTGGAATGTTCTTTCAAAGGTGATGAATCGGTTACTATACAAATATAAATAATACAATTATTATATAATTAACGAAAATGATAATGAAAACAACAAATTGTCAATTCTGAGTAGTAAATTGTAAAATACTGGCAAATACTTTTACGTACGTCAGTATTATTTGTATACATCTTTGTTTATATGTGAATAGACATTTTTAAAGACCATAATTCAGAAATTTTCGATATCTTGATGACATTCTTCCAGTACTGGTCGATATTCTACATATGGCATTTAGGACTGTCCGTTCTATGGTGAAACAAGAAGAGACCTCCTTCGTGACAGCTGTAGGCGTCAGAACGCTCTTTGGGCCCGAGGCGCTGTTACGCGAGCACTTTACAGAGCTCAGACAATTCGCACGAATGGGGTTTTTTTTTCCCAGCGACCCACTATCTCCGGACAAGTGGATTAAGGTTTTCCCCCTGCCGGTTTCCTCGCAGAACGCCTCCACTTCGCGGGACACAGATAGGGTGCTGCCCTAGGAAACGAGAAAAGTATTCCTGGGAGAAACCGAAGGCAAGAATGCGCCCACGATGAAGAGGGATTATATTATTCCAGATTATAATTTTTAAGAACCAGTCGCCAGGAAGGTTTATAGCAAACTTTCACTGATGACAACCAAAACCCATGTGGTCGATATCATCACTATTTTTAGTATCTATGCGTAAACAGGATTTTTTGATACGTCTTAAAAAGGGTAAAAATTCTAAAAACCTTTTGGTATTCCATAGTATCAATCTGAAATCTGGTTATGGTTACCGGGAACAAAGCGCAGTCTTATATAGTATGGGGAACTAAATTCGGGTCACGAAGAAGATCGTAAAAGAATTTAATGGGTTCGCTCATTATTCACTCATACACTTTAAGCACGGCGCTATATAAACGTCCAGGAGGAAAACAGGGCGTGATGAACTTTCGAAACTCGTATTATCCCAACTTGCCATGTGGGGTTTCATATTGTTAAAATTTACGTCCGCAAATAAACTTTTCATCTTATAATTTTATCGCTAAACGTTTTTTCTTTCTAATTTTAACGACTGCACTAAAATCTTTAGTGGGATAAAGATAACGGAATTATTTGTTTAAGACAAGTTTGTTTGGAATTCTATAAAAACTCGAGTGCATTTATGTATGTACGACATTATAATGATAAGAGGGACATTTAGATTTAGTTTTTGGGAGAATACCTGATAAAACCAGGTATCGCATCCTAGAATTCCGAGGGTAAATTCGGTTCTTAAATAACCGGTCGGGTAGACAGGGAAGGGAGTAAGGAAGACGCAGAGAAAGAGAAAGAGATACGGACGGAAAGGTTGTCGGGAACTCCTTTTACACATAAACAAGAAGCCATTATACAGTTCTGGAAGCGGTCCTCGAATTTCCACCGGAGTACGCCTTCTCGAAAGCGCTCACTTAATTCAAGGCGCGGAGCCCGCTTTTTCGTCCCTCGCCAAAGAGATAACGAAGGTCGGGGCCCGGACCGAATACAAATTCGGACAACGGTACGGACACTTGTTGTCCGTGTACAAGTTCGGAGGGGCGACGAGGGGGCTGCGGAGGGAAAAGGAATAAAAAATCAAACGGGGGGGCCCCCTGTTGAAGACGGGCCGAGTTGCGGAGGAGGCTTTGACCTTGGAACCGGTTCCGGAGCTCGGAACCGGCCCCTATTGTAAGCCCGGCTCCTAGCCGAGTAGCAAGTTCGAATATGTCCACGCCCTCTCTACTACTCTCTATCTAAATAATAATATGCGCCGTCGGGATCATATTTTAACGTCTTGAAATATGTTTTAAAAATCACCAGGCAGGCAGAATGCGGAGGTACCGGCGGTTCAGGTCAGAGAGCATATTTTACGCGTGGGCGGTGAGCTACCTCATACTCGAGGAATTCAACCATACCTCGTTCGACCATTCCAGACATCCCGACTAAAATAACTGACTGCCCCCTCCCCCCCACCCGCTAGAATTAGAACGGACCACAGCCGGTCTATTAATAGCTGCCCTCTGTTCCAGAGTCTGCTTCTCAGGATCAGAATGGAAAGTGATGGGCACCAAGACAAAATATTTTCATAGCGATCATTGTAGTCAAATCATCGTTTATTGTTACCATTAGCGCTTATATAAATATATGTAAATCAGGTAAAAAATTGGAGCAGCATTGAAGTTGTTGGAAATTAGCGAAATGTCTTTAATGGGGGACTGGTAAGGACATCCAGAATTTACGATGCGGCCGGAACCCCGCAAGGAAAAAGTTTTTCCGCAGCTGACGGCATTTCGAGATTTATGCGGCAAGGGGTTGAAACGTTGGCGGTGTATTTTTTTCAGGCTGACCGCAAAAAGGGTTACACAATTGTCGGTGGGGTGCCGCCACCCCTAAACCACCAATAACACGTTTATTGCTTCCCCCTTGTCCGGACAGACCCAAAATTGAATATGAGGTTTGTGAAAAAAAACGACGCGTTCCACAGATATTACTGTCCCTTGAATAACTAGCTTTTTGTTACATTTTTCGTAAACAAATATAGTGCTGCTATATATGTATATATATATATATATATATAAAATATATAAATTTGCGTGTTTGTTATCGCCTGAATGAAATATGCATTTATGAAATATCCCTATAGCATATATAATATATCGGTTTTACCATTACTTCGGCCGGCTGTTACGCAAATCATATTATATATAACAACATTTCACTCTATTCATACAGATAGTAAAATCGGGAACCTGTTTTTTAATCGACAGGTTTTAGCCGTTCATAAATTCGCATATATTCACTAGCGACTACCACTCCCAGAATTCCAGAGCCAGAACCCGATCTGAGGTCGGTGCGAAAACTTTCCTTACAATTTAATTTGACCTAGTACCGAGTTCTAAAGTCAACTATAATCCCAGACAATATCATCCCAACTAATAATAACATTCGGGGGTGTGCACAAGGATACAAATATTAACCAAGATCTAAGTAAAAAAGTTCAAAATAGTCACGTACACTAAAATTGAATAGTGTTTATACACGGTCATAGGTGAAGTTTGTAATTATAGAAATAATTACAGTTTAAGGAGCAACCAAAATACCGTTATTTAATATACATCTAACGGGCAGAGAAATGCTGTCAACTTATGTCGGCCGCTGTCATTTGAAGGGGCTGGCTGTGAAAGGCAGAGGATATGTGTTGCGATATGGCGAACTGAATTACAGCGTCACTTAATTGCACGCCAAATCGGGCTGGCATTTAGCCAACTGGTGTTTAAGACGGGACGACAGGAAACAAAATCCGGCAATGGAAAAAAATATTGGGCACTAATCGTACGTAAAATAGTATTTAGTTTAATAGAATAAACATATATACATAAATCAGAACAAATGTTTGGTGAGACGACATACATATTTACAATTATTCATATGGTATCGATTTTCATTTCAGCTCTCAGTGTGGACGAAATTGTAATATTGTTAGAGAGTGGTTTCAGGACACTCGAATTGTACGGCCATAATGAAATGGGAACATGAAAACCAGACGGTTGATAATGAAGCACACAGAGTATGATAAGCATCAAATAAGACACCAAATAATCCTATTAACACGAACCCCAATAAATAATAATTGCCCAGCATCCTGGTTTCAGCATTCTATTGTTCCAAAGTTTTCACAGCCGCAGAAATAGAAACAATTCCCAAAAAGATCGTCATCTTCATCTAATTAGAGCGCAGACTTCTGGATCAGTGAATTCAAAGTAAATTTCAGCGCCTGTTTCCCGTTTCATAATGAGACTCCTCCGGCCGGTGGTGCAAAAGGGGTTACCGACCGGTTCATCGGATCAAATCGGTGAGAACGATCTAATGATGAAAAATGGCGTGCAATCATGAAACAATTGTCCCGCGCGGCTCAATTTGCATACAGATGAGGCGATTTAATTACAGACTAAATCCAACCGATTGTGCCGGAACACGGCCGGCGGTGAAACATCGACGTGTTTCGAAAATATATTACGGCTCTGAATACACCGAAAATAACTAGTCGAAAACATATTTTCAGTCGCGTCACTCGATTAGTTTTATGGATGTTAATGTCATTTTGAAGATTCTATTATGATTACTTTGGCATGCCTGTTTGGTAGTCTACCAGGGTTTTGAATACAACAGTTCTTTCGAACTTGTGTATCACTTACGCTAGTTTCGACCACTCACCATCTTCGGTAGCTTTTCAATCAGTTAGGTGGGGTGCGTCACCCAGGCCGCTTGTAGGACGTCCCGTCCGCACTATTCCTGATGTCCGACATAAGTGCATTTGCCACGTGTTTTCTTGCATGCCGCTTCGTCTAGGTGTGGACTAGTGGAGCATTTTTCCAACAAACTATTACAGTGGTCTACGATTACGAATGCTAATGGCCTAGTCGGTGAGTAGTCTGTACGCGGGAGAAATAAAATAAATTCCTGACCCTGGTCTACAAGAGCGGATAAAGACACAAGTCATTTCAGGAGGGCGGCCGCTCAAATAAATCTCAGGTTTATGGGAAATATAAGAATGACTTTGCTGCCCTCTCCGAAGAAGGGGGGCAGGAAAAACCGGACACAATATAATACCGGAGGGACGAATGACCTCAAAAGGAAAAAATCCGGAGAGCCAGGCCCGACGACACACCGGTCATATTGAAGCGGGATGCCAAACAGTCCTTTCCTTCTCTTTTTTCTACTATTCTTTTGCTTCTTCTTCTTTCTAAATATAACGGAGGGGACCGGGCCGGCCTCTCTACCTGGCCCTGTCCCACATTCCTTCCGCCGTCCGACCTTACCAAATATCCTGAATCCTATTATTTCTTCAAATTCGAAAAAGAAGTCAGGGAAATTCTTCCAATATCCCAGGTGGAGAGGCGGACGTCTTCACTCGGTATCCGGGCAAAACAGCCAACTCGGTCGATAGCCCCGCAGGAACATCAATTATGAGGACATTTCTCCTAGACCCCGCTATTAAACTATAATTACTAGCTGCGATGCAATTCATTTGGAAATACAGACGATAGACAATTGTGTAACTATAATTGTTCAAGTAGTAACAAAAACTTAATTTTAAAATGAAAACAGGAAGGACTCCCATCACACCATCCCTCTCCCATCACATCGCAATTAAATACAAGTCTTAAAACGGTTTACTTGTAAGTCCTATATTACGGATTTAAAGACTTACTGGGAGACGCAGAAACTGTTCCTTAATTCCGTACTCTTAGTTTAGGACGATAGACATAGTACGATGAGGTAAGATGCTACACCGGCAGTAAGAAACAACAGATGTGAGAACATTTTTATTCTGTTCGCCTTAGAAAAGTATTAAAAAAACATAATTTCACAATACGTTTTCACGTTATATTGCAAATTATTAGCATATTTCCCTTCCAAGGGGAGTTGGTTCAATGTTTATTTAATTCAATTAATGTTAACGACTTAATTACATCGGAATTCCTCAAATAATTCAACACAGTGCTATACATATATTAAATACCTTTTACGATTATTTTATATTTCCATTACACAACACGAGCCCGAAGGTACGAAATATGCGCCAATTAAAACCCGCTTATTATTTTCACATAACCCGAGCAAGGACCTGAGTGCTTCAATCGTAAAATTGTCTTAAAGGTAAAATGGATAAAGTTGCGGAGACTCATAGCTAAGGAGGGGAGAGAGCCAGTAAAACTTATTTATATTATCGGATTTATGGTCGGAGGTTTTACTGAGGGGGAGAGAAGCCTTTCCACCCTTCTTCCGTACCTTCACTTTTATCGTCTTTCCCCTTTCTCCTTCCTATCTTCCCGGCTTCCGACCTCCTCCTTCTCAACCTCTCTCTCTCTCTCTCTCTCTCTCTTTCTCCCTCTACTCTCCGAGGTCTTTCTAATCTTTACGACTTAATTTATAATGCTTTCATCCTTTTAGGCGCCTACCGGAGAGCCAAGAATGAAGACGCCGTCGGATGGAATTTGGACGAGAGGTAACTCCATCCCCCCGCTTTAAAAACCTGGTTTAAACCAAAAGGACGTTAACGTGAAACGGGCGTTTTGAGTTGCCGGGGTAACTCCGGAAAAGCGATTCAAACATAAGTAAAAACTTAAACACCGCCCTGTGTGCTTTCGAAATACATTTTTTATTTTAGTTAAACCTAATCGTGTTTCGTGTTCAACTCGCATAAAACCACCCAGAAAAATTCACACTGCCAAAACCCTGTTTCACAACAAGGAATGTTTCCACGTGGCTGACCAAAAATAAAACCAAATAAATTGCTGCCATTGTCAGTAGCAATCCTCTAGTAACAAAGCGGTTTAGGGTAGGACCAGAGATACAACAATAATCGGAAAATCAAGTATATGATGATACTGGCGCAGGCCACCGTATGACTACTACAGTGTGCTGGCTACGGGAAAAAATGTTTACTACTCTTCCCCAATTTACGAGCCGGTTTCTGACCCGCCTGTAGTATTTACGATTCCTTACTTCTCGAAGAATTCAAGTGGTATTTCTTACTGTTAATGCACTCGTAAATTTTATTTGCCACATTCTTCCCTGCATTATACGGTTTCGCACTCCAATGTTAATGTTTTTTCATACAACCGCCTCGATTCGTCTGATCTTCTTTATCCAAACAAACGACGTACAAGGAAATGCGGTAAGCTTCAGTCCTACCTCAATCTTCCTAATTCGGTGTCAAAATTTTGGGAAGGGGGTTTTTATCTCCTCTCTTTCTTCGACTAAACCTTCATAATTTAAAACCAACTGTTCAATTTCATTGAGTTAGTGTGCTAGATTAGCTCAGAGCTACGACCCAAAGTCAAAACTCTGGACATGTATATTCCCCCATGCATTGCATCCCTTATTAGTTCCAAAAACCTACGTAGTTATCTAGTTATTTCCCGTACCTTGGAGAAATTCCGGGCATTTACTCAGGTTTTGGACAAAGTCTTCTAGTGATTTAACTTTAAGACACATTTTGACCACATGTAGTACACACCTGAACCGAGGATATATTTTTCCACTATGATTTTAGAAGTTATCGCACTCTAAATCTATTGGCTCAATGTATCTCTAAATTTAATACCGGACGAATATTTTACCTAAACTTGTTTGAGACATTGAGTCCTCGTTATATCACGTTCGCAAAACTGAAACAGTGCCTCCACCCTGGCGCTAGAGGACTGCAGTAACCGAGAGAACCGCAATCGTTCCGCCGCATCATCGAAAGAGGAAAGACACGTCACGGAGCTTATTGGAGGGCAATCCCCCCATCCCGAGCAGGACTCCATCCGACAGAAATCTGAGCCTCCCTAAGCTTAAAACAGGCGAGGGGCGGGCGCCTGTTCCTAATTACCCTCGTGTTAGAGACAGCCGACACAACCTCCCCCAAAACCTCTCTGCAGACTCCCCGGCTTCGAGCTTGGAGAGAGATAGAACGGCGGGTAGAACGGGGAAGCGAGCGAGAGAGAGATGTAGCGATGCAGGGCCGTGTTAACTCATGGCCCCCGGGCCACTCCTCTTATCGTCTCCCTTCTCTCTCTTCCTCCCTCTCACGTTTCTTCCCCTTCCCCGCCATTCCCTTCGAGTCCCTTCTCTCTCCTTTCCTTCATTCACCTGCCAGCGACAGAGATCGCGTTATTAAAGTTCAAACCAAATATATATAATTCAATACCGCGCACATGGTGCTATGTCGTTACTGGGACTTTCTACCTTTCCGATTACCTCGAGGGCGTCCAAACATTGAAACGGAGAGAACAGAATAATGCACGTCAACCCATTTACAGGATCTTTACTACAAAGGAGTTTGAATGTACGAGTATCCAATATTATTGACCGATACAGAACTGCAGAAATTGGAAGAAACTGACGCAAACTTGGACATTCGAGACAATAAAAGAGTATTATCTTTTTTTGCTTAAAAAAAGGAAATTTTAAATTTCCTTATGTTTTACTGTGTAATAAAGACAGTTTATTCTTTAGTTTCGGTTTATTACAGCTATTTACGCTCATTCGTGGAGAATTAGCGTCCCGGCGATGAAACAGGGGATTGGACACATATTGACTTTAAAACAGACGTAAAGGGCTTTAATGAATTTAGATGAGGCGTTGCATAAAAAACAAGAGAAAGTGGTGCCGAAACGAAACCGGACCCGGAGGGGGATATTTAGTGGTCTCCAAATAAGAAATGAAAATTAAAAAAGAAATTAAAAAAAAAAGAAATGGGAAGGACTTGAGCGGCACCGAGTATGCAAATGCGAGCGCCGTGACGCTCCTGTCGGCCCCGTGTTATTAAACGCCAATTAAAAACGAATTATGCGACCCGATGTTATCGGCTTCATAACTGCGTCGGCGGGTAAAATCCCCCGCCCCTCCCGCACAGCAATGAAAAAAATTTATTCATTCAAATTTCGCTCAGAACGTAATTTAAGTATTTATATATATATATATATATATATATATATATATAGTTTCGCACAACTTTCACCGTTTACAATCGGACGTAATTATTGGATCCATAGTTCACTCTGGAAAGCAAAAATACAACTCAAATTTTAACATAAGCTGCTTGGTTTAAATCATACTGCACAAATAAATGTGTCCTTACATATTAGTCCTCTGATTAAGAATAAACGAAAGTCCATTTTCTGTACCCACATATATTATTTTCTTAATATCAAAGGGTGTACAGCCCCCAAATAAACATTTGTAAGATTTCTTTTATATCATATAAACTCATTCTAATAAAATCCTAATAATTCTATTAATTTCCTTTAACCTTATGTTCTTCTGCTGTAAGAAGAAAAGTGTTGTCACCGAAATTTGGGCATTCTTACTTCGATCAGTCTTATAAAATTAAGACGCGTGAGTGAACCCCGAACAAGGGAAATGCCAACCTAAACGCCCGTACGTCAAAGGAATCATGAATAACTTAGGGATTGTGTTTTAGGCCCTGTCTAATAATTGATACCGGGGATGTCGCGCGTTTATTACTCCGCGGCCCTTTTCACGGGGCCTTATTGAGATTCATGTTTTCGGGGCAAGGTAAAGTCGTTAGGGGAGCGAGCGCTCGGTTTAATGGCTTCGTCGCGGATATTAACGCGCTCCTTATTGCTTGTAAAGACTCGACCGGCCGTAACAGCTATTGTGTGTCCGTTTTTACGAGTATCAGGCGTCTTGACACTTCCAGGGAGCATGTGGAACCTTTTATCCCCCGTCGAGGTTTTACACACCCTGGACGAAACATGAATACGAACATTATAATTTACTAAACCCTTCCCTGAAAACTGATAAACTGTCTGCAGCCCAGTTGAGTGAAGGAAGATGAAGTAAGAAAATGTCTAGCGCAGAAACGATTCGAATTAATAAAAAATATATAATTGTCAAGTTTTATTTTTATTCAACGCAATGTTTTTCATTGAGTTCTTCATCAAAAGACTAAATAATTCACTTGAGCCCTTTATATATATATATATATATATATATATATATATATATATATATATGAGTTGTTTGACCTTAATATTTTTCACAGTCGACTAATATTATCATTTAACACAGATATAAGTGGTTAACACGATTAGGCACCAAGAAAACGTTCCGGGAAAAGATTTCTGGGACAAGTTAAGAAAGGAATTCACAATCTCCCCGAACTAGCACATTTTTTAGGCCATAAAAATGTTTAGTAAATGCCAGACACTGCCCAAGGGACAAGAAATAGGCACGCCGACCGCAGTTTGAGACTCAATTGGGCGTCTAACAGTTTATAAATTATATTTAAGTGTCAGCACAATCTGTATGATTGTAGGCTGAAAGAAAATTGTACATCCAGTTAGGCGGACGGGACCCCAGCGGAGCGCGGTAAGGAATACGCACTCCGAGCAACGCTGGCTCGAAGGCGACACGGCTGGGCAGATGTGTCGAAACACAAAAAAATCGAATGCCACCGCTAGAATTATTTTCTGTCCCTTTTAATCCGAGCTTAGACTAGTGCCGTGGACACAATGAAGCAATACTTAGTTGGGTTTCGTGGGGGAAACGTCCTGTCGGAATTACCATAACAGTCGGATTATGGCGAGCTGAAACAGGTCCCAACACAAACGAAATATCACATGTTCTAAACTCTAAATGAGCACACTATTTTTTTTACCTAATTTATATAGCTCTAATTCTGTTTTGGACGCTTAAATTTCATGTACGTGTCCGAGGTTGTCTGTGAATTGTAGTAATTTATTGAACCCGTGTTACATTTTTTCCGCTATTTATTGCGCATTTCCCTTTTATAATGCAATATTTTAGTGTTTTCCAGTCAACACATAAGGCTGACCTTTCGGATATATTAGTCACGTTACCTGTTAGGCATTACAATTCAAATTTGAAATTGAATTGCGAGTGGAGCTCATTGTAATTTCGCATTTCATTATCGAAAGCAATGGCAACTAGTATACTACTGAAATGACTAATGCTGTCATAAGTATTCCTGAATTATGTTGTCAGAGTCGATTCATAATATCCATGCGGTCATAAGCCAGCCTGTTGAACACGGTCGTAAACTACGAAATCCGTCCGGTCAATTTTTTTGTTCCATCCCGTCAAAAAGGCTCAGTGCGGACGGGGCCGATTCGAATGTAAAATACACGATTTCCGAACACATGTTCATCCGGCCTTGGATGAATATGGAAAAAGGCGGACACGGGTTGGGGGCTAGGGCCGCGGCGGCGCTTATCGCCATATGGTCGGCATACCTACGACCCGCGTACCGTTAACTGGAGACAACACTGCCGAGCGGTCGACGCGTCGTCGTACCCCCGTACAGCGGCGACCCGATCATCTCCATAAAATCAAATGGGGAGTCGTGGCCAGGTTCCAATATGCAATCGGCTCGGAGAGTTGAAAAAGCGGGCCCTCGGTCAGCGGCTATCGCGGCTGATAAAGCTATAGGGGTCACGCCTCCTGCAGCCCGTTTCCCGTTAAGTGCACATATGGCCACCCACATATATTCGATCCCATAAATCTTCAGTAAATGCACCTGAAGTTTCCCACTTAATGATCCTGTCAGAGCCAATCTGGAATGTATACTACAATGAACGCGTAGTTACAATTTAAAAAAGTCAACCGTGTTTTTCCTACGCCCAATCTCATTGCCACTCAAATATCGTCTTAATAATCACAAATTGTTTATTAAATACAAAGATGCAGGATGAACCGTATTTGTAGTGTCAGAAGGCGCTATACGTAAAGGATGACTAAGTAAACAATACGCGCCGCAGTCCACTCATCCAAATATCCCATAGATTCTTGGCAAAAACTCAGCAAAAACAAATCAAGAAAAAAGGACAGGGCAGCTAAAACTAAAGTAAGGTCAAACAAGTGGCTGAAGAAACGTTCACATGTATTATAACTTACATACTGATATGTGCAGAATAAAAGAATGTAATCGAAAAACTCTTCAGAATTTTAATATAAGGAATACGTACTGAGTTTAGTGATTACATATAAATGTAATATTTTATATGAATCACATGAACTGAATCAAAATTACACATACCCTCAACTTGTTAGTCCTATTGTTTTTATTTGGGAATGAACGTACAATTTCAATAGATTAATTTTATTATTTCTTGTAAGGTATTAAAGCTTTCAAAAACGAAGATATAAGAGTGGCGAAGGAATGCTTTCGCCGAATCTCTTTTTTTTAAGAGGCAGTGATATTCCAGAAACAACAGATAGAAAACCGTTTTTTCGACGAAAGTAGAAATGAACGAACGAACGAGAAACGCGGCGACTAATCGGAAATAGTGGTTCACCTAAATACACGGACGGATATCTAAAACCCCGTCTGGTTTCCGCTAGACTCCATGGATTGCCGGACGGCTGTCGGTGAAAAACTTCGGCTGTTTAATAAATTAGAACTTCGGAATGCATTAGTGCCGGACATTATTGGGTAATAGGAAACCAATGGGCCACCGATAACTCTTGTCCGTGCTGCTATTAATCATCCAAACGAGTCCGAACGCTGGGCCCGGATGAGATAAGTCATGAACCTCATCAGTAAATTTAGGAACTATCGAAATTTAATGGCGGGCGACCCCCGATAATCTATTCAAAATTATTACGAAAGCGGATAAAGGCGGCTTATAATATGCCCGCATTCCGATATGTCTTCAGAAATTGTCACTAACATTATGAAATCGGTAGTTAACTAAAATACATGTTGCGGAGTGGAAGAATGTTCACGAATCAACAACACACAGACAGAATATGAATGAAATTTTAAAAAGATCTCACTAATACCAATATATTAGGAACAGTAAAAATGTACGAACAGTGTAGGCCGTCAGCAGCATTTTTAAGATTGAATTTTTAATTCAGCTTTCGACAAAAGGGTAACATTATAAGGTGGTGACGAGTTCTAACTGCCGAGATATAACCGACTAATGGCCGCTGTAATTTGCTAGAATACCAATAGGACCATTCGTCGTTTGGGAATTGTTAGTGATCAACGGAAAAGGAATGCTACTCTACAGGAAACTGTGACATTTCACGTTTCTAGAAATCTACAAATAGAATTTTTATAGCCAATGCACTTTAAACCCGCTACTTTGTACCAATAATTTTTTTTCCTGTCCATCGAACGATTTAACACCTCGCGAAAATTAATAGATCTAAAAATGACCGCTCTGAATGTGTAAATACCTAAATGTTACACGGCTCGGTGGTATACTTCATATTTCCTGTTATGTAATTGCCAATCACTGAACGCCGTGTGTACGTGACCGCGATTATAAGTGGCGTCAGTCAGAGCACCGACAGTTCTGACACGTTAAACGTGTAATTGTACCTAACGCAACAAAAGCTTCTATAACTTACGCGAACGTGTAATCAATAAATACTTTTATCCACAACTGTGGATAAAAGTATTTTATGTAAGCTGAAAGTTACAAATAGAAATTGTTTTATTTTTAAGTGTTCAAATAACTCCTGAATATTCTGTTTATTTACGAGAGTTAATTAATTATAAAACACTGTTTAGTGCATGATGAATGCAATTCCTATTAATGAGGGACGTGGTACCATTTATCCGCTTACTTTGGGGTACTTATAACATACATAAAATAGCGATAAACAAATTTAGTCCCCGATAATTTCATCTTACCGGCCGCCGGACCTTTTTCAAACACCCCAAAGTTTCCATTTTTCCGGTATCGGTCCTAAACGCCTGGCGACTCGCCCCCGCTTTATCATAACGCGTTTTCATCGCAATAAAGTATACCGGGGCGCGCGGGCGGGTAAAAGCATAGAGTGGGGTAAAAAAGTTTCTCCTCCCCCACCCTCTGTTGAATATCGAACCGTACTCTCTCTCTCTGAGAGAAGGAGGCGGCATGCCGTTGGCGGGGGCGGCGGCCTCCGCCTCTCATCCCTGTGACAAATAGACACTCACCGGAGCCCAGTGTCCCTGACGTTATTATTGCCTTTATAACTTAACGTCCCCTCTCCCGGACATTTTAATACTCCTTTCCAGCGCCCCGCTCCCCATCCCCGTCCTCGGCAGGCTTCCGACTCTAAAATATTCCTTGGAACGGAAAGAGGATGACTAAACTGCCTCCCTGCCCAATGTGCAAGGGGGGTGGGTGGCGGCTCCCCCTTCGAGAGTTACAATTCTGCCAACAGAGTGTTACACTAACTGCTGTTAGGTACTTGTGATGGAAAATCGGCACGACGGATTTAAAATATATATTATGTTATTAAATATCAATCGATATAATACAATACATTGAACAAATATAATTTTCATAGAACTGTAAACTTGGATTGAGCAAAGGAGAGATTCCCCAATAACTCTAGTGCACCCATTAGATAATATACAATGTGGGGGTGCTAGAGATAACGAGTAACTGATAGCTCAGAATTTCCAGCGTTGAACCTTCAAACGTTGAATTCATTAATATTGCGTTTATTTGAAATATATATATAAGTGGGTATGTCGCGGGTTCGACTAGGACTAAATACATTAAAAAATCTAAAACTACAATAAACCGCTAATAAAATAAAGACTATGCGTTGACACATAGTAATAATCAAACAGATGAATAAAAGAGATCATTCCAGTCATAATAATGTTTTAAAAAAGCATCGTTGTCTATTTGTAAGTAAATGTAACTAAACTGTTGTGGGAAGATAAAAGAAAAAATGCCGACTTTGATTCACCGAACATGTTTCTTGTTTCAACTGTCTCATTAGTATTCCCCTTCTTTTAGGATCATTAAGCACCTTCAAGACGCGGACAAAGAGAATCCCCCTCGCCGTTTTTTCTCATAAGGCGAAGCCCCCGATGAAATTAGGTGTTGATCTCCAAACACCATTAGTCATACCGCCTTAAATATAATATTTAAATGTATTCGTTCGGTTATCGCGAATTTTACTCGCGATTTTCTTGGCCTATTCCGTCCAAACCGGTTCGGGCTTTTCGCCAAGGTCAGGTCAGTAAATACAAGCGTACGTCAGATGACGATGACGGCTCTTGCTGGACTCTTACCGGATCACAACAGCCATGTTTTATTCATGTTATAATAAAGTGCCGTCACAATGGAAGGAACACACAGTTTCAACTTTGATAAATTTAATTCATCGCGGGTTTCATCGTGGGCCTAAGATTATTTTTACAGTTTATAAATAAGTTGGGCTTAGGATTTTGCGACTGAGAGAGTTTGTAATTCCACTTTGATATACCTACAGCACTTAAGGTTCTGAGCTCAGACCGCGTTTCATACTTTTTACTCTCGATTCCACATTGTTCTCAAACAACTCTTCGCAACAGTTCCAATTTTACAGCGACAGAACTATCGGGGGTAGAATTTCGCCCTGAGGTTTACCGCATAGCTTCGTCCGGCCGCAATTTTACGGCAACAACGGTCACGGCCGGATCTGAATCTCGGGCCGGACATTGGTGGCCAAGAAGTTATGGACGGTATAAAAAGGACGGAAAAGGCAGACGGGGCGGTAAAACATTTCCCGGGCCCGCCCCCGGCTTTTCCCCCCTTTACGTTTATTTGATGTCCCCCCTGGACCCGGGCACAGTAAAAAAGATTTTCGACGGTTGTGCCCCCACCAAACACGGCCAAAATACGATCCGCCAAAGAAAGGGACTTCTAGCCCTGGACCTTTAAGTCCGTAGAGACAGAAAGCCCGAAATCAGTGCTTGACTTACAAACGGAACAAAGATTGTAAATTATATCTATACATTATTTGCTCGTCAATACATATTCTTTTAAAATTATGAAAAAGAAAATTAGCTTTTACGATAATAAATCAATCTAAGGTAAAACCACTGATTCCTTAATCGCTTGTATGATTTGAGCGGTCTGGATTGCAGAATATTCCCGATCTGTGAATCAATTTTTACGTCTAAAGAAGTTACCAAGCACCTAATGTGAGAAACACAGCAAGGCACGTAACGCTTACGGTTGAAAAAAAGGACAACACTGAATACTCTTATGTTTTAATATATATTTAACAATCTAGTGTAAAACGCAAATAGGAAGACATTGACCTAATTTTCCGAACAGAAGTCGATTGCTTTTTTTTGACGTTTTCCCCGTCTTATAAAATAGTACCGCGTTTCTCCTACGGCATCGAAGATAACCCTGCAAGATTAGAAGTGGCTCGTATAAACCGCAGTAGGGAGGATAGTCCGGCATTGCGGGGGAGGGTTGTCTAGGTATAGACATTACTAGGAACACCGTTCTAGGAAAGTAGGTAATGGCCCCGGGGGGGCCTTTTACGACTGAACTAACCGGCCAGGCCAACCGCTTCCTTAACCAAAACCCAGTAAAACCTCAACGCTCACCGCCATTTGCATTTCCCTTTAACAGCGAATCACCAAAGGGGGTTGGATCCCCGAAGGCCTTCCGGCTGATACCGGATTTTCTAACATAAATTCTTATTCTATGTTTGATGACATAAATTTTATAATACTTTTTATAATGTATTTTGTGGCCAAGGTTGCGGCAAAGTCCTCAATGCAGGATGGTTGAGGGTGTCGTCATATGACTCACTTGAATGACAAATCAAGTGATAAGAACTGCGATAGGATAAGATGTAGTTTTGCCTAGATTTCCAGTATCGCAACACTAACTACAAAATTTTCAGGCTGATGCTTCCTCATTGCAACAGTATTATCATGATTATATTTACTATTAAAAAAAGGTATGTATAATAACAGACTTCTAGGCTCTAGTTCCTCAAGATGGAGGTTACTCGTATTTCATTGGTGCTAATAGTAATTCAAAAAGAAATATTGAAAAGAATTGACCTGTCCTTTTCAATAAAAGGACTACATATAGGATAGATCCTTATAAGGAAAGATTATAGTCATTTTAAATGCATGTTCTTCTATAGTGAATCTTCTTCGCTTTTGGAAAGTAGTGAACTAACAAGATGAGGAAAAAATCACACGGCTGGTGATTTGCCCACTTCAAATGATACTGAATGTTAAAGCGACAAGTTTAAAAAAGACTCAAATCTGTTTTATACACCCGAAAGTAACCAAAAAAATCGGTTATTTAATTACCCGCATCGCTTAATAGTAAAAGAGGTTTACCGACAGAAACCAAAAAGAAAAGAAAAAGAACAACTTCTTTTTATGATTCTCGACCGAAGCAGTCAGAACTAATATTAGAACACGGGTATAAGCTCAACTCGGTTGGTAGGCGCCTTTTGATTTCATTTCATTTGGTTGCATTAATTCAACGTAAATCTACCGAAAAATTACAGCTTTCAATTATGCACTGACTCTGCAAATATGATTTAAGCATGGGCGATAATTCGAGCAACAAACTGCACGCTTTATTGCCGACCAAAGGAAAGGTGCGTGCGATTAAAACAATTGCTCCTCATAAACAAACTCTCCGTTTTAAATAAATTTCTTATTATGACAATAGGATATTAAATCAAACAGACAGTAAATTTCTGTCCTTAAGATTTACGATTTTATGACTCATTAAACGCCTTATTGAGCTGCTCATGAAAACAGAGACCCAATTTATAGCGGGGAAAACCAATTACGCCAATTAACTTACATAATTTTACAACTCGGTGTAGTAAAAAAATGAATTAAAGGGTATAGCGGTACTGCATAAAACCTGAATTTAACAACAAGCCCGTAATTAAACGAACAATTATTCTGTTCGGAAAATTGAAATTAGAATATTGGCCTCATTTTAGACATCCCTTCCTTAATTAATGTTTTAAGTTGTAAACTCCTGTAACGTCTCGGTATTATTCGCGGATAATACTAATGGTCCGGCTCAGATGGCATGATCACCACCATCATTATAAGCGATCGTGGCTAATAATCTCGATACCAAAATATGGCCAGTAAACATTGGAACTGGCACATGCAGAGCGAGCCATAAATTTCTGGTTGAAGTGGTTCCGAGAGGGCCATAAATGAATGCTTCTGCAGTGCCACGTGTGGGTACTTGAGATGCGTGACCGACTGAGCCCGAATTGTACCGCCGGGGCCCTTCCAATCCGAACAGGAAACCGCCCGTTCGCTGGGAAGGGAAACCATAAATGAAGTCAAGTATTACATTTAAACGCGTATCGTGTCCTCATTGAATTCAAATCACGGATTTTGATTTGCGGCGGAAATGAAACACCGCCATTTGAACGGCCTCGAAAGGAAAGGGCGTTTCCGGCAGCCGGGCATACCGATGTCAATCCCTTTCCCGGTCACTGCCCAGTAATTATAACGCTCCATCTATTCTACGATGTAAACCGGCTGAAAATAAAGCCAACAAAAAACTTCAAATTTAATGAGCCGAAACCGTATAATTTTCGAAGCTGATTACTGTCGGCAATAATTGCGGTGTTCAATGCGGAGGAAAATTATATAAAAAAAGACTCTTTGTAAAACTAGATGATCGTCGTGGCCTCCAATTCAAAACAGTAGCTAAACCTAGCGTTGAGCATCGAAAGAGAAATTATAAAGAATTTAATTTCACGGATAACGTCACGACCTTCGGAGGTGGCTAGTGCTTACGGGTTAACTTATTCTTTTAATGCTTGAAGCAGCATTACAAAGGAATTTATAATTTTTCTTGCAGAAAATTCCACATTATTGTCTCTGGCTAATCCAGTATCATACCCTAAAAATAATCTAAGTATCATTAAAAAGACTGATCCGGCTTAGATACATATTAATATGTAGGTTATTATAACACAAGTATCAATTTTTTTTAAATCTGTTAGGATTACTTATGAAATATTTTGTACTCTAAATTTTGCAACACAAAAATAGTGTCATGTAGAAAGTATTCAATAAGGATTGAACTCTCTTATTTTAACTCTAAATTTGAATAACCTTGGTTCGACATCCGAAGTCAATTTCTTGTCCTTAATAAAAAATATTGGAAGGATAGTATATCGTTTCTAAGATATTTTTTTTAGTATAATCGAACATTTATAGATCGATAAAATTGTTCCACGGGATATCCTTGAGTCGAAGCATTCTTTGGGAATTAAAAATAAATGAGTTACTTATACTTAAGTAGTCGGGTAAATAAACTCAGCGGCTAGAGATGTTGTTTTCTCCAAGGCCCCAATAATAAATCTTCACAGGAAACCGTACCCCCCCCCCCGACCACAAACGGGCTAATAATAACAAATGTAAAGGGTTCAAGTTCTGCTGTCACTGGCGGGTGCGGCGACGGCCTATACAGGCTCTATCTGTTTTGAATGGTCTATATCAACTCTGTGGCGCCTCCCGTCTCGGAAACGGTGAGCGTCTGAGAAAACACTGAACTTCGACACAGATAAATCAACCCGTCTGTATTGAACCGGAGTCTCTATTGAATGGAAACAGTGGAGCCTTCAACATAGACCGTGGGGCGACATTTCCTAACAGATTAAATCGACCAGTTGACATTTATGCACGAATGAATAATTATAGATAAATAAGGAAAGTGATGGAAAATACGTCTCGTTGATTCTGGAAATTAAAAAGTAAAAAGCCTGAAATGGAGAACAACTTCTTCGGTATAATAAGAATTTCAAAATATACTACATTTAATTAAATTATTGACATTTAACAGAATTTGTCTAGTGCTAATTATAATACGAGTACTAGGTCAGGTCTGAAGAATCCAACTTCCAACCCGCTAGAAAACCTAGTGTTATATACTAACATTCAATAGCAATAAAGTCAGAGAAAGTAACCGGAATAAAGCATTCAAGAGAACAATTAAGTCGATACACATTTGTAATAGGCATAAATTCATGTACATTGCTCAAACATAATTATTCCTATAAAGCTATGCACTGGAGATGATTGTAAGGTATTCACGGCGTAGGTTAGATCGTAAGTTTATCGCTTTTCTATCAATTGCAAATTTCAAACCTTTCGCTGTAGGAATAATATCTTGTTAACTATGCTTGATTAATTATCCAGTATCATTTTCAACAAGCGAGAACTGCGCCGATACGATGTTTCTTCTTTGATTATGGCATTTATTTCGCGATAAAAAAAACTGCGAACGGCAGGCCCTTTCTTTGTTTCAATTCGCGAAAGCATTTAAAGTTCTTTTCAAAAAAGAAAACAATAAAAGGACACAGGGGGGTGGAGCGACCCGGCCCAGTTGACCGGTTCACGGTTCAAAAGGCCCCATGACGGGAAGGAGGATTCGTTTTTCGCACTCGTTTTTTTCATTTACAGTATTTCCACCGCGCGCCAATCTGGATAATGGGCGAGAAAAACTGCCGTCACAAATCACGATTTCTCCGCCGCCACGACCCGGTAATTCCGTATTCAAGGCTTTCCGCCGGCCTAGGACTCCGGGGCCATTGTTTGCGAGAAAACAAAGGGAGATCCCGTAGGAGGGAAAACACGGGGAGAAAAAAACAAACTAGGGTTTCCTAACAGGAACGACAACCATCTAGCGCCGAGCCATAAGTCACCGTCAACTTATCTAATAGAAGTCGTGTGCACTATAGTCACTTAACGCTACCGAGAGGCAGTGGTCGCAACGCTGAGGGAAGCTGGAAAAAAATAAATCTTAATCCATAATAGCCATTTATAGGTCATAAATATGCCAAACTGTAAGACTGAATCATTAATATCACTCTTAATTAAATTCGATTTAATAAAAACATTTCAGTAAGAATACCAGTGAAAATCGCACTAAAACTTGAAATTTCAACATCAATGCTCTATTAACATACACTCCACCCACATTCGTATTGGTGTTCTTTAGTACAGATATATAAATCATTCTAATTAGCTTTTCGATGTATTTAAATATACGAAAATAAAAAAGGAATAAAATAAAAATATGGTCCGCATAAATGAATATTTATAAAGCGCCACTCGAGTCATAATATTCCAAACTATTGCAAAACAGCCTATGTCTATATTTACTGTTTTAGCAATTCAGTGATGTCATTTGTAGGATAAAATCGAGACGTTAAAATTCTAAAATTTAACTATAACGAGAAATGGCACAGGAACTATTATCTGAATTTCGATACACATTATCGTTGTCCTTCCTTTCTATGATCCTTTTTCCAATCTACAACTCCTAAATTATTGTTTGGAGCCAAAAATTTGGTAGGCATAATTTTGAAATTCTACCGGTTAAAACTGTGGAATCGAAACTCGCCCCCCACAATTAAGGACAAGTTTTTAAGGCCTTCGGACATAATCAGACGCAAGGTCGAAATACTGAGCCTTAACACGGCCGAATACTCGAACATCGACGACGACAACAACACAGTAAAGCGACCAAATTCGAATTAACCAAAAACACCACAGAAGTGTACAGTCTCAAACAAACAGTTCAAAAGTGTCACTGCTATTCCTAGCAGAAGACGACGTATTTATTTTATTTCTTAATTTATTGACTCAAGAGGTCGAATACTTCCAAGATTGAACGGTCTAAACAGTCTCAACAGTGGATTCAAAACCCGTGGATTCAAAGCATAAATAGGAATGGATCTAGGATGAAAGAAAAAAAAGAACAGATAACGCTCTTCAGTATACAGGGGAGAGGAATAACAGATATCTCATCTCGACAACAGAAACCGTGACCCTCGTCCAGGAAAAAGGTTGTGAAGAAGGCGAGGAGAGCCATTAATCAGCCGGCCCGTCATTGGACACTGACGTCAGGGACACGAGATGACTCCACGCTATACCGATACGTACCGTGCCCAATGTATGAAGAAGATGCAGAGACATAGCTGTCCGTCCGTTGATTCATGTTTGGTTTTCAATATATCAGGGACATCCACCATATGACTGTCTCAATCACAATGAGAGTAGTTTCGGGTGTAGCTCAAGAGCTGCTTAATATATTGAGGGTTAATATGGCAGCTTTAACGCTTCAATTTCCGTTCAATTACTGAGGGGGAAGATTGAAACATTAAATTCAAATTAAGAAATTATATTGATTTACATGTTGATATAGATTATATATATATATATATATATATATATATATATATATATATATATATATGGCATTTATCACATTCTATCAGTAAAAAATATAGGGGCTTATGAACACTCTGCGGCAAATCAGACCAAAAACTTCTTTTGTTCCAACGGGCGGAAAAAATGGTTAATTGAATTCAAATATGGTTCGGGTCTCTGAGTCATAAATTATTCCATTATTGTTCACGCCTACTCTTAAGTGTTAAGTGGAAAATGGCGAGGCTCTGCGCTAATGCCTTGGGCCGGGACATCTACAACATTTTCGAAATTTTCTAATTACCTCGTGGGCTTCCATCAGCGGAGAATTGTTATTTAAAGACATTACACACTTAACGCCTCCGGCTTTTATTATGGCCGAGCGAAGATTTTTTGTCAAAAGAAAAATAAATTTGGCGATACGCCCAAGCCACCCACGGAAACCAATCGCCGAAGGCCAATTTCGCTTATTTATTCGGTCCGATGAGTCAAAATTGAGTTTAATAACTTAATAACCCTCGATGACTTTTCAGTTGGCTGGATTAAGGAAAATTACACGAAACCTAAACAGTTCATAGGTCTATGTTCTCTCTTAATTGATCTTCCTTCAGTTCTTAAAACGAATTTTAAGAACTTATGTCTTTTATAGCGCTTAACTCCAAAGAAGTATAAGAAACAAGTCACTCAATTATCTGGAGATTTACAAGCATGAGTAAGGATAAAAAGATTCAACAAAATGTCGAAAGGAGAAAACTCATCGAATGACGACTGATAATATTAATACTATTTCCAAATATTTATTCAAATTCAATTACTGAGTAAAAAATAGTCAGTACATAAGAATCACAACGAAAAGTAATGAAGTTCATTTCAGACCTGATATGTTAAATGAAAATTTGATCGGCTACCGGATTGTAGCCATATTAACCGGGAGATCCCCTTCAGTTGAATTCATTTCCCAGGACCTATTCGCACATACATACATATACATGTACATACGTATACATCGTTAAAATGAGAGAAGCCCCAGTACTCTCAGTCATATTAAATAGTGGCTAAACAGCAATGTAAGAAAAATATTTATTGCGCTCCTGATTGCTCATAATAATGGAACGCGCGGGTAAGAAACACGATATTTTTCCAAACCCCTTCCCCACACCTCTATAACCTTTTTCCGGGTTAAAATATTCAAATACACCGCAAGTAAAGAATATAAAAAGAAAAGTTCAATAAAAAAAATGAAAAAGAGTCAAAGTTGAATTTAAAATAAGACGACTCCGGCCGATCGAATTACGAAATGGCTATTTTCCTTATGCAGAAAGGATGTTGTAAGTGCAAGGCGTCGGTTTCAAAATGCGGCCGCCTGGGCGTGCATTTTGAAGCGACGCTCGTTAGTTGCCCAGTTTTATATAACGGGCGGCGAACGGCCCCAGGGCAAACTTCCAACAGGAAGCCTTTTCCAGTTTTCAGATATTCGCTATATTCGGATGCAGAGAGGCGTCTAACCCGAGGGCCCGGAAAGTCGAATCACGTACGTGCTACCCGAAAATAATAATAAAAATGTCCGCCGCAGCGCGTGATCCCGCCGCTTCTCACTTCTCCCTATTAATGAAATAGTGCCCACTGAACGAGTAAACTTGCCGGCCGTACATTAAGTTCATTAGGGGACTCTGAGACCGTTGTACACATTAACCGGATGAGCTCGGCGGTGTAAATAACACCGATTGCTGGGAGCATTAAGATAGTCTAGCTGCTTAGTCAAGTTGTTACCTCGACTTTATACAAGAAATACATTCTTACAGCCGTTAAAATTTCACGCGCCTTCCCCTATGTTGTCAATTACCTCAATGTGTCCACATTTTTCGTATAATTGACGTTCCTAACACGTGGACAGAACAATGCATATGAGAAAAATATAAGGAGCCAAGAAATATGATGAAAACTACATAAATGACGCAAAATAATAGGGTACTACATTAATCATTGCCCAGCATACATGCAGAAAAATTGTACAACACAGACCGCAGTATTTTAGAAAATCGACACAGGGGATCGCTCAATCTAGAAAAGTTCGTTCTCGTGGCTCAACTCTAGTTTCGAAGAAACGTTTAACAAGATAAGGCGACATTGCCCTTGTAATTTTCCGACTGTTATTCGAAAAACAAAAAATAATAAGCCCAGAAACCCTTTCATTAACCGAACCCAGTGGGACAATTAGCGTGGACCTCCAAACGACCCGTTTCCGTAATTTGAACCGCATTAGAGAACACGCCGGTTATTAAGGGCAGTCGAATCGAAAGAAAAAATACACATACAACGTCGGCCATACGTTTGGTAACGAAATAGCTCTGTAATAGAAGTGTACTGGACTTGATATCAAGGCCTGGTTTTTCATCGTTTTCGATATAAGCGGGCAGCAAAAAAAAAAAAAAAGAAAATAGAGAACGTTCAAATACAACCGAACGCCCTTGAAACAAGTTTTGTGCGCAGAAGAAATCATTCATAAGTTTGCTATAAGATGATGCAAGTTTTTTCAATTGCAATTATCAAAATCATATTAAAAGCTATAGAAGCGCTACCATATTCTAGTCCTTAACATAACTAGTAGGACAGAATGCACTGCAATAATTATTTATAAACTACATAAATATGTTCAAGCATAACTTACAGATTGTTGTCCACAGCATCATTATCAGCTACTGATATACAACTTCACTTACCTGGCAAAAGAGAAAAGGCTCTGAATTAGTAATCATGTTTATACATAAGGAAGTTATATTACTGTCAATGTGTTTCAAGTACACTTGCTTGGTTTAAATTATGGTCCGTTAATTACTCACTAATATTTAAATTATTTTTGAATAATCCGAGAGGAAATGTCAATAGACAACTGGTTTGGGGTACGTCAGGTAATTTTAAAACCCCTAAAAAGTGCTCGCACCACAAAATGCTACTTTTAAATTCCATCTCAAATGAAAATACAATCTTCGATGTTTAATGATCAATGCCAAGCTACCATAGATAACAACTAGCTTGCTGCTTATTTTATCAGTAACAATTTCATCAGGTTCCTGGTAAACGGCGATAGTGATTTCAAACCAATTATAGTGAACCGCTGAAAACCTAATTTTGATCCGATTAACCCAATTGAGAAGCAATAGAACTTTAAAACAAGCTGTACACTTATAAATTCACAATACAACCGAAATGAGCCCCAAAACCAATTGGGAAAACTTCTAGTTATGGCGAAAATTATTTTGCGTAGAAGTAGTGCCTTATTGGATAGATTTATCTTATCCAATTTATTTAATTAGCACGAATAAAAATATATCAGGCGAAGGTGTGACATTTTTTAGGATGACATTTCTTCTTAGTTCATTTCTTTGCTTGGTTTGCATCAGTGACTGGCGGGTCATCCCCGTCCATCATAAAGTGTGAGGACAGCTCGGTACTCCATCTCTCGGGGCACTCTGAAAGCGGTTAGGGCGGTACCACCCGCGGGGCTGAAAGAAAAGTGGGGCCCGACGCGGGGAAAATTCAATGGCAGGCCGAGGTAAGATATAGGGGCGGTAGTCTGTTGTTGTTATCGTGGGGTGTGAGGGCCCGCGGCTCACTGTCGGCTTCCTCCCAGCCACCTCTTCTCTCAATCCTCTTTCTGAAATTAGCTTAGGCGCCCCCACCCCCTATCCACGCCCGCCCCAGGCTTTTCTCCCGCCGGGGATCTGTCTTCTTGCATTTTTCCAAAGGATTTTTTTTCTCCCATCCCGGAAAACGGTAAGGTTTCCCAAGGGTGCCCGTTCGCTTCTGAGAAGAGAACGAACGACAACAGATTTTCGACAGGAACCGTTTCGGATCCCGGACATAGATATACAATATGAATATATTGACTTTATTACATTTATAATATTAATACGGATATTATAAATATACTAATACCGAATTTGTCTTACGAAGAATATGAACGAAATCCAATCCGATTTAGTGTTTAATTATGCATTTTTGCAGTCTTGGAAGCAATCAAATTTTCGAGAACATATTCAGGATGCGGTAAGCGATATAGTGACTAAATAAATAAATTCTTCCCTGTTATTTATATATATATATATATATATATATATATATATATATATATATAGAGGATAATAGATAGATAGATAGATAATAACGTATATTTTCAGACAGGTAGACATCAGTAAAGTATTAATAAAACAGCAAAAAAAATTGAAGACTGACGAGAGAACATTTTTTTTTGAGGTTTAAGAGCCGCACTAGAGTTTTTTTTACAGTATATCGTTTCAACAGTGGGAAAACTGACCATATGGAAACGGACAGGTGTAATGCGGTAGGGAAAATAGGGAAGCTAGATGACCCGCTCCCCATATAGGTGTGAGGCAGATGGAACTCACCCTCCTCTGACAGCCGATACCAATCAACCCCTCCATAGACCACCCTATATTAAGTTACTATTAAGTCGGCTCCCACCCTACTGTGCCGGCACATTAGGCTTAGCCACCAATGTAATAACACACACGGCAACACGAGGGAGAAACAGTGTTGTGTAACGATGCGCCCACTTCGGAATACCAATTATCAGAGTCAACATTTATATTAGAATATTAAAATTTTGATGTTTGACACTTGTCTATTTTGTTTGGTTGGATAGTTTCTTATACCTATAGCTATCCTCCCTATTTCCTATGCCTAGATTCTACCTCCCTAACTAGTGGCGGGAAAAGTAACCCTATCGTGGTGCTGGGTTTCTGACCTTACGTCACCACCCTCTGGAAAACGTGCTGACTTCTGGACTGAGTATAGTTTGTGAGTATGGTTTATTGCCCTATTACTAATTCTTGCACTCTGGGCAAAGCCTAAGTGAATTTGAAACAAGCACAATATCACCGCCCCTTTTTACTACATTGCTTCTTAATAGTCCTACCGCCGAGGCTGCTTATCCTAAAATGAATGGACGCCTCAAGTCCGGACCGAGGTGAGGAGGAAATCCCCGGATAACAAATGGGGACTTATCGGGGAAACTGCCAATAAATTGGGCCGCTCCCTGTTGAACACCCGACCGCCTGCAGCCTGCAGTGCTATTGATTAGTGCTCCCATTATAGTTAACCCTCCAAAACACATTAACGTCCTCCCAGTGGCTTACTGCTGCACCGCTCCACGAACCCCACCCCCCATCCCCCGGCCCGGGGCCACATGTCAATTTTATCGCTTGAATTACATTCCTAATCGAAGAACAAACGGTAATTAAGCACTTGAAGATAACTATGAGCACGCATGCTAGGGTTCGACAATCGTGTGATCCCATTCTAGACCTCCTTAGGCCATGAGCACTGAAAGGCTGATATCTCCGTAGGTTATACGGTACAGGATTTTCAGACTGCTGGGCACGGATTGAATTCGTTTTTTATAGTCGCTGAATTAATCACAGTTCCAAATTTTTCAAGAAAGTAAATGGAATATCTAGTATCTCAACGGGATACTTTATTTCTTCATATTAGGTAGAGTTTAAAAAAACGGCGTTAGTAAATTGGTGGTACTCTTTATTCATATGGGTAATTAAGTGTGGTATTTGAAGTAATATATAAAACGTTGGAATCAATGCTTATAGACGAAAAAAGTTTTGAAGATTTGAAACTTGTCTTATATTTGTACTACTGTGAAATATAAACTCGACATAAAACCTGTGTTTCTGTTTGTTTGAAATCAGGTCATCCAAACTAAACAACATTATATTAAGTAATTTAAAAATGTACTCGTAAAAGAGAACCTATCGCCAGTAATATTAACTTACTAACGCAATGAAGTTGTTATTGTCCAAGAGACGAGAGAGACACAAGCGTGATGAATACACAGCGTTCAGGAACGCCAGATGTTAACTGTTAACTGTCTCTGGGACAGGTCTGATTTTTTCCCAGTCGAAAATGGAGTCACGCCCCAATGGAACAAGCCGGTGAATACTATAAAGTGTAATGCGTACGATAAGTAGGGCTCATATAAGTGGGGAGAGGCATGACGGTGGGCAGTCAACCAGCCGTAGAAGTCTGTGTACAATGTCAGCGAGACACTTAACCGGGCACTTAATTCCGGCTTTAAATGAACCTATGCCGTGCTAGCAACTAGTTCATTTCATCCCCCCGCCCCGTCCACACGGCTACTACACTCGTAAGTAAATGGCACAACCCTGGTAAAAATTTAGTCCCACTAATATATAAGTACAAACTTATATATTTCTGAAGAGATTTCCCAGCGGTATAGGCTATAAAATAAGCGGTGAATTCACAGCCGCCGCGGCCTCCGCACCGGATAAACCGGTTCGGGGACAGACGGGGCGTTGTAGTACTCGAGCTTACCCATATGGAAACCTGTAGGCGCATCGGTAATATCCGGAAAGTTACAAAAAAAAAAGGAACTTTAATTGAACTTTGGGTTTTTAAAACGGGTTCCGACGTCACCCATGCGTCACCACGCAACACGTCTCAGCTCTGACCGATCGTATTGTGAAGAAGAAAATGTATTATATAAAACACAGTTGGCACAAAAATACTATTTCAAATGCGACGCTGTAATCATATTTATGATTACAGTACATGGTTATACAGGAGTATAAAGTACGTGATCTTCAAGAATGATGTCGTTCGTCTTCATGCCAGATTAAAGGACCAAATTACCCGAGGTATCATTTAAAAAGTAAATTCTGTGAGGCTTTGTCTTCAGTAATATTACTATGTAAATTTGAAAATGGTAGGCAACACTAAACGAGCATTGCCTTTTGAGGGAACGCAGTTTGTTAGGTCCCTATAGCATAGTACCCAATGTGGTAACTTCAATTCAAAAGACTCACGAGCACGTTCGCCATACAAAATAAACTATCCTTTGAGATACGCCGAATAATCTAACGGCAACGGGGTGACGAGCTTAGGACGTGGTCTCACGCGCTCGTGACGTCACCGGGTTCACAGTAATACTTAACGTGAGTCAGACTCAACTTCACGTCCCATCTGAGTGATTCTCGGTTCAATAAGAAATCTAAGAATTTTCAGAATTGCCTACTCCTGGAATTGGAGAAATCCTGCAAGTGTACCGAGAAACTATCAAGCACCAATAATTAAGATTCGATTACTGTAGGCGTAGTGAAACCATGAGGAGATTGAAAATTTTCCCGAATCGATGACAGGAATAGATCGGCGGTTCGAAGTAGCTTATTTCGTGCATGGATAATACAACAGTCCGTAAACTTGTCACAAGATAAATTGAAGAGACAATGTCACCCTACAAAGGTGTGTAACCAATTTAAATTAGTGTCAGAACCAAAGTGAAATTACCGAATTAAAAAAAAACCAAATCATTGGTTTGATTTACGATTTAACATTCCGAACTGCTGTATTACTTGAAACTCCCCCTCACCCCGTATATATATATATATATATATATATATATATATATATATATATATATAGGTTTACCGAAACTTAAGAAAAACAAGCACAGTGCGTTCGACACATATTTGTAATAAGATTAAATGGCGGACAAATTTAATCTAATTAATTTAATTCATGGATGTTACAATGTTGTTAAAACAAGGATTAATTTGTTTAAAATCATTAAATCAATGAACCGGGCAAGTCGTGGTTCGAACTTTCTTCGCATACAAATGTGTTATAAAATAAAATAAAATAAAAGAATATTCCATGAAGAGAAATATTTCTTTTAGTTATTCCCTCAATAAAGTAAAAATGTAATTTCATTTCAGTTTTATACTGGAGGTAAACGAGACAGGAGCACTGGATGAGAACTGTCCCGCATTCCTAAGCTAAGAGGGATGTCTATATAAATTTATGTTCGTAATATTTTACAACGCAAGTTCGTACATTTCATAAACTTTATCCTTTAATGGACAAAAATATGATAAATATGGCAGTAATACCCAAGTACGCACGAGGGTGGCATTTAGCTGACTTCCCTCGCTTATCGACGAATCTGAAGTATGAAATCGACATATAAATACGATTCGTTCGGAACGATAACTCGGTCATTTTATCGCCTCAGTGCTGATAGCGACGATTCACAAACAAGCGGTGTCGTGTTCGAACACAATGGAGTTTCTGGTCGGTGGAGGAGCGCGGACGAGATAGACAGAACACAGCCATCTGGACGGTTTCTCTCTTAAACACGCCTTAAAACGCTCGGCTCGTACGCGCGCCTCCCCTACTTTATGAATATGAATAATTCATACCGCCCGAACAAAAGTAAAGTTATACCCGGGCACCGAGATTACGGCGGTGGATTTTTATTCCCCCGTCCAGGCTCCGTTCGGTTTTCACTTTCCCACGAGCGACTCCGGTGGCCGAAGATGAGAGGATATCAAAAATATTATAATTAAAGGAATATTACCGCGGGGGCAATTACAATGAAATTACATTTCAAAAGAGTCCTGGAAACCGGAGTTTCTTCCCGATTGCATCGATTAATACAGATATAATTTCCGATGAATATATACGCGCACAATTTTGAAACGGACTAGATTATTTACGTTTTTAAATGGAACAGGTTTATTGCGACTGGATTCGAAATCGGAAAAGTGTAGGTTACTCCTTGTCTAACACAAGAAGAAATTACCTTATAGGGTTTAATCCCACATAACTATTCATAACGGAGGCAGAAACAACAATCTACCATAGTATCCTCTATATTCCTATACCTAATCGAAGCTTTTTAATCGCGAAATGGGAGTGGAAATCAGAAGAGAAGATATTAAAGCGTATGCCGTACGCCAGTACTGAGATTCCTATCACGTAAGCCAAGTTATTGAGTTAATAAATAATCAAAATAATGTAGCACAATTACGTTTTTCTATTTTCTATTTGTGGATATCCAATTAAGCCTTTCACTGCTGCTTTTCGTCGGAAAATTCAAACAAAAACCACCTACAATAATTGACTGACCTATTAGATCTGTAACTGAGAATTTATTGCTTTGTAATGCACTCTATAATCTATATCTAATAAAAACGGACCAGACTATATATTTATGTGGATTTTAACCATTTTTTTCATATGAGATATCTGTAATTTACATAGGGATTGAACTGTTCTTCTGGTCCCAGCAAAGATATAAATGAATTGTAACTAGTTTGTTAACAACCGTAGTAAATTGCTGTGGGATAGGGGTTGAAAATTGCACAGAGGCGCGCTCTCTCTCTCTCTCTCTCTCTCTCTCTCTCTCTCTCTCTCTCTCTCTCTTCAGGGGCGTAGTTTATTAAACCCACATTTTTTCCGCTCACCCACAAACGCTGTCATCCGAGTCGGCAGGGTGTCACCTCTTTGGCCCAGAGATTGGTATGCGAAACAGTTCGATATAAATGGTAATTAAGTCCACTCCTCCGCTTGCGGCAAGTCCCTAGTAATAAACCCAGAGAGTAATTAGGACCGGGAGTCAGTTCCGAAAACGCTGGCGCCCCGTAGACTGAAGTCTATGCATATATGCATCGTTATCCCTCAGCGCAAGTTCTCGCGATGGTATTTAAATAAGCCCTTTTCATTTCGAAACTATGACCGAGCCTACCCTAACGGAATATTTAAGCTTGGTAAAATATCCGCCTTTTTGGTCTTGAAGGTAAATTTTTCTTATTACACAGACACTATTATGACCTTTAATTGAGTTAGTAAGTTTACGTATATTACATATCGTATATAACGGTTAAGAAATTTCCGCTAGTTACAAAAATAATGCCCAAATAACAGATCCTTTGGAAACAAAATTACTTTTTTAGTCACATTTTACATTACACACTGTCACATTACATTATTGCAGTATTAGAATTGTACAATCAGTGAAACCTTAAACTAATAACAGCGGCAAGACCAAGTTTTTGTGGCCCGTAGTTTTATGAGTTTTGCATCCACTGGCAAGAATTTACATTTCTAAGCAGAACAAAGTTATTTTGGACATAACTCCATATCCTTTTAACAAACCCATCGTAGCTAAAATCGAATAATCATCTTTTAGGAGTTAGGTTAACCTCCATTCGGTTAACTGCTGAAAGTTGTAACTGAGGAATTCTTTTGAATTACAAATTTGGATTCTTTAGATAAGTCAAGCTCCATTGTAAACGTGCGACCCTACTAACCTCAGGCCCTCTTTTGATATGATCATAAAAGCCGAAACTGGCCCAGAGGCTCGGAACACATAAGAGAACAGCCCTTGTTCAACAGCTATTTTTTCGGTTGACATTTTTGGATTTTACAACTCGGAATCGTATAATGAAAACGTCACAGTCTTTGCCGGTAAGTAATTACAGCGCGGTTTACGATTAGGGGGCCGCCCGAGGGAATTGGCCCCCTAAAAAAAAGTTTTATGCCCGACGGCCGGTGTGAGCGGACAATGCATAAATTAAACACCGGGAGTTTACAGGGGAACCGAGGCTACTAGGCCTCGAGAAACACGAATCGGGGAACGGGGCAGCGCTTCTGTGTCGATCGTATTTTTAAAACGGGCCCATAAACCATGGGGGGGACGCCCCTCGGTGCGCTACACTTGTTGAATTTCGTCGGAAGGTATTTCAGGAGAGAGGAAAAATGGAGGAAAGATATATATTCTGGAAAAAATGGAGAAAGCCGAGCCCCGTGTGTCGGTGCGGCCGCGGCCCTGAATATTTGAATATGTTTGTGTATGTGTGTTTATACGCGGCGCGCCTGTGAGTGTGACCGTGCGTAGGGGAGCCGCCTACTACAGCTCAGCCGGGCCACAAATTTAACCGACGACGGACGAAGGAATAATGGAATGCTTTTGCCCGCTGCACGCACGTGTGCGTACTCGCACAAGAGCGTGACTCAACTAAACATCGACGGGAGATTTCAGATTTCATTTCGAATCTCGAAATATGTTTCTCTAATCCACACCGAGAATCAGCCTTGTATATCTGCATCGCAATATCCGCCTGAATAAAGAAAGGAAAAATTTCAGAGGAACTGCACCATTCATTATATTCTTCTGATTTATGTTTTATAAGCCTATTTAAGAATTATAGAAATCCATAATGCACACTATATATACCACATTACAGACAAGACCACCTCTACAACAGAAGGCAGGATGTCCCAAAAACAAAAGACAGAAGATCGCAAGAATCAAACAGCATAATAATTTATTTTTATTTTTGAGGTACTGCTGGTAATTCCTTTTCGAGCGGATGAGAACGAGTGGGAGGAGATTTGTAGGGAGAATATGCGTGTGGGGGACAGCTGGTCCCAGATGTGACACTGGGAGGAGCGTGATCCTCATGGGGGGGACAGGACACTTGCAACACCCGTTTAGTAATCAAATCGTTTACAGTTCCGACCCCGTTCACAGTATTCCTCCTCCGCAGCTTCTTCCCTAACAGTTATCAAGGGGCCTATTCCCAAGCCAACAGGCCTGTTTGTATATTGTAATTTATTTACAGAGTTGTAATGGACTAGAATCATAAATGTCATATAAAAATCGGAAATTCACCTGTTTCCCATTTAAGATCTGCTGTATTAAAACATGCCGTAAGCGCGGATTTCTTTTCTACGGCGACTTTTTCTTTCAATTTCTTTTCACTTCGCTTATTGGCATTTGGAACTTTTCCTATCTGAGGGCGATAGCGACAGAAGAACGTAGTCGTGCCTTATCTCATTCCACCGATTGGTTCCTGCCGTCTGCCTTTCGGTTTTAAAAATAACGCTCCATCGTTCACATTTCCTTTGTGACTTAATTTATTTCGTGTATAACATGAGTCCATCACTTTGGACTTCTTTCACATCAAAACTGTATCATGAGAGAAATGAAAAGCGCGATAGTCATTTATCAGCGGATTGAATCGGAATCCTTGCACTAACTAGGTTAAGGAATATAGTAATAATAAAGGTCCGTTCGGTCGATCATGCTGCTTCTAACCTTAGTAGAACTCTGCGTTCTTTCTGCATCCCCCATATTTCCAGCGTATTGTAGTAAACTCAAACTAGTTCGGACTGTTACCTCGTAGCACAAAATAAAAAAATAAATCTCCAACTCGGTGAAGAAGAATTTCCAACCAAACAAATAAGTGTCAGCTTATATATGGATGAGATTAAAATACACATCCGTGTCCGTAATGTATCAACTGATCCACTTATAAGTCCGACATATGGTGGAAGAGGAGCGGTCTAATTTCTTCGGTGAGGGGACTGCCTCCCCCGCGGAGAGCCATCAAGCCTTCTTCATGAAGCATTCTTCAGACCTCAATTTTCCTACTCCTACTTACTCTTCGTTTCTTCTTTTCCATTTGTCAGCTCCGATTTATCAACCGACCACGCGCTGGCTCGCACTCACGCGCCTACCGGAAACCGGCCTTTCCCCGCCTCCATGAATTACCGACCTCCTGCATAATTAGGAGGGCCCCCACCGAACAATGGTTTTAACGAGAGCCCGTGGATAAATCGGTAAACCCGTATATCATGGGCGGTATTTTGGACCGGATTTTTCTTTTTTCTAATTCTAACCTTACGGGCGCTCAGGTAAAATACAGCTAAATGAACTGAATAACCGTTAGATTGGGCTGTATCCGACTCCCTAACATAACACAACGATGCCCAAACATATCCATGTGGGATAAATCATCGAACATTATTTTTTTGACTGCTGACAATATTAAGGGCCAATATTAAAGTAAACAGGTTACATTTTCAATCCCCGAGCACCGATATGACTGGACGAAAATTAACAATTCATTAAACCGCAAATAAGCTTATTGCGACAAACGTTACGAAACCGAACATCTGTCTATAATTTTACTTTTTTTATTTTCAAACTCCAGCTCTTCCCCAGTGAGCCCAGTGTACCGTGACTAAATTCGCGCGTATCGTTACAAATATTGGGTAATTCTCGGGGAACGTAATTACCCTTAAAAAGGGTAATTTATTTCCCAGCGCGATTTAAATATAAGGCCGCGAACGGGGATAACGATTCGAAGCGGGAGTGTGTGTGAGAGAGAGAGGTGTCTTAATGTCGATTATTATTATAGTTACATCACGACGGTGTTACAAGAGTCCTCAGTGTCTGGAGGCTCGTGCATGCCGTACACGATTCAATGCCATTTCCTTATTGGTCGCACTGCCGTTAGCCCGACAGGCTCCCGGGCCCGTTAATTAGAAGGGGGCTTTAAAAAAAGAAATTCTTCACGCTCCAAGGGTTAAAAATAGATTGTACTTTTGACAAGTATCCTTCACTAATGGATTCAATTAGACGGGCATTATACCTACAGTTAATAAATGGAACTGGCCAGAATTGTCCGCACTAATTTCAAGTAATGTATATTGATATAAAGTTACTTTGAGCTGAGTAATTTACAGTGGTAAATTAGAGGGAATTGTCAATGTAGATTCGGTATTAACTTATAGGATGAGGATGTAACTTTAAGGACTGTAAGGATTTAAACTGAATCTTAGGTCCTTTCTCGGACTTTTTTCTGATGAATCATATGGTTAAGGATTCGAAACAGGATGTTCTGAATAGTGGTTTTCCTAAACTAAGTCTCAGGATACAATCTTGAGATATAATTTTCTCCACCATAAAATCATCAGAATTCTTACTGGAAATATTTACACAGAGGCACATATTCAGTGTGGGACCTTCCCGGTGGACGACCGCGGTAAATCGTTATCTCGGTCGGCAAACGGAGTCCTGGGGAGGTCGGGAACGTTTCCAAGTTATCGAACCGTCCCATCGAGAGTTTCCAAACCTCGGCGGCCGGCCGGAGGGAAAATGAAAGTGCCGAGGGAAAAACCAGTCGTGATCGCCGGCCAAGGCTGACCCAAGGGTTCTCTGGGATAAGACTCATGTCCAATTTATAGAACGAGGGGGACGAGGTCGTCGGCGGGAGAAATTAGGGACAAAAATCACGATTCCGTGCCACGAACTGCGGAGAAAGTAATGCCCCGCTCTGTGACAAATTGTGCTCAAAATTACGCGCTCGGGCGGGATCAAATTTCGTTCATCCGACCTTATCAATTGTCAATTACAGAAATTGATGAAATCCCTAATACCTATAGGCACACGGTTGTATCCGCACTGGTTTTAATTCTAATCCAATCCCAGATCGATCGATAATAAACAAAAAAAATAGTTCTGTAATCTTCGAGATATTGAAATTGCGGTATTGAGGAAGCAAATAATATATGCCAATAAACTACTATTAATTATATATAATATAATTTAAATTTAAGCTATTTATACGGGAATAGAGATGGTGTTGACTGGAAGATCACACCCCTCGGGGAAAGAAATGAGGAAATCAAGAGGGAAAAGAAGTTGGAAGAAGGGCCGACGTTATTGGGAAGGGGCGTGGGCGTCGCATCGGTATTCGATCTAATGAAAAAACAAACTCGACTTTTAAAAAAGTACCCCCCCTCCCCCCTCCACGCTTTCTATCCTGCACGGCCTAAAAAATTAGGAGAACGTTTAAGGGACTCACCCCACTGGCCTTCCGTGGAGGCGAAAGACAGAGGGAATAAGGGACGGGGGATTGAGAAGGGGGAAGGGGTGGAATTGATGGCGTTAAACTCTTGGACTTTTCGAGAATTAAAGGGGGCAGGAACCGAGGGGGAACCCAATTTCCTCCTTATCTATCTCAAATTCAAACGAGAGGAGGAAGACATCCGTCTCCTTGGACCGTCCCGTCTTGGCCTTTTGTTTTAATCCAATGAAAATTCCCCCAGTCCGACCACCCTGATTTATTGAAGACGAATATAGTTCCGCGAAATTAATACTGCAGATAAGAAGGAACTTCGTTCAACTTCAGGGGGCGGATTTGATTATTTTCGTCCAATGGGAAAACCAGAAATATAACTCGAAGCGGCTATTCCCGACCGTCTAATCATATTAGTTTTAATGAATCTGAATCAGTTAGAAAGTTCAGATTTGGGTTGTATTTCGTCGAAATAACTTAAATAAGTCGACTTCTTTAGTGTTAATAAATCATAGTACGTTGACAAAAGAAGTGAATAGAGACAACGACATTTTACACTTTTCGTTATAATGCTAAAAGGACAAAAGAGTCAGTTGCCTCAATAAATTTTTTATTCGGTTTTGTAAGTGTATTTATTATGATTTTATTTTAAGAGTCTACACTGGTCTCTAATTATAATAATCGATTTTCCTACGACTACAATCAATCACTCTCGGTCATTATGGTGGCCGCAACCCTCTCAGGTCGCCGACAAAGCTGTCCGGTCCGGATAAGTAGATTAGCCCTCGGGGTAACACCCCCACAAAGAGATAACGCCATTAGCGTTACAAACGCGCCATAATCGAACCGCCGCCGAAGCAATTCACGTCCCGAAAACCGGGGGATGAGGGATCATCGCTCAAACGTTTCTTCCGACCACCCCCGTCGTGTTTTGTGCCCGGGAGATTCGATTAGAAGCCGACGGCCCCTCCGTGTCCGAACCCCCCGCGGACACGTAATTCAATGGCAGGGGACCGTGTATATCCGTTTTGAAACGCGATGACGCCTCCATTTGTTGCCAGTGTTGTATCATTCAATACAATGATACCCGTCACGCCCACCAACAACACTAGTCGGGCGAAGCAGCGCTTTGGCGGACAATCGAGACGGAAATATTACCAAAAATATCTAAATAATAAAGTCTATCCCTGTTAACTCTTATGAATTACATATTTAATTAGTAAAAATAATAACGTCTGTCTGAATTCCGGACGCAAAGTAAATAAAATGTGAAGCACATTAATCGTCAGACCATTAAATGTACCTAAAATTCCGGCTAAATGTACTGAATGTATTGAATATTGCAAATAATACGTTTGAACTGAATTGCACCCACAACGGTCCCAAATCAAAAAAACACCCACACAGTGCAAAAGTAATAATCCTGTCGGAAGGCGGGAAGATTTTTCGGGAAATGCTGTCCCCCTCTTCGACCGATAATGGCGTAGTGTCCCCACTGGAGTTGGAGAGACTGTACATAAAGGGCGAAAAAACGTTTTACCCCCGACGAAGGGTGCAACGGGCGGATCGCCGGGGCAGATTACGGACGCACAGCACAGTACGGAGCACAGTAGGGCCCTTCTAATGGCCGGGGTGTCTAATGCGATGATGGAGAACGCTTCAGCAGAAGAGGCCGGAGGACGGGGCTGACAACGCGTTATGCTAATTCTTGTTTATTCCCATCGAGCATTTTCCGACATCGGGGACGACGACGGCACACGAAACGCGAGACAGTATTGTGCTTTTTTGGCATATAAAGATTCCATCAAAAATTCATAACCACTGACGTTATATAGAGGCAGAAGTACCGGTATTCTGAAGCGTGCTCATTACTACTCTTTTTGTGGTAAGATGTTAATGAACGTATAAAGCCACTCAAAAGGAACATACTTAAACAAGATATAAAGAACGTATTCCTGTGCTTCTCCAGACATCTAATAAAAAATAAAAGTTTATTTGCTGCAATAACAATCCTACTAATTATTGCGCAAGATAAAAGATGAACGCAATATAGGTAGCTAGTCGGCATTGTGTTCGTCCCAACTTCCACCTGTAGTATATAATCCGAACAAGACGGGGATTATTAACCCTGCCGAAAATGGAACCGCCCCCCCTTGCCAGTCGCTAACTGATTTTGGCCATATGTGACAAAATTAATAACGCCGAAATCCGGACGGCGGTTCCACGACTTCGGTTTGAATGGGGGTCCCGCCCCCTCTACAAAGATATATATATATATATATATATATATATATATATATATATATAGTAGTGCGGCGAAGAGGAAGTGGGACGGGGGATGAGATGGCAAGCGATTGTCGACCGTCTTCCTCCCTTCGACAAGTACCGGTTTCGACAGCCGGCGCCCACTGACGCAGCACTATGCTAAACGGATTTCTGTCAAATGCTTTTTTTATCCAGACTCCGAGGAGCACTTCCGTCGTGGACAATTTTTCAGAACCACAATTTCCAGTCTACCATGTTGTAAGATAATAAGTTATTTTTTTGGAGACTGACTTATAGAGTTAAATTATCAATTGAAGATAAATTTGGTCCGTTTACACTCGGAATATTGAATGCCGATCTAGCATAAGACATATCAGCGAAAGGGTACAGAAGACCGAATAAATATATAGCAGAATGTATTCAAAACCCTCGCAGACCACAAAACCGGTATGTTAAACTATTTTATGATCTCTGTTTTCAATTTACAATTATGCTTAATTTTACTCGTATATAGCTTGAGACAATACCAGTACAACGTGAGTGGAATGATTCAGTACAACCCGATCATAAAAGTGAAAGAGCACCTAGTAAAATTTATTATCGTCAAAATAAAATATGCTGCAGATTACAAAAATTACGAAAGTTATAAATTTGATTTTTGTTAACGCTATTTATTCAAACCTCTCTTGGGGCGCCTAATAACATTTTAAGAAGTACTAAAACAGCGTCGGACTTTTGGATTTCTCCATGGGATAACTCAGAAGCTTACACAGGAAATAAAACAGGTCCGGGAGTCATAATAAAAGAATCAGCGCGCGATAAATTTCTCGTCGTAACATGGAAAAGTGAGGAGCTGAAATGAACACAGAAGATACAGAAATAAGGAAGAATCTTATATCAGAAGCTGCAGTAAAAAAAGAACAAAACTCTAATTCTTTCTAAGTAAATTACTGATACTCGCATCAGAAATGATTTCTTCCGGAACGACCAGTATAATAAGACTAGATTACTGCAACCTGTTAAATAAACAAGAACGAGATAACATTCGCTGAAATATAAAATAGCGCGTTGAAGACAATTTCACATTACTTAATGGTTTAAAAGAATGAATTACAGTGAAATACATAAATACCATTCTAACGTCTCAAGATAAAATTTTAAACAAGACCAGGGTAATAAAAGTAGATTGCAGTAAACATCTTGAATACTGACCATAATTCCATCCCGAAAATATTTCGCTGCATAATAATTTACTGACAACAAAATCGTGTATTGCCAGGTTCCCAAACATTGTTCCAAAAACTGTACTCTCCTTTAAATTTTCACAAAGCACAGTCTTTTTATTACTTTATTTCATCTCCCTGGAACATGTCTGGGGGGAGGGGGTACATCGGAGTACATAACTCCGAATAAGTATACTACTACTACTACTACTACTACATAAAGACTCCTAATCTTTAAAATGAGGAAAGAATGAGCATTTCAGATGATAATTTCAATGTACAATTATGCATGAAAGTTAACAATTAAGTAATGAGGATTATTGCAGGGAACTAAGCGAATTCCATAACAGTATGAAAACAATTTTCAGCAGGCACGATCCCAAAAGGGAAACAGCTTTTATAAAAACGAAGTTGTCTGATAGGAATCTAATTCACTGTGTGGCCCTGAGGGGACACATCTACAAAGTTGACAAAGCTCTCAGGGCACCCCTTTTAAACCCAAACAGGGAATTATAATAAAGGAGCAAGGGAGGAGTAATAGTGGAGCAGTAAACCTGAGGCCTCTTAACTGATTTTCATAGGGCCGGTCCCGGTGGGGGTTGAAATGTGTCGATGCCGAGTTTATTACCTGGAATGAAAGGGGGAGCCGACCCCCATGGCAACGCTCTTAGCTACAGGGCTGCCGGCTCTTCTTACTTAGCCTCTCTGGGGTTGCCGAAACACCATCACGGTTTTTCCGGGATTTTACCGCGTGTTCCGCACAGCACGCAGTGGCTCTTCCGGACGATTGAAACCTAACCCGGGGGGAAGGGAAACGGATGCGGTGCCTGTTGGTAATATGGGGCCCACCCCAGTCATATATATAAATCATCGGCACACACTACCCCTTACAAATAATAACCGATATTGTGCCAGAAGATATACAATATATGGATACAAACCTGAATGGGCCTTAAAACCTTATAAACCAAAACATTTCTTATACAATTCTATGCCATTTGATAGCTTAAGAAACTACATATGGAATTTCGTTCAACATTTTCATCATTCTAGTCCTGCATATCGTAAAAGAAATTATATATAATATATCATCGAAACTTACAGAATTGTAAATATATATAACGATAAAAGGAAATACGCCCGAAATTAATATACGGAATCCGTGCCCAAAATTTAATTCAATGGAGACATGTTATAACGTACAAATACGTCTCTATGATTTATTTTGTTTAAAAAGGGAATATTTTGGCATTCTTCAAATCACCAAAAATTAGGAAAATTCATGTAATACATCCAATAGTTTACTATAAATTAGAAATACATAACTATTCCGTAAATTAAGTAGAAGTTTTCTAAACTTTTTCTAGAGCTATAATAAAAAGTTTAACCAAAAGGCTTCTATTTCGTTCGGAGGTAGGATTATCTGAACTCACCAGCCGGATGTAATTTTAAAACACGGCAACGCGGTAAGAAAATTGCTGTCTGAGAGGTGTTTTGAAATTGATCTTATGAAGGTAGAGAACGCGGGGGTAAAAACGATGGAACGGATAGAGGAAGAAAGGTATGAAATGGACAAGGGACCGGGGGCTGCCGGTGACAAATGATACACGGCGGGCCATGGCGGCTTATTAGGCCCCCGCCCAGATATGAAGGGTAATAAACAGGAGGGGTGTAACTCAGTTTTGAGAGCGGGCGTTTCCAGTGGGGACCAGAAGGAAGAGAGAGAGAAAGCGGAGTGAGATAACGAGACGGAGAAGGAAGGAACGATAGTAATGTCACCGCGCCAGAAAGAGACAGAAACAGATAGAGAGGGAGGGAGTGAGATAGGGCCATAGAGAGGAGCCCCCCGGGGGGCCTAACAAAGTACAAGTCCCGGTCTTAATTAATGTAAAAGGGGATGAAGAGGGCGAGGGCCGAGCCGGGAGCACCGAACTGCACGGATGAACAGCCGAATAATCCAATAAAGGGGTGCCACTCGGCAGGCCAAAGTCCGTCTTTAAAAGTCAATCCCCGCGGGACTTTAAACTTAATAACTGAACCATCTAATAATACGCTTTTCAAATTAAATATTATTATCAACAAAGAAGATCCGGGCAGAATTGTAAAATCATTTAACACCTTCTTGTTTACAATACTAATTCAAAATTATAATTAATGAATGCCGGCGGCGGAACTCGATCCTGGGGCACCATATATACATTCGTGGTTAAAATGATTTATGGTTGTATCAAAGGCTTTCCACAGCCAATAATAATGAATCAGAAAGAGATCGGTACAGCAGAAACATGCCGCGTACTAAATGAGAGCATGCCGAATATTAATCAAACAGGTAACAAATATTCGAGAATATAAAGAATATATTATATTGTCACGTTACGTGTTCTGCTTGCCTTAATTGTTCCTGAGGCCAACAGAGCTAAACTCGTTTTATAATTATTAAAATTAATAACTACGGAATAGCAATATTTACTTATCAATAATAAATAAGAATTTAAAAAATAAATACTCGCCTAATATTTAATGAAAGAATCAATTTCTAGATCTAGTATTTCTTCCTAGTTTATATTTCATTTGAAATTCCTGAAAGTGTTTTACGGTGTGTTACGGTTCAAAAGAATCTTGACTTTGATATCTCAGGGGTAGCCGTCGTTTACGCACATGAAATATAGAAACGTCCCGTTTCCGACGACGTCATCATTCCAAATACAAACAGGAGGAATGTAGACATGCATATTTGGCGTGCCGGGGCAAGAGCGACCGCGCTCCCTTTGGTCATGGCTCGGATTCTTGGCGTATCTCAGTCGTCGGGGTTTACGGTCTGCCGCCATGGCCCAGGCTCGAGGGATTGACCTCCCGTTCGGACATTTTACTACCCAGCATTGAACCAGGAATGGACCGCTGGGTCGAACATTTTCAAATAATGCGATCTGTGCAACTTGCGAGACGTTCCCGGCGATCGGTTTTGCAACGACTCTCTGTTGTGGGTGAAAGTGACTAAAAAAAGACTTTTTCTATCTATTTAAAGTATGTTATTGAAAGGAAGTAGATTAAGATAAAAAAAAAGGTATGATATTCTGAGACTGCCAAAACAAATGTGGCTACAAAGAATGTGCAAAGAAGGAAATAGTATGTACAGTCCCGTTTCAAATAGATCCAGGATCAAACAGGCCGACGGAAGGGAGAAAATTCCTGGATTTAAGCGACTCAAAAACACAAACGGGATCCCTCTCTACCCGTCCTCTATTCACTTCCGCTCGAATGTACTCACTCCCTTAGGGTGAATCGGATCGCTACATACTTGTAAATTTCCTTCGCTCCCCGAACGCCAGTGCATATCCCAGACGGGCTCAAATGCAATGTCGGAGGGGCTGAACACTACCGAGCAGGATAATTTAAAACTCTTCGCGAACATACGAACATAAAACAGAATCTATCGCCAAAATCTATCTTACAATTTCAGTACCTGGGTCATCGGATACAATCCGAAACATGGTCATCTGGAACCAATAGCCTAATCTATAATGAACGACATAGGATAACTCTCCATTAATTTCAGAATGCTGAAGCTCAGATATATTATTCTCTTATTTTGCACGCGTCTCCGAACAAAATAATAACGTAAAATCTGACTAAAAACACCTTCTTGAATAAGCCGATTAAGAGTACGCGGATTCAACATAATGAGTAAAAAAGGTATCAGTGATAGTAAGTACACGAATCTGTATTTGTGTTGTTCAGCTACCTTGGTGTACATGAAAATTGAATATTGAATATATAAAGTCCTCTATGCTCCCTAAAGGATTTTTCAATTGTACTTTAGGAAAAAACCTCCCCAATTTCTCACTTAGGGGTTCCTACCATTCACTATTCAAAAATTATTGTTCTCACTTCCCTACATTCTAATATCCCAGGGTTGTCCAGAAACTGCTCTATTTGTTCTACCTTCCAGGGGGCAGGATTTACGATAATACTCCCTAATGAAAACAACAAAGATTTCTTTGTTTATTCATCGGCCTATTCTTTAACCCTCACAGCACTATTTCGTTGTAAATAATATGAGGACCGTCTTTCTAACACAATTATTTTTGACTAGCTGTCAAGGCAATGTCGTGTCCGACAAACATACACAGGTTAGGGCCAAGATATAGTATTAACTCTAGGTTATGAATAAAGTATAACTGTGGAAACCCAAAATTGTTATTGGTATCCAACGCATTGATATTGAATACATCAATCTCCTCAATTTTTTTTCTTAGGTATCACATTGAAATATTTGTGTTTCAAAGGGGTAGGGGGCCATTGGAGTGGTCGATTCGAATCGCTTGCAAGAGATTATCTCTCTAGAATAATTATAAATATATTAAAATAATCGAGCAAAGAGATAAAACGGCACAACCGACTGAAATGCGAGTAGACGTTCCCATGCACCACGGACAAGACCGGTTACCGTCGAGGTTAGCGACGATATTGTGGGAGACCGCAAAGCACGAATGGGACTGAAAAAAGATAAAAACTACGGGCGAGAATGCTCATCAGGGACACTGGGGCCTCTAACAACAGAGTAGGAGGAATGAGCTCACGTTCCAAAGATAATGCACCCGCATATATATATATATATAACAAACAAATTGAGGACAAGTCCTAGGTCAGCATAATTCCAGAAATGAATATATTAAATACGCGATTTAGGATCTCAGAATCTTAGAACATCGAGAAAAATTACCAAGTGAGACTAAATACGAGAGAAACAGGGAAAATAAACCAAAACTAGAAAGAATCCATCTGAACATTGACAGTTCGACCAACGTTAGCCGGTCCGGCTTAAATTAGGGATAACCCAGCGATGGCCCATGCGTGGGCGAGGACATCGGTAAGGGATAGCCCCTTCAATTTATTTCCCATCGATATAAACCCTCCTGCGCCTAGTGAAACGGGCGGCCGCAAACTTGTAAATTTTCTTCGGCGTCCCACCCCTAGGGGTGGGTAACACAGGAGGGACCCATCCGAATAATTGAACGCCGACGTGTAGGGGTTCGAAAACCGGCCAGGTATAAGCCCATACGTTGTTGCCGTTGTGTCTATGGGGAGCGTTTTGCATACTGGTATGCGAGGTAGGAGCGAGGGGTGGCTCGTATCCATGGCGACCGTACCAGGGCACGCCAACCCTCCAACGCCGACACATCTGTTTCCACGTGAGCACTCGGGATCCCTCTCACTCTCCCCCTCTCTCTCTCTCTCTCTCTCTCTCCCTCCCTCCCTCCCGGTTTTCTCGGCGGTCTTTCCTCTCTCCCGCGTTTCGTCGGCACAAAAGCGCTGCTCTCTTCATTTACCCGGCCGTATTCTTTTCACCCGTCATTCACCTTATCGTCCCCCCGCAGTCGTCTTCCCGGCTGTCTCTCACTCTGGCTCGCTCTTAATCTACACCTCGACAGAGTACGGTCCTCCTTTTATTTCTTTTTACCTTTTTTCACTATTCCAGGGGGGAGTCCTCTCCGCCTATTGAAAACTGGTTTTGGTGGAAGGGTTGAGAGCCTACGGTAATGGCGCGATACGCCGGTAAAGAACCGGAAGGATATTTCCCAATATTCCTTACCACTTATGGAATACCATTTATTATACTTTCGAATCAAAATATACTTAATGGAAGTTTCCTACGTTCGCCTACAATCTACCGAGTAATATCTAAATGCAATCTCTTTCCGTGGGGTCCGAAGTCTTATTTTGCGCTGTAAATTTGAATAGAAGTCATCACACAGCACTTAGGCAGCCTCGAAATCTTGGAATCAATTTTTTTCAATCTCAGAAAGTACTATTAAACTATCTCCGAGCGTAACTGTTTGCTTTTTGATAAACTCAACGTATTTAATGGTAGCAAAGGTTAGCTAAATCTAAGAACGGTGCTCTCTTCGCGATACCGTTTTCACTAAAAGCGGTCGCCCACCGGATTTCTTACTTTATGTCCCAATTCGTTTTTTCCCGCAGCGTTTTCTAATCTTTTCGGGGCCGCTTATTAAGCCAGAGCTGGAGAAAAAAACGAGACCGCACCTATTTTCGTTTCCCTAATTCTAAATGCTAACGGTCGGCCCTAATCTCGGCCCAGCTCTGTGAGTGCCGCTTAATAGGTGGACAGCTCGGGCCGTGTTAATAAATGGCCGGTGTTATTAAGAGCTGCGACAGCGCGGCGCACAATGGCAAACCGAGTGGACTCTCTGTCGTCCCACGCTCACGGAAGAGTAGTTTTCAGACCTAATATCATTTCTGAACCTTTTTTCTAACGGCGGTTATCGAAGCGCCATTTTTCAGAAACAAAATTCAACACCACCGCGATACCGACTTTGAATTAGTCCACGGCGGTACCAGGTAGAAAAAACTGCGCAGATTTTATGAATATTAAGTTTTTGAACGATGAAATCTAAAAACAAGTTCCTTTATTTAGCTTATAGAAATGCTATTTGAAAACATTAAAAATGTTATTCTTAAAATAAGGTTTTAGAATGAGAAAATTATGAGTTTTTCCACGGAGGCAGGAATGGCGGAGCCCTATTCGTTGGAGGAGGCCGTAGCCTGGCCGTAAACCACCGACCCCCGGCCGTGTGTCATTCGAAGTCGAATGGCTGTATCATATCGGAAGTACCTCCCTTCCATATCTATACCTGTCATATGACGCCCCGCCTGGAGCTGAAGGCTGGGGGATGCCAGGGGATGGTGTGGGGGGAAGAGGAAGGGAATGCGTCATGAGAATTCGTAGGGGGGAAGCGATAAGTTCCCGGCGCGTGCGGGTGTCGCAGAGGGGGAGTACGGGGTGTTCCTCAAGATAAGTTTTGATTAGGGATGTCAAGGGCGGGGGAGGGGGGTGGTCGGAGGCTTAGGTATTATATCGGGGTCCGGGTTATTGCCTACCGCCCCGGTTGGTAATATGCTCCAACGAAAAGAGAACCAGAAATGTAGACGAACGAGAGAGGAATACGAAAGAACCGCCCACGGAGATGGATTCAGTCGAAAATAGTATCCTGCAAACCATCTCAATACGCCAGGCATCTTAACCTTCGGAAAGCAGAGTTCTAGATTGTATTCCAGATTTTGTATTATCACAATCCTTAACAGATCCGTTCTCTCAGTTGAATTAATTTATTTAAGCGCCTCGAGTTCAATCGGAAACTAGGACTACTAAGGCCATTACAAAATCGACCATCAACATTGACACTAGCAACAAACTCAAATTTACAAAACCACAGTAAAACCGCACTTGTACGTAAAACTATAAAGGTTGAATATATAAATAAAATTGAGTAATTAATAAAAAAGAAAAAAGACCCATCAAGTATTTGGAATTTCATCGCCCATCCCATTTCTATGACCACTCTTTGATTTGCCCCTAAGCTAGATCAGTATTGGGACTTGCGCATCCTCAATAAGATCACAAATAAATGCAGGACACAGGAACGGATTTCACTTCGGTAATTGGTTTTTACCTTCAAAGCATTGCTTTTCCGATATGACGGGTCATTGAATTGGGGTGCACAGATAAAAGCGCCCCTGTTTCAAAGGGATGGTCCCACCGCTGTACAACTGTGCATCCATTAATTGCAACGAATCCATTTAATTTAAATGGTATTTATCCACCCTTTATAACTGATACACATTTATAACGACTTCCATCGTAGGTATGTCCTGGATTCGACTCCAATCTCTTGACAATTTTACGTGAAACACCAATTCCAGTGACCAGTGATTTGAAATTATCATAATTAGGTTCATTCATTAATGTCGTACAAGCCACGAATTTGACCTGAGGGAAAAATCTAATTTTTGTATTCAATTAAATCATTTTTCAACTATTCAATGATCATAAAAAAAGGGGTAGCCAATAGGTACATTTGTGTGTAATCTCGAATGTAGTCGAGAGGAGTGTAAGTTGAATGAGTATCATCTCGTGGGAGGTGAATGACTCGAAGGAGCGAGACTGAGGCCCATCGTCTTATCGTAGCACTACGAGTGCCCCTCGGGGAGAGTTCCTTTTCCACTGTTAACTCGCAGGGTCACCACTATAAATAGTTCGACTCAGTTCTACAGGAAATTGATAATACCGACCTCGCGGGGCTGTCGAGCGCGACGGCCCTGTCTTCAGCGTAAACGCGCCCGTATCGCGTTTTCCGCGACCGCCGCATTATTTACTGCCGGAATTCTTCGGAAGTATTGAACAATTTAATCGGTCGATCGGTTCTCGGAATGGAGGCGTCGATAACGCGTGCCGCTTGTAATTTACGAGGGCTTCGAGCGAAATACTAAAAGATTGTTGTGACCCAAATGTCGGAGAAATGTTGACAAATTATTTTTTTTCGGGGACAGAAAGCATTGTCGTGTGGCGGCTAAATTACAAATAACTAATTCGCTGTACAAATTGGTTTTTAAAATTAAACTTTATTTATTTTTGAGGTTTGTTTTTTAAAATTAATACTACAACCGCATTGCGGTTCAGTTTAGATATCGGAACTGAGATGACTCGTACTAATAACATTTCAATTCCCATCTACGAAATTTCGTTCGTCGTTTACTCCTCTACACTATTTTTAACATTATGTGACAAAACTATTCGATTACCCACCCAAATTATGTTTAGATTAGTTACAACTACGTCAATAAATGTTTTAAAAATACAAACAAGGGCACTCTCCAAATGCCTTGACAATTTTGAGGACAAGAACTTTTATGCACTGTGAACTGTATTACTCGGAATAATTAAAAACGGACACCCCACCTTTACGTTAAGCATTAATCACTAATTCTTTAGAGCTGTACAATATATTTGATAAGAAAGCCCGCATTGAAAATATGTCGATTACAAACCCTCGTAGAAATTCCAGAATTACCAAGTAATTGCAAATTTGAGTTTGCAGGAACGATCATATTTATTGTTTCCTATTAATGTCCAAACGGTATAGAAATATTACTGTGTTAATAGCTAACAGATTCAAGAGCTAACTGTTACACCTACAGGCGATGCAACATCAAGACGTAAACTGGATTATGAGGGGTCTGTCGGCAATCGGATGAAAATTGCGATAGGGGTCGCCATTTTTTTTGGGTTGGTTGGTATCGGCGAACCACTCAGTCTGGCCAGTGGTCGGCCCACTCCTTAAAATCCCTCGGCCAGTTGTTAAATAAACCCGAGGGGTTGCCGCCTGGGTAATACACCCTATATATTCCGCCCGCCGTTCAGCCCACATACACGCACTTCCCCTGAACGCCGGCCACTCTCTTTCCTTTCAAACTCTTTTAGCCCAACCACCAAGATTACCCGTCAGGTTCAAGGCTCCTGCTCTCCGCGCGCAAGAATAAATCTATTATAAAAATCGCATTCCGGCAGACTGCCTGGAAAATGCCAGCGATATAAACTACATAACCAAGAGGCCCGAAGAATTTACTGACAGACCCCGATCAGGTACCTACATACGTATTAGATACTGCACTTATCGGTTGAACGTGACACAGTGCATTTGCACTATTGGCGGTGTACATCCGGGTTATCTCATTATTCCTTTCATACCTAAGTGCACTACGTCATTCAGAGTGAATAACCTGAACACAGCTTACGGGCTTTCAAATGTCCCAATAAAATATCTTCCTTGCATACATTAGTCAGTCCGTGACCTAATAACAAAGTGTATGTAAGCAGAAGGCCTTGGTTAAGAATTGTATGAAATAAAAATATATTTTTATTCTGAGACTTATATAAAATACATTTCATCTATATAATTAGAATTCTGATATTCAAATGCGTGAAGATAAAACGGTCAGTACTGCTTTTCACTAAGAGGTACCCAAAAGTAAAACGGCTGAGTATCGGAAGTTCGATTCTCGTTGCGATCTGGGTGCCAATGCCAATTTGGTTTTCCCATTCATACACGGTTTCCTTGACCTTTATCTGCGTTCTAGATTTACTGACAGCTGTTCTCCTCAGTCGAACAAAGTTGGGCATACTGAAAGGGCGAAACAGGCCCTTCCTGTTGTGACGGCTGCAGCTGCTCCAGTTCAAGACCGGAAGTCCGAAGCGGCTGTGAAAAAGTCCCGACCCACCCAGGATATTACTCCCTAATATCCGGTTTCCAACCAATATTGACGAGAACAAACGAGTGTAGAATCTACACATGACCCTGTTACAAAACTCTAGACTGTACAAAGGCCGTTAAATTGCAATAGATATTACTAAATTAAATATCCGAGACTAGACTATATTAAAAGAATTTATGGACATCTCTGGAACTTTGTATTCTGGATATGTCGTTCACATCGTAGCAATTATATTAAGGGTATACGAACGCTGTTTATAGTTATTTTAAACGGCAGATCGAATAGGTTAAATGTTCATATTGTAATTACGCCGGTTTCGCACATGGTAGAAGAATAAATAAGAGTTTAAACTCAAAACTGAATTAGTAAATTTCTTTTACAGCTGTCCATTGGGAAGCAAATCAACGACTTCCATAAGGAGCCATGAAAGTGGTCGACTGTTCAATTGTTTTTCCGTTTTCGGAAGGTACTTACAAGAAAAAGTTCCCCTGTAATAAAGTCCGCAAATGACGGGACATGGACTATAATCAGAGAAACAAATCTTGCAGCGTCATCCGAAGGATTTACTGCAGCGGCTAGGTTATTTTGCCCACAGGTAGAACGAACTGCTTTTTCACAGTCCTGACCGACAATTTTCAAACCGAGGGCCAGTTAACCGCTTTCTATTTTGAAGGAGTATTAGACCTCTAATGGCAAAAAAAGCTCGAATATACTTGATATTTTGTTACGACTGTAGGACCCAATCCACAGTACGGACTAAACAAAAAGCTGATTCTCCGAGTTAACGACCAAATTATATAGTGGACGAAATCACGAGTGAAGAATATTCGAAAACCCCACGGATACTGAAACAGTTCTTTTTTAAGTACTCATAAATCTAAATGACTTCAGTTAATATAAACGTAAAAGTGTAGACATAGGGGGCGGAACGGGAGGAGACTGCAGTATATGAGTTTGTAATATCCGTTTGCCAATATACAAGTCCCCGGCCAATAACTCAATATATAGATTAGGTAGGGCCTATACAGAGGCAAGTGGCCCTCATCCCTCATTACTGACCGGTTAATTAAGAACGCTCTCCCTGGGATATTTGCATTCGTCCACGCCCCTCCCTCCAGGGGCCCTTCGCCATTTTATTAATTTCCGGCATGAGCCGCCCCCCTCATCCCCCTCCACCGGAGGCGTCTGGACGGTCCCCATCTGACCTTCAGTCACTCAAATAATATCCGGCGTTAACCAAAACTTATGCGGTTGTCTGGGAAAAACATCATAAACGGCAAATAGGGACAGAAAAGAAAGTCAATCGAAAATAAACTCACGTTACTGTACTGGGTTTTCTGGCTCTGAACAGCTTACAGAATTTTTTTGACACTCACCTGAAAAAATAAATCAAAAAATAAATTAGTGAATCAGTACATTTTAAGCTATATTTTAGGCGTTTCGCCATTATCAAATGGAGTTGATTATTACTTAAACAACTTAAAATTTCAGAATAAATTAGAAGAACAATTTTCCATGTGAAAATTGTCGGTATAACTTTTCTTTTAATGTAGTGAATTTGGTTCTGCTACTATGTAGTATGTAACGTAAGGGTAGCCTTCAGGATATAAATCTTATGTAATATATAAATTAATTTATTATATTACAAATATTTGCCTTAAATTTAAGGGCAATAGTATTAATTCATTGCCACGCAATATAAAAAATAATAAAATAATTTAATAATATTTAATTCGATTTAGGTTACAATGAACTTTCCTTCACAAGTGAGCATATAACGCCAGAAGGAAAACAATTTGAGGCAGAAAAAGAAAGGTCGGAATAAAAATCAACAATTCGAGAGCCACAATCTCCGATGATAATAATACAAAGTGCATGTTCCACTCAAAGATGGGGGATTTTAAGGGAATACCCAGACCCCGAAAAAAAGGACATAAATCAGAAAGGAAAAATCTGACAATCGACGAAGGGGGCCCTCGTCCTATTGCTCATCGGCGATTACAATAATTCCAGCCACTTCTTTCAACCCCGCTGAACCTATTTTTAACGCCACTCGAAAAAAAAAAATAAAAAACCCCTCCGAAACCCCCTACAGCCCGCACTCCGATAAAAGCGAGATTAACTTCTTAGCGACCTAAGGCCGGGAGAAGCCTAAAACCTAATTTAACCGCTAAAAGTTTCGATCGGGGGAGCGAAGAGACCCCTTCCATTTGGAGGGGAACGGGCAAATAACGCGAGCCAGAGAGGGAGAGAAAAAAAGAAGGAAGGAAGGAAGGAAAGGGGTTTCAAAGGTCGAAAGTCCGGAATTTCAAAGGGGTTCGGTTTTTAATTCTAGACTGAAAGCATCTCTAGACTTTCCAATATGTCCCAAACGAACGAGGAGAGTTATCACGTCATCGCGACCATTTCAGGCAAATAATAATAATTCTGTCCTCATATTTTTAATTTGGCACCGTAAATATGTCATTATAATAAGCATAAACGGCCATCATAACCTATATTCTCATGTTCAACTCAATTGTTTTAAAGTAGAGTATTACACTGGATCGTACCGGAGAGGCCACTAGGCGGTCTGAATGTAAATTTTCCTTTCTATCGCTAGCCTGCATCTCTCTACATAGATATGGGGTAACATAAGAGGGGAAAGACGTCTGAAACTACAGGGATATATTAATCTTTTAACAAATTCTACATAGCCTGCCTTTTTGAAGGAGCCGGCCGATAATGCCTGGGCCAGAAGACAGGCCGGGGGTCGGTGATGGTCGGTCTGCTTGCATAATCGATTCGGTCGGTTATGTGACCTAACCGCAACGCGAAAGGCGGACCGGTCGAATGGCTGATGAAAATGAAAACGGGAGCGTGAAACATCTGACCGGCAACGGAGAGGCGTGGTCGGTGGGGGTCCCTCCCCCCTCCTCCAGGAACTAAGCCCCCAATTATGGAACGATTAGTACAATTTAAACTGCGTTAACGAGAGCGAGAGAGAGAGTGAGAGAGAGAGAGAGAGAGAGAGAGAGAGAGAGAGAGAGAGAGAGAGAGAGAGAGAGTGGGAGACCGTCCGACGGACAAGTAATTGATCTAATGGATTGGAACGGAAGCGTCCAGCCCGAGGCCATTAATTACACCTCTCCGGTCACGCCTACGCACCCCCGATATTATCGGCTATAGGTAAAAGGCCAATAACCATAACTGGTTGGATTATGAAAAGCCCGCGTTTAGTACACCGAAAATATGAAGGGCGAAAATCTGAAAATGGTCCCCGTGGAGCCAACATTACATTACTTTCCCCTTTGGTCCGCTAGAGCTTTGTTTCGACCTTTTTCCTCACTTAGTTAACATAAATTATTTCGAACTTAATAAGAGTGTGTAAATAATAATGTACGCATTATTTACACTGTGAATAGACAGATGCACAAAGATATGTATAAAATGAAACAAAATATAGGTTATATAGGGCCAAGCCCAAGCCTTTTCCAGGTTTTAATATAGAAAATTAAATTAAGAATCGAAACTTAATGTAAACACCAACAATTGCAAGAGTTTCTTGACACAAACACCACGGATCAACATTATCAATTAGTAAAAATACAACGGTCCCCAAAAATAAAGTGCGGGGACTTTTCGTTCCAACCGGATCAGGTAAGTGTTCCTTTACTGGGGCACCAACAGTAGGGGAGTTTAGAAATGTCGTCAGCAGGAGAGTTGCTTGATTAGCTCCGAATATTCAATCGGGCGGTTGCGTCACGAATGTCAAAATCGTAGTCATCAATTCGGTCAACGGGGGGAAAAAAATGTCATAGTCCCAACTAGCGAGCACGAGCGATAGGGCCGAAATGAGAGTAAATCGAACAAGCGCCCGGGTAATAAGATCAACAATGACGTAGTTAAGAGTAATCATCTGGCCACGACAGACCGGCATAGAGCTGACACTCAATGTATAATTCACGCGACATAAAGAATACAAACGATATTTTCTTTCAAGATACCGATATGAGATTGTCCTTATAGGAAAGGAATGTTGTCGGCACGTAAATTGTAGCCGTATTTGGTTGCTTTATTCGGGACATTTATCATTTCCGGGATACGGAATAATTGGCGCGATTTAAACGGCCCCGACAGTGTTTAAGAATGCGCGACTCGCGTTTGCATATTTTTTTTAAGCATCTAATGGCGTCAAAAGTCTTACGACTGATGCGTCCGCCTATTTCGAAAACCCGTCCGAGAACCCGTTTCGAGCGGGCCCAACAAAAAGGGTGAGGTCGTGCCGGCGCATAAACCGTAACTTCGGGGGCAGCATTTTTTTTTTCTATTTTTCCCCGTCTTTTTTCAACCCCGGTTTCAGGTTGTAGGTAGGTGGGGGAGGGGGGGTTGTCCAAACAAGTCTTGTTTTTGTGGATGACCGGCGGATAAACTGGAATGCGACAACGCGGCGAGAAGTCTGGCGGTGTGGACAGATGCACCCGGCTCTCGGTCTCAGCTCCAGCCAGCCCCTGGACTCGGCCACGAGGAGCTTGTCAACCGCATTCTCCCGCTTCAATGCACCCCGCTATTTAGGCCACATTTTACGGCCAAGTGATTATGCCCATCCCTGGACGGGAATGTGGGCACTTAAAACATATTTGATCGCGTCGCAAATAAACAAGGCATAATTAATTTGAATGACTCAACACGCCATAATGCAACAATTTAAACAGTGGACGTAAAAGTACGTATTTTACTGCCTGGCGACTGGTTCTTTAATATTAAGGTGTGAACTAATTTACTTCCTCTTCATCGTGGGTGCATCCTTACCATTGGTTTCTCCATAAAAACTTCACTAGGGACGCTTTCCCTCGGTTTCGTCCAAAAAACGTTCGCACTTTTTGCATTGACCTGAGCGGTAAACTAGAATACCTGACGATCTGATTCAGCGCAATTAGTCTACAATGAATACTGTAAAACCATTTAGCCGAACGGACATCTTGGTTGGCTGTAAAGCATCTCGATTGGTTCGAGAGTGTTTTCGATATAAGAAACAATTAAGTGGATGAATGGTTGGACCCAGTGATTGATCGAATGGGGATAACAGGAGAGATGTCGGTGGAAGAATAATGAGAGGAGCAGAGCTGGAGAATAATGGTGGTTTTTTCACCCCCGGTTTCAAGTCCGGTTTACGGTTTGAATTTAGTTTTTGTCGCACGGTGTCGTTTTGAGGCTATTTTATTTTTACTACTGGGATTCACTTTTATAAAGATAAAACAATTATCTGCAGATTTCGTACGACACCCAAATCTTCGTCCAGGATCTTTAAGTCCACTCATCCAGGAAGTGGGCCAACCTTACCCAGACAATACTTATAACTGTGTATTCGTGTCGTGTTGGAATGGTAGTGGTTGAACCACCGTGGCCGATCGAAAAACAAAAAAATCGTCTAATAAAGAAACAATCGCTAGCGTAAAAAATAAATTAGTGAGCCCACCGGCTGAGCGGGTGATGCGGGCGTTGAGTTCGGTACTCTTTTTTAGGTTTCGGTGGAGAGAAGAAGATTAATGGCTGTCCGCCGTTGGGGGCTGCCGCTAATAGCCCGCCATCCCCCACCACCCTCTCCGTCACAGCGACCGCACAGAGTGGACCGCTGTCCCCGTAATTGTAGATCGATTAAAAGATACGCGATTTTATTAAAAGGGGGCTCTGTATTATCGCGTCCAGCGTCCGGGAGGTCCGGCTCCTCCTCCTTCCCCCCCATCAGCCGGTGCCACTTTCCAAGTTCAATCACTCTTGCCCTCCGTGTCTCCCATTCGATGAATCGATCCGTCGCTAGACCGGTTTTGGCTTCTCCCATCGTCGGTACGCATGACGGCAGCTGATGAAGCATTCTGCCAGCGCAGATTTGAATTGCACATACAATACAACAGACATGTGTAGGTACCACACTAATTAATCGATGATTATTGTGGGGAATCAGTTTTTAGTTTTCGACCGACACTACCGAACAAAAACCTTCCTTCTCTGTGTGTTCATTTTTCAAAAACAAATTTTTATCGATAAGCCTCACAAAACCTGAATTTTTATCTTGAAGAGGAATTCATATGTCCCTTTTGAAAATGAAACACTGACCAATTCAATATTGCAGTCACCACGGTGACAATCATCCCTCGGGGCGATTATTACCACCGGTCAATCGGAAGCTTTGTGAAATCAAGTTAGACCAATCGTTTCATATCTACACAATTTTTCATCCTCCCACTTGTTCAATTAAGAAGAATACAACAAAGGAATACTGAAATCGGGGAAGGGGGCTTTAAAGTTCCCACAGCGCGCACACACGCGCCCTCAAAGGGCGGCCGGCCGTTCCCTTTTACCGTTGGTGGCCAAACCCCCGACCAATCTCCCAATCACAAAGGGCATCGTTTGGCAAAGCTCCAATCAAGAAAGGCCCACACCCAATACTCGCCAGAGCCGTCTTCTTTTTTTCTCTCCATCCCACTCACTCTCACTCTCCGACCCTTTTCGGTTAAATAAACGAGCTCGTTAAAAATATGACCCGGATGGGGAGAGCAATTTTAATTTTAAAAACGGAAGGAAGTCTAAAAAAGAATGAAAAGAAAACAAAATGCAGAAAAATCAATGGCGATTGGAAGTAAAAACTTTCCTGGGAAATCGACCCTTAAATGGTTTCCCAATTAGAATTTTCAAGTAAGCGGTGCACTATTTTCAGTCAAATGCGGAAGGTAAAGTTCAGGCACTGTAAATTGAGTGTTGGGCCGTGTTTTCGCTGACGCATCCAATCGATACGAATTCGTTTTGGACGATTACACTTGATTTGTAACAAAATCCAAATTGATATGGTAAATTTCCAAAGGGGAAAATAATAGGAGGGGGAGAGTGGAGGGTAGCGAGGGCTCATGTAATTAGGAGTCTAAACAGCGGGAGGGCAACAGACGTACATATACACTGGGTCTGGCCAAACCGACGCAACTGATACCGCATAAATATTCATGCCCGGGGGCGTGAGGGAGGATCCACCCTCCCTCCCTCCCTACGGCTCATCCACCTCCCCCACGCACTCCGCACATCTCTCTCTCTCCTGTTCCGAACAGGCGCTATCGAAAACCGCCTTCCTCCCGTTCTTCCAGTATCCAGATAAGAGACTGCGCTACTACTACCGGCCAGAAACGAGTATTATAAATGGGGGGGTTTCCGCGACCGGAACGGACGCCGCCGTCTAATGGGCACCCCACGGACAACTGATATTTCATTTGGGCCTTCCGCTCATCCGAGCGGAAACTGACGATTATATTCGAGTGGATTCCGCGCGATTTTCTGCATCCAAATCTAATCTGTGCTCGCATTTCAGCGTTGATAAATCCGTTATATAGAGGACGTAACAATCAGGTTAGCATCGGGGGATTTATTGTTGTCTAGATTGCCCAAAGGACGACAGAGAAACTAAGTTTAGACCAAGCAGGTGAGTGCAGATAGAAAATCGTACGAGGATATACTATTTAGATATTAATCCCTCTGTGTTAATTTACATATTAATACGTTTACGCTTTTTACGCAATTCAATTTAACCTAGTGACCGCAGATTAGTCCGGAAAACAAGTGAAATATTTTGTTGAAACAAGCGAAACTATGATACCAACTGCTTCGTTCAAGAAAAAATGGCATAAAAGTCAATTTATCCAGTCTGTGCAAGCCATTAACAAGTCGCACTTTCCACTAGACAGATTTATACTTCGTCCGCATCATTATACTCGGCCATGAGCTCTATTGTTCATTAGCACGGTGCAACGACCGGTAGAACTGCATTACAATCTACCTACTGAAATTCCTGTCAGGGCTGAGGCAATAGCCTACGATTGGCTGGCCCTCTTTCAACGAGGCCCAATTGTCTGCAATATGGAGTTCGGCGACTACTGATAATAATTGTTGAAAATAAACGGGCCGACGTTTCGTCCCGAGCTGTGATACGGTCCGGCGCCAGATAAAGGTCGGCTTTTCTGGAGCAATCAAAGCCAATTCGGAGCAATTAGACGCCGCCCGGGAGGCAGCCACACTTCCAAATAGGCAGGCAGTCCATATTGTCCGAACAGAAGGAAATTCGGCGTCATCATCACAACTTTCTTCCCTAATAACGGTAATTATTTCTTATTAACTTAAAGGCTCAAATCCAAAACTGGCGAGGGTAGAAGTAAAGATGAATGCGAAATCCCTTAGATATTCCGGTCCCTTTATGCTTTATCCCTTCCGAAGAATCTTCAGGCACGTTTAGTTACGACATCAAAATTGTATGTCCCCAGCTTTTAATCAATTTAAAGCATTCGTTTGGGGCTCTGACAGTATAGGGACAGAAAGTTAAAGATGAGAATATTTTAACGTGCGACATATTTTGTCGACAAGAATTATAACAAAATCAATGAAATACTAATAATGAATAAATTATCTATTTATTATCAAAACCACGATAGTGTAAATGTTCTACTTGTATGGTGTACTATCTCTTCAACAAAGAAAGATAATATAGCCACCACTATCCTGACCGCAACCGCAATAGTGCGGTTCTAGCCTCAAATATTTCTTGTTGCCTATTGCTGTTTATCTAGAATTACTTAAATAATTGGTTGCAGCGTCGACTATATCTTTTCGAGCTATATATTTCCGGACCGGTACTGTATATAGATTGTGGTACTATAACGGTACCGTATTCTGTTAGTTTCGCCGCACCGGTGTCTCAGGTTATTAGCGGTTTTTGGTTATGTGGGGACCCCTTTTAGCCACTTGCATCGCGTTTTGTTTATAGTAACGACAGTAACATATAATCTATCCCACGTCTAAAATCGAATTTAAAGGGAGGAGAGTTCGAGGAGTTGATTAGGCTTAATGTACATTCTTCCGAACACGTCTAGGCCCCACTTTCCACGAACGCCTATCCTCCCAATTCCGAAACGACATAACGGCTTCCAACAAAGAACGGTAATATTTAAATTTTCCAAGGGAAGTGGGCGTCGTAGTCACCGGGGGAGGATTTACACGTGTAGCTTATGTGGGAGAACACGGTGGGCACTAATAGCACTGATAGTTCTCGGTATTTTATCAGGTCCAGAGCGGAGGCCGGACCACATATCGTAAATTATTCCCGCTCTTGTCCGTCTGGTGCGTGTGTGCAGCAACATACACGCGCACAACACATATATATGTATCCTACTTCGAAAGATTAACTGGACACTCAAAATGTAGCCTAAATTAAGTATAAGAAAGTGTTATCGGGACGACTTTGGTGTTCCAGTGCATTAGAAATTGGGCAGAACTGGAGGTCGTGACAATCGTGCCGTCTCGCTATTTCCGGCTGTCACAGAAATCTCTTAAGGTTCCTTACAATAAAAAATGTCGGTCTTATCTCTCGATTAAAAACCAATTTACTCAATAAAATACAATTTCATTAAGGCGACGTCCATTGATCCATAATTCTCATCCGATTCATGGATCGATTCCCGATAAGATAACAGCTAAAATTATTTCAATGTTCTGCCAAGTCACTTAACAGGGCCACAAAATAAAGAAAAAGGAACTATAAGCACACATCCTGTGTTTACAAAAAGAGCCATAAATGTTTAACAGTGGTTACACCGATAGTTGATAATGTATGTTACGACAAAAAGTGTCGCCGAAGCACCCCGACGTCTTTATAGAGTAATAATCAAGTCCTTATTAGGTTTTCGGGGTTATTTAAAAACGCCAAAGCAGTATAATTTCAAAGACAACTACTGTTATCTCTGGAAGATCTCACCGGAACCTTTCTTACGGTCCGGTCCGATCATTAACATCGAGTTCAATCACCACCGCCGTTCAATTTATGTACGTGTACGTATATATTTTTTTTTAATTAAGACCACAGACAGATTTTTATGCAAATTTCACATCCTCCTCCTCCTCATTAAATTTCAGAAATCGGTAGAAGAAAAAAAGGCCCCGCGGATAATTGGCGTTGTATAAAGGGAGTTACCCACCGTCGTATCACCAATTAATCGGTCTCTCAATTAAAAGAGAGTACCATTAATTAAAAGAGGCCTGCAGCCATTGCTTTTTCCGTAACTGTAAAAAAATAAATAAAAACAAAAATAAAGAGATAAAAAAGATTGGGTCCCTATCTCCAAAAATATTTTGCATGTTATTCTTTACTATCGTAACTATGTCAGTTATTTGGGGCGTGTAACGGCAACTATGCGGGTTAATAAAAAAAATGATACCATAACGTTATCCAACAAATCTTAAGATAAAACAAGACATTAATCAACTCGTAACACTATTCGAATGATTCTTTCGTCCTGACGAGTAGTCTCATTCTGAACAAGTTTCTTTCACTCAATAATATAACAGCTATTAATCTAATTTTTTTTTCTGAATACAATTTAAAGGTTGAGTACTAAAAGTAAACAGAAAAAACAGGGAATGTCCTTGACCGTCATAATTTCATTAAATATTTTATGAGGTCGACCTTTTAGTAAATGCTAAGAACTACTTTTTTCAAGTGATACCGACCGGGGATCGAACCAGCGCCTAAGGTCGAGTAGGGTATTAATGTTCTCGTGGCTACAGGCGACAAACGACCCCCACACCAACTGTATCTAAATTAAAATCTTAGCTTTCGCCGAGACTTTCCGGAGTGCCGCTTTCAGGGAAAAAATGCGGCTTCGGAAACTTGAAAAGAGACGGCGAATATATCTATATACCCAAAAAAAAGTAAGTTATCCTGCGCGCGTGCCTAGCGGCTTTTATAATAAAGATAAGCCACTAGAAAAGGAGTGAGGGTACAGGAGGGAAGGAGCATAAAGGGCGCGACATTTTAATGGGGCTCCCACTACGCCATGGGGGGTGGGCCCCGGGGATGAGTGGAGGTGGCACCACCGCAACGAGGGTAGAAGTGGGGAATAAGGAACAAAGAGAGGTCTGAGTAAAGAGAAGGCGACAGAAATGAATTAAATAAAAATCGCAATATTTTTTCAACAATAATTTATGCCGGGTACGAAAGTCCTTAAAACAGATGTATAACGAATAACCATCGGCTTCAGGGATAGCGGAAGTGTTCATTCCAAGTAGGTACTTAATTAATAATAGACAACTGGTATTTCAAATTAGAAATAAAATTGGTGACGGCGGAATCTTTGAATTAATCCACCAAATTTATAAAGAAAGTTTCAGTCTATCTTTCGTAGCTTAATGGCTATTTCCATATTTGGAAAATTGCTCTTTGGGGCGTGCAAAACCCTGGCTCAGATGGTAACATCCCAACCCTGAGTTAAGCACCGATTGAATTGTCTATTAGTCAAATAGAGACGTTCGGTGATATTCACAAAGCGGGAAATAGGCGGCAAGGGTGGGTCCTGCCGCCTATAAATCAGTTGTATACCTCGGCGGTGTATACCACCCTCCGGTGGGTGAAAGACGGGGACGCGGGTGTGGGCGTTAGTCTGGCGACTGCATTATGACAGAGGGGCTGCGGGGGGGGGCTGCCCGCCTGGATATTATGATAACGGCATACTATCGACCTGCAACCCCCTCCCCGGCTAACCCACACCGCCCCCTATAGCCGGTCACGATTTACACTAGCCCATTGCCACCGCCATATTCCATTCTCAACACACATGACACGCAATAAACTACAACACCTGACCAGAATCCGATGCCCTTGCCCACTGTCAATACCGGCCCGCATGATACTCACACTGGCCGTAAACCGATAATCGTATATAAACCGGAGAAACTATACACGAACAACCAGAAACACTAGAGGGACGCAAAGAACACAAGGGAAAAAATGACTAAAAAGTTATATATTAAGTAATAAAAACGTACTTAGGTCCACAACTGCAAGCAATCCCAGCATACCGCCGGCACACATTCCATTCGCAATATACTAGCAATAAACTATAGCGCCTGTCAAAATACGATGTCCTTGCCCCGTTCCATTATCGAACCACAATAAATTTACAGGTGATTTAATCGAGTGTTCCATAGTAAATCACTCCTAAGACAATCTGCAGTAATTGTTTCTGTGATATTTCTGGCTTCCTACCAACGTTAGTTTCATTCCATCGGCGCTATTACAGTGAGAGACCGGGGGAACCACCGCACAACTGATGACGAGATTTAAATACGGATTGAATGTTTAAACTTCAGACATGACTTCCAGCGAAACGTTTTTAATCAACTCCAACACTTCTTTATCGTAAAAGATCTTTTCTATAGGCCCTGCGTTCAATACAGATAGAAAATGAAATGGTGTACAGTGTACAGTTAGCACAGCTGGTGGTTGAAAACCTGACATTTTATTTCAAGGAAATACATTTGTATTGAAAAGGCAAGAGCAAGTTGAATACGAATTAAACAGCGATCGGAAAACATATATTTACGTACCGCGGGTAAAACTGTTAAGTGGTATCACTAAATTGAAATTTTCAAAGAAAAGTAACATTATGAACGGGATAGGCCGGTCATTCATTTTCAATGTTCCTTACATCTAACAAAATAATTAAATGCAAATGAGAAAGGGGTAAACGGGTATATATTTAAATGCGGAATACATAAATTTTCGGGTCTACTACAACTGCAAGTAACTCCGGCGCACTGACATTTGCGCACATTCCGTTCTCAGCGTACCGGCAATAAACAATAACACTTGACAGAATCCGACGTCCTTGCCCCCAGCCGTCAATATCGGCGCCTGCAATAAATCTACTGAGGCCTACGAGAACTCCGTGCCAAGTAAGTAATAGTCAAGGCCTGACCACCTCATTGTATGTCAGAAGCCATGCATCCAAATTGACGGCAAAAAAGCTTGCACCGCATACTGATTAGAAACAAATATTGGCGTAGAGCAAACATGTGATCTGGTACCGTTCTTATGCAACCTCATTTTTACGTAATCAAATTAATTTCGTACTCAGAACCAATTAATAAAACGTACAGTGCTTATTCTGCCACCCATTACAACACTTCACTATGTAATTCCAAAGATAATTTCTATGACTAATTACACATCCGCTCTGATTAATTTCATTCTATTATTTTCATTTTCAGTTATAATGCAAGTTTGGTATGCATACCTAATCAATACTTGATAAAATCGTTTATTACATAAGCGGTTGAATTAAACACGAATATACATTATTCTCCAGGAATTTCAAGTAAAAAAGCATTGCCATGAAAGCAGATCAGTAATCAGAGATGAGCCATGAAATTGATTAAACAACCGGGGAAGAAAGAATTGAAAAACTTCCTTTCAAATTTAATTGAAATCAATATTTATCAATGAAATCGTTTCAACAATAGATGGACATTATTCCAAACTTATTCACTATCGCTTTACATACTGGATAATCATTGCTATATGTCGATTTCAAATAGGGAAAATAGAGTAAACCATATTAATCAGCAAATATTTCCCCCAGTTTATTTGATTGAATAATATCGCCGCCGCCAAGGAACGATACGCCCTATTAACATGGATAGGACAACTGAATAAACAAGCTGAATTCCAGCCTCGGGGCAGATTGTTAACAACATTCGTGGCTCCAACGAGCATGACAAACAGGCATCTGTGTCAACACGGGATAGGGGAGTACTGATGAGTCGCTGAAGTAAGAACACTCCTTGTTTGAAAACGAAAATTAATGATTATCCTTGGTTTCACTACAGAAATGCTCCAACTTAAAATTTTAAAATGGATTCAAAATAATGCCTAAAAATATAAATTATAAAACAAAAAACTATCAACTGAAATCAATACTTAAAAGTTTTCCGGATTTAGATTCTCGCCGTTGTCGGTAGTGTAATGCTAATTTTACACACGAAACAGGCATGAATTTGGATTTACAAAACGCGGACATTGTAAAAGCCGAAATAGCGTAATCCGATCTCGGATAATGTGCTCTTTATGCTTCGCGACATAATCACCGATAGGCATCTTTACTCCGTGTTTAGGGGGCCGATGTAACAGCTATTACCGTCTCTACGTATTTGTGCTCCGTAATCTTCCATAAAAAGAGATGGCCCGGGAGAGATAGGAACGGTCAATGACGAGGTCAAGGTTCGGAAGTTAAGTGAACAACGATACGCCTTAATAGTCCAGGCTATTTTACACCCCAGCATGAAACATCAGTGCAGAATAAAACTAAGAGAGTTTACCTTAAACATATTTTCCTAGCATCGTGAACCACCGAATTCCCGACTCAAATCCTATAAGCAAGTACACGTGGAAATAATAACATCTCAGTACCAAAACCATAATTTCATAAACATTAAAATTATAATTAACAACAGATTAGACAAATGGACTCACTAACACCAAACTGAATACTAGTGACGAAAGAAATATCATACAGCCACAGGAGACACCTTTATTTATGGGTGCGCGACTAATTTCATACCGTGGGATAGATTATAAACTGGATTCCACCCACAATGTATCTAATACATCGAATTTGATATGTAATATCTTAGAAACATACCTATGTGTTATAACGATGCAATAATATCTGCTATTTTAGCAATGTCCAACCTACCTAAATCAAGGGATAGGTTTTTTGCGTGAAAACTTCCTTCAATGGTAAAATGCGCAGTGCATTGTGGCATGTGCGGCTTTAGTGCCGCCTCCTGAAACAGACGGCACCAGACAGTCACACCTTCAAGTGCTGTACAAGTGCTGTCGGGAGACATTACAAGATAAGATGTTTAATCCACACCGTACCCAGACGCCACATGCCACTTATCTCCTGTGCGAAAGCCAAACACTTACTTGTTCATTTTCCTTGCACAGACTCGATGACTTTCCACGCCCCCACCAGTGGGTGTATCAACTAGATAGAGCAGGGGCGTAAGGCTCAAATTGCGATTTAATTATTTAGTAAGAATTTACTGAATGAAATTAGCCGGCAGCCGGTATTACCAGAAGTCAATGCTATCGTTAGCTAAGTTTTCCTTCTATATCTAGTTTAAACAAGATACAACGCCTATAAATAAACTGTTTACACGTATAACAGTATACGAAAGTAATCTCGGGCAGGGCAAACGGTATTGGTGACCTCATATCAACTCGCGTTTTCAGGAAATAGAGCAGAATGTTAACAGAAGCTTAAGTTAACGGACAGCTTAAATTATTTGTATGAAATTTGGTAAAATTAAAGGGTTTTAAATATAATGAAGGATGCTATAAACATAAGAATTCACTCAATAACTAGACCTCTAGATTGGATAATAAATAACAGCAATAAATATAGTAAGCAATATATACTTCTGGGATGGAAGGCTAATTGTGGGAGGTTTCGAACGGTGAGAAAACAAGTAACGAAAATGGGACACTACTTGAACAAATGCATTTATAACCCATCCATCTTATTTATGAACATGATTAAAAGGTTTAGAAACCGCTAGTAATCACCATTATTGGCCGTTTCCGTTTGAAAATTATTATCTGCAACGACGAAATGGGGGGAGGAGGAATGCTTGAGGCAATAAATATTATTGCGTGTCATTAAAATGGAATGACGAGCCTACTATAAGGACAGCTCGGGCGAAGGGGTGAGGAGAAGAAGACCCGGTGCCCTGAGAGTCGGCGGCGTTTGCCCGCTCATTTTAAAATAATTGAAGACCCCGCCCCTAACTCCCGATTTTATTATTAAAATTTCAATTTCCTGCTGGGAAATTAAAACGGAGCCGCTCGTGGTATTTTCCCTAACCGGGCTTTTGGGAGAATATTTGGGGGCTATTTTACAGCGTTTCGGCACATTCTGAATTCTAAAAGGGAAAATCTTTTAAAGGAAAAATAGAATTTAATTCGTTCACCGTGGCCAATAAATGGGGAATGGGGAGAATATATTAAACTACTGGTCTTAAAACATAGAACAATTCAAGCTACGCCAGAATTGAGAGATCCTGCTCTCACTGCATTAGGCAAATTCATCCCTGCTACTTGTATAAAGAGGTAATGTGCCTTACTTAATTTAAATTGCGTTGGGGTTATTTTTTTAAATTTTATTTGATGCGGTCCACGGAAAATCTATGCAATTTTACTATGTACGGGAAAAACACTAATTAAAACGATGAGTGGCTAAAAGGGAGACTGGCGGGAACCTAGCGGACGAGGTATATCCCATATTCGAAATGGAGTTCCCCTCGACGGCTCTTCAACCAATTGAGGAAAGAGGCAACCCTGGGGCCGAAATTCCGGCCAAAATTCCAGCTCTCGTTCTGAACGAACTCCGGTCTTCATCCTGAAGAGAATCGCCCGAGGGGAAAGCCGGGCGTGCACTTAGACAAATCAAAAGACGCTCAAGAGAAAATGAAAAAAATAAAGAACTGGTATCGAGATCTTCAATGGCCATCTAGTGGCTAAAGGGGCTGCATATCTCAGCTTAGACTGATGGCGGCCACCGAGACCGGTCTAGCAAATTACCGAACCAGCGAGAGGAGACAGAAAATCGAGCAAAAGATGTATACATTTTCTATATTATGGAAGTATCTTATAAGAACATTACTAATATAAAAAGAATTGTGGAGTGCCAGATTATTTTTTAAAGATTCCTTGAACATATTATCATTCACACTGGCTTGGAATATCGATTTTATGACAGAAATTTGTGAAAACTTGAGACTGAACTTGAAACTTCTAATTTTTTGAGGTTCACGATCCTCGAATTAGGTGAATGACTACACTGAAATCGTTTCACTGTTCCACAGTTTACAGGTTCAGAATCTTCTTTAGTATTTAAAATGTAAATCAAGGTTGTTTATTTCTAACGTGATTGCTTTCTCACAACGTATAAACGAAAAGGAACCGAAACCCAATCTAAAAACTAAAACCGAGTCAGTTCTCAGTAATAAGTGGACAGTGAAAGCCGATCTGTTAACGGTACACTGATTGTCCAGTAACAACTGTGTCGTCGGCTACGCACTGAATATGTAATGAAGTCAACTTTCCTACCTTCAGCCGGAACACAACTCGGTCTTTCCATTATTCAAAATCATCGAACTCACCTGGAACAAAAATAAAACACAACATTAACTCCAAGTATCTTACACTGTTATTAGCAATAGTTGTAATATAATAAGGAAAATTATAAAGAATCGGTCGGAGGAAATTGAATCAGGGGAACATTTAGAGATAACGAATCGGGACAATGCACGGAGCCATGTTATAGCTGGTAAGGGCTGATAAAAGGGGAATATAACTGCCGCAATAAACCAGGTCATTCATTTGACGATTACTAAAAAGATGGCGCAAATAATAAAGCAACAACCACGATCCAATTGTGAAAATTGACGTTAGAATAAATGGAGATTAAAATGAAAGGCGAAATTTTTATTTCTCAATGTAGCGTCCCGTTAGCACGAAGTATGACTTCAGTGCGATACTAACCGAGTACCACAGACGATATTGAGATGTCGAAATGATCTAAACCCAGACTGAACGAAAGGCAGAAAATAGTAAGTCAAACAGGCAGTAATGTTGAGCCTGTCATTTATTGCCTCTGGAAGGTGTTAAAAACTATTATTAGACCAGCAGCCGCTTCTGCAATGTTCGCGCTCTGGTTTTCCTTCCATTCATATGTATAATAATGAAATAAACTCACTCAATGTCTATACTTTAAAAACCTCTACATAATCTCACTCATCTACTATCGCACAATAAATAGTATACATAAAAATTCACATTAAAAAATCGATTACACATATTATCGCGTTGCTAAAAACGTGCGAGAAAAATATATTAATAAATGGCTTTTATTATTACAGGTTTAATTGTTTTCAATTTTCATTGTTTCATTTAATTGCGGATTTATATAACCATATATATCATGGTTCTTGGAATCTTCTGTCCTCGCTCTCTGCTCTGGCCTTTTGACATTCAAACTGGTGTTACAGGACACCCCGCAGGCAACTAACATGCGTAGGCGCCGCACTAATCTACTGACGAAAAAGCTAACGAGCCGAAACCGGTCTAGCAAAAGACCGAACCGGCGAAATTATTCATCGGTCAATTATATTCGCACGAAGACTCAAAACCTGCCCCTTTGGCAACGTCGGGCTGTATTTCGTCCCCGGGTGAATTATTTGGGACGTATTCTAATGAACAAAAGCGGGATTGAAGCGCGAAAAGAGGATCCACAAAATACCTAATGGCCACGATTTCGGGGACAAACGACCCCGGGCCTTATTTAAAGCCATCGGATCGTCAGCGTCATCAGAGCGGAAAAAACTCGTCCCCCTTCACCCTGCGGAACCGAGAGGCGCTATTCCCCCCTTTTTCTATTTCCCCGTCCGGATGAAGAAAGGACTCTGGAAAAACAAAAGGGTAAACCGGGAAGCGTCGCCTCGAGCCCAGGCGCACTTAGGCAAATCAAACTCCATTTGAAACACCGGGGAGGGGTGGGGGCAGGTCTCCCGAAACGAAAACTTTTATAACCCGAGTCCTTACACCGTTAATGAGAGGAAAAAATGAAATCCTATACTTGTATAAAGAGATGTCAATTTTTTTCATAATAAAAAATCATTAACTTGTAAAACAGGGACGAAACTAAATTATACCAAGACCTTAAATGTAACGCCAGGAAAAAGAGAAAGAGTGCAACCGTTTTTTACTACATTTCGAGCATTAGTTGTGCGCTTCTGAATTAATGAAAACTGCCTTCACCATTTTGCTCGACCGGTTTTCCACCATCATAGACTGCACCACTGATGATGTCATGTTTTGCGGACGACACTCTGTCATCGCATTCTGACGGCGTCGTAAACTAAAGATGTCATCATATGGCACGTACGCTAACACCGCTCACGTTTAAAATGTAACGTTTTACTGGCAGTTTAAGGGAACATACGGAAATGTCTGAAGCCACCAACTGCCATGTGCATATTTGTTTATATATATTTAGTCACAAGGCAGTCTTCAGAACGGAACATTCACACATGGCAACCAGAAGAGCGAATATTACATAAAAAAAATGTATATACATAAAGAGATAACCCTAATTAGGGAACGACCTTTAGGATTCCTTCATTCTCCACCAAATCATTCAGTCTTCTATATTAACAACAGTGGTTGCGTAAATGCCCTGTACAATAAATTTATTTCGAAATATCATTTTAAAAAACTGATCAAATATTCAGTGCGGCTGAGAGGAAAGCGGTCCGTAATATACTTGCTAATCCAGGTTGCAATAATGCAATTGCGTTCCGTCTGTTTTATTGCACCGTAAGACCTCCGCTCGCCCATAAAACAGAGTCAGCACGTCAAACGCCGATAAAATTCAAGTTCATACGCCGGCTCCGACGCCGTCAACCGCCGGGTTATTGTAAAGCGATAAAATCGGGAAATTAATTCCCTCTCCGAAAGGACGGGTCAAATCCGCTATTTTCCGAATTCCGCTAAAAACCGAGGTGGTGAAAACCCGTTTTGTTTCCCAGTAATTCCGTGCACAGCTGTTAATTTCCGACTAAAACCGAGGTTTCAATAAAGGCGGCGGGCCACACAAAAAAAGAGCACACGCGACATCGGAGGGCAGAAAAACAGGCGGGGAAAAAATCTCTATCAATTAATTCCCTAGTTTTATCTCCAGCTCGGTGGTTTTTGTCCGCGTATATGTTTCTGCGTGCGGCTGCCACTCTAGTGTACACATTAATTAGCAGTTAGAGCCACTGACACCGTACAGCGTACTCTGCCTCCCGGCTGATATCCTGCTACCGGATGATTACTCCCCGACCGATTCCAAGGCGTTATTATCGGTACCCCTTTCGTCCACAATTTGGTACTCTTGGTACGGTGCGAAGTACCCAATTATTTCGGGTACTAGACAATTACGGTGCGGCCTCCCGGCCACTGGGTCAACTGGAAAAATGAATAGGTATGTTGGTACGTTCCACTCGAGAGGCAATTGTCCCCTCGTTTTTATTTTTGGAAACAATAATATAGAAAATACGATTAACCTACCACTTCTAAACCGGTGTCGACTGTTCATTATCGGGAGTATAGTGAATTACATAACACGAATCATGCTTTGAAAGAAGTCACCAGGGTAAAAAACCAAAACGGTAACGGAAGAGTGCTAAAAGGATGATTCATTGAAAATCAAACCGGTAACAATATTCCGGCAATTAATTTCAACCCAATAGACATCTTAATATTTGAATTTTAGGTTCGAACGTGAAGAGATTAGTATCGCAGTTTGAAAACTTACCTGTTACAAAATAAGTTATCACTGCAAAAACTTCGGCCAGGAATTAATGAAATCCCGTTTTCCATTTTTACTGATGACTCTGACGAAACACGAGATGCAATAATTAATGGGATAAGTTCCCAAGAGCCCATTTGCCTGCAGGTGAAGTCATTTTCAGACGCGGCCTTGGCAAAAGGCGTCCCTATTCTAGCGTTATCAATGCGAAATATCACCCGGGCAATTGCCCAGGAATTCGAGGTTGTGAAATATCCCGCAGTGTCTGAAATGCCCGCTGCGAGAGTGAGGCGAAATCGTCGACAATTTTCACGACCCACTTGGGAGGAATTCGAGGGGCCAAAATGCGTTTTAAGCCATCAACTTATTATGTTATGAACAAAAAATCCCGAGTAGGGAGAGAAACCTCGAGTAGGGCAAACTTAATTCACTTGTTCGGAGACATTGGTTTAAAAAAAACCTCTTCTAGCGAATTGTATTACAGATCACAGTGATCACCGTACGTTTAATGGCTTGTGGATAGCTGAATATCAAAATCAATTTATGTTATTGTCTTCTACACGCCTCTGTAAATGTGTATTTGTACTAACTGACCATGCAGCGAAATGGATCTTTCTTGCACTGGGTGCTTCTGATCCCTACTAAACCTGAGCTAGTTCATGGCGGGCTAGGTCTGAGGGCCAAGGGGGAGTGATTTGGCGACTGAACCCCTCCTGGAGGGTGAGTGTGGGTGTGTGTGTGTAGTTTGAAGTGGATGCTGTGTGTGAGAGGGATGTTGGAGTGGTAATTATGCGTGGTTCTCTCTTCGAAGCAGTGAGTGGCGTTCCCCCGGCTTCCCATCTTCTTAACTCCTCCTTCTCCCCGATTGGAGCCACAATTGCCGGCCCTAACCACCGCCCCGTCCTACCACTTTTTTATATTCTCCTCAGCTTTTTCCCCTCGTTCTCTCCGACTCCCGTTCCCCCCTCAGCTCTCTCCCGTCTTTTTCCCTCCGCTCTGAGGATATATCTGATGACGTCGAGTGTCTGCGAAGTTCCACTTGGCGAAACGTCGTGGCATCAAGTGCACTCTCGGCCCACCCTCTCTTTTTCACCCCTTTTCCACCCAGACGCGAACCCCCGTGCGCTTTTTAGGGCACCCCGTGGCTGTCTCTTTTGACGACGGACGCCGTCTTTGCCCACGGTCGGGAAACACTAACGTTCCTTTGGTCCTCTTATGTGTAAGAAGGGTCCCCCTTAGAGTGTAATGCGGAAGTGGTCCAGAAAACGATCAAACCGGACGCAGAAAATCGAAAGAACAATAGTAGTTTTTAGTTGGTCTGATTTCTTTTGGTTAACAAGGTTACTGAACACTCGCGATAAATAATGAAAAAATTAAAATGAGAAAGACATACAAAATAGACGACGTTTATATGTAATTACGTAGTCGGCCCTTATCTGGATGTCTATCTCCAAAAGCCTAAATTTCGTTAATGGAGGACCTCTCGCATCTTCACTAATTACCATGCTATAAATCTGTTAGGACGTAGCAGAGATGATCTCGGGAATTTCTATATTAAGGGGGGCCAATCCCTCCAATATCTCCTGTGTCGGGCATTAGGCTTTCCGAAAAGGAGACGGTGCCGTCGATAAAAATAGGTTCCCGCCGAAGATGAAGGGGCGAATTTGGTAGATAGTTGAACCTAATGCATTTCAAATTATCGAAAACTGGTTTATGCAAATACCGGCCCGACTGTTCCTTCCGCGTTCCAAGGAATCCGACCGCCGAAAATTTATGGCTCAATAATAAATATACATAACGACATGGCTAGTATAAAATTAATTGAAACTGACCGTTCAAAATCGCCCGTCCGATTATAATTCATTGGCGCTTATAGATGAAAACTGCTTTGTATTACAGAATTCTGGACGTAATATACAGTAAAGAAACATCTGTGGAATTCCGGAAGGAATTCCGGTAGTGTATTTTTTTATATAATATACATAGCATTTCAAACAAATTCCAATTTTATTTAGCCGCCCTGAAACCAAAACTTACAGTGAAACCGACTCCTTTTGAATGTGAATGTACTGAACAATAAATTTATCCGAAATCACGAGAGTTTATTTTTGAATAAAATAAGGTTCGTCTAGGAAATAATTATAATTAAAACATTTTATATTTAACGTGAAATAGATGGAAGTCACAATTTTCCTGATTCAAACAATGCATGTGTAAAAACCCTGTTTTGTCGTAAATTATTACCGGCCGGGATTCTGAATTGCATTAGCCGTCGGAGTGCAAACTCTCAAAATGGTGCTACGGCACGCGAGCAGTCACAAGTCACACATTAATGAGAACAATATATTAATAAAAAGGAAACGGTGGAGCGGAGAGGGGGGAAGTAATGGCGGAAGAATAATGTTCCGTCCGGGCTATGCGCCCCGCTGCCTCGGCCGGACACGAGGGGCCGAGTGCCGGCCACAAAGGTGAAAAGTGAAAGCTCGGTGACTTAAAACTTCAACGGGACTTCAGCCCGGACGAGGGATTGTCTGCGAAGTTAAAGATCGGTGAAAAAATCCAAGAGAAAGGGGAGACAACGGCTAAGACGAGATGCGCGGCTGCAGTACAATACCCACGTCACAAAACTTCATATCCTGAATTAGCGACAACGATTCTTGTTCTGAAAACGTTTTATAACGTGAGGTTCTGTGAACAATTTTTTCGAATGTTGGAAGGAGTAAAAGACCCCGAAGAACTGGAACAATCTGGATATAGAATGCATTTGAGGAAGCACAAAAAGGTTAGATAAAACACATCTAGGAAAATCTCGCCAGCGTATATAACCAAATAACAAATTAGGTATTTTGATTATAATAACCTCCGAACTACACATATTTCAATAGCCCCTTCGACCTTTTTACTGCCACAACCATTTTCAAGAATGGGAAAACCCTCGATTCAAACCGTAAATGGATCTAGGATGAAAAAAAGCTAGTCCCGCTTATTCCTGAGTGCCATTCCTTTCAATATTCTCAATTCTCGTTTCTCATCTGATAAAGCGTCTTATGGACTTCAAGAAGTTCATTCTTCGTCCTCCCACTTACCCTTTCTTTGCTTTTCCCTGTCTAACAGGAGCACAATCTCTTTAAAAGAGCCTTCATCAATCACAGGAACCAACTATTCAGTCGCTCGCTGTTAAACAAAAAACCAACCAGGTAAATGCCTTAGAATAATATCCTTTTTAAGCTAATCAGACCGCTTTCATCACAAGCATTACAACGCACTTTTAAGAAATACCACGGTGATTCTTTCTACTGAGAAAAAGAAGCTCATAACAAGTTAAATACTTGTATTCGCAGACCTTGTGATTTTATTTCAGATACCCGGCTATAAATGTATTGGATCCACCTGCATCATCCATAATGATGAGGGGAAAAATAATGATATCCATGATGTCAGCCCAGTCATGCAATATTACACACCTTTCCAGTAAATTATTAATAGACCTATGTAGAACTGTATAACTATTTTTATATGTAGAACGTTCTTAACGCCCCTTGGCACGATTCAGGCAAGGTCACGGTAGCACCCGCCGGTCGGGATATTTAACACTTTCACCGAAGAGGAGTGGCGCGTATGAACCAACAACTGAGGTCATAATCATGAAGCTAGAATGCATAAATATTCGTTGCCTAACTTCTTGAATTAAAATATTCATATGTAGCGTTGGAATACATAAATTTTGAAATAAAATAATTCGATCAACAATTTATTATCAGTTATTTGTTTATCACAAAGTTGAAGAGACTCGAATTTCATAACCGTCAAATTCATTAAATTTGTTTCATATCGGTTAAGAGTACTTCAGTGATATTTATTCAAGTTTATAACAAGTATATTTTCCTTGAATCATTGCCGACAATAAATACCAAAATAAAATACGATTAAAATTTTTCTTTTTTTCTAGGTCAGCTGGAAAACTGACTGACAGCTGAAGACACGCTCCCGCCACTGAAGACCGCTTCGTCGAATCGGGAAAAGGTCAGGCTTCGAATTGCAATAAATCCATAAAAGGGGGAATCAAAATTCTGCACGTCATACTGCGGTAAAATGTCGAAAGATTAGCGACTTGAACCTAACGGTACAGACATAAATATCCGTTAAAACGTTAATTACCTATTTAAAAATTATAATAATCAATTATATTAATAATTAAGCCGTATCTTTATCTATGTCATAGGATAGACAACAGGATAGTTAGCTCTAGTTAGTCAGATCTAAACCCTAGAAAAGAAAATGTTCGTTTAATTGAATCCACATTGGATATATTTGATTCTTAATCAAAAGACTTCCTTTCTGCATTTACCACTTAGGAACACTCTTTTAGAATACGCACAAACAAAAATACGCTACTCTTAATTGCAAAACCCCCCATAATAAGGTTCCCTAATACTCATAATCCAATTTAGAAAAATATTTTCTCCGCTTTTTTCTGTGCTATAACACTCGAATAGAGAATGAATTAGTGAGGTCTGGAAATATTCGTCCCGGGTATGCATTATTGCATACCTTGAATTCACTGAGCGCTCACCGGCGATTGAATAAGAAAAGAAAATTTCTCTTTCTCTCCGAATCAAATCAGAAACGCAAGGCGGCTGAGGTACAATTTTACCGGTGCAACATCTGGTCGCAGCATTCTATTCACGTTTCTTTCTCTTCCTATGAATTATAAAACGATTATTCACTTTGAAAACATGCGTCCAACGTTATTGAAAAGCATTCAACAAGCTCGCAATTAGTCACTTGAATATATATATATATATATAAAAAAGCAAATGGATTATAGCTAACAATTTCAGGAGAGGCGTACTTCATATTTATGTGCCTTAAAATCGCAACTAAACCGTAGTCGCGCAATACGTAAGTACAGTAGACCTATCTAAGCTATTATTTCTTTGAAGAAGTGTTTAGAAGTGTGTGTCAAGAAGCAGATAAGATAAATAGGGGTCAGTCAGTTAACGCCATCAGTTAACAAATTCGGTGAGCTAAGACTTAGTCAGAACATTAATTTATTCCTAGTAGTAGATCAGGCAATTCTTTTAACATAGTCATACATTTGGCTATACCTAAAATCCTTTCTTTGTAGAATAAGGCAACGATATTTTCAAAATAATTTATGTAATTATAAACCGACATAATTTTGTCGATAAATCACATTGCAACTGCTGACTGAAATGCTATTGCCACCTTCATGTTTTCGGTTATGAAGGTACAAACTTGCTTTTAAAGCGTTTAATATACAGAATTCTGTTTATCCTCGGGTTACTGAAGTTTGGAAGAACGAAGTTGGGAGGGGTTTACACCAATTCGGTTGAAGGTAGTAGAGGGGCGCGGCGGTCGCATTGTGCACCGAGGGGAGGATCCCCAAGGGGGGGTCCTCCCTGCTCTCACCACCGTTGTAGGGGCGCAAAAAAAAATCAATTTTAAAGTTGAAAATTCACTTTAAAAGAAACTCGTTATCCAGGCGACGGCGATCGTCCTATTTAATGTCTTCTCTCTTGCCGATTAACTGGGGGTTAGGAATGAAATTTTCGTCAAACTTTAATACACCGCCGTCCGATTTTATTATTCCTTCCTTTGTAATAAATAAGGGCGTGTAAACGATTGCGCAATTCCCCCCCCGCCCATTTATTTATTGTAAAATATACATAGACCCCATTATGTAAGTGCAAAAACCTTTTTGACTTGATAACATGAATTTCCGTCTGGTGATTAGGACCTACTGGCGAAAAAATGAACCGAAGACGGCGAGCAGCCGAAACTGATCAGAATAAAGCGAGCGGAAAAAGAAACCATGAAATTATGCAACACTCTTGCGGTCCGCTGAGGTTTGTAATGTAGATAAAAATATAACAAGTTTGTATTTCACAATTTTAACAGTGGACGCACTCGATTCCTTTAATGGAGCTCTCATCTACTACATCCTACATGCCAATATAAATTGGCCAGCAAAATTTCCTAGTAAGGCTTTCACATTTATAATAAATAGTGAATAAAAGAGCAATTACGGACAATTTTTGTTTTATTATAGAATACTGAAAACTGAGATGCAGAGATATGCATCCGAATGTCGTTGCCCTAAGCGGTTTATAAAAACTCGAATACTTATTCCACCGTGCAATATGACGCTCGGGTTTATAGACCAATTTATCAACGAGCGACATTCCCGCGTATAAGGAAGAAACAACTGCACGAGCGGTATTTCCTAGAGGCATAAAACATTTCTGTAGAAGCCACAATTGTCACGTCGCTGGTATTCCTAAAAGTTTTATGCGATTTTGGGCGACGCGGAGTCGCTGCTTCGGAGCCAAACGTGGCCGTAAAGATTCCGGTTTTTGATTGGCGGGCCGCAGATGTTTTCAGCTTTTTTTGTATTGCAATAGTGGCCTTGGCGGAAGGAGGCATTTCCGCGATAAGGATGTCTCTAAATCCTACCGAAAAAACGCGACGGTCCTACGTGTTTTTTCCCCCCGGCGAAATCCCTCCGAAACAAAGCGTTGGTAGCGCGCGGAAGGCTCCCGGCGGGGGCCCAGTTTAGTGCCGACGGGTTAAGTGGCCGCAACTCCGAACCCGCTCGCACAGAGCTTTTACGGTTTTGAACTTTCAGCGGTAAGCGCGCGTGCGGCCCGGGCCCACGCCAATAAAAACGGAGCCCGCCTAATGAGTTTTAACACTCGAGTGCTCCCCTCCCTCCCTCCCACGATACACAGTGTGCACAGTGGCTTATTTCGCTACACAGCGGCGTTAGGGACTTAAGGGAGTCGAGCCACACATTTTAGGATGGGTCAGAGGATAAGAAATTGCCCTCGACAAATTATTTTTGCAATACCTTTTATTTTTTTTTATTTCATGCACCCAGTTATACTGAGGTTTCATATTGGATATCGATATTTACTCCGACTAAGCTATGGCTGCACTATAATAATAATAAAAATTGAAAAATTCAATGAATATTAAACTATCGTGACTAGCTGATTTCGTCCCAGAACGGTTTTTGGTTGTTGAGTTTACACGTAATTTTCTTCACACGTTAACAGTGCAAGCGGGATGCTCGTTCGGGGACCGATACGCCGCGTAAGTGGCTCACTAATTTACAAACGGAATGCTAATGAAGACGGCGACACGTCACAAACACTCGCGCGTTCCCCAAACGAGTACCACGAAATAAAACCGAGTGGGTTTCTTTTTTTATGTAAGTCAGCAGGGCGAGCGCATCCGGAGCGCGCTTTAAACCGAGACATTTTCGTCTTTTGAGACGACCGACTTAAATAATTTAATTCATAGGATAACGCGAGGCACCCGGGAGGGGTGAGGTTGTCTCGACATAATTAAGCCGGGAGGACTCCTAAATTTCGTTATTCGCCGTCCGTTTTAACGAACCCCGGTGGCGTTGGCTCGCACCATGTTTGCTTTTGTAATTCAAAACTCCCTTCATTAAGATTGAGCCGCTCGTTTAAGCGGCCCCCCACTCTTCCCTCCTGTCCTAATTGAATTAATGGGAGCGACATTATGCTTTAAAATGTAACCTAAAACTTTTTAGAGACGCTTTAACGTATTTTTTTAAGGCGCTGAAAACATCAACAAAAATGATGAATATGCATTTTCCGAGAATACCACAATTATTCCTTTAAACATCACAAAGAAAGACATATATTTCTAAACAGTAGTAGAGGGACTAAAGGGACACGATTTGGGTATCCGGAACAGTGGGCGATTGTGATGAATAATAATAATAATAAATGTATATATGCATCAAGACGTGTATACACGCAATTGAACACGGCGTTCAGTACTGCTAACACAGAGAAGAAAGATAATTATTATTTAATTAAAGTTACTTCATTACCGCGAATGATTCATTTTATCAGTCTAGCGCCGATATTTATGGCTATTGTTAAAGCAGTCAGTTGAAATAAAATTTATGCGCGGACGCACTTAACGCGTGTAACGCTAACGAACACGTTTTTCGACCGGCTTTCACCCTTGCACTTACACATATCGTTCCCCGATAAATCCGCCCACGGTATCGCTTTCGAAAACGTGACATTTAAATGAAACCCTTCCGCAACATTAGAAATCTGGATCCACCCAACAGTTCTATGCCTTCTCGGTGCGTCTTCTCGAGAATAGGACCATAAGGAAACCAATTCAAACGTGGGACCACCCACGTTTCGGAAGAGATTTTCCTGTACCCGAAGAATGACTTGTCGGGGCTTCATCAACGTCATCTGCCGTTAGAGTTTACACTGTATATATATCAGCATAATTTTAGAGCAATCACGATATTTGCGTAATTGAAACAGAAAAATAGAATCTTTGACAATGTACCGAAGCTATATTAAGGCGTAAGGTCCAAATACTCTTATGGGCCTCACTGGGGATAGAAGATCACAAGAATGAGATATTATGTTATGTATTCAAAGAAAAATATAATATTTGTTTCCGGATTCGAATCCCGGCGAGGGGAAGATTATTTTTTTCAATTAGAATCCGTCCTACACGTTTGATTACTAACGTGTAAACTCTAGGTGCAGAAAACCGGAGCCGAAGGGGTGACACACATAAACTGAAGGTCGACAGCGCCGCCGCTTCGACGATTAAAAATGTCGAGGGGAAGTGCGTCACGCGAACCCGACAATGGCAATTGTAATAATAACTCGGTTTGGTGGGACACGCAGCCCGGGGAACCATTTAAAATTGTAATTGAAACGCTGGAAAAATAGCGCCTGCCAATTAACAAACGGGCCCGACACATCGATCCCGGCCGACCGACCCCCTCCTGTTTTTCTTCTTCTGGTCGGAAAAACAACGCTTCAAAACCGAGCGGAATACGCCGCTGGGGGGAAAAAACGTGAGGCTTTAAACGTTCCTACGCGCTTGCCGACGTGATACACATCGATATCAATCACGTCATTCAATTAGAGCCGTACGTAATTAAGAAGACGAATCAAACACTGTAACAATCGCATATTTGCAATTTACCTCCGGACAGGAAACAAATGTCAACAAATAACGTGCTCATTAAGTAGTTAATTAAATAACATGCTGTGGTCATCCGCGCGTAAAACCAAATCAGCTAGTTCAGACAGAAGATTAGAAATGTACAATTAAATTGGCAATTAGTGATGAGCAGTGTGTGTGCCTTAAATACATACACGCTGAAATACACTTTTTAACTGCGCTTCCATTTCATACGTATTTTACAACTCTATTTGGAAGCCGCTGGTATTACGCAAACATTACGTCCTATAAGGCCCACATTCGCGTCAAAATCTGGCAAAACGCCTGCACGTTAGGGGCCGGTTTCCAAATTCCACAACAGTGAATCAAATAGGCCGTACCGCAACTAACCGCTGGTTGTATCATCGCTCACTCACCGCAGCTGTACCGCGTACAGCTGTACAGCTTCGTCGGTACGAAATCCGGGTGCGCTCTCGCCTTAACCTTTATCACCCCTGGGGGGTAAATGCTTCATTTCCCGGAGTGCGTCCGTGTCATTTTTTCCGCGATATAATGGTCACATTTCCGAGTGTAAAACCGCGATGACTTGCAATCTCTCGAGTTATAATCAGGACGAACTATGGCCGAGCCGAATACGGATCTCATATAATACTGCTATTAAACCGCATTTCAAATTAATTGCAAATATGAATTCATTATAAATTCAATATTTCTAAGGCCAATACTGTCTTAAACTGTTCTCGAGACAAGGGAGAATAAAATTATGTATATAATCATGGAAAGGCCGGAATAAACAATTACTAAATAGTGTACTGGAGTTTAGAATTATCGTTTTCTCTTTATGCGCCTTTATCGAAAATATCGACGGAAACACAAACTATAACTTAATTATTTAATTGATTCAATCATAATAGCATTTTATGGCTTATTGTTAGACTCATTACCGGTTCACGAATAAAAGCGTCTTCACGGTCCCAGCAGAAATGGCGGGGACTAATCACAATGCTTCGGATAAAAGTGCGTACGCAGCAAACATTAACATTCAAAGGCTGCGGGGATTATTATTTGAGCCATTAGCTGTATTTAATAACGGGGCAATCACGGTTTATCCAGGAGAACGGCTATGAGAGCTGAATAGGAAAATTCGCGAGATAATAATTACTCGAAGCCAAGCGGGAAAAAAGGTCGGCATTCATAATGGATAGTCCCAGTTTAGCGCTTTGTGAACAACAATCACGAGCATGACAAATCTGGAAACCTTTACTCCTATAAGGGCTGTAGGCGATGTCTTGAGAGAAGACGATTAGTTTCTAACAAGGGAGACTTGGGGAACATGTTCGGATAATCCATTTTGTGGACACGCACTCCGGCCATGCGATAATGGAAAAAGGATCCGACAGGTACTGACGTCCATTAGCTATTCGATCGAAGTCTAACGGGGATGAGAGCGGAAAGCTAGACCCGGCAAGTCATTCATAATTTGTTTCTGTTTCCTCCCATCAGCCAAGATAGCGGCTGACGATTTCCCCCTCCGGAAGTGGATCCGCCCCTCAGGTCGCATCTACCTACCTAGCCGGCCCATCTTCTGATCACAAGCTCGCTCAATACGATATTAGCAGCTTTAACAACGTCGTGGAATCATTCCTAGGGCTTCCGAATTAAACAAACGCTGCCCGCCCCCATCTGCCGTTACAACCTCGCCCCTCGCAATCTTCAATTTGTCCCGAACCCCAAACACAAGTCTCCCCCGAACCAACAATCCCTCCTCCACTCGGCCGCAGTGTGTTTCACCGCTAGTCACATCAGTAAATTGAATTTTGTTCAAGGGTCAGGTTAGACCCCGTTATTTGTCTTTAATCTACCAGCATGGCCAGTGTAGAGGGGGTAAACAACCCTTAAAAAATCCACAACATTCACGACTGCAAAACAAAGTAAATGTACACCAGTGGTGAAACCCGAAATAAGTTTATGTAGTGCAGTCTTACTTACGATAATGCGCTAAGAACACTTTCTCCTAAGACTACCTGGAAAGGTCAATTGCATCAGGCGTTTTTACCTACTCGTCCTTGTAAAAAGTAATATCTCTGCTCCAGACCATATTACAATATAATACTAGTGTAATATAGTGTAAAATATTTGAGGGCCAAAGTAAAAAGTCAAATAAATAACGTTTTTTCCTCTCTTAAAAAATTATATTTCACTCCGAGTAACAACTAACAACCGAAGCCGAAACTGTTCCAGGCCCAAACAAATAAGCGAGAAAAGTCAGAAAGCTGTATTTTTGGTATGTAAACTTCTCATGATCATTATAGTTCTGTTCTACAGATCCGCAGGCAACCCCCAACATGCTCAAACGTACGACGGCACTGCGAAAGGAAAACCTTTAGAAAGGACACAAGGTGTATGAACAGACGGCCTTTCATACTTTTCGAATTTCAAAAACTATAAAAAGGCATTTAAATTGTTCAGACCTCCAAGATAAAAGCCGGTAAAAGCCGTGCATTATGAAAAAGGCGGATATCATCAAAAAAGGGATTTGAGTGGGGCGCGTCTCCAATACCGCACTTTTTTCCTCTTTCACGTATTCGTGACATAATCGCACCGAATTCCCCTCAGGTCGAGGAGAGAGGAGAAACCTGGGAATTTCATTTGGCCATAAATATGTAGGCAGGGAAGGTCGGCCTTTATGTATTACAGAGAGAACCACCCCAACCCCAACCCGCGTCGCTCTGATTAATTTCATCCAGGCCCGGATTTCCCGGAACCGACCCGCCCCCCGGTAATCAACTTCTGGAACAAACCGAATTTGTCCCTAACCCCAGAGTAGGACATAAAGGGTGTCTTGTCCTATACAGGTACAGGCTCGGCAATGAATCTTTCAGCGTCACCTAGGGTTTACCTTCCGTTAATTACGGAATTCTACCTTCCATGTACTTTGACGTATTGGCCGTTCGTTTAAACTGTTAAATTCAAAGTGGGGAGATTAGGATACAAGATTAAGGTGTCCAAAACATATGAATATAAAACAAATGCAGTCATGAGTTCATTCTTCAACGTCCGAAAATCCGCGTTAATATTTACATAATGAGCTCGTTGAAATTCGCTTCAAGCATCGGATAGAACTCAAATAAGCGCATCCGTTGACTGAATATCGATAAGATTATCGTATTTGGCTGTTCTCCATTCTGCGGACATAGTGTACTAACTATCCGAACGTCTTAAACTTTTAACTCCATTGCATACAGACGATTAAGGAAAACAGTACGATTAGGTATCTTACGTTGGTTATATAGGCTAACGTTATAGAATTTCCAAAAACATAAATCAGTATGTATGTTACGGGTAGCAAATAGACCGAGAGCAGTTCACGCGACAGTATTTTTTTTATAGTATACTTCACGTATAAAATAATATCCCTTATTAGTAAAGATAGTAATTAATTATTCACGACTTGGACAAACAAAAGCGAGACCTTTTCTTCATAAGTGTCCTCCACTAAGAATAACCTCGGTATCCCACGCTAGACGAGAGAGAGTACCAAGACGTCCCAACAAGAAGCCATATGCGCCATGGCCCGTTTCCATATGGTCTACAGGCCGTATTTTCGTGTGGGCCGCCGGCTCCGAAACATCTGCCAATTCCAGCCGCGCCATTTTTAGTCTTCCTATTGAGAAGAAAACTGACCGTCACAGAGGAATAAAAATATTAATGGACAACAACCGTCCGGACAGTTCGCAGCTTTCCTGGCACAATATGTAAAATAGGAGGGTCGCGTCACTCTTCAATACGAATTTATCGCGAGAATAGCACCAGAATTTGCCTCAAGTTTTCTCAAGACCTCTGAATTTGTACGTCCACTCGTCAGAAATAAGAAAAACAAAATAATTCAAAATTTCGTACATCCCGTTATTTCACGTGAGACCGAAGATATATAATAAGGACCCATTAGGGTGCCATGATTGGGCCGTACTGTCGACACAGAATGCTACTTTCAAAAATAACACACCTCTGGCCCAAACCGACCCTCATTAACTACACTGCCACAACTGGAGCAGGTAGGCGTAGGTTATAGGTCCTAAAGTGGATAATGAATCCATTTTTCTAATTTCGAAAATACTACAATTGTTATCGCTTATTTCACGGCCGTTTTAATGAGGGGAGGATAGCGAAACATTGTTGACCTCAATTGTCCCAAAATGTTTTTTCCTTCATTAAGCGTTGGTAACAAGAAAAAGCGTATTATCTCATAATACGGCACTGCCAATAGAAAAATGGTTTCAAATAACGTAATACATATTTTAAATTAATCAGCAACTAAAACGTCTTGTTTTCTTTATTCACGATTCATTAATAAATCATTATTATAATTAATAAGTCAGGGCTCTATACTAGTTTCAGTAAATAACAGATCTGAGAATTAGAGAAAAGGGAATTCCGAATCCCTCCGGCTTTTTTACAATTTAATAAAGTCCGCCGAACCGGAGTCTTTAATTAAGAAACTTTCAAAACAAACCGTATTTAATTAAAATAAAAAAATATATAAAGAGGGAACAAAGCCCTAAAACAACAAGTACAACAAAAACCCTCCCGCTCCCTCTCTCCCTGTACCAACATCCAACGCCCCAAGCTAACCCTTCAACTTTTTTACGATCCCCCCGACTCAAAACAGATAAGAGGATCTAAAAAGGAAACATAAAAACCCTGACCGCGGTTAATTCGTAGGCGCATATTTGGGCTTTTATTGCCTTTTAGTGTAGAGTTGAGGAGGATTCCGGGAAAAGTTCAACAGACTACGCTCACGGACGCATACAGGACACACCTCGGAGGCCCAGGTACAATGATCCCACATAAAATTAGTTACGCCACCACTTCTTTCACGCCAACCTTCTCCTTCCAGTCCATTTCTCGCCAACCGAAACCCATTTCCATTTTCCTTATATTTTATTTCACAGCCGCATACATTCTTATTAATCTCCGACGGGACTTTCTTTCGAGGATTGTTGCCGCAATAAATTTAACGAGAAGGTTCGTGTGGTAAGGTACATTACAGCGGTAGTACCCCCCCCCCTAATATCCCAATATTTGGATACAATTAAAGTTCGTTATTTTAGCGAGACCGCACAGTTCGCGTTTACAATTCAACACGATGTCGAAGCAACGACCCACTTCGGTATCACGCGAATACATCACGATAGGAAAATTCAAAATTGAAGTAAAATATTTAGTTAGCAGCAGCCTCAATTGGGCACTCGGCCAAACAGCTATCGCCGAATCGCAACCTTGGGACGACGCTTTGTCACGAGCCGGAATCGAACCTAGAATACATTGGACCGGCGGCCTAACCGCAAAGGGGACACGATTTAGTAAATTCGGTCTCGTAGAAAACAGGCGGTGAAATACTTCGTAGCCCGGACCACACGATCTGAATTCCAGAGGGAGATTAGGCCCCGAAAGAATAATGGAGGGCCCGAGGCCCGCAGGTCAACTAGTAGGACTGTTCTATTCGTGATGGCGTTTGAAGTGGATTCACCCGGGGGCTCTGTCTAGACCCAGACCGGTTTCAGCGACGTTCCCCGAACCCGAATGAGATCGCATCAATTACACCTCTGTGCCGGGGAATCAGCTCCGAAATTAGGCCTGGCCAAACAAGGTATTTGATTAAGGTACATGTCAAAAGGGATCCTTAGTATAACTTCCTGTACAGCGCTGATTACAATTTACATACGCGGTACTTCAATTAATATTAGATTAATACTAACAGGTGTATCAGTTCTAATGTTCATACGAGAACCAATTTCTGTGACACGTGAAAAATGTTAACACTTTTCTAGATATGTATGACATTATTTAGTAATGTATTACGCATATATAAGACCGCGCGTATTTTAATAATTTAATACCTAATAAATGTTATATAAATATAAGAGAAGGACCAAATAAATAAACCCTAAGTTACCATATTTATTCGACATCGATTCTTATATCTAGAAAAAACTTAATTTAATAAAGACGCAATAAATAGTATTATAACAAGCCCTAATTTAACTGGACATCGTCAGAGGGAGGGGGGAATCAAAATTCTCCCGGTGAACTCGTTTATCAACTTAATTACTTATTCCGATCTTTTTCATGAATTCCAAATGTTATTATTTAATATATAATTATTATAAATTATTAATTATAGCATTTCTGTTCTTCAAATGTATACGTTAATTATCGAGTTGTTTTTAATTATAAACTGACACACGACTGGCACGCACATGCCTACCGCCAGGTTTTTATTCACTAACCACTGTAACACTCTGAATTTAGACCAAGTGAAATAATAAAGGAAACCAATAAAGTGGATTTTAAAAGCAATTCGATATTCCTAATCCATAGGTTTTATGGCGAAGTGGACTTAGATATTATTTAGTTGCCCAGGTTGCTTTGGTAAATCGCCACAACTTTACACATCAAGTAAAGCAGAACATACCTATAGGACCGGCCAACAACAAGAGAGTAGGCAATATCGCCGCCGTCATTATTATTATTATTATTATTACTATAGAATGAGCGCGACGAATTTGAACAAAAGGGTAATTGACCCATTGTATGTGTTTGTGTGGGCGGAGAACGGGGGCGGCGGCATGCGAGGGGACTTAAGGGAATAAAATTGTCGGAGACAATAGGTGGCGGAACAAATTAAAATGCATGACCGAGGGTCGAAAGGGGAGGACGTGGGGGTGTGTGTGTGTGTCGGGCCGGAGAGGAAGAGCAGTGGGGCACGTGCCGGAGCAGTTAATAAACTGGAGCCCTCCTAGTGACAACAACTCACCTCATCCCCAAAGGCAGACAACCGGCATGAACTGCGGTCGCCCCCACGCGGACGGACGGGGAAAGGGGTGCTACACTCTGCGAACGAGCATAAGTATTCCGGTACGGAAGCACCGAGCAGGACAGCATAGAATGCGCCAAGAAACATTTACAGCGGCATATAGAAAACAACGACAAAAATATATCTCGCTATTCAGAATTTGCGGAAACGAGAAAAGTTAGGGACGCCCTATGGAAGATTTGGGTGGCAGAACCTAACAGCAAGAATGAAGATGAATTAAATTAGTCGAGATTTTAATGAATCAGTTGCCAGACAGTTTGACAACAAATTCACTGATGCCAAACCGGACAAGAGAATGAAAATGATGTGGTCGATATAAGGATGGCTATTTAAAGTATCTATGCCTTGGGGTTCGGAAATGAGGAAAGATGTATCCGGAGAAAATGGGCGGGGAGGAACTGACGGCGAGAATCAGCCCACGATGAAATAAAACGCTGAAATAAATAAAAATAAATGTTATGTGTAACCAACTCTCTTTTCTGATTTTAAAATAAGAATTACATTTATTAATTTTAATAAATTCGCAGTCACTAACGTGTAGAGATACCCTCCAGAGTTTACATTCCTATCACTATAAATTTTATAGTACTAGTAGAAGATAATTTGAAGTTGTGAGTTCTACGAACAGACGACATTGAAACTTGGGCCGATTTGGCCCTCGGAAAAAGCGGGAACGTTTTGCAGTCGCAAAATGTCAAGATCACATGTCAATCCGATTATATTAATATTGTTTAAGGCATTTAAGTATTAACACATTCAAGGACGTTTTAACCTTTTCCACCGGTCAATTTCATTCTATATTAACGTGATGACACGGGATGAAGTTTGACTTTATAATCATTGTAGGTTATTAAGTTTTAAGAAAGTAATTTCAAGGTGCCTTCTGTCTTACATGACACGCTTTACTAAACTACCGCCATTAAATAGATAAGTATAATTAATTCGAAGTTAACTAAACATTTAATAGTTAATATAATTCGTTTTCCGTTTTATTTTGTATGTATGTCCGATTGTTGTGCAGGACCAATCAGTGGCTGAGAGTTGGTTATATTTTAATGTCAACTTATCAGTCCATTATCAATTGCAAACAGAGGCCACTCCTACGCCATTTCCATTTAGCTACCGACAAATTTGACATATCTATCAGTGTGACGGAGACACTGGACTCATTATCGGGTGTCCATTCACGTCTCATTACCTCGAACAACCTAAAACCTTGACATTCTGAAACGGCCGCCACAATCGATACCCCCCCCGTTGCCGATTTGCAACGAAAATGTCCTGGAGACATTTTGATCGGTAACAAGCACTGCTGGAGTGCAGTATTCTTCCTGAATCTAATAATCGACATCAACGAGCAATTATACACAAATCATTTGATTGTACTCATTTAATGACCAATTATTCTGTGGGCTTATATTAAACAAAATATTAACAAAACAGTCCCGATTTCCGTCAATAATACTCGGTTAGCACTGTAAACGTCTAAGGATCGACTAAGAAAAAATATTTATTTTCAGTTATGGAATAACACAGAATATTCATATTTTATGGATTTTATTTCGCAAAACATTGTATAATTTTATACATTGTATAATTCATAGGGCGTAGAACGTTGAATTTTCATGGGACATTGAAAAAAACCGCCACAATACTGTTCGTCTGGTACTAGGCAGTACTCTCCGGATCTAATTTTCCGGTGGGATTGAATTTTTCCGCCAAGTAATTTGGGCAAATTGTTATTCATCGCTGAAGGCGACATCTGTTCTCGCCTCTCATATAGGGAGGGGAAAAGCCCGGGCGAGGAGGATAATTTCCCCGGTCGGCACGTCTACCCCTCTCCCAACACGCAGCGGGTGGGGGAGGCCGATTATCGGAAAACGATATTGAAAGCGATACCACGCACACCGCACCAAGATATTACGATACACAACATATGTCAATTTCTCTCTCCTTTTTCTCGTCCATGCCCTGCGGGGGCGGGCCCCCTTAACAACTGACAAATATTTCGCATGCCCCCAATTTGAAATTCCCTTACTCCACTTGGACTTCACTGGGGAGACTTTGTTTTCCTCTAAGTAACGCATACTGCAAAAACAGGAATAGAATCAGCCCAACTATCTAAACGCTTCGAAACGTAGACTCCAGCATAGACACATATTGGCTTCTATACACAAAATAAATATGTGAATGTAACTAAAGTAATATGTGTTCCCGAAGAAGCTGCGACAGTGCTGACACATCAGGAGCCAACTTTACAATATTTATTTCTTTAAACACGTCCAGTATACTTCTTGTAATATATATGGTAATAATACTACACCGCTAAGGCCAATGAAAGTATTTATTACAAGAAAGATAAGGGATCGAAAAATGTGAAGGCAATCAAGGTGCACAGAACTAAGATTGGTACAAAAATTAAGTGATGACGCCCATAATTAAAGCCGCAAAATAGGCACAGAGATGAGCGGTTAAGTGAATTTATTATCAGTCATGCGGTAACCAGCGAAACGGGCATATTTTTCAGGCCTATCTCTGAGCTCTACTTCCTTTCACATATCCTTGCAGTAAGGACATTTAATCCCGAAGCATATATCCCGTAAGTCCGATTACAACATATAATGCGGAACACCGCACAGGCGAACGGACTTTCACGTCCGCTTTCCCGCATCCCATATACAACACAAAGGACGCTGAAAAAGCCCGGAGGAATTTCATATTTGCATTTGTCCGACCTTGCCACGCGAAGGAAGGTGACTTGCATCGGGCTCTCGTTGCGTCACAGAAGACACTGAACCAGGGGCGAGCGCCATTTTTTTGGCTGGGCAATTGTGAATTCCAGTCGACTGTAAAGGACCGTGCGGCAACGACCTTGTTGTTCCCGACTTTTCGGTAAAAACACTATCCTAAAAAGGAATGTATATCCAATATTTTGAATTAAATTATCCGACAATACGTATATGTATATTTCCATTTACAACTCAACTTTCAGGCAATGATTAAGTTGGTAAATTAAGTTCGTTCCTATAAAACCTGAACGCTAGCAACTACTGCCATTAATCAACAATTGAACTGCTCTTTTAAATGATGTAATTCATCAAAATGATCGTCTATAGACCCATATAGATAATGTTATTTATTTTCAACTAATTACAGCGTATAGATTATTATAAAACAAGAGATAGTGATAGAATATAAATTCGCATAAGGAAACAAACAACTTCAAATCGACGATGAACAGTGAAAACTGGGCTCGATCGATGGCCTAGCTTTGATAGGGAGGGAACGAAAAGAGGAAACAACGGCGCTAAGCCGAAAAAACTCTCTTCGGGCTCCGAGTCAGGAAAAAACTGACCCCCAGGACCCGGAGGTAAAAACAACAAACAGCCCCTGTTATAGCGGTCCCTTCACCCCAACAAATTTCTCGGGCTTACCCTCGGGCATCTGCCCTATTTCACAGCAACTCCGAAGGCGGGCCAAACAAGAATGAACCACCGTCAAGGTGGCTGAAACTAAACGGCGGAAAATATTCAATAGTCCTTCGTTCTATCGCACAGATTCAGCTCTTATTTTCCAAAATTTAAACGGAGTAGAGGGTAGAATGCCGGCGATTAAAAAAGTTTGTGCCTACCAATAAACTGATGGATTGATATGTTGTCTGCAACGCATAAAGACAAAGAGCTAGAAACAAGTTGGTCACTCTTCTGTTTTACAAGAGATACCGACCGAGTAGTACTGAAGATGGCGAGAAGGCGAAACCTGTTTGAACCCGCTTCAAACAAAAGAGAGGTGACTGAAAATGGCAAGGGCCACGACAAATATTCTACTCAATATGGGTCAATACATTTTTGTACGCGGACGGCGTTAAAGTCTCCGCCTGTGCCGGGGAAAATATTTCCCGGGAGAGAAGAAAATGGAGGGGTACAGAAGGGAAAGTTGGGGGTCCTAAGGGGGAGTGAATGGCCGGACCATTCAATAAGGGCGACAATGCCCGCTGAAAGGGCCCTACACCCGGCCCTCGGGCCCAACAATGCGCTCTCCACTCTCGGCGTAATTAATACAAATTATTGGTCGGGTCTTAAACGCCCGGTCCATTGTCCACGCCCTATATTGTCCTTGGACAGCCACGTCCTCCTTTATTAATGTCCCGTCCCAATTTCTTCTACGAGACCGATATCTCACAACCTGGAAATTAGTGGCTTCAAATCCGATAACAGCTATTATGTTGTTTAATTTAATCGTTTCTACTCGGATACCTTCGTAATATCGGCCATGTAATTTTCTATTCCGTAGGATTTGTCACACTTAAGCTAGAAGTACAGATTCTGCTTTGTTTTATGGATCTGTGATATAGACTATCGATGATTCTCTTCTCCACGGTTTGATGAGAAAAACGCACCCGAATCTCGCCGAAAACATCAACCATGAGGTTTCACCGAAATAACGATCTGGCTTTAAACCGGTTTCTTAGTCGGTGGGACCCGGAGACCGACAGGGGCAGGGACTAACTACAATGGATGCCAAGGCGCAAACTGGTTTTGCATTCGGCGGACAAAAGGCCCCGGGACAAATCCGAATCGGAATAAACATGACGCCCACAAAAAAAAAATGGCCAGCAGTTGGACTTTAATTCTAATCTCGTCAAGGCTACAAACGCCTTAAGACAGACGTAAAGCAATGGCTTACTATACGGATTACGCGTTAGATTCGCGGTACCTGCTGTATGCACTACCAAAAAGGATTCAACGCCTTCCAGATAATGTAGAAAAACTGTTCTCGATATACGTTCAAACATAACGACGAACCAACATTCCCTATGATCTGTCCGGTTCGCCTTCAATGGAAAATTGAAAAATTTCATATATACTAGACATTCCTCACTTTCCCCAATAACGTTCTACCTTATTATTTTACGCGTTTATATATTACTATAACTCGTCAATACTTCTAGCTTAGCCCCATTCTTCTGTTTCACCCATCGATTTGATACCAGGACAGTGGAGGATGTTCATACTCTGTTCAACAAAGTAAATGAATTTTCCCCCCATTTAAATGTGGAAACAACACCGACCTATGAACTGTCCGGCACGTTTTCAGTGCATAAGCGAAAATATGTCCTAAATTCACATAGTAGGGAGAACCATTGAAGCGTTCCAAAAAGCGGCACACCTGCCGGCAGGGTTCAGGTCGGTAAAAGCTGGAGTCGTCAAAACTTCTGTGATTTAAAACTTCTGCCCCCCCCCCCCGGGTAACCCGAGGATACATGAATGGCAAAGGTACTGACAGGTAGAGGATTTAGCAGGTAGGGAAGGAGCGTTGGCCCCCTTCAAGCGGTTTCGACCGCACTATTCCCACATAACCCAAGTTTTACAGCCGCCCCTGTAGATGGATATCGGACGAAATTCCATGACGACGCCATTTAAAACCTGCTTTTTAAAGGTCTGAAATTTCGCCGACTATAAATTTTGTCTATCCGATATTATTTACTGTTTGTAATTGTCTCAGTTATCACTGAAGAATTATGGAATTCGGTAACGTGTCCTAGATGTACTTCAACTCCGATATCGAAAAGGACTCGCAAACGTATGCAGCAAGAATCTCGTTGTGAATTTTACAGAACATCATACTATCCACTGAAATATGCGTAAAAGTAACGCTTCATAAATAATTCGAGATTTAGTGTCGATTTTATTTCTCCAGCCCCCAATATTGACATAGAATCGAAAGAAGGATTCATCAAAAGCAATTCAATTATTCAAAATACTCAGAATTTACCAAACGAAGGAATGGAACTTTACAATTAGAAGTTTCTTTAACAAGCATGGGCCGGGGGGGGGTCACAATTGAAAATAAATTTAAACATCTTTTCTTAAACGCAACGATATAATGATTTATAGGAACCTTACATAACTCAGAGACAATTAATACTCGACAAAGTGACTCATCACCAATGGGAAATATTAGACAAATACGGACGCGGAAAAAATCCACAGCGAGACATCACACAAAAAAAAACCCGGATCCCCAATCGACCTTCACAACAGTTTCATCAGAAAGGTGAACTACTACAGAGTACGCATAGGTGCAATTTATTTACAAGATTAATTGTTAATATCTGAAATCATTATATTTGCTATTTAATATTGATTCCGTTATACGATCGATCAAATCCCTCACCTACTAGGCACTCGTGTTAAGGCAAACTGTGGTCACGTTATCTCTCCTGGCCAATCACCTATCTGTTGTGTGCCTCTGTTATCTACCCGTTATCAGGCATAGAAATGGGGAAAATGTTCAAAATTTGGAAATGGAACCAAAAAACATAGTGAACGTATATTTAAAAAAATAAAAGTTTCTACGAAGGATATGTACAGTATTTAGAATGACCAAGACCAATATATATATATATATATATATATATATATATATATATATATATTGAAGGTTGAGAAGTAATACATACTGACAATATTATCGCTTTGTAGAATAGTTCAGTTTAGATTAGACATTTATGAACCATACATTTGGATAATAAAGGAATTTTTATGTGTCCGTCAGTCGCACTCTATTAACACGGTAGAATTTATACATGCAGTTAGTTATCTGTCTATACAACAAAATTTGGAAAATTTGGAGAAACGCATAAAACGTTATTAACCCGACAACTCGGTTAAGACAGGAGGCAATTAAAGGATACGGCCATCGCATAAATACTGTAACAGACAACCGCCGCACGGTTTGGAGATCGAACGTGACGGCTCAAAATTGGAATAACCGGCGTGTTTTTACATTCACCAGGAACTTTTTCAAAAAGGCAGAACAAGAGAAAGAAAGAGATACGAAGGAAGAGAATCGTACAGTGGGAGAGAGAGAGAGAGAGAGAGAGAGAGAGAGAGGGAGGAAAGAGAATACTGACGTCAAGGTCCACCGACCATTAATTTTATCTAATGAACCGTTTGACCATATCTGACTTTTAACGTCCCCTTCTTATGAAGCCCGTTTCGTGTTGTGTCCGCTCCTTTGCTCTCTTTTTTTTCGACTTCGGTCTTTCGTTTCATTCGTCCGCCACGCCATTATTATTTAATTCGCGCGGACTCCTCCCGGATTCTTACCGCGTTTCCTGGATTCGTATGCGTTCGCCTCGCTGGAGAAGGAATCCCGGCGGCCAGGAAGCCGAGTATTAGTTCCAAGCCGAGCTGACCTTCCCGGGTCCCCCTTACATGGTCATTAAGGTGAACCAAGGCCGCGGGAATATTTAAACATTTTTCAGTTGGCGGATTTAGCCGTAGAGAAAAACATCGCGGAGACAGGCCTGCACGGAGGTCCTTCATTTAAGACAAAGCGCAATTACACTGCTCCAAGTACGGACGCGAACAATAAGGAATTCATTAAACCTATTTGTTTGCGGTATGTATTCCATCACAACTCGTTGATTTGCTCTAACTCTAGATCGGTTCCGTCAATAGACGCGTACCGTCGGTAGATTACTGAGGCTACTGTAGAGGGCAAAAATTCAAAACCTGTTTAGCAAGACCAATTTGGCGAATGGTGACAGAAGATAGCAAGAATGATCTTGAATACTCTTTTTTTTAAATACATTTTTAATAGATCAATCTTATTTGGTAAAGCCAATAATTTTATAATGATGACTTTGTGTTTATTGTTTTTCCCAGATTTAAGTTGGAACCGAAATACTCCTTTCGCTTGTTTGGTTTATATACGTTGGATGTTCTTGCTCTGGTCTACAACCGTATGAAATTTCATGAATGGAGATTTTCAATGGAGCACAAACGAAAACAGGTCGCGGTCTTCTCGCCTTATCATGTTTCAAATGCTATCTTAAACACTAATAAATTTCTTGCATTCATATTACAGTATGCACTTATATACTCGGGATATATCATTGCGTCATCTATCAGAAAACCAAATAGGATGTTTGAATGACTTAATACCAACGCAGTGCTAACGGTTGCCAGCTTAAATTCTGGTATATATATATATATATATATATATATATATATATATATATATATATATATTTGTTCGCAATTTTGTTCGTATTCTGCACTATTTCGTGGCGAGGTTATCTATGAATTAATCAGAGATCTTAGCCCTCTTATCTGAAGCGCGGTCAGCGGACTCTTTATCAGACATTGGACTACCGAGAATCACTGAAATGCTAAGTGGGCGAGGTAATGAATCTGCAAGAATTTAAATGAAATGCTGAATTAGTGAGAGAGGGTTTTTAATTTTATATGGAGTGCGATAGTGAGATTCAGTACATTTAGTACAACCAAATTGACTATTGAACGATGAAACGGAAATTTATGAATTAATTAAACCAAATCAATCATCTAAATGGTAAGGAAAAGAAACATTGAAATTCCGATTTAGCAAAATATAATTATATGTTAAAGTATTAACGATAACTTGAATTCTTATCCCAGCACACACATTTCTGGAATTTACATTCACAAAAAAACCTTTTCTGAACCACCTCAACCACATGTCAGGATGACGATAGACAAAGTTTTTTCGAAGCGCGGGTTCAGGAATTACAATATATACAGTAAAAACCTTCGGACATCGATTGAATAAAATTTTATGGGATGAAAAAAGATATTCGAAGGCCGTCTCAGGCATAAAGGTATAACTTAAGGTACGGACTTCGTCCTTGCGGTGCCCCATTTTTAACCGGGAATCGTCCAAATAAATGCACTCTTTCATTGCTTAAATCGCTACAAAGAACTCTTACTTTGTTCTAATGACTATACTCATTAGACGTTAACGACTCTCCTTTAGTCAGTTTAAGTATTTACAATTGAAATAAAACTCGTTAAAGAACAAAGTGGTAATTGGGGGGAAAATTCTGAAGTCACCGGCGTAGCTTAGCGATTAAAGAGAAGCATCACACCGGTTTGAATACAAATTTTCAAATTTGAATTATATTTTAAATATGAGAGCATGCTATTAAATTAATTTTTTGTACCACAGAGACGTTTTGATTGCTGTTTTCCAATGAAAATGAGTTCTTAGTAAAACGGTAGAATGAGGATTAATTACAGTACGTAAGATATATTCCTTGAAAACTATGTAAAGGCTTCCAAATGTAACATATAATATATAATACACTAAAACGTTTTTGTTAAAAAAGGAAGCAAGGCGTAGGCAAATGAAAAGCACGGATGGGATTTATAAACATTTCACTTGAGCAGTGAGGAGCATGATACTTCAATTGCACTCGATATTACTATCTTATCAATAATTTGTAAATAATACAATTTAACGCCTATTCCGCTACCTACTAATTGAAAGGGAAATTCAAAAACTAAAATATAATCGTGTAAAAATAATCTAAAATAAAATCGAATTAGAATCGGCTGACAACGGAATGCCAAGTGCGGAGGCGTCTCTCTTTCACTCGGCTAAAGTCTTGTCCAAGCGACCAGATGTTTCTTCGTACTATCCTAGAAGAAATCCAGTAGGCGAATACAGCGACTACAAGACAAAATTAAAGCCGTCAATCGGCCATTTGTCGAGTTTTTCGACACCCGAGTCGCAACAAGTATTCTCAACGGCACAAGAAAGTACGGATCTTTACCGTTCGTACAAGTCCCTATATCTAGAAATTCAAAAACATACCTTTAAGGTATCTCGAGATATATAATTCCATTTTTGCCAAACAAGTAGGAGGTAAACCCAGGAGGCTGTCAACAATAGTAATACCCATTGGAAATACATCAGCGCAAATAACAATGAAAATTGCAAAGTGTCACGATTTTCTTTGCATAATTTGAATGAAGCATACTGTGACCACAGATACAGAAGACTTGTTTTTACCTTCGGACGACAAATAGAACGTCCGACCAGGAAAACGAAAGGGAAAAGTAAGAGGAACAGTTTGAACGTGATCGAAAGACCACGAACCGTTCAAACGGAAAACCTAATGCAAATGTGCGGAGGCGTCACGTTCAACTCTTGCCCAACACGAAGAGCTGTACCCGGAGGTTTTCCCTTGAAGCGGTCCAAAAGGTTTCAGAAATTCGTAATCGGCCACCTACCGCTTATTCTCCTCATGTTTGGGCCGTTTCCTCTTCGGTCCTTCGTCCGCTTCCCGAGTCTTCCTTCTTGTTGCGGAGTGGCTGGGTCTCTTCCGAAGCTCAGAACATCACCTCAAAGCGAACACACTTCGGCAATATATTCCAACGGGCACTGGAGGGGTGACTAGGCCCGGAAGTATACCGATAAATTAGTATAGAAAGAACCCTCAGTTCAGTGTAAGTCACAACGGCACATAGTTTTCAAATTGGCTGGAGAGCGCGCGACACTTCCGTTCGACGACCGAATAATAATTTTTTTTCTTACCTCCCCTCGGAAAATGGCCCAAAGACCGAGACGAACGACGAGGTATTAAGTAATAACGCGGCCTAACAGAGCGATCACTGAAGACTGAAATTGCCTGAACGAGAATGGGAGAGAAGAGGAGCGAGTTTACATGTTTTTAAGATGGCGTGGACTCGACTGAGCCCTGAGTCGCTCGTACAGCCAGTGCTACCAACGTCAGGGCGCCAACGAGAAATTTCCCCCACAAATTTACCTGTTGCCAGGGTAACGCCGGCGACTACTATTTTAACTCTGTCCTCATTACTACTTCAAGCCTGGAAACTGGATGCATGTACCGACCGTATATTACGGAAATTGCTGAAAATTATTACACGTTATAATTATTGATATGGCATAGACATAATGTCCCTGTTATAAGCATTTTTTCTTTTAAAGAATGGCACTGAATTATTCATTACTCTAAAAGCAGGATAACATTTTGCTTGCCAAAATGCCCCGATTTCGGTTTTTTACAGTTCTTATAAATAGTATATATAACAAACTATAAATAGTATATAAAATATAAAATATTAACCATTTACGTTCCCTCCACATATTCAAAACTCAAATCGGAATGGAAGCTATATCCCACAAGAAATCCCACATTCTAACGAGGATCGTTATTACCCTCTCGATGTTCTTTGCTAAATACGTTTACGGATTAATTCACTTGGGTCAAAAATCCTTACAGTACAGTAAGATAAGGTAAATCACTAAATAAACGTTAGGATTTTTTTTGGTAAAAGGTGGAGGACAAAAAAATTTTGGCAAGAGCTAAAGGATATGCAGGAGTTTTTTCGCCGCTCCAAACCAATACATTTACAGTTCGGATCAATCGTTTTTCCACCCTCACAGGAACCAGGCATTACTGAGGTGATTCCTATCGTATATGCCAGGCGATTGAATCAAAAAATGGATAACATAATGGCAATAAATGACAATATGGTATATGCAATTTCTGATATTACGTGACAAGAGTAAATTAAAGGAGAGATGAAAATACCGATTTACCTAAAAGTACAGAGTATAATTTAAAATAGCTCCGGTATATTCTATATCTAATATCAGGGCGCATATATGTCCTCGCATAATCCGCATTTTGGTGGATTCAAAACCAGGAAGCATAAATCTCTCCAGACATTTGAAATAAATAAATAATTTATTTTCAAAGGTGCGGATATATGTATAAAAAACTGGTAGTAATTAGGCCTACTATCGTTGCAATAACTCTGTACAATATATGTTACGCAGCAAAGAGAAATGTTAACGGACTGTACAACTGTCTCGGGTTGAATTTTGAATTTGCATAATACCCGCTATTTTATTTAGGATTCATATTTTTTTATTTTATTTTGCTCCGTACATTTCAATTTGACAGCGAATTAATTCGGTGAAGTTATCGCGAGTCCGATAGAAAATTGCCGCAGTACGGCGGGCATTATATTTGTCCCAAATTCTGTTCGAGCGTTTATATAAAGAGGGGGAACGGGAATAATTGGTTTCTTTGAAGGCTGCCGCGACCGGTTTCGGACGTTCCTGATGTCTCGCTTCCGGTTGCAGCTCGGCACGCCAAAATTACTATATTGCATTCGTTACAGGGGTCTCGTACAGTAAAGTCGGACTCTGTCTAGGCCTAATCAATCGCTCCATGTTGTCTCCAGTCCTTTGTTCAGCCATAAAGAAAGCCGGGGGCTCGGCTTCTCGCCCGAAGTAATCGCATTCCATTGAGTGCGCGAGTTGAAACAACTTTAAATTACTAAACCGATCCCCTTTTACTTATTGAGTAATACTTTCACTAACGCTACCACAGCAGCGAATGAACTAAAAAAAAGTACGAATTCTCAATACTACGAACGAGCATAAATGGGAAATCATTTTCTAATATTATTAATTATACGGATGTCCGTCCAAATCATAGTGTAAAATTCCTGTTACTGCCGTTTCATGCCAATCAAAGTTGATGTTTCAACTTTTCCCAACTGTCAAGGATCCTCATAGGTTAATACAGTCAAGTAAATACAGAAGTATAACTGGCATTAAATAGTTAAAACGGTACTCGGATGAGTTCTAATTTTGGTTACGTTAGGTTTGGTAAAGATGACCAGTATTCGATAATTTCGCTTAGGTCAAGCGTACAGGAGTAATAATTTATATATACAATTTTAAACACTTGAAATAAGCATATTTAAAGACAGAGAACACGACCGGGAACAGACAAATACGAATTTTTTCGTCCCCCCCCACCTCCTCCCATCGCGAGAATTCTTGAGTCGTAGTTAAATTAATTTCATTCGGCAAAATGAAATTGGCCGAATAAGATAGGCTATTTGAATTATTGGCTTTCGTCACGCAAATCGTGTCGGCACACGAATTGCAATTTTCGTCCGACGCATTATTACTTCTATTGGCTACAGGCCGTACGGACGTGCAGACGGGTCAGTTTAATCAATTGGGAATCGGGGAAAATTCGGCCCACCACTGGTTCCAGTGCTACTCTAAACATTGAGCTTCAGTTTTCTCTCTAAATATAGTAGAATATATGCAAAAAATATTATTTGTTTACAATAATAAAGCCGGTACTGTCTTAGTTTCAGACCAAAAAACTGGAGGAGGCAGAGTATAAAAATCCAACATATTGGAAAAACGATCGCGTTTCCCACTGTTTAAATACAAAACAATCTAGACACTACATCGGTATACGAGTAATAGCAGTTACTCCATCGGAACGAGCATACTTCACTATTGAAGACATATCACTACTGATAATGGTGAGAAGTCGAAACTGTAATTCTACCGACGACGGCGAGAAGCGGAAACCGGTCCAGCGGAAGGAACAGATCAGTGAGTGGGACACCTAACAGTTATACTAAATTTATTATCACAAACCGAACCATTTTCATAGACGACTAGGAAATGCCGAAAGATTGACTATCGTCGAGGAAGTATTTCACAACGATGGTTCAACGAAGTCAGCAGTTGGGAATCGACGTAAAAATCCCCATCTCAATGGCCTGATTACAATTAGGGGTATTCAGCAAGCGGCTGAATTAAACGGGTGGCTAATTAACGACTTTAAACGTAACGTTTCATGTCACGGAATTTAAATCACGGCGAGAGCAGATAATTGAATCCGTTCTACAGGGTCATGATATTGAAACAAACAACAGTACTTTATGATTGAAAAAAATATTGAAAAAACTCGTAATTGAAAAATTATTCGGGTTCTTCACTATCGCGTGACACTTCGTGAGCTTTCTTCATAAAAGGGGCTTCGAGAACAAACCGGGATTATGTAAAACGGATAACACCCCAATCATATTGCTTCAATGCTCATAAAAAGGATTTCAAAAATTAAAAAGCTTAATTTTTTATAACGAATATAGGTTTTGCATTATTTCTGCACTAAACTAAGTTAGAAATTTAATAATGAATTAAACAGTTATTAAAGTAAAAAATGATTAAACTTTGAAGTTAGATTAATCTCCATCAAATTCATAGAGACAGTTCCAAATAGTATTTGAGCTTTCCTCAAAGTTTTAACCTGTTTTTCAAGGCAAAAATTTAAGTTAGGACCTATTTGAGGAGACTACAATTCCACAGAGATCAGTCGGTAATTAGTGTTTGGTGCAACTTTTTACTTTCACAATAAAGGAATTTTTCCTATTTAACTTATTTGGATTATGAATGATCGTAATCCAATGCAGAACGATAAATGGCCAGAAGTAGAGGGAGTAATGAAAATGAGAAAATAAATTATAAAAATGAAGATCAGGCGTAACGCCCGGTTTGATACTAAACCCGACACGCTGACGTACTGCGGGTTTGCCGCATTGAGACGCCGTATCAACGGAGGATTAATTTCTCGCGTAGCCATTCTGTTGCATATATACACATAATTGAGATTCAAATAAAACATAATTATTATCCATAACCCTCTATGGTCCCGTGTAACTTTCAAGTCACATTTCAATTTATCGAGATTTTACCAAATAATTATAGCTTTTTTCGTGAGATGGCACATAAATCTTAATCCTATAACGATGTCAAGACAATCAACATCAATATCAATTTTTTTCATCTGCATATATAGGTTTATAATTGCTGATTTTTCGTTCCCCCAATTTTCAATTCAAAGAAAAGTAACCGGTTAGGAAGTCTGTTCGTCCAGGCGATTTTTGTTTCGCGGTTAAAAGAAAACTAATGTGTGAAATTACACTGTATTTTGTCGGGGCCAGAATATCATTTTGTACCACTCGCCATTATATTGTCAGGAATGTCTGAAATCAGACGGTATTTTTCACGTTAAACAATACGCACACATACATAACTTGTAGCGGGCGAAGAGGTTTTTTTTAGGAGAGAAGTGTTTGAAATTTTGAAATTCGGTCATGGTTCAAGATTGGTGGTGCGGTCGGTTAACAGGCCGGATTCCTTTAGATAAAATTCGATTAACCTACAAAGGGGCCGAAAATTGGTGCCCCGTCGGCGTGTCGCAGCGATCGGCCTACGGTAGATTAAACACACATCTCCCGTCTTGTTTGCATTTACCAGACCGCAAATTAGCGCCCATTTTGTCGGACAGTCGACACTGGCTAACGACAACGAGGCCCGCAGTTGGGCAACACCAACCCCGCCAACCCCTTTCTAGCTTTCACTTTGCCCGGCACGAGTTATATGGGCAAATTGAACCCACTTATTGGAGTGTATTCAACGTCTCTTCCAATTTGGGACCCGCCAGCTAATAATGTTCTTTCGAACCTCACGGAACTTCGAAATGCTACTGACGATGGCGAGATTTTTATTTATTTCATTCTCCATTCTTTTTATTATAAAATACGTATAGATAAAATAATGTAAATTAACTTATATATAGGACTTTATTGTAGGCAATTGAGAAAAACAAGGTAATGGTTTGAGTACATACGCGATTTCAGGGAACAGAAAAACTTTATACCAAAAGTCTTGGAATCATGTAATAAATAATTATGTTAACGCGTATCGAATAAATATTTATTTATTTGTTTCCATTGTATATGTGTGGATGACACGTGTATCCTTACTAACGACCTAAATCCTGCAATTATAACTACCAACCTCCAAGAACACCTATCCAACATCCAATCCTGGTGCAGGCGATGGAGAGTGAGGGTGAATGGCTCCTTCACACTACGTCGTCGGCACTGTCCTGACGTCTATTTCAATAACATAACAATTCCCAACCAACAGCAGATTCGCTATCTTGGGCTCCACCTCGACAAATAAGTCACGTGGAATACCCGTACCCGACTCAAAAGAACCGACTTAAACAGAAAATGTGGAGTTCTAAGACCAACTAAAACCACTAAAACGGACGTAAAAATTGACGTCAAGCAACAAACTGAGAATATAAAAAGCGATACTAAAACCGACATGGACACACGGTATAGAGCTATGGGGTTCCACCGAGACATCCAACATCGCTCGCATCCAGAGATTCCAGTCAAAAGTCCTTCGTACCATCCTTAATGCTCCCCGGTATGTTTCTAACCACACAATCCACCATGACCTCAACATACCGATAGTAGACGAAGTCGCAAAATCCCGGTTCCTGAAGTTCCACTCCCGCCTTTCTCCTCATCCCCTTTTTCGTTCAGTCCCTTTCCTCTCTTACCCATCCCATTATCCGTAAACTGTTCATGTGAAAAAAGTTCCATCCTTGGGTGTTCTCTTTTATCGAGACATTCACGAGCAAGAAAAATATATTCAACATTTGTACCTATAACTGTATAGTGTATTGTACAAAAATAAAAGGTTAACAAAAAATTGTACATGTGTGCGCCCTAACAATATATATTTGCATAAATGTGAGGGCCATGTGAAACGAATATAAAGGATACATTTATAAGAATAGAGTGAGTGATTTAGGAATAAATTAAGACGCAGTCGACAAAGAGAATTAAACACAGATAGATATTACCTCTATTAGGTACAAGCCTTTTTAATATGCCGTGAACATTTATCATTATGGTTATTATTGGGGATCCTTGTAATTTCCAAAGCTTCTTAATATTTTAGAACTTCTTATATTTATCTACGGTACTGTAGTTAGTAAGACAAAAAAGAAGCTGGTTACTGTCAGGAAACTAGGGGTGGGTAGATAAATGCGTTTATCCGTAACGACCCTACATCCTGTAAAAATAAATGAATACCAATTTCCTAAACCTCAATTTTACAGGAACAGTACTGCAGACATTGTGCCTCAAGAACATTTTAATAATTTCGTTCCACAAGCCTTATTTTGCGCCTTGAGGACGCCCCCTAACCTTTAGCCTAAGGTTAAACTCGGGGCTAACATCAGCCCCTGTTCACCGGTAACGGTTGTTAAAATGTCCGACCTGCTCTGTGAAGATAAACTCACTTTTCCTGATAAACAAATATATTTAGTATCGTCGTTACAAATATTCGTGACAAACGAAATTTCCTTGGTGTCCTCAAAAGAGTAATCCAACGACCATCTAGGACTGATCGCTAGGGGAAGTTGAATATTTCAACGTTTTTGATGTCGTGCGATAAGAAATGGTAATCCTGAACAATATTAAAGAATCGATCAATTATTCCTACAAAATCACATAATACAAATGCTAAAATCACTGCAATAAGACATTGTCACTATCCTATAAGCGTTTTTTATTTTTCTCATATGTAATTATTGTAATCAACGTTTATATTACAACGGTAATCCTCTGTTTTTACTAATACATATTTGAATAAAGTATTTATAAAAATTAAAAAATAATTAATACGAATGAGGCAGGTACCGATGATGAAGTGTCCTGTATGAGGGGCAGGCAAATATTGGGTCTATAAAACAATAAAATTGTTGTCTATTAAACTGCTAAATGTACTAATGATATGCCTACAAGTGCGTGTCTGTGCGGACTGTGGGTGTACGTGGGTTACGCTTGGCCGAGGACGAAATTCCGACACGTATATGTACGCGCTGAGAAACCAACCCTTATTTGTGACGACTCGGAATCCACTACATATCCAAATCCCCTATTCATCCCTGGACGCCTCCTTGAATAATGTTCGAAGAATGTAAATTACCCGGCACTTTGTGCCCACACAACAGTTTGTCGAGTTATTTCGTTAATCGTAATGAAAACGTCGGCAAACAAATTGTCAGAAAATTATAATGACAATACTTTAAATGTAATATAAACTGTATATTAGAATCGTATAAAAGGCTTCGTACTCTCCATAATACATTACACACGAACAGACAATAAATAAGGTAACATAAGGTTACACTTGGTACGCTCGTGTTCAAAAGGTTATGATAGCAACGTGGTTAGAACATTAACTTTCGTTATTTAATTATACAGATCGTACATTTATCTCTGTGCTCCCTATACTTAACTAGTGAAAGGACACTATGAGTAGCTGTCTTTTATTAGTGGATGGTTTACGACAGAAACCTACATTGGGGGAGTGACAATCCGGGCTGAAACCTCCTCCTTAATAGGCCGGCCTAATCTAATTGTGGCCCGACACGTTACAACAGCCGCTTATATAAACATTCAAAATTAGGCGTTTTCCCGTATAAAAAAACTGCGAAGGTACACTGGCAATAAAGATATTTAGAAACGTGCCGTAAGGTGCCGGCAGCGAATTCTGTGGATACGACCCCTCACTAATTGGTCGAGGGGTGGCCGACCCCGTCGGTAAAGTTTTAACCTTCGGCACGAGCCAAGCGTGGCCTTCGGAATTTTTTATACCCCGCGTAACAAGACTAACTGAGAGCTGTGGACGTTTTTATGACGGCATAGGGGGCCCGGGCCCAACGAGGAACAGCGCAGAGAGGTTATACGTGCGGCCGTCGGAGAGTTTCGAGAACGCCCGGGCAGGCTTTTTGCTCGGAGTGTACCGCGACTAGGTTATGGGATCCGACTGGAGCGATCCGATTGTGATGAGAGTGTAGAGCGACTTACCTTTGTGCAGGACGGCAGGCTATATCCCATGTAGCGCAGTGTCCCGGCCACGTGATCCGCTGTCCGCGAGCCAGAAGCCTGACGAAGCCGTCTCACCGGGGGTGTGGTGGTGTCGGCCCGACGAAGGTGGAAGAGGGGCGTATCCGGTCGCGACGGGACGCTCTAACTGCCCTCTCCGATAATAAAAATCTCTCGGGGGTTGCGGGCCCGCAGAAGGATAGGTAGAGAAAAGCGGAGTTTAGTTGAGGTTTTACTAGGGAATTATCGATTATTTGCAGGGGGGGCCCTTCTCTCTCTCACTCAGTCTCTCTCTCTCGCTCTCGCCCCCCACTACCGCTCGCCCAATCCAAGCCCCCTTTCCTTATTCTTTATGCCGCAGTTTATCCCTTTCTTCACCGGCCCGACTATTAACCAAGATTCTCGGCCTAGTTCCTGCGCTCTTCCCTATACCTTAAGCCGCAATAATTAACCTTTACCGCGATTTCGGCAAATTATTCCGAAATACCCTAATACCGGGGGTGGGGGGTCGGATATGAATCCATTTACATCGAGCCGTATAACGATTAATCCGAAATGTTTGAAATTATTTCGAAAAGAGCTGCCCGAAAACTGGTAAAGTTCATCCGACCCGTTACAATTTGAATAGATTAACTGAGTTAAAAGTAAAATTGCAATAGCGAAATCTTAGGCTGCCCCCAAGGTCAAAGGTCGACCGGTGAAAAATGTAAGTAATCCGCGTATATCTTATCTTTTACAGCTATAAAGCGATACAATTTAAAAGTAAATCGTGTTTTTGCCCATCCATTAAGGCCCGAGAGCGAGTATTAGAACCTAACCAGTCGCTAACATTAAGTTACTTTGTAAAAGAGTCGGCCATATTTAATCCGAAAATGGGGTAACGCTAATGAGCTATTTTTTCTTTTAAAATAAAACTTGCCCTCCCCCCGCCCACCTTTAACCGAAGTTAATTTCTGCTTCAATTGCCCTTACTTTCCAACAATATTAAGTACTGGTCGCGTAAAAAGATCTTTTTATACCTAAAATATCCAACTATCTGGGCCGCACGAGAGTTACACACCCGAATTAAAAAAATCTGGATAACTACTAGCCTATGGTCAAACTAAGTCCTGCCAACATTCCTGCCCCGGGTAGTCAAAACTATTTCCAGGCCAGCTTTCTTTTCACAAAGTATTGCTAACATTTTCAATTAAAGTATATAATTTATATATATTTGTTATAAAAATAATTGGTTATAACACTTTTTAAGATTATTCAATATTTAAAGTAATTAACTAACTTCACTGTTACTATATTATCACAACCACTGAAATTATATACACAAAATATGCACACATAATAATTAATAAAAGTATGAATAATAAATAGGAATCTTGTATTAGGTATAAAAAATAATTTAGGGAATATTAAGAAACTTGTATTTGTTTTTTAGGATACAATTATTTAGAACAATGATGTGCAATACCTCATTATGCACTTGTATTGGGTTTTAATAAAAATATTACATTTCCAACAAACCCCCTGATTTTAATTCGATTTTATTATTCTCTAAGATGAACTATTATTTTTATTCTTAATGTGGTACAATTATCAGAGCAGTGGGAACATAGATATTTAAATTATTTCTAGCAGATCAAATGTTTATAAATAAACATAAATACTATTTACATTATCCTAATTATCATGAATTATTTTTATTCTTAATATGTTAAAATTATCAGATCAGTAAGAGGATAGATATTTAAATTATTTTTAGCAACTTAAATATTTAATCATCAACATAAACACTATTTACATAATACTAACCTTCATATAGAATTACTTGAATTCTTAATGTGTAACAATTATGAAATTAGTTAGAAGATTGATATTTGTATTATTTTTAGCAACTTAAATATTTAATCATCAACATAAACACTATTTACATTATACTAAGGATCACATAGAATTACTTGAATTCTTAATGTGTTACAGTTATGAAATCAGTTGGAAGATTGATATTTAAATTATTTCTAGCAGATCAAATGTTTATAAATAAACATAAATACTATTTACATTATCCTAATCATCATGTAGAATTATTTTTATTCCTAATATGTTACAATTATGAGATCAGTTGGAGGATTGATATTTGTATTATTTTTAGCAACCTAAATACTTAAATATAAACATAAACACTATTTACATAATACTAACCTTCATATAGAATTATTTTTGTTCTTAATGTGTTAAAATTATCAGATCATTAAGAGGATAGATATTTAAATTATTTTTAGCAACATAAATATTTAATCATCAACATAAACACTATTTACATTATATTAATCATCATATAGAATTATTTTTATTCCTAATATGTTACAATTATGAGATCAGTTGGAGGATTGATATTTGTATTATTTTTAGCAACCTAAATACTTAAATATAAACATTAACACTATTTACATAATACTAACCTTCATATAGAATTATTGTTGTTCTTAATGTGTTACAATTATCAGATCATTAAGAGGATAGATATTTGTATTATTTTTAGCAACATAAATATTTAATCATCAACATAAACACTATTTACATTATATTAATCATCATATAGAATTATGTTTATTCTTAATGTGGTATAATTATCAGATCAGTAAGAAGATAGATATTTAAATTATTTTTAGCAACATAAATATTTAATCATCAACATAAACACTATTTACATTATATTAATCATCATATAGAATTATGTTTATTCTTAATGTGGTATAATTATCAGATCAGTAAGAAGATAGATATTTAAATTATTTTTAGCAACTTAAATATTTAATCATCAACATAAACACTATTTACATTATACTAAGGATCACATAGAATTACTTGAATTCTTAATGTGTTACAGTTATGAAATCAGTTGGAAGATTGATATTTAAATTATTTCTAGCAGATCAAATGTTTATAAATAAACATAAATACTATTTACATTATCCTAATCATCATGTAGAATTATTTTTATTCCTAATATGTTACAATTATGAGATCAGTTGGAGGATTGATATTTGTATTATTTTTAGCAACCTAAATACTTAAATATAAACATAAACACTATTTACATAATACTAACCTTCATATAGAATTATTTTTGTTCTTAATGTGTTAAAATTATCAGATCATTAAGAGGATAGATATTTAAATTATTTTTAGCAACATAAATATTTAATCATCAACATAAACACTATTTACATTATATTAATCATCATATAGAATTATTTTTATTCCTAATATGTTACAATTATGAGATCAGTTGGAGGATTGATATTTGTATTATTTTTAGCAACCTAAATACTTATATATAAACATTAACACTATTTACATAATACTAACCTTCATATAGAATTATTGTTGTTCTTAATGTGTTACAATTATCAGATCATTAAGAGGATAGATATTTGTATTATTTTAGCAACATAAATATTTAATCATCAACATAAACACTATTTACATTATATTAATCATCATATAGAATTATGTTTATTCTTAATGTGGTATAATTATCAGATCAGTAAGAAGATAGATATTTAAATTATTTTTAGCAACTTAAATATTTAATCATCAACATAAACACTATTTACATTATATTAATCATCATATAGAATTATTTTTATTCTTAATGTGGTACAATTATCAGATCAGTAAGAGGATAGATATTTAAATAATTATTAGCAACTTAAATATTTAATCATCAACATAAACACTATTTACATAATACTAACCTTCATATAGAATTACTTGAATGTGTTACAGTTATGAAATCAGTTGGAGGATTGATATTTAAATTATTTATAGGAGATCAAATGTTTATAAATAAACATAAATACTATTTACATTATCCTAATCATCATGTAGAATTATTATTATTCTTAATGTGTTACCATTATAAGACCAGTAGAGGTTAGATATTTAAATTATATTTAGCAATTTAAATATAAACATAAACCCTATTTACATAATACTGACCTTCATATAGAATTATTTTGATTCTTAATGTGTTACAATTATCAGATCAGTAAGAGAATAGATATTTAAATTATTTTTAGCAACTTAAATATTTAATCATCAACATAAACACTATTTACATTATATTAATCATCATATAGAATTATTTTTATTCTTAATGTGGTACAATTATGAGATGTGTTTAATACTATTAATAAGAATTAATGCTTCAGTTATTAACTGGTGTTTTCCATCATTTCCTTATCTCATGAATGTAAAAGGAATCTATTAAAAATCTCTCTTAATAAATATATATCTAATGTTTAAGTCAATTAATCTTGGCTAATAAGATGATGAAAATTACAAATTAAGAAATCGTACAAAGATAATAAACTAGAGAAAACTCAAAATAGAATAATAACATTATTACATTTTTATTTTTAAATAAATTAACTGCAAATTCCAGTGGGTAAAGCGGCGTGTTAGTTCAAACAATCACCAATAGGTGTCAGTACCTGTCGGGAATATTGATTTTAGCACTGAAAATTATGAAGACAATATCTAATTTTTAAATCAATTAATATTAGCTACTAAGATGATAAAAATTACATATTATGAAATGGCATGAACCTAATAAACCACAGAAAAGTCAAAATATAATAACCACTTTACTAATGAATAATAATAAATTACATGATGTAATTAATACGTTTTACATGTTTATGAATAGGGTGATGATAGAAAACACCAATTAATATAGAGGCATTTATTTTTTTTATTTTAAATACCACATAGTTTGAAAATATTGACTCCATTCCATAATTACAATAAGAGATAACATATTTTTCAGTTTTTATATTGTTTAATGAACTTTTAACCTTAATTAACTTATACAAAGACTATTGCAAAAAATCAAACAAAGGTTACCTATACATTTATATGTGATGGAGGACGGAATAATGAAAAATACCTATAACAACAATTTAGACAAGAGAATAAACAACAATTTGGTTATTAACATGCTAGCTTAAATATTATATTACTATCAATAATAATTAATAAAAATAAATGCCTATATATTAATTGGTGTTTTCTATCATTGCCCTACTCATAAACATGTAAAACAAATCAATTACAGCATATAATTTATTAATTATTATTCATTAATAAAGATATTATTCTATTTTGACTTTTCTGTAGTTTATGTCATTTCATAATATGTAATTTTTATCATCTTAGCAGCTAAGATTAATAGATTTAAACATTAGATATATATTTATTAAGAGAGATTTTTAATTGATCCTTTTACATTCTTATGATAAGGGGAATGATGGAAAACACCAGTTAATAACTGAAGCATTAATTCTTATTAATGATGATTGATAGTATTAAACAGATCTCATAATTGTACCTCACTAAGAATAAAAATAATTCAGTATGATGATTAATATAATGTAAATAGTGTTTATGTTGATGATTAAATATTTAAGTTGCTAAAAATAATTTAAATATCTATCTTCTTACTGATCTGATAATTGTACCACATTAAGAATAAAATAATTCTATATGATGATTAATATAATGTAAATAGTGTTTATGTTGATGATTAAATATTTAAGTTGCTAAAAATAATTTAAATATCTATCTTCTTACTGATCTGATAATTGTACCACATTAAAAATAAAAATAATTCTATATGATGATTAATATAATGTAAATAGTGTTTATGTTGATGATTAAATATTTAGGTTGCTAAAAATAATACAAATATCTATCCTCTTACTGATCTGATAATTGTAACACATTAAGAACAAAAATAATTCTATATGATGATTAATATAATGTAAATAGTGTTTATGTTGATGATTAAATATTTAGGTTGCTAAAAATAATACAAATATCTATCCTCTTACTGATCTGATAATTGTAACACATTAAGAACAAAAATAATTCTATATGAAGGTTAGTATTATGTAAATAGTGTTTATGTTTATATTTAAGTATTTAGGTTGCTAAAAATAATACAAATATCAATCCTCCAACTGATCTCATAATTGTAACATATTAGGAATAAAAATAATTCTACATGATGATTAGGATAATGTAAATAGTGTTTATGTTTATATGACATTATTTCCCTATGGTATTATTTATACCTAATACTAGATTCCTTTTTATTATTCATACTTTTATTATTTATTATGGGTGCATATTAATGTGTATATAATTTCAATGGTCATGAAAATATAATATAAATAAAATTAAATAATTACTTTAAATATTGAATAATCTTTTAATGTGTTATTATTAATTATTTTTATAACAAATATATATAAATTACAGACTTCAATTGAAAATTGAATCATCTTAGTAGCTAAGATTAATAGATTTAAACATTAGATATGGTCTTCATTATTTTCAGTGTTAAAATCAATATTCCCGACAGGTACTGACACCTAGTGGTGATAGTTTGAACTAACACGCCTCTTTACTCACTGGAATTTGCAGTTAACAATTTATTATAAATAATCTTTATATTATAAATATACATCTATAAGTATATTATATACATCTCTACAATTATTTAGAGCAATGAGGTGCAATACCTCATTATGCACTTGTATTGGGTTTTAATGAAAATAATAAAACAATATTACATTTACAACAAACCCTCAGAATTCAATTCCATTTTATTATTCTCTAAAATGAACTGAAGGATATTAATTTATATTAAGTATGCAATTATATGTTGGGACATTTGATTGTACCTATGTATAATGAAATGTTCATTAATACATATCATTGGCATCTTGGGAAAGATTAACAAAACATTTGGAACGATGAAAAGACAACAATTTTATTTAACTTTTTTAATCGATTACTGTATTATTACATTACCAAATAAAAACACATACATGTACAAATATGGTGACATCAAGTTTTATGTCTATTGCACCCTCTATTATAAAAAAAACAAATAAAGATGAATCACTTCTTAAAACAGAGAATGAAAACACATTCCACCCAACAACCTCCTTTGCACACAGTGAAAAAAATCATCCAGTCGAAAGTATTTGGTACATCAAGTGGACGTTTTGAGATCAAATATATATATTTATATTAATAGTTTTAATTTTATGGTTAGTTGACTCTAAAAAATAAACTCTATACACTTATTTTCCACAGTTACATATTTTAGAAAGGCTCATATTAACAACAAATACAAATCCCTCTCCATAGACAGTTAATCCTTCTGTAATTATCATTAGCACACATTTAGTTAAGAGGGAGAGCAGGGTAGGAAAAACAAATTTATTGGAACATCAAAATTATTGCTATGGTGTTAAATATATGTAAGTTCATTCACTTCTACAGCCAATTGGATACAAATTGAAAGAAAATCATATCCGACTGTGAAATCCATACAAACAGTAGTTTTTTATGACCTGTTTAAACGAGCACTTTTTCTACTTTATAAAGCAGTTCAAAACCAATATTTCAAGATTTAGGACAACAAAAATGTAAGCACAAAACAACATTTAAATGAAATCAGTCAAAGCTAAAACAGACCTGAATCTCTTATTATCTCAACTAACACCATTTTCAAAGGAAATTATTATCAATTGCAGCAAAACAGAAGAGAGGCATCTATTTAGCATCCATTTTGATTGATAGGGCTTCAAAATGGGTAAAAACGGCAACAAAATTCGGAAACACGCATTAACTATTTTCACAAACTATTAAATGACTGAGGCTTTAAAATGTGAAATTTTACTTAGCATATAAATACTTAATGAGTATGACTTAAATGCCACACGTTAATAACTATTATCACATATATATATATATATAGTCTTCTGTAAAGAAAAATAATTCACATCAAAATTTAAGTAGAAAAAACATAATTTTGTCTAACCATAACTACAATGTAAGATACAATAGTGACAGAATGATATTCTCAATTGATACATATGTTAAATTTATTAAATGATCGGTACAAAAAGAATTGCAATATTTATATTCAGAAAATGAATTATGCGAACCTATTAAATTAAATAGCTACTTAATATTTATAACAATGTTGTCAAAATAACTACTAAAAATACCACATAGTTTGAAAATATTGACTCCATAATAAACTGATTTAATTTATAAATACATATATTCGTGTATTTAAAAAAGTTCTTTGTATATGTTATTTATTTTCTTTTTAATTTACTATGCTCTAATAACTGACTATATGAGTGCATAATGACAAAAATTATGTAAATATATGTGAAACAAAAAAATATTAGAAGAGAAAAATTGTCTGTCACTATCATAGTACAATATTATCAGCTGCTTTACTTAATATTATTAACTGCATAATGGTATACTTCATTTCACAATCCTTGTTATATTTTTTTAGTGTTTACACAAACGGAAATTCTTTTACAGGCATTATTCTGATGTCAACATTTCTTTCTATTAATGAACACAGAGAATATTTGTACACTCGAGTTTATCATATTTCTGTTTTACTGACACAAACACTGAGCAAAATAAATGCAACACTTAGAAAACTGCATCTGAAATTAGTATGAAACAAGGAAAACAATTAAATCAGTATTAATATTAATTTACAACAGCTCAGTGAAAGGAATAACATTATCGACACCATACAACTTTGACCAAAAAAGGATTACATTAGGAGATAACATATTTTTCCATTTTTGACTTTCTCTAAGCAGGATTCATGATTTCGTAAGAATTTTGATTTCGAAGTAAATTTTCCCATACAACAACAACAACAGAGGACACTAAAGTATTGTAAATATTGTAATATTTACGCTGGGTATTATATTATGCCTTTTCTTTCAAAGACTTTATCATCCATTACAAATCAAAGAAACAATGAAAACTGGTTTTGTTGTAAGTTCGAACCCAAAAACTGCGACAAACATATCGACCTTCTTCAATCCATAAAACACAAAAACCTTCTCTTGCACGACACGTTTAAAACGTCAAATTAAAGCTTAAAATATATTCCAGTTTATTGAAATATAAAAGAAATGTTTATTGGATTCAAACAAATGGATTTAATTAATAAAACATGCGTATGAAAGCACAATGAACGAAATATGAATTCCATCAACTAACATTCCAAAAAAAAATTGGGATTATAGCCAGAAACACTGGCCAGGAATAATAAAATAAAAATCTTAACAACTATAATGTAGTGGAGGAACTCAAGGACATGATATCGATACAAATCAAAGTTTAGATAACCCTTGTTTGTTGTGCACTACCTGTAGGATTCAATGGATGTCTAGAATAATATTTTATGAAACAAAAATAAACACAATTTCTAACCTTAGTCATAAAATAAATTAGGCAAAAATAAATGTCTCCAGCTTGTATATTGTTTAATGAATTTTTAATCCTAATTAACTTATGCAAAAAACTATCGCAAAAAATCAAACAAAGGTTACCTGTACATCTGTATGTGATGGAGGACAGTTTAATTAAAAATACCTAAACACTATAAAACAATTTAGATAAAACGAATAAACAACAATTTGGTTATTAATATACTAGCTTAAATATTTTTGTTTCTAAAAAAAGATACAACAACTTGGGAAGTATTAAAATTAGGAAGAAGAGAGCCAAGCGAGGTACATAATACAATTTAAAAATAAGCCCTTAATTAAAAAAATAAAGTAAATTAACAATTATAGTCCAATAATTATCAATGACTAACTAAATAACTAAAATGACTAATTTTGAATATCCATTGTCTAGAAGAGTATTTCTCAAGAGTATATATTTTGTGTATTCAGACCATGTTTACATTTCAAATTAACGCTTTCGGATTTAAGAATTTCTCTGAATTTTATAGTTTTTTTAAAAACCATATATTTATTTATAATCTTCCAAATTAATCGATCTCCTTCGAATATAAAGAGAAATACTGTTTTAGAAAAATAAAGCTATTAATACTCTGATATATTTACTTTCTAAAATAATATTCAATGAAACAAAAACATTATAAAACAATATCACTTATAAAGCACGAATTAAAGCGAAAACGGAATGGAAACAATTTTCTAAACTAATGAATCTTTTTTCAACACAAAAAAGGAGAACAAACAAATCAAAATATCCCCGAAAGATAAGTAGGAAAAACAATCTTTTTCACAACAAAAGTCGAGGAATGATATTTTACCACTAACAATTTTACCTTCAACATCTCTGCTCCTGCTCTCTAACTATAGTTTTGGGTATGTATAAATATATACATATCCCCCAGTGAACATACATATAAAATAAAATAACCAAACTAATTCGTTACAAACAACTAATATTTTTATAAAACTTGTTTCTGAGCAGAAAGATATGATTAATTCTTATTTAATAATAACAATTAAAATTGTTCAGTCTGTTCTGAGGTGATTAGTTCAACATTAATTATACCCACGTTATACCACATTGTGGTTATATATAGTATATACAAACACAGTACTCTAAAGCAGGGTATTTTCTGAATCTCCATTACTGCCATGTTAGATGAAATAAAATGTAAATAAATGAATATTTGCATTGTAACAAATTGACTGCCCATTGAATACTGATTGCTGTAAAAGGGTTTTGTTTTGGCTCAACAACATACTTGGCTGAACTTCAAAATTCAGTTATGTTTTTATTACATCCATTTGCATAATTAATTACATTAAAAAATTATTTATTGAGGTAATTGTTGTGGACTGCATACTCTCAATTTTGAAAAACTATTATCAATAATTTGGAAAAAGTGTAATGATAGGAACAATGAAATCATCCTTATTTATATCTTCATAACTGAAATTAAGAATAAATTATCCGTAATAAATAAAATCTTTCATGAATTAATAAAACATATTTATGTAATAATAGTACTAGCAATAGAGAGAACGAGAATGGCTGTTACTGGCCAGTACAGCTTCAGTGGACAGTCAACAAGTTTAATAATAAAATCCTAAACAATAACCAAGAAAGATAAGGGAACTACAAAATATAGCATACCTTGAAGGTTTCCTTTTTTTTTAGTTCATTAAGGAAGTGGATATCTTCCATTTATTAAATTATCAATAGAATACATACACATTTCTATATATTTGTTTTCCTGAAGACAATAAAAATTATTGGATTGTTTAGGCATTCTTTTTTTCTATTCTTAGTGCAACCTATGACAGGGTACTTTATATCACGTGTACGAACACGGAACAATAAACTTTAAAGTTTCAATTTAAAGAATGAATACACACATGGACACTTTAAAAGTAAATGTTTGTATCAAGTCAAGTCACCAACAGATACATGCTATAGAACAGTCGATAGCTATAAGAATGTAGTAACATTTTATGTCACTAAGATTTTAAACTTCATTAAAGACAAACAGCGTACTTTTTTTACCACTACCTAATCACATTACAGACAATCTACACAATGAATGAAAAGTCTTTATGATATCTACAGTATAATTTGTATTATCTACTGTTTTCATTTTAGACTACTATATTCACTGTATCACTACTCACGACAAACATTTAAAAAAATTAATTTATAAAATAATTCGCAATTACAAATTGCCAATCTGGAAAAGTTAATATATATATATATATGATAAAAATCTAAAAACACTTACTCCTGATTGTTTCGGTTAATTTCTAAAGGACTAAAGAAGATTCATTTTTTTGTAAATATTTGTAATTTTAATAAAACGGTTATTTGTAACGTTACCCTGTCATAGTTCACCCTGATTTTTTTAATCTTTTTTCAATATTATAAAATTCTAAAAACTCAAAATCATATAAAAAGGAAAACTCAAGGTTTATTCATGGTGGGGGGAGGGAAAGGGAAGGATTCATGAACATAGCAAAATGAAAATAGAAAAAGTAATGCAAGATAAATCCCTAAATAATCGAATTAACAATTTCCGCACGCTCTTTTCTATTTAATATACTTTTGAAATTTCATTTGCTTGAAACCCCCTCCCTCCCTTGATTACACAGAATTCCTAAAAATAGTACACCGAGAATCAGTTCAGGAACTTTGAGAATGATGAGAATGACAAGTTTCAACTTATCAAACGCGATAGCTTTTGTTTAGGATTTAAACAATGAGCTCAGGGGAAATCTTGTACTATCGAGGGGAAAACTCGTACAAGCGTCAGGGATGGGCAACACTTCAATTTCCAACCGACCGGCTGCTTTCTGATTTCATATTCACACAATAGTATACTTAGACTTTATATACGTGGCTGTACACGTAATAAAGAAATGTTTGAACTATTATCCCAATTTAATAAATATTTAGTTTGCATACATGGTTTCGTTTAATGTTTTAAATATTAAATAGGAAAAAATATTTTCCTATCGTATTTTTTAAAATGAGAAAACAACGTATATTTATTTAATACAAGTTAATAAGTAAGATTACCGTATTTCTTGTTAATGGCACTTTCCCGTATTGGGAAGATGTTGCCCATCCCCGATTTAAATAAATTGTTATCGAACTTAAAAATGTGGGTGAAAATAAAAAATATTTTTTTGGATCGATAATAATAACAAGAAATAAAAAAGGCGTATTAACCTCAGTGCTACCTTTTCTTCTTCGTCCTCTTCCTGTAACCTTTGCCGAACCAGCCGGGGTTGATAGGAACTTTTTTGTCGGTGGTCAGTGGCGGCGGTTCGGTCGAGGTCGGGCTCTGTTCGGAGGAGGAACAGACGCCCTCGCCCGGCTCGTCGTCAGAATCGCAGCAATAGCAGACGGGACCCGTCGGCGGCAATTTAGTTTCCTGCTTCAGATAAAATTCGCACGAATTGCGACCGTACTTGTCGAAACAGAACTCGCACTCGACTTTGGGCTTGGACAGATCGAGAGGCTCGGTCGCGTAGAACTGGGCGTAGTAGTCGACGTCCGTCTGTTTCAGGACTTTCTTCGCGATCTCCTGGTAGACCTTGTCGAAGAGGTCGATCCTCACGGAGAAGCCTTCGGCCTCGACAGCGATCTGGCTGCTCGGGGATATCGTCGCCTGCCTGCCCCCCCCCGCCTCCAACGGCTCCATTTTCACCGGCGTTATCTCGATATCGTTGTTGTACGGCCGCCATATCTCCTTCTCCTTCTTTATGTCCGACACTATCTCCTCGATCTTCTTCTCGTTGAAGTGCATGCCCAGCTCCGACTTGTCGTCGGGGTTGACCAGGATCTGGGTTGACGTCGTGTGCTCTTCGAGCGGGTGAAGGACAGTCGCGTGTGAAAATATAGGATCGTACCTGCGGTCGTAGGCAGGCACATCAATTGAAAGATAGGACATGACAAGTTTCATGACATCGTCACACTTACCTGCCGCAAAAGAAATTTAAATATCAGAAACGTTACTTGAGCAAATTTCATTAGTATCTGAAAATGAAATGTTAATACTCATACGATGAATCTTCTTCCATAATATAGAAATTAGATTAATTAAACGAAAGAATGTCGAATATATGATTATTAATTCGTAAGAACTAAAATGTTATAGTTTATTTAATTTGCATAAATGGTTTAATGAAATGAGAACAATATTCGTGTTCATTTAAGAATTGTTTAATGTTTTAAATATTAAATAGGAGAATATTTTAACTTTTAGTAATAAAGGATTATATTATCCTATTACGGTATCCTAACAAAAAAAATTAACAGTCATACTTCGAATCTTCTTCCATAATATAATATAAAAATTAGACTAATCAAAAATGATGAATATTATTATTATTTAATAAGAATTAAAATATACGTTGTTTTGTAAATACTGTGAGAAAAATAGACATATGTTTAAGGTTGAAATATTAAATACTGCAACAAACTTAAGTGGTTACCAATTATCACTACATACAATATAATCTTTTTCCCAAATTTTAACAGCTATCAGCTAATGTTATAATTGGAAGAAATAAATAAATTTTAGTTCGACATAGAAAACAGTGTATAAATAACAGTTCTAAAGCATATTGTTATTTCATTATCTGCAGAACAGAAAGATCTGTTAATGGAAGTTTATGATGCTTCAATACACAATAGTTAGTATTGTTGTCAATAATAATAATGTTACCATTTATTTTAAGTGTAGCTTGATCATCTTTTGGCGTCCACTGCAAGTTGACAATATATAACTGAGGACGTTTTTTCACCGGTTTATCCATTCCCCACAGCCAAGGGTACCGCTTCAGAACCTTTAAAATTATAAAAAATAAATAAAACGTATTATTCAATACATATAAATCAATTTTAATTAGTAATTCCAATGAAATTCTATGAAATTAGTAGATCAAAAGTAATGTAATTCAGAGCCTTCCTCTTGAAAGAGTTTTGATTTATTTTATTTTAATAATACATGTTGCACTATTTCAATAAATGCATCTATTTAACCATGATGAGACAATTGAGATGAGGTATCCTAACATCATATCCAAGGAGTAGCTATTCTATAGCACCAGTTCTCTTCTCTGAGGCACAAAATATTGATGTAATGCCCTCCATAGATAATACACTATTAATACAAAGAGATTATTAATATTCTCACAAAATTTAACATTAAGTTACTTATTACTTGAAGAATACAAAATAAACCATTTAAATGTAGTTCACCACCAATGACTGGTTTAAACTCTTATCAACTAATACAATGCATACATATATACATCCACAAATATTCAAACATTTGTAAATGTGTAAACATTAATAGTAAAAAATTCACAACTATTAACCCTGAACTCTGTTAACAACACAGCCTGTTTTTATAGATACAAATCTACATTGTTCTGTATTTATTCAACACCCTGTTTTGGTATTCAAATATGTGAACTTCATTATGCACCTAACCCAAGCCGGTTTAAGATGCTCTTATTAAATTGTTAAATTCACTTTAAACTCCCTTTCTACTATGTGACTCTCCCTTGAAATTTATTCAAATATAATTTATTCTTACCAAAAATTCATAGACACCATAGTACAACTACCATTTTCATGATATTTATTTATAAGAAACACGCATTAAAGTTTGATTTAAATCTTTTTGTTGCTTATGTAGCAACCCATTGGCAACATTGGGTGTTAAGTAAGCACTGTGAATTAAATTCATCAATCCGGACTGACAATTTGAATTTAATTTAATATATAAATTTAGTATATTATACATAGACTGTTCTATACAGTGCATTGTTCTATACCTTGAGGCTAGATCCCATGCAGAGTATGACATCTGCCTGTTTGGCAGCTTGGCAAGCCCCGGCCCAGTTGATGGGCCACGCGAGGCTTCCGCGCTCACCGAAGTGCACTATCGTGTCCCTCAGAGGTTGGCAGCACTGTGAGCACCGTCGCGCGGTCTTGTGAGCGTAGCGTGCCGTATGCTGGGTCACGTCGAACTGGCGCCAAACCTGGATATTGCAGTCGGTGCACACCTACGGAAAACAAAAATCATAATTCTTGCATACTTCCCTTCCTAAGAATTATAACTTAGTCTCATCTAACCACTGGTTTCTACAGGTAAGTAGTATTCCATAGTTCCAAAATGGGCCAACATCCTGACCTTAATCCATATCAAAATGTAGACAGAAAACATATTAAAATACCATTTTCAGTTTGTGGGAAAATTTGCCCACAATCCTCGAGTTACCAGCACGAATCCTAGCCTTTGAATTTTAAAGTCAATCAAGAAAATTGATGTCCTATAATATTCACAAGATATAGACCAACTTATGCTACCCGTAGTAAGAAAGTACAAATATAGTTCATGTCATATAAAAGACAAATCCAGAAAAGAGTATACAATATTTTAAAGGTTATAAAATATTTTTAGAAATATTTAACAATTTTATAACAGTTAAAAATATTGAGCTCTTTAAATGACACCTTAAACTTGTTCTTCCAAGGAGAAAAAATTATTACAATGAATTTTATTTTAATATTCTGATTTCACATGTATCCGTACAAGAAATAAGAAAAAAGGTTTGAATGATCCGATGTAGGATAGCTAAACATGCAATATAGGCATGAGCAAGGTCACAGAGTAAATAGAGAAAGTGTGTTATACTAGTGCTGATAATAAGATCAAATTACCCATAACATAGAGGTTATTTTTTTATATAGGGGCAAATATTTCAGAAAATGTTAGTTAAATTTCATTAATTTTGGATATTAAATATTCCTCATAAGTTGTAACAATTCAAAGGGAACTAATTCAGTTAACTCAATTAATGCAAAAATATTTTAAAATATTTAAAAATTGAATGCTATTATATTTTAACTTTGTATTCAATAGATGCGACTAAAGTAGAAAATTATTGGGAAATAAGCATTTTCCTGTGTTGCCTGCACAATACTTTATGATGAACTGAAATGATTTTTGTTACTGAAAATATATTGTTACTGTTGAAAAAAACCATGTAGTTTCCATGTAGTTATAAGAAATTAATCACTGATGACTTATTATCAAAACAGTAAACAATAACAATAATAATAATAATAATAATAATAATAAATATTATTCTTAAATTACAACAGGCTTATTTCAACAGAATGTAGTGTGGAATAAGGTGAATATTACTGACATTCATTTAAGGGCACAAGAAAATAATAATAACTGCAAGTTTTAATATTTTTTGGGTTAAATATAAATGTGGATTTAATAAATTTAAACAACGAATCTAAATTTTGCTAAAAATCAAGAGCACATTTAATCTTTTAAATGTCTGCAATCATTCACTAGAAGGGAGACCAAAACAAGAAGTGACCTTGAGAACTGTCAACCTCATAAACAATGTCAGAGCTGTAGTTTTCAAGATTGCACCAGTTGTTGACAGAGATTAATGAAATAAAATTGAGGAGTTATCACAGTCACCGGGCAAAATTTGGTAGTTTAAAAGAACATCATCCTCTTACATATGTTATTGTGGCTAGAAAGCATTTATTCTAAATAATTGGAAATATTAAAATGCATGGAATACAATTTCCAACAAAATTATTTTCTTGTTTTTAACATGACTACACTTCTTTTTATTGACATATAATACAAACATTTTCTTAAAAAATAAATAATTTTCTAGAATGAATCTGTCAAGCACAATTTAAATTTTACACTTGTTACATCAAATGGAGTAAATGATGTAATAAATGCTAAAAATAAACCAACATTAATGTAATGTAAGAGGACCATATCTTTGTTTAAAACAAATTCAATAATGTAACAAATTTTTAAAAGGAATCGGCAATAAATGAACTTCTATTTTTATTATTATAACTAATAATAATTGGCCTCCCTAAATAGTTGTTTACTATACATGCTATATGCAGGGAAAGTAAATTGAAGAAACATATATTTCCAAATATAAATTATGAACACAGATTCTTGCCATACAATGGATTTAGTTATCTCATAATTTATAGCACTCTATTTCTATCTCACTTTTGTAATTTAAAGTATTATGTTTTCTTTCTCTGATGTACCTACAAAGGGGCATTTCTGCTTATTCAGATTGAATTAGATGCATTCAGTTTAGTTGAAATTACAAACTGAAGTACTTACTTCCAAGTTCATGTTTCCGTGCACTTCAGAAAGTGCGTGTCTGGGCATTCCACTCCTCAGGTGTAAACCATCACAGTTCTGGGACACGATGTACTTCAAGAGTCCGACCCTGTAGAGAGTTGAAAGGGCCATATGAGCCATTGTCGGTTCAGCAGTTGAGAGGTCATGGTTCCTGCAATAAACAAACCAATCCCCTGTTAAAAACAATATCAAAACATTTCATAACCCATCATTAATTTATGGGTATCACAGTCATTTTTAAACTTAATGTGCAAGAAGAATGGTAAAATTGAATAATAAACTGTATTCTGAATTCCATTCGCGACAAACCAATGTTAATATTATGTACAAGGAATGTTGCTATGTAGAACGCATTATCTACCATATAAATACTAGCAATCTGAAACTGTCACTGATGTAACTATACTTATATAATTGTTACCATTTCATAGATGCTAAATTACATGACAGTCACATAACTTAAAACCTAACACATAAGTTAAAACATAACATGAAATTTTATTAATTTCAATCACATTTCATCGCCGTAAGAGAAATAAAATAAATCCTGAAAATACAGACTCTTGACATAATCTAAAAAAAAAAGAACCTGAACTAGAATGTCCACAAGTGAAAGTTGTAACAGTAAACACAACTGACAAGTTGCATGACACATTTTTTGCCACTTTATTTGTAACAGGTTATTTAATTGAGTTTATTCTTGAATTAAGATGTCTCCAGCCAATGTTTAATATTAATTATGAGGTTCAATTTAGTTATCAAAATAGAAAGGCGTAATTTTAATTAGGTATAATTTATTTCCCTAAACATATTTTTTTATAGATTTATAGTTTTGGAAAAATAAATTAAATTTTATAAGAATAACAATTACCCTGACATATTGACTTCTGTAAACAAAGATGAAGAATTTTATTAACTATTTTGTGGCAGTCATACATTTTAATATTTAAAGTCAATATAAGAGCCAATTTTTTACTGTTCATCAACACAAATGACAAAAAAAAACTAAAATCATCAAGGCAAAAAAAAGGTAACATATAACAGTAATGTTGTTTTGTTTACCTCAGTAATTTCCAAACAGCGTACAATATTATCAAACAGAAGTTACAGGACAAGTAAGGATGTTTTCAAAAGTTGCATGAAAACATTTTAAGGACAAAGAGAGCAGTTTACCCAATTTCTTTGCCCTGTTGGAGCCTGGTCCAAATGCCGTTGGTTCCTCTGTAGTCAGGTATTTTAGCGGCGGTGCTGACTCCAGCCCCGCTGTAGACAACCAAGTGTTGGGCTGAGTGTATCACTCCAGCTAGTATCCTGCATTTTTCCTCCAAAACTTTATCACTGTCCTCGACCTCGGCGGCTCTTTCCAAAACCCTTTTACGTTTCTCGAGCCTGCAAGGCGCACAGTTTTAGAAACCGAAACAATCTGAGATATTAATGAAATGAAAATTAATTCCAAACTAATACCTCTGGGTCACTTCTTTGACGACACTGGAACAGGATAACAGAAGTTCCAGGTCCTCTGGCGTCCTCTCTTTTCTTCCTTCTGAAGTATTTTCGTGATCTAAATGGACAATTTAAATTAAATAAAAAATATATAAATATAGCGAAGTTAGTAAACATCAATTGACAAGTAAATAATAATAGCAGTCCGGAGAGTTTCACCTTTTTGTACGAGGCGTCCCTTTCCTTTTTGACGCAGAATGTAACGTTCAGAGAGGCTTTTCTCCTCAGGCCGCCCTTGTAGGGGACGACACTCTCATCTGCCATACTTATAAAAGCTAACAAATACAACTAATCCATTAACCTGTACTGGCCATCAGTGGCGGCCACTAGGTATAAGCCTACCGGCTTGGGACACTGAAGGCTAGCCCGAACAGAACTCAGACTCGGGGGCAGCTCGGAATGGCGACAGAAATCCGATATCGGATACATCGAGTTCGCGAAAAAGGCCGTAAACGCGAATGTGAAGAAATTTAATCATTCGGAACGGGTGAGACCAGAAGAAATTATACGTCGTGGACACACCGGCATCGTATCCAGCGCAGTGTTGTCAAACGTACGCATTACTCTATGGAATGTCGATTACTCGAGGACAAAGTATATCTACATTGTACTAAATTAGAATAATGGAAATTTGTACTAGAGTTGAAAGCTTAATTTGCAAACAAGGAAACGCCGTGTCTACACCAGCATATATAAATAGTAGTACACGACTATTTTGTCAAATAAAATATCATAATTTGGAATTCAATCGGCGTTTATTTGAAATGCAAAAATTTCACTGATCGTATTCACTCGTTCATTCATTCGTTTGAAAATATTAAAAAGCTGATTATACAGACGAGAGGGGAATATCGCGCAGGGCTGTTGGCAACACTATTTCCCCCACTTGGTTTCACCAAATGTCGGAAGGTGGTGTGGTCGAGCATATCAAGAAGTTTCTGTTCAAGACCAAAAACAGCGGCAATTCCGAAAACGAATACCTGGAAATATTGATTCCCGAGGTACGAAACGTCCGTTATTTTTTGTGTTCTGTTCTATTTTGTATTTTCGTACGATTTCTATTCTTACGGTCCAACAGCGGCGTATTCACCGTGTCCGGGCGAGGGTTAGGTGTGGGAGCTACCACATTTTTTTTACCTCGATTTCCTTTTTTCTTTTTACCTGAGACCGCAGAGTCGCATTTTTTTGTACTCTTGTGACCTTTATATGTATTGTTTTCAGTTTTTTAAAAATCCGCTTTTCCGTTCATATGTAATAGTAATACGTATTGAATGATTCAGCCGGTTCACGCGGAATTTGTTAACTAACGGAGCCATTTATCGATTCTAGCCTTTATCTATTCCTAGGAATCACCCGTATATTTACAAAATAATAATTTTTTAAATATTTAAAATTGCAATATCCACTTACCCCATTAATTCTTACTAATAAAATTCATATAATTCTTTGGCTTTTCAAATTTTAGTTAATATTCAGTTAATATGATTTACAAATGGTATTTATAATTTTATTACAGTAAGAAGAAGCAAATTCATGCTGACTAGTGCCATTATATACTGGCTCAAACAGGCTTAAAACTTGAAGGTACACATTTGCCAATAACCAGAGGCAGTAATTTTGTGTTATAGAAGGGCGTATATTAGATTTTTTAAAATTGTGTACAGATTTTGTAATAATGGGTGTGTGACTGGTACTACCATATGTTTTATATGCATCCTTATTTTGATTTTCACTACCTTATATTTTAGCATGTATATTGTTATTTGAGCATTCTAATGGCACGTTATTGACACTGTACTCACATATTATCTAAACATTGAAAAAAGTTGTATTTGAGGTATAAGAAATTGCAGTCAAAATTGTTAATGTTCAAAAGAATATATGTTAAGTGAGTTTTTCCATGTAAATGAGCATTGTTAAGATGCATGCTTAATAGAGCACAAGTTCGTTGCCGTTTTAATAAACTGAGAGATGGAAGATGCATGGTATTACAAATATGTTACTTACTGTTACAGCAACTTCAGGCAAGCTACAGTTTCTACACTTGGCCATCGGCTCCAATATTGGCCTGGTTCCTTTGGGAGCACCGTTCCGAACTTCCCGGTAAGCACATATTGGAGCTCGGTTCGGGCACTTCCCTGCCCGGCATCCTAGCTGCTAAGTGCGGTGCCAGCGTGACACTGACAGAGAGCGCCGTCCTTCCCAAGTCACTGCAGCACGTCAAGCACTGCTGCCAGCTCAACGGCCTCACCCAGAACCAGGTCCGAGTCGTCGGTCTCACCTGGGGCCTCTTCCTCACCAATACTTTTAATTTGGGGCGCATAGATTTGATAATCGGATCAGACTGCTTTTACGACCCTACGGTTTTCGAAGATATAATAGTTACGGTCGCCTTCCTTTTGGACTACAATCCGGAGGCTAGGTTCCTGACTGTATATCAGGAAAGGAGTGCGGACTGGTCCATCGAGCACTTGCTCAACAAGTGGCACTTGCGCTGTGACCACATCCCGCTCGACAACCTCGGCAGGGACTCCGGCATCGACATCAACGAATTGATGCAAGATCACACGATCCATCTCTTGGAAATAACAAAAGCGTAGTAAACCGGAAAAAAACAAAACAAAAAATGTCTTCTGCCGGCAGGGCAGTAGCCAACAAGCTCTTTGTCACCAACCTCCCGTGGACCGTAAACTCTCAGAAACTGAGGTCATACTTTTCCAAGTACGGTAACGTGATATCGGCCAACGTCTCTTTCGACAAAAATACCGGCCTATCCCGCGGCTACGGCTTTGTCGTCTTCAGCAATCAAGTTGGTGTCAATGCCGTGACTAGCATCAAGCACTCTTTAGAAGGTAACATCGTTCAGTTGGAACAGGCGAATTGAACCGGTTAAAAAACCCCCCCGAGTAGTCTTATTCCTGTAGTTATTGAAATTTAAAGTGTTTGATAAAATGGCCGAAAGTTTCGAAACGGACATTGCGGAGCGATTCGCCATGGCCGCCGAACACCTGAGGACCGTAGTCTCGACTTTGAAATCTGACCAGCTGCTCCAACTGTACGGCCTGTACAAGCAGGCGACCGCCGGTAAGTGCCACACCTCGAAGCCTAACTGGTACGAATTCGAAGCCAAAGGGAAATGGGAGGCGTGGAACAGGCTGGGCGACATGACGAAAGAAGAAGCGATGGCTTCGTACGTCGAGCTTGTGACAGAGCTGTCGCCTAGCTGGGAGCATTCGCCGGGCGATGCGCCCAAGAACGGTTGGGTGGCCGTCAGCTGTCTGGCCAACGAGGAGTCGACTCTCAAGGAGTCCGAGAAGGACATATTCGACAGGGTCAAAGAGGGTAACATCGACAAGGTGAGGCAGTACGCCAGGGAGAAGAACCGGATAGATGTAGTCGATTCCGAAGGCATGGGACTGATCCACTGGGCGTCGGACAGAGGAAATCTCGAGATGGTCAAATGTCTTTTAGAGCTGAAGGCCGACGTTAATATTAAGGACAGTGGTGGGCAGACAGCCCTCCACTATGCCTCGGCGTGTGGCCACTTTGATGTTGTCAAACTCCTCCTTGACAATGGAGCGCGCCCCGACGTCCTCTGCGACGAAGGCTGCCTTCCAATTGATATCGCATCTGAAGACGACATTCGTTCGTTACTTAAATCTGTTTCTATTTAAGGTTTATTAAAACTGTATTGATGTAGCGTACTGTAGAAAAAATCTTATATTCGATAAAATTGTATACAAATAAATTCTTTTTGTTCTGTCATCCCCATTAGCTTTTCCCTCCTCTCTAGGAAACCCATAATTTCTTTTAACTGATGGAGATCTTTTGAGGCCTAAGTGATTTTAAATAATTGTAGAAGGATCTGGGAACCAGATGGCTTGGCTGTTCAGGCCTGGTGAAAGTTTAATGCAAATTAAAAATAAAATATAAGCGCAATGATAAATACTCACCCTTTGGAAAAATTATGCATAGATCAGGAATAAAATAAGAACCTCATTGGCTCAGACCTTTGATTTTGCCTTGAGACCCAGAACTTGGTTGTTCAAATCCACCAATATTCCATGGATGTTAGTTGTATGGCCAGTGATCAGACACTGGCTGCTCACTCCACATCACAGAGCACATAACTGGTCACGAGTTGCGAATTGTGCTATATAAGAAAAAAATTTGTAGGTGAGGAAACAAAATTCAATTTAACAAATTAGGTTCTTTTATTTACTCATTTTTTATCAGATATTAAAACATTTCTGTTCTTTTCATAATTTATGTAAAATATAGAAGTACATATTTTTATAATATTTTGGTACATATTTGATATATATCTTATAAAAAATAAATCATTGACAAGACCCATCTTCGTTTGGTCCTAGTATTATTCGCTATGCTAATCATAGAAAACAGTAAAGCGGCAAAATTTTTACTTGTGCATTATATAAGGCTTTTTTCATATTATGACCACATCTAAAAGTTATAAGATACTAATTTTTTTAAAAATGGAACTGTCTATCCTCAGTTCCATTTGATTTTACCTGAAATTCTTATTGATATTTAAGCAATTCTAGAGCCCTTTTATAACAGTTTCTAAACAGTTTTCAAGATGACAGCGAATTAGATATTAAAAATCAATAACTAGGATCCAGTTGTAGCAAGGGAGTTAGTTAATACATGTTGAGTCATTTGAGTTAAATGAAAATTACAAAACATGAAATAAAATATGAGAAAATGGAATTTGAAAGGAGGGACATAATTTTCACAACCTCTGACAGCTATGGAAAACCAACTGGATTCTTTGTTAACAACATATCAGTGAAGAACATACTATAACATAATTTAAAAAACAACAACAGGAAATTATAAAACATAATGTTGAGGGATAATTTAAAAGATTAATTATAAAAATTGTATTGTTTTTCTATGAATAAGAAAACAGTTAACAATTGAGTTTACAGTATTTTCTAGCAAATTGTAACAAAGAAGAGATTATAAAAATATATAGCTTCTTTATGAATTCATATCTCATATTAAGGTAATATTTTTATTATGATTTTTCGTTTACACCTGATTCATTATATTATCTTTGTAGTATAATTAATATTTACAATATCAATGCGGGCCATTTTTCAGATTTAAAATTCATTACATACTCTAAGGCCGAATATTTACCCATCTAATTAAAAATAATTATTTACAAAACAAAATATAGGAATTAATCCATAACGGATCAAAAATTAATAAATATATATATGTACAAAGGCTTAGAAATAGTAGTATGAGGAGGGATTGGGGATAGAGGCAATTAAATTGTGTATAAGAAGGCACATACCCAGCTGATCAAGTCGTTACAGATATAACCCATAACCCATTATAAAAATAAGGATTCTCCACAAAAACAAGATCCTTATAACATACATCTGTTTATAACACTAACCCTTACGATAGCTTTTTAATATTATTACAGGCTTTTTAGTAGAAGAAGGCGCTTCAGAATAAGGAGGGGAAAGTGCACAAGGACCTTCAGGAGGATGGAAATTTTATTAACATTTTGAAACTGAAATGCCGAGTCAGACCCTCAATAAATTGATACTATGAAATAAACCTAAATGGCTCCTTTAAAAAAGCCAGCAATCTACGCAAATATAACATTTGTTAGGCATACATTTTCTCTTTCAGACAGAATTATACCAGTAACTCAAATTACTAAAGTGTGCAGTAAAATCAATTTTTTTGTGCTTTACCGAAATTATTAATACTGTAACGTAGGTCCAATTTTCAAAGTATCTCTGTGAGAAATGGGCCAAACTAGTTTGTGCAGTTATTGTACATTTAAAGGCCGTCGTTAGGACTACTTGTGTATTGCAGATATCACAATCGAACTTTCAAAGGTTTTCTTCGTTGCCGGTGCGTACGAGATGGTTAGGGTCTGACTCCTGGTTCAGACAACTAGGGGCCAGGGGTAGAAAGACGGAGGGGGTGGAGGTACCAGCGTTATTCGACTGCGAACCCGCAAGTTTCCTCGACCGCTTGGCTCAGCTTCTCGAAGAGGCGCTGGTAAGTGTCGTAGTTGGGGAGGTCGATCCTGTTGAAACAGGTGTGCGCCTTGGGCAAGTTCTCCTGCGGAGCGTCGGTTACATGGATTGTGAACAACCTGGGACCGGCTGCCCCTGTCGATCCTGAAAATGAACTTTACTTAGCCCAAAACGAATCTGGAGGCATCGATCAAAGTTAACTTCGATACCTACAGGAATTTCCCCTATTCCACTAGCGTCTCCAAAATCTTAACTGATGATTTAGAATACCAGGTTTTGTGGTCTGCGAGGGGTTGGAATACTGTAGATTTTATGTGTTTCTCTCTCCACAGTACCAGTGACAGTGCAGTGAGGAATCCCAAAAAAACATCCAAACACCGCTACTGAAGATGGTGAACAGCCGAAACCGGTCCAGCAAAAGACCAAACCGGCGAGAGGAGACAGAAACACACAAAATCTGCTTAACTGGAGGGATGACAAAGAAATTGAAATAGAATAGGGACAGTTCTGAGAATGTTAATCTCCTAAGAGAAATCATATGAAGATGAAATTCACTTATTTATTTTGGCCTACAAATAGTCAAGAACATGTACTGATTCATGTTGAGGGGTAATTGAAATTATGGAATAAAATTCAAAACACTAAACAAAAATAAAAGGAATACAAAGAAGAAAAACAAAAACCATATGAATGATATCAGTTGGTCTACTGTTTTCCCTCTGGTCCCTGAAGTTGTTTGATTCTCTGTTGACTTCATTGTTGCCAAAGGATTATAGGCAAACAAATTTTGTGGACACAACAGAACAATACAAAAATGGAGATACAAGTGGATCTCTACATGGAAAATCAATATTGCAGTATAGAATAGTAAGAATAGTGCTCCTTCAGCTGAATCAGATATTCAAGTCCCGCAAGCTTTATAATTCCTATTTCTTTTCCTAATAAATTAAATTTGCAAATTACCTTGTAGCGCTTTAAAACCTTGGAGTGGAACTCTCGAGCTGCCTGTCACAAACTGCAATAACCTGGCCCTCATTTCTTCGCTGTACTGTTCCACTATCTGCCAGAACCATTGTACCACCATAGTTTCACTTGTGCAATGCTGAAGGCAACAAAAAATAATTAACTTTCCTAAATAACTGAAGTAACATGCACAGACAAAAAAGTGTTTTTATAGCGCTTAATTATGCAATTAATTTACTCATAATTAAAATTGTTTTTACTGCTTATATAGTGCAATTAGCAACTGTGGTTGTTTTGCACTTATGATTTGACTTGTTAGTGTTAACATCCAGTGATGAACCAGCACTTGACTAAACAACTATGAAATGAACCTTGCTACAGTTAAATTAAAATTTTTTAGCATAAAACAATGAACGGTTAAATTTCAAATTTGGATAAACAGAAATAAATGAAAAATCACTTCAAGTGTGCTTACTTTAAGTCTGGTATTGGCTTTCCAATCTGCAATATCGATTGAGCCAAGACCGCCGATAATTAGTTCGAGTTCGCGCTCATCGAAAGGTCGCAACAGCTGTGTCGGTATCAACTCTGAGAAACCTTTCTGCAGAGCCAGAAACTGCTGCTCGATACCTCTCATGAACCTGTAAGTCACGTACAACCTGAAAACCATTAAAACAACAATAAGTATATGAAAATAGTATGTTGGAGACAAAAGAAATTGGACCTATATAGGTCCAATTAAGTTATATTTTAATGAACAATTTTCTAACAATTTCTTAACCAGAGTTATAAATCAAGCTACTTAAAAAAAAGTTTCTGTATTCATTACAGTTTTTAATAATTTCTGGATGTCCATCGGAAAGCTGTTGAGCTAAACATTCATCAAACCGATAAATTCATAGTACAGATTGAATTTTATTGAAAAAATTGAATACAATAACAATTTATTTACTTATCACTTACTTCACATATTCTTTCTTGTTGTTCTCAGTCACTGGTATATCTTTGCCGCCGGCTTTCAATTCGTGAACTTTGAGAACTCCGAAACTGTTCACTTCAACGGCGAAAGTTGTATCGATAACACCAGTCAGATCATTTTCCCTGAAAATCCGAATTAAATTAACTATACTAATTCATATAAAACAACCCTCAACGCCAGCCAGTCAGATTCATTCATACACTTGCATTTTGTTGAGGTGAAAGGAAAATTAAATGCAAAGGAGAATAAAATCAGTAAGGGTACACAAATTATCTGACTAAAATTAAATGTAATATACTTAAAAAAACCTTTAAAAACGATAATGTCAGGTTATAATATTTCTTGAGAACAATTAAACTAACTGTTACATAAATATAATAATTGCCAATAGAAGAAAACTATTTGAAACTGTTTTATGAATGATAATAGATAATTCATCTATTATTTATTTTAAATCTGCTTTGTGTTTAAACCATGAACTTATCTATTTTTGTAATGAATCTGTACAGCATTAATTATATTATTCTTTCAATGACTTATAGTCTAACTTTGCATTATAACTTACACAACTAATCTGTATGCTTTGTTTGATTCTATTTTTTTTCTATTTAAGAAAAGGACTTACAGTATCCATGTTAAACTCCTGTGCAATTCGGGATCAACTCCTTCAATGTCATCAAGAGTGATCGGTTTATTGAGAAGCATCTTATAGAACGGCGTCGTAAAACCACCGTCAATGTAATGCCCGTGGAATACAGCTACACCGATTATCCGGCCAACAAAGTGGAAATAAGACAAATGTTCCTGCAACAACAATTTCGGATATTAAAAACCGAATGTTATTTCATATATATTTTGTACAATATAAGAGATCATTTGCAACTCCTGTTGCAAGTAATCCAAAGTACTGTGCCATATTCTATAGATGAAAAATCCATAATTTACACCATTATGCTGTTAAGGACAAGTAACATTTCTTTTCAACAGTCATAAATGAATTCCAAATGTATAAATTGTGAGGTAAATAAATACAAAAAGAAAAGTATCACAAAATATCAACAAGTCCTTTTTGAAGATACCTGAAAACAGTTTCCAAGTATAAATTTTGTTTTTTAGTCATGAGTTGTCTGGTATGAGAGTATTGTACTATTCTATAGGGTAGTATTATTCTTTCTTTTTCCAAGTGAATTATGGTCCATCTAACTCTAGGCTCAACCTAGATCTAAACCTAAGTTAGTCTGAAAGCTCAAAGTACAGATAAGGAAGATTTTAGGCCAGGACCTACAGTATTACTTCTTTCTATAGTTAAGGGTAACTTGTATATGAAACTGGTAAGCCTAACTTTGTTGGATTGTATCATAAGCATCCCTGTGTGAACGTTTTGTTTTCACTTCAAGTCTAGTGGCACACCCTGGAAATGCTAAATTAATAATAATAATAAAATGAAAGATGTAAATGATAAGATCGCATACCGGATTGACTCCTGAATCAGGATTAATCTGCAATGTGTAATTGTCCTCCCTCGAGTATTGGAACAGGCCGTACTGCGGGTTGAGCATTTCGTGAGAGAGCAAGTAGAGCCACTCTCTCGCTACCCCGCCGTAGTCCAGGCCCTCTTCACCGCGAAACTTCACCATCAGCCTCTTTCTCAGATCTTTTGCCCTCATCTTCATTACATGCCTGTACGACTCCTAGACAGATAATATATTTATTTTATAAATTATTTATAATTGCATATATAACCATGCGTGTCTCGAATTCAAAACTCTCTGTCAAGAAAAATAATTTTTTTTAAGCGATTTTTATTTTAGGAATTAATTTTTCTCAACAGATGCATGAATTCTAGACACACATGACCAACTGCAAATTTCACCTGCAGTCAAGAACAAATAATTCTGAAATTTTTAAATCCAATTTTACATTGAGGCATGTTACAAAACATCAAATTGGATAATAATAAATAGTGTAATATAAAAATTACACTGAGAAAATTAAGACAATAATATTAATGCTCATAAAAATTTAATCACATGCAAGTCCACGGGAAGGATTATTTATGAGGCAAAAGTGCAGAGCCCTAACAAGGATGGGAACCAAATGCACACAAATAAACAAATATATTTCTGATTTAAGTTTTCAAAATGACCGACCTCAAATATTTCCTGCCTGGAGACTTCAAGCCTGCAGTGCCCACTCTGGGGCTGGAGGAACGTCAGTTCTGCCCTGAGGATGTTCTGCTTGGCGACCAAGTCCCTCCTGTACTTGGGCAGGACTTCGCCCTCGGGCTCCTTAACCGCCGATGTTGTCGATGACGACGTTCCGTCCGATGATGACGGAGCCGGCCCCTGCGACCGCGTCAACGGTTTCGGCTGCTGGGGTTTATCCTCTCTGCTGAATTGTATAAACCATGGCGGCAATATTAGAAGAAGCATCAACCCAAGTTATACACAAAACAAGTGATTAACTGTTTGTTGCTACTAATAAATTTAATATTTGTTTGGCTAATATGGGCTGCAGTGAATATTTTGTAATACATTACATAATTTTCAAATGGCATCAGAGGAGATGGAAAAATACTTCCTTCCATTTACTCGATCATTTTTTAAAAATCTATAATATTAAAAACTGAATAAATGTCCTTAAGTTCTATGAACAATTACACAAAACATTTTAAACTTGAGATATAATAATTTAACTGTCTCATTATATTCTGTAACCACTCATATTATTTTATGTTTAATTTGTCTTACAGTAAGTACACTGGTTGAAAAGGCAAAGAATATAAGACATGGACATATTTAAGAAGAAATACATCATGAATTAAAAAAAAAATTAACTCCCAAAGTGATTCCATAATTTTGTTTTCTCTATGCATTGGTTAAAGGAAAAAGCAGTCAATTGACAATAAATTCTAACTAATTGAAAAAGAAAATAAACACCAAACAATATGAACAAATCATATATAAGTCAACAACCAAAATCTCCACCACAGTATGTTTCTATTACACTACTGACACTGGTAAAAAGCTAAAACTGGTCTAGGTTAAGAGCAAACAAGCGAGTGAATGATATTTTCAGGTGTTCCAGAACACCTTCAATTGCTGATGTCTGGACCTACTTGTTGATGGTGTTGAGGAAGGAAGACGTGAGTCCCGGATGCGTGAACTGTGTCGTCCTGTTGTTGTGGTCGACGTAGTAGGGCCGGCCCGAAGGGGTGTGCCTCAGCTCCCAGCCGGAGGGCAGGGGACCCAGCCTGTCGGCAGCCGCCTCGGGGTCAAAGTCCCTCGGTATCCTCGGGTCATGCCAAGTGCTCACGCCCGTAGGTACGTGGTAGAAGTACACCTGGCCCTGTGCAGTCGTCCTTACCTCTGTAAAAAAAAGGTACAGATCTATATTACAGTTCTAAAACCCAGGATGTAAACTATCGGCATATAAGTGAAAGGAAATATTAAAAAAGACTGATAAGGGATTTCTTGAATTAAAGGTTTAATTCATGCAAAATATACTGGAAATATAACATGAAATATTGCCTCCGAAAATAAAATTTGTTCTTTAAAAAGACTTTTTATTGGTTTTTGTTTGATCAAGAATTATGTGGGAGAGTGGGAAGGTGTTCGGGGCTAGTGACAGAGGAGAAAAAATATGTTTATGTTTTAAATTGAACGTGAAATGAGTACAGAACTCACCATAACCGGGTGGCAAGTCGGGTGGCTGCTGGATGTGGTGCCTTGATGACTGCTGGTGATGACCGGATGATTGCCTCTGCCTGCTTGATCTCCTCCTCGCCTGACTAGGAGGCAGACCGTTTTGACAGCTTTCAACCCTGCCAAATTGTATTTAAAATAAATAAAGCCCGCATTCCCTTAGGAAGTTATGCCCACTAAGTACAATATATTCCCGGTAATTTGACACAGATATAAAGGGAGCTGCAATAATTTAGAATATAATCTGAGTTTTCTCCAAGGTCTGGACTAAGTTTAATTAGGAATAACCGAACATAATATTAATTAAAAATTATTTGCACGGTCCATACAAGTGTGAGGTGACTGTTTGTGATAATAGATTTATATAAACTAAAAAAAAATCGATATGATTCAAGACAGTAATATACAAACTTTTCTTTCATCTAGAAGTTGTGCAATAAATTTTAAACTACTTCAATTTAATGATAAAAAAATTTCATTTGTATCCTTTCACTACCCAGATTATTTGAGATTATCAGGATTTATTCATAACTCCAACAAGAATGAGAATACAGTTAAAAGTGTCAGAAAAAGAAGCTGGCAGTCCGTTTAACATGAAATTATATTTTAAATAGTTCATCTCGTATTTTTCATTCTACAGTAAGAAATCCCATAATATTGTTAGTTATTTAGATTATTTTTTGTTTTGTTTCCTATTGTTCATGTATAAACATGAAATGTAAAAATTAGTCAGAATGAAATTTTTTTTCTTTCAATATATTTAACCAAAACAATTTGGACAGTTAGATGTTTTCCATTAGTGAAACGTTACCTAGGAGGCTGAGGTTGAGGGGTCTGGTGTTCTCTCGATGATGAATTACTTTCATTAGTACGAATTGGTGAAGTAGGCACTGAACTGTTATCACTTTCAACAGAATGACCATTGACATTGTTGCTATCCACAGCCAATATCTGGTTCCTGACAAAAACAAATCCAACATTCTATAAAAATCCATCAATCTGTCGATTTCAATCATATTCCAATACAATGTATATTCTGAGACAGCATCATTTCACTATGACCAGCGAGTTAGATGTCTAGTAAAAGAAAAACAATTGAGTCAATTGCGCTAAATTAAGAAATTCAGAGTTGTCTTATAATATTTGTTTCCTCAAAGCGAATATTCGATTTTTTAAAGGCAAAATGGCACAATTGTGAAATAAGTTCTTACAGGATATTTGACTGATTTATTGCAACTAGCAGAATAGTTCATGCAGCTGACAAACTTTTTAAGATCCTGTGACGAAAAACAGCCTCCAATAAGTAAATTTAACAAAAAAACCCAAGTTCATATCTAATTAAACGACTCACTGATTAAAAGAGTCATATGGATTATGGAATGTCAGAATCATAATTCAGTAATGATAATGTTTTCAAATAACGTGAAGATTGTGAGTGGACAAACAAATAATCAAATTTCACACAGTAAATAAAAACAAGAAACTGATTAAAGAATCAAAATATTAACTTTAAAGATAGGGCCATTTATTATTTTATACATGTATAACATATTCTAGCTATTAAATAACAATTAAGCTTAATTATAAATAATACTTTAAAAAATAAAGCAGAGTTTTATGGTTATATTATGGTTATGGTTTCTGACCATAATATTGGAATTGTAAAAGTTAAATAGGCCTTAAGTTAGATAGGAAAAACAACAATTTTTAAGCTACACAAAATACACTATATTTGTTGGAAAATAATATTTATTAAATTTATTGTATCATCTAATGAAACAAGGACGTGTTGATAATAGTGAAAAGCTCAAGCCTGCCTAGTCACAGACCGAAATGAGATTAATATTTCTAAACCCGGCAGCTCCTTTTATACAATTTAAGAACTAAATAACATCCTTTCCCGGGCACTCTTTTATTTATCTTCAATTGTTTGTTTGGTTTTATGTTGGGCCAAATTTTTGCACTTGGCCACTGTCAGTAGAATTATCAACTGAAGTATGGTGAAGTAAATGAAGGCCACTGACAAAGCATCTTTGAGTCAATGAATTAATGAGCCAGGACTGAGGCTGAAAGTAACAACCAGTAGTAGTATTTGGGGCAGCTATGCCTCTAGGATATGTTGAATAAAATTAGAGATGATTCTAAATAAAACCCAAATTGGTCTAGCATCACACCAAATAAACGAGAGATGGATAAAACAGCACAGACCTGATGTTGTGTACAACTTAACTATTTTCAAATTAAATAATATCGCATCTAAGATATTATTTAGAGGTCTGTGAAGATCCCCCCCGCCCCAAATAATATCACATCTAAGATATTATTTAAGGGTCTGTGTAGATCCCCCCCAAATAATATCACATCTAAGATATTATTTAGGGGTCTGTAGATCCCCCCCAAATAATATCACATCTAAGATATTATTTAAGGGTCTGTGAAGATCCCCCCCAAATAATATCACATCTAAGATATTATTTAGGGGTATGTGAAAATCCCCCCTGTGATGTCCTTTGGAATATCGAATTCTTCTGATTTTCAGACAGAAGATAATAGGATTTGACTTGGCACAAGTACTTTGTTAACTTGTTACCTGTTGGGTCTGGTCCACTGTGTCGTCTTCGTGTGATGGTTGACGTAGAAGAGGCGTCCGGCAGAGGTGCGTCGCTCTTCCCAGCCGACCGGGAGGCCGTCGGGGCAGGAGAGCCCCCCCAGGGGGTCTGCCACGGCGACGCCGCCCCCGCCGCCTCCACTGCCCACCACACCGCCCAGCCCGCCACCGCCCCGCCACCTCCACCCCGCCATCCCTCGACAGCAACGACACCACTATCTGCCCCTTCACAACATCAGCATCATCCCCGCTCGCCTTACCCAATTCCAGCCTCTGGTCTGTAATTATTTGAATGTATTAATAAACACATTTAGAAATAAAAATATTTTGTAGATTTCGTGCATTTCTGTCTCCTCTCGCCGGTTTGGTCTTTCGCCGGACCGGTTTCCTTCAGCTGCGGTGTCAGTCACTTCGGATGTTCTTTTGGGCATCCTCTCTGCACTGTAACTGTCTCTTGTACTGTGAAGACAGAAACACACGAAATCTATGGTATTCCAACCCTCACAGACCAAAAACAGGTATTCTAAAAAAATATTTCCTTTTTTTTCAATGTTCCTAATTTATCAGCTTATGACCAGTTGTTTTGGTGATAGCTGGGTCCCAAGCTGCATGATCAGTCAATGAGGCTCCAAAATAGTGATTTATAGTATTTTCTTTAATTTTAAGTCACAACTACAATTTTTAATAAATAAAAAATTGATAATACAAATGTAGTTTTGAAGGAAAATCCACCCATTAATTGCACTCATGCTCCTGCCCTTACTAGGTAATTAGGAAATTGCCATTTCCTCAAGTTGGTGCTCAGAATATTCAGGTGACACAAGGATGATTAATAGTATTAAATATATATTTATAAACAATGTAGATCAAGATCACCGAAAAAAAGGGTACTTTATTATTTTTTTATAAGTATTAATCCACTCACTGCTCAATATTAAACTAAAGGCTGAGTATGCATGTGAGCATGCATGAGGCACTTTCAACGCCATCTTACATCCCACATGCGCATGCATTTATTTTTATTAAATAAAACTCTGTGGTCTAAATGGTCCTTGCATTTTCTTCTCCCAAATCTGAGGATTCCCTGCTACTTTGCATCAAAAGATAAAGAATCTTATTCATACCAGACTAGCTAGTTGTCATACTAAAATTCGGAAGGAAAGCCAACAACACAAAAGATCACAAAACCTTTACAGGTATAAGAATGTTGTGTGTTACCCTAACTACCTAGAGCAATGGTCAGGGAACCTGAATAAATTATCATAAGTGGGGTAAAAATCTTGAGTGTTATGAAGGCTTGATAAACAGAAACAAAATTGAGGAAACATTCTTGCATTTTGCAGCCACCTATCTTTGTGAACAAGAAAATTAATGAAAATAACTGAAATGGCACATTAAAATAGAAGTGAAACCCCTGTTACTTATATCAATACAATAACACCTCTTTCCCTTATTATGTTATTAATTCAAGGGAAACAGTCAATTTTATTACTTACAGCCTGTATCCTTCAGCCGGTGAATCGTGTTTGACATAATCTTGACGCATCCTAAAAATCCTCCACCCTCCTTTTTATGGATCTTCTTGTGGTTCCACACACTGATTGTGATACCGTCCCCTTTACTTATATAACTGCAACAATTTAGTACGTCTGAGTTGTTTCTTGTGTACCTCATAATAACTGAACACTATTTAAATGCGCAATAATATGCTGTTAGTAATAGGAATGTTATATAAAAAATGCAATTTTTTTTCAGATTTTTAGCAATTTTTGAAAGTTCACAACTTACAGATCATAATGCTGGTTCCATTTTGGATCTAATGTTGATTTGCAAGTGTCTGTACTATGACACTGACCAGAACCATCAACACTGATTTTGGCAAAAGGGTCAGGCAAACCTATAAGAAATACAATAATCATATATTTTCAATATGTGGCATCGAAAGTTGTAAAGAATTTAAATGCAGTGAAAACAGAAATAACATATAGTAAGGCCATTCTTTCAATGCATCTAATCTGTGGATGAACACAGACTGTTAAAAACAACAAAAGAAAACAATTTCCCAATCTCACAATAACAGAATTAGGCAACATGAATTTCGTCAGCATAATTATTTCCTTCAAATTATACGACTGGATAGTATTACAAAATACTTTATTAATTTCTTCTATTCCCTTGTACAGGTTATATCAAACCAGTTATAACTAGAAACTGATGACAGTATAATTCTGTGTAAAAGCAATTTACAAGAAAAAAGTACCAAAATGTACTGTAACACTTACATTTTAATTATAATTAATAAAAAAATCAGGTGAAGTTGTAAAATACAATAATCACATGTAATGTTTACAACTGAAGATGAAATAATTACATTTAAATATGAAAGATAACCTGCAGCAGTTCACACTACAAAAAACCTTGTAATGCATATATTAGCATATAAAATGTTTTAATATAACTTAATATTTTAACAACATGAGATGATACATTTAAATTAAAAATCTTGCAGATGTGATATTAAGATGTTCAGTTTTTATTCAAATTCCTTGCTTTTTACTAGATACCAATTAATTTTTCAATGTAACTTAGGTGATTTGCATAATTATAAAATGCAGTGCATTAACAAGGCCTTGTATTGAAAGAAATGAGAAAGCAGACACAAAATTAAACGTTAAAAAAAGGAAGTCATAAAAGAAAATTAACTAACTTATTGCTGATAACTTTTACTAATTTCATAGGTACTCTAGCAGACAATGAACCAATCACATAAGCAATAAAAAAGAATACAATTGATGTATTTAAACATTAAAGCTGTACTTACGAAACAGATCTCTCCTGGCCAAATTACGGGCACAGAGGACTGTAAAATAATAAAAGAAACAAAAAATTAAAAAATAAACAAATATATCCAAGATAGATATAGAACATAAATATTCAATACAGAAAGATGGACAACTTTCTACTTAGAGTTAGGAGGCAATACTGGTGCATTTTACTTCCTTTTTTTTTGTTCACGCCCAATGATCACAGAGAGAGGAGAAGGAGAAGGAACAAGTAAAAGTTTCTTTTCCACATTACAACACAACTTAATTGCACAGTTCATAATTCATCAAAACTTCTGTACAAACAATTAATCACTGTAATTAGAATGGTCAGGAACTGGTCAATAGCCACAGTTCATTTAATATTCAATTAAAATGAAAGAAAAAGTTCAAAGGTTATCATAAAAATGATGAAGTTCGAGTTGTACATGGATTGAGTGTTATGAATTGAGTCAATCTGTGATGCCACTTCAATAAAGTAAACAGTGGTTCAATCATTTCATATATATATATATATATATATATATATATATATATACACATTTAAACACATGATTAGAATTACATATTGCAAATCTGATAATCCAGGTAAAGAATCAATACTGTTATATTGTAAATATGTTTGAATTAAGATTGGTATAATATATAGTATTAACACTATATACAATAGTATTTATTTTACAGAATGCTGTTTTGATTACTTTTATTTTGTTTAAGCCTCATAAACTATGTAAAATAATAATAGAACTATGCATATAGTTGGAACAAAAATACAAAATGTCCTCTCCCCCTAGCTGAAAGACAATGAAACTCAAGAAAGTCAAGTATTCAAATTTATAGTTTAAAGAAAATCCCATGATTCTGTCCTGGGTAAGTCCATCCAAACCACTAGCGATGTCTGACTCCCTCACTTGCTTTAAGACTTTAAGCTCTCATTTTGTGCACACTTCATTGCCACTTCATCTCAAAAGTAAATTTAAAAGATCAAATGCACACACACACACATATATATATATATATATATATATATATATATATATGAATTTACAATATTAATCAGAAATTACAAATCATTTACTAATACTATTCAAATAACGATGAATTAAAACTATTCCAACCTAACCTAGTACATAACTGAGGTTTGTGAAGAATCAAATCTTAAGCCATTTGGCACCTAAATTCAACTATATTGCTGGAATTGCTGACCATGCTTGGGCATTACATTTTCCAATTGTTATAATAATAATTGTAAAAGGACGAGAGACAAAAGGTTGCCCTTTGACATTTAAAATAGTTTCAATTCTACACTGGTAAATATTTAATCATATTTTATAAACTTCAGAAGAAATGTATGAAATTTAAAAACCAAGCATTTAAAAATTAAAGAGAAATATTTCACGGCAATATGAAATTCAGACTACTTATATTACAAATTACAAGAAAAAAACAGGTTAGGCATGATATGTTTACAATACGTCATACCAACAAAAATCTATGACTTTTAAAATATGAACTCTTAAGTTTAGAACCATAGTCTTGGATGAGAGTGTAGAAACAAATCAAATTTCAAAAGATTAAAAACAGCAGGTAAAACATATATAAACAGTAAACAAAATGTGTTTCCCAGTCGGGTGTATTCCGAGAATATAAAAAAGATAACAAAATCTCAAGAAGAATCTGCAAACATGAACAATCTTGATTTACAATTCCTGCAGGGTAGGAACAGAGACGTAAGAAGAGGAAGTCAATTCTGAATGGAGGTAGGGGTGGAGGGGGAGTTTTATATACAGTATTATGTAACAAGGAGACTGTAACATAATAATGTAGCACAGTGAGCAGGAGAGAGAGGGAGAGAGAAAGAGAAAAGGGAGAAGAAGTGGGGTGACAGAGACAGTGCACTATCCATCCAAGACACCCACGTCCTGAACCCTCCTTAACTCAGCTTCCCACTTAAAGATGTTATACAATAATGACAACTACCTCAATTAGCAATTTGGAATGATTTCTTTCAATTTACAAACTTAAATGATATATTTATAATACATCCTCCACCTATTGAATGAGCGGATCTTTTGAGAAAGAATACTCTTTTGAGGATGAAATACTTTATGATATGACAAGATGAAATAATTGTAACTTTGTGTAACTTTATTTCATTTTTGAAAATTTAAAATAAAAACAGAATTATTTAGACCAATTTTGAAAACATTGCATCCACCTAAATTCCTCCTAAAGAATTGATGTTAAAAATATTTTACACGTAATTGAGAACACTAACAATCTTTGTTCATTGTGTTTGTAAATTCAAACTAACAATTGAAATTTGTTACCTAGTAACAAAAAAAAACAAAGTGTCTAGTCTCCAATAGCAACATTATTGCACGTATTTCATCATGCACATTAATATCTTGGCAAATTAAAAAATGTTTCATGATAACTCATTAGAATAAGAATTGTAGAGCAAAAATGCAATTAATAGTTATTGTTTATTAAACAAATCACAACCAGGCTATAGTTCAAATTTATTTTGTAGACATTATAAACAACAGTGATAATTCAATCAGTATCGATAGGAACAAAAATTGATAACTCAAAAACAATAAATAAATTTAATTCCTTTATAAATAAGAGATTTAAAATATATTTTAAGAATCATTAAGTTATGAATTCAAAAAAATATATTTCTGAATCAATGATTTTGATAATTGAATCCACTAATTTCCAGAAGCGGAATGACATAATGTTGATTAGAAATGATTATCAAATGCAATGAATTATGACCAACCAGACTATTTATCAAAGTAGAAGTACCTATGAATCATACTTCATTAGATTCAGAGTGAAAGGAAATATTTAAAAATGGTTGAATGTTTATTTTATAATAACTGCATTTGTTGAACAAAAAACTCTGTACCGTCGCATTTAGAGTAAATATTTTGTTTGTTTTTTTCTCCGGGGACAGAAAACAAAGTGGATATTTCTGGCTGACAGGTGACAAACAAATTACCTTTTATTAACAGAACACTCCCCAGTTCAAATCACAAGAAAACAGGGCATGTACTTTTGGAAGATTTTCAAAAGACAAATGTTGTTTTGTGCTGTCTATTCTAGAAACCACTAGGGAAAGAAAGGAAGTAGCTAAACATGGTAATTTCAGCATACTATAGAGAACTTTAACATCCTATATGAAATATACAATACTTTCTTTGTACAATTTTTCTTCAAATCCAATTTTATCACACTATTGCTACTTCAATATACAAATATTGTTAAAACACTGATTTTGATGTTATTCGTGTATTTAAATGTTAATTTTTACTCAATAATGATTATATTATCCCAACAAATTTCAGGTCTGCTTATGATAGTCATTTTAATAAATCGTGGGTATTAAGGCTGAAGGGAGGAATGGCATTTCGAATATAAGTAAAAAAAATGTTAAAATATAATTTGCTCCCTCAACATTGGGAAGGATGTTCCGCTATTGTGTTAATATGGAGGGTTATTTGTGAAATTACTACTGTTTTATTTCTGGAGTGAAAGGGACAATTGGGCAGCAGGGTAATGAACGTAGGACGTATCGCCGAGGAAATATTCGAGGAATACCGACGGAGAAACGTCAGATTGGCAGCAACGGGATCCTCAAAGGGACGGAGGCGCCCGCATTAAAGTTCGAATAACGAGACGAGATTACAAGAGGGCAGTTTAATAGGCAGGAAATGTCGATGGGGGGGCAACGTCGATAAATTAAAAGTTCTATCATGGGGGGGGGGCGGACCGGGTAGAATAAAAAAACAAACTGACGTTAGCCGGAACGGGGACCTGGGGTCCGTTTTCCGGTGTTAATACGCAAAATTCGGAGCGGTTAAAAACGAGAAGGTGGAGCCCGGGGAAATAGGAGGAGATGCAACTGAGGACAGGAAACCCGAGTGGAAGGGAGGCGAACCAAGATGCGAAACAATACTCAGTCGAAGCCATGTTGAAATAGGGACGTAAACAGCACCGAGGCGCACACCAACACACACACACGGACACACGCAACATGCGTTTTTTCGGGGCCCGCGTTAAAAAAAAGCAGTGTTCCTTACTTGTGAGCCGAATTTTCGTCGTTCCATTTCTCCTGCTACCTCCCGGGTTTGACATTATTTAAGGACATCGAAGACGCACGAGGGATAAAATTGAAAAAAATAATAGTTCCGAAAAAGTAAAACGCTGCCCACACTCGACCAGTCGCACTGTTACAACACTGCCACTTCTAACAGCACAGCCCGAAGCCCAACCATCTGGCCAACCTCAGCATCGAAAATTTACCCCTCTCGTCACACTATATTCGTTGATACTATTAAGCCTTTTTTTAAAACTTTCATGTCACAATATGATACACAAATCATTTTCAAATTTTAGAACACTCGAAGTATTTTTTTTCAGCTACTGTAATTCCCATCTGAGACTACGGCTTTACCGACGATACGCGTCTTATATCTTACACCTAACCTGCTACTCTCTATATTTGGTCAATACATCTTACACATTTGTTTACATAATAAAAATATTCAAATTCAACTTTCCTAAGTATTCTTATCAGGTTCTCATCACCAAATGTGAAACAAACCTTTTTATAATGTTGTTTATGGTTTATAACGCAAATTTATTTTTTAAACATTTTTTCAACCCAAATAACCAGACCTTACTAACCAAACCCAATATAGAAATAAATATTTCATGACGAGCACATCCTGTTCCCATTATCATCAAGTTTCACATAAAAAAAATTCCATTATGTTTTACTGTCCTTCCAGATTAGCACATTCAATCATTTTGTATTTTTTTGTTCTGGCCACTGTACTCAACAAGCTCAATCAGCAATTTGATGTTTACAATTTTAAACTGATGCGATCATCCAATCAATACATCAATCATACAACCAAGTGGCCAAGTGGATATATATATATATATATATATATATATATATATATATATATATATATTAGAATGTGTATTATGAACATAAATGACCTAAAATAAATTTAACATTTTCATTATCTAAAGAAATAGATATATAAAATTCCTTATATTTGGATATATAAGATGGTTATCAATTTCTTTTATTCTTGTAAAAATTTTAAAATTTAAAGAATGGATTATTCTTTATCATTTTACCTAATTATTAAAATATTACTTATTATCATTATCAAGTTTGTGTATACTATTTTACCACATCAATTGTCTGACTGATAAACACTAAACATCTTCATTACGGTTATCAGTTCGACTGGTATTTGTTTCATCATTTTGACTTTTGCGCCTACATCGAAGGGATAACACATTCCACATTGTTTTAATGAGTAAATTGTTTGGCCCCAAGATAAGGTACAATCCTAGCTTGGCAAAAGGCCTAAGCCAAAGAGGTATTCATAATTCACCCCAATTCATGACAAGCTGTAATTTCCTTCCATTAATGCAATGAGACATTTTTTCAGGTCAGTACTATTTCAAAATAACTCAAATATCTGCCACATCTGTATATACTCTGTTTTAAATTATTAAAAACAGCAACATTTCATGTTCAAAATAAATTTTTATTTAAAACAAATACCCAAGAAAAGTGTTTTAAATAATCAATGGGTTTACTTCACGTGTTAAAGACACAATTTATAACAGTTACTCAATAGTAAAAAAGGTGTCTATAATACAAAACAAATATTTACACCAAGTCAAATGCAATCTTCGTATGGAATTAGATCCCACCTGTACTTATATGAACCTGCAAAAAAAAAATACCTTTTAACAATAATGAACATTCCAACTTTTTTATTTTCATTAAATCTTTGCATTTATCTAAATATAAAAAACATATAATCAGTAAATAGAAAAAGTAGAACTTATTTTTTGCATGTTGTGAACAAACCTTATCCCAGTAGTTATTAATTTGATTTAATTTTATTAATGTATAAAATTTAATTTAATACAGAAACCAAGTTCAAAATAACTGGATCAAAGAGAGTTTGGATGATATCACTAACATGATTTAATTTTTTCCCTCCCCACTTGCCTGGCAATGATATTATATATCTTTTGATTTGAGGATGTCTGAAATCACTTATTTAGGATGGACATATAATATCTAAATAAGTGTATAATCTTTTAGATAATAATAATAATAATACGACTCCCTGTTTAGGCTAGCAGTATGATTATTTTCAGTTTAAGATTACAAAAAGTGCTATCTAATTCTGTTTAAAATACATAATATTTATTGCTTGGCACTATAACCATAAAATATATGGTGCTATATTTCACCAGTGGCACATTTATCCTCCGGAACAATCCCTAAGTTCAAAAATACACCACCTTAACCATTAAAAGGTTTAAACATTAACAGTACACTGGATGCTGTCCACTTGCATAAGTATCTCATTACATTAGTAACTGAATGATACTCACGATAGTGAGAAGGCAAAACCGGTCCAACTTAAGACCATATAAGTAAAAAGTGACATGAAATTTTTATAAGAGGTGAACAACAACAGAAACAAAGAAGAAAAAATAAAAATTTTAAGTTAAATTATACGTACAATGTTTTAGCAACATTCCATAGGGAATTATTTCTTATTTTTATGCTTCTTTGCTTCCTTCTTTTGCTTTTTCTGAAGTGCCTTTTTCATATCTCTGTTCCTCTTGACAATTTTCTTCTTTTTATTGGTACTGAGCCATGCGGATAGTTGCCATACTGGTCCTTCAGAGTCTTTTTATTGAAAATACTTCGTCCGTCATCCATTACCTCGACGTCAGGTTCTTTTGATGTGATGTCTTCCTTAGAAACAACTGAAAAGTAAATCATAATTTTGGTCACAGAAAAATGTAATGCATTCTTCAAAATGTGTTAACTGAAGATCCCATGCATATTTTAATTCTTCTTATAAGACAACCTTTCCCATCACACAGTAGGACTTATTTTGAGATAATAATACAGTTCTAAACTATGCCATCATCAGTAATTGACAACAATCTCTTATAACCTGTTCAGAGACACCTTGACGTATGGTTTTAAGTTAACACAGTAGAGGGTTTATTATAGCTATAGCAAGAATATAACATTCAATACACTTGATCACAGCAGCATAACTCACTGACTGAATTATTATGCCATAGTCTATTAGATTAATTTTTTTGTGACTGCTAATAAAAATACGTGATGGACCAACAAATTGGATGATCAGTCACATGATTGAAATATCCCCAGACTTGTTTGTTACTACCCAATATATTTCATGCGAAAAGTAGAAAGCTTGAAATATTAAAATCTAGCAGTTATACCTGTTACGAGATCAGTCATTTCAATATCTTTGTTTTCTGAGTGTCCAGGCATGTTTGTCAAAGCCATTTTGAGCTTTTCCAGTTCCTTTTTGCCATAACGCTCTCTTTTCACGGCTCTCATCTTCCTCCTCCATTTGCTCCGCATACTTTTTGCCATTGTGAATGTCTGTAAACAGAAACAATATTAAAACTCAAAATAATGTGACATTTGATCCTTATTATAAAATTATTTCCATCAATGATCAGCGCTATAATTTATTCTAATTGTTTGTTAATTATGGTATTTTTCAACTTATAATCTCGTCACTTATGTTTATTTATCTAGTGTCACCTGGGGTATGAAAAGCGGTGATAGAAAATTATTTAAGGAAGTTTCGTTATTAAGTAAATAAATTATTTGAGGCAGTTTACATTGCAGAATGAAAATATTTTACAAATACCCTTAAAAAACAAACAAAACTTACTTTCAAAAACTGCGAACTAAAACCTACCGAAACCACGTGAAGTTTTGGAAAGAAAGTGTTGCCAATCTACAGACAATAATATCCCTTGTTTCACTGTATATATTTATATATGTTAACTTTAATATATGATTATTCCAGAAATGTACAGGTAAATTCTTTTATGAGACATAAGAAGTATACTTGAAAACAATCTCGATGTGGAAATTATAATAGTTGGCAACTCCGGTTTAGAAAATTACGAGGGAATCTCTATGGCAACAGAATTAAGGTAGAAACACTTATGAATAACTTTCCAATTTTTAGAAAATCATAACCTAAATCATCGTTAAGGTAAGTTATCATTTCTGTTTAAACTTTTCTTTTTATATTATACATAATTATCTATTGTTACAATACTAATTATAGATACTAATGTAGATACCCATTAAAGTGGTAACCAATTTATTGGAAGTACAGAGATAAATATCTTTTCTTTCTAATAATGGTTCTATTATTGTACTGTGGTTTTAAACGTACTCTTACTGAATCTTGTCTTCCAAGATACAAATATTACATCTCTTAATTATATTAATTGAAATTTATACTTGCAATCACAACAAATAACATTTCTTCATTCAAAATGTAAAAGTCAAAGCAGCGGATCATTAAAAAACAAAGATAAAGTAGGAACAGCATATTATTAAAAATATAACAAATACAATTTTCATAAAATATTAACTTTACCAAAGTGCTGACACAGAGTGATCAATAACAGTGAATTTTACACAAAATTGTTGCTAATAAATGTTCGGTATTTAAATCTAATTAACCTTTTAATATACATCCACAAAGCTATTTGAATTCTTACCAACAATGAGGTTAATTATTAAAAAATAATAAAAATATATGTATACTACAATTACACAATATTTTTGCCTTACAAGACGGACATTACATACAAACTATTACATGAATTACTTATTTGAAAATATTTCTTAGCGCATAATAAGGCAAGTATGAATGACATTATCTCATACCAAATTGTTCTGCAGTATTTTCATAATAATTAAAAGTTCAAAAACATTAATAATATTTAGCTTAAAATAATCAACAGCTAAACTTTCAAGTGCTTAGAATTGCTCTTAAAAATGTGGCAAGTAATCTTGTACTTAAATTGAATTGTATTTTTAAAATCTTCTGAAAAAATGTTGTGTTAGTAATAAAACCAAACTGTATTATAAATGTTGAAACTAGCTGTAATTATGAGTTACAAACTATAAACTAAATCAAAACAAATTCTAATATGGCACTTAGGGTAATTGACTTAGCTAAATATCACTTTCAATTTTTTTATAAATTCACAATCGGTTTGAGACATTCAAATAATACTTTATTTGCTATTAAATTCAAACATTTCCATAATCTATTCTGGATATAAATCACTAAACCAAAAGATTCAAATATCTTACAGAAACAAGACAGAATCCATCCATAAACCAAAAAAAGAAAAGAAATCCAACAGTTATCACACACAAAGATCACAGTGAACACAATCATCAAATAAATACTAACCTATTATTTCTCTATTTTGAGGTTATTCCCTAACATCTAATGAAAAACTAAATCTTATTGAGAGACATGATAAAAGAACAATTCCATTAATTGTCATAGTTTTGCATACAATTCATTCTAGTACATAAAAAAAAGAATGGGTAGTCATCACGTTCCTCTTGGGATTCTATGATGGATATCGTTCATACTAACAACAAAGAAAAACAATTTAAACTGAGGTTCATAAAATAAATACTCATTATTCAGATAATGCATAAAACTAATTCAATAGAATTCCATATGAAAAGAATAACTTAAAACCTTATGAAAGAGTATGAAACCGATTCTTCATTAATTTGACTACAAGACAATACCTACACAGCCGCAATATTTTACATCTTTAAGCAATAAACATACAATTTTAATGTAGTCATTTAAGAAGAAATTTAAATTTTATATTAAAAATTACAAATATTATTTTACAATTCTGTATATAACAGCCATCCAGTGTTCCTTTTATGCTTCATCGGTCCACACATTAAAAGAGACTTTCTGCAATACAATTGAGGTAGCCTTGCATAAAAAAGAGTTTGAAAAAGTCATCTATCGTTTCATGTCTTTTATATTACAATATTTTGTTAAGCATCAGTATGTCTTATTGTCAGAATCAATATTTTAAACGACAAAAAAGCAGGAATGAGCATATTAAAATCCTAATTACTTATAGTAAAAATATTTAGTACAAATGTTATTATTACTAGGCACAACAATATGGAAACCAAGGCAGAGTTTTATAAATAAATCCCTACCCTGATAAGTTTCTCACAGGTCAAGTTGTACAAGTTTTGTTTTGATATTATTTATGGAAAGAAATAACTTGAAAAATATTTCCTATGATAACAAAAAATATTTGGTACGCAATATGACTAGAGCAAATGAAATTTTTAATAAAATAGATTTTGAAACTTGAACAATTTATATTTCTAAAAATGAGGTAATTTTGGACTGTAACCTTTTTGGAATGACAACAGCTGTCAAACTATACAATTATTTAATCCTCTATTTTTAATATATTTGCAGTAGATATGACCAAGAGATTAAAACACGATATCCCAAAAAGGTTAATAAAAAATGCTCTATTCTAACGCACAGCCAAACATCTATCCAATTCTGAGGCAAGCTTTAATTATATCTTAAATAAAATCAAAAAATTGTATACAAAAAAATTAATGGCTGTAGTGGCATTAATGGTATTTTGTAGATTTAATGTATGCAAAAATAATGTCTGAATGCAAAAAAGTATTTTATTTTGCCTTTCCTAAATTAAAAGATGTATTCTTTAGTTACAGTTAACCATTGATCTATTTTGGGTAACTAGTTATCAGCGATCAAAAATAAAATGAACTAGGACTAGTAAAGTATGATTAATATAAACCAATTCAAGTCCACCAACTTTTGGATACACCAAAGGCAACAAAAAACCACTGCACAAAATTTAATTTAACAAAAAAAGTTAAAACTAAGTAATAAGGAGGTTATCCTTCGCAAAGATCTCTTAAATAGGCCACATATCTTATCTCTCAATACTGATCAATAGTAATAATAATCTAATCCACAGAGGGACTGCACAATGGAGATACTCCTGAAAAATGTTTGTGGTGTTTACCATAATAAGTAGATTAATGATGTTAATTCTAAAGGCAACTTGGAATTGCTGTGTGTTCCAAATGTGGAGAGTCGACTAGTCCAGTGATTCCCAACTTGGTTTAACTTTGGCATCTAAATGTTTAAATGCTTAAAGACATTTTTTAAATAATTAAAGAAATTTATTTTCCATTCTGATTTTGTTAATTATTTCCTCCCCGAATGTTATTATCACAACTTAATTTAAGACAGTTCACCAGTTAATATTATTGTCTATGCTTCCTAATAGACACTTTTGCTAGTTGTTGAGCAAAACATTTGGCAATTTGGCATCTTGTGTCAAAACCGGTTTGGCACAAGAACTTATGACTTTCTGAATAGTACGTATGTTAAAAGAGATAACATATTATGTTGTCTGATTTATTAATCAAGTTTTTGTTCCACCTCATTTGGGATTCTCGGTGTCCCATTTCTTTTATAACTCAATACTGTTACTGTGTCAGTAACAAAGTAGTGGCAATGTCGACTCCATCGGCAGCCAACATTTTTAAGGGCCTCACTATTTTATTAAACAAATATGGCTTAGGGAAGTCTTCAGGAGAAACTTGGACTCTTGGAGAAGAGAGCAGTATTTCCCAAAACACATTTAAGACATCCCACTGTCACCGCATAAGTTGACAAAGGAAAATAAAACGTGTGGCCATTATACCTAATTATACCTAAGTGCCATCAGTACTGCATGTCAAGTGCAGCATATCTCAGTAGCCCAGTGTATAAATGGCGACACCTGACGCTGAAATATACCTCAGAAACTAATTGACCGCTGCAGTCAGTATAGGCTCGGTGACCATCTTGTTCCTGGTGGCATGATATGCGTCCCTCTCCTGGTCCGGATATTTGGTGGGCAAGTTGGGCGAGTGCAAGTGCGCTTTGGCGGCAAAGCGCCGGCCGCAGATATCCACTTCATAATTTCCTGACAGCACGAAGTCATTCGTCACTTGTTGTGCAACACCTTTCGAATCCAAGTTTTGGATGAATCCCAAACAAACCTATAAAGCGTTATAATAATGAGGTCTCTTTATATAATACATTCTTGAAGCACATTACAATGGATAAACAGTTTTAAGGCTCACAGAATATAAAAATTTCATTGCATTAGGAATAAAAATGATGAGAAATAACTCCACCAAAATAAATTCAACTCTAGGTTTAATGTGTAAACTCTGTGCCTTCTGAGCTATGCCAGATGTTTACCCTATATTAAGTATGTGTATCACACCACCAAATTGAGATTATGGTGGATAGACTTATTCTATTTTATAATTTATTTTTCACTAAAGCTTCTATAAGCTAAGGTGTACTATTTCCATTAAACTTGATCTAAATCTAGTCCTGATCTAACTTAAGCCAAATCTTGATTTAATTTATAATATTCATATCTGATTGAACACTACAAAACATAAACTGTATAATTAAGGCTTGGTTATAATAAATGTCTTTATCTCACACTGGTAATATTAAATGTTTAATAAAAAGAGATAATCAGTATAAATAAGATTTAATTTCTTACCAGCTGCTTGAATGTAAATCCATAGCTTGTCGTAGTAACAACACCAGCATATTTCCCATTTCTGTATATTGGTTCTCCTCCTGAAGACCATATATCTCTTTCAGGATCGTGTTCATTTAGAATCAACTGGATATACATTCTCTTCACGCCTTCTTCCTTCTGCTTCATCAATGCACTTCGTCCAATAAATTCACCTTTCTGCACAATTAATTTTAATAAGAAAATATTTAAATGATTAAGTCACACATTAGTGAAATTGAGACATTTTTTTATGGAATTATATTTAGATCAGGTCACTTACCAGCAAACAATAATTTATATTATTTAAATTTTCAATCCACTTAAATCTATCTGTTAAATACACAACTCATTATATAAACATTAGTAATATATATGATTTTTGACATTTTGTAATATGTTATAAATTGAGTTTGGATCTTGTTTTAGAATGATTTGATTTATTACATAAGATACATACAGTATCAACTTTAGATGCATACTACCTTTTTAAATTTTTTAATACTGTTAAGTGTAAATAAATAATGGAACAAATATTAAAACTTACGTCAAATTTAACACGCCATGTTCTGCCACATTCAAGAGGCGTTGTTGTCGTGTCCAGATCTTGACCCCAGAAGGCATAGAATTTTTCCACCCTAAGCGCTCTCATAGCATAGTAGCCACAATGTCTCAATGCATACTTTTCACCGGCCTCCAACAATTTGTTGTAAACATGAAGGGCAAACTAAAAAAAATGCAATTACCATTCAGTTGTTATATTAAAATTTGCAACTGAAAGAAACAGTAAAAAAAAGTAACATTTTCTTTCAATTATAAATCTGATATAAAAACAAATCTTATATAATGATCAAAAACATGTACAACATAAATATGGCACAGTTTTTCAATGCAACTACATTAAAGAAAATATTACAATAATTACCTCATTTGGGATATAAAGTACATATCCTAGTTCGCCGGTATGAGTTAAGTTCATTGTCCTGATGCCATTTGCACAACCAACATCCAATTCCTTTTAAAATAAATAATAAAGGGAATTAATAAAAATAAAAAACACTGCTGATTTAAATGAAACTTCTAGTATTTCTTGAGACACATTTAAAATAATATTTTGGTTTATAGGTACTAAAAAAATATACAGTTTAAGATAAATAAAGGAAAACATTTTGTGCTTGTCTTAAGGGGCATATTTCCAAATACTACCTTGCAGGTGAAAAATGGAAAAGATTTTGGACTCAAATTGGTGTCTGTTAGTTCTGACAGGAGGGTCCTGGTGAATGGACCCATTATACAAATGGCAGTGAACATCGATGTCACATCAGACATTGAAACAGTTCCATCTTTAGGCAAATGTTTCTGGATCCAGGCCTTGCACCTAGTCTGCTGTATAGATGGTGCAATCATCATATAACTAAAAGTAGAAATTATATATAGTAAGTATGTTTATAGTAAATATTTTGTTCATGCTGAATCATACTTTTATAGCCATTCATACATTGTATTTTAATTGAATAATAAAACAATAGACAAGCAACAATTATTATTAACTACAAGAATTAATTCATTCTCAGATACTAGAATGCTACAGACCAATATTTTAATTCCTATTTTTTTAATTATGAATTTTCAAATGGTAGAAATATTTCACTTTAATTTAATAAAAATTTAAATTTAATGTTTGCCTGAGGTAAAATTTGCCAAACCTCAAAAAATCTGAGTTTTTAAATATCGTTTATAAAACATTTTTTTACATTGATCAAAAAGCTTGTGTAGTTCTTCCATTGAAGGAGCTATTAAAATAGCCATGAACTAAATGCACTGGACAAAAAATTACAATAAACAGAATAATAGTTGAATATAAATATAGTTTAAATAGAATTGAAAATTAAGATAACATACTAGTTGGGTGCCAATCTGACAAGACTGCAATCATTCTCATAACCGCCATTCACATTTTGCATTCCTGTATGTAAAACACTGCCAACAGGAACATCCACATCATTGCTGCAGATATACTGCAGAGCTTTCACAACTTCATCACCCTTAGACTATTATTGAAAAAAGAAGACAAGTATTTAGACATTTAAAGAAATTATAAACATCAGAATAAAAAAATGAACAAGGTGGAAAATTACAATGTAACTCCTATAATGATTGTTGTAATTTTACAACCAATTGCCAAGGATAAGTTGGGATTTGAACTTACCCACATGTCGACTTTGGTGAAAGAAGAATAGTCACTTAAACCGACAGTTTCTCTGCAAGCAGAATATTCCAGATCGACGTAAGAAAACCATGGAGGTTTACCAAATGTCCCTGTGTTTGCTACTTGGTAGGGGGCTCCACCGTCATAATAATCTGTATTATAAAACAGTGTAGATATTTATAAAATAAATAGCATATTTCAATAAAACTTTCTTATGTCTTTTATGGTCATTAGAAATAATAAAACTAACCTGTGGGCTGAAACCAGGCCGGCCTTTCATAACCCATGACTTGTCCAAAAACTGCACCGGCTTCCCTGAGTTTAGGGTAAATAGGGGACATTCTGAGATTTCTACCTGTTTTGTACTCTTGGAAGGGATAAATCAAGTCATAGTGCAATCCTGGAAATAAGTTGGAATTTTTATTTTTCAATGACACTATTTTCAGAATTTCAGTAGGTTTGTATCTCAATCTTATTTCAGTGTTATTGTACCATGAATTAAAACAGACCTGGCACTTCGATCATCCTCTCTTTTAAAAATTTAGTGTTGTTATGGAGTCCCAAAAATCTGTTGACATCAATTTCGTGCATGTCACTGCGAGTAAAATTATTCACAATCAATTCAGCCAGTATCTGGCCCACTCCGCCGGAAGCTGAAATCCCGACTGTCTTCATGCCAGCAGCTACATAGTACTTTTCTATCTGCACAAAAATAAATATAAACTACATTACCACATACAACATTGTTACAGCATAACAGTTAAAGCTCACTAGCCATAATTCACCCATAGAAAATGTACAACCTCTAATGTTTATTTGTATCTCCTTTATTTTTTCTCCATGCTATTCTTATTAGTATTTCATCTGAGGTAGTAGGGTATAAATGAAGTAATAAATTTGCAGGATAATATTCTATATGCTACCTCTGGTGCTTCACCAATAATCCAGTTGCAATCCGGTGAAAAGGCTTCAGGGACATTGCACAATTGATTAAGCACACAATCGGCCAAGGACGGAATCCTGTGCAATATCTGCTGAAGAAGAACATTGAAATGATCCCAGTCTTCTGGAAGTTGTCGGTGGGCCTGTGAACCTAATATTAGAAAAGGTTAATTTTATATATAATTGCCCTGTATCATTTATAAATGCCAATTAAAAAAGAGTTAATGTCAAACTTTAGGAAGTAATTGATAACAAAAATTAATAAATTAAGATAGAACGTACTAGGAAGAATTCCATCTTCATAAGCAAGCTTAGATACAGGTGCAAATCCTCCTGCTACAATAGTACCTTCATGTTCTCTTATATAGATATGTGCATCTTGATCTCTGACAACTGTAAAATTAACAAAAAATAAATCAATTAATTTAAGCATTTCACCTAAATATAACAAATATTTTCAAAACAAAAAACATACAGAGTTACATACATCACTCATAAAGAATATTATGAAAAATCACTTGCATAACATAATACATGGATAAATGCATGAAATAATCATTGTGCAACAAAACCTGTTTAAATGACTAGGTAACACTGTTATAATAAAAATGTAATTTACTGGAAAAAAATTGTGTGGACATTACCACGTGAGGCATTAGTATGCAGTCATTGTTCCACAGAAATATACTGGTACAATAAATCATCAATTTAGGTCACAGAAATTGAGAATTGGCAGGGAATGAGGGATTGAATATAGATAACTAATTGAGAAAAAGAATGCTATATAGTTTACTTCATATAATGGGATCTAACTTTGCCAATATTATTATAATAAAATTTTATTATAAACTGAATATACAGATGCTATGGGACTGGAATGGAAGAATAAGAAAATTAATTGACTTTAATGAATGTAAAAGGCATTGAACTGTTAATAGAACAATTATATGATCAAGTAGCAGAGACCAGTGGATTCTATAATTTAAATACTAAATAATATTACAACTATAAATTGAAATGTACTACTCGTTGTCATTGGTGGAAACTGTCATTACCAAGTAGTACTCAGTTAATAACTAATAATGTGTTAAAATTCAAAAATGTTTGCACTTATACACTTAAATATATTCTATGCACTGCGGCATAAGGTCCTTGATTAAAGATGATAAACAGGAAATTAAATATAACATGGGTAATAATATTATTAGTTGGATTGGTCATTTGTTAATATAATCTGCATTAAAAGTGAAATAGAATATACTTGCCAGGTGTCATAGGGTTAAGACCATCTATTGGTTTTGTATGCAGATAATGGTGTTCAACTGGATGGAGTGGAATTTTAACAGGTGGGTCGCTCATTTTGCCCAAGTGGTGGGCCCAAAGTCCTGAACAGTTAACAAAAGCATCACACGCAATGTTCCCTCTGGAAGTTTCAACAGTTTTCACTTTACCACCTTCTGAAGTGACGCGATTCACTTTGCACTCCTCGTACACACGAACACCTATGGACAGAAGATCCAGAGATTTGAACCAGCTCACATAAAAAATTCCCCGCTAAAGAACAATCATAAAATCCATGTCAGAAGTGGAGCAAAACTCTTTCAAACCAAATAATGACAGACAGGTGCACATAATTCATAAAATATTCATGATATATCTGCCACTGATCTTTTAAGAACATCTTTCCAGTTTATTCACCTTTCTCCATGGCGCACTTAACGAGAGAATGGCAGACTTTGTTGGGATCTGCTACCCCATCTCCAGGTATCCATAGGGCTCCTTTCAGGTCTTCTATGGCTATCAGTGGACACAATTCTCTGGCCTCTATCGGTGTTACCAATTCGCAATCTATGTTCCATGATCTGAAAATACAGGGGAGCAAATGGCTAAGCATAATAGAGCTTAAATAAAGACAGTGAAAAATATGAATCGTTATGTGAGAAGAAGATATAAAGATAAGAACACTATAATACTATAATTTGTTTTTCATTGATTAAAACATTCATGCCTTTACATGTTTCAGATTATTCTGAACCCAGCAAGTGATTAGCCAAATGCTAGAGAGCCATTGTCCAGAGATATGACCCCCAGTTATTTCTATCCCCTCAGGAGGCAATTATGGCTATAATCTCTAAGATGCTAACTAAGTTGTCTTCTGTTTCCATTTGCTTATTTTTAAATTATTAATAATCTGAAATGTTAACTCCTGTTAACAGCATCACTGGGCCTACAGAATTTTTAAACTTTGAGGTTCACAGTTTCACCTTTTACAATGAACAATACATACAAGAAAATATGAAACTCACACAGATTGTGCTTTCATCTTGCGGAACATGGTCATTCGGTTGATTGTCCTTGCGACCAGGAGACTCCCGCATTGTTTCCATCCTGTAGGAAGACCTCTCTCTTCAAGTTCCTTCAACAGTTTCACAGATGATTTGCACAACCTCACCTGGGCATAGGTCGGTTTGAATACACCCAGCAGTCCTGATGACTGCCAAGTTGGTCCGCAGTCCAGTCTGTAGACAAATGATAATTAAGATTTAATTGGACTTAATTTAAATAACAACTTAACTTTTGGGTTTGGAGAAAATAAAATTTGTGATCTGCCATAATGAGATTGTTTTTTTGCTTTTCAAGAAGAATTCTTCCAACTATATTTTATTATAATATATTGAATTCAGTTATTGAAACTTTAGGAAGGAATGATTGTTAAATATGTCCTTGATTTAAGTTATGTATAGATTCTGAGTTTACTAGACTTTCAAGTTCAAGGTCACAAGACCTGTCATTCAAACCACCATTACATTTTCAGACACCAGTTTTGAACTGAAAATTTTGTTTGGTCCAGAACAGATTCTTGTCATTCAAGTTATATGAAACAACTTGTATGCTCGCAATAAGTGAAATATATGGTAATCTTTATCATGTTTTGTACAGAACTTGTCATACACATAAAGTGCAATAGTTTAGTTTACAATATAAGTCTGGATTTGAAAAATTAACCTTCAAAAAGAGATAGCAGAGTGCTTCCACACTTGAAGTATACTGGAGGGTAGTCAGGCTGATCCCAGGGGAAAACAAGGGATAAAAGAAAGTTAGAAAGATGATACTTGTAGACTGATGTGCATCAGTTTTTAAAATGCTTATGAACTGCTGAAAAATGCTTAAAACACCAACTCCTAGATACAATCTTTAATGTAGCGGTAGTTTTTCTTACTTTCCCTGTTCGACAATTATCGTATCCTGGCCCCATCCCAGCTGGGCCAGATGGTAGGCGACCGATGCTCCGACCAGACCTCCTCCGCAGACGACGACCTTCGTCCTCTCTGGGGGCGGTTCAACGAAATCCTCGACGAAGTCCGTCTCCGGCCAATCGGCCAGTCCGCGTACGCTCCTGTAGCACAGCTGGCTCCTGACCGCCTGGCAGGGTATGACTCGGGACAACACGCTCTGGAACATCTCTAAACGCAGGAGGGAGCTGGTTGCCGAAAGAAAAAGTACCGAAAGTGGGGAAAAACGGGACGAACTTAAAATGCCGGCACGACGCTTACATATTTGCGAAAAGTGGTGGGAGGAGGGGGCGGGGCTGGGGATCGCGCGATCGGAAAAACTACGAGGGGATAAACGTACAGGTGCTGTTATAAATAGACATTTTTCCACCTAGGCTCTCGCGGCCGGCGCTAACTCCACTTTTAACCTTCCCCTCCTGTTACAATCATATGTCATCGGCTTAGCAACGCGGGGAATTTTAAACTGTCGGATACGACTTTTAAAGGAACGCGATCGATGATACTGTAAAACGGCACAGATTCCAAGTTCTCACGACGAATTGTAGTTAACTGACGGTGTCCTTCACCTTCGCCGAGAGCCGCCACTTACCAGTCAGATATGGCCGACTCAAGGACAATACCAATTTTGCCAATGGTCGTGCGGGGGGATCTGCGTTCTTTTCATATAATCTATTTAAACGCGCGCCTTCATTAAAACAAAAATATATAAAGCGTATCTCAGAAAAATTTTAGTGTCCGGCTACAATATAAGAAATTTTTTCGAACCAATCATAGGCGTCTTAAATTTTGTCCTATTTCACAAATCGTAGTAAGGTTGGATACTATGATTTTCAATATAGACGCTGTAGAACAAGAAAAGCTGCAGAAGTATTTTATGAACTTATACTATCCTTTCAGGTAATTGTTTTATGAATATTTCTAGATTAATCACACACACACACACGCACAGGAGTTTACCCAAGATGTTTAAATCTGCCGAAACCCTGAGATCGAAAATTTGCATGCTCATGAGAGCTCCAATTACGCTGACGACGGACATAACCTAGTCCAAGCTCATAAGTTCTTTTAAGATTTGTATATATTTGATTGCGCGTGTATGATGTAAGGAAAAAATGCAATACATATTCACCCAAAATAAACTAATCTGTTCTATTTCTCTTAGGTCATCCCTGAGACACTGAGCCCGAAGATTGTACTTCAGAAGGTAATGGAGCTTTTGGACTCAAGCTAATTGGATTTGCTTGAACTTCTTCGACTGTTGCAACTTTAAGGTATTATATATTTTAGGCTCAGAAATAAATCAATGAGAGTGTACAAAGATAGTTATATGGCGATCTGCGAGGTATTGAGGAATTATCTAAGATAAAATTGTTTGTCACTATTTTGTTTTAAGTTCATTGGTAAACCTGAATAATGACTGACAATCATATATACTGCGTTAATTCCACTAATGATCGCTGACCCTCATATAACCCTTTGACATTACCAGCCAATCAGGCTCAATTATTAAACTAAAAACCGATAAACTACTTAACACAACCGCTAATATTTTGTTTAACAATACCTCTACCTGATTAATACTCATTACCAAAGCCAAAGTCATTGTATGCCGAGAACGACCACTACCGATTGACCAAAAGTGGGAGTGGTGGCAATCATATCTTTGATATACCATCCCAATTCGTCGGCATCAAGAAGGCAATGACCCCGACAACCACCAGAGAAAAGTAAGCGAGATATTTCAAAAGAACAGTATGCCCTAGTACCTTGAAGCCCAGAGAAGTCTACAGACGGCGTTGTGCTAAGTGCAACACCCACACATTATGATATTGCCATCGTCCAAATGGGACTTACCCGGCCGACGACTTCTATTGCTCACACGCGGTTGGAATTTTACACGGTAGAAATGCAGTATAAGAGCAAAACTTGATGCAAATAAAAATAGGAAAGAATTCTGAGCTTTCAGATACAACCGTATCGTGGCTTTGAGCGCGTGCTTTCGGCACTGTTGATAAGTTCTGCGTCATCATAGGAGCAACTGGTGGTCAAACATTGCCGCTCCTTTTGCGCCTCTATTTTAAAATCTTTATTGTTCGTCAACTATTTACAGCATTTCTCAGAAACGTCATTGGGGGGTCGTTGAGCCGGTGGCGATGTTCCGCTCTTCCGACTGTGCTGGAAAACCCGGTGTCGAAAACGGTGTACGAGGAAGTGGCCGCGGAGCTATTTAAAGACCGGTCGCGTTTCCTGGCGCTCTTGTGAAATTCCCATCGGCCGTGGAACGCGATATGGGCGGTTTATATTTACGACGGTAGCCCGCAATTGAAAAGTGAGAGTTGGCACATGAGGCCGGAGGGGGGAGCTGGGGAGGGAAGGGGCATGGCGGCGACAGGGCAAACGACAGAGGATGACCTATAATTCATCGACCCCGCCGGCTAGCGTCAAAACCAACTGCGTATTTTGTTTTGTTTGAGCGGTTATGAAATAATCCCGATACTTCAGCTTTATCGCACCTGTCTGCATTAATAGGCGAATTACAGGCAGATACAAAACTGTAGAGAAATTTAAGGATGAACAAGTATTTAAATATCAAGTTAAGAAAGAGGCAATCTGATTAAGTATTATATAAACGCCTGCCATTGAAACCAAGTGCGCATCTCGTTGCCACAGGTAAATTAGTATTAGTAAAATTATTCCCTGTCAGGCCTTTCTATTTTTATCGATGACCTTGGTCGTGACCGGGAAAATTATACAAATTTCCCTCTCTCGGATGGTCTGTAATTTTAACGTAGGTTAATCAAATTAAAGCTATTACGAAGCCTGTTTGTATTGCCGGACGACTACAAATATCAATAAAACTGAATAGGAAATATAAATAATATCGGCGTTAAAATAATAATCGAGAGATAAACGACGCACTCAAATTATGCTAAGCCTTTCTATGTGTATGACAATATAACAGATGTAAGCACAAGATGGTGTAGCAAAATATCGCTAACGAATAAATCAACAGTAAATAGTATTGTCATTGAACGTGCTCGAGTTACAAACAGGACACGAAAATGATTCATTAATGCTGTGGAAAAGATCGTTATTGGACACAAATGCCGGGATTTGTTTTATTTCTTTACTTAATTTCAGACACTGCCATTCAGTGGAGAATGTTAATACTTGCAAAATATGGAAATGCAGCGGTTTCCAATTCCTATAGTCGTTAAGCACAAAATATGTAACGAACCATATAGCGGTATATTTTATATTTTATCGAACTTAAAGACAGGTTGGAAAGTCTGTTCGAAAAATAACACTCTTCAGCGATCCGCATATTATGCATTGACCTTTAGCCCACTGGCTGGAAAGGTGCAGCTTGCCCCGGGAAACCCCAACAATTATTTCTACGCGAAACCGGCCTGAAACTCTCCCGTTTCCAGGAAATCTGTTTGGAGGACATGACAACATCATCGGAGTCATTTACGTTTTCCATTTTCATTTCGGCTCGTAGCTAGAAAGCTTTCTGTTCCGCGATGGAAATAGCATCTATCATGTATTTGAATGTCTGAAATTTAAACGCGAAATCTGACAGCTTTCTTGGCCATTTCAAATTATTATTGACAGTTTGGAACTCTGAATGTATGAAAACCCGAAATTTTTGTTTTAAACAAAGATCACCATAATCTATAAATCTGCTGAAGCTGTTCCAATATAAATATGGAATGAAAATGAAAAAGCGTTACCTGATTCAGATGCCGTTTCAACAGTATAGAAATTCTGTACAGGTTATAAATTAACTGTTCTGGCGTTCTTGAACACCGTATGATGAATTTTAATCATCATTACACAGTACAGTCGGGACCGGAATCGTTCCCTAGTGTAACTCCAAGCATCGTGCATTGCCCCTTTTGGTAATGGCATTTTTCAAACACACTGAAACAAGACTCTTTCTCCCAGGTCGGATTCTACAATATCGTCGTAGCAATACTAGACGGTAAATCAACATTACCCGTGTCTAATCACTGACAAGAACCGGTTTTTTGTGACGTGTTAATAAAATATTAATGGTCCGAGGTAGCGGTGAAAACTTCGTGAAGAGTTAAGCTTCAGTCAATAACACCCTTCAGAAGATATTGTTTTCTAACGATAGAACACGGACACTTTTGTTTGAATTCCATTTTCGTCTGGGTTATACTGGGACATACTGAATTCAATTATTATCACGCTAAACGTGACTTCTTTCTGGACATTTTACAGAACTCATGAAAAGTAAGAGATGTCAGTGAAACTCTCGGTTAAAATACGGTTGATCTTTATCTTTTTATTAGCCAAATTCGATATCAAATAAAGGTTAAAAAATAATATTAGTTATAGTGCTGCCATGACCTTTACAGCCGACAGCCAGCAGTCTTCTCTATGTACATCACTTTACTACTGAAAATGGCGGAAAGTCGAAACTACTATTAATACAATACAATTAAATTATTATCAATATTTCAAAGTGATCGTCTTCAAGTGTTAGATATTTCATAGTTCGGCGGCATATTCAGCTCCAAGCTAGACCTGTTTCAACTCCTCGCAGCGTTCCGCTCTAGCATAGGACCGATATGTTCAATACAGGTTACTAAGGCGATCGTTTTGGGTTTCGAAGATAATTGTTGTCCTCCTATCGCTTCCTGGGGGGTTCCCAACGCGTCTTTTATTTGTCGGAAAGCAAAATTTCCCCGTCCCGTACAATGAACAGAAAACCGGAGAGACCGGTATATGACAGAAGCGGATTGTTGTTATCAAGAAAATGATAATATCGCAATTGAAGAACCGATTAATTTAAAATGTTGACCCTGACAGCGAAAAACTGCTCCGCGGCGCCTCATTAACACTAACACCGGGCGGAGATAAAGATAACGGGCGAGTGCAAATCAAATAGCGCCCGTATCATACGAAAAGACTCTCTAATCGTCGATCGCGTTTGCTGACAAACTCCCCGCTCGAATAATGTAAAATGTTAATTATTTCGATTATGTAACAGTTTATATTCCATCGATTTGATATGTTCGAACAGAGCCGTGCAAAACGATAACGCAGCTTCAGCTCGGAAAACCAGTCTAGCGAAGTACTGATTTTTGTAACTTTATATCACAAACAAGAATCCAATATTTTTTATTCATAAGCGTATTGCTCACTAAACGTTATAATGGAATAAAATACCGTAGATAGGAATTAATAAAATGTAAAGAGAGAGTGAGGTTAGAATAGGAAGAGACATTAACATTTAGTGAATTTAAACCACAAAGAAATTATGCACGCTTTATATATGTATGGTATTATATTTATATCACATATTGATAACATATTTCGAGCCTCGGATGTTTTGCATGGAGTTATCAATCGCAAAAATCGAAATCTCGGTTCATAATTTTCATCTCTCACTTTCATAAGCTTCCATAATCCACACACACACTCAGGAGTTTTCACGTTTTAACGATTTTCAGGAACGCTGCAACCTTCTCACATATTGTAACGAGTTTGGTGACACGATATTGTTTGTTCATGAAAGCAGCATGACATATGTCCGTACCATATCAGCAAGTTGGGGACAGCGTACTGCAAAACTGGTGATATTCGAACCGAACTTGTTACAAGTATAAGCCTTTCTAAGCATCACGATGCGCATATATTTTAAATCGTAAAATGCCGCGCGCTATTCATTTAAATTTTTAATTTCTAATTTCTCCTCACATAGCAAGTTATATTTTCAATACTAATTTGAATTTGATATTCTAAAGTGTGGCAGAACTCTGCCATTTGGTAATTGAAAAAAAAACGTGACAAAAGATGAATACTGAGACCTTGCTTCTGGAACCTTGCGTTACAAAACGGATCAAGGTGCTTCATCCTTGGGAAAACCGGAAGGTCGCGAAAATTCGTGGAATACGTGGTAGAATATTATTTCATAATAATGAATTATTTTACTCAATATATTACTACTTGGTAGTGTACAACAGTAGTACTTTTATACCTTACCTTTTTTCCGAGATTCGTTTGGAATTGCATTATATAACTTAACAGCCGGTTGGTAATCAGAATATTACCAGAGATTGCAACACAAATTTATAATACTAATGACGTACGTAATGCATTTAATCACTTGAAACCCTTTGGGTGTATTCAACTGTACTTTCAAAATAGAAATGATCATAATTAACGGTAACAAAATGTGTTTATCTATGCGCCAATAATAAGTTGCCATATAATTAAGTGATGGGTAATAATAGCCTTATTTTAAGAAAAGGGGGCTATAATTATCGGCTTTATCATAATTATAGGTCATTCCGACTTCCGTCGTGACGAAGCGATATTTTCGTCAATTGCAGAACTTAAAAAACTGCACGTACCTCAATCGCTGGTTGACGGCGGGGAAATGAAAATTGTGAAATTGAAATTGTGTTTAATTTGTTTCATATATCCAACCATGACATATAGAATTGCGCAAATGAAAGATTGTATTCGAAACATCAAGAATACAATTTGGAATACCCTTTTGGTGCTTTTCATAGTGAACACTCTCTTTTCTGGATGGCGTTTGTGAAAATTTTTTGCTTTCAATACTGCCAGGCGACTGTTTCCTTAATCTTAAATTCTTAACTAATTTTCATCGTCTCTATTTGTTGTTGGACGCTATCCTCTTCAATTAGTTGGGATTTGGTCAAGCGGCTTACATCTTTTAGGATTATTCGATTGTTCAGGTTTCCTTTTCTCGAGGCGTATTAACGGGACGAATATGTAGTCGCTTTGTGAATTCACTTCCCCTTTTCTACCTGGGTGCATTAACTTTAAGGATGAGGATTAACTTTAACAGATGGATCAGGTGGAACGCACCAAATACAACATATTTCAGGCAGGACTGTATTCAAAGGTCTTGCTGGATACCAAATAGGTATTCCAAACGTAAAATAAATCCTACTGGTACTCTGTTTTCATTGAATTGCCGGTAATAAACGGTGGGGGGTTGATTTCGCCCTTTTGCTGGCCTCTCCAAATCGTTAATTCTTGAATTGTCGAGGCTCAGGTTATCACGGTGTTATCAGAGCCGGAGGGTACGAAATGTGGGTGCCGGCACGTGTCAATAGCCGGCCAGGAACGTTCACCCCTGGCGGCGGCCCAGTCGCCGATATTTCGCCAATTAGCCGGGAAAACTGTGTACGCAAATGAGAAAAACCCCGTTCCTCAGTAGTCGGGGCGGCCCGCCATTCCGTTTTAATTGGACGAAGGCACAAAGCCTGCAGTGTTGATAAGGCGAAAATTAGCGTCAAGAATGGCTTGTTTTTACTTCATTAAAGGAAACTTTCGTCGGCGATAACACCTGAGATATGAACATTCGGGATACGCGAAGGGAAAGAAATTAACGCAAATTTAAATTGGGCATTTCTGAAGCTTGTGAATTATATCATTGTATAAAATACGGGAGAAATATATTGTTTACAACTTTATCTGTGGATCATACCTGATGTTCACGTACATTCTCGAGGGTATTAATATATTTAAACATACTCAGTTTTTTATTGATTCTAAATTTATAATGGTGTCTGTCACAGACGTGACCTTGTGGCTTCCATTCATGACCTGTAATTTGCACTGTAAACCAACTGTTCACATAAATGCGTCATCCCAATTAGTATTTTATACTTTCCTATGGTGACTGACAATGGATAGAAAAAATAATAAGTGGTTTAATGTATTTGTACTTCGAGAAATTAGCAACACTGATGCTGCAGACGTTTGAAAGAAGCCGAAACTGTCCTAGCTTAAAACCAGTGTTTTTATTTTAAATACTTTAAATATTATTATATTTTCTTTTGTTCCAAAGTATATTAACGCTCATAGTCTACTCGAGTTGTAGGAAACAAATAAAATTCTAATAATATCCCACGAGACATCTCTTATCAGAAATGAAATAAGGGTATTCAGAAAGTGCTTTTTTGAAGTCATCGAAAATTTTCTCCGGTCCTTAAAATATCGGTGCCAATTGAAATATTTCCATTTACAGTGCCGTTAAACCGCTGTAAGATTTTAAAAATGTATGAAATGTTTTTCCGACGGTCAAATTTTAAGAACAAGGCTGGCTGGTATTTGACGGGAAGTCCCCTTACCGAAGTCTGAGTGGGGTTGGCCTGGTTCAAGATCCCAGATATTTGATGCGGGATTTTCTTCATCGTAAAACCCCCAAGACTGCCAGGAGAAAATAGATCAATAAACTTTAATAGCATTCTTACAGGTAGCATAATGTACAGGAAATTACAAAGCGAATTATTTAAGTTCAAATAAAGTGTCCTGAATCACCCATCATCCTAATCCAATGGTCCAAGCCCACTGCAGTATTGCTATCTGATAACAGTAGATTTAGCGAATGACTTTGTATGTCCAATGTTTAAAAACGAACCCCAATTTTCTGTGACAGTATGCGCCGAAAAAATTGCAATGCGAAAAATTGTAACACCGATTGGTTTACATTCTATATTGTATTTGCACAATGAAAGAATTAAAATTAAAAAACTAATAAAAATTTAAACATTGCTTCAGTAAACTGAAACAGATAAACGCGCCAAGTGGAGTGCGGCTCCGTTTTTTTGTTGGAATAATTAGCGCTAAATTAAATAAATTATTATTAATAAAATTAACGCATTTAGATAACGTTAGAGAGTGTTTGATTTTTTTAATTGCGTTTTTTCATCAGTCGTTTTGGGACAAAGAAAAAGGAACATATCGAGAAGAAACGATGAAATAATGTATAATTAAGAAATTCAATTAATAAGAATTTAATATATTGTATGGGTAAATATTCTTTATATCAATTTTCAGCTTAATTAAAAATATCTTTAACTGTTCGAGTAGCACAATCGCTTATATTTTAATCGTTTTAGAAGTAATGATTTTTTCCTCCGTATACAATTAGTAGTTAGCCTCGCACTTATTTGTACAAAAAATACAAATATGGTAGTATTGTCTAGCCGTCCATATCTTTCTCCATAGAAGGTAATAAATTCCTGAAATAAAAATTTAGAATATTTGTTCCAAAGTATCCCAATACATCCCAAAGGGGTGTTACTAAAACTTTTACGAAGACTGTTATTTGTACCGTATTTCGTGTGTTTCTGTCTCCCCTCGCTGGTTTGGTCTTTTGCCGGTTTCGGCTGCTTGCCATCTTCAGTAGCGGTGTTAGTCACTTTGGCACATTGGATATTTTTTAGGCATTTTTAGTGCCGAAAGTGACCGCTACTGAAGATGGCGACCAGCCGAAACCGGCAAAAGACCAAACCAGCGAGGGTTGACAGAAACACACGAAATCTACGGTATTCCAACCCCTCGCAGACCACAAACCAGGAATTCTAAACTGTTATCTGTACTGTTTCTTTCCTTAAAAGGTATTAGGTTTAGATTGAATATTTGTACATCTAATTAGACTGTTTGTTTTTTAATATAGCGTATGAATTACATTTTTTTATTTCTGTCTAATGCTTAATTCTGAGGAATCGTAAGACGGAGTCCGCTTCAAGTGCCGACACTCGAGGAGCGTTTTGTGTACTTTGAATAATTAAGGCGATTTAAATTGCCGAATTAATAATCAATTAGCAATTTCCATTTTTTGTTGATAAAGGTTGGGGGCGTGGAGTGGTGGAGCGTTGCCTAAGGCCGCGGGGGTTCTCCCCGCCATGTCACCGCCGGGGGACTATATAACCTCTGGGGTCCTCAGGCTCTTCGTCATTTCACAGCAGACAGCAGAAGAGATCAGACATGTCTTACCTCAGCCTAGTAGCACTCTGCTTGGCCGCCGCCGTCGCCGTATCCGCCTTCCCCCACGGTCAGTTCATTATTTTTTGCACCTAGATAACATCCCTCTATTGTATGTCTTATTAAAGGGTCAGTGCATTTTTTTTATTATTTTCACTACTTTCTTACAAATGAATCATTTCATCCACGGAGATATACTGTTTAAATGGCGTGGAATTATTTTTTTTTAAATGAGTAGGCCAGTAAGAAATAGAAAGAGTAGCAGCCACGCTAGATAGTCACCCTGTATATGTCACCCACAAGATTCTCCGGTTACACAGGGGAGAGAGTTTAAAAACAGTGTGGTCCGTACTGAAGAAATTTTAATTTATTTAATACATATTGCAACAAAGTAAAAATTACCTCGCAAGACATACCTCGCCAAAATAACTGGCGTAGAAATCAAAATAATAGTTGAATTTATACTACACAACCTAGCGGAAAAAATAGGAGATAATTTTTTTAAAGTTACAACTAAATTTTGTATTTAGTCACAACTAAGCTGTGACGGTGAGCGCTGACCGGTCTATATTTTTCAGATGACCCGACTCCGGTGATAAAGGATCCTCCGAAATACACGATGGAGCCGGAGTGCGGCAAGGTTGGCGGCATGTGCATGCCGGCTGACGAGTGCCCGCAAGGGCAGCTCGCCGAGCCGAGGGGCCTCTGCCCCCAGCAACAGAACATGGGCGTCGAATGCTGCCACGGACGTGAGTACAACACCAAACAATACATGCATTATGTTAGCATTACCGGGACTAGGTTTACAAGGATTGCAATAACATCAAAGAATTTATTGGTCTTGGAAATAAAATAATTAAACCTTCGGAACACAAAGTCATACTGATTGGTATCTATTGCCCCGGTACACAGTGCCCCGAAATGATAGTACTCTTAGAATCCTGGAATACATTCGCAACATAAGAAAATTATGGTCTCTTTAATAAAATTACTAAAAACAATTAGTTATTTCGTAAGATTTGGATGATAGGATATATAACGGTTTAATTTTCTGCTTTCACGCTGAAAATCGTTTAGAGGAGAGACGAAATGTGTTAGACACGACCGCCCTAGGCGAAACGATACGGATGAGTTGCCCCGGCGAACGGGATGTGGATTCAAAAAAATAAAAAATGAATCAACACTCAGTATCAGGCCGGGGAATAGTTTTTTGAAAATTTTCCGTACGATTTTATTTCATCCAATCTTTTAAAAGTGGGACCCAAATGACCTTTACTAACACTAGACGAGGTTAAAGCGGACCGTCTTTGGTTCGACCTCGGCCCCTCTTCCCCCGTAACACGCTTAATGCTCCAAGTCTAAGTCCTACGCTCTTTTCGGTACTGTTATACATCCTTTGCATTCGGACCATTCTGTTAGCCGTATCCCAGCCTCCCGTTGTCTTTCCTGACATTTAAACAGACACAAGACCCATCTCAGGGATGTTTTACTACGTTTTAATGGTGTGAAGAAAACCAGATTTTGATTTGTAAAAAAATATTTTACTGCTGCCAAATACCTGACATTTCCAAATCATTCGACTCAGCTTGTGGTCCGAGGACAGCTCGAAACGTCGCAATATTGATGTTATATGTATCGGTCACATACACTGTATAATCACAGTATAAAGAAGTTATAATTAATACATTCACATGTTGGGGGATATGTGTTAGCGCTATTTTTATTACTTCGAGTCATGCTCAATGCTCTCTGGTATTTTTCCAATCACACTCAACATACCTACATTTGACCAAGTCGTAAAATCCCGGATTTCCCAAAATACATTGCAGTCTATCTGCTGCTCATCCATAATAAGTAAGAAATGCGTTTGATCTCTTCACCATGAGAACCATGGCAGGTATAACATATAAGATCGTGCAATAAGAATTATTCCAAAATGCCTTTATAAACACAGAAACTATGAACATAACTGAAACGTATGCCACATTTTTTTAAACAGAGCATTATAGTAACGAATTAATGAAGTTCTAATTTTGACAAAAGGTTCTATAGAAATATTTATAAAATAAAGTGGGAATTAAAAATACAAATTAGCGGGCCGGTTTTTTTCGTGATGAACCTATTCTGCAGTAAATGCGGATCTGTGAATCACCAATGAGCAATGGATTTATTTTTCGCGAGGATTGAGCAACCGGTTCTTCTCGAAAATTCGCCGGCCCGCAGGTTCAACTACCTGTCCAGCCACCTGAACACAATCCCCTTTGACGAAAACAAACATAACCCCGTTTTCGCAACGTGTCCCATCCACGGACCAAGGCCAAACCGAGCGTTAAATTGCGAGCGAACTCAGTGGAATACAAGGCCGGTCTATAGTAATAATAATAATCACAATTTTCCGTTTTCTCTGGGTAACTAATTCATATATTTGGAATACTATTTTAAAACTCCCACGTCAGATTCAAAGTCAGGGTTAACCGCTTAGTCCTAAGGATTTATTCTTATATCTTGCTCATGAAGGAAGGAAATTTTATTTTTAATTATTTACCTAATAAATTTGTATTTATAATTATTGTAACATCAATCGTGTGATCATCAGTTGCATTCTGTCAAGGTTGATGAGAAATTTTTAATTTTAACCTACTACGCCAAGAGTCACTGTAAATTATAATATTTTTCGCTTATGAATTACCAGTAAATGGTCAAAATAAATAAAAATTCAGGATTATTAGGTTGCCGAACTGTAATTTTACGTTCGGTATTCAGATTGTTGTCTTGACTGAGAAAATGAACTGTGGTCAGTTTCTTTTTTTATTGCCACAACTGTAAAATACAATCAGCGAGATTGATACTCAGATAACTGGTAACGAACAGGGCGTAATGGAGGACAAACCCCACTGGCTTTCCCCCGGTTTTCAATGTTTATTTATTTTTTTCGTGTGTTTAAATCGCGCGACCACTTCCTTTTCGACCATCTGGTGAAATATAAAAAATTCTTGTTTTCCAGTGTCCATCAAGGAGAGGAGGTGCGGCGCCAGGGGAGGAGTTTGCAGGCTGGCCAAAGGAAAGTGCCCACGACAGCTCATGCTGGACGCCGACGACTGTCCCGACGGTTACACTTGCTGCGCCCTCATCTAATTGGCATCCCCCAGATCGGACCAACATCGACATGACCTCGCAACTTATTAAAGAAAAACCCATCTACACTTCATTCTTGAACTAGTCCTGGAAGTCTGGAGTCGCAGTCTTCCCATCGGACGTCGCTAGCACGTCCGGTGGCGAGATTTTGCTGTTTTACCCAATCAGCAAGTCTTTTATAAATAATAGGCTCAATTAAATTGTACCATTTCTACTTTATGTTGTCGTTCTTTATTTTTTAATTACTTTCAAATGTTATTCCCTTTCCCCATCCTAAGCGATGTTAGCATCAACCAAGTATATCTATTCATTTAATGTTCTTTATATTTTTTACTACCTAAGGCAATGATAAGAACATTGTTTATAGATTTAGAACAAATAACTATGAACAGTAAAAGGAATAGATATATAAATAAAAGGGCCAAAGCCTTTAGTTATTTATATCAAAGTTGGGTAAATATTCACACAAACGTATGATTGGCATAAGTAATTATTATTTTTAATATTAATAATTACTTAATAATCAATTAATATATGAAGTTAGAATCAAGCCAGTTTGGTTTTCAAAATTAACATATATATTAACATATTTATAATATGTTAATTATAATAAATTAACATATTTAAGAAGTTTTTGATTTTTATCCATGAGTTTTTAATATTTCTACTTATGGAATAAGAAAAATAGGCAATGTGGGAGGGTTCAGTTATATTTACTATCATAAGGAAATATATTGTTTTCAACTTTTAATAATTGGTTATTTCTTTATTATTGTAGTATAAATAGTATTTTATTCATGAATAACTATTTTACTCCTTATTATTTAAAAAAATTATGAGGTTTACTAATGAAAATTTGTTCACTAGTGAACGCTTCTGAATAATTGTTCTGATACTCGATAAAAATCAATTAGTGCTAATATATCCTTAATTTAAAAATAAATGCTTAGTACATGATGTTTCTGTGCTGAAATTATGAGTTATTAGAGTCAGAAATGAGTTATTTAATGGATTGTTGTGCAGTACCAACTGTGAAGTGATTTATACCAAATTTGGAATGTGCAAATAGAAAATATTGGCTGGGTTCTCAGTTCATAGAGAAAAGAATAAAAGGCTTGAGAAAGTTACTAAATGCCAAGTAATGACTACATACAAGTATAACTGCGTTTCATAACGTCCTACTTTAAATTGAACAATGGGCAAAAGCGCTAGTTGAATTGTTAATCGAAGATTGCATAATAGCAGAAACGGTTTTTCGACTCTAGTCGGCCGTGGTCCGCCATCTTGCGGCACCTCAGTGAATCACCGGTTTCCGTGAGTTTCCGCTCGAAAGTTATCCCTGCAATAAGAAATTGTAACTTTGTGAATAGTGACCGATTACTTTTATCTTGTAGTGTTAATTAAGCCCGGATATAATGTGTTGCCGAATTTAGATGTGACCGACGCTATGCAATGAAGGTAAGTTGAAAAACCATTCTGGAGTGTATTATTAACACCAAGTGAAAATTTGCATGTTACATTTAACATTTAGTTATATAAATGGTTGGAGTCCATATAAAAACATGGATGTATGGTTTTGACAATAATATCGCACAAGGAAATTCAGAAATTTTTAATATTGTGGTATCTCAAATTTTCCCTTGGAGTAGTTGGGTTCTTTTAATCCAACTATAATGTGATTGATTGGTCTTGACAACAAGAAATGAACTTTTGCAGTTTACATAAATGGTGAGTAAATAATAACTAAATTAGATCTTTATTTTATCTCTTAAGAAATGAATCAACATAATTCTTATTAGAAAAGTACAAAGAATTAGGTAAGTATAATTCTTAGCTGTCACCATAGATACTTTTTAATAAATTATACTTTTAGAACTTTGATTTGTTTGAAGAATAATCTTGAGCTAAAGACACATCATATTGAAAATCGTATGTAGTAGATGGAAAAGGATAAATATTGGATATCAACATATATTCAATGGAATAAGTAATAATTTAATTTTAGTTGTCTAATGTGAAACATTATACCTTATAAGCAAAAGAATTATTAAGTAATGAAATTAAAATAATAATTTAATATCATTAATCATTATAAGCACTGATAATCACTTAATTACAACACTGATTATCTAACAATATATTAGAAGTTAGTAGAAGAAGTTATAATGAAAATTAAACTATTTCTAGATATAATTATATATATATATATATATATATATATATATATATATATATATATGTATATGTATATCGTATATAAACTTGTTCATATATATTATTATAAACATAAGAAAAGTTCTCTTGAAATGATAAAATGTTCTTGTAGTGCATCAATGTAGAATTTATAATTTCTTTTGAGATGCTACACATAGATTTTTAAACCACATAGAAAATTTAACCAAGATGTTATCGATTATATAGTGGTAAACATAATTCACCTATTCATGATTCGTTTGATGAAATAAAGATCAGGGAACAATTTAAACAGGTAAATAAAATCATTGAACACATATACTGGTAGTGGGGGAATTTCCCCATATCTAATAGAATAAATTCCAACATTATTCATCCTCAAAAATAATTTTTGGACCTATATTGTCACACAAGTTTCTTGAATATATTATGCCTACATTCATTTAATTTCATTACAAAGCTATTAAGGGATTAAAATATGTATGTATACCGAGGCATCTTTTGGTGTATTTACTTGCAAATGAAGGCTTTAATTTATTCAATGGGGAATGGGTAAAAATGTTTGAAATTATTTTTCAAAGTTAAATTTATGCACAAGATATAAAATGAACAAAATCCTAATACACAACAGTCACTCTATTTGATTTAATACAATTGGGATGAACTCAGTTTAAAAATTGTGCCATGATGTTATTTTACAAACAAATCAGGAACGGGCAAATTATGTTGCTACATACCAAAAGAAATGGATTCCTTGTTTTTGATGAAACAAAATCTTTTATAGCACAAATACAAATGTCCAGGTATGTTAGTTGTTTAAAATTTGCCCATTTGATTTTCTTTCCTAAAATTGACCTTTTTACTTTTAATTTTAAGATAAAAAAATAACTAATTGCAATGAAATAATTTGCAAAACAAAATTGCAGGAGTAATTAATTGAAGAAACATTAGAAAATTTTGTTTGTATAAATTCTTCTTTTCTCTTTTTTCAAACAAATGTTCAATTTCACAATTCACCTATAGTAATACTATTCTGCAATACAAGTGGAGCATATGACTATCTGTCTTTTCTATTTTACTAGAACTACTTTGATCAATGAATATAAATGGAACCTAACTAATCAATAATTCCACAAATCAAACAACACAAAAATGCACATTGGCATCCCACAGGGAGGAATAATACATGAACTTCATAAATTACTCCTACAAATCACCAGTGGGGCTAATGCTAACTGAATTCATATAAAAAACAGTGTATGCAGAATACAGTACACAGATGAAATGGGTTCAACTAGTCAACATAAACTTCTCCAAGACAAAACAATAATCATTGCAAGGAAACTAGAAACAAGGACATAAAATAGAAAGACAAATGCAGAACCTTAACTCACAGCTTGAAATAGAAATATGTTAAGACAAAAACTGCAAACATAAATAGGGGCATTGTACTGCTACTATTTTCCTTTTTGTTTGGCTCTGTATAAATTGACCCCTTGTCAATTGATTATAGGGGGTAAGTTTGTCCCTAGTGATTTTCCCAGAGGCCAAAAGAAAGGGTTAAATATTATCAATTTATTTTAACCAAACAAGATTACAGGGCTATTGTTTCCATTGAATACTTGCATTGGCAACAGAGTTTTTTCAACCCAAGATTTTAAAAATAATTTTAATTGCCTGTGATCGAATCGTGTATATAAATAAATATATCTGTATTTTTGGATGGGAAACCGGTCTAGACCAAACAAGAGAAGACATAAAATTGTAGGTATGATGTGAAAAAAGTATTATGTTTGTTAGGCAATGCTTTTTATTTAAAAAAATTAAATCACATATTGATTACATTCGATTGATATTCTATTTTCTGGTTTGCTTATGAGAGTAGGAGCCTTTCTGAAAGAACTGAGTTATTTACAAGTTTCGATAGCCAAAGTGCTATATATAATAAGGGGTACCAGTCAAGGTTTAATTTTCTAATTGGGGCCGTTAACCCGGAAAAAAATTGCACAATATTTTGCTAACACAAGTACTCTCTCTGCTAGCAAACGAACTATCGACAGTGGACAATAAAGCACTTGCTCGAGAGTGGCCCTCCCCACCGAAAAACGTTAGGACCGTTACGAAAGTCCCGATTGGTAATGTACTATCGTCCGGGAGTTGATCGATGGGTGAAACTCCCTCTCTCGGGTTCGACTCATTAGCGGTCTCAGAACCGGGAGTTTCCTACTTTCCAATATGTAGGCTGTACTAGACGTCCCGTTGGGCTTTTGGGCGAACGGTCACCCTCACAGTCGGTCAGAGCCAAATAGAGATATTGCTGTGAATCAAAAACCTCTTTTATGTACGCAATCCGAAATTTATTTGTCCAAATTCACTGAGATCGCCTAACCGGTACAGTCTCGGTGTGCTTTTATAACTAGTAAACAATTTTGTTTTGTTCAGAGCTAATTGAAAATTGTCCTTATGTCCCGGAGAAATGAAGAGGTCCGTACTGTTAACTCTCATTTCTATTAGAAATAATCCACATGGGATTGGTGGGATTCGATGCACACACCGTAGCTAGGCTCACCTGGGCCTTAGGAAAGCGCAAAATTGGTAGAAAATTCTTAAGAAAACAAACCTTAAGACAACACAAGTTATTTGTACAAACGCGTGACAATGGGAATACAGAATTTGATGGGGTACTATAGGCGAAAACAATTTCTTTTTCTATTGAGCGGTAAACTGCCGTAAGACATACAAATTATGATTTATGTATGGTTGAACAATATTAATTAAAGGGACCACATAACAGCTAACTCTAATAGCGCCAATGAATACAAATATAGCAAAAAAATATTTAACTCGGAATATTCATTTTCGGGGCCTCGTATTTACAGCTGGTTTTTTGTTTAAAATGTTGCAGCGTACTCACCCAAATTTTTGACTCTATTTACGCTGGCTATTTGCTGCCCGGTACACGGGCATTTTTCGATTATGTACACGAAAATTGGTATATGCAGTTGGCCGTGCCGCCGCCCTATCGGCAATATTTGAATATTCCAAATTGTACACTCGAGAAACACTGTTTGTGCAGTGTTGCCTGGGCCGAGGCAGCTTCGACAAATTCGCGAATTTTCAAATTTAGTCCCTAGTGGGGGTGAACCGAGGGCTTTAATTAATGAATATTGTGTATATACTGCCTGGTGGGCTCTCTCTCTCTCTCTCTCCCGCCCCTCTGATATTATTACAAACAATAACCAACGTTGTCGTCGAGACGAACAATAATTAATAAACTAATTGCTCGTATCCGCGTAAACAGCGGGCCGGGCAGCCCCGGGCCAAATTTAAATATTACCTTTATGCTCGTATTTGAGAAAAAAATAATCTCAAAATATATAATTCAGTTTACTAATACCGCCGTGGACCAGAAAAAAAATAAACAAGGTTCGCAGATATAAATACCTGGAATCAATCGTGCATAATACATGGGCTCAGAATATCATCACCCATATCTCAATGCTACATTACCAGAGTGAAATTATAGTCGTACTTACCACTGCAATTATATTAAGAGCAACGGATTATTACTTTGTCGTTAGGTGTGGGCGTTTCATTATGCGTGTGGATGTATTTTAGAACAGCGCGGTGACTTTATAAGTTAATTTTTTAATCATCTTTTAGAAATTGATTGTGCGCGTTTAGCAATCGAAAATTCGTTAAATAAGTAATTATATAGCAAAAAATTGTGAGTCCAGGCCGCATATTTCCTGCGTGAATTTTATGGTGCTATAGTTGGTATTATTTATTCGGTTATTTACTAATATCTATTGGTCCTTTGGTTAAAACTGTGAATAGACCATTACTGTACAATAGGGTATTGAAACCAATCTGACACACGGACTTGACTGTGGGCTTCATCAAATATTAATAAAATTCAAACCATAATGCTGAGGAAAACACAACTCGTCGTTTCGTTTCTGTACACTCGAGTCTTTTATCCGGATTCCAATATTCCAAGATTGAGGGTGCACGTTTTCATCACGGACGGACAAACACCGATGGAGCGTTAATTAATTGAATGTTCTCCGAATATGTAAGACGTATTAATACATGATCCCCGCAAGTCCTCCCCACCCTCCGAAACAGTTATCATCCGCGTGTAATCTCGGCTATTTTACATTTCAGGATAACGGCACCTTTTTTTTTGTCACGAATTCTAATGCGTGTCGGGTGTGCAACGCCGCGGGTCGTACGTCCCGTTCGGATACCGGAGAAAGTAGGAACGCGCAGTAGAACGAGGCGCGGTAGAAATTATAATTTTTCTTCTTTTCCTCCTTTACTTTTGCCTTGGGGCAGAAGGCATAATTTGGCATTTGAGATTTCAGGTGGGGGGGGGGTGGATGGACGAGAGCTAATGGCGACAGAGGGATATTAGCATGGGCAGAGCGAGGCATTTCACGCCCAACTGCCCTCCGGCCAGAAGATTCACCCGATGACGAAACCTCCGGCTTTCCGAGTCCCACCAATCCAAATGTCAGGCTGTTTATACCATCGACCGAGAAGAAATTTCCCCACCTGCAGCCTCCAATTCTCCATTTCTCTTTTCTACTCGATTTTATAGGCCAGTCCCAAGGATACTGTTCTACTTTGTCCCTAGCACAATTATGGAGAGTTTCCTTCGAGTTGGTCTTCTGGAGACTGGTTCTTAAAAATTAAGTTGGCGGGATCGATCTTACCGTTTGTCGGAGATACTTTAGATTCCGAGCAAATCATATGAGGGAAAACCTTAGTCCACTCGTTCGGAGAAAAAACCTTTCTGCGAATTATCTGAGCGTTGTAAATTGTCAACGCCTCGGGCACAAATAGCACTGCAATCTTGTGGCATCCTCTGGGTCCCCGCGCAGCACGGGTTCCCATTCTTCCTCTTGCCCGCAAGCGCACCCCGAGTGGTCCTAGGGGCCCAGCCTGTGTAGATGAGCATTGAGCGATCCTGTTACCAGGAACAACGTAGGACTGTTGAGAACTTTTGAATTAGTCTGTTCGCTGACTTTCAATTCGGGAATTATTTAACAGCCAATTGTTCCGAGTTGACCAAGAAAGGAATTCGATCTGTGTCCTTTTTTTTCAACCTCAAGTTCTCTTTTTCGCTTTTTCTCCTTCTTCTTTTATTTTTTCAATTTTTTTTTCAGTTTCTTTTAAATTGGCCCCGGGGGTTTTCTGTTGTGGAATTAAAGCGGTCGGAGCCTTAACTGGTGTCTTCTAACTGGTTTATAAACTGGCAGATGCCCGTAGGCGTGAATGGATATCAACTGCCTCCGCTCTTACCCGGAGTCAACTTTTCACAGGAGTCAACGTCCGATTGGGGCTCCTCTGGAGACGGGACGAAATCTCCGGTTCAGTTTTTTCACTCCCAACTCGAGTTCTCGGTTATACAATTTCGAAACTTCGAAAGATAACTGAATCCCTCCCTATTCTAAGACAGTTTTATTATCATTTACCGCGATATTTATTTCCTTTACATATTATGGAGAGGGTCGGATAAAGCATCTATAACAAATACATATATTTCAATTTTCGTCGAAGCGAAAGTTTTTGAATGTCATTTTCAGCATTAATAATTATTTTCCCCATAGAACTAACCGCAGTTACCAAAAGTCCACCACGTATGACAGGTTGTTCTACACAATTATGGGAGTCATATTTTTAGGCAGTATATTGGATACAGTAACTTCTAAATACGTTTTGTGTATTTTGCCTGTTTCATTTATTTATTGTTTCTTATTCAATAAACGGTATACATTTTACTATGGCGTTGAGCAAAGTAAATGTTCTTTATTTCATTAGTTGCCAAGGCACAAGGATTTGTGGCTGGAATACTGGAACTTATACTGGGGATATTTTAGAAATTGTGAAATCGGGGGAGAAAAATCTGCGGCTATTGAGACGGATGATTCGGCGCTTGCAGTACACTGTGGGGTGTGACTGCATCTACTGGGTTCCCGGTTTTTCCGATCGATTTTTTTTATATTATTCTCTCGGAGTAATGCTATTTTCACGGAGAAACCGGGAGGGGGGTTCCATCGGGGCGAAAATCGAAAGGAAATCGGTCGTGCTATGAATTTTATGAAACATAAAATAGAACCGGACTCGAGCCAACGACATTGCTCAGACTGGCGTCAAATGACCGCTTCAACGCCCTCGGTTTCTTGTCGTTTTCTGCAAGAGTTTCGGCTTAGTGGCGCAATGCTACCGACGATGGTGAAATGCCGAAACCGATCGTGCACTGGATTAAATCAGCGAGTAGAGCACAGCTAGAGTGATGATATTCCAAATCCTCGGGGACCCTCAAACGGGATACATTAAATTATAATTTCTCGACACACACAACATCGATAGAATCATACAATTTCACATCTAGAAATAAAACTCGTTAAGTCTCTCACAACATAAATATAAACTTCTTAAAATAATATGCAATTTTTATATGTTCTCAATTTTCGTTTTAGCTATTTGGACAGGAGTCGGGGATCAGGGGGTAAATTAACCAAAATGGGATGAATATTAAATCTCAATAAACATTAATAACATTGCATAACCTTCCTTTAGCCAATACCTATCTTAGCGAACAATGATTTTCCAAAAACAAAAACTGAACCACACAGACAGTATTCAAATTGTTTCGACATCACAAATTTTATCAAAAATCATCAAAAATTTATATCTTGTTCCTTATTTGTTTTATTTCGGTTTATTTTTCAGTCCTATTGTTTATTTTATTTTATATTTCTCATATTTATGAAAGTATCCTCTGTAGAAACGTATTCAATATTCTGTTTTTGAATTTAAATGTTTCTTTTTCTCCCTCTAAACTCTTGGGGGTAAATATAACGCGTTAACTATTATATCTGGATAACAGCAAAAAAAGTTCGTTTACTTTCTTTTTTATACGCGATCTGCTAACCTAAGGACAGTACAAACGCTCATGATCCCTACCTAAAAGCGTTCTGCTGACATTGTTTCCTTCAATTGTTTCTCCGGGAGTCTGAATATGTTTTCTCTCCGGATAGTAATACGATAAAGTTTGACAATCTCACGTCCACAACCCCCTCCCTCCCCCTATACCCTCCTCCCCCCGGGGCCATGAAACCAAGTGCCGTGTCCACTCGAGTTCACATCCTATCCAATATATAGAAATACGACCAGGGGGTGGGAGGTCGGTCGGCCGATAATGGGGGTCTGCGACACACAATCACCGAACCAACTCAGCCGTAAGTCGCGCCGCACGGGAAATCGAGAACCCGTACAAGCGTGAAGTTTTATATCTCGCGGATATTTCTCTCTCTCTCTCTCTCTCTCTCTCTCTCTCTCTCTCTCTCTCTCTCTCTCTCTCTCTCTCTCTCTCTCTCTCTCTCTCTCTCTCTCTCTCTCTCTCTCTCTCTCTCTCTCTCTCTCTCTCTCCTCCTCTCTCTCTCTCCCATCTTGGCCGCCCCCGGGCTCGGTCCACGGCAGATTTTCTATATACGTTATAAATACGGACGGGGGAAATTGGAACGGAATGGCAACGACGAATAGCCGGTCGATTTTCACCGACTGTGGGATTTTACTATTTTTCTTTTATCGGGCACAATTCCACGGCCGCTTGCACTTGGGAATATTCGCGACGAAAATTATGTGGTGTTATATTCTTAGAAAAACGTATTATCGCATCGGTCGTGCTGTTCGCGTTATATCGATTGTTGGCGTTACCTGTATAAAATTGTCAGCCGTACAACCTCGTATTTTTTCACTGAAAATAATACCGATCGTATAAATCGAGGGGGTACGATTTTGTGGCTGAAAATTTACTACAGAGTTATAGATTTTCGAGTGGGCGCGTTATTCGAAAATTAGTAATGCAGAAGTGTATTTTAACCCTGCTGTTAAATTAATTGAATGCCTCAGTATTTGTACTAGTTATATATTGTAATATAATTGTTGTGCCTATGGTAGGGTGAGGTTAATGTGTGGGCTGGGGCCGTTGTGTCGCTAGGCCCGTACTCAAGATCGGTCGTATTTTTAATGAAATGTATATCATAATTCTTCTACACTCACTGATGTTTGATAGTGATCTGGACAAGCATGTCCGGCTACTGCCGCACCCTACTCTCGCTTGGATAATACCATTTCAGTTCTCCATTGTCTACTAGGTCTGTATAAAAAAAAATTGTTCATTTAGAGCTGTACTAGCGTAAAATATTCATATCAAGTATCTTGTTCTTGGCAGTTTACAATGACTTAAAAATATACTTGTTTTTATCGCCTGGAGAATAAATAATGTCGCATAGAATTTCCGAGCCTTCGGAATCGGAATCGAACAATTCTGATTAATATGAAATTAGTTTTATTGAACATGTAGATGGAAAATACAGGTACGGTAAATTAATATATCCGAAGCGGATTATATTGCCGACCTTCTCCTTTTTTAAGATAGGGGTAAATTAATTTCACTAAATTTTTAATAACTAGGGCCTGCGTTCGCTGTCAAAGAGGTCCGAGAACCGTTTATTAAGTCTGAACCTGGTCGGGTATTTATCACACTAGCGTTGAAAACATTTTTAAGGATTGGGGGCCGAAAAGCGAGCGCTGGGGGCGGTGTATACTTTGGAAAAACCCCTTTCACGTGGCCGCATCATTAAAGTCAGAAATGAAGCACCGAATAAGGTACGGTACCGGGGACTCCGAAATTAATATTCCGCCCACGCGAGTTTAAATATTAGTACTTCCTGGCAATTAAACCCACTACACTTTTGACCCGCGGGGGAGTGCCTCGCGGTGCCTTCCGATGATTAATATTCCACTGAAATTTAACATTCAATAGTCATTAATGCAGAGAATTCGGTCTATAACAACCCCGTTTCATAATAATTCAAATCGGAGTAATAGAAAGGTTAGTCCACAATTTTACAAGGACCGGCCTCAGAATATTACCACTCTCCAAACACATTGTTTCCATTCAACTTGTTTACAGCATACAAGGTTTAGTATCTTTACGTCTTACTAATATTTAATAGTACTCTACTCGCTTACCGCATTTAGCTTCTTGCCATCGTCATTACATTGCTGACATACTGACGTACATTATCGTCCTGACATGTGCAGGAGGAGGATTTGTTTTTTTAAATGCAAATTCATACTGGAATTGCAAGGGCAGCCTAGCCATTTTTCTCGTCCTCTGATTGATACGATCGTGTAAATACTAAATAACGGCGTCATTCTTTAAAAGGGAGTTTGCACGAGAACGAGTCTCCCCCCCTGGGAAAGTGTCATCGTTCGTGATACACGATTGTTCCTGACAACCCTCGAGAAGTGACTCACCTCGGGGGGAATAATTAATAGATTGTATAAACTGCTATTCCGACTGACCTTATATTTCCGCTCGAAAGAAGAAAAAAAACAATATCCGTGAGTAGATTAGAGCCGGATTGCATCCTCCACGATCGTTTCTCCTGCAGCGTTTAAATTCCCGAGCGTACGAGCCTAAAATACATTTTCCGGAATATATATTTATAAATTTGCTTATATAAATTACAAGGATTAAATTTATGTTAAGAAACTGTTATTTCTATTTTCAAAAAATTATTGTGAGTTTTCGGTCCTGAAAATGGTTTCGGATTTGCCAATAGCCGATTGTAATACAGCAGAGTTACATAGCCATGTCGGTTGCCTATGAAGCATCCAGCCAGCATTATTATTATTTATATTACGCCTATTGCGCCTAATATTGGATACAGATCCCACTTCATTCTGATTTCGAGCAGTTGTGCAACACATTTTGACAAAGATGCGGTAACTTAAATCTATCACTTTGCGTCAATTCAGTTCGAGATCGGAAGGCCTCTCTGTTTCCATTCACCGACAATTTTCTGGACATTGACCGTAAAATATTAAAATTGCTGATCGTGCGATGAACCCAGGTTCGGCCCTAATCGTCTTCTAATAGGGCTGGGCAGCGCCTGTCAATTGTCCAACGTGGCCGGAGCGAAAAATAATTTTCAATTTTATGCGGGTACTTCATATATTCGCCCATTAGAAAGGAAATGTTTGAACCAAAACTTGACTCAGTCATAAATTTGTTATAATTAGTAACATAAAATTGTTGTCACAAATTGTATGTATATCAGTGCAGTACTTAAAAGTGCTCTTCACAGCTCTTTGAAAGATTTTAAATACCACCGTGCATATTTAATGGCCAACCGTAATACCGTACTTTTCTCGATGTTCTGTCTCCTCTCGCCGTTTCGGTCTTTTGCTAGACCGGTTTCCAGTCTGTCAGTTTGGTGTTGAGTCACCCTTGTACACGAGACGCTTGTGAGGCATCCTGTTTGGACGGCCACCCCACTTGTACCGTACAAGCCTACTAACTCACCACCATAATGACAGACACAGCTGTTGAAGAGACAAGATCTTTTTGCCCACAAGACTGGGAAACGTGACAAAACAATTTTTTTTTCAAATTTTATATTCCCAACAAGAGATTAAGGGGTATGAGAAAATAAGGGGCGTTAGAAACTGTTGGCTGCTACCGTGATGCGCGTCGGCAATGAGATCTCTCTTTTTCCGGATGAATAATTCATCGCCGTCTTAAGTACAGCACGCGATCCCCGGGAGGCCGTGAATCAGCCTTCCTTGGGGTCGGCGCAAATTAAAACCCCCGTTTTGAATATTCGTCGCCATTATTCACCGGCCTCGTTCCTTCTCTTCCTTTTAATCTCTTTCTCTTTTTAACACGTGTCCGGGCCGATTCGCCCTTTGAATAAATTTCAAATTGAAATGGGGTCACGACACTCGGCCCCCGCTCGGCTACAAATTCAGCTTCGGCCGTCTTCTTTTTGTATTCCTCTTTTTCGTCCGCTCTTCTTTCGCATTACCTCCCAGGTGTGGGATCTCGAGTGAGATAAACTTGAGTTTTTGCAAGTTAAATTTCGACGGCCGAGATAGACCCTCTGTGGGGGTAGAGAAAATGCGTGCGGTCCCGTTTCATTTCCACCTCCTCACAGTCCGGTATGGAAATTCACACCCTCTCTCGTCGTCCGGCCCATTTCATTGATGCCGGTTACAAATTTAATCGAAACAGATACAAATTATCACGCCAGCGTACAAAATAATTCGCACTGCTGTCGTTTATACAAATCGGGCAGGTTGAATAAATTATATAAATGCAAAAAACCTTTTTTGCTGTCTCCACTCGCTGTTTTGGTTGCTAGAGCGATTCCGTAAGTAAACTAGTGAGGCACTGATGGAAACTGATTTCATGCACAAGGGTGATGATATTCCAAACCCTCCCGTATATTCAAGAAATTTCTTGAATATTTCAAGCATTTTTATTTCATTGATCACAACCAGTATTACTAGACCAATTTTGTCTAGAATTTAATTGGCTTCGACTATTCCACATCTTCAGTTGCATACAGCAGATTACACATATATAATTGTGTTATTACCGTAAGTCATCTCTTACTTGACGCTACCCTGGCCTTTGCCGCAGTTTCAATCTCCCAGCACTTTGAAAGCGTAGAGGTTTTAAGAGCCAAGAAATTCCCTTCCCTGTTTGAGAAATTACTTCCGTTTAGTTCTATTTTAAAACGAGAGGTAACGGAATGCCGTAAGGTTAGTTTTTATTTGTTTTAAATTCTCTCTCCTGTTGAAATGTTTGCTCTGAATGGTGCCTGGCAACTCGTATTTTAAACATTAATTCTGATCTAATCTATTCCTCCTCATCGTGGGTTCATTCTTTGATTTCAACCTGCGAATCTTCGTTAGGGAAACTTTTCCTCGTTTCGAACATTAGCACCATGTGGAGGTGTCCGTGTTTTCCACATACACATACAGTCTTTTTGTTATGTTGATGGATCTAGTGCTCGTCCCTGGCAAACCCAAAAACTGTAACCAAGCCAATGCGGACGGTCAACATTCCACCGACTTTCTAGTAAATGTTGTTGTTCCGCGTTGTACACACTTGTCGCCACCGCCGCCGCCTGTTTGTCCGGTTGTATATTCCAAAACATTCCGGGCGCTGGAACGAGCCAGCAGTTCGTGAGAACAATGCCGGGACGCGTGTTCCGCGCGGAACACTGTTTGAGGGGAGGGGTCCCTAAACGGTATACTTGCACTCATCACTACGAAATGGTTATTATTGCTTAGTGCTTAGCGATTCGAGCGATGACTCTGTCGTATAGTTAAACAAAACAAACTGAGAAACCAAAAAGGAAATAGCTCGGGTAATACAAATGAAGTTTGGGCCGTGGCCTTCCCTCAGAACGGTTTTTTGGCATGCTCTCAATTTGGAAAGGAATTTAGATGATATGCCGGCTTGGACAAGACGATTCTCTTTTGGTTGTCAATTAGATTCACCGATATGACATTTTATTTAAGTACGAAAGCCGGAATTAACGGTGGAATTTCTTAAACACACGCTTAGATGTGTCTATGTTTGAAGGAACGTGTTAGCCCTTCCTTTCAAATTTCATTAACAATATCAATATTCTTCGACTCGATAAACGTATATTTAGTTAAACACAAACGTGATTGATGTTAGGTTGGTGTTAAAGGAAACTGAATTTTCTGTCGTCAATCCTGAAATGTTCTCTCTACTAATAGTTACTCCATATACGGGTGACCTGATTAATAATGATCTGACAATATACGATTTCTCGGCTTCTCAACATCTTCAGTTCAATTAATATATTTTTTAATTTGTGAGTGTTCCTCAAATTATTAAATAATATAATATCAAATGATATTTCGTGTTCCTGCGATAATATCAGAAAAACGTTATGATTTAGGGTCCGAATCTTTCGCTGAAGGCGCGTGTCGTGCTTACCAAAACATTTCGTGTAAAACCAAATGAAGGAATAGCATAAATTTTGTATTCTGAACTTGTTGAAACGCTGCCAGTTTATCCCGCACTGCGTTCGCACGAGCGTCTACTTTCTTAACGGTATAGGAGCCAGGGGGCGGCAGATTTGTGCTTTGTGATTGGCCCGAAGGCGGGGGGAAATCCGACATCACAAATGCCGCCCCGACTCCGATTTTCTCCGTTTCGGACCGACAGAAGAATTATTCCTGAGTCGACCGAGTCGATGGTTTTGTCCTTTCCCAAAAGGTGTAGATGGACGGAAGTCCATCATCGAAAGCCTTCGAAAGGAGGTTCACTGAAGAGAGCTGCTGGAGACACAAAGCATATTTCAGCCAATTCCGATTTCTCTCAGGGCAAAGAAATAACCGCTCCAATCAAATTCAGAGTTTCAGTTCGTAAATAATTTGAAGAAAATGTAACATTATGGACATTTATATTTATTATAGTTATTATTATACCGATTTGAAGACTATTGACGACATGAAATCCATAATTTATTGTAGACATTGACCTGACGAACATTCTTTTACTTAGGCTACTAAAGACTTAGGATCATGATAATTATAATAAACGTAGTGTTCAATTTAGTCTTAAAACTTTCCACATATCCGCTAATGTGTTTCACGTAACATACAATTTTCCGGAAGGATGTCTCTAATAAAGACCGGTTATAATAAAATACGATTTATACTTTAACGATTGAGAAAAATACAGTCATGATTTGAGTACATACGTGATCTCAGGTAACAAAAAAACGTATTCCAAGAAGCGTATGATAAATAATTATCTTATTGTTGCACCGGGAATAGCGACTAGACAGTTGAAACATTTTATTGTAAATTTCACGTCAAATTCAATTCGATAGTTGAAAATGCCAGAGCCGCGTCAATACGTTTCGCCGAATAATGTGCGTGCCCCGGGGGCCTCGGGCGCAATCCGTATTTAGCCCAAAAAGCACAACGGGGAACCGAAATATAATCGATGTTCCAATAAATTCGTATCTATCCCTCGGATCTCCCCGCGCTCAACTTTATAATTTTTCCTTTTAACCGTGCATCTTTCTATTTCCCGGCCGGGCATTAAAAGCGAGCAGCCGGGGATGTATAATTTCTGTTGGTTTCGGTGGAGCTGATTCGAGGGGCGGTGGGAGGGGGCGATGGGGTATAGCCCTAGGGGAAATAGCCAAAGTGAAATTACTGTAATAACAAAAAGGATCCGGTCTTTGTCTCCGCCGGGTGAGTTATGGAGCCGGCTCGTAAAACCGGTGCGGCGCTCATGACGCCGCCTAAATAGATTGTCCGTTCAGATTAAAACTCCCGGAGTTTTAAAACCGAGCCCCCCTCCGCGCTCCCGGAAAAGAAAAAGAAAATAATAATACCGATAGAAATCGGCACTACCGAATCTCTCCTGCGGACCCCGTAGTAAATTCTATGACAAACGATCGGTTGGGTAAATGGATAATGCGATGGCCGGACCCGAAATAATAAGCCACCGGTTGGATCTCTACCCCTCCCGCCCCCCTCCAGCGAATTAAATATAACTTTCTCCCTCGCTCCCTACTGCATTTCGCGTCTGGTTTCTTTTTTCTTCTCTTCCCCCCCGTTTTTTCATTTTCGATGATAGGCCGGGACGTTGAACGGCCGACGGGCGTAAAATATCACTGCGAAATAATACGCGCGTAACCCGGAGAAGCATGGAGCTTTGTCCCTTCTTTTTTTTGCCATTGCTCTTTCAAGACACTCACAACTCCGATCTCAAAGTACCCTTTTCCTTGTTATACACCTGCATATCTTACCGCTCTTTTTATTCTGAAGAAGGACTTTCAATTGTTACTGATAATTTTCTTTGTGATTTATAACCTAACGAATTTCCTACCGAACGGACTACGGAATTACCAGTCATTTTCCTCGTGTTATACACCGGAACCGTTTCACAAATTGATGCACAGCTTAAAACGACCCCATGTTCGAATGAATCATATTATAGTACGTTATACTACTATACGACTGCACCTCATTTATTTTTTTATGTCAGGGAACAAACTTTATAAGTATTTAGCGCTACTATTTTGTCATACAATTTTTATTTTATATTTTTTTATATACGGTTATTTTATATTTATGACCCCTATTATTTCAATGCTTATTGTCTCACAGTGTGGTTCTTATTCCAAGACTTATTCTGATAATGAAGTCTGATAACCTGCCATTTTTTATTCTACGTATTCGGCGATAATTGTAGAAATATAAGAAGCGATTTTATTTCCTACTTGGCTCTTGGAGAAGTTTAAAACTAGGACAGAAAGCTGAAGGAATAATTTATCTTTTCTATAAACGGAATGAGAACCCGAGATATGGAAATGTAGATCCATTACAGACTCCCCTCCCGGAGCTAGGTAGGTGGCCTATTTATTACAGCCGGTCCTGTTAGCTAGCGTACACGGTTCTAATAGGTGGTATGGAAAGAAAAGTGGCAAAGATAAGTAGATGAAAAATAAATAAGTAAATATTCGTCGAGAACCCAATAATTACTTTGCCAAGTGAGTATGCAATAACGTATATACCCGCTTTCTGAAATACCGGGTGTATATGCGCGGTATTATTATTTTTATATTTTGTTTATTTCAGAGTTTCTGATTAATCAATATTAGACGCTCTCTTCTCGGTTGTTCAGATTCATATTTCCGCCATCAATATGCGATATTTCCGTCGCTTCCACTTATCCATTACGCCCAGTAAGCCAATTAATTTTACGATATCTATTTATAATTTATTACTTCCCTGCAAGCGGCGTATATTTCGGGTAACGGCCGATTATTCTTCTTCCTAGGAACCTTTCTGGATTCAGCTCTGCGAATTTCTTGTTATCGAGAACAAAAATATAAGCCAGATTCGTTTTAAGTCTCTGATATCATTAAGTTCGAAGATTAATGAGTGTTCGGTACATTTTTCTTATAATGAGACGTAATTTTATATAATTAATATACAAATTCTGTTTTCGCGTGTTCTACTTACGTAGATATTCATTCGATGGCATTTTTATGTAAATGAATAATGTGCTTAGTGTACCGAAGGCCGATAATTGTGTTAATTAGAAAGCACAAAACTCATGCTGAAAATGGTTAAATTTCAGGGTTCACAATACATGATTTGCCACTAAAATATTCCTGTACCTAAATTATCGCTTAGTTTTAGGTTTCTCTATTAATTTTAACTCCGGTTACTCTGTAATTTATTAGCACATACGGTCGTATACAATCTAGTCCTGGCAGCTCGTTGATAAATGCAAAGGAGTCTCCTTGTACAGCCATTTCGCGATGACGCTGTCTATAAATAACAAGATAGTTCACGCAGTTTCGAAAACGCGTTTAATTGACCTTAAACGGCGTGGACACCGGGTCCTTTATCTTAATTGAGTATACAATTCTCGGGTCTAACCGAATTACCGAAAGCGGCGAGGGTATTCCGGTTGGGCGGAGGGTGGGAGGAGTCGGCATCGGTGAGGCTCGCTTGCGTCCGACCTCTATGCATAAATCATCCCTGTAATTGATACACCCGCCCCCTCTTCATCGCTTTTCCTCTCAAAAGGCTCACTTCGTTATTGACTACGCAAATTAGAAACAACCGGGTTTTCCGAACCCTTTGCGCACGCTTCAGACAATTCGCAGGAAGGGTTTTTCCAATCCACCATCTGCGGAAAAGTTTTCCCCCTACGTAAATGGACAACGCGAACTGCTCCACCTTGCGGGACGGGGATTGGGCGTTTTGATCGGGAAATGAGGAAAAGTGTCCCTAACGAGGAGTTAGCTCGGTTTTGACTTGGGGCGCCGCGGAAATATTCTAATATATTACGGCCGCCAGAAACCGGAAAAGTTCGGGAAGGTGGAAATGAATTAGGCTATATATATTTTTCCCGATAGAACGATAAAAGTTAGTACAAGCGGTTGGACAAAAATTTAAACTGTTTCTGTAATTTTCCCCGTTTCGCGTAGTTCTAGTGTTAAAATTAAATCGGTTTAAAGAATGTTTCCATTTCATTTTATTCCAATTTCGGTTTGTTTGCCTTCATTCGTTGGGGGTGTTTCACAGCCCGAAAGGGATTATAGGCAATCCCTGTCCGACGGTCGAAAACTGCAGCGCTTCGGGGAGTATTCTAATTTGTCGGTCCGCCAAACCGCGAACGCCGTTCCATCGGAGGGAAAAAAGTTAATTTAAGTCGGTTTTTTTCGGACGAAATAGACGATGGGACGGTGAGGGGGGAGGAGGGGGCGGTTAATTAAAATTAAGCGCGCTACAGGAAAATTGTTCATTCGGCGGTTCGGCCTCCGAGCAGCACGGCCGCGCTCGCTCTTGCCCCAGCCCCCCCGGGGCTAAACCAATGTAACCGATACAAATTAATTAGCATCCCCGACGTAATAATTAGTTCAAATAACGTCCTCTCTCGAACGCCCCTCCGGCATCGAACGAATACACGTGTCGGGCCCTTATTCATTCTGACTGTTCGCTGCGGTTCGTTTGGCCAAGTTGCCATCTAAAATCACTTACCTCGAAGTTAAGCGATAATTTATTTTCATTATTGGCTGTTTTACATGTTTTTCATACGCTTTATAAAAAACTTGTACACGAATTGGTACTGAGTTGAATGCGGTGCTACCGCTTTTCGGAACTCTTACCGGTTCCACCATCAGGGTCCGACTGAAGAATGGATCAACTTGGGGTCCTATATATCTCTAGAAAATTATTAAGCGTATTATTTAATCAAATGATGTATTTGTTCGACATTAAGCAGCTTTTTCCTATACTTTTAAATACAACGAAAGCGTTTACGAATATATTATTTCTCTTCTTTTATTTTTATTAAGGAATAGGAATTAAAAACTTATCTGATTCCAGGGTTCCGGTGTTTGAGGATTGAGGGAGAGACCGCCAGATTTATAAGGTAGGCCAAAGCTTTTTTTCAGTATGACTTTACGATGGGAAACCTGAGGCCTTCTGTAATTTAAAAAAGACAGTTCTACCCGTTAATGACGCAAACCTCATTTCTGTGTCATCAAAATTATTATATCGAAAACCTGGCATGACTCCAGTGAATTCATAAGTGCACGGGCCGGTTTTCATATAGTTCTTTCGCAATATGAATTATTAGCGTAGATCTGCCGCTAGTGGTCTCCTGGCAAAATAGTGGTGAAATATAGCAACCAGTCCGGGACTTTTAGAACGCAAACGGTAATTTAGAATCGGAACCTTTTTTCAACCGAACTTTCCCACAGCTAGTCCTTCAGGCATGGCGGGCCCCAGGTGTCCGACGATTTTTCCAAGGTGTCAATTAACGCCTCCGACTACCGCGGTTTATTTATTTCCTTTGCCGAACGTAAAATCGGCAGCGGGAAAATTGCCCGATGAATATTCAAAGCAGTATATTCAACTTGTGAAAATGAAGTAGCCTTCGCTGTGTAAAAATAAACCTCGATTCCCCCGTCCCTTCAAGATATTTATCGCGTTTGTTGTAACTTTATTTGAAGTTCATTTATTCAGTGTCATTTTTACACCCGCATATTTATGGGTTTCTGGTATTTATCAAGTTGTGTAAGGATGTAATTCTTTCTCTCATAAAGTAATAGTATATATATATATATATATATATATATATATATGCCTGCGACAACATTTTCCCATGTTTAATAGTAAGGATATTTCCTATAGTGTCTATAGGGTATTTAATACTGCAACATTGTGTGGGAAACTTTTGTTCCGCGAGGCTTCTTGCCATCTCAGGTGTTTAGATTCTTTTTTCTCAATATCAAGTGCTAAACCATTTTAGCCGAACTATCTGAGTTGCCATTAGTATTGTTTCAGTATATTTTAATCGTTACACACATTCAAACAATCGAAAACAAAGTCCAAGCCAGATCAAACCAATTCTTCCTCTAATCATCATCCCCTACAACGGCCAGTCGCCCGGATGCCCGGACTGTCATGAGTGAAACCTCAAATAGTGTGCAACACAAAAATCGCCCTTTTTATTTTCTCTATTGTATTCTTTATTGGTATTTGTACCATTCAACCAATGTGCGTCGAACTGGCCCCATGAATGGAGTACGGAGAAAATATATTAATATCTCAAACACCTAACTGTAGTACTAAATAAAACGAAGCCATGTGGGTGATCTCAACCTTTCGGTCTAGGATTGGGATTATCGTCGTGAGAGGGCTGGGTCGAGAGAGTACCGTCCCCTACCTCCGGCTGGATATCAAATATTTGTACTGGGAATGGCCGCCCCCCACCGCCCACCACGGATTAAAACGGAAGTCGCGGAGGATTAGAAAGGACGGCGGGGATATAAAGGGCAATAAGCAGGTTGGATATTGTTTTCACCGTTCCGCTTTGCTCGGCTACAATAAAAAGAGGGTGAACCGATGGGTTGTCGGGAGTTCGAGGGGGGGGGCGTTGGGGGTTGGCCATCTCAAATATTGATGAAGACCTTTTTCGCGGTCGGCCGGTTTCCCAATGTACACTTTATTACCCGATGAAAGGACAAAGGGCCGGCAAAAAGGGTCTCTCCTCTCCCGACCTGTCTACAGATGTAATAATGACCGTTCCCTCTAACCCAAAGGACATCTCACCTTGCCCCCACGCGATATTGCTTTCTCCCCGGCCCACGATAAATTTAGTACGTATATTTCTTTGTAATCCGACAATGATTTTTCTGAAAAACTGGGAATTTCCGAAATTGAATGATATTTATAGAATTATAACGGTAGTGGCCCACCAACTACGTTTTAATGTGCAGGTACAAACACTTTATTTTATTTAAATGTACAAGGGGCCTTTTACAACGAACATATAAGGCGTGTAATTCGGTCCGCTGGTCGTACTACAGTTACACAGATAGTGGGGACATTAATTTGTAAAATAACTATTGCCCAAATAAAAGTCCCCTGTAGATTATCCTAGAGGAAAATATATGTCTTACCAAAAAGCCTTGAGAGCTGGCATATGTAGAAATGTATATGTATTATACATAAAAAATAGTTTATAATAGTATAAAATAGTTATTTAAACATAGAAATAAAGTTTATTATAAATTATATCAGGGCCGCTGGTCTCGAACTATCTAGACGGAAGGCCTTACAATTTTCACTGATGAAACGCCAACAGTTCGTACCCCGGGCTTGAACTTAAATCAAGCAAAAGTTGAACATTGAGTTCTTTCGACTTTTATTTTGTAGTTTATGACTAGGTTGCGTATCGGAACGAAACTGAAAACTTCTTATTAATAAATAAGTTATTCGCGTGTATGCCCCCCCGAGGGGTTCGGAATAATTTGACTCGTGTGATTTTCTCTCTACCACCCCGCCCGATTGCCGTAACAACATATCTTGTTCCCAAACAGGTTTCCACTATCAACCGTCAGTTAATTAACCATTCAAAACGGCGGACTCACGGTTCATATCTTACTGACATGATATACATTGTTATATTCTAATTGGAGGCGCTATTTTCTTTCCATTTACTCTTTGTTTATAATATTCCTTGTGTTAAATGCATACTGTAAGATAGTTTTCAGTGTATAAAAATGTTTACAAGTTTATCTAAGCGAATATAATAACGTAACTATTCAGTGGAGAAACCCCGAGTACAGTGCTTAATTGGCCGCGTAATTAGTTTAAGGCATTGATCCCCCGTCAATGGGCCTTGTTCTCTACAGAACAACGTGGGTTCGGAATATCACAAAGTGCGCTATTATAGTGAAATGTTTGGCCCGCCTTTATCTATTATTATTTCACTGTTATTTAAAACAAGGTTTTACAAAATGTTCAGAAATATCGGCAATATTATTTTCAATATTACAAGTTTGCAGGCCTTACAGTACTTAAAAGCTGAGTGCGGTTCCAAATATTTTTAATGTCACTGCATTCAAACATTTCGGATTGCTGTAACATATTTTAACTGTATTTACGCTACCCACGAAAGGACGAAGCCCAGGATCTAATTCAACTTACTGTTTCCTTTTAATTTTGAATTGAGTCCGTTTTCCGTTGAAAACCAGTTCGCCCCGGACTTACAAATATTAGAACGGCCCACTGACCCCGGAGCCCTCCTTCCGAATTGGGGGAAAAGGCCTCAAAGAGGCGGAAGGCGGAAGACGTACCAAAAGGGGATGAGGAATAAGAAAAGGAGTAAATCGGGGTGTAACGAAGTTTTCGGTTTTAAAAGCGTTTTAATGGCGTTCGCCCATTCCGTCTGAAGCCGGCCACTCCAATATTTAACCGAAAGTCCTCGGCCTTCCTTATTGCCGACGTTTATGACGAATGGGCGGTTTTCCCCCCTTTGAGAGTAACAGGGCATAAATTAAATATTACGAAACCCCCGGAAACAATGGAATGGATGAATATAAAGGATGTCCGAATTTAATTTGGTGAAAACTCGAAAAATTCTCCTTTTGTTCTTCCTTTTAAGACGTAATAGAAATTATGTATGACTCATTTCGGTGTACTCTTTTATGTCTTCTAGTATTTCTGAATTTTTTTATAGACGAGTCGAATAATCTGGAGTATAGATTACATTGAATTAGAATATAGACAAGAATGTGTACTTTGGCATTGTTCTGTTTTTAATTCATAACAGTGTCACTAATCATCTGTTAGTACATATTTAGTATCAGGGACATATATTTCCCGTTTCCTTTTCTACACTGAGTCTATTTACATTGTTCATTATGTTTAGATCTCCACGTTGTCTATCTTTTTAGAATTACAGATTCAATTAATGTCTATTAGTTTTATGAAATATATGTTTAAAATTCATTAAAGTTCGTCAAGCTAACCGTAATATATTATATTTTAAGCTTAAGATTAAATTAATAGTGTTATTTTCATTATTATTGCTATTATTTTCTACTAATCTTCATTGCTAATGCAACAAGAGATACAGGATTTTATTATCCACTCCATTAGCTTGTTGGTATTTGCAAACAAACAATTTTCTGACCTTCGTTCACCCGTCTACGGTTTGATGGCAGAATTTATCTCACGCATTTTGGCCGAGCTGTTGTTAATCATCAAATGCAAGTGTAGAGAGCTTCAGAGTTTACAGAAACAATTGTTAATTAAGTAATTAACGAGTTCGCCGCTCCGAATCCCCCCCCCCCCAGGCAAGCCCGAATTTAACAAATCGGGAGAAGTTGTAATAATGTTATTATACGGATTGTGAAAGTCTGGAAGAGCGTTCAATACATTAAATTAAAATCATAAATAAGCATAAAGGTTTCCGTTCCTGAATTTTAATCATCACTAACTTTCGGTAGGATGGCCTAATATTGCGGGAAGGACCTCGGTTAGCAGTGGTTGATCCCTGTTAGCGATAATTAAATTAAAATCAAGTAAACATTTTATATCACAATTTTTACGTTATATGAAATGATAACATATTATTGTTAGTGAATACTCTTTAATTGTTTTCGCAATAACTACGGTGCCGTAAAAGATTCTGCTCAACATCAATGAAACATCTCATCTAAAGTTTTTTGTTTAAGCAACAAACTATCGTCTAAATTACCTTTCTGGTATAGAGGAAATCTCCCGTGGCATAGTTTCATGAAACTGTATTAAATCCTATTTTTCGATACTCAGAATTAAAAATATAAAAACCATTAGCTGTAGCTACAGAATAATGCTGACCAACATACCAGACTTTCGAGAAATTTCGTGTTCTGCCACAATTCGGTTCTGCGGCTAATGATGAATTGTTTGGCGTTACGCTCGCCTGATTTCGAATGGCTTTTGGGACTGCAGAGATCCGGGAACAAACGGCTTCGCCGGCGGATTATCAAGGATATATAACACCGAAGTTAGATTTCTAGGGCCAGCGATATCATGCTGTTCGGGCAAATCATGAAAAACTATAGAGATTGTAAACCCCATAATCGGCGACAATTGTACATAATAAATACTGATAAAACGCAATGATTTGATGAGCATATGACATCGATATAAGAGAAAGTAGTGAATTCAATTATACATATTGGATATCGAAATGGCGAGGTTCCCTCCGCCTCTACGTGATTCGGGAGAGGAAACTGAGGGCGGGAATGGGCCAATGAGTCAGTTCTGAGCGAGAGGTTGACGAGCCAGTCCCAGCAGCCAGTATTGAGAGCAGAACTCTCACAAATGTCGACCAGAATGGAGAATCAAGTGCAAAAAAAGTGAAAAAATGTAAATATTTTTCCAGGAAATGGAGCTGGAAGTGAGGAAACTAGTTGGCACAAATTTAGCTAAAAATTAAGAAAGAGAAATGTCGGGAGAGTTGCCGGCAGGGTAGTGCTATTTGGAAAACAGCATTAAATAGGCATACGCTGTAGCTTTCGATTATGTATTAAATAGAATGAAAAACATTGTCAAATGCAGAATGAGGGATGACATATTGCGTTAAAACTGAAAAGGAGGAGAAAGAGATTGAGGAGTGAGAGTGAGAGAGAATAAGGAAGGCGGGAAGAGGGAGAATAGCCCGAGGGGGTAGCGCTGGTAGGGGTAGAGCGCAGGCCGGCCACCAGTCGCCAGTCGCCCGCCGGCAGCCATCCAGTGTGGAGCACGCACAAGCCTCGCCTAGAGCAAAGCACACGCACCACAAACGCAAAGGCCGTTCGCCAGCCGCCGTCCGCCGTTCACCACAAGTCCGCATCCTCCCCAGCGGCGGCAACAGCCAAGAGAGTGACCCAGACCGGCGCCATTCTCCCCCACAGCCCCCGCCGTACCCTCGACCGCTATCCGCTACCGCCGGCTGTCACCCTGGAGGGCCCCTCACACAAAAGGTCGGTCCCTTATCTCCCAATCTAGCATGTGTACCGGAACAGAAACCGCTCGTCACACCATCCCAGAATGCACTACCGGCCTACGATAACATTGTCAACCACTTATGATGAGTTATTGTCAAAGCGAGGAATGTTCGGTTCACCGGGGAAGAGCAACGCACGTGTCTTCATTAGAGCTTCCTATGCCAAACTGATTCTAATAACTGTGCTCTATTACGTGATCCTAACCTTATTATTCTAACTGGCCGTAGTCTATTCTACATGCATTTTGACAGCAGCTCGACATCTCCAATAGAGTATTTTCTCTCCACTAATTTCTGCTTGACACTACTACTAATCCAGATAGTATATACCACATGTAACAGGAATGGTCTTCTTAACTGTGTTACTTTAAACATTAAGAGTTTAGTCTCATTTTAAGTACCGCCGGGAGACAGTATCTTCCCCCATTTCGGTGTGCCCTAGTTTGACATGTGTGCACAACACCTGGACGTAGATTTCCGATTGTGCAACAGAGCTATTTACTAGACCCTTCCATCGCTCAGAGCGGTTAATCCCCTGTGGGTATTGCGAAACTGCAAGTGGCCAATTTGGAAACAATGAGCGGACAAAGCGTTAAGCGTAGGTATCGTATTAATGCGGGGCCTCCTCATGGACTCGGCATTATCACTGATAACAGTTATCTTCTCGCTACTTAATATCTGATGATATAGATCGCGCCTGTTTCGACTTACAGGGTACAGTACTAATGTATGCCATCCCACATGGTGATTTTGCGATTGACAGTTAACTTGTGCACTGCAATGAATTATATACTCAGAAACTCGTTGAAACTATTTTAAACAGGCCATAACTATTTTTCGATTTCATTGTATTTCTTCTATTATTATTCTCTTAATGAGGCCGCTGCCATTTTATTTAGGCGGAATTGGCACTGTAAAAACATTACACTATCTTAATGAAAAATCCCCTTTCATTGGTATATAATATACCGATTTTCGTACGTACCCGATACCCAGATGTATAATGTGCCGTTCAGCCGTAAGGTACACCTTGATTTCTGGTAATATAATACTGTCCCGGAATAGAGAAAATTTTCTCCATTCACTAACATTGTCTGCCGATATGTCGGCAGATTTGTAACCTGTACGCGGAGTACCTATCTTGTAATTCCAGACAGCGTGCCTCCCCTCACAGGTAGCACCTGATTCCATGTTGCGTAACGCTTCTGATTCTGAATAACGTGAAAAATTTCATATTTTACGTGAAACTTTATATTTTCATGGATGCTTAAAGCTGGCCAGCAACGTCCTTCACGTAGAAACGTAGTATGGTCTTGATGGTATGCATATTACTGTTGTTCAGCATGACTTTTTATTAATCAAGAGTTTAAATATAGTATTTGAAAGTATTTAATGCAGGCGATAGGCATTAATCAATAACGATAAGGTTTATTAGTGTCACTATGTCTGACGTGGCCAACCGGCAGAGCACGTGACCACTCGGCCCGATCCTGTTTCCCGATAATTTTCTGTCTTTCTATCCGCCATCTTAGCCGATGCCTATCTCCTGAAAATTGGTTCACCTCTATATCACATATTCACGATCGATAACTCGCTGAGATTAAAACGGGAAAAAATCTTGAGTCGCGGCAGCGCACCGCCCCTCAGACCCAGAGACCTATATCTGGCGGCCTCCATTCGGCCGACGTTATCTTCGGTTTCCTCTGTAGCTGCACGCATTTCCCAGTTGTCGGCGGATACGTATGATTAAAAGAAAAAAAGGGTATAATCTTTTCGATACAGCGAACGCTCTACTTTTCACGGTTGTAACCCACTTTTTTTGTAGCCAATCGCGTAGTCAGTCCTGTCCGGCCTTGCCTAGACATAACCCGCTACATTTGCATAGATTTCTATTTTTTCTTAATTTCGCTAAAACACCATTCAATTAATGCATAAGTTTTGCAACAATATTCCCATAGTGTGTTTTAAGACGGTGGACGAGGAGCGGACTTCACTCACTGTGGCACGACAGATTCCTGAATCTGAAAGTAATTAGCATTGTGACACCGCACCGGTAAAGAGCACCTCTTTCTAATTGCTAAGGAATGTCCGATCGTCTGTCCTGGATATCATCCAGTTGCTATACATGTAGTTTGTTAGCGTTTAATACATAGAGTTACCGATGTCTCCCTGGCGCAATAGAATCACAAAGTAACCGTGTAAGGGCACAACACGGGGGCGGCTGGTCGCCCGTCGGACCTTAACCGGTGCCAGAAATATGGCGGCGGTAGAGCGGTGAACACATACGGACTGGGCTACAGAGAATGTCGCCGCGAAACGGAACTTGTTTTCTAGGTAGAGAGAGGCGGTGGACTGAGCCGGTATGCGGTCGGTGGGAAGAGCGTGTAGGATAAGGAGGACTCTATATATAGTGCGGGGGGCCCCCGGGGCCATGTTGAATAGCGGCCTCGGCGGCGGGCCCTCGGGCCGTCCCACGCCCCACCGGGTCCTGTCAACTCCCAGCCCTCGGGGCCCACTAGACTCTCCCTCTCTCGCTCCTTCTCCAGCTATCTCCCTATCTCCCTCTCGCTCTGCGGCCCGCACTACGCCATCTGCTCGCCGCCTCTGCATCGGGGCGAGAGAGAGAGAGAGAGAGAGAGAGAGAGAGAGAGAGAGAGAGAGAGAGAGAGAGAGAGAGAGAGAGAGAGAGAGAGAGAGAGAGAGAGAGAGAGAGAGAGAGAGAGAGAGATCGCTTATCTTTAAATTGGATACACACACAGACACTCACACACGGCGGAGCCGAGACCTTATTACGATTCCCCCGGTTTTACCCCGGGGGGCGCAAATTGCGCGCTCCGGTTTAAACTTTAATTCGTCCTGGGGCAACACCCCGCCTCCGCCCCGTTCGCTTATTATTGGAAGGCCCCGGGGCATCGGCCCGATCGAGGAATGCGCTCTCTTGGAAACGATCGCTTTATCTGGTTCGGACCCGGATCCTGGAAGGAGGGGGGGGGGTAAAAATATTTGAATTATCGGGAGAGGTCTTGTTGAAGAAAAGAATTACGCCGCCCCCCTAGGTAGGGCCTCTAGTACTCCCGTCACCACATAACGTTCACGCTTGATAACCGGAACGAGTACCTACGCCACCGACGTCGCGTGACTATGTTCCCAACTTCATGGGTACATGGGTATATTGTCACTGACTTTTTTGAGATCTCCTGAAGACCAATTCGGATTTAAAATGAATAGACTCCCCGATCAAATGCTCCTTGTCCCATATATATAAAACTATACATGGATGCCCAGGATCCTGCTTGCACTGTTACTTACACGACACACTTAGACAACCCCCGCAGTACAAATGAAATAAGTGACAGTGTAAGCAAGATGCACCACAAGCGTCTAACGTGCCAAAGTGGCCCACACTAATACTGAGACCAAACCAACGAGAGGAGGCATAAGAACACGAAATTTACGGTATATTTAATCACTAAATATTTTCTTGATTTCCATTTATACATTTTATTATATTCACTGTCCACACTGTTTTAGATTTTATTTTCGCCGCATTCTGAGTCTAATATTCTGAAAATAGCGCGCTGTCCCCTCGCTCCTGACAGTGCTCGGTTCAGCGAGAGCCGTTGGTCTCTAAATCAGGGCTCGGCCGAGAGGGCTAATAATCGGAGAACACGTATGTAAATTGACGGATTAAAATTTCAATGCGGGGGGCGGGTGTTAAAGCGTAACTCGGTGGGGCCCCGGCAGTAGCTAATTGTGGCCTAATGGCATTAGAGCCACTAGGTACCGGCCCCACCTGTTAGGTCCTCCTTCTCCGTCCTCCCTGTTTCACTGGTAATCAGTCAACACGGAAAATCACTGTCCTTATACGAAAGTATTAACCCTGTACATCGCTGGAAAGTAGAAATTTAACGATCATCACGGACCACCAAGTATATCTTAAATCGATAGTAGAATAATACAGTTATAATAATTATAATTATTGTTGTCTCCATTTTTTCTATATTGCAAAAAAGTAAAAAAGTCAGGTTGGCAAGCGATACAACTGGTGTTGTCGACATTTTTAATAATCACGTAATAATAAAATCAATTTATTTATGTCAAAATGAACTTTAAAATGTGTGTATTTGGGTTTTCTAAGTATACCGAATACTGAATTTTTAATAAATTCTGCCTACTCTGAGACTTTTATATTTTAACAGAAAGCAATAGATAACGGTTCTATCCACTAAAGAGCGGATAAGTGTAAGGAAGGGTAGTGGTAATTATCCAGGCATATGCAGTAATAGAGCGGTATATTTCTTTAGTTTGCTGCCCCCACCCCTCCCCTGTTCTACTAATGCGTCGGCCTCTACGGTCCGCTTTATGGTCCAAGCCCGCTCCCGCGCTTCCTAATCGCATCCTCTATCGCTGCATCGCCTGACCCCATCATCCTCACAATAGACTCCGTCCCTCCACTCCAGGGTACTTAGGTGCGATTAGGGCACTGCATTTTCCGTAGTGTAGGGGAGAATTCAGACGGTAATTTAAAGGCGTAAAATGTTACGGTTTGTATAAAACATAGGCTGTATTCTGGTATATGGGCATCGGCATGTACTGGCGTAGATCTCTGCTATTCACCATACTCGGTCCTACTGTTGGTAATGCATTTTAATGTGTAAAATTTCTGTTCAAATTTAAATTACAATAGGTTGCTTGTCCCGAACAAAATTTCGACTATCCCACTATGTACTGTGTGGGACTCGGCCTAATCGTATGAAACGAGTGAAAGGAATTGAGTACGGATTTTCGAGTTGACGCATATGGGAATGGCATGAGACAATGTGTGTTTACTTGATGGAGATAATCCAGAACTTTCCGCCGCGTGTATTATAACGGACCTTTCTTAGGCCCTCGCGTCGTGGCCATTTACGGCCAGACCGAGTTCAAAAAGTCAAGTGCCCAAATCGGGGACATAATGGCGGATAATTTCGGGGAAAAAAATAAAACAGCGAGGTGTCTTAATGTCATAACACCTGGTGGGGACTCGGGGACAGTCGGCGGTGTGTACAGAGGGGTCGACGGCCTGAGCGGCATTCGAAGTCGAAAAAGTGAGCACAGAGAAAATCTCCCCCCGGGGGTAGCGATGGGCGAGGGGGGTGGGGTTAACAACAAGAACACAACAACAGAGATATCGGTGCGGCTTGAGCGGCGGTCGGGCCGGAGCCGGAGGGCTGCTCGCAGGTACGCGCACGGTAGGGCCTCCGGCGACCCGCAGAGAAAACAACCGCAGACAGTGAGAGAGAGAGAGAGAGAGAGAGAGGGAGGGGTGGGGGAGGGAGGGAGAGAGAGAGAGGGGCCCCGATAAACAACTTTATGAATTACGACAAAGTTTCAGAGAACGAGAGGGCAGAGTGAGGGGAGGCGCGTGTGTGTGTGTGCGCGCGCCCGTGTGCGAGAGAATGTGAGGGAGATAGTCGCACAGATTTTGATAGAGCCCCCCCGGGGGTAGCGGCCCCATGCCGCGGTCTATCTGTTGGTTACCGACAGTGTTTTATTGTGAGGTATGTGTGCCCTGCTACACTGTACTCTGCCCCTCCCTCTCTCTCTCTCTCTCTCTCTCTCTCCTCCCTCCCTCCCGCCGACACCCCTCGCCCGAACGCCAATCAAAAAGGCCTATTTTAGGCGCCCGAGGTGGGTCGTGCAGAATTGTATCAGCCCCGACATTGGGCCCGGGGGCTAGGCGACCCATTGTACAGCAGTAAAAGATTAATGGAGGTTTACGGTGACAGACAATAACACAACAAGACACATTTTTGTTTGTGCGATAATTTCAATGAATATACGGCACCAGGGGTGGACTACTTTGAGATTTTTCTAAATTTACTGTAACAGCGTTCTATAAGTCACAATTAGTACGTTTGTAAAAATAGTCGAATCAACAAAATCTTGCGTGTCAAGTGATTTTTGGGCATACACTGATCCACGGTCAGTCATCACCAGTAGTGAAAACGTATGTAGACTTACTGGTGGCCTCCCCTTCGTAAATTTCGCGTTGGGGGTCGGCCGTGCGCAGCGATATATAATGCCTCCGAGCAATTGCCCAACTACGAGGGTCCCGTCATGGCGCGATGACGCCGATGGCCCGGGGCAAAACGAACCGATCTCGGAGTACATCCATTAATATGAGGAGAAACGGGTTCATACAACAAAATAAAATTCAAAAAAATCTACTGACCTATGATTCAGCACTCGTTTGACGCAGTATAATAAGAGAAAATACTAAATTCTTAATTTCCAATTAGTTCCTTATGCATGTTTAGCATCTAAAATTAAAACCTGTCTTTCCTTCAAGATCAGTTTGTTTATTTTTGCACTAGTCATCGCTGTAGCTGTAGTAATGATTACTATAAAAGAGGGAAAATTAAGTCTTCTTTCAAAATACTCATAACGAACGGTTATGTATAAATTAAAGTCAGTTTTCTAATTATTTTTTCCTCTTGTTTTAATTATTGGGAACTGGTTAAAAGTTTTTTATTTGTTGCTCTCGTACTGTCTGAATGTATAGAAACGATTTTATATATATCAGGTATCTAAAGGGCAACCGTTGGCGGTATACAATTGAATGACCAATTGCGCAATTTAAACTCCTTTTCTGAGTGATTTTTGTGAGTCCATATCGTTAAGTCGATATAGTTTCTGTAGGTTGTAAATTCAATTTAGTTTTTTAATTTTTTTCCTCTTGGATTGGCAACCAGCGCAAGGTGCAGTTGGTTTTTTCAGTCGGCATCGAAAGTTTTTCAATTGGCAGCGAAAATGTTGGCCCTATGGGGTACGGTTTGATATCTATCGGGCATCTAAAAGGGCGAGACCGAGCGAGGGCCAACGTTGGCGGAGTTGTACACCTGCGTGTATGTTTTGCACGGCCGATGAGGGAAGGACAATGGGTGTGTACTCGCGGGGTAGTTTATGGACGGTGCCGCCTCCCTCCCCCTACCGTGACCGTAAATATGGTGTCCGCCGTTCTGGCGGAGTGTTTGTGCTGGTCGGGGGCAGGTCGGTGTTGATTCGGCGGGTCCGCTTTTGAGAGGGGACCCCGCCCCGGCGCATTAATGATTCGGGGCCCCGCCGACTCCCAATGTTTTGCCGTCGAGAAAACCCCGGGCCCTGGCCGGTCCCCAAATAGCGCTTGTTTGGGCCCAACAGCACTGTTTCTGTTTGTTGTTTGCACCCGGTCCGACAGCTTCCACTCTGGAGAGCGCCAGGATGTATATTTAGGATATGTAGCGATACGGTTACAATGATTTCGTGTGTTTCTGTCTCCTCTCGCTGGTTTGGTCTTTTGCCAGACCGGTTTCGGCTGCTCGCCATCTTCAGTAGCGGTGTTAGTCACTTTTGGCACTTTGGTTGGTTTTTGGGCATCCTTACTGCATTGTCACTGTCACTTGTACTGTGGTGGTTGTCTTGTTAGTCGTGTGTATATATGTGTGTCTTTTTATTGTATTTTTGGGGGGTTTTGTTTGAGTTGAGAGGGGCGGTGTGATTTTTGTAAATCGGCTTAAGTCTTTGTCTGGTTGCAGGTCAAAAATGGGGGGGGCGGTTGGGGTGAGGTCCTTTAGTAGGATTAGCGGGGCGAATATAAAGTTTTTTTTTATTATTAACAAATAAATAAAATATTCTTGTACTTATGTGCTTATTAGTGATTATCAGCGGTAAGAATGTCTGCGAAGAATGTTTTGCGAAAGAGACCTTACCTAGACCTGTGATCAAGAGACACGATCTACTACTTGTAATATAAGTTTTATATTTTGATACAGTTCTTAGTAAACACCCGAGGCAGGAGGATAAAGTTTCGCCTTTATGCATTTAATAAATAAAATTAAATAAAAAAATATTTTTAGAACGAAATACATTTATTAATTATTACATTAAAAAAGTCACACTTCCAACACACATAGTACCTATACCTTACTAGGGCGTGATATATAAACGCCTCGTTTCACCCTTGTCCTAGCTCTAGGATAATAACGACCTGACGTTTTAATGTTACTTCGTGATAAATTAATATAGTGTTCAAGTAACAAAAAACATAATTGAATTACATAATAATACTCACAGTACCACTATTTCATTGCCATATTATGCATCGGTTCTGGGTTTCAAGTTGCACATACCTACTAACTCCTCTGTAATTTCTACCCTGCCAATATATATAGTTGTGAGTGCGTAAATTGAATATTGTACTAATTTATTGTTTCTATTTTTCAGGTAAGTGCTAATGCCCCTATGGAGATAGACGTTACTACCTACCTGTCGCACTGACACAGTATGTACACGTTTCTATTTCTCTTAACGATTATTTTTGAGACCTCAAAACTTGAATGAGCCGCGGTCGAAGGAACGAACCGACTTTTGAAACAAACGGAAGGTGGGGGTGTGTTTATTCGGAAGCCATAACTCTTTGGAAAGTTTAGTAGCTGTGTTGGGGAGGTGAAAATAAAACTATCGGGGAGCGGTATAAATACGGGAGCCCGCGAGATAGGCCCTCCCCGAGAGGCGTCCCCCGCCATAAATTACCCTCGTCCATTAACATTCGATTGGAGATAGCCGCGATGGGGGGGGGGTGTGGGGGGACGGGCTTGTAATTAGAGAACTGGCTGCGGTACAGGTAGTGGGAACTCTGTATTGAAAACATAATTGCCCGCCGGACTCCGCGATATAATTAAAACATAATTCAGACGGGACCGCAGCGCCAGAGGAGGGGGGCGGCCAAATAGATAAACAACTTGTTTTAAAGGCGTAACTCAGTTATAGTAAGTAGTGATTATAGTAGTATTACAGTGATAGCATGAAAATTCTATATCGTGGCGAGGACTTGACCTCAACACCTAGTGGAATGGAACTAGTTGGCATATGTGTTTATAGTTTTCACAAGTCCTTGACTGTTTTGATTATTTTAATCGACCTTATAATTTTATATAAAGCGCCATTAATATTTTCGTGGGAATTAACTAATTTTCAAGCATCTACATAAAATACGCCCTCGCGTTTGTGTAAAAAAACTAACTCTCAAAAAATCTTGTTTTTATATTAATTATTAAATCCATGGCCCATAATATCTGGTTACGTGTGCTGAAGTGATTCCGCATCTCCGCTTAACTCCCTTAGGTCAAAAGCTACCTTACATAGGGGTAGCTTTGTGCGTTCCATCGGTTTGTAGTATATAGAAAAAGCCCGTCTCCTACGAAAATTATTATCATTTTACATCTATTCTTTTTATTACTATTGTTTTTTTTTGGTCGCTTTTTTATAGCACATTTTATTACTATTGATAAGGCCAATTATATTATTCTAATATAATGCTAAATTATGTAATATTATATACTTGATAAAATAATTATTTCAACCATATTATAATGCTCAAGCTATCGGTGTATGTTTTGAAAAGTCTAATAAATGCCATGAAAAATATTAAAACAAACAATTAATAAATGAAATAGCGAAATAAACGTTTGTAGGCTAACAAACGATCCATTATACTTTGGGTACCAGTCCTTTTGCAATGTGCGTGCGTATATGTACATACACAGATATCCATAAATATATGTATATATATATATATATATATATATATATATATATATATATATATATATATATATTCCAAGGGAGAGATGGAGAGAGAAGAGAGTAAGAGGGGAGTAAGGGAGGAAAATTTTGTGAGGAAGCGCCCGGGGCCCACTACAAATACCCGTTGTGAAAGGGGCGAGGGGGTTGGTGGGAGGGGGCGGATGTTGGCCCGGGGCTAGCGGGGCCCCCAGGGGCACTGGGGCAATTTGGGGCCCGTCCCGCCCCCGGGGCACCGCCCCCGCCCCCGCCCCGCCCCGGGGCCACCAGCTATAGTTAATTAAAGCTCTCTCCAGCTGCCCCCCCCCATCTCTCACTCTCATCTCTCTCGAGTTTTACCTTCTCTCTCGCCAGTTTCTCTCCCACTGCTCTTGGTCTCGGCCGTCATCTTTCATTTTAAATTAGTCAGAGAGGTATTGCCGCGGGAGGGGTGGAGGTGAAGAACTTGGGTTCAATTAAACCCGGTGTGTATGAGGGTAGCCATGTCCATTATTATGTGTTTTAACTCGCGGTACTCGGAAGTAAATTTGTACCCGATGTAGTCCGCTATGAAAACAATTGGGGGGTGGTTTTGTGGGATAGGAGGAGTGTAGGGTTGATGTACCTATATTGTTTCTCAGTCAGTTTACTTTAAATTCCCCTTCTCGTGTTTTGGTTTCGAAGAAGGGTCCTTTCTCTAATGCTTTGAGGATTTTATACTTTGAATATTAATGCACTCGCCTCGTTATTGATAGTGTACGCTGCATTAGTTGAGGTATTTTAGCAACACCATATTGATGGTGTTTCGCATAGACTGGTTAGAATATCAACGCAATTTTTATTAATTGCATAATTTATTATGGGGAACGCCCATTCCCTTAATTGGCTGGCTTTTCACAATTTTCAGTAATATCTCTTGAATCTGTATGTATTTTCTTGATTGATCTGTTTGGTGATTTTCAGTAGTTTTACAACTCACTGCGACCGATCTGTGACAGGTTATTGGGTCTGCCCTTATCTAAGAATAGGGTTAGATCACTTGCGTCACACAATTGAGTTACTTATATATATATATATATATATATATATATATATATATATATATATACGGTTTGATTTATATCGCAGGATGTATATTTCGTATTAATTCTAATTTCGGTAGGTCCTTATTGACTTTCGTAGGCGGGCGTACCTTGCTTTACAACCGTAATGAGGCATCCGCGTACGGTCACATTTGGACGGTGTTTAACGGTGCGGACTATCGCCTCCTGCCTGTTTACGCTGTTGGTTATAGCCAGTTATTTGTATGGAGAGCCAAGCAGGGGACAAAGCTGTTGGGGATGGTGGCCAGCGACACTAGCCCCGGGCGCCAGCGTCTCACTTACAGCTGTTCAGTTTACTGTTACTGTCTCCGCCTCCTGGAGGTTTTTCCAGGTCCCGACTACTCTCTAAAACCCAGTAAAATAAGAAACAAATTTGCACATATCAAAAATTCGAGTCGGGTGTTGATGGAAAATTAAAGAAGAATACATACTTACACGCGTGATCTACGTATAGAATAGAAATGAGTAGGTGTTAAACAATATTATATTTAAATCCTAAACTGACTAATCACTAGACCTAAAATGATTTTGACAATTCTCCTGTACATAATACAATATTAATCAAGTTTTATTTATTAATGGAGTTCGTGTAATTATTCTCCTATGTTGTATTAGCGTTTCTCAAAAATGGAAATAGAAATTGATTATTTAACTTAAATTAGATTTCCAGTTGTTCTTGGTTTGTTCATTCAGTTGGAAATATCTATCAACCACTTCCTGTGTGAATTTATTTCAATTCAATTACCTTAATGAAGAACCAATGTTTGTACTCATTTAGCGTGCTTTCGCTTGTTTCCGCACTGCCCACGGATTAAAGCGTTATTTATAGAGTTTCACAGGGGGGAAATCCTACCGGCTTTTCCTCTTTTACTCGACGCCGAAGTAAGCCCCGATTTCCCGCGAATCGTCTCCTACGAACTGATAGGGAGGGTTTGCTCGCCTAAATCCCGGGGGTTAACCCGCACGCGAGGTGTCATAGTACATTCCCTTTTCTCCCAAATACCTCTCGTTAAAATTAACAAAAATCTCTCGTTTAATATCACAGTTCTATCGTCTAAAATTCCCTTTTATCTTCCCGTATACAAGTTGTGAATCGATTAAGAAAGAATTTAATTTATATGGTAGTTTTTGTCTTCTAGTACCACTGCTGCTGTGCTTACATGTTTGTTTTTGGGCGTTTACTAAGTTTCGTAATTTCTCTAGTCTCCCTGGTTTTTTTGTTTGTTAAAATATGATTTCCTCTATTTTTAATGTCCAGGGAGGCATTCTTGCAGTTGTAAGTTGTAAGTAAACTATTTGCGTAGCTTATTAAAAAATTATAAGTTGTACAGATATTAGGTCCACTTTTCTAGATAATTGTCGAAAAAACGTTTGCAACACCGCTTCGAGAAATCAGAAAATGAGTAACATTTTATTGAAACGTGGTGTCATTAAACGGCAACACGAGTTATGTGCTTTAAGCCCGTGTTTATAACCAACTTGGTGCGCTAATTGCATTGGGACTTGGGAAGGCTGTTAGGGGGATTTCAACCCCCGCCGAATGAGCTACTCTTATTTGCCCTAACCCGGCTGTGTAATTACAACCCCAAATATCTGTCTCCAACTTGTTTTAGCAGTTTTTTTCAAACACGGATAAACATAAATATGGAATTCCTCTGGAGGAATTTGGCTCCCTAATGCAGAAAAATAGATATGCTTAGAATATAATATATATTAGAACTCGCTTAATTCGGTAACGGCTGAAATTCAACTAATCTGATTTTTATTAAAATTTAATAAAATATTTACTGTTATATTTTGAAATGGAAATAATATATATGCTCTACAGACCTATCAGAATGGTGCTTTATACCATATTACTCGGATATAAATTATTATATCAAAGTGTGTACATCATAAAATGTAAGCTCAGTATACAGGCATTTCTAATGATCAGTCTCATAGAAAAAAATAGTCCAAGTCAACCGGATAATATACTCATGAGTTAACTGTACTGGGTTCTATTTACCAATTAAAATACAATTTGGTACTTAGTCATCATAAATATGCCACTATTATCTTTTTTCTCCGCGTGTTTAGCGCAATAAATTAAAGTGATTAAGTTATTGCGCACGGGCACTCCCCCTCCAGATAATCTCTGTTTGCTGTGGCAAAGCCTTCCGGGCATGCAGTACGCGCCATGAGTATTGCAACAATCATTTTCGAGATCTCAGTAATTTAAATAGTAAATGAATTTATTTAGAGCGATGTTAAAATTGAATTTTGTGGAGATCACGTATGGGGAGGGTCGGGGATGAAATTCGTCCCGCTGGTATTTTATAACAGGTCCCCGAGGGGAGGTTTAATTTGACGCTGTTTCAGGAAACAATTTAAAATTTCACATTAATTTAATCGCCGGAGTCGAACATCTAATTTCGTTGTTCATTCAGTATTTGCCCTACCGAAAATATCTGGTCTACCATTCTATTAAGTTAACGAAGGTACGGGTTGAATAGAACATTTAACAAAAAAAAATTTGGATTGTGTAAATGAAAAATTATTTCATAGCTAAATTATTCATAGTTAAATTTCTCGGGAAGCACCTATCCTGAGCATCCTGCTTCTTGGGTTGTCGCGATGAAATGGGTAGTTCGTTCTTTATGTGCCTTCGAATGCTCGGGTCGGACTGATTATTTTTTCTCTGCATTTATAAAATTGAAAATCGAAAGCCGGGCATTTGGGATGTAATTTATATTGGGGGGGGGCGCTGTGCTTGGCGACCGATTGGTGTTTTATACCTGCGATTTCCGTTTGTAGGCATCTCCAAATTGATGGGCCTCCAAGGCCCGCTCCCGGCCCTTCCTTTTTATTTCCACGTCGGTCGTTTCCAGCTGAAAATAGAACAAAAATATAAACGAGTTGTAATCGAGAAAATTCTCGGGAATGTCTTATTGGTTACACGGCGATAATTATAGAGCCGGCCTCCTCCTATTATACGGACTTTGCTTTCGCCGCCATTAAAGTTAATTTTATGCCGAGAGGGCATACCCAGGGGGCCGGAAATTACGGAGGAAACCGTCGCAAATTATGATTGTCGCGGACGCGTAGCGTTGACGTGTCCCTTAGATTTTATTACTTTTTCCTGCATTTATTCATAACATAACCACAATGGTAATATTATCAGTGTTATACGTTCCCACCCCTTTTATCGGTCTAGAAATCATATCGGTTTCGGCTTGTAACCGTCTGTGTCAAATTTGAGCCATCAATTAAGCGGATGATGGGCCTATTAGCGATGTGCCTAAATCTCATTATTTAAGGAGATTTGGGCTATATTTTAAAATGTGCCAAAAATGTTCGCTGCATTAGCAATGTAAAACTAGCGGAGAATATTTAAAACTATAAGTGAGAGATTAAAAATATATTATTGAAATTCTCCCTTGCGGTCTATTTGTTGTATTTTAGAATTTGTTTGATTCGCTTTTGATGCCCGCGTTTTATAATCTGCTTAATATTTACGATATAAAGCGTTTCGAATCGTTCTCCAACCAGAGTTTGTATAGTTAAAAATATATGAGAAATGTTACGGCGTTGAAATTGGTTGTTGTATAGAGCTTGTAACGTGCCGCCCCCCCGCTGGCCAAACTCAGTCCGGTGCCAGACCCTCTTCAGAAATCAACACGGAATATATATCTATATATACATCATCGGGTACCGGGAATAAAATATTGAAAAGAAAGAAAAGAAACTCAAAAGAAATTATTCCCCTCCCGTTGTGTTAATGGCCGCCTTAAATCAAGGAACTTACGTGACCACCGAAATATTTCTACCCGACTTCTCCAGTCAGAAAAACGGAGATTTCATGTGCGTGGAATAAATTAGTGCCGCCGGCTTTCTTTATTATTATTGTTTACCCCTTACCGTATAAGGAGAGCCCTAAAAGCGGCCTCCCGTTTAGAACGGAGTTTTCCCTCCAAATCTTCTCTATCATCGTTAAATGTAAGTTACTGTGATTGTGCGATAGTGTGTAATTGTGTAAAACTCCTGCTCGTGCTAATGTTTACGCGGTTCGTGCAGTTGTACCAGTGCGCTTTCGCAATTCGCCAGAAATGGATAACCCGCCCGTGGAGTTGGTACGCTTCGTAAATTCTACGGTACAGAAATTTATGCCTTTCCATGAATCGTGTAGGAGAAATATACTTATAACGGAATGTTCCTACGTTCATGAATTGCCGGTGATGTTTGTTCTTGGAAACTTTTGTGAAATTCGTGTCATGTGTAAGATTTAGAGGATAATTTTTGTTTATTTGTGATAGTTTATGAATTGGCCGTGAAACACACATACTTAACTAATTACATAGCTTACAAAAAGTACTACGGAATTGGAAGGAAATACTGATTTTTAGTCATTGTCAAAAAAATACTGTTTGCTAATCACAAAGCGCACAATGTCCATTCTGTCTGAATACAGGCATATCGTGATCTATTCAACACGCAGTTGACTGCCATGAGATATTGAGCTAATGATTATGATTTTGTTAGGAATTAAAAAAGGATTCCTCAAACTATTTCCTATTATCGATTTCCGCCTTTTGTCTTTTATTCAGTTCCCTACGGAGCCCGTCGGATCTCGGTCCTCGCCAGCATTATGAAAACCGAGATTATAGGACGGATAATACCCGCATGTGTTCCTGTCCCAAGTTTGCGTCGAGTTTTATTATTTTATACGCCGTTTTATTTCGCGGCAGCAATGGAAAAGGACTTCAATACAAGACCCGTCGATAAAATCTCAACGTGTTCAATTAGCGCTGGTGGCGAGCGTACAAGGGGAAGCTTCTTTGGGGGGAATTTCAGGAATTACAATGGGGATAGGGCGCCCCGAGCGCCAAGTCTATGTTGTACTTGAACATAAGGGATTTTTAAGTCCTTGTAATAAGCAGTCCGAGGAGTTTAAGTATAGGGTGTCCAGGACGGCGGTGTGCGTTATATAATACGGCGAAGTATATAGTTAATTTATTCATGCTTTTTCAACTGTTCTGACATTTTTGTTCTCTTACAGAGAACAACTGCTAAGTTCTGCGCCTCACTGATCTGTCGGTGGCTTATGGGGCCAGTCGCTTTTGGGCCGGAAGACGTTCCTATTACCATAAGATTGCTGTATTTTCGATGCTCCAGAAGATTTGGGCCCCTAATTCGTCCGATTGGCCGAATGAAGCCATCCGGCGGCCCTCTGGCGTGTGGGTGCGCGCTTCCAAGATTTGGGGACTTGAATGGGGCCGCCGCCCACGCACCCGAGCTAATCCCCCCGGCTCGGTGCATTACAAATGAGTTTCCGTTTTCTCAAAGGGGGAACGGCTCGAACCCTCGGGTGGGGGGTAAATTTTACTCCGAGTATTAATAAAACATTATTGAATACATTTGAATAAATACTACGCCCCGGGAGGATAAGTGATTTATGAAGGGATAACCTTGAGTTGGCGGAGTTTGTCCCGCCGTGGAGGCGTCCACCACCACCGCCGCCATGTCCGCTTTTGTATTCACCCTCGAGGGCCCGTCCTGAAAAATGAGACTCCTCACGAGGTATCGAGAACAATCGGGGAGTTAACGGACTAGGGATATAACCGGCGACATAATCTCTATTAACCGCATGAAATATACTCCCGGTGTTATTCCCCGTCGCTTTATTGTGTCCGCTAAAATATATTCTACCCCCATTTGCATATTTATTGAATAGACAAGGTTTGAATAGGCCTCAGTTCCGCGTCGTAAGAAGTTAACGGGCAAAATATAGTAGACAGCGGACACAATAGTTAAGCATGGGCAATAGTAGCGAGGGAATTGTTTTTTTATTCATTCAATTCTGTTAGGCTCGTCTTGGGCTTTCGGCTAGAGCCGCTCGTAACTCTGACTCCCGTCTGAAGACCACACAGCCGCAGAAGAAAGGATCACCCATTTCTGTAACTCTGAGATATGTACTGTCTAACGCATTGACGAGAAACGTTGATTGTTCTGTATGCGGGCCAACAAAAGGTGTAACCAAATAAAGTCAAAGGATACCTCGGAGACCCACCGTATGACGCACATAACAGGCACTGACCTAATTGTGCCATATACACAATATAAAAAAAATATTTGAGGCCACGTTAGCCAACTCTACAAATTTGAGGAAACAAAGTCAAATTTATTATTAGTAAGTACTTTTTGTACTCAATAGGCAGTTCTGCGTATAATTTATCGATATAGAACTGTGTTGTAGTGGTCTGTCAAAGATTGGCTGGTTTTCTTCGCGGATGAATCAATTAATTAGCTATAGTGATTTTTCAAACTTCCCCAAAATTTCTTTTTTAAACTCTTTTAAACTTCTTATTTATTGTACAATTAACTTTACAGTTGTGGGTACAATATGTCTATTCCTGTCTTTGTTTGTCACGATAAAAGAAACCACCTAGTGATGGCACTTTTTGTCTGTATTTACTTAGTTTCATAAATTTATTTTCTATCCAAAATGTTTCGTCAACTGGGAGCGCGCTCTTCTTCGAGCGGGCCAGATGTCGTTTCGAAACCAGTTTACGAGGGGGCGACATTTAGAGAGTTGACTCATTTCACAAAGGTGTCGCTTAAAAGCCGGGCACGGCCGGGTTTCTTTCGAATGCCAAACGCGCAAACAACTCCCGGCGCCTTTCAATGCTGCCTTTCCACCAGCGACCCGGCTCATTACGGAGCGATTGTATCATGAATCTCCAACTTAATAGGAAACTGAGTGGCGGGCGGTTTAGAAAACAAAATAAATAGTAAATATTCTAAAGTACAATAAGAGGCAAAACAATGATCAGCGGATTTATGTTCCTCGCATTGTCAAATGGAATTCGGGAATTTAATTGACTTTAGGTTTTATTTTTGTATTGTTTCTGTTCTCCCACTAGCTCTATACCAGAATCAAGTCACGATAAGTCGATGGCAAGAAGCCAAAATTAGGATCTCAATAAATTGAAACTAATCCCCACTGCATTAATCGATATGTGTCATTGACATGTCTTTAAAATATGCGTTGAACTCCTTGCGCAGTTTCCTTCAGTTTTTTTTAAATATAATAAATGTCAAATGCTGAAACCTCGTTAAAATTCAGATTATTGTAACTTGTTTTGACGTTTGCCTGAGGTTGGAATACCGTAGATTGCGCGTCCTTCTGTCTCCTCCCCTCGCTGGTTTTGGTCTTTCGCTAGACCGATTTCGGCTACTCGTCATGGTAATACGATATATGACACGTGGAGTATTCTGCCTTCACTCGCTCGGTCTGGTTTATCGTCAGTATCATTCGCTTGACGAGTTAGTAACATACTCCTATCGGCCGCCTGCCACGTACCGTACATTTTACTGTCGTGAAACCGAACCTGTCATAAGATACGATGATATTCCAAACCGGCCCGGATTTCAAACAAGCCATAAATTAGCTATTGCAGTTTTTATAAAAAATTTTTTTTGTAATTATATGCGTCAAATGAATGCATGATCGCATGGCTCCCGAACGTTGGACGTACCGCTGAAGTACTTGGTACAAGCGGTCAAGTACTTGGTCAAGCTATACTTCATGTCCGACATTATCCGTCTTATGTTTTACTGCGCACTGCCCGAAGCAGTCCGAAGCGGGCTTGTAAAATCGTTGTATTTATCGTCCTTATTTCTCTGTTGCCCGGCTGCTTCGGTTATGCCCGTCTGCGTTGGCCGTGTCCTTCTTAAAGGGTGCCCGGGGCGGTGGGAAGTGACTCTGCGAATAGCTTCGGTTCTTGGACTGTTCCCGGTTAGGAAAACCCGATACCCGAGCGGCCGGTTGTTTGGCTTACTTTTGGCTTACTCTTATTAATTAATAAGAGATTTTTCCGAGATGTATCCGTGGGAGGCCTATTACACTGGGCCCATTATTACTATCCTATCCCTGGGGGCACGGACATTACATTATAACCAATTTCAAGTCCGATGGCTTGTTTTTCCAGAATTTCTCATTCTCTTTAAGAGATGTTTGCCGTTCGCGAGACTCATTAATAACTTGTTTATTCATTTACTGAAAGTTCCATCCGAGTAAGAATTTGTTATGGACGGATTTAAATGAGAATTGAGGGTCCCACCAGAAAATTATGCTTGACAGCTTGATTACGCCCGATGTAAACAGCTCCGACTACAAGTATGCGATAATAGAATGTTTTTCCAGGACGACTTTCTGTCGATTTTCTGATTGCTTATCGTAAATACAAAAATAGAAACTGAATATATTTTTTTTAATCAATTCCTTTGTTTGTTCGGCATCAGTGAAAGTGTCGCTCTCATATAGGCGACCCTTTCTTTAAATTTAATGACTGAATGAATTAATTTCCTCTTCATCGCGGGTTCATTCTTGCCCCTATCCCTGTCTTTCTGCTCTCCCACCATGGAGAAAAACTGAGGATAAGAAACTGGTATTATCACAACCCATGAAAACCAAGTTAATGAAGTCGATGAAGAACTTTTTTCAGCATTTAAATACGTGTAACTCTTAATTAGATACTATTGTAAAGAAGTCCTTACAATTTTTCACCTTGTCAAACAGTGTTACATCTTTATAACCGGACTTAACAACTCTATGGAGTCTTCCTAATTATAAGACAAAAGAACACGCGACATGATCAGTCATGCTCACGGACCTTTCCGGGAATTAACATCCTTGACATCTATTGAATTTTCAAAGGAAAACGATCCTTGAATACTTTTTCCTGGAGTTGAATTTATATCCCGTCAGGTCTTATCAGAAGCGTAAATCTTGACACCGGCACGAAACATCTCCTTTTTATAGGCCGTGATTCCCCGCCTACAGGTAATCACTTTCTTTGTATTTTTAATTTTAAGCTTTATAACTAAACCGTCACACGAATATGAGGATCACACACATCAGACACTGGGTGGACAATGTTGATTTTTGAAATGTAGCAATATTCAGCAGTCGCTGTATATTTATACAGAAAATTCAAATTAAACGCCCGTTGTCGCTTAAAATTTGTCATTGATAATTTAGGCAGATAATGTTCACTATATTAGGTAATTATAGTGATATTTATATAATAAGAACTGTTTCTCATACCGCGCGTTTGAAATGTTTTATTTTGATTCCAATTCATTGGGCTATTAATACTAGGCATTCGGTAGGCCATGTATTTTACGAAGGAACAGCTGACTCGGATAACTACAATTTTTCCCGAATATAGTTTAACATTTTATTTATTCATCGCCCAGGATTTACAAATCTTAATTTGTTGATGAATTTAGAAACAGAATGATACTGCGTAGGATGGCGGGTAATAATTCCCGTAGTCGTGTTCTCCTGAAATGGGGGTCAAACGCTACTTTTTACCCTCTGTGTATGGTGGGACGACGAAACAGCTCGAGGCCAAAGATGGGGGAATTGTTATTGTTTAACTATTATTGTTTGTAGTTAAACATTGCAAATTAATTAGCAGCAATGTTACAGCTCAGAGAATAGCGAGTAAACTATGAGAATCCTCGGGCTAATTCTATGTCGGCTACTAAATATAATTGGAGTGGTCTCCAAGGGGAACGGTTTCTGCAACAGAAAGTGCACGCGTCACTGTATTGTGTTCTAAGAATTAAACATTCGGAACTTATTTGAAAAATCTATTAGTCCATCGAAGAATTTGAATGTTGATCTTACTTTACTTTTAATGTCCACAGTAGAATGACTTTGTTCAAGGTTATCCTTTATATAATTATTCTTTATTTAAATCATTAAGAAATCATCAAGGAGAAACGCATGATTTTGCGAAAACGCAGGCGATATTGCTACCGATACTGTACGAAGCACAATATATTGGTGAGGGGTAATTTGAAATTTTGCAAGTAAAATTTGTGAGACCTCTAATAGGTCGGAGACCCGGTCGTTCTCCACCCTCGTCTGGTGATTGTTACACTGGTGGTTGGGGGTTGCGGCGCCCCCGGGGCGGTTTTCTTCTCTTGTATACACATTGGACTTTTGTGTCTCTTGAGGGAGAGAAGTAACCGGGCGGCGAAAGGTTACTCGGGGCTAGTCTGGTCCTTGGCGGGACTGGCGACGGCGACGTGTGTCTGAGTGTGTGTGTGTGTCTGGGTATGTGTATGTGTCACCGCCTGGGGCCTCAGCCCAGAGAGGAGGAGAGAGAGATAGAGGGAGGGAATGAGGGAGAGAGAGAGAGAGAGAGAGGGACATTAGGTGCCCGGGGGCTCTCCACAGTGACGTCACACTGCTAGGGTGTGTCACACTCCAAGTCTACAATAACAACTTTTTCAACGATATTTCAAATTGAAAAATCCTTCGACCTTAGAAAGGCGTCCTATATCCATTTGAATTAAATAGAGTACGTTATCGTATTGCTTTTTTCTAGATTTCTGGGGGCTACAACTCAGAATCATTGTGGTATGATATGTATTGTGATAATGAATTCTTTTTAATGTTCTTGTGACATTTTATTTTTTTGTTTTCTATATTTTTCTTGTTTTTTGTTTATTATTCATTCCACTGAGTTTGTTCACTTTGAAGACGTGCATTGGTTGGTATACCAGAATGGAGTTTTAAACGTTGCGAAAAACCTGGAATAATAATTCCATAAAAATTGTCCTTCATTTGCAAATTTAAATTTCTTAAGAGAATTACTCAAGTAGGTTCATTGGGATTCTAGAAATGAATTAATACTGTCATCTTTTTGCCTCCTGTTGCTTATATGGGCTTAATCTTAAGTGTTATCACTCAGTCTCATTCGTACGGCAGCTATACGAGCTTTTCTCACGAATGAATCATTTGTGTTATTCGTTGCCGAAAAATGTTTTCGGACAAACTTATCGCCGAGTTGCCTTTTGATTCGACGAAACATTCCGAAGTCGGACCTTGTTGTTTCCTGTACGTCTGTTTAATTCCCAGTAAAAACAATCGTCACTCGGGCGATCATCTCTCCTAACTCGCATAGCCGGTTTTAAGTTGGACCGGTTTCGTCGTCAATAACATTCTGTTATTAATACAGTGAGGCAACCTGTCAGCACTCTCTCTAACTGAGAATCACTTAGTGGCACTATCTGGCCACCTCAACCATATTAGCCTAACGGTCCCCTGTGCCATAAATTTGTAGTAATAAGAGAAACGAGTTTATGAGTATTTCGATAAAACTAAAGCACGAATGATAATATTATATTTCTTGACGTCTGAACTTAGTAGATTTCCTCAAGTGGTTGGCTTCACAGTATTCAGTTATGTGCAACTTTATTCTAGTAATGTACTAAAGACGCTGGATTTTACACATAAATGGTTAAGAAGAAATCCAGGATAGCACAGATGTTTGATATTCTTACTCAACCCATTTGAGGAATAACTCTCTCTCTCCGGTCATCACGCGTCCCAGGTACACGCATTTGCACTCATACATGTAGTACGTCACACGACCATATGTCCAGAAGATTAAGCGCGTCCGTGATCGTTGCGGCTTGTAAGACTTTCAGGACCGGTCCCGGTTTGTCCCTCTACGGACGTTTTGACTCATCTTTTATTAATGAATATTTCATTGACTTTTAAATCCTAATCTCCGTTCGGATCTAACGGACGAGCACGCCGGACACAAAAGAACGTTTGAGAGCAGGACGATAAGAAGACGGACATAAAAAGAGAAGAACGTTAAATAACACACGAATGTATTCCATGGTGGAATATCATACCATTATCCATGATTGGTCGCCATGGAGAATCACGGTAAATTATCTTCGAAATTAAAAATATAACAAAATACTGATGTTGACGTGAGCACTATTGATGGCTCTTATAACAGGACTGTTATTGAAACAATTTACCAGTTTGAAATTTCATTTCGACCCAAACGTAATTATGATTGAGTATATACCTATAATGTCTATTATTTCGTATATTCCATTATTGTCGACTGTTAATACATGGTTTTGGAGTCTCACCGTCGCCATTTGCAGTATCTGACTGAGACGCCTACCTGTGTTGGCTATTTATGAAGCTGTCCTAGAAAAAGAAAGTGTAAACAAATTAGGCTCTTTGCCCGAGCTCCGAACGACTCGGGAGCTTATTCGATTGCGGCAGGAAAGTGTCGGGACCACGGAATTAAATAACCCTGTCGATTGACGGCCCGGGGTTAGCGAAAAGGCAAACAGACAGACAAACAACGCTGGTAGCTGGAGATTGAAACGCGTGTTGGAGTTACAATTTTGCATGGGCGGAGGACTTGAGAAGCGTTTAATCAGAGAAGCGGCACTTGTTGAGCCGGCTGCTGCCGCCTCCTCCATCTCCTCCTCCTCCTCCTCCTCCCCTCCACCTCCTCCCTCCTCCTCCTCCTCTCTGTGCCCCACTTGCTAACCCTGGGACTCCCACCCTCGTTTACATTCGGCTGGTTCTGTCTCGTCCCCGTTACGCCGAGCAGTTACCAACCGATTGCCGCAGTTCAAATTGAATAATACAGGACATGTTCAGAAACATGTAACGCATCTGTGCTTGTGTCGCAGTCAGATAAGAAGATTTCTTGCAACTGAAATTGTTTTTGTTTCGTGACTGAAATAGACTGAAACTCTTGGTTTTGCCCGTATATTTAATGACGTGGCGTTTCACTGTAACGTTTTTATGCAACGCTAAATTTTGTACTAAACAATACATCATAAGGTAAATAAATATATGTATATATATCTTATCATATTATATATCGAGCCGTTTCTATTAAGGTTGGATTTATCGCTGCCTTAGACTTTTCAATTAAAAAACCGAACAGGATTGAATTGGGCGTGTGGGCGAACCCGAGTCGAAATATACGAGGAGACAGATGTCTTTCGGTTGATTAAATAATTCATGCTGAGAGAACCGAAGACGGCACCAGACAACTCGTCTGGGAGTTTAGATTTCTTTATGCCGGGAATAATTCCGATCGAAATTCAAATAAGCTTGATTTTCCTTTTATTATAATATTTTAATAAAGCCTTAAAAATTATTCGAGGAAGAGAGAAGGCCGCTGTCATCTATTAGTCTTTGGACGTTTATGAAAAGGTTCGGCTCCTTTTGTATCTTATATGTATACAGTGATATTTTTAATAACGGTTACTTTGTACAACATAGCGTTTAATTACTTAATCAAACTATTAAGATAGTAAATTATGTTCGAATTTAATTATTTTGAATTATTAATTAAAACTAATCACTTCGGTGTTGTCAGCTTTCGATGGTTCCATTATCAGGGTCCGACCGTATTACACAAGAGTAACGGCTATTAAGTATAGTTTAATGAAGGCACACTCAGTTCTAATTATAAACTAGCTGAGTTGGCAAATAAGGTTGTTCTTTAATGATCCGAACCTGTATTTTATTTTATTTTCAAATATTTTCGAAATATAACAAGGTGAGAGGCACTGAGGCTTAGTTCATATTCGTGCTTATACCGACGACGCTTAAAAGGATATATTATGTGCCCAATTCGCAAACGATTGTGAACGCGCCTGAGGAAATAGTTGAGGCCGAGGTCCTAATTGGCTCGAAAGGATTTAGGAGGCTTTCTTTGTCTGTTGAATAGCCCGAGAAAATAAAAGATATTTTTTTTTCGGGAGGGGGGGTGGTGAGGGGCGATACAAATTTGGACAGGAGGCCGGCCGTCCGGTCGTTACGTGAGGCCATACAAAATCGGATTCGGTTTCTCGCCGTGGCTCGTGTCTTTGTGTTCTGTGTCCCTTGCGTGTGGATGGAAACGAGAGACAGCGTGGGCAGAGTGACACACACAAACAAACATGGACGGAAGAAAGCTTGCTCACAAAACCGAAAACAATAATAGGACACCCACGCGCACTTCTCCAATTCCAGTTTCTATTCTATAGAACTTAATGGGGAGTCTTTTTCTTGAAAGCTGTAAATCCGGACTGGGTCATTGACACCACTGACTGGTCATTGGTTGTGTCTCGTGTGCCCGAAATAAAAATTTAGTCATAGTACTAACACATTTTATTTCTGTTAAATGAATTCGATTAATTGCGAGGAAAGAATATGGTTTTAATTTATATCTGTTGTCGGGTCCGTGACGGTTTCGAATAACATTCACTGCTCGGGCCATATGCTAACCCTGATTCAGTCAGTTGCATGATTTTACGCTATAGTACTGTTAATTTCTTCTTTTATAGTAATTGAGATGTATTATTACCAGTATTCCCAAATATATTTTAAATATGAGTGTTATTTATTATTCGGTTACTCACACGTGTTGTTTGCATTCCAGTAATATACGAAGGGATAAATATAACAGTTGAGGGCGTCCAGCAAAATGTGTTTGTTGAAAATTTCTTGTTTTACAATTTGAAAGCGCTAAAAAAATAATAATGGATTCTACTAGAAAGCCAGTCTGGGACTGCTTAGACCTGCTATAAAGGGGACAGATCCTCTACCAAACCGGACTGTTGACATCCATAGCCCCGAGGGATAGAGAAACCCGTTACGACAAACGACACAAAACTCCTCCGCCTGATGTGAGTAGGTTGTGCAAGGAGCACTGCTAGAGGTAATACCATCCTTAGGCCTCTAAGAATTACCGCTTTTCACCCCATCAAGAAAGATTTATATATAGAAAAATGTTTTCCTTCCACAGAATCTGTGGAAATCCGTAGGTGTAAATATCTTATAAATTTGAAGCACTAATTAAACTTATGGAATACATAATCATACATGATCATACCAATGAGTCACTCTTGAAGCTTAGAAATATTTGAACTTTATATGCATAAACTATTAACATCTATATCCTAATAAATTAGATTTTTATGACTTTTCTCTGAATTAGTAACACTAAAAAATTGTGTCTTTAATGGAGAAAATTTAGGACTATAATTTAAAAAAATTTCCTGTCGGGCCATTTATTATCCAGCTGTAGGGAATATTCATTTGAGGGTGAATTCGATTTGTTCGAGGTTTGTCTTAATTTTTTTTCGTGGAATTATCAACTATTTCCCAACACCCAGAATAGGCCTTGGTAATTGGACAATACCTATTAAATCCTGTACATCCCCGTGATATACACATCCGGCCGACGGCGGAGTGTTCCTACCAATTTACGGAGGATTTCTCCGGCCGCAATAATTTCAGATTCCTCCCGTATCATCGTGTCATTAGTTTCAGTCATCGATCCGGTAGGTTTTTTCCACCGCCGGTACTCGGCCGTGTAATGGGCATGTATCGCGGCGGACGTTCCCTTCCCCGGCCGTACATCACGGGGCCCCCTGCCGCCGCAGCTCCTCGGGAAAGGGCTCTGCTTTATTATTAATTACAGTTTTTAAACCAATTTTCGGACGGGCCGCCAGCAGAGTGATAGAACAATAATTACTGGAGCAGCCCCGACAATTAACCTTTGGAGTAAGAGCCGGAGAGCCCCCGGCTCGGCTGGGCATTTATCCGGCCGCCTAAAACTTCTATTCGGCCTGAAGATTTTTTTCCATCATGAAGAATTAAATTAAAGAAGAATCCTACCCGCTTAACCAAGTAAACTAGTGGAAAGGGTTTTATTCAGTAATAAAAAGAAGTTATTTATAGACTATTTTGTATCCTATTAAGTGCTCGGTACTCGTGTGGACTATAAATCATTATACATAATTTTTTAATGTATACATATTTCATACCGTGCAATTTATGATTTTTATTGATATTAATAGTAAATATGTAAATTAATATTCAATTGCTTATTGGTTTAAAAATAATGTTAATACTAACCGGACAGTGAATGTTTAAAAGTATAACTCTTTTATTAATTATTTATATTATCTGTTATTTGATATAATTATCACGTGTGTATAATTACACTGGCTAAATTTAATTACGTTTGCTTGCTCAAAACTGGACTTTCAGTTTTTTTACTATATAATTAAATTTTTATTTACCTTCCAACCTCCTTGAAGATTCTCATATTGCTGCTAGTGTCGATTGGAATATTGTCTGCAAAAAAATGTATTCCGGAAACTTTGATTCTTCAAATTTGGTCATGTATATGATATTAATAATTTGCGGCACTCTTGGAATATAATAATTAGTTTTGTTTTGTCGCTCAGACCCACCTGTACCGGGAGTGCAGGTTGTATTTTGACCTGAAAACGTCAGCCCAAGACAAATATACAATATACAGAAAACGCGCTGAGTTCGAGTTATAAATTTTGAACAAGGTTCAAACAACCTCGTTTTCAACGTTGTATAAAACTCGGCACCGTATAAAATAGTTTAAAGAGCGCTGCGGGACCTTTTCGACCCAAAAGGTCAGGAAGGCTGTTACATGTTTAGGTCCGGACATGCTAGCGGCTGAAATGAGCTTCAGCTATATGTACACTGCGGGAATGAGAAATATTTCAAGTTAATTCTCGAATTTTCAATTCAAAAAATCAATTCCGAATGAAACGAATACAAAGTCATTTTGGAAACGGTTTGAGCTAATTATCCTCGTATTAATTCTCAGGAAACCAAAATACATACGCAGTGTTGAAGAAAGGGGATTCACTATTAGTAACAGAATAATGCAATAGGAAATAATTAGTGCACGCGTGTTGATAAAATAATTATCCATTTCCGTAAATCATCATAATATGAGCAGGATCTTCCCGACTCCAAAGTATTGAAAGCAATAAAATAATACATATTTGATTCAAATGAGTATGTTTTTTGGATTGGGATGGCTTTTGTTAAGCCGCTTATGTCTTTTTCGGATTATCGGGGTGGGGTTGGAGTTGGGGTCATGCAGTAGTATTAAGTGGGGTGAATAAAATCACTCCGGGAATTTATTTTCTCATTTATTATATTCTGTTTCATTTATCATTTATTCTCATTTATTATATTTTGTACGTTCTCGAATATTCCGATATACTCTAAAACATGTATTCCAAGCTGGGTTGCGACAAAAGGTTCCATAAAATAGTGGGGGGTCGAAAATGAAAATAGTTTGCCCGCCTCTGGTCTAGAATTTAACCAAATAGGCGAGTGGCGACAGAATATATCACGACTGTTGGGTCTATTACAAACCGTTCCGTTTGCCATAAATTACTGAAATTCGTGCACAGAAACGGACAATAATAAATTGTATAACGCCTTCTTTCAAAGTTGTTACTGACCTTCTGAAAGAACAAACTACCGACGTGCGCGTACGCTCGAGGCTGATTATACTGTAATATATAAACTACGATTACCGGTCTGTGACTTCGAATTTTGTGACCCTCCGGGTCAAAGCTTATTCTCATTCGATGTCGTGTGTTTATGCGCGATAAACAGTTTTCGTTCGCCGCGTCCATGCACGGAGTACATTTATTTCACAAAGGAAACCACTCGCAGCGATTATCGTCACTGCATAATGTTAAACCAGTGATATATAGTTAAACTACGGATATAATATATAGAATATTTATGTATATATATTATATATATCAAGTTTTTTCAAGAAGTATATAGAAACGAATTAAATAAGCCTATTAACTTAACAAATAATAAAGGAAAAATTATCACAGATAGGTTTCAGTTCTGGCCTAGGAATGCCGTCTTTTGGTTTTTACTGACTTAACATAAACAGCCTTTCTACTCTTAAACCGGTTCAATTAAGAGTCTCGCTAAGTGGTCCTTTCAAGTTTTTTTTCCCAACTTTTCCTGTTAAATTGGACAGAATTCCGAAAATGTAAGTTTTTGTATTTTCTCAAATACATTTCCCTAAAACACACGCAATAATAGTTTTGATATACCGGGATTACTAACACCCAATATTCTTGGGTATGTTGCAGCAATTTGTTTATTCTTGAATCTTATATAAGTGATAAATATTTTTGGAGAATATATCTTCCATTAATTAAACAAGGCCGAAGGATTAGCACTTCTTCTGACACGTATTGAATAAGTGTTTTAGCTCCATTCCCATTGTACCTGGTATTTATGTCTATCTATTGCCTGTATGGGTGTTTATGTGTATACAGGTAAATGTTTGTGGGATTTCTCTCCCGACCTATAATTAAACCTATCACTTATTCTTTCTTATTAAAATGGAAAATTGACCCGGGATCCTACTCCCTGAGCGGACCGGAAACGCCCGGCTCTAGGAAATGATTAATGGAAATTTTTCTCTTCCAACGCCTTATCGCGCGGTTAAGGGAGGACAACCGGGAATTACTTAATTACGCCGTCCGAATTCATGAATACTACACCGACTTCGTTTTGTGGCGGTGGCTGATGTTTTTGGAGGCCCACACAGGTACACCGAATGTGAAAAATTACATAATTGCCGGCCGAAAATTATAACAGGGCCGTGATTGCAGGGGTGGGGGGTAATTAAAGCTTCAGAAGTTTTCTGGATCTTCCGTGCCCGGGTCACTAATCGCTGTAATTTAAGATAGGGCCCCTGTTCGGAATGGGTCAAATTACCCCGAACGGTTTTACCTTTAGAATGAAATCTTCCCTACCCGTCGGGGAGACGTTTTCCGGTGTGTTTTATTAAACGATAGTTGGATTACCGATTAACCGAATGCGTGCGGTTAAAAAAATAGACGTCTATCCCTCCATGTGTTCGGAATCCGAAAATACCTGAACGGGGGTATAAGGTACTTTGTTCGGAAAAGTGTACCTAACAAAAATACGTAGAACGATCCCAAGATGAAGAGCAATAATTTAGTTCAGAAGGAAGCAGTCGCGAGGCAGTACTAGGAGCAAAACTTTCATACGAAAACAAAAAATTATAAAATAAATATTTACATTAAGCTGAGCTAAGGAGCTCAGGATGTAATGTCACGAGGTTGTATCATACCTCGATTATTTTTGTACTCTTCATTTATTTACCAGGCGATTTTGATGATCGCCGATATACCCGAGGCAGTGATTATATTTTTTGTATACGTTTGTTTCTTTGTACAATTTATTATTTTTCTCTTGTTATTCTGGTTGTTGTTTAGTCCATTTTTGTTCATCCTAATTCTTTTCTTTCCATTTTACGTTTCCAACATTTTGTCATGGTATGACAATTATGAGTTTTTTTTACATATTTATCACAGATTGTCCTGTTCTATTTAATATGACTTCTTCCTTTCATACTTGTTCATGTGTTGTTACTAATTTTCTTTGCGAAGGAAAAACAGTGTCAACCGAAATCGTCAATTCAGGTCCTTTTTCGGATGTAACTCGGCGTTAAATAAATATTGTTTGAGAGCGGGCATTTAAATCGGCCGCGGTGCAAAAGATTCGGAAAGGGAGGGGCGATCGGAATGTTTTTACAATTTGGTTTTCTGGAGTAAAATAACAGTGTTTTATTAACTTTGGAATCTTTTCTTGGATTCCATTCCAAGCTCTAACTAATCCTGCTTTAAGGCAACACTCAGAGCCAAATGTATGTAACTTTTCACAGGAGAAAGAGAATTTTACACAAACGAACTTTCCGATTAGACCACTTACAATTATTTTCTGTTTCGGTTAGTTATAGCTTGGCCAGGAAGAGCACAAATGTGTCGGACGCCACCGAAAAGCTCTGACCGATGAATTGGATAACGCGAATTAGCGCGAATTGCCAATTCTTTTCCATGACAGTCCTTGTATATTAATTCAATGGACGATTGCAGGAAACTTGGCTGAACCCCGTTTAATGTTTCAATTTAAATCCAGCCTTCAGTTTAATCTACATTTTTATTATTATCGTCAAATGTGTTTTCTATACTGTGCACTTAGTTGGATAAGTGAGTCAGTTAGTGAGGCGCCACCACTGTTACTGTCAGATTCGAAGCAATCCTGGATGTGCATGTTATGACCGGGCTAATACTACGGGGAGCATTTAAGCTCCGTGGACATCAATACCGGAGGATCAATCAGTCTTATTCAATCTTGGTGCGTTATTTAACCAGTGTGTTATTATGTCATTGATTCGTTCCACTGTAATTTCGTTCTGGTAATGAAGATTTTCTATGGGAATGCCTGTTTTTGTGGTTCGCGAGGGGTATGCTGGTTTGGTCTTTGGCTAGACCGGTTGGTGAGCAGCCGAATACTTTTTTAAAACTCTTTATATTTATCGGGGTTAAATTAACTTGTATACGAATGGGTGGTGGGACGTATAGCGGTTTTTTGTCCAAAATATTTAGGTGTGTGGCTGTACGCCGCGTGTGTGCGTGTGAGTGTTGTGAAGAGTGGGAGTGGTTCGGCGGTGCAATGTCTAATTAGGCGGAGGATGAGGCCTGTTTCTCCTCTCATAAGTCGTGAGGGTCGTGATGATCAGGGGCGGCGGGCCCCATGGGAACATCGCGCCGAGATGGGCCGCCCGCCCCCGCTCGCTCGGACGGGCCACGCACAGGGGCCCGGGACCCCGGCCCGCTTCTTGTCACCGGCACCGTTATAACGACCGGCCATCACGACCCTTTAGCGGATCGTTAAAGCGTCAACCCCGAGTCCCCGCGGGGCCTACCTTATACCCTTTCTGCGGAAACTTCACCGAGATATATGTTTAAAACACTTACAAGCCAGCTTCATGCAGATTAGGCAAGACGGCTTGTTGGCACTTAAACTGTTCTGACACGTGGGATCCTAAGCAAAGGGACAAGTTGAACTGCTCCGATGACTTTCGGCATAAATTCCTGTTATTTAAAGCAATATGTCAGCGCATTTATCAGTTTGGCACATGTAAGGTCTTATAACTCCTAAGACGTTGTCTATTCGATAGGGTTGCCAGGTAATGAGCGAATTACGTATCGTACGTACTTATTTTGCTGTTTTACCAAAATCGGCCTGAAGTAGGACCTTTTTAGTTCAAGCTCTGTGATAAATAATTCACAAATACTAAAAACTCCATACTGTATAAATCGTGCCGTACATATATGTCTTCTCCTTCATTCAAATTGAAGGACTTCTTGCCAATAATTGTTCTATCTCGCCGCTTATGTAATTATCTATTAGGCTGAATGCCTTGGCATACGTGATTGGAATCCCTTCAGTACTGTCTCAGTGACGTCATATATTTGAATATGGATTGTGGGGGGCACTAAACGGTTCTCAGGAGTGGAAAAACCCTCGTCAGTCGGAAAGGACGCGGAGTGATAAAAACCAGTCCTGTATACTCTTCAGCGGTATTCCACTCAATCTTCATTCTTCATCCTGTCCACTCATCTTCTTCAAGTACAAGTCCACTATTCTTCCCTTGCGCTTCCCTTTCTTTCGTACATTCCTAACCAACAGGAAACGGGTATATCTTCTGTAAAACGAGGCTTCGGCTTGAACAATCACTGTCGCCGACTATTAGTCCAATAGGTATTTTATTCTTGCTATAAAAACGCTCAAAAAAGCTCAAAGTCCGAACCGCATTAATTCTAAGCATCAAATTTAAGCGCTTATTGAATAATTTGATAATCACCAACATATAGAGGACAGTTTTTATTTTATTCCATTCTCTTTTCTGAGCGGCGTTTGTGAAAGTTTTATTCTCAATACTGTCCGGCGACAGGTTCTCCAATCATAAATCAAACGGAGGACAGTGGATGCGGCGAGGTTTCGATTTTCAGAGGGACAAAGCGTGATAAATTTTTGACGGGGTTGACACGGCCGAATCGCAATCGAGGATTTCCAACGATTCCCCTCCTCGGTCGTCACGGACGACCCCCCAAGCGGCCCGACGTGGGAAAGGCGCCTCTGGCTGGACAGAATCACCCACATTTTCGAACAAAATGTGTGAAGCGAAGTTTCGGGGGGACTACGTCCGGTTTTAATGGGCTCTTTAGGCCTCTAGACTTCGTAGAATTTGCCAATAATATTATTTGCGGCGTTAGATATTTGCTTCTATTTATTGTAATATCCCCATTAATTGTTTAACCAGTAGGATGAAACAGATATTTCTTCCTTACATCAACTCAATTATAAAGTAGTATTATGAATTAATAAAAGTAAAGAGTAGTCCCTTGGGGTACCAACTATTGTTGAGTTATAAGAAAACAAATTTCCCCGCTCCGCGATAAGGATGTTTCATCGTAAGCAAAAGAATGGGTACGATCCCAAGTGGGCCTGAGATTTGGCGATTTTAATACAGGACATATTACGTATGTATAAGATTTAACCTTTTATTGCGTCTAGGTCGAGGGCCGGGGGGGCTGGTTGGGGCCGCTACTGCTCGTCCGATAGGATAGCATCGTTGGTCCCATTTCCCCCAGATAAGTTTCCTATCTCTTGTACTGTATATTATTGCATTTCCCTCGTATTGTACCTTACCCTAAGGCAGAACCACCAACCGAGAAAGGACCTTCATTTCGGTTCCACGTTTTACATTTAAAGCGTTATCCCGCTTCTGTTAATTCATGTACGAACGGACAAATTTTCGCCAAAAAATGGATTGTTATAGTTTGCACTTTATTCGATACCTTTGTAACATATTAAACAGGCGATTTTTTTATTGGAAGGAGTTAAATAGAGAAAACACATATATTCTTGTCCTGGAAATCTGTCATTGCTCTTTCTTTATGACTTAAAAAAAAGAATTGTTAAGTATAGTATTTCTGTCATTTCCATGATAGGTAGGTCATAAGGAGAAACCAGATGTAAGTACCTACATAAATATTGTAAAAATTGTCACATTCGTAATTACTAGATGTATGTAAATTTTAACTTCTTTCGATTAATTCCTAATAAAATACCCACCTTGCGAAGTTATAGAATGATTTTTCTGTGTATTCTGCGGTAGGTGCCCAGCCCTTAAACCGTATTTAATTCATTTCCAATCAAAATTCGAAATCTATTTATAAACTTTCCCCGCGGTCTCAAAAAGTGTAGGTCTGTGAGGAAACAATACAACAATAAAAAAAAGTGGGGGTGGGGTAAAAAATTAAACAAAACTCTTGGTTCTGAATTTGGTCCGCGTTCGTGGGTTTTATTCGTTTAACTTTTAACTAAACAGACTTGTATCGGCTGTTTTCATTATTGCTTTTAAATTATAAAACAACACCGTTTTTTTCTCCACCGCGCGCCCCGTAATTTTATTTTCATTTGACTGGGAGAGAGAGAGAGAGAGACGGGATAGAGAGGAATGGATGAGAAGGAGGGAGAGAGAGAGTGTCGGAAAAGGGACGAGAGAGAATAATTAAGTGATGGGAAGCGGACCGACCTAAACACTAAAAGCTCTTTATATTGCCTGCAATGAAGCTTGGATTCACTCGGTTTTCGGCAAAATCCGAAAAAAATCATTACACGTTATACGGTTAGTTAGCAACTGTATTAGAACAATTATTCCCTAGTGTATATTGGAAATTGGTTTCTTACAGGGTTTTTTAAATTCCCACTATCTGAAATTACTGCCATCTGAATAAGCAGCTAATGAAAAATGAAATTTTGTAAAGAAACCATTGTAATGGGGTAAGAGTACAATCTATCGCCAACTGACAGATTCCCTATGTTTATTTGTTGCGAGCATGCCGTTATTCAAACTTAAACACTCATTCATTAATGGTAATTTAAAACGCCGTAAACAAAATATTTTTGTTTAAGGTATTTGTTCGGGGGCGAAGAGTTTTCTTCAGCAACATTCCGATATAAATATAGTGACATACTTAGGAATGTTGCCAGTCAATAAAGATTCCCTTCAGTATTGTTATATTACATTGTATAAGGAATGCTCGAGAGTAACAGTTATGTTGACATCAGCGATGTTACAATGTGCATTTCAATGAATGTACAATAAAAACTGAAAATGAAGAATCGTTATATTACATCAACGCAGTTTTCTGTTTCCGCTATAGCGGCGATCTGTCAGTAATATACTGTACGTGTATACTGTTACTGTAAACGAGTATACAGAAAATATATAACCTAAATTAGTGGAAGACCAAACCGAAATGGGTGCGACCGAAGTGGCCTCTTCATCCTTCGGAATTTGTACACAAAACGGAGAGGCCGGACAGTATAATTTATACTGTTGTATTATAGGGCTAATGGCTCAGAAATGCAGTTAATACCGGAGGAACATAAATTTGAATGATTTGCGAAGACGCTACAACTTTCTCCGGCCGGCGTACCTGCGAATCGAAAGTTCAGAGCCGGCGCCAAACGCTGCCTACGTGAGTCGAATACGGCGGAGTTTTTCGCGATACCGTTAACTCGGGGAACGAATATTTTCGTACGTAAGTTTCGTCACGACGCGTTCCGAACGACCGACGCATTTCTGGCGATGTCTTGTAATAATTATTGTGTTGGATTGAATGTATAGCGGTTATTTACACTAACCGACCGAATCACAAGAGCAAAACAACATGCATGAAATTGTAAAAAAAGTTTCATTCCACAGGAATACCTGTTTTGTGGTATATTTTTTAGTTTTTCCCTCTTCTGCCATAATTTTTGAACTAATTCCACATTTCCCTTTCGTTTCTAACGGCGATTCTTCCTTAGGGATACTTTTCAACGACAAAGTAAGCCTCGTCGATGATCGATAAGAAGATGAGCGAGAGGAAACAAAGATCGAAAAAAATTTGAAATTCGATTGTTTCAGTATCTTCCAAGTATCCTATTAAAGGAATACTATCGTAATGGGGGTGCCAATCCGGTTAGGATCAACTCCCCAATCATTGGTATCATTTATATTAACACTTTATTAAAACTCATTATTGTTTGTAACAAAAGTATGCTCTCTATGTCAGTTACCTTTTGACCTTTCATATATTATAAATGTATTTTTTAGCTTGATATTTCCAGGCTCGAAAGGTAAAGGAAGTGAAGAGTAAAGGCCCGGGGAGTAAGCGCGAAAACCGGTGATTTACTAGCCGGGAGAAGTGTTGGTTCGAGTTCTGCGGGGGCCCTCCCTTCGGGCCGCCAACGCGCAATATTTGACATATCACGCGTTTTATTATGAGACGGACGTTTCAATTAATTCACCTCTCCCGTCTTCATGAAACGGGCCCCAAACGGCCTTTCCACACTTAGCTAGCGGCTTTTCGCCCCGGCGCCTCGGAGATATTCCGCGTTCGTCTTACTATTCTCGGCGGAAAATACAAATTGACAGATTAATAATACTTTATTTTCTTTAATTATATAGTAGATGACAAACAATGGGTGATACATGTATCACGGCCCGCTGTGCTTACCAATTCATGAGTCGACTTCAAAGACAGCCATTAAGGAATTAATCCCAGACAAATTTCTGAAGTAATAGACAATAATTTAAATTAAAATTGGGAGCCGCACTTAACGAAGGGCAGCAGTTGCCCACCCCTCATATAGTAGATATATAATATATCATATTATTCATATAAATAAAAATGTGTTTCTTTGTTTGTTTAGGTATGTCACGAGAACTGAACCCAGGATTGGAAAAATGTCGATGAATTGTTTTATGGTGCTGTCATTCGAGGTAATTCATTTTACATTAGTCTTTCACAAGTCCACTAGTGCACTTTAGGCGATAAGCTTATTTCGCGATTTTTCACCGATCCTGAGTTCGTATTTTGCGCTTAGTATTATTCTTCCGTCGTACACTCGGTGAGCTATTATTGTAACTTTTCTTGGAATGTTCCGTTTCCTTGTTACTGACAATGGCGAAGCGCCAAAGTCGGGCCTGGACCCCGAACATTTGAACGGTGACATCACTCCCTATGCTAATAGGTAGACGAAGTTTACATATAAATTATATTTGTATGCGATCCTGTTTAGAATTGTTAATCACGGGTTTAAGTTAGATTTGTTAAAACGCTATTTTCCATACATCTGGAAATTCAGAATCGGATTCAATGCCGTTTGCTTTTATGAATGACCCAAAATAATGTAAATACAATTAAAAACTCCATTTAGTCGTACTGAAGTCGAAATTGTTGAATTAATTTTTAGGAGCTCACAAGGTTATGTCGTTGACAACTAGTGCAAGGAGTCTTTTTCTTACTGTAATTACAGTACAGCGTAATTTCGTTTAATGTTTTGATAAAATATTATCTAACTGGTGAAGAGGTCGCCGGACGGTCGCATTGTAACCGTACCCTGTTGAGAATTATTAATTGCGGAGCGGACAGGGCGTGGGCTCAAGGAGACATCTCGTAACGCATTAATAGTTACCAAAGGCGTACATACTAAGTGGCAGGGAATTTAAAAGGGTTCTCAGCCGGAGGGAGAAAAACATTAAGATAATTGGAGTGTCTTAGAGGGTTTATTAAGAAAAGGGGGTGGCGCGGACCTATTGACTCGGCTTCGAACCCTTCCTCCTTGTTTTTTTTCCCTCCGATGCCTCCAGCTTTCAAATTAACCGTTCCATTTAATGAATTAAATATTCCCTCTTGTCGCTTCTCGGTGGAACGATTCCACTTTTTAATTTATTATTGAGGACCGAGGAGTTTTTGAATTGTCTGCCTTCTCTGGAAAACAGGAAACAGTCTGGAATATCAGCTATCGCGCGTAAGAAAGTTATGTGAGCTTATAAAGTTCCTCCCTTGAGATAAATAATTTTATTGTGATATAAAGTTAAAAAAAGGTTTATTCCACTATTAGATGAGTATAAAATTGCAACTTATCCCCTGACGAGGGGAATCTAATTTGTACATACTCCCTTTCTTTCAGGTTTCGACGGTTTCTATTCATATAGTACAAGGTGGGATAATTACCAATGTAGTATTCTGCCAGTACTGTACATTGCCTCATTGATCTATTGATTGTAACCGGAAGTACTGAAGAGGGCGAACGGCTTAATGCAAGCTAGATGCAGTGAGTCCAGCTGGTCCTAGAATGGAATGTCTTTGATCCGGGGCTGTGCACACGAATAGGCCCCTCTCCAGAGTAGTAACTTGATATAATTTTCTGATCCGTGGCAAACGAAGAAAGATATCCGAGCTTCTGAGTCGCGGATCGCACTTCCTGTAATTATACGACCCATCTTATATAAGTCCGACCCAGTCCCTTTGTCAATCCGGGTGGTCCCTTTCGGCTTTGGGGGCGGCATTCAATAAGGGACAGCGACGTGATTATATTTAATTAAGGTGCAGAGGGCTAGAGACCAGATGAGAAAAGTCGCGAAGAAAGTGTGATTCGGTAGTGGCGCGTGTAACAAAGGGCGGAGAGGATACAATACGGAGGGTAACATCTCCCCCCCTTAGGGTTCAAATGTCTCTTGCAAAGGAGAGGCCCCCAGAATTGTGTTAAGAATACAGAGCATCTTCCACTATTTATCTCTAATTATATAGCAAGAATTATTAATTATATTATGAAATGTAATACATCTTATTGAATTTAGTGGCTTACGGGCAAAACCTATTTCCCAACAGCATTAGGAATATTTATAAATTTTAAATCCCTCCTGTTCTTTGGACTTCAGGAGTGGATGTGTGGGATGGTGACCGTCAGAGTATTTTTCATGCCATTTCGGTACATTTGACTTTTGTTTATATATTGATAGATAATAAATACGCATCGATAGATTTACAGTATGTCGTTGGGAACCAGTCACGGTACATGTCCATGAAAATCGAAGTTTTGTGACTTAGTTTATTCCTGCATTTTTATTGTCTTCTCTGATTGATAGAAACAGGAGAACGATATCTCGGACTGTGCGTATATCCTTCCCGCTGTAATTAATCCGTTCTCCACATCACACAGGCCTTTGTCATTCGGGAGGTCTTACTCGGCTTTGGGCCTGCCGGCCGCCTTAGGGGTGTCGTCGGCCCCCGCGATTATATTTAATTAGGGAGTCGGAGGTGGGCGGGCGGGGGATTGCGGAGAATAAAAAGTCGCGAAGAAAGGGGCGGTTTTAACGTAGCGCGGGCAACAAAAGGCGGGCAGGAAACAATACTGGGAGTTAGGCAAATAGTCCCCCTTCGGGTTGAAAATGTCCCTCGAAAAGGAGGGGTAACCTTCCAGCCGCGCTTTTTAATAAATCAGAGTGCCGGGGCCGGGGTAGGGTCCCGCCGGGTCCCCGCTTCATAATTAACTCCTCTCCGGCAGAAATTCTGTTTGATTTTCAGCCCGGGCCCGGAGGAAGAGGCCCAGGGCATATAGAAATTAATATAAACTCCTCTCTCCCTCTGAGCCCGGGAGTTTAATACAAAACTCCTTATTTGTCTTTGAGCGCCGCCTCGGCCCCATTATGGGCCCCGGGACGGGGGCATGGGGGCGGGGGGCGGGGTGCTGGTGTAGCGCTTGTAGTTTTTACCTCGCAATAAAACCCCCGTTTCACCCCTTTCTCATTATTCCCGGAGGGTCGTTCCTACAATCAAACTCGGAGCAAATACAGTTTTATAACTTCAAAATTAGCGTGGGCCGAGGGAGGGGGTGGCGGCGGGGAATGGCGGTTCGTTTAATGTAAAACCCTTTCAGTTGGGTGTACCAGTTACCTCGTGTACCGTACCGGTCACGTCTGTTGCTATCGGTTCTGGCAATATTACACCAGGAAGCCGTTTATAGGCCAGATCTATAGCGAAATGAAAATAATTTTTTCAACAATGATGCCCCATTAGAGGAAGACCCCAGACTTATTTATATCTGAAGATGCGGAATTATGTCCTGTTTACGAATCTGCTAACCGTTTTTGGAAATATTTTGCAATCAAAACGTGAAGAAAAATGTCCGCAATTGTTGGCTCGTAGCATGTCTCCGTTGTCACGGTCTCCAGCGGTCTTGGTCTTTCGTACAATCGCTCAACTATCGATATGGGTACCATCAGGTGAGGAGTAAAGGATTATTATAATGTGTATATATATATATATATATGCACGCTTTTAGATTCAGAAGGTTCGCTGGGGCTTACAAAATCGTCGGTTGTCTGTTATTCGGCTCTTTTGGTGAAAATAAAATATCTTAAATTCTATAATGCCCCCGTGTGTCCCAGTGTTATGTAGGCCTTGAGACTAATACACTCCTCTTGGGGTGGGGGGGGATGGGGAGTTAATGGTGAGTAGGTGCCCCCCACTCGGCGGCGACGCTTACTCTTTTGTTTGGGACCCGTGTCCCTTGTCTGTCCACTAACTCAGGGCCACTTATGAGCCATGAATCAACTTCGTAACAACAACAGTCACTTCGTTACACCACACGCGTTACTGTAGAAAGCGTCGTTCAGTCAGGAATTCACGGTCTCCATTCAGACCACGAGATTGTCCCTCTCATCGAAAGCTACCGAATTAATATTTCAAATTCCTGTGCCCCGTTTTTCAGCGGGGTAAACTGAATAAGTACACACCTAAGAAATGTTATAGGGTCAATCTCTGTCTAGGTAGCTACCTTTAAGGTAAGAATTTTCGGCTTCTCGCCATCGTCCATGCGCCCATTACTTTAATAACATATAATAGTTAGGCACTTAAACCGACGTTTAGACACCGGCATCCTGTCGGTACTTTCCCTAAATTGCCCTCAGTTCCGGCTTTTTTGCCATTATTAGATGAAATATTTAGATAATTGGGATTTGGACTTCGGATAATTGAAGTTTATTGCGGTTCCCTCTTCAAAGACCAATGCTTGCCATCGTCACCGGCATTAATGAGGTATCCGTGAGCATGTCGGTTGCCGATAAAGCACGCTTTCCCCACTGTGACTACACTTTTCTATCGTGTTTGATTTGTAGATTCGGAATAAAAATCATTGTCTAAACTACTTAATTCAAAAATACTAGTTCATTCTCTTTTCTGAGTGGCGACTGATTCTTTAACATTAAATTCTGAACTAATGTTTGTCTCGGACTAATTCTTGCCTTCTGTTTTTTGTTCGCGTTGACTTGATATTGGTGAGAACTAATTCGATGTGTATCTTTGGAATCGCCATGCCTTGTGAGATTCTACGACTTAGTAAGTAACTATGGAAACAGTAACTAAGCAGTAAAGCTGCCGAAATTAATTATTTAGGCAAAAATATCCCTACAGATAATATTTGAGTTTAATTACACATTTTTATACATTGTAGTTTTACAATACCTATTGTGTACATACACAAAAAATAACTAAACCAATCGATATACTACAATTTCATAACCAGTCAGCAGTTGTAAATTCCGACCGTTCCTCTGGTTATTAACACGTCTAATGCCGGTGTCGAGAGGAAGTGGCGAAGCCGGGGCCGGACGTCAAATTAAAAGCGGGAAACTCTCCGACAGTCGCTTTGAGCAACCGAGGCCCTCAGTGAGGCTAATTGGCATTGAGTGATGTCCGAGCGAGTAGAGCCCCACCGGCTGGGGGGCGTACCGGTACACTCCCTCCTCCTTCTCCTCATCCTCCGCCTCCTCCTCCTCCTCCAGGACTCTCCAGTACGCTAATGGGCATCGGGCGTCGTCACGTTCGTCGGATCGAATAATTTTTGCCAAACATGAATCATTGTCCGTTCGAAAGGAGAGGGCCTGGGGAGTGTCGGAGCCCGAAAGCGGGGACGCCACTCGTTGAGACCTCAGCTACGAGTGTGTCGATTATTTTCAAACCCTTGTCCCGCCTCGTTTATACCTTAAAACATAACCTTAGATACAGTTTTTTGCGGTATTTTACTCTCGTTGAACTAATTTATTCCCCTTCATTGCGGTGGGGGGAGAGGGAGGTTTCCAGCCTGTTTTTATCCGGCCACCGAAAATGAAATGTTTAATCTGTCCTTCTGAATTATTGTATAAAACATCGATAGTGAATTTTTAGGTAATTATAGTTCTTAATAGATTATTAGTTTATCTTTTCACGAAAATATATAATTAATGAAAAGTGCGAGTTAAGCGTGGAGACGGTCCACGAGTGCTCCTAATAGCATGCAGATTTCGTGTCGCTACAGCACACGCAACTAACGGAATACCGCCTGTGGAATAATGCCGAAATCGCTCTCGTAAGAAGACTTTATCGACTCTATCCCGGTTCACCGTCACTCTGCAGGGGCTTATTGGCCGCGTCCTCAGTTTCATAATCAAATTGGCGGCGTACTTAGTGATGATGCTATACGGCCCGCCATTGTTCCGGTCTCCCGATTGTTCACGTAATTCTATTCTCCTTTATGGGAAGGGCAGAACAATCGCCCTGGGCCGTGATTTATTCAAGTTATGAGCGGCAATTTATGATAAAGGGATACTCTAATCCGTTCCTTTCTTTTCTATTGGAACGATTTTATAGGAAATAAAATACTGGCGTCGAGGCAAATGTTTTTTTAAATATTTCTCTATGTTGTTAAGTGCACGTACAATGGACATTTTGCAGATTTTATTTATTGTTTCTAATTATTTAATATTAATACGCTAGGAGCCTGTATGAAAATAAACCTAATGAAGAGTGAAGCTTCGCTCGTTGGTGAAGAAGAGGCTCGGTGGTTGATAATAGACCGGTAGTCGTGGCACGGTTTGCTGGAACTGCTGCGTGTCTAATACGCTAATGGGGGGGCCAGTAGATTTTCACCCGGCCCCGCGTGCGTGTGCGTGTATCATGAATTATTGCTTTTGGCGTGGAGCGTGGGGGAATGTCTGTAATCGCTTGGTAAATTTTCGGGCGAATTACAGGCCTGGTCGAACCCCCCCCTCGCCCACCGGTCCGTGAACACGATTTGACTATAACTGGAGAACGGTATTGGTTTTCAGCGCCCGGAAGTGCAATTAGGAATTTCATGCCGAAATTTACCCAACACAAAATAGGAAGGGACAATTAATCGTTTTAAGAATTGATAATAATAATTGCACTAACGTAAACTCGGGATACATGCTCTTAATTTATGTCGTAATACTATCAATTACGTAGAAATGATTGTAACGAGCATTCTTCCACTTGGCGTCACTTGAAAATAAATTCACGGGGAAATAATTTAGTTGAGACATCGGTCCGTTTCGGTCATACGCTAGACCGGTCCTCCGCCCAGCATCCTGTCCGCACTTCCCACGCGCTCTAATCTGTTACGATTTCCGGCACTTCATCCGGCCTAACTGAGCTCAGTAGCGCGGTCTATATTCCTCGTGTTACCCGAAGGTAATAAATACCGGTCTCTTTTTCTTTTTCGACCTGCCGCTTCCTTCACTCCTTTCCCCGATTGGTCTCGGGCCGGTGGACCCGGCGGAGGGCCCAGTTTATTGAATTAAACGGGTTTACGACAACCCGCCGCTCGTAAATCCGTTGCCGGGTAGCGCATTAGTCTTCTGGGCTACCAATTTACAGCGTGAAAGTCGACTACCGACTGCGGCCATCCAGCCGTTAACAAGCTTCACACAGGACAGGACGACGACTCCAGGCATAAATAACTACCATATTTATTCTTAAATTTCAGTAATTCGCTGTATAGAAAATGTTTTTATCTGTGTTAATATAAACTGAACAGTTCTGTCTAGTTTTCCCTTAAGTACTGATTTAAAAAAATAAAGTTTTACACTGGTTCCCCACTTACGATGACAACCCTCACTAGATATAACTGGGAAATCACTAAAACTACCAAAAGTATATTTCATTTTGTACAAATAGGATTTATCACGAAAGCTTTCAACTTGCATACGTGTATTACATTCATGTTTATGTAAGAAATTGTGGTTGGGTAAGAGACGAAACATTTTTTTCATAATTCGGCCTTTACAAAGGATCATAGGGATAATTTTCGGTTAAATTAGTACATGCTCTTTATCCTGACTGTGTTGTATACTTTTGCAAATTTAATTATGAAAACCATACTTAATTTCAGCCTTGTTATTAATAAAGTTTATGATGAGGAATTCGAAATTCTTCAAAAGTTCAAAAATATTGTTGTTCCCCAAATTTTTATTGTTCAGTAAATTCTAACCTTTGACTCTTTGTTTTATCGATTTTGTTTGTCCTAAACAATGAATTATCACATTTTCCTAACTGGTTTCCTGTGTTGCAGCTTCTTGATGCCAATTAGTCCCGGAAAACTTTTTTTTATCCTTCGTCGACAATCGAAATTGTTATACAAGTTTGAAATACCAGTGACATTGATACTAAAGGGAGGCTGCTGTTGTAATAGAATATGGATCGATTATAGTTTAAAACTTCGTACCTTGTTTTAGTCATCTAGTAGGAAATATAAACGAATAGGCAAGCCGATCAATTATGAAGGTCTTGCCGGCAATGTAATTTCATCGTTTTTCAATTTTTTCTCTCTCTGACTTTTTAAATCGCCGTTTTGAACCCAAATTATACAAGAACAAAATACTTTTTTTGTTCTGTCTTCAGGATATAGGGGCCTCTTAGCGGTTCTCTCTTTTTTTCCGCCGCCGCCTGTTGATTGAAACCAAATATTGCCTTTTCCCGCGTTCTAAAAGCCCCCCGGCTATTTTCCTTCTTTTCTACAGTTTTCCCTCAGATCCGTGGAACCTCGAGCTGCATTTATTGCCGTACCGAACTTTACGGCGAGTGGATTGTATAAAAAGCACACATCCCAACGTATAGAACACACAGCGATAACAATAAAATATAATAAAAATAGCGTTTAAAATAAATAATACATCTACATTAATTATTAGAAAATAATAAAAGGTAGAGCAACATGGCAGACACCATAACGAAACCTAAATGCAAGTAATTTAAATTAGGGTAAAATATTTTTTATCTGACCTAATCATATGAATGGTTATAGGATTTAAAACTCAGTAAATAAATAAAACATATAATAAGCAATTTAGTTGAAAATTTTGCAGTTGTTTAATTATAATTACGCCATTATAATAGCATGTAATGTATGTGATTACAGTCAGAGGATAGAACGAATAGATATTTCAAACATGCGTAGGTATTCACCTTTAAATATTATTTCGGCTTACATTTATCAATGGAAACACATCCCCGTATCGCATATTTAAATTAGCGGCTGTGCCACGTGCTATGTCCGAAGGCCCAGAAGCTGAGAGCCATTCGGTGGCGGGCTCATTGAAAAATTGTCGGGGCCCGTCCAGCGCCTAGTTAGCACTATTAGATTTAAGAGGCAGAAGGAGCGGAGCCTATTAACGAGGCCCCGGACAGTGCTGGAGGCGGACAGTGGGCACTTGAAGTATCGCCTTTTGGCCCGTAATCGTAAACCCAATTATATTTCTATTTGTTCCGTCCGATGATTTGTTCCGCGGCTCGGGAGGAGGACCATTACGGTGGAGATCTACGACCCTTCACGAACAACCCCGCGTAACCCGAAGTGTGCAATCCTGCACTTGCCAATTTCGTCCAAAATAAGATACAGTACATATCGTAACACGCGAGACCACGGGGACCGAAATATTTTTTCGTGTTGAAAGAATTTCGAGTTAAACGATGCATGATAAAAAGGAACAAATGTTTCGATGTAATAACAACAGAGTTGATTTCAAAATGTATACATTTAACTTGTTATAGTATCAAAATCATCACATTCAGTATATTACCTTTATTTAATAAATATTAAAGAACGTGAAAATTCGAGTGGCTGTAAAATAAATAAGATTCGGGCTCAGAAGGCTGGTCGGAGCGTAGCGTGAACAATGGGGGCCCCGGTGTGGGAGTAGGCGTGGCCTCCACATCGCACTGCCGCTACCGGTTGATTCACTAATTGAAGCTTAACTCAGTGTTTACAGATTATCCCCCTTATGTTTACAGATTATCCCCCTTATGCCAGGGCCCAGACTACAAACCGCACTCAGATTGCCTCTCTTGGCGTGCTGAATACGGGCGAGGGCAGTGGCGGGGGGAGGTTTAACAGAATAAGCGATACTCCTCATCTAATGATTCCGCTTGGTAAATCCCTAAGGCGACTTTTATAATATATATATATATATATATATATATATATATATATATATATATATATATATCTGGGACTCTTAAGACTTGAAAATTGTTAGCTGCATAGTACGGACAGGTTCTATAGCTTCTACGAGTTCGATTATTGTGAAGATAAGAATACAAAAAATTAATGATCAATGAGGATGCTTGTATATAGTCGTGGTTAATCATTTTCCCTATTGTTCGATCTAGTATTGTACATACTTTAATCTCTATGTACAGAAATTAATTTACATAAACGAAGTAGCCCCTGGGTTGTACTCCTTACTTGTGAGATGTGTAATCGTTTGGTGTGTGGGGTTAAATGTAAATCAAGGCCGGCGATATTCCAGATATCTTAGACCTCTATAACTGTATTGGACTTGATTACAATCTTACTTATTTTGAAATTTCGTCGGCGCTATAGACCAGTACAAAAATAGAACGGATGAACCTTAGAGGCCAGGTAAAAGGCTGAGCAATGAACTTGGTCATGATGAAAATGGATCCTTTTCCTTGGCGCAGTTGTTGTTCGCTGGCTTCGTTATTAAGAGCACGGTGGGCCGAGATTGAAAGAGAGTGGGTCAAACGGGTTGCTAGAAGACCGGTAGCGCTCTGGGCCATACCAGCCACCACTGGAGGGGGAGAGGATGGATCTACATTAAGTGGCACGGGCCACTCTTACATTCAACAGTACATATACCCAATAACACTATATATATTATAATATATAAACTTATTCTAAAGGTATTATTTTCGAGGTTTTAGAATGTCGTTCTCGCCCATGTACTATTTACAGAAATCCGCGTAGTCTTATAGAGTTGGAAGGACTTTTTGGGTTCTTCAATGATATGTGAAATTCTCTGTATAGTGCAGATAGAGGTTTCTCCTAGGGATCATAATAGGGAGAACATTTTTGTACAACATAATACCTTCATAATGTATTCATGCGCTACGAAATTATAAAGAATAACTGAATTACTGAATGTATCAACAAACTTCGATGACAATCTGGATTAAAAAAATCGTATCCAGTACTTTGGGAACAATTTTCTCCTTTATTTAAGCGCTCCCGAAATGACTCAGTGCCCAGACGAACAGAACTGTGTACCGCGGATAAACATAAAACTCACGTCTACAAGCAGAATAAAAAATATGAGAGGCGTCAGAAAGACGTTCTGTAATAATGAAATCCACAGTCTGTATAATCACAAGTACATTTTTGATATTCGTATTTACATTTCACCGTGTTTTTTGATGACAGTTATGAATATAAAAATCTAATAATTAAATTTGAATTTCTCAAAAATTTAATTTAATATTTATTTATGGATTGTAAAAATCCTTTCATCCTGCAAGATAGAAATACTCCTAACTTTGTATATATCCTTGTGTACAGTTATATTCCTGTGGTTGATTCTTAATGGCTGGGCCGAATGTCGGTATCAATTTATATCAGATTGAGTTTCTCTTGTAAATTTCTTAACGGCGAAGAGATTTAGTGTCCGGGTCGAGTGTGTGTGCGGGGTGTGGCAGGGCCGGCCACTGGACTGGCCCGGGGGCCCAAATAAATCGGCATCGCCCCCCCCTTGCCCCTACTTTGTACCCGAGTACTAAACTACTTTCGTCCTCGCACTTTATATAACGCCGCTTTTTGACAGGTTTTATATCGCGGCGACCTGCCCGACAGGCACCAACCCCCGGGTTAGCAGGCCGGTCTAACTCTAGAGTGGGACTCCCGAAAAGAATTTAGTAAATTATCCGCATCGGGCACGAAACAAAAATAAAAACACCTCACTTGAACTAATACCGGGAACAGGGAAAGAAGCGAACCTATCTTCACCCAAATATGAATGTCCAGACTGTACAGATAAATGTTCAGTTGCCTGAATATTAGAGTTTTACAACATACTGCAGCGACTACCGCCCAAGTTTGCAAGAGGCTCGGCATTATTTGGTCCCAATAGGAGTCACTATAATCTAAATGTTTTACTGATACTTATAGGGCACTGATAGCGCATTATTGACAACAGGAAATCACACTCGTAAAACACAAATATCTTAAGAGTGCATACTGCAATGAATGATTTTCTTTGTGGACGCCACAATCGGTAGAAATTTAGAAACATGTAACTTGAGTTTATAAATTAGTGAAACCCACAAGAGGAAGCGAGGATTTCTTCATTCGTCTATCTCCTGGACCCTGCCTTTCTTCTCTGCTGTTCTTCTTCCTGAAGGGGGCTTCAATCGGACGGCCATTCAATTAAGAACCGGCTCCGATGGCCGGAGGTGATATTCTTCTCCTATGCTTCGCTCTACACAAAAAATGTCCCTAAACCCCCGTTGGCACCGGCGTCCTTCCTTTCCACTCTTCTTTATTCATTCAACCAGGCGTTTCTTTCGTTTTTTTCCTCCTTCTTTTGATACCTTTAATTTACATGAGGGTCGACGGCTGGACGTTTTGAACAGTCGGAAATTATTGACATTAATATTCTTCGAGAATTGCCGCCGGACGTTACGAATTATACACCTTGTAATTTGGTCCCCGTAGAACAAAATTTTCTTAGTTATCCATTTTATTTCCAGCCAATAGAAAGAAGCTGGTAAAAAAGTAAGTAAGTAACTATTTATGTAGTCTCCCTAGTGAGCAGATAGGATATCCGTATGATACCAAGAAATGTTGAAAATATTTTGGGGAGACATAAATAATTATAGCGTTTTTAAATTGGCATTTAAATTATCAACAAAGTGTTGTCATCAAAGCCTCCTCTGTATTCGACCCGACGGGTTTATTTCGCGATACGAACACAGTGGACGGCATCTGCATGGAATATCCGTCTAATCCGGGCTGATCGGTCCGCCGGCCAATTTCCCCGCACCCGGATCCTCTCTGCCGGCCAGAGCCCGCCGCTCGGTGAATAATTCACACACTCCGACCACGCACAGAATCCACACGGGAAACAAGCGTCCGTGTGGGGGGTGGGCGAGATAATGCCCGGAAAACAATGGCCGGGGTCCAAACCCTGCCCGAGAAACAACCCCGCACCAAAATCAACAGCCCGAAAATTGCCCTAATTGACATTCGACCGCGCTTGCCCACCTCATCATCCCAGCTAAACCAACACAATACCGACGACACTAAACCCGACCGCTTAACGAATCTACCTAGGGTATACACCAGTAACACTCGCCCACCCGTCTCTCAGTATTTCTCCATTGCAATACCTGTGAATATAAGTACCGGAAATGTCCGGAATTATTAAAAATAATACTTCACTTCTAGACAATTTCAAAATCGAACCACGAATACCTACTGTTAAAACTGATGTGCGCTCATTACAAATAAGGCAAATTAAGAAAACTTACAAAAACAACAGAGCTAGAAACAGACCGTCGACAATAATGGAAAACAAACATGATACCGAAGTGCCAGACCAGTAATGAGAATATAAGAAAAACAATGGAGCCTCATTTGTCCTGTTCCCCGAAAAGCTTAATTAATAATTATGAAAAACTATCTCCGTACGTGTATGATATTCGCTCATTATATATTCGTCCACGCTTACTAATGCAGTGTTGTGATTCGCTTTGTATACTGTTAGCAAAGTTTTGAGTGTACTTTTGGTCGGAAAAACGTTGTTTTACAACCAAACTGCCCCGACAACTTTGCGTAGGTGCCCGATTGTGAGTTTTCTTTCATCGCAGCACATTTTATTTAGTTAGTGCATCACATTTTACTCTTTGACTTGAAACATTGAACCGGGATCGAGCAGTCTCAGAAATACTGGCTGAAAGGGAAAGGGAAATCGATGTCGGTCGTAGGTGGAGGACTGCAAACTCGAACCCCGAATAGCAATTGACAAAGCCACCACCCCCAAAGACGTACTTTGAAAAATTGGACACTCTTGACAGGGAACCGTACTTTGAATGCCACATATACAACTCTAGTCCAATTGGCATTAAAGACACTTATGAATTTGAAGATAATTTTAATGGGTCCTATAACTCGGGAAGGAATGCCGCCCGGTTTTATTGGTAATTTTTTCTAATTTGCTGAGGGAAGTAGTGGATTAATAAAATTGTAGCGGACACTGGTCGTATCCCTGGTGGTGTAAATGGTCGGTGTGTGGGTGTGTGTATGTGTGGAGTGATGGCGAGCAGATGTTACGCCGTCGACGGTCGGGTTAGAAGTGAAAGGTGGGCCGAGCGTGTGAGGGCTACCGGCACAGCCCGGTAGCACCGGCCGGTAGCCCCCCCGAGCTATGGCCCGGACCCGCACCACTCCCCTATTATTCTTTCTTTCGCTTCTCCCAAACCAATTTATTTTCCTCTCTCCGGCCTCCTCTTCGTCTTCCTCCTCTTCTTCATCTTCTTCGGGACCGGGCCCTAGGCCACGTGCCCCCCCTCGCTCACGGCAAACCCAAAACTAATTTATTTGTCCGTTTCTCTATTTCATTTAAGGTATTTTTTTTAGTGCGAGGGTTTTCCAAATATAATCCCGGGCGATTTTCAAACTTAAAACACTCTGCAAACAATTACATTAGGTCATTTTCATTAATTTAAAAAAAATATTAATTCCGCCACTGGCCGTTATCGGCCTCTCGCCATGCTTAGAGGACCATTATACCGCCAATAATGTAGTGATGTATTTTTCAATGTCGATATAGCTTTCACTATTACTGTGACTCCAAGCACAGAGGTACACCCTCCAGGATCTTGCTCAGGAAAATCGTTAAATTCCGATTTTAGAGTTCTGAGAACGAATACAAAAAACTAGTCCTACTGAGGAGTGAATTGAGGAGACGCTTTAAAAAGAATGAATATAATCATTGGTGATTATAATTTATTAATTATGCTTACATCTTCTAGTAACGAGTGTTCATGTGTCTTTATATTCCTGCAGTAAAATTGGTCACATATATTACCACATTCTTGGGTTATGAAACAGTGATGTATCCTGTGAATGAACACAAAAAATGAATGTAACATCGTGAGGGCTAAATGAGAGTCTTTATAATCAATGTTCTACAGCTTTAATTTTGACGCGGTAGCAGAATTGTGCAACGATATGTGTATTGTATATATAATATTTGTAGCTGGGCTGTGGAGGTCGGGCAGTCGTTATCGTAAGAGCCGGCCGGGAAAGCCGACCTCCGTATTACGGGCCGGACCAATAACACGCTTTGTAAGGGCGGAATATTGCACGGGTGAATTACCCGCCGCCGTTTTATAATTACCGATCGCTGTAAACTCATCCGACTATAAAGCGAAAACCGTGGGCTCTCGTATCCGGAGATAATGACGGATGCCCCTCCTTGGAGCGGATGAAATTACCGTGATCCCGCGAGGGCCGGCCTACTTCTAATTGGCGGTACCGGCACCGCTTCTTCAAAAAATAAAATCCACCCGTAATACCGAACCCGGGAGAGGTTAATACTCGGGTCCCAAGTTCGTGACCGCGTCTTAAACGCCGCCAATTATACTGCCGGCAGAAAGTATCGCCCGGCGTTAAACGTTCCCCTTAAAAATCTTCCCAGGCTCGGGGCTTCATTCCACCGGTATTACCCGGCAATTGTTTAATAAAACCAAATTGCGAGTCTCTGCACACAATTATACGCCGGGCGTTTAGGATCCTCGGTTATTAGACAGGCCTCGTTCCCCGGTGAGAACCGTTCGCCAAGTCGTGTTCTCCGCAATCAGGTTTTCGCAATGAGAGTGCGATTTAATAAGCTATAAGCGTTTACTTTATATAATCCTCGTTGTACTTTGCAGTCTGTGGAGCGGCGTCGACCGTCTCGTTAGTCACAACGTTAGGCACAACGCAATGGGGGGTTTATCACATACCATTCCTACACGAGTCTAGTTCTTCATTGAGTTCGTTTTGCATCTATGTGTACATATCCAGCTACGATCCCTGATAAGGATCTTGCCAGGGATGAGGCAAACTGAAAATTCTTGTTTAGATGTCTGGTCTCTAGATGTCGATAAATCGGGAGTAATGACCGCCCTTAGGTGATAACCTAGGATGAATACAAACGAATAATCTCTCTCGTGTCATCGTTTGATTACTATTTTTATATCCCATCCCCTTTATAGATTGGTAATAAGCGGTCGGACATGGACCTTACCTTGAGAAAGTGTAACAAAATAGTTTCCTGTATATGGCAAACTCTTAAATCACAATTATTAATTACGTACTTAATGAACATATTAATTATGTAAATACTACGGGAGAATTAATAGAAATTCTGAAACAGTGTAGCCGGAGTCCAAACAAGCCGGAGGTCCTTTCCAAGATTTCTTGCGCCCTTACAGCTATTACTCTTCCGTTATATTAACTGGTCATAGTCATGACTAGTACGACGGCAGTACCTTACATGCTCCGATGGAACATGCTGAAATTGCGTGGGGTGAAATACCGTCGTGTTATGCCCCCGTCCACCCGGGGATAATTGGGGTTGTAGCGGGGGCGTGGGAAAGACCGGAGCCACAGTCGCGGACACTCAGTTTCCTGCCACCCACACGTTTAAATCTCTCATCTTCGATGTCCTTTACCGCCTCATTCTTAATTATGCGTTCGTTCCCGATGAAGAAAGGCCTCTTGGGCCTCTAGTCGGGCGAGGTAAAGACGTAATTAACGCAAGGAATTATTTTAGAAAAACAATGCTTCCCCGTCACACCGGGTTAATAACATCGAAACTCGTGCATCAAATCTATAGGGTACATTCCATTTTTTTATTAAATTAACACTCCTACGGAATATCGATTCCGCAAAGCGGGTTAAAACAAATTTTAAAAATGTATTTCAGATCTATAAACCCGTTAAAATAGTACTTTAAGCAGCGATTCTTCTTTTATTGTGTCTCAAAATGAGTCCTCTGCAGTTTAACAAAACCGGCTACCAGCTAAAATATGCAAATAAAGTCTCAACCTAACGGCAGACCCCGGAGGGAGGTGCCATTATGTCATGAATTTAACAATGAAGTTGTCCGTTTATTTTGTTAAACTTGTTGTAAATTCTTCCCTGTTGGGGGGGCCAATTTGAGATCCAAGGCTGGACTTAGACAAATTCCTAATTCACGTTAATCACGCAAAAGTATGTGTCCATTACATGCAATTGTATAAACAAATAAATACAAACAAGTTTTATTTCATTGAATACAAATGATACATCGATAAAACGATATACAAATGGTGGTTCCTACATGCATACCGGTCTATTGGCCTTTCCACATATATATACTTAAATATTATAATACACTAAACATGAATTTTTTACAATATTGTTGTGATAGTCGGGAAAATTTACATTAAAACCCGAGAACTAAAGTTGTATAAACATCGCTCAATTAGTTTTGATTATCCGTGGTTTCAATTGTTATGTGTACGTGTTTAATGAGCTGTCTTATAGGTTGGATTTAGCCCAATAACCGGACCATTGTAATTCCTATATAAACTGGCGTTTATGAACGCTATTTTATGAGTTGGAGAATTTTCGTCCAAGGAATGTAGTCCCATAAGGCAGATAAAGTGGAAGTTTAATTCTTTGTAATACAGAAACGTCGGGCGGAAGGGGGTGAAGCGGCGGGTTACAACCTTATCTGGAGAAAGAGACGCCAGCGGAGGAAGAGAGAAAGAACGAAGGAGAGAGAAGGAATAGAGAGAAATGTAGAGGGGCTCGTTAGTTATTAAAAGGGTTGTAAATTATCTTTCAAGAATACGACTTTTAATTGCCCACAAACGGCCGGAGTTATTGCTCTTTCGGATATTTTATTTATGGACATTTACCGCCGCCATCATCCTCCCGTCTTCATTTACCTCAGCCCAGTCTTAATTTATCTTTTTTCCGACGTGGCGCAGCTCTCTGGGCCTACTCGCGGTATAAACGGTAAGGGTAATTTCGAAATAATACCGCTTATTTTCAACTTGGGGGCTTTGCTCAGAAGTATGCCTGAGGAGGACTCGCCGCCATGATTGAGCCCGCAATGACGAGGAAGAATAAGTTGTTAAGCTCGTATGCCTGACTGGCTTATACGCTGTGAATTCCAGTTGACATATCCTTTGGTGTTATCACCGACATGCTCCGTATAATGATAACGACGTTCTTCCAACCTTGATCAGACGCACGTCAGTCATGTGACAACAACTGGTCAGCTTTACCGTTGCAATAATTATACGCAGTATTGTCAGATAAGACCAAAGGAAGTGTTATAGACAGCCAGTTAACGCTTCCATACATTCCCTTGTCATCGGCGCATTAATTATTTATTGTTTTCCATCTCATTCGGTAACAGAAACCTCTAATTACCTGACCACTCGCGAAATGTTTCCCAAGTCTTTACTGTCAGAAAATGGTTTTCAAGTGATTTCTTGTTAAAGGAGTTCGGGAAGGAAGTTTCTTAATATTGGCTAGGCCTTAGAACAGTGTTTTTCAACAAGTTGAACTTCCGCTTCAGGCTTACATTGAGATGATCAACAAAAATAGTATATTTAGTATGATTTAAATAATAGAAAACTTTTAATTTTAAATATAATTATAATAATTAGAGTTCTGGTAAAAAAAATTCAGTTATTTTTCATTTTTAATGAGCTTCACATGTTTTTAAGAATATCCTTATTGTAATGTCGAATTGGTGACATACTCTTACATCTTTTCCAAGATTCTGGCCGTGATTTCTGTTTTTAATATTGTTCATTTGGGAAAAATCCTTCGCTCGGGTGAATGTGAATACAGACGATTTGGTACCATATAATATTTCTTCTACAACAAGCCGAACATGCTGCGGAGGGCGATTTCACGCATATCTCTGCCGGTTTAATATCTTCGTTTAAGAGAGGAGAGTGGGTAATGTTGGTCTCGGGCGGTTGTGAAGGCTTCTCGGAAGGCGTCTGGAGCAAGTACCGTTTACACGCATTAATTCCGACCGATAATAGAAGGAAGGGGCGATGAAGTGGATCCTCCTCTGAAATTCTTTTCACCGCTTAATTACTCCGGGGCTCGCTTTATGAACTCTTTGTCTCCGGTGGGACAAGGACGGGGCGATACCGTGCCGCGGCGGCGAGGGCGAGAGGGAGAGATAGAGAGAGAGAGAGAGACGCATCTACAATGGAGGCCTCTGATGCGGCCGTTTTTCTTGTTGAGTGCATTTAACGGGCGGGACAATGGGGGCCCCCAGTCGTCGGCGGTGTCCCCTTTTTGACCTTTTGTCCGAAGGCCTATTTTGTGATACACGTGTGGGCCGCTTTCCACTCCCAGCCGCTAAAACTTCCTCTCGCACTTCTAACTTAACCAAAGATAGAATGAGAGTAGCAAAATAAATTTATTAGATTCATTTAAGGAATATTAAATATTGTTCCTCTTAGATCATCGTTCGTATTTTCTTTTTAATTTTCGAATTTCCGATGTGGTGGGTGGGAACTGGAACTGGGAAATTTATTTCATCGTCCATTTCATCATTACTACCTACATCGGTATGATGAAGAGGAATAAATTAATTCACAATGAAAGGTTAAAGAACCAACCGCCGGGCATTCTTGAGAGCAAAACTTTCACACATGCTTAGAATGATCTAAAAATAAAAGCTGTCTACACCGGTGAACATAATGGCCTCATGTTGCCTGCAACAGACTCTGTTAAAGGTAGTTCTATTGCATTGCAATCTTCCGCCATATTATAATTTTCTCGATTTTAACCCTTTCATAAAAATGTGAAATCAAGATGCGTGACGACTATTCACGCCGTATGAAGGAAGCGCGTCCCACATTCCACGGCAAAGTTTCCTGAACTCATCTTTGTAATTAGCATTCGGCGGACGACCTAATTGCTCGGAACACTCGCCGCCCACTTCGGAAAACTTTGCGGAAAAGCGGTGCAAGTCCTTCTTTGGCCGATTTAATGAAAATCTAATATCAATATGGGTGGGAGGGGCGGTAATGCGCTTAGTAAAGTTGATCCGAGTTTAATCTGGCAGCGACTGCCAATTCTTCCCGGAGATCGGGCCGATTGGCTCACGCCTGACATTAATCTTACCGCCCGGTGGAAATCCTCAGTTTTCTGGACAAATGTTGTCAGCCTTTGTAAAAAGGGAGGCGGGAGGGGAAACAAAAAAGCGAAGCTAAGCTGAGTGGTTATGGAGTTATCTGACCTTTGCTGGGATGGGCGTGCTCGGCTCTTGCTCCCACGCTCCACCCCCCCTCAATGTAGGAGGAGGACTAGCACCGTGCTTAACTAAGTCTCTTTGTCGCAAAAAGCGCGGATTTCACTATATTATTCAACGTCTTTACGGCCGTCTTACGGAGGTTGTCTTTTGAAATTCGTCCTGGCTATAAAACCAAAAATGCAAATGCCCCGAGAAGATCTTCATACGAGTTGTACACAGTTCACATTAACTATTGTGTAGAGTAATGTACATTCTTATGGCAGCAGTATCACTTTTATACCTTTTTTTTTAACTGTTTTATTTTTGCACAATCAACCTATACAGTTATGGGTAAAATTGATACATGTATTTATTTCGGCGTGTTAGTCACGACAAAGAAACCACCCAATGATGGCGCTTTTGACATGTTTTAACATGTGAGGTGATCTCTGGGCCAACTTTTATACCTAATGAAAAAAAATTGATAAATTAAAAATGCTCAGTCATTAAACGCGGGACTGTTTGTATGTACAATAATATGTGAAATAATAATAATCATTGGGAAATGAAAGGATATTAAGCTCAGATGGTTACAACCATAAATAAGGTTTTGACACTGTTTAGCATGGCACTGTCGCTGTGGAGCTCGACAGAAAATATAAAGAAATATGGAAATTCATAAAACTTAAATAGGTTTCTAACTCGAGGCCAGTTCGCAGTACTTGGAAATTGGAAAATTTGATTTTGATGTGTATTGTAGATTATATACGTGTGTCTACAACATGAATAATACAAAAGACACTATCAATTTTGGAAAACCAACCAAAAACATTGGGCATTGGGAATATTATTAATGCCGAATGATTACAGTAATATCAGTAATTGATAAGGCCAGGTAATTACCACTGAAATTGTGGAGGCAAAAATGTTGTGTAATATCATGCCGGACCCCATAATTTTAAACTGCTTTATTACCTCTTAACTGCGCCTCCATTAGTCCACTGCCACTAATTAAGATTACTTTAAAAAGCGCATAAATTTACTCGAAGTGAGCATAAATCGAAGCGACTGGCAAGATTCTAATTAACATACAATTATTCTGCATAGAAAGTAAATTTAAGACATCTGGTCACTTTGTGTGAAGTTTAATTCTATAAATTTACGCCTTAAATATTGTAGGAAAACAAGAAAGGCTATTAGTAATTATTACAATTGTATTAAAATTCACTGCAATCATTATTGTAACAAACAGTTAATATTTAATGTAATATATGATTCTTGATTCGTGATGATGACACGAATTTATAATACATGTCCAATAAAATTTTACATTCGTTTATTCTTAAATTCTATTTCTCCTACCTCGTTTTGTTGCTTTTAAGTGCAATAGTTAGGATAGTTAAGAATCTATAGATTTGCACATGGGTCTGTTGCCAAAACTTAGCTACTCGGGGTTCATATCTGGGTTCGGGATGTGATTGGCTGTCCCCTGTGTAAAGTTACCCCCGCCCCCACTGCAACCCCCTCGCCCGCTACTAATTAACCGGCTATTAATTAGCTATCGATAAATGCCAATATTGTCAATTAGGACCTTCGATTTACCCGACCCAATCCGTGCCGAGCTCCGCCCAATTACACACAATACTCTACGCCGAAGATCTTCCCTATCCGGGGTAGCACCAAACACGAACTGCAGTTACGCGGGTCCTTATTTACACAAAGTGATATACAATTTGGTCAATTTATAAAAAGAATAAATGTTGAAATTTCGCAAAAACTATCACTCCAACAGTTCTAATGTAGAACCTAATAAGCGAAATTAGCCTGAGTGATAATATTGCAACCCCTCCCCGACCAACTAATCAACTAATAATAAAATACCTATTTGTATATTATATATATATATATATATATATATATATATATATATATGAATATAAAGGTTTATAGTTTAAAATAACTGTTTTGTGGTCTGCGAGGTGTTGGAATACCGTAGTGTTTCTGTCTCCTCTCGCTTTTCTTGGTCTTTTGCTAGACCGGTACAAGTGTCAGTACAAGTGACAGTGACAGTGCAGTGAGGATGCCAAAAAGACATCCAAAGTGCCAAAAGTGACTGGACACCGTTACTGGAGTTGGCGAGCAGCCGAAACTGGTCTAGCAAAAGACCAAAAAAAGCGAGAGGAGACAGAAACACACGAAACCTACGGTAATTTTATATTAAAATATTCCATTAACAAGTATAGTTGAGGTAGTGTGTGAACACGAGCCCACGGCGGTACCCCGGGCTGTGCCTGAATTTCTGAATTAACGGCTAACGACTGATGAAACTGTTATTGGCTCCGTAAGTTGGGTAGTTGAGATAAAACTACAGGAGGTTTTCTAAGTTGCTCGAGTGCTGCCACCCTCGGTTATAACACGTTCAACTTTCTACAACACTTTTAATGGTGTCATTCGGACCGGCAATTATCATTATTATTAAACAGATTATTCGATATCGTGGCGTCGTTTCGACCGTGCAGACGGTTGCATCCGATATGAAGAGAGGCATGCACGTGCCGCGGCACTTCTTTTGTAACGTCGGGCTTATTTCATGTACTTACTTTTGTGTACTTAATCGTTAGTTTTTAGTACTGGCGCCATTTTCAAGATCGCTCAATTTAATCTAAGTTGGAGTTATAATCACAGTTTTTTGACTCCGCGATAATCTTCAACTTTTTTTTCTATCATAAACTGAAACACTATAATAAATATTAGCGTTTAAATTTGCGTTTCAACGCGTTAAAAGCGTTGTTTTTTTTATTATCAAATAAATTTCTTTGAATTATTTCTCACGATACCTCAAAAGGTCGAGGGGGACCCATTGCTCACCGCGGGTTTAGGATAATGAGGAAATAGGATTTGGAACCCTAATACATCGGATGGATAAAACAAAAAAAAGAGTCCGAAAGCCGAAGTTGGGTGCCTGTATTGTAAACAATAGCGGGTGAAGTTTGTTGTGCCGGGGGGCGGTCCCGGGGGCGGCACCCCACCCCCGACCAATATCTTGGCCCATCATAGAAAACACTCTTCTACTTCTGGACTTTCTCTTTATTTTTTGTTTTTTTCTGTGCCGGCCCCTCGGGCCTCGCCCCCAGGTGTCCCCCTCCGTCGGCACCAATTTTTCCACCACTTCCTTTTCGCGGTGGATAAAAACATTGCCGTAAACTTTATATTGGCGAAGATAATATAAGTGACGAATATACTTAATATTAATGCTTATCTAGTTTAAAATGCCTGTTTTGTGGTCTGCGAGGGGTTGAAATACCGTAGATGTTTCGTGTGTGTTTCTGTCTCCTCTCAAGTGACAGTGACAGTGCAGAGAGGATGCCCAGAAAACATCCAAAGTACCAAAAGTGACTAACACCGCTACTGAAGATGGCGAGCAGCCGAAACCGGTCTAGCAAAAGACCAAACCAGCGAAAGGAGACAGAAATACACGAAATGTATGTTAATGCGTATCCTTTCTCTAATATATATATATATATATATATATATATATATATATATATATATATATATATATATAGTGGAAGAGGGGTTTTCTCCCAACCAACATGTTGGTTGTGATGATATTTTATATTCCGACGAAAACGTTTTGGTCTGTCATATATTCAAGTTTATGTTCAGTAATTTACAATCCTAAAATTATTGCGTTAAATTCTTAACAGACATTCGTATGTAACACAAAGCTTTGTGTAGGAAAATATTATTAATAATATCAGAGCCATTTTCTGCGTGTAGTGTACTGCGTACTGAAGTTGATGATTGAGATAAATGATTTCCGCTTTTGTTTCTGTTACAGGTATTGCCAAAGCTGGATTTGGAGAACCTCCTATAGTAGACAATTAGAGCTCGAGATTTCACAGACGATAGCGCAAATGAGGTCAGTGCGAAGCCACTTAATTATTTAGTCAAGTGCAGTAGGCATCCAATTTTTACTTCTAAATATAGAAATAAGGATAATTTTCAATTCTGGGCTAATTACGGACCACTGTTAAGGCACCATACAATGGGGTGTTTACTTTATTTCGTAAATATAAATATTTGAATGTTTTCCGTTTTTCTCAAAACTAGGCCTGTTTCGATCCCTTTTATTTTGGTTCAACACGGTTCAAATACAACTAATTAATTGCCCCTATTATTATACGGGAGTATAATTCGGTGCGGGGGCAATTTTCAATTCATGCACATATTATATAATGTATGCATTATATTACTATTCGAAAATTAATTATTCAGTATTATATAATCAACCCCTGGACATTCACCCAAGCTCGCTTATTCAAATATAACATTTATTTAGTTCCATTATTTGATATATAGAATAGTGCAAGTTCTGGAATAATCCGAGTAATATTGGAAAATGCATATATACAAAATATATGGATGTAGGTCGAGTAAGGGGAAAATCCATGTAGTAAACAGAGGAATAAGCGGCTTTGTAGGACATAAATTCTGTGAACGAATGAACACAATACCTGCACATTATAATAGATATTCCATCGATTTAACAATTACGATGTATATTTACCTTTATAATAGAATCGGGATTGATTACAGAATGAAAGTCTTTCTGCGTTCGGTTATCTAGAAACTTTCATTTTTCATATTCTATATATATATATATATATATATATATATATATATATATATATATACATATAAATGAGAGCGATATTGGATGTCTCGATGGGATCCCATTATTCAATGCCGTATTTCCTCGAATTTGTTATATTTAGTAATGATCTTAGTAGTCCTAATTTCCAGTTCAAGTCTACTCTTTTGAGCAGTCGATTCGTTTTGGGTGATGAAAATCGGGATAATTCAGTCGCTTCCAGCCCCGATTTCTCAACACAGGCACGTGCAATTAAGCGAACAATGCATTTTGGAAAAAATGAGACCGAATATCATCGATATTGGGTAGATATGTCTGATTGGGGGATCCAATATTGGAGACATTGATATGGCTAATGGGGCCGGTGAAAGATTAGCGATGAGCAGCAAGTAGTGGGCTGTTGTGGCCCCCGGGGCATGGGGCTACCTCGCTTCACAATCCACAATACGGCTACCGCCTAAATTATAAACCAGTTATTTTTCTGCTCCCGCCTCGGCCCACGCACTATACAACGGTGGCGGCCGTTTTTCACCTCTCGTCCGATACCCCGTTATGGTATTAATAAAGGATTAACAACGGACAGTTCGCACTGTTCGTTATGGGAGGACGGGGAAAGCGCATGGTTCAGTAGGACAGTTTCGGCGTTTCGCCATTGTCAGTAACATATACCGCGGATAAATGAGCGAAGGTTTCCGCGACCGGAACTTGAATTTCCACTACCGGGAAATGGGCAAAAGTGGTGCTAGTGGTCGCGGCTAAAAACCATTTTCGATCTGAATAGAAGCGTGGTTACATAAAATCCCACGAGTGAACAAAAACAGTACGTTCGTTCCCGTTCTGTTCCATCCATGTTTTTGTGTACTACAATTTAATCCTTGGTTGATTTCCATTTTCACGTTTCAATTCATTCGATTAAAGTCGAATAACTCTCTGAATGTCATGAGCTGAGTTTTGGCTTCGGTCTACTTCGGTTTATGTTGATTAATGCGACAATAACGAAAGTAATAATGAATCGAATTCGATAATTTATTAATCAAATGAGCAAGGGCTCATTTTACGGCCTTTGTAATATTCCTGTACGTACATTATAGTTTGACAATCTAGGTATTCTGGGGTACAGGTTACTGCCGATAATAAATTTTTAATAAGTGACAGTCTAAACACATGTTTACCCTCAGCCAATACACACGTTTTTTTTGTATGTTGCCTATTTATTACCTTCCGGCTACGTCGATTCGATTCTTTCTAACCGACCAAAACCCACTAGATACATAACCTTTTAAAACGTTAAGTCGTGCCCATAACAACAAGGTCTGTGCCGGTGCCAATGATTGAGGCCGCCCGTTTTGCGGGTATTTAGCGCCCCACGGTTCTGCCTTTCTAATAATGGGAAAGCCGCTCTGATCCAACGGCCCGTGTATTTATAGTGATGATCGTTTGCCCAAATATCTGGCGTTTTTCTGCTTACTTTAATAGTACCAACGGGTATACAACCAGTAGTGTAACAGTATAGAAACAATAATCATTAGTATTAATGGGAATTAGTGGGAATGATACTTTTTTATAGTTTGTTACATCGTAACCTGGTTTGATCTTATCGTCACCCCAGTACGTCTGTAAATTGCACAACCTACACTTACGTTCCATTTTAATTTTTTTTACCTATTTTTTATTGAAACTAATTCTGATCATTACAGTTATAATTTTGAACGTATAATATACAATGTTTACAATTTACATCAAACGAATAAGAATTACATTTCGCCCTATGTACACATAACTCGTAATGCGTGTTCGTAAACCTATTCTATTTAATATACCAGTAAAGGCATATTAATAGAAATACTTTGAAGGAATTATCGTATAAATAACATTAACGAATATTTATGTATCTCATGAAATTTCTTGATTTTCAATACTCGAGGTCCTTGTTATGACTTTGTTTTAACAATTCGAGATTGATTTGTAGAATGCTATAGTTTATAAGGACTGAATAAAATATGACGCGGCCTTCCTTTCTTTACGTTTCGAATTTACTTCCTGGAAAAAACTCAATGCCGCGAACATGCTAATTCTTATAGCCATTCGAGTTCGATCACAATTTCCATAATTGCAGTGGTATTAAAACGTGTTCATTGATAAGATGTTCGTAGTTTACTAATCTTACGGGCTGAGTATTATACGGTGCCGGTCTCTAAACCGGCGGGCGATTCGACGGAATTGTAACAGCAAATTTGATTGGCCGTCTGGCCGGCCAATGGGAGCCGGGGGCCGAGGGTCGGAGCGACCTGACATTTTATATTCACGCGGATCGCCGTATTGTTGTCTCGGGGGGTTCTACCCTTTTATCGGCGTCTATATGGCGATCGGACGTTGTTTTAAAGATCAGAGAGCCGGCCCGGATACTATTCATCAACCGGCCGTTTAATCAGATACCCCAGGTGGAGGGCATTGATTTACATCTAATCGGATGAAAAATTATGTTCGCCACAACCCATTTCAATTGCAAATAGAATATCGGCGCGAAGGGCTCCGTTTTCGAACGTCGAACGCTTGTTCGGACGCGAGAGAATCCAGCGAGAATGGGATAATTGTTTTTTCTCAGCCCTCGTCGATTATAAATGTTTGGTAGTATATTCGAGCTCATCTAGATTTGGAGGGATGCCTAGGCCATATTCTACATGTTTAACGCGCATTAGTAAAGAAGCGTCATTTTGACTCGTAATGTATTTTTTTCAAAGCGAAATTTTTACCCAGCGAAGTTGCATAATACCCAGTTTATTTTCTTTCAAACACCGGTTATCATTATATCATAAATGTTTGTACTGTTTCTTTGGCAGTAGTCAAAATAAAACATCAGCCGTTACCCAAATAACTAATACAGTTGCGGAAATAATGAATGTTTACTGTGCGCTATCGCGTGTATGAAGTTGTACTTTGGCGTTAAACACACGGGGGCTTAGGGGACTTGGGATGATGCGTGTTATTGGGGATGCGGGAGGAAATCCGATAGGTCGGTTTAATTAGCGATCCCGCCGCTACCCGTTCACTAACTCAGCTCCTCGTCTCGCACCGACCGGGCAGAATAATGCGCTACAATAACAGTTTCCATACGGAAATGGATGATGCTATCCCGGCTCTCGGTACACCGCCTCATTGTTACAGCCTGTAGTCGTACTACGGGATCGCCCTGCTTTAACTATTACAGCGCTTAGTATATTGAGGTATTTGTGGAATACGGCTATATAGAAGGATTCGATTTGTTAATTAGATAATATAGATGAACTATAAATTCGTTCATCACAAAATATATGGTGCAAAGATGTGTCTTTATACGAATAATGGGTTGAAATTTTATGCTTATAAAATAAAAATAACCTTATACCTTTAACACTTATGTGATTTTAAAATTAAATTTAACAGGGGGATGCTGGAAACGCCACACACTGTTCCGTTCGCCCTGATACCTTTTCGCGAATCAACCTCGAAGTTAATTGAAAGAAAACTGTCTTCCGGAAATATAAAAGATATTTATAGTTATTTATAATTTGGCCTCCTTTCCTTCTCCCCATCCCCCTCCCGGGGTTAGATATCGGCCGGTTAAAACTCCTTTTAAAAGGAATTTCGATCGAGCAGAAGTTGCGGCGATGGTGGAAGGGGGGGGGTCTGGCTTTTGCCGTGGGGGAATTAGACGACGGGCCTTTGGGGTTGTTGCGGGGCTGGAGGTGGGGGAAGTCCCATCAATATCCGGAGAACGGACTTTGCTGGAAAATTGTCGGGGTAGAATTTTCCCGAGTGAGGGGGGCGGTTTTTCCAGGCGATCGGGCGGATCCGTCGATGCGGCCCTGGGGCAACAACACTCATTTTCGAGCGGATATGAGGCGGCCCCAAAACGGAATTAGGGAAACAGCTCGACCCCCATCCCCCACCCCTTACACCCCCATACCCTAGACCGCTCTTTTAATTTCGACGACTTGTTCCACAAGGTAGAGCCACTTTATTTTTATTTCCTATCCCCAAGACCTTCAACAGAGCCCTATAGGAAGGACGGGCATTTTTTCAATCCGAGCTTTAAATGAATTCTTTTCACTGGACTATCACACATGGTTTGTTCAAAATTTGGCATTAAAACCCGTTTTGCACCAACGTTTGGGCAGTCATTTCTTCACATCATATAACATAAGCTTAATTTGATGAATAGGGGGAACTTTTGGCTTGGTACTTTTAATTAGACCGATATAGGTCAAAGAACTATGAATCGGCACTTGGTTAGTGTAAAAGATTGAAGGCGTAATCATTCTTGAGAGTTATTGCTTTATTAAAACGAGTTAATCTCCAATTATTTAGAAGTAAACTGCTAAAAAAAAGTGCATTTCAGCTTGAGGTTTACAGTTTATATTTATAAGTCTCCTTAATTTTTATTGAGCCTAACTAGAAACTACTTAACTATAGAACTTAAGCTTCAGGGTCAAAAGATTTTGAATGGAAGTTGTGTGTCTCTGATAGGATCATAGGCAAAACATTGAGGCAGGGGCAAGTAGTATTCTTACATTTCCACTTTGACTTCTTTATTCGTGAGTTTGAAATTTTGAACAGGTGTGCGGAACAACGGAACGCCTCCGATTATAAATTGAGCCCCCCTCTTCTTCTCCCCCCCCGGGGCTGAAAGGGGGAAAAGATAAAAATCTCGGAATTGACATTTCGAATGTAATTTCGAGGCCGGGTCGTGTAGGTGTGTAATGCCCGGTGATGAGCCCTACGTGAGGACACCGTGGGAACGGAGTCCCTTGGGGGAAAAAAAAATTGAAAAAGAAAAAAGAAAAACTGGTGGGGGGGGTGCCCTGGGGACGGGACCAGTCCCGACCGCCAAAAGCCACGTCCTATTTTCTCTCCTCCCAAGCGGTCAACTCTTCACATCACGTATTGTAAACGCGCCCCTTAGATAATTATCCGGCCTCGAGTTTTCAACACGTTCACGAACATCCGACGTCTCAATACAATCTAAGCTTAATTCTTCAACCGCTCCGTTTGGTTTCCTTTAATTCTGGAACTTGGCTCTGCGTGTATACTACTCAAGTGCCAAGTGTCTTCTTCAGAAAAGAAGGACGGTTGGTGATACCAACTTCTACCCAAGAATATTGCAGTCATTCCCGCCTTGCGACTATATTTCATGTTTTTTATGTTTTATAGTGTTAAATTATAACATTTATCAGACAGATCTTTCCCTTCATTCCGGTGATATGTATGACATCCTTAATGCCTCGACGACGAAACGTCTCGGAATTTCAAGGGTGGGAATCGAAACAAGTTGAGACGATTTGACCGAATCTCGAGCTAAAGAAAATAAATTATTTATAGGCTCTCCTCCACCCCCACCGGAATACTAATTGAGAGCTGCGCCCCGCCAAGTTGGGACTGCAACTCGTTCTTGATGAATCAAATTCGGAAGGTATTATAAGAGGTCGGATCGGGTAAGAATAAAACTATCAGGTTCATTTTATGATACTGTGAACCGGTTGGGGGTACGCTGCGTTAGAGATGTAACTAGGTGCCTTCCATTCACAAGACAATTAACGTACCTTAGACTAAACATTAAAAGAAAAAGTACTTATACACTAAGTCTACTACTTGTATTACTGTGGTATGTTTCTTAACTCAGGTTTTTAGCGTAACCGAGTACCGGTGGTAACGGGTGTTTCGCTGTCGGTTTGTATACACCTGTCTATACCTGCGTTATTCAGCAGTTCTAATCCGTTTACTTAGGCTATTATCGGAGCCAAATTGTAGTCCTAATGTCTTAGGATCAGTTGCAGGTATCTCTGGGCGGGGGGTCTGTAATAATGCTGCTTAGACGTTTTACTGAAAAGTGGAAAATAGTCCTTAGCTTCGATGTAATATTCCGAAACCTCGCGAACGCTCCTAAAATGTACAATCTATACTATTTAGTTTCTCGACGTCATTCGCTGAATACAAACCTGAACATCTTCTCGAACTAATTCGATTGTCTTCCCCGATAGGATGAAAGGGGTCCGGACTGAAAACGGAGCAATAATTTCACACCCAAATACCACCCAGAAATGAGAATTAACCGAAAAATAAAGTCGAGCATATTACAGCCTTCAACCGTCTGAATTCCGTCTGACATCACCCATAACGCTCCGGGTCGAGTCTACTAAAAAAAAACAACCCTCGCCTACCTCCGTAATATATTTTTTCAACTGAAGAGTCTTATTCATCAGTCATTACCATTTCATAGACGTCTCCGCCCCGCGCCCCGAATTCCTTCTTTCTATTGAATACGACATCAAAGGCGATCGGCAGCCGATATATATATATATATATATATATATATATATATATATATATATATATATTTTAGGCCGGTGAGGGCACGAAAGACGGGGGATAGCCCCAGGGTAGTGTGGGAGTTGGTGTTAGGGAACGGAGAGGGTTGTTTATTGGAGAGACGAGGTGCGGGCCACCCTCAACCCCCGGCCACTCTTCTAGCCACCCCCACCACCGTTCACTACTCATTTTCTTACCCCCGGGTGCTCTTGTCTCGTTCTCGTGTTCCTCCTAATCCCGGATTGACCGCCGGGGATGGGACTGAGACACCACCTCCTCTTACGTGTACTGGGCCGAACAAAGTGTGAGGCAGGAAATTCACTCTGACGGCAAATTTAAATAGTTCAGTGGAGAGGTTTTATCGATAACATTTACATCCTTTAAAAATAAAATTAAATACGTTTCCTAATCGAAAATAATTCCAGCTAAGCACTATCCGTACTTTATTACTATGTATGGTTGGGACAAAGCACGCTGTCCTTTGTGTAATTCGTTCCCTGGAAAAGTATATATATATATATATATATATATATATATATATATATATATATGGTGTCAATCAGTATATACTTGCTCTAATTTATTTCGCAATTAATATAATCCTTCAGTGTGGTAGTTTAAGGCGTTGGCTCTAGCTTAAAGGGCTCTCTTAAACCTACTACAAATCTGTAGTGATGTACCTTTACGAATGAACTGCGTAAGGAAAACAAACACATTGTGAAATAGGTAGGACAACAACTGCATTTATGGAGTAAGCGGTCTGTGATTTACATCCTCTTTTCAAAGTTGTTACGTCCATTTTATTTATTGTAGATAGCGCATTATTATGGACTATTACTTACCATCGATTTGCCCGCAGTTGGGCTATCGTCACTCGACGTCTCGGCGCCTCGTAATTTAAAATGGAGCATACGTCATGTTGTGAAATGAAAGCGACGGTTAAGTGTTGAAATACCGATCTCTAACCTCCGATCGGAAAACTTAACGCAAATAAGGTGGGGCTGTGTCCAGTACATTGGTCGCCATTGTTAAACCGCTCAATAATGTTTGACACAGAACACTAATGAAAATAAAACTCATGTCTCTACTTGCCTACTCAGAATATGTATTGAATGACATTAGTTTTCATGAAGTATTCACGTCTCCATAAAATTAATTTTGTCAGTGAGATTTTTATTTACGGAAATTTTATTATAATTTATATCTCGTTTGTAGAGATAAATACTGAAAAATATTTATCACATGTCATAGTTTATTAACATCTGAATATTTCGTTCAGATATACAACGTCAATTAATACAGTCGTATTAAGAGCAGTATAATTTTAATAATATCACTAATGTTTAAATCCTGTTTTGCATTAAAATTACATATATTGCCCCGGGGTGTGAATGTCGAGTGTCGATTCGCGCTAAGAACCGGGCCGTGACGATGGTAGGAGGGCGGGCACGCGAAAAGTGCAGATGTCACGTGAAGGTCCTCCGAAATCGGGTCAACTTTCCAATCTCTTCCGTTATTATTACAATCAAGGCTCTCGGGGTAAAAAACAGTTAGAATGGGAGATGGAGAGGACCGGTTAAAAGGTGAAGCCGGTGCGTGTGGGCGGGCGCGGGTGCGTGCGCTGGCTGCGCCCCGGGGTGACTTTAACGGTGGGTGTCGCCGGATGTCTTGCCCGGGACCCGGAGAGGGCCGAATCCATTAACTCTTGAGGATGGTCCCCGCCCCCCATTGGTACTACACAGAGCAACACCTATGATTTATACGACAAAGAAACCATCTATCTATCTGATGATGCGGCGGTGCCCCGGGGGGCGGCCCCCCCTCGTGCATAGTCCCGAGATGACGTTCCCACGATGATGTATGCGCGTCCTCCCCCCTTTTCTTGGGACGTGCCCACTCGTGTTTTTGTTTTTTCATTTCGAATAATTTACAAATGAATAGTCACGGAAATAACGCCGAAGTTATTTACCGGCGGAGCATTAGGGATTCGCCTTCGTCGGCGATAATCCCGCGTGGTTCGCTCGCGGCCGGAAGACAGACCGGTTTCGGTTTGTCGCCATCGTGAGTAGGTGTGCAGCAACAGTTCTTACACCTTGCATCATTATTGCGGGAAACGCGTGTCAATGTTTCGCCATCGACCCCACAACTTACTCTCGCGGGAAACTTAAAAGTGTACGACTGAATAACAACTCATTCCTCGTGAGCTCATTCTTGCCGTTGGCTACTACACGCAAATCATCGGATTTTTCCCAGCGATCTCCGGACGAGTCGATTATACAACTGGTTCTCCCACCGTCAACAGACAACGTCAATCTTTAACGAAGCGGGGAGACACCGACGGAATGATTGAGGGGAAATAAATCCCCTTATAACCTTAAAGTTATAACCATAATTTTTAAGAACCGATCGCCAGTATAGAAGCTAAACTTTCATTGGCGCCAAACAGACGGGGGTATGAAATAAAATGACTACTGACGGTGTCCTTGAGGAGTGTCATCCGAGTAGGGGTGGATGAAGAGGTGGGGGGAGGAGGGGTATTAAGGATGAGTGGCGGGAGGAGCTGCGGAGGCTACCGCGGTTGAGCGATTAGGTCCAGTGCCCGGGCTGACTAATGACGCCGCCCCACCGGGACACGCTACCGGTTTACACCACTCCAATTATCGAGCAGGTCACCCGAGCCCCAGCCACCGCTCCACCAATAAATTATATTTTCAAACGGGACAACTCTTATTAGTTATATTGCTTTCCAGCGATTCGCCATATTCGGAAACGCCTCCCTTGTTAATCTAGCGGTACTCGGACTAACTCTGTACGGAGCTGATCTTAAAATCGGTTAAATGCGAGTCTTCAATCAGTTGTTCCTTATGAATTCTATGCAGCCATTTGAGACGGACCAACCGAGAAGAGAGAATGAACTCGAAAAATGAACTATCGCCGGTAATAGAACACGGGTCTACCTCTCCACGAGTGCACACTTCTTCGATGCGCCTGTATAAATAATAAAAGAAATTACGTATACAAAATTATAAAATAGCAATCCTCTGTTTTTCATGCAATTACATTTTGTATACGTTCGCAATCAAGAGAAAACGTTTTAAATATCAGTTTTTAAAGTACCCAGGCTAATTCATTACTTCCCTATTGCTGAAATCCATACAAGCAACAAAAAACAATAAAGTATATATATTAGATTAGCCAGGGATTTATATATATAAAATAATATAGGAATTGTCCGACTTTGATTTGGTAATGCCGGTCCCATTCATCGTCCCCCTTTACTGGAGGGCTTGCAGACAGGGGTTGGTGATGAGAAGGGCGAGGTGAGAGCAAAGAGTGAGGAGTGAGGAGTGAGGAGCGAGGAGTGAGGAGCGATGAGCGTGGCCGTAGCCCGGGGACAGCACGACTCCGAGGCCAGACACTGCCCCCGGCGCCAATCACACCCATCACAGGGGTCCCCCACGCGTTTCACATACACAAAATCCGCCCGTCCTCACACTGGTCTTCTCTGTAAAATATCCTTTCACAATTCATTTTCGGACCGGCCGTTGTTTGCTTCGTCGGTCTCAGACCGCAGACACTCGGCCTGCAGTCACACCGAAGGAATTACAAGGACATTGACAGAAGAAGTAACGCTTTGTTACCGCACGTGAGATAAATCAGAGGAGTATTACAGGGACTAAATTACTTAATTAGGAGAGGATTGTATTCAGTGGAACCAGGGAGGAGAGAGAATAAAATTTATTTCCGGTTCCAATATATTGTACACACATAGTATTACATTTTTTATATTATATAGTCCCATACACCAAACTGCACTGGGATGCTACGAGTTGAAGCATAGAGCACAAAAGAGTCCTATAGAAGAATGTTTCCCATATCCAAAAACGATCAAATGCCTTGTATAGAGTTATAATGTGTCGTGCTGGTGTGATCCCTAGCCCGTATATACAAAAGTGCCATCGGTGGTTGGGTTCTTTGTCTTGAGAAACGAAGAAAACAATCCGCGATTGTATTTATAACGAAAAAAGGTTGATTGCTCAATAAATTAAAAAAGTTTTTCATTAGAGTTCACCCAGATAGTCGGTCCACCTAGCGCTACGCACAGAATGATTTGTGGAAGGTGGGGAGGGGGACTAAAAAAAAAATAAGATGACTCGGGGCGCGATGGGACGATTATAAAAGAATTAGAGGGGAAAATGGGGCTCGCCATTAGTGGCCCCCCATTTCCCCTGTGGTAGCCCGCCAGAGATTAGTAGCGCCGTCACTCTCGGCTACGCTAATTGCCCGCCGCAACAAAACCGGGAGCCACAGCCCATTATATCAAAATCAAGAGGTACGTCGGTTACAATAATGGGAGAAGCCCTAAAACATTGTTCGGCCCTATTAATGAGCCAATCCGGTTCTTGATACATTCTTTCTCTGGTGTCGCTAACACGGTATATCGAACTATGGTGATACAATTGAGACATACAACGCTGTTCGCGTCCAGAGACGCCAAACGAAAGTACTTTCGAACCATCCTCAATGCTCCCCGGTATGCTTCCAGTCGCAGTCTTCACCACGACCTCACCGTACCTACAGTCGAACAAGACATAAAATCCCGTACTTTGATTCCTATCTTTCTGCACATAAATTCCTCCTTTACCCATCCATTATCCCCCTCTCGCCCAGAGATCTTCTTCACTAGTCCTACCTACCTAGAATAACGAGCCAAGAAAGTGTCACCAATGGGCAATTTCTTTATCACGAGAACCACTCAGGGCGATACTTATAAGCAATCAGACTTCGAAGTCCTGATAATAAAGAAAGTTAAAAAAATTGATAACAACATTGATATGTACTGTTGAAATGTCGCTAAACTTAAAATGCTATATTAGATAAATTATGAAAGTGAAATTGGGATTTTCCGGTGTACCTGAAAATAAATGCTCTCTCGCTGCTTCATGTTTGTATTGATTTCAATAAAGCGAATTTATGAATTAACTGGGGTATTTTTACAACGTTTCTTCTTGATTGCGAACGTATATAAAATGGAATGTTATAAACGATAAAAGAGAGGACTGATATTTCATTTATTTATTAATTAATTTTTTTTATTATCGAACACTGGCCACTGCATGGGAGGGGATATCGGTATCAATACGAAATTAAGGAATAACTCTAATTACTCGAATAACTGGAATTCGTTTTTCTAAAGACAGTCGCGATTTCGCAATTTCTGAATCGTGGGATACCTCGCGGTGCATTGATTGATAGCGAGAGACTGCTGAATCATAAAACGGTATTTTATGTTTACTGACGCAGTTTGAGACATAAGAGAGTACGTACTGATGAATTTCATGAGAATGATCTAAGGCTCGGTCCGTACGAAGGTAATACGTTATTTACAAAATGCGTTTTTTTTTTCTTCTGAAGTTCACAAACGGGATCCGATCTTTTGATGGGGCGGCCGAATACAAATTCGATAATGTTTATTGAAACAACATCGTACGTGCGATCCCACTCTTCCGGGACGGGAATCGCCTTATTATCATATGAAAAGGCGGAGGGGGAGGGTTGAAAACCGGGCGGAAAAGGAAAAACAGGCAGGTCCAGGCCTCACCTTAGGAATTTAAGGCCCGTTTCTGAACTGGGGGCTGAAATTCGAAACAACGGCTGTGTGGTTTCCTCTACAAAAGCCCCCATGTTATCTATTCATTTCAAGTTGGGGCCGCCGGGCCTCTGCAATATTCAAGTGGTCGGGGGCGGAGGGGGAGGCGCCGGACTTTGCGAATACCAAATGATGTAGAACTGCCCCCCCAACCCACTTCCACATTAATTTACTCTTACTTTGTGTGGGGTATTTTCTCCAATTTTCGGGCCCCCGGCGGCCCGGGCGGGGTTTGAATATTTCAGAGCTGCCCTTATTTGTGGAGTGCCGCTGATAATTGAGAGGCCCGGCCTAATTAATTTCAAAGTAAAGAGGAGCCGCCCCCACCCCTCACACAAAGTGGCATCCCCAAACCGGATGTTAGGTTGAACAATTATTTACGAATCGGGTATCTTTTTTTCGTTGAGTTTGTCTCGTAATTAAAACGGACTCGAATATGCACTGCTTGCTTGTCGAAAAGTTTATGTTGTATTATATAGAATTTATCAAAAATACTAGATTTGAACGCCAACTTCATCGAAGTTTTAAACTCTCGTCTTCTGTCTCGGACAAATAATAACCCACAATTGATATGTTCTTATATCATTTAGACCTTTACTAATGGAGCTATTTATAACTGATGACAAGGCCATAGATCATAGAAAAGTTGAAAGGAGGCTATAATCAAAGCAATTCGCCGACAATAACGAATCCATTACGCATACGAGGTTTAATTTGAGCTTGAAACCTGTCTATTGACAGTTAAAACATTTATTATAAATACGCTACATTCAGTACAGCTAAATTCATGCAAGCATACATATCTGTTCTACTTCTATATAAGCTAATAAATTAAAGCGGAATGCATGTGAAGGTTGAAATGGTAGAATGACTGACCGATGTTAATTAATTTACCTCTAGGGATTTTTAATTAATCGAAGGACGGTTTAATAAACCAGCTTATTTTCGAGGCAATCTGCTCTGTGCCCAGGGCAATGAAAAACGCTTTCAACACTCTAAAAGGGACACTGGTTTACTGAAGCCCAGTATGCGGTTTCATTAATAGGTGCTGTTTTGACAATATTCTTTATTTTATAGGTCTTATTTAACTAGTTCAAGAAGATTTTTAATGATGTTAAAAATGTCTGTTTCTGTTTTAGGAGGAAATGTGAAATGAGGATGGACGGGGACGTGAAGGAGCCCAAAGACCTGACCCAAAACAGCCGGGCGGTTTTCACAACGGCACAAATCAAAATGAGGTATGTTGAATTGATATATCCAATATAGTGGTTGGTAAAATTATATTGATTTCGACATTAAATTAATGTTCATTTTGTGAAAATGTTTGACTTTTGCCTTGAGGGTACTCTAGATTAATAATCTACTGGCTTATAAGGCTAATAGTAATTGTTCATAATAGAAACAATTACAATATGGTTATCGCTTTGTCTCAGTACTTATTGCTATTGTATTATTACACGGAAGAAAGGATTATTGCCCTTATTATAGGAGAGAGGCCAAACAGAATGTAAAGAACAACTAAGGTATTATAGCTGAGCCGTAGCCTTTCAATAAATGATAATAATCGAATTATAGTAATAATAATAATAATCACAAAGGAGTTCTGGGTTAAGAAATATTTTCTTTTTCTTCTTTCTCCTCTCTCTGGTTTAGTCTTTCTTGAGCATGGTTGTGAGGCATCCTGTCTGGAATAGATTTAGGCACCACGTTTAATTTGTCGAGCTGTATCAACGGGTTGAATATAGAGTCAACTTTGACGATCTATTTACACATTTATTGTGTTCCTTTGTTTGTTCTCGAATATCACTATATTCTCGATTATGTCAATTTCCCTGCCTTTTTTACTTGCGTGTATTTGTTTTAGTGATCTTGTTTTAGTTTTTTGTTTCGCGGACAATATGGTATTCTTTTTCTTTATGGAACCGAAGTAAAGGAGACGCTGCTGTCGCAGCGGCGGGTTATCCTCCGAGGAATTTTGGCTCGGCTCAACTTTTTTTTAACGACTCCGGCCCGACTAGGCCAGGAATAATTAAGGAAGCCCAGGAGGCGGAATGGAATAGTGGTGGGGAAAAGTCGAGCGATTATCGGGATGGGGTTGAATGGGGACTTGGCGGGGGCGGTCAAGCCGGTGATTCAGCCGTCGCAATTAAAAGCGCCCAAACTAAAGAGACCCTCGAGCCGCCCCTTTTTTTCTGAAATCATTAAAAGTCCTCGGTCATTTCATTTTGACTTAACTCCTCGTTCGTCGTTGCGGACTTTGAACAATCGAAGATTCGCAACTCTCAGACCGGACACGGCCCGACTTGCTGTCAAGCCGGACGAAACTAAGAACGCCCCTGTGAAACCCAGGCGTATAGTCTAGAAACTTTTCATTCAAAAGAATATCATTATATCTACTATGTTTGACGACTATCTCTTCACTGGTGGTTTCACTTCTTCACTAGTCAACTTTATAGTAATCAGGAGTAAGTCAGGAATACAATTTTTTAATTATATTTAGCGACAGACCGCTTTGATTGTACGTTTGACAATCTACCCTTTGATGGTACTCCTATTCCTGTCATTACTAGGTAGTCAGGAAATCAGTTCCTCTTAAGACGGCACTCGGTATTACCTGAAAGGTGACTCGAGGGAAAGTTTTTGAATTAAAGGAATGATGGGATAATTTGCAATGCCGAGGCTAAAAATTATTTTACGGAAAATATTCGGACAAATTTAACTGGAAAGAAAATAGAAAACGAAATGGGAACTTTTTATTGATCCAACCACCTGAGTATTCTGGAGTTAACGAACCCCTCTCGTTTAATCAGTACCGATTTAATTATAAGACATATTATAAGCGGATTTCCTTATTTATGTATAAATGAATGTTCGTTCTTTTTTTCTAGCGGTTCGCCGGGGACCTCTCCGACCAACTGTTCGTCGCCTACGCCTCCCATCGGTTACAACCACAAGGTGATCACCGGGATACCGTGCGTGGCGGCCGCCTCCCGATACACCGCCCCCGTCCACATAGACGTCGGAGGGACAATATACACGTCCTCGCTTGAGACACTCACCAAGTAAGTAACCTCCTATTTCATGTCACTGATAGAAGTAAGGCACATCCTCACAATCCAACACCGCATAACTCTGAGTCCGTTATCGGTGTTTACACTAATTATAAAAAATATAAATCTTTGTACGAATCATCTATAGTAGAAACGGAGTAAAACTGTGATCTATCAATGCAAATTTACTTTGAATATTACTAGCTGCAGTACTAACTAGTTTTTCAATCATAACTCTATCGAATATCATAATCCCAAGGAGAATTTACAATGGATCCTGTTTAAATCCTGGACGCCGATCCTCGTAATCAAAGAGAAAGTTATTATAAGAGGAATTCTATAAAGATATTGTACATAAGAAATTATTCATATTCACCGAGTTAAATAACTCCGCGCGATACAACGTTCTACATACATCAGTAGGCATGTACAGAATTCACACGAGTGAGCTTTCGAGATTCTCCTACGCAAATCCCCGCCGAGAGATTTAAGGCGTATTGTTAAGCCGTTGTATTTGAATGAAGGCCTATAACTCACCCGTAGGCCTGAATTCTTATGCAATGTCCCCTTGTACATTTATGTACACAATTACATGGCCATGTACGTATTATATTAAAATGGCGCGGGTTGGCCGGGGTTATTCACCTATGCAAATTCCCTTCACGAGGTTTAAGTTAAGGCCTGTATTCTTAGAAAGGCCTTAGGGAACTTGGGTCAGAAGTACAATGTTCATTGCGTGTCAACCGAATAGTCAGTACTTTCGAGATTCCATTTTAATTTCTCTTAGATTTTCTCTTATATAAGCAGTCGCTTTTCCATGAATAATTCCGGTGTTGGGAGCGAAGGTTTCCGGGATTATAATTCTAATTATTACTTTATGACCGGTATAGGAGGAACCTCGGGGTCCGAATCATGATCAACCCCTGATGATGGCAACCAGTAGGGTTTCCGAAAACTTTCTTTTGCTGGGGAACTTTTTCGCCTGTATATGCAAAACGTTCTCAAATGCCGCCCAGAAAAGAGAGACAAAAAACCTGTATACGCTTTTCGTTTATGGAAACGGACATTATAATAGCCAATAAAATCGCCTATCATCTATTAGTATTATAACTCTTCAATAGTAGAACTTTGTCGGTTTTTTCTTTAAATTATTCAAAGATAATTTGCCAGTGATTTATCGTGTTATATTCGCGGAATAACACTTAAAACCTGATCAATTTTAACAAAATGGCGTTTTGTTATTTTTTGTGGTAATTTTATTTTATAAAATGACTGGTAGGGATTTCCATTAATTGAAATGTAGGATGGTGGAGGCGATGACCGGTGACGCAGACCCATTGAGTGGACACTCCTCGAGGACCGCAGTTCGTTCTGGAATGCTTTGGACGTATTTCAATTGAACCGATTGTTTCTTTTTTACCTACTTTTGTTTTTTACTCCCGAATCAGGAATGCGATTGTTAGGCCAGATTAAAAAACAGTTTGGCAACAATGAGTGCGGCCGCCTTGTGTTTGGACTCGGGCCAAGCCGGGTGGGGTTTTTGAATTGCAAACTTCTTTAACGCTCCTCTTTTTCTGCGGCTTTTTAAGCCCGTTTCGGACGATCTTAATCGACTCGTCCGGTCGTTCCCATTTGGGAAACCCGCCCGGAAATTTCCATCAGTGGCGGGCCCGTTAAATTCCGGAAATTGGGGTCTGATGAAACGCATTCAGGGGGTGTCACTACAATCAATTTCCTCCCTATGTTTTGATAATGACAAAAATATTTTATGCCACTGCGAACGTCGAATAGAAAACACGAAAACATAGTTATTACCTAATTTTAATGATTTCAGCAATATTGATGTTGCCTTAGTATGGTACCTCAAATACTTAGTCGGTTTTTGCCAGATATGATTCACAGATTTTAATCCATCGAGCGAGGCGATTCACCTTTAACCCACGGGTTTATAATTACCGTAGGAGTTGCACGTATTAAAAAAAAATGAAGGAAAGGAAGAAAAATCTCTTCCCAACGGGTGGCCGATGATTGCTGGCCGGGGGTTGCCGATGGGGTAATAGCCCGGGGGCAGGGGCCCCGGGGGGCAGCCCCGTGCTCCCATGGGAATCTTCGAAAATCCCACACAATCCCAGACAAAAGTCTACTCCCCCGCCCACTCCAGTTGCGTCTCTGACCTCACGCTTCGCCGCCACAGGGCGAGGGGGGAGGGGCCAACAGAGAAATAGAAATAAAACCGATGGCGGCCATCGCGGAGAACGAGAGTAGGAAAACAGATATTAAAGAAATATGGAGGTCCGTCCCCCACCCCACCCCGTGGTCCACGTGGGAACCACAACCCGGTGATGCTTGCCCCGAGATTCCCATCTTGGCGTCGGGCTTACACCGCCGATACGTCACGTATCGATGTACTCACTTATAGCGCAAATTATGAAAAAGACCGATTCGAGAATTATCTTCAACTTTTGGCGCGTTCTCTGAATTGCGCGGTACGATTTCAGGAGTGTATTAACATGTTTTAGCTTCAATACTTAGGTAACGTTCGTTTCACGGATGGTATAGATGTTTGCGCAGGAACATCGATCAAAATTGTTTTCAATTATTACGATATCGAACTCACCTTCTTTACACTAAGACAAACATCCTCCACTCTCAATGTATCCCAATTTTTATTCGATATAGATTAACTACAGTAACTAGAAAGAAAGGGAAACTCAAAGCGCGCGTTTATATGTATTTATATCCTGTTCGTTATTGGGGTGAGCCTTGCCTTATAGGCTGGCAATTGTTGACACTGTTCTATGTTTTTTTTAATTTCATTAATAGATAGTTAAGTTTTGTCTCTTATACGTTCAGGCTGATTCAATTAAAAAATACTCCCTCCATTCGTTGGTTAGTAACGTACGGGGTTATCAATATTTTATATATAAAGATACGCTTATAAATATTATATCCTTTGTATAAAATTAAATAGTTAATTTCGGTTAAATAGGTTAAATTCGGAAATATCTGTACGTAAGGACTTGCAATTGCAAATTGAGGTTTTTTTTATTACTTTTTTTGGGTTGTTCTCATACTGACTGATAACTAGTTCTTTAAAATGAAACCCTGAACTAATGTAATTGCTCTTCATCGTGGTAATCTCCCTGCTGACTCCACCCTGCATATCTTCTCTGCTCTTCCTCGCAGAGAGAAGACGTTCGGAGACGGTAAGATTCGGCGGTTAGGCTTAGGCCGGCGAATGGGTCTATTGCTTCGTTTAATGTTGTTGTCGGTTCCCATGGTATTCGCTAAAAGGTGGAGATAATTCTGTTTGTGCGGGAGGGGGGCGGAGGGGGTGCCGTGGGAAGAAGCCTCTCGGATGGCGCTAAGTTGCAACGGGTAAAGGCCGCCCGAGCGATGTGCCAATGAGCACTAGGACCATCTACCGGCCTTTCTTTTCTTATTCCCCCCAGTTGGGACATCCAAGTTCCATCCTTCTTCCTTTTTTGGTCCCGAAGGATAAACGTGACGACCGAAATCCGTGGGGCCCACTTTTCGGAGAGACCGGCCAATCATTCGACCTGTCATACTTTATGGGACTCTATACCATCGGTACTACCTCTCATGGAATTACATTGGACCACTGTAGGCCAGACGATAACAACAACAATAACAAGTCGAAAAAGGTGTCACCACAGGGCGACTTCCTTTACCACTAGAAACAAGTTATAAAATAATAACTTACCGCGATTGTACTCATAACTTATAAAACGTTACCTGTACAATACAAAAATGGTTAAAAAAATCTCTGGAGTAATCGGCATTAGTGTCAGCGATGTTTGAAATATAATCACTAATTAATTGCCCGTATTTCTAACTCTATGAATTACAGTGATTCATATGTCTATCCGTAAGCGTATTTTGTATACTATTGAAATTATTGAAGTTATAAGTTGTATGTAATTCGGCCAACATAATACAGTTTATAAAATTGTTCCTATTTTTATTAAATTGTGTCTGATATTAATATTTGTAAGAGATGTTGTGAAAAGGGGGCAGTCTCAGATCGAGTGAGAACGAAGTTATAAATTAGCCCCTAATCCGAGATTTACCGCTTGTTCCCGGCCAGTTCGAACCGAGATTAATGATCGGGTCTTTCCTTATGTCCACCCTCCGCTTCTCAGCTCAAGCCGTTCGTATTAATTGAATAATTTATTGTAGCAAAAAACTATTCGCGTGATTTTAAATAATACATTATATGGGGAAAATTAATTTTCATCGAAAGTGTGTTTTGTTATAGTCTAATCTGTCTTCCGTAATATATATCGCGTGTACTAGTCCAAGGGGAAATCCCAGAGAAATCGGCAGTTAACTTAAAAATTAAGGCCGTTTACTTATGCACGTTAAATAAATAATTAAATAATACTTCCAACTTTGGAAGACCACTAAAAGTATTTAGACTGAAGCATAAGTTTCGAGCTTCCTATATTGTCTTCAATATCAGTAAATCGTATATTCGTGTATACATTCGTACATCTGTACATATGTGCTCTCCTCGCTAGTCTAGGAAGAATAACAAATTCATCGTAATTTTATGATTTAAATATAAAACATTTACAAGGCTTACTTGAATACTGAATTAGAGAAATACATACAATTTAAATAACCCTGCTTGATATATTCGGGAAGATATCTTCGTCTATTATCCCTCGAGTAACTGATAAAAGCGGCAGGCGATTATTTGTGTTGTATTTCCGGTTTCTGCTTTAATAGTACCAGAAAATCATAATCCCGCGGTGGGGGACGTTAAGACAGGTCGGCGGTAAGATAAGAAATAATAAACGTTAATTCCTAATCGTTCGGTCTGTAGGGCCGTGAAGTTATCTTGGCGGGACCGTTAATCCCGAAATATGAATCATAATGGCAGCCGAGTGGAATGAGAGGGAGGAACGTCGAAATTCTCATGGAGAGAACCCAACGGTCAAACGTGACGTCGTTTCGCGCTGTGTCGTTTATTTCGTCTCCACGTTTCGTCTTCCTCCCCCCCCCACCTTCACTCGAAGTATTTTTTACTGTTATTTTTCAATTATTTTTTCTTTTTTCTCTTCCCCGAGTGAGAGATGGCGGCCCCCTCACCTCGGCTTTTACCCGCATCCACCTTTTTGAGCTTCGCAATTAGGACCTGGCTATTCGCACGTTGAACGCGTACCCCCTGTGGGAACCCACAGGTTTCCGACCACGCAACGGAGTGTCCCGGTTGAGGCAGAGTTAGAATTTGCTATTGAAGGAAAATTTGTCCGAAAAAGTCGAATTTCTCTTCTTTAGGTCCCCGGCGAACGAAAAAAAGAAAGATATATTAATATACACATAATATTTCTGAGTATATTGCCAACTGATTAAACTATAGGGACTCCTAATCCTAATAATGCTAATTATAATTCAATTCGGAATTCAGTTCGGAATATCACCTTTTGCGTGTCACTAAAAGAGGGAACGAAAAGACAAAATGTTCTCGCAAGTATTCGAACGTCAAAAAGTTTATCAAGCAACAAAATGACATTCCACAATTGTAGTTATCATGATAAAGGTTGGTGGAAATAAATATAAAAGAAAGAAAAATTAGTTTGAATAAACGATATAGAAAATGTTATTTTATTTCTATGTTAAAAGTATTTGACAATATTTTGTGGCACCTATTTACGACATTCACCCCATTATTGGTGGTTGTTCACTTTCTACCAATCAGCCTTTTTAAATGTACATTATTTTATATTCTCAGTTAGGGGCTATCAGTCTTTATCTAGTTTTCCTTTCACCTTTCTTGATCCGGGGGAGTCGCCATTAAGGACACGTGATATCACTCCCACACAGGGACCCCCCCTTCCCCTTCCTTCACACACAAGTGTTTGATCGTCGGACCAGGTACAATTTGCATACAATTACTTAGACGGTATATATTTTACATCTCTTGGCGCCCGTCTCCAGTTCACAACACGACACAATCACTCCAACAACTATTTTATGTTAAACAGCTTCGAAGAGAGATAGAGGAGGGAGTGAGGGAGGGGTGCCGGGAAGAGAGAGGGAGTCGGACAAAAAGTTAAGCTCCTTGTCGGGGAAAAAAAGTTATGAAAAGAACCCCCCAATCATCGCGGACCTATTGAAATTTAAGCCGGGGACTTAGCTTAGTGGAGGTTGAACAGTCGAAGTTTGGAACATCATCATTCATTCCATTATCCCTTTTTTTGTTGGAATAGGAATGCTTGAACGGTAGCTCCTTGAGGAGCCCCTTCGGCTTCTCGATATATATATATATATATATATATATATATATATATATATATATATATACAAATAACTGGATTACAACTGATTAAACGAGAGGAGCTCAGAACAACTTGAGTATGCTTGCCGGAATTCTGTCAGATAGTTTGTTGCTGAGCATTTAGGTGTACACGTGGCGAAGTGCCCAAATCCAAAGTTGAATAAAGTGGAATATGAAGTCCACAGGCGATTATTAGGGTCTGGTATAGCTCAGCCGTTGAAGAGGTACGTCGTTAACGAACCCGGTGGCGGGCCGAATTTGCCTTCAATTACAAATTTCATCCGGTCCAACTTGTTGTAGGGAATGTTATTACACGTTGAGAACATATCTAGAAAGTAATGCTATGAAATTAGGATATATAGCAGGCGCATAACTCAAGGTTTTTTAAAAAAAATATTAGTTTCTAAATCGGTTGGTCACCAGAAGACGGAATGAAGTGATAAAGTGAAACTGGAGCTAGAAGCAGGCAGGCGCCTCCCACATTCCCGCACGGCTTAATCAGTACCAAATTATGCAGTCATTTCTGACCGGTCTCGCTTTTAATTCGTAAATTTATTTTACATAAATATAAAACTGGACCCGATTCGGCCTGAATGGCGCTAGCGATGATTCGTGTTAAGATTTTCACACATATTACCGGGGTGTCCTCGACCCGTTGGAGAGGAATTCGTTGGAGTCTAATTTGAAAATATGAACCAGTTATTTCGGGAAGTGTATAAAACGCCCGGTCGTTGTGTTTAAATTAAGTTAATCGACAAGACTGAAGTATCCGGGATGTAAAATAGGGGGTACCGGTAACTGAAATTTTAGATCCCGTTTAAGCGGCCAAATATCGGCTTCCATGTATCTAGGGTTTATATTTTAAGGGGCCACCGGCCTCTCTTATACCGGTGCGTCAACGCATTGCCGACGGGATATTCCGGGCGAGTAATAACAGTCTCCTTTCGGAGGATTCCAATGGGTTTATCTGCCGTTCCGGATCGGGCCGGGGGCGGCCCTGAGGGCCCCCGGGGCGCTTATAGGTCTTTTTTTACCCCTACAATAATAACACGCATCTCGCGGCCGGCTCGCCGATTTCCCCGGGGGCGGACAGCGGGGGGCGGCTCTATTAAACCACGGTATCGATCCGCTCTTAAACATACAGATCAGATTTCGGCGTTACCCCGGCCCGACGCCCAAACGGTTTAACTGAAGGGAAAGTCGAAGATATCAATCGATTTCCAATACCGGGCGTAAGACGGCGCTATATCCCTACACGCTTTATATACCCCCCGTAACGATGATTCGCGCGGAGAAAACGACGGTTGGAAAGAACCCGCGATAACGAGGAATAAATTATTTAGATTACGTAAATATGAAGTATTGAGAGCAAAACTTTCTCCCGGAAGAGGGTATTGGGCGAAAAAATTGTATGACCCCCACAGCGCCCGGGAAATACGCTGGAAACAAACAATTGGATTAAGATCCTCCCCCTTAAAGTTTTTAAAAGCACCTTGTCACGATTCTCGATTTAGAGGCATGAAGATTTACGGGGAGTATTAGAACAATACGTAAATATCATATATAGTACAGGCCAAAATCTCTTTATTGAAGAAACAAATTTTTGGTCGATAAGCGTATTTCATACTCCGCGTAGTAGTACACTAGGTCATTTGGGGTAAAACATATTTTCGTCAAGTGTCATCGACTGTAAATGTCCTTATTTGTTGTTTGGATAATAATATTAAGTAAATAAGCTTTAGGATGGAGAACTCTTGTAATTATGGCGCGGTCGGGGTCCCGGCGCTAAACTCAAATAATTGGGCTGGCGGGCGGTGGTCTTTGTGTTCTGTTTTGCTGTGAGGGAGGCCGTTTGAGGAGGGCCGTTTCTTGCTCGGGGGTTGTTTCCCGGAGGGTTGTTGCCGGTGACTGACCCTCGCCCATTGTCCATCTCGATTGTAGGCCCGGATGTACTCCCGTCGGTCGAGGACCCTCCCCCTCCCCCAATTAACCCTCTCTTAATACAACGTCCCGTCGTTCGGCTCTCCTTAAACAAGTTGTATATTGTTGTAAGTTCGGTACGAACAAAGCTTTGTCGGAGCCGAGAAGTTAAACTGAAATATTACCCCGTAACTTCAGGCCTCAAAGATTTAAGCGCATACCTCGGACATGGATTATAGTTATCTCAAAGTAATTTATTATGATATTTATTATCAGTACATCGTATTATCACGGCACTGTTTACTGCTTAAACCCAGACATTAATACCCATAATATTCTAAACCTCTTCTATTATATACGGGAATTAGCGTGAATTATTTTTGTACACAGTAATTATTGAACATCCTAAAATAGTATTGCAATGAAAATTGATATCCGTAAATAGAAACAGAAAACGGGATTCGTTTCCCTAGTAGCCATTCTCAGTTAAAATACAATTGAAATAAATATAAAAAACTAATTCTTAGCGGAAGCTAGCGAAGTTAATACCGGTTTGGCAGTGAGGTTGTACACCAGCGGGCACCTGGGCTCTGGTGGTGGCAAGTTATCAAGTTTGTTGGAGGCCGGGAGGAGAAACAGGTCGCACCCATCACTGACCAAATACCGCCCCCGAGGCAATTAGACTTAGTAGTTCTATTAGTTGCACGGTTGTGTCTTCGCCTCTGACTCCGTACAGGAATTCAACCAACTCTAGCCATATTGAATAGGACTATATTATTATATTTATTCAATATATATATATATATATATATATATATATATATATATATATATATACGTGGGGGGAATCAAAAAGTCTCCCGAATGTCAGAATTGTTTTTTCAACGCAACTCTATATTGATGATAGAATTGATGAATCAATGAATATTGATGAATTGAATAGTGTCGTGAACTTAAGAAATATATTCTCAGCAGTGTTTTACGATACTAACGCGCGGTGTTTGCCACTTTAAAACATATATAATTAAAGGAAAATTAGGTCACCGAGAAACCGAGTAACTTTAATGGGGTTATGCGCGTATCACTGATAAGGCAATTTCCTTTCAAGTACTCCTTGTCCCCTAACCTACTCCCATTATATACGGGCATCTGGCCACGTGTATCGAGGAACGGCGACCTCAAATCTGCACTTTTGACGGAAAAATGTTCAGGATACGGCTACCGAAGTGGTGAAATCTGAGTTGAAACGAATGCAGCTGAAGTAAAGCAAACGAATCATACCATCGGCGTGCTACTACTTTTTTGGTCGGCGGTTCAGTCCGTTAATAGTAATTTGAAAATGTCCCTTCTTTCTTTCGGCTTCGGATAATGAAAAGTGCCGAGTGTACGAAGGGGAATAGCAAAAGTGTCTGATAGATTCTATTAAGGACGCCGCCGCCGCCGCCGCCACTTATTTATGACTTCATATTTTAAGGTCAAGGTAAAATCATACTTTTTATCTAACTTACAAACATCGCTAATACAGTTAGCCGACATTCCGAAAGAGATGTAAAGAATGAGTTCCTCGGTAATTATTAGGCTTATTAATTTATTCTCAGCGTATTTATATTACTGGCTGCCTTTAAGCTTTCCTTTCTTCTCTCTCTAAACATTAAAATGTGCTTACACCTTGTTGAAATGTTGTATTTTGTTATCCCGGCGTCGGACCGAATTTTCCTGCAATTAAAACTAATTAATCGAGAGGAACTTCGATTAATTATGATCGGATATTGTTTTTAAATATTTCTCCCAAACGGCCCGTCGCTTTCGAAAATCTGTTTTCAGAAAACATGATTGACGCATTTCACACGTATCCGCCGACATTTAATTCATTATAATTGTAATTCTGGTAATTTGATCTGCCGCGAATATGATTCAGCCCCAGGAAATCGGATCCGGTTGAGTGTTTTCAAATTTTTACGGTCTTTAAAGATTTCGAAAAAAAATTTTAATCTCGCCAGTGTAGAGCGTTCGGGAGGGAGGGGGGAGGGAGGACTCGAAAACTTTAAACCGCTTTCGAAAGGCGTTGCGACATTATTTAACAATTTGTTGGGGCCCCCGGGGGACACATCTCGACCGTCGGGGGGATTTAAAAGGCAAATTGGCCGCGTTCTGTGGCCCCGTTCGGTGCAAATAAATCAAAGTTTTCGAAATTTAAGCGTTTTATACACGCTTTGTAGTTTTTTTTCTCTCTCTGTCCGTCCGTCCGTCCTGCCCAAGTGTTACTCCCCCCGAGGGTTATAATATGGAAACGGAGCCAGCCCGACCAATGAACCCAAACGCCGGTTCACCAGCAAACAGCTACCACTCCCAATACCATACAAACAAAATTTGTAATTTATTTTTTTAGCATTATTTTTGTAGCTTAACTCTATGGACATAATATATATTTGTATTTTGTCTCTCGTTGGTATAATCTCGACGATTCTTTCACTCCAGTCAGAGTAGCATTCCACCGGTTTCCACGTGAAGTTTTATGTATATTTTTTGATGAACGAAAATTAACTTTTCGGTTTTTCGCTTTCAGGTATCCCGACTCGAGGCTGGCCAAACTGTTCAACGGCACCATCCCCATAGTTCTGGACAGTCTGAAGCAGCACTACTTCATAGACAGGGACGGTGTGATGTTCAGGCACATACTCAACTTCATGAGGAACAACCGGCTGCTCATACCGGACTCTTTCGCCGACCTCGACCTCCTACTGGAAGAGGCAAAATATTTCCAGATCGAACGTGAGTGCACCAAATCAATTTGCAAATATCTTACTTTCGCGACTCCTAATATATAATAATAAATATATAATAAATACTAATTATAGTTTTATCGTTTATTAAAAACAGTAGCTTCATTATCGGACCAATATCATGCGCCTGGTATCGCTTAAATATTGTTAATCAGTGTCGTATTGGTCACTGGAAAAATTCAGTGTCTTATTGGTCAAAATGAAATAATTAAATTTTTTTTTTAATTTAGTATGCATGTAAATCGCAGTGTTGTTCGCAGTAATATTCCCACTGATTTTAAATGAAACTTTTATAATTATTTTTTACTTGTGTAAAAGTGTCAGTCGGTCGGCACTCCGAAGTTTCTCAGTAGTCTAAACACAACATATATTCGATATTTACACAAGAAACCAACCCAAGAAAAACAAATAATACCAATACGGTACAACACAACAGTTCTATTTATAATTACAAGCAATTAGGCAATTGGAAACTGAAGATCTGACGAACGATGATAATAGATGTTTTTTTTATTATTTGTTAATATGCCGACAATGAACGTATAGTTGTTGTAGTTTCCTACTCGTCTCCGAGTCTAGGTTCGGTATTTTATTGTTCCGAAAATTGATACCGGGCCGAATTCCAATAATTATAATTGTGGTAAAAGGCTAGAGCCGTGATAGAGCGGGGTTTGGCGGATGGGGTACGGTAGACGGGTGAGGGGGGTTTGGCCCCTGTTTGCATAGCTTTAGCCGCAGCCCGAATATCAGCCGGCCGCATTTCGGCAAACATTATCCCCCGACTGTGTCATCAGAGCGGTGGCTCTCAACCGGCCCCGGATTACCATTAGCTTTATTGGTCCTGGACGGGGCGGGGGCGGGGGGGGGCGGTGGCGGAGCCGGCGGACCCAAGGGAACCGCGTACCAATTTGCTTTTATCAAATGTCAATCCAACTGCCCCAATTGGACGCCGGCCGAATCTCCAACTAGCCGAAAATTGGCCCTCCTGCAGAGCCGAGTAGTTGAAATTAAAATTCGGTAATTAAGACGCCGACACCTCTGGGATAGAGAGCGCTTTGTCCTTTATGTGAGGGCGAAATGTTGAAAAACTTCAATTATGCCAACCAGACGAGAGTTTCTGATAAAATTCAATTATATCCGAAAAATAAACCAATTTTTGTTTTAATTTATCTGTCGGATTGCGGGGTACTTAAGTTCTAATTACTTGCTTTGGACCAACTGAAGTTTTTTTAAATGCGCTTTTGCCATAATCAGGATTGATATTATTAGTTTATTGCAACAGTAACAGTGCTTAGAGGATGCTTCACATTGTGTTTATTACTGATGGAATTCTATTGGCGGCGGTGTAAAGTGGGGGCCTTGATTAATATATGTTACAATTAACGTATTTTAATTGTGGATTCAGTCGTGGATTCTACTGTTTTTAGACTCCTATACTGAATGCTCCATGTAGGATATGTATTACGTACAAGATGCCGATTTCCACTGTATATTTTCCCTTCGAAAGAACCCAGAACTCCATGACGAGTTCATTACGAGAAATGGGTGAGAGCTCAAATAGTTTAAACTCCGGAGTTTAAACACGGTGCAATTAAATCGGAACTTTATGCGGTATGGAATCAACATTGGGATAATATACACCCAGTTATTACCAGCTTCTCCTCCCGCCCCTCGAATCAGCCCTTATGCGCCCTTATTTACAAGGGGGTGTTTTACGTAATATTTAATTCGAAACATCGGTCTATTTTATTGCTATTTTGTTACTATCGCATATTGGCCTATTTTAAATGAAACTTTTAAATTAACATACCTATTTCTATTTCGAGCAATTGGCACTGTAAATGTTATTGGTATCTGAACATATTCAACGCATGAAATATTACATTCGACATCCTTCACGAAACCGACTTATCGTCGATATATTGTCCCAACAACAAATACGATAAAAACACCAATAAGATCAAGAACGACAGCCGCATTTCTAATTATGAGCATTTTTTAGGGACGTGGAAACCGAAAATCGGTTTACTTGAGAAACATCCGTATCATTTCTATTATTATCCAATACAATTAAACGTTTTTTTTAATACAAAATATCAGTTCTGTACATCGTTCTTTCGAAATTGTGGATCGGTGCGACCCAGAATTAAATTTTTCCGTTATTATTTTATTTTTCTTTCTTTTTTCAACGCCAAATTTCTGAAATCAGATGATCCCTCCGTACACAAAAATCGCATTTGGAGCGCCCCACGAGCGCTGTTTACACTCACCAGTTTTAGATCGTCCACCGTATTCGCTCGATGTGGACCGAAAAAAATGTTTTGATTAAATATGAGTCGTTTATGCCAAAATTTCAAAATCGCGCACGAGCGCACATGTCATCTGATGCTGTGCCCGTTTATTACAATATATACTTGGATGCTGTGTGTATCCCCTTTACGGCGGTTTTTTAACCCCTTCCGTTTGAAATCTTCCAAATAAAGGCACATTGTAGCTGATTTGATCCCATTGTGTCTTCTGGAGTACAATGGCGTTTGCGCCGCCCCGTTTGGTTTTTGCATTCGGCCCTATCGCCCTAATCGCGTTGTATTAACATCAAATGGACGACGAAATTTCACTCGTTAGGCGGACACTCTTTTAATTGATAACGCACTGTGTTATCAATTAAAGCGCGTTCGGTTCTGTATAATTACAACTGATACAGACCGCTCACAATTATGATGTTGGATAAATTCCGAAAGTACTCGTATACACCGGTAGAATTAACAAACCTGCATTCCATATATTAACAAACCTGCCTGAGGGAGTGCATTGGCACCCAACGAACTTTAGTTTGGTGCACCGCCGCACCTCCCCGAAGGGGTGCATATAGCCTATGCAAAGAGTGCTGTTACCTCCACTGATGATTGTAGTGAAAAGAGTATTTTTTACCGTAGATTTCGTGTTCTTCTGTCTCTTCGCTGGTTTGATCATTTTACTAGACCGGTTTCGGCCGCCGGGAGGACCAAACCAACGGGAGACAGAAGGACACGGAATCTACGGTATTCCAACCCCTGGCAGACCACAAAACAGGTATTCCAAACCAATATTTTTTAAGTTTCCTCTACGAATATGTACTTCTAGTGGGCCCGGAGAATCTTATAAGGGAAGTTCTTGTTTTCCTTCGCCCCCTTCCCCGAAACCTACTGGGAAAGTCCCCCGCAGCCGAATTTCCCGCCCTGGGTCTGGGAGGAAAGCGAAATTCTATGCTGCAGGCCTGAGGGGCCCTCCGATATCCGGCGGGGGTGGGGGGGCTTATCAGCGCTCCACCCCCCGGGGGTACACAGCGCGCGATAAGGCCCAAAGAAGTTTGGGCCCCCGAAGTCATCGTGTTTCCGTTGGGCGCTCTTTCCTGCTCACCGCGACACCCCGTGCTACATGTTCTCACCTGGTTGTTGTATCGCGCTGATAAAATTTCGTTGTGAAACCTACAATAGTTGTATTTACGATTCGAGGAATTCCGTCGCGGAACCGTCACTCTACTGCAGGATTTCCCTACAGTCATCAGTGTCATTGGATAAGTAAAGTTTTATTTGGTCGACGTGACATCAATTCTTCAATATAATAAGGTACACTTCGATTTATTGTACACTGCAGTTGAAACCTCGTTTTGACATCCAGACGGTGTTCGTCGGTCACAGAAGTAGGACCGTATTTAAATTTGTCTACCCAGTTGTAAAAATTACGTTTTGAATAGATATTAAGAAAATTAAAGCTCCACAGTCCACAATTGAAGTTGTAAAACCGTCTTGAGTGGAAATCAAAAATCTTAGAGTCGAACTAGCATCTCGGTGCATTGTTAAACAGGCTTTAAAAATGAACATTTGTTATTGATAACGACCGTGATTATCCATTATGTGATCTGTAAAATGCTAAGCCGAGTGTGATGATGGGAGGGGGGGGTGGCGAAGTAAATCCGGAGATAATTTGGGCGATAGAGGGCTCTCTCCCTTTGCTTTTCAGCGCGGGCGGAGTATATATTTAACCGCTTGATGAATAAAATATGAATATGCGTTTGTGGGCGTGCAGAGAGGACGTCACCGAATGATGAAGTCCGAGCGCGTTTGTTGATGATGACGAGTGGTTTTGTGGCGCGGGGGGATGAAGAGAGGGTCGGCTCATATACTCAATAAGCGATATGAAATTAATATCCACCCTTTTAGAGGTTTGTATATATTTACAGAGGGGTTTAGTAGCGGTGTGCCGGTTGTATAATGGTTGGGCGTATATTTGGGTCCGGGTCGTTGGTGTATTTGCCGCCCGTGTGTGTGTGTCTGTGTGTGTGTGTGTGTGTGTGTGTGTCTGTGTGTGTGTGTCCACTGCTCGGTCCAATTAATTGAGCCCACTCCGCTCCAAAGCCGCTTTGAACACCGTCAATTTCATATTTAATGAAACCAATATTCGCTAGGAATAAATAAAAACGAGCACGAGGAGGCACGGCTTAATAAATACCGACTAGTTTTTAGCGCGTTACGTTTTTATAATATAATTAGGAATATCGGATTTATCGCGATATAATCATTTTTGTCGTGCTTTGTAATTTCTTCAGGAGCTAATTAATGGTCTAGATTTCTAAAGAACAACGGAATATTACCAGCCGCTTAGAGGACCGACAGCACAGAAGTGTTGAAAATAACAGTGTTATACCGTGAGGCTAAGAACATTGTGCGAAACCTCCCTGAAACTGAAAAGCTGTTGAAGAACCACTTTATCAGTTTGTATCAGTTTGAAGAAGTGGAATAGGTCCAATGAACATCTGAAGGTCATTTTGCAATTGGAATTTACAAGGGGAAAATCCAAACGAAATAGACTGAGAGAACTCCCGCAGCATCGATGAACCGTACTGAAGCAAACATAGATACCACTATTGGACAGTGTTGGACGGCAGAAATAACATTAAACATTTTCAGACGTAAATAAGTTAGTTTAGCACATATGTTAATATGGCATAACGAAAGCCATATTTTGAGTCCTCGAGAATATTTTCAGATAATTAGGGTTAAGAACTTATATCTTGATACAGTGTATAGGAGACAGATATATAAGTGACCGCGCCATCTCTAAATCTTATTACAATTTCTGATTAAGATTAGATAGGTTATATTAGAATAAATTAATGTTGGAATCTGTGAAAGTAATTGAGCGTGCACTGACTATGTTGTAATCGTGAGGGGGGGGGGTGTAGTCCGGACACTTGGCTATTAATTGGTTGGGCTAATTAATAGCCATTCAGTGGTCAGGTTGAGGTGGAGGGGGAGGGGGAGGCGGGGGATGACGGCGGCCTATTGAGCCCGCATTAAGGAGAACCGCCCGCCTTGATTGAGCTATCAATTGTTGCGATGAAGGGGTGGTGGGGTGGGTGGTGTTAGCGGGCGCACGCACGCGTCCCAGCCCCACCCCCGCTATCTCCCTCTCTTTCTCCTTCCCCACACCCACACCGCCGCCCCCATCGCCCTCTCTGTTTGCCGCTTAATTGAATACACAATTAAGTCCATTAGCGGGGCCCCATCAGGCCGGGGCAGAGATTCCCTACTGGCCAGATCAATCTCTCAATTGTTCGGAAGGTCGAGCACTATACTAAGACAAAAACTGAATTAGATCGGTTGGACGGACTGCTAAGAGCAGAGGTTATTAACCGGCGGCGTGGCACGAGAATGGGACTAAACAAGGTATAGTTTTGTAAATAAAAATGTAAGATGGCAGCATTGAGAACTACTCCCAGGAAGGTTCTACCCTTTGCCGGTAGGTCTTACTCTGGCCTTTCGAGGAAGCCTCTTTGCTCTTATAATCCTTTCACTTATTGTTCATTGGCGTCTTACAACGGAATTCCTCCCGCCCTCAATTTGTCAGGACGCTGCCTTCAGTAGTAACGGTTAAAAAAGGTTGAGAAACCCGCACTTAGAGAGCACTCTCGGATGCTTACCGTGACGTCTAAACTTATCAAGACGACATTACTACCTGTTTATATATACAGATACATATACAGTCTTAGTTTTCTCGATCTTCTGCCTCCTATCGCTATATAGCAAACGACCAAACCAGCAAGAAACGCTATCCCAATCCTCGCAAACCACATAACAGATATTCAAAACTGCAGTAGATATTTACCGAAAAAAATTGGGAAGGTTTTGACGCTTTATTGTTCAAAACACTAAATGCGTAATGGGGCGCTGAGGACAGGAATTCCTTATCCCTGGATAGGTATTACAAAGGGGATCTGTAGGCTCCCAGCTAGGTGACGGCTATAGGGGCCGCGTAGGCAGGCTGCGCTCAGAGGTTAGTCGGCCCGGACCACAACAATCGTCGACTAATTGGTCGCGCCTAACACAGCCTCAATTCGGAGAACAAACAACTCATTAAGACAGTCGTTAAGATTCAAAATCCTATTGTCACCTCCCCCGCCCGCCCGCCCGCCCCCACGCCACTCCTTGTTTTCTACCTTGATATTCGGCCCTTTGAAAATTCTGTATTTAATAAACGGACCGTGTATATTGGAAACACTGTGTAATCTTAAAGGATTCTGAGGTAAAATTTGGGAAGTTAAAATAGCCGTGTTTAGATGGGAATCGTACTGGCGAAAAGTATTTGAATTGTGTAGTCATATATCTTATTGTTAATGGCTTAATAGGACGGTGCGGCCTGCTAGGTCCAAAAGTGGACATTTCAGGGGAGCCCCGTAGAGAGACAAAACTAAAGGAATAATTAATATAATAATAAACCTGCCAGAGGGGAGTGAATTAGCACCCGACGAACTCTACTTAGGATCACCGCCGCACCTCCCCGAGGGGAGCGCTGGAAGCGCCCGCTTCAAACGAACTTTAGTTCAGTGGACCGCCGCGCCTCCCCGAGGGGAGCGCTAGAGGCGCCCGCTTCAAACGAACTTTAGTTCAGTGGACCGCCGCGCCTCCCCGAGGGGAGCGCTAGAGGCGCCCGCTTCAAACGAACTTTAGTTCAGTGGACCGCCGCGCCTCCCCGAGGGGAGCGCTAGAGCGCCCGCTTCAACGAACTTTAGACCGCCGCGCCTCCCGATATCCGTGCATTCACTTGAACTTTAGTCAAGTCTCAGTTGTCTCTGAGACACCGCAGCGAGTAGACGTGTTGGAGAATGCTCTTAACTACTCTTGTAAGGGAGTTAGATTGTACCTATCTACCGTGTCTCTTTTGTACTTGTAGTAATCGTTACTTTAGTTATTTTTTTTATGTAGTAATCAATTGCATTTCATAGTGTCTCAGTTAACATAAGGAGGATTATTTATATACCCCCCTGTGCGTACACACAGGGACACACATACACAAGTGTGGTCCTGAAAAGATTATAACCGTTAGTTGATTTATTGCAGCGATGGTGCAGAAACTGGAGGTTTTGAAGAAGGAGCGGTCGAAGCAACAGAGGAACGGGAAGGTGGGAACGGGTGTCGGGGGTGGCGGAGGCGGGGGCGGCGGTGCTGTGGGGGCGGCGGGGGCCCTCCCACCGGGTTACAGGACAAGGAGCAGAGGGCGGCCTCCTCCTCCCCGCCCATACTCGCCCACGAGACCTACGAGTGCGTCGCTGTACACGTCAGCCCCGACCTGGGCGAGAGGATCATGCTATCCGGCGAGAGGTCACTCCTAGACGAGGTCAGTACAACCCCTCATAATTATCCAGCCATTCTAAATACCTATAAACAATTTTTATTTATTGTACAATCGACCTCAGTACAGTGGTTGATGAAAAACACTAGTAGTTTAAAAAATCCAAATGGAAACATCTGGGGTTTATTTAATTTTTTATATGATATTTATAAAGTCGTAGAATGTTTTTATTACATTTTTTCATTTAACGCAACAAACTTGCAGATGGTCTGCCGAATGGAAACATTAAGACTTACGGATTTGTAGATATTCGGCCGTCTTTCATAAAGTAGATTCGTTTTTGAGCGATTCTGCTTCGGCGTGTCCTAGACATCCCCCTAGGTTGAGTCCCCCTAGGTTGAGTTCGGTTAATAGCATAAGCGCGGCTTCAATAGACAGTGTTTAACTACAAAAAAAATTCTCCCCAGTAGAAAAAGTGTCCCCAATAAATCTTTGCTGGAGATTCGAAATTCGACGGAGATGAATAAATGAGTTCGGAAGTAAATGTTCGGAAGGAACCGTCCGCCGCCGGGCAGTATTGGGAGGCGAACTTTCACATATGGCGAGGAAGAGAGAATAAATAACTATCCAAGTTGAAATATCTCGGGGTTGCGATGCTCGGAAGAAGACTTCTTCCACCCTACATTTTTTAAAACGGCCCGATATTTTCTCGGGTTTTATTATTGAGAGCGTAAAACTGCCCGTAACTCTAATAGTCAGTTGGAGGTTCTCTCGTGCGTCCCTCAACGGTGGTTCTCTCCTCAATCGTTATCTCCATCTGCATCGGCTTGGTGAGGGAGGGAGGGAGGGAGGGAGAGAGAGAGAGAGAGAGAGGGAGGGAGGGAGGGAGGCTGTGTATGTACCCACCTAGCCACCGGGGATACATACGCCCCACGGGCCCCGACAACCGGTTCCACACCAACAATTTTCCCCGGTAATTTCCTACCGATATTTCTCCCCCCCCCCCCCCGTCTTTTTTTTATTGTTATTTCGTTTTATGTAAAATCATAAATTAGGGCCGCGCTCCCGATCCGGGTGTGACTTACCGGTTTACTCTCGGCTCCTATTAGGCGCAAGTCCCATCAGAATATGGGCACGGGTATTATATACGCTCCATAAAACGATGCTTATATATATATATATATATATATAGGCTTTTAAATAAGAAGGAAAAATTCACGGGGCTCAATGGAAGCCATAAAGTCTGGATTTGCTAAAAATTCAAACAGCGATATATCCAGTTTTAAGTGTAACCGAAAAAAAAATTTGGAGGACCAAAAGCATCGAAGTATTAGGAAATACTTGGAGAATAGAATGAAATATGCTTCAATAATGTCATAAAACAAGTTCTGGATGGAGGCCTTCCAAATAAATGTCCGAGTGTTTTTGCAATTGCGTCCGCGGTAGCCGACACGAGAGTGGTTAACGATGGTCCACTCTCGCTTTGTATTAATATTTATTTGAGCGCGCGTGTAAACGCATCCTCGTTATGCTGGAGAATTGCGCTCTCGCGGGGGGAGAGCCTCAATTATTATTTGTCTTTGGGCGATTCTCTTTTTCAGAGCGAGAGAGAGAGAAGGGGGGGGGGAGAAGGAGGCCTTGAATTATGAATCATAAAAACGTGGAATGGAGAAACACGAGGAGAACAGAAAATAAAAAATAAAAAAAAAGGGAAAATATAGCTCCGAGCGACGACCAAATTGAGCGGCTTGGACACTGATAGTTTAGACTCTGATGGCGGTGGTGGGGGGGGGGGAGTTAAATAATGAGTTGACACTGGAGGCCGCCACCAGGTAGGGCCACCTTCTGGTCCCCAGAGTTTTATACGTATATCTGGATATATATACATAAATGATATATAAAAGGAAATAATTATATATATTTCGTAAAAGCAGCGTGAACACCCACAGGCGTATAGGTAAATCATCGATGAATAGGCCCAATTGGGTCCCGCGGTTGACTGCAGTATTTATCGCGTGTTAATTTTCTCCTCTCGCGTTGGGTAAAATATACCGTGATAAGAAAAAAAGGAGGAAGTCGAATCCGCGTCTAGAGTGCTTCAGTTTCATCCGATAACCGTTGCGAGGCAGTCGAGCAATTAGACGGCAGGTGTTCTTTTCTCTGCGAAAATGGCACAAAAATCGACTGAAACTTGCCATGCAGCACGCAACTGCCGAACGCCCGGTTAATGATCGATCGCCCTCCTTTTATTTTGCCGGGCAGAAGTTATAATTTGAGCCCGCGTAGCCTGCCTCCAGAAGCAGGCCACAAGCATTGTCTTCGGCGTTCGTGTATTCCGAAATTTCCATCCGTCCGAGAAACCCGAAAAAACCCTTATTAGCAATAGCCTTCGTTCAAGACTAAGCTCACGAATCGATTTCCCACGTTCCGCTATAGTTATATAAGCTATAATATACAGCTTCCTGACGCGAGGCAAATGGAGGACTTCCCAGCGAGCTCTAAAGACAAACTCGATTTAATTAAATGAATATTTCGCGCAATAGCTTACTGTATTCGGTAAGAGAAACGGTTAATTGAAACAAGTCAGTAGGACTAAAACGCTGAAAAATAAATTGCGCAACACCGTCGGTTGCCATCCATCTGCAGTTGCGGTGTTAGATGCCCAAAAAGCGTCTAAAGTGCCAAAGTGACTAACAGCGCTACTGAAGATGGATGGCAGCCGAAACCGGTCTAGCAAAAGACCAAACCAGTAAGAGGAGAGAGAAGAACACGAAATCTCCAATAGTAAAGATTCTGTTTCCTCTCGATGGTGTGGCCTTTTCCTAAACCTGTTTCGGCCGCTCGCCATATTCAGCAGCGGTGTTAGTCACTTTGGCACTTTGGATCCTTTTTGGACGTCCTCTTTGCACTGTCACAATCACTTGTATTGTGGACTTATATTGTAAATGATTAACACCGCTACTGAAGATGTCGAGCGGCAAGGAACCGGTCGAGCAAAAGGGCAAACCAGCGAGAGGAGATCTACGGTACAAAACAGGTATTCTGATCTTAATTGTTTGTTGCAGGTATTTCCCGAGACGGGCGAGGCGGCTCTGGACGCGAGGTGCGGCGTCGCCTGGAACCAGCAGGACACGAGGCACGTGATCAGGTTCCCGCTGAACGGCTACTGCAAGCTGAACTCGGTGCAGGCCATCACCAGGCTGCTGAACCACGGGTTCAGGGTGGCGGCGAGCAACGGGGGCGGCGTCGAGGGCCAGCAGTTCTCCGAGTACCTGCTGGTCAGAAGGGCCCCCATACCCGCACACACGCCCAACCACCCCCCCGCCCAAATACACCTCTGATCCACACCCAAACGCACCTGTAAATAACAATTCGGCTATCCCCAGCACGGCCATTTAACTCTCACCCTATAGCACTCTGTCTGTACATAGCGCGGCAAAGCATTCTCCCATTGTTGAACTGTACAAAAAAATACTCGGTGTTACCTCGAATTTAGGCTCGTCAGTACGCCCTGACAAAATTTAAAACGATCGACTGAAATATGGCGTTTTTTCGATATTCGGGCTTCAGTAGTGCGGCGTATCGATCTTCCGTTTCTCTCTGGTCGGCTGGACCGGTTTCACGGGCCGGGCGCCTTCAGTAGCTGTGAAGACGGCGCACGTCCTCCCCATTAACAGTAACAGTCATGGCTACTGAAGACCGAGAAAACTACCGGGGTATTCCAAACCCTGGCAGACCACACATTACGGGGGTAGTCCAAACTTGGCACATATTTTGTTTTTTCTTATTTTATTGTAATAACACAAACGGTATATATGCATATGGGATCGTTCTAATTCTTAAACAGTTGTGAATTGTTGCCCTTCAAAACTGAAGTCCCGATATTTATTTCATACAGCCCACTTACTTTATACTTCATACAGCCGTCAAAACTTTATAATCGAGAAACTAAGAGTTCGATCGCCGCTATGACGTCGGTTAAAATGACTCCATCGCTCGATTTGTTTTGCGGCGAACGACCGGAAAACAATTTTGCGTTTCGGCCTCGAACAAAAAGCCCGACTTTTTGTCGGCTAGAGAACTTGCCGAGAGCGCGCAAACGAGTTTTATTGAATTGTAAAAAATTCATTCGGCATTTTGCACCGATCGGAAAATGGCGTTTCGGGGCCGGAGCCGGACAGTAAATAAGCGGGGACGCTGTGTACACAGGTACACGCCGAGAGCCCAAGTGCGGGATAATACCGACATTTCTGATGACCTAAACCCGACTATTCATTCCCCAAATAAAACGGTAATATTTCCCGTTTATCTTCATTTTTTTCCTCCGAAGGGAAGATCTTAGAAAGTGGAATTGGCTAGAGATGTCCATGAGAGAGCCAGCCCTTAGCCAGCCCAATCTAGGCCCAGCTAAATCTCCTCGACCGGATCATATTTCAATCGCCACCCAACTACACCTTGTCCCTTCGTTTGTTAAGTTTTTCTAATCGATATGTTGTTGTGAAATCACAGTTTTAATAAGAAATCATTTTAAAAAACTGATGGACATTATTGTGTTATGTTTGTTATATTATATACGAGTGAGTAATATATTAAATATTAAAGTGAGTATATATGAAATTGAGAAATTTAAATTAAAATCAACGACGATTGAATAAACAATTTTGAAACGGCACTATTTATAAAGTTTATGTGTAAAAGTGTATTTGTAATTTATGATGTCCGGGGTTTTATTACTCCAGTTCTAACGCGCTCATTTCAATGGGGAAACAAAAAAAAATAAATGTTCAATTAGAATTATGTATTAGAGAGATATATGTCTAAGAATTTGACCAGGGTCTATAATACAGTTCGTATCAAGCCGCCTGCAAGTTTCAATTCCCCTTGAAAATTCGATTAATGTTTATTTTAATGAATTATATTAAAAAGAAAATAATATTCCGGACGCGTTCGACTAATTATCACACTTGAAAACTTGCAGGCAGCAATATCTAATATTTCCTTTTATATATGTAATTATAATGACAACAAAATAATTATTTGTCAAAATTAACGATATATTCGGCTTCGTCGATCATGAAATATTTGGGCGATAAGTTGTACTGAATTTAAAGCGCGGTCTTTTAAACATTAAAAAAATGTGTAAATAATGAACCTATTTTATAATTACGATTACAAAAATAATAATTTATTGTTCGGTAATTACCAAGTCAATATATATATGTATAACATTGTAATAATTTTTAACATCTTATTGTTGATTTATTTGTTTAGCGATATTTAATATATTTTCTCTTACCATCTTTACCCTTTTTTTATTTTTCAACGCTTCTTGCAAAGAAACGCGGGATCGACAACGTACTGTTTGTAAAACTAAATGTAAATCGAATTTGTATTCTTTGTTTATATGTTTATTTTTATTTAAGAGAAGTTATAATCAAATTTATCGAATATTGTTACATTATTATTGAAATTAATAAAATAAAATCTCTTTAGTCTTTAAGGGCGCGCAGATATACAAACCCGAATTGGGTTTGGGGTCTGTTCAGTGTAAATATACAGTTTTTTTGGCATCGATTCAAATAAATATTATTATTATTATTATTTAAAAATGTGTTATCGTATTTATTTTATTTTCCTATAGTCTTATCCTAAGCACCAAGACGCTAGCGCCCCATGGAGGTGGTGCGGCGGTGCACTTAACTAAAGTTCGTTTGGTACAAACGAACCGATACGCCAGCGCCCCTTGAGGGTGGTACGGCGGTGCACTTAACTAAAGTTCGTTTGGTACAAACGCACCGAGATGCCAGCGCCCCCTTGAGGGTGGTGCGGCGGTGCACTTAACTAAAGTTCGTTTGGTACAAACGCACCGAGATGCCAGCGCCCCCTTGAGGGTGGTGCGGCGGTGCACTTAACTAAAGTTCGTTTGGTACAAACGAACCGATACGCCAGCGCCCCTTGAGGGTGGTGCGGCGGTGCACTTAACTAAAGTTCGTTTGGTACAAACGCACCGAGACGCCAGCGCCCCTTGAGGGTGGTGCGGCGGTGCACTTAACTAAAGTTCGTTTGGTACAAACGCACCGAGATGCCAGCGCCCCTTGAGGGTGGTGCGGCGGTGCACTTAACTAAAGTTCGTTTGGTACAAACGCACCGAGACGCCAGCGCCCCTTGAGGGTGGTGCGGCGGTGCACTTAACTAAAGTTCGTTTGGTACAAACGCACCGAGATGCCAGCGCCCCCTTGAGGGTGGTGCGGCGGTGCACTTAACTAAAGTTCGTTTGGTACAAACGCACCGAGACGCCAGCGCCCCTTGAGGGTGGTGCGGCGGTGCACTTAACTAAAGTTCGTTTGGTACAAACGCACCGAGACGCCAGCGCCCCTTGAGGGTGGTGCGGCGGTGCACTTAACTAAAGTTCGTTTGGTGCGAACGCACCGAGACGCCAGCGCCCCTTGAGGGTGGTGCGGCGGTGCACTTAACTAAAGTTCGTTTGGTGCGAACGCACCGAGATGCCAGCGCACCCTTGAGGGTGGTGCGGGGGTGAACTTAACTAAAGTTCGTTGAGTGCAAATATTCAAATATATATTTTTTGTAGTGTTACAAACATTAAAAATATATATATATATATATATATATATATATATATATATATATATATATATATATGTTATTTAAAAAGATATACTTTTAGTTACATTGAAAGTATAAGACTAAGTAGGAATTAACAATGCACATATCTACATTTAATAAATTTAAAAACGATTTGTGTGAGAAAATATTTTCTGAAACAATTTAATATAAAATACTATCTGATATTAAATATAGTTGTTACGCGAATAAAATCCTAGTGTTAAGTTAAGGCTAATAGCGTTTTGCGTTTAACGCCGATTTTTCACGGCGAAAATTTTACCCGCTCAGCGATTTCCGCCGTCGGCATCGGGCGGGGGCAAGATTGAATTATCGAATGGAAGCTGAGGGGCCGCCTCAGGGACATGATTTACCGAAGACAACAGGTGCGGATGAGTGGTGCGGGGGCGGGTTGACCCTCGTCCAAGGAGTCGAGGGGCTGTCTATTGGGGGCGGCAGGGGGTTAATTAAAATAACCGGCGTTGGCACCGCCCCTGCCGGCCGGCCGGCCCCGCCTGCCTCTGGCAGAGCTGAAACCCGCACCCGCCCCGCACCCGCCCCGCCCCGCCCCGCACCCGCCCCGCACCCGGACCAGTTTGTTGTTGGGAATTTCCCGGCCAAATTAGCAACACGGGGCCCAAATGTGTCGATAACAGATAAACGAGAACAACTTCCCGGCGCTCCCCCCTCAAACTCCGCCCGTTCGTTTGTTTTTCTCTTCTTTTTAATCAGCCGCCATCGATTCGCACCGAGGAAACGGGCCGAACGGGTCCCGGACCGCGGAAGCGCTGCCGAACTCAATATTTATTACTACACTACGTCAGAAATACTTAATACCACATATATAGGTAGATTACCAAAGGAAGACATATTACAGTAGATTTCGTGTGTTCCTTCTCCTCGTTAAGTTGGTCACTTTTCGTACTTTGGATGTTTTTCGGGCATCCTCACTGTCACTGTCACTGTCACATGTACTGTGGTGGTTGTCTGTTTGTCCTGTGTATATATACGTGTCTTGTTATTGTGTTCTGGAGGTGTTATTTGTCTTCTTTGCGTAGAAGTCTTTCTCGAATTGTCGGTGGTGGTTGGGCGGTGAGGGCAAACCGGCGAGAGGAGACAGAAGCACACGAAATCTACCGTATTCCAACCCCTCGCAGACCACAAAACGGGCGAGTTAAACTAGAAGACATATTATTTTAAATAGGCAAAATAAATCATCAATTTCCATTAAGTTGAACTAATTTTCGTTCGTGGCGCATCGTGCACGAAGGTGTACACATTACACGGCTCTGGCTTGTACCGTCCCCGATGGAGGTCCTGGAGAAAGTGGTCCACGGAGCAATAACTTAGTCCAGAAGTCAATATTAAAAAATAGCTGTGTCGCCTGGCAGCCCTTAGAGTGTCAACGTGTCTTCACACATGCTTGAATTAAACTAGAAAAACAAAAGGAACAACAATACAAAAATTGTTTAAAGATTATTGGAGCGGCGGATTTATTAATTGAAATTAAATATTGGAATCGTAAATATTAATTTTGGACGGCATTTAAAATTTAAATACGCGGAACGGAGATAGCGACCGGACCCTAATAATTTCGATTTATTCGGCGGCGGACGGAATATAGTTTTTATTTAATTATTAGGGACAATAAAAATAAAATATTTTCTCCCGGCTGTAGGAGGATGACCTCACCCCTCACTCCAACCACGAGGATTAGCTCGTGACGGCGAGGGGAGTTTTACCGGGAAATTATTTAAATCGCGGAATTATTTTAGCGGGGTGGAGGGCAGTAGACGGGGGAGGGGGCAGGAGAATGGGTATATATATATATATATATATATATATATATACACAATAACAAAGCGGGCATTATCGCGTCAAACTTGTATCAACAAAGTTCTGATCCGGCCCCCGTCAACACAATATCCTCCCCGCGCCAAGAGCCCGATGCGGCAAAACTTCTATCGAAAAGTTGTTTATAAATATTGGCTTTCGGAGAAATCCGTAACGCCCCCGCGGCCTCCACCCCTTCATCCACCTGGGGGGGGGGGCTTAAACGGATTAAATTTTATCTGGCCCCCTCCGGATAATTACTTACGAGTGGTGTAAGGGCTGGTGGATGGCCTAGCGAGCGGATTATAATTAGCCCCCGGGGTATCGAGAGGGGGGGGCGGCATATTAGATTTCGGGTCTAAACCCCGTTCCTCCACCCCTCCCCCCCACAATTCACCCACCATTCCTTCAACACAACCCTCATAGCTCCCTTATCCGGAATAATTATACGGGAAATGTTTTCGCCACTCAGAGACGGACCCTGACGACGTGGTCCACTCAACTCCAACTGCGGCACCCCCTTCGGGGTTTCACAACCCATCGGACAACCCTCTAAATACCACCGGACCCGCTGAAACATCGATCCTGTGTCTGCAATAAAGAAACAAACAAACGCGACGGGTAAACTTAGGTAAACTCTAATTTTTCAATTGCTCAACGTTATGCCAGTTATGGCGCTAAGCCGGGCAATTTATCGCGGAAGGAAAATCCGAACAGACATCTAGACGGAAATAACATTTTTTAAAAATTAGCTGTTAAATGCGCAGTCTGTCGGTAGGCGGATAGCGCTCGACGGCTCAATGTTAAAATTCCAAAAACGTTCCCTTTTGTTACACACAAGAGAGTCGGGTACATATAATGTAATGAGAGGGGAAAAATTACATTCACGGTGTATACCATATATAGTATATAAATTGACTCTAGGGTAAGAAAAGGACAATCATTTGTGTGCCGCTCTCGTCGGGGGCCAATTTCCATTAGGAGGAGGAGGAGGAGGAGGAGGTGGAGGAGGAGGTGGTAGGGGGGCATCTTCAGTAGCCGGTCGGCGTCACTTCATCAATTTTTCACACCGCCTCCCTCCCTCCCTCCCTCCCTCACACTTCCCCCGGGGCGGTGTCGCCCCATCAAAAATGCCAATCGAAATCGATCCCTGGCTATAATAGGCCCCGGTGGGGCACAGTCGGTAACGAGCCAGTTATCCCGGCCCCGTGTGCCCGTGTGTGTATTATAAATTGCGAGTGTGCCGGGTGGGTGGGGGCGGTGGGGGGTGGCGCGAATGTCGAACACCTGAGGGGTAAAAGGGAGCCGGAGTGGGGGCCGGGGGCGGAGGGAGGAACAATAGAGTGAGAGGGGAGGTGGCTGGCTCTGCGGTGTAATGAGTATCCGGCAGGACTGGGTGGAACGTGGTTATGTGAGTGGGGGGGGCAGGGGGCAGGAGGGGCGGGGGCGGCAGGGGGCGCGAGGTCGCTCACTGCCCCGGGGCAACCCGTCATTAGTTGTCTGCCTCCGTGTGGGTGTGTGCCGGTGTCAGTGAGGGGCCGCCTCTGTGTGCCGCGTGTGTGTGTGAGCCGGAGAGTGCCCCGGGCCGGGCCCTCCCTCTTAGATTGAGTTGGCCTCGCTATGGCAGCAGGGCCCGCGGGCAGTGCCCCCTCCCACCTCCTATTTACCCTTTGCCTGCATAATTCCGCCGCCCCAGCCCCCGCCCCGCCCCGCCTATCGCTCTCTCGTTGCTCTGTTTTCCCCAGTCGATACCCCGAGTGCCCGGGGCTTCTCCCCGACCCGGCCCCTACCACCTTCTTTGTACCCCCGCCCCGGCCTCTCATTAGCGTCATCAGGTGTCTCTTACCCGCCCCCCTCCTCCTTTTATATTCTCCGGTCCGATGATATTGTTAGGGAGGGGGCCCGCTCACCGGGCTCTGGGCCCTATCTCCCGAATTTCGTCCGGCCGGCTATTCCGTAATCCGATTGCACGCGGCATCGCCGAATAGGGACAAAAAAATTATGTCCCGCTTTCTTCCTATATACGATATTTGCCTCACCCTCATCTCTCCTTTTCTTCTGTATCGATGAACTACAGACCCGGCCGTCATCTCTCTCTTCGCGGCGACGTGTCATCCTTGGACGTATTCAGAATATTGCCTCCATATTTTGTTCATAAACTGTCTCCGAACCTCTCTCCTATTAGACCGAGAACGCCGTATTATAATAATTATAATAACATTTCCGATCGTATTATTCCCTTTAACCTCCTCCGGGAAGTCGCCTCCGCTCCTCCTGTCCGCGCTCCCGGTTCGAGAGTCAGGGTGAGAACGGGGTGGCCCCCCCGTTATTGTACGCTCTGCTAATCACCTCACCTCACCTCACCTCACCTCCCACATTCTTAGCGCCCGTTTCTTTCATCTTTACCGATCACGGATTCCGATATGTCGCGATCGGCCGACTGTCGCAATAACGGCCCGTTCAGAAGTTTCGGTACCTTGCAAATATATCTTTGTATACTGTCGCCAAAATTGTCCCAGTTTCGAGAGACCTACTGGCACAATTAGAGATCAGTTACCCTCGCTCTTACTATACGATTCGGATACTGGGCACTGATAAACCAGAATCATTAGCCAGTCTTATAACGGTGCGATGAATTCAACCGCGCCAGTTTCTGCTATGCTTCACTGATCAAGGCAAAAAACAAAATGTTACATTGCGCAGTCTCATTACTGTAAGAAAAATCCTCCGTTTTGCATGCATATAGTTCGTTCTATTCAGTTTTTTAGTCGCAGTGTATAACTCCAAGTTTACTTAGGCACTAGCTCAAGCGTCTGTAAGACTACTGAAGGTAATAATTCAACGTTTTTGGCTACCATTGAAAGTTCCAGGAGAAAGTCTATTAGTTAAATTAAATCGGACGTTCGTAAAAATGTCCATAATATCTATAAGACCGAGTTAAATTTTCCTTTGGAAACTTCAACAGATTAGACGAGAGGCGCTCTAAACTCCGGCAATCTCGTCAGAATTTATATACATAAAATTAATTACGAAATCCCACGGGCGTTCCGGAAAAAGAGGGACGGAACTGCCCCCGGGCGGGGGCCCCGGGATGGGGGCGAGTGAAAAACCAGAAATTAATAAGGAAGAAAAAAAATAATAACATTCCACTAGAATGTTTGACAGGTGAAAGCGGGGGGTAGGGGGGGGGCGGCCGCCCCTCATTGACACTCCCTACCTCCAGAGTTCAGGGACAAAAAAAAAATACTCACGGCCCGTCCCCCTATTCTCGACGCCAGGGGCGGCAGATCCTGAGGGGGCAGCCGGCAAAAAAATATTCCCTCCGAAGTAAACGAGCGAAGGTTTCCCGCGACCAGAACTTGAATTATCACTAACTAATGGGTGCGGCCCCGGTGACGGAAGTTATAGTTCCGAAACGTCGGAGATGGAAGGGGCGAAAACCCTTCCAGTGATTGTTTCCATACACGGGAATAATCCCGGAATAACGGTATTGCGCCATCCTACCGTTAGTGTGGATAATTCTTGTTTACAATGTTCGGAGTAACGTAATCTGAATATTTTTTATCAACAATCGATGGAATCGATGAGTTTAAAGTATTTGCGAGGTGATAACGTGGGGGCGGTGTTATCGAAATGCGATTTTGAACGGTGGTTTTTTGTGAAAAATGTATATAAATATGTAATTAAACAGAAATCAACTCAAAATGAAAGGGAAACTAAAAGTAAATAGCGTTTAATTCGCGTACAAAATTAATTAATTAGACAAAATTGAACCTCCGTCATCGAGAACGGGCCTCATGTATAGAAATGAACATACTTTATCTCATTACAGGCTTTAATCTAGACTATAATCCCGCGCTTTTAGTTGTCACACTGTATTTCCTTGATTATTTTAGTTTTTGTTTGTTTTCCTGTTTTGTTTTATTTGGGTTTGGCTTGTATTTCGTTTTTGTGCCTTGTTCATTGTTTCATTTGTCCGGTACAACAACAGGCGTACAAACACCTGCGGATCGTGCCGACGATTTTAATCTCTCCAATTTACTATTACATTGTACATTTCTTATATAATTGGCCTTCCCTTTTGTTGGCGGCACAAAAGACCTTAGCGCAGCGCCTAATATTACACCGGCTCAACTTATATTTCCCCTAGAAGAAGACTGCCCGCCAACGCGATGGATTTATTTGTTTCAACTCTGGTTTTTAACTGCGATTCCAATAACGGCTCAATCATGTTTAAAGTGTTAATTTCGCTCAATTTGTTGAAAGCCTATTGCTGGGCAGGATACAAATATAGCGGACAATTAGAAGGAAGAAGAATGAACTTACTGAAGATAATACGCTAGAATATTAAGCGAATCACTACCGAGATCCCATAAGCCAAGCTACAGAGCCCGTATATGCGATTGGTGCTTAAACGACAACCAGATCTGCAGTGGACGATTCCATCATTTTTCTAATGATGGGGCTCGGAAAATGGGAAAAGCGTCCCGGTCGAAGGTCCGTGGGCAGAAAACAATAGAGCAAATTAGTTCCGAAGTTAGGGTTAAAACACAAACACCGGGCAGAGAAACAAAGTTCAAATAGCCCGAACAAAATTATTTCGCATACATCGATATATTGTTTGGGGCCGCTACTCGAGTCATCACTCGGGGACCGAAAGGTAAACAGGAAAGGGGAGAATTTTAATCCAGATTTTTGCAGCGTTCTCCGGGGTCAACACATTGTGGGCGTTGTATTCTTAATTCAGTAGCTCGTGAGGAATTTGACCATTAATTTTTAACCTAAATGTCTTCTTTGAGTTTAAAGCCCTATAGAAACATCAGGTTCACTGTATTGATAGTAAAATGTACACCCATGCCGATCGTAAGACCTAACATTTTTTTTTTAAATAGTAATAGTAATTGGCGGGCTAAGGCAAGAAGTGTGTGGCTACAATATCCATAGATGAGCGATGAACTTGATTTGTAACCGATTGGATTGCGGTAAGATGTTGTTCGGTAGGGGCTGAAACCCACTTGGGCCCTCTCGGGTGTCGTCCGCTTCCGACGTTTCGTAGCTCTTACCGTTGCCGTCAACGGGGACCGACTGAAAAGATGCGCGGAACATCTGGGGCTCAAACCCCTCCTCCAACTCCTCCTCAACCCCCCCCCCCTTCCAACCGATATTCTTCCCGACGACAACACCACGCAATCAGTGACAGAATTATGCAATGTCTGTCGCAGAATTTTATCAAGTCTGAAACCTTAGTGACTGGAACGCCGGCTGGAAAAAAAGAAGTGTGAGCGGTTATTTTATGTCGGCGGGGGGTGGTTGTGTGAAAACTGTGCTATAGACAGGGGTGTGTTTGTGGGCAAACAAGGGGTGGCGGCAGGAGCAGTGGGCCAGTGGGACACCCACTCCCTCTCCTCTCCCACCCCGCCCCGCCCCGCACCGCCCCGCTCCACCAACCTCTAGTTTACTCCGAACCAACAGCACCCACCCCACCCTCTACTGGATCTCTATTCAGATTTATATTTGCCGTCTACCGTTCTCGTCAACAGTACCGAACCAGCCTACCATTATATATAAATCATGCACTATCGATTACACCCTGGGCGCAAGCTATATAATGGAAATTACTTATGGGGCGGGGTGGTGGCGGGGAAGTCGTCCGGTGTACCCGAGTAGGCGCTATCGACCGATGAACGGTGTTCGGGGGTTTTGTAATCAAACGCCGGATTAATAATTGCCATCCGATATAATAAGCCGTACGCCGACATACACAGAGATTGGAGAGGAGCTAGACCGGTTCGGGCTTATCGCCAGGGAGCAACAGACGGAACACTGCTAAGAAGATGGGTACCGAGTTGAAAATCGAGAAAAGGTTCAATTTTTCGTAGGCGCGACCGGAATTTGAATTATGAACTCTGTGGGGATGATGGAACCCCAAGTCGGAGTTCCGAAACGTCAGAAGGTGTTGGTTCCACTTGAACTAGGGCACATTCGTACCGTCGTCTCTTCCGTGGCGTGGAAATCGCTCGTCCGAAGAGTGGTGAATGTGAATGGCTGGGAAAACTGGGGCTCGATAAGAACTCTAACGCCGACTGCTTTCTTGAGGTCGATTCTGGTTCGAATATAAAGAAATGTCGGGGTGGCACTCCAGAACCCCCGGCAAATCGCCGAACGGGCATCACAACCTAACAATGCTAGTATTCCTAGACTTATGTATTCCATCCGACCGTCTGTTTTGTAGCTGTGGGTGTGTTGTGAGGGGCTGTTATTGTTTAAAAGGTTAAAACTGTCTTTGCTCTCGTCGGCTGTGATTGGCTGTTAGTTGGCCCAGATGAGGCCGCCCCCGCCCCGCCCCGCCCCCGCGTTATCGAGTTCACCGGCAATTTCCTCCCCGCCCACCAAAGCAAACTTCGTTGGTGCTCTCTCTCTCTCTCTCTCTCTCTCTCTCTCTCTCTCTCTGTCGCCGCAGCTCTTTAATCTAACAGCGCTCTTAGGCGAAGCCGTCTTCGTCTTCACCCCGAACCACCCCCGGCCGCCATAATATATATATATATATATATAGCGCCCGGTTAACCCAATCCTGCCTCCCTTGATCACGCTCTCCCCGCTTCACTTTTAACGCCCAGAGATTGCGCCCCTAATTGATAGACGGGCGGTAGAGCCTCCGGGGCGAATTCGCCCGCTCGAAAATTCCCTTTCTTTTTGCCGAGTGCCCTCGAGCCGCCTTTAAATTCAATTATTCGTCGACTGCGAAATGTTCCCGGCGACAGACTTCGTACGCTCGAATTCTTCCCGCCTTAAAAAAGACTTGGCAGACGACAATTTTCCTGCGAAACGCCCGCATCTCGCATGGCGTTCGGAGAATTTATACTACCAATTTGAGTATAGCTAATTATTTCTGTATTTCGGGACGACTGGGAAACTCGGTTTACCGAGCGACTGTTGGTTGGTACCGGCCGATTATTATTTGCCAGTAACTCGCAGGAACAAACTAACGTTCCGATGAATACGACTGGTAGTATAGGATGGGGGTGTAGGTATATGACCGTGCCAATTAAGTGTACAAACATCAATCGGGCGGGGTACGGCCAGGTTGTTCACAGGCGAACTCTGTTCCCGGTTTCGGCCCTCCCTGTTTGTCCGAGCGGCTGTTTGTTCTGGGCCCCGCATTGTTCACCGGCCGCCCTCTCCATTTAAATATTTCACGGAGCCACGTCCCGGCCGGTTCAACCCCCGGCTCTTTCTCGCCGGTGGGTGTAGAGATGTCGTTGGGACAAAATGAATCGGGCATAAAGCGAGGATTCTGGAGGAAGGGCCGTTGTGAATAGAAGGGTGGTGGAGACCCTACATTGCGCCCATCCAACTCCCAGATTAGAGCATCCTGTCGGTCCTAATGACGAGGAATGGATCGCTCTGAAGAACGGGATCGTGTACAGCGGGACTATCCGCGAACTATACGGGAAGTATACGAACTAAGCGGGCACTAAACGACGAAACCAGAAGTGACCTTGTTATAGCCATCGAAATTTTCTATTAGTAGGGGGTAGGAAGAGTTTTTTCGCCCAGCGATACACCGACTCCGGACGAGTGGATTGAGGTGAATTACGCCTCCACGGAGCTTTGTTCCGAAACGAGGTAAAAGCATCCCCGAAGAAAATTCGACGGCGAGAGGACGACCCGCGATGAAGAGGAATAAATTAGTTCAGAAAGTTAAAGGACCAGTCGCCAGCCAGTATTCCCAACCAGAAGAATGAAAATGAACGGTTATATACTGAATTAAATTAGTAATCTCAATTAAAATACCTGGAATGGCGCAATTCTTGGGTTGTGTGGTGCTCCAGCGGCCGATCCCAGGGTTTCGGGCGTTAAAGAGCCAGTCGCCAGGCGTTATTGAGAGTAGAACATTGACACGCGACACCCAGAAGAGAATGAAATAAAAACAAAATGTAATACGGTAGAGGACAGTTTAAAAATCGAAGACTTGGTACGTCCAACTCCTAGAAAAATTCAAACTCTCCAATCTATCGTCCTTCGTAAAATTGTTAACGCCCCATCTTAAATTTGAAACAACACGATACACTCCGATTTGAAAATCCCGTTCTTCCGTCTATTAGCTGCTTACCTATATAAAGTCTTCCGTTCAAAACTATCCCATCAATGGGTGGATCTCTGACAAAAGTACATTCGTGCTTCGTCATCAAATCAGACTGTCACTAAATGAACTTTTAAATGAAGTATTAAATCGCTAACTAAATTGCGAATAACAAAAATGTAGATTTGTTACACAGGTGTACTCCTAGAGTACGAAGGATCTTTTTAAAACAGCAGTAAATTATAATCAACATAGCCAATATTTAATGTGGTTCAGTTTAATGAAGAGAAGACATTTATTTATTATTCGATATTGGCTTCTTATCAAAATTTGCATTAACCTAAAATAATTAAATTAAGTTGCATTGATATATTTTATTTTTACTCTCCTTATAATTTAAGTTAAATGAGCAAAAGTATTAATCTGCATCAGTAAACGTACAGTGTAGCTGCCAGTGTATCACTGTGAAACCAGTGTAATAATGAGCTCACATATCAACATAATTTCATGTTACAAATCCTAATATTTATGAGCTTATTCGAGTCGCTTATGGGATCAATGATTCCGGTTTTGATTTGATTCAGCTTTCATGAGATGATTTCGTAGTGTTAATTCCCGCATTGATAATAAGTATTGGAAATACAAGTGCATGTTGCAATGCCTTATGATAATGGTAAATTGAATGAAGTGAATGTATGAATTATACCCTGTTAAAATCTCCTAGGGAGTTCCAACCCTAATAATTTTATTCATATAAAAATAAGTGATAGCGAAATGAATTATGAAAGACCGAGGTGAATATTATAATGGTTGCATTTGCTCCAGACAATTAGCAAAAGGTCAACCTTAATATTTACAAAAGGTGAAGAAGAAAAAATAAATATGTACTCACCAAAGTGAAATGAACTAGTATTGGATCCATTCTTCAGAATTTTCAAAATACCCGATTATAAACAAACGCAATGTAAATTATGTTCGCACACGTTTAAATGTTCTGGAGAAGAGCGCCGAAACGCCCTCGCCATTTTGAAAACTAACGGTACTGGAAGCTTATGACGCTATCTAGCGGAAGTAGCCGAACTTAATTTTAAAAAGAGCAAGCTATTTTCTCATTTTTTCATTTATAATTAGAGCAGAAATTATTAAAATATTAGTTTTTATCAACATTGAACCTGAAAAAAACATATTATTTGTAACACTGTTTCTGGAAACTGTTCAGCAAATAGCATGAAATAAAAGGAATAATGGAATGGCTGAAAACCTGAATATGATTTTGTCCTAACTGGGATGTTTTGAAAGCACAAAAGTAAGGTCATGGGCATGTTCTAAATAATTAGTCTTCACTTTAGTTTAAAAAAAAAACAGAAACATTATTTACTAGTTCACAAATTTTTTTACACCAAACTGAAAAAAATAAAGTGGATTATAACCAACTTCTTTAAGTGCATCACCCATTCTTGAAATATAGCTATTCTAGCTTTATTTTCGCTAGACCTCTATTCAAGTGTGTACAAGGCAAAAAATAAAAGCAGAACATGACCCATGCTAATTAGTATTAAAGCATTTATTAATTTTTTTTTTATTTTTTTGTTCCATCAATTTTAGATGGTCATGTCGTTTTATTTTTTGTATAAGATGCAAAACTTGTTCACATACTCAATAAATTCATCAGACACTGATAATATTGAGATGTTTTGAAAGAATATATACAGAACTCAAAATAATAACATTTCCACTATTGGTAACCGCAAAAGACCCTTTTAAACAATACTAAAGGAACCCTAAAAACTCTCCAAAATAAATATATTATATATAATATTAATGTATTCTAAAACAATGTATTTTTTTTAAATATGACTGTTATAACAATAATGAACACAATGTGTTTTTTATGTGAATACCATTATTAGCAAAGGAATTATTATTTACAGCAATGTTGTATTTACATGTTTTGAAACCTAAATTATTTACAATTGCTACAATTTACAATAGTAGTTCACACTTCTTATGTGGTCCCTGGCACTATTTACGTATCTCATTTCAGATATTTGAATTGCACTTATGCACAAACTTGGCAAGGACAATATACATTCCTCGAAGGATTGTATATTGAGAAAAAAAATTAAAATGACTGTTCACACACAAATTGTCAAAATAAATGTTTTCCTTGATACAACTGAATTGTTGAAACAAATTAAAATATAAAAAATAACTAGGGGCTTGATTAAGCTTTTTCTTGTGTGGCAGTTTTGGAAAACTTCAAAAATTGCAAAGCAATTTCCAAACAATTACATTTTTCCTGAAAATTTTCAAATGCTATTCGAAAAGCAATATCATTTATACTAGTGCATCAAATTTCTTAATTTCAATTAAATAAAAAATCAATTTACGATTACATTCACACTCCTAGGAGGATGTCAAATAACAAATACCTAGTCCTTGCCATACATGATTCCAAAATTTGAAAAACGTAAATAAAAAAAATATCTGTACAATTTCAACTACGATAACTCAGTGTTATGCCACTATATCCAGTCTAGGAATACTTAAATTTTAGCAATTTCTTTATTGTTTAAATGAACATACTGCCAAATATATTTCAGAACAGAAAAGTGGATCAGGGAAAACATTCTTACTTAGTGCCAGGTTCCTTGATACGTATTTCATTATTTTTTTTACGTATTCAACAATTAAACAGAGTAGATATTCTCAATGGCTTTTTAATATTTTCTTAAAACAACTGCACTGAAAAATTTCAGAGTTATTTGAGTCTGAATTAGGTTATACTTTGTTTACTGACACCTGCAAATTACCATTCGACTTTAAATCTGTGAGGAAGTGGAGACATCCGTGGAATTACCCTGTTCCGGAATATTCTGTTACAAAATTCTGGTGGTTTTCAAGTATAAAAAAAATAAACAGTAAAATATCAACAAGAGAATATGAGGAGATGAGTTACCCTCGTTGAAGACATTTTTCATCTGTTCAGCAATACTGGATTATAGCAGCATAAGTGAGAATTAGCCAAAAAACTCAAGAAGGGAATATTGTTTTTTTTCCCCCCAAATCAATTGCTAGGCTCAACCACACACACCATCATTGTCATCACTGTCATCATCATCATTATCATTATCATCATTATCATCATACATTGAAAAAACAAACAACGACGATGCTTTAAATACACAGTTGTGTCAACATTACAAATATAAAAAACAGAGTAACAAAATTCTGGCTACATATAAAAATAGTGTTTTTTCTTTTTTTCTCTTTTTTCATTTTCTGTGAATACAATCGTGTACGCCGTACTGCGCCAATGTACATTTTCTTTTCAGCGAGGAACCTTTACAAGGGTCTCAAAATTATAGGTTGTAGTAAAAACAATATAATATAGTTTGTACACGGTGACAATATTAACAAAAATAATATGATACAAGTCAACTTTAATATTAACGTTAAAATTTTTCTGGTTCATTATATAATTTCAAGGTAACTAAGGTTATCTAAACCTATATTTTATATATAAATTTATATATATATTTGTACACGATATAAACCTAAGCTGTTACCTAAATCTTCTGGACTCTATAAGAATTTGCTTTTTATAATACAGGTATGTATACAATTTTCATTTATATACGTATAAATATAAAATATGCCCATGCAACAAATTACCAGTCAGTCGATATCATTTTTGTTTAATGATATTGTTAAATAAAAATATATTCAGTTTTCAACAAAGTTTCAGTTCTAAGAAGCTTTTTTTATAAATCTTCAATTCAAATAACTCTGTTTATAATTAGAAGCTACAGATTATTTATTTTTCTTTTTACCTCATTCATACTGAAAAGTTTTTATCTGCTTTCAATTATAATAGGAAACATAACAAAAAATGAAAAACCATTCTAAAGATCTGCTAATATTAGAAAATGAAATAAATTAGAAGTCAATAGGATGAACATATATCACTCTCACAAAACAAAAAATACAATAGAAATGAATTTTTTAAGAGAAAAAACTTCTACATTATTGAGGCAAAACCTATAAATTGAAACAATGTATCCCTCTAGTTTTTCTTCTAGTTCTATCTCTCTCTCTCTCTCACTCCCTCTCTTTCTCTCTCTCTCTCAACAAGATATAAAAAAAATGGACACATGAAAATTTCAATCAATTATTTACTTATGATTATATGGTAAGATTTTAACATTATCACCCATATTGCTGCCCAAAAATATGAAATCCCTTAAATAAAAAAATTAACAAAACAAACAAAAAAACCAACTGGTTTTCCTAACCTTTTCCTTGGTTTGTTTTATAATATATTCGCTTAATCAATCCAAATGTATGTGTGTGTGTGTGTGTGTGTGTGTGTTGTGTATAGTATAGTACACTAGCTGAGATTCTACAGAAACAAAAAATCAGTTACGCTTTTGCAATTCCCAAAGCAAAAATTAATTTTGGTTTAGAATGGCATGGAAGAGGCATTCATCATCTGGTACATTATTTTTTTTGATCTTCAAAACCACAATTTTTTTTGCAGTTATTTAATATTTGTCTGAGTTTTAAATTCTCTAAGAATTGAAGTTTAAATAAAAACAAAAGAAAAAGAAGTCAAACTCTGATCCAAGTTTTTTGTGGTAAGGCATTGAATGCTAAAGGACGAGAGACTGCCAGATATTAATTATTATAATATTATTAACAATTGAATAAAAACGAGGAGGGGGGAAGTATCACTTGAAATATGATCGGTATAAAAGTTCACTGCGACACGTTTCCCTTTCTTGTTCCATCAACATTAGAAGGTCCCTCAAGTTCACACGTTTCACCCTCGGCCTTGCTGATATCTGAAACAGAAGTAAATTATAATCAATATAACCAATCTTTAATGCTTAAATGAAGACAATAAATTTATTTATCGAATTTATCGAAACTGGCTCCTTATACTTATCAAAATTTACATTAATCTTGGTACAGTCAACTACTGTATTGAGCAAAGTTAAATGAGAAAAAATAATAATCTGCATCAGTAAGTATACAGAGTGTAATAATGAGATGTCATATCAACATAATTTGTTACAAATCCAAATATTTATGAGCTTACTCATAATATCATACATCATTTGTATTACTATTATAAATATTTAATTATTAACCATTAGCAACAAAGAAATGGTCATCTTACATTTGAGAGTATTAAAACAAAAAAAGGAAAGAATAGTTTGCATGAAAATATTTGATGAAAATTCAAAAACCCGATAGCGAATTTGAGCCAATTTTACCTGTGTCCTAGTAGAGTTGGAACTTAAAAATGTGGGACTGCCTTCCGCGGAAGCTGATGGTGAGGAATTATCATCTAGCTTTGGTTTCTTTCGAGGTCCAATTGCCATCAAAGCAGTCAAGTTGGCCTCCTTTTGTCGCAGCTCTTCCATTTCCGCCCTTTGCATCTGAAAACAATTCACACAAAGTAAATAACAGTGCAGAAGAGAGTACAAACAATTTGACAGTCAAGACTACACGTGTGTTAACAAAGCACATGAATACAAACCATTGTTGACTGGCTGTTTTGACCACACACTACAGAGTCCTATAATCCTGTAGTTCTTAAAATTTTACAATCTACAAATATCTTTTAAAAGAATAAAAATGTAGGACTGAACTAACCTCTTTAGCCTTTGCCTTGAGTTTGGCCTGTTCTGGGTCCTCCGGTTTTGAACGTGATTTGGCTGCTCTTAACAAGAGTTCTCTTTCTTGTTCTTCATGTCTCTTTCTTTCCGCCCTGTCCACCTCTTCTAGACACTTTAACTGAGCCCTAACATCTTGCGTTACTTCGTACCTTGGATCTGCCTGGAGCAAATGCGTGATAAAAATACATTAATATATATATTTATAAAAAACTACACATGGAAATTACAAATGGGGACTGTAAAATACTAACAGTTACATAGAAATGGTGATCAATATTTTTAAATATCCTCAATTAATATGATGCAAGTACTAATTTTCATTCGGTTAAATTTCTTTGCAATGCACATAATGAAAACGTGTAATAAACAAATGTAATGTATAAGTAAATAAATAAATAAATTATATATATATATGTAATAAATGAATATGAAAACTCACTTTATTAAGGTCTATTCTATGTTCAGCTATTACTGCAAGTTTTTCTACTAGATTTTTGAGCCTCTCTTGTGTTGCATGGGAAACAAGAGCTGCAACATCAGGACTAGGTTCCTCAAGACCATGCTTGGAAGCTGTAAAAAATTAATTAAAATCTACTTAAAATAAAACAGAAACAACCTAACTTATTTTTAAACTAAATTTATAATAAATAATTTGACAGACTACTGACATTTTACAAATGTCCTTTTAAGAAAACAACTGATTTTATTTATTTATTACGTATTTAACCTTTTAAGAACCAAGTATTTGGTTCCTCAAAATACATTCAAAAATTTCTTACATTATACAATTTAATTTAAACCAATATTTTTCTTTTATTAATATATTTTTTTTTTAATGATTTTTTCCAATATGGTCTTCAAAGTGTTATTTCACAATGAATGCCTCACTTTTTAATCTTTGTCTTTTGTTACATCTCACTGTAATTATTTATAAATTCATCTATATTTGTATGGACTACCTGGAAGATCTGAATCTTTCAACTCAAGATTTCATGTCTCAAGACTAATGGTGTACAAGTAAATGGTGTCTTGCAGCCACTGGTGTTGCTGACAAACTAAAAGGTTAATCATGATTCTAATCAAGAAACCACTGAAGGGAAAAATGGGAATTTAACAAATACATATTTGCATACCTATTTGGGCAATTTTATTTAAGAGAGGAGTGGAGTGAAGGTAAATGTCATCTTTGCAAGAGCGAATTTGTGTGCCAACAAACTCTGTTGAACCCAAAATTCTTTGTGTCTCTTCTGCAAGGTTGACTCCACCCATAGCAGCTACATCATTGATATCATCATCCCCTCTATAACACATTCACAAAACAAAATTAATACTTAAGTACTCAACATTCAATACTTAATTACAACATACACAAAATAATTAACATAATTCCATTATTTTTCCCCTAGTATTTATTACATGATTTACAAGTTTATAACTAGTATTTTATGTGTGATCTAAATCTATGCATAACCTAACTTAGCCTAAATACCTAGGGACTGCCAGCAGCTTCAATGGTTCAAAATCTGTACCTATAACAAGTGGTTGGAGCCATCGCAGCCATTCCTAGTTACCAATTTATTTTTTAATGAAGATTTGTTTTAACATCCACTTGCACCAGTTAGATGTTATCAGTTACTTATTACCTTTTATAATGAAAATCTATTTATGTATTGCAACCTAGACACAAGAGCTCTCACTCTTTTGTAAAAACACCTAGTACTGATTCTACCAATAACTCATAAACTTCCTATAATAAAGGTTCCAAAAACATTGCCATCAAAAGCTCCATGCTCACTCAGCTGCAGACTCAGGAAATTGGAAGTTTAATTATATTTATATGTTATAGACCACAGTTTCAGAACCACTGATTTAGAATAAGATCAAATCAAGTACAAACAGAAGACTGAAAGAATGAATGGTTCAAAAAATTTGAGGTATTTTAGTTTTAAAAACCTAAGTACATATTTGTGTGAGAGTGTGCGTGTGTAAGAAGTGCAGAATAGAGCAACTAACCTATCAGGAAATTTCAATATTACAATAATTTCTGCTTTGGACATAAGATCAAGCAAATGAGCATAATCCACACAAAACAGAATGTCTTGGTTGAACATTTTAAGCAGGTTAATGCAATACATGATCAGTTGAATAATATTTCTTTAAAAAACAAAACAAATATTTAACCAAATATCTGTATGTCAGTCAACTGTATTTATATATTGAATGAATAAAAATAAAAAATATTTTAGGATAACAAAAAACACAACATAAACAAGAGAAAAACTGCCATAGCAACTGTTCAACGATTATTTAATTTCAATATTTTTGAATAACAATTGTTTTAATACGTGACAATTTAAATACCGAAATAACATTTTTTAGAGGCTAAATTTTGTGAAATTTGCAGTATTTTTTCTGCGTGCATTTTATTCTGCTGGACAATTAGCATACATTTTATTTTTTCTGCCAGTGCAGTTCTAGAAATATTTTTTTCACGCAAGTGTGACATGCACTTTATTTCTCTTATCAATGTCCATACTTATGACTAACTTAAGAATTAAGATCCATGGTAGGGTGAGATTGTACACAATTTACCTGGGCGGATTCAAACCGCCAACCTCTAGGTCCACAGGCATTCTAGGAATTAAATTGCCGCACACACTGTGCAAATAAACGTGCGTTTTGTGCACACTTCCAAGACAGAAAATTGACACTCACGCGTAACCGCTGGAGGAAAACGATTTTTTCTCCCTGTCTTTCGCAATGGTTGGTTGTTTGAGCAATATCGATGGCTTGGCAAGAGTGGCGGTGGTCGTGAGGTGTGCAATTGTGGACTGCGGTGTCGAGGTGATGATGGTGCGGGCGGTGGAGGCGGTCGCAAACTGCGTCTTGCCCAACTGTGTCTACGCAGCGAGGGGCTTGAGGGTGATGGTGGGCCCCGCCGAGTTGGCCACCCGCTGACAAGTGTCGCCCCTCCGCCTCCGCCGCCGCCACCGCCACCGCCACCGCCCCGCACCCACCCCACCCCACCCCAACCCCCACGCCCCCCCGCCCGCACTATCTGCGTTGTTGTCACCCCCGCAGACCGCACTATCGTACCCTGTGCCCGAATTGTAGGCATCGGCGTTTTCACACCGCTCACCTGTGTCGGCATCCGAACTGGCTGCAACATCAGTACACATATTTATAAAGACTGAACAAAACGTTAAATACGGTAAACATATAGAGAAAAGTCATTCCGCACGAGGAATAACAAAATTTTACTCGTGCCTACTTAATACTAGTCGTACAAAAGGGTTATGAACCCCCTCTTGAAAATTAAAGACTCATCAAAATCCCTCTCACACAGAACAAAAATTAGACTTTACAAATCAATAATATGCCCAGTATTGCTGTACGGGTCTGAAACATGGAGACTGAAGCATGGAAGAGAAAAAGCTTAAAAGGTTTGAGAATGAGGTACTACAAAAGATATACGGGCCTACATGAGGAGAATGGAGAAGGAAACATAATAGAGAGATCGGGGACCTCTACAATAGTGTGGATATAATAAGCGAAATAGAAGGATCCGATTGGCTGGAAATGTACTGAGAACAGGAGGGGAGTGTCGACTGAAGAAGGTGATGAAATCTAATCCTCGTGGAAGACCGAAACAAAGATGGTTGGACCAAGTAAAGGTTGACATAGAGAGGAATAGGACTACTGAAGGAGATGCAGAAAACTGGCTGGAAAGGATTTGTTGGTGCGGTTAAATATTTGATATAAATTGACCTGGGAATGATTGAATGTATGATAACCATTCTTGCTTCATTTTTCTCAGATAAGACTTACTTTGGCTTCTTGTCATCATATTCTATTTATAATAAGTTTGGTTACAACTGTTCTAACCCCTACTGAACATTTCTGTAATGATTTTAAACTACCTAATATAGAAACAGTAATGTTCCCAATTGACATTTCATATGGATAATTATTTTTAGCATTCCTCATATAAAGCTTATTGCAATTCTCAGTTATTGTAAATATTTATTTTTGTGTTCATCCACAAAATTTATGGCTGAAGACCCAACAAAGAGATTGCATCAATATTCAGTATAATCCCAGTTAGACTTGAAGGAAAGTAAACTTAAACTCACGGATATAATTCTATGCTGCACAGGTTGCCCAGGCCTAAGATTAGGTTGAGTTATTACTCTCATTTGGGGCGTAGTTGTCATCTGAACTTGCCCTCGTACCTGAAAATTATTAAAATACAAAAATGAATAAATTAACAAAAAAAATAAAACATTTAGTTTCATGTATGGATATAAGACATACAAAGATATAAGACTCAGTTTACAAACTTAACATACCGTAATAACTTCAATATTCCTTATAATTACTAATACTAATGATTTCACAAGAACTATTTATCAATGTTGCCCATCTATATGCCATAGTTTTTTCCATTTTCTCACATTCAGTTCATTCAGAATTTATTCTGAACTTCAAATAAAATTGGTACATATACACGTGTGCACATATGCATACATACTATAATAACCTGGGGAGGAGCCACAGTTACTATGAGGTTTATACTAATGAATCCTATATTTCATACAGCTGGATCAAACTGAGACAACCCTCTCATAAAACAAATTAAAATACAGCAAGATATTAAATATTTTAAATTTAATTTAAATTAAAACCTGAATAGGTTGTGTTGGTGCTGTTGTTGTTGTATTTACAGATGTGAAGAGAACCGAAGCAGGTGGAGGCCTTATACCATCAATGACAAGCTCTTTTGTTACCATTGACTGACGAAGAAGAGGTAAACTTTTCTGTAAAAGTATTCACAAGTTGTATTCACAACGTACCTTCAACAAAGATGCATTTATTGTTTTCTTTTAAATATAGTTGCAAATTATTAAATCTAAATTTAACATATCTTCATTTTACAGCTTTTTTTAAAAAAGTCTAGACAATTAATTTTACAATGATTTTGATTGATTGAGATAATAGTATATATTCCAATGAATACCTCATTGTATGAACTGTGTATGAATTTCATACCCTATTTTAAAGTTTGTTAGTTTTTTTCAGTAAATTTAATATACCAAAATTAAAAAAGAATTTCTATGTGAAAACTATTATATCACTGCTTTAATGCTCTGTCTGTAATCATTTATTAGGCCCTACGATTGCATCGAGAGGGGATTAACAGATCACAAGACATGATCTTATAAACTCTCATAGGCCCAAACAATAATCTTTAATTAATTTTATAATATTTACAATAAACATATTTATTTTTGTCCAATCTGTTCTTTTTACACATAGGCAAGTGAGATTTTGTTTTAAAATGCCATCTTTGGTCTTTACTCTCATGGTCTTTTACCACTTGATTCTGTATTCAAATCCGGGCAGTAAATAATTTGCCCAAGGAATTCTTACAGAATACTTATGAAATAACAAACAGTTAATATAATAAAATAAATATGATTCACTACATATGATTTCAGTGTTAATTTATAATACTTCAAAACCACAGAAACAACCATGCAACAATCATGAAACAAGGTCACATTGAGAGAAAAGTTTTCTGGTTTCATTTTATATACACTTTATCTACTATACACAAACAAATCGAAGGTGCAGTAAACAATGCATTAGTTGGGTGTGAGCTTTCTACACATTAACATGCAGTGGAAATGTATATAGTTATTTTCAGGCAGTATTTTTTTAATATAGTAATTTTTTTATTTGAACCTACACATTACCATAAGTCCTTTTCCTTTAACATTTATTAACCATTCAACTCCAAGTGTATCCACATAGAATACCTCCAGTTGGCTCAACATTTTTATTATTACTTCTATCATCAAAATCACCACGCCCAAAATAACACTAATTTTATTTATCATTAGATAGCAACTATACCAAACTGACATACTATTTTGGTTGTATTAATTTTTAAGCCAAGTCTGTAGAGTTACAGGTTTAAACTTGAGCAAACTAACAAGAATAAACATATTGTTCAGATGGGCCACTGAACCACTAATTTTATTATTGTTTTTAACCACAGCCACCCAAATCTCTGGGGTTAATTATAAAAGTTTTAACTACCTGAGACTCCACAGCTCTTATATTTAATAGTTACAAAAAAAAGCACTTTTACTAAATTGTTTAGAGTATAACTCCTTACCTTAAGGAAGCCGATGAGGCAGGGCTGGGGGGAAGCATTAAGAAGTTTTTCGAGTCTATCACAGAATTGTTCAGGTTCAACCCTGGCATCAACCAGTTCCTGTATGAGTGTCCTCACATTCTTTTCTACCGCTTTTGGTTCTCTCGAAGAAAGTTCAAGGAGGTTGGCCAAGAACTTGCGACATTTTTCTTTTGTCTGGTCCACAGTACCCCTTGCGGGGGTACCAGCTGTCCCCGCTGCTGCTCCACTGTTCTGTTTATATCAAAAGAAATATTTTTAAAAACTTTAATTTAGTAATGCTAATTCAGGATCCCCAAAGATTTAAAACACAACATCCTGCTACGGGCCTTTCAATACTTGCATTTTTTCTTGGACTTATGAGTTGCACTTTTTCTTCACTCATTTTTATAAATGGATTATACAAGTGCATTTTGGGAGGAAATGTCCATACTGACAAAGGGAATGTATGAAACCACAATGAAAAAAGTTGTTCATATAAACACATAGAAAAAATATTTGTTTAACTGGGGTTTTTTCAACTCAAGTCCTACAAGCTATGGTACACAATGTGTATTAAACTCAACCTAATTCTAATCTTAATCTATCTCTTAACCTAAATTAATTTAAATACCCGTGGTATGGATTTTTGTCAGTGACAAGAATGAAACCCACACTGCCATTGGTCTCAGTGCTTCAAAATGTACACCTCTAGCAACTGAGATTGATATTTACCTTTGAAGTACTCCGTGATAGGAAGAAAACAAGGATGAATCCTTTGTGGATAATCAATTATTACACAACAGATAATGAATTACATCAGAGTAGCAGTGCGATGGCAGTGCTGGCAGGATGCTTCATCAGCAGCCGGCATGCTTACGCTTAGCCCACTATATTAGTGGCTACTGACAATGGCAAAAAGCATTACAGATCTAGCTTAGGACAAAATAAGGGAGTAGAGACAATATTCAAAAATGATGAAATTTATGTAATCAGTTTGTAACTGGATTAGTACACTTCCTCCCAAAACACCCTGTACTGATTGTGCTTCATGCAATAAAGCACAAAGCTCTGTCTGATATACCCCAAAAGAACTTTGTGCTCTATCAGGGAAACCACTATTACGATTTATCTTAAATAACCATGAATACCCAAAACCCTAAGACAAAACATGAATTATGACAAACTATCACGCATTATGATAATGAACATTTGCACATCAGGATTATCAGAAAGAAATAGTCATTTTCAAAGCTTCTTTAGAACAAATTACAACTTTATTCCAAAACAGTTAGCAAGCTTGCTAGAAGTTTACAACATAAACGTGCCAGGCTAGTGGTTTCCAACATTTATAGGCTTAGGTAAGGGCAACTGAGTGTCTTCTCAGTATGTTATGCTTTCAGTATTACATGGATATGGCTACTAAGCAATCATGGACACATTAAAAATGAGGTTCTATTAGACATTTTGATACACAAGCAATAAAAAAAACTACAGACATCAAGATATATCACAATTAAAGTAAAATTTAGTATTACATACCACAGCAGCATTGCTTTGAGTGGCAAGCGCCGGAACTTGTGTCTGAACAGTACCAGAATGGGTTGTGGCAGCCTGAAAAAGACAAAATTCAAAATTACAAAAAAATGATTTAATAATTAGAATTTTATAGCTTAACCGAAAATCAGGGCACCGTATTTAACCACAAACTAGGAACAAACCTGTAACCTATTAGTGCAACTGCCGTACTAATAATTCAGTTTGGGACTTAAATAAATTAATTCCCATGGGCTCAAATAATATGAAAAAAAGATAAAGTAAGATGAATGTTATTACCGTAACCGGTATGGTTTGGACTCTGAAGGCAGTGTTGGTAGTGTTTGCGGGTATACCAGTAGCGGTGGCTTGGGCAGGTGTCGTCTGTGCAGTGGCAGGTCCCACCCTCAACAACTGGTACTGACCGTTCTCGGTCTTCAGAAGCAGGTGGCCCTGCGTGCCGGGAGTCAGACCCTGCAGTGTTTGCAGTGTTATTTGCTGAAATGAAAACAGCCGACAAATATTAGTTTCGACAAACAGGCAACGGATCAATTATTACAGTGACTAACATTTATACAGTTTAGAAATTGTTAAATGGCCGTGGCAAATGCATATAAAAAGCAGATATTCAAAATGAAAATATAATAAAAACATTTTGAGCTATGAACTATCAAGATTAAGAAATCTGTGTGCAAATATGCAAAAATTCCAAACAAAAGCTCTATGCAATAGATAGTTATTAAATGAAATGAGTACATCCCATTCCAAATTTGTTATGTGAAGTTATATTAAAATTATTAAACTTGTAAAGTTAATAATTTTAACTTGTAATAAATATTGAAGTCATAGCTAGGAGTAATTCAAAATTATAATTAAAAGAAACATATTTTGTTTTCAATTTTATAGAGTCATAATAACTCAATTCCATTAGCACAAACTGTTTAGCTTTTATTACAAATAACATACATTTTTATTATCTCAAATACTAAGGTACATTAAGATGTACCTTACAAAATGTCAAAATCTGCATTAAAACAATAAAAAGTATTTTATAGCCACTTGTCAGCCAATATAATTGATTATATTTGTAACCTATTTTACAAATAACTTAAAGCAGGTATAAAATAAACATAAAACAAAAACATAATACTTACATTCTTTTTGCATTTTACAGCAAATCACAATTTTCTGACACATAAATAACAACATTTTTTCATTCTCTGAATACAAACACAATTAAAGAATTCTTCTCCCAGATAGGACAATTTTAGTTGCAGTAGTTCTTATATTGGACAACAAGTAAGAAACTCTGTTTTTAATATATACTATTATATATTAGCCCCTGACATGGTAAGGATAGTAAATCATTTCACTACTTTTAAAATGACACTTCAGAAAGAGACATTCCTATAAACATTAATGCAAAACATAAAGAAGAATGTATTTAGCTTAATTTTACACTTCAAGAAAGATGCCGTGGACAATATTCATTGGATCACTTTCTTCAGAAATACATAAAGGTGCCATGCAGTGCACATCTATTGCACTTATACCACAACAAGAATTATTTACCTATTGAAAATTTGATACATTCAAGACTGAATCTATAAACATCACTAATACCGAATTTATTCACTTTACTATCAAGACCAGAACATGACACATTACAAACACAAGCTTGCTTTTTATGTTGAATGAAGTGTCATTATGTAACAAAATGGAAGTTTAGAACATAACTCAGTCCAAAAACTTATAAATACATAATTTTCTATTCACTCTATAATAAAATTAAATGCTAATATCCCTTTGCACGTTTGAGGTTAAACCAATGTCAGATTTTCTTCACTGCCAGCAGTTAAAAAATATTCAAAATAAAATTAAGGCCATCACACCTTTGAACAATTCATTGTAGAAAATTACATAATATTTTAAATTATGTTCACAAATGTTAATCCCCTGCATACAACCTAAATATCAAATTCAAAACTAACAAATAAATAATAATAAGTTTTAAATAACTGCCAATTAATTTGTTGTAGTTTTAAACAAATCTAAATTGCCAACGTAAATTGTTTAATTCTTCTTATAAATTAATAACTGACAATGCAATAATGGCTTTCAAATTTAATAGATGACAATTCAATGAATAATTAACAACTACAACAATAACTAAACATAATTTATTGCCTTTTTCCCCAAAAATAAGTAAGCTACAAGGAATTATTTTTTTATAAAATATATCACATTCAAAACATTTTACTAGTCACTACCATTTAATATGAAAATTATTATTATTGTGTTTGCATAAGCAATACAGTAAGTAATGAAAAAGACAAAGCTTATAGTACTCCCCAATTTTTAAAACACTAACAGTATGAATTCCGTTTTGTATGAATTTGTTTAAATTATTAGCCTTTAAGTATCTTAAATGTGCAATACATTTTATAATAATCACTGATATTTTAGGCACTGAGCAAATTTGTCAAAGAGAAATTTACTGCACAAGGAATGATGTAAAAAGTTTAATCATAACCACAAGTAGAACCTCCCATGTTTTTTTTTGTATGACTAATGCCAACATCTATAAATGTTACAGGTAATATGTGCTGACCAGTTATTCACTACTTGTTAACAAAAATGCTACAGATATAATGATTGAAATATTTTGATGATGACTTAAACTGACTGCAAAATATTTAATATGTACAAATTCTAGAAGTTTAAAAATTTAAGTTATTCAAAAATTAGTGTGCGCACTGAGATTGTCATATCACTAACAAAATTAAGGTGAGAAAACTGCTACAAAGGTTAGAACTTTTTTCTAATATATTTTTAAAAACAAAATATTCAGATAAATAAAATTAAATATATTAAGTCTATCAAATTTAAGATTTGATGTTTTTCATATCCTATATCATAATTAAATATTATTACTATTAACTTCTATAGATTTTATCATGCCTTCTAAACTTTTGCATATAGGTCATCCATGTGGAGCTAAAAAAATATTACCCACAGAATTGAAAGATGTTACGGAGAAAATAACCCATTATTAAAAAATATCCCATTCAAAAATGTTAGTATTGCTGCCTGAATTAATATTTCATAAAAACATGGAAATAACTAAATGTCAAATACAGATTACAGAGTAATACTAGAAATAGGCTATCATATTTATTTTATTTTGCTATGAAAGATTTCCCACTGTAAATCTTCTTATTATGACCAAAATTATCTATAATCCAATGTTGTATTTACAAATATTTGTAGAATTTAGAAGATAAATTACAAAATATTTCACTAATTTGGTAAATTCTATAGATAATGATTTATACAATTTTGAAATCTTGTATAAATAAATAAATTTTAAAAAAGTGATGCTTAATAACATCGATATTAGTCTATCACAAATAAGTATGTAAATTACTCGGTCATAATCTATATTCCCTACTTTTTCCCAAGGTTTTTAAATTATTTGGCGCTAATAAATTAATTTTCTTTTCTTTTCTTGGACTCGATACTACCCCAGAACTACAAATTTTACTTAATACGAAACAAAAATAAATATTATAACACCGATATTGCGCACAAATCATGAATTTCAACGTACCCATTATTTTTCTATTAAATCCATCAACTTACGTCTCAAATTCATTGTAAAAGAAACATTTCCTGACACAATTAAATACCTAATAAGTTGAAACCTTATTACAACTTTATTACAATACATCCTTAATTCCAGAAAACGTTTGTTACAGGTTAACACTATATATTTCTGTCTAGTGACACAGAGAACACAGTGTTGACAACATTTTACATAATATATACCTCATGCGATATATTTAAATTAAACTAACACAAATATGAAACATACCCCTGGTTGGATGGGTCTTCCGCCGACCATTTGGGGAGCACCGATCATAACTCTCTGGGAAATAGTCTTGGTGCCCGGTTGTGCAGAAGTGCCTGGCCTAAGGGTGTTGACGTTGAGTATGGGCAGAATCTGGGGCGAGCCGCTGACAATGGTCGGTTGGCCGCCGACAACTTGGTTCAAAGGTTTGGCTAACGTAACGACACTGGGAACGGCCGAAGTGGTGGTCGCAGCACCGGTGCCTGCTGCCGTTAGAGTCATCGTCGTCATGGCACCGACCCCTTGACTAGTGTTCGCACCCGATTTGATCACTAAAGCCGTGCCCGTAGGCTTGTTCACCTGGTCCATACCTCCGCCACCACCTCCGCCTCCACCACCGCCACCGCCACCACTACCCCCATTGTTAGCCGAAGTACCACTCGACACAATCTTGTTGCCCGCCGCATTGGTCCCGACCTGAGTGTAAGTTGTTTGCTGCCCGCTACTGATACTCTGTTGTATACCCTGCGAGGAGGCCTGGAGTACCGTGTTTGAGGTTATCCCTATACTCCCGTTGGGCAAGGAAACACTTTGATTCGCGTAACAGACGTTGTTCACGTTCACGTTGATCGCGGGCAGGTTGTTGGTCTGGTAGACCAGTTTTGTACCGTCCTGAGACTTATTTAAGCTAGCTATATTAGACTGTACGATCCCGATGCCGGACGTCACTTGGTTCAAATAAGCGCTCGCCGCCGCACTCGTCTGTATCGAACTGGAAACGGTTCCGGCGGCATTGTGGTGTTCCGCGGTTCCCGTTTTACCGGAATCCGAGTTTAAAATGATATTCATCGAATCGGAGCCCCCGTTAGACACACCATGTTTCAGTGAAGAACTCCTGGCCCCGTTAGAAATGGTAGAATTGACGTGATTCTGGTGGACCGTTATCGTCTGTCCTTGTTGGTTCGAACCGGCTTGCGTGCTGGACACTAATTGTGTTTCTAAAGAACCGACAATCGCGTTCACAGCGGATTCGTCCACGTCCGTACTAAGAGCTTCCTCCAGAAACTTAGCCGACGCCATTTTCTGCCGAAATCCAACTGTAAACTGATCTGCGCATGCGCTTTCCCCCGACAGTACCCATAGTGCATTGCCCTTGAAAAGAAATCAGACCTTATGGACGCCCTCTCAAACTTAGCCATGTTTCTCCTAATAACCGATCTTTTTTAAATATCGCTAAAATTTATCGAGTGTATAAATCCCGCGCTATACCGCGCCCAAATAGCCTCGATCAATACCTATCGAAATTCCCTCCATCCAATATCGGAAACGTCAGTACGCAAAAATATTACAAAACACTACGCAGTTAATCGGATCGTACTTTCTAGACGGTTTTATTTTACAATATACTAATTAAATTTTACACTCGCCAGTACTATTTAATAAAAAGGATCGCTGAGACCGAAAATATTAAACTAACGGTCTCGCGATTTAAACCAGAGGACGCTAAACATTTTCCCTCTATTTCCTCTATCGAGATAAGCCTAGTTACTAATTGAAGAAGTTGGCCGCTCTGTTCTCTCGTGATCATATGTTATCGCAATAACAAATAATGGTATTGTCTCTTTTTGTTGTCTTTATATAGTTAAATAGTCGTAATATGGATTTGTTAGATATGGATGTAACAATATTGCATACGCCTTCTCCGTCTTCTTCGACGTCGGGTGGAATTTCAGGTGATGAATTATCCGACTCTTCTTTCAACTTGCCGTCTACTTTTATATCCGCCCAGAATTATATCACCATTAAAGAAGTAAGTTACTCAAGTTGAGTTTTATTTTCTGATATTTCCATGTTTATATGTTTTACAACGTGTGGTTTTAAATTTTAACTCGTTTTGGATAGGGGTGTCAGTCTGCGTTTACGATAGAACAATTAACGGAAGCCGTGAATTGTTGTAAAGCGTTAGTATTAACCAGTGATGAATGTTCGGAGGAGAGAAAGTGGCTTGTTAGAAGGTTGATTGAATTGAGACATCGTTTACAACAGGCCAGAGATGCTGAAGAGGACAAGAAAACAGTGAACGCTAGCGAAACCCAGGTATTATTTGGGCATCATTTCAAACTTGAATACCAGCCGACATCGACCAAGAAACGACACTGTGATCGTTGCTGCGGCACAATTTGGCATGTTATTCAGTCCTGGTATCAGTGTGCAGGTAATTTCTGAAGAGAGCTTAATAATACATTGCAAAATGTTTTATCTTAAAATTAAGCTTATCTGTGCTATGTTGAATCTGTTCCGTATTGTTCTTTTAACAAGAGCGGATAATTCTTTGCTCCTTTCAGTATAATATAAAGCCTAAAAATTATACATTAACTTGCATTGATACATGAACACTGGACTTATGGATATTGATTATTGAATAGTAATGAATGATATTCCTGTGAAGTATTAATAATTGCGCCGAATGATTTTTATGTTGTTTTCAGACTGTCAGTACAAATGTCATATTAAATGCCTTGATCAGATCACAAGAGTGTGTGCTCATCTGATCGTATCAGAGAATCCTCAGTATGAAACAAAAATTTGTCCTGAAGTTGGACTTGCAGACCAAGGCTATAGATGTTACGAATGTCGTACACACATAACATTCAGTATGTTTATTATGTTGAACATCTTTTTTTCACAAAGATATAATTATTGACAAATGGGGGAAAAAGTAGTGTAATTTAAGAATATTAATTAATAAATCTCAAGGAATTATTGTATGGAATTTATAAAAAGGTAAACTGCCCATTTATGTTGTTGTCCTACACTTTCAAAGTTGCCTAATTTTTGATATAACAGGTTTTTAATGCATGTAATTAATTGTTGTATCTTCTGAATTGATCATTAATTTAGGGTACAGTCTATATGCAATACTTTTTACTTTAAAAAAATATTATCAGCATTAATAATAAAACACTAAAAATACAAACTAGGTATTCAGTGATAATTTTAACATAAACCCAATAACCATAAATTTCAAAATTTTAATATAAATTTGAAATCTATATTGAGGATAAAATAAATTAATTTTCCCCTAATGTGAAGTTGATATTCAATCCTGACTACTGTAATGCTCACTGTTGTGATTATGACTCTCACTACTCACATTCTTCTAATAACAAATTACTGGGATTTTTGGCAGGGTTATTCCATTGGCTTTGTGTTACACTGTTTTATTGCACTTAATTTATTGTGAATGTACAAAAGTCATCAGTTGCATAATGACCTAATATGTGGAGTTTTCATTTGTCTGTTGCTTAAATAACTTAAATGCGAGGCTACAGTGGCTTAGTGCCTGGTGAGAGATAGGTTGCTAGAGATGTAGAAGGATCCTACTCTGGCTAAACATCCAGAGTGTGCATTAAGTGGAGCTTAATGCACTATGTATACAAAGCTCATCAAAACAAAATCAAGTCTGCTATTAATGGATGCAAAGTACCCGCTCAGTTTCAATTGTTGAGATTCCTAATAATAGAACACTTTTCTATTACTTCCAGATTTGATTTTTTTAAACAAATCCAAGTATTTCAATTTCAGAAACCCTCCCGGCCTAAATTTTATCTAACGCATGGAAAATAAATTCATTAAAAATTTTTGTTATTTTTTTAATCTTATTAAAGAAAAATATGTAGGAATTGGAACTTGTCCAGAAATGTTTGTTATTTTTTATGATTTTGTTATAGATTACTATTGCAGTAATTAGTATCTTTTTTTTTAAAGTTTTGAAATCCACATGTGATATGTTTCCTAAATGATATTTCTATTCTCTTACAGCTTTCCCAAAAGGTTATTATTACTATTTCGGAAATCCTTTTTCATCAGGTAAAAATGATTGTTTGTTTTTTTAATTTTTCCTTGTTTCCTGCTAACATTGTCTACATTTGTATTCTCATCTTCACTGTGAAGCCTTTTAGTACAGCTATTGCACATAACAGAGATGCTTCATTTATTCTTATTCATACAAACATTATCAATGCTTAGTTTCTGGAAGCTGATTTTTGTGTTGCGTGAAATTAATTATTTTTAACATGTGAAACATTTTTAACACTTCTTGCTTTTTGTCCTGAAAATAAGTGTTTGAAGTTTTATTTTTTAAAGTGTGTATTGTGGCTTTTTATTTTTATTACCAAAATACATATTGCATCAATCAAGTTTGCACAACATTAGAAGCTTGCAATAGAATTTAAGAGTTTCTCTAGACACTAAGCTACTAAAATTAAATTTTCTATTTTTTTAATTTCCCAATTATATTTAATTTTTGTTTAACTCATTCAATGGATACTGCATTAATTATATCTTTAAATTAGTCTTGATATCTGTTCAGCTTGATTTTGTAATTATGACAATTATATATGTTTTTATATAATCTTATAATAACTAATGTCTGCTGACAATATTGATATTTTTTCTGCTCTAAAATTGGCCTTTACTACTTTACACTTCAATGATGAGATTTTTCAATCTTGGATGAGGGTATTTTTTCATTTCTGTTTTTTATTCTGGTACTATATTAAGTGTATACATTTTGCTAATAAAGTTCCAAAACTGATGTTATAATAAAAATTCTTCAGTGTCTTCTGGCCTTTTTCATGTGGTAATGATTGAGAAATGAATACTAAAGAAATTACAACTGATGGGCTAAATCGGACTATAGAGTTGAAATTTACATGAGGCAATTGCCCAGTTATTCCTATCCATCACTTCTAAATAGTATAATATGTTTTAAAATAATTAAATTTATATGTCCCAAAACTTTATTATCCTACTGCATCATTACAGAAAAGTGTCATGCACAGTGTGACATTTTCCAAACATTAATAATGTTTTATATTTTTCATGTTTTAATAATGATATTTAAAGTAATAATAGCAAAATCAGGACCTCACCATTGATCTCATCAATTAACTGTGACAGTAACCTTAGTTTTCAAGAAAGTTTTACTTACACAGTCAGTGTGAGTAATGAAATTTAAAATGTATATTGCAGTGCAGTGGCGTTATCGTAAACACAGTTGAGAATTGAGTATACAATGTATGATAGTGAAATTACTTCTGAAGGTGGATGGTTTAGGGGCAGTCATAACAGAAACTTGAAACACAAAATGCATGTTATGTCAAGATAATTGGAGGTACCTGCATGTAGAGTCATCAATCGGAAATGCTAACATTTTTAAAAATCAATTAATCCTCCTATATAGGAAATCTCTGATAAATTTGTTGCTCTAAAATTTCTTTAAGGTATTAGTGTAAACAATTTTTCATTTATACACAATGTCTGGTATAATTCTGAATGCGTTGCAAAAATTCTATGATTATATCTTGTTTTTCACTTTGTGCAGAAAACAGTCTTGTCGAGGCTCGAATCTGCGATTACAATGGTCGCTATTATTGTCCGGCATGTCATTGGAACACTCCCGCCGTCATTCCCGCAAGGGTTATAAAAAACTGGGATTTTGAACCTCGGTGTGTGTCAAGGGCTTCGTATCAACTCCTCAGATTGACCAGGTCCCGGCCAATGATTATGGTGAACGAACGCCTGTACAATTTGGTGGATGAGTTGGCTCTAATTAAGGTATACAATTTTATATAAATAATTTTGGTTTACTTAAGGAGAGGCAGGCCCATGAGGACACAATTACCCCCAAAATTTTGCAAGTGACAAATACAATACAATACAATACAATTTATTATTCCCCATTAGTAACTCAGGTTTAAAGCATATACCTTGCCAAAGTAAATATGTAGGAAGAATAACAGGAAATGCGAAATTGAACTAGCCATATTCATTATGATTAAATCAAAACAATTTTTTTTTGGCATTCAGCATATTTTTTCCTATATTTTTTCCCCCAATAAGAACCTTCTGGTAACCATCCACATGTAAACAAATATTGCACTTCAGCTACCTAGTTATTTAACTGTCTGCTGTATTTGAAATCAAGAGATAAAGGAAGTTACAGAGGTATGAAATATTAATTACCGTTTGTACAATATTGTCCTTTGATAGTTGATGTAGTTTGACATATTTTATTGTCATTCTCATTATATTTGGTTGTTTAGTAATAGTGTTGTGTACCCAAAGCTACAGGTAATAGTAAAAGTTACATTTAGGATTTACCGTGTGTGGAAACAGTCAAATACCTGAATCAAGATTGATCAAACCTCACCTTACTATAAAAAAGGTCCTGATTTCAGAAAATGAGGAAAGAATTCTCATTGATGAAACAATATATTGCAACTTGCCGTTTTGCTCTGGAAAGTGGGAACCTGATGAAGGAACTGGACTGGAGACGTCATCTGGTCCACAAAACGGATGTGTTCAGTTTAAATGACCTTATCGAAATAAACAATGGAAATCTGATGCCCAAACTTGAGGCCATCCATTCAACACTGCTGAAACATATTAAAGAAGACTGCAAAGTTAGTAATTGTTGTAACTATTGTATTTATATAGCGCAAGTGTGCCAATGACCCCTGGTATTTTGGATATTTATCTCACTTTCAAAACTAATTTGTTTAAAGGTTTGCTATGGGCGGGGATATATTTGTGAACACTGCAAGAGTAAGGTCGTAATATTTCCCTTTGACCGGAGCATTTACACGTGTCCAAAGTGCAGCTATATTCAGCATATCATGTGTTGGACTCGGAAACAGTTCTGCCCAAGATGCAGCAGGAAAGAAAAGAAAAAAGAAACAGAAACATCTGTGGAAGAACCGACAGTGGAAGAATGTTGATTTAAAATGAACATTTTAACAGTTGGCTACAGTGTGATTTGTTCATATTTGATACCTTTGCATTTTTTTACCAAACACATCCTTACATAAAGAGAAAAGAATATTTTTTTTAAGTTAGGTAACTCAACTTAGTTTTAACAAAAGCCTAGTGTGTAATATTTCACTGATACTTCTAATGTAACAATTATACCATATTTCTTGTTTCAAGTTTAATATTTTGATACTTTTATTGCAGTTATCAAATTTCAATCTCAAATTGCTAAAACAAAAATATATATCGTGTACTTAAGATGGACTCATTTGCCCCGCTTTGTATTGTAAATAGGATTAGGGCTTTTGTAATATAGTACATGTATAAATTGTATATGTATAAATCTAGATAAATTTATAATCAGTCTTTCATTATATTTAAGAGCAGAATGTCTTGCAAAGCATAATTTTTTGTGAGTGCATGTGTGTAAAATAGTACTGTATAAAAGAATGCTATATCTTCAAAGGAAAGTTGTTATGTTTTTTGATATTTAAATATTGTTTGTCATTAACAGCTTGGACTGCAAATAATCAATTTCTGTATACTTAGTTATATAAATAAGCCTAGTAGATTAAAAAATTGTAATTAGGCTGTACAAAATTGCTCCGCCTTGTGGAATATATTTTTCTAACAAATTATTATTGAATAGTTGATATATGAATTGTTAATCCCATTATTAACTGCTTGTTTAAAGTGGACATTGCTCAAAGACGTTTCTATAAAATAATTTTGTCTAGGTTTGTTAGTTATTATTGTGGATATTTTTTTATAAGTGCATTCATTGATGACATTTAATTATAATATTAATTTGTATACTCAATTGTAAGTATAATATAACTCAAAATAGTAAATTAATTCTAGTCACCTATATCGCAATGGCACATCGGAAAATATAGTCAGATCTATTGTTATCTAATCTTTTTTTGGTCAATATTGAATGTTCCCATACCCTATTTCCTTTGAGAAACTTCCTTAGGGTCTTTTGCCTTCTTGTTCCAATTAAAGTAATTGCATTTAGTGATATTTTATTTTAATGTTTATTTATTTATTATACAATTTGTAATCAAGAAATGAAGCTTATCAACTTTATATATTTGAGGGATGTTTAATTATTACTGATATATAAATTGTGTGATATTTATTTAATAATCTACATATTGTGCACTAACAAATATGATGCTAAAATGCTTATTAAAAATAAATATAATTTTATTGCTTTGATGCTTTGATTGTTATGGTAAGGTAAGGGTATGATGTCATAAATATTAAATATTTTGATCACAATTCAATTAAGATTGAGCACTTGTACTCTATGCAACAGCACATGAAATTTCTAACAATTTTTATTAAAATGGTAATTATCATATGCCACTATTTCAGGAGATATTTTCAATAGCTAATGCACTACAATACATAAACTTAAATTATTAATACATGTTTGAACATTTTTAATTCCATGGTTTTCATTTGAAACCCACAAGTCAGGATTGCCACATTAAAAATAAATGTACACTGAAGTATATATATATATATATATATATCGTTATTTTAATTGGTTAAATAACTGCTTTAATTAGATCTAAGCGTATTTACTATAATTTTAAATTCTCGCTTGAGGGAGGGTTCTCGTTTTTACATCATTATTTTTTCACTACTCAAGATCGGGATTTTTAAGTTGACGATGTTGGTTGTATGTTATTACAACGTCGGTTCTGGGGTTTCCTTACGTTGTTCTTTTTATTGCGTCCATTTCAATTGTATTTTTTCTGTATCGTGTTTCTAAATATTTATTTAGAGATATAGAGATTAATTATTGCAGGTAAATTGAGCGAGGTGAATTCCTAACCCTATAGTCTATTATAAAACTTTCCTTTGCTAATATGTGGAACATTTTTTGTCGATTCGTAAGAACTAAGTGAATGGAACTTAAAACTAAATAAGTTTATGTCGCATTTAAGTTTATTCATGATAAATATGATAAGGACAGTAGAAGTGCGAGGATGTACTTTAAATAAGCCACTCGTACATTAAGTGAAATTATGCATGAAAAATCTCTGAGTATACTAAAGAAAAGTATCCAAAGTTGCTAACATTTGCCCTATAAATTGGTTAACCAAATTAAGCCAGTAAGCAAGAAATAGATCATTACACAAGGACTGAAAAGTGCATTAACAATGATACTTCACTGTTACATGACTGATCAAATATCCAAGTATAATAAGTATGAGTATTTCCAGTCTTAAATTATTTATTTGTCCAAACATTGGGATTTTTAAGAGAGTGATATTCATGTCACATAAATATAATATTTTCTGTATTGTTCATTACCGAAGCTCTTAAGCCAGATCTGGCACAATAAAACCTCTAACATGTAGGAGTACAGATATAGCTATGTATTTTCTAATCATGTAATGCATTTGAGTACACCCTGAAAACTTGGGTGTACACTTGAAAAACGACCTGTGGAAATAAACTTGATTTTTGCTTCATATAATAAAACAGTGTTATAAAACCACTCTTGCTCCCATGTCCTTATCCGTATATACATATATCCTGGTGTACTATAAAAATTCATTATTCGAATATTTAATGTTTCAGGTTCACTTCAAAAGCATGTCTTCCCGTGTGTTGTTGAGATCTATTACTCTTCTCAAATGTGTCCAGCAAGCAAAAATGTGTCTGAATCCAATCTTACACAGATCTCCTGCTTTATTCAATTATTCGATTCATGACAACTTTATGAAATATCAAATAAGACATTATGCCAAAGGGAAAGATAAAAAGAAGTCTGATAAAGGTATGTAGAAAAGGGCTTGCTGTTTTTCCTTGCCAAATTTTTTTTATTTGTTCAAATTATTTTTGTACCAATTACACTTTGTTTCTGTCAATATCTTTTTAATATTTTGTAATTTATTGAAGTCATTGTTTTAATTGATATTCCATAGAATAGTGTTGTAGGGAAACATCAAAAAATTGAAGTGAATGAAGAACTGATGGCAGATGTGCTGAACGTTGAAAAACTGAAGTTTGAAATGGAACACGCGGTTTCAAGGATGAAGGAAGATTTCATTAAAAATTTATCACTTCGTTCATCAACAGGTTAAAGTTCTTTTCCAATCAAATGATTTATCGTCATCCATAATTAATCCATTCATGTGGTTAATTATATTTACTATTTTAAATATTGTAATTATTTTGAAGTATCAAATTATACTCCAAGAAAACATTTTTGTAGTTACTCAATTTTATGTCAAGTGTAACTAAAAAGAAAATAATATTTTGAATGTAACAAAATAAACTACCCTAGTAGTTTATACCTTTTGTACTGTTAAATCATTGTTGGTAACGTGTGTATATATTACAAAATGTACAATCTCTGCTGTGAGAATTAATATACAACTCCAAAGTTAATTATTTCATTGGCATATATGCATATTTCCATTTCTAATGTATTTATAATATTCTTATAGGATAAATAGTTCAGGTTGTTTTCAACCTTCACATGTTGTATAAGACATTCAACAGACTTGTTCCTTTGAAACACGTATATTAAAGGTTTTATGACTACTATAGTTTTAGATTAATTTAAGACTAAAGTTAAAACTCAGTTTGAAAATAATCATTGTCATTATCATCATACATACATATATATAATTTTATGTAACTTTAACCTTTTGGTTTCAGCTTCCATGGAAGAGTTAAGAGTACGCTTTGAGGGAAAAGTTTATTCCCTAATTGAAATTGCTCAAGTCATTCGTAAAAATCCAAAGACTATCACCATCAACATGACATCTTTTCCACAAATGATACCGTCAGTCCTTAAAGCGCTTGCTGCATCTGGGATGAATTTGAATCCCCAACAAGATGGGACAGTTATATTTGTGCCAGTTCCCAGGTTTGTTGTTATGAAAACATTGTTACATCAGATTTTTTAAAACTTTGTGGTTGGCAAGGCTACCATAGGGAAATTATACAATCTTTCCCTGCCTGTAGAATTTTTTTAAGGTTAGAAGGTTATTTATTTTTTATTATTTTATAACAAGTGTAGAAATTGTTTTACAGTGTGACCCGGGAGCACAGAGAAAACTTAGCCAAAAATGCCAAAACCCTATTCATTAAGTGTAGGGACAATGTGAAAGATGTGCAGAATAAATTTCTGAAAACAATAAAAAACAAGGAGAAAGAGGGATTGTCAACTGATGTTGGTCATGAAATTTCACAACAGGTTAGAAATTTATTTATTATGACCTCACTTTCTTATCAGAAGACAAATAAATTAAAATAACAACAATATTATTGGGTACATCAAATAAAATTCTCTTTTCTTAAATAATTAAAGTATCATTAAATATGAAAGTATAATGTTTCAGTTAATACAAATATCAGAATATTTTAAACTAAGTAAAAAATTAAGTATATTAAAACCTGTAATTAAACAATTTTGATTACTTTATTTTTTTTAGGTTATTTTCATAGGAAACCAACATATAGCAGAAGCTGAAAAGATGATGGAAGCCAAGAGAGCTGAACTTTTGAAGGAAGTACTTTAGAAACAATAAGAATAAAGAAAATAAAGTACTTACATCTGTTGGAATTAGAATCCTTGTTAGAACCAACAACCTTGTTTGAGGTATACAACAAAGTAATTTCAAAAACAAATTTGTAATCAGGGAAATGTGAAAACTTTGTTTCAACCTTACAAATGATTCACGAAATTGAGTCCTACTGCTAGTACATATTCTAATGGAGAAACTGAGTGCATTTTTTATTTTATTTATGCATTTTATTCATGTCTTAGTTGGTATTTTTTATTATAGTTCTTTATGGTTCTAGAAAATAAATTACTTTACATTATAAAATTCTATAAATACTTTACTTTATTCTATTTTGTTTAAATCATTAAGATGCTTTAGGGCTCATGCAATGAAAACTTACTAGTACTGTGTGTATAAGAAGTGTGAGAGTAGTAATAAACAAATTCAAGTACAAATAAATGCATCAAGATTGCTCTCAGTGCCAAATTACAAGTAATAGATTAGTTTCTAGTCTCGTTTCCTATACTGTGAACCATCTGCATTGAAGTAGGGAATATTTTATTAGTAAATGACAAAATAACTAATTAATGGTCATTATTATATAAAAATTCTGCATTCAGTAAGGTTTGGTGTTGGATTATATACTGTTTTAAACAACTTCTCTTCAATATTTTCTTTGTATTGTAGCTATTAACATTTTTTTAAATGTATTTCAAGGATAATGTTGCAACAGCATTGACTAAGGTAATAGGTATAGGTTAATATGACCAAATTCACAATTTTGTCTTATATTTTCTTTCAGTGGTCCTTAATCATAGATTAGCCCTGAATTATTTCTAAATCAATTATTTTTCAGAATGAGTATTTTGATAATGAACAGGATATAATTAAGAAGTACTTAAACAAAAAATAGACCATTACTGTAGTGTAGAATATCACATCTCTTTTTCACTAAACAAAGTTTTAGTTTATTTTCTCTCAATAATAAATGAAATGTATGTTCATAACAAATTCTTTATTTCATATAAATGTGTCAGTCCGTTTAAATACAATTACAAAGTACAATTCATGAAACATGATTTGAGGTGATCAAAATGTTAAAAGATAATAATTAACTGTGTAAAAATATAGGTGCTTTGTGCATCTTATCCACAAAGAAAACATAATCAAAACTTTGGAATTTAGGTTTGTAGATTAAGTTTTAATATTAAAATCAGAGGTAAGTGGAAAGTATTTTTTTTATGTACAATTGCCGCCTTGAGTGCGGAGGGTTACATTAGTTTGAGCCGCCATTTTCTAGTCCTGTTTAAGTAGTGCTCTAACTTTGGCGTTACTATTATATTTCACTTTCTACAAAAGTATTGTCTCGATAATGCTATAATTAACAAACTATATCAAATATTACAGATTTTGATGATAATCTTATTTGATTAACTTAAAGCAGGAAGGGTTTATTGCTGAAATGTAAGTACTGAATTGTTACAGTACTTAGTAATATAGGTAATACTTTAGTGACTATAAACCTATAGCTAAGGGCGGCCTCAGAGACCATTTTTAAATTCTGAGGTAAGTACGTTTTCGGAACATGAGCAGGCTTTCCATGTATAACCATTACTGTTGCTATTTCCTGTTTCCGCTCACCTATCTGATCTAAGATCAAAAGTCAAGTCTAAGACTAAACCGGTTTCAACTTTTCTGCGAAATAATTTAGTGAGGTACTTTGCGTAAAGCAATTGACATGCTGAAGTATTTCACTATATTATTTACGTACCGTAAGACCAAATAGGCGAGTGGAGACAATAACAAATGTGATGCTATTCCAAATCCTTGCAGATCCTAAACGAACACCTTAAATTAGACCTAACTTATGATCTGGGTTATTAGGAAATGTAATCATATACTACTGATGATTAAACTAGTACATTTGAGTGTTATATCGTTGTCGGATTGCATAATCTACAACTTATTAGAAATTCATGTGTTTTGCAACATTTTTTTGGGTACTTTTCGTAACCTGTGATCATTTTGTCTGCACCGATGTCATGGTGGCATCACTGCCCCAAACCGTCGGCCATTACTCTTACAAAATTCTGTCTTACCGATCTGGGTTTTCATACGTTCTTTTTTACTTTTAAGAATTATTTTATAAACTCGCATTCAGTTTATACTACAGTTGTTGAAAGGACGAGATTCAGTTGAAGGAACTAAAGATAGATTATCTTTAAATATGTGAACAATGTTCTGCAATGGAGTCAGGTAAAAAATAGAAATGAGTGGGACCTACCGTGCAGGTAGATTTTAATTGCATGTAAATGTCTACACATTATAGTACACACATATATATATATACATATATATATATATATGAGATATTTTCGGGTACATAAAGAATTGTGAAAAACATTTTTTTTTATTACTTGAAGGTATTGCAGAGAAATAAGATTTCCTATATCGCCTTGAACTACTCGGGCGTTCAAATGTTCTGTTTTCTTTAAGGATTGATAGCAAAAAATTACATCATATTTTTAAATATGTTATCAAAAACTGCAAGATAAGTACAATTATTCCACTATTTCAATTAAAAACCATACTTATTGAGTCAGTTTATTATACGGTATTAGTAATTTAATGTATATTACATGATACACGATATACATATTAGGTTATGTCATGTCGTTTTTATCTTTTGATTCCGTACTTCAGAAGAAAAATTTATGTATTTTGAGCAGAGTTATAGTTTTAATGATATGCTAATATGAGCTAATAAGGTCCGGGAAGTTGTTCTCTTTTTTTCACAGTAGCTGTTATATAACTATTTCAGTTGTCTGATGGTTCATGTTACCGGTACTTACGTATTTCAGCGTTACAAAATATCTTGTTTTCAAATACAGAACTTTACGCTCTGGGTACGTATAAACAATTCCCAAGGAGCAAAAATAGTAGAATTTAACATTTTTAATGTATAACAATGTATAGATTGTGATCAACTGAAAATTTATTTATTCTTAAGAGAATTATACTACCCGCTAACTATTTGGTTACTGTATTTGGGTAGAAGAAATATTTCTGCTGGTCATTGGCTAACAATATGTCTCTATTTTATGATTTATTTGTTTATTATGTGACAATACAATCAAGTTTATTTTGTTTAAATAAACACGTTATAATTTAAGTGGAGTCTTCTCCACCAACTTGGTAAAAATTTAGGCAACTACGAAGCAGATTCCGTGCGGCTAGCCGCCCGTATAATTTATTCTTTCTGTTAAATTTTTTAGAACAGAAAATGCCTCCGAAAGGGCCTAAAATGGTACCGGCTAAGGGCTCTTGGCAGACCCCCACACAGAGGATGGACGCCTTGGTTAAAGAATGGGCAAAGTTGGAACGTCTCGGACTTAATTTCGAGGTAAACCGGATAGTTGAAAGAACACTCGAATGTTCGTTACCTATTACATTAAAAATTGAAGGATCCTATTAGTTCAAATTACACTGGAGTCTTTAACAGAATTGTTTATTTATACATCTGTATTTTTTTAAAGGGAATAACTATCGATAAGGATAGGGTTGAGAAACCAATTGAAAAGAATGTAGCGGATATAGATGACACGTCGGCTTACGACAACCGTTTCCACTTCTCGCTCGACTTCAATCCGAAATCTAAGAGGGACGACCGTCAAGATCCCGCAGCCATTAGGGACAGAATCCACCACGAGGTGATTAGGTTTATGTTTGTTTTTATTACACATGAAAATAATTTGTTCATCATATACAAGGAATATCAATTATTGTTAGGCTTACTATTTTCCTTACTGAAAATCGTAACGAACACCTCATACCTCTTAAAAACGTATGATTTGAAAAAACTATTGAAAATATAACTGAAAACTTGGAAAAGTGAGTCTAAAAACTTATTCTCCGCTAATTTCAGGAAAAGAGACGTTCAGAGCCGCTGACAACCTCACAGTTGTACGGACGGGTGGACAAGAAGTTGGATGAAACCCCGATGAATCTTCACAGGCGGATGAGAACAATGGACGAAATTTACAGGAGATTCAGGATCAATGTGAAGCCAGAGAAGAAACTGCCTGTGAAATTCGAACCGATCTAAAATAACACATTTCAGGAGAACTTTTCAATATATACTAAATAGGAAATAAATTCTTTTTTACAGTTACACTGAACTACGCGATTCGAAACATGTTTGATGTTATCAATTTCTTAATATTCTCTGTATCTTAAAATTCTTACTATTACATTTTCACCATTCTTGTTTCAACTCTAATTTGGTCTCATGCTAACCGTAGGCTCAAAGGCTCCCAGGCCTTTGTATGTACATACATGATTGGGAAAATAATAAATGCCTTTCAAAAGCAATGCCATAGCTAACGGGTTAGTAAAAGACTTATTTTTTTCTTTTTATTTATTGTCCGATCAATCTTTATGGTTATAGGTACAATTTCGGGAAGATTTTTTTTTTTTTATCACTTGCTTGTGCGGATAAAGAAGCCACCTTTCTGTAGTGAACAGAAACGAAAATAGGGACGCGACGCCATATTGCGGCATGAATGTAGGCGTGCTTACTCTTTGGCGTGGGTGACGAAATCGTGGAAGCAGTAGAAATGCGGGGGGAGGATACAGTAGGTTGAAAAGCTGTTATCCCCCGGGGGCTCTCACCAGTGTATATCGGCCTGGGTTCGGCTCGACAACTTGGATTATGCCAACCGTCGGCTCACCGACTACGAGTCCGTTATAAGCCAGGGTGGGTCGACTCCGGCCCGCCGACCAGGAGGCCATGTTCCCGGAGCCGGACGAAATCGGCAAAAATTTCCACGAGCTCTTCCGAGTTTACCCGGAACACCAGAAGTAAGAGAACCGGGAGATAGGGAGAGCCGTTTGCCCCACTCCGACTCGCGCTTCACTGTTGGTTCAATCAGTAATCGATAGTGTCCCGAACGGGTTGTTTAAAATTTGAAATACTGGCATAACCTATCCCCCTCCATCTCACCACTACTGTTAATATAGAATTTTCTTATCAGTCAGCCCCGAATCTTTTATACGAACCACCGAAAATATATTTTACTCAGCGGAAATTACGAAGGAGTTAAAATAATATAAAACTCTAATTATTAAATTGTTGACAGTTCGTTTTGTAAATGCAATCTGATATTCCTGTCCAAATAGTTACCATGTAAAAAATTATCATGAAAATAAGTACTAAAATAAATTTTACTGTCATCGCCTTAAAAATTAAATTACAAATCAGCCTTAGTCTTGAATAATGTATGTCTTGTAGTTTTTATCATTCATTTGTTAATTCTAAGTATTTGAGCGGAAGACATTTCTTGGTCGAAAGGTCCTTTTAATTTGTTTTACCTAACATTGTGTAATTGTCAATTTCCTGAAATTTCATTGATTTTGTGTCCAAATCATGTGCCAATAGTTTCTGTGGCCTCTTTATTTTTGTTCATAGATAGTGTCACTGAAGAATTTATGCGTTCTGTTATATTTTGCTTGCTATCATTGAATGTAAATGATTTGAACTGTATGTGTTAAGCGTTTCTTTCATGACATAAATACAATTCAAAATTCTGTCAAAAATGTGTCTAATTAAGATTGAGCCCTCGAAAAATAATGTAACTTGTTTAATTTAAGTTGAACAAGTTAGTTTTTTTTATAGAAATTAGGCCCAATAGTGTAAGTGTGTAGAAACTAAAGTGCTTTTATTATTTTTCAGGAAAAAAGTAGAATGGAAAAAGAACAAGAAAGGGAAGACTGGAAAGGGGAAGGATTTGAGAAAACCTAAGGTATGTATTTATGTTTATTGATATCTCATCCAATATTGACAGTTTGTCAAGACAGATTTCTGATAACTTGACAGTATTTATTAATAAATAAATCATATTTAGTGTAGACTAACCACACATATTTTAATAAGTGTAAAGTTGTATACAGTAAGTGGTGTATGTACCATGAGTAATATTTCTTATCCGTATTCATGTTCTTAATGCCACAACAATAACATTTGATTAAAGAGGGTCAAGCTTTAGACTTGAAGAAAAGTAACAAATAATAAAACATTATAATTTGAAATTTTAATGGCTTTTTATAATTTCGTCAGTTTATTTTGTAAGGAATTTAGCAAACAGTCAGAATAATTTATTAATAACAAAATTGATCTTAAGGTTTTATTTATTGTACATTTCTATTTTTATGTTAAACTTTGAATATTTGTGACAGTAACCAAATTGATTTTATAATGTATAAGATATGAAGAAAAAGAAAACTTTATGTCAAATTAAAGTTGTATTGAAGATTTTGTATAGTAGTTTCTGTGGTGTTTCCAGTTGACAGTATGCCTTGTTATTAGTGTCTCTTGGTTTTTCATTAGAATGATCTTTTTTATCTATTTCCATAATATATAATGCAGCTAAACTTATATTGGGATCAATTATGAATAAATAATCTTTCAAGATAAATATATGTGATGAATTAAAAATAAAACATGAATTTTTTCTTTATTTCATAGAAAATTAGTAACAGAAAATATTTCATAAGTACAATTTAGATAAAAAAAAGTGTTTTTTAGTGTCATTATTATTTTGTGAACTTTAGCACCATCTGATTGCTGCTAATTATTTCACCTGTTGTTATATGTAATGAAAAACAATTTTATTTCAACTAAAACAACTCAAATCCCCTTATGAGTTTGTGGGTTTGTAATTTTTTTCTGTATTATCTTACCTAAATAAATTTTAAGTGAGAAAATAAATTGTCGAATAAATTTTGATAGGGTTAATGCACTTAGTGATTGTTTTATATAGAGACATTCTGGATGTCTTTTGTATAATCTTCTTTCATGATTCCCTAAGAAAATTGATTCTTGATTTGATGTTCACCAATTCCTGTAATGCTAACTTACAACTATATTATGCTTTTTATTTACAATTTGTACCAATTATAACATATTGCTTAATAAATAACAGTTTAACATTCAAGTGTAATAAATAGTGTGAATTCACCCAATAGGATTTTTTCACAGTTCAATTTATATGATGTCCCATGTATGTGAATACTGATGAAAGGTATTTATGTATAAGTATATATAAATATGCTTTATATCATCACTCTTGTAATCTTTGTTTCCTCTCGCCTGTTTGGTTCTTTGCTAAATTAATTTTGATTTTTATCATAATCAATAGTAATCCATGTAGGGCAATTCATATGTCGTGAGCTGAAACTGATATAGCCAGTACCCAGCCTTGCGGAACTGATGATATTCCAGACTGTCATAGTCCAAATCAGTACTTTAAAAGTACACTCTATATATCTTGATACTTAAATGAATGTTGGTTATAGGTTGAAGGAGTGGGCGAAACACCGCCCGAAATTGAAGTAGCGGGAAATGCTTCAAGCTTTGCCGTATTCGCTACGGTGCGCCTGGCGGTGCTGGAGCGTTGGATGAAGGAGGCGTGCGAGCTCTACCTGATGTCATCGGGCAGCGCACCGCCCCACTCAGCACCGACGTCCGATAGCGAAGATGAAACCTCCCAGGTCACTCCACTCCCACCTCGCCTACCGAAGGTTATTCTTTTCTCAGTTATAAGACACACTCAGAATTTATTGGGTTATAGTGACTTTTTAAAAAGGAATGATCAATTGAAATTTGTATGAAGGGATTAGCTTGGGTCGGAGATGTGAAAGAAAAAATTTGATTGACAATCGTTTATAACTATAACATTGTCAAATTCATACATGTCAAATGTAGACTTGAACAATGTTTTCTCACTTTCTTTGAAAAAGTGTCATTTTACTTCGAGAATTTATTAATGAATCCTGAATATTTCATTGTAATAAAATAGAAAAATAAGAAAGTAATATTTGGATTTTTATGACATGAAGTGAGTCAGAGATTCTAATCATGACTTCAGAAAAGAAAAATGTACTATTTATTTATGAATGCATTGTTATTGAATTGATAAAGTTAAATATAGTTGGTAATGTACATAGAAAAAGAGAGATAGTGTGTGCGTTTAGTCATTTTAATTTATAATAAATTTAAGTTTGGGAACAACATTATGTTTATATAAAATATCTTATTTTTTAATACAAAAATATTTGATATTCAGATTGTCGGAGTTGGCCTCAGAAGCGTTTTTGAACTGATTCGTGAAAGCCGTACTACTCATCCAAATCTTTGCACAAAAGCACTGACAGCTTTACTTGATGTTGTCCAAGGGCACCAACCAGAAGGACTCAAACATGAACCAACAGAAGTTGTTGGTAAATAGATAGATATATCTAATTGAACTGAACTTAGTTTTAATTTGAAACCAATGTAGTTTGTAGAAATCTTATTGTTTTATATCCATAATATTATTTGATAAAGGTGAAGAAGTAAATGATAGTGTGCTTCACCAGTTGTTGATATTTTACAACATTAACAAGTTTCCTACTGCCAGTGAGGCAGTGTTGTCTAGTGATCTATTTCATAGAGTAAATACACATTATTGTCTTGTGATTCTTATCACTGATGAAAGTGGAATTAGTGGAAGGCTTTTATGTTCTGATTGATGTGTTCCTATCAGTAGTTATGGTTTATTATTTTTTTATATAAAAAAGTAGTCTTAATAATAAATAAAAATTTGAATTTTGCAGAACCCTTGTTGGAACTGCTGCTTGACCTGGCAACATCTCATGGACCAGAACCAGCTGATAATAATGATGCTTCACACTTGACTGCTGTTGCTTGCTCCTGTCTGCTGGGACTAGTTACTGCAAGGGGTGACACTGGAAAAATTCTCAGTGCAGTAGCAGCACTTCTCATGTGCCCTCGCTTCATGGCTAATCAGAATATACATGTAAATAACAACTGGAGCTAACATTAGTATCTGAGAGTTTTTTTAATATAAAAAAAGTGATAACGATCCATTGATCTATTTATATTATTTATTTATTTATTGTTATTCTTATAACTGACAATTTTTTTATTAATAACTTTTTATATTTGATGTTTGTTCATGACAGATGCCCAGCATCTTGGTTTCCCTGCAGAAAAGCGTACATCGGGAGTTGTACTTGGGAAAACTGTTGGGCCGGACTGGATAACACACGGGGTACCAAAGTCATCTTTGATCAGCACATTTAATTGTTTTCATCCAAGTAAGTTAACTGTTTATAAACTTATTAAGTACTTGCACAATAATACTTAAGCAATAACCACCTTGTCTAGATTCTAAGGCATCACTATGACCCTAATATTATTATATTTAATTATTGTTTTTAATTTCCTTTGAATCAGTAAACATCTTTGAAAAAAGTATTGAAATGTTTGAGATTTTATTATGAGGGGCTGCAATGGTTAAATGTGCATATCTTGAACCATTGAAATTGCTGTTTGGTAGTTTGATTCTCATTGCTGAAATACAAAATCTGTACCCTGGGTGTTTGGGCTTAGCTAGCTTAAGTATTAGGTTATGTAGATTAGATTGAACTTAATATAAATGCACATGCATGTAAATGCATCCTACAAAAAAAGATTATGAGGTTTTTTATTAAGGTGATACAGTAAATTGACAGTATAAAACCATTTATATTTCAGTTTGGGGTAGTGACACAATTAAAGGAAAAGGAGCTGCTGCCAGTGACGGACAATATCTCTATATCTACACATGCCAGGGACTGTACAAGATTGGCACTGGTTATGGAGGAACTATTAAATCACATATCTATGCTCAGAAAAAAGACTTTTTCAATGATAAAAATGGTTGGCTTGGATATGCTCAGGTATGCTACTGTGATAACAAGAAAAACATTTCATTCATTAATTATTAATAGAATATTTGGGCCATAAGCTGATTTATGACTCTTGGATGAGTCATTATATATATTATACACACTTATATATTAAAAATGTATTGGTTCCATATATTCTGTATGAAATATATTTTATCTGTTGATGTTAGAACCTCAACCATTATAATCAAATTTATTCTTGAATAAAGTTATATTTTGTGGTGAGGTTCAGATGCAGGCATTTGCATATTCAAAACTGCTGTTGTATTTCAACCAGTTTGCATAGCTGATGTTTCATAATGAAGACACATTTTTATTTTTGGTGATTTCATATAGATTGAGTTATATGCGTAGTTTACAATGTTATGTTGATCTAATATGGCAGCCAATGGTTTGGGCATGTTTGTAAAGCATTAAGCATGTATGCAACACTTTGATTTCAGGGGAAACTTTACTTTAGACTTGGAAAGAGTGGAGTTGACCGGGGTGAGCTAATGGAGATAGACAGAAACACACTGGAAATTAAAGAAGTTGGTCGAATAGAAATACCTGGGGTTATGTTTTCTGATGGAGAAAACCTTGGTATTGTAACACCTACTAAAGATGTAAGAGTATATCCTATTTATTACTAAGAATTATTATGTATTTAATTGTTTTCTATCCTTTTATAAAAATACTTCCACCAACTTGTTTTCTTCTGATGAACATACAAGTGCAGATATTTGTCACCACAATTATTTTCCAATAAATTACTATTTACTGTTGATGTATTCATAATTTGAGCATTTCTGTTAAACCCCTATTTATTAAACATTTAATATATAAATATTTTCATAAACATTTAATTTTGTTGAGGTATTTTTATTGTTATACACTGTTAAGAAAAAAAATTCATGTTACTTGACTTAATTTGTGTTACAAAAAAACAAAGTTTGAGATAGTACCGGACAAGTAAAATTTTTACTGTCCTATCGACCTTGTATTGCATTTAAATTGTAATCAGGTATAAATTACCATCACAAACAAAATGTTTCAGGATGGATTTGTTGTGAGAACACTGAACACTGGTATGTCACCTCTCACATTTGTCAGTGAACTGCCATTGAAATTGGCTAGGAAATGTGTCATAGCTTTTGGAATGGCTGCATTTGATGAAGAAAGTTCATTACACAACTTGAACACTGGTGCTGAAGAAGAAGTGTCGACTATAATTTCTGGGAAAGAATTCTCATTAATCCGTACTATAAATGGAAAAGTAAGTTTTAAGATGATCACATTTATTTGATCTCTCATAATGGGCTTTATTTTTATTTTAAACTTTATACTTAATTTTTTTATGTATATAAGGGGTAGGTACTGGGTAGTGCATAAATATCTTTAAACAAAAGTACAAAGATTGAAACATATTTTTAGACTGAAGATGTATTAATATATTATAAGTTATAGAAAGTAGATATATAAGAATAGGGAATTAGACTCTTCTGAATCAAATTTAAGGGTTATTAATTTTAATGTCGAATGTGTAAGGTTATAAGAAGTCAACCTGTTAGTTAAGTAAGGGTATCATTTCAGCTTTAACTTTCAGATTACTTTTGATTTTTTTTCCTCTGTGTATAGGTCCTGTATAGTGGAAAAGGAACAAGCTTGGGTCTGAAACAGGGCGGTGGAGCAGGAGGCAAATTAACCAGCGGGCGTTGGTCAGAACTCATTGTGGCCAAAGCACCTAAAATCACTCAGATTGCTGCTGGACATGATGGACTTCATGCTGTTCTTGTAGCTGAAGATGGAAGTGTTTATTTTACTGGAACTGCCAGGAGAGGCGAAGACGGTGATCACAGTAAGGAAAAAATTAATTACATAAAAAAGTGTACTAAATAACATGTGGAAATAAGGGTAGGGATGCACAAATCAACATTTTTCCTTATTTAAAAAATTTTTTATATTTTTCAATAAGTTTTTATATTGCAAGAAGAAAATAACATTTTGCACTATTCTAATAGAAATTCCATGAAAATTTACCCCTTTCCCTCTACCCCATTTTCACCCTTTCCTATTTCAATGTTATTCATTTTTTGGCATTGGTAACTAAGCCTCATCCATGCAACCGAGCATTGCACATAACATCTATCTAGACCATAGCAAATTATTTATTATTTATTATTGCAGATAAAGTACGAAGACAACCCAAAGCTGTAAAACCAAAGAAGATAATAAAAGTGGAAGGCTACAACATCGTTTATGCGGCTTGCAACAATGGAACAACAGCTCTCGTGACCAAAGATGGCGAACTGCTAATGTTTGGAAAGGATACAACCCATTGCGAGTCAAGTACAGGTATAATTTTTTTTGTATAAAATATCCTGAGAGCGTATTTAATTCAAACAAACATTTAGTTAATTTTCTTATTTCCTTCTTCAGGATTGGTTACTGATCTGAAGAATGTCCACATCACCCAGGTGGCACTAGGCAAAGCCCATGCTGTGGTTGTTACGAACAAGGGCCATCTATATACATTTGGAATAAACAATAAGGCCCAGTGTGGAAGGGAGTTTACAGCACAAGTTAAAGAAAGTAATAAGCTAAATAGACGCATGAATTGTGGTCATTGAATGATAATTTTGTGTGAATGAAAATTTTAACATCTTGTTTTATCAGCTGTTGTCGCCATGGAAACCACTGTGGAAGAAGAGGGCGGTGAAGAGGAAGAAGTGGAATGGGAGGAAGGAATAATGTGTCCACCGGGAACTCACAAGTGGAAACAGGACCTTTGTATGGTGTGTACTGTCTGCAGAGAATGTACTGGCTACAGCATCAGTTGTCTGAGCAGCATGCGCCCTGATAGAATACCTGGACAGTATGTATTTTTTTACATTATTCTAATGGCCCAAGTATGAATAATAATGGCTTTGGAAGACAGAAGTGTTCAGTGGTATTTTTTATCCTGGAAATGAATTCAGTTTTTTACATTAATGTATAAATGCAAGTTTTAAAAACCAGTTCATATTATTAAATGGATGCCTAGTCATATTACTCTTATTAAAGAGAATAAAGTATATTGGCATTGAAATAAACATTAGATAAAATGTTATGATATGATGATAGAACTGGGCATTAGATATGTCTGTAATAAGTAAATATGAATATATATTTTCAGGCTTTGAATAACTTCATTTCATTATATTTTTCAAATATGTAAAATATTAAAATTTTCATTGTTTCAGGGAATGTGGATGTGGGGAAGGTGATTCAGGATGTGCACAATGTGGAGCTTGCCGCATTTGTGCGAGAGAAAATGTTGACAACTCTGAAATGGCGATACTGGGTCCAAGTGGGGCAAGTGACATAGCTGGAATGATGCGTTTGGATCTCATATTTGGAGGTGTGTATCAATTTTTATCTATTATTTATTTTAAAATATTATACTAATCAGTATATTAATATTTTAGTTTTTATTATATATTGTCCATACTAAAATGGGAGTTATTTGAACTTCTAATTTTTTAAGTAATAAATATAGAGCAAAAGATATTTTGTTATTTCAGTGTTTATATCAATCATTGTATATATCTTCAATTTGAGTAATTGCATATATTAATAGTATATGTATAGTATTAAAAATGTCTGTTCTCTGAGTGTTTAATTGCCTGATATTTTTAACTTATGCAGTTAAGCATATTTATAATGTTTTACAAAATGTTTAATGTATGTACTAATGAGATTATTTCAGTTTGGATAAGAATCAGGGGTATGCTTAATTGAAAAAGATCTTCTCTCAAATGGAAGGATGTTTATCAGTTTTCCAATTATCCTACTAAAAGTGTAATGTAACTTTCAGAAAAAATAAGTTATATAGTTTTTGTTTTATTTTTTTATTATTTTACTATTTAGTACACCTCACTTTTTTTCCAAATGAGTGTGGCAAGATATATTTTGGCGAGTATCGTGTGCTTTTTTTCAATTATTTTTAATTTGTTTTTGTTATATTTTACTTTTGCTCTTCACCTACAGTGATGGCATTTCACTCTTATTTTTCTTGTTTTTTATTTTCTACTGCTTTGTACATTTTGACTTTCATTTCAACTAATGATTTAATACTACACAAATTAAATAGAAAGAAGAGAATATTTGAATCTGGTTTATGTCTTCTCTTATGTGTCGGATTGTAGTAGTTTGCTTAATTTCTCTGTGGAAATAATATGTGTTGTATGAACTGATAAACGGAAAGCTGAAATTATTCAGTAGAGAGAAGACAAAACTCTTTATGCAGTTTGTGTACCAAATAAGGCTTGGTGTTTGAAAGTAGATGCTTAGCTTCTTTTTATGAGTTTAAAACAAAGAAGGTTTGGTAGCAAACGTTTTTCAGCTTCAAATGTAAATTAAATATATTATGTTGCAGGTTTTTACTCCAATGAAATACGTTCTGTTGTTGTATTCTCTTTTTATTGTGTGTAACTCTCTAGGGCGGGTACTGTTGGCAGGACGTCAGGGTGCCAGGCTGCAGGATCATCTTCAGTTGCGCCTGGAGGAGAGGAAGCAGAGACAAAGGGCTAAATTGAACGCGAAACATGCCGTTTTGAAGATCAAGAGCAGTTCGGGAAATCGAGTTCTGTCACCTCAGGCCAAATCTTTGTACACGTGTAAAACACCCAACTTGATTCCAGCATCACCTAATCATTTGGGTAAGTACTATTTTCAAATAACGTCTGGAGTCCTATTTTATCTGTGATTAGACTTGTTATAGCTTCTTTCCATCATGAGTAGCATTCAGTCATCGTTGCTAATGTAGTATCCTATTACTGATATAATAAACTGTTACTCTCAGTAATATATAAAGGAGGCAGCAAATCATTTAATTTTAAGATCAAACTATTAATAACCCCAACTTAATAATTTTTATTAACATAATATATTATCAAGCTAAGTTATAAAAATATTAATAATTATTGAACTGAAAGAGTATATTATAATAAAAACTCACAAATAATAACTTGGACTTTTCAATTTTATTAATTCAAAAATAAACAAATTATTTTCCTAGCAAAATTTCTGATTTTATTCAGTTGTTTGGGAAAATTATGACTAATGAATTTTTGTTGTAATATTTTTTTTTAGCTCCAGAAGCAGGTCATCCAGTTGCAAAAGAAGGAATTGGAAGTGATGTTGAGCGAGATGCAAGCCGAGTTACATCTTTGCCTCCTGCTCGAGTCTATCTTCCTACAGACAGCCCTGTCGTGCAGATCGCGTGCGGTTTACATCATACAGGTAGCGCTTTGGAATTATTATTCACTGTTGTGTTAATTTTTAATTACATTTTTGATGGAGGAACAATATCTCTTAGGCGGTGTAAGATTTGGTAATTTAATAAGTCAATTATTGATGAAGGTTAATTTCTGAATCTTGTTCCCCTAATAGAGGTGGTGGCCCAAGTGTCCATATTAATTAATACACATACACACACATATCATTTTTAAAATAAAATATTTTATCTATTGTTATGATGTAAAATTGAAGGGAGTTACTAATACTGCTGGTACTAGTTTTATTAGTACTATGCCATATGTTGTATGCATTTCATATAATTCACATTTTTTTAAAGAATATACACTCCAATTTTCTTAGCTTTGATAAGTAACAATGCTTACTGAAGATAACTTGTTATATTAGACAGTACCCACACTGGATACTGCAATTATATACAATTATTATCTTGTGAATGTTTAAACATGGCACACTGGTCAGATATTTATTACACAGATGTCAGTAATGATTTATTTACACTGTATTTTAGTTGTCCTGGTGCAAAATGGCGATGTCTATACTTTTGGAAGTAACAACTACGGTCAGCTGGGTGTCGGAGATGTCATGATAAGGGGGGGCCCTGTACTGGTGAAACTGCCTGTCGCAGCCACCCAAGTTGCTGCTGGCAGCAATCACACCGTCATCCTCACCAGCAAGGGACAAGTCTACACTTTTGGCAGCTATCAGGTATGTCTGGGAATTCCTTTTCCAATCAAGTTTAGGGTTCAGTGAAAAACTCTAGAGAATAAGAGATTTATCTCACCTGAATTTAACTAAGAGTACATAATCGCCAGTAAAACAAAAATCCTTAGATTACTATTCCAATAAAACAGATGGGCTTATTCTAGTTAAATGTTGTCAAATACATCTCTGTACATACCTTTCTTACCACAGTGAAAGTGCAGTTTACCTTATCATCATTAGGGCAACTTTGAATTTAAAATAAATAAGTAACATTTAAGAAATTAAGTGTCATTATAAGTATATTATAAATGAAATTTAATATATTTAGTTTTAATCGAATTTAAATCTAAAATAAAAAAATTAAGTGGTTTTTTTATTTATTTTTGATAATTTGTTTCATATGGAGCATTATATTATTAATATTTGTACATTATTTTATTTTTTATAATTTCAATAAATGTTAGCTGTGAATATATTAGCAGATGCTTTTTGTTGTGTGTGTATATAAGTCAATCTGTCACAAAAAAATATAATAACTTTAAAAATCATCCTATCATCCAAGGGACTTAAGAAAAAGTATTTCAAATGTCAGAGAATATTTCTCATTTTTTTTTATTTTATGCCCAAATTGTTTTTGGTAAATTTAATTAGGTAGTTATTGTGAAATATATAACTGGAAATATTTTAACACATATTGTTTGTAGTTATTTTGCTGAATAACCATGAAACCTACATGATCATATTTTCCTGTACTGACCTGATTTTATTTTTTTCCCTGTTGCCTGTGTCATGTTGAAATTTGCGTTATGCATGCAAAACCCCTTATTCGGCCGCTTATTTTTTTGAACAGAAAAATCAGTTGGGCCGTGGCGTGGGCCAAGAAGGAGGCAGCGGGAGCAAGCAGGACAGAGGTGAAGGTGTCGCCAGCGGAAGTGGGAGTGGAGGGAGTGGCGCAAGTGGTGGCAGGAGCCCGTGGCACAGTGTACCCAACCTGGTCGCCTGGGTTGGGCCCAGGCAGGGCCGTAGGGCGGTCTGGGTCGGGGCCTCCGCAGACCAGACCTACCTCAGGGCCGATGAAAGTCTTATTAACGCTCTCAGCTTGAATCACTCGACTATCATGGCCAACAAGAATTGCATAAGTGAGTCCATCAAATTATATTCAGTTCTGTTGAGTGTTCTGAAGGAGTTAAGCTTGTTTATATATCCGTTTAATTTGATCGAGAAAGTTTGTGACATACTTTTGGTAATAAAAACAGCTCTAGCATGAGAAGGGTAGAGATGTTTGGCCACAACTTATGTGGTTTAAATTGTGTATTCAAATATTCAGCGTAGAAATGCAAGTTAATATGTGGCATAATAAGTAACAGGTATATTCAATCTTTCCAATGCACACTGATAAAGTTAGAAACATTTTTTCAGTGCTCTTGCCTCGGCAATGTGATCAGGACAAGGCATTCAACTGTTTAGTTATCAACAAGAGGGATGGAAATTGTTGCAGTTTTAGTGACGGTGATCAAGTCAATTTCTCCAATTCACTGGCTTGCCTTGATCCTTTGTATAATGTTCTGTGGAGGTATGCTTTTCGGTTATGACTTTGAATTTGTTTAATCAAATGTGTCAATATGCCTCAACACTGTTCATTGAGCATTTAGGTCCAAACGACTTAAGTGTTACAGGTTATTAATAATTTTATCCTTTTTATTACATAGCCCATTTCGTCCAGTTGTCAAATTCATATGAGAATAGGTATAATATATTGTATGTATATTTACTTTTTGTATACATTTCAGGTGCAGCTATAATAAAATCTGCTGTTATAATGTAGTCGCGTCAGAAGCACATTTCGGATGGTGGTCAGTGCTGTGTGGTCAGTTGGCACTGCCTACAACTAATGGATGCACAGTGACAAGATCACAGGCTGCTCTGCACTTGTTGGCGGCTCTTGACACTCTCACAGCGACAAATGTGACTTTGCATCCGGGCTCTGAAGACAAGAGGACGCGCCAGTCTCACACCAAAGTGTACAGCAGGGAGGATTTCTCCACAATCGGCCGTTTTGAAAGTGAGTCCTTTGGTTCAACAAGACAGAAAATATATTAACTGTTGATTGGTAGAATGTATTTTCATGACTGTTTAATCTTATTAATATACTGCAGTATTATAAAAAGAAAATTGTTCTTATGAAAATATTGATTATCATAATTCATATGACTCTTTAAATTAAACATATACCTTGTTCTTTAAATATTTATGAAAGATGATAGAACATGAGTTCAGAGACGGATAATTGAATTATGTTAGTAGTGAAAGGACTATCATGAAGTTATTTTCTGAATACAGGTCTACTTCAATTGCAAATATGGCTTGGGAAATTACAAAGTATTTTGCAATTAATCCAAACATATTAGATCTTTTATTTGTAAATATCCACACTTGGAACTGCATTAAAACTCTTGATCTAGGTACAGAAAGGGAAATATTTGAGCAGAATAATTTATTTAAAACTGATAAGCTGAAACTATTCTAACTTGAGGTATTTGGATGCAGTAACTGTACCCAGATATTTGTAGCTAGATATTTGTATCTAGCTGCACTGAGCCAATGAGCCACTACTAGTTATTAAAATATATCTAGTTTGAATTATTTTATTTCCTGTCACAATGTACTTATAATCATTTTATTTATAATTTATTACTTTACAGGTCATGGTGGTGGTTGGGGATATTCTGGTCACTCTATAGAAGCCATTAGGTTCATGGCAGACACAGACATTCTTCTTGGGGGTTTCGGTCTTTTTGGAGGTAGAGGAGAATATACCGGAAAAATAAAGGTATTAACTCAGTTTTTAATACGTTATGCAAATATTATGGATTCTTAATATCTTGATTTTGAACTTAATATATTTATATTCGTTTGATACATTTTAATGTTTTTTTATTAGCTATTTGACATTGGTACTGAAGGGGGAGAACATGAAAGTGATGGTGAAATGCTTGCTGAAACTGATGAAATACCTTATGAGTGTGGGCCTAGGCAGAAGTATCCAATGCTTTTTGATGAACCAATAGCTTTACAAGTAATTTTTTAAAATTTTATTTATTAATTATTAGGTTCCTTATTATTATTTTGTCCTTTTCTTGTTCATAAGGCTGATTTTTAAGAGATTCCTTTGTGCTGTACTTAAAGAATTTCAGAAGATTGAAAAAAAATAGTTTTGTGAGATATCAGAAAATATCACTATTAATTCTATAAAGTAATTATTTGTTGTGCTTTTATAATATGTAGATAATATAATTTTATACATCTATTATTTTTAATATGCTTTCCTTGTTTTATAATTGTTTTCCAAATTGTTTATTTTATATACTTCAAAAATGTATTCCTACATTTGTTTTATTTTTTTAGTATATGTGGGCAAAAATTGAAGATTGGATAAATTTACATGTTTATATTATTTGAAAGTTAATTGTACTCGTTTATTAATTTTATTTCCAATGTTTTGTTTTATATCTGTAGGCAAACAGGTGGTATGTTGCTTGGGCTAGAGTGAGTGGGCCTTCTAGTGATTGTGGTTCAAGTGGTCAAGGAATGGTCACAACAGAAGACCAGTTAGTATTTATTAGTTTACCTTTTAATATATGTTATTATAAATAAGACATGCAAAGTATTGTATTTCTTTCTATTTCAGAGTCGTATTTTATTTCAAATCATCAAAGAAATCAAACAATGGTACAGATGTTAATGCTGGTCAGATTCCACAATTGTTGTACAGAGTAGTTACTCCTGAGAGTCAGACTCCAAACAGACAGGTTGACACTGCAGAGCCAGCTTGTATACTTTCTCGAGAATTTTCCAGGACCGTTTCAAGGGTGAATATTGTTTTTTCCAAGTATTTGTTTGAACATTAATTTAATTTATACTGATAATTATAATTACCAAATGTATAATATTATTTATGTGGTGGATTGGGGGTAGTTTTTATAACTTGTATCAATTAACTCATCTTTTGTGATTTCTCTCTCTTTGTTCCTCTGGGATTAGAAGGAACAACAAGTGTAACAAATATATAACAGTTCTTGATAGTAATAATTGTAATATAGCAATGGGTTTATTGTTACTCATTTATTTTTTTGCACTCAAAAAATATCCTGGATGATTGGTTAACCACTTATTTTTTATAATTCAATTTTTTCATTTCATCATGAAAAATCTTTGGATTTTGTTTTAAATTTGATTAGTAAATAAATATCAACTTTTAAGTACCACAGAATTCAGGACTCTATCTTTAAAAAATAAGTATTTTTATTGCATCTATCTAAAAAGAATTCCTGACATATATCTTGTATCTTCTTTGATACAATGTTATAATATCATTAGAAAAATCATATGTTTTTATATTTGTTGGTACAGAATGTACTGAAAGAAAATACAAATTCCTTAAAAATATTTATGATCTGATTTCAGGATGGGCTTCAGTCATTGCTTGCTTTACTCCAGTGGAGCTGGAATACTTTTAAAGTGGGTCTGGTTGATATGACCAATACCATGTATCACAGCTCAGATCAGTATGAATATCAAACAGCTTTCCATGAACAAGAGCGACTTGTCTATATTAGTAAAGCCTGCCTTAGACTACTTAGAATGTACACCAATGAGATTTATCCTAATCAAGGTGAGCAATATTTTATTTTCTATTATTCTTAGCGCAGTCAGTATACATTCAATCTTACTAATTGATGTATAAGTGTGACTCACTAGGATTGTTAATTTTTTCAGCTAATATTTATGGAATGATTTCAGTGTCTTGTAAGAAACAAGTCCCAGAATCAGTACTATTAGCAGAATGTGTAGGTGATATTAGGGCCTTACTGAGGCAAATTCTATCCGATACATCAACCAATCGACGTCCCAGACCAAAGGGTATATTAGGTTAGAAATTGTTTGATATATATATTTGTTGATATCACATTTATTATACTTTTTTTTATAGCATACCTAATTATTTCATTTCAAATTTTAGCAATCACTCCAAATAAAATGTTGGTTGAAGAGATAATGAATGAATGCCATACCACATTTGTTGATTGCTACCACGCTTTCTACCCTACTGCATATTTGAAGTGGACTGCTCTGTGTGATCTGTTGGCATTAATCAATAAAGTAAGTTATCTTGACCTTTTATTCTTTAGATTAAGAATTAAAAAATTAAGAATGAGCATGAAGCATAGCTCAATTGGCTGCTGAGGGCTTGTGTTGATCATGGCTAACAATGAGATATAGTTAGGTTCAGTCCACCCTGGATATCTGTAATTATGTGTGCACATAAATTATTTCCTTGAGGAGAATGTATTAGATATTTAAAATGCTCAAAATGCAGTGTTAATATGAGGTAAATTATGATTTATTATGTGTTTTCTTGGAAGTAAGTGAATTTTAAAGGGTGCATTTGATGAGTATAGATTGAGTATGGGATTTATTATGTCATGTATTTCAATACCATTTTTTGTTGTAGAATTATTGTACTTGTTTGAGTCTAAATTCACAGTTTTATAGTTTATATCAAGAAAATTTTTACACATAGAAATTTAAATTAATATTAATTATTTCTATAATTTTGATTAACAGCATTAATATTAGATTTATTCTTCACATACTTTATTTGAAATACATATTGTACTGTTTGTATTAGAATAAATTCACTTTATGACATTTACAGGACAAGTGTGGAGGTGTAGATCAGCTTCTCACAGCGATGCTTGCTTCTTTGAGATTGCCAACAGTGAGGCTCAGATCAACATTTCCGATTCTCAGCCCTAATACAGATGCTCCAGATTCTTTGAAGAAACAATTGTCTCCTTCAGACAATTCTGGGTTACCGATGATGCCCTGCATAGACACTCATCATTATCCAATATTGGTCGAACAGATGAGTTACAGAAGTCAGGTAATGTGTAATTTATGTGGGCATATGGTGACCTCCTCTTTCTGGCTTCACTTTTTGTCTCTCTCTTTCTATTGATGTATATAATATATATATATATATATATATATATATATATATATCAATCAATGTATCATTATTGATACATATTACATTTGGAAATAATTATCATCATTGACCAGTTAGCCATTGAAACTAATTTTATTCTAATAGCTTCCAGGAAGTTTAATTAACTTTTGCAATTTAAGCAATTTTGTAATACTTCAAAACAAAATTTAAAAACCACATGAAATATTAACTGTTCCTTATACATCTACAAATTTCAGTAATGTGTAACACATTTTTGCTTATTTTACATTATCAAGTGGTATTTAACACTTCATAAACCAAAAACCCTTAATGAATGTTGATGTGTATTTTGTTTTTAATTTTGGGTGTTTTTAGGTTGAAGGTGGTGGAGCTGGGAGCGGTTGGGTTTTGAGAGATGTCTTGGACAGGCTTTTGGACATTGTCACAGTTCCTGTCAAAGAAAATCTTTGCGATGATGATACTTCCTATAGTTGTCAACTAGTTTTAAATGCTAGCCATCTCTTGGCAAGAATTATAGCAGAACTTGCTTCTTATGCAAGTGGCATTAATGTGAGTAAGATAGATTTGTTTTTATTCTACCATGCATTTTTTTCTAAATTGGCAAATAATAGTTTATTTAATTTTCTTTTAGATATGAAAAATTTTATTTTATTTTTATTTTTTGTATTCTTTATTATAAAGTTTTGTTCCAGTAGGTTCAGCCAAATGAAAAATTTTAAGTGCATAATTTAAGAAGTTTCTTTTCGGCATATTCATTATTACGAATGTAATAATTGTTAGAACGCTTATCCTTGAGTAACATTTTGAATTTACTATAGGAGGACCTTGAAGGAGCATGTGGGAGAGTATTACATGTAACTCCTTCCCGATTCACAAGGACAAACCAGAGTCGGACATGGAATACAGGGAATGGTTCCCCAGATGCAATTTGTTTTTCAGTGGATAGGGCAGGAATTGTCATTGCTGGCGTTGGCGTTTATGGAGGAGTTGGAAGTTATGATTATGAACTAGAACTTCTCGATGATGTAATTGAACACATTTCATTCTAAATATCCTATTCAAATTTTCCATAGATTATTGCAAATAATACTGAATTTAAATATATTGAATTCTTGAATCAACAGAGCAATGCTGGTTATGACGCAACGCATACCCACAGATGGAATAGCCTTCAGTTAACCAGAGGTTCATTCGGACCTGATGATTGTTTAGCTGATGATATTGCCGAGATCAAGTTTGATTTCCCCGTATTCATTAAGGTACAGTCAGAATTCAGTTATTTCTTGTCAGACCTATCTTTGCATTGATAAAGGTACCATTTATCTATCAATGATAGATAGTTTTTTACTAAATTGTACTTTCAGTACTTAGTAAATGTTATTACATGTTGTTTACTTGTAGTCAGTAGTAAATGTTATTAGTTGTCATTTACTACTAGGCACATTTACTTAGTGGTAAATGATTTGTTATACAGCTCTATGGAATTTGACTAATACAGTTCATAAATGAGTGATGAAATGTCAAGATAATAATAAAATAATGTATTCTATAGGAAAATGTTAAGTACGCTATACGTTTGAGGAACCATGGAGGAAGGACCAGCAATGGTGATGGTGGTTTGAGTTCCGTCAAAGGTCCAGATGGTGTTACTTTCAATTTTTCAACTTGTTCATTGAGTTTTAATGGTACAACTCAAACTAGAGGGCAGATACCATACATCTTGTATTACAGGTATTAAGAAACTAATTTTTTTTTCATTTTGTATGAAATTATTTGATCCTAAAGCATTTTATTGTTTAATTTAGAAAAATGCTTTTTCATTGCTACTAGAAAATGTCACAACATAGTACGCTTTTATTTCAGTATATTTCTTTTGTTTTACTGAACAGTTAAACTAATTTTGTTTATTAATTATATTAATTTCTAAGTTCAGTGGAAAATATATATTCTATTATTCATTGTGTAATTTTCTTTCTAGATAAATAATTTGTATGTTTATTAATTGTTTAAATTTCTTCATATGATTAATTGTAATATTAATGTTATTTGTCAATGGTCTCTTTACCTAATATGGTTTGACTTACCTGCTGTTATCTTTAAAATGGAGCATAATCATTTCACTTTGATTATTCACTCAACACTAAACATTTATTCTTCTTCATTATTAACTAGTTTAGTAACTATATTCAACTAATTTATAACTACAATATATATTACTATGCTTACTTATCAGACTTAGTAGAGACTTTCAAAAGCACAGTTTACAAATGTTGGCAGGGATCAGTGAAAGCCAGTTTTCAAAATACTTTATTTTCTAAGTTTTGTTTTCTCCAAACCAGTATTTTTTCTACATGAGGTAAATATTATTGCAGTAATCCTCAGGATTCAGACACCCACTCGCAGAATAAAGGAGCTGTGGAATTACAAGCCAGGAGAATCACTTTGAATATGACAGCTGCAATTGTAAACAGGAGCAGCGACGTTTTGTCAATGGGTAGAGAAGTTGATATTATAAGAGCTTGCGAAGTTCTGAGCAGTTCATACTTAGTTAAAACGCTGCTGCCTCTTGTCGTGGCTCATATTAGCCCTCTGGCAACCTCTGATCCAAGGGTATGAATCTTTTTCATATATCTATCTTTTAATTTGTTTTATGTCCAGTATTCCTCTGTATCTTGATGTAATGCAATTCATACAATTATTGATTTCTCAGATAAGCTTGTAAAAAATTGAATCCTAGTAGTTTTACAGATGTATGTAATGCCATTTAAGGGTGTTGAAACAAGACATTTTTGTGCATTCACCATTAAAAAAATTATAATATTTTCTAAAATTGAAATATTTCCATTGTTTCATAGACTGTATAGTTTTTAAAAGTTTGAGGAGCAGATTTATGGATATTAGCCCCAGTATTGCCTTGGTTTTAAATATTGTATTATAATTCTAAAACTTTATTCATTTGATATTTGTTGTAATAACACTGAGATCTGTTTCTTCACACCGTGTATCTCCAGTACCTGAAAATTAAGATTCTTTTTAAAGTATTTAGTCATTAGGTTATAATTATTATCTATCTTCATATACTTAACTTGTTTCGAATATTCCTTGTGTTCAGAGTGCAGTACAAGTTTTGAGCTTGCTTCAAGAATTGTTGCCTCACGTCTCGGCTCTGAATCTCATGGAATATGAACTTCTACAGTCAGCCTGTTCTGAAGACAGCACGAGTGTTCATGAACCATCGCCAGTCACTACTTCAAACTACAGGGCTTGGGTTGAAAGTGAACATCCGTACAAGCCTGCTACTGTTTCAAATTACAAGTAATCTCTTTTCTTTTTATTTTACAGAAGCCAATCATAAGAATTTCAGTAAGGTATTTAACAAGTTAAAGGTTTTGTTACTATGAAAGTATAAAGGACATTGTATGAAATATACTACCAGTATAATATGCAATTATAATAGATTATATGAGTACATTAAAAAGCATAATTAAAAATGTTAAATCAATTGACTTAGAAAAAATACAGTATATTCTATGTGTCAATGTCATAAATTATAAGTAACAAACTAGTCCTTCAGGGAATTTTTTTAATATTATTGAAATATAATACTACCATGTTGTTTGCCTACTAATAGTTCAACTTTTTAAAATCTCTTTAAAATTATTTAGCCCAGTATATTATTACTTATATTAGCATGTTATTATATAATATTTCGATATGTTAATGTTTTAACTGATACATTATACAGGGGTGAAATTTCATTCTTCAGATAATACTCAGATATTAATTGTATTATTACAGGGTAATATTCCCGGAGAGTGTCCAGTGGATGACATTAGAATTTGCGCCAGAATGTGGTACTGCTCAGGCTGAGGATTCGTTGCAGCTGTACGTTCCCGCTCTGGTCATGCAGGATATTGGAATCGAGATGGACGAAACGCTCGAGGAGCCTTTGCCCTATTGGCCCGTGTTGCACAGGTTCAGCAACAATCCGTCGCAGTGGCCGCAATCCGCTGTTATACTGCCAGGTGAATTGTACTGCTAATTAAATAATTCGGTTTAATTAATAGAAATATGCAATAATAATACATCAAAATTAGATTCCTGGTAATAAAACGTGTTTATTATAGCATTTCTTCTACAAGTTTTAATGAGCCACCACCTTATTTATGGTGGGTTTGTCAATATAAATACAATTTTTTTATATCAATTTATCAATAGCATTCTGACATTTAAACATTTATTAGTTATTGGTTAGTTTGAATTTATAATGTTGAAAATATTGTTTTTCAAACAGTCAGAAAAAATTAAAAGGTATTTGGTTAGTGACGAGATACATAAATTGCATGGCAAATGAATGTAGCAAAAAACATTTAATTTTACTCCATTAATCTTCATAGTAATAATTCACTTTATTAAAAATATTTTTGACAGCATGGAAAAATGCAATCGGTTGATATTTTTTATACTGCTTCAATTTGCGTTCCTTTTATTTTTTTTTGAGAGTTCAAGCTCATTTATACATATAACAATTTTCTATTTTTGTTATAAGAGTTTCTTTTTGTTCATTTGTTGAACTAATGAGACAGATCACCTGACATGCATTAAAAATTAGTACAAATTAAAGGTGAATACTACAAATGGGTTTTGTAATAATGAATAATTTTATAACATAGTTATAAAAGCATATAACGTAGTTAGAAATAAAATTTCTAAATTAATTTTTTTTTGTAGGGAATGAAGTGATATTCTCCTTGGAAACAGCATCCGATTATGTGAAAGATGAGAAAGCCTGTTTTTATGGTTTTAAATGCCTTGTCACTGGATACGAATGGTACGTCGACATTTCAGATGGGTTGAAAATTCTTGAAACTGAACTGGCGTTTGTCGGAGGGATGTGTGCTGCATCTCTGATGAAGAAAGATCTAATACTGCCTGCAATCTCAGGTAAATTAATTAAAAACAAAGAACTAATTAAATGGGCACCAATTTTTTTTGTTTAAAGTGAGTAGAATAAATATATAAGTAATGGATAAGTATGTCCTGGATATAATGATATTTACAAGATATAGACCTGTAATTATCTTCCAATGTGGCAAATGAGTTACATTTTAATTATTTGAATGGAAAAAATTTCAAGTTTATTTATTCAGTCCTTACTTGCGCAATGTTGTACATGTGTGATTAAATTGTTGATGTGTGTGTGTTGTTGTTTTGTTTTTGGCTTTATTATATTTCAATTTAAGCTGTAGAAAGTCCCTCTGTAGAATTTATTATCTCTTTTCAACTTACAGTAGTTTTTTTGGAGCACTGCAAATGTTATTTATATATATTGAACATTTTTAGGGGATGAAATTGAAGAGGATATGGAAACTGTTGAAGAATTGGCGCAACAAGTATATTCGAAACATTCTTCATTGCTTGGGAAAGGATTTGCCCTCGCAAGCCCGCTGACAATCAACCAGGCTTTGGATGGGACTCTGCCATACAGGTTAGTCACTTTGTCATAAAATTATAATCTGCATGTACCAGAGAGTATACTAGTAGTGTTGTCTGTGTTGTGATCACTGTTATCTATTACCCATTAGTTTCCCCAGGTTGATATTTTTTATTGATGTTAAGTCCTTTGCTTATTTTATATTCACATATACAAACTACATTTAAAAATCACATATATGAATTATATATTAAATCTGAAGATCATAGCAATATGCAATTCTTTAGTTATTTCTAATGTGACAAGAAAGTTAATTATAATATCATATTGATTTATTCAGGCAGGGAATAATTAATGATTCAACCACATTTTCAGAAATCCATTTATTTTTGGTTCTTTATTACATCCCATTAAATATACATAAATACAAATGTGATAAGCTTAGTCTATTTTGAAAAACAAATTAACCACCAATATTTAGCTGTTTTATTTGTGAAAGTGGTAATTTTGCAGATAATTTGTATGTTCAGTATTTTATTTGAATTATCTTAATCCCTTAATCACATTAGGGTTGACTCTTATTATTATTCTTAGACTATATATTTTATTAATAAATAATGATAATAGTATACAGTGAATTGAAAATTAAAGAGTAAAATCCTCCTAGTTTCTAATATGATAGTCTTCAATTGGGATAATCGTTACCTAATTATGCTGAATTGTGAAAGCACCATATATCCAATTGTAGTTCAATGTGTGATTATTTTATATAGAAATAGTTTAAGGCATACCTAAAGTAAATATTTTGAAATGCTACAGCCGTTATAATTTACTTAGCAAATAATTATCAGGTACTAAAACTGTGAACAAATCTATTTCTAAAAATATGCCCGCAACATATACACCTAATGACTATAAGTTTTTAATTTAAAGTTTGGGGGGGTAGTATATTTTACAAGCTCAACTTTTATTTTTTATTTTTAAAATGGTGTTACAAGATGAAATAATACTGCTAAATCTTTGAATTTATTCTTTGGTGAATGTTGTGTTAGATAATATAATTACAAATTTTTCTCCGAAATAAGTACTTAGTTTTATAAATAATGAATAGCTCTTATAAGCTTTTTACCCCTTCACAATAATTATTTCAAAATTTTCCAAATTATGATAAATTAAGTGACATGAAATGGTCCCTCTAGTGCACTAATTAACACAACATGCACAATACTTTATGATGAATACATGGATTGATATGTGAATTTTCACTTATATGACTAAAAAAAATAAGAATTTTATAATAAGCTTATAAAAGGGGTTCTATTGATGTTAAATGAATCAAGCTTTCTTTTAAAATATTTTTTATTACTTAGATATATATTTAAAAAATTAAATGTTACGATATAGCAGTATTCACACCATTTATGATTATTTTATAACATTATTTGGTACGTAATATATTTTGTTTAATATTATTATTGCGGTATATATTTTACATTATTTTTAACACAACATTCGAAGCCTTTTAAAAGTCTTATGACTGTACATTACCACAGTTAGAATTTGTCTATTGGGCATTCTTATATTTTATATCTAATTATTCTGACTTCATTAAGTAGTTTAACTGGTATTAGGTCTGTACATATTGTTTTTCTACCCCTGTAGAAATTCTTTTTTTCTCCTACATTTTTGTGATAGTCCCATTTTTATATGACACAGCGCAGCTCGTATTTTGCCCAGTAAGGCCATTATTTGTGCTTAATATGCAGCTTCGAACACATTTTCACCGGTATCTCACCGAAGAGGAGTCTCAAACTTACAACAAAAACTCACAACCTTATTTATTATCTTCCGTCTTTATCGTCGTGTCATTACCCGATGGTTTTTCCAAGTAAGGCACAGAATGTCCGTCATTGCAGCGCCCCCTTTTTTTTTAAAAAAAGAAAGATTAATAAAAGTAACATTTCTTGAGATCAAATTGTTAGCATAATACCGACATATCACTGTTTCGGACACTCCCTGAACGGTATTTATTTTTTGGTTAACACGCGGAGGGGTACTCAGTCCGGCGAATTGACGAATTCGTTTCTGATAGGTTCCGGTACGAATTCGGTGATGGGTTCTACTCTTTCGACGATAACGTGGAGTTCGGTCTCGCGATAGGTTTTCCCATCCGGGACAATCATTACGTGGTTGCTACCGCTGGAACAGATCGAATTCCTGTTGTAGTTACTGTCGGTGGGCACGTCGATGTACCGGCTCAGAATCCGCCGCTTGCAGAAAAAGTAGACTACAACGCCTATACCGATGCTGAGGACCAACCCTCCCACAACCACCCCGACTATTATGAATATCATCGATTCGCCGGGTGTACAATGCTTACTTTCATATTCCGCCACCGAGAATTCTCGTTTGCCCTTTTGGCACCGCATCAATTTCCCGACGTCCTTCGGTCCCGGAGGTCCCGTGTATCGGACCAGCCTGGTCGTCCAGGACGCCGCCTCCGTACAGGAGCACTGGCGTTTTATCACTATGCTGTCGAGGATTAGGTAGAAGCTGGAAGTGTTGAAGGTGAGGGCTCCGTCGGCGAATTCTACCAGCGTGTTGTTGTCGAACACGAGTTGCTGTTTACCGAAGGTCGAACGGAAGCGGGGATTCACCGAGATGTCGGAGAAAGGGGATGTGCCGAGGCGGATGAAAATGTTATTGTTTATGAAGACGGGGCCGTTGGTGCTAACCTGGAAGGCGCCCTGGTCAATCGAATCGACCAGGCAGCGGTCAATCCTGAAGTTGGTCGGAGACAGGATCCTGAACGCCTGCGAGTTCAGGACGCGGATCTTGACCCCACTCAGCCTGAGCTCGGTGCGCACCGTCACGTCGCTTATCGAATACCTCGACAGGTCTCCAATACTACCTCCGACTATCCCGAAATTGTCTACCGTGAACTTTTTAAATGCTCCCTGTTCGATGTTTTCGATAACGCAGTTTTCCAGGTGTATGTTCCGCGAGTCGGCCAGGTTGGAGAAGGAGAAAGAACGCATCGTCTGTACTCTGGCATTTTTTATATATATTCCTCCCAGTTGACCGCTGAAGGCGTAACTCGGTATATAGGTCATAGTGGTGTTCTCGATGGTGACGTTGATGCTCTCCTGCTGGTAGACGTCCATGTACTGGGTAGTGCCCCACTTGAGCCCGTACCCCTGTAGTTCTAGCCGCCCGATGTTGTACAGTCTTACCGACCTCAGAGCCGTCAGATTCCCGATCGCTCCGGACTTAATTGTCACGTTGTGACAATTCCCTATTTCGATTATGCTTGTGAAAGGCTGTAGGTTTTCCTTACAGAGCACTATAGCCTGAAACATTTCAGAGACGAAATTTTATTAAATGTCTTCGACGATTGTGAATAAACCCGCGTATTCGTCGGGTCGACCCAGCTTTCGAAAGGAAAGTTTAGCTAGGAATTAATTTCTGTTTGTGTCATTTAAATTAAATCGTAAAATACAGAGTGTAAGAGAAAATGTGTTCGGAAATTGATAAGATAACACGGATAACGCTTGGCGAAAAATAAACTTTTTGTATTAGATCGTTCGGATGAATCACAGCTAATTAATTGAGCGGCGTTCTCATTTACATTAAATTATACTATATAAACAAATTTCGTGACGATATACTATAGCATATTGATTGAACAAATAATTGAACGCTACTTCCTTGAAACTATATTTAAGTATCTTTAAGTGGAAGGGTGAAGTACGTTTAGAATATGAGTTTTCCCAAAAAATAGCTTTACGAATAATTTATTGTAATTTACTTACGTGCATCTGTTTCAGTAGATGTAATAAAACGGCGGGACATGTAATAAAACGCGATTAGAATGTTATCGCATGAACTTCAGTGGATATTGGCCATTATTGTGAATTGCTTCGAAATGGGTTTGTTATGTGCGAATTCTGTAAAGAAATTTGAGGCCTAGAAGGTTTTTTGCGCTAGTCAGACTTAGGATCTAGAGATTAGGGCCGCAGACATTCATTCACCAGTTCGTTAAAGCGCCAGTAATTCATCTTTAGTGAAATATCTTTCAGTTCTCTCCGGACCTATTTCACCGAAAATCAATATTCGCGGTTGTTCCTTCTCTGCTCGTGCCAAGACGGTAATCATGTTTATTTAGCATCTTTTTCATGCATTTATATAAGTATACGCATGTATACAGTTGATTTTCCTAGACACCCAAAAATACATATAAGTCCGGTGAAATACTAAAAATGATTCTAATTATTATTAATAACTAATATCGTTTTAGTTATATCATATTTAGGATAATATGATTTAATTTTCATTAGTGAACAAAATGTCAGAAATCAATATGCTCGTGCAAAATGTCAGTGGTAAACCCGACAGTGTAATCGTTATGTTTAAGTCAGATATAAAGGCAATGGGGGTGTATGGATTTACACTAGTAGCTTGGAAATCCGCGTATATATAATCGAGGAAACTGTAGTTTTATTTAACATCAGGAATAGATTAACTGATTATGACGTTTGTGGTTTTCCCAAAATTATAATCGATTTATCCATATTGCGGCGATGAAATTTGGCTCCTCGAGTCAAGTGGCCGGTCTGGCCGAAGGAAGTATTTCTGAATGTCTGCAATGCTTCTAGATTGGTTTTATTAGACAAAGCAGTTTTACAAGTTCATTTTTGCTGTTTGGAGGTCGTCAAAGTAAACCGGACGATCCGTAAAGAGTATACAAAACCAGTCCCTTGAACCGTTTGTCGGCCTGCCTAGCCGCCTAGAAGTTGTGCTCTGTTATAAAGAAAAGAAAAAGGAAAGGTAGTGGCGGGACAATTAAATGGCCCAGATTCTGTGCCTTTTGGCCTTTCTTCTTTTTTTATCGCCTGTCTGCACTTGAGCTTAGTTTCTGGATCGCGTCCCATTTCACGCTCCAACCCCCCACCCCATCCCCTTTCGTCACACTTCGTCTTACGCGAGACCGGTTTCGGCGCCTCACCGTCTTCAGTAGCGCTCCGACAGCAGATTCTAGTGAGGCCGGAGTGCGGGTATCCTAACCGCATCGGTAGTTGGAAACAGAAATTATCGCAAGAAGGAGTACTGATACAAATGTTACTTTCTTAGAAAAGCCCAAACATTTTTATTATTAATTATTATTCTCAGCAATTTAATTCCCGGATCTCTATTAAAAAAGAACTAAGCTTTAACAGTAAACCTGTCCTTTCTAAAATAATTGATATTCCAATAAACATTATGGTATACTTCAGCAGTATGTCACAAAGAGTGGGCTGACGATTATTATGATTATACATATATGTGTGTGTGTGTGTGTGTGTGTGTGTGTGTATATATATATATATATATATATATATATATATATATATATATATATATATATATATAAGCCTTTAGTGAAGGCCACAGAATTGTATTCGCATTGTGTGGTAACAGTGAAAACCTTATAAAGCAACTCTTAAATATACAAAGTACAAAAGGAGCGTGTGTCAAATACTTTTGGTGAAATGCCTCTGGGATTTCAATACGTGACTGTAGACCACAAACTATATAAACGGAGAACGTTTAGTGTCTTCACTGTATTAAACAAATTCTGCTGTTGTGTACAGTAGAATCCATTTTTAACTTTTTTTTATTTGATTATAGTGCTTTTTATTAGAAACTGGTATAAAGAGATATATTTTTACTGATAAGTTATAGGAATTATATTGTTTCTCTTAAGTCTTCATCCGAAAAAACGATAATATTTCCGCGAAATCCAAACTTTCAATTCTGTCTATTTGTTCACAGTAAAATTACGCCAATTAAATACAAAGAGTCTCAAAAAAAGTTCTCCCGCGCTTGAAGTTTCATTTGTTTTTATCCTTTTTGTATTTTAAGAAAAAATGAGGGAAAACTTTTTCAATTAAACTCGACAGTTGGAGAGAAAAGGTTTGTTCTTTTGCCTGTTGCCGAAGACTTACTAATTTCTCATTTTGGCCCTCGGGACCATGCAGTGTGCAGCGAACCATTCACTTCAGTTTTTATCGAAGATTTTATGCTCCTTTTAAAATATAAAATTGAAAATAGAGCGTTGAAGTATAAGCACTTGAAATTACTTTCCTTACAATTGGAATACGATTCCGCGTTCATTCACCCTGGAATAACTGGATTTTGTCTACAACTAACTAGTAGTTCGCTATTTTTATGGAATTTAAGTACGAATTAAAGGGATAATCATGAGCTTTAATGTTTTTCTTACACTTATAACTAGTCCTTAAAGGTAGTTTAAGGTGCTGTTGCAAAGTTTTGAAGTTATAGCCTAGAGAATTTGCTTGCCGGGATAGCAGTCATAGAATAATAAGGCAATTGGAAGATTCATCAGTGGGGATCGAATCCTAGAAAGAAAATCGCGAGGATGTATTCATCGTAAAAAATTGAATAGGGCTAGTTTTTGTACCTTAAAAACAGGAAAAAGTAGGGTTTTAGTACAATTTCTATTAGAAAGAAGAAAAAAAAATTGGATCAGTTTCTTGAAAATCTTCTTGTCGAACCGTAAATTCTGTTGGCAATCTCGAGGGTTTTCGCTGTCATATCAATACTAAAAAAGCCCGTCTACCGAAATCCGATTGATAACTTGTCGATTAAAAAGTTTTACGACGATTATAGAAAATGCGCAATAATAAAGTGCGAACGGGTTTATTCGCAAAGGCGTATTCGGAATCGAAGGGGACGACACTGATCTCGACCTTGGGCCAACAACCTGTATGCAACCTGCTTTCCCTTGAACTTAACAAAACATAACTACTCCAACTTAAATTAGGGCATTTGCTGCATTTTCTAGCAAGCTAATGCCAATATATATATATATATATATATATATATATATATATATATATATATATATAATGTATCAAATCAGTCATTAGCCATTGCGGAGTGTGCATGCACACGGAGGACGGATGCAATAATAATAATAACGAGCGGCCCGAAGGTCAGGAATCGCTCCGTGCTTTTACTGTGTAAACAGCGATCGGACCAAGGAAGGAATAGAGGAAACAACTGCGCTACTTAACCCGATTAAATTGCGGTGTGTAGTCCGTGGTTTGGACTCGCATAATCCAAATACAGCGGGCTTTTAATTCCGTCAGAAAGCAAACGGAATGGAATGAAATTCGTAGTTCTTTGTCAATTCAACATTATGTGATCGATTCTTAAAACCGACTGTTCGATTCCCGCGGGTGTTTATGTTATGTGTTTGACCAAGTCATGTTAGATGAAGTTTGGTCCGCGCTGGCTGTTTAAAACCTGAGAACGGGCTGGTACAAATACGGAGTTGATATTCAATTATGTCCAGAGCGGTGTGGGTAAGCGGCGCGTACTGTGTGATACTGTGATCGATGGCCGGCGTATGCGACCGTCCGATCGAAGCGTTTTCTGCTATTCCGTCTGTAGGCGAGAAACGCTAATCTGTTATATTACCAATGCCGCTTTTTGACGGTGTCCAAGTGCGTGTGTGTACTACGGCCGCCATGATTAATGGCCCGGTTCGTCCGCCCGTGACGCAACTCCCCGTCCCGATGATATAACGCGGGACCGTAATGCGAGCCGCATCAACGCCAAAATTGAGTTCGCTATCTCCTGAAATGGGATCGGCTGTCGACGCGCCTGTTAAACTGCCTTTCTGTCAAACCGACATGTTTCGCTCAATTACAATTTTTTCTTTTTTTGCGGTCAATTTACGATCGGCGCTAAAAATAGGGGTGGGGGTCAGCTGTAGCCAGAAGTGCACGCTATCCGTGCCCCCCTAGCCGCCTTCTTATCAGGTTACAGCCAATCGACTTAACCTTGCACTCATAGTGCTGAACGCTCCCGACGCTCTTGTAACCGCTCGCTGGAACAACCGCCGGGACTTGACGGGACTTGTGCGCTTAACACTGAACGAAAGTCGAATTTGATTAGGAAGACAATGTGTTACGTTTGCTTTCATCGAATAAGAGGGACCTGCTTCCATCATTATAGTAGTATTATTCTTCTTTGCTAGAATATTATAACGAGAATAATGGCCCTCCATTGTTACCACCTTTCACACGATTATAAATTTGTTATTATATGACTACTGTAGAGTTCTCGACGCTGGGGGCCCCTCAAATAAAATAAGACGTTGAATATAAAATATATAAAGATAAATACACTTAAAGAGTTGTGAAAATGAATTTCAGTCGGTATTTAGATACTGTATATTTTCTTGTAGCATTAATTCGTGGAAGGAGTTATGCGAGCTACTTTGAGAACGTAATTAAACGGCAAGAGGGCGGAATTGAAAATGGACTCCTTCCTGTTTATTGCCGGCTGTTGTGAATGAACCGACTTCTCGGCCCGTGGGCCGCGTCCGTACTACGCGGTCCCGGAGTTCCTTATTTCCTGGACTCCCTCCGTATTCATTTGTCCCGCGTTTCTGCTTGGCAGGAGGCGTTGAACCTCACGACCACTCGGTAGGCGGGCACGTCTCGAATCCCGTAGGGTCGGTTTGACCTCCTCAACCTCCGCTGTTCACGGCCAACATCCCGGCGCCTTGACGCCAATGTCGGCGTAGTGTTCTATCCTGCTAGGTGAACTGGACCCGGGGAATATTATTTCCCAATCGGGGAAGCTCTTTGTTCCATCGGGGCCTGTTTCGATTCCCCCCCATCTTTTTTTCCAGCGATCTCTGGACAACGCGAACGCCTCCACGTAGCTGGACACGGAGGGTGCTTTGGTACGAAATAAGAAACGTTATTCTAGCGAAGACTCGCGGGGAGAAAGAATAAGTCTCGAAGCAGAACTGAGAGCAAAACTTCCAAAAGTGCCAAGGAGAAAAGAAATGAGCTAATGAAGTTTTTCTTTGAGATTATCGAGACCGGAAGGGTGATGAAAGTCCGAGTGGGATTCGTAAGTGAAGTTCCACTGGATTAATATTAAATTGTGTTTATTGCAACAATATATTGCAATAATATAAACATTTTTATACTGAAAAATGAAATCCCATTTCTTCCCACAGCGGAACGCCTCGTTTTGAGAGGTGGTGGTGTTGAATGAGGGCTCTCGAAGGAGGGGGATTTTCGCCATCTGTTTAGAAGCGCAAATCATTTCTTTTTTTGTGCCTTTCGACTAGCGGCTTCCTCTTTACGCGGCGTAAAAGGAAAAAACGGCGAGCCTCGCTAGGAGGAAAGGGAGCAGCTGCACGCTGGATTGAACACCGATTCGCGGAGAAATAATTTATTATTAATTAGACGATTAGGACAGCGAGAGAGAGGACCGTTTTATCGGCGGTTTACACAGCGGTAAAAGGGAAAATTAAAACCACAGAGGTTTTGTCTGAGGTATACATTCGAGGCTGCGATACGTCCGGTCTAGTGGAAATTCGGCCCCAACGCGTACCGGTTTATTGACACAGTAAACAGGGATCGGGTAGAACTGGAGGATTTCTTCAGAGTATTCTCTCGCAGTTACAAAAAATACATACTCTTGTTTTTAATATGACCAGAATTTATATTAAACTAACAGGTTAGCCTACAGGTTGTATTGGCTTGGCGTCCTATGTATTGAAAAACTAGTTACATATTTTGAGTATATAATTGGATCAAATTGCATTATTTCACGTAGCTTTAAGTATTAATCTAGCATTATTTTGGGTTTAATTCTGAACGTCGAGACATTCAGAGGGACAGTATTCTGAAACGTCGAACACATTTGTGTAGCCTCAGTATGAGATGCGAGGCCAACACAATCTGTGTGCAAAGTGTAAAAATTCAGTATTGAAATAGCGTTACATGTTCCACAGGAAGAAATAGTACTAGTCTTGAGAACCGGGGGCCTAGTCCGAGTGTTTTGGCGGATGTTTAAAAGTCCCGCCGTATTTATTTTGTCTTTATTGAAAATTTTATTGAACCAGAGCGTCGAGAAAGCGAAATTCAGGATATTATGATTTAGTTTGATGATAAGCTTTCCCGAACGAAGCGTTGGTCTCCTTTTCTGAACAATAAATACAGGCAGTGACGGGAAGATTGGAGGAAATGATTCTGTGCGCAAATGGGTCTTGTTTCCTGTTAGATTTTCCCACGTAAACTGAAAAACTGGTAGTAAACTGAAAAACTACCTGTAGTCCGTTCAATTTCGGACGAATAATAGTAAGGAATACGAGGAACGTAAGACCGTACGGTTGTGAAATTTGAAGAGTTCAGTTCAGCCTGTGTACTACGTATTACAGGAATAGATGAAATTTTCTAATTGTCTTTCTTACGTATCCCAAATACGGGAAACAGCTGTTAGTGGGGCTTTTCCGTAGTTCAAGAAAAGTATCGGTGCAGGCTAGGGGTTGAATCTCTAGCTCGAGATGCTGGTTTATCTTTTTATTCACATTTGATCTATTTCTTGGGTATTATAATATTAGTATTGATTCTCCTATCATAGTTGGTTCATTCAAATATGGAGTTTCTGAACTGGTTCAGATACAACGCCGTTTATGAATAAGTTGTATCGACTTCATATTTCTTGTTTTTCCCCCATATTAACTTTCCTGTGCCATTTCCTTTTGATGACGGATTCTCTTCACTTAATCTGCTTGTGCGTCATATACTTTATTATATTGATCATTCCCGCTTATCTGGTCAACAATTCGATAAAACTAAATTAGCCAGTTGACACAACAAACATCGTCGAATTACTTATTAGTAATCATACTTGCTATCTAGTAGGTTTATAATTAATACGTGTCACTTCCACGAAATAGGCCTAACCTTTGTGCATATGTGGAATTATCTCACCGGCCTAAACGATGAGCTTAAACTGTCGTAGTGTGATGGCAGTATGGCCTCCGCTAAGATGTTCGACATTTATCTTCAGTGCGGTGTCCACTCGCTCGTTTTGCATTCGGACCAAAATTTGAACGAATTTACAAGTGTATCCGGTTAATAAAACATGTTCAGTAATAAAAGCACGAAAAGAAATCGGCTGGAGGGAAGTCGGAAAACTCGTTAATATCTCCCGAAAAAATTCAACAGGAGCTTATCCCTTAGTTGATTGAATTTTTCAGAATTCACGGCCGAAATAAACCGAAAATAGGCCGGGTTTAAAAAACGAAGAAAACACTCCAACTAACAAATGCCGTTCTGGAGGAGCCATATTTCTTCTTGTCCTGTAGAGGTCCCTACTCTTAAATCACGTTGAGAAACTTTCGTTAGGAAAACTCCAGCAGAACAATTTTCGGTAAGTACCTTGTTAAAACGACTACTTCTTCTTGTTTCCCCATTTCTTTGTGACCCGCGTAATGCCGGAGTTACGCTGAGGGTAATTCTATCGTTTATCAGGCGAAAGGGCGTAGCCCTTGTTCAGTTCTGCGAATTGTCTTTGTTTGTCTTCATACCCGCTCTCGATATCGGACACTCAAGGGATTTTGAATAGAGCCGGTGTAAGATCAAACACTTAAGGTACTGCATATCTACTTCTTCTGATATCTTATTAATAAGTCTGGCTTTAGAGGTTAACTATCTCAGCTTTGCGGCGTTTAAGCTCTTCATTAGTTTTGACCAAAAGCGTTTTATAAGCGTTTGTACTTCCTTTCGCGCACATTTGCGCTCACTGAACAGTCAGTTCAATTTGGCAACGCAAATCCTGCTATCCTGTTATTTATTATCCGACGTTTCAATACCGAAACGAAGCGCCGACCTTGGCGATTATTTGATAATAAATATGTAGGACGTTTCCTTGTCTGAACTGCAGTAGAATAAGTGCAAAGTTCTAAAATAACGCTTAATTATGTTTCAGTCACCAGTTTTTCATTCGACGACAAGCAAATATTTACTGGCCAGTTCACAAATCTATTCTTTCTTTATTTCCGAAAATGATAAAACTTCGATCAATTGCACCGTTGAAAATGTGCCGGTTTAGCTTAGTTCACGGTATTTTTGGAAAGAGACGGCAGGAAGTGGTATAATTTAAATTACGAGGTTACATGCTTATGATTGATGACCAAAATTGCCGTCGAGGCGTCGACGTGTTGTGCGTTATCGGATGTTTTCTGATAATAATCCCCCAAACACTTGAAATGTGGGCAACACTCCGCCACCCACTTCTTGCACACGCCTCCCCACCTTCAGCCCAATTCACTTTTGCATTTCATTAGTTGGGGATGTTGTAAATAAAATTATAGGGAACGAAATATTTTCTTATTATACGCTGCGTACGATTCGATCATAATTTCTCCGAGATAATAATCAAATTAATTACGTCCGTTTAGATTCGTTCAATCTTCCATCGAGCGTTTTAATATTATTGCGAATTCAAATTTGCGATTGAATGAAAATTTGAATTAAAAATTCTATTTGTAGCTGATACAGAAAAAGGGCTGGCCGACATTAGAAAATATTTATTTTTTAATTAATCCTAAGTGTAGCTCAAGTACAACTAGAGCATTAGAAAATATTGTGTCATCACTATCGTAAAGGAGCATTCAGATAGTCTACACTCTTATTGTATCTCCGGATATTACAGAAGGGATAACTATACGCCATCGTATATGTAAGAGATGAAGGATCTAAAGAGTGATGATATTCCATAGGTGGTATGATCATGGGATATGTCAACCCTCGTTTTACGGAGCTTCAAATAAAGGAAAAGACGGCGGTATTTATGGTCGCATAATGATAATCCCAGTGGTGAGGGTTGAATTCAGATTCAGATTCCGCCCGCTCGAATATTTCGGCAGTCGTCCAGGACTTAAACCCCGTACGTTCCAATATCCAGTTCCTTTGCCGCAACCCAGTGGGTCGCATGTGGGCTGGGAGTTAACCCAGAAACCTAGGGATATTGACCAGAGGGGTGTACAGTGTGGAGAGTTTCGTGATGGTGAGGGGGGGGTAGGTTTTAGGGGTACGAGTTGGGCCCCAATTCCTTCCTGTTCGGGGAGTCCCCAGGGATCCGGGGGTGGTACCGGCGGGGACCCACTTTTCTGCGTGTTCCGCATCCCGGTTATTTACGAGGGGGAGGGGTCTGCCGCTTAATATTTTTAATAATTTACACTCCTTCTAGCTCCCTTTTTTTTGTGCTACCGTTGTACTTTTTTATATGGGCTGTAACGCGGTACTTCCTGGCGAGTCGATGGTATGCAAAATTGCCGGTCTTTTTCTCTACCTTTCGGTACCGAAAGCCTGCGGGCGACTTAAGAATTGTAATTTAATGTAAATCGACATTACTTTCCGTTCGCAAAAAGTCGAATAGTAATCTATTGTTCATAGTTGCCTCATACAGCGCATCGACGGCTTGGAGGTTTACCGCAAAATGTTACAAAACGTATCAGAAATAAAGAAAATATTTTGAATTCCGGTACTGAACATAATAAGTCTCCTTATCTACTCTTCACTTAACAGGAGTTACATAACGCAATTGAGTGCAGTAATAACGTTGCAATAGGTATGGTTCACATTGTGTGGCCCATAAATGGGTCGTCCCGCGGTTTATTTGTTCACCTGTCAGGGTGTCAGACGATACTTTATTTCTCCTTTCGGTTTCCCTCTTACTATAAATACAGCAGATGAAATCGGCTTTAGTGAACTCCGTAAAATGAAAACGTCCCAGCCCAGAAACCATTCTTTTAAAAAAAAGAAGACATCATCCTTTAACTGAAATAACTGTACGTATATTTGTCTCTTTCCCTTTCGAGCGGGTACTTAAATAGAACCTTGTGGTCCCAAATGAAATTCTCGTCTTGTATTCTCTTAAAACAAGAAGCAGTCGAATCCTCTGGGGGTAATTTTGTCGGTATAATATTTTTACAGATTTTATAATATAAATAATAGCTATTAAAATGCCATTTATAATTCAGGATATGTTACAGGGAAAATGTCCTAACCTAAACCTATATTATGCGACGCACAATAGATTACTTCTTCCTTGAAGTTTACCGCTCGTGTTTTAAAAGAACTTCACATAACAAACTGCCTTTTGTTGCATTAGTTGTAACTAACGTATCTATTACATATATTTTTCTCACATTTATGTAGACCGCAAGTAGATCGCATCCATGCGATGTGCGGCTTAAAATAGTACGGCCGATTCTATTTTAGTACACATTTTCGATTCGTATTTTCTTTGAAATCTGAGTTTGTTTTGTGGAACCTCGTAACGATATTTCACAACGCGGAGCGGAATGAGTTAAAGTTATGAGTATTTGTCTGTCACGGCTCTTATCTTTTGATTGGTACCGACCGTAGCGCCTCTTTATAGGAGGCGTGTACCAGCGGATAGCTTTTAGTCCCGTGAATCATCCTCAATTAAAACATGTCAGTTATACCGTCTTCTATGTCCTTATAGAAATTTCAAAACTTTATTTTAAAATATCGGTGTCAGAGTTGCCAGAAATTCTATTTATTGGACAAATGAGCCACAGAATAAAAAAAAGAAGGAGAATATTTGTTTATCGGGTCTCCGTTATCTTTAGAATTGACGTCGATCTATCTTTTCGTATCTTTTTACGATTGTCCGGTTTAAACGAACCACTTTCTAAACATTTGAGGACAATGCCTTAAAAGAGGCGTCTCCTCCCAGTCCTATACCTTGATTATCAATTAACAATAATCCTCCTGTTTATATTCTAGAATATAAACCGGGTCGTAAATAAAATGGGATTTTAATAGTCTTAACGAATAGTGCAGTGCAAGGACTGTTTCGCGAGGCAATGTACAACCCAAGTAAGCATTAAAAGGGTCCAAAGCGTATTTCAAACTTCATTATATTTCCTGCCAAATATCAAGGTGTAATGAATGTAGAAATATAAATTTCCTATTATGTTGTAAAATGTTTAAGCTATATTTAATAATACTTAAGAGCTTTGGTCATAAATTTCTAATATAACCATTACTTGTGCAATACATTTTGTTATTTGTTAATAGTCCATGTAACATGTTTACCGTTAAATTGTTTCTTATATATACCCGAGGGTGATTTGCCCACTACGGTTAAATATTATAAAACACTTGTAGAACCGCTCGTACAATTTCAGGTTTTGTTTTCACCACGTTCAATATCCGTTACTCATTTGATTAAGGTATTTATTTATTTATTTTAACGTATTTATTTAGTGTTCGGTTTTCCTCCCTGGAGTATTGGTGTTCCACGCCTTTGTGTATGAATGAACACCGTAATCTGAATGTTAATATTTATTTAACTTCCGGCTCCGCTTCCGCGAACCAATCTCCCGATAGCCGCCGTCCAAATGAATTGAATCGTGCTGAACCGAATGTTTGTCCGAGTCCCCCTTTTCCCTCCCCCACATCCGACAATTGTACTAAATATGTCGTCCTCTGTCAGTTGGTTAGCGGACAGATAATGCATCGATTTTTTTTAATTAGAGCCCGTCCTATATTCGAAGGGCAAACGGGCATCGGGCGCTGAATTAGTGATCGGGCGTTGGTAATTATCCGTGTTTCGCGGACGCCCGAGTTAACTCCTTCTCGCGGGTGGTAATTGTTTCTTTGAGTTCTTTTTTTAATGGTGGTGTCTCAGCCGTAGAAATTAAACTTTCTTGACTGAAGTCAATAGACAGGGACAACTTCAGACAAAAGGCATTTATGAGAGATCGAATATTTCCGTTCAAACTTCTTTTTCTCAATTCTAGTTGAACCCGTAATGTGCCTTATTATTTGATCTATCCTCCCTCATTTATCTATCACCTTAATTCATTTAGTCATATTTTTTATTATAGCAAAGCACCCTATTCTTGTCCCTTGGGGATCGTACGGCTAGTTTAGCTGAATATTTCGTCACACCATTTTACTTCAAGAAAATTCCCAGTATTAAACCCTCAGGAACCGTGCGGTTTCATTTCTGGTCTTCATTTATCGTATTATGAGGCGTGCTTGGAAAACTCCGTACAGTGTTTAGCTGTGCTAAAAGCTGTTTTGTAGTTGATGTACCCACTTAGATGTTACACATCGCAGACCTGCGAAATTTGTTCTCAGTCTGTCTGAAACCGAAACACAGATTTGGCTCTCCTACTTGTTTGTATTCAGCGGTAGTGTAGTATCTTACTTCGTGAAAATACAACCCCATTCGCCCCGCATCGTGGCGGACTGACTTTCGCGTTGGCGACTATTGGCCGGCGTTTTGTGTTTATTTTAAGAGCCCGCGATATTACGTCATTTGCGGCCAACGGGAGCTCCCCCTCCACAAAAGAAGGCTTTCATAAACTAAAGAGTATTTTCACATTCTCGATGAATAAATGTTCGTTTTGAACTAACCGACAGGCATGAACCTCATTCGGCCGGTGGCGAATATTTAAAATTTCGGCATTTATTTATTGGAATCAGTGTAACGCACCACTCTAGGCTATAAAAATTAGCAAGAGAAAGAAACAACAATCCTACAGTAATGAACATTTGTGGCATAATTCTAATTTTGTTACTTTTTGCACCGGCAACACAACTTATTGGAGCAATTTTCGGAAATAATTTTCCTTTCTAATACACGATATAGTAATGTGAAAGTTATATATAAATTTGGAAAAAATGAGGTACTATGTCAACGAATTACCATCGCGGATATTGGTTATGCAAAATCCCTTCGATAGCCTTAAAAGGAAATTTTAATGGTTCTTATATTAATATCAGACCTGATTGGTTTGCATTCAATTTGATATGTATGTCGAAGGGCTTTATACCGGATTTTCAGTGTGTAAGGTGAAATCCGTTTGGAGCCACTTACGCCACTTTTTAACAATTAATGGACGGTTTTTATTATTAATACCCTTAGTTAATTCTGATCTTTTTTCTTTTTTTATGTTTTCCCGGAATTAAGGTTTTTAGTTTTAAAGATGAAGCCTTTGACAAAAGGCCGTTAATGAATCCCCCCAGGGCTAGATTCCTTTGGGTCTTTATTAGCTTGGAAACAATGACTGGGTTCGAGAAGGAGAGCCCTCCACTCCTGTGTTCTTGGGTTGCGGTTCGTGTACTCGGCATATTCAAAGACCGGTCTTTATTATTACCGCGTTCAGCGATCAGAATTATTAAATTTCGGTTTAAAGTTATTTCGCGATTCAATAAAACGATTAAATGAACCGAATATATTCAACGAACGTGTATAATGGGAAAATATGTAAAAGTAACGATCACGCAGTTTATGGGCAGGACCCCTTTCGGTCTATAATACGTTGAAAAAACAGCGTAGGTTGAAGTATGGTTAGGGACACCATAAAATAAATAGGATTTTTTCCCCCTTGGAAATTTGCCGTTGGAAGCGGCCCTTTGAATGGAATTGTCCATTCAAAATAATGGAGTCGTGCTCTTTAATAGAAGTGTTGTCACTCTGCCAATAGAGGGGTCCGCTCTCGTGTCTGCATTAAATAGACTGAAAAATTGTGATCGAACCTCAGCCTTGAAAAATGCGCAATAATTTTCCTGTCGTTATACCGTTTTAAAACGATTAAAATGCAGGCTAACATTGTATTGTTGCCACTTTTGAAATGTGTTCCATTCTTGCTTCAGTCACCCCGTTTTACTGAAACGTTCAGTTGATTTTCACCGTTTCCTTCTAGACGTCTAAATAGCGCCAAATTTACTTAAATATAATTAAACTACTTGCATTGTATTAGCATTGTTTGCAGTATGATTTTTAGCTTCCTTCCACTAGAAAACATTCGTTTTCTCAACCATCTATTTCATGAATATCTTGGATAAAAATTGATCAATCGAATTACAGGATATGTACCTATAATGTTCCTTTCTAAAATCAACTGACAATTGTGATTTTCTGTTCAATTTGTTCTCAATTTGGATTTGAATAATGATTTAATATTTAATTCATATTTTTCATACTACGGACACTCGCCACTCGATAAATCTGATTAAATTGGAGTGCGTTTTATCAATTACGGACGAGTCTACGTTGTTTTCCAAATAAAAAGCTTCGGAATTCATGTTCTAATTATTTTTCTCGCTTCACCAGTGAACTGGAACATACAAATCAGACAGTTAATATTATAGTCGATATCCAGAAACGTTCGCCACCCTGGGAACCGTAAAGAAAAAATGTATTTTATTAAATAATACTTTATATTTTTATCTTAAAAAATTGTATTAATATTAAAAACATTTCGTAAATAACGAAGAAATTGTTCATGAATTCGGGGCTTGGGAGTACCTAAGGAGATACGATGAGATATTATGAGAGTATAAGTCTATATAATTTAAAGTCTGGTTTAGATGGTCCAAAGTTTGAGAATTATTCGAGAGATGCGGGCATTCTTGTTGTTGGGAGTTAACAAGTTTAACCGTGGCCGTGTAAAGGACCGAAATTGAGCGGTGAGGCGGCGGGTTAAGGGTAAGGGTCGTGCCGGGATGCACCGCCCCCGCCTCCCTTCGAATCCGGGAAGGATGCACACAGTATCAACAAACAAGAGCTCTATAATTAGGCGGCTTTAGCTGTTGTCCGCCTCTCTTTAAGCTGGCTCTCGTACCCGCGGGCTAATGTCCGTCGGATATTTTCTTTTTTTTTCGAGTGCCCATTAAATTTTCAACGGGAAAATTCTATCTTTCTTTTTGTTTAGGGTGTAGGGGAATAGTGTAATTGGCCAAAAAGTTTCTGTGTAGTCGTGCCGCAGGAACAGTCCAGCGTTTCACTTTACAGAGGAATTTATCTGAGACGGAACAGAGAGGTAGTCAGAATTTATTCGAGATGTTAAAATGAAGTCATGTATTTTTAATAAATGACTGTCTGTAGCTCGTGCAGTTGCGTTAGTATGGCATAATTTTAGGTGCTCGGTTTTTCAAATAATGAATTTCATACCGCTTACAATAATTAGAACAGTTAGGAATTAATCTGCCTACGAACTCGCTATACGCAGTATTTTGTGTAGTCGATTTCCAATGTCATCACTTTTATGTTCCCGGATTAGACTTCTGATGTTGTTTACGGAATAAACGGCAGCGTAAAGCTATTTAATATGATACTGCTTGCATTTTACTAAATTAATTTTCAAAACTGCCATTTAATAATTATTGCTTATCGACACTAGTTCTGTGGGACCAATTCATCGTCCGTACCACGGTATGCCCCCAAGGAAGGCTGGCCAATGAAGGAGTGTCGTAACAATTCTAGGTGCCGGTAGAATATCCTTTCCCCCTTTGGTTCTAATTGGTTTAATCGGGGTTTGTTTGGAGGCCGCTTGAGGAGTTCCGGCTCTTCATTCTATTTCTCTGTCTCTCTCTCTCTTTCTTCCCCGTTCCCTCTAAATGTCTCTTCTCTCTCCCGGTATTATCCCGGCTCGGTGGTGCCGCTGAACAAACAAGTCTCCGCTATCCCCGCGGTGTTTTTTCTTCTCGAGTGTCTTTTCTCTCGTTCCTTTTTTTCCGGCCTCTCGCCTCTATTCCCTCGGAGGCCTGAGATAACAGAAATACCAACCGGCCCGGATATGATTGTCGGATTGACATAATTTTTTTTTCTCCTATTATCCTAATTAACTATGTCTGTGTTGATACAACCCTGGAAGTACTAACAGATTTAAAAGTAAACGTGTTATATTTTATATATCACCCGGGATAATTTATCTATAGCATATTTCATTTTCCTTTCTATTCCTCCCGGGGTCGGTTAGTTATTACGATAGACTCGGGCTTACAGTTGCAGCTTGCCGTTAGCACCGGGATGCTAACGATGTAAAGTATGACTAACAGATACTAATCCAATAGTACGGACGATGGCCAGAGACTGAAACCGGTCCGGACCCATAGCTAACGAGCGAGAGACAGATTGTCCCCCCGTACTATTTTAAACTAGTGTACATAATCTTTATTTTGAGGGGAGATCGTAAAGGAGTAAGGAGGAACTCTACCAGTGTATCCTACAATCTCCCTTTCTAGTTTTGGAGACTTATAGGATATTTATAACTGGCATTAGGCCAGCACTGGCGTATAACGGTTGAAGTGAGAATTTCACCTTAACTAGACATAACCTCAGTGTAGTAATTAATATAAAATATAGGTATTATTACAGTTTATTTGATGAAAATATTGCGTTTTCTACTTTGTTGAATTTTCGCGATAGGAGTTTATTTCGGGCATCATTAAAACTGCCGACGTTCGGGAATATTTTAAGCGCTAGTTTAATTAGTTTAATTGGTCTCGAAGCCCCACCGAAGCCTATCGGTTAACTCGCATAACCGAAGCTTCGTATTAACGATGATCACATTTCATCCTTCGTACATAACTCACTCTCGGTCCCTATTTTAAACAGATGCGCTTTTCCCACAGAGCCGTTGGGGGCTACGCCACGCGAAAGGAATGCGGTCGACAATGAACCTCAGCCCGACATATTTATGCCGATAGAAAACCCCTTTTTTCCTCGCTCCCAATAAATATTCAATTTGCCAACTTTTTTGGGGTAGAGTTGGTTGGAAGGGGGGCGGGGGCGGTTGAGTTTCGCTTTATAGGCCTATTTTTTGTTCCCCCCTTTGTTCGTACTTCGGGTCGAGTTTCCGGTTGAAACGAAGGGTACCGGCCGGTATATATCTTAATGGCTATTTAATTGGTCCGTTCGTTATCGGAGAGGGGGCAAAGCGCTCGCCCCGGGCCTAATTGAAAACTCTAACAAAGGTAGAGATTCATTTTTCTGCCTTTTACTCTCCCGTACCGGCTCCTTCCTTTCATATTTTTTATCGTCTTATAATGGACTTTTAGATGTCGTGTTTAAACTGGAAACACTTAAGCGGGGACGCTCCCGGTCCCCGAGATAAAGAAGAAAACGTTTACACAGATCTTCCTCTTGAATAATAAATAAATCCATCAGCTACAGTCAAGGTGCCGCCGTCTAATTTTAATCGGCAGGATTATAATCGGATAATTTATCCGAGCGAAAATTTTTAATTGAATTATCAGACAAATCGCCGCATTTTTATAACTGCTCAATCCATATTCTGTTGGAATGAGTAATGTTTTCCGGTAGACGGTTGCGGCGGGGGCTATTTCATCATAAGTAAATCGTTAACAGCTGAAATCTGTTGACTCGCTGATTTTAATTAACCTTCATTCGTTTCAAATTCAAATTCGGAATTAAAAAATGATCTGTTCTTTCGACAAACACCCACAACGGAGGGGCACTTATCAAAAACTTGAAAATTTTCTTTTGGTCATTTTCTCCTCTTTAAAGTTCGACTTGAATCGTTTACCGGAATAATGTTTTGTACATTTTTATCGTTCTTATTTCCACGCGTTATTTTATTTTAGCTGCAGGTACTGCTTACAGCGGTGTTTTATTGTTCGGTTGTCTGCGATATAAATTCATGAATCAAAAAATTCCCGAGCGAATACGGTATAAGAGGGGGGTCATGGGGCGCAGAGGAATGTGTTATGCATGCTACTACCGCTGGGTAGGACGCCGCCGGCAAAAGGGACCGGCCTTCAGGCTCCGTGCCCTATTTTTTTTCGCCCCCTCTTAAAAGGCCGTACTCGGTAATTGCATTTGAATAAACAATTCGGCCGGCGGTCCAATTCGGATAGGGCGCGAGGACCCGGGACCCGCCCGGCTTCATTTCCTTTGTTTGTTTTCCTTTTTTGCGTAACTCCCCGCCAGTTAATTTCCTTAATGAGACCCAAAGTCGGCGTTGTTTATGCCCCGTGTTGGGGTCTAAATTTGTTGGACGAGATGGCTGGAAATTTGGCCGGCACGTTTGTCCCCCGGCAGCCGGGTTTGTCTGAAGCGGTTTTCCTACTTTATAAGTTTAAATATGTACCCCCACCCACATTTTTCATAGCAACTATGCCGAATACTTCCTTAATCATATATCTAAGATTTAAATACAATAAAACAATAATTATAATTATAAACAAATATAATACACGCTATTATTTCTAGTGCATTGTTTCATGATTGTCTTACGCTACGACAAAACATTTACAATCAGACGGTAGTTTGCTTTTCCAGCCCGGCCCATAAGTTATAATTATATTGTATGGATTATTTTTATTTTCAACAGTATCAAAATATCCGCGGATTCGTATTCAAGACGGAATCGTATACGATTTGGGTTTCGGGGAAAGAAAGGGGTGGTAAATTGGGGAAGACAAAAGATAATGAATGTGCAATGGACGCCCCCCTTAACCGCCTCACGGTGCTAATGGCTGCTCGACTCATGCATAATTCAACCCTTCCGGCAACTAACGCCCCGCGACCCGGACCTGTCACATCAATGTTTTTTTTTTCGCGTCCCAATCCGCCTCGACCGATACGTATCAAAGGATATCGATTATCATCTCGGTAGCCCAGAAATCGGAACCGACCCGGCGATCGAAAGCGCGGACATTATTTATGAGCCGGCCCCGCGGAAACACGAAAGCCGCGGATTAACTCCGGTAAACAGAGTACGGTTGACCCACATTGACCGCGGCCGTCTTATTTATTTATTGAATCGCGTCGTCTGTAATACATTTCGAGTTCGTATGCACTCGCTGTTCGACTTCAAAAACAAAGCTCTGAAAAATATTCTCGCATCAACCCAAGTTTATATTTGTTAGCAGAAATATAAATTTAGCGGAATTCAATGGCCGGTCGGATCGAAAGTATTTTCCCAGACAAAAATATACCGAGCATTTATGAGAGTAGCTGCTGACAATTGCCGTGGACAAAGCTATCAGCATCTAAACAACTTGACGACTACACTCATTTAACGCTAATCAAAAATGGAATTGTAGGACCAGCGAACGTGAAGTAAATCAATCACAAATAAATTAGTGAGTTATATTTACGCAGTGCCAATGTCACATCTTGTGATTGTACCTCAGTCACCTAAGCGTTTTCCCCACCAAAGTCGACAGAACCCCCAACTAAGACATATAATCTCATTTGATTACCCTAACAAATCTTAATTCGAGCTTCTGCCTCCAATCGCCAGTTTTATGTTCTTTAGTTGTATTCTCGTGTTCTGCCGAACGGAGAGAGGAAAATCTCGGTCTATCAAGACGGAGTGATTCCCATTGACAAGTAATGTAGTAGAGGAAATGAACTGATTGGGTGGGCGGTGTCTTCCTTTTTGATTTTATTTTTTCGAGTGAAACAAGGTTGGTCATTAGGCCGTGTGCCGTTCCTAGTGTTTGAGGTGACTCGGCGCTATGTAAACATCCCGCGGGGACTCCAACGACCAGGCGCAGACACTTGAGAAAATCGAAACGTCCGCCCTGTCCAGTTTTTAAAAATTCGATAGTTCTACCCTCGCTGATATAGCTGAGCGACGTAAATCGAAGAGAAATCGGAAGGCTAATTTATTGTTTAGTTGTTCATTAGGAAATTAATTATTGTAACATGCTTATCATATGTTATCAAGGGATTACAATTTTTTTAATTCGAAGGAAATCTGAATAAAATACCGGACATTTTCCACTTCATGAAATGTGCGAAGTAACTCTCGGCGCACTGATTTATTGCACCTTCACTTAACGGACGAAAGTTGTCAAAAGTGAAACAGCCGAAGTTTCTTAACTTTGTGGAGCAGTTAAGATATTTTTTATAATTTCTTACCAAAAGTGTCGTTTTATCTTGAAACCGTTTCCAGCGCTACTTTTTATCTGGCTTCATTGTTTAATTCAACGAAGTTAGCTATAATTAAAACAAGCCTCTCAGATAAACTGTGGAAGTGTTCCACATTCACTTGATTATATGAGCGGAGTGGTATTGCCGTTGCTATTTATTGTAAAACCAATTGCTCTCTAGAATGTGTGTACATGATTATACGGTTTTTAAGAAGACAGTATAAGCAATTATTATTTTTTGTAATCAGTATTGACAGTTTTGCAATAGAATGGTCAGTACAGGAAATATCATATATATATATATATATATATATATATATATATATATATATATTAGTAACCCACGTTCTTTTTAAACGCAGAGTTGAAATGGAGCTGTTATTTGTTGGTTCGTATCGGTAAACGTGAGGCGTGGGTATTGCGCCTTCTGGCTGTGGGGGACGTCACAACCGTTGTCTCCAAATGTTGACTTTTTCAAATTGATAAACATTCGTCTCTTGCACGCATCTCTTCTTTCCATTTTCTTTTTTTTTAGAATTCCAAATATAGTTACGACAGTGTTCAGTGCACAAAATTACTTTCAAAACAGTTCAGCGCGATTTACTTAGTCAGCGCTTTAATAAGTGAGATCACGACTTGGGCTTAGAAACACTTTAATAGAGTGCAATGTCTCAAAAATAGCTCGCAACGTGAAGAAAAACACCGAACGTTGTGCGTCATTTTATAACACGCTAAACATAGCAGAACCACGTTTATTCCATTAAATTATATGGTGTAAATTGGCAGCTCTCTACTGGAACAGGGGATGAGGGGAAAATAAATAAGTAAATTTTCGTCGAGACCTTCTCGAATGGACATAAAAGTACGCACGTGCGTGTGATTTGGTTCCTCGTTTGTTTGGTCTCGGCCTTAGACCGTGTTGTCTCACCCATACGTAATATTGTAAAACGCAGACGAAAATCCGACGCGAGAAAAGAAGATATTTTCATTTAGTCTTTCACAGGAACACGGGTGGAAAATTTGTATTGGGACTTGAGGAGGATTTTAAAATTTAACAAAAATTTGGCTTCTGAAATTTGAATAGAGCACTTCTTGGCTGAGTGTGAACAAGACCTTCGGTTTTAACCTCCCGGAGGTTTCAGAAAGTTGGGTGGGTAGTAACTCCCACCGTTCGGCCCAGATTTTATCAACCCCGACAACGTCTAATATATTGTTTCACTAATCAGTTTATTACTAAGTGCCAATTAAGAATTGTACTCTATTTCACTTTGATCGACCCCACTTCTGTTTCCAGTCAACTATCCGTGCTTGGATTTTATTTAGGCAGGTCAGTCGGTCAGTATTGTCAGTATTTATCGGTGGACGATTTCTTCGATATTACCGGAGCGGAACCGGTTCCTTTCCTCCCAATCAACCTAGCACGGGGACAACAGAGGCGTGTACTGTATGGGTCCAACGACCCCCTTCGATCCCAGTTGAGTTTAAGTTTGCCGCGACAAGTTTGCGAAGCTCCCTGTAAGCCCCGATTCTTTCGCCCAGATAGCTGTCGAGACCTTCTATTGAACTGCGCTAATCTGTTGAATTTTTCTTTGAAATTTCGAATCAGAATTTCGCTTCACCGCCGTGAATACACAATATATATACTTCGCAGCAATTGATTCCTCTATCGGGTGATACCTTCCCTATAATAAGCTTTTAAAATTTGAAATACTCATACATGTGTGAGCCGTACATATGTTTACCTACCATAAAGGTGCATTCACGTAAAAAAAATCCTCACAATTTACAACGTACCCGTATAAACAGGAGAAAGTATGAATTCGCCCGAAAAATGCTCAGGTGGATGAGGGGGATTTTTTCATCTTCGACGCTCCCACCGAGTTGCACCTTTGTACCTTTCGGTGGAGGCACCCTCGTCAGCAGGTTGATGGGGACGACTAATGGGAATTGTGAACGGTGGCCGACCCTCCTAAAAGCAGGTAGAAATTTCCCACCTACTTTTCGGGTCCTTGGGTTCCGAATAGCGTCAGCGGGCTCGCGGATGTTTTTATTTGGCGTTGGAGCAAAGACCATCCATCTCGAGATGCATTCTTCTTTGACCTTGCCGTTCCGTTTTCTTTCATCCATTATTTCTCCAACACACACACACACACACACACGGACACGGACAATTTTATTTACGAGCTCTCGACCCCTTTTCGAACCCGGCGTATTTATGGCGGTACCTTTATTCTATTTGTGTCGGGGTAACTTTTATGTTCGGGATATATTCCAGTTTTTAAATTCGAACCGAGATAATTCGGCGAAATATTTCTCTCCTTTTCCGAAATTGATGGCTCGTTTCTGCGCCTTTTGAGTTTAAGACCGGAGGCAAATGTTGAACTGAATTCATATTTGAGGAAAAACCTGCATAGCAGAATATTCGAATATGATGTGAATATTGAAATATGGCACCGGGTTTGTAAAAATAGCAATTTATTTGCCATGATAATGTCTTCATTCTTATGAATCGAACAACATTCTCCTACGATAATTTAATATATGAGGTCCGTGGACGTCAATCGTTTCAATTGCAAAAAAATGTGAACAGTAATGTAAAGAAGATAATTCTGAATTACAAAAAACGGAACTACGAACAAAATTTGTAATACTGAATCGCAATAAGTCTATATAAGACTATAAAAATGCGCATTTAAACTGTTTAAAACATTAACATCGGTATCTTATACATTGTTCTCGTATTGAAATATATCAGTGACATACAAAAGTTTTAGCTTTAAATACTATTTCTCAATGAATTCACTTCAGATAATTACGATATATGCATAAATCAACTTGTTCATATTTCTCCAAGTTAAGCTGCCAACGACGGGATATTAGGGGGTCGATATTTTGCGATCTGACCGGGCGTAGCGAACTCTTCATCAATTCTGATCGATGTGTGATTGATACTCTTCGCACTCTGAAATTCAGTTAATATATTGGCGACGTCACTCGCCGCCTATTCTGCCGAATAGGGTGTACGTTGAAAAGTGTTATGTTCCGACACTTTTTATAAAGCTACCGCTACAAAGAGTTTGAAAATGTTTACGCCGTTCAGTCGATTTGCATATGTCGCCCCCGTGATCTTTCAGTTTATTCCGAGCCATTCATTTATTCTTTCTTTTCTTTTTATTTTACTTTTAAATGGCGCCGTTATCGTATGGCTAGGACAGCTCGTTTTCCCTTTTGACAGGAAATACATTAGGTTTTTCCTTCATATGTCGTCCAACATTCAGTGTTAAATTTTAAAGTACATGAGCTTAATTCAGTCATCAGATGTACATTGCATTTACGGTCCTTCAAAGATTTCTGTATTTATTGTACTCTTAGTATTGTTAAATGAATAGTTTTTGCGAAGTATAATAGAACTTGCAAAAGCAAGTGGGGCTGCATTTCAACTTAGAGTGCACCTTTAATTACCACTACCGTCATTTTGGTTACATAACTTGTTACGGCTGAAGCTATGAAAACAGTTTAAAACAACGTTCCTAGATACTGTACGATTGTAATTAACGCCGACGCCGCAGTCGGCGGAACAATGGGATTTTGTAGCGTGCTTCTACATGCAAATGCATTCGCAGTAATCGTAAAAACAATACATAAATGAATCATTAGACACGATGTATAGTCAGGTCACGACTTTCCTCAACCATTAATGTAACTTCGAAGGGTGGAAATGAATGCTCCAAAGAAAACTGTTCTGTTAACGCTGCGGGCTAATTGGTTAATAAATTAATAATAAACAAACCGACACCACACTTCTGTTCGCTTGTATAAAGTGCCCTACTATAAATCTTTGAATTAATTCAGTAAAGGGGGTCCTTTTGAAAAGATGTTTTGGGCTCATTGACCCTCGGTCGTGGCCCCAAGTGTCAAAAACGGCTCTTGTGAAGTGTGAAACTTTCAATTGCCCGTTTCCTCTGGCCGCGGCGTCACCGCCTCCGCTCTAATTCGGGCGTCGGACGTATCCGTTCGTACTTGTTTCTTTTTTTCCACTGTACCCCGTGCGGTCTTCAATTCGGGTGATTCGGATTAGATCGCCTCGTTAATAAAACTGTGAGCTGTTTGTGCGCTGCCAAGCCGAGCAGTCTGCGAAGGCCGGCCCCTTCGGCTCAGTATACGGCCTACGTACTCCTTCCGAGCTGGCACCTCGGTCCCACTCATCCTTCACCTTTAAGCCTCCGCATATTGGTTTCAAGTACTGCTTTATGATGTCGGAAATATATAGAAAGTGATTCTAAAGAATACTCATATCCCTGTTCAGTGGTTTTATCGTGTGTTTATTTCATGTGTTTATTTTTCGTCAACTGTTCGAGAACAACTAATAAAATGTATAGCTGTAACGACTTTGAAACTGTAAAATACAGTCAGCGATATTGATGTTAAAGTAGCACTAGTAACAAATATATCACGTGGCCACTTCCTTACGTTAAGAGGGAACGAATGCAATTCGTGAATGTCTTAATAACGCGATATGAAATGTACAAAAAACAAAAAATATGAAACGTAAAAAGCCCGGAGGGAAAGAATTAGCTAAAAATTGTAGGAGGCTCGATTTAAAATCCGTTAGCGTGATTTCTGACTTGACTTTCGGTCGGCAGTTCGCGTGTCCCGGAACATAATTGTGGGTCTCGAGATTAGCACCGTCGCCCTTTAACTATGGTCCGAAGTGGAAAAACCTCCTGCTGGGTGCACATTTTCCCCCACGGAATTCGGGATTCGACCCCAGGGCGGGGAAAAAATCTGCGTTTTTTCTCTGGCTCGTTCCGAGAAGTTGATGTATGCCCGCGGGCCGAAATTGGGTTCGAGAAAACCGTTCTGAAAATTTTCCCGAAAAAAAAGTGTATCGAAGGCGGTGTAGTGATTTATGAGGAGGTGTGGTGGCCTGTACTGGAATTGACCGCCAAGTTACTCTGTGCGAAACCTGTTTACACTGTGCAATGTCAACTCAAAACATGTGGAGAGCTTAACGGCTTTGAAACACTGCCCTTATGTTGGTTTTCCGAATTTCGTTCTTGTATCTATTAAATTCTCGTTATTGAAATTGAGACAGGCTTGCTAGTAGTATGCACATAACTGCATTTCCATGGTAACTGGAGTTTACTGTTTGTTCTGTAAGTCATTAAGTGTAATTTGTATTTTTGTTACAACCTCCTATTGTAAAAGTAGGCAATGTCTTGGATATTTTATATATAAATATTTCTTACAGTATTAAAAATGACAATAATAATATGGTTTAATTTAAATATATTGAGTTATTTCCCTATTTTTTTTTGTTTTTGACGTCTATCAGGACATGTGGACGTCGCAGAGAAATTTCCCCACCCATTTTACCCTTTTAATGATCCTATTTTGTTCGATTATTGGAGTTGTACAATTCTTATCAAATCATATTGTACAAATCTTATAGGATCACATCGTACGTGTTGCTTTACAGTCTTAAGTATGCGGGTTAGAGGTTAGCCTTTTACCTGTGTTCAGCCGAAAATAGCGAAGAATTTTCGCTGCGTGTATTTTAATTAAATTGGGAAATAAATGGGTGCACGGGGATCTTACACACTACGATGGTTGAATCATTATTATTTCAAGGGTCGATTGTTAGATTTAATCGGAGAAAGGGTAAATTTTCGTTGCAGCGCTCAGAATATATGTGGGGTTAATGCCGCGAGAAAAGTTCCCTTGGCGTTCGTACAATGCCTACGCTTGGGATTTCGGTGCTGAGCGGTCGATTTTCGACCGAAAGCTGACGCCGACATTTATCGTCGGATTGGTCTTGTGCTCGCGTGTCGACGCTTCCATCGCCCCGGCTGAAGGAGATTTATCGAAATTCTATTTCTGTAAAGGCGGGATAAATAGAATACGGCAGGGCTTCCTTCCTTCCGAAAGGAAATGTCTTGTTTTAGGCCACTGCCCGGGTAGGGCGGTTCAACTCGGTTCGGTCGCAAAATCATTTTAGAGCCTTACGACAGTACTGAAGTCTATACACCCGTTTACGCTTCTAATGAAAATCTATTGCTGACAGGTCGAGCATTAAGTGAACACTTGACGGGCCATTTTATCTTATCGAGTCGGTCAAAATGATATGTCTAATATCGATTGCAGTTTTTCGTTCCAAGCGTTCAATTGACGATAAACATCATTTATAGAAACCGAAAAATACATTTCAGTCTTTATTCTATAGTCCGTTGACGAACGCCCAGATAATAGACGCTTCGTGTATTTATTAAATCGCTGGAATTATACAGGCGGTTAAGATACGCTGAATCATAATTCCCAGCTCTGTATTCTGATATTTAAACTCCCCGCCCGATTTCATTACGCGGGCGGGTCGGAAATAATAGTCCGTGTGTTTAAAGGTAATGAATAATTGCCGGTTCACGTTTGTTCGCGCCGCACGTTTGTTCCAATACAATTTCGAGAAATTCGCCCCCATTAAACCCGTGTTCTGGATGAATTACGGGGCCGAGTGAACAGCCTAATGGTGGGGGCGTTTTAATGAAATTTAATAACCGGGGCTTTGAACCCCGGCTAACGCACTGGTCCGAATCGCGGATGAGTGTATTCCTACACTGTTATTGGCGATGGGCGCTACCAATTGATCTTTCGGGCGCATCGGTCAAAGCGAAACGGAAACAATTAGTCCGTCGGGATACGCCTAAGAACCGAACAGCACTTATAAGGAATCCGGTGATTATGTTCGACCAGTACATATCGTTCGCGACCAGTCAGGGATTGTCTGTAAATGTTGTTATTTCAGTATTGTTGAAATTAATTCTGATATTTTCCCGTCATGTTTTCCGCCATAATCTTGCATTAATACGTAGTTATGATTGGATTAGAATTGTGTACAGTCATTTTAATCGGGTGTTCTATGCAAGCGAACTGAATGCACGTTTTAATTGAATGCCGTATTCCCCCGCGGAGTTAATTTTAACATTCATTTTGTTAAACGTATTCTTATTTTAGAAGGACTAATATAGAATTCCAAATCTAATAGAGAAGGTGCAAATGGAGGTTTAATTGTCAGATCTGAGAGTAACTACAATTTTACATATTTATATAATATTTACAAAAATAATTTATTAATAACAGTTTCTTAGGCCCGCGCTGGCTTGGGACATTAACCCTGTCTCCTCGTCACTTCTCATTTGTCTGATGTAGGATTGGATAGGTCGCGACTTTTTCACATTCGCCAGTAGTTTTCCGTCATTACGAAAATGGCGTCGCGGCCACGCGTATGGGTCGGTACCGTCATATAAAACGCGTTGAGTCAAGGAATCGGAAATTTAAATAACCGGCAGGCGGTAGGTCGGAAAAATTTTGCTGATGGGCCGTTTGTCCTCTGGTTATTGGCGTATAAGCCACAAGACACGCAATTGGTCTCGATTAAATATTACTCCAGCTAGGGTATACTGTATTAATTTTAAAATGAAGCCGTGATATGTAAGGTGAAATTATTGAGCTTTGTTTGAAGCCATTGTTATGGTAATGGTTTCTAGGTACCAATATTATCCAAATATATCTTTTTTCTAGGGTATAATTTCCCACTGGTCTAGAGATTTTCTGTGGCGCAGATATTTCAATTCGGCCCTTATCGTTTGTTATTTTAAAAATTCGCCTTCCTTGGCTTTTTATGGACTCCGGTTTTATGCCCAGGTTCTGACCGTCAGGGATTTTGAAGTGAGTAGGGAAAGGGGGGCGGGGGCGGGTCGCCTGTGTTAAACGGCCCGCCATTCGCTTCGCGTCCGACAATAAATTTCCTGGGGGCTCGGAGAGGCCATCGAATGGCGGTGGTAGGAGCGGGGGGCCAGCAGCGCGTGTGTAAGCCTGCAAGAGATGTACTGTTGTACCAACCGACTAATCGGTTGGACGGAGAGATAGAGAGAGACGGAGGGAGGGAGGGAGTGAGTGAGTGAGAGAACACGGCGTTTTGAACTTTGTATGCCCGCCAGTTGGGGTATTAGAATGGGGGTGGTGGGGGGGTTGGTTTAATCTTCTTTCAGAACCGCCCCCGCCCCCTTCACCTTTAACCGGCCTAACTTTTCATTTACCGGCTTTTAATTTGTTTTCGGACCGTTCAAAAGAAGATTATGCGCGGCAGAAGACAGGAGGAGAGCGCTGGCCTGTGGAGCCGGGAGTGGGGGCGGACTTCGGAGGACGTTAGGCAACGCTTCAACTTTCCGAGCGACCCCGCTTTTCTTCATATTCCAACCCCCCCCAGACGTTCTAAACGACGGAAGGGCGAGGGGCACAACTTAGTTTGACAAACTTTACGCCTAATCCGATCTCCCCTGAAGATTCTTCTCGGTCGCCTGAATTTCTGAATATTTTCAGTTGTGACCGGCAGTCCGATTTATCGAAAGATACGGTCGATTTTGGTCCCCTAGGCTTTTTTTTCGTATGGATCACTCAGAAGTTTAACTGAGGGCAGAACTTATGGGTTTGGACCATGACGTTGTCCTCGAAGTGTATCCTTTTTGAGAAGAATTACCGGGCACGTTGATGATAACAGTCGATAAAGTCGACAAAATTAATTTTAATTGTATTAATGTAGACATTTGAAAAATTGATTCGTTCTAAAAGGTTTTAAAATATTGTCATACGAGTTTCAAAACTCAATGCAGCACCTTCGGCCACCTAATGTCTCAGAGTAATACAGTGAGGAACTTAGGTACTGCATAAACGGTGTAGTAACAATATAATTCATCAACAGTCGTAATTCATAAATAGCTTACTTTACTATGAAAAGTATACTGATGAAACCCAACAAATGAGAGAAAAGGATAGTGGTACATTCCGAAAAAAAATTTATTTGATTCTATAATTTAACTAGAGTAGTTCGTGTCGTCCATTTACCATTAACTGGTTAATTTACCCTACCGTAGGGATGGATTCGATCGCTGAAAATAAATTACTGCGACTAACATCGCAATTTATTGCAGGCAGCCCTGACCTTAATATACAAAAATGTTAATTAGTCACGTGCACATTCCACCTCTGCGACCGGCGCCCTGGGGCTAAGTATGCGTACACACTGATTTCACTGTGGTGATATACGTATAGCATTGTATTAGAAACATTCTCCCGCTAAATATCTGCCCAACTTTCAACACCCGTTCATTAAACATCCGTAATTACCTGATGAGGATTCTCACTTATCAGTTAAATTTTACCTGGAATCCCCTTTTCCTCCCGATACAGCCTTAATCGATACTAATCACAATCCGAGCTTATCGCGGCTTCACCCCAGGGGGGCTCGGTATAATGAAATATATACCATTTCACCCTCGCCCCTTAGTTCGGCCCCTAAGGTCCAAATCCCACCCCACTGGAGCCTCCCCCTTGAAGTTTGGTTGGCCCAGAGACCTAGTTTGCGCCACATAGCGTCTCCCAACTTGGGCGACACAATTTTATGCCTCCAAGTTATGGCGCAATGCTATACCGTACAGCACATATATCAGAAAGTGGGCTAATTAATTGTCAAAATAATGAGGCATTTATGTCCATATAATCAGGTCATTTAGCCCACGGTAAGCCCAATCGTCTTCCAAAGGTACAAGTTGAAAACGCATTATCGATAGATCTCCAATACATATTTTCCAAGACATCGAATTGATGTGCTCTACTCGCTTCTCAAATATTGCGATGCAGTAGTCAAAATGAAAAGTTCACAATTTAATAGCTCCGCATTGCTCCGTCTAGCGGCGGTCGCTAGCCGTTCCCTAAGTTTGGGCCGTGTAAAACGTTAATTGAATGCGGTACTCCTCTGTGAACGCCGAGAAGTGCGTACGTTGTGCTTCCCGAGAGTCGGCAAAGGGGTTACTCCCTCCTGTAGGACGCCGTTCGGTGTTGGGAGTCCCGTCCCGAGAATTCATGGCTTGTTGAGTTTTAATTGAAAACGTTTCTCGAAGAACGCCCCGATAAAAAAAAAGAAAGAAAGAAACCCATTCGTTCTCGGCCTAATGAACAGAAAAGGGGGTAAAAGAAAGAAGGCGACTGGAGGAAGGAGGATAATTGTTTTCAGCGACGAATCGCCGTTTCACGATCTCCCGAGTGACCCAGAATGAGTTTCTATTTCGCCTCTTAACAACGGTGTAATAATTTATTGACCTGTAATTGCCTATTATATATTTCGTGATTCGTATTCTTCCTGTAAACTAACCTCATTGTTTGAACTTGCTCCAATTATGATTTTGAAATGCTTGCAAATTATGAACTTGTTTATGCATTTATGATTGCAGGAGGTATTAATTTCATATATATGATAAGTTTATTATATTTAAGTTTATTTGAAACAAAGTCTTGAAATCAAAATTTAAATATCTACTTCCAGTAACCCTTCCTGGTTATTTAGAACAGAATTTTTGCATACGTCCTTCGCTCTGTTGTTCGCCTATTCGAGCGAAAGTAATAAAACCGCATGTTTAAATACTCGCAAGGTTTTTCTCGGCCCAGCGCACATTTGGGAACGGCCACCTGCATATCCATTTGCAGTCCCGGCCCAGCGTTTTTACTGCCAATAATGGGCAGGTTTGGGTAGCGGACTTCGTATGTAGGCGGGAAAGTAAAGATCAATTTTACTCATCCCATCCGAGATCCGTTTTGAAGGCAGTGCGTGCCGGCATTGAGTACGGGACAGGACGAGAAATGGAATTCGGGTATTTTCATACGAGCCGGGAGTAAATCTGGAAATAAAGGGGATTGCCCGGCCGGTTGAAGGAACAAGGGAGATCAACGCGGGGTCAGCTCCGGGCATTGAATGGACGGGATCCCGGCAGGATCTATCGTGTCCCCCACTGTCCCTGTTTACAGCGGTTAACCGAATTCGGTAGTCCAAACCCACTTGCTCTTGCTCTTTCACTTCCCCCATTCGTATTCGCTGAGTCGCCCCAATGTAAATAATCCGGCTAGACGGGAGAGGCTCTAGTTCTGTTGAAAGTGTTATATTGATATCAATTCCGCGCTGCTCCTTGCGTCGCATAGTTAGTTTATATACTATGTTTCTTTCGAAGCAATTAATGTATTCAACAATTGTTTTCAAATGATGACTGCTGCTATCGAATTGTTTTCAGCTTCAGACAAATTGATTAAATAATTAATAATAGGTTCTTATTTCGGAGGTAGACTTGTTTTAGTATTCTGGAGTAGTATTAAAATTATATTAATGGGGTACTAGCTCATAATTCGTCACATTTAAGTGGCATTCTTAATAAATTATTGATTGGATTCATCGACTTATGTTATACAGTACTTAATTTTCTCTAAATATAATGCAATATTAGGCGGAAATTTTAAAATAGTTGAAAATTCTTCAAATTTGTCTGTGAACGTTTTTAGGAAATTAGAAACTCAGAAATAATGAATCATTTGGGAAATTCTACCGATGAATGTGCTAGCGTGAAATGGACAACAGTTCCCTGCACTGTAACCCTTAGGGGGTAATCCAAAACTCGCGGAAAAACATAAAACGGTACTTAAACAACGTTATTAAGCTGGAAAATTACCATATAAATTGCTCAATCGCTAATTCGACTCCTGTTTACCGTGCTGGTTGGGGAACGCGAGTGATGCAGCTCGCTCCTATTGTGTACCCTGCCCACGCTTGCCATGCAAATAGACCCTGTCATGGACTACTCCGGATCCTACTGAATTTTATCTCCGTGTTCGAAAAATTCCACGCTTAATTTAAACATGGAGGCAGTACGTGTGCCCCTTTCCGGTCCGTCCACAGTTTTGGACTGTATAAATTATACGATCCGATATAATTTTTAACATAGCGTTGTACTTCAACATTCTTAATAAACGACGGATTGATATGTTAAAGGAACCGATCTAGAGTAAGACCAAGTCAGAATGTTGTTGGTAATCCAGACCCTCGCGGAACACATAAAACGTGATTTTTAATAAGTGTAACAAAGCGATTCATATGTGCGTATGAACAAAGTACACGTACTTTAGTCATGTAATAAGAATAAATTATGATTGAATTACAGGAATAAGTTATAAATCGGATTTTTTTTAAACCCTTCTATCTGATGGGACGGCCCGATAAAATTATTTTAATATTCAAAGTAAGTGACGGTAATATAAATTTTAAGAGTGAATATTATAAAGTATAAGGTATGATTTGGACAGAATTCAGGAAGCGATCTCTCCGGCTGCTCTGAATTCCTTCTTTTCATTTGTATTCGGCGGGGCGTCCCAATGCAAATAATCCTAGTTCTAGATTCCAGGCTTGCGTTTCTCACTGCGGACAGTCCGGGATTGGGCTTATTGAAAATTGTGCGAACCAAAAAGGGGTGATTCTCCCCCCCTCGGGGAGTTTCGAACTCAAACAGGCTCCTTCAAAATCCGACAGCGCGAATTAACGCATTGAGCCGGGGCCGGGTTCTGTTTTCACCGTCCATTATCCCGACCCGCTAATTGACACTTGTTTTATCTGCCGGCCCGCCCGGTTACATCACGACGAGGGCGGCAAAACCGCAGCCGCTCTGAAAGTTTACAGGAAAATCGTTTACACAGTTCACAACCGGTTTCGATACCGCGCCTGTTTATTTCCATTGCTTTCCCCACCGAAAGTCATATTTGCGTCCCATACATTTTTACCCATAAAAAATGTAATACCTTCCAAAATAAAATTAGGTTTAAATCCTTAAATATATATATTAAACCGGTTTCGGCATAAGGTCATCGTCAGTACCTAGTTTATGCGTAATGGGGTGCTATTCTGCCGTGAACCCGATTCACGTATACCACAGTAATATATAGTCCAATAAGTTGATAAATATTTTATACTGTGTTTAGTATAGCATATATTAATTGTTTTGCGAACGGGAGGCACCTAGTTACAACATCATCGTTCCCGGTACGGCTAAGTATTTAGGTACTGCCGATGGATGGCGAACGGCCGAAATCGGTCTAGCACTAGACCGCACCACGGCGAGAGGAGGAAAAAAACCGAAAAAACGGTTGTATTTATCGCATATGGTGGGGCCTATGCGTAGTTGAATAGAATTGGGGCCGAGATTCGTGTGCGGAGCGATTGCGCCCGTTTTAAGGAGAGGAGCCGGCCGGCGGGGATAAAGCCCTTTAGCCCTTAAAGATAGCATCGGGAACCTGGCCGTGGGGGCTTGGCAGATACGTCCCATGAAGTCGGGCCCTTAAGGCGGAAGGAAATATTCGGGTCACTCCCGGTTTAGGGGGCGGAAGATTGCACGGGATAGCGGCGGACGAGACTTGTTTGCCTGAAGGAGCAACGGTAAGAGTACCTTTACCGAAACTGTTGTCTCGGTCTTCCGTATAAATAAATTGTTCGTGCATAAAACAAATTCGTACGGAGTGACGATGAATAAAACCCCGTTATTTCAAATGTATACAGTCGGCGAGGTGTCTCTATGCATGAGATTACAGGCTATCGGCCCCTGTCGCCGAACATTTTATTCGTCGATATTTCCCGATCGGGAAAAATGTTATAGAGATCTTAGAAGTTGTTCGGGGAAATATTATCGTAAGGGATATTTCACATGCAGACGGCGTGTATAATTCGTGAGTCGGGGCGATCCCCTATAGCGTTATCGGCACGATTTTACCGGCATATTTGCTCTTCCCTTATCGCCCGCCGTGACGGCACTTCCTCGCACTTTTTGTCGCAGTCACGCCCACAAAGTGATATCTGTTTTACCCCTCAGGGTAACCTGGCGTTTTTGGAACTGACAGAAATGATCTGTCGGTTCGTGGCGGGTTGTTAACATTTTACGCGTGGGAAAACGCCCTTCGCTTCGATGAGTTCACTTGATTTGATTTCCGCACCCCCGTTAAAAATTTTCTTTTTTCCAGTTAATTATGTTTATTTAATCAGCTTTTGGAGGCAGGAAGGATTAACGGAAAGTATACGTGTGTAATTTAATAAGGTTTTTTTCACTGATATTTTCTCCCAGTACTTTTAATTAATAAAGTATGTACACAAAGTTCGTAGCGTGATGAGTAGTAGCCTAAGAAAGGTATCATATTGTCGCTATAAATTTAACAAAATAATTATAATTTGATGGCGTTATCGTACGCTGAATACGTTTCAAAACTGATTTGACCTATTATCTGTGTGATATCACCCAGAAAATTAAAGATATTGATTGATAGAATCGATACTTATTTTTAGTAACAGTTTACTCAATTATCTCTTTCGTTCTATCACCAAAATCGGCTAGTAAATGCGTAAATTAGTAATTAAAAATAATTACTTAAACAAATTTTCGCTTTCAGTACCACCTGTTGTTTATTCATTATTACAATTAAAAAAGTGGTTTCGGGCATAATTGTTATGAGGGGTACATGGAAGGTGATGCATTCTGTTACACGTTTAACCGTCCTGTACGGTTGTGAAGGGAGAAATTCGGAAGGCGAAAGTCCACGGTAGAAACACACGTTTGAACCCGTCTGGGAGAGCCTAATGGGGAACTTCTGTGGTTATCTGAAGTTGAAGGCATTGGGCTTAACGGTGGGACGCTCTAAACCCCTAGGTGTAGTTCATTACGCTCCCTGAAACTCTTACCTACATTACCCGGCTCCCCGGTCGACCCGACCCGGTTAGTTACAACACTAAATGGACAAAATAGCGTATATTTGCGTCGACGAACACCCAACAGAAATTTGTCTTCTTGTCTTGTCATTTTTATGGGGGTGTAATGAGGGTATATTATAACTTTTGTGTTAATTAGTAATAATTATCGTTAGGCCAACGTTTTAGGCCCTTCAGAGTGTAACGATATTTACAAAAATAGTTCCAAGTGTTTTGTTTTACATGTAAATGCGGTTACGCCTCCGACCAACAAACTGCTATTCATATCGCCAATTGTCCGGTAAACGATTGATTCGTTTTCGTAACATATGTTTTCTAAAAGTTGCCGGATTCTAAGAAATTATTTTTATGGCCATTGTGGAAGGATGTTGTTCTTAATAGGACTGGAAGTAATCCCGACGTCGGGACGTCAGAACGAGGAAAATGTCCCTCCCGGGTGCCGCTGCAGAATTCTGAAGAGGGCACTCTGTGTCTCTGTTTTAATATGATAATGGGATTCATGGAGCGAGACGCCCACCGGTCTTGGAAATGTTTAGTGCGGGAGCAGAAATACTTTAGTTTAGGATTTTCTCGTGCAGTCAGGTTTAGCACTGGGCGGCTATAAAAAAACTGAGAAGCGGAATAGAATCAGGAGAACGGTTTATAATATAGAATTGAGTAATTGCAATTCAACGGGTGTTTGGTGTATTCGCGTCTTTCTGGATTTTTATTATTCTTAATTTCCTGCCAAGTATGTGTACATAAAGAAAGTAAATTTTAGTATGCCTTAAGTATTATATGACATAGTCTATAAACGGCGATTCTTCGTCCCATACTTCAAGCGGTTCAAGAAAGGATGCATTTGTATTTGTTTGGTGGGCATGTCTTATCCTTGTAGACAAGTTACATAGCCCTTTTATACCATTTGGCAAACATATCTACTCGATTGAATAATTGCTAGAGGCCGGAATGAAAGACTGCATATTAAATATATGTGTCATTGCCTCCGACTGATTCGGTCAATTACGCTGCTGCAGAGATCAACGGTTCGAATTGGTCCCTCGTCGCATTATGAACTTCTTGCATTAAACACGTTATCATTCCGCAACGAGTACGGTTCGTATCCAAACGGGAGGATTTTCAGTTTATTCGTTCGACTAGCGCCTTCAGAATTTTCTTTGGTCCAAAAGCGATAGGAGATTTATAAAATACTTTTCAGAATTTGTTGGACTATTGCATAGTGCATCCCTCCGTTCTAATATTCAGTTTTAGAGTCTAAAGTTCAGTTATTAAAATTAAGTAAACATTTCGCACATTCCTTCGTTCTTTTTCCTGCTTGAAAAGAAATTATGTAACCGCTTCCGTTTATATTTGCAAATATGTGCGATCGAAGGCCCCGTTATCAGCATTATCTCCAACTAAATCTGGCCTAGGTGTGTTCACTCTTGGTTCGACTAACTGAGACATTGCTAATCCTAAAATGAAAATTATGCTTCCTACTCTATTACGCTGAAATACTGACAGCCAATATTGCGACGCCTCCACCCAGCCTTAAGAAAAATGATATGTTCCCAATTCTAATTCGCATGATAAATCCAACTCGAAAGATAATATAAATTCTCCCACGGAATATCAATTTTTTATTCCTTTAGAGCGAAAATACTTTAATAAGTTAATCGGGATAAACCATATCGTTGTTAAGCCACCGACATCTTTGCTGGCATTGTGCAAAAATGTTTTTTTAACACCATCGCGTTATTTCTTCTATTTCTAATACGGAGTGTTAATTTTGTCTCTATGCTTAGGAAGCCCGTTTTTACTGTCCAGATGAATTTATCCGAGCGGCATTTTGCATCATACATACATTTTAATTCTCTTTATTTCGGTAGTAAATTATTTTTCCGTTATAAGCAGAGAAAATTCCCAATATTTAGTCACGGGCAACTATTAATAATTTATGTCTAATAGATCGTTGGGACAGTTGGCAAGTAATTTCTATGGCCGTAGTGCCTGATCATAGGGAAAGCTTTTTCTCTATTAATACAAGAACTTTGGTTAGATGGAATAAGCACGTTGGTTGGAGATCGGCGGCGGCAAGGCGTCCGCCACATGACTCGGGCTAACGAGGTGTTAACACGGAATTGATAGGCCCTCCCTACTGTAGTTTACACTGGCATTTCTCACCTGGTCCAAGTTGGTACATTTGCAGATTACAGAGCTCCTGCCGACGTTGCAGCCCGCAACATTGCTGATGTTGGCCGGGTCCCATTTCGGGTTGAGGCCGGGCAATATCCCGCCCACGCCGCAACACCAACACCCCAAAGCAACCAACACTTTAAGCCACAACACCATTTTATGTATATGTGTGTGTATAAATCTTTTTTTGTTTTCCTATATTTAGCTCCTCCTAACCCACATCGTTCGCACTCGCGATATGTTACGAAGTAAAAAAAACACTTTTCGAGTACTGTGACACTGTCGGGCCGGTGGCCGTGACGCTACTAACGCCGGCTGTTCCTGGCACTCTCTCGCGCTCACTCACACTTACCCCCACCCCCGCCCCACCGTATCTCCGTCTCTGTCGCACTTATTGACCCGTCCCTTCCCCTCTCTCCGTCCCTCCCTCCTTCCCCTTTTTCTTGTCTCTTGCTCTTCTCTCTCGTACAGACTCTCATTGATAAGCGGCCCCCTCCGTTCTCTCTCCGATACATCGATTCTAGATGCCCTTTCCGCCTATTTTCGCATAGACGCAATATCGTGAAAACTGGACTTTGGATAATTCCGGGAATTAAAAAAACCAATTGTAGAACAACCAGTATTGCCCAGTAAAAAAAAAAATCTAGTGACACCAGTGATACTGAATTTTGTGGACTTATGCCTGGAGCTCATAGCCGCTAGCGGTTATGGGTGGCTTAACCGTTCTGATCGGATGGCAGCCAGTCCGAGTTAAGTTTATTTTTGATCTGATTAAGGCTTGACGCGAACTTAAACAGAATAAACTTGAAATTCGTACGAATTAGATTAATTTTACAAAATCGATAAATTTAATCATAACAGGGGCACACAAAATCCCCACTCAAATATTTTCGTCAGATTTCGGTCAGTACGATCATATTTGATTTATAAATATACGTTACAGAATATTCGTATTATGTTCGATGGGAACTGTATTTAGGATTTTGTGAGTCTTCGGAATTGTCCCGGAGCTGTATAAGTAGTTCCATTAATTCAGTGGCGAGGTTTTGTAATTTGTCTGGCCTACACGTAGACGTGTTCCCACTAACTAATCTCCTATTATAAATGTCGGAAAGCCTTTACGTTCTGTCGGCGCACTTTGAACTTTAGTTTCATTGGTCCAATTTAACCTCAATACGATGATTGTAGAAAGTATCGATTGTAGAATTGTCTTTCGAAAGTCGTTCATTTCGGAGGAAATAACGATCGGTAGATTCAAATTCATCCGAGTGATTAATATACCAATTAGCGTTGACTGTATACTTGTCCGATAAGGAAGGAACACTTGTGCCCTTACATGGTGTACATCCGAGCGACAGTCTACAACCAATCCGGTGCAATGATCCCGCCTTCTTAGTACATTTGATTGATCGTTAAATGGAAAATATGCTTACTATTGTCGCTATGGACGCATACTTTAATATTGTTCACAATATAAAATGTATATAATTGCCTCCTTATTGAAATAATATGGGGGAATACAATTTGTGAACTGAAAGAATCGGTCATTTCTGATTTCCATAATTACCTTGCGTACGCAGTGTCTTTCGCCTAATGAATCAAGGTTTCAAAAACACCTCAGCTTATTATTACCGTTTATAATATGCATTGATCCCGTGGGTTATCTTGGTGGTCGTTTTTGAGGTTAATATGAATGATAGTATTGTACCTGCCCCGTAAATTTGTTACGTTCACCCCCATTACTTTTTACTTTTTTATTGCGCCTGCGATCATCAGTTGGGCAGAGCGTTCGCCAATAATTGTAATAAGAGGAAACGCCTCTTTACGAGCCTACCTTTTCCGATACTGTGAAAAGGTGCCGACGTCAGCCCGTGGTGTTTCCCAGTTTTGAGATTCGGTTCCGCCGCTGTCCGCAGGCACTCGCCTTATCTCAGTCTCCTGCTGATAACGGTACACTTTGTAAACCTGTAAATGACGTTCATCGTCGCTCGTGTGCCCCGCCCCTGGCCTGTCTGTAATCGTCCAATTATAACACCGAAGAATCGTTTTAATACGGGTATGCTCCAGTTTCCGGTCGGATTTCTGCCCTCGGCCTTATAATATGCCGTCGGTCTTTAAGTTAACTCATGTAAACATGCCTCAGCAAGCTTGACATTTAAGCTGATTTTTAACTTAGTGAAGTCCTCTCACTTAGTGTGTCGATAATCCAAAATGGGACGTAAGGATTTTAATTTTTAAAAAATCTTGTTTTATTTGACATAGTACGTCTGATTCGTTCTTGTATCGCTTCTATTTTTTTAAGTCGACAATATTTAAAACTTTTTTAAACGTACCTGAAAATTACTTAGATGTGACCAGTCAAATTATAAAGTGCTCAATTTATAATGGTCGTCTCAGAATAGTCTGTGTGCGTATTGAATCAGTTAGAAAATTTAGTAATAATTATTGCCTTCGCACTAACTCTTATCATTGTTAGAGAAGCAGGAACTTTAATGAAGGGTTCCGCTTCCGGCCTAGAATTCTTTTCGCAGCACTTTATTCTCTGTATTGAAGTTGTATTCCAAAATTGCCGGATATAGAATTTCCCCATTTTCAAATGCATTGTCCTGTCCATTGTGTACAGTGAAATAATGCTGTAAACCGGTAAAGGGAGGGGGGAAATCGCGTAGGTAAAATCTTTTGTGTTCGAAGTTGTACCGTAGAATGGGGAAATTTCCATTATCGTGAAGATTCGAATGGTTTTTCAATCCCAGTGAACTTGATAAATAATACACTGTCTGAAATGATTCACTATCGGAAATTTGTTGACGCGAAATAACCTTCGTGTGCAAAAATTTAGACTGTATTAGGTTAGCTCTGATTGTTAAATGCGATCGTTGTGGACTAGTTAGTCAACTACAGTTTCTCAATCCGAGAAATCCGACACTTGTTTCCGGATCCGGGCTCTCGGTAGTAGTATGCACAGATCCCCATTTTGCGCCAAGACGATTATGCGAATTAAGTTTCAATGAACTCCGGAAATGACTTTTGGACTTTGGGACAGGACTTCATCTGAACGGGGGGGGGGGGAACCCTCTTACATTCGCCAACTCTCTCACACTTTCCTTCCCTGGTTATAATTCCGACTGAAACAAATATTTCTAATAGTTTTAATATACATATACTATTTCTAATTTGTTAACCTGAAATGAGAATAGACGCGTTAAAATAGTTACTTTGATTAGCCAGGTGATGGTCTGGATTCCGCCTCTTCTGAATAGTCAACTGGGAAGGGCGACTGTTTTGAATCTGAAACCCGATTCTTGTTTGTCCCCCGCGTTCAGACCTCGGGACTCGCTCAGTAGTGTGTACACAGATTCCATTTTCCGCCACGGCGGTTATGCGGATTAAATTTCACGGAACTCCGGAAATGACTTTTGGACTTTGGGACAGAACGTCGCCTAAAGGAGAGGGAAAGCCCTTTAACTCGCTCTCCCCTCGGGCTAAAAACACTAATATTTTTACTCAATATATTACTGAACACTGTTTTATAAATTGACAATATTTTTTATTATTTAGATGCTAACAAAAGGTGTACAGCCCAATTCTTATTCTGCAACAGGGCATCAGTTTTCTTTTTTCTAACGATTAATTTTGTTTATGCAAAATGTTAGTACGTGCGTTTCATTGGCTATTAAAAGGGGAAATGCGCATAAAAAATGAAATTTCACAGTATTCTACATTTTGATTTTACACGAAAAACAGGAATCGCGAACTAGTTTTTTTCATATTAAATTAATAAACTGAAATATTTTTACTAGCCTTTAAATTTTCGCATAATCGATTTATTTGATAAATAAAGGGAAATATATTTTTTTCTTATGGACGATCGAGGATATAAAATGTTCTAAATATGTATCGTGTGTTGTTAGCGAGGTGAAATGTAGAATCCCTTCCGCAATCATCTGGCAACAAGGCCAGTACCTTCTTCGCACTATTTCCTAAAACACGTGTTGATGCTAAGATCTTAGAAAAAAGGAAAATCATGTTGTCCGCTGGAGTAATACAGCTCTTCTGGTTTTGTCGTTGAGAGATAATGTCGCAAATTCATGTTGCACCCTATTGATTTTCCTATTTTTATATTCCATAATATATAAAAATATTGGATGTATCTAGTGCCTCAGTAGATTGCCTCGATTTTGATTAAAGGTTTGTTTCTTCGTTAAATCGGTGCATTCATTTACTTTCTTACAGGCAACCGAAATTTAAATTAAGGAGAAAGTAATCCAATGCGGCTACACAGGTATAGTGGAAAACGTTATTTAGGTATTATGTAAATTTTCTTTATAATATAATCCGACGGTTTAAAATTGCCACTAATAATGGCCGGCCATTAGAAGAAGAGGGCTTTTTCATGAAGAGGCAGCCCGTCCCTCCGTGGGACTGCCCTCGGGGGACCTCTCCAGGAGTTCAGCTTCTACCGCCTGCAGTATTCATAAATGTCTTTCTCTTCTCCTCAATATTCCGAAGAGACATTTTACCGGGGAAAAGTTCACGGTCGGTAGAAAGTTTTCAAGGGGATGGGCGGGGGGGGTGAATCTCGGCAGTCTGGAGGAATCTGGTTGAAAGGAATTCTGTAGCAGAATGTCGCAGTTGGAAATACGGCCGGAATTCGACCTGGGTTTACGAAAACAGATCTCGAGAAATGTTCGGAGCGTCTGAGAATCGTCAGAGAAAACGCTCAATTTAGTGGATAGCGGGGCAAAAGCAAAGGACACTTTAGTAGACAAAGCCTTTGGTTCAACAACAAAAGTGTTGGGATAGCCTGTTAAGATCCAGAATTTTTGTGCGTTTATAAAAGACAGTAAATTAGGATGCATTAAATAGATTGTAAGCGGTCTGATAATAGCTTCTCCGCAAACTTTATTGTATCTTACTTAAGTTACTTATGTTTTTTCTATAGGGAATTAATTGAGATATTTTTGGACACAGGAAATCGGATAGGATTAAGAGACAGAGGGCCAATGCGTGTTCATGTTGAACTCTGAAATTAACCGTATTTTTTTTATCGAAAGGCAATAACGAGGGGTAAAGGCGAAACGATAAGGCATTTTATTATTAGAAAGAATAGCCTTTTTCTTGAAGACCCTTTCTTTTCAAAGATGGATGAAATATCTTTCATAACTTTCATGTTTAACTCGGTGCCAGCGTATTGCGTTTCTAGTTGCATTGGGACTCCAATATCGCGTACCTGATTTACTTGTGTATTCCTGTCTCGGCAGTACGGTTGAGATGACGTCACCGCCAGTGCTCCTATCATCTGTTGGTATTCAGGACGATGCCAGTTGCACATAATCGGCAAAACTTAATTGCTGTCTGCCACTCCAACTGACATGATCGAGTGGTCGGCGAGTTTGCAGGTTCGCTCAGTTTGTGCTCAAGTTCAAAACATTTTTTCTTGAAAATGTATCCATGAATTCGTTCAAAATTGTATACCATTAGAAACGTGTTCAGTAAGGGTACTGCAACGGTGATTATAAGTGGGTGGGGGGACGGAAGCTCTATTTCAAGAATTGTTTCTTGTAAAACATCCGGCTACCCTCAGCGCAAGTCCCCAAAGGCAAGTCCTAAATTACGTAGTATAAAAACTAAATTACGTACTATTTGAATACTTGTTTCTTATTTGAATATATTTACTGTATTATTTTCGAGTTCACAATTATAATTAATAATTTTCGACAACACTTTAAGAAATAGATAAGAAAAATTTTTATACGAGTAATATTATCCCGCCCAATCACTTTACACTGTCAAACTAAGTCATTACAAAATAAGTAATATAAATCCTCTGACGAATAAATAAAATGCAACATGAATTTTTATTTGGAAATCAACTGGGGATTATATATACGTGCCTATATAATTCCCACTATCTGCTATTTTATATACCTCAACGTCAGCAGATAGTTATTAGATGGGTGGGATTTGTCTATGGGTTACAAATCATCAATTTTATTATGGTTCGGAAGTTTGTTTATCTGGAGCTTGTTCAAAATTAAGTTAGTGTGCAGACATTAATAAGGCAGAAAATTAATACGGCTTTGTTAATTTATCACGAGCTGAGGGGTAGATGAATGTCGAAGATAGTTGGCTCTTGTAACACTCATTAAAGATCGTGCTTTTTTTAAAAAAAAGCTTATTTTGTATATAAAGTTTTTTAATTGGTTGCACATGAGCCGTTGTGACAGTAATGAGGGTCGACGGTCTGAAGAAGAAGGCCTTTGGGGCGTTATTACCCCCTCGGGACAGTTAATCATCGTGCCCTAGTGGAATAATTATGAAACCAAATATTTCATTTTCATTTAGACACCGTCTTTAAATTTCACCGGCATTTATTTTTCGAAATTATATTCTTCGGTACATCCTTGGGCGTACTGGTACGTTTTAGGGTTGCGCGTAAAAATAAAGAAAAAAGCTGAAATTAATTCAAAAATCTCAAGGGTTACTTCATTCTAAAGGGAAACTACTTGAGCTGAAAATTTTGTTGCTTCAACTTTACTTTTTTGAACTTATAAGATTAAAATAATATAATTACTGTACCATTAGTTCACATTTTTGAAGTGTGCTTTCCCTTAATGAATCCCTTTAATGAACATATGGTCTGTGAACATCAGTTGTTTTGCTATTTCCTTATCTCTTTCCAAACATCAGATTCCTTCATTTCATCACTGGGCATTTAGTTTCAGACGATTTAATTTGAAGTTGTATTTAAAATAACCGAAGGTTCGCTATTTTGGTAAAAGTCTAGCCGGGCAGATGTTTCGGTATTTGCACATACCGTCGCCGTTTACCTCTCCCTCGTCGCCCCTTTATGTTGCCGCTTCTAGAAATAGACCTGCACTGTCTCTGTGTCTGTGTATGTTTAGGATTACGCCTGTAGTTGGGCCTGTATTCGAAGCGAATGGTTTGCGGCTGCAGACTGTAGACAAATAAAGTTGACGTCGGCTGTGTGTTATTGGACTTGGGGGGGCCTGCGTGTGGATTTTATGGCCGGTGGTTCGAAACCCACACGATCATCCCCACACTCCCAGCCGATCTCCCGTTACCGTCATCGTGCAACGCCCATTGAAATATTTACCATTCTTTTTTATTAAAGAAAAAACGAAGGTTGTATGCCTATACTTGATAACCAAATACAGTGGGGAATAACTGATGGCCTCCGTAACATATCATACACGACCTTAATTTGTTCATGTACTCTGGTCGCAACTTGAATTGATCGAAACCCGAAACTATTTTTCCCATTGAAATAGAATTAATCCGTTCCAGCCTCAGAAACAAGGAACATATTTTTGTTGAAAAACTTAAGCGTAATGTGTGTATCCTCAATTACAAACTATAGCGTTTTTACTTTACCTTGGTTGTTGAGGAGTTGAAGGGGAGGGGATCAGATTCTGGGTATTTCTTGTTGCGCCTTTTCAGGTGCTTCTTCTGATATCCGCATATCGTTTTTCTGAAGTGGGGCATGGTATGGTCATTAAGAAGGTTGTTTGCTCTATTTACCACAACATTGTTATGGTGGTGAATAAATTCATTTGTTATTGAGGGGGTTGTCGAAGGTTTGTGCCTCGACCCTAATAAATGATAAAAATGCTTTATTCAAGAGGGGGTAAAGAGACAGCATTGTAACACGATATATGTCACGTTGCTTTGATAAATATTTTTTTACGCGCTTATATACTTTGAAGTGGATCATGCCTTATTATATAAAATATGTATTTGGGCGGAGTAAATACGTAGGGTATGGTGAACCCGCGAGCCAACAATGCTTCAAGTGATATTGCGAACGAAGCCGCCCCACCAGATACGGGTTACAGACTTGCTGTGCTTAATAGGGCATAAGATAACTTGCCAGGATTTAATGGGGCAAAAGTCTATTACAGAGATATAGGAACGTTCTTATTATGTCCCTGGCCGTTATCGGATGGTGATGTCAGCCGAAGTTGTCCGGTCGAATATGGGCACGTTTTCTGGCTAACATTCCGAATGATGGAGGCCAATGGCAATGGTTCATTTTTCGCATCAGCGACAAAGAAAGTGCGACTCGTCTTCATCATCGCTGGACGTAACTAACCTTGCTATACTCTGATTTATGGGTGCTTATTTTTATTCACATCTGGTCTCATTATTAGAACCGAGAAAGGGTAGTTTCTATAAACCACATAGTAATGATCACTACTTTGGTGGTAACTGGTCAGCGTACATGATACGTGCTTTAGTCCCTTTTAGAAAGAATATGTCGAGATGGAAAAGGTCTTATATTTGGTGCTTGATGTCTTAAAGGTTTTGGGTCAGCCCGAGGGATCTATCAGGACTCCCCGTGGACCAATTCCTACAGAATTTATTAGGAGCTTTGTCTAGGGCTAGAAATCGATAGCGGTACTTTACAGGAAAGCGTTACTTCGAGTGTATTTTGGACTAAAAATGTTGAGGTATAAAAAGGTGACGACCTGGGATAAGCTAGAACATTGATGGGAATCCATTTTGTTTTTATACTTATACGTTTTTATACGACAAAATATAATTTTCATTCGATACGCTTCTACTGGCACTGAACAAGAAAAAAAATTGTAATTTATTTGAACTTTTGTGAACACTGGACTCCGGAAAGACCTACCCTCAGATGGCGTGCCTTTCGCGCATATTTTCTCTCCCGCTTCCTGCCGAAGGTAGAGCGTTATTGTCGAGTTCTCTCTCGTCTGACATTAGTCAACATATAGTCAAGTAGAACTTTACATTAGAATTGTCTTTTGGACAAGCCGAAAAGGAGAAAGTAATGTTGAGGTAGAACTACGTCCGTAGGAAACGTAGCACACACGTATAGTTACAGGGGAATTTTTATTATCAATTCATATAAGATCATATTAAGGAATTATGTGAAAACCTGATGAAAATTAGTTGTACTGGACTGCCTAATATGTTTCTTATAGATGAATTAAAAAACTTATTACGGTTATAAAAATATTTCACCTTTATTTATTACTCGCCTATATCCTAGGAACACTGAACTCGTGTCGTGACACGACAAAATAAAATGTGGTGTGAGGGTGATTGCTGTTTCGGTAGCATATAATAAAAATTATTGTAATGAGGGGTGTACTAGTGAAGTCCACCGAATTTTATTTGGCGTAAGTAACCATTTTGACGGGATGCTCGCCTGGCAATCGGCACGCCTTAGGAACACGCGATACTGTCCTATTGACGGGGTTAAGAACCGATACAATTCTAGTCCCAGATCAAACAAACCGTACGAGACATGACAACTGCTTCGATTCGTTAGAGACTCGGTATCAATTCGTGTTAAAAAGATTAAACGCTGATAGATAAGGAGAGCGTTCAGACGTTTACGACAGTTGACCAAATATGTCATCGGGCGGGGAGCCGAACGTGGCGACTGATGTACGACTGGACTTGACCCCGCGGCCTCTCGTCACTCGAATGTTGGCGAGACAGGCTATTTTTTGACTCAGACTTGTTTGGGTTCGCACTTATTTTATTGCCCCCTCGTCGGAGGATAACGGCATCGCAATTGGCCGTGTCTTTCCCACTCGGTTAGAGACTGCTCTCATTACTGCAGATCACTTCAACAGGCCGCCACTCTGTATTGGAAACATAACTTTCACCAATGCCTTCCGGAAAAGATAATGAACTAAAAAAGAGTGTTATACTAAGTTAATGAGATTAGCTACAGGGTACGAAGAAATTGATTGTCGAATTGAACAGTTGGTCTGGAACAGTTTCGTAATTTTATTGTTATGTATAGATCGACAAAGGTCTACCAATCGTTATGTATCATATCCTACTCATGAATATTGTAACAGACTTTATGAGTTTTGGAAAGATAGCCGTTTTTAGGATATTTCCTCGTTTTGTTCACGCAACTTCAGAATATAATGTCAGTACATTTTGCCCTGTTGTTTGTTCGATTACAGAATTTGTTTGCGCTAAACCCCGGTGAAACTATAGTATCAAACTGAATTTTATGTCAAATACCAGATTTACATTGACAGTATTTCAGTTGCATATTTTCAGTTTCGTCTGAAGCCTATCTGGTCGCCTTGGCGAATGAAGTGCCAGCCGTATTCCCATTTTCTGTCGAACCGGACGGTATGCGACGACGGGCCGCGTTATGAAGTTGACGGGCGGATGCCTCACAGAACTTTAACAATGCGTTTCCACATATTAAGAGGGGTGCGCCCGTTTGAGAAGGACGCGCGCCCCTCCTCCCACCCCCTCCCTTTCGTTTAATTAGAGAGAAGCGGGACAATAAAGTTCCCGGGGATGCGGGCTCAGGATTTTCGATTCCATTCATGTTTGACGGCTTACCTGATATCCCCCATACCCGGGTGTTTAATGGGGACCGAGACCAAGTGAAAGTCTCGATATAAAAAGATCGTCCAGAAATTCAATACGGTGAGTCTCAACGCTGAGATAAGAGTCCCCATCTTTGTGTATTTTGTATAATTTTTTGAACCCATTTTCTCGATTTTGTATTGTTCCAATAAAAAGTTTATTATCGGTAAATGTTTCTTTTTTCTTTGGCCAATATATTAACACAAACTAATTTCTTTGCTTTAATATATGTCGAAGTTCATAATAGTTATTTGTGATGTCATATTTTTACGGTTCCTCCGAACCGATTAATTTGAACGAGTTTAATTATAAATTGATTATGTTCTTATCGATCTACATCTGCGATCAAATAAAGACACTATCGAATGATACAATAGTGTGTGGGTATAAAAAGAAGTAGGATCGAAAGAGACCGAGATGGAACAAAGAGCTCGGGGGAGAAAAAATCCCTCCGTCTTGTGCCCGTTTTTCATGGTTCACCTATCCTCTTAATGAAAACGGAGTTAAACTTGGATCTGGCGTGTCGACTATTTCAGATAGCTTTCTGGAACAATGGGATTCCTTAATGAAAGGGTTTCGGGGATGGGAGAGGCGAATTCGAGTTTTCCCGGGGCTTAAAAGGGAAAGAGCCTTTTTGATCAGGAAAGTGCAGTTTGCAGTTTGAAGGTTCTGTTTTTCTAAGAACTTGGTACCTAGCCACAAACATTTTTAGCTAACAATAAAGTTTTTTTCAGTTCTTTCTCCCCTCCTGGAATCTGTGAAAGTTTTACTCTCAATAAGTTGGGAAGACTAAATTATTATTCCTTACTTTCTATTTTCCTTCCTTATTTTGCATGTTAAAACAACAAATTACTAAGTATAAGTATATTATCTAAGACCTCTTTCACTAATATTTAGGTTTAGACAAAATAAATTAATACTAAACTATCAAACTAAATAAATAAAAACAGAGAACATAAGAACATGTTACATTTAAGATTTATTGTTATTAATAAGCGTATTTAGAAGTTATCGAAAATATTGGTATTACTGTTGCTAGAAGTAACTTTAATTATAATATTTAATTATAAAAATGTTAAATGGAACAAGTAAAGCTATATCACAATGCAGCGTGAAACACACTCTTTTTTCTAAATTGCATTTAATCTACAAGCTCAATCTTTTTTTGTTGCAACAAATATTTCTTTTATTAATTTCAACGAACACGCTGGTCTTCTGGCAAGGGTCCACGCATGTACTTATTAATTTCCCACGGGAAGAAATATCATTCTGCCTGGAAATAATCAGAAAGGTCGAGTTTTTTTGGATGGAAGCTTTGCTCGAAAGAAGAGCCTCTATAAATTTCTTGCAGTCGACACGGACCGCAGGTTTAATGGATTGTCATTCCCAATTCATTATCGCGCGCTTTGGTTTTCGAGGGTGAAAGCTCGTATAATTTGTTTTCATTGACGACCAAAGCTTCTAGTCGAACGGCATTTGCATTTATCGATTTTGCAGGAAGTCGTTTTTCTCAGTCATCTCAAAATATAACCTCTCGACCTTCTGTCTTTGATTAGGGTTCGTGCCCAAGCACAAAAAGCCTACTTTGGCCGCATTTAGAGTTCCCCTTAAAGAATCTTACGGCCTTGCGGACGAATTTTGAAAAATATCTCCGCCGCTTGTTGTAAGCCCTAACAAGACAGTAAGAAATGACTAATGAAGGAAGATCGAAGATGTTTGATCAACCAGCCTGGCATTTTTCCAGCTGGCTCTCCAGCCGTTTTCACTTCTGGACTTGAACATCTCGTTTTTTTGTCTTCAGTTCGTATTGTGCAACATTTGTGCCAAATAACTCCGTATTTAATTTCCCCTAAGTATGCTTGTAACAACTTAATACAAATTCCTGTTTCACGCTGCTGAACCACAAGATCGAAGTATAACAATCATTTTCTAGTCGAAAAATATGCCGTTATTACTATAATAAAATTACAATGTTAATGAGAGTATGTCAGAGTTTACTAGCTCCTCTCGTGTTCAATCCATATTAGTAATTAAATGGAGTCATAGCTTATTGGGTAGAGCGTGTTGGCCTTTGCCAGGGTTCGAATCCCTGTGCTGGATCCGCTTCTTAGCCAATTTAATTAATCAATTAATATCGGTTACTTCATTGTATTCGTGCATCGGGATGCTAATTTGGAACAATGTGCCTTCCGTAATGAATAACAATAAGCATTATTTATTTGAGAATAAATTGACGTTAGGGAATCTTGTTTGGCACTAAGGGTCATGATTCCTTTAACAAACAAACAAATGATCTTATTTCACGTTTATGGGATATATTTACAATGATTATAATTTTAGATTATTTAATGTAGCGCATATTTTATTAAAATATTTAACTGGGATATTTTGTCGTTTCCCGGGACTAAATCTGTCAGCAGGAATCAGTTTGGTAGTAGACACTTTGGTCTAGGATCGATTTTAAAACGATAGGATTGAATTGAGGTGATGCGATAATTGTTTTTAAGTCCCGTTATTTATGTCTCAGGATATTGCGTTTTCATGCTTGTCCCGTTGCTTGCGACACGGCTTTTGTGAAACAATTTCAACGGCGACAAAGTAAAAGTGGATTGGGTGACGGTGACTCAACATTGTTGTGATGATGCAGCCGGAAGTTCTGGAAGCGTGTTCTTGTTTTTCCTACTTCTTTGCTATGTTCGTGGCCCGAACCTCCATTTCACCGTATCTATTTTCGTATGACTTTCCGCAAAACTGCAATTGTACAGAGTGCGTAATTTTTATTGAGGGACGGTAAATCCGAAATTGTGTTCTGCCCCACGGTTTGTTGTTAGGTTCATTTAAACAGCCACGTCTCCGAAACCATGAATCTAACGGGAAATAAGTGTACGTTTAAATAATTGCAACATTAAATTGACTCGAGTTGTAGCGCCATTAATACGCATCAGGGAAGATAATTATAGATTGACCTTATTATGTTTTGCAATTGATTACATAAGTATTGATTTCACTCGTTATCTTATACTCGAGTATAAAAAAAGATTTAAACACCAACCTTATTGGTTTATTCTTCTGAATACAGGCCGTTCCATTTTGTCCAATCGGCCCATTTAATAGAAAATTGAAAAAATCATATTTATTAGACTGTAGGTTGTGGTTTACCGTTGAATTTTCATACTCTTTTAGTTCCAGTCCTTTTTTTTACGTTTTGTTTAAATGACTGGCATATTATACAGAGAGCAGTGTTCACATACCACAGAACAAAAGTCGATGGTTATTTTACTATATATAATATCGTCTTTGGTGTGATTCAGCAAAGATTTACGCATTTCTCTATATCGTTGCAATAAATCGTGCGCTTTTTATTCGAGACTTTTTTTGGATCGCTGTTGGCAAATTCCAAGCGAGCGTTCTGGAGGAAATGAGTACCCTGGCGGTCCTCACCACCGGGCTGATCGGAGAATACCTCCGCTATTGATCAGCCCCAGTGAACGCGCCTCGTGCGAATGATCTCATTGACCGTACTCCCAGGGCTACGATAATAAACGGCAAGATAAATATATGATTCACGCTTTGGCCAGCGCGTCGGAGGCGATATTGAATCTCTGCCAGCTCACTGTTGCCCGCTTATGAAGTCCTCCCGCCAGCCCTGTTTATTCAGCAGTTCATCCGATAGCGCTTTTGATTAAAGTTTCAGTTGTGCGGATCGAAACATGAAAAAAGAACTTTTTGCGAAGGGCAAATCCAATGCATATCGTTTCGCTTCCTATGGGGGGGGGATTGGTTAGATTTAAAATTAAGATGAATTTTTTAAAGGTGCAAACTGGTAAAAAGAGTTTAAAATGAGAAAATGCGAAGATTTAATTTGCATCGAGTTTCTTCTGGAAATTTACAAACTCAATTTAGGTTATTCTTAAAATAAGCTTTACACAATGATTAGTTCGGTACCCACAATGTTCGTTCTCCTGATATAACTAATGAATGAAAATACAAAAGTGGAATAAATTAAAAATGTATTCCTTCTCAATAGCGTTTTACTGTACTTTGTTGTGTGGACGGACCAGTAGTCTATGAAAACACGGGTATGCCAAAATATGGAATTATTCATGGTGGGAAGTCTAGGAACTAACATTTCATGTTTAAAATAAACTTTAGGTTTCTGCACGGCTTTACGAGCTTGACGAAATCTGTTTATATTTTCATCTTCGCGGCCCTTAATAGTTAGGTCCTGGAAACAACGCGAAGGTACGCCGGGATATTTCACAATCGGCGTTCATTTTACAAAGTTCAAGGGCAGTCCCCGGGTCGTTCGTCCGTTGTTTTCGCGTCATTTACCTTTCAGTATACATCGGCTCTGCCTTGGCTGATTGAGTTCTTTATTACCGATCACGATGGTCGTTGAGAGGCGGTTCGTGATCCGGCGATTCAGCGAAACGCTCCCAGATCGGTTATTATAAGACGGGGCGGAGAAGATCGCTTTGAAAGCTTCGATTTGCATGAATGGTTTTTCCACCACGGATCGAATGTCTCCGTCTCGACAAGTGGCTTTAACGTCTGCAAGGTTTCTCCCACCGTTCGCCCACTCGGTAGACAACGGAGATGCCTCCGAGTGGGCGAACGGGGAAGCAGAGGTTGCTTTGATCGGAAAAGTGGAAATCTATCCGTAACGATAGAAACCGACGACAACAATGAACCCACGATGAATGAATTAATTCAGAAGTTAGGTCAAATAACTAGTCGCCAGGTAGTATTAAGAGCGAAACTTTCACAAGTGTGACCCAGATAAGATATTGAGCCGTTTATCAGATCAATGATTAGCAACCCTTGTTCTGCAGTGGATCAAAGTTGAAAACATATTATTATATATATTACATATAAATATATCATACTTTTAAATGTTTTTAAATTGCTATTCCATACGGAATACAAGTAACAGAATGTTAAATATATATTATGTTATCGCAGATTTTTTAAGGTTCTGTAGTGATATTTCAGAGGTTAGCCGATATTTTCGTTGCATCGACGGGTGAAGCGCCCTATCGCATACGCTGTAAATTTATCGTCAGATCATTCAAAACGGGGAATTACCGACGCGGCCCACGTTATTATTATTAAAAGCGCGGACAACAATCCCGACGCGGAATATTGCCGCGATCGGCGCCGATCGCGATCCCCCCTCCCCCTCAGTCCTGTAATTTGGGAGCGAAATGAAACGCCCTCATCCAATAGTAATAACCGGGACCGGCCGTCTCTTCCAGTTGCCCCTGATCCCAGTTTAATTTTCGAGGAAAGCTTTGAATCATTAATTCGCGGATTGAAATTCTGTTTGGTCGGAGGAATTCAGTTAAAGTGTCATCGGGTATTCACCCTTGAGGAGGGGCGCGGACCAAGTGAATTTAGATGTCTTTCCATTGAAATTCGTGGAAACTCTCGGTTTGGTTCCCTGTTCTGAATTGCGTTCTGTGGTACAGAAAAGCTTTCTATAGTTGAGGATTAGGAGCTATTAGGAGAATAGGAGCTTCTTAGTTCGATCGGATCTTAGTCGCAGTTTTACCAGTTTTTTAATCGTCATCATTAGGGCAGGTGCTGAAAGCTAAAAATTTCAATTTCTGATCTTCAAAAATCTCTAATAGTAGTTTGTTACAGGTTATTAGTGTCAGTGCAGTACTGTTTGTATACTGAAAATACTGAATGTATTTTTGTAGGGATCAGTGATGGTTTTGAGTAAAGCTCACCACCAATATAATTGAGGCTATTATTAGTGGGTGGGTCCTTCGCTTGATTCAATTTTTACAAAGGATTACGGACGGTTCGAAGGATCCCCACACCTCGATTCCGTAGGCCCAGTTCGGTTTAAAGATACGGTTGTAAATAATTAATCATTAAGTAATGGTTGCGATCTGTTGTCGAGGAGTATTTGTAACAATTTGTAACCTCGTTTCTTCTCTGTGCCTTTGGGTCTTCTGGCCAATTGCAGTGAAGATTTACAGCGTATAAACAAAATTCCTCTAAGGGAAATACGCTATTAGAAGCTGTATGCACGATAAAGAAATCGGCACCCGGGGCGAACATCTTGGCAAATTTTCACGCCCGTCAATTTAACGGTGCGCGCCCCAGACTGGGGCGTGAAAACCTGTAAATTTGGCGGCAGTTCCGCGGATGTTGAGAAGTGAGGGCCGGGAAATTGCTCGGGTCAAAGGGGCCCCCTACCAACTCAATGGAAATTTATGTAAATTGAATAGGGGCGGAGGGGGAGGAGGGTTCCTGGTTTTGTGAGTAGGCCCCACAGCCAGGCCCATTTCCCGGGTTATAAACGCGCCGGGGCCCCTACCAGCCCCGCCGCCGTGGCCTTAGGGACCGAACAAATCGCTTCTGGATTTGTGACACTTGTAGCCGGGTCTCGTTAAACGAAATGCATTTATCAAACGGGAATTGAAGATCGTATATACATTTAATCGCCGTATAGCCGCCACTTGGACTCACTCGGGGAAGATGGATATATCATTCCTAATCATACTCCATGCCCGGACGTGTTACATTAAATGTTCGGATCTGCGGATCTCGGCCAATTTTCAAAATAAATGGATTTACATAACCGATACCTACAAACCAATATATGCGTACGAGTAATATTGGAACGAATCGCGTCTGAATTTGTGACATTTGTAGTCGGGTATCGTTAAACGAAAATAACTGAAGGACAACTAAAAGATCGCGTGTTCTGCTTAATCACAGAATAGGGTTCCACTACTGATATCGGTTAGCCTCGGTTGCTTTCATATGTCGATATTCCCTATCCACTTTATATATATGGGCGGTATATCGATATGCAATAGATAATTTTTTTAATTTATGAAATATCAAATTAAAATGAATTAAGTCCATATATGCACGAAATAATATCCAGAAATATGAACTAATATAATACGCGAGGGTTATAATCGCGGCGGGTTTAAAGCTGATTACAATTCCGTCGCGAATAGTCGTTATAATCAAGTTACATACGATCTTGTCGTTCGTGAAAGGGAGATTGTGGCGTACGGGATCGTCGCTCGGGCCTAAAGGAATTGTGTTCTGTATACAAGCCGCAGTGTATTAATCACGGATACGCGGAGAAGGCGTACATGCCACCGGATGGTGCCAACGCACCACCCTCGAGGTTCGCGTCTGCACGGGTCGGCTGCTAATTCGTCACTGAAGGGAAACTGTCGTCAACGCAAACCGTTGAATCAAATCGTGTATACAGCTGTTTTGCAGATATAACTCGCGGATATTATCGAACAAATATTTCTTTTAAATTTGGCTATAAAGAGTTTTAATATTTTTAACTCATAAAAATGATTACTTTTCAATACACGTATTAAGCTTTACGAGGTGTATCATTTGCCTCAGGAGTGTCAATTTCGACAATTATCGAAGTAAACACTGTCAATTTCGACACTCCTCGAAGTAAGGAGTGTCAATTTCAACACTCCTCGATGTAAGGAGTGTCAATTTAAAATTGATAGAACATGGAATATAAATTAAAATTAAAGAGTACTTCATAATTCTTATGGATACCTGTATTTGTTTCCTGTTACTGAAATTTTACGTTATTTTAGTTCTATAAAATGTCGTTGTTTTTTTAGTCTGATTTTACAGACCACCATAACCCCAAACGTTTCCCAAGGGCGCCACAAGCTCAGAATGCGGTATAACTCTAACCCAATTAATTCAAATCCGAGCGAGCGGTGGATTGCTGGAAGTTTTTTAGTTTTTAGCGTCGTCCGAACAGCCTGTAAATGACGGGGTTGTATTGCCGAGAAGTTCAGATACTACTAGGGGCGAGCTTACAGTACTACCCCGGCGTTGAAATTGATATATTATGACAGGTTGGAGATCACGTACGACTGACGTTTATGGACGGTTAACACACGCGGAGACACGGCCAGGCGGCGAAGGGTAGGATTAATGACAGGCGGCGAGATAAATAAGGCGTGAATTCAAAACGAAACTACCTTTTTTTTGAAGTCGTTGAATTTTGTTTTTCCCGGCGGCAATTTGTAAGCGAGGCGGCGTTGGGCCCGTTGAAATATGCACGTTAACGCAATCCTCCGCCGCCTTCCAAACCGACCTCCCTCGCTTTCTCGGATAAATAAAAAAACGTTTTAAATATCCCGCATCGCCTCGGGTAAAGGTAAATAAGAACCATTTATTTTGAAAATAGTCGGGACCAACTGAGAAATCAGTGAAATGCACTTTTCTTAGTTGCACTCGACTGAGAAAATTGCCCCACTTAGTTCGGACAACATTAAACCTCAAGTTGTTGATTGTATCGCTGCTTAAATTTACATAATGGGAACGCCTCTGTAAATCGAACATATTTGCAGACTGCATTGACAATTTTATTTAGTTAGTCCCTTCATGCATATACACGAGTACGCATGAAGGCTCGGTGTACATGTTACCGCATTGTTAGTTTGAACTCCCTGCCTTCTCTCGGGGTAATAGTATGCAACATTGAGTGATCACAATATGGATTATTATTACTAAAATTAGGGCCCTTCCAAATTTAAATTACCAGTTTCCTTCAGTTGAGATGTGTCTATAATAAATTGTGTCATTTTTTGTTACAGGTGAGTGTTATTCTTTACTGATCATCATTAACGTAAGTCATTCTTATTTTTTTATATAGCTTAATAATGCACGAGTTATTCTCTTACGATTGTAATTAAAGTGCATGCTTTATTCTTCTTTTATACCTATGCATGTAGGTTAAATACTAGTATGTCATTTCTTACATAGAACTGAAGAACCTGTAGTAAATAACATTCGCCATAATAATGTCACATCGTCAATTCGTCTTCGCAACTTTATTCAAGATAACTTTTTTTACAATTTTTGTTTGTTGGCAATGCGTTTTGCCGGAATACTAAAGTCACGAAGTTCGCCACTTCCCGAAACGTGTAAAATAAGAAAAGAGCAGAATAAGAGTTAGGGTTTTCTTCTTCTACTGAACTTTTTAAACTTTTTCACCCCGTCGAAATTAACTCAAACTCGGAAAAAACGTTATAGAACAACTTGCAGTAGTCAAAAACCGACTATTGTACAGCATAAACGTTCTCGAGGAACCACAATGGAAATCGTGGTTTTGAACTCCCGGTCATGATTTATCGCATTAATTTACGGAATAAATAGATTTTCTTTATGCTTTGCGGGTTAATCTGTGCGCCGTGGAGAGAGCAGACGGCCGGCCGGTCGTTATGTCTGGACAAACAGAGGAGGGAATGGGAAGGCCCTAGAGATTACTAATTAAGGCTTAGGGAATAGCACCGCTGCTCCCCCTTAACCACTGCCACAATGCTCGCCCCGCATTAAATATTGATGCAGTTAACCCCCGCTGGGGACCTCTAGGGGATGCTGGCCGCCCTTTCTTTTTTAAATTTTATGTGCGTGACCACGTATAAAAATGAGCAAAGGTTTCCTAGTTCAGAGCTTCAATTATCACCAACTTCTGGCAGGATCGCGTAATACAATGGGACAACGCTTCAGCAGGCCCCGGTGGGAAAGGGCAAAATCCCTTCCTGTGGACCTCAGCTGTTTCCATAACACTCAGCAAATGTACTTATAACTTGTAAGTTGATTGTAAAAGGTTAAACATTCTTAGACATCCTGACGGGCAGTCAGTCCCTTTAGAGGAATCCATAAAACTTTGTACCTATTACGAACGATGTCTTCTTTACGGCTCGGGGAGGCCACGCGACTTCCACGGATGAGCGGTTTTTCCCCCCAGTCATTCGTGTAACCTTTATTATCTGGGTGGGAGTGGGAGTTTTAACGCCCGTAAATCCCCGATCGGACGGTGGGAACAGGCCGGCATTGTACACGGCTCCCCCGTGGGGTCCCGCTCTCAATTGTTGATTGTGCCCTCCCCCGCCGTCCCCGAGGGCGGCCTCCGCTGGGCACCCGCCAGCTGCTCTCCTCCCATGTTTGCTCCTCCAACAAACCGCTCCCTACTCAAAACCGATTACTTTATATATCAGCTTTCATTTAACCGGCATGAAGTCGGCGTATTTACCGGAATACGGTGTTGTATTTCTGTTAATTTTGCGCTCCCCACCCCTGCTATTATAATCACAGTTCTTGTCAGTATAATGTAGTCTCAAAATAATTTCTGCCACGGGCCATTAAATTTTCTTAAGTAATTGCATATTTATTCTGGAAATAAAAAAATATTGGAATAGTCATTTTCAACGTCTGAAAATATTTTGATAAACCACTTTGAAGCGCGTAATTTTAGAAAATAAATGTGTCCGAGACTAGAGTAAATGAACCTATTTTTATTTCTCGTTAGCTAGATTTATTTTCGAATCTGTTTTTCCGAGTCGCATAACTCCCGACCTCCCGTCTGTGATTTATGGAGTTGTAGTGCCTTCTTGTAGGTACCTGATCTGACCGGAACTCACTGGTATTATTGGCCGGCCGGTGGGTATAAACGTAAACGAGGCCCGCGGCGCTGAGCCTCATCCTCAGGGGGTTACATGTTTCTAATTATAGCTCCTGGGGATACACTCTAGAGAGCGGCTAGAGTTATGTAATGGAGAAAATTAGGATGGGATCCTTCCCCTTATATATCCTTGGCTAAACATTACGATTATTTCTCGTCTATAGCCTGTATCTCTAGCCACTCACATATCCTGTGTATTATTTTATAATTTAATGTTAGGGTCGTTCTTGATCATGATAAACACAGATCTGAACACCAAAATTGCCCAAAAAACACCCATATACAGTTCACGACATTACACACTAAGGAATTAAACATTGTATTATTTAAAAAAATAATCTGGTTGCATTTCAATGAACCGGTATGAACTCGCGTACTAGAAACAGGTGAAGTCCACTTTTGCCGACAACAAACTTTGACCTGTTTGTCTTCCTTGTTACGAATTTATTTGGAAACCCAAAAGCCGTTATTGGCGATAAGGACTGTTATTTAATAATTCGGATAAGGTCCGTATAAATTGTATTTTTTTAATGGGTTGGGGGTGTTACGTATTACTTTAATTAACCCGGGTCTGCTGCGGTAAACGACCGGGGGGCCCCTTTACCGTAATTGATGGCCCAGAGCCGCGTTTGTTTGGATTATCGAGGCCCCCCCCCCCCCCGGGGGTTGATGTTGAACCGGCGATAGCTATGTTTGAAATTCCTCCCGCTCGTTCGTAATAGTGTAAAAGGGGGCTCGGCGGATGGTGGAAGGGAGGGTGTGCTTTTGCTTCGTTTACATTACCGATAAGCCGGGTTTTGACCTATTTGCGGTGGCCTGCTGCGGAAACTCCCTCTCGGCGGACACAACTTTCCTGGGATCGAAAGTTTTCTCTGACCCCTCTCTCTGGTGGGATGCTCTGGGACGGCCGGAATATAAAAGGCCGGTGGGAGTCGGATAAATTTAAGCTCCGATTAAAGAATAAATAAGGGCCCGCTTTTTGTGACGCCCGTAAAAACGGGGCTATAAAAGCGGGCTAATGTTTGATTTAGATGCGGCGTCCGCCGACGTGCAAGCCGAAGCGTGTTGGGGCGGAGAGTGGAAACGTCTTCGTTTCGTGTTTCCTGTGTTCTGTGTGTCTTCTTCCCTCCGTGGCACGAAGGTCATTCAAATATAGATGAAAATTTATTATACGGTTTATGGAGTTCTTTAAGTATAATAAAACAAATTATAAACATGTTTCTGATATCTTAGGCATCATCGTTTGCACCCCGCTCGTGAAACCAAAGCACTATAAAATACTTCAAAATCTCTGTTTTCTCAGGAATACGGTAAATTGGGTGTTATTTTAAAGCGAGAAGTTATTTTACTGTCTCTTTTGTACACTTTTTTCCCTCTGCAGTTGGAATGATATTCAAAAATAGACGAGACTTTATTACAACTTTCAGTGGGAGTGTAGACAGTTTATGGGACTGTCTCGTATCTGCTTTCGGGATAATAAAACAAATTATAAACGTATTTTCCTGAAATGTTAGGCAGCATAGTTTGAACCATGCTTTGGAAACTAGGTAAGATAGGCGATAACATTGTAAAATGTATCATTTTAGTGTTTCTTCTAACTAGTTTTGTCCCTTTAGCCATGACGGTTCAAATCTAGAAGGGAGAATTTATTAGAACGTTTATTTGATGTCTAGAGATTATGAGACCCTCTGTGTTCATTCAATTTTAATGTCCGGACATCTCCTGTATCCCGCGGACAAATTCTTACGGTTTTTACGGTAACAATGCGGCGATAGTGCTGACAGGATTGACACGCGTCAATACGTCATTCTATTACTGGCGACGAAGAGAAGTCGATACGGGAACAACTTAGGACCAAGTAGGCCAATGGAAAAATGGTATTCTAAGCCCTCCCGAATGCATCTATTTTCGTTAGGTTAAACGTCAAAGAATCAAAGCTTTTACTGCAGTTTCATTTCATACATCTCCCCGATACTATGTCGATAAGATATAAAATCAAAATGCATTGTGATATCCTACTTATTGGCAATTTTGGAAAATAAGGGGTCAAAAGTAATATGTTATTATTTTATCTTAACGAGTTCAAACAATTTAGTTTTTTTCCTAATGCAGGCGATATTTTTCCTAATGGCTGTGTATTTTATTGAAAATTTATAGTATTCCACAAGGGTTGTGTGCATATATAAACGCTCATTTGTATTTATAAAAATACACTCGTTTTTACTTTTTTTATGATATAACACCTTCTACTTATTTTGTGGATAAATTTGCCCAGCTCCAGAGCATTGTAGCTGCGATGTATTCGTGTGCTTCTCGGCGGGGACTTGATTCCAAAGTAATGAAATAGCGACGCTGGTTGCCACTTGCTCGGCTATCTTGATGGTGACTGACCGATGAGGTGTGGGAGGCCCCTCCTAGTACTTCCCATTCAACAAACAATTTCTTAGTACGGACACACTTGAGGTTTATCATTATTACCTCTATTGATAAAAATTGTCCATTGCAAAGAGAATTGACACGCAATTGGTTATCTAGAAATGGCAGAATGTCTACTTGTAAATAGTAATTACGGATAATGAAAAAAAGTGCTATCAAACAATTTAAAACGAATAAATCTTAAATTTTAATAAAAACTGTTAAATGTAGCATTAGAAAATATTGGCAGAATTACGTATTATAAGCCAAAACACTCCAAGGTAATGTAGGGAAAAATATTACATTTAGCTAAGTTAGGCCACAACATTTTATAAAAGACTGGCCATCAAGCGTTGTAATCTCCGTTAGTGATTTGTCCGACTTTTAGCCCTCTTAAGGCGACCCGACCGAGCTCCCTGGGACAGTCGGGGGGACATCGAAACTGTCCGGTGAGCACGACGAAAAGCAATAAACTCGAAAAGGTGGATCTTTTAGGAGGCGTCCCAGTTTTCACGTTTTGAAGACCCGCCCCCCTCTTCGTGGAAAGTCACACGAATTTCTTTTCTCCGGTTAAATGGAGTGGAGGCGAAAGGAGGGGGGTACAGACTAAGTTATTGGATGAGTGAGAGGGAGAGAGTGTGACGAGACGGGTTTTTACGGCGGCGGTTCACTAATTGCGCACCGCGGCTCACTCAACGCTGAGATACCCGGCCCCTTTACCCAACCCGGTATTTCTTTTTTTTCGGATGAGGCCCCCGCGATAGGGCCCGTCCCTCCAAATGGGGAGGCCCTCGACCTCTTCATAAAAACGGTTTTTAAAAGTGTCAGTTTCTCCCGAAGAAGAAATTACGGGGCTAGTCCTTTTAAATACGCTCGATCGCAGTCGTATATTTCAATCTGCCGTTTAAACAGACTCGCCTTTTTCATAAGGCCCGGTACAGTTTTAAGGTATCACTACCTGCCTTATAAATTCCTTCATTAGGATAATTAAATCTACTTATTACAATACTAGCGAATGCGAAAGTTATTAGTCTCTTATTATTCGTATTTTTTGTGGTCCTTAGACACCACCGCGTCGTTACGTGCGAGCTGACAGTTATGGCAGCACTTAGATGTCTCCTAATTACCGATCTAAAAAAAGTTTCAGATTTGGAATTCCTGCGACGTAGAGCGTGTAGAGCTCTTATGACTTCTTTCTATTCGGAATCCGTTTCTTACTTCCTACACGCGATTCCGTAAGGTACCGAGGTTTACGGGAGTTGGTCGAAAATAAATATTCATGCGGTGGGAAAAGGAAGGGAGGGATACGTTCTTCGTAATGTACTTTTTTCCTCCTAAAAGGTTGTTTATACAGACTTTCCCCATTGAGCCGTTGTTGAGAACCAGAGGATGTTTAGACACGCTGTCGTATTCTAACTGGCACGCCCACACAGGCCGTACTCTGAATGAAACTCCCCTTTGAGGACACCTAATTGTCGTTGTAGTTAGTGATTATTATAGTGACTTATGTTGGGCAGATATAAGTCGAATGGCAGCGTAACGCCGTTCGCACAATGCCGGCACCGGCGTTATTTAAACGGCTGGCTGGGTCCGGACGTGTCGGCGGGCTGGTGAGACCGGGGTGAGGACCGGGAGGGAAACGCGCGCAGAATCGAGACATGGGCACGTTCGCACGTAGCCGGGAGGATATGGACGCTGGGGTATGGTCTTGCACTCGGTGGAGATGCATACTTAGATGGACGGTGGTTTTCATGTCCTGGCCGCCAACTGAAAGTCCTTGAGTCACCGCTGCAGAAGAGGCCGGGGTCAGGCAACGTTCGTTTGTTCCTTTATTTCGTAACACGAATTTTAATAATATACAGCCGACAGTACACAAATGTGGAAATATGTATCTACCAAAGATAGAATGAAAGTCGTTAAATAAATAAAGTCGAAAAGTCGATAAATTCATTCAAAGACAAAATTTTATATGTAGGTTTTAATTTTCAACTATGATAAAATTTATCCCCGCTAGCTATCAGTTGCTATTATATTATAAAATATACTTTCTGTGTCTTAATTACACATTCTGTATTTTTCGTAGAGAAAATGAAATGCTGTTGGTAATTAATTTGAACGGAAATATTTGAATCTGTTCTGCTTACATGGGAAATATAGCTATTGGGAAATATCTTCCATTCCATTTAAATTACAAATGTAGCCAAATTTCCCACAACTGGCTGTCCTTTCCCCGATTAAACTTCAGATTTAATTGTTCGATTCTGACATTATAAATTCATCCATTCCTGTTATAATTATTGTGATATATACGCTAAAGATGTCTGTCTAGTAGTGTCTTCTGATGTACCGCTTACAAATCATGCATATTTAAATTGTGTTTGAAATGTTTGACCTAGAATTAATAATATGCGGTGTATAACTGCAGTTGAAATCTCCATTTGTATGATGTTAAATAAGATTCAAGTAAAATTGTCCACAAAATTAACAGAAAATTTAATAGGTAGTAAACATGGTTATTTATTTTTTCACCCTTGTTTTTCCTAGTAGAAAGTACTTCCTGAGATTAGAGTTCAATCTTAAAAGTAATGTTAATAAAATAAATATGCAGACTGAGTTCGCAATGAAGAAATGAGTCAGACTGTATAACAGAAACTCTTACGGTGGTAAATTCTTCACGCAGATAACTTTTCTTATCTGAAGCTATTCAGCTTGTTTTACTAGGAACCCATCCTGCCGACCTGAATCTTAAGCGGGAAGTGTTCGTAATTACCTGCGAGCATTTCAAGTAATTCATTACATGCAGTATGTGCATGATGTACTATCTGAAATAAGTGTGCAATCGATATTTCATTGGAATAACTTTTCGGTACACGCGAGCTCTTACTTATATTCCGTCTCATCCGACAATTAATTTTTTTTTTTTAATATAGTTACAGGCCTAGTGTCATTTCATGATTTAGTGCAACTTGTTTTCGAACCTTGTCTTGATAGGGCATGGACCCATATCTCTTTCATTATTAGAACTATGTAGGTGAGCGTACTTTTCAGTTTTGTAATTATATAATTACAGACGGATTATTTTTTATATCTCCAAAGATATTTTCAATAATGTCAGTTTATCATATAGACCGGTTGTACATTTCACATATCTGAAGGATGAGGAAATGCAGGTGCGAACACGTATTTTTATTGTGCACTCGGCAGTGCTCCTTTTAACTCCGGGCGAACCAAGTTTCGTGCAACTCGGGCTCGTTCCAACCGGAAATTAATGCCATAGGGCGGTACGAGGTTGGGAGAGATAACGACTGGAAGTTTCGGCAAGAACTTATGATTTAGGCTCACCGAAACGTTATGCTCCCCGCCTTGCTATCTGGACTGGGTAATTGGTTCACTAACCGAGTTTGATCTTCCCCCGTGATTCTATAAGCCGCGTATTCACGGCCCCGTTGATTAGCTCTAAATTGGACACCGCTATTTTCCTCTAGAAAGTCGGTCCTATTACTTAGCCGCATTTAGACACTTCGAGAGTTTTGCCAAGGAGTACAACGAACTAGAGACAAACGGAAACCGGATCTGTGTACGAAGAGAATCGAATAATAAAGTATAATAATTTCCATTGTTTATCACAAAATTATATCTCATAAGACACAACTGATAGTGGTACAAATGTTGTTCAAAATACTACAAATTGATGTCAATGTCCCCGAGGGGAAACAATATCCCGACAGTAATTTTCTGTCGTCTCCCTCTTTATACCAAACTCTATATATATTGCATGAATATATTTTATTGTTTACTATATATAATATAAGATACCTGTTAAAAGGTTTTCACTCGCTGAATTCGTCCCACACTAGTGTTGTTTTTTGCTACCCTCAGCAGCATTCCTCCAATAATATAGCCAGAGACTTAAACATGTCGGGTGCCGATAGAGTATCTTATACACATATATTTATTCATATGGGATAATAGAAAGGGATATTTGTGGGGATATGTGTCTCAGGGCGTCGCGTTCAATTGAAGGCTACTATAATGAAGTTATTCTTAAATAATTTGGAATGCCTGTTCCTGTCTCTGGTTGCTTGTGGTGCATCTTGTCCGCGCTTTTACCGTGGCCATCAACCTGCCGGCTGTAATCTACCGAAGGTGGCTTACATAATCTTTTATATAAGCTATATTGTGTTTGAACCCTCGGTTAAAGAGAGACCGGGACTTGAAAGGGAGCGGCTGTAATTACCGTCGAGACCGTTCTCCGGGGGGTGGCGGATGTAGCGAGTGTAGAGAGGTGGGCTATCCGAAATTAATCTCGACTGATGTCATTCGGCAACACACAGACACGGGCCGGTAGAGGAATTTCACTCGCCAGTTGTGTTACACATGTGAGTCACGTACCGGCGCTTGTAGGCTGTGTTTGAGGAAAACCCTCTCCTCTTGTGGAAACCCCCCGCCGGCGTTTAATGTACCATTTCAAATTTTGTGTCTGTGGCGCTTCTTGCATTTGAATTTCATAATGTGATACGCCCGAGCTTACAATTGTTTTGTACTGGGTGCTCCCAACCGTGGGAATCACCGGCGTGTTTTACTTGGCCGTACGTATATCTTGGTGAACTGGAAGAGGCACCTTTTTTACCGTCTCCCCCAGAGCTATTACATTTCTGCTATTGTAATGATAAAATGCGTTGTACATCTCTTCATATTCTTGCAAAGCATAAACTTAACAAACTGAAAACATTAAGTAAGCAAGTAAACAAAAATTATTATTCAATAAGACATCTTAAACGTTGTCATCCTCCTATATACTAAAATATATTTAAATTGTTTTTCCTACTACCCTAATATTAAAGAAAAAAATTTTTTTCTATTTTTCAACGTAAAATATTCTATACCATCACCTCTAAGGCTAATTTTATACAGTATCATTTGATCTCGGTACTGAATTAGCCTGAATAAATGCGAGTAAACCGTGTTATATCTAATAGCAGGACTGTTTCCAAGCAATGCTTATAAGCCTTTCTTTTTCCATTAGCCGGGGCCGTACTATTTGCTCAGTCCCTGCATTAGCGTAATTACACGCTCTGAGATACGTGTTGTAATATTCAATGATAATAAGTAATAGTTTTTTTTCTCTCCCTGATTAAGGACTACAGGATATTAAAATTATCAGGGATAGGTTACAACGTTACTAACACGTTTTAATATAGTATTTTTCTAAACGAAAATATTTCGGTAATATTTCGTAATTTATGATATATTTAACTTTCTAAACTGTACGGAATCGGACGCAATACCCTTCTTATTAGATTTAAAGAGTTAGTTAGTGGCGTTTATATTTTGTCGGCTTTTATAATTATCTAACAGGTTTTTATGTTGTGGCGAAACAGTTTGAAGTGACTCTCTAGAGATAGCGATAAATGTTCAATGTCTCATCGGATAATAAAATTAGGTAATCCGAATTGGTATTCGGGCTGAATCAGCCTACCCTAACAGCCATTTTAAATGCTCCACTAAAAACGTACGCCTTGGTCCGGGAATTTATCATTTTTAGTCGACCTTATTATGCATTATGGTCTCCATTGGTGTCGGCTTTTCAACGCGACACACATGATCGACGAAAGGTTTGGGCAAGCTTTGAGAAAAACACGACATGAGTGCTTTGGGCACTTGAAAGGTATGGAAATGAAAAAAACGTTGAAAGAAAATTCGATTCCACTTCTTTTTACCTCAGAAACGCACTCGAGCTACCAAATTATTTAATATCATAAGTTCTCCTAAATAAACCTAAAATAGTAACCCACATAACAATCATGCATATCAAATTAGTAAGAACAAAGATATAATTTTGTGATGACAGCGGCTTGTACAATTATTTTTAATCGAAGATTAAATAGGGTAGTTAGTTTCCTTGTTAGATCCAATTACAGTCCTTCACTTGAGGATTTTCTCGATTGTTTAAACTGAGGTTAGGCCAATATCGGCTTCTTGCCATCGTAAGTAGTCACCGGTTAGCTATGTCACTAAGTGTTGTGTTGTATCGTTTGGCATGCATCTTAATTGCCATACCACGTTACTGCGGTGGTGGTAAGGTCTGTAGGTAGCTCAACCACGGATTTATATATCTTCCTATGAATATATTTCTGATAACAGATACAAATTGTAATTTTACAAGTAATAATTCCATAATAATGTTTTGTCCTTACCAGACCGGTTACGTAATCACCTTTTAGTCCCTGCAACAATTTTCTGACGTTGGTTTTACAAATCGCGATCTTACGTAATTAGGGTTATTACGGCTAATTATATTTGGCAAATGAGCAAGACAGCAATAAAGAAATAGAAGGTAATGTTCGTTCTTATTGGTCTGTATATTTTTAATATCAATCGCTCTATTGATGCTCGTTTTTATTTCGTGCGTTGCTTCCCTTTGCCTTTGTTACCGCACGCTTCAATTTCAAATTGCTATATACAGCAATTGAATCTCCTCGCAGGAGAATAGCTCCCTTTCGAGAAAATTTAAACGCTAAAGTAGGTGGATAGTGAAGTGAGCCTTTAGCCGAGCCTTTCCCTTAACATGCCCCTTATATATAAATCATTCAGCAGGGACTCCCTGCTCCGTTTCTGTATTCTCTATTGGTCCCGTAGCATCGGATTGGGAGGAAAAACATCCGGTTGAGTGGCGGATTTTTGCAAAAACGTTCGCCCAGACTCCACACGTAGGTTTACAGCGCTTTTGTGTTCTCAACAAAGAAAGCATATTCGAATAGAAATGTCATCACTTTGGTGCCCACACGTCTATTTAGTATTAATATCTTAATAAATGATATATATCTTAAATAATAAATTATAACTAAAATATTAAATGGAAAACATTGAAATGCCCACAAGATTCACTAAGTTGATTTCTTAATCGTTACGATTACTTACTATCTGCAATTGTCACTGTTATTTAAGAGGGTATTTAGTTTAATCAAAATATTTTTACAGTGTATTCGCTTCGAATTTTCATGTATGAAATGTTGATGAGTAATTATTACTTGAGGAATTTGTATGATGTTTCCTAGGAATACAATCCAATGTTTAGTAGATTCTGTTTACATACAAATTTTGGACATCTCCTTCTCGCAAGGGTATTGACTTTGAACTGATCTGAGGAAGCACCGTTTTGAGTGATAACAATGAGGGAACTATTAATCGGCGATAACCCTTGTCCAAGATTCTACTCAAATATTAATAGTTCTACTCATTTTAATGAATCCTTTTGTCGTATTCTTTCGAAAACAGAAACCAAAACGGACCGCAACTCGGTTGAACAGGTTCTTTTGGTAAGGGCGTATGTGCCACGAGACAAGAGGTTAGCCATGTGGAATAACTTCTCAGAAGCTGCTTAATCAGGCTGGCAGAGCGGGTTGCCAGAACAGCACAGTCTTAATCCCAGGTTCTTGGGGGGATTTGAACTCAATTTAAATGTGACTCCAAATAGACCGAGGTCAGAACCGAATATGAAAATTATATAATAATTTCAAAAACCTGTTCGGTCTAGGGCCAAAATTAAAAATACCTTATGCTTGAAAAAAGAAATTACTCCTGTTATAAACTTACGTTCACATGCCACGAGGGTTTGAAATTGCGATACGCCAGCACTCGCTGATTTGGCCTTAAGTGTAACCGTTTTCGGTTGCTCACTACATTCAATTTCATACTGTAATTGTTATTCAACGAGTGGGGACAGAAGATAGATTGTTTTGCAATAATCCATTAGAATGATATTGGTAATGTGAATGGCATTTGTCGGATTTAGAAGTTCAAAAATGCACGAAGATAGATTAATTTTTTTGTACATGAAATTCGCTTTTAGGGGGAGGGAGATTCTTTTCGGCTGTTCAAGAACAGCCTGTTGTTCTGTTGTTTTTCTCGTTGGCTCAAAATTATAATGATTGATTGGAAAAATCACTTGTGTCTACAATGTCGAACTCTTTGCTGTGTTAATCAAGGAAATAGTGAAGGAAAACGTGTCTTCAATTTACACTTTTATCGCAGCCTCGTTTTCAAAACGACGACGACGACAGTATTGGCAAACAATGGTTGAGATTTCTTAATTTATTCGTCGTCTCTCATTCCCTGCCCAAACATTAGCCAATAGACACACTTCACTTTTTAATGTGGCGACATCGTGTTCAATTTAACGTGTTGAGACGACATCGGTTCTCGAATATTTAATACCGGGGTCCCACTCGCCCGCAATAACGCAAATATCGCCGTTTTGAATAAAACTTCGGAAAGCAATTTAGCTTAGTCGCTGAATTGACCAAGTTGAGCGAATGGAGGAAACTTTCTGTTTTTCATTTGTAGTGCATAATTGAAATACTACTACGTTCGGGCGAAAATCGTTAAACTGGGACTTACGACGGTAATTAACCTTCTGGCGTTGTGCACTACTCTGGAAATTATTGGTTTGGAAATCGCACACGGAATGAACAAAAACACACTAAAAAATTAAGTAACCACCGTTAATTAAATGAAATCCAAAAAATTCCCATATATAATAGTCAGATTAAATAAAAATCATATCTTGTTATTGTTATTATATGTAGAATTCGTTTTGTGGTTTATATATTAAATGATAAATATGGCAATATATAACCGTTTAAAATATTTAAGGTTATTGTATTTGAATATTTTCTTATGTAAGTTGTTTTATAGTTTCTTCTCAAATTCAAGTCGAAGTTAGATTTCGATAGAAGAATTATTTCGATTCGAAAGAAATCATTTAGAGGAGTTACCAAGTGCACATGTTCATTTAAGATACATTTCCTCCGGGACTGAACCAATTCTGCCTTAATTCCGTTTCCGGGATTGGGGCGAAAATAGGATACGGAAATCCGATTGAACTCTCGTTGGGCGGAATTGAGACGTTCGGCCGGCCGTTTGTTGATAAACAGGGGCGAGTCTGTGGCGGGCTAGTTCTCGGTCTAGGGGGCCGGAGCTATGCACAGGTGGGGGGGGCGGGAGCGTCTCTCTGGCACAACTCCACACAGGAAACGCGACCGCTCCAAATAACACATTCCCGGCAGTTTCCGACTTTTATTTAGAACCGAACAACCAGTTAATCTCCCACCTCACCCCCCGGCCTTATATATTGGATTGGCCGATGGGAAATCGATTCATTTACGGCAGATAGAATTTTCAGCGCCCCCTCCCCCACGTCGGACTCTGGGGGCTCTTTACCTTTGAAAACTTTGTATTCCATTTACAATCCGTTTGGCTGTACCTGTTATTGATGTGGACAACGAATCGTTTTGTTTTATGGTAACGCAGAGCAAACGTGCAGGAAATTACGAATTACAAGTAGAACAAATCTTGAACTTTAATTAGAATTATCGGTAATCGATAACCTCTGAGTCTGAGGGAAGTTGGCTATAGCTGTAGGCATTTTCATCACTTCCATTATTATCTTTCGGTAGTATTATATCAGAAGTATTATTACAGTTATAGTCGCAGATCAGTAGTGTCACGGTGACGGGATTTGATAACACGAATGAACTTTTGATGGAGAATCTCCCCGTTCACGGTATTTATGCCCCCCAATTCTAAGTAGTGCGGGAATCACGTGACCATTTCCTTTTACTTCGGCGTTCGAGAACCGTGGTTTTAAGAAAAAAATAAATTTTTCACAGTGAAAAATTGGTTTATATATCACATTCTATATTGTTGAAAAAACATAAGTTTTTTTATATGACTTAAGTCATAGTTAATTGGCGGGTCTCTTTTGAAGATTATTGATAGGGTCATGAGATTTGAATTTTCGCGCCCGCCAGAATGAAGTCAGTAAAATTTCCCGTAGGCGGCGGCACCGTTCACAGTCACGTTGGTTGGCCGACGTCGCCGCTAGAGCTCGGGAGATGCCTCTCGGTCGTGACGGGCAAATGGGTCACGGGTAAGGGGTCGGCGGCGGCAGGGGTTAACGGCTTTTCCGCCTCAGCCGCCCCCCGGCACGAGTCCCCTTCACCCCCCGCCCCCACCCTCCCTGCCGCCTCCGTCCATTGTCTGGGGCGGCTCACACCGCATTCAAAACACACAGGGATGAAAGACGGGGTCGACAGACTCTCCGGCCAAAAGGACACTCACTCAGAGTAAAATGTGAAATGACAAACGAAAAAATTACTACTAAGAAAATAATTTTGATTCCAAACACGTTCGCATTATTAGCATTACTTTATTCGCCTTATTGACCGGCTGTTATCGAGAGCCCAAAATTATGAAGTAACGATGTTCAATGTTATTATTAAAGGTATGATTGTCACGATTAATTTTTTTGTCCGTCGTCATTGGTGGAACGAATAGGGTCCTTTCATTCACAAAACAATATAAACTATATCTACTATTTATATTGCCGTGGTGTTTTATCACAGATAGTCGCCAAGAACCTGTTTCATATAAATTCGAATTGAATGAATAAGTCATAAAAATTGAGTTGAATATAAATCGAACTCGCAGACACCTATTTTATTCTTTAAAATTATACGGTGTCTACTGGAATAGTGTTTCTGGAAACCGTGGCTTCATATTACAGTCATCGTTGTATTGAACTATTACATTAATATGTATAACGCTGGAGAAAATAATCTACAAGAAGAAAATAATACAGTTTCTTTACTCTACGTGAGGTGGTCAACTCGGAAAATGTTAAGATTAACGCACCTCAGATTACGTAACGATTAACCTTGGCCGAGAGCCGATACAATCAAAATAACCGTCGCCGTGTACGTGTGCGTCGCAAAAATTGTGTAAAAAAATGCTTACTAAGAAATTCCCTTCCACGGTCACATGTAAGACGGTACATTGAAATGGATACAAATTCAGGAATTCAAGTTCACACTATTAATACACGAGATTTTGGTATGTTATCGTATGTGTGATTTTCCATTTAGCCTTCTTTGGTTTGCCGGTGACGTATCCTAGGATGCCGTATGAGTAATAATGGAATAATGGAATCATCTGTCTCTTTTGACGATTTCACTATAGTAACGTCAGAAAAATTCCAGTTTCGATGAATTTATAACCGGGAACTGTTATTCTTCAGATGATTAAATCGTTGCGTCTTCGAGTGTATCGCAAAATGCCTGCGGGCGTTTAATGAAGGGTGAATTATTAACTAATGTTTGGAACTCAGTTAAACTTTAAAGTGGACATAGGAACCGGGAGAAGTTCATACCCTGTTACGTGTCTAAGTTTTTAATTAATTCAGTCATTCTCATTCTACGAACTAGTGATTTTTTGGAAAACTTTGCTATAGACTAAATCTGCGAGAGGAGACAGAAAACCGAGAAAGCTACATGCTTTTTATACTAATATGGAAAAGATGCTTCTGTAGTAGTGGAAACAAATGAAAGAAACTGGCTTTTGTACAAAGTACTCGGTTAACTGTATAACCAGCTTGGGCGGTTGGGGTATTTATGCGATAGTTTGTTGTTTTTCTCCCAGCGGCCGAACGTTTGCTCAGCTGTGGGGGGGGTTTGTGGACTCCTCCTGGAAGAACTGACCCAGGGATTCGGGTCCTTTAATTAAATGCAAATCGCGGACCCGGCGTCCTGCGTGTGTGTGTGTGTGTGTATGTGTGTGTAGAGGGCACGAATTAGCAGTTGTTGGGGCGCCGACGTCGGAGTATGCTCCTCTCCCCTCCTCCCTCCTCCCCCCCCCCCACCGGGTATAATTGTTGCCGTCTACTGTAGGTAACGTGTCCCGCCTACTGCTAACCCGGTTTTAGGCTTTAATTAAAATACCTCCCTTCCCCCCCTTCCTCAGTGTTCGTCCTCACTCCAATTCCCTTTCTCTCCCCCCCCCCGTCCGTTTTCTTCTGCGCCCCGGGGGTGGTTTATCTCACCGAAAAGAAATTAGTTTCACCCCGTGTGTAAAGCCAAGAAGAACGCCGGCCGATCTTGTTAGTCGTCAGGCGGCAAATCTACGAGCAAAGACATACCTGATAATAGTCAGTAGCTTCCCAGTGGTTTGGCTTTTGTCCGGCTCTAGGCAGTGGCACTGTAATCAGTCGTAACCCGTACTCTGAATGATCTCCAGGGTTAGATAAATACGAATCGACCGGTGTAGTTCAGATGCTGAGATTAGCGCCCAGGGACTGGGTGTTCAACCAATTTCTTAGAATCGATACAAACATATGTTTTTTCCCGTTAAAAACATTATATTCATTAATAGGATATATTGGTGTGCGGCTGTTGTAATCCGGGGTCGTTAAAGAAGTTTTGTATAAAATTTTGTTTTTATTTTGTGAGAATGAATATTTTCTTGCGGTCTGATGTATCTACTCAACTACTACTAGACCGTATTCGGCCATCGCCAGTAGTATAGTTAGTAAATGAATGAGGCTCTCCGCATGTCGGTCCTATCTGCTCTGCTACTGTATATAAATTACAATTACGGTATTAATTAATTTTGTCATTTCACTCGATCTGCAAGGAAATATTTTGCGTATTTTCTTTAATTTCTGATGGAATCATTATATACACCCCCGCCTTATTATACGGACTGCTAAAGAATGAATTATTGGAACGAGTTTGTCGTAGGAGAGGCGCTACAAATTATGTTTAAATAAGGTATTCCCGAAAGGTGGTCTTTTCCTGCCGTTCGATTCCCGGTTATCCCATCTACCTTCGGACGGGCCTCCTTTTAACGGGGGCGGCCTATAATAGAGACCGGTATGGCGGGGGATGCGGCATTGATAGGGGGCAGGCGGGAGGTAGGGGGGCCCTGATGGTGTATTGCGGGTCGATCGCCACCCGACCGGCTCCGGCGGCGGTGTCCCCCCTCTCGCCCCCTTCACAGAAATAGACGTCGTCCCCGGCACGTGGACCCCGCCAGGTGTACCCGATACTACCGGCTAACAGTCTCATTTTCATTCAATGCTATAATATCATTTTCGATATTTAACTGTGGACTCATCAGACCAGAGGTTATTACACGTTTCAAACACGGATGGCTTCTTTCGTTAATAAATTTGGGCCTTAATGTGTCCCACGGTCTCCTATCCTAATGTGTCAATTGTTCTATCCTAGTAGCACAATACGAATAGGTAACATTTTGTTTCGTTTCATTCTATAATTACTCGTAACTGAATTAATTTCGAAAATAATCTGTACGGCGGTTTCACTCGTGGGATTGGTGCTCGGGGACGTGCGCGGACTCTGGATGAGTCCCCCGATGTATTTTTAACTCCCGGAGTATATCCTGGTCGCCGTGTTTATTATTAAGGGCTACCCTGTGCCAAAGAGCGCCGGCTCACCGTTTTTAAAACCTCTCTAACAGTCCCGGAGCAAACCGGCCTTTCATTCGCAGCGTTTCCCCGGGCCGCCCTTTTGTACCGTGTTCAAACGCCCGGCTCTAATTGATTTAGCCCCCGTGCGTCCGTGCGGTTATTATCGGTTCGACGACAACGGCCCTATTTTAAACAATGTCCCGGACAGTCGGATCCCATGTTCGGACGATACAGACGGTCGGATTATATGTTTTGGGGGATTGCGTCTAATCCTATTGTTGTAGGACACGCGACCGGCCGTTCCCCAGCGCCAATCACTTTTATAGGTTATACCGTCGACCATTACGCCAGTTTGGATTTCCTGGTGTTTGTTATTTGTTATTCCGAAATATTTGGCGATATCGCAACTATTTATATGAACTCCGCTTCGGAAACTAAGTATCTCTAAAATAGGCCAAAACAGCGGAAAAGGCGAAAGGATAATTTTCGATATTACCTAATTTATTTATTTCTGAAATAATGTTTTATGTGTTAAAACGTATTTTCATATAATAACTGCGCCTTGACATATTTATCAATAGCATTTGGAAATGACTGGTGGATTGATTGCAGTGTACCCTTTAAATTAGCTACAACTAATTTCATGAATAGATTTCCTGTACGGGTAACACGGATTTTGCCGTACCATTTCGGGAGAGGGTAGTATTCTCTACAAGAGAATTCACTACGAGTGTTAGCCCGTAGAAAAACGTTTGTTGTTCGATAAAAATTAATACCCGTGTAGTGGGGAGTTTTCCGCGCGGTCGGCCGCAAGATTGGAACCGGCTCGGAAAATCCGGTTAGCTCCGCGGTCGTCGCTCTTATTTCCTGATCGAGTAAACTCGGGAGCATTGGTGGTAGTGGAGGTGGGGGAGGGTTCTGAGGATTGGAGGTTATCGAACAGAAGAGTGGCAAGTGTAAAAAGTGTTCTCCTCTGTATTTCTCTCCGTCCTGGGTGGACCGAGGGCCGCCCCCTTCGGAGAGTATCCAGTTACTCCAGTCACGACCCGGGGCTCAGGTATAATCCCCCTTAAATATTTCAGGTACTCCCCAGTGATTTATGTAACATCCGATGGGTGTCGAAGTCGGTTTGGAAACACCCTTATTATTTATGTTAAAAATGACTAATACGTTGAATTCAACACATTAAGAATATCTAACGGTCTAACGTTAATCCACAATTTATAACATTATAAAAAACCTACACAATATTTCACCAGGCAAACGTTATACAGGGTAATAAATTAAGAGTCCGTCATCTATCGCAAAAAATCTATCTTTATTTATATATATTTTAAGGCTTTATAAACCCCCCCTCCACATTCTTATAATAGCGATATAGTGAAAAATCCGTAATACAAAATTTGATAGAAATAATAAATAAACGATACAGCGACACCGCGAAAAATGAACTGGGATATGGTGTCTAAAAAATTAAGCAGCGTTATATAGGCGGCCTATTAGAGTATGACAAAATTAAATGTTATATTGCCAAATTGTGTAAGAGGTTTATTAATTTGTCAAGATGTTTCCGTTTTATAAGTCTCCGCTATTGCTGTACTTGAGGCAGCGGCGGGATTCGGACATGGCTATCTTCTTTTCAACGGCCTTCTCCTTGGGGGCGGCAGTAAAAAGAAAGTGGGCAGCGCGCTTGCTGGAGGAGCCAAATTGTCCAGGAAGAAGAGGGCACTCTTAAGTACATAATTTGTACAATTTGGCACGAGGCGCCGGTGCCTCGGGGGCTGCTCGAACTTTGATTTCGACGTCTGGCGGGCGGTGCGGGGGTGGTATAAATCAAGGGGAGGGGGTTCAACGACCAGAGCCTTTGCCAAAATCCTCACGAAAAGTGCCACGCTGATTACTTTACCAGAGAGTGTCGTCCCTCTGTTTGTTCTTTCTTCGAATGCCAACAAGATGTATCGTTTCAACTTTATCGCTGTTCTATAATGTATTTCGCCGAGGTGGTTAAACCACATTATTAAACTTATTGAGTTTTGAACCCTCAAGATTCAGGAGTTATTAAAATCCCGTTTTGATGTTGATTTCTGGAATATATATTGAGCAATTGTAATTTAAACCTAGCTTGAATATCGACAAAGAAACAAATTGAAAATTCCTGAATGTTATGAGGTTAACAGTTTTAACCGCGGATAATAATTCACGGGATTTTCTGTAGCTGTATTTAATGTTTCTTATTAGAAGGGAGAATTGATATAGGATTTTGGGACGAGGGGCTGGCGTTATCTCGGCCAGGCAGACGGCTTACTACGGTCATTAAGAAATTGTTTATTACTCATTGGACAGTTTTTTCCGGACCTATAGCCTTGAAAAAAAAGAAAACTCCCTTTACCAAATGGACTCCGTCTGAGTAATAGCGAAAATGAAAGTATTTATTTATTACATAACTGTAAATAAGAATCTATTGTCTAATTCGCTGCCCCTGTTACATCGAAATTTTAAAGTATGCAAACGTTATATTTTCTAAAACTTTTTGAATTTTGTGATCAAATTCATACAGAATGGTCGCTTTTGGAATGCTTTTGAGACTGCAAAGCCAAGGTATGATTTAAAGGAAACGTTATTATTCGAAGATATTAATTTAGTCTATAAGTTATAGCCAATGGGGATAAAATTCTATTGAAGTATTATATTTCAGATAGATTTTGCGAGTCATTTAAATTGCTCATGCAGCTTACGTTTGCAGGAAAATTAGGACAAAGAATTTAAAACCATTATTAGCGTCCTCTCTTTTGCTTTGTTTAATCATACGACAGTTTAATCATACGACTTTTTTATCGGTTAGTTACTGTCAATAAGTGATGTTGACACTGTGTATACTAATCTATGCCGGGCGATGTTTCATAATGCCCCGGTCCGCGTTAGCACTATTACCGAATTACCGCGTAAGCACTGACCCCAGTAGGTGGGGACAATAAATTACACTTGTGACAATATTCCAAACAAGGCGCCCTGCACTATAATTTACATTCGGGCTACTCGTTTTAAAGGCTATTAGAAGGTCGAGTTATATTCAAATGAATGGATATCTGCTACGTACAACTCGAAATATTGTATTATTATATATAGAAAAAGTATTTCATAGATCGTAGATGTAGTGTTATTCATAATTTTTTTTGTTTCCAGGCAATATTCCTTGCTTATGTGTAATAAATAATAAATTATTATTAATCTATCGCATTGTTGATATGAGGCATGATTAAGCCCATAAATCGTTTTCAATGCATTTAGAAGAATTTAGAATCATATAGAAAGAATTCGTTTATGTAGTTTATCCTACAACAGCTGCTTCCCATCAAAAATTGCGGTTAAAAGTCCGCTTCTCTCAGATGCAAAGTGGGAAAGTCACGGGAAAAGGGGTAATTGAAGGGCACAATATTCCTTCCATTGAAAATTTATACTCATTAAACAAGATGAGCTCGTGAACTCTCCACCTTTCCTGATTGGACATCATTCCTCCAGGAACTCTTAGATGACGAAGGTACGGAGGACTTAGCGGCGTCGGTAGGACGTGAAGTAGGTTTCCGAGCCATCAGTAGGCCTCCTATCGATTGGGAGCCGTGGGGGGGCCTCCGGGGTTGAAATTTATCGAACCCGCCGCCCGCCACCCTCCTTCACCTCCTGTCGGTGGTGGCAGGAGGGGAATTTCATTAGCCCAAGTGGGGGGGTGGAGGTCCACCGTTCGACTTAACACGCTTTTTCCCGACCTCCACCTCCCCTCGGTCGACTCCGTTTTCTTTAAAATGTGACCAGATAAGATTGTCTGAGGGGGGGGGGGACTTAAACCGACCCCACCCCCACCCTCGTCCAGAAATTTATTGTGCCTAATCTGGTACTCTTCGGCCCCTCCTTAACCCAGTCCCTTCCCCTTCTACAAAGATTAGATTCCCCAGTCGCGATTAGAATCCGTTTTCCCACTCTCCCAGGAAGAAGGGATACCCCGACATTCCGCGGTCTGTCTTTGACCCGTCCTCGAAACGGCAAAATCGTCGGAAATCAGGACAAAAATTAAATTACATTTTAATGTACGCGCGATGCTCATTATTTTTTTTATCCATGAATGATTTGCATGCAATTTATTATTCGCCATATCAACTTGAATTTATATCCGCATGACGAAGACAGCGCACAAGAAATGGCAGATTTTTGTTAAACATAATTTTTTAATATTATTTTTAATCACTTAATTGACTTATGTTTAATATTCAGACATTTAGCAAACAAAATTAACAACAATTTCTGACAGAGTTTGTCCTCAATACTCGGTATCGTATTAAAATGATACATTTTGTGCTGTTTTGTTGATTCCCCCTTAACTACTAACTACTTTTAAACAAATTTACAGCCGGCCAATTCCATATATACCTTCCATTTCCCATTTGCGGTAAATGATTATTATATATGGAACGCACATGGCTACAAATCTGTCGTAAAACAGAACGCGGCAAATCGATGCATTGTCGATCTTAATTTTGTGATACATTTCGAAGTAATGTGGTTAAATTATGCCGGAAGTTCCGTATCCCGGGCCTATCTAGATAAAAATATGGAACAAACTCCGGAACGTAATTTCCGAAGTCTTTTATTATTTTTTTTTTCGGTGGGTGGTGTGTAGAAGGTGTGGTGGGGGGGTATATCATAATTTACGCCGGTTATTTGACCGGGTAATAGCGTGTAGTCAATCAGCCACAGGTTCCGGGCGTATCGATTGCGTTCGAAAACTGACTCTAGGCGGCCTACGAGTTATAAAATGCTGGATTTCGATGGCGGACCGAGCCGGGGGCCGATTTTCGACGGTAATCGTCGCGAGCACGCACCCCTGCTCCACCTCCTCCCCCCTGTTGGGATCCCGAAATGTGTAATGCCCTTTAACCCGGTTCACCTTTCGGGCGTTACCATTTTGTCGAATAATCAGCTTCGCTGTCTCCACTATACGATTTTCTGTCTTCCCCAACTTTATTTATTGGTTTAGAACTAGACTGACTTCCGGTCTCTGGCTAATTTCTGCATTAGTTAGGGTTTTCCAGATAGGTGCCCAAGGTAGATTATCAAATTACACAAAATCCATTTTCAGTACGATCAAATGGGAAGTTTTGATTCTTGGTAAGTTTCTCCGGGCTTATTTTTGGCCAGCCGCGCATTTTTTTGATGTATTTCGAGTGCGTGCCCCCGTGCGGATTTTTTTTTTCGAATATTCGGCCTCTTTATTATTTGGCCCTAATCTGATGCCCGTGTCCCGTCCAGGCCCCGACATATGACATTTTCCCGCGGCTTTACAACACCGCAAAACTGTTTTCCCTCCTCTGGCTCAAATTAAATTTTACCCAGTCGCTTTGAACTCGGTATAAATTATTTAGCGCGCGTTTGTACATTTCAGGTCCGATGGAAAATAACTAATTTGTTTACTGAATTATGGATTATTGCAGTTTATTTTCGCTTATACCCTTACCATGAAGGAGAAATAAATTAGTCCAGAACAAAACTTTCACACATGCCAACCAGAAGAGGTAATGAACGTATTCCCCGTTAATTTGACGGTATTGATGCGAATGGAAATATTTCTCCGCATAAAGTGGCCGGCAATATTACGCTTTAGCTGTCAGAAATTTATTATTGTTACGGAAATGTTTTGAATGATAAAAATGACCGTATCATGAATGAGAGGAAATGAACTGAGACAGCAGAATATTATGAGACATTTAAAAACGTATATGTATCAAATCCGCGTCCCTCGTATCCAAACACTGCCGTAATAACAGCGTTATGCTGTAATATGTTACTTCGTAAGGCACTCGACACGCAGAAACAAACCGGTCTAGAATGGGACCCAACGAATTCAAGTTTTATTCGCTTTCCTTTGAGAGAGTATACAATTAAACGAGTATTTTTCAAAAATCCTTCCTATTTTACCCATTAAGGATTTTGTCGTTTTACCTGTTATCGCGATCCGTGTATTTGCAGTTAGTTCTATCAACAAGTCACACACACGGCACGCTACTATTATTCGTGGGATCGTGTACGTTCACAATGTCAGGATTTTCGACCTGTTTGGTAGAAGGATTCGCAAATCCATTTTAATTTTTTTGTATTTTGATTCCGACGCGCAGTTGGAATTCCGATGCTCTATTCAGGATTAGGAACGTGAGGAGTTAGTCATATGTTTCATACTGCTCGGAGATATTTTTTTGCATTCTTATTTTTTTTCTCAGAAACGTCTTTTAAATTCGTTCCAATTGTCGAGACGCTGCTTAGAAATAATTGGGTCTGGGGCGCCCACGTATTCGCCCAATGTCCCGTGTCAGTCCTAATGTTTCAGACAAGGCATATATCTGCAGCCGTTTATCCGCTCGCAAAGTTTGCAATTTATAATACTTTTTTTTATTAAAAACTATGAGACAACACGAATTTCCATAAATTGTTGACAAAAAGCCAAAAGTTAACTTTTGTGTTTCTGATACCTAGGAATAAATATAGTTCCAATTCTTGGCGACAGTCAAAATACTGGCGTTAAGCCGTGCATCTCGCTAAGTATAATTAATGTTAAAAAATCCGTTAAAAGGAATATGATATAAACATGTATAAGTTGGTCATAATTACCAACTCTATTCATTTAGTTCGCTAATAAATATTCGTTACCGATTTTGTATTTAATTACTCCGAATGAATTAAATGTATTCATTTGTACATGAACAACTCATTTTTATTATATTTTCATTTTATTGTTTTATGTTTTACTTATTAACGAGCTACTCACGCTGAGTATTAGGCTTTGATCTAGCCTCAACTTAGACTGAACACAGAGAGCGTGCGTATTTTTATGTGGTGGCTGCTGCCCGAACCCAGTTATGCGGATCGAAAATGCTCGAAATAAATTTTTGGAGTAGGCGAAAAAGAAAGTGGGGAGAAAGACCCGGTGCCAACTAAGTCTGATAGAAAGTGTCTAAAAAGCGACATAGGGGCGCTAACTAAGGGCTGCTGACAGGGCTCCTCCTCCGGATTTGGTGCTGAGATTTCCCCCATCGCACTTTCTTTTCCAACCCTTTAAGAGAAAAATCTGTCGCGGCTTTCCCGATAAAATCCAATTACGTACTTGGTTCCGTTTATGTTTTATTATATTTTTATTTTTATGTTAGTTAATTAAAAGCAACTACTTCCTTAAAGTTTTTTCTCCTTTAAATTAATCCAATAAATTAACCAAACAACATTAATTCTAACCGATCGGTATTCCGACCCCTGATTTACGAGGCGACCCCGTGTTTTATTTTTAGACTGTATTATTTTCTTTAAACCAATAAAAATTTAACTCTTCATTTTTTATGTATTTGAATTATTGAATATTTACTTTGCCCTTCATAAAAATTCGCTGGAATAAATAAAGGAATCGTTCCTCTGTAGCATTGAGAATTTTTGCGGAGGAAAGGAGTTTTTTCCAGGAGCGGGTAAAAAACCAATCAAAATTCGGATATTATTTTTGAGGGTTGAGGGGAGGCCCGTTCATTTACTTAGGCCTCGACTTCAGATAAGACGCTGGGCTGTTCTTATTTCCCCCCTCCCTCCACCCCCGGGCTAAAGTATGCTGATTGCCCTGCGGAGGAAGTCCGTGGTTAGATTTAATTTTTCGACATCACGCATGGTCCCCCATGGAATTCTTGTGGACACAAAATTTTTCAACGGGCCAAGTCATACTAATTGAGCAATTACCAATCTTAATTGAGCAATTATGCAGAATAGTTGATTATGGATCGGATATTTATTGACAGTAACGCTTTGACCTTCGGACACAGGGCCTTTTGTGTTTCATGTCATTAATTGGATAAAAGCGGTATATGCTCCAAATTTTGATTGCATAAGAGTATATTAGTCCCTTTAGAGAAACAGTGTAAGATAACAATTTGAATAATTTAATATAAAATTAAAAAATAGACGATATTTCATAAGACAAATAATTATTAATAGTATTCTGTCAATTTTATGTCTGTTATATTTCACTAATATATTCACCATGAAAATGGACGGATCAAATTAGTATGCAGGCTGAAGTAACAGTTTATTGAATTATTTAGGCAATCCCCAAATATTCCGAGATATAGAGGTCGATCGTATTGAATGTTGGTATTGCTTGACTTTATGTCTTATAAGCTTTTAAGTCGGCCCATTTTTCCTTCCTTTTTTGTGGCTTTCAGCTGCTCAAAGTTGGAGTTATAGCCCAAGTTTTTCTTTGGGCATTAGTTCGGGAGGACGAGAGCGAAGACTGAGAACACTTTCCCATTAGGGCAACTAGGGCTCCAACTGATGTCGCTCATATTCCAGCCATCGCTACCAATACCTTAAAGCTATTTATATAAAAGCTACTTCTTTAAGTATAAATTTTATACTGTAGTTTATTTTGAATTATAAATACACTTGTATTTTTCATGAAATCTTTTACCAAGGAATACACGGAGCATTAAAAAAATCCCGGGAATTAAAAGTTGCAAAAATGTAACTAGGGTCAAAATAGATCGCTCATACTGTAGTAAATATATTCTGCGTCCGGTTGTCGACAAATAGAACGTTACGAGTTCTAAAGAGAGTGAGACAAATTCTCGACTGTCTGGACTATTTATGTTCCAAATGCCTTAATAAACAAAAATAATATATTTTTAGTGACAACTGTTTTTGTAAACGGTGGTGGTTATTCAAAGAAATAGTTGAAACCACTGGACGAATATTTATAAAATCTATTGAATGATAATATTACTTTCTTTAGTCTCTATGCATTTGTCTCTTCAAAGTTTGTACAGTCAGTTTCTTCTTGGCGGAATAATGGTAGAGTAATCTTTTTTTCGGCGATTTTCTGTTGTCTTGCTTGTTAGTGGAGTATAATAACTTTATACTTTAATCAGCAACGTAAATATTTTTCAAATATAATTAATTTATCAAATTATCGTTAATCGACCTGTTAATGTGAGCACTGCATGTTTTTGTTGATATTTATAAGCTTAAGTGCGTCTACATGTGGGGCCGATACAGACTAGAAATGAGACTCGAAAATTATTAACAGCAGTTCGGCTTGGGTAAGAACGTATGGGTTTCAAAATCCCGCGGGGTTGTCCGCTGTTCGTTAGTGTCACGACTTTTAGCCTAAGTAAGTTAAAATGTCAGAGGTTGTCTTTTCAATTTTGCCCCGAAACCCAGGGGGCCTAGGCCTCCTGACGGATTTTCCGTTTTATGCCACCTTTTTTTCGGTCCAATCGGCGAGCAATATTTTAAGGTTCAAGTTTAAGGTCAGCGCAAATTGAAATAGGGACGACCTTTAAAACGTTTGGGATTCCTTTGCGTTGGGCGGCTTGAAAATATTAACGTTTCCAATTCGGAAGAAGTGGTTGTGTGTGGGCTTTTTTTATGAATGGGAGGGAAAGTGTTTAAGGAGTGATATATTGTGACATGGCCGGGGGTTTGATGTGTTTTGGCGGAGTTGTCGCTCGGCAGGGGGTCCTGTGCCAAGCCCAGTGCCCGAGCACGCCTAACAGTGGGACACACAACCCGTTAATAGTTGAGTCCAACTTCACTCGGAAATAACAGTTACGTCGGCCTATTTGAGGTCAGCTAAATGCAGTTCCAAAGTACCTCCATCATTTATTTTTATTTATGCCTCTCCAGTTTCATTGCCTGCCTACAACCACCGATTTCTATATGTCTATTTTTATATTTGATTCCGAGGTTAGCGTGTTCATTTTTTTTAATGGACGCTTCATCCAGGTGGTGATTTCATAAAACAGATCTTGTATAGTCGTCCTTCACCATATTGCACTTCAATTTTTGTGGTCTCAGTTTATACTTTAAAATAAACATTTACTAGCCTAAAAAATTGAAAACAATGTAAAAACTATACATTTGAGTCTTTTACACGTGGGACTCAGAAGAAGGATATTAATTTAATTTCCTTAGTTATGATCAAACGACGTCCAAATAAAATAATGGGGATCATTTGCCTTTCTGTTGGAATAGTTAGGAACTTAATTATGGCTGAATTGGTTTATGGTCGGTTGGTGAGCGGTTTTCCTAATTGGTATTTGGGGTGGGTGGTATAAGCTTGTAGTGGTGTAGCAGCGAGCTGCCGAGTGGTTGCCCCCGGCGCTTCCGGCCCCAGTAACTGCTCCCGCTCGTAAATCTGGCTGTCTCTCATCGGATCATTTGTTTTCGGTTCAACGGCCCCTCCTTCTCGGCATCGGATTGAATTCAACACCGAAAGAAAACAGCTTAAACCCCATAAAGTATTGTCGCCGCCCCTGTTTATCTTACTCCCGTTGGAAGCGAAGGCTCGCTGTTCGCAGTATTCCCAATTGGGGAGATTGAGGCGATACTATAAAAAAGCCACGATTTGAAACAATATGTCCACTCTTTTTTTTTATTACTATAGTTATAATCGTTCTGCTGATTCTCCGAAATTACCTATATCTCATTTTTAACTTTATATTAAAACTTCGTGTTCTGGGTTCAATGAATTATTTTATTCGGGCATCGTTCGATCGTTCTTGTGCCCTCTCATAATTCACAGAGTGTCTTGTAAGTTGGGCTCATCAGAAGAGTGAATTGGGAGTGGAAGTGTACAGGTAATTGAGCGGGCCTTTGTGTTTTGTCCGGGGGACAGGTCATTGTTTGAACAAGGCCGCCGCTGTGCAATTAATCATTTGCATGAAGAAAGTTGGTGGTCGGGCGGGAGCGATTTTCGAGAATACGGTTAGGCCTAGGGGGCTTTTGATGTGCGGTCCACTGTGCGCCCACTGTGTCCCTTTTCGGAAGCGGCCCGACATCGGAAACGTCCCCCGTGGGGTCTTTAGTAGGCCCTAATTTGCTTTTTTAATTGGGTTCTTTTGACACTCAAATGCCTCGAGGAATGCGCGAAATCTGCAGTATTATAAATTTACGTGGCTTGATATCCTTTATTATACAGTTTAAGTTTTGCAGTCAAGTCCGCTCATCAATACACGCTGTCTTCATTTGCGTTTCTGTACCTTAACCTTTAGTGTAGAAGTTAGTACATAACACACATAATCGCTTATGCGATGAAGTATGATTTTACTACGTAATTATATAATATAATTAGTCTGGTTCAAGGCCGGTTTCTTCTTCTTGATAACTGCAGAAATATTCTGTCATTATTATGCACAGTGCCTGCGCATGTCGGCTGCTAGTGGAAATTGTCTGCACTGTTACTTTCCATCAAGTACATTCATTACATAGTTGGTATAATATTCATGTCCATTATTTTGCGATATTCCGTTTCCACTCGCTTTTGTGGTGCGAAGTTAGACCCGTTTTGGGCAGGCATTACTATCGAATGCATTCTTTGTAAGTTACACGCATTTCGGCTAACGGCTTTGCAAGTCGTCGGTATGTGTTTTATTTAGATTAATTCGTTTGAGCGGTTAGAATTGTATGCATATATATATATATATATATATATATATATATATATATACCACGCGAATCGCGCGAATTTTAATAAAAAGAAAATATTAAAATTCCCAAAACGCGGTTTTTCGCCTATATTAAAGTGCATAGAACAATGTACGGAGACAGTTCTATAAACTTGGAAGCGCGAAACTGTAATGGAATTAGGAGTTGGAAGAAGAGTGTCCCTTCCAACTTACCAGATACATCATTCGAATCCGATCCCTCTGAGTTATGCCCTTCTTTTTTCCCACTCCCAAGCGGCGACACGCTGAGTGTTTGCGTCCCTTGAAATTTAATTAAGGTGATTGAAATTGATAATTGGTCCCGAGAACTGAAATCTAATTTACCCCGTCGGAAACTCCCGTCGATGATTATAATATATCATGATTTTCAATCCCGCGGAAGGAACTCCTCCGCCATGTGAGTTCGCATTTTTAGTATATCCAAAAATAGATTCGTGATACGTAAGATAAAAGTATCCTTAAAAATCAGTGGATTGTGTGATGAATGTAACTTATTTGTATATCCAATGTTAAGTACAAACCGTCATCAATCATGTCTCACCCATTTTTGATGTTTTAAAAAAAATAATTAACTGGTTTCGGTTTCCGGCCTCGTTAGTGGCATTCTTTAGTAATATATTGAGTTTTGCATCCGCTTGAAAACGAAACCGTGTTTTATTGGCTTACCCGCCTGACGTAATGGGGTTTTCGTATTATCTCTCCCGGTGTCGCGAGAGATGTTTCGGAACATAAATTTCTGAATTTGTTCGTGGGCAGGAAATTGCCGTGTCAGCCGAGAGCCGTTGAGAAGACCGCAATGTCCGCTCCACCCGTTCAGCGTGTGATGCCTTTTAAACCAGTGGCCCGGTTGAATAAAAGTACTATATCCTACTATTACTTACAGTTTTTTCCGCTCCAGAAACCGTTTACTGCACTAATATTTCCTAGAGGATATTCAAGTTTATGAGTACTGAGATATTTATTATTACATGCTTAGATAATTTAGGTAATTGTTTTTAAATACCGCATTCTATATTTTGTTGTATTATTTAGTGTTCATTTTAGGCTTATATCATTTTTACCCGTCCATTAAAATGAAGTTTAACTTACGCAGAGTATTACAATTAAAAATAAAGTAAGTTTGTTAATAACGGTTTTGTCGCAAATGAACGAATTTATCGTGTTGTAGTAGTAAACTTGCTCTACCATGTTACCCCTTGTCATTCGTCCAGTTGTTTGGAATCTGAGTACTAGTTCATTGCTAGGTTATTACTACTGGGTTTGAAGTACTGAAGACAGAGGAAAGTAGGACGCGGGCTAACGAGTCTTGACACAACGCCATCCTAATTTATGAGACCGGGACGCTCATATTTCAGGCACACTCTCGCAGTCTCATTTCCGGTATTATACGTCGTCTCGGCGTTTTCGCCAAAGTGGGGCTCCTACAACGAAAATCCAACAGTTCATTCACTCGGCTCGCGTCAAACTGTATACTGGTCGGTGAGTCTTAACACTGAACTTCTGAGGTAATTTATTTCCTCTTGAACGTGGGTTCATTCCCGCAGTCGGTTCCTCCCCGCGAATCTTCGCTGGAGATATTTTCGTTCCCTATCAAAACCCTGTCCCGTCATGTGGAGGTGGTTCATGGCGGGAGGAACATCGCAGGCGGAAAACCGACTTTTCCGGAAATAGAGGATCGTCTCGGGCTCAAAGAGCGTTCTGACGCCTGCTGGCGTCACACGATGTCCCTTCTGGCTTCATCTTAGAGCGGGCAATCCCGCAAGACGTGATCCCATTCTTCCTGTTCCCCGCATGCGCACTGCAAGCTGTCCGACAGGAACCGCCTGTGCAAATGAGCACCGAGCGGTACGTGTCCTGTTAGCGAAATGCTCTCCCTCCACTCGGGTGGTCGTGCCGCCGCTTGGGAGGTCGCCCCGGGTACGGTACTGGAAAGTTAGTGGACGGAAGCTGAGATTCGTGGTGTCGGGGATGAAATGCGAACAGACGAAAAAAGAAAATGTCCCGGCTCTGTTCCGGCCGAACTCACCTGGCCCCAATTTCATGCTCTGTCCGTTTCGGATAAAATACAACACGCGGGTAGACCATTCTCATTTCGCGTTTTTCAAATTAAAAAGAAGGTACATTTTGTTTATGTTAGTAGAGATTTAACTCCCACGCCTCTTTGGAATAAAACTCGAACTGTTTTGCCATCATCCGTATGATGTGATATTGTTAACATTATTATAATTCCCCATGTTATTACGCCTAAAGTAATAAAGAAATTTAGTTTTTAAATGTGTGTAGTATTGATATTGGTAGTAATGTATGTATATTGTAGTGTAATCACTCAATCTTAAGACGAGTAGGTTGAGTGTAGGAAAAATGAATCATCCCGTGTGAACTGCACACGAATGCTTTTTATCGAAACAAACTAGTGTAACGAGATCGAGTGAAATAATAGTCTAGTTTCCCACAATTATTTCAACGTTCATGGAAACTATAATGTGCGGCGATTCAAATTACCGGTACAATCTGTAGTTTATTTATTAATTGGTTGTTTCGCCTGGATACATGCCGGCAACACCTGAGAATTGGAAAATATTGTAAAACTTTCTTTTTAGGTAAAATTTGTCCTTATAAAATACTTTAATGGTCCGTGATTCGTGTCATCACCCCTTTGGCTTTTCGCCATAGTTAGCATCGTTCCGGTCTGGCTTTCGACCAAATAGGCGAATGGAATCAGAAGTTTGCTACAGTGATATTCCTAATCCTCGCTGGATTCCAATAAAAACTTATATCATGTAAAATTCATTGTCCGACGTGAAACGATTTGGCGATGATTTCATGATTCTGACCCTTCGTAAGGGCAGTTTTTAGGTATTTTCACTAGTGCGGTGGTATGGTACCCACTTGGTACTAGGGGGGCGCAGTCTACCAGCCGGTACCGCAACTAACTACGAACTGTGGACATGATCCGCACTGAGTTCATGAGCCATTTATCGCGGGTCCAGATAGCAGAACTTTCAAGCACCCCAGTAAAAAGTCAGTGAATACTCGTACCTAGGATAGATAGGTACCGGGAGCCTGCATTTGTTAGTGGAAGGCGTGCTGAGGAGAAGCCCGGTCTAAATCCGTATTATGTAAACTGGAATCAAGGAGGAGGGGGCACGGGGAAAAGAGAAAAAAGAGACACGAGGGAAGAAAAAAGTGAAGGGAACACAGAAGTAGGATGGGGAGTTTGGCGAGACGTTTTTCAGCCGGATTCCTCACTGGCACTGGCTATACTTAGACTCACCTCGGCCCGCTCCTACACAACCTACCCACGACACGTCCCTTAGCGGTTTTGGAATTTAAGGCTAGACTCTTCATAGAACCCTAGAGCAAGTTGTGTCCTCTGGGTTATTTTCTTTTTAGTTTTCGTTGCGTATTTCCGGATGAAAGACCTCCGCTAAAAAAAGAAAGAGTTGGGCCCTTCGTAATGGGGAGTTTGAATAACACCAGTTTATTAATATATTCCAGTTTAGTATTAATATTCCAGTCACCCAATTTTTAACCTTAAGAAAAAATACTTCTTGAATCGACTGGAATTGTTGTTATTTTAATTGCGCAGTGGTGTTTAAATTGGATAATTAGAGTTATGACGCGTGTGATCATTTGTAAATGATTGCGAAGTTTGTAGTGGGAGTATTTTGGAGGTAGGGAATTAATGGTAGAGTGGATGGATGGATGATGGTTATGAAAGGAGGTTGTGTAGGCCAGTATTGGCCTAGGCGGTGGTGGGGTGCCCCCTTTGGCCTGTCTCGTATGGGTGGTGTGTAATCGATTCCCTCCCCCGGACTCATGACCGGCCCGCTTGAGGGAGGTCAATCCCTGTCTACAACCCTCCTTACATACAACCCTCTCCATCCCACAAAAGACAAGTCTGAATATATCATCCCCCAACGCTGTCCTTTGTGCGAAAGAGGCGGCCTAATTTTCGACCGGATCCGGCGCGTCTGTAACTTGTGCGAGCGTAAAATGTCAGTGCCTTAGCACCTTTTATTCAGGGTCAAGAGTTTAAAGATCCTCTCTAAAAAAAATTAGACTATTAACCCGCCCCTGTATCCTATGTACAAGATCTTTAAATACTAAGTACTAAAGGCAAGTAAGCACCTCAGGGATACCTGCCAAAAGTGGCAACTCCCCTAAGAACCCACGCGCGATAAATATGTAGTGATATATGTTGCCGACATGTACAATAAGAAATTAGGACCTGACGACCCACCATAGGCGCCAAACGGAACAAAAAAACAATCTACTTTATGGCAAAATGCCCAGTATAATGAAGGTATATAATGTTGTATTTTCAACGTGTTAGAAGATACTAATGTAGCTGAAACCTCAAATGAACTTGATGGCCTGTCGGCTTGATTCGCCAGCCGATTTATATATCTGAATTTTTCTTTTTTACTTTATCCACATTAATTATTGTACAACGAACATTATATTTATCGTGGCGGAATTTCGCGACTACTGGCTAGTGAAATATATAATTTGTGTTATTAAAAGAAGCGAAAGGAATTCGTAAAAATAAACCACTTACTAAAAGAGAGTTGAAGAGAGGCTTTCTGTTATTCAATCCCATTTTCATATTTGTTGATATATAGACAAGTGAAGAGGTTTTTTATGATGTGGTGAAATACCTAGTATGATGAGGTTCACAGGGAACGAGTCGAGGCTCTCAGATTTGTCGGTAGATCGCCTGGCTAGGAATTTCAATTTGACAGTACTCCAGCTTAAATTAATTCAGAACACGATAAAGTTCAATTCTTAAAAAACTGAAGAACGATAAGTGATATAAGACCTCACAATACAAGTGGTGAAACGTAATGCCCAAGTGTAATGAGTGTAGGGCCGTTATAAGGAGCAATTCATTTAAGAGCCGAGCGTGTTTGGTAATCGAGACCGTCGTATCAGATGATAAGAGAAGCCCCACGCTGGGGCGGGCTTTTTTTAAATTTGGTGATATAAGATCTACAGTATTATCACCTGTGTGATCGTCCCCTCTTTGATACAATGCTCCAACGGACTTTTCCCCATCGTCTGTAGTATCCGCTGAGTATAACAGGTATCGAACCCCATATTCTCATTGTTGAATCCTCTGTTGTATTATTCCTGTCATATATTTTACAACTTTTCGGGGCAGTGAGGGTTTGGAAAATATTGAACCGTCTGCTACCGCCTTTACTAGTGCCCACAGGACGCTTCAGTAATAGCTAACAGTATACGATGATGACAACGCCAGAGTAAGATCAAGAAGGATTGCAATAGTGGTTATCTTGTGACATAATAATCCAGATATTATGTAGAAATTGCCTCCGTGATAATTAAGCGCAGTTTAATAATGCATGCTTTATTGACAATTATGTTTTTTTACAACAGCTGACTACTGGTTTGGAATATATAATCATACTGTTATACTGCATAAATACAGACTGACTTCGTAAAATAATGTCGATGGCCAATTATAGGTTTAATTCACCGGCGCCGTCTTAATTTTTGCACCAAACCGGTTTCGTCCTGTCGTCAAAAAACTTAGTTACTTTCTCCTAAGGGAATTTATTTATTCATTCCATTCTGTTTGGTGCGTTCTATAAATTTCTGTCGTATGATCAAAATCCTGCAAACTAAAAATGCTTATTGTCCTATATTATGTTCCCGGCAAATTTCCTCGCCCCCTTCCATGATTACTTCTACTACATTAGTCATTGCAGACTACTTGTTATTGCTATATTCTAGAGCGGAAATATTTTCGTTCAGGAATTTTCACTATTTTATTTTTTCTCGAACTCTAGTGGTTATTTATTAGTTCGCTTTCGAAGAGTACGCTAGGGGGGACATCGCAAATGTACGACCGCTTCGTTTAGGTCATCGAGGCGCGAAAACGACGAGCCCCTCGAAGCGAAATAACTTTAAAAAAAAATAAAATAAACGACTCAATACACTCAGAATTGCGTTTTCTCGCCCAGTACAAATACAGGAGTGCAAACAAATTTGATACACGAGCCTCGGGCCAAATGGGCGTTCGTTTATCGGAGAGGCCCCCGCCGGCCAATCTATACTGTGGAGAGGGCGCCCGGTGTTAAATCGCGTGCCAATTTGTACTCCACTGACAAATACACAGTTGACATGCTAATAGTAATTGTTGTTCTGCCTAGAGTTACTTTACTACTGCTAATTGGGGCATTTTAGCAAATGATTTTTTTTTGGTTGGGGGCAACTTTGAAATTCTAGTTTATGGGTTTATTTAATCAACCTGCCTAATGGCCTTTTTAGGCGTTATTCCATATAGTATAAAGTAAATTCTGATTTAGATCAATAAAGTTTATTACTACATCGGCCAAAAATCGTTTTACATAGCGTTAATACTACAGTAAAAGTAATAAAGACGTTGTCTTCATTGTATTTTTAAAGAAATTTGGTTGCTTGTGTGATTATTCGAAATATTTATATTGGAAAATGTTTTCTTATTAAATTTTACATTTTGCATGGACAAATTATTGATAAAACCTGATAACATTGATTGTCATTAGATTTCAGTTTACACTCTCCGTAAACTAGATAATTATTTCAGGGCTAAATCATTTGTATCCATTAGAATCAGTTCATTTGGCCATTCCTATATTTCATGTCATGCACATAATTTATGATTTTAATAATTGATCGTTTTTCGTGTAAAATTATTACAAATGTCAACTATAATACATCGATTAAGTACTAACTGCCAGGGACTATTACATATATATATTTATGATAATTTATCTTAAATATTCCCCCGAATTGCATAAATAAAATATTAGTACCGTAATCGTGTCGGACATTTTTCTTATCAGTTTATTTTTCCGTGTTACACCATACTGTTGTCGGTATTTTGTTCTAGTGGTAAACAAACGTAATGGTGAAAACGGTTTCGAAGTCAGAAAACTTATCTGAAAGATAATCAACAAGATCCAGAAAAACACGAACCATTTCTGGAACTTTTTTGGGTAGTTTAATTTTTAAATACACAGGCTATACTTACTTACTTTATAGTTAGGTTTTCTTATTGAATAATCCATATTCATATACACATTTTTTGTATTACATTGTATTACGGTATTTTTGTTAGACATTCCCATTTTTGAAGTGTTTAATGCTTCGTCACGTGGTAGGCCATTAAAGCACCGTACTAGATTTTAAATATTGGAGATTATTTCATTAATTATGCCAATTATACAGAGGAGATACGAAAGAGCATGAGGGTATGCCATACCGCGTTTCTTTATCGCAAGAGTTGAACCCTCAGTGACCCCTAAAACAGGTGTCATAAATATCATAAACTTGTAGTATAAATATTTCATCCATCATAAAGGATAATTGCCCGTGATAATTACAGAAAATTAATTTGTTGTCAAAATTCTAATACGATCAAAATCGTGGAAATATTCCACTTGTCCAGTGTCAGTGGATCGTATGTCGTTTTCATTCAGGGACGAGGTCGTTGCTCTCCTAGTCCGCCCTAGTTGGTCATAGGGGGGCCGTGGGGCCGGTTTTAAAGGGAATCCCTGTGGATGAATGGGCCGTTGCGACTCATAGCCCGTTGAATAAATTCTGCTGAAGGGGCCGGTACGTGGACGAGATGTGGAAGGAAGGGGGGTCGGGGCCCTGCAAAATTAACGGGCCCTTAGCACGCGACACGCAGTTAGGAAAAAACTCCCGTCAACCCCCCTCCCCCACCAGACAAACCCTTTTCCCGTGCTCTCTCCTTTTTTTCATTTCCTCGACGTGCAACTGGGCCCTACTGAATGGGAGCCGTCCCCGGCTATCTCTTCTTCACTCGTACGCCCACTTAAATTAGACCTCACCCGTTGCTAGACTTCAATGTGAGTCAGTGTACCTGTCTTTTTTCTACTTCTAGTAAAGACAAAAGTAAGTGGGATTCTCTCAGGGCTCCGATGTTTCTATCCTTCTCCTCGTTATACTATAGAGACGTTGCACGACGTTTTAATGAAATTATAATCATATTTGGTTAATGTTTTTGGTGGGGGTACCAAATTTTCGCGAAATTTTCTTGAGTCAGTTAAAATGTAAATTAAACTAAAGTTACTAATAAGAATATTCACAATTGAACGTAATCACTTTTACTGTTTAACTTCTTGTGGTATATACTAATTTTTTGGTTATTTATTGTATGAGTTACCTCGAAACGTAATGTGTAATAATTTACAATATTTAATCCTGACAACACAATTATTAAATTTCACTGTTTGTAATAGCCAATTGATGTTTATATAATTTCGTACCTAATGTAAAATTTTCTTTTGTTGCAGGTTAGTGAAATTGAAGTCTTCTCTTATCATAACCGTAAGTCATTATTTTGATCATTATCGTTAATTTGCTATTTTAAAACCATAAGTTCATTTCCTCGTCTGTGGATTTGTGTTATTGAACGAGTGTTTTTTTCGTGAATTCTTCAAGAACCCAAATGCTTTCCGAGCATTTCAAAAGCGGTTCGAGAGCCATTATGTCCTGGGCAAAATTTAAGGAAACTCCAAATTGTGGCCACGGGGAGTGAGCGGCGTAAATTCTCCCTTTTAGGACGGTGGAAAGTACGTGGGGGGGGCAACTCTTTAGAAATTAGGAAGGACCGCGGTGAAAATTAATAGCATGTAAGTTCTTAAAACTCACGGCAGGTGAACTTGGAAGTGAGGCAAAAAGCTGGTTCACCAACCAGCTCTACCGGAAGGTTAAATGTATTTTAATTTGAATTTATTTAGGTTTTACAACACTGGCCCCGATGCAGTCCTGTGTTACAACCGTTTAATGGTTGGCACTCTTCGGGAGCTTCGGTCGTATCAGAGATTGTTTTAATTGCATCATGCAGCTCCCGTTGAACTCAGCTATTTTGATTTATCAGAAACGAGCAAACTTACATGTGCTATGACGATCCGGTTATTTTATTTCATTAATGTCTGCCGTATACAAGTAGATTAACAAAGCAGTTTTTATGTTTTAGAATTCTAAATTATTTGATGTATACGACGATCATACGCGTTCTGCCTTTCGTTACACCAGTAATAATTATTTTTGGAAGTATTCTCACTGTATTTAATGCAATGAAGATATTTAGGCCATTAAATTATTAATATAATAATAATGATAATGATTTAAATATTTTATTGATATTTCTTTAACGTTGATTATACATATTTTACGTTTCACTAAATACATATCAAGTATGAATTCATACAACCAGATTGGCAGCATGATGCAAAATATCTTTTCCACGAAAGTAATATATTCCCATATCCGATCAACGGAACCGCTTTTGTGGTGTCTCTGGAGGTTAATGTCGGTTTAGAACTGGGGGGGTAGCAGTTTGGTGAAGGCCAGGAGCATTTCGGGGTTTGATTCAGTCGGAGCACGGAGGGTGGAAAATGTTAAGGGGAAGGGGAAACGGCAGATAAGCGTCGGTTCAGCGGGAGAGGGTCCCTGTGTGTTTATGTTGTTGAAAGCGGTTGTAAGGGGAGTTCACGAGATAAAGATTATCACATGCGGGACGCCCGGGAACGGGCCCCAATTTCGACTTTTCGTCCTCATCGGTAGATTCCATGCCTCGGCGTTTTGTTCCAAATTGCGTATATTCGGAAAATTATACCTCATAATCAGATTCATGACTTGGTTCTGCAACTGAAGTTCTGTCTGAGATAATCCGTTTGGGAATTGCGATTGTTCCATTACTTATATTCTACTGTTCTTTCAATCGTAGATAACCTCATGTTGTAAATACAGAGGAAGGAGTTATGCCTATTTTAAATGTATTTGTATAAAAAATGACTGTTTATAAATCATATTTTGGCGGTGTTAAATGAAATTGCTCCCTAATATTGTAGGCACAGAAATGAATAGTGGTGTTATATTGGGCGGCGCATTTTCTCTTAATACCACTAAGGGATCAATAAATCAATTTATTTGTTTAAAGTACTAAACTTTAAAATGTAAGTATCGTCCCTCCGTATATTTGCTATTTAGTCTTTAAAGCAATTGAACGCGTGAAGGTAGATATCGAAATTTTAACCGCTATTTTCGAAAGGTTCATTTGAGGTCCGTTATTTTATGCGAACCACAGTGCTAGTAATTAATGGCAACGACGTTTGTTTCTGCTGGCGCACAGGAAACACGGCGTGGGCGTTTTAGCCAGCTCTGATTTAACGCCAGTCTAAACTTAGACCTACTAGGTGCGAGTTGTTTTTTGGCGAGTGACCGGTCTAGAAAATGTATCGCGGCTAGAGGGGGCGCCCCAAGGCCGGTAGTTGTTTTCAGAGTCCCCTCCATAAAAGTTTCTGGTCAGTAATTCATTTTTTGTTATAGACAGGGAATAAATCCAAGAACGATTTTATGATTGATCTTTTCCATTTTTTTTGCGCCGTACTGGTTCCCTCGATATTATTTATCGCTCGAAGTTCTATTTCCAAGTACATGCGATTTCCTGTTTAGTCAGTAGTTTCCATCAGTAGTTTTGGTGAATCTGTGGTCAACTGTAAATGTGCAGTAACAATGTGCTCCAACTAATCTACTGGAAGTAGTAACAGAAGATGGAGATTTATTTTTTTCTCTTCGAAACTTTGCGCTTCTTCTTTGCGTTCAATGAGAAATGTTTAGTGTACAGGAAGTATGTAGAAATACAATTTTTAACAGTAAATAATACTGAAGAAACCCAACGTTTATATTTTTAAACAATATAACGTCTTTACGAATGTTCAAGAACTCAAATCTGTCCGAAAGGCGAATTCCAACAGTTAGAGGTATCGGCCGTCGTGCGGTAATGAGACGGGCGCGTTGTTGAGTTCTAATTAGGTTGGTTGTAGTTAAGCGTTGTTAGTTTAGCGGGCAAATCCGACGCGCGGAAACTCATCCGGCCCAAGGTAGTTATAACAGTTTCGGACGGTGTTCTATTCCAGACAGGTAGTTTTCATTCCCATCCTGAATCGAGTGGGCATTATTGTGACTGAGCGAAAATATTATTTCGGATTTGCCCTCCGTTTAACGGCGCAGTCTCCGAGTTTTATCGAATTTTCCGTTGTACGCCGTTGGTGGTCGTTAATTACAGATCGAGCCCGACAAAGGGCTAACCACGCTCGGAAAAGGTTGTAAGTTTTACATAAATTCAATTTATACAGTTGTTGTAAGAGTGGAAGCCCGAGCCCGCCCACCCTCCCACCTGCCTTGTAGGCTGTAGGTATGCCTATCGACCAGGCATTTATAATGTGACGGGGAGCGGGTTTGAGCTTTACCGGTTTAAAGAGTCCGTTTTTAAAGACATTGTATTTTTTATTATATAAATGTTTGTAGTTTTTTCCTTGGCTCTAGATTATTGGTTATCTTAGCCACAGTTGCAGTTAGTTTGTCTGCTATCCATTTTACGTAACGGCTAAAATGGGAATTTATTAGTGTCCATATTAGGTGTAGTTTTTAGAAGTAATTAGTCGTTAGTAGAGTATGCGAATCAATAATTGACTTGCGAGGAGAGCATTTTTATTAGTAGTTATCGATGCGAACGGTGTTCAGTTTCACCGTTCCATACAGGTTTGTCACATGAGGGGTGTGTACTGGTAATAATAGCCTGCTGGGAAAGGGGTAGGAGGAAGCCCAGGAGGGACGGTCGGACCCTCATCAGCGCCTCGAGTGCCTGCTATTGACGGCCTTTTGGGTCTCGTCGTCGCAGCGGATACTTACGCGGCTCAAGCTCAGTTCAGAAGGGGGGGAGGAGAAGAAGTCGTGCATTATACTCGCGTCTCTCTTCAGCGACGTCTCAAACCATAATTTCAGTTCAGACACATCGTCGGGACGGCTCGGCACTCTCTATTCGGATATTCAGTTAATTTTCAGATTCTAAGTTTAATTTATTAGCCATTAGAGCAATTCACCCGATGGGTCTTACTGCTGTCGATAGTGCGTTAATACTGGATAGTCTAATCAATAAATTTCCCTCAAATTACATTATACGTGAGCATTTCGCCACTAGTATCGAAAGCGGCGGGCTTGTAATAAAATACCATTTGAATATATAAATCTAACGAGGATACTTCAGTTTAAATGTGGCAGAGGATTCGCGGTCGGAAATATCTTCCCATCTAATGAGATTCCGAGCAGCGTAACTGTATTAGGTTCATTTGCGGAAATGAAGGATATTATCCGATATTAGGCGCAAAGTCTGAATTAATTAGGTTCCTAAAAACACCTCAATTCCACTGAAAACGATTTAATTATGGTCTGAATATCCGCGTGGCTCGGGGGAGTCTGTAATTAGCGGTTCGAGTGTAATTATTAAAGTTTCAAGGAATAACTTGTTGACTGGTCCGGCGGATAATACTTTTAATGATCGGTGTTAGTTCATTAGCGCGGACCGCTGTGCATCAGACAACGCAGTCTGCGTTTCCCCTGTCTGGAGTATTGAGGACAAGAATTTTTGATTCATTAAACGTATTTTATTAGATCTGACATAAATAATAATTTTAGCCGCGTAATAATAAATGTAAGCAATAATTAAAGCGTGGAGATTGAAATAATTGCATTGGCAGGGGAGGATAAGGCGCTCCTTGTATCTTCGGGCCTGAGACGGTTTTATAATTATGTGACAGCAATTATTAATGATTTACAGTTTGTTTGACTCATACGTTAGGAAGGCTTGTGAAGGCGTAGCTTCGTGAGCTTATCGCCCGGTTGATGTACATATACCGCTTGCAGAATCCAGACTGCAAATAAACAAAATTCGGTCTTATTAAACCCACATCAGTTAAAATTGTAGAAAATTGTGAGGAAAATTTTATTATTATTATTCGTGCCTAATGCGCATTGTATTTTGCCCGTAAAATTTCAAGAACATTCGTATTTCAATGAAATGCATTTTTCTTTCTATTAAATTAGCTCTCGGAATTTATCCAATAAATAAGTTCACACTTAATATATACACAGTAGGGCTTCAAAAACTGCAGAACTTTTTTTGTATATCTAGAAACAAGTGTACATTAGAAATTTCATTATTTTTTCTGTTTTCTAATATCACATCGAGACCAAAGATCGATGGTTAGTCGCTACCTCCCGGTAGCATTTGTCATCGCACATTTCCATATTTGGAGTGTTGCTCTTTGGGTCGGGGAGTGTGCCAACCTCTCAATGACAATGTCAAATTTAGTGACTAATTTTTTTCATAATTACACACAAGAATAGAACAGTTCAATGATGCTTGAAATTATCTAGTGGCTCCGGATTCTAGTGGACAAATTCTAGCGAGACCCGGGGAAATTGAATTGTTTTTGTAGCGCCCGCCTGAGGTGTACACAACGATTCTACGCCTCTTAAGCGTCCTCCCCTCCATCTAGCGCTCCAAAGAAATACCACGGTGTTGGGAATTGTGAGGCGGAGAGAGAGAGAGAGAGAGAGAGAGAGAGAGAGAGAGAGGAGTCAATTTCGGCAGTTTTTTCCCCGTCCCATCTCCTTCCCCCGTTCCCTCCTTCTGCGGGCACCGAATTGGAGTTGTTTTTGTTGTCGGTTCGGGAGGAGGAGCCTGCGGTGGTGCAGGGGAGAGGAAGGAGTTTCTCACACGAGGGATGAAGGGAGGGGAGAGGGGAGTCGCGGTCGATCTCGGCCGGTGGGGGAGTGAGAAAGAGAGATGGGGGTTGATAATGCCGGGAGCGAGAAGGAAGAGGGATAGGCCTGGACCGGGAGGGGCTAGATCGTGCCCATTTTCTGTCCTCAATTTTACCCCCCACTTAACATAATTTTCCCGACTTGTCACTTATTAATAAACCGGTCGTCGATTCCCAAGAGATCCGTTCGTCCCCAAGTGAATTATTCACTCCTTCTGTGAAAAATAATTCAGAAAGCATTGTGTGGCAGTTGGGGGTTAATTTAGTACTTAAAGTCAGTGCAAACAAAGTACATTAAAAATTTAGCCAGTCCTCAAACTTTCAAAATTGATAAACCAGTTTAATTTCATTAATTATATAAATACTATTGAATGTATTATGATACATTCATTGTGGGCACAGGCTTATTCCATACACACAGTACTTCATTTATATATAAACACATGCATAATCGGGTTCTCTGTTTTTCCAAAATGTTCATTTTTGGTTTTATTTGTTGTTAAGGAAGTCTTATTTATTTTTTTTATTTTGCATTCGTTATTAAAGGTATGCTCTGTTTATATGAAGAATAACTTGCCGAACAACTGGTCTTATTTTTTAACCATATAGTCAGATATGCAGGTAATATTCGACAGCGTTACGCGGCGTAATTACTGTAATGTTGTGACGTTGAAAGGATACATTTTATAATTTTCGTGGTGATCTTAATTTTACTGAGGTTACACCTTAAATGAAACCGACGACAGCTCATCATTATGCCAACTGTGTAGCTGTTGTTGTTATTTCTAAAGAACTCAATTTGAATTTATTGCCCGAATGTATTTGAAGACAGAGTGCATGCTCTGTCATATTATGTCCATAATTCAAACTCACGAGTGAACAAAGAAGACTCGTTGAATGGGCCAACCGAAACCCATTGTTAAGACCTAACGAAGCTTGTTCCTCCTATAAACTTCTTTCTCATTCAACAGTAATTTATTAATGGTGTTTACTTCTGCTGTACCTTATATTCAAGCTGAAATTAGGATTGTTAACTACTGATAAAGAAGTGGGTCATTCAGGAAAAGTCATCTTTGAATTATTTATACTTAAATAAAAATTATTTAGATATAAAATTTATATCTTCTAGATTCCAACTTAGTCGTCCTGAACATTAAACCTTAGGGATAGATTTACTTATCGTAAATGTTGATCGGGGAAAATTATATATGCACATCATTAGGCCGATGTGAACGATCCCTCCCTCCCTCCGCTCATATTTATGTTCTTTTGTAGAGACGTTATTGCCCGTTCTATTAATTCTGTTTGTAGAATTTTAATTGGAATTAAAACGTCCGCAGCGTATTATTACGTTAATGTATGCAGGGGGGACGGTGTAATGGGCGGTCAGTCGGTCGGGGACAATTAACTAATTGATTTCACCCTTTATGACTCCCTTAAGGGCAGTCGATGGCCGATGTGAAATCATGCGGCCCCTGAACCCTTCGGGGTGTCTATTTATAGGATTTCGGCCCTCTTTAATTAAAACCGGAACGGTCCAATTTTAAGGAGGCTTTATACTGCGATTTATAATGTTTATCTCTGGAGAGGTCACTTGTTGTGGGAATATTAATGTTGGTCAGTATACGACACCAATTAGCAAAGCGATATATAACTAATCATAAAATGAGTTTAAAGTATAAGTAATGCTGTTGTTCGATTAAAAGTTAGAAAAGAAATTTAGAGAATTCCCCGAGCGGAAATGAACACGCTAAATCTTTTTTTAAATTCGTCAGACGAAGTCAGGAATGTTTTCGAGTGGCTGAGAAGTGCAAGTACATGCAATAGTGCACGCCTGTCAGACTGCCAAGTTTACATATTCCCAACACATTAGAAGTATTTATTGAACTGGTGTCTTATTCCTTCTGTTTAACATTTCATACTCTCAAGTTTTCATGTATTTCATATGTAAATGTCCAGTTCTATTTATTATCTTCCAACTTCCAACTACCAGTTTACATTTCTTTAATGTCTTAAAGGTTTTTGTAAAACGTTGTGAGGAAATATTCTGAAATTTAATAAAAATGGGTCTAGAAATTATCCCTTTCATACCTTATAGCTTTTTAACCCACGGTTTGACCAGTCCATCGTTGAAAAAACGGATTACGTTGTTTTTGAAAATTTTGTTATTTTTAATTGACAGAAATGTGTGTTTACATTGAATCATGTGTCATTTACAAGGAATCCATTTAAAGTGTCATATCGAGAACAAGAAATGTTTGATACTGTCCTACCCTGATCATATCTCAAACCTTCGCCGGCCCTCCCTTTTACTATTTTTAAGCTATTTAAATAGTTCTGTGGGTGCACAGCAACGGCTGGCTCCAGCTGGACCCCCTTTTCCGCTTATACAGCATGCCTTCCACATTTTTACATATTTTTATTGCCCTTGTTTTTCCAAGGGAGCCCTTTAAAGGATTCATAGGTAAATATTTTTTTGGTGGAGAAAACGTAAGTTGAATTACAGTGACGTGACTTAAGTCTTATTTCCTTGTCCTGGACAAGGTTACATCAACCCGAGTTTCATTCCCTTTGCGACTCCACGACAAACGCCGCCTCGAATTGACTACACTGTTACTTACTAATGCAAGTTTGAAATGGTATTTATTGGACGAAATTATTAGTCATATTAATTTACATTTCATGCCTATCTGTATCTTGTAGTCTTCTATCTGAGTTCGGTTATCATCACTGTCCGTATTTTGTTCCCAAATGTATTTCTTTCTATTCATATGCGACAATTTATTTCCTTCTTGCGTGCATATGTTAAGGCGCCTATAAGCTTTACAAAATACAGTTTGATTCTGAATTCTAAATAATATATAGATATCGGTTGCTTGCCTATATGTAACCAACACTATTCAGTAATATATCGCGCTTATTTTTATAACTCCCAAATAATATACGTGTTTTAATTTATTGTTCCGTGAACCCTAACTTGGGTGATCATTGAAATTATCTTGGAAGGCTGTCAGAATGAAATGAACCCTAATCTACTTCCATCGCTAGGATTCTTGGAATAAGGCAGGTGGATCGTTCACCTGTTGGCCCGTACAGTCAATCTTTCGACCCGTCACGATACACCGCGATTAATTAAAGATCGTGGTTTCAACAGATGCTCTAAAACTATCTGAATTGTGAGCAGTCGATAATCAATGGCCGTTCGTGAGACCACGTTTGGTTTCATTCAAATAATTCCGCTGTACGCCGATTCAAGCACAAATGGGGCACCTGCGTCGGTTCCGATAATTTTTATACTTTGCATGTGGTGGTGTTCGCCTAGCCTGAAGTATAAAAATAAAAAAGAAATGCATTTCGTTTTATATAACTTTCTTTGAATACAAAATATAACGATTGATGTGTTTCATTACTAATTTGTCCCTTAGAGGAAGTGCACCATTTAGTTATAAACATAGTATGATTAAAATCGCATAAAACTAAGGTAATTTAACGTGAATGTGTTGCTCCCATTGCATTCGTGAAGTCCTTACCTAATTAGTGCGGTTAGTTGTGGAATCAACACTTGCATCAGAAAATATGAAAGCAGATGTTTCCATATCACGATGTATATCTTGTATGTTTGTTTGCCCGAATTCGCCTTATGCTTGGCTTGTTTATGCCGTATAACTGTATTTATATGTGGGTCAATAAACCCCCCGGGTCCGTATTGCTGATTAATTCCGTTTCCCGAAGAGCAGATGTGGCGAACTCGCTTTGAAATTTGACAACAAATTTACGAGTAGCGTGAAAATATTTTATTTTCCGTATTATTGATACACAAGTGGACTCTCGGTGGGCATCAGGTGTCCCTCTCGACCTCGAGGAGTTCGACCGGTCCGATGGGGGCCAATTATTATCCAGCCTGAGATGTATAAATAAAAAAATCTACGACGGATATTATTATAAAGACCGAGTGGGCGATATCGGCGCCTTAAATTTCGCCAGTGTGCTCGAAGAAAACGTGTTTTCTTGCCAGATAGGTCGCCGCGTACCACTGGCTGACCCACTTTCGGAACTATAACAAAAAATAAATAATAGATTCAGATCTATTAATCTATTTTTCATAGTCATTTTTGTAGACTTCTATTCTTATCTGCGATTTGGAAATAACACTTTGGGTGTTTATTCATTTATTGTTTCGGTGCAAGTTAAAATGCCTTTGTACCATACAACTCAGGGTATTTGTCGGGGGCGTATGTAGCCTCAAGCTATTTCGGCGTCTTGTCACCGTCAGTATGATAGACTTCTATGACCCCAAACAAGTGTTACATATTTTATTGGTCAAATCTTTTTTCAGTGGTAGAATTTTTTTTTTACGTACAGCTACTTTTTGTTCCATTGCAAATGTCCACACTGACCTCACATGTTTTATGCCATTGAATAAATATTTATGATACGTAATATGGAGGCGAGGGGCGCAATGTGGAAGTGCTCGATAGTTTTTGGCGTGGAGCCAGTCTGATCCACGTTCAATTTCGGTCTCCGGTCGTCTCTTTATTCCTAGCGCCCGCTGTACGCATTCCTACAATGGCCAAGAGTTTTTTTGACTTCCCCACTTGGAATAGGTATTCTGATTACGTTAGATAAAACTAGACCTGAAGTATCGTACTCTTATTCCTTGCAGCCAACAAATGTCGAGTACATGGTTTATTTCCTGATATTAGTATTACGGTATTAAATATAAATAAACGGAAGGTTTCCGCGACCAAAACTTGAATTACCACGAGCTTACGGTGATATCGCGTAGTACTGTGGGTAATAACCTCACTGCTAACGGCGGTTGAATCCGTGCTATTCCGGAATATTTCCTATGTTTGGAAACCACCTGAGCGTGCTACAATATTATTTGTTATTTAGAGTTATTTAAAAGATGGGCATATTCGGTAATGACTTTCTACGGTACTTACATTTCGGCACTTAATTTCTACACTTTTTCTTCGCTTTTTCATCACGTAAAAAACCGACTGCCCTAATTCTGGAGTGAATAGAAATTCACTTATTTGCTGAACTGCGAAACTCGGTCAGATATGGCAATAGCTGCGAATTTTTTAAATGTCCCGCGTATCGATTTATCATAAAAGATATTTTCCTCTTATCCGGCGGCCACAGATGAATGCACGTTAAGCCCTAGAGTTGGCCCGATTCCCATCCCGAGTGTAGTCAGCCGCCGCCCCAAGAATGCGAAGAGAATTCCCCCAGGACCCAAGAGCCGGAGGAGGAGGAGGAGGAGAAGGAGGAGGGTATTTCACTTAAAATAAGATCGCTTTTAGTTTTCCCAGTTCCTCCATGTCTCTCTCCCACCGCATTCCTTAATCCGGCCGCTTTATTGTAGCCTTTAACCCTCTGTAAGATCAGCCGCGTTCCTTTAACGGGGGCAAAGTTTCATTAGCTACACTCAATATTTTTGGGCGGATTGAGTTTTTTCTCATAAAGCTCTCTATAATATTATCAAGACTATAGTGATAGATAAATGTGTGCTGGATTGAGTTGAGAATAGTGAGGGAATGTGGTAAAAAAGGTCGCATCTTCGAAATCATCCTAAATGACTGAGTGCACATTCATCTCTTATTATTCATTAGTTATTATTCATAACAGTTGACTAGAAACATGAAATAAAATAAATGAATTTTCCGCAGTTCCGCCGTACTATCTGAAGGTATACTAAGCCATGAATACACCATTGATTAGAGACTACGATGGCTTCTGTCCTCATGCTGGTAAAGGGCAGTTCCCTCCTCGTTGCTTTTTTTTCTCCCCATAGGTCATTCCTGACGTCATTCAAACTCAGTAAAATTGGAAGAACAACTCTCGTTTGTCTCTGCCCTTCTCCGATATTTTTCTGGAGACGCCTTTTGTTTAGGGGCGGCCGCATAAAACGGTTATGAAACTGATGGCTTTGGGGGCTTAAACGACGCGGGAGCTTAGAATTGAGGGGGGATATCATTAGGTGAGGGAGCGGGCCTAACACGTGGCATTACACATATTTTAATGGGTGGCCCCACCAACCTACTAATGACGCAGTCGGCCCACCCTCCCCCACCCTGGTTATTCCCATTCTCCTCCTCTCTCTCTCTCTCTCTCATTCTCTCTATCCGACCTTCCGTCCTCGTCTTTTCCCAAACCGGCGCCCTTTTGTCATTCCGCGATTGTACCGCAGATGTGACGCCCGTGGTAATTAACCCCGGGTGCCTTCCAACGAGGGACTGTAATGACAAAAGATAACTTTAAAAGCCGTTAGAATTTTCATCACTAATTTAAAGTATCATATGTTCAAGGGATATTTATGGCTAATGAGCCTTTCGTTTGTCTGATTCTACTTGCTTGATCGGTCTCGGCTTTAGCCCACAGTTTATATTAGCCCGTTAGGGTATGCGTGACGCAATAATTTTCTGATGGAATGATGTTGACGAAGGCGAGAAGGCGAAAGCTTAGTGTCGGTATGCTTAGTAATATGAGAGTGTGATAAGCTGTATTAGAAATACAGGAACATAACCGTCCTGAACCATACTTTTTACAAATCCTGTAAATTTGTGGGCTCACCACTCAAATCTTTAGTAATTTGATTAGAAACAATATACAGAATGTCGAATACCGCGGGTAAATTTTACACTTAGGCAATGATATTGGGATATTAACAGCGTGGGGTAGATAGCCTGGACACCTATTTCAGGAGTGGCCTCTTGTAATTTGGTGGGCTAATTGGCCGCCTATGACGTACCAAATTAGAGGGGCCCACTAGTCTCACGCTAGTTGTAGACGCGGCACAGTTTCCTAATTGTCCCGAATTCTAAATCGATCCGGTGTTAATTACACCTGCCGAATTGCCGACACCGGATATTTCATGTACCCGACTCGTCGATACTTTGATAATTCCGGTGTGCCCTGTACAATCCCCTTACAATCTACCCTGAAACGATTCGTGAACTGAAAATTAATTTTTTTCGTTACTTCCAGTCCGCTAGATGATATTTCTACTATCAAACTCTTATATCCAAGTTGTTTAACTCTGAATATTGAGTACCGGATACTCCATCGTGTAACCAGAAATTGTTATTGTTGGGCTCGTGCTTTTCAGTCAGGAAGTGGTTCATAATTATTAGGACGGGACCGGGAAAGAGAAGTCCACGCGGCGCGAGTGCCGAGTACAGAATGGGCGTAATTGACCTCTTCTCCTACTGGTACTTGTCATCGATTTTTGTCAATGACAGCTGCCGCCCCATTGAGTGAGCCCCGGCCTAATGGCTGATGGGTAGATTAATTAATTGAGCCGGAGGCGATTCTCAATGGAAAAAGCGGCCGCCAGGGTTACACGCTCACGGATTTTGCTAACTCTGCCAACTTTGAAGAATATTAATATACTTCGCAGGTTGCATAAGAAATGGTCTAGAACACAACAATTAAGGAGTTAGAATAGATGTATGAAAATAGATTTTTCTTTCCTCAAACTTGTTTCAAAGAAGCACCATAGTTAACTTTGTCCTTATTTTAATATATCAACATACTACGGTCTATATTAATACATGCGACGAATAAAAGATTGAAACTTTCTTAATACTGTAAAGAATATTATAAAAACCACACCATGCATGAAGACAAAAAATTCCTAGTATTGACAAGTTGTCAAAGTATATTAAAAGACGTTACTTGCACGTAGGTATTTTTAAGGAATTCATTTGTAATTGACTGGTGTACCCTTTAATTATTTAGTTCACATATTACTTTTTATTATTTATTATATGTCTTTAGTTGCGATGTTAAATATGTTTTTTAGTTCTGTAACGTGTACGCCACTACCCGAATTTTATATTCACCATTCGACCAAAGTCTATTATGTTGACATTTGACGATGACGTGAATGTTCTTCATCGTATCACATTCCTATCAGTGGGAATAAAATGTGCACTGTCTACATACATATGGTGCTGTATAAAATTGACAAAGAAGCCTAATATCTGGCCCGGTGTTGGCACAAAATATAGAAGGGTCGTCTCACGGGCCCCTCCGCCTTTATATATAGAACTTGTCCCGAGGTGATGCTCCCATTTTATTTCGGAACCGTCATCCATCCTCTGTCCCGCTCGCTCTGCCGGGTCTTTTTCGCTTCCCATCTCTCTCTCCTTCATATCTCCAGGCGACATTTCTGTCGGCCCTATCGGTTCCCGGCAGTAGAGGCCCTCTCCCTCGGTTACTTGTGGATTGATTGGACAGGTGGTGCACGGTTCTGGACCTCGGGGAAAATGAGCAAGGCGGGAAGTCTTAGAGTGTACCGCCTAGGGAATACTACAAGATCCGATTTAAAAATTAATATCTCCATTACCATTATATGATCTCGAGCCGCTATTTTGATTCCAATCGAATGTACCTCACTTTTCCTGTTATATATTGTTTTGAAATCTGTTGAAGGATTTAATTGAAATTTATTCATTTCTAATTTTCGAGTACACTGTCCTGGCGTGCTAGATTGACGCGGGAAATGGTCTTATAATGGACTTATAAAAGTATATAGTGTATTGATTTATGTAAATACAGATATTGTTTTGGCGACCGAATTTACTTGCTTTTGGACTGAATGGTCTATGTTTAATAAGCGTAATCATGAACCACACAGTTACAGAGAGTGGATGATGTGGCAGGTCGTTGCCGCGTTAGCCCCATTAGCTGCCAGATCGTACACCGATATCGGAAAGCTCTTTTCCTTTTGAGGGATCGAAAATGATTGGAAATTAGATAATGGGTATATCTACGATAGGCGGGGGGCTAATAGCTGTAGAATAGGCCTGGGAGGGGGCATCGGCCGGCGGGCAATTACAGCCGCCTGTGGACAAGATCCCACCCTGGAGATAGACCACCATTCGAAGCCCGATATGAAAGGGAACATCCCTTCCTAGACCATTAATGGGTCAGCATCCACCGGCGACAATTTGCGCCTTCTTCCATTTAAAATGACATCGATTTACGCTCAGTCATGTTGTAAGTTTCTTACCGCGACAGTTGACTCTTGGTTGAAACCTTAATGGAATTCGAGAGCATCGTTTTCATTCGATTTAGACCAACAGTATTTAATTGGTTTTTGGTCTACAAAGTGTCGAACATGTTATCTGGACGAGTTAGAAACATGTGAGATGTAATTAATATACCTGGAGGTGAACATTGATATTTTTACGGAAAATGACAGATGTGCAACGGCCTGTACGAATATTCAACAGTAAGCGATACGGAAAGGGGTCTGGAATTTCTTTTTTTTTATGAAATATGGGAACTTAAATCCGTTGAAATAGAGGAAACAGGCGTTTAGAGAGGGAAAATTCCCGCCAAAATCAAAGCGCGTTAGGTCGCCTTACCTTTAAACCTGAGAGTACCGACGGTGAACTAAAAAAACTTTCTCACACGCCCAAAGTTTCCGCCCCAACATGATGAGTGTTGAACCCCCGATAGGAACACGACCCGACAGGAAACTATCTCGTTGCAACAAGTGAAGGCCGGATCCCTTACCGTAACCTACACCTAAGGGCCATCATCTCCGCTAATGACGAAGGGTTCCTTAATAGACGGAATGCATGTACGGGAGGGAATCCTCAGCCCTGAGGGTGAGCTCTGCAACGCTATTAGTCTTATGAAATTCCAATAACTGTATTGTGAAATGTTTTGTAAGGAGGAGATCTCTTTTTTATAGGCGAAATTGCTATTATTTGGAAAGCAATATCCATTTTGTTACGAAATAGAAAGCTAAGGCCGTCGTACAAAGCCATCTTAAAGGATTGATTGGCTGCCTGTTAAATGGGCCCGGTAATGCCCTATCCAATAAAGGGAGGCACGTGTTTAAACCGAACCGAACCTTAAGCCGAGCTCTGTCGGGCAGAGTCAATAAGACTGGAATCCAAATGATGTTTGAATAGCGCCCACCGCTTATCTTCAGACCGATAGGCGCCCTTCGGCCGAACATCTTCTCTCCCGGCCTCTCACTACACTGATTCATTTTGTTTATCTTTCCCAAGATTCATTCCCCGAGAATCATTTCATAATGAATCCCGGTAGGAGATTATTAATAAACCTACACCAAGCGGCGTAATATCTTAAGTTTTAATGAATGGCTAAGATTGATTATTTTAATGTTGTCTACAAGGGTTTGAAATACCCTAGTTTTGACGATCTTCTCTCGCTGGTTTGGTCTTTTGATAGACCGGTTTCGGCTGCTCGCCATCTTCAGTAGCTGCTCTATCATTACAATGCTGAATCACCCTGATACATTTCATGCACCCTGTCTGCACAGTCACTTCAGTTGTCTAGTCGTTAGGAGATCGACAAAAAATACTGTATCGATTGTGTTATTGAATATATCCCAGAAGTTAATCGCTCGTCTTTACTAATTGATGGATGATAAATTAAAAATTAATAGCAAACACTTTAGTCAGTGAGCTCCTCTCTTGTAATTATTTGAAATTGAAGGAAAATTTGGTCCATCACCAGATCTCCAACTATTCCCATTATCCCCAACCTATTTTCATTATCTAGAGGCATTTCGGCGCTGCGACTGCACTTTTGATTAGTTGCAGATGTGCAGGAACAAACAACAACTATAATCTAATGGGACACTGGAGATAACACGTCCGGACCGGATTTCGATTCTTCGAATTTTCCTCCGATTCCAATTCCAATAAATTAGGAATTTTTCTTTTAAATTAGCCTGCGATTCTGTCTTAATGAAATTACCGCTAACCCTTTTGCAAAATAAAATTCTTGCCATTGACGCCACCGATTTTATTCTGCATTCCTTTCCACTCATCTGCATTTAATTATTAGATAACTTCATTACAACCTGACTCATTGTAATTGATTTAATAGCGGGCATCAATTATTGTTTTTTTATTCTTTTTAGGATAATTGAAAACAATTTCCTCCCGTTTATACGTTTTTTTGTTGTACGGGGCGTCATTATTCACTTGAAATATTGCGTAGGTTGCTGTTATTTGATTGGTTGAGGGCTGTCCGGAATAGGTAAACGCGGGAGTGCGGGTGACAACATAGATCTGGCTATCGGCAGCGAAAATCGCCTGTCACCAGCACACTATGCGCTGCGTATTTAAATAGAATTTTCGCGGGAAGTAATTGAAAAACCTTGGAAAACCGGTTTTCTTGTTTCCAATGAAAATTGCGGACCGTTGAGTTTTACAATTAACCATGAAAATGTCGGTCTTTTAACCTACGTTCAATATCCGCGTTCGTCCAGTTAAACAAACGTAATCAATGCAGTCGCTGCAATTTAGTCATCAGAACTCAATATTTAATAGGCCAGAGGGTTCAACACCCCCTTGGTTCTCCCCACATTAACATTATTATGCGATCTCACCGGAAGTTTATAAGTATTTAAGCAAAAATAAGTTTGTAATACCTGTATTTATGAGAAATAAACGCTGAATAGGTCTGAATATTTTAGCTATGAGGAAGAGTTTCGGGCCTTGCTCTAAATCCGTTAAATGAGATAATTGGACTGAGGTATTTTTTCGTGTTGAATATCAACTTTTGAACGTTGAAACGTATTTTCGCCAGTTAATAACGTGCGAATGTGTCCAATTAAAATGTCCGATTGTTATTTCCGCACCCCGTCGACCGACAGAACAAGAATTCCCTGAGAAAGATTTAAACGGGCGAGATTTATGTCTGAATTATTTTTTTAGAGATAATTTTTTGTTTTCCAGCCGGTGGAGATAAGTCGGTTGTTCGACCCGTCTGTACAGGCGCTTGTTAACTGTGTGAATCCGCGTCTAAAGAAACCAAGCTTGTTTAAAGCTCTTCATGGAGGGGGTCTGGATATTGATATTATCACTGGTGCCCACGCTAGCATATATATTAGAAACCTATTTATAATCGATCTATCAAACGATACAAATGTTTTAATGACTATTAAATGAGAATGTGTGTCCAACACGGAAACGAAGAATTGAAATATTAATTTTATTAAGAACAAAATCATAACCAAAGAACGAATTAAACAGCAAGTGGTACGCAATTTTCTAATTAGTTCGATATATTATGTTACATATTTCTTCTTCTCACTATATTCAGTAGCATTAGTTACACGTTATTTTTATGGTTAGTTTAGGTGTAGGTCCAGAGCCCGTCTGATTTGTACCAGTTAATGGATTTCTGCGCCTGGAGTAAGAAATAATTTTTTTCGTTTCCGTTACACTTTTACGCTAATAAAAATATCTGGGGGAAAACATTCTGTAAACTATTTTAATTACATTTAATCCCGTTTTCGTTACAATTATTTTTTTTTAATTCGCCAGTCACGCCATTCCTAATGGAAGGTACCGGTTTTCTAATTACAGTGCCCACGCGAAAAATCTACCGGCTTTTTCTCCGGTTGTTAAGTTCTAATTTATAATTCTTTCTGTTAGAAAAGAACAGAAAATATGAAATAAAATTGTTGCAATATCGGTACTGTTAACCCTTTGGATATCTTCGTTTTTTACCTATATAAATTAATGAGGTATGTTTAGTAATAGCAGGTCTGATTCTTTAACTGAATGAGTCAATTTGTGTTTCCTCCATCTCAGATTTACAACGGTAGCTATGTTATTGCTATTTTTGATGCCCCCAGCCTTTATACCGTACGCCTTTGTCGGTTTTTAATATGGTTATTAAGTTTTTTATCCACAATTTTAGGTACTTTGTGTTTGAGTGAATTGTTAGGTGGTTTTTGAATGTTACTGTGGGACATTCTTGGCAGCGAAAAGCGAACTTAACATGCGCACTTTTGTCTGATTCATGCGCTCTTTCCTACCCCTAGATGCCGAACTAGTTACTTAATATTTGGTAGATTCGAATCCCTGTGTCGGACCGAAGTTTCCTTCAATTACAAACGGGAATTGACCACGATAGGCGCTCGTAAACTCCATTACACTCGTTAGTATTCAGATGGGCAGTTTGTTCCTTAACGATTGCTCCAAATCTAAAGCGCAGTTATAAGGCGGCCGTTCTCAAAACTAGTGGCGAGCCGACCGTACACAGTAAGATTAGGTTCGGGAAAAGGAGTAATTGAAGGAGAAAATTCACCCTTGCAGGTGAATTGGGTCCAGTACAGCTTAGTGGTTACGCGCCCTCTAGGGTTCGAATTCTGGTGGGGGATCGAATTTTCCTCTCGATTTTAATCTATCACGAGAGGATTTCGTAAACCACTACATTGATTAGAATTTAGGAAACTGTCTCTCCTATCTGGATTATTCCAAGTCTAGATTATCCTTTACTATGATGATATGATGATGGTCCTGTTCAAAACTAATGGTATCCACCGGTATCTAACTGTGCAGAGGACAGATACAGATATATATATATATATATATATATATATATATATATATATATATATATATATATATATATTGATAGGCTAGTTTGGTTGACTTTGATTAATAGGGTCCACGAAACCTCCTATAATATATAGCCTGCCTACGAAGGATGTCTCAGGCCAGGAACCCTGGACATAAAAACTTTAAACACAATTTATTCAGCCCCGACTAAAGCAAAAATTGGGGTTCAATTTATAGTCCATAGCTCAATGCATTGAATTAGCTATTTATTTATACATAAGTCGGTAGTCTGTAATCATTCACTTTTTCGCGTTAGACCGATTCACAATAAGAGCATTAATCGTCATTGTCCGTGGAATTGGGTTGGGGGATTTATTGCTGCGAGTTATTAAAGGGAAGTTCTGTATCCGATATTGGAATCGGGAGCAGAAGGAGCTTAAAGGGCGAAAGGTTAAGCGAATCAGAAGAGTAAAGTTCAATTAGCTTTCCTTTTCGACTTTCATTGGTTTAAAGCCAGGCGGCCTGGGCTTGCGGGGGGTGGTGGGGGCGGGGTAGGATCTAATAAAGGCTCCCCATTTAGAGGAGATTCATTCCTTCCTGTTCCGTTCCGTGGGATCCGGCCCTTCACTCTCCTCGGCCTATTCAGACGTTTCGTGACCCCGCGAAATTCCTACTCGGAATCGGCCTTGGTAATTCTGGCGCATTTTCGATAACGAATTTTGATAATCGGCAACCGGCCGGCTCAATTGATCTGTTTCATGACTCATGGCACACATCGGATGCCATGCACGAGCCATTATAACACCGCCAGTAAATGTGTTCGAACCCTCGATAAAATACGTAATAACAGATGGTCAATTCTTCGGAGAAAGAAGGAAAATTGTTGAATCATAATACCTAAAGCAAAATTCGATAAACTATCTTTCATAAGAAACATGAATTTGACAAATATATAACATAACAATAATAAAATATAATCCAACATACCAACCTTTAACTACCAATATAACTCATAATAGCTACAACGGCATATCTGCGCATAATAAATAATGTAAAACAATGTTTTGAGATTCCTTCCGTCTTCAATTTTGCCCGAAGGTTAGACAGCATTTATTGAAAATAAGATAACGGTTGGTATGGCTGGAATGTTTTTAATTGCGAATACTGTAGCCACATAAACAATTCACTGGTCTCATCTGTAACCATCGCTGCATTCATTCATTCAGTGCATGAATCTCAGTGCACTAAATACTACATGCGGAACGATCAGTATTTTAACTTAAAAATACTATATCGCATGATATTGAGAATCCTTGCGGATCTCCGCGTATATATTTTCGGCCCTCGCCGAATCGTGTCGTTCCTGCAATTCCGGGCCAAAGTATTTTCCTCGGTGGTTCCTTTCGGATAAGGTTCGGAGGGGTTGTTTTTGTGTTGTGCCCGAGGCGGAACGGGTGTTTAAAAGGTATTGGGGCGGGGGTGGGGTCGCGTGACTCCTATAAGCCGGGGGAGACGCATTCCACGCCAGACAATCGCCCTCCCCGTACCGTTCCGCCCTGTCTGACTTTTCTCCTGTCCCCGTTATATTTGCGGAAAACCCGTCTGAAAATATTACGGTTTTTCTACCCGTCGCGGAGGAAATCGTATCGATATCGCGTGATACTGTAGATTCGAGTGTTTGTTGTTCGAATCTTTTTGCATCGTTTTTTTTATTCGTCAAGACTTTTTGCTACCCAAGATACCCACAGTATTTGACCCATTTAAATATTCTGAATGTATTATCACTGTTTGTCTCCAGCGATTGGCATATCTATTTAGTATCTTAAAATAGAAACATTGTATAGAATATCAAATGAGAATTCCATACAAAATCTAGTTCATTTTGCAAGCCCGTGTGTGTGTGTGTGTGTGTGTGTGTGTGTGTGTGTGTGTGTGTGTGTGTGTGTGTGTGTGTATTTCCAGTAAAAGAATACAAACACCGAACTTTTATCTCTTTTAACCTCGGGATAATTAACAAGTATTTTTTCCCGATTAAAATAATGTTACGAATGTTCTGGGAATAAGTAAGGATTCGGTGGTTCAAAAGAAGCGAAATTCTCCCTGGTGCTAGAAGGCGGGGGGACTCAAATCCAATTAATTTATCAGACCAATCTCTGTTTATCTCAACACAGCCCGATGGACGGAAACCATCTGTCTGTTGTGCCTTAAAGGGTGAGACGGCTCCACCGACAAATAGAACAGAAGAGAAAACAAACTCGGAGGGACACGGCCCCTCTCTTTTTAACTGCGACTTATTGATGCGGGCTAGGAAAGAAAGAGAGCGGACCGTGATGGAGATAACCGAACGGTAAGGAGAGAGGGAGAGAGAGAGAGAGAGAGAGAGAGAGAGAGAGAGAGAGAGAGAGAGAGAGAGAGAGAGAGAGAGAGAGAGAGAGAGAGAGAGAGAGAGAGAGAAGGATAGAGAGAGAGCTGCTATTAGTTGGGATTGGATGAGTGATGGCCCGGTTGAGTGTCACTTGATATTTGCGGAGGAAGCCGTCCATCTCTCCTCCTTCTCTTCTATGGGAGAACCCCCCCGCCTTACTAGCATAATCCTGAACTAATACTCACGCAGGCGACAACATACTTCACCTTACTGTCGTTTGTCGTAATTCAAATATCGTATCTTCTGTGGTACATGCCCCTCTCGTATATTCATTCCCCCACCTACTAGCCACAAAAGTATCTATTAGAATCTAATAACTAGACTCTCCGTTAGGTTTTGTATTCTTTAATAAAAAGAGAAAAAGCAGTACGAGGGTCTATAGCAGCGCGTTGATCTGGTTAGTTCCCACGACATACCTCTTGCTGTCAATCACACAAATCACATGTTCATGATACAAATAATAGATGAACACGGGCTTAAGTTACTCAATGAGGGTCCTTGCTGTTACGCTTCTTTTAATTGAAATGGAGCGAGAAATTTTCTCGCTATTGTTTCGTGTTTTTCTTTTTAACGACGAGCCGAACTATAATCAGGATCAGAACGCGGAATTAAGAAGTGCAGAGCGAAACCTAATATTAAACCCCCGCGGTTCATACTTAACAGCGTTAATGCCGCATTGAATTAATTACTCCCGGCGTTCCTTTTAACTGTTACTGAAATTCACAATGCCGGATTTTCAACTTTTGAGACGATATAATCTCCGAATTACGACCAGATAACAGAGGAACACAAAGGGATAATCTGGAATTTATTTAGTAATTTGTTCCTTAATAGCTGTACTAATGTTCTCTCTCTCTCTCTCTCTCTCTCTCTCTCTCTCTCTCTCTCTCTCTCTCTCTCTCTCTCTCTCTCTCTCTCTCTCTCTCTCTCTCTCTCTCTCTCTCTCTCTCTCTCTCTCTCTCTCTCTCTCTCTCTCTCTCTCTCTCTCTCTCTCTCTCTCTCTCCCCCTCCCTCGTTCGAGAACCTGTGCAGCTGAGATTTCCTAATTGGACGGCAAGACTAGTTCTCTTTGCCTATATATTGGAACCTACGTTTCTCATTTTTAAGGATATTCGAAACGTAAAAAGCAGAACAGTGTTCAGTAGTTAATGCAAAGTTTATAAAAAAGGGATTTAAAATGTGGTACATACAATGGAACGGGATCATGTACCAAAAATGCGGGACGAATGGCCCTCCCTAGTCAACCGTAATCTTTATTACAGTCGACTTCCGGATTTCACTTCAGTTTCTAATTTTTCCTGGAACCTTACACCGATGGATGTGTATGAGGAGATAATTAGTTTTAGTATTGAGGAAATAATATTTGAGAATAAAAAATAATTGGAACATGAAATCATCGGACCATAGTCCGGCGGTAAACGCACGTGTTGTTTAGGGCCGGCAGTTCGGTGGTTTCCATATTTGGAAGTGTACCGTATTTTTTTCCCCGATTCACCATGGCGGGCTGCGGATGCGGTCGGGTCACGTGTCCGCCCAGTAAAGTCCCTTCGCCGCAAGCACTTTTTTCGATCTTTAGGTAAAAAAAAAAGGAGCGCGAGAATTTCAACCGCAGCAGGAAGTGTGTACCCTTCATCCTGCCCTTAACCGCAGTTTTCCTTAGGCCCTTTGGTTGTGTCCCCAGCATTCTTTTTAGAATTTTTTTTTCAACCTGTTGTCCGTTTGTATCCGTTAATTCTAGCTCAAATTATTTCCTGGTGCTACTACAATAAGGAGTAAGATATTAGTATAAATACCAGCAGTAACTACAGAGAAAGATGTCGGATAAAGACTAGTATCGTAATGCATCGAAAATGAACTGAAAGCCTTTGCTTCTCTTATTCATGTTACATACGCCTTCAAAATAATTTTATAATGCCTCCAAGATATTTATGCGTAAATGCAGTCCGAATTTCCCATTTAGGAATGCTCCCTGTTTCAGCTGTTCCTAAGGTGAGTCGGTAGGCAGAGTAGTTGGCTGAGGCAGGTGCGTCACGCTCGTGATACGTCCCAGCGCCAACTGTCGCTAACAAATGGAACTAGTTTTGCCTCCGCGAGTCCATTTCTCTTTGAAGTGGCTAAATATCGCGGCCGTGACCTTTAAAACGAGCGATTTATCGCGATCACGCCCTGTATCGGCCAATATAGCGGTGACACATCGCCGTCTAATTATTTGCCCGTTGAACGATGCTTCCAATCGTACACTCCTTGCGCAATATGATTTCCTATCTTTGGTAGAATGTCCTAGACTTCATATTTACATGCTATTCCTTCTTTTCCTTTGTTTGGTCCGGTCATCGAACGCTCTCGCTGTCAATCAATGCCAGTCTTTAATTGAATTGTTTGGCTAATGTTGAAGACAGTTCTTTGATTTATAAAACTAATATTCCATCGGATTGCTGTTTTGACGATTGATTGGTGACACATTTGTTAAGTAGTATCTGAATGTTGCGGCCACAGTTACACCTGTTTATAATGATACATTACATTGGAAACTACAAGTGTCCGGTAATTACCATCAAGATTAATCTTAATGCGAATCTTAATGTGCATAGTGGCACAATTATAGAAACGCGTTAGTGTTCTGTCGTTCATTATTGTTGATCGGCGGGCTGGAGAGGTTTTTGAATGTGACCTAGGGTGGGCCGTACGGTATTGGGCCCAACAGTAAAACCGGGGCCGGTCTATATATCCCCATTTGACGATTGTCATAAAACGGCGGCAGACCGCTGAGCCCCCCCCCCATCACCCATAAAAAAGTATGCACTGCAGAATATTTTTCCCCGCTTTACGGGCGCTCTTGCTGGATTTTAAAATTTTCATTTCCCGGCTACCATTGTTCAATTGGACAACAAACAAAGGGAAGCATTTAAGGCCTATTGGTAATAAAATCTCATCACCTTATTATTAATCGTGGGGTGTGAGATTATATGAATTTTTAAAGATTTACAGACTTAGAAGTTGGAGCGTTTTTTCAGAAACTAATAATTTAAGAATTGCAGTCGAGCGTTAGACTACTATAAAAAGTAGTTCGTACTGTTAAGAGTATACTGTACACCCGAATACAAGAGCAGATAAATGTGAATTTAGAAAGACAGATTAAATGCTCGGGGAATTTGTTTTTTTTCCATTATCGGCGGGGTTGTTCTGTTGGAGTGGGCGGCAAGTGGTCTGGGCTGTTTGAGGAATGGGCGCCGGCCCCGCTGGCGGCAACCCGACGGCCGGCATTTTCGAGAATGACACTCACCTGAAGGGCACTCATTTCAACTCCGGGCCCCACTTTCCTCCGCCTCCGTAATTTGTCTGAAGGGAGAAAACTTTTTTTATTAAACCGATCGATCTTGAACTTTCACTCGAAGGAGGTGTCTTGACAAAGTCTAATTCCGTACGGACCGTTGGACTGTGGATGCGCACGGCTGGAGCAGTCGCAGTTAATATACGCTCATAAAACTATAAATATAGTTTATATTAATTTGAAATGCTTGTTTAGTGGTCCACGAGGGTTTGTAGATAGACCAAACAAGCGATCGGAAAAAGAAATACACAAGAACTATGTAGTAAATACATAAATATCGTAAGATTTTAAAAACATTAATTTCATATTTCTTGGATATTTTATTGCATTTACGTCCACGGAAATAAAAGTGTGTACAAATTTCCAATACGAGAGTGAGTTTGAATTTTAATAAAGTTGGGTTGGAAAATTGCCGACGTGAGAGCTTACTGAAATCTTGAATGGGCAATCAATCAGAGTTACTCTTCCTCTCCCATTCATTAAGTCCAATTGAATTTGATTGTTCTTTATAATTGATAGCAGTTGTCTGAAACCGAATTAAACTTGGGCAAAGATACTCACCTGGACCGAACTCATTTCGAACACGAACAATTTTACTTCCTGTGTAATTTGCAAATGAAAACTTTTTAACGATTTTTCAGTGACTCTGTTTGGGCGGTACAAGGTTTCGATAAAGTTCAGTGACCTCATTTCGATGGACACAGTGCGTTATGAATGATGGTTTATTATTTCATTATTCTCATAATGTTGACTGTACTTTACCAAGTCTGCTGTTGTGTATTACTTTTAAACCTCTGTAGACGTAATTGCCAATTATACCTCCGTAAGAGGTCCAATGTCCAGTCTGCTTCTGGATATCATCTATACCTAGTAGGACCAGTGTACAGTCTGCCTGGAGTACGATATTATTCTATTAGGTCCAATTTCATGCGTATACATTGTTAATTACTGATAGTAAAGGGTTAAAGAAGTGAGAGGGAAGAGAAAATAATGATCGCTTTGGCGATTATAAAAATGATTTGTATATATTTCGCATAACGGCGACAAGCCAATTGCGCTATATAAGCACTAAGGAAATAATTGGGTTTTCCTTACTTTTGTAGGGCATAAATAATACTACTATTAAAACGTGACGAAGGTTAGATTAGACCTGGGTTTTCGGTGTAAGTACTCGGTGATTTATCTATTGAAAAGGTCTGGGGGAAGTGGAGTTACACGTGACATCCTACATTGCTCCTCATTTGTTCTACCTCTCTCCCCCTTAGCCTCATCTGTCTCCGAATTCAAACCGCTTCAATTAACCCGTAAAACGACTTAACACGAGTTGTTGAACCGAAAGCCCTCCCCGGTCCCAGAGAGAGAGAGTGGGTGGGATTGAGCCAGAGAAACAGAGAGTGAGAGAGAGGGAGAGTTTGTTGGAGCGCTGTTGTGCGGGCTTTAAATTTTAATTGGTTCAATTTTAGCTTAGCGCTTAATTAGTAATCCGATCGTTAACGACTTATGAGGCCAATCCGTCAACTGCATAATTGATATACTGGGCAGTGGCCCCAATCACCGGCGGCTTCGGAATTCCTCTTCAATTATTTCTTTTTCCTGTATCCACTCTCATTATGCATGACCGTCTTACCACTTGCATCGAACTACCCAATTGATTAGTTTTGGTTGCTGAACACTCACCCAAAAACAGAAAATAGAAATAGCAGTAGAATATTCTAGGAAAATAAGCTTACTTTGCTTCCATGGAGATCCCATTGCCGTTGATAATCACGCAATAACAGATCCAAAATCGGACACAGCATAATCTCTTTTGCTTGTGGAGACATGCAGAAAAGGCTCTGTTTCATTTTTATTGCAAAGATTCCGGGCGAAAATTAGCTCCGGACAATATTGCATCAATACAGTGTTACAGCAAGCGAGAAAATAGGCGCCCCTCCCCCCCAGTTTTCGCGTTTCTTTAATATCCGGCCGCCTCGATATTGTTACTACAGGGCCAGACTTCATAATTTTACTTTCCCCGAGCAAAATTGGGCCCTACAATGAAAATTCTCCCCTTGAAGCAAATTGAAATTTATACTGGAAAAGTTTAAGAGTTCAGTCCCAAGAATTTTGTTGTCGTCGTAAAATAAATATAGGTCTCGGTCTCGGTCTCTCTCTCTCTCTCTCTCTCTCTCTCTCTCTCTCTCTCTCTCTCTCTCTCTCTCTCTCTCTCTCTCTCTCTCTCTCTATATATATATATATATATATATATATATATATATATATATATATATACACATAATAGACTCCTCGCCTATAGAAACGGATATGGCTTATTAGTTTCTTGTAACAAACTGTCGCTTGTTATAAAATTGTCTTGTTATAAGAATGGCTTTGCAAGTGGACCCGTTGGTTTCCTTCTTTATTTCTGTTAATGTCCATACATTGAATATAATAACAATTGACAACTAACCATATAAATACGAAATTGACGTCGGTGGAAGCCGAAGCCCGTACGACTGTCAATCACGTAAAAAAGGGGACATACTCATGTACATTCATATAAGTGTCTTTGTGTTCTCCATGTCCTGATTTGGTCACATGGTAACCACTACTGAAGAGGGCGTAAAGCAGAAACCAGCCTAGCAGAAGGCTAAATCAGCGAGTAGCGAATATCGCAAAACAATATGGTATAATTATTATCGCGATGCTAAGTTGACGGTATGATGCTAATGATGAGTATGAGCAACGAACTAAATTTATATTTATTTTCACCCGTTAAATTCAGTGTTCACATTTTAATTTGAATGATGGGACGCGTTGAAATGAAAAAAATTTGAAAAACGAAAATTCAGATATCAGTTTCAGAATCTAATTCGGTATATCAAGAGGCGCGCGCACCTTGTATGTTAATATTTTTGGTATAATCCCGTTCCTAAATTGCCGGGTGTTTTTTTATTGGCTCAAAGATGATATGTAACGCCCGTTTGAATTTATTATCGCATTAATAAAAATGAACCGTTCTTACCGGTCTCCGTTGATGTTTGAATGCCGGTGAACCGTTAGGATGAGTTCCGTGGTCCAATTTTAAATGCTATATGGAACTGAGACCTTTATCGGGCCATGCCCGGTTTTCTGAGAGGTGTAGCAGGTGAGGAAAGCTTTATTGGGACGGCCTTTAAGTCTAAGCCGGTCCCAGTACCCCAGTTTGCCTATAGCTAAGGTCATCTTTGCTTGTTAAATTTCTTGTTAAAGTTCTTGTTTGTTACAGATGCCTCTGCACCACAATATTTGGTATAATAATCCCGTATCATTAAACAGGAGTGGTATGAGAACAACGTTTTGCTGCTTTAGAAATATCTACCTGTTTAATTTTCTAATATTCACCTTTTAACGCCTTTTACACTCTAAAATACACACGGTGCTCGTTTTAAATCTCCCAGTACCGTCTTCATTAATTCTTCTTGATCTGAAATGGATGTGTTAAAGTGGAAGGGATATGCAAATTATCATATTTTTTCCCCCTCGGTCATATGGCAACCCCTGGTGCACCAATTTGCATAGAGCTCTCCCGGGGATTGTCCGGCTTCATATTAAATTGAGGGTCTGGCCGGTATTAATCTGTTTGTTTATAATCGTAGAAATAATTTGTACGGATGATCAAATGACCGTTTTAAGCCGCTGCTTTATCGAAATAATCGTTATAGAACGCTTCACTACCGTGCAGTGAAGTATCCGCAATGTTCGTACAATACGGGTTATGTTGTTCAGAATTTGTTGTTTCCATTTTTAACATACTAACATTGTGTCTGTACTACGTTTGTAGTCGAAATATATAACACAGTCCCTGAAATGAATGTAGGAAGTAACTAAAACTTAATTTTTTCATTAAAATATAGTAGAAGCCAAACCCCATTAATAAGGAAGCAATTTTTCTCAACCTTTATTTACTGATTTAGGTAAACATTTATTTAGTGATTACATTTCTTACCTAATACATGTATACATGTTAAGGTATGACATTTATTTAGGTAGTAATAAAAATTTCAACTACGAAATAATATCAAGTAATCAAGAAGTGGACCCACTGAGGTCGTTTCTTAAGAACACTATTAACCGAATATATAAATGCGATGTTATATAAATATTAGTAAAACGTGTAAGTCTGAACATTATCGTTGAGCGTTCACAGAATATGGGGACGAGGTCGGGTGCTATTTATCAATAATGCCGTTATTTCCATTTGTGAAGAGCCGTCAGTGGCCGGGTCCTCGGGAGACGTTAATTTAGGCCCCTCAGTGAGGACCCCCTCCTTTTTTCAGGGCCCCTCGGCGGTGAGGGTCCGATTTGCATAAAATATCCCGAGCGGGCCCCAGGAGATTAGGAGGCGGGCTGTGGCACCACTGACCCATCTTCTTATGGACCCTGTTTATATCTTGTTTTTTTCTAACTCTCTCTCTCTCTCTCACTCCCTCCCTCCCTCTTCGAGCTGCGCCCTTCCGTGAGTGTTCGCCCCACCGATTTCCTCGGCCCGGGGTCCCTTTCGTCTATTATTTGATGGGTCTTCTTGGCTGCCGGATTTTCCGGTTTGGTTGAGACTATGAATGGTGTTCCGGAGGGCCCGGAGGCGGTTTTTTCTCTTTCCCGCCCCTCCTGACGTGGATTAGAGACAATATTTTTTGTGGTGACCAGCTTAGAGATATGTGACATTGGGAATCGTTGTAGCGTTGCCTTTTTAATTACTCTAAATGAATTCTCGTCACTGCTGTTCTCCAAACTAAAAATACTTTTAAGAATAAGAATGAACCTTTAAGAATTCTCGTTTGCGTACTTGTTACCTTTAAAAGTGTTTAAAAATTGTAAAACTGATTTGTCGCGATGATTTCAAATTTCCACCGGCCGTTACGTAGTTCAGAGTTGCGAGGCGTTTTGTGAAAGTAGCCTTTCTCCGGCGTTACATGAAAGCGCGTTAAACTGTTCGTTATATCGCCGAAAGTGGCAGCTCGTGTGTCTTTGTCTGTGCTACGTTTATTTTTGAAGTGAAAATGTTCGAATCATCGAACAGACGGACTGTGGACAGCGTCGTCGGGGTCCCCTTACATTATGACAGTTCCGTGGTGCCACAATCTCTCTGGCCCAGCCTGACACTTTTGGCCCTCATTATGTTTACACAGTCTTCAACGTCCACTAAGTGAAATGAACTTAAATTTACACCTCATTATTTATCATGAGACTCCCTCGTCGTGGCCAAATTTAAATAAGGAAAACCCCGAGGAAGGGAGCGGTTTTATAAAAACATTTAAAATGTTAATGTGTAAACAAATATGTTTTAATTGCTAATAGAAATTTTCCTTGTTTCAGGTAAGTGACTAAACACGTATTGAACTACCGGATAGTGGTATGTAAGTTTTAAATTTATTTTTCATTATATTTGCATGTCTTATCACTTAAAATACTATCGTAGTTTGCATCACAAATTGTACACTCACAGTTTGATAACGATCTTCACTAAACCTCTGATCATACAAATAAATTGACATTCATATAATTTCTTATCTCCTTAAAAAAATATACAATTTCTGTCACCTAACTTCTTATATTAAACGGAGATTATTTTGATTTTATATTTATCAAATGTAAATAATTTTAATCGATACTTTTTTTATTCCTGATAAATGAATGATGGTCGAAAAAATCATTACGTCTTCTTGATCATTCGTTAAAGTTGATTTTGTCTTCTACAAGTGCTATATATATAATTTACCGCGTCGGCGACTTTTTGGAACATTGACTACGGCCCAGTTGAGATATTCTTGTCCGGTGTTCGAGACGTCCTTAAAAGGTTCGGCGTGTCAAAAACACAGCCGAGTAGTCGTCAGATCCAAACCCTTCGGTGGAAAAGAAAATGTTTGAAATGTGGGCCCTCGTTTATCCTTAATTCCTCCTTCTCGCCTCCCCCGCATTCAGTCCCTCTCTAAATATATCCCCTTCGCATTCCGGCACCGCCATGTCCTGTCCACTCCTACTGGAAGTCAACAGCTATTTTCCAGTCCCAGCTGGAGGATTTTTAAAGTAGGTTCTTCGGTAAAGGTTTTCTTCGAAAAGAAGTACCGAGATGGATTTGGTAAATGAGATATACGTGTCAAATAAAAGTCAAGCCCTGCTTCATTAGTGTTATATTTAAAAAGCCTAATGCAAAAAAATATTTCGATTAAGAGTGACAGAGAATAGTATCATGTATTATATATAAAATTATCCCAGAAATATACTCCATATTCTGAACGTTTTCAATACAATTTTGTAAAACTAAAGTGCAACAAGTATCATTCTAGTCCTTTGGTCATACGATGGTCGATTTGATAAATTTTAATCAATTCCTTTGAAAATCAACAAGAGAAAAGCTGTTTCAGTTTATTGCCCTTTCTAGTAATTTCTTTTGTCTCGAAGGCAGGAAATAGTTAATATTTCTGATCAACCGTAAAATCTGATAATGACATCGGCGACCGTTAATTCATATAATCACTGCATTGGGAGCGTTAAAAATTGTAATTCCTGAAAATGATATTTATTATGTCGGTTTTACATGTGTTTAAACGTACCCTAAACCCGGGAGATAACCCGGAGACCCGTCGGGGGGATTCGTCGTTTTTTTCGTCGGCCCCGGCGACAAGCCGAGAACAAAAAATTAGAGTTATTAGTCGTAAACTAGTTTCTAGAATGCTCAGATAATTCTGGAACCGCGCTTGAGAGGGTCGTCATCCACGCCATAAAACGGTCCGTTTCATTTCTCGATCCAGACGTGATGTCTTTCACGGCCCAATTCTTTCGGTATGGTTTTGAAAACAACATGCGCGTGAATGTCTATTTTATAAACCTTTCTCGATAACACTCGTGTTTATTTATGATTGAAATTGAGAATTCCGACTGGAATTTATATTACGTCATTTGTATAAACGTCAAATTATTAAATTAATGATATCAAATATGGTCGTGTCGCGGAGATTCGTTAATGCCGCATCGTTCTTACAACAAACCTTCATAAAAGAAGTACATTTAGTTCTAATATTCGTGTATACAAATGTAGAAAATGATATATTAAACATTTCTATATTGTCTACGATATCGTATGTATATTTAGTGATAGGAGATTTAGAGGTGGATTTTATGAATGACCGACATGTATAAATAATAAAACGAACCCAATCGGCGGGAAATGAACGAAAAAGAAATAACTTTTAGTATGATGTAATGATGTGTTATCTTTCCGTTATGCCGATGACTTCACGCTTTCGGTTTAGTTCCTTTAATTAATTCAGATTATTCCATTTTCCAAGTTTTATCAGTATAATTAGTACATCTGATAACTTGAACAATGATAGGCGTTGTCGTGTTTTGACCATAAATGGTGATAGTGCTCATGTTTTGTCTTCCGATGTAGACCGGTTTCTATAAATTTCTCGGTGGCTGCTGTCATCATTACTTTGATTCTGCAAATTATGTTTCTTGACTTAAATTTGCAACTTGATTGGGATACAGTTGTTGCTGTTAATAAATTAGTCTATTACGAGTTAATTAATTAAATTCCTCTGAATAGAGTAATTTGTAGAGTAGTATTTCTTGAGCAACAAAAGCTCCGATGCTGTGAAGGTCGACCGTCAATTTTTTTGTAATCCCATACAAAATCCTTTTTGTCTATTTGTTGAAGTAGAGCACGTCTGGATTTTCAAAATTACATTTTGTAGAAGACAATTTTATTTCGGGCCGTAATCCGGTTGGTTTTTACGTGTCGCACTAAAGTTATCTGTATTGGACGGGGCCTGTCTAGGAAGTGGAGACGCCCGCCGGCCGAATAGACCCCCCCGGCTTTAGTGGTTTCTTCTGTGGGCGGATTTTCGGCCGTAAACTTTATTCGGCCGACACCGGGATTTAATTTTTGGCTTTCGGACCTCGGATGTTTCTCTTGCTTCGTCTTTACCCGCTGTCCGGTCTTTCATTCCCGTGTAGAATGCAGCACAACTTCATTCAAGAATTCGGTAATTTACGACCCATAAGTATCTTGGCTTAAGTATGTTAGCAACTATTTTTAAGAAGTTTAATCTATCTATCGAAAACATTTAACACGGATCGAAACTCTCCCTAACCGGTCGGATTGAATTTCTCTAATTGGCCGGCGAAAACACAAAACCTGTTTATATTGTGGTTAAAACGTAGAATATTATTCACGATACACCAGTCGCTGTCCCCCTTTACGAGTATAATAATGTTGAAAATAATTCATTCAAGATTTTGACAAAGAATATCAGCTGAAAATTAAAATTAATCGGTACGTGGGTACTGAGATTCGAGCTCAGAGCCACAGTTTGCGCGGCTGTTCTTTAAGAACAACCGAAGTCAATAGATCGGTTACCACTTTCGCAGTAACTTCTTTTAGGAATAGGCAACACCAAAGATGAATGTCAACAGTGGGGTAATGTTTATGAATCATTAATTCGGAAGCCTGCCAAATATAATTTGTGCCAGCTTGTTTCCGAAATTCCCAGTTGGGTATTTTTAATACACAGCGCAACTGTCGAGTCAAACTGCGCAGAATTCTAATTGTAATTTATGTTAGTTACGCTCGAGCACATATTTTTGGACTCTTTGGCGTAACGCGCTTTCTGCCAGTAATGTTGCACGAATAGTAAATTCTGTCTCGTATTGAGCAGTCATTGGGTGGTTCTCCTGTGTTGGGCGACGAGCACCTGCCTTTTTTGCCGGCTCCTCCCCCCCCCCCACAGTTTACCCGTCTGGCAAAATATTGCTAGCAGCAGTTGTGCCCTAATGCAGCTAATGGACTAACCAGCGGCCCTTATCTCGGATAAATAACAATCGCTGTATTGTCCCACTGTAGTGGATTTAAATTCGTTACAGGAATACTCTGAATTAAAGACACTGTTAGAACTATATGTTTAACAATGTGTATTGCAAATTTAATTTATAATTAAATTCACAATTGTATCACGTAGACGATTGATATGGAGCCTCTTAACCCCAAGCCATGCTGAGTTTAATAATAATTAGCTCCTTTGATTGTTTGAAATTGTTTCGTAGATCGTAACACGGACCTTTCCCTTGGAATGATCATATTCGAATATTCCAGATGTACGGCCCAAAGCGTTTCGAAATGAAACCACCACCCTCGATTTCCCAAATCAATGCTCCAAGGGGGAGGGATTATTCCGCCTCGAACCGGGGTGATTTTCGACAGCTGTCCGTAAAAAGGGATCGGGCATAATGTATGCGGTGAGCTCACAAACCGGCGGAAAACAATGGTGTCAGACTAGAAGATTACAGTGTGAAATAATAAATTCCTCTTCTCACAGAGCCAGTCCTTTTTTTCTCTCTCTCTTCCCGAAGTCCCAAAGAAAAGGGATTCCGGTACATTTCTTTCTTCGCCCCTTTTCTGACAAGTTTTATGCCTTTGCTGCGGGTCCCCGGCCACGGCTCCCATCGTGATTTACCGCACGAACATATCCCCCGGAGGACTTTATTGAATGTTTTCCTCCCGTAGGGTAGTATTCTTTTTTGTACGATTTGAAACCGATCGAATCGAGTCCATAAACTTGAGTTTATTGTCGCAATGAACTTGAATTGAGTCTGCGGAACCTGACCTGTTAACAAAACTTTTTTTTAAAGGTCAGTGCCATAAAACAAAGGTTTTAAGGTATAGTGCTGTTTGGTGATAGGTTTATCGATGTAAAATCCTCTATTGTAGCTCTAATACTGTCCTAAGATGTTGAGAAAATATCCCGGAGTAACATTATTTCTTAGATGAAATGATTTGAATCCGTCCATGATACGGCTGCATTCTCAATAGTCTGAATATCTCGTTATTTATATGTAGGATCGAGGGAATGGAAAAACTAATTCCCACTTAAGCGTACATTGTTTTATAAATTCCGGAAAAGAAAACCCCTTCCTGTGCACTCTAAGCTCTTCGTAGATTAGTTTCTTTTTAGTTCATTCTTTCAATAAAAGACGCCCCGTTAGTCAAGCCAGATTCCAATATTGTCCTGGTCTGATGCCAAGCTTATAATCTCTACCGGTTCGTTGATTTCTTAAAATTGGCCGACACCGTCCTCGGCTGCGAATAGAATTTACTAGACCGGGAAACTCTGGAGTGTTGGGCCACGTTGGGGGTTTGTAGTGACGCTGGTAGGATTGGCTGCGTTCGCGCCTCCGCTAATCGCTTTACAGTCGGCCCGCTAAACACGTCCATTAGACTGGAGGCCGGTTCCAATTCAGACCGACAGTTCCCCCAGTCTCTGTTCTAGGAATTTGATTTTAGCCGAGTCGCAGATTTAACAAATCGTGGGCAGTCAAAACCACGAGCAGGCCGTTCGCCACCTAAGTCTTCCAAGTAGATGACCCTCTCAATTATAATTACACCCTTAGCAAATGCACTTGTGTCAACCGTACTGTTAAAAATAAATAGGACAAATTTATTATAGAATTTTCATGAAATTAAGAAAAATACAAATGCTTAAATCACCACCATATTTGATCTCATTTTTGTTTTTTCAAGTATTTTATTATAATTTGATACTTTGATCGGAACACACCCGTAGCTCATCTTTAGGCGCTCGTGGTACATGGAGCGATATTCTAATATCAACAAGCATTATACTCTCGGTAGTTGATTATCATTTCTATTACCTTGCAGGTGGTATAGGCTTGCCTTTCCATTGTATTTTTCATCAGTTAGGAGGGAATGGAAAGGTAAATGCGTTGTAAACTCGAGGTCGCGATTTTAAACGAAAAAATATATTACGGACCTTATTCACAACGAAGAAATATTAATTGATTTTGCTGATCGAACACGGAACCAATCATAGTAGCCACATTATGCAATGAAAGGAAAGGTAGTTTCTACGTTTTATTTACGCGGATTTCCGGTAAATGCTTCGAGAATTTAAAAAAATTCTCTGGGACGACTTTCAAATTGTTTCATTGGAGATATGTTGACCTTTAAGATTGGGATTATAACAAGAATAAATCCGCAAATAATTTACGAATTATAGACACAAGAGTGATATCATTTCGTGCCTACCTACGTTAGCCAATTGTCCATAGGTACGATTTAAAATAAACGAGTGGTGAATAAAAATTCTTAATTTAGTATTACTAATTCCGTAAGATGAATAATTAGCCGTCACTATTATAATAACACTAGCAGGGTGATAAAATCGAAGGGGATTGCGACTATTAATCATATTATTCTTATATTTTGTAATTAATGACTGGTGTCGAGTAATTCATCACCAAGTAACTAGGCGTCGAATATATGCCTCCTAAGACTATCCTGTGTCTATATATTTATGACATGCCATAAATATTAAGGGCTGTCCAGATCATAGATCAAATAGATTTAAGTAAATTGATACACTTTGCGTTCGTATATCGCCATTTAAAATTACATGTTAACTCTCCAACTTCTCTTCCTAGGGAGATAAATTAAGTCGACACGTGCCAATCTGATCGGATTATATATAATACAGATGAAGTTATAAAAATGTGATAAAGTACTTTCCAAATATGGCGGGATGCGAAAGTGGGTGGAACCGGTTTTGACTTTTCGCCGTCGTCGATGGTATTGTGTGATGTGTGGCATAATGCTCGTAGCTTTAGCTCAATTTAAGTCTTTCGATCCGGGAGAATTTCCGAGTGAAATTTTTTTTTCAAATACATTCCGCAGAATTTTCAAGCGCCTAGGCAGCAGTCGGTGTTATCAGTTTTGTCTGAGTGTGCGCATTTCACTTTTGAACCCAGCCTGCTTTTACTTCCGTGAAGCAGGGGACGGGACAGGGTCCTCGGGACACGTCATTATTTCTGACCGCCCTGATTGCGCTCAAATGAACGCCACCGTAATGATTCATTCGAGAACTCTCGTTATCTGCTACAACCGGGCGATAAAACTTACTTATAATGCATAACATCTCAAGTGGCCAACTTGTCTGACTGTGTCGCGTGTTCTGAGGCCCCGGCGTTCGAAACTTTAGCTTGCCTTTCTCACTAACAAAATAATTACAGAACGCTCAGATCGGCTTCGAGATTGTATCGCGTCTAGTTGAAAAATGCTTTTAAAATTTTTCGATTAGTTTTGCTGTACGAGATCCGATCACTTTTGAAAACGCTTTTAAGTCGACTATTCTTTGCAGTAATAATTTCATTACAGCTTGTTCGCTGTACTGCCTTCCAAATCGTTTCATGAATATTTTCACACCAAGGTATCGGGTCCGGCGAAAATCCATCTGAATAAGAGGAAATGTTTGCGTACATTGGTTTGCGTCTAAAGCTTATTCACAGAGCTTAGATTCCTAAAATTGATGTAGAAAGTGAGTAGGTAATGGGTCCTGCGACGGACCGCACAGAGACTATTTCTATCAATGCTTCGTGACGCCTAGTCAAAAGGGTCTTTCCAAACCTTGGCTTTTGGACTCTGAATAGATCCAAGAAAGGATGGTCGGAACTTCAAAGGACACTTCGAAAGGATACTATAAATAGAACCGAAAGGTACTGAAAGGGTAATATTACTCCTATGTGAACTTTGTTAAACCGCAAAATGTCGCAAAATCGTAGTTGAGTACCAACTTAGATTAGTCTGTCTCAGGAATTGAAACATTTGTCAGCGAATGAAGAAATCGCACTGACACCTAAATTTACTTATAGAACGTAAAATACTCTACTGGTAGTGGCATGGGTAGTAGAATAAAATACTAGTGAGCTTAGTCGCGAAAGAGAGTGCAAGTGGGTTATTAGATGATTAAGGTTGAGCGGAATTCAATTGGTAAATTAGAACCTGGGTCAAAGCCGAGCAAGCTTGAGCTTGGGGCGCTCCTGCACATTCCTTATTGCGTTCTAGGCCCTGCTATCTAATTGCCTGCTGCTTAATTAACGGATATATGGTGGTTGAGCATATGCGTGATAATCGATTGCATCCGCCTGCTTTCTGGATTTACGATGCGACGTTACTTCAGATGAAATTAGAATCTGTAGGGATTTCGGAATGAAGAGTTTTCAACTGTTAATAATAGGAAAGGAAAAAATGGAACAATATTGAGGTACTGCATTTATATCTACAAAATTTCATTATTTTGTATACACATTATGTAGCGTTTGTAGTCCAACATAAGCAAATGTGAAAATCTAATATTGATGAAAACTTTAAAGCGATTATCTGATAATTCCGAGGTTTTTATATGCGTGTTGGAATTGAGCAAAGGATTTTAGAAGTTAATTTTAGGCAGTTATTGTCGGAGTTGGGCGAGTGGTTTTGGTCCCTGGAGAACCGCTCAGGAGCGCTCGAGAGCTACAAGAGTTAATTGGGGTTCGAAAATGGCGCCGTAATTTAAGTTAATGGAGGCGTCGCGCCTTGCGATATTTTAGACCGCCTTTTGTTGGCCCACATTTTTAAGGTTTTTTCGCCCCCTTTCATCGTGTGCGGTTCGCATTTTTGCAATGCGGCCTTCATTATATAACCCGAGCCTAATTTATGAATTTATTCCGTTCTTTTTGGTTTTTTTCTGGCTTTCAACAATATCATTTGTGGAACTCACCCCCCGTCTCTGGAACAGTTGCTTCGACCTTTTGAATTATTGGAAAACCATTTATGGAATAGGAATGAGAGTAAGCGTTTATCGTCACTTTCGACATGAAACTCCCTACTTTGTTTTGGTAACCCGAAATAACTTATTTAAAAACAACTGGTATCTGCGGCGTGCGTACATTTGAGAATCGATTTCACGTTGTAATAAAATTCATATTACAAACATACGCGGAAAAATATCCCAGACTAAGACAAAATAATCGAGATGTACTCGTTCAGGGGCCTGTTTGATGGTAGAATTAATGATTGCAAAGGCAAATAGGTCGCAGATGAGAATTATGTCAAGCCCCTCGTGTTTGAAAAGTTCACACTCTGTAGGCAAAAATAAAATCACCTCTGGAGTGTTTTCCAATTTCATAGAACAAGTGTAGTGGCTTATACACTACCTATATTATGGTTGTCCTTTTATTGCATATGTAGTTTTCCTTTCCAGTTGAATTGAAAATCTTTCGCTTATTATTACTTTAAATTCGGTATTTCTAAACTATCAGTTTCGGTACATTTCAGTTACGCAGATGCGTAAATGCACTGGTCTTCTCCGGTGGCTGACACAATTTTCCTGCAATTACACATTTCAGCTGGTTCAACTTGAGAATACTCATTACATTGCAGCCAGTTAGTTCCTTCCTGTACAGCTGCTTCCCGTCTAAATTGCGGCTGTTATAGGCCTCCGCTCCCAACACAAATGTCGAGGTGCCCATATTCAACGAATGTTTTACCGTCATGAATTCGAAGGTGGCAGGTATTCGCCTACCTATTTCTCACAAATTGAATTTTCAAGTGATAGGGCTATCAATTTAAAATGTTACTGTTAACGTATAATATTGCTAGGTCAATATTAGCGGCTGTCGGATTGTTATTGCCGGACTCCGAACGTTCCAGTAAGTAAACACCGATCGGTAATCGTATCGAGGCATGTGAAAATAAATAAATAAGCGGGCGGAGATATTAAACCGGGATCGGAAACTCCTCCCCCCTGCCCGCCACCTAACAATTTCGAATGTGCCATCATCCGGGAGAAAGTTTTATTACTTTCGACCGACAAAACCCCTCCCGTTCGTGTGTGTTCGGGTCGGGTATCCGAGAATCGTTTTGAAAAATTCGTTCGGCGCGAGATGGAAAGAGAGAGAGTGGAGGAGAGAGAGCGAGGGAAGGGGGTGGGAGGACGGATGGAAGTCCAATATAAGTGAGATATGAAGGGATAGCCCTTTGAGTGTAGCCCTGAGGAGGTTGAGCACTCCCCGCCGGGTCCCGCTGGGAATTCATCCCTCCAGTACCTTTGCCCGCTCCCTTTTCGTCTACCCGGGCATCAATCTCATTCCCTCCTATAAGTCTCACTTCGAGTTTCTACCCTCGATGAAAGGCTATTCGGTTATTGACTACCATAAGTAGGCCTTTTTTACACCTAACCTGATTATTTAGCAGAAGTTTTATTGTAAATTAGATCGGCAAACTAGAACCTGGGTCAATGCGGGTAAATTCTTTTTATTGCGTTCTAGTGATATTTATTAAAAATCGACATCCTGGTAAACTGCTTTAGCGGCTTAAATTTCTCTCCATCTAAGAGTCTCTCCACCATTCTTTCCATTTATCTTGAGGGTTGCATCCATTGTTTTACAGGCGTGATGTTTGGGTATGGGAATGATAGTTTTGCCTTTTCGAGCGGCCGATATTTTAGTTTCAAGGGCTTATGTCCCCGAAGCCCCTACTTATGATAATAGACGAAAATAGGGCTGGCATCCAGAGAAGAGATGAGAAGAGTGGTGATAGGTCTATGTGCTTAGGGGCAGGACGCATAAGAAACGAAATAAACACTAAATGAAATATTTAATGGTATGTGTCCGTCCGTGAACAAAATTTCTTCAGTTCGCTTTGATGTCGAGCCGCGGTATGAATGCGGTCTTAAATTCAAGATTTAAAATTTTTCCTAGAAATATCACCGCCGGTTAGAGAGGAGTATATAGAGGGGCTTTGAGTAATCGTCTCCGAGATGGGGAGCACGGCGTTAAATGAGCTCGGGCAGTGTTCTTGTTATTTTTTTTTCCTCCTGGGTAAAGAAGAGACCGTTGCTAAACGTGGGCAGTTAGTTGATCCGATGACTTGAGGCGAGCGGCATTAACCCGCTTAATGGGCTCCTACTCTCCTACATTATGTCGGTCTAGAAAAATCCGGAGTGCCGTCCCAAAGAATACGCACTTTGTAAACAGGAAACCGAGTGTTTAATTCAACCGCTTTTTAACCGTGACCGAAAACCGGGGACGCGTTTATAGATATGACCCGGGTGTTTTTATTTTTGAATTCTATATAGATTATTAATGACGGCCATTAATTTAAACAAGTATTTTCTACGAGTTATTTTATTTAGCTGGATATTTTTTTTCTGACGTCTGATTCATTATTAACCGATTCTGTAAAAATAAATTTCTTTTTTTTTTGTTGTTTGTAAATACGGAATTTCTGCCAGGTATCGTTCTGCAACAAGTACGGAACACTGAAAACTTTCGATATTTGGGAAGCGTGAGTTGATGAAACATTTTAGAAAAGAGTAAGTAGACAAAGCAAAATGGGGGAGTGAGAGAGGGTGCTGCCGGGTTGTGTTTAACTACCCATTAGTGAAATGAGTCTCGCGTGCAGTCCACGCTCGCCCTCTAATTCCAAAATTATATTTCACCTGTGAGCGCTCATCTGCCGACGAAATTCGTCAATTTCATCACCGGCTTCAAATCAAGCATTCAGCCCTAATTCTCTGGGTACTTAACAACTTTAAATACAATTCTTATCCTTTTTTTTAAACTTTACAATTCATCCTTCATTTCCTGCCGATTCGAAGTTGGTTAATACTAAAATTCCGATTTGGGCCTCTGCAAACAACTCGAAGCGCAATATATAATAGTTTCCGATTAAATGTTTCCAATGTAATTTACTTTCAGTTCCACCTTTTAACACTTTGTCCCAGTTTACCAAACGTTGTGCTACAACAAAAAATTTCAATATGGTACCTACCGACGCTTTCACATACCGTTCTGGTAGATAAAAAAACAAATAGTGAAGGGGAGGATGCTTGCGCCAACTCCGTTCCGAGGACTGCATGAATTTGTAAGCGGTATAGATTGATCGATTCCCGCAATTAGCAGTTGTCATTGACTGCTGCCTATTTTTATCAGGTCTACCATGCACTGTATTCATTCAATTTTTTCTCCAATAACGTTCGATATCCAATGTGGAAAATATACAACATTTTCTACTTAATCCGAGATACCGCATTCGATATCTCTGTTTTTATTGTAAATCATACCTATATTTTGCCTGTTAATTGGAATGACAAATTATTTGTTTAATAAATTTTCAAACTTTAGTGCAGAGTAACAGTCCGCTTTAATGCCGTTTTATGTTCCATCTGAAGCGCTGAATATTATATAAATTTCCGAAGTGGAAATTAAATTTACGCGTTACGAAGGGAATGAAAGATGAAAGTGGGATCGCGAGTGAGAGTTATGGGATTAAACGTGCATTGTATCGGCAAATCACTTTTGGTTTTATTCGGGGCGAATTCCGATAGGCCAATTGAACAGCAGCAGGGCGCACACTCTCACCGAATAGCCACGAGGAAAGGAAACGTTTCTCACGGACGTTAATTGCTGTACTTACTTTTTACAAATTTTAATGACGAAATTATGCAGTTTTGAACGAACATTAATCGCTGGTTTGGACGCCATGCTACTGAAAGTGACGTGGACCCATAGCCGGTCGAGCGTAGGACCAAATAAGTAAGCGGAGACTGAAGTATAGAATAGTGATATATTCCAAGCCTCGCTATACCCTACCACGTCGATTTTCCACAACAGAAAAATATTGTGCACAATGTTGGTATAATAATAGGGGATGTTAACACGAGAACATGTGCGTTCTTTTTATCCAGGAGCAGCGACTTCATTGTTAAGGAATAGTCCGGCATAGCTTCCTGGACGGTCCGGATCCCGATAAAATAACACACAACCATCGGAATTTAATGAGGGAAATATCCTTCGGAAAATAAAGTCGTCGGGCGGCGGAATGTGGCCGTGGACAGGTGTAGAGGAGCAGAAGGTGTGAAGGATCAGGAATGAAAGTGTTATTATTATAGCCAACGTGTGTGTGTGTCTGTATATATGAGGGAGAATCCATCCGTTTCGCCGTCCCGCCTACTCAGATCTCCTCGGTTCTATTAGAAGACAACACGAAGGAAGTCCTAGGCTTATTTCTTTTTAGTTTAGTTTCCCCTGGACCGTTGCTATAAATAAATGGAGCGGGCAGACAGCGGGCGCCCCGGCCTGTCCGAGTCCTCAATGAATCAGTCTTATAAGATTTAACTTCCACTCGGAACCTAGAACTCGGATTATTAAACGACCGAAGTGGAACCGGTCGTTTCAGGATCTCATAAAAGATATCGCTCTTTATCTGTAATTTTACTGATATTTTTATTTGAAGTTCCACTTCAGTAGTAATAATGACCTAGATATATATACGGACTATTTTTCAGGGGCTAAAAAACACCGGCCGCGGTCGAGTCTTTACGGAACAAATATCTAGCTATAATAATAATTCTATTAGGTTTTTCTTCAGACGCTGTTCTCCCTGTTTATTCTGTTCTAAAAGATTATGTCATTGTCTAATTTGTATACGTATCGGTTTAGAACAATTCATTTCAAAATTGGACGGGAATATATTCTTTATAAATAAATTAGTGAGGACTTCAAGTTACATCCTCGCAATTGATCATCGCCGGTCAGGCCTAAGGAGTCTGATGTCTCTAGGCTAGAAACGCGCATATTCCAAACAGACACTCACCAACTTCTGACGTTTTTTCCTATTTGCTCGGTTTGGCGACTAATTCTTTTCCGAAAGAAAAACGCTGCTGACGGAATCCTTTGAGTCACGAAACTCCGTCACATTTTTCTTAAACCCAGTAGTTCCAGGAATATGATGAGGATTATACGTTACTGTGATCTAGCTCATTATCAAGGACGTTGCCGCGAAATGTCCGTGAGCAATGCATTTGCACGACCTATAGTCGTATTGTGCGGTTTATTTGCCCATTTTTAGTAGTTGTTGTTGACGTTATTGTTAACTTTAGGCCTATTTTCCGGTACTCAACAATTTTTGCTCTACCGAGCAGTATACGATTTTGGACAGTGATTGCCCGAGTGGACAATTTTTTCTATTGTTCGATCATGATAGAACGCCAGGTTGTGATTAACAAAAAGAATATATAGAAGAGAATATTTAACGATAAACAAGATAGAAATTATACTGCGATAACCATCGAGACCCTACTGCGTCCGATACATACCATATTTATTTATGAACGAAAATTTAAATGTAAAAATCTGGGTAGAGCACATATTGGAATGAAAATTTCTCAGCAGAGCAGATATTGGAAGAGCACCCAACTTTCCGATATGCAGTCCGATATTCCTGATATTAGGTACGGTTCGTATCGTTAAATGAAATAATTGGCTGAGATACCGCCGAAACTTTGCAGCCGACGCTTTTCGCACACTCACTTTACAGCGAACGTTGTTCGTGCCGAGAGGGGCAGGAATATTTTTGTATTAATACCCTCTAAAAATCGTGTATTCCTTGTGAAGCGTTGAAAGTGGGAGTGCGCCGGCCAAGGGGTCACCCGCCTTTATTTATTCATGACGTCTCCGGGGCCCTTCTTATATTTTATACCCGAGTCCCGCATTGTCGTCGGCCGGCCGCCCCACAACTGCCCGATATGAAACATTGAACTTTCTCCCTTTCGGACAATCGTTTTTCCCCGAGTCGGTTTTTTCCCATCTCTATTCGGGCTCGGTCCCGACCCGAATAAAATTCTTACGGCCCTGTTTTTAAAGGGAAGTTTCTAAAAAGCGTCCCTAATCCCGGAAAGGCATCTGATGTTTTGCGGTCGGTACTTTTTCATCGTGGTCATACCTCATTGAATTACGGGGTACGACATCCAGAGATTCCAATCAAAAGTCCTTAATTCTCCTTGTTATCTAAGTTCTAAAATCCAGGTTCCTAAAGTTTCATTCGCGTCTCACTCCACGTCCTAATTTACTCGTTGAACCCCCCTTCTGTTTATACCTGTAACCATAAAATTTGATTGTACAATAAATAAAAGTAATCTTTCTGGAAGGGGCTTAACACAAATACTAAAAATAATCGGGAAGTGGATGGGGGAGGCACCATGAAAGGTCTGAAGTTCAGATCTCAGCTTTATCACTATATATTTATATTTTAATGTATAAAAAAATATTTGTGTTCTTGTAAAATGAGGTTCGTCCAATGAAGTTAACTATAATCTGAAGTATCCAGAGACTGACGTAATATAACTTGGCCCGGCGTCCAGTTCCTCAATTAGTTATTAATTAACACCGATAAGAAAGAATTGCCGATGGTCTCTTTTCCTATTGAGAGAGGAGGAGACGAAGCCCGAACCGGAGTCTGATAAATCACGTCTTTTCCCATTAAACTGGGACATCAATTAGCTAATCGGGCCGGCACGCTCCCGGCTCGTGCCATTATACAACGGGGCAGATGTCCCCCATTTTTTAACCCTCTTCCAAGGATTACTCTTGGGTTTCAAGGATCAACCTCGCTTTTACTGTCTTTTGATATATTTTCTACATACAAACTTTCTCATGCTTTAATTTAAAAAAAAACGCGCTAGTATTTTTAGAATATTGTATAAACCTCTTTGGTGATTTCTTGTTTTAACCCTTGGACTTCCCCTCCATAGAATCAATCAGGAGGTTTAGAAAAATCATGATTTGATAACGCAAATGTACTTTTGATGGAGAATCCACCCATTGACGATATGGTGATGGATGTAAGAGTTAAAATGAAACTGAATAATATGGGACGTTAGTGTGACGGTGTGGTATGCACTGAAGTCATCAAACAGATAGCAGCGATGAAACGGACGTTAGCTATGTCTCATAACCAATATCGTGTTTCCACTTAAATTTCGGTGTATATATGCATACGTATGCCAGTGGTCGAGCCCTTTTAAATGTCGCATCAAAGCTATAAATGTAAGCTATTGTTTGTAGAATAAGGGTATGCCGGTTGTGGCGCAGGAACAATTGTATATTTATGGGTTGAGGAAGCCCCCGGCTCCGGTAGCAGTTGTAGTGCTGCTAACTCGCGCTTCTTAAATATCTTCCGCATTGAACTCAGGCCATACATATGCCTTGGGCATAGCTGGAGTGGGGGTCTCGGTAAAACGATATCCCGCCCTCCGATTAAATGATCCGTTCAATTGTCGTACCATCATCCCGTACTGAATTGTTCGCCTGATAACCAAATCCTGTCAGACCCATAAACTCCCACCGATTTTTTGTCTACATATTGTACAATCGACCTTTATGGCTATAAGTATTATTGCGGAATGTTATAATGTCACCTTGCTTCAACCTATAAAGAAGCCATCCAGTGAAGGCACTTAAAAACGCGTGTCAAAACTGTCAAAGCGTGTCAGAATTTAAGGTTGAAGGTTCAGTCGCCAGGTGGTAATGAGAGCAAAACATTCACAAATGCCAATCAGAATGGAGAATGAACTTAAAAAATCAAACCTAGAACTGGAGGTAGGAAGCAGTTGTTGAGGGAATATCCTGCTACTAGAGTTAATGAATATGTTTATGTTTCAATTTGCACATTTGTGTTATGCACACAAGCTGGTTTTTGTGGCTTCGCTGTGAAAAAAAATTATAATTAGATAAGTAATAAGTAAACATGGATGTAGGACAAATAAAAATGTTCTAAACAATTTTTATGGTTTCATATCGGTATTCCTATTTGTTACGGGCAAATACGTTTCTATTTGCACAAAGTACAGGTTTAGTTTGGTGCTGGAAAAAAGATAATTTCCGAGAGAAATTCGGTGGCTTCACTGTGAACAAGAAGTTAACACGCTCCCACTCCACCGGTCAAGTGGCACTTCACCCCGAGGTCAATCATGTGACCCGAAAATCTAATCGGATCGTTCCATTTATAGAAAAACCCAATTTTGGACTATAATTTTCCTCGCTCGATGATTTCTCCGAAGGAATTCCCATCTATAATTCTTACAGTGAAAGTATTTACTAGTAGAAGGCGAAGTCTTACAGCTAGAGCTATAACTACAATTCTGGCTCGAATAGATGTAAGGACTAACGTGATGCGTCGGTTGGTTCTTTATGGACTCCTCCTAGCCATGGATAGCCCGAATATGGCAGAAAATAGGATTCGATTGTTGATGGCATTTTTATCCTGTAGTGCGATTTCCTTAGTCACATTTTAGTCGCTGTGCTGACAGGATACTTGGTCGTCAGCTACTGACTACGGCCGAAAATAGTCTCGAACCAAATAAGCGAGAGGTAATAGAAAAATTTGTTGTCTCTTTCTGAGATGGTCTTATTCTTTGTAGTGGAGTTCTACCGATAAGTAAGTTGTGACCAAAATCTGATCTTGGTACAGTGAAAATGCTATCAGTAGGCAAGACGGCTCGGCTATAGTTATAGGGGTGTTGAAACCCTGTCAATTGGCGACAGAGTTAGGTCGCCCACTGGTGACGCTTTAAGGGGCGACACCGGCTTGATGGAAACTTATACGACCGTTTCCGACCCCTTGTGATGATGACTATCATCATCCATCCGTCTTGGCCGGCGGACGCGCATCCATCGCCTTTCATCAATTTCACTTTGTTTTATGGCCCCTTCGGGGGTATGCGCGCGGGGCGTACGTGGTGTACGCCATTAAGGGAAAGAGTTCGCGTCACAAGTGCCGGAAATTCCCCAACAGCTGATAGTAACAAAAAACTGCTCTGTAATTTTTGGTAGCCTACCTTTAAAGGTATAAAGTGTCTCGGCGAAGAATAATTGTCCGTGCATTGATTTCTGACATTGCGGTTGTTATAAATATTCTTAACAAAATTATTATTAAGATAATAATTAACTTAATTTTAAGAGCTGTGTTCAACCTCATATTATAGCTATATCGTATTACTATTCGGCATTATGAGAACGTTCAGTATGTCGGTTTGCGATGTTTCATGCGTGACCGAATATTAAATATTTACTGTATTTATAATCTTAAGAGATTATAGATAACCACTTTTGGGGTTCACGGAATAGATCTCTAACAGTCGGGAAAAGATCCCGGAAGGTGGTTACTGTTCTCGAGATGAGGCACTAACGATTGAACAGAAGTGGCCCGTTGTTCGGCCTAATAACACTTCAGCTCGGTTTCCTGCTATAACATCTCCCCTATCGCGTTGATGTTAATAAATGTAAACTGATACTTCAAAACCACTCTATTATGTAGTACAGCCCTCTACACCTCTCCACGGGTGGGTGACTGAATTGCCTCTCATGACGCACGTCTACTCCGCGGTTTGTACTGGATTATTATTAGTGAAAATTCCGCAAATATTAAAAACACGTTAGTATAAGAAGGTGGGTACATGTTATTTGTCCATTTCTTTTTTTTCTCCTTTTATCATTTTACCCATTATTGGCCTTATTTCCAGAATCACACACGTAAGGCTTTATAAGTAAGATTTAACACCTTTCACATAAACTGTTGCATTAACAGTACACACCTCAGGGTCTGTTTAAAGTTCAGACCCTAAGTAAGACTGAAACCTTGGCGTTTTGTATTTGAATTTCCAAAATTAATTCATCGGTCATTTTTAATTTAGTATTTTGTATCCTTCTCCGTACCCTGGAGATTCATTTTAGTTATTTTATTAGTACTGCTGTAAAATGTAATATGACAGGATTCATATCTACAGGAATGTTTTTTAACGTATAAATATTTTATAATGAGGGTTACCAATTCAAAAATAGAATTCATTAATGGTTCGCAACATTGTTGGATGCAAATTGGGGTAGTGAATCAATTAAACCTGTTTGGTTAGGACAATTATTGGGCCATCGTTTGAAAATACACTGTAACAAGATCGGAATCTCGTAGAGGAGAAGGGGGTTTTAGAAATGCGGCTAGCGCTAGAGAGGTCGGAGACCTCGACCGAGGCTCCTCCTATCTAACGTCCATCTTTCTCGGCTTCCTGCATCAAGATCGCCGTCCGAACGGAGACCATACCGTAGCGTTGATTTCAACTCTCTGCGCCTTGCTCATTGAATAGGCCGGCACACTTGTCGAGATTCAGTTCTCAATTGTGTACGTGAACAATGGCCGAGATACAGGTTTCCGGGACCTATTTGAGTGCGGGACCGTTTTAGACGGTGGTTATGCAACTTTAGTAACTTAACGAGCCGAAAGTACGGTTCGATCGGTGCAAGAGTATTATTATCTTGAGATATCTTCCATCTTCGCTCAAAATGATTTCGTCTTGTTCTAGATCGGTTTCGATAGTGACGCCTAATTAAAAATGTATTTATACTGTGAGGGACGTTGGCAATAAGTAGGGTTAATGAGGCAAAAATATATGAGGCTAATTGTGCAAAAATTGAAAATCACCTGTTATAAGTGTTAAACTGAATATTTTCGTAGTCAGTTTGTTCGGGCACAAGTCCATTGACGGGGCTCGCCAAATATTTGCCCTACGCAAAATTCGTACTCCCGCTGGGAGCATTGTTCCTGGAGTGAGACCCGGCAGCGGAGGTTGGAGAAAAAGAGTACAAACAAGCTCTCCGCTTGTACAACTCTATTTGTACAGCGTGTAGTGTTCGTGGAAGATGCGGATGTACGGGGGCTACCTAATTAACGAGTTGGCCGGCGAAGCACCCGAGTTAGCCGGTCATTGTCTCTTCGGGACGGCGGACAATGGCGCCGGCTTCGGTTCTTGTTTGTGCCGCTGGGAAGAAAAGCCGGCTCAGACTTGTCGGCGCCCTCGGTCCACCCTCTCCATTCACAACCTCAGTAGTGAACTAACGCGTTATGAGAGTATCGAAAATAATAATTCGAACTGACGGTTAAGGTGAGAGTTGGAACCCCTTTCGCGCTTATTACAGACACAATACTTAATATCTTTGTTTCTTATACCAGTATTATATTAAACCTAAATATTATTTCACATACTGTTCCCAATATTTAACGACTATGCATGTATCGATTTGTAGATTCGATCACAAATATTTTCTTCTATTTTAAGGCACCGCTATATTCTTTTACATCGAACAATTATTAACAGGAAACTGGTTGTTCAGTACAATGACAATGAAAATTTATTCCAACATTAGCGAAAATGTTGATATATATGTGTTGTGTCAAAGGGATGGCGGCCGTCCAGTATCCCGTCCTCGACATGTAGTCGACCGCGAGTCCATGAAAATTTCTGTTTGTCCTCGTCTTCGTTTGTTTTCCCTATTTAGATCTGTCTACGTCATCGCGCTTTGAGACTATCGCATGACTGACCGACATGCAGTCTGAGGCTGAGCCCATAAAGGCAACATACGAGCACTCTGTTTTGATACATTCATGTCTGTCAAAATAGAAGGAAATAATTATTATCATAAAGGGATAATTGAAAACCGAATTATTAACGTTCCATGTTTTATTTGCGGTACCGTCCGACAGTACTTCTGGCATTATTACGACGTTATGATATTTTTTTGTTTTCATTGTTTCATTATGTTTTCGTTAAATTCAGTCTAAGACCATTTAAAATTTCACGGTTCGACAAATACGGTCGTAATGCGATGGAACGATTTTTTCTCCAACAACCGTTTGTTCCCCCCCCCCCAGTTTTTTTCCTTCCTTCCTGCCAAATTGAAATTGCACCGTGGGACTTTTTCAACGCTAATTGAGTGTTTGTTCGTCAACTTGACGCGACGGGAAGATTGGGTATGGTTCGCACCTTTCATAATTTTCAGGAGGCCGGCAACAATCCAACGGTGTTGGTGTTTGAGAGGGTGGGGGGGGTTCCTCACCTCTCGGATATTGCATGCATTATTCATCAGCTTCTTCCATCCCCTCCAGTCCCCGTCAGACCCGGGGCCAAAGTAAACGGCGAAAGGGGGCCGAGTAATCCCTGAAATAATTTTTGTTGGTTTAAAACGAAATTTATTTTCCCGTTTTCCGCGAATCGTACCCCGATAATTAAATTCGATTCTGGGCCGACCTCGAGTCGAGTTTAAAAGGAGTGTTATAACAGTTTTCATATATTCGCGTCCGCGGCGAAAAATCTTAATGTTCCAGTCTCCTTTAAGCCTCGCTAGATTAAAGCCCTCGTAAATCATTAGTTAATTCCCGAGTAGGTCGCCTTGTCGGCTTCTTGGTTTATGTTGCGGCCCATTTAATTTGTTGAAAAGTTGTTGTTTATGCCTTCGTAATTTGCGAGATTGGCTTATGCCCTTAATTTAATAGGCAGTGTTTGTTATTGGCAATATGATTTCGGCGGGAATACTGTTAATTTCATTCAAAATATAAAAAGAAAGATACGTCGACGATTCTTTGGGTTTTTTATTATCACTTTTCCTTTGTATAATGCCACTGTAGCAATCAGATTATTCTAATTGGCATTCGTGTTAACATTTTTTATTACGGTTTCAGAACATAGCCACTTTAACACGTTTCTATAATCTCGTCGCTGAGTCTGTGTGTGACTGATCATGCAATTTGTAGTTGTCGGCTGAATATAATCTTTCGTCGTGATAAAATATTCACCAAGTTGACTGATAGACGAACGTTAATGTCAAGAATTAAAGCGATAAACACATCGTACGTCATAAATTCTGTATGGGACCGTTCTGGTTTAAATGGCGGCCGGTGATTTAGGGGGCGAAAGTTCCGGATAAATATTGGAGGCGCGAACCATTTTAATATTGAGGCGGGCACCGGTAGTTGGCCGGATGTTTTCGTAGGACACGAGATGAGCGGTCAATAATTGAGGAGAGTGTCTGTCGCCGGCTGGGAATATTATAGCGCTAGGGTTGGTAATGAATTAGGTTCGGGGGCCGGGCGATAGCCCCATTAGCCCCTCCTGGCTCGCCCTTTGTCACATCCCTCGGGCCCCCTAACCTCGTAATCGATATCCCACCCCCGCCTCTTAGTCTCTGTCCACCCCCGTCACCATTTTATTTGGGCATCCCCCGACCCGAGTAGTCGCCACTCAGAAATCCCCATTTTCAGGCAAAAGTCAAGCTTGCTAGTCGCTAGTTTAGAATTTCACACGGAGGACGGACGAAATCCTCATTTACGACGCCAACGACAAGAATCCGACAGTGAATATCCGGACAATTAACCAGGGAACTATAATATTCGTTCGAAATATTACTCATTTGTAAGCGAATTTCTTACTAATAACACAGCGGCTGTCACCACTTTATTTAAGGTTTTTGGGTACTGAAAGTACATTTTTGGAATGTATCAACTTTTTATTACACAATCTTCTTCTTTAATAGACTTCATAAATTATATAGATATCGACTCCAAGTTTATTAAAAATTATCAACACTTTTACAGCTTGTAATACAAAGGCTTATAAACAACTTTTATATACATTAGTATAATTACAGATCGAGTATCTATCCTATCACCGATGGCACTCAACCTTTATCTGTCAAAACTACACGTATATTTTCATTCTACGGTGCTTTATTTACAAACATTTACTTTAAAAGAGATACTCCATTCAAACGATTCCATTACATGAAACACATTGCGGTGTTTTAGACATATGGTAATTCGTAATGTTGACCGATTACACAAATACTTTTCGCGAGTTAAAGGTATCGATAAAAACATAAGGTCGAGTCGAAGTAATAGAAGATTTCAGTCTTGAAACGGTTCGGGATCTCGATTCGAATATAAATCGTCCGTTCGAATAGTCGTTTTAAAATAAAATATTTTTTTATAAAGGTATATACAAAAGAACTCAAAAACTATCACACGTCACACGGCGCGATAAGTTAGCTTACCGCGCGTACACACGAGTCCACGCGAAACCTATTAAGGCATCAAAGAGTGCGGAAAAAAGGCAAGAAGTCTTCTCTATACAATAATAATAGTTATCACAGATCATTTGGAGGCGGATGCCCGCTGCTGGTCGGGTTTGGATGGAAGAGGCCGGTTGGCCATCCGGTTGGGGGCCGGGAGCTCCGTGTAGACGTGGACCGTCGAGTCGGTGGGCTCTCCGTAGTCGCAGAGCATGGAGGAGGCCGAGGCCGAGGCCGAGGTGGAGGCCGGGAGGACGGCGGCCTCCTGGTGGGGCCTCTGTTCGGGCGGGGCCACCCCCGGCAGCTCCGTGTAGACGTGTACCTGCCGGTCCTTGGGTTCGACGTACTCGCAGACCAGGGTGGTCGCCTGCCGCCTCGACTCCCCGTAGGCCGGCACCGAGCACGGTAGCAGCTTGTCGGGCGAGGGCGCCCTCGTGCCCGTGCTTACGAAATTCTTGGTCGACTTCGAGCCGCCCGCGTCCCCGCTTTTCGCCTTCTTGTTAGGCTGGATAACGTCGTACACGTTTTCTTCCTTGTCCAGGTCGTCCAGGTTGATGGAGACCGAGTCGTTGTGATCGTTTCTATTGCAGCTCTCTTCGACTTTGATGAGGTCGTACAGATGCTCTATCATGTCCCTCGCTTCCTTGTAGTTGTCCGGGTCGTCCAGTTTTTCCCTGAGTGACTGGAGGAGCTCCTGAGTGAGCTCCTCCGGCAGCGTTTGCGTCGCTTTGTCCTCCAGCGGTACGTCCTCTTCGGCGGTGCCCTCGTCCATTTTTCTCTGCAGCTCGGCGTATTCGTGAACCGAGAGTCTCGATATGGAGTGGGCCGACCCCGTCGGCGTCATCCCGCCTCCCGAAAACAGTCTGGCCATCATATTGAACAGAGAGTTGGTCGAGGGCAGCAGCATGAGCCTGGCCTTCGTACAGTAGCCCTTCCGCCTCAGCCACATGAAACCCGACATCACCATCATCACCAGCATTCCGCATACCACTATCACGAATATCGAGCCAAGAACCTTTCGCTCGTGTTCGTCGTCCTCCCGGAAGACGATGTCGACCGCAGACGTGATGCTCGGTATGTGCGGCGGTATTGCGGCGTCGCGCTGCACCTCCTCGCAGAGTATCGTCTCTTCCGTGTCGCATACCCTGTCGGTAAAATTCCACATATTGACGTACCCCTCGGGCAGTTGGAAACACTGGGACAACATGGGATCGACCAGACAGAATCCCGTATCGAACAACGCGTCGGTTATAGTTTTTTCGCCGGATATAGCGATCTTCACTTTGCTTTCCATATCGCAGTGGCACTTGTACCCGAACAAGTTGTATTCGATGTTGACGGTAATATCTTCGTTGAGGTCGAAGTCGAAGGAATCCGAATCCACTTCGAACAGGAAGTTTCTCGTAAAGTTGTACTCGGGGCCGACAGCGGGTTTGTTGATATGTCCCTGGTAGGGCGCGCTGAAGGCCTCGGATTCCAGCCACTTGAACGTGTTGTTGGTCATGCTCATGCTGTTCCATTCTTTGAGACTGAATCCCCGCTTGAATACCCTGCTGAAGAAATTGTTGCTCAAACTCGCGTAAGCTACCGTTATGTTGAGTCCGCCAGGATGCACTGACCCTAATCTGAAAACAAAATAAACATTTTAAAATAGTGTCACGTACTAAGCGTTTTTTTATTATCGAATAAGTGTGCGCGACTTACTTAGAGTGGTCAATTACAAGGTGGGTCAAACCCGAAAGGACGGCATTAGACGTTAGTTCGTGTATTTTGACTTTATTGAGTCTCAAAGTATCGATGAGGGTCCTGTCGGAAAAAGCGCCGGGTTCTACTTTGTGGAGCGTCGTGTTTTCCAATAGGACGGTGGCCAGGTGCATCGCGTTGAACGCCTCGGACCTCACCCGCTTGATTTCCGATCCAAGAATTTTAACCACCGCCGCCGGCGAGTGAAACGTACTCCGAGAAAGGTTTTCCATGAAAACGTTCTCCAGTGTTATCTGTAAGGAAATTATGAGTTAGATTCGGAAATATCATGTGCTTACTAAATCGAGTATAATGAGACAGAGTTAGCGGACTTACTATGGTGGAAGGCACATTGAGGCTGAGTTTGGGGTTGTCTAAGAGGAAGGCTCCCTCGAGGAGTTCCAGCTTGGTGACCGAAGCGATGGTTAGGTCCGAGAGCCAGCCGAATGCCGCCCTCTGTACGATGACCTGAGTTATGCGAGAGATACGGGCCGACACCGGTCCCCTCTGGTTCCTGAAGGAGTGCTCTTCGAGGACCAGGCTGGAGGCGTCCGCGAACTCGAACCTGACCAGGCCGGGGGCGGTCATGTTGGCGAACGACCCCTTCTGAACGAACACCTTGCTCACGTTGCGCACCACCACGCGCTCCAGCGACGACAGCCTCGCGAACACCGCCGACCCGAACCTCAGGTCCTTCCCCCCAGCTATCTCGATTTGGGAAAGGTTTTCGCCGAAGTCGTTAGCCTCGAGCTCCAATCTCTAAACACACAAAATATTTTAAAGTTTAAATTTCAACAAACACTCGTATAAGAATACATATTTAATTGGCGCTCCGAAGAAGGACGGATCGATCCATATTCCATTTCCCTAAACCTATTTCTTGTTGAATTGTACCAACGCGATATGAAAGTATATTTCTCTCGCCATTATTTCATTACTTTTTTTTCGCCTCTTTTTTTTCGTTATTACTTGATCATAATCGAAATTACTGTGCAATTTGCGACATCGCTTAAGTTAAATGGGGGTGCAGTTGCACCTGGTGCGCTGGACTCGAACCGACCCTTCTCAAAAACCTCGAGTACATAAATTCTCCTTTAGTATAACAAAATATACACAATCTTTGGTTTAGAAGAAGAAGAATAACAATAAACGGATGTTTAGTATATGGTATACAGTTATAGTAAGGGACAGGTATCATTTTACTTTCGGTCAATGAAATGGAACGTTTCGTACAAGTCTTGTCATATAAAGTGAAAGCGTGCATGAGGCGTGTTAAAAGTGGCCGGGACGTTGGCAGCGGAGACCGATTTAGATCGTTCCCTTTCGTCGGCTAGACGGATTCCAGTGTACCGCCCAACGGTCCTTTGTCCAAACGTTCACTGCGCACAGCAGTGCTGGTCTCTAGCACAAAGCCCGAAAACGTTACACTTTCTTCGCAGTTTAGGCGTCCGTTAAATCGAACGATATGGCCACCGAGGTGTGGCCTTTTTTTATTAGCAGCGTGTTTTCCTGGTTTTACGGGCTCGGCCACGATGCCAAGGGCACCCGACTGTTGTCACACACTTTAATTCCAATTCGCGTGGTGTATTAATAAAACACATATACATTAGTAGTCAAGTTATTATCAAGATTTTATTCAGATGCGTTCGTCTTTCCTCGCTATTATTCTGGCCCTGAAAATAGTGTGTGGATGCGATGGCATCGGTCTGAGAACACTGGTCTAATATTCCCTGCGAACGTGACGCTGCATTGAATAGGCCGATTCACGATCCTAGTCTTTCCATTCGAGAACCGATTTGGGAGTTCCCCGAAGAGTTTAAATCTCCCGAATAATGAATTACCTACCTCACTCGAATCGGATTGCTCACTCGAGAGCGACATCTGTCCACCCGTGAGCCCGATCCGATATTCAAACAATCGTTGGGGCTAGAAGCGTTGTTTACTCTATGCTTCCGTCTCCCGTTTCTTAAGATCGCCCCTTTTAGGCCTGGATTTCGTTTGTTACGGGTTATTCGTTTAAATATCCGCTCGTGATATAAAGAAAGTCAACCGCCAGGACGGAGTTCAGCTGTTGGCCTAAAATTAGGAGCTGCCGCTAAATGGTTCCCGCTTTGATGCAGGCATTTTCTAGTTTGTATATAGTGGAGAAAATTATACAACAGCCAGTATGCTGCACCGAACAATTAAAAAAAATATACGGTTAGCTCCATAAGCAAGGAGAGTTATCAAGTTCCCTTCCGAGAGTATCCGTTTCAATAAAATATAATTTCAAACTAAATTTATTAGAACCCGTAAAGGTTGAATAAGGTAGGAAATGCGATACAAGGTAAAGCTGTTATTTACTACGGTGTATGGGGACTGTTAGAGCCCTCGTGACGTCCGACTCTAGAGATAAGGTAAAAGAAAACCGAATTAAGGACGACCGGACGCCGGCCTCTTCCAGCACGGGCTTATTAATTACAAAAAGGGTGAGAGGCATAACGTGGAACAGGTTGTGGAAAAGTTGTTATAAGAGGTGGGTTGGGGGGAGGGCAAACCGGTTCTGTTTCATCTCCTTTCTATCTGTTTCATTTTCACTGAAACCGCTTCGGCCTTGGCTAAGTTCCGACGAAGTCGCATTTTCCTCCTTATCTTAGTACCGCACCTGGGACCGAAAAGCGGTCATTACGGCAACATCAACCGAAATATAAACCGAAAAATAAAAGAACTTATTAATGAGATATTTGAAGTGTTATTGCTGGCTATTTTTCCTTCATTACATTTAACACGATGTACCAGGACTAAGATAGTATAAGTGAAATCTTAATGGTAATGGGCGTAACATTAAATTCGAAGGACCATATTCTCCTACATGTGCTCATATTCGTGTTATAACGTGGCGCTCAAGGTGACCAATTTATTATCGTACACCTACGAATTCGTGCGGCGTAATCTGTCGGAAACACCGGTGTAAATTAGTTTTACGGGGACAAATAACAAAGGGCATGAGGTCTCCGGTGTACCTCTCGGAGTTGCGTTGAATCGAAAGCCGGGCATGTCTGGAAGCCGGGCCCCGAGGATCATAACCGGTGCCGCCCCGACCTCGCCCCTACGCGCCGACTGTGGAGCGGCGGCGCGGGTGCGGGCGGCAGGCAGGACCCAATTATACGGTGGAGGGGACCCATTGGATGGAGCCCCCGATGAATGCTGCACCTACCCATTAGTGAACCTAGCTGCCCGTCTACCGCATTTCGTGCTACCCTTGTTTCCCTATACCTCTATTCTCCCCAACCTATCCTAAATAATATATCGCTGGAACGGACTTACTGGCTGCGCGAACCTACAACAATTTTATAATTACAGCAGTTAATCCTGTCTGGACTTGATTACAGTTATGCTTCGTTGTCAATTGGGGAGGTTTGATTATTAATGTACAAAATTTGAATTTCCCAACAATCAACAACATTAGGTAAAACAATAAACATCGATCGAACTAGAAGACATATTGGATATCAGGCCTGGTAAGTGTGAATAAATCAGTAATTAACAAGCAGGACTTATTCATGTTCATGATCTAATACCTTTAGTTATATGTGTACAGGATGCAAACACCAAAAGCAGAAAACTTAGGCGACAGTTAGGAATGCGTGAAATAAATATTTGGATGGACATTATAAATAGGAAAATATAAAACTTTCATATCAGACTGTGATAACTACAGGTCTACTGGCTGTCGATTACCCGAAAGGTCAAATTTCTTGTCTCCTGCCTGATTCATTTACATTTTTGGACCGATCTTATCAGCTGATTGACTGTCGTCGTCTAGAAAGTATTCTTAAACTTGGCACCGATTTAAAATGTCTGCGTTTTTACTGTCGACGCTTGAATTTTCCGAGCGGATGACTTTCTCTAAGAAAGCTATCGACGGTGGAAGCGTGTAGGTAGGTAGGACGATTACACGTAAATTAACCACTTCCCGAGTTTCGTAATGCCCCGGGGAGTGCTGCGGCAACCGCGCATCACCGTACATTTCACCGGCGGATCAACATTGTTGCCAAATTGTTTATAGTCTATAATTATCACTCCGACCTGACGAAAATGTCCTTTAATTATCCACAAGAAAACTACAAAATAGAATGAATTCTACATCAATATCAATCTGAGTTCAATTGAACGATCGTAATGTTAACATTATTTTTTCGCTATTAATTAACTTATTGAAAGTGCGTTAGAACGCTATAGGTACAATTAAGCAGAAAGGAAAAATCGGAGTTTTCTTCTCAGGTCGGATGAGCTTGGTTGAGATAATTGGTTTCTTACAGCCACTTGTTAAGTATTTTCAATTTTTTACCATTTAGTAAATATAAAGTTTATATTATTACTCAAAAGTAGTAAATGGGGGTTAGTATTGTTTCCTTTAGTGTAGCATTTCAAATGGCTAATAGTGCTGCACTACAGGCACTATTACCTGCCCCCATTTTTTTTTTAACTCAGTCCAATTCATAAATATGAATGCCCCGTTGCCCGGGTAATGCAGCCTGGTAGTGGTATTGAAAGTGTAAGGCCGGCCGGGTTATAGAAGCGAGGGAAGTGAGAGTGGGAGTGGAGTGAAAGCCGTTGTACACCTACGGTATGCACGGGCTGCATGCAGCATGCAGTAGCGGCAGGAAGACACCGCTATCTGGCTCACTAAATGGTGGGTTTCCCCCTCCCCCTTATACACATACGCGGGACTCACACTCTTGTTCTCTCTCTCTCTCTCTCTCTCTCTCTCTCTCTCTCTCTCTCTCTCTCTCTCTCTCTCTCTCTCTCTCTCTCTCTCTCTCTCTCTCTCTCTCTCTCTCTCACTCACGTACGGGCACGAAATCTCTCCATCTCTGTTTCACTTATTGTCGGCCCACACGCGGACAGGGTATTCGGGCCACACACAATTGGGAATCGTGGGAGGGGGGATCAGGACTCCCTCACTGAAGGGGTTTTGAGGGATTTTAGACACTGCGAGAGGAATTTTAGCCACATATAGACAATGTGGCAAACTCATTACATCGAGAATTTGAATTCTGTAAGCCAGCAGTTACAGAATGCGATTGGAATATTTTATAATAAAGCAAATGTTTGGTATATAAAAAGAAATACTTTGAAAGTAACATCAAGTACCAACTAGTTAACTAATTAAAATTTGTAGTGAACAAATAGTCGTGGAGCAATTGACAGCGATTTATATCGATGTAAGATAATGAATATATTGGCCGACTTATCGTTATAACTGTCCACTTAAATTCACCCTATTTTTTTGTTGTCAGTCAGAAATTAGCCCTTCTCAACGGAGCGCCGTGAAAGTAATTTTCTACGCGCCGACAATCAAACCGGTTCAGAAACTCTCGCTCCCCCCTTTTCCCGATCCATATTTATGAGGGAATATCCCGCCGGAAGAAGGAGGAAACGGCGGAGGATAACGAGAGGAAGGGGTTAGAGAAGGGTCCCACGGGCACGTGACGCCCGCTCCGGTCCAGGTGAATGACCACCGCCCGATCTCCCGGTATATTTAGCGCGTTGGCCTCCTTTAAACCAATCATTAATAATAATCTACTATTATTCGTTTGTCAAAACCGTTTCCTACCTAAATTGAACTCCAAAGACTTCCCCAGGAGATATCCGTTTATTCGGGCAGATTTCATGAGTGTTTATTAAGCGATAAATTAATTGGCAACGAGGTTTGGAATATTATCACCCCGCCCCATTTGATCTGTTTCCGACTGTTTTGTATAATTATACGGGTTATAATACAATAAAATTCATTAGCGTACGACATTTTGATTGCGGGAATACTACCGTGGAAAGACAGAAACACTTTTGGTCTAAACTGTGAAAACCGCTCGGTTCACCGTTTGTTTGCGTGCGGTGGACTTTTCGCGACGCGGAAACCCGAGAACCGTTGGGAGTAGGCGGGAGCACAGGTGCTTTCATCGGCGGGGGACCCAGGTGAAATGATACCCCTGTTGTTCGGCCCCTCGTTTTTTGTGCCTCCCGGGCCCATTGCATTGTCCCATCTACGGCTCCTTTTCGACGGCGACGTCGCTCTCTCCCTCTTCAAAGGGAGGCCCTCCCACCCGCCCCTTTCTGACCTGATTACAGGCTCGGGGATTTACTAAATGCGCCCTCGAAAAAAAGGAGGAGGAAACCCGCCGCGAAACGGGCAGAATGGTTCAGGAAATACGTCGCCCCGTAATCCCGGGCCTTTGTCCCTTTTAAGAGAAAGGGGGGGGCAGAAAATACTCTCATTTTTGGACGGGGAATCGAATTACCGGGGTAAAATGCGGTCGATTCTCTATGAGATCTATCGCAGAAATAGGTGGAATGCGGCGGAAGTAAAATTCAGGCAGCAATTTAGGATCATAAAGCTGGAAGAAATGTATTATCTCGGAATAAAGGCGAATCCTGAATCTGACATGATAATGTTGTGGGTATATTGAATGCCTTTTTAATTGTTAAATTTAGCGCCACAGCGCTACACCAGTGTATCTGAACCAAAAATTTATTCTAGTTACGGTCTGTACAAAAAATATCTTTTTCCAAACTCGATAGCTTCGGCCCCGTCCATTGTTGGGAAGGTATACCAACCGTTTAATATTAATAGGCGATAGGAACAAAAAAAATAATAAGCGCTACAAAATTGCTGCCATCAGCATTTTTTATTTTAGGCTCCTTCCCCCTGTCGGACCAGTCCGCAATAAGGGACGGGATAATGAGCTCTCATAAACAATTATCTGTACGATCTAGGCTTCGAAGCGGTGGCAGATGACTCGAATGAAACGTCGGGGTGGGGCGGAGTCACTGTCAAGGCCCCTCTGCCCTACTGCATCGCCCTAATTGGAGCCCAGTAGGCCACTATACGGTAGCCTCTTCCTAAGCTATTTTAAAATATCAATTTTACCTGAAAGACATTATCGTGTAAGATTAAATTTCCGCGAATCGCCGACATTCAGCGGGACCATCCAAAAGTTACGTATTCGTTTAGGGAAAACATAAGGGTTTAAGAATCCTAATCCTAATCCTGTAAATAATGTCCACCACGATAATTCGGAAAATATAACAGGTCATATCTACAAGCGAAAGCGGGATATAAAATTTACACTATACGTTACTATATGAATTTCAAAATCATTTTAAAGGAAGGCGATCTGTGAGGTCCTGACTTTAAGGAAAAATTATTTCCACAAATGAAGCCCAATCACTGCACTTTGTTCAAGCACAGATTTCAATGGAAATTAGGAACTCTCGGTCTTTTTTACTGGGGCTTATTTATTGGGGCGGCGGCCTCGTTGAGTCAGCGCCGCGTCGAGCCCGGCTCTTAATTGGTATTGATGGCGTAATTGAACTTGTTTTCTTTTTCTGGAATGCCGTAACCGGATTCTTGCGAAGTGTCCGACACGATTTCGGTCATTCATCAATCAGTATGCTCAATGAAAATTTAATACGCCTTGATGCCCGTGCTTAAGACCGAAGGGCGTAGGAGACGTAGAAAATCGCGCAGTTCATAAAATTCCGAACTATAAACTTTTTTTATATTAATATTTTTTTATTGAAACGAATTTATATGTTACAAATTATAGGTTAATAGGATACTAACCTCCGAATTAATAATTTTCTGTCGCCTTCTATTTTAATACTTCCAGTTTGGTTTCTTTCTTATTTAAGAGTACAGATTTTCACAGAATTTAATTTCGGTATCCGAAGAAGGCAATCTGAAATAGCCAGAGTGTTTGAACGAAGTGGTTATTTTTTCTTGCATTATTTGTACGGACCGACACGCGCCCGCGCTGAGTCCGGTTCCAAATTTGGATCCGTTGAAATTGTTTTTTTATTTTTTTCCCGCAATAAATCGCGGCCTTTTTAGGTATGTGGCGATTAACGCACTCCCCCCCTCCTTATCTCTGCCCCCGTCTTAAATTATTGCGGGTGCGTCCCGATATGTTCGACCGTGGACGAAAGCTTAGTTGAGTCTTGGATTGATTTGGAGGGAATCAATTAGCGTGTTTCTCAAAATTAAAATAAACTTTTGGTCGCATCAAATCCGGTCTAATAAATTGTAAATCCAAAAACTATTTACTGAAACAACTATCTTTTCTAAAAACCGTCATCGTTTCTTAAGTACGAATGCCTTGTCCGAATCCTATAATGAATGGTCTGCATGATCTGGTTATTTTTTAATACAAATATATAAAACCGTTGCGGGACAAGTAAGTATTTTGTGTTCATTTGATTCTATCCCAGGCCTTTCTCGGTACCTTAGCAGTGCCTCTGTATTCCTAGTCGTCGGGGAAAGGTTATTCTGGATCACAACTGGATAATCCCTTCGTCATTTGTATTTTTTGCCTTGTGAGTTACCCTTTATGCCGTTACCACCTCATATATAACAATTTTAAACTTAGTAAGTGTAAGTCTGGGTCTGCCCTTCTGGGCGTCTGGGTGTGCCCGTCGGGAAGGAAAATTAGGAGTGGAAAGTTAAATTGCTTGTTGAACTTGGAGCAGTGTGTTTCTCATTTTGAATCCAAGGGAAGAATAATTACAAATCTTTGCGGGTAATTCGCTTCCAATACAGATTTTTATTACCAAAAATTAAAACGTTAAAGCTATAGTTGAGGCTTTTAGTTAATTTGGTTCTAGACACATGATAAGTAGAACATTTCGAAGTTTGTACTGGATATTAATAGTATAACAAAATTTTGCCACATGAGGATAACCTTTTTTTTTATTCCCTATCTTCAGTTATACAGAATGAATGGGGACTAGTAACCTTCGCGATTACTCGATTCGGAACGGTGGTTACTAGTCCCCATTTTTTTTCCAAATGATGATGGCGAAATAGTTAACCAATAGCTATTTTGCGTAATATCTCTAAGATATATTTGTGTCTTTCTTTACCAGGCAGTTCTGCAAGCAAAACTCTCGCAAATGCCGACCAGAATGGAGAATCAAATGAAAATGGAAAAATGTGTCTTTCTTAAGTATACATTTTTGTGTTTCAGATAGCAATTTTCTTCAAATAATAAATCACTAATGTGCCATACTTTCTTGTATGAATAAAGTAAGTGCCCTTAAACGCCGATACCGTTTTACATTTAACACACGAATGTCTGTATCAGATTGTATTGATTTCCGATTACAGAAAGGACAGGACGATACGGCGATTGAGCTTTCAGAAGCGTCGGTATAGCGCAAGCGTTCCGGCTGAAGGTTGTTGTTAGGCGTTGTTGCGGTCGGCGGGATAGCAAAAAAAATCGGTAAACCGAGGTGCGATTACATGCCCGGTTGCCTCAACCAGTATACGTTTTGTGTCGGGGAAAATAGGGGAAGAGAGAACGGGGATTTTACAGAACCGGAAACTGGAACACCGGAAACCGCGTACATTTAGAACGAATTTTCTGTGTACGCTCGCCCTCTCTCTGGTACAAATCCACACTGGATTTTGCTGTGCTGATAAATGTAAAATTTCTGTTCAGATTTAGCCATTCGGAATAATATTAATTATTTCCTGAAATACACTGGAAACTTTTCCATCTTGAATTTACATCGTCATGATCGAACAGTCGATAGTCTCGAAAGAAATTGCAAATTAAAAAGGGAAAGAAAAGAGATGGATATGACATCGCGGCGTTATCAGAATGAAGCATATATAGGATTAATTTCTATTAGGGACAAACAGAAACTTGGTCCTCAATCGCTTCGAATCTTAGTCCCGAAGTTCGAACCGTTTTAAATTATTGTTTACGTGCCAATTAAGAGGAGGGTTCGCTTCGGGTTCACTGCTAAATAACTTAGCCCGAAACTTTAGGAGGGAGAGGGGGAGACGAAGTTGGAAGTTCGGTAGGTAACAGCGGAGCCTTGCTATCGCTTAAGCTTTCGGGGAGGGCTCGGGTTAAGAAAATAGCTTAACCCACTTTTCTTTCTCCCTTTCTTTTTCTACTGGCAAACTCTGGAAGTTTTTAAAAGAGGGGGTACTATTCCTTTGAAAGGCGTTGTGAAAAGCTTGCACCTTTTTAACTCTTCTGGCCGCAGCGATTAAAATCCGGGGGGAAAAGAAGAAGCCAAACAAAAATCATTTTCCGGGAGGCCTTCGGCGAAACCGGCTAAAGGAAGGTAAATTAATCCCTAGCTTATTTTTCTTTGTTATTTAACGAAAAGGAGTCTCAGTCTTTTATTTAAAACTGATAATTCGCTTATCGTTAATCAAAATTTAAAATAATAATTCATAGTAATACACGGAAACAAGGAAAAAAAGCTTTTTGTTATGTTGAAATTGACCCGCTGTTTAAGCACAGCGGTTACACAAATGAAAAATTGTTTCGCGATAAGTATGCACTTGTGAATCGGTTTAGCAGCAGCATTCAATAACGCGGGTGATGATTATCTCGTCCCGTCTGAATGCCCGGTGGTCAGTAACGCGATAGAAAGTTTTGTCGGGGAACGGGATCCATTTAAATGATTTGAATGAGTTTTAAACGATTAAAACCGCCGGTTGATTTCAGAGCGGCCGGAATTCGCTGTTAAAATTTCCGCGGAAAAAGCTGAAAGGCGCGATTCCGAGTACTGGTGATAACAGAGGCGCCATCCTTTTAAGGACGGCGAAAACGCTCAAGAGATAATTCCCTCGCGAAATATATCTTTATTACAAGACTTTCTTGCCTATTATAATTAAACGAATAAATATAACGCAGTTGGTCACGCATTTTACTAGTCCGTGACTTTTCATATTTTGTTAGTGATATGGTTATTTGTACGCACTTTGTTTTCAATATGAAATGGCAAGAAGATTAGGAAAATTATTGATTTCTTATACTCTGTGACATTGGTACAGCATTTTTTCCAGTTGGATGATTGGTCAGATTTTTAAAAATAAAAAATGAATCTTCTGGATCTACTGATGGCGATAATCTGGTGTCATAATGGGGTTACTCTCTCCCTCTCTGAGTGAGATGCACTGATGAGTCACTCTGATCATCAGACATTAATAAACTAATACTTCAAAAATAAGTGCATTCCGGGAATTGTAGTCGGCCTTCGATTATTAAACCCGTCGTTATTTGGTTTCATCCTTGTGATGAATAATTCTTCTGGCTGGCCCAATTATTGTTGTCGGACCTTAATCGCCGCCCACTTAAAAATGCTCTTTCCTTACCCCGAAAACCCGCTCTTACTATCTTGGCGGAATATCCAATAAGATGCGGCAGTTGGAGCCGCCGTGGAATCGTGTGTTGTTTTCTTGCTTCGAAAAGTTGAAAATTGGCTCCGGTAGAATTTCTCTAGCCGGATGAAGAATGTGACGATCGCTCGACGCCAATTCAGTGAATCATTGAGTTAAGCACGTAAGGCTGGGATGTAAACTGGGCATGTGTTATTAGCCCGAACCCGCGGCTAATTGCCTCCTGTGTCAGACTTCTGTGAAAGGACGCCGCCGTCCCTCTCCCTCCCTTTCTCTGTTTCCCTCTCTCCCGTCTCCCTTTTAATTCGAACCCGTTTGCTCAACACGAAAATTTGCCGACCTATTGTACACTGAACCCGTTTCCAGATGGGCCCCTCTCACTATGTGGGACATCCCGCAATTTGTAGCTTCCCGTTTATAGAAATAGATTGTGAATATTTTTTCCGAATGAACCCTCATCAACCCTCCATCCATTGAGGGGTGAATCAACCCTCATTTTATAGAATATTCAATATAAAATTTAAATAAAAAAACATATTGCCTGACAATACAATGGATTATTGGTTGGTAGTAATTATCAGTCTCGTTTTAAGTCAAGAGTTTCTAATTTTAGTTTGCTGCAAATCTACAACCTATACAGGGCATCCTAGCGGACCTGGATTAAAAAAAAAGACAACGCGTCCCAAAAAAATTTGTGTTTAATCATAAAAATGTTTTCGAATCGAAATTCAGTATCCAGTTGCATAATCGTATTATTGTAATATGTTTGTCTCCAATATTCTCAGTTCGGTTATATAGATTATGCCGCGCTATAGCGATCTTCTTGAATCAACAGGTGCGCGCACAAATAATTTCAGAGTTCAGTTTGTTTTGTTCTGAAACCGAAACCGAGCGTTGTTTTTTCCGTACTGTTTGCGTTTCAATCCCTGGGTGAAATCGTCCGGGGCGTTTCCCCTCGTGAATTATCGTCCGGGCCCGTAATAGCGTTCTGTCTGTCTGCGTTTCAGACCGCAGGATGGTCTTAATTACGGGCCCGTCGTTATTGACGAGAGGGGTTGGCGGGCGGGGTGGGAGGGAGAGAGTAGAGCTTCCGAGATGAGTAGGGACATTGTATTTTGTTTTTTTTTTTTGGTTTTTCCCCCTATTATTCAGGGTCACGGAGCCCTGACCACCCGGAGGGGGGAGTTCACTTCACGCCCCAGAGCGTTATACGGTCCGATTCGGCAGGAAAGGTACCGGTTCGAAGAAATGAATGCACCCTCTCTACACGGGCCCATTCATGTCTTCCCAAAGCCCCTGTTAAAGAAATTAGAAAACTTATTCTGTGTTGTGTAATGGATAATATTTGTAAAATTTTCGCCACCATTTAAACTGGCCTTTTCGGATTCTTAGAAAAAAAAGAGTGACCCACGGACGTCGTGATGTGATAAGGTTCGTGCAAAGTCTCGTCATAATATTATAAGATTGTCGATTCTCTATTTCCTTGTAATTTTCTTTTTTCTGGGATTACACATTTCTTTGGAATATTTTGCAAAGGATTATTAATTCATAACCCCACCTAAAGCGTCGTCTTTGTCATTATATTGGTTTATTGCCGTTCCCTATATTTCAAATCATAAAATATAAAAATAATTCTTCCGCTTACAGTAACAACAATTACAGCGGAAATAAATAAGAAATATAACAGGGTCGAGACTCCAGGACATCAGGTTCACTTTGTTTTTATTTTCACATATATTTTGAAAATTTCTGTTCTCGGTAATGAAGAGCAAAACGTCATTATAATAACAATTAACTGTAGATTGCAAATGACGTGATTAATGTAGTTACAAAGGGCCGGCGAGTTTCAGAACATTTCTTCTGAACAATTTCACAGATCTACTGCGGAAGGACATCCAAAAAGGTCCCCTCCTTTTCTGGGTCCCTGGGGGTGACAGTTTTTTTTCCCCATCATAAAGAACCTACTTTTCTTCGTGACACCCATCATCGGCACCTCGACCGAAATAAAAACTCGCCACTCCCCACCCCCCCCCCTGGAGAATGTTTCAACGAGGGGAGCGTTCTTGGGAAACGGGAAGTGTTGTGGCTCGTTTCCTGCCTGCCACAAGGTCCCACCATCAGGTGCCTCATTAAACGCCGGGGACGCCCCACGGAAGGTGTTCCCTTTGCGCCCAGCCGACAGTATGCTCTTCCAACACGACACCTATAATTGTTTGGGAACCTGAATTTTTTTACTTGTCGCACTACTTGTCGGATGCGACTTCCTTCCTTTGTACATATTATTATGTCCAGCCTGCAAGTATATATCTATAACACCTCCCCCCCCTTACTCTTATACCGCTCAACAACCTAGCCAATAAATAGTACCTAAATTGAGGACGATATTCTTAGTTCTTCTTTCGTAAAAATCTTTAGTTTAAAAAGCACCTAGACATTATTAAAATAATGTTCGTTGAAAATACGATAAAGGGAAAATAATGTTTACTCTGTCCATATTATGACACAGTCTGAAATTTAACTACGGTTACGCAAGCTTACGAATCTTGATGACAAACTAACTAGGGGGAAATTTCTCTCGAAAAAGGAGTGAAAAAACGTACCGTGTCGACATTTGTGCAAAATATTTGTTTGGCCTAGTTTAATATTGTTGTTTGGCTTGAAAATTATATAAAACGACAAATGATACTACTGTTGTAATTTTACTATTTCTTTTCGAAAGAAACGACATGATTAAACTAGGCCAAAAAAAAAAAATTAAACGAAAAATTGTAATACTTTATTTCTTTCTATTGATTTTTGAAAAATCTAATTTGTAATGAATTTGTAATTCATTTATTAATATTGTGATTCTCTGCTCGAGTACTTCATGCATCGATGACTTTCCGCATCATCTTTGTCAGTTCAAGTATTTTCAGGATTTTTTTAGGATTTCCGTTTCGAATAAAAACGACCTCGATTACAGACCATTTCTTGAAATCCATTTCACGTTGTGAAGGCGGTTACGCAGCGGATAGGGCCACAAATAGGGGTCTATTCAGACGTCATTTGCATCCCATTATCGGCCGACAAAATAGACGGTAATACGAGGAACAATGGAAGATCGCCCGGTAATGAATAAGAATTGTCAGTTCACTATTCATCTGTAAGTAGTGGCGGTTCGAGGGCTGAAGGAGATAACGGAGTGGGGAGGGGTGGCCCCATTCAATAGGGGCGTTAATTGAACAAAAGCGGTTGATCAAACTTTAACTTATCTCTGAGATATACGGCAGTCCCGCCAGTTATCTCGTACGATGTTATGCACAAATATTAGTTCATTGTTGTGCGGCGGTCGAAAATTCTTCGGGGCTTCGTCTTATTGTGGACTTGGACAATCTCGTCGGTCCCGCGAGATAAGACTGTTTGTCTTGGAGAAAAACAAATCAGATTCTACGTATCGGCTATTTGCCTACATATGTCGGAACTCGCATATTAGTTTACTTACATTCCTCGTTATATTTTAAATTTTCAGTTTAATCATAGCCCAAGCGATGGAAAGAACCACCTGTTGATAATACTAAACAAAGAGTAGAGAGTTTAATTATTTACAACTTATAGCTTTAGTAAGGATTGATGTTTCTTCCTGTTAGCGAATGAGCTAAAATTAGGAAACCTAATGGCTGAAATGTGAACAATTTACGTTAATATAACTACTGACGGAAACGAAATTGTCAACGGCGATTGTTAATTTGTTTCGAATTGGTAAGAAATTGCTAAGTGTGTCTTAAAGCATGCTTTCTTCCTACTACAAAAGAGGGAGTGTATTATATAGAAACCTAACCCGTGAAAAGGCCTACGACAAATCGGAAAAAAATGTCCCCTAAAACAGATGGGAACTGCCTCTTCCGCCCCCTTTAATTAGAGCTTCGCCTCCGTTTCCCCTCGTCCCCTTCGGCACAGAAACGTTCCGACCTCCTCGAGACCTCCCCCAGACTAAATAACCGATATTTCTTCATCCGGTTTCCGTCGAATATCCGGCCGTTGAGTTGTGCCGGTGCCTCTTGTTCTGGGGATTAGCGGAGATTTACGGCCTCGCTCCGGCCGAAAACAGAGTTCGGGGCAACATAATGAAGCAATCAGTTCGACTAATATGTAAAGGGCTGTGGCGGGGAATGGAAGCTCCACTGGTATTTTCGACTCCGTTCGCTGTCGTTTATCCATTTCAAATGTCCGCATATTTTCATGGAAAAATCTGCCGTTTAAACACTGACCAGTCAATATATCGTGGACAGCCGGTATCTCGTGTATATTATCGAATTTAGAGCAATCCCAACAACCGTTCTTAAGTCGAATCTGACGATATCCATTTAGTCCTAGTTTATTTTTAGCTGCATATTGAACCGAGGCTGTGTACATTACTTTTTTATTTTTCGAGAGGAAGCCGACCTTTGGAATAGGCTTCAGCACGCGCGAACTTTATTTTCGGTCCGAAACTCTCTATGTTTATATAGTCTGAGGCGCCTTATAAATCTTTCATGAGTCGGTCGGCATCGATCCGAGTTCTTTTGACTTGCCGCCCTTTTTCACTCTCATGTGACTCTTGAAGCCGCCTTTAATGTATAAAAAAATGAATTATTACCGCGCTTGTACTGTATTAATGTAACGCTAATGATCCGCATACAATATTGGATTAACCCCTGGAGCCGGTTTTTCGAGTCTTAATAATTCGATGCGATTGAACGCATTTTTGCGGCACAATCCATGAAATTGGCCACGATTTATTGTTTGTAACGATGCATATTTTAGATTTCAGATTTCACAGCTTCCGTGACGGTCGAACATTCGGAATCGGGTTTCGAACGGCCGGAAGCCAAGTATAGTAGACCGACCGTATCGCCGGAAATATATTCTTCTGTGCAAATTTAATTTGCTATAATTTCTACAGTGCTACACATAAAATATAGCCCCCTCTCTCTCACCGCGTTTCTATTCCTATCATTTAACCGGTTATAATTACGGTCTGTTTACAGCCAGGTCATAAAAATAAAGGGCGGGTAAAGTTTTTCTTTACGATTTTGTCAGCGTATTACTTTGGGACACGAAAAACTGTTATGTTCGGTTTATCCTCAATCTAAATAGGAAATATAATTGCGGCTCGTAATTCATGATCCCTCCTTAATTCTGGCAGAAAGGTCAGTGTCGTACTTTCACCAAGTTTCCGCAGTTCCACAACGACAAATTTACAATGGCAAATACGAATTTTCTTTCTTGTACCGATGAAATTCGTTCTGGGACGTTGAACCGTGCAGATGTCCGATTGACGTCTAGAAATGATACGATGACGTTTAATTTATCGCGAACGGGGCGAATAGCTATTCTAAAATAGGAAACGGCGATGGGGAAAAGGAATTGAAAAAGAGTAAGGGAAAGTTAAAATATTAATGGTTCGAGTTGAAGCCGGGGCCCGTACGACAGGGCACGCGAGCCACCGTTTATTTCGAGATCGAATGAGCTTCACCGATAGCTCGGAGAGAGGCTTCGCCAGAATAACTACCGGCGTCTCCCGCTTTCAAAATCATTGCGGTATTTGTTATATGTAACTAATATTTTATCTGTCTTCTAACGAGATTTTTAGCCACAGAGGTTAGCCCGGGTCGATTATTTTTAGATTAAGATATTCCAGGTCCCAACGCCGTTACCGAGAGAATAATTGTCGGTAATTAACCGACGTATTTAATTCTGTAATGAGCTGTACTATATCTCCTGTAATTACCGGGCACGTTCGCCTTCCGAAACGTGCGCCGAAGGCTCCCCGCTTTTTAGCTAATGATATTCAGTTCGCATTCCCGGTCGGAATGGAAATCGGATGAGCGTTCAGCGAGGTAGGCAATTCTCGTTCCAATGGAGAACTGGAGGATTAAGTAATATCATGGGCCATTGCGGCTTTACTTTCTAATTCGTGGGGGCACCATTCATACAATTTCAAATTCTGCAGTCATGTCAAGAGAATTTGTGTAGTCATACTTCTCTCGTCCGTTTTTATTTTTCAATTAAATCTGTCCAACCCGCCGCGTCATCGACGGGCTTCGGGCTTTCGGATGTTCAAGTTTAATCAGAGGCCGGGATTGATCTGATTTGGAGTGTGTGTGACCCGGTTGGGCCCCCAGACGTATTGACCCAAATGTGCCCCTCGCCCTCCCCGTTAGTAGGGGCTTCGATCCGATAGCCCCCACAACCCTCCAATGTGGGTACACGCCGCCAGACGGAGATTTAATATTAGTCAATCCCAATTACACGCTCCCTTGCCATTGACCGAGCCCCAATCGGTAAGATTCCATTCATAAATCTGTACGATATTGAAATTTGCGGGTCCATTTTGGTTTTCATAACTGCGAACAGTTGGCACCCAATGAGTGTGACGCTTTGGTTTAGTTAACAATTAAACTGATAGGCAGCAAACGCAGATGAAGCTATTTACCTAGAATACCAAGTCAATATTTTTCTCGTGATTCTAACATTAATATAATTCTTAATAACTGTTGCTGATTGGATTCTTGGGACTCGAGTCCGCCATTCAATCCGGAAATAGGTTAATTATCTGAACTGTTGACAAAAAGGTAAGTTGTTCCTTTTGAACTGAAGGAAAAGAAAGAGTGAAGGGACGGCGAGGGGTTAGTATCTGTCTGGAGCCCAGGGTTCAACGCTCCCCCTCTTGTTTGTCATACATCTATGTAAACCGGTTATCTTAATTCTAAAAACAAGGAACGGTTAACCCATTAATTAACGGGGCAGGAAACCAGACTTCTTATTATTTTTAGACCCGTTTATAAAGAATGCTCCCACTCGTATAATAACGGTCCTTTGTTGAAGAATACTTAAAATCGTCACGTGTAAAGTGATGGAGTGTTGATGTATACAAAATTTAAATTATTTTATCTTTAATACTCTGTAAAATTCGGATTACTCAGGAGCCAATGTGTAATATCATTAAAGTCTAATGTGGCTGAATTATTGGGATCACATTGAGGAAAATACAATTTTAATATTGAATTCCCTGCAGTTAACCGATAGATTTATACACCGGGCTAAGATTATTATGAGGAAAATACAATTTTAATATTGAATTCCCTGCAGTTAACCGATAGATTTATACACCGGGCTAAGATTATTATCTTTTTTTTGTATAAAACGTGGGGCGCGGTTTGGAATATACTACCAGATACAGGTATAACTGCGGTTCTGTAACATGCTGGCTGTCGAACATGTGTCCGACTCCCCGTCGTGATCCCAACGCCTATCAGATGGCTGGATGCGGGCAGTGACTAACACGCGGGCAGGAGTGCACAGAGACGGGCGTTGTCAACATCGCGACAGAACCCATACGTCGTGAAAAGAAGGCTTTTCATTTCGCGCGGCCACTTCCCACTTCAACCCAACCCACGTCCCCCCTCTCGTCACCGCCGTTTCACCCTTATAGATGATGCATCTTTTATTTGTTTGGCAACCCCAATGTACGGTGCTATAAAACCGTGGGTACCTCGGGGTTGGTTGGTTGGTTGAGATGCAGGAAAAAACTAAACGTTCCCCCTCGGTTAAAGTGAGTCATGCTAACTGTGGGAAACAAAAATAATGTTTCTGAACAAGAAATGTATCGTCCACTATTTGCATTGGGGCCATTTGGCCGCATTTGTTTTCATAATTTCATGTCCTCCATTGATGATTGTTCAGGTTGTTAACAGTATAGTGTGTAAACTCTATTATTACTATGTAGTACATATAGCCAATATTTATGAACCTAGTTTTTTATTATGTAGACTATCGTATCAAAATTTTTTTAATTCGACCGCATCTTTTTCACTCTGCTTCGATCTATGTTTCACTTTTTAATTGGCCAACATCGCAACAAACGTTGGGGTGGAAACAAAACGAGAGTGGAAGGGGTTGTTTACCGCATAAAGGAAAATAGGGGCCACTCATCCGACAATTTATGAAAGCTGCGCCAAACAGGCGCTTCTTTCCGACTTTCCAACCCCTATTTATTTCGGCGCGCCCTCCCCCGCCCTTATATACAATGTTTTTTCTCCGTGTCAGTTAGCTGCAGTGAAAGTTGGCTTTTGTTCAAAAAAAAAAAACGGAAAAAATATCCGAGGGAAAGTTTAATGCTTTTTGCCACCCTAACAGGGATTCCTGCGGTCAACAAAATGTTATTTTTTGTTCGTATTACGGCTTTATGTTTTTTAATTTCTGGGTGTAATAATTTTTTAAGGATCGAATAGTATAGGACCTCATTTCACTTACGGAGTTTAAAATGCCTTGGTATCGTTAGATGAATATAATTGGGTATTCCTGGATTTCATTTTCATTTATTACTTTGTTACTTCGTTTTTTAACCCATTATAAAGAATTTTACATGATACTATCTTATGAATCCTTGTCATCCTATTATGATAAGGATGTAAACTTCTGTTTAAATAAAGATGGGCGGACATGAAACAGCTTCCTGTAGTTCACTCAACGGAAGGGTATCGAAAGTAACGGATTGATGTCAAGAGACCGCTTATCTGTTCTTATTAACACTTCCCGCCTTGTTCCAAAGTTACTAACTAATTAAAAGGATTGACGACGGAATTAATGCACTCCATTTTTTTAAAAATATATTCCATAATGAATCGGTTTAGTAGTGCCTTTTCCGGAAGATTGGAAGGCGTCGTTTCGTACCAGATATTTTAAATTACGATAGGGCGGCCAACCGCGATTTGTCTAGTCGATACATGACTGGTTTACAGCCGGAGAGTACGCCGCGTGTCGTTCTGTGGAACTGTGGTTATAATCGAAATGTTAGCGGTATGGAAAATTTTAAATTGGCCGGTGACAAACCGTATAATGCCGCCGGAGAAAATCGAGACCGACAGGATTGAATTTTCCCCTCGAGAGGGGGGGGGGGACTCGTGTTAAAATCACTCGCAAATTTCTTACCTTTGTTCTTACCACCCCCCCCTCTTTTTTTTTATTTCGTAAGCTCCCAGATTGTGTTTCGAGTCCAATTTTTTACACAGGACTGCCCACACACATACAGGCCGGGTAATTAGAGGACCGATTTCCGATTAGAATCAGGAATAAATAGAAGGGAATTTAACACGACACAGGCGGCCGGCGTAGAGAGAAAAATAAAAAAAGTCCTGTAGTCGCTTATCTGCTATTTAAAATCGGACTCGTAACCCGCAATTATTATTATTTAGCATCTTAAAGGGCGTTATATAAGGGGGTTATATTTCAGAATTTTCTTACGTACATTCCCAGTGCGTCGGTCCTTATTTTTTAATATAAAATTTTATTTCGAATGTCCTAAAGAACCTGCCGGGCGGGGATATGTAGGAATATGAATAATAATATAGTAATGTTTATAAATTTACTTTTTAGAAGTTATTAGTAACAGAATTTGTTTATTTAGGCGAGTGCAGCAATGTGACATTGATTCTCTCGATCGCAGCCCGAACTTCGCGTGCTTTCGAGTACTCGGGGTAAATTCAAATAGCCGGAATACCGGGAGTTTAATCACGGTGGGGAGGAGGGGGTTTGCGAAATCTTGGAATTCTTGCCGCGATTCGGTAGTGTACGAAGTTTCCAGTGGAAGGCCCCACCGGTGGTGGCTCTGGGGGACAAGGTCAAATCCATTCCGTCTCCCTCTCGCTCAGGCTCTATGTCTTTCTCCCTCTATATATACAGCCTATTATATCTTGGGCTTCCTCACCTTCCGGTGGACCCTAACAGGGCCTTCGCATCATCTCAATATTATCTTTATTACGTACGGTTGCCGACAAGTCTGTTTTGGAAAAAGTATTGTACGTTACAAGAAATGATGTCGGCAACTAAGAGTCGACTTGAAGACGCATATTCGTCGGACCGCGTGATAAAACTTAGCCAGATTAAGGTATCAGCGTTTTTTTCCATTGCGCCTCGCACGCCTTGTCCCCAGTTGAGAGATTTGAATAGACGGAATAATGGGGCGCGATAAGAGATATGCCGACGTCGTTAGTCTTGAGTCCAGAATAGCTGTTCTCTAATCGGGGGTACTACAGATAATTTGTTTAAAAAATACTTTAAAGTTCAACGCCAGATAGCGAGCAAGGTTAACAACAATTCTTCCCGAGCTATGTTCCTATTTTAAAAAAAAAATAATATATCGGTCATAATTATTATTAGTAAATGAACGGATTGAAGACTACGGTCTGAGGTTTGAATGTCGGACATAAACGATGGTGCCTGGCTGTTTGCCAGGCTCCAGTGTATTGCTCGACTGCCAAAACAAGTGTCCGTCACTTGTCGGTTATTCGCAAGTCACTGTTCAATAAAGATTTAAACTTTGAAAGGGGTTTTTTTATTTTTCTCTTTTTAGGGTGTTATATGTGCGGCATTTGCGAAAGGGGCACATTTCCTTGTTTCAGAGCAAAGCGGCCTATCCGTGTCCCACTTTGAAAGGGGCGAGTATACATAATTGAATGTGTCAGGTGTCGCGAACGTTCTATATTTCGTTGACTGGCCGTCGAAAATCGTAATGGCGGTTCATTTCTTGTGGCGCGAAACTACCAGTGTCACAGTGACGTCGGTGAGTTGCGTAAGCGTTATGTGGCGCCGTATTATAAATTGCACAATTGAGCCGGGTTAAACAAACTTTCCCGACAGATGTCTTTGCGCGTTCTGTCCGAAAGATGGACGACGGAATGAGCCGGAAGTGGGTCGTTGAACAGCCGGGCGACCGGGCCCTCAAACAACGCGTTTGAGTCATTGGAATGATGAATCTACATTTTCATGCCGAGTCGCGCATTTTGTGCAGTAATGCTTCTTCCCGTCACAATTATAAAAATATAGCCCCATCGTTCCATGTTTGGGGTTTCGATGTTTTGAAAATAAATATATCGGAGGAAATAAAATTTGATTAGCATATAGTGCCTGCCCTCAAAATTTCAGCAAAGCATTAAGGATCTTATACCCCCCTGCGATGCGGATGTGTGGCTTTTTTGTTGCCCGTACGAATGATTCAGACGTCAAAATAAATAACTAAATTAAAATCGAAGATAATAAATCACATTTCTCATTAATGTTCATGTCAAACTGCGCACTTAGTGGAATATATTACTCGAAATTTAATGGAAAAAATACTTCTTCGGTCCCCTTTAGGCGTGCACGAATGAAGCGTGAAGCTTAATTTATGCTCCAAATTGTAAATAGCCTGTAAGCTCGGTAATTCGGTGAAAAAAAAAACAAAAAACTGGAAAGAATAAAGAAAAATTAGAAGAATATAGCCCACCAGCCCCCGAAAAAAGTCTTAATAATCCATGCAGTAATACCCTCTCCTCCTCTTTTCATTTACTATTCAAGTAAAATAAACACTCCCGGGACACTGCTGCGCCTTTTAAAAGCGCTTAGCCGAAAAATGTTTAAAAGTAACGGCGCCCTCTGGTGTGGGGGGGCAGCTTTCTAAACTTAATTACCGGCATCACGAAAACCGAAACACTCGGGCCGCCGGGGCACAATAAATCCTTTTTTCCGTCAAGTGCCGCCGGATTTAAATTATCGAATGTTTTTTGTATTCATTTATTGTCCGTAAACACCTTTTTCACCCGAAAGTTTCTTTCCACGTTATCCTCGTTAGATGTAAGAAAGACAATTTGTCGATTTCAGTTTAGAAATTAGGTGTGATTTCTTCGGTCAACCTATTCGATTTTTCGTCGTCGCTGGTAACATTCAATTGGATTTATGTTTAATGTCATGTAGTGTAGTACTCCGATAGATGAAGTCGGCCCACACAATTGTGACGTACTAACCTACGACCGGAGAGAGATAATGACGAGAAACCAAGTGGAGACCAGAAGGACCTCTTTTTAATATTACTTGCTGCACTCGCCCTTTTTTAGTAACGATTTCACTTTTACAGACCCACTCGCAGCTGGTTTTAATAACTATGTTCATCTTAAGTCATACATTTTCGAAGTTCAATTGTCTCTGTACAAAGTGCATTCCTTGATAATGTAAGTAGGAGCCAGTTTCCGCTTTAGCTCTCAACCGGATTGTGTTCCGGTTGGATCGATTGGCGGACCGGGCCGAGCGTCCCGAAGTAATTAAATAATAATGCAGTTGGGACGAGAGCAAACCCCGTTCACACAACCCTTATCTCACTTCCCTTATCCGAGTTAAATAAGCTTCCCTCTATTGTCGCGCTCACTATCTCGATTCCCAGACTGAATACATGAATACGAATGTCGACAATTCGGCCGTGTCCCTTATTGTAACGACCGATGAACAGGATACGGTAGAGATCTTCCCTATAGTTAATTTTTTTTAATGTAAAAGCACGCGAAAATTTGGAATGATATTACACGCGTCTCCCTGCCGCGTCATTTAGAATGACTTGCCGAAAACAGTGGAACATTGTTTTATAAAAAACCCAGGAATTTGGCATGCAATTGGTCTCCAAAATATATCGACGATTGTATCTGTGACCTGTATCGTGAACTTCCGTTCAAATTCGAGTTATTTGTTCCGCGAGATATTTTTAGTGTGTTATAACGGGTCGTGAGGATTCATTGTGAATGAGGAGAGTAATTCTACAGGAATAATACAGACGAGAGTTGGTTTCTGAGGGTGACAAGTTCGTCTTCGGCCCCGACCGGAAGTTGTTTCCTTTAAAAACGTTTATTCCTTGTTAGGTTGGATGCGGCCCGCCGGACACATCTTTCACCCGGCATATTCGGGACCGTTATTTTAACCCCCGACCGCCGTCTCGGTCCGGCGGATAGTTCCGGTCCGCGGAAATTCATCGCCTCCGTTTTCATTTTGCGGTACTGTTGTCGTTCCGAAGTTGGTAGCAGTGTCTAAGAAGAGTGCCAGTGTCGGCCAGATGTCGTCGTCGGGGGAACTCGAACTGTTTTTAACCTCGTCGGGGGGGGGGGGAGGCTGAGCCCGTCATACAGAACCCGACTATGCGCGCAGTATAAGGATTTCGTTATGGTTTTTTTATTATACATTAATGGACACAGTGCTCAAGCTGGCGGCCAGCGAGCTGATGCAGCGAACTGCGGAGCACGTAGCCGGTTATAAACTACGACACATATTGTACCCTATGCGGCGTTTTTGGTAACGCGATATAGGGGAGAGAGACGCGGGCATAAAAAATAATTCCCTCCGTGCCGAGGCTGAAAAATGACGGAAACCTGTTTCGCCGACACCGCGATATCGTCGCTTCTGGCTCATTCATCTCGCTGAAAAATATATTCCATATATCCTGAAACTATAGAGGGGACGGCGCCGGGAACAGTTAGTCGCACGGCTGTTGAATAGACCCGGTAGGAAACCAGTTATGGCCGCTTGTAAACCTGTTTCCTGGAGCGTACCTCGCGTATTATCCGACTTTTGAACCGTGATCTCAGCCGACCGATTAGTCCCTGGAATTAAAGTCAATATTCGAATGCCCTCGAGCGTGAAGATTCGTTCCGTCGTTGTCTCAGCGATGAGTCATTTTCCAGTTTGATCCGAAAAAGGTAATGATTTACTCTTAGTCTTTTTGGTCGATGATGACAGAGGCCAGAATTGAAACCGGTGTTAGTCTTTTAGATACACCATCTCCGAGTGGAATTTAATTAAGTATCTCCTTTTGTACGGACTTGAATCTAATGCATTCGTATTTGGACGCATCCAATACAGTCAAATTTAGAAATAATGCAAATTCTCTTAGTAAGTCTGAACCTTGACAACATTGAATATGATTATGTCGCATACTAATTTTCTGTGTTAGCGTTGTTAGGTATAATATTTCACCAATTGGGGTTAAAAGTTTATACTTATCTTGCTCACGGAATTCAACCCAGAGCTTCTTACGGTCGCAATAAAACAGCGGCGAGGGAAGGGTCGCACCTTATAAGGTCCCTGTCGGGAATTACATTCGGTCTGGCTGTTTAAGGCGACATTCTTTTTTATTTTTCTTTAGTTGCATAACGAGCCCCGGAGTTGAGGTGTTACCGGTCTAAAATCAGTCTGACCGTTTGCCAAAAACATGTTGCGGAGGGCCGATATCCCCCCCGCCACTCCATACGCGATGTGAGTCATCCGCGGGCGTTTTATATTTGGACCGAGCAACACAACACAGTGAAAGTCCCGCCTTCGAACCTGTATTTCTGGCCTGCCTAGCCCCTTCCCCTTACAACTGCACTCAGTTTACATAAAATCAAATTCGGGATTAAATTTTTTTTAATTTTACCAAGATTCTGAAGTGGTTGACTAGTTCTCATTTCTATCGTAGTTACACACTTAAATTCACTGATTGTATGGATCAGCAATACAATCAAAAAGAGGTCTTTCTGTTTATTGTTCTGAAGTTACGGAACTCAATTGCTAGCTCCTCGATAAAACGATGCAAGTTGTTATTAATTTGAACAAGACTTATGGACCGTACTTACGGTTGAGGTTTTCATGTTCGGGGAAGGAAAATACGTGGTTGTCATAGCGTGTTTTTTCGCCGCCATTTTCTAATTACGAGCGGACATTCTCGCCCCCGTTTTGACTCTCGTCCAAGGAAGACCCGCGGCATTCCTTAACGCCGTGAAAACCGCCAAGATACGGCCAAGTGGCCCGTTGTTTAAGCTGTGGCGCGACTCACTCTTATTTATATTTGGATTGGCAGTGCCCGGTTTACCCTTGCACCTCAAACCAACAACAACCGAGCTTGAACTCTTTAGCCTGTGCCAAACCTCAGGGAGAAAACAGCCCATTTTTTGCCTGAAATTATATATAAGAAACCACTATTTATTTATTATTTTTATAATAAAGATATTTACGTATAGCCGTGTCGGCGCCAGTGGGGTCTTTGAAGATAAGGTGATATCTGTAAAAACAAATTCTTCCCTTTCTCTCCTATTTAGGTCTTTTTGTAAACGCAGATATAGGCTATATTCATTGCTTAAGAACTTTTGGGAAGAAAATAATTGCGAACCCCTCGTGTTGTTCTTACAGCACGACCTTATTGAGTTTTCTCAAATCTAGGTCTCCGCTCGGACATCTCCTACTGGACATCTCTGTGGTCCCTTTAAAAGACATCCTCATTAGCCTAAGTATCCGCAATGTTTCTTGTCCCTTTTCTCAGCCGGTCGTATTTTTGAGCGAGGTTAATTTCCGAGCTGTTTGTCCGAGGTCGTCTGAGGGACAAATAAAGCGGGCGGTCAACTGAGGTAGTGGGCAAAAAAAATCTACTTGACTCGTCCGTCCCCTCCGGTTAAGAGAGGAGCCGAGGACGTGACCTCACGTGGCACCGCGAGACCGCCCAATTGAAGCCGCCCACCAACAGCTGGTCTAGAGCTGTGGCGTCAAATATTGAAGAAAAATCCCCCCCCGCCCGTGCAGACATTTAATCCGTTCCCAGCGACCGACCGTCGTCTATTATTCTATTAATAGCGGTGTTAGTCATATTTGGCACAATTCCAGAACTCGGTCCCGAGATTCGCGAGTGACGTACCTCTATGCAGGGGTCGAAACGATGGAATTCACCGATCTCAAATGAATTTTCGAATTCAATCTCGTTTTTTATTAAATCCTTACTACCCCCATCTATATTGCCCCAGTCTAAACGTGTAAGTGGTAATTCTGAACATTTTGGATTTTGAAGCGTAATCTAGAAATCCGTTATTCAATAATAATTAGAATTTCGCAAAATACGAATAACAATTAAAACACACGGGCGAAAGTAAGTTTTTTAAGGTCCAGACAGTCTTTCTGGAGGTAAAATGTCGATGTTTGGCCTAGGGTTGGAAGTGGCGTGCGAGTCTGAACAGCTGAGGGGGGGGGGGCGGTCAGTGGGCCAAAAACGGCGGGGGGCGAGCGCTTTGTTTTCTTTTCCCGGTCAAACACCGAACGGAAACAGTTTCCAACCCTCTCACGATGCGGGCTTCCACCCCACCGAATACACTGCTCTAACGTTTCCGGAGAGTAGTTTTCGCCCCTCGCTCAACCCCGTTTACAATTCGGGCAATAAATAACTCCGAACCGTTATAACCGTGACGATGGTGATGATGATGGGTACTGGAAATAGTACGGAGTCAGCCTTCCTACTTTAAAAGCATTGCCATTTTATGTACTAATCAAACTCGTCCAGGAAATAATTACCAATAGATAATAGGATAATCTATGAATATTGTCCCGTTCTGGATAAACACTGAGGCAGTCTAACCAAATGTACATTTCCCTCCAAATTGAAATGCACACGTTCCAGCAAATCCAATATTTTCAGTAATGTTAACCACTATTGTAATTCGGTAATATTTTTATCACAACAGAGACGAACACGAAACATCGATACTGACAGCTTAATATGTTTGTTTGCGGCCTGTACTTAGTGTGTTCTACCAGCATGTGTTCGATGTTTATTGGCATCTCGTGCAATGCTTAATCGCGGTTAACTTTTATTATAACATTCATGAGAATATATTATTCTGCTGTGGCCAAATTCACAGTACTGACTTTTGGTCGGCTATACATATCAATAAAGGAAGCATCCACGGAGGCCCAGCCAGTATTTTAATAAAGTCCTCTTCGTCGACGACTTATTTCATGCTTAAATTTAAATAATACCGCCCTCCGTTCTTATTTGCATTATTTCCATTGGTGGTCGGGGTGGGAGAGAGGGCTCCCTTTATTAACCCGCCTCTGCCCCCCCCCCCCAGTGAAAGTAACGTCTGGGGGAAAAAGGAATTCCCGTCGAGTCCAATGTTAATAATGGGCCATGGGAAAATTTGCAGAAAATTGATTCGGTAAAATCTATTAGATTCGGTCTTAAAGGCGATTTTCGAAACTATCCGAACTCTTGTACGTTTATGACAGGTATAGTTATTCGATGTTGCTGTAATATACTCTGGAAAATGGGATATTCTGTTGCCACATCGGGGATAGGCTTTGTTTAGGGGGCCGAACGGCGTAAAATCGAACCGAGGTACGAATCGATTGTTGGGCTCCAACTAGGGCTGGAGGAGGCCCCGCGATCGCTTCCTCCGACACCGTTTTAGTGAGCCCGATCACGATCTGTCCACGGCGCGTATAAGGGCGATTGTCAATTTCGAGCGGGCCCCTCCCTTGAATATTCACTTAATGGAAGTCTGCCACTGGTCGTCGCCCGATTAACAAGTCCCTTTGCGTTCCCAGAGCCACTTCCGATATGCGAACCCACCGCCTGCCTACTTTATTTATTGTTTCCTTCGTAGAAGATCTGTTACGAATACTTTTGGAGTAATGTTTTCCCCCGCAGTATCTTGTCAGAAATACCGTTACGCAGTTATCCGATAGTACAGTAGTCACTTGATACCATTTACAAATTCTTGCCAAATATTGCATAAATATTGCGGATTAAAGTTACTCACGGTTTAATGATTGAATAGTTCATAATTTTATCGTCGAAGACAAAGTGCGTCTCACTGAATTGGATCTAACAAAAGATGCCTTTGTGCTGCAGCTTGAAGAGCAGTATTGTACCGGCACCTTCCTTATCGCTGTAGAAGATAAATACTGGACGGTTATTCCCGGATATTATCCCTTAGCAATAAACCGATTACGTACATTTAAACTCTAACGAAGTGGCGTCTCGCTTAAGTGGTCACTGGTCCCTTCTTCCCGGCGTTGTCAAATCCACGGTTCCAAATAATACGGGGAGAGAGAGCGAGAGAGAGAGAGGGAGACGAGAAAAATCGGTCTGGAAATAGACTACCCGAACGTGAGAAAGGGACGGGCACCCCTCGGCCGAGGAAGGGAAATGTCTTTATATAGCCGGGCTATTATTAGTTGTGCAACTTTGTGCCACCCTCCCCCACCCCCTCCTCCACCTCCCGCCATTGTCTCGGCGGAACAAACGGGGCTTCACCTTTAAAAAAAAAGCAACCCTTTGAAAAATGTCTCGACCAAATTACAACTTCCGCATCGGCTCTGTGCCGTCTGGGAAAAAAGAAAGCTTTCTTTCTCTGCCCTCTTTTTAAACCGCCCTTATTGTGACCCTAAACGCGGTGTCTTTCTCCACCGAACCTTACCAATTACAGAATAGTTTCAATAACGCTCTAATCTTGGGGGACAGATTATATGAGACAGGCTTATCGTATTTCTCGTGAGTAATCTGATAGTTGGGAAGGCAAATTGAATAATAATTGCATATTTCATAGAAATTGAGCTGCCGTCGCAATCAATTATCCCCCCCCTCGGGACCGTTGAATGGATTTTCCGCCGATGAAATTCTCATTTATAAATGTCGGTGCCGGGCTATTAGCTTTTGTATAAATTAATTTAAACCGATTCAACTGACTATTGGCACCTCCTTTGCGTCCCCGCTTTAATTACGACGGCAAATATATATCTTACCGGCGGGATATTTGTCTCGACCGGATTATTTTTCCGGAACCGAGATCCGGGAACTTCGGAGTAAAGTAAATAAAGTCGAAAGTTGTCCTCTAGAACTCTTCTTTAATTCCTTTTTTGTGAGAGGGAGAAAGAGACCAGTTCTGGCCCGGACTTAGGGAATTACTTGCGGGTGTATTTGAGTTTGAGTTAGTGTTTTTATCGGAGGGCGGATCGGCGCCGTGTAAACAAAGTTTTCTCTTATTTTCCCCCAGTCGATGTTACGGGCTTAGTCGGGCGTGATTTTTCCTGACGTGGGTTTCCCTCGCATGCGGAAAATGGGAAATTTGTTGGAGTGGGGAACGTGGGGCGCCACAGGTTGACGCCGGACTAGACGTTCCCGTGTACCGATGATAGAGTATGCGTAGTCATTCAGTCACTATATATTTAATTCCACTGCTACATTTAACCTTCCTGTTGTTATTTAATATTAAAACTCTATTTTTTAGTTTGTAGTGGCATGAGTCCCGTCGGGCCCGTAATAAGAAAATGATCTTGATAACGTGGCTAAATTGTTGGACTGCTCAGAGGGGGCCTTGATAGGGCAGTATTGTTCTTGCGTTGTTAGTCAGAAACAGACAGTGCGGCAGAAACAGACATGTCGGAGCAGGCCCCAGTTGTAATCTCGAGCGGAGTGTACTGGTTGGCATGAATCACTTCTCAGTCGGAAAAAAGGGGACAGAATAAAAGAACAAATGATGTAGCGATTTTCAAAATTGAACCGGATACATGAAATTGGAAACGAGCGATTTATTAATGAATGACTAGTGTTGGAATGACATTTGGAAAAATGTAGAAAGAATTTTATCGCGTCTAGAATAGTTCGAGTAACATTTGTTTCCGATTGGTGTTGAGGGGTATCTTTGCATTGTATCGATTTCGGGTTATCAGATTGGTGCGGTTAACTATTTATAAGCGTGACACGTAGGAAACGATCTTCCCGGTTTTATTTTTATACCCGGAGTTCTTCTCTTTTAGTTTACTGAGCTAATGGAAGTAACGGTTATCGTTCGACCGTTTAAAGGCAACAAGTTATGGAAGGGACATGGAGATACGAGGGCCAGGTAGAAAATCGGTTTATTTTTTTGTATTCGGCTCCCTTTTAAATCGCCAGATTATCAGGTAGTTTACTGTCCGTGCTCTCTCGGGGGAGGAGCCCGGATGGGAAGGAGTTGAAGGAGATTTTTATCGTCGGTCGAAGAGAGTAGGTGTCAATTTTTATAATGACTATGATACGCCACTCCTCCTCGTCGAGAACCCATTGATTTCGTGGGTGAAGTCTTCAGGTAGAGAGAGTAAGTTTTTGTGCACAAGAAACTCAGAAAAAACGGAATGGGGGTTGAAAAATTTATGGGAAAAGATTTCGGAACTCCGGAGGGTGATAGTGCGTGAAACTCTCCGGTTGGTTTTATGGAGGTAGGGGAACAATACTCGCTTTTTTCACTTTTAGTCTTTTTCTAAGATATAAACTCTTCTACAATTTTAGGTCGTTTTCAGTACCCGTAAAATGAACTCGATCAGAACAGAATTTTTAATATTATTACCGTCGAAGACACCTTTCAAACCTGGAAAGGTACAAGGAAGTAATTAACGAAGTTCGAACTTCCCGTTATAACATTATATTTGACTTATATTCTAGTTGCGTGGAAAAACAAACTGAAAGTCGGCCTTAGTTAAATTTCGTAAGCGGTCCTGTGTTTGTCACAATCTTCGGGAGGGGGCCGCTGCTCTTCGGTCGTAATTCATTCCAGTATTCCGAGTCGGACGTGAGGGCCGCTCGGTCACGCACATTCCGTCTGGCTCTGCTCGAAACAAAAACTTAACACTTAGGCGGGGAATATTCTGCCGGGGAATATTTGTGCCGGGGGCGGTCGGGGCGCTGGTAATTAAGAGCGGGGGCGGACCGAGGTGGACACGTGGTCTCGGCCCAGACCGCCGAGCCTGCGAATATCTTTTGCCCGTCCCAATTAGAGGCCAAATTACAGTACCGAATGTACGTCAACCAAAGTGAAATAAAGAAAATCGATTGGCGAAACTTCATTTTTCTCTCTCGATCCCAAGGACTTCACCGATCGCACGGCCTTCGGATCGTCTGTCGCTCTCCGTGCAGTAGGGCAAGGACGACACGACGACGCCTATAAGACTTAGGGCCGAGTCGGAGGCGTCGGCGTAAAATACGTATTTCGCGATCATCGTGTTTTGCGCAATATTTAGAAGATGAGTACCTAGAATATGATCGCATCACGCATTATGATGGAATAGGGATCAAATGTGGAGTCTTACGGGAGAGATAAGATTTATTTCATCAACCTGTCGTGGTCGTGATTTAAGAAGGACGAAGTCGAGATCGAGTCTATTCGTTGTTCATCCGTTGAATTCCTTCGTTGAACCTGAAATGATGCTCGCGTACTCGGAACACGGTGCGATACGAGGTTAGTATATCGAAAGCGTCTCGAATACCTACCTGGAGGCGTTCGGGACGCGAGGGTTAGAGAAGAAGAAGAAGGAGATAGCGGACGGGGGAAGAGGCTACTGACCTGACGTTTGGGAAAGAGGCAGGAGGCGATGGTGAGCAGTGCCGGTGGCTGAGCGGCAGCGGCGGCCTCGGCGGCGTCCAGAGGATGAAGGTTGGGCTGATGCTGGGGCTGGGGCTGGGGCGGGATCCTCGCGGTGGTGGAAACGGGAGCCTCCACCAAGGAACACTTGCACTCCAACCGCTTGCAGAGGGCCCCGGCCCGGGCCGGCAACAGCCCCGCCAGGAGGACGACCGCCACAACGCTGAACGCCATCCTGAACGCATCCTGGGCCAAATCCTTCACCCACTCACAACACCCCACCACATCATTTTATTTTTCACTCACTCGAGACCTCGGCGGCTGAAACGGCACCTGAGGAAGCACAGAGGGGGATGAGAACGCGCGGACGAAACTCTCGTGTGGCTCGACTCCGGTCGGTTGACAACATGTGCGGTACGAGGGGCGGCACTCTACTGTGTGGCCGGCCGCCTCGACGGCCCCTCCTCCCGTCGGGCCCCCCCCACCACCACCACCGCATCGCCCACCGCCACCGCCACCACCACCACCACCGCCTCCTCCTCCTACCACCGCCCTACCTAGAATTAACAATGACTTAAACGTCTCTTCCCTTTTCGGCCTTCGATCAACCTGCCGCATTAAAACCGGCCTAGACCGCCCGACTTAAAAATACTTATTTTCGACACCCGCCACCCGCCTTTGAATACGGAACCTGAGGAACCGAGCGTCGCGGAGATGATCCGCGATAACGACGATTTTCATTACGGTATTTATTACGAATATTGCGTAAGGTATAATAAGTTTCCATGAGAATGCGAGTGAAGTGCCAGTCTGGGGGCGCAATCCGGGCGATGTATTGAATTTGGTTTGGCCACGAGAGTGGCTCCTCGTTATTCGTGATGCCTTCCAGTCAATTGGCTAGTTGCCTCAATTGCATCATTAGTAAACGTCGAACACTGTCTTAAATCGTTGACCGCCCGTACGGAACAATTTGAATACGGCTTCCTCATCACGGCGCTCTTCCCGCCGCCTCTTACCGCACCGCCTCGTGAAGAAGGTCAGATTTATGGGTCCAATTATAATAAAGGTGGGTAATTTATAGTAAAGGCCAGCGACCGGGGCTCAAAATCATTATCCGTACGAGATTGATAAATTGAGTAAGCGAAGAATGTTAATGGCTGAATTTTCTCGATGAATGTTTAATCCGAACAATGGTCTGTTATCGCCGCGATGACTGTCATCATTCGTGACTCGAATTGGCAAAACTGTTTGTCTTAGTCCGAGGAGTTTGAGAAACCTTATGTCGCTTATCTCTCATCTGCACGTGCATTTGGCACATGAGTTATTACATAAAAGGGATGTCAAATCTAACACACTAGCGTCCTGAGAAGATTTTCTCGCATGGATACTCATTCTCCATGACACAACATATTTGAACAGAGAAAGTTCTACGTGCGTGGATAAGTAAGTTGTATTAACCGAATGCTACTCGCACTCAAATAGGATTCCTTCCTATAAATCGGTTTAGCTCACCAAAGGTTGAATTTCATTACTACCACGTGTGTCCATTGCAGTTTTATCCGAGTGGGGGGTCGTTCACCCTTTCCGTCCTTTACTGTCATGATTGAACCTGTAAATCCCACTTCTTCTATTCATTGTGAGTTTCCTAATAGGAAACTACTATTAGGAAATATAATACAGAACAGATATGAATGGGTGGCTACTTTATTGGTAGAAACTAGCGATATAATACTTTTCGCAAATGTACCTGTCTAACTACAAAGGTTAATTTTACAAAAAATAAAAACGAAGTAACAATGATGGTGGAAATCGGGGGGGGGCATCATATTTGTTATATATCTTCAAAAAGAGTGCATCAGTGTAAATATATATTTGAAACAAATATGTTACAAATGATTGTGTCTCGAATATCTTTAACATTAACTAACCTATGTGCGTAAGGAGCAGTTAACTGTTTCGATCCGAAGTCTTATTCGCATGTAAATTGGCAATAGGCATAATATCGTTTGCTCGGCAGGACTAACAAATACACGTGGCATAAAAATTGACAAATATCGTTCTCGATGCATATGCATGGTCCGACGGCGGCGTCGCTCACGATTTAAATACACCAGAATGGACTCGGCCGAGCCTAAAATTTGAATTTTGCGACATTTTAATTTTAGATTGAGTTTTCTTTATTCCCCTCCCCCGTCCGATATTTGAACCCCTCCTCATCGTCAATTCCAGTCATCCGAGTTGCCTTTAATTTAATAAATCCATCATCTGTACCAAACACTAGGAGAAAATTGCCGCCGGAACATTAATGAAGAAAACACTTGGAGGTTTCATAGAATCATAGAATGTTTCAACTCTATATTTCAGTTCTCTCTTACAATACAACTTATTTAATTAATTTCATAATTATTACATCTAGTAAATTCATAATGAAAGTAATTAGTCACAGTAAATTAACTGCCGCAGATTTGAAAGAGGGCCGTTTTTCAAAGGAGTGGAGTACGCGCACCCCCTCTCCCTGCGATGCAAATTGTTTTTCCAAGATATACAGTCGAGTGGACTGTATAAATTCATTGTCGGGGAAGTATTGGATTCGAAAACGTTTTCCATTTGAATAGGATTAAGATGGGAAAAAAGAAAGAGATCCCATTTTTGAGGATAATGTATTGAGCCCGAATGCCTATTCCATTTAGGGGGTCTCATTCGTGCAGTGCCGCTTTCGCGTGATAGTTATAATCTCGGCTATAAAGTCCCCCCTGGCCTGGGGTTGGTACGAATTTATCTCCACAAAAAGGAAACCTTTTTTTAAAGATGTTCCGTTCTCCTTTTATGTACCGGGCGCAGTTTCATTACAAATGCACTTATAGACACTAATCCGGGATGTAAATCTTACCAGCGTTTCTTTTGTCGGTTCATCGCACTGTTCTTCCACCATTAGTCCCTGCCATCCCTTTTTTACGTTAAGATTTATTCTAACCGTAACGATCATTTTTCATTTATATTAAGCTTTACTCCCAATACTGCCTGGCAACTGGTTCTGACCTCCGAACTGAACTGAATTTTCGCCACGAATTTTCTTATCAGAGCACACTGTTTCTGCACGTTTCTGCATTTAATCCACTTGTCCGGAGATAGATAGAAACGATATTTGAGCCTAAATTTACATAAGTTTGTGAACCACATGCGTGACAACATCACGGCTAAATATGAGTTCTCTTTATGTCGGCGTTTCAAATTGGCAATCAAATTTTGAAATGTTTACATATATTCCTGTATCGACATTGTAATGGTCTAGTAAGTCCAAATTTTCGGTTTAAGTCGATTCTTTTGAGTCGGGTATGGGGATACGAAAATGTCTACTGGTAAGAAATGGCATAAAAGCGGTGTGTGTGTTGTGGGCTGATGAGGTGTTTGCTTTTGCGTGGCGCTCCTTGTTTGTCCCGTACCGGGGGTCAATATTTGTATTCCGCCTCAAATCTCTGTTTGATTTCCGTGTTGTCGCCAAATAAAAAGTAATGGCCGGATTTTCGTTCCCACCACCAACCCGCTCGTCTTATTTTCTTTCACCGTGTAATTCGTTCTCAGCTGGTCGATATTAATCGGTATCTGATTATTATTGTTTTGTTTTTTCTGCCGCTCCTTTTTTATTTTAATTTCCCTCAATAACACGTATTATTATCAGCGAGAGGAGAACGGGCTCCGAAGTGTATCACGCGAGGGCCCTCGTTGCTTTTAAACGAAGTCTAATTGTTGTAATATGTCTACGGTGTGTGTATTTTTTAAATTAAATTTGCGGTTTCAATATTTTTAATTATAAATGATTTGACCGAGTGATTGACTGTTGATCATGCTCGGTGACTCATACCTATTACGCCATTTCTTTTTGAAAGTTTTTAGAAATTAATTTCTGCCTTGCAAAATATGAGGACAAAAATATTACCTATAAAAGTTTTTTAAATTGTTTTAAATAAAATTCTTATAATTTCAGTAAATAATAAAAAGGATTCGTTGTCTCAGTTTCGTGAAACGGTGCTTTAAATGAACAGAATAACTCAATCAAACCCTTCACTAAAGTTAAATATTAAACAATTAAAATTAGTTAATGTTTTAGCTGTGGCACCATTAGACATAGTTTTATAACAATTAAAATATGCGATATTAAAAAAAAAAGGGGAAACTATGAAGTACAGATTCAGTCGAAGCAGGAATCAAACACATTCATAAGGATGTAATATTTTTCAAGTTTGTAGTATATTATTATATGAAATAAAGCGTCTCCAAATTGATTATCCCCGTTTATGATTCTTAATGTTGTGAACGTCCACAGGAGACGATCAGATAAAGTGAAACGTAGAGAATTCCATTTTTAGTAAATTTACGGTCTGACGATAGTGTCATTTATTACTTTGCCGTACGCCGAGTTGTTTTTTTTTTCAAAAGTATATGTTCCCCCACGCAAAACGCGATATGCACGAATGAGCTGTACATCTGGACACGCGTTCCAACGCAAATATCGAGTCGGTTTCTTCTTTTTCTGCAATGCGTTGCGACCAACCGGGCGCCATTCAAAGTTTAAATATTTACTGAGAATATTATGTGAATTACAATGGGGGTCTACCAATATTTATAAGGGGATAAGATCATGTTTGGCGTCTTCTATCAGCACTCACCGATTTGTTCTTATCTCAGCAGTTTTTACTCCTTCGCACTAATATAAAGTACGACCAGCGCTTTAAATTCCTAGAATAAATTACAAAAGTAATAAAAAACGTACATAACAACAATAAATCTAGAGAATAAATGTTAAACGAAATAGTCCATAACGTCGCAACAAATCCAATCCAGTTTAGTTTATGTGAAGGTCCGAATAGTATAACATCTGTGCGAAACACTGCTAATGGTCGCTTCGACTGCATGTGGGAAATGCAGTAGGGGGCAGGGCCTCCCTATCAGCTGTCGATAATGACGCAGCCTCGCATTTGAGAAAAATCCCTCTTTTTATTCAGATCCCAGAACAGGATGGACTCGGCACAATATCCACAACCCATTGTTCCCATTGTCTTCTATACAATACTATGAATTATATTTTGTATAGTCCTCTTTTTAATTACTTTTTTTTACATTCTCCTTGTCCGCTTAATTGTACCGGTATACATTTGTAGCAATTAGCAACGGTTTTGTTTTTACATTAAACAAAATATCGATATTATTTGTCTACGTTTAGTAGCCTGAATCCTTAGAAGCATTATAAAGCGGGGTTCTTCAATTTAAGCTGGAACATACTATATTTTGAAAGCATTTAGTAAATGGTATAAGCTTTAAGATACCTATTCATCACTCTTAAGATCTTCAGACTGGCTGATATCCTATACTAGACAAGCTTCGCCAGCATTCTGTCTGCCAATTAGGGAATCAGTTACCCATGACAGTGCACTATTAATAGATACATGTTATATGTAGTTCTGTGGTATTATAACAAAAATTATTAGTGACAGTGGAAACGGGACACCTAGTTGCTGTTAATTTACAGACAGAATATGATACTGGGAGGTAGAAGTCGCTAGAGCGATAATATCTAATACGTGTTATTTGAATGCGACAAATAACAGATTGTGACTGTCGAACTGTCTTTTTAATGGACGGGCTATCACTTAACGCTTAGTGCTGAAGTTGATACTAATGCTATCTTTTATTCTAGACAATATTAATAATGATACGTCGCGTTTGCAGTTGCCACTCTAACGAGCGGCTGTTCCTGAGGGACCTCGTTCAGTGTACCGCGGGTACAAGCGGCGGTAGGCTGTCGCGATGGCTTCAGCCTGACCCCTACGTGGACCCCTCGAGGTGCGAACTGCTCTACACCAAGGAGGACATGCGATGCGGCTGGCCGGCTATACTTACTGTACTCACCAAGGACCAGTACGGCGACGTTGTACACGTACCCAACCTCAGGGTAACTATAGATGCCATTAACATCATTAGTTAGGTTTTCATTCTCATCCACATAAGCCGGGACTAGTACATTATATAGTTTATTTCAAATGTGACTTCACTCTTGTTCCTAATTTAAGATCACAACGAACTGCCCGTTATACTGTTGTTATTTAACTTTGCAATTGTTTAATTGTAACTATAATAACCTTATAATTAGTATAACAAAAAGTTAATTACTTGAGTTGACAAAGTACTCGATGCATAGAGTGCAGTGTCGTCCGCGAATCCCGCTATTTGAGCATTGTGTGTTGTAGCGGTACAATAAGGTCTTCGCCCCCTCCCCTCAAGTAGAGGTGCTAAGTTAAAGATACCCAAATATATTAGAGTGTCCCACTTTAAAGAGGAATTGAATTAAAACCGAGTCCCGGCTAAAGGGGACGGTCTAAATTACCGGCGCGGGATTTGTAACTGGGAAACCAACAGTGGGTTACGCTCGGCGAACATCCCTCAACGAAAGTTTTTATTTTTATTATACCTATCAATGGTTATAGGTACAATTGCGGAATGTTTTTTCTTTCATTCGCTTCTCCAGATAAAGAACCCACTCAGTGATGGCACGTTTTAAAGTGTGTCCGGGCTACAGACCGAGATCTCTGGACCAATGGCGTTTAAGACGTCGACGCGTTGGGATCCCTCAAAAGTGGTAATTAAATATACGTAAAATATGCGATAATATTTTCCCAGATTGAGGTGAAAGCCGTACCGATCGACAAGAAGGAAATTGGTACAGACGCCAGTCGTAAAATGAGGCGGGTGAGCCAGCCGGATGAGATGACTTTCGGCGGCCACGCACAGCCCTCATTGGACGTCCCGTACGAGGTCACCGTCAAGGATAAAATGTGCTACAACGCTATCACTATCATGAAGGTAGAATCACTATTACATTTTATATTTCCAAGCCTATACAATCTGCAATTCGTATTCGGAAAAAGTAACATCATTTCTCTCCATTCTTTCGGTGTAAACACACCGGTGACGTGTACTAGTGTTCTGTTAAAAGGAATCATTCCTCAAGGACATGGAATCCTTACATAAAGGTAATGTTACTTATATTACTGGACAATAAGGTCGCTAGTTCAGGGATTTTCGTTTATCCTGGGCTATCGGGGGCTAGGTTCAGGAACCTAACTAGGTACGACTGTATATTGATTTGAGATAATATTAAGTAATAAGCGGTTAGTTATACGGAGAAATATATTCGTATTTTAAAATGTTTTCCCTTCGTTTAATTAATTAGATGGTACGTCCGTCAGTTGACCTGTCGTCCTTATTGCTCGCCCATTTATGTCCATGAAAGTGGACCTAACTTGTACTGAAAAACTACTTGTACTAAAATGTACTGATCAATCGTTGAACTGCAGGCCTATGAAAACTACTCGTTCGAAGAACTGAGGTACACATCGCCCGCGGTGAAGAGGTCCAGTGAAAACATGCTGGTGAGGCCGAACAGCGACGGTACCTACAGCGCCACCTGGACACCTGCCAGCATAGGATGGTATTCCATAATTACCAACATCGACGGCTACAACATGCACGAGGTTTGTCAATTATTAATGAACCCGAAGATAAATGAGTAAAATTCCTTTTTGACTCAGGCCACATCTGAACCTGCGTCTTTTCTGAAACTTAGGACATATTCAGCTACTAGGAAGTATGAACTGTAATGCTTTTTTTCTTTATTGAAAATATTCTATTTCCCATTAGTCGATATTCCCATTTGTTTTTCTTGTAATCTTATTATTTCTTATTCGTGTCAACGCATCAACCTCTCGGGTTATCGCCGCCTAACGGCGGCAGGGAAACGCCTAATTCCTCGCCGGGTTAGAAGTCACGTTGAACCTCCATTTTCCAAATCACCTAATAAAGGCCTCAGTCAGATCCGAACTCCGACTGAACAACGGGTACTGAGGGTCTGGTTTACATTAGCTGCAGCCTGCGTACCGGACATTTACACACAAACATAAACACTCCTCACGAATACTTAAACTCCCCTCCTCCCCACATTCTGAAGGGAGGAATGCCCTTACGAAGGCACTAACAGTACCCGTCTAGGGCTATCATCTACGGAATGGGTCTTGCTCAGGATTCTGTGTGGCTAAACCTTAGGATAGTGCTTTTTTAATTAATTCTACAGCACAATAAATCTCTTCTTCATCTTAGGCTGCTTACTGTTGGTTTCTTCCCGCGAATCTTCGTTACGGAAAATGTTTTCTCGTTTCCGAACAAAGTACCCAATCACTGTCCCGTTACGTGGAGACGTTCCCGTTGTTTACTGACGGTGGGAGAGCCCTAATCAAGTTGGTGATATTGGATTTAAACCCTAGGATACGACAAGAAGATTTTAATGGATAAAAAAAGTTCAATTAGAGGTTTTTCGTTAGAGGTGTCGGACCCAATTTTAACGCGATGCTCTAACCTTACAATATGTAAATTCCAGTCTGGGCATACAGAAAGGAATCTTCCTCAAAAAAATACAAGGGATAATAGGACGTGTTAAAAATTACCTGGTTGCGTTTGGACAGGGATACAAGGTGGAAGTGAAGGAGCCGCCACAGGGCATCACGCCGCCTACCCAGAGCGTGGTACGGAAATCTACCCACCAACCCAACAAGCTGAGGAAGTTCGTCGCCAAGAATTCCGCGGGCCTCAGGATCCGAGCACATCCCTCCTTGCAGTCCGAACAGATCGGTATAGTACACGTCAACGGGACAATCGCTTTCGTCGACGAGGTAATTTAAAATGCTTCCTTACTGCATGCAACATGTAAGAATTGTATCCGTTATATTTTATCCGGAGAAAAAGGACAATAATTTAGGGAATAAATTAAATTAACATTAAAATTTTTACTCATTAAAAAATCATAGACTATAATTACCGTGAACATGGAGAATCGCAAGACAAACACAACATAAATTGTATGCATAGCTGGTATATGGAAAATGTAACGTTAATTTATAACAGTCAATTTAAAAAAAGAGCCGAAATAATACCGAAAAAATTAGATCGTTTTCTTATCCGTATATTTCATTGCGTGGATCGCAATGAAAAATGACAAATTATATTGACTCGGGTATAAAAATATTCAACAGTTGTTTGGCTGTGGGGGGCGGGGAAGTATAACGATTCCATTTCGGTATTGATAGTCGTTTATTTCATTTAACGAGAGTCCCAATGGTTCAGAGCCCAGCGGACACAGCTGAATAAATGAATACGAAGTGATTCATAGGGTGAATTCATCATCGTGCAACCTACGCATCTAGCTCAATACCGGCCGGCTGTATCCGTGCTAATTTGTGCTCACGTAGCGTTCCGGTAGAAACGCTATTAATAGTAATTTTATTTCAGACATTAATCGTTTCGGTACACACTTCTATGGGCAAATGAATACAAGTATTTTATGAATAAAAAAATGTTGACGGCCACTGTGTTTAGTTTGGTCGAAACTTAATGAATTCCAGGGCTCACAATCTTTGACAAAAAAACGACACTTCTTCATTTTGTAGAATAATAGTTGAATAAGAATAGTCTTACTTGACTTATATGTTTAACTGAATGGTGTCATCGACGAAATCATCATAACGCAAGTATAATCGAATGCTCAATTAACTATTTCAGATCCACAACGACGACGGAGTCTGGCTGAGATTGAACAACGACACAATTCGACAGTATTGCGAGGGTATGTACGCCGAAGCGTGGTGCCTTCAGTTCAACCAGCATTTGGGCAAAACTCTGCTGCTCCCTGTACAGGAGCCGAAATCACTTTTGGACCACGTCGCCAACGAGAACCCTCTACGCAAACCGTCGCCTCCTTCCGAACCCTTGTGAGATTTATCTTCAATTTTATATTGTTTAATACTAGTTCTCAGTCGATTTAAATGCTTAAATGTGACAAGAATTTTGAAATTGAAACCAAAGGATCCGGAGTTTGATTCTACCGAATTTTCCTCTAGTTGGAAACGTCGACTAACTTAATTATTGCCTCATTGTGTAATTATCTTGAATGCCCTAGGAAATATAAGCGCTCATCCTGCTACAAGGTTGTTAAATGCGGTGCTTCCGGGCACAACGTGAGAAGCAGCCCCAGCCTGAAGGCCCCTCCTATCGGAATGCTAAGCCACGGCAATCGTGTCTCCGTTGTCGATCATGTAAAGTCCCGCAGTTTATTAATACGGTCTCTAGTTTATTATTAATACGTATTATTTTGTTAATACGTTTCCTGATTTGAAAACTTTAGGTCGTCAACAGTGACGGTACATGGCTGCAACTGGACAAAGAAACTATGGGTAAATTTTGCTTCAACTGGGAGGGGGAAGCTTGGTCTTTAGCTATGGACAACATGACTGTGTATCTGAGGCCGGAGTCGTCCTCCGAGAAGGGCAGCAATACATTCGAAGGTAAGGCATATTTTTCAGTAATTATAATCTGGAAATTTTGTTGAGATTCGTTGTGGAGGAGATAATAGGAATGGATTTTTAATCCATTGCAGATTTTAAATTTGGTAGTTGATTTCGTAAGGAATGAAAGGTCTGGCGAATAAAAAAAAATGGCTTCGTATTATGCGGTTAGGAACGAATCCTGAAAAAGTAGAATGAAACTTTAGGCGCCTCGAGTCTGAATAATTTTCATTTGTTTGTCTTTTTATTATTTCCTATTCTGATTGAAGTTTTTTCGTGCAGATTTCGGTGTAGATGCGGGACCAAGTTCGGCAGAAAGCGGGTTCGGTTCGCCGCAAACAGCGAGGAGAGGTTTCGATTTCACAGCCGGCGGTGCTGCCAACCCTGAAACCGGAGTTTTCCCCATTTTTTCCGGCAGTAGAGGAGGAACACCGCCGACGACCACCACGTCCCCTTTCGTTTTCGGATCTACCTCTCACCAGTGTAAGACAAATAAATAAGTTAGAAAGATATTTTCCAGATGTTATCGAAGGTTACATTGAAATTAATACACGGGGAACTTACGTTGCCGATATCCAAAATGGCGCCCTGCTTGCGTTTCTTTTCGACAAAATCTTTGTACAAGTCATAAACTTCTTGATTTCCAGCATTGTGGTGTAGCCATTATTTATCTGAATATTTACGTTTGAAATCAAATGTTGCCGACATTTCATACAAAGTAAGATTTCAATAAACAAATTTTATCTATTCTTGTTATGCTCTGCAATATAAACTAGTGTTTGATAATCTCCGAATGTATTTGTATTCTACGTTTGCAGAAGGTATTATTTACACGCTTTAATAGAAATTTAGATTTCTCAGCGCTATATTCTTCAGAATTACTTATGAATTAACCCCATACAGGAAATTTGTTTTAAATTCTCTGATTACTGTTTCAAGGAACATGCTAGCCCATGGCTCAAAGTCTCTCAAGACTTTTGCTTCCTATATCTCACAATTTTAACACAGTAAAGAAATTAGAAAGGATTTTTATATTTTGAATTGGAATTATGATATTACACTATGGGTGACCAAAAAATTAGTATTGTTATATGAATTTGTGATTTGAATTTACAGCTCATTCTACAAACACTAATAAGGAAGAAGTTAGGACAGTATATCGTGAAGTGCCAAAGTCACCTGCTCTCACGAAATGGTTGAAAACGGATGAAGGAAGGCCCAATGAAAGAAGGCCTTCACCAGGAAAGTATGTTACTTTTATTGATTAATTCAAATATTAATATTAATATTCAAAAAATTTTGCTAGATAATAAATTTATGAATATGTTAATTATTAAAGCCAGTTTTAGTAGAAAATGGAGTTTTCTTATTAGTCTACTTCAGAGATATCAAATTAAATAAACATTACAAAACACACATTACAAAACTTGCTATATTAAAAGCAAGTGAAACATTTGAATCTCCAGCTCCTTAATTCTATATTGCAATTGTAATGACACCATTAGAGATTTACCTCTGTGGTAGTGAGATATATTACTCTCTTTCTTGCATTATTCCTTTTCAAAACATACTATTGAACCAGAGGTAAGATACTGGCCTGTCCCATTATTTTGCCACTATGCTCTTAGAAACAGTCTTATTTATGTGATATTTTTTGCAGTACAATCATGAAAATGGTATAGTTGAAATTCAAATTTAATTTTAAATTTATTTATTATTATATTAATTTTTTTAAATAAAATAAAATATTTTCTTTTTAACCATAGAATGTTGGTTAATTAGTTAATGTTTGAAATATGTTTAAAATTATAATGATTATTCATTTCAGGGACTTGCCCCCTGAACTGGCTGGAGTTTCAGTCAAAGAACTTGTAAAAGCAATAGGTGAAAGTCGGGCCAATGGAAATGGAGCAACTCCTCCAGGTACTCCACGTAAAACTTCGTTAAGTTCAAGTCCACTGCCTCCATCTAGAACTTCCCAGAGTGGGAGTTCCAGCCCAGTACCTATTCCAGGTAAGAAAATACTAATTGTCATTGCTGGAATGTTGTAAACAAGAATTGCTTATTACACTGAAATTTAATGGAATTACTGGAGTTTACCAGTTGGAAAGAATCTGACATTTATAGTATGAAAGGGAAAGAATTTAATTCTAAGTTTTCGCACATCAAGGTTGTGGGCATGTTAATTCATAATCAGAGAGACATTTTTTTACAAACTAATGAAAATAGAAATGTACTAATTGTTCTTCTTATATATATATACCAAAGGTATACATGTACAAAACATATGCCCCACTACATATGCCTAAAGGACAAATGTAACTTATTTTCATCAAAATCCAGTAATGTTAACTGAATTGTTTATGCAGAAGGAAGCTTAAGGCAAAGAATTCTATTTTTAACATTTAACCACTTCTCTTTATTTATGTCTTATTTCAATCTAGTGATCAATCATATAATAGCACTGGAAATGTGGAAGACAGGGACATGGAAAGTTACTGAAGTAGATGATGCGCCATTTATTTTAAAGCAAGTAAAAATGGATGGAACTAGATGTTTTTTTAATAATGGAATTAGATTAAATTATCTGGAATGCTTTACTGTGAATTTTTATTAACTTCTTGTAGTGACAGACATCATTAAGTCAGTGAATGCTATGTTTGTGTCCAACTGATAACTTGATTATAAATAATCATGTTACATAATTCAATTGTAATATTTCATTTATAATTTTCATTTGCCATCATACAATTAACAAAAACTCAAATTTCAGAAATTTTACTTAACTACATTTTTCAGTGGAAGTAGGATTTAAATGAGGATAAATGCATGTATGTGTTTTGGCAGGTGAGAAGAAATTCAGTGACTAGAGCAAATGCATGGTTAGCAAACCTCAGTTAACTATATAAAACTTCTGTAGTTATGTGTTCGCATTTGCAGAAGCAACAGTGATTATGTGCAAATAAAAAGCTCATGATGCCCATCACCTCATGTGCATAAATGTAGATGAAATAGTATTGATTTTGAGCTTATGCAAAATATTAATGAAGCATTAAGAACAGGTCACTAATAAAAAATGTAATTAATTGGGTATAATAATTAATGTGTCAGTTTCTTTCTGCTTCACAAAAATAATGAGTTGTTTCTTTAGATATAGGATTTATGTTAATTCACTTTAACACTATAAAGAAATAGATATGTATAACATTCTAACCTACAAATTACCTATTTTAATTGCAATTAAACAATTGCATATTTCAGATGTTTATGAAAAGAATCTATTTGTGCTTTTATGATTAGAATTCACTTGTCATCCATTCCACACTGTTATCGCATTACCAGCTTTTTTTTCATTCATTATACATTTTAAAAGTATTTTTTTCATGTAACTATGAATACATATTTAGTAAATATTGTAGTTTATGTAAGTATGGTTTCACTAAGAGAGGAATATTATCTACTTCTCATGTAATGTATGATGAGTACTTATTACTATTTTGCAGTATGGAATGGATAAAATATCACTACAGTTCAAGGCAGTGCACATCAAAGCTAGATTTATGACATGCCATTATATTTATAAAAATTTAATGTTAACACCTCGCTACCATTCATTGATATTCTGTACACTACATAAATAGTACACAGGACATGAACAAGAACCATTGTTCAATAGTACAATTACTTGTTAAAAATGTATTTATAGGATGATGGATCATATTTACTTTGATTGAAAACAAATTACATGTGTGTATAAAGGTAAAAATAGGTGGAGGATGCTTATTTTTGCTGGCCCTTATGGCAGCTGTTTTTGTGGCGGTGCTTTCTGCTTGAATCAGTCATAACTTTTTCAGGATGTATTAATAATTGTTATAACTAATCATACAAACATAACCTGTAGATAACATAATTTTACAATAGACCTAACAATAACAATAGGGGAGGCTGCATGTTCTCGAGCATTTTAATTAAAAACAGACTATATTTGTAAGATAAGATGAGTGTTGATAGTTTTCTTGGTTTATAGCATTTCCCGGCAGATATCGGAGTCAAGGTATTGTGGAAGCTTCAGTGCTTATTTTTTATTTTCATCTTTTTATCTTTATTTAAATTATTAGAACTGAAATATAAGTATCTTCATAAACATTCTTAAACTGACTTCACAGTTTTGGAATTCAATCTTTCCTGCCTGATGTTGAACAATCTGTTATGTTTTTATGAACACAGTTTTTGTGAATAGTGCATTGTGTGGATGTATATATTATACATTGCTTATACTTTTGTACAGGTTTATTTGAAGCCTTATTAGTGTGCATGATGTTAAAGGAGATATGGGGGTAATGTTGAAATAAAACTTCATAATAGTCAATTGCATCTGTAAATTTTATAGAATTTACTGTTTATTTTTATAGACAATTTGTGAGGCAGAATTGAAATTTCACAAATAATACTGGCGCAAAAAAACTGTAGCTCAACACTATTAAAGTTATTGTTTGTTTGTCATGTGATGAAATAATTTGCCTGAATTTAGCTACTTATTGTACAGTGTTCGTTCACAAAGGCTGCTTTGTGTTGTTATATTGTAAATGTATTTAATAACATATTAAGTAATAAGTAAGTATGTAATAAGTTACAATAGAAGTGTATAATTTAAAACATTCAATATTTTGCTTTTTATTTAAGCAAATAGATAAATTGTTGTTGTAGTTAAGGATGGTAAAACTCTTATTTTGTCTCAGTTATTCCATTTAAGATTCATAATTTATTATCAATTCATCAAAATAGTGGTTTGGTTTTTAGGTAAGTTAATGTTTAATTTACTTAAGCAATTGTACATTTCATATAAAACCAAGCATGACGTCTTGCAAAATGTATTGTTGAGCAGATTTTTAATTTTAGAACGTAATAAAAGTAAAGGTATTTTAAATAGTATCTATGAGTTAACATTTTAATGCATTGGTTTCATTAGACTTTTAACTGCCCGGAATGTTACTAATTATATTAAAGCATGTATTTCTACTAATGAACATAATCTTGATTCCATTTAATTAAGTGAAATATCAATTATCTATACATTGTTTAAGTGTATTATATGTCATTATAATTAATGAGAAATTATAAAATGATCTACTGCTGTGATCATTATTTTACATTAATTGACAGATATTCTTTACTTAAGCACACATAGTGTTCAGGTTTTTTACCTACTGAAGTTTGTTTTGTGTTTTCGAGCATACTTATCATCATCACATTTGGGCAAACTATAAATTTTATGTCCTGTACATATTTTTGTATTGTAGTCTTAAAACATGAAAAATCATTTCTCTGTCTTTCTAAGCCTGTTCTCTTCATTCATGATTTTTTTTGGAATCATTTTTCTTAAAGAGTTTGATTACACAGGAACCAAGAGTGGTGTTAGTTTGCAACAAGACAGTTTAAGCAGTAGTCCTTTGGCTTGTGGGTCTCCACGGAGTGTAGGCCTGTCCCCTGCAGGTATTGACAAAATATACAAAGGATGATGTATGCTCAGCATTGTTTGTGTGTCTGTTTCTCTTGTTGCTATTTGCTCATTTCTCTTAGTATAATCTCTTTTTTCTTCTATTCATTAAGATTTGTTGAATAAGTCATTTCTCACGAAAACTAATAAAGATTTTATTAGTTGTAGCACTATATTTGAAATATAGAAATTCAAACTTGAATACTCTTTGACACATGCTTACATTGTTTCACAAACAATTACACATTTTATGGTGTACATACAAAATTAAAATCACCTTCTTGTACATCACATTAAAATTTTTGTCAAGACCACACATTAATATAACATGTTTCTAAGGACCATGTTAGGGATGATTTCTTCTTACTATTGTAATAGAACTCCTCTTCTTTTTATCTTGACTAACAACTTTCTTTTACTATAGTCTAAAAATTTTGTTTTCATGTTGTTTAGAGATAATTTATCGAACAATTGATTAATTGTATTTAAAATTGTGACACTTTTAGTGTGTGGAACAATTGACAGTGCTTCTCAAAGGAGAGGTTCAACACAGAGTGATACAAGTGCTTTGGTAAGCAGCCTTACCAGAGATCTGTCCCCGAGCCCTAGTGGAAGCTCTCTTCACAGTCCTAACAGTACCCCTTCAACTCCAAGGAAGAACAATGATGTTGTATGTATTTATTCAGTTTTAAAGTAGGTATTACTGACAAGCTCCACTAAAAGTGTTATGAAGATCATGTCATAACACCCCAATCAAAACCCAATATTATTATTGTTCATATTGTCAGAATATTTTTTTTAAATAATTATTATTTTCTTCCATATGAAAATCTGAGAAGTGTCCTTTAATCCTTAGTTGTCTGATAACTACTTATTCTAATTTTCTTTGTTTCTGTACTAATGATTGTTAAGTCCAGTTACAAACGTATAAAAATTGTTATTTGGTTTCATGTCTATTCTCGCTTTGTCTATAGGAAACGGAATGCAGTTCTAAATCGATGGCGCAGGCGGGCACTCAGACTTCACCTGAGGGCGGTGTAGGCCACTTCAGCATGGGAACCGGTGGTAGCACCGGGGGCATTGGCAGTGGAAGTGCTGGTGGCAAGTTATCACCGAAGAGTGGAAGAAGGAGCAGGGCGAAGAGGTCCATGTCTCCAGCCACAGCAGTCCAAGTTCCGGTACAGCTCAGGCCCCATCGCAATGATAATACTAGGTACTTTATATTTTCCACGCTATATAAACTTTTTTGGAGTTTTGAATTTAATTTCAGGGTAAAACCCATTGATTTTGAAATAGTTATATAAATAAAAATTATTACAATATAAGTTTTGTGGCCATGATATTAAAATTTGCCTGATTAAAATTTTAAAATGAGATTCATATATATTGGAGAGTTTAATAGTGCTTTAAAAAAAAAAATTGTATCTTAATTTGAACCCTGGGTGTTGACCTTGAGTTAGGTTAAGACTAGGTTTAGATTGAGCTTAATATGTGTGGACTACAATATACCCTCTGAATACTCAATGAATTATTTGTATTGGATTTTTTAAAATATTTTTTAATGAGCCAAGGTATATTAGTTATATTTGGTTTATCTATAATCTTTATCCTTTTATTAATTAATTCAATAAATAAATAAATAATTAATTAATTAAATAATAAATAATTACAAAATAATTAAAATAAATTTTGTTCCCGTAGAGCCCCAGTTAAAGAGGCAATGAGCCCATCAGTAGCTGAAAGTTTGCGTGCCACATTTGCAGCATTTCTGTGGCATGAAGGTATTGTCCACGATGCTATGGCCTGTGCATCTTTTCTCAAGTTCCATCCAACGTTACCTAAGCAAGGTGCTCTTGTTGTTACCAGACACACAGACAGGTAAATTTTTTAAATAAATAATAAATACATTTTCTTCTTTGATTAAATCAATCTTACATAAATATAATAAAGGTAGAACTATTAACAATGTATTCAATTTCATTTAATTATATACATACATTTGCTGCAGTTAAAAAATAATAAAAGTCTACTTATTTGAAATACATTTTTGTAATATCTTTAATATTTTGATAAAAGTAAATGATAATCTTCTACATGCATATTATTTGTTATTTTTGTGTTCGGTGAATAAAATCTTCAATGAAACTCCTACTGTTGAACTAACCAGTTACTAAAAATAAATATTACCTAAATGGAAAATTATTTTCCAGGCCCAGAACCGTAGACCAAAGACACTCTTTGGAGGTGAGCAGTGCTGGCAATTATTTACAAATCAAGCCCTCGACACTGGAAACCCTGACACGGTCAGCAGCTAATGCAAATGCGAATAGGCACCGTGGAAAGCAGGTGAGGGGGGCTCAGGGCAGAAGTGACGAAGTGAAGCCACTGCAGGGAGTGATCAAAGAGGAGGGAAGGAGCGATGAAGGCAAGCAGCAGCAGCAACAACAGCTGCAAGGCACGCGCCATCATGATGAAGACCAGTCATCCCCTCACACTGTCACTGTACTCCCACCAGCCCTCAAATGCCTTGTACATCTCTGGGAACAGCTAGCCCATACATGCTTGCAAGTGAGTGTGGACAAAAATGTGTTAGCCTTAAATAAAAATATGTATCTATTATGCAATGACTAACATTTATATTAACTTAATTGATATTTATATTCTGTTAATTATTCTAAATTAATATAATTAAAAAATTGTTTGTTTCTAGACCTTCACTGTGAACAGTTTTCTGCCAAGCCCTTCACAGTCGATGATTGGAAAGGGATCATTCGGTGGAGGTGATGGTGCGAAAAGGACTAATCGAAAGAAGAAGGACTGGAAATCGTCGGGAGTGGGCGGTGTTAGATCGAGTGGGGAAAAAGTTGGAGTCTGCGAACTTTGTGGTGGCATCTTCCCCCATCCAGTTACATATCATATGCGCCAAGCTCATGCTGGTAATTTTCATTAGCTATAATTTTAATTATGGACAAAATTAATGGTAATAAAAAAAACTCTCAGTGCTAAGTATACAGTCCAAATGTCAGGCCACTGGGACTGTTCCTTGGCTTTAGGATAAGTTATGTTTAGGTTAGATCACATGTAATGGCCTTTAAGAAGTAAGAAAATAAAGGGGATGAATTTATCCGTGATCAAATTATTACCCCAACTTCAAGAAATATATTATTAGACAATTTTGTTACCATATTGCTTACTTTGTATTTTAAAACTAGATTGTCATTTTCAAACACATATAATTAATTTACTTATTAGGAATTTAAATTTGTGTTTCATTTTCAGGGTGTGGAGGTCATGCCGGAGGTAAAGGTTATAACAGCGGTGGGAATTTCTGCGTGGGCTGGGCAGGTAATTGTGGTGACGGTGGTATAGGAGGCAGCTCGTGGTACCTGGTGTGTGACACCTGCAGGGAAAAGTACCTGAGGGCCAGGAAACAGAATGTTTCATCGGCGAAGAAACCTACCAGGAAGAAGGCGGCTACTGTGTCTCCAGCGCCTCCCAAAGTTGTGTCTCCTGCATCCGCTCTAGCTGGTATGAGTTTATATGATTATTGAAAAAACTGACTATGCACATTACCTTTACACTGAAGTATTCAGCATGGCCATGAAATAATTTTATAATCTATAATATAAATCATAATGCTAACTTTTAGCAGTAAAACTTTCTGTTAGTTATAATATAAAATTTTAAGAATGATTTATTTATTGCTTTTAATTTTTTTTAGCTTCTAATAATTGAAAAACAATGAAATTATTTATATTGCATCAGTATGTAATATTTTATTCTACAGTTCCTTTGTGTTTTGCCTTAACATATATAATTCTGCCAATGTTCTCAGTTCCTACATTTAAAATTTTTAATTGAAATTTATGATCTAATTTGTTTATGTCAATTGTCTGATATTTTTGGTCTTTATCTGAACTAGTTTTATATCTTCTCTATTATTTATAAAATTTAGAGTAAATTGGCTTGTGGTTGCACATACTATGCTGGAGAGTTGAATTGCATTAAATATTGAAAAGATATTATAAGGTTTAACTAATCCGGACATCGGCTCTTCTGTAAAGTGTACTTGAAGCTAATTGGCTGGTATTGTTTTGAAGCACCGGCTATGTTGGAAACCCACCTGGTGATGAAGAACAATGCTATGTTCCTCTTGGAACTTAGTGGCGGGTCCCCAAGGCGTGTCGGGAACAACCAAAGCCCTCCGGATCAGAACAGTGCTTTTCCACCCCCAGGACCGTTTCAGTGCTTGCACTCGCTCGGTGTACACCCGTCATCATTGCGCGATGAAAACTTCCCGCACGAGGAGGTCATCCTGCGTAGGAGAGATTCTGATGGCACCACACCATCAAGGGTATTCTACTTTTTATCTTGTATTTTATTCACTAAAATATAATTTTATTCAACATGAGATAATTTAAAAACACTTTGTAAGGAAGCTGGAAATACCTACTCCATTTTTATTTTTGTATATCACACATACTCCTCATTAGTATTTGAAGAAACTTGACTATTAAAACCAACTCCAAGCAATATTTAAAAGAATAACCTGAGTCATAAATTTGATTGTTAGAAAGTACTGCATGTGCCCTTCGAAACACTGGAATATTTCTACTCCAATATATTTCTAATTTTAATATGCTCTCATTTATTCTTAGTGACATGCTCCATGTGTTTTGTACTGGTAAATTACATTCATTCTTTGACAAATTTTAGCCCGTCTCAGAAGGACCAACAAGTGATAGTGACAGCGAAAGTGGAAAAGGTAGGCTTTTCCATCGATCTGTGTCAATGGGAACCAGTGGTGCACCTTGGAGCAAAAGGGAAGGCGACGGGAGGGTTATAATGGCGAGGAAACGCAACAATAGCACTTGCGATGCGAACGGTATAATTTTTATTTGTTTAGCTCAAGCGTAATGCATGGAATAACTCATCAGACAATTAAAGCTGTCATTAAGGAAAGGCAAAACTGATAGGAATTTTGTATAGAATAATATAAAATGCTTATAGAATATTCTCAGCAGATAATATGCTAGGTTTAGAATATTCTCATCCTTGTGATTTTCTGCCTCCTTTTATGTGGGCCAAATTAGAAGTATACAGTTAGGATGTACTTAACTATAAATGTTAACTAATGATGACCAGTAGTAATGTCTAGATTAATATTTATTAACACTAATTTCCAGTCAATAGATTAATTAGAATGATTTATCCCCGATTTGAAATAATGCTTGTTTACAAAGAAAATTTATTTTTTTAGAAACTGGTTCATCACTCCTATGTTATCCATCGGCAGCTTTACAGAAATTAGTACCGACAATTGCGCAGTCGGCAATTGTGAGTACGCAAGTTGATGACCGTCCCAACATTGATATTCTCTCAAGGCCTGTTCTTGTTTTCCTCCTTCAGCACCACAACCTCCACGGTCTTCAGCTGGCTATGAAACAGGCACTTCGAAAGGCCACCTGTCGAATCTATGCCATGCAGGTAAACATTGCATTTGTTTTTACCACCAAAACTTTTATAATTTATTATATTAATGCAATATTTTAATGCTACTATTTATAATATTCATAATTCTTTGGGAACAATATTTTTCGTACTGATGATGACAAGAAAAATGTAAGTAAGAAAGCAAGTACTATTCAAATCTTTTAAACTAGTTAATCATTGATTTCTTATAATGAATTGCCCAAATGAGTATTAATTATGATCCATAAAGTTTGTGGTTTCATGATTCAATAAATATTTTTTATCTACCAAACAAAATTCGTGTGTTAATAAAGAAGGTAATTTAAAAGATATTTATTTACATTGTTGTGACCCTCACTTTAAATTTCCCTGTTATAAATAACTTGAATAATTTTGTTCTCAATAAAATGCAATTTAACTCAATAAAAACATTATTTTTTATACAAATATAAATGATTTCTAGGCATTGAACTGGCTGTTGCACACTGTGACTCAGGCAACTTCTCTGCATGATTTATTATGGTGGTTTGTGGCTGCTTTGACTCCACCGCCAAATAGCCCTGAAACAGATCCGGATGCGCCGAAAGATGAAACCACTGATCATAAAGTTGATAAAAAAGATGAGCATGTAAGTTGTTTCATTAATATTATTTTTAAGTAATCGTAAGAGTATTAATTTTTTAAAACTGTGAAGCCTGAAACAAATGCTTATTTTTAGTTACTGCTGAAAAAAGCACTGAAATTCCTAACTCTAATAATGATTCATAAAGTTTCTATAGTTTTTGAACATAAATTACTCCCCTTTGTCCTTTCTTTTATCCAACTATATATTAATAAATTGTAATTATTATTAATATTATTATTGGCCTAATGAAACTTTTGCTGATACTCATATAAATATAGCAGGTTCATTAACTATTTATTGAAAATGTGTCACTTTCAGAAGGAGACAAAACAAAATATATGTATACATGGTTGAATCTTTTAGGCTTTAATGAACAATATTCTGCAATGTGATTTTTGACATGAATGCAAGTTATTTGTCATGGCAGGTTTACAGTAAATGTACAAATGCTCCTACCTTTTTTTTGGGTTGTGCTGTTAAAAAACTGTATGAGCATAAAGTGTCTCTCTTTTAATCAATTGGAATTTTGCTACTACTATTCAGCTTCTCACCATTACCAGTAGCTTACTGTCAGTAAAGTAGTGAATGTACACATGTTAAATGCCATTGAAGCACTGTCACTGCATTTTATATCATGGAAATATTGATATCTATGATTTGGATTTTTGTATTGTATTTACAAATATTATAGGTCTATGGAGTACTTTCTCATCTGCCTGGTCAAATAACATTTTGGGGAGGACAGTGAAGGAGACTTTTTGTTAATTTAATTTGTTTTCGTCTTTAAGTTTAAATTTGATTTGTTTTGAATTTATATTTGATTGAATATTATTTCAGTTATAAATTTTATTTATATATGCATTTTTATTTTGTTCCAATTTCATTTTTAATTTACACAAGTGCATTTTTCTGTTATTCAAGAAGGACGTATCCTTTCAGGAGTTGCGCGGAGTATGTGAGCATCCGCTGAACGATATGGGAATTGCCGGCGAAGCTGTCCACCCGCTGCCTTCCACTTTCCACACTCTGCTCCAGTCTATCGCCGATCTTATGCTCCTTCTCCCGATGGGCTCCGCCCTACAACAGATGGCTGTCCGCTGTTGGGGTATCAATTTCACTCAGGCGGATCATATGTTCCTTCATAGGTAAACTGCTTTTTTTGATGACATATATTTCTGTTGATGCTCTATCAAATATTTTGTCATGAAGTCAATGTGTTTTTCTAATTGATCCTTTGTCATTTTCAGGAGCCATGTTTTCAGTAATATAAGTAAGATCCTTTCAAGGACTGAAGAAGATCAAGATGACAATACAAGCATGCAGGAAAGTCACTTATCAAATTTTTCCCAGGTATGTTATATTTTGTTATATTATGCTATTCATTTATGTTTTGTGACACACGTTGTTTGTTGTAAAATTAAAATTAAAAATATAGAGAGCCAAGAATGTTGATTCTTTAATCATTTTTATTTACTTGTAAGATCTTGTGAACAACAAAATTTCATGAGAGTTAATTTTACAGCTAAAAATATCTCAAAATTGATTTATCAATATGTTCAATATTTTTCTGTCATAAGAATTATATTTCAGATGTCTTAATTATCATAAATGTTTGATACATGCTTTGGAAACACATAATCATAAGGTACTTGTAAAATGAACTGGAATACATCAGGACTTTTACAATACAAACAGTTTCTATTTTGTGTAAATTAAAATACATTCACTTACATTTATTTTATGTAACATGCAGTGAGCATTAACTTTGAATAACAATGCACAATAATGTATTAACTGTTTACAGTTTTCAAGTTATGTTGAAGCTCTCGTGGACTTGACAAATGGTATTGAAATAAAGGCGTCATCTCGGCAAGCCATGGTTGGCAGTCTGACAGATAATTCAACAGAAACTTTCTGGGAATCTGGTGATGAAGATCGCAATAAAACTAAAACATTGACAATATCCTGCCCTCTGAGGGCAATCCCCAGGATGATATATATTCACATCGATAATTGTCGGGATCTTGCTGTATGTATTTTAAACAATAATTCGGTTTAGTTTCCTTTTGAAATGTCTACGAATGCAATGATTTTTAACATTATTCTTTCCTAAATTGTCTTTTTGTAGAATAAAGTCTCCAGTGTTACATTTCAATCGGGCCCAAACAGTGATGAGCTATTCAAACTGCGTACTGTTGAGGTTGAAAGCAGAGCAACTGGTTGGATCAGTTCTACTGTAATAGGTAATACAAAAAATGGAATAAAGAAAATCTTTTCTATGTATTTCTATTAAAATTGTCAAGTGTAGGAATTTTGAAAAAATTGAGAACATTTAACCATTGGTAATTTTTCCTTATTTCTTGTCTTTATATTTAGTGAAAAAAATGATGGTCCCTGGTAGTTCTAAAATTTGATTTATTTTGTTGAATTGTCATATACTTTTTTACATGCTAATGTACAGGTAATATTCTAGATCAGTACAATTAAACTAGGAAGTTGCAGGTGTATTTAATTGTCATTTATAAGTTTATTTAAATGTTCTGCATTCCTTAGTTAATGTCAACATTCTGCCACACAATTATTAAACATTAACATTTATCATCACTGAATAGTAATAACAAATTTTTTTTCAGATCCAAATCACTGCGTGATAAGATTAGAACTGAAGGGAGGTGACAACTCTTTGCGTTTGCGCCAAGTTCGAGTTCTGGGTCAGATCGAAGGCGAATCATTGAAAGTTGGTAGGCAGCATTCGGCAATTACAATTCAACAGAGGAATACAGAAACGGAGACATTGAGGGTCTTCAGGCTTATAACATCTCAGGTATGATATAAAAACATATTTATTTTGGGACATTGAAATTTCTTACTTCTCCTTCAGAGTAAATAGCCAGGGTAATTAAATGTTTTTTGTTTCTAACATGATTTAAGTCTTTAACTAATTCTAATAGTATTTAGGTTAGAAAATTTTTAAATTTCACTGTTTTAAACCAGCATTTAAGTTCTTCATATTTGTTTACTGTTGCTGTTATGAACTATTGGCTCTGCACAATGTTGTTTCATTTCTATTAACTGTAGAAAAATTATTTCAGGTTTTCGGTAAGTTGATCACTGGAGAAACAGAAGAAACTGCTGCCATAGAAGGGGAAGGGGCTGAAGAAAGCAATGACCTGAAAGAGCACATGGTCGGAATTCTGTTTAGCCGAAGTAAACTGACACATCTTCAAAAACAGGTAAGTTTCCTTTCTTTAAAATGTTACAACTTTGAAGAGGCAATCTAATTTTATATGCACATTTTCGGATGCATATATTTTAAATAATAGCAATTTATAATTTCAAAATGTACATTCTGACAACTACTAATTCCGACCTTCTTTGTAGCAGTTTATATTTATTTTTGGTGTTTTTAATCTACGTATAATTAACATCTAATTTATATATTTTGTTATATAATAGAATACTTTGTAGTTATACATGTATACAAAGCGCCTGGTCTAAGCAGTATAAAGGACAACATTGTTTTTCATTGTAGGTGTGCGTGCACATTGTGCAAGCGATTAGGAAGGAGGCGGCCAGTGCACGAGAGGAATGGGAATCTCGGCTATGTTCAGCTTCAACCAGCAGTGCGCACTCAGATGCCCCCGACACCTACTGCTTCGAGATGCTCTCCATGGTCTTGGCACTGAGTGGTTCGACAGTCGGGAGATCTTATCTTGCCCATCAGCACGGCCTGCTGACTGATCTGTTAAGTCTTCTTCATACGGGATCTGCTAGGGTTCAGAGACAGGTATTTCATTCATCCTTCCCAACCTCATTACACTAATACATCTAGATTATCAAAGCTGATCAGTAATTTTGTTTACTTATACGAATTAATCTCTTTAACTTAGTATCATTGTGTTATTTAATGTAGTGCCACTGAATTTGAATATTATAGAAGTCAGAATACCTGTTTTTGCAGCTTCATCACTTCATTAGCATTTCTTAATGTTCCTTACAAAATTACACTTTAGTCATTTATACAGACCTGTTCTTTGAGTGACTTTAAAGAACAGGTCTTATAAAAACTCAGATTTTATGTCCATATCTTATGTATCTATTGTGAATTGAAATATGTAAGCAATGTAAATGTGAAAAAATGTTGCTTTCCTTCTTATTATTCATGGAGCGTAGTGCCCTCTTATGTGGAGTATAGTGCCACATTTTTTCTGGCCCTATCGTATAATCTAGTTAAATACGTGTGACTTCAAAGTGTTCATTGAACTTCTTTCCTGTGTAAATGAATATTTTAAGGTTGACTGAAAACATTAAGTAAATTCTGATTTCAGGTGACAGCATTATTGCGCAGGATGTTGCCAGAGGTGACACCTGCAACTCTCGGTCATATAATGGGCGTTAAACAACTACCACCTACGGATTTCAGCATTGTCGCCACCACAAGTAAACCTCAGGATAGCAATTTCGATTGTCACAAGTATGTCTGCTCTTTGGAGGCACTCACCTTATTATTTATGGCAGCCTGTATTCACTTTTTTAATTGTATTCATTTAATGTCGCCAGGTTGGGAATATTGGACGTGTTCCTGAGCTGCATAGCGAAAGCGATGACTGTTCAAGTGAAAACAAAGGGTAAAGACAACAAGGGCGTCAGTTCGGTGTCCCTTGCCACTTGCATACACCCAAGGGACTATGTGGGGCCCAGATGGTGGCTCAGGGGTTGCATCTCGAGGAAACTTGCTGAGGACATCATTTTCCTCATCAAAGATATGGCATCGGTATTTATCACCCATTAATTATTGATAAATGCTAAGTATCAAGGACGTTACTGTAGTTAGACTTTATATTAATTACAGCAAAACTTTCCAACTTATTCAATTTATAATTAAATGATTTCATCTTGTTAATATTTTCCATTCAACAGGGCAAGCTCTCTGAAAGTTGGGCTTGCGTGACAAAGGGAGCGATAGCTGAAAATATTCTGAATCTTACTCGATTAAGCGACAGCCAACGAAGCACAAGCGATTGTCTGAGGTGCCCGACACTATGGTTGTCCTTAGCTTCGCTCTGCGTACTCGACAGGGACCACGTCGAGAGGCTGTCGTCTGGCCAATGGAGGAACACTGCTGATGGAAAGCCCCCACCACCAAGGGTATGATAGATAGTGGTTTTCTGAATTATTAAACTCCATCCCAAATATACTCTACTTAAATTACTTTGTACGAATAATAAAGATAATGGGTATAATTAATATAATAATAGATAAATAAAAGTCATTGGTAAAATAGAATTTTAAAACATACATTCTTAAATTCTAATTTTCTAATATTTCAGCCTACTTGCACCAATCACGATGATGGTGAAACCAATGCCATAATCCAATGCAACGTCTGTGGAAGCTTGTGCGCCGAGTGTGACAGATACCTTCATTTGCACAGGAGGACAAGGATGCATCAAAGACAGGTTCGGTAGTTTTCAATTGTTACATAAATAATTTAGAATACAGAGGGGAGTGCTGAATTATTTTAAAATATGGGGATTTGTTTACGGTGTACACTGTGTGGAGATTGAATATTTGAAATCATTTATAGGTTTGCAAAGAAGAGGAGGAAGCGATCAAGGTTGACTTGCACGAGGGTTGCGGGCGGACGAAACTGTTTTGGGCGCTGTTGCTTGCCGATTCTTCGACACTGAAGGCCCTCGTAGAATTCAGGGAGGGGGCGAGGGCCTCTACCCAACCTTCGGGCTTGGGCGTCTGTAGATTCTGCGGCGCCTCCGGCTCTTCGGGGCTTCTCTCAATTGGCAATGTGTGCGCTGACCACGAATGTCAGGTAAGACCAGCTGTTCAAAAAAGAAGTTGTTCGTTAAAAGCCCAGTTTATTTCTAGGAAAGGTGGTGTGGAATTGAATTCCCATCTTTTGAACTCTACTTATTAGCTAGCTAAGACAATTTTAATTATCCATTCATTTTGGAAATATCAATCCTTGCAAGTATTTTCGTATACTTGTCTGTCTGTTCATTTTGCAAATATAATTAGCTTAAAAGTATACAAACTATTTTTTGTTGGTAGAAAATCCATGAGATGCGCGATTAGGATTTAAATATATTATAAGTCATAAACGTTTAATACTTTGTTACCTAATAAATATTTTTTTGCATATTCAAAAATATCAAAAAGTCATAAAATTTTCAAATTAATATTCCTTCAGGCTCACCTTGGCAATGCATAAAATATCGCTTATCATTTTTACCAATCTCACAATCTACTTATAAAGCAGAATGAGTCGCTATAGTTGGAAGTATGCTATCAGTATTTTTGAGCTGTTAAATGTTCTAATACAACAAAAATATTAACACACAAGAGCAATAACTATTTGTTAATATGTAAATTATAATTTAGTTATAATAATCGCTTATGTAATTCACCTATTAATATTTATGATACGCAAAACTTTTTACTATCACAAGCTTCTTTCTCTGAGTATTTATCCATTAACATTTTTACCGCTTTGTCATCTGTAGTCAATGTAACACCTCGATGCACAGCTTAACCATGCTTGAGATGATATTTTAAGAGGCTAGAATTTCTGTTCCTTAAGTACACAAGAATAACCTAACCTTTGAAACTAACAGACTTCAGCCTTCGCGCGGGATATAAAAGTGAACAAGTATAACTTGTAAATGTCTTTTTTGCTCACTTACGTCTAGGAGCACGCCAGAAATGCATGCAACAAAGTTCACCAGTGCGGTCATCTTTGCGGAGGCATCAAGGGCGAGACAGTGTGCCTGCCGTGCCTCCACGGCTGTTCCGGCATAGCCACATTGAAACAGGACGCCGACGATATGTGCATGATATGTTTCACTGAAGCCCTCTCATCGGCCCCCGCCCTTCAGGTACTCTACCCCGCTTATCACCCACTATTTTTCATTAATAATCAATCAAAAATCCAGTAGTTTTAACATACTCCATATATTAACCCAATGGCCTCCAGTATTATGTCATTTCAATTTATCTTACGCTCAATGTCTACATTCATTATTTAAGCGTGTTTTATAAATAACAATAGAAATCATTATTAATTTGTCAGCAAACCATTGGGGAAATATAAATGTGTACTAATAAGTGTGAATCATTCATGTACCTGTTTTAATTAATAACTAACAGTTAGATGAGTGTATAACATGCACTGGGGACTAATACCTGCACATAGGTTGCATACATAGATCGGAAATCATAATAATTCATTCCATGCTGTATTAATTAGATGATAGGAGTATTCGAGGAATGTGATTATTTACTATTAATTCAAATTTGCAATCCAGAATAAGGAGTACGGGAAATGCAAATATGAATTCACGGATTGATTACTATCAGTATATGATTGTTCATTATAAATATGTCACTGATTTTAACTATGTGATATTTTAATAAAAAGTATTGCTACTAGTTGCAAATTAGTTTTAAAACACGCAGACATGTAGGATATACTTGTCAGTTGGTTTTCATAATTAAACTAATGTCGTTTTTCTGTTTATTTTTTCAGCTCAAATGTGGCCATGTTTTCCATATGCATTGTTGTCGTAACGTGTTGAACAAACGTTGGGCTGGGCCCAGAATCACATTTTCGTTTTCCCAATGTCCAATTTGTAAGGTATGTTCAATTCACATTTATTTCCGAAGTGTACTAATCAAATGGAAACTAACCAGCGAATAACAACCCTAGTAATTAATTGCGCTTAGTAAATAAGCAAACAAAAAATGTAAAATATATTCTTAATATCCATGATGTTGTCATTTACCTTCATATACATAATTTTATATAATTAAACAATAACTCAAAGGCTGAAGAGTATGTAGATAAAATTAATGGAGCTTATATTGTTATTGTTGTCAGTTTTTTGTGACCTCGTTATTCTTTTAATTTTCAGAGTCCGATCGAACATCCTGTACTGATGAAAGAATTAGAACCAATTAGAGAATTGATGGAAGACGTGAAACGTAAAGCGCTGATGCGTCTGGAATACGAAGGTTTGGATAAAGGGCGTCCCGATCCTGCGTCCTATGCAATGGACAGATACGCTTATTACGTTTGCTTCAAGTGCAAAAAGGTATTAATTTATTCTTGTCAATTTTAGTTTTTAAGATTCGACCGTTGGTCCATTATATAGTACCCGGAATTTTAATTTTAAGATTGTAAATTTAACTGTTATGCCAAACATAAAAAGCTTGGTGGATCCCCACAAATGACTCCATAGACCCAATTCGGTTTTAAAATACGGTCGTAAAATATTAACTAATTTGTTGTTTGCTATCATGCAGCAATTTGTAATATCGTTCGGTTTCTGTACATTTGAGTCTTGCCCAACTTGATACATCCACCGCACTAAATCCTTCTCTAATCATCATTCATGACGGCAGTCGAATTTACAGCTTCCTCTCTCAAGTCGGAAAGATTGTAAATTTAACTGTTATGCCAAACATAAAAAGCTTGGTGGATCCCCACAAATGACTCCATAGACCCAATTCGGTTTTAAAATACGGTCGTAAAATATTAACTAATTTGTTGTTTGCTATCATGCAGCAATTTGTAATATCGTTCGGTTTCTGTACATTTGAGTCTTGCCCAACTTGATACACCCACCGCACTAAATCCCTCTCTAATCATCATTCATGACGGCAGTCAATTTAAGCTAAAAAGCCTCTCCAAGTCGGAATTAGATTGTAAATTTGTAATTCGTAACTGTTACTGTTAAACATGCCAAACAAAAGCTTGGTGGATCCCCACAAATGACTCAAGACCCAATCGGTTTTAAAATACGGTCGAAATAAAATATTAACTAATTTGTTGTTTGCTATAAGCAGCATTTGTAATATCGTTCGGTTTCTGTACATTTGAGTCTTGCCCAACTTGATACATCCACCGCACTAAATCCCTCTCTAATCATCATTCGTGACGGCAGTCGAATTTACAGCTTCCTCTCTCAAGTCGGAAAGATTGTAAATTTAACTGTTATGCCAAACATAAAAAGCTTGGTGGATCCCCACAAATGACTCCATAGACCCAATTCGGTTTTAAAATACGGTCGTAAAATATTAACTAATTTGTTGTTTGCTATCATGCAGCAATTTGTAATATCGTTCGGTTTCTGTACATTTGAGTCTTGCCCAACTTGATACATCCACCGCACTAAATCCCTCTCTAATCATCATTCGTGACGGCAGTCGATTTACAGCTCTCTCAAGTCGGAAAGATTGTAAATTTAACTGTTATGCCAAACATAAAAAGCTTGGTGGATCCCCACAAATGACTCCATAGACCCAATTCGGTTTTAAAATACGGTCGTAAAATATTAACTAATTTGTTGTTTGCTATCATGCAGCAATTTGTAATATCGTTCGGTTTCTGTACATTTGAGTCTTGCCCAACTTGATACACCCACCGCACTAAATCCCTCTCTAATCATCATTCATGACGGCAGTCGAATTTACAGCTTCCTCTCTCAAGTCGGAAAGATTGTAAATTTAACTGTTATGCCAAACATAAAAAGCTTGGTGGATCCCCACAAATGACTCCATAGACCCAATTCGGTTTTATCAAAATACGGTCGTAAAATATTAACTAAAACATTTGTTGTTTGCGGTCGTCATATTAACTAATTTGCAGCAATTGTTTGCTAATAATCGCGGTTTCTGTACATTTGAGTCTTGCCCAACTTGATACACCCACCGCACTAAATCCCTCTCTAATCATCATTCATGACGGCAGTCGAATTTACAGCTTCCTCTCTCAAGTCGGAAAGATTGTAAATTTAACTGTTATGCCAAACATAAAAAGCTTGGTGGATCCCCACAAATGACTCCATAGACCCAATTCGGTTTTAAAATACGGTCGTAAAATATTAACTAATTTGTTGTTTGCTATCATGCAGCAATTTGTAATATCGTTCGGTTTCTGTACATTTGAGTCTTGCCCAACTTGATACATCCACCGCACTAAATCCCTCTCTAATCATCATTCATGACGGCAGTCGAATTTACAGCTTCCTCTCTCAAGTCGGAAAGATTGTAAATTTAACTGTTATGCCAAACATAAAAAGCTTGGTGGATCCCCACAAATGACTCCATAGACCCAATTCGGTTTTAAAATACGGTCGTAAAATATTAACTAATTTGTTGTTTGCTATCGGGCAGCAATTTGTAATATCGTTCGGTTTCTGTACATTTGAGTCTTGCCCAACTTGATACATCATTCGTGACGGCAGTCGAATTTACAGCTTCCTCTCTCAAGTCGGAGGAGAGGGATGGACACGCAGAAATATATTTGTTGTTTTAGGCTTATTACGGTGGTGAGGCGAGGTGCGATGCCGAATTGGGTAGCGGCGATTTTGACCCTGCGGAGCTGGTGTGCGGCGCGTGCAGCGACGTGTCGCGCGCCCAGATGTGCCCCAAGCACGGCACCGACTTCCTCGAGTACAAGTGCCGCTACTGCTGTTCCGTCGCCGTATTCTTCTGTTTCGGAACTACGCATTTCTGCAACGCCTGCCACGACGACTTCCAGCGCGTAACAAACATACCCAAGAACGAGCTGCCAGCCTGCCCCGCCGGTATGTACATCCCGTTCCTAATCTTCTGCCCGGTTCCAATCGTACAGCTGAATAGATATAGCGTGCTACGAAAACGCGGGAATATATGTACCGCCGAAAGTAATTTACAAACCGAAATACTTTACATATTAGTATGATTCTACCTGTTACTCTCAGAGTGTTTAGATTAAGTTATGCAAGCTGGGTCTAAAATATACTTAGCTCATTATACCGTAGATTTCGTGTGTCTCTCTCTCTCCTCCGCAAAAGACCGAACCAGCGAGAAGAAGCAGAAACACACGAAATCTACGGTATTCCAACCCCTCACAGGCCGTAGAACAGGTATTCTAAAGTAGCTCGTTATGTTCCCAGAAAAAACGAAATGTTAATCTCGAATCGTGTTTTCAGTGATTTTCTGTAGTAAGTAGCTTTCAGCTTTTGCCTTTTCCCATGCACGGAATGCATATACGGCTGATTGAAGGTATATCTGCTGTTGCGCAAGCTCTTAATTGTGACAACGCAGTATTTCTCTCTTGTAGTCAGTTGTAAACACATCTCTGTATCGATTACTTGAGATGTCTGATGACGAACGTTTAAAATGTGAAAGTAGAATGTGTATATTGTTTATGCAGGGCCGAAAGCAAAGCAGTTGGAAGGTGACGAATGTCCATTACACGTTAAACATCCACCTACAGGTGAAGAATTTGCACTCGGCTGTGGCGTCTGTCGCAACGCTCACACTTTCTGAACTTCATTTATCGTATAATCTCTCCAGTAAGCTTTCAAATATATAATTCGTATAACAATTAAATATAGATCTTACTCGCATATAGATCTGAATTAAAAATAGATCTTATATAGATATATTATGAGCATTAAATGTAATCAGCTGAAGGAAAGTATTCCAATATGGCATTTGTATTAAATCTCAAAGTACATTGAATCTTGAATATATTTACCCTCATGTCATTTTGCCTATTACAGTAATAATATTTATGATATAATTAGTCTTACGGCGTAATAAGAATTTATTTTAATTTATTTTTTATTATTCATTTTAATTATTTGTATCGAATCTAGTTATAGTATGTGTATTCATTGTCAATCCCTGGTTTGACACACTTGGAAATTTATTGAAATAATAAATGTTTGGTTATGAGCGAACTATGGCAAAAATCACAATCTTGACACTGTTTTTGACGCTATGTTTCACTCATAATTTGTGTAATTTATATTATATGTGTGCGAATGTACTTTTACTTTGAATTTATGAAGCAGATAAAATAAATTATTAAATGTCTGTATTTTTTGTATTTCTTGAGCTCCCTGTAATTTGGGTCACATCATACAACTTATGCTGTTTATATCCAGAACACATCTGTAACTCATAATAAAATTTTAATGGTCAATGAACGGAGGTATTCCCTTTAATTTTGTTTTAATTATAAATAACAAGGAAAAACATGTAGTATAGATTGAGTTTATACATGTCTAAGAAGTTAAACAAACAATATATATGTTCATTACAAAGGAAATCTTAGGGTTAAGGTAAGTAGAAAATTATATCCTATAGTACAATAAAATCCTTCTTATTCACAATAAATCTTGCTTCCCTAACCAAAATAAGTGGCAATAAATAGAGATTGCTTTTATTCATAATTGTAAAATTAATCACTCAAAAATTGCGATAGGGGATTCAGAAATGATCTTTTAAATATATATATATTAAATATTTAAAAATCGCTGATATTTGTTGAATTTCCTTGCTGAAACGGAACAGCCAGCGCCATCTAACGGTGAAACATCGAACCTCAAATTTCCGACTTAAGGGTCGCCAGCGCTATCTAGCGGTGAAACGTCGAACCTCAATTTTCGCCTTAAGTGTCGCCAACGCCATCTAGCGGTGAAACGTCGAACCTCAATTTCTGATTAAAGGGTCGCTAGCGCCATCTATTAGCCGGAGGCTGAACTAATTTTCCCGACATATCGGCAGGATTTCGGCCAAAATCGTATTTTTGTATCAGGAGAACATGGGGCCATAGGAGGTAGACGATTTGGTTCCTGATACATCGGGAAATTAGTTCAGCCTCCGGCTAATAGATGGCGTGGGCTGTACCATTCCCCAAACGTACCCCAAGTATCAGGATCGTCTACCTCCTGTGGCGCCTTGTTCTCCTGATACAAAAATTCGTTTTTAGCCCGATGTTGCTAGATTTTACGCGTATGATCATTCGGAAAAAGTCGTTCAGAAATTTATTGCGCCTTCTTCTCAGTAATTATTGGTTATGAGAAATTAATATAACTAACAAAAAATATAATATGGTAAAATATAGTGATATATACGTTTTGTTTCAACATATTTTATTCTTTATATTTCCATATATAATTTCTTGAAGAAATATATTTTTTTATGAAGAATTATTATTAATTAATTTCTAATCAATGAATAATACAAATAAAATTCAACAAAATAATACATAATAAGACATTTAAAACTACCATTACTATATAAACTAAAAAAATACACTGGTTTGTTTATTTATGAATTCAACTGTTCTAGGTCTTATATTATCCGAATTTTCTTACACTTAAATTATTAAGGCATGATTTCTGGCGTTACCCTTTTATTAAGAAGTCGCACTTCGACAGTTTCATTGTGATACTAGAGCCAATTAATATATTAACAAAATTAGAGAGCAATGCCGGGTTTATTTATTGGATATGTCTATATAACGCAGCGCATACGACATTCTCTCCTGTTCACATGATGACACAGTCCCCATTTAATATACAAACAAAATTAGAGAGCATAGCCGGGTTTATTTATTGGATATGTCTATATAACGTAGCGCAAACGACATTCTCCTGTTCACATGATGACACAGTCCCCATTTAATGTATGAACAAAATTAGAGAGCAAAACCGAGATAAAGGCATCAAACAGGATGAAAAGGTCCTCTACAAAATCTGACAATAAATTATTATATTTATTATATATTATACCACTGGTTGAGCTTTGTACTATGGTAATTATTTATCGGATATGTCTATTTAACACATACAGCTCTCCGTCCCGTTGACACGATGACGCATTTACCATTTAATTTATGAACATAATTAGAGAGCGATGCGGGACTTAATTTCGGCAGTGAACGGGGCGAAAAGGTTTTTTACAAAAAACCTGAGTCTAAATTATTTTCACGCAGACCACTGGTCGAGAGCTTTGCCTTACAGTAATTATTTATCGGGTACGTCCATTTAACGTCTCTGTCCCGCTCACATGATTACGCAGTCGCCGCAGTCTCCACAGCCGCAGTCTCCACAGCCGCAGTCACCACAGTCACAGTCACAGTCACAGTCACAACAGTTACAGTCAGAGTCACAGTCTCCACAGTCGGAGTCATTGTGACGGGTGTCGTGGTGGCAGCAGCAGTAACAGCGGAAGCAGTTGCAGATGGGCTCGTCGTCGCCGATGTAGCAGAAGGTGAGGGGGCAGGAGGTATCGCCGGTGGCCACTCTACGACGCGGCTGTTCGGTGGTCATCGACCGGGCCAAGTTCGACTCTTCCATCCTTTTCCTCTTCTCCTCCTCCTCCTGCTCCTGCTGCTGCTCCTCCTCCGCCCTCCTCCTCATCGACTCACTGTCCAGCAGCGCCATCAGGCTCGTGTCACCGCTCCATCTCGAGCCCGTCCCCTTGAAAGTCAACAATGGCCCATTACTACTGTCTCGCATCTCCGAAACAAGGCTCCGAATATAAGGATATTATTTGAATCTGAAGCGCACTTCGTAAACGGACCGTCTCCTAAGCATCAGACATACAAAGCACAACAGTCAGATAGACTATATAAACTATATATTATCTGAAATTAAAATAATTAATTTAGAATACCTGTTTTGTGGTCTGCGAATGGGTTGGAATACCGTAGATTTCGTGTGTTTCTGTCTCCTCCCACCGGTTTGGTCTTTTGCTAGACTGGCTTCGGCCGCTCGCCATCATCTTCAGTAGCGGTGTTAGTCACTTTGGATGTTTTTCGGGCATCCTAGCTGCACTGTCACTGTCACTTGTACTGTCCGAGACAGTAGAACACCGCTACTGAAGACGGGGTGCGGTCGAAACCGGTCTACCAAACGACCGAACTGGCGAAAGGAGACAGAAACACACGAAATCTACGGTAAAATAATTAATTATTCGTCTCGTCCTTTTTTAACAATCCCATCGTTTCCACTCAATTACAAGGCATAGTTTATACTTTAAGCTCATTTTACGATCATCATATTTTCGTGCTTAGGTTTTACTATTTTTATTATTTTATAGGACGCATATTTGTACAAAAAAATGAAGCAAACGAATTCATGATTAAAATATTTGCTTAGTTAAACAAGTTTACACTAAACAAAGATCTAAACATCACCCTAATATGTCACATTTTTTTGTGTATGCTAGATTGGCTCATTTTAACTGGAATGGAATGTAGTTATTTAACGATAGTATTCGCAAAAAAATTCTGGAATTTAAATTCTCTTCTATTTTACCCGTTTCAACTCAACGGGAGGGTGAACGAATATATGTTTTTTCCGATTGCCGGGCTTAAAACACCGGTCGAGAACACAGAGCCCGGCAGGCGCATACCACCGGGGCCGCAGAGGTTTTTCTATATATAGAAATTTACGCGAATAAAACTTCAATCGCAGGCGTCTCCCGCAGATCCGCAGTCGACATCGACTAGTGGGCCAATGTCCGCATCTGCAGAGGCGTCTATTCCGCAGTCGGGGCCCGGGTCGACGTCGACCCCGCTCACCGCGGACCAGCAGGAGGCGCAGCAGTCATCGTCCGCTCCGGCAGACTGCCGAGGCCCCGAGCTCCACCACTGGTCCTCAGGACAACTGTCCCCCACCCTGGGCTGTCTCTCCACCGGCTTCTTCTCCTCAACTTCTTCCCTCCTCCTCCTCGCCGCCGATACCCCCTGCAATACCGGCAAACATTATCGACGCAAGTCTGCCAGACGAGACGCTGGTCCTTCTTGTCGCTTCTTGTTCGTCCCGCTCGGAGGAGTCCACGAAGAGGACCTCGCGAAGAAACGGGAAGGAAACATTCCACGCACGGGCGGGCAACCTACGAATTCCGCTCGCGCAGAACAGGACGAATCGGATCACCTGATGAAGCCGTAAAGGACCTCGTTCCGTGAACCTGAGACGCTATTACGGGAGCACTTTACAGCGTTTTTTCCTACAATTTAACGAAGATAACAAATATTATTCTGGACTATCTTGTGATGTACACAAGTGTCGGCCACACTTCGCCAGTCGTCCGTGTAGAGAACATAAGCGGGAATATATTAGGCGTCACGAAATATTTGTGCATACAAATGCAGATCTTCCGGTATGCGCGTATTAAACATTTCTATATTATCTACCATTTTCTATGTACGTATATTATATATTTAAAGGAAAATAAAGCATTTGTAATTTGAGCGCAGACCGAAGGTGGCACGAGTGTGGCCGATAGGATGAATTTTCGACGGCGAGCAGCTTCTAAGGTAAGGAAGTTACCTCGGGGAAAATTTCCGAACATTTACGCAAAACGCCTTAAGAAAATAACCGGGCGTTTATTAGAATAAAAGCGATACACAGGTATTTTTTTCCTTCGACGTTATCTACAAAAGAAAAACTATTTACAAGTCAATATATAATAAAGATATTTAATGTGAGGAGAGGCGGCGTGTCACATTATGGTACAAGTTTCGCAGCAGCAGATGATGCCGTTGGCGCAACAATTGTCGCAGTCGGATTGCCGATTGGCGGGATCGTTCCACTGGAAATGATCCATGTCCTGTCCAGGAGCAGAGTCGGCCAGCTCTGCAGAGTGGCCGCCGGCGAGAACGTCTAGGAGGGCGTCGTTTCCGACGCAGCCCGAATCGACGTCGTCGCCGGTGGGGCGGTCGCCGCCCTCCGACAGACCGCCTCCTCGATCGTCGTCGCCGCCTCGCGGGTTATCCTCTTTCGCCGAGTGCGAGCCGAACGAGATCGGGGTCTGCAAATTGCAATTTTTCCGGCTTTTGGACTTTCTCCGATCTTCTCAATTCCCTTTCCACTGCCACTACTACTCTACTACTACTAACTGCTAGAAGCGGTAAGAGTTACGAGTACGGCCGTTACCGTAACGGTGCGGTTGGTTTTAGGCATGCAGAGCACGTGTCGCCAGAAGGGAATTGTTAGAAGGAAAAATTATGGACGATCCTTCCCCCTGATTAACGCATCAGTCGTGTGACTCAAGTTCAACAGCCTTCGAAACAACGTCGACTGCAACGGTCGCGAATTCCCAATGCGAGTTCCGGGTACGCCGTCTGTTTGGTGGGACTATCGGCGTGAGTACAGGGTCGTAGCAATCCGGCCATGACGTCAGTTATATATCGGAGCTGTTGCCGGACGCATAACTCTAGTCGTTATAGTCCTTTAAAGAAGACTTTCGACAAGACGGAAAATCGCGGATTAATAAGGCCGATATAATAGGACCGATGTTTTAACACTGCTACTACTTCGTGGAACTGGGACTAGAATGCCGAAGAACAGGGCCCAAGAACAATTGGCACTGAAATAACTCTGGTTGGTAATTCTGAAAGTCCTAAACTTTCTTACTTCGCTCGGGAATTCGAAATTTCGTATTTCAGTCACCGCCAATGAAATGTCAAAATAAACTGTTGCTACGAACCATTATTGTTAGGCTTAATTATAAAGCCATAATACGGGGGGGGGGAGAGAGTAACAGTGTTGTGACAGGAGAAACTGAGCGATTTTACAGTGTTACTATCGGGACTATCGTGGGAGACAGGACATTTATCCGTAAGCATTTGTCAGCAACGCGAGTACTCTTAAACATAGTGATGAAAATGCCAAACTTCGGTTTTGAACTTGAGGTTTCATTTATTAAGACCCGGATTCCCAGCGATTTGTGGACAATTTTACTCGGGAATCTTTTTAAAAAAAATCAGCTCTTTACGGAAATATAGTACGCTAAAACTAGAGAAACGCGCTTCCTCTAAAAGAGAAAAATAACAAGTAGTTGGATAAGTGTTATCCGTCCGATATAAGCTGATACGGCGGACCTCGTTACGAACGGCGTATTTTTTTTATTCTAATTGTTCTTAAAACTCAGATCTTTCGAGTCGCCATTTCCCTTCAATCACCGAGTCGGAATGTTCCGGAAATTAATTTTAATTATTAAAATTAAATGGCCCAAATTTGTGCAATCCTAAAGCCGGGACCTGAAAATTTGGCCGTGGGCGGAAAGATTGGAACGAAATAAAAAAGAGGAAACAACGAAAAGTATCTAGTTTGGAATAACGTAGTTTTTTCGATCTTCTGTCTCCTGTCGCTGGTTCGGTCTATTTCTAGACCGGTTTCAGTGGCTCTCTTTTTGTCAGTGGGACTCTGGCATATCGGTTGCTTGTGTACATGGAGCAGTGTGTACATGTTCTGCCGTCGTTTCGGCGTTTGGGAATGTTGTTTTTTTCTATTGGTACGAAAACACTAAAACAAGGACGGGAGAACATATATAGATATACAGGACAAGCGAAAACAGACTGCACTTGTACTGCGGCCACCATTGGTCATCATCAGTACCGGCAGGCGCGGCTACTGAAGACAGAATATCGAAGAAACTAGATGGGTTTCTGTTTGAGGTTCGGCGAGTTGTCGCTTCGGCCCTCGACCAGTTGGAAATGTAAGCTGTGCTTAACGATAGCGTTAGTGGCGCTGTGCAGTGACAAGGCAGTGACATTGTTACTTACCTCGTGGTTGTCTGTAAGCGTTGAAGACCAGCCGTGGCCCGCTGAACTATCGTCGTTGTGGTGGCTCTCTGAGCTCGGGCTGAAGGTGCTTTCGGAAAAACCACCGCCGAACGAGGAGTCTCCGCCGCCTCCGTAATCGTCGCCCATTTTATCCTTTAATTCTTATTGTACTTTATAAAGAGTAAACTGGCTCGAACCTGAAAAAAATAAGCGAACGGTACTTCAATGTCAATTCTACGGCAAATGAGAATTGGAAATATCCTCGGGTTATTACTAAACGGGATATCAATATTAACCCAAGCTAAAGCACTCACAATTCACGGAGCAATATTGAAACAGACAAAATATAGTACCCGAGAAATATTCTGCCGAGCATGTTTACCCTTTCTATACGAAAAGGTTTTTGGAAGATGGCGTTCAGAAAATAAATTACTGGGTCAGAGATCCCAGCCGAAAGGAATTACAAGGCCCGCAACCTTTTGCCGGCTCATACATTGTGTGTGTGTGTGTGTGTGTGTGTGTGTGTGTGTGTCTAAAAGCGACATGCTTAATATTGACCTCGATGTGCTAAATTTTCAAGGTAGGACGCGTTCCTACGTGAAAGCCGGGCAACGTGGGAAGTGGCTCCAATTGGCTATATTGGCTGTATTGGCTGATTGGACCTCTCTAAGGGCTGCGGGTTCGTTCCACCGTCAGTTTAACAGACCCGAAGGGATTTAATACCGTCAAAATATATACGCGATATTATTTCTAGGGGGCTTGGCATATATAAGACCAGTTGGGATCTCTCGCTGCCGGTATAGAACCACGGGGCTCTGCTAATATCGCTCGAAACCGAGGGTTCTAATCGAAAGTCGATTAATGCTCCGAACCGTCCCTAATTCTCCATACATTGTTTACTATGATCACTATGGTGTCAGCGAGAATACATTTTAGCAACAATTTATGTTACTGGCTATTGGCACGGGAGCGCGTTTTTGGGCTTCCTCTGAATCCCTCTCTGAAGCAGTGTTTTAAAAGGAAGGGCTTTATACTTTTTAATTGTATTCCGTGTTTTTCAACTGAAAATACGTCAGTAGGAAAACAGAACTTGTGAGCAGACCTTGCTCAGAATTTATTTTTGGAACTGCACTTTAGATGGGAGAATGAAAACAGCGCCAGCATATAAAAATCCTCCAGTTGGGAATACTTGGCGCGCGGGGTGATGGACTCGAAGGTAAGTCCAAATAAAATGAATATGTTAGAACGACTCTGCGGATTATACTACGTATCATCGCGTAGCTATGCTCATAGTGATCTGCGGTCATGATACCCTCCTGGGGCCCGGGAAGGGGAGACTTCACTTTATCAGGACGACACGCCTAACGCCTAACGCCTAACGCCTCACCATGAATTATTTACAAAGCGCCAACCAGCGAAACCAAACATTTACACGGCCCTAATATGGTGTAACGATAACAAACATCGTACTGTAACTATAGTGCTGTCGACAGGAAAATGTTTCTAACAAAATAAATAAGTCCTATCGGGAAAATTTTATCTCCAGACTGTTCGATACCATGGTATCGTCTTAATATTAACCCGTTTAACCCCGCTACACTTTGAAAGGTGTTTCATTTTCAAACCACACCCATAAACACAACAATAAATAAATATAAGAATGTAAGTAATGGTCAAACTTACCTTTAGGGATGAAGGGCTGGGGTGCGCCGCACTCTGAAAACAGAATTCACAACACTCTTCCTTCCAACAGTCAAACAACTAACTGGCTACAGCTGGGCAAAAAGAGCGTGCGAAGCTTCGGATAAGGCAAAAAATAAACCACTGATAGTGGGTTGTTGAATAGAAGGCTCTATTCCCCGGCTGGTGCCGAGAATCTCAGTGGTACGAGGCCGGCATCTGATTCACTTGGCTTTTCCCAAGGTCGACGTCACTACAGATTTCTCCTACCACTCCTACCGTTTTGCGCTAGGGGGACTGACACACTTTTCATTTTCAAACTTATTTCCTCCTCCCATTCTGCGTATTGCTCCTCCCTTTTCCTCCTTACAAATACACAGTAACCCATAGTCCGTTTCAGCCACAACACAGGCCTATTACTTTTGCATTTCTGCCAACATTAAATTTGTTCAATAAAACGTTGATTCTAACATTTAGGATCCCAATTATAATCGATTGTCCTTTATAACTGGCCACTAACATGACTATTACAGTTGGACAGCAAAAATGACGCAGAATATATTTTGTACAATATTAATAATAGGCCCTTATTTTGTTGTTAAAATTTAGTTACTGCCTATATTTCGATAAAATTCTAGCAAGGAATTTTCATATATTTGTTGTTATTCTAAAAAAATAGTACAATATTTTATGTATATGCAAAGAATTGGTTAAAACTCTGTGCAACGCTAATTAATTTTTAATAAAAATGATTATTTTGCGCCGTATGAAATATTCACATCCCAACCTTAAACATTACTTAAATGTGCAAAATAATCATAATTTTCAAAGAATTACTTCCTATTATAATTTTCACAGTACCTTATTATACCATTTTAAGATTATATAAGAAGGTATAATACCAAAAATGGAGTTAGTATAAAAAATTGTGTCTTAAAGAAAAACGTGTGTATAGCATATTTAATTCACTTTGTAATTAATATATTTGTCAAATTAGAGTTTGTTTTGATCTTAATAAGTATCCCTGATCTCATTTGTTAATAAGTAAATCATTTATCAGTTCATGAAAATATTACAGCTGTATGTAAAACCCACCAATATTTTCGGTAGTTTACTGAAATACTTTTTGAATTTGTATATAACATTATAATTCATATTATTGCATCAAAATTAGTTTTAATTGCGCAAAGTATATAATCATTGAAAACAATTGTTTAAAAGATTTGTTAATTCAGAGTCTCTTTAATCATTAGTACAATGGTTGGGAGCTGTTTAAAGCAATTATAACCTCTAACAAATCTAAATATACATATGCGAATATTATTAATGAAATCGAATACTAAATAATAAATTAGTTAATAGTAAATAATAAATTAGTTAATAGCAAATAATAAATTTTGTTTTACCGGGGGAATAATGTTAATACTAGTTGGGAAGAAACAAAATGCGCCTCTTGAAACAGTGGCCATGTTGTAGTTTGAATGATCGCCGCAAGGTGAAGTCAAAGCCTGCTTGATATTGCCGTCATCTAGCGGCGGACTATTTAAATCCATTCCCTATGGCGCATTATTTAAATATTACAAATTAGAAATTAAAGGTACAGTTTTTTGCATTAATAAAAGTCATAAATATAATAATTATAAAATAATATCAAATACAAAAAATTAAGAGAGGTTTTTGTGTACTGTTAATTTGTTATGAATATTTAAAAATTAATTTAAAAAATGAATTAAGAAATTTAATTTATCAAGTCCTTTGGTCTTGGAGTCGACTTTATTCATTTTGGTGGTGTGTGTATATATTTATATTACTAGCTGAAATGCCCATTCATTGAAACTACAGCATGGTTGCTGTTTGAAAAGATATATTTTATTTTTTGTATAATTATATATTATGGATTATGTCGTGTAAATAGGAATTTTGCTTCAAACCTTATATTTATCCAACACCAATAGCAATCATTAAGTAATATATTGAGGTACTTACATATTGTTTGGCTGCCAATGATTCATCCCTGCATAATCAACGGAATAATGGGAACAGAAAATTAATAAAATTGTTCAACAGCAATGATCAAATCTCACTAGCAAAAGTTCACTATGTTTTATTAATAAATTAAACTGTAGTCATCTACAACTGTATTTCCAAGTCGATTTTAGTAATTTTCAACTATAATATTTATCACATACATTTGATCATCATTTTCATTAAAATATTTACGTATAAGATGTTCACGGGTATTTGCATAGTTCTTATCCTCTTATCTAAGATAATATTCACCTGAAACTGACAGGGTGTTTAGATCTCTTCACTAAAATGAGCCATGATAAACAAAATTACCTGAAAATATAACTTATTAAATGTACAACTTGAGTTGATACATAAGTACTTTTTATTCCATTCTAGAATTGCAAATAGTAAATAGATCAAATGAAAATGGAATGTATATGTAATTTTTTATTAATAGATATCACTATTTTAATTTTCATGGAAATGAAAAATCAATTGATGTATACTTTAAAAAAATGTCAATACATTTTTTGACAAGTTTAATATCGTTATTAAAATAGATATGGTTTTTAAAAATCTCTGAACTTGTTCACTTTACCTGAAACTAGGCAGCTCATGACATATATCTTTCTATCATTCTTAAATTATTTATTCAATTGGACTAGTCATTGAATATTAGATATTGTTAATAATAAATGCACAAATATTTTTCCTTCATCTGTTTTTATTTTCTTCAATGACCCTGAAAATAAATTAAACTGTATGCAGGTGCAAACAATATACAATATTAATAATATACCTTCCATAAATTAAAGCCAGTATAATTTTTTACAACCTAATAATATGTATATTTATTATACTATTATTATTAATTATTGATTGTTGATATTTTGAACATAAAGCTAATGGAATAATGGGCAAATACCAAATCATATTCAGATTTGGTACTATTTATGTATTTGCGTACTACAACTAATTTTATCACACCAAACAGGTTATAAAAAATAATTTACATTAACTTTTGTTTCGAGAAGATTTATTTTTAAAAATAACAATCATTGGACAATTATCAGTCTTAAAAACAGTCAGCAACAGGCAACACCAACAGGAATAATGGCTTACGAACGCACTTTGTAGAATGGTAAAGACATTCAAGCACAATTTGTTGTGGCAGTGCAACTTCTGGACACTATTTTAATGATTTTTCACACAGCTGTAGTCTTTAACACGTGCAATCGGGTTTACTATGTTTATTATGAGAGATAAGAGAACTAAAAAGCTGTTATCTCTTGCTACTTATTTTAGATAGTCGAATAATTATTTGTTTTTCATTATTTAATGAGTGAAAATACGAGGAGTGTATGAATCTCAATTTAATTTAATGTTGGGCCACATTAATACAATAATTATTAAATTATCGATTAATTTAAAATTAAACAATTAATAGTAAGTAACTGTGCCTATAACATGTCCCCCTAGAATTTACATATTATTGCATGCTAGTAAATTTCCGATTTCTTATAATTTCCATATATATATATATATATATATATATATATATATATGCAGAATTGTAAACGCAATATAAAAACATATTAATTAATTCAAATTGAATAATCCAAGTGCATTACCAAATGATTTTCCCTAGAAGAGGGAGTGGGCCTGAAAAGTCGGTTTCTTTTCACTTTTTCCTCAGTAAGTATTTCTTCTGGATTTTTTTGGGTTTCAAATTTATTTTGTAGCATGTTTTCTTTGGCTAATTTGCTGTTTTGAGTTTGCGCACCGTCCCAACGAACTGCCAGATGTCTTCTGAGAGCAGTTGGGGCACTTCGAAGGCGGCGAAGTGGCCACCCTTGGGCATGTCGGTCAGCCTGATCAGGTTCGGGTAGCTGGTCTGCAGGATCGAACGGGGGACGTACAGACCCTCGTGGGGGAACCTCGCGCATCCCGTAGGCACACGAACTGGATACCTGCAAACGCCAGGATTTGCGACGTTGAGAAATTGCAAAAAATGTTGAATAAGAGAGCCAAATCCTTGATATTTCGAATTTTAGGGCAAAAGTATACTAGCTTCTGTTTCCAGTATGTTTCCATTTTATAATGGTAGATGTAAGATGCCGGGAGAAAGGAACTTTAACTGTAAACTGCCAGAGGAGAGTGGTGGCCAGGTGAGAGGGAGCTAGTTAAACGTTAAGTAACTGAAGTGCGGTATAAAGAAACTTTACCACTGACCCGACTAGCATAAAACTGGTTTAGAATGACTCACGCGTGCTAAACGTGAGAAGCCCTCCCTACAGCATATCACTTTACTCACGTTTTTGTGTTATTTATTCGATAAAAGTTTACAATTAAAATAACGGACTATTAAAATGCGAAATGCTGCAGCCATTTGGAATATCCAAACCCTCACGAGTATGGAAATACTCGTGCGTTTTTCTCGCTTCAAGTTGTCTCAGAATCAAAAACGGATGGTGAGCACAACTTACTGATCCAAACATGTCGAACATAACATATTGAACACATCATTCTGAACTGTGCTCAGAAGCAGGCGTAGAACAATAAAATTAGATAATAATTGCTAGCGCTCACTTGTTCATAAACATGTAGGCAGAGTTAAATGTCTCGGCGTAGAGTCTCATGGCTGTCGTCATCGAGGATGTGGCCCAGTAGATCATGATGTTGTCCAAGAGGTGGACCTTATTCCAGTTGTCTAGCCCGCCGTCCGTCCTCGTCCTCCAGGCGGGGTCGCTCAGAGTGGAGAACTTCTCGAGTATGTAGGCCGCCAAACCGGCTGGCGAATCGCTCAGGCCGACACCTCAAAACCGAAATCCGCTTTTCAGCCAATTTTTCACAATTAAATAATAAACGCTGGTGAATTTTCGTCATGAGAGCAAACCGTTCACAAATGCCACCCAGAAAAGAGAATGAATTAAAAACAAATTTTGCATCCCTCCTCACTTTGTGTAAGAACAAGTTTCTGTAATATTATATTTTTTTTGTCCATAAAATATATCCAGTTGAATTGTAACAATTTGCGAGGTGTTGGAATACCGTAGATTACGTGTGTTTCTGTCTCCTCTCGCCGGTTTGCCCTTTTGCTAGACCGGTTTCGGCCGCTCGCCATCTTCAGTAGCGGTGTTAGTCACTTCGGCACTTTGGATATTTTTCGGGCGTCCTCACTGTACTGTCCGGGATGAACCTCTCATAGAGAAAACCTTAGTCCTCTCGTCCGAAACAAAATTTGTTCTTTGTTCTACGGGCGCCGGAGAAGAGAGGGATTCAAGTGACAGTGACGGTGCAGTGAGGATGCCCAAAAAACATCCGAAGTGCCAAAGTGACTAACACCGCTACTGAAGATGGCGAGCAACCGAAACCGGTCTACCAAAAGACCAAACCAACGAGGGGAGACAGAAACTTTTTGTCGCCTTACCTATGCTAAGTTCTCTAAATACCTTATAACTTACAAGAAATATATACGTAACGTATATACACGTTTTTAAAAAGGTTGTTAATAGTCCGTGGAGGGGGTAATATTTTACTAGAATGTATTTAAAGTAATTTTCATTTAGCATCAGTCAAATTTTATCCAACACTTAAAGTTGACATTTTCCTAAGATTTGGGGGGGAAGTTAAAGCGCACCCACCTACTGTATCGGGCTTGGTCGACTGTATATGGAGATAGCCAGTTTCTTCGAGTATGAAGGAGGGTTGCTCACTCAAGCGGCCCTCGTACCCCTCTTCGGCGAACAGCCAGGGCATCATGTGGGCGATAAAGAACTTGAACTGTTCGGCGCGCGTCGACAGAGCTGCGCACATGTTCGAATGGTAGGCTAACACACTGAAATTAAAAAAATCGGTAAAACAAGTCAGAACCTGTAGAATGTTGGACTCCCGTCTGGGACATCCCGTGCGGGTATGTGAAGTAGGTTGTTCGAAATTAAACCTCCGCGGCCGACTGTAGTGTATCTTATACCAGCGTTTTTCATATTTGTTAATTGTAGTATTAAAGCAAAATGTTAGTGAACCGGGGAGCTTACACATTTATTTGTTCTAAGGGCTTACGTTTCAGGATAGAAAACTGAGAGTGCCTGTCCTATGGCCGAACCCCAGTCACCTCCCTGGATGTAGAACTTGTCGTAGCCGAGCCTGTTCATCAACTTCTTCATGACGATGGCTATCTGGCCGGCGCCCATTCCCGGCTTGGCCGCCCCCTCGGAGAACGCGTAGCCCGGCAACGAGGGCGCTATCACCTCGAACACGAACTTCTCCTCGCTCCTGGGTGTCGTCAGCATGGGGATCATATCGTAGAACTCCCTTACGGAGCCCGGCCAACCGTGAAGCAACAGCAGCGGAACTACCTCCACGTCTGCAAATGAATGTTATGGCCATTATACAGGAGCTATGAAGAGTGTTCTATATTTTTAAAGAAACACATACGCGATTAATAATTCCTATCTGTAACTAAGCTAACTGAATATAACTACAACAAGAGCTGACAATAAAGTAATTGTGGCTAGAGGAAACGTTAACGAGTAATTAAATTATATTTAACGAATTGGACTAAATCATTGGACATCCAAAATTCTATTTCCGTTGTCACCTAAATTCCCCTCGGGTTTTAAAGATTCTACTGATAAATCTAGGTTAAGTTAAGGGACATTCTTACTTTTGGTTTTTGATGGGTCGGGTTTAACGTGCATATAGTGGATGTCGAGGCCTGAAATCTGCGTCTTGTAGTGGGGGTACTGGTTGAGAAAGTCCTGGCGCTCCTTGAAGTTGTATTCGGTCCTCCAGAACTTCAAAATACCCTTGAGGTAGTCGGTGTTCATGCCGTAAGTGAACCCGGCACCCTCAAGGGGCGGCGTCAGCTCCCGAGTTTTGGCCAGCCTGTCCAAAAGGTCTTTCACCAACTGCACGAAAAGGGGGAAATATCAACGGAAATGTCTCTGCCGAATCAACCGGACGGAGGGCTATTTACCCTGCGAACCGTTTTTCACCAGATGAAGATTTCCATAAGTAAAAGTACAAGGACAGAAAAACAATGGGGAGAAAGTACATTAACTTGGGGAACAATGTGAATGCGTAAGGTCGTGAGAAATATAGAAAAGGCAGTTTAAAGGTCAGGAGATACTAAGTCTCGGAACAGGAAAATAACCATTAGAAGTAAAATGAAACCACGACGGTCAAGTCAAGAGGTCTGTAGTAATTAGGTTGGTATTAGCACCAAAGGAGCGAGAGAAACGGATAATCTCAAACCACAAAGTACGCTAAGTAATGCTAGTTACGTAAAACAGTGCCCTCCAATAAACATAAAATAATTAATACGAATTTAAATGATACTATTAATAAAAATTATATGAAAGATTATCAACTGACGAGTTTATTTTAGAATTCTGTGAAAAATGAAATAAAAATGTTACTATCTTTACTGAATCAAATTGCAAATATTTGAAATATTGTTAAATGCTATAAACAGTGGGAATAAAGTTCATTATGATGGGAAATTTTAATGGGTAAGGACGTGGGGAAATATAGGAAAGACAGGAGGACCTAAGACGGATTTGGAAAAATAACAGTAAGAAGTAGATTCAAACGAGTATACGATATATATGAACTAAAATATTGTACTATTTTATTTATTTATTATTATTTATCTATTATACAAAACCCCTTCTATTGGAACTCATTCATGTGCATTCGAAACAAAGGGGACATCCCGGACTAGCAGGGGCGGGAACTCCTGCTGGTTGAGATTCTCCTTACAGTACTAGTTTGTGATAATAGAATTACACTATTTAGAATATTTTACGATTAAGTTGGAATCAGTTTCTAGAAAGTGTCGAATGTAAGCATGCCAACGCTTAAATTTTAATTGGCAATAAATTCAGTTTACCGTGTCTGTGAATTGAATTTTGAAAGGTTTAATTGCAGGGTCGTCCGGTCGGCTCTCGCCTTTGCCCCAGTATCGGTCCACGGCCTTAGGCGGGTCTTCCACTTCTTGCAATTTGTGCCAAACGTAGCCAACGCCGAGAGCGAGCACAAGGGCCGAAAGCCCCAACAGTTTCAGACAACAGCCCATCTATCCTGAGAGAGGACAACGATCAATAATTTCAGTATTATTAAGTGTCATCTTATTATTCTAAAGGTCCTTCGAACCGTCCATAATGGTCCCTGGTATGTTTCAAATCACACCAGTCACCGTGACCTCGACATACAAACAGTTGACGAACTTTTCTATAAAATTCTAAATTTCTAAATTCTTAAATTACACGTCGTATCCCTCTTGTTTGCGGCGTTCGTACGGAATGGTTTTTCCCAACGAAGAACAAATTTTGTTTCGGACGAGAGGACCAAGATATTCTCTACGAGAGGTTCCCCCCAGGCAGTACAGTCAGGATGCCCAAAAAACATCCAAAGTGCCGAAGTGACTAAAACCGCTAGTGAAGATGGCGATCAGACGAAACCGGTCTAGCAAAAGACTAAACCAGCAGGGGGCAGGAGACAGAAGTACACGAAACCTACGGTCCCTGAAATTAATTAATTTATATAAAAAAATAGACCATTTATGCGTTCGACGCCTCCAGACGAGTTGCAAGGCCTGTAATCGGGAATAAAATGGAGCGGTCTCGATTATACCGATAATTGCGTAACAAATAAAGTGATAATATCCACACATCAAATCCACGTGCCGTAATAACTATTTGTAGCTAGATTAATATTTGCCGCTCCACCAATTATTATAATCAGATCGATTGTCGTGTCAATCTTACACGATACTATGAGATCTTGGATTTTTGTCCACGGATCAATCCAGATAATGATTTATTATGGAGCGAAAAATATTGAACAAAGCAACCTGTCAGCACAGTGTGCTGTTTTTTGTTGTTGATAATTTTCTTCAGTTGTTGTCTAGGTTCGGAATTCCGAACGGTCCGCATTTGGCCAAGAGGCTTACGAGCCATATATAAAATTATATTGTAGAATCGTTTGTTTTTGAAAATTTTATTTTTGTTTGCTGCCTATACAAATATATAAAATTCGAGAAGGGTAAAAATTATTTGCCCGTTCAATTGCGGTCGGCCCTCCCACCTATCGAGGTCCCGTACTTCAATTCCGGACCGACATTCGATTACCGCGATTTCCGGCGTTTAACTTCCCCATGAAACGAATCGTTGGACCGAATCGGTTAGGCTAGTAATGTACGGATAAGAATATAATTCAAATAACAAAAACGTTGAAAAATTCAACCGACTTGACTCATTCAATTATGACATAAATATTGGATCGAATAATTAGAATTTTCGGTTAAAACTACACGTGATTTTATTTTATTGATTTTTTTGTAATGTAAGCAGGAGATATAATGGTAATTCTATTGTGTATCGATATTCACTATTCTAATATTTGCTGAATTTGGATTCTTGGAATATTTGGACAGTAAAAATGCAGACAGGATGCTCGTGCAACGCTGCTGAATAAGTCCAAATAGGTCTAGAATAAGGCCGGATCGCGAGGCCATTATCAAGCCTTTCACAATAGGAGTCATGTAAAGGAAAATCGGTTGCAATGTTGCGTTTTCCTTGTCTTTTATTTTTCATAACGACCTACACCTGAAAACATCGTTGGAAGGCATTCTTGAGGTAGACTCGCTGCGAATATTACAAACGGTTTCTTTGCCTTAAGACTGTTTTTTGTTTTACGTCACTGTCAGTAGTCCACGAGAGACGTCTTGGCCTACTGACATTTATGCAAACATTAGCATTAAGTACGCTTCTGCAGGTGCGCAGCGAGTCAGAGAAACCAAAGTTGTCAGTTAGTCCAGAACTCTATTTCTTAAATATAGTCATTATAAAACTGTCGTTTCGCGACAAAAAGCCAATAATTATGCGGACGTTTGCGTTGAAATCGGACCGCTGTCCCAATTGCTGAGTTGGCCGAGTATGGGAAATCATTGAGAACAAAATCGTTTTTCGTCATAATTAGAAGTGAATAGTTTAAACGCTCTAACGGGCAAAATACGAATTGTGCCTGCAGGAACATACGTAGGAAACCAATTAGAATTCGATAACAGAAATAGCACCTCACTTTTTGCGTCACAATGAAGTTTTAAACCTTCAGTTTACACTCGACGATTTGGTCACACAAGAAAAATACCCAGTGTTCCCCAATGGTCCTTAAAATTCATCTACACTATTCTCTTATTGAAATCAGTGCATAAAAAATCGGAGTTAGAATTTTTCCTGTTCAGGCCTCTGTTGTGTACCTCTTACTCTTAATTACCTCCTAATTTTTACCCTATTTGAAGTGTTTTAAAATTTTTTTTGTACACGATTTAAATTAAAATCGTTATCTGGTCAATATCAAAGATTAAATCATTGCCGAATAATTAAGGCGAATTAATCGGCTGGGAATATTTGGCATGCTTGATACCCAGCGGGATTGGGTTTATAATATTTAAGTCTACACAAAGCAGAACTAGGCCAAGAATCGGAAAATTACATTAGGAAAACGTAAACGAAATACACCAGAAATGGATTGAATTAATCCCTGGCCACAACCCAAAATCGCAGAAGTAAATAAACATCATTTGAAGAACACCGACGGATCTGGAGAACTTGGTAAAACAAAATTGAGCGACATATCTGCTAGACGAGAAATTATAAATTATAATTTATAATTGGATCGAATGAACATCGTGTAGTATTCGCGTAAGAATAAATATATCTTATTTTCAGGGGAATAAAATGTGGGAAAACACGATAAGATGTAACGAACGTGCGAAACAATTGGTGTAACACACAAGGTAAAAATTGAATGATTGCGCTTTATCCGACAGGTACCAATTACAAAACGCTTAATATTAGATAGACATCACAGGGACTTTAAGAAAAAACAAGAACAAATTAACATGGTCTGGCACTCACGAAGATTTATACTCGAAATCAGGGCGTTAAAGAAAGAGCCTGTAATTCATGAAAAATTAAATTTCGAAGAAAATTCCGACATCTACCAATTTAATATCTCAGAGTGAGAGACACGTACAGCGGCACAATTTACTAAATTAAAAACAAACCCATATCTCCGCAAAATCCTGCAACTACTGCATGAAAACCAACATTGGAATTGACTAAATAGATCATTTCAAATAATTAAAATGTGCGGCAATTTACCCGACAAACGAATTTTACCAGTTATGATCCCGTAGATTTTCTATCGCATTCTCTTTTGGAATGGAAATCTGAGGGAACGATACCTGAATTTTTGTCACAATAATTTCAAGTCTGTGACATGTTCTTTCTCGCATTTAAAGAAATGTGAATCTGATTGGCAGATGGGAAGTATCAATTTTTTGGCTGGAAACCACTCGTGTTTTATCCATTGCACTTCGTTTTCCTACTTAAAAGTCTTTGAGAAGTGACATTTTAATATTTTTAATTTTATAGCGACATAAATATGAAGAGAGGTTTTATAACTTAAGCAATAAGAAACACTAAATGGATATAATTTCTAAACTTGTTTCTTTTTTAAATCCTACTATTCTTTTTGTTTCTTTTATTGTAAGCTATCTTTTTGCCTGTTTTTTATCTCGTGTCAAAATACCTTTTTTTAATATATTTATATTTATATCATTTTATGTGTCTAAAGACCATATTAGGGGGCACGCCGCGATAGCACGTTAAAATAAATAAATATCATTTTGATTATAAGAACATTAATTAGGGGTCGGAATAGTTCGTCGATAAGGAATTGACCAGACCTGCTGTTAATTAGCATAAAAATATAGCATCCACTATCAGAATGTATAATTCTGATGTCTGAGAAGGAAGGAAAAAGAACTAATTTTTTTTAAATTTCCATATTTAAAAAAACCCCGAGTTGAAATTATTTAAAAGAAGGACTTTTGGAGAAAGAGCAGGACTTTGTTTATATATAGTGTCACCGTAAAAGGTAAGTTTAAAGCAGACGATCCTCAACACCAAAGTAAAGTACGCGCAGGATATCTTTCTTCAAGGTCGGAAAACAAAGTTTGACTATAACTTTAATCATTGCCTACCCTCTTAATTATAAATTACGTCCGCTAAATTTCTTCAGTGGAGACAGGGGCCGTTTAGAAAGTTGGGCCGGGATAATCCGCGGGGAGAAAGTGGTTCTGAAAAAGGGAAAAGTTCGCGTTTCAAGTCGCCAGAAGCGTAACGGCGCCTCTTTCAGGTCGAGTCCAATCTTCGTTTGTTTTTACTTTTTGCGCCGGTCAATAAAAAAATATAAGTGGAAAAACCTTCGCCTTCACGCTCATCGGAAATTCGGAACGGGGAGATGAGTTTCAGAACGGAGGACGAGTTTCAACTTTTCAGATTTTAAGAGAAGTTTCGCGAAAGAATGCGCTTTACGTGCGGTGAGTGCTTTCAGAATCAATGTTTTGATGTTGGATGCTTCGTGAGTAAAATGTATAGTTAAAATGTTTAGTTTTGACTAACATTTTGAAATCATTTTTGAGTTTTAAAAAACGTTAATATTAATTACTGTCACTATCTGCATACACATGCATAAATTATCTCTTTTTATCAATTTCACTCACATCATCACCTCAATTCCTTCTCACCATAGTTCTCACCAATAATATAGTTCGGTGCTTAAGCTCGAAGGTATCCGATAATCCTAATGGCAGTACTATTAATACCACACTACACATAGCAGACGCTTTACATGCTGACGGAACAAGTTTGTACTATAATTGTCCTACAAAGTACGGGTGCAGACAGGCAGCGATATTATGTTTAGGTTTTGAGTTATTAAATTATTGAGTTACTGTTGGACTCGTGGATGATGAATAAGACGAACGTGCTGTTGCACATGTGGATTATTTTTCTCAAATGGAATACAAGTAAAATAACATCAACAGAAGATTGCAAACAAATACAGAAAGGGCGTAACATATTTTGTAGACCGGTTTCTCAAGTCGGAGTCTTCCTTCTAGACTCGCCATCTTTGGCAGCGATTAGCGAAACACTTATTGCTCGTTAGTTGTGTCTACCGTACTGTTCAGTAACAGTTCAGTAGCGGTTCCTCACAAACAACAATATCTCAAGTCGCAAGCAATAATTAATAAATTGCGGGTCAGCTCTGACAAAAATTAATCAAATTACAGCCAAACTGTAATTCACAACGAATGCAATAGACACGTGGCAAAGAGCCGAAAACTGTTCTGCGATAAGAGATTAAAACTCCTAAGTGCTTCACCAATCTATTGAAAACTGCGAGAAGCCGAAACTGAAATCTAATTGGTTTTCTACTAATTATTTTTTAATTATTAACTCGCGAAAGAGTTTAAATAATGAACTTTAGGCACGATTTTGATCAGGTAACAGGTATCGTATAATTGTAGGGTTCGGACGGGCGCCAATAGACCTTATTGGTATTTCAGCAAATATACAAAAATAAGGTATAAAACCTACCTGTTACCTGTTAAGTTCCTCGGGAGATCCTTTCCGGTCTGATGGCCTGGAAACAGCGGTCGACGAATCGGAAATGTGAAAGAAGAAATCGGCGGATAAAGCCGGTGGGAGGTCACTTCGGCGAGGACTGAAGAAACGGCGTCCCGACGTCTGAAACTCCCCCACCACAAACCCCCGCATCGAAATGCACCTCCTTATCTAACCGAGGAGATGGAGGGAGAACAGAGGCAGAAGACTGACCTCCCCACTCTTCGCAGTCGCTCTAAGCTACACCTATAGCTTGCCAATAGCGCATCTGAAAACCATTACATAAAGATATAGATTTAGGGTAAATTAAAAATTGTTAATGTAATAAAAGATATAGGTTCGGTAGCGAGGATTTCGAATATCTCGATATATTTACGAACTCTTATTTTTTCAACGTAATTTGCACACAAAATTATAATAAGGCCGCCAGGAATAAACCCGCTCTTGTTAAACCGTAAGTGTATTTTACGGCTTATAAGTCTGACAAGAGTTTACATCATTGTGTTGAGGGAAAAGTGAACAAGAAACAATTTCTTAAACACGAACATGTACGAAAGAACGTTAAAATGCACAAAAAGTGAATTGACATAACACTGTTAAATATAGCCTTTGTATGTGCCTTATTATCACCGGCAACCACATGCTTATGTGCATTGGTCTACTAAGATGGTCTAGAATACGCTCAGATCAATGCACAACATCGCAAGACTTAATTATTTGTTTATGCCATATATTATTTTCCAGGTTACAATATACGTTTATTATTATACAGTTTGTTTAAAAACATGAACTCATTACAATTTTTTGCTGTGACAATCACAGCTTCCAAGTATTCGTCAATAATTTATTCTTACCCACTCTATTTATATTTTTATAAGTAATTAGTATTACTGTTATTTAGAAATACCTACCGACCGCAAAGTAGAAACGAATAAATTCACAATTAAAATAAAAATCCGCCTTCTCTCTGCCGTACAAGTCTGAAAAACTGTTTACTTACCCTGTCCACTCAATTATCACCTGTGCGCGAGAGCGAGTATCTCTTTCGTTTGTTTGGCCTTATAACAACAGCCCGGTTTTGTACTTAGTTGTAGGTAGGGGCGGCCTCTTCGAAGCAACAGGGTATGGAGCCCAGCGTTATACACAATATAACCCGTCTCAGACGGGCTCTAAAATATCATTGAAATAAGTATGACTTAGACATTTCAATGAAACTTCAATAAAACAATTCAGATCGGCACAAAAACGAGTTCTACTTGCGTCATTTATACTCCATCATCTGTAAATTGAATCAATCTACAATTTATGTGCCTATAATGCCAAAATATGGAACACATCTTTGATAAAACGCGCGAATTAAGATGCTATATTTTTCTCAATCATTGCTAATTAGTTCTGAATAAAATATTAATAAACATTATATCAAACTTTGTTTTATATTTTAAAATACTATTACTTAATTATAATTTAATTAACACTGAAATGAAAAAATTAGAGGTATCCATAATGTTAAAAGTATATATTATGATTTAAAAGAGTAAATTTAAGATTGTACAGTTCCTTTATTTTAGTTCTCATTATAAATTTCTATTATACAAATATACTGATGTTTATAAAAGATATAATAAATGTTTTTTTCCTATTATTTTTATTGCATTCAAATGTATGGACCAAAGTGATACCTTTAATTACATTACATGAAAAATTAATTCTATAACTTAAATTCATAGAATTTTATAATTGATAAGCATACTGCAATCAAATATTAGATTCAGGTACATCATTTAAATGTATCAAGTATACATAGGTGCAACTGAAAATATTTTTGAACATTTTATATTAAGTCAGTTATAGTATTTGTTAGTAAGTCAAATTTCTTTTTATTGAAGTCTCTTTTCTATTAAATTCATATCATTAAACATACTGCATAAGCTATTAGGAATGAACATCATGTGTGGACATTTTAGCATATTAAAACTATTATTGACTAGATCACAACAGAATGGTCCATTTGAACTAATGTGTTACAGAATCCTCTGTTGTGCACCCATGAAGTATTCAAATGGTAAATGATCACACTAAACAGAACATCAGTTTTGACATATTTTACCCAACAAATAAAAAAACCTAACTTATATAGCAATCTTGAAAATTTCAGTCTTATAAATTTTTTGGCAAATTCACCACTGAACACATACTATTGAATTATGTGTAATTCTTGAATTTTCATTTTAAATTTATTTTCTCTTGTAGAATAAGCTTTGAATCTATTGTAGTTCTGCCTGTATGGAACAGATGAGGGACCTTCAAAAAGTTTCTTACACCCATAACTATTGACCTTGATTAAATTATCTCAGTTACACTAAATTCAGATATGACTGCAAAAAACTTATCTACTTATCTTATTTTTTCAATAGACGAATCATACTCCTTTTAATGAAATGAATTTTTTTATATCTGTTTTGCTATGTTCTTCACTTGGACTTTCTTGTTTAACTTTCCAACTACTAAATCAAACTGTCAACTAATAGGGCTGTGGAATGTTCTTATGCTAAATTTATTCATGTTGTTCTTGAAACCTGAAACCAAGTCAAAGTGTTAATTGAAGTTAATTCAAGAAAATTAAAAAAAATATCTTAAACCACCTAACACTTTTAATAATGTAGATACCCATTTGTCTCAAGGAAATTGCAGAAAATGTGGAAAAATACTTTTTAAATATTACCTATAACATGGATCCTGATTGTTGATATTTATAAGCATTTTTTGCTTTGTAATAACATATAATAAAATTGTGTAACATTTTTAATTATTCTTGATGCAACAAATGGACTACCATGCCTAACTCATTTCCCCCATTTAATACACAATAGGTATTTTTATTTTAGGGTTTTTTATAGATTTACTAAAAAATTATTAGTGATCAGTAAATGGATTGTATGAGCAATAAAATGTATAGCGAAATGGTTATCACTAATTTTATATTTCTTCCCTTTATTACTTTTTCTCAGTCAACAGAAATGTATTACTGAAAAATAAGTTTTAGATGTTATGGGTTGTAAAATGTTGGAATGACTCCAGTCAACTTGAACAAGCAAAATGATCCATTACAACTCATATCAATTTGATATAGGCATCGTGTTCAATATAGTTACTTGCATCCAACAGAAGATAGGACGGTATTCGATTTCACGTTATCATGGGCATTAAACCTACGAAGACTCATGGATAATAATAGGTAGATTGTTGGGGGGAGTTGTTAACAATAGTGCTAATCCGTTCTTAACTTAATTTCTTGAAGTAAGCGCTAAAGTACTGGCAATATTGGGCCTGAGAATAATGTTATGAAATAAACAAATTAATAACATCTCTCCAATAAATGAAAGTTTGCTTAAACAAAAAAAAGATTATAAACAAACTGGGATTGCAGATATAAAGCATTATCAAAACCCAGTGTTGAAGCGCGACCCAACAGTTCTTGAATTTTGTGTTCAAAATGCCGAACAGACAATATATATGATTATATTTCCAGTGATGAAACCGAAAATAGGGATGCTTTTCTTGAACTTTGAAAAGTAAAATTTTATCAAATCAATTCTGAATTTTTGCAATCAAGTGAAAAGGCTTTACGAACGCCTTTTCGTTTGAATAACAATACTAAAGAGGACAAGTGTAAAAGAATATTCGGAACTCCGTCATAATATCGGTGACGATGTTTTTCTATTTTCAGTTTTTCTTGGTCCCCTGGCGGGCCGCCGAGACGAACTGCCAGATGTCTTCGGCGAGCAGTTCGGGCACCTCGAAGGCGGCGAAGTGACCGCCCTTGGGCATGTCGGTCAGCCGGACCAGGTTCAGATAGCCGCTCTCCAGTATCGAACGTGGAATGTACATGACTTCGGCCGGGAACCTGGCACAGCCCGTCGGCACAATCACAGGCACTCTGAAATGGAAACAAAAAGTCCGAACTGTGACTTCTCAAGTACGCTTATATAACCCCTATTGCGTGTTTTGAAACAACCTTGAGTGGCAGAGTTAAACCCCGTGCAAAAAGCCTGTCAAGATAGGCAAGATATATAGATCAAAATTCGAAAGTAAAATTAATTTACACAATTCCTTTTGAGATAAAAACACTTTTTTCTCATATTTTTTAAAATTAGTTACATTCTGGAATTCATGATAGTAGGACCCATGAATAGAGCCATAGTGGAGGTTTTAATTAACCAATTAAAATACACCTAATTTACTTTCTTCTGCCTCCACTCTCTGATTCGGTAAATTAGTGAGGCAATTAATTGTCTGCACTGTTACCGTCGTGTTCGAGTGGCTCGCTAATCCTCCGACCTAACCTGAGGGTTAGCCTTGATATTCTAAAGATTGGGAGGAGCGTAAAAAGCGATAAATCGCACGAATTTTATCGCTATAATAAACCATAAAATTGGTTTGGTTTTGGACTGGCAAGCCGTTAAAATTGCACGGATGATGATAGTCGGAAATTGCCACTATTAATTTGTATCTCATCGGATAAAAATATTTTAGTAGTAATTGTCTTGACTCCATAAGAAATTTATATATTAATTATATATAAATTTATATATATTCTTTCCATTTAGGATATTAAATTAGGCCGTTCTTTCATAAAGAGAAATAACATGATATTTTCGAAATTTATTTCCGTAACCTCAACGAGTCAGGTTTCAGAGGTCGAAGAGGAAAGCGTCAAATATTATATTTAAACTCACTTATTGACTCCAAGTTGCATATTTTTCTTGCTCAAAGCTTCCGAATAGAGCCTCATCGAAGTGATGATCGAACCCGACGTCCAGTAGATCATAACGTTGTCCAGTAGGCCGGCCTTGTTGTAGTGGTTGAGGCCTCCGTCGTTCTTCGACCGCCACGAGGGGTTGGTCCAAGTTGAAAATTTTTCCAGAAGGTAGGCCGCCAAACCGGCCGGTGAATCCAGAAGTCCCACGCCTGCGTGTAAAGAACAATATTCGACCGATCAAATCGAGAATAGAAATATATTTTCAAAAAAAAGGTTATGCTCTGGATTTCCTGATAAACTGGATCGGTTTATGAATAGACCCATCCTGATTTACCGGCGTCAATACACTGTCTACAGTATACCGAGGTTGGAAATAAACCGAATGCTGGTCTAGCATTATATTTAATTTCGTTTTATTAATTCGATTCTGTTTCACGTCTCCTGAAATTCGACAACTCGGTATTTATTTGAATCTGTAAATCCGGCCCGAGAGATCACGAAAGTAATTATACATTTCTGAAACTATTTCTCGTTAGCGTATAAAATTTGGCAGTACTTTTGTAGAGACGAATAAGGAAATCAAATAAATTGCATTGTAAATATTATCAGAATCAATTTATCACCATACCATGGGCCCTAACAGCGTTTTTGTATTTGTTTTTATATTTAAGCCAGAGTTTCTTTTGGACCGAGGCGGCCAGTTTCATGCACTGGCGAATATTTCTACGCTTCTTTGAGTACCGGTGCTCCACCGACCCTGGCGTTGGCTCCCGTCGTACACATTAGTGACAGAACATTAGGTAAATTTAAACCCCGGTGTTGAGAGAGGCGTCCAAATTGTTATTCAGTTGTTTATCAGCTGTTTGTTGTCAGCCGGGTTATAATACTACATTAACAATGGGCCGTGATAGTCGAGAAAGTCGGTCCGGGCTGAGGATGGACGCCTGCCAAACCCTACCCAAAGGCCAGACAGTTCGTTGAGGTGAAAGGCCTATTTTTACTGTTGATCTTAACACCGAACCCAGTTCACAGACAGTCAACAATTTGATTGGAACGTCCCTATTGGGCGGGACGTGTTCTTTAACCCTTTCGCTGCGCAACACGTTTTGAGATTATGTGCTAGCAGTGCGCACATATTTTAGCAGTTGCGTTTTTACTCGTGTTGAGCAGTTTGACGATTTTGCCATCTTATAAAAATTGCCTAATAAATTATATTTATTATTAATATAAATAAATAATATTAAAAATAAGAAACTCGCAGTACAACTTTATAAAACTAATATTTCAATTTAATACGTTTCAACATGTCTAATTCAGAATACTAAGAACAACTGAGTGTACGCGTAACTATATAATAATAATAATAAACCGTAATAATAGTAACCAGCGTAAAAAGTCGTGTGGAGCAGTAAACGTAAATAATACGCAACGAAAATAGCCGTAATGAGCAGAAAACTAATTTAAAACAAGGCGCGAAAATACTCTTTCGGAGCTTATGGGTCACAGTTTTTTTTACTAATATATACGAGTAGAGCAGCGAAGGGTTAACATAGCACACGTTGCAGATAGGTGCAATGGGAAAATCAACCAACCCGCATACAGATTTCACTTAGATGTGGCAAAAAAAGACAATTAAATATACAAGCAAGGATAATTATAGACAAATAATTACACATCATTTTAGAAAGGTTCCTCCAGTATTTTTATTTTATATGCAAGAATGTAATCTTCAGAAAGTAATTTCACATACCGCCTTAGCAGAAAAAAAATTGGGTTTAGCATAATTTTTCTTGGGTAAAACCAAGATGGTTTTTCTTGGTAAGTAAACCCAAATTATAGTGTTCTCGGTTTACTTGAGATCCACTCCTAATCAATTTAAATTGTGATTATGAAAAAACACGCCCAAAATGGTCTGATATACGATTCAACTAGAGTTATGCCAACGTAGATAATCCCAGAGGGCGCACAAAGTGCATAGATACGATAATTCTCATTTTTTAAAATTCTCCGTTCCTTTGATAATTCTTCATTTCCATAACTGAATTACTCTATCCGTTATTTGGAGAAAGCCAAGTATTCGCTGTATGATAAAAAGACTCTCGCTCTTGGATTAGCTGTTCATCACTCAGTAATTAATAAATTTTTCCCTCAAAAATCGGTTCTCTCGAGTGAATAATTTCTTAATCGCTTTCTACTCATTTATCAAAGAGAATTTTGTCCAAATAAAATTAGAAACTCGAAATAAAGGTTATATTACTAGTTACAGTACATTTTCGAAAATTATGGTGCGCTTCATTTCGATAATGTAATCACAATGCTAGATTGTAATTATCAGGGAAAATAGTTGTGAGGACACTGCGAATTGTCTGTTTTCTTTGACCCCATATGCGTTACGAATCGCGGTTTGGATCGAGGGTTTTTCTTCGCCTGAAACGGTTAAGAGCGAACAAATTTCCGAGGGGATATTCAAGTGTACCGTACACACCCGGGAATAGATAATAAGAATTTTAAAGATTGTACAAACACTCACCGACAGTGTCGGGTTTAGTGGCTTGAATGTGCATGTAGCCGGATTCTTCGATCAAATAAGAGGTCTGCTGGTTGAGTCTCTCCTCCTGGCCTTCTTCGGCATATAACCACGGCATCAGGTGTGCCAATACCATCTTCACGCTCGCTTTCGACGTCTGGATGAAACACATGTTCGAATGGTAGGCACTAACGCTGTAACATAAGGGTTCGCGTTAGTAACAGGCAGACGCATTGATACTTGTTATGGATGAATACAATGGATTCAATTGATTGGTACAACCCCCTATTTGTGTATAAGTTCGGGCGTTTATCAAGTAGGACGATGGCGCCATGTGTTGTGTAGGTTGCCAATTCTATTACAGCTCCCTATACCTCAGTGGCCGAGTGTAGTACTTTTGTGCCAACATTGGTTACGCAAAATATTTGATAAAGGAGAGCTCACACATAATTGTTTTTCGGGACTTACTTTTCGGGATAGAGCACGGAAATGGCCTGTCCAATGGCCGAACCCCAGTCACCTCCCTGGATGTAGAACTTGTCGTAGCCGAGCCTGGCCATCAACTTCTTCATGACGACGGCTATCTGGACGACGCCCATGCCCTGCTTGGCCGCCCCCTCGGAGAACCCGTAGCCCGGCAACGAGGGCGCTATCACCTCGAACACGAACTTCTCCTCGCTCCTGGGAGTTATCAGCATGGGGATCATTTCGTAGAACTCGCGGATAGAGCCCGGCCATCCGTGAAGCAACAGTAGCGGAACTACCTCCACGTCTGCAAATGAATACGGAAGCTATGAAGAGTGTTTTACTATATTTTTAAAGGCTATTTCATTATGAACCTTAGATGTTCGATTGCAACAATACGGACTTAGCAACAGGGCGTGCTTCAATGAAATATCGAAGTAGTATTTCCTGTTGATGCCTCTATAGTATATAGCTAACAATGTTGCGATAGCGCTAACATTTCACATCCGTAATGGAGACGCTGTCAAATGTGACAATATTAGATTAGAGAATGGCAGTGGCAAGAAACTAAAACCGGTGAGGCCACATAAGCAGGAAAAGGAAATTCAGACTGATGATTATTACGCTTATAATTCTTCCTTCTGTACGGAAAACAACGATAGAATCTGGTCGTACATATATTGTATATTGATATTTCCTCGCTTCGTCAGGTAGTACTTGATAATCCGGACTTTCACCGTTGATTCATCATGAACACATCCATTTCAGTCATGATGCCATTAATACACATTACACCAAACAATATGCAAGTGATTATTCTTCATTTAATTAAAGGCGAGCCAACTATATTGAACCATTCAATTCATTTATTGGTGAAACATTTCAACAAACGTTGGTACACTGTACAATGCTATGAGTATATTAAATAGACAAGTTCAGATCTGGCACAATTAATCTCAGGTCCCCAAGAATGTGTGTGTGTGTGTGTGTGTGTGTGTGTGTGTGTGTGTGTGTGTGTGTGTGTCAAATATTCATTCTTATAACAAAAGAAAATGTACAAACTTCTCCTTCTTCTTTAAGTTGAGACGAGATTACTCTAGTTCCTCCCAAAATATCATTTCATTGCTTCCGGTAATTGCGTCACACTTTGACGTTGAGTCCCAACGTTATTAAACTTGACTGATGTTGGACTAAAATTTTCATATTTTAAAATCGTGGGAACAGTTTTATTAATTTCTGACAGTGAATTTGAAACTGTGTACCGAATCGTAGGCTGGTCGGCGAAAACTTTCTGAACCGTTGAATTAGAATTACAACGTCTACGCCTATGTAATGAGAATCATGTCCATTCGGTCACGCAACGACGGGTGCCCGGTTATATGCCTCGTTAACTGCCAAAACACTAATTTCTTTTTGTTATCCATAAATAAACACTAAATTAGAAGGATTTGAAAGCCTTGTATTTTCTAGTGGACAAATTTAGGGCATTTTGTAGCGGTTATTTTCTGCCTTCACCGGCCTATTTCGACTTCGCGCTGTGGCATAACTGCTATAGCTTAACGCCAAATAGACCGATGCCAACAGAAAATCAGCTGACCTTTAAACATAAAACAGGCACGATGATTATATAATTTTAAAAAGATAGATATTGGTTTCGGTATAAATTTTGGGGATATATTTAAACACCCCACTCATGGAAATTCCAGAACGACGAAAATATATTTCAAGCATAGTTCGATGCCAAAACACTGATTTCAAGTTCCTGAATAAAGTAATTATTTTTATATCATAAAAAAGGTATATATGAACACATAATTCTCTTGTATTGTAAAGTGGGTCTCATGAGTCCAATCTAATAATATATTATGAACTATATTTTATTTTGAATCTTTCTTACTTTTAGTTTTGGTTGGGTCGGGTTTAACGTGCATATAGTGGATGTCAAGGCCTGAAATCTGCGTCTTGTAGTGGGGGTACTGGTTGAGAAAGTCCTGGCGCTCCTTGAAGTCGTACTCGGTCCTCCAGAATTTCAACAGGCTCTTGAGGTAGTCGGAGTTCATGCCGTAAGTGAACCCGGCACCCTCAAGAGGCGACGTCAGCTCCCGAGTGTTGCTCAGCCTGTCCAAAAGGTCTTTTACCATCTGCCGAAAAGAAGAAGTATTAACGTAGATGGCTCTACAAAGGAAAACGGATACCAGATGAAGAATTGCACAAAGTTAAAAGGACAAGGACTCAAAAACAAAGAAAGGGAAGAAGGGGAGAAACAGAAAATGGTGTATAAACCACAAGGTACTTTAAGTATTGCTATTTACATAAAAGAAAGTTTCGTCACTTAAATTTTAAATAATTTAAATTACTGTTGGAAACCTGTAAAAAAATATTATTTAATTGTATGGCTAATATTAAGATGAATTTATTTTAGAATTACACTATTAATTCATCATTTGTTATTTTATTGTAGAATTGTTGAAATCATTGTACAATGCGTTACTACCTCTATAGAGTCCAGTCACAAATCTTTGAGGTATATTACAAGTATTAGTAGAGTGTTTTTGTACCTATCATGAGGAAATGTAATCAAGAAAACCTTGAGTTTGAATAATGGAATTACAGGTTTTCAGGGTTAAAGTAAGCAGTGAGAATGATTCACTACATACAAGTTGTAGCCATGAATTTTGATTTGGTTTATTATATTTTGATTCAATAGTTGGGATATGTGCAGAGATTTTTAAATTCATCATTTCATTTTATAGTTCTTTTTTCCTCAGTATTATGTGCAATTATAGTTTACTCATTCTGCACCTTATTTTACAGTTAAATATAAAAGGGAACCATAATATTGACAAATTAATATTATTCAGTGCGGCCTAATAACCTTATCATTTCCATAAAACAAAATTTTTACAGCTATTCTTCAGTCTTCCTCAGGATAAATTGATTAAGCAGTTACAGAGTTTCTGTTGTGAGTTGTAATATGTTAAAAGTAACAAACTAAACTAAAAATATAACATATTTGAACAAAATTGTTTTACTAATTTTTTAAATATTAGTCATGTAAATACCAAAGGAAGTTCATTCTAATAACAATGCTTGTTGTTAAATGCTTAAAATGCATTGTACTACCTATTTCACAGTTTTATATTAATAACAATTATACTATTGATGCGGTACATAATTTTTTCATTATTTAAACATTATCATTTAGTCTTTGGAAATTTAATAATCCTACAACCATTGAAAAAGCAATGTTGATGTTTTTCTATCTACTTACAGATTCTGTGAATTGAATTTGAAACGGTCTAATGGCCGTATTGTCATTTTTGGGTACTCCTTTCCCCCAATAGGTATCCGGGAGATCTGGCAGTTCACTAATGTAGTCGAGCCTATGCCAATAATAGCCCAAACCGATGGCTGCGACCACTGTGAACAGCCCTATTGCTTTTCCACAACAGCCCATTATTCTACTCTGAAAAACAAACTCATTTATTGGCAAATTACAGACTGACATTATTAAGATCTAAAGTACATAAATCAACTGAATATACTGCATTCTAATTGTAAGTATGTATGGTACATACAATTGTAATGTGAATTTCCGTACACTTTATTCCAATTAATTTTAAAATGTCAATTGCTTATGTCTTAATTGAAAAAAAATGATTACTTATTTCATTTATAATTTTATATGCTAAAATTACAATCTGTAGATTACTAATTAATTAATAATTTACAGTAGGACTACTGCAAGTAAATTATAGCAGCCTTAAATGAAAAAAAAGTCATTGACTGTGACATTGAAATATTAAAAGTTACATAATGAATTTAAATATTTACACACAATTCGCATTTTACATTTAAACTCTCTTCTTTGTTTTGAAGATTAGAGATAATATAAAACAAAATATTATATCATATTATTGTAATTGACTGTATAATATGATTCCAGTTGATTACCTCACTAAAAAATGTAGTGTAAAAAATATAATAGTTGAATTGCAACATATTCTTTGTAAACTATAATAAGTTTTTTTTTGGAAAAGAAACAAATATTAACAATGCTGGCAGTGTTATGCAAGTAATTTTATCAAGAGACGCATTAGTCATTGCACTGAGGTAATCTCAAGGATAATTAAAGCACTACTTAACTATGATCTACAATGTACTTTATTCCATACTCTTCAATGTGATTAATTCCACTATAGTAATTATTTTATCACCAACACAAAATCATTATAATGTATAATTTTTATCTATGTTATCAGTGAGCTGATAGTGATTATAATCGCAAAGAATTATTTAGATTGAAATATATAAACAAAAACCAAGGAGAATGAAGTATGTGCTCTTGGAGTATGAGAATGAAGGAAACCTGCATTAAATTGCCGAAGAGGATACGGCAATTAGGCCACTTTCAGGCACAAATTCAGACCTTGATACAGACCTTCCCTTCATAAGAAAATTGGCTTGTAAGTAGATTCTGTCCATTCTACAGAACTGATTTATTTCAGCAGAATTATTGTTATATTTTCAAATTATCAATTTGATAAATAGGTGGCATGCATCAATTTCATAATATCTGCTAACAAATAGTTTATATATTGCACAATATAAATTACATTAAATACTATTTAAAAAAATGATATATGTAGGATGAATCAGCAGCTACTGTTGTGATAACCATTGCCCAATTTTTTCCCTTTTATTAAAAATAATCAGTTTATAATAAAAGTTTATATTCTCATTTTAAAAAATCAAACAATAAAATAACTAGTTGAGTAAAATATATTTCTAGATTTTAATTTGATAGGACACATTACAAAAAATACAATTTTAATGGAAATAAAATTCTCCAGTGGTCTTTAGGTAATGTGAGTTCTATGTATAAATTAAAATGCATAATAATACCATAAATGGTTCACTCACAGTAGGTACTATGTAATTAAGGGGTATTTAAAATTTCTAGTTATGAAAATAATTTATTATTTAATACATGTTACACTGATCACATAATATTCATTCTTTTTTCCTAGTTCTATAATCGCTAATCATTGTCCGATAAAAAAACTATTTTATATTTATGTTCCTAGTGTTATTTTTAAAATCTACGATCCGAACCCTGTAAATTCCGTCGTACACACGGTGTTTCTCAAATTAAAATGATATACCTTTTAATTTAGCTAATCCCCGGAGGATGAATGGAGTATCGCGGCGTAGATGATAACTGTCCGTAGGTAGCCGAGAGCCAGGAGGAAAGTAGGGGGGCGGACTGAGCTCGGCGGTGTATGCGTAGCTGGTGGGCCCCCCCACAATGGGTTATCTGGAATAAGTGGGGAGCAGCCGTCACATCACTATACCAACCGGCACTCAACCACAACAGGCTGACATTAAAAATAGAGCTTTAATAGTGGAATATTTAGTGGGATCAAGCAGACCGTCGGCGGTGTTCAAGTAATCGCCAATATTTTACGCTCTTCCGTCCTTTCTCCCTGCCCCTGACGCAACGACAGAAACAACGTTTAACGTGTATTAATACACGCGGTAATGCGCAATCTGTTGCTTCCGAGACGTGAAATTTCCGCGTACGCAAAACAAGACCCCGTTGTTTACTTCCGCAAACCGAATGTTAACTAGGTGCGCCATTGTGTAAACAAGGGAAGTGACCGCGCCTCAATATACCAGTATGAGTAACGCGTTTATCTTCCTGCAAACAAGAAGATTTATGCGCTGATTCTGGCCCATTTCCATTTTGCCAATATTAAAAATTCTCGGAATAATATAATGTAATGTACGATGACGGGGCAATATTAAATATCCGACTGTAAGTTTTGCCACAATTTCAAGGGGAAAATTATCACAATTCTACGTTAAATATTTGTGGTCCGCGAGGTTTTGAAGTGCCACAGAAGATGGCGTGAACCGAAGAATTAAACCAAATTAGGGTGAGCGGAGACGGAGGAACGAAATAATGGTGGAATACGTGTGGAATATACCAGTATGAACTCTTCCATTAATTTAGGGTACTCTCTTAAGAATTTAAAGTAACATGTTCCCTGTTGGAAGATTCCTAAAAAACTCAGGACCGAAACTATACCGCCCAAACGTCAACTCTCTACTTTGGAATATCTGTTTTCCTGGTCTGCGAGGGTTTGGAATACCATTATTCACTTATATCCTGCAGACAGGATGCCACACAAGCGACCAATACGCCAGAGCGGCTAAACACCCTGCTGACAAAAAGACCTACTGGAGATGGCGAGCGGCCAAAACCGGACTAGCAAAAGACCATACCGGCGTGGGGAAACAAGAAGAAGATCGTGAAAACTGAGTTAATTGTCTACTTGTCAGTTCCAATTAGGATTGCAAATTGACCTGTAGCGGAACGTTTGGACTCGAGACAACTCTGTCGCTTCTAAAAGAGCACTTTTAAAGAGGCACTCGTCTTGTTCCGCCTTTCGGCGAGCCCACAAATAAAATGAATAACGCTTTCTTTGTTGACAAAGAAACACCCTCAACACACTCAAGAAATACCGGTTTCTCTCGCAATTTATCTAATACTTGAATGTGGATTCCCGCGAATCAAATGAAATACCATTCCCTTTCCTGTTCGGTTTCCTGTTCACCTTCTGGAGTTTGTTTCCTTAAATCTCACACGTTTCCGCGAATCCCGCGCTAGATTAAGAAACACTTAAGATTTAAAAAACTATAAAAAAAAATTAACTTAGAGTAGCGCCACGGTAATATTTGAAGCCACATGACCTAAGTAAATAGTTAATAATACGGCAATTTTAATAGGGTGTCCCATATCCTATTGCCGCGAGAACTCATTATCTTAGGGTGTGGCGGATTTACGATAGGTCCAGTTGGATGGTTCTAAACCGACTGGCAAAGTATCAAAACAGAGAGGCTTGCCACTGCTGATTTATAGCCTCGCATTTATTTACACGCGGTTATAATGCGAGGGGCAAATATTTACACTGTCCTCAGTTCAAAGTTAATACGGCGTACTTGAAAGTTGGCGAGGAGTTAGCGACCTCCCTCTTTCATTGTCTACGAAAACGAATTCAAGAAAACAAATCAAACAGTAGTAAACTTCACTGGGGAACAATCGGTAGTAAAGTATGAGGAACGCTTGAATGGAAAAATTACAATAATTTTTCTTACGATCTTAGTAGCATTTCGATAGTAATATACTTAGGTCCATTATCGAAGGAATTTCGTGAACAGTCACTACATTTAGTAATCAATAAATGCCAAATACCGTTGATGAACGTACCTCACTCAATCTACCGACGAAACCCTACTGAAGATAGCGAGAAACCGAAACATGTTTAGCATAACACTTTGGAATGGAGCTGAGGATCTACTTCGGATAAACCCCACATCGTCCACGGGCTTAGGTTACAGCTCACATTAAGTCCAACCTACATAGGGGGGCCAATTACACGCCAACACATTACTGTAAATAATAATACACCTCGCATGGCTCAAAGCATACACGCCTCATTCTACCGTCCTCGAGAAGGTGGCTAGCTGCTCCACTAAGAATTTATTTTTGTAGGTATAGTCACGCGGCACTAAGAAGACGGGGTTTGATGAGCAGCCATAAGTGAAAGATTATTATAAAAAATAATCTGTGTTCGGTAAAGAATATAACTTATGAGTACAGTCTAAAGGAGTACCGTTTCATTTACATTTAGCCAGTGCCCTATTTTAGGAATGGTATGTGGAAAGCGTATCGGACATAAACTATGCGGCCGAAGATATGACAGGGTATCCTATATGAAATACCGGCGGAATAATATGTTGTAGTTTAACGCGGATAAAGATTTTTTTATTTCCGAGTTGAAAGATTAACTCGGTCGAGAATATGATAACCTCAGAAAATACAAAAAGTGCGCAGATAAGATAAATGCCGTCCAATAATTGCTCCTCTATTTGATCTACATTGATAATTGACTTTCTCTGTTTGTAAGCTGTTACCTAATGACGGCGATATTTAATATTTAATATTTTCTGAACGATAAAACCTATGGGCGTCCTCGGTGATTAACCTACGAAATTTCTCTACTTAATTTAAAGGTTTAAGATACGATGGTTAATTGGCTTTCGATGGAGTATCCTGTCAGCACTGTCAATCATCAGCATAGGATAAAAATTGACTACAAATACTAACAATAACAATTTAGTCGTAATTCTAGATAACGGCAAAAATTCCAAATATACTAAATAAATTTGCAGTGGTGAGTCCCCTCAGGATTCGCGAGAAAACTATTCGGGGTTGTAATACTCAAAGAAATTTTTTTGACAATAAAAGATGCGTTCATTCAATAATAATCAGGTACCCTACGAATGGGAATTCGTATGGTTTTTAATAGTATTTTTCATTAAAAGTATTTATTTACGACTTTTACATCAACTACGTTGACGATAAAAAAAAGTCTACTGTCTATACAGGGGTTGCGACAAAAATTTACAGTTCAATGGGGTCAGAAATCAAATGTTATCCCATAACATATTAATTTCCGGTTTACAGAAATTTCGTAACCCACTAATTTCGGATTTCTCTTTATTATAGCGTATAACCAGCCTGATGTTCATTTCCATCAAAACTTGGTAAGTCGGAAAACCGTCGAAAAACGAATTTAATCGGGCACCATATTTTTTGCCAAGGTAGATTTTTGCAAGGAGCTACATTAATTGATCTTCTAGTCTGAATTCACCTTTCTGTCCGCCTTCTAAAATTCTTAAAATTCCGAGGCAAAAGTTTATTTTCAGTATATGGAGTATGAATAAACGAATTCTATATTGGGCTGATTCACTCTCGCTCTTCGATCCTATTCCGTTTTGGCAAAAGCAATGTAAACTTGGGATCGAAATACTGGCGTATTTTTGTGGGAAAGAGAGAGAATACTGGAGGCGAAAGTGGCCTATTCCCTTTTTCTTTCATCGTTCCAAATTTAATGGGACAAGTTCACGGCCAGTCTCATAGAAAAACTTAAGTTCCCCTCGTTACTATTATAGTCTACAATATCAGAATACTGTGTTATGCTGACACTTTTATGAAGTAGAGACTCCTACCTATAAAACATCCTGTCACAATATTAACACTGTTACAGTATTACTGAGAGGTCATCTAGTATACTGAAATATTGAATGAACAATGAAGTTGAATAACTCACTGTACTATTCATTATTGCTTCTGATTATGGCGAATAATCAAAACCAGCAAAAACAAACCAAGCAAGCTTGCATACAAATAAAATTATACAAATCCAGATCCCACAAGATCTATTCCTAATGCCTTAAAATACTTTTCCAATTAATCAAGTACAGAATGTAAAAAAAACCTGTGGGGATAATGATAGGAGTGGAAAAATTATGAAATGGAAGTCTCTTTTCAACATGCCAATTTGGTCAGAAATATTTGTGAATCTTTATCACATTAGAAAAGAAACTATTAAAACAGTTTACTGCTTTTAAATTTCCCAAATTCAAAACAGAAAAATTAACAAGAATTATTTTGCAATTCTTCAGATTCTCTCTAAATTGAACTGACCAAATAATATTAAAGAAACATCAAATATCACACAAGAGTGACACAATTACATTCTAAAAACTATAAATGCCTACTAAAATCCATGCCATCTGCATAGTTTTCAATACAAACTTAACAGATACTTTGCAATGTATTTATAATAAAGTAATGCTTTATTAATAATAAGATAAGAAAATAATATATATAATAAATATTTATAAAATTTATTTGAAGTTATAAATTAGTGGAAAATAATATTGGGCTTTCTTGAATTTTAATATGTCAGAACTTTTTATGTACTAATGTTCTCTTCACTTTTTGACTACTGTTTTTATCAAATATTTTGATAGTCAAATTTCAATGTCAATAATTAAAGTGAAGTGGATGTAAAAAATTAAAATAAAAACATGACGAATAGCTACCAAAGTATGATAAACTCCTTCACATTGCTATCAAGAGGCCACTTACATATATGATTTGGCAGCATACGGAATGACATGATAATGTCTGTTATTAATAGGTCTCATGCATGGAAAAAACATCCAAAGAAATGTCTAGATCATGTTCACTCAGAGGTTAAACTCTTACTGATAAGCAATTTCATTTGTTACTTTCTTCTGTAGAATTATTCTAAGTTGCCAGGTTTCCAAAACATAATTAGTGCAATAATATAAACTTATATTGGCTTAGTAATTACACCAAACTACTTTAGGCAAGAATGGCTGCCTTCTAATAAATGATTCTTTTATATTATATTGTTTCTAAAGTGAAGAAAATTTGTCCCAATGTTCATATAGTTAAATAACTAATATTACAAGAATAATAAAGCCAACAAAATAATAAAGAAATAAAAAATGACTAATAATAAAATTATAAGAGGATACTTATCTCATAGAACTGCAAATTCAGCATATCATCTCCTCTCAGGAAATATAGGTCCTCCTGAAAAAAAGAACACTGGATTTTACAAAATTTATCAATGGAAAAAGCTAAGTACAATGTCAAATGATACATCACAATCTAATTTACCACCGACTTTCGTTTTTATCCTCAATACAATTTTCCTACACAATTTTAAAATGTATTTACAAACCCAGAAAATAACTTTTCAATATTATCAAGAAAAGTTAAAGAGTGGAAGTCAAGAGCTGAATCAAGTTAATGATTTTTAAGCATTATTATAATGATGATTGGAATATGAACTTGAACCCAAGAAAAATTTGGATGAAGTCAAATGATGAATTTAATACCACTAAATGAAAGCAATGGCAATACATTCATAATAATGTACCTAATTTAATAGGTTTAATTGATAGTTGATATTTCTAAATGTATAATGATAAATTAACAATAAGATACAACCTTTCAATTCTCTTTGTTTATTCAATACATGTATTGTGAAAAACAAAATTAAGAGGCACTTTGAAAATCTTCTACTTAACGTACCCAATGCACCGCCATTTTGATTTTGCCTTGAATATATGGCATTCATGATTGAGGAAATTAATGAACTTCGAAAAAAGTAAAATAATGTGCTTTGTTTTTTAACAGTTATTTTCATTCTGTAATTCTTCCATAGAATAATTAAGATTTGTGTAAATTTATTAATGAGTCGATGAATATGAAGGGGGCACTTTATATACATGTGTTAGGAGGTTATTTGTAGACAAAGCTGTTATGAATGGATTTCAAATTGTACGAGATAGTAAATTAGAGTGCGCCAGTGTTGGAGAAGAATATTTTTGTTTATTTTGGTAGGTAGAAGGCCAGCGTCAGGTTAGGTTATGTCATCTGTCGGTTTCCCGCTGTAGTGGTGTTATGTTCACCGGTTATTTGTTTGCCAATTGTCGGACTAACGAAGTGAAATGTTGGGGAGTAGCTAGCAGAGGAGGGCGGTCATGACCGGTACAGGACTCGAAGAGATAGGCGTCCCTGGGCAAAATGCCCTAAGGGAAGCCCTAACCAGCTGCACTGACCCTTTGAAAGCCATCGAAGAATTTCAGGTCAAATGTCTTTTCTTCTTTCAGCCAACAAGTTATCTAGGATAAACATTTCAAGTTATTATATATAAAATCTCTTGAAACATTCAAGATTTTAGGCCACTTATTAAGGTGATGAACAAACAAAATATTTCATATACTGAAAACATTTCATTCCTAATGAATGTAGAATCCTTAGAGTTAAGGAGGTCGTTAAAAATATAATGCAATACATGTTTAATGATGGTCATAGTTTTAGTTGAGAATCTTTCTGCGGTTGCAATCAAAAACAAATTAATTACGTACAACAATATAGGTCACTGAGAAAAACCTTGACTTATCACATTTTAGTAGTGTTAAACATTTATTGTGGAATTTGAATAGAACTCTTATAGTTGTGATAATTGTTGGAAAATCTTATCTGTATAGCATGTTTTTAAATTCATTTTTCAGCTCGAAAATGGAATCCTTCTACCATCTCTCAGGCAAATGTTACCACTTCTGGACCTTCATGGGCTCCGGAGGCTGGATTTTCACACTTCTGTTTTAGAGGTATTTTCCTTTTCTGTTGAGATTACTTTTATTGGCTGGTTGTGCAAAACACAATGTAAAATGCATTTTTGAGATATTAAAAGTAAGTATTTTTATTTCACTGTATATATAATAATTGGCAATCTCTATCAATTATTATATTTCTGTATTGTTATAAAGAAAATTTATATAATTTAAATTTAAAATTAGATTGTTTATAATGTTGAAGAATATTAATTTCTGTACAGCAACTTGCAAATTTGTAGTATCCTGCATATACAGTCATAAGTGGCTGTAAGTAAAAGCAAACAAACAGAAAACTACTTTGAATAATTTAATTTCAATTCATTATGGAATAGTTTGTAAATAATTCAATTAATAACCGCATCTAATTTGAAATTTTATTTTCAGGAATTAAGAGACAAATTAGTAGCACACATAAATGAAATTGGGCAAAGAGAAGGCCGAGAAAGGGACAAAGTTCTTAAAGAATTGCTTTCAAAAAGTTTCTCATTGGTTAGACTGAAAGCTCTTAGGCCGATTATAATGTGTATCCTGAGGAATACAACACATATAGATGACAGATATCTTAGGGTTTTGGTAAGCCATTCATCATAAATAATTAATAAAATATCCTATAAATATTATAGTCATTTAAAAATACAAACGCAGTACATGCATATGTATCCTACTTGTAATTATTCACTTAAATAAATACATATAAATAAAATTATTTTATGAATTTTGTGAGTTGGCTTGTGTAGAGTTCATTTTTGAACCAATAGTACTTCTGGCTGTGAGAGTTCAATTCTTATCACAGGTGTGGTAAATCAGAACCTTTTTAGGCTAAGTTATGATAAGACAAGTCAGGTTTTGGTTAATCCACATAGTATGCATAGCTCCTTAATATGTGAAGTGAAATGTCTTTATTCTAAGTTGATTTATGCATCAAGATTGCAATTTAATTTGAACTTGAATGACCTGTCACTGGTCATAACCAGTGACCTATATGAATGTATAAATCACAATATGTAAGAAAGAATTCTAATTTTTCTTACTTAGTATTCATAAATAATATTTAGACAGCATCAATAATGAAGAGTTTAAAAAAAAATATTTTAAAACAATCCCATAAATAGACCACTTATTCATTAATATATTTTGTAAATAATGTTTTCTCTATTAATTTATACACATTTTTATACTGGGAAGGGCCATAATACTTAAACTTCACATTTTTGTTTAAACCTTGATTACTATTTTCCTGAATTCAATGCCTTGGCAATTTAATTTTAATATATTGTAGTGTGGTTAATGAATTACCATTATGCGTATATGAATAATAAACACTGGATCATGTGTTTTGTTCTACATGTATTCATGTTATTTCTTGTCTATTTGATCAGGTCCGTGACAAGGAATTGTACAGTGACACCGATACAGAAGTGAAAAGACAGATTTGGAAAGATAACCAGTCACTTTTTGGAGATGAAGTTTCACCTCTACTCACCCAGTATTGTAAAGAGAAAGAAAACATCCTATTTGATCATCAAAACCTTACTAATCTTTTCTTTGCACCATCACCAAAGGTAAAAATAACATACCTGAGAGCGATAAATTTTTAACTTATTTGGATTTGCATATTTTTTCCTAAAAATGCAGGATTTTTTTTTGTTAATATAGGGATCTCAGATTTTTTAAATGATTTTTCATGTTTATTTAATTTGAAATTCCAAATGAGAACTTGTACACTCACAACATTATATTTATTTCTCAGACAGTTAATTTCTGATAAAATAAAACTATGCAAGTTTACTTTGAGCAAAATAGATTGTTTATCAATGATGTCTTCAAGCTGAGAAATTTATATTAATCTCATACTTCAGCTAATTCCTGTATTTATTATCCTGCATTATTTTTGAGAATTATATTGTATAGCCAATCTCTTGTTTCAGACACCCAAAAAACAACTAAAAAAATATTTGTTTACAAGATATTTTATAATGCCTTGAACCTTTTTGAATTAGTCACTATTTATTTTTTATTTCCTTTTTAAGCAGTAATTTAGTATGAATCCTGTGGTTCATCATTTAGTTCAGAACCTTCCTCTATTGGCCCAAGATAAATCAGTTTTAGCTTTAGCTTTTTAGTAGCTGATTCTTCTTAGTATTGTAGCTACAAACATTGTGGTAACATTGCTAACCGGAATTTTCATCAGCAGGTATACATAAATAAGCACCTCACTATATTACTAATTCAACATTACCAATAATTGTGGAAAGTTATCCAGTCTTGGATGGTACCAAAGTGATATTAAAATCCGGCAGCTACTAAGAAGCCAAAGCTAAAACTATTCTAGCTTAAGACCAAACAGGCAAGTGGAGACACAAAATAATGTGAATGACACAAATGGGAATGTTTCAGAACCTTTGTGGACTCCCAAACAAATATCTTATCTTTTGAGCGGTATCAGAAACTCCATTCATCAATTTATTCGTTCTTCCAGGTTAGAAGACAAGGTGAAGTTGTACAAAAATTGGCCCATATGATTGGCTCCAGTGTCAAATTGTATGATATGGTACTGCAGTTTTTGAGAACTCTTTTCATCCGTACAAGAAACGTTCACTATTGCACTCTCAGGGCTGAACTACTCATGGCTCTGCATGATCTCGAAGTTCAGGTTAGGAACTTTTTATTTTTATATGAAAAAAAATTAATATCATTTCATATTTAACATTTCACCCTGAAATCATGTTCACTGTTAAATACAGTGTTTGTAGCAACTTTTTTTTATATCTTTATGATTACATTGTATGATGTAATCAATTAACACAAAGCAAGTAGACTGAGAAAAGTTCTTATTACATTATATTTATGATGGTGGATTGTAATTTAGATGTCTATAAGAAAACATAATCAGTCTGTAACACTTTCTCTTTGGTTTCTTTTTAAATTTTAATTTTTGTTTATCGGATGAGTTGGGGTTAAAACATTGAAGCAATTATAAATTAAAAATTTAAAACTTATTTAAAAATGGATTAGTTAATAAATAAATATATATTTTTTTCTTTTAAACAGGATATCATATCAGTTGACCCCTGCCACAAGTTCACTTGGTGTCTGGATGCATGTATCAGGGAAAAAAATGTTGACATCAAGCGGTCAAGGGAGTTACAGGTATTTTTTTATATCTTTTATGAATATTTTAAAATTTCTATTCAATTCCAAATCTGCTGACATTTAGGCAATATTAAAAAAGGCTGCACATAATAAATTGTATAAAAATGAAGTGTATTTGCTGTCCAAGAATACTTTAAATATCATTTCCCTGTTTCCATGCTGTTCTACTAATGCCCCTGTTTTACATAAATAGATAAAAGAAATATTACTGTCCTTATGAATCAAAAATCCCCCTTTCATGACTTTTAATTACTTTTAGGGATTTTTGGATGGCATAAAACGTGGCCAAGAGACTGTATTGGGTGATCTATCGATGACTTTGTGTGACCCCTATGCTATAAATTTTCTGGCGACATCTGCCATGAAAATATTACAACATCTAATCAACAATGAAAATCTTCCTAGAGTAAGCACATTTAATTATTTATTTTTGTAGAATTATTGTTTAAGAACAATTGATGATTGTCCAAGTTAAAATAAATATTAGAAATTATAATAAAAGGTAATTTCAAATAAATATAAAGGCAGAAGACCACAACCTATATTAACACATATTATAAAACAAAATATATGTTCTGGTTCTTTAAAATAAATAGAAAACATTTTGCCTGATATATTCACGTTTTGATTGAAAGTATTTCAGTAGTTTGTAAAAATATCTATATAAAATATCTACAACCTTATTATGTTGATATTATGTAGTGAATTATGGAATTGTGGGTAACGTGTTTGTTTATGAGATTTTGAAATAAGTGATGTCAAATAATGATATTGAAGAATATTTGAATTCAAAATGTTAAATCAATAAAGAAAATATTTGAACTAATAAAGTGAAACTAGTTTTTTCACTTTATGTAAGCATTTTGGGAGACTCTTGAACATTATTAACAAGTTAAAGTGATAAATCAATTGTTGCAGGAAAATACAGTGCTTATTTTACTTTTAAGAATGCTTTCACTTGGTCTTCACGCATGGGATATGATCAATTCTCAGGTGAGTTATATAATTTTTATATTGATAACATTTAAGGTTATTCAAATAAGCTCTTCTTGAGAAAACAAAAAGAAATTGGAAAATTGATCTGAAATTTACAAATATTTTGATTGACATTCACACTGATATAACTGTCAAATAATGTTACCTCATTTTTTGCTGTTATCAAGTTCCAAGTAAATTCCTAAATAAATAAGAAATAAAACTAACTCTCTTTAATATAATAATTATTATTATTAACTTAGTTTCAAATTATTTAAAAATTAGGAACTAGTGCTTTGTTTTCTAGGAATTCAAAGAACCGAAACTAGATAGTCAAGTAGTTAGTAAATTTCTCCCAGCCCTCATGTCACTCATGGTTGATGACCAAGTCCGTGCCCTCAATGCTAAACTACCCCCGGATGAAAGAGAGTCTGCCATCACAATTATTGAGCATTCAGGTAAAATTAAATTATGATATTCAATCATAAATATCTTTAGATATTATTGGATTTGTGTTATACAATAAAACCTTATTCTTGAATGCAATTTGTAATTTGATTAATTTTTGTGTACATTATTTATGGTTTAAATAATTCAAGTTACAGGAATGATGATTGCTATATTATTGGCTAATATTGTTTTTATAGGTCCTGCTCCTGATGCCTGTATGAGTTTTGTTCAAGAGAGCAGTGTTGCGAGTATAATAGCAATGTATTACACTTTGCATGCAGCCAAAAACAAAGACAGGGTCGGTCTGATGAGAGTGTTGGGCATTCTAGCTAATTCAGAAGGTGACAGAGCTTTTGAAGATCCTTTCCTGCATTTCTTGGTAAGTTCTGTAATGTGAATTTGAACAGTCATCAAATTTACAATTTAAAATAAATTGAAATTTTGGTAATGATTTACCAATTTAAGGTTTCTCTTCTTATACACATGGGAGATGAATTTGCAACAGAAGACTTCTGTACAATTGTGTTTGATGAATTCTTCTATGCCGGTATTGCCAGAGAAAATGTGACTAGGCATTTGTTGAAATTGCTGTGGTACATCTACCCACGTCTTCCTCAAGCCAGACTGTATACACTTGTTAAAGTTCTTACACCTACATCTCAGGTCAGTGGCACATATGAGCTTAATGTGAAAATATGTTGACCTGTTTTTAAATTTCATTTCTCCTGAATAATTACTACAATTTGTTACATTTTGGGAGAACAATCCCTTATACTGTAAGAGAACTTTATTTTTACAATATTGTAATTAATATTATGTTTATTAATTTTTTTCAGCACAATGATGCAGTTCATAGCCTGTATGAGAGCCTTCAGGAGAAAATTGGTGGTCAGCAAGAACCACCTGTTATACCTCAAAATTTGGACTATCTTGAATCACCCCTCATGAGTGTTCCTACACCAGCTCCTTTATAAAAATTTATATATATATGGCTTAGAAAACAACCAAAAAAAAATAGAAATCATGAATGTAACTTTTCATGTGGCAGGTCGAAGAAATGTGTTCAAAAATATATGTTTAAAGTATGTATATGAGAATGAAAATTTTGGTTTCATTTCTACATATAAGATTTCAATTGTTTTAAATGTTAGGCAATAATCAATGTCTCAAATCAAAATTACAAAAACCTTTTAGATAAAGTATTGTTAAAATTATATGTAATGTTGGTTTACTTTAAGAAAATATTTGATTCTGATTATGGTATAATTTTGAAATTTTAGAGTATGTTTTATGACAAGACTGTCCTCGCTTGAATGTTGAGTTTATATATTTTATGCTTATATCAGTCATGTGTGAAAAATAATTGGCCCAGAAAGTGCTTCATTGTAACAATACTGTCAGAAAAGTGCAATTCTTATAATGGTTGAATTTCACAGGTTCATTTACCTGGTTTTTCTCTTAATTACATCTTTGAGATAAAGTATTCTCATGGACTATAGATTCATACCATTGTTATGCACTTTGATTCATGTTATTTATTTTTCATGCTAGGAGTACATTTCTGTAGTCAAGATTGTCCTGGTTCCCTATTTACTGTTTCTATTTTATAGTATAATAGTTGTAGAAAAAAGGAAATAGATACTGATTAATAAATTAATAAAGGTTTGATACCTGTTAAAAAATTCCTGGCCTGATACATGCTTGAAAAAGAAAACAAATGCAGTGTAAACAATCATGAGTAACATATAGCAGAATATATAAAAAGGGAACTTTTTGGAAATATTTCTGTATTGAAATTTGACTGAATTCAGTTTTTAGTTATAAAGCTTCAATTATTTTAATGTAAAATAATAATAAAAGTTAATATTTAAATTCTGAACTTCAAAAGCATTTATCTTTCCAGTATGGTCAATTGATAATTTTATCAGGTTACTGAGTTAAATGCACACTTTTTGACCTTGATTTATTTAATAAAATAAATAGCATACTGTTTCAGTTCTATTATATAGAAGTCTTTAATTATATATCATAATTTGGAAACATGATTGAAATCAAAATTAAAATTAAAAAAATACTTTGAACAATAGAATTTGATCACAACTATCTTTCATGTTTCAGCCATTATTTTATAAATTTATACAATATAAATTTTTTCAGTTTTTACAAATTTTAGTTTTTTTCCTATTTTGTTGTTTATTATGCACATATTTAAAAGAATTGTTTTGTTTCTTGTCTATAGTGCAATTAGGCTACTGTGGCTTACATGTGGCCATGGACTGGAGGATTAGAATGATTTATATTATAACCTCATCACAATTATTTGTACATTTTGGGGGGACATTCAGGTCTTGATTGATTTGGTCATTCTTTATAAAACATGGATCTTTTGTCAGCATAAAAAGTATTTTGTTTGGTAGATTTGAAACCATTTTAAAAATATTCCACATTAGATATTTAACCTAGTTTTATGTTTACTAATGGATATCACTTTGATAATTTTTTGCATTGTTTAGTTTGACATATTTCCCATTTATATCTTTGACTTGAATAAGCTCTATATCTGACCAGTGTCAAAATTGAATAAACCCTTTTGAGATGTCTATTCCTGGGTTGAGGCTGTGAAGACAGATTTCAGTGGAATTGCTGGAATTTTGTAAGGTCTAAATGTGCTGAAGAGGTAATATAACAGTTATTTATAGGTAACCTTTTTTTGAGGTATCATACAGTTATTTTACCTCTTCATACATGTTTCAACTTGGACTAGACCTGACTTTTTAGTTTGCTTTGTAGGATGCACTACTCATCCTATAACTGATGAGACTTTAAGATTATAATAACTCTTCTTATTAATATATTTATTTTTATGAATTTTAATATTATATATTTTTTACAATGCTCCACTTCAATTACTTCTATAACTTCAATAAATGTGTTAGGGCTTTTGTTTTATGGATAAGTAGGATCAAGATTACATTTTCTTGGAATTAATTATGCGATTAGCGCTGAATTTGGAATTTAGGAGAATTATTTCAGATTGGTATTCCTTAATTTTTGGGATCTAGATTTTATTCTGGCATTGGAACAAAGGAATATTTGTTGATGTGAGTCCTTTGTAGAAACGAGTAGTTTATAAGGCAGGTTATGCATTATAATGAAAATTCCATTCTATTGGTTTCAGATCATATCTCGCTTTTTACACATTATTAACAGGTTTAATTGCATTAGTTAAGGCGTTGATATTTTATTTATTTAAATTACATGTTACCACACATTCGCTATATGATTTATATACTTATGTAATACAAAATTACTTGCATCCCGACAAATAGACAATAGTAAAATCTATTAGCATAAGTTGCAAGCCTGGGCAGTATGCCGAAAGTAAGTGCGGACATTACTATAAATCGGGAGTGCATTCTCATTTTTTTCTTGAATTATCATAGGTAAGTTGAAATATTGTTTGATTTAGAATGTTATGATCATATTATGGAACATAACGAAATGTATTAATGCATAACGCCACTAGGAAAAGCAAAATTGCCGCTTGACTATATCTATATGCCATAGCAAATTTCATGCAAGAAACCTCTAGTAGACAAATTCATAATTTTGAAGATGTAGACTTTTCTTGGTATGATTAATATGATTTTATGCTTATAATGATTAAAAATAAGGCCTAATAGGGGTTTCAAAGGAGTTATATATGAACATATATTTGTCTTAACAATTGATGCATGATTTGTTAAGTTTCATTTTAAGCTATTTACTCTATATTTTATTTATTTACTAAAACGTTATCCTTAATGTGATGTATTAGGTCAATCTATTTCACATATTTTTATGTAAATTAAGCAAAATTTTACTACATGGTAATATTGTGCAATCATTAGAAAAGTAGTAAAAAATGATTAATGAATATATAAAGCATTAACTTTTAATCAATTTTGATATTAATATTGTACCAGAAGCCAATTCAAAACAAATATTAAGTACAATTAAGAAAAAATATTTCTGCAAGCTATAATATCTAAAATTATATCATGAATTTATGGACAATTCTTTTTCTTTTTCAACTAAATTTGCATTTAATATGAATTGAAAGAACCAATTTAAGTTTTACGACACATTATGAGGCTAATTGATATTTAACTTATTATTACTATATACTTGGTAATGCCAGAAACACTTTAATTTGTCCCCTATCTTCTTCCTAGCCTATTAATGACTCAGCATTGTTTGAACCAATTACTTATCATATTATAATATACAACTATTCAGTTCCTTCACAGTGAAAATATTTTTTCCTCTCTTTTTTGCTAATCTCAACTGCAGATAAAGTGAGAACAGGGCATTTAGGTAGAGGCTGGTCCCTATCTGAGCCCCAGGGAAGTGGCCCTGGGGTCTTGTATTTCTCCTGACCTTTTAACACATTGGCCCTAAAAAAGTTTTTCACATATCCCCCTTGAGGATAAAACCCACTGGTTGAAAAACCCCTAAACTATACCATTGTTCTTTTGGCCTTTTTGTTGTTTTCTCAAATGCGATTCCACTTGTTGATTCACTACTGCCTTTGAATATGGTGCTCAAAGATTAGTTTTTAAAAAAAGGTGCACAAAATTAATTAATTAATTAACTATCTTATTAATTATTAACTCAAAAAATGAAAACATGTTTTAAATTAATAACCTTCACAAGAATCCTATCTGTGTCATTATAATATCTGTAGTCTCAGCATATTCTACCTTGTTTTTTTGTTAGTTTTCAGTAAGTGCATAATTAGGAAATTAGTATTATATAAAACACCGTACCTATCATTTTTATGATGCAGGAAATATATTTATATTAAATCATTTTAATATATTTTTATTAAATCTTCTAAATGTTTATACTGTACTGAGACAAGCGTGGCCACACAGGTAAGAATTACCCTAAATTAATTATCCCAAGTATAGTGATTATTTTACATTTATTTCATTTTATTGATTGTATTTTGTTAGGATTATAAATACTGAATTTTACTGATTTCACACATATTGTTTAATGAATGTTTCAGTTAGTACAGACAATGTTTTCTGTCTTTTGTATTATGGATAAAATTAGTATTCTACTCATGACACTACAAGTTTTATACACAACCATTAGTGTATCATTGTTTTATTGCTATGAATAGATAATTGATTTAGTGTTTTTGTCAGCTTATTGATGGGTTTCTTAGTTTTCTTCCCTTGTGTATCCTAAGTATCTTCCTATTTAAAATATACACTATTATTTATTATACAATTCTGTGTATGATATGGTTTTGATTCAAAATTGAATGTGACTTATTCTTACATCTACAATAGTTTTTACTTACTAAGTTTCGTTCACATACTTAATTTATTTTTTAAATATCAAACTTTTGTTGTTCTCACTAATATAATAGTGTAGAATAATTTCTTACTATATATGATTTAATTTTCTTCTTTGTTAACAACATAACCAAAAACAATCACAAGCAAAAAAAGGATGTACTGCAGCTTGGAATTTTAGTGGGCTCTAAATGTAACAGAGGAAGAATATTCTAAAACATAGAAAAAGTATTTTGTTCGCTAATTTAACATTTTTCTTTACATTTTTTCACAAATAACTAAATATTTTTCTTCTATTAACATTTATAAAAATGGTTTCAATACTTCTGTGAAATGTTACAATATACAGTTAGTAGCACAATAATACAGAGTAATAGTACAATATACTATTAGTAATATTCTATTGTTCACTTATAAAAAAGTGTACAATATTTAATATTATTCAATGTTATCGTACTTCATGGTTAATTGCTTCTATCTGAACCCACTTTATTCCCATTTTATTGAATTTTGATGGTGAAAGGAAACTATGGGTAATGGGAAAACTTGAAGGATTTTTAAGTAATTTCAAATTGCAATTTGGAGCGCCTCTAAGGTTTATTTAGCCTGATTCAACTTGTTTTATGACTTCTCTGAAGCAGATCCCCATAGCAAATGACCAAAGTTTCCCAAGAAGAAATTTAGTCCCAATAGAAGTCACATATCATGATCTCCATAAGTAGACAATAATTTTCATAGCTCTAGAAGTTCTTTTAAATGTTAAAAGTATAAGATATCTAAAAAATATCATAAAAGTCTCCAATAAGGATGAGACAGTCAATCATTTTGAGAAATTATTCCCAAAAAAAAAATTTAAGAAATTAAATTTCCTTTCTTTTGGGTATTTTTAGTTGTCCATTCTCTCATAATGCCTGCTGCCCAACAATTGGTGTCCCCATAACCACCCAGAAGATCCAAAACTATGCAATATGAATTAGTTAATGAATTATTGGTTTTTCAATTGTCACTTCTTTTTATCCTGGGTATGCAGTTTCAATAGTAACTGAATTCTTCCCTCAAGGGTTATTTAACAATTGAGCAATAGGTTAGGTCAAATCACATGTCACGTGTTAGTTTTTATGTTAGATTTTGTTTCTGTGTTGGAAGAACGTTGTAAAGATTACGAATGACTTTTCCCTATTTTTATCTCTTATTTTTCATGTTATTCCGAATGTTTCATTTTCAGTCCGTCGGAATTTGGCCAAAGGATTTATCTCTCTTCTGTTTACTTTGAGGTAAGTCGTTGTAGGTCAAATATCCACGTCATTTTTGTTAAGTTGCATTAGTGGGATCGATATGGAGTAGCTTCGGCTTTTTCCTGGCACTTTGTTTGCCTTCTACTTGGTTGTATCATTTCAGATTCTTTGCGGAAGCAGTGACGTGGTTCGTTCTGTTTGATTTCACGCTATTGTATTTAACTGCTTTTATGTTATTTTGTTAACACCATCTTATTGATATTTGTTTTCGGTCATCAGTTGTTTCCCTGCTTGAACTGCGATTAGATAGGATTCCGTTTTTCGCAAAATAATAATGGTAAAGGTCTGTGTTAATAGTGCCACTCTATGTGTAATTTCATTTCAATTGGCAAAGAAGAGCTGATAATGGCAAACAGTTGAGACCATTCTAGTTATACCGAAATTTATTCAGTGTTTCATTATATAAATATATACAAGATTTTGACCTCATCCCATGTTGATTCGTCCCCATCAAAAGTTGTTTGACAGACAGTATTAATGCTTTTAAAGAACTATGTTCCCATAAAACTACTCTCTTCCTTCCATAGTACATATGTATCGATTAACTATAATTTATTTCAAGAGAGAAATAAGAAATATTAATTTAATGTAGCTTTTAGGGGTTGGCGAAGGTTTAGAATTCCGTAACTGTAGACTTTGTGTTCTACTGTCTGCTAGACCGGTTTTGGCTGATCGCCATCTTCAGTGGTGAGTCACTTTGGCACGTTGGATGCTTTGAGGTATCCTGTTTCCATAGCATCCAACATGCCAAAGTGACTCAAACCGCTACTGAAGATGGCGAGCAGCCGAAACCGATGTAGCAAAAGACCAAACCTACTCCCTGGGGCGGAGACAGAAGAACACGAAATCTACGGTATTCCAACCCCTCGCAGACCATAAAACAGGTATTCCTAAACTAAAATTCCGTAACTCCTGTGATCTTCTCCCTTCAGTAGCATTCCTAAGAATCCTGCCTGCACTGTCCTTGTCAGCAATTCTGAGTGATAATATATTTTTTGCTGTCGTAAAACAAACGAACTTATTATGCTTAGACAAACTTCTAATACCGTTGTAATTATTTATAGAGAATTTTTTGCTAACAGTGTCAATATCCTTGCGGTCTATCGTCCTTGTGACTGTGGGGGGGGGGGTACTTAAGGGCCGCCCTTAAAATGTATACATATAAATGTATGGTGACGCTGACGATATTTGACGTGCGGGACTAAATGGTAGGACGCGAAATAACGGAATGAATAATAAACATCCCTAACGAGTATGTTATATTAATGTAATTTGTAACTGGAAACTGTGTTGTAGAATAATGAATGGACGCGGAAGGATTTGGATTTTACTTGAATCAATACATTTGGCAAGTGCTTGAGTGGTATTGGCTTAATGTGTTGATGTGATGGCGAGAAGGGTTCTATAGGGCCGCGGTATGACTCCCGGGGGGGGGGGGGGGGTCGGGGGAGGCAGCAGCCACTGATCCCTTCCACTTTGTTCATCCGTGCGTGCATGAATCGTGTGCGCTTGTACACGTTCGTTTGTATGTATACATTTGTATAGACTTCATTTGAGATGGTGTGGTTTATTGAAACGTAGCGGGGAATACAATGCTGCAATACAATTACTTAAAGCAAGAATGAATGTTCTACTGGAAATTTAGGTTTCACTTAAATTCAGCCTGTAAAATTATTATCGCAAGCTCATCTACCCTTCCACCCCAATGATATTGTGTTATCGGCCAGATCTCCATTTGTAGGTTTTTTGCCATCCGCGTCCTCCGCAACGTATATTTTTTCGGTGTATTATTCTAATCAGGCGACAGTCACGTGACAAAAATATTTATACCGTAGTTTTCTCGATCTTCTGTCTCCTCTCGCAGGTTTGGTGAGAAGAATTTTTTTGTTTTATTTCGATTACAAATAATGGAGTTTAATGTTTCACCGTGTATTCCGAACTAAAGCAGGACGTTCTAAAAGTTAACCGTCTACCTCCTCCCCTGCGCGTAATTGTCTGGCCCTCCTCCCAGTCCAATCAGGTCACATTCGCCATATTCATTTCGCATAGTGTACGATAATATTTGTTTCTCAGCCGAATCTTTACCTCTTGGGTGTTGTGTAAAGTAGGGCTGAGATTAGAAGAAATCCGATAATTTCTTCTTAATCGTGTTTATAGATTAATAGGTAAGCATCCGTCAGGTGGATTGGTTACTGGTAGCAGGAATAAGTTCAGAAAAATTAAAACATTATGGTCTATGTATGTTTATGTTATGGAAAGGATGCTATTTGACGACGGGGAGAAGCGAAATCGGTCTGGCTTAGGGTCGAACGGGAGCAGAACAGAAAATCGTACTACCGAGGGTGTTAAATGGGTTACTACACGATGTGAAAGGCTCTCCCTCCCGCCGTCCCCCGGCCTATACCCTCCGTCTATTATTGGAACTACAGGTACAGCGAGGGGTAAGGGCAGGGGGTTGGCTCTCCCCAGCGGAGCATTTGTGTACTCTCGGGGGCGGAAGAGGGCGTACGCACGCGGCCCCCTCCCCCCACCGACGGTTGGATAGGACGAGGGGGTAAAATCGATGGCCGGGGGTTGTGGCATGAACCACCACACTCCAGCCTCAGTGTCCCATGGAGCCCTCCAGCTCTTCCCCACAGCCCTCGGTACCGGAATTTACCAGGTAGGATTCTGCCCAATATTTTTATAATCGAGTGAATAACACCAATTATCATCATAAACAATCCCCTCCCACCTTAAAATTGACGCCCAATTTTTTTTAAAAATAAACAGTTAAAAAAATGTTTAAACTATTCAATTCTATAGGACCAAGTACAATATGAAATAATATAAATAGTGAATGCAGTGTTAAGTGCTTATTAAAATACCTCCTTATGTTTATTTCCGTTTGTTTTTGTTTATATGATAACCACGGCGTTGATAATGGGGGTACCGCGCTTAAACCAAAAACATTTTATTTTTTTACAATTGCGTCGCCAGACCACTAACTAAATACTGGTTTGAAATATCCAAAAAACATGATATTTTTATTTTAGGGGAAAATTAAAAAAATCTTTAAATGTCCTAGATTTTTGGGGCGAATTCAGCGCTGAGTGTTTATCAGACTAATCTCGCTGTTATTAAAAAGCCGTGCCGATAACCCGGATTTCGAGAATTCCCCTTCGTTTCAATAGCGCTCCGTAAGATTTTCAACGAAAAATATATTGCAGAAATTTACGAAAAATAGGATTAATACAGTGCGAAGTGTTATCAAGTTGATCTCATTTTCTTTTAACAAACGTATATATAAGTAAGTAACTTCCAGTGTTCAGATAGATACCCAGTTTAAAATGTTTTGTCGCCACATTTGTTTCTTTTTATAAGTTCCGGATGAACGCCGCATTTTGGTGCTTTGCGTAATTCTTAAAATTTTTACAAAAAAATATAGTGCCGTGGTCCTTGCAAAACTAAGCTCTAAGACGTTATAATAATTACAGTACGGGGTTTTTAACAAGTTTTACAATTTTGTAAAACATGTTTATGTTTTACCCCCGGTATTGCAACCTCTTTATACGTGCTTTGCTGGAAACTCGGAGTTTGAATATTTTTCTTCTTATATTAAAATTTTATTTGCTTATCAACAATAGAATATTGGCTCGTTAAGTTATGGAAGTGTTCGCCAGTGTTGTGTATATTATGACAGAATATGATACACATAATCCCGTTTAAATTGTTTTATCGAAATATTATTTTTAATAATATAGGTGAGAGTAAGCTAGGGTAGAGTCGAAGCGATATTATGTAAAATATAGACTTTACGGCAAATTCAGTGCCCTGTTTATATACAAATAATCACGCCGATTTTGAAATGTAAATGGGCCGTTGAAACCTGTCGTAGCCCGTTAGGGCCCCAAATATTGTCGGATAATATTCGACGGGAGACGGGAAAATTCACGGCACCGCTGCGGGGAATATTCAGAATAGTCTCACTATTACGAATGCGCCCAGTCCGATAGGACCAATTAGATAGTTCCGCATCCGAGGTCTGCAGTCGAATTCTGGCTTAAAATAGTGTCAGCCTGGGCTCGGAATATCAAGTAGTGGCCATTATTGAACCAAGAGAAAATATATCTTGCGAAAATAGGTTTTAGAAACACTATATAGGCATTTTTCAAACCCGCGTTATTCTCTATTGTTGCAACCCCGTTGTAAACATTCTTTTTACAAATGCAGGCGAGTTATGTTTCTTTCCTTCTTCTGCGGACTATACGAACAAATTCCGTGCGTTTCTTCAATTGATTATTGTTAAATCAAGGACTGAATATTAATGAACAGATAAATAATTGTTCGCAATATTGTAAACAGACTAATAAAAACTATGTTTACGAAAAACAAGTGCAATGCAGTTGCAATATTCTTGAGTAACCGAACTTTCGGCACTCGAGCTTTTGCTCAACTCTGCACTCCTTGGGGGTTTCTTATAAATTCCGATCTTCTCGGGGTGTGGAGCATTTAATCTTTAAATTAATGCGTAGAAAAGCCGTTGCTCGTTAATACCTGGAAAGAAAAATCGACGCAAACATTCCTTATCATCACTCGCAGGACTTCTTTCTCCAGCACTGTTGTATTATTTTACGGTGGTCTGGCTCACATTAATTATAATATCCTACGTACATAAGAATTCAACTGTAAAGTGTTTCACTAAACAACGATTCTCACACGTACCGAAGCTTTACGACAGGGCTACCGTGGTCTTCTTGAATTCTAAGATTAAACATCACTGAGTTTAAACATTTCCTCAGTGATTTTACTCGATCAAGATAAATATCGCTTCTGGAATAATGTTATTCAATTGCCGCACATTGTGGAAAAAACAACAATTTTAAAAATGTACACGATGATTCAATGTATCATCCTGTAGATTTTGTACATTGAGCGAGGCTATGTTGTGTTTTTACGAGGAAATCAATTTGTTTTCATTAGAAATAGGGTCACGAATTATATATAAACTTAACGCAAAACGTTATATCAGTGTTATGACCAAGTAATGTTTTTGTTGATAATGGGCAGCGGCGTGTTTGCCCTTCCGGGTCTGCTCAGTGAATATCGACAGCGCTAATTAATTTGTCGAAACCCTCTGAAATTCATCTTAAAAACGATCCCGCTCTTAAAATAACGCGCGGGAGGTACTGGATTTACGTAGGGCTATAAAATGGCTGACATGCGACCCCATTATAATAGACACCTGTAGAGCGTACAAGCCTGGTTTTGGGTATTGAAAACTATATAAAAAGAAATCGGGATATTTAAACTAAAATTGTTTTCCCAAGTTGCGGAACTCTAAACGTCTTAAGCTTCTAAAACATACATCAGTTCTAATATCATATTGTTTGTTACAATATGACAAGTTTGGTTACTAACGAATATTTACAATGAAGATGTTGAAAATAATTGAAGGACAATTGGCCCTTCCTTGCCAGATTGTGTTTAGTTGTACTATTCCTTTTTTCTCTGCGGTCATGTCGAAGGATTCTTTAAAGTATACATTTTTTGTAAACACCAGTTTGCATTATCACAGCGACTGGGGGTTATATTTCGTTGTTAGATATATTTTTAGCACGCCGTGAATGTCATTGTCCACTTTTATACACCCTGAGAGCGTTGACTGGGCTACGGCTTTGGTAAGTAGCTCAATTTCCGTATTTGTCGTCGTTAAAGGGCTCGTCTTAACTGGCTTATAACCCAATTTATTTGGTTGGGCGCTCCCTCCTTTCTCAACCTCTCCGCCACCTTTTTTGCAGGATTTTTAACGGGCAAAAGTTAATTACATTTTATTATACATTACATTTTTCCTATTTCAAAAGCAAGACTCGCCTTCATTATGTTCAAATTAACCTTTCCAGTTTCTCTATCCAGTATAGTTCTAATTAGTGCACTTGAGATATTTTGTTGGTCACGGCGGAGAGCATGGAAATGTTTCTCAGGATTTACACCGGATTATAATTATCTGTTCATAAAGTATACTTTTTATGAGTAGTTAAATTTATTTACGATTGTATAGCTTGAACTTCGGAACTAATATTTAAGTTATTTATAGGAAGGGATGATGCCTGACTTTGAAACATGTTCCCTCGTTGTTGCTTATTTGGTAAATTAGAGCAGTTTCGGCTACTCGCCATCGTTTGCAGCATTCCGATAGTCAGGCAGGAGTTTAGGTGTCACAACACTGTTACTGTCCTGGTGTTTTTTGTTTTCGCAGATCATGATTTTCTCAGGTTTTGTAGCGATTTTTAAGTGTTGGCCAGCTCACGTGTCTTTTGTGGCTTGCGGAAGCGGGAAGACTGCCAAAAGTTGGCAGACCTCAATTCGACTATATAAATGATCATTTCTACTTTATTTTCGTTATCCTCATTCGTGAGTTTCTATTTCTTAGCGCTTTCGCACCTAAGCGAAATTATACCTAATAATATAACTACGATACCTGTGTCTTCTTCACCTAAGTTTTTTTCAAATTAATATTGAGACAAATTGTCCAATTCCAGATTAACCACACTGTATTGAGTATTACCAAATTAGAACCATAGTACGGATAGGAGGCTCTTTAAAATCAGGCTAATCATATATAACTCAGTGTGTACAACCCCTGAACAAAGTGTGCTTCATTTTCGTCTAATATATGCATTCGAGAGGCTTTATGATTTTGAAGTTTTTAATGCCCGAGTTATAATAACATTAAACGGAATAAGTTTCTTCTGGCGGCGGTTGTGAAATTCCAGAGCTTGGCGTCGACGAGCAAATAAAGTTCTTCCTTGTTTAAGTTAACTGACGGTTTGCAGAAGACGTTCGGGCCCCCTCCGCCTTAGCCCGTTGTCACCGTAACAATATTTGAGGGACTCGAGTAGAAAGTTTCTACACGCCTCCGCGGCGATGAAACTTTCTCGTAAAATGAAACTGGAAATATGCGACGGAATGAAAACGGCTTAACCGGTCCTGCGGCGCGAATATGAACGCGGCCGGGATTTAACACTCGCGGCGTTTGTCTCGCGCCATGACAGGTACTTTATACTGTTGATGGGCGGGTATATTCCTGCACTCTGACTTAGGCACTTATTTCGTGAACATTTTCGAATTTCCGACGAAAATAACGCGCCTTTAAACAACTCTCTAAACGTATGCGTATAGCATCCCGTGTGTACTGTAGACAGTAAACTTATCAAGAATTGGTACAAATAAAACTAAATGAATAATAATAGAAATAACTCGACCCGTATACACATTAAATCAATAATGTATACATATGTAAATAATGTATACATATATAATGGATTAGTTATAAATGTATTTTACCCACGAACATTATTTACAGAAAATCCCACGAGTGATGAGGGCTTCCAAAGCTTCAATAACTTCAACTAATAAAGCCGGTTTTGGTTTCTTCTCGGTAGTGACTTGTTGAACGTCATTGCATTTGGTACGATATATATATATATATATATATATATATATATATATATATATATATATATATACTGTTATGTTCGAGAGTAATTTTCACTGTAATATATGGTCTTTGTTTTGGCGTCTGAATATGGCGTGGTTCACGTTACTGAATTTTCGCAGCCCGTTATTTACCCCCGGTGAAGCCGACTGACCCGGTATCGTGGGTTATCCATTCTTCTCTTCTAACCTATCCATTATCACAAAATACGAGTCATCGGACAGTTTTATCCTCACGAAAATTGCTTTGAATGATCAGCTTGAGACTCATTAATTTTTATGAAACACTGTTTCAAACAATGGCATTAGATAAGATGAAAGGCTAGGTTAAGAAACTAAATAATATATTTATAATTTGTAATTATAATACTGTATTAAATTATGCCAAAGAAATAATAAAATAGATATCTAAATATTTGAAATTGAATAAACTAATCGAATATTGTTCACTCTCATGAGATTCTAAAAGAAGAGACGTTGAATTCAGATGCAATCCCGCAATACATTGCTGTGTACCTTTAGCCTACACAGAGCCCCGTTCGTTCTTTCTATTGGGACCGTTTTTTTGTAATGGAGTTGATTTACTTTTTTAATAATTATAATTATTAATTAACTTGATTGCTTCTATGAACATTACCTAAATTAACAATTAGGATATTAAGTCGGGACCGGGCCTTATACAACCTACTGGCGCGGTATCGTCGCAATAAAGGTGGAAAAAGGTGGTAAACAAGATACGGTTTTATTGCATTAATTCTGTTTAGTTCTATTGAACACACACCCGACAGGCAGTGCAGTGTAGAGGGTACTTTTGCTGATTGGGCCACCGCGTAGCTGGCTATTATAAAATTTAAAACTAAATTCCTATTATAGCTATTTATTCATTGCAGGTGTAATTCATTTGGACCTTCTGTAGCATAGTTTTAATTAATTATAGGGCAATTTAATTAGACTTTATTTATATTTAATTTTGTTTAATAGTTTTGTTGGGCCACACAATTACATGCCCTGCGATAAAACATTTGAAATTTATTTCTGTCAGTATCATAGTTGATATCTCCCCGGTTAATATCTAACACCTTGAACAAAACCTGTATTAGATTTGTTCTCTGATAACTATATATCACTGAACAAAACTCCTTCGATCTCATCCATGTTTATACGTATATAGTTTTTCGGAATAGTACTTACGATTGGAAAAAGCTAACACCGGTATGTCTGAAGAAAAAATAGGCTAGTTTCCGTGTGCTATGCTTTCTCCTGCAGACGTAAAACCCTACACTAGGACGGTAGCCCTAATGCGTGTACTGTTAATACCTTTAGCAATTGTGCTGTGGTTAGTGTTATGCCTTTGCGTGTAATTGTTCTGTATGCAGGGTGCAGTCAATGTGGTCTGCAGGCTGCTGCGAACAGGCGAGTGGAGACGGAAAATAGGAGAACTTGATTAAGCGCTGCCGCTACTATTAAATTGAAACAACCGCCATTCTTGATTGTAATAAATATTAGTCGGGTTTTTATTACCATTTAATTATCTCCATCCAAGTATAAGTATACAAGAACTTGGAATTTAAACTTGCCAAGTGCGGTTTCCTAAACAGTGCTATATAAGTAGACAGTTGTTATCAAAGTCAAATTCAGGACGAATTCCTACATATAAACACACATTCACATATTTACGCATCCGTTATTTGTAATCGATTGTTTTTATCGATTTATATATTAGTAGAACTCCTGGTTACAATCTTCGTTGGCAGTGTGTTACAATTCATAAACCGTCGGGGACAAGGCTCGCGTGCCTCACTGTCTCCATTCTAAGCCGAGGTTGAAATAGGCAGAAATAAAATCGGGTAAAAAAATACCGAAAAAAACTGAAAAAGAAATGATCGCGTGACCGAATCATCCCCGTCACGGCAGAATTGGTTCGATTTTCGAGGACTGCCGCTATGCACTTTGAGCCGCTATATTTTAATTTACTACCAACTAAAGATTCAATTAATTTCAATTCATATGAAAGGACCTAATGAAAATCCTTTGATATTAAATCACGTAAACATTGAATTATTAATATTTCCAGAATTATCCGCCGCTGTAATTTTGTCATATTCCGGCGAATTTCGTTTTCTCGCTATCATAAGACTGTTCCTGTAGTAGTTTTTGTTTTCCTGTAGAAACATATATGTCTTTTATAATTGTTGAGTCCAATTGATTCCATTGTTCCTTTTTAATTTTTTATTGGTATATTATTTCTCAGTTTGTGTCAAATCTCTTATTTTTTGAGCTAGTTTGAAGAGACAAAACTGGTATTCTCGAGTTATAATTTTAAGACTCCTAGACTTTTTCTGTCGCAGGAAGAAAATCCGATAAACCCACTTCTTTATGAGGATTTACGGTTCTCAAAGTTTCATTTCCGCCCCACTCTTCATCCTGCCTCTCTGCTGTTACCGATGCATTGTCACCCTGACGACAGAATGAACCTAGAGATTTTCTAAAGCTCAGATACACGGCTCAATTATTGAGATAAACATGTGATATAAAACAAACTTTCCGCAATTGTACTTATAACACTTGTTATAGCAATGGAGAAAATAAAGTTCTTTATGAGACGTTGTCGTAGGTGAAATCGCATCTGCTATAAAGTAGACCAGGAAATTGGGTAGAGCATTTCCGGAGAGAGGTGATGCGCGGGTCTTTGATGTTGAAAGTTGAGGCACGTCAATATTATAATAAAAAAAAAAAGAAAAAGGGAAAAAATGTGCAGCGACACAAGTCATTAAGAGCGCGCGGCGTCCTATAAAGAATTGAAGGGGAGAATGAAACGCCGGCACGCGCTATAAATGGAACAGTAGGGGGTGGTTGTGTGGGGAGAATGTGCGGGGCGAAAAATAGGTCGAAAGAGGAAAGAGGCTGAATGTTGGGGGGATACAAAGTGAACTGGGTCAGCGGCCGGCCCAGTGCCCCCCTCAGATCCGCCCCCGGTCCCCTCCTCGTACTAGGGTTACTACTACTACTACGACCTCGGCCGTGTAGCCCACACAGCCACCACCTGTAATACACCCACTGTCACTGTGTGTGCTCGGCCTCCGCAGACACGCGCACACCGACGCGGGGGGCGCTTCCACCCCCACACCCTTCAGCGGGGAGGTGGCAGGGGGAGGAGGAGTAATATAAAATCGATCGCCTCCGCTCTTCTCTTCTCCGCTCGTCCTCTCTTATTTCTCTTCTCTCCGCGTGCTCTCTCTGTCTCTATCTTTCCTAAATAATCCTGAATCCTCTCAATTCCCATATCTGGTGTTGGCTCGTAGGCTATTTTCATTCCTATTCATACATTTTCGTTATAAACGGAAGTTCCTTGAGTAATACTAATGAGTAGTAGTAGACCTTTATTTAACTGGGGAATTAGGCCTATTTCTACCTTTTTTTAGTTTATTCTCTTTTCTGGTTGGCAATTGTGAAATTTTTGCTCTCGATATTGCCCAGCGAACTAGTCTCTTCTTCATCGTGAGTTTATTCCTGCCTTTGGTTTTTCCTCGCAGGGCATCGTTAGGGAAACTTCCTGGTTTCCGAGCAGAACACATTGTCCTTGTCCTGCCGCGTGGAGGCGTTCGCGTTGTTCGCTGACAGTGGGAGAAATCTCGCAGTGTGTATTACATATACTTTCTTATGTTATTTGGTCTGCTAGGTTAGTGGAATTATTAAAGACATACGTCTGTTTGTCACCCTTAACTTTTTGGTCCATTTGTACCGGTTGTAGACGGCATAACGTCATCGTACCTACTTAAGTTTCGGGGGTTATTCAGAAAAATAAAAGCTTATACATACCTGAGCCGCTTCGTTGTTGGAGCTACTAGGCTAACCCAATATGAGTTTACATTAAATGCACCCTAAATACAGAACAATTACACGCCTATATATAACACTAAGCAACACATTGTACCCCTATAACTTCTTCATTGTATTCGGTTACGATTATATTTTATTTATTAATTGAAGTTCACTTATGTCCTGAGCGATTTCTTTCTTGGTACGACTATACTATTGCTCTTTATTTATTGATGTAATCCTCAGAAGGGAAAATGCGGTTCTAAAATTTCTTTGTCGGTTATTAGATTCTGAGAACTTCCTATTGTCTGAAAGTTCCCTTATCGTAATATTTGTTTCTTTGTCTCTCGGTACGGGGCCATGTTCGAGCCGGTTCGTTTATCGAATCTCGCTATTTATAGGCAGAACTCTCAGGTGGGAAACACCCATTTTCTCACTCAACTGTCCGGCGGTCGATTAACCCTGGACGGAAGGGTAGAAACCTAGCCGAATAGTTTTTTTTTGGCGTTTCATAGGGATACTTTACTGGTGAATGGAGTAAGATAAGCTTCTGTAAAGTTACTCAATGAGAAATTTTGGAAAATAAAAATCTAACTATATAAATGGTAAAATAATCAATAGTTGAATAGCTCTTATTTTTGAATTTTTTAAACGTAAAATACAAGATAGTTTTATTTGAAACGGATAAATCATCGAGTCTTTTACAGATTTATCCACGCAATAGAATTTATATCCACAGTGGGCTTCGAGGGCTCGGTTTGGGTATACGGTGAAAGTCATGAAATTCAATTCAGCGGTAGAACCACTATTTAATTTACCCTCCAATCGCCCTTAATAGGCTATGGGTCAAAGCGGTAATCTATAGACATGGAGACGCCCCTACCTCCTTCTCTCTCTCTCTCTCCATCTCTCCCTCTCCGTTTCCCTTAAGGTCTACGGACGACTTCCTTATCCGTCAAGTTGTCTCCGGGGACTTTACCGGTTGTGGACAGTCATTTAATAATGTATCCCGGACTGGCCGGGAAACGACACAGCCCCACTTATAATTGACAGGACGGCGAGACCTCCCCGGGCAAGCTAATGGCGCGGACGGGAGAGAACATAAAAACATGAAGATGGAAACACGCATACGGAAGGTTTTTTGTTTTTTCCATTTGTTCCGTACTGTTTGAACTTATTGATACAACGACAGCATGTGAGTCCAGTTTTCGTCACGAATAGTGTACCGGGAATTCTGAGGAACGACCGATGAATGCTAGCGATCTAAAGAGTGGGCTAGGAAATGTATGATCCCTATATAGTAGTCTGCATGGTGACAAATTATATTTGTAACAATGGACAAATTTATATATAAAAACCACTGATTTTCTACCGGTTGTTTTGACCGGTCCTAAAAATGTAAAAAGGTAGAACTTTATTGCTTTAATAAATAAATTAATTGGTGTTCTGAGAGGAGGCGAAAAACTATTAAATGGAGTATTCATGTTTGGAAAATGCATAAACGTTTTACACAATTTACACCCGGTTAAGAGTGCAAAATATTGTGAGAAATTGTGAACGAGCGAGGAAAACTAAAAAAATATCTCGAACGATAATTTGCCATTGCTGTTAAAATGTACGGTCCTCATCCTGTTTCTATAGCACAACATGTTCTTGTAATGTAAATTTCGTTGATAAATCGTGAAGTAATATGACTGTTTAGTGTCCGAAAAGTGTTTAAATTCGAAAACTTTTATATCCGGTCTGTGTCATTGTCAAAAATTCAAGGCCTATAATATAGGCGGTTTGACAAGGCGAAACCGGTCCTGAGCACGGGGGGTGTCCTATCATCGGTGGGGGCGTCCTATGTTTGCCCGGGTATTTATCGGTCTCGTATAATTTTATCGGGGCGCATCGGGTTTTATCATTTTCAAAATAACAACGGAAGGCGGTTTTCAGCTCGCTGTGTGTCCCTCCCAGGGCAGCCTATTTATGGTTGCCATGGGTAGGTACACGGCAGTTGGTCAGGAGCCGTGGGCGGATGTTACACAGGTCCCGCTCAGTTTACGATCCGCGGCCGACTGTATAATGTGTCCTGCTGGAGTCGAACTTCTGGGGGAGAAACCGTCGCTATCTACCGCAGGATAAGGCCCCAACTGCCCCCGTCCCCGAATATTACGAGTCGATGGTACGAATAACCTAACTTACACCGACTACCTAGATTTCCGCTGATACCCTCGAGTCGTGGACAAGACGAAGGTCCATCACCCCCGAGGCGGGCTACCCACGTTGGCAGTGTATATTTTCCTCGATAACGGGGATAAATAAAACTTTTCAGTTGAATGGAACATAGGCCCATCACCAGAGAATCGATCTGGATCTCATCTTGAGCTCGCCAGCACTGTCGCTGAAAGAATAACTAACACTATGTGTTGTACGTTAGTGGAATGCTTCTTGACAGGTCTAGCTTTTTTCAGAACAAAATTCAAAATCGTAAAATACAACGCTCTGGAGGCGTTTTTTCTCCTCCTTCATATTACGATAGATAATCAACGATCAACCATATATAATTGTGAAGAAATCGATAAAATTTACTTCCGATAAATAAAGTTCGCAACTAGGACGTTCATTGATTGTTTATTGGGCTGGCAAAAGGGCACGCTAAGTTAAAAAGCAAATACACTTGAATGCCCGTGCACACGCCTACAGTTTGATTGGGCATCGATAAAAGGTATTACCTATTACCGGGCTTTGGTCAATGAGCGGTGCGGGGGGGTGGGACCTTGTTTAATGGGCAAATCGTGTGACGGTCTCGTCGAGGGGGAGGTTTGGGGTGGCCGGGTTTCAACCCTTCACTGGGGCCGGGCATAAACGATGCCGCTGTCGCGTCACACCTTACCGCCCTTGCGGCCACAAATAATCGTTGCGATTCTCGACCACAAGTCGGCCACAAGTTAGCCCTGCAGGGGGGAATGATTTTAACCCCAGACCGTGTCCGAATTTCAAATATATTAAGGGCGCGATTTTGAGTATTGAGTGTTTGAGTTTTTTTCGCCCGCCGATAATAGCTCTCGTGCCACTTTCCGTCTGGCCTCGACAATTTGTCGACGTTTCGGTTTATCGCCATTGCCACTACGCATTACGTTCGTAATACTGTCGGTACCCACGCATGTCGCCTGCCAATTCTGTCCATTCTGTTTCTGTTGTTAATTTAGTAATTACATAAGAATTATTATATTCTTAATTTTATAAAAATGTTGTTCCGAACGTGTTGTTCCGTACATTTTGCAATTATTCCTTCTCAATTAAAATGTTCCCATGTATTTCACGAAATAATCTTTTCGATTTGATAATGTTTAGAAAATTGATAATTTACTATTTGGCGAAATGGAAGGACTAATAGTATGTAGGAATAGCACATACTCTACATTATTCTTTATATATCACCTGTCAACCTTTATATGAAACCAGAATATATTTTTTGTTAACCAGAGAGTTTTTATAAAATTATGCACACATATTTAATACTTCATATTTTTTAACCAATTGTAATATAAAATATATTTATATTATATGAAACATAAATGTGACGTATTACGACATTGATTAAGGATGATTTCATGTAATAAGTTGAACGTAAAGGTAAACTCTGAAATAGTCGTATTTGACATGCAATTATTATGCATTATAAAATTACCACTTAATTACCATTATGTCCATATCAGAAATGTTAAGTGTTATTATCCTGAATTACTAATCCATAAAAAACCAGGGCTTAATACACAATTAGTCGTTTAAACGGGTGTATTCCGAGTTTTGTTTACCTTGACCTTAATATGGGGCCCTTTATGTTAGCGTCAAGGCAGTTATCCGTCCTTGCTCCTATTTCAACGCAGATCAAACCTTTTTTTTCGGGTCGAGGGCAGAACGGTTCGGCGACAGCCAAACGGGATCAATTTCAGTTTTACATTCGAACCTGATGTTCCAGAAAACCCCGGCTGATTTTTTGAAAAGGAGTATTAGGGTACACAAAAAAGACGAACCTCATTGGGTATAATATTAACCGGCGATAAAGTTTACAATTTTGTGTATTTAATTACCTTGAATAAAAGGAAATATATAATACAAATTATATAAATTAACCAATGGGAAAATAATTAATAAATAATGATCTCTTAGATTACCGTCTACTGAATCGCCTTTAAAAACGCACGGTGCCTAACATCGGCAACAGAATTATTTGCGCGTTGTTTAAGTAACGCAGAAATTCTTTTAGAAATATATAGCCATTTATGATTGGTATCCCTGAATTAAAAATTATAAATATAATATAAAATTTATATATTTTATTTTATGTATGTTCCAGTGTGAAGCAGGAGGGCGAGCCGACGAGTCCAGCGGAGGCACTGAGTCCGGATAGCGGCGTCGTCAGACAAAACGGTAAGTCGATATGCCCTCATATATTTATTCCTGGAATATATATATATATATATATATATATATATATATATATATTTGTACAGCCTATAAAAGTATAAATATCTAATGATTTGATATAGAACTAAAAAAGTTGAATATAGGAACCGCTTCGAGCACTCTGTGGAGCTCGAATAGCTCCGTAATCCTTTAAAGTAGTTAGTTTGGTTTTGCCTAATGAAGTGCTGCATATAATTAAAGAAATGTTGATGTGTATAAAATTAGAGTCTTCTCTTCGACGTATAGACGGGTGTACTTCTGACTGACGATCAAATCCCTTTTTCTGTCCCTTCCATTGTGATCGGTCTGTCCCGGGCTTTAGCCCTAAAACTGATCATCAACCTTCCCTGCGACGTTATTATCTGCGAAGGAATTTTGTCGGTGTGTAATTGTTCCGTCCATAAGCGCCTCTGAGTTTTCGCTTTTTGAAATTTTAACCAATATTTTAATTTGGAGCGAACTTTATTTTTCTACAGGGTTGTCGTACTCGTAAATTAAATTAAAAAATACGGCCGCTACTGACGTTCCAGCACGCGGGACGGCACTTCAAACGTAGTCAATAATAATAGGACTCGTCGGAAATGTCTAATAGTAGACGCGAAATTCCGTAAATCTAATGGCGAATTTAATATGAGCTCCAGCGGTTATTTCGGCCTCCAGTTTCGGAATTCGAAACCGGGTGCCGAGCCGGATTAATAGACGGGGGACAATAGAACTGACTAACCATAAAGGGCGGGGGGAGAGCGGTGGCGTCACTGACAAGGGATATGGATGTCTGCAGTGACAAGGGGATTCGCAACGCGCGGCCCACAATGGAGATTAAACTTTGTCGAAAAGGATGTGTATCGAGCGGTGGAATTTAATTGAAGACAGATACCTGTCTATGTTCGACGGTATAAATGGAGAATAGAGAAACCTGAGTGGATTCCGGGGTAGAAGCGCGGAATTTATACTGGCAGCGTATTTGATTAGGATTGACGTTGGACTCTGCCCATAGAGACAGACGTAGATTTGACTCCCGGCGACGGGATGAATAATATATTATGTATTAAATAGTCATTACTTCGAACGTAATATATAATATTTATATTTTATACACTATTGCACACCACCTCAAATTAGTTTTTCAATGTATTTAAATTTAGTTTAATTGTAAAATAATTTATATTTTCTTTACAAAGTTCTGTGACGGGTTTTGGGTTCATGTTGAAACGAAATAAATTTATGCTTATGCGACTGATAAGGTGATACCTATTGTTTTACCCTTGTTGTACAGCTTAGGCTATAAATGTACTAATCGATTAGTGTGAATAAAATGTTACTGCTGTATGCTGTTGCTGTATCGCGATAGGGTGCTTTGCTCGGAAACGTGGAAAGTTGTAGACACGTGGGGAGAAACCAACGGTAAGAATAAGCTCGCAATGGAAAGGAATATATTAGAAATATTAGAAATTAGAAATTTTAGAAGTAAAGGTTAAGACAGTGTTGAGAGGGCTTTCAAAATGTAGTAATATAAAAAAAAATTATAGTTGCTACACTCGATACCGAAGGAACTCCTAACAACTTGTTGTTTTAACACAACGAGTTGTAAAAAGAAAAGTTTCCCCTGCCCAGTTGCAATATTCCTTGAAAATTTAGGAAGCGGAGAGAAGCAATCCGCAAAAAAGGTTTTGAGCTAAGGCGATTGCCCTGGCCGTCCGGCATTCAATCGACCATCGATTCTAGGGAATTAACGGAGTTTAATTTGTCGGGCGGATGAACTTTGCGGGGGGCTTAACGAAGTAACCCACTAAACCGAAGAAGTAACTTTGTGGACGGTGGCGAGGGGGTAGAGAGAGAGAGAGAGAGAGGGAGGGAGTTTCTCTAATCCAATTTTTAGCGGGAGGACTCCTCTTCCATTGTGAGCCCAGTTGGGAGACCTCCCCCAGAAGTGGAAGACGAGGGGAATAGTTGGAAGGGCCCGCCGCGAGAAAACCTAGCCCAAAGTAGGTTTTCCACACGGACTCACCCCCACCCACACTATGGGAAGTTTTCCTTCGCTAGAATCCCAAGGGTTGTGGACAGAGGGAGGGGAGGGTATTTCGCGAGGCCGACATTACAGGGAGAAAGCCCTGTAACGGGTTTTGTTTTCGGCAAACTTGATCAAAAATCGAACTTACAATAGGTAGTTCAACGTCTGATTATCTCTTTACTTGTTTGTATAATTTTCTGATTTTCTCAGGTTTTTCTGTCCATGGTTTGCCAAATTTAATGTTCTCCTGTTACCGGCATTTCATCAAGAAGTTCCTCTTGTGTTTACTGTTAAATTGTAGTATACCTATACCTGAAATAATTTTTTTTCGTTTCAACTAGTTGTGTGGTATCAAAAGCCTTTGATATCATATTGATAATTTTATGAAGATGAATCACAATTGAGTTGGTTTCCAACATTGTCATCCAAATTCTTATAATTTAAAATTTGTTGTCTGTCATCACGTAAAAGAAATTAGTTTTATGTTAAAAATAGAGTAATTTTATTAGTCATGATTATAATAGATATTATGCAATGTGTGGGTGATAGAACTAGTTTCACGGTGGCGTTATATTAATGAAATTTCTCTTAAATACCATGCCGGTTTCGAATGACCTCTGAAACCAGAGAGACAGAGTAATTAATTGCCTCGTAAAACAATTAGGCATATTGGGGTTGTGAGCGGTGCGCGGTGGCAGGGTTTTTGATTAGGATTTATATAACGAAGCGGGGAACGAAGAGCCCCGTAGTTGAATTTTCACTGTCCCCCGCGACTACATCATAGTGTCATATTACGCGAAATACGGCTAAATGCGGAGAGTACGGAGCCACAATTTCGACCGTTGTGCTCGAAAATCATTTTCAGCGTATGAATTGTCCGTTCGAAAATAATAACAAATGTGGGAGACGAACAACATCAGTTTACTTTCAATCGTCGATTTCACTGATTCCTCAATTAATTTTGGCGTTAATTTTGGTTTCCGTTTTCGAGGAAGTAGTGTGCCATAAAAATACGCGGAAAGTATTTAAAGCTGGCGATAAAATTCTAAACAACAGCCGTTGAGAAAATATTGGGAAAAGGTGTTTGCAAATACAACAGGAAAAATGAAAGGGCAATTTCCAAACAGGTCAAACGAAAAAATTACGGTCGTAGGATAAAATTAATCCAAGTACTTTCCAAATGCTTATATAGTAAGTTAATATGAACAAGTTTTATACTTATTTCCGACCTATGCAGGTTTGGTACAAGCACAGATTGTAAAAATATCCTTACCGTAATATTTTGTACGTAATATTTTTCTATTAAATATTTAAGAAAAATGTAATTACACATTTAAGATTTAAGATTTCGAAAACATCACGGCGTTCCCGTTAGGCTAGAGCTGAGACACTCAATGCAGTGTTGTGAAGGTCTTGCCTATCCATGGCCCCCGACACATCCCATCGCAGCTCACCAATCATGATTACATTGTAATAATTTAACTAAAAAATTATAAATATTAAAAAAATAAAAATGAACTAACTTTTTATAAAAAATAATTGCTAAACTAATTTATTAGCCAATCACTGATCGGTAGTTGATAAATTCTGTGAGTAAGAAAGCAAGTCATTTATTGATACGTTAACAAAACTCTGTGTAATAGAACCCGCGTTTTATCCCATTTATGCTTCTTTTCGGTTCTCTACCAATAGTTCTATCTAAATGGCCGGTCTAGTTGTTAACTGGTTCGAACCAGCGGACTGATTCGGTTTGCACGAAATGCAATAACTGAAATGACTAATGCACCGCAACAATGCTCTTGAAATTGTGTAGTTTTGAACATTTTGGGTTCTACCCAGTATAATTATGTGAATTCGGTTGAATTTGCTTTGGTATCTTGTTGCTTACAACAGCAATGGGACTGCAGTATTGGCAAAAAGTGAATGAGTACAGAGTGCAAATTGGTATTTGAATATTTTGGACCAGAAACTGCATACTTTGTAATATATAATTATTAGTGTATTTAAAAATAATCGTATAATTTTAGAAAAACGTATTATCCGTTTTTAACAAATATTGTTATTTTATTATATAATAATAACTATAATAATAATTACACAAGCGCAGTAACTTGTAGAAACGAAGTGAAGAGGTAACTTATATTGATCACTGCTGTATCTTTGAAATATTTTCTATTACTCTGTTAAAACACAATATTCAGAAAATTATAATAACAATTATATACATGCAACGGTATTTCTTGATTATAGGGAGTGTATAACATTATCCGACTAATTGATTATCGATTATTCAATTAATTACCGGCAATGTCAACATTATCATTAATTAAATGCTATTCTTATATAAATGTTACGTACGCGGTCGGTTACTTGCCCTAATTATCGGTTTGAACAGTATTATTGTTGTATTACATTGAATTTTTTTTAGTATTTCCCAAATTGGAAGTTACATATGGAGGAAATTATACTGAAGTTAATTAGTTATTGAAGTACAAAATGTACGGCATTAAAAATACGGAAAGAAATAACATTTTCATTGTGTCCGTCTTTACCAAAAATATATTCTGTAGTAATAATTTCTGTTAGAGTCGATTAGAAACATTTAATCAGACATTCTAAAAAATAGGAAAAAGAGTTACTTTTTTGAGTCGAAGTTGAACATGGACTTATTCAAATTTTGTACTTGTCGTAACAGCTCAATTATGATCTAACCAAATTTATATTAAAAGAGAATAAAGTGAGGAATATAGGGAACGATATTTTTTGAAGCCATCAATCAATTATCCTGTCTTTCAGTAGACGAACACCAATCACTGAATCACTCTTTCTTTTGCGGGACCAATAAATGGATTTGACTATTTTTCAAACAACAATGACATCCTTATTTAAACTGGCGGCTCGACTATAATTCGCCTAATTGGTCGTCGGGTCGGGCCATAAACAAGGCAGGATATCGAGTTTGACAAACGAGGCCAGTTATCAATTAAATGCATCGGCCGGCTCCACTCTAATAAACGCCGCGTATTCGACCGTTAGATCAGTCATTGGGAAGAGGAGACTCTTGCAAGCAGCCGTCTTTTGAAGGTTGATTGGTCTAACAAAATTAGTAGAGAGATAGGGACAGTAAAATTTATAATTAGATTTATTTTTTTTTCGGTGCCTTCTCCTATCCATTATTACTGACAAAAATTTTGATCATTATTCTAGTCTTTACAAACGAATCCCCAAATGGAATCCCCCCCCCCTACTCGACTTAAAAGAACAGATTTAAACAGGATATTTGGACTACTAAAACCATTACGGAAACGGACATCTAACATACATGGATACACGGTATAGGACTATGGGTCACCACTAGGACATCCGACATCGCTCACGTCCAGAGATTCCAATCTAAAACCCTGCGTACCATCCTTAATGCTTCCCCTGCATCCTTAATGCTTTCCCGGGTATTTGACGCAATTTTTAAAATAAACTAGACTTTTATAGCGTACTGCACACCATACTCAACACCAAAATTATAGCATTTTTGTACCTAATAGGAAATAAATTTCCAACGGGAAATCGTTTGATCCCTTCATCCCGAAATGTTTCCTATAATGGGGAGCGAAACAAGAATATTTCGAGTGCAATTACAGTCTCGGTTCGCACTGAAATTGGCAACAGGCGCCGCGTAATAAGGGGACCGCACTGGGGATTAAACGGGATCATTAAAATAGGCTTGCTTTGTTGGAGGGTTGTTACCCCCAACCCCTAACTGTTTTGATGTGGTCCCCGCCGGCCTCTCTATTTATTCGGGTGAAACCTTTAAATGGTCAATCCTCCTCGGAGACCTGACCTCGGTCAGGTTCTTGTTAGGGACCGTGACCTTTAACCCGAGTCCAAGCAATGACGGCAAACATTTCTCTAATGGGTCGACCCATTGCAGTTCACCCGAACGTACCTCGTTATCTATTGAACCCAACCGGCTGGCCTGAGCACCCCCGGGAGAACTTTATTTCTTTCCCTTAACAAAGTTTCTTGCTGTACATACATCGACTCGACAAAAAAACGGGTGGTATTAATTTTAAGCATAGGCCAAATTAGATTTGGTTAAATTACACTAGAGAATAGTACTGTATGTAATATTTAAGTCTTCGATATTTAAGTTTCATACGAAATATCAGAAAACTGCACAAAAATTTAATTAGCTGAATAATGAGATTATCGGAAAAGTAATAAAAAATTATGAATATTTTTTACAAACTGTTGGAGTCGAAATGTTGGGCCTGATTAGGTTTTACCGCTATGCCATTCAGTATTTGACCAAACAGCAAGAGAATATCAGCCGAAATGAAAATGGGATCCCTGCTGAATTCTACTTTGTTAAACCCTCCCCGGTTTTCACCTTAACATTTCAAATCAATAAAGATCCCCATGATAGGATTGGCCAGGAGGGCGGGATTAGGGTAGTGGACCCCCCCCCCTAATTTGCATCCTGAACCAATATCATCCCAGGGGGTAATGACACGGTTATCGCCCTGCGCCCACCGACCATTGGAGAGCTCCAAACCCCCCCCCCCGTTCCGTGCCGGCTCTTAACTGCCGATCCGAAGCCCGGAATTCTAAAGCGTCCGATCCTGGCCCGGATCCGGAGTAAACCCACGCGGAAAGAGTAAGGGGGGAGGGGGTTAAGGCTTTTTGGGACCGGGATAATCGCCGCTACTATTTGAACACAATCCGGAACAGAAGTAGTTCATTTACGTCTCAACAACAGGTATAATGGGCTTTTTTCACGAATTAATTGATGCAAACGTTTTACTCGGAGTTTATACAATTTGACATATATAGCAGGTTCATTTTATAAAACCGTCAAGAGTAAGCACCTATCCGTCGTTAGCAACACTAAGCAGCCTACTCAACCGAAACTCGGCTCAATGAACAAACAGAGGCGTTGTTTTTGGTTTGGAACTTTGACTTCTAAGCCTTATAACTGTCACCGTGAGACGGTAATACGCTAGCGACAGTCAGGATTGTTTTCAGTCGTTCATTAGGAACGTTTCCGAGCGGACACATGTGTCACATCCGATCGTTGTATCCCTCCAACGCATACAGTTCCCCCACATCTTCTCCTCCTGCCAATTTCACTACTATTGGTATTCGGACAGTTTCCATTTCTCGACCCAATCTGAACAAAGCCATTGAGGTACGAACTAGCTTGGTTCACGATCCATTTCCTATCGCCTTATCCTTCCTACATTAATGCAATGAATACTGGCTTTACGATTGGATTTTACTCTTTTATATTGTCTGAAGGAATGAAAACGAAAAGACGGCTAGATGTCAACAAAAATGTTGGCCTTATTCGATATTGAGGTATACAGAAATATTATAATGTTACAGTATTATTTATATAATATATACGAGGTCTGTTCAAAAAGTATCGCGAATTTTGGGTTTTTCAAAAATTATTTATTTATTTATGAATATCTATTTTATCCCCTTCATAGTAATATATAATACCACCAGATATTATTCACTTGTGCGAACGTTTTTTCCAATCCTCATAGCACTTCAAAAATTAATTTTTTGTGATCGTGTTAAGCTCCATTTTCGATGCCGTTTTTATCTCTTCAATTGTAGCGTAGCGTCGTCCACTAAATATATTTAGCGCAACATATACGGCTGCCGTTCTATTTTACTCAAACTCCATTCAGGTTTTCACTGTCGCCAGTAGCATTATAATGTCGGTCGGTCATACAATATGCAGTGCTATTTATCGGGACATCAGTCCCGAGGTAGATTTTCGCAAAGTTTACAAAAAGCAGAATAATAATTACGGATTAGAATATTGCTCTGGATTTAGAAACACTGGCCCCCGCGGCCATTAGTGTCGGGACTCGGTTATTAGTTTTAACGAATGCCCGGTACGGTGGGTGGGGGCAGCATCCGATGCGATTTTCGTGTTCGCCGCGAAAGGAAAAAAAAAGAGAAAAAGGAAAGGACAGGAACATATATATATATATATATATATATATATATATATATATATAATGGAAGGTCGACCCCAGGTGGGGTCATCGATTTTACGTCAGGTGGATATGCAAGTCCGCTTAGTCCCTGTCCGACCTAGTGGGATTGATGCCCTAGGCTGCCTGCCTGCACTCGCGCCACGAAATAACCCTCCCCCCCCCCGTCCTGTCCCCGATATTATACGGACAGAGTTGACAGTGGGAATTTTCGGGACCGACATCTCCCCATACGACACGCACGATCGTGCCAATATCAACATCGACTGCGGGGGCCTACATCAACCGGGGGAAACGAACGCGCATATAATATAATATTCCGCCGATTGATCCGTTTTGGACTTATAAGGAATAGCCCTGCCTATTGATTTGAACATCTACTGGAAACATTACCGCTTGCTCTCTGTCCACTTCCCTACATCCTTATCATCAGTAATCTATTCTTGTACGATAAGGCCAAGATTTGTGTCACGAGGTACGGAAATATTAAAAATATATATCGCAGATTTCTGTCTCCTCTCGCTGGTTCGTTCTTTTGCGAGACCGGTCTCGGCTGCCCGCCATCATCAGTAGCGTGTGATGCGAGTGGAGACAGAAGAACGCAAAATCTACGGCATTCCAAACCCCTTCCGGACCACAAAACAAGTAATCCAAAAATATAATATATTTTCGGGGAAATGTTAAATGGTTATTATAAAATAGAAACAATTTTATATGTATATAATTGTCAACCAAATAACGTTTTGTTATTATATTAATACTTATTTAAAACAAAAATAATTTCCAAAGGAGATGGGGGGAGTGTTGGGTACACATAAGTATATGTTCAGACAGTGTTTTAGGATTTCCATTGATTTTAGAGCGGATACATGATTGTAAATTACTTAATATAAATCGGTGGAGAATAGTATATCTTGCAATCATTCAAACTTGGGATAGGCCGTGGTTAGCGTTTTCCCTCGTTAGTACCAAGGTTGAAAATTACAAATGAAAATTATAAATTAGCGCCTGTCCTACATTAAATCCAATGCTTACTGTAAGAATTACTCTTAATTTTGTTGAGTGCGATAAAGCTCCAGAATAGAAATGCTGGCTCATGGTACTTAAACCCTGTGTTAAATTACCCGGCTTTCACAAAGTATTGTTCCAAACTTTTAAAACAATCTCCAGTTCTTTTGAACAGTAGTTCTCTTAGTGTTGAATTTTGTCTACAGTTTGTAATGACGCGGTTTACTAAGGAAAATCGATTAGGCATTGCTGTGTACAACTTAATGCCGAAGAATTAACCTAATTTATAAGGACCTTATCTAAAGGTTAAACTCAGTTATAATCGGTTCATCGCACTCTTGGCTCCATTAAATAAGTTGTTCCGAAGTTTGAAAGAAAAAAAGAAACGGGGAGAGGAGAACATTAACAACCAGAAAAAAAATACGGGGAGAAGGGCCAATTATTTATTCATCGAGTTCCTAACGGGACAGCCGTCCGCACATGAAAATAATAATAATGAAGCTTGAAGTCTACCGATGCGCGATATTATTATGCACTCACGCACATCATCTTATAATTAAGTCGTTTATGACCGAGCGCCAAATTGCTACTGGAAGTTGAATTTTGTTTAATACTATGTTGTGGTGGGACATATTTTATTTGGATTGTGAGAACATTCCGAATAGAATATATTGTTTACGGTATTTTGGGGGGGAGCGGGGACAGCGGTTCAGGCCCCAAAATGGTAATACATTCATTAGATATAATAAATGATATTGGGTGGGAGTGGAACTTATAGTATACAGTTCCTCTGTCTCCTCTCGCTGGATTTTGTCTTTTGCCAGACCGGTTTCGACTGTTCGTCTTCAGCAGCTTTTGGTCGTCAGTAGATTGGCGAACAGCCGAAACCGGCCTTACGAGAAGTTGCGACGGAAGAACGCAAAGTCTAAGATAGTGTAGTACATACACAGCGAGAGATGTAAAAACCCGGATATAAGTATATAAGGTGTCGGGCCGGATTAGGTTTGCTGGACACGTCCAGCGCGCATCGACCGTTGTAAATACGAGCCGCTAAATTTTACGACGTGCTACTCTCACACGGCATTACAATTTGTTCGTACAGCTCTCCGCTTCCAATAACAAAACAGGAAAAAATGTCGAAACAATTTTGGCTTGTCTAAAATGCGAAGCGCTGAGATTTAATTCCTCGGCTTTGAAGACACAAATAATAAAGTCAGTTAAAAAATAATCAACAAGAAAATGCAAACAATTACATAGAAAATTTACTATATTATTTACTATATGTCCCAAGGACTATTAACCTGCAATACTGTAAAGATACTACATCTAATTTAAATAAAAAGGAGAAAAAAACCACATTTATCACACAGCACCATTCTATATAAACACAGTCCTTTTTACTTCTTACTTAGTATTCTGAATATAAGTGCAATGTGTCTACGGTAAAGCTGGAAGTTATCCAACTGAATTCTTGGACCAAAACCGAACGATTGTTTCATTTTCATTGATATTTGGAAGGAGAGACTTAAATTGTGCATGTAATGGTTTTGCGATATTGACTAGTTTCCCTTCTGTATATTTAATTTCAGTGAAATTGTACTTCCTTATGCCCGAAAGAAACGCTTTTATTTATTGATTTCAATTATTGAATAAGATATGTGATTGTAATTTAATGCTCCATTACTCCAATTAACTTCATGCCCTTCTCTTGTCTTATGTGGACTTATCCAATAAAGTTTCTTCCGCTTCCTTTTCCTCTTTTTTTTGTACTGCAAAACATTAACTAGATTCACATTTCGATCAATCAGAACGTCTAAACATTCAGCGTGACCATTTATTTGTGCTCGTCGAAAATAATCCTTCAAAATATACTTCGGGCTAAAATGAAATCTGATCACCCGCAATTGCAACAGAACGTTCCCACGTGCGACAACCTTTGAACTTCGAACTTTCGTCAACCCGAATAAACATTTCCGGTTGATAAAATAAACAAGTCCGGCCCCCGGGGGGTCGTAAAGTAGCTTGTGTAAAATGTCCCGCAGTTAGAAACTTCTGATTGTGAGATCCCTGTCGGCCTCCAGATGGGGTGGAATGAGAACTGGTACGATCACCCCTCCGCTCTCCTCCACCCCGCCCCCTCACAATTTTCATACTGATCATAATTCTTCGGCCCCGGTCGTAAACCCAAAGTGGCGAATGGGTTCGGCGCAATGGCAACTTTTAATGCTATTCATAACATTCGTGGGAAGGAAGAGGCGGCTCTTAAAAATTCTTGTCTGCAATTCGGGAGCTTGAAAGAAAAAAAAACAACAGCAACAAAAAACGCGGCTTTACTTCCACTACTTTTACGGCCGAAAGGGTATAAATGAAACTTTTATCGCGTAACGGTCCTAGAGAGCGACCCACCCGTCCTGAAATTAAAATAAGGTCTTAAGGAAATATCCGAGCTCTAAACGGGAACCTCGCAAACGACATATAAGAGAGCCTCATAAGGCGATCCCTTAAATTTGCTTATTCATACATGAATATGAATGTTCTGGAGTGCTTCTGTTATTATTAGCACGAAATTCCTGGATTTTTATATTGAAAATGTTTACTGCATTTGGAGGCATTTATTTTTTAAGAAGGTTTATGAATTATTACATATTTACGAATATACGTAAGTATATTTTTAAACGGTACACGAATTGATTTAAATTACGAGGATTAACTTTGGAAAATTCATAATTTTACTTTTGGTTTTGTTAATGTGCTCGTTTCACGCTCCGCGAGGGTTTGGAAAGCTATCATTCTTCTGATCTACTTGGTTTGCTGGTTTTGTACTTCCTGTTATATTCTATAGTACTTTTCTGAGGTACTTAAGCCAGCTGGTGGCTACATCCTGTCCAAACTCTTACTGTCGTAGCATTCTTGTTTCTTCAGCTTCAAGTATGCATGCTTTTCTTTTTGAGTTTTCGAATGTTTGTTTCTTTTTTCGGTAATTTCACATACTAGGTTTTTATAATAACCTTTAATTAAACCTCTGATAAAAATTATTACAAATGCTCACGTCCGTACATTGGTACGGACTAACTAAAACAGTGTCAAGCGAAAAAAGCGTCGCGATTTTTATATTTAAATATTTATTTCCATACCGTTACAGTATTATCGCAAAGCCATCATGGGAAACTAGGAGGAAGGTTTTTTCTATTTGAGCTTAATTCGAACCGAAGCAGCGTGAGCGGAGGCAACCGATTGTGAATTCCTGGCGCGTCGAATTGCGACCGCGTATGTGCCGTGTTTTTTCGCTCCCCTCCCTCCTCTCCATCCACACACACACACACAACATACACAGAGTCACACACGTAAAAACGCAATATTCGTTTTTGGCAGAATACCAACCGCAATTATTCAGGCCACGCGTATTCCTACGCCGGTTTTATTTTTTCACATTTTTTCCCCCTTCTTCCCCTTACCTTCATTTCGCCCCTATTCTGGATTATAAATGAGCGCGTGTGCCCGTCGGCCACCTCGACATTCCCCCTCCTCCACCCTTCCCCCTCTTCCATTCAGACGAAATACGAAGTGTACGCGGGGACGCGCCTTGAAAATTGATTCGCAGCGGGACAACCGATTGGAAATATTTTTTTTCTTTTCATTACCAAGGCATACGACAGTTTTCAGTTCTTTATCTTATTGCGTGTTGTGGATTTTAAATGTTAGATCTGAATCTAAGGAGCATATTTGGATTATCAAGGTATGACTGGACTGTCCGCACTCATACTCTTGGTTTGTCGGTAGACTGGTTTCGGTTGAAAATCCGGTTTACGGTATTAATATAAATGATTTAGTACATTAGTTTGTCGCTAGTCCGGTAGAATGGTTTTTGATCTCAAGACATCCAGCAGTAGTAGCAGTAGATAATGTCCTGATTATCCGTACTTGAGAGCGGCGGCCTTATAACTGCACTTTACAAAGGTTTGTTCAGGAACAAACTCCCTAAATGAAATCTAATGTGTGCCGGAGTTAGTGAGCCAACCCCCACCCCATTCCTCGTTTAATCAGTTGAATTTTGTACTGCTTCCAATCTAAAGTGCAGTTATAAGGCCGCCGCTCTCAAGTGCCAGTGGCCCCATGCATAATGAGAGCAGGTCAGAGATGCGGTGTAAATTAAAAGGGGAATTTAGGAGTCGCTAGAGGCGATAGTGTTCAGGACATAGGTGAACGGTTCGAGAGTTCCAACCAAAAATCACATGGGGATTTCAATTTTCTGGCGATTTTTTTGCGTTTTCATCTTATTTAATCAAAAAATACAATGATAAAAAATAATTAAATTCTATATAAAGTGACCAACCGGGGTAAAACACCTCATTCAAATCGAACCCGAAACCTTTCAGGAAGCCGATTAGGAATTGAGGACATAAATCACGCTTTTGACTCCTTTGGAATTTTAATATGGTATATTTGTTGTTTTAATAAGTATATAAATAAATATATTTGTGTTTCCGTAGATGAAATAACATTTCACAATTCTTCAACATTGGAAGATTTGGGATATTTTAAAAGTTACAATTCAAAAGAAATGAATACATTGAATCCATTTTGTCTCCACATCTAGAACAGTAGCTCGGTTCACTTATAAGTAATGAAAAATGATCTTAGCGAAGGTTTTCACGGTATGTTTCCACTCTCACGTCGGCGTACCATTAGCGGAGGGGAAAACAAGCGAATGCGGCTCCCATTACATTAGAGTAAACCCGCGGTGGAATTCAATTTTTTCGCGAATTACATTTTACCTTTTTACTCATCTTTCCACAATTTGATTTTCTGTTCAAGGAGCGACTGACTGTTCAGAAGTTGGAAGCGCGGGTAAATTACATTGGCAATACTACGAGTGAATTTTTCGAGGAGGGAAAGGTTTATTTTTTAATATATTTGTACAGTTCAGGATGTTGAGAGAAATTGAATTTTTCCCGTTGTCACGGTTACGGCGACTTCACTTGATCAGAGCAGAGATGCATTTCTTGTTTTCCTCTGTTGTATTAGATATTAAACTATTTTCTTGAATAAAATATATTTACAGAATATATATATATATATATATATATATATATATATATGTATGTATGTATGTATGTATATATATGGAGAGAGAGATATTTTATTTCTTGATTTCATGGAAGGACTGATTGATAGTGTTGGCCTTTGAGATGATTCTGTGGACTCAAAGTATTAAGCATTTTAAGTTTGAACTTTCGCTGTTTGAAATAGAAGTTAGAACCCTTGTTTGCCTAAGGGTTAAAATCCCCTTTTAATTGTACGCTCTTATATACTTATAGATATCGGATGGTCGCATTTTTCTGTGTTGACTTCAAGCATTAGGACCCTGTGTCGTTCGTGCCATCGTGGCGGATTTTATTTTGTACTGTGTAATTTTTTTAAATGATACATACCATTCGGCCACCGTAGCAACAATATAAAAGTGATAATATATTGAGGTTGTTATGGCAACATGCGGCCCCAATTTGATCAATGAGTAATTCCATCGCTATAAAAACAATTCAAACGATACCAATGATTCATGATGAATACATTTGTTACGGTACCGAGGTAACTAATAACTATTTTACCAACAGCTGATTGAAACTACGGCAACAAAATAAATGTGCGAAAGGTAAAAAAATATATTTGGGTAACTAATGTTACGAACAGTCGATTACAAGTAAATAACAAACGGCAAAAGTACAGTTCTGGTGAAAAATTATTTTCCGCTAATTTTCACTTAAAAATTAGCCTGTTTTGTTTTCGAAAGACGGGAATAATTACCTGGAATTTAATTAGAGGAACATGGCTGATATTGTTATTAAAGTCGGAGGACGTCAATGGGGGGTTTAATCCATTATTCCTTTGTGCTAACTTTTGTTCCCGGAAGTAAGGAAAGAACAGTTTTGAGTCTCATTGTCGCTAATCAAAGCACTGCGATACTAATGAGCCAAGCCGAATCTTAAATAACACTAATATTCACTTCCTACTAGAAATTAGTTAACGTTTTCACCTTTCTGGCTCTAATCGGCAAACAGATATTACAGTCTCATTTGCAATTAGACAGCAAAGTTAATGAAACACTACGCTGCTAATAGATTCTGGAGGTAGATGAACTGTAAGATATATTTCTGCGAACTTTCGCAATATTAGTCACTACGTCCCCTCTCCGGGGTAGTTTATCGAATCTGCATTATGCTATTAATTCATTATGATAATTTTCATTAGAAATTTTAAAAAATCATCTGGGTCATCAAACCGCAATGGCATTGACGCAAACAAATTCGGACAATGGGCAACAAATACAAATTTGATTTAATAACCAGGAAAATTACATACCTAATCACAAACCCGAACACTTAAGCTGCAAGCACAAACTCTAACCTTATCATTCAACTTGTGAAAATTGCACCACTGTTCCATACTTGGGATGGTATTCTAAGTGATAGGAGTCACTGTGTAAGATTAGAGTGGTTTGCTTTTAACCATTATTTATTAAAAATACTCTCGTTCATCAAAAAATTGTAAAACTTTCAACATTGCTCTGATGAACCAAAGGCGAGTCGAACTCAATTTTTTCTCAAAACAAACTTTCTTTTCGGGATTCGGACAAAGTAAAAGGAAAATATCTTGGTCTGACTGAGCCGGCAGATTAGCTAGGTTAATGAAGTTTGTATTGTTATAAGGAAACGTTGTGGAAAAGTTTTGCCTTTCATAGCCGAACTTCTATTTCCCCACTCATGTACAATACTAGCGGACACTGTGAAAATACCAGGAATAATATTTTTAATTATTTATTATCAATTGAACTCGGTCTCCAAGGACCGATTTTAGCGAGCGGGCGTTATGTCACTGGAATATTGAATTTCTATGTGGTTCTCAAATGTTTGTTGCTGTTTCCATTTGCGGCAAAACAAAGAAGAGTGCAATAAATCCATACTTGCTTCGTGACTGAAGAATCGACAGGCTTACCCGTTCACAGAAAGTCGAGAAAGTAGTTTTTCTAGTCGATTCAAAATTAGGGACAATTTCCCTAGAGACGGGGGGATGACGGGTCTGCCAGATTTATGAATACTTTCGAAACCCCGTAATTGGCCTACATTAAAAAAACAACTGTCGAAATGTGATTAAAATTTTATAGTTTTAGTTCTAAATATGGAAAACAAAATATGAATTCTGAAACTCGCCTAACGGCAAAAATTTATCCTTGACTTTTGCTGTTTCCGCGGCTGCATTTCCGTCGGAAATAAAAATGGCTTACGGGCGGTTCGATTCTACAAATGCAAATAAGATTTGAAAGAGAAATCGCATGAAGGGTAGGGGGCCGTATGAGATAAAAGGGTATTGTAACAACTGCTGTAGGAACTCTCTCGTAATGGTCCCTTTGAAGGATCCCCGGACAGACTTTGTCTTCAAAATTGGCTTGCAATAGTGTGTTTTTTTTGTTTTTCCATCGAGAACGAATTGGATAGAATCTTAGATTCTTCTTGTAGGAAATAACAGAGGAGTAAAGTCATATTACGCTAGATGGGTATTGAAGGGGGCGAGCAGTAGTTTAATACTAGTCAACTTCTTCGACTTTTTAAATATAAATTCTTCAAACTTGTAATAACTTGTAGTAACTAGATGAAAAGATAGTTAAGTCATTATAAAATGACTTGACAAAATGTTCTTGCAGTTTGTGTTTCATACTCTATAATTATGTGCTTCTATTGCATAAGGGTCGCTAGGATTCAGAATTCCGGTAACAGGAAAGTTAATTGGATACGTTTATCCGATATGCGTCAATATATATTTCTACCGGAGTTGAGCATAGGATCAAGCAAGCGAGAGGAGACAGAAAACATCACGAATGATACTCAACATTTTATTTCATGCATGGAAGGAATAAACATCATCTGAGAAAATATTACCGGAGCTCAGGGAACCGAAAAGCAGGTGGCTTGCCCTGAGGGAAGGGGCAAAGCCCCCTCGGTTCCCAAGATACCGACAGGGGCGGTCGTTCTGTAGTTATTATTATTATTAAAAAAAGAGTACACTTCGTAATTATCATATTATGTGGGCCCATCTCGAACGGGTTCCCCTGTATTATGGTCGACGGTGATGGTCGGGGGGCGTCGGTGATGGAGGGAGGCCGGGAACACAATAAGTTGTTAAAATCTTAACGGGGCTTTAATGGTCTATAAAGCTTAATGCGCTCTCCCCACAAGGACACTTCTGCCCTGTTAGAATTCGGAAACGGCTCGCTGCGGAAGCCCCGCTATCATATCTGGCTAAGGAATCGCCCATTTCGGTCTTATCACAGCCGCATAAAACATGTAAAGAATACGTCTTCTCTGGAAAATATTACGCCCCTCCTGGGAAAACAAGCCAGTTAGTCAATATTTTGTTTCTTTGTTATTTGTAAACAGGTTTGGTTGTATATCGCTAAGTATATAAATATAAATATTTCAACACCGTTCTTGCAATTTACCTTTGGTACATTCTGTAACATGTCTATAACAAAATTGTATGTATATATATATATATATATATATATATATATATATATATTTAAACATACATACATACATATATAGGCAGAGAAATGTACGTTTTTGTGGAACTACGGTTAGGAGAGACTAGGTTTTTGTTGCATAATTAATTTCTTTGTATTTATTTCGACAATATTTTTTATGTCAAAATAAATTAAATATTACGGCTCTTAGGTGATCCACCATCAGGTGAAAACAGGATGTTTCAGAAATAAATTCGATACATGATGCAATTAACTAAAGATTTGTTCAGCGCGAAGGCTACAGTGTGGTCACAATAGGCAACGATGGGCCGTAAATCATTAGGGACGGAGGTATAACGGAGCCGGGAGTTTTTAAAGATGACTGATTGATCAGAGAACAATAACAAGTTATTCTTAACGTTTCTCGGTGGCGCTTTGGTGGCCCCGAGCTTCAATTAAAGATGGAACGGTTGCGTGACGCGACGCCCCCTCCATCGGCCCCGTCCCTGTTTTTATTTCTTCCATTCCCATTTTACAGGCATAAAGAGTTCAAAAAAACTTAACTGAATTTTATCGCCTGCTTAAGTCGGCAACAAGCTGAAAGAGCCGCAAGTTCGTTCAACCGGGCGGCGGTGTTCGTGTGTGGCGCGTGCCTCTACAATTACACCCGCGAGTCTCCCGTTTAAATGCCCTCCCATCTGAAACCCTTATTGCGAGGTACTCAGATAGCTACTACAGAGGCAGTGACAATTACAGGAGTAGAGTCCAGAATGCTTATTGTCAGTTAAGGACCTATTGTACCTTATACAATAGGTACGGAATTTTTTATATATTCAACACAACTAAATAGTCAACAAAAAAAATCAAAATTCCGTTTTGTCTCACCACTTTATTGAATCTAAACTAAACCGATTTTTGGCTTTCGGGCCGGTTAGCAGTATAGCGAAGTGGTTTAAATTTGAATTTATCGCGCACACACACTTATTCAAGAAATTCTAAACATCGTTACTAGCATTCCTGAGGTTTCAGCCTGTCTCCTCTAGAGGGGTGCCCTGGAATTCCGGCATAGTGGTTAAAACGAGGGCGTTATCCCAAAAATAAATGTCGACACTGTCAAATAAATTTCAATTCTTATCGGACGGATTATTTGAAACATATATATATATATATATATATATATATATATATATATATTTATCACCGATTGAGTTTTCGAAGTTAAACGTTTTAATGCTTGATGCGTTTATGTATCCTCGATGAAATCGTAAGAGTGGGGATATTCGGGAATTACGGGGTGGTCCTGAGGCGGAAAGGCTGTTAAGTATTGATTGTGTGACGAGTAACTTCAGGCATCAGAGTGACATTTATAGATATAGATAATTAGTAAAATGAAAAAAAGAAGTCGTTCCAATTAAAATTGAAATCTACCGATCATCACAGAAGCGATACGGATCAACGGAAAGGGAGCAATTAGCGGGAGCCGTAGACAGACGGGACGGGGCGTGCCCGCTTTGCCGGTGAAAGTGATGTCTATAACGAGCTACGAGTCACGAGAATGATCGGGGCCCCTCTCAGTCTTTCTCTCGCGGCTTGTATTTTCCCCGTCATCTCTCGGCCGTTCACGACCGTCCAATGCGCCCGCAGCGCTCGAAACTTGTGGAGGGGACGGGGGACTTTCACACAATGCCGGCCGACGCTTGTGGCAGTTGTTCGGCTGCCGACGCTTTGAAACCGAGCCCCCCGGTTTGGAAGTTCTGTGGAACGCTTGAAAGTATTCAGCAGTATGGGAGTTCGCCTTGTATTAAGTTTCGGGAATTTCGGGAATCTGCAAATACGAGACCGCCCAGTGCCGCTACCATTTGCCTATACTAGGAATTCTAGGAAAAACCTTCAGTCGGTTGTATCTATGTTCAGGAAGAATATTTTTTTTCATTTGAGCCTCTGGGCATAAATAAACCAATATAACCGCAGTCATTTGTAATGTACTTCCATTGTATTTATTTATTCGCTCATTAACTCGGCATACGTGATAGGAATACCGTTGAATATTTCCAGACATCGTACCCTTGAAAACGCACACTGTAAAGGTTTCAGTAGCTGAAAAATCCTCGGCCCAAACCGTAGACCGGAATGTATATGGGATGGAAAGAAAAAACCAGTCCCGCATATTCTCGAACGCCATTCCTCTCGATCTTCTTCATCGTTGTCTCTCGTGAAGGCTTATTTCAAGAAAAAGTCCATTCTTCTTTCGTCCGCTTCCTCGTTCTAGTTTTTTCCCCGCCTAACATCAATGGGGGAGGATATCTTCTCCAAAACGATCCTTCACTTGATCGACCCCAGTTTCCTGCTATCAGACCGCACTGACCGCTGTATGAACTAACCCGCATTCAATAAGGAATCCCTAACAATTATGCGAACGCATTGAATCAATAAATAATTATATATTATAATTATATAACCGTATTATATTGTCGGCGTAATTCTTAGCACCTATTTATGTGAACATAAATACATCGCTTCTTAGAAATAAATTTGCATGGTAGAAGAGAAAAGAAGTAATTAAAATGATGCCAGAGAAAGGACTCGGTAGAAGAAGAAAATCATCTAGTTATGAAACTACCAACAACTCGATTGATAATCGTGGAACAGTTTCGATCGTGAATGCAGTGTCGATTCGATATATTTTCAAAAATACGAGGGCTCACGATCGAATGAAGAGTAACGGATTCAGAGTTATCTAAGTTGGATTGAGCACGGGTTCAATTTGTACAGGGAACTCGGCTAGCGTTCACCGCTAATTGCGTCCCATTAGTTATACGTCCACAATGCCACCCGACAACATTACCAACTCCAGGACCCAGTTACATACCGACAGAGAGCCCGGGCCCGGACTTGATTAATTGCAATTTCCAAGTCTGAGAATAACACGAGTTCTTTAAAAGTCTACACCTCTTTTTTATTTCTATCCGTAATAATCCCTTTAGTAGAGTTTCAAATTGAGATCAGAGCGTAATTATAGCTTGCATCAATCGGCGAACACTTCTTTTATAAGTTCAAATTGTATCGAATTTTAACAGCCGAAAATTTATGCTTAAAGCCTTCCAATAGGTTTAGGTGCTCGATAACGGTTCTTATACAATAGGTAGTATGACCTATTGTTTTTTCTTTGTTCTTGACACATTGTCGAGGGCCTCACAATACTGCCTGTTTAGAATCAAACAGTTTTTGAATCAATTACGTTCAACCGACGGTACATGATTATCTCCGACGGCACCTGCATAGGATATGCGGAGGATACCCATGTGTGTCCACCGTGCCATCGGGAGATGGACGGCCTACACTTCTCAATATGTACAGCATCGACACATGTTGTCGATATTAATTGCATACTGTGATATTGCAGTGCTACAATGTTTTCGGATCAATGATGTATTCCATTACGTTAATTACGGGTGTAAGAAATATAGAATTTATTCGTATGATTAACAGAAATCATGGTATTATATTAGGAGAATATCGCGTAATTCATCATTTAACGTTCATTGCAAAGAATGTAGACATTTATAGTCGCTATCTCAGAATTATATTTAAATTATGTTTTATTGTTTTTTACGAGGCCGCTCAATGTAGTGCCTCCCTTATTCGGTCCGATTACCGGCTTTGGTCCCACTCTACAATGAATCGCGATTTTGAATTGATTGGTTCGCAATTAAATTCGTTCATATAGACTACGGGTCGGGTTCGATGGCTGTTCATTAAGTCCAATAACTGGGACTAGCGATGGCGCCTGGGCCGTATTGGCTTTGGTTTTCTCCCGTCGTGTTTTCGAAGGGGAGCGCGAGCGTGACGGGCGGAGGAGGGCCTCCTCCTCCTCCTCCTCCTCCTCCTCCCTCGCAATTTATGGTGATTTGCTGACTGGCATTTATATTATGACTTTCTCCCGTTCGCCCGACACGGAAAGGTCCACATATTAGTGGGCCGCGGTACCTTTTAACGCCAGTACAACACATAGTAAACACCTGGATACTAAATAAATGGTTGTAGCCAAACCTTTCGGTAAAGCTATCGTCAATACATCTTTCAGCACTGTTCCTTACAGTGCAAATGTTGTGTGTGTATGCGGCAACTGTGGAGAACAATTTCAAATATCTGTTTTGTTGTCTGTGAGGGGTTGGAATACAGTAGATTTCGTGTTTCTATCTCCACTCGCTGGTTTGGTCCTTTGCTAGACCGGTTTCGGCTGCTCGCCACCTTCAGTAGCGGTGTTAGTCACTTTGGCAGATACTATGATGCCCCGCATTCCTTAAGTCTTAACCCTCTATAATATTATTTAATGTTACTATAGTTATTTATTCAATAATATCTATTAATATTTACGTATAAATGGTATGCATATATAATTTAAATATCTATTTCGTGGACTTATTGTTTTCTACGGGTGCAAAATAATGCCCATAAATCTGACCTTCCTATCCCGGAGTATCGGGATTAACTTTTCGTTCTCTTAAAGTCCATTTGTGCCGAGGTTGTGGCTTTAGCTTAATTTCAGGCCGGACAACTGCGACATTTCTCGACTCGTATATCACCGGTTGACCAATCACGGTCCCCCTTACATTAGGGCGCAGGGGGGGATCTTTACGGCCGGCCCTTTCCGGACCAATGGGAACGGCCGAAACAGAGAGAAAGATGGCCTCCTCTCCCTCCTCGCCCGGCACCCTTGAATTGGGCAAAATTACGACTCTTTCCCCTTCGGGATTGCGGCGAGGAGAATCCACGTTGAGGAAAACAGAGATGTTAGTCCAGGAAAATGGCGCCGGGTTGGTTGAAAAGAGACAGATTGCCCTGTCCCTTGTTAACTGTTTCCAACTGGATAAATTATGGAGCGCCCCGACTTAACTGTTTGCGACTGCAATCTCTCTTCGGACTGTAGTGCATGTTCAAATCTTAGAGAAATGCACGTCACGCTACTCGCGGAATAATTAAATTTGCAAAGGTAATAAATAATAGCGGTCAATTACCAGTACACGGTTGTATGTAACTTCTATATAGGTGCAGATTATGCTTGGACTGTGAAAATATCAATTGAAATATAAAATATGTCTGGGTACTTGAGCTAGCGTATAAGGAAATTAACGATAAACCTAACTTATTTGTTAGGGCGGCCTTTATATGATAAATTGGCTACCGCAATTTCCCACTTCTCCACATGGCTTTTTAATTTTTAAAAATCTCACTCAGTTTTTAAGGTAATTTTTTTTGTATACCACAGAAGTAGGATAATTTCCAGTTTTCTGAAAATTGGATACACACGAAAGCGCGTTTTCGAAGGGTCGTATTAATTATTAAGGGGCCGCATCTGTGAATAACATCCGTATTCGAATTGGTCAATTGGACATTGGACCCAACCGGCCGAGGTTTCGTGCCCGCCCAATTCTAGACCGGCGATCTCGGTCCCGAGATTAAAATGGCGACCGGCATTTATTAGTTTTTCGTGCTCCACGGAGTCAATCACGGCGTCCGTCCCGTGGGTGTACAGGAAACCTGAGTCGATAAAACGTCTGAACTGACGTTCGACAGCCCAATTCCTGTATTGGGGGGAATCTGTTCCCGACCCGATCGGGGTCGTACTCGCTTTCACGGTAGGATCGAACGCCTGCTATCCCGGTACGGTTAACCTCTTGGCCTACTCTCGGAGGACTAAGAACGGCCGGGGAAGAAAGTGCGCGTATAATCTTTCCCCGACTCGATCCTACCGTGGGAGTGAAAATTAATCACGTGGAGAGGCCGTATCGAGAAAGGTACTCGGACTGGCTCTTCTGGGCCCCGAGTGAGTGGAGCGTGATCTTTAAAAGCGATCTTCACGGGCATAATTTACGTTCGAGTCCTGAATTTAAATTCGATTATAACCGAGGGGGAAGTTGAGGGATTAAGTCGAACTTATTAAAGCGGTCGGAAAAGACACACTGGCTGGAGAAGGAGGAGGAGGTACGCAGGGCTACGTGTAATCGACTAGAATTTTTATACTTTCTCTAATCCCGACCGACCGGGAGAAGCACGCTCTGGGCTCAACCCGTCCCAACACCCACTCTAGAATGGGTTCATGCATCTAATGAATTGTGCCTGATAACCCCATTAAGCGGTCAACCAAATAAGTACAAATTATACTAAATCTGAAGTTGAAATATCGCCTACAGATGTAGACTGAATTATTTCTAATCATTTTTTTTTGTTTCAGGTGAGTTGGCATGATACATTATATTTACGACGAGATCATTTCTGTAAGTACAACTTTTCTTCCATTTATTTTCCCTATTTTGACGCATAATTTGTCAACCAGTTTGAAATTAGACGATAACAACAGAATAACGTTATCATTCATGTTTCTACTACACAACCTTTTGTACGGAAACGAACAGAAATTTACGGTTTTCGTAAATTCGAAAATTAAACATATAAAGAAACGTTATCAGTATTGTAAGCTTGGGTTGTGACGATACAACTGAGACAAATTGGTTTATTACGTTTTTATGTCTGGAAGAGGATATCGTGAAGTCTGGCGGTGAAAACTGCCCACTGCCCCAAGGGAAGTTTTGAATCGTCCTTTAAAAGGATTTTTTCAGGTGAAAAGTAATATTTTTTGTTTTATTCAAAAGAGTCACGTCGTTTAGAGGGTTTAATTTATTTCTTGTCAGGGTGGATGTGGAATTCGTGGTTTATAATTTTTGGACGCCAGGGGACACAACCTGTCTATTCGCCGAAAGACCAATTAGAATACGTCGTGTGGACGTACCAAAATCTTTTCCAATTAAATACTTTGTATTGGTTGTCATGCCAATCATCCCGCGGTAAATATACCTCTAGACAAAAATATCGACGGAAAAATTGTTTTAACAAAGAATGAATGCCAGCTTTAAGTTAGTCCTAATGTACATTTTGTTATCATACGTACATTTTATCCCGTCATTCTCTCATTATTGTGTTAGTAAGTACAAACCCTGTAAATGTTTTTTTCTAATGCCCAACGCGACTTTATTCGACTTAAATGACAATTTATTAGAATTGTTGAACTCATAAATTAAATTTTCGTTGAATAAAAGGATGAGTATAAATTATATAGAAATTTAAATATCCACGATGTAGTCTAGGACTTAGTTGTTTCGTTTCACTGATGAATGCTCTTCTGTCTATATAAAATTGCCGTATAACATATTTAAGAAATGGATAATTACAGAATTTAAATACAAGTAAATTGCAAAGAATGTAGAAAATGCCTTAGCACACCGTCCCGAAATAAACACAGGTTATGTTTATTAACCTTGAATGCATACATAGTTTCGGGCGCATTTTGAGAATGAATATTCCCAACCGAAAGCTAGGAATAGACGAGCTTGTTGGGGGGCCATTTCCGAGTTACGGTTTGACGCATCTCCCCTGAAGCGTCCCATCGCGGAGCAACGGATCACGCTATATGCAGCTTTATGCTCGGCATAACCCAGCAAATACGCCCCCTCAGAACATTTGAGCGCACGAACCCAACTGTTGTTTTAACAGAAAATACTGTTTTCAATATTACTGTCCTAAATGTGAACGTCGAGCGTTGGATATTACACAAGTGCAGATGTCGAAAAATTATCTATTTGTGTCAAATCCAATACATATCCTCATTCATGAGTTACTAGTCATTCATGGTTACTCATTATTACTACTATTTAAGAGATATTAATCAAAATTAAATAATAGTGTCGAAATAGCTCACGTTAGATGTAATGAAATGTTTCGTAGACAATTTAAAAATATCACTTTTATTCGGTATCATTGCTCTTCAATTTTATTATAAATTGGATTGTCGGGCTTATATCTTCGCAAGCTGCATTTTATTGTCCCATTTTATTTTTAAATACTACATTTTTACATATTAAACTATATTTCGGCTGCCTCACATCCCTATACGAACTTTACTATCAGACAGCTCATACTATTCATATCCACAGTTTATAATATCCGCCGGCGTTCCCTATTGTTTATCATAAATTATATACGTTTAATACCGAAACAACTCATTTATTTAATGGTATTTAATGCTGCGTTAATTTTATTAATAAATTTAATTGCTCTTGTAATACGAAAATGAAAATTACGCGGTACCATGAAAAAGAAAATGGGGAAAACAAATGGGTTGCCCGATATATTTCAGCTGGGAGGGCGGGGATTCCTGTAAAACATTTTACATTTCGAAAGGGTAAAAAAAATATAACTTCGTTGTACATTATGTTGAATATGGGCTACCTTTGTACTCAAATTTAAGCCATCAGGCGGGCATTCTATTAATTACAAACGGGAGGGACGGTGTTTATAACGAGAATAATTTTATTTAGCCCCCGATCGCCCTGTAAATTTCAAAACGCAATATGGAAAGGAGGCTTCCCCATTTTAATTAATTGCGGAAGTGTTATAAGTAGTATGAACCACTTCGGTTTCAGGTGGTTTATAAACTGAGATAACGTTGCAGTAACTAATGCGAAAGACCAATAAAACTCATTTTAGTTGAATGCGGAGTAGTATTTGCTTGTAAAATGGAGCGCATTCAACTCAGTACAATACTTAATGGAATGCACCTGGCGCCTAAGACCAAGAAAGTCGAGTAATGTCATATTCCAACCCGTTGTGTATGACCAAACAAATACTTTTCACTAACGCCAGAGGTATAATTACAGTTCCGTTTGGTTTGTTTGTCGAATTTACTGGGCAGTAATTAAAAAACCAGAAACAGAGGTTCTCCGGCTCTGTTACAAATTTCGGGAGCATTCACATTTCATGTTCCTATCTCTTCTGTTTTTTCTTTTTTTCTCTCATTTCTTTTATATTTGTTTTCATTTCGAATCCGTGCCCTCTAATATGTGGGCCTTGCGACATGACTTTGCATTTGGTTGGAGCCTGCCTCTCTCCTCTCTTAATATGGCTGAAAGCATAAATTCCCTCTGTTAAACCGAAGGCTGGCCCCGGGCCAAACTTCTTTTCCGACCCACTGTCATTAACTCTGCCGGTCAGTTATTTATTTACCTAATTTAATTTACCGAAAATAAAATTTTAGCCCCGGAGCAATTTTGATTTCAATTTATTAACCGCCTCGTTTTGCCGCTTACTAATATAGAAAATAATTTCCTGTATTATATGAATCACGCAAGTTTACTGTATTCGAACACAAAAAAAGAGGACAGAAGTTTATACTGAAGAGTGTCGGATTGCTAGAACGTATTTTCGGAACTATTCAAAGGTAGGAAAGTGGTAATAATTCACGGGGAAATTTATTTTTTATTATATCGCAGTATACGCGTGCGGACGGATTATCTTGTTTTCGTTCGCATAATTGAGCTCTCGGGAATGTTAATTATTAATACTTACACGGTACGGGCAGACATGAAACTCTTCGATTTTGATTCACAGTATATATTAATCATGTGTATAATAATAACTGCCCAATAGACACAATTTCCGGTCCCTTTCGCGGTTCCTCGTTTATCGGGGCGGAAAATGAAGTTTTTTCTCTCGTTTATTTTTAAACGGCGTCGGGCGAGTAGGGAAAAAAATCGCTTCCAAATGCAGCTTTGTAATTACTAGTTTCAAAAAAGGGGGATTTTTTCACCCGATCAAAGGGGTAATTTTTTGCCCCCTGCCGGCGGGGAAACAGCCTTCTAATTGGCGAATTAAACAGGGTCCTGCCCGACGGAGGGCCCAATCCCTCGTGAAAATGCTCCCCTTTGATCTGAAATTAAAACGATATTAAAAACAAATGTTTACAGAGACAACAGAATGTAGGGGAAAAAAATTCGTCCGAAAGTAAACACAAATCGCTTAATATATGATGTAAACTGGCACAGTCTAAGCAAGAAGAAGTAAACATTTGCCTGTAGTTAAAATTATACTTGTTCTGTTTGAGTAACCTTTAAACTTGATGAGTTTATTTCCAATAAGGTTGGTAATATTAGGCTAAGTGTAAGCTTCCGCTATGCAATTTTATTATCCCTGTTATAGTTTGGTTTTGGATGGACGGTGATTAATTAGCCCCATTGAAGATAATACAATGTTTAGAAGAATTTTTAATGGGGTGAGTTTGGAAGTCTTAAGCTTATGAAGTTATTTTAACAACTCTCTAGAGAGGCGTACTTCCTAAGGGATACCAGTGGGATTTACTGTTTCGTTGTTCAGCTTTAGTTTTTCCACACAGCAGACTGTTCCTTTAGGAAGCAGTAGAATTGCGAAACATTTAGGCCTGATAGTGTTGACAGTTACAGATTTATTGTTGCTGATTGTTTTTTGTTTTTGATTGCTATTGGTGGCTGCTAAAGAAAAAACAGCATAGCATAGTTATACTTAAAATAATTTAAGAATTATTTTAACATGTACTTTAAATTATTACATTTAATGTAGACCATTGCATATATAAGAATGTAGATTTCAACCAGTTAATCACGGCGTATCCAGTTATGTTAAAGGTTACAGACGATATAAAACTTCAAATTAAGAAACATAGCAAATGTTTCGATTTAATTACAGTTGGTAGGATTTAATTGTCGTCCGAAAGACGAGTCCAATTTTACCGTAATTCACGTTACTGTTTTCCTGAGTGTTTATACAATATAGTTTTAAAATTAAATTGAATATTCTCGATTCCTTTACAAAAGAAGGAGTTGGAAAGCTCTCGGGGTATTATTAAATTGGGGAGAACGGCACGAAACGTGACTTGAAAGCTTCAAAGGAGATCAGCGGAGGAGACTTGAGACCCATTCCGATCAAGGTTATCTGAATCTATAATAATGGCTGAAAATTAACCTTATTTCTGACCTTAGGCGTTCAGTAAGTTGTTTGCTTTATGTATATAAAGCCCCGCTTCGCAAACAAAATTAGGTTGAGACGAAATAAGTGGAATAATAACAGAGGCAGGTACTGGAGAGGTCTGGGGCACGATAAAAACGACATGCGTTTAGTACATCGCAATATTAACGGATGATGTTCGTTATAAATAATTAATCGATGATCTCGTTAAATAAATAAATCGAGTATTTTCTTTTATTCCATGCCAAACTCATTGGCGTAGCCACAAGAGTACAGTAAGTAGTCCAGCTTAGCATAAAGATTTTACAGAAGGTCGGAGAGTCCGCTTTTTCTAAACAATCCGACCGTAAATCGTACAAAGCGAATATCGACGAAAATCTTGCGGCCGAAATTCGGTTGGGTACGTATAAGAATAGAACAACTATAACGGCGGCATCGAAATCAAATAATGCTTAAAGCTCCGTGGTGGGGGGGTAGAATCGGATCGGATGTGCCGTCTCTTACAAAAGGGTTTTAGTCCGGGTATTGAGTTTTGGTGGGGCGTCCGGGCCGCCGATGTTCCCCGCCAGCAATTTCTTCTCAATATCTTCCCAGTTAGCGTCTCAATATAGTCTCGGCCCGGGGCCCGTACCCATTCTTGAACACAGGGGAAGCAATTCCGCTTCCGGGATTTCCACCGGCACCGCCTATTTTGTAAAATTTAATATCCCAGCTTCCTCCTCTTCCTCTTGTCTCGCCCTGGGCTATTTCAACGCTGGTTGAATACGTTCTACTGAATTGTATTATATTAACTATAGTACTTTGGTTGAGAAAAACGATTGACTGAAGAGCGTTTTTAGAAGGTTAATACAGAAATATTTCATTTAATTTTATTTGGGGATTATACTTCTGATAATTGTCATTCTACGGAAATGAGTTATAATAAACTACACGAAGTATATATATAATTTTATTTAAGTTATATCTAATTATTTAGAATTGGAATTTTTAAAATTATAGATATCTTAAATTTATTTTAATTTTTGTTTTCCGCATTAAATAAATAATTCTGACAATATCACGAAACCCCGTGACCAGATAGAAAAATGACTCGCGGGAAATTAGAGGAAAAATTAAACCGGAACATTAAACTTAGGGCTGGATTGGAAAATTCAGATCAGTCGAAACACCTGTGTCAATTCGTTCTGCCCCCCACACACCGAATTCATTCGTAACTCTTGTTTATAAAAGGGGGGTCCCGGTCCAGGTGTTATACCCTACCCACCGTCCAAGTATCGTCGGGCGTATTTTTTTTCTCCCCGCGCGATTCCCATTTCGGAAATCGTTTACGGGCGCGGAACCGAACGGAGGGGGGGCGGTTCGTCCTCGGAGGACGTCCGTTTCAATTAAATCTGTAAACCGAACACAAAAAAAATTGTTGCACCTAAAAAGAAAAACAGAGGAGGGGAGGGACGGTCGAATGAAAAAATGAAAGTGGCGAAGCGAAAAAACGAGCCCTGGGGTTGAAAATGGCATTTCGGCGGAACCCCAACAGAAATCGCGGGAGTCATTTCAACAGCACGGGGGGGGGGTGGATGGACGCGTCCAGGCTAATGGAAGTTTCCAGTAACGCTCACCCTGTTTCAATCACCCCACCAATTGTTGCCACTGTCGGCAACTAACGTTGATTGTTTTTCTAACGTTCTAGTTTTTTAGTACCAGGTCATAGTGTTGGTAGAAGTGCCGCAATATTCACCTACACTAATAGATCACAACGTGAACAAAAGTAGATTGAAAATGAAGAATTCAGGATCTCGCTATCTTTTCTGGCAGTGTCGACACAATTGAAAAATTTTTAGATTCGGGCAAAGATGAAAATACATAATGATTAAAGCAAAAATATGAGATCATATTTTTTCATACAGTTGTCCGGCAAAACATTATTATATTGTTCAGTATAGAAGGTATTTATAGACAACAGATTTATTTGTTTTACGATCATTTTTAATGTAGGGTACTAGTTCTCGATCGCCAATCGCCTCCAATTGTTTAGACCGGTTTAATATATCTCCCGCAATATTGACGCATATTATGTTCCGGTAAAAATTTCATAAAAAGGAAGGGGGATGAATTACAATTTAATAAAAATTGTAGGCATTATGAAAAAGGCAACCTCCAATGTGTAATTAAAATATCCCATTTTATTATGTTAAATTAGTATGAATCAACATATAGGTACTGTATTAGGTCGAGTAGTATACAACATTTTCGATTATTCGGTTCCCCCATACTGATTCTTTTTTTCTAAGGTGCCAATATCCACTCGTTAAGCAATAGGTATGCAACATTTCACTGTGGAAAATGTAGAAGGACTTGTACAACGGTTACACGCAGGAGAACTGTTGAGTTTCTATCATTCCATTTGGAATTCTGTTCGAGGCTCGTATTTCTTGTAAAGAGGAATTACCAGGTGGTGCCTTGCCGGAAGTCTAGGTATTAAAACGAGCGGCCGGCTTTAAAATCTGCTTCGTGTTTTACAGCCCCAGTCCTCTTGCGTCGTCGGCAACTATTAACTGTTAACGCCTCTGCTCGCCCCGATTTAAATTCAGGCCTATTCCTTCCACTTTGTGCAACCGGCCGCACACGGCACGAGGGATAAACGTGTCCGCGTGTTTTTATTACCCAGTCGTGTGATTCAAATTTATGTATTAAAAGCCATACATACATATTAGCTCATGCTATCATATAACAGCGAACACTGTCTCAACGGCCTCGGTTATATATATATTCACATATATTTCTTCAAGTGCTCTAAACATGGCCGTATAATATCCTTGTTACGTTTATTTTATTCAGCGAAGAGTGCGCTGTGTGTTCTCGCTCAGGTTGGACGTAAATGAGGAGTAAGAAGCGACGATCAAATCATTCTTAATTCTAATCCTGATTATTTACTCCTCTCGTCCTTTCTGTAACCCACATATTTGCCAGGCACGTTGTGATTTGTATTATTATTTATTTATAGACAGCAAATGTTTCTGTTTGAAGCGCCTTCAGGACATTATTTCATGCCATGAATTTGTGATCTCGACAATTACTAATACCAGTTAAGGTTCAAGCTCCGTCGCAGAAAATCGCGGTAGTATATTAATGAAGTACTGACCAACTAAATCAGATATTCGCTGTTGTTCACTGTTATTTAGGAATACCCGTATTGTCCCATTGCCGTTTGAACCATGATGTGTTTTCAATAACTAATAACAGAGTCGTGTATTGTGCGCGGTATATTTTTTAAAGTCAGGTATGAAAGCGACTCTTAGCGGCGGTTCCTTTCCTGTTTAGATAAGAAATTAACAGTCTACTATTCGACGGGTCTCCTTAGTTCCTCTTCAGGCCGCAGTCTCCATTACCAATTTACAAAGATCTTTATTTCTTTACTTTTGCCCTGATATGTATAAATATTCAAACTTGTAGATACTGAATAATCGGAAAGAATACATTGCTAAAAAAACAAAGATTAAACACTAAACTTTACACCACAAAATTGTAGTTACACTGTGGATACGATTGACGATTGGAATTAGTAGTAAAACATTATACAGCACTTTATTATCTTCGTTTGTCACTCACAGAACTTTATCGTCACATGCTAAAAGTGATGACCCTTTTTTTCGCTCAGTGGAAATTGTTTGTTAAATGGCAAAAGGATGCCAGTGGGCTGCTATTGCTTTGGAGTTTCTTCCTATATGTCAGTTACTGTCGGGAGCCTGGGCGTGTACGCCATCAGTCAATGTTCTTGAGGGGGAGGGTGGGGAGCGGGTACGTCGAGGGAATTACGAAGGCATTTGTTCTCTTTTGCTTGTAGCCGCTTATCGTGGGTGTTGACTAAAGTCTCAGCGAACAGGATATTAGACTTCGGTACGAAGGTGAAGTTTTGCCCACCGTGTTGGGCTGTGCTTATCTCGTGCTTAAAGCCGGTGGTGTCCGAATTGCGCGATGAGAATGCTGTAGTGTTGAAACCTCCCACTCGCCACCCGGCATCAACGCAGAATTCCCTTCACTGCGGAGTCTCCCGTAGCGAACGAAACAAAAGGCCCGCGTGGATGATGAAGTACGGAGAGAGGGATAGAGGTGGATTATATGTAAGGAAGAGCGGTGCGGCGGTTGTCGAGAGGGGGGGAGCCCAGGGGGGCGGCATAATTGCACGAGTGGTTTCTGCCTTTGGAAGTGAATGAACTCTGAGAGAACACACGGAACCGGTTCCTTCTCTCCCTCTCCCTCTATCTATCTTCTACCATTCCTTCCCTCTCCCCCGTCCTTCCTTCTCTTATTACCCTTATCGACGAGACTCTATCTTCTCATTTTTTTACTATTTAAAATTTAGTGTAAAGCTACGCCCCTCCGCCGATTTGTTGTTCGACTTCTTCATTCTTTAAAACGTTTTCAGCCGTATAGACTGATTTGCCTGCTTTCGTTCGTAAATTCCTGGCCTTAAACTAAATCGATTTCGTCTCTCATATAATGGGTTGATGCAGTATCGTCCTACTGCTATCGCATCTAATAGGAAATACCATGTCATTGTTACCTTCGCATTTTTGAGCCTATACGAATTAAATTTCGGGATATCAGCATGTTGCCATAATAAATGTTTTCGTAAACCTTTTTGCGTTCCACCTTGTTCAGCTGGCAACATCTGGCGATTACATACCATATTGAACTGGAATATGGTCTGAGACGTGCCCCATCTTCCAAGATGCACATTGGAAAGGGTTGATGCAGGACTGTTGAATTTCGGCAATGTTTATTTATTGCGGGATTTTTTTCGCAGTGCCGAGGGGAGTTGGCTCCTTGCCCGGGCGGATAGTGGGCCTTGAAAAGTCCCCTGGGCATGACTCATCACATTCCCCAACATCTAGCCAAACCTCCAAGAGCGCCCTCCGCGCAGCCCAAATTTACAAGTTCGAAATTCGTCGATTCCGCAAGTCCCATTTCTGTTTTCAAATAAACCGGAACCAGGAACCTCGAATAATGTAGGGCGTTTAACTTGTACATTCTGAATTTCGACCAATACATTCAAAGCGCTAACTCCATCGAACAAGGACAAAAAGAAGGGAATATTGAAATCAGTGTGGTTAGCTCCAGATTTGTGCTATTGACAGAAACTCTGCAAAAAATGGTATTGATGATAATAATTGAATATATTTTGTTCGGATAGATGATAAACTATCATAACCCCTGTAGTACAACAATTAATTCATTCATCCCCTACTGATAACGTCCTCAGCGTATATTTCGGCCGGCCCCTCGGTCCGTACGTTCTGTTCTTTTTCCAGACTGACTCAATGTTTGTAATGAATTCAATATATCTTCACTGATATAAAAACCCTTTTTATGGAGAATTTAAATACATTTAGTCTCACTCGACTAAAACATAAAAAAATGCATACCCTCTAATATTATCAGAAAACTCTTGAAGTATTCTGAATTACTGCTCAACATACAGTCCATACTGCAAAGCAAGGTCTTGCTAACTTTGGTCATTGTGTTGTTAAATTTCACAGACAAGTTGGACATTAGACCAAATGTGGAAACAAATGTAAATTGTTTGTGGACCGAAAAAAATCCAAGCGTGAGATTTGACAGGCGTCTGTTTTTCATCCGGCTGCCCGGAGTGTCTTTTCGTGTTAAGTGTTATTTTTTAGATGGGCCGATAAAGTGGCTGCTACAGTAATTTAAAAATCTTCTACCCAAAACCTGCCCGTACGAATTGCGGTTAGAATTTCTCTTACCGGTGCGCCTCTTTTGGGAACCGAGAGGGCACTTGGCATTGGCACGTCAGCGAAATAATATATCTGCGCCTGTTTTTATTGCATCGTGATAAACTCGAATTTTGGCTTTTGTATGCTGCCTCTCCCAGTGCCAAGGTCGCTCACTCTCACTGAGCACTCGACGTTTCGCCGAGGAACGACGGCACAAAGGAAGAGGCTGTAGAGGAGTCTCGAACAAATTTACTTAAAGGTGATAGAGTTTAAATGTTCATTCTTAAAAAATTATACAGTTATTGCAGGTTTAGTTTCTGTTTATGAATAATAGATAGTTCCCATAGTTATTTATTATTATACTTACGTGCCCAATTTATGTTTGTTAAGTCCCGGCAGTATTCACCGGGATTTTCGTAATACGGTTTAAAATTTCGTTCAACTCAACAAAAAATGAATCGGACAATATACAGAAGCACAATGAGACAGGATTGTAAACGTGCTAATTACTAATTCCATAATAAACCGTGTGAAATTACAGCCAGAAATCTGTGAGAAATGACTCTAGTGAGTTCCGGATAAATTATAATATTTATTAGGTTATATTTCCTTAAGGATTAGATTGTTTCACACGGTCGAGTGTAATTCTAAATTTATTATAATCTATCTACTGCAGAATTACAATTAGTAACTTATTAATATGGCCATGCTCATATGTATAAATAAGATAAATATTGGGGATCGCATCTGGCGATTACTCATATTTTAATTAATTACATTGTGCTATGATAATAAGTCGCGATGAGAAAAAGGAAGGGAAAAGATATAAAGACCCTCCCATTGAGGTGGATGACCCAGAGCTCTTATACTAATCTATTGTTTTCTTTAGTGTTTGCAATTCGGGTAAGCAGTTTCAAGTTAAATTTCCTCAAATTATTATGCGAGATAGATTGATAGATTTTTCAGAATATCTTTCATTAAATAGTTGAGGGAGTTTTCTTCTAAACTTGACTGGTCAAGGCATCTCTGACGGTCGTGATATCACTAACATAATACAGTGATTTACGCATGTCTATATATACATATGCAGGATATGGAACACGCGGTAATATGAACACATATTTTGTAAAAGATTGTATACTATTTGAACTTTAATAATATATTTATTTCTACGGTCTGTTTGACCGTAAGCTAAACCGATTTCGGGGTGCATAATATGAGCCATCATTTTGCTGAATTGTGAAATTTTAAATTGAATCGGTCTACTGCTAAATATTTAGCAGGTCTATAAATGATATGGTTTGGAGCACGTTTTGAATATTATTGAAATTGGGCTCGAAACTCTGTCTTTAGTTTAGTTATCAACTGCTGTACGTACTTAGGGCCGTAATGGCCCGGTTCAATATATGCATGTGGGAACGCACGACGCCCGGGGTTTTGCGACATTGGCACGCGTCCAAAGACCTTTGGGCAATAAACAATTGTTTATTTAGCAGGCTTGAGGTTTCATTGTCTCAGATTCGGAGCGCTTTAATATTGTAAAGACTCCTTTTGACGCTGGTGGTAGGGGGGTGGGGCGGTTGTCGTTGGCCGGGCTTTATACTTGACTCGGGACACAAAGGGACGCACACGCACATGAACTGGCACGCACGAACATGGGAGGTAGGCACGCACAAAACACCGGTTATTAAACACTGTTAATTATTTTCAGTCCCACCTCCAGCGCTAACACCGTTTCTCGAGAATGACACCTCCCACCCCACCCCCCTTCATATTATACACTATTTTTGTTCTTCGGTTTTTCTACAGCCGAAGAGAAGGTTAATCGATTTTTACCGATCTCGAACGGTGAAGACAAAAAAAAGAATCTTGATACCGGCGACCCCACCCACCCCCCGAGTCGAGAGACCTTTTCGAGGTGTTGAAAGTCGATATTTGAAAGTTGTTTGCGAAATTGGCCGATGTTTTTCATCTACGTGTCGTGCGACATCCACACCTATAGAAAGGTAACACTTCGTTGGAATGATTTATGTGGATATTATGCGAAATTTGTCTATCTCTGAAATTTATTCTTGTCCAAATGACTTATTCAAAAGTATTAATTACCATATGCTGTTAGTACATATGGCTAGGTAGTAGTTAGACTGAAAATTTAATATTTGATTCGTTAAATTTGACATTGAAATAATATACGATAAGGGTGGAGGGGAATGCTATAACACCCGATAACTCCGAATATATTCAAATAATGCTTGGCGTATTTTTGTCTAATATTTGTCGCCACAGAGACTATGATGTTGATTTGAGTTTAAGTAACATACAAATAGTTTATTGAAACGTGTATGAACTAGTTAGGAATTTAAGGAATAAAATACGTCCAGCTTTTCTCAATTGTTTTTACGAATTTATTTCATTATAACACGAGTGATTGCATTTTACTGGGCGTGTCTGCGTATAAGCTGGCCATTATATGTGTTGTTACTTATAGGTGTTGTTTTATAACTTTAGCATATATATTTTATAATAGGAAGGTCCATTATCGTCACTATTTAAATTAAGTGATGTTTAGAAAATGGTTCAATATCGGAACTTGGCAATATCCCGTTTGTTTTAAATTCTTCTGTTGTTGGGATGATGAGTTCTCTCAGCGGGTTCCGACCGAGCGTGTAATAGTTGACTAAAAACGTCGTTGACTCTCCCGCTCCGGCTATGAATTATTCAATTGCTGAATATTTATGAAACTCATATTAATTGACATGTCCGAATCCGCGCGGGGCAGGCGGAATTTAAAATTGGCTAAAAGGAGAAAAACGCCGGTCACGACATCGACAACAGGCCCTTAGAGAAGAGTTGGCACCCATTCCATACACAGCATTAATAATATAGGCAAGATTTTGGTTCTCCGACATCGCCTTAATAGTGTAACGCGAACGTATTCGGCCTTGAGTTGATGATCCGACTATGTGATATGAAGTTATACTTTTGGAATATCAATTCCCTATTATAAAAAAAACTGTTAGAATTGAAAGCGTAATGTGGCAAATTTGTAAAAGCGTTAAGCGTATAGATGTATTCCGTGACGTCAGTTTTACCCAAGTTGTCGTAAAGTCTGGCGGACAATCAAACAATAATAATAAAAACATAAAGTAATAAAATGACGTAAGAGTACACTGTGAGAGAGAGAGAGAGAGAGAGAGAGAGAGAGAGAGAGAGAGAGAGAGAGAGAGAGAGAGGAGTGGGAGAAGGAATTTTTTCAAGCAGTAGACGCTACCTCCAGGACTCTCCGCATTAAGACATTCCTAACGAACGAACTGTAATCGAATAAGCATCAATGCGTTTCCACGTTGAATAAATTATATAATAATGTGTGTTGTGTCAAGCACAGACTAATGCAAGTAAAAATAACTTGTTTGGCGAGGATTTGGGATATATTGCTGTGTTTTTGAGAGTAATTTTGGGGTAGAATATTCAGGAAGGAATCACCCCCGTCCCCTCCCGGTTCAATAGATCTGGACCTTGTATCTCTCTTCTTCGTAGTGTGACATGCTAAAATCTTAGGTGACTTGTCCCCGTCGACAGTGTCGTCGTGACCGGAAGCTATAGAAAGGGAAAAAGCGATAATTGTTGTGTAAGGAAATGCGATAAAAGCGACTGAACAAAGCAAAGGAGTCGAGAAGGCAAACAACGAGGAAGCGTAGGCTGGGCCCGTACGAAGGGAGCACCCTGTTTGCACTAGCTGTTCTCACATTGACTGAACCCTACTGTTGGAAAACCCGAGGCAGCTTTCAACGGACTATAAATTGAGTTTCTTCGAGGAGTCGAAAAAGGACCTGGGGATTGCAAGTTTTGTAAGAATAAATTAAGCCTCTGACTTTACTAAAACACTCTTCTCGCCATAGTTAGTAAAGTATTGCAGAACATAAGCACAGTATAGAGATTTTACTGACAAGGTTCATAATCTAAAGCCGATATTCGTACAGTACCGCACTTCTTTACTATCGGAATACTACTGCCGATGGACAGAAGCCGTAACTGGTGTACCAGGACTATAGAAAGTAAATTTTCCTAAACGGAGAATCCCTAAGCGTCTTGTCTTTGATCAGTTTGTCGATAACCGTATAGTACACCACGATCTTATGTGTTTAATATATATTATACACAGACAAAAAAAAGGGATATTGATCATTAATTGAGCAAGTACGGTGTGTCACCAGATACTGGGTACATATTGGAACAGGTGGCCCCAAATTTCATCTCTTATGAATAAAACCATGTGGAAAACAATAATCAAAATCTTTATTCTTGAACGCACATAATGCTCAATATTTAAATCAACAAAAGAAATAGTAGCGTATCACAAACATTAGTATGTTATTAAAAATATGTTTAGCACTAATAATGGGAACCATAATAGTGTTTATCGTTGAAGAACATTGTTACTGTATTATTCTCTCGGCACGGAAAATCTTAATAGAATCAAAACATATCGTTTTAAATATTGCATAGTTTAGAACTTTTAGTTTTATAATAATGACTTAGCGAATTAAAATGACACGTTGAAAGATAAAATAAAAGTGAAATACATTTATCATGTAAGCAAGAACACAATTTTGCCGTTCGAAAAAACCCAACTGAGAAACCTGGGGCCCTAGCGGATGGCCGAAGGTCCACGGACTTTCGCTGAAACCGCGGAGCGAGAAGAGGAGAGCGAGAGCGAGGGAGAGTGGGAGAGAAACGGAATGGGGAGAAGAACGAGAGGGAAGGTAGAAGATGAAGGATCCGTTATCACGGTCGGGGGGAGGGAGATCACGACTGTTGTGGGCTCGCCCCCTCCCTCAATCCCCCTCCCCCCCTCTCGCCTTCACTTCTGCCCACAAAATATCGCTTACTCTCCCTCTTCTTTTCTTCCCCCGTCTTTTCACTTTTCCGTACCGCGCTTCGCTTTCTTCCTCACTTTTTCAACTCTCATTTTCTCACACACTGCGGCCGGGCTGTGAAATTCCCACACACTTTAGAATTCGGCATAGAATTAGAATGAAATATAACAAAAAACGAAGCTAGAACTGAAAATATCCCTGTAGACCAGTATATGCACATTATACTTTGTTTAATTTTTGAAAGTTCACTTATAAACTGTAATTTATATCCGTTCTCGAAATATGGACATAAGGAGATATTCAATTTTTCAGTACATGAAATTCAATGAACCCGTCGATGTACAATATTGGCTGAGGTACTGGCCAAGGAAGCAATGGCTCGCCAACTCCTGGATAACCGAGAATCGTAAGATTGAAACGCGAAAAAATACATTATAATTCCGTTTACAGTGCTGCGGTCGGCGATTCGCAAGGAAAACGAATAGGGCTTAAGGGGCCCGTCGTATATTCGTTTGCCTCTCGGGCCCGGCCCCTTGCCCCGGTTATAAATATCCTTTATCTTCTCTCTGCTTTTGGAGAAGAAGAAGAAGAAAAAGAAAGTTTCCACAAAAATTATATGGATCATTGTTAGGGGCCGGCGGCCTTCCATTCTCCGCTAATGGAATACAGAGAAGGAAAACAATCCTAACGTGAATAATTTAGGAGAAAGAACCCGACTGTGGAAGAGGAACGGCCCGGGAAAAATTAAGTCGCAAAGGAAACGAATTAAATTCAGTCGCCGCGTTTGCAAATAAACTCTGAATAAAAACAATTTATAATGTACATTTGAATGGCATAATCAGTCGAGTTTTTATATTAACAACTCAATTAACACCTGTTGTAAATGGCATTTTGAATACTGTTCTGTCGTAACAAATTTCTGCCGCACTGATTATTCCAAGTGGTACTATTGTTCGTTTCGTATAAATTATGGTTTTTCTGCAACCGTCTGAAGGAAACGGAGTGAACAACTATAAATCCTGTAGTAAATGACTTTAATCTAAGGTTACACTTAATTCATTGCATAATGAACGAATTAATGTAAATAAATTGTAAGGTGAATATTAGCGGGTGTTAGGTGCTGCGGAAAACGAAAACAAAAAGATGCGAAATTGCTCAATGTTGTTCAATCTTATCTAAAAATATAAGTTTGATTTTTAAGTGACTAAGTACTAAGTACTAATAAAATAGAAGTTATTTTTAGTTTTGATGTTATAGTCGGCGAGCGTTCTTCCTTTGGACTCTTTTCGTTTTCAAATCGAAATAAAGAATTATCATCAAACGCAAAACGAAACCTGGAATTCAAATAATATCTATACTCAAGTATCCTGAACAATGTTCATGGTAATGCGGAAACTGAAATCTTAAGTATAGCCTTGCTACTTCTCTATAATAAAAAGCTTGAGTAAGAGATCGCTGTATCGCAACTGCGAGCTGTTGCGAATAGTTGCGATCTGCGATTTTCCATTTTCTCTCCTTGCCTTTCCTCTTATACTGAGCCCAATATTCAGGAGGCCAATATCGGCCGAATATCTGGCCGCCCTGTCATTAGTTAGGGACCAATTTTTAGCGGTCACGATAAGAGAGGCGTGATAACTGGAATTGGCTGTCGCTTTCACTACTGGCATTTCTTCCGGTCTTATTTCGTCGGTCTATAGGAGCAGGTTCAGATTAGATTCGTACGAATTTCTGAAATTGCCTATTAATATAGCAACATTCCGGAGTTTTCAAACTGATTTTGAGGCAAATAACGTTATGCAATATATGGAAATATTTCATATTCCAGATTCACTCTACTTAGATTACTCGTTAGTACACTGGAATAAAATAAGTAGAGGAATTAATAAAATAAATATATTTATATACGCTTAATATAATATATGAAGAAGCTATTTCATTGTCATTGAAATTCTGACTCCATCTAGTGTCACAGTCCGAGATGGGAGCGGTGGTTCTTCCGTCGGTGCCCAACATTCCTTCACGGATCCGCGAAAATCGATTACTAGTTTTTTCTCTCGCTTTTTTCTCTACAGTTATAGACAGTCAAGAGCTGGGTGATAAGATCGGAACGGCGTTGTAAATTTTTTTAGTTCCCTATCCCTATCTTTACTACGGTACGGGGAAGTGGTGCCCTGTTAACCGTGAACTCTCCCCTCTCGGCTAAATAAGACCAAAATATAAGATGCTCTAACCCTTTGCACTTGGATTGATTTTTGTTTTTTTCTTCGGATTCCAATAGCCTGAAGTGGGCGAGACGAAGTTTCATGGGAGATAAAAGAGACAGGAGGAATAATCCGTGGGTAAAAACAAGGAAGTAAGATGACTGAGAAAACAGTTTGAAACTTCTCCGAGTCCGAACTCGGACTGTGAGCGAAACATTGTATACTATGTATCACCGCTTTCAAACTTAATTCTACGAGTTTTGAAAAATTTATTTCACGTGCACAAATTAATTAATTGAATTAATTAAGAACGTCAGACAACACTAATCAAAAAGTGCCGACTCATCTGAAAAGAGACGACAAACGAATGCCGAGGCGGTAGAAGTATCGGCTAATTTATCCATAATTCTAAAACATAAGGAAAAAAGTGGTTGAAAACTGTTTGGAAAAAATTGAAATTCAAGTCGGGTTTGACCCAACATCCGAGTGCAGAAAGTTAAAAACTAGAATTAATCTATGGCATTTCATGAGGGCAGGGGAATTTTTCAGTAACTAATTTTTTTCCATCATTTGTACACATCGTAGTGGAATTCTTACACTCTACTATAACGAGTATTAGTGGTGAGTAATAGAAACAGGTTTTCACGGCTTATAAGGCATCTAGGTTTCGAGAATTACTTAACTGGTGGAATTTATATACTGTATTTTATTCGGTATCGTCAGAGTACTGTTCCGGTTTAGTACGGGCTGTGGATTTTTAGGATGGTTTATATAGAATTTATATTTGGGACTAAAAAAAAACCTTTCTGTATCCTCTGATAACCCAATAAATTTTATTTACGGTTACAGATATATAGTTGTTGAGGGACTGGAACTGTACTTATATCTTTCTGTCCTCTTCATTGCTCCAATTGAATCTCCGTTTTATATATAGACCGTAAAAACATGTTTCATAGGCTTGGGAATCCTTATCGAACGGGCGTTCGAGCAAGGTCAATGTCTTTCGAAAGAAAAAAAATGAACGGGCACAATAATAATAATAACACTAAAAGAAGTGGTGGAATATCTTTCGATAATTGGCCTGTGGAAACAATCGGCCCCTTTTGTGATACATATTCTCTGGGTCTAGCGTCACTAATGGCCGGGGAGTTGCCGCACTTCCTCCCTCTTACTTCTTCTTTCGCTCCCCAAACCATCTCACTAGAATACAACGGCAATTAAAAGCTTTATGGAGATCGGTCCGAACGGCTAGGCGAAACCGAGAGCAATGCACTATAAAGAATGAATTTATAAGAAATGGACGAAATAATTCCAATATATTTAACCAAACACTTACATTATTTACGCTTTTCATACCCTTATATGAACATAGCCCATGGTCGCCATCGTCAATACCTTACCTACACGTCTCCTTTGTACACGCCTCCTTGTGTCGTAGAGTTCCAGACGTATCCAGAACATTCGTCGGTTTTACTCACAAAATTTGGTGTCACACAATACCAATTCACTTCGACACTGGTGAAAGTGAATTTTCGATATTCAAACGTTTTTTTACGCCCCCTATACAGCATTCTCCAAATATATAGACAACTAGACAAGACTGTACTAAAGGATAGCAAGAACGAATGGTAGCAACATCCATACAGCAAAAATGTTTCAACACTTTAGTAGTAACATGAGTGTAATCTGTTATTTGGCCCAATCTATTGATAAAATGTATTAAATATTGATTTTCAATTGACATTGTAATTGTTTTGTACTTGTTTGTTGTTTGTACAATGTTATTATTAATTGGATATGTGGATCGCTGGGAAAAAACCCTTCCGGCAAATTGTCCGAGTGATTCAAAGTGCTCCAGTCTCCTGGGACATTGAGCACTGAGCACATATAGCCAGATTTACTGTCAGATTCTTATCGCGTTAACGAGATCATTTAGTTGTACTCGTACAACTCTATAGGCCCAACTGAGTAGGAACACCTCTAACTGCTCCCCGTATAAATATTTCCACTTTAGTTAGTTTCTTGAGGTTGTGATCCCTGTATTATACGGTATTCATAAACAAGCTAGATTCCCCCTCCCGCGCCATAAATTAAGCGTAAAATTTTGGACATTCGTTTAACGAGACCGATGTTTGGGAAACTCAAGAACAAGTCCAAACTTAGTTGGAGTGCAGGTGCTTTTTGTTGGAGTCTTTTGAAAATGTTCGTAACGAATGGTTTACAATTAATCGGCGGTGCTCCCCTAATAACCGAGACCGGCGGAGCGAGCTCATTAATCAAAGTTGGGCCACAGAGCGCCCCATTTATTTAGTTTCTTCCTTTTATATATATATATATATATATATATATATATATATATATATATATATCTTCCTTCGTCGTCTCCTTTTTATTCTCCTTTGGGTCTCCCTTCTCCGCGTTCTCCGGCCTATTCCACACCTCCACTTCCAGTTCTTCTTTCCCTCCCCGTCCGTAAAGGTTGTGACCATTACTGGCGGTGGACATTCGCCATTACTATAGTTGGAATGGTGTCGCTGTTTTTTCACCCTAACGGCGGATAACCTGAAATCAATTATTTTTACAGAGATTAATTAACGCGAAGTGTAAATAATTATCCCCGTAATGGGTAGATGATTTTTCCAACGCTCGCTCCCTTTTGGAGTTGGTTGAAATCTGAATAAATTTTTTTCGCTATTTTGCCTTTTTCTTCATTTAATTATGTTTTCCGTCTTCCGCCTATGTTATGTCTTTAATACAGACATTAGAAAATACATCTTAAGAAGTTTTCAGCCCTGACGCGTGAACTGTTAATGCCTCAGTACTTTAGTAATGAGTATTGTTTAGTGTAAAGTAAAATATGAAAATTTTATGGTATAAAATACTGTACATTGAGAAGCCACAATTATATTGTGGCCGGCTACCGCGGCTTAAAAGGAAATCACTCCCGAATCGTTCGCGTTCATCAGACCGTTTGAAAGTGAAGCACAGGACCCGCACAGGCTTCTTCTGGAACAAAAACAATGGCCATCAACCAGAAATAGATGGCCTTCCAATAATAGAAAAAAATATGGCTATTCCCATTTCCAGCCACCTTCCGCCCGTTCGGTCACAATTTAGATCGGCTTCCGGATTCACACGTCCGTCAGTAGCATTCCTTTTGTAATATTTCTGTATTGTCTATTCTTACTATGTTCAGTTTACTTAGTTAGTCGGGAGCGCGTTTTTTAAAATAAAATTTCGACCTGTAAAAAATTTTTCTCTTCATTTTTTCCGTCTCTCAATACTCATCTAAGATATTTTCAGGGCCGGCCATTTGAAGGCAATTGGATTCGACGCCTTATATGGGCGGCCAGTCATTATGTCTTATTGCGGGTCATTATGCCCCCAACTATAAAATCCTTTTGGGAAGTTTACTTTACTTTTATATGCTTTTTTCTACCCTTATTTGATTTCGATTTTTTTTCTCATTCTGTAAAAGGTCGTGTCGCGCCGTTCGTTGGTCTCTGCGATCCGATGGTAAAGTTCGTCGGCATCCGAGATGAAAATCGAACGCAATGCGTGTTTAGGAGCTATCGGTGTTTTAAAATAGACTAAATTCCGTTGTTATAATTAATTGCCAGAATAAATAAATTTTCTGTTTGACTATTTTTATTTATATTTGTTTTTTACTAGAAGATCCTAGCGCTAAAAGATAAAAACAGGATAGCAGTAATTGCAGTACTTTATACAGGAAATGCTTCCTCACTGTTCCTTCCGTTTCGCTCCTCCGTACCTATGTGTAGGTACAACTGAAACAGCTTCATCCATCAATTGTTTAAATTTGGAATTCAGTAATCTAATATTAATCAACTCTGTGAACTTCCACTCATGCCAATGTGAACAACTAGATTATTTTATTCAAAGTAATCAACTTCCCTTGCTAGCAGATTTGATCTATACACGGTGTAAATAATTTCCGTTGATAGCGCATCTACGGGATGTTCCGCTAAATGACCATGGCTGTTTTGGTTTGGATACCATTTTATGAATGTATTTATTCATTCTTGTTAAATTTACCACTCAAATTTTCACCTTTGACTTCGGAGTGCGGTGAATATAAAAAAAGTATTAAAAACGTAGAAATGAAATTAGCTCATCGTTTTTATGAGCGTGGGATTAATACGCCGGGATAATGATTATAGCAATATTCTTAATTAAGGCCATACGGGGAAAAAACATAATGAATGCCATCATTTATATTCGCGAAAGATTAGTCCTTCGAAGTGTTGTACGTGCACGTATATATGTATTCGGTCGTGTACCCCCGCTGGAAAAAAAGGAAGCGTGGGTGGAACAGAAAAATGAATAAGGGGGTGTGTGAAGGGAGCGCGATGATATATCGCAATTGGCGGTTCATTGGCCGTGGAGTGGGCGGCTCGGGTTATGAATAAAGAACGAGGTACGGCCGAAGAACGAGAGAGAGCGCGATGAAGGGAAAGGGAAGGGACCAGCCGAGAGCCGAAGGGAGAGTACCGAGCACAGGACGGAGGAGATGAAGATGAAGATGACGAAGAACAAATAAAAAGAGAGGGAGAGTGAGGAGTGGCGGGAGGATAAATAGAAGAGAGAAAAGAGGGAGTGAGAGGGAAAATGAGTTTGACCTTGGCTGTCATAGTGTGCAGACTGATGATGAGAGTCGGACAAAGATAGAGATAGAGCTCTCGGCTTCCCTTCCACTATCCGCCATACGAAACACCACATTAACATCGGAACTCATTTCGTACTCCTTTACAATTTTAAGTTGTATTTAATTTGCAGAAAAAAAATTCTTTTCAAATTTTTCCCACCACTTTGAAAAATCTTATATGTAGAGACTGCAGAATGAAAGCTGTTGACCAGTAGCTCACATGAAATACCTGAAGTACCGTTTCATCAGCACTATAGAACTATCCAACAATTGTATCGTACTTTTAAATTTCATGAGGTTGCTTGGAAGAAGTAAAAGCGCTTTTTACTTAAATTTCCAATTGAATGAGAATTTAGTCCGCTGTCTTTACAGTCTTGGACATCCTGGAGTCTTCAATCGACTGCTGCTTAACCCGGACCTACTTTCATTATGCATGGGCATCTCGGCCACTTTGTCGGGAGGCAGTTCTTAAGCGATGAACATCCGAACTGAATTCTAACGACTGCTGCCCAGATTATAATTCAACTAAACACTTAACGCTCAACGCGGTTGGACGAACTTCAAGAGTTGAAATATCTTTCTTGAACGAAGAAATCCCTTTGTTCTTGTTTCTGTATATTTTTATAGCATTCATAAAACCGAAATATCTAAGCATTACGGGAGTGGGGCGTTGAACTGTAAAAAGTTGAATGAAATTTAAAAACCCGACGGAATAAGCCGAGCGGGTGAGAAATTTAAATGTGAAAAACAATTAAATGTGACTCAAAGGAAATAAGACGAGTGGCCCGCCTCCCGGTAGCAAATGAAAACCGGAACTGGCCGCAGAAACGTATATTGTATTCCTGTTAACTCGACGCCAATGAGTAATGCAATCTACGTCGGTCTCTTCTCATCCTTGCGGTTTCGGAATATCCTAGCTTTATTTTGTTAATATCAAATTTTCATTGAAGACAAAGAGTATTCGCAGAGTGAAAAAAGATTCAGACTCATGAAATGGACGCATGGGCCGAATAAAAAATTATGACATAATAAGCCCCTTGTCAAGATTTAAACAAAATTCAATTAAATAATAATATATTAATTGATATATAATAATAATCATATACAGGACGTCCACACGATACCCATTATAGACGCGTGGGTAGGATGACATGATCGACAGATAGTATTATCTGCTATATAATTCGATCGCTAAGAAACACTAGAACTACACGTATCACCCCACTCCTGTTATACTAATATTATTATATCATCACTCATGCGGTTTTTGGTCTACTTCCAGGTGACAATTTATCGTCAATACAGTTCTTGTTTTTATTGAACTCAACAAAAACTAATGAGAGGATAATTTCTAAATAAGATTAGAGAAAATGATGATATTTAGGGAGAGGTGTTTTTTATTATTATAGGCCGAGGCTTTCATCGCATGCACTGACGCCGGGATAAAATTCCACAGACTACAAGATCGAGATTACCTGCTCACTGTTATGACTGTAAATCTGAAATTCAATAACAGAAATAATTCACAAAAGATTAGTATTTTTGTATTTATGCGTATATATCTGTTGGGGAATCGACAGACACTCGATATGTCGATATATAAAATTCCTTACTTGTTGATCGTGTAATTCACCATTTCATTTGCGTGTAATACCAGGGTAAAAAACGAAATTGTTTTTTCTTTATATCCACGATAAAATATTTCTTATATATGAAAAACTGTTTGCCGTTTTTCTCACTCATGATGCCAATGATAAGCAGAAGACTTACCAACAAGTGGGAAACATTACTGAGGATGGTGTTTGTTATTAAATGTAGTGAAGAATAATTTTTGTTCTTTTCCGCGAAGAAGATATTTCTTTATAACATTTCCTGTACTATATACCTTCTACTTGGAAAATTTGAAATCTTTTTGTGTATAACGCAGTGCTCAAATAGTTGAATATTCGCATCGACTTATTAATATCAGTCGTCGATGAAGCATCTTGTTGGCACCGTCACAGCACTGGCAATTCTTAGAAATCTTCAATTATTTTAGATGAATGCCAATCGCTCTCTTCCGATGGGCCCCCGTTGGGGACACCAGAGGTAGATTGATGTTTCGGTACAGCCCGAATCCACATTAACTGCACTTTCCAGTACATAAAACTCGAAAACACCCCTCACAAGTACTAAGGCATTAACAGTAAACAATTTACCCCTGCAGAAGGGTCACTGTAATCCTTCTTCCCTTCCTAGTGGTTTTGAAAAATTGAGAAATCGGGTTTAACTGTCGTAGGCCTAGGATACGCAAAACAGAAGGCAAGAATAAATAAATCATTTTTCCAAGGGATGTTCCTGGAAGGGAATCCTGGAGTTTTCTGTTGATTCTGTGGACAGGATTGATCCTGTCGGTATTGTAACTGCACCGTTCCACAAATTTTAACAGCTGTTACTGCATTCTTGCCAGTATAAAAAATTACTAGAATGGGCAAGAATTAATGGCGTACTTAGAGTGAGAGATACCGCGGTATTTCCATTTTTCAGATACTATTTTTCCCTGCACTATAGTTGTATTGTGCCCCCCCCCTTTTCCTTTCGTTTTTATTATTCTTCGTCTTGTTTTTATGAGCCGTTAAATGATTCGGAACGCGCGTGCAAATGAAATATTAATTGGGCGTCGGAAGGATGGATTTTGGGCCGTTAAACAGAAGAGAGCGAGAGCCCGAGCCCGGTTTAACTGGGTTTATAGACCTTTCCAAGATAATAACGAGCCGGGTGATGACCTTAAAACTTCCAGCGTTTACGCCGTTTGAATGTTAATAATGAATGGGCGTAATGACAGGCTGCCCCTCACGGCCTTGGAGTAAAACCCAGGGCGCTCTGTATATTTGCATCGACGTATCATTTGTATTAATGTCCGCGTAACGTTCGTAAGCGGTTCGAATTGTGTGCACCGGATTGCGATCCGAATTAATTAAACAGCGGCTGCATTCCACTACCGTTTTGTTTCGGCGCAGGCTTTTTAAATGGTCGGAGTAAATTTTATATTCCTATTTAACAGAGCAGGTTTTTAGTAACAATAGAAACTCCATTCGGATAACCTGCTAACGACTAAAGATCTAAAGGATCCATTCTCAAATGGTTTACACTAAACAATATCATTAAAAAAATTTATAAGATAACTCAAATGTTCTAAAATATATGAGCCAGAGATGTTCCTGAGGCAATACGTTTCGGCGCTTAGACAATTTGCAGGTATTATCCCTGGCTGCCCAGGGTGCTTTGCCGGAAATCGAGGAACGGTATCTCTAACGAAGATTCACGGGGAGAAACCAACGGCGAGAATGGATCCAAGATGAAGAGGAAATAAAGTAGTTCAGACCTTAATTTTAAAGAACCAGTCTCCAGGGCAGTTTGAGAAAAAAACTTTCACTGTTGCCAACCATGTCAGAGAATGAGCTAAAAAAAAATAACTGTACGGGAATAAATAAATGAGTACTCAGCTATGATTTACTCTCCCAGAACATTGTCTCGTTTGTTCGCGAATCAAGTTCGTTTTTTTTTTTAGAGAAAATAACACATGCTGTAATAGAGGTCACAAAGTGAAATTCAGGCTGATACAAGTATTATGCGATTGTATATATCTGTTAAATTGTAGTGTATGAAGCACGGTTGTTGTAAGGAATATTTCTTTTACCTAATATAATACCAATGGATATATTATATGATAAGAACGTCTAAGCAAACGTGTAATTCTGATAGATAGGAAATCCCTACCTTTCCTACCTGATTTATTATAAACGGTAATCTTTGGTATGACCAGTACCTTGTCGCGATTAAACAAGCGGAAGCAGTAAGACAAACGGAGCTCTGTGGTGTTGAAAGAAAAGGGCAAAAACAAGTTATGGAAATTATGGAAAGTATTTCGATTATATAATGATTGTCCCATTTCTTTATATATACATAAAGTTCTGTCTTCCAGCTTAATACAGATTTTGCAAAGTTCTTAACATTTCCTTGCAAGAGTGCAATTGTTAATGTCGTGACTCAGTTTTATCCTGCATCTTTATTTTATTTAATCATTAATTGTTTCATAAGTTGATAAAAACTTTCTTTACTACTTAAAGTAGAAATTAGTTTATGCAGATTCCAGAAGAATATACAATGTTATACAAATTCAAATACAGATTCTGATATATTTTAGTAGAAGATAATGTAGGAACGCATTCTTAGATTCTTTCGGTCAGCCATCATTCCTGCGACATGCCACCGGAATGTCCCCATTACCGGACGAATATTGAAGTAGACCCCTGATATTATGAGTTTGAGCGAGTAGAATATCATCACGCCTTTATCAGTTATGTCCGAATCGATATATATATTAGAAGGAAAAATTCCTATTAGAGAACTACGATTAGTATGATAATTCATCAAATATGAGTTTTAAATGTTTATTAGTATGATCATAATAACACGAGTGTCAATAATTTCATTTATTACAGTCACATAGAAAGGTAAGATCTTTGATTCGACTTTTTAATTAATGGAAAAAAGTGCCGGCGTCGGAAATCGAACCAGGGGGCCCTTCTATGCCGGTCACGTTCGGAACTAATACCGCGCGGCCCTTATCAGTTGGTCATTTTCCCGTACCTACTCTTCCTTCTATGAAAAGAACGAACTACCCGAATTAAATTTATCTGTGACCTGGGGGGGGGGGGAGATCTGGCATTGAATTGAGAGCCATTCATTTCTAATTCAAATTCGCACTTTATAGAATAGGGTGGGAATTCAGTTAAGGACCTGTCTTTATACGCGGCGGTGACTGCCACTTACGACTCCGATGTCCAATATATTTTTGTTCTTCATTTTCCCCGACCCATTGCCATCTTGACGGAACGAACTAATAGAGTTAAATATGTGTTGAGGATCCTGCTCTGTGGACAATTTGGATCCATTCGGTGTAATTAAAATTTGCAATCTAGGAAATAGGGTGCTCGAAGTCAGGACTCCAATATCAACTCTCCCTGAGAAATTAAAGTAAACACCAAGTGTACACGTTTGCCATACCAGATTCCGTGCCTGACAACCTTAAAAATTAAACTGCTCAATATCCAGAACATAGGTAATATGTCGATAGGGTGAGGTAAATACTTGTGCGAAAATTTATTTTCTCTATTGGTGTACAATGGGCGAAATATTATTTCTGGGAGTTATTGAAATTATTTTACATTACGATTTTTCCTACAAGCGAAATTTGGGACTTCAATTGTCATACCGAGCATACGCCCTACTCGTTAATTCACGATATACGAAGTATGGACCCGCGTCGGTACCGAATCAGCAACCCGCAGTATCCGATACAACTTCTCGGGTATCGAAGCCCGAAGTAAATGTTATTGGGGAAGAGAGGGATTTGTGTTAATCCGGCGACAAGCGCATACCGGGCCGAGCGGAGAGAGATTTAGGCAGATTCCCCCACCACGGTGCCGGGTGTTGGGTGGCGGGTGCCGGTGGCCGGGGGCGCGGGCGGGGTCACTGACCGCTACGAGGAGCGCCGCCGGCCCAGTCTACCTGCGGCAGCCACGGGGCCCGCACGTCGCCTCCCGCACGGCATGGGTTAAGAGGAGCGACGCTCAGTTTCTTGTTAGTTCTTAGTTTAGTTCGGGAAAGAAAGAAACACGGAAAGGCCGAGATGGACGTGTTCAAATTGGACCAGAGCCTGAGCGCCAACCTCGGGGGCGGTGACAAGTTGGTCGGCGGCCCGGAGGTGGTCACCTTCGACGCCGGCGGCTCCGAGTTCGGGCTGAGCTTCTTCGACGGGCCCGGGTCGGGGGCCGGGGCCGGGGGCGGCGCTTCGGCGGCGGCCGGCGGCGACGACACCAGCACCCAGGGCTTCAGCGACCCGGGCTCTGTGGGCTCCGGGCCCGCCGCCTCACCGCCCCCTCAGCCCCCCCAACCCGTCTCCACGCCGCCTCCGCCGCCCCTCTTCGTACAACAACAGCAGACCACCACCATCACCATCAAACAAGGTAGCCTCTACCACCGCCTTCCCTTCCGTCGTTCTGTGATTTGTCCGAGCTAGTGGCCCCCGTGTGTCCGCCGGAGATAAAATGTCGCGTCGAGCCACCTGTTGATAATACTAGCGCGAGCTTAATTGGTCTCGAACTTGCGCTTAAAATACGCGGTAAACGAGGTGAACTTATTGTGTGTTTACTTTAGTGTGTTCATGACAAAGGTTTGACTAGGTTTTTGTCATGATTCCAGTTATATTTCGCGAATAGGTTTTTTAAAAGTCGAACGATTTATGCGTTCGCTTCTATCCTTTTTCACAGTGCTCGATTCAATAAAATTGCACTTTTTTTTACTCCAGACATGGAACAAGGTTCGACTGAACTTTTTGAGTAAATTTAGTAGTAGTTTATAGCCAGATTTTGGTACCTTATACAAGTAACAGAGAGGACGACGTTGCGAGCGCAGGGAGATAATATACTGTAAACAACCTCCGAGTTTTCCTGTGGTGGAACCTGGCGATTGTGCACGTGTTTCTCATGGGGTATTAGGTTAATTTTCACTTAACTAATATGATAAGAGTTAATACGATAAGATTTCCTCCTGCCTACTGTCCCGTTTTGCTTCTTCTCGTTTCATAAACAATACCACATTTGTCGGTCTTGAGTTCATCGTTTGATTACACCTGACACTGACACGGACCTCACGCAGAACCGAGTTGCAATGCGTAGTAAGCAAAGCGAAAGTACTTTCGAGAGTTCCTCCGGTAAGTTGTTGGATGTAGTTATATTTCAGATAATTGTCCCGAAAATGCTGTCAGTGTCTGTTCATTTATTGGTTTTGAAAATGTTCAACAATATTTGGCATTGACATGATAGGCCACGCTGATAATAACGTAAACATGCCGGCTGCCGTTTGAAATCGGTTAAAATATGAACTGAAATCTATGACAAAAAATGTGTGATCTCGTAAAATATACAACTTATTTTAAAACTCAATTAATGCATAGTCTGGAATCATTGAGCTCAAAAAATACATTTGTTTGGCATACCTATCTTTTGCTAGATTTTTTCAGTCAGTAGGTTGGAGAGTCACTTAGGCACGTTGATTGTCTGTTTGGATCCATCCTGACTGCGCTGGAAACCGGTCTAGCGAAAGACTAAACCAGCGAGTCGGGGTTAAAGGGGTGGCAACATCCCTTTGGCTGAACCCTTTCGCTCATTACGTCAAACACGTCTATCTGTTTTGCCCTGCTGTTCTCTCAAAACTATCCGAAAGTTTCCGGCAATTTTTGAATATTCACAGATAAATGTTGGCATCCTTTAATCTCCTGAAAACCTGGAGTCACCTTACGTCCGGACGAAGGCGCAGCAACGTTCCATTTGTCGGACAATGTCCTTATAACTGAAATCACCCGCAGCTCTTACGTAATAACGTGGTAGCGAAAACGTCCGTCAACAGTAAAATACACTGCCACGTCCGTTTCTGTTCCGTGAATTTCGACTAGCTCTACAGAAAACATTAATAAAAGTTCCGCTCCCAAGTCGGGCGTTTGTTTCGGCTACGAGGTTTGAATATTCATGCCGAGATTTTGGTCTTTACTCCGTACCGTTGGGCAGAATACGCGGGCCGATTTAACCTGAAGTGAACGTTGTTGTAAAAGCATTGTACGTTGCCTCGCCGTAAGGATGTTGTCCCCGGTAGGCAACAAGAGTAAAATTCTGACTTCTGTTGCCGAGGAACAAGACAATGCCTGCCTGCCTGCTTTTTGCTGCTGCCACGGTTCTCCGGTTAACCGTGAAGCATTCGTGCCGTTGCGGTTCCCGAAAATTGTGGTTCAACTACCCTCGGCATCTATTTGGGCAAGTACATTAACGTTGCCCTTTATGAGTTATTAAATTGCAGCAGCAATAATCGCTTCGTACTTTTGTTAAATCACTTCATTAGATCCACCGGTATAATGATCGGTATTGACGAACTCTACGCCGGAATGTCGATTTCTACTACTCCCACATCGATTTTTACATCCCGTACAACATTAGAAAGTTGATTACCATAGATATTCTTCGGCTTCCGGCCGGCGTTCCCGCAATGCCAGTCGACGATTAACCTACTGGCGATTCGAAACCGAACCGACATCATACTGTTAAAAATCAAAGAGCAATAAAGGGGACAGTAAATTTTGCGCTGATTTTATCAGCCGTACGATAGAAAATTAATGGCAACTACGTGATAGCTCTGGAACGAAACGGCATTATTATGTGTCGCTGTTACAGCAACTATCATTCTACAGTTATTACGCCCACATTATAAGAAGTGGGACGGACTTTTGACTAACGTTATTATTTATCGTCACAGTTACGCCTAGACCTTTTATTCAAGTAGGCATTCAAAAATTATAACGTTCGCTTCTCTTACCAAAGATTACGATTATTTACGGAAAATAAAATTCTTTGCAGGTTTTTATTTTATATTTTTAAGTTTATAGATCGCATTGTTGCTTTGAATTTCTTCCATATCATGAACAATTACTACAACAAATATAGCGCTCCAATTTATTTTTAATATCTCCAAGATAAATGTTTAGAGTGTCATGATTCTGTAGCGAATTTTAAACGCCAACAGCGTTAATAACAGCAACATTTTGATTGATTGATCCATTAGCGACATTGCTTGGATTATTTAATACTCAATCGGAAACAATGACCGGCCGTGGTGAAAATGATACACATTAAAATACAATTTTAGCTCCTCATAGAATTTCTAACATCGTGCCCACTGCCTATATATAGGCACTTGACTGTATGCAATGTGCATAGGTAATAAGGAAAGGCTCTTGAGAATTGTGTAAGGATATGAGTCTGTTGACGATTTTTCCATTGTCGCCTGAACTATTTCCTTTGAGTTACTTTGATGTTACACATGTTTAATTTAATAAATAATTCCAAGCTGGCCCTTCTTAATTTAAAACGTGCCTTATCATTTATGGGTTTTTACAGTTCAACTTAAATGCATACATTTTTAAAAATTGCATTTCCACTGTATTTCAGCATCGTTGATGTTTTGATTCTTTCGGGTTGTTACTGTTAACTGCCAGGTTCAATTTGATTGATTAGGCGCCAATGAAACATTTTGTCACCACTGACGCCAAACTGTTTGACATTACTAGACTTGACTGACAACAGGAAATTATGACTTGATGGTTGGGTAAAAAAAAATTTGCTGTTTGCCCAGTATTTGCCATTTCTAATTTACGCGTCGGAATTTAATTATTACCAGGAGTTTTTATTATACGCAAATGGGTAAGGCGTAATTAGAGGCGGCCTTGACTCACATTAGGCCGGTGTTGTGTCTACGTAGGAGGAGCAGTAGGCGGCCGATGGCCAGGTTATGTTGGTCTGGTGCTGGAGTGCCCTTTGCCCCCAGGTCCGAGCCCGATTTTACGACCGTTTTACGCTCAGAGCATTCTTAGGGTGCAGACTATAAGTTGCCGCCACTTGAAAAAACCTATTCTAGCTGCGTTTACTCAATGGAACCTTCAATAACGAGTCTATATTATGTATAGTTCAACTTTCAAATTATTCTTCCTTCCGAATTTTGAAGGAAAAATTATTTTGGTGATAATTTGATATACCTGTTTTGTGGTCTGCGAGGGGTTGGAATACTGTAGGTTCGTGATGTTTCTGTCTCCTCTCGCTGGTTTGGTCTTTAGCAAAAGACCAAACCAGCGAGAGGAGACAGAAACATCACGAACCTACAGTATTTTGGTGATCTTATATTAAACTCTGAACTGTTTTGACGCTGTTGTGACGACAACATAGCTACTATTTGCTGTCACAAAACTTGTTTTTGAAACCGAATGCTTAGAACTTCCTCAACGTTGTTCCATAAGTTTTCAGACTTAGTCGATAAAATCTCGAGTGTTTTCTCTGTAAATTACAAGGAGCAAGATGACCACCGCGGTAGGTTATTAAGCTTAATCGCCATCTTGTTTCACACAATGTTGACGCAATAATTACCGGCGATAATTTGGTACATTTCCCTCAAGCACATTGCTTCTCCTTCTTCGTTCACGAAAAATGGATTTTCCTATGGCCAATAGGCGAGAGAGGGCTAGAGCTGTTCTATCCTTCTTAGTTGAAGGCTAAGGCTAAGGCTGTGTCGGGCGGCAGTGGCGGTGTTTCCTCCCCTCTTATAAGGAGCCATCATAAAAACCGGTATTACTAAACCTATAGAGAGAAGGAAAGAGAGAGAGTGAGAGAGAGAGAGGGAGGGATGGCGGTAGAATGAGGGGGAAAGAGAGAGAAAGAGAGTGAGAGAGAGAGACGGCTGGCTCTCCACCACTATACACCTTCCCTGCATTCCCTTCTCTTTTTCCGATTTGCCCTTCCATAAACAATAAGAGGCAGATTGATTTTTAAATTTAAATGCGGACTCATTTCAAGGTTAAATCGTCGATTTCATAGTTTAAAACCTAATTCAAAACAATGGACTAGCGTACCATTTGGGTCATAATTTTAACCAGTATCACAGTCAGTACAATAATTTAAAAATGTATCATTGTATTGTACATGATAAAAATGTTTCACACAATCCCATGCTGTTTGAATTTGTTCTACACGCAGGGGACAAATAACAGTCGGATTTTTTCTTCATTTCAGAGCCACACCTGCGAGTTTGATTATTAACTTTGTTCTCTTGTGGCCGTGTATCTACTTTATACACATGTGGGTAGTCAGGCGATGAGTTTTGTCTTTGCCTCGTTTACCGGATTGAGTTTTATACAACCTTTTGTAACCCTCTGTACGCTCAAATTACTTACTGATTTAATTAATGTTACCTAACCGATTAATCAATAAAAGCGTGTATACACTTCGTGTGTTTGCGGTGAGGTCTCGACACAAAAACTGGACAAAAATTTAGAAATATGGAAATACATTTAGGTGTTACGAACTGAAAGGATGAAGGCCTTCATTATTTATTCTCATTGTAGTTTGTATCTTGTGGTATGTCTACTGTTTTTAGTTCCGGTGGGGATGAATGTCTCGGTATAAGAGGAGGATTGAAACTCGTGCATTTTCCCATGGAGTATCGATTTCAAACAACAGTAATAAAACTTTTTGATAATTTTTTTGTTGCTCTTCAACCCTACGGTTGAAGTATTACTAGTAATATATACGGACTTCTCTCTCTCTCAGAAATAGTATGCAACCTGAGAACATATGGACGAACATGTACTACCCGATTTTGCGATAAATATCATGTTATTTCTATTTGTCTAATTTTTCTTGCCCTTTTAGGTGAATAAGATACAAAGACTTATTTAATAATACAAAATCTGAACATAGTTTTGGAACTATTTATTATCTTACGGTCCTCTAATGTAGAAATACGTAATAAATGGACCTTATTTTATGATGTGTCTGATTTCTCGGCATACAATGTCTGCAAGGGGCAACTATTTCAACTTTAATCCAGTAAATAGACAGTTAACTGTTTAAGCCCTGAAGGACAAAAATAATGAAACCTTCAGTCGAAAAGGATTGCGCTTTGTGTGGAATCGAGGGCAGTTGGACTAGTGGATTGAAGAGTGGATGTAGGCCGGGTTGTGGTATCCTTGTCCTTGAGGAAGGTTGCTGGTAGTTCCACTTCCCTTCCATACCCGGGGCACTAGGAAATCCGATTTCCTTTCGTCCTTGAGGCGACTCCAGAGCATAGTTACAGGCCGGCCGATTGCCGATAAAACGAGCGCTGTGTAAGTTCAAGAACGTACACGAGAACTGCACTTCATTAAGGGTTTGTTCATAGCCGGTTTCGAATAATGTCGAAGGTTGGCAGAATGGGAAATATAAATTTCCCGAAAAACCATCTATTCGTACGGATGTTCATATGGATATGGAGTGGATATAAGTTGATATATTTTCGAACATCTCTGAGTCTATACACGCCAGAAAAAATTGTACGGCTACAGCTAATAAGATGTTTTACTGCTAATTTAGATACAAATTGAAATCGCGATCTATTCGTGTTCCCTATTTTTGGCGGTTAGGCATTGAAAAGATTGCAAGTTTCACTTCACAAAAGACGCTTGAAGTCGTTTGATTGATTCAGGCATTTTTGGCTTATCCGCACTTTTTATGAGACCCTTATGATGTCCTTATAAGTTGTAAAATCGAATTTTTATTTTCCAAACATTTCAATTTACCACGAATGCTCGCGGACAGCAGTTAGTTTGTAAAAGTGTGGTATCGGAAGATAGTGGTATAGAGTAGAAGTACTATAAGTTCTGTTAGTTCATTGCTACTAAAACGTGTTCAAAGGCACGACCATGAAACAATTAACTGTGTGCTTGATGGAGCCGGAGTCAGGGTCAATAACTCCTTTTATACGCTTTTGAACATTTCAATAATTAATTCATTAATCATCACATTGTAATTTATATACGAAAGGATGAATAAATACAAATTATGGCAACGTGAGTGTCATTATTTTCAAATTTTTTCTGTCATGAAATGCAGTGTTCTCGAATTTCGTGCAAATTTTCGAACTATCCAGACTGCAGGGCACAGAGGCATTCGTTTTTCACAGATATGCAGATAAAAATATATACCGTGTCCAGATTCCAATACCTACGGAATGTAGTCGTTGAGTCAAAATGTTTTTTGACGAATGTCCGGGAAAATGCTCCATTTTTGTGCATTCGAAACAGGAAAAAACCTTTCGGCAACAAATTTCCTTATAATTATCAGGTGATATATTAATACAGTATTTCAATGTTTGAAAAGAGAAAATGATATATTGCACCAATTAGTCAACCAAGTATTCTCATAATTGGTTTTCATGTCATTATTTTTAGTTTGCGGTCGTAAATGATGTTTTCAAGAATTGAACTTATGTATGATTTTATTATGAGAAATCGAATAAAACAATCATTCAACAATGCTTCCAGTCGGTATTAATTTCTAAAATTACATATTAGGGTCGTCAAACCTAGAGATATTTCTAATTTTATTAACGGTGGATCCAATTTTAAGTTTAATTATAATAAAACTGAATTCGTTTGTTTTTTTAAGATTTATTTCTCCGTAACTCTCTTAATAGTGTAGTTTTGTCACTTAATTTTTCATTTTGTCACGTTTGTTGAGTTTTTTTTAATGCCTGTTCGTTTATGTATAGGAATGCGTTTTTCTGCGTATCCTCCCTCATATTGTTGAAACTTCCCTAATATTATCCATAAATAAAATATCGAAGTATTTGAGGTATTAAAGTTTGTGAATCTCTGCGTGTAGCCGGTTCATAGCTGGGTGTCGAGCGCTGGCCGGCTAGCTATAAGAACGCCAATCATCTCCTTGAGAATACGGTCATTGATCTCCCTCTCTCTCTCCCTCCCTCCCTCTCTCTCTCTCTCTCTTTCTTTCTCCCCCTTTCTCTCTCTCTCTCTCACACACTCACACCCTGTCACGGACTCACGCGCATCCACTCTATGTAAATATTGGCTGCTGCCTTTAGAGTCAAGAACCTTCCCTAAAAACCGGCAACTTTTAGAATTATCTCTTCCATGCACTATTTATAGTTTTACAAATATAGAGACGAATATTTCATTGAAAAAAATTGTTTTTAAATTAGGTACAAGGTATCATTTCGGTTGAAATAGAGCTGCTGAATTAAATAATGTTTCTATTCCTTGGTTTCCTGCTTGTAATTGTCTAGATAATAAAATAACCCCTCCCTCCTCATTTCGACTTTATTTGCTTTTCCCCTTTGGTTTCCCATTGTTTGTCCCGTCACAATCGCCTTAAATGTTTACTGTTAACGAAAAGCGACAGTGAAAGAGCCCGAAAAACACGGCCGCGATCCAGTCAAACGCGGATCCGTTGCAGGAATTTCAATTTAAATTAGACCAGAACTCGGGGCGGGTATTTGCATTAGAAACGGCGGCAAAGTCGGCTTGTGAAAACAGAAGCCGGCAACCAATTATTAATCGCAATCGATCACCGACCGGCAAATGGTGGGGGGGGGGCACCATTACAGAGTCGGGACAGTCAAAAGTGTGCTAAATTTAAACTAAACAGAAGGACGGAATTGGAAAATGTTTGTGTCACACGATCCGCGGTTAATTCAAAATATACATAATTAAAACAGTTTTTGTGTCGGCCGAATTTCTGCAGTGCCCTTAAATTATGCCACGTTAAAATTACTTAGCGAAATAAAATTGCGAAAACAATTTCCTCGGTGGCTTGTTTGAGCCAACTCTAGACAGGTTTTAGTCTCCCCATCACCAATACGCCATCGGTAGTTACGTTTTCCGTTCCTTTCGGTACGGTTCTCGTTGGACCGTTCTGAAGAATATATTGGAGCTCCTGATGAGTAACGATACTTCCAATGAGTATACTGAGGTGTTCAGGAGGGCCTTTCCGTTTAACTAGTTGAAAATTGCGATGCTGTCGATGCCTACTGGCGGGCCATTCAATCAAATAAATTGAATAATTTTACTATACCCATCAATTGGAGATAGAAAAACATACGCAGGCAAATTAAAAAAAAAATTGTATGTTTAATACAGATTATAACGAAGACGCGAAATAAATTCATTAGACTTGCGCGGATGGATTTGAATAGAATTAATTCTAATTCTAATAATAAGCAAAGATACCATGGAGTTGGGGCAGTATAAATGTACAAATGAATGAATATATTTTGGGTATATATATATATATATATATATATATATATATATATATGTATCCTGACGGTTTGAAACACGCACAGGAGTAGAGTAGGAGGTTCATTGACACTGGGACGGCGGGTCACAACCACTCCACCTGTTGAGTTCCCTCATCCCGCCACAGCCCAACTCATAACAACAACAACATGTTCACATGTTGTTTTTGCGAACGGTTATGCGGTATCGCTGGGCGTTCCGACAGGACGCTCTTGAATTTCATTTGACGATATCAAACTCTGCGTGTGGGACGCGTCAGCTCCGTTTGAGGATTTAAGTGTATTGTCGAAATGAATTATTAAAATTGGCTGGGCGCTAATTTAAGATTAACAGAGATGCTGTTGGGACGGAATTAGAAAAAGAGACATTTTCCGAGTAATGACCTATTAAAAAGGTTTACCAATTTTCATTATGAATTACAAATTTGAATTGACCATGAGAGTAGGTGATGCCTGTATGTGCTCATTAGAATTCGGTCAGATAAAATTCAGCTCGTAAACCCCGGATTACATTATATTAATGAGAATTTCAGCACATCCTGAATTATCAACTGCGACCTTGTGTTTAGTTGATTGACATCGTGGTGACTTGAATAACCACTGTTTTGAAACTTAATATTCTTGATACGCCCGAAAACCAAAAGAAAATATATGACAATTATAATATTAATTAAATATTATAATAATTATAAATTTGACTTTTTTTAATTATAAGCAATATTCTGCAGGGAGCTCTGGGGTTGCCTTATAGTAGTTACCTTAAGTCTCTAGACGTTTCTCACAAACAATTCGAACTCTGTTGCCGCGTTAATGCCGCTAACCATTGACGCCCCCCCTACAATTATTTTTTTCTACCATAAACTAAAGAATGATGACTTTATAAAACCAATTCTGTGATGTTCAAGACGAGAGGAAAAGCTTAATGAGTCATTCGTTTGGTGTCCGCCGGTAGGTCAGACTATGATTACAGAATGCGGATAGATAGTTGTTATTAACCGTGAAACAAATGCCCATTGAATATGCAAAATGAGCCGGGCATTGTACTTGTCTGATTGATAGGTCATTGGTGAGTTATTTCTCGGTGAGGGACAGCCGAGTGTCGACCTTGGGCGTTGGGAATCAGCGTAGAATTCGTGTTATTCACTATCAGCTGTTGGCTCAGGGTCGCCCGCTTTTCTTACTAACCACCCTCCACCATCCCGCGCCCATCGCTCCCCATCCCTCCCTCTCCCGTCTGCCGAAGCTGCCAATGTAATTGTAGTATGAAATTTCCATTTAATTCTTTTCGAGAGTCGTTTAATCCTCCCCTTCGGCCCAGTAGCCGTCCGACTTGATGTTAAGACTTGGCGCCGCAAGAGTTCTTATGCCGTCTCGGAGTGTGGAATTAGTTTTATTAACTGTCTGGGCAGAGAGAGAGAGATAGAGAGAGAGAGAGAGACTTAAGAGAGGCAGAATGAGTGAGTGAGAAAGAGAGCGAGAAAGTGACCCTAACAGGGGAATCAGTAACAATTGTTCGGTATGATATCGAAAAAAGCTCGTACTTCTTCTGGTAATTTAAACCGCTCACTTTGTCTTCCGTTGTACTATCCGTTGTTAAAATTGATAGACAAGGCCCATCTGAAACCGTGACTAGCATCATTGCATTGTTACTTATAGCAGAATTGTTCAGCCTATTCTGTATAATATTTATACAAATACACTCAAATAGTATCATTTTATATATATTGGCAATTATGCCTTATGTTTGCAATATTGTCTGTCCATATTTACTGTCTAATGATCTTCGCCGTGACTTACACTCGATAGCTTTTGGCTTACCGGTTGATAGATCGATTACGTTTCTGATATCGAAACTAGAATTGTAAATAAATATTTATATTAAATTTGTATTAAAAGCGAAGATGGATGTATTCACACTGAGCAGTATAATGCATGTATACTGGTTTCTTTATCCCGTTTCTGTAATAGTTTCGGTCGAATTAATGTTGAATTCTAATAGATAGTGTTCCTCGGTGCTGTGGGGTTCGTTTCAAATAGTCTGGATGTTGGACGGGTGTAATGGCACCGAGCCACCGGTGGGATATTGGCAGCGATTCCTTCAAAAATATTTCCTTCCCAAGTTGGCACCAGAACCCGGTTTTTCCTCCTCGCCCAGTCAAACAACTGCAAGGCGCACAGTAACAATGCTGAAACGGCAGTAACCTTTGTTCTGCCCCATTCAAACGGTAGCGACATTCTCCTGTCCAACCGGTTTTACAGATTATATTGTTTTAATGAAAACTTCACGGATGTACGAGTCCGTAAACTCATTTACATATTAGTGTTGCAAGAAAATACACGGTTAGATTATTGAACTAAAATTTTATCAACATGAATTTGACTTTATGAACATATAGTAAACTTTAAAATTTCCTTAGTTTCTTAAATATTATCAATGGTAAAACGTAATGATAGTATCAACAATTTATCAATTGGAACATCTCGCTTGATACCGGTTTCGGATCCCTCCATTGAATTGTAAAGGGGGTAGTTTGTAGACTGTCAGCTTTTCGCTAAATGTTACCCTGTCCACAGGAAAATAAGAATTTTCTCCTTTAATGTTATCCACAATTTATTTAAAAACTAGTTAACATTATTATTATTATTTCCCATTCTATGTATTAGTGTGGGTGCCGCGAAAGTTTAGTGAAAACTTCAGGAGCAACATAATAACGCTACTGTCATCGGTGAGGATCAGAAACCCTTCTAATGTGTAAGGGATCCGTAATACTCAACAGAGTTAGAACAGGACATAAACAATTACTAATAAAGGAACGCAACTGCAAAAAATTCCAAGCAACCAATCACACTATATAATAAATATATAATAGTTTCAGAGGCATATTCCGCCGCTCTCTAAAAACTAGCAAAGACAAAAACAGAGTACACCTTTTTCAAATGAAACGCCATATAAAGAATACACCTTGAAAAGAGCATAAGTATGCTGTAGTAGAAACTAGATTGAAGAAAATATATAGTAAAATATTAATTCGGGCAGAAATAGTCTCGACATAACTTTCCTCCCTCGCCCTTCAAGCAAGGGTATTCTATAACACGGTCGGAAATCCGGGCGTGGAAGCGGTCCAACAAGAGGATGAGCGATTAAAATTTCACAACTTATTAAGATGGCCGAGGCTTTTACTCGGTCTCTCTCTCTCTCTCTCTCTCTCTCTCTCTCTTGCCACCCCCTCCTCCACCACACTGGCAGCCCCAAAAGGATTATGCAAGTTTAATTAATAAATTTGACACCGACCCCCTCAACCTCCGGGCATGAAACGGAAGCCGGGGGATCCCCCGTCCTTCAACCAACTGGTTAACTGTCAAACAACCCCAATTTAGGCCTCATAGTAGCCGAACTTCCAGTCCTGGGAATACTGCACAAGAAACGCCGCAATTTCTGCAATGTTTTAGGAAACCCGCGAACTTAATTGAATTAGGTAAAATCAGTTTTGAGTTATTACAGTCGTGTTTTAGAATATAATTACCACGGTATTTTGGTAGTTTTACCAACTTGTAAGGATATCCAAAACATGTCCCGGTATGTCGTGCAACTCGGCCAATTCAACTTGTAAAATGTTCCGAATTTAGTAGAACTCGGATCCTTTCTGGGCCCGTTCCTCGGCAACCATTTCTAATGCATATATTAAGCGAGTTATCGAAAATTACCTTCGTCGATTATCGCCGAAGGTTTTTCCGCCGGGGCTGAAGGGAAACGGGGAGGAAAAAAGGGACAACAGGAACGGAACGAAAAACTGGTCGGATTTCAATAATAAAACTTAAACGTCCAATTTCCTGCGCTGGCGTGGGCGGCCCCACGGGGGGCCCCACAAATTGTTGGTTGTTCGTATGCCTTATTAATTTACCGCCGGGTGATCCCTCCGTCGTTAGTAACGACTTTCTTATTCGATCGGCCAAACCGGCCGATTATTCTCGACCGGGGAAGGTCGATGCGAGGCGCGAAAAATAGAGAAATAACTTCTGAACCGCTCGTCGAAGATTATTAAAACGACTGCGAGCCGGGGGAGGAAGGCGCGAATCGTGACTTGAAACTTTCTACAGATCCATTCCTGTACAGGGGTTAGATTCGGACTTTACTGTAATAGTCCCGAGATTCAGTAAAGTCCTTAAACCGACGTCCGTATTACTCTCAGCGTGATTACAGTTTCACTTAGATTTTCAAAAATTTTTTTGTTTCTTAGCAGCATTTTGTGTCAGGAATATGCAGGACACTGAATATTACCTACACGACCATAAACTTTATTCAGTAGTAATTTTTTTTCACGTGTGCAATCTAGCAATGTCGGGTTATCATTTTTCCCGCTGAGCCAAAAAAGACTCATTGGTATGAATATTTCTGCACGAGTTAAATCACCAACAGTGCCCATATAAATTCCGCCCGTTATTTAGAAATCATTAACTAGTGAGCAAATATTTGTTGCTACTACATTTACTTGACCGGTGCCCCCGCCCGTCCCCATTTAATTAGACCAATTAGATCAAACCCTACAACCCCGGGCTTAACGGCCACCCCTGCCCAACAACAGTTGTGCCACCCCCTACTCCCCCCCCCGCGCGTTCTGCACAAACATGGCTTCGTCATCACCACCAGTCCATTACGGATATTGATGCATTAGCGGTTGTAAAAGCTACAGTTCACCGGACCGCTGCTAAGTCACGACAATCGATGATTGCTTTTGGGGGTTAATTGATTAATGCCAGATTTTGCAAGAATAAGTGGCGGTTGAGAGGTTTCTCCCAACATCGGTACGAACGCCTCCGGGAGGCGGTATCGAATATCCCTTCCAAAGATTCGCCGGGAGAACAACAATGAGCCAGCGATGATTAGGAAATAAATTAGTTCAGGCCCTAATTTTATAAGGACCGGTCGCCAGGCAATTTGAGAGCAGAACTTTCACCGGTGCCAACCACAAGAGAGAAAGAACTGAAAAAAATAACTCGTGGTCGGGCCGAACGGGAGAAATTATGTGTTAAATTGCTCCTAAAGTTGGAGCCAGTCTCAAATTGACAGTACATTAAATGGACAATAGCAATCGGTTAGTACGATCAGTAATAATCGCAGTTCGCATTGGTAATTTTCGATTTCTGATAAATTGAATCTATTTTAGCCATTAGGATAGTATGGATGACAGCTCATCAAGTGACATATTTACTGATGTAATTAATAGGCTACTTAAGTTTTCAAATTGACTTCCAAGCAGTAACACTCTTTATAAACTATTGTACAATATATATTGATTGGTAAATTTTTTTATGTTATGTTTTCTACGTGCGTAAATCAAAATATCTTACTGTATATCTTTATTTAATTTCAATATATTATGGTGCAAAAACGTATGCAAAACTTACTATTTATATAACGCGAGTGCGTACGTGTTTTTCAACTCGTTAAATAACACTTATGCATAACTCGTTAAAATTAAAGATTGAAAAGGCAATTATCCAGTGCCCCTGATTGGGGCGAGGCAGAAAACGGGTTCTGGGCTTGTAGGGAAGTACTAAATAGCGCGTTCCATGTATGCGTTAATACCCGCTGGTACGGGGGTTTAATTTGGAGCATATGAAATTTAGCGTTTAACGTTTGATCATTGGTACAGTGTGGCCATCCTCGGTAAATAGAAAAGAGAGAGAAAAAAAAGGAAAGTGTAAAAATGAACCGGGCCGCCCTTTTCCTTACCGTCGTCGGTTCGTAACCAATCGATTGCGCCCCGTTTCATTGGTCCTTATTAGGCGTAACAAGCCGCCTTAGTAATCTTATTCTGTATTCTTCTCAAGCCCGCTGAGCCTGTCTAATCTGAATCCCAACCGGACTCATTGAGTAGGCTTAAGTTAGCAATTAATATTCTACACGCCCGGCCTTACAGAGAGTTTAAAACAATTAATTGACTATTAATCTTATTCGTGTTTTTAGATCTACACGAGAGATAGGATATACAAAAATGTGAACCAGATGTTCCGTTTTGTTCATGATTTCGTACATGTATCTAACCACCCTTTGTTTTCGAGATAGGTCCTACATTTGGAGGTGTACCGAAACTGTTTGTTCGCACATTCATCAAAAATTTCACCTACGCACATAACTTATGTTTAGAATACATCCGCTTCACAAGATGGATTAGTCCAAAAAAGTTCAGGACCTGATAAGGTTCTCTATCTTATACTTAATGGATAATACTTGCATTTCTGTATTGTGCATTCGACCTTCCGATAATACTAGAAAAACCCTAGATACAGAATTGTACGGGGATGTTTACAGGAACATTAACTATTCTATAACTGGATAGTTGTTTTTTTTTTTAAACCTCGTCCGGGTGGCATGTCTGGAAGTTCTGCTCTCAATACAGTGGATAGGAAATAGACCGCCGAGTCGAGTTTGTACACGGTTGTTTAATTCAAATTTGGAATTGAATGAAAAGTTGGTGTTCCGCCCTTTTCATTCAATTGCACAATTTGGACCGAGTACCTGCGAATCTCAAATAAACCCAGAACTCAAATAAACCGCCATTGAGTTCACAGTTGCGAGTACGTGGGAGGGAATTTATGCATGGATTTTTAATTGGGTATTTTATAACATAAATTTCAATGTTTACACCGAAAAATGCTTTTAAAAAAATCAGAATGGTAGATTAAATTAGGGACTTAAAGGAGAAAAAGCTTCCTCTGCACTGCGTTGAAATGAAACTAACAGATATATCCTCAATTAATTCCACAGGAAATTGTTATTGCGTAAAGATCGCTTTATTACTTCATTTGTTGAATAATCAATAGTTCTCACGGTTCAAAATGTAAAACCGAGCACCGACTCTGTGTAACTGGAGTAATGCCCTGTTAGACTTGTTAGTTATGAAGGTTTTTATATTAACAGTGTTATACACGCTGATAAATATTCCAATTAAACTCGACAAGCAAGCGTCTCTTTTAAATTAGTTCCAATTAAATATCAGTGGGGAGCAATAAAATAATTAGCTTGAATAATATACCAATGAACGATAGACATTCTTAGTACCTGCAGAAGCTCCTGAATGTTTATCTGGATGACAATGGGAGGCATCCACAGTTTACAATTTTGATTTTTTAAATGTAAAAAATCTGATCGATCGCTCCTCATTTCCTCCCCATCAGCCTTACTTTTTTCCTTTTTTATCTGAGATGGCACTCCCTTTGCTTTGAGGATTTAAAAATTAAGGTTCTTGAAAATTAAGTGAATATTTTATGCCTTTATCGTAAATGAATAGGGAGGGGGAATTGCGTCAGGCGCTTAAAAGCCCTCCTAATGGCTGTTACATGCAAATAAATATTTTTTAAAGACAATTTTTAAACCGATTTATACCTTTGTCACTTTGATGTTCAGTAAAATATGAATTACACTGTAATCCTCGTATTGGTTCCTTTGTACGACCAAACCGATACGAAATATGAGATTATTTCTTATGGAATGTTATCTGAATACAGTACTATTCTTAATTTGTATTAAATCCAAAACTCTCACGAAGTTATTCTGAAATCATACTTACCTCCAATTGTTTGACTTGATTTACTAGTAATGAAGGCGAATCGATTGCAGATCTTACTTTAAGTGGGGCTATAGCGCTAACCAATGGCAGTATTACTATTTTAAATTACAGTATTCGGTCGTGATCAGTATCAAATTCAAGCTCAGTATATAACATACAATCAGTATATATGAGGAAGGATTGATCAATAATATCATATTACTGGTCTTTATTTCGGTGCCGGTCTTTCAGAAGTATGCTGTCTTCGATTCGAGATACCGGTTTATCTAATCTCGGAAATTTATCAGCGAATCGAAACACCGTTTTTGTTTTTTTTTATTATTCTTATCCTCCTCCCTTTTAACCAGTAACAGGTTCACAATACACAAGGCCTGTACACCTGGGTTCCGTAAAATAACCGATACTTGAGTTTTATCTGAACCGTTTTATCTCTGGGCGGTCCTCTGTCTCGATCCGGCGTATCTCAGTCCGTGGATCGTCGGTCTCCCTCCTCTGTCTCCCACCGCCGGCGGAACAAGTCCCCGGAGTTTAAGTCCTACCGGTGAAGGCAGGTAGGGGTGCTTGTCTAGTAGACAGTAGAGTAGGCGGCGTTGCCAAGTCTCGCCCCCAGCCTAGTCTTCTAGCCGCCGACCCTAGATAGAATTCACGTCGCCGTTAACCGGCCCTTACAAGGGCCTCCGTTATGAAAAAAAACGAGTTCATTGTTTTACGTCTTGAGCTCTGTTTTTACGATCAATTAAGACCGGCATAATCTAAGTTTGTAAAATGCTTGGGAACGTGTGTACAATTTGTTCTTTAGGAGCTACCTAAACTTATAAAATGAGCGAAACCAATGAACTCCGGGAATGTTTACAGAAACACTGAATAGGAAATAGAGTATGATAGAATAAATAGTTGTTTAATTAAAATTTACAGAATTCGTAAAGGTGATTTCGGCGTTCGTTTCTTAGAAGCCTACATAATTGCTACGTTATTCCTATGCTTATTGCAAAAAAGCATAGGGCACGGAGGCCTAAAATGGCCCTTCAGACTAAATATTGTAGTCAAATATGTAAATTTTCATACAAACACATCTTACTTTCGTTCCTTCCGTCCGTGTGTCTATTATTGCATACTCAATGACATGTAACACGTTGACGTCGATGAATTATAGATGTCTTTACCCCAGGCCCAACAATGGCGATAGCAAGTTACACACTAGACAAGGAGTTTACATTATCTCAACTTTGAGGTCTGTTTATATCTCGTTGTTTTAAACAAATATGGCTTGATAAATATTTGTTTCGTTCATTTTTTCAGTTTGTTTTTCTTTTCACTGGACAGCCAAATTCAAAATCTCCGATCGAATTGTTTCAATTTGCTCAAAAAATGCCCATTAAAAAATAATTAACTAAATACTACAAAATTCGATTCTTCCCATTTTTCCTGTCGATGCGAATGGCAATTATTATAGCCACTGCAAAGGTAATATCATAAACACTTGGCACACTACGTTAGCGCATCATACCGAACTTAATTGTTGCCGATTGGCCGAAGATACTTTATTATCGCAGATGCCGCTAAACAATGGGCTTAGACGCTTCGCCCCGTTCCAACCGGTTTCTCGGACAGGATTCAGAGAACCCAATCAGATTGTGAACAGCCGGGTATAAAGTCAGTTTTCACTCGAATGCGACTTGAACACGCCGTGCCGACGCGGACGCTTCCTTGTCCGACAAGTCCCGGCAAGTTTATGTCGTTTTTTTTCCTTTCCCCCCTCCTGTAATTGAATTTGTCGAAATAATTTAGTTGGCAACGCTGACAGGCATGGCAGGGGGGGGGGTTGGCTGTGTAATTATTTTCGCCTAATTGCCGAAAATCAGGCTGCCACCCAGAGTTGACTTTCCCCTCTGGCCGAAGAAAGTTTTCGAGACCTGTCCTTTTGAAACCTCTCTTCAAAAAGAGAGGAAATAATTCAATTGTAACAATACAGAAAACAGTGAATAAATATAAAAAAGTGTGATTATTTCAATTCATAATTGTCGCAATAGATCGTTACAGTCGTCTCCCCGGCGTACGGATTTAATGGGGTCCTTTAGTTCGTATTTCATAATTTAAGAGAATAAAGTCATTCTTTAAAACTTATCGCCAAATGCGTTTCTTAAAGACGTGTCCGTCGTACAAAATATTTCTCTAAAACTAAGAGTAATAAATGTCTGTATGTCATGTGTTGTTTAGTTAACATGATTTATAGATGTAGTCAACCTCAATGCCGCATTTCTACACCTGGAGTCATACATCGACGGGAAAATTAGCTATTGAAGTGGAAATAATTTCTTCTTGTGTTATCTGCACATTCGAAATTTGTTTTCAGCCGCAATAACCTGACTGAAATGTTGCACCGGTTAGGTTTTTCAAGCGAGATAAATACCTCGTCGTCTTGTTTTCATGTTGCGTGTGAAACGCTGTTTCGAAGTATACTAGTCGGCATTGCTGAATACTGGAATCGATTAATTTTCCATGTAAGGCACAAGGAGCTGTGTTACTTAAGAGCCTAATTAAAAGAAATGATTTCGCTAGCGTTCCTACAGAAGAAATTTTACAGCTATTTTTCACAACTCTGTACAAGCATCGTTAAGTTGAATAACATCCTAGGACAAGCCGAAAGAGGGAAGAGATGAATGAAAAAATAAATCTCCGTCTGGGCCCTCCCATATCTGGTATAAAACGGCTTTTCCTTTTGTTGCCTTTCTCCAATTTCTCAACTTGAAAGTTAAGTTCCGCTCAGTTTTAAAAGCCTATTTGTCTTTTATGTAACGGTCTTTGGGCTACCCTGGAGTGGCTGAGGGAAGGGGGAACAGAACCTGTTCTTTGCAATTAGCTCGCCGTTTGAAAATTACCTTTGAAATTTGCCGTGAGAATAAACGGCCGACTTATGCAATCGTGAAATTTCCTTTTCCGATCCTTTCTGCGTGTAAGTGTAGCCGGAGGGAACAATCTTTAGAACCGTCTCTAAATGTATGTAATGAGAATTACGAATTTAACTTTCCAGATTACAGTGTAAATTACGCTATCATAGCAGCATAGTTGTATGAATATTGACAGATGAGGGTATATTATTTTCATTGCTTGATGAAAATTAGATACATTCTTCCAGTTCTGATATCACGAATATATAAGGAAAAGTGCCATTATTGGTGGGTTGAAGTATAAACGAAATTGTTGATTAATATTAAGAAAGTAACGAGATTTATCTCCTATTCTAATTTTCTATTTCTTTGTTTCAGGTATGTTGACAAGACTTAGCTGGCAAGATTTACAGATGCAGTAAGTTGTTTTTGGATTGTTTTTGAATTAAAAATTAACATAGTCTATATCTTATCTGGATGCATTAGTTGTGGTTGAATTCAAATCGGGTTAAAACGTAAGGACTCGCAAATGGGCTACAAACGTGCAGAATTAGAGGTCAGAATGTTCAAATTAGGGTATACATTTATGAACAATGAATGAAAAAGTGAGGACTATACTGATTTTGGACATATTGATGGGCGAAATAAATTCTTTGAATATTTTCTGTTTCAACTATAGTCTTGATGACTGTAGGAATTAATTTCATTTGTGAACGTTCCTGTGATCGCGATCGTTGAACACAGCTGTATAAGAGATGGCAGGATAGTAGTAAATTATTTGTATAAAACAACAACAACATATTTTTCATTCTTAACGATTTGACTTGACGCTTAGTGTACAATAAGCAGGTTGACACATTTACACGAATATATTATTTTTTGTATTCGGGACCTCGTTTCGTATTACCTCAATGTATTAGTGGTTTGCTACTGATGGCAGCAGAAAGCCGAAATTTGTGCACCAAGTTCGAATTCGCGATTGAAGTCACCAAGTTGTAATAGTTCGCCGTGGCGAGCTAACTATGAGGGGCGACAAAGCCGCAACGGGGGAAAGTTTCCACGTTCCTGGACTCATTAGGGCCAGGTAGGTTGGCGGCGATTAGCTTACTAAGCGCCAGTCAATCTCCTCTCTGGACCCCGGGCGCAAGAGAAACTTGTTTCTAGCCGTGATTTTCGGCACCAAGTCCCAGGGGAAGCAACAGGTTTATCGGCCTACAGGCTAAAAACCATCGGTAGCGGTATAGGCCGTCTTCGTATCGACCGAATGGGACAGCTAACTAGTCGGACTGGAAATGCTAGTAGCTAAATATAGAGAAAACCAGACTGGAAACCGCATCTTTCCTTGGAACACAATTTTATTTTTACTGTTATGCGTGCTCGGCCCTCAACTTGAGGCTTCAGTTTTCATCGGAAACACTGTTCATTTAAACTTATTACATATTACGTCAATATTACGGTATACCTTAAATATAATTAACAGAATCGGACCGCTATCCAATATCTTTTCGTTCGTGCTTAATGTGAAATAATTATATATATGATTTCAAAGGTTTCACCTGGAATGGTATGAGATGATGCGAATTCGACAAAGGTCTTACGATCTATCAAAAGCGGGCTGGTCTAGTGAAAGAAATTGACGCGTTCAATTTTGTATCATCCTTGATGCCGTTCGATTTTGTACCCCCTTCATCGTTGTTAGTCCTCCGGAAACAGAAAATAAATTATCCCCCTATACCCACCTCTCCCCACACGGTTGGAATCGAACGCTTTCGAAATTACACGTAATTTCGCCATTACCGTTATCTCCGGGCCGAGACCGAAGCCGACCTTTCGAAAAATCGATTTCTTAAATAATTTATTTGCTGGATGTTACAGAGAGTTGTGAGGAGGAGGAGGAGGAGGAGGAGGACTAGATCGACGAGTATCAAATCGATTGATCGATCGACCGAATGAATGAGAAGGGGGGGTGGAATGACAGAGAAGCCATTAGTTAACAATCGGAACGCCCTTTCATGATGAAGCCCTCTCCTCCCTCCCCGGTTTTGACATTCCCTTTCGTTACTGTACAATTAGGCGTTTTAATAATTGATGGGCTTTCGCTTGAATTCCGGACGCCCCTCAGCAGTTTTATTTACATGTGAAGTCGTGGAAACTTTCTTTTGAACTTGTTTTTCTTCTGCCTTTCCCCCCTTGGGATTGTTAGCCAGTCGCAGGTATTGACTGTAACTGTCGCCACGGGCAACAATAACCGTAAATAGACGTGGCAGTAAATGATTGAGGGGTAGACATCTGAAGGAATGCGAAAAAAGTACTAACAGAGGAGTGATGAAAGCCGATAATTATATGTCCTCGACCTTATATTTTATACAAACGTTGTTTCAATATTACCGTTGAAATCTTCACACGAATGGCTGATATATTGATACTTTAACGATTAAGTTATTTGGACAACGAAATATCACGAGTGATATCTCTTGTACCTCTAGTAGTTTTTGATTTTTCGGTACCTTTTATCGATGGTTGTGTTTTTATGGCATTTGCCGGTATGGTTTTCTTCCATAGCCAGAAAGAATTTTGGGCTTCTTCTTATGAAAAATTCCTTATGAGATGAGCGAACAAGATGACGAACATCGAGGGGAATAACCCTCAAGAAATATACCGGTCTGTTTGTATCAAAGCCTTAATGTAGAGTATTACTGGGAGTTATGCAGACCAGAGTTTGGTATGTTACATACCAACTAGCTTTGGTTAGTTACTGAAACCGGTCTAGTTCGAGTTCGGAAGGGCTAGTCCGAATCTCCTTGATGAATGTCAAGAAATATTGGCGAAGCAAATTAAATATCGAATTTATTTTATAATTTATTTGTAGGATTGTGTCATCAAAGAAATTTTAAGGGCAATTTTACGGTTGATATCCTCCGCGGTTCGACGATTCCGAGTTTCCTGTCCGGCCAAATCGAGAATGTTGTAGCCGTATGTCTTTAACGAATTTCCTTTTAAAGGGCAGTTTTTTCCCCCCTCCCGAGAAAGCAATAAACCCCTAGAGCGGTTCTACAACTCCAGTGGGAATGTTCTTCCGATTTATATCTGCCGGTCTATTACTCATTAGACCGGTTCCCAGGGTGCTACTGCTCCGAGTCTATTCCGTCGGTTAGAATAGACCAAATGGTTGTCATCGCATGAAATTTAACAATTAGAACTGATAGAATTATTATCTCGATTGTTAGAAATTAACAGAAAAAAGTGTAAAACGTATTTCGGAATATTTGAAGTGAATATCTGATCCTACTTTGAAAAGAATGGAGAGATAGAGCCCTGGTCTTCATTAATGGATATAGAGTCTTAATAGTTTCAATTACAGGTGTAAAATAATTATTTCGTGCAATTAAGGCCTAATCGTTTCGTCTTATAAACTGTAACCGGGGCGTTTCTGTTGCTTTTAATTCAAGGTTGAAAAGTGCTCAATAGCTGTAATTCCTACTCACCAAAATGACCACCATGAATTTAATGTAAACTAATTATATTACGGAGGAGAAGAAATATACGTATGTGTAACTGTTGGAATTGCAATTCGCAAGAATTACTAGTCGAAATCGCGAGAATATCGTGTGCATTAGCATCAAACCGCTTGTTTACCATGGAGCGACGAATCGTTAACGGACGTTAACGGGCGAAATCGTCATTTTTCTCCCGGCGGCATTTTCCCCATCATGTTATTACATATTTAACCGAATTGGGAGTCTTTGAGATGTTTTGAATCGGTTGCCATGACATGACCGATCGATTTTATTGACACGTGATGATTTTAACTGTTTGAGTAGCGGTCGTCACGACTACACTGCTTGTGTAGTGATAAAGTGCTTACTCAAGTAGTTAAGGTAATAAATTGGAGCTGAACGAAAATCTGAGAACTCGTAAACCGAAAATGCTACACTTTTCGTTATCACTTCCCAACCACTGTTCGCATACATGTCCTTATATTGTAAACTCAACCCTGAAAAACTTATAGTTATTCACTGCAATTCGATGACATATATATATATATATATATATATATATATATATATATATATATATATATAAGAACGGTGTTTCAGTTGAAATAATATAATCACCGTGTTCTCGTCCATGCTAAGCTAACGTTTACATCAAGGCCTGTTTTTTCACGAGATAGATACACAACGATATTATAAATTTTCGTTCTACAGAGTATATATTACTAATATAGAAAATGTCGTAAAATATTTCATAATATTTTTAGTTTCGACCTAATTGTACGTCCCTTCCGAATTGGATTTATTCTTCGTATTTATCTTCGTGTTGTAGCATATACGAGCAATTAAAATAACGAAATTGATTGAGTTATTTAAATCTCGATTGTGAATTTCTGAGCTGAGGGTACTCTTACCGCCATTATAGCCTGAAATTTTTCCTCCAAGTAGTTTATTTTCCGAAGTTAATTACTAGTTTTAATTACTGTTATCAATACAGAAAGGAATATATCTGGATATAGCTCTACTAAAAGGATTTTCCATGTCGAAATATTCGGGAATCCGGTGACCAAAACTTTTTCGCAAATTTTCAACCTGGTGTTGCCGGCCTTTTATTTTTATTTATTTTGTTTCTTTACTCGGCCCGCGTCTTCAGACTTCCCCGCCCGGTCTTTCTTTTTCCCGTCCTCCTCTTGAGAAGACCCCGGCCCGAGCGTCAACACGTCTTGTCCATTTGCAGTACAAGGAGGGGCAGGAAGATTGGTCGCTCTCCGGGAGTTTCCACAGGCCCCGTGTCTAAACGGAAATGGCCTTGTATTGCCCCGTTCCCCCTTTTCGAGCAGCGTCCCGGTCCGACGGCGGGAACAATGTGTTTGCTTTTACGGTATGCGTTCGGTTTATAACTGCTGTCTTGCGCAGTTTCATTCGAGACTGTGGAATTCGTGTATTATTTGGCGAATTTTATGCCCGATGTACTTGCGGGCAAAAACAACGAGAATTTGCTATCTACAATTTGTCTCGATCGGTTTCGATTGCGTTTGTGGGCACTTAAGCAAATCGGCTGGCAAGTGCCATGTCAGCACTGTGCTGTTACTTTAGGTCGTAAAACGTAGCGACATTCATATTTAACACTATAAACTAAAAATCATTCCTAGATACTAGTAAGAAATAAATTATGTAAATGTAATGTGTGGTTTGATAGCAGCATGTCTAGGTAGATTGTTAGGAGAATAATGAATGGAAAATTCTTCTTCATTGGATCGCATATATTCATCCACGCCTACATATTACAACGATCATATAAAAGGAATGTATAATCCTTGAGAATCATTTTATTGTTAAAATCGATTTCAATGTACAGTAGCTCCTCTTGTTATAGCCTAGGGTTATTAAGGCCCTCCAGACCCTGGTGTATATATAATCGGTATATAATTACTATATCGGGTCTGGGTTAATGAAAGAATAATTATACGCTATTTGAATATGAATATGATAGGTTCCTCGGGTTCTGTAATACGATCCCAAGAAAAAAATATTACAAAAAAGTATACATATTAATCAAATAATCTTATCTTAATAAATTTTAAACTCTACTAAATCATTAATTATAGGGTGGACAGCATAGGACTCGGAGAATATGCTTGTACCAATGGATATCTTCAGGCCATTTTGAGGATACACCTAAATATTTATAAATCAGAGACAGTGTATAAATCAGCTATTGTAATTATCTGAAACGTATTCGTAAATATATGCATGTATGATATAACTTTTTTTATATCAAAAATTCTTGTTCCTCTTGCCCTACACTGAACAACATTTAGTCCCTTAGCGTATTCTTGCTGCTGTCTGTAGTATGAGGAAACACCATTCGAGTTACCAAATTTCATCGCAATTTGGATCAATGTGCTGTATATTTTTACCTTGACACGCTGACCCACGACATTCTGACTGGATCAAAAATAATTTTTATTTCGAAATGTTAATAAAGATACATTAATTTATTTTGGGTGAAGATGTTTCGAACAAAATTTATTTTGGAGCATTAAGTTTACATTTTTATAGTAATAGAGTATGTTAAATATTTATTTCTGCATCTTGGGGTAGTTACTAGGGTATGCTGACACGAAAAGGTTGACGATGGGTTCGCAGTAGTGAATACTTCCGAATGTCATGCTAAACAAAAAAGTATAGCACGGTCAACTATAATGTCTATGATTATTATAGAAATGTTCAGTACATAAATCAAAATAGATGCAAAACAATAGTAATTATTTGAAATAATTTTACTTTAAACATTTATTCAATATTTTCAAACTGCTATTGCGTCCTTTCTTTCCTCTGACCGCTGCAAACAAGACTGTGAGTCTTGGGCGGAGTGAGGGCAATTATAATGTGAGGCTTATAATTTAATCCTCGCTCGAAAAAGAATTTTATAAGCTAAATTTCAGTGTAGGGGAAAAAAACATTTCTACAGAAATGGGTTCGGTTTGCCGTGAAGAGATGGTCGAGAGATAAGCGACCGGAGGCGGGGCCTGCCGCCGGAGCCAGTTTAGAAGCTCGCCCAGAGGCCAATAAACCCGCTGTTAATTTCGACTTGGCGCTCTCCTCCGACTATTAGCGCAGAATGAAACAGCTCGGGCTTCCTGATTTTCGGCGCGGCCATCAAAATCCCGGGCGGCCAAGGAAATAATAAGCGTGAAAGTGGTGCAATAGCGTTGTGAGTTCGCCAAAGAAGGGTACAGTTTCGTACCACCCTTGCGAATTTCACTTGCACATAATTCCATCGGTGTCCCAGTGAGGTAATTACCTATGACGGCTATCTTTGACAAATCCAGTCAGCATTGTCACTATGTCGTATACCAGCCCTAGTTGACAGCAGTGAGGATCGGGACGCTCTTTGATCCGCAGTCGCAATTACGGAGATAACTCGGGGAAACGGTGTCTTTTTCTCAAGACAAGTATTTATTTTCCACCTTCGAGCTTTCTCCCACCGTCGGTAGACAGCGCGAACACTAGGTTTCTCTTCACTTGGAAACGAGAAAGAAATATCCCTTAAGAAGAGTCTCGGGAAGGAGCCAACGACACAAACGATGTAGAATTATTTAATTTGTAAAGGTTAAAGAAACAGGGAGTATTGAGAGCAAAACTTCACGCATGCCTACCAGAAGAGAGAATGAAGTAAAAAAATACACAGTTAACAGACCTTAAGAGCAAGAATTACGCCAGCGCTGATACATAAATAAGCGAATGTTACTCAAAAGCTAGGCATACGTAGAACTGACGTAGTCTTTCATTTGAATATCATCTTGGAATGTTGAGTTCACTAAACTCTATTAGGAGTGGAATAACCCACGATCCAAACCGTAAATCTGGGACCCATCATATCTGGTCTGTTATATCTTCTTTTCTCGTCTTATGAAAACCACTTCGAGGAGTCAATTAATCTTCCATCTGGTTCCTCTTCTTTGCATTTTCAGCCCCAACAAAGGAGGATAAGTTTCTTTAAAACGATCTTAATCTTGATTGATCACTAATTTTTAGTCAACTTGACCGTTTATTCTGACGTCAAAATCATTCGTTTGTTCGGCCTTTCGCTAGGCCGGTTTCGGCCGCCTGCCCATGTATTCCAAACGAAAATAATCCATCGATACGGCTTCTGGCCGGAAAAAAAAATTCCCAACGCCCCCTCGCGCGTTCATCCTACACGCCCGGTATTGTACGACGCGACAAGTTGGGGCGCAAAAAACGCGTTATCCCAAACATTCGAAACATTCCCGGTTTCCTATTTCGCGGAGCAGGGGCCGGCGGAATTCAACGGGCGGGTACAGCATGTTGAACTTTCCCGAATACTGTCTCACTCCAGAACGGATTCTACGGTGTATATTTACACCGTATACCTTGAGGGTAGTAAGGGGGGGGGGCGCCGCGTTGAGGAAGCCGCAACTGGGAATGCGGCGACTTGTGCTGTGCTGTTAGTCGGGCGAAGTATGCGGCCTCCGATATGGCCCTCGACAAAGGATGTTAATTAGGCCTCCCGGCTATACCTTACCCGGGCACAACATAATTTGAATTCCTCTTTCCTCCCTGAGGATTTAAAGTTTTTAGATTTAAACACTGTCTTGCCTCGTTGCACCCCCGTTTAATTATTCACTGCAAGAGTACGATAACTGTGCGTTTAACATATTGGAGAAACCTACGTTATCGACCCAACGTACGGACGATTCGGCTCTAAAATATTGCGCCTAGTAAACTGGAAATTTTGATTTATCAAATCAATCAAGCCATTGACACTACTTACCTTTAAAATCTGAAATGAGTTTTGTACTTCATGACGCAATATGGTTTATACATATAAACGTGAAAATAAACTTAATAAATTTTCGTGAACAGAAATTTGGGAATATAATATAACATATATAAGGGTCGCTAAAACCTTTCCATACCAAGAATTATAGAAGGGAGTAAATTATTTCGAAAATTTTCCGGGATTAATTTTGAGCGTAGGAGACTAATTTAAAATGTAAATAAGAAGCGTTGAGTTATAAACAGGAAATATATTTTCTGAATGATTTAATTCTCGGAACATTCCACTTTTTTTCTGATATAAGTAAAAGGGTTGGTACTTCATATTGCGAAAATTCCCCTGCAGATCTTTTCTCATGATATCATATGCCCTCGAGATATTTCCACGGCCGCTCTCGGGAGATTTACTCGCAATTAAAATCCGGACTTTTAATTGAAACCGGATTTTAATTCGTTTGCCTTGTCAAAGCCGCGTTTTATGGCCAACACTCCACAGTTTGGAAAGTGTAGAAGTTACGCTCAGTTTGTTGGTATGTCGTTATCTCTGGGCCAACAAAGCGAAGCCCCAACGCAAATTTAAGTGTGCGCGGCAACAAAAGGCAAACATAATGACAAAATTGTATCGCATTCTCCGACATACGACACTGTTTATACGGCGAAACGATTTGATTTCGGTAACCCGTAGGGACGATTATTTCTAGAAACGAAAATTCATTTTGTAATCCTTTGTAATTAATTTACATTTATTTGAACGTTACTTATAAATAGGATTAACTGAATATATCTCTCATGTTATTACTACAGAAAACCAAAACTCGTTATAATTCGATTAGTCTCATAGATCTGTATTACCCTCTTCTATGTACTCATATTTTTCCTTCATTGTTTTTTAAGTGTAATTTTGTATAACTCTTGGATTACTACAATTAATTTGCAAAGAACAAATTTATAAGAGAGATGCAATTATTGTTCGTGACTTTTGGGATGAAACTTGTGATCGTGAATCGGACGAAATATAGGGCGTGTGGGGATTTTGGCTGTAATTGTTTCAATAATGGATTTGGGACACATATAAAATAAGGAATAGTGGTAAGATATTTACGATTACATAATTTAATTATTTATTCATTGTCGTTCGTTCTTTTTCGACGATTATTTTTTCGTTTGGCTAAACTTAGTTCCTCTTTTTTCTCTCTGTGCGAAAAGAAAATGGAAACGGAATACGCCTGGGGAATTGTTGTCATGGGGTGCGGAGAGGGACAAAAATAACATTCATAAAAAGGGAGACATATAGTTTGACTGCAAAAGGGGATCATGTCAAAGGACGAGGGGGATTTTTTGTTCTAGCGGTACGCTGAAACGCAATTAATCCACCGTTATTCCGATACGGCCCCAATCATCGAGATGTCCAATTTGAAAATAAGTTGACGAATCGGAATTTTCAGTTCAGATTTTATTTTCGCAGCTCCGTTGAGAAAACATAGTTCGCATAAACACTAAAAATCACAGAACGTTAGCAAATGGAAGTTATCCGCAGGTATTATGCTGATTTCGAGAAGGGGAAGTTGGGGGATCGCGTGCCTACCAGATAAGGGGTCCTTAACCCGGGCACTCCACGCTCCGTGAACTTGCGATGGGAAAACAATCGCAGCTTATTGTCATTGACCTCTGAAAAGAGCTTAAAGCTTTTCATTATTTTAAGTTACCGGCTTGAGCTTGGCGGAGGGGAAACGGGCGGGCCGCGACCATTCGGGTAACCCGTAGACCTCGCTCTCGGGATTTTAATCCCGCACTCGCTGATTACAGTAACAGTGCAGTGACACTTTTAACACGATGCCCAATCGGCAAACAAATGAGATAGCGAAAACTCTAACCCGAGAAGCTGTGGAAGTTCATCAGTTCTCTGCTGATTATTTGGTCATAAGTTCGAGTTGTCGCCGTCGTCGACAGTATCATTCTGTTAGCATATATAGTGAAGTGCAATCGATTGGTGTTAATTTTATTTATTAACATGGCATGTGTGGTTCACTAGAATATCATTTCGGATATGTTAGTCGTCTAAACGGTTACGCAACCGGGAAAGGCCAGGATCTAAACTGTTAGTTGGAATGGAATGAAGTAAGTGAAATGCAGTCCTGCATACTCTAGAGCTCTGATAAGGCGATGTCCAATCTTCAATCTTCATCTTCTTTGAATGTTCCTCCCCAACAGTGAAGGATATTCTTGGTACTGTCTCTTGCGCATCCTCCCAAAGACAATTCCAAAAATAATATCGAATTTGCACTCACCTGTTTGTTACAATGGATTGCCCAACATGGTTAAACGAATGATAATAATAAGCTGTTTTATCCGCGGAAAGGTGTCACAAAAATCCATGCAATTTTGAAATGTTATGCAACGCAGTCTCGCAGTTTCTTAAATGTGTACTATCGAATCAGTAAATGGGGTTATAATGACTGGTCTAGCGGAGGTCAGTTCAAAGGGCAGAGAGGGGCCCATGAATGGGAAACGGTGTGATTGTGGAGGGTGTTTTGCAACGGGTGTTACGAGTACAGGAAGCGGTGGGATTTGAGAGGGGCGAATATCGCGGCTGGGGCCCACGAGGGCCCCGGGCCCCAACTCGAGAGAGAAAGGAGGAAGTACCATCCGAGCCCAACCAATCATCCGTTTATATGTCCCTTTTTTCCGTTTTAATTAACTGTTGTATGTTCACCAATTAAACCGATAGTGAAAATTATAAGGAAAGTATAATATCTGACGGAGAAAAGGACTGGCACACATGGACAATACTGTAGGTATAATAATAATTATAAATTACTCTATTTATAAATAAAGTAATATATCATTAAAACAAAATTACATAAATTTTCACTCCGCATGAAAATTGAACTCTGCATAGAGTAATCTTACTGATGTAATCAAAATTCTAAAATCCGTAAATTTTATTTTTACTAACAATAATACGGGTACGTCAGTTGTAGCCTTGAAATGCCTTAAGAGAAGGTTCAAATAATTTTGTTATATTCTACAAGAATTTTTAGCTAAATGCGTAAAATAGTTATCTCTCAGCTGAAAAAGAATCCACAATCTAGATTTTTCCACAGGAGGGGAACAGAATCTGTCTACATAGTTTCTATTGAGGAATAAAGATGATAACTAATGCCGCTCTCATATCAACATTTCTAGTTTTCTCGTCTTCTCTCCCTTCAGGAGATCGAAAAAACTACGGTATTCCGAACCCTCGCAGACCACAAAACAGGCATTCCGGACATTTCTTCCAACTAGAATGCTTCACCATATAATTATTCGCCTTCCGTCAATTGGTCTGATTAAAAAATTACGATTTCTTCCATAAAACCTGGATTTCAACAAAGAATCGAGACGTATATTACTAGAAAATCCTGAAAATCAATCTGGCGTCATCAGTTGTTAAATCATTCTGCCCGGTAATACAAAAATCTGGGAGTTTACAGTTTAACCTAAATGAGCTTCGTTTCAGCTATTGGCGAGGGTAATGGACGGAAAAAAGGTAATCCGCATAATGTTCACAATCAGAGCTACTCTTAAATCCTGATGATTACCTTTAAGAGCTTGATAACGGGTCGTTTGAAGTACCCACTGGCGCGCCCTAGTCGGATTCAGTGTAACTAATGATAATGCGACCGAGGCCATTCTGATTCCCTTTTGAATGGCGGTTGTACCAAGGTGCCCATTTTTTCGATCGGGAGTTTTGGACAGTCTAGCCTAATGACGGGTTTTATTATCAGTTATTAGTTATGACCGCTCCTGTGAAGTGCTCTTTCGGTAATGAATTCATGACCATTTAATTTAATTAATGAAGGTATTCACTTTGAAATTTATATTCAATTATAATATTGGAGACTACTATCTGAAGAGCGAAATAGGGTTTACAATAATATTATTCTCGTCCATATTATTGCTTCCCTTAGGAGGTTTATAATTCATAATCACAACGTACGGAACGTTTACGAAAAATGAGCGTCAGTCGTATTATCTCCATTTTTGAAGGTACATTTAACTTTGTACGTTAACAATTAGAAGTAGACTTTTCTGTGTTTTCCTATGAAATATCGCATTCAAAGGAATGAAAATTGTTGGAAATGAACTGGAAAGGCGACATATTTTTTGTCCATGGAATGACTTGGCAGTTCCCCACTGTTCCTTCATACCGCCGCGACATGGCTTTCTCTCCTGGAGGTGTCACAGTAACACATCATAAAAAGTACGGAATTTCAAATCATACGATTGATTCCGTATTATTTAACTGTATTGCTCTTTTGCCCCCCCCGGCCCAAAAAATGTATGTAAACTATGCTTGGAACTCATTCAACACGGAGTTCAATCCTCCCGTGGCGGACCGTATTTTACTCAATTACAAACTTGAACCGATTAAGCGAGCAGCGCAGACTAACTCTCCAGTACGCTCACTACATTTCAGTTAGATAGTTTGTTCGTGAACAACTTCTGCTTTGCATCTAAACTGCAGTTATAAGGCCGCCGCTTGCAATACTAATGGCGATATGTCAATGTGTATTTAGAATAGGTTTTGGATAAGGAAGACTAGGAAATTCGGAGGGTACGCATTGGAACGGGAGTTCGAGTCCCATGTAGGGGACCGAATTTTCCTTCAATTGCAAATTCACTGATTCAATTGTGCTCATTAGATTTCAGTGTTTATTAATATATGTTGTACCTGTTATTCCGGTACTGAAATGGGTGTTTTAATATTCTTATTATTCTGAAGAATGTAGCCAAAGATTCGATAAAATAGTGTTCGGGTATTCTGCCGGAGGACACTATCTTTCCGACATCGACGTGATTGTGACAAAGCAATAGCAAGTCGTGACTGTTTATGACCCCCTTAGCACAATAGCTGTGAAATAGGTATTGTTTAGTGCCTCGAAAACGTGTAGTTTTCGCCCCGCATGAACGAGCACAAGTGTGATATAAGGCCGAATGGGCAATGAGGTAAAATGGCCGGTTTCTAGTTCTACCATTTTCTCGATTATATAAGGACTGGGAAAATTGGAAAGTGCCTATAAATTGACAACTACCGGCTGTCCGACTGTTTGTCAGATTCGTGCGGACTGTCGCTCTGTCCATTTCCATAATTGACCCGACTTGATTTATACAAAGCGAGTGTAGAAAACGGCCAGGATTGCATTAGTCCCTTTCTATCACAGATACTAACCTTCATGGCAAAGGAATTCGGGAAGAGAATTATATGACTATTAATATAAGACCAAATTTATGGTGATGGTGATTTATGTGGTCAATACGGGTTTATATATAAATTATATTCAATTTTTAATTAAAAAATGCGCATTTGATCCTGAAACTAGGATAATACTATAGCTGAATTTTGCCGTTTTGCTACTTCATAAAATATGAATTTTTTTGACCCCTTGAACTTTTGATTATTTCTGTAATTTAAATCAGACATTTATAACCTTCAAAATCATTTCACCATATCCCTAGTGACTTCACACAGCTATGTTAAACTCCATTTGGCGTAACTACAACTATTACTAGTCAGTTATTTTATTTTCCATTGATTAAGGAAAATATACTTCTTAGTCACGTAGGAAAGCATACGAGTCAAGTATGAAAAGGAGTTATGAACAGTAAGTGTAATCGTAAATTATCATTGTTTCATTATAAACTTAGATTACTATGGGCAAGAAACATTACTGCAATCCTAATGGACACTTATGCGGGCCGGTCAGCTAGGCAAGATGGATAGGGCGGGTACATGACAAACATTAGTTGAGCAAACGTCGAGTTCGCCGACCTTTCTCTTTCTGCCCTGAGTCCTGAAACAAAATGAAAAAAGAAAAGAAATACAAAGCGAGTGGACAAAAACGACTAAGAAAAGTTTTCGACGGTTAACCGGTGGGCCGCACCCACCAAGTTTTCAGCCCGCGGCCACAGCATAGACCGCAGTCCACGCTACTACACTTCTACGCTTCCCGTCGACGTTTTCACTCTCTCCGTCTATAATTGCGAACCCGTCTGTAGTGCTATAGTGATATGGTACGCGTAGACAGTGTCCGAGCCAAGAGAGCTCAGTTTAATGACAATGCGAGGAAACAAACAACAATAATGATAAAACGGTGTACTCGGGCATGTCATCATTCTTTCGGAAATATGTGTGCCGGCGGTTTTGTTTCTCGCCACTGTCAATAGCAATCTGTTAGAACCATAGTCAGATTCATACGTGGTGACAAATGTCGCCCAGAATAAAAGAATAAACTAAAAAAGCAGTGAGAATTGACCAGGGACACTTTAAGGAACGAATAATAACAAAACTAATGAGGAAAGACTAATGGCATAAACATATAGGAAACTTTTATAAAAATATGTTTTGTTGTTACCTGCGAGAGTTTGGAATAGAACATTTTCATTCAATAGCATAGGATTCTGCCTGTCCTTACATGAAAATAAGCATTTGAATAAAAGATGTACACTTGTTTAACTGTCGGTTTCGAAACAGAAGATTTTTCAACTGGCTCGTGTTTTCGTGCGTTCCGACTCAATCCCTCTTATTAAGGGAGTCGTCGATTATTAAAAAAGGCGAAGGCGACTCCAATCGATCGATGGATCGACCGAACGTAGGCCGGCGGTATCGTAAACCTCCATTGGCCACTAACGAGACGTCCCGGCTTAACGACCGACGCCATTACAAACACTTGTACGTCGTTCGATAATTGAAATGCTCGGCGACAGCTGGAACCGTCAAAATTGTGATCCCTCATTTCCCGGCTCGAAAATTGGAAAATCAGATTCGCCAAACCTCATACGGTGTTTTCTTATATTCCGAACGGCTTCGGTAAATTGAACGATGAAGAGGAATAAATTAGTCCAGAAGTAAAATTTGAAGAATTGGTCACCAGGCAGTATTAAGAGCAGAAGACCAGAAGGGATAATTGACTAAAACAGAACTACAGTATGTTTTGTATAATGTGTAAATGTAGTCGAGACTATAACGCATCGTGTACCACAATATTAGCCAAAGATACAGTGTTGTATCCACTGCTGTGTTGGGTGAATGGACCAAATAAACTCGCAGTTAATGTACCCTGCGTACAAAACATTGGAGTACACAACGGAATATTACACGCCAGTAGTGCCTTAGAGCTTTCTTCCGAGATAATTAACTACAGATCAACACGCCGTATAATGATTAAAACACCTCCATCCCTCCAATAAAGACCTCGAGTGTGTGAAGGTACTGCAACGTACGGTACATATGAAGTTATCAAAAACTAAACACAATCAGATATCTCGATTTAAATCTACACATTTGTATAAGAATTTCTGCGAAAAACATAATTTTCTGTTAATTAATTAAGATTGTTTGTTATTGATTATATTGAATTATCGCATTTTATACCGAACACATTATTTGGTCTTTGAAACTGGGCAGCGTACAAATTCACCCGGGTCAAAAATCACTCTCAAAGTCCAGGTATATTCCAACCGGTTTTGCATTGTATTTCAAAATTATAATTTAAAATCAGAATATTTGATATGGACGTGGGCAATGGGTTTGTTGCGCGCGAGGGGAGTTGTGAGTGTGTTTCCCTAATTAATGGTTGAGCGACGGTCCTGTTAATTGAAAACTGATTCAAATTGAATATTGGGCTTTTCTGCGGTTGAGCACACGCCCTGCCGCCACTTTTTTACGACAAAAATCAAAATTCTCACTCCCTACCGCCCTCCCCCTTTCTATTTAGTCAATTGAAACAATTTAATATATTGAAATTAACTGTCTGAATGTTCTTTGCCCACAGTCATTTTTCTAGAAGAAAGCGCATAACGAGGAAAGTATAATTGCGCCTAATATAAATACTGAGGAAAGAAAATTCTCTGGAAGAGAATTGCCAGAGAAAATCTTTCGCTTTCATGTTTTGAAAAATGTGCTATCAATCAGCGTTTGTGCGTTTGCTCCCAACCTTCGTTGTATGTTCGTAGTCGTTAACAGAAAGTTAAACATGGTTCGAAAATTAATAAATTGATATTTTGTTACTTCAAAGAGGGATGGTCCAATTTTGAAACCTTTTATCAGGGGGACATTTGTAGCAAATTATAACCTCGTTCTAAACTTGAAAATACGCTGGCGTTAAGTATAAGTTAGGTTCGGTAATTTGTAGACACATAATAATTCCCATTAATATGCTTCCAGCCCAGACCCCTCTACAATACTCTTTTTTCACATTTTGGGCTTAATGTAGACAAAAGTCGTGCGCCAAAAATGTTGTAAACAGGCTCGGAAATCGTTGCATTTCTATTAATATAAAGGCACCGTTTAAAACTAGAAAAAATCTGAAAAGAATCGAAATTAATCCAGAGACAGAAAGCAATCTGTCGAGCAACTTGTACAAGAACTCCAAGTAATATTTTCTTATAGCAAAGATAATACAATGGGATTGCCATTCCTTAAAAAAAATACAAAATATGAATTCATCAATATGTCATATTGCTTTAGAAGGTATTGTGGAGGTGGTATCAGGCTGCTTTTGACATTTTAATGTTTCAATTGACAAATATCCAAGCCCGTTTCATAATAGGTCCAATGGAAGACCTAATCCGGCTTAGAAGCGGCCGGTGGGAGCGAAAATATTGGATTTCACAAACATCGGCTGGACGCTGGAGCGCAAATTTGGTTTTCGGCTTAGCGAGACTAAACTCCCCGGCAGCAGAATTCCGGATTTTCTGAATGTCCAATATTTGGATAAGTGACCGGAACGAGGAACAGCGAGGGAGAGGGAGAGGGATAGAGAGAGAGGAGAGTTGAGAGATGGCACGACTGAATATCATTATAACAGGATACCGTTTGAATGCGGGACTTGGGGGTAGGGGCAGTTCTGACAGGACGAGCGTGCCCCTGGGGCTCAACCCCTATCGGCGGCCTCTGTATTCCGTAGTTCCCTCTGTGTCGGCCCGGACGCCCGGGGGGACGTCCACTTTCCTGTCGAGACGTCGCGCAAATCTTCCCCCATCTCCAATCTGTGGTCCTTCGGGGCTGTCTAAACCAATATTATGCCATAACTTTCAATTAAATGTATAAATTTCATATTACTGCTATACTACACGAATTTCTCGTTGAACATAAATTTATGCCACGGTAGTTTTATTTTAACTTTATTTGTTATGCTCAATTAAGCGTTATTATTTAATTCTATTCTGTGCTAACAGTGATTGGGGAGTTTCGAATGCTTGAGCTATCCTTCAAACCTGCCTTGTGTAGTTCTAAACAAATAGAATAATAAAATAAAAATAACATATAAGTTACTGAATTTTATTGATACCATTCTTGCTATATTCTCTCTCCCATCGCTAATTCGATGTTATGCTAGACCGGATTCGTCTCTACGCCGTATCCAATAGGGTTGGATTAGCGTAGGCGCCTACGCACGGCGGTTTTCGACGGGGTACAGCATTGCCTGCCTGGTTTATTAACGCAATAATACTGGAGACGGCGAGAATCTGAAACCGGCCTAGCGTGACATCAAATTAGGGTAGTGCAGACGGAATATAGCTAGAATGGTATTCCAGTCATGACGGATCACCTCACATAAGTATCATAAATTATTATTTTTAAAAATAGAACCGATAAAATTTGACAATAAATAAAACCATTTCGCTTTCTTTCGTTAAAGAACACCTCAAAAGTTACACCCTGTTTAATCGTTTACAACAAAATCCAGTGTAGACCTGTTCAAGATCAATAAATATTTTATGGTAGAGAGGGAGGGAGTTTAATTTTACGATTGATAAATTTTAAAATAGTTATAAATATCCAATTATCTTTTGATAGAACTGAGAATTCTGAGAGGATATTCGAAACGAAGCCCCTTGAAACAAACATGTCCATAAGTTATCAATTACCCAAATATTACTAATCAATAAAGGCTAGACTGTACCAATTAATAGTAAATTGGATGGAACAGGAGCCCCGTCCTCACTCACCTTGATTCAATCATCTCAGACTATTAGCCGAAACTCATGCTTCGGTGGGTGAGGGATCAGGCTAAATCACAAACAGCTATTAAAGTGGATTTAAGTTTAAACTTTGATAAGCCAATAGGTCGAGTCTGGGCGTCTTTCTCTAATTCAAGTCCCTATGACCAGCTACAAGATCAGAATTATTGGTAATGAAAAGTGGGAAAGAATATAATATGCTATTCTTCGTATTTTGTTTAACAATTCCAATTCTCAATGTTTACTTAATGAGTATATTTTTCATTCGTCGTAAATACGAAGCTTACAAATCACCCCTACCATTAACGTCTCCCGGCCCGTATTTTATGACCGGTTTTTAATTGTATATCAAATTTATAATTCAATATCAGACTATGCGATATGGACGAGGCCAATATAGCACCAACGATGGCGGTGATCTGGAGCATTTCAGTAATTGACGGTTGACCGAAAGACCTGTTAATTAAAAACCGATAAATATTGAATTACGCTTAAACTTTCATAAGCCCATCATTTCAAGTTCCTCCAGCACTTATCGTCAAACGATATTAACCCCAATTAGTTACCCTCTTTATCTTACAACTGCAAATTACTATGATGAAGCTGATTTAATTTCGTTTGTTCAAAGCGAATGTTTCAAACTGTCATTGTAGCGAAAGTGCTCCCCCTCCCCTTAACTTTAATGTTCTAAGTTGCCATAATGAATATAATTATTTGGCTGTATAGCATTTCAATTACATTGTTTGTAAGTGATATTTTTGTTAATGTTATTTGAGGCTAATTGAAATTTGTTCTGTTGCAGGTAAGTGCAGTCAGGATTTGCTCCACTTCCGAACTAATAGTGAGTAATACGTAATTACACTATTAATTTGAATTACTGAGGGTCTGTGTACGTTCGCGTTTCAGACAGAATAATTTTTTAGTTGCAAAAAAATATATTACTGACCTAATTGCATGACTGTACCTATTATTACTTGCCTTCAATAAAGTATAGTCCAGTAAAGAGAAATACATGAGGAGATACATCTAGTAGCACTAATACGTACCTGTTACTAGTTTCACGATATAAATTGATGAACAAGTATTTCATCAAATATTGTCGATTATGTCCACTTCTTTGCCATTGCTACCTGGTATTTCTAACGCGTAATCCAAACTGGAGACTATAATTTCCCTCCTGTAATTCATCAACTGATTTCTAGAACCCGTTTTAACATGTATTGAATGTAGGCGTCTTCGGAGGGCACTAACTTCACAACTCTATTTCCTTATTTTGAAAGACCTCCTTTCGTTCCCACTCATAAAAGTTTCATATATGCGGCCGCAAAATGTCATTAATGGGGCTGTTTTGGGTCGTCGCAGTATTAACTTCGACAATCTCGGCACCACCATAAGCGGCGGCTCACGGTTGAGAATGTTTCCGACTACAAAGGCCCTGGCATATTTCCCCCCGTCCCGTCCCGGTTGTGCGGTCGTAGTAATTCACGACCCGGTTTCGGAGTTTCTTGCCACCAATTGCGATTTTGTCGACTCCAGGCCGGATAGAGTAACGCGTTTGCGTTGCGACCCTCAGACGACCGCATCAAATACCGACGTACGACCAAAGCGACGCGTGGCAGCCGTGCGTGCGCATGTGTACGGGGGTGAAGGGGGGAAAGTTGGGAACTTCGCGGAATAGTTGATAATACAACACGCACAATAGTGTGTCATGTGTGTGTGTTTTGCGGTCGCCTGGATAGGCCTATGCGGGCGTATTCTGGAGTCCGCGTCACTCCTGCAAACAATGGTCCAAAGAAGAGACCAGTGTTGGAAAACGCGAGTGAAGAAAGAAACATAATGCAGTTTAATTTATTAACTAAAATTGAACATTTAAAAAATTAAACGCCGCTGAAAAACGTTTAATGGGAGCTAATACATAACATTTCGAACGAAATAAATTAGGGTAACGTTTCTATTCGATTAGTGTACAATATATTATATTGATACGACCCAAATAAAATTAATTTTACTATAATAGAGTGTTGGTAATGCATAATCGATATTGGAGCCCGTTCATCAAACTCGTTACAATCCGATTTGTTTCTAAATCGGTTGAAACGCGAAATCTCCCGAATCGAATGAGGCACGAGCCCCCGCTGGAGGCACAGCTCGTTTATAGTGGGCCCGTACCCCGGGACAAGGTTTATGGGCCTCGCCCAAACCGGTAATTGCCAACCCCAACTCGAGTCGTAAATAATATAATAAGGCGTTTATGTATACATATGTATTAATGCTTGGGATCACGCCTCTTTGGGGAGGTTCAAGGATTTCAGTTGGGTCTCGTGGCGGTCAGAAGCATAATGAGTGTTCGCAATAACCCTAGGTAGGGATTTATTTATTGTAGAGGCGTTTTCTCTGCTTAATGCCGGTTGCTGCTAAATCAGGTTATGCCGCTGTCAGTCGACAGTGTTCAATTATAGTAACTGAAATAAACTATGATGTGTAGTCGTAACGTTTCGAGCATAGACTTGTGGGGCTTGAAATATTTTGATGATACATCTCGTAAAATGCATTAATCTCAAAAATAATCGCTGCCCCCTCATTTCCCATCATCAAACACCGCGGAGGTGTCTAACAACACCACGGCCGAGGCTCATATGGACTGCATCCTGCATGCAGAACAATAAACACTAAACAACTCACCTAACAAGTAGTGAGTCTATTATCAGTACACACCTCAGGGTCACCGTCCCTGAGAGGGCCCCAAAGGTGCCGCTCTTTCCTGAACATTTATGTAGCATCATAAACATTTTCTATGGGTCATGCCTGAAATCATACATTACGCAAAAGTATCACCATAATTGTAGTGTAGTAATAGACTTACTGCTGCTGTCGGAGTTGTTTATTTCGTCATTTAAAAAATTAGTTTGTTATTGCTACACACGATAAAATTATAAACCAGTAGTTCAGTGCTATGATGTATGTTTTTTGTTCATTTCATTTTCTGAATGCGCAACGTGTTGTCGAAGCGATAGCTTTTTTCTAACCTTTATTATCCGACGTTAGTGAGACTTCAGAATGCAAATTCGCGTTGTGTCTAGCTCTTGTTTATTCGCGGCTGTGACTCAGTGCGCGTCCCACTTATTTTAGATAGGCCGCCCGTCAAAAAGTCCAACTCACTTTCTAATTCCATCTCGGGGGGGGAGGGAGAGGAGGGATCCCTCCCGGTCCCGAAAGACCGGCGGACATTAGAAGGGAAACGGCATAAAGGAGTTCGGCTTTTATGGAAACCCCAGGACAGATATGGACGTGTATTTGTCGAAAGTCCTTGCTCTGTAATTTTCTTCCGTCGGTGAAAGACTTGGCGTTGAAATAAATCACGCGCATGACAGCTCTTGTAAGTTGTTGGAATATCTTTTCTATGGAGTATTTTTTATCTTTACATCATTACTGATTAATTGCACAACAATGTCGCTATTCATTGTTGATTTGATTAGGATTTTTGTTTTTCGCCGAATTCCCTCGAGTTGTCCAGTCAACATAAAGTCAAATACCCAATTAATTTCCTGATTTGTAATTAACGGAAAAGTGTACATTCCTCGTTGGGAACTAATTCTACATTTTTTCAAGCAGGAGAGCACTTAACTAAATAAATTGATGTCGGATGATTTGATCTCAATTAACCAATCAAGATTTATTTATTGACCCTATAATTTAGGATTCCCCTTAGTATTGCCTGACTTCATACATTTAAATGTTGTCCGTCGAAATTTAGAATCCTGAGTAGAAAATTAAAATTTTAATTTAAAAAATTTATTTCAACATATATGCGAGCGGAAAGAGCTTTTTTTCTATCTGAGTTATGAACCATTGTACAAATTATGACGCGGAGATATCTCACGCATTTTTCGTTTCATCAACTAGAGAGTATTATACAGTCTAAGAATAAGCGCATCGGCGCAGTGTCAGTAGTGGATATAGATTCCATGCTATACCGGTAGTTACTGAGTACGACCGGTCGTATACTGCCCTTTGGTGCCCCAAGTGAAACAATGGCAACCTAAACCATGGTTGCTATCTGAAGTACAGTAACCTCAGGTAACGTGCTAAGTGCTCTCTGTCAGGTGTTAAGTGAGTGGGTGTAAATTTTCGGGTTTTTAGTATTGCAATTTCCCCCATTATAAATATAATATTGTATATATAATATAAAATTGTACATATTTTAAGCAATGTAAAATTCTGAATTTTAATCATGAATATTTTTAAAGAATTCGTATATATTAGAAAAAAATATATACTATCTCATATTGTTAATTAAATAGCTCGTAGAAATTTTTGTATTCTGCGGTTTTCGCGTTGACTGTATGATCTTTTTAATTAAAAACGTTCTTATAATCGTACAGTTCATTTTTAGTTATAGCAGCTGAAAGACTGTACCGTAAATGAGGTCTTGTGTGAAATGAAGCAAGATTGGCCTATATTCAGAGCGGCATACTTTTATTATCCCATGTTACTAACAAACTTGGTCCATCCTCGAAATTGCTCCTGTCCCATATTGTGCCGTTTACGCTCAGTATATATTCTAAAAGATTACCTCGCTGCCTGCCGGCTAGGATTAGGGCCCGTATGTAAATTTGATTTAAAAAATAAACTCATTCTTTTCTTAGTAATTCTACATTTGTCACCGTTTTCTGAAATAAAAATATGATTCAAGCAATATTTTATTGTTAATTTGTTAAGTGAAATCATTTTGCTATTTATATAGTGTGGTTGAAGGAAGAACATGGGGTAAAATAAAAAATATCCGATGCACGTGAATAAATATATGAAATGAGCGGGTAATTTCTGACCACCACCGATATCTGAATTGGGTCATACACAATCTTGATTATGTAACACAATTAGGGCAAATAAATGACAGAACTTTGATATGATACGCTCGTTTAAACAAAAGGCTTCAGGGAATCGATTCTGGCGAAATGAACCGGATTAAGTGCTAATAATTCCTGGAATATCATTGATGCGAGCGAATAGCCCCTTTCGCCTCATAAAATTTATTAACAAGCGGCATTTCAGAGCTTGACTAAATGCACTGTCGCTGTTGCGCTTGCGACTGACTGTCATTGCACTCGGTCTGTGAAGTGGTCGTATAATTGAATTTAACCCGACGCTGTAAACGTAATTTTCACGCCCGTAAATGCATACTTCGGGTGTATTTTACGATTAATAAGAAGTATAATAGAAATCTAGAGTAATTTCAAAATGAAAAATTAACATAAAATGCTAACGGAATCGATTAAAATGAATTATTTTTGGTGAATTTTTCTTATCTCGATTAGTTTATTTTTCCACAACTGCTACATATGTAAAATGTAAATGTAAATAATAATGTGAGCGATTAGAGACTGTGAATGTAAACGACGTGTCTCCGGGGTTTCGACTGGGCCAGGAAATAGCGGTGATATAAGCTCTAGTCCTGTGTGGGCGCTGGCGACAAAAAGGTGAGACTCGAATTAAAAGAACGAATCCAACATCTGAGTCCCCGGTTGCGCAACACCTCCCCCCCTCCCAACCCAAGTGTGTTTGATACTTTCACCTTAGCTCGTATGAGTTAGAAATTGAGTGTTCAATGTCTTGCTGGATTATTGTAAATAATCCGCTCTCGAATACTGAACATCCTAGTTCGATTCCGCCGGGACCGTACGCAGTAGAATAGTGAGTTGAGACGTCTGATAGGTACCCCCCACTAGGTTATGGAATACCCCTGGTTTGGATCCTATGCTAAACCGGATTCGGCTTCTCGCCACCATCAGTAGCATTCCTTCGGTAAATTACGCTATATTACTGACCGAATTTAGGAAACTATAGATTCGCGAAATAGGCAAGTAGAAGAATACTAGTTTCATGAATAAAAGATGATTTCTCTGTTTTTCTATTCTTCCTAAGAAACGATGGAGAGGAGCAAATTAGTTCATAATGAACCAGTCGCCAGGCAGCTTTCACAAATGCCACCGAGACAGGAGAATTTTACCTAGGAAGTAGCAAAATTTGCAAACATTGTGCCTGAAGTATCCGGCGGCTAGAAAAGAGTAAGAATTACCGATTTCCACTTAATTAACCCGTAGCACTTCTGTATCCTCAACTGTCAGTGATTTTAATTTAAGAGATTCTGAAATAATTCAATGGATCTGGCACATCTATGTTGACGGTTTTGTACTTCCCTCGTAACGCTGGATTAAAGTGCTACGTAAAAGATCTGGAAACCAGTTCCACCGAAGTGTAAAAGACAAGTGTGAAGAGTGAAACGGAATGTTGGAGTAATCATTTGTAAAGATACTGGAAGCAGAAGAAGAAGGGGTTTTTGACCCTGGCCAGACGGTTAATGGATGTTGAGATAGGATCAGAGACTGAGGGAGAGAGAGAGAGAGTGAGAGGGAGAGAGAGTTGAGCACAGAAGATAGTGAGCCACACTAACCATGAATTACTCCCGATATGGTACCAAAGCTCGGGCATTAAGGGGGTTCGGGGGAGGGCCCCTAATAGGCCATTTTCTCAGTTTATTAGAGGGCCCTCAACTCACGAGGAACCCCGTTTCAAATTATCTCAGATTTGCGGAGGAGTTAACACATCACCACGGGGCACCGTAGCGTCGGCGAATCCGTGGAGGCTCTAACCGATTTTATACGGCCGCGTTAGATTTTATGAGTACACCGCTGAAGTTAAAATTCAGTCAATTGTGGATATTAGAGCTAATAGTCTCGGGGAAAGAGAGAGAGAGATGAGAGAGAGAGAGCCGGTGTTTCAGCGTTGCTCCAACTTCAAGTGTTTTCTGCTTCTGCCGGCGGAACTCATTCCGAATAATATTCATCTCCCATCAACCTCCTCCGTAATCTGTATTGAATGAATCCAACGGATTCATTTCCCAATTAATCGAATTCCCCCGAACAAATCGATCTATAGGAGGAACATGAATAGCGGTTAAAACAATTTCACATTCCAGACTACGTCTTTTAACGGAATTGAGTACAATTTGATTCAGGAAATGATAAAATGTAGCGATAACTGGGATTAATGACTTCCGATTAAACTGATTCATTTCATGTTCACTGGTTTAAATTGCCTTAATTTTTTTACATATTTGGAAGAAAACGGCCTATTCAAAATATTCGAAATTTAGTTCAGTTTCAGAAAAAATGTGTCATGTACCACGTCTATGTATACACAGTATATATTCGATTCTGCTGTGTTGTAGAACAACAAAAATTAACCGATCTTAATGTGCACTTTTTACCAAATTGGGAAGTCACTTTTATTAGACTCTGATAAAAAAACGAAACTTGTATTCCATTGTAGACTTCATCTATATGAAACTCTATTTGAAACGGACCGTGAGAATTTACCTATTTTGTTTTCTATACTCTGTTCATGTACAAATAGTTGAAGGTATAGATTTTAGTCGATTTATGGGCAAAACGGCTTCTTGAGAATTCTATAAATTGTGAACACAGCAAACCTATATTTAGGCTGGGTTGGTATCTCTATTTATTTGACCCCTTCGTGAGAGGGAATACGTTGGCGAATCCCATGAATGAAAATTTATATCCCGGTATAAAAATGGCGGGCGTTTATTTTACCCCGCTCGTGGAAGTCAAGTTTGAAGACCACATTTTAGGGTTAAGGTATAGGGGGAGGAGGGGGTGGAGCTTCGGGCGGAGAAGACTTATTGCATAATACATGAGAAGTGCACCGTTTATGGTCCATCTTCACAACTCTATCGCAGCGTACACTCTCCGCGTGTCCTTTTGTTTTTATTTTATTTATTTTTTTTATTAAATATGGGTCACATACATTGTCGGCGGGTGAAACTCCCCGACTCGGTAGTTTTCGGAAAGTCGCCGTAAAACTTACTTTCTCCGTAGAAGGCGCAGTCGGATGGTGGTCGCCGTTGCCATATGTGCGTTAACCTGGTCCCCATTGTGTGGTAAATGCAACGATGTAAATTGGGCGGGTCGAAGAATAGTTTTATTCCGAACGATTCGACCATTTTATGTCTCCATACGTGGGAAACAGAGAAAGTGGATGAAGAGGAGCGGTAGATCATACTGTTATATTTTCTGTTATATGAATAGTGAAAATAATTATTGAAATTAAAACCCTAAAGGGTCCCTCACTAACCCAGCATATGAATAGTTAGGTTCCTGGGTAAACAGTTGCAGTTAATACAATTACTACTATTATGACCTATAATCGCCCTATCTCTATCAAAGTAGTGATATTCTTAATCGTATCAAGGCATAACTAATGTTTCGTTTATGTGAATGTTTTAACTAAACGATTTCAACGCATAACTTCGTTGAAACATCTTTACAGACTGGAGAGGAATATTGATTTTAATTGTTAAATAAAACGCAATCAGTCACAATTTGCATACATAAATAAATGGGTGGGTTGAGCTATCACAAGGTAGCAAGTAGATACCTACGTTTCGGAAGTAATTAATAGGAATCAATTTGTACTCGTCGTTCGCCTAGCGTAGGGGCCGACTTTACCGGCTTCATATAAATCTCCATTCGAATGAATCGGCACAAAGAGCTGCGGGGTGGTGGGAAAAAAGAAAACTAGAAACTATAAAGCGTAGTGTTATTTGGGTTGCCCACGCAGGTTGGGGCCAGAGCGTGAAGAAAGAGACTCCGGGGGTCATTTGTCTTGGTCAGTCACAACGCGGGGCCGGGGCCCTCCCCCAAACTCCCTATTCATAAAACGTTGGGAGAACCTTCTGCCACTTTGATTAATGTTCAGCCAGCCCTTCAAACACAGTTCAGCCTTCGAATAAAGTTGAAATCTCCCCCAATGATCCCCCAACCAGACGTGAAAAGATCTGCGAGTGTTGGTTTCGCTTTAAAAATTGTCTACATTTAATTCCTTTGTATATATGTACAAAATTATTTATTCTAATATTGAGATAATTTTTTTTTTATTAATTTACATATATATACATATTGGAATATAGAAACATTTAGCTTCCGGTGGGATCGCGTAATACTCTGGGTCGAACATCGGACTTCAATGATTTTTCCTCTTCTCAAACGACTTGAGCGACTTCCAGTGGAAGGGTTTCGCTGCTTCCGAAGTTTCGAAGCTTACCCTACTGATGTTCTTCTACGCCATTTTGGTTGTTTTAGTTTTTCTCCGATTTCTACTGCCTCCGTAATAATCCTGCTTTAGTAGTTATTCTACATGGTTTAATAACATGTCACAGAACAGAATTAGAATAAAATAGACATCCTTTCACTGGAGAATAACTACCTCCGAAGTTTGTTTTAGTATCCTATATTCCACGGCCTGTTATAGAATTCACGAATATCGGTAAATTGCTTCTTTTACGCTGAATCTTGACAAAATTGCGAGACATTGCGTTGATCTCGTTTCAAGAAATTATTCACCTCTAAAACAAATTGAGTGCGAAGTATTCCCGTTTGACTGTAAAGCGGATAAAGGATACGGAAAAGACGAATCGGTGTAACGCGACTGATCGCAACGGAAACTCGTTTACGATTTCGGGATTGAATTTGAAATTCGGCAATCCTTTGGATCCTTGACGGGGCCCCAAAGAGGAGAGTGGCGACGAGAGGATCCGCTTTTTGAGGGATATAAAACACGCAAAAAAAACGGAAAAAAATCGGTCCTCTCGCTTATATTTTTTTTCTCAATTTAAAATCATCAGGATGAGGCCCTCAAGTTGAACGGCCTTCGCAGGCCGTCGGCACCACATTCTCTCACCAACTAATGAACGCTCTTTATTTGGAAGCTCTATAATTTGGACATTGGTCTCATTAAAGTACGAAGTAATTTTATTACAGACTGCCTATTGTTACAATTCTAAAAAAGAGTAAATAAAGAATTAAAATGGAGAGTTCTAAACGCACACACACATTATATATATATATATATATATATATATATATATATATATATATATATATACATATATACATTTATTTACTAAGATTTGAATGGTGTGTCGCTAGATTTAGAAAATTGTCTCAACTGTCACTATATTACTAACGGAATTATCCATTAAATTACTTATACACCTGAAGCTCTTTCTATAGTGCAAATATTTTTCTCTTCATGTCATTCTGTATAAATGTGCACCACAATGACATATAATTCATAATAATTTTATACTTAATTGTTTTTATTTGATAATAATTATTACAACCTTTCTCACAATTAAATACGTATTATTTCTGTAGAGCAAACGTCTATGACATATCTAGGCACGTGGTGCACCTTATTTTGATTCTTAATGTACTTGAATTTTGATGAAAAAACCATCAACTGAAAATGCCGGTGGCTGTAGAGGTTTCAAAAACGCTAAACAGATTTCCTCTGTAAGTTTAATCGGTGGGAAGAAAATAGTCGAGATCAGTCAACTGCCCTCCTCGTTCGTTCGACGTCAAAAGTGCTCTTTGGTTTATATGTTGGGTGATTATAATATGCTTCCTCATTTCGTTCCGTTGTCCGAATCTGATGAAAATCTGTACCCGCCGTCCTTCTGTTCGCGTTAAAGTTATACCACCACTTACAGTCTGTACTTTTAATTTCTTTAGTCCTCGATTCGCCGAATGATGTCATTTGTACGGAAATCGCCATGTCCTAATATCACCCGGCGGGATTAACAGGCGTCTGAGCTGGGCGGCGAAACCGGTAACTTTTACTTTCCTTAAATGTCCCAGAGAGAAAGTATTGTTTTGTAATTTTGAGATAATGAAAGTCCGTACGCTAATATCAATTTCCTTATTACATTCCGTGAATAGCGCGGCGTAGAAAATATTTTCCTATAAGATATATATATATATATATATATATATATATATATATATATCTGTAAGATATATATCTCGCTTCCAGAAATGGAGGAGTCATCATCGAAGCTAATTTGAAAACATCATGTGACAAAATAATGAGATGGGGAAACTACATTATGAAACATTTTTGTATTAATATATTTTATATTTTTATTAATTGCTAGCTATTCGAAAATCGAACTCACTGCGAGATAAATTTCTAAATCCATCCTTACTCAGTTTACCGCATTAACCCAATTTAAAACCGTATGTATTTAATGCAATATATTAGGACCAATATTATAGTAAACGACGTACTACTTATAATAATTATACTTATTATTGACAGTATAATATGATCTGTATAGAACCCGTTCCCCGGTGAAATCTGGTTGCAGATAAAATCTGCACGAAGCAATCTTGATTTCCTCCTTTGATCCACTCGCATTCCATTCGAATGAGAACAGCTGATGTCAACTGACTACAACTAAATTGAAGTGCCTGCCAACATTATTAAGGCTAATCAATCGTGCTGCCTTTACATCCAACATCGGCCTTTCTATTTCTCTGTCTCCTCTCGATTCTTTATTTCGTGGACGGAACAGCTTACTGTTTTTCGACATCTTGAGTAACGCGAAACGCGAAATACAACTAGTTGCTGCAGTAAGAGCTGCAAAAACAGATTGATAGTCTTCATGAACCGGTATTATAGTAAAAATTATAATGGAATGCCTGTTTGGTAGTCTGGGAATGTTTGGAATATCATAGTTATTCATATCTTCAGTCTCAAATAGTCCTATATGATAAAGACGAAACCGCAATCCCCATCAATAGAAACAAAGCAGAATCCATGCATACATCTCACGACGAACAATACAAAAAAGGACTGTAAAATTACAGTGACAATACAGACAGTATGCCCACCAGGCAATTAGCAGGCCCATATTGGTGATACTCAGTGATAATTCGATTACTCACAATAATGATTACTCGGTTAGCGAGTAATAATACCTGATCAGCACAGGAGAAAACGTTCAACGTTTTTTAAACATATTATTAGTGTTAAATTATCGGTCTAAAAATATCGGAGTGTCAACCGGTTTGATTGCTTTCACCGCCCCCCCCCACCAACCTCACCATTCTTGATTGGGGTTTCGAGCTTTTGATATAGCTTTTTTCGACTTTCATTCTCGCGCAGAATTTTTAAAAAATATACCTCTTCACGACCCGACCATAAACTCCGACTTCCTCTCTCTCTGATGAAATATTCTCTCTGAGAAAAAAAGCAAAACAAAAACAAATACTAGAGACAAATTTTCACTTTTAATATTTTTTTTGGGTGCGACGATATTCGTTCTTTGATCTCGAGAACTCGTGTACAGGTGGAAGAGAGAGGTAGGGGAATTATTTTTCCTCCGCCCGTATCGTATCAATAAAGGATGAGCCAGATTTAAAGTTATTGCTTACGCATACCATAAATGAAAACTCGAATCGTGGTGGTGGGGGTAAGCTATTGGAAATGAAAAAGGTACTAGCTTCGAACGTACATCTCTCAGGATAAAACTTAACTTTGTCAGATTTTGGGAAAATCTCAACTTATGATAGAATAATAATATGGCTAATGCGACATATTTACTAATATGTTATTAATATCATTTTTGTAACTTGCTTGTGGGGGGAATTCGTTCAATTTTTATAAATTGTCCATTATTAGGATATTACAAAATGTTATTTGAAATGAATCAGAAATATTTCTTTTTTACGGGCGCAGATCATTAAACAGAAACATAATTGTATTCACTTGTTGTGATGGTTTTTGTGTGTATTGTCGTTTCTGGGTGTCATTCGTGAAAGTTGCTTTGTTTTGCTCTTAATACTGGCTGGCTGGCTACTGGTTCTTTGACCTCATGCATTCTGATCTAATTCATCGTTGGCTCATTCTTGCCGTCGTAAAGGATCAATTATAATTTCGTCATAAGAGGAATTATATTCGACCACATTGGGTTCAGGAAGATTGAAAAAGCTGCATCGTTCCTTATCCGAAAAAAGAACATGGAAACAGACAACGAATGGGAAGAACATGATGCAGAAGCATCCTGTGAATCTATACCCGGGATAAACAAAAAAACTTACATATACCTTACATATTCTTCTTAGCATAATATCATTAAATTGATATCATTGAAATTTAACAATTTAATAAATCCTGAATAGTATAGTAATTTTTTAATATATAATATATTCAATGCATAATAGTTGCATGTATTCTATATTTGACATTCAAATATACTGAATGTATACACAGTACTTGAATCTGTCCTTTTACACGTACCATAGTTATCGCTAGATACATACACCGCGGGCTCAAATGCACGTCGTTAGAGCCCCGCTGCCGAGGGTCCTCTCATCGCCCGTTTTCAAATAAGGAAATGCAACAGGCTCTGTGGAAAAAAATAGCTCGCTCACCGCTTTTTCCTTTCACTAAGTTTTCTATTCAAACACGCTCACGTTGGAGGATTTATTATTATTATTCCGGGACAGTCCGGGAACGCGTGAGAAATGTGTTAACACAGTCATTTCTGAACACTAGACCCGGAGACGGTATGATATGATCGACGTTGGATGGGTGGACCAACTTTGGATAAACGGGCAAAATCTTTATCTGTATCTTCAATATCTTTATATTTATCACATAGTATCTCCTCTTCCGCAAGGCTGCTAGAAGACAGTATTCCGACGATGATATTTTCTGACTAAATCTATAACAAGAAAACTAAACTCTCCGAACATTTATTTGCTCCTGCACATTCTATTTCCGGATGAAATTCATAACCAATGATCTAATCAATCGAGATCCCGCTTACATATCCCTTTCTTTTTAGCATAATATCATTAAATTGATATCATTGAAATTTAACAGTTTAATAAATCCTGAATAGTATAGTAATTTTTTAATACATAATATATTCAATGCATAATAGTTGTTGTATGTATTCTATACTTGACGTTCAAATATAATGAATGTATACACAGTACTTGAATCTGCCCTTTTACACGTACCATAGTTATAGAATATTCTTTCAATCAATTACTCTTCTATGCTCATTAGATTTGTCAAAATAACATAACTCTTAGCCCCCTTATTAGTTTAAACAGTATATATGAAGATAAACCAACAGATAATATACGAATTTCTTGCGTAGTGTCGTGTCTGATTTTGGCCAGGTCATTAGTCTGATTATTGACTGAACGTACTATTGAATCTGCTGCGGATGGTAGCAAAAATTCTTAACCTGCCTACAGGCAGCTTACGGTCGAAAATGTAATTTTTTAGCTTCCAAACGGCCGAATATTGGAGTTTTGGTTCTTTATTTGTTATTATATAAAAGAATTAATTTCAGGATTAACTCCAATTTACCTGCATTGTATACCACTTTGCCTATATTTCGCTCGTCGTATAATACTTGATTACTACAGAGACCTAGTTTAATAAGACAAGAACTTATTCCTGTAGTAGAGGTCGGAGGAAGTTTTTGTTCTTGTTAAGTTAAGGCATTTCTCAGATGAATCACCCAGCCGGCTAACTATTTTTAATCAGTCGGCAGACCGTGAGCAAACAGGATCAACAGTCTTGTACAAATGATTGATGATGTCCCTATACACTCTCTGTACAATAATACCACTCTGTACCGTCGGTGGACAATGAAAAATGGCTTCGGATGATGCCATTAGTAAGTACCGATTAAATATAAGGAGTGGCCTTCGCTAGACAGCCCACGTCTCTTTGCCATATTGCCGAATTTATTAGAGATTTAGTACTGGTTATCTTAGCCTGATTTTCTGTCCCGGCACCCCACGGAATGCTATTTCCCACCTCCGGTTGGGAAACCCTTCTTTTTCCGATCATATTTGTTGGTTTAAACGGAAATAACCGCGGTTTTGTACGCCTAGAAAAGTAATTTGAAAATGATCGCATTGACGAGAAATCTGGAAACGTATTTAAACCATATGCCGTATATATATGGATCTGCCATGTTAAACAGCTGTTTGAAGTGCTTCTCCGATTGTAAATCGCCAAATTAAATCTGCACTCGGAGTTTTCTGAAGGGGCACTCCTTCTGAGTTTCACTTTTCCGCGTTAAGGTAAGCGTTCGCGGGCCGAGCGCCGGCGGATAATTTATTCCATTAAATTCTGGGAGGAAAATTCCCGGGCCCCTTCGGCCCGGGGAATATTCAACATTAAATATTCAGTCGCGCGAATCAAAAGAGCCGGTTCGACTCTTTCATCCGTTTCGCATCCGAAAACAGCCATTCCAAGGAGGAGCACTCGAGGGAAATGTAACGATTTCCATATATCGGTGGACAAGTCGGCATGAATTTTGACCCGCGACCGCGTACATGAGCAATCGAGTCGAGAAAAAGAAAAATTATCGCTAAATTTTGGCTCTAAGAAACTCACTAGAACAAGGACAAGAACGAATTGAATAAATTCATGTCAAAGACAATTAATTAGTCATAGTTCTGTGTATATAAAATTGGAGCACCTGAAGCCTTGGGGTATTTGATAAATACATTTCACACAATGTATGTATTGTCTATATACCGACGAGTATAAATTTTAACATCAAATCTCTTATTACCACTTCAAAAACGTCAGTGGCCTTTTGCATGTATCGTTTAATTCGAAAAAATATTCCTGTCCCCTGTGATTCGGTTTTAAACGAAACCGCTATATTCTAAAAGAATGACGTTTGTTTGATTGGGAAAATATCGTTCGTATGCAAATTTACGTTGATAAATTATTCACACGTACAGGGTTCTCTCGGCATCCTTATAACCGGGCCTTGTACAGGGCCTTTGAAAGGAAAGCCGGCGTTACACAAACCTCGTGTGCGATCGTCGGCTGTGTAATTATTGCCGGGGGGGGAGTCGGTTTGTCTCGGGGCGTGGAGAAAGTCGGCACCCATCGCCGGAACACAATATGAGATCACGGCATCGTGATATTGGGCCGGCGACCGATCGCCTTACGCGTCCCGGCCTTATAATATTATAAGACGGGGAGAAACTTTAGTGGGGCTGCGGTCTTCAAAAGTGGTGGAGAGAAAGCCGAAAGAAAGGGTTGACAGACAGGTTAGGCGAAAATTAATGGATTCAGAATTCCGGCCGCGTTCTAATGGTAGCGAAACATTTTCAATCCGAAATCAACATTCATATGGAAATTCTATTTTAATTCTTTATTATGGGACTGGCAACTAAGTCATTGCGGATTTCACGGATAGAACTACACTTGGTCATATCCGGTTTAGTTGTAAGAATATGTACATTCGGATGGTATCTGTTACTTCATCGGACTTGGAGATCATTCTATAATGGAGCGTCGATAATTGACTACTAGCGGTGGCCAACAATCCATTCTAGGAAATTAAATTTCCCTCTATGTTTAGCGCTCTCCTCGCTGCGGTTCGCAAATCTGATAAAAGACAGGAAGGTCGATCATTTCCAGGACCGGTTAACTAAAAGAAATATCATGATTGGACAATTACTCCTGGGTCGTTCATAAAGTTATTATATAAGCGGTGAAAATAGAACGCGGTATTTATTAGAGACAAGGGCTCGGATAGGCGCTTATTCATTATTTACCGAACTGGGGGGAGAGGGTTGCACAACACCTCCCTCCTCCCCCTCCTCCTCCCAACACGAGTTTTGAAGCCGGCGCGGCCGCCACTTAGCGATCGTAACTCAAAAATATTTCAATTATGCAAGCGCGCCGCCTCCCAGTGAAATGAGAGGGAGAGAGAGAGGGAGAGAGAGAGAGAGAGAGAGAGAGAGAGAGAGAGAGAGAGAGAGAGAGAGAGAGAGAGAGAGAGAGAGAGAGAGAAAACATTATTGAAAAGTCTCCCCCTCAGGCCGACACCCACGCCCAAACCGCGTATGCAAAGGAGGAGGCTTTCGCAATACCCGACCGATATGTATATAAAGCCAAGTTCGACACTGGTTGGAACGATGTATTATTGGCGATGTGACACTCGCCATATTTAAATCTCATAATATTTTGCTTTACCGAAGTGGAGGAGAGATTTGTTTGTCTAATTTAAATACACAATAGCTTTATTTAAATCAATTCAACAACTTCATTTAAAAATTAGATAATTAGAGTGTAATACATTCTATGAGTTGGGTGTGTCAACTCATTTTTACCGCGGGTCAATTTTCGCATTACGTGTGTAATTTAGAATATATAATTGTTATATTATTATTTTTATTTAAAAATTAAATATTCGATGTATTTATCAAAATAATTAATTACCTGTCAGTAATGTGATAATTGCTATTATTTTACTTTAACATTTGACGAGTCTGCACTGTACCATTAGTTTAACAACAATATTTAAAGTTAGATGATCTAAGTATAATGTATTCGGGGGATAAATAGTTTTCAGCTTTCTTTCTAGCTGAATATATTAGTCGGAGCGATAGGAAAACAGATTGTCCATGTGCAGCAATTGAATGTAAACGACTATTGCAGTTCTTTTTTTTTCGATCGATGCCAACAAACCGGCGTTAAAGCGTTATGCAAATCGGGAGGTGCGTTAGCGAGGGCGTGGGAAATTTCACCGTTGCACAACCTGTCGATGCAAAACTATAATTTGTGACTGCACTAATCAATAGTCTGGAAGGGGGAAATTAAAAGCGTTTCAGCCATCGCTAAACGTCCAGGTCGCTAAAAACACGCTTCGAACATAAATAGTATTCATCCTAATGATCACTTATGGTTTAATCCTTACTATTTATTCGTTCGAGAGTTACAATGCGTGAATCATGTTAACACCATTATGTTTTTGTAACATGTTCATAAAACGGTGGGTTCCGTTTTGTATCGTAGGTGAAATTAACCATTGGGAGTATTAAATATTTACGTAAATAGTTAAGAAGAAAACATGACATAATTGTGTATTTTGGTGTGAGTCGGAAACGGAGTAGTTCAGAAATTGGGTCAAATACATTGAGTCGGTAAATTTGGTTTATCCCCATTTCTGATTGGAAGCCTCCACCTCATTTCCTCGCATCAAAAGACTAATATTCTTAATTTTCGAGTTTACTTACTGTAAATTACAGTAAGCTGTAATTTATTCCGGGCCTCCCGCATCCCCTTCCGCGGGGGATCATCTTAAACCATTCAACCGACGAATACTAATGGACGAGGAAGCGCAATGGGCGCCGACTCTCTCTCTCTCTCTCTTCATTTCTGTTGATCCCATTTAAATAATTGAAGAAGCTATTCCCTTTATTTATTATTCAGCGGTGTTTAAGGGCGCCCGCGGTTTAGGGCCGGGGGCGCCAAATCCTCCCCGCCCCCTGCTACTAATACAGTACCGGTTTTCGAGACGGGAAGGGAAGTTAAAGATTAAATATTTAAACCCTTCTCTAGCCCCTGGAAAACTGGCATTCGAATTCGGCACTAATTAACTTTTATGGCCGAGTGTGAGAAAATTTATAAGGGAAGCCCTGGGTTTTTTTTTGTAAGAAGAAGATAAACTAGTTATTCATTTGAGACCGGGGAATAAAAATAGGTGAGAGTGTACGCGTGTGAGAAGCGTGGGAAAAACAAAGTAAAATGGAAAACAACATACTTGCGGTATGCATTTCCTCTGTGTGGAATCCTTCGCTGGCAAATTGGGCATTTAATAGTGAAATGTTGAGAATGTGCGCGATTAACGCCGAGAGAATGTTCCCACTTGTTCTGATGGTTGTGTAACCGTCCTAGGTACGTTTTAACTCAGAACATGTTCTAAGTCCCGATAAAAAGCGATAAGTATAGTTCAAATTTCGTATCGATTTAAAATAATACACGACTTTTATTTCGTTTAAATATAAATGAAAATTTAAAAAAGCACGTACTGCTAAAAAATCCCTATAGATAAATAAAAACATCGAAATTACATCAACATACTGTCTCCCATAAAAAGGAGTAGAACAAATAATAATATAAGGGTTATAAACATTATAGGGAATATGATAGTTTTATTAAATTTTCCAAAATATAGTGCAGTTTTGATTTGTTCAAAGATTGTTTTTTAATATAAATCTCCGTTTCAATAGGAAATTAGCTTTAAGGTTGACTTGTTTGCCATTTTAATGGTCTAAGATATATCATTTGTTGTACCCGTTTTGGCCAGGTTTAGAAAACAGAATTCCTTCAATCCAAATGTTTTCCCCCTCCGCCAACAAGGGCAGGTCCTGATTGGTAGTGAGTTACAGTAAAAGTGTTACTGTTAAAGTTAAAAGGGTAGTTGAACTCTAATAGGCGAAAGGGTTCCAGAATGGGGGGACTGATCCGCTTCAGTCCAACGGCCCGTGAAAAGACAATTTTATGGCCCGATTCCAAAACAGACCACTGAAAGTATCGGTTTTTGTAAACAGGAACAAGGAGTCTACAGTTCGGATTGTAGTGAACTAATTTCAAACACTAACAACGTTTTGTGAAAAACCGCAAACATAATGTTATAACACCGAACTGAATTGAAAAAAGTTAATTGCTCTTAAGCACTTTCGGGATGGGAATTACGGATTTAATTTTTGACAACGTATCATAAAAAGTATATGCTTTATTTTTAGAAACACTAATACATACATAAATAATACTAATATATGGAATTTATTTCTATTCCGTGTATTAATTTTATTTTATTATAGAAAACAGTGTATCGCGCGAAGAATAACGCCGCCCGCAGATGGAGGATTTTTCATTCAAATTAAAATACTGCAGCAATCTAACTCCGATATGTATTCACTTTATCTAGAAACATGCAGAATTTATAAATACAGAATTGCTTGTTGTAGTCGTGAATTACGTTTACGTGTTTAGTCTTTATTACTTTAAAATTGCAACATGAAAGTCTGAAAGTGTTCGGGATATTATTGTCCCCGTTGACGGCCTGATAACCGTTCGGGAATTGACCGGAATTATTTATTTTTATCCTATAATACCTCTGTTATTTATTGTATTCTCAATTCTCAAATGATTATTGAAGGTTTTCGGAAATGTACGGGTCTTCCTGTACGCACGTATCCAAGAGCAGGGAGGGATACGCCTCCCGATGGGACATCGGCAAGTCATCACAACCGGGTCCCACTAACTGCCGTTCGTAATGGCTAATGATCACACGGGATAATGCCGCCGCAAGTCTCTTGTTCATTTTTTTTCAGTGTGTACACGGGGCCAAGATTTCCAGTCAAGGGCAGCGCAATTAGGTCGTCTTATCTCTCTCAAAAACAGAACAATGTTTAAACGAGTGGGGTTGATTGTTCATTATTTATAATTATTTTGCTTGTAGAAAAAATTGTAATAACGATACATAAAAATAAAAATTAATATCTTTATATATCATTTGAATACATCTAGATTTTCTTTAATAAATATATTAATTGAGTATACTGCATTATACCCGGTTATAATAGTGGACTAAAAGTAAATGGTATGTTACCAATTCTGCCGATTAATGTATTTAGATAATTACCAAAAATAGTATGGAATAGAGGATATTAATATTAGTAATATCAGACATATTTTGCGTTCACAATGCGAAGACAGTAAACAACTACCACTTGGAACCTATCACTATTCTTCAATAACTTAAAGTTTTCCAATTGCTATTCCGAAAGTATCCTCCGAACTCAGGAGTTCGCAAGCCCGTGCAGCGTGCACACAAAGCCCGGTTCGTGTACGGTGATGAACTTCGAAGTATAGTTCACTGGAGCAACCCCATACACGGGAACTCCCTCCGGGGGGTATACGGCGATGAACGATTCATTGTGTGGATGAAATTCATCCCCGGCGCGCGCACACGGGCGCGTATACAGGAACAACATTTCAATTCAACCCCCCACCACCGCAGATGTGCGTCCGTGCGTGTCTCTTTATGACGTCATATAAGACCGAATAGCGGCGTTGCCATGTTTCCGGAGTTGTCGGTGGAATATCCGTGGAATATCTTCATTGGATCTCCCTCGAATTGGTCGATTGTCTTAACCCTTAGGCGTGCCTGGTACGAGGGGAACCATACATATGCTTCAAGACAGGATATTAAAAAGATTGTTGAATAAAGTATACATCAGACCACCATGTAACTTATATATACTTAATTTTATAGTTTGCTCCTATATATAAATAAATAAAATAGATAAGCTTGTCACATTGATATATTTTTAAATACATTTTAATGTTGAATTGCGCGAAAACATCATTTCTTGAATTCATAATTATAACTTATTCTCTCCTACAATAACGTATATATCACATACACACATTTTTACTACATCTTAACATTTAATTGTCATCAGTCAGTCATATTTAACATCGTAAATTTTGCTGTATCGGCTATAAACGAACTTCTTCGTATTTTATACCAATTTTATATTCGTACTATGAAATTGTATTATTTAAAATGCTAAATGAGCGTTCCAAGGGATCGTTTAAAAATAGAGCCGTAAAAAAATAAGAAATGGGAGGAGGGTCTATTTGGACAATTGTTCTGAAATATTTCCCAGGGGGGGGATACCGACCCACTCGGTGGAGGACTTTCTTTTAATTTTTGAAAGAATCCCCCAGTGTTCAATCTCTGAACTTTATCCCGTTCACTGTAGCCTGAGAACTGAAAACGAACGCAGTTTTTCCGGTAATTTTATATACTTCATCCGTGTATTTCTGAATAATGTATCCGTATTAAATAAAAATAGTTTCTGTTATAGAGTAAGTTCAAGAACTCTGTTTTGAGCGATAATATTTGATATTGGGAATGATAATTTTCAAGGAATCGGTAAGTTTTCATGTAATGGGGACAAATAATAAAACAGAGTGCCATTTTAGTGTTCTTACGAGAGTATTTTTGTTTGATTAAATAAATCCCATTAGTTATTCAATTATTTAATCAGTGAATATCAGTTATTAGCAATTGACAACCGAGTAATTTAATGAGAATTTTAATTAAGTTTTACAACTTCCAAGTAATTTGACGGAATAATACCGGCGGTCGAGTTAGTCCCGATCCAGCTTGAACTTATAAATTTGAACTAATAAAATATTCGAGCGAAGGTATTTTAGATGAGAGTTGTTGAGCTCTTTAATTAAACTTCAAAACCACAAACAGTTAGGACTCTGGGGTTTGGAAATGGACATTTTGGCGAACCCCCGAACTTTTCATTCCCATCTTTTCTGCATTTAATTTTAAACTAGATTGGAGAATAGGCCAGTCGGTAGTTATCAAAACTGGATAAAAATAATGCGGAAAAGAGTGGTTCCCATTTCGCGGGACGTTTATTTTATACGATCGTTATCAGGTTTCATTTCAATTTCTCGTATATTTTAATTTTGTTCCATGCTTTTTCGAAAAATATTCTTTCTTGATAAGGAAAGAATTATAATAGTATCATAGAAACAACACAGACAACACTGCGTCGGTGCAATATCCTTGACAAAGAATTTTTAATTTGTACCCCTGTTCAGCTTTTCACGGCAATAAATACAGCACGCAAATTAAGGATTCTGAATGGGTCGAAAGAAAAAGGAAGTATAAACCGGGCAAAAGGCCCGCGTAAATGCGACGACATAAACAGTTTATTTTAATCTCGCAATAAAGAAAAATGAAACTAGTAGAGACGCAATTTAAAATATAAAAACTGCCCATTATAATACAGATCGTGCTATCGACTAACGGCCATCATTTATCTAGAAGCCAATTGGATTAGAGTCCAATTTTATGCATATCTTTGTGGCTCATGAATTAAACAGTTTCTTTTATATACTGGCGTTAAGTAATTATTTTAATTGCGCCCCTAATGGCGGTGATTAATGAATTAAACCCTGGTTTTCTGTTGCAGGTAAGCGTCCAGACGCTGGCAATGGGATTTTTCATCTTGGGACCGTGAGTTTGCACTCGAATATTAAACTAGTCATTACCTTCCGCTTCTTTATCTTATACTCTTTTCCTCCTCTTTTTAACTTCGCCGGTTATTATTTTTGCTCATTTATTCGATATTAATACCTCTTCATTTCTTATTGCTGCCCTTTATTTTCTTTTCAACGTTAACTATAAGTTAGTTAGGAATGTCAGTGTCAAATATTGCTGGTATGCTATCAAACAATTGCCTGTTATCTGTGATTAGATCTCGGAATACGTTTCTGAGTTTTGCGATATAAAAATAACTCCATAGAAGTTAACCATTAACCTTTTGAGAATAGGTATTGTATAATAGCTGTAATATACAATTCCCTATATTTTCCCAGTGCTCTTATCCTGCCGTTGACTGCCTTAGTGAAATATATATATATATATATATATATATATATATATATATATATTGGATTTAATGGAACATTAGGTAGAACATTAATATTTCGCAAACGGTGAATGCCCATCGCCAAAATCGCATAAGCAGTCCTTTGCACTATATGAGCGAAGAAAAATAATGTTCGCATGCGGACCGACAATTAGCGATGTTTAACTTTGATAGCGAAACAATTCGAAAAGTTCAGGCCGGAGGAACTGGAATAAGTTTTTTTTTTCATTAAATTAAAATTGCTTCCATTACTAAAAACAGACCCGAGATAATCGCCTCTTAATGTGGTATTATTCTTAAGCGAGGCGAATAATCGTTCTCCGGATTATTTCAGTTGATCTCTACACTGTAAGGGAATGGCGGGGGGCCGCAATTTAAACGGCGAGATTAATTATATTTGTTAATTACCACAGCTCGATCTTAATACAGGTGAATTGTTTTACATTCGGACAGAAATCCCAAGTGGGATTTGCATAATGTACAATATTAATAACAGACCGCATTACAACTCTGGTTATTTGTTTGCCCCCCAAAGATCGGACGAGTTATAACCCCAAATGGTATCTATAATTTCAGGTTTCGTTCATTGTGTTTAACGTTAAAGCATTAGTATGAACTATTGTCCAAAAATCACCGAAATATTATACCATATATTTTTTCTGTTTCTGTAAACTACCCGAAGGGGAAATTAAATTTGCTGGAATTTGGGTAGCCCATTATTTCAATATCACTAGTACAGAAACAATATATTTATTTCACATATGAAATGAATTCGTGACTTGGAAATATCGACAACGAACTAATTCATCCCCTATATTATAATAGCCGTGTCCCTTAGTGACTGTTAATTGATTAACAACTTTTCAAGTATCTCGGAAAATAAAAATTTGCAATTTCCAGCTCTCTTATAAATCTTACTCATAATTTTATTAACCTTTCCACTTATATACACTTCCCATGTTGTTTGTCACTGCTATACGGGGGGGAACGACTGTATATTTATATATATTATAATGATTTAAACCCAGCACCCAGGCGTTTTTATAAACAACTCCAATGCTCTTAAACACTCTTTCTCTTTACCTTCTTAGCATATATATCATTGGTTATACCTTGGACATAATAAATTTGTGGGACACGCCCTATTATGGCGGGTTGCACTCTAGGCAGATGAGACCGAGAGAGAGAGAGACAGAGAGGATCCCTGAAGTGGTACTGCCGGGGGTCGGTGTCTTATACACCGTTGCAGAGCCCTTCACAGCAAACACAGGCTACGGGCTATACCCCAGGGTTGGGGGTGGATGAGGAGGGCTGGTTGTTGGGAAGCTTCATTTGCTATTCGACGGGCGAGCAACGCTCACGCACACTCAGAGACGAAGCCACAAAGGCCCAGAGAGAGAGAGAGAGAGAGAGAGAGAGAGACAGACAGTGACGCTAACCCAGTAGTTGTGCCTAGACCCCCTCTACCTGTAACTCCGTCTGATCCCACAGTGCAGGATAGAGGGCTCCTACCAGCCACTACATTCCCTTTAATTAGGATAAATCCGATTTGCGACCCCGGCCTTTATTAAGTTTGACTGGCATTGCAGGCACAATTGAAAACGAAGTCCGCCTTCCCTCTTTAGCTCTAATTTTTGCCTAGAGTAATCGAGTATAGTGTAAAACCAAATTTCCGTTCTAGAACGTATGAAATAATTATTCCATTTTACGGTTCGTTACTGTGTTCCGCTACCAGGAAAAAATTACAGCTGTAAAACACCATGCCAAGATGGCTCAATCTTACGCTGGAGTGGTAAAATCACTCCAGTGATGTTACAATGTGCTATGTATCACAAAGCATATTATATTTTTTTAAATATTATTTATTGATTCTGGATTCAGTACCATAAGCTGGATGATTGAAACTAACTTTTAATTAACATTTCGCGTTAGTGGAGTGGTGAATTTATTATGAATTGCTACACATTTTATGTAAATTTGTATGTCTTAATAGTTTAAGTCACTATGATTCTTGTGAGCTTCGGTTTTCCCACCGTTTTCCAATTCTCCCGATCTTCAGTAGATTTTCGTCAGGTGATCATTCCCTTAAACATTTTCTTTCAGGTATAATGTGTAACTATTTTCTTAATTTTCTAATCGATTTCCAGAACACATAACGCATTGTGATCGGTCATCAATTCGGTTAGCTCTCATCGGTCCAATCCCGTGCGAGGTACTTTATGCCTGGTTATACATAAAATGGGACGGTTTTCCGGAATCACTTATCCGAATTCTGTACACCGTTTTCTGAAATCCCCTAGTCCGGGGAATCGTTAGTGCAAAATGGATTGGTTAGCCCCCGAAATCCAACTGTGGTAAGGGGGGCGGTGGGTGGGTCCCTTTGAAGTGGTACCGCTTCGTATCCCTCTCCTCCTCCCCTTTCGGCTTTTGACTAATGGCTTCCATCGATTGGGCCCTCCCCAATGCTCTCCCTCCTGCCCTACCTTCCTTACAGATTATATATTGGATCTGAGAAGTCGACGATTGCTCGCTTGTGCTTAGCCGAAGTATTAATTGCCGGGTAGTGAGGGGGAGGGGGAGTCGCCCGGTTAGATGGGATCGTGGCTTCTTCCCCCGGTAGAACCAATACAGATATTGATACATCCCGCCTACAATGCATGCAGAATAAAGCGATACATTTATCATCCCAATAGCGCATATCAAAATAATATATTCTGTAGACAATAAAAAAATGTACCAACTTAAATACAATAACAACCCCATTTAAATCTCTCCTCACTCAGTACACATTTATTTCAGAATTCGAAGAAGTTTTATATAAAAGTTATTTTCCTTTTATTACATCATTATTGAGTTCCCCATTTCACTGGAGTACAATCGACGCTCGCTACACAAATTTTCTCGAACAATTATTGGAGTAATAATTGCTGGGAATAAAATTTAGTGGAATTTTTGTAGCCAGTAATATTGGTTCATTTGAAATTGATACAATTCTTTCATTCGAATGAGGTTCCGTTACTCGGCCAGCTGATTTGAAATAACGATAATTGAACCATAAATAATAGAGCCTATTATAATTGATGCAAAAATAAGCGGGGGAGGACAAAGGTCTTACTTCTGACAGCGTTCAATACGAAGCATTTTTTGTAGACCCCGTTTCAGATTTAGACATTGTAACGTTGCGAAAATTCAATGTTGATCTACACGGTGGGCGGACAGTAAATAAGATGTCGAGAGATAAAAGGTTGAAATATCCCCCCCGGACCAGTCTATATAAAAACCGCTGTAAATTCGTGAGAAGGCGTCCAGCAATAAAGCCCCCAGTATACGGCCAACCGGGCGTTACAGTTTTGAACCGCCGAAGGTAAATTGAACCGCTGTATATAGACAAGGTTTTTAAGACTTTTAAGGGTTTTTAAGGGCCCGACCGGGCAAGAAACGAGCCCACACTTCACAATATTCATCCTAAACTTGAAATCACAGAGTGTCAGTTTCCATGTTTTAAATTAAGTACTATTTAAAAGATTTCGTCCTAGTTTCTTCCTTTGATATTTTCAAAATTTGATATGTGACCATCACTAATATTGTCTAGAATTCCTCGATAGTATATTGTCTGTAATACTATCAAAGAGGCATCATTTCAGCTATTTATTTAAAGTAAAAAGAGAAGAATTTATTGCTAGAAGAAATAATCGGTGCTGAATAAAGTGTTATTCTTTATATTATTATTCAAAAATGTTTCGCATAATATAAAATATATTTTCGGAGGCTGAAAAAAAAAACGACAGAATCTAAATGAATCGATGTTTATTTATTGCTGATTAGCATTATTAGGGTTTTCTACATCTGCATAATTTAGATGTAATTACTGTCTCCGAAAAATAATTGAATCCCATTTCTAAGAAACCGTTCGTCGATTATGGGAAGGGGAAAAAAGGACGAAATTTTTCCCAGGGAAAAATTGTACCGCGAATTTTCGTAAGATGATTGGATGACAAAATTAAATTTCATTCTGCATTATAGTGTCATTAATTGAGCGGTATCGAAAGAAGCGTTTAGTGTACGCTGTTTCTTCTTCGATGTGTGTATGTGAGAGTGTTTGTGTATGTGTGTGTGTGTGTGTGTGTATATATATATATATATATATATATATATATATATATATATTTGATGCGCGTGTGTGTGTGTTGCCTCCCCCACCTCCGAAACCAGTTCTACCGGTCAAAAAACCTTCCGGACACAACAGCCTCACAATTATGCAAATCTTACTGGTTTCTCGATTCCACTTTTCTTATGCTTCGTTTTTTCTTAGCCCGGCTACGATTTGTTTTTTGTAGCCTTCCTCTTTTTCTTCTCGTTTCTTTCATTCCTTTTTTTCTTTTCGTCAAATTGATATCTTCCTTCTCCGTCCGATTAGCGGCGACCGCTCTTGTTCTGTTTCCTCCGGCACCTTCCCTAACACACGAACAACTGGGTGATTCATCCCGTACTCTCGTTCTGGGGTTCGCGTGTTTTTACAAGTGTTCCATATGCTTATATGTTTATTTGCTACACTTTCAGGTATATTTTCGTACCCTAATACCAGCAGTCTACAATACAAAATGAAAGTGAATTTTTTTTATTTATTTGTACAGTACAAATAATAATTTTCTATATCGTTAGTCTCGGGACTGTTAATTTGAAATTTTTTGTCTATATTTCACACACCAATTAAGTTTTTGCTAAATTGAATATGAACTATCTGTTCGTAAGGATAAATTCCGCTAGCCCTGAAAGCGCAATAAGCAAGAACTGCTTATTTAAATAATAGCCGAGGAAAATAGCGGGGCAAGACCAGGAATACGATATAATAGGGATAGTGGGAGAGCGGGTGACGAAGCGAAAACTTGTATGAAAAGGAAGCGGGACGAACGAGAGGGAACACCAAAAGAAGAAAGTAGAAGAAAGTACGCTCAGAATTTCCTCTCCCCTTTTTATACTTTTACCTTAAGTTCATGGTTCGTCGAGTTAGCTTTTGTAACCATTTTCGGCTGTTACGGTTTTTCGTGAATCTTCTACGACCAAAATAACTCCAAAGAATCGCAGTCAATTTCATTTTTTTTTCATGCGGTCACATTTGTTCAATTTTTAAACAATTAAATTCTGTTTAAAACTGCACTACCCAACCTTCCAAAGGTTGTGGCTCATTCTAATAGACACAAATTAGATAGACGTGTTAGATAAATTTTAGACCCTGAGTATACCACTGACGGAATTCTACTGAACAAAGGTAAAAACTCGAAACCGGGATTTTTGGTAAATGAGGTGAGTGGAGCTTTGTAAGGGATTAGAAAACATATAATAATATTCCAAATATAAGTCGAACTGAAATTGTTAAATGTTGTGTCAAATTGAGACGGAAGAATGGACTCGTACGTAAGTGTCCATTTAACTGCAGGAGAAAGCTTTTTTTCCTCCCCAAAAAACCATCGCATTCCGACTGCATCGACCGCATGTTGATCCGGCCGTAACCGTTTTTTTGGCAAGCGTAGGGGGAAAATAGGACAAAAGGTTTCAGAAGTGTTAAGTGTTAAAACGCGTCGTTAAAATCCCCCGAAACCCCTCCAGCCAACGACCGGTAATTCGCGGCGAACAATAAAACAGGCTGGTGTGGGGCGCTAAGTGCTGCACACGGGGCCATTAGAAAAAAATCTTTTTTCCTTTCTTTCTTTCTTTCTTTGGTTTCTTTCTCCTTCTGGCCCGGCCCGCTCACACACACTTCGTGAGCTTCAGTTACTCCCATTCTCCCCGGTGCCGGCGGTGGACCCTCGCCCAATTAAGAAGCGAACGGAAGAGTAGCAGGGTGGGAAGAAACTCGATAAAAATAAGAAAAGAGAAGGCGTAAAGAGGGGACTAATAACCTCGGGGTTGTTGCCGGCAGCCTCGTTCCGTTGGAGTTACCACGACTCACGCTACGGCTCCGTAATTGGTGGGCGGAGAGAGGGGGGAAGGACCACGGTTTTTATTACACCTCACTGGGATTCCTCTCATACCTCGTGTACAATTGGTATTGGGAAACGTCGGCGGCCTTAAGACAAATCTAAGGTAGATAGCAGAGCTGTTATACTCTCTATAGTTGTGTAGTGCACTTGATTTCGGCTTTAAGTTTTACGCGATTTACATCCCGCGTAGGTCTCCGTAGTGTTGTTTCCTTCTGCGAGGTATCTCACAAGGTCGATGGACGAGGAACGCCACCTCGTGGTTTCCCCTAACAAAGATTTACAACAGATTCTCCCTTGAAAACCTGAACACATTTTAGTTATTAAATACCCTTTCTGATATTAGCATTAGATTATTATTCGGTTTTTAATTTAATTTGGTTGTCATTTTTACTTTACTTACATTTTATAATTATTATACCGCAGCGTGGTGGAACATGCTGCTGAAATAATTCAGAGAGAAGATATCCTGGGATATTAGGTTTTAGTCCTGAAATATCCTTTATATTAGTGTTAGATTACTGTTCGACGTTTTTAGTGCACCCAATGCCACATACGAACTCCCAGCGTTTGTACGACCGGTTGTAGGAGTAGTACTACTTCTGTCTGTATACGACTGAATATTTCCTTCGGTTCCGAATCTCCCGTTGATATCCTGGCTCCGGTTCGGCGGAAAATTCTTGGCGAAAATCGTCGGGGCAGAAGTGCCGGGAGCGTGTGTGTGCATGTGCAGAGCGGAAGTGGGGGCAGCGGCGGTCAGTTCCGCTACAGTTAGTTAATGCGTGCCCCCGTCGAGAAGACGGCCTGCCCTCGCGTGCAACCGCTCCCCCTTACTTAGGAATTCGGCCGTTAGAATACGCGTTAAATGCCGCAATTCAGAATATTGAATATATTTCTCGAACTGTACAATTTTATGGTTCCCTTAGTCCACTGGACCGGTTTTTAAAGAACCTTATGCCCTCATACATCCAGTTGCATGGTTTAAATTAAAATTATTTCTGAAATAATTTATTTACTCTCCGTCGGGGGCATCATTTTGGCGACGTATACATTCGTCATTAGAATTTAATCAGTATAACGACACCACAAAATCGTTTCATGGGACGATTACTATAAGGAAATAGTACGATACAAAAACTTTTTTTTACTTTTTTCTACAGTCTTATTACAACCAATTACATAAATTAGGTCTGTACAGATTTAAGCGGGCGTAATAACAAAGGCACTTGTGCAGCATTCAAAGTAACTGAATAGGGACAACGTGCTCCGTAGGGCGGTATTTTCTCGTATACGTTTATTTTTTTTTAAATTCGTCTACAAAAATTGATTAGAGCCGGCTGACAGCAAGGGAATTTCAAATGAGACAATAATAACATTGGAGACAAATGACGGACGAAGGGCAGAGAATTTCGTGAAGCCGCATTTCGCGAACGTTGACCATAAGTTAAGGAACCTGCGTTTATATCCAACCCGCGTATATTTCAGGCCCGGCTGGGATTTGCGGGGAAAGCCGGAACCAACGATAAATAAGACCGCGGTCTTTCGGTTCCTTGTAAAAACACCGCCGGAAAAGAAATTTTCATCCCTTTCCACCTATAAAATTTCCTCCGCGGCGGAGATCGAATTCTTCTCGGAAATACAATTTTTCCTTAGCATTCGGACGATGCGAAATGCTGACCGGCATAAACCCAAAGAGGCTCTCTGGGGAGTTCTCGGTCGTATATTGTTTCCTTCAGTATTTATAGCTTGCCGATATCAGGCGAAGTATCGCTTCTCTTCGGAGGTTATATTTATAAATATGATAGTATTCTACGTTTATTTCTTTTTACTTGGCGATAATCAATCTATAAAAAACAGCGTTTTTTAAAAATAATATTAGTAAGAATAATGCTAGCATATTCATTGCCATATTCACTGGAGGGCGTCTCTCACGAAAATTATCATTTATTTCATAAGGGCGACTTTCCTCTTTTCCGTACCCGGCGTTGTCCTGTTATAAAGCGACTTTCTAACAAGCCTGAGGACATCGATGACTGTTACAAGAAACGTGAAAGTGCGACGCAACCGCACCTGGAATATCGGCTTCCGCGAATCAATCCGAAAGCTATTTTACGATGAAAACTGTAATTTGAGAGTATACTTATGTATCGCACTAGAGTCCAGGGTGAAAATGTGCACATAAGGAATGAATAATGAAACCTAACGAAGAGTTCGCATATTATCTCGATAACTTGGACCTCGAAAGAAATTCGGGCTTACCAATTTAATAGATAACTCCAGGGTATCTACTTAATGTTACTTTCTACTATAATTTCTTGATATGGTAAGCATATAAATAGAACTACTACCAACCAAAATAATATTTGGCCGAATGGTACACCACAAACCTGTCTTTGCAAGTGAGCTAGTCGCTAGCAAGCTCTCAGAAAAAAGTTTACGATCTCAACAAATAGTAATCAGATTATGTTCATTATATCATTTATTTTGAATTAGAAATTAAACTTACAAGCGAAAGTTTTAACACCGCTTATGTTGTAACAAAGGCTCGATGAACAAACTGCTTACACAAAAAGACTGAAAGGAGGAATGGAAAGCCAGACGGAGGATTAACGAAAAAATATAACAGAGAAAAGGAGAAAGAAATAAAAGGGAATTCAGAGCCGTATTCTGATAGACGATTGCCGAGTGTAATTGCACCGCCTTATAAGTGGCGGAACGCATTTCCGACACGTTAACGGAGCCGCTAACAAGCGAGCGCCTTCGCACAGGAATCATAGTCATCGCATCAAGCGCCATTGGTTTCACTCCGATCAGTTTTTTTCTCTCCAATAAGCATAATTCAGTAGTCATTTCAGAATTCAGGCCTCGTATTCGAGCTGAGCCCGAAGTCAGAATATCCTGGAGCAAATAATACGAAACAGCCAGCAGAAATCAACCATATGTGATCGGTGGTAGAAAACCTTATTTTTGTGCTCGTGAGAATTATTGTAACCTAGTTCGCCCTGATAATTAAAAGTAGAAATATTACTGCTGCTTAGAATAATATTAACGAATGAAAGTTATACGTTATGTGTTTCGTAGTGTTCCCGATATTCTCCAGACGGGTCTCCTGTGGCTGGTTTGATCTTTTTCTAGATCGTTTTCGGCTGCTCGCCATCTTCAGTAGTCCTTCATGTTAGTAGGGGGGTGTGAAGCATTGTGTCTGCACGGTCACTACACTTTTACTACTTCTATTTGTAACATTAAATTTCAGTAAGACAGATATCTACTTTAATTTGGCCGTTAAATTCAAATGTTTTTTATGCTCTCGCTTATTCGAATGTCGGCTCTTCGCCTCAACATCGATTGCGTATAACGTTTTACGAAACCCCCGCCCCATTCAACTATTCATCAATTCTCTAATAGGTAGTAAACAATTTTGCCGACAGAAATAAGAACTTTTCGAATCCAGATGTTTCAATTTCTCTTCAGTAGATTCATTCGAACCGGTACAAAATTGAGATTAATACACGCATGTCGGCGAACGATAGGCCCGAGCGATAGATGAAGCCCCACATCCAAGAAACCATTGGATGTTAACTAAATAACTAGAGAGCGGACTTAATTGAGAAGCCTATTATGCCTGTCGGTTACTTTTTGCTTTGCCTTCTCCCCCGCTCCGCTACTTCTTTTCCCCCAGTTGTGTCGATTTGGCTTGGGCTCGAGTGTACCGTTAACTTGAGCGCGAGTTACCGTGCGCTCCAATACCGTTAGATTTGTGGAATACCCCACCTTTTCCTCCCCGTTTCAGTCATCTCGTTTGTGTCCTTTTTTTATCGTTTAGTATCCCGTCGCTTTTATTATCATATTTTCCTTTCGCGTCTCGTTTTTTTTTGTAATCTTTTTATTGTCTGGCCGTATTTTATCTCCCGCGGACGTTCGTTCACCCGAACGCCCGGCAGGAATGAAACGCGGTGATTCAACTTAGTTGTGGACAACACTTCCCGACGTGTGTTATTTACCTCTGAAAATTTCTGCAAGCTCATTTTCAATTACTGCGATTGTTTACGCGCCAGTATCGGTTCGTTAACAGTTTATAGCAGCCGGACGAATAAATGAAACGTAAAAATATGTCGTTTTTCCAAGCATGACAACAAATTTTTTTTAGGGAGGAATCATTAAAAACAATCTCTTCCGTATCTAGCGGAACATGCATCATTTATTCAACCTGTTTTTTATTATACCTAACACAGAAGTCAAATGACAATTCTGAGTTGCACAATATTCAGATTCCAATCGTAATTTTAAGTTCCATAATGCGAGTTTATTTTACTGATTATGAGTGTGAAAAACGTTCAAAGTTTTATACATAGCCGACAGAGATTCCTAATTAGACCAAACTGGTTAAGTGCGATATTGCAATTGCTACAGTGTTCTGTTAATGTAATTTTAATTTCAGTAACATATGTTCGGAGCATAAATTATTATTTACGACTCTAATGCGCAAGCGTAGCCGTTAGTTTAATAGTCCAAAATTGAAACGATTAATTTTTTCCCTTTTGCTCTTGCAGGTAAGCAACCGGTTCCCGATTGAACACCCGGCCCGGGGAAAACGAACGCGGTAAGTCGTTTGGACAAATTCGACGTTTAATTGAAGACAGGAGCTAATTTAGCATTAGCTCCTGTCGGCGAGCTTGAGTTATATAAGGAGGAAGTGCTTTGAACGTGGGAAAGGAATAGAAAGTACGATTAAGTTTTTAAGAATTGAGTAGATACTTCGTATTTTATCCCCCTCGGCAAGTTTAAGTCCTGGGTTTTAACTCAATTAGCTAATATCCGAAAGACATAGACTTGATTGCTAAGATCAGATCTATATCGAACTTTTGTACTCTGTACTTTCGTAACAATTTCTTAATTTTTCCCAATTCCAATTTCACTAATTTACATTATCTGTAGACCTGTCATGGTTATACTGATAACCGAAGTGCGTTGCTGGATCCGGCTTTGTTAAGTCCACAGAATAGATGGCGATAAGCCGTCGTTTGAACATTCAAATGAAATTGGTTGATGCACGTCAGTTACAACGAAAATTGAATAGGGATATCACTAATTTCGCTACTCCATATCTATACTACAAGATTAATTGTAGCCTACCCAAATTTATGGATTGATTAAATTATTAATTTTCATCGTATCGGCTGTGTACATCGATAGTATATTAAATGGGTTCAAATTTTACGCCGATCGCGTTATTTCAACGATCGAGATCTCGTCCGAATTTCGCCAGTTCGTCAATTCCGGTCCGAAAGTTCGAAAAAACTGGAAACGTTAACACGTGTTGTGTTGCCGTTGGGACGGCCGAATCGAAAAGTGATAATGAAGAAAAAAGGAATGGTAGGAGTGGAACGGGAAAGGGGGAGAAGACGGAGCCAGGAGAAACATGCGCGAATCTCATCAGAAGTTGAGGCCGGGTTCATTATACCCCCGGTTCCGGAGAACCGGTTCCACGGCTGAACCGTTATTATTTCCTTATAAATAAACCGGCTTTTGTCAAGTTCCTATCTCGCGTTTTACACTTTTTGGGACGAGAATCGCCTTACCCTCCCCCCCCTCGCCCAAAATGCCGATTCGCGATTCGGTGAGAATTCATGATCGGATTCAACCCGCGTTGAATCCATAAATTGCGACGAATTACAGAAATCTAGGTCTAATCATTGACAAAATAATCAGGACTAGAGTGAAAATCCCGCGATTGATACACTTTATGAATCTAACTAAATTATATTTAGTTATGCGGTTTCCTATATTCGTTCAAAAATTAATATAACAATTCCCAAATTAGGTTAACCAAGTAGTTGGTTGTTAAGATACCGGGTGGTTCCTATGAATAATAGCCGGAATTCTTTTGTAAAACAGATATTTATAGTGTTTTATTATTGTATGTATACTTCGATGAAGGTCCTCAATTATTATGAGAGTTGTGTTGAAATACCACAGTACGTAGGTTTGATAGTAATCTGATATAAAACCATTTGTCATAGCGATTTCCAATTAAGTTTGTAACTACACAATTCAGTTACATTTAATGCGCAAGGCATTTTCCGAAAACGAGTATTATCACTGGACATACATACTGCCCGTTTTCTCAAGTGTGGGTTCCGAAGCGATTTCTGTGCTTGGCAGCAGTGCACAATCGGAGTTTTACAATTTCCCGATTGTAGCGTCCAAAAACCTTTTCTTTATTCGTGAATTCGGTTTCGGAGCTTGGATTTCGATCGTCTTTTTTCGGCCGCCGGCATGAAATGGCCCGTCCAAAATTCGAATTAGAATATGAATAAGCGGTTGCATATTGGGGACCCCGACCGGAGAATATCCATAAATAACGGTTGCGTTTCCTTGAATTATTTATGCCGAAAATTTAAATTTTATCCATCCAGATTTTTTTTTGTTATTTAAATGAGGGCCGTCCCCCCTCCTCCGTACCCGCCTTTAAGAGCGAAAGCGTTCACCTGCAGAGTTTTGATGCGTTTTAATTTTTTTTTTCCCCCGAGGAGGGGAGGCGCTGTTCGGCGTTTTATCGGGCCATCGACCTCATCCTTGGAGCGTATGTGATCCTGAAAGCGTGGATTTCAAAATCGGATGGTCCGTATTCCGTGGACTTTACTTTGCGAGTTACTTGCGAGTTAGACTGATATAGGAGCTGCTCGCTCCGAATCAGAAAGCAATTAGCGCACTTGCCTGAAAAAAAATACGGAGAAAAAAAAACGGATGGAGCAGTCAATCCAGAAATAACCAGATATCTTAACCAGAAATTTCTCATATGCGCATATGTGGGACATATCCAATGAAGAATCCTGTGCAGAAGAAAATTCCTTAAGTATTAGTATTATTCGTATAAAGTATAATGCCTGGGATAACGCCAAGTGGCGTTGAATTTGCTAATATAATTCATTTATTTACATGATAACGTACGCATAGAAACTAAAACAGTTCCGTACATTTATTATTTGGCAAAATCAGAAGGACTGAGCTTCCAGAAGGGGAATTGTATTGGAAGGGAAATACAATTAATGAGAGAAAGTAAGAGGTTTATCCTATATAGATATAGAGGTATAGATTTGTATCCAGACTGGCAAGCTTCAATAAAATACAGTTTTTTTATTTTGTTGAACTGAATCATTAATATTGGTATTTATATAATTGACGGTTTTTAATCCAAACTGGGCAAAGTTAAGTGGTCGAATTACGTAGTTGATGTAGGTGTTTTCTCAAGTCTTTACCCGGTTTAGGCGTTTAAATTTTCAGTTTAATTTCAACAGTAGGGCGTAATATGATATTAATAAACAAGTTTAATGGGGGATACGAAGGGGTTGTTAGCAGCTCTTTCACGTCGTAATATAGCGTTCATGAAGACGAACATATTTTTTCTTTACAGTTAACGAAACGATATTTTTGCGAAATTACTGGCGCACGAATAAATGTTATTATTTTGATAATAACAAAAAAAAATCACGAAGTTATACTAATAAAATATGAAATTAGTGTGTGACGAATGCACTATAATTCAAAGAATGGTCGTTTACTTAAATGGAAAGAAATAGTTTGTTGAAATAACCGTGAAAGTAATTTTACATTTAGGTCAGGTCGTCAAGTTCTATTAGCGGTATATTGTCATTTGGTATGATTGCGTACAATCCGAATGGGATAAAAAAGAACGACCGAAAGGCGGAAGCGTCGAATATGTCTTTAGCCGAGATGACTAGCCGGCACGACAGTCCATTAAAATCCTTTCCGAGATGAAGCGATGCTTTTATGTAACGATGCAGATACCCGGAGCGGGCTTATGGCCGCCATCAATCCAGGGGAAGATCCGTCACCTCCACAACAGCGGAGTAATACACCGGCAGGATGGACGCTGGAATTGGCAGCAATTATACTGAAGATTCTTTCGACTGTATAATTCTTTGCAATTCGTACAAATTGATTAATGTAAAGTTGAATTCTAAATCTGAGGACTTTTATTTGAGTGTGCAATTAGGCTTTAGCTTTTATGCGGCGTGACTGACTTTTAATTGGGACCCAACTTTGGAAGTATATTATTAGGATGGTGAAAAAGTAATCCTTCTTTTGTTTGATAGAAGGACTTATTAGCGATGGAATTACTTTTTGATTTAAAACTATTTAGTGGTCGATTTTTAGTTCCTGGGCGATTCTAGGGCAGCTCTTCTGTCAGTCTACTTTAACCGTTTCCATGATTTTATCGACATTTTCAACGATAGGCCTTCCAGTGCCTGGTGCTTCTTTCGCATCAAAATTACCTCCAACGCAATAGACGAAACCAAAATTGGGCTTCATCGGCTGATACAGTATCGGGACCGTAAACACTATTTGCAATTTCAGCCGCCTTTTTTGAGTCTGTAATATATACATGAAAAACCTTAATTGGATACGTAATTTTTATTTAAACGGAAGCTGTAGTGCTATAGAACACAACACTCGAACTACAAATTCGACGGCGCCAAATTGAACATATATACATCGTTCGGTGATCTGCTTCCCCCGCGAGGGCTCAATCAAAGAGGGGGACTTAATGATCTAATTTTAGTAATCTAATGATAATATAATTGGCACGGCCGATTTGATATTGTATATACGCTTTAATTGATGTATAACGAGGGATCCGTATTCAATTAGTAATGGAATGGAGGGTTGGCCAAATCAGTGCCGAAGTAAGCTCCGAGTAAAGCAGTGTATTCAACATTATAGGTAGCAAAAGAATATTAATAATATTTTATTAAAAGCTATTGAGACGTTATGCGGAAAATCGTATAACAATTGATTCACCAAGCTTTGAAATAAAAATTCAATAATTGCTACTTGTAGGGCTACAGCGACTACGCTGAACACAGGTACAAAGACTGGGTTTGACTACAAAAACGATATACAAATTGCTTCTAGAGACGTCTATGATGCTGAAAATGACCGTGCGTATCCCCAGCTTCAGTGCGTTTGTTGATTAATTTCGTTTGGGGTACTTTGAAATCGTTTTATCGATATTTCGCAGCCGAGAAATGTCGGATTCGAATTTCCGCCAGAAGCACTTCATTTTGTTCTTTATGTTTTTACTTTGTTCGTATAGTCTTAATAAAATCGGTTTAATCCCTTTTCCGCTTCATTGGGTTCGGTCCGGTTCCCCTCTGAACGGATTATCTTCTTTGATTTTTGGGGGAGAATTCTTTTTCTTTTTGGCCGATATTCTTTTTCTATATAAACGATTATATTATTTTATGGAATAATTTAATCCGTTTTTTTATTTTATTAAATATTAGTGTTATCAATTATCAAATCAATCAGTTATTTAAATGAAAGCATATCTTAAATCATGAGCAGTTGGTAAAACCCTTAGCTAGTAAAACCCCAGAAAAATGTATGAGAATGCCTAGTAAATGAAAAGGTTTTCAGTAAATATACTGCAATAAAATAGAAATGATGTGATAAATTATTTAGTGATAAAAACCCTGGTTACTGAACTTGTATTCAGAATTTTCGTAAATTCCATCATTCGATAGTATAATTTTCTAAAAATACTGAGCCGAAGAGTCTTTTATTTTACTGGAATTATGTTTTGCACTTATACCGAAAGGACGTTTTTATAAGTCGGCAGCGGTACGCGGAGACTCGGAAGTCCCAACGCTTCTCAATTAAGTGAGCGGTGTTTTCCGTTATATAGAGTGGTCTCCTAAGGCGTTTCCATGGAAACGGTCCATCCTCAAGAGACCGGTTCCTCCTGGCGAAGGTGGGCGGGGTCAATAGACTGTTAATGGCCCTCCCGGCGGCGTCTTACCTTCTTCTTCGTGTTTCCCGTTTATCGGGTTTTCATCCTTTCTCCTTTTATTCCTCTATTCATTCAGGGATTAAGCCCACCCTCTATGTTCCAGTGATAGAATACTTAACGAAGAACGAGATATTTATAGTTATGTCTGATTATGATTTTCCGCTCATATTTTCGTAACTGTGTTCCACTGTTGTTGTTTTTGCAGATATATTTATTTTTTAGCCTGTTCCAAGCTATGCAACATTATGCTTATTTAGTTGGTTTTATGCTCGTATACACCTATTATACGAGTTAGATATCCGTTCTGAAAATTGGACTATCCAGTTAATTGAAAATTTATGGCAGAAAATATCAGGAATCATGAAAGATCAATCTGTCGATTCTAAAAGGGTGCCGACCGACCGGTTGTTTTAATGTCAGTTACAGTTCATTACAGATTATTCGCTCAATTGCGCGTCTCCCCCTCGAACATACGCATACATCATCGTCTTGGAGAAGGCTATTTGCATTGCAGATGGGGACGAGACCGAGTGGCTTCAAGCTCTCCGTATGCGATTCCCTCCCTCATTTCAAGGGGTCATCCATTTATCACCGGCTCTGTGGTGCCGGTTATTAACAGCGGTTATTTCCGAAAGGTGCGGCAATGTACATATAATCATGTTTCATGCGCATTTTCGAAACGTTGAAAAAGTTCAGATCACATTCTATAGAGTACCTTCTACTTTTATATAAGTTTCCACATATAGAAAACAATTTTACAACTGTCAGCCTAATCCTCTGGCCATAAAAATATCCCTTATGCCTATGTACCGTCTTATATAATAATTATGCAGTACTATCAACAGTGTGTAGTTGTGAGCAATAAGAAGCTGAAATTCAAATAATAAATAAGTTCACTACCACCTCACTACTACTCTCGCCCCATATATCATGCCATTGATCTCTTCTGGATCAACAGATTCGGCCTGTGTGACTGGGAAAGACAGAAGGGAACCCTGACGGTAATGACCTTCCGTCGTCGTCCGATTAACGATCAATAAAAACGTCCCGTTCCCCCACACTTTTTACGAGCCACAACGGAAGGTATTTTAATATCGGAATTTAAAATAGGTCCACGAGCCGCTTGATTTGGATAGATTCCTAGGGATATAGACTTGTCTAGCCCATCCCACCCCACCATTGACTCTGACTCCCCGCCCGGATCAACTGAACGGGATTAAATTCAGTGGACGGAGCGAGAACAATTTATCTGTTTATCATTAACTGAGATCGTCTGATGGAATTCTGGAGACGGAATTTTAATAATATTCAAATTAATTTGAAACAGAATGGCATTTTTCGTCTGCATTACGAAATCTTGTAAATAATGTCCCAAAGAATGTCCGTAGACAAAATTGTTGGAATGTCTACCGAAATAGCAATTTAGTAGCATTTTATTCTTTCCTCTATTCGTTAACATTTCTATATCATATTCAAGTAACTATAAACGGTAAATCGTTTTATATTTTATTCACAATTTTATATTTTAACTGCATAATGTAACTGTTTTGGATGTTCCATGTCTACTTGGGTTCACAGTAGTACAATAATTATATCATTTATTAATACTTATTGATTAATAAATAAACAACGACGTTTTATTTTATCTGTATTATGCCGGCTGTCTAATCGTTATTTGTAATTGATTCTCAAAATTGAACATAAATGGTGCCCACAGATACAGTGTAGTGGCCCTTCATAATCAGCCGAAATTAATTTTAAGGGAAATAAACAGTTAATTATTTTGTTGGCAGCATTATCCCTCTTGACATTTTTTTCTCCTTCAGTTAACACTAAGGTGTTAATTATGACAGAATACACACACCAACACGTGCGGCTATTACTGGCTTAGAGATAGTGTGAAGCCACAATTTCAGCTTAAGTGGGTGATGTTGGCGCGCATTTTAATAAGTCTTTAATATTCCTAATGACTACGAACTGAGTTCTACTACATCGTTATTGACATATTATCGGACCGGACTATCGAGGAAAATTTGGCGAAACGCGAAACTAAATTGGCCAATTTCTCAAACGAGAAAAAAATAACGACAAAAGCGATTTGTCAACCTTAAATACACGTGAGGCCATAAATTCGGGACCCGCCCAGACGCCATATTTCCGGCAGTTCGACTTTCAAATCAGTTCCGTGCGTCGATCAAAGCCGGCGTTCGCTAATTTGGAAAATGTTGGGGAAACAGGAGAGTCATTATCCGGGCCAAGTTGCCGGGAAGGGAACGTCATAACTTTCGGGGTCTCAAAAAAAGGCCGCTCTCCGGGGCTAAAAAGCTTCCTTTACCGGTGGGTGGGAGGAGGGGCACTAAAATCCAATTTGAAACTGGAACTTTTCTCCCTGGAACTACAAAGGGTCTCTCTGTCTCTCTTTCTCTCTCCCACTCCTGCATTTGAAGTATAAGGAGGAAAAGGAGAGCGGCCGCTGCACTGGAGAGAAGGCAGATTTTCCAATATCGGGGGGTCCTTCTTCCCCCTCCATCCAGTTTTTTCCTGATATTTTTTTAAATTAATCAAACTCCGGGCGACGACAAAATGAGACGGAAGTTAAGGGGGCCGCGGAGGTTGGAGACTTTCTTTTGTGACAAAAGGGAGAGGGTTATCGCCGGTATTTTCGGTACCGAAAATTAATGCGGCCCGCGAGAAAGGAAAACTCTGGCGGGGAAAAGGAATTTCCCGGTTGATTACACTGACCGACCGAAACCGCCCCTTATTTCCGGTATACTGGCCAAGAGGTCCCCATGTCGGTTTCAAAATAAATGGTATCCCGATGAAAATTCACTGTAAAAAATAAAATCGTGAATGATATTTAACATTAATTTGACTAATGTTGAAGTTGACATCTATGCGGCGCTTTACATTTGTTGTTAGGTGTTAAATAATTTATATTATTTTTAAGCTTTTAATGCTTTGTATTGAAACTAGTGTGAAACTGTATCTCAGTACTCATTAGTCAGTTCAAGGGCAATGCGGTCGCCTTCGATCATTTCAACTACAAATAGTGTGACGGTCGCTTATTATATACAATTTTGTCTCGACCCTTGGAGTAGAAGTATTTTCAATCCTCAACCTAGTTGAACCGAAATTCTTTGTGGTACTTACCCTTATGCTTGTGCCTTGTTAGGGGTCTGAATCAAACTCATAATTTTATAAAACAATGGTTTAGTTTCGAGTAAAATATTTATTTACAAAAAATATTTTCATATATTTCTGTTCATACAGTACGTATTGTCAACTGTCATTGTTTTAAGTTCCGTTATGTTATGATACCAAATATAACTGTATTTACAGTTGCTGTAATGTAACTACAGTTACTGACGTGAGCCGGTCGCCTTACAAATCCCATTTTAATATAGCAGGATGGTACGATCAAGATAAGTGGTATTTAAATTAACATTTCTAAACTTCCGCGTTTCTCTGTTTCTCTAGTCGGGGTTTCAGGAGCTATAATTTAGCTGCCGGTTTCATTCCAAGTCAATGTTGTTACGGCAATTCAAATGAAAATTACCGTCTGTCAGCGGATGTTTCTAGAGAGAGAGAGAGAGAGAGAGAGACTCTTTGTTCGTCCAGTTAGTTTTTTTTTCGTTTTCATATAAGCCATTTCAGCCTATGAAGTGCATATCGATCTGATTTAAATCCAGCAGAATTTAAAATGGCCAATTAGAATAAATTTCAAACTATAAATCTCATAAATACTAATGTTATTACACGTGTAATTTTCAACTCGCGCTTATTTAGTCTGGGTTTGTATTCAGTATTGGTGTATTACCTAGTGAATAACAATGTCAAAATAGGTCAGTACGTTGCCAATGCATCAGTAATAATCATTTTAAAATTAGGTATCATTTGGTTCAATTACACTTGTTTTCTCTCCTTTATTGTGAAGTAACATAAATTATAATACTCGACCTTAAATTCCGGCATTAAAATAGGGTTTTAAACTTTTTATTTATTGGAATTTTGGGTTTCCTTTTCAATTATCTCAAGGTCCACATAAATAGGGAAGCATATTTTAATAACCCGAATGTGTAAACAAAAAAAGAAAATTTTTTTTGGTTTTGCTCCTGTGTTTTTCTCGCATTTGAGTTGTGAGCGCTGAGAAGTGATTAAACGGAGATGCAGCGCTGTGCACCGCCGAGGCATTGACCCGTTTCTGGAGCGTGACTCGCTATTAATTACGAAAATTGAAACCCATTAAGGAAATAATTGCATTTGCCCCGCGGCGGTTATATAATCCCGTAAAACCTGCGTCCCGGCTTACAAAGCACGCAACGGGATCTCAGTCTGAATCCCAAGTCGGATTTAATACCGTCGGGGTGAGGCGGAATTGAATCGATCAATCCGCCGGTGCATTGATCTGTTGCCAACTCCGGGGCGCGCATTTGTCATTTCTTCGGCAGCGATAAATTACGGTTAAAGTACTCCACATAATTTCAAGTATTTTCTGTTGGATAGTGCAAACAAATGCTCGACACTGTCGGGTTTACCCCGTAGATTAGTCGGGACTTCAGAGAGACGGGGTATTTCTCCTGAAAAAACATGCCCGCGATGTATATCAGATGCAGTCAGATAATTCGTTAAATAAACGCACCATTTTTGCACTCGGACGACGTTTCCTCTCACGTTAATCACAGTTTTAATCGGCGTTTTCCTCTAGTAACTGGAAATAAACAGACACGAGAAAACAATAAGATACTGGGTTTGATTCCAGGGAAGTTACGTTCATTTATCAGTACATGATCAGCACGAAAAATAAAGAAAGAGTAAAACAACTATATATTAGAATCACTTAGGTCGATTATGTTATAAATGAATGAAATATCAAAATTAAATATCACTACAATGTATAGTTTTTTAAATTTTTTGAGAGTAATAGTATATATTTACGCTGTGTTAGTTATGCATCATACATTAAATGGTAATTGTTGTTTTAAATCTAACGTTTTTTTATTTCTATGCTAAATTTATATTGTTCTAATTAATATGATATTTTTTAACATCTTAACATTATTAGAACTGTAATAATTTTTATATTAAGGCGGCGGTATCGGGTGCGTTTGAATCTGACCGTCAGCGCTGTCACCGGGTATTCCAGCTGAACATTAATTCACGGTTATTTCAGCCGCATTACTGGTATCGACAGTGATTGTATTGTCTCTTATGCGTAAGCATACGAAATTCGTGAAGTAAGTTTTGAAATTAAGTTCGGTCGTAACGACTTACACCTGGTGGGGGCGGCTGCTCTCAGTGCTAGAGGTCGGCGTACCTGTCCACCCTCCTCCTCCTCCACCTCCTCCGCCTACGAAAGGCGGAGAAAGAAAGCCGCGGAATGGCAAAAAGAAAAATACGACGATGATAATTGCTGCAGTAACTTCCTTTTTCTCTTTCTTTTTTTTCATTGCACTGTGTTAATTATAATTGGAGGCCGCGATTCCAAACGAGACGATTGTGGCGGTTCCCGTCTGGCTCCATTCTTGGCCGACGAGGAAGTGACCTTCGTACCGATATTCACCTTTGCCTTGAATCAGTCCCGACAGCCTTGCACTTGAACTGAACCCCGCGTTGACTCCGATATCTGGTCTTCGACTTCAATTAGGTGCCCCGGGAATTTAATCGTCGTTTTAATTACGCGATTTAATTGCTCCGGCGATCTTTCCACACCTTTATACGGCGATTTAAATCCACCAATAAAACTCTTTAATGACGATACAACTCATTAGGAAGAGAGTTGGACGGGACTGATTAAGAGGTACGTAAGAGGAACTATTTATTAGTGACTTAATTTAACCGTTCGAGAATTTTGGAAGCGTTTGGAATAGCATCACCGTTGCAATCGTCTCCTTTCGCTTCTTCCCTATGCTAATTTCAGCTTCCTCCCACCGTCAGAAGCATTCTGTCAGTAAAATAGTGATCAAATTATTCCTTGTTTAAAAACGAAGAAATATATGTGTGACGAAACAATAATATTAAAGTCTTTGTACATTTGCACGCTGAGGGTTCTGCTCCCTTAGTTTTTTCAGTTCATTGTAAGTGGCGAATTCATTATTCGGTCAAATTAAAATTTTCATTCAATTACAATTAAGATGGAAGTACATAACCACAAATATTTCATTATTCATTCCTTTTTCGGGTAAAAATCGGATAATATTCGTCAATAAATTAACTTTAAAACCTTGTACTACACATATCTTACAACAATATTAGCATGTTATGTTCTAATAACGTATACAAAGGAATGTTATACCCGTAAATTGAAGGCATTAATTTAGCGGCGATATCATGCTTCATGGGCAACTCCTGGTTGCGGAAGATTGAACGGACGATCAAATAGGGATTTAATGCTTCGGTTAACACAAATTTTCTAGTTTTCCGCGACTGTGGACAGCGTGGTGCGATTCAGAGCCCCTTTGCTCCAGTTTTTGAACGCGCACCGTTCAGCAGATGCGTAAATCTCAAGCGTGCAGAGATGTTGGCTTTTCCGGGATGGTGGGAGGGGGCGGGAGGAGGAGTGAGGACTAAAAGCTTTTACAAGTTGAAGCCGAGTTCCAGCGCGAAGTTTTGAGGTTAATGCGGAGTGTTTAAATCGCCGAGGGCCGGGAAAAAATATGTTCTCCTCGGTACAAGAGGAAGAGATTGCATCTCCCGAATTCGCTCTGAGTTTTCTGACGCTTAATTATAAAGGGAGGGGGGGGGCAATTTCCCATTGTGATAACGGGGTTTCGGGGGTAATCAAAAATAAACGCTTTTCAAGTTTTTCCCCTTCTTCTTCTTCTTAAAATGAGATTCTACCGGGATTCATTCTGGCCTAGCAAATACCAACGAAAACGAATTCCCTCCCTAATGAGACTGTCCATCCAGATTAGTTGAAGAGTAGATTTGATTAATTCCCAGCCATTTGCAAGTATATAAAAAGAGAATTCTATATAGGCGATCGCTTTTTATTGCTCAACTGCGTCAATTATAACTTGATAATGTCCTAAATGATTATTTTCAATAGGGATAAGATGTTTTCACCTTAAGAATGGGTGATATTATCAAATGTATATGTATGCTCTACTACCAACGAGTTTGTTGTTCGGTTCGTGCATTTAGAGTCACTGTGGACTTTTCAGTTATTAAGATAGGAAGAATGTACAATAAGGATACAACTATGCCTGTGTTCACCGTAAGAGGGAGCCACAATTATTGCGTTGAACTTTGCAATTATGTAAATCTGAATAGCTTTACTGTGTGTTCTGGGCACCTAGTTTTCAGTGGAACGAAAATTTGAACTTCTTTATTCAGTTGGAGGTTGTTTATTCAGGTATTTATTTTTTTGCAGTTGTTCCGCTATGACTGTTGTAAAAGTTTTTTTTTTTCGAGAAGTTGGCTAATATCCCGAATATTTCCTGGATTTTCAGTCGATTCAGATTCTAGAGGCCCAAGCCGGCCGGGCGTAAGTTTGGAAATGAAGATTTTAATTTGTTATAAGAGGCAATTGTACAATAAAATACAAACCGTCGACACGAGTGGTTTCCCTTGGGACAAGAGCCCGGAGGCGGCCCATTCTTGAGATGCGATCGTACCGCGGTCGGCTCTCCGCAAGAAAGCCCTCGGGAGTCGTCGGGGCCTCAAGAAGAATGGGAAAGGAACAAAGTTCATAATTGATGTTGTGCCGGGGTTTCATAAGAAAGAGCCCCCTCTCGGTAAGAGACGCATTTGCAAATCAGATATGCTCGTATGTGATGGGGTGGTAAGGGGGGGGGGGGCTTCGGTTTTTCTCGCATCAGATGTGCAGGATAGAGACTCTAGAGGAAGGAGGAGCCTTCCAAGATGGCGTACCGAAGAGGCGCGCGGTGCGTTGACCGCCTTTACCGTTAGAGGGAGCCCACCCTCGCGCGCACACGCGCACGCACACACGCACACAAACACGCATCCCCCACATGCTCGAACGGCCGGGGGCCATTCGAAAAACCCCGAGGTGTCGATGCTCGCCTCGCTCCCAGATTCTTCTTCGGTCCGTAGCCGAAGCTATAATTTGCGGATAACACTAGCGCGATGGTCGGGCCCCTAGGAATGCTCTTTGCGGTCGTAAAACAACCGACCGCCCGAAGAAATAATATTTCAGAGCGCCAATTAATAATTGAGGCTACCCCCCCCCCCACCGTCGTTTCTGCGGCGTCACCGCTAAACATTCGCATAAACAGTATTATTGCCGGTCAATCTGAGGACAATCCTATCGTTATTTTCGTGGGTATGGCATTACTATAAGAATTAAAAATTACGGGGAGTTCGGATACCGATCATTCAGTATTACATGTATATGTTCCCCAGTTGCGGTTTTTCTAAATTTCCTTGTTTATTAACAGTGTTATTTTTAATTCCATTAAATCCAATGAAATATGTCATAAAATAAGTACTGTCATAAAATATTTTGTTTATCTCTTCATTTGTAGTGGCATAAATTTTGATTGCATTTAATCTTTTGCAGATTTTTTTTGAACCTCGCGTAATCGATTCACATTTTCTATCCATTCAAAAGTCCATTCTGCATACGCTACTTGCAACGAGAAGTTCAAATAAGTGGGGAACAAATTATCTGTTTGTTTCCGTGAATCCATCGTCGACGTCAAACAACGATCTACGGGCGCAAATGGGCCCGCATTATGTCGGTCCCCGGGGCACTAAACTGGGGCTGATAAATTGAAGGGAGCATTCCCCCCCCCCCGTTCGATGAAAGGGCCGCCGCCGGAAAATAGATACAGAAAATGTCTTTTGCCCCCTTCCAACCCTTATTAAGTAACGCTGCACCCCCACGCTGTTCCATTCATAACTTCGGCGGGGGAGGCTCTGGCCCATTAGGCCAAGGTAATGCGACGCGCCGAATTATAACGATTTTTCATCGTCCCGTTTTTTTAACACTCTTCCCTCGGGAAACCTATTTGTTTAGAGATTAATATGACAAAGACAAATCGCTTTTCTTGCAAATTGTGACGCCTGTGTTGGCCGCGCCAATTGAACCCACTGGAAATAAGCAATCGATCCTGGTACACTGACGTACGCCTGTAAAGAAACTCGATATAAATCATATATAATTTTATATGTAATCACTGTATATATTCCCTGTGCATATTTTTGTTCTTAAAATAATTTACATTTAATACCGGCGACCCCAATGCCAATAAAATGCCGAGGCATCAACACCTGTACACCCGTCTTACCGAGAACTGACTATATATTTTTTTGGTCTCGAGATACTGAGAAGTCGGAATTAATGAGAAACCATATGCGGGGAATGAGGAAAACGAATTGCCAAAAAATTGAGGTATGTGCACAGTAAAAGTGTAGCAACGGCCGTGACGTTTAAGTACCACTTTTATACCGCTGACAGCATTCTACTGAATTGGTCTGGATAGGCGAATTTGACCGCCCGACAAATACCTTAATTAACTGCCATAATGGAATCCGGCAGGAATCATCACATGTCAACCTTGTGGGTTTCATGTCCCGTATTGATTACTCAGTCTGGGATAGACCGGTCCAATCTTCACTGACTGCATGGTAACTGGGCACCAAACAATCAAATAGGGTATTTATGGTAAACGGAGAATTTCATTATATTTGTGCGGATTATAATAATCTGTATACATGGATTTTGTGGTTTCTGATTTTTTATATTGGCCCAGTAGAATCAGCAACTAGTCCGGAATATATTGGTGGGGCCAATTTGTTTGCGTCTAGGAAATTCGTTTCTGCGCCTGACGAATCGAATGCAAATGGTTCTCGGAACTCAATTGGGTTTGGGCGTTCCAGAACTTGGAACAGATACTATTTTTTTCTGTCAAGCGTCCGCCGCTGAATAGTTAAACAGACAGTTTAAGAGCAATGCCCTCCCAACCCCTCCTCCCTTACTCGCTCCTCCAACTCCTTCTCCCCTATGTCCTCCGGGCGGACCCCAACCGAGAGTTTAACTCTCGTTTCCAGAACGGGATCATCTACACTCAACAATGTGAGAGAAATTCGATATATAATCATACCGTGAAACTAAAATAGCACATCGCTCGTTTGTCTTATTTCAGCTACATTTTGACGTCACGATCATTCAAAATTCTAAAGTTTAAGACACCCCTAGTGTTATCCAGTTTCAAATTTAAAGGTGGATAAAAAATTTCACCCTTAATAAGAGCTTAATTCACTAAGATTTACTATTTATTAACAGAATGATATTCGTGTAACATTTTTTGTGAGGTCCTTTTTTTAATGTCTCATCCGATCCTTAAATTTTCCTTAGTGCATTATTCGTAATATTAGAACGCTGTCATCTAATTAAGTCCGCTACAGAGAAGTTGAGGAGAGGAGTAGCATTAACGTCATAAGTCTCGGCGTATGAGTTAAATTTAGCCACGTTGCGATCCTTTTTAGTAAAGGATTTAATCGTATTAGCTACACTTTCACATTATGCTATTCCCGATTTAGTCGATATATTTTGTGAATTTAAACTAAAATGGAATCTGCGAATATTACTCTTGAAAACTAACACAATTTATCGTAACGTGAGTATAATTTGCCAGGTATAATATGAAATATAAGCTTTTCTTTTTAAGAAAATGTTATAGTATGATAAATAAATATTTTCTCCTACCTTATTTAAAGCCACAGGAATATATAAGGAGTAATATAAAGAATTGGCGCATAATTTTTGACTCGCCGTTTAACGTGGACCACCATTTCAGCCGGGCGCAAGACCTGTGTTCAAACTTGGTTTGAACCAATAATCTGTTACCAACGATTGGGTTAGGTTAATCAGTCCAAAGGGAACAAGTATATAATTGATGATGTGAGGGCGCGGTTCGAGTGTTGACAACGCGCGCGCATCACCAATAATCGAGAATCGGCCCTTTAATATTTGAAACGGGGAACGCGATATTGCCCTGGGATGCAAAGCCCGCGGCGCGTAAAGCGAGTGCACTTCCCAATGAATTTTTGCTACTTTAAAGCGATCATTGATGACTTAAATTTTTTTCCATGTTGAGGAAATACGTTCAAACAATTTTATCGAAAACCTCAGAGCTATTTGTTTAGAGTTCCAGGAGTTTTTCGAATAACATTTTGCCTTCCCTATCGTCTGTTTGATCCGTACAATAAGCCGATGTAATAGCGCCAGAAGTATTTTTACACTGGAAGGATCGTCATCTGAGAGAGATTTGGTAAAATCTCCATTTCGTTACTAAGTCCTTGTACACATCCTTGTATTATAGTCAAATTTGCGATAGCTTCAATTTAAAAAAGAGATTATGTTTCCAATTAAGTTTTTTCATTCATATTTTACGTACTAGCCAAAGGAAGAGTAAATAAGGTACTTAATAAGGAAAATGAATATAAGGGATAATGAGCGAGGAAGATCCGGCCCGATTCGTCAAGATCATCAATTTAAAACTGTATCGTTTTTCAAATTAGTTCTGGTTAATCTTACGACGATATTAGACGTCCACGGTATTTATTTTGAACGTGAATGAGACTGTTAAATTGATTTCCCTCCTCTCGGGTTCATTAAAAGTCATTCTTGGAGAAACCAGAGATAGACAGACATAAGTTCTTTTGCCGTTGTAGTACAGAGAACAAAGTTCGATTTTGGCTCTGTTCATTCCGGGGGCCAGAATCCGGGCTCGGACGTTTCACTATTAATTGGAGGGTAGTTTGGTTGAGCTCCTCGGGGGGTGAACCGCCGGGTCTTTGGTCTGCAAACAACAGACGTCTCGGTATCTACCCCACTGGGGCGCTCCTTAATCATTCAGCCGGGGCTGCCGGGATCACACGCGGCAGAGCTTTCAATATGCATGAGCCCGCCCCGACCCGGTGCCCAACCCCCAACTTTAACCCTTTGAGCACTCCTAGACTGCGCGATAAATGAACAACGCCCAATTCGTTATGGACGATCGAAGACAATGAGCGATGGATGGGCGAATCGGGAAAAAAATATATAGCCGACTAAATATATATTCGAACGTTCCATCCCGTAATATTTCATTATTATTATCGGTAATAATTATAGAGAATCGGCCTTACCGTATGTGGCCCAACGCGGTACGGTTTCAGTGTTGCCCGTATTGAATGTGGGATCGGTGATAGGTGGGTTTCAGCCTGTCACCTTTCAGCACTATCAGGAGTAATGAGGACAGTAACAGCCGTTACAGATGCCTACTGTAACGCTGTAGAACTGCTATTGAAGCATCCTTCTACGAAAACTGTCACGCCCGACTATCTCACTATACACTACTAACTATGGCGAAAACTCAGTCTAATTTAAGGCCAAATAATGTTTGGTTTTTTTAAGCGTTCTATTACCAGGCAGACGGATTAAGGTTTTTCCTACGGGAGGTTCCTTCCCGCAACCCTACAGTAGACAACGCGGTGGGCCTAGGACAGTTTACTTTGTTGAGATTCGAGGAAATGCACCCTTAATAATTCTAGAGGAAGGAACCTACGGTAAGTAAGTGCCCGATGAGAAAGTAATTGTCAGAAAGTTATCTCCGCGCGTATAAAATAATTCCCTTCAGTTTTAAACTAGTTTAATATTCCAGAGGAAAGAGGCAGTTCAATAGATTAGACGGCTCGACGGGGGACCCTGATGACTCCATTAAATTCATACAAAGTGGAAGTCAGTATGGAGATAATAAGAACTAAAACTAATATCTCGCACGTATAATACCGCGCATCTCGTCCGTGAGCCACTTAAGCACTGATTATACCAGGAAACACTTCTTAAATATTAATAAAAGTGATAATTAGGATATTTGTAATACACAACTTTCGTCCATGGGTGGATAGCGTAGAGTCTATGAACCACAACATTTAGGAATGAATTTATGAACAAGTTAAAATGTTCCCGTGAATTGTAATTTTTTCCAAAATGTTTAATGCATTGTAATGTGAACTGACTATGCCGGAAGCACTATCGTTGGAGATTTTTGATTATGTGTATTCTATCAGTTAGGTCTATCTGTTTGTATGTCTCTGTTGGTTAGTGCTACTAATCTGAATTTAATACATGAATTTACTAATGATTAATGGTAAATTTATTAAATCCTCTAATCGGTACAGATTATACCAGGAAAGTTCATCAGAGAAATAAGAAGAATGTCCAAAATTCCCTATTATGGGAAAGAAAATAAAATATAAAGGAAAACAAATGCTAGCTTCCTTAATTTTTAATTATATTAGTTATTTATACCTATAAATTGTATGTACATATAAAAGAGCCTTAATTATTCTTACATATGTTAAACTTTTTCTTTTATTCCTCATTTTGGTTTAGTTTTAAATTGCAATTGCAATATTTGATTTAAATTAATAAAATTGTTGCTTCAATTAATGTACAGACTGTTCTCACAACTCTGAATCAGTGTAATCAGTTAAAACAATTTACTTTTTTAAAATGTTTAACACAATCTATGGTATAGATTTTTTTCACTCAATATCCTTATATGTAATAAAAAATAAATCATTGCACTAGTATACCTTAACACTTAATAACCAGAATATTTTCTGTATAATTTTCATCCTTAGGTTAAAATCTCATTATTTAGTATATATAATATAATTTATTAATTATTATATTAAGAATAGAGTCATTGTCTAATGCTATATTGTTCAGTATGTGATAATATGAATTGTTATTTACCAAAATCACTAGTTACTAGGATTGCACAATATTGTAACTTGCCAAAAAAAAGTAAGACAATTTGAAAATAAATGTTATCCCTTATTGAATTAGGCTTCATAAATGTGTTTATGCATATAAAATTCTTTTTTAATTTTTATTTTACTTTAGAGTTAAAATGACTAATGCAAGGGAACATCCCCACATAGTGGACCCTGGGTGTATTCCCACAGAAAAAGGTATATCTCCCTTTCCCCTCTTTGAACAACATGTATGAACACTCATTTGAACAATAATTCGAGTAATTATTGAGTATAATTTGTGAAAAATTGAAATAAGTAAAGATGACCTTGAGAGTGGTATGGCCAGTATATTTCATTAATAATTACTGCTCTAAATACTTATGCTACATATATTAGTTCATAATTACACATTTACCTTCAATTTGAAGCGTTGGAGACTCCTTCTGGCCACCAGGAACATTAAAATCACCGAAAAACCGAAACTGGAAAATTTTCCGGACGCGTCCATTTTCACACTGAGGGGGGTACCAATTGCTGAATTGCTTGCTGTTAATTTTTGCTACTTGAAAACTTTTTTAACCGGACTATCAGTTTTCAACTAATGCTACTGCCTTATCTAATGTTAGAAACTATATGTATACAGGGGACATTGCATCTTGCCAGGTATAATTTGATTATTTAACGAAATATAGAATGTGCATGATCCTTACGAGAAATGCAGCGGTGAAGCGTAGTTGGCTAACCTACACGATATCCTCCTACCCCTACTTGGTCGGCCGCCATATTGATTCGTTTCAACGGAGTGAAATCAAAATCGATTAAACATGTTCGGGATTTATAAGTGCGTTTAGTGTTGTCCGAATAGTGTAGTTCGTTTAGTTTAGATATATCGGTAAATTCCGCGGATATTTAACAGTGCAGGAATAATGAGACTTCGAACATCTTGTTACACTTCAATAAGTGAGGTGAGTTCTTTTCTATCAACCCTATACTACTTTAATATGTAAGGTGGCTATTAAACAGCTGAAATGATTCACCAGATACTTCTTATATATTTCTTCGTGCTAATAATAAGCTAATATTTCTTTTGGAGATTCCTTTTTGCCTTAATTTCAATCATAGTTAAATAATTGTTAAATTAAATATGTCCCCCAGGCTCATTAAAGCTTCCAATTATCAATTTGCTATGAAAACCATTTAAATCATATGGACTGTACATGATTCATGTGCAGTGATTCATTCTGTGATGTATAATTCATGTTGCATTTGAAAGGGTTTAAAAGAATGTGAACAAAAGGAGGCATAGGGATTAAAAATAAAACAACGCTGATTGAACCCTCTGGACATTTAGGATTTTCTCTATCTGTTTAATACTTATAATAAATGCACTTTTGATGTTCTGAAAAGAAATTGTTTTATTACTGTATTTTAATTGATTTTTATTTGCTTTAATTTACCTGGAGACACAAACGGAGTATAATCAATGATTGTTCAATTAGCATTTATCTAAATGCCAATAACACCTAAAGGAGGAACTCGTGCTATTTCCCTCCAAAATTAAAATCTTATACGCTGTCCAAGGACGTAATATATGCCCAGGCTAAGGTATATATTAAAGCCAAACAACGCCGCGGGCATAATACAATCATTTATTTATAAGTTCCTGAGCTTGTTGGCAGCGGAAGGTGGATAGAAACGATTATAACTTTAAATGAAAATTGGACGCGCTAACGAATATTTACGATCGAGAATATTATTTAAGAAAGTTTTGGTTCGACACTGAACTCCTGAAGAAATTCATTCCGCTCTTTTTCGGTCTTTAAAAATGATGGAATAGTACCGTACGTACCCTACTTGGACAGCTTACGCGGGTCCATATTCCGTTTCAGATGATTATTATATATTCTAGATCTTGCTTCCCTCCATCGGACTGACCGGTTCCTAGTCACGGGGGAACAACCCAAGTGACAAGCGAGTTTTACTTGGAAACCTGAGAAAATGTACCTCCGACGAAGATTCATGTGATGTACGGGGGTGGGGGGGGTGGTCTGAGCATGAATGGTTCAAAGCCCGGAGAAAGAAGGCATTTTTTAGGATTCAGCCGCCAGGCACTCCCGGAGAGCGCGTGTCCCTACCCAAATGCCAACAAGACCAGTTGTGGAAATAAAAAAACAGAAGTACTATACGGGTACCATTTCAGTAGCCCATACACGGACAGAACATCTCGAGTCATCGAACCGAGCTTTGTCTGCAGTCATTTCTCATACGAAACCAAAAAATTGATGAATTAATTTCCAATTGGATGCCTCCATGTTTTGCATAAAATTACAAACATGAAATTAAAAGTTTATATGTCTATAAAGATAATTTAATTTGCGGAACGGTCACGCACCACACCTTCTACTGGAAGCGTACTTGCATAACTGGACTGCTTCGAATGGTGGCACTGCACTGGTGCACCCGCATTTTTATACAGGTTTATTCATGATATTAAATTATATCAGGATGTATATATGTGCCCGCATGTTTATTATTATTGCGGCATTCATTATTTTTATTATTACTGGCTCCTTCCTGACCACGTTGCTTGCATCTCTCTCTCTCTCTCTCTCTCTCTCTCTCTCTCTCTCTCTCTCTCTCTCTCTCTCTCTCTCTCTCTCTCTCTCTCTCTCTCTCTCTCTCTCTCTCTCTCTCTCTCTCTCTCTCTCTCTCTCTCTCTCTCTCTCTCTCTCTCTCTCTCTCTCTCTCTCTCTCTCTCTCCTCTGGTTCAACGTGTTTTCCCTATTTCCTCCTAATTATCGTTGATACTTGAAAGACAAGGGTACAATACTCTGAAAAATTCGTTGAACACGCGCACGCGAAAAAATCGAACGTTTCTAGAGTTCCTCAACGCGATCGTCGCATGATATCCGAAAACGGGCTGCAAATTTCCTTCTTTCCGAAAAGGTGTGACATAATCAATTTTGTCAGACAGACATACAGTAAGTTTTATTGTATTAACAGTTATCAGGGCCTAATATGACTCCTAATGACCAGAAGCCGAAATCCAATGTAGCGTGTTATAGAAACAGAATATATATACCTAAAATATAATAGCGCGGTGTGTATTTTGGCGCATCGTATTCTGCATCGCAATTTCCTGGGTAGAAAAACGTGCGGGTGTTACCATCAGGGGGCGTCTTTCCATGTGGAAGAATCGTGGAAAGGCGGAGATGGGTTTGTGATGGAAGACCGGTCGCACACGTTCTGAGAATTGTCACCGGCGGGGGGAGAACGGAGAAGAAGGCCTCTGAGGCGGACACTTCCGCAATACTGGCTGGGCGCGGACAGATATCTCGCCTACCGACATGGGATAAAGTCTGCCCATATCCATAAGACATACCCGACCGGTCGCCCCTGTAGGGGTGATTCACCTTAACAGTCTCGGACCAGCATTATAACTATACCAGCAAAGAGCGGCATTTTATGCGTACCCACACACTCTGTTCTCAACAATAGATACTATAAAATGTCTTTCCGATCTCAAGAATTAAGATTAAAGTTCAACACCGAATCAACAGGGTTCCGGGCCGTTATTGTAACGGCGTTTTAAAAATATTATATGATAAACAGAAATCGATTTCGCATGTGCAACTATCGGAATAACTGCGGCACACTGAAAATATTTTTTTACAATAAAAAATTATGTAGGACAATATAATATAATTGTTTCTAGGAATCTCATTCCCGGGATGGTTAGTATCAAATCCAAGAACATTAAATATTTTAAACATCTCTCTTAATTCTGTGGATGTGACAATGTTTTCTAGTTCGAAGACATATTGCGCAACAGTCTACTAACATTCATCTACTGGAAAACCTGGATCGAAGATAATTTATATTAAAATGGATTATAGGATCCTGGATTTGTAATTGGTTTTCCTTGTGGAATAATTATTCATAATTTTATGGCCCACAATTCTACCTGCGGGTCTGGCTCGGGGAGGAGGAGGAGGATGATGAGGGGGTGGGGGTGAGTAACGTCATCGTTATTCAGCGTTCTAATTTGTCAACCCGTAGTTTAATTTCCTTTCGCGTTGATTAAAGTGGGTTTCAGTCGGGCTTTTCTAGTCGGATATTTGTGAGCTTATTAAATTAGGGCTAGCCTCCACCGTGTAGTGCAAATATAAATTGTATACGTGACTTTGGTCCAGAAACTGTTCTTATGTAATTTCTCTTGTGTTCCAGGTAAGCGAATGAGCTGACTCCAGATGATGTACAGCGCTGTGAGTTCTTTATTTTTAACGTAATTATAACCTTTCGGTTTATACGAACCGTATTCGCTCTTTTGCGTTCATTACCGAAATAGTACAAACAATATTGGTTATGTATTTAGATCTTTTATATATTCGTGGGGTGACGTGTGTATGATGATTTGCACATAATTTGGCCAATCTATTTTAAGGTATGCAACAGACGAACATACAATGTATAAATCTTGCATGCAATGATGCACTACTACTCAGGTGGCGGATTTAAGTTCCGAATTTCAATCAATGATAATATAGTGACAAAATTAGAACTAAAAATTTTTTATTTTATTTATTTGGTTTTCTTCCGGGTCATAACAATTGTCTAGATCGCGTCCCTACAATGTATGACTTGGTGACCGCATCTATCAGGAATGCTGTGGAGCTCATTAAGCTAGCTCGAAATTAAAAAAAGATTTTAAGTTACGGTCCTATGATAGACGGGGTTTATCAATTCCGGCGGTAAATTAGCGGTGACACTAAAATAAATCGTACGTCCTCGTCCGTCGCGACTTCTGATTAGGCGTCGAAATCCGACCAATGGGCCGTGTTTCCTCGGTAGTTCTTGGACCAATGGAATCGGTTCTTTCGAAGGATGATGAATATTCGAACGGTCGTTGGTGGTGGTGGTGGTGTGTGGGGGTGAGCGGTGGGTCCGTGAAGTTTACGAGCCTCGTCGAATTTACGAGGAGCGGCCGACTACTGGCTGCTCCCACCCACCTCCGGATAAACCGGCGGGGTCATTTTTTGTTGTACGGAACCTCGTATATTAACTTGAAGATATTTAACCCGTGAAAGGGCCAGAGACCGGAGTCGCCGAGAAAAACGACTGCAGAAAAATGAAACGACCGTTACCGATTGGAAACCTATTTTTTGAAACCTCGGATAATTTATTATTTTTCTAATTCTCTTTACTGAGCGATTCGACCATATTTCTAATTAAAAGTACGAAACGTTAAATCATCGTTACTTTTAGTTCTCAATAAACAAATCTGCGAGAGAAATTTTTAATTATTTACAATTAGCGCAAACGGATTTATAGACTGGTGAAATTCATATTTTCAGTGTTGCTTAAATTGATAAATGTTTCACTTACACATAATTATATATTTGTTTTAGTTTTTTTATTGTATGCTGTAAGAATATTATATATCATATTATATATAAATTTATCTGCAAGCTCAATGCAAATGTGATATACCCCCGGATAAAAATACGTTTAAAATAATGTCCTAATTCGATAGAGTCTGGTTACAGTCCAGCGAATACTTTGCTAGGCATGTAATACGATACAGGAAAAGTTGTCTATTTCTAGAGAATTTCCTCCTCGAATTACAGCACCGGTCTCGCGTTTCACTTTTTTTTAGGCGCTCTCCGTGCCTCTCGATAGACAGGGAAGACAGTTCGGTAATGTGTTACCACTTTTGTCTACAGTATCAGTGATAATTATAATGCGGTACTTTATACTTAGAAGTTACGATTTACTCTTGTTTGTGCATTTTGTTTCTTTGGATGGTATCAAATTTGCGTAAAATATGAACTACGGTTAATAATTTTGTACGTGTTTTTTTCCATACCTCAACAGATTGTGACAAACGCGAATTCTAACGGCATTTATGTTAGGTAACCTAACGTATATATTTCATAACGACAATTTATTGCCTGTGTGTGTGCGTGTGCTAATGTTTTAGCCGAAATGAGACCGTCTGACATGTGTATATTTTATAGACACAGCGGTGCTCCCGAAAGATCTTGAAACCGGGCAAGTTATTTATTCAAAAACACTCGTGCTATACGACCAATGTTTGTTCCACTTATATAACGCACGCGCTTTAGTAGTCGAAGAAAATATTAAAAACACCCGTTAAGTAGCAATTTAACATTTATCACTTCTGAATTGACAGTAGCATGATTTGTGGTAAACGGTCAATGAATTCCGAAAGTTATGTAACTTGTTATTATGAATGATGTCGTTATACGCGCAATTTAGAGAAGAAAATCTATATTTCACACGTTCGCTTCATAAATAATTCGTATATTACTGGTTACAGTAGTTGTAGTAATTAATATATCTGATGTATTATCCAGTGGTCTGTCAATATTTTTTCTTATGTTGATATTTGTAATATATGAAAATTCGGTATCGCTGTAACGCTATATATTAATTGTAGTATATTGATTGAGTTTCATTAATATCTCTTTTACATTTGAAAGCGCACAATATTACGCATTTATCGCCCACAAATAATTCCGATTGTTAGTACGTAAATCGTGAAGTCAATGCCCAACCTTTCATCGCAGTTCTCATTGAATAAAATGATATGTAAAATTTCAACTCAGGAGATTTGGATGACCACTGACCTTTCGGTAGAAAGTTGGAACAGCACTTGACGGTTTCTCCATTAAAAGCCGTATTTATTGTATTGCGTATTTTGTCTAGAAAACATTATTCTCGGATATATCGGGCTTAATCGTATTATCAGATTTTTGTATATATATGACACATGATATATTAGTCTTAAGATGGATGATAACTTTCTCTTAGATCGTGCTATATAAGTTGTCACACCTGCTGATCTATGTATCCCGGATCCTTTTTTTTCCGTCCAATATTTTAGAAAACTTCTGGTATTAACCGACTTTTTAGACGGCGGATATAAAATGCTTCGCCCGACATGACAAACGTCCCGCGGCGGCACCTGGAACTCGGACTGGAAATCGAAAACTCATGCATATTGAGAGCTCAAGTTTTTATACGAGCATTATAACATTTATCGGGAGAAAGTTTATTAGGCGAGCGCGAAGAAAATGCAATCATGCTAGAAAATGGTCGCCGCACGTTTGCGTAGGGTGAGTTGGAGGGCAGTTGCGCAATATTGCGCAATTCTTTAATTTATATAGCGAATAATGCCGCCCCCCTGGGAATAGACTTGTCCTGAAGGGGCACCGAACGTTATGTAAAACGATCGCATATCAACATCTGTCCGTCTGCGAGTTAACCGCGGTCCGAATCAAGTTTATACCAGATGGAAACGATTTACGCGAGCCACCCAGAGCTGCCCTGTACTAACGGACTGTACGGAGAAACATTTCAGAAGATGAAAATCCAGGCCACCTTGGAAAACTGTGATCCAGTTCACAATTATTAAGTGCACTGGGGCGATGAAACATTAATCTGAACCAATTACAAGATTACTCGTATTACATGATTTATTAACTCTCTCGTAATCTGTATTATATATCTTCGAATGAACAGTTTTAATCAAGATCAGAATCTGCCGACTGAACAGATGTTCAGGACGGTTTCAAATGTATACGGTGAACCAAATCCCCGTAAATGACGATTATGTTGAAAAATAGAAATAAATTTGTTAAAGCAAAATTAGACTATTTCTATATACGTGAAATTAATGCGCCTATGTGGCGATGTTACTGCAACTGTATTACTTTACCGTAGTTTTACGAGGTATACCAAACTATATTAATTTATTACGCCTATACGATAGGTGAAATTGCTGCGTAACTTCCTGCTTAAGAATGTATCTCAATGGCTCGGGAACTCGAGTTGCCCTTTGGAATTTGATTGGCGGCCGATGGCGCCGTCGAAACGCAATTTGGTGACAGCGAATCGGCCATAAATATCAGAGCGCTGTTCTCACCCGGGAATCCGATTGCAGACTGTTGCATTGATCTTGTCTTAATCGAATGCAAATGGGCCCAGGGGGAAGTGAACGCTGGCGTCGGCAACATGGTTCTCGAACGCGAGCACCGGTCTTATCGGGAATGCTAGCTTGCGGTGGCGATAAATATTTTAGTTTCGCGTTCGATAGGAAATAAGTTAATTTCTCGCTTCCTCCAGCCAACGTCTGGGGGCTGTTTTGCTCAGACTCAGACTTGGCTCAGATCGAGTTTGAAGTTATCAGGATCGTATAACTGTCATATAAGAGGCTATAAACGCGATGAAATAGATATCGGCAATATGCTGTGTTTTTTTTCATTTTTGCCTTTAATTCCTTAAAAATCTTGAGTCTAAGCTTCCCAGACAATTTTTTCACGGGTGGTCCCCCAATATTAAGTCTCCAACGCCAGTTCTGCGACAGGAGAAAGTAAAGCCGCGAATATTTAAAACTACGAAACTGAAGTTAATTTCGTTTGAGGGCCCGATAAACAGGTAGGGGGGAGGTTATGCGTGGAACCTGTTGGTAATAAACAACCATGTAGGGGAAGGGGGAGGGGGGCGGGGTCCCGTTCCGGAGACCCCCGAACCGGATCCGGGACCGAACAGGGTTCATTAGACCCAACAGAATTTCCGAACCCCTAAATCACCGGTTCTCTCTAACCGCCGGCCAACCAAACCCGGGGCCGGCTCCTCCTCGCTGGCCAAATAGATTTCAATCCCGAGTCCTCTACTCTTAAACTTCAAAAACATTGCCGTATTTAAATTGGAATAGGTTCAAAAACAACAACCGAATCTGTTAATTCAGTTTCAACCACCACCACTCGTTATTTTCGTCAGATAATGGAATTATAAGATACGTTCTGTGTGGATTTCGTGTTTCTGTCTCCTCTCGCAGGTTCGGTCCTTTTGCCAGACCGGTTTCAGCTGCTCGCCATCTTCAGTAGCGGTGTTAGTCAAGTACAAGTTACTGTCAAGAAGTACAAGTGACAGTGACGGTGCAATGAGGATGGCCAGAAAAGATCGAAAGTGCTAAGAGTGACTAACACCGCTACTGAAGGTGGCGAGCGGCCGAAACCGGTCTAGCGAAAGACCAAACCGGCGAGAGGCGCAGAAAAGCACGAAATCTACGGTATTCCAACCACTCACAGACCACAAAACAGGTATTCTAAATTAATTTTATTATAGTAATATTCCTATAAGTTTAGAATCATTTTGTGACACATTATATTTCTATGCCTAACTGGCTTCACCACCATTTATTTACTAGTGCGTAATGTATTCATTTATTTTATAAACCTTATTGATTCTAATGGTGGATATTCTTCTAATATTTATTCATATATTAGGAATATTCCTATTTCCCTTCCCTTGATCCCCCAAATTGTTCGACTGTTTTATTCTGTTTTTCTCAAAAAGGTAAATTAACTGTGCAAAATAAACCGCGGTTTTGCGTAAAATTCCCCCTTTTCAAACCATTTCCGGATGATCGGTTTTTCAGGCGAGCGTTGTGTTTTGTGAATTTTCCTTATCGAAATTTGGAAATTAACTCCCAACCCTCCGTCTGCTTATTTAAACACAGTAATCCCTTTCATGAAGGCAGGCAACTGTGAGAATCAGGTACATACCATTTAACACGAAACGTCATGTAAAAAACAGCAATATAAAAAGGCTACATACTCGTTCAGAGGGGATAAAAATTTTATACAGCTGAAAAGAAAAAAATCGATAAATAAAATGATACCGCTCTTCACAACCTACTTAAAAATTAAATTTTAATTAATTATCAGTTCATTTCAGACTTCATTGGACTACTTCTTGATTCATGAAAAAAATGATGGAATTGAAAAAAAAATCGTTTCATTTCTCAATCTGCTGCAGATGTAAATGAATGGATTAAGAAGTTTGTTTTTTAAGTGATAAATTAGCCTACTGAATTGGAACCGGAAAAAAAACGTCCTTCTTTCCGCTTCGACAATTCTGAACTCTAATCTGGCTCAAGTTAAGCCGGGAAGAGTAAGTTTGTCCCCGAACTTCTGCTATCTTGAACATTTGCGAACATAGTTTTCAAACCAAATTAGAGCCGATCGAATTAAGCAATTCTCTTTTTCCCCCGCCTCTTTTTTTTATTGCGCCGTTGAAAGTGTCCAGTTCCAAAAGCACTGTGACCATAGTAGGTCCCTGCAAGTATTGATTCGAGTTTTTTTCGGTACATGAAATGTGATAGTCTTGTAATTCTTAATGACAATTCCATTTCATTGTGTAATACACTTCGTCTCAGTGCATTTGTTATCATCCCATTTAGTATTGGTTAATCCGGTCATGCAAACTCCTGTTGAGAAGGATTATTTCTCATGAAATTCACATGATTCTATAGCCGATTATTTAACCGAAAATAGGATCTCACCTGAAGTACAATTTTGTCTCTCCTCCTTTTTTTCCCTACTAATTAGTACTAATATTATCATCATTCTATTAAGTATTTTATATTTTGTTGCACATATTAATGTGAACAAAGGTCAAAATAAGTGATAGTGTTTAGAAAATATCGGAGCCTCCCACAAATACCAAACAATATTGTACCATTTCTACCCTAATTTCAATTGTCTACCAATGGTAATGGTATTGTCTACCAGTGATAACATAACTAACGTTTTTTTATCTGTGAGTTTTGGCCGTGTCGGTTCTGTTGGGAAGGTGGATATTTTTAGGGAAGGTTTAATGATTCAAAAAAAATTAGCTGATTAGTAGGACAGAATATTGTTAATATTTCATAATCTCAAATTCTAATTAGTAGCTGTAGCCAGCGGCGTTGTTACTTTTATAAGTTCGTCTTTTATAAAACACCACCTCATTATTTTCCTTATTTTGTAACTTTAAAATAAATTGCTCCCTTCATTGTGAAGTTGATATTATATTATCTATTAAATTACTGTTGTAATTGATTGTAAAAGAGTTATAAAAGGACGAGCTTTAAGAAATAGCAGGAGTGAATAATTTTTTTCTAAATTATATGTAGACTAATAGGAGGGGATGCAATTATTAGAGATTGATTAGCTAATTACTTTGTTACGATTGACGCCATCCGGAGCTATCGTAATTCGGGATATAATCACGTTATCCTGACTGTTCAAATACTGTCACATTTTTATTCACATTCTTTCGAATTCCATTGAGCCTGGTTAAGAAGTTCAGTACAACAGTGTGGTTTCTGTTTCATAAAGTGTGGTACAATGTTCTGCAGCGTTCTGTATTGTGTCGGTAATTCTAATCTATCTTCTGCCCAATATCCCCGGCCCTATGAGTTTCCTAGATCAAAGGTAGGAAACTTATACGACGCTCTCGAATTAAGGGGTTATCGAATATAAGACCAAGATCACAAGAATGATAGTATACCAACCACCTTGCGGGCCATCTAATAGGTATCTTAAATAATTTTAGTATTCTAATAGTTATTATGTTTTGCTTTCAATACTCGTTCTTTGACGTTAACTTCTGAACTAATTTATTCCCCATAATGGGCATTGGCTGTTGGGTTCTTCTTAAATTTCTTCGTTAGGTAGGAGGCGTTCGCGTTTAGTGGGTGAAATCTCGCAGAGGGAAAACCTTACCCCATTGGTAGTGATCGGTTGGAAAAAAACCTTTTCTGCGAATTGTTCGAGCGCTACAAAGCGCTCTCGTCAAAGCGTCCCGGTCTCAAAGAGCGTTCCGAAGCCCAGTACTGTCACGAGATCTCTTCAGGCTTCATGGCGGGCCTCGTCTCTGCAGATGAGCACTGAGAGATCTGTTTCCTGTTACCGGTATCATCAAGCCCATGTCCACTCCGGACGGCATCGATGGAAGTCAAGTTTCCCTAATCCCAGTTCCCATTTCCTCTCGAGGTTTTCATTCATCGTCTTGCAAGTTTCCCCAGTCAGAAAATGACAGGGTCAATTTCCGGGACTTTGATACCCGATATTCCGATATTACTCGCCCTATTTCCGCCGGTGCTGACGAAAGTGCTGACGGGATGGTCTACAGTAGTACATAAATGTAAACGACAGACTATGACGAGTAGCCGTTCCAGTTTCTCTTTTATGCTGAATCAAAGTTCGTATAAAAGGATTGCCTTTCAGTACCGGCTTGGGTAATACCGTATGTGGGAGTGGGATTGATTCGCTGGCATAACCGCGGCCGTATGATTCGGGAAATTAAGTTTTGATAAGTGACGCAATTGCATTTGAAGCCGAGCTCGGTTTCTGCGAGTCGGCCGGACACGTTTTCTGAAACTAGTTTTGCGTTGCAACACGCGTGTATGACGCGCGCCTATGTAACTCACATTTACCGCCCACTTTCTCCTCGTTTAGGGCCCGGTTCTAATCCAGTATTGTTTTCAGCGAGACACATCCTTCAAGTAGGATCAAGTGACTCCATCTTGCCCCTATAAACTGGTATCATAATAAATTTTAAAAGTTACAGCCATCCAGATTTGGATGGAACACAACCCAATGGCTCTTAATATTATTCTAGAATACACTATACACACAAATTAAATATATAAAAACTAAAATATGTAGCCCATTTTAAGAAAGAAGGACCCAGATTTACTTATATAAAAATGAAAATTTATCGGGTTTATATCTGAATAAATGTTTGTATATCCTGAGACCATCTTGAGAAATTACATAAATTTTATTTTTTTAGGATTGTACAAAAACATTCTTTGATTTTCATGAAAATTCCGATTTTTTAAAATAACTTTTCTGTTCTTCAATTCCAGAACAGTTACAAAGTTCTTGGCCTGTTCTAAAATCATTTTAAGTAAAAGCACTATTATGTCCGTTAGCTTACTTGCAAAATTCTTATTTCAATGAAAACTGAAGTTAAGTCAAAACTAAAAATAAAAAAAACCTTGTCCAGTGCCGAACGTACACGGAAAGCGTCGAAAATGCAGTTTGTTATACGGGGCCGATTTTCACTCCTATCGACATGCCGGTTTTCCACCGTAAATCATGCTCGGGGAAAACTCCCCGGGACAGTTACCCCCCGGGGAAATGTACAAATACTGTCCCAGGCGCGGTAATCAGTTGTTTGGGGAAAAACCGAGCCGGCCCTCAGGGTTGAATAATTCAAAACAAACAGGGAATATCCAATGCGACAAAATCCAATGCAGATGTGCACCGCCCGACATGTGTCCCGTTAACAACCCTCGAATACCAATTGGGTACACTATTCAATAGTATATGCCTGCCTGAAATATACCAGTTAGGCTGAAAATAAATAAAACGCTTTATTCTTACAAAGTGAACTGGAATAGTGACAACCAAAATTCCTGTATACTTCCAAAGTAAAGGAATATCATGGATCAACCCCTGCCCCATGCAATCCTACTAGCTAGTTAGTGATATTTTATTTAATTATTTATTGACTCGGTAGCTTGGTGTATGCGTGGGAAATCCTCTCAGTACCGCCCGGCATCAAGCACTCGAATATACTCTCGGAAATTTCCACGCGAAGTGCTGTAAAGTAAAGAAAAAAAAGCGCTTTGACGAATTTCCTTTTCAGGGTTGAGTGCGTTCGGTTTATAAAGACAAAAACGAATATGAAAATTAATTTAGGCCGTTTGGTTTCGTTGTGACGCGTGCCGGGGCCAGGAAACCGGAAACGGAAGCCCCCCCGATGGTGGGCGCGAGTGACCCGTAGTAATAGACGGACCAGTCGAGTTGACTGACCTTGCCTTCCTCCCCTCGACCTTGTCTACCGCCCCATATACGTCTTCTTTCTCTTAACCTTGCTTTCACACGCTTACCGATAAATACTCGTCCGTACGCGTCACATAACTGCTTTTTCCTAAACTAAATCACGCCGTTCGAGGCGAGTTTCAACCTGTTTCGTGCGAATTTTCCACCCTCCCAGTTTATTTTTAGACCATTCCCTATTCCAATAATCTTATGCCTTCTCACAGGCCTTCCTATGTCTGCAACACGTATTGTTATATTCTGAATGTACTTATTCTTTTTTATTATTTTATTGTTCAGGAAAATGTTTAAATAAAAAACCCAAAATTATGCTAGTGGTTACGCAACGTCGGAGATTGTTATTATAAAAGAGACACGCGTATATTCCCCCGGACAGAGAAAGAAATATGCGGTGATCTGCCAAAGGTAGAATGAAAGCTTTTTGTTAAATTTATTGGATTCATTTAAAGATGGAAAACGTATAAAATGAAGTAAGTGTAGTGGCTACCGGTAGCACGCGATCGAAAGTTTGACCCCTGTCTCAGACAGGATTTATTTCAGATTAACTCCGAGTAGTTCAATTTGGTCTCGACCATTTAATTGAATCAATTGAAATTTGCATAATATATGTCGCTATCAAGATTGTTTTCTACACCCAATACCGGATAGAAAGGCGTGAGTTATTTGTATATCGGCCAATAGAAAATTAATTGTGCTAATAGAAATTTTATTGCTGCCGCATCGTGCGTAAAGCAGTTGCTGTTTCGTGCCCCCGTTCGGCCCTGGGAGTGACAGTGACAGCGTCAGTAGCGTTGTAGGGCACAGAGGGAGTTGAGTGACCTTGCGCCGTTGCCTCGACCTTGTTACGTCGTGTGTCCGGCCGGTACACTTTCTCGTAGTGTCCTCGAACCTGTCCTTGTCTACCCTCTCCCCCCACCCCACCCCTCGCGTGTCCACTGTCCTCTATTGTCCTCCTCTCAGTCGGTCGCTCTCCACACCCCGGACATATCGCAATGTCACAGAGGCGTCGGCGTCTTCGATTCCCCGGCCGGGTACCCTCCCAGTGCATAATGAAATCGGCCGTCCGTCTTCCCCTCGAATTATCCGGGCGCGGATACACGTTTTCGGAATAGTGATGTATTTAAATATCTTCAAATCGAGGCGTTTTCGACCTTATAACTTATGGAGTGTATGCGTGATGGATTATTTATTTGATTCGTTCCATTCTGTTCCGAACTGTGGTCCGGATTACGTACGAAGGGTGACTGTTACGTAAGTAACCGCTATAACTGATAGTGTCTAAGAAAAGATCAGCGAATGTGCACAGAAATAATAAGAGCGGTGGTGCTCATTGATTTACTGTAGATTTAAAGACAGTAACTAAATAAAACTTCATTAATTGTCATTATTTCAAAAGATAGTACTGTCTGTAATTCGGATAAATGTATAGGAGAACACAAACAAATCAGCCTCATTAAAACAGTTGAACGAATATAACTGACTTTAGCCGTCTCGAGTACCGGGAAAGTAGAATTTTGTTATAATTATCTAATATTAACTGCTGTCGTCAGAGAAAATCTTCTTTGTAAGATCCGTGTTTGGACTTTGCAAATTGATGAGAGATTAGTATGAAAATCATGGGTTGGCAGGTTCGGGCCGGACAGGAAATCGTAGTGTCCGCCCGGACGGAAAATGCGATTTTCCTTGCTCACCCGATCGGAACAGATTGTTGCTCCTGCCACCCCCTAAACAGCGCCGAAATATTGTTAACATAAACGCTTGCCGGCGTCAGTGAAAAACGAAATTTATTTCCGCCATATATAAATATTCTTCATGGCTAAAAGATGGTTTATTTACGTTGTGCCTCGACTGGAAGAAGGGAAAATGTGGGCGGATGAATTAAATTTAGGAATAAAGCCTAAGGATGTATGTATATATGGGTGTATCCCAGGGGTGACATTTTTAAAACCCACCCCAAGAATCAATTACATTGTCAGAAATAACTATTAAAATTGATTTGAATTTTAATGTTAGTTTCAGTTCTTTTCTGTTAAACGCGTTTCTAGTTTTGCGATTATTGAAAAATAGCACATGTAGTTTGAAATTATATTAATTACAATGGATTGTTACCGGCAGGTATTTCCAAGGGGTTTACTTTAATTCACCGCCTTGCGTGCTCGATAATGAACTGGGAAGATTAACATTATATTAGCATGAAATATTTGCTTTATTTTCAAATTTGCAATTCTCCGTTTTTAATTTTAAGACCCTTTCTGGTTTGAAAGTGGATATTCTGATATTCCACAGGTCCTAAAGTAGCATGAGTATGAGCTGTATTAATTATGTTAATTTTATGTGCGAATGTGACTTCCAGCAGTCAATGAATCGAACGCCGGTCATTATTACCCTGTTCACATATTCAAAAAATTATGGTAAATAAGACAATGTTGGTAAATTTGAAATGGATGAATTGGAAATATATTGCGTACATGTATGTTAACACTGTTTATAACGTAAAATCTTGAAGCGTAATACATTCATACAAAAACGTTTTGATATTATCAACCGAAAATATGGAGAACGATGTACACCAATCATTCCATTATTCGCCTATAGACCAAATACGACGGTTTCCGTCAGAAATGCTATTGGACGTCGACATCAATTTCATTTTTCACTGAGCCTCGTATATTTCTAAGATATTGTGGATGTTCGATACCCACTGCGCTGTCTGGGGCGAAAAAAAATTATGGCTCATCTCATTTAGAATATGCCGCATAAATCCGGGCCCCGGTATAGGCCCCAGCGGGTCCGATAACCATCTGACAGAACTCCAATAACCGTCGTATATTGGCCCGCGCTTTTGTTGTCGTCGTTGTTTTCCCCGCCATTATTCTATTCGAATATACAAATATATCGGCAGGGCCGGATGTCGACCGTATTTCCGAAATGGACAGATGAATGTTTTTGTTTTTAATACGGATGGGAGAAGAAATACCATATTTTTTTCGGATGCACGCCAGATGGCGTAAAAAAATCCGAAAAAACACGGATCTGGGGATCGTTCTTGCGTTAAATCGTAATGATTTTTGAACCGGCAGAATATGACGTGTGTCCATTTCTGAAGATTTTATTAATTACAAAAATATCAGTATTCTCTAATGTGATTGATTGATAATAAACTGATTATAAGGTGGGCTGGTCGCCTATTTGCTGTCCTGCCGTTTTTAACAATTTTCTTACATTCAAAATTAACCGAAAACTTCCGTTATGTGTTTAACGTTGTTTGGGTGAATATTAGTTAATATGCCGATTTTTTGTACATCCTAAGCTCTACTAATTTACCTAACGGGAACCCCTGTTATTCCCTAGATCAAAACCGGATTTCTTCGGCCATTGAAAAATTATTCGGGGGTGGGGGGGAGTAGGACAGTTTAGACAGAGAGGTAATGGGATAGAGAATGGACATAGGAAGTCGGAATCGGTAATTGGAGTCGGGGGAGGGGAGGAGGGGGATAGGTTTTTTCCTTGATCTTGACGAAGAAGGGGTACAGAAGCCGGAGGGAGGGCGGGTAGGAAAGAGAGATGGAGCGATAAAGGAGCGAGGGAGTGGGAGCGAGAGAGACAGGACCCCTCTCTGGTAGCCAGGGTTCGGTGACCTGCGCTCATCGAACCGCCAACACCGCACGTGTGTGTTCCAGGTACGGTTCTGCCGCAAACCCAAAAGAGCGGCCCCAACCCCTAATTTAATAACCCTAAATGAAATTACGCGATCGACTTAACGTGAAATTAAGCCCCCGGCCTTACACGGCAATAACCCAGAGTCGAACAGGCACGCGCGCGAATGTTCAACTTCAAACTCAAATGTTTTGTCGACCTAACAAAAAATACCAGTTTCAAAAATGTTCCAGTAATACCAATTGTCTCATTTCAACCTAAGTACGAACTAAAGCACCAAGGTAGTCAGGAAAATATGATATAACATTATGTCATTCAATTAATTTTAAGTAAATTTCAAAGTCAAACTTTAGAATGGTTCCATAAAATTAAAATACTGGGAAAAATAACAGTCTGCATCAAGTAAATAGGATAGGTGAATTTTATTTACCGCTCGACTGGAAGTTTCAGCCGAAGTTCCAAAGTCCAACTTATTCTAGGGGAGAAACTTCGGAGATGAGAACTGCCGACTTAATAGGCAGCAAAAAAAAGGTTTTCAGAGCAATCGATGGCACGAATACTTAAAAACCGTTTCTACAAGAAACGAGCCGCCCACTCGGAGCGTTCTCAAGAGGACTGGCCCGGTTGTAAGCGTTCAAGAATGACATAGTTGAGGTAAGGAGGGGGGACTTAGTTTTTGAAGAAGGGCAATGTCATTACAAAAGCAAAGTTAAATGAGGGAAAGCCCCGGGGACTATTTAAATCTACCCCGACCGGGTTTTGAATTTGCTCCGGTCACGAGATCCGACTCGCTGCCGCTGTTTGTTCAACGACATTCGGAGAAACGGAAACCGTTTTTATCTAATTATAATCAAATGGGGCCCCGACCCTTAGTCAAATTTTGTTCGTTTAATTCATACTTCGGTTTCGAAACAAGGGGGTAGAAACGGGAGTTGGCCCGTGGGCATAAAATTTGTTTTCTGGGTCGCAAGATACTGTAATGTATAAGTTGAAACTATCATTAACTATACACCTAAATAATTATTATTGTATAAAAAAAAATATAAATAATATTCTTCTAAGACCGTCTGAAATGTTTAAATAGAAAACTTGCTAGAAAACATTGTAATAAAATTGTTTATGGATTAGTTGATTGCGTGCAGAAATATTTCGCACTTTGGTCGCTAACATGGGGCACATTGCTAGAAAATGGTGAATATTTTCTGTGTAATTTATATTGCGTATTATGTTTTAAACTTTGAAGTTCGCATATTTCGCGGGTCACCTCGGTTTGTGTACAGTAACTTTCCTTTACATATATTGGCCTTTCGTTTTTACGTCCACTTTATTGCTTACAAGTGAAACAAAATTCTCTGACTTCAAGTCGTAACGAGGGCTTCGAACCGAAACATGCAATATGTATGAAGTAATATCGTTAAGGAAATAAAGACAGGGAGAATTGAATTCACCGGTTGTGTTTGTCCATTAAATATTATTGTCGTATAAACACATATATACGCGCGTGCACAAGTATAAAAACAGTTACATCACGTCGATGAAGTTTCGAATGAGTTCCACCAATCGGAACGACCTTTTGTGTCTTTTTATTGATGCTGTGTCGTGCTTGAAAATCGGGCTAGCAAATGGCACGGGGGATTAAATTTTTTAACAAAAAGAAGCGTCACGTGTGTCCATTATTGTAATGAAGTTAAAGGAACGCCCTTCAAACGTCAGTCCGGGGGGGGGTGCGACTCGTTTGTCCCCTTGAATTGCAAAACCCCGCCGCCTTCCACGTCTTCTGTTATTCATACACTTCTTATTCATATAAGCCCGCTTTGTCCGCTCGGCTAGCTTCCATATTGGAAATAGTTCTGCGGGTGAAAACTTTTTTCGAAGTTCCTGGAGAAAAAAAACATGTTCAAACCGCGCCTCAACTCATAACGAATCTGACCGCGGAAAGATAGGTTCAACTATATTGAGGCGATTTCCACGGACATGCATAAATACCTTGCTTGAGTATAGCCAGAACCAGTCTTGGTTCGGACCGATGAGACAACACTAAAGATCTATGAAGCATTACATTTTTTTTCACAACTCCCCCCTCACAGAGTTTAAGTAATTTCTAGTGCATTCTGTGGTTTCTTAAACAGTCAAATAAAACAAATCAAATCTGCACCTAATGTAACTCAGGTGAGAAACAACTTTCTCCCGAGCCTTGTGGCCACATATATATGCAACATGTAGATATTCAAGTTATAAATATAACACAAAGCAATACATAGTGTCCTATATATGTGAACATTAATTGTGAAGCACTCGTGTTTCAGTAGTGATTTTACGATGCGATCAAGGCTATGGAATTCTGTGAGTTCTGTTTATACTGCTATAAAGTACTCTCAAATTTCCTTTATAGTCGCTGTGTGTATTCAATGAAAAGGAAAAGTGAAGTGAGACATACATATGAGGGAGAACGCGAGAAGCGAACCGTGAACCGTGAGCACGCGCCGCGCGACTTTATTACGGGTTTTGGCAAAAAAAAAGAAAAATGAAAATTTCGCATCGATTTATGCAAATCCTCTCCGGTCGGGACCCATTATTAAAGCTACGCCGATTTTAAGAGCGGCGAACCACCTATAACAACCACCACACCCCTCGCAGCCACCTGTGCAAAATCATTTTCTACATGGCAAAGGAAAATTTACAGAACGCTTCTGGCGGAAAGTGCCCCCAGTAACATTATTGCGGCTGGAATAAAATCCGAAGGGGAAATTTGCGGGGCGTCGTTTTAAAACGTATTTATTTCAATTCGAAATTAAATCGAACGACGGCACTATTCAGATTTTCCACACATTTTTGGTCTTTCGTGTAAAGCTTTTCGAGTGTGTAATATAGTTATACTTTATTAGTTGTATTGTAATAATAATTACAATGCTCATTAGATTAAGATAATTATTAAGTTGCGCAATGGGATACATGTATGGAAACAGGAACACTTCTATAGGTTTCAAGTTCCTATTTTCAGAACTGGTAAAACTGAATGATTTTAGTAAGGAAATGATGTCTTGTTTCTTTTGATTATTTTTCTATATATCCAAAACTGCCTACACTAGATTAGGCCAAATGGTTACTTACTCGCCCGGTGAAAATCTTCACTCCGTGAATTATTTATGCCATAATCAATTTGATCGTTAAATATCCCTATCAGTTTTCGCTATTTGGAATTTTTTTTGCCTCGGCATTAAGAATAAAAATTAAAAAAAAAGGAACGGGACAAGCGGTAGGAAAAAGAAACCGGTCTAAAGAGAGACTAATTAAATGAAAAACTCTCCTTTTCTTTCTTTCCTACCATCCTTTTAATTGGGCTTCGCCCCGCTGTTAATTACAAAATAAATATCTCGAGTCTAATTGAGGATTGGGCCGATGAACCGGAACCAGTTCTCCAACTGGCGGTAGTGGTGGCGGAGGGGGGGGGTTCGGTATTTTTAATACTCACGCTCGCAATAAGGGTTTTTTTTTCATCGATCGAGTCTAACCCTGCTGGCTTCCTAACACAACATATCAATTGTCGGTATTGAAGGAATTACGAACCGTGACAATTTAATCCACGGACGGAAGGCGATTTTGACATCTGTATCCTGTAGAATTAAAGTCGTGTGCCTTCTAAGGTGTTGAAATGTTTTTTACCGCATATTTTTCCCCCGCCGATCTGTTAGAAACTGAAATGCCGCCACACGGCACATCCAATGCACGGAACACAAATGTAACGAATAGCATATGTAAGCCATGCGAGTTAGAAAAATTTAAGTTAAATCATTATTTAAATGTTACACTTGAACGTGATACAGGCTCGCAACCCTACAACGAATAAGGTGCGTTATGTTTCGGCCTGATAATGAAGAAGGGATGTTACACTTGTCACAATGCACACGGGGTTTTTTTTATCGCTGTTATGAGCTTCATTCTTATAAGCATAGTCCAAACAGTAGGTGTATTGGTCAAACACAAACAGGAGATAGGGAACGTGCAGCATGTACGGGCGTGGAGTAAATTAGGAACATTTTTTTGTTACGTCGGGCACCGCCTAAGAGTGTGCCACTCGGGCAGCAGGAGCCCTCGGCAAACAGGGATTGAGAAACGGGGCCCGGGAGCCTAAAGCAAACCCGGGCTACGCCGTTAAACAAACTCCCGTTTAACGACCCGGGGCCCCGGGTATCATCCGGTGCCCGTTTTTATCTTCCTAACCGACTGCAAATATAAACGAAACGTTGGAACCTACGTCCGGCACGTGATATTTGGCTGTACTTCGCAGATCAAATATCGCTTCCCCTAGTTAAGTCGCAGGAAGTGGTAATTTGTCTTCAGCCTTGTAACAATACTACGGACACTTTACTGTATTTGAACTCGCGTTTCCTGCTACCTAGTACTATATATGGTATATAGCCAAAGTTCCAGGCGTAAGTCCCTCAAGTACTATGATCATTAGTATGCAATCTTAAATTTTATTGTTAAAAGTTTAGTTGTTTAATAAACGTTCATGTCTCTAGCGATATGGTAATGAGCACAGGAAGAAACGTCTCCTGTAGGATTCATCTTAATTTCCTTTTAATTCTAATACAGGGTTCTACGTTATTTTAATATAACTGCAACAATCAATTATAGAAATCATCCTACTGGACAACAATTTCTATTCAGTTCATTGAAATAAAATTTGCAACAATCTTAATTGAAGGTTATCCACACATATTAATGGAAAATGCTCGACAAAATGATCGGGTATAAATTATACAAATTGTCGTGAAAATTTCCCTTTTAACCGCCGGGCTAGTATCCCGGATTCTTCCATGTATAGTTAGTTATTCCAAAACGTTTCCAAAAAAAAACCAAACCTGTCAGAAGCTGACGTCGGAGGACCATTTAACCCGAACCGGTTCAATTACAGGCCAAATATCTCAATCGGGTTTTAACCAATTAAAAAACTTTTTATTATCGCATTCAGTTTCTTTTTTTTCGTAAACTACGACATCTGGCGATTTAATAACCCTTCTTGCCCCCTCCTACCGTAGTCTTTCGGCGAAAATATTAAGAGTCCTACGTGTTTTTTACCCGTCCGAAATTCAACGAGGAAGCGTTTTTAAATGCAATTTTCGCGAGGCTGGTTGAGAATCAGAAAACCAGTTTTGTTTTCACCCTTTCTCGTTTTTTCGAAACGAACGGTTGAAATCTTTCAAACGGCGTTGATATATTTTACAACTGGTATGAGTAAAATCGGGATGTTTATTTGATATTAATGGGAAATTAAAGTTTGTTTTCTGTCCTAATGTCACCTTTACAAAAATAGTTACCTACATACATATAGTTTATCGATTGCAAACATATTTGTATGTACATTTTTGACGTGACCGTAATAAGTTTCGCAGAGTGAAAATATTGTCTTTGAAACTACAAGCGTGTTGTCTCATGTTTACAGTTACAATTACTGTCAATATTACTGGTTCCGCTTCGGGGCCGGTATGTGTCGGGGTTCTTACGTCATTCAAGTATGCAATCGAAAATATCCGCAGTTGTCGAGTTTCACTCGTGTCGAACCCGAATAAGGAGGAAATAAACGCGATGATTTTGTAATAAGAGCTGTCCGAATATTGATTTTTAAATATCTCCGGCAATCTTTTAAACGCCGCGTTAATAGTAGTTCAAATTAGTGGAGATATGAATTTCGGGATTATTAATTTTAAAATTAAATGTCATGCGGGGAGAAATACGGTAATAGCGATGTCATGTTATATTTTGTGGAATATTTCCCAATTAAATCGTGTTACGTTTTGTGTACTGTGACATAATGAAAGTCTGCGATGCGGCGGTTTCTGTCAGTGCAAAAACGTTGCTCGGCAAGGGGAGGGGGGGCAACGACGAGGTCGATTCGGAATTCCTTTTTTTTTTTTTGGTTCCGTCGGGTCCGAAAATAGTTTTACGGCCGGAACGGCAGTGGAGGGAAAAACGCCGGTAAAATCTCCAGGTTTTTCCGAAGGGAGATCCCGGTGTGAATAACTTATGAGAGGCGGACCGTCGGGGCCCGCTGGGAAATAAGATCTGGCATCCAGGGTAGGGGTCTCCTCTACCGCATTCTCTTTTCCAACCGGCTGAAGAACTATCGCCCGGACCTGGAAACATGTTGACCGCTCTTGCGACACCGCCAGTTTACCATTTTCCGGCTAATGAAACGCGTATTATTAAACGGGTGGATAGAACGCGGACATAAGAAAGACTAACAGAAATCAAATTAAAGAAACAGTTCGGAAAATTCATCTTGTGACTTTAGGTATACGTAGGATGCACAGTGTGCAGACAACATATCCCGTGCAGTCGCAACAGCTGTAATGAGCCCTGACGTCGCCTTTTGCCAATTCCACTAGTCACTGAGTTGAAAACATTGTATATGGACTACATCCCAAAGCGATGTCGGATCCGGGTCCTGAAACTACCAATTTCAGAATTGTGATTTAATAGAAACACGTTCATCAAGCAGAACTGAGTATCGCGATACTCCGGGATGGTGTAATCTATTCGGACAAATATAGAAGAAAATTATACACGTTATATAAACATTATTTTAAGACATAATTAAAAACATCAATTATTCGTAAAATAAAAGGTCTATAACATTTATTCAGAATTATATACTAGCTCCTACAGCTCAGTATCAGTGACCTTCTAGGTTATAATCGACGATCCGCCGCCAGCGTAAAATTAATTCAGGCCCTTGTGAAGAGTTCTTTGAACCAAAAGAATGGACCCCGTTTAGCTCTAAGAAACGCGAAAAAAAATTTCTTCAGCGGCTCCTCCTTCTCCCTGTTTTAATTGGGCGCTCTAACAGTGAGCTCCCTAGCCAGATCAAGACGGCTAACGGAAAATAGTAGTTCTTTCCGTGCCACATTTCAGGCGTTAACATTTAATTAAAAGTCCAATTAATGTTTTCTTTCGCCGCTGTCCCGACAACTAAAATCGAAACTACAATCGGAGGACAGTTGAACTGACCTTCATTGAACATCTGTGCGCTGACGCTGCCCCTAAAAAATATTTCTAATTACACGCTATTATTAGATCATCGCGTTATCAGCTATGTAATTATCGGCCCGGGCTGACATTAACTGGACAATACTTAAAAAGACAATTGCAAATATCACAAGGCTGCAGTTCCCGATATGTACACCTCAGACAGAAAGGAATCCACAACTAACTACTACTAAAACTATCCACACACTATTTTTCTAAGAGCATCCTGTCAGAGTTACACATTATCGAATTATAATTGAGTTATAAGTTAATTCATATTCGAATTGAAATACGTCTTATTATTTAGTGGGATTATTGTAGGGGTAGGCCTGAACATTCCCAAAATTGTCCAGTAAAACAATGTTCCGGTTGTTAATGTTCACGACTGTATTAGCAAAATGAAGTAATGATAAATGTCACCTTGTTTACAAATCCATTAAGTGGTCGTCCTAGCAACATTTATTCCTCGGACTGGTTAAACGGTGAAATACATTTAAAACTGTAAGAAGACCTCCCACGTCCACGACGTCGGGTCGTGGTTTTCCACCGGGTAGAGTCGGACCGTTGCAATATTAACGGCCGGACACATGTGTTCCGAACGCGCTCCTATGCGATCCGGCCAATTTAAGCCGCGCATTCCGGCAGTTCAAATAACAACCGCTGACATTTCGAAGCCACTTACATCACTTCGGCATTTGCAGGGAAAATTGAGCCGAAGTGGCGGATGAATCTGGCCAAGTGGGACGTTTCCCAACTGCCCCCGTTTCCCAATTAAAAACTGGTCCACACAATCAACAGACACTCTGAGTACAGTATGAACGTTTCGTATAATATACAAGAAAACTATGCGAATATGAATAATAAATATAATATATTGTAATTGGATAATTGGCGCGTTATGGACGGCCTCGATGCTCATATGTTTTATAGGTTAAAGTTTTACTGTTTTAAACTAGCCTTGCCTATTCGTAAGATAAAGTGTCACTGTAAATTCAATATTCATCGGCTCAATTTCACTCTGCAACCATCATGCCGATTGGTTACCTCGGAGGCAACAAGTATATTTATAGTATATCCCTTCGATGGGGTGTCGTCGAACAGACGTTCGAGCGCGTTTACGACTTGTGTCCAACGCCCGTCGTATTTACGCTATTGGAAACATCTGGCCCGACATAAACACGGGATTGGAGTAGTTTTTATTTGTTTTTTTTTCTTCGCCGGCGCCAACAACCGACCACGCGATTCCAGCGCGATACCTCCGCAGTTTCGTAAGGGAGGCCGCCTTCTCTGCTCGCGGACCGTGCGACTTATCTGCGAACCGTGCGGACGTAGAGCCGAATATCGGGCCCGGTTCGACGCCATAAACCGTATTTATGACACCGTATTTATGGCGTTGCGCAAAGTTCGGAAACTCTATAGCTTATATAGTGCGGGGCGGGGCAGTCCCCCCCCTGCCGCTCTAAATTGACGCGTTGGAGAAAACCTCTCGAGTTTATCTGAACCCACCGATCGCTCGGTACGCGTAAGTGACCGGTCACAATTATATAGCCACGCTCCCGTACTCTTCGAAATATTTTAAAAGGTCCGTTCACCGATCAATTATTCTAATACGCTTCCATTTCATTATATTATTATAGGCCGGCACATTTTTCAGGCTTGTTATTGCCGAATCGATGATGCGATCTAGTGAACGGCAATTTTCTGAATTGTGGGCTCTTGGCAATGCGCAGTACCAAGGAATATAGAGATATCATGGATGCCTGAAATGAGTGCCTACTACTGCAGTGTTATAACTTCGATTGGCGCTATCAAACAATAGCGATACAGAGAACGATACACCCGCCCTTATATTATAAGGGAGTGGGTAGAGTTTTTCGATTTCCGAAAAATTATATAAGAATACCTTCTGCTATTTATGGAACCCAATGTGCAAATTATCCAGGAATAGTGGACAAATTACATTAGTAGGGTGTGCTTACCTAATTAGTTAACCAGGAATTCATTTGGTTACAGTGTTTTGTTTGGAATGACTTTCAATATAATTTATCCTCGTATCACCAATATTACTGCCGTTTTTGTGGGTCCTTCAAACATGAAAAAAAAGAAAAAAGTTGGTGGTTTAGATTTACGGTCGCGGGCATGAGCGATATCGCCCTCCCGCCTCTCCTGTTTTCATTGATATAAATGCCGCTTTCCACGAAACTTTTCCCGGCCCGCCATTAAATTTGAATTAACCCTCGTCCCCCACCCCCGCCCCCTCGTCCCCTTTGGCCCGGGGGCGGACATCTTTAATTTTATTTTCTACATTCTGCACAACGGGATAAATTGATATTTATCGTCCGTCCCCCTCGGCTGTGAACATTCATCGGCCCGCGCGGTCTGCGCTTCCGCACATCTATTTTCCACCGCGTGTTTCAATTACATTCAATAATAATTTATTTTATTCAATCGATAGTTGAGTCACTCGTGCCTTGTGAAAACCCTTGTTTATACTTTATTCACGTCCCGAGGCTGAATATAGTTCAAGGATGTACTATTACTTTTTATAATTTTATAATCATAGTATTTACATTAAATACTATAATTTTTATCGATGGTACATATTCAATGTCCGTCCATTAATGATGAAATAAAGTCCGTTTGTATTTTATATCATTTTTCATATGGGTCCAATTTGGACCCCGCTCCGTGAAATCGTGAATTTATCCAACTGGTGTAAATGATTTGTAGAATTATAGAACTTCCCCTAGGATTATCTGTTACATTAAACGTATGAATATTACGAGGTTATGTCTCATTTAACTATCTTGTGACACTGAAACACGTTCTAAAATCGTCACATGCTTTCGTGAGACAACGCGAGATAATTTGGTTGGATGAAAATAAGTAATATTTACTATTTCTCCAATAATATTAATACTATTATGCTCTCAGCAGGGTTGGAATTGTAAATTTCCCATTTGATACTCATCGTGGCACCCAGTTATGTAAGTTGGGGGTGAAGTGGTGCGAAGTCTGCAGCGCCTCGGACCTGGAGATAACGTTTGAAACGGGACTCGAATAATTGTTGTTCCCTAGTTGGAACGGCGTTAAACCCATTTGCATCCTTAAACGGCTCCCGGTTGCTGGTACGGCCGTTCCAACCGTCGTAACGAGTCACAGTTCAAAAACAATTGAAACCACAAAATGAACTCACTATTATATTTTGTTTACATACTTTCTAGTCAGTGGTTAGATCGTAAATTAGATTTCGACTCTCCAGTGGCGGAACGAATTTTCGTTAAATTGCAAATTTCAACTGAGCGTTATAAACTGTCCAGGTTGTAAAACCCTTCGTGCTCTGTTCCTCCGTAATGCACTATTTAAAGCAAGGGCACTATTAAAGCGTTCAGAGGGGGGGAATAACGCGCGCTGTGTAATATAATTCAGTGGCAACCACACGGGGCTCCACTTTTGGTGTATTTATCGCAATGTTGTGTGCGGGTTCATCAAGGGGCTCACGTACCGCCCGGGTCTAAATTCCAACCGGGTATATTCTCCTTCTCTCTCCCACTTCCTCTTCCTCCTCTCTGTCTTTCTCCCTCCCTCTCCCCTTCTCTCTCTCTCTCTCGCTCTTTCTGTCTCGCTTTCAACGGAATTGGTTTTTCCCTGAGCTCCGCTTTCCACCTAAGTCCTGTTCTCTCCCCCTCTCAAGCTGTTTTCTACTCTTTTCTACCGACGCTCTCGCTTCTTTCTGTGTTAGTGATCCTCTCCCCCCCCGCAGTCTCAGTTCCGTCTTCGCAAGGAAACCGGGCCTGGAGTTGGTTGCGGGGGAAGTGGGAGGGGGCGACTGAGAAAGGAAATAAAAGCGCCGATTTCCCGCGAACGTCGAAGACTTATTTCCTGAGGACGCAACTTTTACCGCGCCATTATTCCCAAAAGAATCTACTTTAGAAGCAGGTGTGAAAAACCTTCCCTTAAAACTGTCACTGAGTTTACCCCACTGGATTCTTCTTATCGTATGGTGCCTTTCAGCGAAACTCCCCATAAATTAAGAGATAATTTCAAAATCGTTTCACCAACCACATGGCTATACTCATTTCGTAATTAGAACATTACGTTATTAATAATTTACTATATGAGTGTTAACAGTTGATATAATTATCTTGAAGTTCAGTGCCCCGTTAAATCTAAATACATAAGCAATTAGAAATTCAAAGTTATTGTAAATATTTGATAGGGAAATAATCTCCTGACAGCGTGTAATAATAATTATAAAACACATAACAGAATGTCTCCCCATGCCCGGTATGCCATTAAACAAACTTACTTATTTCCTAGGCGACGCCATAATATTTTGAAACGAATTCAATGACTTGAAATAAAGAGTGTCCGGGATATTTTTGTTTTAACGATGGAACTGGAAATGGAGCCGGGCGCGGCGTGTTTCTAAACGCCGCCGTTTAGATTTCCGATCTGAGATTGGGAAAGCGGTCTGGGGCGGAGGGAAACCAGTTTGAATTGGATTGTTCAAGACCGGGTTTTCTATGATGTTTTTCAAATAGTTTGAGTTGAACGTGTTCATTTCGCTGCGGCCCAACCGGATCGGCCAGCAGCGAAAAGCAACTCTACTGGACGTGTTTCCCTGTACAATTTCCAGGCATGTTTATTGTCGCACATTATCTAACTCCAGTAGGCATACCGCTATGGTGACCACAAGGTAATAAAATAAGACTAGTTGTCGTGGCATCAGAATAATATACCGATTAAATCGTCAAAGTCGCTCGAAAAATTAGAATTAAAAAAATATTGTTATATAAATACAACATACAGTTTAATTATTGCGGTTTTCTGTCACCACTAGCTAATTTTATCTTATAATCGACTAGGTTTATGCTTTTAGCCTAAGGCTAAAAAGGCGAAGAGAATAGGAATATCAAAATTTATGGCTTCATGTATATATTATTTAGTATTAAGACGGCTCACTAATACTGGTGATATTGAGAACTTTCTCTTGTTTAAACTTCGTTATTACTAAATAAATCAATGAGTACTATAATACTGTTCCTGGCAATATATTCAACTTTTGTTAAATCATTATTTTAAATGCAAATTGCCTGTAATGGAGGGAGATCTCGGCCTTAATGTACACAGTGCTTCCTTCTAAGCAGGAAGGGAGGACAAGGGATAAAGGGCGCTTGAAAGTGGATAGCGGCTTATCCCTAGCGTGGTTCTGTCGTGATCCGCACTCCATCAGATCCTTATCCCTTATGTCAGTTCCACCCCCGTCCCGCTATCTACCCCTAACCGAGATCTCTTCCTAGAGCCAGGTATAGAACGATTTGACTAGCGGGTATCGATAACAATCGCTCATTCGGCTTAAAGCGGACGCGGATTTTGATATGTTTTCAATACATTAAAAGTGCAATTCGGACATGTTTAACGGAAGATTATGTTGTAGCGTTGTATTCTTTGTCCATAATAAATAATTATTATTATTATAATTTGATTTTAAGAGCGAAAAGTAGTTTTCAGTGTAACACCCTATTTTAAAAACCTTCGGTACTCATATCGAGTTTTCTCATAAAACTAAACCCCACTGACATGAACCAGTCGGCCTATTTCCATTTCGGTACGAGTTTCATAACCACTGAATGTCGGTCGGATCGAAATATAAAAAAGATCATTATAAAAACTATAAACAATGAATGGAATTCGAGCTTTCAATTATCCAATTTCGGCTTCATTTTATTTCCGGCGAGACATATTTTTCCTTATTCGATTCTCAAGTATTTACCACTCCCGCCGAAAATCGGCCCCCTTTCTCCACGATGTTTATTGTAATATTCCGGTTGACTTAAGTAGCACAACATTCTTTCGCAGAAGCAGTTTATAACCGGATCGTAGCGGCGATTTAAAACTGATAAAATATCGTTCATCTAACAGTTATATGAGAGAAATTGTTAATGTAAAATAACACACTAATGATGTGGGTTTGAGGGACTTTCAGGTTCATTGTGAGGTGTTGGAGGCTTTTAGTTTCAAAAGATGCTTCAACCTTACCTCTTTGACATTAAAATATCTCCAGATTTTAACCTTTTTGATGGGCACCAAAATCGAGTTGTTTTCAATTTTATAATGAGTCATGTATACATTTATTTAGTTATATCGTCAGTGCATACGCTTTTGAAACAAAAATGTATTAGCTTCTTACATAAAAGGCGTATAAGGGTCGTTAGCCTTATTTCTGTTTGTCCTTATTGCTGTCGATTGTGGCAAATAGAAACGGGCTCGTGCCGAAGAAGGAGGGAAATGGCAAACTTTGATGTATTGGACACCTTGGCAGACATCAGATTGAAACCTAAGCCGCCGTCGGGGCCCGCATTTACATCGGGCATGAAAGACGGGCGATGACTCCGCCGGATAAGACCCGGTCTCAATACGTCACAGGAGTGGGCCCCCGTAGAACGGACCGCGTTTTGAACAAAAAAAACAGAATGGGCCCCTCGAAGGTGAAAGCTCGAGAGATCAGCGACAACTAGTGCTACATTTCGGGGACCGATTTCACCGCCGAGTTTAGAATTCTTCGTGGTGGGCCCTCGGCGTCACTTCGTACAGCCGCTACGAAAATTAGAGAAACCGGAGCGGGGCGCGCCCCTGTTTGTTGTGTTGGGTTTGATAAACGATTTTACCGACAACTAAATATGTATCGGCTTCGAAACCGGTCTCCTCCACCCACCCACGCCTCCAGTTCAAATCGGTAGAAAGTCAACGATGGAAATGGGCTAACAGAAACGCCCGGAGAAATCGGATAAGAATAGACCGCGGAGGAAACGTTACTTATTATCTAATACTATACCATAATTTGTGCTTTACCGCTACTACTGATTCCAATGGATTCTCGTGTTATATCTAATAAACTGCATAAATTCTTAATTGCTCCATTACGTGGCTGCATGTTTCATGCCCGTATTTAATTCTCTGATCTAAATTTACACGTTTCATTCTACTAAGACAAAACAAATTATATAATTTATATTAACCCGCTTTGCGATTCGTTCGGGATTCCTCTTCTGTACTATCTTTTGGGTGCAACGTTGTCTTGTGCGCGAGTCATAAAAACGTCGACTCGACGCGTTCCTTTTTTTATAGTTGCGCCACGACTAATTTCTAACTGGACCGCGAACGACTTGAAACTACCATCGGTTACAATAATAATGAGCAGGGGGTTGGCTGGGGGCCACAGACCGGTGCGCCCCCCCCTCCCATTTTCTTTTTTTATTAATTCCATTCTATATGGCGTTCCCCAACTTTTTATGGTAGTTCATTAATCGTCTCCTTCAGAATTGTATGCATAATTATGCGTAATAATTGTATTTACATTTTTTCTATTATATAACACGTACTACCAGCCTCCTCACAAAAGCATACGTGTTATTATCTTAGAGCCGACGCTTAGCCAGATGGGACAGGGAACCGCCCCCCATTTCCGCCTCTCAGCACACGGAGCCGGTCGCTCTTTCTCTAGGTAGGTTACTTCCAGGGAGATGAACAAAAACCCCCTCTCCGGTCGATTGGTCCCTCCGAATCGGAGGGAAAAATCCTCCCCCACAAAGCTCCGCAACATACGGAGGCACATGTCCGGAGCATATGAGAGTAGCTCGAATATACTTGTTTTTGCTCTCAATATTCCTTAACCATCCAGCCCTAATCTATTCCTAATGATCTGTGACGCAGGTAAACCGATTGAAGACTTCGATGTCGGCGGATGTCGGGGTCCGGTATAGTGATGGTATTAACAGAAAAGGCGATCCTGCCGACGCAATTGAGAATTATATGATTGGAATTATTATTATTGGAAAAATTTAGTTAGTTCTCTACTTATTTCCAACTTCAAGTTCTTCCCGTTTTCTGATAGCGACTATACCGCTAGCGATGGGAATGTTCTTCTTGGAACCAGAAGGGGAATAGGAAGAAATTTAGGAAGACATTAAAGCGTAGGGCGTTTAGAAAAAGTGTAAACTCAATCCCTCTGAAGGAGACATTTCAGCGCCTACTGCGCTAGTAGTAGTCGTTTCTCCTTTTTCGCACTTTATAGGCCGGGCATTTCCAGCGACTCATGGCGTAAATTAGCAGGCGGGGCCCGACCGGTCCATTTGTAAATTTCGACTTTCCGAAACCCTCCGAAGTGAAATCGGTCCTAGTAGTTTTTCAAACCCGAAGTAGTTTAACATTCGCTGTCATTTATATCTTGATATTTGAACGTGACTTTCACCTTAAAAAGACGAGAGGGGCAAAAGAGATTATGTAGGCTGACCCGTTTTTTTCCGAAGTATGAATCAGCTCTAAACCGGCCGAATCACTGCTGTGATTTCATTCAGAGCGGACGGACGCTAACGAACCGTATGCAAATTTATACTTCTGCAGATCAGTCTCAAAATAGATAAACGGTTTTTCTATTATATAAATTATTTTCCGCGGCCAACAAACGATGACTTTCACCGCTCGTGACTTGAGGCTTTATTTAACAACTTCATTATTTGTCTAGATTCCGGATGTGAAAACGCTTTCCCTAATTACGAGCGCGATTATTTCATTTCTCGACAAAAATACAAGATAGAGAGTCCTTCTTCTTCATTTTTTTAGGCTAAAAAATATTAAAAAAGATATACATAAAAGTATATTGCAAAAAATCCACGATACTGTGAATCCGAAAATGGCCAGGAACTGCTGTGTTACGGTTTAAATATCGCTCGGACCATAACCATTAATTTTATAGTCTTAGATGTCAGTCTGATAGGTCGTTAACAGTTATCACACGAGGGTCATTACCATCTGAGCGCGGAATTCCCGGTTAGCGCGGTCGGGTTAACCAAGGCGTAAACGAGCGCCGGTTCCAAACCGTCGACTAACCGGCCACTAACCTCAAGGTCCCCCCATGGGTCTAATGTTTGGTCTTCCTGGCCTTCGCTATGGTACGGCCACGACCGAGAACTGTTTTTTCTTCAGTCCCATACCATTCTGTTACCCAGGGCTTTAATTAATGCCGACTCCTCACCGTCTCGAGACCGCACATTTAAACACAAAGGTTCTCGGTCCGGTTGCCGCTTTCCGGACAAAACCGTTTCCATGGACCACCGTGATGTTAATGCCTTAGCGCTTGTGAATATTTCGGTGTTATATATTGGCGTGTAGTTGTTCTGAATGCACGGTGCAGTTAACGTGAGCTATGGCCGTAGGGTCGATGGACCCATGCATCTACACTGAGGTTGAGTAAAGTGCAATTAATATACTTTATGGGTATAATATGATGTGAGGATTGTGTTTATTGCCACAACTGTACAATACAATTAGCGACATTGATAACAAATAGAGCACAATGAACACCACAGGCTTAAATTTATTTTATTTACTTTTTCTGTTTTTCTGGTACTTTTCATGCGTCTGTTCAGGAATATATTTAGCTTGTATGCGCGAAACGTACAAAAATATGGTAAATATTGTATCTTTATTCATATTCGCAAAAAGGCCCTCTTATAATTTAATAGGAAAACATTTTCCCGCTGGAAGCCCCTTAACCTACACCTGGAAAACAGAATTTTCACAGTCGCCGCTTCTTGAAAATATTCATTACCGAACAAAAATTTATGAGCTGATGATAAAACGAGTTTTCCACCGTTGAAAAGGGAATAACTGAAGAAGTACTCAATTTAAAACTAGGAGATATAACAGAAAGAAAAGTTTGTCTTCACAATGGAACCCCCCTCGCATTTAGAGCGCCCGGGAGCGTTTTAAGTTAATTGACAGCGTCAAAGCGCTTCAGACTTAATTCATTATGAATAAACCCGTGAATAAAATATATTTACAAAATGTCGGCGATTTAAAACGTCGACGGTACGTCTGCTAACTTTCTTATTATTTGATAAATGTCATTCCATATTTATGACTACACTATTACAGTTAAGTAGCCTGAAAAAATATACTGTCTTCTATCGAACTGTAATAATATTATGGCCGAACAGGAAATATAGTGCTTTCAGTAATAATCCCATAATATATATTCATATGAAATATAGTCAATGTATCAAATGATTGGGGTATTACTGATATATATTGCATTTGTAATACTGAACCAGTTCCATACATCAAATATATATAAATAGGTACACTGCGTTTAACGGCTGTTAATTTTCTCGTCATAAAAAATGTCGTGAACATTGAAACTCAAGAACTAATAAAAGCATTTCTGTGAATATCCGCTACTAATGAATTTCCATATATTTCTTGATTCCGAAAACATACCACAAGGAGACCAATTTCTTGGTTCAATTCGCGCTTTTTTTTACACTTTTACGCTCGTGCATCCCTTAAACGATCGTCCAACTCACTGACCGTGGCGGAAACACTGCACACTAATTCTACTGCAGTTTAATGCATCCGGTTACACTTCCTGATCATCAAAATACTGTTAATCCGTTTCCAACTAGTCCGTTTAAACTCATAATTCAAATTCTAATCTCTTCTGTTTCTTTCTATTTTCCAGGTACGTGTGCTCATCGTTCCAAGTTAATATTCCGGTCGACCGGCTCCACGAGGCCTGCCATTTGTGAGTTTTGCATTGTTCCTATGGTGTTTAAATAGTAGTGAAAATGTTTGGGCCGTATTGAATACTATTTTTGTTCATCAACGAACTGCGGCCACGGAATCGAGTTGTGGGGATCTTGGAACTGCATTTAGACAGAAGATTGACATGGAACCCACATACAAAACTCAAACGTACTGCAAATGACGTTAAGACTCCTCGACAATAGATCAAAACACTGCCACTTACGAACAAATTATTAATTTACAATTGTATTTTAAAAACTCACTGAAGTGAGTAGGTGTCGCACTTTGCTGGTGACAGAACAACGCCATTAAGTAAAGGGCATCGGGCCATGATATGACTGACAGGGACATTAGTATCGTTCGTACGACGGAGCGACCTGCTGAGTGAGTCGGGTTCGTGCTGTGTAATTTTCTTGGGTCATCGATTGCCGTATTTATATTTTAAAATCGTGTTCCGCCACGAGGTCTCGCCCAACTAGGACTAGACTTAGGCCCGGACTAAGTATAAATGCCGGTACAAGTCTGTCCCTGTCCGGGAGATAGCGGGGACAGCACGCTAACGGAGTGTGCCCACAACTGGGTCAATATCGCTCACCCCCGCTCTTCCGTAATAGGCCCCCTATAATTTGTCTAGTTTTTATATTCCTCCCTTAGTGCTTAGTGCACAGACTACGGCACGGAGAAGGTTTCGAATGATTAAATTCGTGTCATTTGTTGGGACAAATCAGTTACTCTTGTGCAAGCCCGATGAGCACGATCCCCGATTTTTCTCTCATTATTTATTTACTAATGGGTATAATACATTTTTTAGTTCATTCTCGTCCTCTGGGTGGCATTTGTGAAAATTTTTCCCTGTGAATACTGCGGGGCAAAATTCTGAACAGATTTGCTCTTTACCTACCTCGGAGCGAACAGTCCGAAGCTCTGTGTGAAGCGCTCTTCTCCAATAGCGTCTCGTGTTTTAATGGGCGGGGGGCCAGGGAAATTTTGTAATTGAGGAAAATTCGATCCGCCACGGTAGAATCAAATTTCTCAGTCAACTTCGCAATTTCCCGACGAAAACGGATTATGCAAGTGGAGTTCTACCGCCTTGCGCGGGTATACTCGTTAGGCGTCACCTTGTTTCTGAAGAACTATCGAAAGTGCGAAGCACTTAGCGGCTAAATTGGGAGGACGTCACTCTCGATATGTCTGTGGCGGCGAGTTGAGACTAAGTTAGGCCCAAGGAGTAAGTTAAGGAAAGTTCTGGTCATAGAGTGAATAAATAAAGTAAATGAATTTATTTCATTTCCATTCTGTTTTTTCATATTACGTAATTTGATTTCTAGTGTGTATTATGCGCCTCTCACTTCGTGATCTTTCACCTCTCACAACCTCGGAATCGGCCAATTGTTATGTATTTCCTTCGCACCGTTTATACAAGGTGGTGACATATACGTGTGTTTTTATAATCTCGGATTAAAAGTCGGCCGGTCTATCTTCGAATTGATGGAAAAAATGCGGTGCGCTATGATGCTCAAAAACGTATTGTATTTATAGTGTATGTTGGATATCTGACTCCAGAGTAGGTTTAACATTTTTCGTTTTTATTTCAAACAGGCTATACGTTATTTACGAGGTAGGTTTCCCCCTTTAATCAAGGATTATTCTATTTCGTACGCTTTGGTATACGAGTCAGCAGAAAGGTGGGTCGTAAACTGAGCGCCTCTATATATATAGATATAGAGTTGCAGCGGCGTCAGTGTCCCATAAATCTCTCCCATAACCCATAAGTCAGAGAGATAGGTTAGGCCTTCCTCCTGACATTTAGAGCAAAGTATAAAAGCTCGTCGATACATATTGGCATTTTAAAACTCGAGTTCTGACCCAGAAAACTTTCACAGAGCCCGGGGATAGGCGAAGCCGTATTTCTGTTATGCTCCCCTATTAAAAACCGCTTTGCATTATTATGGTAAACTCCGAATTGTAGAGTTGCAAATGTACTTTTTTTAATAAAAGTTACATCAAATCAATCATAAATGATTTATGAGGAGACTGTTCTCGTTTCTCTTTTGTGATTTCTGCCTAATGCAAACCGGTTTAGGCAGTGGTCTTCTGTTACTCGCAAGCAGGATTGTATTAGTAATACATTTTTGTAGGCACTGTCACTATGATAGCGTATGCTTCAATATCATTTATCAACTTATTTGTCAAAACTGATATAGCAGAGGAACCAGTTAACGGAGACAGACATTTCGATGATAATAATCCTACCCCCGCACAAACGTAAATAAATAAATCTCAAAAAATTTTCACAATTTATTTTTCTGAAGAATACATGGTTTAATTTTACTCAAATTCATATACATTATCAGTTGTTTTATATAAGGAGAGCTAATTTATTGGCCTTTTGTGTGTTCTCGTACATTTCCTTCTATTTTTGTGTATACTTAAATTTCACTACTAAATGCAGTCATAATTTTTAAATACACGGCTTTAAATGCGTTATTTGCCGGTTTGACGCGCTATTATGTATCCAATAAAAACTTTAGAAAGTGAATGTTATGTCATTACATCTTAATTTTGGCCTCGGAATCTTCATTCGGCATGATCGTCGCCAAAGAAATATTTACCAATAAAAATGCGCCGTTAAAACCTGTCGTTAAAACTTTCACTAATGTAATAGTATTGCGCGAGCATTTTATGCAGCATCCTGCGCACCATCGGCTGTTCTTGCCCGACGACGTTTTTCATAAATTCGTGAATTGGATTTCGTTTATTTACCTTCAGAAGTTCATTAGACGTATCGTAGCAATTATTGTGATGGGTGCAATAGGAAGGAAGAAAACATAGATTAATTGGAATTAATTTATTCTAGTCTAATTCAAATTACGACTGCCAAAGTCATTGTGTATTTAAAGTTCCAAAAAAGGTGGAATTTGTATTGGAATCGTTTTCTAATTGGATTGATAAAAATTAGTTCTAACATTAATTTGAAATACTAGTTTTGTAACGTAATGAAATTGTCTTTGCGGTACCTGCTGTTCTGCCACCTTATGACTTTCATTCCTCGCTGATTATATTTCGTTTTCTAATTTTAAAATTAATCTGAATGTGCACCAATTTGCGGATTGTTCAGCTCTTCTCTCCTTTCTCTCCCACCTACAAATTCTCGATTTTATTCAGAATAATGTTTACATAACTGTGAAACAAGCGCTTTTTTTAGCTTTCGAGGGAATAATAGTAAAAGTGGCTTCTAAGGTTTATTTTCGCCGTTAACGCAACATTGCAGGATGGGCCAGGAAGTGTCAAAATTCTTCGTAGCTTTAATAGTAAACTAGAATAGAAACTTTAGTAAAATTTCTAAATGGTATATTTCGCCCATAAAGGCGCCCGCCACTTTCTATTTACTAAAAACAGCGAGGATAATAACATTTCGGAAGTCATAAGGAAGCCAATAAAGGTTTTGTAAAACCGACAAAGTAACTTTAATAGTTCGCCAATACTGTAAACATCAATTAGCCGGTTCGGAACAAACAAATGAAACCGCCGCCACATTAACATTTAACTTTCATCGCGTAATTGCATCGATACTTTCATTCCGCGTTCTCCCTCCGCGTTCAGACCGCTCCACGCACGGCGCAGTTTATGTAAACGGACAACATCGAAAGTGGATCCGGCCGGCTGTGTGTCCCTTGTTTATTCAGAGGAGGCCCGTCCCCGACCGCGTTATACAACCGGCGTCCTCTTTCCCGCCGGCAACAGAACGACTCTCCCGGTATTACTTGGAGGCGAAGGCGGAGGAGGTGGAGGAGGCCTATTCCCCGCAGAGCGTAAAGCTCGTGCCAGGGGCCCACCAGCTACATAAATAATGGGCCGAGATCTATTATACGGCGCGGACGCCAGTGCGCCTAAGAGAGAGAGAGGGAGGGAGAGGGAGAGAGAATGCCGAGATGAAACACTAGTGTTGTAACGACCCCCGCTTTGCGCTTAATCATTCGCTCAAGTCCCGGCAATATATCAACAGACAAAATGGGCAGGAAGTGGACGACAACAGTTAAGCGCAAACGTCTAATTAGAACGCCTGTACATAAAGTGTAGCACGAAAATTTAGGACGAACTATATATTTCTTAAGTTCGCTTGGAGGCTGAGGTTAGATCGATTTCGTTATCCGTTAGTAATTAATAACCCTCTTTAGTTGTAACCGCGGCCTCCTGTTTGGTACTTGTGCCAAACTGTCTTCACATGCGAACTCAAGTTATACTCTGTGGGCAAACTAGTGGCGCTTGACGTCAGTGTATAAATGAGAGTGGGTCATGGGGACGGGGAGTAATTGAAGGAAACTTCCTTCAAGTTCCACGAAGTCCTGAAATTGGAAACTATTTTCGTTTCCAGTGGTTTCTGTTATTTCACCATCTCGAAACGGGTTTTTTTCCCCTACGATCCGAGGGTTCTTCTCCCACTGGCAAGAATTTTCAAATGTTTCTCAAATGCCACCCAGAAGAGACAATGAACTGAAAAAAAAGTACTATCTCGATTTCTGAATGTGTTTCCCCTTCTGATGGACATTCGTTCAACGAGCTTTAGAGATTTAGAATCAGAATTAGCGTGATGTTACCAGCGAATGCCGGCTCATTAACCGTTAATGGGGCGATGTCGCTCGTCTGAAAACAGAGCTCGCGAGCTCGCTCACAAGTATTAAACCTATTGGCGGGGTACATTGAGAACACGCTGTGGGTGGTTGGTGGTGGTGAACCGGCGCTGATGGAGCATATCGAAGTTGGTACTGCGTCGAGTCACGCTAGCCGGGCATTATGAGGTTGCCCATCAGCGGGCTGCCTCCGCCCTCTGGCACTGGGACACGTTAATAGTTATCGCACTTGGCTAATGCCAATCCTATTATTCGAATGTTCCTGTTCATTCCTAAATGAAAAACTAGGTATTTGTATTGTTATAGGAATTAGTTTTCGAAAAACTAACTTAATGGAGAAATAAGAATTTGTTAATCTACAGCACATTTCGGAATGTTATTGACGTAATATGAAATTAGTTAACATAATTAATCAGATTTCTCTTTCTTGTTTCCACACTTTTATAGGTTACTCGGGAAATTCTTCATTAAGACAACGATTTTGGTATAAGGAAAATTGAATTTCGAAATAATATTTTCAATTGAGAACAGGTACTATTAGTATAACATATTTTGATTCTTAATTTGACTTAAAATGATTGTGTCAGTTAGTAGACAACCGATGAAATGTAAATTTTTTGAAAATTTAGAAAAAATTTCTTGTTTCCAAATTAGATAGTATTATTGTATCATCTGTCTCCACTAGATTTATCGTCATCAACAGCTGTATTAACAATAAAATAATTAATTTCTATGTGTGTAGGTTCTGTATAGGGCCCTCAGATGGATTATCTTCAATTTGCGATTTTAATTGATTACATTTCACCATATGTGTCTGGAAAATGCCAAGAATACGGATCTAAGTTTAGGGATATCAGGAGCAAGCTGAAGGTTTAACCGGGCGGGATGACTTCTGCCAGGCTCGATACCAATAAACCTGAAAACTTTTATTGGTGCGGCCCGCGGTAGAGGGTAGCCGTAAAACAATACGACCTTTCGTCAACCGCCGTATAAATAAATAAGGCAAATTAAATTCAAGTCTCTCCCCCAATTCGACCTTTCCGCCTTTTCGAAAAGTCAACAAAAACCGTCCCGGTTTTATTTAACTTTCGATGCCGGTCGAAGTTTCAGAACAGTGGTTTCAAATGTGGGTTCGAATCGTGAAATCGGGGTTGGCAATTTGTTTCGAATTTCGAACACTTGAGATATCAAATGCTGAAATTTTCTTTTGCCGAGTTTCGTTTTACTGACTTCCGTTTTCATCTTAATGAGACCGAAAAGATTGAATCGAAAAAATAAGTTATTGAAGTTTCAAAACTGCTGCATGTTCAGGGTTTAAAATTACGTCGAGAGATAATTGAGATATACAAAACTGTGAACTACATCGTATTGTGTAATGAAACCATAAAACCAGGACAAAATATGTGTATAGAACTTGTACCTTTTGAATTGAGCCTAAAATGGATAAATATAAATAATTCTAATCGATATAGGAATAAAAATTTGAATAATTGATTGCGAAGACCGACAGATAAGAAAATATACAGAGTAAATTGCCTAATATTAAATTGCAATATTCAATTTTGACCTAAGCATCTAAAAATACGTTTGATGACATCATATATCATTCGAGCGGTTTTTCAGTTGTCTCTTATTTGTTTGATCCTTTATTAAAAAACGTCCATTATCCTTGAATCTTTTTTAGGAGTTTAGTGAGAGGTCCGACGGGATGAATATCTCACTACAATATCAATGAGATAGTAGCGGTAATGGGATATCCCTACGCAATAAAATGTTTAATGGTTAAATAATGGATAAATAAAGTTTTAAAAATAAGTGAACTTCCTTACGCCGTATCTATAAGCAGTTGTATTTAATTAAGTATCAGTCGCGGTGCGAGATGGCTGTGAGGAGGCTCAAATGATTTAGCCCCCACTGAGTAAAACTAATTGGACCGGATTCAGAGTAATTCACGAAAGAGAGAGAGAGAGTGATAGAGGTTAGAGGAAAGGATAGAATAGAACGGGGGATAAATTCAGAGAGGAGCGGATAAAGGGAAAATGCGATGCAGAGGGAGCGGATAACATGAGTTGTGCAATACCTCAGCCTTAACCCTCAGTCTCCTGAGGTACACCTCAGCCTCAGACCGCAAACTACCTAAATCTCTAATACAGACCGCAATTTAAGCTCATAACCGGGGACCCTTTTTAGGCTTTTACTGCTTGGCCAAATTGTCGTCAATTACATCCCTCGATTACTTTCGACTGTTAACCGGATCATTTTTTGCATTCAATTCATTTAGTCGGAACTAATACTCCAATGCTACATATTCCAATAACCTTCAATGTATTCGTATATTCATTTTTTGGAATTTTTTTACAACATAGTCAGTACGACTAAACTGTGATAATAAGCGGATTATATTTTTGATATATTATTTATTCCGCGTAATTAATTAAAATTGGCTGAGTGTGGGAGTTGTATGCAATCTTTTCGATTTCCTGGAGCACACTGTTATAAGCGTTCGCCTTTGAATACCTCATGCCGTAGATCACCTTCAAAATGAATTTCTAATTCCTATAACTCAACTATTACATTCTAGAATGAAGTATGAAAGTTTTTATGCTATGATATATAAGTCGATTCAGCTACAAAATTATATCTTTGGTATTTTGGTATACCAATATTTATATTTAGTTTTAATCACATCCAAACTAAAGTATTACAGATAAAATTTCTCCTATTCCGGCAGGTTCCTAGACTGATGATAAGTCGTCCCTGTAGATGTAGGGAAGAAAAATAGTAGAAAGTTTGTTCTATTGGTTGTTAGGAGGGCGGCTGGGAAAGTGGGGTTTGAGGGTGCGGACCACCTGGGTCCGCCTAATCCGTTGGGCCCCCATTCCCTAGCCCAGCTTCCCCTCGGAATTATCTCTGTTTAACCGGAGCCGCCGCCGTTTTCCTTCTGCGGGCCGTGCTCGTAAATTTTCATAACCAACTTTCCCCGCTACCAACTTGCCTTCGGGATGTTGTCGTCTTTCTGTGCCCGAGACGGGCGCGATATTTCAGCGCCCGGGCCCATCCCGACACCGAGACCGACGAAGGAGATACTTGGGGAAAACTCAGGAAACGGGGAAAATTCAGCGGATTGCTGGAAAAATGTTCAGCGCGAAGAGGAGCGCCGAAGAACCCGCCTAATTTCGCCGAACGAGAGCATCCAGTTATTTTAGCAGCACCCCCTCTTGACTTTGGGAGAATAAACGCGATAAATAATGAACGAAAAGACTTATTTTTCTTTTTTTCTTCATTTAGCATTCACTTACAAGTAGGGCCTCGCAACAAAAGCGAGAACCTTAAACGAGACTTAGACGGCCAATGGCGGATGAAAATATCTAACCTTTTTTTGTATCTTATACCCCATATCCACTGGAAACCGATTTCGGTTTTTATTGCAATTCAGCATCGGCTTTCTGGTTGTTCAAATAGAATAGTTATTGGTTTCTTTCTTAGTATTTGTTCGTATTAATGACTACTTTTAATAATGTGTTACGCAATGTGCCTAGTCCATTAAAACAATTTCTCAATGAATGTTAGAATTACGTTCGTAACATTCCGATCTTTTTTCTATTACTCTTTCTTCCTCATCTAATTTCATTGTCTTCACTGATCAGTTTCGACGAAAGGAGGTAAATAAAGACAACTGTTACAAAACCGTATAAAAGAGACATTAAAAACAATCCAGCGAACCGTGGGGGGATACTTCATCAGAAATAAACTCTTTACGTAAATATGTTATTAACCGAATGTCGCCGAAGATGGCGAGATGAACGAAACCGGTCTAGTAGCTTAAGCGCGGATAGTCGACAGGAGACGGAAATTCTCACGAACATTTCGAAGTAGTTATAGGGGCTTGTAAATTGCGGCCGAAAATTTGACTCAGGATGCGGTCGGAATAGCTTCTAGGTTTAATGACTGGACTAATAACGGAGCGACGCTTAGATTGGAAGAATATTCCGCATTTCACGTTTCCGACAGTTCGACTGGAACTGAAGAAATGTTGGGAGAAACCAACGATTCTAATAGAATGGTTGGTGATTGAAAGGGGCCCAAATGATATCCGCAACTCTTACTTAATATGTAAAAGTGACATAACCTTAGTCTATATAAGGATATATCTTCATATTCTTTGAGTCTAAACTAAGCCTGCTTGACAATTCTTTTGTTGCTATTTTTGGTTTATTATTCGGGAACAGCGATCAGAATGTCGTTCGGAATATCTCTTAATTTATTATTTCAGATATTAATCCTCGAATTTCTTGTCGAAAATGAATTTCATTATAGTTGATCGCGTTGATTTTTTAATGCCTTCATTACCCTAATAATTGACAGCTTACCGTAGCAAGGTTATATAATTTAAGATAACATGATGGTTCGGAAATTAATGAAGCACCAACACATGTTGCTGATTCAGCATCCTATTTGCACTGATACTGATAACCGATAATTTTTTTTATTAAATATATATGGCTTAATTATTGTAATTGAATTTATTATCTCATGGATTAAAATATATGCCTCGACTAATCCCTTGAACGTACGCTGAGATCGGTACGTGCTGTGACTGTGGAACGTGCGGCGCTGATTCGCAACTTTAGAAAGTTAAGAACTGCATCATTTTTTGTCGGAAATGTTTATCTCAAACGTCATAACTGCGCATCAATTAAATGAAGTTTTTTTCCCTCTAAAATTCGGATTTTACTTTCTACCGAAGTTACGCAAAAGCCAGTTTCGTTTCTTCTGTCTGTAAAATGAAACCGGGAAGAACTGCGGACGAACCGGTCGTACAAATCACTCTTCTTGTAGGCCGTTTCTTTTTTTTCAAAACTAAAACCATTAATTATCAAATAATTAATAGTAGTTTCAAATGTGAATTTAAAATTTCGAAATATTTTATTTCCATTTTATCTTTCCGGTATATGCTTCCATTGTTTCCTGCATTTCGTGCTAGAATGGAGTCTACCAAAATCCTCAAAACTGCATGTATTAAATAAACAGTCCTTTCTGTAACTCTCTATTGATTAGTTTATATTACAAAAAATTACAAAATGGGTGGTCTTTTTCGCTTATAAATGCTCTGCGTTATTTATTTTGAATGAACAGAAGGAAAATATGAAAAAAATATTAACTTTGAGCTAATAACGATTTTTCATGCATGGCAGAATGTTGCGTAACGTACCTGTTTTATTTATTTATTTTTATTCTTTTTATCGTTACCAGTATAAATGTATTTTAATAGCATTTATTTAATTAAAACTGAAATACCTTCACGAACCTGTACCCTTTTCGGTTGGTTTCATTTCAACTTTCGATGAGTTAGGGATTCCAGTCAATTAAACTTTCTGTGAAGTGTTTGTTTGAAATGTTTCGATATTTACTCGATTAGAATATTCGGAGAAGGGGTTATGTAATTTGCAATTATTGCTTTTTCTTCCAAGCCGAGCTTGGATGCTTCGGCTCGCCAGTCCGGAAGTAAGAAGCTGTGTAATTTGCTCAAAACATTTAACGCTATATCACTCCATTTCCTAGAGCAGATAATATCGTCTGTCCTATTTATTTCGTTGTTGTAGTCCAAATTGTTGGTTAAATCGTGGTAATTTTATGTTGTATTTAAAGAGATTGGTCTCTTAATTTTCCTCCAAATTAGTTAAAAAGCAGTAAACGAACATTTTGCGAAAACTAACCCACTGATTCCTTTGGCTGGTCTTGGGCTTATTTCGGCCTATCTTTGACCCAATTTTGTCTTCCGTTCGGCCTCCAGGGCCCACAACTCCGTGCAAACTTTCTCCCGCCTTTTGTTATTCATCCTGCGGTCAGGGTCGCCGAAATTATCATCAGAAAGCAGTTTCCAGTCCGGGAAACGTAGTGTCGAACGTTAAATCATGTTGTCGATACATCCGTCTTTTATAGGCATGTGAGAGGCATCGATTCAACGCCGGGAACATAAAATTGATCCCCGTTTTCTTCAGTGAAAACCCATCACTGGTAGTTAGTCCGGCCTCTTCCCTTTCGTTGTGGGTCTTTTCACTAGGACGGGCGGCGGCTCACACTTTCTCTATGATGCCCCCGTTCGTGTTTCCTACTTCTGTTACCGACGCGACCTTTCGACCTCGACATTTCCAACTTTCCCGACCGTAGATCAATAGCGAACGAAAAGGCGGAAAAAAAATTGTAAAACACCACTTTGCGCCCGCCGGGAAAGTTGTGCAAATTTCACTAGTGAATCTTATTGGCTGTGCAGAAGGAAAAGTGGATATATGAACACAGTAGTATGCTACTCATCAAATCTATAGTGGAGTTGCGCGACCACGATATCGAACTCTGATGTGTTTACGCATATCACGCAGGTTTAATTGCAAACAAATCCGATCCTCATCGATACCGATATTTGTAATCCTTACCTAAAGGGATAGTTGTTAAGATTCTTCTTTCTCGATCAGCTTTTGGTTTCTCGAAAGTCATCACTCTGACTGACTCAGAATTTTTATTTGAGTTATAAGTATAGAAGCCTCATCAATCATAAGCGAATACGAGGTTCGTATTTTTAAACACCATTAATTTTTAGATAATAAATCAGCATTGTTGTAATGGAACTAGGGACCAGCCCTTAAAGAGCGCACTAATAAGTGGGGGCAAATTTTAATTGGGCTCCTTATATTCCTCAAAAGTAACTGAGCCGAATCCCCCCCAATTTAACCTTTACATTTTTTAATATTAATCCCAGTTCATGGTCTGGAGGTCGCTAGTAAATTTGCATAAAATTCCGGGGGACACACGCTCGAAACCGTAAACGAGTATATAGCCCGAATTGTTCTCGAATTATGCCGTAAACCGTACGGCTTTCCGAAATATAATGGGTAATTTTAAAGTGAGAGTAATTGTCCGCTTAATTGCATTTATAATCGGGATTAGCGATAGGGGATCGTAAGACGTTAGGACGGGCGTTAGCGGCTTTAAAAAGGCGCGGGTGGCCCCGCCGATTTATATTAATGAGATACACGACCGGGTTAATAAGAGTCTTCGTATTTCTTTTCCGTTTTTAGCTGTTGACTCACTTGAGCAATTTCAGTATGAAATTAAAAAGCGCTTTCTTTAATGGACTGTTTCACGCCCGCGTTATCTCGCGGGGCGGGCTGGTCGTAATTTGCCCCGAGCTCTTCTTCTCCCCGGCCGCTATTTTACGCCAGTATCGGGGCTCAATGCGCGATTAAATACGCCCATCGGCCATTAAAACAAATAGACGTCGCCGAGACAATCGGACCGCTGTAAATCATCGTTGATAGCCGGGGACGGGGATCATAAATTTTGGATTTGTATGGGGTAACCGGTTAGGACCCCCACCCACCGTGATTCCGCTTAGACCGCCTTAATTGAGCCTTACAGAACAGAAATATTATTTACTACCGAATAGCCAAACAAATATTTGAGTTTTTAATGTCAAATTATTTGAAAGAGATAAGAGACGAGAATTTATTACATTCGATCGGAGCTAAGATTTCTTAAACCACTCTTTTACCTCGAAATATAACTGTATTAAATTATGAAATATGGGTTTTTCATGGCACTTTTTATACCAAATATTATTTTTCCATTTTTTAATCAAAAACTGCTTTTCCTGTAGTTTTTCCTCTACTACTACACTTATTTATACTTATTATATTTAATTTATATAATATTTAATATTATAATTTATAATGTTATTATACACTAAAAACTGTAGAGAAGCAGTTATTTGCGCTACACTAAAGGAAAGCAATAAAATCCTTATTGAGGGTGCTACACCGGCTTTGAGATACTTCATATAAACATAAAATATGATAATTGTTCCAATGATCCTTTAGTTAATTGTACTTTATGAGAAGCATTGATAAATATAGTTATAATTATTGAGAATATACATTTTTGGAGGTGTATGAACGCAGTTTAGATAGCAGTGGCGCCAATCGGAAACTCCTGTCTCCCCGTTGATGCGATGAAAGGCCAAGAATTGATGGGCCGGAATGGGAAACAGAACCGGGCTGTAGGGAGAGTTTCCCGGGAGATAAGAAAAATCCCCGCCAGCTCTCTTTGGACTTTTCCAGGTTGGAAGTTTTCCTAACGGGACCGCACTTACCCTCCCCCCACACACACTAATACGGGGCTTTTCGCCGTATCGAGAACTTACGGGCCTAAAGAAGAGAACTCGGCTGATAACAAAATCCGACCTAACGGCTGTTGTATCGAAATCTATAATAACCTGTGCTATATCTTCAACTGAAGTAGCGAAATTGTTCAAAAAACGGATAATGTGTACATACCCCAAACATTTTACTAACTGAGTGCGTTTTTTAGGATAGGATCAAATCAGAGTGTGAAAATAGCTAGAATGAATACTACCTATGCTTGAATAATTTTGTGAGAATATTAATATAGTTAATTGAACGAGCGTTAATTTACCATATTACGCCCGGAATTCATTGAATTCTATGCATTACCAGTTGATATATTTCAATTTAATTAAACGTGATACATTTGTAAAATTAATATTATATAGTACTAATATATTGGCCTCAGGGTTGTTTCGAATATATGTATATACGTATACATTATGTATAATTTTAGAAACACGCAAAGCGAAGGAAGAAAGGCTACCGGCATTGGAGTGGCAATGACCTCCATTGAATAGGGGGAATAAATTAAATCTTAATTATCCCATTTAACGGCGTTTTATATCAACGTCAGCCGGTTGATGAGCCCGTCACGCAATTAGCAAACCAATTGCCTCGGGTTTATGAATTCACCTGAGCCAGTGTAACCACCCACCCGCTGATATTACACTATTGCCGGCTCCAATAAATATGCAGATGCTTAAATTATAATAATCGGGATGGAAAGCGATAATTTTTTGAATAACTACTCATTATAATAGAAAATATTTAATTACAGAGTGTGTGTTTTCCCGCGTTGCCTGCTCACGCCTTTGGTTTTCTGTTTCCACTTGCCTATTTGGTTTTAGGCTATTAGTGGAGGGGTGACTGCATGTAGTGATAATGGTTCCATTTTATAATGAGTAATTAAAAAAGTGCTGTGACATTGTTCCAATCCGACAGATATTGTAATTTTTGTGATATTCCGTCCCTACTCCCCGAGTCGGTCTTTCTACGAACATCTTCAGCAGCATTCTGTCAACAAATTAGTGGCAGAACGTGATCGGAACTAGTTTTGATTCTGGTCCTAGTGCATTATATCACCAGCTGAATGATATGGATCTATAGCTTAAACGAAATACAATATCTTTCAAACGTCTCACAGGCGCTTGTCACTCAAGAATGCGTTGGGACAACGTCAACATTTCGACTATACATGAATGTGATATAATTTAAAGTAAATAAGGAGCGGGCAGTGGACCGATGAAGGTCCTAAACAAACAGATGGAAGTCCCCTTACAGGCTGTCGAGGGACGGCCCTGCACGCCCAATTACACTTGATGGACTCCGTTTCTAATTGCCAAAACACACTCCACGTTTCAAATCACAGCCGCCTAATAAGCTAAGAGAGAAATTCCAGACTGACATTTGTTCTCAGCAGAACTAGAAACTAAACATTTCCAATCTGGGTAAAATCATTAAGAAATAATATGAGTACCGCAAAAAAAATTCTTTTAAATATTTTATATTTTTTAAAAATATGGGAATTATTTTCATTCAAAGAAGGCTGTAAAATCGAAGAATTATTTAAATAAGGTGGAAAGATGTGATGTGACAAAATAAAGCTCTATATGTGTGTGTATGTACATAAACACTCAAAGGAAGACGATATCGACTAATTCGGACTGTGTAATTTAAATAATTTTTTTTTCTGATTTTTCCCCTATAACTGTATGCCACCTAGCGAGTAGTCACAATATACCGACTGAAAGATTCTTTGACGATAAATATTTGGGTCGCAAAACATCTTCCTCATAAACATACATAAGGACAGTGCCAGTTAACAACAGAATTCTGTGTCCAACGGAGCCCGTCCTATTTAGGAAAGGTCTCCCGTCGCCTAAGTAAATTTCCGGGATGCAAAAAAGGAAACGGGATATCAAGAGCGACTAGATTTAGAGACTTATAATCGAGGAAATATGAGTTGTCCTACATAATGTGGAAACAAAAAACCTACATAAAACACCCGGCTGAACGGCGACATTTTATTTTTTCTTTGTCTGACAGTTTCACAACGGGGCGTCCCTCCATATGAGAACCGTTGTGGGGAGGAGTGGAGAGATAGGGAGGGAGACAGATAGAGAGAGAAAGTTGAAATACGTTCCACGGCGGGATGGCGACTGGGATAATGTTGTATAATGGATAAAGCCGTGGAGGTTTTATAAGGGCGCAGAGCCACTCCCATTGTTGGCGGGGGGGGGGCCTCCCGTCGTCGTGACATCGTGCCCAGATTCGGAATTCCGATATAGCCCGAGTATGCGGACGTGATGAAACCCGATTCGTAAATACCGCACACTGCGACCGATTTCGGCAACGATCGTTAAATAAATTTCCTGCTAACGATCCTTGATCTCAGTTGGACGGTTCCGTTCAATGCCCGATTTTGGCTTCCGATAAGAGCCCCCGAAAAAATGAGATCTGTTTATTCTTTCAGGTTTATAGCAAATGGATTATGATTATCCCCATGCTGCTATCCGGTTCAAAATACGTACACTTTTACGAATATGAGTCTTTCGCTTGCGGCGTGACAAGTACGTACGCCACACGACATTCCGAGTGCGGCTAAGTGCTGTTCTAGTGCTCTGTGCTCAGATCATGTTGCCTCATTAGTAAGACTGGTCTACTATGGCGAGGCGAGTCTCTGTATACAGTCCCAAGCATACACTTTCTTCTATAAAGTACTCCTGTAAACGCTTGCAGTAGAGACACAGAGTATAAACCGATAATAATACAGAGTACAAACAAATAACAATAGTATCAATTAATATTTCATCAATTTAATTAGCTGGCAATTTAAAACTATAGCAAATTATTTAAACTTCCATATAGGGCGAAAATCGGATCATTTTTGAGCTCCTCTGTATAATAATAGAATTCCACAAATATTAAACATCGAAGGAAGTAATTCCTAAATCCAAATTTATATATAAATTATATATAAATGAAATACACGAATAATATACCAAATAATACTTTTTCCTTGTTTCAGGTGAGTGAACCACCCCCAGATTATCCCGATTATTTTGATGGCCTCAAGGTAAGGCGTTTTCCTAGATGATTGAGTGAGTCGTATTGTTACGTATTTGAAAATTATTAATTAGTAAATAGCGCTTGTATTAAATCTTTCATAGATGAGTAGAAGGGGATATTTAATGTTTAAATGGAATTAATTCCGTTTCCGTACTGTATATTATACGTTAACTATTGAGAATAGATTTTTCTATTTTTTTGCTGTATTTGTGAGCGCCGTGTTAAAATCGACGGACTATTACACGGAATGTTGTCATTACGTAATGTAATGCAGCGTAGAACACAGTCTTATAATAGTCAGTGCTCATGAATAATGCATGTATGTATACACGATTTTAGAAATGTTAGATAAGAATCGCTTCTTTTTTTTTAATTTTTTAAACAGCGGGAAATATCGCACGGAAGAAATTGGGAGGGCACAAGTATAAGTCGGTCAAGATTATGTTTTTTTTTAAATTATGACAAATAATTTCTAATTAATAATTGGTTAGTGAAATTTCAGTTCATTACTTACTCACGGCATTCAGTTATCGAGGGCATAGGGAAACAATATTACTCCTTTAAAGATTCCGCAAATCTCTCCAGCGGTAGATTAGCATCTTCGGGTGGATTTCCAGTTTATTCGGTTAATGTAATTGAAAGCCCCGCCAACAGCTCCGTTCCCAATAATTAAGCTCGAACGCTAACTGGAATGAAATTGCAGATAGTTAAAAGAAATACCCCAGACACCGTTTAACGTGATTGGTTCAACAGTCTTCACTAGGCACAACTTTTGAGGACGCTCACGGTATTTAATTCAACTCTATCATAATCGGGAGGATATTCCCAATGAAGTATAATTACTGAATGACCCCTAGAATCCAGTGGGAAATCATTTTTATATATCAATTGCCATTATGGTTACAGTAGTTTAGAAAAACAAATATTTTATCATGTAGAGGGATAATACAATAGCAGTAATAACTCTACGCCGCGCTTGTATTCTATTAATTAAATATAATTATCAATCTCACGTTCGGTGACATTTAAATGATTGAGCAGAACATTCTACATTGAAAATTGAGTTATAATTGGTAGGAGCCTGAAATGTCTCTAATCGTAAGATTCAATTGGTTCAGACGTTGCGGGGGGTTCAACGTCCCATTCCCGGTGTTACCGGAAACGGGGGTCGTATCTGGAGAACCGATTGTGGAGGCGAGCCAACCGGTCCCGGGACTCCCATTATCCTGTCTCCTCCCCGTCGAAAATTAAGTCCTGTTTCGCCCTAACGGTATCCCTTCGGCACTTCAAGCCGCTGCTCGAGCTGATCTCGGCCCCAGTTTTATACTACCACTCTTTTTAACGGTCCGCTCACGAGATCCTTTGATTAACGGTCGTGTGTCCCACCGCTGAGAGATTTTTTTTGTCAGTAATCATGAACAAATTAATACAGCGGTTACAGACTCCCCCCACCTACAAGATATAATTACTGATGGCTAATGGAATTGGTTCCCTTGTCGGTATTAAAAATGTCAGGTAGTAGTACTGTAGATCTTGTTATGATAAAGTTCAGAAAATAACGTTATAATAAACGTGCGGACCTTTATTACAACTCCTCGCGTCACCTTCCTGAAAAACCTTAAGGAGGAAATAGCCTCACTATCTAGAAAGGGTATCATCAATTGGTGGATTCTCCATCAAAAGTGTCACCTCATCACTCTGTCACTAAATATAATTATAAAAATTGTAGAGGAAAAAAGGGTACGGAAACGGAACGAATGTGGTGAAACCTATTGACGACGTGTTGAAGTATCTGGATAGCGAAGGTCCCGCATTCTGTTAGGAAATCTAGGAACAAAGTAGAACAATCGATTGACTTTCCTTATTGTCAAAGTACTATTAAATATATACCATGCATTCTCTCAACCATGGAAATTTACACCAGTATATCGTTTATGTGCCGATGAGTATGAATTTATGCCCTTAATTCAATGTTTACATAGCCATTAATTTTATCATAGGCACCATTTTATCACTGAAACTTCAACTAACTTTCATTACGAAAGCAAACTTAGCCACTGTAGCCTGTTAATGTATATGCAGTATAACAGCTGGTCTATACCCCACTGAGAAAACCATATATTCAAGTCCTACATTAGTTTGTTAATAATATTGGCTTCGGCAAAAAAATAACTCGACGCAATCGTCTTTCCTCTATACCTCCACACTTAATACCGTGTAAAGGCCAATAAATCAGGACCGGCGGACCACTTATTGCGTTTACAGTAAAACAATAAAAAGAGTCGATAGAAAATATACAATCGGAATGAATAACGCCGCCCGGTTGTCGAACAGCAGGATAGTAACAACCGGTGTTACTATCGCGGGGTTCGCATCTCTCTGTAGGCCGGCCATTAAGAGCGTGGGCGGATATATATAGATATATACAATAATGCCCGAAGTATCGAATTGAATTAAAGCGGCGGGAGACTCGGCTCGTTTTAAAAGTCGGCCCATTAAAAATGAATCAACTGGCCCCCAGAGTTTATTATCTCCAGGAGACGGCGTTTTACCTTCCCTACGCTATTTTTTCCACCCTTCCATCCTTCCATCATCATTCATTATCAATTTATGGCTTAAGCTCCGCGCCGTTCGTTTTTCTTTTAATAAGTGTATACAATATTTCGCTCACGCTCGCCCCGTGAGATTATCATTTTTACGATAATACGCCGCCGAAGGGGAGCGAATTTGATTTTTTTTCGCGTTCTCCTTAACGCGTACCACCAATGCTGATAAGGATTATTGTTCGGAACAATTTTTTTTAAGCAACCATGTTTGACAACCCAGGAAACGTTTTAGAGGACGCTATCTCCCTACGTGTTTATGTTTAATTTGATATTCCAGTAGCCGCGTTAAACTCCATTCACTGGGGTAGTGCAAAGGGCGTTCTCAATAGACATTTAAATGTAATTATCGCACGGCGCGAATGCAATAAAGCGTTTGTTGCATTTTAGCTCTCGTTGTTGTTTCTGATTCTGTGTTGCATCGAGGCGATGTTGTTTGGCATGGCGCGGTAAATGGATGTTTGAGCAATGGGCGCGCGTAATGGTAATTAAGGAAAACAATTAGAGCCATATTCGACTAAATATTCCGAACGCGGCCAGCGTTGTCATCGCGAGTAAATACAGGAGGATTGCAACATAATTCCGAAACGAATGCGATGTTGATAGTTTTAAAAACGAAATGTTACAAAAAGGAGATATATCATGTCTTTTAAATACCTAAAAACTGTGAACCTTCCGAAGTAATTCAGTAAAGAATACAGTAGATTTCTTGTTAGCAGACTAGGAAAGGTGAAAGGATGCTATGACACGCGAGATTATATTCTAGTTACCGGTATCGTTTTGTTTTTCCTGAGGCTTAGGGGGTTGGTTCCAATAATGGTGGAATTTTCCCCTTTCGACTAGAGTGTCTGGATAACGTCGGGGATAGGGGTGGGAGGGAGGGGGGTGCCTCTCAACAGCCCAAACAGCCGAAATCGATAAGACCAGACAAGCGGTCTGGACAAACTTAGAACCCCTTTCGGGGCCCCTTCTTCAATTCCGCTCACTGCGCGCGAACAAAATATGCTACTCAACTATAAACGAGTCTTTACCATATCATATCTCAAACTATAAAACGATCTGACACGGATGAATGGAAAAAATAGGAACATATTAAACTAGTATTCTATATAACAAAAATGTTTAAATTTAATTTTAAAGCTCTTCAGGCGGCTCCCGACGATGGAACCATTAAGAGTTGCGAAACGTCGGTAGCGTCGGGCCCCCAAAGTGAAAATGAAACGCTTCCACTGGAGCCTAGTTCGGGTGGGTTGTTTCCACAGTATAACGCGGAAAATTCCAGTTCTGGTCACGGAAACCTTCCCTCATTTAAGTAATGTTATCTTCCTAAACAGGTTCCGGGAACAGGAGCCCGGAGAAGTCCGAATTTTCTGTTTTCCACGTGGAAACAACAGTACGGACAACGCGATGAAAGTATTGCACGACAATAAGGAAGGCCGGGTCCGAGCTTGGTCGCTGGGAGGAATAGTATTCTCGGGAATAGAAAGTGAGGGGGGGCGCCGGTCACGACAGCCACGGGCCTAAGGCCCTTCTTCTTCTTCTTCTTCTTCACCTCCTCCTCCTGAGAACGCCGCCGGGGCACGGCTCCTTTTATGTAAATCCGAAAGGGGCGACTCCTAACGAGAGAAAGCCGCCGCCGACACGGTACCCCCAGGAAAGCTCCGTTGCAGTTTTCACGATCTTCAATGTCGCCTAATAACGGCCGTCCCTCCGATTGCATAACTTCGCCTATCGATTCCACCCTACTACTATTTTTATTTTCAGATAATTCTCCCGTATTGGTGTGGGTGAAAGGTTTGCTCTCAATCTGCCCGGCGACTGCTTCATTAAAAATAACGCCCGTATTAATTTATTTCCCTGTATGTCCCCGTAGGGGTGCCTACTGGCGGTCGGAGAAACCCCACAGAGGGCCTCTGGTGCTAGTTGAAGATAGCTGAAGTGCACTGCAATACTGATACCGGTACTGTTAAAGAATTGACTGTATTACGATTAATTCCTGTGTAGTATCCCCACCTGGTAATGAAAATACATATTTTTTCAACTCTATTGCAACAACTGTATAAAACAATAAGTGATCTTGCTAGTGTTGGACGGTAGAAAGAAAATAAACCCACGCGCTTCTCGTTTTAATAGAGTTTATTTCGTTTCGTAAGTCACATCCTTTTTAGGCGTCTGTGTAGAACATGTAGGATGTCTGGAGTAAGTAGGGCTCGGACTAAAGGATTGTGACATCCTGGAGTGAAATTTGTTATACCGTAGGAAGGTCGCGGGCGAACGCGACATTAAGGTCTGTGAATAGGGCGATATTGGAAACGTATTATTATTATCGTTTATAAAATTAATAATAGAAATTTTAAATAAACAATAAATAATAATTTAAAATTTATATACGGCCACAAAATTTGTGATATTTCCATCCGGAAGCCACAAAATGACAGTGTAATAAAAATAGAGAAATAAACTGGCGCTGTAAATTAAAAGTGACCGCTTTTGTGTACATGACAGAAATGGAAGTCCGCACCCGCTACAACAAGAGAGTAGAAACGGGGAAAAACAAAGTATCAGACATAATAAAAAATCGCTTTCAGATTATTGTTCTATAATTTCCTGGATAAATGTCTGGTGTGATAGGATGCTGAGACATGGTACGGATAGCATTCAGTGTACTTCAAGAATGTTGCGACATCAGGGCCAAGATAACCAATAAAAGCAATTGTGCTCTAAAAATTCTGTAAATGTTAGAAAGGATGCAAATATACAACTTCAAATATATCGATCACTGATAAAATTATAAGTTAGTAGATTTTTCTAATAGATTTCACTTTTAATTGTATCTAATAATATTTAAACTTTCACTTCGGATCAATGCTAGTGAAAAGTGCCAGTGCGCAATCAAACATATTAGAAATGTCGGTTTAGTAGAATATAGCCCTGATTTATCGCTATTTAAAATAGCAGGCGTAAAGACGAGTAGAGGGGGGGCTTTAAAATATGGGGCCGGCGCCCGTTTTATATTGCATTAAATAGAATACACGGGGGTTTAACCCTCCCGAGTTTATCCACGGGGCGTTTATACACCCCCCCCCGGATTAATTTTTGTACAGTGTTCCCGGTCCCTTGAAGGGCCGGGTTTAAGCCTGTTATGAAAAGCGAGACCGGAGGCGGCGGGGTCGTCTTTAAAATATTCGGCTAAAAGAGAGGAGGGACTTTATAAATTCGGGCCTGTTTTTAGGAAAAAGGTCCCGCCAAGTTCCACCCCCCGCGCGTAATTCCGTAAATGGAAGGCAGCCACCACCGCCACCGCCACCTTAGCGTAACGGTCGGGGATTTTCCAGAGAGAGAGAGAGAGGGGTCGGAAAAGCTTAGGAAAATATGGCACATTGTTATAACATTCACTTTTTACTTTGAATTTTATATCAGTCCCTCGAAGAATATTAATAATTTGATTTGCTGTCGGGCGCAATTGTACTATTCCAAGATTGTGGAATCCAGAACAGGCCAAGGGAAAGGGGGCAATTAAGAAATCGATTTTTATTATAACTTCTGTCTACTGCTCCCATCAGAGACATCGGTGGCTCGTGGCAGGATGATTGATCAGAAGTCGATACCTTCTTCCCGCTGTATTTGCTCACTCGCTACCGTTTGTTGGTGGGAAAAAGCAGAAACCAGCTAACGTGGCACCAATGAACTGATAGTAGCACATAACTGATTTTGAACAGTCACGCGAACCAATAACTTTTCCCGACTTTAATTTAGTATCCCAATGTATCGGTAATTAGCATAACTCGTTTAAGTTTATTTTAATAATTGGAATACAATTTTGTTAATTTTTATCGAAATGCAATGCAAAACCCTGTATGACAAATTTTATAGCCATACACGAATCATTAACTTCCGGGTTAGTTTCTCGCATTAAAAAATACATCAGCCCAACATTGTCCCATAAAATTATATAATGTTTCATATATTAATTAATATCCCGGAGTCTAAATAAATTGCTATTTATTTACCAATAGTTTGTAAATGATGAATACCTTTTAAGATGGTGGGTCACTTGCTTGTACGGCACACAGGATTTTCGGCTTTGCTAGTATAGTAATTGGTTAGACTTACTATGAAATGATTTATTGTCAGCTATATTATATTTGTTTAATAAATGAAAATGTAATCATGTCCATTTTCTCGGTCCACACACTTATTATACGGGCGTCACTTTGTATTCGGGAGCGTCGACCTTAAATCCCCGTCGGCAGCTACTTCTTCGGGAACAATCTGAATTCTGTTCAAACGCCCCCGAGCCATTTGAGCCCGTCCGGTTATCAATTCAAATTTCCATTCAATTCCAAATCGGAATCGATCGCCGGCTGGAGAACTCAAGAAGATCCAGAACTCCCTTGGGGAACTCTGAATTTTAATTTCAACATACCGCGCTACGAATCAAAATTTCAATTCATTCTGTGAATACTTTCAGTTTTACAGCATTTCTTATAAATATTACACCGCAATATATATTTCCGATGGGTAATAGGGTCTATGCAACAAGGTCCGAGCGATAAACTGGAGATGGTCTCATAGACCTTAGCCTAATGGTTGGGCTACCCCCACTATGGGGCACTACTGCTATTGGGCTAAAACGTTTATAATAACGACGATAAAGTTTATATATTGCCCCCGTCGCCGCTCGGATTTACGCTTATCGGCGGACGATATCGAGCCAGACCGAGGACCGCTCCATAAATTCAAAGCCACTATCCCCGGCCGCTGGACTTATTAATCTCCTTCGGGCGGAAACGAGGTTTATGGCGGGTTGGGGGGAGGAGTCCATGATTTAGCCCGTAGATTGGACACCTTTCTTATGTTCGGCTTGAAATTTATAACGGAGATTCCATCCTTGTATCGGGGTTGGCTAGATGTCAGGAGTCATGACCAGAAGGTGTAATGTCCACCAAGAGGTTACGAATAGAGAGGAATATCTTAAAATAAAATAGTACTTTAGAATGAACTAAAGATAGTCCTCATTTTTCGCGTTTTTAGTCCATTGTGCCTGAATGGGCAGCGGGCGTCGGTTTCAGACATTATTACGGGAGCAGTATAAAGTTTTTTTCCCCCTCAAGGTTTCGCCCACCGTCGGTAGACAATAAGTTAGTTCACTTTCACACATTCCACCTAGAAAAAATAAAAAATGTGTCAAAGGAAAAAGGAAAACTAGATACAGTTAGTAACTAAGGTAATCAGGGACATTATTGATAATGTTATCGAGCCTCCTATAGGCTCAGCCCTATCGTGTATCCTGTCATGACACTAATGAGTTTGGCGAGAGACCTGAAATGAATTTTAGGATATCGTAGGATAAGTGCAGGTGTATCATACTCCACTTAAGCAGATACTTAACCAGACGAGCGTTTTAGTTCTGCCATAAAAGTCTTTAGTTAATATTTAAATACCGAGGATTGAACGTAATCTCCGTCCCCGGTGAACGTTAAGTGCCGAATTTTCACGCGCCTACATTTCTATATAACTTTATACCCGCTTCTGTTAGCCGGGTTAAAAGCGCGGAAATGTTTCAACCGCACTCCCTCGACGTTAATAAAAGTTGCAAATATTGAAACGCCGTCTCCACCCCGTTGCGAGTGCAACATCTGCACACGACATTTTTCATCCTCGGGGCAGGTACACGTCGAAAAGTTGCGAGTTCCAAAGAAAGTTCCCTATAATTTGTTGGTCTTTATCCGCGTCTCGACCCAGACGCCACAGGTGTGAAAATAACAGTTGTATAACAAATATCGTGGAAAACCCCGCCTCGTAAGACGGAAAATTGAGGACATGCTGCGAATTTTTGTGTATTTGCGGTCAATTGAGTGCGATTGGAAATCGTGAAGTTTTCCCTGTTCTAATATTTTCGCGGTATGTTACCGAAAATATGTTTGTATTGTTTGTTAATATTAGTTGGAAAAACTGTGTAATTATTTATTACGGCATAGGTTGAAAATCATGGTTTCTATACATTGATTCCAGAACTAATTATAAATTGAATTCATTATGCAGTCGATAGTTTTTTAATCAAACACCACTTAACATTTGGTTGCAATAAGTAAAATGGGTTTATTTTTTACGACGACCATATTCTTCTAAATGACCAAGATTTTTTACGATCGCTATTTATTAAATTATATTAATTAATGTTAGACAGTAATAATTTGTCCTCTTTTATCTTGCTAAGCCTTATGAATTTACTGAAACACGGCGTGCAGTTCGAATACTCTCCGAGTCGTTCTCGTTCTGAACAATTGTACGCAGTTCGGTGCTTTGTATTTAGGTTGACTCGTAAAAAGGTAGAGGACTGCTGTAGAACTAACAAGGCGTAAAGATTCGCCTGAATTTATTGGTGGGGGGGGGGGGCAGACAGAACACGGAGCACAGTCAGATGTACGGGAAGTTACAACCTTTCCCTCCCCTCATATAGCCGTACATTCCAATTTGTTATCTCTTCTAGCGACCCAAGAAATAAATATATAGCCCCAGCGAAATTAATATCTTTCATATTGAATTTTATCGCCCCATAAAACGCCTCAAAAGAAGGCGAATAATATCCATCGCATATTCAAGAATGATGGACATTTTTCTACCAAACAGTAAAGGTACGATAGATCGATGAAAAAGGATAAAAACAATTGCAGGTTCGTTTAGAAACCTTACTTTATACCGAACAGACAATAGTAGTTTACTTTTCATTTCATTATATCGTAAAAATATTTGGCAATGTTCGTGATCACTATTGCAGGTTATTTCTTGTAGGCAATAATGAAAGCGAGGCTGATAGGATAATAGAATGCTTCAGATAACTTTGTTTGAAATTAGGCGCCATAAATATCTCAATTCCACTCATGTCTCATTTACATGTAGGAAGAACCAAGCGAGAGGAGGCAGAATGTTACGAAAATAAATTATAATAATTAAATATAATACGAATATTAAAATACAATAAATTTATGTAGTAACAGTGCAGTCTTACTATGAAATATATATAAATTGTATGTTTATAAAAGAATACGGACGGATGCTGTTACGGGATCATAAATTATAAGGTTGGTGGTGGAAGGGGGGGTTGAGAACGAAGCAAAATTATTAGACAGGACTTTGTCTTGAGGACGAAACCCGACAACTTTCATAATTGGAACATAAATCCTGGTGACGTACTTTTTATATACCTTCTTTTTTTTAACAGCAACAATTATCGCTAATGGCTTATTTTAAAATTCGGCCATAAAATTTCCACGAGGGCGCCGACGTCCGCGCATTTTAACGCCCGGTTTTTTACGGCGGACCTTCTTCTTTAAAAACCTTCCTGCGAAAAAAGAAAATAATTCGGGACGGTGACGGGGTAGCGGAAGGGGGGAAGGTTTTAAGCCACTCCCGAGCTGAGACGTCCGCCCCTCCGAGTTATTTTACCCTACTTTTATTATTTTTATCTTCCGTTCTATTTTTTGTTTGTCCCCCGGCGTCTTGAGAGCGCAACGACGTCGGCGGCAGTTAAGCAGGGGCAGGTGGCTTTAGGTTTAATGTGCCCCACCAGCTAGTAACTAGGGGGGGGGGTGAGTAACCGCGATTAAAAACGGGGAAAATTTATTTCGACAGTTTGGCCACCCCCCAGTATATGAACTATACCCGCTATGACATTATCAAATATTCTTCTGAACCCTAAAAGACATTAAATTTAATCCCGGTTCATTATTTACTTTTCCCACCCAATGAAAATGCCATTCAGTATATATATATATATATATATATATATATATATATATATATATATACCACAATAAAAGTTCGATAATATTAATCCTGTCCAATGGTCGACCATTTTTATTACAAAAGCAAGGCAGAGGAACACGCAAATATACATATATATATATATATATATATATATATATATATATATATATAAAGAGGGGCTTAAATGGTCGTTTGTTCTTTAATTTTTTAATGATCCTCAAATTAATTGATATTCCTGTAACATAAAGTTTTTACAGTCGTTTTATTATTTTTGTATACTTTCGATATTTATACGTATATATGCGGGTGTTTACGCGTTTTTTTAATTGTGCCTACCTCCGCAATATATGTTGCTTGACACAGACAACGAGATCAATTAATAATAATAATAAAACTGTTCGACGTTTCGGAACTCTCACTGATTCCATCATCTGACATCGGAAGCAGCAGGGGGTCAACCCCCGCCAATCTAGGTCCTTCCTACATTATGCAATCTTACCTGAAGCCAATCAGTGGAAATTCAAGTTCAGGTTCGCTCATCTAATATTAATATTCTGTCCAAAAATAGGAAAATGAGCTGGACCGCATGTGTGTAATCTTGGCCCGTTCCGAACGTACGAACGGTAGTTGGCGTAAGTTTAATTGAAAGTATACTTCTGAATTTACTTCCGTAAATCGCAACTTGGCGCCATGGCGGGAAGTTTGAAAACTTTTGATTTATGCAAATATCCTGGACGGGAAACATCGCGCCGAGAGCTCCGCCTGTTTTTAATACGGGAGTTGAAGCTCGCCGTCACCGCTGAAATATTATATTCGCGCAGCCCTCGAATATGGCACACGTAGTAGAATGCAATGCGTCCTTTTCTTTATTAATATGAAGCCGGCCGCGGGAGTTTTCATTCTGCAGGGGGCGTACCCCCGGGCAATCCGCCGACTGGGAGGATGTGTGTTGGCACGCCTGCAAATCTTCGCCTTCTTTTAGGAAAATGAAACATTCAGGAAAGTAACGAGTATTTCATGAATGAAAATTCATACTGCTGATATGGCAGCACTTACAGATAAAAACTTCGATGTGAAAAGTATATTTTCTCATAAAAATATTTATAACCTAAGAAAATAGGAATTTTCTACTATAAGAGACACGCTGTGAAAGTTTTGCTTTCAATACTACCCGGTGAGTGTTTCTCTATCCTTTAGTTTTGTTCTGTACTTTCTGTACGGCTCCTTTAAAATACTCTCAGGTACTTTGTAGACACTCATCTGTTTACTCCTTTGTAAGGACCTCCTGACCCCCGATTAATAAATTTCACATATAACACTTATATAAATTCCTGTAAATTCAAATTTTCTTCATGGTTTCCATTAATTTCATGCATTGCATACGCTGTAGGGCGTGCAGTATAAAAGTTATTTGAGCTCCGTACGCAATACGCCGCTTTCATAATCTGGCACATCCATATTTCAACTTGACCCAGATTCAAACCACGTCGGCGTACCAGATCGCCGTTAGGAACGGTTTACATACATTTGAAAAATATTAAAACAATACTAGATTTGTAAAAAAATGTGCATATTGTTCTCTTTTATTGCTTCATGAAACTAATAAATCTAGAAATTGCCCATACATACATAAAAACTCGTTTCCTCCAATTACGATTAGGCCTCACTGTTGCAGTAATAATCTGCCGGCGATCAGAAAATTGGTAACGGAGCCCTCGGCCGCTGGGTGAAAGTCAAAAACCAATTTCTTCGGGCTTAAACGGCCGTTCGTAATTAAGGAAGCCCAGCGCCCCGACCGATTCCTAACATTCTGCGGGGGAAAAAACCCAGGAGAAAGAGAGAAGCGTTTGCATAACCCCTCTTGTATAATAATAATAATACGTTCTGTAATAATTTTCGCGTTTTATTTCTCCCTTTTTTCAGTTTTATATCTCACCCTGCAATCTGTTAATAGACTAGCGCTTCAATGGGTATTTTATTATTTCAATCCTTCTTTAACAAAAAAACAGAAAAAATTTACGACGTTTTCACCATTGTTGAGATCGATGCAACACCGAAGCGGTGTGTGATAAAGCTTTAATTATAGTCCCTCAGGCCCGAGAGTCACCTTTCAATCTATAATTATTAATCTTATGACCTGTTCTGAAAGGAAAAAGAACGATTTGAACTGATGCCTGTAATTTTGTTCACTGGATGGAACTATTTTATATTTTTATTGCGAAATAAGTACAGGTTGTTCCTATTCAGTTAGTCAGTCTGACAAAACGTTTTATTTGGTTCGAATCAGCATTTTGTACTAACTCTTCTAAACATGATTAAAAGTGCGCGCGGTTTTCTCATACACCGACGCCTTGTTGGAGACTAACAATCGGAAGCGAATAACCCTTTATCCTAATTAAGACGTAAGATTAAATTGTACAAAGAGGAAGCAGTAATTATATATTTCAAACCATAACTTCACACTCGCATACTAATTTACTAAGAACTAAGAGTTCTTACAGTTTTCGCTCGTTAGGTTCCCTCCCCATACAGGTTTCGGCTTCCGATCAGAACCTCCACGTGCCGATAGGATGCTTCGCCGTCGGCTGTAATGCATTAATTAACTCGCTGTATGACCGGCGACGTATGAACACTAATGACACGTCGGCGTGAAATCAATATCGTGTTTTAGCGTGGCGTCGTATCCAACGACCTGGCGGAGTTTCCTCCATGTCGGTTAGATCAGCGTTTCCAATTAGAAATTCAACAGAATTCATGGCGTCATCACTGTCAAACTAATTTTAAGACAACTGCAGTTGTCATTCTCGTCGTGACATTTCATTATAGTGTGGCTTCAGTGCTAATGGATTGTGACAGGAAAACAAAATCTTTTGCATTTCAACGCAAGTTGTTTTATAAAACTTAAATGTTAAACTCATTAAAGAATGTGTAATTAATTGGATTTTACATCTAAGTTAGGTTGAGACGCACCACGTTAGGCTTTTTTTAGTTAATACTCTTTTCTGGGGGTATTCGCGAATGTTTTGGTCTCTTTAACTTTTAAGGTTCTTTAACCTTAAATTCTGAACTGATTTGCACTTCTTCATCGCACTGTGACTAATGTTGGAAAATAATAATAATGGCATTGCCTTAGGGCCATTGGTCCAGAAGGGACGGATATAACCACAAGGGGGGTTTCAGTTGGGCCCTACTGCCAACCGTTTACCGGGATAAATTCCCGCTTTGGTCAAGAGGACGGTCGTAGTTGGGTTGGCAGCACGGCTGCCGGCGAAAAATCATGTCCCCATTTGCACCCCCTGCCCGGGATGTGTTTACCTCGCGTTCAGCAGAAGTTAGCGGGACATCACCCCCGTGTTTACTACGGCCGTTGTTCCGCTTCACCCACGTTATATGCCTTTGACGTACTACGCTTAGCATAAACTTAGCAAACCAAATATAACCGCAGTCTCCGTTCTGAATAATTATTTTAATGTACGCAATGCCTCCGCGCAACGGCCTAAGTGAAGTCAAGTCGACTTCCGGCCAGGAAATACACTGAATACTCAATTAACAATACCGTAATATAGTCTCTTTTGCTTAAGAACTAAGATTTTACGCCTGTGATATGGAGTGATGATCTTCCCAATGATTTTACATTATAATTAATATTTGAATCAAAATGTTTTGGGAATTATTTTACTTTTGAATCCAACAATTTTGGACTTAACGCTCTTTGAAATGTTAATTTAAAAATCCTTCTCGACCCAGTTTCTCTACTTTTCCGATCGAGTAAATTTGAATATTTCTTATTATAAATATCATAGGCCTACCCACAATATTATCCTTAAATAATGAATTTCGGCCACTAGGGCATAATGTAGGATCTTGTCCTTATGTAGGGACCAGCATGTGTTGATTCTAATATTACTAATATAATGATAAGTGAAATGGAGGTACAGACTGAAGGATTCGCTGAGTATATTTAATAAGAACAGCATTCAAATTGCGGCAAGTTTAAGAAGAAATAAGATATTAATTTAGGGACAAGACACATGAAGTAAACACGTACGGCTCCTGTTATATAAATTAGGCGTGTTCTTGATGTTGACGTCAGAATTAGAAAGCTGGCCGGGGAAGGCCGCACCTTTCTTCGAAACGACACGAATTATGAGCGCGATGCAAATACGCCGCGGCCAGTCGAAAACTGGGCCAATCCCACATTGTAATTTGCTATCGTGATTTAAGCGATGATTAAAATCATTTAACTATAGCGAAGATAAATAATTAAACGCTTTAAGCGCTTGTTCCTTAACCGGAGCTCCTTACTAAATTCTCGAAGCATCAACCATCCTGTCTTCACTCTTACTTGTAACAGTTGGCGTGCGTAAAAAGTACTTCACTAAATTGTACGACCAATTGACGCTGGCGCGAACAAGATACTAACTTAGGATGAAACGAGAGATGGGACTAATGCAGGGCTTATTCATACATTTAAAATGGATGAACTTTTACGCATAACATTAATTTTCCTTGTCGATGCATTTCCCAATGTGTTCCTGGATAATTCTTCGGCTTACACGTTTTCTAAACATTATTTTAATATTTATTAAATGCGAATAGAAAATCAATAATCAGTAACCATCAATTCTACTGATATTGCTATTCCAGATATTTATGTTTCGTTGATTATTAATGGAAACAAAAAAATATATACCAAACATTAGAAAACTCTGAACACTAATTTAATAAGAATTTGCACGTGTCTCAATCTAATATTCAACTACTCAAAGGTACAAATTCGTACAGTGGCCTTTTTTGAGTCTTGTTTTCGGATTTGCCGAAATATAAATTTTTTTGTTCACGAACCTAGAAACAGGATAGTGACCCATTATGGGTAGTAGGGCCGCTAATCATGGATGACGTCAATTTAGCTGCTCCTAGCTGAAACAATGGACGTATCGTATATCTTGCAGCGTCGCGACGCCTCGTTAAACCCCGCGTCCCACCACTCCGGTTTCGGGTTAGTAGACGCTCGGGCCGATAGCAAATTGGTTTGGGTTCAGTGCGGTTAGTCGTCTATATATGTTTTCTTTTTATAAGTAGTAAATTTTTTCAGTATTTTTCGAAGCATAATATTTAGTTTATTCGCTTTGATATGAAGTCCACAGGGCAGTATTTTAAGTTTTTTAAAAGGTAAACCTTTAATTGGAACATCATTTTAAAATTCGGGACAATAAATGCCTACAATATGTCCAATAAAATCCTTCGTTGCCTGAACAGGGACAAATATACGATAGAATTTTTTAATCTGTTACCTTGACATTATTGTTAATTTATTCTTCTTCTGAAATTTATTATCGAGACACACTTCAGTAGCATTTTTGTTTATGTTTTGATTATTAAACGTTAAACAGTCTTTAAAATATAGTGCTGCATCAGGGATTCTAAAAATGCTCATATTTCTTAGTCTTCTTAGACTGCATATTAGAGGTCTTGAGGTAATTGTGAGTGAAACTGAATAACAGATAGGAAAGATTAATTAATAAATCATTTATAATATATTACCGTAGGTGTACACTTCCGATATTTCAGTTTCCACTCACCTCTTTGGTCCGCAGAGTTCCTCCGGTAATCCCGTGAGGCGCTGCCAGTTAAGCATATCATCAGCACTATCACTATATTGTTGCTGCGGCAACCGAAAATACCAGGTTTCACTCACGTGTGCTGATCATAATTCCCCCCGTCAATCTGATAACGGGACAAGGTATGGGTCTTGGTCGTGATTTTAGCCTTAAGGAAGTCAGCGGGGTCCAGGCCGTCATAGGGCTGATGTATTAACACACTTTTAAACATGAGTGAAGACTAGCGAAAGTTTGAATACAAATACTGAAAATTGTCGATATTTTTAGAGGACTGCGCAGGGAAAACATTTTCCAACCCTCTCGTATCTTGCAGATGTATTACTTTTTTTACAATAGGAGTCGTATTAATACCACCAATTTTATCGCTAATCGTCTACGGTCCATGCGAATTCGTACTAATTTATTTACACTATTAAACAGTTTAATTCCCACGCGAGTGGGAAAATAAATACGAACTCTGCCTTAGGGGTAAATTATTTGCTTTGAAGTTCGAACTTCGTTTGATGACGGCCTCCCTTCCCCTCCCCCGTTACCCCCTCGGACTTTGTTTAACTCGCCCATTTATTTATTTTCGACTTAATTGCTCGCGTCCGCAATGATAATGACGCCCCGGCCGACCTCCGCCATTAAAGTTAAACGCTCGCAGCTTGTAATTGCACTTGCGGCTTCGCTTTGGACATCGAGGAGAACAGCAACGATTAAGGCGTTGATTTACACGTTGAGCCGTCTCCGGGTGAAACATTCGATAAAATCGCTTATGAAAAGGAAAACATTCATTTTGTAATAAGCTAACAAACATATAAAAGTCATAAAAGGATTACGTAAAATAATAATCATAATAGTTAATGAAAGTATATGAGACGGTCTGTGAGGGTTCGGAATATTATCACTCGCGTGTTTTTCCCTTTTTCTTAGTTCTGTGCAATATCGGCTTTTCACCTCAAATAGTATTCATTGCAGGAATTCTGACAGCACTATAATTGTATATTGTATAGTATTGGCACTTTGAGAGTGTCACTGTAGGTTGAGGAAGTGGTTCTTGCGGAGAACAGTCGAATTAGTAACTCTGTCTATTGTTACGAAATCCTCCCTGTTTCCAAACTTCACGTCATGTCAAGATAGATTTATAGGGCGATTCTATCTGTTAATTAGAAGGTACGAATAAATCATTTTGTCCTGTTCGCTGTTTTTACGGAAGGAGTTTACTTCATTGTAAGTTCCCCTGGTAATTAAGTGAAAATATTTTTTTTAAATACGTATACCCACTTGCCATTGTTTTTCGCAATAGGAGGAACTTTCACAAACTGGGTAACTTTCGCGTTTTACCCTTTTCCAGTAATGCGCCAGAAAAATTAAAATCGCATGAGTGGATCACAACGAGCTGATCCCATCGGCCCCCGGCTATATACGGGGAAAATTGCAGTTTCACCGCCGTTGCTACAGCCCCGGCTGAAAAACATTGACAATCTGAATTCCACTTTCGTCCGGGGCCCGTTAATGCATTCTTAAATGTCGAACAGGAATGAGGTTTTCCTCTCCTCCTGCCCTCCCCTACCGCCACTGTAAAATGCCACGCCGATAACGAGACTCATTATACGACCGACCGTGATTTAATGTACTCGCACGAATAGAAACGTAACGCGTAACGCCCGACCGTTTCGCAAATTGGTGAACCCGGGGAGTAACAGTTACGGCCCCCGTCTGGAAACCAGTCCGGCCGGCAGGACTTGTTCCTAAACGAGGCTTTATTTTTAAATCGATTCGTCGACCCTTCTAGTTTCCAAACCCGAAATTCTGAGTTTTCACAGCGCGGAAGTGGGTACACGGAATACCAATTGAGATACGTTAGGAAATTCAGTAATTAAAATAATAATTTCCATAGTGACTTGTTCTAAGAACAAACATTTTACGGGCATTACGCTCCTACCAATAGTACTTTCATGGGCAGCCGACATGCAAAATTAACAGAATGCTTGCCGTAAAAGTGAAGCTGATGCCGTTCAAAGTTAAGGTCGGGTGATGTTCCCAGTCCAAACATTTTATCACGGATTAAACTACCATATTATCATTGGACAATCGGTAGGAGCACTAGAAAACCTCATTCGTTAACTTGAGTGTTGGCTAAAAGAAAGAAGAAGAGAAACCGTCTCTAGTTGGCTCTGCGGGACCTATATACTGTCAAGAAGGAACTATTCATACCACAAATGGAATAAGTATGAAAATCGACGAAAAAAAAATCTTTCCAAGGCCCGCCGTTATAACTCGTTTGGAAGGCAGCCATGCCGGAAGCTGGGAACATATTAACAGGTAGCGTTTTGTATTTTGTAATTGTAAAAGGCGAGGGTCGGCGTGAGAGTTTGGGGCCTTGGCCTTGGTTGGGGCCCCGCTAATGCTAATAAATAAGAGGGAGGAGGAGCCGGCCGCTCACCGGCCAACCGCCAATTTACCAGGCCCGGTTAACGAACTTTTAGTCCGGCTTTTATATCTCGCTTCCTTCTTTTTTTTCCTTTCTTTAATTTTTTTTTTGCTTTAAAACCCATCGCGACCATCTGCTCGCTTTCGGTAATGATTTATCGGCTGAGTTTTTCGGGCCAAATTTCGCCGTTTCTCTTGAAATATTCTTTTTTTACAGGCTTTGTTCTTAATGACCAAGGGTTGTCATTTTCTTAAAAAAACTAATATAAATCGGGTTTAATTTTACGGGTTTCCGGTTTTACAATTCCCGAATGACTTCTTCGAGCTATAAATTATTCACTAAATAAATATTTCTGCTGTCTATTATATTTTTGCAGGGGTTTCACACATGGATATATCTTGCATACCCTGTATTCTTGTTCATGACACAATATTCTTTTGGAAAAAGTAGCAATAACCTCCAGGACCCCCAATTTACCTTGTTTTACACGGAAACGTACGTATTACGCGGAGCATACAAGTGATTGATAAAAGAGTTGTCCTGTATATGAGCTTATTAAGGAGGAAGTAAGGTTAACAATTTTTCGTAATAATGGTAACGCAAAATCCAACTGTAAAGGACTATTTGTGTAGAAAATTATAAGAGCAGTCCTCATCTAGGATAATAGAGAAAGTCTAGGATTTTTAAATTATTTTTGGACCTAACAATTTGGTTTCACTAATACCCTAGAATAATCTCTCTCGGAAATCATCTAATGAGCCCCCCTTCCCCCCACCCGCACCACAGTGCGGCCGGTACTATCACGGCGTAATGTCTACTTCACGCGTGGCCATTACGGCAAATAACAGTTGTCAAACCGTCTTTAAAGCATAAATACGTTATTATTTGAACGCTGGGCGCCCCCCCTCGTCCGCCTACAAACGAGTTCCGGTCGCAATTTCGCATTAAGGACATGTTTCTTTTCTGATACGGCCAGTTACACGTAATGGACCGGACTGTCTGAACCACAGTCCAAGTATAGAATTTAAAGGAGGTCTACAGGAAGAAATGGGTTTCGCTATGATAGTCCTACCACTTTGTAGATGGTGGGGTCCTCAAAGTTCATAACGGTATCCTCCCCGGAAATATTGAAAATTCGGTCGCATAACTGGTGTACAATTTAAGACTAGTCAGTATTAGAAATAATATTTCCCAACCTGTCCTGTATATTTTAGTTCTATATCGTTCTAATTAAACGACAATCGTACACTAGGCGAACTTTTATTCCAAACAAGGTCGGATAAGAGTAAATTTGTGTTACCCCGTTAATGATATAAATTTATCGTAGATTTTTGTGTGTTTCTGTCTCCTCTCGCTGGTTTGGTCTTTTGCTTGACCGGCTGCTCGCCATCTTCAGTAGCGGTGAACAGCAGTAGTCTTTTTTGGTACTTTGGTTCTTTAGTAGAATTAGCGGGGCGAATATAGACTTAAGCCGATTAACAAAATCCCACCTATCCTCAACACAAAGAAGACAAACATCTCCCAAAAAGACAATATACACGACAGACAACCACCAGAGTACAAGTAACAGTGACAGTGCACTGAGGATGCCCAAAAAACACCCAAAGTGCCAAAAGTGACTAACACCACTACTGAAGATGGCGAGCGGCCGAAACCGGTCTAGCGCAAGACTAAATCAGCGAGAGGAGACAGAAACACACGAATTTTACAGTATTCCAACCCCCCGCAGACCACAAAACAGGTATTAGAAATAAATTTATCATGAAATCCACATTTGGGGAAATATCGCGCGTAAATAAAATACTTCGTACGCGTCCATGCCTAGATGTCAGATTGTGACACTGCCCGGCATCTCGCTCACGTCAGAGTAATTAGCCATTTGCCATCAAATGACGTCACTTGGCCCGTACCGCTTGTATTGTTCAGAGCGGACGCTAAAAGGTCAATTTTAGCCCCGCCGAAACGAAATCCCGCCGCGTTTATTAAACCATCCAATAAGCAGTATAATTCACTCAATTCCAAACTCAATTTAGGTAGGAATAACGGTCTGAGCGCTGGGTGTATTACAACCGGTAAATGCGTACGTTATATTGTGTGCGCGTTGGCACGTTTGTGTAGAGTGCAATCACGTGTAAGTAGAGGAGGTAGTGCGACTACGGGAATATGAGCCGGGGTGCATAATTTAGCCAGAACTACAAGCTTCGGTCGGAATTGAACTCGTGACCCCACCCCCTCCAATCTTAACTTAGGCCACTTCTCCCTTTCCTATTCCTAAATTACTTCTAATACTGTATCGGGCCATCTAGAAACCTCCCCCACCCCGCCTGTAATTCTTAGGCCCGGGACAACCGCAAACTCTAACGATTGTCCCTTCGGGCGGTACGTTGCGAGACCGATGCAATGTTTATAACCAGTTTTATAACCGATATTTACACTAAATTGACGTTGGTGTATTATGCCCTTTAATATTATGCCCTTCTGATTAAATTTAAAGAAATATAAAGCTTTCTGTCGTGTTCTCGGTTTCGTACAAATTAAATAAATCAAAGTAGTAAGGTAATAATATGTGCACATGAAATTCTATGAACATTTGATTGGGCAGATGGAGGAGAGTTTTTTGCCCCTAGATGTGTGTTTCTGTCTCCTCTCGCTGGTTTTTGTCTGTCCTCTAGGTCCTGGAGGAATATTTCTGATAGGATGGCAGATGTGGGATTGCCCATTCCGAATACTTATAATATTTTCCGTTGAATTGGAAGTAGTTTCGGCTAAGGTTCAGGGTTGTAAGCTTTATGACTCCATTTGTGTATTCTTTTGTGTCATATTTTAAGAGTTTTATTGTTTCGTTTTGGTAACGACTCGAATAAAGTTTTTTATGTCTAGCGATATTAATTTTGTTTTTCTTGTTGTCCTAGGTGTTTTTATAATGTTTATTGACTTTAATGAGTTTATAATTATTATTAAGCGCGACCTTTTCTTTAATTATTTTCGCGGCTGGGCTGTGGTGTTTTTAGAACTGGTCTAATAGGGACGTCTGTTTTGTGGATTTTCGGAGACAGAACAGACGAAATCTACGGTATTCCAACCCCGCGCAGACCAAAAAACAGGTATTCTAAACTAGTTTTTTCTTCCAATCTAATATAATCCTAGAACGTTCGAGGATAAAAATCTATTTTCCAAAAGTCGGGAAATATTGATGATACAGAGGGGAACGGATTTTATTGAGCGGGTGCGAAGGTCGGTGTGCCGGCTGGCTGGTGCAGTGGACTCGGGTGAATGCGGAAGTCGCCTTGACAGTGGTGCCAACTGGCCGGCTCTCGCTTCCCCACTTTCTCCGACCGACCTCCACGCGCACGGGCGCACCGCCCAGCGCGCACCTCCACGCCCCCTCCCCCCATCGTTTTTATTGAAAACGCAATCTCACCGACACACACAGACGCGCGCAGATTTGGTTGCGTAACGACGAAGCACTCGGCGGCATTGTTTACACCTTTGCGCACGGGTGGATGACCTCTTTCTCAGGAGCGATACGGGCCTTTGTGACCCTCGCTCGGAAATGGAGCACGACCTTAACACATTTATGAGTTTACAAAATCGTGCTATTTTCAGTCCCCAATCACCGATTTCTATAGGGGGAATTTTTCCACTGATAATATTGCAATTTGCAGTAACGCTGTCCGTTTTGTTTCAATGTTGCATCCGTGAACTACTCTTACCCCACGTGCAATACCTCCATTACCCGGACGTTAAAATCAGTAAGCATACAATGTTAGTTTTTCTTCTCTTGAACAGAATACAAACATTGAAACCTTATATCAATGTGTAGGATAAATTATTACATGTCATTATTGCGAGGATACAGCAACTAAAATGTTTTAGTAACCGTTTTCATTATGTCGCTATAATTATGGAAAAAGTAGTATTTTTTTGTGTCTTTTTTAGTTTATTCTATTTTCTGGGCAGCTGTTTTGCTCTCGACACTGCTTGGTCATTTAAAATTTAATTCTGAACTAATCTAATCCTCCGTAATTTAAACCACACTATCCCCACGTGGAGGCTACCTGCGATTGGGGAAACCTTAATCCACTTGTCCGGAAATAGTGATTCGCTGTAAAAGAAAACCCTTCCTGTGAACTGTTTGAACGGCTCAAAGTGCTCCCGTAATAATGTTCGCCGCTGTCAAGAGGACCTCATGACATTACCGAGGGGTTGGCCTTTGGTTCGATTTTCGATGGCCGATTTATCAATCGATAGCAAACGCAAATTGATCTCAGATAACACCAGAGCGCCGTACAGAATGTCATTAAGTCGCGCTAATATTTGCCAACTGTAAGGGTTGTGAAAACAAGGCCTTGTTTGTTTATTTCAGGAATAATAATAGATTGCTAAATCGATTTTATTGTGCGTCCGCTTATTTCAAGTTTCTCACTTTATTCCAGCCGCTTTACTGCAATTTTATGATAAATAGATGTGGTTCAGTCGAACACTATATTCACCGTCATCTTAGCGGACGTTGGCGATAATACTGGCCATTATAACGTTATTGTAAGACGCCTAACCACTGCTGTAAGATTGCCCTCGGGCTTTGTACATATTCAAAAACCGAAAAAACTCCGTACCATGCATGTCCCTAATTTAAGGACGCCTGCCGTAATATTTTAACGATGTATTATAAATCTATTTATTTTCTGTTTCAGAACAACACTACGCGGCGGCGGATTCCAACAGTTCGACACCGACAAAAACGTTTGTACCGTGCAAAGTCTGCGGAGACAAAGCGTCCGGATACCATTACGGAGTCACTTCCTGCGAGGGATGCAAGGTAATTTCCGCCATTATTCTATCATAATATTTAGCGTATATATTCTGCCATTATTACATAGTATGCGTAGTATCACTCATTTATGTTCAAAGTTTGCTAAAGTAAAACCGCCTTGGCCACGGTTAAGGTAATTTTAGGTAAAAAAATTTACGCGGTATGGACCATGGACGAAATTTCCTCTTTGAAATAGGCCATAGTATTATCAGTGATAGTGCCTACACATCAAATGAAGACTAAAATCATTATTATTATAATTTATTTTAAGAATGATATAATAAAAAAATGATAATGTTCAATACGTATTAAACAAAATTCTGATCGGATTATATTTCTCAGGATTCACTCATATTTTATTATTGCGGCTTATATTTATTCTCCTGGGCGGAAAAAACATTGTTTCTTAATAGTCTATTGCAATCATGACTAAACTACCCTGTGGCAGTGTCCCAGGTCTACGTATTAGGAGGGATTCGGTGCTTAGGAGAACGCTGTACAGAATTGTATCTGAATTATTGTCGGACGGGTTTAAATGGATGGTGGTCGGGGAGGGCGGAGGGATACCGGCTGCGTTTATTAATAATTTACGCCTAATACGATATACCGACTCCTTGCGAACATTAATATTACGAGCCGAGACACTCTGAGGTACCCGCACACAACTTTCCTACTCCACCCTGGTGTCTACGTATCTACAGAAACTCTTAGCCAACCTCAGTTAAGAATATATTTTTTTGGTTGTTAAGTTGTAATAACTTAACCAAAGTTAACATTTAACTGAGGGAGAAACTTCGGAGAGGGAAAACCTCATAACATTACCGAGGGATAGCATTCAATAGATAGAAAATACGAATTGATTTCACATACATTGCTCTTTACATAACATCATTGAATTGTTTATTTATATCACAAATACAATGCGATACAATACATGTTTCATTGTACCTCTCGAATGGAAAACCGTTCCGGAAATTGTCGAAAACTTAATTATATTTTCGGATAATAATTGTTTCGCAATTCGAATACGTTGGACATTCGAAACGCGACGGAACGCAGACCGCAGGATAACGAGGCTCATCTCTTTCTTCAAAGTCCAAACCCCATACTCAGAGTGTAATACTCTCCCCGGACGTTTCGGTCGGCCCGGATAATACTCAGTGGCGAATAACCGCAACCGCAGGAGCAATTTCTGCCGCGAGCCCCTCTTCTGTTGTGTCGTCGTCGTGGCGTGGACCGCAAAATGCTAGCCGGACCCTCTACAACCCCCATCCCCCCGGGGGGTGGGGTTCTGCGGTCGCTTCTCGTTAACCCAATTTCGAATTTCGGCGACATAATCGATAGCTCGAAACCGATCCGGGGATAATATTCCGGTTTCGACAATCGATCCGGTCCAATCCATGAAATCCCACCGTACAAATTGCCAAATAATGAGCGGGGAAGAAAATACCGTACACCCCTACCGAGCAGCAGGATGAACAATACATCTGCCAAATAATGGCGCAGCATTGTCAAATAATTGTGGGACAGTACTAAAATATTATATATTTATTTGGGATATATGTCGAAGAATCCATAATGTAGAATATACATATATTATCTTATCCCCTTTGAGTTACTGGCCGAACCCTCTATGAACACACCATACTTTAATTATTAAAATATTTGATTATAAAATATAATATTTTAATTATATTATTATCAACGCTCATTATAATATTTAAATTAAAGTGGGAACAATCCAAAATTCCTGATAAATACAGCCCCATGATTATCCACACTGCGTAAATTATCAATACTCATCCTTTGGATCTCGACAGCTTTAATTCAGTTCTACCGACGAATTAATTCCGAGTCTCGTACGCGGAAAATCCTACGCATGAAATGAACAAAGCGCTTTACACTTAATTTAAGTAGTGCCGAAATTTTGTTCCTCCTGTACTTCGCCAAATTACTTAGTAAACCTGAATATAATACTAGGCGATGGCTTAATAATTGAGTCCCTGGAAACCAGTAAATTTGAGCTCCGAAAATGATCACTTATTTATATTATAATTTTTAGAAATACTTTTCCCTGATACACTAGTCGATTAATACAAGGCGTACCCTATAAAAGTAATTTTCATTTTTACTACCGTACCACATAATTCTGTAAAATTGTAATTACTGTTCGCAGCGTTGTTCTATTATTGCTACACTGTGTTTATATTTTATATTCACTTTAATTGCTCGACATTATGAAGTACTTCGTCCATTGTAATATAGGGTTCCTGTTCGGCGGTCATCGCACCGGACTATCCGGGAACCTCTAATCCGCTCGTAATCCTCTAATCTTGGCACCCGAGTTCGTCATTTCGGAGACAAGGAACCTCCGCAAATTACTGAGTCGTTAATTAAACACAACCCGTCTTTGGAACGTACTTTTGAAAACCGATGTTGATTCAGCTAATTGCGGGACCACAAAACCGCCGCTGCCTCTTCCCCTCCCCCTCTAATTGTGCTTTCTCACACAGTCCTAGCGAATTATCATAATTTCTTCTTCGCCACCCTCCCTCTCTCTCTCCCTCTCGAGCTCTTCGGGGCGACACCTCCTATCGAGAGAATTGTTAACTTTTCATTTAAAATTGAAAAGCCTCCCCCCAAACCTCCGCCGCCCCAGCCCGGCTCCTTAATTGCAAACAGTACGGTAGGAAGATTACCGCCCTGGAGATATTTGTGGCGTCGTCTCCCTCGTCCGTTCCCCGTGCACAGATGTTGAAACAGAGGACGCGAGGTCGCCATTAAAGCCGCACCGCCCCTAATTGAAAGGTCGCCCTTAAACCCCGGGCACGGAAACTGAGCAAAACCAATTATTCGAACGGTAATCCGAATAAACGATTGCGTAAATTGGATTCCGGTTGGGCTGCGGTAGCAAGGAAAACGCCCTTCTATATTTTCCGAACGATCGTTTTCAGATATTAACGTCGGTTTTCAATTGGTCCCCGCCCGGCCATGAGTTATTAGGGTTTCGAACATTTTAACAATGATGGCTTTTTTATTTTTTAATGCCTACACGACATCGCGGCCCGTTGCCTTTACGCGCGTAAAATTTTGATCTCATGCATAAATATTGGGACTAAATTAAAGGCAGAGATTTATCGCCCGTTTAACATTTGTGCCCACTCCCGCTTTTTTTTTTGCAACCGATATCTGTTTCTACATAATTTTTCTCAGTAATGCGCAACTAATAAATGTCGCAGCCAGTGTCTTAAACTGTGCGTTCATATGCCTCATACCAATAATCTACCTGAATTTCGTTTACAACACATCTATAAAATAGTAACCATCGTAACATTGGCATTGACTAGATTCTTCGGATTGCATTCAATATAAAAAATAAATCTAAGATACAATTAATTTTATATATATATATTATAATATAAATATATATAATACCAAAAACAGTGAATAAAAATACAATATGCAATTGATTTCATTTGCGCATCAAGTTGTGAATTTGAAGTTAAAAAATGTATCTCAAGTATTAAATTCGAAACAGTAATTATTTTATCCGCGATAGCCTCAGCTCTAATCCTCATACCCGACATCGGGGATTATATTAAGTTCCCGATATAACAATTGATATTGAAATTGTTTTAGTTTAAGTCCTGTGGTCGGTTTGAAACGTCCTGACTTTAAGTGAAAGTTTAGGCGAAAGTTTAAACCGCGAGGAATAATTTTGTGTTCTGCCCAAACGCAGCCCCTCGCTAGAGACAGGCAGGTCCTCCCTCGCGCCTAGCTAGGGAACCTGAAAATTTTATATTCAAGAAATTGCGAAGACACGAAATAGAATAAGGAGAGTACGAAATGGGGGGAAGGGAGACGAAGATAATCCTGTTGTTTTATTAATGGCCGCTCGGAGAATTCGGGGGGAGTGGGAACGATATAAGGACTTTAAATAATCGGCCTTATATCGGTTATACCGATAGGGTTCTTCTGTTCGCCTCTCAACTACCCGGCTCAGTCAAATAATAATAATGGGAAAGGCCAAACGTTTCCATTAATAAATTTGCATTTGAAATTCGGGTAGGCGAAAGGTGAGTGGTCCCGGATGCGAGCGAGAATCCCACCTCGCTCAATGAAATCCCCTCCCGACGAGGAATAAAAACCATCAATTCCCTTAAGTCTTTAAAAGGGTGAGTGGAATTAGATTTTAGCCGTTATTATTTATATCCCCCTTCTGAATGTTGTATTATAACACTTTTTCTCATTGGTTTTGACTAAGGGGTCCGTGGAATGATAATGGGACGTGAAAAGAACCTGAAAACAGGCGATAGAATATTAGAGGGGCGACAATATTCAGATGTGCGTCCATTTACCTTTTTGTTTATATTTATCTACAGCTTGTAGATCCATTCACTTATATATTTCACATAATTGACATTCTACTTCTAATCCAAATAAATGCATACGGTCTGTACTGTTATTACCCTGTAGGACAGGTGTACTCAACATACAATAAATACTGTCTTTCTGTGTTGTTCATGGAACATTGCTGTAAATTAACGCATAGGAGGACTTCGGCATGAGGCGTTTAATCATTTTAATGCACACTGCGTTGAAATTAGTTCCGATTTGCTGCAGTTATTAGGGCTTCAAAATACTTTAAATATAATATATTATATAACGCCCGATCGGCCTTACAGCTAATAACTAAGTGTTGAGAGTAGTTTGGATAAAATCGGACAACATTCGCATGATCAGATTTGATAACGGGGTAATTTTCTGTCGGTTTGCATTCCTAAAACTATAAGCTGCTTTATCGTGTTCGATTGCTGGCCAAGTTTTCGCCCGGTTTTCCTGCCAACTGCAGTGGCATCGCCTGATATTTGTTTTTCCTAATATTGTTGGTGTGTACATCCGAACTGTGGCCGGGGGGGAAGGGAAGATATTTTCGCGGATTACTACGCTAAGCTTTTACCGTTATTCGAGTGCACTTTCGTTCGGTTTGTGGCGCGCGAAAGGACAGATATGAAAGTTGTGGGGGCTGCTAATTGCAGTTGTGCGCTTTATTCGCAATTTTGCCAGGGTCGCGCGAACTTTGCCCCCCATCGAACCGAACCTGGCTTTCGACTTTCTTCTAGAGGTTAAGAAATAGTTGAAAATAGATGGGAGGAGGTGAATTTATAAGATAAATACTGGTTACAGCGTATAGCTAAAAGTAATAGTATAAGTTTAGTATACCTCAATATAATAATCTTTATACTTCGAGAAATAACCCATATATTTTCTATAGACTTACCTCTTTTTTTAAAAGGAGAGGTTTCAATTTTTATCAATGTGAAAGGGGTTAGCTGATCAGAAACTTTTTCAATTATATCCCGCTAATATATGTTGAAGATAACGTATTTTTTTACGGGCTAGTATACTTTGTTAGTTTCTGAAAAATGTATTCATTATTTTAATTATTTTTGTGTTAAAAGCCGTTATTATTAAATACGTTGATCGAGGAAGTATGAGACACAGTGATTTACATATTAAACCGGGGGTAACTAGTCGTATAGTGCATTAATATTTGATGCATCATATTAACGAGCAGAAGGGCGGAGGTACAAGCCGTGCCGTCGGCGTCGCCCCAACGCTATTGCGAATATAATTATATATTTTCTGATATATTATGCTGGTATTATACCGGCGTGTTATGAACGCGAAGGTACGGAACGAAGAAGTCATATACCGATGACTGATTAATGGTCGGTTCAGTTTTATCGCACGACTGCCCCGACACGCTACAAACTCTCCGCAATTGGAAAACTAATAAATCACGCTCCAGAGCAGGGAGTTTTCCACAATGGAGAATGTTAAATTGGAGCGATTAATAAACATATCCTGCAGTGATGATTATTACGCCGTCACAGTAATTCTGCGGGTATTCCTGTATGAATTCCTGCGTGAATGGTTACTCTTTTGTGGTACACGACCCTCGTACTACATGCGTTATGAAATTCTTCATATTGACCTGTGGACCTGTGGTCCAACTTATTGAAAATTCTTTATACTCAAAAAATGCTTTAATTATTCCACCTAATTGTCTAAATGATAATGCGTATCGGTATATCTATTTTAGTGCATAGCAAATATCCATTTTCAAGTGTGGACGTTTTCTTAGTTTAATTCTGCTCTGTGGCTAGTGGGCCGTGTGGGATTCGGTATCAGAGATTCGTTCTTTTCTATCATATTGCTGAATATTTTACCTAGTGACCTGTCAAAGTTTACTTCATCGTGTCATGGCTACAACAATCCACGCTTTTAATAAATACAGAATATCGCCATCATTATTCTGCAAAGTTTCAGCTGTTCAAGTGAAGATGGACAATCGCTTGTGATACATGATGAATTTATAATGTAAATTGACACAGTAGTTTACTAGGAATTTCAAATAATAAAGAAAATTCTATACTTATACTGGGCCAGAAAAGGAAATCAAGGTACATTCTAATTCTCTTCACTTAATTAAGGGAAATCGATATTTATTTGTAGTAATTATTTAACTGTAATTGTTTAACTTATACTTTATAAAGTTGTATTAATGCTATTATGAAGAATCTGAGTAATGACAGATTGCTCGGACGCGTTCCTACGTTTGCAAGTTCTGCGTTTGTAGCTGCTCCTTTAAAATTCTGGATGTTGCCTCGAGTCCAGCGGGATTGGGGAGGCAGATAGAGGGAAAGCGAGAGAGAGGAGATACTAAGTATTGATTGGGGGGGCTCGCCCCCTCCCCCGTCCACCTGGAAGAAGTCCCGGAATTCCTGGAAGGGGGAAGATTCCAGAATTTCCTCCTGAGGGGAGGAACACAACCCCGGATAGCGTGTGGGGACGCCGTCGCATTCCAAACCGTGGTTGCACTAAGCCTCCGGAATATAAATTAACATATATACTCCCCTAAGTCAACTTAGGAATGCCAAAGTACTTTCAATAGGAATAGATTATATGTTTTTGTGCATGCGTGCAGCTACTGAGAGCGGTTTCCTGGCTACCTACTAAGTACTAAGATAAAGGGAACCTTTCGCATTTATCTACCACTGGGGCCGCTATTAAAGTAATAGATTAAAGTTATATAATATTAAATTATAATCTACAGCAGTTACATAATAAACGATTAAAAATCGCAAACTCGTATTTTAAAAACTCAGTAAATGCTTGTAAGCGATATGTTATTGCACGATTGAATAACCAAACTAATAATTTACATTACATAATCGTCAAAATCTGCAAAAACGTGTATCTGATATTATATTCTAGAGACATGTATAAAATTGAGCTATTCCATTTCGTATTGCTCTGTAGATAGTACGATAGCAACTTTATTAATATCACGTTGTGCCAAAGACTTCTCAAAAGTGCCAGCGTTGAATTTTATGTCACAATAATTACTGGCCACTTTTGTAAATATAGAATAACGGTAAAATTTTTAAATATTTACTAATAATTATTGGAAAATACCATTTCTCGTGTTGTGCAACATAGTACATTCCGTTTGAGGATCTCGCTAATCGGTTATTTTTGCGACAGCCTTGCACTCGAAGTGTTCATTTCGAACTTTCTATTGATGAGATATAAAAGGTGTGAGAATGATAGGCTCTTCTTCCAAAAGTTTATCATTAACCTCATTCCATTGGGAAAATTGGGAGGTAAGCGAAGCATCCTCCGTGCTAATGCTCAAAGAGCGCGCAATGAGAGCAAACTTCCTTTTTTCCTCTCCGTTTGTGCATAAAGTAATTCTAAGGAGAGTATATATTTCTGTGTAACTTTTGGAATAACTTTGTATCAATTTAGTATTGGAAGGCTCTGTCTCTTGTCCACGATCTGCTCACACTGAAATAATGAACGATCTTTCGGATGACCCGTTACTGGATATAACTCCTTATTTCCCGGCTATTCATACCCTGATTTTCAATTTCAATAAGCCTAATCCTGTAATATACCTCGTCCTGGAAATATACCTCGAAATCGGAGTGCGGGACACAACTTGTAATACAGGGTCAAGTTCAGGTCTTTCGAATGAACCGTTAGTAGGCGGGATCTCTTTATTTCCGCGCTACTTTTACCCTGATTTTCAATTTCAATAATCCCGAGGCTATAAAATTTCATCCCGGAAATATACCGAGTGTGGGAGATTGGAGACAACTTATATTGCGGGGTCAAGTCCAGGCGTAAATCTCTGGACGCCTCGCGTCTCTGTGAACTTCCGACGACCGTCCTCTTCCGCGCTTTTGTTCTTCTTTATCTCCCCCTACTTCTTCCTCTTCCCCTTTTTCTTCCCCTCGCGGCAATTGGAGACGTGCGGAACCCCCCGCCCCCCATGCTGTGGCAGCGGCGGATCATATCGATCAGAGCGTGCGCAAAACCTGGAAAACCGGGATCATCGGGAGCAATATTAAAGTAGGAAAAAAAGGATGGGGAGAAGAAAGCGGACGGAAAGGGGGAACGAAAGAAAGGGTGAAAGAGCGAGCGAGATGGAGCCAGGAAGAGGTTTTATTGGCAGTTGTGCCGAAAGGGGAAACAAAAGAGAGAAACCTCGGGACTTGTTCATTTTTTCCCTTCCCCGTTATCTGGCCAGCATGAAAATGAATTTCCGGAGGATCTGAGTTATAAGAGAACACGTCGTTCTTTTTCTTTTTTTTAAATACGTCACTTCAAACGCCATCCGTACACACGACTTGAAATATGAAAATTTAAAACTAATATAAGGTAAGAATAAACATTAAATATTAAAAAATTTAGCCTCCTTAGTCCGTAATAAACTATTCTCCTGCAGTTACAAATAATCAACAATGATTATAATGAATTCGTCTCCACCTTGTTTCGCCTCGAGCCTTATTTCATTTCGTCTCAATCGAGATTATGGGATAGGCTTCGTCCTTTCTGTCTTTCAGAGAACAGCTGAACAGAGTTCTGCTTGGGCTTATCTGCAATTAGTTTTATGGGTTTATAAATTCTCCTTTCCCAGAATCATGATACCAATCCTCTCCTTCCCCCAATGACCTTTGACAGAGTCTAGTGGTAAAATACATTTAATAGATTAGTAATAGTTCTCGAGGAAATAATTCTGAAACAGATCGAAGTTTTTCTTTAAACGAAACTGCTAATTATTTATTCCCGCTCGTACATTAATAACTGTAATGAAATAATAATTAAACAGGATTACGAATCACAATATCGCAGTATCGTATGCATGTTCGAAGGTTCAGTATTTAACTTCTGAATTAACTATGCTAAAAATGTGGCATCTAACTACAAAAAAACGTTTTCGTCGATTTTACTTAACCACGCTGTGCCTCCACTTGCCCAGAAAGGAAGTGATACTGAGGCGAAGATATAGGAAGAGAAAAGGGGGAAGACAAGAACCGGATTTTATTGGCATTCGTGCAGTAAGTGGAACACAATAGGGGGGGAGGCTTATCTCGGTCTGAGATAACCGAGTGGAACCGCCGGTACACGCCGGTCGGGTTCTTGTTTTCGCGTTCCAAATCTAAATTCGCTTTTTCAAAATAGCTTCGCTAACGGCCCGGGAGATCGTTATCATGCCACTCCGGGAGAGCAGAGATTTCGACAGTCCTTGCTAAGATCGAAATCTGGTACGTACGAACTCGTCTGAGGATGTCTAATGCGCCCCGTAATTAGATGCAGAATATATTTAAATTATCGTAGTTTTCTCGGTCTTCTGTCTTCAACAGGGTTTGGTCTTTTACTACACCACTTTCAGCTGTTACATGTACATATGTTGTCTTTATTTGTTGTAATTGGTTTTTGAAATGTCATTATTTTTTTTTTGATGAGATTCTGTTAAGCGGGTTATACCTTTTTCTTGATTATTGGATGGTCGCAGCTTCTTTTCGTTAGGCTGAGTTAATGGGGTAGATATAGAATCACATTGTGAGTTTATTTTTACTTTAATTATGTCGTATTTGTTTTTATAATATCTCCATATTTTCAACTATTTCCTTGCCTTTATAACCCGGGTGGAGCTCTTTATGTCTAAAGAAACCAACCAACCCAGCGAGAGGAGACAGAGCTAAAGTATTAAATTATTTTGGAATACCAACTGCACGTATCAATTTTACTCGGGTCTGTTGCCTCAATTAGTGCCTGAAAATCGGTTTCCGCGTTACCACCATAAGCAGTTTTCCATTTTCCACACTGATTGAGAAGGCCCCGCCCAAAAATGAAAGGAGTGGACAATTTCTAACGGAAGCTCTTTAATACATTTTCATTAGCAATTTACGTTATACTGTGTAAGCGGGCGACGAGAGGGGGCGGGGGGGCTCCATTATCATAAAAAATGAAGCGGGAAATTAATGAGGGGGAGGAAAAAAGCCAAACTAGCCGGCACACTAGCGCACTCTGCAACACTCTCAAAAGGGACATCCGACCGAGTCCCTAATTTGTAATTTCTAATTAAGAGAGAGAGAGAGAGAGAGATAGAGCACCATCCTAATTACCCGCTGCAAAGGCGCAGCTCTTTAAAACCGCATTTCAATATCAGACCCCACCATGGAGCCAACGCCATCAAAAGAGCCCCTCATTCCCTCATCCATGACAAATTTCAGACGTTTATTTTCCCTCCTCCCTCCTCGGACAATTTATAAACAGGCAAATAAATGGACCTGAATTTATCGGTCGGTACATACCACCGATGTTTGGTCTAATGCCAAATGGCTTTCGTCCTTTCGACCACAAACGGTAGTATTCCGATTAGCTCGCGTCACTCTTACGGTTTTAGCAACGTAAATCCCTACCAATTTTCCCGCAGGAGAAAAGTTCCTGAAAAAGAGAGCGGTTGGTTTTTTTTCCTAGTTAAGTTGTCCCCCCGGGAGTGCCCGGCGTTGGGGCCTTCTTTATTCCCGCATTATTGTCCCCCGGGGAACTGTTGGGAGGACAGTTAGTATGCATATGAGTAGGGGCCCCAACAGGGTTTTCAAGCCGGCAATCAATCCATCAAATTTTACTTTCTTCTTAATACCTGCCACTACACTGCATAATTTACATATATGCCTGCATGTACAACGAATATAAAACGACTTAACTGTGTTAAAGTAACAAAATTGCGGTTTTTAAGCTCTGTTAATAACAAATTGTTCTTTCGCGTATTGCATTGGTTCGTTTAACTATTTCGCTTTGCTTATTTATACACGTTGGTTAATTATAATAAGTTTAATTTAATAAGGCAAAATCAGCGAGTGGTAATATTTTATTATAATTGCGCAAATATACTTTTATTTTCCCGTTGAATCCAAATGGTCTTTCTAAGTAGTACGTGCTTACGCGACCATAATAAAAAATGAAGTTTATTATAATAAATGGGGATAATTAATTATAAAATAACTTCCGATAATTGGCGTGTTTTTCGCGTAAACAAAGAGGCGATGCCCCTGGCTGGCAACCAATTTCGACCCAGCCACTATCAAAATACAGCCGACCATATAAAAATATAACCCTCCCGTATTGATTGCTATTAATATTAGACTGTATAGAATAGAAAATTTGGAATAAAGTGGTCAGCGAAGAACGTATGTTATATTAATTTATTACATTCCGTAGATTTCGTGTGTTTCTGTCTCCTGTCGCTGGTCTGGTCTTTTGCTAGACCGATTTCGGCTGCTCGCCATCATCAGTAGCGGTGTAAGTCACTTTGGCACTTTTGGTGTTTTTTGGACATTCTCACTGCACTGTCACTGTCACTTGTACTGTGGTGGTTGTCTGTTAGTCGCGTGTATATATATGTGTTTTGTTATTGTGTTTTTGGGGGGGATGTTGTTTGTCTTATTTGACATTTTCAACACTACATGACATTTTCTGTTATAAATGGGTAATGTTTGGCCGCGTTTGACCAATAGAAGACCGTGTCAGTCTCGGAAGAATATTTCTAGCCTTTATAAACTAGCTCGAAGTTAATTAAAAACTTTTTGTAATTCCTGGGAAAGTTTATAAACCATGTAGGTTTTCATCTAGACGATACTTCGCTTTGAAATAACTTACGTAGATGAAAAGTTTCAGTGTTTAATGAGGAACTGCGGGGAAGCCATTAATTCATTTTTATTCGTTCGATTTTCAATTCAGGTTTATTCGTTATTTATTGTTTTAGTGTATTTCTTTCAAATGAGAGAGTTGTCAGCACATACTACTGTTATCATATAATGAATTACTATTCGTAGTTGATGACTCATAAATTGAAAAAAATCATCCCTCGAGCGATCATTTTTCTCCCCATTCTCGTTTAGTTCACCTGTTTCGAGCTGCAATTTAAACAGTGGAAAGAAATACAACTTTATTGTGCCTTTGTGAATAAAATCAAATTGAAAAATGGCGATCGAATTAATAAATGCAATTCAAAATTATCTTGCAAGATATACTCCTGAGATTGGCGCGGCTACTTTGCATTGAGGCGGTTATATCTTAAGTGGGAAAGAATCCATCTCTCTCCATTGAACCGAGCCTTAAAAAAATAAAAAGACCGGAGATACGAACAAAAGGTGTATATAAATGAATGAGTTTTTCAGCCGCAGAACCGCCGGTATAATAATGTCTGGTATAAAAAAAAGAAGTCGTTCAAGTGTAAATAGAAAAGTTCCTAAGAGATCTCGAATAGACACAAGTGGGTTGTTCCGCCGTTGGCCTTTCGCGAATCGGGCGGAGGGGATGGGGGTTGGCAGCACTGTTTACCCTCACAAAGAAATCCGTTTTTCCCAGAAAGAAATGCCCCGAGGTAAGTTCCGAGTAAAAAGTATAAAGAAGCAGGCAATACCAACTCCCTCCCCCCCGTTTCACCCTTTGGGCCTTTAGTTTGTGCCCAATTAGGTTGTTTTGACCTCCCCATATGTATACTCACAGAATAATTCCCTCCGTAAAAGGGATAAATATATTTATTTTATCCAAAATTAATATCGCGCCGAGAAAACAAATATGTTGCGATTCTAAATCACTGAGGACAAAAGGTCGCATGAATTGTGATATTCTAAGAATGGGTATCAGAAATTATATAGGTTCCAATAAAATTAAAACTACTGCACTTTATTACCTTTAGAATGGCCTTCACTATTGTGCACCGTTACAACCGGCAACGAAGTAGAGTCAGTTGTCGTACTAAATAGCACTTCTTTACGCATATCAGGGCGTTCTGTATCCGCGCTGACGCTTCACTGTTACTTTTGGTTCACCCCTACGTAAAAATGCAAATCGCGGTTGATTTCGGAAGAGTTATTGTTGACTTGAAAGATTAAAAAAACACAAAGGATTACATTTAAATGGTAGAGGGGCCGGATAGGACACTCCCATTCGCTAATAAATTCACCATACCGTGCCTCTGAAGATTCAAAGGAAGAGCGGTTAGAAAAAAAAATTCATTTATTCCCCACTGGGCAGAGTAACAAAAAAAAATCCCCGGCAGCCCTAAATAGAGGGCGCTACTGTGGCTGGCCGGCGGGGGCTCATGAAGACGCCATTCCAGTTCTTCTCCCGGAGCCGAGACGACTGAGAGTAAACAAATCCGCGTCGATAGATCCCAATTGGGGTATAAACCGCATGATTAGCGAATTGGCAGCGGCGTTTTAACACGGTCCAGTTATGAGTACTGTAATTTTATAGTATAAGTAGGGGGGGGGGATAAGGGTGATTTGTTTGGTGAATTATCCACAATATTAGTTCAGAAGTAAAGGTTAAAAGAACAATCGCCAGGTAGTACTGAGAGCATGCAAGGTTATTGGTAAAGGGCACAGGACACATGAGACTCAACGCGATAAAAATACGTTTAAAAATATTTTTTTTAAATTATAATGTCTGTGCATGATTTCATATCTCAAGATTTTTCTGCATTTATAGTTTTCTCTGCGGGAAATTTATAGTTATTTAGAAACCTTTTAACCCATATATTTTTAGTACAATATTGCTGCATAATTCCAACTGTAAAGTATACCTGCATGACTTAACTGTTGGAGAGTTTGGCCAAGATTTCCGTGTTCCTGTTTCCACCTAAATTTGCACTGTCAGTGCCTGCGGGAATTTTTTGGAATGATTTATAGCTGGTGTCATTCTCCCGGACGTGGGGGCACGCGACACGTACGTCCGCGCTGAAAATTGAGAGCCTTTCTGCAAACGTAAATATTCAAACGTGTTTGTGAACCAGGGCCACGTGCAGCCTAATATCAACACAGTCCTCAAATTATCCCAGTTCCTACGAAAAAAGAATTGAATGAGCCATTTGCCCTAACGAAATATACCAAATACAGATCGGACTTGCAGTTAATTTTTATTTTAAAATTTATGTTGGGATGAACGGAAATTATTCGTTTAATATAAGTCGTACTTAAGCCGATATTGACACGAGAGATAAATTAATTGGTGTCCTATTAATTGGAGCGCTATTCACGCTCTATTAATTATGCATATTTATTAATTTATTTCGATTATATTTAACTCATACAGACTTCCTGGTATAGAGTAGTTGTAGTTTTTTCTGAATACTTAGAGTTATGTTCGATTTATAAGTTGATTTGCACTATTACCTCGTCTAGAAACATGACGAAATACGATCGTTTACGAATATCGAATATATACGGTCGGTTCGGTTACAGGGCAGGAATGTCAAAGGCTTGGGTCGGTTGACGGTCGCCATGGGGACCCCAAAGCCCGGTTTATATCTGTTAAGCTCTCTCTCCCTTTCGGCCGAACGTTATATAAGGCTCTCCTATCCAGAAACGCCTATATTGACTCCGTACCAACATTTCGACGATGGCGGGTACGACCACAATTTCGCCGGACTACTGCACATAAGAAACCTTCGACACATAATGTTTTCGAAAGGCGTTCGTTCGGCAAAATCTACGGGTACTATTTTCCAAAATAAAACTTCCATTTTTCTTTAAACATTTCACTGTTTCTCGTATAAAAACCATCATGAGAAACTGTTACCGGCTAGTACCGATCTAGGCACGAAACAGAGCTAACTTTATTTCTTAATATTGGTTATCGTCTATCACCATTCCAGTTTTTAGTCTGTTGGTCCGGATTCTACTTATCGCCATCGTCAGTATGTAAATACAATGAATCTAATCCTAAATTGTCGTATATGAAATCAATTTTCCCCATTGAAATTAATTGAAGTGAATAAACAAATAGTGTACACAAACAAAGTAAAAACAAATACGTACATAGGTGTAAAAGAGAGAAAGTATGATATTAATTTTTTCTTTCACTTTACTCTTCCTTAACTTAATTTTATTTTTGACCGTTTTCTTTGTCATGCATTCGTCATTTGCAACAGGAACTTGGTTTCTTCCTCCCTTTTAGAAAGTTTCTGAAGTGACGTAATCGTAGGAGTTTCGCATCTGAAATCCCTGCCCTTAACAAAATCTGAGACATCCTTATCTCAAGCTACGGGGGTTAGGTGTGAAACGTTTACGCTCGTGGGGATCGCCTTTTGGCAAAACGATTTGTGTATAATCCTGATTCGGCGCACCGTCGTTTCAACCGGGCCAAGATAAATATCCTTCGGACGTAATGCCGAAAAATGCAGAGATAGAAAAAATTCAGGGAGATGACAGAGGGGGGGCGTGGAGGGAGAGTTGTGGGTGGGAGTCCCCGGGGAGGATCAAGTCCAGATTTGATATAAAAATATGCCGCCCGGTTTCTTTCTACATCGTCGGCTCTGTTTATGAATAAAACATCCCCCTCTCTTCCAATAACAGAGGACTCTCCCTCTCTGTCTCGTGACTCTCCGCCCGGGACCTCTTATACATCCCTCGCGGGTACGGTAGGGTGGTTGGGGCGGGGCGTGGGTGTGTTTGGGGTTGTACCCGACAAATTTGTATACAGAATTCTACTTAGGGGATGGTACTCGGTAGTCGGTCACAGCCGGGTTTGGACACAGAACGAAAAATTCAACACTAAGTCCTCCTCTAACTTACTCGTTATCGATGCGCTATGTCAATTTCATTTAAACTATAACTATCACAACTATAAAATACAATAAACGATATTCATAATGAATAGCACTATTAATGAGTAGAGAATAACGAAGGGGAACCCCCTCCCTTAATTTTGGCCACTTCCTTTTGAGGCATCTGTATGGGATGTCTGGAGATAGTAGGACCACAGGATTAGGATGATGTGAAATGGAGAGTGAAATTTTTTATATTTTTATACTTAATGATTTTTATGTAGGGTGAGGTTGGAGACATAATAGGGTGCATTGATTATTTTCCTTAATACTTTCGACTGCAATGTTCCATATTTGTTAATATATAATATATCGGTTTGGCCCAGCCCCACAGTTCAAGTCTGCATGTCCAGATTGATTTACCTGTACGCCCTAATAACAAATAAATAATTAATCAGTAAGATTCATATTATATCTGTGATTAGCGAATTATTGGAATAGCAAATTAGCGGAAGCGACCCTCAAATTGGTTTCTAATAAAATATAAATATTCAGAAGGCGTTCGCTCCTATTAGTTGCCAAGTGATCCTACCGACATGCTCGAGTTGTGCCGATACAGAAATCGAGCCTCATCCAATCCATTAGCCCAACAACTAAATTCACATAAAGGCAGTAACAATCTGATAGATTTGTTTACCTTGTCTGTTGGCCAGATATTGAGTTCTTCTTATCTAATTGCAATGGGGATAGACACAAACTGTAATATATTTTTCGGTTTTTCTTTTTCAGGCGGTATCTAGGTATTATTTTAAATTTAAAAAAAGTCGTATAAAAATTATACCTTAACTAAATATATAATGCTTCGAATTATGTCAAGCTTCTGTGTAGGAGGCCGTATTCTTCCACTGCTTTGGTACAAAATTATAATTGTCGAATTGAACTTGAGAATTTGTAAATATCGCTGAAACGTGATTTCACTTTAATCAGTATTAACATCATTAGTATTAACATTTGAATATTAATGGCTTATTTACGTCCCGAGGAAACTAAGAACAATTTTGTAGCTGTGCAGATGAATGGATAATAGGTTTCTTTGTGAATAGACGAAAGCGGAGTAATTATTTTTCAGAGAGGTAGAAACGAAGATACGTTTTCTTTAAATAATTTTGTATTCCAAGGATGCAGCTTTCTAGCTACGTCTCGAACGGATCCGGTTCATCATTAATAAACTGTAAGCTATAAGAAATAGTTCAGAGGAGCTCTACTTCAGAGTTCGGCCTTTTAAGAACTTATTACAATATAAAAAGCACACCGCCCTTTTTTGTCGTGAATATATTTCTTTGGCATTTCGGTAATGGGAAGTCAAATGACTGAATAATGGAATAATGAATAAGAGAAGAATTAATCTGATTGAATTTTCCTTCCTTCCTTTAAATATAAAGTCGCCCGATAATAATGTTATACGCCATTAATGGGCTACTAAAATTATTATGTAAAGTGCTTCTTAAAGCACTACCTATTTGAATTTATGAATTTAATTGGGATATAACGTGCACGAGTTAACGAAAAACATGCTTTTCAAACTACTCACTGGTACGTAAGAACGTCCGAAATTCATCCTTAATCTATAAATCGCTTCATAAACAAACCGATTCATTTATTATTGAGGTGTCATTTCATTTTTCAGAGAAGAAGGGAAAATAAAATTTATTGAAAAATATAATGTGTGGAAATATTCGTTATTGTCGGGACAGAGCAAATTTATATTTCCAAACCCCCTATTAAAATACTTCAATCATTACAGTTCATTACAGCTACCAAATTGTTGCACTTGAGCGGTAAATACCGTTTTCTTGTCCTTTTTCGTAAACAAACCGATTGAGACGCCGTTTCGATTTTCAAAGAAGATGGCGAACCAGAAAAATAAAATCAAGGAACGAAGCTACTGGGAAAAATATAATTTGGAATAGGGTCAGTTATTGTTGGAGCAAAGTCTGCGTCGGTGTGTGAATAAAGTTTTCAAAAGATAAAAAGTGGCGGGTCGAGGAAGGAAGGTGTTCTTTATCTTCTTTCACTCTCTCTCTCTCTCTTCTGTCCGCTTCGCTCGGAAGGAAAGACAAGGAAAGAAGAATTTAGGTAGGGGGAGGGGAGTTGCGTCTCGGCACAAAAGATTTTTTTAAAAGAAGCGGCGGAAGAATGGCCGACGCGTCCGCCGGGATAAAAGGCGCTTTGTGAACCGGTCGCTTTGGCGAAATGGCCCGGCCTTCCCCTACCACAGTGAAGAACTCGATGACCACTACGTTTCGAAGCTCCGCTGCACAATTTCAGATGTAGAGACAAATTTGTACATCGAAAATGATATACATTTGTTTAATATGCGCTTTGTTTACGCCACTCAAGGATTACGAGATTCTGCCGAAAGGTTAATTTCAACTTTAGATCTACTACCGTGTGTAATTGTCTATTCTAATACTTTTATACCAACACTGTACAAGTAATTTATAGCTTTTGATATAAATATTTACCAATCTACTGATAAAATATCAATGTTATCAAAATGTCGCCCGGGACGCGCATTATTGAAGCCTTTTATATCCCATGGAAATGAATCTTTTTTTAACCCCCTCTCCGTTTTGTCATTTCGGAGTTAAAATTCCTTCGCCCTTCCCCGGGCCAACGCAATAACAGCCCTAATCAGTTTATCGTTTTTTCGTATAATAAATATAAAAAGTTTTGAAGTGACGGGGGAGGGCCCAAGGTCTTGGACGGAGGAGGATCCAATTTGCATTTTCTAATTGGTTTTTGATCCCAAGTTTGGGGCCCCGAGCCCTATTTTCGCTACTTCGTATTAATTTATGTTGCCGCTGCTTTCTGGTCATCACCGGTAGGACATTGAACAAGATTCTGTATTATTTTAATTTATATATTTGATTTTTATGAACCCTTTTTACGGATTCCTGTTTGGCCTATTTCTAAAAATTCTAATTCTTCCCCTGTCCCTTATATGAAAAATCCCTTTATAATTAATCCGTTATAAAATAATTTCATTCTAAACTAACCCGACATTACAATCCTTTAATGCAAAAGCTTTCCTCCCCTCTTATTTCAGATAATCCCGCTACGTCGTTTTCTTACTACCTGAGTAAGAATATTATTGGGTGGCTTCGCCTTTCAAACGGTTCTTTAAATGCACAAGCACACTGTCGCTAAATTCATTTTTTAAATATTTTAGTCTTAAAATAAAAGAAAAAATGTAAATGTAAAGAACTTAAACTTACTAATATTTCACCGATATTACGGCATTCTCTCTCAGTTTGTATCTCCTAAGGGCGATCGCAAATCCTTCGGACTTGTCGAATGAACTCCCCCGTCCGCTTCGGATTACTTAAACGAATTCCGAGAAGAGCGGATTCTTTATCATCGCCGGAACAAATATCAGAGACGGGTTCTCCGCGATGCGATTTTCAGGCCCGGCTGAACCTTATACACCGAAATCCTTCTTTTAAAGCAGTAGGGGAAAACATTTAAAACCCGGGCCGCCCTTTACCGGGACCCACCGAACAAAAGAGCGATGAGGGGGACTTAGTGAGGGGCTTACTTTCTTAGCAAGTTGCGGATCGCTACAAGTTGTCCTCCCCTTTATTGTGCCGCAACTTCCCCTTTCCGCTTTTCTTGTAATTATCTCTTTACTCTTGTAATTTCGGGATAACTTTCTTCGAACAATTTTCTATTATTATTATATACCCTGTGTATATTTGCAGCCAAGTCCATCGCTACTCGAAGTGGCCCGATTTGGATGTTTACCGTAATTTTAAAAATTAATTAAGGAAAATTAATTTTTCCGCAGGGTTTCTTTAGGCGGAGCATCCAGAAGCAGATAGAATATAGGTGCCTCAGAGACGGCAAGTGCTTGGTCATCAGGTTAAACAGGAACAGGTGTCAATACTGCCGATTCAAGAAATGCCTCGCTGTCGGCATGTCCAGGGACTGTAAGTACCTCGCCCGCTAAATTGTTTTTCGAAATTATAGAAATAAATTTATAATATAATATGATTATATTCCGGGTCGTTTTTTTATTAATATAGCGGCAACGATTGTTTCAGCGGTGAGATACGGTCGGGTGCCGAAGAGGTCTAGGGAGAGGAGCGAGGAGGGCCAGCAGCGGGTGTCGACCTCGTCCTCTTCGGGGGAGGCCGAGCCCAGCCCCGAGAGCGAGGTCGGTGGCGGTGGCGGTGGTGGGGGCGGAGTCGGCGGGGCGGGGTGGTGGTGGCGGGGCGTCACGGCGCCGGCCGCCGGGGCCCAGCCCCAGAGCCAGCCGACCGCCGCTGGCCAAGTGGCGGTGGTGGCCGCCGCCCCCCTGGCCCCCGTCTACGACACCATCCTGGCGGTGTGCCAGGCTCACCTCGCCAACTGCGACTACACCGAGGAGGCCACCCGGGGCCTCGTCAGGAAGCCCATCGCCTCCCCGGTAACTACACCTCAATACTCTACCTTACCAAAATATCCTCTAAATTTATATTATTCGCCAGGATTGGACAATTAATATTTTTTATTTTGTCGTAACTGTCTTCTCGAATCTTGTTAAATTTAGTAAAAAAAAAGGTTAACAAAAAATTATTTCTTATAAGAGGGCGAAGGGCCTGTTAGCTGTAGTATCGTCGTGCTAATAGTTGTGTATCTGCGTTAGCCCTCACCGGTGTGTTCGAGGCCCGAGGTGGCGTCCTCGACGGCGGAAAGTCTGGAGCAGCAGAGGATATGGCTCTGGCAGCAGTTCGCCACGCATCTCACGCCCAGCGTTCAGAGGGTCGTCGAATTCGCCAAAAGGGTACCCGGTAAGCTCTTCCCCGTTTTACCTTCTACCTTTAAGCACCTTACCGACTAGAATCCGCTCAGTTTAACGAATGATATAAATTTAAAATTGAAAACTTTTTACGCCCGCTCTCGTAAATATTTTCTCCCGGTCTCATTTCTTCGTAGGACCAAAATAAAATTTCTCTCTTTTATATTTTTATGTTGCACCCATAAAACATTCTTCTTTACATTCATCTTATCTTTACGTACACCTATCGGAAGAAATGCGCTCTTTTTTTACTTCTGTTCCGGGAACAATTCTATTTGGACCCTCGTTACTTACGTTTCTGTTTTCGGCCCTCCCAGGTTTCTGTGATCTAAGCCAAGACGACCAGTTGATTCTGATCAAAATAGGTTTTTTCGAGCTGTGGCTCGGGCACGTCGCCAGGCTAACGACCGATTCGTCTTTCACGTTCGCCGACGGCACATTCGTCACCAGACAGCAGATGGAACTTATGTACGACGTAAGTCGAAAATATTCCGATTTCGAAACGCTGTAAAACCCGAATAGGCCGAGAACTCCGTTCCGTAATATGGAAATCTGTCAATTTTCAGACGGAATTCGTTTCGTCCGTGTTCCATTTCACGAGTTCCTTCAACGGGCTGCTGTTGAACGACACGGAGGTCGGCCTCTTCTCGGCGATAGTGCTTCTCTCCGCCGACAGGCCCGGAGTCACGGACGTCAAAGCCGTCGAACAATACCAGGACAAGCTTATCGAGGCCCTCAAATTCCAGGTGAACTAAAAGAAAATATCTCTACATAAGATTCCGATTGTATGTCTAGAGAACACCCGGAGTCCCCCCAGGGAGAATTTCCGATATCGCCTGAACCCAATTGAAATATGGTTTTAAAATGGGTATCCTTTAGAAAGGAAGCGTCAACAGAAACTGCAGATTGTTTCCATTAATGGACATCCAGAATCAAATATATAATACTTAAGAAAATCTTACCATGACACTCGACAGAAATGAGTTCAACACACCCGCTCTTACTCGTCACTGGTGTTACTTGAACACCGATGTCGGCTATTGATTTATATATTTGTTGCAATAAGAAAATTATAAAACGAAGAAATTGTGCTTTAAATGAGTTTCACGATGATTTTCTGTCTCCTTCCGCCGGTTTCGGCCGCTCGCCGTCTTCAGTAGCAGTGTGGAATCACTTCGGCTCATTCGTAGAACGCCACGATGTTGGGGCAGTTTGTTGCAAAAGACCGAGCCGGCGGGAGGGGACAGAAACCCATTGAACTGGCGGTTCCAGACCTGGACATTTTCTTTTTGTTAAAGTAGGGAAAATTGTTTAACTTTAATTGCTCGGTACGAATTATTATAATGAAATCGGGTGTTGTAGGTGGCGAGGAACCACCCGAACGAGCCCCAGCTTGTGAGCACGGTGCTGGTCAAGTTGCCAGAGTTGAAAAACTTGGGGGCCAAGCACAGCCTGCTGCTCGACTGGTTCAGGCTCAACTGGGACAAGCTCAGGCTACCGCCGCTGTTCGCCGAGATATTCGACATCCCCAAGTGCGAGGAGGACCTCCAGTAAAACACAAGGTAAGCCCGCCCGAGCGAAACTACGATTTACAACCGCCAATTGTACAAAACACTATTCTGACCACTCGCCTTCTCCTTATGAGGTCGTACAATTAGACCCGACGTGCTGTTTTTTCATAGAACATAATACAGTATATTTCGCGTTCTTCTATCTCCTCTCGCTGGTTTGGGTTTTTGCTAGACCGGTTTCGGCCGCTCGCCATCGCCACTGAAGATAACCAGCGGTCGAAACCGGTCTAACGAAAGGGATATCGTCAAGAGGAAACGGAAGAACACGCAATCTACCGTATTTCCAACCCCCAGCAGACCGCAAAACAGGTATTCCGAACATAGTACTGTTGAAATAATAAGCGTCATATATAACTTGAAGGAGAATTAATATTTAAGTTAATTTGTGAAAAAAATCAAGGATTGTTAGTTAGTTGCTTCCTTATGATTTGAATGTTTTTGCTTGCATGTACTAGTAAAAGTGTTTAAGCGAAATGTTGATTTTAATTTTGTTCAGCAGGTGGAAAAGAGAAATCACGAAGAAGACATTGGTGGCTGAGTGACCCCCCTTCTGTCTGTCTTGTCATCTACTGTTGTCTTCTCTCTCTATCTCTCTCTCTATCTCTATCCCTCTATCTATCTCTCTGTATGTCTTGCTCAAAAAATATGTGTATGTAATAATTAATTAAATAATAATAATAATAATGATAATATTAAATGAATAAAATATAATAAAATTATAATTATTATTATAAAAAGGGGAACGCGAGGCACAAGTGATCTCAGCAATAAAATCGTGTTTTGTCAACTAGGCTCGTGTCGTCTTCTAAGAGTAATTAAAAGAATTAATAATAATAAAATTAATTAACGGGCTCACACTTTTAGACTTTTAAACATATCATTACCAGATAGGGAAAAAAAAACAAATTTTTTTCATCGCTCCGCGTTATGTTAAGTCTATTTGAAAAAAAAGATGAATTTGTGTTAAATTTTGTATTTATTTTTCAGTTTTGTTAAATGCGACAATTTTATCCTCCACTCCCCACTTAACTTCTCGTCGAGGGTAAAAATAAACGGAGCGTGCGTTTTTTGTAAATAATGTAATTTTGATTCTTAGGGAAAAAAAGAAATGAAATCATTTTAAAACAAAATATATTTAACAAAAATAAATAAATGAAAAATGTTATTATTTTGTTGTTGTTATATAAATATTTATATATAAATACTTATATATACGAAATATATATTAATTTTATTCTATTTATACGATACAAAAAATAGGGGAATACTTGCGGGCTGGGCAAATCTATTAAATTAATCTAAAACGAAGGGTCTTGGTTGTTGCGTTTGGGATCGTTTTGTTTTTCGAATTACAAGTTTTTGAAAATCGGACTAAGTTTAAAGCGATGTGGTGAAAGGAATCGAACCCTCTGCTACTTGTATAAGCGGGTTAAAGTGTTATTAAGTCCACAATTTAACTCCTCGTGGCGGAAATACAATAAGAAACAAATGGAAAAATACTTAACTTTTTTTATTATTTCCGGTCTTAATATAACTTCAAGAAGCCACTGATTTCAGCGGCTCCATAAATGACAATAAAGTTTACGTTATAACCAAATTGGGAGGAATAATTGATTTGGTTGAAATTTTCAATTTCAAATTTTTAAAGCAAATTTTCAAGCTTCAAAAATTTTAAAGCAAGGTTAAAACATAAAATCAATAGCTCACTAATCAATAAATAGCTCTACTAAAAAACAATATTTTTATTATAATAAATGGTAAATAGCGTTCCTGAACAAAAGATGGACAATATATTGGGAAAATAGATTTTCGATTCGGACAAAGAATAGTCGGGTTCGATTCCCGCCGCCGGCTCAAGCGTTTTTTCCGACTCCGATTTTAAAATTTCAAGCGACACTTTTCGTTTTTTTTTTAGTTTTTCCTTCGGTGTGTATTCCGATTTTGCGCGTGCGACCAAGCGAATCAAATCCATATCAGGCGTTGGCAGAGGCAATCGAGTAAAAACAACAAAGAGATTATATACTATTTATTGATATAAAAAGTGAATAAAAATAATTAGCGTAATTAAAATACAAACGACAAATAATTTTCCCATCACGAAATGTGTTCAATGTGAAGACAAAAAATATATATATATAGTATATATATGATTTTTAATACGAAGTAAAAAAAAAGAGGTCTCGAGTATTATTTAATAATTACGAATATTATAAATTAATTGATTAAAATAAATTTTTTTGTTTAATATTTTGAAACGTGCGAACCGTGTGAAGAGCTTCGCACTGCTCACGAATACAGGTTGTGATTGCGTGGAGGTGGAATATTTGATTTATTATAAATATTGAAAATTTTAAAAAAAGAAAAAACCACCGAAACTGTGAATCCTTGTACGGTTATTGAATAACGCAAAAAAAATTAGAAAGTAGTTGTAATTATTATTAATTATCGTACTCTCTATTTCTTACCGAAAAGAATATATATATATTTTTGTTTAAGTTTTATATTCAGGGTTGTGGATTCTTTAATTTCAATTTTTATTTTATTTTTCTCTTTATTATTTAAGGGCACTTTTGTCGATCGAGAAGAGGCTGAACAATCAGGAGCTAATGTTAACGTAAGATACATCTCCTGTTTCTTAAAGGGATGCATTGTATACTAGTGTGATTCAAGCCCAGTTCGGACAAAATAATTTTCTTTTCCATTGTGATAATTTATTGTATCCTCTTTTATTTTTTTTTGTTTTGTAATATTTTATATTGTAATTTGTATTATTTTATTTTTTTTCAGCCATTCCAATATAATAATAATAATAACGAGCATCCGCTAGGAAAAGTGGGCTCGATAAAAAATATAGACTTACTGAATGTTGTACAATCATTAGCTATTTTTTCCCAAATAGCGAATTTAACTTGTAAGAGATATTTTTTTTATAATTCTTATTATTAATTTTTCCATTATTATCTTTAACTGTTATAAAAATAGGGTGAGATTCTTAGCATATAAAGAAGAAAATAAAGTAATACATACATATATATATATATATATATATATATATATATATATATATATATATATATATAATGTGCACAAAAAATACAGAACTAACTAATTTTTTATAGTAATTTCATCGTATAATTTTTATCCAGTTTTTTGGATTGTGCAACTGAATATTGAAAACTCCCCCGATCGGGAGGTTAACTCGAGAGATCTGATGTACGCTTTTGCCGAATTTGCATTTGGATTGGCTAGAGAACCCAAGTTCATTCCTATCACTATGGACCAGTGCTCTAAACCGCTTTACAAGTACAGAACAGAAATGTTATACGTGTTTAAATATTGTTTTGAACAAGTCTATTCTTTCGTATTTACAGATAAAATATCAGTCGGCAAATTATCAAATCTGTAAGGTAAATACAATTAAAAAAACAATGCGGAACACTATGATTGAAATCAAAATAGCTTTTGGTCATGCTTCTGGTTCCTGGATTAATTGAAGAAATAGCACTGTTCTAATAAGTTGAAGGACTTTGGTTCAAAAGTCCAAGTTTGACTTTGATCAAGGGTGCCGGTTTGGAACTTAAAATTGACTCTAAAAGGTAACAATTTGAAATTTGTACTTATTGCTTTCACTAGATTTATGGTGCTATTTATCAGAAGAAAATAGGACGAAAACATAGTTCAGGAACGAATTGACGTACTCAAAAAATAAGAAGAAATGTTCTTACACTGTTCTTAATTTTTGATTGTTTCAAAGACTAAATGCTGCTCTTAAACTGTACAGAATGAGCTTTTGTGCTATAGATGATGTTAAATTAAAATTAAAAAAAATAGACAATTATAGGAAACCTCCCTCCCTGAATCGCAAAATGTAATTCCATGCTCTCTCTAAGCTTTGAAAACTCCGTTTAGCCAAGAAAATATTTATATTTCTTATTTATCTTTTTCTCAAATAAATACAATCTGGTAAATTTACAAAAAAAATCAAAATTTTAATTCTTCTCACACGAAAAAAGTTTCTAAAATGCGGTTTTTCTCGAACGAAATGCCGGCTAATTAAAACAATCACTATCTTTAACAGTGCCAAATGCACAAAACCAAATTTTGAATGTGTTTTTAGTAATAGAATTAATTTTCTAATAAATCTTTCGACAAGGGGTCTCCAGTTACTTAGAGACTTTCATTTTTAAAATTCAAATTTTTCCATTTATGGTTGAACCCAAGACAGTTTGCACAATTTTGTGCGATACGTTGTGAGATCGATCTTTCTTTGCCAAAGTTGACCACATTCTTTCCTTCTAATAAAATATATTGTTCATTTGAAAATTCATTGTCCTATAAATAAAACTTCAAAACTGAACTGTAATGTTTGTTATAGAATGTTTTTTCTGGATGTTACATTCGCTATTGTCATTATTATAGTTGAAACTTGAAATATCACTTTTTTCTAAAAGTCACAATCAAATTTTAAGTGTGGTTTTTTAAAAAATCGTCTGAATTCTATTCGTACAAATACTTATTCCTACCTTTTTCTATGGTTCTTGTGTGAATTTTCATGTCCCTTTTTTTAATGTTTGTGTTTAAAAAGAATTAGAATTTGTGCAACTTGCAAAATAATAAATAAATGGTTCCAATGAACTCGATGTATACATTATTTAAAATATATACTTTTTAACTCTAGTTCCATCAGATGCAATCTAATAGTACAAAAATCCACAATCAGATTTCTAGTGTGTACTAAGGTGATGTGTGTGTAATTGGCGAATAAATCTAATTGTACTTTTGAATGTTTTTTCGTATAATTCTCGATTCTTGTTTTCCCGGGTTTTTTCTATTGTTCTATAATAAAATAGGCTGTCTCGAATTTTTTTACTAACGATTGGTCGGTGTGTCATTGTTATAATTATAAAAAAAACACTTTTTCTAATGTTTCTTTTTTTTTCTAAATTAGGGAAAAAAATTATTGTTGAATGTTATCTGTACAAATTAGAGAGAAGTATAATAATGTTGCTTTTGAAGCACTTTTTATTTGTATAAAACTTCTTACCTTTTTTTCCAGTTTCTTTTTTATATACATATATATATATTTATACATATTATACATATATATATATATACTTAGAAATCTATAAGCTTTTTATAAACTATTGCCTTCATTAAGTGTATTAGAAAGACAAAAAAATGAAAATCTACTAATACAAAATAAAAAAACATTAGTGTTTAACGTTTTCCACTGCCTCATTGAAACTCCTAAGGAGTAGTTTGTATACTTGGTATATATATCATCCCCCTCTCCTCCCATCTTAGCTTTATATACTTAGGTACTAAAACTAACTTAAAAAACAAAAAACAAAAACAAACAAGTGTTACAATTATTATAATTGTTTCTCGAATTACAATTTGTTTTATTTATTATTTTATGTTTTTGTTAATTTATGTGAACTGTTCATCATTATACTTTTATTGATATGTTGGATAAACGCTTAAAAAATATGAAAAAAAAAATATAAAAGAGATGTGCATTTATGTGACTGCCTCACAAAACTACGAGTAGTGAAAATGATTGTTAGACTAGTATAAAAGCTCCCTGGGTCAATGCTTATTTTGTCAATCTAATTTTGTTTTCTAAGTGTATCTTCAGTTGAAAAACAAACAGGCCTGAAGGAGATTGCTAGATTTATTTTATTTTTATTTTTTCAATATTTATTGTTACTTTAATTTTTACAATCCATTTTAATGAATCTATTCCTTTTTGTTAACGACATTATTTAGGAAATAAGTGGCATAAGGCTTTAAACAGAAATGAAGAAAACATATTCACTATTTATTATTATAAAAAAAAATAAGAAAGAAAAAAGTGTTATTGAAATATCTTTAAAATGAAGTCTATTTATAAATTTTTAAATGTAATTTTATTTGTTATTTTTTTAAGAAAAAATGTGAATTTTATTATATAGTGTGTTTGCTTTAGAGATTTTTATGTGTAGTTGTAAACAAAAAAATGATATTATTGTTGTATATATATTTTTATTTTGTATGCACACTACCCCTTGATTTTAAAGGTGTTGTAATTTATATTCTTTCTAGAAAGAAATTGCCAGAATAAATGGGGCTGGTTAAGTTATATCTTTATGTTTAATTTTGTTTTACCACCTTTCTTCCTTAATTTTTCTAGTAAGTATTTTCGTATAATTATATTTTTTATTCTAAATTTCAATGTTCCTTGCTGGGAAATAAATAAACTTCAAACTGTGAACAATTTGATAGTGTTTATTTGGTAAAAACATGATCTTGAATGAACTATTGAGACTCCATAAAAAGTATTTAGTTTATTTGAGAATTAATATAAAAATAGATACAATTTTATTACTACAAATGCCACTACTGTTCAATTGAACACAAAAATTATTTTATAATGTGTGAACCAACATATTAAGAGTAGTGTTGTTTTTTAGTTACCCTATATATCTGGTGCAATATCAACAAAATGTGTTTGGTTGATTATTCAACATCTCACAGTAAAACTACAGATCAGAAACAATAATAATGCAAATAAATTTATATTCTGTTAATTTACAGTATAATAATTTCCCATTAAGAATTCTTAGCATGAGACAATTCAGATAACTATTTTATACTCATTAGGGAAGTTTTTCATTAAGCAACAATTAAAGAATAAAATTACCTTGTTTACTTTTTTATTTTGTGTTTTAATTATTAATTTTTCAATTTGAATACTCATTTTGTATTTCTTGTAGTCATTTATTATTCATATTCACATATATGTCTACAAAGAATTGTGTATTGTGTAATAATTGTCTTTGAAAAAGACCTTTAATCTTTGGCTGTGTAGTCTCCTAATATTTCACTGAGGAAACGTTTATGTAATTTTCAAATGTACATGATGTTTGCTTAAAAACAATGTGTATAAACTACATAATGAATTGTAATTCATTTTTAACTCTATTTTTCATATATAATTGTATAATGTTTACATTCAATAAACACACTTTACTACTACAACTGCTATTAATAATTAATTTCAAACTAAATAAGGAATAACATTTTTACGATCTAACAATAGGGAATTGGATATCGGATAAAGTTTGTTAAAGTAACAGTCAATATTATTTATTTCATAATGAAAGATATTATATTCTTCAAATTCATCAAATGTTGATGCCGCCGCTGGTAGTTCCAAGAATTCCCATTAGAGAGCTGCACTGCATGGAAATGTTTGTGATAGAACAAATTGATGTGTACTCAAAAAATAAGAAGAAATGTTTTTACACTTATCTTAATTTTTAATTGTTTCAATGACTAAACGCTACTTTTAAACTGTACAGAATGAGCTTTTGTGCTATAGATGACGTTAAATTTAAAAAAATAGACAATTATAGGAAACCTCCTTCCCTGAATCGCAAAATGTAATTCCATGCTTTCTGTAAGCTTTAAAAACTCCGTTTAGCCGAGAAAATAACATTTCTTATTTGAAATCACTACCCCTTGATTTTAAAGGTGTTTCTGTCTAGAAAGAAATTGCCAGAATAAATGGGACTGGTTGTTATATGTTTATATTTAATTTTGTTTTACCACCTCTCTTCCTTGATTTTTCTAGTAAATATTTTCATATAATTACTTTTTTTATTCTAAATTCCAACGTTCCTTGGTGTGAAATAAATAAACTTCAAACTGTGAACAATTTGATAGTGTTTATTTGGTAAAAACATGATCTTGATTGAACTATTGAGACTCCAAAAAAGTATTCAGTTTATTTGAGAATTAATATAAAAATAGATACAATTTTATTACTATAAGTGCCACTACTGTTCAATTGAACACAAAAATTATTTTATAATGTGTGAACCAACATATTAAGAGTAGTGTTGTTTTTAGTTACCCTATTTATCTGGTGTAATATTAACTAAATGTGTTTGGTTGATTATTCAACATCTTACAGTATAACTACAGATCAGAAACTATAATAATGAAGATAAATTTATATTTTGTTAATTTACAGTATAATAATTTCCCATTAAGAATTCTTAGCATGTTTCATTAAGCAACAATTAAAGAATAATGACCTTGTTTACTTTTTATTTACTGTTTGGACAGTAGGGAAACTTTTATGTAATTTTCAAATGTACATGATATTTGCTTAAAAACAATGTGTATAAACTACATAATGAATTATAATTCATTTTTAACTCTATTTTTCATATATAATTGTATAATGTTACATTCAATAAACACATTTTACTCTACTACTACTGCCATTAATAATTAATTTCAAACTAAATAAGGATTAACGTTTTTACTATTTAACAATAGGGAATTGGATATTGGATACGGTTCGTTAAAGTAATTGTCAACATTATTTATTTCATAATTAAAGATACTTTATTCTTCAAATTTATCAAATGTTGATGCCACCGCTGGTAGTTTCACAAGTTGCCACTAGATGGCGCACTGCACGGGAAATGTGTTTCCATGTTCAGTGCTGTCACCTGGTGGGAATTTCTGCAACTACCAGCGGCCGCATTAACTTATTTCCTAAATAATGTCATTAAAAAAGAGGAATAGATTCATTAAAATGGATTGTATAAATTAAAGTAACATTAAATATTGAAAGAATAAAAATAAAATAAATCTAGCAATCTCCTTTTGTTTTATATCCTCTAAGTGAATTATTGAATATTGTTTATCTTCTAAGTTTCTAAGTGGATTATTGCATTGTTATACTCATTGACAATCGATTAAATAATCTAATAGAATAAATAATAAAAAATAAAAACTGGAGTGAAATTTCAAAGTTCACCAAGCCCATTATTTCATTCTTGGATTCCATTGGACTGATTACAGATCTATTTTCAATGCATAATTACATATGTTTCAAATATGTGTACACTACAAATGTTCTATCCCCATATCTGTGAAGTTTTTCTTGTAACGCGCTCATTCTTATTGTGTTCCTACAGTGTTACCTTGTTCTTATGGATGACATCCATCACACACACAAATAAATATATATTATACATTTAATATTTTCAATATATTCGAGACATTTTTGTTAAACAATACAGGAAGAGGTGAAATGAATGCAGACCAGTAAGATTGAGTTTTTAATGATTTTTTTCTTTGCTTGTGTAGTGTAACTATTAAAGTTTTTGTGATCGATTGTGATTAAAAACAATAAAATATTCACATACATATATTCATTAAAAAGCCTCTTTTAATTTTAACTGAATATATTACATTTATTTATAGTTCTTTTTGCATGTACATTAGAAAACCACATACATATAAACATGTAAACACGCAATTGACTTCATTCAATATGAATGAATACATGATTTCTTTAATCAACTAATATAATACAGTTAAATGGAAATTGTGTAATGTAACAAATTGTGTAATGAAGACAATGAGAATACAGTGAACATTTAAACAAAAAATTCTTATTTACAAAATATGCCATATCAATTTCCACTAACAAAAAACTGTGCAATTTAATACATCAAGTTTCTAATGCCATTATCTTTGATTATATAAAGTATTTTGAAAGTTATTTTTATTATGTTCATTTAAATTAAATAAATCTGTAATCTTAAACACCACTAAGCTATATTTATAAATAAATTCTGTGTCTTTAAACAGTTCACAATTTTCACTGTGTAACTCCTAAACTAGAATATTTTGGACAGGTTTACCCAAATAAAAAAATTACATACAAAATATATTGAAATTATTGGATTTTCAGGTAATTAAAAAGTCAGGAAAGCCACAGCTTGCTTTCAAGTGTGAAACAAAAGAAGAAAACAAATTGAAGATGTATGTGCATGAAATTTCAATTCTTGAACTAATTTTTGAAAAATATATTTTAAGAAAATCCCAAAAATAAAAACCGAAGAGACATTCCTCAATAATCACACTCCCAATGTAGAAGAGAAATAAATTGAATACACTATTTGATTTCTTTCAAAATTAACATAAAAACAACCCAATTAATCCTTAAAAAATAAATATGAAGGACAAAAAATGTCCTGAAAAAAGGATTAGTGGTCTCCGCAGGGAATAAGGGAAAAGCCTGAAGAATACTAAATAATTGAATCAACAAATACCATTTTGTTATTTGAAAGGAAAGATTCAACATTTTCCCAAAGAAAAACCAGAAAAATGATAGATGCCTAAAATTCAATTCTATCCTTAAGTCAAATACATCAGTTACATTCCACTAACATTTTGATTGGAGCTTAAATTTAATATTTAAAATGATAAGATTAGAGTGACAGACCGATTTGTAAATTCATCAATAATAAAAACGAATTAAAGATTATAAATAAACAGAGTTGTTTGACAAATCTTTCTTGTTGCTTTTATAAAAGTTGGTTATTACAGTACATAAACATGGAACATTTATTGTTGCCCAGCTACGAACAAAGTAATAGAAAAAGTATAAGCCTAATGTTTAATTTTGAAACATCACATTAGGTCCTGATATATTTATATTTGCTGTAATGGGAGTCAGAGATACTCCTCTACTTCAAGTTTTCAAATGTTAGAGAATGCACTCAGACCCCCTATTTCGAAATACATTTTTCATTTCTACAATTACAAATTTTGCATGGAAATGAGCAGACCTATGAAAAATTTGAATATCCCCCCGGAAATATAATTATCAATGTACAATTAATTTCTAATTATCAACAGTTCTATGTATATAAAGTTAACAGCAAAAAAGTATCTCTGTTGTATAAAATGTTTATTTATAATAAAGTGAATCAAAACCTCAATTGGTGTCCAGTACAAAAACCAAGAAACTTTATTACACTATTTACTTTCTTACTTAATATTTATTCTGTATTTATAAAATGATTTAATGTTCATTACATTATCAATTATGCTTTCGGCAAAACAAAGTGGATAATTATATCTGTTGGTGACAAAGAAATGTATACAGTTAAAAAAATTGTACACTAGAAGATCAATTGAAATTCATATTCGGAATAAAGTTTTGGTTTCTACAAATGTTCATACTTTATTCATTATTTCTATTCATTTGGGTATATATTTTCCAATTTGTAATTAGATTTTTAAATTATACATAAACTAAAAGTATGTGCACTCAATAACACACTGCAGGTATTACCACAGTTTTTGTAAGTCGAACATAAACATGGAAATAGTTAAATTTAGTGTGAAATAAAAATATAAATTTTGGAAAGAAATAAGCATCATTATTCACAAGTACACATTAAGTACTCTGCATTATTTTATTATTTATTTATAAACATTTTATATTTATATTTATTTTTATATTATTTGTAAAGGAATAAGAGAAATGTGCAGATTAAATTAAAGAGCTAGTATCTCTTTATGGTAACAGCTGTATGAAATGATTCATTTATGTATTTTAGTAGTTTAGTATTTAAACATTTTTAATAGTTTCTTTCAGGATTAGTTACCACGATATAATTATGCACTTATTAACAATTTGGCTGATTCCCAGTCTTAGCACCCAAGACAGGTTAGGTTAGGTTATATAAAATATAATTAATATTACAGTTATATTTTTTTTATACATTTGAATTCCAGCAGCTTCTTTCCCACTTCCTCCACAGTTTGTATGGGGGAAATTTGGGTCAAAATCAGAGGCAGAAGTGGGGTACCGTTGGGTGTGTTAACTGTAATTTTACCAATATAATTCTTAATAATAAAAGTAGTGGTAATTCTTTATAATAATTTGATTTTATCAGTGTACCATCAGATCGATCATCTTCACAAGTATGCTGATGACTTATTTTTTTCACAATATACAGTTAGCGAATATTCAACTTTGCAAAGCACAATTATCAAGATATGAAACTGTACAGAAATTGATCTTCTAGTGCAAGTTAACACCCTGTCAATGGATGAAATGTCCACTGTATCACTAAATTACGCTGCTTTATTTTAAAAAGATAATTTCATATATTATTTTACTGACTCATAGGAATGCTTCGCCTAAGTTTATACTTTACACTTGTATACTTGATTTGGTTTATTTATACAGAGCATTAAGAGACCGGAACTCTGTAAGCTTTTCCCTCGACTTCATATTTGCCGAATTTCCGCCATTTCTGTATCACTATAGCACTATAAATACCCCCTAAAGGAATTGTTACCATTCTTGTCCGGTACATATTTCCGCCAGTGGTATTGCGTTTTTTTTGTTTGTTTTCCATCTTGGTGCAATGTTGTTTTAAAATGTAGCTGCGATTATGATCGTTGACAATTATGATGATAATGATGATGATGGCACCAATGACGACGACGATGACAATGATGAATGTCACTTTTAACAAAGCTGGCCGATGAGTCAAAGTCAATAATATACACTGATATTATCACACGGTAACACGTTTTGAATCACCGGATAACCAGTCCAAAACCTGCAACATTTAAAATGCACATAAGTATACATTTTATTACACATGTAATTAAATTTTATGGAAGAATGGAAAACAAACAGCAGTCAAGCTTTCAATACTTATTCCAATAATACTATATAGTATAATCTTATCTCAAACATATAATCTGTATTATTAATTTAAGAAAATATTTGAGCATTAACTGAGTCCCTATAATATTCAATTCAAATTCACAATCAGCTTGAAAGTTTCACAATGGGGGCTGAACCCTCAAAGCTTCAATAGTCCCTAAATTGGGAGCACTAATGGCTGGACATGTCGCTTTAAAATTATTGCCAATTTGAATTGTATTAAAAATAAAACTAAAAGGATCTTAAAAATGTTTACATTAAACGGCTACACCTGGCATGTGGGATGCTATTAGATTCTTTTCATCCTATATGCAATAAAATTATATTGTAAGATAAATCCAACAATTGAATTCTTGCAATCTTTTGAATCCAAAAACTGATTATGCTGAACCAGTTTCAGCCAATTTTCTGGTGCCTGGATTATCAATGACTGTTAGTATGGTTTATGCGTATCCAATGACAAGAAATCAGTCCAGTAAGAGTCCAAATCAGCTGAGTGAAGACACTCAGGTGATGTTATTCCAAATCTAACAGGTATTTTAAATTCTATTAAATGTCAATTATGACAATAACATAAATACTCATGGAATATTCATTAATTGAGTGACGGCTGAATGTTAAACTAAATAATGTTATTTTTCATATATCTAATTTGTTTGTTTCATGAATAATTTACCAAATGAATAGGTTACTTCTCAACCAGTAATAATTCAGAATGTGAGATTTAAAAATATTCATATTATTGGTACTTACACCACGAATACCAGGGAGATTCAAAAGTGTTCCTAGAACTGGTACCCTTCTCAAGAAATCAATTGCTACAGGGAAGAAACCACTGTGAAACAAAACTTGGATTAGTATCAGCCAATTTGTAATTCAATGGCAAAGCACATAGTCAAAACTCATTCAATAAATGTAATCATCCATTATAATTCAACAAATGGATGCTTCTGAAATGAAATATCACATGATTTTTTATGTGTTCCAAAATTTAACACTGGGAAATAGTTTTCTGTTTTAATTTCTTTAATGCATATTAAGTTTGTTACTGTTGTTGTATTAATAACTGTAATGTACCAAAATGAAAAATAATTTATTTCAAGTGCCAAAGTACAATGGAATTTTAAATGAAATAGAATTTAAAAAAATTCAGTAGGATGAATCCTAATTGCTTTATACAATCACACACATTGTAAGAGTTGTCCCCATTGTTTAAGTGCCAGTTTTATCATCATTAAATTCCCCTTTTTTCTTATAGACAAATACTTCTCAATAATTGTTACCTACATGTATTAATTATTTATTGATACACTTAAAGTAATTTATATGCTGTACAGACAAACTGTTCAAATTAAAAGACCTTCATTTAATGACTAGGAGGGAAGCAGCAGTATATCATTTAACTGTCTAGTAGCCTTAGTAGGGGATGAGTAACAAGATGGCTGTCTGCCAAAAGGCATTATAGTTAATATTGTTATTTGAAATTTAGTTATTGACTAAATTATTCTTATCTGTCATTAGAATACATGAGCACTGTGGGAAAATTATCTGCAACGTCTACTATTAGATCTATGTTTCTTTTGTATTTTAGTTGCAGAATAGTGTATTAAGAGTACATACCTGAACAACAGGACAAATCCATATGTTTCAAGCAACATGCCCAGGACAGGCCAGCCCATCAGCACAATTGTTATACCGCCGAAAAATGCTATTGTTGCTTTTACTTTATGCCTCTGGAAAAAGAATCTGAACGTCCTTTCTAGGCCAATAACACTGGCTAGTCCACATATGAACAGGATCTGGAATACAAAAAGGGCATCAATTTATTGAAAGTAGACAACATGCAAACATATTCAAAAAATATTTTCGATGTATGGTTCCAAAATTTTTATAAATTGACAGATGCACTTAATCTTATTTAACCGAGTGTATTAAATTTATTCTAAAATACATTGTATTATGTAATTACTTACATTTCCAATGGCCAGAAGACCCTTGTCAAATAATAACACTACGCCTAGAAACAGGAAAAATACACCGAAGGCGGCCAATCCAACTCCGATTTCTGAAATTGAAAAGAAAAAACACAATTTAGAACTGACACAACGATCGCCAATCGGTTGCAAACAAAACGGGCGAAAGCATCGCTCGTGAGACGGCCTCTTTTAATAATTGTTCTGCACTCACTTTGAACGTCCGTTATTTCAAACATAGTGTAAGATGAACACGAAATAGAACGCGAACGGGAGGTTTGAACCAGGCACGTGTAAACAGTTCAGTTTGTACTAATTTAATCGCCCGGATAACCTGGACGACCGTAACCTGTCCCCACTAACAAATTGTAACAGATAACGTCATCGCTCCGTTAAAATGAGCTCGTATTCGAACAGTCGGCTGGAGGAGCGATCGCACTCGAAGCTTCTGAACGATGTTCAGAAATTTATACCGTGAAATTGTTTCAGGCAGGATACAGAAAAAGACACGAGAGACCGACTCGGTATCGACCTGTTGCCTTCGAAAAAGCTTTCGGTCACACCCCGATACACAAACACCGGGCAAAGGGCACTGTTCCCTCTCGAAATAATTGATCTGTACTACAGATCTTGAAATACCTAATGCCGAAACTCTCCTTTCCTCTGAAACAATTAAAGACGTAAAAATTCTCTTGAGAATTATAACTTGGCGGGGCAAAAGGTCAGGAAACTTCCGGTCAACCAATTAGCTGGAAAATAGGTCAAAACAAGGCTGATGAATAATTTTTTAAATTCGATTTTAAAGCGTGCACAGTGCAACAATGTACAAGTATTTGATTTACATTCCCTATTTCAAAATCGATAAATATTTTGGTAAAACTGTTTGAAATAACGCAACATTGTTGCCACAAGTCTTTCATCGCGTCTTAGCCCTCAACAGCACATGAAAACGTAAGAAAAGAAAATTCTCCCATTAGTTTTGCTCATATCAAAAGCTTAAATCTGAGCTAAAAATGTTTCAAAATATAAAATGATTTTTTTCCTTAAAATGAATACTACGTTATAATAAACAGTGCTTTCATATCTACGAAATAATAAAAACATTTCCCGCTCTACAACGTGGGTTGCGTTCAACTAAATCATCGATAATATCTAGGAATATCAATCTGGGAACTCCCATGATTCACTGTCGCCCTTTTATACAACCAATTTTAATTTTAATTATCAGCATAATATGAATTCCCAACATTTAAAACGTTTTGTATGTTCGTATTTTATACACTATATAACTGACTGAATACTTCAAAGTTTAAACCAATATAATTAGGTTCCGAAATACACTAATTAAGCAGAAATATAATTCCTTCTTAATATACTGCAATGTTTTTTAAATAATTATTATTAATTTCATACTTTTTGTGGATAATTTAAACATGTCAGTACTGATTAATATGTCAGTAATAAGTGACTTGAAATATACCATATGTGTGCTTAATTTCGTGTGAAGTTAACATAGCATTGATGATAGATGACTGTAACATGGGAAAATAATCACGAACACAAATTCATATTGCGATTTTTTTACTAGTCGCGGACGAATTATGAAATAAGATATAGTCATTACGGTAGTCAATTTAAATGAAAGAATATGATCAAGAAAGTAGCTCTAAATCTGACACAAATCTAAATATCTGATGTAATTTCTGGTCCTATTAAGTATGCGGCATATAAATACAACGAATAATACGTCATTTTGTTTATGCGACCGGTTGGAAAATTAGGGGGAGATTATTGAATAACTATAATTAAAACGCTAATAATTAATAATAAAAAATTCATAAACAGAAATATTGCATTTAATTCCTCAATGGATTTTGACAAAATAACCTATTATTTATGGTTAACTTACGTGGGCCAGTTTTCCAGAGAAATATTTTTTATTCATTCAACGGATTTAGGAATAAACATTTACGCGAAAGAATTTATTTCCATTTCAAAAAAAGAAAATGTTACTAAGAACGCTTTTGTGAATATATTTTCCCCTACCAGTTCAAACTCTCGTTTTGAAGTATATTTCTATATCTTCTATAATATATAATACGTATGTAAAGAGCTTGCTATTTCTTATAATTTGGGACTGTTTCCTTAATTTTATGATTTGGGAATAAAATGTAAGGCGTTCCGCTTAGTGAAACCGACAACCATTGTACAGTGCAGCCATCTGAACAAATACATTTACACTCGGATTGTCTATTTTTGAGTGTTCAAAAGCTTTTCTATTAGATCTTGGCAGACGCTAGCGCCGAATCTAGGCCGAACGGTTCATAGAACTCGGCTCTAACATTTGGACCCGCCGTTTCACAATTTCAGATCGATCGCGATCGCAATATTTTTTTTCCCCCAATTAATAAAAGCCGGGTTTAAATTGACCATTTAAACACCTTTTTAAAGTCTGACTAAACAGATAAGGTTATCTGTTCGAGATGACACGGCGGATTTAGTCCCCGACGTGATAAATACGCTCTATTGTTTTCTCTTCAAAAGTTGAGCAAGAGAGTAGTACACCTTTCGTTAAATTCCCATGATGTCATTTAAATGTTAAAAATAAGTTTGTAATTATTCGTAGAAAAGATGCTACAATCAGAACTAGCCGACAGACGATATCTTTGAGTGAAACATGGAAGACACTATCTCTTTTCGGCGTTTTAATCGGTATTGTTTTATTAATATAATGGACAAATAAACAAAATTGTAACGGTGAAGAGACGGAGGCCGTTGATCCAATTTTTCCCCCGCGATATAGATTAGGTCTGGATACCTGGCATTGCCAATTATTTTAAAATAGTTTCAGAGGAGCACGCGGCAGTTCTCATATTATTATTGCCCAATAGTGTACAAACGTCTGTCCTTTCATCCTGGAATTGATCCCGATTCAAACAGGATTATCGCCATCGTCAGTAGCTAAATCGTACGATTGAAGTAAAACAACAACTACCGGTACAATATGTGTGATTTAACTGTGGTACAACACTGTCTGTTGCAACTGGCTGTTATTAGTGATGCGATAATTTATTGGGTCACCAGCTATTGAGGTTAAGAACCGGTCTATTGGGCGCGCAATCTCAATGAGTCTACACCGAACGTACAAGACAGAAACGCGTTTCCTAACTCAACTACTCAAATACTAGGAGTTTTGCAGGTGCGATTTCAGAAAAGTACGCTTGCCCTACTGTCAGACAGATTGAAACAAAGCCGTTGAAACAAAGGAGATGAACAAACTCGAAGTAGACAACCTCATGCATTGTTATTATGTAACAGTGACGGAATGTGAACTCATTTTAGTTATTGAGTACTGGAAAATAATGTCCCCTCTGTAATTTAAGTATGAAATAATTTTATTTTTGGATTTCTAGGGAGAGAAGAAGCTTCTTGCCCGAAGAAAATCCGATTAATGTAGCCTAGAAAATTTTCTGAAAAACCCCAAACAGGCATTCTTTTATAGTAAAGTTTTACATTTGTTTTGGCAAATATCGAAATTTCAAATTATTTTCATATTGCGGCAAAAACATTCTTCACTCGAATACAGGGCGGTTTTGCGTCGCTTTCATTTTCATTCAGCGCCCCTCGTAATTTGGCGAAATTAGTAAAGTATTTAAAAAATTGGGAGACGTTTTAAATGAATAAGCAGTAGTGAAATGCCGTATAATTCTAAAACAAATCCTCGCCTAAGGCTTTTGCGGCCTGATCTGGTCGTATGCCAAGCGGGCGGGCGTAGGCAACCGCGCTCTATTTTGTCTTTCGTTTTACGTAACTTTCATAAATCTTTTTTGAATTTCGGCCACCCCGTTATCTCGCCCAACTGCACCGGACGAGAAAAAACACGCAGCGGATTAGAACCGTCTCTCCATTCACCGACAGTCACAGTAGTCGTTTATTCTGAATTCATTCTTCAACCCCCGTTTATGACCAATTTATGATGCCAGTCATCATTTTTCGTTCCAACTATAAGAAATGCAATTACTCCCATAACTTTCTACTTAGGCCGGTGAATAAAAATTATAAAATGTATTATTTTGTGAATATATTATCGAGTATAAGATAAGAACCTTAAATACAAATTTTTTTGTACTAAATCCATGCTTGTATGGTAATATATGATTTTTTCAAAAAATTCGTTCAGAATAAAACTGGGGAAATTTAGACACAGTCCTAAAGAACTTACGTTATCTAGTAATCAGTGTATAATCAAATTATGATATTTTTTTTTAATTTCACGCTGACCAGCATTTCCATACTCAGTTTCAGCGCGATAGTGATTATCAGCTTGGCGGTTTTCTGCATAGAAGAGAGCAGGGGGCGAATAAAGAGGAAAACTGGGTTTATTTTTGGCACCGCAGTATATATCCTCTTCATGATCTGTGACACAGGTTTTTCACGAAGAATGCGGGGCAAGTTGATACAACTAGAGCCTGGGAGAGGAAATAGGACAGAACTCGGAAACTCGCTTTAAATAGGTCCCAGAATCGTGATTATATTGTTCGACCGATGGCAACAAAGAACTGAATGTTAAAACCTCTTGGTAATCGAAATATGGCGGCAAATTAAAAGAATTTTCAACCCAAAAATGATTCGTTTATAACTAAAAACGTGTGTGTGTACATAACAGGTGTAAACATACTCTCAGAACAAGTAAAGAATTTGTTGACAATGATTTATTTAAACACTAATTTTTTTTGACATTTATTCTGAACTTGTAAATAAAACTTTTCATAGACCTTAGTCACGTATGAAAGAGATAATATTATTGACCCCTTACAGATAACTCTGTAAATAAATTGCCGGGCAGGAAATTGAGAGCAGTAAACCTGCCCTAATTGAAATTTTCATTGAATTTAAGGTGGAATTACGAATTTTAATTATTCAGATTATAAATCACATCGTTCTTTTTATCACAGAGCTGATATAAACCGATAATTGGCTTAAGTAACCCCCCCCCCTACACCAGATGTTATCATCATTGATTCAATATTGACTGTCTACAAATTAAATACCCCTGTTTTATCGTTTGAAAAATGATGGTTAATTTTTATTAACCTCGTATTGACTGTCGCTTTTCTATTTCTATTTTCATTAATGATTTCCACTGAAGCTTATCTCTAAAAGAGTTCGATTCTCGGCCTTTAGGCTAAGCTAGGCACATAGCTCATAGATAAAAACAAGTGGATAGATTAATCAGACGAACCATGGATTGGATCCACCCTATAGAAATAAGATTTTTTAGACATTTGTAATAGGAAATTGAGCTTTAGTGTAACATGCCTCTGAATTTTTCGATTGACCACTCATTCAAGAGCATCGGCTACCAAATTGGTAGTTGATATATTTCGAAAAATTATGCAGTGAGCTGTGGAATCTAGTTGACTATTAAACGCCTGTTCAGACACCTGTTTCTATATATATTCATTCCACTTCTTAACTTGTGTTTTCTGAAAGTTAAGTCTGAATCACCTGGTACTTTCTAAGGGCGGCCGTGGGGAAGGTGGCAAAAAAAATATATTAAATCAATACCGACCCGGTTAGTCTCCCAAAGTATGTCTGACCCGATCGATTTTCCTCCCCAAAGCCCTTATAATATAGAAACACCTCCGACTCAAATATAGAAACACCCCAGGGAAAGAAATTGAGATAATAGCTGCGTAATAGAAAACATAAGATATCAAATAATAGATGTATTAACATATATTATTTATAATAATATATGTACTGATGAATGTCATGATGAACATGTTAATGTTTAGTACACTTTTATAGCTCAATGTTCGTTCAGCTCTAACAAATATTTGTATATAGCAATCATATTATGAGAAAAGTGTATTGGTTTCCCGTTAATCCCTTTCCTGTAGTTAAATAATATTTATTAACTATCTGAATGCAGAATAATGTAGAACAGGTATTGTGAATATATTGTTAATCAGTTGAGGCCACCACCGTTCGACCGTAGCAGCCAAATACACTGAGACCGAAATATACTAACAGTGATAGAACACATCAGCCTTTCAAGTGAAGAGTTCCTAATATTACTTAAATAATCCCCTGGAAATATCACAGTCCGGAGCTCCACCTATCCTATAACCGAGATAGGTCTCCCTTCAAGATATTTCTGTTAAAATTAATGTTAACACATAAAAAAATAAATCTATATTACCATAAGTTCAATCGTCTGTATCATCTCGCCGATTTGGTCTTTTGCTAGACCGGTTTCGGCTCCTCACTGTCTTCAGTAGCTCTGTCGCCAGGAGGTGGTGAGTCCCTCCGGCATGTTGTTTGTCTGTGGGGCAGGAAAAACGAGTATTCGAAATTAATAAATGTTATAGCGAAGTAAATGAAGTAATAATTAAAACGGTCCTTACGTACTAAATGGTTGAGTGCCCGTTCGTAAAACCTGATGAGGTGGGGACAGGCTAAACAACAACCGAGTTTTACTTAGCGAATATTTACGGTATTATACCTATACCTGCCGATAGTGTTGTTGTTGCAACTTAGCAATTTGACCTTAACCCATTCTTAACACAGCTGTTAATAGTCAGACTGCTTTTTTTTGGACTGTTCGCTGTCATGACGAAACGCGTCCAGGAATAGAGACGACACGGGGAGTTGAGTGCCCAGAGGATTCTGAACAGGAGCCCGGGTCGAGAGATAAATTTGGACAGAATTTTTCACCCCGCAAATTAGCATTGAACATTGTTTTTTGCGCCATTTCGGACTAGAACAGATCAATTTTTAAAATCCAACAATCCGACAATATCAAACGTGCGAGAGAGATGTGACAATTTTATTCCGTGTACGTATCGCGTAAATGTTGCAAATGTGACCGGAAAAAATCCCAGATTCCGGGAATTAAATTGTCACTTCTTGAGTATCCATTACACATTATAAAGACCTGGAACATCCGGGGAATGTACGCAGCGAATAATGAGTGCAAAATGCTGAAGCATTACTTTATTAAATTTGTGTTCTCTAGCAATTTCAGAATAGTCGTATTCAAGAATCTGCCGTTATCTAACTGCCATAGGAGTTCACGCGAATGATCTAGCTGATGAGGAAACAGGACAAATATATTTTCGCCTCTAATTGTGATCAGTAATTTTTCAGTATATCCGAATACCCAGGACATGGTTTGTAATTAAACTTACCTGATATTACTGGTTAACGGAACTGAATCATAGCGTAACATTGTGAAATACTCTATTCACAACCAAAACATGGGATAATGCATTTTACTCCCCAGGGTTTGCAACCCCCTTTCCCTCAAATAAATTATCCCCGGGATAATTAAACCTTAATCGACATCATTCAATTATTTCCAACTTTAAATTTAACAGATGCATACTTTATATAAAAAAACAGTGGATTCATGAAGTAAAAACGATTAATTAAACGTTTCATTTTACATACTACTAGTAGACCGTACCTTCATTAAAACGGAAGGTTGGTATCATAGTGTCGTCCATAGTTAAAGTGCGGTGACTCTTACTTAAGTGTTCCGGTAGTTTTCTCAACTCATCATCGTTTTAATGCAAGATTTCTGCCTGGTACGTTAATCTCTCGCATAACTAAAGATTTCATTTGTAACAATCAGTAACGGTATTATCAATTGCAATTATCGATTTACCAATGTTTAAAATAGAGGGCGTTCACCTACGCAATGCCGGAGCACTACAATGGCAGTGTTCAATCTTCTACAACTCGATTTACTAACATAATCCTTTACGTTGCCATTTTATCATAAATATCTAATTTAAAAGAATTTACAAAAGCTAATAGTAATAATTCATACTACTATTTCCTTTAAATTATAATTAAAATGTTTGCAACTAATTTCGTTTTCGCCAAAGGGGATGCGGCGGCCATTTTAACTTTTCTGACCAAAAAATTTTGCATTATAAGATTATATACATTATGCACATATATGTGTTTTTAGATAGAAATTTAATATGAAATGTTTCCCAAAATCTTCCATATATCAATCCCTATACAACTTAATGCGAAAAAAAGAAATATTAAATTCTTTATAATATTCTATCCAAGCTAACCAAGGATTTAGAATAGACCAGCCTTTCATATTTGATACATTGGCTAAAAAGAACAGCTGATTGTTACCCAATGCTCAAGCTGATAACCCTTTCATCAATTTCTTTTCGCAATAATGTAATAATTAGTTCCAGTAAAGAAAATATATTTTAGTGACCATGGATTGGAAAAATTTGGACCTCCACCCATGTAAATACCAAAGTTAATTTAACCTGAATTATAGTATCCAATAGAAATTTATTGATATTAGAGAATGATATTTAACTCAAAGTCGACTCAGATAATGCAAGAATGGCACAAGGTGCTTTAAAAAATGGAAGGACAGAACTTGGCATTGTTACAATGATCTATTTCGTCTGTTGGCACACCTTGTGGTCTCAATTGGCTCAATGAGCAGGGTCAAAAATGAAATCAGATGGGAAAATGGGGTGGGAAAAAAATAAAACTCATCCATCGGTTTCGGCTTTTCAAAGTTCCACACTCCAACTCAGGCTCTATCGAGAATAGGTGTTCAAAATGGTTATAACGGCAGTAATAAAAACCTGCACTCAGATTGTAAAACTTTGTATCAAGCGCTCTTTATTTTTTTTTCAGTTCAATGCAGCTATTACGGGATAACATCATCATAATATATATACAAGTAACTCTCATTTTATTATTTTAAATAACAATTTACATGTACATAACTGGATAATTTTCATTTGCACAAAAACTTTGGGAAAGAAAATAAAAAAAAATTGGGTAGCAAGTGAGAGCACTGCCGTCACGCGTACCTCATTTCGTGTTGGGTTAAAAAAATTTGTTAGGTCGCCACAGGGCGAAGGGTTGGGCCAAAAATAAATATATAAACCGGGGGTGGGGAGGGTCCGAATTCTGGTTTTAATTGTATTTTAAAGAGTTCACAGTCACATTTTTTTTTGTACTAACTAACTAAATATCGCCGTTTCCCTCGGGGTGTGGCAAGGGTGAAAAAAGTGTCTTCTTCCACACTCCAAGCCACCCTGAGTCCCGCCGGTGGAATGCTATATGCCGGGAAATTTGGGGGGAAAGTTGCGGCCTCTTAGAAGATAAGTCCCTTGATCTCGTCGTAGAGGACGAGTACGAGGGCACCACCAGTTCCTCGGAGGATGTTGGAGAAGGCGCCCTTGAAGAAAGCGGCAGTTCCTTCTGTCTTGGCGATCACGGACCAGCAGTGGAGTGTGTTCTTGTACGTGCGCTCAGTCTTAGCACGACCAGACTGCATCATCATACGCCTCCTCACTGTGTCGAATGGATAAGAGACAATACCGGCAACCGTGGTTACAACCTGAAAGCATTAAGTCGGATGTTAAAGACCAGTAAAAAATGGATGAAACAGAGGTCATTTTGGAAGTCTCTGCTGCATCTATAAACTTCAAGTCTTCTCAGAAGTGTTAACTCATTCCTCACTTCTAAAATTCTTGATCACTGTAATGTATATCTTTTATGTAAGCACATTCAGACATTCTTGAAGGTCCTCAAGGGAAGATAATTTTAATTATGTAATTTCAGTGATGATTAAAGACATTTTAGGACCAAAGTTAGGAGATAAATTCCATATCTGATTTCAAGCCTAGTATCCTTCATCAAATGCAAATTTAAAATGTTATACCTACAATTAAAATATTGTTCCATTATTCCATTCTGTTTCTTTTGCTTAATGATTTAGTGACCATTAGCACTCAATGTACTAAATTTATAATGTCCACTAGATAACAATTTATGATACTGTTATACATTGAACTACATATTTTTCTCATATATTTTTACTCAATTGTTCTATAAAATTTACTATCTACTAACTATAATTGAAATCTAAATTAAAATTATAGTGCTGGCACATGCTCACATGGAGTTACAAGATAATGCTTCCTCAGGTGTGAGGCTCATTTCCTAGGCTTGCCTGAGGAGTATTTATTTCTCTCGTGATTATATAACTTTATTAAAATTGTAAAACTGAAATATTGTTTCCAACTGATGTAATAAATGGCAAACTTGAATGTTACCTTCATTCAAAAGGTGGAAATATAAGGAGAAATATTGAAAATTTGTTTGATAAAATAAGAGGGAATGGCATTGTTAAAAAATGAGATCATTCTTTACCTGAGCAATACCCCAAGAGATAAAGAAGCCGGCAGATTTGGGATCGGGAAGCATGCCCTTGGCTGTGTCAAAGCAACCGAAGTAGGAGGCTCTGTAGATAATGATACCCTGGACTGATACTCCAAAACCTCTGTAGAGACCGACCATGCCATCAGCCTTGAAGATTTTCTTGATGCAGTCACCCAATCCTGAGAACTCTCGGGCACCAGCTGACTTGCCAACATCAGCAGCCAACCTATTCAATTGTTCATATAAATTAACATGAAAATGACTTAAACATAACAGATAAATTGAGTTAGATCTGAAGCATTTGTGATGAACTAAAAAGTAGAATATTTAAACATTTTTACGGCATTTTTCAATTGATCAACATGGTTATTGCCAGATATTAAAAAGCTCGTGAATTTGCTATATGGGCAGTTACAAAACCAATTGAAATAAAGTATGAAAACTCATTATATTAAATCCATGGAAGTCTAAGATAGTATGGTATTATTTTATTCTGCTGTAACTATATCCATACATGCATAAACTTCCTAATATTAATAAATCCAGTGCCACAGTAATTTATAATTAATAGCATATTCAAATTGAAGCTTTCATGAAAATTACAAGATCCTGATAAGTGAACATTGATAGATTTATTTAATATTCATAAATACGTATATATTACATATTTATACATAATATATTTATAATGTAAATGACAAAATATACCTTGTTCGGGCGAAGTCAAGAGGGTAGACAAAGCAAAGGGAGGTTGCACCAGCTGCACCACCGGAAGCAAGGTTACCGGCAAAGTAACGCCAGAACTGGGTGTTCTTGTCGACACCGCCGAGGAAAACCTGCTTGTACTTGTCCTTAAAGGCGAAGTTCAAAGCCTGAGTGGGGAAATAACGGATGACGTTGGCAAAGTTACCTCTCCAGTATGCGACAATGCCCTGCTCCTTGGGGATACGGATGAAACAGTCGATCATACCTGCAAGGAGGAAAAAAAATTATTTTCTATGTAAAGAAAATACAGTTTGGTCCAATATGATGCTTTGGTTGTATCAATTACAATTTTTGGAGCCAGCAGATGATTAGACTGTTTAGGATTATCTTTTATAAGGGACTCCCAAAATGTTGGCAATTGTCCACCATGGGGTTAGGAGTACTTTGAAAAGTCGGTGCCAATAATTTTCCCACATATTTTTAATAAATTTGAAATAGCTTCATTTGAACAATGCAATGAGTCTAATATAAAATATTAATGAATATAATTACTCTGAATTTTAGTAATTATTTATTATATATATTTAATATATATATATATATATATATATATATATATATATATATATATCTTTATTATATGCAATGATAAAAGAATTATAAGCAATATATTTTTTTCAGATACCTAACCAGATGACCTAACATCCAATATACAAGATGATGATCAGGAAGGTAAGAAACTTAATATAAAAATTAAGATTAAAATATCTATAGAATGATTGGTGGAATATATTAACGAGGATATACTTTTTTAACTCATTTAACTGAATGAGGCATATGGTTAAGCACATGGTATCCTTGTTCCATTACTTTCTAATTTCAAAATTTCATAATTTGATATCCAGAATTTTTATTAAAATGCGGTTTTGCTTATAGAATACAAAAATATTCTCGTAAATATATAATTTATTGGAAAAATTTAAGAGCAAGCGGTCAAATGCAAGTAGGCTAAATATGACCTACAAAAACTATTTTAAATAAATCGACCTTGAGCCATCTACTCCCTAGTCCCGTATCGGACCCGGCTCCTCCCTTAACGGGACACCAAAAAAGTAATAGTTATTATTAACACAAAATTCGTTATTAACTGTCTTCTAATTAACTATTTCACGTGTTAAGGTTAAACCGGAAGGATAGGATCATATTTCTGATTTTCTAGTATTCTATTGCCGATGATCGTCCGTAAACGGACGGGAAGAAGATATAAATTTAATCCGAGGGTAGAAATTTCCGCCGGGGCGAATAAATCGATCCTCAGAAAGAACGTGATCCGTAGGACCGAAATGCCGTAAGGAGATCCGTCCGGACGGGCGCCATTGTGGCGCATGCGCACGGTTTTTCCACGTATGAGGCGTGGTGAAGACCGCTCCTGGGGATCAAAAGGGCCTTAATAGGGGAAAATAGAATAGATTTATATTAGAAAGTACGCCATTCGGGACGTTCCGTGGGGCCTGGCTATTTTCAGGGGGCTTAAAGGTACCCGGGGCGAGGAAGACCAGCGATCGATCGAGGTGCCGGTCGATAGCCGGTAAAATTGGTCGTGGGGGCGCGACTGGGGGTACTCACCCTTATAACGCTGTTCGGGGGCAATCTGGGTGGAGATGTGCTGGACCTGGAGCAGCAGCTTTACTCGCTCGATGGGGGCCACGGCGGTCTTGGAGATGGCCGCGGCGACACCGCCGGCGATGAAGTCCTTCATGAAGGAGATCGGGTCCGTGATGGCGGGATTCATGTTCGACTGGGGGTTTGTTCTTTCTTTTTTCCAAACGGAGAAGTAACTCGAAGGACTCGACCGGGACCGGCGCTGTGTTGACTGTGCCGAGGTTCGAACGGGAAAGGACGACCGACTAGGACTGGGGGCCGGAGTTGGTGGGGGATCGATAGGGAGCCGGCCGGGCAGGCGGCGTGCGCACCTCACCCGCAATCCTCACCCACCGCCCCTCCCTTATTCTCAAAATTCCATAGGGCCATGTGCTCCCTCCCTACATACGGACCCTACTTCGTCCATCCTAAAACCTATTCATTATGACTGTATTTTGAATTTTGTACCGTTGACGGCAGCAACGTCTCCACTGTTCGATATTTATAATAACGCGACCCTGTTAACGTATTTTCAGTTTCCAGTGTTTCTTGGTCACCTATTTCATAAGGGGGTAGAAAAAACACGGTAGATTTTGATTGCAAGTTCATTTTATAGCACACTACTTACTGGAATACGTATTCCTGTTTTATCTATCATTCCTGGTTCATAGTTGTTTCTCAGAATTCCTGGATCAGAGTTCAGTTCCTTCCTATCAGATATCCGAACGAAAAACTTTTCGCTCTTAAATTTTTTAAGCATTGGGGGACATGTGTTTGAATGTGACTTAAACATGTTAAGTGCTGTTATGTTCGATTTGAAAATTCATTTTCGGTTTGTCTTTATTACAGTAGGAGGATATGGTACGTGTGTTTTCCTATTAATGAAACATAATTTGGATTTAATTTCTATCGACGAAATTCTTCGAATATTCGCCGAACGCAGAAACTGAACTTTCCTATAATAAAGGCCAATTTGTCTGAACTCGGTAGTTCGAATAAGGTCATCTGCATTTCGTAATTTCCGATAGCCAGTTGCTTAGTTGCATTATATTAACCGGAGGCCGGGATTTCCTAGACATCTAAGCCGGTTAAGAGACCAGTACCATTTTATCTCCATAAAGAATTCTTTTTTCATGCATTGCGTTGCGAAATTAGCAGTGAACAGTTACGGTTAATACTTTGTTCGATTATTACATATTTTTATAGAATCGCGTATCTTGCATTCCTTTTGTCAGGTTTTATGAAATATTTTTCCATCGACCGGGAATGTTACCGAGGTAAATGATTTATTTATGAAATATGTCTGCTTCTTGTCTCGAAAGAACAGGAAATTACATAGTAAGGAGCAATTTCAATTAGAAAGTTAAATAGTTCAGATTAGTTCGCTGTAGTTTTTGTATAATTTTTGATGTAATAAATATTTGAGTTTCTAATGAACCTCGGGATTAGAGAAAAGCAAAATGTCCTTTTTTCTGAGCTTAAACCTCCTTCAGTACTGGATTACATTACATTCTCCCTGAGTCGCCGTTTGCTTTATTTCGGACAAGGTTTCCGGTACAATCATTAACTCAATCATTATCCTTCAAGACCCTTACAGATTTGTACTGTATTATCGGAATAAAAATATCCTACGTGATATATATTGATTTCCCCGTGATAGTAAGTATTTATACATTTATTTTTGTGCCAGCCAACTTTTAGTTATCGAAAAGTGTACCGGCTGTAGAGAAATTCCTTCAGAGGTTATGAAAACACGTGCTTTATCTCGTTCGTGACCTCGTCCGTCTGGAGTCGGTTAATCGAGTCTCCATTCACATTTAATTTTGTTTGCGTTCAGAACGGGCGCGGAGAATTTTCTCTGACTACCTTTTTCCCTCGAATAAATAATAATAGTAATGCCAATAAATATTACAATTGTAGAGCGATCTATGCGGCAGTGGCAGCGGAATGTAGATAGTAAGAGGGTGGGGGGAGGAGGGATTTCCCCCACCTGATATTCCACTTAATAGTCTGCGGTTACGTCACTCCGCGTTTCGTCGGGGAACCCCTTCTTTGTTCTTTACGCTGTTTCAGTTGTAGTATATTCCTTCTTCTTTATATTCTTATGGGGTTTCCCATTTGAGAGTTTATTTTTTGCAAACGCACGCCGATACACCTTCAGTGTAGTAAAATCTAGGTTGGGTATTGACCGCACGCTTACACCCACCCACGTGTCCCTTGTAACTATTCGGAATCAGATTTAAAGACTTATCTCTTTAGTAGATGGTACATTTTAATTGCATCTCTGAGTATACGAAATAAATACAAAACTATTTGTTACAGCAATATACGTTATTAAAGGGAAAGATACAATATCTTCCCCATGAACGAAAATCTGTTACAGGTAAACCTGCCATTACAGAGTTTGTTTCTCCAGTCAGTTTAGGGTAATAATCGCTGATAACGTACTTTTACTTACTTTCATTAACTGATGACGTACGTTCGCATAGGTCTCCAATGCTCTTCTTTTGTAGAATATTCTATTGGGGGCTAGTGAGGTTTCCTTCCTTCCAGCAGTTTCAAAGCGGCCTAGCCCCTATATTACGTCGGTGTTAATAAATCAAATAATTACTCCTAATAGAAGACGGACTTCTAGCTTGGTCTAGTGGATAAAATTAATTGACACGAAAGAAAATTCTTCTGAATAAGGTTGTGGCAAACATACTTAGTAACACCGAAAGGGCCTAGAACTTCGAATTATATTTTATAGCTCGATGATTTAAATAAAGTACACCGATTGTATAAATAAACTCAATCTACTTTATTTTGGGGGATAGCTATTTTCGTTTTTGTTCCGAGCTTCAAATAATTTTAATATGAAGGACTTCTTCTTCCTAAAAGTGTAACATACGTAGTCCACCCTTTGTTATAGATTTACTAGGGGCTCTTTATGTACCTTCTTTTTTATATTTCTTGCTATGCCGGTTTCGAATTCCAAGTCCTCTTCTAGTGTGTACCGTCCATGAATACATTATTGAATGAAAATTACATTGAAACAAGAATACTTATTACATGTACATATATTTTACTATAGAAAAGTTAGAACATTTGTAGAGTTTATTGTTCGTCTCAGATTAGGTAAACATTTATTTTTGTTTCAACTGTAGGATAGCATTGTGTTCTGTCGTGAGAATTATGTTCATGCCCTTAGTTTATTTCCATGCAAAAAAATTATGGTTCTGTTCCGCTTTATCTTAGAGCGTGAAGGGCAGAAAGTACAAGAAAGAGATGGGCGGTTTATTTTCTTTTTGTCGGCAGACTTCCCGCATTTTCAGACTTCATTAACGGAGCTGTTAACCTTTCTGCGCCTGGCCTTGAGTCACACTGGGGGGTTTAATTTGCTTCGCTTATATAACTGAAGGCATTGTTGAAACTAGGCCATTACGTTTGGAAATTTAGAACGGAATATTCAATTTTCATTAATATCGCAATACAAGTTACGCCAATGTTAATTAATAGGCATATGCGAAAATTACTAGTAGAGTAATTGTTGTAAAATTTGCATTGAACATTGAATCCGTTAAATCAATTGCATCAAATGTATTTACTATTTCATTAGTCCGAGAAAAATAATACAAGTGATTCTTTTTGAGTTGTTCTTAGCCGCAGTTGTACTAGATTGAAGTTGAAGTGAAATTCCTTCGATATTTCATGTACAATTACAAAACAATACAGTCTATTTGCTATATTAATTTGAAGACCAGACTGCAATACATGATGTATCCTATATGCTTAAGTTTTAAAAAATGCTCATTATTGTTAGCAATATGTTTAGTGTTTTAATATACGCGAAATAAAATGGCAACTTCCGGGCACAGAGGTATAGGAAAGCGAGGTTATCTTTTGTCGTATGATTTTCTATCTGGGTCAATCGACAGAAACCTGGTTGTTAGGTGATACAAATTCAATACAAATATTAGGTACTTCCTGTTGGGAAATTTTTCGATTTCTTCGAGCAAAATTCCTGCTCTGGATCCCCCACGAAACTATGAAGAATTACAAATAAAATAGATGTAGGCACTCTTTAAACGAATCAGGGAAATAAATAGGAAGCCATTATTTTTATTTAAAATCTAGACATTTATAAATATTAATTAGGTTAATAATCGGGGCTCAGGTCTATTGTAGGGCACTTGAACACGCGCCGTAATGTTTAAATCAAACATGCGGATGACGACACGGGCGACCGGGGCCTGTTTATCTGCGACAAGTGAGAGCGATAAGCCGTGCGTAACTACGTTATTTGAGTTTCCGATAAGGGAGGCAACGTACCGGGGTCCTGAACAGGGACATCTCTCACTCTCTCTCTCTCTCTCTCTCTCTCTCTCTCTCTCTCCTCTTTCCCTCTCTCCTGTTCTTATCGCTCGAGTACCGTCAGCAAATAATAACCTAGCTCATATTTCAACCAATTATTGGTCAGCACACAAGGTACTTAGTAGTCAGTTCCCAATTATCTTTGACTCTGAGAAATGCAGAATCCTGCATTAAAATTCTTACACGGAAATCTTCAACATTTCGCCAAATATAAATTATATCTAAATAATATAAGGAATCAATTTGGAAAATGCACTGTAAAATAAAATGTACTGTTGTTGTAATCCTAACGGACCTTATTGATTACTAGTGATATTTTGGGATGGTATTGATCGTTGCTGGGTTCATGATTTCGGATTGATTATATTTTTAGACGTTGGACACACAGTTTCTAACATTAATCACGGCTGTCTTCAGAATCAGATTAATCTTCTCCGGACAGTCTACTCTCTCTAGTCCCAATACACAATAGCAAGAATTTCCTCCGTTGTTCATTAACATTTTCTCATCACTATTAAATATGCACTTCGCCACAGGCTGGCTTCATATGGTTGGAGTGGTTTGTTTTTTAATATTTTTTTTTCACGATACCAATCAAGTATTGTTCAACAACGTGAGCATTAATAAAAACTCATAACTGTAAAACATCAATAAAATCTTGTTATTATACGCACAAGTGAACGATTCAAGAACGGTCTCGAGTGTATTTTGTTCGTCTCTTGAAACGAATCATTGGATTTTACAAAATAATCTAGATATTACAAATATTTTTTATCCACGGTCGATACGGTGGCTAAATTAGACTCTTCATTTTGAATTTTACTTCATGCCTTCTCGAAATCGTATTTTTCGTACACCCCTTAGAACTTACAAATTTTAGCCATCGCTAGAGTATTTTCACATATTTTCCTGTAGCTCTCTTTTACAACTTAGGCGCTTCAGTTTTGAAAATCGATGCACATTCTCTGGGTCCCTGACCTTTAGAATTATGCAGCCCGGGTTGGACCTATATTTTAAATTTCACTTTAATAATTAGCCTTTAATAGACTGCAGTCTCTCGAAATTATCAAGCTTCGTTAATGAAAAATTACAAGGCGGGCGTACAAAACCAGGACTGAGGACTGTGTAATGTCTCAGAATGTAATTAGACTAACTTCCAGTGTCTAGGATCAAAAACTAACTGTAAATCCAATATCCTATCCAATATCCTTAGGACAAAAACCCTTAGCTGCTAAGCCCAAATGATAGCGAACAAACATTACCCTCGACTTATCGTAAATGGCGGAGTCAGATGGTACATGGAACACCACTTAGTCCAGAGAACGCACAGCAAATTTGACCCAAAAACCGACAGCTGTGAACCACAAAAATGGAGATAACAGTGTATTCATTTGGATAAAAATGAATGGATAGAGTGCCAGAAGTCTGGTCACATGGACGCCGGTCATTCACATCCTCTCCCTCCCATATCCCAAGGACGCATCCCGGGAGTCATCCCCAAGCCCCTTTAAAACCTGCAATCAGAGTGTGTTACTTATGAATGAGTACTAATCGGGATTCATCTAAATCTGTCATCCAAATATGGCATAGATATGAAAACCGGCTTATTCTGTATTTTTATTGAATAAAAAGTATTATAAATTTGGAAAACACAATGCAAACATTAATTGAGGCAGAGGACATTTCCTTCACGGTTCGTCGCTAACACGGCCGTTAATCCTGTTCTTAGCCGTTATCGTAAAATTCTAATCTCAGATAATCCGTACGAGAGTCTAGGGGGCAGAAATCAGCACGATTTCAAGAGTTGCTTCATTAAAATTTATATCGCGCCCTGTTTTAATGATACCAAGGAGCTCAAAATAATAATCCGTTTTGATTTGTAGCTGTACGGAATAACGATTAGTACCAAATCGATGGCGGTAAGCGGAATGTTTTCGAAATCGGGCCGTGAAACCCTCGTCTGTATTGATTGGTCCTCGCTAAGATGTTCGGCACTCGAAAGGTTATACTGTTATTCTGAATTATATTAATCATTAACAAAAACCAACAAATGTATTCATTCACAGCTTCTCTGATATGGGACATTTATAATTGTGTTGGACCGATATTTTAATTATGAAATATTACAATCAAATTTCATACTTCGTTCTAGTTATTGACAATAATTATAATTGATTGATTATTATTAAGATTATGTAATTTTAATAACACCTGTCAGTAGATAATAGACAGCTGCATATTCTAGGCACTTTATTCCCTTACCTGGAATAATCCTCTGGAACGCCCTCAGGTATTTTTCAATAACTATACCGATCCGTTCATAATCTAAATAGGAAATATATCACAACAAATTACGACAGTTGTTACCCTTCGGAACGTTGAGTGGTCCTCAATGCATTTCAGAGTGTTTTCGACAATGAAAAAAAGAGGCAAATTCAATGATGATACAAAACGATTATTGGAATCTAATTGCTCTTTAAACTTTTGCGTAAAAAAAATTATGAAATCCAATTGATGTTGCGTAAATTTCATTCTTATAATTCATTCCAGTGCGAATAATTGTGGTTATCTATTAAGACGTAATTGTATAGAACTTCAATTATGTAATATTTAACGTTTTGTTTTTTATTTTCTATTAGATACGTACGTTTATATTGAATTAAGTGATAAAGTGAGCATTAAGCTCAATCTAAACCTAGTGTTAAATTAATTCGTAAGTTAACTTCGATTAAGAATCCAGGTTAGAGAAATATAAAATGAATATATGAATTAAACTTACAAACTTTGCAGTACAGAAAGGCCCAATTCAAATATCATATATTCCATTTTAACGTAAAGAATACTTCAATGTCCCTCTATTGGCCTTAGAGTTTGTACCTACCAACGTTTCAGTGGTTTATACACACCCACGCTTCCTGTGTGAAGGATAAGATTGTATGATTTTTTGCCTACTATTTCGCTTGTCGGCGTCGTCAGTTAGCATCCGCTAGGAATACAAATAAGATTCAATTTTCAAAATTCCAGGAAAAATTCGCTTAAAGTGTTTGCGAAACTCCTGTGGTCATAATACAGCATTCATTTTTTGGAATACCTTTATTTAAGCTATCTTCACTCTCCACTCCCCGGTATGTCCCTATGATAGATATAGAATGTAGAAAGTTCGACGTAATTTTTCTACGAGTTTCTATTTCACGAATAGACCATAAATATTTCACAATAGGCCATAAATATATCACAAATAAACCATGAACAGCACCCTGAATACTGACACTGTCAATTTTACCACTGCATTGGTAATAAAATTACTCTTCGCCCATTCTTGAATGTTCGACCCTCAACTAATATTTTTGAGAAATTACTAAAAAATAACAATGTATTAAGGATGAAATAAAGGGCGAAGAAATTGTGGATAGAATGGAACTAAAACTGGAATTAAAAAAGAATACTCCCCTTTCTGAGTGGACTATTGGAAGAAGTTTTAAGTTATAACTTGAGTTACACGAAAAAGGCCTAAGATAAAGTTTAACGCTGTTGTACAAATTTACCAATCGTGATCTATTCAATTATAGCCGGGCACTAGAGCCAGTTTTTCTCGTCTCGTGAGACCGCACTATTTAAAATAAACGATACACAGCCTTCTTCCTCGCGTTCGGAATTGCATTCTGTCGACATACTCTTGGTTAACGTCTAGTCATTAACGACTTGGGTACTGCTCGTTTTTCTGTCCTGAATAGTTCAGGCATCTCGTTAAAACAACCATTTCGTGTCTTTGACCCCGTACATTGATCGGTTACCGTGCATTTACGAATAAAATACATCGTTACTTATTTGTAAATCCATTATAGTATTTCAATAGATTGAGGTTTCAGTTTTGTTTTTAATGACGACCTGTTTTCAAACACTATACAATGAGACAGGTGACACGGGTGTATTGGTGTCCTTGCAGATATCTGAAGTATTCGGAATATTATCATCCTTCTCGTCAGAACAAGGTGGGTGCTGAAAATGAGGGAAATCGGTATAATACTAATAGAGGGGGTGTAAATACAACATTTTAGTCTGTCAATGTTTTGTACTTAAGATGCTATTGGCGTGTAGGGCGACTATTCGTGGTCCCAAGGCCTTAGCGGTGGTTAGTTGGAATGCACATCATCACGAGGCACGGGCTGAACCCTAGAGGGTAAACTTGTCTGGGGGTGCCAAGTTCAATCGTACCGGGAGTGAATCGCCTCGCAACGGCCAACTAATTGCAAACGATTCAATATACACAGAAGAATTATTCATTCTTCCGTTGGACTAATTGCGTTTTTCCTTCAACAATTTCCCGTGAAAACGAATAACGTTTTCGAGTGAATTTTCTCTTAATTTGTCGGTCGAGTTTTTCTGGTAAAATCGTCCCACTAAAACCATTCCCGGTTTCACTGTACTATATCGCGGATGTATAACTTGTATATTTGCGGATAAAGAAGCATTTTCTGGCCTAGAAAAATGAAAACGATATAAATAATATATGTTGTTAGAATTACGAAGGTTTCAGATTTTATGAAAGGTGTTGTTTCCTCTCTCCTGGTCGTAGTATGAAACCCTAACAGCATTAGGGCGTTTTTCTTTAAAAAAAATTAGGTTCAACTTTTTCCATTTTTCCTTGATTTATTTATTAACCAAAATTCTACACTTCAGAGTTGTTTTTCTGAAAACCCCCGGATTTGAATAATAATTTCAAATTTTCAATGCATATCGTCCACCTAGATAAAATGTCTACTTTTTAATAATATTTAATAAAATAATAGAATGGGATCACAATATCTTCACTTGGAAATTCATATGATCGTCTCGGTTGGAACTTGTCGCCTGATACGACTAATTGCTTGAATATGATATGGCAGAAATCATTAACCAGAATGTACTTGACATATTTTTTGTAATTTCGAATGCATTCAGATAAGTTAATCGATCGCTTATACCGTAAATAAGTTAAAAGTTTTAATTTTGTCCTTAAATTATTACCGTGTAGTACCGCATTTAGTAGTCATTTGGCTTACTCCTTGCATAAACAGGCGTTAATGAGCTAAAACATTAAACTAATACAGGTTCCAATGGAGCCTATGGAGGCTGAATTTTAACCGTATCATCAAACGCTCTTTCCTCTATTGATCTCTGCAGAAGGATGACCCAATTTCACGACCGTCTGGCTTCCGGCCGATTCTACTCACCGGTAAAAGTTCTACTTTTTTGCAGTTTACCTATCGAATTAAGGTAACTATCATAGGTAGATTCGTTGTCTGATGTTGACACCACGAACGCGATGGTTCGATCATGCTGTTCTAACTGAAAACTACTTCGGAAAATAGCTATAAGAATCGTTTCTTGGTTCTACGATGCCCACGTTCTTAAGACGTTTACACATTCCTCCCGACATGTTACTTACTCTCGAGACACTCAAAACCTATTTCCACTTCGCTGAACAAAATGCACTGTGCGTGATGAAACAGAATATCTCGTGTTATTTGATATAATTCGTGAGAGAAAAAAATTATGATTCGGCATAAAATTTTTGTTATGTATTCTGATCACCTAATCAACTGAAGGGTGTGGGACATGATTTATTTCCTGGATTTCTAATTTATCTGGTATACGTCATAATAATTCACTAAGTACTTCCTGACGTCATACAGTTTATTCAACTTTACATGTCCTTTATATGTATCTCGTTTAACACTACCATCATAAGTTCAAATATAGGTCAATTTGTAGCGTACTTGCTGACTGAAAGGTCAGAGGTGTCGGTAGTGATTTTTCCCCTCGCGTCTAGGACTGGAACATTATCGACTTCTAGAAATTTTCAGTTTACGCTCCTCTAGGGATAGAGAACGAAGACCAATGCGTGAATGTATATTTCGAATGTTCACATTATTTTATTGTAAACTGATACTGTATAAAAATAAAAGTATAGAAAGTAATTGAACGTCGAATGTATTCAATGCGTGGTGCATTTCAATATATATCCTATATTTTAAGAGAGACTGAGTTTTTTTAGTACCATAAACAAAGTCTTGAATCGTTGTCTTATGTCGATGTTGTTGGTCTTACGCTATTCATGCCATTTTCAATGTAGTATTTTCGCTTATCACATATTGTGTTTGGAGTTATTGTCAATAACTTTTACTGTCTCCGAACGGCGAACCGAAGGATTATTCCTAAGGGAACATCTGAACCCTCAGGCGTATGTGTAAGTAGTAGGTAGGAGAAAAGTATACCGGCCTAGGTAGAAGGGAATACGAGATTTTCAGGCAGTAAATACAATTTCGTTATTCCTTTTTTCCTTCATTCTCTTTTCCGGCAGGTATATATTAAATGTTTACTCTCAATACAGCCTATACGGTTTCGTTATTCACGAATGCACGGCTACTGTAAGGAGCAAACAAGTGAGAGTCTGCAGAATATCAGAAGAACGGTAACTAAGTCAGAATCCTCGGGGACCACCTGTTTTACCATTTCGAACTGCATGTGATAATTTTTGTAAATAATTTCGAATGCTTGAGACCGTGTTTAGCCCACTCTGGTGGTGCTTGGTGTATCTAGCGTCCGTCAACGAATGTCGGTAGTTTTCGGAGGAGAGTCAGCTAGTAATGAACTGGATTCGAAATTTCAAGCATAAATCACATGAGCGATCGTACATTATTTCACTTTTTAAGTTGAATCCTGCCGGCTTATTCACATTACATATTACATTTTTTCTAAATAGTGATTACGTTAATTGAAGTTTAAGCACATTAAAAACTGTTGTGCTCGAAGTGTCAACCTTGTCTTCGCCGAGTGTTAAGTGATTGATTCAGTGGTGTTCTGTAATTTTTAGATAATAAATATTATTCTAGAATTCAGTTGTCGATACAGTGCCATCTCCATTTCATGTTAGCCATATACGCTCTTTTAATAAGTTGAATTTTAATATTGAAGTAAAGCGCTACTTTGTGTTCTGATGGTCTCGAAATAAAAATAACAATATACTACGGGAGGCAGTAAAATCTGAACTTAAATTGAAGTCGATTTAACGTTATGATTTGTTTTTTACAGTCTAGCGATTCAATATTGGACCTATTCTGTTATATACAATTCTTATCTCTGTAACCCTCTGTATAAGGGGTGTGTCGCTGTTGATTTTCTTTCATCTGTTTATCCATGTTTCAATTCAGTACGTAGAACAGAAGATATCGTCCCTGGCCTATCGACAAGCGGCCTAAAGCAAATAAACAGAACGGCGGGGATGAATAATTCATCGGATAATGTCTAGGAGACCTCCAAGAAAAAATATAGTTCAGAGTCTCGTCATGAAGTTTTGAAATAGTCGGAATTGAAATTTAAGAAAGCCGGCAGTTCGGATTCGCTAATTGTATTAAATACGCTGTGTTCGTCCTTCCCGTGTAAACAAACAAAGTCCGATTCATTCGGACCACTCAATGGACGATGATCTAGCGGTTATGTTGTGAATGGCGTCTCCTTTCAATTCTGAACTTTATTAACTCGTTCGGGTTCGTTTGTTTTCAGGATTGTATCGAATTAATAGTTGGTTTTAGGCAGTCTGGTATGGAAATTTGAAAAAATGGCATCGAGCTTAGTGGAGCTCGTTAAACCCAAAGAACGAAGCATTTGCCAAATTTCTTCTTTTTTTTTAAATTTTTACCCGCACGTCAATTTATTGACAATTAAATGAGCATTGTGAAAGACAATTGAAAGGACAGTTGTTTCACCGCAATTAACTACCAACATTTGAACAAATTGCACATTTATAACTACCGCTGAGTAACTGACCCACTTTAAATTACCTTGAGAATTAGACGGCTTCAGTGCAAATAGTTTATTTGTTCTGTATTTTTTTACTTTAGCGAATGTTCATGAATTGTTGTTTTTTAGAAAAAGCTTTACCTTTAAAATTATAAATAATTACAGAGTTCACTTGGCAAAAATGGCCGCATTCCAACTTTCTTCGAAAACCTGACGCCGGCGACTGTAAACGCCTCCCAGTATATTTAGTACAATCAATTCGATCTATCGAAATATTGGGGTTTAATTATTCAAAAATGATATTCGGATATGTATTTCTGATATTTATTTGTTGTACTCGCTGATAATAATCCTTTACGAAGTAATAACTGTTTGCTAAGAATGTCGGATCAAAGATTTCCGGATTTCAAATATGTCACTAAATTTAATTGGAAAGTCGGGGAAGAGGTCACGGTTGTGGAAATGGCCTGTACAAACAAATTGGTTTTATCGTGCGCTCTTATCATAGCGTCAGCGGGTACTTGTTTTGCCATTAAGCCAGACGGAAGCCAGTATGACTCTGTAGTATGAATCTTATCGGCCATGATTTCTGATTCATCAAATCCGCCCAGTCGGATGAACCGGGAATGAAGGAACCCTCATGAATGTTAATGACGGTGTTCGTTCATCCTCATGCACTGGGAAGGAAGTATGGACAAGTTTTTCAGATTTCGTATTTCGTTGTCTCAAAAGGCCTCATTCATACCAGTTTGTAGTTAAATAAATAAATTAAAATGCACTTTTTTGAGCCCGCGAGGGTTGTATTATAATTCTTCAGGCGATTGTACAACTCTGGAGATGGTTGAACGTTGACGAATAGGTAGAGAGTACCTAAAATCTAAATTCATTTTTCTTTTCTTAATGTTTAGTATTCTAATTTGAAATATGCGTTTGGAAAATTATTATTATTACTATTATCTCCTGTAATATATTTTCTCCTGCTAGACAGATTTATATATAGCCTAAATACTTTAAATAGATATATGTCTCGAAAACACCCCTGAACCCATTCAATAATTACATATCACAATAAGTGATAGTTTATAATATTGACTATTTTCCATTCTCAGTGAATCTAAATGTGCTCCACCCTGAAAATAGTTTTCTTTCTTATCTAACATATAGACTCCCTTCCCTCTAATCTATTCTTAGATCGGGCCAGCATTTTATTCTTAGTTCGTCTGCAATTCTGCGTCAATTGAAATTGCTGTTCGCTTCTGCCCTTCAACATCGAAGAAGCGATTTAATAATAAGCGATAATTAATATTTGAGGCACTGTTCCAGTCATAATAGTCAAAAAGACTTTTCTTCTGAAAAACGTAATTACTTGAGAATTTAAAAAAATTAAAATATCCGACAAATTCATTGCACAAGGAGCTGCGAACAGTCGACTTTAGCGAACTAATGCGAGAAATAGTAAATCGAAGAGTGGGTGCTCCTACTAAAAATAATATTTTCAGCTCTCTCTGTCTTTAAGATGGTCAAGATTAGTCTTAAAATATCCGAGTTGAACTAGAAAAAATGCCAGAGGACGGCTTACATTTTTAAAAAGCCATTTTAAGAATTGAAACATTTCCATTGCAACTCTGGGCCATTCAAGGCATACTTTTTACTTTGACATCCTTTACCACTACCGTATGCTAAAGTATATGGGCATAGATCCACTTTTTTTGTTTCTATCTGGTTTTGAAGAAACACTAGCTCATTCTATATTATTTTCTCAGTATATATAAATAAGTAAATTGTTCTAGTAATAATGCCTTTCCTAGCAGTTTCATTTTTTTTTTATTCGGTTAACAGTGATAATTTCATATTCCTTATTACTCATAACACGTTTTCCTTCCGCTTTCTTCTTTGTTCCTCAAGCGTTTCTGCAATATTATCACCACTTATCACTAAGAATTATCTAAGATCAGTTTACACAAACTTACTGAAATTTTTCCTCCAGTAATTTGAGTTTCCTTGGCTTTGAAAAAATTTTATTTTTTAAAAATACCGATTGTATTTCATTATCCGGCGTTTGAAATCGAAATGACATGCATTTATGTTGTGGGCCAACATTTCGCCGTCTCATCATCCCGACTCGAATAGGCCAATAATTAAATTCGTCCTTTTCTCCTATATAAATAAACTGTGCAGAGAATAGCCAGCATCGATTGTTCAATTATAAATTCCCTTTCCTTTCTGCAACCGATGCCGTGGGCGGCTGTTGTGTAATAGTCTATGACACCCCCTTCACTCCCCTTCCCCGCGGCCGTCCTCAGTTGAGTCATCCCCACGTGTAAATAGTTGAAATAATAAAGCAGCGTGCAGACCGAGAGAATAGATCGTCTGCAGTTTTGTTTTTAGCAGGAGTTGTGCAAACTGAACGTGCGGATTGCATAAATCGCCTGCAATTCTTCTAGCTGGGCATTCACAACGCGATCAAATATCCTCAATAAAACGTTGAATAAATATTACTGACAGGAGGGCGAAACATCGTTAGCATCAAGAAAAATAGTATATGAAAAATGGAACCCAAATAAATGATTTGGTTACCTAGATAATATAATCTAGTCTACCTGTTCCGAATTAACTTTTGCTAAGATTTTATGTATTGAAGGACACATTCATTTTTTTCCATTACTACCTTCCTCTGCATAAATTGCAAATGAAGGTATATTGCAAAGGAAAATATATAATAATAAAATGCAATATCATTTATTTGAAAACTGGTGCATTAGATACCACCTCTAGGAAGGACTCTATTCTACGAAAGTATAGTTTTATACCTGCAGCTTTTATTACAATATTATATTGTAATTAAAATATTATATACGATATGTGAGGTCTGCGTAAATTTTTAAAGTATTAACCATTCTTATGCTGATAATGTTCAAAAGTTTCGAGTACAATTAAAGTGAACAAACTGCACAGCAAAAAATACGTCCTTGTTCGTTTCGATATAATTACACCGTCGTGTATTGTTCGATAGTGGAAACTCGTCGAACTGTTGCATGTACATTGGTTTCACTGAATTGGTGGTTTATGCCGGTCAGGTTTCGGATTTTCGCCATCGTCAGTAAAAAATTACTCTGCGACACCTACGCGTCTGGTAAAGTCGTTGTTTTATCCTCCCGCGTGCGACATTCAGACACGCGCGTGAAAGCCGTCCGTTCCGCTCGGGAAAAAATTACTTCTATTTGCGTTATAAAGGTCGAAAATAGTGAGCCGACTCTAAGTGGCGGCGAGAGGGGCGTGCGTAGGGCTGGCACAGGTTCAAGCCCCCGGTCCGAGGCACAGCTGTACCCCAAATATGTCGGACTAGACCGAACTTATTTACCCTTGGGCTGGGACGAGTCCCCGCTTTCAAGTAATTGTCATTTAGACCTTTTTAAAGGTCGCTTCAAACGTAGCTCGTTCAAAAAAAATCAAAAAGATTCTGGTTAACGCTGTTTTGTAAAATACAGAACGTAATCCGTGGAAGATTTACTCCTTATTACTGACCCGTTTGATGACTCACTTCGACCGTCGTCAGTAGTATTCAGTTATTATCTAATAGTGGCAGCTATTTAACTGTTGCATCTGGAAACAAATTATAAGAACTAAGAATTATATTTCGGTTATAAATATTTTATAATAAATACAATAAATCTAATCATAATCCAAGGGAAAAATTTAAATATAAAAGAAATTAAAGACGTTTGTGTGAAATATTTATTATTTTTATTGGTTGGTAGATTTCAGTAAATAGATGGTTACCAATGGGTAGAACTGAGAATTCAATCCTTTCAATTAAAGACAGAACTTCTTTTCTCGTTTGTCTGGTCCTATGGCGGGCCGATGTCGGCCTCCCGCCTACGTCACTAGTATCCGTTTATTAATACAGTCAGGTCTAATAATAATAGGAATGCAAGCACTACACTTTTGACAGAAATGAAATAAAAAATCCTCCAATAGAGCTATGCAACGGTAGTGCTAAACGGTAAGATTTTCATTATGAATAATGAAAACGAGGATGGAATTGCTTTGGCCAAATAAACGGGAGTTGTAAATCCCTGAATCGGAGGAGCCATAAAATGGGATCGTAGGGGCTCGCGGAAATAACGGCCCTTTTTGTTCGCGAAGGGTCTAAATCGGGCTGTACGAGGTCACTCGCAAATCGGTAAAACCTTTACCTGGGACTTGGCCTTTTCCTAGACTTGAGGGGCTTCGCGAGTCCGACATAGGCCCCGGCGTCCGGGGGTCTCCCATTCGCCAGCTGCCGGCCGGCCGACCTCACTTAAGTACCATTGTCGTCGGGGATAACATTTCTTCATACCTGCACCCTGAGGTACGTTAAAGAACCTCGAATTTCCCCTGAAACGGTTTGAAAGTTGTAGAGGTATAAACCATCAATGTAGTTTAAGTAGGAAATAAATAGTAGCTATTCATTGTTATCTTCCGTGTTTCGCTCGTCGCACACTGTCCCATGCTGGACTGGTAAATTTGTGAGGCACCTACATTTCCCTGAATTCTTAGAATTATCCGCACTGGGAGGAATTATTACATATTTGAAGCACATGTGAAGAGTTTAATTTTGTTCCCTGCAAAATTAAAGGTTTAGTAGGCTGAACAAAATAACTAGAGGCCAATTCATAGTTTTTCCACTTCTCGTATTTTTTGTAAGAGGGCCTAATTGCCGATTGGAGACGATCGCAAGAGTGGTTTTTCTAAACATTTACAGACATAATTTTTTTATTTGTATGGAATACAAATCTCTGCATTTACTGGTTCTAGATGTAATATTCCAAACTTATTTTGTCTCCCTTTCCTTTGTTAGTGTTCATACGACAGATGTTTCAAAGAGAAATGCAGTTGCATTTAGACGGTTAATGCGGGGGTGAAGTGGCAGATGTTTTTTCGGGCCTTGGACTTGAAACGGAAGCGCCTCTCCGAGCTACCTGGAAAAGGAAGGGACGTTAACCTTTCCAAGGAGAATGGCCCCGTCGCAAATTGTGTGATAGAGTAACGTTGTCCTGAGGTTTCGTGAAAACTTTTCATCTTTTTGCGACGAAACATCCAAACTGGAATAAATATATTGAAGTCCAGTAACAATGCAATTTCGAATTGTGGAAATCGACTTAGCCTTCGATTATGTACAAAACATTACAAGGTCTTTATTCTATCTCTTTATCTAAATCGTTCCCATGACCAACATGAGTGTTGTCTAAACTCAGAGTGGACAATTAGTACACGCAGCAAACTTTTATTACTTTCCAATTGTTTCTGAGTGTAAAGAAAATTGCCAGCTTATTTTATTATTTCTTTTTCTCGTTTAATGTAATTTTCAAAACGCAAATTTTGTTTATTTGTAAATAAACAAAATTAATAATTTTTAATTAATAATTAGTAATTATTACGAAGCTATCCGGGGCTGTGGTACTTTTAAATTTTACTGAATCGATACTAACTTGGTTTGTTAAGCTATAAATTGCATTCGTGCAGCGGCTATGTTGGTTTCCACACGATTTGAAGTGAGGGAATTTTCCTCGCCACTCCATTTGAGCGCATCTGCGCATTAAAATGCGATATTTTTACGATGCATTTATTCAATTCCGAATAAAGAGTAGTCTTGTTGTCAATTTTAATCTGTCTGAAGATTGATTTCAAAACGTGGCGGCTGTTTTCAACTGTCTAATCGGTCCCAGTTGAAGTGGGACAATAACACTGTTAAAGACCGCTGTGCCTCGAGACCTGACTATTATAATTTCGCTTGGGGCCCTCTCGACGGCGACCTTCACATCATATTTCTCCTGTCCCCCCACTACACACGACTGGCTTCTTAGATTACTCCTAGTCAAACAATCGTCAGGATTGTAGGTTCTCTACTTGTAAAAGATTTGGTGCATAACACAACTTCGGAGCTTATAACTTCAGCCAACCTAATATACCTCACCTTCTGTGTACTTTATTTGAATTCAATGTACTAACTACAGTCCACCTTTCTACCCCTTAGTTAGGTTCCAAACCCCCACAGAATAGGTGGAAATCCGCAGAATCGGGACCTTATATTTTATATATATCTTAAGGCAATTTTTGTGGCAAAAATAATGTTAAAAAACTAAATATTTAAAAATAGTAAACAAGTAAAAAATCAGTGATAAAATAAAGAGACAACAATATGGCGAAGGAAGACCTGTACGGTCGGCATTTTACTACAGAATATCATATTTTATAATCGTTTTATGAAGATACAAGGAATGTTATGTAAATTGAGATTTTCATTTATAATAGGATTATAACTCTTCCTGCCACTTTGGCTTCGGCCTTATGAATTTATTTCATCGTGATTTTTCAATTTTTACCCGTGCCATTTTGCGGTCACTGCTGAAAAATCGCTAGTATTGAGTATTGGCGGGGTAATCGCGTGGAGCGAATAGTGAAAGTTGCTGCAAAAAAAAGAGAAGTTCTCTGGACAATCGCCGACTTTCACCAGAACATCGTATCGCTTTTCCTCTAAGGGATCGGGGCTGAAGTATCTACAAATATTTCTATGGTTATTTCATATAAGCGAAGAGTATTATTTCGGAAGCGGGAATACAATTATAAAACGAAATCAGTTAAAAATGCATTTTGTTATTTAAATATCAAGTATTAGAATATCGGTCATTCAACGCCTAATTTATTATTCCTGATTCCTGATGATTTAAGTACTTGATACATCATCGTTCTCACGATCTTCTGCCCTCACTCGCTTGCTTGATCATATATTATAGACTGGTTTGGCTGAAACATTATTGAACATGATCGGAATTCGAAATGTATACGGTTTACCAAGTTGCTGCATCATCAGATTTAACAACTGGACCGAGAACTGCTGATAGCTTCCAGCCTTGGACCGAAAACCGTTATCTCATATGAAATATTCAACGCCTCTGTGTCTTTGATGATTCATTTGACTGTTGCAGCACAAAAAAATTAGGTGTTCCCCAAATTGAAATGAATAAATCATAACTTCCGTTATGAATTCATAAATTGCGTTCTCCATCTTGCAGTGAAGTATTTATTTCATAGTTGAATATCACCTATGCCTGTGACTGTGAAAAACCATACTGGTGGATATTTGTTCCATGTATAGTATAAAGATGGACTTTAATCAATATTAAATTCAACATAAATATAAAATATTCAGCCCTGACAGATCATTATCAGTTAAATTATTTTATTTCATGAAATTAATTTGGAGTGCATACTTTATTCTGTTACTTCAAAGACCTGAGTAAATCATTTATATGCACAGCAAAAATACAGGTACATGCTTTATTTTGAAATATACCTTTTTACAAGCCAGGTTTAACAATGTTAATCAATTACACATGGACCCTAGTCTTATTTAATATTCAAATTTAAGTGTAAGAAGAGTGAGATATAATATATTGAAACATTATTAGGATATTTTTTTATTTAGGAGCCATAGAAAATAAGTGCTGCATGTTAAATTATTAGAATTGGATTCTATTTTAGTAATCCAAAATTTTTATTATTTCCATATTATTCATGTGCTCTATACTAAGAAGGTAATAAATAAGGTTTATGAAATTAATTGACCATAACATCTAACCCTAATTGCAGCCCCAAATAAAAATACTGAAAACAAATATTCTGCTTTACTTATATTTTCAGAGTTGTTATTAAATGTTTATTAAATTCAATGACAGATGATTCAATTAAAGGTCTAAATCTGGAACATTGAAGTTATATTGCAATATCAATACCGGAGGTTGGTCAATTTATTGTATGAAATAATTCATTTAATCATTGAAGAAATCAATTTGTTAATAAGAAGCCAGCCACTTCAGTTTTTCAAGTACATATTGCATGAAATTGTGTAAAATTAGATAAGGGGATAAAAACTTATCAAAAAATCCTTGGAAAATAATTACAAACTGTTTTCAATACCTTTGAAAATATTATTTTCAATCTCAATAAGAATATTATTTTAAAATACTTAAAAATGCATCAATGAAAATACTACTGCTAATAATAGTATATTGATTTTATAAGTCCAATATAATTTATTTGATGAATTAAAGGATTTCCTTTTTTTTAAGGAGTTTCATTGAAGGATGTTGGGGAAGCATTCAATATATTTTTATTTATGTACTCAGACTAATAATTACAGATTCTTATTACACTATTCCATATGTAATAATAAAACAGTGGCCTAAACTTGACGATTGAAATATGATTGAACATTCTGTTTCTTTCATAAAACAGTTTAAAGATGAATGCATTCTTTCCACCTTTGGTGTTGGAATTATTGCTGGTAGGAGGAAAAAGAGGTGTGAATGTAATCTTTTAATTATTATTATTAGATACTATACTACCAATCTTTCTGTAACAGTAGTAATTTTGGGAAATAGGTCTATAATAACAACAGGGTCAACAGGAAAATCGTTTGCTGTTTGCCAAAATGAAATAATCAGTATTCAGTGAGATGGCTTGGTTGTTTCAGATCATTTCTAAACTCCTATTCCGTCTGTATTATGTGAAAATATATTTAATTAAATTTAAAACTAGAATTGAAATTAATTGACCATAAATGGTCAATATTGAGCTTTAGAAATTATCTTCAGATTTTGACTATTCATTTAAGCAGTTCTGTTATTTAACTGATTTAATTGAAAAATATTTTTAATTTCATTTTTAATAATAAATTTTAAAATGAATTAGTTTAAATGAGGCAATACATTTAGAAAAGATAAAAATTGAAGGAAGAAAGCAATGCCTCAATGAAATTGGGATAGTGGGGAAAATATTTGATAGGGAAAAGTGAATATCCACCATGTACTGTCATTGATTATATGATTTGATCACGCAATGTGATCTTGCCGTTGGCATTTTCGAGAATTCATGAGGTTATTAATTCTGTGATTAAAATACCTTGTCACAAACAGTAGGGAAAACTATAGTTAAAAAACAAATTGTCGCCTATTTTTCTAATTTGTCAGGCCTAAGATCAAACTCATTTCTGTTTCTCGCCTACTTCAGTATTATTCAGTCAGCTCAACCGAGGAAATACTTCCATTTTTCGGTCCCTGTTTGCAAGGGAGGCGTTAATACCCTTTCTGGCTGTATATGAACTGAAACAGTAGGAAATACTGATATTGTAAAGAAAATACAAATAACACATAAGAAACATAATTCCCTCTTTCGACTCCACCTTAGTCTGAACTAATCGACATATTGAACAGAATAACTAACAGTTGTAGGGTTCAATCGTGTAATTTGGATCTAAAACTTCAATCGCAAGAAGTTTTCTCCGCATGAAGTTGGGCTAACTCTTAATTATACATCATATCACTTGAGTGAGTGACGAATAGAGATAAACTATACAGGATAAGTACTGCTAGTCGCAGCTTACGACCGGTTTTATAATATTTCCCCAAGTGCCTCAGTTGGAACAATGCACTAATGGTGCACAGGTGTTAAAATTCAACGATCCGAAGTGACGTGGTGAGCGCAGTATTTGGCGTGCCACCGATTGTGTTTTGCAGTTCTAGCGGTTTTTACAATTTTTTGTCTGTTTTTCAACCAATGCGGAAGAAACCCTGTAAGTCCCAACATTCATGCATACGTAATAAAGCATTCGATATCGTTTTGTAGCGCAGAAATATAGTTAACGAAAGTGCGATGAACAGATTGGCGAAACAATACTGACGATTGCAAATAGCCGAAACAACCTCTTTAGCCTATAACACTTCTGAATTTTTTCCATTCTTCTGATAATGCGCATTTCTCTAATTGAGTACATTTTTCTTAGAATTGAAGGTACTTGAATAACGTACAGAAACAAACGAAATCTACGGTATTGCAACCCCTCGCAGACCACAAAGTAGGTATTTTAAAGTACTTGAATAACTAACCAAGTATGCAAGCTCGCAGAAAGGAGCTTATGTTTGCTTAAGGGTATGAGTATAATCTTGAGAATTTGAGAATACCTGAAAACCCCGAAAACTTAATCTTATGTCGCACAAATTGTTTGTATGTCGTACCGGTAGAGTTGAAGGAATGCTCAAGGTAGGTATCCGATGGGTAGAGCGATCTGGCGGTATATCGCCGAACCCGCTCGTTAAAATCGCTTGCCTAGCCATAAATCCCGCTCTCGGGTAGGCCTCTTCCCCGGCACTTAACAACTTGAAAACCTGGACTTTGGGACTTCAGGAGCTTTTGTCCCTCCCCCCACCTCCCCGTCCACGTTCGACTCAGTCTCCTGACGGGATCCTCCTCGCAACATACCCGGCATCTCGATCAAATCGCGGTGGTGTGCCGCAACCGCCCCCCCTCCCCGGCCTCTAAACAATAATACGCCGCTGTTGTCATAGCAGCCGCCTACTGGTCGACCGCTATAGTCCGCCTGTGGGAGAGGATTAGATATATGCGATAGAAGGAGCCGAACCGTGCGAACCCCGATTGGATCGATGACGCTAATGCCAGTGAGTAGATCACCCTCTCTCTCCCTCTCATTGTATTGCTTTCGATTCTAACGCGTTGCTACGTAACCGAAGGTCAGGGTCGGCCTTACGCACTCATTGAGAATTTTCTAATCCGATTATGACACTCTTTGTATGAGCTCAGTACTCATTTCAGTAGAACAAGAAGTGCAATAATATATTCCGTATTATAACAATAAGCAGAAGCTTCGTCAATAAGAACAATCTTCCGTATGTTATTTATCTCCCTGAATTATCCGGAATTTCTTTATCTATTTGTCCTAATAGTGAGGTTTGAAATTTTTCATTATTCTTAGTAACCAATAGAAAATTTACTTTAACGTAAATATTTTTGAATTCTTTATTCCGATAAGAAAATAAGGAGGTTCCAATGCGAAACAGTGCAATTCATTGTCCCAAAACATTTTATGGTAGGATTTGGGTATGGCCACATACTGCTCTGTTATTTTCTTATCACAGACATCTGCAGCATATTTGTAAGTCCAAATATCGAGAAGTTTGTTGATTTCGGTAAGAATATTTTGAACGTCTCTTATTTCATTTTGAATATTAAAGGACTACATTGCTTGGATTTCTGAAAACGGTTATCCCTCCAATTTTAAAAGGGATGCTGTTTGCCTTTCCCGACGATATCCGTATTACTCCATCCAAATATGGCTTCTACGATTAAAATGAATTCAGATTTTTCATATGTTAGCTCGTGAAAAGATCCCGAAACATAAAACAAGAAATTATATTTGTTGCATGTAGGCACCATTGTTAATCAATGCATTTGGAGCTATACAGCTCTAAAGCTGTATTTTTTTAATTACACTAAGTTAGGTTTATATTAAATCATACATTTATTTGTTGATCGTAATTAGTTGACCCTTAATTTAATAGTAATATAATTAATAAAATATATTTAATAGGCGCTGAAAGTGTTCATCCGTTAATATTGGGAAAATGTGTGGAATACATTCACTTTTAAGATTCCTTTGAAATATAAATCTGATGGTTGATTGTAATTTTATTGCGAGGCTCCAATTGTGAGCGAGGACAACCGTCCGCAAGGGTAATTGCGCTTTGTGCGCGTAAATGTTTTTATTATTTAAAATCATCACAATAGAAAGTGGGATTAATTAAGTAAGGAGGGAGTAGCGGTGTCATTAGGCGCTCTTCTCTCCTATTGATCTCACTGCGGGGGGCCACTTCTCACCGCATCTCACTGAAGAATTTATACTTTCTGATGACTATTTTTACCGACTAATGCGTGTTATTTAGCGCATTATTAATGCTAAAGTAACTATACCAACATAATTTGTCATCTACCGGTCCGGAATGCTAGTAACATGGATTAAAAAAATGTATGTCTAGAAATGAAAATTTAAAAATCCAACACTCTGTTGAACTCTGTGAAATGAGTAAACCATAATTAATAAAACATAGATAGACTATTTTCCATTGAATTTATAATAAAAATTCTTTCTTAACTTTTTTATTTCAGTTGGTTAATACATAGTGTGACATCTAATTTCATTATCTCTCTCCATTCGCCCATTTGCCCCTTAAACTAGGGTGCGGATTTTCGCCATCGTTAGTAGCACTCAGCCAGTAATATAGTGCGGTGCTTATGCACTAAAAGTGCATCGATAGTGCTGACAGGGTGTTTCATCGCCGTCCGAGGTACGCAAGTACCGCACTACATTATTGGCGTGAAGCCGAAACAGGTTAAGCTTAAGGCCAAATAAGCGAGTCGCGAGACAAACATGTTCAGTGATGATACTCGATATACATTTGAATTTATGTATATCTGAAATATTTTATCTTGTCAGAAACTTTATATAATAAATTTTTTTAATTAGTTGACAATTCATAACAGAAATATGAACACAATAATACTACACCCTATTGGTGGGAACCAGTCCGATAATTTAATTTCGTTCTCGAGGACCCCACAACAAATATCTGAATTTAAGATTCAATTATTATTTATAATAAAACCAATTGAGAAAAGGAAATCGCTTCTGTGTTTCAATATACCAGGTCTGACTGAGGCTAATCGGCTTATTAAAAGCTTCCTAATTGATTTCCAGCTCCACAATGCAGAAGCGAATATTCCGCTATTAATCTGAGCTTTTAGCTTTCATAAAGTGATTAGATCGAAATTATTTTCTGCCGAGCTCGGGAACATTTCAGAATAAGATTAATTTTAAAATTTCTAAGTTAATGGAAGCATCCGAAGCACATTAATTGAATGTTGTACTAGCAAATTTATGATAAGGTCCGCTGCTGGAAAAGTTTTATTTTGTCTATTTGTAAACTCTGTAATTTTTATAATCGGTCTCTTTTAATTTTTTTTACCGTTTTCGTTTGGTGCTTTGGATATACGGTATAAAATGTTTGTAAAAAAGCTAATTAAGTATGCTTAATTTTCTTGCGCCAGCCTATCGTGTTGAAAGCTAGACCACTGGAAAAACTAATCATTGGCCACTTGATATTTAATATCGGTTTTAATTATGGCCGGTTTAATGTTCGATTATTAATTGGACGGCAGGCTAATACCTGCCCTCGTGTTAAAAGCCGTACTCGAGTTGAAGAACAGTGGGTTAGGCACAGATTTTCCTCTCGCCAAGGTTGGCACCCGGCTTCGGCAGGCCTCTTACTAGCTTTCCGCCCAATAAACAAGCATGAAATGTCTCGTGTGTTGGGCTGTGAGCACAGGGTTGTTCTAAGGACATTCCCTTTTAAAATTACCCTGTCCCACTGCTGGATTCATTCAGCCCAGTAACATATCTCTACCCATTACAGATTTATTTTTACAGGCGCAAATTCAATTTTTAAAAAGATTATGATATAAGCTTATTAATACTACTTACTAACTGATTAAGTAATTACCGATAAAACATTTTTCACACAATTTGTGACTTAAAATTCTAGTCCTTAATGTTAATTTCATTAATAAACCTACGTAATTAACACTAATTGTATTTGATTAATATTTTTTGTGAATACTGCACATTCTTCCAACCCAAACTATTTTGATTATGATGCGTGTGTGTATGTGTATATATATCCTTTATGTGTATAGGACATATATATCCTGTACCACGTTTTTACTTTCGTCTGCTTGCTTGTGCATTTTATCCTCCTTAATCGCACTAATAAAACGTGAGTAAAATAATGAACATATTTTCCTCCTGGAGAGCAGCGTTTGTTACATACAAGTAGAAATTAAATAATATATGTATTTGAAATGCGAAAATATTTATATAAAAAAGAGTAAATGAGTAAAAAGAGGTGAAATTTTATTATACCCCCATATTGTTTCAATGTCATGCAAATGCGTTCTAATTTGTTAAATCCATTTGATACCTTTCCTTGTAATTTTAACTATTTCTTCTAAAATTCTAGTTTTTTAACCACGAACTACTCTGAACGATTTAAACGAAATTAAACCACATTTCATTTATATTACTCAGTTTTTTGCGACTTGACGAGGTTGCTCTCGGTGTTAAAAGGGACCGCTCCGTTTTTTTCATTATTCCCCAGATAGGAGGTTTTTTCTCAGTCAGCTAACACACACCTTATCGCTGCCTAACGCATTTCCCTTTATTAACACACCCACTTGCACATATATTGTAGAAACAATTGTAGGTAAAATAGGATAACTGAAAGAAGGCTGAAATATATTTTTTCAAGGAATTCATGGAAATATACCTAATTTTTTTCTTAGGCCTTCTCATGGAAATAAAGCATTCCCTTTGATCAGTGACAAAACATATTGAATTTTTCTTGAGAAATAAAAATAGAAAGTAAAGACACCTTTGAAAATTTACCGGAAAATTTAGGGGTTGTTTAAATACTCCCCATCATGGCCGAACTTGATTACGTCCTTTATCTTGGACCTGTCTGATTTTTCTTCCTTTTTGCCCGACATAAATTCCCTTGCGTGTAGCACTCGCTATTTTCTATACGCTGCATAGTTTTTAAGTTTATATTTTTCTGGTCTAGTCATGTGGGACAACGTACATAAGACATAATATTCACGGGCTCCTTGCACTCATTTGATATTTTTCTTCCTGGTTGTCCGATCGACTATTTTACGAAATGAAAAAAACCGAAACTGTTATTGCGTTTGAAAAACTAACCCTTACCTATTGAAATATATATTAATGATTAAGGCAAATGGCACCAAGGTATTGTGGAATCTGGGGTAATTTATAGAAAATCATTTTCATTTCGTTTCATATATATAATTAGATTATTTGTATCATTATATTAATATTCAGGGCTCACAGTGCCCAAATTTTACGTATAATTCCTCAATTAATGTTGTTCCTTCATTATCATTAGATGTTTCCAAGGCTGTTCATAAATATTCTTCTCTTGCATTTGCCATTTCTCTGAGTAATGTTTTGTTATTATAACGAAATTTATAATAACATTTCATGTCGGCGCTGAACCGCCCCGTTGAGTACAAAGAACACTAAACTGGGAGGTTTAAATGTCTGTTTTACAAATCGTCGCTTGTCATGATTTTTCGTGTACCAGTTGACTGGTGTCGCTGTAGGCATTATAAATATCTGTTCGAGCACAATAAAGAGTTCGGATGGCCGCAAGGAACCTTTCGGTTTATTGGACACCGTCACGCCATTCGAATCCCCTTTCAGACTCAAATACGCGGCGCTATATATCTAAAAATTACATCTACAGTATCTAACAATACTACAGAACAATTGTTTCGCAACCTGAAACATTTTATTACAGTTGGAACATTCGATTCCAAAGAACCTATTTTTGATATTTGACCTAGACTTTTACTGGTATCATTTGTGGTATAAATTGATTCCAGGCAGTTTTCTGCTCTTTGGCATCATGATTAGAAACAATAATCTAGTAAAACCTCGTCGCATATACGGTGAGGCTCTTCAAATTTCAATTAAAATAATTAATAATAATATGTCAAAACAAGACAAACTCCACAGTAAAAGTGAACACAGAATGTCCCACAATCTTGATGTATATTGTTTCCACCCATTTTGTTGTCCTTTCAGCGTTTGTTTGAATATTTCATGAATTAATGATTCGCGAAATTAATAAAATATTATTCGAATGGAAATATTTCCCGGACAACTCCGAACAGTCCGATTAAAACTGAATTTGTTTGGCACGGTATTATTTCCCTTCCCCTTTCCCCCCTCCCTCCCGGACGTTATTATGGTTATGGCTAGAGTTGGATGAATTATGGACAAATATCGGGGCCGTGAATCCTGGGGCCGGTTGAATAATGGAGGACGTCCGGTTCCGATATTATTTAAGACTCAGTTTTAAAGGTGCCGGTAAATCATTACTCTTCCACTTCAAATTCCCCATCTAATTTACCATTTATCAGGTTTTTGTCCTGTCTCTACGGACCATTTCTTTAATATCCCAATTAGAACTTTACTATTCAATTGATATTATTTAATTTCATTGAATGAATAATTTTAAAATGTATTTTACTCAATAGTCCTTATTTGTTCCAAACCTAGTAATATGTAGGGCCTTTTTGTTATAATAGGCGGGATTTGGTCAACTTATTATCCATATTTTATGTTAATATACCCACATAATCGTCCAGAAATCATAGAATTGTGGTTTTCAACTGAAAAAATTGCTTAATATAACTACATTCTTGCGGGTTTCTATCTCCACTCGCTGATTTAGTGTTTCTTACACTGTTCATATTTCCTGCAGATCAAACCTATTCATTTATTTATTTATACACATTTTTCGTATGAATCACAGTTGTGCAATACTGAATTGAGATAGACATACTTGATATTTTCGCATCACGTTTCGGTACTTGAGCGTAAGGCCTGCAGAGTGGGGCAACATCTGGGCTGGAACTTGTTACTGGCCACCGTTTTCCACACGTCCCGCTCTTCACAAGAGTCGCCTCCCGCGCGGCACTGTCCCGCGGGAATCGTGTATCCCGGAATTTTATGCATCGGAAACACGTGCGCACCGGGAGCACACGGCTTTTTTTCAAACTTCCCCGCGGGGAAAAGCGAACGGACTGGGCCGTAAAGGGACCGCTTCTTCTCTTTCCCTTATGATCATTCGCAGGAGGGCCGAAGTAAATATCGCCATCTGTACCAGATTCCGTGCAGCGTTCGAAGTCCGTAAAAGAAGAACCCGCGAATATTCCGTTGCCAGGATTCCGAGTCTGAGCTTATATTTTCACCAAGTGCTGTTGTGACTTATTTCTATAATTTAGCGGTTTGTGACTTAAATACACTGTAATAACAGTCAGTGTTCTATCTAATAAAAAATATTCCTGTTGCAGGTGTTTCACGGGTATCAGGTTCAATGGAATAGGAAGTGAATTCCTAAACGCCAAGCAAGTAAGTACACAATGATTATTCTAGTTACATTGTTGCAATTGAGAATTATTAAGAATTAACTCGAATAATTAAGTAAATCAGCATGCTGATATGAACATTTTGTAAAATTCGAAAGTAGTTGAGGAATAATTTCGCTTAGTCAATTTAATTGATTCGTATTGCTTATTATAACAAATACCATGTGTACTCGTGTCTGTGTGTGTGTGTGTGTGTGTATGTGAGTATCGTAAATGATATGAATAGCATGTATCTGTTATCATTATCACTGATTTGTTGTTACAATTTATCTGAATGCTGATACAATAATTCCCCCAGTTCGTATAACGTATAGAATTTTTCATCGTTTCGAATTAGGAGCAAAATAATTGAAGCGACGTGAACCCTTTTCACGAACGTCCGATTATACGGCGGGCTCTTTGAAAAGACATCCCTTTATATGGAGTTGATGGTCACTCGGGTAGTTTGGCTCTGGTCGTCTCTCCAAGGACGGCGACAATGTCGACCAGACGGGTGGGTCTTTCATACCCCCGATTTACGAGCATAAGCGTGACCGCTAGATTTCACGGCGTCAACCGCGGTACCCGCCGCCCGGAGTATTGTCCACGAAATCCGGCCTTGTTAGTCTTATATAAGGCCGCCTTTTCATTAAAGTTTTCATTTTTTTTTATTACCATTATTATGCTAAAGCATCTTTAGAGTACTTAGTAGGAACCTAATTGTGGTATCTTCCTTCTCGTCATCGTCAGTACGTTCACTCGGGATTTATTAAGAAATAATAAATATGCGGTAACGGCATAAAGTGTTATGTGGTGGGTCTGTATAATGATTAACGGCATTATCAAAGATACGGTTGTGTCGCCGCTCGAGTTTTTGGCCCGTTCGTGAACCGGTTTCGGAATCGTCAGCACCTAAATTGGCCTATAATACCGCCTTCGATAATAATGTAGTATCGCTTGCCAAACAGGTAAAATACCCGTGTTTCCATTCCCTGTAGATTGGGCCTTCAGGCGTTCCCTATTAAATTCAGTGACTCAATACATCGGCGTATGCCGCAGAAGTATCGTTAGTATTGCCTGACATAATACACTCAGAAAAACCCCCAGTTCAAAAAGGTAAATCGGGATTTTGCTCTAATTAAATTGATAAACGGATTGAATCAGATGTCAGCAGGACGTGCCACATAGTAAGACGTTGTCGAAGGAAACCGTTTCCTTACGAGAAGGCTTAAATATCTCAAATTCGACTACAAAATGTAAGGTTGTGCAAAATAAAAATAGAGAAATTGTAGATTTCAGTGAGTTTGCTATCATTCTGTGCATTGTTAATTTTTAATATAATTTGCGCTCAGTTTTATGAGCTTATATAATGGTTAACAAAAATGCTGAATGCTGGTTTAATTTTCGTATGAGAAAAGAAATTTAGATGTTCTGGCATATTTTGGAGGAACTGAGTAGCGCTACTATCTCAGAGGTGGCCCCCTCTCTCTCCTCTCGTTCTTATAAAAGCCGCCTTTTCATTAGAGCCGGCTTTATGCCTCTCGTTCTCCTTTTTTTCCCCTCTCTTATCTCTTTTTCTATTGTTGTAGACGGAATAATTAGGGCGAGCATCAATGTCAGTTTGAAGTGTTCCACCATATATTACTTCTTTTCAATTTTATGGTACTTCATAAAGGTATTACTTTATACAGTATATGTGAGGGGGGGGGTCAAAAGATTATTTAAGTTTCATATAGCAATGAAACGACGAAGAATAAATGAGCCACAATGACTTGCTCACCGTTCAGATCTAACGGAACTTAAATGTATATTGGAGAGTATTACGAGTCCAATTTAATTTTTAATAAACGTTCATATTTTGAAGTAAAGCCACGATCGAAAGGCCACTTGTGGAAAATGATGTCCCGCGTTTCCAATTAGAGTCAAGAGCACACAGTCTTCAGAAAGCCTAAGATGTATAATTGTAAATGTTGGAAATAAACATGTTCGGTAAGCAAAGACATACAGAAACCAATGTTTCACTCGTTATTATATATTTTTACCTATTGAATAAGTATAGCAACGTCGGCATACATTTCGATTAAAATTTATTAAGGATCCATCGTTATTTCTACAAATTTACACTGAACTGACCTTAAATATGGAACAAAGATGTTGAATGGCCGGGAGAATATTAAGAACTGGTCGACCACTCGCTAATATTCCCGTTTTCCCTACTCCTGCAATAAAAGTTGACTTTTCATCAGCGCCAGCTTTATGGGTTATTGTACTTTTATCGGTTCCCCCCTTTTTTTTTTATTATTACGGCCTGAATACTTAGGGCGCAAGCTTAATGACGGTAGATATTAGGTGCTTCCTCGACAGCGGAACTCACTTGATTAAATACTCCAGTATTTAATTGAATAATTGATTGGATGATAGAATTTTATTCTTGCAAATAAATGGTGATTGAAGACACTAAGTCTAATAACTTTTGTGGTTTAGAAAGGGGTTATATTTCCGTATGTAAACTTTTATTTATAGACATTTCTTACACATTCTTCTCTGCAGTATCGGAGCATCTTGTGTCGAATACAACATATGATTACAGCATACATAAACTGCCTGCTGCTAACTCACAATTGTGAGTCATATCCTCTTCGATACTGTTATTCAGAGCATATATCATGTATAGTAGCTTATTTATTGTAAAGTGCATGATGAAATAATAACGTTTGTCGCAATATAGACAGGCAATAAACTCAATAACTTCGTTCTGGTATTCGCTGTGCATAAATATCTCTATTGGTATTATGACAAATAGGATCAACAGCATGATGTTGTTATTTTAATAGTCATATATCTCGTGCTGAAGCTTAGTCACGAAACTCCATTTCTGTTGGTGGTGTACTGGAATATATTTTAGAAAATCATCCCGGCTTATTCTAGGCTTATAATTATAATCAGCTGTTGTAAAAAACTGTTTGCTATGTCGAGTATCATTCTTCATTGTGTTGAATAAACTACCGAATAAAACTTTGCGACAATAATCCAACTCAGAGATTTGTTTAGGGCCCTGAGAAAAAAAAGGGACAATTAATTCCCAGACAATGCTTTAGCTCACTTTTACAAAGCAAATAGAGCGCAATTAGAGGGACAATGGGAGGGCGTAGGTTTTTAGAGCCGGTGTAAGGCGGAGCCGGGGCTTTCTATTCGCATATGCTGGGTTTCCGCCTCCGCTAGGAATTAGCGCTTTAAACTAGCCGGGGCTAGGCTTTCATAAAATTGAGTTTCTTTTTCTATCGCTTTTTGCGAACTCATAATAACGCGAAAGAAAAATACGGAAAGCGAAATATCCTTTAATTTGGCGGAAATCCGGAAGGACGACTTCGTTTTAATAGCGGAGATGGAATTCCAACTTCGTCTTGAACTTATTTTGTTTCGTTTCCCCGCAATCGCCAATTATATAATGAGGTGAATAGTGCTTCATAAACTGTTTAATACCGACTGTGTTTTAATAACTGTAAAAATATCTTAGTAACTCGAGTGTATTAGGCAATAATATAAATCAGGAATTTTACAGAACAATGTTGATAGGAACTCCAACTTTAATAAAGGAATTTAATTTAATTTTCCCCGAAATTATAAATTTCAGGAATTCATTTATTCTCAATTGGTTTTTCTCAGAAAATTTGTATTCATTGATGACTTTTTACATTATTTCGAAAATAACGCCGAACATATCGGAATATATATAATATTGGCGGACGTGGTGTAATATCCTAATTCGAATATGTACTATATTAGTACCGTCGCTGAAGCGGATTTTTTTTCATGGGTGTCATGTTTGGTGGGGAGACGTCGCGTGTCACCCGGCTTCCATTTACCCCCTCCGGCGTCAAATACCGGTATTGAATACCGCCGCGACAAGAAAATTAAAAGGTCGCGACCGTGACAAACATTTTCCAGACGATGTCGCGTGTTTCTGACACCGCGGGATTTTCCACCGCCCGGCTGAAAAAATAAATCTAGGTCAGTTGCTTAAAAATTCAAAAAATCGTTACGACAGTTCAAATTGGGGTAGGCACCGCCCTGCGCAATAGTTCTCTTTTTGAATTGTATTATTAAAAATATGAGTGTCTGCAGTTTAATTCCGCTTATAGTTAAAGCTCCTGATTGTATGAAAGTTACCAAGTGCTAATAATATTTAACTTATAACTGAGTTTCCAAGATAAAAAGCCATACTATATAGGTCGGAAAACTCAGTGTGAAGGAAAACTTCGCCTGAGACGACTTGATCTCTCGGTTTTCAATTGGCGCTAGCCCATTGAACTGCTCTTATAAGTTCGTAAAGAGGGATCCGTTAGTTTAAGAGGCTAAAAAGACAATTGAAATGCCTCATTATTGTGGAAACGTGTTTCTTCGACTAATAATTTCCCCAGGACTGTACAGAAGCGCTGTAAATTGGCATTTATTGTAAGCTTTATTGGGGCCTTTAAACTTCCATTCTAATTAACTTCTCTTTTGAAGATTTGCTGTACAAAAAGGGAAAAACTCGGCCAGAAATTAATTCAAAGTGAAAAGCGTTCCGGTTATTAACTCTGCTCACCCAACTTATAAAGGCGATTTTTTTCAGTTTTTCTATTTCAATAAAGAAACCCAATCGTCCCTGCCGCCCACTTTTCCCATTTGTTGGAGTACACTTTTCAGTGGGATAAGTACCGAAGATACGGAATAAGTATGCTTTTCTGAAATGTACTTCTAATGAACTCCGAACTCTTTATCCAGGAAATATAGTGGGACAATCGACCGCCTTACCCCCAAAACCAAATTCCTGAGAAAATGGATAATCATATAGTTTTTAAAAACGATAATATTCTAAAAATTTAGTACCCCGATTTAAGGAAAAATTAGCAGCGATTGATTATATGTTTTTCAACATTTGTGCCAAAAGATAGAAGCCACAAGTGTATTTTCAGTAGGTCGGTTTTTTTAGAGAGCTTTGAAAAATCTGGTGTATATTGTATGACATGAAACGACTAGATTATATATAACTGGATACGGACAATGTGTCCTAAATCATCGCCAACAATTTACTGTCGCTAACAACGAGTATTGAGACCAAAACTGTTACACTCTGTCAACCAAATGAGTGAGCAAAAAAAGCCATGAACCTTGCACAATTCCCTCCGCTGAAAGGTGAGGAATATCTGGTCCATAGGGAGGGAGGGAGGGAGGGAGGATTTAGAGACTGTGGTTTTACTGTGGGCGTTACCGACCTTCCCATCGGGGTCAAGGCCCACACACATGCTCCACAAAAGGAGCACCGAGCTCCCTTTCAGAGCTCACATATCCATCGCTCCTGCTCATCGCTCTTTTTGCTCATTAACATCCCGAAACGGAATGTAAAAAAAGACTGGTAGGACCCGCAGCCGCGAGTCGGCACATCATTCAGTAGTTTATATTCGTATTTCCGAACCGAAGTTTATAATACGATAGACAGTCCGAAAGGGTTTTCAATACAGAAAAAAACTGATGAAACAATTTGGTTTTATATTAACTTGATAATACCGTTACTTTTTTATGTTGGGTATTCAACGATTCTGAATAATGGTGCATTCTGCTTGAAACTTGCGCGAAAGTGATTACCGTTTCATTGTTTCCAAACCGATAAGTCATTAATTATTTATACACTGTTTGTCACTAAACATTCGGTTAAGTGAAATTGTGTGTTTAATGCAACCCTCTGAGACCTCAAAACAATTACGAGGGTAGAAAAAAACAACCCCTTGAACGAAACGGTAAATCTGAATGGGCCCCGGGGTGAATAAAACCCCGCACTAAATATTCTTCAAGTCCATTCATCTGCCCTCATCTTCTTCCTCTTTGTATTTTCCTGCGACCTGCCATCCACAGGTTGGGCCGCTGGCCCTTTTATCGGTTAATAAAACACCTCGCCATCCCAACTAACTTTATTAAGTCCTTTTTCCCTGGCGGTCTTTAAATGGTTGGCCCAAAGAGATTTTTCAGTTCAATATTTTACTGTGCAATATATTAATTGTTTTTATATTCGTGGCAATAATTTACTGTTTTATATTTTTTTTAGAAAATATTTGTTTAACACCAACCAGCTCGTTTTGTTTACTCAGGGAGTTTTAAAATGTCCTTCACAGCAGCACTTAATACGGATGTTTATACTCCCGGTTTGGGTAGTGATGTCATTGGACATATTTCTTTTTTCGAACTCGATTATTGTCCCCGATTGTTTTTTGCCACCCCATTCATAAGTCATACATGTTTGTACGTGGATGACGCGTTTCAATTAAGCTGTATCACACTGTTAATGGAGTTCCATCTGACAAGATACTAAATCGGACGTAAACTTTATACGAGCGTCAAATGAAAGAAACAACACACTTTTTTGTGTTCCTCAACATCATAAGGAATTTTAGAAAATCATTATATTACACATTGGTCACTAATTATCCGTCAAAAGTGTTCCAAGTCTAAACCCTTGTTAAGGAGACACAGATGAGTTGTTAACAATGCTAATAATTCCAGTCTTCAATAGACTTTCGTCAGAAGTGACGCTATTGCATCATTCAATGTACGAAGATGAAATAATGACGGTGGCGTCTGCGTTTTTGTTTTCTTTTATTCATTTTTTGTATACAGTCGGGTACTAGTAGTAGATATTGGCTTATCGAGGATAGAAACAATTGAGCAATGATGTGCACTCTAAAATTCATTGAGTAAATCCTAGGGCCACTATCCGTGTAAACTAAGGGGAAGATATTGACGGGGAAGGGACATAACAAGTGAATTAGGGCGTGGTGAAGGATAGAATGGAACTTTAGGAATGGGCGTGGGATTGCTTCTTTAACGGTTGGGGTCTTTATCCGCGAGGTGGTTGGAAATAAACCGAGCGTATTTTTTTAGAATGGTACGAAGGGCGTTTCTTTAACATATTCGGGTACACACCAATTAAGAAAACAGTTGAAAAACATAATAATCAGATATAAAACAATACTGAAATCGAAGCTGCAAATTCATCCATTACTGAAACTGATGAAATTTATCGATTGCCGGATATTATTCGTTACATTTCGGTCTATTGCCTTGATAATTTTCGAAAAAGGTGTACATCGTAAAGATTAACCGGTTCATGGTATATTTTATTGGCATTTGCTATTGTTTCGCGCCATTCTTAATTTTGCGCGACTTCCGGCATCTGCCGCGGGCAGGTGGTGAATGCGTTGTATAAAACAGCTCGGCCGGTCGGTGGTTGAACTGGGGCATAAATAATTGAGAGAATCGAGTAGAGTGGCGAAGCGATAATTGAGGGGTTGTTGAACAATACTGTTGCCCATGAACAATGGGGCGGTCAAGGAGAAGAGAGGAACGGAAGCCGAGGCTCCGGACTCCCCCGGACCCATTGTCGCACAACTTGGATTTAGGCGCTAATGAACGCCAACGGCCATCTGCCAAATACTAATCAACTGCACAGCGCCCATTTGAATGGCCCCGCGGCTTGCGGTTTGAAAAAAAACTGTTAAAAAACTGTCGTATTGTTGACAGAATCGTAAATTAAAGCCCTTCAGGCTGGCCTTACAGCCTGACAGCGGTCAGACAATTCCCACCGTCGTCAATACGCGAACGCCACCGCGAGGCACTTCTTGATTGGGGTGCTTCGCTTGGAAACGAGGGAAAGTGTCCCTGATGAAGATTCCGTAAGAATTACCACACAATGAAGATTAATAAATTAGTTCAGAAGTAAAGCTCAAAGAACCAGTCGCCAGGCAATATTGAGAGTAAAACATTCACTCATGCCAACCAGAAAAGAGAATGAACTGATGAAAAAACATAATAACAATAGTCCATAAAAATTAAGCAGTTTATGGTATTTTTACGACTAGCAATAATTTTTTGTGTTTCCTCGTTTTTAGGTTCCTGATACCGGTTTCGGCTACTAATGAATTATACTGTCCTTACATTGCAATAATTTACGATTTTCCCCGGATTCTTAATTTTTTAACGCCTGATTATTTTTATTACCTTTACCAAACCAAGTAAACACAGGTGACCACTGAAAAATCAATTATGTAAGTGGTTTTAATACAGCGTGAAAAATATTTCAGTTTCTCGCCATACTTAATGGAATTTCGATACTAGTCTATTTGTCGATTAAGTTTCCAGTCAGCGCCTACACTATATTGTTAATTAGCACTTCACTCTGTTACTAATGGAGTGCACATGACGATGGCGACAAGCCAAACCCGATCGAACTTATTCAAATTTCAAGTAAGAGGTGTTAGCATTTATTTGCATACGTCGCAGCTCTATGGTGGTCGTGACCCAGTTCTACAAACATTAGGCCCCTCTCCACTTTAATATTCATCTATAGTTTTTGCCTTAGATTTGTACACAAAAAATGTTTACGGTCTTTAAAATACATTGCAGTATACAGGTGTTCTAAAGAAAAATGTAGCATTCAATGCCTTATAATTCTATTCTTGGATAATTTAATATTAAAAGATGCAGAGGCGAATCTGATAGAGACGTCCCGTACACGAAGGAAGTAGCGGATTTACCTGCTTTAATGAGATAATAGGGTTTATCGAGCCGGGGCGTACTTGTTGCATTCTACTGTTACTTTGTATAGATATAACATTTAGATAAGGGTTAAGTTTGTAGCGAAATTATTAGGGAAGAAGACTCGCGAGATAAATTATTCAACTACTTCCATTTCGTTTATCATAATTTCAGATGAATTTCCCAACAGCACAGTGAATAATAATGGAGCCTGCAATTTATTTAATTCGTTGAAAACATCGATAGAGATGTGGAATAAGAGAGGCTGGGGCCGCGTGATATATTGGACTTGAAGGGACGTGAATTTGGCACAAGGCGTGAGTCAGATAGCGCGACCTCAGCGCAGTCCAGGCACGCCCCTCTGTGGGGCACTTTCACTCATTATCCAGTCATCATTCAATTTTAAATTAAATTTACTGTTTCCTCTTCAAAATAAATTTTTTTAGTATAGAAATTATTGTTTCTCGATACTCGAACGTAAAATGCCGATATTTTGTTGCCAATTATGATTGTTCCAACCGAACTGTCAACCACAAAGCTTATGTAAAGTAATAAAGTACTGTAATTTCAAATCCGCACAAGGACAGTTTAGCTGCTGTCTTGACTTATTTTCTGATATACTTACATAAAGCTACGATTACTGAAACAAGTAATTAACGCGACTGTAAATAACGCAGGCAAGTGAACAGGAAAGTGAATGTAGAAGGACCCAAGCGTGTTAGGTCTGCACTTGAGGTGTATCCACAGTGTATACGGAGATGTATAACATCAAGTGCGGAGTCGTGTGTACCCACATAATTCATACACCCATTTCCTTCTACTTCAAGACACTTTTTTACTCACTGGGGCGCATCTCATACCTCGCGGGAGTTTCCACTTATTAAAATTAATGAAATATCGTAAGAGTTTTCTGCATGAATTTATTGATGAATTCAAACTCATTAAGTCACAATTGTCCATTAAGCCTGTGGAACGATTCGATGAAAAGTGATCTCATATAGCATGGTCTTGTATCATCTCGCATTAGGTTCAACTTTCAGCCGAATAGCGGCTTAATCGTACTCGGTTAATTTAGAAAGAGACAGCATATTCAGTATTGTATTATCTATATTTTTCGGTTAAATAAAATTATCTAATATTATTTCTAAAAACATACGCCTCGTTTTATATAATTGACAGATTCTTCTATATCTGTCCGTAAGACAGTCAAAAGGGTTATAAGGACATTTCTCTGGAAGTAGATCGCATGTCGTATTTGCTATTCTGATGTTGAAATAGGTTTTCTTCTGGGCGTGTACGGTCTGAATACGACGGTCCGACCTTAAATGGGATTGTCACCGGGCGGCTAAAAAGTGAAAATCCCTGGAAAGTGCGTTAACCCAGAGGCCGATTGAAGTGCAGACCGCCCCGGGTCAAGGTTTTCCACCTTCCATTCGACTTGAGCACACCGACAGTGTACCCTTTTCCTACGTCGGCTTTCCTAAACGGGTGTGGCCATTCCGTGGCCCCCCCATGTCCGCTCGCAGTCGGTCTTCCACTCCATTTGTTGCTAAACATTATAATTACTCGCGCGTATCCACTTATAACCACCGGTTTGACCGGGCCTGCTGAATGATGCAAATAAATTCCTTGTAAACAGGACGTTTATTGGTTTAAATAAATGTTTCACTTACGTAATGCACTCGTTATGCACATACTTTATCTTAACAAATGGCGGCATGTCGATCATACTTTTCTTTCTCGAGTTCCAGGTGAAACCGGTTTATTTATACATCATTAATAGAAGCTTAACTTTTTACTGTTGTGAAATTAAAGTACAATCAACAGATCAACAGATCGCGATAATAATCCAAACCAGGTTCCCTCTTAACTTATAAAAATAGTATTGCTAAGATATTATTAATAATTTACAGACGAAATTATGAACGTCAAGAACAAATTGTACGCTTCTTCCTAAAACTTTAATTAAACACCTTAAACCATCTTAAACACCTCTTTAAATTTATTGTTCCATACCAAACGTTCTTATTCACTCTCGCTCTTAATTTACTATAAGACTCTGACAAAAAAGGAACATAGAAGTAATCTAGAAAAGTCCACAAAAGATTCTATAACTAGATCCATTGAAGAGTACGACTGGAAATAAAAAGCGATTTTGTCCCTTTCAACCGAAGTTTTGGCCTTCGTCCAGAAACCTGGGGCCTAAATGGGTGGCATTGGCATCGGCTAGAAGAAACACTTCCCCTGTCCCCATGTGTATCATAGCTTATGAAGCGGTTGCGAAACTTTTAAATCAGAATTCTCGTTGGTCTTTTCGATTTCTGTTATAGTTTTCGGAATGAGATCTTAACCCCACGAAATAATATTTCAGAATTTGCAGAATTTTTACATACCGTGTAACATGAAATCGTTTCGAAAATTGTAATGTAATATTATTCTCTTCAATACAAAATACACGCTCTTACAGACGCACGACTGCGTTATCGGCATTCTTTTCAAGCGAAATCGTTTTATAAACTCGATTAAATCAATGTTAAATAGCTTTTGTTGACACCTCAACCTCGTTGTTTTCAAAGAAACCAAGATTGCACAAGATAGTTAACCGTTGTTGTGCAAGAGAAGAACCGGTTCGCGAAATGAACACCCTATCAAACGTTTGGAATTCCTCGGTGTTATAAACCAGATAACATTAGCGTTATAAAACGCCTCGATGTGAGTCACTATCAGGACAATGGCTTCCATTTACAGAACCAACTCACGTGTCGTGAATACGGATACGGACGATAATGCTTCCCGGAGTCGGTATGTAATGTAAGCGTTCATCTTTCATATTTCCCGAAAGGAAATTCTGTGTAAGGTCAATTTTAAACAAGATAACAAAGTGATAAGTTCGATTCTTCTAAAAAGGATACGACGCGTGAAACACAAAACAGATGTTGATGCGGCCCGTGTTGAAATAAATACCTTATTTATCGCAGTAGTCAAACACCTGCACCTGTTGCACCTTATTGAACAATTTCGTGTTCCAGTTTGCACCCAGTGAAAGAAACCGGGAAACGTCATTTAAATGAACGATGTCATTTAAAACTATGCTATGGATATACTGGGTATAGATGCGGGGGTGATGCCATGCATAGTTTAATTGCGTCGAAATATTTCACTTAAGGGATAATTTAGGCGGGCGATAAATGGGCTCTGACAGTGGTCTAAGGAGATGCGAACTGACCGGAGTCTGACGTCAGTCGGTTGGTAAACATCCTTTGAACTGTCACGAGCGTTTCTAAAGAAATATGATTGGAAGCGCTGCAACTGGCCTCCTGAGCGATTTGTCCAAACAATTAGTGCTTCCGTCGCTGGGGATTACTACTCCGGGTGCCAGCGTGAAAACCCGAACCTATTGGGCAACATCTCCTTCTCTAAAATAGGATCGATGAAATACCTCTGGGCTCCGTTGGGCAACCTGAGCGTGACTAGGAAAACTTTTGGGATAGGGCGATGATGACGAATCTCGGGACAGAAGATAATTTGCGGTTATATTTTATTGGGGAATAATTCGATTTCGGCCATTAAAACTGTCCTCGAGTCAAGTTTAAATGTTAATAACTTCCCTAGAAAAAAATTAACCGCGTCAAATCAATTATTAAAAATTTCGTAAACGCCGGCTTATAGTAATTAAAAGTGGTGGTTCTTATAGCACAATAGAAGGCGCCGTTTACACAATTCGTGTATAATTATAAATTTGTATTATGCAATTTCATACGCAAGATATTAGATACTTGATGATCTCACATTCTATTGCAATTGAGTGTCTTTATATTTATAAAAATTATACGTTGTCACTTAATTTTAGATTTTCTGATCTCACAACGCCTTCTCAGGTGTAACTGGATATAAATTATTTCTGAGATTGACCGAGGTGGATTCAAGTTCAAATCTTTTAAGTCGGAAACAGCCTGTATTTTATTCAGTTATGAGGCCTAACCTGGGCCCATTTAAATGTAGTCGGGACGCCTTTAAGAAACCGGTCGGACAGACTAATAAAACTGCACGGCGGGGGGGGACCGCGATTCCGTTAGGTAGCACGAGAGGTTCAAGAACGTTCTCCTCAATTAGAACCATTCTCTTCTCTCAGTTGCTGTCCCTTTTTTCCTTTTCTAATTTCCCGTTTCTCCGAACCATCACCCGGGCAAAGGACGACCGCCTCCGCTGACTCAACGAGGGGGAGTGTTCCTGTTTTTCACTCGAGTGAAAATCCACCCGGATATTCCTTCATTTTCTGCATTTGTGACGCATCTTTTCTGTATAAAACTCTAATACAAATTAGATTCTGTTTTTTGTCACTCCTTGCTTATATAGAGAGGATCATTTTACTGTCCTTATTAGTGTTTAAATAAGCGACAGTGGAGTGATTGTATTACAGATATAACAAACGCATCTTAAAGATCACTGCTTGTGTTTTGGCCCATTGGTTTCGGTGTAACTAAAGAAACAAATAAAGTTCATATTAAGACCTTAATTTTTGAGTCCTGAGTTAAAATTTTGGATTATGAACCACCCTAGGAAATTATTCCTTTTGGGTATGCCGCAACTGACCCTAGACAAGAGGAGGCGCGTGGGGCGGGGACGGCCTTCCCTGTTATGTGGGCCCCCGGTAATTTTTATTTTCTTTCTTCTCTTCCAGATTATATTTTTTTTTTACTCCTCGGGGTTTTTTTCGGTCCCCAACCGGCCTAATTGCGGCGGTAGTTTTCCAGGAACTTTGTTAACTGAGGATAATTCGGCGCCCTCTCTGTGACTACCTGCCCCGAGGGGCACTATCGGATAGCAAGTAGGGTATACTCCGATGCCATAATAAACATTTGAGGGATGTTCTGCTCGTCATATTTAAAGTTATGTCTCCACTATTGAAGCCTGGTTTTTATTTCAGTACAGAACCCGTGTCAGTTCGTCACATTCGTGTTAACACCGAATCTTATGCGTCTTACCTTGAGACACTGAAATAACAAAAAATAAATTTTTCATTAATAGTATAGTCATCAAAAACGTACAATAAGAATAATTTATTAAAGGGTCGTTTTGTTTAAAATTACGTTTCTCGTTATTTTTTAATTATTGTGATGATTTTTAACTGCATTAGCGACTATTTTAAGTATTAATACCGGTATTTCTCCGTTTGTCTGATTATAATAATTGAGTTCATATAATATGGTGTACATACAGGGAGTATAATGTTGGCTGTACCTACAGTTTACACTGTGTCGGCTGGCAAACGAGCCAATCAATATCTTAAATTGATGTCACTTGTACAACTCTCAAACATGAAGCTCGGCTGATTAGTATTTACTGGTAGGATAACGCGCTCCGAATCGGTGCCTGGAATTAGTTCGGGACTCAATCAGACCGTTGATTACCAATTGGAGAAACGCTTAATTATAGCTCAATTAATTAAACCGTCGATTAAACTGATCCGTGAAGGAGGATACATATAGTTGAATCGCCTGCAAAGCAATAAGCGGTCGTTTGTTGGTTGATGAAATTAAATGACATTAAATGAAATTAATTCCTCATTTTTTATTTCAATCACTATAGCACATTATTAGCTTATATCACTTAGACTTACGTAAGATTGCTAACTGGGAGTTCATACGGTCCAAGTGTGCCAAAAGCCCATTGTCTAAATTTGAAATTAAGAAATAATAAATAGACGTTATGTTTCTAATGTTTCTAAAATTATGCCAAAGTTAGTTTTTAAATGTTCAAGGTCTTTCTGGAAATATGATTTTCCATACATACTGAGTATTTTCCCCTTTCAATACTAAGGCATTAAGGGATTAATGTCCCTGAGGGGTTTTCACCCCCTGTTTTCTGAGGGGGCTCAGAAAATGGCATCCGCACTCATAGTGTCTTCTTTAAGACGCTGGCAAAATCAGGATTAATGAGCTGAGCTTAGGGCACGCCATACAGAATACCAGAAGGTGCCATATTTCGCTCTGCTTTCGCGTGTCTTGGGACATTCGTTTGGTTTTGATAAATCTCTCTTGTAACGTGCAAAAGACCGATTTGGTTAAATAACGGCCGGGCGCGTGTCTCCGGACTATTCTGCATATAGTAAGAGAGAATTGTACATTCGGCATAGTTCTTGTCATCCATGGGGAAAAATGCCCCAGATTTATTCTCAGTTTAGTAACACCAGGCAAACCTTACAGGGTAACTACATTTTCATATAATACATGGTATATCTTATTGCATACGCTTCTACTATAAAGGAATAATTGGAAAAGCGGGGAGTGGGAGCTATGAATAGGCAGAGTGGTAATGTTTGCCTATGTGACTGAATCACTCAACCGTTCAAAAAATGGGCAAACAAATTTGCACAGGTGTTTACCCGGTATCGCCATTGTTTGCGGAGCCTTATGCAATGAAGGGTCGATGATGGTTTTAAGGCTTAGCTTTCCCCAATGGTTTACAATTGGTTGCCGGGGATTTAATTTATTGTAAAGTGACGATGGGAATGCGCTTATAAAACAGTCGATCATCTACACTAACAAAGAAATCCTGTCCAAACGTTTTCGGGCTGTGATTTTTAATTATTACTCTAATTAGATTAGACAGATGTTTGTCTCTAACCACTAAGCAATTTTCTCATTTATTATTTTCACTAGGAGGTACGGTTTAACTTTTGTCTATTGTATTTTCCTGCATGTTATTAATAGTGTATTTTTGTGTATATCTATTCAATATTTCAGTCAGTACAAAATTATTTGTTTTCCTATCTTTTTATATTTTAATAAAATTACTGTTTAGAGTTAACATATATTTTTGGGTACTCTCTTTTCACACCCTCTATACTGGAAACCAGTTGGTGTTTACACATTTGGAGATAGGTTGATAAACCCGGCGTGGGTCCTCTCTGTAACATGGCTGTAGGCAACGTGTGCAGGTTAGGCTGGGTGCGTGCGTCAGTGTGTGCGTGTGTCAGAACAATGGAGGGGAGCGAGTGAGCGTGAGAGCCGGGCGGCCGGTCCCCCGGTGGTGGTAGTGGTAGTGGTAGTGGTAGTGCGGTCGTCGAGGGCAGCCTGAACCGAGGCCAATCAGTGTGCGTCAGCGTTCAGTCGCGTGAACCCTGCCCGACCAGCCGCCGAAAAGTTCTACAAGAGTTGTTGTTGTGTTGGTTGTTCCAGTGAGGGAAGAGGAACCGCCGCCGCCGCCGCCCCCGCCGCCCCTGATAATAGTGACACAGCCCACGCCGCCCCAGATAATAGTGACACAGCCGGCCATGGCCGACCAGAGAAGACCGACGAGGAAAATAAGCTTCCTCGCCCGCACCAAAAAGGTAAGCCCGATCTTTTCTCTTACCAGTCATCACCATATTGTCTTCTGTCTTTTATATTTGAATAATTGATTGGAATGATGCAAGACTTGAGAGTTTAGTCACCGACCATTAAAAACGCGGATGACTCCCACACCTTCTTACGCTGCCGTTTCTTTTATTGGGCCCCGTCGGCACTAGCATTCCGTTAGTGGCACTCTTGCCAGTACCATCAACGGGGATGGCCAAAAACCGAAACCCGGCTTTTCGTTGTTGTACACTCGCAGATCTCCCCACAAAAATAATGAGCTCGATTATGTATAAGTGCTACTAAACAGAGCATGACAAACTGTTTATTTTCGAATATACAATTGGTGACTACAGAACCGCGAAGAAGGTTCTTGAAATTCCCCCAAAACCGCATGGTCGTGGGTTTTCCCAGTGAACCGGTGAGAAGGCCTAAAATTGTTTGTCCATTCCCTCTGCTATTTCATACTTTTATTTTCTAGAAAAGTCTGATACTGAACGCATGTTCATGGCACACTGTTCATGGATTTTTGAAAACAGAAAAATCAGAAATCTTCGGAATGTGTAATATTCGCTTTTTTAAGTTGAGCGTACGTTTTTTTCTTCAGCCAGGAATGGATTTATTTTCTTTACTAATAAATTATAATTGCTTCAGATAAATGATCGTTCCTCGTTGACACTATTTCTGAATTTAGCACAATGTTTACAGACGCTTTTCTGGGCCCTCCTTGTGATGAATGATGGGAAATTTTGTACCAGTCTAATCCATTAGAACTTAATTTCTACGCTTCCAGAAAATGTCTTCGCAGCGTTGGCGTTAGTGGCGATTTATATGCAGGAGAAACAAATTAACATCTTCTCGAAGCGGTGCTCTACCGCGTTCATGTGACGTGTCAACATTTCAAGGCTGGAAATTTAGAATGTCGCTTCGAGAAATAAATATTCCAAACCGCGAGAGAACGCCCCGATGCAATAATTTGGGACGAAAACACTGTTTACGCTCCGCGAATTTTAAACGTTCCCTCGGTTAGAAAGGGATAGTTTACGGTCACCAGGTTTATTTCTCCATTGGTTGTTGGCCGGCCACGTGACCCGAGCTTGCGCTCTGTAGTAATCTCAGCGCTCTCTCGGTCTGTTCAATTTGATTCTTCTGATACACAATTGATTGCAAAAAGTAAATCACGATAATGCCTTAATTGGATTGCAGTTATGTTTTAAATATTGTGTACACCCGTTTATTTTGGTTATATAGTTTTACGTCGGGAAATGTCATAAAACTGAAAAGCTGAACACTTTCAGTCATTGCGTAATATTAAACAATATTATTAAACATATAAAAAGTTACCGTGAAATCTATTAATAGAGCGAAACACACCATACGGCTTTGTTTGATCTTTCTTGTTCAATTGACTTTGAAATTTCATCTTCAAAACTCATTTATATATTTCGGGAAGAACCATAAATAACCATAAATAAGAAGTGGGCATATAAACTATGCATTTCTATTAGGTTAACCAAATTATAGAAAAAAAAGTATAAATTCCGGCAACAGTTTTGTGGTTAAACCTGCTTCGAATTTTACTTTTCCACTTACAGAGATATTATAATATAATGAATCTATAATAGGTCCTATGGTTGAAAATGTATTATGCATATGGACTACCAAAACTTTGTTGTTGGGATGATGAATTACCCGGGGGCGTATTGTCGTGTGGGCGTGATATGAACATCCCGATGGGAAAAGTATTTTTCTCTGTACATCTTTTTACGGGATAAGAATTTCAGAGGCGGCTCACGTTATAAGAAACCCCCGCAATAAATTCGCTGTCGGCCGAATGAAATTTGTTTGATCCAACCCCTCACCCTGTCACTAAGGTTAGTGACACGGCTCAGCACTTTAGTGAATGGAAAGCGCTAGCCACACAGACCGGACTAGGAATGTGCGAAGGCCTCGGGAAAATTGCTGGAGCGTAATATGCGCGCTCGAAGCGGTGGCCGGTCAGATAAGCCGTAGCTGTAGCGGCTTTATCATTCAGAGTCGGGCGTAATAACCAGTCTTCCCTTTAGATTTAGAACCGCCGCTCTGTAAACACGACGGGTTGATATTCATTTTAATTTAGTCAACCGTGCATAGATATTGGATGACCATTGCCATCGTTTGAACCCAAATCTATTTAAAGATATCCGAGGATAAAATCGAAATTCAATAACTTGGGTTTTTTCGCTTATCTGGCCCACCAAACCCTATTATCCAGATGCAATGCTCGTATTTCAATTTCAGTTTTTAAAACACCAGCGTAATTTATGAAAGATGAAACAAACCGCAATTAACGAATTAAATTAACACTATCAGAGATAGTGCAAGGTAAATAAAACGTTGAAATTAAATAAGCAAGAAAGGCAGGTAACGATTTAAATATAATTCTGTCACGATTTAATACAGGTAAAATCAAGTTACGTACACATTGCTACCTTCTAAAAAATTGAAAATTTGTTTTTATAAGCTGAAAATTGGAATAAGTATTTGTAACGAATATTCAACAAAGTAAAAGAGTCGATTTAAATTTTAATTTGAAGGCATAAAGCAGTAAGTTATTTAATACGGTATCTATAAATAGAGCCAGAATGAAAATTAAAAGATTTTGTTCTGATTTTTTTTGCCTGAATTCCAATGACTTTATAGTTGTAGTCGCTTATCGCTGCGATAGTTTTTTGTAAATACGCGAGGCACTTAGCTCGAACTCATCCAAAATAGCGCTCACTCCGTGTTGACTCTGACGGCCCGCATGTTCCATGTTACATCGGTATTCAATCTTTGGAGGGCGTTATTGAATGACCTTTCAGCAATTTTCAACTGTTTACTGCGACTGTATGCCGTATTGGAACTCAGATAAATTATAAAAGGAAACGCCTAGCTACTAGGCCAGAAATTGCTTTTAAAAACTTCGGAATGTAATTTTCCTTTTTCAACCAGATACATTTCAATGGTACCTGACACTTAAAACTGTGCTCTTTCGGTAACACCCAATTATTCTTTGTTTGTATAAATATCCTATGACCTTTACGGTTTGACTTGCACAATACATGGGATATCAATCGAAAATTCGTCCTGCTTGTGATATTTTTTGCCCTATGTTGGTCGGGTTGTACGATAAGATATGATGATTTATCACTACGAAACTGTTCTTCCGGCGCCTTAAAAATAAGACTCCCAGTAGAGATAGATCAACCGCGAAGATTTGTCTATCACTACAGGCATTATCAGACTAACGTCCATAATATTCCCTTATTCATATTTCCAGGTAATATACTTTTTATGATAAGTTTTGAATGTTTCACGCTGTTCTGCTTTGTGAATTATCGGAAATGGAAATGGATTCCAACTTGGCCCGGAGTATTGTGTGACATTTCAGGGAAAGGTCTCGGTGTCGGTTGGAGGAGATTGTGCAAGCGAGCCCTCAGTCCTCGTTTAATGAGCCCCGTTCCAGTTATTCGGCAAGCCGAGTCACGGTTCACAGTTCAAGGTGGAGCCGGTACGCGTCAACACCCCTTCCTCCAGTATTTAGGACGAGACGTAGGAATAACTGCAATTAATTTCTTTTTTCAGCCTTTTTTTCAGGAGTAAAGATAAAAACAACCGGGAAGTATTGGCATCTTCCGTTCCATTATATATCAAAAATATATGCAAAATCCAAGCAGCGCTTTGAATGTCATCCGTCCGATTTTCCCTTAACATCGTAACATTACGTCCCTTAGTGAGATTCCTACCCGTTAAAGCAAACTGTTGTGCATTGACTCTTCTACTAATTTTACGTTGAACAGCATAAGTTTTGATTTTACCACGTTGAAAATTTCACCTACCAAAATATAACAAACTGCCCTGTTATTTTATTTTTTAATTTTCTAAATTTTATATAGTTTAGGCGTGTGTATTTTCCTTTTCAATGTGCGGCACTGTTGAGTCCGAAGTGGGGCGTAGAATTATTGATTGAAAACGTTGTATTGAATACTGTTTCAATCAACAAAATTTCTCTAGCAGAACGTCAACAGGCGCGGGAGTTTTAATAATGTAAACGAAGTTCGACAATTTCAGTTGGACAGGCTATTAGCGGACAACTTGAACCGAAGTGGCCGCCTACTCAAGATGGCTTTAGTTTAATATTCAAGGAAGGGGCTCGCCACCAGGAATTGTCCTCTTTGCCGCATTCCTTTTGGGAGCCGTCCGAGTTCTCCGACCGAGCAAATAAATTACCGAATTACCGACCATTCGGGATTTTAAGCGTACTCCAATAGGCTCCAGAAGCACTCTGATTGACCTTCGTTTCTTCATCTGGGAAGATTAAAATGGCACGATTACGTTCGGAATAATAATTCCGGCTAGTTACTATGGCAGGAGTAGGAAGTCATTTATTAGGGACAATTATTTGCAGTAACCATTTTCCTCGACTCCTCTCGAGCAGCTTATGTGGCAATTTTCAAACTGCTTCAAGCGATGATCTAGCGGTCGCCTTCTTTTAATTAATTGAATACAGGTACCCAATATTATTTCTATTTCCGTAAAAATCATTCTCAATATTTCGCACGTTTGATATTACTTCTAATTTCGATGAATGACTCTGATCACAATCGCATTGCAGTTTGCACGAACTGCATTCTCGTCCCAGTTCCTAAGGCTTATTGCTTTAATATACGCGAACAGTATAAAACAGATCGTCAAATTGCGCCATAAGACGTAGGTTTATGGCAATTGGGTGACGGGGGCTTTATGCGATGCGCGGGCGGCTCATAAACTACTCGGCTCATAAAGTCCTGGGCCTGCTTTGCCGTCGTAAAATTAATCAAAATAGGACTTTTAAATTAGCCCGACAGCGCTATTTGCGTATTTCCGCCGTCGGGAATTTACGAGGGCCCCGGACAGACGGCGGGTCGGGACCGATGTGGAAGTTGAGTCACAGTCACAAGCTGCAGACTGTAACTGTAACGATGACAGATGTACTGCTTCTTTCACAGCAGATTGAAAGTTACGCATCTGACCATTTCTAAAAAAAACCCAAGGTATCCTATCTTCAAATAATTGTGAAATACAATTCTTACAGTGGAAATATTCAGGAAAAAGAAGACCGCTAACGTTCACCAAGTTTATACGCTTTGTCAGGTGTTCCAATAATGGAGCATTTGTTTATCCCCATATGCATTATCCAATACATATAATTAGATATATTGCGATTGGATCAGTTGACGGTTAGGAAATGTGGGGAAAAAATAAGCAGGGGCAAAAATGCTAACGGTGGCGATAATATCCAAACCGGTCTATAAGACCAGACAGATTACATCTAAATTTTTAGAATTTCTTCTTTGTGCTACCTGACACAACTAATCGCATTCCTCCATACTATAAAACAAAATTAGCCACCTAGAGTTAGAAAAAATACTCACATAGACATTATACTATCGCGTTACGAACCCTTTCACAAAGCTTCTACACTAATGATGTGGCTTATTGCCACTATTGCCAATATAATGATTCATTGCATGCTAATGCGATGAGATCAAATGATTTTTTACTTATAAAATTGACAAGGAAAAATAAAATTTGATATATTCATACCCCGGATCTGGTAATGCTGTGGTTGGTATAAAATAAGACTTATTTGTGTTCTCTCCCACGCGCTCATGTTGTGGAGCTCTAAAATTAAACGTATGATATCAGGGGGCCCCGTGGGCTTTTCAGCGGAACACCGCGTAATTATCTCCAATAAACGGGTCAGCCTTACGTTTTCTTGGAAAATTTTATTGGTGTCAGTGGCGGCGGGAATAAGGAAATTTATTGCACTTATTTTCTGTGTCATGGTAATTCTCAAACTGTTGATTGTTGAATCATTATTCCAAGAAAAACTGGATTAAGGATGATACACCTTTTAAGGTTTTGAAATTAAAAGAAAGAAACAGGTGTTCAGTGGTTAACTATCATAGTTCTTTTGGTATTCTGTCTACTCACACTTGTGTGTTCTTTGTGTATATCTTCAGTAGCTCTTTCGTCAGTAGGGTGGTGAGAGTGGGGGGTGGATTTCTTCTGGGTCTGTGAAATTTTTTTACTCGAAGTTGTAAAATTGGCTGGTCTTTTAAATAGAACAGCTTGGGCAAGTTTCTTAAGACTGGGTCCGGGAGGTGACCCAGTTATTTAGATACTAATCCGATCGATCATTTTAATTTTTCCACTTTTTTTTCCTAGGAGAAATTTCCGTGCGAGCCTTCTCCCTGCAATCCATTCAAAGTCATGCATAATGCAAAGACCGAGACACGCGAAACGCTGCTATCTACGCGTTGGTTTTTTTTGTTTTTGTTTTCGGTCGCCGCCGCCCCCCAGCTCTAATAACAATTGAGCCAATCCCCTGCTTCGCGTGGGCCCCCACTCAAAACGGGGCTTCGCCATAAGCCCCGTCGTATAAATGTCAGCCTTTAATTTTAACTTGGAAAATATGTAAAATTCAAATGGAGAGAATATCCCTCGACCGTACTGCATTCTCGTTGGCCTAGACATTCCTGTCCTGCAGAGATCATTCATATTTATTTCTGACTCAGTTCGTATTATTATTTAGAATCGTATGTATTAAAGTAACATGAATTAATTATGTAGATTAATCCAGATATCCGGTTAAAGAAAAATAAGTTATATTGTTCATCTGATTTCTCATATCGGTTCCTGTTTTACAAGTATGGTGTAAAATAAACCACATTTTTTCACGATGAAGCAGTTATTTGATCGTGATCACACAGCGATCTATGCACCGAGTGAAAGCGAAATTCTAGAACGAAGGTCTAGATTAAGACAAAATAGGCGAGTGGAAGCATAAAATCTGAAGGGCGATGGGGTTATAGATCCTATAAATGTATATTGATAGTCTACTTTCTTACGTGCCGAGTAATTCATACTGAGCCGATGCTACTGTCACAATAGTGCAATTTCATAAAGACTGGAGAGGTGTTGGTAATTAGTCAGATTCATCGTAGAGAACGCTTCTGTTATTATTAATTAAAGTGGCGTGAATATCTATGTTGTTTGGTGGGAGGTGCAGGAAGCCAACTGGCGATGATGATGGGTCGACAGGAAGCGGTACGCCGATAACGTGGGGCCCATGTGTCGCTCTATTACATTAAAACGCTATTTTATTATTTAGGAAATTCACTTCAGGAATACACCATCACTATCTTCCTCAGCGATTAAATAAATGTCTCTCGTTATTATTAATAATATTTAGAAAATGATTAAAAAATTCCTGAAAACCCGCTCCCGTAACTAGGCACATGTAAAATTGCTTAATGGCACCATGATCAGAAATGCAGAATGCGCTTAACGGAAATGCAACAACCCACGCTATGTTCCAGTGATTCATTCGTTCTGGGAATGTGTCACTTGGTTATATCCTCCTTACTATCTTTATGACAGCTTAATACAGTTCAATATTAATACGAAAAAAGAAACAGAAAAACGAATTTCGTTAATAGCTGTCGTAATGCAGTCCGGTCTCTTTACACTCCGACGAATTCCGGTATTAAAAATAAATCCTTTTCGGCCGAAGAACAGAAAGAACTCCGGAACCGGAAAGGTTCTTTGCGCCCATATTAGTAGAGTGGAAACCGTAAAAATCTCCGTCCCCCCCCCCCATCATGACTTTTATGAGCTTTCCCCCCTCCGCACCCAACGACCCCCCCTCTATACTTAGCACTTATAAAAGAAGGATTTTACTGCAGGATAAATTGGCCCCAAATTGTGGCCGCCGGTTGCAACAAATCGCAGAGGTTGTTATCCGCCGCCGATTTGATAGCCCGTCCCAGTTCGCCACCCTCCGCACATAACTGGGTAATTGATAAACGTTTAATGACAAGAAATTACTATTATTTTGCTCGTGCGATCGGGAACAATTGGACACTTGCGTGTAATTTTATTTTATGGGCTCTTCGATTATCAACGCTTGTGCGCGCATATTGTTTCCAGCGGTGCAATGTCCAATAAAAGGAAGGTCATTTGCTCCGCCGTATATATTCAAGAACCGTTGTAAATTTAATGACACTAAAATTAGTCACATAAATAAAACAGAAAATTGAGTTTTCGGAACACAGGCATCTTTAAAAATCAATTGATATTACTCTTTAAAAACATTTTTGTTTCACATACATTATGTTATATATACAGTGTGTTTCATTTGGTTCTGAATTGCTGCACTTTTTATTTAAGTTCCGAAATATTGTAGCAGTTCCCTTTCTGACTTTACCAAAATAAATAGGTCACTAATTTACGCAATAATATAAGAAAATTGTACTCCTTATGGAGATCAACGATTTAAGGATGGAAGGGCTTGAAATCATCTTTCACCAGGAGGTTTCTTTTTTGTAATAGGCCCGTAAAGAACACGATTTTTTTAAAGTGTACCTATTAAAATGCTTAATAAACCCCCAGTCATTTCACCTTGGTACGAACATTACTTGATTCATACTCGAAAAATATACAGAGACAGTTCGCTACCGTTTTGGAGTTCCGTTGATACCGCCCTTCAAACTTACGCCTAATTAAGAAACTTGCGCTCAAATCGTTTATAACTACGGAGGTTCTGAAATAGCCGGCTGTTGGACGGGGGAGAAGACCGGTAGGCCCAGACATTGTTGAGCGGACAACAAAAACTGGCCGCCGGAGAACCGGTTTGCTGTTTCGCCGTTCGTGTGCCCCGACTCTCAGAAGAGCTTTAAAACCCACAGACTTAAAAAGACTTTCTCCTTTGGTTTGGAGGCCGCCCGCCCCCTCCAGCCGGACCCAATTAGGACTTGCCTTTTCCATTTCGATGACCGTAAGTATAATAAATCCCTGAATTTAATTATACCGGAGCGCCGAGTTATTATATACTTTAGTTCGTTTTATGTTTTACCGTTACCTTTTTTATGCGTTTGTAAACGAGATACTTTAATTTGATTAGCATGAATTGTTTTCTTATTGAGATTAATAGAAATGTTATTATTACCGATTTAGCAAGCTCCGAGTGTTTTATTTTCACTGTTGTAGAAAATAGAACTTGGTAGGTTCTAATTTGTCCCATTTATTTGCTTTATTTGTGTACAAGTAATTTTAATTTGTAATAAGTGGCTTTTTAATTGGACAATTTTGAATATCATCCAAAATGTTTGGTAAACGCTTACTCAGCGAATACCTCGTTTACAAGCCCAATCTTGTGTGTGTTGTGGAAGAAGAAAACACCGTTGCTAGAGAATTTACTTCTTCAATTTAAAGATACAGAAATTCATAGTCGCGTTTTTTAAAATATAAATAATATAAGTATTAAACAATAAGAGATAATTTGACATAATTAATGTTATAAACTGGTTCAATTCAGATATGCTATTATTTTCAGTGTCGTGCCTGTGTAATTTAATTTTCTGTTAGGCCGTCGGTTCATCCTTTTGATCGACGCGGTTTTCTCTGAAAATTATCGGGGGGGCAAATTTCAAAGGGCCGGGCTGATTAAATATCCATTCCATTGGACAGGCCCCGTTATTAAATTACGGGTATTAAAACAATATAAAGAGGGCCTTTAATTCCAAACGAATTGGTTCGATTTATCTCCGATTAAATTAATGGAGCAGGTGCAATAAATTATGCACGCACCCCCCTTTGTGCAATCCCCCAATACAACAATTAATGTCATTTTGGCGTCGGGGGTTAGGTTTGTTTGACACTAAAAGTTAATATAAGACCGTAAATATGGCACACTGAGGTTCAACGGTTATATTTCGAATGTGTACCAGTTTAAGAGCACGTATATATTCGTGTCCAGTCGTAAATCTGTAAAGTATATTTTCTGTTACGTACATTATGGTTGTTTCTAGGATTTCAGAGAAATATTTATTTCATCGAAACTTCAAGAATTATTTTCGTCCATCATATGAGTAATTCGTAGAGGTTCATCTGCTGCCTTATATTGAAGGATCTGTAAAGTATTTCCGTAGAACAATTTAACTAGGCTTCTCTTTTCGTTATGTATTGAGGATTTTAGTAAGGTACGTTGACCCTAGCTTGTTGGGATTTTTACTTATTTATAGGGATAAGGATGAAGGGAAAAATATTGGCGGTGGTGAGCGGGGTTTCTTCTCCCGACGACCCCTGTGTTACGGGTTTTGGGGTAAAAATTTCAGATCCGCAGTGGCCCCATTTTCGCTCGGGACCTTTTTCCCTGCCAAAACCCGATGTATTTTTAGGTCGGTCACCGCTCTTAAATACGGGCTTGAGTCCGCCGGCTTTCTCCGGCAGATAGTTAACTTCGGACGCCGTCTGGCGGTATTTATAACCTGTGAGTTTTATGAGTCCTTTATATCGCCCCAACCTCCAGACGTGTGGTACAACATATGTTCAAGGAGTAGGGGGAGGGCGGTTGCCTGGAGGCGCCGCGGACGAAGTCTGAATTCCGCTTAGTCAACTTCCGCCCGATAACAGGAGCTCCTTTTAGGCCCGTGTCACACCGTCAAGAAACAGACGATGTTTGCTCCACAACTACCTTTTCGGTTTTTGTTTGTATTAAGGATACAGATCCGTGTTAAATCGCTAACGCCTATGATCTCCTTGAAATAATTTTATCGTATGACATAATTTACAAGTCCGGGTAGAAAAGAAAAACTATTTTCAAGAATATGGCCAAGTATTTAGAATACTATATTTCTGTGTCCAATCACTCGATGACGCTCTCTTATTCTACAAGAGTAGCAGTAGACAGGATGCCGCACCTGCAGCCGACAGGTGTCTCAAGGTTTTGTTTAAACCAATTTAGGTAAAGAAAAGATGGTTTTATTATGTACCTTCTTATTCGTGCATCCTCCATTGCAGTGTAGAGGATTGCTCATTTTGGCCTACTACATTTATCGAAGAAATATTAAATAATTAAAATTTGAAATCTCTACATTATATTTAACAGGACTAACTACAAATTAAATTATTCAACACGTGTTTCCCAGGTGAAATATTGTTTTCGCAACGATTAGTCATTGATTTGTAGACATTCATGAATATGATAAAATGATTCCCGCTGAAGTTTGACTAAATAACTCAGAAACCTACTCAAATGCATTATTTATAGTGCATTGAGTGGGATATTCTCTCACTGTGGTAAAGTATCAAAGGTCGGGTGAATTTCTTTCAGTCGATTATTATAGAGGCATTTAATGCCTCTTTGTACCGAAGGCCGAAGGTATTTTATCGGATATCTTCAATAGAATTGCTGTATAAGCAACTGCTCCATTGTTCACTGTGTACATATGGTTTTTTAAATGTTTGAAGTTTGTCTACTGCTCAATTATGAAGTATTAGGAAGCAGTCACTGCTATCTAGATCAATTTCTGTTACTGGACTCGGTTGAAACCCAATCTGGAATAGACTAGTTTGTCTTACATAACGGTCTTAATAGGATTATATTGTCAGTACAAACTGGATTTTATTTTCACGACTAGTACCTATTATGAAGTTACTTTCTTATATATTATGTTACATATAATATTTTAATGTACATTCGACAAACACGTTTTTACCGATTATCAACATTTCAGTAAATATTTGATACCTACAACGGTTAATATCAATCAGGGATTTAAGATTGGTCGAGTATATGATATATTAGTTTTATACTAATTACCTACATAATAAATATAAATCTAAAATTCCATCGTGTTATTATTATTGCGCCCATTGAAGCCGGGCCAAAATTTAAATTTAGATTTCACTATGATATCCTCGGCCATGATTTTGTTTGGGTTAATAAATCCTGTGAGTTGGAAAATATCGGAGAAGCGGATTAGAGGTATGAAACTTGCACTAATATATTCCACGCTTCTGCTATTTTCAACTCCGGGATTTTTATTCGCCAATAGTTTTTTTCTTTCAATCTCAAAGACGAAGGATTAATAATAAGCTTTGGTGAGGAGACGGCTCTCCCCTTATAGAAAATGAGATGGGCTAGGATCAAATAGAAATTGTTTTTCCATTTGCCCGATTAAATTTGAATTTTCCCAACGGGTTTTCAGCCCGAGCTGAATCGGCAGAGCTTTATCCGTTCGTCCAATCTCTATCGGGGCGTTGTCCATCGATCCGACGCAGCTATTAAGGTGCGTATTAAGCGCAATAGGTGCGCTTAATTGCCTCGGGTACTTAAAAGTCGGTTTCGAAGGCATTAAATTGAAGGTTACTTGTAAGTATTGTCTCAAAACAGATTTTGTCCTAAGAGAAATAACACTACATTAATGCCTTTGACGATGTTGTTAATTCATTCCTTTTTATTCATTTGCAATTGCCTGAAAAAAACAGGAAATATCCTGCCCCAATGGTTAATGTAAAGGTGAATAACTCTCATTGTACTGCGTCCAAATAATTTTTTGAGTGTTGAATTTCATTACACTCTTGTCAATCATAATTGCAACAAAAAATAGTTTACAGTGCAGAATTAGTTAGGTCAATAATTGACTCAGCTCTTTAATTGGGAAAAGTGTCCCAACAGAGGTTAGTGACAGGTTATTGACACAATGCTCTGCAGGGAATATTTTAAAGGACTGTATTCAATAAGAAAAAATCGTGTAAATTTAATCTAATAAAGTTGTGGTAATAAAAAAAGTTTAAAAAAATTGACTTGGGTTTAGTTGTTTTATTATCAACTTAAATATATTTGTAATTATTAATGGAAAATAATGCTATAGAAAAGGTAAAATAGAAACGTCTGAATGCAATGGATGCAGGCAGAGTGCTGAGCGGCGAGTGCATCGTGATTTCAGGTCGTGAAAGTACACTCTCTTTTCTGGATAATTTTTATGAACTTTACCTTTTCTCTTTTAACGTTTTACTACCAACCGAGGAAAACGAGCTTTGTACCTCAGATAAAATCACTGAACCGTTTTTATAACCAAACCCTTTTTATATAAAAATGAAACAGTTTCATCCCGATTCTAGTTGAATACGAAAAGGAATACGGAGTACGTAAGTTCATTTACTCGTTTGGGTTGCATGACTGAAAGTTTTGCTCTCATGCTTCTTCTTTAAGATCAAGGTCCGAACTAATTTATATCCTCTTCATCATGGGCTCATTCTTCACGAAATGACTCTCCACCTTTCGTTCCATTTTCTATTCAGGCCCTGATCCTTCCTTTTACGAGCTTACCCAATCAAGAACCGACTAAGGTCTCCTGTAGCGGTTGGGTTTATTGCCGTTCCTCTGACGTCTAACATATTTATATTTTCCCTATAAGGCGGAGTGGGCCATAAGTGTAACCTTTGGGGTAATAACCCGATAAAGGGGGGTTTAAGAAAGGAGCACTTTCGAAAGGGGCCAAGTGCTGGACAGGCTGGCAACAGGTGACTTACAGGTCCTACTTACTATACTTACCTTAACCGTGTCCAAACAATTGTTTCCAGTTGCGACAAACCGAATATCCCGTCAACCGAAAACACTGGAGTTCAACGAACTATCGCAGTCCCTCTCAACTGACCCCTTGCGAATTTTATTTAGAAATTTTCGATGGGGGAAAATTTGGTTCACTCTAACCACTGGGGTGTGTCGGAGCCTACCAATTGCTGCTCCCTCCCTGACCGGCTCTCATTATATACGTGCAGCTCGCCACTTGGAGCGCAATCTTGACGTGACCAAGAAATCATCATTATAAAGCATTATAAAACGTGCGCGCAAAGAGAAAGTACTGAGAGAACTGAACTTGGGGCCGGTTTAATTTAAATCATGCTTTGATATATTTTTTTAAAATAGGACGTTTGAAGAGTTTACCGTGTTGGGTCCATTGGTGCGGGACTACTCTTACTATCTCTGTCTGAACCGTTACCGTGTCCCATTACCGGCGACTTTCCATTCTTCAATCAGTCGCTTACCCAGACCAGGTCTCGTTATATTTGTGCCTCTCGTTACGTCTGCTGGAAAATTGAATCTTATTGGAAAGCGGTTCGCTAGGAGCCAACGACCGGGTTGAATTCCATAAAGTGCACTTGAATTAAATCAAGTTCACATGCAATCGATTATTAAATTCGGAGTGTCATTAAAATTAAAAAATTTCTTTTTGTAAAGTTTTATTCAAAATTATTATTAAACTGTTTTATTACCACAACTGAAAAAAATGCTCAAGTAGCACTAGTAAGAAATAGAGCATAATGTAAGAGAACCGAACTGGCTTTTTTAAATTTTATTTATTTTCCTGGCATATTTAAATCACGTGACCATTTCAGGCGTTTGTAAGGAACGTCTGGGATGTCATGACTAAGTAGGGTTGGACCATAGGATTAGGATGGTGTGTAATTCCGGAATGTTTTTCTTTTAAATGCGTATTATTCTATAAATATTGTCTCATAAAAATTTAAATTAAGCCTTTGTTAGCCGGTATGTTGAATTGTTTTCAGAATGAAAATCATTATTGCGGTTAACGGGACTTAATGTGCTAGACGTTGAATGAGAGAAAAGAAAAAGGATGGTAGGAACACGCTTTCCTCCCGAAGCACTTTCAAACAATTCGTCTGTAATAGTGTCCCGATACACTCGGGCGGTTCCCTATCCGAGTTTTACCGTTTTCAATCGGGTTTCCAGGCTGCAGGAGCAACGAACCTCGTTTGAAGGCTGGAGGCCCGGTAAAAAGTGTGAAGGGTCGACGTCTCCGGTGAGCGGAGGGACATTCCTCCACCTTGCGTCACACTGTTTCTTGCGTAACGGCGGGTTATTTTGTAGAGCGGGAGCACCATTTTTGTCGTAGCGCGGAGCGAGTGCAATCAATTTCCGAGCCTCATCCCCGCGGTAAGACCAATCGATTATATAATCAAATAACCTCATCGCACCTCGCCAGCGATCCCGGAGGCACAGTGTTGTTGTTAAGGCCGGTTATTATATTCGTCGAATATTGAAAGAATGTAGCAAATTGATTACGATACCCTGTTATACTTTCTATTTCATTTTCTCTCCAACGTTTCCACTTTCATTTGCAGGTATAGATAAATCTCTGTTGGGAAATGCCTTGCTTTTCGAAATTTACCGTACACGTAAAATTTAGGAAAGTCATTTGCTAGTGTAGATAATGTAGATTTACCTTATCAGTAATAAAACTTAGATTGAGAACTACTGAAAGTACACAGTTTTAGAATATATTTAATGGCTTTCTAAATTATTGCATTAACAACGAATATTTCACACCTAACCCATTTCGATAATTATCATTATATTGTATTATTGGTCAAAGGAACTAAATTGTAATCTAAAATAATAATGATCGTGTATATAGACAGCTTTAGGCTTCTGTCTATCATTGGCAGTATTCTGTTAGTATCACTGTCGAGTTTAATATTGATCTCTGGAGTCTAACACTTCAGAGTATTATAAAAATACTCGTATTCGCCACTTTTCTTTTCGCCGCCCGTTTTTGGTGCCCGTCAAACAGTTTTAAATCAGCGCAGACAAAAAAACGGACCCGACCGGCTCACTGCCCCACAAGCCTGTTAGGCTGAAAGCGTAAAAGCGACTTTCGAGTTTTTAAGAATGGAGTCCGACCTGAAGTTGTTGCTGAAGGCGGAGGCGTAAAGCGTGTCCGTTTAAGATTCAAGAGGCGTATTGGGTTGGCCGTCCGCCTCCATAATATCCCGGCGGGGCCGATAAGCGCGATACCCCGGCAACAATTTATTGCCCTAGGCGGGAGGGAAAGGAATTCCTCGATTTTCAACCCGTGAACAATTGACTTTACCCGATCGATATTCTCCTCGTCCAACGTTGTGCGGAATATTTATGACAGTTGCTAATAGTTGGCTGAAAGACTTTAGTTCAAAATTCTGGATTAACGCCCTAGCGATAATAATTCGCAGGAACTATGAACTTGATTTGCGTCATTAATAGAAAAGTGTAGCATCAAATCCATGACATAATCTGTTATATGGGAACATCCCAGCTATTTCAAAATGTATAAATATGTATTCTTAAACTTTTTGACAAAATACGTGGATAAGATGAAACACAATTATTGGCCGGCCAGCGTATCTTAGCAACGTTATCTTACCCCGCTAGCACACCGTCCCCGGTAACCATAATCGTTTAACCATAAACCACGTATTGAAGTACGGAAGATGGCGCGGTGGCGGCCGGAAGCTTCTCTGTTAATATCTTAATAACTCTAAAGTAAAATGAATGTCCGGTTTTATGAAGCACAAATGGAGTAAGGAGACGGCCGCGTCTCCGCTTGGGGCCGATGATTGCCGCTCATTGTCTTTTTCTCTTTTGGACGTAGTGACAAACGCCGATAATAATAAAGCATGAACTGATGCGCTCAATTGGGACCGACAACATGTTGATTGGCCAAAAGCGGTATGGAGATATTGGTTTTGAGCCGTGACGTCAAAAGCTCCACCCCTCCCCCCTTTTCTCTCTCTTTCTGCCCGTTTTGTGTCAATCTCGGTTAATTGTGTTAAACAATGACCCCGGGCTCAATTCCCCTCTGGTCCGGACTTTATCGACTGTCCACTCAGTTCTACTTAATGTGCGCTCCCCACTTTATCCCGGTTTTCTATTTCGGGAACCGCGCGCTCCCCTTCAAATTGGATTCAAGAACCTATGAGAACCCGGAGGATCTAATAAAACGATAAAGGGATGGGAGACGGGGGGGGGGGGAGAAATTGATTTACTTTTAAAAAGGAAAGGAAGTTTCACTCTCCAAGCTAGACTGGTTGGTGTCTTGATTTACCACAGCGGATGAAATAAAAAAAAACAGATAACTTATCTATTGGGAAGACGTTTATAACACTATAAAATTGGAGGGATTGAACTACGACGATATTCAACCGGATATTCAGTCTATAGTTAAATAGTGTTTATGGGACAGTATCCATTCCGACAGTATCAGAAGGGAGTATCCATTCCGGACTCCATGCTCATTTCTGAGCAATTTCTATATTGAACTAGTCCAAGTTTACAAGATAAGGGAGTCAATACGTGAGCATTCCGGATTTTTAATAGTTCTAACTTTAAAGCGATGCTAGTAAACTCGGGTCCGTTATTCCCTTTTTTTAGCCGGATGGAGCGTAATTTCAAATTAGTATCCCTCATCCCTCCTTGGGGGAGTTAAAGTGACCCCTTCGCTTCATTAAAAGTTTTTATGAACTCTTGAAAGGTTCAGTGCCGATTCTTTGGCAACTCGGATTATTAATTATCGGTGCCTCCGGAGTTTAGCCGTAATATAACTTGCCGATCTACACTAGAGTTAACGAGGTAGACGGTCTGACGTTATTATTGAAACTCGCTTTTCTGAATCGAGAATATTAAAACAACTCGTTCCCCATCGAGATGTTGGTTCAAGTTAGTTATTTGCAATTACGTTTTTTTAATTTTTAAATGAATTCATCCCACCTTTGGTCACCTGAATTAAAAATCTTCCACAATGTCAATTTATAAGTTAAATCTTTCATTAAAATGTGTTCTCAGTTGTAGTTATTTCGCTTACATTTATGCATTACATTTAGTCAAATATTTCCCTTTTATGCTGCAATTTTATGTTAAATTGGGGGTTGTGCGACAGTATAGGATTATCTGCCAATTCACGTAGTATATGGATACTACGGCTGTTCTACTTCATCAGAACATCTTCCATCTATTAGCATTCCGTTATTAATATAGGTGCATTTGCGCCTGTTATCCATATATAACTTGCAGCATTCAACACTTACTGCAGCTTAATTATTACTATCTGACTTCCGACTTAGAGTCGGACACCTGCTGGGGAATTTTATAGAGGAATACTGCGGGGTCTGTACGAAATCAGTTGTTATCATGCTATTGAACATCGTGTCAGTATACAGCACCATTTAAAAGGTAAATTCTCCGCATTGAGTGCTGTTCAATCTCCTCAGAACGGGCGGACATCACCCCTGTACAAAAACAGGAATTGAATGGGCCCAGCAGGGAGAGGGAGTGAGAGAGAGAGAGAGAGGCGCCCATTGAAAAAAGCGTGAGAGCTGCGTCGCTTAATGGGGCGAGGTCGCCGATGAGGCAACAGTATAATGTTGCCGAGGGGGAGGCTTGGGCCGTGGCAACTGGGGGAAGGTTGGGGAAGGTTCTGTTCCCAACTCCCCCTTACACTCACCATACATTGCATGCCATGCTCTGGGCCCTCGCGTTTAATGCGTCGGAAAGGTAACTTCCTTCAGAACTTGCATTCAATTTTTGAATCCTGCCGACGGTGATAACATTTCCCTTATCGTTGTACCGAGTGCCCACTATGTCCGACATAATTCTAAGGACATTCCCTGGGTAAGGAGGATCATCGCCGGTTGTTCTATCTTCGGTTACGAATATAAAATTCTTTAACGGTTTTTATTAATCATTATTTATTCATCTAACGATAGTGAAGCTAGCTGAATATAAACTTGATTATTTTTCATTATTATTCTAATTCTTTGTGATGTTCATTTCAGTGCCATAATATAATAGACGACCTTAAACACCAGTCTCTATTTGATTTACGTATCCGTTTAAAGGTCTAGTATTTGAACGAATAAATGTTTAGACAATGAAATATACCAAAATGAAAGCTATTCAGTGTTAACGTTGTGTAAAGTTAATATTGTTTGCATTCCTGAATACATCAGAATTCCTGTTGAATATTTGCAAATAAGCGGCGACGGAATGTTTAATAATTCAATAAAGCGGCTGTTCAGTACCCGCGTTCCACAGCGGCAAATATTTACTCCAGTACCGATTAACACTTCATCATTTATAAATTAACCATTGTTGGTAAGTAGAATTATGTCCGGCTTGTTTAAATTGTTATCGGGTTAACAGACCCGACGATTCGAAGCTCCGAAAAATATTGCAATAAAAAAACCGTCAGTTCTTCATTTCACGAAGTGTCCGAGGCACAACCTGTGCGAAATGTCCTGTACTTATTTATTTCGTAATTGTCGCTACGGTGGCGTAACGGTGGAATGGCGTGAAACCGGACTGCAGGAAAGCCAAACTCTTTTGTCACGGATTCGGCAATTGTTTATCTGTCTATCTCTTGGCATTGGAAAGTTAAAAATGCCAGGCAATGTAATGCAATTCGTCCTAACCTAATCGAATCGTGATCGGGATCCAGGTTAGACCGGAATAAACTCTGAGGGGGGAAAAATTATAAAATGATTGAATATGTGATCATACGGACAGAAGTGATTGATCATTCCAAGTTTGTTCGCTTGTCATAATTGACGCCTGCATATTTGATCATAATCAACATTAAGTTGAGGGGATTGGGTTGAGCCGGTTGAAGCGTGCCAGTCTTAAATATTTGTTGTTGATATGAAGTCTTGAGGTAAGCCAGAACCCCCACCCCTACTACTACGCCTCCCTGTGCCTGTTGTGCTCAGATAAGCCCCCCGACCGTGGGGTTAATTTTGCGGAGTTTATTAGGGCCTCAGAAAGGTTGCCTATTTACCTGGCGCTCTCAAGCCCCCCTTTAAAGCTACCACTTATGTAGAGATAAAACTAAATTTTTCCATAAAGAGAACTGGTTACTTTCTTTCGTTAAGTTTCGAATCGGCTAAGTATTGTACCGTAGCAATTAGGAAGAGTCAACCCTCATATTTTAAGTAGACCTTTGATGATGGGCCGTCTCGTCATGCCTTTTAACTTATATAACTTATTAATGATATAAATTTATATTAGTCAATAGTAGATTCAGACATAAAACGCGTAATGCCATTCATTTTTACACATTTTCAACACATAGTGCCCAATTTTTGGTTAATCACAGTCACAGAAGACGACAATAACAATTGAGCTCGGCTCGACAATGTTGCTTGTAAGCCTAAATAAAGTTATAAATGCTGGGCAACAGTTTAGAAAAATAAGACAGAACACCAAATTAATGACCTTTAGCGGCCGACTGCTCGTTATTGAACAGGCGAATGTCAAGTACAACAGTCAATGCAATTCGTTTATCGGTTGCCACTTATGCAATTGGGTGCCAATTCAGTGAACTTGTATTAACCTCGTCTATATATAGTTGTGAGTGTGGTGCAACCCTCTCCCTCCCCCTGGCGGTGGTGAGCATCAGAGTCAATATATACATAGGAGGTCTCCGACGAAACGACAAGTCTTATATTGATTTACGGCCACCTCGTTTAATTTTAGGAACCCCCGTAGGACTGGTTCACCAGCCCTGTAGATTCCATCATCAGTATTATAAATCCACTAGGATATATATATATATATATATATATATATATATATATATATATATATATATATATATATATACACTCCAGTGAAATCACATGTTCCATAAAGGTATGAGACAGTTGGTCTGGCCCGAGAATGAAACTCGAAACCGAGACGGTGTTTAATTAAAAGTTTTATGAACTCATTTACGTCTGCCGTTTTTTTAACAACTCGGCTAAGGATAAACCAGTTTATCCGCTATTTTATTTGTTGTTAATTTTGTTTGTTTTTTTATATGTGTCTTGGAATTTGTATTTTCTTTTATATTCATCACATTGTAATACCGACGCAGAATTAATTTATAAAATTCCTCCCCCGTAGAATTAATTATCTTTTCGCAACTGATATGCTGTTTCATTAGGGCTTGGAAAATGACCTCTAATAGTGTTTTCACGCTTCTCGTGAATAGTATTCAAATCTCTGTGATACCAACAAATTTTCTTAATTCACGGTTAATTGTTGTCGATTTTAATTAATTGTTTTTATTAAGTATTAATTAGTACATTAAGTCGTTCATTAATAATTGTTCATTTATCGTTTTACAATGTTCATACAGGACGAGTAGTCTGTGGATTCCGCGGTTTAACCATTCCTAGATCAGTTTCGCCTTCCTGCAACCGTCATATTAGAATTACCTCAGTGAATTATTGAAACACCTGCTAATGTCGTTGCCGATAGAGCATCTGGCATCTGTTAAAACGAACTTTTATTCGAAATCAGTATTGTAAATTCAAATAACGACAGTAACCCGATTTAAAATTCAGATTTTATTACTCTGTGCGTATCCCGAATATTTAGCTGAGCGGTTGTGGGAGACAGAAGAGAATGATACGGGAATCCGAGAATTATTGTCGTTGAATTTCTGACTGTCTAATAAATTCCCAGCTCGAGGAATGAATCAAAACGGGGCTATGAAATTGCTGCGGTATTTCCCGTTCCCCCTTTTAATCCCTTTTCGGCCCGCTAATTGGGATACTGGAGGATTTCCGTTTAATCCTCTCTGTACAAGGCTGTGACTTTGTTCGTATTAAGGTTCAGACCCAGTGGTGTGAAATTGAAGATAAAGAGATAATGAAAATTGAGTATTGAACCAAATCAAATTATTATTATCCGAAAGTTCACAGATTATCCGTTTAATAGTGGTTAATGTACATTCGTGGAATGTGTGAGTTTCAGCGAAATTTATACCGTATATTTTGATCCTACTGACATTTCAGAAATTAATTCCAGTTATTTAGCCCGACGCCCAGATACAGTATATTAAAAATGTTTAAATAGATTCGGCAATGTAGGTCGATCGAACTATTTCCATGTTATTACACTAATATAATTGTAAAATATTTATTTTAATGTCAATGTTATGTGCATCTCGTTCATAGAAACAATGAACAATTACACCTTACGATTTGGCAAAGATATTCGTAGAGCCAAGTTCTAAAATAACACAAAATAATTTTTTCCAGATTTATTATAAGTGCCACTCTGAGACATAATAGTCATTAAAGCTTTCAACGGCATTACGTGAGCTGAATACAAGGTTGGGTATAAATTGCGCGGAGGTATAAGATTTCTCCTCCGACGGCTTAATTTACTTAAATTGCATTAGGCAACATTTCCCAAAGGGGAATACAAATCGGTCTTCATTTAGCTAATATCGGTTAATATAGTCAGGCTCCATTGGATATTATAAGATTCAGTATAACAATCTATATAACGTAGAAATAAGTGACTTAAAGAAAATGGATATACCTGTTCATTTTAAGTTTGTACTTTTGTACAACGGAAACTGCATCGGCAGTACCTCTAGTAAGGGATTGTTATGTAAATTATTCGGACGGCTTACTACCTTAAGGTTAGATTATATATAAGATTATATATAAGATTTAGGGCCAAAAGGAGTAAGTTATGCAAATTTAATAGATACTGTATCTAATACAGCGAGTATTATTGAGCCTCGTTGTATTAACTAGGGATCGGCTACCTGGGATTTATTTATTGATTGAATATAAAAAATGTAAAGTACATACACCAACACACGTTGTTATAAAATACTAGAAATTAAATGTCGATATAATGAAGTATTTAATGTAAACATGATAATTCCTGAAGGCCGGGCTATGAGATTAGCCCGAGTTAGTTAACGGGGAAGTGTCCGGGGAGGGTTTTGCTTCCAATTAAATTTGATGAAGTTCTCTGTTGTGACAGGATAAAGATGAATTGAAGCGCTCAAACTTCTTCAGAATAAGTAAACACTCGGTGGTGGAGAATTTCTGGCTGATATAAACCGCACTTCAAGCCCTTCCTCTCGGATAGATATTTCAAAGATAACGAACACTTTTCGAGTTTTCGTAACACTTTTTTTACCCGGAATAACATCCTTAATTATATTATACTATATATTCGAGCGATAAAGTATAACTGAATTTATTCTAATGGTGGCATGTAGCACACTCTATTTTGTCTTATTTCAGCTTTCTGGTATATTAATCACATTGATTCTTTCCATTAACAATTTTTCTTTTCACAACTTCAGCTGACGTTATTTACAATTCTTTTGGGTTGATGTAAAGCAGCAATATTGATTTTTTGTGTTATTTTATATTAGAGTTCATCATAGTCGCAGCAAACTCGCGAAACTGTAATTCCGGTTCGTACCTACATACGGTTCTAAATAATTGTACATAGTGGCCACATTTTGTAATAATAAAATATTTTATGAAGTTAAATACGTCTAATTACAATTGGCCAGAAAAAATAAAAATAAAAAACAACTTGTCGGTGGTCTGAATTTATTAATGAATCGTAATTGTTTGTTCATGCCTATTGTTCATCAGTTCATCCGCCGCGCGTTTCATATCAATTCGTTTTTCCGCCCGTTTGTTTGTTTGTTTGTTGTCGGCGCTGACGGTCGGTCGGGAATCGTTCGGGAAATCATTTATGAGCCGGACGAGAAATTGTAGCCCGACTCGGCTCCGATACACAGTGTAATCGCGTCGAATTACGCAACGCGAATTGGCCGTCCTTAAAAACATAAGAAAAAAAAAGAAAAAACCTCCGAGACCGTTTTAAGGTCCCTCTTGTTGCGGGAACACCAATGACCTTCGCATTTCGTTTATTTTCTCCGTATCGTCCGTTCAGTTTTATTTATCCCATGTGTTTCAGTTAATAAGGTCATTTTGATATTTTTCCAGTGACCTGGTGCCTTCCAAAGATAAAATATTTTTTACACTTAAGAATTTTTCTAGTAATTTAATGTTTTATTTCATTTTTGTTTCAGGTGAGTGGAGTTTTTATCCGGAAATGCTAGATTGTGATTTAAGGTAAGCTTACTTATAAAATATCTACTACTAGTAAGAGTATTCATAAGTACTTAGGTATTTCGCTGCAATGAAGGTGTAATAATATAGCTTAAGTCCTTATTACATCAAGGAAATATTGATGTAATATCCTCTATTATTCCTCATTTTTAATTTCCTCTATTTTTCCGGATTTTCCGGGATATTGCCATGGAGATGTCCAGCTGTCCAGGTGGCAATGGATAGCTCCTTCCTCCTGGCATGGGTTATTGTTCTGAAACATGTTGCATGTTGTGACAGTGTGGAGGTGGGCAGGGCTGGGTACCTGTTGAAGGGCTCAAGCGGTGGACGGATCGATATAGCTTCGGTCTTAAAAATTGATAGCCTTTCCTCTGAGCGGTGTACTGGCCACAATGGCCGTTTTAGAGACCCACTCATCGGTTGCAGCGCCTCAGAGCACCGGAGATTATCTACCCTTTGGATAAAAACCGTTTATGAGTATAGGCATCATTTGAGGCGAGAAATCCCCTCATTATATCTGATCATGGTATAGGTACAAAAGAAGAGTAAATAAACAGGGCGTGTTTAAACTTAAGGTGGAATACTTTGCCATTATACTCATTTATCTACAAATTCGGAAATAACTCTAGAAATATTTTTTGACTCCGTCATACATTTTAATAAGATTTGTGGGATTCTATAATGAGGATTTTTTCATATTTTAATAAAACGGTTTTGTCAAGAAAAGTTTGAAATAGATCGGTACGTGGTTCCAGTGAAAGGGCAAATCTCTATGCACCCCCTTATAAAAGAAGCTCTATTTACCTTTTCAAAGTTCGACCCGGATTTCCTACAATATCCTTATACTTCGTACGGTAGTCTTTACTTAAAAGATCCGTAATACAATATCTGCGGGAATAGTCTCAGAGTTGTGTCTACTGAAAATATTTCTTCCTGTATTACATAATAGAATATAGATTTATTTTTTATCGTAAAGTACCTGTTTAATCGTTTATTTGACATAAATATTGGTTTGATTTGCTAATATGATATTTTAAATGATTCATTAAAATCCGTATTTTGTATATATGTTTTTGATAGATCCAGATATACATTAATGTACAGCTTTTGGCCGGTCGCAATCGTCTACCGGTAGTGAGTTGTCTTAGTCCATAGCGGGTGGTTTAGGCTCGGGACTGGTCGTATACATATAGCGCAGTATATTTAGGGAGCGGTAGGCGGAAAGGTTTTCATTTTGTTGTTAATGGGCAGGATGGGCCCAGTTACCTGGGGTAATTGCCATAGTTTCCGGTTACCGAAGCCCTCAGCAGAAACAGAAACTTTTTTTTACATATACCTGTATCGCTGTGAAACCGGTTCATGTATGAATTCTTAATTTGTCCGTAACGCATATTATTATTTTACAAATTATACCCTGTCGCAGGAGATCGAATAATTACATACGCCCAGTGAATTAACTTACACTGTACACACTTGGGTTGCACTTGAGGATTTAACTCTGTAACACAGATTGATATATTTGATATAAATTTGAGAATCTAACCTGACGGTCCATAACTATAGGCATTCTTGCAGTCTTAATACCTATTTTAGCTATCTAACCATTATTCATCGTACACAGATTTTGTTGTCTGTGTCACCAGATATAGCCGGTAAAGATCGTCAAATAAGATGAACATATTTTTGTTGTATCCTCAGTGTTTGAGCAGTTGTTGAGGTCTACAGTTCGATACGGTATTTAAGGATGTAAAGGACGAAATGTGGAGTTTGCGTGCTAACCTCCTTGTACAACAGCTAGTCTCTCTCTCTCTCTCTCTCCGCTTTCTCTCAGCGTCCGCAACTAAAATCTTTTTTCTTATTTTCCTTCTGCGCAAGGAGAAAGTCCGAGAGCGGAACGATTTGGCCATTTCTTTTTGCGGTGGGGTGTCCGAGCAAAACTGCTTAGTGGTCAAGCAGTGGTACTCCACTTAGAGAGCAGCTTTGGTGATTGAATTTTGTGTAATTATATATCGTTTGCCAGTTTAGCTTTGTCAAGATATTTTGGTTTTTTATCTTCTAACAGGTTTGTCCGGATCTATTGAGAATAATCATTTTATATTTCTTTCTTTCAGTGCGGCACTTCCTGCAACATTTTATGACTTATTTGACTCGTATATCGGTATCTGAATTTTATATGAGAAAAAAGCGAAACAGCGAAGGAATTGTGGCGTTTGTGGTGACGCGGTGGTCTGAAATTCGTCAATATGACTGGGGTCATATCTGGTGTAGATACGACAGCGGCCAGGTCGTAAACCTCGAACGAAAATTTCGAAATCCCAGACGAAAACTGTAAAAGACGACGGACGAGCTGAGTATGAAAACTCAAATATTTGTTTAGGAACAAAAAAAAGACCCGCCGCTCAAGAATAACACCGATGTCCCAGACCACGCTCGTGACTTTCAAAACGCATACCGGTCACCTATTAAACATTTGCATAGGACCGGATAATAAATTATTTAATTGAATGTTTCAAAATTGTACACTAAACTAAAAAGCAATCCATGTAAACGATTGGTGATCGTGTGGAGAATTATGGATTTGAAAATATTTATTTAAAACGTTATTAAACATTCGTCGTCTGACATCTTTTCTTCAATAACTCTTCAATGAGAATATTCAATACTAAAAAACCTCTTTTTAAAAGTTGGAGAGGATTCAATTCTAAGCCAAATAAGTAGACAGATAAATTTGTGATTTGTGATAGCCTTAATATTTTGTTATGTTTTCAATGTAAAGTTCACGTGGCTCACATTACAGAGATTTCAAATCCTCTGTGTAATTGAGATTAGAAACTCAATTTGCGCAGTAAAAATTATTTATTCTTTTGATATTTCAAGAATGAATTTGAAGGAAGCTAATTGATGTAATTGGGTTGGATTCAAATCCATTTTAGATTAGGACTCCCGGAATATAATTTCCACCGCATTAGCTAAATAAGATGTGCGGAGTTTAGAGTTTTGACGATTGCCGGTGTCCTAGCGGGGGTTTGCGCGGTAAATATTTGTTCAGTAAATTGATCATGTGTTTTGTCCCCCTTTGGATTTTACGACAGTCCCCCGCCCTATAAATTCCCAGACAGAGACACACAGACAAAATGCAAACATTTATTTTTAGAGCCTTGAGTGACGTCGCTGTTCACCGTCGGTGCATATTATGTACAATGATAATGTAGGGTTCGACAGAAATAATTTTCGATGAGTCTAACGTGCCTTAAATATGCTGGCAAAAATAATTCCTTGTCCCGAAGTTAATCAGATTTTTATTTTTGGACATTTGAAGTTGATAAGTGTCTTTGGATAGAATATTGGAATTGTTTCTAACTCCCATTTCTGTATATAGAAACTGTATGTGACATTGATGTTATTCAGGATGGAGTAATGGAAGAGAAACCCATCGGCTCCCGTCTCCTTTTTAAAAAATAAATATCTAATTATATTTTATGTGAGACCACGTATCCATTATTATGACGCGGAATTCTTGAAGCGATGCGTGTTGTGGATGCAAGACCGCGAAGTATCGTCCGTTAAATATTTGCTGATGATCTTTTGAAAAACCAAATTTTCTTTATTTAGGAAAAACAGCAAACTATCAGTCATTTTTTCTTCAGCTATATATTGCGTAGTCAGCGCTTGAAGCCATTGAAAAATTAGGTTGAAATATCTGCCGCATCCGCTATATAATCCAGACACCTCGCCCCGACAGTTTTCGTGGCCAGGAAATGGCAAACCGTAGTACAGGGCCTATAGTTCCCACTGGTCTGTAGTAGACCATGGGATAATCCCACTATCCCTGGCACTCACCCATATAACCATTTAAAAATATTTCATTTCCTTTGTTCCTCTTAAGGAATCCTTATGTGAAGTCAAATTTCATGGCAATAAAGAAATTTTAAAAAAAGGTTCAAAACTGGATGGATGAAATCCATTGTCGACAGTCTCACTGTTTATCAAAATATTTGCAAAGAAATATTTAGGTATTTTATCCGGCTGGCTCTGATTACTTCTAAATCGGCGTCTCTTGTCCAAGTCCCATTTGCATATTGAATTAACGAAAACGGTAATTTTTGCCAGTGCAAACATTTGCAACCTTTTTTTCAACACCGGAGTTTCTGCTAATTTACACGGACTGGCTCGGAGCAACTTTTCAACTTCGTTCGTCCTTTTATTAATTCCCCCCCCCCCATGGAACGGGACATAAATTTTCCTTTTCCGCTGTCCGCATGTTTGTACAGCGGTATCTATCTATTCGGCTTAAAATTGCTTCAGAAATATTTTTGTATTCAGTCATCAGGCAAAGGTTCGATCTCATGATTCCTGGCACCTGGTTATTTCAGGTATATGGAAAATTTAATCTAATCTCGCAGTAAGAACTACCTTAGAAAGTTATATATAAAAAATATATAGCATTTTTTATTTTAACATTTTGAACATTTCTTGTGAATATATGCGTATGTATTATTTATATATGAATCGTCGTTAAAATTAATTTTAATTATCAGTAATTAATTATTAATTTGTGGTATATAAATAAAGGCGCTATTGCCGTAGGGAGGGGGCCACCGATGGTGCCTCGTTTAGGTTATTTTGGTCGTACGTTTTGGATTTAATTTATATGTATACCAAAATAAACATGTGCATTTACTCATGAAATATTTCGAAATTGAAATCGCCAAAGAAAACATTCCGATGGGAGTGGATGTTTCCCTCACTAATTTAAGATATTTTAAGTATTACATTGCATACAAAATCTAAATTTAGAATTATTATGAAATACATTTATACGAACAAATATTTATTATAATGATGAAATTTTCCTGTAATTGAATATTGAGTGATGCTCGCATACTCCAGTGTAATGATTGCTATCTAATCAATATCTGTTCGATATTTTGTCGTATTTTGATGGTAGAGTTATGCATTGTAATACAGATTTGAGATAGCTCGAACTGTCAATGAGAGTTGCGGTAGGAAGGAGGGTTCGGGGCGCGGAAATTGAAAATTCTTGAGGCCTTTAACAAATTGAAATCGGGGTCGGGCCTTTCGATTTGAAAAGCTGGGCCCGGCAGCGGGCGGTCTCCCTTTTATTGTTCGGTTCTGACATTTGGCCCCAGAGTTGTTCGGCCCGCTCAATTGACGGCCACATTTCACACGCGCAAACCAGTCTATAACAGTCAACATTCTATTTACACTCTAGAAATTATAACGCGTCCCCGGGCATACCGTTCAAGGACCATCCCAATAAGGCCGGCAATTTCGGTCTTGTAGGCCACCATCGTAAAAATCACTCTGTACCTCACCTGATTGAAGGTGCATTTTCGAATACCTGCGAGGGATTGGATACCGTGGATTACGCGATCCCCGGCCTCTTCTCGCTGGTTTGTTCATTTGCTAGACCGGTTTCGGCTGCTCGCCATGTTCAGTAGCAGGGTGAGGCAGTGGGGCCACGTCCCACACACTGTATGAAACTACATTATTCCTGTTGCTATAGTGATATCCTCATAGTTTTGTACAGTATCTATCATAGACTTGAAAGTTCAAACAGAGAAGGATACATGTCCTGCTAGGTGATGAATCTTACTAGGGATGAGCAAAACTGGTATAATACAAAGATCGTATTAATCCTATTCCGAACTTGACCCCTCCCGGAAGAATTCACTATGGCCGATAACCTTGTGGCCTGTATGATATGAGATGATATAGATTATTAATTTTTAATTATTAATCCCGACGGCGTGAATGCGCTAACGTTTCATTACCCGCTCGTTTCACTCGTGCTGTTTTGTGTCAAGTTAATCGTCGAAGATAACATCTTTTAATATAGTTTAGAAACCAACTGAAAAAATGTTAACATAAATATTCTAATTTCTTGAAATAAATGAGGCCGATTTAGGTTTAGATGGTGTTTCACTTTATATAGTCGTTTGAAGCCATAAAAGTAATCTTGATTAGACCTTTAAATAATGTTATCAAAGAAATATTGTTACAATTCTAACATCTGAAATGTTCCGGTTTCTGAAATTGGTCAATGTTTCACTAGATACTGCTACCATATTTGCATCGATACAAATTATCGATTACAATAAAATCTTTTCCAATCGAATTCAACTTGAAATACAAAACCAGTTTTTTCTCTGTATTAATTTACTGATATCTGTAACTCTTGGAAAATCTGCAATGCCGAACTCACTGATTTACAGAAAGTTATTTGTATCATATTGGGCTTGTTAAAGCTTTAGCTTTTCTTTTGAAAAACCGTTTGTGTCTGACACGAAAAGCCGATTTTATTGAAGAAAATTCCCGACAGAGGTATCAAACGGAGCGGTAGTACCCAGATCCATTTCACAGACCCTTGACGCTTAAAGCGTGTTTGAATCAGATTCAGGCTTGAAACTTCGAGGGATATTTTATTTAATTTATAGTTTTCGTGTTCAGTTTTCAGTACGATTGGGCGCGGTTCTGGGTAATTCAGAAATTGCGACCAATTTAAGAAATATCCGGTTGAGTCGTGGGACTAATTTGTTGTTTGTCCGACCCATGTCTTTTAAAAACCGGCTGTTACCGCTTCCGTCTTCCTTCACAAACAGTTTCGCCAACAATGAGTGCCGATTGTCGTCGGCGTTTATTGCGGCATTATTCCTATTCTTAATTTATTTACCAACAATTTGAGACTGTTTTCGATACAAACGTCATATGGGTACTTTTGATAAATAAGCCGGCCCAGTCATCATGAGACAGGAAATTTATAACGATGTCATTCATTTTTTTATACTTCTTTCTTTGCGAAGAGAGATGAAAAGCAGATTTAAATATGGTGAAATTTACACCCCCTAAGAATCAACAAGAAGATACAAATTACAGCTGTTTTATTGCGTAGATATTGAAGACGTGGGTAATGGGGCTCTGGTGCGGCCTTGGCCCAGGGATAGGTTTATTTAATGTTCACAATTTTTTAATGGGCGTTCGCCTTTCTTCCGAGGCCGCTCCATTTAAAGCCAATGAATGAAGTCGAGGATGTTTTTCGAATTTGTAGGCCGACTCTTAATAAAAGAAAATCCGTACGGCATTGAACCGCCAATTGACGTTATTTGTTTCGGTGGTTTATTTTTATTTCTCGAGAAACAATATTAATAATCGACATTTGGGCGAGTCGGGGGATTATTGGATTCAGTCGCAGACTGAGCTCTAATCCGGATGTTTCGTCGATGTCAGTCGAGTGGGCTGGAGTTACCTTTCGGTTCAACTTTTCTATAAACTCGTTGTGCTCTGTGCGATTGAGATTTAAACCGAGGATATGATTGTCATATTTGGAGGTTCGGGATCCACTGCTGCCTTGCTCAGGACCAATTCCTCGGATAACATCAGCCTGGATGAACCGGTGAGGGTACTTTGCGCGTCGAGTGACTATATTAAACAAACCAGTAGTGTATGTCAGGATTAGTTGTTCACATTCTTATTAATCTTATTACTGCTTATTTCCCAAATATTTCTAAAATATAGCACGCTATATAAATGAATTTTTAATTTGTTTAGTTTTTAGTTCATTCTCCCTTCAGCTCGGCGTGTGTGAAATCTTTTCCCCCCAGTACTACCTAGCGAGTGCTTCTTTACCTGTTAACAAATTTATTACGCTCCATAGTAGGGATATTTGCCTTCCTCTAAATCCGATATTACCCTTTTCTCGGCTCGGAATTGTGAAAATACGAGCCGAAAAGTATGGAACGGCGAAAATATCGGGGAAGCCTTTATTGGAAAGGTTGTTCGCGGGAATATCCCCCCGTTAGCCCCCGAAAAAGGTTGCCGACTGGGTGTGGATTTGCCAGCTCCCCCGGGCCCAATCAATCATCCGCTTAGCTCCCTCACAACCATTTGTATTTCTCCCGGCTCCGCCATTGCTCACCCCCTGCATTTATCCTGCCGTTTCCCACTTGCCAACCCCTCCCCCCCCTGGCATTGTGTGCCCGTTGACAGTCCGAACCGGTGATTTCCAGCCCGTGAGGTGTCTTGCGGAAATGTCCAAAACACAATAAGTGTACATTTGAAAATCCTGTTTAAATTCCAAAATTATATTCTTAAAAAAACGTCAAGCTCAAATAATAAATAAATTGTGTACTAACTTTTAATCGTATAATTTAATTAGGTCGATAAAGTTTTGTCTGACACAGTTTTTTAACTAACAGTTAAAATAATATATTAATGACAACAGCTTATGAATACATATTAAGGAATATGGCCGTCGTTATGAAAGGCGACATGTGCTACCAAGGGATTTAGGAACTCAGGTATTGTAGTTATGATCGTAAAAACTGTACTCGTATTGTTATTCGTTGCCATCCGCTATTAACTCTGGAATACTCTGGTATTCCTGTAAAGCCAAGGATAAATAAATTGGCTTTAATACGGGACAAATAGTCGGTCTCTGGTGTCGAGTTAAATTGGGCTCGTCTCTCCCTCTTCACGTGGGAGGGGGGGAATCGCTCTTCTCCATTAAGGGGATTAACAGCTCAGACGAATGGGTGCCAATTCCGGTGTCTCCTTTCTCCCTTTGTCTTTACTTTCGCACGTGGCCGCGTTGCCCACTTCCGACGGAGTACACACAGAGAGAAAGAGAGAGAAATAAGGAGTGGACAAAGGAAAAACAAGGAAAAACGAGGAAGGACATCGGAAGGGTTATTGGGAAAGGAGTAATTGAAACCGAGAGGGCGTCGTGAAGGGCGACCCACCGATCCTTTTTCCGTACCTGAACACTGCAAATAAAAGGGAAAGGGACAAAGGCCTATTACTGGGGATGGCAGTTTATTTGCTTTCTCTTCACCCTTACCTTTAACCCCAAGAGTCAAATAAGACATAAATCAAGAATGTTCCGAATATTTATTAACTAATTCTGTGCCATTTGTAGTATTAGATATTTTATTTATTTATAAGATTGGGCTAAAAAGAAACAGAATATTGGAATTTAAATGTTTAAAGCTCTTTAAATATCTCCGCTCTTCGGTTTGGTCTTTTGCTAAGCCATCTTCAGCAGCTCTACTACAGTCATCTAAATTCAGATTGTTCGAACTATTAATATGAAAAGCTAATTAACACATTTTATCGGGCATGCAACTGTGGAATTTGTATTTGTGCAATATATTAAACTGGACTGTCATAAGTCCTCATGGTACTTAATTTGTGTACAAAAACTGACTAAACCGGTTGTGTATTAATGTCAGATTCGTCAGTAAATTACTCCGGTTAAACCAGCAAATGTGGCCGTTCTAAAGATTCTGTTAACACAGTTAGTAGTACTACTATCTTAGTGGGAAATACGTGTCATACGTGTCCTGGATTCCGCTTATCTATGAAATGGAGATAGACGTAGGGAAAATTTCAAAACATCAGCTTTTAATCTTTTTTTTTTATTCCGTACGTATCACAGTTTCATTTTGAGTTACTGATAACCGCTCAAAAACAATAGTTTTCAAAACGAATATTGCCCGTATATTAATGTTAATGTGTATTGTACCGTGTACTGAGCCCCGCGAATGCTGGAGTATATTTTCAGATTTGGCTCGAGGTGCGTTTACCTCGCTTTAATCCTTAACGCCAACACAACTCCACGGGTGTTTAAAAATACGTAATCTCAGTTGGTTTAAATATTGTCTTGAGGCACAATAAAGGTTTAGAGGTTTCTTTAGGAATTACATATCTCGGAACTGAAATTATTAGGACACATTAATTTTGTTCGAATTAGAATATAATATACCGTTGAAGTATGTTTGGAACTGTAGTGTAATACAGTTGATGTATATATATTTGTAATGAAATGATGCATATATAATATAAGCATCGTAATTTTGGAATTTAATATTTACGAATGATATTTTGTCAGCCCCACGTATACAGTTAGATATCGTTGAAACATCGTCTATCTTGATTATCAAACCAGGAATAAGTGGTACTGTTAAACCTAATTGACCTCTTTCATTGACAGTAGCAGCCGCGTCCCTTTTTTAAACCTTTAAATACCAAACACGGCAGCGATACAACTGCCAGTAGGTTGTATACGCGTTCCCTTTCAGTTTGAAGTCGTTTCATACGGTCAAGAGTCGTGTTCTGAATATTCTAAGAGGGGTACAAACACCTCCTGAAAACTCAATTTGTTGCGGCCCCCAGCTCCACTCGCCTCTTACCTCTTACCGCACTACTCAACTTCACTGCTTTCTCGGTCTTCAAATGCCAAACGAATCAGATAGTTTTCGCCGGTATGAAAATATTCTAGAAAATTCACTCTTTTTCAAGTGTTGGTCCGACGATGGTAAAACTAGTAGAAAAATAAATAATTTAAAAAAAGGGATGATAAAATAAGAAATAATGCGAGTAACGGTTGTAAATTAAACGATAATATGGAGTGGCTAAACAGAATAAAGCTTCAAATTTAACAAGCTACTGGACCTTCGAATCCGACATAAATGAAGCGTTTAAATTTCGTCAGTTATGGTTTAATATGCCATCATGTTTCCAACTACCAGTAGTTGTGCCTCTTAAGCATTTTGGTGCATGGGCATTCGTGTTGCGGTGATGAATGGGTAAACTGACGCTCAGTATTGTCTGAAATGTTTTCTGAAATAATTCATATTTCCTTCTGACGATTGTTCTTCTTTTATTATGATATGACGTCCACTGACTTGTATTTTAATAAATGGAGCAAGGCGAAACAAAACCACCGCATTGGACATTTTACCGCCATTGTCTCCTTTTTCCATTTACGCGTCAATCATCTTCGTTTTAATTTAAAGGAAGTATACGTACAGTATAGTTTCTCAGTGTCCTGGTGTCCTGATGAACCTCGGGCGCTTAAATACGTTTCTTCGAAACTTCGAAAGACTTCGACAACTTTTCCATTTTTCAAGAGCGGAAGGTCTTCTGCGCCGACAAGCCGATTTACCGGGTTTCGTGTCGCTGAATCGGAGGGGATAGTTCGTATTTACTTTCGGGGGAGAGGTGGACTTTCGATTAAGTTTGAGGAAAGGGAACTTTTGGACAAACGATTTGTTGATTTAAAAACTCCCGACGCCAAGGAGCCGGGAGCTGGAGACAATCCGGGATGTTTTGCGAACATTGTTGATAAAATGGAGGTTGTATTTAGAAACATGTTTTTTAAGTATTGTTAAGGTTGTTTTTGTAGTTATATAAGATTTATATTTTTAAATAACCTTTTAAATCATTTCCTCTCGTATTTTACCATCTCATCGCGATTCGTTTTAGTCCGTCGAATTTCCATGTAACAACCTTCCTAGATCAACCTTCATCTAGCCATATTGCTACAAATAGTGTAAAAACCTTATTATTTACAATGTAAGCAACGTGGTTCGAGTGTCAACCAAACTAAAAAACAACAGTTTAAGCGTATAATTATTTATATTACTATTTTTTTATCTGGTTTCTCCTTTTTTACTAACCTTTGAGCATCCGGCAGTGATTCGTACAGAGAAATGGGAGCCCATTACGGAGAATAAAATATTTATTGGTTGGTGTGCCACATCTCGTCATTTCCTGTATCCGTACCGCTTTTTGACACTTTAAAAGGCACGTTCTTCGAATCCTGCGAATAAATTATGAGTGTCATCTCTCCTAGTTAATATTTTAAGTCCCAAAGTTGACGACAGCTTGCCCATTCCGTTTTATTTATTTAAATCGCGTATCCCCTTCAATTACAGTTTCCTTTGATTCGACAGCTGTCCTATGAGGAAATGACCACGCGATTTCCCTACTATCTAGTACGGTCTGGAGCAGGAGTACTATCAGTGGGTGGATTTTTCGTCTAAAGTACGCTAGTGTCATCAAATCGCTCTATCACTAAATATAATTGTAAAAGTTATGGTCGTGACTTAAAATAAAAATAAATTCAAAATTTCAGGATATTAAGTATGAAACTTTTTTGATGTCATTGAAGTATTTAAACATTGAATTGTATAAGAACAGAAAAAAAATGAGGAAACCACCAATATATCTACCTCTCTCGTACAGCATAACGCGAAGCTGGAAACTGGGAACCTGTCAGCAAATACAAGCGCGAGAAACCCTCGAATATTGTCAACTGAAACCCGGAACTTCCAACAACATACAGAAAACTTAAGGAATTCTCGACAGGAATTCGTAATCCACTGAACCCGAACAGCGCGCTTACGACAGTTTCAATGCGTTTCTACTAGTTCTCGTATCTGATTACGCCGTTTCTGAAAGTGGATAACCTTGCGATTCGCCGCGGTTTTAATTCGGCAGCAGGAGGGTGTTTTTTTTCTGAAAAATGGCCGGGCCTCGGGGGGAAAAAAAATTGAAGGTACTCTCAAAGGGGGGAGAGAACTTAAAGCATTCGGCGCCCCACCGCGGCATCGATTCAGGCGAAGCAATCCCAATGTGGAGGCCAACACGAAAAAACCTGAAATTGAAGGGATCCACAACAAATTTTATTTCCCTAACCTGGGACAAATTCGCAGTTAATTTCGTTGTCTCCTATTTCGTCTTGATTAAGAGTGTTCAGAAATTTACATTTAATATATAAATTCATATTCATTATACGTCGGACAAAGCAGTTTTTCTTGCGCCTTCTACCTTTCATCTCTATTGATTTATATGTTGAAAAATATGGGTAAATGCGTACATAATTTCTATGAGTATTTGAATTATGTCTCTGATAAACCTGTTACGAGTTTTCGGAAAAATCTTGAGAAATGATATTTCGGAGAAGCTTTCTCCTCCAATAACAGGGACTCAAATCCTATTTCTTGGGATACCCCTTTGACGCGCTCTCGGTACGATTTAACAGCGGATTGTGGGATATAGTGTTTTGTGTTTTGGGTCTGATAACCGGATCAGACGTGGGTACGTCGAAGAGGTAGAACTGTGACGAACGAACGGTATCGAACCGGTGGACTCTACTGTGCTTTGTGTGTAGCTGCTTATATTAGGATTTAAATCGAGATAGATACGCTCACTTTGTATTCCCATTTCCGTCCTATTTCCACTAGTCGATTGAAGTTTACCTCTCGAGTGGATTTCGCTCGATGTTCGAATTTCGCGGAATCGGTCTGCTTTTTCTATTTTTCCTACCTGGAATTCTTATCTGTAGATTTTTACTAAGTGAAACACCAGTGGGTTTTAACGCAATGAGATAAATTCATGTGCATGAATTATAATTAATAATAATAATGTTAATATGACAACAAATCAATTGATATAATACTGACGCTATGCGAAAGCATATGTAAGTGGAAAGGGAGTTATTTTTTGCAGCCATTATTTTTGCTTATTTTATGTCCTACAGACAGTTTTCGTGTTTATCTTATATACTGTATGTAAAATTCATAGATAGTTCGATCGTTGGATATATGGATTATTACCATCTCTGTATGCTTCAAATTAAAAAAAAAATGTTAGGGAAAAGCTCGCAATAGATGAAAAATTGAATAGACATAAAATACGGTGATAACCTGCTGTAGGAGGGCATCATTCCGTTGTAAAGAAAATTTTTGATTTTACGGATAAGCAGAGAAGCGGGTGAACATTCACTGATATTCACAGCGGGTCAAAGAGCGTAAACTTCAAAACATTACACCGGGTTTGATTACACTGGGGCGATAAATGGTGTTGCATAAAAAGGAAATACGAGATGTCTGTTTTGTTTCCAACCTCGGGGCCTCCGGGTCCTTAACTGTAAAATACTGCTTGTTTGAAAACTGACTGAATTACAGTTACTGGGTCCCACAACAAGTTTGATGCTGACCAATGTTTGTTTTTTTTATTCCCCGCCTTTAATTTGGAAGCCTTGTTATGAGAGGCGTCGACGAAACTTCGGAATAATTTAGTAACACCCGACTTTTCACTATTACTGGTGTTTACCATTAACGTCTTTTCATATTTACAAGAGCTCCTTTTTTGGCTGGTTTACCTAAGATATTAAGTCTGATAAACTAAAACAGATTTTTATGGTTTGATACGTTCTAGATTTCACTGGAATAAAAATAAAATGGAATCTTTTCTTCATTGGCATTATCCTTTGAAGGGAAAGGAATCTAAATCGTCCTTTTTCGGGACAGGGAGCTTTTATCCGAGTTTGGATTCTGGCGACCCATTTCGGTCCCTGCCCCTGTGTAAAAATTCATCCCCAATAATAGGTTGTATTAGCCGGTACTGGCCTGTATTTTTCGGGAAAATAATGGGTCTGTTTTGGAAATCCCATATAAAAATAATCCTTTCATTAATCGTGAGTTTTATATTTTTTGTCATTCATCGCAATGCATGAAAATTTGTCTGATGAACATTTGCACGTAATAATTTCTTTGATTATCATTGCAACCACCCGGTTAATATATAGAACCCCATTAATTGGAGTAGTGATCCCAAATCCCAAATCGCATAAGTGATTAAAATATTGAATTAAATAATTTTTTAAGATTTTTGGTTTCCAACTAATTTTAATTTCTGTACAGTAAATTAGATTGTCTTATATCGACCTTTTTCCAAGTGGTACATGGTGGTAATTCCGTGGTAATTCGCCGTTTTAAATAACTGGGAATGGGCCCACAGCTGAATGAAAGCGACGGCTAGTGCGTCATAAACAACTGACCACTCGCGAATTGTGTCCCTGGGCTCTTATCGGGACCCGTTTAATCGGAGAAGTGACAACCCCGGGGCATTAAGATACCGCCGATACTGTCACTGTTACACCAGCCGCTGCTTTCTAAGCCATCACCTCCCGTCGGCCTAGAATTTAAGGTATTTGTACATTCTTAGGTTTTATGTTCCACTCGAATTATTAATTAATTACGCGATATTGTTCGAACTCCGTCAGGCCGACCTTTTAATAAGATTTGTAATTATATCCCTCAGGATCCAAATATTTGTACAGCCCTATCATATTAGGCGCGGCAATTTAGGTGTCTTGGACCAATAAATTTCATTAATCATTCTTGGCCTTCCGCTATCCTCATGATTGTTCCTTTCCCCGGAGCGTATACGGAGAAAAAAGTTCGAATTTCCCAACCCCTCTAAATTACTGGCATGTGAACAGCGCCAATGGCCAAGTTCTGTTCTGAAAAATACCATAATTATGTATAACTGTTATTTATTTTTATATGTATTATAGTATTTTATATTTTCAACAATTATAATTTACGGAATAATATATAGTATATCTAATACATTTTACGGGTCCAGTTAGTTTGCATTAGTCAGTACATGTATTGTAAATAAAAGAACAATCTTGTTAATGAAAACAGGTTTACAGATAATAATTTTTTCTCAACCTTTTTTTAGTTCATTCGATCTTCTGGTTGGCATAAGTGAAAGTTTTGCTATAATTTCGTTAGGTATACTTCTCCTCCGGTTGTAGGATCTCACTAGCTGGTACTCGTCAGTAGTCGCATTGTCTTTAGGATTAGTGTCTATAATATTGAGCTTTCCACCATTCATTCTGCAGACGTTCCGACGTATCCTTTTTTCTACAAGCCAGAGGTCTGTAATTATAAATAATTACGGCGAGTAAACTGGATGTTTGAAGTTGAACTTCAGTCGGAGTTCCGGCTTTATGGCTGCAACGGCTTCTTTAATGAAGGCCGCTTGCCGAATTTCAATAGGTCCAGCGTCCGACCGACTTCCATATTCATGTCCCCTTGCTGTTGCTCCGTTTACATAATACGAGGACGCTTCCGAAATTGAATTTGCCCGCAACCGATCGGCCACTACGGGGACGTATGGAGTACCAATGATGATTTGAAACTGGAATATCGTTAGACAACAGATTAATAAGAAACAGAAATAAATGCATTGGAGGACTATTAGAATGTATTCTCACTGTTCCGTACGAAACGCAAAATATTTACTTGTTAGGATGGAAGTCAAGGTTAATTTTTTTTTGTTATGTACACCATTTATTATATATTGACTGTTAAATTTTGCATAGTTATGGAGAGTGAACTCCCTCCTGATGGATAATTAAAAATTATTCCCTAGCTTCTGACTTGTTTTTCTGTCGCTTAGACTGGATTACAGTTTCGAAGTATCCCTAATTGCTCCTTTAACTGTCGGGGCTTAAGAGTTTTCTTGGAACTTTCTGCTGGAGGCGGAAGGAACATGTCTGCGAAGGCAGTTCTGAAGTTTCACTGATATTGGCGTAGAAAGTTTAATACTTATTAAAATTGATGCTGAACAAACCTATCCTCTATTCAGCTTTCAAAGATTCGCTGGAAATTTAAATAAGGCAGTTATATTCTCAGAAAATGTAATTTCCTAGGATCAGGAGATAATTCTGTTCCGCCTTTACTTAATACAATAGTCCTGAATGCAATAACTAATTGAACGTATTTTTGATTCAGGTATGTCCTCCATATATCATATTGGTTACGTTGGGGAACAAGTCTTAAGTGAGTATTCTTAATATTGTTCATTTGAAATTGCACCCTACTATTATGATGTACTAGAGGAGGGGGAAACGCCTTAATCGATCATTTTTGTCCCCTTCTTCAAATAGTATTTTCATTACAACACGAGGTAATTAAGCAGGAGCTAAACACGTTTCCTAACTGGAAAGTCCTACTTATGGTTGGAAAGTATCTATCCGTATAAACTTCCATTTATATTTAATATCATACCTTTTGCAGTCCCGGTGAATTGCATATTTTGTGTATAAAATTAAGCCCTGAAAATAAGCTCATGTTCTATTATCTCTCTGAAGCCATTGTTATTATATTATACGCTGCGGTGGCGCAAAATTTAGTAATTAAGAGCGTACATCGTTTTACTCTTAAAAGGCAATTATACGACCGCAAAAAACAAATGCTATTGTTTCGGCGGAACAGTCAGAGACAGAAGTTACAAAATGGCAAATGAGGAGACTGCTCATTTGTGTATTCCTACTAAAAGCAAGATCTAATGTAATTCCATTAATTTATATCAAGGATATCATGATTATCTGCTGCTAAATATGCCATGCATACGTATTTGTAACACTGAACTGTGGCCGATCAAATGTTATGCTAAAACAGTGTTTCAGGTCTATTGTTTAGGCACTACAGTCGTTCCGTTTAAACTCACTGGCTATTACAGGGCACCGGATATGTATTGTACAAATGTAGACAAGTAATAATCGATTCAAACTAGAAAACAGTGCCATGAATGGGCTGTTTGTTTACACTGAATATAAGTGTTATACATTATTGATCTTATATTAACTGAGCATTAACGCACCGCATCCTCGATAATTATTCCACTTGCATTAACTTACAAAATATTTCAATTTTCGAATTTCGAATTACTGAATCGTGTTGTGGATAAATCGCTGAATTGCGGAGACTCACATTCCATACAGTTTTGTGCGGTTGCTTTAGCCGAGAATGGGAAAAGGTTTAGAAACAAGAAAATCAGAATTTTTTCCAAATCCTAGGACCTCCTCTAAGAGGAGGAACCCTCCTAGAAGGGTTCTTCTTCAATCCGTCCAGTATTCCTTCTTCTTCTTTTTAATGTCACCTAAAGTTTACCAGATCCGGGTAATCCTGTCGCCAACCTGGTCGTCTTTGATAAACTTGGCCTTTTGGAGCATTGAAAACCCACTAAGCTTATTGCTGTAACCGCAAAACCAAAAGCCAATATTAATTATGTGGTCCCGCCTCAGACTACCGTAATTAAGCCCTTCCAATACATGATAGGTATGAAAACATATAGAAGGCAACAAATATAGAGGATCTAAATTTAAATATATATATATATATATATATATATATATATATATATATATATATATAAATTGGATAAATTAAGTTAGTTTAATTACGAATGGATTTGTGATTTTACACATCGACTGTAAAACAGTTCACAGTGGTACAAAATTCTAGTAAGTAGTAGTTATTTTTCAGTGAGTCGTGTCGCTTTCCATATTATTACATAAATGTGTAGTTATAATATTATATGCAGGATGCTTACCAAATAGTCTTTTGCTCTCCTGAGGATAATAATCTGTATTAAATTTTGATGCATAATTCATCAAAAACATGAATTTTGGTACTATTACGGTACTAATATATACATTTGAATTGCCCACCTTGTTTTACTGTGTTTGAAAAGATATCCGATTTCGAACCGTAGGAAAGAGATCATCCCTAGTAGAAAATACATGAGGAATATTTGGGTTTGAATCGGCTCAACTTACAAAAGTTGAAGCTTCGAAACAGTTGCGCCTACTTTTCCTCAGAATCCCCCTGTTAGTTGCGTTCACATGTTTCACTATATAATATGTTTTTACCTTATAAATCATGTTTGCCAAATTCATATCTCATCGACTAAAGACGAACATCTCTCTAGCTATTAATCGAAATTATTTGGGGCCTGTTCCCCGACGATTTTTGAGTCAATCCACAGTTGAATATTGCAATACTGTAATCAATTTTCACGTATTGATGTATTGATTCTCACTTTAAAAAAAGGACCCGGTCCGAATTTGTCCCATTATGGACAAACTCCATTATGAGCCCTGTGAGTAAATCCTTTTATCGATACTCCGTTAACGGTCTAAACTACCGGAATATGTTACCGGGTAATGGGCGAAATTACTCATAATCCTGTTTAAAAATTAAATGTCCCCGTACGAGAACGATTTGCGTTTCGATCGGTGGTTCAGCGTTATAAATAAAGTACTGGTTGTTTGCATTCACTTGTATGTCAAAGGATATGAACTTTTATAAGCGCGTAGTAGAATAGTAGGTTCATCTTCCGATGAAGAACTTTCTCATTTCACCAGTATATATAATACATTACAGGCATGAAATTTGTAATTGGGTAAAATTCTGAAACTACTCGTATTCCGATAACGGGCCAAAAATACCTTCAATTTTAAATTTCTGCCAATACTATAACACCAATTGATTTAGTCCAGGTAATTTGTTCCAGAACAACCGCTTTCCAACTAAAGTGCAGTTATGCGACCGCCCTGCTCTATACCAGAGGCGTGATACCCGTTATATTTAATGAAAGTTGGTTAGGGATAAGGAGTAATTAAAGGGAAATTACAATACTGTTGGCGATAGGGCCCGGACATAGCTCAAGGCGGAGGTAGAGAGAGAGAGAGAGAGAGAGAGGGAGAGTGATGCAGCGTAAAAGCATTAGACCGTTGAGAGTAGGGTATCGGATGGCGGATCGAATTTGACTCAGTTACAAATGTCAACTAATGTACTCTGCTTATATACTGTTACACAGTAATTGAATAATATTGGTAAAACTGGGAATCCTAAAATTACATCTTATAAACTTCCTGCTATTTAGTGTTATGACTATTTTCATTTTGCCCTTATATTGTTCCAATTTAATTTTTTTGTTTTTTCATTAGTTTCCAAAAATTAGTGAAGTTACTAATTGTTACTGACGTTTTATAGATTATTTTGATTATGGTTTTTTAGATAATTTTTAATTGTACGTAACATCCATATTTTCTACAAACCCACCCCCGGGGCTTCCACGGAAATTCCTGTAGGTTCCGCGAGTCGAAGTAAATATTAGAAAAAAAAATTTTAAATCTAGTCTAGTGTTTATTAACTAAAAATTAGAGTGATATATTTAGTTATATTTGAATTAGTGACTAAATTACACTAATGTTATGATAAATTTAGCACAACAAGTCAACTATGAAATTCGAATAGTTTTATTTTAATTTTTCTCTATTCAAAAGTACAATTTTATGATTTTTGGATTATAGAGCTCTAATCCGGGGCGTGTTTAGGATTTTCACCACAATTTATGGACGTATAACGAATATTGGGAATTCCAGCAGTAAGTGTAGTAAGGTTTACCGCCGTGGCAATACTAAAATGAACGGGCCGCCGAAACAGCGTGTACCGCCGCGGTGTAAATCGCACCGTAGTTTTATGGCGGCAGAAAACAAAACTGTATCGTAAACTGGAGCGAAATAAACCTGAAAAATCATAAAGCGAGTTGTAAGGGGGTGCGGGGGAGGGGGTGGTTCGTCGTCCGGTGGCTTAATGATGGCAGTTTTATCACTTCCTATCTGGGCCAAAGCTCAGGACCGCGGTTAGTCCTCAAATCAAAGTTTTAGGGCCTAGTGAAGACCGCTTAAACCAATTATACTTATCTGAAGAATAGAAAATATCAGCCGGACTTTACCGCTTGGGTAAAATATATAAATGGCAGAATTCGTGCCCTATTAGGTTACTTCGAAACAAATTTTCGAATTACTCTTCCACAATTACCCAACCGACAGTGTGAAGGAAACCAAATTAGTAGTCACGTTCTTCTACTTATTTAATGAGACGAAACCAGTCTTGTTTGCCAAACTAAACAAGCACGGCACGAAGTAGCAGTCTGCATTTCAATGGCAGAACAAATTGATTGTTGGCCGTTTATAGAATTTATTGTCGCAAATCAATTAGTGATCTAGAATATTTTAAAATATTTAAAAATATTTCAGAGCGGTCAACTGAAGGTTTGGAAAAGTACCGATATTAAAGTTGTAACCTGCATCGATTGGGGTACCTATTTGGCACCATTATGCTTAGGCTTCCATTGTTGCTGCAGGCAGAATGCTCACATGGCACGAAGAAACATAGACGATGGTCAGAGAACTCACACCCCTTTATCTGCTTCTGCTTTAAACTGGCAAGTTATAATTCCGTTTCCGGAAATATAACTGGAATATATTACGTACAATTTGTCGCCAAGGGGGATATTGATGTGACGACGAGAGATAGAATCGCGCTGAGGTTCGAATATATCGCGTTCTACGGGGTACCAGACGAGTCATATTTGCAGATAGAATTCCGAACGGGCGCTTTTATTGAGAAGGAATTCTCGTGACCCGAAATTCCTTTCCCGTTCATTTATGTTATATAAAGGGGAATTTTATATCCAGGATATTTTATGAAATCCGCCAGAAACGCGGTGCACATTTTCCGGCGGAAAAGTGTACCAATAACAGCCACTCGGGTCCCAATTCTCCAGAGTTTGGGTCTTCTCGCCATCGTCGGTATTGTGGAAGCACACGAACTCACGTAAACTCAATACACCGCCGCTATTATAAGTCTTCTCATTAATTAATTAGTTACTTTCCGTTTCATACGGTGCAAAGGAATTATATGTTGCCTTAGCGAGGATAGATCTAGGCGATTGAATTGTAATGGGAATGGAAGTTTTCCAAACACACTCCTATTGATTTTGTTTGAAATATGAACAGAATAGCTTTTTCGGACAATTAATTATGAAACAAATTTCAAGCTAATCATCATTATCAATAGCCATCGTTCTGTACGATTCTGTACGTCCAGTTAAATCTAGTGTCAGTGAAAAGAGACAGTTGAAATCTGTAAACGCTTGGGATGGGAGTCGCGTAGTGAGCGAAATCTGGAAATGGGGCCACTAGCCCCCGGTGTATGACAAACGGAGCTTCCTGCGTCTGCGGCTATCGTAAATCAACAAAGAAATATTAGCGTTTCCCTCGTCGAGACCCTTAACCTCTCTTCTTCATTTACGCCAGAGCCTTTCGGACAGAATTTCGTCTGATATTTGACCAGTAAAGTATTGTATGATACCGCTGAAAATTTGATGAGGCCAAACGGCCCCGGACGAAGATGGATGTTCTCGGCCGATTTATAATAAATTCTTGTATTAAGAATAGATATTAAGTAAAGATAACAAAAGAGGAAAAATGACCGGGCGGATTCTCGAGGCACATTTTTCCATAACCCACACCTTAATGAGCTATCCCAAATTTGTGAATTCACCCGTGAAAATAATTTAAGTTTTAATTTCCATTTATTCGCACAGGGACCCTAAGACCTTAGGTTATGAAGGAGGGCTGTAGTTATATTAGACATTAGCGCAAAGACCTGTAAAAACAAGTGAGGCCACAGAGTTAATGGACTGGAATTAAGCCCGTTATTAAGGCCCTAGTAAAGAAGTCTCAGTATGGCGGATTAACATTTGCTTTAAAAGATATAATGCTAGTAGCGAAGAGGTAATGTTTTAATACTATATAACAGTTTAATAAATTGAATAAATTTTATTCATAAGTAACAGGAATTTTATTAAAACGATGTTTTATTTGTTGTATAATTTGTATAATAACGTGTTCCCTGTCCAATTCCGTTAATATCGTAGTAACAGTTTGGGCCCGATTTCGGACTAACAGTGGGTGTGACGGGACCTAGTATCAGGAAGGCAAAATTACATGTGCTTTGAATAGGTTAGAGGGAGTAGTAATTTTAATTAGTGTTAAAATTAATTGTAATGTTACAATACATATAATTGTCGTAATGTTATAATTGCTATGTTACATGCCTTATACACCATTTAATTGATGATTATAAAGTTCAATCTCGACTAGTCCCTTTTCGAATGTTTGTTTGTGTATGTATATATATATATATATATATATATATATATATATATATATATATATATTTGTGTATAGTAATATTGTCAAAAGGGGCTAGTGGGCATTGAGAACTTCATAATCATTAATGAAATGGCCACCATATACCATTATTAATTACAATGGAATTACAATTAGTATCCACAATGTAATTCAACAATACAATTAGCATATATATATATATATATATATATATATATATATATATATATATATATATATGTACATACTTTCGATATCAAGATATTTGTGTATAGTAATCTTTTCTATCGATGAACGCAATATGAAAATTATTGGCGCGAATAAGGCGTGAGCTGGAATTAAGGGGTGGCTGTGGTCCTAGGGCAAGGGCCCGGTTAGGGCGCGGGATGTTGTACTGGGCAGGGACTGGGGCCGCCCCCGGGAGCGCAGGCGCCGCCCCCGCCCCCAGTCGATACCACCGCCCCCGCCCGCCGCCCGCTCGGCCCCCGGCCCCGGCCCCGGCCTTAGCCCAGTCGGGCCCCGCCAGTCCAGCCTCCGCTCGCCCCACGCACTTGACCCACGGTAAGCCCCCGGACAATAACCTAATGCATTCACACACAACCGACCCCCAAAATCTATCATCTACCAACCTCCTTTCATACAAATACGATTTTTTTAATTAAAAAAAAATTTGATTCGTAAACCTACATGAATTTTTTTGGATTAAAAAATTTAATCTATAAACATAAACAAAGAACTTAAATCATGAATGTGTACTCTAGTAGTGAGTGGGTAGTTACCCCCCTCCACCCGCTCTATCTTGTCCTAGCATCTAGCCTAGTCGTAGTAGTTTTTGAATTACGATAATTGACAGTACTGAGAATTGATTATTTTTGTAAATACACATTGGAGCTTAAGTGTGAAACATACTCTCGACTCGTGATTAATCAAATAATACTTTATTTTTAATTTTCCTCAACTTAAGAGAAAAAACGGGTTTCTGGCACTGACAGAACTCCGTACGTCACTTACTCTAATTTCTACTTTGAGCGTAAAATCGTAGCTTAATATCATAAGAGAACACTATTTTATAGTCGAATTAAAATGTTTATATACTATTCTGGAATTAATTTTTAAAGTACGTCTCTCGTCCCGCCATCACTGAACCTTATCATATTTTATGTTAATTTTAATAATTCATGATAGTCAATAAGTGTGATTTTTTTTAAATATACGATCTCGGATTGAGATATTAACTACAACCGGGAATATGAAGTGCTTCAGTAAGATTTCAGCTCTGGACTTAGTCTAAAATCCCGCCTCACGTCATTTCGCTTAGTGCCAGTAGTTATATTACATCCTAAGTAGCGTGTGAATTTCTGTGATCCGTGACAAGATGACTGATGATGTAAAGATGTTTATGCGTATTCTTGGGTGCTTCGACTGATTCAGATATAAGAGTTGTTTAATAATCTTTTAAGTTCTGCGACCGAGTGCATCTTATCTGATTCGAGCATTAGTATTCAAAAGACAACAGTGGACCATTTACTTGAAAATGTACACTTACAGATTATCAGTCCTTTCTATTTTTGTTATAGCCCAGAGAAGTGCGAAACATAACTTATTCAAACAACTCTTTCGGAAAAAAGAGATAATTTTTCTTAAATGACCAACTAATTTTTTATATAACTAAATGTATAGTAACTCTTCGTGGTAAATTGAGTGCTAGTGTTCTTTTTCGAATAAACTAAAAAAGGTTTCTCTTCGTTACCATAAACTGGTGATCGTACAGAACAGTTCTACTACAAACATGTTCTAGATGTGTTACATCCGAAGCGCAACGAGAGTGTAGTTTTCATGTGCGAATTCCCGTCCGTAGTAAGTCGCAAGCGTAAAAAAGTATTTTACGCTTCGTTGCATTCAGTTCGTCTCTTGCGCAATTGAGAGTGTGTTACGCCGTAGTAAATATTCAGAGCCGAACTCGTAATTAATTCAACTTTACGATTGACTGAACTCTAACCATTCCGGAAATCGAAACTCCCTCCCCTCAATTGGCAGTCCAACTGCAAATATGAATTGGTCTCGAACGGACCTCGAATAGCTCGGCCGTTCGGTACTAAATAACGGCCTTATTGGTAAAGTTCGTCTTATAAAACCGCCGTTAATTTGGTCGTAATAATTATTTCTTCTAAAATGTTGACGGTATCTTGCCGGTGAAACAAGAAACAGTAAATCCCGCGACAACATTTTTAATTTAAAGTTATCATAGATTTGAAATTTTTTACCTTCCATTTGTGATTGTTTTTCGTTCACTCCAAGCGCCAAATTTCCATTTTTAAACATTTGAAGTAAGAATTTTGAACTTTTTGATTCGGACAGCACCATAGTCAGGTTCAATTTAAACCTGAAAGGTGAGAGCGAAGTTTAAAAACTTTTGAATGACGAACCTTGTTAATCCGTGCGGAGTCTCGACTGCCCGGCGTGATTTGCGATTTAAACGGCCATTCAGTTCAACAAAACCAAAATATTGTGGTCGATTTTGACGCTGTTCTCTGAGGTTGATGAAATGCGGGGAAAGCGATGAGTTTTCCATTTAATATATTTCCACGTCTCCACGTGCCGATTTCAAGTGTATTAAAACCACGTGGAGTCCTTGAATGAAAAGCCTTCAGCCACCCTCAAATCCATGCCCTTAAATTACCTTATTTTCATGTATATGGCCTATTACAATTCCTATTGGATATCTAAGCAAAATATTAGTAAATTATTATAACTGTTTATAATATACCTAATATTTTAGAATTAACCTTCTAAATATTAACTAATAAAACGATTTTTAGCGCTGGTGTTATGTGTAAATCTCTATTGTTCTGTGTACTCTGAATGAAGTTAATATCGCGTTTGGCTTTGCGGCCCTTCGAGTAGGGAAGGGTTTCCGGATGAGATCGCCTTTACGGTTGGATTATCTTTATTAGATTGTCCTTATATCATCATAGCCCTCTACCTTCACTGGCCCCTTAAGACCTTTAGCAGCCCTCGCACTCCGCTCCTATATAAGCTCTACGCGTAAAATATACTGCGTTTTGTAAATAACATTCTTCAGCCTCACTTACACCAACAATATAAATTTCGAGATTTAGATTTACTATTTTAGGGTTAATTCAATATGGGCTTTAGATTTGATATTTTATTTTGTTTCGTAATTCTTCAAGCGTTCGTTCTGCTTTTTTCAATTCTAGCTTTTTTCTTATTCAATGAAGTAGTACTAGTTCCGACCTATCTTTATCCGACTTTTAGGTAACAGGTTATGTAATGGCAAAATAGACAAAATGTTGAATGATGATAAATATTTTTTCTATATTGCAAGTCATGGTTAATCGCATATGCTGCAAATGAAATTTCATTTAATATGCGAGTGTGGCTCATCATTTCATGCACCATACAGTATGCATTATTCATTCCTTTAAGTTGAATAAATTTGAGTTTAGTAAAAACATGAAGACACGAACATTTTTCATTCGTATAGCTTATAATCTTGATAATTCTAAAATATTTGATATCAAGTAATATAAATAGATCAGTTGTATTTATCTTTACTTATAAGTATACTCCTTTCACTCGGTAAACAAGAGGAACGTTCTGAGGTCGGTACACAATCTGAGTGCTTGTTCCACTCGAAGCAACAGAAACTCCCTCTTGTAAAATGTTTTTTCTTTCTCATAACGGGATTTGCGGTAAAAGGCTATTGGGACAAATGGTACTAAATTAGAGACATTTTCGAGACCCTTGTTCGGCTTATTTCAGTCTCAACCCCCCCCCCTCCCACCCTCTCACGTCTCATGACCCTCGTCATTTACTTACGAGCCCTATTCCGACCCTACCCGATAGTTTACCATCCTTTAATCCAATTGAATTTATCTATAACCTGTTGTTTTATTGACTGGCTTACCGGTATAGAGAATCAGCTTTGCAGAACAAGTCGTTTATAACTGCCCTTTTCTTCGAGGATAAATGTTTTTTTGACCCAAATACAATTAATTCATATTAATCAAAACGTTTTCCGTACCCCAAGGAACAGTGGAATTGAGCGAGGTGAGCCCAAGTGTAGTGTTGTGAGGACGCAGTAAATCGCGTCACGATAAAATAAAGTCCCCCCAAGTAGAACAACTTCTACCGTCTTGCGTGTACACACACAACGTCTGGGCGCAAAGAGGATCAAAATAGCTCGGGCGGGCGGACATATTAGGTTGGGGGACCTGGAGGTGAAAGGCCCCGCTGCCGAGGGAGGATTACTCTCTCCAGGAGACAATTATTTGGAGTTTCCGTCGTCTCGGAGGGAGGGAGGGAGAGGGAGTGATGGTGGGAGGGAGGAGAGATAGAGATAGAGAGAGAGAGCGGTCTCGATATGGGACAGGAGGGGCTTTTGATCTCGCCCTTTTATAAGCGACCCCTCCTCCCCCACAGCGGTCCTTTTTGGCCTAAGTGAAATCACGCTTCGCCGAACCCGGCGCCGATATATTCAGAGTCAATTTTACGCTTGCTTTTGTACCGCCCCACTTCTCCTGTATATATTTTGCTGTATATTTTTGTAGCATTTATATATGTCTTATAGCCGTCAGACAACATTCTGTACTTATGTTAATATGCCGGATGTTTGGATCAGTGCTTTGAACCGGTGTGTAGTTCTCGGTGGTTAACCATCGACTGCCCATTAACTCATAGTACTACTATACAATGAGGTTGAACAATATTTGGAATCATATTGATGCCTATGTAAAAACTTTGATATATATATTAATTTGGGATTAAATAGTACGTGCAATGGTATTGCTATAATTAATCTTTCCTTGGGGTAGTAATGGCATATTCTTGAATGGTACATAATATATGTTTTATGTAATAGTCGGTGCATAGTGTACCGTATCCTGGCAGACGTCCACTAATTTATCAATTAGTGAACTAATTTGATAGTGTTTTCGTTCTTTTTTGGTGTTGGATTATTGCTTTCTCGTCGAAATATTCAATTTTTAATTAATCTCCGGCATATTGTTGAAGTGGCCCGCCGACCGGACAACCCATTTATCAAATATTCAAGTGAGGTTCGCCCATTGATCTCCGGGCCCTTTTGTCCCATTTGGACTCTGAATAGACCGTCATTATCCTGCAATTTAGCCGTTATTCCCGGCGGACTTCTCCGGTGTCTTCGGAGCCCAATAAATAGACGGTTTAATTCGCGCCGCGGAAACAACTCTGAAAATGGGTTGGAGCGCAGTGAAAATGGGTCCTGAATTGAGAACGCGACGGTTGGAAATGTTCCAATATTTTTCATTTCCCCTTCGTAGTTGCGTGAATAGGGAGAAAATCGTAACCGTTCTAAAAATTTTTCAATTTCAAAGTGTATACAGTCCGTCCGTGAGCTTCGCTTAAAGTGTGCCGAGAACACCTCAGCAAACAGACTTAATTAATTATAGTCCTGAAGCGAAACACCGAGAATTTATAAATTGCAGGGAGTTTATTAGGAGGTTGAAATATAAATTATATACTATTATCAGCACGAAAATGAAAGCTAAAAAATATAGGGAACAAAACTTTTGAATAAATATATACTTTTTTATTATTTTCGATTCTGTCGGGTCCGCCTTTACACGACTCATTGTTGCCTAGTTTTCAGATTTCCGAACACTGGGGTTAATGCGACTCTGACTACTTAATGGTTTATTCATTCATATTTAGGACATTTTCTATTTTCAGTATAAAGTACTATACTTCAAAACAGAATTACTAGGATAACATTAACAGTATCTCTTGTTGTGTGTTGATGGAAAACCACTAAACAAATTGGCATTTATTACAACATGTAAATACAGCATGGGTCCCATTTCTTTAAAATCAATATTTTTAAATTTGAAATGTGAAGTATCCCACTTGGAATTCCTAGCGTTTGGTCATTTGCTACGGTCCGACGGGATGGGCCGGCAACTTGCTTCGTAAGCATGCTTCGAATATTCTGTCTTAACCGAAAGATTCCTCGCGTTAGTCCCTTATCTCCTACTAGGAGTTCCTGGAATAGTAAAATATTTTTATATATAAAATCAGTTAATCCAGTATTTCGTGTTCTGTCTTAGTTGTGCTCCCATTGATGAAAATATTCTATTAAGAGTTTCCTTCTGTTTTTTCTTTAAATAATTTTAACACGCTCTTATAACGTATATCTCAAACTCAAGCAACTATTATTGTACAATACATTTAATGCATCTGATGTATTTTGACTGCCAGAATTTATAATGAGAAGATATCCCACACGATATATGAATTATTTCTTCTTTCGTTATTACCAGTTTAAATTATATTCGGCTGCTTCAATTCTGCCGTGGCGAAAATGTCATGATTTGTAACATGTTGAATTCGTGACACCGTTATTAATATTTTAAAAATTCATAGTGCGACACTCTTTTAGTGTCGATTTCCACACTACCATTTGGTAAACGTTCGCCACCCGTCAGGTATTTCCACTACCTTAGCCGTTTTTCGAAAACAACCGGCTGTCTCCCTTGTTACTATAAAAGTTAATGGGTAAAACGGGGGCAAAAGGTAGCCCACGGGCGGGGGCGGGAACGTGTGGCCGAGGGGTGTGGGAGCCGTCGCCAATGCAAATTGGAATGTAAATCGGTCCCCCGGCCTTGTCCCTTCTTAGACCCTCCTCCCCTTATATCTCAGCTTAAACCTCCCTACAGTCAACCCGCTTTATATTGTGACGTCATTACCCGCCGCTTAGACACATTGTTCTATATTCCACGGAATTTCCCCTATTATATCCCAGAACAAATTAACTTCGTACTCAATAATAAAAGTTAATATATCTACTAGACCATTACATCTAAGTCGTTAAATGACTATTTTTTTGCAATTTGCTTATTTTCTGGTCCTCATATTTGGTTATTTTCATTTTAAGTAAATGAAGATAATTTATATTTATGTTGTCTAATAAGCCGGTTAGATCTACAATTTCGAAATTTCAAAAGGAGTGTTAGGAGAGAGCCGTTAAAATAACATTTTGTTTTCGATCTTCATATGTGTTAGACATACGGATGACTCTCATCTTGACTTCAGTACGCCATGGATGTTTCACCCATACTTTTGGAATTACACAGTTTGTTGTTTCCGTAGTAGTTAGTTCGAACATGTTACATTTTGGCGCCATCCTATTAGAGCACTGCTTCTAATGAAAGCGCGGTATTCCACGTGATTATTATTTGGATAACGTAAATAATTTGAAACGAACAAAGGCGTCTTAAAGTAAAACGAATGGCTTCCTTTGCGGCAGCCGCTAATAAAGTCAACCCCCTATTTCATGTACAATTTTCTTAAATCTTTATTTATCCGAGCCCAACGTTGCGAGCGACTTTAACCCCCCTCCCCCTCCCAAAGAATATTCGGGTCACGTCCTATCCTACTAAATTATAAGAGAAACGAGCTTTCCCTCGTCCGTCCTCGCCGAAAGCATGCTCTGACTATGTACTTAGGGGTAACCACAAAAAATACCTTTTTATGATTGAGTTTTAATCTGCGTCCAGATAAGGCGGTAGCGATAACATTTGAACAGCACTGATTTAGTATAAATATAGGTTTTTTGTTTTTTTAAGTTTGACAGCTTGTACAGATAAAATATATTCTATATTTAAAGGCAATTTTATTACCACCCAAATATAAGTTAAATACGCAATTCTTTTAATTACCTTAGTTTGTTATCATTTAGACGCTACTGTAACACAATCAGTTAGTGTAATAAGTCTTACAAAATAAATATTGACAAGATCCCCAAGTCGAAACTATTTACTCTGAAGTGATCGTTGTGTTTAGATTTTATAAAACGTAAAACAGGGAGAGCCTAGAAATAATCTTCTGAGAAGTCTGGGCTTCACTTAAATTTTCTCCACTTAAGTTATTTGGTATTAATATAGTATAGGTACAATGCAATGAACGGTCATAAAATGTTATAATATAAAATCGTACAAAAAGAACAATTTTGGAGCACCGTTAATTGTAATTGACTTCTGTAGCTCCTATATGACACTTCTGAAAGTGTATAATACAAAAAATATTATAGAAAATAATCTCCTTAACGAGAAAGAGATGCGCTAACAGTAATTGTACTCGTACAATTTCCTAATTAATTTATATAGAGCGAAACAATATTTAATTGGTTTGAATTAGTTATAGAGTTATAGGAGCGTGGAAAAATTTAACTCTAAGATTTTTAACATTGTTTTATTTGATTTTGGGAAAAAAAGCTAGAATTTCCTATTGAACCGGTATTGTTCTTGTTTTTGAATAATCCTGAAAGCGTTTACCTCCGTTCAACAACTGGACCAAGCCTTAAGTGATAGACACGTGTATGTACCTCTCTAATGAGAAAGGACTGTAAGAAAGAAGTTGGGTTCCTGGTTCTTGGGTAAACTTCCGAGGACAGAAACTGCCTTCGGGTAGAATAAATAGTCCCTTTCCTCCACTTTTAAACTTGTAAATATTTATTTGAGGTCGCTCAGAATTTGGGCTGTTCCATTTGCCGGTATTGAAACTGATTTGAGTATCTAAAATTCGAAATGCGAAAGCACCTGGTTAGAGAGTTAAGTTTTTTGCAGGTAACAATATTTAATTTTACTTTGTTTATAAATGCATAATCCTATAAATTAATTAATATTTTTCTTACCTTGTAATACTGGACAATTTTCTCTATATTCGGTGTATTTTCCGAATCGTTACAATTATCATGTTCAGCACGACTTAATTTTCAAAATTTTGAGTGTCGCATCTGTTTCGTTACTTTTTCAACTACTCGAATATTTCACGGCAGTGCATTTCAGTTTTCCCGAAAGAAAGTTTTCTCGTTATTTCCCGGACCGGTTTGGGACTAGCGCCCCTGGGGTCGGGCTCTTGCACATAATCTCGGCGCCATATTTAATGATTGTGCGGGAATCAATTCTCTCGCTGGAAATATTGTATTTTCGAGAGTTATTAGCCCCGATAAAGCGCCAAACCGCCTATAGAATAAACCCGTGCCGTAAGGGTAGGTCTCGTTAGCGTCAGACGCGGAGGTTGGGGCTCTCGTTATCGGTGTGCCCCGTCTAAAATATTGAGGCTTGTTCCCCAGCTGCACCGAACAGCGTATCTTGGCTCTGCGCTGACCGTAAATATATAGGTTTTATTTTTCCACCGTGTTACATTGTTGAAAATTCAAAAGGAATGTATGATTCGGTGGTAGAAGTGGGACAATTGTGAGGGTCCAGTCCTTGTAGTACCTTCTAACAAGCTTTCATCCCTGTTTCGATTTTCTCTCCGCTCTCCTATTTTTATCTATATTATGTAATCCATAAGATATTCTTGCACTGTGATTGGCCATTTCCTGTTTTATTATTGGATTAAGTGGGGTTGTGACTCAAATTCTGCTAGGAATGTGTGATTATATGCTTCGCATAGATCATAATATTATTTTCCGTTTTGTGGTAAATTTCCTTTAGTAGTTCTGCATTCGAAGATTAAAGTAAAGATCAATAAGACTATGAAACGATTGTGAAATTTCTCTTGGAACGAATCAATCATCAGAAACTAACCCCCTCTAATGATGCTCTTTTCTTAATCATTAGTAATAAACAATAAAATCGTCGCCCGATAGTTGAGCCGACGCCTCGAAGGGAAAAAAGAAATTCGACGATATCGGTCCAGATAACTCGATGGCCGCGATATGCCCCGACCCTGTTCTTTTATGGTCTCCTCTCCTCCAATGCCGGACTTTTACGAGGTATATAAGAGTTACATTTTCTGAAAATTTGTATATGACGCCCGTCGATGTGACACTGCTATGCGAATATAATTTAAAAAACGAGCGACCGCAGGAAATATGATCACTTCAAAAATGCAATCACTTTTTAAACTTAATTTTGAAAACGAGAAACAATCATAGCGTAGACTGTTATAACCTTTTGAATTTTGCAACCCGCAACTGTAATTGCGTAATTAATTCATTCGAGGTTTTCAGCGCTTTTTTTAGTAAACATTCAATAACTCTCCCTGTCCGGATTTTTAATTTTCTTTGCAGCAATTTCACCGACAGGAATATCCTCTCAAAAACCACCAACATAAAGCATTTTTAGTTTTACAGATTAATCTGCGAACATTAATGGCGAACACATCTTTCTGAAAGCTTCCGCTGCCGCTTCTCCAACTTCAATCCCATTCAAAATTTCATAAAACTGAACAACTATAGCAACTGATCAAAAACTCAGGAAGTGGACAAAGTATATTAATTAGTTTCCGCAAAATTTAAATCTAATTAATATTCATAAATGCTTTACGGTAATGCCATAAATATTTTTTTCATCCGCTTGAATGCTTATCCTGAATGAGAAGATATAAAACTCAAAAATAAATATTGTTAATATCAATGTACAGCAGTAATGTGACCTCCAAATAATTCGGTCATAGGAGAAATTCTTGTTAAAAAAAACAATGTTTCTTGCGTTTCCAATACTGCGTATAGTCAAGGTTTATTATTCGAATCGATTTGTAGAAAACAGTGTCTGCAAGTTGGAAAAGTTGCGCGGTCAGCCAGCCATCGGCCCAGTACATTTCGTACTGCGGACTTCAGCAGATTTTAAATGGGCATTATCCCCAGCTATTTCCCACCAGCTTTACCCGTATTGGTATCGCATTTGGTGTTCGTCTTTTATCAGAACGTGCGGAGGAGCCTCTTCAAAACGATCTGCCACGAACTTGATCGATCACGGCATCTAACTCTTGGGGTTGTAGTAGATGCAGTTTTCTTAATTATGCGGCCAGAAAATATATCTTAATCGGTAAATATATATTAAAAATGGAAAAGGTTTTCCATTGTCCATTGTATTATTTATCTAAAATTTTTAGCACCGCTGAATAGTAAATTTTATTAGAATTCCTTGCCCACTTTCACGGGCCTTCGTCGTTCTAAATGGATAGTTTATGGATCAAGTAATAACTCGTTTGTCAGTAGCATTATTTGTTAAAAAGAATTATTAAAAGGGGCTAAATATCACTAAGGCTTATTATTTTAAAAATGTTATTTTTACTCCTTCGATCCATTATGTACGAATGAAATATGTTGGCAATTCATAATTGGTAACTTGCGATCTCATCTCCTGCTTTAAGTAAGGAGTCTGAATAGAGCCAAACTATGGAATCTGTGTTAGTAATACTGTTGATGGTAGGGGAGGGCGGTTCCTCCCTGGGGCGAATTACATAAGCGATCTAATCTTTTCCGGCTTCATGGCCTAAAGTTGAGAGCAAATCGAGTTTGGTCGGTTGTAGTAAGCTTTTAAATCGCAACTACGCGAAAGGCTGAGAGAGAGAGAGAGAGTGAGAGTGAGGTCGCGGCCTTGCCAGAGCTCCCCTCAAGTTGAATGACAGTTGTCTCCAACGGAATTAAAAAATCATTTGTTTCATTCCAGAAGTTTTCTTTTGATTATTTATATTTTTAAAGCGTATAATCAGTAAGTGTGGTTTTATAGGTAGGCGACGCAAGTTGTAATTTATTTACAAACTTGGTAGTATATCAACGTGACAAACATTTATGCCACTTCTTTTCGTACGTATTCATAAATACTTGTTTTCACGATAAATAAGGAAAATGTTTTCAACAATTAGATTAGACAATTTTCTTATCAGTCTACGAGCTTCATTTCATTTGACTCAACGTATTTTATTTAATCAATTAAGAAGATAATAAGTAGATTAATAATGCCCCAAGGGAAAATACAAAATTCCATTCTACAGACCACATTTTTACAGATGATAGATGAAACGGAGAGATTAAGTTAATTAAAGAACAAAAGAAATTAAAACTACATTTAATTAAAACTGTAACTGTCACCACCTAGTAGCTCGACTATTTATTCCAAGTCCTTGGTGTTTAGCAAGACATACATACTTAATCTAGTTTCACCAAGAATTCGATCATTTTATATTATACTTAAATAAACTCCCTCGGCGATTACGCTTCTCGTCTAATTAGTCTAATCCCGGACTAGACATAAAATCTGCTTCCGCCTCGGTTCCAGTTTATCTCTCGACAATCCCTAATTTCTCAGACTCGGTGACTTATCCGCAATAATGGCTCCGCTCATTAAGGGACAGACCCTCAGTCTGCCAATTTGAGGGGAGATAGATCGAGATAGATGGTTGATATTAATTAATAATCATTATCCGAAAATATGTATAATATTAATATTATTTAAATCTATTGAATTTATAGACGTCTATATAATAGACGGTACATATTATTTAAGATGATATACAGTTTTTTCAGCTTTTGCAACAAAATCCTTAATAATATCCTGTTATGTTGCTATTCTACGGTGTCTACTATTTCTTGCATTTTAGTCGCCCATTTAGGGAAGAAACTCACGGAAATGATAGAATTGAAATGTCCCTTTGGTATTGAATACACAATATAATTTAAAAATGGCATCTCGTCGTTCAATTCAATCTTAAAATCAGCATTCAACGAATTGTATAAATTCGCAAATAAAAGAACATTTAAGGTACTAAGCGGCTCCGGTAAAGATTGTAGGCGTTCCAAGATCGAGCCCTCCCTTCGTTCAATAGCGAATTTCCAGTATTATTTCCGAACACAAATGTTCGGCCGGCTTTCGGAGACATCTCTCCACCTTTTGTAAATGTATTGGTTGCCGGGAAAGTGTCGGCCAATCCCGGATTAGGCAAGAGCGAGGGAATAACAACTTTTCTTAGTGCCGGGGCCGGTTTGCTTTTCACGGCGAAAAGAAAAGCGTTGCCGAATGGAGACGGAGGAGGGGGGGGCGTCAAATACTACGGCATCGGTGGAATGACAATAAGGCTGAGAAAAGAAGCCCTTGGCAAGCGTTTGCCCAGAGCCGTGGCTCTATGAATTTTTCATTCCGATTCCTGCTAAGAAAACTTCGCGCTATATTTTCTTTTCTTTTGCCAGAAAATTACGTTTTTTCAATTGCAGTTTCGATGTTCGACTTGTCTCGACAGTAATTTCGGTCAATTTCCGGCGGAAGTTTCCCCCCGAACAGGGAGGTACCTCCCCGGCCCGATCCGGTAATAAGTTTTGCATGTTATTTAGCGCGAAATTGGGTTACGGTCTTTTTTCCCCCTTCCCCGTCGTCCTAACTTTCTTTTCCGAAAATTAATCATCTTTTGCGTATTTTAAGCGCGCGCCACCAATCTACCCATAGCAGCCCAGTAGGCACACGTGTCAATCTGCTGTCGAGCAAACTCAATAGTTAATTAGCATCAGTTCTACTTAACAATTTAAAAAATTGAATTACCGAACTGTAGCTAAATAAAAAAAAAATATTCTGATATGGGGGCTGTATGATATAGTTGCGGAGATATCGTCCCAATGAAAGCTAATTTACTAATTGTCTCAGTTTATAAGTACCAGTTTAGTTAAAAAATCTATTTAAATCTCCGAATATTTTCGGAATAATGAATTTCGAACCCTTAGGCAACACCTTAACCATCTGAAGACTATACCAGTTATCTGAAATCCCTGAAGGGCTTCCTCGTCGGGTGGTTCGGGTCATTCGTCCCTCGTGAAATATTCCGTCTGTACGTGAAATATAACAACAGTAATAAAATAGATATTTAATAAGAATATTAATGAGGGCTGTAGTGCGGCCGGGTTGTTATCACTAGGAGGGGGTTTTCGCCCCTCGGCTCATGTAATATGCAGGCGACACCCGGTGTGCAACAGACTCCTGTCTGTTTCAACCAATCTCCCTAACCTTCACACTAATCTATTTTGTTTTACGCTGTCCGGGACATCGTTTGAATTTTCTCTACACTTATTTTGTCTGGAAAAAATATTTTAACACAAAATTGCTTATGACCACCTATACTGTTTCAAACATGGAAAACTAAAAAACTAAAACGCCGAAAGTTTAAAGAAAGTCTTCACCTATATTTAATAAATATTTTGAATAAATAATAGACAAAAGTAAGTAATAATATTTTCCTATAATTTTTAATCTACCGAATTACTTGCACAACTGGGCCAAGTCTGCTTACACTATTTATATTCATCTCTAAATCGTAATACTTTACAATCATACTTTTTAATCATTTTTTAGTCTTCCTCACTCGCTGATTTCCGCTTTGCGCCAATCATCGATTTTCAGCAATCGTTTGTTACAACTGTAGTGACATTTTTGTAAATATATTTATGTACGGCATTGACCCGGGTCTTGTTTGTAATGACCTGTATTAGACTTGAGTTACAAACGGTTGCTATACCGTTTGGCACCCGTCCGAAATACACGTCAATGTGACAAATTGCAGTGACAGGCGGTGGATTTTCTTTTTGCGGTTGTCGCTTGGAAAGGTCGTATTTTACTTGGTTCAAAGGTAGAGTTAGCGAGGGGTCGCGTGACTCCCGCTGCCGCTTTTTCCGTCCCTTTCAAATTGCCAAGTTTATTACAGTTGTGTCTGTCAATTATCTTCCAGATACGCTCGCGATATCGGCAATATTTTCGTTCCCTTATATGTGACATTCAATGTTACCGCGTTCGTTTGGAAAATTGGTTTCTCTTCTGGACTCATTTCATCTATTCGACTTACTGTTTTGTTTATCTTCATAGTTTGTTCGAGACTTATTAGTGGAGAGACAAGGTCGCAAATATGATATATATAATAATATATATTTTATTATTAATATATATTTCGGTGTTGGTAAATACAGCTTATTTTACGGTAGTATTTTCGTTGCTTTATAATGAGAAATGTAATAAATTATCTGTTATTTTCAGTATTTCAGAATTTAAGTACAGATTCTATGGATTTTATACGTCTACAGATTTCGACATTATTCTTCCTTTCTTTATCCGACTAATGATTCGGTAATATCAGTGATTATTAGGCAATTTCAACCGCTTAATAGCCTAACCTTTGTAACCCTCAGTACCATTAATTGTTGTTGAATCAATTTTTGGGTTTACCGCACTAAGTCCCTTTGCAAAGTTCCCAAACAGCCTGAAAGTTCGCGAGGGCGGACTCGAATTCAAGAGAAACTCGGAAGTTGTTGCCCTTCTCTGCTGGCGGGAACAAGAAGAGAAAGAAACGTGACCGCGAAAACTTAGAATTTTGTTTGTTTTTATTTTTATTTTTCACGGCCTCCTGTTTCTTCGATGGCTCATAGCGGATTCAGGTAGCGGACTCTTGTTTTCTTCAAATATTTATGACTACCCATCGGCTTCTTGTAGCTCCTCCCGTCGCCTTGATGTATTTTAAGCCTAGCGTAGGACTTTATCTCGGAAACTACTTACAGCGTTTGAAATTTAGAACATCAAAACACTGAGAAATAAAAATGTATAGCACAATATAACAAAAAAAAGTTTCGGTATTTCATGTTCTTAAAATTCTTAGTGTAGCAGTCGCATATGCTTTCAATAGATTTTGCATGGCTGTTGCTCTACAATAGAAGTTTTGAACAAGCTAATGAGTTCTAAACAATACGGCAATGTACAACAAGACGTTTCTGGAGTGGGAAAATTCTTCTTTACAAACTGTCCTTTTATGTTGTGGTTGTTACACTTTACAGGTTATTTCAGAATATATTTGATCATATTTGGAACTAAATGCACAAAAATGTAGAAAAACTATATACCTTAAAACCACACTAGTGCGATTTGTTCATCCACTTTATTTTTCTTCGGGTTCTATTTATTTTTCGTTGACTCATAGAATTTCGACGAAAAATCGAGATTCGGCGAATGGGGTTGCCGCAAGAAAATTCTTTTAAACATTTTTCCGATACACCTCAATTCCCCGTCGGTTTATTCAGGCCGGCAACTCTCGACTGTTTGGTTTCGTTGCGGTTTGTTTCTTTACGGAAAAAGTTTACAACAAAGTGTATTTCGGATCTTGGTTTCACCTTGGTCGCACCGAGGGGCTGTTCCTGAACAGTCGAAGGACGCTTTTCAATTGTTGATTTCGTCTAAATTTGACTCGCTTCAATTTCATTGAGCATATAAGCGCATATACCCGGACTATTAGAATCGGCTTGATGACTCTGCGGATTTCAGGGTGTAAATTGAATTTTTTTTTTATGATTATTTTTTAGTTATCGGCGTTTCGAATCCGCCGTTTACCCATGGATGTTAGAACAATATAATACGAGTACGGGAGTTTGATCGAAACGCCATTGTGAATAGTCATCACACTACATGATTTTCTTTAATGGCGACCGTCGCCAAATCAAACTGTAGCCGCCCTCGGACCTTTCACCGTTGTTTTTATCATCGGTGTTTAAAATCTGAAGAGCTCGCGGTCTTTGAAAAGTTTGTCCGCCCCTTTGATCTTCTTTCGCGCTTCATGAAATATGAGAAATATTGCTAGGTTACAAAGACTCTCAGGGACGAGGGGGGTTGGGGAAAGGCGTGAATATCTTTTCCGCTGTGACGGTGAAAAACCCGCGTCATCGAATATCCGGGGAAGCCTTTTCGAATAATGTCGGGGATTTTTTTCTTAAACCACTTTATTATTTGGCCTTTGTTAACGCAATTTTCAACGCGGTTCCACCGATCTTTCTATTCGACTCTCCGGGTATAAACATTTATTCCATTTACATCGTTCTTTTTTAATTTGGAAATGAAAGAACCACTTCTGACAAAAAATAAAAGTCCCGTAATGGTTTGAGAATTACCATTTCTGGCCGAGTGGTTCGTTAACAATGGCGTCCTGGTTGGTCTTAATTGGAGTTCACCGAACACTTCTGCAATTTGGTATAAGACTGTATATTGAAGACAGAGTTATAATGGTTTCATTTCTTTTAAACTCATCATTTCATAACTACACAGGTTTAAGAAAATAATCGAATATTATAATAAAGGATATGTGTCGGTTCCTCTTGGCACATAACAAACGTACTAACCGGCACTGTTATTTTACAAGTACGTTTACATATTAATTATTTGGTATTCCCAAGCAATTGCACGGTGTTTGTAATATTTTAGTAGATAGTATGCTAGGATATAACCCCGGAACAATAATTTTCTGGTATGTTTAAATCACGTGGCCACTTCCTTGCTCAGGTAAGGAACGTTTCGGATGTCAGGAATATTTTGGATATAAAAAATATTATCGTATAGAGTTTAGCATGAATGATGATGAGGACTTATCGACAACGGTTGATTGAGAGTGCACGTGTGGGAGGAAGATGTAAACAACAGTTTTATTTATCTGCCCCCCACCCTGCTGGCGGAAGATGGGATTCAGGGGCTCTGGGATTGATATAATCCGTGGTCTGGCTCTAATTCTGGGCCTCCCGACTGGGAGAACTGGTCCAGTGCGTTCCGCTCAGCTCCCTCATTGAGGCCATGTCGCAGTTCACCCCGCCGCCGTTTCTCCCCCGCAGGAGCCTTCCCCTACCCGACACCATGTTTCGCTTCCTCAGATTCATGACCTTGCCTTATCAGGTATGAAAAGTATTGCTCACGATTAAGATGGAATTATCACCAACTTCCGGCGTTTCGCAAACACTCACCGGTTCCATCGTCTGGTTCCGAAACGTCCTAAGCAGTCAGCACACGGCTGGGACATTTGTATAATGTTCCTAAGTTTGTAGTCTCTGTTTATTCAAACATATTAATAGGGGAGCGGAAATAGGAAGTTAGTTGATATTTCTAATTGGAGGAATTACGATCGAATTTTCCTTCAGTTAAAAACTGATTAGACAAGAGAAACAAAATATTTCCTATAATTTATATTGTTATTTTCTTGGTTTTAATCTAGCCATTCTGACATTACCGCTCGGTTAGATATTATGTATTTTGTGTTTCAATGATTATAATTAGGGAGAAATAAAGGTAACAGCCCCTTACAGGGCTACCTAATAATATTTAATCGGCCGACGGGACCTTGAATCAAGGTCAAGTTTACGGTCAGCGTCCGTCTTGTGGGCTCGTAAAAACGGGACATAAAGTGTCATCCGTATCCGTTCGCCAGTGGTAGTCGGCCAGCTTGTGGCAGCTGGTGGCCCTTCCGACAATCGATACCCAACTTTTGTGTCCTTTTACCCTATTTTAACAATAAGGCCACTTCGGCACCCTCTTTGTTCCTTTTATCACCTTACCCTTTGTGTATATATGTATATATATATATATATATATATATATATACATACATATGAGTGTATATGAACTGTCCGGCTTTTAAAAACGTACACGGGGAATTTTATTAAACGCGAATACTACTCAAGTTTGGGTTTTTTTAATTATATATTATATAAACCAGTCATATATATATATATATATATATATATATATATATATATATATATATATACTGTTGTTTGTTTGAAATCTAACATTGGTTTTCTATGGGAGAAATATAGAATAAATAATTAGATTGATGGGGAGTTGTTTGGAATATCATCAATAAGCGGACAGTAGCAATATTTGCACTGTTATATTATTGACGAAATAATACTAACTAGGGTGATTTATAAGCAATTATTCTATATCTCAGTTATGCGGAAAATATATCTGAAATTAATATCACATATTTGAAATTATTTCGTTCGACGCCATCCAGCATGGCTGTAAGGGGAGATATGTCGAAACCGATTTTAATTTTATTACCCGATCCCAGATATTTCCGGTCGGCTGAACAACGCCGGGTCCTATTGTGGTGTCCATTGTACCGGAAATGAGGAAATGCACGCGGAAATGCGGTCCGCGGGCCAATCTAGGCCGCAGTGCAGGCCTCCCCCTAACCTGCGCATCGATCGGACGCGCTCCGACGGAATCCGTTTAAGACGCCTACGCTCTAATGGAACTCTTAATTACTGTTCACCTCGCTGGACACTAGTTTCTAATTTCGCTGAAACAACGCCTCGATTGTCGTCACGATTCCATGATTAATACACTTAAGGTAAAATAATAAATTTTAAATTGATTTAGTACGAATTTGATACGCACAGGCTATTGCTCTATACAATTTTTTTAACCGTTTTTTTATTGAACAATCAATCTTTTACAAGTTGCCGGTACAATGGCGGTATGTTATAAGCTTAGTGCTTATGATCCTCACGATAAAAGAAATCGTCCTGCGGTGACATTTTTTTTTTACACGTAGCAAATTTTATCTTAAGAAAGCGAGAGTTGTAAAACTGGAATTAACTTTCAACAAGGAGAAGACAGTTGAAAGAGAACAATGAATGTTAAATGAAAACACCAAACTGTGTAGATCCATTGTTGTCCGGTTTCTTGTAACAATTGCTAATCGTGCTTCGATTCCCGGCCAAAAAGAGATACAAAAATATTATCTTTACCCAATATTTTCAATTTTTATGTTATATTATATTAAATTACCACCTATGTGATGATACTATAACTGCACAATACATCAAATACATGTGTTTCCTGATGTAATTCTAAAAGATATTTTAACAATTTATAAATTTACTCACACTTCCGAACTGTTATGATACATGTCACCGCTGACTTCATGAAATTTCATCGAACATCTACCCGGATATGAGTTTCGGCATGATGCGAGCGACAAAATACGCCTTTTTCTTGAAATCGGTTTTCAATTTTTTGTGTATAGAGAATTTTATTACAAGTGGTAGATTTCACTAGGTAACTCATACAAAACCCATGGATCGGTATAACGATAAATATTCAAGATCATCAGCGTAGTTTTGTGTTTCGGGTGAACAGCGGAGAAAAAATCCGTACTGACAAGCACGCACTAACGAGGAATTGTGTTCAGCGTGAGGGCCGTATTTGAATAGGAAATGGCAACGAGGCCGCTTTCTTATAAATGACTTATTTCTGTAATTTTCGATTTCATTATGTCTACCGTTTGGCTCCAGAAGAGGGAAGGACAAGGCCTCATTTTATGCATATAAAAAAGGAACGATCTAGCAGCAGCTCCTACCATGTTATCGGACTATTAGGGTTTGACCCCAAGTTTCAAGAAAATGCCTTGGCATTTAGATATCATCAAAACTGCAAAGTTCCGAATTTTTGCCGTTTGTTTAATTTTTTTCAATGTTTGTTGTTCATCTCATATTTTTTGTCCATAAAAGTTGCAATCTGAATACGGCGTCATAATACAAAGAAAAGGTACATCCGCGCTATGCGGGTTAGCCGATCAAGGGGCGCGTCGGGAACTGAATTTGATGGAATCCATATTATTTCCCAAAATAAATTTATAGTATGAACTAATGCTGAATAATCTGATATTGATGTTTTTCGTTAAGAATTGAACAGTATTGGTAGGATTTAGTGATCAGCGGCCTAAAACAAGAAACAATGAGGTGGGGATATATTATCACAAATAACGTACTCAATAGAGAGAAAATTATTGTCCCACTGAACAATAAAGGGAAGGCTCTTTGATTTTGATTATTGTTTCGATTTATTAATTTAAAACAGAGCATAACAAACATACAGTATTATATTTACGTATCTTAATTTACAATTTTGTGAAGAATAATAATGTTCGGACACTGTGGTCATTGAATAAACGAATTATTTTTTAATTACCGTTATTCTTTTTCATATAAATATATTTTTTAATTGCATAATATACGTTACATAGTTCACCAAGACAATTAGGTAGTGTCTAGACAATTAGGTGGTACAAAACTATCAATTTGAGGAGCTGATTTAGAGTCCGGGAATGAGGTACAGGTTCTGTTGAGAGAGAGGAGAGAGAGAGATAGATAGGGAGGGAGGGAGAGAGATAGATAGGGAGGGAGGGAGAGAGAGAGGGAGCCCCTCTGTTGGTAGGGCGCATTTTAGGTTTTAATTATATTTGGTGTGGGGGGGAGGCGGTGGCGCTTTCAGGGCCCCGGCCTAATCAACTTGTCGCCACCCGCTCCCTTAACTATTAATACGCTAAATTAATGCCGGCCCACCAATAAACCAGTCTATTTTAGGCAATGCTGTTAACCCTGTCTGAAATTCCTTTTGACCCGCTGGCGTAGAGGAGGGAAAAAATTTGTTGGATGACAACTCCGCTTTAATGGTGCCACAATGCCATTGGTTATCTATATTTTTTAAAATTTCATTCACACCTATGTTTGGCATGATTGAAAGTTTCTCCTCATTCTGCCTGTTCGGCAGAATATATTAAATTGATGCACTAATAAAAATGTCTGGAAAATATTTTTGAATTGTCTGCTCTAATAACTTATCAAATTTTAACTATTAGTTCCGATCTACGAGACGAATAGTAGGCAAGATATTGTGGAATATTGTTCTGGGACCTATACCGGTTTCGTTTTTTCGCCAACGGTTACACGGATGGCCCCAGCACCCTAAAACCGGTATCGATTCGGCCTTATTTTAATACGGAGTCTGAGACTGATCACAGTTTCAGTGCAGCGAATGTACCGATATGTTGCTCCGTCGGCAATTGCCAGGCGTAAGTACGATTTCACTGTTACTCCGCTAATCCACTGCGAAAACCGGTATAGCATCCAGAAGACTAACCAAATGATATACTTCTTCACTGAGGTATGAACTCAAGGTACTGTGACTGTTTCATAACACTTTCAAGTCCTCTGACCTGTTATTAGAATTTTCCGTCTCGTGCGGCGAAGAATTGGAAGGAAACAATTCCCGGTTTTACCAAAACGGGAAAATATGAGGGAACCTGGAAAGAGGAGAAATTGGGGAGAGGTGCCGGGGACATGTATTGAATTGAGGGAGCGTTGGAAATCCTCTTCCTTTGTGTCCTACGTGTGGCGAACTATAAATCGACCCCAGCTCTGTCGTGAAAACGCTCACCGCTATTCTAACGGGAGATAAATCTCAGATTTAGTCCTCGAAACTTCTCCTGAACCGTCTGAGATTGATTGGAACAACGTTCTTCAGTATCACATGACCCGCGTTATGAAATTAATTTGGTGGAGAATCCACCCATTGATGATACTCCTGCTCCAGCTCTTACTATACACTGAGCAAGTAACGTTGTCATTTTTATATGATTATAGATTGCAGTGATTGAATTTTGTTGGAGTCAGACGTCTTGGTGGATCCCCACGACTCAATTCAGTGCACCTAGTTAGGTTTTAAAATATATTTCTGTCTTAAGTAATAGTTGTGATCTGTTCTCGGGGAAGGACTTAGGTCCGAAAGTACTCGGATTGATCGTAAAGTACTCTCGCGGTAACTTTGTCGACTGTGTCACATATACGCTGTGGGATATAATTGCAGTTGTTGGAGGGGTTGTGGAATTCGGTTATTGTAGATCGTGGCAAAACTAACCCCCGGCTAGATTGCTCCCCGCAAGCCAACTTTGTCTGTCCGTGGGTCCCACTGCTTGGAATTAGTTCACCCGACAGACTAACACCACGGGATAGGACTATCATTTATATTCATGAACACATTTCCAGTAACTCCGTTGTCATATCCAATTCACATTCCAGTGTGTCTTTGTGGCGGGCTCAATTGTATTTGATTATTAAATGCCTCCTCTAGAGGTTTTACAGCTACAGAGGAAATCGTTTGACACGAAACCATTTGGACCGAAATATTTGTTCGTGTTAAACGAATAATGCAAACAGATCACCGATATTTCTGTTGTAATGAAAACAAAGTTACACAGAGTAACACATGACATTATGTCGAGTATTAACACATAACTATATTTAATAAATTAAAAAACTGATGACAATCGTAATTAGTGGAAAAATCGTTTTTTGTCATTTTTCATTAAACTTTCCTGTACATTATTTTATTTCGTCCATCGATTCGTCCATTTTCCGCGCGGATATTTATTTGTAAATCCGAATATCTGGGGTCTATATGAATTTAAGCATTTCCGATGTAGGTGGGAACATGAACTGGGAAATTGATTTCCCATCATCATCATTGATCATTTCATCATCACTATTTAGATCTAGTGGGATCTATTCTGTACGACATCAGTATTTTGTTGGGACCAGAATATTATTTTGCGTGAACCGATTTCGTCAAACGTTGTCGTGTTAAACGCTTGCCACTGTGTACCCTTAATGAGGCATTAATCATTTTCAATTCTTTAATGGACTACAAGTGGTATTTTTAATTCTCCACTTGGCGGAGTGTCACCATTTTGAATGAAGAACTGGCCGTTACCTTCAGTTCAACAATACTAATGGACATAAGGCTCGTTCATTTATTTTCGTCTTTTTTTTATTGAATATTCATCACTGGACTACTGTTTTTACACTGAATTGGGTGGGCTATTCTCAATCGACGTTATCGATTCTATCGGTAATTGTCAATTTTATCGATTAGCCGTTATTATCTAAAACGTCGCAGTAAAAGCCACTTCAGCCCCGTGTAAAATTGGGCTAAATACACATTTGAAAGTTGTAATCGGCCGATTCTCTCCTGGTACATTTATTTGTAACATAAAAACAAAATTATTGACAATTTTGTGGTAATTTCATGATACGTACAATGTTTTCTAATGTTTATTGAAGGTATGCTCAACTTTCAGCGTTACACTAATTAAAAGAAATTTTAATCTTCTTTTTTATTTTTCTCATTCTCGATGGCATTTGTGAAAGTTGTCCTTCCTCTACCTGGTGCCAGGTTCTTTAACCTTAAATTCTAAATAATAATACCTAATAATTTGCTCTTCATCGTGACCTCCTCCTTGGTGTTTCTTCCCGCAAATTTTCGTTAGGAAACTTTTCCTGCGTTCGCATTGTCTACTGACTGTGGGGGAAACCGAGCAGTAGGGAAAGCCTTAATCCAATCGTCCGGAGATAGTGGCTGGGAAAAACACCCTGCTGCGAATTTTCCAGCTTCTGTGAAATTATTCCGTAGTAGCGTCTCAGGCTAATAGAGCTTTCCGACTGGTGGTGTCACTTGGTCTCTTCGGTACTTCCAGATTGAAGCCTGTAATAATTAGCATATATACTTGAATATCTGTTCCGGTAACACTTTATAAATAAGTAAGTACCTTAAATGGCCTCTATTTGTTCGAAATAACGGGATACTCCTTTAAAACTGCTTCTTTTTTAAGCTTACGGAAATAAAGCGGGCCATGTTTTAAATTGTAATTTTTCCGGTCAAATTCCCGTTTGATTTTCGGTTTCAAGCCGGGCCCGAAATTCTATTCCAATCGGATTCTAATTTTATTTAACGGCACGCCAATTTCCTATAGCGTTGTTTATATCGGCCGGAGGTTAAAAATATGATGCATGCTAATGCCGGGGTAAAATAGCCCCCGATCGACGCTCTACTCACGGGCTCGTTCCGCCGTTTGAAATCTGGCTTGGGCTCAGGGTGCACTCTCTCTTTCGGTGCAACAGCAGACAGTAAGGTGTGGTGTCGCGGCCTTCCCCGATGGTGCAGGAATTCATAGAGGTGCGAACAATTATTTGATTTGTTTAAAATTTTTGCCCTCCAATTCTGTTTAACACGACAAATCTGCACAATTCGTCCATCCGAAATCGGTCTAGGAATATAACTGTACTCGTCTAAACTGTTTGGAAATAGTTCTAATTGGGTAATGTTTCCAAGCATAGGAGGGGAATGAGCTTTAAAAAAATTGAACTACCGCCGCCGGTCATACAGGACGGATTTCAAAATCAATTACTGATTATCGATTGTAGACAATTGAAATTACGAACTGATTAGTCATGTTTGTTGGTAATGAACATGCCAGTTTTGTGGGAAAATGGGCATGCGGAAAGGTCCCTGTTCTCCGGAGGGCGGTGGAGTGTTCCCCATCGGTCATTGTCTACGGCTACCCTACGGAGCGAAAATATCCCTAGATTTTTCTGGGCAGCACTGCTTCTTGGGGCAATTTTTTTTTCGCCCTTCCCCCGCCTTTTGTTTGGTCTCATTGTACCATTGGAAATGAGCGGTCCGTTATTGAGACCGCTGGAATCCATCTTTTTGTTGGTTATTTATTTTCTTGATTTTTCTTTGGCGAACATTTGTAACTGAGACAAGCAATCGATGGTTGTTTTAATGTTTGGGAATGTTTCAGGGTGGATTCTCAAAAAAGAGTGCATTCCAGTTATCAAAGCGCAGTATCAATAAATGTAATTTAAAAGATTGTAGTCGTGAATTACAATTTTTAAAAAAATGTTCTCCTCGCTATGCCTCGAAGCTGAGATTGCCTTATACCTATTATACAACCTTATACCTATAGGTATCGACCTATTGGCGTGTACAGGTTAAACGTTTGTGTTTAGGTTAGTTTAGAATAAAGCCGCCCACTCGAGCCCTAACGATAACGCTTCGAGAGCCACTTTGCTTTTTCTTACCTTGGTTTCATTACCGGCACTCAGTCGTGTTCCATTTGGACTGTTGTCCAGTTGGGTGCATTGGGCTTTGTTTACCCCCTCTAGACATGCTGCGCATCCCCTCCCTAGAGACCGTGGTAAGCATACATCGGAAATAATTTCTTTATGTTTTATGATCGGGTTTGCTTTTTTATTCGTATCTTAGTGAGGGGTAATATTAACTTTTCGTCTCGATTAGGTTGGAAGGATTATAAGCCCTTCCTAAGTCCATAGTTGGTATTCGAGTCATTAATATATGTTACTACATTAATATAATATAGTTGATTGGTGCCACTGGTATCTTAGCAATACATATCTAAATTAGTTTAATAATCATGTATATGAAAGAAGGGAGACCCATCTGATAACAATGAAAATTGTCTTCTGCGTGTGCTTTTGGTCAAAAATGTTAGTCTTTTGTTTTTAATATTTGAAATTTCACAGGGGAAAGTGCCCCCCTTCCGTTTTCCCTAAGAGGGACCAATTTTAAAACCAATTTCATAGTGAAAATAGTGACTTTTTTTGGATTATAGAATGACTTCGATATTCTCCTAATCGCCAGGAAAATAGATTTGTGTTTACAACAAACGTTATATAAGGCGTGATGCGAGTAATTCCTGTTTCATTCATTAATTATAATGAATGCTTCTTGATGTCACAGGGGCACGATACACCGAATTCTGGCGTATTTAGTCAGTGTTTTTTCAAATAAAAATTGAATTCCCTTTTTTTGAATTCAAATAAAATTGCATGAATTTTATCCGTGTGTATATACTGTTATTGGTGGTTCTACTTTACATACCCGGCTTTCTATCGGGATGTAAGCCAATTTATTATTTACATCATAGAATTTTCTAGAAACACGTTTTGAAGTCCACTGGACCACTGGTCTGGAGTTCTCATTTTCTTTTCCCATACAACTGTAATCCAATTTTGTTATTAAACAAGCGAGGTATTTTAGATGATATTCGGGTGATTTCATTCCTGTCTGTCGTATCCATTAATTATGCGTGTTATTCAGTATTTTTTATCAGATTGTTTACCTTTCTTAAATTTTTAGACATTTATCTCTTTCGCTGGAATTGATAAGACTCCTCTTCACTTTTTAGTTACATAATTTTCAGTTCCTTTCTAGGGACCCTTAGAATTAGTCTTGTTATGTACGAGGTAGCGTAAAAATTTTCCTACTTTATATTGAGTTTAACGTCAGCTGAATTTCATCCAAACTTCCAACACTAACAACCGAACAGAAACAGCGTGTGTCTATATATGAGATAAATTAGCCTCCATTTATATCATTAGTTATTATGGGAAAAATGTTGATGGAACGAGAAAATGGCCCAAATTCATTTCAGGACGTTCAACAGTTTATTGTATTATATTGTTTATTAACAATTTTAGAAACTCTTATCGCCGTCGTAGTGTTATGAATTGAAATTCTAACGATAATATTTGTTATCGAGTGCACTTTAATCACTTGAAAAATTCTGTGTACACGTTCAAGTGTTTCGGGAATCACTCAGCATTGTTCTAACCCTTTCTTCTCAATTACGATCGAAAACAAGTTCTGATTATTGTTTTGTTATGTTCAGTTTTGTAATTCGTTACAATAGGGGCATCGATTCCTTCATTATTTGTGTCTTAGTCCTAGTAACATCTCAAACTCGCAACAGGAATGTATATTTAATTCTAAAAGTAAAACGTATTATCCTTTATTGAGCTATTAGTCTTATGTTTTAGAGTAATAACTCACTTCAACCCTTTGAAACGCGATTTAAATAAAAAAGTTGTTTTATCACTTCGTTTCCAGTTCGATTGGAATTGAAATGAAACCTGCTTCCCGGTGAAAATGCGCAATTTTTTGCCAAGATGTTTCTTATCTAATCTATCTATAATTCAAATGTAAATTTTTTATGAGCGGCTAAACTATCAGCTAAGATTGATTTTTAGATTAGCACCACGTACTGCTTTTATCAATGGACTAGATATGAATGACATCTAACTATCTCTTGTTGCTCTCGGTAAAGAAGCCACCCAATGATGGCCCTTTTGACGTGTTTTCGGGCTACAGAAGATCTCTAGGCCAGTGGCGTTTAAGCCTTCTTTGGGGGGGGGGCTTAATAGGGAAGAGGGCTTAACGAGTGAATTAGTGAGACGGGAATGAAACTTTAGGAACCAGAATTTTACGAATTTGTCGAACTGTCAGTATGTCGAGGTCATGTATGGTTCAATCTTGTAATTTACTTATTTCTACTCTGCTTATTATCAGAACGAATGCTATTGAAGGGCACCACTTTTGGCAAATGAACTTTTTTTAAGTTTACTAAGCTATCTTTTTTTGGGCTTATTAGGGTGAGTTGAGAACACGCAGGACGTAAACCGTGATCGTTTACCGATTATACCGTACAGACGAGTATAGATTTTCAGGTGAAAATGAGGATGCCCAAAAAACATCCAAAGTGCCAAAGTGACTAACACCGCTACTGAAGATGGCGAGCAGCCGAAAACGGTCTAGCAAAAGACCAAACCAGCGAGAGGAGACAGAAACAAACGATATCTACAGTCAAATTCTGTAATATTATTATAACCATTGATTTAATTCGTATATATTTTATTAAATTTCTATGCCGGCTTAATAACGAGACAATGCAGCTATTTTTCGAGTTTATCTGTCGAGCAGTTGTTGCCAATAATACAAATGTTACAATAGAAAAAAATATATGTAATCACACGCAATATAATTTTCTTCGCTTGTTTGAGCTTCCGCTAGACCGGTTTCATAACTAACGTAAATTCACTGGGGAAAATTTACAGAGCCCAGTGGATAATTACGCGGACCCAATGCATTGAACCCCGACATCAATTCTCCGGTATTGAGCCGCATTTGCATCAATCAAACAATTTCGGCCGATTAATCAACCGAACTGACTGGCCATCTTCAGTGTACTCATTGAATACCGTAAATTAATATCGATTGGTTAGAGGGGGGGGGTGAAGGGGGCATCAGTAAGTTGTTCCTGCTGCGTCAATACGGAAGGCTCCTTACGAGAGAGCTCGTAATTACATATACAGGCGGTCCTCCGTTCCCGATGTCCGGATCAATCGTAACCGTTCATAATCAATAATAAAATGAAGTCATCGAGTGGTTGGGGTGCGGTGGGAGGGGGAGATCTGAATTATTAGACAGCAGACTGGTCAGATCCCGGTACGGCCTTTCCAACGTCAATATTCCATTTATACTGTTTGAAAACAACTGTCGGTTCCATTAAAAATTGGCGTCTCAGACGTATTCTGAGCCCAAAAAGTGATTGGCTTCGTCAGTTTTAAAAGAAAACTTGTTTGTTCTTTGTTTTAAATATATTCTAAATAATACTGTGGTAGTACTTAAATCATTGGTGATTTGAATGCAGCACGGTCTTTTAACTATTCAGATGTTATTTCGTGTAACGCGAGCGCTTCTCGCCGATATTCCTTATTTTACTGTTATCTGCTTAAGTAAGGGAAATTGTTAGGGGGGAAATTGCGATGAGTTTAATCCAGCCTTTAAATAATAATTGGTCATCCTCTTACTTTAGCGAGGGCCTCGTTAAGCCCACAGAGGGAGAGGGAGTGAGAAAGAGGTAAGAACAGGATTTCAGTGCCGTTGAATATTTATTACCCGGCTAGAACTGTCTTTTTGACACCTTCAAATTCTGTAAGCAAACTCAGTATTGTTACAAAATCATTTAACAGACCGTTTACTTATTAATAAGTTCGTTTAATATTAATTAAACAATTTGTAAATCTCGGATTTATTAAAATGTCTAGGGGATATTGCAAATTGAATAAAGAGACACATATTATGTCTTTAAAAAAACCTTGATTAGGGTGCAAATCTGCAATTCTCGCTGAAAATAAACATCTTGAAATATTTCAAGGGAACAACACGAGTTCCATTTAGAACCACCGCTAGGTTGCTCCATTGCCATCTTTTGTTTTGTAATCGAGTTTAAATGAATTCGTGATATATCTCGAATGGGCTTTTCAGTTATCTCGACCGTGATCTCCAAAATAATTGACCGTTCGGTTAAACGATCGTTCCTCGAGAGTATTGAGCAAATAATAATCACCGGGCGATAGAAGTTACGAAATATATTTCGAGGATTCGAGACCGCTGTCTGTATCTGCCGAAACGTGTTTACTCCGATCGATTCTTTTACAGTCGACTTATTAAAACGAAATTATCGTTCGAGAGACTGTCTATTTATAGGCGGTGAAGAGGGCTCCGAGTCGAAACCTTTTGCTGTCGGAAAACGTGAAGTGTGGTGAATAATGTCTTGGCAGTCTAATTTTGACTATCCTTATGACATAAAATTCATAATTTCGAAACGTGAGTAATCGATCTCGAAAGGTTGGCCTTGAAAGGTAGTCTGGAAGGGTTCTAATCCGACTAATTTTTATTTATAAAACTTTATTATATTCATAATATTCGGAATAATATTACCTGAGAAAAAATCCTGCTTCAAAAGGAAGTTCTTATAATAATAAAAAAAAAGTTCGTAATTCGTTTTATACCTTGAATCAACAATGCTGTAATTAATCGAAATTCAAAACGAATAAATAAGTTTACGGGGTAAAAGGAGGATCGTTTGATATAAGATTTTTCCAACTCAATTTATACCGAGTATTTTTCAATAAAGAGTAAATACTGAACGGGTTTGATGTCGCCTCGTACAGTTATTCAACGCTCGTTGTAAAAGCGTGGCTTGTTCTGACACAGAGGATGGCCTCTCTCTCTGACCAGACAGAATTGTGGGGGAGGAAATATGAAGTTGGATCCCTCTGACACCGTCTCAATTTCTCCCTCCCTCTCGCGCGCTCTCTCTCTCTCTCGCTCCCCTTCAATTTTCCACCGATGGCTCTGTCTCACTCTCTCTCCCTCCTTCCCTCCCTCCCACCCTCTCTCTCTCTCTCTCTCTCTGTCTTGTCAAAGGTGCCGTTTATAGAAATGTGGAAGGCTGAGAAGGAGGGATGGATTCGAGGGCCAGAGAGGTTTGGGGGTCTCGTCTGATTCTTAATGGAATACACTCGTCCCGAATTGAACCGTAAGCTCTCGCCCATTGCCACTTTCCTTCGTCCGCAAAATGTTATAATTCCTTATATTTTTCTTATTTATTTTTATTTATTTATTTTTCTGGCGATTCAGCTCTGTGTACAAGGGTTTCTCCGAAGCACAGACTGGAAGCATAATTAGTATATGAAATAGTTAGTTTTCTCTACATACTGTTTCAATCCAACATTTTATCCTCGCATTAATTTAGGAATGTGTAGAAAGACAACCCATAGGTAGACATATTTAACAATATACATTACGAATTTAATGGCTCCTGTAAATTAGAGGCGAGCTGTTAAGCTCCAGACTTGACAGAGTTAGCTTCATTTGGAACACGCCCGCAGTACTTATATATGAGCAGTTAATTCGTAAGTAGTTGGTACCCCTTTTGTGCAATTTACGACAGCAGTCGTAATTGAAAAGCCTCCTGCGTGTAACTCTGGCAGGCCGAAGCCGAAACTCGCCCTCGCCTTATCCAAACCGACTTTAATAAGAGTTGTGATGAGTGAGGAGTTAGGTGGCAATTAAAACTGATGAGGCCGTCCTAAATTGGTGTACACCGGGCCTCCTTTCCCTCAGAGCCAAAGGGAAAGAGATAAAGAGGGATATACCTTACGACATTTCTGTTATATATTCGAAATTATATATATTCAAATGCCAGCTTAAATAATCGGACTTATCCGATTTGAATGGAAGTACATCTCTTTAAATACATACATTCATTAGTAGACACCTCCGAAGACCTTAAACAGATTATTTTTAGAGGCAGTATCAAGAATTCCTCAGAATATGTCTGACCGTTTCACCACCTAACATTATCGCGTACCATTCAACTTAATATGAATACATGAGTTCAACTCATCACGTTCTACTTCCCCCTCTCAATATAGACACTAATATTGTACTTACATTATTTATATTGTACTCCCTATTTTTTACATACTTTCGCGACTGTAAGTTTGATTTGAAGTATCCCAAGAGTCAAGTAACAACTTTAAATCACGAATCAGTATTAATTTATTGCAATACGGTCACAGAAGGTTACAAGGGCTAGAAAATAAAGATAATATCTTGATCCAGAGCTCATTATACTTTAATGTTAGTGTATTTTTATCTCCGTTATAATTAAAAAACAATAGTGTTAACTGGCCCTGCCCTGCGTGAGGCACTTTGGGTTATTGGGGGCTTATAATACAATTATTATAATTGTATTATAAGTATTGTCGACAATTATTTATTGTCGAAGATGTTATTTAATTAATTAAAACTCTAGCGGTGTCAATCTGTCCGTGACGAATCGAGTATGTTGCACACTTCCGGAATGAAAGACAAGACTTATTTTCATCGAAAGGTGCGAAATTGTGTCTGGTTTACGAATCCGCAAACAGTTCCTGGATATCTTTTAAAAATGTATTTTTTTTTAAATCAAATATTGAAGAAAATGTTACGGTATTTTTTCGGAATACAGTGGGTGATCGGGTAACGAACAGTTCGGACAGCTAACAAATCGGACAACGAACACTTTCAAGAAAGATTTTTGTGTCCGGACAACGAACAATATTCGGATAACGAACAAAAACTAATTGTAACGAAAACCTCTCGGCTCTCGGAACACCCGACACCAGTCCTCAATTCGTCCTGAAAATGGATGTGCGCGTGCGCTGACACGTACGTCATAATTCATAGTATGTAGCAGTGAGGCCAATTTAGTAAATCGGTGATAGGTTAACGAACAATTCGGATAGCGAACATAACCTTGGAACGGATTATGTTCGTTAACCGATCACCCACTACATTGGTAATGGCCGATTCCCATTAGGTTACATAAAATATAACTATTATTACATTTATTTCTCTTACATTTATTTTAATTCCCGCTCTGCAGCTACTTTCCCACTTCCCTTATGGCTCTTTGGAGACATTCGGGTGGTGTGGATTGATTAGGATTGATATGGAATATGAAAACTAGATGTAAACGTTGGGGGAAACCCTGTGTGCGTAAACTGTGATTTTACCGTCGTAATATTTCGAAAAATTCAGAGCCCCGAAATCTAGCTAGTTTTAAAATTATTAAAACTGCCTCTGTCCCGCTACGATTTCGCTTCTACGAAATGTCCCGCTCAGCAGGTCTGGTTGTGGGTTGAAGTGGAGACGTGTTCCAATGTAACGCATAATGTGACAGGAGCTGGGGGGAGGGGAGGGTTTATCGGGGAGTATTCCCTGGGGGAGGTTGTCATCGGGAGTGGGCGTGTCGAAGGAGGGACACAGAGGACAGCAGAATGTCCGGCTTACAACAGACCCCAATCACAATCCCTCGGGCTGTTAGCATTCAGTGTCAGCAAATGCGAATGAAATAATGTTTTTCTACATCTCGCCAATTAAAAGAAATGAATTTCCGTTGGATTAAGAACATAATTTATACTTAAAGTAAAATTAAAACGCCGAAAAAAGTTATATTTTTTACCTATATTACGATCGCGAATTTTTCACCGATATGTTTTTTTTTACATTTCCTTTCAAAATTGAATCTCGGTTTGAGTTCTAAATTAAAAGTCCCTTATTGGCTTATCATACATGCATGGAAACGATCACTATTGTCTGGTCCTAGTCGCAATTTTCTATTAGTTTGTTTCAACTCTAACCCTCTTGTCCAGTATGTGTTTTGCCCTAGATGTGTGCTCAAACAGATGTTTTGAACAATACCATTTATTGCACGTACAGCAATCTATTAATACGTCTTGTAATTTTCTTGCACTGCCTCAACATTAAATTTATGGGACCGGATTGAATCGAAGGCGGTTAGTCCTGTTGGGGCAAAACCTCCGATAAAATTTGGCTTGTCGGAAACTCTCGGGCAAATGGAATAAAGGAGGGTGCGTTGGGGCGGAGGCCGAAAGTGAGAGTGAAGTGAGTGAGGGATGAGGGAGAAGAGGGATGAGGGTGATGGTGAGAGGGTAGGGTAGTCGGTGCCTGTTAAGGGAGAAAGGGGCCGGCCGGCCGTGTGCCGCTAATTGCCCATTTTGCCGCCACCCTAGGCCTACTCGAACCGAGCAAACTGGGGCTTTTAGCGCTACAATTGTTTTTATAAGAGTAATTTTTAAACACACCATTATTTGCCGCGACGACATACCCTAATTAAAAATCATATTCACAAGCTTAATCAGACGAGTTGTTGCATATACCCGGAGTGTGAGGGCAGGTAGTAGTGTACTTGTAAATGTGGTTTTTCTTTCCTTGAAACACAATTTTGTAATTTAACTTTGAATTAATTTTAGTAAAAGACAGCGTATACCAGAATGCAGGTGTGTATACATAATAAATAAAGTACAAGCTATGTTTTCATCTCGTAAAGATCGCAGAAGTGATGATATTCCATATCTTTGCGGGCCTCTCATTAATATTAGTTTCAAATAATTTTTTTCCAATCTCCCGCTGGAAATAATACTCGAACTGTCGTCTCACCGATCATGCGTAAAAAGTAGTATTTAATTGTTCAAGAACACATTGCTCCATTGGACTGACTAATTTTCAGAGAAAAGTATCCGCCTTTTTATATTTTGACTAATTTAATCGGCGAAAATTGGACGCGGTAAATATGAAAGGTGGGGTTGAAAATTTGATGGGGTGAGAGGTTAACCGTATAGGAGGGTACTAGCGCTGTGCCACCAATTAACCGGGGGTAAATACATTTTGACGCGAGTCGAATTAATCTTGTCGGTCCCGACCGGCGGTGTAACACTTAACACACTTCATTATAGCCCCAATTAAAGCAACTGCTGAATTCCCATCAGCGCACTTGATTTTAGACCCAACAATTGGAAAGACTGTAAGAACCCGATAACACAAAAAGAACATCAAAACCCGCCAACTTTTCCCATTAATAATTATTTAAATCATAAAAGTTTTTACGGGATTTATACAAATTTATTATTATTTCAGAATTAACGTATGTTGTTTTATATTTAACAGGAAACATGCTGCAAGGAAGTTTTGCCTCTTTTCAATAGCGAACTTGCTAGTAGAGAAAATAATACGGGAGTGTATCGTTTCCGTTTCAAATAATAAATGTTTCGGCGCGGTTGAAGGGAAATGCAGGTGTAAATAAGAAAGTCTTAGAGGGACTTTGAAGTTTTCTTCTTGTTGCTTTATTTTTCAAGCGTATTGGCTCCCACGTTGTAGGTAGGTGCTTTTTCCAGGCGGGAAACTCCAAAGGGAAATGCCCATATCGTAAATTGGACCTTCTGATATTTCATTTTAGATACTGAATGTCGCATAACATAGAATCTGATATAAAGGATCTGTGATGCGTGTGTGTGAATGGACTGTACCTGTTTGAAGTTATTTCTTACATTAAAAACGCGGGCAAAACAAACTGATACTTAACTTTGAGCTTTTTCTATTTTTATATTAAAACACTCGACAACAAAGCTTTTGGATTGAACAACGTATTTTCACACATTGGAAAGAAAATGACAAAAGAAGCGTCGAAATTAGAACGTCTGTAAAAAGCAACTGAAGTGTTGCCAAATGAATAAGTTTAAGGGTTATTTGTTGCTTACAGTTTCTTATTTAATCTGTTTGAGGTTTACTGGAATGTTCTGTCAATCGACGTAGAAACTGATTTCTTGATTTCCCTTCAATATCTGCGAGGAACATTGTGCTAATAATTAATGTTACGCATTTGGCTGATCTCAATTTTAGAATATCGCGAGATAAATTCGCCCTTAGTAAACGTATGATTTTTTAAAAATTGGAAATGATAAATTCGTTCGATCGAAGAAGCGCTCGGGATTCCCGGCTGGGAAAATGCTCTTTTTAAGTTATAGCCGGTAAGTCGGGTACGTGCAGGAAAGGCGGGGTTCTAAATTGGGAGCTCGGATCGGGGAAAACTTTTCCCCGGAGCCTCCTCCGGAAAAACTTGGCCTTTTAAGCGGCCGGAACCTGCTCGAGGAAAAGCCCCATCGAAGGGAATGGGTCTCGGGAAAATTCGAAAAAATCTCGACGGTACGGCCCAACTATTTCAATGAATTGGACCTACTTTTTCGACGATAGTTTAGCCGATTTCGCACAATTTTCAAATAAACTCGCATTTATAAGATATTCTTATACGATTTCATTGTCTCCCTTATGACTTTCAAATTTTGCTCAACGCCTACTATTGCCGAGTGGAATAATCCTCATTATACGCTTTCCTTTGGGTAGTAATAATTCTGCATCAAGTATTCTTAGGTGTTCAAGTAGTACAATCTGAGGTCTTAAATTTTTATCGACCATTACTATAGTATGATTTATTGTCAGATTTTCCGAATACTTTTTTTGATGTTCGCTGGGCTTTTGATTGTTCGTGGTAGACAACAATTTCGGAGATAAGCTTATTGGTTGATCCTTCTATATCGGCAATCGTTCAACTTACGTTATTGTTAATTTGAAAATAAAAAACCCGCACTCGAGATACAGGGTTTGAGGAAAATTTACAACCCTACCTTTGATCGTCTGGTATAGTATAAAGTAAGGAAAACTGGCACAAACTGGTTGCGTAACTCGCGAGTTCAGTGATTTTCCAAGTAACATGTGCTATTATTTTTTCCTCACAGGCAGTCATAGTTGTGTCCATAGTAAGTGTTTATGTCCATGATTTTCCTGTGCTTTGAAACTATAAAATTTAAATGATCTCAACTAGTGTTAACCTTAGAGGCTTTTCACTATTTGTCGAATTGTTGTTGAGATTAGCGTACTATTTGCATTAAGCTCGGCGTGAACCCAGTCTGAATTCTCAAACTCTCTTAGCCTAATCACCCGAGCTGCGGATTCTATAGCAGTCGCTTAGCAATCATTATTTTTTAAAAAGGTTACTATACCAGTGGGAGGGTGCCAGGGGTGGTAGTATTCGGTTGTCACTGTTCGAATCATGTTTTATAGCGGTATTTAAGTGTCCTAACGTCCGGTCTGTTTGTACGGATTTAATCAGTCTAGTTTTATTACCCATAATTTAACGGGTAAGGGGGAGTAAATGCCCTGTCGTGCGTTCTCTCTCGATAAAACTAAAACCCAATTAGTTTAAAATTGTTGTAGGGCGCAGTTGCGCCACCAGTTAGGTCAAATTGTGCAAGGGATCGATAGAAGTGTAAGTCGCACCGGTGTCTAACTACTTAGCACTAATCGAAAACTACTAATGTTAGGCCAAGCTAAAATTTAATAAATAATTTTCCGTACCTGTACTGAAGACACGCTCGCTACCGCTCGAGAGCGGTATGTTTTTCGGACATCGGTCGGTTCTCTCGTTTGCCTTCAAACTCTCAATAATACCCCCAAATTGTAACGGTATTGTAATATCTCTTTTGTGTTTTATTTTTTGCCCTCGCCTATTGTCTTAAAATTTCAATAAATACGAAATAATTGGTTAATCGAACTTGGCATCCTCCAAATACAAAATTGCTGATAATCGAAAATTATTAAAAACCGAAACTCGAGTGTCCCCAATGCAACGGCCGGCCCTCGAGATCGAACAAAAGAAAATAATCGTTTTTGAATCGTATAATTGTTTTCCAATTATCGTCTTTTTCGGCGCGATGAAAACGTCGACATCGGTTGAATAACGAAAAGCTCTCGACTCGCTTTGAGAGTCCTACACGCGGTAAAACAAGATGCAATGTGTTTAATTTGTTGTAATTACCGTTTGGGGTGGATTGTAAAATGAGTTTTTGCGGCACGGGAAAAAAATTAATTAAAAACGTTACACAAGTTTTTTTTTACAAGTTGTACAATAGTTACCTAAGATTGCGACACAGAGGCTGTCCATCGATCAATTAGGGGCGTGTGTTCTCTACTCGCGAAGAATTTGAACATTTATTCCAACTATTTATTTAACATTAAATCACGCTTGCGTACAATAAAATCTGGTGCGTTATCGTTTTAAATTGGTTATGCCAAATTTTGGCTATGAAACTTTAAAATCCCGTTTTATCATAAACTCGGAATCGCCAATAGCCGTTTAGATATTAATTTTTTAATTATTTCACTGCATCATATTCTACTTTTCTCGTTTGTAACCACATATTTATCGACCCTTTACACAGTTCTGCACAGCGTCTTTCTGTAATCGGATTGGAGTGAATCCAAACAAAGAACTCATTTTCATTAAAATTACTTCCCCCATTTTGTGTAGTAGTTTTGCAGACTCTGCCTTCTGTGTGCTTTAAAACCCGGACCCCTTTTTTTCAAATGTCAGTAATTGACTTTTTAAATCTGTCCACGACAATGCAATGTGACATTCTTTAATTCAGGACATAAATTTCAGATAATTATTTCTTCACATTGCATTTCGTCCAACAAAAAATAATCTTCCTTTCGTTCAATTTATTATTGGCCGTGTAAAAATCTTGCGGCCTGGTTTTACTTGTTCCAAACCCGTAATGCTGTTGTTTACTCTGTTCGGAAATTACTATATAATTCCATTATAGAGACATGTTGTAGAAAAATTTCCCTTCGCCGCCGAGTAACTGAAGCCGTATTATGGAGCCGGCCACCACTCTCCCTAATCCCGCGATCGTTAATCACGATTTTGTAGCGCTTTCTACAGAATTCAATATGCTGTCTTATGATTTCATATTGGTACCGCGAAGGTTACACGCGGGGTAGATCGACTTCTAGCTGTCGTCAGTAGCTGAAGGCAGTGTTCATTTTAAGTTTAACTATCTCATTCCCACCTGATGGCTACAACAGTTGAGAAGCTGAAATTGAGATAAAAAAGCAAGTTTACAACAAAAAATATTAGTGTTCTTTAGTACAGTGTTCAATATTGCCGGACAGACTTTTCTTCAATATGTGATTGCAAAAAAATCAATGTTTTTTCGATTTATCAACGCCATCCCAAGATATCCTCAACAACGGTCTGCGGATTCTTAAAACCCGACACAATCTGGATAGAAGTCTGCGTCTTTCTTTCAGGAAATGTGCAACATGCTCCTTATCGTCGCGGACGAAAACCGCTATAGTTTCAGTTAATTAATTTTTTGTTTTTGTTATTTGTGTGTTCACAGGTGGAGCGTGATGGGTGCGAGGCGGGACCGGACCTGGATGAAGAGATGGAGAAAGTGTTCGACACTGGGGAAAAGGAAAAGTTCAACCTCGCGACCATCTCATCGGTGCCCCCCAACGAGCCACTACCGAGATTCGGAGAGAAAGACTACAGCTGTAAGCACCCTATCAGACCCCATAATTTTTCAATAGTAAAATACAAAAACAAATCCTCAGTTGCGTAGTAAGACACCTCGAATTATAGAAACGAAATTTCCTCTTAGCTACTAAATATACCTTTTCAAACTACCGTACGTATTTACTGTCTATTATTTGGACTTGTAACAGGGCAGAAGAATAGTTGGAAACTTAATAAACTTGCGCCGTCCATTTGCAAGGAAGAAAACTCGGCCATTTTTCTCCTTTTGGGGATGACAAGACTCTAAATTAGTTAGCAAAAGGTCTCATTTCATTGACCACCGCCTAAAGACTGGTGGATAAATTTCAATCTTATAAAACTTGAATGATGATGAGAAAAAATGAATCTGTTTAGTTTAAAATGAATTTTTAAAAAAAATGTTGAAGAAACTATTGGTACACTGTACGAGACATTTCCAAGAAAATGTGTTTCTTGTAAAACCACGAAAGATGGGAAGAATACAAAACCTATTTTCGAAGTGGAATATGTGTATGTATTTGAGATTTTTGTGTGACCCTTTTTTTCAAACTAATTTAAAACATTACTTAGTCTTTTATAGTCGCCCGCGGTCGTCCCTTTGACCAAAGCTGTTTAGGTTTTGAGCATTGGATTGTAACCCCGGAACGTTTAAAAACCTTCCTTTGGTATCAGACGAATCCACCGCGTCTCGAACATACATAATTCAATTGTACCGGTCGCTGACGTTTTTAATTATTGCGAATGAATTGCGATCCTCATGAATAATTTATATTCAGCTAAGCCTGCGACCGTTTTGCCCGTATTGTAGCAATGAAATGTGGCACGTAATGGAGTCAGTGAGAAAAAAAACCTTCGGCCCACGTTGTGATCCTGCCGAATTTTATACAAATCGTACGGCCGGTATTTCAATCCAACGTTAAGCATTTTGGGAGACATTAATTATTTAAAATATCTGTCAGTATTTGTTTAAGTTTTTACCGTTAAATTTGTATGAACATACTGTTGCAACCGTGAGAAATGTATAATGCAAACGTATTTATTCTTCCCACTGTAATTAGCATTACTGTTTCAAACTAAATGAGACTGTGCATCGAGAAAATGTGAGAAAATAAACGCAACAATTTAAAATTCACTTTTAAAAGAAAATCTGAAAATATGAGAAAAAATATTTTAAGTTTATATCTGAAATGTAATGATACTTTGCTTGGAATCAAAATTGTTTTCAGTGCTGGACCCAATATGTTGAAATGTTACCCTGTGCTATATTCATGAAAATTCTGGTTGAAATATGGCTGTTTCAAATGTTTTTTTGTGTAAAAGTGTATTGCTACCATTCACTGTTACATTAGGGCATGAATTGGACCATCTTTGTTTAAAATCAAGGTACAAACATGAGCATAAATACAAACGGTAGTTTTAGTGTGCAATTACAATAATATTAAACCTATGAATAATGAGTGTTCATATCTAGAAAAGGTTAATTGAAAAGCAAATTAGACATATCTAATATTTTCAGTTCTAAAAAGTAATTAATTTTTGAGAATTGTGCTATTACATATTGAAACCTAATAGCAAGAAATGTATTGATAGTTTCTCCAGTTTATTTGATACCTGTGGATACAAGAAAAACAAATATATTTTCATAATATTTTCCCAAAACATGTGTGCAATCCAGTCAGACAATATCAGATCTCCTTTAGTGCTCAATGGTAATTGTTATCTTATTCTTCATTGATTGGGACAGTACCAGAATCCCTTGTCTGTCTCAAAATCTTTTAGTGATTCGTTAACCTTTCTAGAGTCAACATCTAGCAGATTGTCAAATTATTTAGTCAAATTTTTACATATAAGATGATTTTTTGTACATAGCCACTGACTTGGGACTGCCTTCACCCAAGAGTAAGTATAGCCTAAAGCTTCATTCTGGAGCATGTTTACATTTGAACACTCATCATTTCTGGATGTTTGTTTTCAAACATATTTTCCTTTCATCTTCAGTACTATCCTGCAAGAAATAGCTCACACATCTTGACAAATATTTTATATTTTCATTATTTTTTCAACATGCATATTTCAATGTGGCATGTTAATATTATTGAGTAGAGTTTAGGAGAAAAAGAATCACTTTTTATTATTTCATACTTATTCCTTTGTTTCATTCCTTTCATTCTCTTAGTAGTATTTTATTTTGCATCTTAATGTTAGCACAATTTTACCAGTTATGATTGTTGAACATTTTTTATTTTTATATTCAATTTAACATTGAATTATTTGTAGATCTTCACATATTTTGTGCATACATTACTATTTATAGATAACATGTAGCATTCATAAAGGTTTTCTTACAATTACTTTTCCTTTAAATAATTCTTGAAAATGTATCATTCTAATTTATATTTATTTAATTTCATTGACCGTGGCTATCAGAAACATATTGTGTTTTTTTTGTTATGTAAATTCTATGAGTAAAATCTGTTATTAAAAAAAAAACTGAACAGACAATATATACATTTATATTGAGACAAGTCACATGGGTTTTTAGTTCACAGGAAAAAGAGTTACCCTCATATGCACATTCCATTGAAGGCTCTACACTCGAGAGCAATGCGTAAGCGATCTGCCGGTGCAGTTCTAGCTAAAGATAGCCAGGAAGCTACTACTACTACTACTACTACTACTACTACTGCTGATGCTGATGCTGATGCTGAGGTGAACCACGTATAATGATATTTTAAAACACACCCAATTACAATTATAGATCAATTACTTTTAAATGACATTCAGCCTCACAGCCAAACCACTGGACGATTAGGCAGATCAAATTTAGTCTCAGAAGTATTGGAAAAATTGTTGTTCATTCCTTGAATTTTGATTTGTTTCAGAAATGTGACAAAATTATAACCGGTATACATTAGTTATTTATTTTTATTTGAATTGTTTCTTTTTAATTCTTATCACTTAATATTGCACTTAATAATACACCAAGACTGCTGTTCCTTATTTTTGTTGTGTTAAATGTTTAATTTTTAAACTTGCAGGAAACCCCTAAGGACAAGGAGCCTGATTCCAGAAAAAATTCACAAGTTGGGACTGATTCAGATACAGGTCAAAGTGGAATAAATACAAATACAAGGTAATCAATAAATTCTATTATATTTTATATAATATAATTTTTAAATATATTTTTATATTTCATTTTATATCAGTACTTGATAACAGTTAATTTACATTACAATAAAACCTATTGTATATATATCCATTCAATATATATCTTGTATTATATGTATTTCACATCAATTTACTTATTAAATCAGTATGAACTTTTAAAACACAATTATACTAATTTATATTATTGTCTTAAAAAACTCTTTACTATTGCACTTTAATATTGAGTAAGATTATTTCTGAGATGTTTTTACAATCTAATATCTTATCCAATAAATTATTATTGGATCTTTGGGCGGAGTAATTTTAAACGGTAGGTATAATGGGAATAATACAAATTAAATGTTTTTATTGTCATTAGTAAATAATACATTTGAACTAATTTCCAGTTTACCAATATCCAGCCCTGATTTTGATGAAGGGTCTACCCTGGAAGATTTACCTCTGAGCGAAACAGAAGCGCCTCAAATTTCAGAAAGAGCTGCTGCTTATGATGCAAGCCTTTACAGTACTTCTCCAGAAAGGAAGGTCCAATTTGATATAGGTTTGTTGCATCATTCTTTTGTTTTGTTTTAACAATATAATCAAATATATTAAAAATCATCATTCAAAGAATATTGCTCTTACCAAAGAACATATAACAGGCATGAGAAATTGAATTTTTGTTATGAACTAATGAGTTGTTTATTGCTCATAAATATATGATTTCATTGATACAATAATTCACAATACATAATTCTTGTATTAAGGATTTAATTTCTAAGATTTAATATTTATATGCAAAAGAATTGTCTGTTATAAAAAATAATTTCAAACCATCAATTAAAGTACGCAATTATATATGAGATATCAAGATTCAGAATAGGTTCAAGCATAAAAGAATAAAGTACAATATTAATAATAAGGTACCACTAATCATTGTTGCCTGTTTTGAGATTTTGCTTAAACTTTTTCCCTGATGTTATTTATTAATCCACCAATAGACAGAGTAGTAGTATTAGATCACTTCTAAAAATAAAGAAAATATATTCATACAATTGTCTATATGCTCATTACAAATAATTCATAATTTTACCATAATACACAGCTTTTTAAATCTATTCACTCACTAGTTTTCATAATTGTGAACTAAATCTTTATGATGTTTAAATTCTCTTTTATTATTGGTTTTTATTTTTTCATTTAATTTTTTTCAATTAATCATACCTCATAATGCACTAAGAGGGACATATTTTCCTTGAGCTTTTAACACAATTGAAATTAAAAGCATACTTTTTTGTTAAGGTTCCCCAACTGACCTATCAGAGACAAAAGAAATCAGAATTACAGTGTCCGATCAAGAGCCACAAGAGGGTCAAGATGAGGCGAAAAAAGAAGCTGATAAGAAGAGAAGAAGACACAGGTAAATTATTTAACTGATATTGCTAATAAGATTTGCGATATATATTTAACTTGATATTGCTAATAGAGAAGAAAATATTAAACTTTTAGTTTTTATTTTAAAAGAAAGTTTGATCATTAACTCATGGTAATATATAATAAAGTTCAGTTATGTAATGAGATAAAATAGAATGACTTTAATTTTAAATTAAGGAACAATTTAATATCTAATAACTCAGATAGTTCATAAATTGATTATATTGACCTTAAATAATAATTTATAGTGCTGAATCTATTATATCAAAATTATTATAATTGGATACAACATACAAAATAAATTTAATTTTAAATGTTAGTACTGTTTATGAGGTTTCTATTAATAATTTTTTTCATATAGTCAAAACTTGTCCAAACTTCTTATTTATTGTATCATATGATTAAAAACCATATTGAATACCAATGCCATATAATCAAGTGAATATAAACAAAAACTTAAAATTAGGGACCTTTAATTTTCTTTATATGAAATTTAAGACTAAGGCCTCACTAGAGGCATTGAATGGTGGGCCAGGATATTGTTGCTGTTAACACTTTAATGTAAAATACTAAAGGTGCTTAAAATATATACAGAAATGTTAAACAATTTAAGTACAATATAACTGATACACATAATATATACTTAACAAGAAATTGTAAGTGAATTGAAATAATCAAAAAAGGATTGTTGGGACTATACCTTACAATTTAATTGTAACATGACAGTAAATGTTTACCACATATAAATTTCCAGTTTAAATTTTTGCTGCTATATTTTCTGGATCACAGTACAGGAATTACTAAGGGTTTTTATATCTGTACCATTCTATTTAATGTGTAATATTGAAGAATAATAATTACTTGTTTAGCATTCGAGTGATTAGAGTATTTTTTAATTCCCATTCAAATGTATGCCTACAGCCGGCACCACCATCACCATCATAGAAAGCACAGTATCCCAGAAGATCCTGGCTGGAGGAAGAGATCAGGTGCACAGGCATTGCCCAGGCGAATGAGCAGTGCCATCCTAGAGGAAACAGCAACACTCCAAGAAGCTGACCAGGATGAACTTGTCAGTAAGTAGTCAAATTCAATAGTTATTCTTCCAGATTGTCAGCAAGGACTTTCAGAACACAACATGGTTACCAGAATTAAAATAAATTATTATAGCATAAAAAATTAAAGAGCTGTGAAATACAATTAACTCTCCCAATTAACAATAATTGCCCTAGAGTCCTGTATTAATAAGTACTACAAAATAAACTGTTACATTTATTTTTCAGGCCACCGTTTTGATATTTCAAAAGGCAAAAGGCGATTCAGTGTTAAAAACAAAGACCCAAGCAGGAAAGAATCAACTCCAGTTATCTTACCAGGACACAAGAAGCTCTTTGACCACAGCCCACATGAGGTGAATTTCTTTCTTCCATAAGTCATTTATTCAATTATTTTTCTCTTTTAATTAGTCAGTTCAGTAGCTCAGTTTCTTAATGAATTAAGACGAAAAATTAAATAAAAGCTTTAATTGTAGGTATTCGTACAACTCGATGAACTCAGTGGTTTCGGTGATGAAAGAGAATGGAAAGAAACGGCCCGTTGGATAAAGTATGAAGAAGATGTTGAAGAAGGCGCTGAAAGATGGGGCAAACCTCATGTTGCACCCCTCAGTTTCCATTCACTTCTCAACTTGAGAAAATGCTTAGAAACTGGTCAGTAGTTTTTATTTTATAAGAAGAAATTTCCAGTAAAAAAAAATAATCGAGCATAATAAAAAATTTGTTCAGGCCCAGACTATTTAAATTTGAAATCATTATCAGGATTGAAAAATAGACTGGAAATTTTGAATTATCATAAGTTACCCTAGTTATATTTTTTTGGATGGGATCTGGTTACGGCACTATGCATAAAAAATTCCATAATAATTTGTGTTAATATTATAACTTAAATTTGTTTCCATTATGACAGTCATACAGGTTATCTTGTCCACAGTACAATTTCCTCTACATTTTTACAATGTATGTCACTTGAGATTATAATTTGTAAAGATGAATTTTTAATTGCAACAATAAACGTTGAATTCATTTATCAATTTTTCTAATTAGGTGTTATTCTTCTGGACTTGGAGGAAAAGGAATTGCCGGGCGTGGTGTACAGAGTTGTTGAACAGATGGTCGTCGATGAACTGATCACATCTGAGGATAAACCGACTGTGATGCGCGCTCTACTGCTCAGGCACAGGCACGTTCAGGAACATGAAAGGTTCAGGTTCAACGTCAGGCGCAATACGTCGAGTTACACAAGCCTCCAGGTACATTGAGACAGTTTTTAATTGTTTTTATCCACGACAACACTATTATATCATAAGCCAGTGTTTCCCAATTTAAATTGGTAGTACACTTACTATCAGTACAAGTGATCACTTGTGTGATTAAGAAAAAAATGTTGGGTAAGAACTGTTCAACAAGTCAACAATATATTATCTTTTATTTTTATTATATTATATAATAATTGCTATATAAATACACAATTATAATTTAGTTAATAAAAAAATTAATTATTTACCTAAATATAAAAGACTTGTTACCTTTTCTTAGCCATAATATATTAGTTTTATACAATATAGTTCCAAAAGAACTGAATATTGCATATTGCACTTAGTGTCTTAAAATATTATGAACAATGAAAATGATGTAATTTTAGACATATTTTAATACTTTTATTTTAACTTTATTAACAGAAAAGTTAAAGTAAGTGCATAAGAATTGATTTATCTCTGTAGTAATTTAATACCAATCAAAAATAAATTATATAAATATTTGTTTTGTGCTGCTGACATAATTTACCAATACAACCCGTTGTATTGATTTAATTTAAGAGCTGCTACTTTGATATTTTACTCAGAATAAGAATGATTATTGGGAAATACTGGGTTAAGTGAACAAAAAAAAATAATTGACACCCAACCTTCATTTTGTATAGACTGTGCAGGTAAGCTAAAACAACTGGAATTTCTAATTTTTATGTCCAATACAAACTTCCTATTGAACACGTCTTGTTTTGTGGGGGTTTTCTTACCAAAAACACTATATTTATTTACAAATCCAGGTATCATTCATGGATTTGAGTCAATCATGATTAAAATTAGCCAAACTCTAATTATTATATAAACCAAAATCACAATTGCTGGGTTGCCATGACAGCATTATTCAGAATAAGTCATTTATTTAAATAAGTAATTCACTCAATCACTTATACTTTCAATCCTTAAGATATTGCTTAATTATATTTAACTCTTTGAGTTTATTTTAACATACTTTTAAACATTTTCATTAAATTTTTATTTTGTTATTCCATTTACAACTTTGAAAAAATAAACTTAAAATTTTTTGTTAAGGAATAAAGAAATTAATTAATAAATATGTATTATTTATTCTTGACAAAGATAACTCTTGGTAAAGATTTATTCTTATTTCTATGCACTAATATATTTATATCTATTATCATTCATACATAGCCTGAATGGCTTTGACTAATTTTTTGTAACCTTCACCAGAACCAGTAGTTTAATATTGGTTTCATGTAAATCCATGTTCATTTCTTTCAATTATAAATACTCAGAAATGCTTCTACTTATTCGTAATTTTGATTTCATTAATACTTTCATTTGTATTTGAATAAATGTGAAACCTGAACATTTATATTATCAGTCTTATTAATGTAACATTTTTAATATCTGTATATTTAAGGACTATAAATTTTAGAATTTGAATAGACAATGAAAAATTAATTAAAACATTATTTCATTCATTAATAAATTATTATAATTGGGAATAAAAGGTAGGCCTATGGATACATAGTTGAAATTTAGATGTCAATTTCTTCCATGTGAAAAATATTTTTTTTCTATTATATATAATCAGTATTCAGTAAGCTGAATGGTGAAAATATGACATGTTCTGGTTCATAAGAAATATGTAAGGTATTAACATTTATTATTATTATTATTATTATGAGTGCAATTTTAGGTTAGAACTGGGATAATTTTTTTGTTGTTCCATGAATGCTACTTAATACTGTTTCCATCTTACCGGTGTATCATAATATTTTTTAATCAAGAACTTCTTTATTATAGTCCTCATTTTGCCCTTTTAAAGGTTATACATATATTCATTTTGTATACAACAGCCAGTTATTAAATGTGTAACTTCTCTTTATACTTACTGTCAATCAAAATGTTCAAGGCATGTGTGTTTACATTCATATGTTGTTTCAGTTTGTACTTTGACAGTTTTCTGGATTCAATAGGTCAGTTTATGGAAAAATATATTAGCAATAACCAGAATTTGTGATTAATTTTAATTTTTCAATGTTTTTTAAATGCCCTTTGCAGGCAAGTTTGTTAATATTATGTTGGTAAAGTAATTTCTCTGAGGCAGATTGCAATTACTAACCTTTCAACATAAAAACAAATAATTACACATATATATTGTGTATTTGCATACACATTTTTTTTAAACTAATGTCTTTTAATCACTGCAATGCACCCAGTCCCTGGAAAATGAGGACCCCGGTTCACAGTACAACCTTCGCACCGACAATAATGTAAACATACTTATAATTGTTAGAAGTCTTCAAAACATATTTTAATACCTATTAGTCTTAATTGCCTTTGCACCCTTGCAGTAATCAATCGACTAATTTGCACAGAAGGGTAGAAAAATCATATTTCACCAAAACTTATTTTAGCATGTTTTTTTTTCATTGCTTCTTTGCTTAAATGATTGATGAGTAATTTGATTCATTTGTTTTTTTATTGATGCATGATATAATACCATATTTTATCAATTTTTAATAATTTTTTCATTATCATTTAGTTTTAAATTGGCTCAGAAGTACGTTTTAGTTTTTATTTAATTTGCATAAAACATCCAGGGTCGGATTAGCCTATGAACCCAATAGAGGACATATATTTCAGTAATTCTCTTTCAATCGTACATAGTCAATGCAGATCTATAAAAATGAAAAACTGTTTATTCATCATCTAGGAATTATTCCAACATTATGTTCATATCATTAACTGTGGGTGCATATAAGTATATGTATATAATATAGTTATTTATTGTGGTTAGGATATTGTTAGTTTTTTATTTAATGTATGTATTGTGGTTCATGAATGACTGAATAATTAACCATGCATGACACAATATATAATGATCGTTGTTATTTGTAATAAATATTAAGCAATAAACTGAGCAGTTTTCCATGGATCTGAAAAGGTATAAATATTATCAAGCAATATATTTTTTTTATATATTTTTAGAAAACTTATCTTCACAATTGTTTTTCAGCAGTTTGGCATCTATGGAGGTCCTGCATAGCCTTAATCCGGCACTGAATTATTTGTACTTTAATGTTTGTTTTGAAATAATTGTATTTATTCAACCAGTATATTTTTTAAAATTAAATTTGTTTATATGAGAAACCTTATATTTCAAAGTAATTTAACGCACTTTTACTGCTGCCAGTTTGCACGTGTGCTATTTTAAGCTTTGAAGAATTGATATCTTAGTATGTTAGAAAGCATTCATCAGAAGAAATATATTTCTCCATTTTATTTTTTCAGAATTTAAATGATGAACACAGAAAAGCAAGAATCGGGATTGTGCCTTCTGCCACTAGTTTGGACATCACAAAAACTGGCAATTTACTGCAACCACCAAGTATATTCAATCACACAACTGTAAGTTACTATTTACAATTTTACCCCATTTTATAATACATTTCTTAGAGGATCTCATCACAGAAGGAATTAATACTTAATTCTGTGTAAAGTCAGTACACAATTGTGAGAACCTGTCTATCAATCTAGCCTAGGACCAAATAAATAGCAAGTGAAGCTTTTCAGCAGCTCCCAAATATTTATGACCATTCCAGAACGTTAATTTTAATTTTGAATGATTATGGTATTATAAATCTTAATTCATTCAATTGATTTCAGGTTGATATGAAGGAAGAAACCTACATGTCATCATCCGAGGACCTCGCCAAGAAAGCTGCAAAAGAAAGCATCCTGAAAAGAATTCCAATAGGTGCTGAAGCCACTACTGTACTTGTAGGTGCAGTTGACTTTCTGGCTCAACCCACTATAGCCTTTATAAGGTTGGCTGAGGGTATATTAATTCCCAGCGTCACTGAGGTACTTATTTTTCACATTGAATTCAACATTTATATTTAATAAATGCCATTTATAAATTGACATTGGTAAATTCCAGGTACCAATTCCTGTCAGATTCATGTTTATATTACTCGGACCAGTGGATGCTGACCTTGACTATCATGAAATTGGACGGTCGATTTCAACACTTATGTCAAACCCTGTAAGGATAAAGTTTTGCTTTTATTTATGCATTTACTTTCTCTATTCTTAACTGAGACAGTTGTTCTCAGAATAGGACAAATTTTTGTTCAGACAAATAATATAGTGAATGGTATATGCCATCATCAATAATAATTCATATTCAACAGAGAAAAAAAAGTAAAATTTTTATATTTGAAAAATATTGTTGACAAACGTATTAAATATCATGCAAAATATATATTTTTGTTGAAAAACAATTGCTTTTCATATTCACTGTTTGGTTCATACTTCATGTAGCTTATAGATAATGTAATTATAAATTAAGTTTTCCTGAAAATCCAGTCTGGAAAAACTAATTGAGCAGGAACAAATAACATTGGTCTATGTTTTCTGCAGGAATTTCACAAGATAGCCTACAAGGCTTCTGCCAGAAAAGAGCTTCTTTCGGCCATCAACGAGTTCTTGGATTGCAGTATAGTGTTGCCCCCAGGAGATTGGGAAAGGCAGGCTCTGCTGCCGATCAGGGAGCTGAAGGCCAAAACAGAAGCTATCAGAAGAAGGCACAGCAAGAGCCAAGAGCTTGACATCTCGGCCCAAAAAGGTAGAATTGTAATGAATAGTGATTAATTATTTTATTAACAGACGGTACTTTTGTTCAGGTGTTAAATTTTTTATTGTAGAATACCTGGTTTGTGGTCTGTGATGGGTAGGAATACCGTAGATTTCTTGTGTTTCTGTCTCTCCTCGCTGGTTCGGTCTTTTGCTAGACTGTTTTCGGCTGCTCACCATCTTCAGTAGCGGGGTTAGTCACTTTTGGCACTGTGGATGTTTTTTGGGCATCCTCACTGCACTGTCACTGTCACTTGTACTGTAGTGGATGTCTGTTTGTCGTATGTATATATTCGTGTCTTGTTATTGTGTTTTTGGGGATGTTGTTTGTCTTATTTGACTTGAGGGGGTTGGGATTTTGGTAATCGGATTAAGTCTTTGTCTGATTATCAGTCAAAAAGGGGGGTGGTTTTTTGGCTGGTGAGTCTCTTAAGTAGGATTATCGGTACCAAATCTACTTTAAAGTTTTTGTTTTTTATCTATATTCTCTACTCATACTAAACAAAAAAGTAATACTCCACTGTTGAAGATTTATGTCCTCTTTTCCCTTAAGGTTGTTACAGACCTCTAAGTAATTAACCAAATACTCCCTCCTGTACCTAATTCACTGTTTGTTTTTTTACAGCACTTCTGGCTGCTGGTGACGAAAAGAAACCACCTTATCCAGATCCACTGAAAAGAACCAAATATCCTTGGGGTGGACTTATCAATGATGTAAAAAGGAGGTATCCATTTTTCCGATCTGATGTGACAGATGGATTGAATGGACAATGCATAGCAGCTTCCATTTTCATGTACTTTGCTGCACTTTCGGGTGCCATCACTTTCGGCGGTCTCATGGGTTAGTACCAGATCAATAAATATAAATAACTAATATAATATATAAATAAATGAATCTGTGGACATAATACATCAAACAAGGAAGTACTTAATTAATAATTACTTATAATTATTCAGAATTTGAACAACAAAAACAGTAGAGCCAAAAAATTGCAAGAGCAATGAAATTAGGAACATTTTTACCAATTGATTATTTTTCACTCACAGCATAAATTGTGCATTGTTTTTTGTATTTTATGTTTATTCTTTTATTGCCATATTTTACAGCTGATAAGACAAACAATCTTGTTGGTATTTCTGAAACTCTGTTGGCAACGGCTGCTTCTGGTATTGTGTTTGCACTTCTTTCCGGCCAACCCCTCGTCATTATTGGAGCCACGGGCCCTTTGTTGCTGTTCGATGAAAGTTTATACACGGTAACTTTATTCTTGGAAGAACAATTGAATATGGAATAATCTTAATGAATATGTTCACAAGAAATCTTGTCCTACAGAAAAACATCTACTGAATTTACATCTCAGTGTACTCAAAACAATAAGTTAAAAATTAGAATAGTTATAAGAAATTGTTTCTGAATTAATGAACTTTTCTATCTTCTTGTTAACAAATGCATTACATAATGGGCCATAATATCTGTTTAAAAATTGAATTTCAAACATGTGAGTATATTTTATTAAGATCACAGGTCTTTGATTTCAGTTTTGTCAGACCAACGGAATTGATTATCTCACGATGCGAGTTTATATAGGTCTATGGCTGGCCATAATCGCCCTTGTCGTCAGTTTCTTTGAAGGGAGCGTTTTCGTAAAACTTTTCACAAGGTTTACAGAAGAAATATTTGCTTCTCTGATTTCACTGCTCTATATTGTTGAGAGTGTCATGAAATGTTATACAGTAAGTGGAATACTTCAGATGTTTAGCAGAAAGCTTGTTTTATCCAATTAAATAACATTATAATAATTAATAACATTTAAAAATATATAATTTTTTTGTTTATTAATATTTACATATTTAATTTAGAATGTAAATTATACATTATGTAAAATATATTGATTTCTTTTCTTATGAATTTGCACGTATTCTAAGGCACAATTATAATTACTTTTTCCCAAAATTTTTAAGTGTAAACAGCATAGTTGAACTCTGGGTTCAGTCTCTTCATGTGGTCCTTGTTTAGTAGCAAACAACATTGGAAAAAACATTTGAATAATTCAGTTATTTCCTTTATTCTTTACATATACCTTTAAAAGTCAGTGTATTTATTAATTGCCTTATAACCTTGGTTGTCTAAGTTTGCATTAATGTACAGAATTTGTTTGTTTTATATGAACATCTTTCTACAAATTATTGTATTATCTTTAATTGTCTTTAACAGGTATTTGAAAAACATCCGCTGATGACCCTCACTGAGTACTGCATGGAAGCCAATGATACAGACTGGAATTACGATACTAATACTAATCAGTCTTTGCCTGACACGATGGATTATCCAACTAGTAGTATTGTGAAAAGGTAATATTAATTTTAAACTGTATAAAATCATATCTTTTTATGAACCTGGGCAAATACAATTTCTAAAATATTTCACAACTTTCAGTTCCCTGTATTACTTCCCATTTCACTTGAACTAAAATAACTTAACTGTATATTTCTATAACTATATATATTTTACATACAAATATAACAAATATACATTCACATTATAACAGTATAAACTATAGGTCCTTTTAAATTTTATTTGTGGTTTTTTTTTTCAACAAAGCAGTTCCATTATGATTGATTTAAACTCCATGACTGAATTTTATCACGTCTTGTATAATACGCAATTTTCAAATATTTCTCAGATTTATGCAAGAAAAATCATAAAAGAGAGGTTTTAGATTTACTTGCATAATTTAATTACAATTTTTCTTTATTTAGTATATATTTTCCAAAACTTTCAGAGAGATGAACGATAGTTTATTCGACATGAACGACACAATGCTGGAACAATCTTCGCTGTTGCCAATCCCGACTCCAATCCAACCTCTGAATCAACCCAACACAGCTTTGTTCTGTACAATACTTGCCTTGGGCACTTTCTTCATCGCTCACTACTTGAGACATTTCAGGAACAGCAAGTTCCTCGGCAGAAGTGTGAGTTCTATTTCTGTACTCCCCTTTTTTTTAAATATTAAAACATATTTGATATTTTTATTATTAAAATATGCCCGGGTTAACTGGCATCGTATAAAGATTTGAACTGAATACCTTAATTCACTAATGGGGGGGTCAGTTCAAAGTACAAACGATACACTCATAGATCTGTATTTGAAACTTGAATGACCAGTATGAAAGGAAGGATGTTCAATTGCTGTATACAGAAAGGTGCAGCGCATCTCAGTTTTGGAAATTCCAAAATATATTATTAAAAACTATATATATATATATATATATATATATATATATATATATATATATATATATATATATATATATATATATATGATTATTTATTGGATACTTTTTGTAATTATTTTTCTGTAATTTATTTAGCTTAAAATAGAGCCACTTATATATCCTTCCTCTCTTTGTAATCAGTATATACTGATTCAAGAACAAGAATAAATGAATATTTTTTACAAGTATTTACTTCTACAAATATTATTTAAAAACTACAATTATACTGAGATTGGCTTCAAAATAGTACTCATTTATTACAGTTAATAAATGGCGTATAAATGTAAATAATCCTAAATAAAATCTTTTAAAATAAAGTTCCCTTTTAAAATATTCTGTTGTACAAGAATAATAACATATTGAATTCAACTTATGCTGAAGTTTATAATTAAATGTTTCTTGATCTGTGCAGGCCAGAAGAATGTTGGGCGATTTCGGTGTTCCTATTGCGATTATCGTGATGGTATGCCTGGACTACGTTGTCCCCGGTACCTATACCGAGAAGTTGAGAGTTCCCGAAGGATTGTCACCGTCCAATCCCGACGTGAGAGGATGGATTATACCGCCGAGCGGACTGCTCCAGCCCATACCGGTATGGGTCATGTTCGCGTCTCTTGTACCAGCACTGCTAGTCTATATATTGCTTTTTATGGAGACGCATATCAGCGAGTAAGTCATTTATAAATTGTCTACACTCACATTTGTATCATATATACGATTCGAACATTTTAAATCATTGTGTTCCTGGTGAATGCCTTTTTTACCTTGATGAAATTTGCATTTCAAAATTTCTGCCTAATTAAAATTTTACAATGAGAAATTGGAGTTCAAACTTCTCTTTGTACTCTCTCAGAATAAATGTTCAATATATATAGAAATTTATCATATATATAAATCTACAAGTTTTTAAAATAAAAAAACTTATGTATGAAGCGCTTAATCTTTAAATATTTAATTTCAATTGATCTTTATATAAACAAATATTTTCAAGGTAATGTAAGTCATAAAATTATTGATTAAATTCATTAATTACAAAATATTGTAAACTTCAAATTTTCTTAAATATCAGGAGCAATAATCGAATGTTAACTTGATTAACTCTATTGCTTATTTGATAAATGTTTAAAATCTAAGTTTCTTGGCTAAAAAAGGAAATTCGCCCATTCTCCAATTAAATTTCTTTGTCTACTATATCAGAAAATTGAAGTGTGAGATGATTATATTTTATTTGTTACTCTAGTTATTAGGTCTAAAAATACAGTGTTATTAAAATATGATTACACTGTCATGGTGTTAAATTAAGGATTGTTTTTTATTCTTCCGTAATTCTATTCACTTTCATCCAACCTGGATGGAAGATTATAGACGTTGAATGTTGACTATTTCTTTATTTTAGACTTATCATCGCCAAGAAAGAGAGGAAGCTGAAGAAGGGCTCTGGCTTCCACTTGGATATAGTGCTGATCTGCCTGTTGAACGTTGGCTGCGGCCTGATGGGCGCGCCGTTCATCTGCGCGGCCACCGTAAGGTCAGTGACACACGTTTCTGCGGTCACCGTCATGTCCAGGACCCACGCCCCCGGAGAGAAACCCCACATCATTGAAGTTAAAGGTAGCGCCATTTCGTACTGGAAATAATTCATCATTGAAACGCTCATCCTTTTGTACCGAATGAACGAGTTCTTTGTGAAAAGAGCAAATATTGTTCCGCTTTGAAATTTGTTTTGGAGGCCCCAATGAGCCTTAGTAGTGTCTCAATTCGATTAGACCACCACCAGAAGATCAATTTTCTCTTCTGGCATAAAACCCCATACCCAGGGTATTTAAGGTAACTTAGTCAAGTAGATCAAGTTTAGTGTATACAGACAAAAAATATTAATATTTTATTTGTCAATAATAACAGTAATGTCATTTGTCTGTCATTCCAACCAAGCAGATAAAGCATTAATTAATTTTCTTCATTTGAAATATTTCCTTTTATTAAAAAATGTTAACAGTATGCCTATTGTTGACTAAAAAGGAGTTTTTAAATGATATTAAAATACTAAAAAATATAGTGTATGTAATTTAAATAATTTCTTTCTGTGCTTCCACAGAAATTATTGACTGATAGTTTATTGGTCAATGATAACAGTAATTTCATATGTCTGTAATTCTAACCAAGCAGATAAAGATAAAACATGAATTAATTTTGTTCATTTGAAATATTTCCTTTTATTAAAAAATGTTAACAGTCTGTTTATTGTTGACTATAAAGGAGTTTTTAAATGATCTGAAAATACTAAAAAAATATAGTGTATATAATGTTTTTTCTGTTGTTAAAAAAAAATTGAGATAAGTCATTATTTCATTTACATTAAATTTTATTGGCTGTAAATATTTTAATATTCAATTTACAGAAATAAATACAATTTATGTATGCAATGATTTAATGATGTAAGAATTTTTATTTATATAATTAATTGTTAACAGAACAAAGGGTCAGTTCCCTGTTGGTGAGCGTGCTTGTTGGGGCTTCAGTTTTGATGTCACCACTGTTGAGGCTTGTACCGATGGCTGTCCTCTTCGGTGTCTTCCTCTATATGGGTATATCCTCGATCAACGGCATACAATTTTTCGACAGGTGTCGCCTATTCTTTATGCCAGTCAAACACCACCCTCAAGCGGCGTACGTTCGAAGGGTAAGTATATACTCTCTATCCTCATTTATGCTTAGATGAATAACTGTTTACAACTAGTATACTTGGACCGTGCTGTGGGTTTTAAGGCTGAGTTAAGCACTGGTAGTGATGCTTGACTATTGGTTAATATCAATTTACAAGAAGTGCTCTACGGATTGTTTAACACATGCTTTTAATGGAATATTGGCAAGGATACATACAGTTCAGTTTGCTAACATAATTTTGTATTATTAATGTAAAATATTGGAATAAGTTTTACAGCTTTCAGTGCCATATTATTTACTTTTGCTTTTCTTTAGATTTTAGAAATATCATACAATTTTAGATAAATTAATATTATGTTACTGTAAATTTATTTAATTAAAAAATTATTATTTCATTGAGGTATACAACTTTAATAATTAATTTTAATTAATACTGTCTAGCTTAAAATTTTGTTGAAACTTTGAAGTTGAAAATAATTTAGTATATAGTGAATATTTTCATTTTTTTTTGTTGCTGCACTATTTTTCATGGGAATGAAATTCTCTATATAAAGATGAAAACTTGGGGTGAAACCAAATTGATCCCTTTCAGTACACACATTAGAAATTAATTTCACTGACAGACAATCCAAATAATCTGTAATGAATAACAGTCATCTTAATTATAATTACCTCAGGGATTTAAACCCTGTGTGGGCTTTTAATATCTGCCGGGAACTGCGTAGTTCTATTTCTATTCTAAGGAAAAACTATTTACCACATATTTTTTTTTATTCTAACACAGGTTCAAACCTTGAAGATGCACTTGTACACAACAATCCAGTTGTTGTGCCTTGTCATGCTGTGGGTCGTTAAATCGTCGCAGATCTCATTGGCTTTTCCATTTTTCCTGATTCTTATGGTCCCGCTCAGAGCTCAACTCAGGTACCTGTTTTCACCGGCCGAACTCAGAGCTGTAAGTCATTTTTTTATTTAAATTCAAATTCAATTTACAGTCCCACCCTCAATTCTGATTTCAGTCAAATTAAAAATTGAAGCTGTACTGTTTACAGTTACAGTTATGTTTGTAATACAGTGTTACTAATTAAATAATTACAATTGAAATTGTTGGGGTTGTAAGTATGATTCTTGCTAGAACTATACATTGGCTACTTGTTCTTAGGTTAAGCTAGTATTAGGTTAACCATTGGATTAAGTTTTTATTTCTCTATTTAAATTTAGGAGTAAAATTATGATTAATCATTATGTACCTTGTCTAAGTCCAAATACTAAAATAAATTTATTATACTAATATGTGACGTAATTGAGTTATTCATTATTGAAAACATTGTTTTCTCTTGACTGCTCGTGAATTGTTCAAGTTTTATATATAATATTTATGCGAGGTTGAAAATAATTTTGATTTTTCTGTTATAATTTCAGCTGGACACCGATGAACCGGACGCCGTTGATGAAGAAGAGGATCCAGACTTCTATGAAGAGGCTCTTCTTCCAGGCTAAACTGTTTTTGTTTCATTTCGTAACTATATATGTATAATTGTTGTTTCAACAATAGTACCATTGTTGGAGTGTGCTGTTAATAGAAATTAATATTTAATGTTGTAAATACGAGCAAACAATTTTATATATATACATATATATATTTGTATATAATATATATGTGTGTATGTACATAATTAATTTTTTCATATCAGTATTTCGGTTGTTTACTACGTGCATTTTAAATTACCTATTCTTTTATTTTTAATTATTCATTTTTTTATGCACGAGTACACAACTACTCGAGTGAAAAAAAGTTTGTATTATATTAGGATATAAAATTAGGAAATATGTAAAAAAAAATAATTGTCATTTTATTGATGTTTCTATGTGTGTGTGCATACTCAGACGCGCACACACATACAAACAAATAAGATGTCTGTCGAACAAAAAAATTTGTAGGTTTAGATGTTGTGAGAGGAAATTCAGACTTTCTATCATGACGATTTGTAAACAATCATATAAATATAAAGATGATCCTAAGGATCGGGGTTAATATACTGTTATTTTTTCAACAATTATAATATTAAATTAATTGTCATCCGTCAAGAAATCGGAAATTAATTCAAGATTCACCCATTTTCATGATTATTATGGTAAGTTTTGAACTCTGTGAGTAAAGATCGTGGTTTTGAATTTCACTTGTCTTCTGATTGCAAATTTGATATTAATATAGTCAAGCTGATATCTATTTTGATTCTGTTATTTGAATAATGTAATTGGGTGCTAGCTAAAATTCATTATTTTTTTTGTATTCATTCAGCTGCTAAGTAATGAAGGGACACAAATTTGTTTGTGATTATAATATAAATACACAATATATACTTGCAACAATGTCTATGATAAATTGGAAATAATAGAAAATATATAACAATATCTTAGTACATTTCTGACAGATTTTTATTACTCTTTTACTTAATTAGTCTTAAAAAGATCACTCGGGAATTGTAAGGTTCAAGGAATAGAATCTTGGAATCACTTTCTTATGTTCAGTGTTCACTTTTTGAACAGAGATTCCGGTTGCAAGTTGTCTGTGATGTTTTATTACAAGGTCAGTCGGTGCAATTAGGTAATGTTTATGATTTTTTAAAAAATTCAAATATGGATTGATTGACCATTTGTGTATAGTGAAATTTCCAGATTCCTCAACCTAATGCAAACCCTGCAATTTCTGGGATGATATAATTTCTAATAGTGCGTTGAGAAGAACAATTTACAGTTGTTAATTATATAAATAGATTATCTTCATACTACTTATGTACCTAGATCCTTTATATTATTAGAGTAAATATATAAATACATACATAAATAACTGTATAAATAATATTTAAAATAATGAATTGTTATAATTTATAGTTAAATTCACGATATATGTTAATGACAAGAGAATTGTGCCAATTTTAATTGTAGAATTGTGATTTTTCCTTCAAAAACAAACAAACAAGAAATAATATGTATAAAACTTTTTATTATATTGGTGAATGTATTTAGAGGGGATTTTTTCAAATCGGTAGTAAACAAGCCTGTGATTTAACAGTACTTATAGTTGTTATTGTAACAAATTCTATAATTTTTTATCTTTTGCATGCATTCTGCAAATTTACACACCAATAGACTTTTAGAATTGTTAAATATAATATATATATATATATGAGAGAGAGAGGGAGAAAGAAAGAAAAAACATATTTAAGATATATATAAGAAATGTTTTAATATCAACTTTATTCAATTGTTTTAAATTTATTGTTACTTGCCATGAGTACATAAATATAGGTTATTTATATATATAAAATGAGTATATTTTTTATGGATCGCAATATTTAGGCATATTTACATGAGTGAGAAATACCTGTATACAAAAAAATTAGTTACAAAATTTTGATTTTTTTGAAAATTTAGAATTGTAATAAAAATTGAAATAAAGTTGACTTCAGAAGTGCTGTACAAAAATTCCCAGTTAACTTTCTTTTTCTGGAGCCATTTAACTCATATGAACAATGGAAATTTGTAGTTGTAAATGTAGACTTTTAAAAAATATTAAACTTTGAAATTGAACACTGCGTAAGTCTATTCTCTCGAGAAGAACCCCCTTGATGTTTCCAGCATCCAATTTTTACCCGAATAAATAAAATTCAATATCCTAAATTTATTTCCTTTTCTCCCTACATTTATTATTACAGTATAAAATAAGTGTCTAATGGCATTTACAAATTACTTTAATTTCAATGAATATACAGAGAATATCGAGAAAAAAAACGATATATTGACTGATACTTGAATTGTCTACAATATTGGTATGATAATCGAGAGAACTAAAATAAAAACCTGAGGACTTAAGCTACAAATGCCATTAAATATAATGGCTGTATAGGAGGAAATTGGACAGTTATCACAACATAGGTGAAGTTCTTTTATTGTTTCAAAATTTAAAAAAATGAAAAAATTGAAATGAAGTATTTAAATATATTTTTTGCCTTTTAATAACATGGGGGAGTGAGGGTGAAATGCTTAAACTATGACGTAGTGGGGGGCTGGTGAGTAGGAGGAGGGAATTCAAATTGTCGATTTGGTATCAGGAGAACGAAGAGGTGAAGGAGGTCGCCGTCCTGTTCCCCGCTGGCCGGCCAGCTGTACAAGCCCGACAGAGCGACCTCCTCTACCGCTTAGTTATCCTGATACCAAATCGACAATTTCGAAGTTCCGCCGGCATTTTTTTTTCAACCCGGACGAATTCTTCCCGTGCCAATTGAATGCCGGTTCTGAGTGTAGCTTAAATCCTCGGGTTTTTATTGTGTATTTTCCCGACTAGCGCAACAATATTGTAAAAAATTCATGTATAATGTATTGTAATATTTAAGAATATAAATGTAGTAAGGCCAATAGGCCGGAATACATGCAGTAATCACAATTTGTTTATACCGTTGTATCGTTATAATATTTGTATTTACAGTAATAAAAATTATTTGTATTTGAATGCCGGTGAAGAGAAGGCACGCTGCATAGCGCTATTTTACAAAAGAGAATCTTCCTAATTGAATAACTACTCTTATAAATTCCAAATGTGGGAAGAAAAAAATATATGAATACTGAGATTATAAAAACAACATAATATTTTTTTAGGCTTCCATAACACCTCTGCTTTCATTCTTAGATATCTTTCTGTTATATGTTATGAACTAAAGTACTTATTTACTTATACTTTTATCTCTCTCACTCTATACACTCAAACACAGAGGTGATTTTTTTAAGGTAACAATTTTGTTTAATGCTAGCAATAATTTTTGTTTGGCTTAAGATCTGTAAATTGGAAATCAGAAATTAATTCGTTTCGCCCATTTTCATGACTATTATGGCAAGTTTTGAACTCTGTGAGTAAAGATCATGGTTTTGATTTTCACTTGTCTTCTGATTGCAAATTTGATATTAATATAGTCAAGCTGATATCTTAAATTTTGATTCTGTTTTTTGAATAATGTAATTGGGTGCTAGCTAAAATTTCATTTTTTTTTGTATTCATTCAGCTGCTAAGTAATGAAGGGACACAAATTTGTTTGTGATTAATACACAATATATACATGCAACTAATTAACTGCTGTGTTCATTCTTAGATATAATTCTAATATGTGTTATGAACTAAAGCACCTATTTCACATTTCTATCTCCCACTCTATACACAACACACACACACTCACACACACACACACACACACACACACACACACACACACACACACACACACACACAAAGGTGATTTTTTTTAGGTGACAATTTGTTTAATGCTAGCAATAATTATTGTTTTGACTTAAGTAAATTGGAAATACTGACAACAACTTAGAGCATATGAGTGTTAAGAACCATAGCATAGGTTAACATGATAGCAATAAGTAAAGACCAGTAGTTAAATGTTGAAGGAATGATTTTTTTTGAGAAACATTAAGTTAAATAGCTTCTATTCTTCTAAATTCTAAATTTTCTTTATTCATAATTCTAAATTTGTGGTACAATACATTCCATTATGGATAGAGATAATATAATACGGATTTAGAATGTTTTGGTTTAATATTTAAAACATAAAATGAGCAATGCAGTTTCTAAAAATATTTGAAAGATATTTGTCTGCATCTGACATTAATTACTTTTCATTAATTAAAATTTAATGTATTAAACCAGGCACAAAAATTATCCCTCAGAAAATATGGAATAAGGCTCATAACAGAGACTTAACCTAATATAAAACATAACTGCATCTAATATAAATAATGAGAAAAGAAATGAGGTAAAGTTTCTTAAATTGTTTGCGTTATTAACCCAATTATTTGCATGATTTTATTATTATATGGCTTTGAACTTTCATGAACCATATTTTCTACACAGTGTAAACAAGGATTACTGTTGCCAGTATTAGCTGCCACAGAGGAATATTATAAACATTGAAGAATGTACAACATTCAGTGTTGAACTGAAGATGTAGTGGCTGTTATACTATGTTGTTATGTGTTGTTTTATTAAAATGAAATAAATATGGCGTCCCCTGTTGCAAAAAATTTGAAGAAGGTAGTCAGCCCACGCACTTCACCTGCAAGCTGCTTAAAAATTACAGGCACAAAACAGCACAAGGCCCCAAGTTATTCCAGGATTACGGTTTTACCACAGAAATGCTTAAATTCAAAATTCCCCTGCTCTCGAAAATTGTTCATGCCAGAAGTTCACAAGCAGTCTAAAATTTCAGTCCCATTAGTTTGTGTCAACAGTAAGATTGTTCCCTCTGTCGATTCTACAGACAGAGGTCAAATAGAATATTCTACATTTTCCAACAAGGATTACTATATTTTAGGCAAAGGGAGTTTTGGAACTGTTATTCTGGCAAATTATAAAGGTATGTTGTAAAAGGGTCACTTAATTTTGGCATTCAAAACTTTCTTTACAGCATTTAGGATACATACTAAATTACATTTAAGCTGGATCTGCATTTAGTTCATTACATAGTACCCACTATACATGGGAAGTATTAATATACTCAATGTTATATCAGTAAACATTTTTAAAATGAAAACAGTATTTTGTGTTACAACAAAGTACACAATCATAGAAAATTGAAACTTTAAAAAAGTGGCTATCATAAGCAGGAAGTTGCAAACAATTAATGAACATTTCATTTAGATAAACAATTGTGAAGCTCTAAAATCTAAGAATTTTAATAAAGCTCATGTTAGAATTGTGCTGATCTTAAGAGAGAATTACTTATTCTTGTTATGAATTATTAGAAAGTAGAACATATATACTAATAAAACATATTAGAGAATTTGAATAGTTTCAGTCATAAATGGACATTCTCTTACAGTTTATTCATAATAATAACAAATTTCAAAAAAAATATTGCCAGATACACCCAATTATTCTACACAAAATAATTTATTTTTAGGAGACATAGTGGCAGCAAAAGTTATAAACAGAAGTCACAAAAGGGATGAAATGTGTTTCAGAAATGAGCATAACCTATTGAAACTTTCCCATTCAAATATTGTGCAGGTTATAAAAATTATATGCGACAATAGCAGTTTGGGTTTTGTGCTGATGGAACCATTGTCACCCACAACTTTACAAAATGTGATCAGTTCCAATATTTTAATTCCACTGGGGGATAAAGTGAGGTATTATAGGATGAAAAATGAACTGTTTAATATGAACCTAATAATGTTAATTTTTGTACTAATCATTGGATCGTTTTCTCTTTGCAGATACCTTCTGGACATAAGTGAAGCAATTTTGCACTGTCATGAACATCAGATACTCCATCTGGACATTAAGCCTAAGAATGTACTTGTAAATGAAATTACAAAAGTCTGCAAACTGTGTGATTTTGGCAACTCATTGGACACCTCCAAAAGTAAATTGAGTTGTCAGTGGGAACATCAGGTACAATATTTTAGGAGGAAAGGATAAAAAATAATTTTATAAATTATAATAAAAAAATGTATTTATTTTTTATTAAAATATATAATTTGAAGGGTACTGTTGTATATTCCGCACCAGAATTGCTGAAAGGTGAATATCCTACAGAGAAAACCGACGTTTACTCCTTAGGAATAACCATTTGGCAAGTTTTGCATGAAGAGACTCCATTTTACGGACTGTCGGCAGGATGTTTGATATACCAGGTAACTATTTTTTTTTATTATTATTTTATTACAACCAGAATTCAGATAAAGAAAGTTTTGCTCAATTAAACATTTTGAAGAATCAATATTTGCAGAAAAATAACAATAAATCTTTTTCAGAAATTAGAAACAAATAATAGTTTGTTTTTTATTCAAACAATTAGATGTGATTTCAAATAATTTTTAAAACACTCCCATCAATTAAATAAGCCAGTAAAGTTAATGAAAACAAGTTAGTAGAAAAGTTTCTTTCCACTTCAAATGATTAGAGACTTATTTTCAAGTTGACTGTTATAAAAGTTGCTAGTATAGTAAATGTTTAAATTATGAGGCAGAGTTTCTAAACAATATGTCTCTCTTCATTTGTTCTATCATCTGTTTTCAGAGGATTTATTTCTTCCACTATTAAAAATACTGTTATAATTGTTAAAATTGTATAATTTTAATATTTCTTTGTATTACTTGCTCCAATCGCACATATATAATTTTTTTATAGGGAATAAGAACTATTGTTACAACTGATGCGTGAAGATAATTTTTCAACTTTTGACATTCTTTTGAACTTTTAATGTTGACCAGGTTAAATATCATCAATGACTAATACACTGAATTGTATTCACAAAAAAAACTTCAAAGTTAAAGGGCATAACTGGCCATAAGCTGACATTTATGTTATATAAACATAAAAATTTAAAAAAATAAAATAACTCAGAGGTAAACATTACAACTTTATGAAAAAAATATGTTTTCGTTATGGAGCACCATTCTCCGGTTAGTTCAGTTAATAATCAAATTAGGTATACTGAATACCTTGTAGTAATTAAGTTAAACCAATTTAGCCATAATATTACATTATGTATTGGACAACCACAATCTGTATTTTGTAAAGAACAACAAAAAAGTAGAATTTTATGATATTGGGAAAATACTACAAAATTACCTGTTCTGTTTGCAATGTTTTACTTTATAAGGCAGTATTGCACATATGTTAACTATGTGCTTAAGTTTTAAATTTAAAGCTAATTATTTTTACGTTCTGTTATTTTTTCAGGTTGTATCGGCAAACACAAGACCTCTATCAAATAAAAAAGTAGTAGTAAACGAATACAAAGCTTTATACGAGAAATGCTGGCATTCAATCCCAAATCTGAGACCAACAATGCCGGAGATAGTTCTGTATTTCAGGAAAATAACTGTAATTGAGGCCTTGCCAGAATTTAGTATTGAAACTAACTCAATTTAATGTTGTTCTTTTGTTTTTTAAAAATTGTTTTAATTAATTATTAGTTTTATAAGTGTTCAATTTGTGATTATAATTTTGGTGAAACTAAAGAAACACCATAACATTCTTTGATGTTATAAGAGTATGAAAAAACATTTAATATATACATCAATTTTTTATATTAGGAGTGGTAAAAGATGAAGCAGGTGATTAAGAATCGCCAGGCATTTCCCCACCAGGAACAAGCTGAAAAAATCAAAAAGAACGTTCAACAGTAACAAAATAAAGAAATTGTAATTCCAAACAAGCAACTACAAAATTGATCTTGCAATTACCAATAAAAGTTAATAGTATTTGATGGAAATTTAATAAGCACTCCAAAAAAAATTGAATTTATTTATTATAACAATTGATGAAAGCCAGCAATGAGTTCATCCTTTGCTAAGAAAAAAGTCAAATAAAACAACTTTTATATTTCTTAAAAATACCCTATATCCCTTTGATTAGTAGAACACTATATTCACCATAGACTATTAATCTACTGTTCAACATTTTCAAACAGACATAGCAGTCTGAATTGTTTTTCATGCATAGTTTTCTTTGTTTTAAAGAATTGCTAATTGTACCTTGTTCTCTATATATTTTTTATATTGTATTTTGTTTAAAATATATGTAAACATTGTTTTAATGCGAGTATATTTTCAACAAATCCATCCCCACTAATACTGAGTCATTTGAGAAAGTCAATTTTCACCTATTCCCTTTCTTACTTTCATTGTGGCAGTATTTGGAAATAATTGTACTGTTGATAATTTAAGAGGTTGAAATGAATTAATTTAATTGGAAATTCTTGAGAAAATGACAGAATTCAAATGTTCAAGTTAGAAAAATTGCAACAAAAATATCTGCATAAATGAAAGTAGCAAAATTGTTAGCTGCAGATTTGTAGTACTGAACAACAGAACTGTAGGAATATTACATGTATGAATATAAAACACAGACAGTGATTTTCAAGTCAATACTTCTGTTTGCCATATCAAAACATAAATATACCACACCAGGAGTAATATTCAAAATACATCAAAAGTTCTAAGCATTAATACTCATACTGGTAGATATAGTGTATAGAATTCCATATCTTCATAATGGCTCAATTTATGGAAATATCAGAATTAATAAAAGTTTTGATACTTTGCCTTATGATAGGACAAACATAGAAAACAGTATTTTCTCGTGATGTCCTGAACAGAAACTCTACTTCTGCAACACCACTCATTCATATTAAGTATAACCAAAATACATTGGATAAAACATGAAGGATGAATGTGTACCATCGTTATGTTGTTCCCATTTAGGAGGATCTGGTCCAACTTTGTTATCCGCTTTCCTTCAGGCGTAGTTTCATACTCGGTGACGTCTTCAAGCAGCATGTTGACGAAATCATCAAAGCCCAGAAGCGTACCGACCATTTCCTTGTCGTTTTTCATTATTATGTGAATCCTCGATCCGATACATTTATCCACCAGCTCTGAAAAATCAACAAAAATATTTGTCACGTGGGAAAAAAGAGATATCAAACTCATGAGAGTACAGCATAAAATTTTATGATCTGTAATGATCCAAGTTTAAGACCCCAAGGGGTAATTTGCTACCTAATTAATTGTTTACTAAAGATAACCATAATAACGCCATTCATTCTATAATGATGGAATTATCCAATAATTCCAAAGGTAAAACTCAGCTTAGGGGCCTAAAATCAGGAAATCAGCCCTGAACTATTGAAATAATTATTTTCCCTAATGTAATTAAATTTTCTTCAGAGACCCGCATTTCATACCGACAACGCAGGTAGAAATACTGGCCTGCAATACATAACAGTTGTATTTTGCATTATTTAAAGGTAATATTCTTAAAAATACCATTTATGTACATACCGAGGGGTAATAGAGTAGAAGGGTTGCTCGCAACGGAAGCCGTCATTTTAATAAAACTATTAAAAAATTGCGGAACCTCGTATTATCAATAGATTGTCCTACTATCGACAGATAGCCAAAAATAAGCCAATTTAAAAGGAAGTACCGCAATAAAACCTTCCCAGAACCTACCGCTTGGCTCTAACCGGGACGCAGAGCGCATTCGAGAACCTGAGTATCAAGTCATCATGATGGAAAAATTTAAAGTTTATATACACACATATTTTTTTATTTTATTTCCCTAGACTAACCACATTTTTTTTATTTTGGTCCATATTTAGGAATATTAATTGTGAGACATTAATTTCGGCAACTAAATAATATTCAAATGTTGGTTGTTTTACAATACGTTTATATCATGATCAAGTTGGTCGCTTCAGTTACGCTTCCACTCTCGCGGAGGAGGGGCGCTAATGAATTAAGCGAATTGAATTTGAAAACCACAATTATCACGTAAGTAATTACTGGTTCGCGCCGAGTTTAGTCGCTGCGTTTTTATGCATACGTTAATTTACGTTACTCTGTTTAAAGAATTCAAGCCCACCGCACGTTATAGAGTCTCATTAAGCTGGGGCGTCATATCGGGCCCCCTTAACCGATTCCGCCATTTTGTTTTCTCCAAAATTTTTAGAGACGCAGTTTGTAGGAATTTGTAAGTATTTCTATCATTATAGATTAGTTTTATGTTCGAAACTGTTCATTCATCAACTTTCCGAACTTTTTGGGCCAAGTACTATGAATGTATGCCAAAAGTAAAGTAAAACTGATGATTGACCCGGCAAAATGAATACCAGACCCCGGGTCCCCCAAGTCTCAGATCTTAACGGTGGTTTCTTTTATTCATACGATACTCGGTCATTGCAGTTCTGTAATATAATCTAATATTATGCCTTAGCGCAGTATTTCATGCATATATGTAACTTATAAGCCTGACTTTTTCGAATTATTTCAAGAAAATTGTCGAGGGCATAGTACCGGTGTGGTTTAGAAATGATGAAAAATAGAATTTCTTCTTATTAGAAAATGTTCGTAGGTTATAGTAAGGGGTTTTAATGAGGATGGCCAATTAACATTTATTATTAACGCTGGTATAGTGTAGATGCAACAATTTAGTAAAGGCACCACGGAAACAGTTCTGCTTTAGCTGGCCGAGGGACGACCTGATGTTTTTAGGACGGCATGAATTTCAGCCCTCGCCACTTCTAGTTAACTTAACAATACAAGCATTCTGATTTACTGAAGTCGGTTAGACGATTTTAGAGTAAATGAATGCTTTCTGATTAATTTTATGTTTCAATTGAAGTATATGGCAATATATACCACAAGCCAAAAACACACGTTTTTCTGCTTTGTGTTATATATGGGTACATATAACGTAGCTCCATAATACATACAGAAAAACGTGTGTTTATTATAAGAATGTTCTGATTTCCCTTTTGGCTTGATCCAATCTCGTTTCCCTTTCGCGTAATTGATAGGAATGAATAGGATTTTATTAATTATTTTAGAATGCCTGTTTTGTGGCCTGCGAGGGGTTGGAATACCATTGATTTCGCCTTCTTCTGTCTCCTCTCGCTGATTTGGTCTTTTGCTAGACCGGTTTCGGCTGCCCGACTGACTTGTTCAGCGAGAGCATGTTTTTTCACTGCCACTGCACAGTCACAGTGTCGTTTTGTCAGTTCTTAGCAGAAAACCAAACAAACGAGGGGGGGATACATTAATTTATTAATTTATCATTTATTAACATTTAATGCTGTTGGACTCAAAATTAAAAGTTTCCTGCGCCTCAACTCCTTGACGTGGCACAGTACTTACTGCAGCGAAATAGCAAGCATTATAAACATTTTATTTTAATCTTCCCTCATCTGTGCATTTTCGGGAGTTTTTTTTCAATTCAACTGCCCTTGTCCTCGTTACAAGAAACGAAATGCTCTTGTATATATTAAGAATTGATCAGAATAAGGAAATGTCGAATAGTTTGATACCGGCCCTACGTTCGATTGGAAATTTGAAAATAAAGGTTGAAAGTGCGAGTTTTCCTTTTTACAAGTATAAGTAGAACTAGTCTGTAACATTTCGTTTAAGTACTTTTCAGTTGAGTATTACTATATGTTCAAACACAAAATAGGAAATCCTCATAACTGGAAACGGCATTCAATAGAGCAGTGGTCAAGAAAATGTTGAAGGTTAGGAATTCTGGGAATTAGAATGATAACTCTGGCCTAACCTCGCTATTAGTTCATGTACATTAGCAAGCAATAATGAAGAACCAAACTTTTGAGCCATCGAAAATTTGTTTTTATTTGTAAATTCATAATCCAATTTTAAATTTTAATGAGGAATAAATAATGTATAAAGCGCAAACACTTGTTTAGTATGTTTTGGTATGGTAATTAGAAATTAAGTACACTCCTCCTTAAAACTAAGACTTTGGAATTTGTACTTTGGACTTGACTCAAGGTATTTACCACTTCATTGGTACTTGATTTACCGGCAGAAAACTACTAACGGTGGCTAGAAACTGAAACCAGTCTATCTGGCACTTTTTTTTATTAAAAAAAATTCATCCTGAGGTCCTGAGGTGTGTACTGTCAATTGTCTCATATCGTCCGACGACGGAGCATCCTGAATGCACTGTTCCAGGCGGAATACTTTTTTTAATCATCACCAACTTTCGATAGGATCGCGTTACCTCGGTTGGTAGGGGTTCACCCCCAACCACCCGGGCGATCTCCGCTGGAAGAGTTTTTGCCCTTTCCTTCCGGGGCCCTCTCGGGTGTTACATGCTTCCGGCGTTTCGGAACTCTTACCGGTTCATCATCAGGCTCCATGCCATCCTCGGGGCTGAGGTGTGTACTACTGTCAATAGCCCCATGTCAATAGTCCGACGATGGAGCATTCTGTGCGCACTGCTCGGGGTAGAATTTTTTTTTGGGCTCATTCCCGTTCCTTATTTATGAGGGTTGTTTTTAGTGTCGGCGTGTAATCGCATCCCTATGCAACGGCCTTGAATGATGAAAGGTCTAATCGCCTTGTATTATAATTTTTTGCCAGAAAAATTCCGGGAGTTTTTAAATGTAACTGCTGGCGGTGGATTAGCCTTTTTTATGCAAGTGTTTGTTTTTTTGTCTGTTTCAGGGTACTAGTGTGTGGTTCGGGGGGATGAGGAGGGGAAGGAGGCGCGTGCGCAGACTGCGCCACCGCTCGACTAGTTAGTCCGTAATGGCAGCTCGACCGGTTTGCGTCCCGCCGTGTTAGCTTAGCCAGGTTAACTTAAAAAAAAGTTCGTCCCAGACAAAAGGTTTTCGTTGTGTTCAGTGGAAGCGTTCAGCCGCGCGGTGTATTCTGTCCTGTAATTTCGAGTGTGTGCTTCAAAGTGTTCCGGATACTATCGCGGCGAGTGGCGGAGACACGACGAGGAAGTAACCCGGACACCGGCCCTTCTCGGAGGTGAGTTTATACCTTTTTATCACAATACACTCAGATGGCATGTTACAATCCCCAATAAAAAAAATACACGGGGCTTCATCACAGAAAATTCCCTTCTGCAGTGATCCAGAGGAAAAATGTTCGATAACATCGCGTTATAACAATAAATAGTCCGTAAATTCTCACCTTGGCCCGCCCCACGGCCTATTTACCACCGAATTTTCCGCGTAACGAAATTTCGAAATACCGCGTCTCGATTTTCCTCTCACCCCATCAACGTTTACAAGCGCACGTGTTTATTTACAATCATTATCGGGCGATATTCGCGTTCGACGTTTCGAACTTTCATTACGAGCCTGATCCCAGATTATACCGGTACACTGCCGGTATCGTTTATTTGGTGTTTACAATTTTTTTCCCAGTTAAAAAACGTTTCCCGGCGGCCCGAGAGCGAAGTCATCAATGAAACTGTAGTCTAATTCGACGGTGATAAAAGGTAAAATTGCTATTGCGAGTCTAAAGCCAGTATTTTGCCTGACCGAACACAAAAAGCACTTTCACTCGGTGGGGTTACGGCGCTCGCGAAACACATCTGTTGTCGTGTCCTAGGTTAGCCCATTCAAATAGTTAACACCCGGCCCTTTGCATACAGAAATTTAGTTAATTTTACTCATTGAGTATGAAATATGAAATTCATATTTGGCTTTCGATCGGCAGGCTTGAGTTTCGACTGGCCGCCGTGAATCGATAAAGGGGCCGAATTTGTATTCGCCCCGTAGCTTCTACAAGGGTTTTTTTGAATGAAAATCTACCCCCTCCTATCCCGGATTTGTACCAGCATTTTCAGAATTTTCTAGTTTACTATCTAACGGAAAAACTCTATAAATTCTATGTGTATTACCTGAGGTTATCGTAGTGTCCGTAAAATAGTAAACCTGCTCGGCTAGGATCAATCTGCGGTATGTATTGTCAAACTGAACGAACCGAAAATCACTTGCATAAGTAACATCTTCATTTATTATTTAAGATATAATAATCATTCATACTATTTGTGTCCACGTGTGCTATGACATACTATTGCCTGCCCTTTCAGTCGCATCCTTCATTTGTCAGTAATTTATCGCACAAACTCGAATTCGTGGATATCCAGAGGTAAAACGTGGGAAATTATGGACTACGGTTTTTAATAAGCAGTTTTAATCTCATTCTAGGCATTATAGTATGTGAAATTTATTGATAGTATTAGTCCATTTTAGTTCTTCTTTTTGAAAGAAGTCTATAATTGAAATACATTCTGATCTGAACTATAAAATTTAAAGACATAAACACCAACTGTCAAATATCACTACTCTACTATTATCTGCGCCCTCTAGCTTACCGCTATAATATAATCAAACACACACCCTTTAACAATTACAATGTTTCAATTTGAAAATTTTAATTTTTTTCCATTATTGAGTTTTTTACAAAAGGTTCATGCAGTGTTCATGCTTTAACCAAACACGTTGGGGCTTAAAACACGTAGATTGCATAGTCTGCAAACTTATACTTAAAAAAAACCACTTTTTAATAACTTATCTTATTCTGACTATAATTTAATTAGAAATTAAATATATTCATATACTATTACGTAAACTAGTTATAATCAATACAAAATTCCATGTGAAATATTCCCTATCGATTTTATGCTTAGTTTTCATCAAAAATTTCGTCAAGTATTTTGTTTCTACCATTGATTTTGTTTTTTATCTGTCTCCGCTCGGCGGTCTTTTGCTAGACCGGTTTCAGCTGCTCGCCACCATCAGTAGGTTAACGTCAGTAGGTCGGTATGTTGGTTGCCTGTGTGGCATCCTATCTGCACTGACACTGCACTTTTACTGTTATATTTTTGATACTGTTTTTATACTGTTATATGAGTTTCTATACAAAATACCAAACCACCAAAACCTTTTTATTGTGAATTAAAAATTATTAATTCTTAATCATTGTTCTCATCTGTGGAATTTAAGGACAGCGCCCGAGGGGGGCTGCTTTATTTAATACACTTTTCTCAAGGGTGGAAATATTTACAAATTTGCTCCTAATCTCTTAAGAAGAATCTCCTAAGAGTGCAGGAGGGCTTTTCTTGTCCACAATAATAGGCTTTTGCTTTTTCCTCTATTTGCTCGTGAAGTTTCTCAAGTCATTAGCAACTCCAGTGCTTGACAATTACCCAATGGGACGATGCGTCAGATGACCAGAGTGTAGTAGTCCTTTCCGAAGATCGTCTGAGTTTACAGAACTTTGTTCAAGAAATAATTTCCCCCGAATATCTTTTCAAATTGCTCAATGTACGCCAGTTCGTATTGGTCCCTCGGCTGTTAGACCGGATGGCGTTCTGTTTGATGATTAGTTCATCAGAGTTCTTGTGCTCTTACGTTTCTGCGGCCGAAACCGGTCTAGCAAAAAACCGGCGAGCCTGGCTTGAACACCGTCTGCGTAACAGCTAAGGTTATAATCTGGAATTGAAGTCTGGAATCTGTAATGTCTGAGACCACTTTGTTCCATAAAGGAACATTGAGTGTTAGATTTTTTTGATTTGATTGTAGGAATGCCCTGAATTTCTGTTACAAACTAAGAGACCAAAGATATATTTTGTTTAACTTAATTTGTTGACTTATAGATATATGAACTAATATTTGTAATTTGTCTTGATTTAAAATAAATATTATATTATTGATGAACAATTTTTTTTCTATATTTCGCGAAATTATAATCGCACCAAGATTGTTAATATCGTTGCTTAAATTGTGTTTTTTAAAGTTAGTGAAGTTGGAGCACTGGCCTAAATCTGGTTTCGAATTAAAGTTTGTAAGTCTTTCTGATGCCTTAAGTGCGGTGAAAACTTGGAATAGACGAGGGTTTGTGAGTTTAAGTGTTTACGAGCTGATGCTGTATGAAATTTAAATGAGGCCGAGTTCATAAATATATCTCCTATCTGTTAAACGAATTGCAACAGTGGTGTTTTGTACAGTTCAAAACCGCGCAGGTGAAGTACTTTGTTCGTACAGCTCTGAAATATTGAAAACATATATTTTTATTTTAGGCACAGTAAAAAACAACTCTTATAAAGTAAATAGTATTTTACGAAGCCTAATTAGGATTGATGCTGTCTTTGAGTCAATATCGATTAGTCTATCAATTGCAATATATAACATCAATATTTCTTACGATCATTTTTAACATCAATGTAGCTTTTCAAGCGCAATAGAAAAACAATTGCTTTGCAGTAGTGCTAGTTGTTAGTGCATTCTTGAATTTCGTTTGTTTTATTTATCCTTTTTAACTTTGGTACTTAGTTTCGTTTTTGCCTGAAATGTACAAAGTTTGTTTTCTTGTCTTTTATAGCACAATGAGATAACTTGTGATCTGTTGTGCGCTGGCTAACGTATAATGAATAAATAATAATAATAAACATAATAACACTGGTACAAATCATTTTTATGGCTGGATCGTAACGACTAAGGTTTAATATCTTCAATTCTCCCCAATTCCATGCATTGCATGACTATAATGTAGTCTTTAAGCTGGGAATGAAGATGTACCGATTCGAACATATCAACAAAGGCTGTGGTAGTGCGGGGGTGGCCGGCCTTTCAAAAATCGTGCAGAAAATAGGCATGAAATTATCATTAGTCTATAGAATAACATCAATAAACAGCATCGGTGGTCTACAATTGGGAGAGGGAGTCATCAATTCGATCATCACGATAGCGGTTGAATACTTACGAGGGCTGAAAAAAACGTCAGTCGAGCGTACAGATAATGGTCTATTCAATTTGTTCGACGCCAGCTTATATAATTTGGGGGGATACTTACACTGCCAAATCGTGTTAAGCGTAAAGCTGGACATAATACCTTCATGTAAGGCATATAAGGTGTCTGAATGTGTTTGGAACATTTCCGCCTCCATATTGTAGTATTGAGGTGTCACAATATAGCGAAGATACTGTCAGAACTGTCACTAATGACCGAAACTGTGTGGCGACGGTGCCTACAGGATCCCGTGTGCAATTAATTACACGCTTTGGAACGTTTTTAATTACAGTGAAAATCGTATAACAAGAAACCGTGGGGATAGAAATTTTCACGAGTTACACAATTCAATAGGGTTGCTGGAATTCAGAAAAATATTTCTGAGGGATACAGCTGTGTAGTTAATCTCGTATTATTACTAACGGGCTGTTACTAATGTTCTGGCGATGGTGAGAAGACCCCTTCTTGTTTGTAAGTGATTTGGGAAGGATAAGTAGCAAGGATAACTAAGCTATGTTTGAACAGTTCAGTGTTTATACATTTATTGATATGTCACTTCGTGTATAACCTTCATGATAGATAACTTTTCTCACTGTCTATAAATTTGTTCAAGAACTTGTTTTATGACTTACAGTGGCGTATACCTTTCCACGTTACACGCAGCCACGTCCTATTCCCAGCCCTCTCGGAATCGGTCTGTTTATATTGGGCCCAAGTTGCACTTAACACTCTCAACTCTCAACCTTTATCTTGCCCTTATCGCAGTCGTGTCCCAGACGCGACTATCCTCCTGCATTAACGAACCTGCGATTCCCGAAGGTGTGGCAGTTAATTTCCTCGGGTGTCAACACTGTAAACATTGTGTTCCGTTAACATTAAGCTTATCAATCTGCAGAACGTTTTGAATGACGGAGAAAGCATTTCAAACATTCGAAATAATTCAGATTTTCAAACGCTACGCGTATACTCCTATATAAAATATATACCTCTAAACTTAAATAAATAAGATTATTACATTTTTTAAAGGGTTGTGTAGAGGTATTTTTTAACTCATTCTCTCATCTGTTTAGCATCAGTGAAAGTTTTGCCTGCAATCTGCCTTCCTTAAAATTCAAGACCTTCTTTGTTAGGTTTAAATTACCGTTTAAAAGAGGTTTAATTGTTACCGTTGGTTGTACCGTTGTGGAGGAAAGCACCCTCTGTACCCGCCCCACCACGTTTTAGAACAGCCTATAGTGACCACGCAGAATGCGGTCTCGATACAATTCCAATAAATCGCCAATCGGTTGGCTCAAATCCCGTTTTTAGTTTTGTTAACTTCGGCTCGTAAAGTTGCGTATACGAAAGTAAGCGATGAAATCAAAACCATCCATCAGGGCTATATTGTATTCCAATTGGTATTGTTCCGTTTGACCTATCTCCCTTGATTTTGACGCGTCGGCGTTAAACATCAATGTAGATGGATTTATCCCTTATCTAGTCGGCTGTGAACCGGACGTTGTGATTTATAATGGACACGTACGTAACAATAGGCGGTGTGAGGATTTTTCGCCGAAACTAGATAGTGCAATTAAATATGATTTTTTATTCATAATTTCTGCTTTTGTAACATTTCTTCGAGTTACAAAAACAAAATAGTTACTAGATCTATTTTTAAATTTGGATCACTGACATTTTATTGTTGTTCCGAAGGTGTTACTGCGTATCCGGAGTCAAAGTCCCTTCTTCCCTAAATAGGAATGTTAATTATAAAATAAATTAAATTCAGGTGATATGAAGTTTCTAGAATTATAGTATGGCACATGCTCATAAAGATGGCAAGCTACTTACTAACGGCCATGCCGTTAGGGTCCGACCCTCTTTGGTGTGTTTTTAAATTTAGAATTTCCGCCATATGGATATTTTCGATACTCGACCCGAGCCTTTCGGCCGTTGTAACATTTTGAGCCCACAATGAGCCACCCGTTGGGCAATATAATAACGGTGTGGAATCTCGGACGTCACGAATTTAGAAAATTACACGTGCCATTATGCGTGCTGATGACACAGTTTCTTATGCCGCAGTGAAAATAAGTTTTCTCCTTTTGGTGCTTCTGCCTACTGCAAATCCTTTTTTGTGGCTTATGATTACAGATACTGGTTTAAAATATTTACACAATCGGGCAAACGCTTCTGCTAGATTTATATGTTGACTTTTGGCGCGTCTAGAGAAAACGAGGTGTCGTAGTTACTATGGCGATGGTAATATCAGATAAAAATATGTTTCAACAAATCTTGAGAAGAATCCGTCTCGTCGCGGTAGAATAACTTGAAATGAAACGGGCGGATGTTAATATTGCACGGTCTCTGTGCCCAAACCCCGGAACAGTTTCCGCCTGCTTAATTTCGAGGCTGAAAGTGATTTCGATTGTTCTGGCCAAGATTTGCTCCCTCAGCTGTGCGTGCTTCCTGTTTCTATAATGGGTCCTTTCGAGTGTGCACTGGGTTTTCGTTCGCGGGTCCTCCCATTACTCCCGGCCCCATTATCTCAAGGCCGGGACATTTTCCTTTTAATATTCCGTACCGTTTACGGACACGGGTTGTCGGTGATACCCATTTTTTTTTCTGTTAGTCTTGAATAATCCCACCTCATATCTCAGCGTCTATTTTCAATGTGTACTCGCGCAGATTAGTCATAAGTGTACCATTTCCCACGTATTAACATTTCTGTACTGATGAGGTGAAAACACCGGCCCTGACAAAATGTGCGAACGGAGTCAATTCGATGCAAATTTATTTTTGTTCCTTTTTCAATTTCTCAATCCAAAAACGGTTTGCGCATTTGTAAACTGAACGCGATTCTGTATCTTTCCCTGTAAAAAAGAAGACAAAGATCTGTTTCTTTCCGTAAAGGTGCAACTTACTCGAGTTTTAATTAACTTAATATGCGCGCATTCCTATGTCCTTTACATCCATCTTTTTGTCCTCAATTTGTCTACTTTTTTACTGCATTGTTTGGAAAGGTGTTTACATATAAACACTTGTTATACTCACAGTGGACATTTGGAGAAACATTCCGAGGAGCCTTAGTGGCTCGGGAACCAGATGGCGGTTAGAATCCGTCCGAATGCCATGGACGTTAGCTTGTATGTTGGTTGGTCGAGTAGGGAGAGTGGAGACATAAGTTGCTTAGTCCTTATCGCTTAGCGCACGACTGGACTTAAGTTGCCAATGATTAACATTGAAAAAAAATATAAAAAAATATTATATCCGGGGGTTTATATCACCTGTGCGGTTGGCGGGCTTCGGGCTCCTCACGGCGTGGTCATTGACTGGGGCCCCGGCAGTTTCTTGCTGACCTTGCCTCTGCCTTCTTTGCACACGACTCCTTTTCAACCTGCCCCTCGACGAACTGCGCTTCTCCGTCCGGGGTCTGCCCCCGGCGGGGATTCCGTTCAAATATTTCTCGCCACCCGTCACAGCCGGAAGTTCTCCTCGAAGAAACAGAGACAGTATCTTTAGAAAATATTGTAAAGGAAGTGAACAATATTTATTTTCTTTGTAAAATAGATTCTTATTATTCGGTCAGGTAGTTTCCAACATTCAAGTTCTGGTCGTGGGGACATTTGCTCGTTTATCATAAATCTGATAATTAGGGGTGTCGAGGAAATTTTATCTGAAAATAACGAATTTCTACACTCCAAACAGTTTTTATGACCGTGTTCCGTTATTGTTCGGTCGGGCTCGTCAACCGCGAGCGTGTTCAAAAACGTGTGTGCTCGAAGTAGACCGTTGGGCGGAACAACAGCTGTTGTAATCACCAGCTGTTGCCCTCCCCCACTCGATAGCCGGTGCGGAACGTTCCCGTCGGTGGTGCTTGTTCACGATTTTGCGCGAGATTCCATATCCGAACTTGAGAAGTAAAATTAACCTGTAAAACGCAGGTTTGGTACTATACGGGGGTTACCAAAAATCTCTGAAACCTGCAAATATTTTTACAGTTACAAAAGCATTACAGCCATTGTTATATCTTCTATCTACATTTCTATGAATATTAATTGAATATTCGTTAGGCCATTGTCGCTAAGTTATAACGTATAAATGTATAAAACTGTAAACCAAGTTGGAAGCATAAATAATTATCAGAATTAGATGAAAATAATAATTGATGTTATTATTAATGTCGACAGAAAGAATTGCTTGTTTTTCAGCCCCATATTTTTTTATCCGACACTTTCCCATTACAAAAACAACAAAACGGAAATTGCGTATTCGACAAGCAAAAAGTTCGTCGCCAGAGAAAATGTTAAGGCTTAATTTTCCCAAAATGGCGAGTGATTGGAAAGCTTGAGCTGGATTGAATGGATACTACGAGCTTTGTTTGACGAAATTCTCTGTCCTGTTTTATTTCTGCTTTGCTCTTAGTCGGTACGTTTATTTTATTTTTTTCTAAATTAAAATCACAGGAAGGGAGGGAAGTTTTTTCCGTGACACAGGTTGGGCACTAAATCAACGGTAGAGCAATTAACCGGTCTTACAGGCCGAATTTTCATTCATTTGAAAAATGTTATATCTTCATAAATTAATTTAATTAAATCATATAACCATTATCGGATTGTCCACATATTGTTCGGTTTAGTCAAACGATGGACTATTTCGCCGCGCGAATGTACATCTAAATATCCGAGTGTACTTTTTTATTTATCCATTTGTTCCTGTTAACCGATTTTATTTTAAAAGAAAACAAAGGTATGGAATTACATAGTATTTTGTTGGGACTGGGATATTATTTTTTATTCAACGATATTTGTTGTTAAACGTTTTCGTGTGGAAATATTTTTCACTGTTTATATTTTGTTATATTATCGGAATTGCATTATAAAATGAGGGGAATTTTCAAGAAGAAAAAGCCGAAAGGTAAACTGTCGGAAAGGAATCGGTGGAGTTAATTTAGGAAAAGTGGGGAGCAGCTTATCCGCCGGTAGCATTGATTCGGAGCTCCCCCTTAGGCCCGAAGCTCGTTGGCCACTCGTGAGGCTGCTTGGGCCGGCTGGATGATGCATCGACCCGAGACGGCCGATTTCAATGGAACATGCACTCACCGCCAGTCTGTATGTGCCAGCGAGCATTGCGCGCCTCTGTGCCCCCTCCTCGCACCTGGCTCACGCAAAAGTTGTACTGCACAAGACAAACCCCCGTAGTTTATTGTTGACTGCGGCTTTCTTAATTCTCCCGCCGAACTCTATTGAACCTCGACAGGGGAAGTGAACCGGAGGAAAACGCTCTCAATAGCGGTCCCTTTCTCACATTGCTATAAGTGTCGATTGTCGAATTAAACTCTTGTTTACACTGAAATGACTTGACTGAAATTCTTTGAGTACTCGGCTCAATAGCACTTCTCACATTTTATCCCCCATGTTTAGAGAGCAGGCCCCTAAAGTTAGTAGAGCTCAGTTAGATGTCTATATATATTGCCTTACATATAGTTCTGCATGTAAGATGAATTATTTTGCATGAAAGTTCAGTATTATATTATCCCAACTAGTTCAGTTAGTTTAGTGATATTGTCAGAAGGAGCAGACATGTTCAAACCATAGAGTTTATTAAATTAATTTTCAATTCAAGTATACTGGTACCGCAGTGTTTCTAGTAGTATTACCACCCGGGTTGTGACAACACACCAACTCCACTTCTCGCAGTATTCTAACTAACTCCATACTTAATTATTACTCTAATTAGTAATAAGGTAAACGCGTAAGGGAACAAGGCCCCCAGTCGGTAACAACCGCGAGCAGGGTATTGCTACAAGTTTACGAAGTTTTAATAGTACTGAACACATCTGATATGACTACTCGGTTCAACATATTCAGATAGTAAATTGCAGTTGTTTCATGATGTGCTCGTTATGCTGCGATTATTACACTCTCCAGCTATCCAAGTTTGCCAATTTCTCGACGGAAGCATAGGTCCAAGTGCTTCACTCGTAAATCATATTTAATAAAGCCCAGACGAAGAAGCGTTTCCATATCCGAGTCTCGTTATGCAGAATTATATATATCGTGTATAAAAGGGTCTGTTAAGGCAGTTTCGCTTTAAGTGAATTAGACCTCATCCGCTTTGTAGTTTTACGTTTACGAGGGTCGGGTTGGTGAAACCTGGTCTTTAAGCTGAGGTGTCATAGTTCACGCAATTTTCGTTTCAACACGACAAACGAACGTTGTTACGTTTGTAACAGGCCTTCTTTGAGTGCAGTCCGCCTTTGTGCCGGCGGTGGCGCTTCGGTAAGTTTTAGTCTTAACTTCATGTCAAAACCAGTAATGGAGAATTTGAGCTTAACTTTAAGCGGATTGGTTAAATTTGTTCAGGAGTAAAGGTTAAGTGGTCAGGCAATGGAATCAGTTAATGGTCTCAGGGATGTTCAGCAACATAAATATTGAAAATGATTTCTCTTTTCATCATTGGCCAGATAAGATCGATTATTCGACCAAAGGATTATTTTCCAAAGTTTCAGAGCTATTCATATATATAGTTGATTTGTATTAATTTTATTTGCCATTATTGTTTTTATTAAGAGAGAAAGGAGATTAGTGTCGAATTTCCATTTGTGTTTCGTTCATCGTTAGTCTATAAGCTATTTTTATAAATATACAACCAGAACTTAAATGAGGCCCAGTATTTACGACGGTGGATGCGAACGACCTGACCGTAAGCACGCCCACTCGAGTCTTTCACCAACATGGTGCCATTTTTGGCTCTATTAAGAAACATGACGCTGACACTTCAGACGTCAAAAGTTAGTGTACAAAACCTTTTTCTTTCTTCAGGGTCTGCTCGCTCGTGGGCCTCTTCTATTGATAGCTCCAGGCTGCAGTATTATTAATGACAACACGTCTAATATCTCGAGCTTGGTAGAGAGTGGTAAAAACAAATATAGGAACAGGAGTGGTTTAAAACATAATGGAATAAACACGAAAGAGAATTAAAATTAATGGAGACGTTTTTGCATATTTGAATTGCCTCCGGAATGAGTATTGCGTCTTCCAAAAAGTATTTCAGTTAGGAAATGTTTAAAGTTTTATTTCTGATATATATACACGATTAAAATACAGTACCTCTGTGCTCCTCAAGTTCAAAATGTACAAAACCCAAATTACGGCTTATGGCCTGCTCTTCATATCTTGTCTTAATTAGAAGTGAATGTTTGCTATAAATAACAGGAGATCTCCTTTCGCTGGTTTGGTCGCAAGGTCGAAGAAAACTGTGGTATTCCAAACTAAACCATGTTATAGTGTTGAAAGTAGTTGTACTTAAGTCACGGGTCGACGGAGATAGTCCCCATAGAATTAGGGCTCCATAATAATAAACAGGCTAGATTCGACAAAGCCCTTTTCCAACCTGTATGTATTGTTAACCGGCATTCGAGTTTAGGAGCTCAGTCTGTGCGTTTCATTGTGTTATATTCAGATCAGTATCTTTTGCTTCTTGTATCGTTGTATCATTATTCCTGTAATGTAACTTTCCTGTGTAATTTCAAATAAATCTTTTCTAAAATGACATTAAACCGCGGCAAGTTTATCTCATATATTTATTTTTATTATATAGTACTAAATAGGAGCCTGTTGGGTCGTTGGTTGTTTCACGTTTAGTCGACATTTCATAAAATATGGAGGTTTGGCTTCCGGACTCCAAGAGCGACGGCTCTAGTTCGGCCGAGAAAGCAGCGGGATTTCCGAATTATTTTTGCAGATCTCCTACAAAATATTCCCCGGCCTTATGAATATTCAACAAGGTTATTTTAACGAATTGGCGTAGGGAAAAAATTCAACCGTCGGTATAATATTTCCGGTATACAGGACCGTTTAATTAGGCCCGGTAACAGTTTTGAGATTCGGTAAAGTGTTATTAGCGCCGTATGTTTTCCAGTTGGTCGGCTGGTGGCCGGGGGCTCGAGAGACCCCTCCCCCCCCCCCCCGGCAAAGCGGTCAGACCGGTCCGCGGGCGGAGGCATATATACGGACGGCCCGTTTCAAAATCCCATGGAAATTATGACTCATTTGCAATGCCAGATATGCAGAGAGGGTTTGCAATGATTTCAGCCGTTTGCCTGCGCCTCGTATATAACCGGGGGGCGGTCGTCGATGGCCGGCTAAATATGCGGCCTAATGTCGGGCGTAAAAGAACCCCGGGGTGAACACTTCCTCCGTTACAGGTTTCCAGCCTCGCCCGGTCCATCCGGTTCGCACAAGGTGCTAACACCTAGCCATCCTCCTTCGGTGGAATTTTACGTTTATCCTCGCAACAGGTTTATTAATGAAAATTATTGCGGCGGGGTTTATTCAACTTGAGACGGGGGGTTACGCGGTGAAAATTTAATTCGTGGATTGGTCTTGTAGTTTAGATTAAGTGCCTCTTATATTTCCGGATATAAGTTGAGTGTAAGCATAATGGAAGGTGATAGTAACCGCCACTTCACAGTTATATTTAATCCTTCATAATTAAGCATTCAGTGCCTAAAATTCACTATTGGATCGATAGCTAAAACAGCATATTATACTAAGAAGAAAAATAAGATTGAATTTGGCCTATTCTTTATATATATAAAATAATATTTTTATTATATAGTAATATATTTTTAAACATTAGTCTAGGGGCCCACGAGTGTTCCGAATATCATTAGTACTTGAGGTACTTACATGTGCTGAGTATCGATGAAGCATCCTGTCAGCGTTGTTACCGTGGTGGTGTTTTGCTGGTTGTCTGTTTGTATATTCGTCTCTCGTGGTTGATATTCATTATTATAGAGAAAACATATTCAGGGCTACGTTTTCCAGAAATAAGTACAACGGTAAGTACTTAAGATAATATAAATACTGAAAGTGATGTTTCCCAAGATGAAATAAATACCGGGTTCGTAGTTGTTGATACGCCTATTTTCGTTGTCTGTGTCCGTAAACAGACGATCGTCGATGCTTAACGTTTGTTTATAAGCGATGTTGACGAGTGGGGTGAACGCGGTTGGTGCGACGCGATGGTTACGCGATAAATTGGTACGCGGAACTGAGTTGGAAATATTCCCAATCCGCGGAATTTAATCTGGCAGGCGAGTTAAGGCAGTTTTCTTGTTTGCATGTCGTCCACGCTGAGGGCCATTATTGAAGATATGCTCTGTTTATTTAATATGTCAAAGGGCCAACTTCCCTTCTTACAGGTTTATTTCGTTTAAAAGTTTTCGCTTTAAACAAAATATCCACTGTATGTTGTGACCATTACTAGCATGTTTAGAGTAGCAACTTTTTATGTTTGCCGTTTTCGAGTACTTTCTCATGATAACTTATTCCCTATTATATTTCGTTAAAGGGGGTTTAAAATATGAAATTCTGCTAGTTTAAGCTAGACCGGTTTCTGTTTCTTGTGATTACCATTATATTTCTGTTAGTTATACATTTGGCCAATTTCCAGTGGATGCTGATTCTTGAGCTGGTTCTTCCTTCCACTTTTCTTCATAATGAACATTCGTAAGAAGAAAAAGAGGTTCTCTCTTCATTCTACTCCTCCCTTGTAAGTCCTGTCTAGCAGAAAAACACGATAACTGATAATTGATTGATTCTCGATTAGTTTCGACTTCCAGGTTGCGTTAATTTCAGGAGGGGTGTAACGTGTTATCAGCGGGAGCCAATTAAACTCATATAACTTGTTCGGGTTCGTGTGGGCGGGCGGCTTGCTTTCTCTTCCCGCGCGGTGAAATCATTTTGCAACCGGCCGGACAATATTTCAGCAAAAGGAAAGCCATTATTCCTTCTTAAATTAGGTTTTAGGGACGCGGCGAGATATTTCTTTTTTTTTACGAGACGAAAACTATTTCCTCGGTTGACTATCATATTTGAATTACAGGTTAGCCGAGGAAGGAAATTCGTGTCGTAAATACTAGTTATTATATGGTAATTTTATTATTTTTGAATAATTATTCGTATAACTGGATATTGTTTTCTCCGTTGTAAAACAATTGTTTTAAGCTTCAATTACAACTGTATAATCTGTATTTTGCGTTTCTGGTACGGCGATTATATTAAACCTGTAGTATGCATTCTTAGTGTAGCCGTGTTGGAGGTTCACTTTTAATGTTTATCAGTGGTTAATCAAAGTTGATTTTTATTACTCAAGTGTGTGATTTACATATGGTACTCGACTTTCCCAGTTGGTTTATCTTGCACTATATGCAATAGGTATACGCACTAAAAGCTGAAGTGTTTTTTGGAGTAGGATTTTGGTCAACAGTTTCAATTGACTGTTTTGTTAAACAATTTTAGAGTGGATGGTCTCCCCTTCGTTGTTTCTGTCTTTAAAAATTATTTAGAGAAACCGATTGCAATTATAAAAGGTGGTCAGTTCACTCACTTGGCTCACTTGAGTGCAGATTTGAATACCTCTTAATTTAAGAGGGTTGTCATTGAGCTCGACTCAGGCATACGGGGCTTCCCCGATCTTCCGTTGGGGAATTGTCATTCTTAGCACCCAGATCATTCGGACCACCCGTTGTATTATGTATCCAAACTTCTATATATAAGTACCTGATAACTAACATAACCACAACGGGAAGGAACTGCCCACTTTTCCGGACTCATGTAGCTCAACTAGACAACGTGCGGAATGAGAACTAGAGTCTTGCGGACTATTACCTTACTAATTTTGGATAGAAAATATGTTGAATGTCATATTTCTCTATTACTCCCTTCTGTAAAAAAATGTTGTGGGACCCTTTTAATTGGAAATTATATACATTTCTCCTTGGAAGTGAAATGTGAAGGTTACAAAATAAATAAAGTGAAAACGTTCGGGTGAAATTTAAATTCCTCATATTTGTTTTCAGCTATTTGTTTAATGAAGCGTGTAGTAATTGCGTCTGTAGCCATTATAGTTAGAAATAGGTTTTGTCAGAGAGAACAATTCTGCAAGATGGTGAGCAATATACGACGTCGTAACTGGGTTTGAAGCTCGCCTTTTATCATACATCCTAGTGAAGTGGAACTAGTTTTGTAGTTCTGTATCTGCGTCACCGTATTGCCCGCTCGGCTGCTCCGTTTAATGGGGGTCCCAGCTTCCTCCCAAGCACCAATTTAGGCCGTCTGGCGGTCTTATTTGGGCCTTTAAACATAAAGAAAATTAGGCTTTGTAAAATTCTTCTTCCATCGACCTCGGGTTGAATTCATTAAAGAAGTGCCACTAGTGAGGTTGTGTGGGAGTTAGGTATTCACGTTCACAAACTGTATCCTACCAACATATTAAGTTCTTATTTTCTCACGTATAGTCTCGACAGCTTGATAACATGATTTATCTACAGGCACTATTCAAATATATATTGCGGTTGAAGAAATTGCAATTTACATTTCAAAACTAATGGGACGTGAAAATGTGTTGTGGAGCATTTTTTCTATAGGCTTATTCTGTACGCTGTCTCCTTATTAAAATTTCATATTTCCTTTATGTGTCAAATCTGCCTTTGGCGGTAAGTCTTGTAGAATAATGTAGGATAAAAGTTTAGAAATTTATTCGAAATTCGTATACGAACGGAGAAATCATATTAATACACGAATTGCAGTCTGTATATCATTATTTTGTTATATTTACACACTAACACGCTAGACTTGTTCCCTGCATTCTGTAATATCCACGAATAAACGTTCCTGTTTATAAAATGTAAATCTACTCCCCCCTCTTCAACCAGGAATGTAACTCACCCGGCAGTATATAGGACAGAACCAAGATAGAAGACCGCATACTGGAGACATTTCCAGAACAATTTGATGCCTTCTGGTGTAATATAGATTTATGCTAAGTTCCGTGCGTATCTGGAATCACAATCGGCATTCCCAAACTGCAGAATTCCACTGGAATTGTGGTCGGCGGCCGATGAAGCATCATGCCTTCACTGTCATTACATTATCACTGTCATTGCACAGTATGACATGATTCTCTGCTGCTATATGTATTTACTGACTTGAAAACTTTGCTAAGTTAATTTAACAAGATTCGTGAAAAAGGTTCTGAAAATAAAACAATGGATTTAATTTTTCAATGTGAGCCGCACCTAACTCAATGAACAACCGAATGAGGGCACAGTTCGTGGATCCAACGTAATCTTCTCCCTGATAATTTCGGTTCTGGCTGGTAGAAGCGGTAGTTACCCCTTGTTTCCAGGTAAAGTACCTCATCCCTTCCGAACTACGTTGAGACGTTCGTTTTGTCTACTGACGATGAGAGAAACCTCGCAGAGGGGGAACCTTAATACACTCACAAATCATCACGGATCATCCCCCCGGAAAAATACCTCGAACTCATATATGACCGACGTGCGTAATGGTTCTGTAACTGAAATCTGTGGGAATTCGGTGTTGAAAGATTTGGTGGTCGCAGGCGAAGTGGAGCGTCGTCAGGGAGGCGTGGGAAGCCGATTACAGATCCCCGGTTTTATCGAAGGATTTATTTCTCCGGGAATTAGTGTGTCGGGAAAACCAGCTCTTAATTGGTAACCGAATCTTCTGTCGGCTGCCCGAGCTTTTCTGTTCCCCGTCCCGAATCGGGGCTGTGATATATTATAGGCGGTATAAGGATTTTTCACTTCGGGCAGTTTCAACCATATACAGACTGCTGTAAGCACCGGGACTGGTTTGGTAGGTGAACCAAAGTAGGCTGCTGTTCGAAATTTAAGGACGTCCCTATTGCCCAGGCATATTTCCTTGTTGATTACCAGTTGGTGATATGATTATTATTGGCAATTGATATTAATCGCTAGCGATAGCTTAAAATATTATCATAGGTTTGACGCCTGTAGTTGATTAGCTAAAACTTGTGGCTGCTACTCAAATATTAATCCATTTATTTTTTGGAGCCCTAAAACCATATTAATGTCTATTTTAAAATGTATTGTAAAAGGTGGTCGATTCACTCACTACGGTCACTCGAGTGCAGGTCCAATTACCTCTTAATTTTAGAGGCTTGTCATTGAGCATTGTTCAGGTACGTGGAGCTCCCCCGATTGTATTGGGGGATTGTCATTCTTGGCACCCAGATCGTTTGGACCACCCGTTGTATTTAACTAAGTAAATTTCTATATATACTTACCTGATATCCAATTTAACGACTATGGGAAGGAACCACTACCTAAATTCCTATGAACTATGATGAATTTCATCATATTCTTCAAGTCATATAAAATCCGTAATTATGATTTTTTTTTTACTTTATTTGAATCTGTTTATTTACCCATACAGAATATTTTAAATTGTAAGGCAGATAGATGTATTGTTGATGATTTTTGAAGAAACGCTTTTTTGTAACGGGCCAAGGGCGGAAGTGGACGATCGGCGTTAGACAAATATGGATTGGGGAGTCCCTACGCGATCCTTTTGTTTAATTGGGATAGCCCCCCGTTGTTTTGTTAACGGTAAAGTCGAGGGAACAGTTAAGTTTGATGAGAAGAAGAACCGTAGACTCTCAAAGTCTGTTCTTATTATCTTACTGTTATCGTACGTAAATGTTTTTTATTTGCGCATCCTGGCAGCACTTTCACCGCACTGTTACAACACTGAAATATATAAAAACCTGTAAATTAATCCACCACAGGAACACGCTTTTTTATTAGTTGTTGAAATTTAATTTGAGCGGCATCAAAGGTAGTTCATAAAGTGAAGTATTGTTATTTTTAATTTATTATACGCACGAATGAATTATCTTTGGTATTGGGAGCGTTGTTTGACACTTTTGATCTTGGATATTAAAATATAATTAAATATGAAACCGAAAAAATCCAGTCACACTAATATTTTGTTTCAATTTATAAATAATTTCACGCTTAATATTACTTACTTTTTTAAAATATAAAAAAGCCTTTTTTTTGGAAAGGACTGGTTAAAAGCGCTGATAATGTCGGTTATTTTGGAACCGGTCGGTGTTATAGGATTTTGTTTTATAAATAAGCTAACTATGGCAGGGCCATCATAACATATACCCTCTGGTAGATGTTTTTTTTCTGTCGGGTCTAAAATTAGTGAAATTTTGAAATAGCTTATTTCAACTTCAATTCATTCCAGTGATACTCATCTTCAATAAAAAGCTTAATTAACGGTTTCCTTTTAGATTAACGATATGTTTTTATATTCGTAAGCTGAGTTCTTATGTATAAGCTCTTATGTTGGCATTGTAGCTTTATGTGTAATTTTTCCATTACAATGTTATGAATAGTTTCGTGTTAGTATTAAACCAGATATTTGAACGTATTACCTATTTTCGATTCTCAGCATCGATTTTATTCGAGGATCTGCGATGAATTTAAAACTGTTCCGTCGTCGATGACCGAGTTAATGCTGCTGGCCAATTTATATTCCATGCATTTCTTCGACTCCGGTCTCGTGCCGGTCGCGATCTCTCAACGTGCGGTATCGGATAGCCGTCTAGTTTTGGTGCATTGATTTTCGGTTACATGACGTAACCGCGGGCGATGGAAATAAGACGGAGGGAGGACGTATCCGTGACCGGCCGGGTTTGATTGATGGAGCCGGCTTTATTTGACGTGGATAAGTCCGATAAACAGTGGCGGACAATCGATACCAAACTACCCGGGCTTTCCTCGGCAATAAAAGCCCTATTTTTGGACATCGTCCGATCATTGTTCCGGAACAATAATATTGACATAGAGTTCTAATGTAAATAAATATTAATTCGGAAACAAAAGTACTTTTCTCAAACAATAAAAAAGTAACAGCAATAGTTGCTTTGTACGAGAAAATAGAAACGTTTTGACATAGATTTTAGGTCTAGGTTTATAGATCAGTTCCTTCCCATTAACAATCGGTAACAATAACCGGTAAAATCGGTTAACAATTTACCTGTTAATCTTATTATGACATAAATACCCAGATTTTCTTATTTTCATAAAACAAAACTCATTCCATGTTCAGAAAACTTGCGGGGAACTAAGTTACTATTATACTATGTGTTTTCTCCTTTACACAAATCAATTATAAACTAACAGTTTATACCTCAATGCGAGTTTATCGCACATGTGATGATATGTTAATGCGGAAAATATGAAAAGCACAGTCGCCCCATTTATCGTAATAGACTGACGACGACCAAAACAAAAAAGTAGAAAACATTTTAGTAGTAACTACTAAAAAAAGTAGACTTAGTAACTGCCTGCAAGCTTTATGAGAATAACTTCTTAAAGTGTGAAAGGAGAACTTGCGACGGCCTTGACACCCAGCTCGCTCTTCTTCCCCTACTTATATTCGCCGACTTAATTAACAAGCCAACAACAAGGCGGGAAAGTTTTTAAAATATTAAAACGCCAGCGTCACGCAATTTGCCCTTAATTGGAAGTGCCGTGAGTTTTCTCACAGAGGAAAAAAAATTTCTGATATAAATCTTCGCCGTCCAGTTTGCTACCGATTCCCGAAAGTAGTCATTTGTTGTAGCATTAATTATGGAAGTATTATATTTATCGGGCGCCATAAACCGCTAAAGAAATAACAGAATGTTGTATTAGTAAAACGTTTCCCAAAAGAAAACTTAATAGAATGCAAATTTATTTGGTACCTAATGTTCTAAGTAAAATATATTTCTTGGCAATAAATTATAATGATGTTTGTTTCCTACTACAGGCGCCTAATGTTAATAGTTACATTGTTACAGTCTTTAAGTACTAATATTCTACAGGAATAAATTTCATTTCAGGGATCCGATACTTGTTAACAAAAAAATAAGTTCATACTGCAAGGTCGGAATGTAATTATCCACATAATTGTTTTACAACATTTTCCATACGACTCAGCGTGTCAGTGATTTTTTTTAAAATCAGTAGTTTTTTTAAAAAACTAACTGCCTCCATATAACTGGTGGTCGGAATGATCTGGGTGCCGAATGGTCCCCCAATATAACCGGGAGAGAAATTACTACCATAAAGAACATAAATTAAAAAATTCCCTCAAATTGACGGGTAGTCACGCCTGCGCCAAAGATCAAATAAGTGAATGACCACCACTTTTAAATATTCACATTCAACTTCAATACATTTCTATAAATGAAGTATACATTGGTATACTCTTAGTTATATTTTCCGCAAAACTCTAGTTCCCTCATTCCAAACGTTATTTCATTAAATCCAGGTTCATGGGAAGTTAGGTAGATTTAGAGGTAGAATTCCTTCCCGTAGTGGTTAATTTGAATATCAGGTAGTTATATATAGGTGTTTACCAATGTAAATACAACGGGTGGTCCGAACGATCTGGGTGCTAAGAATGACAATCCCCCAATACAATCGGGGGTGCCGTACCTGAACAATGCTCAATGACAAGCCTCTAAAATTAAGAGGTAATTAGACCTGCACTCAAGTGACCCTTGTGAGTGAATCGACCACCTTTTACAATACATTTTTAAATAGACATTAATGTGGTTTCAGGACTCCAAAAAATAAATGGATTAATATTTAAATAGCGGCCACAAGTTTTGGCTAAACTGCAGGCGTCAAACCTAACTGATAATATTTTAAGCTACCGGATATATTTTAAAGATATCGAACAATAATTTCGTGAGGCGGAACCGTTGGAGATAACGCAATTTTCCGTAAATTATGATCACAATCATTATTCGAAATGCATATAACTCCCGCACAATAATTGCTGCTCACGGCCCGAATTTCCTTCTTCGCTCTGGCCTATAATTGAAAACTATAATTCAAGCGATAAAATCTGTTTCACTGCGTCGTTATTCGAGGCTGAAACAACTGGGAGGAGGTCTAATGAGTCATGAGATTTTGGGAGAATTTAAATCCTCCCCAATGTGTTCAGTCGACAGACTGAAAAAGACAACTTTTTTAAAATTAAATTTAAAATATTTACAATCTGATTATATACATTCATACATGTCTCAGGTATGTATGTCACCAGATGAGTTGAGATCAAATAAGTCGCGAGAACTCTTAGTTAAAATACTTATTTTCTCGTCACAGTAAGTTAATTGAATTATCTCCAAAACGATATTGTCAATCGGCGGTTAAACTCGCCCCCTTTGGTCTTGTATCCTGTTAGAGTCATATTTCTTTTTGTCCGGTCGATTGTAATCCCGGAGAGTGAATCGTCCGGCCGTTCTCTGCGCTCTCCGCTCCCCGAAACCTTTCTAATTCTTCCAAATGGGTTTGACGGCGGTGAAAACTTACAAAAGCCCAAAAGGCGGACATTCACTGGCTTGTTCCCGTGGAAAAATTGACTTTCTTGCAGTCTAGCCTCTGCCTTCTTTATGCTCTATAAATGGATGGCTCCGCTTCCCTTTTATAGCGAAACGGTGCAGTCCGAAATTAGATTTCGCGCCAGAAAAATGGGTAGACCTGACTTGGCTTCTAGATTTTTTAATTGCAACCGCACACTTTAAGAGCCCCAAAGATTCGTTCGCGCCTGTGTTTTAATATGTTAGTTAAACTAAAAATGTAATACTCATATATATATATATATATATATATATAGTGTGAGAATTACCAACCAATTTGTGTTCACTTTTCCTCGAGCGCCCCGCTTTCTCGCCATCATAAAGGGGATAAGGGTGGGTAGTGTGGGGGCGGCGGTAGTTGCGTTGGATACCGTTCAATTTTCCAGTTCGGAGATTCCGCCTTCCGACATTTATGTATCGGCGGAGAGATTACGCGAACGGCGGAGGCGGCAGACATTTTTCCAGAATATAATAGAAAAAAGAATAACAATAATAAAAGCCCGCAGTGAGCCGAGTGGAAAAAGCGACAGGGGAGAACATTTTTTTTCGGTTGGGCCTGTATTTCATTTTCTTTCGTATTTCCTTCATATTTTCTTTGCATCTTTTCTCGAATGAGAGGACCCGGTCTTATACCTTAGTGTGTAGTGCAAAACTTCTTAAAGTTATGTTGGAAGTCCTGATTGATATTGCTTATATCTGCAGCTTTGATGATAAGAACTTCCACTATAAATATTTAAATATTCGTACAAGCTGTAATCTTGGTGGGCCGACTCGAATTGAAGTAGTAAGATAAATGCGGTCTGGGCTAAAAATAGGGGCCATTTACGAAGTTCAACGGAGTACACCGAACACAACAACGGCGTTAATCGTTTCCGATTGATTTATTAGAATCCAAAGGCGAATAGGGCGGATGTTGGAGATCTAATTAGAGTTTACAGTAGTGGAGAATAATGAAGACGCTGGTGTAAAATATAAAATGGAGCCAGAAGACTGGCGACCGTTTAGATTGGTTATTCCGAGCGGTGAATTCCGGCTGACTGGGGCGGGAGGGGGGATGAATGCACATCGGCTACGAAGAATCCTCTTCCTCACTGTTTATAAACAACGTCACTGAACTTTATTTACCCAACCGTCCTGAAATAACGTCCCGGGGCCCGGTCGAACCGAAAAGACCGTTTTCCGCGTGGGTTTTCCTCCGTTTTACTTCGGAGTTCAAAGGCTTTGTTTTAGAGCCTGAGATTTAAGAGTTGTGTCGCGAGCCGGGAGTCTGCAGGAGCTTACATACAACGGTCGAAAAACTGGCAAAAAATTAAAAATGTGATGGCGACATTCAGCACTACAAAACTCATTAATTTACTCATGTCCGGCGTATCCGGTCAGGTCGTTGATAACCATCAATGAAAAACTCAAGTAAGCATTCAAATTTTTGTCCTATGTTTCATAGAATACCTTAAAAAACATTTGTATAGTACTATTATATTTTTAGTGAAATGGAAATTATCTGTGCTCCTCTTTTTTCAGATGCAACCTTTTTTAAGTAGTTATTTTTGAGATTATTTATACTTCAATGGAGTTAAATCGAATACGTGCGTATTCTTGTCAGTCGTTTGTGTTTATTTCGGGGTTTACACTTTTTTTAAAGGATGTCCGTTTTCATGTTATCAACAGTCTCTATGTGCATCTGAAGAAAAGGCTGTAACAGTATTGTGCAGAACAGGTGGCAAGTTTAAGCATAGTTGGCATGGGTGGGGGGGGGGGGGTTGATCCTCCTCCCTACCGACCTCGAGTGTTTGTCCGTCCTCTTTATGTCCTCTTGTTCGCCGTCCTCCCTTTGTGTTTTGGCTGGGGGGGAGAAGGGTGAAAGGGGGAAAAAGAGGATAGAAAGGAGAAGAGAGCTTTGTGCGGGGGACGAGGCCCACTCAACCCCTTGCGGTCGTTCAGCCGCACGTTAGTCGGTTGCGCCTTGCGACCGGATCCATCCCTCTCTATTGTTCGCCGGTTAACGAGATTCGGGAAAACACTGTGTGTTTTGTCCGTAAATCCTTTGGGATATTCGTGCCAGTCAGTAGGAATTAGTTTCGTCCTGATTCAGTGTACTGGCGGTTTTCACACTCTCTACTGAGCCCTAGCAAATACACTAATTTCGCTAATTGATATATGTTATTTGAATGGAGATGGGTCGTGGTCTGGATTGCTATTATTATATATTAGTTCTGATATATATATATATATATATATATATATATATATATATATATATATTATAGTATTAGTGAGGTTTTGATTAACGGGGACTGTAGAACCTGTAGGACTGGAACTTCGAAGCAGGTTTTCAGCAGGCGCCCGTAGTTTCTTATAATGACCTTAGTTATATTCTATTCGTGTAAACCGAAAGCCCGCCCGGGTATAATTCCGCATATACTAAAGTTTAGTTGGTACGTTTCACTCCGTACAGTTTTGGCCGGTAACAGGTTAGGAGGCACCTGCACAAATTGTTCGGGTCAACTATGCGAAACTGTGTCCGCCAATTTACACACGGTAAGCCCCTCCTCTCTCTCTCTCTCTCTCTCTCTCTCTCTCTCTCTCTCTCTCTCTCTCTCTCTCTCTCTCTCTCTCTCTCTCTCTCTCTCTCTCTCTCTCTCTCTCCCTCTCTCTCCCTCTCTCTCCCTCGCTCTCTCTCCTTCTCTCCCTCGTATTTTCAACCCGGCTAAAAGTTGCTCCCTCTCAACCTGGAAATATGCCCAGAGATGTTTCCTGTGTTGGTTTGGTTTTAGCCCGATGTAATGTTTCCCGCGTCCGACCGCGTCAAATGGGTCCATTTTTGGATCGTTTTTGAGCGCACGGACAATTCGCAACCATCCACCATCACTCCTTTTGTTTATTGTTTGTCTAGACAGTATTACAAGGGAAACTAATCTGATCATTCGTCGCGGTAAAAGGCAAATTAGGTTGGAAAATCATAGGCTAATAAAATTTTAAAAAATCCAAAAGAAGGAATGAAGAAGGAATATCAAGCATAGCGAGTTATTGTTCCGCAACACGATATTTAACTCCTACGTTCATTTATTATTATTACATTCTTGAGCAATACCGACTGTTGTAATTGAAAGAACGTTCCTCGACGCAAAATACATATAACCGAAATTTTAACAATAAAAATACTGGATTGTGTTTTCAACCATCCACCCCCCCCCCCCAACCACCGTATTTACACAATGTGTACGGATAAATTGAAACTGGCTGGAGGGTCTGCAAATTTAATTTCACGAAAATATGTACCCGTCCAATTACAGACCCCGGGAGTCATATAAAAAACGACTTGGCTTTCAGAACGATGCGGATTTAATTACTGGCTCAAATATGTTTTTGCCTTAAACGTAATTCGCTCTCTCGGTCCCCAATTTTATTAAAATTCTCTTCTTTCCCCTCCCGGGAGTAAACCAGAAAAACAACAATCGGGTTTTTCCTCTCCCTCTTGTAAAAATATATATTTCATGCGGCTAAATAATTGAATATCTCCTGACTTTTTACAGGTTAATGGACTTAATATCCCTCCACCCTCGGTGGCCTTTTGTACTTTATTTCAATTGTTCCAATTAATACAGTATATTGTTTCCAATAGAAGGGTAGTTCCTTCATTTATTTAAAATACCTGTGATTCGCTAGCGTTCGAAATACCATTATTCTACAGTTACCATACTGTCGGGTTTTCTAGCGCCATTCGAAAGGAGATCTTCTTTTAATTGCGGCCCTAGCGTAATACCGGGAGTTGCTCCAGCCTTCGAAACCGTACTACCATGTCTTGGATGGAGGGTAGGAGGGGACGGAAACGCTGGGGAAAGACAAAAGGTGTGGAGGGAAACTCTAGATGGGAAACGGAACAGGTGTTCCGAACCGGGGACATACGATACCGCATCACTGTCGCATGCGTCCTCACCACAAGTACCGACAAAAAAATTTCCCTCTAATTGACAAAAAAATTATCTCCTCCGACGCCTGACATTGTATAACAGCCTCTGTTACAGCGCACTCTCAATTCTTCTGTGGGGTTTGAACACAGTGTCATATCTTGTAATTTGGTATTATGCTAACTGATAATATTGTTCACTGTCCTTACAACTTACTTCCAGAAACTTTTAATAGCAGTGTCGCCATGTGTGTTTTCACACTTTCCTGGCCACGAAAATTACAAATAATAATTACTAAATTATTATTATATAAAAAACTCTGATCTAAACAGAGAATTAAAAATATATTTCGAAATTTGCGCACATAAGCTCGGTAATACACGAATTTTCTTCGTTTCATTGTTATTCATTCGCTGTCAGTTCTGGTCGATCTTATGATATATACGTTCGTATGAAATTTTTATTCAGACGGCCGCTTCAGAAATTCCGGACGGGGTTGTGGCATGGGGATCGTCTCGGGCACGATTCTGACCGGTACCGCTGCAATTTTATGGCCTTCTGGTAGGGGGGATTGTCGGAAAACGTGGGAAACTCGATGCAGGGGGTGTTTCGTGGGCACGTGCCCACCACGATCGTCAAGGCTCCCTTCTGCCATCTGTCGCCCGCCACCCCCAGTATACAACTTGTATACAGTATACAGCCAAGACACTCCTGCCCGCACTCCTGTCTACTTCAGGAACAGTATTTACTGGAATCAGAGGGTAGGGAACCATTATTTTTTGTTGATAGTAACATTCCGACCTTGCAGTGTAAACCTCTATTGTCGTTAAGTATCGGGTAAAAATAATTATTCCTGAATAGCTGGAATTAATGATACTGAACTTAGATTAGTTACTATTTGTGCTATATATAAGAATGCATGCGTTCGGAATTATAAGCGAAATATTAGATTTATTTTTTTAAATACATTTCATATATTTGTATTTGAAAATATATTGTAAAAGGTGGTCGGGTTCACTCACTAGGGCCACTTGAGTGCAGGTTTGAATAACCTCTTAATTTAAGAGGCTTGTCATTGAGCATTGTTCAGGTACGTGGAGCTCCCACCGATTGTGTTGGGGGGATTGTCAATTCTTAGCACCCAGATCGTTCGGACCACCCGTTGTATATAGGCAGGTAGATTGCTATATATACTATTATTTTTGAAAGAGTAGTCTTTGCGGGAAGGAAATAAAATCTGCCTAAATGTAATTTATTCCTGGTTACAGGTCACAAAAAATGTCGCAAAGTAAATTGTCAAGTGTAAGGATGTAATTATTTTTTGGCAATATAATTTATTAAAATTACATTTACATATTAGATATACGTTGTTAGCCTATTATAGAGTTGCGGACCGAATCCACGATTCTTAATCAGTCGTTGTATAATACCGATTTAAATATAATCTGCGGATAACTATGATGAGGGGAATCAAATAGCGGATGAGGAATAAGGAGGTTCGGTTTGCAGAGCCTGGCGGCGGTCCTTAAGCAGCGTCTTAAGCCCAAGTTAATGTGTTTGGCCGGGGATTTGCCAGTAAATTTGTGTCGGCTCTCCCCCACGGCCATTTGCATAATTGCCAGCCTCGGGCAACCCACCCCCCATCTCAACCCCCTGCCGCTGTTTCAAAACAATCTTCATTCTTTCTCCGTCTCATTGATATCGACAGATCTGAGGAACATCGCGGTCGTGGGGGGGGGGGGATTAACTACCGGGAGACCCGCCGCCGGCTACTCCTTAATGGAGGGGCCGAAGCGATACCTTATCGATTGGTAATAATATATTCAACGAGTTACTGCTTTCGGCCGACACGTGCACTTTATTTCTTATGCGGACGGAGGAGGTATTTTTCTTTCGTAGTGCTATTAAACATGTTGAGGGTTGCGGTAGTTGTACAAAAAAATATATCTCCTTGCACTGATAGGACGCTTCAAAGAATATGGGCTAGAATAGGACCGCTCTTATAAATATCGTAATAAATTCTGTTAAGTAGTTTACGAGCTCTTTTTTAATTTATAGTTGAAGGAAAACACGTTCCGACTCTCTAACGCACTACCATTTTTACAACCGTGCAATTAACAATTTACAAATACTTTATTTTTCAACAAATGCGCGTAGGTTACAGTTTACAGTATACAAAAGTAGGTTAATACATGCATACCGCCCCGCTGGACTTTCTACATTTGTATACATAGATATTGGTAGGCTAAGCTATGCTGAATTCCAATGAGAGTCTGTTCCCGGAAAAGGAATAATTGAAGGGGAATTTCGAACTAACCGGCGATTTAGGTTTAGGCCCGCGCGACAACATTTGTATATCTCCTACGATATCCTACGTATATCGTTTTAACAGAATCCAATCTCCAGGGTAGCAGTCTTACAGAATTGGCGTTCTGATCAGAAATTGTGCTGGTGGCCAGAAAAATAAGAAGGGCGAGTGAGTTAATAAAACTGGCTCTAAATTGTGACTACGGGCTAAATGACTGGCTAAAGGCTCGCCGACTTAAGCCAAATTAACGTCTAACGAGATTCCTCAACGGCCACTTTATTAATTCCACGCCAAGGGACGTTTCATTATCATCTGTTGCTTAATCCCTTTTAAAAATTATTAAGCGCATCCTTTAATGGCCGGGCTTGTACTTAATCGACGTAACGGAGGGCCATAAGGGGATCGACGAACCGATATACGCAGAATCTATTATCTATCAAACATTGTAAATAGTTTTTACTAACGGTCTGGAAAACGTTTCCTTAATATAGTCTTGTATTAAAGGAAAGTAAAAGTGAAATTGCTGGAGGGAAATTTTACTATGCAAGTTAAAGTAACTTTCGATTGGATATCTCCTGTAGCTTCTCGAATACTATTTGAGCTTTTTTGTGAAAGGCTTTAAAATTTAAGAGAACTGCGGCTGCCTACTGTTCTTAGGTTCCCCCTTACTTTCCCATTGCCACCGGAGTTCAACGCGCCACTGTTCACTCCCACGCGGTTAACGGCCCCTCAACAATCTTTGAAATAACGCTGTCTTTTTTTACTGTGGCAGTGTAGCAATTTGAAGCTGGGCCAGCACTGGATTTTAAGGTAAACTGTGGGAAATTGATGATTTATTTCTGTGTAATTCGGTCGGAAACTGTCAACCCCATCCAAGGTGTTTTCCCGCAGAATTAAGCGTAAATTAGTGATAATATAGTACTTATTTCTTAATAAAGATTATCGTGTAAGAGCAGCCAAGCAAAGGGGTTCGATTTCCTGCGGTGGACATATTCTCAGGTTTAATAAATTCCTGAAATTTCGGTCCGCAGGGTTCAGATTAGGAAAGCGACGGTTGAAGGTAGGGGTTGAAGTGGTGCTTGTGTAGGGGCCAGCAGCTGTTGTCGATTCTCTCCCCCCAGCGCATAACCCCCGACTCCCTTACCAACCCTCGTTCCACGCTTTCACCTCTACCAAATTCCCCTCCTGGTTTATCACTCTGGTTCCCCCCCCTCTCTCTCTACCGACTTCCTTTTAATTCCCGCCTACGTCCCCCGCTGTACTCGCTTCTTACCGGGGGGGTCACCGACCTCCGTCCTGGTATGATTCCGAGAACGGCCCCAAACTAACCATCCCCTTTCGAGTTCCTTGCTTTATTAACAAACTGGTTTATCTGCTTTACATCATTAGTGTTTTTTACCAAACATAAAGTTTACATCACCGTTTTCTTAATACTGAAATCTTATAATAATTCAAGAAATTATGCGTCGCTTTATATCTAGGTACATTTTCAGTAAGGTATTTTTTAAGAAATGTTTCAGAATTCTTCATTATTATTTCCATTGCTTATTAAGTTTGATTAGTGCGAACTAATCAAGGGTTCCTGTAATGAAATCTATGTGTATAATTAAAACTATTTCAGATTATTTCTTCGTATATAAAAGTAATACTAATAGTAATAGAATTAAAATCACATTCGCGCGTCCAACTTGTGTTATCTAAAATTGTTTAATCTAACAATTCGAGTTTAGATTAGACAGACGGCTTCAGTAATCGGTTGCCTACACCTTTATCAAGCATATTCTTAAGTGTTAATTTAACTAACGCATTCATTATACTTAATGCTAGTAATCGATAATTTAATTAATTATTCTACACTGCCATAAGCTGGCGCTTGTATAACAATTTTTCTTGTATAAAAAGGTAGATTTTAGTTCCTTCCCGCAAAGACTACTCTTTCAGAATTAATAGTATATATTAATCTACCTGCCTATATAAAACGGGTGGTCCGAACGATCTGGGTGCTAAGAATGACAATCCTCCAATACAATCCGGGGAGCTCCGCGTACCTGAACACTGCTCAATGATAAGCCTCTTAAATTAGGAGGTATTTAATCCTGCACTCAAGTGACTTTAGTGAGTGAATCGACGACCACCTTTTACAACTAATTTCCCAATTCAACCGCGATCAATGTAATATTGTATAGGTGTTCTATATGACGCTGTAAACCAACGAGATTACAAAATGAGTTTTGCTTTAAATATTTAGTATCTTTCGTTTTTTTATTGGTTTGTTAAACGCAAATCCTGAAATAGCCCAACAATGCGTTGTAATTTAAAATAACGAGGTCAATGCTCTATTGCCACAGGGTTTTTTTATTCCATCACATACTGGGATAATGCTTTCTTACAGACTGTAGAACTAAGATGAATGAACAGGGACCTAATACTCGCCAAATTATATCATCACTATAATAATTATCATCAATCAAAACATAGGTCTTTATCAAAATATTTAGTGATACAAGTCGTATAAAGCAGAAATAATTTCACTTCCTATGAATATTCCTTCAATATAAACTGGCCAGGAAATAAGCCGTCCATCCGGTCTTATCTCCTTGGCGTGATTCACAATGACCCGTCAACTGGAAAGATAAATTGCACGGGCTGATAGGTACAAATTTACTGACGCTTTTACCTTTGCAACCTCGTTTTATATGTCGGCTAATTATATCTGTATATTGTCCGGAGATATTATTCCGTCAACAATTATATTTTTATTTTTATCACAAATAATTAACTGTATAAATACGCCAAGTACTTTTTTTTTACATAGTTCACATTTTTCTAGGTGTAATTTTGTGCAGGAAGTCAGTCCCGGGATGAACGTAAGCTGTTTTTTCCTTCCCGCTAAGCCTACTCTTTCAACATGTACTAGTATATATAGGAATTTCATTAAATCCAGGTTCATGGGAACTCTGGGGTAGATTTAGAGGTAGAATTCCTTCCCGTAGTGGTTAATTTGAATATCAGGTAGTTATATATAGGTGTTTACCTACATAAATACAACGGGTGGTCCGAATGAACTGGGTGCTAACAATGACAATCCCCCAATATAATCGGGGGAGCTTCATATACCTGAACCATGCTCAATGACAAGCCTCTAAAATTAAGAGGTAATCAAACCTGCACTCAAGTGAGTGAATCGACCACCTTTTACAAATTATTTTTAAAATCAACATTAGGATCCGGATGGTAGGATTCGGTAATATGATTGAATTTATGTGTTGACCGCCGTCAAAGAAACATAATGGATAAGGTTTTAAACAATCCAAACTTCCCGATCGTTGGTAATAATTTTTTCTTTTATAATAAAATGATTTCTTTATAATTTGCAAGTGCCGCGGCTACGTTAATGTCGGACCGTTGCTTCGATATCCCGTTCTCAACGCCCCATTGTGCATTTTCACTTTACCCAATTTTCCGTGGACCTTCAGAGCAATATTCATTTAGCGGAACGAATGCTTTGAAGGTGCGCCGTTCACTTTTCAATCTATGTCCTATAATTAATGTCGCTTCTTTTTTTGTCTGTTCGCAGGAGCCTCCGATGCGGCCTTCAACCAAAGGACTGAAAGGTGAGCTGATTCATGTTCTTACTTCATACCTCTTACCGAGTCCTAAATTTAAATTTTATGTTTACGTTAGAATGCCAACGGTATAGTTGCGTGGAAGAGTATTATTAATATGCCTATAGAGTATAGTGATTCTGTCTTTATTTGGAATACACTAATTAAAAATTGAAGTACAAAATGATCATGAAACCCGAAATCATGTTAGGTTCAAATTATCCATAGATTTTGGAACCTTATTTAAATGAAAATTGTCCAACATTAGAAATCCCATAAATGCCCGAAGGTTTCCGGGACCGGGACTTGTATTATCACTAACTTTCGGTAGAATCGCTTAATACTCAGGGAACCTCGGTTAGCAGGTTATTATTCCGGGATTTATTCTGGGCAAAATGTCCCCGAAAAAACCCTGCCCAATGGAAATAACTATTACAACAGTATTATCAGGGAGGCAATAGGAATACAGAAAAACCAAAACAACTTTAATACATCAGTAGAGGATGGGTAATACTGGAAAAAACAAGTCATAATCCCAAGAGGATTAATGACCCCACCTTCGTCAGATTAAGCTGCCATGATTTTCACATCTAAGATAGCATTGTCTTAATTACTCATTGCTGTTACGTGAAACACTAATTAACGGCAAATAGCCCACGGCATTCAGTATGAAGTTTAACACTTTATCGACCGATAACCTCTAAGAATATACAATGAAATTCATTTAGATAGTTATGAATATAAATTTACTGGAGGGTGTAGCGCAGAATATTAGTGTAAGATTGGAATTTATAAATATTATAGAGAAGTTGGGAAGCTACGGCTCTCAAATACTCGTGTCAATTGTGTATAATTTAAATCGCAAATTTAAAAAAAAAAACGAAAGTTAAAAGGGCGCGACAACGGCCGCTAACTGAACACTGCTTAAGATGTGGATGAACCAAGCTGGCTATAATATTTAACTTCTAGGTCCGTGCCTCAGACATATTACATTTGTCGGTGGTGCCAAATGAAACTTTAAATTAAAGTTTCCAGCGCTACCAGCTCAGAAGCTCGACCTGTAGAATAAGCCATACTTTCATGGGCTTTCCCTTCTTCGAGATACTAATGACCTCGTTAAATAAATGTACACACGTGTTTCAGGTAGCTCCTAATGAAGAACGTGTCACGAATGGGGATGTCCGGTACATCCTCCGGGTCGGGTGTGGGATGAATATATTGTTGAGGGGGGGTTGTTGTTTTTTGGTGCGCGACCCAGTGAACCTGGCATGCATCTCCTACTCGGCTCGTTATAACGGTCCTCTCGTTTAATGAATCGTCCCCAGTATGTTGAGGGGGGGCTGTTTGAAATATGGCTCGTGTCCCGCAGGAACCGTTCGGCCCGTGTCCTATTATGACTCACCGCTCGCCGGGGTTCAGACAACGCGGAAACGCGATAAGGCGCGATAGCGCGATACGATCTCATTAAGATTTAACCGCGGCCCAGCTTTCAGAAAGCGGTGATATGTTTGGGTCGAGGAGAAAGGCACTCGCGCTTCGTTACTTCTACAAGTAGATACCATAGATCACTCGGTCATAAATTAGCTGATGTAATCGAGACATAAGTTCGAAGGAGTACGAAATATATCATCTGTCTGTCTCTTGCCCTAAGCTTCATTGTGATCGGTTCAGTAAATAATGCTAGATAATTATTCATCCCGAGCTGAAATTAAAAACACTGTTTGGCGAAGCTTAAACCAGCGGTGGGCACACATGAGGTCGAAGAGAGCCTCACTCCGGTTTTTCGCATATTATAAAGAGCTACATCATAGTTACATAGTATTAAATACTCTATTATCTATTGATGATCTTAAAGATTAAGCTCGATAGTATTTTTTATGTAACTCGGCCAGATTCCGGTTTCGCCGGCGGCGGGCCACGCCGAATTTCGTCACCGCAGTGACGTCACCTCCATCGTAACCGTCATACCGGAATGTTGCGTATTCCGGTCACGCACGGACGAACAAGAAATAGCGAGCACAGTAACCAAATTAATAAACGTTATTCATTCCTATAGATATTCGTATTCATATTTGTTCAGCAATTTTTTACCAGTATGTACGTATTCTGATATGGCCTTCTGATAAAGACTTCTTGAGCAAAGACGCTTAGTCACGAATCCCGGCGGTAATACTATAAAATATAGTTTTCTTACAGTTGTTTTCACATTGAAATCTCCGTGTGAATCAATTCTAAATAATGGTCCCATAAACCGTCCAACGCTCGATCGATTTCTGGACGGGTTAATCATAATTATTTAATTAAAACTTTACTGGCGTTTGCCTGTCTGTCCATGACGAAATCAAGTATGTTGCGCCTTTCTGGAAAAAAAGACCCGAACTTGTTTACATCAAATTGCAGAATTTCGGCTTTATTAATCCACAAACCGTATTTGGATATCTTCCGACCGCGTTAATTTTTTTGTAATCAAATATTGCAAGAAAATATCGGGTATTGTTGAAAGGAACATTGTCGTCTGCCCTGCATTATTGGCACTGCATTGTTCTGTTCGAGCATTGTTGAATCGGCCCCCGTTAGTTTTTTCAGAATGTTGTAATTTTTGATAAGTACTGACCGGGTATTGACCAGGTGAAGAGCTGGGCAATTATGTTTGTCCCTGTAATTTCTCTAGTACTTCCATTATTAATTGAAATGAAACTTTTCACATTATTCTATACGGATTATCATCCATGAGTGCCTTCCAGTGTACCGGTAATTGAAATGGATCGCGAAATTCGAGTTTGCTAAAAAACAGTACCGGTGCGGAGACTAGGAAAAAATGTATATTCCGTAATGTAAAACCCAATGTAGACAGGAGAGTGGTTTTCCGTTGCGGTGCATGACCAAGAGAGGTATCGATCATGGGGTAGTACGAGCGGTGAGGACCCCCCACGAGCGTTCTCCCCCAACCGGCTCTCAGCATTACCAATGATTCACACCGAATAACCGACCCCCCGAGGTATAAAATTCACCTGCCACGGAAAAAAACAATATGAATCAGAGGAAAAATTATCGCGGACTCTGTAGAAATATTTCGAGCCCAATTTACACTTTCGAGCGGGAAAAAATATAACCGGTTCGTAAATAAACGTCAAGGCTCGTAAATAAACGTAAATTTTGTAATGCCCCGTCGATAGTTTACTTATTAAAAATTCTGTACGGAAACTCGTGTGGGATTTTCGCATTCACGTGTTATCAGTACGTAGTGTTATCAGTCGTGTGTCTCTTCGCACATATTTAGGTGCTTAAAACCAACTCTACGATGTTTCTAAATTCGAAAAAAATTGAAATAGATTTAAACATTCTCATTATTTATTTATATCTGCTTATATATTAACGCGGCAACATTGTTTGTGCCCTTTATCGGCGGAAATGGTCCAACAAATTGAATTCCACTAAGTGTTCAGTATGTTATTTTTAGAATCACATGTATTCAATTCAAATGTTATTACTTATCAAACAGTTTAACTCAGATAATTCCAGAAACCATGAGGTAAGCGAAAGTTTTCTCATGACGCTTATCATTAACAATATTTATAATAGCCCCATAAATGGTGGGCCTACCATTTACGGAATCAATTCCTAAGGGAATACACTTTCAGAAAATAATATTTCTGTAGTAACTAAATCGAGAAACGTGTTAAATTCCAGAGGGCGGAAAATCTAGCAGAAGTGTATTTTCGCCGTAAACTTTGCTTTGTCGCCTAAGTGGTCCGAATAGTGTAATATGAATCAAATTCACACGGTAATATACTTCGAGGCACTATGATTTCTTTTGGGCTTCGATTATTTCAATTGCTTGCCATTAGTCGATAGTTAAAACAAAATTATATCAGAATTAAGTATAGTCTGCAATTTAATCTTTAATCTAGTCCTAATAGTCTGCAATTTAATCAAAATAAAGAGTATTGGTGACAAAAAAATACCACTCAGAACACTTATTATTTTTGCGCTTCACTTTGAATATCATCATTTACCATTTTTAATATGATCAGGAATCGATATCAATCGCAAATATAGAAAATAAAAACGCATACAATTGACACTGTTTTTCATTACTCTAATGCTTTTAATATGAATTAATTTTTACTCATTTTGGTACTATATACTATACTTATTGAAATAATGACGCGATTTGTTCGCATGCCAACGACATAGCGATATACAGGTATGACGGTGTGACGCCACTGCTGTGACGTAAGTTCTCGTGACTGTAATTAAATTCTTTCCTGAAGTTATCTCCCGATTTAAAAAAAAATCGGGACCGAAAATCTAAACTTAAATAACAGCTAAATTTATGTAGAAAAGACTCTCTCTGTTTATTATTCTTCTTTTTGGCTGGAACAGAAAATCGGACTGACGTTTCGGGACTAACTTCGGAACGACTTCGAGTAAATTAAGATTTATACCGTGGGGGAGAAGGAGGCTCTCAACTCGTCCAAGATACGAAGTCCTCCGGGCATGATTATTTATTAGAACGTTAAGCTCACTTAAGCCGACGGATAAATTATTGTCTGTCTCTCCTGTAGGCGCCGCCAGGAGACATTAATTTTTCCCGGGGAACCTTAAAAACACCCTCTTTTTCTTAAAAAAAAGTTTTATATTTATCTGTTTGCTTTTATTGTTATTTTTATTTCTACTGGCCATCTCTCGGAGAAAAAATATATTCCTCGCTGGCCCGTAGTCATGTGTCACGCCTCGGACCGAAGGAGTTAAATCAGAAGTTGAATCGGAGAAACATCTGCCGGTGTAAAAAACGGAGTAAAAAAGCGGAGCAGGGGCGGCACGAGCGACCCTAGACATGATTTATTTGTGCAAGGCCCCATTACCTCTTGAACACAGTAGAGCGGAGTCTCTTAACTAAATTCACTCGTCAAGTATGAAATTGCACCCGTCCATATTCTATAGAACAGGGGCTCACATTCCTAATAGTCCTATAATAAAGAAGCAGTTATCCGTTACCCACTAAGTAATGAAGTCACCAGCCACCAACAGCTCGAATAAGCGAGAAGGGGAAGTTTTACTACCGATTCGCGAAAGTGATTCACCAGATGGGACGTGGAAGAAATATATATATATATATATATATATATATATATATATATATATATATATATATGCCATTTGAACAATATCCTTCTGAGTCAGTCGTAATGTCCCAAAAACAAGGTCTGATGAGAATTTCAACCGGACTTAATTGCTCCTCAGCTGTGGCGCCGGCTCCAATAACTTAAACGCGGCTCGTCCCGGGAAAGTCAACCCATTTCGAGGGAAACCCCGGAAAATTTCCATACATATTAGTTCTTCGACAATTAGCGGTGGGTGCGGTTGATGGTGGGGGTCGGCGTTCCATTAAATAGGATAAAAGCCTAAAACGCCCCGGTAGTCCAAATATTTAGACTAGGTCTGGGCGGTAACTCTCCAGGCGCATTATGAGTTTATTGTGAGCCCCTTATCAAGCGCCCGGTATTTCGATTTCGTGGCTTAAATTCCGCAACTGTCGACACCCGGCAATATATATTCATGCATGCGGTTCGGTACACCCGGTCTAAACGTATTATAAATAAATATATTTCCTAATCACATATAAAACAAAGCCGAGGGGTTTAGTTTTCCACTTAATATTTCTTCAGGGAGTTAATGATAGCAAAAATAGAAACCAAAATACGATTTTTCTGTTTAAAATCAGTAAAATTCTCTCCATAGGTCATTCTGAAATTAAAAAACATTGTTACATGAACAATGCCATAGATATATGGCTATAGATACGGAAGAGCAAGTTACACATTTCTTTTAGATTTTTTATATTGATTTTTGTTGTGGTTTTGGGGCTGACGAATTGCTCATTGTGAACAACGGTGTATTATCGGCATAGAATTTTCTCTCGGGTACAGATTATTCCCCGTAACCGGATCCAATAAATCCGCCGACTCTGAATTAGAAACGGAGGGTCGTAAGGTGGATTGTCTTCCAGTGAAACCCTCGAGACCCCCTAAACCCCCTCCCGCCCACCCCCGTTCCGCTCGTGCTATCCCCTCGCGAATTCCACCGGCCAGAAATTCAAGTTGGAGTGAGCCAGGGCCGCCAACCGCCCCGGTTGAATTTCCCTCCAGAAACCAGATGCGACCCCCCTCGGCTCGTGTTTCCGCTAGGATTGCACTGGTAACAACTGTGGCCAATTAAAGCCCGTTGGAAAATTCGAGCTCGCACAAATCACGGCATCCCGAGTCTTAGCTTTGGTAAAGTCTTGGTCCTGAGCTGTACGTACTTTCAATCGTAAACGTTACTTTAGTGTCAGATTGCAAAGACACTCAGGTGTTAGTCTTATTATATTTCTGTCCCTCTGGTGAGTCCACGATGAAGAGGAATAAATTAGTTAAAATATAAAAGTTTAACCACCAGTCACCTTGTCATATTCAGACAAAAAAGTTCACACAAGCCGACCAGAAGAATCTCCTCTCAATTTTTGTCAATTTATATATAAATACACTATAAAACACTATAAATATGTGTAATAATACACACACACACACACACACACAACACTTTATAAATGTATATATGTATGTATGTATAAGCGAAATATTAGATCGGTTTTTTTGGCATATAAAATATGACATTAATCTCCGTTGAATTTAAAAATATAATGTAAAAGGTGGTCGATTCACTCACTAGGGTCAACTTGAGTGCAGGTTTGAATACCTCTTAATTTAAGAGGCTTGTCAATGAGTTCAGGTATGTGGAGCTCCCCCGATTGTATTGGGGATTGTCATTCTTAGCACCCAGATCATTCGGACCACCCGTTGTATTTATGTAGATAAACTTCTATATATACTTACCTGATATCCAATATAACCACTACGGGAAGGAACTAAAATCTACCTGAATTCCATTTTAAAACTCGAGATCGTAAAATCACCAGCGTGACTCCACTTCAAGCCCCAAACTTTCAGAGCCAGTCGTTGGTTGGTCTGATTTTGACAGTTTCGTTAGTTGGTGAAATATGCGACTTTCATGGGGTCACGATCGATTGTCGTATTTCACGCCCTTGGAAACATACAGAAAAGTTTCATAGTTGCGTTCGGCAGCCTTTCTCCACCAAATAGAATTAATTTACAAAGCGTTATATATTTAGTAAATAATGCGTTTAATATCACAGGATTCTTTATCTGCCCAACCTCATTATATTGTTGGCTATGTTTAGGAGCGAAAACCGGTCTAGCGCAGGGCCAAATAAGCGAATGGCAGAATGAAGTTTCTCCCTCTGTTCCTCTGTTTATTTCGAGATCTGAACCTAATCCCAGCCTTGCATTAAGATCACGGCGGAATATCAAATTAACTTCCAGTTATTCCCAATACGGAAGAACCGCTCGCAGTATAATGATTTCCCCCGATTTAATTGAAACTTATGCCTTATCGTGATAATTGTACGTTTTGGCGAATACGAAAAAAATATCCCTCGAGCTTTCAGTGGGCAAGGATCGATAGCCATATTTTAGGCAACCCTCCAAAGGCGGGGACCTAATGCCATTAGCACCCAATATTTCGCTAATATACTCTCTACCCCCCTCCCTTCACCGTCCAGCAAAAATAATATTGATTCCAGTGAGAGAGATGATGGCGGGGCGAGTTTTCATCCCTTAAAATTAAATAAATTTCCGCGTTTTATTCCAGGTTTATATCCGCGCCCCTCTTCGCCTGTGTACGTGCCGACGGTATTCCATTATCTGGGCATTAACATCGAAGAGCTTTGAAAACCGGTTCTTGAAGTTCGGTGACCGCCCGTGTGACTTACATCGCTGTGTCTGTTCGTAATGAATATTTAACGCTTTCAGGTAGATAACGCGGTTTCCTGATTCGGTATTTTTTGTATAAAATTCTGTTACCCCCACATCAAGCTGTTTGGTCTTGGATGATTCCACTCGCCCGTCCGGTCAGGCTTATGACCGGTTTCGGATTATTTGTTACTGTGATAGATATTTTTGGTAGGGTACCTCCTCTACTGCTTGTGGAGTAAAGGGTAAAGATCGCATTTTATTACAGACGAAGTTCTGTCTACAATTCTAATGCCGTTAGTAAATTCCTGTACGAGCAACAGTAATTTAAACTATAATATAACAAGAGAGACTGGCACGTAATGTGTAGTTTGTGTTGATAAAAGATATGCTTTTAGTGTCGCTATAGACTCTACCGACGTTGGTTTTGTCTATCAATTCTGTTTATGTTTGTTTTGATAACAGCTTTCACATTGACAGTCGTAATATTTTTTATCCGCCCAAGTCCCGCTCGTGGATCTCATGACGCGAGTGTGTCAAGGAAAAAGATACGACCGTTCTCTTGCCCAACGTTAATTACAGTTTTAATTAACCCATTGAATGAAATAACTTTTTATTTTCCTCAATTGTGATTTCGAGGCCTGCGAATTTGGCCCTTTGCGTAACTCACAGTGCAGCCTGCGTTGCGTTGTGCGTTGTTTTTGTTTTAATAAAATTACTCTGTTTCCTGTTCAGCGGTGTGGAAATTATTTAATTTTTATCCGCGCCACCGACTTTATCTGATCGGCAGTGGGCCGCCCAAACAGCTGCAGTTTAATTATTCCGCCGACTACGTTATCTAACGCACAATTAAGCGGCTTTCAGTTTGACCGTTGTTATAGTGGTGTCAGCATCGGAAGATCCGATCTGACCGATACTTTGCCAGTAGAAACCCTTCTGATGAACATTAAGTTTACATGTTTTATATTCTAAAGAATGTGTTTACGCTTTTTTGGCTTCGTTCATCAAGTTTCATTGGATTCAAGGCGACTGGAAAATGAAATAGGTAAAGAAAATGTAATGTGTAAGGCAATGGCCAGTTGAGAACTCCAACTCTCAAATAATAATAGCATAAATACTGTATCCGCTTATTTTTGTCAGTGAGAGTTCGCCACCGCAGTTTTCCGGATTTATATTTTCTCTTGAAAAAGTTCGTATTCTTGTATTGCGAACAGAAACTTCTCTAGAGGGATTTGGTAGGAAAAATGCTGGTTGAAAAGATGAATAAGGGACCGGCTGAAATACTGGCTAGGGGCGGCTTACCGTTTATTGAAGGCCCCCGGTATGCCTTGAGGCGGGCGGACCTTTCGATTGGGACAAGGCGGCCTACTTCAGGCGGCCTCTTCACAAGCTCCAACGCCCAAAACCCATCCCAGAGATGTTTTTACTTCTTTCCCTTATAATTTATAGTCTCCGACGGGACGTTCGGGCCAGAAAATCGGCGTGGGCGGCCCCTCGGTCTTGATAAATGCATTATTTGTTGTTTTTCCTCCCTTAACTTTTCGAGAAATGGGACTCGTCCGACGGTCAGAGCGATAGGGACAACCCTATAAGACCAATGTATTGGTTTTATAGCTCCTTGAAAAAATATATATGTATCTGGAAAATACAGAAAAATAAATATTTCAGACAAGCGGCCAAAATCCTCACACACAACACCATTTATTTATACGCGAGGCACATACGTTACACACATCAGTTTTACCGTAAAGAGGCAAATTAGACAAATCCGACCTAAAACTAGATAAAAAACATGACACTAACTTGAACAGCCTTGAAGAACACCTTATAGGTGGAAAATTAAAATTGAACAACATTGTTAAAAAAATTGAAAATCGAATAATGGGTTTTATGATGACACAATCGAAGGCGTCTTTTAAATGACATTACTTATTTCACAACTACATTATTTTGCGATTTCTCGCAAATGAAAACACTTCCATTTTTCTGTCAACAGCCTGTGCGAACGCCAAGTTGGTATCTTTCGTATTTAGTTCATTTTGTTTTTAATTTAGCTTCGATTTCAATCTCATGATTACAGCGCTGAAAGTACACAATTCAAGTTTTCCCGTTTGCGAAGAAAATCGTCGGGTTTTAGAAAACAGTGGTATTCATTCATTTAAAATATGTATATCGAAAATGGAGCACAGATTTTTTTCCCGATGAAAACTTTCATTTTTCACCGCAGGTCCGTTCTGAACTACAATTTGGGTCAAGGGGTCTCTTTTATTCTAGAGAAAGCTAAACTTTCCGTAATAAAACTGAACCCGTATTGGTTTCCGATATATTGTCAACTAATTGCAGTGCACTACATATACGCCCTATCGTTTATTACTGTTCGAGCCCAACTCCTTTGAAAGACAAGTGCAAAGCTGCCAAATTCTGAATGTAGTTCTTAAACGACATTTTACTACTCCTCAACATGGGAATGACAAAAAAATCGGGAGAAACGAATGAATTCCGATCGTAAAATAAAATGTCTTACGCCAGTTGTCAAATAAACGGTCGTTTTACGAGGTCAGTTGTCGGTTGGAGACGAATCACAAGTTCCCCCCTTTTATACTTCATTGGATTGTCAGAGCTACTCGAATTCCAGTTTAATTACTTTAACTTTCCTTCAAAATTCTGTAGGGGGCGTCCAGACGTTATATTATCAACCCAACCCAGACTTTTTCCATTCGCCACGTTTATCTTTTTTGCAGAATTAAATGAAGAAGAGTGATAAATAAATTACATCTTTAGGAAATTTGTTTTCTTATAATTTTTTGTATTTTTTCGCACTATTACAGTAGGTAGTTTGTAGTAGTAGTAGTATTGCAATTGCTCGAAGTATTTTAAAATAATCATAATATTTTGAATTAATATGAAAAATCGATTAACAGGAAATAATATTCTCGTCCTAATAAAACAGCATGTAATTTAATGCAACAGAATCATACACCTCGGATGGACAAACTTTATATGAGTCTGACACCGTTAAACTACCAATTAACTCCCGATTGGATTGTTGTGAAATGAACAGTTGGAATTTAAAAGATTTTCGACCTCCCATTACCCGGAAATTCCACATCTGTCGTTGTACATCTGTCTGGAAATTGAGGCAATTATCATTTCATCCCCCGCATACGGGGCATATTGGAGACCTGCAACTTGAATAAGGGTCCTTTGTTAAAATAGTCTGGGGAGGCTAATTGGACTTAATCGGGTAAAAGTGTAATGAAATATTGAATTTTGACCCGAATATTATTTACTTCTCTGCAGTATAATTAAAATATATTCGGAATATCATCGCTTTCAGTGATTCATTCTACCCTGCGCTCGGTCTACAGTACAGTGATGCTATCCATTATCTTTGAACCTTTCATTAAAGGTGGTATATTGTTTCCAGAAAATTAATCTATAATTATCTAAAAATGTTCACACCGTATTTCTCCCTTTTCCATCCCTAGCTACCGGTATCTCGGAGGGTATTATTTTGTTTATCCCATTTTTTATTTTATATTTGATGGAATATCTATTAAATTTAAAACGTGTCTTTCTTCTTTAAACGAACCCAATAATGTTATCAAAAAACTTCCATTCTATCTTCCGTATTTTATTTGGGTCGTGGAGTCTGCATTGCTGGTCTGTAATATGGAATAATAATAATTCATTAATTTGTTTGTAGTTGAAGATTGATTTGGTTTAATTTCTTATGATACTTAATTAGATTTAAGGCAATTTATGAAAATATAGCATTGTGAGAGCGTGGATATAATGTTATGTAGTCGGCCACAATGGTTTCTCAGTAGGAAAACCGAGTGAAGGAAACCATCGAGAGTTGAACTCTGAGACTAATTGTAGGTTGGTCGGTTTTCGACTCGTGTTCCCAATTAGTGGTACTGTGGTGGGGTTGTACTCATGCGCGTTAATCAGCGACTATATTTTGTTAATAGAGGCCTAGGTCCGCCCCGGACAAGAGTAACCGCAGGACGTCGCTCATAAACCCGAGTAATGGGCTCTATCCTAGAGTTGCGTCCTTATTAAAACTGAACGAACTTCTCCCACTCTCCCTTTCTCGTCTCCGGGTCTCACTTCAGTCGGGGCCGAATTGCTTATAATTCGATGTTTAAAGCCTGGGTGGACTTACGCGGGCTTTGTTTTTACGGCCCTCCCCCCTTCCGATGATTGTACTTACTGTGAAGTCGCGGTGTAGCTTGGAAAAGTTGGGATTCTTAAATGTAATCCAAATTTAAAATTTTAAGGAGTGACCTCGGGGTTAGGACGCAATCAATAATTTATAATGGATTACAAAGAATTCAGAATTTTTAAGATGGTGAAATATGTGTAAATAAATCTAGAAGATATTATAATATTCAGAAAAGAGAGAAATGCTATATCTAAAAATTATAATGAAACCCTTTTCTCTCTTTCTCTTATGTAGAAATTGGATCAATCTTCATGATTTATGAAGTGTGTGAATTTTTTTCTGTCATTGTCACATTTTCGAACATTTCTCCACTGTTATAATTGGGTTTTCCTTCGTGGCTTTCTTATGGCTTTTTAAAATTCTATTCACTGCTTTTTGTTCAGTACCGCAGTAATCTGAATTGTGCGAATCGTTGCAGAATTTGAGATATATCTATATGTGGAAGAATTTAACCGTGGGCTCTTCCTGCGGGCTGAAACCAGAGCGAGTAGTATATCTATTATTTCTTAGGGAATATGGTTTTTGGCCCGCAGTGAGTTTTTCTCCGCCCCTTTATCTCTTATGCAAATTCATCCCGGTCAATTTTTCATATCCGGAGGCGTTGCCACGAGCAAGGCGTACGAGCTAAAATCCATTTTTTTTATATAACGATTGCAAAAGACCAAACCAGCGAGATCAAACAGAAACTCGAAATTTACGGTAACCTTATGAATATGTTTTATAGTAATATGTTATTCTTCTATTTCTTGTAATTTTGTTCTGTGTGGTTTGCCTTAATATTTATATTATCATTCGAAAATATATAGGTTACGTTAATAATAAAAATTAATAAATAAAAAACTGTTCATTTGTATTCTCAGTGTAATACTTTCATGACATAGATGCTGACTAGATGACGTATCTTAACTCCGGTCTCCCGTTGAAAATATTGTGTGGGGTGTTTACGGCGAACCGGTTTTTTCGAAAGTATTTAAATCAACGCAGTTTTAACAAGTCGAAAGCCGTATACGCTTTCCTCCCGCGATTTGCATAATTTACATGTAGTTTCGAATGTATGCCCGTGTACGCGAATTAAGAGCTATCCCATATGCACATATTAGCAGTAAGTTGTGGTCGACAGGCAAGAAATTGATGGATAACAACATTCGGGGTGCATGAACATTCCCTGCTCACTGTCCGGTCGGGCCCTCGTAAATCATGCATCGATTTTGAAGTGTTGTATTTCTGCTAGAGCGGCTATATATTACAAGAAAAATCAAATAGCACCCAAATACAAGTTAGAATATAATCTTTTGTCAGTTCATTCTATTTTCTGTGTGGAATTTTTGATTAGTTTTGCTCTCAATACGTCCTGGGCGACTGGTTCTTCAACTTCATCGTTGGCTCTATTTTCTGTAGTTTTGTTTGCGTGTTTATATTGGGTTAGAAATTAGTATTCTATTTTTATTCATAAATGCATCGGTTGCAAGGCGGTCTCATATGCACCGCTTGCGTTCGGGCCCTTAGGCATTAAACATACAGTTCATCTCCCCACGTTCATTTGCATTATGCGGGCTCGGCTCTCATCGAGAGGAGCCCGGGCGGTGGCTCGCCTGCTCTTATTACAGTGAGGAATTTTAGCTTTTAATATTTAACACTCTCTAAGGGTACGAGGCGCGTGGGGGCCCGGGGGAAAGTTAGCTCGGGGACGGTTTCAAATGTGGGGTAGGCCGTCCTTATTGTTAAATGGTTAATGATATTCACCGGCTCTTTTCTCCACCGACGCGCCTCCACCCATCGGTCCCAGTCTATTATTCAACCCTCCTGCAATATATATTGGGTGTGTTGTGTGCGCTACAGCCATCCATTAGAATTCCGTTTTTGCCCCGCCCAAGCGCGACTTCGTAGGAATTCATTGTCTAATTGAATCTGTATGTTGAAGTGGCGTGAATTATGAAGTGGGGTACCGTCAGATAATTTTGCCGTTCGAATGTATGAACGCTAACAAATTTTACGGTTCATTAATCAGAAACTGAAACCGTACGAGTCATATTTGCTATGTTGGTGTCCTCGATAATGGATATAATATTTAGAAATTATTGCACCCTAATTATAAATTGAATAATTATATATATATATATATATATATATATATATATATATATATATATATATATATATAATTTGCTTCCAAGTGGCGAGGTGTTTATAAATAATGAAAGTAAGTTCCGGGAAAAGGCGTAACTGAAGGGGAAACCATCGGATTGGGGTCACGTATATCTGAGTGCTCAAAACGGCATTAATTAACTAATTAACTGTACGTTGTCACATATATATATATATATATATATATATATATATATATATATATATATGTAATATTATGTTGTCACTACTATAAATATAATTTATATCACAGATAATTACATCTTAAAGAAGTTATAATCAAACTTCTGAGCTATTGAAATAATGTTTGCATATTCCAGTCAGTCTTTAATCCAGTTTCAAATCTTAATAACTTGTAAATAAGGCTGAAAAACGCGTTTAATTTTTTTTAATACAAAGGCAATTAGAAATTAAATGTCGATCATGTGCGATTGACTCACTAAATCAAATTGGCTTCAAATGAATTTTGTAGACTGTTCTGGAGTCATTTGAAACTCAATCGTGACCAGTCCTAACGGAATTGATTGAAGAGTGTAATCAATCCCCAATCGGTCCCCCTATATCCCGCCTACGCTCTTATCATCCGAACCGATAAGCCCAGACCAGCGAAATTTAATGAACTGCTCCTTAATCCCGGACCTACCGCCATTTCATCTGCAAATTTGCACCACTCGTAAATTGGGGGGCGACCTTCTATCTCCACTTCCGGATAGTCCATTCAAATTTGCTGTTTTGGAGAGGCAAAACTTAATAAATACAATGTAACAACTGACTAGTAAATAAGAATGAATAAAGAAAATCTGAGAAGGAAGGGGCCACATTATTTAAACATACAGTAGCGTTCTCCTTCATTATCCTCCATTAGTGCTGCTTTAATATCAATGCCACAAAACATAGAGGGAAATGGGGTCGAAAGATTAAAATGTTTTCATGTATTAATTTTGAATACAGAGTATATAAAATATCGGATGGAAAGATATATTTAAATAATAGCGCAATAATGCGAAATAATGATAGAATTGTTCTTTCTTATTCCGAGGGGTCAGTCGCAATAGACTCGTCGGTTAACAGAAAGGTTAACTCGAGTATTGAAGGAAGGCAGGAGAGGGGTGCATTATTTATGGACTATTAGCTGCGCCATTGAAGCGGAGCCGAAGAATTGCTCCCACCCCACTTCTTCGTAGCAGTCCACTTTTCTAGGTTTTCTTTTCCGCCCTACGTTTCGGCATGCGGCTGTCGTGTGTTCTGCGGAGCTTCTTCTTCCTCTTCTTCTTCTCAATAGGGGGCGGTATTTCGAGCCGCCTCGGCTGTTTTGAATGCCTTCTTGGTCTGTCCCGCTTCTGTTTCTCCCGGTTTCCTTTTTTTCCCACAGCGCGTGGCCTCCGTAGAATGCCTGGACGGTGAAAAAGGCGGAACGAGAGTAACACAACTAGTCGAGAGGCCGGCACGCTCTGGGCATATTTTAAAACACCTGCTGTAGCGCCCGGTGGAACCCCCGACCCTGTTTTGGTTCTCGCGCGTGCTCTCAGTTAACACGTCTCTGAGAAAGGATGCCGCCCCTTAACGTGTCGGCATAATTATTCAAACTATCCTGCTAGAATTTCTAAGTTTTCAACAACGATTTCATCACTACAGCCTTCATCTCTGTCTCCTCGAGCATTGTCTTCAGTGACTAGGCCCCAATTAATTAATCATTCCCCGTGGACAGTAACATTGCAGTGACAATGCCGACAGGCTAAATTCCTGGCTATAATTGAGAAACAGTGATGCTGCCCCGAATCCGCGAAACAATTATTTTGTTTAATTTATGCGACTTAGATTATAAGTGCAACTGTGTGTATAGTGTTATAAAAATGTTACTAAATTACTTATGGACGAACATTATGTATGTGCATAAATTACCGGATTACTAATTACTTCAAATTTTATTGATCCCTTTAAATAACAATTTTACTATTGGAATCATAAATGGCTCTTGGGTTCTGGGTGATTATGGTCATTCCAAGTAAAGCGTTTAACTGGAACTATCAGATAAAGACGAACTTGATTGTGAATTAATGGTTCCCAACCGTTAATGATAAGTACTTTGCCAATTACAAAATCTATGCTTTCCTTGTTAGGTAATTGTGGAGCGATCGTTATTTTGTACATTAGTGCTAACAGTTGGCCCTCAAGTGATATATTATTCCGGACCTTAATTCTATGAAATCACACCGTTTTGTCGTAGAATGAATTTCTCACGTTTTTCGTGTTTAAAATAAATGACAATTGGGGGTCTACAATTGGAATTTTCTGAAAATGTATTCATAAGGAAAACGTTGTGTTTATGCAGCGATAATACGCTGGCACTTCTATCTCTGTTACAAAACGTACGGTGCAAAATGGAAAAATAATATTATTTTAAAACCGTTCCACCGTCTTATTAGTCTTCGTTTAATACTCCAGTGTTTAGTTATAATGAAACTGTATCGTAAGAGAGTTCTGTGGTGTTCGCAGCAACATTAATTTGAAACTTTGTGTCAGTTATCAATCCTTTGTCATGATTATTTTTACAACCAGTGATCGATTCACAAATGTGAAATTTTCTCGTGAAACATACTGCTATAATTATTCTATAATAATATTCTATAATAATTATTCTACAGTATTTACGCAACATTCGGACAGGAGAAGCAAACAAAGTGAAAGTCGTAGCAGGGGACCATTACTTGAGTGTCAGTCCCCCGCAGATTGATAGTAGGCCCGCTCCGAGTGACATTTCATTTGCGGGGGTGAAAAATGGCATTGCACTTAATTAGGAATTGTCGGACGACGGTGCACTATAGCGCAAGTGACTTGAATCGGGCGATGTGTTTATCTCGTCAGTCGGCCGTCGTCACCGTGTCATATTTCCCGGTAATTCGGCTGCCGATATGTTCTCATCTTCCGGTGAACCCTTCTGGGAAGCTTCCGTCTCTGGTGTTGGAGTAGAATGTCGGTTTGAACTCGGCTTCCTCGAACCCTCAACGCTGCTCGGCTATCACTAGACAGCTGTCTATCGTACAAGTGGCACGCTTCCGTCAGCAGTGAGAACCTTTCAATACTGCTCCTGGCCGTGATACGAAGTCTCTGTCATGTATCACTTGTTTTTCTTTATATCTCTGAAGCCACTTGGGTCCGTTGGTAGATCGGTTTCGGCAGAGTCGCCAGAGTCAGTACTTAAATACAGGCGTTAATACAAAAGAAAATGAGAATATATACTAGAGTGTAATAAAAAAATTCTGTTTCTATTTTTTAATGCAGTCCAGCGAAGTGAACAGGGAAACGATAAAACTGCCATAACTTGTACAATGTAATATTAGATAAACTACCGTTACACATGAAAGAGGCTGAAATACCTGATTTATTTCATATACATATTCATGGAGCGTAATTATCTGAGGTGACAACAAATCTGGACTACATTTCGAGATAATTTATCGACGAAATATTGGTTGTTTATATTGTGCCGAAGACATGAGAGATTTAATGCCGCCGTGTCACGAAAGGTCTATACATCTAAAACAGCGGTCTCTGTGGAGGCTGTACTGAAAATTTCGAATGTTGAACCCGTTCTTGCTTTTCTTGTAAATCAATTACAACTGAAATCTTTTTTATCTGAGTTGAATGAAGAACCGTTACTATTTTCATTTTTAAAAACATTCCAGACAACCTACAGTTAAACAAAGTGCATTGTTAACGAATGGAAGAACTTATTGTACCTTGAACTCAAAGCAAGTATACCAAAACCTAATTTATGCATAGCGATGGTCCGCGTTCGTAACTGGTTCGTTTTTCATTATTGAAGACGACCCCTTCCTGGCAATCCTAGAATTGTACAGCGTTTATGGCGTGCGACCGAAATTTGCATATAAAAACCCGGAAACGGGTCGGATCCTCCGGTCGCTTCTGGTTGGCCCCCAAGAAAACAATAGGAGCTACACAGACAAGGCATTGTTCAACAACGTCGAATGGATGCGGCTAATGTCTAGAATAGAGCGTTCTCCGCCCTGTAGAGGATTCGGGGTTTTTTCCATCGGGCGCATGGAAAATGTCTCTGTTCAGCTGAAGAATGAAGTATAAAATGACTCCCTGAGCCACGTTTTTCTTTGACGGGAGATTCATTGTTATTCTCGCCGATTTTTCTTTTGTTTTTTTTGTTTGACTCAGTTATTAATTCTGTCCCGATTTCAAAGCACAGCCTTTATTCTTCCCTCCGAGTGATTTGTTTCCTTTCTCGTATTCGCTTGGTATATTCTAACGTGTCGACTCCGAATTAGTCAGTTTTAATTCGTTCAATAGCGCTACTTCGAAATTCAGCTCAGTAAAACAAGGAAGCTGTCCCTTTCTTCCAGTTATAAACATTGTTGAGCTTGGGTTTGTTCGCTGTTTAAAGTCAAACCTGACCTTTAGTGCCCGTCCGGAGATGAAAGTCAGACTTGCATACGGAATTTATTTATTGGGGTCAACGTATCCTATTCTCCTTCAACGAGAATGCTTCAGATGTTTTCGAAACTAAAGTGCCTATTGCTTGTTGTGGACATGTGGACAATATAATTAAATATAAATGTTTCAAATACGTCATGTAGATACCTGCTTATACCTTTACAATATTATTTTAATAATATTTTGATAACTGTACAATTATAAATGGTTTTTCATCTCTAACTTTGGGCCCTTCGTTTTTTTCAATACTGGTTTAATTCAAACGTTTCTATCATAGGATTAAAAGCTAAAAATAAAACAAAATACCGTTACTCCTGGGATCGATCTGCTTTTATTAGTTGGGGTGGAAAAAAGTTAGGGCTGTGCGATGGGACTTTGTCATCATCTGTCAAAATCAGGACGAATCTTCTCCGTAGTTTTTTCCGCTCCCTCGTCATATTCATTTAAAGCCCGACCATTGCGTCCCGGTACTTTTTATATTTCCCCGGACTTTTAAATGAATTGATAGCGGCATTTAATCCTCACAGTTTGTACGGATCATTCCAATGATCTAATAAAATACAAGCCAATTCTAAATTTATACAGTCTTAATGTGGAGTGATTTTGAAAAGCGCATGTACCTGTCATTATAGAACCAGATATGATAAGTGGTTTGTATCAATAAATATGTCAGCGTGCATTTAGAGAAATTTATCGGAAGGGACAAATTACTTCGGAGTACTTGTTTGGTGATCTGCCAGGATTTGTAATCATATTCTACTATATGCAAATATCCTAAATTCAAATTCCTTTTTGCCTAGCCTTCTTGACAGACATGTTTTTCGTACTAAATTTATGTTCATTTAAACTGTCGAGTTCTTGATATGGCTAACTGTTTTGTTGGCATTGACAATCCACTATTGTTGCTAAGATTCGCCAGATAAATGACTATTGGTTAGACTCGAGATTGAAAAAGTTTTGAGTCCGGACGAAACATGGAACTTGCGATGAAGAGTTGGTAATTATGATGCCCCAGCGAATTATTGCTTAAAGGGAAACTTTTGCTGTTTATTCACTCCGGTGGAACTAATAAACTTATAAATGTATACGGTGCTGAGTTATGAAACACATTGTAAACCTCAGGTATATAGTTTGAAATGTAATTTTAGACAACGGGTAAGCTTCGAGAGTTAGCGACATCATTGACGGTGTTACTGCGCCCTCTCTCAAAGTCAGTCTCAGTCTTCCACCATTAGCAATATTAATATGCTGCTTTTACGTTTCCACGTATGAGCATTATATTTCAACCGAAAATATTAATTCTGAGGATTATTGCCCCTTTCTAATATTTCATCCTATAGTATCTGCAGTTGGCGAAAAGCCGAAACCGGTCTGCTATCGGGTCGAGTATGCCAGCCTGGTCTGTCCATCACTCGGATACGGATCACAAAATTTATGCTGATTATTACCTGTCGTGTCGGAGCCCTTTACTTCTGATATTGGTTGTATTTTGACCGCTATCTCGCCAATAAAAAAAAGGATAAGTGGATGTCGACTGATATTTATAGCATGAACGAGAAGTAGGATAAATATGGTGCGGATAAATCTAGAGAAACTTCTACTTCTTCTTTCTCTAACCCCTTTAAAACCCCCGGGGTATAAAGTCAGCCCGAAGCAACTTCTCTAACTATTCCCTCCGTCCCTCTCTATCTTCCCAGTTGCACTGTCTTCGTATAACCTATTTCGTCCGTGGTTGTCCACAGTTTTTTTTTTACATAGAGGACTTATCTCAACATTACTTCTCATTCCATTTTCTCTTATCAGTGGATTTCTTCTACCCTCTGACTCGTTTCATCTCGCGAGAGCTTCTCAGTTGTCTCTAGTCTACTTTGGTCTTAAGCGAGACCGGTTTCGGTCATCGTTGGTAATATGGCGTAGAGCTTTATACTATCGCCTTAAGAATCAGGTACCTTTTCATAAGATATCAACTGTGCCATTTACAGAACGCTTTTATTATACCCATCTAGGAATTTTCAACTATTCGAACTAGGATCAAAACGAAGACGGAAGAGTACTCGATCACGGTCCGTTTATTTTCCGCAAACACACAGCTGCATTTTTTCATTTGACTCCCTTTGGTGTGACCTAATTGTAGACCAGCGAACGAATATAAGACGGTCGCTTCGATGGTAAAAATTTGCCTGGATTTAATAGCTGAACGCTAGGGATGGCTCTTCTGGAACTAGGACGCGGACACTCCTTTATTGGGGGGTATAAAAACAGCAGGGCGAACAGAAGAGAATTATGAGCGCTCATCAATTAGGTGTTAGGAGGAACAAAAGAAACCCAGGAAACCAGAGGTTTGGCCACCTTCCAAAGTAAATTGTTTGTCGCCTCCTGCTCCAGTTTCAATCGAACTCCGGCCATTAGAGTTTACCTTGCTCTTTTAATATCTAACAACTTGTGCATTCGAAGTCTTCTTTTCTTTATTTAATTCGTTTAGGCTTTAAAGCCTAAAATACTTTGAACCAATTCTGATGACGATTTTCCGTACTTTATATTTCTAAATACAGATAATTTTTGCTATATAAATAATTTGCTTAAGCTACCCTGACGGGGAAGTATTTTACCACAATCGAACACATCATATTGATAGGTAATATTAAATATCTTTCAGCAATCCAACAGGTATAAGATGGTTACTGTTTGTATAAATGACTCATACAGGACGCCTCAATGGGCTGAAGAAACAAACATAAATCGAACGTCAGATGTGAGGATTGAACCGGCGGTATTACGAAACGCGCGGCCCATCAAATTATAATCTTATAGGCTGGGAATATGGGAAAAAGAAATAAATATTCCCCGGGAAGTTGAATCCGTCGGGTCAAAGGATCAAAAACCGCGGAGACAGAGACCCCTCTTATAAGACGCGAAACCTTGAAATACCGCCGCAACGGTAGAGCACGACCTCGACTCTTGCTCGCGTCGATGACCGATATCTTCAAGGGCCTTTTTTAAAAGAACATTCGGCCGATTATTTAGCTATCGCCGATGACTTTAGCGGGTCATCAATTGTTGCATCTAATAGGACAATCGATACATTGAATAGAATAAAGATTGTAACCAAATGTCAGCTTCTTATGCTCATCCAATTCTTCAGGGATAAAAACGAATCGTTGCATTCCTATGGAATTTCAAAGTTGTTATTATATCTGTTTGGTTCAAGGGTTCTGTTAGTGCACCTACACACATTTTATAATATCGGATATATTGAAATGGGAAAAAATGTATCTATAAACATAGGCGGGCGAGTTCTTATCAATTCTAAGACTTTAAAAAATTTCATAACACAGAAGTCGTTATTCGTTTTACTCTGCCGCGTGTGTGGGGCGTGTCGCAAGTCATTCTTATCGAAAGCGTTGTTAATACCTGCGATAATTACGTGTAGATAGAAGCATCATTTTAGTACTAACATAGCGTGAATATTTGATTGCACAAAGGAATTGTTATTATAGTGTTCATTATACAGATACACCTATGATATACGTATTTACTTTTATCGATATTACGAAACACATATTATGAAAGGGATGATAATTATTTAATTATTAAGAATTAATTATTGTAAAGACATTATCTTCGTCACCCTTTCAATCGGTATATGGTGTCGGTTTTACTTTACAACGAAAATTGAACGAAAAATACGTGAATTTTTGAAGTGAATTGATATTAATCACTTTATATAGATGCGTGCGATATTGTCTTCAGCTTTTAAGCAATAGTAGTATAGGCTAACGTCCGACTTTAGTTTGTATAGGCTAGTGATGACTAGAGTGAGGAATTGATACTTTAAAACAAATACGCGCTGTTTCGAAATATCGCTTCCTGATTGATACCCAATCCCTTATTACTACGGTTCCAATCTATTATGCAAGCAGTTTGTGTGTGGACTCTGGAATATAATTACCTCCTAGAACCAGTTAGAATGAATTGCAGCTGGCACCAGATTCCATCGTGATTGATCCTAACCGACCGAGAAATTTAAAGTGGCGTATATAATTAATTATACTGGATTTATTACATTATTTTCCGCCCATGAAACAAATTTTATTCATTTCTCAGTATATTTTTCTTTTTATATACCCTCTTGGAAAATGAATGTATGTGTGTGTTATATTTCCTAATCCTCTAGAAAAAAAACCGTATAGAGTAACCATATATAGAATAATGTTAGTGTGAACATTGTTGGCCGAGAGTCTAATATTGGGACGTGTCCAGCACGGGAGCCGAGCGTACACGAGGGCTCAGATTGTCCCCCATTTCCGGTAAAGTCCCCCTTTCGTCCCATTAAGCTGCATCGGCGTCCCACCCACCCCTCCACCCGCGAACCATCCCTCTCAGCGCCCCTACATTAATTTCCAACTCGGAATCGGACCAGTTTACACGTGCCCACTGCCACTATGTCATCGCGTTTTCCGCGGCGTTCATTCAGGACTTATGGTGAAATCGAACTAGCCATCCCCCCACACCCTCCCGGCATTTAGTACACCCTTCCAATTCGCGATCTAACTAATTAAATTTGCGTTGTACTAAACTGACAACAGGTATATAGCAACACAAACTCCAGCGCCACCAATCAACCAAACCAAACTGCAATCACCAATCATGAGTGCTAACAGCCATAGTGACTAGTTTCGCTTATATATATATATATATATATATATATATATATATATATATATATATATATATACCCTAACACATACACGCCGAGCTGGAATCGAACCACTGTCCGAGGTTTAGCCTCCTCGAGGTTATCCCTTGTAGGCGTTCCAATATGGCAACCACTGACTCTCCAAGCCTCTGAATCGGCCTAAGGATTAATTGATCGGAATCAATTATCGTGGAATTAATAATACACGTCGCGTGTCCATGTGGATTGGTTCGGTTGTCAGCCGTGGCCTCGGCTGTAGCGGCTTGATTATACTCGGGTGTCCCATCTAGTTACGTATAATTTGGTATACACGTGGAAAGGTCCGTAAGATATAGGCATGGAGGGTGCCCGTGCACGAAATGTTGTTAAAGCTACATCCGATATTATTGGCCAAAGTACAAGTATAAGTATAATCTACAATAGTTTTTACAGCTTCCTGAAAATATTTATTAAAATCCAATTATTTCATCGTAAGTTTATACTGTATTATACTTATCTCTAATAACAATATCTGTATTTATCTTGCTTGATACGAACTTCCCGAATTTTACTACTGTAGTATTAAATCTTTGAATTAATTCGACGTGCTCGACGTAACGCGTGCTGGCTTAAAGACATTTTTGATTACGGCCGACAAGATGAGATGGGGAAAGACGAGATTTATTATCGGTACTTATTCCCTTCGTGAATTATCCTCCATCCATTCAGTCAGATGGTATTTCCGCAATATAAATGCGAATGACTGCATGTAAGCAGCAAATCGATTTCTGTGTTTATTGCCAATATCGAAAGTCTATTCCGTGTTGTCGCAACAACCACCCCGACAGTTCACTTTCACTGGGAAAGCTCGTTATTCATTTTAATTACAGAATTTAAAGCTCGACGAAACTAACTCCGCCCCATTGTCGTCCCCGGCCAATTTTATTGGCTTGAAAAATTGCACTCGCGTAATAGCCGCCTGCAAATTGGTATTGCAATAGACACGCTCACACCATGTGCGGGCTAAATACGGCAAGCGTTCCATTTTTAATATTCCGTTAAAGTGGAACTTTTGACATAGTGGCGACTTATTGCATATTTCCCATTACAGCTGAATTAATTGGAGTAACAAATGGTTATTGAAAGAATGATGTATCTTACTTAGAGCTGAATGAACGGTTACTTTTCTTCTTCCGTTTGCATGTATAAAATAAATGACTAATAAACAGTAAACTTAAGCAACATAATAAACATAAATAAATTTCATTACCACACAGTTTCCAACATGGGTTGACATTTGAATATTTGCTACATTCAATGAATCGGTAAATAAAGCTATTATTTGGGAATTATAAAATTTCATGGGCTTCCTCTTTGTTGTTAACAATAGTTTTATATATAGTAAGAATATTGTTTTGTGAAAAGACGCTAACTGGATTTGTTTTGTGTTACAGGTATGTTGATGAGCTACCTTAATCACGATAATACGGATACCCCTACAGCCGCAGGTAAAAATGGAATTTAATCGTCCCTATTTTATGATTAAGATTAATAGTACAGTTTTACTGAGGGTATTCTTTTCATGCCAGAAAGTGGCATATAAAATACATTATAATAGCTGCAATTAAATGTGGGCCTTCGAAAAACCTATTACTTTCATTAAACCACATATAAAATTTGTTTTGGGCTATCTACGCAAATATTTTATTCTGTAGAAATCCTCTTGAGTTTCCTTGAAATATCCTCATATTGGATATTTAACTCATCCTATTTTTTAGGTTACCGGTTTTATAGTAGGCGGTAACAAAAGGTAATAATTCAGTTTTTTTAATAAATATTTCAAATTCCTTCGGCGTTTAATTTTTCAAATATATTTTTCTAATTCCTGGTTCAATTTTCAATGTCCCTCCGTTCGGGATACTCGCCCTTTTAATGCCGTCAGGGGTAGGAAATAATCCGTTTACCTTTCGCTCAAAATTTTCATCAGTTTTATCCAGCCGTGCCGAAAAGCCGCCGCTCGGAATTCCGGAGCCGGAAACGGATATTATCATAAGACGTTTATGTATGCGGGACGCAAAAATTCGGCCCAGTCAAAATTTTAATCTGGGACTGGAGCGGGAATAGACCCAGTCTCCCGGGTCTAGCAGAGAGGTTAGGATAAGTAAGAGACCCGAAACTCCTAGAGTGGTTCATTCACAGCGATAAGACCTCCCCCCCTCCCCGCTAAGTGCCCTCCAACGGTATGCAAGGGAACTAACACGCCGGGGTATACCGTGCCCGGTTTATTAAGGACTAGCTGCGCTTAGCAGTTTTTTTTTACCACTACAAACACTATCCTCAGCATAGCGCGTACGTGTATGTACATACTACGCATTTAATATCATTTGTTAACCTAGTTGTAGCTCGAAAAAAGTGTTTGAATCTCCGCAACGTTTGAAACCAAGTGCCAACTGGGTCCAGAAGATATTTTTTCGCCCCCATGTAAATAGAATTTTATTTCTAATAATTATTAACTAATAGTGTCGGCCACTGTCGGTGCTTTGTTGGTGTCCTACAGAATAAAAGACCCTTCTTATTCATACCGTTAATAATTACGGAGTATTTAAAAAGATTAATTAGTAGAAAACCCTTATGGAAATTACGTTAATGATTAACGTTACCGGAAATTTTTAATGGTTTATTTCAATATGTGAAGGTATAATTTGCAGACGCATGACCAACACGATTTTACGCGTCCCAATTAGCTGTCGTCTTACAATGCGGGTTGGCTTAGGTGATTCACCTCTCAGTCGTTACGCATCGCTCATCGGTATATTACTATCAGGCTACCTCTTGAGGACAGAAACCGAGTACGTGATATTCGTACGGGCACTGTGGTTTTAGGAAGGAAGTTTAAAACTGTGAAATATTATTTTTGAAATTGCCTCACTGTATAGAGAGAGTAGGGACGAGAACAATGGCCCGAAATCGCAGTCAGCGTCACTTTTTTCGGCGAGAACACTTTTCCCCCTTTTCTCCTGTCGGCGGGAAATGTCCGAGCCCGTCTTAAATTCGGATTTTCGCGAAAGGGAAAATACGGCGTCTCTCTCGGATTGAGCTCGGTTGAATTGGATCAGTGGGTATTTCCTCGGGCCGGGGCCTCTAAACGAATCTCACCTGACGCCAACCCCGGCCCTATTCATGTCTACTCCGGATAAACCGGAATTTTATTTATTTTCCGACGGGAGATGCTCCCGTATAAACTTGTTTACCCTCGCCCCGCCGCTCGATTGGTAAATTCATTCCCTATTCAATCGAGTGTCCCTAACCCGGGTTTTTCTTCACACGGCGAATAAACAGTATTGGCAATAATATAGTGTACTTTTAAATTGATTCCCGTATTCGCCCTTTTGAGAGGGCACGCTTTTGAAGGGCACTTCCCCCCGTTCTTAGTAGAGTCGTTATATTATGGTAATATCATGTTATTAATTATCAGTGATTGATAACAATCTTAGAAATAGAAATAATCCGACTGATAATAAAATTAACAAACTGACCACCAAAAAGAAAGGCTAGCTAATGACGAACAAGCAAAATAGGTGGCCAGGATTTAAAATTTATAAGTAGTTAAAAATTGTACTTCACCTATATTTCGTATTTGTATATTACATTTGGAACAAATTTATATTTATAATTTTATGGTCCAACTGTGTTTGGATCAACATATTTGTTGATTTGGATTACTCTCTAGAATATTATTTTATAGCCTACCGCTTTGTTTGTTACGGTTAATAGATTATCGCAATACTGAACAACATATTCTGATTATCGTACGGGTCCTAAACTTGTTGTAAAGTTGTCACCGAACGTTTAATTCTACGAATTTCGGAGTTATTCGGTGCTTATTGAATTGTTACAGCGGGAGGCTCAATTTCCACGTAATTTATCGACAATTGATCCGCCGGTCCATCATCGTTGGTCCGCCGGAGGTATCGCGCGCTCCAATTGCGTTCAAACGGTGGAAATTGATGATTATTGAATTATTGGGGCCGTCGAATATTATGGGGCCCGTGGAAACGGGTCATTTAGCCGGCCCGACCGAGCCAATTAACAATTGCAGGCCGAATTACTGGTGCACGCCCAAAGTGTTGTTCATTAGCATCCTAGATTATTGCGTCCTCCATTGGCAACGCCGGATGGGCTCAGTATCGGCTTTGGTGTTTCAAAATGTGACAATCCGTAGCTTTAATCTGCGTTTAATGTTCGAAGCAAACATTACAGGGAAATGTATAATACAAATATTTGTTAACATTTGCCCAGTTATTGGATTTCTAATTTCAGTTGTATATTCCCTGCTACATCAAAGCGATTGTTTATACGATTTTCTTTAAGGCTAATTGGATAGTTTCATCGCTAACTCCATGAGTCAGTGCATGTGGGGTGACATAACCACGATTTGTTTTCCTTAACTAAATTCCCTCATCATGACTTCGAGGAGAAGTTCTTAGTTGTAGGAGAAACCTCGCATAGGGAAAACCTTAATGCACTTCTCCGGACATAGTGGGAGAAAGTCCAAGAAAGATTGCGGGCAGCCAAAATAAGTCTATCAAGACCGAACCGTCGATTGTAAATTGAAGGTCGGGTTATTATAATTTTTGTTTGAAGTTTGTAGAATTTGTTTCCGCCATCTATTTGTTTTCACTGATCCTCATACGGGAGGTCTAGACGCCCACTCAGGAGGTAATGGGCCACGCCAGACATCCTGGTCAGAAGTCAAAAGTCAGCGCTTGAATAAACTAAATTGACCGGTGAACAGATTGGCGACCGCGCAATTGATTCTACTCCCACGCGCTCCTTTGCACAATTGCCGACCTCAACAAGCTGGCTTGCTTGAAAGTTACTGATGTGACCGTGCAAAACTCTCAGAGTCTGATTGTTGTTCCAGTGGAATGATGTTCCACATATACAGTCAACAAAGTTTTACAGTGTGATGTTCCGAACTGAAAAGTGTTTTGAATGCATTGAAAGAATTGTATAAGGATTAGAGCGAAGATGGCGGACAATACATAATTGGTGGTAAGTGAAATTTATGGACTGTAACGCTGTAATTGAAAAGAGTCTTCACAAGCAGAGTTCCAGGAAGCTATGGAATAAGAGTCTTAATGAGTGAATGTTAATCATTTTTTATATTTCAACTGAAAAAATCAGTATTGAAATTCATTCTGACATTTTTTTACTGTTACGAAGTAATTGCCAAGAGTGTTAGTGGAAGAGCGAAACACTCATATGGTTCATGTAGTATTTGTGATATCACACACGTAGTAACAGACTAAACCTTTCGAAAAACAGGATTCTTGAAGTGCTCTACACAGAATATTTTAGAAAACAATTATAGTTTCTCACAGGACAACAAATAAAGGTCCCTCAGTGATCTAGGACGCATACTAACGTGAGTTGAGAATTGAATTTGGAAATTGTAAATCGATACTTTTTCATTAGTTTCTGTGTCTATTTCGATATTATTTGTCGCCAATAGTTGTTACCGTTATTGTTGGGAACTGCCCGATAGTTGACCGGATCTGGGAAAATGTCCAGGGAAAAAGGAAGGAGTAGATGAGGTACGAAGAGAAGAAGTATTGTGAGCAGGAAATTTAGGGACTTTGCGGGAGACAGTGTTAGTGCCGGGGGAGCAGGGGCTCCACCTAAAATTTACAGCATCCCCTAAGTCCAACCCACCCCTCTCTCTCCCCCCGTTCGGCCCTTATTGTTTTTCATACCCGTCGTACTGTAAAACTCCGACTGTGTTCTCGTTTTGTCTTTACTCTTAAATCGTGAATAAATAAATCTTTAAATAAAGCCATGATGTTCAGATTATATTACAGACATTTTCGGATAGGATATAAAGGTGGGGAGGAATCCATTTTCCGATTGCGGCCGGGCAACGACTAAATCCTGACCAAATCCTGATGGAATTGGTCCGTTAAACTGGGGATTTCAGATCTGTGTTATGGTCTATTGTGTGTGTATGTGTGTCTCGTGCGGCACGTCAGCTGTCGTGTTGTTTGGCCCCGGCCTAATTGAAGTCCGTCCGACTGCATTAAATAAATGAGCCTCTCGTGTCAACCCAAATGCACTTGACTACCATATCTCTCGCCGGATAGTCCAGCATATGCATATACGCGGCTGTATATACGGCGACCGTACAATAAATTATGCTGCAACAAATGGATAATGTAGTGTCCCTGTAAAGTACCCGTGATGTATATGCTGACATATCCACACGCGCTTCCTGCGTTGTGTTCGAGTGTTTGCGGAGGGATGGATTAAAATAAATATACATTCTGATATTCGTCTAGATGAAATGATGAGTGAATTAATCCTAATGAAGCTACACCATATGCAACAAAAACAGTACATCTTCTATAAATTAAAATCCCGATAACATCTACCTACTGTTTTTCCATTAGAGGCCTGTGGTATTTTGCATTAACTATTGTCATGTTAATAAATAACATGTGATCTGTATTAATTAATTTAAAAAAAGAACAGCCGTGGCGATGGTGATCGTCCTAATTTTGCGAAACGCGCATTTGAGACCACGTTTGTCGCTGAATTGGAAAAGGTCGGTTTTGACTCCTGAGGCCTACTGTGTCCTGATCGATAAACAACCGGCCTGTGTACTTCATCTCCGCGGGAGTTTTATGACTTCGCCGAGTTTTACGACTTATCTAAGTAATTGTGCGTTCGGTATTTTGTTTACTTATTAAAGTGGGTTACAAACGGTGCGGTACTTTAATCAAGTTTACTTACGAGTACCTTAATCGATTAAGTTAAATTTTCAGTAAAGTGGGACCAATGAATTTATTATTGGCTGTTTATTACTGAATTTTAAATACTCTTTAACACTACTGCCATTGCATTCTTTACGCTGTTACCTCAACAATAACATCTTCTGTTCTGGATTCTCGCCATCGTCAGTAACGTTTCGTCAACACTCTACGCAAAGAATAGTTGCACTATTTTTTTTTTTGGGGGGGGGGGGGGGGGCTGAATCTTCTGTTAGTTTCATCACTGTTAACGATTCTGTTGTAATCGGCTAATTAAATTTGATCCGTGTGTAACTGGCAAGCGTTGGTTTGGCTTTGAAGGGCTAATTGATTATCGGGGGAGTGGACGCCTCGGCGCCCTCTCCAGTGTTAATGCAAATATGGCTGCTGATTTATTTTGAATCGCCGACTAATTATTAGTGAGCACGGGGTCCAGTCGTTGGATTGGCCAAAGGCGGTCTATGAAAACCGCTAATTGGCCCAACATTGTCGCAGTTATAACTATAATCAGCCTTTTAACTTAAGTTCCTTCATCAGTTGTTAATTGCAAATAGTATTCAATAATTAGGCAATATTTCTACAATGCATTGATTGAAAAATCCTCTCGCGGTCTCCTAAGAAGTATCATGTATTAATATTTTATTACATTGTAAGAACTACCAAGGTATAGGTTTATATTTTGTATGTATAGATATAACTTTGCTGTATCTTGAAATTAACCATTTAAGGTGTTGTATCAGATATTTCGAGTCAAAAATTGTTAAGTTTATATAACTGTTAAGCACATCGAAACGCACATAGGAGTTATTATAATGAAGTTACAATCGGATGAATGTTTCCACCTACGTTACTAGTTCGAACAGTTACGCTCGGTTATGTTGTTTGAATTGCGGGCTATGCAAAACTGGCCCCGAATTGACCACTGCTCTCGTTTTGAATCTCCCGGGTTTTGTAATGGGATTCGAACAGATTGAAATCGGTACCAATTTCATAGCCGGGGTACCGTCCGCGGGGAAACATAAAAAAAAACATTTATCGCGATTTCGGTTTGTTGCATTCCCCTTTAGCATTCATTTTGCATTGTTGTCGCGGGATGCATTGTGGGGGGCCTGATGCATTGTGGTCTGTTGTTTGGCATTTGTATTCGAGTAGTCGAGTGACCAAAATAATTACCGCGCGGCCGGCGTCACATCCGATAGAGGCTGGTTATAAAATGTCGAAAAGGCCCTTGATTGCTGTCAGATTCGCTTTGTTATCGAAACAATGAAAGTTGGCCGAAATTTGTTTATTCGTTTGTTGTTCAATCGTCAAAACATTTTTCTCCTCCAATGGAGGTTATTGTTTTAAATATAATTTGTGAGAAGCCAATTTGTGTTAATTACTGTTTTTATAATTAATGTCCGTGAGAGAGCGCGAAGTTTTCTAAAAATCCCTAAAAATGTATATAATGCGGTTTTGTCCGTTTTAGCCTAGGTCTGACGCAAAATTTCTCTATTACAAGTATGATATAAGAAATTTCCTGTAATCAATATTGTTAATATGTATTTCTTTTATATAATCGAAGGGACGTTCGATCGTGGTATAAAGATGGTTCGGTTCCACCATTCCGGACGATGTTTTTCGGGGGTGCTCCACACGTGGCGTTTTAAGCCGCTGGCGAAGGGTCGATGCCGTGTTTGTTCGGGCCGGTATACGCAGCACGGTATTGTATGTTGTAGGCGGGGTGCGTACGCCCCGTGTGTATGGTGCCGGCATAAAGCCAGTGACGAGGGTACGGGGGCCTGTTGCTCGCCAGATAGCGCTATCGCAGCACTTGCACGCGCACCATCCTGTCGGCATATACCGTAGGTATGCCAATATCCAACCACTCTTATACCAAAAGCCAAAAGCTAGGGCGATGTAAAACCATAAGTAAAAAAATCAACTGACGTTTATTAATAAATTAAATCACTAAATAATACCAAACTATGAGAATTTTGTCCGTAAACTGAAGAATCCCCCTAGACAACTGTTTTTGAATGTGGATTATGTTACCAAATTTAAAATTATAGTATTTAAATTTACTTTTTACTTCATTACCCTTCATATTGGTTTCTATGTTTACCCCGCCAAAGGTTATAACAGTTGTAAATTTCGTGTGTTTCTGTCTCCTCTCGCTGGTTTGGTCTTTTGCTAGCAAAAGACCGAACCAAGCGAGAGGAGACAGAAACACACGAAATCTACGGTATTCCAACCCTTCTCAGACCACAAAACAGGTATTCTAAACTAATTCTAACAGTTGCTTTCTTCAGAGAATTCAGCAACCATCAAATTGTTGATTCTTGCGCATTTTGTCTTTGTCGTCGTGATTTTGTGTCGCTGAACCATAAATTCCACTGCTTACTGGTTCACTATTGCTTTGTTGTTTCTCAAAACTTTTTTACAGTTACGTGAGCACTAAGGTTGAAATTAAATTTTCTTTTTAATTTGGCTAGCGTTAATGTTAGTCACAAATGGTATAACGGTATAAGAATTAAAAACGAAACTCAGAATAAATATATGATATACGCCTAATCTCTTATGATTGCAGACCTGGTGGGAAGTTCGGTCCTTCCCTTTGCATTTGTAACTATGTAACCGCACATGCCCAGGAGACAAATTTAAATTGACCGCCGTCCAAAAATGTTAATAGAGTTTAACTTTTAGTTACTATCTATATTCTACGGTACACCAGGGCCATATTTACGCTCGCCGCAGTCCGAGCCGGCGAATAATTCCACATCCCTTGTCCGTTTATTTCTAGTCATTTCCATAACTCTGCCAACGTTTTTAGAGTATCCTTGCTATTCTCCCGAATTTTAAATACAATTAAGATTACCGAACAAATTATTAGGGTTTATTTAGTGTAAAAAAGTTTTGTCGTTGGAAACCTCAAATCTGAAGTACGCCATGGGGGAAAAAGCTCTCCGTTATCCACTCCCTCTGGAGGTATTGGATCGTTGAAAAAAACCCATCCTGCGAATTTTTTGAGGCTGTACAGTCTCATTCCATTACTCTTGAGGTCCTCATAATTCCTTTAATTTACCTAATCTGGAATTGACGAATACACTACAATGCCAAACGTTCCAATATATTGTAATTCAGTCAGAAATACGAGTTCAATAAACGATGTGAAAGGCGGAACGTTATAAATTTTGGTCTCGTTTTAATTTAATCGGCTAATCGTTTGCGGGGGCCTATGACCGCAAAGGGATGGCTGTGTAAATTCATAACCCCCCAGGACTATTATTGTCTGGGCTCAGCCTCTTCCTTCCCTCCGCCCCCTTCCTTCCCTCCCTTCTTACCTTGCGGGCCTAATAACGTCGTCCTGAAAGGCGCTTTGTAGCAAACCGTCGCCCCCTCCCCCCCCGCCTGGCACTAATTACCGATAGGATTAATTAACGGTGCCGCCACCCTGTAGGAGGCAGGCGGAGGGAACCGAGAGATAGGCCCCTAACACCGGTGTCGCCATTAATCAATCGCCGACTGTCCATCCCACGGGATGCCACCCCTTTAGGATCCCAGATGCGACCCCCTCTCTGTTAACCCTTTGAAACGTCGTTTTTCTCAGCCGCCTATCCACAACATTACATTTATTAGAACGCATTTCCTATTTTTAGTCTGGTTTGTTTGTAACATTCACGATCAATCCAATTTTGATACTCCAAACTACAGTCGGAGTATTGCTACAATATAAAAATAGAAGGACCTGTAATATCCTACTACATTTACAGAAAATAAAAGATAGCATAAAATTCTGTAGGGACCAAGGAATCTCTTCAAGTTCTCCATCCTCATACAACACCTACTCTGGACTTTCTGCATAATCAAAACGCTTTTATTTTCGAAATCTGTCTGAAAATTTGAATTCCAGCAACATATAATTACCGCCAATTATAAATAATAAACGAAATTGTGCGTCCGCACACTTTTTTGCCCAAAAATACATCGTTACCGCCTGGTCTTTGACATACGAGTCATTTTCGCTGTAATTTCCTGATCGCCTCCGGCTTGTTATTCTTTTATAATTTCCCAGTAAATTGCTAAAATGATTTTGTTCTTTCACGTTGGCGCATATTTTTTTCCGCTTATTTATTCAGACAAACAAATAGACAGTAATTAAAAGCCTGTGTTTGTTCAGAACAACAACCTTGAAATGTCCCGATGTATGGTGTCGAAAGGACCGCGACCATTCAGTTTCGTCTTTTATGTGAACTCGGCGAGGTACGCGTTTGAAAAAATTAATTTTTTCCCCCTCTCCGTTAACTTTCCTATTTAAACTTTCCGTCATCATTCCACGTGAGTGACAATGACGTCGCGTTAACGTACAAGTACCTTGAATTTTTATTTAAGGTCAATTCAAGACCTGTATTTGTACAAACCTACTGCAATTCAATGGCTCTACTCATCGCAAGACTGATAGTACCGCTCTGTTTTTATGGCCGACGTCTTTTTTAGCCGCCGAGAACAAGATATATCGACTTCTTTTCCCCTCGCTGGAATTTAATTTGCGTCTGCGGACGCTTAAACGGATCGGAAAACATTTGTCCGGCGGTCCTTCTCCGGTTTAATCGGCCCCTCGGCCCGATCGATATCTGCGGTCTTTTAGTTTTTAGGCCGGCAAATGGCCTGTCTCACGCTAAATAACAATCGGAGCGTTGTCGGAGCCCACACCACACCAACGCCATTAGCGGGCCAGCAATTGGTGGCAGCGGACCAACATGAGAATGCCCGTCTGGCTCCAATAGACCGCCTACCCCATTGTGTTGCCGGCGTAGGCACTTTTCCCAGTTTTTCCACCTGCCACGCTACGGACATTAATAACCGGGCGCGATCGGGGAAAATTGGAGTTAGCGCTCATATTGAACGCGACGAAGGATATGTCCCATTTTATCGAGTTAATTTAGACGTAATTTTGAATGCGTGCATTCACGCGTAATACGAGCATTCACTACGGTGGTTTCCGAACGCAGGAAAAATCCCTGAATAACAGGGGGCCCATCCCGGCTAACCGAGATTCTTCCCACAGTATTATGCAATCCTACCCCGAAGTTAGTTTGGGATAATTCAAGTTCTGATCGCAGAAAGCTTCGCTCATTCGTGAAGAATTTGTTTGAAACTACGGTCGCATTTCTAACTGGAATTTTCCACTGTAATTCCAGTTATAAGTAATTGGAGGATTTTAGGGTGTAGTTAATAGATTGGTACAAGAATTTGATCTGAAGAAGAGTATGTAATGCTCAGAACCTGGATATCGGATGCCCTATTAGTAACTCATTTACCCGCGTTAAATAAACCTTTGATCTTTTTTTGTGATAACAACATAACTTTTTCTTCTTTAAACACTTGAGTCTAAATACGTGCTTAGACCGGCCGGCCTAAGAGACGGCAACATGACACGCTTCACTCATCGAGTAAAAGGAATCTATACGTCTAAATGGTACTTGACTCACCTGCCGTTCACCGTAACGGTACCCATAATAGGCGTTATGGCCGGCCCGCTGTCGTCCCTCTTTATCTTCCGGATTGGCCGGCCTGTAAGCGGATAAGGGGGAAACGGGGACCCGGCAGAAGAAGCTGCCATTTACAGCTTGACGCCCTCGTAAATAAACCTTCAACGCTTTTCCTCAGTGCTCTTTTTAATGCCCTGGATTGTCCTTCGAATTATCTGTTGGCTAATCAAATATACTAGGGTCTGGCTCTTATCACTATTGGAGTTGTTTTTCTGTTTCAATATTCCTAATTTATAGTATTGTGTTTGGGACATGGGATATACTTGTAGAAATCTTCCTACCAGTCCGTACAAGTTGACCAGTTCCTTTTTTCACTTTTTTCAAATTAAATGCCAAATTAGCAAAGCTACTCCTAACAGAAAGAAAACGAAATAATACTCGTTATTATTGAAAGGGCTGTCTCGCCCCATTTCATCTCCATTTTAGCTTTACAGCAGGCGGTAGAACTGGCGAATAGGGTTAATATTGCGATACTTGTTAGTTCCGGATTCGCATTGCTCAATGAAGGAATCGTGACGGCGCAAAAAACAATTGTCAGTACCCCGAGTCGGCTTGTGTGTAGATAACTACGACGTGACAATCGGCTTTTAGAGATTGAACGCAACAGCGCTCTCGTTAGCCGCTACCCGATACTGAACAGATTTATAAGGCCTCAGCTCCCGACACAAGTGGCGAACGGACCACATTTAATGATGTCAGGTCAGGGATTTGGGCAATTTGTACGTGAAACTAACAGATATCGTAGACCGAATTACTGTTGGACATTAGTGAGAAACTATTAGACAGGCATTGTCTAACTTCCTGCTGGCATTGTCTTGGCAATTTACCTTCACCGAAACACTACTGGCCAAACAATATTCACCGCAACAAGAATAATGCGTAATGTGTTGATTGATTAACCTGCGAACACTATAGCGTAATTGTTCTAGTCAGTTAGTTGCTGGGTCGGATTGCGGGCTCCCGATTCAACTTTTCACCGAATTAATGTCTGTGTCTCGTTTGCAACTTTGGGGGAAATTGAAGATGCTTATCATCTTCTCCTAAGCTCCGTCCTATCGCTTCCTTGCAAACCAAAAGAGAGCTTAATTGGAGAGGAGAAATTGATTCCGTTCGCATTAAATGCAAATTATAATTTGTTTACTGTTTCAATTATTTATTGATAATTGTGACTGATATATGTTGTGTTATATTATCAGGCAACTCTAACCGACCGGACCAGGCCTGTATTTAATATATTGTTGCATATATGGTAAATAACAAAATAAAAATGGTAATTCAAAATGTTAGTTTTACGGTTCATATATGTTCCCCACCATAAGATGGATGGAATATGTCCGCTCCCTCCCCCAGATGGGCCATTAAAACGGCGAGATTATTCCGAGGATGTGTTTTACTACACGTTTAGTAGATAGTTTCGATTACGGCGAAATTATATGGGGACGGCGTACTGAAAATAAAACCTCCTGGGTAACTGCCCCTATTTACGACTGGAATATCGTCAGCGGATTTTATCTCCGGGTACCCGCGTAAAGGACGCTACGTCGAATTTCTGCCCGATTATCCCGACAAGGGGTGAGTTCGGTCGAAAAGAAAAAAACGCCTCCACGGCCGAAACTCCGATTGGACGACACCCGCGAGCGGGGCCCATCGATCCGCCGATATATCGGGGCCTCGGTTTCCATTTGCGGGGCCCGCATTCACATTCATAATGGGCGCCATTAGGGGCCCGGGGCGTTTTGTTTTAGGCGCATTATACGGCCGCACTCGAACTTAGGCCCCTATTGTTGCACCTATTCGGTCGGTGAAACTGAAATCCGACTCTCGCCTATAGGGGGTGTTTGAAAGTTGAACTTATTCTGGACTCGCTGCTACGGCTCCAAGAAAACGGGTCGACTTATTTTCACCGTAATTTATTATTAGCGTAACTTGCTGATGTTGGCCTCATTTAGGATACACAAAATCACTATGTGAAATCAACAAATTATTACATTTTTCCCAGACCTCATGGTCTGGGACTATATCGCAATTTTAGCGAATGTTGCATGTTTAATATGTAATATCGGGCAGCGTTCGATTATACTATATTTGTATTTATAATATTACCGATGATAAGTATATGATAATTTTTTATGGGCATGAAATATTCTTAAATTTCTCCTCCTTTTTGTCTTATCATTCACACAAAAATTACAATATCTCACCCCGGTAAACCCGTTTTGTTGTATCCCGAGGAAGACGTTGAAATATCGTCATCTTTATACGCTTCATTTGATTAAGGCAGACGGAGGTTATATGAATAGATCTAATAATCGGTTTCGAAGATTCCGTGGCTGCCGAGAAAATTCATGATTTGCATACTTTGCATAATCGGGCCAAAGTTAAGTTTCGAATATAGACCGCATTCTGTGGTTCGCCCGGAGCGGACGAACTTTTAGAACTATACTACCATCATTTATGTTCTTTATGCTCTTTCCCTTACAAACAGTGTATAGGAGAACCGTTAATCATTCAACTTGTAATTTGAAGTTGTAAACAAAAAAAACTTATAACGCAACTGCGGGACAAGTGACTATGATAAATGATCTTGCGGTGGATCCAAGAACTTTTCGAGGAATTGAAACATGAGCCGACTTTGAGAAAAAGTCTGGGACCAAGTTTTCTCAAACCTTCGGTCGTTGTTTTTTCGTTTTAATCAAAATTCCCTCTGGTTATCGATAGATTATAAAGAGGAGCTAATATTCAAAAGTCTTAAAATATTAAAAAGTTTATTACATCAAAAAATGTTTTTGAACAAATGTTTTAAAACAATCGAAATAATATTAAAAACCCTTTCTTCACGGTCTTTTTCGTGTTAATTACTCGAAGTCCGCGGATGGTTTGGTAACCCTGAGGGGGAAGTGAAACTTCCTGTATAAGGGAAGTTGTCTGAGAATTGTTGAATGCGATATTTGTGATAGGCGAGGGGCGCGGCCCACCATCAGTGCCCAAATCATTTCGTCCCCGCTCTACGAATCACGAATTCACCGCAACCCGAACTTTCGACTCCAACGGGTCGTTACGAATTCATCTCGGACACGTTTTACCACTTTTCCGCGGACCGGTGTAAAATTGGATTGTTCTCTTAGGGCTCGAACAATTCATAAATGTTAGAGCCGTTTCCGGCGATGTAATATTCAACCTGAGACTCCCGTTCCTCTTTCAAACTTTACCGCGTCGATAGAGCGCAAGAGCCATGAATCGTAATATAACTGTTGTATTGACAGTAATAACGAGCGCTCAATCATTTCGTTGTTATGATTTAACCATATAGATTTACTAGATATCTTGTCCTACTAGAGATTTTTATTCGGATTTCGTAGTATCGTTGTGTTTTTTCTGTCCATGTTAAGCGCAAATAACGACACGAGTCAATTCACAATCTCGTGATTTGTTTAAACATTCTCTAAATAGTACTATACACTGTACTGTTGATCAAATTAATTTAATGGTCAATTTAGGAAATTCCGAAGTTGCCGGTAGCTTCATTATCGGACTGTAAACGTTTCGGATTACACTTTGGAATTTACTTCTTGGAAAATTTTAATCGATTACAATAAAGTCCATTATCTCAAGTGTACTCATTGGAATTGTAGTGTACGTTTTTAATTCTCAACTTAGAGCTAGAAACCCTCGACATATGTGGTATAATGCAAAGGCGGATAAACGCTGGGTGTATGCCAGCGCTCAGTTGCAATCTCTCGTGCGTTTTAATTTGCGCGAGCGTTAATTGGTGCGGACAAATTGTCCCTTGGCGAGAGGTAATTGGCCGTAAAATGTCGACAATCGTCACTGCCGGTCGGATGGTGTTAAACCACCGACGATTTCCCCCAAGGCCCTATGGACGCTCCCGCAGGAGGAGAGTTTTTCTCTTTTAATCTTCGCTCGGTCGCCGTCGCGTCCTCACGCTCTCCAAAATTCATAAAAATCGGCCGAAATTGAATTGCCGGGACAAACGGTCCGTGTAAAATTCCCCCGCACTCGACAGGGCAGACGAAGCGGAACTCAACCTTTCCGATAAATCCGCCCCCGGTTATAAACTCCCGGGCGATGTAAATCTTCCCCGCGGGTCCCCCCCTCTCTCTCTCTCTCTGCTGCGGATCCTTCCAGGTTGAAATTTAGTCGCCCCCGACCCCTTCCGACATTTACAATGCGAACAGTTTCTTGACTAAAGCGGCAGTTCGCCGAGACTTCGGTGGGGCTGGCAACTCGGAGAACTCCTTCGGACTCCGGCGGAATACGGGTTATAAAATACCTTGGAACCCCCACCCGGGGACATAAACTCCCCGAGGCTGAGATTGAGTGCGGCTGCGACGCTCAGCCGTTTATCCTGAACAGAAATCGATAGACAAATTCCAGTAAAAAGCATTCGAATATAATTGGCTGTATGGCAAGATCATTTTGTCTATAAATAAATAAATAAAGCCTCTGAAAGAATAAACAGAAACATCTGGTCCTTATAATGTACATTATATATTTATATATTATATACTGCTTAACGACTGAAGCCATCAAAAATTAACAATAAAACGGAAATTACCTGTTGAAGACCTATAAAAACAGATAGACAGTTAATTATTTTCGGATGACTATCCGTTTTATTATAGAAGCGTATAATCTTACGTGACTGTGCTATAGCATATCGCTTTGTCATTCTTTGTAGATTAAAAAATGATGGACTGTAATGTAGCGTTGTCGGATCTAACGTGAAGGCGTTTGAATGGCTTAATTCGATTTGTGTTAAGTTCTCAATTGCATTATCGTTTTTGTATGGTCTTAGTTTTGTTTCTTTTACCATGAGCCCTATCTAATACTAACACATAATTGTTCTGTAGTAAGAAATAGGCGGGAGGGCCTAAATAATTTCTTTTCAGTTTTAGTTATCTCTGGCTTGGAAACTGGTGGTTCCAAAACTAAATTGTTGAATTTTTATTAGGCAGTACAGATGTTAGATTTTGTACGGCTTATGAACATTTCTCGCAATTTCATTATTGAGGGGTTGATGCCCGCTCCATTCGGCCGCTATTCTCTCGGATTTTGTTTTCTCATTTGGGACCGTGTTCCAACTACAACCGGTATCAGTTTGCCCGGTCTGAAATTTACCAATTCCCGGAATCGGATGGTTGTTCGGCAGTCGCTGAATTAGTAACGGGCGGGCGATTTATTAGTCAGGGGAAGCTGTGTTCCCGCCGGCGGAAGGGGGGTAGTCTCCCGAGCGCTCCCGCTGAGTTTCCGGTAAAGGAATCGGGTAATTAGTTGGCGGAGGACGGGGGGCCTGTGTCCCGACTTACCTGTTTACCTGTTAACCGATATTTACGAGCTGGCATTTAACTCCGGTTCCGCTTGCACGACTTAACGCGAGGCGATTATTTCGGCGGGACCCACCCCTGGGGAAATGTTTAGCTGAATAATGAAAATTTACTGTTTTCCTAACTGGCTGCTGTTCGGTTGAAAATGGTTTAAATTTTTATTTACCGATTGAAACAGCTGTTGGATGACTAATTTTGCTTTTTATTAGGTTCTCGATAATAAGCATTGTATGGATTCACGTCAGGCCTAGGGGGTCATAATTACATTATTGTCATCATAATTAACTGTCCTGTTTGTTCCAAATGGTGCTGTAATGCTTTTTAATGGCAGCGGACCGAATTCGGATCTAATTCCATCAATTCGAATTTGTAATTAAACGAGATAAACTAAATAAAAGCTCTTGCATACTCAAATCGAAAACGTTCTACGGCGCTATAGCCCTTAGACGCTCCTGCGACAACTTTTCAGCACTCACACAATACGCTGGAAGGGATTTCAGTGATCTCCGGAGAAATGGATTAAGGTTTTCCCTCAGCGACGTTTCCCCCACCGCCAGTAGACAACGCAAACGCCTCCAATGCCTTCGTGGCTAGGAAACGATTCCCTGACGATGAAGAGGATACTGTAAATTAATTTCTTATAAATTAGTACCTTAATTTTTAAGAACCGGTCGCCAGGATGCAAAACTTTCACTGATGCCAACCTGACAAGAGGATGAACTAAAAAAAAAGGAAAAAATTATTCTTACTCCAGTGAAAGTGCCAGGTGCTCCATCAGCAAACCGTGCACGTATGTCTCTGAGCAACTTAGCTATCACGAACCTACTGCTGCTCACTATGAGAAGCTGGTTCAGTCCCGGACAGAACGTGCCTAAGGATATATTAGATCTCGCAGATAATAATATTCGTATAACGCTTCCAAATTAACTTATAATGTTCCTTTGTCTGCGATTTGGTCCGGCGAACCAATCTCGGAACGAAAGAAAACAAGAACGGGAAAGAAACGTCTCTGTCGCAATTCGGTATTGCAAATTGAACCGACCTTTCGGCAGCGAGCTTTGCCGGTCTGCAATTAGGACCGGCCGGCACGCGGAAATCCGACTGGAGAACGATGAAGCCATTTATTACTCGCTTATCGGATTCTGGGTCGAAAAACGTGGGGCCGAAAAGAAAACGGATTTCAACCTTCCAGGACGAGATCGTTTTTATGTCGTGACTCCTGTGGCATTGTTCGTTTCTTTTCGCTTGGTGTGTAGTTTTCCCTGCGGGATAACAGTGAAAAATGTCCTGATGAATAATTTTTGAGTACACGACGATTTCCCCATTTGAATCAGCTGGATTTTTTCATACGATATTTGCATTTCTACCCGTTTTACGAAGATTCTTGATGAAGGTTGAATCATACTTTTGAAGAAAGAAATTCGAGATGAAGTAGTCTGCCAAAATCATTTAAAAATGGCGTCGGTTTTTTCAAAATTTATTTCTGTTCCTTGCAATCTGAAAATTTCATAAATTATAGAGGGGGGCGATATCTGGCATAATTTATTTAGATTTTTTGGCCCGCGTGCCAGAAGATTTTGGGAAATTTCTACGATCCCCGAGGCTTCGGTATTCGTTTTTTTACAGACCCGAGTTCAATTTTTTTTGGTAGCGTTGTTGAAAATTAAAATTCAACGGGCGACGAAAAAAGCATTTTCGGCCGGGGCCTGCGCTTGGAAATGGACACGGGGGACTTCCAATTAGCGGTGGTGGGACGTGGCTCGTTATGCGGGACGTGTTCCCACCGAATAATTCCGCCTTTTTGGAGAGATATTTAAAACGGAAACTTTTTTCCAGTTTTTTTATTTCTAAGCACAGGCGTCCTGAGCGTATGTGATCGAGGAAACTCAAATGTCTTCAGAAATTAAAAAAATATTCATATTGCTAATGTTCGTAGAGGGTAACTAAGTCGAGTCAGGAATCGTTATGTCGCTATTAGATCAGTTTTCAATGTTTTACGAATTATAACAGATAATCGTGATCCCACTATAATGAGAGCATTGCAGCCAAAAGGGCTAAGTGTGCAACACTTTAATTTCTGTAAATTTTGTGTGAATTTATGTACTTTCAGGTGTTTTTCATTAACAGAATATTTAATGTTCGTATGAACGCTCCATCGGCATAAGTACTTAATTGTATAATTGACCGTAACTCCTAATACTGATGATACATCATTACTGTTGGTATCGGAGTTATTGCTGAAATCCCCTATCAACATTTGAGTAAGGTATACTGTTTCAGTTTGAAAGCGTTATTAAGGCTCTGTGCTGGTTCGTGACTAGCCTTCTCCGATTTGTTTGGTGTAACCAAGGTTACGTCGGCGGTGGAAATGGGAAAACACTAATTAGCTGTGGAACTGAGTCCATATTAGGTAGGTAGGTATATTGCGTGGCGGAGGCGTCTTCGGAGCTTGGACGCTTTCCCCCCTCCTCCCTCCCCTAGAAGTGCTAATCGGCAGTCCCTCGTAAAAACGTCCGTAAGTATTATATTATAACGAGCTGTCGGGTTGTTGGTCGTAAAAAGGACCGGTCGCTCCGCCGGTTTTTTCGTTACGCTGATGGGAGTCTTGAACCAACTTCTGGACCGCGGAGGCTGCTTTAGACGCATTTCATTTTCTCGCATTATGCGCATCCTACATACAGAAAATTACACGCCTAAAATAGTCCCAGAGACTGTAGACATAAAATTAGTTTAATTCGGGCAATAAATTTTAACGTTCTCAGTTTTTCTGGAAATTTCAAATTACAATTAAATAATTCTATTAACAAATCCTTTAGATAATCACCTGTGGAGTAATTACTATCCACGGATTCGCATACAGAAGGTGTAACTTCACATCATAATATCATTAAATGTTTTAAGTTTAAAATTATTTTTCAATCTGTAAATTTGAAAATGTACGCAGTGCCCACTGCGGGTAAATAGACAATCTGGCTCGCAATCTCCTGTCTCGGTAATATAGAAATTAGCCACTTATTGTGGGTATAACATTGTATTTGTTCGTAAAACTAAGTATAAATAAAATACAAAAAGGTTCTGTCTATTTTAGGAGCGTAGAGATGAAATACCGAAGTGCGTGACACAACGCAGACGATCGTTCCCGTATCTCGGCCTATAATTAATTGGCTCCGTATTCACGGCGGGATCGCTTTCACATTTATCAGGTCCTCAAAGGAGTTTCGGGTTCTTGAAAAATTCCCGGAGAGATTTATGCTGTGGCCCGCCCCATATTGGTTTCGATTCGTCCACGGCGGTCGTGTTCCGAATGTGTAATTCCGGCTGACTACAAAAAAGTCGGCGTGGGTTTTTTTTATTTTCCCTCGGAACTAGTTATAATCCAGGTTGGTTAGTCGTGGAATCCGGGACGTTTCCTAAACTCCTTTCACAGTTTTTGAGTGGTCACTTGATTAGACTTGTGTGACGGAATCCTTAATAAATAATTTAATAATAATAACTTAATAATAATTTCTAAAGGCATCCCTGAAGCCTAATGTAACATTACTTAAACTATAATAGCTGTATTAACAGAGTGCTAACAAGGAACTACGGGTTAAGTGAATATAAACTTTCGATGGCATATAGTAATGTTATTCCGATTGCAGGGATTGAAGTAAAATAATAACATTTTTATTAATGTTACTCCACACTCTCTAGTTGGAGTTTGAAGCGACACCATAGTCGATTTTAGGTGAGAGAATAATCTTCTTGACCGAAACTTGTCGGCTTCTCCATGCCGATACGTGTTTAAGCATACACTCCCTCTGAATATTCAGCAGAAATACAATCTGCGTCGAACACAGTGGGCGAGTTTCAGGACCAACTTGTACCGTAGGAGCGTCTCTGAAATTTCAGCCCAAGCCATCCATTTTGCACGAGTGGACTGCGTAGTGCGCAATTTAACTCTGGGTATTAGCGTCTGTCTGGGGATTGTTGCCCTATTGCTGAGGATTTGTGCAAAACTTTGCTGGCGGTATTTTTGTAGATGTTGAAGCTCCTCTAGCATGCCAATCGGTCCAATTCCATAGGTTTTTAAAAATGGGTATTGAAAATTGTGATATTAGTGATTAGAGCAGGTGATTGGCTTAGCACCGTAAATTGACTCATCGTACTTTTTTAAATTCTGAATCCTGGCCATTGTGGAAATTTCGTTAGTTAATATTCCACTGCTTGTGTTACCTCTTAGGTACGTCATATGGGAAAGCGTGTTTTGGTCCAGAGAGTAAATGTTAGCAAGTCAGATTTGTTGTATTATCCCTCTCGTGAGCGTTTCAGTAAGGTCCTTTTGTTAGGTGTTTGGTTTCAACCTCAACAATTCTGTGCCTGTTTAAATGTGTTATTACACCGAATTAATTTTAATGAAAGCTGTTCGGGTAGATTTACATTATCGATATATATTCATTGATGTACGTGCAAGGGTCGGTTTGTGCGTATATTTTTCTGGGATAGTAACAGTTGGCTAAACCCATCCACCCAATTATCTCGAAGCGGAGGGAACTTTTCCTAATCGGTATATTGGTGCTCCAATTCGATATTCCCTTTCCTCCAATAGTGAGTGAGGGGGAAAGAGAGGACGAGAGTACAGTAAGTTTGGATCCGAGCTGAAATAAAAAAGGGATAATCCCCTATGCTCAAATCCAGGGCTCTAATCCTGCTCTCAATTTAAAATTGGATTCAGTTGAAGAATTCTGGATTTGATCTAAACATCCCGGATTGGGCCACGGGTTGATAAAAATATTTTTTATTCCGACTCGCCGACGGTAATGTATAGATTACTGATTTCAACATTTTCATTCAATTGCAGAAATTACTAATAAATAATAGATGTGTTATTAATCATCTATAGAATAGAGTTACACATAAAACACGATCAAGTAAAATCCAATCTTCACATTCTTGCATAGAGTTTTATACTTTTGCCGCATTTTATGCCTTATATATAACTGGAAGTAGAAAATATTGCGGATTTAATTTCTTTAATCCTGGTGGATGGGGAGCGACTTTCCATTTCAGTCGATTAAGATTTTATGGGTGCGCCTGCTCTGGGACAGGTAAGTGGTAGAATTTACGCCGCCCAATTTTTCCCGGCTACATAATATACGTGCAAGGCTGGGTTGGGGGCGGAAGGGTAAGGTGGGGCGGGGGGTGGTTTATGAGGGGGCCCCCATTTATAGACCGAGGACTAATCCTCCCCTCGTTTACTCCGCTCCCATTCGGTAGATGGCCTCTTAAATCAGGCGCGTTTAACAATCCCGACTGACCGCCTCCATACCGTTAACTGTCTTCAAAACTGTAACTCGCGTACGCTCAAGAGAGGTACGGATTAACCGCCCGATCCTAGTCCAATAACCCCAACAAACCCCCCCTAGTCCATATCGAATCCTGCCGAAAAATTAACCATCCGTGCATCCTAAGTACCCACAATCGGTTCGTAAAATTACTCCATACTATTACAGCCAGTCTAAAAAATTAATCGAACACTGAGACACGGTAAACATAAAATATTTTAAAGTAGATACCGCGAGGTTTTCGCGTTTCTTTATTACAACAACAGTTGCTAATGCCGATCAGGATTTAACAGTAATGGAAACTACGCATTTCGAGAGTAGGGACGCGGAGATTCAGCTCTTAAGAGCATTACTTAGTGGATTATTTTCTCCCAGATGAGGGACCTGAAAAACACAATCGCGGTTTTTTTCTGCCATTATGAAAATGTAACACGCGGCAAACCCGGCTTCATGAACCGAGAGTGGGGCCGGTTGAAGTTATCCAACCATGTCCTAAAGGTTTGGCTTAAATGTAACTCACCGGCCAGGGGTGTATAGAAGAAGAAAATAATTCCCGCCACTACAATTTATCGCGTTATTCAGGCGGAGATTCGTATCCGCGTGGCGCAAAATGCGAAATTAAATCGCATACATTTCGCGATAAATCTCGAGCTCAAAGAGAAATCTGAAAAGCAATTTGTGGTAGTCGGGGGGGAGGGGCTGCTATACCAATTACAGTTATTTTATTGTTGGCCGCGATTAATTCCAAGGATCGATAGCCCGGTATTAGCGCGGGCTTTAATTTGTATCGCGTACTAACCGGTAGTTCGGCTTTTAACTGTCTTTAACCGCATTGCCCGTCGACCTAATGCTCATTGCGGTTTTCCGTTTCATACCTCTGGAATGGTTGCAGACCCGTCGTAATATCTTCGTACAATTTTAATTATAAAGACCTTTTCCCTTATACACTCATTAAGGAAACTGAGTAGTTGTTCTAACTAGGTAGAGGTTGTTGTCCAACTTCTGTACTAATAAATTTTGAGTATTAATTTATTTCAATAATAAATGTAGACAGTCAGATTATTTCAATTTTTTATGACTGTGTAATATATTTTCAACTTTTATGTGATACAGATTTTTTGAGTTTAGTAAATATTAATTTTTTTGTGAATGTAGTGCTCCTAGTTGCCCCACCAATGGAGCTTACCCGTTAAGCATAAACTTTTATTTTATTTCTTACCTAACCTCTACATATGTATCTACGTACGAGGATAGTCTGTGTATTAATTGAGTATCGTTTGAAGTGGATAAATACGTTGATACGTTGGAACATAAAGGGAGGTTATAAACGGTGTTATGTTGTATGTCTCATGTTGCGCGTCCGGCGGATGCGCCTGTTACGTAACTTAGGAAATGTAAATTTCAACCCCGTCTCGGTTTGCGGGTTGCCGTTTGAAATTCGAAGCTGTGCCGTGTAATACCCGAGAGCGGGCTTGAGGTGTGAAGTATAATAGGTGCCTTTTAATTACAGTTATAATTTTAAAAATCATACCCATAGACAAGCCTGAGTTACAATAATTAGTTAATTTTTTATATATCCCGTGGATAGAAATTGAACGATACCTGAATTACCGTAGTTCTTGTGATCTTCTGAACCCCCTCGCAGACTACCAAATTGTTATCCCAAATACATGAAGTTATGTTGAATTATATTCAGTTATAATCTCCAGTATTTTATACTCCGGGGCGATCATATTTATGATAATTTCCAAAAGCATGATTGACTACATTAAACAATGAGCCCTCGTTTCTTTTGAAGGCGCTTAATTGGAAACCCCAGATGATGGAATTGGGGATGAAGAAGTTTTTATCGAGGGTCGATCCAAGGTATATAACGAGTTTTCTCCTTTTAGTTAAATTAATTACTTTACTATTCGATTAAACTTTGGGGAGGGGTGGGTACGGATGGAGCCACCAAGAAATAACTTCCAAGTTACCGAACTCCTGCAAGTTTCTGGACTCCCCGCTTCTCTTTAAGCCGGTCAATTCATCGACTATAATGACAGGACCCTTTCAGAACTATCTATTGGAGTGAAACCTGAATTTATTTTCAATCGGACCTGAACGAAAAGTTGAATTTTTCCAAGTATTGTCGTTAGATGCCTTTCGAGCCAACTTCAGAAATACTTCTTGTACTTTGTAGTGACCCTAATGCTTCGGGCATTCGATGGGAATACCAGATAAAGTTGAAGGTCCGTTTCACCTTTCACTCACTGGACAAAATTTTGTAACAGTGAAAAATTATGATCTGTTAAAGTGATAAGAAATCTACATTGCGATTGTGACATTATGTGGGATTTTTTTTTATTTTCAATTGGTGGAGTATGATTACTCATCATTCTAATTTGAAATAATGTAACTTTACAAATGTCCAATAATAATACTGTCTTAATAATTTAGTCTTCCTAGACCTAATTATTTTTTTCTTTTTTCAGTGTGCTCGTCGCTATGGTGGATATTTTAGTGGATGGCGTGGAATTCCTTCGGATTCTGACGTAAAGGTAAGACCTTTATTTAAATTCAATTAGCCGTATTGTACATGAACTCTTATTCCGTATTCAAGAAAAAATGGATGTCGCATATGGCGAATGGCCGAAAAAACACCGAATGTAATAAAAGTTTATGGGCGCAGTAAAAATTCAGTCGATACAAATCCCATTGGTTTTGATTGCTTCAACCTGTTGTTTGAGGTCAGCCTCTCCGAATTGAAACGGATTTTTCGTTCTAATTGTTTACGCTACCGAAAATTCGCGACATGTGTCAATGTACTCGTATTTTATGCAACTTCATTGTACACTTTTTGTTGTATCCTCCTTCTATGTTTTTCTATTATATTACGATTTCTTAGGAATCGCTGAACTGTTGTCTGAATTATTGGCAGCACTAATACCCAAGTTTTAAATTTATTGTGCACACTTTTTCTGACTTTTCCTTGATTATGATTACTGGATTTATGTTTAGTCTATGGGATAGTGACATACGCGAGTTTATGAATTTCCCCCAAGATGCAATCCAATAATTTCCAGAACCAGTTTCGAATGAAAACTGGAAACTGAAATAATAATCTGTCGAAACTCACTGAGTTTCCTGTTGCTCAACCCGATTCAATTTTTATGCAATTAACTTAAGACTCGGGACAAGAACCGGCGTCTAGAATGCGGATGTTGCAATTCAATTCTCGATACAGATTTCCAGGTCATATTTCTCTTTAATCGGGAATTGTTGCGGCACTTTTAAATAGTCGTGTTTCCTTCCTTCCCGCTCTTGTTTTTATTTGTTCCAGACGTTTGTTGTTGTTGAAGCGTGATAGGCAGAATACACTTGAAAGTGTAACGCCTGCCGTGTTCGTCAACTCTCAGTTTTGCAACTATGTAGTCACTTCCCCTACTGTCAATACTTTCTTGATCGCAACCCGATATAAACCGGCTGTTGGCATATCAAAAATTTCATAGATAATTATCTCTATTATGTTAGGGCGTAGTATATTAAATAACATCGATTACGAGATTTTCTATCACCATTGGCCTATTTGGCCCTAAGTACATGGTTCTTATTAAGGTATCTAGTAGGATTAAAATATGGTTAGTTAGTTGGGGTTAATCAAAACTAATAACCCAATGTCTTCATTTTATACTTTATTTGCTAATTCACACCGACACCTTATCGCATCGCCTTATTACTGTCTTAGGATAATTAGGATAGTACTAAATACCTTAATAAGAAATAAGTGCTTAGGGTTAAATAAACCGATGATGATAGAAAATCGCGTAAGTGATGTATTATTAACCCTCTATGGGCCAGTGTAACTTTCAGATCACATTTCAATTTATCGAGATTTTACCAAATAATTATAGCTTTATTCGTGAGAAAAGGGGGATAAATCTTAATCCTATAACGGTGTCAAGGAAACCAATATCAATTTTTTAGATTTAAAATAAAAATTCGGCCCATAGAGGGTTAAATTTACTGCCTATTTAGGCCAGAGATAATTGGTTATGCAATTATTGATAACCATACGGGCTGTACCAGTGTCGCGATCATGAAAGTGTTGACAGCAAGGGAAGTGTCTACATGGTTGTGCAAAGCTGGGGAAGTTGACAAACAGCAGGCTGTACACTCTCGAGCTTCCTCCTGTCACGGTTCAACGAACACACGTCGACTGGAACAAATAAAAACAATGGCAGGGAGGAAACGGACGATTTAAAAGTAACGAAACAATTCCCAATTAAAGAATGATGGAGAAATATGATCTGGAAATCTGTATCAAGACTTGAACTAGTTTCGAATACCTCTACAGGCCATAAAATATAACAGAGGGTCAAACCGCTAACCAAATTGTCCGCTCCGTCCACGAAACAAACAGCTTAAACTTCACTAAAACTAATACACCCAGGTGAAAAAGGTAAAGCAATGGGAAAAATCGAGAGTACGGAGAGATTCAAGAAGAAAGAAAGGAAAATCAGATTATCAAAAATTGTATTGACTTCCGGTAACGAAATTAAGTCTGTTGCCGAAACGCAGCCTCTATGAAGGGTCGTAGTACGATGAATTCGGTTGTTCGTAACACATGGCCCCTCGTTTACCTTACGGTCGTAGCGAGGCCACGTGTTCACACGTGTCACACTTCTCCGCCGTAGGGCGTGCGTGCGCGCGCGTTTGTAGCTCCTCCACCCTCGCCTCCTCCCCCCATCGTGAATTTGGGTTCCCGTGACCACCGTAACCTCCCCCCCCTCTGCTCCATCTGCTAGCATGCTTCGAAAGGTTCCGTGGAAGCTGCGTGTGCGTGCGCGTGGCCGTGCGCGCACTGGGACTATTAGAGACCGCGTCGTCCCGCCGCCCTCCCCCAGGTTACTAATGCGGTTCCCACTCTCGCAAATGGAAATGTCTATCGCTTAATGTCCGGAGTCCTATCTATCGGACCGCAATATTACTTAATTATATCGATAATCGGCTTCCAGCGCAATTGATATGGCTTTTACATATCCAGTTCTAATCGGAATTTTAGAAATTTGCCCAATTAGCATATTTAAGTGTTGGTTAACGGTGCTTCCAGTTAGATGAGACCGATGCTAATCCCACACACAAGTGTGAAAGCGGAGACCTCGGTGGCTCACTGGCTAGTGGTGTAGGTTTCGAGCTATTCAGGCGATTAAGTCAATCACACAGATCGTATTAAGTGCGGTGGGGCCCTAGAAGCTCAGGAATAAGAAGTGTCGGGCGAACTAAATTCAGAGATTATTTGTTTTAAAACCTTTTACTCTAGGAGAGTTTGGAGGCAGATTACAACCGCAAAGGCGGTTGTAAAAATAGTTGTTACCATAAATGGCGAGTCCATGGGTCTCGTGGGACGGTTAGCGAACCCAGCTGGGGGGTGCTGTTAGTGTAGACTTTGGTCTATACTCAGTCCACCCCCCCCCCCTGAACATCTGTCCTTATGAGTGGGCGTGTAATGCGACTGGTGGACCGGCAGTAACACGATCACCGTTCCAGTCTGGCTGTTTCAGTGAAACCACCAGACTCAAGAATGGGACCTAAACTAGAATTAGTCTTCTAGAATGATCGACCGGTCGAGAGTATTTGGGACCGTTGACCCGTTATGGATTTTCAACTGTATCCTTGAATTCATTCAATTTATAAACTATTCTTATAAATATTAACGTTTAGTTTGATGTTCAGTTATTTTTTTAAGTGAATATTCAAATACTGCAGTCAATCCTATTTTATGAAAAAACCGGTTTCATAAAAAAACCGAATTGCATACAGTCTTGTAGATTCGTAAAAGTCTTTAATTAAAAATAGAAACAATTATGCGTCGTGGAAACCTTAAATATGTATCTCTAGAACTAAGGAATTACTAAATGTATTCCAATCTTGGTGTCACTCTATCTGATTCTTTCTAATTTTTAATTCTACAGTAAACCGAATAAATTGACTAAAGTTTAATATATTTATTATTAAACTCGCGCTATTGTTTAAATAATTTCATGAAACATTTTGAGATTAAGCCGGAATGCGGCCGAAAATGGGAATAAATAATGAAAATTCTCTGGGAAATATTGGGGGCGTTGTCGGAGGGAAGTGTGTGGGCGTGGGGGGGGCGCATTAGCGCTAGCGGTCGCTGCGAAGGAAGTCAGGAAGGGAAAGAATTCGATGGTGGCCGAGTTTAAAACGGGCCACCTTTATTGCATTCCTCGGTCGGACTAGGACATTAGGCGGCTTTTGTCTCATTCTGGCCATTCTATTTTTTTATTATATATTTTTTTCCATTTCCCCTCCCCGGCCAAGGTGGAAATTGCGACCGCTGGACGACGCGTTGTCCGTTCTTTTTTTCTTTTTTTTGGTTTTCTGTTTTCATTGTTGAGTTTTAATGGGACAAACGGGGAAACGGTTTTACATAATGGGAAATCTGCCCGCCTGCATTAATTAATTGCGCTGTAGTTGTATTCGCGACAACGTGTTCGGTTTTTTTTCTCTTGCAGTGTAGTCGGGAATATACCTTATAATTAAATTACGTACAATTTTGTGTTTGTTGAGCTGAAGGGAGTGGGAATCGTTGCTCTGACTGGTGTATTGTAGGCCCAGAAGCTCAGGATATCAGAGCGAGAGGATGCCGTTGTAACATTCTGAACTGTTACTGTTCTCAAGTTTCATCATCATAATTCCCAGGGCCATTTATATCGGAGTTGATATTTATCCATACGCATATATTACTATTATTATTAATATATTTGATTTGAAAATATTCAGTCTTCTAAAACTTTTCGTCTTCTTACGAAGCTCTCTTACTTAATTCTCTCAAACTTTGGAAAGATAATTTCAAAGGGGGCTCGCGAATCTTTGCATTTTACTTTCGTCCACTCGTGCCGACAGAAGAGCATCATAATACTTTTATTCGTTCAAACTCAAATAAGAAAGTTAGAACTGAGTTACTCAGTTAATTGCAACTGATATTTAAAATAATGTCCTGCGTTTTCGCGGAGTTATGTCTTAAGTTTTGTCAGATCTAATTAACGTAATTAGACTGTAATTTTAAATTTTTTCTTTGACTCAGCGATCTCACGATCCGCTTCTGCCCTAGTCGGTCCTATATCCAGCCGGTAGAACTGGTTCTCCCATTAGGCGGGGATCCCGCTAACGAGATCTAAAAGCCGGAAGAATATGGATAATGCGCTGGCGCCATATTAGGTCGCCGGCGACTCGTTCGAGAGTTCTGTCCATTTATTTCCCGGACTCGCCAAAGCTTGGCACATGTCTCGGCAGGGTCTTCTCGGTATTGCCTGACGTCATACCCTTTAATACCTCGATTTCCTCAATCTTCTCGGAATTAAAAAAAAAATTAAATTAACTCCATCCTTCTCATCTCCCACTTGATTAATCGCAGTATCCAACTATTCATCCACTTAATTGTCCCATATACCTAAATGAAACGCTTGTGGCATGCTTTAGTTCGAAACGAGATATTTATCTAGAAGGCTACTTAAAATGAGATAATCCTGTACAACTATTTTAAACCTGATGAAGAAATATTGCAAGTTTTTTCTTTCCTACTATATATTCAATATTCGTTATAACACCAATGAATTTTCTCTTTTCTAAAATAACTCTTCTAGCTGTATACAACAATCGAGGAGGTATCCGTTACAATGAGAGTAACAGTTTTACCCCCTGGAATGTTTCCATCTTGGAATACCGACCGGTTCCTATCCTGAACGCGTTTTGCATTCAGCGGTCGCTCTTCAGCTTGGCCCCCATTGAATTCGAGTCTTGTAAAAGGCCCGGTCTAATGAAACGATTTGTAAGTTGAGTGTTGGAGCTCTGGCTCTGGGCGCGCGTGTCCTTCTCCTCCCACGCTTCTGGACCTCCATTAATAATTCAGTATCGACGGCCCGCGCGCTAAACGGTCTACGTCCGTTCCAGAGGGACGCCTTCTACTCCAATCTTCATATTGTGAATAATATAAATAATGTCCTGTTTGTAAATTTATGGTTATTCTAAATTGATCGGTTACTCCTACTGAATGTTATCAAGTGTCCTCAGTGTTGTTGTCGGAAGAATTATTGAAAGTTTTCTGAATGTGAAAAATCTGTTAACTCAAAATAATATTCATGGTCCTGACATAACACCATGCAATTTCATGTATCAGTTTTATTTCAACACTAAGCAAAAATCTCTTGTGGCGTAGGGGCGGATATTTAGATGTACAGTCGCAATAAATAAGGAATTTCGATTTAAAATTCGAAAATAAATAAGGCATTCGTTGTGAATTCTGTCAGTTTACCCAGTTTTTAAGCACTGAAAATAAATTGCTCTTCAAGCTAGAGAGACATGGTCAAATTTGTGAATTGTGAACAAATTATGCAAAGGCCAAAACTTATCAGATTTGTAGCAGTTACGATGTTTTAAACTTCAAGAATCCGTTCCTGCACCGCTTTTCCCGGAAAGCTTTTCGCTCGGCCGTCCGCATTCCACCGCAAAGTTTTCCTAGATTTTTCGCGACGTTCCCGAATCGAAAATATGCGGAGGTCGGATATTGTGTGTCCGATGGTCGGAAATTTCGAGGGCAATTATCTCCCGCAGCCGGGATGGAATGTCTCTCGAAAGTGATTGCGAGTTATTTAATAAAGCCGTGCCAGCGCCTGCGGTCTGCGGTCAACGCCATAACCCCCGTGCCGGTCCCGGTTTCACTTTTCAAGGATATTCCCCCGCGTTGCTCTTTGTCCGTTTGGGAGTTCATTTGCCGACGAAATCCGCATAGTTTGAGTTAAATAAATATTTCCCTTTTCCAGAGAGTGGCACACCACACAAATGGAGTTTCTGTTGCAAATATTCTCTATTTATTTTAGACATACGACATAGACACGTGCAATTATTTGAGAAAATAAAAATAATATTGTTATTTAAGTCATTATTTATTTCATCATTTGTTAGGAAAAGGGATTATGAGAAAGTGCATATTATAAGAACGGTATTCGGGTTTGCCAAACCTGAAACGATATTGCTGGCTTGATTCCATCTGTTTGATACCGCAGTATAGGAAATTTCGTATTGCCGTCCTAGATTTGATTAAAAAAATGAAATTCCTTCTAATCTTTCTGTCTGATGTACTTAGGCATGCCTACAGCGAGCGGTCGTCTCTCCTCTGCTAATTCCGTTCGTTACTCGGCTTAACATGTCTGCTTTGTGTGCGGCTTAAGAGAATGATCAAGTGATATTTTTTCCCCAGGTGTAAGCAAAAGGGCGTAATCCCTCGGAGCCGTTAAAAGGATTGCGGACAAAAGTTCCGGCCATTATAGGGGTTAATGAAATACCGGAAAAAGTGTAAACAGGGGGTTTGGGAAAAGGGAATTTTAAAACTGACCTTTATCGAATCCTATTTGTTTGTACATCTCATTTCTTGTTCTAAGCCGAGTTTGTTCGCGGTGTTGTTACTTTTCAGTCGTCTGTTAAAACCTGTCGGCCATTTAATGCCGTCATAATTGTAACATTCTCAGATAATTCAATTCTATCGATCCAATTTAAAACTCCAGCTATTTGAATTATGTATGGCATTTTCTGTACACTGAAAGAATCATGATGACTGGACCAAGATGATTGGCACACCATAACATGAAGTTATACTTGAATAGCTATAATACTTTAGTATGCTAATAATTGTGTTATGATGAAAGCGAGAAATACAAAAACCTTCCTCCTGTTTAATTTCTATTTCTCTTTTGCTAGACTGGTTTCGCGTTTTCGCCCACAATATTGTGCCGGCAGGATGCTTCCTTCATTTCCTCACTGTACTATTATTTCTAATTGACTAATTTTTGCCTACCGTAAAAATAACAAAACAATATCAACGAAATTGAGCTCAGTGAGTAATTGATGAAAAAGCCACACTTTAATGGGAGAACTGAAACATGCGTGAAATTGCTGATTTTCGACGACAAAGGTCAGATTAAGTTTCCAAAGCATTAATGTCGGTAGGATGTGCCCAAACTAAAAGTCTGTGTTTTGGGGGGCAAGGTGTGGTAATTACAGTTCGGTTTGGGTCCTCCCCCTCCCCAGCCGCCCCCTTTCACCCTTCCACTCTCCCTTTTCATCTCATTCCCCTTCGCTTTAAACACTCGCGTGTCGACACCCACAAAGTTCGGTGTTTACTTTTAGGTCCCGGTGTTTCCACAGACAATAACTCAAGTTGGGCGCTTGAAAAGTGCCTAGACTTGGCCCCAACCTGGTTTTGAACATATGAATATTAATTACAATATCGTTCCGTTGTCAATATTTCTGTTGTCGGACCATATTGTTGGCCAGTTTTTCTTTATCAACCACCAGTAATTTGATTTCTCGACGTGACCAATCTTACGTAGCATTAGATTGATTCCGAAAATAGAGCGCTGATGGGCTTACACTTAGTTGGTGGTTTTCTCTCCGCAGATAAGACACCAGTTATACCAGTGATGTAGGGCGAGACACAGGGTTCACCCGATCGCTATTTACATGTCGAAAATACCCTTTCGAAAAGAGGCACATGTCTGCCTACTGTATATGTACATACTATCATTATCCTAACCACGAAACGCTAGTGATGATAACTGATAAGATATGGGTCTAAGCCTCGTCCAAACGGATGTGAGGAAACTTAAAGAAACGCTTTTATTTACATAAATAAATATATGTATACTTATATCAATAGTATCTTAATAATAAGCGTTTCTAAAGGAAACGCTAAATAAGAGACGTAAATTAAAACAGGAAGAATTGAAACGATGAATTACGAACTGATTAATTAACAGGTAATATACGAGTTTTTTTATGTTCAAAATGCTCTCCTTCTTCACCTACCCAGAGATTAACTCGCGCGATATATATATATATATATATATATATATATACACACATATATATATATACACATGCGTATGTGTATATGTATGTATACACACACACACACACACATATATATATATATATATATATATATATATATATATATATATATATACGTACATAGGATTAGAGTTTTCCGACTGAAGGAACTAATTACAGCACCCGTCCGGTCTCAAGCTCTGAATCAGACCACTGCCGCTCCTGCCCGCCTTACAATATAACGTTCTTCTTAACAAGGGCTTTGTCAAATCTCTATGTTGATGTTATAAGGTCATACTACCACTCGGGTTTCCGACCGCCCTTCTGACTCCTCCCCCAGATTTGGCAAACCCCTTTGTTAAGGTTTATTTCAATTTTATTTACAATTTCCTTATTTTAAGTTCAGGGACAGGGTTTCTTCCATAATCCTCCTCGGCCCATTGTATTCTGCTCGTTGTGACAGGAACGATGCTTGTAAAAATAAAATAAATTAACACACAAGAAAAATAAAATACAAGAGGTAACTAAACTAATATTAAACTTCGCCGAGGGTCCCTACTATTTACAATTTTTCTCCGGCGATCGGGATCAGGAATCCGTTCGCGGACTGTGCCCCTTATTTTGCGCTCCCCGGATTGCCGCGGGCTCGATCGCCGACCTATCTCCCGAACTTGAGTCTCGTTCGCGACCGCACTCTCTTCTTCCGCGGGTCCGCAACTCCTGGAGGTGGGCGGTCTCGTGTCGCCCTGCAGGGTGTGGCCCTCTCAAGTCGCACCCGTTTCTCAACAAACGCGCGACCCGATACGGCCCAGATATCGCGGATCTGTTTCCTGCGCCGGCAGGCTTCTTACGGAAGACCATCACCCACGCGTATCTCTTCGAGTAAATTCCCTTCTGTCCCTGTATTATGCTTTAGTCATTTCCGTTTTGTCTTCTCAATTTTGTCCGACACGCCCGCCCGTGCCGATAGAATTTGTTAAATCGTGCGGGGTCTGACCCGTCGCGGAGTGTACGCTGTAGTTATAGGCTGGGACGGCTCTAGCCATCGCGTTCGTTCCCGTTACGCCTTTCCCGACTTTCAATAAATTTAAATGCTCCGCGAGGTCCCGTGCAGGCGTTCGATCATACCGTGGGATTGCGGATGTCGCGGCGTTGTATAATGCCAGCCAATATCAGCTCTTTCAGTGTATCGCGGAGATTTATTGTCAAATTCGCGGCCCTTGTCCATAATGACCAAATTCGGTTTCCTTGCGTCGCGAATCGTTCTAACAGCGCCGTCTAATTGCGCTCGCCGTCTTATTTCTAATTCGCCGGGCGTAGGCTGGGCGTGAGTACTCGTCAATCGTTGTGAGGTACTTTTCCTTATCCCAGAGAATACGTCCATCTGGACTCTCGAACCCAGCTCTGTCGGGGTCGGTGTAACCATCCGCAGGGCTTCTGGCGGTCTCCTTACGTACTTTACTCGGTTACACAGAACACTCACCGATAATTTCTCTGACTGTGCCCAACATGTCGGGCCAGTAGTACTCCTCTTTAAGTGGTCCACTGTTTCCTTTTCACCCCTGATTTGTGATACCGGTATGGTAGCTTTTTACTATTCCGTATTGTCTCGTCTCCGATTTTATGGTTTCCACCATCCTGTCGCAAACTATTAGCTGGCCGGTCCGTCCTATTTGCCCTGCTAGGTAGGCTGTAATCAGCCTCTGTTCTAACTCGAGAATCGGTATACGCATGATACGATCTGTCCTGGTCAAGTACTTGTTGCAGAGTTTCCACCAACTGCTCGGTTGACGCGTCCGTCCCCACGCGAACTGTCGTTGTCCGCGTATGCATACCGATCGCGCTCTGTCAATATTTCCGACCCTGTATGCTCACTAGGATCAACTGATCCCGCTTGTCGTTGATTATTTGCGACAGTCGAGTCCTCCTGACGGAAGGTCAGATTCTGGCTCTTCCGGGGTGGCGGGTGGTCTCGGTCGTCCCTAGACCTCTATCGCTAAATGCCCCGTCTCTTAGGTATCTCAGGGCGAATGGGGTATCTCCCTCTCCGGCTACCTCTGGGTCGTCCGCGCCGTTTTCTCCGGCGTTGACATTCCTGGAGACAGTCTGCCACCACGTTCTCCGAACCCTTGGTGTGCGATATCACGAAGTCGTACGCGGCTAGCCGCTCTTTCCACTTCGCGGTACGCGCAGACGTCTCCCTTCAGTTTGTCTCCCAGACTAACGGCTTAACATAGTCCCGTCGGACCGCGAACGATCTCCCAAACACGGCCAGCCTGAATTGTTTCTATTCCCAGCGGCTCCAGCAGTTCGCGTTCTATCGTACTATAATTTCGCTCTGCGGCATTCGCTTCCGACTCGCAGATACGTCGGCCTATCTCTCCGTCTCTTCCGGCTGGAGGAAGTTCTGCGCCTATCGCTACAAGCTCGCGTGGTGTTGGTCGAACTGCTGTTCGATCAAATTTCCGAGGGCAGACCAAAGGGCCTCCAACCCCATCGTTCAACCCATCACAGGACTCTTGCGGTGATGCAGACTCCTTCCCCTTTTTCCAGCATCGCCGTCAGGGAACTCCGTAATGTGGGCGGAACGACCGGATAAATCGCCGATAATGTCCTGCCATGCAAGAACGTCCGGACCTCTTTAACGTTCTTGGGTACCGGCATTCCTTATAATAACGTCGCAACCGTTTATCGTATCGTATTTTCTACTGAGCCAGCCTCGCGACGTGTGCCGCGGCTTATTTCCCGATTTACCGGTCAGTTTCGGGTGAATCTTTGTCTCGCCCAACAGTCGTTCCACTCGGTCACGGTCCTGACCGTACAATTACATGGGTCCCTGATGTGGTCCCCAGAATCTCCTGCGCCGCAGGCTGGTCAACGTCGGTCGGACCCCGTATCTAAGAGGGCCCACAATCCCCAGGACTTAATGATATTACGGGCAGCAAGCCTGGTCGCGCACCTCCCGGGGTGAAGCCCCGTACCCCGGTATCCGCTGCCCGTATGCCGAGACCACTCACCTCAAGCTGGAGTGGCGTCTCCGCTGGATTCAGGCGCCGTTTCCTCGTCCCCTTCTTTGACTTCCTGTCGTCGTCGAGCTCGACGACGACTGCGACAAAGAGCGCTGATCCGCGGTGATCCTCTGCGGCCGGTACCTCCGCTCAGAGCCCTCTTCCTCGATGAACCTAAAATAGGGAACTCAACATCTTTTGAATTATCCCGTTTTCTACTGTGACGTCGCGTCGCGGGCAATCCATCGGTTCGCCCCTGGTCGCGGCCGCGTGGGAGACAGGCTGCCGGAACCGCGACCTCATCATATGAGGCACTCCCGGGCGAAATGCCCCTCTTCCGCGCACTCCCAGCACACCTGGGGTCGCTGCTGCTTCCGCAGTCTGTCCTGCGGCCGATAGTTGGGGTTCCAGGGGCTTCGGGATCTTGGTCAGAGCCCGCTCCGGTGCGTTCTCTTTGTAGGACGGGGTGGTCCGCCTCTCGAACCAGGCCGGTTTCGTCTGGCGTTGTCGGTCGCGCCTTGATGTCACTTCCGTCCAGCAACGCCTCTCTTCATTTTCGGCCCTTATGGCCTCTAAGGCTTCGTTGAACCCTGTGGACCTGCAGGTGTCGCCCTAGTGAATTTGGCCAACGTGTGTCACCCCGTTGGCCAACATTTTGTTAACAGCCCAATAGTACTAGTTGCGACTGGTCGCGCCGCTCCGTCTCTTCCACTGCCGTCCGACCTCTTTGGCGCGAGCCTCACCTCTTCCATCACCCTGACGGCGTACGCTGAGTGTGGCTCTCCCTGTTTCGCTCCATCTTTACAATTTTTGCCCACCGTCTCCAGATCGAGGCCCTCGACCCGGCGTAGTGTTCCTTCAGCCGGTTGGACGGCCTCAACCCAGGGCTGCTGGACCCTGTGATCTCCCGTAAGACGGACCTGTCGATCCGCCCGAGGTCCTCTACTGTGGTGTGCAGTTCTGGCGGCAGCCTGCCGTCAAAAATTTCTTTATGAAGGCCGTCCGCTTCAACCTCAGTGAGTCGCGGGCCTGGCCCTCGAACGGCCACAGGTTACCTATTCGCACCGCCAGATAGGATGTCCTATGATTCTGCGGCCATCCATGCCGCCGTCGTGGCTGCGTCCATTGCGGCCTGGTCGGGCGATTCGCCATAGTTTTCTTTACAATAAGGGTGGCTGGTTTAATCTACCTTCGCCGTCGGCCAGTTTTCTGCCAAACGGTAGAGACCACGCGCAAGAAGAGAAACGAAAGAAAAGCAAAGAAAGAGGAAAAAAAAAAAATTTTCCGATCGCACTAATACTTCCCGGGTTTCGGCACCAGTTATTTTCTCAGTGAAAGAATAGTGTTTTTAAAACGGTTATTTCAATTAAAACACGATTTATTTGATCTACAAAATAATACAGATGAAAACTTCTTACAGCACCCGTCCGGTCTCAAGCTCTGAATCAGACTGACTGCCGGCTCCTGCCCGCCTTACAATATAACGTTCTTCTTAACAAAGGGCTTTGTCAAATCTCTATGTTGATGTTATGAGTCATACTACTCCTTCTTCACCTACCCAGAGATTAACTCGCGCGATATATATATATATATATATATATATATATATATATATATATATATATATATACACGCACACATACATATATACACATGCGTATGTGTATATGTATATACACACACACACACACACATATATATATATATATATATATATATATATATATATATATATATACGTACATAGGATTAGAGTTTTCCGACTGAAGGAACTAATTATAATGTCCATAAATAGGTGAGGCAGAAGAACGCTAAATCTACGAAAAACCATGAGTTATGGTTCGCGAAAAAAGAACCTTTCAATGCACGCATGATTAATTGCATTAGTTCCGATTGTTAAAATGCAGTATGTTTTACCGCGGATAGATAATGTTTTATACCTGTTTCTTTTTTTGTTCGTTTCGCTCTAATGAGTCCGTGACGTGAGGCGGCTGAATTTTAATTGATCACGCACTGTGACCCCGTCGGGCCCGCACACGTTACCGTTATTGCGGTTGAACGTTCGTGCGTGTTCCGCCGCCATCAGATAAACGGCTATCAATTGTAGGAATGCCCGTGGAAAAAGGAAAATTCCTATTCCCTTAGCTCTAGTATTGCTCGGCTTTTCCCATTGATATTTAGCTTACAGTTGGATAATGAGTAAATAAACGGTTATATTTATATCGTGTGTGATATATGGTGGCGCGTTATATGAAGATCGCGGGGCTGTCCAAAGTTGAAATCTCTCACAAATATTGCCTGCCACTGCATGAACTAAAAACTGTATTTACCGTTGCCCAAAGAAAATCAAAATTTAAATTTTCTCCTCTTTCATTATGACGTTCCTAATATCGTAGGATAGGACGATTTGGAGCGTCAGACTGTCCAGCATCGTTCCTGTTGAAAATAGTCTCAATGGCCGAGATATGTCCAGTGATCCGGGGCCTGGGCCGGATATATATAAATGCGTCCCAAATCCGACCGATTTATGGCCTCGCTTCCAACATCCCACTCTGAGTCCTTATGCGAGCCTCCTCCCCCCTAGATAAACAGGATTACCGTTAGTGCCGTCCGAGCCCGGGATTTCGGACTCCCAATTAATTTCTGATCGCCGGCGCCAGACGCGTACGTCGTTGAAATTTGATACACAGACATCACCTGGACAGGCAAATGGGGCGGGTGGACAAATTAAGAAAAGGATTTTAATCGAAAGAAGACTTTTTAAAAATTGTTAATGCAAATTATAATATGAATTTCATATTTAAAACCAAAATTAATGTCCAAATCTGTCTGTTCAAGTTTAGACAGTCTTAACAAATAATTCCAAGTACATTAATTTTTCTCTTACTGATATTTGTACATATTTGATTCATTATTGCAGTTATTATTATCAGCGTTATTGGCACATCCTTTTCCATTCGGACTTAAGCGTCTTATAAGGTGACGTTCCTCAACGACCTGATCCATCGACCATAGAACTTTTCCCTCTCATATTTTTGTAAATATGAAAGAGTATATAGTGATCTTTCATTTGATGATAATATTTCATCTGATGTTTTAGAAAAATTAAAAAAAATATGATAGGGCTGTTGTCAAGTGCAAGATATATATTAGACAATTTCTAAATTGAAGTCATAATTTTCTTATACTTTCCTTGCTGTCGGGAATTCGAATAAATTGTTTTCTCATCAATTGCTTTACCCGGCAAATAATAATATGTTAAGTGAAGTATAATTTGAATTATGACCTCGCGGTTTAGACCTCTGACCCTTGGGCTGTTGCGGCTGCGTGCTAACAAAGTATAAAATAATTATTGTGCTTCGACACTGCATACGCGGGGTGCCCAATTTGTTATTTAAATGTTAGCCGAATATTTCCCGCGTTCGGTTGTATTTGATTTGTTGGGCTTAATACCGCGGTCGGTTGATTTACGCGGCGTCCGTACCGGCGTCGAAGAGAGTGGGCTGTTGTCGAGACAGGGACTGTTGGGGACCTGTGAACTTGACTATAAATTTAAGTTCGTGCACGGTTCGTCTTAAAGTTCAACGATATGCCCGCGGCCTCGTTGCAGGCCTCCGCCTACCTGAAACCAATGGGCAGAAAATTACTGTTTACGCCAGTGGTCGCTTGAGATTGATACACGCTCGAGTTCATGCACTTATGCTGTATTGCCTACTTTTGGCGGGAGCGAATTACAAATACCTATAATTCGTGAAATTTATGCAGGAAATGCACTATTTATGTTGTGTGCCCTCAATACTTTATTCCGACCGGTTATTTAACCATAACTTCCGAAATAATTTATTCCTCTTCATCGTGGTCTTATTCTGCCTGCGAATCTTCGTTAGGCTTTTCCTCCTTCTTCCTATTCCTGTTCACATTGCCTCCGACGATGTGAGAAACCACGCAGAGGAAATATCTTAATCCACTTGTCCGGGAAAATACCCTTTCCCTGAATTACGTGAGCGTTTCAATAACGCAGGCGAAGCACCCATATATAATGAGAGTAGGGTTAGGGATAAGGTGTAATTTAAGTGAGGGGAATTCCGACTTAACTCCATGGATAGAGCGATGCGGCGTAAACTCGTTCAACCCCGAGTTCAATGAAACTGGAGAATGCTGCAAATTTTAAGTTCTTTGAGTACAACTTTGAAGGGGTGGTTAAGTTGCTTCTGAGACAGGCGACACACTCGCTTATATAACAAAACCTAATCGTAATCAAATAAGTTACCTCTTTAGGTGTTAATGATCGATTAATGATTAACTGTGGCCTAAACTTGATTATGCTGTAATCCAGACAAGATAGATTCTTATCGGGCCCAAGTCAGCATAAGTGTCGACTTATGTAAATCTCTTTATCGGACCGCTGGTTTATCCGTTTTAAAATCTCGTTTAATTTCTCCATTTACGTGGCGACTTTCTAATCCGATCGCTCCTGTCTATTAGAATATTCGACGATTGGAAATCGTTCCTAATCCTTCGACTAATGATGTGTACATGACCTGAATGTTTTATTCTGTGGTTTTGTTGAAACCGTCCAGATTAACAATTTAGTATAATTGTTAATTCCACTTTATTCCAGTCTTATGCTGTTATGGACACGAAGAATCCTTCAAATTATTTCACACCAGGAGACAATAATTATGTCATTCAAGTCAAAATTACCATTATAATTAGGATAGTGGGGCAGAAATAGTACGGAATAAAATGATAAAAAATAATATTATAGGAATTGTTTATCAGTAAGTATAAATATATGATGGCAATTACCTCAGTACTGACGTCAGGTATGAGCTCCGCTGCATGTGTAGCCCCTGTCACTCGATCCAAACAAACATATTACTTCTTATATCTTACTCAGCCACTTCTTTTATCATAACCTAAACGTCCTTGGTTAATTGACCTAAATCTTATTTTTGTATTTAATGAAAACTTTGTTATCCTTCAAGGTTAGGACTAGAACGATGTCCTTTCGAGCCTTAATCACAACTAGGCATTTAACAGAACAATTGTTTCTGTCATAAAAGACGAATAGACGTTTAAGATAACCCGTCAAGTAGCACGTTATTTTAGTATCGAAAAGGAATAACTATATTTTTCAATGACATGATTAGTTGATGGAGTCCTCGGGTCAGTTGCTTGTACTGATATTTATACGTGCGTGCAAGAGTAACAAATTGAAAACATTCGTTACCGGTCAACCTAATGTACGAAACCGTTTAATTTATGTAACGCGGCGGTACATGTTTTTAAACTTGTTTATGTAGCAGTGCCCGAAATGGCCGTCGGTTGGGCCCACCGTTGGTTGTACCGATCGCGTGACTATTCTTAGCCGCTTGGGTTTAACTTTTATCGCGTGAAAGCTTTTCTATATGCCTTCATTGAATTTGTTTTGCCTTCCCCGCGGCATGAGCAGTAGTTTGCTTTATATTTTTGATTTGGGCAAATACAGTTTTTTTTTCGTCCTGTACGATCCGCAAACGACCGCATTGTTACAATTTAAGAGTTCTGGTCAAACAGGTAGAAAACAATTTATCGCGGAACGAGGAAGAATCGATTGCGGTTTTGGACTTTAATTAAACGTCGCCTAGAAAATTTATTTCGAACGGCCATGAATGCCAGTAAATAATGAGCTAATTTGAAAGTGAGCGTCGACTAAACGTGTAGATCCGGTTGGCCGTTATTTAGAAATGGATTTATGAAACCGCACAGTGGCCATTCAGCTAACCGAAATGTGACCAGAATTAGCCTATAACCGGCCGAAATAATTGAGAAGACATAGGAACATGTCACGGGTTATTGGTTTGTATCACACACGTTCACGAATCGAGTGGGAAATAGGCTGTTTATACATTCCTTCCGCTATTCATCTGGCGGCAGTGGTTATGCGCATATATTTATTTTGATTTATTATTTCTTTATTTTTGTTATAAATATGTAACATATGTCATTATAAAACGTAATCAAAATATTTATTGCTATTTATATTATATATTTCTTATTCTTAGTACTCTTCCAAGGTAGAGTCCGAACAATCAGATTTAATATTCCTCATTCTAGAGGCCGTTTAAGAGAATTTCATAATTTAGATTGATAGACACGCCCCGAAGATATGACGATAAGCTGAACACGGTAATAAGCGATTGGGGGATTTAGGGGGAATAAATTACTTATTTAGTTTTTGTTCTATCTTGATTTTCTAATAAGTTTCTATCTACTCGGGGATCGAACCCTTAAGCTCGGTGCAGGGCCGCCGCTAATAAGCGATGAATGTTTTTTATTTATTGTGTCTATTTATAGCCCCGGATAAGTACGATCTCAGCGACGCATCGCGTTGAATACTCTTGTACGTGTCAAATTACAGTTTACAAATACTTTATTTTTCCTTGGATATAAAATATGATGCACGAATATAATACATACTCATATTGTCCACAAGGTTGGTATGGTTATCGGGAATGTTACACAATAAAACCCCGATTTGCTTTATGTCATGTGCGGTTGTTCTCATCATGCGTGCAGTTAATGTGATATCGGTCGTGAGACCCATGATATATTATACAGGTCAAATATCTAAATTTAATGCCCCCCTTGAATTAGGGGTGTGATGTAACAATGCTATCAACAAATCTCTGTAAACTAAATTGAGTTTATTTTCGCCTTGAATTATTCCAACCTTACAATGTTCCTTACTGGCTGTCTAAAGTTTTTGAATCTCAGATTGGGAACTTCTTCTGGGAGTTAAAAAAACTGGGATGAACCGAAGCCTTTGTTTCTGGCCAGAAGGGATGATTGACGGGCCTACTAATGGCGTATTCCGAGTGCGCCCGCCACTCCCTTTCCATCTTTATTGGGGCCTGTAAAGAACCCGGCTTTTCCGCCATGTTACCCCCTTCTCGTCTTTGGCTCAGCCCTTCGCTCTCCTATTCTTCTTTTTCTTTTTCCGTTCCCGTTCACACCCCCAAAGTCATCGATTGGCCAATTATTGTTAGCGACCGTTTCATATCCCCCGGCCCAATCTGTATCCTCCTCCATTTTGTCAGGGATTTTTGCGACTTTTCACACCTCGATGTGTCAGATGTTCGGACGAATGTATCATTAATCATGTGGTTATTACAAACTAGGCGGTGCCAATAATTCGACAAAAGATTATAAACTCTTTATAAAATAATTTCAGTTGATATTTTCTTTTTATAGGGGGAATAATTTCTACAATAGAGAATCACTTTCAACTAATTTGTACTTGTACGTACCTGCTGAATTTATAAATTAGAATTATGATGAGAATTTATGTTCTGTAGAAAGGTGGAAAGTGACTATACTGATACCAGTACTTTAATGGGAGACCGATTATTATCAAGTGTCTGGTCTGCATACGCTAAAAGAGAGTGAATGTGGATTCACACTGGGAGTTCAATTCTTGTCTTGATAAATAACGTTCAGAATTAATCCTTTGGTCGAAACCCTTTTTACTTTCGAAATTTAAAAGGAAATATTGTTTACCGAAAATTTCAATTTTTGAACTACACACGGTATATAATACTTCATTATTCATTTTTGGGTTTTAACCAGAGCAGATAACGTGGGTGATAAGTGAGTTCTATCGGTTTATATATACACCTGATGTACCTTATTTATGAGGTTTTAATCCGTTTATTTTGGGCTATTATCGAGGTCAAATTGTTGTTTTCGTTTTGTTTAACTTCAACCTCATTATTTTCAATTATGTTGTGGCCTTTCATGAGCGTCTTAATCGGGGCAAATATGGGATCGTGTTGGATATTATTATGTTTATCCGCCTATTGTCTGAGTTGCTTTTGTATAACTTCTCATGTTAACGAGAATATAATGTTGGTTCTAGACAATCATATATTTCGAAGTATTGAAATAAAACCTAAGACAAATCGCCATGAGTGCACGTTTTAAATTAGAAATTAGACGAGGGAAATTGTCGCTTTCTCCAAGGGGAAATTTCTGGTTTTAGTAAGATAATATGATATCAGTTAATGTATAGTTTTTAAAATTTCTTTTTTTTTCGAAATAGACGCACGCCTAGCTGGAGAAAGCTAGCGACCCCCTCTGTGACCGTGTCTTTTACCAAATAAGGCTGCGTTCTTGCACAGATGAAAACGGTAAGATATAGAGGCCAAACAGAACGCTGATATTTCACTGTTTCACTGTAATGAAATAAAATAAAAATCCACCCTGTTCTTCTTCCAGCCAAATTGACGTTTATTGATGTTTTGTGGCCCTCGAGTTGTTATTGTCAGCTTATTGATGGAAATTGCTAGTATATTGCCGCTTGATTCTGTGAATATTGTACGCAGAAAGATCATTCAAATTTCACTTTTCATCAGAGTGCAACACTGCGCTATTATTGTCTCTATTATGGCGACAATGTATGCTATCTTCTGTAGATCGCGCGCGCGCTGCGGAGTTGATTGGAGTTATTTGCAATTCAAAATTCCGCCCGCCAACAGACGTACGCGGCTCGTGCCAATAATGAAGTACACTGGCCTTTCTGAGGTCCCAGGTCTAGTTTTGTCGATTTTTAAAAGCTATTTCGAACCCGCATGGCGTCCATAGAATAAACGTGGACATTGAGTTTTTGGAAACCCGTGACGGAGTTCGTAGATCGCCGGCTAGATGCCACACAGTTCAGCGTGAACATCATAAACACCGGTATTTTGAAAATACATTGTCCAACTAATTTTCATTTTTATTTGTGAAAGTGTTCCGAGCTTTATCTTTCTCACAGCTTTAAACTTTTAAACTGTCTGTTTGGGTGGACTGTAATTCGCCGCTTCCCACAACCTGTCCGAAATTGTTATAAAGCCAAATACAATACGCATTGCGTTCAACAGAAATTTGGTACAAAAAAAATCCCGAGAATAGTACGTAATAAATCCTTGTTTATTTTAGTAAACACTCTTAATCAAGTCCACCTTCTGATCAAACTCATCATAGTAACATTCCACAATTTTACTTATAATGAAAAAGGTTGATTATACCTTATTGATGATTTTTGTTTTCTTTTCAAATTTACTATTACTGTGTTATTTTACACACTGATAAAATACTTCCAATAGCAACCTATAGAACATTGTAGGTAAATCATAATTTTAGATTTTGTACAAAATTGTTATACTTTATTTTGGTTGAGCCACTGGAAAAAAATGTAAGTATTCCCGTGGCGGTTACCGCCGTCTAAACCGGGTCCCAGTATTATGAAACGCCTCAATTGTGAAAGTGATATATAGCCGCCGGGTTATATGCCTTGTAGGTCCTGGCCAAGAGGAGATAGGGCGTGAGCCTCGTAAATATCAGGATTTTGAGAGGATGTATTCTCTCTCATTGCGTTCCTGTTTCCCCCCTATCTCTCTCTCTCCTCTCACTCTCTTTTCTTTTACATACTCTTTCTCTCTCTGTCTCTCTCGCTTGGAGTCGGGCGCTCATTTGCCTTAGGCTCCCGCCCAAATCCGAACCCATGTATTTTCATTTGTCACCCGAGAACCCCCCCCGTCCTCCTTCCCTTGGTTTTTCCGCTTTCCCGGACCGTGAGAAAGGGCCGCGAATATATCCGCCCTGAGTAATCTGCCACACCACTGCGTATTTTCCGCGGGGCGCCTTCTGAAAGAACAGCCCCGATAGCGTATACGCGTACGACTATGCTAAGACACAGGGCTGTTTTTAGACTGTTTAGAGTTGCCCACTCTTTCGTAAAATCAGCCCCTAACATCATCGGATTTCATCGTTTTTTGCAGCAGCGATGTGAAAGCATTCCCTGTTGTGAACAAGCGCTATTTTCACCCGGTTAGTACGGTGGGCGGGAACTTTTTTGAGGTCGAAGAGCCAAACTTCTCGCTGGCAACAATTTTAAAAAAGTTATTCCAACTTTACTTACTGAGAATTTAACAAAACCAACACAGGTTTTCAGTTTTTCACTTTTAGCTGTAACAAATTCTCTTATTGCCGTATTCATACATGCATATGTTGTTACTACATACAACCAGGCCTCCATGGGTATTGTCATTGTTATATATGTTAATTTGAGTGGTAAAGTAATCCAATATTTACGTGTACATGCAAACATTAGAAACTGTAAATTAATATCTTATACTCCGGAGACCACAAATGCTCGTTTTTTTATTATCCGGGGAGCGAACTATGATGAAACTTATAGCAACGTTGGTTTTCCTCCATTTCAATATATTTTGCATACATTTTTATGTCCCTCCTGTTAAATTTGGGTGGAGCTAATACAGTCCCCAACGACGGTATTCACTCTCCGATTTTTCACTGACTTGAAACTCTATGTGTTTCAGCTTCCAGAAATTGCATACGTAAACTGTACCCGAATGCATAATTTTTCGATTTCCCAATCTGCCCCAAACATTGTGGTCATTACTCAACAAATACTTAACCGAAATCAGGCTCGCATTTGCATGGTAGGCGTAGTTCCGTCGGGGTCCGTGAAGCGCACTGTGGGTCAGGGTCGTCAGAGCGCTATCTAGTAGTCAGATCTTGGACTACCCACTGTCAATTATAAGGGCAGCGTAAGTGCGTCATTGTCCGAAATTTCAAATTTCCTAAACCTCTCGAATGTCGCGTAGGCGCTCCTTCTGATAACCTAACGTATTGTAAACAGAGGAAGAGAGAAAAGTCAAGTAACTGATTGCAGTGAAAAATCAACCATATATACTATATACAACATATATTTAAGTTATTAAACAATAATGCAGCCACACATTTTAAATTCAATAAAATATAACAGTACGCAATACTTTTATATTGCTTTTGTCGGTTAAACTATTGTTTACTAGACATTGTAATAATTATAATATCATATGTTTTTATCATAAATTTTACACATATAGACAATCTAGGTAATGTTTGATCTTGTGACAGTTGTACTGTTTTTCTTCTTATGGATTGTTTTATCTTGTGGCTCTTACAGGTTTCAGAATTACCGTAATATATTGTATTTTCTGAACCAAATAATTTATGCGATTCGAGCACTAATTCAGGCCCTATTTGAACTATCTTTCGGCCGATTTGGAGCGGGCTGAAATATCAATGCGTTCAATTTAAATTGCCTGCCGGCTGTCCTCGTTGGGAATTAGCGGAGGCGTGTTGTCCGCCCACAACGTGGTCCCCGCGGGTGGAACACTTGACGCTCCCACCATATAAGACCAGGCAGGTTCCGGCTCGCGCTTTGTTTTCAATGCAAACTCGTATCTGCGTCCGGAACAGCGTTCCAACGACCGGCCCGTTATCTCTCTTGACCGCGGTAACATTCGCCGTTTTAGCCCTAGATTCTATCACGGAAAATTCTCATCTACGGACAGGCGGATTAAGGTTTTTCCTCCGCGCGAGGTTTCCCCGATCGGGTTGGGGGGAGAAGGCGCTTCGCTTGGAAAGGAGGAAAAGTTTCTTTAACGGAGATTTACGGGGAGAAACCCCGCGGCGAGAATGAGATCGTGATGAAGAAGAGTAAATTAGTCGAGAATTTAAGGTTAAAGAACCAGTCGCCGGTTAGTATTGAGAGCGAGACTTTCACGAACGCCGCCCAGAAAGACCGAGACCTGAGGAAAGACGGTGATATTTTACAAAAGCGTTCAGAACACTTTTCAAACGACCGCGATCCATTCTCGGTATATTTGAATAAGCCTAGTATAGTCGTGTCTAGCTCACGGCCCACCCAGAATACATATATCTGGGTGTGTTACGCTGTATATGCCTTGCGCAGGTCGTGAATTGGACTCCACGCTGTTTGTATATGTGCTGACGAGATTACTGTGGCGGCACGTAATATTATCGATATAACCATCTAGTTTTGTGTCACAGGCGGTCGGTCGAAAGTAGCCCGGTATATCGTGAAGTTATAATCAAGTATATTAGTTATAGACTTTAATCACTTTAGTAATCATCAATAACCTAATTGTTAATTGCTTTCTGACTGTGGCGAGAAGTCGAAACCGGACCAAATAATGAGGAGGGCACCACAATTAAGAGGCGTGACAGGTCCGTTTTACATTTTTACTGTTACAGTGTTGGGTTCGTAACAATCAGTACAGTAATTCTGATGTCAGTAGTCGTAACTGTAACTGACCTCCCATACCCGGGCCAAACACACAACACAAGCATGAATGTATTGTATGTTATAGCCAATAACACTATCACATTATTAGAAGGTTTCGTCATCCCTAGTAATTTATTTACCGACATCTTGCATATAAAACATGTTTTTTTTAAATGATAACGCTCTTAATTTCTCAAGCGATTATTTCTAGAGCCATTTGACGGAACTTGATACTGAAACAGATAATTATAACAAATCATATCTGAATGTTTATGATTTCCGCTTTTTAATATTTATATCTGCAGTGCTGAGATGACTCCGTAATTCCCGAGAACTTATAAAAACTTTGAGGAAGTGCGGCTTTTGTTTACTGATAACGTAAATGCCGGAAAATATGATGTGTTGGAAAATACAGAAAATTAATTGAACCGCACAGTTCAATATACAAATGCTTATAATATCATTTTGTTTTAATTGATTATTATTGTTTTATTTGATTGAACATTCACAAGTCAAATCATCTGTCATTGTTGATTACAATAATAAGAAAACGAAACTTTGTCTTGGCAGAAAACAAAACTACTCTATCAAAATTATAAGTCACATTTACATTGTATTATCTGGCCTGCCTACAATTGATATTGACGTCATCTAGTTTTTTGTGGCCTTGCCAAATAAAGTCGCGCCCAAGTTCACGATCAGATCGCAAATTCAGATCAGGCAATGCTGGGGACATTTGTTTTTTTGAAGCATTAAAGTTTAGGAAAAGATAAAATCACATATTCGGAAATAATTACATTCAGGCAGAAACTTTCTTGAACTTTCATTTTGTAACTAGTTTTATATTTTTACCCGTGTTTAATTATTTTTTCAGTGACAAAATATCGCATATCGTAACTGGCATTTCACTGTATAAATGTGAAGCGACGGCGCAGTAATTATGGCAATTCCCGTATTTGATTTTGCTCAGTTGACCGTTGTTTATGCTTTAAACATTTTGCACGCGTATTACGTACACTTAGTATAATTACATCAGAATCGAGATACAATAAATTGAGTGCTCATCAAAATCTTATTCAGTGTCTACGTACATTGTATCAATGCCAGGTTTTTTTTGTTTCCTCTACGATGAACAATAAATAATATATAGTGTTAGGAGAACATTAAGTAGTCAGAGGTGTTATCCGAAACACAACTGATACGTCTTCGAATTCCCGGCCATACTGCAGCATGAATTTCGAGCATTGTTATTTTCCAATTTAGTTTTTTTAATTGTTAACAACGCATCCAATGGGGCGGAACGTATAAACTGGAGGATGTAATTGCGAAATGTTCCGGAACGAATTTTCGATTTTAATTGAAGAGCGTGCCGAAATCAATTAATTCCAATTTCCTCTTTAAATCCTACCTTTTTTTCTCATTTTGTACTGTTCTTTTTTCGTGGGGATTTTTTTAAATTGCTGTTTATCGGGCATTGTTCCGAAACTGAAAACAGAATTGGATCGGAGCGGTGATCCTAAACCACTCCACCTCCTGCCACTTGTCTTGTTATACTATAATACTATTTTATTCAACAGTCTCTTCAGGCATTTGTTCGCTAAGAACTGATGAACACTTCAGAAGGGGGTCTTTTCTTCTGTTGATTGATTATATTAATTTTATGAATTAGGGAAGTCTGTGTTGAGAATATGTGACCGATGCAATTTTCGTTTTTAATTATGCCATTAAACGACTACGATTGTACGCAGTCCGTACATACATAAATTAATCCGTATTCACTCAGAAGCTGTAACGAGGAACGGAGAAATACACAGATAAGATAACAAACGCGGGTCTCTCAGCCACTCCTTAAATTGATTACTGATATACTCAATTGCGTAAAGGGTTAATCATGCGTGAATTAATCAGTGTAGTAGTTTAGTTGTTAAGAACTAATCTATCGGCCTTTTTTCAGTATCCATTGAGTGTTTGCGATGTATAATATACATTCTTGAATAAATATTGAAGATTTATATCATTATTTAAACAGTGTATTTTACTGTGAAGTAATTGCGTACGTAGTTTTAAAACTACGAGATAACGATTTTGTCACACTCACATTGCTACTATTAGTTTTCATGAAATGTTTGTGCATGTTGATTCTAGATAACTTCAACTTGTAATTTTGGCCATTTGGGATATTTGGGAATACTTTCGTCCGGAGTTATTCCCAGAACGCATCCTCGGCGTTGAATATTGATGAGACTTTATTGCAGTTGTTCGGACTCTGCGCCATCGGTCGGTACGCTATTTTCTTTATCGTGCTATCCCGATTTCTTTTTTCTCTCCTCCTCCCAACCTACTTTCGGTCGGCTTGCTTCCGACAATATTGGTAAATTGGTAAGGTTGGGGGGCCGGAATTTATCTGCGGGTCGGTTTAAGTTGGTTCCTGTTCATAAATCGGTGCCCCCCCCCGGCCTACCTAACGCCGGCCGGGTCCGCCCACGCACAGCCCGTAATTCACTCCCGCTCTCCCGGTTTAGCATACGCCGCCCCTTAACTGCCGCGCTTCCTGAATCTTCTAACTAACTCACTTCCTCTCTCCATCCTACCTATGAACAATCAATACGGTGGATTATACTAAAGAGGAAGCACTAATCAATGAGATTTGTTTCAATAATTAACCTCTCTCTGATCTTTGGGGATTAATAATAAATCCCTTCCTCTGTTTCAAATTGTAGTTACTTGTCATTGTTCATGTTATTTTTCTGACCCTGGTTTAAGCCATACATAATGATTGGTTCTTAACCTTGGCGTATTAATACATGATTTTGTTTTTGGACAGTTTTTTTAGTTTATTCTCATTTCTCTGTGATATTTATGGAAGTTTTGCTGTCAACACTGGCATATTTTATTTGTGACAGTGTACGCGGATTTATTCTCGCACCATTTACCGCTCCAAAACCGTCAAATCCCATTCATGGAAATTTCAGATTGCAATTCAAATCCGCCACGAGGATTTGAACTGTGGCACCTGCACAGAGCGACCTGCCCGGTGGGTAAGTTGCCGTGGTGGATCGGATTATCATTAAATTGCAAATTTTAATTGATCGCGCCTTGAGTTCGTACGATTTCAGAACAGGTGTGTACAGAACTTTAAACAGTGTGTAAGCTGTTTTCTAATATTTGTAACATAAATTGAGAATATTGACAGGATAAAACCGACCAAACCTTTATTTTGCTGCAAGTGAAAGTTTTGCCCTCTGGACCAATTTTAAGTTCCTCCTGCGGCTTGGTTGACTAGCTGGGTTACGAATTGAAAATGTACAAATACTTAACTTCCTTTAATTTATCGTTTATAATGTGCAAATATTGGTTAATACATGAAAACCGGTCCGCGTTGTACTTTTATTTACATGTATATGGCAACTGCCATGGTACTGCGTTTATGTAGACATTTAGAGATAATAGTCCTGCATGAAATGCACTGCTAATTTACATTTTGCACTCACATGCCAGCAAACGATACCATTAAGTTTATACCTCCTGTCGGACCGAATGAAAAGAAATTTTCATCTAGGATAGACACAAAGTTGATTCGTTATTTGATCAAATTCTGCGGTTGATTCTCTCTGAATGTACGGACATTTCGAGTTACTGCCTATAGGAGTGGGTAGGCTAAAGAGCATCGAACCGTGGTTAGATGCGATTATTGGAATCGAAATTTCAAACTTTTGCCGGACTAATTGTTGCGTGTGCTCACTTTCCTGCACTTTGTTCGCGTGTCGTTCTCCGGAGCCAAGTTTTAAGCCGGCTTTGTCATAATAGAGGTTGAATTCAGTTATCTCATATTCTCAGGCCCGATATGACGGTAGGTCGGCGGCCGAAATTGGTCTAGTTTTATCGCCCCCATCCTGTGCCCAATATGCAGTTTATAAAATTTACTTTGCTACGTCAATTTCATTCCTGTTCTAAAACGTTTTGTTTTTTGTTTCAGGTAAGAAGCGTGGCAGATTCACATTAACATGGTTTTTCGCTTTCAGGTAACATTTTTCAGAGTTATTACTCGTCTTACAAACTTACTGCGAAATAGGAAATCACCATTTTGAGGACGTTCAAACGTCTTTTACAACGGAAATTTGTTAGAACTTTAGAAATAAATATTATGTTTCAAATGGAAAGCGTAACGACATTTTTAACAATGCAATAGTTTTCTGATTAAGTTATCGGAATTGGCTCATATAATAGGCGCTGTTATACTCTTATCAGCCTCTTGTCAACTTTGTATTTAATTTCCTCAGTTTGTAATTAACCACTGAAATTATAATTGTTCAGACTGAACTACGAAGAATAAATATATGTTTGCTATTCATCGGAACGTCATACGATTTTTCAGTATTCGAATCACGTATTGTATTGACTTTCAAGTTTAATAATTATTCCCCGACGGCTATTTTGGAATACTACGCAGTGATTGAGAATATTTTATTAGAGAAAAAGAATTGATGTATTTATCGATCGTGGTGCCATTTAAAAGCGTAATAAAACGAGACCGCGAGGGTTTCGAATATGGATTATGCCTGTCGCATGGCCTGCTTTTGATCACGCGTCTGGTCTGTGAATGGGCCGATTTTTTTTTGTTGTTTTTGATAATTCTACCGACTGATTCTTTTCAATCGAGGATTTTTCTTCTTTTTAACTCTACCTAACTGATTGACCCACATGAAACTGAACGCTGTCGACGGTGGACGAAGTTAACGTACTGTAGATAAATGAAATATTTATAAACAGTTATTTAAAATTTAAAGAAACTTTTGGCGACCGTTTTAATAAATTCTAGAAACTGGCATGTTCTTCAAAATGATTGGAAGTTAGTTGGTGTCAGCAGATTCAAAAATTTATTTTACTCGCGTAAAATCTCAATACTGACTATTACGTGCCGTGGCCGTACAACGCCGAAGAAAAATTATCTTCGTCGTAAGGATGTAATTCCATGAAATCTTGCAACCCTGAAGACTATATACATAGAATGGTGACAAAATTGAAACGTATTGGATAAATTGAGTTAGAAATAACACTCGCGCACAAAAAGTAGGCATGACCTGCAACTCATAGGTAGGCAAGCTGTAAGATAGAAATTTACGATGTCTGTTTCGTTTCAAAGTAATATCGGTTTTTTCCTCAGGTCCCATACAACCCAATCGGCAACTATGATCTTTGTCACAGCTATTTAGCTGGGAGAATTAGTTAGTAGTAATTAGTTGGAAAATAGTTGGAACTCGAGGAAGTTTACCTTGAATTCTGTGAATTGTTACTAAGATAGACAGGGTCTTGGCAACATTCTTGCGTTATTATGTATAGAATAAAAATTCGTCATCCTCCGGATTACGTGATGGTCTCTTTCAAACCGAAGATTTAAAAGGACTTCGTCCAAAAATTTTCAACACCAAGCTGTGTTGTTATTCTCTGTTTTTTTTACTATCACAGTAATTATACTATTTTTTTATAAATATACTACTGTTATTGTTTTTCGGAAACTGGAAGATGCGTAGTTTGGGCGTAGTGTTGGCGTAGCATGCGTAGCTAAGATGGCGTTTAGTGTCGACGGCGGCGGTGGTGGGGATCTCCCCACTCTCCAGTCACTCACGGTTTGGGTTCTTCAGTCTCGGCTCGTGTTCCGTACCGGGCGGTACTCTGGTCCGCGTCTCGTACGTTTACAGTCTCTTTGTTTGTATTTTACAGTTGTGTGAAATACGAGTGCGGTTTCCCTGACCACCCCCTCACCGATCTGTCGTTACGACTCGAGTTCATCATTCGCGTGTGAACAGTTTTCTCTGATCGGTGTGAAACAGTGTCATTAAAAAATAATAAAAGAAAAAGGACGGCGGTGTCAGTGTTTGTTTGTTTGTTGGACTCCTGTCTCTGTGTGTACGCCGGTAATTTACGCTATTCTTTTCTTAATTTATTTTCCACGACATTTTTTGTTTGTTTTCATTGTTGTCGAAGCGGACAAAAGCCCTTCTGTCGTCCGGACAGTACGACACGACCGAAAACCGCCGTTAGGGCTTGGAGCCAGAAATCCCGGTTTCTGCGAATTTATGGCCACGGCTACGGTCATGCCAAGTTTGGATCTGACTATTTTTCTGGGCCCCCTTTTTTTCTGGAATTATTTCATCCGACCTATTTATTTTTCTCCGGCGCGAAGAGTTACGGTGTTCACTTCTAATCGAAAGAAAAAACCGAGTGTTTAAACTCTCCACTGTTTGGTACTCAAAATATCTTCCACTGCCAGTTCTTAAATTTGAATATAATTTCGATTATTTTGAATTAGACAGTTCCACTATTATTCTTAGCGTAAATTCTTTCCAAGAGATTTCCAAGTTTGGAGGCCCCATTATTGTTTTCTGGCCACAGATATGAGTCCGCGTCTCGTAAACAATTGTTATCGCTGTCGGGCCTTTGTGTCTGCCCGGATGTATATAGCCTTTGGTAATTGCAGGTATCGTGTTTAAATATTATGGCGTTTTGTTGAACCAGATCTGTCGAAGGGTATGTCGAGTGCATTGACATTTGAAAATGTTCGTTTCGTTGGCCACAAATTGGGAAGTTGAAAAAGTTGCTTCAAATGTTGTTTCACGGACGCGTGGGATTTCAACAGCTTAAACGGGCAGAAGTTCTTCACAGTTTGCGGAAAAATCGAGCAATCTCTTTTAGAACCTTACAGAAATCGGAACCGTCGACGCCTCACAGTTGCCTAACCTGAAACTCAAGGAACTTATCGCAAAACTAATTATTTATTTCGTAAAATATTTTACCGTCCCATATAATCGTTTTTAGTCGTAATAAAACTTCCGGCGAAAAAAAGGATTGTTCACCATAGCTTAAGAAGCCATTGCTTTAATGCATTCCATTGTCCCGCGAGGAAGTAGTGTAAGATAGGGGAAACAGATTTTGTTCTGCCATTGTTTTTACGAGGCATTCCAGGGTCGTTTAACTAACTGTTAAAGTATTATCATTTTGTTAAATGTTTATGTTTTAATTATTACCGTTTGAATATTTATTTACGCTTCTGCCAGTGAGCATTTTTGGAATAAGCATTAGCGCGTCGTTATTTTCTCCGGCTCTGGACCGTTTGGAAGGAATTTAATGACCCATTTCTATTTTAAGTTTACTGGGGCTATTTTTATACGACGTTTCTTTCGGTTAATAGCTCAGAAAAACTTCCGCGTTTTCAAATTGTTGTTTTTTTTCTATTGTTAATCTATTAAGCGTCTATTATGCCACGCCTCGGATGTATATACTCTATTTTCTGGAGTATGAGTAAGCAAAGAGAGAATATTGTTTTCTCGGCCTTTCGGGACGTACTAATTGACCCATTTCTGAATTGTTGTTTGTTTTAATCCGGCACAATTGACCCCGCCTGGCCGTCCCATTTCGTGACCATCGAACCCCGCTGTCTCATGTCCGCGCGATTATTACCCCGGTTAAACCCGATATTGGAGAGTGGGGGGGCACCTTACATGTCACTGCTACAATCTGTATCAGTCATTGTCCGCTAATCGAGTCTAGGACGGGACTTAACAACCGAAGCCGAGACGACAAATCTCGCCTGTGATTGATGCTATCTCAAATTGTTTCATCACGATTTCTGTCACACCCACGCTTCTCTTAAACCTTTTCAATCCTCGGTACATTTCCGGGAGGTATACCGCTACGTACGTCGCCAGATGTTACTGAAGTTAATTTTTCTTTTGTTTAAAATTAATTTCTGAGCACCAGGGATCTTTTCGTGTCATCTTTGATCCATGAGCGAGAGATATTCTTTCTCATTGCTTTCCGTGTCAATTAAATGGATGATTACTGGTGTTATTACATTTAGGGAACATTTCTGCTATTATTTTATTGTTATTATTTGAGAATTTGTTACCTGTCTCGCTACTGCAACGGATAGTCAGTTTCATGGCATGACAATGTGTACATCAGTGGCATATATATAGTTTATACCATGTTGAAATCTGTAGAACGTTCTTTTAATGTTTGAACAATATATATTTTGTTGTTTATTCTCTCGTATGAGTACTTTTACTTTCACTATATTTTGAAACCTCGAAACTGCTGTAGACAACGCTGACGGGATGTTTTAATTACTAAGAGAGAGAGAAAGAAAGAGAGAGGCGCACCTTCAGTCTCAATTATGACCTGCCGGGGGTTAAATCCATTATATAAACCGTCATTTGACCTGCTCTCCGTTACATAAGATTATGAGAATGACGCGGCCGACCCTTTCTCAAGTGGCGAGACGCCGAAACCGGTCCGTGGCCAGTTCAAACGAGAGACGCTTTAACGTCAATGTGGCGATGGCAGTATGCACCTTTTGCATATCTCCGCTCTGTAATTCGCCTCAACGCGACACATGTGGCGGCCGCACGGCGTCTCAAATTTCCGAAGCCCCGCGGGAGATCAATTTTGATTAGCGGTCCGATCACGTTCCACCGGCCCACTTCTTTTTTAAGCATTCCTCCTCCTTCTCCTCCACCTCCTCCTCCTGCGTTTCCTACGCACTTTTCTTCAGCCAGTTTTTTTAGCCACCTCCTCCTCTTAATGTTTCGAGTTCCTCCTTTACCCCGCCCTTTCGGATTCGACAATTTATTTTCGGGATCTTATACTTCGGGTGGACAGACAAAAAATCCGATGTTACGCGTCCCCACCAGGGGGGGGGGAGTTCTGTAGTAGGGGGGGAGGGGGCTCTAATTTTACGCTGGGTCGATTCCTTCCTTTTTTTTCTCGAAACTCTAAATTTAGAGGCTAATAAGCGGAGCGGCAGATGTGATTTTTTTTCAACCAAATTCTAACGGTCTTCCCCGCAACCGCTTTTGTGGTGCATGCACCCTGTGCTGTGACCGTATTATTTCGATTTTCTCTGTTTTCAATTCTCCTCAGTGACTTATTCGAAGTATTTTATGATTTGTATTTTTAAATTAAAGAGTAATAAATTTCAATTTTCAAATGTTAGGTTATTGCGCGGCTCGTAAAAACTAGGATAAAAACTGATTACATATCAGAATTTTCTATAAACTGTGCATCGTTCCATTATTTTTTAATATTATAATTAAATAAATAAAATTTCCTTATATTGTGCGAAGTGTTACAATTTTGGTTTCCTTCAGTTTGAATACCTTCGTTGTGTCAATACCAACGATAATACGGGCTTTTGATGTAATGTAAACTTGAGTCTACCGCTAGATAGATGTCTCTTCTTAGTGAATGCCCTCAGGTGGCCGTGGATTCTTTGAGGGTACCGTTTTCCCCTTCGGCATTACTCAAAGCGAAAAGTCCCACCGATTGTGCTTTCTCCGATGGAGCGCGGCATTTCCGACGGAGTAAGCACTGTAAGTGGTATTGGACGCGCCGACTGAAGAAAGGTTTAAAGTATTCTATAAATGTCTCCGATCATTATTAACGTTTCTTTTACGACCCTTATGGCGACTAATGTTCTGATTATAGATTATAGATTTCGATCATCCCATTGTTTCTGTTGCTCAGCATCTCCAGCAGGGCGGCGTGTCAAGCTGGCACTTTTACTGTTGAAGATGGCGAGCAGCCCAAACCGGTTTAGTAAAAGACCAAAATACGATAGTAAATCGTTATTACTACTTACTAGCATTTAATTTCATCATAGTTAGATTCAGTTTTCTCTCGGTACTACATATTCTTGTTTGCCACTTTTCTGAGTGGATGCAAAATAAAAAAAAGAAAAAAAATAGTCTTGAAATAGTCGTTCTTTAAATGTCGCCTGTGCAAAGCAGCAGTACGTTCTCCTTTCCGACACTCGCATCTGTCGCCCCCTGTAATATTGCTAATAAATCCTATGAGACACAGGCGCCTTATGGAAGGGAGGAAAAAAGGACAGGGACTATTCCTTCCTTATCACGTCTCTTCTTCCCCCTTTCCCGACTCCGTTCCCGTCCTATTTTCTCTGCCGGAGCCTCGGCAATACGTCTTCTTTACACGGGGCGTGTATGTACGCCATATTTGCCTCTGAGGTGTTTTTCCTAATTTTCTTTTCTTACAAACGCTGCACCGACTGAATAACTCGGCGTTGAACTATAACGCTTAAACGTTTTGTTATACAATTATTTGGGTGGTACAGCTGTAGCAGTACACCTAGAAACCTGAAACAAGGTATTTTGAATGATGAGGGGAATGAAAAGGTGAACACAGGACCTAAAGGGCCCTCCTTACAGCGTTAGTACATGGGTACCAACAGTGAAAATTATCTTCACACAGACTATAAAAAATGATATCTGATATTCAGTCCGTTAATAGGATACCTATTACTATCCACTTAAAAGAACACGGAAACTAGCCCTCAACAGGTAGAGCATCTAACACTAGCATCTGCTAGTTGTACCCATCCTATCTTCAACATTGATAACTGAGGAAATATTTGGTTTAGGATTCGTTCGCAATTGATGTTGGTCCTGTACTTAACTTGGGGAACAATCCGACCATAAAATTAATAATTTTTAATAAAAAGCAGTAGATGACTGGTTGAAATTTGTAATTGAAGGGAAATTCGGACGCGTTAATGGCGCCCCGCTTTAGCCACTAACCACTAGCGAATTAACTTTCCATTAAGCCTTTTCCGGAAGCTACTCTAATTATAAGAGCATAAGTTTAAAACTGCGCATTTTTAAACCGTGGATCCCGATGGGGTAACGAATTTTCCTTCAATTACAAAGTTTAATTATTAGAGAGATATCTCAATGTCGATTCTTGTCGCCATATATCGATGTGAACACTATTAAAGAATGTTTTTCAGTTAATATTGAATTAAAATGTATTCGGCATTGCATCACTGCAGTAATGCATGAGATTTTACTGAAAAAAAGATATTTCACACCTGGAAAGTTGTAACAAAAAGTGGTTTCTGCTGCAAGTGATAGGCGTCTGTTATCACCCTGGTCAGATATCAGATGCGCAAAGCTGACGGATGAAGTCAGTCCCTGGGGAATAGAAAAGCCGAAAACCGGTTTCGTCCGGGACCAAAGAAACGGGAGAGGCCCGGTGTATTTCAAGCGGGGTCCGAACGCTAAAGTCCCACTTTCGTAAAACATTAAAATAAAATACGGTAAAATATGGTTCGCTTTGTTCCAGCAATTCAACTGCAGTAACCTTTATTGCTTAGACAAAGATAAGACGAGCAGTAAGAAAGGGAGCCTTCTGGTTTTGATAAGCCAACTTTACTGTGCTCCGCAATGTAGGTTTATTCCGTATTATTGTTTATATTTTTTGTATTATTCAAGAAATTCGCGAGCGGGGAGAGAAAATTGCAATGACGTGAACCCATTCAAACTCATCGTGGTTATTATTTTTTTCGCTTTCTGAACTTCTTTATTGTAATTTCAGGATTTCCCGCGTTTTATATATTGCAATATTACATTTAACGTATTACCTAAGTAATACGTAATTCTACCCTCTGGTAACAACTATACAGTGTTTGCACTTTTGAGGGAGCTCTATGACCTATTGTATCCTGTTGTCCTCCAGATTTGGCCTTATCATATAAAACATTCAACGCTTACGACGTATCAACTTGGAGTGGACCCGGCCGTGTCTCCCTCGGGCGCACGTTGGTCAAACAAAAGTCAGTTTCGTCGTTGAAACGTCGCAATATATTAATTTTTCACGCCTTTCACGGGCCTCTGTGGTGACATGGTTAGATTAAATTATGGTTTTTTCCTCTTCCCTTCCGAGCACTCCGCGATACTCAGTCCTGATTATGATTCGAAACGAAATACCTGAGCGGGGAGGATATTTCTCACGATATTATTCAATCACCTTTAAATAACAGACGGTAAACGAAAGCCGGCACTTTTCCTTCCGTTTCCTCTGCGGCCCATCGAAAGTTTGCCAGAACAATTGTGGGAATAAATCTCCGGGTTTTTCTTATTTCCTTTTTTTTCTGGAATAGGCGTGTTTAAAATGCTTTCAGTTTCACGGGTTGTTATTGGCGTTGAGTAATTTTCAGGAATGTTGAATTCAGTAAAAATGAGGTAATCAAACAATTAGTCTTTTATCGGGCGATAACGAGTGTGTCTATGCCTGGCTGTAGAAAGTGAGTGTCTAATTTTCACTAATGAAAACTTCATTGTAAACACGTTTTACCATATCCTTAATTGTGAAGTCTTTTATGATATTACGGAAAATACATTTCCGTAAATTATTTTTATTATAGCAATCAATATTTTGATCAACTGAGATAGTGAATTTTTATATTTTTCAGAAAGACAATTTTTTTTTTAACAACCTTATCGAAAAACTCGAATTAAATCCGAACAGCGGATCGACTATATATAGAACGTGTATTTGTTGTGTCTAGGCTCTCAACCTCAAACTAGGTTACAATCCCTTCAATGCCAATATCGTATAGAATACCTGTCTTGTTGACGGGCGATAAAATTATTTTCAACGTCGGTTCAATCTCCCCAATTGGTCGGTTCAAATGGGGTTTACCCCCCGGGTCGGAGTATTCGATAGGGATGAGGTTGGCCCGAGTCGTGAGATCTATAGGATGAGGAGGACAGTTGGAGCTGTGCTGCTTGCTGAGGGGGCCGAAGGGGGGTGGCGGGGTAGATTGATCGGTCGATTACTTGTAGTAGTGTCCCAGTTCCTGGCTTTGAGCCCTGCAAAGCTTCCCCTCCCCGTCCCTTTAATAGTCCCCTTCCTCGCTCCTAGCGCAGTTTAATTCCAATTTTAGAGCCCTATTTTTTTCCCACCCTCCAATTCGGAAACGCTTAAAATTATTATATCCATCGTCGACTCAAAGATAACGGGGACGGGCTAAAAGTTTTAGCGGCACTTTTTTTCTGTCCGGCCGTAAATCGGAACACGTCATTAATTTTTTTTTAATGTCTCTATTTGTAACGCCACCGATGTTGTATAAATTATATTTACAGACCACATTATATTATTCCGACTGCATAATGTTTATTCACATTTTTATGAGTTATGTTCCTGTAAAATACTAAGCTGTGCGGTGGCGAAATTCACATTCAAATTCTTTTTATTCCGGACCTGCTCTCAATTTTATCGGCAATAAACAGTACTTGTGGCACTTTTACCGCAATGCCTTATTACTCGTGAGGTATTTAGTTTTACTTGCTGGCATGTAATTGTTATCTGGTGGCATTGTAACAGCACTGTTGTGTAAAGCAGTTCGGGAACAAAAACTTAAGTGATATTTAATGTGAACACTGCATCATCATTTCGTTATCAATTCATAATTGAACTATTAAGGAAAATTCGGTCAATGCGGTCACTATGCTACGCATCGCCGCCCGTTGGTAATGTTTTACTTTTACTTTTCATTAACCATAAGGAATTCTTACTTATGCAAATGAAAATGTGCATTCATGACTATACTTACTTTCTGAACGCCTTCTTTGTATACTAAGTGGTACGAGAAGAGCCGTGAAGGGGCGAGTAATGACAATACGTTTTATTGTCCCCACCGGTGTCTGTATAAGTTACTCGGGTGGGAAGGCGAAACGTGATACGGGGCAGCTTTTGTGTGTGTGTGTGTGTGACCGCAACAGGCGGGCTAATTTTCACCTTGCGTCAAAACCCGCAAACGCCCAGCCCTAGGGTTGTCCCAATATTTTTCCACATTTCCAACCAAGGCCGAACAAATAGAGAAAATTGGGACAAAAAAAATAGAGAATTGCAAGTTGTTCACCTGAACGGACGCCCCTTACTGAAACCACTATTCTGAAGTCTCGATGTTGCATTTCATCGTAAATTCAAACAGCTTTTTGTTCATTCATTCTTCTGGTCGGCATGTATGAACATTTTGCTGTCACTGCTGCCTGAAATGTATTCCTTTGCATCGTGGACTCATTCTTCCTCGCTTCCGTACAAGCTTTTCCTGTCCGATTCAAACGAGGACCATGAAAACATTGTTATTAAGCAAATAATAATTATAAGTTAACATTTTGTACCGTATAACTAACGACCTCATTGGTGTGTTGATTCATATTATATTATCACTATTTTGTTACTGTCAAATACAAGTAAATAATATAAATTCTTTCGCGTACATAGTCCCCGTAGAACCATATTTTTGTTCCTTCAGTCTTACTGCATATTTTCTTGAACAGTTACCTCAGTTTGTAACTCCGAAAGAAAGTTCAATAATTTATTGATGGACGTATATGACGCAATATGATGAGGAAGGAAACAGTCAAGAATTCCTGACTGAATTCCAATTACGATTCCGAGTACATAATTCGAACTGCATATATTTGATCTGAGTGTTCGGCTATTGAGAAGCGGGGGCTGGTAATAGCGTCCTGGTAATAACTAATCTAGCGTAAGGTACAATCAGTTTTTCTGGATTCCAAACCGCCGTTGGCCTGTTATCAGGTATCTTAAATTACATTTTATATATTTATAAGATTTATTCGCATGAGAATTGTTTAACTATACAAACTGACTTTTGTCCGGGATAGTAGTTTCACCGACCGGAATAATGCACGATTATTGGGAATGAACACCACACGGAAATGTATAGATATGCAACTGGAAGCCTGTCTATGCTTGACCTGAACTGTATACCTGTAGTATCGCGTTACAGCTCTGCGTTCTAAGCCCTATTGGAACAATCTACATATGTAATTGGGATATGGCCTTACTCGAAACGTCATTCGGGTTTCGGATTTCCTATCTCTAACCGGAATTTCGTTGTGTCTGTCTCCTTCAATTGATATATATCCCATTGGAGGGCCGTTGATACACTCTCTGGTCGTATTGTTCGTCCGCTTTTTTGGTTAGCGTTAACGTTGTGGGGCATATCGTGTCGCAGGGAGATAGCCCAACGTCCAGTGAAGATATAATGGCCGGATCCAGGAGGACTGTCCACGTGACCCACCTGATATACGTCCCCAAGGCACGTACTGTGCACCCATCACGTTTGATTTGGATCTGGAGTGTACATTAAAAAAAAAATTACCTTATCCGATTGTTTCTTCCAACGTTTTTAATGAGCTAACGTCTCTTCGAATATGTACAAAATATACAGAAATATCAACACATTATGTGCAAAATTATTAAGACGTGAAATGGAACTAAGTTCTTGTGCAGTTATTAAAAGAAAACCAACTCTAGACCAACTAGACCTGTTAGTCGAACATTTGTACTTTCTAGGTTTCTAATCAGATAACATTGGAAACAATACATATATATTATTACATATATATATATATATATATATATATATATATATATATATATACATACAATTTTGAAACATTTAGAAACGAAGGATTTTTTTTAATAATAAGAGCTTGTTTGATTCGAGGAAACAGAATTGGTTGTAACCCAGTGGTATTAACATCTTCCCCGGACCTTGTTAGTGGTAGGGTAATGGTTGTGTTTTTTTCCGCTTCTCCCCCTCGAAAAAGAGCCTCGTTAGACATAATTAAGGGTCCCCTAGCCCTCGAAAATATCGGCCGGGTCGCTCCATCTCCCGGTCGGGGGCTTACCGACCTAAGGTCGCGCAGGGCCAACCGTCACTAAATTCGGATCGTTGAAGGAAGTGGAAGAAGGTCGGGTGAAAAAACCGGTTAATCGGGAGTCTCGTAAGGGGGAATAAACAGGGGCGCTACAATTATTATTGGGACGGGGCTGACTAAATTTGGAGCCGCTTCCAATATTAGACGGCTTAATTTTAGATTTCCTATCCGGTGCCCTGGCAGTAGTGCGGGAAGTGCTTCCGCTCTTCAACCGATTGGAAGAAATCTGGTGAAAACATGTTTTAATGTAAGATTTTAATTTCCAATATCTAGAAGCGGATAATTTCAAAGGTCTACAAGTTTTTGAATGTCTATATTTTGTTTTCCCCCAACAGTTGTTTTTCCTCTAAGGGGTACACTGGAGTTAGTTAACTCCCGAAGGGAAATTCTACATTATAAAGGATACTCGTATTCACCTTTCCTGCTCTGAAGCATGTCAGGCTATAAATGTTTTATAGATCTGCTTAATAGAAACAAAAATGTTTGCTTCATTTATATACGGAACTATTTAAGCGAATGTATATAGTTTTATATCAGACTAATAGGCATGTGAGTTTTGTATTTGACAACAATGTAAACGGAGTTACTTTCCGTACCACGGGTTCCATGTCATGAGTTAGGCTGTGGTCAGGTTTCTCGCCATCGATCATGGCATGCACATATTGAGCTCGGGCGCTTACATCAAGCACAACCGCTGTTGACTGAAATACAGTTGCATTAGTTAATAACGGGAACACAGCCGGGGGTGGGAGCTCTCCGGACAGAGAGGGAGGTATACCCCGGGCAGTCCACCTTTTGTATTGACTGGATCCAGGGAGCAGGGGGAAAGCAGGGGGTTCTGAATACCAATAAGGAGGTCTCAAAATTGAACCCTTCCATCTCGCTCACCCCTTCTCTCTCTCTCTCTCTCTCTCTCTCTCTCTCTCTCTCTCTCTCTCTCTCTTTCATCCTCTCTCTATATCTCCCTTTCCCTCTCTCTCACTGTTATGGAGGAGACCCCACAACCCTTCGCCCCGGGCGCAGCATGTCGCCTCCGCTGAGGAATAAACGCCTTTTAATATAATCACGTTCAGAGGACAGAAGGAAAAAAACCCCTCCCGATATATATATATATATATATATATATATATATATATATATATATATATATAAGAAAATGCCGTCGACAAAACCAGTGGGAAGAAGAAAGGGGGATGAAATTATTGAAAACCCGGAGCCGGCAAAAAAACGCCCCTTTCTCCACTCCCAGTGAAAATCCGTATTAAGGCCGACTTCAATAAAACTTCCGATTCAGTAATGGACTTTCCCTCTTGGCAATTTCGCCGGCGTTCAATTATAAGTCACCCTTGTATTTTGCTCGATTCCTTCGATTTTCGACGCTTCACAGGTTTCGGCTTACCGCCACCGGAGTGGGGAGGGAGTGTAGATCGCTTCATTGTTACTTTACGGGTCCGTCCTAACGTTCCGGACGCGGTGGTGACCAAAGTCCATTGAAGTGTAATTAATTTATCGTTCATTTGCGGCGAAAACCAATTTGCCGGGTCGAAACAGTGCTAATGAAATGAATTATAGGGAGAGTTGTGTACTGTTTAATATATAACGTCATCTCGTTCATTTGAAGCATCCGCCGTCAGTTATTACGAGTGGTTTCCGGCGCGTTTTAATGCTTTTAGTGCATTGTAAACTGCCCCTTCTCAGTTCGAGGCCAATGGCCGGCATGGAAGTCTCCAATTTGTTCACTTCCCCGCAATTTTCCGGTCCGTATTTATTTCGCCTTTAAAAACTGTTGTCGTATTGTAAGACTTTATTTAACTCATATTATTTCTTCTATGAATATTTTATTGTTTTAACTTCGAGAGTAAAATTCGATCAGTTCAGGCGGTCTTTATCTGATACAAAAAATATAGGTTATATAGATTATATCTAATACAAGAATGAAAAGATATTTTTATGGTAATAATCAGCGGTAACACTCCTTCTATGACCCGAATGCACTTTACTACTATACAAGTACGCTGAGAAATCAAAGGTCAGTTTCTCAACCGAACCCATTGGCATTTGCCTTCACTCTTTTATTAACCGCGAAGTTTCTTCATTGTTTCTTTCTCTGTTTCTGTTTCTGTTTTCCCCATTCGTTCGAAATGAGATAACAAGTAGTTCGTTCGACCTTGGAGAGGCCATCAACTGTATATATTCCTCCATGTTTTTTTTCTATAGTAGTTTCTGGCCCCGTTTCTAATTGGGCAATAAAAATGCAATAAAAAGAACGAGTTGTATACGAGTTATCTCACGATTTTTTTCCTCTTTGTCTTGGTCCGAGCCCATTGCATTGACTAATTGGTCGGCGTTCCAACTTTGAATGACGACATCGATAATTGACTGGAATGAATTATGTCTATTTAAAAGGCCGGGCGGGGACGAGAGAGGCCATTATCAATCTAGGAGCGCCGTTTGAACAGTGAATCGGACGAGCTTTTCTTAGTTGCACAAAATACTTGCGGTACATCGAATGTGTCGTATAGACTTTGCACCCCTTCGTGTTTAAATAAAAACTCCAGACATCAGTAAATGCAGTTTTCGTTTTGTGAGTGTACTAGCCGGGTTTCCCCATATACAAACGAATGCATAATATCTATAACATTGTCTGATTTATGATTGCAGAATCGGACCAGTGTCGTAAATTTGAATGGAAGATATTTTTCATTTCCTATTCATTATTGGGGGTTGAATGGTAAAGCAATTTAAAACACTTGTGCAATTTAAACTCGGAAGAAATTAAAGCCTCCGGAATTGAAAGGGGAAGAGGGATTGAGGCAGAAACTAGCCCCCAGTCCCCCTAAGTGGGCCGCCAGTAAATTAAAATGTCCGACTTTTTGCACTTCGAAACTTCGACTTCAGATATCGAGGAAACGGGACTTACTGAGCGTCGGAGGCGTCGTTACGCCTCTCACTCCAGAAGTTGTCGCGGAGACTCACTAAGTTCTTTACTGTGTAAATGAAAAAAAATCGTGTTCCCGAGGGGTGGTACCGCGATGTTACTCCTTAGTGCGATCGCGCACTGAATGTATTTGCAATATAAAAAACCGATAGAAATGCTTGTAGATTCGCGGCTATTTGATAGTACATTTTGTTAAATACTATTTTGTTATCTGTTACAAAGATTTCGGTTGATTAATAGCTTTTTTGAATGTGACTAAATTAAAAACAAAATTTATCGCAGTAAAATATTTGAACATATTTTACCCTCGGTATTGAGGTTGTTGTTTGGGCGGAAACAATTAAAGCCGCGTATAATGCCGTGCGTCAGAGGGTCCGGAGAAAAGTGCAAGTGGTGGGAGACGACTGAAGCGTGCGACGGAGGGAGATAGGCAGAGGTTAGAAGAAGTGGCAGAGGAGGGAGGAGATAGCGGAGGAAGTGGAAGATACGCGGCCGGCGATAGCGCCCCGGGGGAAAGCGCTGGGAACACATAGCAAACCCGAAGGAAATTTAGTCGCCAAGATAATTGGCAGATAGCTTTGTCGCGGAGGAAATGTGTATAATTTGATAATGGACAATTGTTTAGATTGAAACAACTGATATATGGGATTTTTTTGGTTGGAATTCTTGACGACAATTCACTGGGAATTTTAAAAATTTATCGGGAATCTGGAGTGGAGACCTACACGTTAGTAATACGAAGTACCAATTGGTCGAAACGTTTCTACTCATAACAAGTCTAGCGAATTTAACTTTATTAACAGTGAGTCTTGGATTGACTCTTTATAAACGGTCTTTTCTCTTATAAGGCCCCGGTTACATACATTTTAGTAGTATGTCCTCTTTTTTTATTGTACAGTCAAATATCGTCATAGATAGATTGGTATGTTTATTTATGTTGTTTCTCCGGATAAAGGAAACTACCCAGTGATGGCACTTTTTTCGATTTTAATGTAGTTTTGTAAATTTCAAGTTTGTTAACTGAAATTAATTTTTAAGTAAGTCGATTCCTTTGAGCCGTGTTTCGGGATTCCTCCTGGCAAAGGAGCAATTGCCTGATCTTGATTAATCAATCGGATAGCACGAACAGCCCCGCTCGTCTGTTTCCCAGCTTCGATTCCCATGGGACTCATCAATTATTCAATTGTCATGAATAATTATCGTGGATGTACATGATTGATTCCCCCTAAACTCTCCCCTGGCAACATGTGGTGAAACGGATGCGGAATCGCAAAGGAAGGTTCGGGATTTCGGGCTTTTGAGTGAGTTCTAAGAGTCGTCGGGAGTCCATCGTTTTACATATTTCCAGACGAGGGAGCAAAAACTAAATTGCGGTTTCCCCCGACTAGTAGAAGCATTCCTTCGTGTGAAAAGTTGCGGTTGTAGGGTTTCGGTGGATTGGGAAAAAAAACCGAAACTGACGCGTAAAAGTGTAAGAAATGGGTTTTTATAACGTACCGGTCACGGAGAGTTCCTTCGGTCGGAAAAACATTCTAGGAAGTTATTTATGGCTTTGTTATCGTCCCAAGTAAGTTGGGAGGATAAATTTGGCGGCTCGCATTTCATTGGCGCCGACCGGATTAATAAATAGCCTGGAAGCACAGAATATTCGATTTTAATTGTTATAAATGTATATAGTATTAAAACAAGAAATTATATTTTAGGACATTATGGTAGTGAAAACTGGAAGGAATAATATTGTGTTAGCCGCAAGCGTCTCAGAGTTTCTTATTGATCTAAATATCTCCACATAATTCTGATAGCAAATTATCATTCGTATGGTGCGATGACTGTTGTATTTCTACCAAAATTGTTTAATGATCGTTTAACTGGATTTTTCTTTTATTCATCCTTAACTTTACCTAAGAGGTCGATAAAAATAAGCCGTTTTTTAGAACCATTCGCTGTATTTTTAACTGCACTTTTTCGTGTGCATTTTACTCAACAAAGTATCGGTACGAGTTGAGGTTTGTAAGAGCGGCTCGAGATAGCTGGGCGGTAAAGCAAATACCGACGGCAGATCAAAGTGGATTTGAGAGTGAAAGCGAGCCTAGATGAGGAGTCAGAAGAGTGCGGGATCAAACCGGCGCATCCCCTGAGGGTGGTACTGACTAAGCGTTAAAGAATTGAGGAAGCTGTGACGTCAGTACTGTGACGTCGACAAGCTCGGATCCCTCTCGGGGTTACTACCAAGTTTTAGGGCGACTGTACAATCTCTGCCGTTCAGAACGCCGCGGTGACGAAGTAGACGGGAATTCTGGCGGGTGACGTAGAGACGTGAGAACGGAAACCGAGCGAGACCTGGCCCCGACAGCTTTCGAGAGTACAACTCGCTGAAGGAGTCAAGGACACAACCATGAATCGAATTTTCCCTGTATTAGTAGTGTTCTTGTGCATTCTCATTTTTAAAGAAATATTATAGGTCACTGCGTGATTGATATACTGACGGAACGCTGGTTAGAATCAGCGAGTGTCAACAGAAGATGGTTATTATTATTACTGCAAATGTCTTGGCGTAATCTGGGCCGTGTTTAGATATAAATAATGAAAAATGTCTTGAAATGTTGCACCGGTCATGAAGTACACATTCATGGTTATCATCCCCCCTGGTATTTCTCGCAGTGGATGAAATATGTATTACTTTTTTTTTAAAATTCCGTATTTGTTAGGACACAGTCCGGATTTTCGGCCACCGCCTGAGGGAATAGAATGTTAGAGGTAAAGACGGAAAATCGCAGAAGGACGGATGGAGAGTAAAGCCGTGTCGCGGGGGGTACGCTTTGCAATTCAATCGTGTTTCCCCGGCTGCATTCCCATGCGTTGACCGAGCCCCGTATAAACGGGCCGCCGCCCCGGCGTTCTGGGACCGCGGGGAAACGAGATTCCGGCTTTTACCCTGCCACCCGGATGATTGTCTTCGGACGCATCTTATGTATGAGCTTTACGTACTTTCAGTGAGCCCAGTCTGTTTTGGGCGGTTTTAGAGTTGATTAGTCGATTCAACGCTGATCTTTAGTTACATTAGTGACTTCAATCTGTACAAGTTAGTTCATTACTTTTTAAATCATCTTTCTGCCGACTGGTTCATTAACTTTAAATACTTAACTATTACACTCTTCATCATCGTTGGTTCATACTTACCGTTGGTTTCTTCCGGCGTTAGCGATACCTTTCCTCATTTCCGAGCAACGCATCCTATCCCAGCGACGGTGGGAGAAACCTCGCAGAGGGAAAACGTTATTCGACATTGCGGAGATAGTGGGTCGATGGGAAAAAAACCCGCGCGTAAGGCGTTAGTGCCGATACTAGCAATTTGGATTTGTCCGACAGAAAATAAAACGACTACTTTCTCGGTACTATCCGGCGGTCGATTTTATTTTCAGTTTCCTCTTTTACTTTTTGCATTAAGCCCCCGACATTCGCCCGTTTATCGGTCGTAAGTCCGGCCCGTGTATGTAAGTCTGCGGGCGCTCGATAGCCGTCGAAATTGCTCCAATAAAGGATTTATTATATAGTAGAGTTAGCCCATAAAGTATAAGTGGAAAACGATTTACAGAGGTGGAAGAGGCGGCGGCTTGAGGAATAACAGATAAAAACGCAAAAGCTCGTACTGGAAGGCCGTCCCGGCGGTAAATTAAATGGTTAAGGGATGGAACCGAGCTCCCAGTAGGGGTAGTAGTGGATAACAGGGTTCTCCAATATTGCCTGAACTACGCGCCGTGTAATTGGCATTAAATACTGGGGAGGAAGCGGGCACACAGCCGGGCAGATAAAACAAACGCTACCGGTTTATACTGCGGACTTTCTCTCTCCTTAATAGGCGAGCTCGGATAAATTGAAGGGACGCTTAAAAGGATTTTAAACAGAAACGCTGTTAATATTGTACAAAAATGGAAAATACTAGGGGGGCCGACTAAACCGTCCGACTGACGCTACAGCGGGTTCAATTCTGCGAGGGCGAATAAAAAATTGTTTGTAGTCTTCACAGCTTCATCGGAGCTGTACCTTCACCCTTGAAGCGCTGGTTTACTTCGCGTAGATTCATCACTACAAGTAAACAGTGTGGAATGTAAACATACTTACTCGCTGTTCAAGAGAGAGGTAAAAAATCGGATTGAGGGTTGATGCAGTTTTCAGGTATTCCCAAGTTCGACAGCTTCGTTATAGTGAGATGTGCACTGAAGAGCCGAAGCGTAAACTTGAATTTAGGTTAATTTTTTAAATTTCAAGGTACTAAACATTTCTGATAAAGCCTTCAGTATTATGTAAGTTCAAACCGTCCTCCTTATATAATAGTCCGAGTAGTCTTTTAATACATGATTAATTCAGTGATCATGTAGTGATATATTTTATACACGTTGTATTGTATAATTCTTATCAGTATGCAGGCTGCAGATTAAATTAATAGGAACTGTTCATGGGCCAGTAGCTCTATTTCTAATTGCTCTATTGTTTCGGTATGACGACAGCTGGTGATGCAATCCCCTTGAAATATACGGACGCGTCTAGTTTACCTAAACCTGGGTAACATATGTCCATGTTTTCGGCTCGTTAATATTCAAGTCGCGCGTCGGAGGGGTGAAACATATATGTCCCATGAAATATATACGTCTAGAACGTCATAAGAAAATAATCTTAGGAAGAGTGCTTTTTAGAAAGTTGATTATTTCAAACAAATAATACATATCAGTGAATTGATAAATTTATGCCCAAAAGCACTGTTTTGTTATAACCGGCCATCTGGACAACGAATTCCATTATTATCCGAACGGTGTGGAGTTAATGGCTTAGTTAAATATTATGCTTAGAAACTCACGCTCAAACGCACGATCTCCCTATCGTATCGTATCCATATAAAACATTTTTTTATAAAAAGGTATATTGTTTCCGTACTATCAGACTATATATAGAGAGAGTAGTTTAGGGATAAGAAGTAATTGAAGGGAAATTCCAAAGGAATGATGTGTTGCTAACGCACTAATGCATGTATATCTGTATGGATATTGAGGAAAATATTGATTATTTCTTAGTACTAAAGGATTTTATTTACCAGCCATACCACAATAAATGTCTAGGTATAAACCGAAACCAGTCTACCGGTTAGACAAAATTATTTAGTGAAACAAACGAATGTGTACTGTTTAATTGATTCGAGTTTAATGCACACCATTTGTTACATTCGCACAATCGGATGGGAAAATATTACACTTTTGTACTCTCGAGTATTCTCTCATTGTCACAGAAACCTGATATTCTACTTTTGTTTAAGTTCCCCGACCATTTTCCGCATTTATCCGCCCTGGATAGTAAAAGATTTTAATGGCCACGCGCGCTGTCGCCTCCCGAGCGTGCTCGTTGTCCCTCCCCGTGTGTCGGTTTTATGAAACTTTAAATTATTCTTCTAAAAAGCTCTTTAGTTTTAAGAACCAGGTGTTATGGGCTAATGCCCCCTCTTGCGGAGATGTTGCCTCTCTGCGACGTACGAATTCCAGCCGGGATCCATTAGCGTCCTCTAATGGGACTTCTTTCGATAGCGGTAGCCCAAGTTATTTTTTCTACTGGCCTACTTAACAGCTTATTTAGTATCCGCATCGGTTCAGTTTATAGACATAGCTCTGGCGGTGGCTCTATATAGATAAATATACTAATGACCGTGTTTGTCGCCTCTAATTGGACTAAATACTTGCGTTTAGCGAATAGAAATGGACTGGAGAGCTGATCCGAATTTATTTCACTTCCTATTTAAAATTAATTTATATACTCGCCGATTTGGCATTTATACTAGTCAGGTCTTCTCGTCACCTTCGATGGGACGGAATATATCGAGCTCAATATTAGAAATGTTAATCCGCTCCTTTGTAAGTTGAAAATTATAGCATAAATCTTGTTTTTTTACTTGTTCTGTATATATTGGTTATAACAATTAATGTAGTATTAATCAATAAGGCAAAATCTACTCTCGAATTACACCCTATTCTAATCCAGTGGTCCGTTACACGTACACCCTACCAACCCCAGACTCCCATACGTCTAAACAAATTAATTTCTATATTATGAGTCCCCGATTTTTAGATCGGACAGTGTTCAACGGTTTTCATGGGTTTATCTAACGGAATTTTCACCTTTGCCAAGTGCAGCAGAACTTGAAGCCCTAAATTTTCCAACTAGCACTCCCTGGTGCCGAGAAGTGGCCCTCTTGGGCAATAAGGGGGAGTAATCGGTCGGTTTAAATTGAGAGGAGAAGGGAATAAAGTGAACTAATTTCAGTGCAGCACTGAGCGGCTCATGGGCCGGGTTTAAACCGATATAACGCTTCGGGGATCGGTTTGGTTTCTGTTGATTGAAATCAGAGGTGAATCCTCCCACCTCTCCCCTCCCCTTTACCGTCCCCGCAGAGACCAGCTTTGGGCGCTTTGTAGCCGGATTAAATCTGGCTTTAGAGCGTGTGGCCGGAGAAAATCTCAGCAACCTGATGTTGTACACCTGGCGTTGTGTAAACTTTTGGAACCAAGCCCCTTTTAAGGTTGACTGTTTCATGCACGCGAGTAATGCAGGTTCTGACAACAGTTTTCGCTGACAACTTTCTTATGTTAATAAAGTCAAATTTGAAAGCGGAATATCCCAATTCAATTATAGCGATGTTCTAAAATACATTTGTAAATAAACAATTTTACACTTGAGCAATGTGAAAATAACTCGCGTTCATTAGAATATGAGATCCTGGAGTTCACCCTCATTATTTCCTTCTGCCCTTAGAACGTAACTCTCTCGTGTGTTTGGCTAGCCCAGTAGTCTCTTTGTTAGCGTTCCTAACATGACACACCCAAAATAATGAGGAATTGACCAGTGTAGTAGTATATCTTGTGTTAAAATTGTTATATACACGCGGAGGAAATATGGTTTTTAGTGCATTTAGAGCCTTACATGATATTTTAAAAAATGCCATATTTTCAACTATTTATCCGAAATGGCATTGGCCTTATAAAACACAAGGAGGACCTATACCGGGAATAAAGGGAGGGACTGTTGGAATGTGATTCTTAAGAAAGCCCATTAATGGACACGCCCTTCCGCCTTCAACCTTTCAAAAGAGTTCCTTCATACGTTATAGTTGCTACTGTATTTTGAATTATTATAATTACACTTAGTGCATGATGACCCTTTCGTCGAAGAAGGATTACGTTGTTTCTATAGTCGCATTACAACTTTACCTTAGTATAACGAATTGTTTTAGGCCGTACTGAGGTAATTTCGAAATACATTTTTCCGGTAGGATCGATGGGAAGGAAAAGAAATGGCGACATCTTGCAGAAGGGAAACCTGCTGAATTACAGCGGACAGATTAGAAGGTAAACAGGGCTGTGACAAGGGGTAGCCCAACTTGATAATTAGAAAGAGATATCGGAGTCGAGATTAATTGAAAAGATTGTAACCGCGAACCTGACCGTGTTCCTTACTTGTAGAAGTGGTGACGGCCGATGGGCGACTCGCCTTTGGCGTAATTAAGTCCCTCTGCGAAATTAAGTTGTTGGGAAGAAGAAGACGAATATGCATCTAACGAATGCATCCCCAATCGTCAATACTGATGTCGTCAGTAGCAAATTACTAAAATGTACCTAGCGATTATCCGTCAAAAGGATATGTCGGCCATCCCCTCCCCCCTACGCGTTACGTGAAATCGCGCGTTGCTCCCCTGTTAAATACGATTTGCGAACCGAATCGTTTGGGTCAACGCCGACGACATGTGGAATAAAATGGGTAAATAAATGGGCGTGTTATGTTGTTGGTCTCAAATTAATCCTTGAAGGATATTTTTCCGAAGCATCCAACAGTTGAAAATTCGTACTGCACGTTCACGTTGAGAGATACATTACCGAGAAGTACTGATGCACCTGCTGGTACTCTAAATACCATATGAGTAAATAAAAATAAATTCTGAAATTTTTTGTCCGAGTCCTTAATTAGAACCTGTTGCTTTGCAGGTTGAAAACTATGGCGTCCATCGATGGTCCTTAAATTAATGTAGTTGTTTCTGGTACCATCTGCCCCTGACTTGGGCCATCAGGCATTGTTATACCGTGTACAGATTCGATAAGGGGATAATTTATTGAATTCAATGCATTCTTAGATAATTTTTTGTTCCCGGTCGGTAGGCCGCTAAGGGGGTGGGTTTGGGCGAGGGACGAGGGCGGTATTTAGCCGTGATTTAGCGGCAGGTGCGCCTCCTAGAGCAGATGCTGGCCGGTGGAGACCCCTATAACGGGCCAAACATGGGCAGAGGAACTGTGTCCGCCATTAGGCTTAACCAGATATTACGGCGAAGATATTGCTGGATTTATTTGCCCGGTGGTCCGCCTTTAATAACTGACTAGGACCGGTCACGCTTCCTTCGTGTACAATAATACTACTTTCCTATTACCGTTACTTTTTGCCATATGATTCACCGAGGGAGCGGTTTTTTAATATTTTAATTTTTGACTTTTTATTTTTTTATATTTTAAAAAGAACTCATAACAGCATCATTAAAACGGGCATAATAATGCTCAATCACTCGGATGAGAGAATTACAGTGAGTTTGTAATGCCCGAGTGTCGTAACCTTCCACTAACTCCTCGCTATGTAATTATTAGACGCGGGTTTTTACTATCGATAATTAACATGATCGAGCGACGAAAAGATCCTATTATTATCTTCTGCACTTTTTCAGACATCCTGTCAACCCAATCCCCATTTAGACTCTCCAAATTAATCTGTAATGAGATCTTCTGTAATCTTCCATTCTATCTCCGGAATCGGTAACGCGTGTTGTCCGCCGGTGGATTGCCCAATCGTAAGGTAAGATTGGGCAACGAATTACATAGACTTCTGTCTCCTGGAATTCCTTCAAGGAAAATGTCCAATTTCTGTGTTCTACGTGTCTTTACATCCTTCACCTTCCGTGGAGATTAGTCGGTTCTGAAATTGAAGTAAAAACATAAATTAATAATATTACTAGCTCCTTTTAACTCAGTGGCCAGAAGAAGACAGGAGTTGTGAATCGAGAAAAGTTACAATATTACGACAAAATATTCTCAAAAAAATACCTTAACAACCGGACAGACATTTTCTTCAATATTTAATTCCACATAATAATTCTTTTGCAATTTCACGGTCTCGTAAACCCAACACAATTCTGCATCTTTTGATCTTTGAAGTCAAATAGACAAACACGACTATAGTTTTAATGAATTATATTATAAGGAACGTTTATAAGAAATGAAGATACCGTGGGGGCCAGTATAAACGTTTTATTGTCAAAATGCCCCCTCCCCTTTGTAAACAACCTGTATGAAGCTGTTAGCTTGATTTGGAGTGTATTAGTTTACCTAATTGGTTTGGCAGTGTGCACTGCGGATCTGTGAATGGAGCCAATTGGGCTGTTTGGCGCGAGTGTGCGTGTCTGTTTTGGACGGGCGTTCAGCCCCATGCCTTGAAGGCATGCTGTAGACGGGCCACGGGCCCCCAGGTAGACTCTGCGGCGTTGCCGAACCTCGCACCGGCCGGCCCGCCTCCTGCCTCCCGGGCATCACTCCCGTCCTGTAGGCATTCCAGGCTGCAATAAAAGTCGTTTACAGAGGGGTCCTTCAATCGCTCCAAGTAGCGACCAGACAGTCGTCGTTAAACGCTCCGTGGCATACCACAGCTAATTGCTCTCGACCAAATTGTTGATGCAGATGCTTCTCTCGGCTAAGAACTTAATCTCTCCTCGAACGAATCTTCACAGAGTAAGAATGGAGGATGTACAAGATTGACAGAAATTGTGCTCCAAAATATACCACCCGTAGCGTTCAGAAGGGTTGTTATGACGACAGGATAATTTATGGATACCTTCACATATGCCATGTATATTTAGCGTGTCAATATATAAGATATCAATAAAGGATAATCAATTTTCTGGAGCAATTGTGCTTCAATAAAGTTATAGTCAAAACAAACTTGCCATGTTTTCGTTGATAGATATTGATATTGGGCTGACCGAAAAAAGTGAAAGGACAGACTGATCCGATTTTTTATACCACGAAACCATTTCGATGATTTCATCAAACTGTGCAATTTCTTTTTTCTGAATTATTGTTTCTTGATATCGAAATTATTAAATTTGACAGCATTTGTGCTACCACAGGTCGTGTTGACACAAGGTGTTCCTCTTCGTATCTATTTAAAAATTACTCTTTAAAAAAGCGCTAATATTTTTCTTTATTTAGAAGTATTATTAAAATAAAATAAGCGGGGTCTATTTTAACTATTAGTTGAAATATTTTTTCAAACAGTTTCCCTCTCAGTAATAGTAAGCTGATATATACTTGATAACACTACAGCCTACATGTTTCTGACATGTACATATTTGATATGTACATAATATATATAGTTTGTAACGGTTTTTTTTTCGACGTTCGAAGTTCGAAAGAACAAAAGTTGATAACCCTAGTCGCCCAGCAGACGGGCGATGCATTATAAGCGTCCCTGAATAAAAATGATCCGAGATGAGGTCGGTTGGTTGCCAGACCACGTGGTAGAAAGTTCAGGAATTTCCCGCCAAGATGGAACAAGTTACGCAACGTAGGGACATTCACACGGATAAAAAAAACCCGGGGCTATGTTGCTACATTGGTGTGATATTTAATTTGAACTTAACGTCGAATTCCTAATTAGTGTAATAATACACATAGCTATAACATCAAATGCCTGTTGTAATTGGTACTGAGAGTAATTTGTGTCGAGTCTACCTTCAGATATTTCCATTAGTTTTATGTTGGCTTATATTTCTATTTCATTCGTCCAATATAGGAGTTAATAACAATTTAAATCAAACAGACATACTTCGCAAAATTAATTAAAATACTGTATTTGTTGTTGCGCGAATCAGTGAATAATAGATTTATAAGGAAATTCTGAAAATTATGATTAAATTTGATGTTAAATTGAAAACGGTTTTACTAGTTGGTTAGTTAAATAAAAAATGTGGTAGTTTCTTGTGTGGTCTGCCCCTCTCGCTGTTTTCGGCTTCTGCTCTACCGGTTTCAGTAGCTCTTTTGTCCGGTCTAGAAAAAGATAAAAACCACCGGGAGGATACAGTGGATCGAAAAACCTGAGGTATTCCATACCTTCGCAGAGCACAAAAAAATGTGTACAACTCTTCCCACGACTAGACCGGTTTTGTTATGTTGAAGGGGTATGAGGTGTCAACTGCCTGTCGCGCACCACATTATCACATCTACGAACATACAATATGCGATCATATCAACATTTCTTTTACAACTTATTATTATTTGTGCATTTTAACTGTTATACTTCCCTACAGAACTACGATTCGCTGGTTATATCTTTTGCTAAACCGGTTTCGGCTGCTCGCCATTAAAACCCCCAAGATACCCTCACCTAAGTGCTCACCAACCTACGGACGAAACCCCACCGAAGATGGCAAGCAGCTGAAACTGGTCTAGAAAATTTATAATTCAATACTCCGAGGAAAGTCTGAATGAGAACCGAGTGTTATTGTTACAACACAATTAATTAAATGTACAACCCAAATTATTATTACGCGGGCTGATATTTCTTCATAGTAAATGATATGCTATACTGACTATAAATCTAATGAAAATAATAATGAAACAAAACGGTTTTGAATGAATTGTGGACAGAAAATAAGACAATATAAAATCACATGAAGAAGAATGACCTATTGTAAAGACTTGAGTGAAAGTCTCCATTGTTTCTAAAAGACTAGTATAAAATGTAACTCCCGAGTGACCCGAATATCGGACTGCGCTCACAGTAAGCTTATTAGCTCTTGACTTGAAAAAGCGTTTAAGGGATATACATAAATTATAGAAATTAATTATACAGCCAACCTCCGTTATCTGCAGTCGGCGTTTATCTGTAAGTTAAATTGAAAGAAAGGCGGTTTGAAAATAATCTTGAAGTCCGACCGTAATGTCTTGAAAAAGAAACCGCGCTGGTCATTTGAGATTAGTCAGTTTTTTCGTTGTCTTAAACGGGGTCATTTCTTTCTGGATTAAAAGCGTATCGATTCTTTACAACTGGTGTACGCACACTTAAAGTGTCTTTACTTTGCCGCCTACTAGCGCACAAGTTGTATTTTGACAACATTAATCTAAATATGCTGTAAGTATCTTGTGCTGTAAGTATGATGTGCCATCTCTAATGACTAGTTTGGGACGTAGTGCATTCAAAATATTTAAAGGGATTTCCAAAATCAACGGAAATTGGGTTAGCTTAATAATCAAAAGTTAGTTATATTTTATAATAACTGGAATACAACTTAATTCGTGAACCTGAAGATCCAGGAGTCTTATATCGGATGCTGAAACTAATTTGTCTGAAACGAGAGAATGGCTGAGTGGGAAAGAATCGGCTCAAAAATGCTCTTACAAATCTGAGAAAACACCCTGTTCTATAAACGTTAACAACTGCTTAGAGCTTTGGTTCGAGTTATAAATTTCCTAACTGCGGAAAGTGTTGAAAGATTATTGAATCTTGAAATTATCACCGGTCTATATTGTGGCGAGCAATAAGTTGGGCCGGTATAATTTAGAAACTGAGACCCTGATCTTCAGGGTGCGGGTGAGGGGATTAATTCCTTTGATAAACCTAGACCCCTCCTTGCTAATCCAATGCCTTTGCGCCTTTCAAAGACTCAGACTCACTCGGGGCAATTACTGTCAGAATGTCAAAATTCATTCAGCCACTTATTTTTACTACAAACGTAGATTGCTTTGTAACAGGCCGGTGTATCGTTTAAATTAATTTCGTTTATTTCTTATTTATAAGTTCGATTCATTTGGCTCCTCAGTGGCATTCCGTTGCAAACATTGCCGCTGACAATGACGAGAAAACGTCGTTCTAGGTTACGTCGTTGGTAGGGGGAAAAGAAATCGATGATAAATTAGAGTACTTTTGTCGGCGATTTAACATGCCTTCGAAATTAGTCATTGTTTTAACAGTATTAACCGACTTCCAATAGAATCGCATCCGAGTGTCAATATTCAATCGTTGGAAACTCTCAGAAGCCGGACATACTTGTGGTTTCATGATACTGAAACGACAGGCGTGGTTCAGGGGAATTTAATCTTTGTGAGACTCATGGAATGGATTTAGTCGAAATCCCAACACTCCAATGATTCTATTGACCATAAAATCAGTAGCGTAGAAGAACGTTAACGTAATCAACAAACCGGTAGAGAATTAAATTTCAATGTGTCACAGACATTAAGATTATGTTTTAAAACAAACAGCAAGAATTCGCGAAACGGTTCAGTCTAATGAATATTTTTACATTCTACAATTCAGCGCGTCCTTTGTATTTTCTCCCTTTAAGAAAGAAACGTCCTTTGATCGTAGAATTATATGGTAGGAAATATAAGAAATGTTTGTTTAATAATTTTGATGCATTAAGGCTCAAGTACAAGTTTCAGTAGATTGGCCCGAGTGTGTTGTACAAAACAATTCCATCGTCCATATGAAAATCGTACCAGAGACCGCTAGAAAGTGTAACTCTGATATGTGAGCCGTGGGTTGGGAAGAAGGACCGTTATTGTTGAAATTGCCTGGGAATATTTTCCCTCTACCGACGACTCCCTTTCTATTTATTGTACCCCCGTCCGCCCTCGGCTTCGTCAGGTATAAACTCGGACTTGCGAGAGAGCCCCTCGGATTTCGGACGGCGGCCTATCCCTATTTTACTGGACGTGGTATTGTATACAAGTGAAGCAATACGGGTCTCGTTCAACGCTGGGAATTCTAAATTTTATTCTAAAGGTCTAAACGAATGGAGATTTATGGGGGCTGATTGAAATTTATATTCTCAAGATTCCTAAAGGATTATTAGTGCAATGCGAGAAAAAATATTGTGAAACTTTTCGTTAGTTTTATTTTAACAACAGCGAAAGCTTTGCTCTCAAACTGGTTCATGAAAAGTACGATGGACTAATCTATTTCCTCTTCATCGTTTACTCAATCAAGTTGGTTTCACCCACGCGAATTTTCCTTAGGGATATTTGCCTTTGATTACTCACAAAGCACCCTATCCCTGTCACCTATTGCCACCTTATGCTCCCGTATAAACCGCCGTGATATCGCAGTAATTTAACCATTAAAGGGAAGTGGCTGTAACGCCAGACGCATGTAGTATTCTGGGTTGAACGTGTGCTGCATCGCTAGTTGGCTCACTTTTGCTTTCGAATTCGTTTTTCACTGTCGGTTACTCGTGCGCCTGGTTTTTCAAGCCGAGACTGGCGACTCAAGTGAGTCAACCTCGAATTTCTCCGAAGGGCATAAGAAGAAGAGTTGTGTGTGGCATCTGGGCTTCAATTCCGGTCGGTGCTCAGCATCTGTTCCAAGATCCGAGATACATCCCGGGCACCCGACAAAAACCGGAGAGAACTCCTCTTCCTCCTTCAGTTTATTCTCTCCCCCAATTTTTTTCTGTATCTGTAGGTTTTAATCCACCGCCTTTCTGTCCGGCCCGAGAATAACTCGGGCAGATTTGAATAATTCCGGATAAAAACAACTCCCGACAAAAAAAAATTGGGATTACTGTCCGCGGTCTTGACGGATGGTCGCGGCGTGTTAACTTCAGTTTCACCGATGTTCGGGGGGGGAATTTATTATTTGTAATTCTGGGGGACGATGAATTCTTTCGGCCGAAAATTGATTGCCTTCCCTCAGCTGTCCCAGACTTGCGGGTTACAACTGTTGGGTGCTTTTTTCCAATAAATTATACGATTTACGTTGGAATTCCGTGGCCCTAATCGATTTTAAGGGTAGAAGCCGAAGGAAACTTATTTGGCGTCTGCCCATTTGAAACTAAGAACCCGATTACAGTTTTTAATTTACAAAAAATCTATAAAATATGTATAAAAATAACGGAAAACATTCATGGAGGAATGATGCGTCACAACACTGTGTATGATATTAATCGAAGTGATATAATAAATGCCGCTCTGTTGGCCTAATATATACACTGTACTAACTGTGGTTTGGTACCGTAGGTGCACTTTATTCAGTGAAATCATAAAATTCATAAAATCTGAATTATTCGTCGAATAACGTCCGGATTTTCCGCGCAACGACCAGAAGGGCTTTTCCGCTAGCGACCGTCTCGTTGATAGCGGAGAACTTGAGCTTTACAATTTTTCAGCCACACCCGTTCGTCGTCAAATGGTCGGCGGCCCAGAGCCGAAGGAGCCGGAGGACGAGGGTTGTCCGTCGTCGTCGGCCGTCGTCCAGCGGGAGGACACCAGCGTCTCGTGATACCGCACACGTTATACCATCGCCCTACAAGTGTCCGCGGCTCCGATGTGTTACGCGAGTGTGCCCGCCACTGTTGTCGTTCCGATTACCGCGGAGTGTTGTTTGTTGTCTTGTTGAGCCTGTAAAGTGTGATGATGGAGGCCAGGGTCGGCTGTATGGCCCTGAGGAGGCGGCCCCACAGCTGGCAGTCTTCACCGCTGGCCAGAGCACACCGCAGACAAGGTACGTTTATACCTGCCATTACATGAAACACATTCCTCATTTTTATTGTCTCTTCCCTGTACGTTTTTAAAACACTCACCATTTTCGGTTTTCCCTATTCCTTCAGTAATATATTCAGTTAACCTTCTAAGCAACCGACATGTGTACTTCACTAGATTAAGGATTCAAGGCGATTGCTAGCTTAGGCAAGCAAATACCTTAAGTACCCTACACTCACTTACGCGTTTGCATCCTGGTAGTATAAAATGACAACTCAAGGACGATCATTATTCCGTATGCAGTGTGGACCGGTTGTAATTGTTGGGGAACGTCCAGGAATTGGAAAATTCCACGATTCCAAAGTCTGTGAGATCAATAAGTAAGAGAAAACCGACAGGAAACAAACAGGTCCCATATTGTCACTCTACCATTACAACAAACGTTTTGATAAATAAACTTCGTTAGGGCGAGTGAAGGGGCGCAAAAACTTAAGTAGGGTAATATATGGATTAATAGAAACAATGACAAATTCAAAAATTGTTCACCGAAACTTTCATTATGCAGGCAAAAAGATTGAAAAAACTAGAACCTTTGTTTGGTCATAAAAATATATTGCGTTACTGTTGGACGACTGTCCGGGCTGTTAGACACGCCTCGGTTTCTTGTAGGTTGAGTTCAAGTACGTTAAAATAAAAAAATTGCAGATTCCACGACCACAAAAACAAATTATTAATAAAAAAATATAAATAAAAATGACCGCGATAGAAACCTGAAGGTGACACGATTGACTGGCTTTGATTGTCACCCCCTCCACCTATTAGTGCCCTTCCAGGGTTTCGATCGGGGAGTTGATTAAAGGGGAAGCTCTCCGGTCCACCGATCAAACGGGCTTAAGTTGACCTATTTTCAGATCAAATTTCTGCCCGAAAATTTTCCTCGCGCTTTTATAGCAGTCCCATCTTAGTTACCCATATTTTGTTTATTGTTCTTACTTTAATGCCTGAATTCCGAAATAATAGATATTATTATAGATATATATCGCAGAAATTAATCGCGGGTTGAATTCGGTTCAGAAGAGATCGGGCTATCAGTTCAATTGTATCATCTGTCGAATTACAGGTTTGCGGGCGCCCATCGTCAATTAACAAACCGCTGTTGTGTGTGTTTGTGGGAACACTTGTTATTAATTCAGTTTTAGGACTGTGTTTGCTTCGGGGGTTCCTCGGCTCCGTCCCCGATCCAATGGGCATTTCGATGTTCCCCAACCCAATACCTGATCCTCCCCTAGGGCGCCAACCTATATACCTGATGTTCACAAAATTAACTTCCCGACTTATATTACGTTCTGCAAATGTATCATTTCTCCCAGGTATACCTGGGGCTCTGTATTTTGTTTCGTTTAGTTTGGGTCGGGCAGCCAGTCTTCAGTAGCTCAACCGCAGTGTTTGGTGTCGGTGGGTTAGGAACATCATTGTGTCTGTGACGGTGTGTATTTTCGAGTTTTCAGTTTTTCTCTTCAGAAACCTGTGTTTAGTTGTTTCCGGTTAAATCGGAAGGGGGGAAACAATTTGCTATTTAGTTGGCTTTATACCCGAACGCATTAGAACAAGCTGATACTGGAAGGAGGCTCTCGACTATTATCGGTATGTAGAGTTGATTTACGGAAAATGTTATAATTACTTAAATTCAAAAAATTGCTGAAAGGTCATCGTAGAATTGGGTAAGTTAGTGAACCCATTAGATTCTACATGCGGGTTGGCACACACCCCGAAAAAGCTAGTCTCTGAGTATTGAAATATGTGGTGGAGGGTACCGAAGAAAGAATGTTTTTGATAGGATAGTTTTTGATAAATTTATTGTATTCAGAAGAAGAGAAATTTTAAAAATGTAGTAGGTTGTAATTTTCAACTAGCGTGCAAATATTTGCGATCGACCTGTATCTATGTCTATATTTATTCCTTTTGTGACGTTCCTTTGACCGTTATAAACCTTTCGTTTTGAATTTCCGTTATTTCACTAGTTCCCCCATACAATTGTTATTGCACCAGGTTTATCTTTTTATCTATTTTCATCTTCTGGTAATCCTGAATTATTAAAATCACGAAGCTGAATAACGATAGCATGTTTGTAGTTTGAAGGATGAACAAAATACAATTTAGTGTAAGCGTAACAAAAACAGAATATAGGCAATAACTGGCTACTGGTACGGCGTTCGGGGCGTTGACTGAGCCGTCAAGGTTATTGCGCGTCGTGATTCTCTGTCGTTGTCCTCTTTCGTATATTGGACCTTATCAGCTTTTTAAAACAATCCGTTTCAAATTTGTACAGCCTGCGCCAGATAACACTGTTGGCAAGTGCCGTACGCTGAATGCCGAATTGCACGGGAGAGATGAATAATCATTAGTATTAATCTCCACTCTGTAGATGTGGTTAGGGGGATCCCGCAATTTTTCGAAATATTTGTTTTTCATTCTGAAATCAGAAAGGATTTATAACAAACTCAACAAAAGTTTGACTAAGGAATATGGGAAAAGGAGTTTTATACAGCACACATATTAGGGATCTATATATGTGAATTATTCGAGCCCTGCAGGTCAAGTTTGGTAGATCCTTTTACTCCCGTTTTTATCGTTAAGACTTGCTATTATTAGCACAGCCCTGCGGCCCTGTAGTCTACAGTAATAGACATTTTACGGTAGCCGACGGAGAAACCACTCGGTAGGGGACATTTATAGGGCTCTATTTACTAAGTTTGGAAGGCAGGGGCGGAGGCGGTGGTGGCCGACCCCTACCAAACAACTTATGTCTTGGACTTTTTTCCCCTCCTTCTGGACACCTGCTCTCGGGAACGTGCCTTTGACCCGACCCTGAGCCACCAACGAGCCATCCTTCCACAACTTCTGTGTTTTAAATTGAAATAATATCTGCTTGTAGTTACTTCCTCTTAATATATAGATACAAAACAAGTTGACGGTATTGGGCGCCAGATTTTTGTAGCATTTATTGTATTTAAGATTTCTATAATTACTTGAATCCGTGAAGAATTGAGGGCTAATCTGCTTGAGCTGTAGATTTTTAAAAATTCAAGGTGTAGTTACTAATGACGTTCCTTGAGGACTTCGAGAAATCGAAACTGATCTTCTGAAGTTGACTGAAACTGAAGTTCTTTCCAGGCTGCTGGTACAACAAAACGCATCAAACATGGCAGGCTACTTAGTGTACTGATAACATAGAAAATTAGGACTCAGATTGTCGTCAACGTGCAATATAAAAAATTTTAGTAATCGACAGATACGCACATTTGGTTTATGAATTTTGTGGAGTAGTCCACAGACTATAAATAGACTGTTCGCTTTACTATAACTATAATATTTTGGGGTAAAAAACTCCTTCTCTGTTCCCTGCGATGTTTATAGTGATATATTTTTTCAGTTTTACACACTGAAAGTTGTATTGGGTCGGTTTTTCAGCAAGCGAAATTCATTTGTGCCAACTCATGTGGGGCGCTCAAAAAGCACTCCGGTAAGCGTTTTGCTAGCAGGCCACAACACCTGCGCTAATTCGCCACATTTACGACGACTGTCAGCTCCTTAAATTGGACAGTCATCCGTTTCCGACCGTTCGCGTATTCACGTTTGCAGATTTTATAATGAAACGAAAATAAAGCGTGCTCGACAAGAATAAGTGAAACGGAAAATGCCGGTTGAAAAAACTCTTGTCCGTTGAAAATAATTAATTATGTTCCACTGTACCGTACTTTTTTAAAGTCATAGATACATTATTTTCAGAAACCAGCGGTTTTGAATTTTGTATTTGTATATTTTCCAATGTTAGCAATACTGTGTGTGATGATCAAATCTTGACAAATTGACGAATTCAATAAATACTTATAAACGATTAAATAGAATGAATGAATTTGGAGTGCCTCTTTGGTGGTTTACTTTGTTAACATCAATACTGGTTGTATCTTTTGTGTGTGTGTGTGTGTATGTATATGTATAAAATGCAACATATGACGTTTTGTTGTTGATGGGCAATATACAGTCCCTCTCAAATGGCTTCAGTAATTTAGTTTAGTGTATTGTGGCTTCAGCTTTATTTATAGTCCTCGCTAATTTACTGCCCTATTCGATCCTATTGACGGGACATGTATCGTTCAATTGACCTCGCTCATTTCTGTTTTAAATAAATCTCGATTAGAATTCAGGATTTCTGTGAAAGCAAATTGGCATGAGACAAATTATATGATTATGAGTTGTTCCCTTCAGTATAATATGACCCTGCCATGAAAATGGGATAATATTGAATTGTCTTGATTTGTAATTTATATGTATGAGTTAAAAATTGAGAAATAATCTCGACTCTCGGAGCGTAAAATTGAACAAGCGAGGGTTGACCGACCAACCTCATACGAGTGGCAATTACCGACACATCGGTTTCCCCAATTGAAAACCTGACGCTTCAAAGCATTTTCTGGTCGTTTAATTTTTTAATCTCTTTGTTTCAGGTGAGTGCGATCGGTGTATTTCATTACTGTTGTGATTGGCGCTTCACATCCTGCAGAACGAATGAATGTAAGTTGCTATTTTTTATTCAGATGAATTTATTATTGAATATCTGTCTTCCCTGGTTCTTTATATTTATAACTCCTAGGAGTTAAATATATATGGATATACGTAGTGTCTCTAAAAAAAGTCGGTAGTATACCTCAAGAATGCCTTTATATTGACTGAGAATTTATTCATTTATATTTTGCCATGCAACCAAAACGGTTCACCAAAGTTTTCTTATTACCCTTCGGTATAATAACATTTTTCGTAACTTCCCAGTGAATTTATGTTATTGCCGTTGAAGTGTCTGCATTATTCACTAGGTTATAAATGAATATACAAGCTATAAGAGCATATTTAAATAATTTGATAAGTTTCGGGATTTTATTTTCGGGGCCAAATTATATTTAGTGGCATTTGCGATTATGGCCGAACCCAAACTGCAGTTCTAAATTCTTCTTGTGTATTGACCTTTCGTACGGGATTAAAATTGAACTAATAATTGTAGGAAGAAAATAATTTTATAACCGCCCATTGTAAAGCATTGGTCGCAAACCTCGCTGTGTGTTGTGCTTATTAGCACAACGGTGCCACAATATGGTGATGTCGGATTTAATTTGTCGCTCCGACCCTCCCCGTTACAGAAATTAGCCCAATCCGAATCATAGAACGAATCCGCAGCGGGGCCACCTGGAGTTTTTGTTCGGCCTCGAGTGTTCAGAGCCCCGTACCCCTCGGACCGCCGCGGTACAAACACGGGCCGCGCCCCATAGCGGCGGTCGTTATGGAAATGATTCCACGGCCTGCGGGGGTAGCAGAAGGCAGAGCCGGATTCGTACAATACAATTAAGGGATTGTTGCGGGACGGGGACAAATTGGGGGTCGGACTAGCCCGGGGTATTGTGCCCTCTCTCAGCCGTACCCATTATATAATTCCCCACTGTGTACTCTTTTTTTCATTCTATTTCCGAGAGCGCGAGGGTGCGATTTATTCGCTTTTGTAGCGGCGTTAACGGTCTGCGCCCTTGCCGGAGGCGAAAGGTCGCAAGAACCCGGCTCTAAATCCAGTTCTGACTTCCCATCTACCCTAATCAATCTACGTGCGCTGGTGATGGAGAAAAGTGGAGACCCTTGTTGGATTGATCTTGTGCTGGACCAAGGATTTTTCCCTCCGCGAGGTTCCCCCACCGTCGGTAGACTACGACAGACACGTGGAGCTCTGGTCGGAAACGAGGAACAGTTGATCCAACGAAAATTCTCGGGGAGAAACCCAAGAAAATAATCAGCCCACGATGGAGAGTAATAAATTAGTAAGAAATAAAGGTTAGAGAAGCAGTAGCCAGGCAATATTGAGAACAAAAATTTCACACTATGAGTATTATATATTAAGGAAGAATACAAAATAAAATTACTAATAACTGTAATGTTAACTATTGCCCTTAATTTATCAATGAGCCACTAAATGAGCTATTTAACTAGGTATTACCCATTTTAGTGTAGTGGCTACCGTAACATTTTTTTGTACGCAAGTTACTTCCCCTAATTTCTAATTCATAACGCGTTTTATGTTTAAATTAAACTTTAAAAAATTATAAGACCGCAAAAATCCTACATCTGCGACTCTTTCGGGCTGGCTTAATTTCCACAAGGACGTGCCGCGCACAATTATTTTCCATTTTTCAGCACTGAGTTCGCGAGTCGGCGGTAGGAAAAAATTCCCTTTCTTTTTTCCTTTTTTTTATGTTCGTTCGCTTTTCGATACCGGAGAAAATTGGTGGAAACGGGGAGAATTGAGGGTGTCTAATTAGCGAGAGGTAATTTTGGGCCGAGGGGGAAAACAAGGCTGCCGGATTTTCCGACCGGCCAGGAAAACCGGCTCGATGTTGAATTATTTTCAGTCGGAGAGCGGTCTCATTATATTGCGTGGTGCGAACGGTCGGCTGTTCAATTTTGTCTTGTTTTTCTTTTTTTTCTGGAAGCTCGTTATATTGCGTTGGCGACGCGCCTCGGTGAAAACTCTTAACGCGGTTCCAAGCGGCGAAATGAAATTTTCAATTTCGCCCCCGTTTAATTATTCCCGTTATGTATGATATTTCGCGAATCACTCGGTCGTCCTGGTGACGGGACCTCCCGTCCGGACCTCGTCGCGCGCGACGAGGGTCACGGCCCTCTTTGAGCCCGAGACGCTATTACGGCACCACTTTGATGTCCCCGGATGATTCACAGCGTGAACACTTCCACGTGGCTGGACGGTGATATGATACTTGAAAGGAGGAAAAGTACGCCTAACGAAAATTCGTGAGGAGAAACCAAAGAGGAAGAGAAATAAATTAGTTCAGGAGTTAATGTTATATACATTAGTATAACTATTGAGAGCCCACCTTTCACACACCCCACACAGAAAAGAGAATAAACTAAAATTGCAATAGCGAGTCAATGCAATAGTGTGCGATGGGTGTGTAAAAATTATCGGCTGAAAACGATATTAATCGATTTATTATTCCCTGGAATAATAGTGTGGACGACCTGCTTGCGATGTTAGAGCGTCAGCATAATGGAATTGCAGATTGATTAAACTATTCGTCAACAAATGTTCTTGCAATTTGCAATCTGAAACCGAGCATTACTTATTCTGAGAGTTACTACTCTATAATGTTGACCAGTATTGAAATTTAATTTTTTTAAATCAAGGTTTATAACAAATAGTAAGAGGGACATTTTGGGGAATTCTGTTTCGTTGCCATAAATACCGAGAAAGAGATAGTGATAAAAATAAATAATAGTTTCCCAACCTTTCATTAATTATGAAGTCATTGAAACTGTTCAAAAACTTTTTCTATCGCGTTGATAAAAAAACTTTATTTAAGTTCGGGGAAAAATATGGCCGAGTAAACGCCTCGAGTTTGTGTTTAATTAGCTGAGGAAAGTCAGGTGTTTGTGTGCAGGGCCGTCCCTTTCCAGTCTCGGGTTCCTAAACGATTTCGGTTCTGCTACTACTTCCGATTGACCTGCTCCCTGTTTAAAACCTCCCGGTTTTCCCTTCCGGGAGTACCTCCCTTTTATCCGGAATAAATTACCGGGACTCCCGTTATACCGGGCTACCTCCTCTCCCCCTTCCCGTGGAACGCTCTCCTTTCGTTTATTGGTCCCTTTTGTACTTTACCAGTGTTGCCCTTTTTCTCTCCCCTTTTTCTTTCTCTTCTTTTTATTACAAAGAAAGCAGGCTCTAGTGATGGTGGACGAGGGGGAGGGAACGGAGCGGAGGCCTCTCATTTCGCATGCCTGGCCCTACTCCTGCCACCACGAGAGCTTTTGTAGGAATAATTAAATCTTTAATTAAATTATATTTAATTCATTAGAAGGAGTAAAGACAGTAGGGAGGAGATGGGGATTACTTTAGGAAAATTTGGACCTTATTAACGTTTATCGTGTCCTGTGGGGGAGAAAAGTTAACTCCACTTCACCATTCTGTCCTTTATCATTATTAAAATATTAAAAATATTTATATATATTTGCAGCATCGGATATTATGTGGTCGTGTCCTTAATACACGTCGGGTAATTTAAAACTGCCAAAGGTTTTATAATTTGTCTACTACAATCCTCTATCATGTACACATCTTTCATTTGCCATCAAACGATATTTTTGTCATCGGCTAGAGTCGTCTGTTAGACCGGAACATGCCAATCCATTATGCATGAGGTGTACATTCGAAGGATGAACAATCGCCGGCAACGATTCCCTGAATTTTGTGAGTAATAAATACTTGCTCAGTTAGCTGAGTTATTTAGCCAAATGGGTCCTTTTTGGATTTAAAATAAAAATATTTACCCAGTCGAATAATCTTTAATTTGAAATTTGAACTCAAATGATATGCAGATTTTTCAATAATATAACACCCTTATTGCACCCATCTTCTTTCAGTTCGTCACTTATTGACATTATGCTCAATTGTACATTTCGGCATAGGTAGGAATAAATTATAAATACATTCCTTAAGTGAATTTTATACATGCTTACCGTAGCATACAATTAAGATACATGCTTGGGGTTCCCCAAGAGGAAAAAACCGTTGCAGTAACAATGTAGTGACATCGGCTTCAATGATTCATTGACAAAGCCGAAACTGGTCTAGTTAACGACCGAATGTGAACATGACATCCTTTACAGTTGAGTAATCTGTATCTCTGTATCAGCAATGTTAAGCAGCGGTATTGGTAGTGGACGTTAGAGTATGCTGGTATTTCAGTTTCAGACCAATAATTTCGTGTGGATAGAAACATCTCGTGTAACAATTTGAAAGTCTTTTACAATTTACCCTTGGCACAGATCAAACGATTTTCATCTGGCCCGTGTTTGAATGAAATTTTCGTAATGGCCCGTCCCTCGGTTTATTCACCGCGCTCGGCGTTTCAACGTTGTCGGGCCCTCAGGCTGTAGTCCACTGAAATTTCGTTTTCTAAACGGGAAAACTATTTGTTCAACGTTTTCTTGACGTTTGCACATCATTAGAATCGGGCGTGCGGTCTCGGTTCACTCTGTTTGTCTTGCTTTGACCCCGGATGCTTTTTGAAATTATGAAACGGCGGGAAAAAAAACAGTAATATATTAATGGACTTCTCTTTGATTTACTACCGCTCAAAGATTGGAAGGCTCATGTTTGTTTTATTGAATGGTTTGTGTATCAAAATCTGTGCGCTTATTATCATCCTATACACTACGTATTTATAGTTCTGAAATTTAATCTCCTTAATTCGTGTTTATATTAAATAATGTATATAACAAAAAAATGTTAACAGTTCGTAGGCGCATAAAAATGTATTTAGAATCCATAAGTTTGATTTTCACTACGTAGATAAAACAACCGTACCCTAGCATGGTTAGGGTAGTTAAGAGATAGATAGAAGTATATTTTTAGATCTAGCTTAATTCATACAGTATGGCGACAGGAAAAATGTTAATTTTTAATAAAATATTGTGTTTTATATTTTCATTCATACTCATCGCAATTCGAATATATTAATTCTAAGAAATATTAAAAGTTATGTCTACCGACCTGCCTATTGTTTTCAGATTTACGGGAAATTGAACCACAATCGAAAATCTTATAAGAATATTTTAAGTAAAATTGCGTAAATAACTTTCCTATAATAAGTTACGCTGTAACGTCATATTTTTAGTCCGTTGTTTGTAACACTACGGGCCCAAAAATGTACGTGGCCCGGTGGATTAGCCCCTCTTACCTCAAGTGGCCCAAGTGCTTGTCTATCTTGATTGGAAGTGTCGCTAAAGTGTCTGCCCGCTCCTGCCACAAACCGGCAAACAAGGCTGAAAAGGAGTCGCCTGTACCTTCGGATGTGTACGTGTTTCTCGGAAAATATTGTACCGGATAAATCCGGCGAATAATAAAATTTTGAAAAATGAAGTTATTTATCACGGTACTGCAATGCGGTACGGCTTTCTCCTCTGGAAGGTGGAATGCTTATCGGAAAATAGTCGCACTGAATAGTCGCCGTATTTATGCCACAGATAAACATGGAAAACATTGAATTTTTCAAACTCCTTGTAATTTTCTGTTACTTATCGCTGGACTTAATCCAATGTTTAGTTGACTTGTCTCGGTCACTAGCATTCTTTCGATTTCTTTCTTCGTCTCCTCAAGCATTTTTTTTCGCCACAACCGGTATAATCTAAACATAGACCGGTTTCGGTTTCTCACCAACTGTCAATCTAATTTCCTTCGTAATTTAACCAATCTATACTCATCAGGCTTTAAGGGATAAAACAGAAGATAATAAATATGTTTGTGCGATCAGAGGACCACAGAAACAGATATTTATTCATAAGAATATTCGGAAAAATACCGGTGGCGGACCGAATTTTATTTAAATTAGATTAGTTTCTAATCTAACGGCAGATACGACTTTCATTTGTCTTACTTTCGCTTGATGAAGCTGTGGTCGGCTTTACTGATGAAAGTTGTTCTTGAGGTTTTTTCGAGCGAATGCGTTGTTGATTTGAGTTTTCATCGGTCAATATTCCTCATTGCCCTTTTAGTTAGGGTAAAACTATTTCCTTGTCCCTTATAATTTTATAAAATTTGCTCTGAAAGGTCACTTTCGTGTTGACATTGAAACGAAAAAAGAAGTTTGGTCAGGGCAAATTAAGTCTCCTAATAAATGAGGGTAAATATTCGGTATAGAGTGGTCGGATTGTATTTCCTCGATATTGGATCAGGCTCCAATATCAAGTGGGAAATGGGGTAAGGGGGAGGGGGAGGGAGCTGTTATTATTTCAGCATCTTCGTTTTACCAGGGCACGTGTTACCTTCCCTCGGGAGCCCCCCCAGGTCCCCAGGCTTACTTCCACTCTCTCCATCCCCCGTCCCTTCTTCCAGTAATATCCCCCTTTTTTCTTTTTTAGCCGAGTTATCCTGCTGTGTATTAACGTCCCCTTTGAGTCCCCCTTTTAATTGTATTCCTCTCCTCGGTGTCCCCCCTCTTCATCTCCATCAACGTCTTATTTTCATCCGAATGAGAACGTCTTAACCTCACGCCGGCCTTACATAAACCTTCCGTCCAATAACCGGCGTTAACTCTGCTCGTTATTTTCATACTTGGGTGCGTGTCTTCTTGTCGATGGTTTTTCGATACAAAGGGCGTTCTTGAAGCCGACCGCTGTTGCTAGGTTCGCAATTGGCGCTAATAATGCTTCGCTTGGTGCGTCATGTTTATTTGTCGTAGCACTAATAACTGTTCCGGGCTAGTGCGGGACTGTATTTTAACGATTAAATTTTTTGCGAGAACTCGCTTCACGGTTGTGGGGATGGGAATTAAATAATTAAAAACTAATTGGAGGGAACGGGCCGTCTCCCTTTCTGCGAGTTATTTAACTCCAGTTAACAAATGTCGGTCTACAATTTGTTGTAATTTTTACTGACTCTCCTTTCGGCGCGAAAGAAGTGATGTTTATTGTGGTGGGCGGCCCGACCCCACGGAATATATCACTGTCGGACTTGGCCCCAAAGTGGGGGCTGAAAGAGGAAGTTTTAATCCTGTCGTGGAATTTTCTTCTTCCCCCTTTAGGGCCGCATCGTTTTCCCTAAAGACATAAATAACGCGGCTTGGAAGACGCGGATATTGACAATTGAATAGGATTTCTGTCGCAGTAGAGTTTCTTTGCACACAATTCTGTAGTTCTCTTTTGTATCCGAAAATACTTAAAGACGGGAATGATGACTTTTCATCCATTCAGGACCAACAAACGACTTTCATACTTTTAGTTTTCTCCATCTCCTGTTTCCTCTCGTCGGTTTGGTAATGTTCCGTAAAGTAAAGTTTGAAGAAAGTAAAAAGTGCAGACCGGATGCCCCACAAGCATTCATTATGCTGTGTGAGACTACTGTCAGTAACAGCGACTGAAGTTGGCCGAAACGGGTTTACCAAAATACCAAATCCTCGCAATTTCAAACATTCATACATTTCTTCACCAACGCACTGTACTCCGTGATATTAAGGGGCTACAGTGTTCATTTATCCAGTCGTATGTAAGTCTAACTTTTGCTTCCACCTTTTTATTCTGACTGAAGCGTCGTTTGGGGCCCTTTTTGATTTTGAGATATCGGCTGATCGCTTCTTGCCAATTTTATGCTCAGTTGGAAATTTGAAGCCGAAAATGGTAGTCGAAAATGAGCCTTGTCCCTGTATTTTCCAAGGAGTGAGGGTCGGCCCTGCAAGTTATATCAGTTTTGAAGTTCATTAGGTTCGTTAGTAATGAAAAGGGCTCTGGGACCGTTTACCTTTTAACCATTCATCACCCGAGGCCCTTTTGTCATTGGGTGGCCTCTCTCTGCCTCTCTCTCTCTCTCTCTCTCTCTCTCTCTCTCTCTCTCTCTCTCTCTCTCTCTCTCTCTCTCTCTCTCTCTCTCTTCTCATCGGGTTCTATTCTTCTTTTCTCTTCCCTCCTTATTACTCATTGACCCCGTTGTCGCTAATTCAATTAGCCGTCGAAAGATGTCCCCGCCTGGATTGTGATTTTAAGCTCCCGAGATTGCGGACCTCATTTTGTTGCAATAACATAATACTGATCATAACCGGAACGAAATATTGTTGCTCGAGGTTCCGGCAGCTGTCGTATCTGTACCAAGTTAGTGTAGAAAGTACGGGACTGACTAGTCAGCACGATTTTATCTACTGCATTTATGTACAAATATAAAAAATCTATGTTTATTAATAATGACCCGGTTCGGCCCAGTTGTAAACTCCCTCTATTCTATATATCGAATAGGCTTTAACTTTATTACGAATATTGACCTGTACAAATACGAAATAAGTCATATGCATTTCCGAAAGTAGACGGGAAACAGCAACGGCGTACGTGCGTTTTTGAAAACGGCCGCGGAATAAAGCAGAGGAGGACCGCGTTGATCGGGCTCAATTCCCCGGTCCTTCGGGATATTGGCAATAGGAATTTTTGCCTACCTTCCTTCGCCCTCTCCCCCTTTTTCCCTTTTCCCAGCAGAACCGACCGTGCTCACGTCATCCACTTCTTTTATATTCAAACGGCGCCGGGCCTCCCCCTTATTGGCCCCCGGATGAACAACGCCACAGACCAACAATTTGGGGCCTCAACTGTGCATTGCCTCGTTTGTGTTCCGATCGTTGAGCCTAGTGAAAATAGAACGTCGTACATTTGAATCGGCGAAACGAAATATAAATAGTGCGATATAAATAATTCTGTTTTGGATGAACGAAAACGCGATATACAGAAAAGCTATAGAAATTTCAGCATGCCATTAGTTCCATCATGACATGCATTTGAGTACTTATCAAAAATGTTATTACCTCTAATGTTAGTCATTCGCCCGCAAAAACTTGATTTAAATTCTGATTAAGCCCTAAAGCGCGTAGGTCTGAAAATCATTAGTATTAACCTTTTTGTTTCGTCGGATGTTAGTCGTGTTAAACCCGCGTCGGACTAGTATTTGGTCAGTATCAAAGTGGCCAATAATGCCGCTAATGAAAAGCAGCCTATTGTTTGCTCGTGTTGTATTCCATTTCCAGACCAATAATAACATTCAGTAAATATTTGCGCTGGCGAAACAATTTTCGTGAAACAGTAGTGAACGCGGTCGTCATTACGACGAAGTTGATTGATGCTTCGGTACATATATGGGTAGGACCAGCGTTTATTCGCTGTCCGTCCCGTAGCGACACATCTCTACATCCCCCGATGTTTACGGTTAACACGTCCTATTCACGTTAATCAATTAATTATTGGGATCAGCGTGGGAATTTGAATCGGTGGAGTGAGACTAAAGGAGGAATATCTGGGCGTTTTTGTGCCAATTCCTCGTCGTTTATTCCTCTTTTCTTCACTCTCGTTCTTTCCCGGCTTTGATTTCCCCGGCCGGTCGTAACTGGAAGCGAGTGCAGAGGGGGGAGGGAGGTTACCTACCCCTTGGGGACTTTTGATTTAGCCCAGGATTGATTATCGACTCTGGCCGACTTCTCACACGCGAAGCCCCGTTTCTGTCTCGGGACTGCGTGTGTTCGTGTGCGTGCGAGTGCCACTGAGAGATATTGTACACGCTTAAGCCTTAAGTTTGCGGACCGATTGGATTCCGGGCTATTTTTTCCCCCCATCTGTCTATTGGATTCGGGACTGGGCGCCAACCCTCTGCGCGTTCTTCTTTTAGGCACTCTCGTAATTACTAGCCCCCTTCCCTGCCCCTCCACCAACAAATGTGGCTGACTGTTCCTCGGTAATGTAGATTTATTGTTTTAAGCCTACGAACCTTAAATAGGGCGCAAAGTAAGAAAAAAAACATACGAAGACAATGCACTGTCAATTGATCGACCCTGAGTCGGACGCTCATGCATAATAATGAAGTATGTAACACTAAAAAAATTTAAATTTAATATTTCTTTCTTTTTCATTGCGAATTTTCTTATATCAACCATAATACATCAAGTTAGAAGAGGTAATACTGTACTGGTCAGTACAATAATAGTTAAAAATAAGTACAGTTTGAAATAGGGAAACAGTATAATATCTAGTAGCAAGCGTATCGTGTAATTGGTATGGTGTAATTGGGTCAGTTCACTTTACAGTTTTTAATCGCTCGCGAATGGATTACCGTTTGCGATAACGATTAATAGAATTTTCAATTGTTATTTGAGCATTGAGTATTTTAACCAAGCAGCTAAACAGTAATATAAACTTGATTAACTGATAAATAGTACAACGAAAATAAATTACGAACATTTATTCGTTTTCGAATAACATACGAGTTTTCGACGCTCGTAACGCCGTGATTAGCGGCTGTCTTTTCGACGACTTTAGATGTGTACGAATTATGAATTTTAAAAATAAAATATTTTGTGATTAATAAACTAAAATAATCTTAACTCAAACTGTCGCCCACCGAACCTGTCAGTAGATACAGCGGAGGTTTGTTGGTACAGCCTTTTGAAATGTAAAAATGCGCCAGATGTCTCTCCGTATCAGTTTTCGTCGCGTTCCGTCGTAATTGGTAACAGTGTTGAACAAACAGATGTTCCGGACACCATGTGTCAATTATAAAGGATCCCGCATTGGCGATCATTGGTGCCTACAAAGTGCGCTAGACTTTTGTAAGCTACTGGGAGGAATAGGTTTAGCCCGTATGAAGGAAGATAGGTCCCTTAGGACGCCATCCACCTCCAGAGAATCGAACTCCTGGTCCAATGCCTTATCCACCTTGTTCTCCGAGTGATGTCGGACCTATCGCAAGATTACAAAAATCGTAAAATTACAAATATATTATTTTTATTAAAATACCCATAAAATATCGTGGACAATTTACAAATATTGATTCATACACGTGTACTGGCCTGCGGGCCTTCATTTATATACATGGATATTTGGACTTAGATGTACTTGGTTTATGGTCAGTGTTCTTATAATAATGTGACATATTGCCTATGCAAATCCGGAATTCTCCTTCATTCCTGTTTACTTAAGCGCTATTTCAACAAATGGCAGTAGAAAATGTCCATCATTTATTAGATGACGGAGCCAACATGAAGTCGAACTTCCTAAGTACTTGTGCAACGATTGACCATTCAGTAGAAGTGTAATTTACCGCCAGTCCCTGGAAAACAATTTTACGACTCCTAGTCGTCGGAGGGGAAAAAACAAGTATATTGAAAATGAGCAATTCATATCCGTGAGAGCGTTCCTGGCGACGTCGGTTTTTATGGCTTTTCCCTTCGTCGGCCGAATCGGGGGACCATCGATTGGCGCCTTTCGGGCGAAAAATATTTTCGAAAGTCCAAAGTTGCGCACTGCCGGGCCCAATTAGCCGCGTTGGTCCTGTGAAAAGTACCTTTTACCGGGGCCTGGTAAAACTTATCCTCCACTCGGGGACATATTGCGGCGCTTTTAATTAGGTAAGGAAAATTGGGCTGAACGGATCACGCTATCCCGAACGAGCTTTCCACGCGATGTCGGATCGGCCTCGACGCAGCGCTAAGGGACGGAATTTCCGTGGGTTTCTCCATTCGACTCGACAGGAGGGAAGAAAAACTGGGAAAGCTTAATTTGAAGGGCAAGTAGAAGTTTCGGCCTGACACGAAATAATTTTCCAAATGGGGGAATTACAAAGTTCAAGTAGTTAGTCTGGCGATGATTACCTCTTATCGAGCTAAAGCAAATTTGATATAAGTAAAAGACCAGTTATGTATTACCTCACTTCTTCTTTTTTTGTTATTATTTAATGCACGAGTAGAAATTTCCTGTTCAAAGTGTCCACGTGTGAAAATAGACGAGAGAATATCTAAACATGCAGAAATTCGATTTGAAGTGAGCGTGGGTCACACATGCATTGTCGTAAATAAGACACAAATTGTTAACAAGTTGCACCTTTAACACCATAGAGCTGAGCTCCACATTCCTTGTTTTCAGCACACTATTACGCGTGCTGAGAGGAAATTATTTAAATATGTATTTCGTATATCGTATGTGAAAGTTGGGAAACGTTATGTAAATGAATGCGCATGTTTTTTTGGGATCGTGCAATTCGATCTACTTTTATCGACCGACCTTTGTTCTATAAAACGTTGGTTACAAATTATTCGCATCAGTTAAACTTTCGTTGACGGTCGCTTACCGTGAGAAGGGACTCACTTTCAACGCCGTCGACGGCTGGATTCCTCGTGACGTAAGAAATAACGTTAGGTATTTAATGATCCTGATTGATTAAATCTTGTTTACGAGCTATAGACGAATCAACGGTGGAGATGTGAGGGGTAGATCAGGGCCGTTCGACTGGAAGAGATAACTCTTCGAGCTATCTCCAATATTGAGCTGGTTGCTCGACATAGCTAATAAATTTGTCTCAATTCAACAATTCTACCGAGCCAACAATGCCTACCAGACTTTTCAATTCTTGTTTGCAGGCACGCGCGTTCTCAATTTTGAAAATTTGCAACATATTCAATTTCATCACAGACGGGGGGGGGGGGGGGACATACACCATCTTAGTTTGAATATATATCGGCAGTTTAATCCGCAATTTGGACTGTGTAATTTTCATGCAAGCCATTCAGACCTACTCCCCGTTCCTGCAGTACTATCATGTTTCATAGAATTGTAATATAGCACGTGCAATGGCGTTCGGTTCACTCCCACAGTTATCTGCGAACGACAATGGGAATCTGTTTTTGTTCCCCCCACCGAAAGCAAGGAAGTTAGTTTACAGGGAATTAGTGCGTTTGGGCGTGAGCCGGGGGGTCGTAGGCGGCCTACTGGAAGAGATAACCGGACCCCGTAATATTTATTACATTTTAAGTATGCATACTATACTAACGCAATATTCTGAGTATAGAAATTCCAGCGTGAATGTTCTGTTTGAATAAATGTCCTAGATCTAGTTTACGTAATATTCGGTCCGCCACTGGGATTCGAACCACTGTGCCCACAAAGCTCGGTGATTTCGGAATTCCCCTTCAATGACACCTTGGCCCGGTACTTCTTTCATTAAAACTCGCCCTGTGTTTTCGCCTATTCGTTAGGGGCCGTTAAAAAAAGTTGAGATATTCCCGGATATCTGTTTTCTGTCTTCTGGAGTTATCACTACTGTGGCGATATCGGGGATTTATTCCGTCAACACTGTATAAGAGACACTATTAAACCAACGAGAAGATTTTTCTCCCTCCCCCGAGATCTTCCCGGAACAAAGAAACTGAACTGTAAGGAAACACCTAATTTTTATTCAGATTGACTCTTTAATACGAGTCCCGGGCACTATCTGCGATCTAGGAGACGGCACGAGAGAAGAATCGGTTGTTTTTGTTTCTCAGAGAGGAAGTCTCGGGTTTACAGGCTATTAATGTTGAATAGTGCGATGCTGTGCATCTGAGACTGGTCTGGTGGAAGAGATAACGCGCACTGTTGGTGGTGGGCGGCTCCACGATATTTTATCAGATCAGGGAAAGCCTTAGAGAGAGGCCTCTAGCTCCTTTCAAGTGAGGAGGGGGAGTAGACTCCCCCAATCTCGTCGGTTATAATAATGCACTCTGGCTTCTGAAAATTTTCTATTACTCACCCCCGCCCCTCTCGCAATCTCCACCCTCCCGAAGAGATGAGAAAGTAATATATTTGTACCGAGGCCCACCAGTAGTCGAACCGCCGGGGTTGACGCGCCATAAAAAAAACTCTCCCACCCCACCCCTCAACATCCCCCCGCCCCTTTTGAATGGGCTTTTTTGTAGGGCATAAACCCCCCAGGGTGTCTGGGATTTTGGAAATCTTTATGGGGTGGTAAAGACCAAGTCGGTAAGTGCCCGGGGATCTCGTCGCCCCGATAATTCTTCGCCATCGGGTTTTTAACTTTTTCGAAGCGACGACATAGCGTAAGTGCTACAAAAACAGCTGTGCCGGAATTTAAAATTATCACTAACCAACATCCGGCGAGATCGCGTAACGCTGTGGGGAGCGGACAACGCCCAGGGGAGCTCCCGTTGAGAAGGGAATAAACCTTTCCGCCGCAATAAACTAGCTCAAGTGTTCTCCAAAAGCGGGAAGAATCTCCGACGGATAGGGGTTCAACACCTCCTACCCGAGGTTCTCCCCAAGGTAATACGCCATATATGTTTTAAAGTATAGTTATCCCAATACACCAGTGCATTATAAAACTTCGCCTTAAGAACCGTTATTCCTGTACACATATCTCTGTCATTTTATTGTTTTTCGTCCGAGCGGATTGAGAATACTGTATATAAAGGGCTGAAGTTATTTGAGGTTTGCCCGTAGTTAACTCAAATTTACAAGTGGTTTAAAAGTCCGCCGCCATGTTGCATCGAGTGGCGTGACTTCACAACTTCATGAGAACTAAGTTCAGGATGAAGAGCGATTGATCGAAGTGTTGAATGTCTCAGTCCGACGGGCAATGGGTCTCGCATTTCAGACATTTCAATTTATCCACAGCCCCCCTGTACTAGTGTATATTACTGTGTATTACTGTAATTACTAGTCAATCGTGTGTATTGAATTATCGTCGCTTGCAAATGAATTTTTAGATCTTATGTCAAAATGAATTAACTCCACTAGTCTATATAAATAAATTTATCCACGAGCCGGTGGGGATATTTTTTTAGCATAATTTTTCCCATTTTGACGACTTTTCAAAAGAATGAATTCAACACCCCTGTATTTTTCAGTACCCTTGATATAAACCGCCTGCCGCTCTTTGTTTCGTCTGGGGCCAGACCCCAGTTGGCTTCCGGCCATCTTCATTAGAATGCGATTACTGTCTATTTATTAGTCAGACAGAAGTAATACGTGCACCGGTTAACGATGGCATATGCATCATATTAACGTAGTCCATTGACGATAGGTCGAAACCGGTCTGTAAGCAAGAAAAAAGGAAAAAAAAAACATTTTTTGTGCTGGTTTAAATATGCGTTCCACAACAGTCTGAAATTCTTTCTTGGTGCAACATTACCATACATGAAAATGTAGTGTAGGAAAGAAAGCTCCGAAAAGTTTTTTTTTTTTCAATCCTGCAATGGAATTCCTGCAGCTTATTGACAGCGAATGCAAATGTACAAATCCCTGCTGATGAAGCTTAAACCTGACATGCAGATTACAAATGCGAGGTTCGGCTCAATTATTCCATATTGAAACGTTTCGTGAAATATTTCAAAAGCTCTTCCGCATTAGTTGGGAATATGTTCTGACGAGAGAGAGAGAGGGAGAGAGACCCCCTTCTACACACACATACACACACACACACACATCCATCCGATTACCTTTTATTTCCCACTTTTCCATGGCAACCGACGAGGCGGACCAAGTTGGGGCGTTAACGCTCTTATTGATCTCTGTACACAATTCATAATGACTCCTCTGATTTATAAGGATATTCAAATATAAACCAAAGGGGCGAGGGATGAAACCGGTTACAATAGTGTCATCTGCCTGATACCGGTTTCCGAGCGACTTTCGCTTTCCGAATGTTGTGTGCTGGTAATGCACATTTTCGTATTGCGGCTGAGCGAAATTGTCGCCTTTTTTAAATCCAAAATGACAGGTGTAACCCTGTAGACAGCAATATTTAATTTAATATTAAAAACACCTTGCGGAAAAACGGAAATTCACTCTGCGAAAGGATTCCCTGATTTATGACCGAATATTTTAGGACCGAATTTTCCTTCAATTTGAATATTTGGAAAGTCACCGTTTTTAATATTTCTGTTAAAAATTAATTTATTTTTTAAAGCATTGTGGGCTGGACTCTTCTCGCGTCACGGACTTTTGAGACGAAGGACACGGCCGTCTGAATCATCAACCGACGTTTGATCAGAATTACAAACACGGTTTCATTGTCCCCCCCGATATTTCTTATTTTTCCTTTTTTTCTCCGCCTTCATTCAGGATTCATTTTCCTAGTTGGCGGGCTCCATTTCTTTTCCAGGAGGAAATCACTTCCTGACCAATTTCCTCAGGTCTAAAATTCCGGATGCAATACCGGCCTCGGAATACGTTGTTCGGAGAGTAAGGCCATTGCCTTTACGAAGCATTTCCGGTAATGAAACTTGTCGGTTCGGCCAACGTCATGTTAGCTAACGTTGGAGATGAAAGGCCCCGTCCCGGGAACGATATTTTGGTACCGACGCGCAATATATCTAATTTGCCACAGCACGAAAGTTAGCCCAGTCTCGGCCTCTCAGTCTGGCCCACAGATGGGTAGTCCGTGCTAAAACAGAGCGACATCAATGTACAATAAGTCAGAGTTCTAATAAAATTGAAGATGATAATTGGTCATTTAATATTAATTTAACATTGTTAAATTTATTCCCTCTGATGATTTATCACCTATTTCTTATTCTCACTTGTTGCTTGGTCTGCGGATAAACCCGTGTCGGAAACTCATGGAGAGCTGTCCATATAGCATCTTGTTAGCACCGAATACGGAATATTTATTTTCTTGGGAACATTTCTGAGCATCCTAAAACGGTCGACTGTACTTTCAACCCTTTGTAGGGCCTTGATCTCAATTATATTATCATACATAAAAAAATAATGATAAAAAGCAATTGAAATGACGTTATAGAAATTGTGCGTATTCTATTCGGTATGTTCATTTCTATCAGTTTCCACCGCAAAGGATATCGGATACTTTGGGGGCGGCTATCCCGGGGGCTAGCTAACAAAAACTGTGGGCTAAACACAAGCACAATAAAAACAACGCCCTATATTCGCATACATCCCAAGGCTTAAAAATGTTAAGCAAAACGAAAACAAAAAGAAAAATACCATTAAAAAAAAGCAATGACACAAATGCGCGCGATGCGCTCTATAAATAGTGTACGAATGACTGTTTTTTGTTGTTTCAAACTCGTTTTTAGTTTCGATAATTAACGGCCGTTGTTTGGCGTTTTGGCACAGGCCGCCTGATTAATTCGGACCGAAACTCATTATCGTCAAATGGCCCGCGACATTGTCACGAAACATCATCTCATTCTGAGATCACTGGGACCAATGTTTCGTAACGTCAACCGCGTTATTTGTGGCGTTACAGACGTAATCTGTATTATTATTAACGCGTTGTTAACATAACTGTCGACCCGGTATAAATCATAAGCTATTAACGCCCCTTTGATGACTATTTTATTCACACTGCCGGTCGTCAACGACCAAACTCAAAGAACTGACTCGATTATTGAACATGGAATTGACTCTGAATGCTTAAAATGTTTGAAGGGAAATTGTAATCGACAGGTGTGTATCGCAGGCGTGTGCACTAATCATATTAATTTATTCGACGCTATATTATTTCGTAATTTTACATACCGGCATCAGGATTATTATTCCCTATAAAAACGTTTACGCGTAATTACAAATTTCTAACACAGAAAAGTAATGTAACAAACCGAGGAATATACAACAGTAATGTTGTCTCTACATACTAATTCACATATCGGAATGAAGCGTTGATTTTAATTAACGCTATTAACCTCTGTAATAAAATGTTCAGTAACATTTTTCGTGTTATAGGATGAAATTCTTCGAATAATTTGGTTATGCATAATTAATTCAGGATCGTTATTCGCTCATATGGAAATAAGTGATTATATTTTACTATTATCGGCGATACATTACAGAAATGATAATTAAATTTCAACTATATGTATCTGTTATATGGCAAATGCCGTAGTTAAAATGAAACTTAATTTCCTTAAGAGCTACCTACCCTGGACAACTTTATAATTTTATGTTATTTCTCTTTGGTTTCAGGTAAGAGAAGCGATTACTATCGTTTATTAAGGCGGCGGCTTTGATATCAGAGGAGTAACAACTGCTGTTTCAACTTCGGAGTAAACTTCTCCAGGGCTGAGTCTTAATTTTCTTATTATTACTTCTGAAGCTTTCGTTGCACGTCATTTTAATAAACATCATCATCGCTTTCAGGTCAGTTAGATTCATGAGCATCGCGTTCAAAATGCATAAGTCTTATTTTCGTTATGAATACAATGGAGTAATCATCATACTTTTAAATCGTTGGTATCGTAATAATTATTTATGATTTATCCTGACTGACGTCATGAATGTCCCCTCGGAAATAGGAGGACCCTAATCGGCTTTTCAGCAGTGGAAAAGCCTCGGGATTCAAACCGTGAAAAACGGTCTGTGCTGAGAATAGCGTCTTTATCAAGAAGATTTCTTCGTTGGAAATCTTTTCTTTTATGATAGACTGTGGACGCTACTCCACACACAACACAAGCATACTAAGACGTTAATCGTCTTATATGACAAGGTCACGTTTCAGAGTTTCGCCGCCAATTCACGAATACTTCCCCACGCGTGCTTTCTGTCTGTAGAGTAGTCGCTATTATAGAGTCGATTCCAAGTCATGCTTTATGCACGGACGGTGGCAAAAAGCCAATGCCCGCCTAGGCATTGAGGACCGACCGTCGCGGTCATCTAAATTACAGTACCACCAGTCTGTTTTCGAGACTGTACAAATTACACCTAATGTACAAGTTTTGTTTCGGTATATAGCGGTGAGCGTCCAACGTCGGGAGAGTTAATAGCGAAATGCGTGGTAGTTGAGACACTGTTCTTGCTGGGATTCGGTGCATTTATCAGCAGAACTAATTACGCGAATTGGAAAGTTTAAGGACTCTTGAAATACGTTCTGTGACGCCTCCGATTTTGTAATTGGAACAAAATTCTGGATTTTGGGTTAAAGCCTGAAGGTCTCAAACCCTACTGTGATGCGCCGGACCCTTAAACGAACCAAATTCATAATCCATCATTTGTTCTGATCGCTGATCACGTGCGGGATTCAGACCACATGTACTGCGGGTCTACTCTTACTACCCCAACCCGTACCCGGGGGTTCAGGATTTGCGGTTAGAGCAGTTGGTCGGAATCCACTAGCGGTAGTCCGAATGAATTCAATTTCCTATTTGCGTTCAATCTACTCTACCGCGTGGGAGTTTATAACGTGCGGAATGTAATATATAAATTATTACACGTTTTAGAAACATAATTCTAAAATAATATCCGTTGGGACGAAATCGAAAGCGGTATTAGTTCGTACATTAATTTCCTATAGTCGCCGCATATTTCGGTTTCATCGCGTTCCGCTCGGTTAATTTTATACAATGCGAGCTTAAAACTAATGATGCTAGAGTTCCCAGTCGGTTGGCTCCGATTGGCCCATTTCAAAGGGAAATTCGATCGACATGTCTGTGTTTTGAGTAATAGGAGATGCTATTGTGTATATATGAACGGTGGAAATCGGACACAGAATAGTATCCAGGTCCAGACAAACGCAAATTTTATGAAATAGATAAACAAATTCTTCTTCCCACTACATCAGAAATTCATAAAAGTATGCGCGGCGCCATGAACCAAACGATGGACAAAATCTAACAATATGTAAATAATATAATGATAAAAAATTTTTACGAAAAGCGTGAATGGTCAATTATGTGGTGATCCGTTGTCTGTTCTACGGTTTCTCTTATCGCATACTAGACTGAAAATAGTACCGTTTAATGGAAAAGGATGAATTTTTTATCGGAGCGAGTGAATAGTGCCGCGAAAACTGTCTTCCCTCCCTGGGCGATCGTTCCGGTCGTGGAGATTGTGCATAAAAATGCCACGTGGAAAATTGCATAGAATAATGCAGTTAATTGCAACTCCGTGCCTCCTGTCTCGGTGGGGAAGGCGCCCGCCTCAATATTTCTGAAATGTGTTATTAAAACGCAGCCAATTTTACGGATAATTGTTACTTGCCTTAAAAGGCGTTGCATGGGATGTACATTAATTATTTTAATATGCATCTCATGAAGTATGAAATAATTGACCTTCCCGATAGACTGAGAAACAATCTGAAATTCGCCTTTAACAAAATTGTATTGCGTGCGTGGTAGGATGTATATTTAATATATACAGTATTTTACTGCATACCTCCGATCTAGTAATGCTTTCAGGTCGTTCAAATTCAACTTGAAAATCGTGTACACAGCGTAAGTTAAGCTGCATCGCCTCAGTTTCAAAGTTCTTCCTTCATTAAATTCAAATCGGATTTAACTATGTTCGGGAATCGAACTCGGGGCTTTGCCCTCCGGGGAAAATGGATTCGATGGCAAATGACGATGGCTCCCCCGGGTCGGGTACATTTGCATTAACATTATAAACTCGGTAAGAACTCGGGAGACAATAATAATCGGGGCCCGAACTATTGTAGTTTGGGCGTGTTCCGTCGTCCCCATTGTTCTCCAAACCGGATCGGACAAAACAACCGGACGGGGGGGTTCTCTCTCTCTCATTCCCTCTTCCTCTCTCCCTCAATATCTCTCTCTGTCTGTCTCTCTACGTTGCCTAGCTCTGGCTAATACAATAGGAGTGATCCAGGGAGGAGGTCGGTGCTGGCTCACGGCTCACGGCTCGTGACCGCCTCCTCCCGCCCTCGAGAAAGCTTCCCTTTCATTTTTTCCACAAAAGGTTTCCGGTCACGTGACCCCCTCCTATCGGGAGTCTCAGATCCGCCCCCCTCCCCCTGCCCCTTGTACCCCCGTGCCCGACAGATCTCAGCCGGCTACAAAAAGAGAAAGTCCAAGCGCTCAGCCCGAAAATATTAACCCCGCCCAGCTGTTTATTTTTAATGAGAACACCGATAAAATTGACCGTTTCCACGTTTTTTTCGATTTATCGGCTCGAAAACACGTAGCTTAATTATTTGTTATCAACATACGGCAAGTTTCGTAATATCCCAAACATATCGCAGGACTCTTATGATTTTTGAACTTATAGTTTAACAACAAACGTGCTACTGTACAGAAATTGTTTTTTAATTTAAGAATAAGATATCTTCCCTTAGTGCTAGTATACCTCAAATAGTAGAACTGGGGTTTTGGACCGGAAAGGAACAAATTCTGGATTGAATGAGAAGATTGATTTGTTCATTAGTCAAATCCTAGATTAATTTCAAGATTTGATTTGAAGAAGAAAACAAGACCAGTTAAGAAAAAATGTATCATATTATTTATATTTTATGACAACTGAATTTTAATCTCCAATCCCAAATTTATACCAGCGCGGTTTCTTCAAAAGCCTTCCGTTCACTTTTCAGTTTGCCTCGACAGAATTGCGGGAATTGAGTTAGCCTCTTCTAAAAGATAATATAGTCGGCGTCTTTTTGTTGTAGTTGGCGAGAAAACAAAAAGCGCTCGTGTTACGTACTTTCTCCGCGCGCCCGGGCTCATTGTGAAAAGTGAAATGGCCATGTTGAAAACGTCGAAGCCGCGTTCTTATACGAACGAGGCCTACATATCGGAACAGTATGAATTATTCATTGCCAACTATCTTTGCCCCTCGTGCTCCTCGGGCATTCTTCACGATGAAGCCCGGTGAAGATTTTTCAACCGGCCGTCGTGTTTTTTTTTTTACTTTTCGTTCCGTGCGCAGGAAACGGGCGAGCGACGAAAACGGAATATATTTGTAAGTAAATACTTTTTCTTGCGATTAGGCCGATATAACAGGAATAACTTGTAAACACTCCTTTTTTTACCTATATTCTTTAGAGCAGTGATTTCCAAACCTTCTTTTACATTTTCACCAAAATTACATTTTCATTAAACTTTTTGATGTTACCTGCTCCTCCCGGTCTGGAAATCGATGTTGCTCAGTTACCAGAGCTACGCTCGTAATTCGGTTCGGGTTTGTCAACATTGGGGATCGATCACGAGTCGGCCCACCTATACCACGGCGTCCAATTCATCAGTTCGTGTAAACACTGCAAATATGTATTTGTAATTGAGATTCGATCCGGGAAAACCTGTGTGCCGAGTTTCGCTTCCGATACGGAATTTTTGCTGAATGCTTTCATGTTGTATTTGTTGAAATGTTTCCGAAAAAATTTAACGAAAAAACTGCCTGGGATTTTTTCGGGCTGGTATTCAATATTCTGGAATTCTTTCATATCGAACTTCAGGTGGACATTTTTTATTTGATCTGGGATTTATTTATTTATGAAACGAATACACGAATGGTTTATTGATAAAAAACAACTAATGGCTGAAGGCGCTTCCGTAGGTTTGCGCCGTTGAAAAAAGGTGCGATTGAAGGAATAGTATCAAAAATTTGTTGGACAAAATTGCATTAACCAAAGGTTTCCTGTATGTTTTTCTGTATGGAGAGTCCGGGAGTGAACTGTACCGACGGTCCAAATAACTAATATCAAGAACTTTGGGGCGTGTCGTGAAGACTCGCCGTCGATATAAACTGGAATGTTCCGATCGTTCAAAAGTGAATTACGAGCGTTACACATGAGCCGATGGCCGATCGTATTTTACGTCTCGGCCGTGTGGATTTATTGGAAACACAAGTTTATCTACTGCTCCGGTCATTAATCACACTAATGCTTCGGACCCGATCCCGAATGAGATACTCGGTACTGTATCGTTCTGAACTCTGTTAATAATATTCTGTCCGGATGAACTAAATCGTTTTCCGAACTGCTTGCAGTTGTCCCGCTCGTAACTTGTTTTCGATAAATTGGTCTCCCCCAATAGAAAAAAATTTCAACTATCATGATTCGTCTGAGTTATTCCGAGTGTAATTACTTGATGGAACCTCATCACTGCGAACAAGACGGGGGGGGGGACTTAGTCATCAGGGACTTGAGAGGCCTTTGCATTATTCATTACTAAATAACGGATTATCTCCAGTAGCAGCCAAGTCCGCGAGTAGTCCAACTAGTTTCAACAATATTTGGATATTAATTCGAGACACCTGTTTGGGGTTTGGAATAACACCGATCTCTCTGTCTATTCAAAACTTAAAAAGTCTATTTGTTCCCAACGTAGACCGGTTTTCGGTTTTTCGCCATCGTCGACAAATTTGAAAGTGTTGCTAATCAAACAACTTAACACAATGCACTGTCGCGTTGCCGGCGAACACCTGTTGCAGGTTACCTGTGGAGAGGGCCCGAGTATTGGGCTCCGCGTGCAGATCAAACCCTCATCTTTATTCTTCGACCTACTGTTCGTCACAGGGCGTAACATCTCATTAGCGCGGATGTTCCTATAGGGAATCGTCCGTTCCCCTTTGCTATCGTATCAAGAGTGATGCGACGATATCTTAACTACTGTGTTGGCGGTAAACATGTTTGTTCGGAATGCTAATATCTAACGCCCTATCTATTTCCTCCACGATGTATTAAAATAAAATTAATTGGGTTGTATTTTGTCCTGCCTGTTTAACTTATAAACAAGCTTATTCTGTACAACTTTCCAGAATTCGCGTTATAATTCACTTGTCCTTTAAATTACAGTTGAATTTCATGATTACATGAAATATCATTGAAAATACTGTACGTCGTCGAACTATCCCGTATACTAGATTTTGTTTTATTCGTGCTGTCCAGTTCGTGTAAACACGTCTATAGAAGAGGGATTTATTTCTAGGTTCTTAGTTGTGTGTTGTTAATGCTTGAATTCTTGAGAGTGTTATAAGTCGACTGTATAATGTGAGCTTCGGGCCCTGGGTTCGCCGGACCCCATACACCCGTATCTCTACTGGATACAGAGATCTCCATTCTGGTCTGGATTTAATTTAGATGATTATGTAAATTTCATTTCGTTTTCCCCGATTTCAATATGAAACTTGCAGTGAATAGAATAGCGTGCCTCGGGATAAGCATCGATCGCTGGCTGGGCCGTGCCAAATTGGTGGTGGAGCTCGGTTCGGTATCGGCCGAGAGCGTCGCCGGATTAAGGGAAATTTCAATTCGAAATGAAATTCTCAATAATAAAATACTGCGGTAGGACAAACGGACAGTCATATTTATGATACTTCCAGTATCCTTCGTTCACCCTATTCATAATATAAAACCTAATATCGATTCATAGAAGTCAGTGTTCTATACTTATTTATAGTATACAAAGTTTCTAATCTTACTTGTCAGCAAAAGATTTTTTTTATCAACAGCGAGAGTCGAACTAATGTCTCAATCACGTTGTGTTCATGGCCTACCGAAAGTGGCTTACCCGTGTTTTACCTTTTTTCGTGCCGGGTGTTCCTTCTTACCCAATACGGCCGGACGATAATTATCGCGCGGCGATTAGGCGGGTCGAATAGAGGAGAGATAGAGAGTGGGGAAAAAAAAGATTTGTTTCTTTCTCCGCCAACCGGTAGGTCGGCTGGGGCCAATTTGCAACGCCGTTCGTTCGATAAATAAAGAATAACGGGCTTGATTTAGGGCCCCAGCCGTAGGCCGGCGTAGTTTTTGGCACAAATCTCCAAAAGCGTGTGACGCAACGGGTTTTCCCGTACACCCCCCTCCTCCCCCCAATATAAATAACGCTGTCCTCAGTCGCCTTCTTATAAGCCGGCCCGGAGTGGCTTAGACCCTAACACGTCTAGCATAATGGAGGTCATCAGCCGCTTATCCTTGTGTCTGATGTTGGGTAGGGGGTTGGCTCACTTACAGCTTAATACCATTATGTATTATCCAGATGGCGTCTGTGGTGATTTTTCAACCCAGCCAAACATTCTGAATAGCGCTGTATATCGATTCTTAAGCGTAATGTTGTTCGCTGTATATCTTGGTTCATATCCCCTAACAGTCGATTTTTTCGTAACCTTTATATTCATAACAGATCATAAAAAAAACACGTTATCATTTAAAAAGAACAGTTTGTGCTCTGCGAGTGTCGTTATTATTCTGGCACAAAAATGTAAGATACATTTCATGTTAAATACGGTTTCGTGCTGAGAGGCGGGATAGCCAAGCGTTGAATAAACCAAGTTTTATATCCGTGATGCAATTCAATGAAACCCCCATGCGCGCGGTCCTATTGACTGTCAAATATAGGGGAGCCGCTCAGAGCTCATAGCTCCGGTAAGGATTTATGATATCAGCATATCGTTCGCCCAACAATATATAATCAGGACGTTCTATTTTGCTTCAACAAATTGCGCTTGGTCGGACTTCTTTCTGATCGGATTACGTTGTTGTGCAATCGCCGCTCGAGTTGGTTCGGATAATCTTTTTATTCGGCGGGTACGCGAACGTCGTTCCGCGAAATCGCGTTATGTAGCTCGAACGAAATAATAACTGGGGGAAAAAAACCCGGGCCGAAGGAAGTCAATTAAAAAATGGGACTCGGTGTGTGTTAAATACCGCGGAAAAGGTATGTGGAAAAGCGGTGTTAAGGTGTCACAATAAAAGTCGGCTTTGTCCCGTGGGCGGGGGCGGATGGTCGGAAAAACATTTCGGGAATTCATTTGTTGACCCCGATTTTTTCCCTCCCCCCCTCATTTAATCTGACCCGTTTTGTCAACCGTCTGCTTGTGTCTAACAATTAGTCACATTCGAACAAGTGAATTATACGGCTCTCATCGAACTGTAAAACACTGAAGCGTGTCCGGTAATAATCATACGCGCGTAACATACCATAGTAGCTAACTACTGTATTAGCTACGTTAAAAAAATTATCCCGTAGAGATACATGAATACGTGAATTTTTGTACAATCCGCTATAAAGCCTTTCGAACAAGCTTCCATTTTTATTTTTATAAATTCTAATACCCATATATTTTGCCTGTTTTCACATATTCCTACTTCGACACTCCGGCGGAACAGCGCCTATAATGGAATGTCGAGAAACCAGTACCGATCTATTGTAGTTAAGGAGTGTAGTTATAGTAGATTGTAGATTGAAGTAGTAAAAGGGCGATGCAATATTTCAAATTCTATATATTTATTACATTTATTACCACAAACTTCAGTTATACGCGCAGTAGTATCTGCTGAGGCTATATAAGAGGTTAAAAAATGAATTTTGGTAATGAATAATTAAAATTAAATTAAAACAATGTTGGTGTGGGTGAGAAACCGATTTAAGAATGAAAAAATCAGCGATATCGATTGATAAGAATTTTATATTTTGTTATTAATTATACTAAGGAAGCACGACTTCTGGACTATTAGTCACGGCCTCTTCATCGCTTTGTTGGGTGCCGGGTGGATTTTTGAAAAAAACACCTCAATTGTTAAAGGCGCCGGAGCCTCTACAACACAGGCGAGTTATTGTAATAGTTATTGTAATATTGAAATTACAATGGACCCACTTATTTTCCAGAAAAATGCGGCGGGGTGGGGGTGGACTCGTTAGGCCGGTTCTTTTCGGTATCGGCCGCGACATTATTCCTTTTGAAAAGGCGGCTTTTTGAAAAGTTTTTCCCGTGCCGAGATAATCGGGCGAGCCGTCCGCATAAATCAACGCCCCCCCCCGCCACTAGAGCCGATCATTATATCGCTGAGCCCTTGTAATTTGTGTTAGATGTCGTCGTGATATCGTTCCGGAATTTCGAGACGAAAGTGGACGGTCAGAGAATCGTGTTTCTTGCACAGCGTTATGTAAAACATCCCCGGGACAAATAATTTGTGAAAACCGAAACACTTTTTTTGTACGATCGTAGTGTTGAAAAAAAAATTCTAAAAAAAATCACATGAACATTTTTGAGGAACGTAATATTTCATGCCTATTAGAAATGGAGTAAATTTCAGTGAGGGAGGAGTAATAATAGTGTTGAAAATGTTCTTTTGCATATTTGGAATGAAATAATAAGTGTAATATTAACTCCAGAGGTATCCAATCCTCGCCGGATGCATAACTAAATCCAATTACAGGTCATAATTGTAACTTTTAATTGTATTTGTATGTGCCATATATTGCGGCAAAAAAAACAAGCGGAGCCATTTAGAGGGCGATTTAAATGAACTCGTCGGTCGGGGAAATTGAGACCGTGTAGCTCTAATGTTAGAAGCGAGGGCCAGAATTGAAATTGAACTAGCGAATTCTCAAATTCCAAACGGTCATTGGATAAAATTAAGGGAGCAGCCGGCGGTGAATTACTGATTTACGGGATCGGTAATATTTAAGTAGTATTGAGTTTAAATTTTCAAGTTTCAAAAATGAATTGACATTCTTTTACGATATGAAAATAACCTGGAATATCCCAATAACATCAATTCGAATTTTTAATTCGTTATTCGCTAACCACTTCACGGACTTACACCACGAGGGCGGCAATTTTATTGTCTACACTTTTTTTTTTATTAACGAGAACCAATACGAAATAACCGAACTGAAATCTAACGAGCGCCCAGAAGTTATGCGAACTCCTCTCGCAATTAATTCGTAAATTGAAGTAAAGTTACACTTCGGTCGGACGCTGATGAGAGCAGGCTCTCGGGGATGAGGAGCAGCTGAAGGGAAATTCTGAAGCGGTCCGTAATTTGTATTCCTGTGTAAGTTAGAAGTGCTTTATATTTAATAAAATAAAAATCCTTGTTATAGCCTGAACAAATTCTAAAAAAATATCCTCTTTATTGTGAACCGCACAACGGGGTTCGAAGTGTGGCAGTCTGAACATTATATTGTAAGCGTTATTTTTGTTGTATTATTACTAACTGCCCCACAGTGGGTCGCATTTTTCACGGACCGAAATTCACGACTGCTTCCTGAAGTAAATATTAACAAAATTAAGTCGGACGACATGAAAAGTTGTTGTAATTTGTACTTAGAGTTGCGTGAGGTCATAACGGAACATTTGTTAACAGTACACTGAGACTTTGTGACGGGCGTCCTCTCCCTCTCTGATAGGGCTAAGGACAAAAACAGTAGGCACAGGGATTCATTAAGAACACGTGTCGCTCTCGGATATGTAACGCGTTCATTTCTTCCTGAGTCCCAGTTATTACTTCTATACAACTGACTTCATCATATTTGTATAACGCGGCAATCTTTCTAGTTACCTTGAAGTTCAACACGTACGATCGAAACAAAAGCTTAAATACTTATCTCAATTAATATTTGTTATCATGAACGTAACATTATGACGCGATTAATGTACGTGTCTATCTCCTCAATAGTGGCGCGTCCGATCTAATGCAGAAACACGAATGCTGCTTCACTAACCGTTCCTCAGTTGCATACAATACTCGTAACTTCTTAACACTGCTTAATATTTCTTAATACTAGTAACATATTTATCTATGGGGCTATTATCATTATTCATAATTTTTGTTGTCATAGAAAATATGTTTTTTGACCAGTGCCAAGCTCTCGATCGCTTTTTAAAAAAAATTAAAATTAGTAAAAAGGGCCGTTGCGTGGCACTCAAACGGTTGAATGTTACATTTATGACTAGAAAAATATTAATTCATAAATATCAACCAGCCATTGTTGTATCAGTGTGCTAAAAGGCAGTGCATGCAGTAATTTTATACATATGCTACATTGGACCAAGCACGTATTTGACTGCAGGGCTGCTCGTGGATTATTTTACAGTACTAATTATACATTTTGAGTCGGTCAGCTTGAGTTGTATGTGATATAACTTCGGGGTTTTGTCCCTGGGGGCCGGATTGGCAAATGCTACAGGATTAGGAGCTTTTCAAATGGGCGAGGTTCCGAACGGTGGGCGCAATTCTTGTCTGCTGAAATTTTATTTAGTAGACTCTAGACCGGCCGTCTGGTCTTTAGTCGTGGCAGTTTGCCTGAGCGAGCACTTTGTTTTAGCCATAGTATTTATCGTCCTATTAATAATTTGGGCGGTTTAAAAACGAATAAATCCACCGCAAGGAGATGAGGGCCTTCCGAACGTCATTTGTTGGAATAGGAATGGGAAAAGTAAAATAAAACCATGATTTAATAATACCAGTCTTTAACATATATTTTCTGTATAATATTTTCTTATTGTCAGTTTACTGTTTCATCGTTCGCTCTAAATTATTAATGGATTCGATGAGCAACTCCCGCGATAGTTGGTTTTAATTTTAGTCAGGGTAGAACTCTGTATTAATTTGGGACTATCAGAATTTCTGGAAAATGTAATTTTCCAAAACAAATCTGAATAAACTGAAAGGCGACGGAACATGTTATAAAATGATCGACAGGTGTATTAAAAATCCTCCGAAGCGGACGATGTCTCCAACGGAACGTGTCGGATTAATTCCCGGTTTCGATATTCGTTTCCCTTCAAATCGCTCCCTGCGCCGGGTATATACGTGACGATGTATATATTCAAGCTCCGGCGTTGAGTAGGGCGCCGATTTATTTTCGGACGAGGCTAATATTAAAATTCGTGCCAGTGCATTTGTGCAGACTGGCCGTCTGCTCCCGGCTAAATAACAGACGGCGGACATTATTGGCCTCGGGGCCAGACTTCAACTGCATCTCTAATAGCGGACCGACCTTCGCGAACTGTCAACGCCGGTTTTTGGAGCGTGACAAGACACGTCTCGGTCCTAGCGAAAACGCGGTAGTTATTAAAATTAAATGTCTCTGTGACAAATTTGTATTGAGACCCCTCCAAACTTTGTGCTAAATCCTGTGGAAAATTTATTTTGAAATCGTGTCATTTAGATTGTGCTTCCATTCTGTTCTGGGTGTCCTATAGCCGCACGTTAAATCTGTTTTTGCACCTCATAACCACACTTCTGATGAATAAGGATTTTTGATTGTTGCCGCCACATTTTGAGGATGACAGTTCACTAGAACTGAGTTTTTGATATTATATTTTTTTAGTCCTGTATGTACGGTGTACTGACCACTGTTATCCACAGTTATTCAACAGTTATCCAACCATGTTTTGTCTCCAGTCGTATGTTCTGTCTAATGTTACACCGGAATTTCGGCTTCTCTGTAAGGTCAGTAGGATACTGTAATTTAATAAGGTGTCCCGACCGGCAGGTCGCAGGTTCCCGCTTCCTTTTGTTTTCTAACCCTCACGAACTCCCAAACGGGTATATTAAATGCAATTTTCGTTATAGTTACGAACAAGCGAGAAAAAATGGATCCCGTGATAACATACCGGCGCCGCGTCCCGCTCGGAGAAACACTTTCAAAAATTAATGCCCCCAGTGTGGGAAAGAGAATATGGCATAGAATTAGATTCATGCTGGGGCGAAAATTGGCCGCGTTGCGACAGACGAAATGTCAGAACTAACGACCAGAACATTGCCGTTTTCACCGTAAGTGTTTTGTGCTTATGGCTCGAGAGAGAGAGAGAGAGAGAGGGACAGTCGCTGGTGGAATGATGGCAGTGACCCACTGAATAATCGGTACGGAACCCAATTCTGGAAACTTCTCTCGTATTATGCGAAACCGAATTTGAAGTTGTTTTTTAGAGTTTTGCGAAGCCGCCACTGTTATTCCCCACACTTACTCTTATGAAATTTCTTCGACATTGTATAATTGGTAGAATAATGTAGATGTAAAATAATGAAATATATGACGCTCCTAAAAGTGGGAACTGTGAAATAATTAGCAGTTTCTTAATAATTTCCAAAATCTGGCTCCAGGCTACACATTCTTAATCCGTACTAGTATAAGCTTCTCAAATTGGGTTATAATATAAGTGGATGATATATTTCTGGCGTAACTGTTGAGTTTACGATGTTCTTCATACATCTGTTAATATTTAACTATCGTGCGAATAAAGTCAAGCAGTGTTTTCGATTTGAATCCCGCGCATAATGTAATCCGACATAATGTAAATTTTACTTTTTTTATTTACGGGTTTCGACGTAAAACTATGAAATTTTTTTCTAGAAAATGTCACAGTGGCGAAAATGTTGCCAACATTTTCACAGCGGTAAGGAAATATTTTGCATTGTCGCGCCAGCATATATGAAACCTTTTGAAATATTAAAAGAAGACGGCGAGCGGTAGCAAACGATACTGCTGGGACCGGTAGGTTCCCTCCAGTACCAATTTTTGTCTCTGTCTTAAATAATTTTTTTGTTAAAGTGCAAGCTATGCGTCTACTTAAAAAGTTATTCTGAAAATTCGGATCTCAAAAATATAACCTAATTTATTTTTGTCCAGTTGATGTGTGTACTAGACGCGTGAGTGTGTATGAGTACAATGCAGTATATGTTTTGTTTCCAGCTCAATACAAATGAAGAGAAATAGTGGTGTTCTTTTATTTTCTATATCGTATATAATAACTATAGAAATAAATATCGTATTAATTTTGGTTTAAAGCTATAAATGACCTAATGGAATATTCGTGATAATATTATCACTTAAAGAATTGTTAATGGAACCAATTTTTCTTCGTTCTGTTTGACTGATTCTTTTCATGTTACCACAACCCGTATTCTGAAACCACCAATTATAACGAGGAATACGTGGATTCCACAACAAGTTGTGGAGTTGATATCATTAAAAGTGTGATAATAAAAGGTAATTCGTTTCGGGTCTCTTTCTCACGACTAGTGTTTGCCACGACAATCGTTCCTTTTGTTGAACATGTTGGATGAACTGGTGTTGAAGAAGGTCGTTAAACCATCCGGTATTTAATATATTTCAGTTTCCCGATTGAATAGTTGATAATTCGGCTATTTCAATTGTAGAATTAAGCTTGAAAGTTATTTCCACAAATAATTTGGCGTTCTCAGGACTGGAGGAAGGGACGACAGGCGGGATCAGTTTCTGGAATGTCTGGAGTGATTGGAGCGCCAATTTTGTACGTTCTCCAACCCCCGGGGGGGGTCTCAATTAATCCGTTTCATTAACTGGTCGCAGTCGATTAACACTGGGAGGGCTTCTCAGCGCTGTTTCCGCCGAGTACCACAACTGGGAGGGATGATTCAGCCCCTCCCACCCCCAGTGCGGTTTTCAAGTGCAAACTAAGTACCCGTCCCTCCCAACTTCACTTCGGCTCGCGCTGCACTTCCAATTGGGGAGTGGCTCCAACTCCGCCGCTAAGCGATCGCGGCAATTTCCTCTAGCCTGTTATAATTATAGACTTGTTAGACCGAAGGCGGGAAACTCATCGTCACTCTGCGAAATTCACTTCGCTAATGCAATCGCGGTGACGCGAGTATTTCGTCCAGAATGAACTGCTAAATAATCTGTGAAACTTGAGGGAATTAACGCAAGTTTAAATCACAAATTATTGTTTTTCATTGCTGCGCCATGAGCTATACCAAAGGCGCTGTTGAACCTCGGAAGGTTAATATTTAATGAAAGTTGAATTAATCCGTTACTACCCAAACAATTTGCCCAATAAAAGCACATTTTCATTACCTATCTCATATTGTTTAATGAATCTTATCCTGAATATTTTAATTATAATTAAAAGTACATAAATTAAACATGGTACGTGATAATCGACAATAATATTAACCGTTATTCTCAACTTGAAGCAGAGTTAATCTTCTTTTATCTGGAAGCAAGATTATTAATTTGAAATATTTGGAACAATTCATGTTGTTAACATTGAATTAGAAATCTGTTTTATAGGCTTTAATATGGGGCCACTAGTACAGCGACCCATTAGTAGTAAACCTGCAGGGGTAAATGTCATATTAATTGGGTTAATTTGACTTTTGACTTTACGCCGGTTTTAAGTGCGTTCTGTAAAATCACTTTCACGTAATTACCTGTTATGATCATTATTTAACGTTGCCCAATGCTTCGTTTCCAACCTTCGTGCTCACCTGGGCCTTGTTTTGAGAGGTCAAGCAGCTTTCAAATAAGTTTTATATTACGTCTCGCATTGGGTATTATGTGGCTTCCCAATCACACATGGGTTTCGAGCATAGATTTTTATAAGATCTAGCATACATCCTATTTAGCTAAATACAACAAAAAATGTACGATCGACGGAACAGTAAGAAAGGAGTTCCCACGATCCCAAGACTCCGATATTCCGCTTTATTGGCAATTTATTTGCAAATGACAAACCATGATGAATAATAATAAGCGGCTTCTAGCCAGTAAGACGACGAGTCTTCTTTCTTCGTGCAATTTAATTTATTATTGGCCCCCTGCAAGGACACTTCCTAACTCGGCTACTACAGTAAATGTTATATCTCGTGGCGCCCACTAAACATTTCGCTCGCTCAGGCAAAATAATATGCTAATTTATTTTCCCCGCGAAATATATTTCTGCATTCAATTTACTTTTTACTGCCCCCGGTGTCTATTTTCATGCTGTGACAGTAAAAACCGTATTTGATTTTATCGCCGGTTTAGGCGGGAGTTGGAAAATTCCCAAGTATTTAAAATATCCAGATTTTCCGATTATTGTATGGAGAGTATAAACCCAAATGCCTATGTATGTAATTGCAGAAATACCCAACTGGGCGTAGCATCGGGCCAAACTATTTCGTAGTGATATTTTACATATCACTTGAAAAGAACTTCTGAAGTATTGTATGTGACTTCTAATGACGGTAATGTGGGTGGAGCGTCCGGGCAGTTAGTGGTATATTTACTTTCGGTGGGTGGTCCTGTTGGGAGGTAGACCCCGGGTCCCAGATGAATCGGGTCTTAATTGAGATTCATAGGAGGGCGTTGATTGGACTCCCCAATCACTTCTCTCCCCCACTCTCTCTCCTTCCTCCCTCTCATCACTCTCTCTCTCTGCCCCACTATCTCGCAAATTCAAATTGATTCGGAAACGGACCGTTTGCCGCGTTTTCTATTGGGCGCTCAATTTTCTCGCTTTACGATTGGCCCCTTTCCGTCGGCAAGCGAGAATAAATTACCGATTTCCAACTCCCAAAATTTTTCCTATAGAAAATTAATACGCCAGATTGTATTTGATTATTAAAAGGGAACTAGGAAATACATGTTTTTGACAATAAAACTTTTCTTCTTTCGGCCACACCGTACCCGTTTTCGTTTTAAGAACAGCTTTAATAATTGTTGGGCTTTGTTATAGTTATAATTATTGGGACTTTGGCAAGTCCTGAACTCATGATAGACTGGTAAATATGTTAAATTTTTCAGAATTCTTTTCCTTCGTGGAATAAATAACGATTTGTGAGTCAATATTCTTCTCATTTCGTATTCGTCGGGTGAAAAAAGTGTTTTGGGGGCCGTGCGATCGGACCGAGTTCATTAAGTTCATTTGACTCCCAGCGAGGGGGCGATGATTCTCAAGAGGGGGGAGGGGGACTGGTTGTCCTTTGAGCGAGTTGAACCAACTTTGAAGGGGGCCGAAGCCCCAAATGAAATTTGGCGTAATCATTTATTCCTTTTGTCTCCTTGAAGACAGCGAGAGGCCCCCCCCTCACAATAACGGAAGAGAAAGATGGACCTGTGTAACTGCAAGTTACAGTCGGGGCGCAAGCATTAATTTCGGTGCCAAATCGCTATGTTACTGCCCGCTGCGATGGACAACCACTTTGCCAACGCGGCGTCTGAATGCGGAGATCTCTTGTAACGAAGTAATTTAGTCCCATTCACGTCTTATAGCCCCTCTTACTCGTGTGCCTTGGTGTATTCAGTTATTTGGAAATAAATTGGAAACATAATATCAGAGTGTTTAAGTACCGGGATACATTGTCAGTCGTTTATTTTATGTTTTATGTTCAAGTCCTATTTATACTATATTGACATGTATATTTTGTGATAATTGGAAGGGGGAGTGGCAGCATCTAATTTTAGATGCTGGTTAAAGATCGTTGTACGGAATTTAATTTGAACGAGCCAACATCTTTTCTTCTGTAGGAAGTATTTGATTTATTAATAGTTGATATTTCGGAGCATATTTTCTCTCAAACATGTTGTATACGGAGGCAACCGTCCACTGGCAATAACTGGAACCGTAGTCGCTGTCACGAGCACTCGAAATGCTTGCTTTCAGTGCCATCTGACGTCGTTTTAGCGGTCGTGTCCAGAAGGGCCGAAGGGCTCTCTCGGGACATACCGCCGACCTCTTATATATAAAATTATATATAAAACCCCTCGCCGGTTCAATACACCCCTTTCGCCGCGTATCCGTCCCTTGTTCTTGCTCGTCGCTTCCTTCCCTACCGTTTTATATTTGCATCTCCCTGAGGAGGATATTGCACCGGTGAAAAGCTCCGCGTCGGGCTTCGTATAAAAACGGAGCCGCGGGCTATAAAATGATTCTAAGATTCTCGCGACGGGGCCGAGGAGGTTGTGCCCGGGCGAAGCAATAAAATGCAAATCTCTCTGAAGAGCCGACGAAGCTAATTTTATGAGCTCGCTCCACGGTCGGGTTCACCACGAAACAATTCGCAGGAAGGGTTTTTCTCCCCTCTCGTCCACCCTATCCAGTACAGAGGTTCTCCTCGTACGAGGTTTCTCCCACCGCCAGTAGACAACACGTTAAATAGGATGACAAGGTGCTTGGCAAGGAATTGAACGAATTCGCTGGTTAAAACCAAGGGCAAGAATGATCCCACGACGACAGGGAAATAAATCTGTTCGGACCTTGATTTTTAAGAACGAGCCGACGGGCAGTTTGGGAACCGAACTTTCACTGATGCCAACCGGACGAGAGAACAAACTAAAAAAACCAAAACAAAAGACCTTCCATGGGCTGTGAAGGCCATATAATGATACACTTACCATCCCCTGTAGTAACACGATGGTGAAACGAAAGCGCAAAGGCATAGTCCTGTCGATTAAAACTTGGCTTTAATAAAGCCACTTAGGACACATTATTTTAATTCGAGATTTATCACTTTTAATCATCATTCATTATTTTTATTATGAGTCCTTAGGGGATTTATCATACGGTTTTCACTTTTTTCTTCGGATGACTTTCTGGCGTGTTACTTTTGTGGGGTGTCGGGGTCGGGTGGCGTATCGATCCTCGACTGTGGGTAGGAAGGAGGACCGCCGTGGGGAAGCTGAAGGCTCGAATTGAGATGGCGGTTTGTTCTCTCTCCCTCTCACCCACCCCCTCCCCCTCGATCAATATACCCTCGTCCAGACCAATATGTCATACCTGTCGTTCTTATTTTAACTTTGGTCCGTTTACATACACTGGGACACTTTCACACGGCCCAAACTGACTTTAGGCCCGATGATTGAGCGACTTCTGCAGCCAACATTCCAAGCTATATATATATATATATATATATATATATATATATATATATATATATATATATATATATATAGTGGGGAGGACAACCCCACTAGTTTTACCCCTTTTTTAAGAATGTATTTCACTTATTTGAAATAAATCCCTACGTTATATATTATCAGGAGTATTATCCTGAATATTTTCGCCCCAATTGTCTTCACAGGGATCTGTTTTCGTTCAGGGTAATACTAAGTAATGGGGGGTTTGAAGCACAGCATGAAATAAGCTGTTACATCCCGGTATATACGCTCAGCCTTCAAAACATTCTGAGTATTTAATTATTCAGTACATAATTTGAGACTGTTATTTTTGAAGACTGCAGTGAGCACGTTCTGGAATCTCGTTGGTGAATCCTCGCCGGGAAACCACAGATATTTTAAGGCTATTATCCTCAATCATGGGACCTTTTTTCCCCGCGGTAAAAGTGTTCATTGCGGTTGTTCAGCGCTACGATGCTCTAAAAACGGCGTTCTTCGAATGAAAGAAACGGTGAAATTCCTGTTCCGTGGAACGGAACGACGCACAGGGTTGTCGTGATTCGTTCAGAGTGCGGCCACCTGAGGGTTCGAACGTTCTGGCTCGTTTCTTAGTCAGGCAATGGCGTATTTACCTGCGCCGTAAATATCGTGTCGTATTTCCGAGGCGTTTCTAGTTCCGCGTTGATAAATAAAACGGAGGTGACAAAGTAGGGAGGATGTGACCTATACCCGCCTGTTTATACTGGCAGAGTTTACCAGCGGCTAAGGCCAAAAGTGGACGCTCGCCGCTCTGCTTAGACATAGAAAATACACACACCTGACAGTCACCTACTGCCAGGTCCAACTTTACACCTTACCTTCTTCCGAATGCATGACATACGTATATAGATAGTTAATAATTGTTTCTTTATATTTTACTTTAAAACAATTTATGTACTGTTACTTGTTATGGATGAGAGGAGGAGAGAGTTACATTGGTGGAGGGTCATCAACAATTCTTCTTCTTCCTCTTCGAGCTATGCATATTTTGCGCAAAATACGCAATAATAGTTTCTACGTATGTTCGTAAGTCGGGGAGCGTCCGCATATCCCCCGCTGGTGGTAGTCTATCATTTATTCAAAAGGGTCAAATAAATATATATGTATATCGGATGATACGAACCGATTAATTACCGGTATCAAGTTATTATTAAAGGTGTAATCGCCCGTGGCCAAAAGACTTAGGGGCAACGGACTGATAATTTTTTCCTGTGAAGTGTAAGAAAAAACTCCCTCGCATTTTAGCTTTGTTACGGTCCAGAAAACTCTCCCACAGTTCAGCTTATTCACACATACGCCGCTCCGACGAGTCACGGAAAGCGACTCCGCTTATTACTTCGGCGTTCTAAACGTCGGCCGCTATAATTTTGCGGAATAATTATGAAAATGACGTGTATTACATTAACACCAGAGTTCCAGATATTGCGCCCGTCTCGGCCTACCCTTGGCAGGGGAGACCCCCCCCTTATTAGCCCTAAAAGCCCGCACGCTTCAACAACCCCCGAGTCACACAAGGGTAGTATTAGATAGTATCATAGCTTCACATTGCTAAAACTTCTTGGAATCATCAACACGCCATAGAAAATTTGTGGACAATATTGTAATCTGGTATAATTCTATACCTTGTACAGACAGCTGCAAAAAGGTGTGGAAAAAATAATTACATAGCTGCAAGCAATAAGAATGTGCGAGGTTTCCTCAACCGTCAGTAAATAACGCCAACGCCTCCACTTGGTGGTACAGGGAAAGGTGATTTACTCAGAATCGAGAAAAATATCCCTAACGAAGATTCGCGTGGTGGAACCAATATGAAAATTGAGCCCACGATGAAGAGGAAATAAATGAGCTCAAACCTTAATTCTAAAAAGAACCAGTCGCCAGGCAGTAATAACAGCAAAACAACCACCCGGAGATATAAATAAGGAGTAGAATTAGCGCCAGTTATAGGACGGAAGATTCGTGTAAAGCCGGATGAAGAGGGGACGATACTAAGAGGAGAGGACACTAAGGAAAATTGCCCCTAACGAAGATTCGTGGGGGGAAGCCTATTCTGGGCCCCAAATTCAGGGCCTGAAAATCTACAAGGAGCTAGTAACAAACTAATTTTTGCAGAGAGCCATTAAAATCCCCGGGTGGGTAGAATTTCAAAAACGAGGAAATAATGCTTGTAAGGATAATTTTTTTCCGCGTTAATCCTTTGACGGCAGTGTGACTGGGGCCCTTTCCGTGTCCAGGATCATGAGAGTAGTGGTTACATCGTTGGTCTGTGCGGCAGCCTAAACGGGACAGAGGTACAATAGGCGGCTTTAATTAATCAGAGGAGCAGCTGGCTGCCAGCATTGTCGTATGGACAATGACAAGTCTAAACCCCGCCAGCCAAAAGCCGCCGCCGCCGCCGCCGTCGTATTGTTTCATCCGTCTCTTCTCCGGCCCTCCTCCGATAATCAATGTAGCCAACCCCCCATCGCAACTCCCTCAGCCTAAAGCTTATTTAATCGGGCTTTACACTCGTATAAAGCTCCTCTCGGTTATGAGAGGAGCCCGATGATAATACCTTCAACCGGCATCGGCGGCTATCACCTTTCCGCATCGTATAATTTTCCCGGCAACTTTGTTCTTTAAAATAGCACCCCCCTGAATAGGTTTTTCAACTTTAGACACATACATGTTGTGGTCAACTCGCGCAGTCTGTAAATAGACTTTTTTTTTAGTCACCCTCTGTTTTGGTTGGCATGTACGAAAGTTTTCTCTCAATACTGCCTGACTGGCTCTTTAACCTTTACATCCGAACTAATTTATTCCTCTTCATCTTGGGTTAATGTTTGCCCTTGTAACGAGAATCTTCGTTAGTGAAACTTTTCATTCCCCGCACTCTGTCTCCATACCAAGGAATATTTTATAAATCTTAAAAATGATAATGACAGGGACAAACCTAGTAGAGGGAAAACCCTGTCCGGAAATAGTGAATCTCCGGGGAATGAAAAACCCTTCCTGCGAATTTTACTTCAGTTGCAAATTTATATGTGTCACACTGATTGCATTCTGTGGTCCTTTGTGCCGCAACAACGTAAAAAAACATGTTCAGGATTGGGCACAATTCAGAACCGCAGGCGGGGAGTTCAGAAATTCACTCGTACTTTCGACGAAAATCAGTTCCAGTTCTCGGTTTAATTAATACGTAATTTAATGACCGGCAACTGTTTGTTCGGCCTTTGATTCAATTAGCGCGGCGAATAAAATCTACTCCGGGCGGCGGTCCCTCTGTTTAAACGTCGTCCGAGTTTGGGGGCGTTGTTAGGCGTAATTAATTCATCGACTTGATACGCCTTTCGGTGTTGACCGCTTACAATTTGCACCGGACCATTTCGTCGGTGGGCAATTTAAAGTCAGGTATCATTTCGGACATATTTCTTGTTTGCAACTCAGCATGTTTAAAACAAAGATTTTTTTTACCTTAGTTATTTGCCGCGCAACGATATTTTTAAAATGAAATAAAGTGTCGATGGGTGTCGGGAGCGGGACACGTTTTATAAAATGTGCCACTTTGGCCCTCTTTCGGCCTGTCCCCCCGGTTGCAAATGGAACATGGCGTTTGGCGAAACCATTTTGACCCGCCGCCGGGAGTTGTTGAGTTATTCACCTTGCGCACAACACTGCCGGCTAATTATCGGCCGTATTCGGGACCGCGCGGGATACGCGCCCTGCAGGCCACCGGTTAATTCAATCTTCTCCGTCTGGCGAAGGAATGTTAATTAGCTGTCAGGAACCGGGGTAAGGGCGGGGGTCCCTCTGCCCCCCGTTTTAATATGGGGAGTGCGTGCACACAGTCGAGGGAGATGGTATGGGGGAGAGGCCTCCAAAACCAACAACGAGCCGCCGGTTTGAAGCTCCAGGTTCAAAGGGCACCCCTCCATTGCCCTCGAGGGTAACTCCCCACCTCCCCGCTTTAATAATACCGCGATACATCATTCTATACGGCCGAGCAATAGGAAGAGATCGATCTGCAATATACAAGTGAACGCCCCCCCCTCGGACGCAGACGTTTGATCGGGAGTTAATATAGGGTATAACCGGACGGGCGGCTAGACCGGAATTGGAAAACTGTATTGGCCCCGGAAGACCTCGATTCTGTTTCCGGGGCATGTACTGAATATCACCGCTCCCGCCGCCACATTATAATACAGTACGCACCAACATATAACACCAAACAATAAACCTCACGGTACTCTTCTATGACGGTCATATTACTTTCAATCTAGCAGGAGGTTTTGGAATGTAAATTGAAATTACGGCTGTAATATTAAAGCTGTTTTTTGACAGGGCTATAACAATAGCGCACAATAGGCTTTGTGTTACTACAGAAGTTGGAAACTATATCATTAAACTGCATTCACAGCCCGTGGGCGTTTTTTCTTAGTTCATTGTTCCGTCTGTTTTTCAGTGAAAGTTTTGGTTTCATACTACCTGGCGACTGGTACTTTAAAAATTAAGATACGAACTAATTTAAATGCAATATACACTATAATATGAATATAATTTCTTGGTGTGACCGGAGTAACGTGTGAACTCGAATTATGTCCTGAATTTCGTGTCACCGAAACCGAAATTGGCACTAGCCCATAGGCGAATAAAGGCGCCGAGTCTCAAGGCCGCAACTTTCGCGTCGTCCCCAAAGAAGCGTTGCCTGTAATTAGGCTTTGTGTGTGTACAACGCGCAGGGCCAAACTGGAGAAAAGGGGAAGGCGGAAGGATCCTTGAAATAAAAAACCGAAACAGACTTAAATGTGAATAATTAAGATCCCGGAATAATAGGGACGCGGGGCCCGATAACTTCGTTAGCCGGATAACAATACAATGTAACAATAAAATACAATACTTTGCCGCGATAAAAGTCGCGAACAGAGCGCCGACACTGCACCAGTACGTTTTTGAAGAATGTAGTTCAAAAATAACCCCCTCGTTTTTGTCGATTATTTATCCTGAAATATCTATCGGCGACAGCTTGGGTGTTGCGAGGGTAAACAAGTTACTATTCTATCTTATTATTTCATCTCGTGTGTCGAGGGGAAGTTGAGCCATGGATTAATAATTAACCTTCGGACCTTGCGACCACGATGTGCGGCCGTAATGTTTAATAACAGCCTAATAATAGCGACACATACAGCATTCCATAATTTCTCGTCGGGACTTTCCTCAGACATTTTCCTCCCGCAACACGTACATATACCAGGAAGCTGAGGGAAGAGAATTGCTTCGCTTCTGTGAAATACCGACATCCATTGTCTAACGTTCACAGGATATATGTATTTCTAGGATATTAAAAATCACCCATCTTGCTGACTTCCTTGCCTTGGTTTCTCCCGAATGGACGTGTTTAATTTGCAGTGGTTTCAGTTTTGTTTTTTCCAAGCAATTGAGTAGATTCTTAGGCATTTAGGACACCAATTATTTATCGTTCCTTTATTCCTGTCTTTTTATTGGCAGGAAGAAAAAATCTTTCTTATGTTTTATAATAACGCAAAGGGGACGATAATAATGCCGGCCGATGGAGGAGGAAGCGTGCGAACAGTTTCTAAATTGCGTGCGGATTATTATTATTGAGCGTACTAATTGGCCAGTCCGGGGTGTATTCAGTTTCCCAGAGACCGCCGCCACTTTCTTTCGTTTCCATTAAGAGTTTCCTCGTCCGAAATATTATACGAAATTAAAAATGATCGTTTTCAGCCCGCCGCTTCTAAATTGCAGCGCCGCCCACACTCGCCTTACAAAATAAAATTGAGTTAAATCCTCAAGAGCTTTCTGGAATCACTTAAGCAGTCAGTTGCGGATTTGAAATTAGATCCGGCCGGTCCTAAATGCATTGCCGGGCCTAATAACTTAAATGTCGGAACGGGGTTTTCCTTCTGCAAGGTTCCCCCACCGCCGCTAGGGAAAAGAAATATTAGAATAGAGAGAGCACTAGAAAAATGGAAATGGACAAAACGAAGACACATAAAATCAAGCACATATCGCTGGAAACCACACAAACAATTAGCAAGTCAAGAAGAAGTCACCCTAAATCGCGTAAGAACAGGTCACATAAGAAAATACGGGCGTTTCAATTACCAGGAGGATAAGAACCAACAGTCTTCTACAACTGAATGCAAAGAAGAAGATAAGAAAAAGACTGCCGTCTTGGCAAGAATTAAACAATATATTAAAAAACTCAAAAAATCAATAGAAATACTAATCAAATTCGACAAAGAAACAAAAATTAATAAAAATAAAACTAATAACAGTTCATTCCGCTATAAAAATACAGGTTAAAAATACAATTCTTAATAATTGCTCGTTAGTTAAATTGCGCTGAAAATTAAAAACAGTTCCCCACGACAATTCTATTTTGTGGAAGAAAGACTGTTTTCTGTCGTAATCCTCGTATCTGTTGTTGAGAATTATGTAGGGCAGGAAGGATGCTCGGAGTGATGATAGGCGGTTATCGCGGGGGATTCGTTCCAGTTTCCATGCAGAGTCGCTTTTCGGCTCTCGTTTTATGCCTCCTCTTACAACTTTATGACTTTGAAGCGGGCACGAGGAATTGCCGACAAATAATCTCGCTTATCCTCGTATTTTCTTTTAGGGCGCGTTTTCATTTTTCTGCAATTGTCCGAAGAGACGAACGACGCTACATCTGAATAAATGACAGATAGAAGATAGATAGAAAAAACCCTCTTTCTTTCGTTCTACTATGTTTGAGCTGTGTAGCTCAAATTCCGAAAAAAATCAACTTGAAATTATTTTTGAATTCAAATGCTGCTCCTTTTTCGCATGCTCATATATCTTATTGCTTTTTTTCCTAGGTGATACGCATATCATTGAATGTATTAACACATTACACCTTAAGGGACCGAATTCCTTCCTTCAGGTCGCTATTTACGATTCATTCCATTTGCTTTATAAAAGTATATAAAAAATTGGTGACTGTATTGTTACAGCATAATAAGTTGTGCGATGTGCACATTCCAATATATAAATATGGGAGTAATTCTGATTAGTGACGTGTATTTTCTGAATTATTGTTATATATATTCTATATTATTTTAAATTAGATATCAGACTTATATTTGGAAAGAAACCGGATTAGTCAATTTATCGTGGTGGCCCTAATATGTCATTATTTTTCGTATCCGCCTAATCAAAAGTGTCCGGGAATTAATAGTCCGGCCGGTTGTCGCGTGCTCAGATATCACTCGGTTAAACGTCGGAAAATAGCAGGACGGCCGTTCTGTCGGAAACGTTTCATGGATATTGATGGCGGAAAGTCGAAACCTTTCTGTGTCGAACACGCGAGCGTTGACACGTCTTCGGGACCGAGTGATCGATGCCCCAGGAACACGTTTTGCGGTGGGGGGGGACGCTCGTCTATGCGGGTAGCCGTTGTTGAATCTGATGTTGTCGACATGTCTCATGATTTTATTTCGCGGCGTTTCAAGCGCCTTAAGACGGCTTCCCCTCCAATTCCCCCACCAATTAGCGTTTAACTCATTTGGCACCGAACGCTTCTCATTTAAGAAAACAGCTACGTCACTACGCAATAACCCGTTGCGGGCGTCGGTTTCAAGCCCCATCTCCGCGTTCCTTAAACCAAAAATTAAGCAAACACATTTTTTTAGACATTTCATCTACAATTGAACTTGTGTAAAGCCGGATTTGTGAGTTTGGCTTCAATGCAGTTTGCCGACTGTTTCTTTAAACTTAAATTCTGAACTAATTTACCTATCTCCTTCGCGAGTTCATTCTTGCCTTTGGTTTTTCCCTGTGAATTTTCGTTAGGTGTGGTGTTTTTTTGCTAGTTACCGAGCAAAGCATGCTATCCCCCCGCGCCACGTGGAGTCGTTCGTGTCGTCTACTGACGATGGGAGAAAACTATCTGATATATACAATTGACATTACAGTCGACTGTAGATAGAAACACATTTTGTTTCATTACTTTATATTGCGCGGTGTACTATATCGTGCGTTACGCGCTAACGCCATAACGGGCTTGCTGTTGCGGTCATAGCGCGTATCTTACGCCTGGCCTTTCGTCCCGGTTCAAAATCTTACTCCCTGTCGTGAGTTCCATCTGCAAAAACGCTTTTGAAACGATCAGTCTCGACAGTTTCCGCTTACAGCGCTTTCATATCAGAAAAGTAATTAGTCGCCGAGCCGAGCGGATAAGAAAAAAAAAGCTCGAGCTGCGAATGTTACTTTGACATCCTCCGGTTGTACGCCTGCTTTGCGCTGTAAAAAACTTCAGATTGTATTTAACTTAAACGAGCGAAGGTTTCCGCGACCACAACTTGAATAACACTGGTGGGAACTTGAATAATCTACCGGGTGTTATCTGCTTCCGACATTTCAGTACTCTTACCGATTCCATCACCAGGGCACGCCCTCACAGGAGATCGCTTAAGTGGTTTTCAAATACAGGGAAAATCCTTCTGATGGTGATAATTTATTTAACTTAATTATAATGAATATTCGAAACTAAATTGTATAACATATAATTTACGAAAATTAGACATGCAACGATAACGGTACCGTTAATTATCAAGTTAGCGTTGGACTTATTGAGAACCGGTCCACTGTATGAATGTGGCTTGTTCGGACGTATAACATCATTTTCACTGATAAGGTTTGTATAATACGTCCGACTATCTTAGCCTTAAAACGTTACAGTTCCCTGCGATGACATAAAGTCCGCGTCTCGACTGTGATAAGTATACAGAGAAGAGAGAAATAAGGGGACATAGAAGGTAACGAGATTGTCAGAGGCAGAAACGCCGGCAGGGGACAGCATTAGGCGGCCCCTCCTTATCAGCTGGCCGATAACAAGGCCCGCACCAGCTGGACCATACTAATAATATCAGCCGCTCCACAGCATTAGAACATCGCCATTGCGTCACGTCCCATTATTCCTTCAGGAAGATAACTTGAGCGCCGGCCTCTCTCAAAAAGGATATCGTGTCCAATACATATATATATATATATATATATATATATATATATATATATATAAAATCGCACAGAAGAAAATCATGAAAAGGGTCAAAAATAGTTAAGGAACAATTATTAAAGGCCTAGAGAGAATATTCACCAGTATTAAATAATTGAATCATACTGTGGATCAGAAAGTATATTCGTCTGCCCGATATATTGACACAAATAAACGAGTGTTGCTTGTGTCCTATTATCACCAATAGGACTGTAATGACTAAGGTGATGGGAGATGTAATTCTATTCGGTTAATTTTTTTTCTATTTAGTCAAATTTTTTCTATCTTTCAAGAAATGCAATTCTATTTAAATTGGGTCTCACACAATGTTCTGTCTACTTGGCTTACCGGACAATTCTGCGTGTACACTCGTTGCAGCATTCGAGTCAATTATTCCGTAAACTTGACCCGGGAGTCTCGGCTCGCTGATTCGTTAACCAGAAAACATTAGCGTTAATAGGGTACTGTTTATGTTCGTGGCGTGCTCTGCTGCAGTTAGTCTGGTAGAAATCAACTTCTCTCTAATCTCTGTCTTGGGTTCATAATTCTGTTTTGTAATTATTCCCGACAATTATGTTCGGTTAATGACAATATTTAATATACGGATTAGTAGGGCAATTGATGAAAAGGTGGGCTAATCGCAGTCTTCGTATTTAATCGTTGATGACATCTCTTCTGAATGGACGGGCATTTTTACGTACATTTACGCTTATTGAATCAACTTTTTTCAAGTTCAATAATATTTCAGTATCCTGAACATGCAATTATGACTGATGTGCTTTGTGAGGATTGGACACTTTCGTAAAACCTTATAAACCTGAATATTACATTTGAATTATAATGAAATCTTGAATTTATTTCTTCTTTATTTGGTGGCAAGTACTGACTAATTTTTTCTTCGTCATCGCGGACTCATTCTTGCCGTTGGTTTCTCCTCGCGCCCTTCATCAATGAAACATTTCTTCGTTTCCGAACAAAGCAGCATGTCACACCACGTGGAGTCGTTCGAATTGTCTATTGGCGGTGGGAGAAACCCCTTCCGGCTAATTCCCACTGCTGTGACTGGGTTTCTTCTGTCTATGAACCTACACTTATCAATGCGTGTAGTAACAGAACCAGTTATTAGGCGTGTTATTGTATAGCAGCGTTGGAGATAGGGACACAATTTATTACGTATTCTTTGTTACATTTCAGTGTGATTAATTTCGCATAGAAGTCTTGATTGTAGTTTTAGCTTTTATCCCGTCGCATTGCAGCATTGAGGGTCTTAGGCGTTTGATTCACCCTGAGAACGCTGGGATTTCAACCTTTGCAGGATTCCACCTTTCGGTTTTAAATGGCTTTATTTATAATCCATCGAACACCTGATCCTCTCCTAGGAAAATCACCGAGTTCCGCGACGACGGAAATGATTTATTGTTGGGGGAGGCCCAATATCGGCCGCTGTCTGGCCCCGCCAGAATTTACGGCCGGCTTATGAAAATCGCGGTCGAGTTTCCGTCGTTTTTTCCCTTTGACGAATATCGTGGCGATAAATTCGGCGCATTTTCAGAATTGAAAATTAATAAAGCCCTGGCCTCGGATCTTGGGTTTAAGCGATTCCTGAAAGCGTTCTCCCGAAGAACTGGCTTGTACCGGTGTGATTAAGAAGAATAATGAAGGAACCGGTCGCCATCCAGTATTGACAACAAAGCTTTCACCAGAAGAGAGAATGAACGAAAAAATAAATGTCTATCTCTCCAGCCAATTGGGTTAAGGGTTTTACGTTGGATTTCTCCCAACGTCATTGCTTGCAATAACCTCGTTTATTTTCCTAACAGGTTTTCGACGAAGACAATGAAACAATACTGGAGAAGCAAGAGACATAAAAATATACCGCAATTGTAACTATAACTATATAAATTGATTGCACAATAAATAAAAATAATAGTCTTTAGTACTCCATCAACTGGATTTTCCTAAGATATGCACTGAGTTTGTTTCCTGTACATTAGGACGCTAATTTTCGTTCTAATTGGACGATGCACTGAGCGAGATTAGCGCTATTAGCGGGCGCCTCTCGTCCATGTGGCGGCTCTCAAGGCTCCGGGCCGGCTGGGAGGATACTCGACGGCCTCCAATTTGTAACCGGATTATTCGAGCGCTCAGCATCGATGCTCCAATCGGGGAGCATTATTGGAGCACGGCTCCCGAACCGGTCAAGTGCCGGGGGAGTATTTATATAAAGTGGGAGTCTGGTTGGGCTCTGCGGCCGTTATACGCAGGAGGGTGTATATAACGGGCCACTTGCGTGCGGGCGCCGCGGACCCGGAACCAATCGCCGTACTACCGACGACGGGGGAGCGCCGGAAACCGGGGAAACGACTGACCGTCTGTTCCCGATAGCTTTATTATTCTCCAGTTTAGGCGATCGTTCCGAACAGTTGTCGGGCAATATTGAAATAAGCGGAATATTAAACGGGATAAATTCCCCACTTAGAGTTCGTATCCACCTTAGTGTGTACATTAGTATACAAATTGAGGGTCTGGAAGGCTGTCTTGTTAACGACTTTTAACACTAACGAACGGATTCGTCGGTAATAAAGGACCCTAGAGGAGTCATTGAATGGAAATTCCGATGTTGGATTCTTCTTTTAACGATATGGCGACGAGCTAACTTAAAAGTAGCCTAAAATGCTATTGTGCGCGCTCTTCATTCCTTCCTTCTCAACCCTGCCGTCCCCGTATCCATTTGTTTGTTGTTTTTTTTAATCTTCCTGTTGTAATTTGTTATTGTTTCTTTTTCAGGATCAAGGATGGACGGTCCTCGAGCTCTGGACGTGATGTCCGGGCTGCAGGAGCGGGTCGCCGTGTTGACCGGTGGCAGGGACCGCCGGGGGGGCCCCGTGCTCACCTTCCCGGCAACGGCACGTCGCGAACGCTTCAAACCCGACGACTACAGGAGACTCATCCACTATCTTCTGTCCATACCACCGTGAGTACCGCAAATCTTTAGTAGTCCTAGCGAGTGCAACTGTTCCGTCGCCCTTTGGGCTCGAGCTTGGCCTCTTCAAATACCTAGAACGCATTGAATTAATCAAAATCGTAAAATATTCACGCTCCAAATTCAGAGCAATGGCTGCTCGCGTGGACTCCGCAAATCAGATAAGACGCCTCGACACTCCTTATTGATTTGGGGAAAATACCTTTGAACCTGGAAATGTTTAAACATAATTTATGCCCGCGAATTACTTATGAGCCTGGAATGAAGCCCCCATTTACGCTGTTTAAAACTAAAGGTTGCCCCGTCGGTCCCCGAAGATGTTTCATCTTACTCATTGGATCTGTAGAAAACATTTCGGATCATGCCCCGATTTTTACCGGGTCCGTAAATTCGTATCGCATAAAAAATTGGAGGATTTTAACAACGAACAAAGTAGTCCTCGAAATCGGTAGTTCCAAGTATTTCGTGCGTACAGTGCACGCCGGACTGAAGGCAGATATGAAGGAAAGTGTATAAATTTAACGACATTTTTCAGTTTATAGTGCAGTTGTAAGTAGGCCGTTCTGAATACAAGTTGAGTGATGACCGTACAAAAGGATGTTTTGCCGAGATTATGTCCAGGAATTATTTAAATAGTTGGAGCAGTTAACTGGGTATAAACCGAGAATTGATTCGATTACTATTGTAAATAAACTATCACTGTTGAGTTTAATAATGACGTAGTAATTGTGGACGCTTTCCGGGAGGTATTTTTTACCTCTTTCCGTTGCCTCCGGGTGGTAAGGTGTTGCCGAATTGGCTCGGGTATTCGTCCCGTGACGAAACGGTAAATTGTTACCATCCCAAAAAGGTATCCCTAGCGAGGGGGGGTTCTTCATGATGAAGGCGGGCGGTGTTTTGAGTTCTTCTTTTTACCCTTTTTTTTATTATTATTATTTCGGCTTGTAATAAAACCCTTTGGGCCGTCTGTAAGGCGGGGCCGGCTGTAAACCGGAGTTTAACGTCGGACCCCCCCCTGCCCCCCATGACTTTATCGGCGGAGATCCCGCCCAGGTAATGGAACTCACTCCAGGAGGAAACTATTTCTTGCAAACCTTGCACATCCTTTCCCGGCGTATGAACGTTTCGCCATTTTTATCTTCACGGTTCGAAATTTTCTAACCTTTTTTCCGGTTGTAAAGTTTTCGGAGCTTCGGAAGCTTTTTTCCGATTATAGGAGAGAACTCGTTTTTTTTATTTCTGTCGACTTTTTCAGACAAATGGAATAGAATGCTTGTTTGTTTTTTAAAATTTTTATCAGTATGAGAGTTCAACCGGGAGGGCACTGATAATCTCTCCGACTTGTAACCATGGGCACAGAACATTAAAGAAATACAAACATACTGAAATGTTGTTAAACCGCCGAAACCCAATTACATATTAGCGGTGGGTAGCATTATTGCCAATTATTGCCGTGACAATTTGTATTATTAGACAAATTATTGTGTCTGGTATTTAATGCATATTGTTCTACCGGGGGGCTGAGTCTGTGTCAATATATATTGCTGGATTTTATTGATTATTCTACAGAAAATTAGATGCAAGGCTTATCTACTTCGTTTATTAAATTATACTTTCCGTGTTATCATCCTAAGGTTTGTCGTTCGTTTAAAATAAAAATATGGTACCGGAATAATGTTTTGTAGGTTTACGCATACGAGGGAAATTATTTACATATTGTTTGATGGGTGGACCTTGTACGGCGTTATCAATAGCGCTAGTTTTATCTCTCCGGGATACAGAAGGAACGGTTATGCAACTGGATCCGCTGTTTCATTATCGGATTTGGTGTAGGCGGTAGGTTTTCGCTTTCATGAGAAACGCCGCATTTGCCAATTCCGTATTCAATTCGCCGAATATAAGTGGCAACAGTCTAAGCTTGACCATAGTAAAGTTAGAAAATGCCCTAGCTGTCTGGGAAGTCCGGAAAGTACAACTTGAGAAAATGACTCGTTAAATTACACTCGGTTTTGCGAACCCGCGATCTCGAGAGCGCGGAGAAGGATACACCGTGATACGGTACGATCGACTTCGTCTAGAATCGATTAAACGCTCTGCAAAAAACAATATATCACTCGGAAGCGAATACAAGGAGCCGGAATTTTAGACTGCCGGCGCATAAATTAATGGGCCGTTCGTGGAAACGCTCGGACCGCGGGCCGACACTATCGATACACTAAATTAGGAAACACCCACCCCGAACTAATTTACCCCGGTCGCGGAGATAAATGTTAAACTGCCCCTATAAATTAAATGTTAACTAGTCATTTTCGATTATTAATATCGCCGGTGTTTCGTTACCCAGAATTGTGTACGTGATCGCAGAAAAAATAGTAAGAAAATCTCAGTGGGCAGTTCGTTCGCAGTTCGTTTCGTTGGTGATTGGAAATTTGCTGGACCTCCCACGCGATCAATTAATAATTTGATGATGAACTATTAATTCTCTATTCCAATTTGTTGTTTGTTGGATATTGTGTCCAGTAATTGGTTTAATATTAACATTTATTTCAGCGATAAGCAGACGATATGACGAATTCATTTTTATTGTTCAACCTCTTATCACCCAGTAAACGGTACCCGGATAATTGAATATATAGGTTTGATGCCTTATGTACGCGTCGGTTTCAATATAGTTTTGTAAAGTGTAAAAACCTGTAGCAATAGCGCACTGTACAATATAAGACCGAATTTGATTATATAGTTTTCCATTTTTGGCAATAAAATGTCTAGCATATTAGTAGAAAGAATATAAGGGAGTTTTTATTTGCCGTTCAACCAGTTCAACTTGACTTCTTTGAAACAGTCGTTGGTGTTGTCTACTGACGGTGGGAGAAAAACCTGAAAGAATGAAAAACCTAAATCCACTTTTTCGGAGGTAGTGGATCGTTGGGAGAGAACAGTTGCTTCGAATTGTGTTTAGCTGGTAGGAGGAGATCGGAATAAATCGTTGTTTGCATTGTCAGTGGTCAATAAAGCTCGTTGGCTCTGGACTCTCCAATACCTAAGGCTAAGGGCAAAATCCCAGGCCTTGTTTGCTTCCCCCTTTGTCTCTCGACACCTCGTTATATAATCTCTTTTTCATCGTATCTTTCACTATCTTTCTCATCATTACCTGCGTTTTACGCCTCTTATTTCATGTGCCAGAGAATATTACGCTGTAAGGTTGTTTAATATTTAAGTAACGAGAAGGTGCAGTCAGGGTATCCTTCGGAGCTAAATACATTCTTGATTATGGTACCACAATTTTAATGCCCAACATTAAAAAATAAGAAAATATTCAACGTCAAATTACCTATATTTTTCAATTCTGAACCTCTACCGTAATTTGGTTGGGTACTTCCTGAAATATTGCTTCCACAGTTACGAGACTCTTACTACAACACAAGTGGGAAAAAGTCCATATGTAAGCCCGAGTGGGACGAAAAAATTTGAGTGCGGCATACATCTTCCGTGCGCACTGTTAATGCCTCAGTACTTACGAGGCGTGTTGTTCAGTGTTTATACATCGGTGTGTAATTGTTCGGCACTTAGGGTTCAGTTGATCCGAGCTGTGGCCATGATGGGCGCCCGTCTTGTAAATAGCTTCGCATCTTTTAAATATTCATTGTATTAGTCTTCGAGTACGACGCCCGCATTTTCGCAGATAAAATCCGGGGTTAATGTTGTTTTCCATTTGTGAAGAATAGAGTAGGGTATTATTCCCGGGGACGTATCCTTGTGGGGGCCGAACCGAGAAGCAATTTGTCTGCCGGTAATGCATTCGCTGGCGACGTCTCAGTCTCCTCCGGCGGAACCCCGATACGAAGAAAAAAAAACACTTTTCATACGAAGAATCCCCCTATTTCTGTGGCGGGATGATGGTGTACGCTTCCCCTTTTCGCGTTTGGTCTCTAATGGGTGGCCAGGGGGGGTGAATTTTGCCTCACGAAATTCCGTACCAAAACCAAGTGTTGTACATTGCTCGAGAATCTGAAGAAGACTCGTGAATGTGAATTGAAAGTTCTAGAGATCGTCTGTTTCCAATTTTTCGGATTATATCACCCAATTTCATTATTTATTTTAAGGCTGTTCAGAAGGACACGTTTCCTGAATGCTCAATAACACTGGTATCTGTTTTGTGATTAAATGCTCTCGGGGTATATATTGTGTGCAATATTCTTTCTAGGGACGGACTGGCCAGGGCATCGAATGAAGGCCGAACTGGCAGGATATTGGTGCTCATTAATATTGCATGGGGTGAATGGGGGGAGGGGAGAGCCGCGTGCCTATGCCGGGCTTATGGGGCGCCTTATTGCCAAACCCCGGAGGGGAGTTATTTAATTAGTAGGGAGCTATGCTGGCTGAGCCCCTACTGCCACCTGCATACTGCAAGCGGGCTCTACTCCCCACAGATATAACCGTGTATTGTACAAAAATACCGAACCGAAAATTAAATCGATTGTTAAATCGCATATGAGCCAGTTCCTTGTATCCTTGGATACGATGCTTTGCTCTTAAGCGACAATAAGTATTACTAACGATGGCAAGAATCTGCCCATGATGAAGAGGAATAAATTAGCTCAACATTAAAGAAGCAGACGCCGTCCATTCTTGAGAGCAAAAATCGCATATGCTCACAAGAAGAGATAAACTAAAAAGAACTATTGATAAATGTGTTCAGACGCTTCGCAAGAAGGGTTTTGTTTCCGGCAATCCACTATATCCGGTCAAGTGAATTAAGATTTCCCTCTGCGAGGTTTTTCCCACCACCGGTAGAAAAAGCACGGAACGTTCGGAAGGATTTCGATATTTAGCATCTTTTATTTGTTTTGCAGTTCTCAAAACCTTACATATCGTTTGCTCTCGAGCTTGTAAAAACAATTATTACTAAGAGACCTCTTATTCCCGTATATTTGGTCGTTAATTGGGATGATAATTGTCCAAATATATCGATAGCGATAGCGGTCTGAATACCTTGGAGTTAATCGCGTTTCAATTCGCGTCCATTTGGCCCTTTTGAGGATTTATTTCTTTGTGTACCGGCGGCAGTACGGAGTTAATTATATTGTTAGGCCCTTTTACATAAAAGGGTCCAAATTCCGTCCGCGTTTATCTCTCGGCCGACCGAATTTTGTACAGCCGACGCGATTCATTGGCTTTAATGTTATCTCATAAAGCCAGTTTCTTATCAGGGAGCGGGGCGCCCAATGTTCCGGTCGTGGCTTTTGTAAAGTCGGCAGAAATGGGGTGAAAAAATATATATATATATAAATAAAGTCCCCGTTGACTTTGATCAGTATCTAAGGCGTTAACTCTTTGAAGAGTTTTAAAAATAAATCCTTTGAATAGCGGCCCGGCCCCGTTTCTCTCCCAAAGAGTGAAAAGCATTCGGGAAATGTGACGGATCGATTGCGGAGTGTTTATTCGTGGGGACGGTTTTCTCGTACAAGATTTTCTCCGGGCTCAGGAATTTCAGCCGGGGGGAATTTTTTGTCCACCCGCCCAGTTGTACGGTACCCAGGTTGCGACAGTTACTGTTTCGAAACTCCCGTGCAATCTGGAAATTTATCGGTTGACGTGATAAAAACTTAGAAAACCTCGCTTTTCCGAGCGTTCCGTTTGGGTTTTAAATTGTACTTACAGTGTAGGATCGATGATTTCAATGAGTCGAATACAGGCAATACAGCTATAATTATTACAAACTCATAATTGATAAATATACAAATAGTCAACTTTATCTATCTTATTTAGGAATAAAAAAAAATTGGAGCATAACTATAGTAATATAATACTAAATGCGTCTTCTTCAATGACCGCTATTTTTGTGATTACATACAAAAATGAAGATACGAACCGTGGGGCATATAAAATTAAAAATTCCAGAGGGAATGTTGGGATTTAGTGTTTTGTTCGTTAGCGGCCAGTTTGCTTTATGTTTGGCCTGGATTTTTGAAGCTTACAAGGGTGTAAATTTTTCTTCTATTACAAATTGGAACTTATCAAACTGATGGTGAATAAATGTGAGATGCTGATATATAATTAGAGAAAGTAGAATTTTCCCTCAACTGTTTGAATAACGATTTCAAATGGCCAACGTTCCATTAGCAGTCTCAAAGATCGTTTTCAACGGCATGTTTTGCTTTTTGGACTGCAAGTATATTTTGCACCCCCAGAGTATGAACTTCGAGGTTTAGTACATATAATGCGAGATGGGAACAATCCACTGATATGGGGCCCCGGTACAGGAGCATAACCCAGCGGAGTGGATCGATGGGTTTGCCGCTAATGCGATACGGCGAGCTTAATGCCCGGCCGACGCGCGCGTGCACCGAGGCCGCCATTTGTCAGACCAAATCCGTTAATTGAATCCGTTATTGTTGCCTTTCAAACCTGGGTTAACATTGACCTAGTCCCTTGTCTCTCTGCTTTCTGACTTTCAATAAATGGACGGTGATGTAGCGGCCGCAGAATAAAAAAGAAGTAAGTCAATTTCCTCGAAATAATTTTAGTAAGGTGAATCGCTGGCAAGAAACTTGTTTTAATAGCGTTGATGGTAGATATGAACATGGTGACTTTGGGTTTGGAACTTTGAGTTATTTATTTTTTCTGTGTCGTGCAACGATCTGGTCCTTTAGGCAATGACGTTCTAAATAAAACATAATCTTGCTGTTAAAAAATACGACAATTTCCACTTGAGAATTACACCGTCCTAATCTTACGTACTCCTGACATCCCTAACGTTCCTTACAGTGGCCTGAACATACCAGGGTAATAAATACAATTTTAAAAAAGCCCCCATTATGGGTTTCCCCTCCATTATGCTCTGTTGCTAGTGCTTCTTGAATATTAATGTGACTTGATTGTATTTTAAAGTTTTGCAAATATAGCAGTTAAAAAATAAAATATTTATAACGAAGGGAAACAATGAAAATAACTGTGTGCCTATGTCTTATACTGTTGTCGATATGATATGTAAATTTACACTGCACCGAACGTGTAATACCAGCCGTGAGAAAAGGGCGACCCCCGGGGTGATAACGAGGCATAAACAGGTTCATTAGGCTGGCCGGCCGGCGCTGGAAGCATCGTTACCGCACAGTTCTGAAATAACGTTTATTAGATAAGCGCGTTTCGGACTCGCGTGTCCCTTCGCGATTAACGCCTCTGTCGGGCTAAAAGCCCCCCATCCCCTTCAATCCCTATCTGGCTTCCCCGCAGCCCCCCAAATTACGCTGAAAATTAAATTTCGAAATTCAGTTGACGAATTTGCTCGCCGCCAATGCCCGGGCGCGGTATGGAAACTTCGGCTCCGTTTCTAAATTCAAATTTAATCTCATTTACACACATCTTTAAAAAATTCTATTTCAAAACATTAAATAAAATACTGGCCTATATCGTTACGCATAATTATTTGTGATTACATATAATCGTTCCGGTTTAATATAATAATGCTAAGTTTGAGTTGTAGTCTAGTTTGAGATTGAGGTCTGCCGACTTCAATTTGCATTTATACTGCCTTATTGTGAGCTTCTGGCATTATTCGCCCTTCGGGACTACTCCCCTATTGAACCAATTCCATATATCGTTTGAGGACAGCCGAACCATGATGTTTATATATATATATATATATATATATATATATATATATATATATATATATTGGAGGAAGTAAAATATTAGCACTTACAGCTCGAAGATGCAGCTTTGAGCTTTGTCGATGTTATAATTCTTCAGAAACGTTTCTAGAAACAAGGAAATCAAACACGTTGCCAATATGCGGACTTCATTTGGAAATTCGCTGTGGGTTGAAAATTCTACAGAAGTTAGACCGCGAGGAACGAGCGGACGCGCCGAGGTAAATTCCGACACGTCGAATACAATACCAAGTAAAGACGCGGCCAAAGTCTGGGCGCCGTCGAAACAAAGTTTTTTTCGGGGATTCATTCCATTTGTCGTGCGGATCTCCCTATTTCTTGGACCGGCAAAAAAACTTCTCGCTCTTTCTTCCGTATCGGACGGGTAAAAGCCGGCGTGGAAAGAACCGGCAGGAGGCCGTGGAAGGGGGGAATGTGGCTCAGAGCCCCGCCGAGACTCCAATTACGAGTGTGCCTTAAAAACTCGATTTTCTTTTTCTGTCCAAGAAACTTGCGTTGCCGCAATTTAACATTGTTGTTACTAGGGCTGTCGTGGTGACAATTTTCCTAAATTCTCTATCTTTTGCTTGTATGATACATCGATTTTGGTACAATGATGCATTACACGCAGAACGACTACAGTATCGATGCATTGATATTACTAAAAACAATACGCGTTAATAGACAATGTTAACTTAGCGTTTTTGTGTCAATGTTAAAATCGTCGCCCAGTATTTGCATTTAATTTCTCAGTGGTGAGCATGTCGGTCTGAAGTATTTTCTATTAAAAGGATGCAATTCATTTTGTAGAACTGTACGCGCGGGCATTAAAGCCCGCAGCTACTATAGCATTGTTATTTTAATTGTCAGTGCATCAGACTGTTATGGATAGCGGCTTATATCGGATTGGGGGTTCTGAATTAAGCCGGTGTTCGTTATATGGGGGCAAATCTCTATTTACTATATGTTCGGCCCGAATATAAATCCTTAATTGAAGCCCCGGGCCAGAGTGTCAGGTGGCGAAGTGCGCAGTTATTCCTCATTGTTGTGTCTGAACCCCTGTCCGGGTAATCCTGGGGCCTTGTGTTGTCGGAACTCCGTTATCCGGAGCCGTCCCGGTTCTCCCACATAATCCCCCTCCTCCCTCCTCGTCCCCTCCTCCTTCCCTTTCTACTCTTTACACGCCTATTGTTAGCCCCCTAACCTACCCCCACCCCGCCTCTCCTTTGACTTCCTCCCCCTCCCGGTGTTTACCCCGGTTTCGGGGGGACGACGTGTCTCTTCTCGTCGTGTCGGAACGAATTTCGGGCCATTGTGTACACCCGGGGTTCGTTGCTCCCTCCGGTATCTCGGGGCTACTACCGTTGTGTCCCGGCCGCGGCACCCCCTACATGCCGTCCTGTATAGCTATGGAATTTGGCTCCTGCATATTAATAAAATCGTGCCCATATAAAACACAAGCATGCCTCATAAGTTTCCTAATCATCATGAAAAAAAGTAACGACGTAATAGTCGACCCAGGCCTCGTATAATGACGAGAGTTGTTTATTAGTTCAATCTCTTTTTCTAAAGTTTTGCTCTCAATACCGCCTCGCGACTGGTCCTGTAACCTTTATTCCTCTTCAACGGTCTCATTCTTGTCTTGAATCTTCGTTAAGGACACTTTTCCTCGTTTCCGAACAAAGTGCCCTATCCCTGTCCCATAAAACACTAGTTGGAACAAACTATTGTTCATAATCTGAGACTTCAACAAAGTTTGAAAAAGGGTATCCAACTGGGCGTTGAATTATCGCGGCTGTATTGTTCGGTAGGAATTTCGAAATAAAATGTTTTCGAAAATATGATGTCCAATCGACAGACTATTGATTAGAGTAATTGTGTCGGTTCCCTTCAACATCCTTTTGTAACTGAAATATTTTGAAATAGAGATGAATTTATCGACTAAACTATTGCTTATAGCCTTATAGCTGATAAAGCTATAAGGTTATTGCATTTTTCGACGAACCAGTCAAAAATAGTATGGCGCATGCTTCACTTGACCTTTTAACATTCGTTACTTAAATTTTTGTTGCCGCGCATGACGGCATCGTCGCATAAATTACGTGCCAAATAAATATAGAAATAACGTTTACAATGAATGTATTACATTTAAATAACTGAATATTTAATATTGATATATTTAAAAATAAATTTTGACGTCAACAAACATCCCAGTATATACACGGCATCGTTCCAATCACGAATACCGTAAATTCTGCGCGGGTAATAGGGTAACTTTGGCTAATTTCACCTGCAATTAACAGCCAGACAGAAATATTGGCTGCGCTTTGCAGTTCCACGAAACTGAACATAAGGAAAACCTAGTTTCTATTGTGTAACAGAACGCCGTGTACGACAGGGGTCGGGGACAAGCGTTATTGTCGATAACGGTAACTGGGGGGAGTACGCGATTACAGTGCGTGCTCTGAAGGGGGAGGGTCTCTTCCTTTAGTTACGGTCCGACATCCCGCTAACTTCCAAGCTTTTAATCCCTCGGCATGTTCACAGGACATTACAGACAGAGGAACCCTTTCAATTAAATTACCCTGTTAAGTCACACACGGCGGCCAACTGGAAAAACGCCGTGGGAAAGGGAGAAAATTATTTTTTAATTTTACGCCGCTAGTCAAAGCGTCAGTTTACCACCTTCTCGTACACTCAGTTCGTTTAAAATACGGCCGGCGTTAGGCGTTAGTGAATGGGCCTTCAACGGAATAAAAATTACACGTTTCATGTTAAAATATTTCATGAAATAGTATTGAAGACTGTGAATTTCATGTTGCGGTTCTTGTCGAAATTGGGAATTACTGTCTGACCGCTGGGTTCTATGCGTTTACGCCAGTAATCATAATTGCCCCACCAAATATACAAAATAAAAAATTCTATAGGGAACATGAATTATTGGCTCTCTTTTTTTGGCCGACTGCTATTTCAGACTGAGTAGAATAATGTGTACGAAATGTTTGAAAAATTAGTCCCGAGACTGACGTTTCAACCGATTACCGTATGAAATCCACTTCCTCATTTTCCGCGCTCGGAAAAATTCCATTTGGCAAGGAAATAGGTCAATCGATCTCCTCGACGCCGTGTGAGCGTTGCACTCTGTGAAGCAATCCTATTATTGCGCCTTGTGTGGGTTTTTTCGTTTTTTTTAAATTTTGTTTTTGTTTTATGTCGGTGACCGCGCTGTGTATTAACGACGCGTATGCTGTTCGGCCCGGGGCCCATTAATATTAACGGGGACTTATTGTTAGGGCGGCGTTAAAACGAAAAAAAAGTATATTAACAATACCCCGGAGTAATACACCGGTGCCATTTTGAAGGCCCCCCTCCGTACTGAGGCCGCGACCGGATTTTGATATTTGCAAGTCAAATCTCGGTGCCTTCTATATTTGTATTCTTCTCCACCGCCCCCTCCACGACCCCCTCACTTCAATTTAATTGTGCCCCGTCCAAAAATGCAATTAAAAATTTATAAGCGGATACGACGAAAAGTCGACCCGACGAACGTCCCATGAATATATTATAGCGGGTGGTGGAGGGAGGGGGTCGTCTCCCTTAATCTCACTTTCTCCCTCTCTACTTACCGAGATTGGAATTCGGGCGTAAATTTTCAATAAGATATGCGATTTTCCGTCGGCGAAGACGGAGGGTGATGACATTCCAAACCGCTGTAGAATAACTGACATTTCACCGCTCCCTTCTTATTTTCGTCCATAAAGGGTTCCGATTATACCCCCACCGTCGGCAGCATTCCGAGAGTCAGGCAGTCTCGGTACTGAAACAGGGTAATTCTCAACAATCACACTAATGCAAACAATGAAACAACAAACAAAACGAAACAATGAATATTAACTTTCTTTTCATTAATTTCTAACGTGTTCTTCTTGTGAACACTAGTAGATCACCCTGCTATCCTATACAGCAAAAAACTTGTTTCGATACTGTGGTCCTCAAACATCGATCGCATAATGGTCGTAGGTTACTGAAAATGTAAACTAATGAGACGTATTTAAATTTGAGCTCGATTGCGACTATGATTTTGTAAACAATTTATAATCGTCATTATGTACGGATATAAAACCGCAATTCTAGGTACTAGGTGCTAGGTGGCCCCAATTTCGAGCTGCGCTTCATGCGCTAGGTGGATCTAATTTAGAAGGGGAGCGCGGGCTATCTGAATGGCGGCGCTCCATTCATAGCGCGTCTACTGAACTATTTCAGTAAGGCCCGACCTAGTTTTCTTCCTAACTCTGGCCCGGTCTACGCCGCCGAGCTCGTCTCCCACTAGCCTGTGGCGCCATTTCGAATTATAAATTTAAATCAGTAATAATTATTGTTCGTGAGCACTGATACGCTCGCTTTGTGTCGTAGCCGAAGCGGTCGGCATTGATATAGGCCCTAAACATTCGTTTGTTTGATATAATGCAGCAAACATGCTTTATAGCCAATTTCAAATTTGTAGATTTTTTTATGGCATGCACTCATTGGTTGCCTGGTGCCTGTTTGTCGAAATAAGATCTTCTCTATTTCTACTGGTACAAACAAAATAATTCTAAAATCAATTAGGTCCTTATCCCGGATCTACAATTTTTGTGGTTGAAGTTTCATTCCACTGGGTATTGGAATTGGAGTAGATAATTCCAGGACGCTATAGTTTCTCTTGGTTTGACCCCATTGGGTATACTTCCTTAGATCTCGTTTACGTTGTGTCCGAGCAAAGAACCTAACGAAGGGAGGAACGGATGAAGATGATTCATTTTTAAACCGAATTTAATTCGATTTAATTAATATTTTTATATTGATTGATTTTTGGGCTATAATAAATATACAAAAATATCTATATTCCGCGATAAAAAATTAGATATGTACAAGTAAAAGACCGCAAATCGAATCTCTAATGTGCCTCGCTGGCTGTTGTAAGCCAATCGCAAATTGTTGTTCTTCAATTATGCGTCTTGTATCAGATTTATCGTGTTCTATGAATAACAGCGCAGAGAGGGCGGTGTTCGGAGTTAAACGTTTACCCGATAAACCGTTATCGGGCGGGAGGGAGAGAGGTCGGGAGGGAGAGTCTTTGTTGTGGCCAGTATCGGTTTCACCTTTTGACCGCCGGGTCAGTTGTAATTAGGGTCGAGCTGCGCCTGTACGCTGCAGCCCCCCCTCCCCCCGGCCCTATCCTGTATTCAGTGTGTTGATTTAGCCAACGAGGTGTATACATACACACACGCACCTGGGCCTCTCGTCCAACCCACACCGGTGAGCACACACGAGCAGCAAGCGGCTCGTTTGACGCTCTAACCCCCGCTGCGGGCCCTGTTTTCCGCCGTTTATTGGCCCCGCATATTGTCCCCACCTGCAACATGTTATTATAAAGCGCCGATTTAATGACTCTTTTCTGGAAGCTCGGAATTAAGTCGCTCTTTGGGGCTTAATGAGTTCGTCCTGTGCAACCGACAATTCCCGAACGGATATTCATGAACAATGTCCACCTCCCTGATATCAATCTTGCGGTAAAACATTAGCTGTAGTCCGAAAAACATGCCTGCGACCAGGCTTTCTTTCAGATTTTGAATATAATTAATATCGGCGGTGTTGTTCCGTTTTTTAACCTCGAAATACCCGCGTAAGCTATAAATTATAATTTATTATCGAACCGCAATAAATTCGGAGGAACGAGCGAGCATTAAAAACAATCGTTCGCTCGGTTTGACCGCCGACCCGAGAGAATTTATACAATTATCGCACGAAAGTTAATTTACAGGGCAATTTGACCGTTATCTCAAAATTGGAAAAGAAAGGGTTACGTCGCATAAATTAAGCGATGTTAATGCGGTTCGGTAATTCGTTTTCAGAAGGAGCGGATGAAGCAATTGGGTTATCGACTAACAATAGGCAAAGTTATAAACTTCAGGACCGGACCTTGTCACGCACTTTCGAACCGAATGCGTTTTAGTCACCCCAAAGCCCCAGTAAGACTTGTTGCGTTTGTCTGCCTGGTGTTCGGTGCCGAAACTTTAATTCGGGCTTTTCAAGTTGGGCCGAATAATGCAGCGGAATTGTAGAAAGTTCCGGCCTTGTAATATAGAATCTTTATTGGGGGGTTTCAAAGCAAGGAATTTGGGGGAACAGTCAGCTCCGCCATTTCAGAGGCAATCGTCCGACTACAAAACACTTCTACCCCACCAAAAGTTGCAGCGTTCGTCTATGTTTCTGCCTTTATTTAGTCATTTTCATGACTAAATTCAAGGATTGGATTTTAGAGTCGCAATAGAATATTCTGTGAAAAGATTTTTGTGGACTTTTTTTATCATCAAATTGCCCACCCAAATTTTCGATCGATTTCTTCCATCGTTTAGTTTTTTTTAAATTGATTTTACCATTTCCATTTCATTATCACTATCCACACCGGTTTGGATCTACTGACGTACTAGTCTGTTCGTCAGAGGCGCGAAATCTTGTCGAGTTGAGCTTTCTTTTTGTTTCGTGTTATAGCCAAACAAATAAAAATGAAATTACATTGCTGGGAATTTATTAACAGCGGTTGTGTAAAGAAATTGAACTTTGCTGCACCGGCTACTCGCTGTCAAACTTTTCAATGGATCGAGTTTTCCCTTCTGACCCAGAAACGTCCCAAAATCCCCCGAAATAATAGAATCGCGTAATAAAATACATAAGTAGAGCGTAGACGGACTTTGGCCCGCGAGGAAGGAAAAAAAGAAAGGCAATCCTGATAAGTCTGCCATCGGGCGAATTTACTGTCGAGTTGCTCCATGCTTCGAATTTGTCTCCTTCTTTACAAGCGAACCTGTTTTTTTCCTGTAATAAAGTCGGGAGGAAAGTAGGCGAAGTCGTACTCGGGACTTTTTGTGCGAATCCGCCCCACAGAAATGGAAGCGACACGGCTACATCACGAAATATCATTAATTTATCCGTGCACTTGATCCTTGTAGATATTCTTTAGAAACATGTTTTTCATGTTTTAAAGTCATTCATGTAGGTGGTTAGTCTAGTCTTCCCAATTTATATATCTTAAGAATGTAGTTCACGGATCTACAGTAGGACTACTTAAGCCATTAATAAAACGCACATGAGATGGGGCGGGTTTTCCCCACCAAATTTGAATTTAATTTGGTATCCGCTTATTGCCTAAAGACAGTTTTCTAGCGTGTTATCGTGTCGATGTGATTAAATTACGTCATTATTAACATCGTCGTTGTATTATCAGTGCGGTTCAAAAGTGCGTTCTGCTTGCATTTTGCCCGTTCTATAAAATTGTATTATCCGGAAAATAAAGTTAGCCGATCCAGGTTCCTTATAAAACGATCGGACCCTACTGAAGGGGATTTTCCCCTTTGACAGTGGAAGGGATAAAAGGGGAATGCATTTCGCGGCGTTCTCTCCCTCTTTCTATCTCTCTCTCTCTCTCCTTCCTCCGGCTCGCTCCGCTCCGGAAAATCCCGGACGTGCCGTTCGTAAATAAAGTTTTGTTTTTTGGCCGGGGGCCAAAATCGAATGGCGGGTGAGTAGGATAGGGCGCCACCCAGCCGCCGCTTTCCCATCTCCCGAAGCCTATTGTTCGAATTTCAGACACAGAAACAGTTTAAATTACGATTTTTATTACATATTATATGTGAAATGTAGAGGTGTTTGTAATAATTGGGTAGAATCTGCAACTGCAGTTGGGATTGGCTGGATTCGATAAGTCTGTTCTGGTAGTAATATTGAAATTGTGAGAACACCCTCGCAATGCTCCGGAACAATTAACATTGGAAAATATTTTTAATAGACATTCTTAACCAGGGGTTTTCACTTTTATACATTATAAAAGATCCTTAATATACATAAAAAAATAGGTGTAAAATTGTATATCTATTCAATAATTCAATAATTTGCAGTTATGAGGCGGCCGCTCTCAACACGGCAATGATTACTTTGCGCGAAAAGTAATCATTACTTATAAAACGTAATAAAAAGGCCTCGGGCCCGCTCTCGGTTTCAGCTTAATTCGATTTAGTTCACTTTTTCTCAAAGTGAAAATATTTCGAACAATATTCGCGGAGTGTCATTATTAATGTTACGAAAAAAAAACGAATTGAAATTGATTCTTGTATAATGACGTTATAGTATATAATGCATTATCGCTAAATTTTTACCTTTAATAATGATTCTTACTCCTGAAATGAGAAATAATAAAAGGTTGAATCCTGTCGGGTGGCACTTCCGCCGGTTGTATATTTATTAACGTGCCCCGAACTAGACCCGCACTTGTTGTCTACTTTTCCGCAGTCATAAATCCCGTCGTCCCCCACCACCCGAGATAAAAGGGACCCCGGGATACGTTATTTATTTTTCATTTATATTTTTCCGTCTATTTTCGCCCAAGTGCGCTTTACAATGATATCCTCTCGCTTCATTTTGTATTTTTTTTTTGTTTCCCCGGATGTTGAAATAAAATTGAAACCTTGCTGGATGGAAAAAAATAATTCATTACTACCCATCCCGATGCAGTCTTGGGGTCGTTTATATATAATGATAATAATAATAATTTTAGAGCGGATAATGGAAAAGAAAAGATTGAACGGCTTAAACATTTTTTCTCATTCTTTACATCTTCAGGAGGTTTCTGAGTATTATTTTTCAAATCATTCTTATTCTGCATAATATACCGGAAATGTCCCAATCGACTGAAATTTAATAGGAAGTAGAATATATTCCACCATAGCATCACACTGAAGGCATATAACGACGTAGCATTTTTTTAGTTGGCTAAGGTTAGGCCGGGGGTATTTACCCCTGTCTTTTTGGTCCCCCCCCCCAAAGGAAATTAATGAACTGAAACAATATCTGCCGTAATTTTTTGATCTTATCTTCGTTATTTTTATGCCGTATTTTGCCAGGGACGTGTGTGAATTCGTTTCCCACGTGAATTCGTAGGTCGTCGATATATGGCGAAAACGTTTTTAGACGTGAGGTAGACGTTTTTTTCGAACCGGAAGCTGGTTTTGAATTATTCAGGGGGGTGAGGGATGTATCGGAGCTGTCGAAGCTCTGAACTTTTATAAAGCGGTCCGCCCATTTGCTGGAGCCGGCGGGGCGGGGGCGGCTGCGACATCGTTCGGCCCAATTGTCAGTCATTTGGCGCTGGAGGAATGTTCGCTGCCAAAACGGACCGAAGAAATGAAAGTGCGATATATTTTGGCCGGTTCCGAAGCCATTATTCATTTAGCGAGAGCCTAACAGTCAATTTTCGGGCGCATAAATCACATATATATGTCCCAGCCTTTTCTCCCTTATCTTGAAAATTCACTTTACCCAGTTTTTTTAAACTCTTCTTACTATGTTATTCTCCTCTTATTTTCAGATTTAATGTTTTAGAAATTTCATAGAAGAAACTTTTGGTAGGTAAAAAAATTTTAAAGTTAATCATTTTAAAGTGAGTACAATCTTTTAAATGGTCATTTCAAATTAATAAAAGAAATTTAAATCGCAACAATAAATCAACGTACGAATGTTTTTGTTTTATGAAATGCCGTTAATGCGGCAACGAGAATGGATTCACGTTTACATTCTATCGACACAATTTTATTCTAAAAAATTATCCATCTTCTATTTATAAACCTGTCCTGAGGAACTGAAACTGTCAGAATACTGAGTAACGTCTTCAGGTGACATGAAATCGGCATTTCAGTTTTTTCCCCGTTTATTGAATTAAATTAATCCAATTTCCTGCCAACGAACGACTAAGGATTTCGATCGGTAGTAAACATAGACAATGTGGAAAAATCACGTTTTTCCGGTTGATTTTCATCTGCGAACTTTCCCTCACCGTTTGTTCGTAGTCTGTTAAATCGTGGCTTGAAGCATTACGCGCGAAGCTTAGCCCATTACACGGGGCTGGCCTAGTGGACAGCTGTGATGGATTCACCGAATCCGAATTAATCGCTTTTACTACTCAACAGGCCGTTTTCCGTTTCCGGTCAAAGCCCCTAAAGCCGTAACGGTGATGATGAACGCCGATAATTTTGTCCAAGCTGACTTACAGTACGCTTCTTGGAATGCGGTTCGACAGTTTTTTCCTCGATAAAAGTTTTTTTAGCGCACATTCTTCTGCGAAATTTAATTTCTGCCTACACTCACCAGTCTGTTACTAATGTAGGACCCATCGTTAGAAAGTTGAGGGTTATTGTAGAATAAATACTCGGGTGTTCGATGTTTTTGGTCTGTTATCGATTCGTAGAAAACGGTTGCGGTTAAGAGTACTCAGCGCCTGACTCTAATGTTCGGTTGCTCCATAGAAATTTGCATTTTCATTGTATGAATAATGTCAGTTTGTGTGTTAGTGTGCGCTGGGTTTGCCAAGATGCGAGTAGGCACTCGGTTTAATTAGTCCTGGGGAGTTGGGCCGGTCGCAAAAACCAAAACCGATCTTCCTGCTGTATTGAGAGAGGGGACTCAATTTCTCCACCTCCACACTCAATTAGATAATCGTGTTGCAACACGAGTTGACTGCATAATTCATTCGGGCTTTCAGACAGATTGTATACCTCCAGATGGGAATATCAAACCCGGTCTCGCGATAGAGGGCTTGAAATTGTAAAATATTTGTTTGGCAACTAAGTCATTGCTGATTTCATCGCGGGGTCTCATTCTTGCAGGTATTCCCCTCTCCCGCGAATCTCCTTCGGGGGCACTTTTCCTCGTTTCCGAGTGAAACACCCTATCCCTGGCCCTGTTCTGTGTAAAATTTTGAAGTTCAGGGGTAAGAGAGGGTGAGAGAGGGAGACAGTGAGTAATACTACCGCGCGATATCGGCACTAAATCCCTGTTACCGCCCTCTCTAAATCTTCGAGAGCCGAAAATACTTGTCCGTTTACGATTATAGCGGCGGGCCCGTTGCTATCAGCCTCCCGTAGAGGAAGCACTGAGCCCGAGATAAAGAGAGATTAAGGGGGTAGGGAAACCTCCCTCCCCCCTACCCCCGTTTGGGGGACAATTTAGTCGAAGAAAGGGGCTGTGGAGTAATGAAGGGGCTTTTCGCTTGGGAACCAACTGATTGGTCTTAAGTGGTAATCAGTCGTTTGGCACCTGGCTCCACCTTAGCTTTTATTTTTAGCCCGTGTTTTTCTTAGCGCCCTCCCCCCTCCGACCCGCTTTTTTTGGTAATTACTCGTGTTAATTGACTCGAAGTGTACTTTAAATTAAATGAATTTGTTTGTAGCAACGTCAATCTATTCAATTTTAAGTCGACACTCGCCTACATGATCGTCATGAAGCTTATTTTTTTGGAACAATATAATCGTGACTGGAAATCCATAGATATTGGAAATACATAGGAAAAGAGTGAGTGAAGAATTTTGTGAGTGCGCGCCCAAAACTAAATTTGGCGGGCAAAATTTTGTTCGCTAATTCCGATGATAATTATTTCCTGAAAATTTATTCTTGACTAATTATTTTCAGTTATCTGAATTATCCAGCATTGGAATTATGTAGCTTATATAATAAAGACAAAACCGTCTAGGCGAGACAAATTACAAGAACCCATGGTATTCTAAGCCCTCGTAGAAATCCAAACATCGATTTCTATATTTTCCTTTATTTTATTGCACAAAATCGGGCATACTATTGTAATACATATTAATGCACATGTAATATCAATGATTTAGATGAACATTTCACCCAGTGCTAGTAAACAATCGATACTGAGGCGCCTGGCTGCCTACTGAGATTGGCGTTGGGCCAGAACTTTGCCGCAAAACTTTGCTCGTCGTCTCATAGTTGCCGACAGTTCTATCACCGGCTTCGATTGCTCCAGATCACAAACGAACCGGTTTAGTCTAATAATAACTAATTGGTACGGCCGGCCGCAACGCTGCAGGCCTACGACCCTATTCCTCATTGGGGGTCGCTCATGCGACAGCATGTTTATAGCTCTGCCATCGTCATTACTAATGACTTCTTTTACGCTCGCGCTATATATTTAATATTTTGGTTCATATGTTATTTGTACTACTTTCATATTTATTGCACTATTTGCCCCACGTAGAGTTTATACACACACGTACATTTATCGTAAAAATTACTCAATTAGTTTTGTGTTATAACCAACGTTGCAATATTGTTTTCTCGGAATCATTATTTCATTCGTATTATACGGAACAGATGACTCTTTTATGTATCACAGGATATTGGACGTACTTATAATTTTATAGTTTTTTATTAGCGTTTTGGACTAGGTGCAGGCCTACGTACCGGGCCGGGTATGCCCATCGGGATCCATTATACCTGAAGTTGTAATGGTTGATGGATGTATTACCTTTAAACATAGGATTGGAGCTAGTGGGACGGGGTGTTTTTCATTGTGGTTGGCGGCTGTTAGGCGCCGTCTTGCCCATTTTGGGCAATTACCGCTCTGGTTTTTATTGGGCCCGGTCTTGCCCTTAATGGGGTTGAGCCTCGACCCCAGACTGGTTCCTGAGTGTCTTGAACTCCCATCGTCAAGATCACCCCTCCTCTCCCTCCTCTCTCTCTCTCTCTCTCTCGCTGAATAGGCGTCTCTAGAATTCAAAGAGGCTTTACTGATAGGATCTCACCGGCAATGTCGTATTTGGTTGCTAGAAACATCGTGTTCATTATTCATAATAAAAAAAAGACCGTTGCCCCAAAATTTATAGGCTGATGATGATAATAAGACCAGCCAGACATTCGACCTTTTGAATTAATTAAGCGTAAACTTAAATTAACCTTATAGAATAATGATTGTCTAGTAGATAACGGTGCGATAATTCTTAGCATTGTCTGGCTGGTCACAGTCTACGGAAATGTAAAATATAATTCGGGATTGTGCCATATGGGAGATTTTTTCCTGTCAGGACTTCTACATTTTTCCCTCGGTTCTGAATGTAAACATCTTGTCTCATTCCTTTGTCCTTTTCCTTTCTTTGAGGTCCTTCTAAATCTTTAGGAGGATTTTTCGCTTCTCAAGATATGCGGCTATTGATTCCTCTTCGCCAATAACCGTTGTTATGGATGCGCTGTCCACCGTTATTAACCTAAGGATTAACCTTATTTTGGGTGGCAGTTTTGCCCTAATACTGCCTAGTGGTTGATTCTTTAAATTAACGTCCGAGAGAGACCCGTGACGAGGTAAACGATGCCACAGATGAACAATGGGAAGGGACGCAGAATTGTTCAAAAATGAAACAATTATTAATAATGAACTTTTTTTAGTTAGTAATTTAAAAAATTATTCACGAAATAGTTTCTTTATTTATTTGTATTTAATGCTAATGAAAAATAAAAGACTATATACATAGGAACGAAAGTTTATCTTCCTGCCTCAGGTGAAAATACCTCTAGGTCCGACTCCGGTCCGAACTAATTTATTTGTAGTCTACTGTCAGTGGGAGGAATCTCGCCGTGGGAAATCCTAAATCTAGTTGTCGGAGATAGTGGATTGTTGGGGGAAAAAAACACGTTTCCTGCGAATTGTCCGAGCGCTTTAAAATACTGCCGGGGGCTCATTGGGAGTTTTTTCTTTCTTTTAGTTAGGATCCGAGCAAAGCACTCTATCCGCCACCTGGTCGAAACATCGCAGGGAGGAAAACCTCAGGCGCGTCGAAATATCTTAAGTTTCCGATGATGTACGATGAAGTAATTTTCAGGTTTCCTGACAGGACAGTTTCGGGAACTTGTTCACTTGCAGTACTGGGAACTTGGTAGTTCACGCGCTTCGTCCTAAAGTCCCCCCCCCCTCCCGGAGGGCTGAATCCGATTACTGGAAGCGAGCGTCATTTCCCCGAGTCTATTATGCTTTTTGTTTTAGTTTTCGGCCCGTCCAGCGAGTATGTAAATGCGATATCCGGCCCCATTACCATAATTACCGGGCGGGCGGGCGTCCCTCGGACTAATGACCGAGTGATTGATAGAAGCCCCGGACCTACCGGTGTCTCAGTTTTGCACCGCCGTATGAGATCAGTTTCCCGACCGGTTAGACCACGACCTGAGGTAGTCTCTTTTTTATTTTTAAATTTTACTTTCCTTCGACACCTGTTTACCAAGGTCGAATTTCGACAGGAACCGGCGGTATGGACTACCGTGAATTTTCGAAATTATCGAGCGGTGTTTTGAATTTTTTAAAAATAAATGTTTCTAAATTTTACATAAGTGGCTGGCATGTTCTGCTCTTACATTCCGATCATAATCAAAAATACGTATACGTGTTTTATTAATGAGAACACCATTTCAGCGTAGTCACTCATATGTTAAGAATTAGAAGCTTATATTGTTTACCGTCAGTGTTTTGCATTAACCGTCTATAACCCTTTCAGATATTTGTTTTGTTAAGATGTCGGTGACATTTTCGGTTTTCCACCGTGTATCGTTTCGTGCGCCTCGTAGTATTTACAAACAGAAGATTCAACGTTAAGAACTATCTTTACGTCAGGTATCGGGTTACGGTGTGTGTGGGCTTTGAATAGGCGACGGTATGAGAGAAGACAGACTGGGGGAGAGTGATTATGCCCCGAGGCGTATACACCGTCGTGTGTAAAGCTCAAAGAAAGTAAAGATTAATTGCGGACCGCGAGGGGGGAAAGTCCGAGAGAAATATTATAGAAAACGTGTGTGAACTTTGCCGCAATCTTTCCGAAAGTGTTTTAGTGGTAAGCCACTGTACGTGGAGAAAGTGCGCGCAATTTTCCTTTAAATTTCCATGAACTCCAGAATGCACAACTGTTTCCTTGAATTCCTATTTGGGATGAGGGTTGGGCTTAAAAATAAAGGACAACTGTCTAGAGTCATCAGATTCATCCTAATTATCTTTTGTTGGCTTTTGATCAAGCCATATTTACTATGCGTTATATTACTGATGACGAACAGCTGAAACTGGTATAGCCGATTATCAAATGGGTGATATAAAATCCGAAGCGATGAATTAGCACGCCTCTTACTTTAACAAAGTTCCACTGGTAACTTCCGGGCTTAATCCGAGGGTGGCTCTGGTTTGGGATTTAGAGCCAAGTAGACAGGGATGAATATTTTATTTTTTAATTCATTCCACACTGATTATGGGCTTTAAATAAAGAATAGCTTTCTCTGGCAATTTTCCAGGGCGATTAATCACGTTATCCCTTAAGTTGACTACAAAATAATCTTTGGTCGAGCTTACACTTTACTCCCCTTCGCAATCCCCCCTAGGTTTTGACGGTCGAAAAAATACACTCGATATACTCATTCGACTTTACATGTACGTAATTGAGAACGAAGCCAAGAGACTCCACAAAGCATTGACCCACAAAGTCCCAATTTTTTTTGCACGAAATATTGTGCAAAAGGAATAACCGAGTAACACGATTAGTCGCGGTAAAATGTTGCCCGAGATACGCTATTTAACAGCAATTTGCCGAAATTCCGCCAGCGGGGCCAATTTGCGGTCGGAATATAACAATTTACGAGTTTCGCGAAAATTAGGTAATTCTCCCCCTCCCTCCACCCCCGCCCATTTTCCCCATCCTTCTTCCTCTTGTTTAATATATTAAACAAGTCCCTGTCGGGGTTGTTTTTTTTCCTTGTTCGCGATGAAGATAAGTTTAATTAGGTAGAGGGGCGGGAGGGACCGGCCGAAGGAAAAATGGCGAATAAAATGAAAAATAGGTAAAGAAAGGGATAGCGGTCGAATTAACAACAATTTATATAAAGCCTGGCGGTTTACGGTGGATTAGCGAGTAGGCCGGTCCACCACCACCCACCCCCGCTGCCTTCGCGATTTGATTAAACCTCTGGGAGGGAAATGACGCTTTATTTCAATTTCACGAAATTAGAATTTCGGGATGACGACACCCAAGAGAGAGAGAGAGAGAGAGAGAGAGAGAGAGAGAGAGAGAGAGAGAGAGAGAGAGAGAGAGAGAGAGTGAAGAAAAATATCTTCCCCCCCCGGTTGAAAAATGTTAGCGGCGAAAATTACAAAATGAAAATCGACCTCCGCTCTGTGAAGTAGGCCCAGATTTCTTTGACATATTTCAGTTTGCCTCAAAACCCGTTTGGAACGCGCCTTTCAAAGAATTCCAATATGTTCTGCCACGTCTCGCCCTTTGTAAACTAAATTTTACATATTAAGAAATAAAATAAAATAAAGGACGTAACAAAAATGTTATAATATGCTTTGGAACGCATGCTTGGTGGTCTTTGATGGTTTGAAATACAGTGGTTCTTGTTACTCACTCTTCCGTCTTGGTCATTTTTTAGACCGTCTACTAACGATATTAACTAGCTTTCCGTCAGTGGTTAAGTTGGCTACCTGTGTCACTGCACTCTTCAGAAAAGTTCTGTGGTATTTTCCGTAAAGTTCGTAAAGTCAAATCGTAAGGAAGTTTTAGAGAAATTCACACCAATCTGTTAAACCCGGTTTGCATAAAGTTAAACATTTTTACATAATTTACCAGGCCACACGACATTATTAGCATAAGAAATTTATGTTTATGATTTGCACAATTTCGACGTTAAAGATAGATATATCTAAACGTTTCGTTTAGATATATCTAAACAATATCTAACAATTATATTTTGTATAAACAAATACAATTATATTTGTTTACGTTCGCCCTCTGAGTCTGCTTTTCACCCGCCGTTAGTAGAATTACGGCACTAATACAATACTTACTTACTTAGGTACTTAGGTCGCCAGATAAAGAAGAACAGAGTACGCCATTGTATTGTTCATTGTGTTATCTGTTATTGGTCTTCTAACGTTGTACAGAAACGGCAGTACAAGTACCTCCCCTTATATTGTTCGCCGCATTATCTGCGGCCGCTCTTTTCATAAACGTCAATAGAGGAAATGGAAGAAAATCGTATGAGAACATTAAAACCGGAACACGCCACCGCAGCAACAGTCGCGTCATTTTCAGTAACTATTTCACTGGCATAGTATGTAGTCTCCCAGAGGTATAATTCGGGTAAATTTATTACGGGTAGAATGAACTCATAAGCGATAATAAGAAAATTAATCAGTTTTTAAGAAAAATGTTCGTACAAATTAGGGACATAGAAGGTAAGGTACCGTTAGCGACCGCTAAAACTAACCAATGAACTCATCACCCGACCGCCTTTTAAGCTGTTGCCAAGACAATTAACCGATACAGGCACTACGACTGCTAGAACAATTTTCATATTTTAAAACGTGCTCAAAACTCGCCCGCCTATTATGTGCTTGGCCTTATTAAGTAGTAGTGAGACCATACTGTGAGTTTCTGAGAGTTGAACAGCGGGTCGTTTGAAACTCTTCATTATCATTTATTTAAACTATCATTTATTTGTTTATCTATTTTCATACAAAAGTTTAGTTAACTAAAACTCTGGTGGGTGTCTGTGTGTCCGCTTGGAGTACATTTCACCTTTCCTGAAAATTCACCTTACGAATCCGCAGACGGTTTTCGGATATGTTATGACCGCGTTGAGAAATTGTAAAAAAACATTGATTTTTTTTTCCAATCGAATATTGAAGTAAATGTGTGTCCGGCATTTACGGCTTAGTTCGGGAGAAACATTGTTGAATCGCCCCACCGGTTTTGCGAATGGGTAGACAACAAGTTTGGATGGCGGTGTTAATTTTTCGACTCGGTGGGGGAACTTGAGGACAGTTCGACTACCCTTTGGTTGGACCCACACTTGGACAGAAAACTTACGTGAAATCCCCGTTCGAGACTGAAATGTACAGAAACGGTACGAATCAGGTATTTCGGCCAAGTATCGAACGCTGCCGAGAAACAATTTATCGATAATCTCCGTTTGTGTGGGGAAGTGTGTCGCGTAATAAAACCCGGTTTTCGGGGGTCGAGTGAGAGCGACGGTGTTTAAGAAAGCGTCGGGTCTCAACAAGTTTGGGCGAGGGATCAAAGTGGACGCTGGGCCCTGGTGGTCCTAATTGAGCTAGCGGCACTTTGTGGCCCGGTGTGGATGAGGCGGAGGAGGAGAAGGAGTCCCGGACCGAGATTAATTAGCCGGAACCTGAACCACCGAGGGGGTAAGACAGTCGGAGAATAGAGGAACAGAGTCCTGGAGAGGTCGCGAAACGAGGAAGGAACAACACTATATATTTCTCCCAACTTTATTCCGTACGTATTATGTAAGTCGGAGTTGTTGAGAGAGAACGAGTTGTTGTTGGTTGGTTAACACGCGTTCCTCATGTCGTCGGGATTTAGTGTTCCGTCATGCGTAATGAAAGAGAGTCATATTGCCGGTTCGTATTTAGCCGGACAGAATGCCAGTTGAAAGGACTGAAAGCCGACAGTCGATTGGTGGCCGAGAGTCCCGGTCAGCTGTAGTTATATTTAAAGCTGACGCCTTCCCTCCTCCCCCCGTCACCCGACCTCTTTATTTAATGACCCTCTTCCACTGCATTTCCTTCGCGTCCCCTTCGCATTCTTCGGCCTTCTCTCGGTTTGTTCCATTCCAGAATGTTTCTGCCTAAGGATAGGGATAGCGGGGAAATATGAACGACGGCATAGGTCGGAAACATGTCTGGGACGATGCCACTGTTCTAGAGAAATCATGATTTAAATGTTTCTGAAAATTATTTTCACTTTATCTTAGAAAGAGAGAGTGAGAGGTCTATGCCACTTCAGTATGTAATGACGTCAATTCCTGTTGAAAAATGAACCGAAAATTACAGTCTATATGGGACAGACTTTCCAACATTCCAGAATTGAATTTTAAATTAATTAAATATTAGTTTGCGGTAGTTTTTGGCGCTCTACCTGTGGAAAGTGAATTTTCCTGACGAGTTTTAGTATTTCATACTCTATAGGTGTATCTGTGTAGAGAAGTTGTACCGTTTCGGTACCTCCGTAAACGTTCGTCAGCGGGGAGTAGTGTCGCCTTGGGAGTCGTTCCCGTTCTTTCGCTGGCATGATGTGGTCCGAACTCCGAGTACAGAGTTACGGGCGGAACCAAGTTTCCCTTTTCTCGGGGTGGAAAAATATGAGACCGGTCCGGGGAAAATACGAGCCCAACTTTCCCGCCGTCGGGGCTTGTTTTTTTTCTTCGCGTTGTAAGCACCTGCGAACGTTTTCTATACGCTGTTCGTATTTCTCAATTGTCCTTTAGGGTACATTTGTTTTTTATCCCGAGGGTAAAACAAAGGTTTGGGCTTTGGATTTGGGCTATGTACACTCAATTATCTTCCTTATGATCATTATTGTATTGGAATTGTTTGGGGGGTTATTTTTGGAGATCCACTAAAAGCAGTTTCCCGATAGCTAGCTGATATGTGCCTCTGCTGCCATGTCGGGACCGACCCCGGGTTCGATTCCTTTTCTCAACGAGTTTAAAATTAAAAAGATAACTATAAATATGGCGGCAGTAGGGCACACAGAAATGGCGATATTTGAAAACGGGTTCACCCCTTTTGTCCTCGGATGAAAGTCAGGCTTTATAGACTTAGCGCTTTCAGTTAGCCTCAGAAAATAATAGTTCGGGGAATGAAGGACAGTGGGGTTGCCGTGGTAATTAGGAAGGGCTTTATGAAGTTGGCCGGACCCGAGGCTAAGTCCGGTCGGCCGACTGTTGAAGTATGGCCGAGTTAACCCTCTGAGGAGGAATCTTTTAGAAAAGCTGGGGAGTGGTGGGAAACAAGACACTGTTTAATAGGTTTGAAGCGAAGAGAGGATTAGCCCCGAACTAAGCGCGGAGCCACTTATGGAATTTTCCGCCGACAATTTCAGCGTCCCTCTCATCGCTCTTGATTAATTGTAAGCCAAAGCTTTAACTTTAAGTTCCTTCTCTTGTCGGAGTCAAAGTTCGCTGGCGTTTGGGAGGGGGAGACGATGTATAAAGCAGTTTAGGGCGCTGTGTAGTTACCTGGTTAATTCTAGGTCTTTGTAATCTCTGATGGCTATACCGGGATTTCTAGTCTATTAGGCTCACAACAGAAGTGGCCATGCGGGCAAAGGTCCTGTCATCATCCAAGTCCCTCGAGCATTTGCAAATATCTGCGGCCAATTATAATTCAAATTACATTTTCTGAAAACTACTTCCTCCAGCCAATGTATCCCTTACAAATATATATCTGATAATTATAATATTCATTTTTATTTTCAATTTTTTTTTAAATTTTCATTATTATAAAAACCATTGGAGTAATAGGGTGTGTTGTAATATAAAATGGAATTTCAAACTGCCTTACTTTGTTAAGTATATTGAAATGACTTTTTCCTAATTTAGTCCCTTAAGGCATTTTATGGCCATGGGACTATTATAGAGTTTGGCCCTCTTGAGGAATTTTTAAGAGGGAAGAACTTCCCACACGAATGAAGAGGTCATTAGGCTGTTTTGACGAGCAATGACTTTTCCTCCGCCGAAGAATCTCGCTCTAATAAGTTAATTGCGGTGGCCGGGGGGACTGCCTTGACGATAGTTCGGAGCCAATAGATTGATGCTAATGAACAGTGTACACTCCCATTTCCTATTTGAACGCATCCCTTACAATAATGTCCGAAAAAGGGAACACCATTTAGAGTCTAAAAAAAAGAGTCAACGAGCATAAAATCGGGCATAACGATGCTGAAATAATACCTCATTGCGCTATATAACTACAGCTAAAAACGATTCTTGATACAACATGACTGTAATAAATAAAATATTATCACAATCCTCATAATAATATAAAAGATATATATGTTGTAAGTTACCGCTAAGTAACAGCGGTTACGCTGGAGTTTTCCTTTTTTAATCGCGTTCGGTTGATTATTCTAACTTTATGCTGGTATCTGGTGTATTCCTACTATTTAATTATAGTGCTTAGGGGGATTCTTTCAAACTTTTAATATTAAGTCGAATTTTAATATTATCTAGAGCTATTCATTTCTGGCCTGTTTCCATCGGAATGCCCGCCGTTTTTCCAGTTTTCCAGAGAAACTTTGCGCCTTTCGCCCGCGTTATTGGACGGCGGCCTTCCGTCCTTCCAACTCTTCCTGGGCCTGACTTTCTGCTCCGCGTCTCCTTGGGCACACAGGACACCCAGTGACGGTGGGAGGGGGGAAGGGTGACGCCGGGCCCCCGGTTTAATTACGAAATTCCTTTAAGTAGCCGTCCGAGGACTCCGCTCCAAAAATTAATCGCCGCGAGAATTTTAATTAAGGAGTACCGCTCCCCCTCCGCCCTCGACTCCTCGGCCATTGTTATTGTTCGTGGGAAGGGGGGTGGTACGGAGGAATAATTTATAAGCCTTTTCTGAAAGCGTCTACGCCAATATTAGTTGAGCCCTCCAACCGCCGGTGGTAGCACTTCACCTTGAACCGCCATCTTGTACTAATTAACTGGCCGCTCAGTTTATCAACCCCCTCTGCTCATTGCTTTTGTATTTTTTTTATAATTCAGTAAATTATTGTACCACGAGCCTCCGTGGGTAGAGTCAGTTGGAATCCGCCCTTATGCCATGGTCGTTAGTCTATAAGTTAGTTACGCTAATAGCCAGATCATAAGAATATGAGCGCTATGTAAGGAACAATAAAAAAATATTCTTTTGGACCACTAGGGGGTATTAGGGGAGGGAAATTGAGTTTTTCAGTGTATTAACCCAGAAAATACCTAGAATTGCTTTATTAATAATTAATAATTTTGTGCACAAATGAGTGAAGAGCAAACTAAATTATTTTCATGTTTTTTTATATGCTCCACGGATATACTAATTAAAATCACTTTAGTATGATTGTGTGCGTTACTAATGAAGAGGTATTCATTGCAACTGGAACCAAACAAAAATAAGAATTGATTGATAATGTGGATTCAGTTTCTTTGGCGTCCACATCTGTTGGACAATTGGCCAGGGTTAATACTCGACACGTTTGATTTTCGATTTTTCGTGTACGATTGTTGTACTGCAGAGAATATGCTAGAAATTGACGAATCGCTTGTCAATTTAAACATTTAACAGTTAATAAGGATTATTAAAAAAATAAAAGGATGTTAAAATTTGCGTCACTGAAATTAGGGTCAATTAGTCATCCGCTACTAGAGTGGGTTAAATATGGAAGTAAGGGTTTCTTGTTTTATCTGGGAAAAAATATTAGCTTACACGACATGTCGTGACCGAATTAAATAATAAAAAATAGCCATTCCGATGGAATTATTCTATTTGCAGTTTTACGGCAATTCAGATCTAATCTTAAATGGGGGATCTGACTATTTTCGTTTAGCCCACTCTGTCTGCCGGGCGATAGTTTGCAGTATAATAAGCTCATTTGACGTCTCTTTTTCAAAGAAACGGCTACTTCTTTATCTTTCGTTTTATCTTGTTATTAATTAAGATATTACAGAAAAATAAAACTTGCGGAATTAACGCCCAATACTATTTTTTTTAATTACTACTTGGCCTTTATATGGACGGGTTATTTAATTCAAATTAATTACGTCACTTTACTCATATTGTAAGATGGGTCTGGATCTTTGTTCTGTATTCTCCTATAGAGAGCGTCCCAAACGAATCTATTAAGTAACGGTAAGACTTTAAATGTTGTTCATGTCTATCAGTATAGTCGGCTTCTGGGTATTAAAGCAGAAGAAATGTTTATGGTACATTCCGTGTCTCTATTTCCTCTATTTACGGCGTTTCTTACAAGGATTTTATGGTCTCCACCCTCGATATGCACTTCCTTATAGTTTGCAATTACAGCATTATTATTTACTTCCTGGTATTCGTACTGGGATCCCCTTGCTCCCGTCGGCCGGTTGGAAAGCTCGCGGGAACGACGGGATATTATGAAATCTGAGAGCGGCTTACTGTTGTTATCTCTGTGGAACAATGCCGTTTCATAATCAGCAGACAGGAATTAAGTCGTCTTTTATTACTCCGTTTTCAGATAAATGTCCAGATCTTTATACCTCTCGCGTCCAGGAATAGCTATCGAGAACTTTAGAACTTCGTATAGTTCCTGTTTCTTAAGAGATTAAAAAAAAACTTCGCTAACTCTATTTGCACTTTCGTTTAATAGAACTACTTCTTGTGCGGTTTCCGCTGAGGAGATTGGGAACATCGTTAACATCTGTAGCTGTGAAAATGTACGAATTCGGCAAAAGTCGATTTTTCGGAGCCGGTTGTCAATTGTCCTGTGAACTTTCACTATCAGGTTTTGTTATTCGTTGGATAAAAGAAAGTAATTATGTAAAATTAATTTTCGCACGCTCAGTTTCATATAAAAAAACATCGCGTGATCCTCACAAGAACCAACCCGGTTGCATGTTGATAAGATGAAATGTGGTATATTGACACACCAAAAATTCTGCTATTACATTGATAATATAAATTTGTACCCAGTCTTCTTTTGGGGAATAGGAAAGATAAAAAGTCTTTGGTGTTAATGTAACTAAAGTTATGCACCTTTGTTGTATGTTTTATTGAGTTGGCCAGGGTAAAAAGAACAATTTCTGAAGTTTGATTCTGATCCGCTCGTATCTTGAAGGCATTTTCACTGACACAATTGCCCCCCCCCCCTCCTCCCTCTCAGTGTTTCCCATTTATGAGAAAACTGTTTTTGCGGCAGAGAGCCTGGAAACTTGCCGACAGTTTCTTTTCCATCGACCCTCGGCCCGTACGAGGACGGACTCGAGAATCCTCTGTTTAGTCCCAAAACTGCTGGATGATTGGCAATAATCCAACCCGTCCGGAGGGTTAACTTGGGCTCCGACCCTCTTCTTCAGAATCTTCTGCTTAACTCAGAAGGCCGCGGAAAGAGGTCGTGGAGGAGGGGGGAGGGTTATTAATTTCAAAATTATTCCCCCCGCCCTCCTTTTTTTCTTTGCATTAAGAAGATCCCGTTCTTGGATATTGCTTTTCCTCGACAATAAATTTTCTTCTACTTCTCTCCCCTTCCCATTTATCAGTCCGTCGTTGTTTCTTCGGCCCATTATTTACGCCATTTTTATATTTTTATTCCCCGTCACGCTTGTCCCGTATTATAAAATGGAACTTTTTAACGAATGGTCGGTGTGGTTTGTGAGAAGGCGGGAGGGGGGGGGCTTCGACTGTTAATTAGTAACCTAATAACTTTCAGAATTTTTTACAACTTATTTTCTTCTCGGTCAGGATTTCGTGTAACTAATATTTTGCCACGGTTTTGCCGGGCTTTCACTAGACCGGTTTGTGCCGCTTGGCATCAGCTAGTGGAAGATAGTAAGATAACAAGTTTCATGGTATTTCACTGGACAAATTATGGCCAGAAATATTCCAGAATGTTTTAATTATCGTAATGATTCAAGTGAAAATACAGTACTGTATTCTTTGGGAATAAGACAGACTAGCGCACTAAATAAAGATGTTCTAAATCAACTGGGACGACGACTGGTCGTGCCTTAAATGTTGAATTTATTCTACTCCGGTTTCAATCCATTAGCGTCGACGGAGGAGCCACTCAATTAATACTAACCACTAGCAGTGAGTAGAATCGACCCGGCTGATAAAACATACCCGGGCCATAAATTGCCAACACTTCGGACAACTATCAACGCTCAGAAAATTAGGATGAAAACGCGCAAAGGTGTCAGATTTTATGGGTATTGCTATATATAATATATTTTTTATTTAGCATATTGCTAATTTTGATGAATAGCTTGATTTTTGAAATTGTGAAACGTTTCGGGTGATTCAACCGGACCCTTTTCGAAGGTAATAACGGAAAATCCCTTATAGTCGCCTTTCAAATAATACCCATTAAGAGGAATCGAACTCAAGAGATAAAAAAAAGTCCCGGCATGCTCATTATAAAGCAGACAGCAGGGGGGGAGTGAATGAAAAAAGAGCGCGGAGAAAATTGAAAAGGAGGTGCCCGGTCGACACTTTTGCAATTCAAAGACCGCGAAAAAGGCCCTCGTTGTCGTCCGGGGTTCATTTAAAACGCGGCCACTCTCTCTGGCGATAGTATCTCCGAGGCGTCTCCCTCCTTCCGCGGGATTTGGTTTTAACCCTCCTTTATTTTAAAGGATAAAACCCAGGCCCCTGTACGAGGGGACTATCAAAGGGAGAACCGTGCCGCTGTGAACATCTCAGATATTCGCTGTCCCCATTAAAACACGAAACATTACAGCGAGATTGAATAAACACAAATTAAACCGAATGAAAGATTAGTTTAGACGGGCGAGCGGAAATTGCATGTTAGCCGCTCCCGTGTATTTGGAAACACTAATTAAATTAATTAATCGCGCTGTAGAAACTGGCGCAAAAAGTAACAGGGAAAAATAAATGTAAATAAAGCCATGTCGTAACATCTCTTCTTCAATTTCTTCTATGTCATACGAAGGACTATGTTATATGTCCTTGGGCTCTATCCAGGCAAGCGTCTTGTGTTGAATCGCCATATCCGTCTCAAAAGAAACGACTTGAACCGGAAATTAGGACTACTGAGGCCATTACTGAAACGGCCATAAATATTCGCAATTTAGTAAGCCATATTGAAACCGACGTAGGAAGACATCCAACATCGCTCGCATCCAGAGATTCAAATCTTTAATGCCGCACCATTCCACACGACCTCAATAAAAAAATATTTCGCAATTGTACCTATAAGAATAAACGTCGTTTCTACAAAAAAAAATTCAAAAGAAAAAATATCGTACGAAAGAATAATATAAAACTTCAAACTGAAAGTTCAAATAACTCTGCCCTGTATATATCCTGGTCTGAAAGCTTTGGGCTTTTAGCAGATAGCGATGATAACATCGACGTTAAGTCGGCTTCTTCTCTGGGGTTGAAGGGCGGTCACGCTCTTTGAACTCACCCACCAGAGTCGATTTCCCTCCCTTCCGTTCGGACTGCCCCTTTTTTCACTCCACCTGGAGAGGGATAATTCCCGTCTTCCCGTCCCTATAAATCTGATACTTTATAACGAGCGCGCTTTTCATTTTCACGGCCCGACAGGCCGGGCGCGGGCTTATCGGACAGCCGTTTTTATCGGCCGGGGAAAAAAACGGGACAGAAATATAAAGGTTGGCTGCGGCGGCGGGGAAAGCGAAAGTTTTCCCTTTGCCCCGTTCCCAGCGGGCATTTTCTTTCCAATCAGTTTCTCGACGGCGACTTTCCGCCGTTTTCATTTTTGCGGACCTCCCTTCCGAGGCCCTTTAAGGGCCGATCGCTTCAAAATAAAACTGGCTCTTCCGCCACCCCCCTTTTCATCTCCTCGTGAAACATCCCCTTGAAAGGTATTTCATTGGGGTTGTTTTTTTCCGACCTGATTAAAAATCATTGGCGTCGAGCCGGCGAACTATTTTTCTTTTGTATCGTTTGGAGTCTCGTACAGTCGTGCCGTGTTACAATTGTAGGGGATAAACCAATCCTTACCAAGTCCTTGTGAAATATTTGTTTTATATCGTATATTTTTCCTTAAGAGTCGATAGTCAGGATATTATGAAGCAATATATCCGGGCGCGAATGTAGCAGACATGGCAGTTACGACGTCGATTCATTTCTCGTATATTTCGGAGATGTTTATGGGTAGGGGGTTCCCCGTATGTCCTCTCCATATGTCCCCTGCCTCATGTGGTCCTAGGCAAGACCGGTTTTACCTTCTTGTCAGCACATTTCGGTCTTAGCGCCTTCGTTACTCTGCCCTACATGTACAAGGGCTCGATCCCCAAGTAGAGGCCCGGATGTGCAGAAATGAGCGGAAGTCAATAACTTTGGCGCCGCCAAAAGTTTATAATAATCACATGAATATATATATATATATATATATATATATATATATATATATAATATTAGTTATTATTTTAAATCAGAAATACCAGCGGCCATTTTTTTTTAACTATACCATTCTAGTGTTTCGCTTGAGGTCATGTTTATTGTTAGATCGTTCTTACCGTGATGGTAAGTCGATCGTCGTTACCAGTCACGGTAATCTGTTCACCGGAAGCACGTCAGAAAATCGCGCTTACTGTTGTCTTTTATAGGTTTATATTATGAAAGCATATTGGGCAATAGTCTTTGAGCCTTTGAAAGCTGCCAAGAGGCTCCCTCTAGGACTCCCGTTATCCCTTTTGCCGTAGTCCCTTGTGCTGACTATTGATTATTAAGTCCGTCCAGGCCGGTCAAGTAGCTGTTGTTAGGCGGGCGGGGGTGGAGGGTGAGAGGATGATGGGGAGGTGGAGGTGGAAGTCTCCCCTGTCTTCCGTATAATTCCCCGTATGTTCCCACCCCCTTCCTTTTCCCCCATTTTCGTTCCTTGTTTTCCCCGAACACCGGATCGTTTCGTCCCCCCCTCGCTTCTGTATTAGTTCCGCGACTTAACCTGTAACAAGGGTCGGACCCTGTGTTTGGTGGGCGGGGGTAGGGTAGGGGGGAGGGTTGGAGGCAGAACCCTGATGGGTCTTAGGCCCGAGTGGTGTACAAGAAAGAAATGATTGATCTCGTATTTCCGGTAAGCCCCTCGAGTTTACCCGCTCGAATAGGCCCAGTAAAGTTGAACAAAATACCTTTCGTCCTACTGGATAATAAATACAATAATAAGTTAATTGAAAATTTCAATGAAGATAAATCGATAAATGACAGAACCATCGTCCCTCAGATCAGCGGTTTATAAAAAAAACGCTTACTGCGCCGGCCACCGCCCCAGAAACAAATCGTTTCGCGATTCCACTTATAAGAACTCTCTCTCTCTCTCTCCTTTTTTGCGGTGTTGTTCTTTATTAAACGTTTTTCTTCTTTTATCCCCCCGGTCGCTTCGGATAAGCCGCTGACCCGGAAAACGATCGCCGACCCCTCGGTATTTTTTTTCTGTTTTATTTTTTCCCTCCCCTCGGGGACCATCAGACGAGAATTAACCGAAGGAAGGATTCGCTTATTCTACCCCGGCTAGGTTTCTGCCGTCGTAGGGTATTTTCGTGAAACAGCTGTTCGATAAATATCGACATCCTTAATCATAATTCCCATAACTGGTCCGATATACATAATTTACATTTTTTTACGGAGGTAACTGGATCGCTTTTTATCCCGAGGTCTTTCTGAAATATCTAGAGCGGTCCTCTGTGTGTTCTGTACTCCGGAGCTCGTTAATCATTTCCCAGGGAAAAGTGGTTGAATCGCTCCTGCAGTAGTTCGGGGTGAGGGGGCGCTATTCAGGACTGTAATAAAACTCCGGAAAAAGGAAGAAAAAGAGAAGAATTCGTGGCCGGAATCCGATATTCTATTGACTTCCTCTTTGGGTGGGGGGCCTTTTATGCCCCCGCCACATTCGTCTTTAGCCCTCTCTACGAGTATTCTCGCATTGAGAGCCCGAGCCAATTCGTAACCGCTTTTATATTACCTTCTGTTCGCCTTCCTGTCTTCGATCTTCGCCACCGCTTCGTAAACACAGTGCGGCCACCATCGCCAGCGCTGTTGATTAGGAAATGGGTTTCAGAACACAACCAGACTGCCGAAGGATGTGCGTCTATGAATGAAAATTGCTTACGAAAAGAAATATTATGTTTACCCGGGCCTTATATTCGCGCTATGTACTTTGTGTGCATCCTATAAACAATGCTACGGAAATTATATGAGTTCAATTCCAAGTTCACAATTAAGGGGGAGGGAATTACCAATTTTAATGCGATTAACTAACTGTACAACTGGTCAATTAAAAGATTTTATGGATAATTTTGTCGCTGTTAATAATTTAAAAATTAATTCCGAAGCGGGAAAATTGAGTTGAATGTTAAATAAAAATATGTTTTCTTTCAAAATATTCCGGTAAAACGGTTTTAACCAAAAAATTAAGCGTTAAAAACTTGTCATGTTTGCACAGTTCATCGTGTCCAGAATAATGTCCTGCCTTGTACTCTTTCTTGGAATTTCTTGGGTCTGAAGGCCACAAATCGATACTTACGCCCTTGGGAAGAAAACTGGGCAGGAGGGAAAGTTGGACTGGAAAAGAAGGAAAAAACAGGAATGGTAGGGGTGGGGGAACTCTACAAGAATTGTAAGTTTGTGGGTCCTGATTGGGATGCGGGATCCCGAGTACTGCTGACCTCTGTCAACACCCCCGCTCGGGCCCGTTTCTTCATTCCGCCCCGAACTCAAACACCCAACTCTTCCCGTATCGGGTTAATTGAAAATTGACTCATTACCGGTTTATCGATTAGTCCCTGACAACACCCTTCCGGTGTACACACGGGTTCTATTTACATTTGACACTAAACGCACCGCTGCTATTTTTGTTTCCGGATTATTTCTTTTGCTTGCCCACCAATCGATGTCTGATTATGCGCAAAATCATCCGTTGTACGGTTCAACGGTTGGATACAATATCGTAGTTTCCTCGATCTTCTTTCGCTAGACCGGTTTCGGCCGCTCGCAATCTTCAGAGTAGCTCTCGTTGTCTGCACGGCGAGGATGCCCCAATTTGCCAGAATGACTAAAAGAGCTACTAAAGATGGCGTGCAGGCGAAACGGGTTCCGCAAAAGACTAGACCAGCGAGAGGAGACAGGAGATCGAGAAAACTACGGTATTACAAACACTGCAGAAACGTAACTAATAACAGATAAGTTAACTCTCTAATATTAGTGGCTGTGAAGGTGAAGTGGTAAATGCCCCGCACATGAATTTTCTAAATTCATAAAAAATTGATATAATTAATATTCAGCTTGCCTTAAACTACGTTTTCTATCAGAATAGTTACAGGAGTCCTCGGACGTCGCCCGGTATTGGTTTCTCGATGGAGCCGCTTCTGGGCCGTGTTTCGTTATGCCCTTTAGGGACACTAAAGGGGGGAGGGATTGACTTGTGATCAAAGGGCGGTTGCCCCTCGGTTAAACTCTAATTTCCCTTCGGGTCCTCCTCCAATAGTCCGGGAGTTGTCTGGCTGCCGCTGTTCACCCGGCCGGCTCTAATCTCCTGTCCAGAGCTAACCGCTGCATACCTTCCACTATCCCAATACTACCGACTGTGGCAAAGTATCCCAGATTGTTTGTCCCTGTATAATTAAAAGAGACTACGGCAGCTTTAATCTGCGTAAAAATAACCCGTTTATTCGGACTCCTGGATTTTGTACCCTTGGGTTTTACCGCATCAACTTTATTGTAAAGTCCACGATTTTAATTTAACCAACTTTAATATAATTAAATGTATCGCTACTCCTCACTAAAGATCCTCTGGGATTAAATTCTGAACTGATATCAAATTTACGTAAACTAGACGCATAAAATTTAAGATTTATTAATAAAAAAAACCTCCTTAAAACATTTTTTTTATTTTAGCCTTTTTGTGGTGTCCATCGTAGTAGTATCGGTATATCATATCGACAGTTTTGGCGGAAATAAATTAAATATTTATTAAAATGATTAAAACATCGCATTATTGAGTTAAACGATTCGGCTTTCTCCGACAGTTTCCCTGGAAAAAAGAGTAATTGGATTAAACGTTGTTGGAGGCTATCTGTAGTCTCCCGATCCTTTAATATTTTTTTATTCCCAGATTTATCGTTTTATAGCCTAGGAGGTAATTCAGTCGGGCAAGTGTCAGATTTTAATCGTTTAGGTGTTGGGAGGAAGCGAGTTTTTTTTCTTTTTACTGGTAGCGCGAATTAACGCGGAGTTATTAAGCCGGCATCCAAATTGGACTTTTAACCCGGTCCGCGGGCCAAACGAGATTTTGAATTTTTATTAAAGGTGGGCGTGAAGAAAAAAAAATAATAACGCTTCTTCCCCCTCCCCCCAAACCACCACCCCTCCCGTAATGTCCCGCCTTATTATTCAATTTACAAGAGATTAGAAGAAAAGTCCGAGCAAGGAGTTTGTTCCGTAAAATTGCGTGAACAAGGCGCCGAATGTCCTTCCCCGCTTCTTCCGGTTCCATAAAGGAGTTTATGTTTTACTCGATGATCAATTTGTACATACAGTCTACAACTTTAATAGCCGTAACGAAAATTGTTTCTTATTACAACTACTTAACCGGGTGCACACATTCTGCCAATAAATATATTGTGCGAACATAGCTATTACGCACTGATAAAAATAAGTGAGCCCCACTAACAGTTCAAAATTGTTCTAATGAAGTGGCAAATATTGGCCCAAACCCTCAGTGTTGTTATCGTAATCATTCACTGTGTATTGTGTGATAATAGATAAAACAACCGACTATTTTACCATTTTACCGTAATAAACGGAGAATTAATTATTATTTTTAATTTTCAGGCCGTTGTTTCCGCATGTTTTTGCTGAAATACATAATTTTTCGTCTTGTATTCGGTCCATTTTTTGCACTGCATATTTATTAGTGTTCCATTTTAGGATGTGTAATTTCCGGCGTAAACACGGACCACCTTGAAAAGCTTTTATGGAATTCATTACTCCTATTGTAATACTTCGATGAAACGTTAATGGGGCTAAAGTTGCACCCGAAATGGATTTTTGTTCCTTTTGGATTTGGCGACGTTAATCCCTCTGAAGGGATTACATTTCCGCTGGCAACTCTCCAATGTCGCGCCGGTCGGCTATTCCACCTGTGTGACGTGCCCCTCTATCCTCTTCCATTACTATAATTGCTTTAGCGGTTCAGTCCTTATTGCAGGCTCCGATCGAGTTAGCTTTTGAGGGCCTTCCTTTAAGGGGGCAAGTGAATTGGCTTAGGCAAGAGCATATTATTATCTGAAGGCTTCCTCAACTACAAGAGTTGAAATGTTCGGGATCATTTAGCCCCCGAGTAATTACAGAGGCGCCACCTCAGAGGGTGCATTATCAGAATATTATCACCAGTCTGATGCTTTATAAATTGTCTGTAGTCTTCTTCTCATCGTTACTAGAATTCGAATTGGTTTTCTCGTGAAGCTATCATCAAAATAAATAAAAAGCAAGATAAATTCATTCGATTTGTTTTGACGATGTTTAAAATTTTTTTAAACAATATTACCTCATCTGTACGCATAAAGGCGGGTATTTTTTAGGCTCTTTCAGGTAAGGAGGAAGGGGTTATATGGCCGGGGTCAAGGTTGCCAACGTGGCTTGAATAAAGTTCCTACTCCTCCAATCCACCGCACTGTGTCAATACTAAAGCCCCTCTCTCGGTGTTCCTTTATTTGAATTATTACTTATTCTTCTTCGATATCTCAAGTGTACCTCGGTATTGGCCGAAAGTGTTTTGTAATATTAATTCAGTATCTGTTTTTCAGTGTTAACAAAACTGTTCTTCTCAGAGCTTCAGTTTCGTTTATGTCTGTCCATTTTGAACAACTTATTTATACCCTACTATTTATAATTTATTTTTATAATATTCGACTGAAACTTTTTTAAATACTATTTCTCTTGTAACTATTTATTTTATAGAAACGTGATAATTTAATTCCCGGATCATAAATTCTCGCATATAAACTATTTTTACATGCTGACCCCCGGGTTTGATGTATTTTTTGTATCTAATGCGTCTTTTAATGCTGTTCTAAAATGTTGATTTTAGTCACGTGCTCTAAATCTCAAACAACTGGCAATGCACAGAATACACCCTATGTTCAGAATTCATTTGTTTTTTATTCTGATTTAAAATACTGAAAAAAAACCCAAAGTGTTAAGTTTTATAATTCCGTCCACAATTATAGAGAAAACGACGAATATTACTTTATCTTTAAGATTCTAAACATTCCTCATTGTAAAAAAAATAAATTTATATCAAATAGCTAAAGGGATAAATTTTAATTTACTGCATAGTCGTTCTAATTGAGTAGTGAAGCCTGCGTCGAGTCGTGATCGGATTTGAAGCCGCGATACGGACTCGGCGGACCCGTCATTTTTTTAAGTATGGGTAAAACCTGTCCCCCGAATGTAAGTGGGTTATGCGGCTTATAGGAATATCGGATTTAAAGCCCTCTTTGCCCTTTGGCTTTTCCACTATCATGACATTTATACGACCGGAGAGATTGAAGTCTCGCTCACACCCATTATGTATATGCCTGTATCGCTGAGACTGGTACAGTACATTAAACGCCGAGCTATGATATGTTGATTCTCATTTTTTCCAATGGCAGATTTCTGCCCTTTGATTAATAAAGTCCCCATTAGCGCTATTCCATGTATGACTACGCTAGATTATATCGAAACGCGAACGGACACCAGTTTATCAGACGGGAAGAGCCCCTCTAAAACTAACTCGTTTTGCTAACGAACAGTAATCACTGCCATCGTGAATTTTAATTTTTAATTGGACTTATACAAGTGATACGAAATAATTAGTATTCGGATGACTGGGCGATATCAGTATCCGGAAAAATTCCGCAGTGGGCGTTAAAAACAAAGAAATATGAAAATACGGTGCCTTTCTAATAATGCTTAATGGCAGCGGCTTGTCTGCGCTGTGGAATAATTTGTGATCCTCTCCAGAGCACGAATGGCGATTTTTCTGCATTACTGATACCAGTCGAAAAAGTTATATCAACCGCCATAATATTTATGAGCGCCGCCTCGATCTGCCGGGAAAAGTGAAACTCGGTACCGGGCAAAACCCCGTTCTCGGACATATTTGAAAAGTTTAAAATGAATGGAAGTTCGGGAAGAAAATTAGAAATGTTTGAAACGTGAAATATGGGCCCCACCCACCGGAGTATGCACTGCGCCCAGTGTAGCCATAAATAAATACCGATGTATTCTTTTAATGGCATGAGATTGTTTGAAGATTAATTTCTTGAATTTTGTGTGTATCCGTTTTTTTTCGTGGAGACCAACGCTAGATCGGGTTCGGGTTCGGCCATTCCTAAATCCCACAACATGAAGAGCACTTATGTGCACTTGAATAACCCTAATTTTTAACGCGCAGTTTTGTTAATTTCTAATATTAATTTCGATTACTCTCTTATGTATGTTACAGAGAAGAGGTGCGGGAAACAGGTTTCACTGTTGTGGTTGACATGCGGGGCACCGGCGCCACGTGGTCCACAGTAAAGCCGATATTGAAGGTGCTCCAGGAGCACTTCCCCGGCTCCGTGCACGTCGCCTACATCATCAAGCCCGACAACTTCTGGCAGAAACAGCGCACCTCGCTCGGATCTCACAAATACAAGTTCGAGGTGAGTAGATATTTTTGAAATACCCTCCTCGACCCGCACTGAAGACAGATTCGCGGGCAGAAACCCAGATTAAGAGGAATAGATTGATTCAGAATTAAAAATTAAAGGTTATAGAACCATTCACGGCAATAATGAGAGTGCCAACCAGAAGAGGATGGAATAGAAAAAGAAGTTTTATATGTTGTTTTTTTAGTTCGTTCTCTTTTGTGTTTGTGAACTTTTTGTTCTCAACACTTAAAAACCAGCTCTGTTCTTTAGCCTTAAATTCTGAACCCATTTACTTCTTCATCTTGGGCTCATTCCTACCTTCGGGTTTCTCCCCACATACGCTCCTGTTCGAGCCAACGTTCCTGTCCTCGCAGAACCCCTTATCCTTGCCTGGGGATTGATTATTGAATAGAATTCTTACTAACAGCTTAGTAACCCCGATGTTTTTTTTTATTTTAACGCCGATATGAAACCACGTTTTAAAACCGACCACCCTACTAATTGCCTGGGCCCCGTCCGGAAAACTGGGCGCCCGGAAACCAGCCACGAAGAAAAAGCGGTGACGCAGCGTGGCTTTTCTTCCGCGTACGTTCGACTTCATTTGGATAATTGGGTGGTTGGGGGGAGGGGTCGCCCCCCAGGGGTGTTTAGCCGGTAATTAGACACGAAGAGAGCCCGAGGAATGAATGAACTGAGTGGGACGGGTTCTCTTTGACTCTAATCCTGTAAATGGTGCCTCTCGGCTCGAGGCCGCAATATCCATCTGTGTCCCCCTAACATCCCCCTCTTAGCCTTGTCGTCCGGGGTTTATTCAGACTACTGCAAAACCTACCATTCTGCGGCCTCCCGCTGTCTTTGTCCCGGGCTCTGAAAACGATGAGAAAGGACTTTCAAAGAAAAAAAAGGGGAGAAAAAACAGAGAAAATCTCTCGCCCTCTGAACTAGAAAGGCAGCAGGGAGGCCGTATTAGGTATACGTAACAGTATGGTACCGACGTTGAACCGGATTAACAGTTTTAATTGGAATTGAGATAGGGGCGCCACCACAGTTTGTAATATTATTGCTAGACCGGTGTCTAGGGTGAGAAAAGGAGAAACAGAATCGTAAGAGGAATGAATTTCTTGTAATACCAAGTACCAGGAGCTTTTGGCATCCTTATTTGAAGAAAACAAGTGTTATACAGAAATATTGATTATTTTACCGGAAAATCTTGCAATCGAGTTCAGAACTCCTCACCACGACCTCAACATAAAGTTCCTGTTTCTCAAATTTCGTCCCCTTTCCTAGGACCTCTCCTAGGAGTTCATCTACCACGTTAGCAGCGTCCTCAGTTACATATAAAGCGTGTAGAAACCGTTGTATATGCAATTATTGCGAACCGCCTCGCATTATACTCCGCTGTTATATTTTTTCACGCACAATTCAAAAGGGGGCATGATTAATGGGTCGGGGACAGACCAAGCAGAATGGGATGAATAAAAAAAAATATCAGCTTGCAGTAGAAGAGCACTGGTCTATACAAGTTCGTCCACCGCCCATACAGCACCCTGAAAAGGGGCTCTGGAGAAACAGGGGCGCGGACTTTAAGTCCCCTGATGAAGCTCCACGGTGTTTCAAGCTCGTTATAACCGGTTTTGAATGCAAGGCTCGTTCTCTCGTTATATTTAATCGCAGGAGCCAGGAGGAAGGTCCCCTTAAGAGGGTGGGGTGACTGTAAATATTTTGGTTTAAAATAACATATAAACCATAAAACCGAAATCCTATTACTGAAAGCGGGAACTAAAATTTTATACCGTTGCAATACTATAGTTATAGTACTGAATTTATGTACAATTATAAAAGGACATTCTCGAAAAAAGTTTTATTTTTTTATAAATCATTCGCAGCTGTCGTAAATAAATAATTACGTACGAATTCACAATTTAATAATTTGAATATCGCGTTGATTCGTATTCAAATTGCATTGACGAATCGACAAGTGACACAAATTTCTGTAATTGATATAACATATATCGGTGCCCTTGATTTCTCAAAGCCCACTTTCGTTGTCTGAATTATTTATGCGTTTATTGTTCTAAGTTGTTATAATGGGGATTGTTACGCCCACGGTCCCGCATATGCCGTATGAACATTTTAAATGTCCCTTCGTATTTAGGTAGGCACACTCGCCATCGCTTAGAGTAAAGCGTATTGTTTTCAAATTCAAATTGTCCGGCTGTAGGTGGCAATAACGGTGCCGGGAAATCAGAAATTGTACATTTGCATGAAACGGATACACAAATACATTGCTTGTTGGTCCTATGTATAATTTGGGTTACGGTGGGGTTCGCTCATTCAGTTTTCTGCAATACAGATTTTCCTTCCTGACCACTGAAGATGGCGGACCGCCGAAACCTGTCTAGCAAAAGACAAGTGATATCGCATGGTGTTCTATAGAAACTGGTGGCACAGAAATGCAATTAATATAGTAAATATTTTATTTTTAAATAAAAATAATAATATAAAAATTATACATACTAAATTCTAATTACTTACATCCTGAATACTACCGAATCGAAAATTAATATTTACGAAAATTTAATGCCAAAAATTAAACCTTCATATAGCCCGCGGCTGAAATTAGTTTGGTACAACTGTTCTATTGCATTGTTTTGTCAATTTAGACTAAGTCAGTATACTCCTGAATTCCTGAAAATTATATATTGTTTTCTTTATGAAGTAATTCATAAAGAAAACATTCATAAATCACATTCATTCATAAATGTTATACAGTAATAAAAACCTGTCAACTCGGACTCGATTCCCGGCGGAGAGCCGAATTTTCTTTCGGCTGTTAATGTCTACAGATTAAAGGAGGGGAGCCTAATAAACTCCGGAGCTTGTACTCGTTAGAAAATAAATAGAAGCTGCGGCTTCTAGAAGATAGCGACCGGACGAGAGATTATTCTCCGCCTGCGACCCGACAAGAGCGCCTCCCTCTCCCATTTTAAGTGGGCCCGTTAATGTAAATGGAAAGATTGAAAGAAAACATCTGTGCCCCCCTCCCCCCGGGCCGCCGTTCGTATAATTGAGGCCTATTAAAATTAATGAAGCTCCCCGGTCCCAAACCCCACAAGCATCTCGATGACGACGACGAGGATGATGATGACCCTGGCACCTTAAAAGTTTTATACGGGGAGTGGTTGACGTTGTACAGAACAGAAATGAAAAGGCTCGTTTTAAGGAGGATGCTTTATTGGAAACATCCGATAGAAATCTACTGGGTTTAATCTTTCTGTCGGTTCCATAATTAAGGCCTAATCAATTATTAATCTGTCTTAGTAGCTACTGGATTCTGTAATGCACCAAAACCTCGGTCAGCAGGTAGCATTACGTAGATCCACTGACATGCTCTACGCTGCTAGTAATTTTCCTTTAGTTGGGCCTTTTCAGAAAGAAATAGTAAAATCTCTGTTCAAAAAATTTCCAGTACTATCTGTTTGTATTTGGAAACAAATTTCCACCTACCTCAGCGGGTGGGCGAACATTTCCCAAGTGACACATACTCAGGCCCAATTAAGCACGCGAATTAAGCTCATATTAACCGCTTCCCTTTCCCAGCTCGTCCGTGCAGTGCATGCCTGGATAATGCCTTCCACCCTCCCCCCCCCTCCATTGTTCTTTGCATAACGCGTGGGAAGAAACAATTTGAATAATAACACGGTTCTTTAATTGTTGTCCGTGGACGAGGGCCGTGTTTAAAAGGCTGAATTGCCGATCGTCGAAGTGGGGGCCGACAGAAATTCTCTCGGTGAAATTATTTAGCGCGCGGCCGATTAAATAATTCGCGTTATTTGTCAATTTTCCGACGAGAGCAATTGTGAGGTGGTGCGTGGGCCGTTCTTGAAAACAGTCTTATAGGCTTTTTCTTAAATATTAACTGAGATGTGAATGAAACATTGGCTACGATTTAGCATTCAAAAAAGTTTATCCCCATGATATTAACTTGCTGTCGAGGTTCATAGATTGGCTACAGATAACATATCTACCTAAATACACATATCTGATATAAATTACTTTATAAAAAGAAAGTAGAAAGAATTCCCAAGACTGAGCATAAATAACTTACAATAAAAAATAGTACTAAAAAACAGAAGGAGTACTGTTCGTATTTATGCTGTTCTCGAATTCACACTTATCCGATTAATTGAATGCTATAGCGTTGTTGGCATTATATCAAATAGATTCGAACAGTATATTTTGCCGATTAATTCACTGGCCAATAAGCGTAGCGGATAGATAAGTAACCTGTATGTAGTGCTGAAGGCTGCACGTAGGATGAAACCTAGTTAGGCCGGCACCATATGTCCGCGTACCGCCTACAGAACTCTTACAGTTACTCCGATATCCTCACTGTTATTTGCTCCTGTATAATTTCTTACAGCGTCTATCCCACTCTACGTTTTGTGCTCAATTGCTGTTCCGCGTAGAATCCAAGAATCAATGTCCCAGATCTTGCACGCGTGGATCTGAATTGTCTCCAGTACGGCGAAAATGTCCTAGCTGTGGGACACCTTTCATTAGAGAAATATTCTGGTGGACCCCTACACAGGGATCATCAATTATTTCTTTCCCAACATATTTAACTAAAGAAAAATCTCTACACTTTGGATCGCCATTATTCTAGCTGCGGACCGGAGTTTTGATGCACTACAGAATCCAGTATCTGCAAGTGACCAAATGAACTCACAAATATAACGGGAAACAATTTTTCTGGAAATAATTACCGAATTGAATGCCAATTATTATAGCAACATGAGCTTCTCTGTTATTGCAATTAAAAGAACTGGAGACGAAAACGTGTGAAATGTAGAATGTTCCTACTTAGTTTTGCCTGCGGCGATCCAAACCGAAACCGTTTATCAAATTTGACTCCATAAAAATAGCGAAGTACATTAGTTCCAGTGTACTCTTTGGATTTTTTTTCTTTGCTCCTGAATTAGAACATTCAAATTGTAAAGTGCTGGCTGCGATAGCCCGTGTCGTTCACCCCACGGCTAGTAGTATTCAGGTCTGGTGTTGGATCGCCACCCTCTCTGGTAACGACACGAAATTGGGTTAGATCGAGCTTAATGCACTTAGAACGCCGTAGCTCGTTAAAACCTACGAAAACACAGAAAAAAGGTGGTATTGAGGTCACTGTTTGAGAAGGGAAAACGTAAAATTGTGTAAAGATATTGAGCTTCCGGGATTGTAATTTTAAATACACTTTTAGCTGTTGTATCTACCTTAAAATGTAGTAAAACATTATTTTTTTCGTAGCGGGCGCTGGTGATATTTAGGGAAATGTTTTAAGATTCTATTTTAAACTGTTAATTCGAAGACAGACCAAAAATTATCCATTTACAAAAAAAATGTTTGAAATTTATATTCTCGTAGCTGCAAACGTGGAACGGTTTCAACTTGTCATTAGTTCCTTATGTACGATGAGGTTTCTCATTTTCTGCTACCAAAAAAATGTTCTTTGTAGATATACATAATTAAACGATACAAACAACTTGTGTTCATAACAAATGAGAATGTGTTAATATTCAAATTGAACATGGAAAATGGAAGGCAAAATTTGGGGAAATATTTGAAAATTTACTACCTCCGAAGGTACTAAAACCAGGAAGCAAAACCTGGTTATAATTCGGGCCTATATTTTTACCGAAAGGCCCCTTTGTATGTACACATCCCTACGTATGAATTTCAGGAGACCCCCTTCCTCTCCCTAAAACTGACTGAAACTCGGCAATACCGATTACGGGTTCTAAAACCCGATTTAATGCCGCTTTAATTGGAGGGTTCTGTCCGGATTTGTGTGCGTGTGTATCTGTGTGTGTGTGGTGCTCGACTGGAGCCCGAGGATTAACCTCCCAAATTAAACTGAATTCGCCCTCTAAAATTGTAGCCCCGCTATCCGTGAAATCCCCGAAGCACAATCGCAACGTCGTTACCATTTGTCCTTTTTCTTTGTCGAATTTTGAGCGGAGGAAACGATTCGGAGAGAGAGCGAGAGGGAGAGGGGGGGAGAGAGAGAGAGCCCTTTGATCTCCCTAATTGGCACCGGCGAGCGGCGGATCATTTTCCAAAAATGTTTAACTTTACTTCACCCTACCGCCTTTTACTAATTAAATCAAAGGGGGCTGTTGTTCTTAGCGCAGTTTCCGTTTAAAACCTAACTTTACTTCTTTAATCTTAGTTGACCTATATTAGTCTTATAAGCTTCATTCTTGCGTTCTTCTATCTCCGCTGACCGATTTGAAGAACTGTACCACCAAACAGGTATCTGAAGTGTTAATAAACTGAAAATTTGTACGGGGCGAAGGTATCTGTCCAGTGAAAATAATTTCATGAATTGCCAATTTTCACAGACAAAAAATTTCGCAGTGCGTGAACAGGTCGTCGATATTTCAGCCAAAGACGTTGTCTGCTGGAAAATTGTAAATCGATTAGAGTAGCTTTTCCAGAAATTAAGGCCTTCATTCATTTAGCAGTTAATGAAATAAATAGGGCTCAATAATATGTAGATTTTTTCAAACCGCAAAGGGTTTTTCCTAGCCTAGAACCGTAGAGAGCAAATTTTAGTTTCGGGGAGATATCGTATGGCTGCATGTTTGTCGTAGAGTGCACCAATTATCGCTGTAAATATTTTAATTTCATTTTTTTCTTATAAAAGGAAACACCGTCACTAAATTTTTGTAAGGGGTTTTTCAGCGTGTTTAAGACTTTAACACTGTAATTTAAATTTAATATATGTCAGGACACGGAATTCTTACGTTTAGAATTTATAAAATTGACGCAATCACTTAGAAATTCAAAGAGAATATAATTATTAAACTTATAGAATAGACGGGACTTTGCCGACTTGTGTTGTGAGTATCAACGTGTAATGGCGCACCTATTTCGGAGTAAAAATTAAATAAAAAAGGAAAATTAAAAGTTAAAAAACCGAGAGAATCCTGGCAGTATCATTATTTTTATAAACAGTTTTTATAAACTATTAATTTTTATAAATATTAAAAGTAGTAAAAGTATTTTGAATACCGACGGAGTCATATGAGTGTAGCGACACTTGACTTCAGCAGTCTCTGTTTTTCAATTGACTCGCGTAGTACCGTACTCCGCAAATTCTAGAACATTTTTCTACTAGAAAACGCGCTCAGTTTTTATTTCACTCTAAACATTATTCATGTACGTATTTAGCACATACAAAAGCATGTTAGAATTATAATTTGGGTTCGTAAATCCACAAATGTATTTAATTTGTGTTTCAGGTGAACATGATAAGTGCAGAGGCTCTTCCGAAAATCATAGACACATCTCAGCTAACTGCCGATTTGGAAGGGACACTACATTACGACCATTCGCAGTGGATTGATATGAGATTGGTAATTAGTTACATTATTATACCTACTTCATGATTCTTCAAACCAAATAGGGCAAGTTGTTGTCTCTTATGTTTGAGAAAGAGATCCAACCTGGCAATTCCTCATTCATTTTTTCGCTTGAAAACGGCAGGAAAAGTATTTGTTGTTTTAAAAGGACTACAAAAGTTGCTTGCTACAAGTTTTTTGTGTGTTACACTTGTAAGAATGAAAATAATGTTCATAAGTGATTATTGGATTCCCACTCATATGAATAATGTTTATAGAAACATTTTTATGTTTTCATATTCATTTTTGACTCATTTGTTAAAATAGCAATGTAATAATTATTAGATATTGATTTTTGTGAATAATAATCTTTATGTGTGATTAATTTGTACTTATTCATTGTATAAATGGCTATTTCTTGGTTACAGGCTCTGGAAGACTTTATGTGGCAAGCAGCAGATCTTCTGGACAGACTTGATGATCTTCAGGAAGATCTGAGCCGTAATGACTTTGGTGAAGATGTTGCCAGCGCCAAGCACGGCCTTGATGTCCATGCCGACATGAAAAAGAAAATTATGAAAGCCCCAGTAGAAGACATAGATGTAACAGGTCAAAGGCTTTTACAAAGGTAATTTTATAATTTCATCCCTCTAATTTGTTAAATTATGTTCACTGTTAAATTAACATTTCTTAAAATTAATCTTTACTAATTTAATAAAACTCAAGAAACAAGAAAAGGGTACAATTTAACGTTCTTAAGTTGGATAAATCTGTGGAAACATAATAGTTGTCCATAAAAATTTGCAATATCAAAGAATGGCTTTTTACTCAAAACTACACATTTATTCTTTCTTTTATGCTATAATCAAAATGATACAATAATAATATAAAAGATTGGATATAAAAATAAGTATTTGAATGTAAAATTGATAAATATAAATTATTCTTAAATCATTTTATTAGAGCTTCCTTATTTAAATAAAATTAGCTCTAATAGCCTATGTTAGAATAATATATTAAATTGGATTAGAAATTATCAGCTTAGAACTGAAATATAAAAGGTATTTATACTCAGTAGTATAAAACATATCACTTAATAATAAATGTTGTTTATGAAATGAAGAATTTTCAGTGACTTTGGGAACATTATGAAAATACTTCTTCCCATAGCTGCATATATATTTGGGTTTCAGTCTTACAATATTTTTGTATGACTGCTGTAACTGTAAATTTTTTGTCTGAGAGACCCCAGAAATGGATTATTTATCAAACCATTTTCAGATTTAACATAATTAAAGCATCATAACTATTTTCTCATATTGTGATATATTTTATAATTTTGTAATATGATTTTCTATTGAAATAGAGAATTTCAGAGTTTTCACTCACCAAGTGAATTGAAATTCCAAATGGAATAACTTTATTCCCTAAATTATTCTAGTTGCAATACGGTTACAACTGGAATCCCCTTTGAAACAGCTTCTTTGTTTCACACTTGCAATATTAATGCAATTCAACCAACCAGTTTCAGTAAACTGTGGTGGCTTTGTAATAATAGGGAAATTTCAGAGACTTGTATTAATGCTTGTAACTGGACATTGTTATTGAAGATATTATCAATTTGAAACTTGATTTAATTATTCTGTTTGAAATGGGGGATTGTTTGTTAAAGTGCACATATTTATTTATATTGTTACATGTATCAATATATTAATTTCTCATATAGCTCTAACACAATATACAGTAATCTATGAATCTTCATATTACTGATTTTAGGTTTTTTAAAGTTTAAAAAAATTTCAGATGATGAAACCTGAACCTTTTTTGTAATGATGTTAGCCATTTATTATTAATTGTGTTCTATTTGTTATTTTTTAAGTATTGAGGATTTTGTGATGGCCTAATAAAATCTGTATTATGACGAGCAATCAGAAATTGTTTGTGTATGGACTAAGAACTACTGAAATAAATGGAATAATTTTTTATTGATTATTTCTCTTGAAGTGTTAGTCAACAAAATATGTTCATATATTCACCCTTAGATATATAAATATGAAATAAATAATTTTTCAGGTTGTCTGGTGAAACAACAAGTGGTTATGACAGCGGTTATTCAGGGAGGGACAGTGAGGCCAGTACAGGGAACCCAGATTTTCAGGCCAGTGTCCCGCAAATACTTCACAATCTTGATTCAATACGCTCCTCGCAGAATCACCTGCTTCAGCTGTGGCATCATAAAAAGCTCAAACTTGATCAGTGCTTCCAACTGAGGCTTTTTGAACAGGACTGTGAAAAGGTACAATTTTTCCCTGCTTGATAATGTTAATAAATTTGGAGTGCAGCAATTTGTAATACCAATTCTAAATATTGAACTACGTGTTTCAGTGTCATTCATTGAAATTATTTTATTTTAAAATTATTGAACAAATAACCTAATTATCATTATTCTACTAACCAAAATGGTAATGATCATACTAAATTATACACTATATCTCTCGTAGAATTAAAAGTGTTTAATTTTTGTGATGGTTTGAAGAAATTAGGCGGTTTTCTTTATTTTTCATTATGCAGTAAATTTTAGTGCTCACATTTTAATTATTTAATTTCAAGTTGTGGATTTCTTGTTTCCAATTTGTTGTCCCTGTAGGCTCTTATAAAATTATGAAATATTTTCTTATACATCCTTGTATTTTACTTTCTTTTTCAGATGTTTGATTGGATTTGTCACAACAGAGATGTATTCCTAATGAATTATGTTGAGATTGGTCATTCCTACAACCTTGCAAAGGAACTGCAAGAAGAACACAACCACTTTACTATGAGCTCAATGGTAATTATTGTCATTTCATACTGTGTTAACTAGTATTGTTATAATTAACACATATAGCACTGTGATAAATATGGCAGTCTGTTATCTGAAACCAAATTGAGATGAAATTATACATTTTTTGAGCAGGAGTTGTCATATTTTGTTTCACACATTATTACATAACTTTTTATTTCATGTTTCAGAATGTATATGTAAACATAAACCGAATCCTGGCTGTGGCCTCAAGGATGATGGAGAGTGGCCACTATGCTGCTTCGCACATAAGATCTGTCGCCAGTAGATTGGACAGGGCCTGGAAAGAATTTGCTGCTGGTCTGGATGAAAGAACAGCTGTACTGGCTCTGTCTGTATTATTTCACCATAAGGCTGAACAGGTAATGAAATATTAATAGATAATATAGATAGTTGATAGTATTTGATGTATCTGTAATTTAAAATATGACCTTAGGTTACAAGTTTCCCAAATATTGAACCAAGAACTGGAGGAGACATGGCAATCCATTTCATATTAGCTCACATTTTGGTTATTGTATTGTAACATAAATCATTATTGTTTTCTTTTGCAGTATGTTGAAAATGTTGGGGCATGGAATCAAGCATGTGAAAACCTCAGTATTCCCACTGAAATCCTTATGTTAGAAACAGCTATACATCAGCATCAGAATCTTTATGAGTCAATGTGTCAAGCTTATACTGAGGTAAATATTATCCAGTAACAATTCATATGTTATACATATTATTATTTCAAGTTAAATATTAAATGGATATTTTTACATAATTTTATTTGCAAAATAATTTTATTATTTGTCAGTTAACGTTTATTTTTATAATAGACAAGGGAAGACAGATTTATATTCTTTTTTTATTTATTGTCCCTTAAATATTTTGATAAGTCCCATCATACACCATTGGGAGAAGGATGTTATCTATAGTAATTCCTGGCCATAATTTTATATCAAGATCTTGGTGGTGAATACCTTTCAAATCTAAATATTTAATTAAGATTTTTTATTTTTAATTAATTTTTATTCCTCGTAGAACAAATTACTACTTGAGTGTCAGTCAGTTTTCAGACCAGCAGTTTTTAGGTTAATATTAATATTATTCATATAGCATTTCTGCAATTTTAAATCAAGAACAGAAGAAAAACTTTATAGTGTAGCAACACAGGATAATTACTTAGTCAATCAATAAATTGGTCCCTTATAGTATTGTTTTAAAAATGAGTATTGGATGTAATTTTAAATTGCAATAAATGTTTGTGCCCTCTCAATATTTCAACTTGTCCTGTAATTGTCATGAAATAGGTTGAAATGAAATAAATAAAACCTTATTCTACATTAGAAGGCTAAATATTATTTCGTATATGTATTTAAATTTGTATTCTATAGTAGTAAAATGTTGTTAATAATGTTACTTCAGAATAAGGAACTCTGAATTGAAATTCTAAACATATTATGCTGTTTAAATAATCTTCATACTGAACACAGAATATTTTGATAACTAAGATGAATTCTCTGAATTTCCTTTTTTAATACAGTTATATAGTTATTCAGAGAATATTCTATTCAGAAGGCATTGTAATTTTGACAAAATTGGCATTTCTGTTATAATATTGGTGTGCATTTTGGTTGATTTCTCAATAATTACTAAATAGATTGCGTGAACATGTTAGGTCTACCTGCTTTTACTCAATGAAATCATCTGTTGGTTCACCTTTTGTTATGTATTAAAGACATTTTTCTGTCTACATTTTTCATTAATTTCCAGCATAATTAAAAATCTTGGTTGATATATTGAATATTCAGTTCAAACAAAGCAATGTATTATATACATGAGGTTGTTTCTGGTTATTCATGTGATGTTTTGAGGTTGGGTTTACATTAAGGTACTGTAGGTTATAAAACAGTCAGGAATTATCACATTGGAAAGTATTGATTCAGCCTTGTAAATGTTTGTATAACTATCACAAGTATTTCAAATTCAGAGGACAGCTTCAGCTTTAGTATTAAGAGTGCCCCTATGTATAGGTGTTGTTTGGTACAGTAAATGATAATAGAAACAAAGCACAGAAAGAAATCAAGTATAGGGGAGTTTTTGAGGAGGAAGGCAATTTGTATATGTTTTGCTGTATTGTTGTATATTGTGAATATATACCGCTCCAGGTTTACAATGCCTACCAGTCGCTGCTGAACGGTCTGGACCTTTTGGTACAGGTGTGCCTCAACTTGCCACCGCCTCCCAGCCGGCCGCCCTCTATTCACTATACGGCCAACGGAAACCACATTCACAATGGCGGCATTGTATGTGTTCAGTTGTTAAAACATTTTTCTTTATTCGGCCTGGTACAATTCTGAGCGGTGGGAAAGAAGTTCTGAATCCTGGTGAAGGAAGCATGTGCAAGGAAAATGTCTTGTTGGCTGAGGCTCTCTCTTTCTCTCTCTCTCTCTGTCTCTCTTTCTCTTTTTCTCTCTCCTCTCTTGCTCACAGTGTATCTGTCTCTTCCTATCTTTGCCTACTTATTCTTTCTTTGTTTTGTCACCCCCACCTTTTGTCTTCTAGTTCTTGTCTTATTCATCTTTGAGAAGTAATATTTTTCAAATAAGCTACAATACAGCCATATTTAAATTATTATACTTCTATATAGTAAACATCAGAAAATAATTAAAATGTAGGAGATAACACTAAAATTAATATTAATGGTTGAATTAAAAAGATTCTGTGTGTTTAGGAATGGATTTAGGAATAATTGTCATAATTTGAAATGTTAGCTTTCTATTTATGCTATACTTTTTTCTTTGAAATTAAAATAATTAATTAATAAAATAATAAATTAATTTATTTTAATTAAATTAAAAATGAGAAATATTTGTAACATTTTTTTTATATCTAGAATAAAATAATAATAAAAATGATTTTCTGGAATGATTAGTGTTTTAGGTAAAATTCAGTTCATTGTCCACCCAAGATAGATACAACTCAGTTTGTGGAAAAAATTGATGAACCCAGTTTTCCTGATATAACACAATTTGACTACAAAACCCTATTATTTTTGTTTATAAGAATCCTAATCTCTTCTTCTGAATTTCTTTTACATCTTTGACTCTCTGTGTTGCTCTAAGAACTGACTTGACTTCAAGCTTATTGTTGTTCTTGTAAGATGGTGTATTTTCAATGTTATAAGGGACAAATTAATAACGTGGTTGATTATGGATACCCTGAGTATGAATTATAACAGTTTTTCCTTCGGTGTCTTCCTCTGTTCTTCCTTGGCTTTCGGTGGTAAAAAATTCTAACTTTACTAAAAAAAGAAAAGAAAAATGAAAATAGGTTTCTCCTATTAAGCAGCTTCTGGCAGATGCAAATAAATGAATGTACATGACAAGGAAATGTTTACTAATGCCTGTGTAAATAACATATTTTTGGTGTTGGATGGTACAGGTTCATAGCACAAGCAAGAAACTACTCTATCAACTGGATCATTTAGTGCAAGTTTGCAACCAACCAAATATTGAGCATCCCACTAGGAAACATGTATGTATATTTATCTTCTTTTTTATTTGCAAAATTAGATGCAACTATAATTGCACTGCTCTAAGATACAAATAATTTCTTATACTCTTTCTTATTCTGTAAGATACGAATCATTTCTATTGTATCTTATGCAGCCAAGAAAAAACTCAAAAGTTGATTGATGATTGCACATTATTGTAATTTGTAGATTAAAAAATGCTCTCCATTTAATTTCTTTCATCACAGTATTTTAGGCAATAACTTCAAGACATTTAAGGTTAGGTTTAGTAATACCTAAAGGATATATATGTATAATATATATTCTTAAAGACAAATGTATTGCCTAATGCTGAAAGGCAGGAAAAAACTTTAATTGGTCAGGCCTTATGCATTTGCTCAAGGAAAACTTCAATTGTTTGCTCAAAATCTATAATTCTATCTCTTGATTATTGCTTTATGCTTTCTGCAATTTTCATTAAATTTTTTTTGAAGTATTTTTATTAATTTAATATCTTTCTTTATCTTTTCCTCTCTATTACCTATAAAGAAATAATGTACTGTACAATTACATTTCATGGTTGGTTTGGAAAATCGTTTATGTTATTTTAATAGGTTGCATGGTTATTTTTATCTACTTCTTTCTATTTGTTGTTGTTCTAATTTATTTTTCTTATATTTTCCTGTATAAGTGCTCTAGAAGAAAGCAGATAATCCGCTATGATGTAAGTTAAACTTTTGCCTAAATGTTATCTAAAACATAGTTGTGCCTAACTTTATTTGAGAAAGTGCATATTTTTTGATGTTATTTATATGTTTGCTTAGTGTCCTATATGAATTTAAATTGCACAACAAGCTTGCACAAATAGGCATGAGTAGAAAAATTAAACATTTAGTGTGAGGATTTAAAAAACATGGTGTAGGTTGAAGAACATAGGTTTTGGTAATATTTGGAGTTACATTTAATTTCCCAAGTGAGAAAAAGTTGTGGTGGAATATAAATTGTTCATTTATTAGAAGTTTAGATGGTTACACAGAAAGGCAATTTACATCATATTTTTTTTACAATTATGGTTTGGTAAATTTGCACAGTTAGGAAGAAGATGCAATTTCCTGTAATAAAGCTCAGAGCATAAAATGCACACGTTATTTTACACTTCAGTAATAAAATATATCTACAAAAATTGTTTACACCTTCAGACAGTAGCTGCTTGAATTATTGTTGGCTTTAGTGCCATTGAAATATTAATGATGTGTGCACTATATACAATTACACTGTAGTTCTGATTTGTAAAATAGAATACATTTTAGCACTATATTTTGAATCATAATTTACTTATGAGTCAAAGTATAAATGATTAATAAGTACATATAATGATATAATAGGTATAACACATCATTATTACAGTCTATGTACTCTGAATTTATGACAGGAAAGTTTAGAAACAGATAATTTAGGTCTACAAAATATTTTTGCTGTAAATTGATCTTGAGTAATTTTTTTAATTTTTCATTTTGGAGCATTTAATTTATTGTTGCAGAAAAATTCTTTTTATATTTCAATTTTGATAGCTCTGTCCTATCATTGAGATTTTATTTTATAGTACACAAGCAGAATGTCTCTTATTGTTCCTAGAAAATTTTTAATGGAACAGGATACTGATAAATATTTCTGTTTTTTAAATTCTCAGCAGCAAAAATCATAAATGGCCCCTGAAGTTTTAAATTTGAAAGAATTTTTTAAAAATACATTTTTATAATAATGTAACTGAATATCTTATTCTTACACCCCCTGTATTTGTATGTATTAACCGACATACATTGTTTAAAATACAATTTTAAAGGTAATGCATTCTATTATGTTATAAAATAGAATAGTGGTTGTTCAGTGTCAATTGTTAAATGTTTAGAGTTAGCTGTGAAATCACTTCATTTTAAGTTTGAACCATTTTAAATTTTTAAATTTATTTCAACATTTACTGATCAGTCAGAACTTTCAAACCATTCCATTTCAGTTCTTATTTCTGTTTCCTGTTCAAAATATCTTTTAGTTGATTTAAAGTTAATTTTGTATTCTTCTGTCAGGATGGGGCACAGTCGGACTCATCATCTTCTGGCGGGAGCCGGCAGGCCAGCAATCCGGCCGCCGACTATTCAGAAGGCGCCAGCCACGTTTTGGCCGTCATCCACCAAATACTAAACCACCATAGAAATCTCGAGCACAGGTGGCACACGAAAAAGATAAAGCTCCACCAGAGATTGGCTTTGCGCCTTTTCCAAGAGGACGTGAAACAAGTGAGTTCTATTTTTTTTTTACTATAATTATCTGTAAATTGATTTCTCTGTACGAATGAATGTTTGAATGTTTTCAAAAGTGTCCAATTTTGAGGTAAATTCTGTAGTACAAAGTTGACTTGAAACTTTTGAAAAACTTCCTAGAGTGCATACACTCATTTTTCTATTTAAAAGATTGAAAATCTGAAACCAACCATCAGTCAAGACAAAATGTGAGCAATTTAAAGTTTTGAGAGCATATTGTGAATTATTGAATATAATAAAATGTATTCAAAAATACTTTTATTACATTTTTTTGGTTATTATTACAGGAGCATACATGCTTTCCAACACTTTAGGTGAATTCTTATTAATTGATTTAAATGATTGAATAAATTAAACATTCTGTATGTGAACCTCGTGCCAGTTTTACAATTTACTCATCCATATCTTATTTGTTTTTGTTTAAGCATTAAACATTTATTATTAATAAAATACATGGTTACAAACAGTGTTATTAGTATTAAAATAATAATTAATATTTGCTGTGAATAGAAATTTTGTAAATTATTCCTGATAATATTTGAATTTCAAATTATTTAATTATTTTGAATAATTTTATATTTTACATCGGTATGATTAATAAACTATTAAACTATTAATTTAGTTATAATTAATTTATTCTTGTTAGTTTTGAAACTGTGACAAAAGTAGTAAAATTGTGCTGGTGACGCTTTTAAAGTTATGCCTCTCTTATCGTAGAGCCCTTGTCAGTGCCAAGTATGTGTGTGTGTGTTTGTGTTGTGTGCCTGGCTGCATATTGTAATAGCCACTCCAACCCTGGCGGTACAAGTGGTTTGGACAACCGATGCTTGAGCATGTGTGTCTCTGTGAAACATTTGCGACGGCGAAACCGTAGTTTATAACTGCCCTTTCAAGTGGGCTCAAAACTGGGTTCATGGCTAGAAAAGTCTAAATTGTGCATTCCTAACTGTTAAAAGGTTTTTCTATTTTCTCTGCTAATTTTATATTACATCTTGCCTTAACTGTAATCATCTTGATGACAAGAAAGTAAAAATATTATTGTGCATGAATAAATAAAGTGTATAATTTAAGAATTTATTTTAAAAATGTTATTTCTAATACTTAATTAAAAATTTAATTAATTGATTTAAGCCATTGATTTGTATGTTCAGTATTTTTCATACTGCTGACATTATTCCCCTGATCATCTTAAGATTCAAAAAATGTTCAATTGTAATACTAAATTCTCTGAAATTTATGGTAATAAATAATATTATCCAATATGAATTTAATAAAAATTAAAGTTGGGAGTATTCTAAAATCTTGCCATAAATTGTAACTAAATTTATATTTTTAATGATTAATCATTTTACTTTTACATCAAATTTTTACAGTTTGATTTTTCATTTTTACAATTAAATACTATGTTGTCACACTGGGGATGTAATATAATGTTACAGCTTTACTTTGTATTTTTGCTTATTTATTTTAGTTTTCTTAATTGAATATAAATCAGAATTTTACTTTTTTCTCCAGGTTTTGGATTGGCTGGCCAATCATGGAGAAGTCTTCCTTAGGAAAAACACAGGGGTCGGGAGAACGCTGCAGAAGGCCAGAGTCTACCAGAAGAGCCATGAACATTTCGAAAACGTCGCACAGGTTAGTGCAGATTTATTAATACATTTTATTTTTATAATAAGAAACTCAATTTTCAGTTACATTTCGGTGGCATTTCTTTACATTTGTTAAAAACTAACTGCTGCAGGTTTCTTACAACTGTTTTTCTGTTATTCAGCTGCTTCTTTTATATCATTTAATAATTACATGAATCATATTAATTTGTTCACTACTCAAAATTGGTAGACCTTATCATAATATTGTGTTATTAAATTCTATTATTTTTAGAGGCTATATAAAAAGGTAGAATATATGGGTGGGGGGATTGAGAGTATTCTCTGGTTTCATAAAATTCATGTAGCTAATTATGGAAAGGTCAGTGATTTATCATTAATTGAAAGGGTTCTTCATTCTTTTTTCATTATATTGCACTGAATATTCATTGAACTTGTTCTCAGTGTCCTCATAAATTACACTCAGCACTTTTATTTTAGTGGAAAAGAGCTTGTCTTCTGCATTACCTTTAATGCCTTCTGTTTATGTTGTTGGTCATATAAGTTTAATGTAGCCTTTCTTTTGGAATACCTGAATGTTCAGATAAAAAGAGGATTAATTGGAAAACATAAAAGCACTGTCAGGGATAGTTATTAGCCCTGTTTATATTTGGTCCACTTTATGGTTGACATCTTTGGCTAAGCAGCCCAATAATTGTGCTCAGTATATGGAATAATAGGTGTACAATTATCCAAAGATAAAAGCTGAAGAAAGTAGAACAGGGCCAGTTGAATATCGGGTTCACATGTAGTTTAGTCTGACAGAGAAAAATCAATTCCAGACACACATTTAATTTTTTTCTTTTTATTTCAAAGTGCCAATCAGTTGAACTCTAGAATTACTCTGAGTAAAGTTATGGATGCTTTCATATTTATATTCAGTTGATGGATTTCCCACTTTTTATGTTTGTTAAGCTTTCATGGTATCATTCTAGAAGCTGAATTTTTTCCTTTATTAAATAATGCACTGATAATAAGACTTAGTAGACTACATGAATAGTACTTAATCAGCAAATGGTTCCTCAATTAGTAGTCAATATATTACATGGATATGACTTTCATCCGATAATGTATATCCAATAAACAAATTGGAAATTAGTCATTATAATAATGAATCCAAATCCTCATAGTTATAATCTGATTTTTAGCGGTGTATCCTCCTGGGAAAGTAATTCTTCTGTCCAAATCTCTATTGAAAGTATGTTGGTTTTCAATTTATAAAATTCAACTTTTATATTTCATGCACTATGATTTTCTTTATATGTAATTTGCAATAATTTCTGACTATATTCCATCGGATATATCCTAATGATATTACTTTAATTTCTTTGTAGATCCAGAGTTGTTAGGTGTTTTTTTTTTTATAATAATATATTGGATATTGATACTACTCAATAATGTTCACTTTAAACATTTTAAAAATCAAGGCTTCTGCAGTCGGAATGGAATTTCTAACTGTTGTATTATTAGTTCAGAATTTGTATATTTTTACTTTCCAAGCCGTTATTTCTGGGAGATTGTTAAACCGTAGGTTTGGGGGAAAGGGGCGGGCATTTCACGCCGGTGGCATTTCGATTGTCGGCGATATTTTTCGAAAGTTTTGCGCAAGTTTTGTTTCACGGCATTCTCTGGACGGTAATTGAAAAAACAATCTTCGGCATAACCTCCTCAGGATTTGGGACTTCGGTGAAACTCAACTACTTCGATGGCCCTTTCTTTTGAATCGTATTCGATAAAAGTGTCACCGCCTGGTCATTACTCTTGTCGGGAGAATCAAGTCACAAGATAAAATATAGCCATAACTTTAAGTTGATTGTGCAATAAAAAATTCTTCGTTTTTGCCCCGTTATAAGGTCCATTCTGTATATTTCTTCCGCACTCGTTCGATCGGAATTTTAAGAGGAAGTTTGAAAATAATTATTCTGAAAATCTGGTTGTTGTTTGTCCTTTCAACGAAAGCACCGAGAGCGTGAGCCGAAGAACGTTTGTTGACCAATAGCGTATTCTTTGTCACGTTTCGTTTATCATTTGATCAGCGGGAGATAAAGTGGAGGAAGGCGGCCTCCACGGTGATGTGATGATGCGCGCCGGCTCGGATGGAATCCATTGAGAGAGTGGGAGGGCTAATAACGCCCGGTTGAATATGGTTCGGCGTTGAAGTTAATTTAAACTGACGGGAGATTGTAGATTGAATTGGATGAAGAATTTCCCGGCGGTGCATGCGGGAGGGTCACAAAGGTCCATTTTCAGAGCCACAGTCTTGCTCGTTCCTTAGATCAAAATTAAAATACTCTTACGGGCGGATATGGAATAAGTATTACTTATCTGTGCGTTTCATTCCAAACCTCATATATTTAATGCTTGAGTTTGACCCCGTTTCTTAAACTTGGGCCACTTTCAATAGACACTGAATTTCATTTTTCCAATATTATTTTTGATTAATATTTAATATTTTCTCGATGAAACCCCAGGTTTATTTTTTTTTATTTACTGTTTTCTACTTTAGTAGTCTTAAGCTTTTTCCGATAGTCTAAAGCATCGAAGCGTCATCAGGGAAATATGGTTTTGTTATCTGTAGTCCGTCACATTCGTCTTGTTAGAATAATTTTTAAATATTTTGGTACGTTCCGAAGTTATGTGAGCTACACGTAATTAATACGAATTTACAATCTGATGACAATATATTTCGCTAGGGCTTGAACCCCTAGTGCGATCGCTTTCCTTTTTCGGTTATAAAAAAAATTCATTATCCAGCGTTTATCTTAACGATATTCGCTTAATACACTTGGGAAAGTCGACTGCTGAATTCTTTACCTACTCGACATCTCCCGTGGGACCTAACCCAGTATTCTAGGAGCCCTAACGAGACTACTAGGCGGGTTTTCAACCAGAATTTTGAGACAGATTCAGGCGCCACTTCATATTTTTTTACGTGGCCGCCTGAAAGTTAAAAATAGGTTCGGGGGTTAGAAATTTATCAGATTATGTTTATGTGGTTTCGGTTTCCGGGGTCGGACTGACCATGCTGTAGTGTACTGAACACGTTTCTGTACATATTTTGTTAAAAAATTTATACAATAATTTTAACGATTTATACAATAATCTATAAAGTAAAACCCTCAGCTAGTGGTAGATCAGTAAGATAGATAACTATAGGAGTATTGTTTATGCCTGCGTGGTATTAATGTAATTTTTTCCGTTCTTTTCCTATAAGCAACAACTATAATACCTGGATAATCGCCACCACAATTTTAATATTCCCGCCAGGTGCATGAATTTGTTTGTAAACGGAAGCAAGGTTCATCCCATGCTCTAGGTGTTCATTATGTCTCTCTTCTTGACGGTCATGGTACCTATTATTCTACGGTTTTTCATTTCATCATCTTGCGTAATAGTATTCGATGAAGTACCAATTAGGATTATAACATTTTGGTTATCAAATCCTTGACACTCTGGTTTCAATTTCTAAAACGAAACTAACCGCTTACTCTTGACTATATAGATATAATACTTAGGAGTCGTTTGTTTTATGACATACTTATATTTTTGAATACCTATTACTGTTCTAGCCGTCTCCACTCGTATATTCGGCGTCTCGACATCTTCAGTAGCATCCCGTCAGTTGATAGTTTAGGTTTCCAGTCTTGACGCATTTTTTTATACTATATTATTTTTCTTTCGCCTTCATCTACGGCCCAATTTCTTTTGCGAACCTCAACATTGTTTCGATTACATTTTGTAACATCGCTTAAGCGTTATAACATGGTTGTGAAATATCCACGGAGCGGGATTTTGTTGAGGAGTTGGTGGGGATATCGGGGGTCGGGCTTGATGCGCTCCTCCCGCTCTCCACTTCAGTTCGCTTTCGAGCGTCCCACAGTCACCATCGTACTATACAGCTGTGTACCGTTCTATTATACCTGTGCGTTCCTGTTGTTGTTGTTTGTTGTTCTTGTGGTTTTTGAAAGAAAAAAAAGAGAGAAACCGGAGCCGTTTATCTCTGTTGTTTCAACGGACCTTGTGTGTTCATTATACGATGGCTTTGTACGTAATTGATGTGACGATGGTGCAGTTCTGACTTCGATTGTTAACCGGTAAATGGTTTTAGGCTGATGTGGTTTAAATATATTTTGGTTTAGAGTGAGTGAACCACTACGAAGTTCTGTCAGATTGCAATATCCGATACTTTGGTCCAGGGTACTTTTAATAAAGAAAATTGTTTTTAATACAAAATTTTTAGTAATGTGCATGACTTATTTATACGCGATTTAACGTACAATGCACATCAGACAGCATTTTAATATAATGTATTGAACAGAAAAGAAATAAAGTATAAACTAGCGTATTTGTAATGTAAACATGAACTTTGCTGTTGTAAGGGAAGTTACGTCTACCCGCTTAATTTTATATAGGAAGTAGTGATTTCAAATCCTCTTCTATTAATAACATAGTTGGAGTTTACCAAATGTATAATTGATGTCTCCCTGGGATCTGTTTACAGTATAGGTAATACTGACCCTGGTTACGATTACAGGAGGACATAAATATGAGACTTGGTCTTTTCTTTTGTCAGAATCACTATTCATACATACTGAAATCGGTGTATACAGTATGTAAAATAACATGCAGCACTTATAGAGCTAATTATAAATCCAACTCAATTTTTCCTAACAACGGTATCAACAAAATATGAAGTTTTTAATGTTTATTTATAAAGCAGAATATGTTGAGAAAGCCAGTACTTCTTTATCGGGCAAAATTTAAAGTAACCGAACACTACTTTTTAAACTTTGCAAATATCATTTAAAAGCGATGTTTAAACAATTGACGGGACTATTGTGGATCCACCGTGTTTAATTTTGGATTACAGAAACTCTAAATTCGTTAGTGAAATCTAGGATGATAGTTTTAACTCAGTCTCAGAGATGAGTTGGTGTTTCTGATTCAAGTTTAGTCTGAATATGAGACTAGTCTACCTGTAGTGGGCATTTTGTATAGAAAATTGCGTTCCGACACTACGCAGACGAGCACACTCCTTAAGGCACGTACAACGGGATAATAATTCTCTTTTAGCTTTGACTTACTTCTTTCTTTTTCCAACGCAGATCATGCATTCATATCGCGTGTAAACTGATTGTTAAAAATGTATTCCCATGGCCACTGAATCCCAACACACGGATTCGTACAGCGATTGTATTGTTTGCACGTTTTAACTGAATTACAATTGGCGTTATGCGCCTCTTCCAGTTTACATTTAATATCTTGCAACGCAATGTCTTCAATCTGTTGTGGTTTAGTAGGCGAAACTGGTTTGTCCTTGTAATATGGAACGATTTCGGTTTAGGCTTACTCGGGGGGATTTAGATTGCCGATGGAGCATCCTGTACTTTCTGTAAACATCGTAGGCGTTGCCGTAAATCGATTAAGTAGGGAAAATAATAAAGTGGAGAAACGTAGGAAGTGTAATATAGGAAGTGTGGCCTGAAGATATGGCGTTGGAGGATTGAAGCAATAGTAGGAATAATTTCGTGCGCTCTCTTTAGCAGCCCGTTTTGATCATTTTTGGTAATTTTTTTTTATTTGGGCGTAAAATAATGTTGTCCTACTCCATCTCCATCATGCTTAGTTGATCTCGAGTGTATTATAGGGTATCTGTCATTTATTAATGCATAAGAGGCATAGTTTGACTTGTGATTTCCCAAAGAATGAATTTTCTGTAAGTTGCGACCAAGCGGTGAAATTCTCGACTCCCTTCTACTTTAATTCGAAAATCGGTAAGATTTCCGTCCAAAATCCCCGCGATTGTCTTTAGCTAATGCGTAGAAGTGCTACTTACCAGTTTTTTTTCATGGCTGTAGCAACGCTGTCAGCTACACGAAGGCCGGTGGAGGATTGCGAAAGGGCTCTCACCTTGGTCGTACTGACCTATTAGTCGTCGGTTTTTATCTAGGTAGGTCGAGTACGGACTGTAACAGGTGCTGCCAACACGTCGAGAATCGATTGAATTGCGGGATCGATTATTAATATGGATCGATGGACTCCGCGATAGACTTTCTGTACAAGGAGACGACATTCAACATTCGGAATCTAGATAAAAATCAATCCAGTCAAAATCAGTAAAGATCTACGTATGTTTCAAATAAATACTTTAATTATTCATCGTAAAAGATTAATAACATAAATCCCAGTTTTTCGAAAAATTTGAACTATATTTCATATTCCGATTCTGAATACCTAATTTCCTGAGTTGTTCAAACAATGTTCGATAATTTGGTCTGTATTGTTATTCCCGGTTAATAGACCGAACTCCGGCCGAGTTGCGTGTTAAATCACATTAGCCTTTCTCACAGGTGCCTTTCAGCAGTTCACATCGACCGGGGTGAACTCGAGCCTGCATTTAATGTATTCCGGGACCTCTCACTTTTTCTTCCCTTCTTCCCACCAGCCCGTGTATCGGCTTCGCAACGGGGATTATTCGAGAAATGTGGAATGCGCGTATTGAAGCTTTGAATCGGAATAAAGGGAATCGTATAACGAGGTCCTTACCCCACCTGGGAAATGTTGCCGGAGCAGGCCTCCTTCGGTTCTATACAAATGAAGGTTATGCAGTTTTCTTTTACGCTTTGATTCTTGTTTAATAAATTCGGTTTCACGGAATATATGAATGTACTTCATTTACTTCAATGAATTTTAAAGTAAGAACACAATTTGCAGTATTTTTTTATATTTAATCTACTAGCATTTACAAGCTTCCCTTAATCAGGTACAGATTACTGGTTTTACTGTTTGGGTGTCCCTGTTAACGAATTTTCCTTTAATTAGAAGTCATAATATCTTTTTTACATTCATTAAGATTATTCGCTCTTACGATCTCCTGTCGCCATACCCTAATGTCCTATGCTAGTTTGGGCACCTCGCCGTCGTCAGTAGCAATTCGATATTAGGTTAGTCAGACACTTGTGTTTCTGCAACATGCTTCAGTGATGTTATCCCAAAACCGAATACTATTGTTTCTCCTGTATTCGAAATGTCCCTTCGATATTAGCTTAAATCGATGGGGACAGTTATGTACGTACGGTGTTAATTTGTGTTGATGGGGGCCTTGAAGGCCAACGTTTGTGTTGTAATTCTGTAAGACGAAGATCTCTCTGTATTCACTCGTAGGGTCAGTTGGTCACGCACGGTCCGAGAGTGAATTTCTTTTACGAGCTCGGGGACATTCTTTCGCGCTCGTATTTTTAATGCGGCTTTTGAACTCCACCACAGCCGAGAACAACTTGGAATCTGAGTTTGTAAAAATCCCAGAGAACTGAGAACAATTTGGACTTAAACAAATTCGAAACTTCTCGAAAATCGATTTTCTTCTTGTTGTACTAATAATGGGGTAGTTGAAATGTAGTATTTTTCTGATGGAATAACTAATTTCAAACACAACTTATTCTTTACACGATCATATTACTGCTACCTTGGAGGTATGTTGGGGGTAAATACTGTGTACTGTGGCACAAATCAACGTTCACTAATTATCATAAGAGGTATTCATTTTGATGAATAGAATTCAAACAAATTACGTGGTTTCGCCCAGTTCTCCAATCGCTCGAGCGCTCCCCGTACTTTACATTTAACAAGATTTGCGCCCGGCGCGAATCCGCCTCGAAACCGGTCTGACCAAAAACAGTTTTCTTGTTGGGTTTCAAAGCGATAAACATATTCTTAAATTACAGTCGTTTGTTTTTATTTGAGTGGAACGAGTCTCTCGGGTTTCTCGGCCGGCTTTCCTGTCTACTTTTTGACTCGGGGCAAAATTCCCCCCTACCGTGCAGCGAATCTATTTTCAATTTTATTTGAAAATTTCAAATAAATAAAATCGCGTGTATTGGACTAGAACTAGACAGATAAAATTAGACGCCGAACGCTTGGTGTTATTAAAATTAAGGAATTTAGGATTAAATATTATGAAATAGTATTATTATACTATTATATTGTATAGAATTTAAAAGTCCTGTAAAATTATGGTTTACCGTTAAACTTTATCTTGCGTGCCGGTAATAGATTTTTCAATATACGTACCGCCAAAGCAATTGCGTGTACTCGCTGCACTCAAGATCAGGTTTAACCGATGGAACTGAATGCACTTGGTATGCTGCAGCTCGTAAAATATATATGGGGGAACATAATCCGTAGAGTAGGGATGATACTTCGTTCGGCCGTGTAGATTTCAATTTAGATCTGAATTGATGTCGATTCCTGGGAGTTCGAAATTCAGACCGACCGAATGCCGGTTTAAAGGTCAGCTCTATGTAGGAATTGTATCTAACTTAGCCCGCGTGGAATGACTCGGTAAATATGAGTGAACGTCCTCGGGTTAAATTTTATTTTTTGTTCGCCCACCCTGCTGAAAATCCGCTGTGGTTTAGGCTTAATTCGAATACTGGCGGCAGTTAAAACTCTGATTGTTCAAATCGATCGTGCGGAAATGGTCTATTAGGTCTGGATTGGTCAGTGGCGAGTAATTGTGTGTCGGTTTAATCTGCATTCGGAACGCGGTCGTGTTCTTGGCGAACGGAGTTTCAAATTCGCGCTTTCCCTCCGAGCTTGTCTGGTCTGACAATCAACTGATCTTTTTTCGGTCAACCACAGGCTTGAAATCATTACTCATTTTCGGAATATAACGGGAAATGGTTAACTTCAGTAGGCAAGAAAATTAAACTTGCAACGTTATATTAATTTCCAAACGAAAGAACACCTTTTATAACATACCTTAAATTTCAATAATTCATTAATTTTCCATTTTAAATTAGATCCCCAGGTTAGTTTAGGGTGTTAACAGTTCAGTGGTTAAATAGAAGTTTAGTACTCAAACTCAGAAACTCCTGTAGGTTTTCATTCTAATTTCGCGTTGAATTCAACTCTTTAAAGTGCTGTTTGGAGAGCATAACAGATAGAAATCTCATTGCGACCTTAAATATAAGTCACGAGAAAAATGAACTGTTCTTTCCTCTTTTTATACAAATTGAATAAACCCAGGGTACTAATTAAAACTAAAAAGTTATACTTTCGTATTGACCAAACCTTGAAGGTTTTTTGTTTAGAATTCATCGTACTGCGCGCAATTTTGTTTATGCCCGCGGAAAAACCTCCTTTCTAATATAAAAGATCCGCCTTTCTTTACTCGCCGCGTAAACTTAATTTAATTATTCCGTTTTAGTCGGAAAATATTCGTTCCTCTTTTTTCTCGACCTATATATTTTCTTTGTTTAATTAATTAATTAATTTTTTTTACTGCTAAGTGTTTTATTCCATACTTATTTGTCCACTTTTTTCCCGTTATCTTTTTTTTACCGGCCCTAATCTCCCGCGACTTTCACCCTTCTTTCTTTTTTTAATTATCAAAGCCGCTTAGCGTTTAATGGTTTCTCCGTTTTTGTTTTTCGACGCCCCACCGACAACATAGAAAATTAAACGAGGAGACAGGAGAGAAAATATGATAAAGGCCTGTGCTTGAACCTTGTGGGTTTCGTCGTGCTTCAGTTCGGTATGCGGAGCCTGGCTTTGCTTTGGCTTATCGCCTCCACCTCCTCCTACTCCGTCTTCTCCGGAGGCTTGTGTTACTCCGCTTATTAGTATTCAATTTCTGTCGCGTGTCCAGTTTCATTTTTTTTCTTCTGTTTTGTAAACGACTCCTGCTGCGCCGCATACATTCTGCCACGAGTATGAACTAATACTCGGTCGGTTTCACTTTTATATCGAGAATTGCCCATTTAATGAATAATAAAAGGGTTTTTTATTACACGGGAAGTTGTACGTTACATTACCATTTCTATAAAGGCATAGAAATAAAAAATACCGCAAGTCCACAGGGCAAACATTCAAGGATTAAAATTATTATGACTGATAAAGTTAATGTTTGAAGGGAACAATTAAATCTAAAATGATGCAATTTTGGAATGTAAGTTAATCATAGTGAAATATTTCTACCAGGAAATCATTATCACCAGAAATTTTAATGATATATAATTATTTATATTATGTTTACTCAATGCATCTACTTTCCAAGTATTCCATTTTTGTAATGATTAAGCGTTAACTCTGGCTTTTGATTTTGCAAAATTACTGCTTTAAAATGCCGACTTGTACAGAGCTTTGTGATGGCTTGTGACAACCGAAACGGTGGTCAAAGGCAAATTGAATTGTTCCAGCCTCGACACTTGTACACCACTGCAGTTACTGCGCGTGAATGAATTTTGAAAGATGAAATTCCAGTTTTTCGTAATCCGGCTAAAATCTTCGTTTTTTCAGCAATGAGAACGTTGTTTTTTTGTCATATTATCTATGCGTTCCGATATTAATTCTGTTTCTCGTTTTTTTTCTCATGTTGGCCGAAAGATTCGATTTATTACTTTTTAAAGATGATACCGTGCTCTGAGCAAAATAGTTGAGACCGGAATGCATGGGCTAAATGAGGCCTGTCGTTAGTCGGCGAAGAGGATAAAGTAATTTTATGTTCTTTAAAAATTAGATGAAATATTCGCGGTACGATACATCGAAGAAGGGAAAGCTCCGAATCGCCCGAATGGAGGGTTTTTTCCATTGATGGAACTGGCATCATTCAACAACAAAATTCTCCAGTCACATTACTCTGGCATGAAACTGCCGGCTAAACTGTTCGGTCGTGGTTTAAATTACTTCCACGTCCCTGTTGCTCAATAACAGTTTGTTTGTTATTGACATGACACAACACCCCCCTCCCTTCGGAGAATGCACTATTAACTGCTTCCTTCTATTAAAAATATTGCTAGCCATTGACGCTGGCTAATGAAAGGAAGCGTGCCGGCACTATCACTATTAGGGAGCAAACGGACGGTTGTATCTATTAGTACTTTAAAAAATAAATGTTGCGCCATCCCGACGTTTTTCGTGCAACCGATGTTCATTTATTTATTGGTTCGATATCTCGAGAAAATCCTCTCAATACTCGAAATACTCGCGGAGATTCGTAAATTCCGTCAATCATCAGCTTCCTCGTGGCTCTATCTTCTTACCCAACAGTAAGACCGATCGACATCTGACTATTCGAACGTTGACATGACATGGCCTTAAAACCGCCTGACATCAAATAATAATATAAGCAATCTTTATTAAAGGAGATAATTTATAACTAGTCTGTCATATAAAGAAAGTCCATTGCAATCATGTATTTTAAACATTGCCTATTTTGAGCAGCCTGCTAAAGGCATCGGCCTCGTGACCTCCTTCAATTGTATCTGAGCTACCTAAATACCGTGTGTATATATATATATATATATATATATATATATATATATATATATATATATACTATATACATACGCATATATACACACAATACTAAAAATTACTGTATCAATAGTAAATTCAGAAAAATATCAGGATGTACGGTTTTAGGTATTCCAAACCATAGGTAATCTGAAGTACTCAAATTTTACGACTATAATAAAATGTTTATGGTTAAAGGAAATTTTGTATTCTTTGGTGGTTCTGAGCCTTCTCTTTTTTTAAATTACGCACTGTTATTTGTAATAATTACCGCCGATGTGCGATTCTCAACTGGCCTGTTGCCTACTCTTCATCTTTCAGTGGGTTACAATATGAGTGAGATTATTTTTGTTAGAATGAAGTCTCGCGTGCAGGAAGCATTGTTAACGGCGCTGTGCCGGTTGCTCGTTGGTAGTTACATCCTTATTTCTTTAAATTTGAATATACAGTCCACAAGACTGGGGTAGGTCACGCAGGTCTTTCTGTATAATATACCCATAATTTACATAAAAAATTCGCAAAATCGGTTCGGATAAAAATCCACGAACGCCGTGTAACCTCTGTTTAAACAAATTAGATACCATCAAAATATAAAAATAAAAATATTAAGAGCTATTTGAATTTTTCTGTACGTCGGAATTTTTATGTCGTCTCGTAGAAAGATGGAAATGAATTCAGTTTTGGCCGGCGAATTATCCCTTTAATCTTTCCCTTTGGTTTAACCGGCCAATTATTTCAACGACAACGATTTTTCCCCTTTTCCAGGAATGATGAAAAAAAGCCCTTCATGTTTTTGTCCGCGGAGTAAAACACACGAGAGGGGTAAATCGAGAGCCGGTTTTTTTAAATTTTTCTTTCTTTTTTTTTAATAATAACTCTCACTCAGAAACGCGTGGGAGACCTCGAACTTCATAAAGGGCCGAATATTGCGTCGGAGTTGAGCTTTGTGTGCCGCCGGCCGAAATTAAAACGGCCGGAGCAACTATGAAAAGTTCAAGAAATATGTACGGCGCTAAAACAGATATTTAGGAACTTTCGATTTGGGTTTCTTGCACTATAAATTGAGTAGTAATGATATGGTCGGATACGTATCCTGATTTAGATAGATCTTAATTGTAGCTAAAACTTTTATTCTATATATTTAACTTATTTCTGGTTATTGGTTTCCTACTTTTTGCGCTAAACAAGAGAAGACCATCCCTAATATGTTTGTCAAGACAGAGTTTGAAGCGAGTCGAAATAGATTCTAACATAGATAGGGGTTTTTTTAGTTAAAATTCGATTGAACCGAATAGCGATTTGTATTGTATGCGAATGGCGACGTAATTAACAATGAAATAGGCCTAATTTTTCTAATCAACGTCCTTTATGAACGTCCTCAACTTGCAAATAATTTGCGCACATCTGCGTTTCTAATCAAATTTACAGCGGTTAATCTCGGTCCTAGTGTATTGTCACTAATATGCGTGATTATTACCGGTATTATGCTTGAACAAGTGTATCTACCGTTAGTCCCGATTACTCCGGGTACACACACACACACACACACACACACACACACACACACACGCACACAGAGGGCGAGTATTGATAGAGTATGGGTGGGGACCGATTCCCCCCTGGACATTAAACCGGCCGTGTGTTGACCCCTAGGAAATTGACTTACTGGATATGGACGCGTTAATAATGTTCCTATATTGGACTCCGACCGTTCCGATTTATGACGGTACGATCGTAAATTCCCCACGTTCCTATCCTCTTTTGAACGACCGTTGTTATTGATCTGTAAACTGAAATCAACGCTGGTTCGCGTTTTCATCGCGTTTGCGCCATTTAGGCTTTGAGGGCTTTGGGGCAGTTTTTTACTGTAGAAAGCTCTGGAAATAGAACTAGACGTATCTCAACTTAATTAAACGAAACTAGTGATATAGCTAGTAGCAAATACACGACACCGCATTTCGATCTATTCGATATATTTTCAATTTTGAAATTAATTGGGAATGCTATAGCTCTTTTGCTAGACCCGTAACGGCTTCTTGACGTCACCTGTAGGTTTGCTTTGTCGGTAGGTCACTTAGTCCGCTCTGTCAAAGCAAGGTAGTTGTTCATTCTTATGCAAATGAGGAGCGATAATTAATGTAAATATAAGCTCCGCTCTTTGAGGAAGCAACGTTTGAAATGAGCAGTTTACTTCCGCGCTTGTTAGTGCAATAACCGTGAACTGATTTTCTTACAGGCAATTCTGGTCCGTACCTCAGTTTAAGATTAGGTTAATGGGGCGTAAATGGCGAAAAGAGGTCGGGCCCGTGTTTGTCATCCGGCGAACACAAACCCCGCCGCTGTAAATTGTATTAACTTTATTGTTCTTTCGGAGAGCGAGGGTGGCCGGATAGCCAGAGGAACAAATACGGATTTATCGGGACAATGGGTCCGAAAGGGGCGGACCGTGTTGGAGGTTTGCCATTTATATGTTAAACAGATTTGGATGGGGGATGGGGTTGCGAGAGGCCTTATTAGAACCCCCTGTCCGTGGACCTAGGACAAACATACGCTGTATGCCTCGTTATAGCGTCCTAACCTAACGACGGTTAAGATAATAAAGATGGAATAACGGCGCCCGGTCATACTCGCCTCCCTTTTAACTGGCGGTAATGCCAATTTTCATGAATGTGCACTGTGCGTGGGACTATAGCAAGCTAATTTTGACCGGGATAATCATAAAATTCAATGCCCCACCCTGCATATTATTTGGACACAACATCGATATAGCATTTTAATGGCCCACGAAATTATTTTTAGACCTTATAATGTCTTTAATAAGTTTTAAATTTAGGTTTTCATTACATGTAACCGCTGGCTAAGGATACTGTATATCGAATGTTTAAGATAAATTTATTTTGCACGTCGGCATTATGGCCCCGACGTAGCGTCCTGGGAGCACTTGAGCGTTCGCGAAAACACTTTATCGGCGGTTGAAAATCGGAAAAATGAATTGGCATCGATTATAAATTGCGGCCGGGCTCTGAAATATTCTTCACGCGTGCGGAACGATTATAGGCGTATCGTTCTAAAAAAAAAAAATCAAGTGCATGCGACTCTCGGCTGCAAGTAATATTTCACTGTCAGACGAAAGCCGGATAAATTGTCTCATTCCCCATTCCCAAGCACTTATAATATGCCTTGGGCGGTTGATAATGTCGTCGAAACGTTTATTTCATGAACGCGTAGAAATGTATTAGCCTCACGCAACTGCGTCTACCGATCACGAAGTCTCTGCTTACATAGAGAATTTTAAATCCGGTAAAATACGCTGAAAATCTGATACATTTCAGCGATGAGTTAGCCAACTCTCAGTAATGCCTACGTAAAGAGTATTTCAGGTTAAAAAAAATTGCTCATTTGTTCTACCCGACTGCTATGAAAAATATTATGATCAAAACCCCGATGGGGGAATTTGTCGTTCGAAGCCTCAGAAATCGGCTTAGCTGTACTGCAAAACCCTATTGGCTCTCGTTTGGGAGGAACAGTCCAACTGTTTTGGAGTATATTGCCTCTCTTCTGGCTTCCACGTAATTACTGTACCAGGTCTTGTGAAATACAATTTTCGAACTGAAACATCGTGCGTGCGTCTTGAACCGTGCGGTGAAAATCCTGCATAAAGGGAATTCTGACAATTGAGTTGGGTTCATAATTTTGTAAACCATTACTTTCTTGATACTTTGTTAAGTCCAATTGGAAATGTATAACCCTCATGCTTTATGTATTTTGCTAGTCTACGGGGAACTGATATTGCCGTAATAACCCGCTGTTCTTGCGACAGAAACGGCGCTTTAATTCGCCGCGGAATCAGCGAAAAGCCCTTAAAATTTGCCGAAAGCCAACTTTCCGTTTCTGTGGGCGGGGTGGCGGCACGATAAATATTCAGGAAGTTGTTAACGCGATTATCTGAAAGGACAAGTTATTAGCCCCCAACAACGGGAGAAGAGGGGACTTGGAAAGTGAGTGGGGGTATCGAAAGGGGTCGCTCACCTGTGCGAAGTCTCCGTTGAAGTCCCCCTCCGATTTACAGCCTAAAAAAACATTTTATATCGTTTTTTCTATCCTTTTTTTGTAATCATGAATAACGAGAGCCCGTGTTTAGGCTTTTGTAAAGCCTAAAGGGATGAAAAACAGAAATCTGGTGTGGCCCTCTCTCGGTTGAAACGACTTTATTAATAGCCCCCCGTATATTTTACGTCATGCGATGAAACGGCAAGGGAGAAAAAGGGTTAAAAAGTTTTTACGATCTCGTAAATTGAGATGAAATAAAAATCTGATTTCGATTTCTCGATTAATGCGTGATAAGATCATAGTCCTCTACGTAGCCTGTCTAAGAACCTGTAATATTACTGGTAGTTTAGTCCAAAACTTTACGATACGTTTGAAGTTTGTTTAAAGTTTATCCTGGAATTTGATTCGAATTTTTCATTAGTTGCAAACTTTTTTAAAAAATGTTCCAGAGAATTCAATAAATTTAAACTTTTTGGAGTCATCCAAATAATCTCTAATATTAAGAAAAAAACAGTTACATCGTTCGCGACGTCGTTTTCGTATTGACCGTATGAGGTTCTCTGAGACGTAGTATTAAGTAAAAATATAACTGATACCATTTATATATACAAAAACCAATTCTGCTAAAAGCACGGGCCACTCTCCTTGAAAGGGGGAAAGATTGAAAGGAAAGAGCCGAAATATTTAATATAAGTATGACCTTTTTATTAGGATTCTCTTCATAATTTTCTTATTGTAAGAGATTAAAAAAGTTGAAATTTTAAAAATGCAGTGTTGTAATGTTGTAGAAATTCGGAGGATAATATTCACTTTCTTCTTATGCGTAAAATAAGTATCAATTTGATATGAGATATTGCGTTATGCGCGTAGCCGAAGTACTTGGTTTCGTTAATTCTTTTTAATGTCAACTAATCGATGGAGTTAATTGTTTGAATAATTTTATTTCGTACAAGAATTGGATATAAATGAAATATTCGTAGAGCTTTAATTACATATAAGAGCGGGCGTGTGGGATACTCGATACTCAAAGGAGTATCCCGTTTCTTTGCCACAAGGCCGGCACTTAGTCGGTGAGTAGGCGTTGTCCGAGAATTGCGTAATGGATTTTATTTTATTTTATCGGCTCTTATTTTTTTATTTTCCGCCGACGCTCGGGTGTCGTTTCCTTCCTGTTTTCGGGCGATTAAAATTCTGCCGAGTTAATGGCCGGTATAATTAAGTGGCCCTAATGATTCCGAGCGGCCCCCGGGGGAGATTCGGATCCGACCCGCGCGGAAGGAGTTCACCAGAAAGAGGGTCGCCCATCTCCCAGATAAGAGACGGTGAATATTCATTAGATAAACCCGAATTAACTTGAGAGCGTTCGAATCCTCCGACGGGCTGATAAAGGTCCGTATCGACACAGTGTAGGTTTGAAATAGTTGGATAGTATTGGATTAAAATACACTTCAGTGTTAATATTAGTATTGCGATTATTACTAGGCGATTTGGAAGACGTGAGGAATTAATCCTTAGTAAACTTAGATGTATGTCAGACAGGACATATACACTGTTATACTACTGAAAAGAAGGTTTCCTCTTCAACTGCAAAGATTTAGAAGCAATAATGAATATAAATTTTTTTCTCATCTATTAATATTTATTGAGCGTACTTAACCTGAGTTTTAAAATAAGTCCCGAAGTTAGTCTTCAGGAAGCGCGGTGATTTATTACTTAAACCAACTCCTTGTAAAATGTTAAAGCGACTGAGCGGAACCAGTGGCTGATCTCAAAGGCGTAGCCCCGACGCTAAGTGCATTAATGGCTGTTGGACGACGTGTCGAATCCACTTTATCTCGATCACTTCTTAACTTTCCTCATCCCTGAGTACCCCTTCTTGAATTTATGCCCTCGAGTCACGCCATCACTAGTTATATAAACTTTTCAGGTTCACTGTTAGGATGAGCTCTGACGTTGAAGAAACAAATATTACGATTTTCTGCAATTCTTTACTCTTTCGTGTTTCTCTATTCTTAATGAAAACATTCCATATTGCATTACTAAATAATTTACGCTCGTATATGATTTTAAATATTAAATCGAGGTCCATCGATTGAGCTGGCCTGGCCTTGCTTTATTGGCAATAAAATAGCATCGCCCTTAAGTCATCTACAAAACTTTGTAAATTTATGTAATGCTTTTTCCTTCTGCATTCGCTCTAATGAATTCATGTTTTTTTAATTGTCAGGTTTGCTTTCTCGTCTGATAAACGCAATTTAAGTTTGCGAGGGCTTATTGCACTGTAATTAGTTGGGAATACTATAAGGACTTGATTTATGGAGGGAGGGGGTGAGATCATTAAATGTTTAGGGCGGGTTTAATTTTTTGCCGACACCGAGGCGGTCTGCAACTAAGTCCACTTTATTAAGGCCAACTAGGCTTAAGTAGGCAACTCAAAGTAGAGAGCTTTGGAGGGGGGAGGGCGTCGTGAGGTCCAGGCCTGGAACTGCTACTGAAATTATGGCTCCTTCTGGGTTCTCGCCCTTCTCGCGGAGAAAGTAAGTGCCGCCACTTAAGTTTAATTTCGGCCTTCGGAACTCTCCGTATAGAACTTTTCTGCGAGTCTGCAGATCGTCCCTTGCAGGCGACACACTTGCTGCAGCCTCCAGAGATGAAAAATGGTTTTCTCCGCCGGAGTCTTGTGAGGGGTGAGGTCCTGGAGAATTTGAAACAGAGCTAAGCAGAGCACTTTTTTATTAGCACCATGTTATTTTTTTATCGCTGGACAAATAATCATCGAAACCCGTGTTTTCTGTTTTCTTACTGAAGGCAATGTCAGAATGGGACTGAGTCATTTACGGTCCCCCGAATTGTTCTGGTATTTCGAAGGGGCGAAGTGCAGAGGGTCGTAGTAATTGTGAGGGTAAGAGTGCACCTGTTTTCTGAAGTTCTTTCGGGCATAGGACCTAGCTAGAGTTGTGGTGGAATGTTAAGGACTCTACATATAGGATTATTTATTATTTGTGTCCCTCCCTTCACTCCTTTAGTTGCAGAAAAAATAATTGCTCTTCGTATTTATGAACTTAGGAAATAAAACTATAGCCCTTTTAGGTATGAAATAGCAATAGAATCAAAGAAAACCGCCTTCTTTTTTACTCTTCACCCAAAACAAAAAATATTTTACTTCGCATATGATTTTTTTTTAAAAGCGGTTAAAAAATACGGCTTGTATTTATTGCGATAGAATTGAGATATTTTCGCGTAAGACTTAAAGAACTTTTTGTTCTCGGGAACCGGTGTAATTTCAAGAATAGAATGGAGACTGCGGCCTATATTATTAACAGACAAGAAGGATATACGATGAGTGCTTGAATCAGTTTTACAAGATGACGTAACTGTCTCGCATGTTGTTAACGCGCCCACTTTTTGAGATTGCCTGGGACTAGGATAGACAGTACTGTTATCTATTCAAATCACATGCTGTCTTATTTAGAGTAAGAAGCTTTTGTCATGGGCCTAGGGGTTTGGGGTGATTCCCAATGTATGATCCCTTCTATAATTCCGAAAATTGATGCGCACTTCCTGGGGGATCTCCAGAGTGGGATCGGGCTTTTCGCGAGGGTGTTCCTACTTGTTGCCCCATCGACTTGAAGACGCCGGTCCTTGTCCCGCCTAATCCCGCACGCGGGTCTAGAATTGTATTGTTGGCTGGGCGCGCCCAACCCTAATGACGCTCCCACTCATGACGTCGAATTATGCACGGCCCCTCGCCTCCCTCTTTTGTGTCTTTTGTGATTCGACAGAGAACGGAGGAGGAGACCCGTGACGAAAACCGGGATAAATCTGAAGCCTCGCCGGTTTTAAGAATCCGCGAAATGGCGCAGTCTGAACTGTCAAAAATTATAGGACTTATAACCTTTTTTACAGGCTTTAACCACTTAGCTTTTTCGGCTGAAAAACTACTCGATTTTATGGACTCAGAAAATCATATTTTAGGATGAAAATTACAAAGAAATTTGTATATGTAGAGGTCGATGATAACGATAGTGTATTTAATTGATGGTGTGTATAGATATCCAATACGGTTGTGTTGATTTTAGGCTTTCTTTATTTTTGCTCCCTTGAATTTTCTTATGGTAGAAAAATGATGGAAGCAATTTATTTAACGGTTTATATTGATTGTTCCGGGTTTTCTTTGTACTACTAGATATACCATATATTTTCTTTCAAATTCAATTACAGGATTTGAAGAAAATTCGTTGTCCGACTCAATAGCTAAGGTTGTCGTCTCTGAACTTTTATGATCGATATAAATAATTTTTGACGATATATCTTCTGCTAGTGCATGGCCTAGAAATCGTGACCTTGTGTAAATTTCTCGGCTTCGAACAATCGGGGTCGAACCGGTCGTTTTTGTCAATTTTATGGAGCGGGGCATACGCGACAGGGCCGATAAAGGTCCGAAGTTCAAGCGAGGTCAGTTCTCTCGGGGTCGGGTGCGCGATCGAGAGGACGCAGCAGGAAACGCGGTGAAGTCACCGTCGGGAAAACGAGGGATGATTCCTCTTCAATCGGTTCACGCGCTTTGAATCGCAAACAGGTCTGCTCGGTTCACGACGCGTCCGGCATTAAGGATGCATTCGAGAGCGTACAGCGTCCTCATTAGGCATCATCGTGTTGTGTTCTCGGGGTGTAATCTGGCTCTGATGTCACTCACATAACGCCCGACTCGGTATATAGGTATAGGGTTATCGGAATAGGAGCAGGGTTAAATATTTTTATCTATAATTTCAGAATAATAGTAGTTATTAATGAGAAGAAACTTAAATATGATCGATTAAATAGTTTTTCTAGGAGTGTGGGGCTAAAATCGTAATATCGTGGTCCGCAACTTTTTTAACCGAGCTTCCCCAGTAGTGCCCAACAAGAAAACTTTCACTCGTGTCACTCCGACGTGGGATTGAATTAGAAAAAAATAAGTAAAAATTCAAAAAAATTGATAGAATTATGAATTCTAGTCAGTCAGAAGTGGGGCCGTTATTCCGGGCGGTTTTATGGCCATAATTTGCCAATATACGGGGGCGGAAAAAAATATGCGTCTGTGTTCCGTGCCCTGTCCACTTTTCATAGAGAGCGGCGAGATAAACTGCCCCCCGACCCCGCATTAGGGGGGGGGGCGGATTAGGAGTATATCACCCCGACGTGAGTAACAAGTGAGTCACCCCGGGGGGATGGCGGTTATGAGGGAGGGCCCACCCTGGCTGGGGCAAACACTCCAACTGCCCGTAGGACTCTCCTCGGTACCGGAACCCACTTCAAAAGATTGGGGAGCGGCGGACCCTTTTTTTGCCGGGACTGCTCTTCCGCTCCCGGCCAGGAGAGTTCGTACAAACTGATATTTACCCGTGAAATTGATTAGTGTTGTCCTTTCTCCGATTTACATTACATCTGCCATCCGGCAGATTTACCTTCTTAGATTGGGCCGATATAAGAATTTTCGCTGCCAAAATAAACTTGCGAGCGCCGAATTTTCCTCCAACTAGAGTTTTATCAGTAAAATGTTATTCCTCATTGCTACCTATAGCCATAAACAGCTTATTATCGTTACCGCGAATATCGTTACCGAGCACTTGAATTTGACTCGGAAACCATGTAAATATCATTTTTTGCCCAAAATATGTGTACATAACTAATTGTAATTCACATTTCAATTCCTATCAGTATACTTAACAGATATATTGCTATAATTTTTCGTTTAGTTCATTCCCTCGACTGGTAGAAAGATTTATATTTCTTCGCCTGTTTCTTAAAAATGGGCGTCTCAGCTAAATTATTTTTTAATATAATTAGTATCTTCTTTAGGGATTCTTTAACTCGTATCCCTGTAACGCTTCGTGAAGCCGTATCTATATCGATGGCGGGAAAATGTTCCCTTCGGTTTGGGAAACGTCTCGGAAACTATAAATTCTTATTTTTATCGTGTAGTTACTATGGTGGACTTTCACCGTGTATTGGGTCGTCGAGACGCCCTCCGGCCGCGTCTACCGTTTATCGCCGGAGAGTGGGGTTCCTCGTCTGCTGGGGACGGCCAGACCTAGACGTAGAGGGGGGGGGGCGGTAAATTAACCGTGGCGACCGGCCACTTAAACTTTTATAACCGTGAAGGGAGAGAGAGAGAGATGAGCAGGGAGGAGGAGAGAGAGAGAGAGAGATGGAGAGTAAGACCCCAAGCCAATGCCGACTGCAGATGACCCCACACTGGTTCTAGCCTGTTTGGGCTCCATCCGGGTGAGGGACAGCGTTGTTCGGTGTACGCACGGGACAGTTGGTTAATTGAATTCGGATGGCCTGAGAAATGCCACTATATTGCTTGCACTCTTGTTTCGGGGATATATACACCGGGTGGACTACACTGGTACTACCAGTGCAGGAAACATGGTTACCACTCAATGTGGTTGGTTGGTCTCCCTTTGGCTTTATGTTATCACTCTCTCCACTCGTCTATTTGGTCCCATGATGGTATGTTTTAATTTTGGTAGATTGGGCCATCCACTGATTGTTGTGTCCTATCTCAAAAGTAATCTCAAGCAATGTTGCCTCTGATCGTTAAATTTTTAACAGTAAAATTAAATTTTTACTGTTAATTTCTGGATAATTTCATGGGTGTATATGTATGAGATGAAATTCTATAGGACTTTATCGGTAAAAAAAGCTTTATTTGTATCAGTTCCACAGTGCCTTGTATAAAGATGCATGTATAAAATTCATGAAATAAATGCAGAGATTGACCGGTAGATACATGTCTACCGGTATTGATTTTCATGGTTTATGAGCATATATACACACAAAAACATGTAACGAATCAAAATAAAATGGGTTTTAATCGGAACGTAAGGAACCTGAAAGCATTAGTTATTAAATTTTGTTCAAATTAATGATTCAATATATGATTAATTAATTTTCGGTATTCACGTATTATAAATGGTTACGCCTCTTGGTAGATTTCCGTTCAAATTGTAGGAGAGTAACGCCATTACTGTCCATCTCCTTCCTAAGTTTTATGTAACTACATAGCGGGATAGCTCGTTTTCATTTCCCAGTTCCGTGACCTACTAGAATATTGAATAGTTTTAGACTTTTATTGGATCATAAAATAAGAATTGGGTTTATACCTGACGCCCCGAGTAAGTGGCCTAGTTATAAATGAATGACCGGCCCGGTCTATTTTTCATTTGCCGCCTTTTTAGATTTTAACGATAATTTCTTCTTTATTTTTCCAGGTGAGTTTTTACTTTCATCTTTTATTGGTCCGGTGTGCCTGTGGTGTGGTCTTTATCGGTAAGTTCTATATCTTATTTACAGTTTGCTCTCCCTCCTGGGTCCTGTGGCCTTCAGGATATCAAATTCAATTCGGTTAAAAGCGCTTTCCTTCGTTTGAGTTGAACATTTGAAACAAAAAAAAGTAGGAATTTTTCAGAGCCTATTTAGTTTATATCACAAGAGAAAATTTGAATGGTTTAATTGAATGTGAAGGAATGTGGATTTGAATGAGATGTATATTATTTAAGTACCTCGCGGATGTTTTAAAATTTATTGGCGATACCGATCTACTGACACTGATTCTCCTGAAAGCTCTACCGTTATGAAATATTATTTCATTAAAATTATAGTAAATGAGATTTTTAAAAATACAATCTTTTTTCCAACATTTTTTACGCTACTTAATAGGGAAAATCAATTTTTTTTTTAATTTACCCCTACATAAGTGGAACAATACAATATACCTATTAATAAACTGTCCTTTCATTTGACGGGTTAATTATGAAATTTTTGAATACCTCTAAGTACAGAAAAATGCTCAAGCCTATTTATAATGTTTACGAACATCCGTTGAAGGTGTTCATACCAATATAAAGCGTATTGGCTTAAAACCTTAATTTAATGGTCTGCGTGGTCGGAGCTCTGTACCGAGGACAAATACAATTTTATTATGAAACAATTAAACGGAATAATTCCTCTGTCCGTCGTTTTTAATTAAAATTTGGAACCGAAAAGCGATTAGGCGAATTAGGGCCGTTGTCGCGGAGCGTGAAGCAATTTAAACGGGCGGAGGAAAAACATCGGAAGGCAATTTGTTGGCTTTTGCAAAATTATAAGGTATAATTTATCGAAAGCTTCTCTGTGGTATCAATTAGGGATTAAGAGGGGGTGGCAATTTTTCGCTCGTTCCCTGCTGCCGGCGGCATTATTAATAGAGGAAAGCTCCGAAAATTCAAGAAACCGTGTATAATTCCAAGAGGCGAAATTTTCCATTCGGCCGCTCTAATAATCAAAATCCTTAGTTTCACTGGGATTTTTTGCGGATATTTTTTAATCTCTAATGGCGGATTTTGACTATCGACAGGAATATTATATTAGTGTTCGTGTAAGTGTTATTAATAAGTGGGAACTTGGGAACATATTCATTCTCGTATTTCAATTCCTGATCGCAGGGATCGCTCAATAGTATTGATTAACTGACTACAAGTATTCCGTTACATTTATTATTATCACATTTCAATGTAGTTATATAAGTAAGTTAATATCGCGTCAGATAGAATTCTGAGAACAAGTTTAAAATAAGTAGGGAAAAACAATTTTTAAGGGGAAAGTTTACTTTCATAAATTTTGCTCTCTGATTATTTTACACCGAAAGATAACCTAAAAAATTAAATTGCAAAAGCATAATAAACTGTTATTAATTAATAATTATGTAGATCCCTATTCGGGTCGGGAAGATATTATATGTTTTATTAAAAAATAGCTGTAGGGTATATTAAAATTTCAATCTCCGAGAAAGTAATTACGTTCTCCCTAGTTTCGTCCCGTAATATTAATATGTTATTCCGTGTATTGTTGCTTGTGGAAGGAGAGGCTGGCTGGGGGTGCGGGCGGATTGTGAGCTGTGGGAGTGCGGGTCCAGTGCAGACACGGGCTCTACATCTGGAGCCAGGCTTAACCAGCCGCTTCCTCTCGTGTCTCAATTTGAATTTTGATTGTGCCAAACCGTTTTCGGAGCGGAGGGGGGTCCACTCACTCTCTCCGCGTCCCACTTCCGCAATCGTACGACACATCCATTCGTCGGTTCGTCTATTTCATGTCGTAGCCTCCGTCCCAAAGGATTCGTGGTTTTGTTCATTTACGTCGGCCCACAGATTTGAATCGCTCTTCACCTCTTCTGACCCCGTCCGTGTTTGGTTCCTGTCGATGACATTCTGGCAGTTATTCATGTCGATAACGATAGGACTCGTTAGCATTGTCCCATACAATAGGAGCAAATAAGCGTGTGCTTAAGATTAAAATACCGATGATATAACTGTCTTCTCTTTAGTCGAACGGCGTAGAAGTAAATTTAGAATTTAAAATATCGAATTTATACCTTCAGTATCGTTCCTTTGTGAATATTGGCTTAGAATTTGACAGGCTTAAGTGTTCGAACACTGAATGTTATTTATACAGCATACTAAGTTTAGGTAATTAGGTTAGTTATGACATAAATAATATACAAGGAATTATTTGAGTTAAACTCAAATTGTAGAAATGCAAAATTGTGTTTTATTTGAGTATTTCCTGAATGGTTTGTAGCTCAGAAAATCCTTTAATATTAAACGGCTTTTCGTTAACCATTGACTAATAGAATACCCGTTCGAATCGAATAAAGAAATTAACTTTTTAGAAATAAAACGGTCAGCTTGAATTGCGTTTAAGCTTTCTCTCTACGTTAATTTCCGACTAGTATTTAAATGCTTTTATAATTTCCATTACGTAATTACACGATTTAATGGGTGGTTACAATATTTGCTCATTTTAATGACCAGCCAGTCCTTCATTCATTATATAAATGCTCTCAAGGAGTGTCGGAAAATTGAGGTCTGAAAGTCATTCGGGTGAATTTCCCCAGAAATTCAGTTCAGATTTAAGAGTTTCGAGACCCAGGCTATTTAAGGAACTCTCCAGTGAAAATATTTTTCTTTATTCATCATTTTTTTACGTCGAAGAGAATATTCAAATTCGCTACTTTCCCTTTCTTTCTATCTCGTTCGAGCGGGAGAGAGAGAGCGTTCTGCTTTTTAGGGCTTCTTAGTTAATATTCATTCCATTTTACAAACAAAAGAAGACTGAAACTCACGAGAAAGAAAACAATTAATAAACGGTTTACTTATAAGTGAGACTCTCGTCCCTACACTAGTTTTTCCTTTCGTGTCGCTAATGAATAGCTATTAAATTGCCGTTATTCAGTTCCCTCTTTAATATATAAATATTTATAAGAGAATTAAATCTGAAAATAAAATATCTTTAATAATAGTTAGCAAATGAAACATTTCATGCTGTTTCACTTTAGACCCGGTTATTAGTAAGATTATTTACTTCCTCAACCGACCGGTTATGGACATAACAAATTTGAACTCAATAAACGAGAGTAGGCTATATTTCATTAGAAAATTGCTTTTAACTTCGCCGTCAATCATTCCACAACTTACAGTTACTTAGAATGGAGTTCCTCAGTGTGATTCCGGTATTGTTTTTTCAAGAATATGAAGCCGGTTATTTTCAGGGCCCGATTCTCCGGGCCTCCCGAAGCGCCGTGTTATAAATAAAAGATAAGGTACTGCCTCATGGGAGGGGGTGGGAGGAGGAGTCCTTTCATGTAGCCTTCAGGGTCCTTCGCATATCGCGTCTGATATTGCATTTCCTCCCGGCGTTATTGCATTGCAGCTTGCACATCGCGGAAGGTGGGGGTCTGGCTTGGTTTTTGTCTACAATATTTATATATTCCGTCCCTTTTGACGTTCTCAGACGAAAGCGGAAACGCCGAAATTCCAGTAGGAAAAATGACCCCACTCACATTACTGTTGTTAACGTCCCTCGGTTGGTCCAATAAAAAGCCAATTTATTTAGTTCCTTATATTTTGACGTCGATCAAATTCTTTTACCACTCATAGTGTAGGTTCCTGACTAATAAATAAGCTGTCGTATTATGAATGACGTAAAGAAGTAAAGTTTTAGGACAAGGTATTTAGTAACTGGGTATTTTTTAAAGTTTTGCTCTCAATACTCCTGCTGACTGGTTTCTTAAACTTTATTTCTGAATTAATGTCTTCTTCTTCAGAGTGGGCTCATTCTTGTGGGTTTGTTTCTAACCATACTTGGATGCTGAAAATGGCGAAAAGCCTTTTCGATTCATTTGAAGTATTACTGTGGCCATTCTTGTCCCAGCGGGGTTCGCCCTCTGAAGAAGGGGAATTCCCCGCCCAACGCTTACCGACTTCTAATGCTTAACTGTAATATAACAGTAAAGTCGACTTATACGAATGGAGTATTAAGAATGCCTAATTACAGGTATCGATCAGGTGGACGGGGAGGGCCCAGAAAATTAGGGGGCGGGATGGATTTCACCGAGGGAGAGAACTGACCCCCGAGCGCAGTTAAAACCCTCCCGCCGCAGTTCGAGGTTTTAATTAATAACGGTTTAACGGTAAAGCGCCGCTAAGGGAAGTTTTCCCTCTGCCGGAATGGGGCCGCCGGACGTTCGGGGGAATATTCGGGGAGAGGGGGGGTTGGCAGGACTGAGGTTCGGCTCTAATTAAAACGCGGCTGAAATCCAGTGGGGGAGAAAGTACAGGGAGCCTCCACCCTAATAGGCTTTGCACCGGTAAAACTCCTATGATTGTATTTATTTAGATCTGACACACGCTGTTAACATTATTATTTATACTTATATTATTTTTAGCAGTGGCGGTATTGCGCAGGAGCGGGAAATTGCGGGAAGTATTGAAATTATCTCTACTTAGTGATTTGCGCGATTTGGCGTCATATTGCACTAAAGCCTTATCGATTACTCACAATCAAACCGCTCAAAGAGGTCTGTAGGGCCGCCCCGATGTAGATTGAAATTGATGGCTCGGAGAAATTGACATCAAAGTGACACAGAGTTCAATAAAAACAACAAAATGAATCTCTCATAGTTATTATTAAGCTGTAGAGTATTTTTTACCTATCTTGTATTATAATAACGATGTGATTTGAAATGGTTTTGTAGTGAGACATTTTTTTTACATACCTGTTTTGTGATTTGCGAGGGGTTGGAATACCGTAGATTTCGTGTGTTTCTCTCTCCTCTCTCTGTATGGACCAACCACCGAGACCAAACCAGCGAGAGGAGACAGAAACACGAAATCTACGAAATATTTTTTCTATACAATTATTTTACTTCAGTTCACCGGTGTATTTACTGCTTGCTTATACCTTGCTATATCAAATGGTCCGTAGTGGTGTACAGCCATTTATCATCCAGCCTCTAAGCATGGAATTAGGCCAACGGAAATCCTTCGTGCGAGGAAATTATCAATGGCAGCAAAGGGATGACGTGGGTTTTGCGTTCGACAAAATTTGGGTAGGATGCAAGAGGTGGAGGAGTAGGAGGAGGAGAATCGATTGTCCCTGCTGGGTTTGTGTGGGTGGACAGGTAGTGAGTGTGGAGGAGGGGTCACGTGATTTGTAAGCGACCTCTCCTCGGTTCCATCACCCTCCCTCCATCTCTCTCTTCATCCCTCCCTCTCTCTTTCTCATTCTCCCACTCCACTGTCTAATAATAAATGATGCCCCCGGATATCTCATCACCTGTTACCATCCACTGCACCCCCTCCCCAATTATTAATTTGACTTTCAAAAGTGTATTCATTCAATGTTTATGTAGTTCTAGTCGTTCAGTTCGTATCAATCTGTGAACAAATGCAATGAGTAACGGAATAGAGATTTTCATGTACAATTATGCCACAACAATGGGGAAGGTACGATTGAAATTCTCTTGGCATAAACAATTTTAAGCTTTATTCGCTTTATATCTGTTCTTGGACGTGTCGAAAGATCAAATTTTAAATTATGTAACGCTTCGGGAGCAATCGGTTGAGGAAAACGGACTGCTAATCCCGCATCATACAGTTTATTGGTTTAATCGGCATGTTGTGTTTGTGGAGACCGCAGGCTGCTCAGCCACAGTTCCAGTTTAAACGCTCCGTTATTACATGTTAATTTGGCGTCGTTATAATTTTTGCGGTTTTTTTTCAGTTGTTTTTTCTCTTTCCATTCCGCGTTTACGCTTCCCCTCGATAGCTTTTTCGCATTCAAGAATTCCACACTAATTTTCGATGTTGAATAACGTTTTTATATAATTGAACATTGGCTCTTGAATTAATTTTTAGGTCATCGGCGGTTACTTAAAGTCCGACGGTCCTCTCGGATTGCAATAGTTTCGGCAGGAATTTCAAATGTTTCGTTAACATCAAATTTGATATTCAGCGCTTTAAAATTTAATTTTACATTAATAACAGTTGTTGCCGACCTTAATTAGCAATTAAAAGTAATCGCTGAGTAACTACTTGGATATTTGTTTTGGTCGAAACTCTCGGGGTAAAAAAGAGTCTCCCTTTTCAGCCTTAAAGTGGATCATTTTAAAGACTTAAAGAAGATGTCAATTACATGACGTGTGTCACTGTCGTTTCCAATTCCGGAGTGCTGACATCGCTCATTAACGCTCGAGTAAACCCGTGACTTACCGGTTTAGGCCTGTTTCTGGCGAATTAGCAGATGACTGACAGGGCGATGGTCAGTTGTGACGATGATGCATCCACGTCCGGGATGCTGCTGAGAAAAAAAAACCTTTTGACGGCAGTAACAGGACTGTCTTCAAGTTAATTCCATAACGGGTCGATTTCGTGGGTGTAGGCCCGCCAGGAAATTGCACACTTGCGTGCGTTTGCGTCTGGAGAAAAAAGTCGAGCGACTTATTGGCATCAAATGGTTCTTTCCTGTTGGCGAACTTGCCAACTGGGGTCCCTAGATCGTTTTACACAGTATAATTAGCTGTAGCCCAAATAAATAATAACATATTGAATGAAGCGGTATTGGTCCTTTGGTTTCCTCTTCTTAATTTAAACTAGTTTTTCGGGCCTAGAATATTTAAATTTAGAAAATACAGTCCGTTACCATAATTCGAACGTTGGTTCATTAAAAATATTAAAATATATTAGGTAGGTTTTAATTTTCAACTAAAATAAAAATATCACGTGTGCTACAGGTATGTTGCCGACTCCTGGTGTAATACGTCATGCGTCAGTTGCCATTAAAAGATGTATTTTGTAACAATTTAGGCCAAAAAGAATAATTTTTTATTTCCACTCGCTTACTGAATTAAGCTAGACCGATTTCAGCTCTACGCATCTCGACACTTGGATTGAGACCGCCGACCGTATATCAGTGGGAAGCAGGCGTCGGGGATCAAATTACCAAACTGAGTTCTAATGAGTGTTCTGGAGTTTCGAAACTCTCCTCGTGAGTTATTCAAATTGAGTGAAAATTCGGTCCGTTACCAGAACTTGATCCTCCCGTGAATAGATCCGAGGGCCGTTCCTAAACTCCAGAACCCGCATTATCCCCAGCCTGAAATAATGCGAAAATTCCATTTGTTGGTATTCCGATTTTCTGGACAAATCACCATCACTGAAGGTCCCGGTTCTCCTCGCGTATTGGCGCTGTTCGAATTTGCATTCGAATCTGCAATTGGAATACCGAGCCTGGAGGCGCGTTAACGCGCTTGAATATTCCTTCGGTTGCAAATTAGAATCGATTACGAGGGCAGTTTACATAACTCGAGTGCACGCATTTGAATTCAGTTGGGGGTCTCTTCAGGTAGTTTGTTTCGTAACAACTAGATCCCATAACCTGGAACGGATATGAGGCTGCAATAATCTCAATACAATTGATGCGGAATGCTGTTGGTTTCTAGTATGTACGCTGGAATTTTTTTTTTGTTCATCCCATTCTGTTTCGCCCGTGATCGCTCATTAAGTTTGTAACGTGAGGGATTTTAATGTTGACGTGTAATTGGGGTGTAATTTTTCCCTATGTGGGGTTAATGTGAGCCCAGGTCGCTGGACCCGTACGTTTCTGGGTCCCGACTTGTTCTTTAAACATAAATTCCGAACTATTTTTCGCGGAAAAAGGAAAACTCTTCCTCGTTTCCGAGCAAAGTGCTATGTCCCAGTTGGACACGTAGTCTATTGACGGAAAACCTTAATCCTCTTATCAGCCAAACCGGGGTCAGTTTTTAAAAAAAATTTTGGTTCTCTTTCTTTTCTGTGTGGCGTTCGTGAAAGTTTAGCCTGGGTACATATCATGATAATCTCCTTTCGAACGGGGATTCTGTCTTTTCTTAAATCTGATATAAAAGATCCGCGTTTCTGTAAGTCCGGGGGGAATCTTGGCCGCCGCCATAGTTCAAGGCACTTCACGCTCCTGCCATTTCCACAAGCGCATTATGAACACCCCCCTCTTCCCCTCGTTTTGCAACTCTTCTGTCTTTTGAGCGGCGGTACACACGTGCGCGGCATTTTCGCAACCACTTACGGTACGTCGCCCGCCCGAAGCAACATCTTTAAAATGTAGAATAAAACGACGAAGGATTTCTCGGCATCCGCTTTGACTTTTAGCTAGAACCGCTGGAACTATTGCAAAATGTTGTGGCTTTGTGCACACTGTAAGAGTTCATAAAAAGAACATCCAATGCAGTTGCACGCTTCTATTGTATCCATGAAATAATAGTAATAGAACAATAATCATTAAACCTTATAAGCAAAAGACCAAACCAAAGAGAGGGGGACATAAGAACTCGAAATAATTTATAATTTGACAACGCTGCTTAACCTGAAACCAGTAACACTTTATGTACATACATAAAGAATGATTATATGAAGTTCTCAACCTTTCGAATTCCTTGCTAGCCTTACGTGAATGGCATATTTAGAACTGGAGAAGGTCGTTGTATGAGTTTCGTTTTCTTTGTGTCGGACTGACTTTCTAATTATTATAGTCCTATTAGCGGAGGCGTTTGCGTTGCCGTTCTTTTTGCCCTAACGGAATATAATGGTCCTCGAGAGTAGGCTGTCTCACCTAAGTCTGTGGAAACGGGAGCCTCGTGTGGGGGCGGTCGGGGGCTTAGGTCGGGTTTTTTGAATGCCGAGATATCGGCCCCGACCGGGGCCCGCCAATTTATCGGTCCCAACTAAACTTTTTACGAACTTTCCTCCGTTGGGCGCGAACTCAATCGATTCGGCCCTGTGGCTCGGGGTTGGGCGGAAAACGCTCCCTTATGGGCGGGACAAAACCGAAGCTCGATTTTCGCCCTACTAGAAATTTGAACCAAACTAGTCCAACATGACTATGTACATACAATGTACATTATTTAGTTCAATTACATGTCGTCATATATAACGGGACTGTTACGACCGTCAAGTAGGGTTTTTTTATATAAAAAATAATAATGTACTGTAGTACTTTAGTGCGCAAAATCATCGTTCGGGAGAAATGAAAAACTATGTTGTATTAATCGTTCAGGTTGTACAAAGCAAACAATATTTGTAGGTGGGGCAGAAGACAATTACGATAACGAGCTGTTGGCCAATTCAGATTTATTGCGAACCCAGAAATGGAGAATACTTAATAAATGGTTTACTATAGTCTTATCTCTCGTGTGAATGTACAAACATTGATAAAATACACACTGTCCCGTTCGTACTGCTTCACTAGAGCGCTATTGTACGCCGACATTCAGTTATAAGAAAGCAATAAACAATTATTATATTGTATAGAATAAAAATTCGCATGCCGTAGTATAATTTTACCGATCTATCCGCACAAAAATCCCGATATAATAAATCAACGCATTCGAGAATAATCTGCATTCTCGGATTTATTCTTCGCCCGCGGATTTGGCCTCCGGAATATCTTCCAAGAATTTAACGATCTGGGAAGATTACTGGGCGTAGTGAGGTCTTAAACTGAAGAACTGGGTCGGATTGGAGGCGGTTAAGAGGTTTGTTAGAGAGGCGGCGGTCACTCGCGGCCCTCCAGAGTCCTTCTCCGCTTTTACCAGCTCACCCCCATAACACCGCGTTTTATCTCAAATGTGCTTTCAGAAGTCGTGTCCTTTTTCTTAAATCGGCTGGACGTTCTACCCATGCTTTTCTCTTATTCCTTTTAGGATCTCTCCGCCGTGGGATATATGTTCGTTTGGTCACTTACGATATCCCCTAAATTACTAGTATCGAAGAAAAGAGTCCTTTAAGTAAGTCCCTTTAGGGTTGAGACTTGGATATATTTTCAGATTTACGGACTATACGTAATCTAAGTAATGCTCCGCGCTTATAAAACGTGCCTGTGCATTCGATTCGATTATCTGCTGAAAAGATAAAGTTAAGTTTTGTAGCCTGACTTCATGACCTGTGTCCGTAAGTGGATTTATAAAATATTGGATACATAAAATTCTTCTTAATATAATGTACGTACGGATGGTAGAAAATTATTAAGCAAAATTGTGGACTTGAAAGTAATCAAGAAATAGTGACGGTACTTGAATAACATATACGTTTTTGATGCGCCCCTAATATTACGCGTTACCCTAAATGCACCCATAATACCAAAAAAATTCGTTTTGGTTCAAATGTTATGCAATTTAATACATGTTTAATATAAACTAAAAACGATTAGTATGGTATTATCTACATTTAGTATAATGGAAATAAATTGATATCCAGCTACTTCTGGCTTTAGCGGTTGAAATGATAATTTCGAAATTTCAATTTATCTACCTACGTATGTGCCTGAGTGCTAGTCCATTTAGACGCTCTTCGTCCTTAGTGGACCTGAACTATGCCCTTAATGAGTTTTAAATTTACGATTTCTTCAAGCTTCCCGCATCAATTATTTTGAAAGAACTTCCAGAGAAGAAAGTCGATGATTCTCTCGACTTGTCAATGGTTTAATGATTCTCAGGTTGGGTAATTGACACCTCCTCCCCTTGTACCTCCCTGCTGTACGTAATAAATTACTCCATAACATATTTTTATTTAACGTAAAAAATGTTATAGAACGCACTGGTATTTTCTCTACTGTATAACCAGACGAGTATGCATTTCCTTTTTTTTATTCTTTCTAATTTATTATCTATTTCCCGTATTTCTGGTATAGCACTACGGCTACATTTTCTCCGCTCACTCGATATATTTCAAATTCGATTTAATTCCACCTTACTTACTACCCAATCCTCCGAACCGGTTTTGCCCTGAGAAATTTACTTACAAATTGCCCCTTACATTGCAACCCGAAGGCGTGACCGCAATCGCTTAGAGAGTCGAGTTGAACTCGCTGAAAAAGAAAGAGTGACCGGAAAAGGAGAATGAAAATTTGGAAAGAGGAGATATACTATTGAAGAATGTCCCTCCTGCATTCCGTTAATGAGAATGTATTCGTGCATTCGCGTATACCATGCGTGTTTCTTTTCCCAAACGCGAAGTTCTGAGTAAATTTTGACCACGAAATCGTTTTCCAGCGTACTCGGTGGAAACTCCCCCCTTTCCCCGGTCTATTATTGACCTGTGGAGGCCTCATATCGTCGAGTGCAGGTAAACCTGCAACTGGGTTCTCGGCCTAGGGAAGAGTGATGAGCCACAATTGGGTCCGTGATGGATGCGAGGGTGGCGTTCCTGCGGGCGCCCGCCCTATCCCATTGTACGCCGAAAATTGTTTTTACAGAAAAGTTCCCCTCCATTTCCCCTTTATTTTCCTTCCCTTTCGGCGCTTATAAGACACGGACCGGTTGTACGTTTTTTTATCGGCGAAAGGTTTCATTCGCGGTCGACCGAAATTCGCTGCCAGCCCGTCAGCAGACTTTTAGCATTGTCAGTAATTTTTATTTTGACCGGTAAACTCCTGCGAATGGCCTAGATACTCTCGAAACCTATTCCTGCCATGGATTTTAGTTTGAAGGTAAGGTGGTCGGAGAAATAAGCGCTCCCTCAGATCCCAAAAACCGCCTATCTGCCAAAGTTATATAAATAGTGAGAAAAAAGATAACCTGCACAGGAAGAACTGCAGGTTCAATCGAATATTGATTATAAATTACTTAAAAATTCTATTTTTACGATTGCAACCCACAAAGACTAGTCAGGAAAAAATAAATATTTCATGCATTAGAAAATAAATATTGAATCAGTATCTATTGTAAAATTATGATCTCAGGGATTAAAATCAAAATTCTCTTTCCTCATTCTAAGGACGTCCAATTTGTACATATATTTATGGACTATGAACATTATGATTAATGTGATTGTGACTGCAACCAATTCAGAAATTATTTTATTCAGGATAAATTTAGTTTCTAGGTCGAATATTTTCCAGGTCAACGCGGTTTCTCCCAAGAGCTGTGGGACGACCGCGCTACCGCCTAACGCCGGCAACGGAATGGCGTCGCGAAATTGTATTTAGTCCATCTATCATTTTGAAGTATAGCGCGTTTACTGTAGTTAATGAGCTCCACTCGTTTAATTGGGGGAAATTTCGGCCCATTCACTCGCCGGAGCCACGTCGGAAATATCGCCGGCGAGTTTCCTTCCGGCAATATCGGAATTTCCTTTCAATTAATCCTTGCTCTTATTTGGTCACATTTTATTTAATTCTCTCCTGCTTTAACCCAACTCTTTATTTAACCTTTACTTCTGAACTAATTTATTGCTCTTCATCGTGGGCTCATTCTCGTGTACGATAATTATCTTAATACACTTATCAACCTACCAGAACCAAGTTCTTGTGTCTCTTGAACATTAGGAAATGTTTTGCTCTTAATACTGGCCCACTTGGGGGTATCAGGATTCTGATAATCGATTCTTCTGTTCCAACCTTCTGTCCACTAGTATCGAAAGCGACGGTACTTATAACCGGACTTTAGATGAGGGACACTTGTTTGTATCGCATCTGATAATGTATTAAAGGGACCGAATCTCACGCGATTTTTATAAAATATAAACTGTGATTTTAAGTCCCGGGCTTTGTCCTGATGCCTTAGTCGGACGCGGCTAAGCACGACAGCGGTGTAAGCCTCTTTGTCAGATATTTTTAGGTTTCGTGACCGACGCATTTATAAGAACTCGTGACCCCGAGATGGTTTGTGCAGCGTGTAATGGTCGCCAGCACAATTTGAGCTTTCGAGGAATGGTGCCCGGCTTTACCATCGACCCCCCCCCTCTTCCTCTCAACGCCTACGCTCTTTTCAGCATAACCGGGTTTCTCGAATCCAGTTCCCACGTCGAATTTTCATTAATCGTTATACATTTATCCCCCCACCGGTTGTCGTTTGACCCTCTTAATTTCTGACTCCACTTTCGCCGTTCCAACAGGTTCAAATTGACGGTTTACCAACCTAATATTGAAGCTACCGTACTGAATTTATTACCTGTTTATCTGATTTTTGCGTTCATTCCTCCTGCAACTAGTTGGTGTCTGAATCTTGAAATGTCCTCCTAAGACAAGAGTAGAACAGTTGTGCGTAAATATTATTTTAAGTAATGTTAATTTCGAAACGGGGTTTCAATAAAAAATGCTATTATTTTTGTCAGCATCTATTAATTATTTTTGACAAAAAAACCATGTGGCCATGCCCTGAAATATCCAGATTGTTACAATATATACATCCTATGCGCCGATTCCAACCTTAACACAGTAGTGTTTACACTATGCTCACTATACTTTATGAAACGCTACCCTGCAACATATAAACCTTTGAAACGATTCACTTAAAGTTTGATAGAACCGCCGTTACTTTCTAAAGGGGTGACAGCCTGTCTTATATTATCTGCTCTGGGATTTTGGGCACAGAGTTGCTCTTTCTTGTGCACGTGCATATCACCAAATGTAGGCGCAGGGCAAATAAGACTTCTACAGATTATTTGCACGCTGCATGCTTAGATAAGAATGGTAAAAAGTTTTTGCCAACTCCTGTGCACCGCAGATAAGGGGAGGAGGGGGCCTTTTCAGTTTCTCAATTCTACCCGAGGCAGCCGTGTCAATCGGATGGAACCCCGGTAGTTCATTTATTAACTCAGCGGTTTATTTATTTTTGCAGATAATTGAACACTGGGAAAAGGTGAAAGTGCGCGGTTATATCCGTTTTTGTGTTTCGCTCGCGAAATCGGTTGAACTTTCCATTTGCTACAGTTCGATACAGTAATAGGCTTTGTCCCACTACTACTATTGACTATAGCCTAGTATGCGAGAGTAGACGGAATATTCAATTAAACATTTTTCTTTTTGCCTAAGACATAATAATAGAATAAATTATAACTAATACAAAAAACTGTCTGTTTTTATATCTAAATTTGCAGGGAGTATGATGATATTGACGTTGTTGTCGGTTGCCCAAACAACCGGGAGATTTCATCTCGTTTAAGACACTCCTCAGGGATAAGAGCCCTCATTCAAGTGTCACTCTAAAAAAAAATTTCTGACAGGATCTGTATAAGAAGGGTGTTTACGGTGTCTTAACGAGAGTTTACGGTGCTGAAAGTACCGTAGAATATTCATTTCTATATTATTTCTAATTATTTTCTTTTACATAATGTTTCCGGTAAATATATTTTCATACCTTCATCATTGTCTTTTATCCCGGTATATTGTATGGCAAAATTGTAGGTCACTGAGATGGAATTTTAGATTTGATACTCTCGGTATAGAGCGTATTGGGTGTTACGCTTGCCCTTGTGCCTTTGCCTGCATATCCGCGTTTATATATATACTCGCGAATGTAAAGAGGAAGGTCTGCATCGCGTGACTGTTGTTGTTGTTGTGGCCGGGGGAGGGTGGGGAAGGAGGTCCCGACAACGAGAATTCGATTTAACGCACAGACCGGGACAGTTGTTCGAACTGACTTCCCGCTGCGCTCGTGAGCCCCCCATCAAGATCCCGGCAAGAAAGTTATACCTAAAACCCCAGCATACCTAACTATCCCCTAACCGATGGTAATCCTTTGGATGTAATTAACAAGGCATTCCCTTTTTATTGACGCCGTGTTGTTCGGTTGACTTTCACTTTCGAGACTAATGTTCTAGTTCTTATCTCTTCGAATTGAAAGGTTTACTTTTTCCCGCTCATAAAAAAGGCATTTTAAGATATTAGTTATTTACAGAGATCCGTAATGACTTTCTGCTGGAGTACACAAAATTTGTGTATCGTCTATGTACTATGTATTTTTTAAAAATGTACATCAGTTGGTAATAGGAACTGCTTGGAGGATTGGTGCTGGTGGCGTCCACGCTGGTTCTTAAGAGTGAAATAATAATGCTATGCTCTGCCGTATTGTAATTCATCGTTGGCAGGCATTGGAAGTACCTTATCCGGATGTTTTAAGGCCCCCGCCACCCCGCAGATCGCCCCTCGATCCCTCTCGGGGGCTTTGTCGGTACACTCGAGATTGGTCGATGTCGCCCGGCGTAATCCCACTTTTCGCTGGCGTCCCGGTCTTACTCGCCCCTCGGATTAGCATATTCAATTATGCATACCTGACTCGGCTCTACAGCTCCCTCCCCGCAGGCATTTGTATACATCCGGAATTGGGGGGTACTTAAGTGGGAACCCCTTTCCGGCTTTGCGGCCTCGCCAGAGGTGTGGGGCAGGGACGTCGTTACAGTCTTCGCGGTCGAAAGTAATATTAAGGTTTCGTTAACGGTATTGTGGGTCTGTAGTATTCGCAGATTGGATTTTTGTCGTCCTATGATAATTCGCAAATTTTGGCTTCCCACTATCTTCGGTCTGTTCGAAGACCGATAATATTTGAACGGAGTCTATAATAAAATCTTTGATTCTTTTTGCGATAGTTGCATAGCTCAATTTTTGAAATGGCCACGAGCAGTGTTTACGCGTCTGTGTGTTTATTGTCTATCCAGCCGTATGGGAATGGCCAATCAGTTAAGCCGCTTTAATGATCCGTCCCAAAAGACAAGTTGGACAACTGTTCGATATTTAACGCGATTAAATGGGCCGAAGGTGTCCTCCTCAAAACATCTTTTCCGTCGAGGTACTTAAACGTCCTTGATTGGCATTAAGTTAATTGCATATTTCACTAGACGAAGTGTACGTTATCGAAGCGATTTCAATTCATTAGCGTTCTCCCCCTCTCCAGACAAGTTGGAGGATTTCCCTTTTAAAATATTCAATTTTTCTCTCCCTTCAAACCTTTTCTCTTTTTTTCGTCCGATTGAATCCCATAATTGAAACTGTCTTTTCCACGTGGCTGTGAGAAAACCGGTCGGGGGATTTTTCTCCAATGAATGGGGGGGAGCATTGGGTCTTGAGTGCCGGGCGAAAGTTCTTACCGAGTTTTCCCAGATAAAGCCCGGGAAAATGATTTTTCTCACCCGATCCGGCGGCAGGTTCCCTCGCGATTTTCTAATTAGCAAAAAATCCTCCCCGCCGGGTCGATGCCGATCCTTCTTCCCCCCGGCGCATGTCCGAAATCTCCTTACAACCAGATTTTGAAAGTGTTTTCATTTAGTGCTTTATCAACTGATCGGTTAGTCTGAAAGGTATAAATTATGTGTAATAAAAAACCACATAAAACAAACGAAAAATAAGTCGGTTAAAAAATAATGTTATTAGATTATTATTACAATATAATTATGGAACAAAGGAAAACTGTTTTTACTTCACTTTTAGGAGAAATTATTCATTTCCATTATATATACAGCATCAGAGATTAGGGTTTTTTGATGTCGGAACAATTTGAATACCGTTTACGGGTCCAGTCGATTTTGCCTCTTTGTTTTTTGTGTTCATTTGAGTGGAAAATCCTTTTCAGCAAAGATAGGTTGTTGCAAAATGCAGCAGCGTTTGCATTCGTTTGTTTAAACTGCATTAAACCTAAATTATCGCTTTTACCCCAATTGGAGTAATTTACCCAGGTGCCATCCGTTACTTTTATGGTGTCTTTATCTGAACACTTGTGATGGTGTTAGAATATTATGAAAGTCAAAAATGTAAAATTATGTATTTTCAATGAATTAAAGTATTTAGACATCGTTATATTATTCATAGTAAGTATCGTCGTATCCTCCAAAACGATTTCAGTCCCAGCTATTCGTAAATTCGAAGACATTTTTAAAATAGATGTTATTTTAAACAGTTAAATACAATATTCTTGAGATTTTGTGGCGTCCACTTTATTAGTTCGATATTTAAAATTAATTAAAGTTTAGTCAGTTTAATAAAACATTGCCGCACTGTGCCGCGAGAAAACCCATACAGGAAATAGAACCCCCTAAAATGTTTTGGGGTAGACCATTTTCATTTGTTGTCCAGATAGAATCAGGACACTACCTCCGGATCCTGTCGCTTTTAAATTGACATACGTCCAATCTACCAAAATCTAAATTACGTCGGCGAGGTATTCTTTTTGTAAGGCTGGTTCGCTATTTATTTTCTAAATAAATAGGCCCTCCTTCCATTCCGGCCGGCCGGACAGTTGTGTCCGGGGTAGGGAGACGGCAAGGGGTTATTGAAAAACTTTGCCCGGTAGATTTCAATTAGTAGGGGCCCTCTTATTCTATGCCGGAGGGAGGCTTCCTCCGGATCCTCTTTTCTCTCTCTTATTTGGCTTTTCTCGGGCGGAATCGGCCCGAACGATGCCGGGTAATTCTCCGGCTTGAATTGTCGGCTTTTCGGGCTCGCGAATAGAAGTGGGGGATTAAATTCCGCTAAGTGTCCGGTATCGCTCTCTTTCGATTGCGTTAATCAATGGAGCTTTCCCCCGGGCCCCTCTTACCTCTTCCCGCTCTTATTTTTCTGCCTTTTATTGACCGGGGAAACTTTTTTTATTCATAAAGCGTAGTTTTTAATTTAACGCCTGAACTAAATTTCCTCTTCATCTTGGACTTAATCTTACTGTCGCTGACAGAAAAATCAGCGCCTGTTATAAGAATTCCAGAAATTAACGTTGTTGATACTGGAATTCTATTTGTTACTCAAAATTCAGTGACAATTTTGCTTTCAATGCTACCTAGCTCTTGGTCTTTATCATTTACTTCTAAATTAATGAAATGAGAGAATTATTGTTATTATATTATTCCTGAATAAATAATTTACAGAAGAATGAAACTCAGTTTGAATGAAAGAGGGGGTTATGTCCATATTTGTAGAAATAGTGCTTTCTAAGAGGAAGTTTCTTTATCTGGTATCAACGAACGGAAATCGTAATCCAAGGACGCGAACTCTTGCCGTTCTCTAATATTAAGGGTTACTTCATTTCCACGATAGTTTAGATGTTTCGTACCCTAGGTGACGTAATTATAGCTATTACATCATTAGAGTAATAGTAGTGGTTGAGTAGGAGGAAACGTTAACACAGTAACCTCAACCTCGGGAAATTTTATGTTTAGTTTTTATTATTTCTTAATTTACTCAGCATCCGACAGCCAAACCGGATGGAAACTTTCGTTGGGTCGAAGGGCGTTATCATGGGACAAACCAATCGCGCTCTATCCAAACTATTTCCACGTTCCAATTTGTATAATGGGGCAATCTTTTTCGATGGGCATAACCTCGCCGGACATGTTTCCCTTGGCGTGAAGTCATGAAATATAATTCTTGAGACATAAGACGAGACGCCTTTTAACGTGACGAGAATTCTTCAGATACCGAGAAATATTTGACAAAGGACGTGGCCCGGGGCACTAATGGGTTCAAACAACCGTCAATTGTCAGCAATGATGAGTTGTCAGAAAGCCGATGTTGGAATTGTACGCGGAAGCCATGAAAAAAGAAATTGCAACTACCTTCGATCGGCTACGGGTCGAATACATTATTCGGAACTGTAGTGCGTTCCGCGCTAGTTCATACCGTACCGTACCAGGTGGGAGTGATTTGGGCTCGGAACACGGGAGTCGTTGGTAGCGGAAGATTATTTCAGCGGGCACCGGCCATATTTTCCATTAGCGCTGGGCGACAATTAGCGCGGGGCTTAGCCGATGGGTTCTCCTCCTCCCCCGGGCCCTCCGTTCCCATTGTCCCGATTGTTCGATACCGCTTCGCTCTCCAGGACGGCTACTTCCAGCCAGAACGTTGGGTATATTGGGAGTCCGCCCCTGGAAATTAGATGGTCTATTGTAGCGAGTGTAATCCCCGGCCTGTTTATACAAGCGTTCACAATTCAAGTCGTAATATACAATTTTCCGAATCGAATTAAGCTTATTCTAACTCTTATTATATTATTCGTAATTCATAAATTAGTTTTCTATAATTTAAATGCAGTAAAATTCATAAATTTGATTATTCTATTAGTTGAAATATGGCATCAACTAGTATAAATATTAAACTGAGGAATGATTGCGGGATTCCCCGTCGTTATGTATAGAACGTTAGGTGTATTGGAGGCCTTTTATAGGAATGGCAGCACAAGGTGATTAATCCCCCTTGTTCAAAGTTTAAGTCCCTATGTAGCATTTTTCGAATCGAATGCAGCTTATTCTAAGTGTCATTATAATATTCATAATTCCAGGAGTCGATTATCAATTATTTAACTGTTGAACTATAGTAAAATTTTGATTTCTGAATCGTAGTCTAGGAAATAAAATATAGAATATTCTATTACTTCAAACATGATTGTGTCAACTACTATACATATTTTACTGATGTATAAAGCTCATTCAGGTTCGGGATTATATCGCTATTTATAGAATGCTAGACAGATTGCAGTCTGCCTCTGGTAATTAACAGGACTTATCGTAGAGATGGTCAAAATCCTGTATAGGTCTTGCTTGTTCGATCCTTAAGAATTATACAAAATTTATGTTGTAATATACCGTTTTTCGGAATCGATTCCAACTTATTCTAAGTCGAATTAAAACTTTCCCCAAAACCGAATTCAACTCTTTCCGAGTCAAATTAAACTTTTTCTCGAATCGGATTCAACGTTCGGAGCAAAAGTTCGTGTCAACCCGGAGAACGTGTATTTCATAATGGACGAATTCATCTGGGTGGAAAAAAAGGTTTTTGGAACTTTGTATTAACGTGAATAACCTCGCCGCTCACTCAGCAGATTTAAAACCCGCAGAAAGAGCTTAATTCGAAAATAAAACTTTACACTGGAAATATTCTCGACGAACGAACCGGGTGCGAAGCACGTGGTGTCTTCAATAACGAGGAGAGATTGTTCTAACTTCGTTGCGTTCAGCCGCCTGGAGCTGCCGTTGTTAATTTTAAGTTTTTTTTAAAATGCCTATATCCAATTATACATTTCTGATTTACAAATTGAAAAGTAATATTATTCTGCATCGATGTGTTAGCGTTTAACACCTATTTAGCACAAAGTGCTAAATAGCTAGATAGTGTGTTAAAGTACTAAAATCTAGTGTGCTAGATAGTATGCTGAAAGTGGAAAACAGTTGAATTTGATGTGAAAAAAATTTGAATTCGAATTGAACTGGTATATTCATAAGTTTCTTAAACATCCTTTAAATACAATTTTGACAATAATATTTTGTAACGCTATTATAAAATCTACTAATCGGATTCAATGAGAACTGTACTGTTGCTTTTTCTCATATTTCCAATCATTATATCCGTGATGAGCTTAAAGTTCTCTTTGTTGACTTATTTCCTCTTTGCTCGTACTATATTGGATTGGCGATTTGAATGAAATAAAACTGAAACTCATTCTCTCAGGGACTTGAATCATTTGATTTTGCAAGGTAGTATAACTCAGCTTTGGCCCATTTCTTGGCCCACTCGCCGCCGCGCTATATATAAAGTGTAACTGCAACTCTTATTAGTTTACCCCGTTCCTTTATTTACTGAAAATAAAAGTTTGTTTATTCCGCTTCGGCCTCCTTTAAATTTACCCGCGTCTGTGTACCCAATCGGGGCCCTAGATGAGTCGGGGAATTGGGGCGTGTTTGTATTGAAGTTATAGATGAGAAGAAAGCGAGCGGAGAATGGAAGATATATAGTTAGGTCCCGGGGCCTAGTATATTGGAAGCTCCCTTCCACCTGGGAATTGGAACCGGCCTACCAGCCATCGGGGGTTCCTTACTACACTCCTCACATACACATTCTTGTTTCGTCCAATGATGTTATTTCTTTTCAATATTGTTATTCGGGCCAATAATATCTTGAAGAATGCAGTTATAATGAAATATAATCTAGTGGCCTGCCACTAATAATATTCGTAATATTCGTCGAACGTCTTATTTACTTCTCTCCACAATGTTATTTTCGTTTGTAGTACTGACCAAAATATCACTGCAACACCGAATACGTATGTGACTCGCTTACATTAATAAAAATTATGTGGTTCCGAGGTCCGTAAAGGTATGACCGAGTAAAGGTAAGATCTCAAATTGAATTTATACATTTAATTAGAATGCGTACAGGTCGTAGTGGGAAAACTCACTGCTATTGGGGCAGAGTCAAAACCAAGATACTGGCAAAAAAATATGTTAGTCAACAAATCCCTTCGGTTCCCTGCGTCTTCTTCAGTCGCAAAAATCCCGTCAGCTTTTACTTGGTTCCACCATCTTTGTTTCAGTCTTCCTTCTGGATTAGATTTGATCACCTTCTTCAGCCGATACTCCCCTACTCTTCTCAGTACATGTCCAGTCCATCGGATCCATCTACACTTTATTTCGCTTAATATATCCGCACTATTTTACTCCTTGTTCACATATAGACCCGTAGGTATTTTATTCTCGAACACTATAAGCTTTTTCTCACCTTTCTTTCTTAGTCTCCATGTTCCAGACACAAGTACCGGGCATATTGTTGGTTTTGTAAAGTCTAAATCTTGTTCCCCTTTCTGATTTCATTATCCGAAATTTGTGTGATCGCCTACTCGGTTTTCTGACGAATTTCGTAGGTTCTGCTAATGGAACGGGCGCTCCGGGTGCATTGTACTTAACTATACCGTTGCCGGGTCGAGTCCGCGGCTTTGTTAGCGTCCGGCCGCAACTCAATGGGATTTCCCCCGGACATTAACCCCGGCCCAAACCCGGATTTTCTACCCGCCGGGATATTCGTTGTATACCGTATTCCGCTTGCGTTCAGACGGGCTCCAATTACACATTGCGCTGTCGATCCGGTTCCGTTTATGAAAATGGCGCCTCACACGTACGGAAGAAACACTGTCAGCCGGAGGGTTAATTTTACGTATTTTTATAGCTTTTCACTTTATATACTTTCATGTGAAAAAAATATTTAGTGACAATATATTATTTAATAAAATTAATATAATTAAATTTATTTTATTATATTATATTTTATTTTTATTTTATTATATTTTATTAAATTTAATATAATTAAAATTAATTATTTATATTGACGAGTGAAGGTTTCCGCGACCAGAATTTGAACGTGTGGTTTGAACGCGGGGCGGGTAGATTACCCTCCCTAGGAATCATAACACAACTTACAAAATATGAGAATTTTGTCTTCCTAGGAATACATCCGAACTTTACAAAATAATTCAGAACGCCTACACTTTATTTCTAATTATCCGGTGTTCTAATAACAGAAGTTGCATACAGTTTAAACAATAACTTACTTTTTATTCGAATATCTTCCGTATCTGTCAATTAGCTAGTTCGCAAATTACTAATTTGTACTGTAAATTCCCAATCGAATTATCCCCAGCCCCAGAATAGAGTTTAACAACTATTTGTGACAAAGTCCAATTTCTGCAACATAATAATTACGCATATTGTTAATTACATGATATTTATTGCTCGGTATAGATTCTGGCTGTAGGAGTTATTATCGACGTGAAAATACCGACAGAATCAAGTAGTTATTTTTACTGATTTGAATGAACTTAAGGCATTAAAAGAAAAAATACTCTCTTTGTCGATTTCTACAAATCAAATGGGCTTTCATTCTTGGATATTTCCCGTCTTCCAGTCGAATGAAAGCATTGAAATTTCAATATGAAAAGCGTTCGCCGTGATTTAACCGAGCATATAACTCGCTTTTTCAATTTTAAGAATAATGCCAATTGTGTGGTATTGGACAGGTCTTCCGCTCGGAAAAACTGTGGCTTTATCCCTTGTAAATATTCGCGGGACCGTTGATGGAAAATTGATGTACTTTTTCGTGTCCTTTCCTCTTTTCCTTTTTTTTCTCCTTTTTCTTTTGCTCTTGCGTTATTTTATTCAGTCGCGAGTGGGATATTTCATTTGCTCGCGGGGAGCGTCTCTGTTTGCACAAGGGGTTTTCCTGAATTGAAAATTCGCCGACCGTCTCTGTTTTTTATTTTGATCAGATAAATATTTGCAGACTGTGATTGTGCGGTAAAAGTTTCTCGGGTTTTCGGTTTTCCCGAGCATTATGTGGGCCTCGTCGTTTTAACATCTCTCCGGGTTAATGCGGTGCTCACGTAGACAGTCAAATCGGTCAGTTTAAAATTTGCATATTGCGCGGTTATTTCACCATTTTACACTGGAAATAGGTCAAGAGAAAAAAAATTCAGACTGAGAATCGCGCTTTGAATGGAAATCGATGATCGAGTGTTGGCTTTTAGTTCGGTTGTTGTAATTTCCACCAAATTCTGGTTTGTTTGTTCGATTAAAACCTCGTACTGCCCGGCGTTCTCCATTTTATCTCTACTGACTATACGTATCTCGGACCATTCGCTGTCATTTTTTGAAAGAAAAATAATAAGTGGTGATATAATAAAAAATGGTTCCCTCCGCTTCGGCACCATCACTCATTGTAAACCGACGCTAATGGTTCGGAATAGATAGGAAGTATCGTTCTCGTAAGGATAGATTTGGCTAATGCCGGTTTCTCGGATCACGAATATCGCCCGTATGTGATATGTATGCAAATGGTGATGCGAGTCTTCTGAGATATTACGAAATGTATTGGTTTTAATATTTCATCATTTTTCACTCAACGAATTTTACATTATTGTAAAAGGCGAATTTATGAACGCTAGTTATTTGTAGGATTAGAATACCCTACAAAATTTAAACCACGTGTTTTAAACATACCTTGAAAATAAATTAAATTTAAAAAATGCTTCCTCTGTTATGCTCTGTCTTTTACTAGTACATTAATATCAATGAAATTTCTAGGATAACTGCGGTGTGAAAGTGTTGAACCAGGTTCGAATCCCGGGGTGACGGACCGAATATGAATTCGGTTACTAATTCGAAACTCTAAATAACGTCCTTAGTTAAGAATTCCGGCGAATTCGTCCTGTCCGCCGGGGAATGTTTCGATTATAACCAGCTCTCGGTGTTCGCTTAACCTTCGGAGTTTCGTTAGTGTGTGAACACAGCTCGGCGACAGGGCGACGGGAGGGCGTAGGGCATAGAGAGGTATGCCCCTGTGAAATTGAGTTAACAGAGGCGGCGGTAAGGGATGTTAGCCCTGCCGGTGGTGGATTTCATTAAAACGTCCCCGCTCGCTATCCCGCGGGAACATGGCCCCCCCCCCGCCCTCCTCCCTTTCCTCTTATCGCTCTTATCCCCCTCACCGCCTTGTTTGAACGCCACTATTAAATTTACACGGAAGAAGCCCTCCCCCCCTTTGCACCCCTTTACTTCCTGTCTTGGGCCCGACAATATTGTCCGGTTTTCCGGTGTAATTTCATTACTATTTATTATTTTACCAGTCTTTTGCACTGTAATTTTATACCTGAGAAACTATTATAAGGTGCTAATCTGATATGCTTGGATTAGTATTAACTTTGGTATGAATTAATACTTTCACTTAAATATTTTTTTGCCAGTTTCGATATATATAATATATAAAGGTGATAAATAATTGAGCAAAAAGTTGTCAATAAAGTGGCTCGGAAACACGTCCTTAATAGCTCAACAAATTATTATTTTGATTAGTTTCAAAACGGCCCTTCGCCACCAGACATTAAAATAAAAATGCACAGAATGACGTAGAAGGGATAAATAATACCCGTGTATAGATTTAACTTAACCTCGTTTACCCTTAACTGTTTACAGTGAATTTTAATAAAAGGAATACCTGATCAACATTTATTCAAGTTAATTAAATATGTGAAAGAATTTATCAGGGAATAGTTGATACTCCATTTTTTTTACGTGATCTAAGAATTAAAAACACGACGCTTGAGATGTTAAGAAATTTCTCCGTTCTCGTGACACGATAGCGTTTGAGGTGATTATACCGACGGATATTTATCGTGTTATAGTTTTAATGGCGGTATATATTTGCCGGTTGAGTGCAAAACGAACATCGCCGTAATGCCGCAGAAATTGGGTTTTCCGTCACTCGTCATTTCGGCTAATTTCTGGAGCCAACAGGAGACAAATTGGTGGAGCTATTTGCGGCGGTGATTAAGTGTCGGGGTCTTGGTAAATCCAATTCCGCTTCTATTAGGCCTGTTCCGCTTGGAAGTTATTGTCTTGTACCTGCTACCCTGCATCGCGATCTTTACGAAGTTCTGTCATAATTGTACGATCGTAAAACGCGGAAATAAAATTAGCCCTGTAGTTGATCTTTCGCGCCAGGAGGGAGATTGTAAATATTTCAAGTTTTAAACTTTTGCCTTACAACTTGTAGCGCCTTGTACGATTTTTAATTCGCAAATATCTCTTTTTTTCCAGGTGAGTTCCCTCAGAATTTATTAGCTAGTAGTTCCGCCGGGTCAGCATTAAAGGTAAGCGGTATATTTCAAACTTCAGTTTCACCGATTACAAGCATTAAACACTCTTAAGCAGGCAGTAAATAACTTTAATAGTCCTTCGACCTAAGAATAACTTCTCCCGGGTTCATAACTCCGAATTCTATTGTATCGTTTAAGAGTACTAGTTGTCGGGCCGCTTTGGAAGCAAGGCCGCTACCCTTTTGAAGTATAAAAAAATTTCTTTTATTAGGCCAGAATTTTTTTCTGATCTACTCAGTGTTTTTTATTGTGGCTCGTCTTGAAGTGCCGGACACTCATAAAGTCCTGAGTTATTTTTCGGATAAACTCTTTGATGTCTCTTTACTTGCCGCCGTGAAGTGAGTAGGACTCTGCTTTTGTATTAGCAGAATGATTTGAACGAATAATCCCTTTTTATCTTATGGCAACAGAGAGATATTGGCTTGCATGATTTCCGAATACCAAATTTGTGTTGGACATTTTTTTCTTGATCATATTTCGACAATCATTAATAGCCAATGTTGGGGCATGTGTAACACCTATTCTTTTAGTGTACTACCATTTTCAGTACGTCATTATACAGGATTTACCTTTCGAATTTAATGTCTCATGAATTATGTACGATATATATATGGAGCGATGGAGTGTAGTGGTTTTCATTTAGTTGTTTTTTTATTGTTGAATTTATTACAGGTTTTCCATATCATTTTATATAACTCATATGTATGTATCACCTCAAAATTGCGTTGCTGGAATAAAAGTGCCGGAAATACACACTACATAATACACCCTCCATTTTAATAATTACGGATTATTATGATATTGAAAGCGCACTGAAGCGGGAAATTGAATAAGGAAGTACAAGTCACGGTTGAAGGGCGAGCATTAGAAGGATTGTAAGGGATGTTACGATTGAAATATTCAACTTTATTCCATCTATAAATTCTTTCATATATTTTATTTTGGCAGGCTCACGATGCATGGCCTAACGCTTGCAGTAGTTCGCATTCGACCCCACCATGCTTTCATGTTATCTTGGAATGTAAGTTTCGATTTCTGTTGTCCGATATCGAAGAACCCTTGGCCGGGTAAAAACGGCTTGGTTTTTTCCGGTTCGTAGAGCCATCCATCATCGGCCCCGTTCACGTCGTGGAACAAAATCGTTACGGAGTACTGTCAACATGGCTCCTCCTCCTGCTCCATATTCTGCAGTAAGACCGATTGGAGACGTTTACATTCACCGCTATTTAAAAAAATGTCGAAATCCCGTAACTAACTGTACGAATTCCTGGTTAGAATGCTAAATTTAAACTTAGGAAAAATGCGTTTAAAAACCCATTATCGTATAATTTTTTTCCTATACATACTGACTCAGCAGCTCGACATATATGTGATAGCAATTCTCCTAGTACACATTGGAATATCCCCTTGTCAACTGTTAGCTCTGAAACAATTTTCACGAGTGCAAAACCCCGCCGGTAAGTATTTGGGGGTGAAAAAAACCCTAGCCCTGCGCGTTTTTTAGCACTATTCCTCCTAATCCCCTTCTCTCCGCTTCTTCTGTAGAATAAAACGCGCATTTCTGAAGCGATCTTCCATTTCATCAGTCCACTCGACATTTTATTCTGGCTCGCTGTGAAAAAAAAAACCGGCCCGTCGAATGCTTTAGGCTCAAACGAATTTTCTCTTGACTTGCAAGCAAATTCTTTTATACATTTACGTATTTTTTTAATACAAATTTGGGTAGCACCACCCAAACTACTATTAAAATCATACGATTATAAATAATTATAATTTGTTAATAATTGTACAAATGAATATATGAGGATATCCCGATTTACATTTTTCATGCAAAATCGGAATGTTCCGTTGGCCACAGTTTGTTAAATGTTAAGGCTTGAAAGGTAATATATTTCGTGGAACCGAAATACCTGTTCTTTTTAATACTGAAAGAAATTGTATTTCTGCGCTCTCACCGTTGTCCACTTGCATTCTTCAATTGTTCACATACGAACTAAATACTGTTTAATTGGACATTGTATTTCGACTACCGTCTTTTTTATTGTGGGGGGGGGGGTTAAGCCATATAATTGGTAAGAGGGGTGATGTTGTGGCGAAAATGCGGCTTTTGTGGAAGACAGTATTATTTAGGGTCTGGGCGACCTTTCTGAGCGATTTTTTCCTGGTTCCCCCCCCCCCCCCAAGTTGCCATATTGCCCTGGCAAACGCCCGATGATTTATAGCGCGGCATCCCAGAGACCTTTTTTCCACCCCCGGCCGCCGCCGCGTTGATGGCCCCTTTATTGGGCCCGACGTCAAATATGCTCCCTTCGGCCGGGCAAGAACTCTCGCCATTCATTTTTTCATATAAAATCTGAAATTGACAGTAAAATTCCCAGGCGATTTGTTTAACTCCCGGTTAATTTTAAAGTTACCCCTGCACGGTATGCCCAAGAGGGCAACCGATTTGCCCGAGTGACTCATTTCCCCGCTGACGAGACCGGCCGAAACCGGTCTAGCAAAAGACCAGCGAGAGGAGACAGAACATCGGTCGGTAGCAGACTGCTCGTGTTTTTCCCGCTTGAGTACTGTCAGTAGGAAGATTGGGTTATCTCCACGCGTGCAACCTTCTTAGGCCACGACCTAATACGTGCCACGACGGTTGGGATATCCAGTTTGTTGTTGAAATAAATTGTGGCGGACAGTTTTTAAAAGTTGATTCTTCCTTCTGGGTGGCATGTGTTGGCAAGTTTTGCTCTCAATACTGCCTGGTTAATGGTTCTTTAACTGCAACGTTCATCTTTAACTGTATTCGTTTTCATCGCTGGCCCCGTACTTAATGTCGTTTTCTCTCCGCAAACGTTCCAATTTCTTCCCCGCTATAGTTGTAAATGTTATAAACATCTGAGATCGAAATGGGAATAGCACCCAATCCGTGTTGTTCGTACGAAATTGTACTGCAACCACAAATCTTGGTATTGGGAGTTGCGTGAAAGCGAACTCCAATATCCAGCGCCGGCTCTCCTTTCACCGTGCTGCTGCATTTAATGAGATCTGCCCGTACCGAGATGCCGGCGCCTCGTTGTGTGACGCCGTGTGAATTTATACTGTGTGCAAAACGGCCATTACGAACCGGGTTATAAATCCATTGTGGTTGCCGCTGAAAATATAGCCGGCGCTAATTGAATTCAGAGGCCCGTTGTCTACGGCCTTTTTTCTGCCCCCTTATAAAATGATCTATTGTTCACTTTCTTTCTCGTTTCGAGGCCTCGTGGAAATTTCACGGTCGCGTTTTGTGAATTTAGTAACCCTAGCGTGTCGTTCTAGATTTCCAGTAGAATGGGGGGATCATCTGCGTCGTATTTCCACAGGATCCACCCAATTGCCAGAATTATTCTATTGTTCTATGCTCAAACATTTTAAATGCTATCCGATTTCACTTGAAAAACGGATTCAGAGAATCTCCTCCATAGGATATTGTGTCCTTCACTTGATTTGTTGTTATAGTTAGCGTCTTTTTTTTTATTTATTGTGTTTAATAGGTACAAATAAATTATTTCAGCGTATAGTTTAATATCGTCTTATTTTATGAAATTGTATACATTGTTTATGTCTAATTCAGTCTGTCCTTTTTATCCTGTAATTGAATTGCACAAGAATACGATCGATTTCAAATCTGGGATTATTTCCACAGTTATTCCTGCAAAAGGGAAAAAGGTATTGTGAAAGGGTGCCGAGCGTTTGTGGGGTGTTGCATTTGAAAAGTCTTCGCTGTTGAGCGTTTGGATTGAGTTATAGCTTAGACCAACAGTGGGCAATATCGTCGCTTTCAAACCGTTAATTCCGAGTCATTAACCAGAGGGCACGGGCGGTTGACGGAGTGTTCGGCTGTCCGATTGAAAAATCGGTTATCGCTTATTCAATAGGCCGTAAGCGGCTGGCATTTTGCATAGCCCCATTAGCTTTGACGTTCGGATATTTTTTCATTTGCCAGAGTTCAGATACATTTTAGAACGGAAGGCAGGGGTCATTTGTAATTGTGGCCTTTCGTCGAATAAATCTTTCGAACTCAACGAACCGTATAATTGACTGGGAGGTTGCGAAAAACTAACAACTGCTATTCTTTCTTAAAATCGATATAGCGCCTTGTTAATTTCTAATTTCAAATACGGTTCCAAGAGAGCGCGCGTAATTTTCTTCTTACTTCCCGACGTTTAGTCTTTCGAATATCATTATCGAGGCAGAAGTAATACTTTCTTAGGGTAAGTGCAATTAACATTAATCCAACTGGTAGATAATAAGCTTATTATCTACAACACCTGCTGTTCGAGGTTCTCCCCATAGAACTGCACTATCTCACCGGAAGTCAAATACTTCAACCCCATAATTCACCAATTATTATTTAAATACATGGGCATTGTTCATTTGATGATTTAACTTCGATTAGCCAATTTAATTTTTTGAAATATTTTTGAGTAATCGAATAATAATTACTTTTAATTTTAAATAAGAATAACAAAAATGTTGGAACGTTGATATGTCTTTATAGGTGATATTCAATGGACGACAAAGTAGTTCAATAGCGAGCTAGAGGCACTGATAATTTGTAAAGTTGGGTACATATCGGGAAATAGAGTATTTCTCTCTGGTTAGGGGCGAAATACCGCATAAATTATTGGACATTGTTGGTGGGAAACAAGTTTTAATGAAGCCCTCATTGAGAAATATGAATTTCTGGGTAGCCCGCGGGTCCGTCCGCTTTCAAATCACGTCCCGGCGTTGCACCGTTTGGATATAATTTAATCCGACCGTGGGGGTCTAGGGCAAGTGTCGGCAGTCACGTTTCCAAAATTTACCCGGCTGACGTACTTCGGCGAAAATTTCCCCGCCGGTTGGAACAGCCCGCCCTGTCCGTCGGGCTAATGTGTGCCAGCGCGTTCTGAAAGTTGGTCGGAACAGTTCTGTAATAATTTTAGAGACGAAATGGAATTTAATAATTAGTATGTCTCGCGGCATATTCTATACTCTTCACAGTGGATTGACAGAGGCAAACTTAATATATAACTTCCTATATAGCCCTTACGGGACTATAGTGTGTGTTATCTACAACACTTTTTATAAAACCCCACATTTGAATTGTTATCTAGTTATCTAAAAAATTATGACATCATAAATCAAACATTTTTCTATATCGTCTACAATATTCTATGTGTATTCGAAGAAAATAAAGTATTTGTAACTCATAATTACCGGCGGGTATTGAATGGCCTTTATATCAAATCGATGGGACTACCCGTTTAGTTTCGAATCGGGCCCTAAGCGAAGTGTCCTTTCTGAATAATTGAGCTCTGTCTGCTTTCGACCCCTCCGATAAATCGCGTATTTGCATTAATTGTGCTGGGCGTTGACCGGTAGCGCTGGCTGGGGGTTGACCCTCCGCCCCACTGCATCCCTTCACCGCAGCCACCTGCTTAAACGCGCACGGGGGCCCCGGCTATAAATGTTTTCTGCACCGTACGTAATGTTTTTGGGGGGGTTGAATTTAGGGAGGGGAGCGGCGGGACAATTCGGAGGGGTGAGCACACGTTCCATCACTGGATTCTGCACTATCGAGGACAAACTGGAAGTCAGTACAGATTTACTGTTTTCTGAGAAGTTAACAATCCCCCACAGGGAATCGAACCCAGAATTATAAGTGCATTTTTTCCACTTGATGACATTTGTTATTAGATTTGTATTTTATGCCTGACTGTTAGGATAAAATCAGGGAGAAGGATGTTAGGGTTATCCTAATTCGCCAATCCGCATAACATGCATAATTGCCCAATAGGAATATAATCATAAATTGTATTTTTTGTTGATGAATTGATTTTGTTGTTTCACTAATTAAATATTAGTATTTCCGGTTTGTTCATTCCAGCGCAGCCGTGTTTCCAACACCTCTCTGTTTTTGAAACTGCCCATATCCATAATATTATGAAAGGTATCAGTGTGTGCCATAGAACCATAGCCAAAATTATTTAAAATATCTGCTGAATAAAAGAATATAAATATGGTGTCTAGCATAAATTCTACCTCACAAATGGACGTAGGAGAACCCGTTTTGTCCGTTCGGCTAAGTAAACCATGGTGCAAGGTAGCATCTTATTCCATATTCCTTTTGGGGGTGGTTTAACAAGCGGTACAGTCTCACTGCGGTTTGACTGGCTCAACGTAAACCATTATGTTGGGCCCCGAACGCGAGTTTCTCTCTTCCATTCTGTTTGTGTCTGTCTGACCGGGGCCGTTCATTTTAAGGTCCCATTCGGACGATTTAATCCGACAGAATTACAAAAAAAAGGGAGTTTATACCCCCGAAGGGATTTGTGTGCCCTTATGTTCGAAGCTTAAGCCCTTATTCGATCCTGATAGGTTGCTATAAACTGGAAATACGCCTCCAATCTCTTTTTCATAAAGGCGTTTCTACGGTATTATTAAATCCACCTTTTCTAACTAGAGCGGTTATTATTCTGCAATTCATAATTATAGAACTTCTCAGTTTTTCACAATAATTTTATAAATAGAACTTACGATTATTTTTACGGGATATTTTAAATCTTTTAAAATCTCAACACACAGTTGCGCTTCTTACCATCTTCCAGAACTCTCCCTAAGGATGCCTTAGTTCTTGTTGTTAATATTATACGTTTATGTGTAATTTGTGAGTACGTAGGGTGCAGTCAATGTGCGCCCATCTCAGACCTTTACGTTTCGTTGTTCTACAGCTTCCAGATCATTATCGTGCAGAGTCGGAAAGCCTTAATAAAATATCCCCCCCATCCCATGGCAGAATAGCAGACGGGGAATATGAGTGTAATTGCGATGTCTGAAAGTTTGCGTTTGAACCCGTCTGGAAACCCATTTGGGAAGGCCATTTTATTGCTAGGAAAATGGTGGGAGGGGGTGGCCTCCCCCCCGCCCCCAACGTTCTGGAATCTTGCATTTCGGCATAACTGAATATCAACCCCTCGCTCTCCTGTATTTTCCACCGTTATTATTTCCTACTCCCCTCCGAGGAGGTGTGCTGTTAAACAACTCCCAACCGACTGTTCTGTGATCGTTGAACTCTGCGCCAGATTAGGACCGTATTTGATGCCTCTTAGATTTGTTTTTGGTTTAATTCACTTTCGCTTGGCTTTGCCTATGTTTAGGCCTATGTGGCCATTCAATTACTCATATCTCGAGAGGTTCTAATATTATTCTCTATATTATACTCTAGTATTATTCTAGTTTCGCACTTTACAAAGTAATTTACAATTGCGTTATTTGACGGCACCGTTAAGGGGCCGTCTGTAAATGGTAAAGAACGCACATGAACTACTTTCGATAACCTATTTCTTTTTATGGGCCCGTATACGTTCATGACCGTTAACCGATCAATCATATTTTATCGTCGTCATCGTATATAATAAATTGGCTGTATTTCGTTGCTTCCTCGCTGGCTCTAAAGTAGCGCTGGTTAAAGTCCAAACCAGAATCGGCATGTTAAAAATGGTCTTTAATTCTGGAAGAACGAATTCCAGTTTGTTTATTGGGCCATGTAAAATGTGAAATTGAATTTTCCGCCCCTATTAATTATCGGAGAAAATTCAATAGTTAAATCGCCCATTTTAATTTCCAATTTGAGCAGTGAGGAAAATTCCCATAATTTACCCATTATTTCGTATTTAATTAAATGTTAATACAGAAGTTAATTGAATAATGAATTCACCCCTTTGTAAAAACGGGTTTGTAAATATTAAAGCACCTTCAGCTCTCCCCGCCTCTAAACGAATACATAATTTATTCACTGGGGGTTTCCTTCGATATTTTGTTCTCAATTTCCATTTTAATTAGTCACAATTTATTATTGACACTAATTATTAGGGTTTCATTAATAAGTAATCGCTATAATGAGCTCTTGTAGGCGCGGGGTTTGACGTAAATCCTTACCTAGGCCGGGTTCAAAGTTTCTTTTCCGTAATTCCTTTTTTTCATTTTTATTGTGGGCATTAAATGAAAGGGTTTTATGAAGTGCGGTTTGGCGGTCGATAGCCAGCGTTGGCCCTTACTCAAACTGGTGAAGAAGAGGGAGTATTGAAACAAAAAAAACATTACTCGAGTTAATGGCTTACTTCAACTTCTTTTTCTGAAGGGCTTTAAAAGTATATTCCTTTCCCCCGGGTCAGAAAAAAGTCCCCAATTCACTACTAGAAAAACTAGAGTTAATGTAGTTCATCAATTTCAACAAATATTATAATTATTTCCTATTTGAGAATCTTTTTCTTATCATATAATTATGTAATAATTGTTTTGCCAATTTATATTTTTATAATTTTACTTGATGCATTTACGTCATAGTTTTTTTAAATATTTATTTTATTTCTATGTATTTTTAGTAGGATTCATTGTGCGTATTATCACCAGTCTGATTCTAGTTCTGTTTATAACTTAGTTGCATGATAGTTAATTACCGGTTTAACCATCCTGAACTTTCGCTTCAGCACTGCAATTAGTGTGACATATGCTATCACAACCTGCCGAAGGATAACTTCGGACGAGTAGCGGTTAACTGTTGTTCCACTAGGGAGAGAAGGAGAAACAAGATATAAGTTACATAATGAAATTAAATATATGGCCAGCTAGCCTATGTTGGGTCAATTTTTTTTTGCTTCACTTATTATGGAAGCGGGTAAATAATTTAATGCCGAGTCTTCACAGAACTCGTTCTTACCAAGTAAGAGAAAATGTGTTATGTGTATTAATTATCAACGAGTTTCAGCTGTTGTACAATTTATATATACATTTGTATAACATAATATTTATATTTCTCTCTCGATACCGTTAGACATGTATGACCCACTTCTTCTTGACGCCAACCTGGCGGGCAAGATTGGTTTTCCTAGAAATATAGTGCGGCTCCTTGTTCAGGATAGATTGCTGTTAAATATTAGTTCCTTTTTTTTGTTTACGATAAGTTGTTTGTCTGTATACCCAGGCGATCGATTTTGATAGTTTCATATTTAAATTTTTTATTTTCAAATTTCCTTAAGTCGCCATTCAGGTTTAACACTCGATTGTAAGTGATAATAGTTGTTATGATCTGTCGTCCCCAGGAAGTAAAAATTTGCAGGATAATTGCTTATATATTCCTATATTGCCGAGTCAAAGTTTATACGAGGAGCTGCAATATTGCCCCCTCTGTCAAGGGTTAGAGCCTTAGTCGAACGATACGTTTTACGTTGTTTCTCCTCGAATGGGGGCGTGTGCGTTTACTGCCAATCCTGTACAGGCGAGATGACACTATGATTTCGCCCGGTTTACGAGCTCCGTGAGCTATTCAGTGCCCCGTTCTTCGGAAAATTACCGTAAACCGAATACAGTTTGTTTCAACGGCCTAACCCCGCGCACTTTCTAACGCCGGGTCGGAATCGTTCGAACTCCACTTATCCGGTTCGATCTTGAATTTATCCTCTTTTCGTGGTAATGCACTTCGCGTAAAGGTCAATACTGCCCGTTCTTAAATTTCTCGCAAACGAGACCGTCATTTTCGTTCCATAGTCAGTCCTTAAATAATTTATAGGTAAGAAATATTTCAATTTTGTTTTTTAAGGTGTTCATTTTCGAAAAGTGCCATTCTTTTTATATATTTTTAGCCAATTAATTTTCGGAAACTCCGAACGGTCCAAGTCGAAAATGTCCCTGTTATTGCGGGAGTTCTCTTAAGTGGGAGACCTCTTAGACGAGGCCGGCAGTTAGCCGGTGTATCAAGGGGGTGATATATTTGGAGAGGACCTGACGTCAGGTCCAGGGATAGTTGGGTCCTGTAGTGGACACTCAGTTTGTCACCTGTCCCCAGCCCCGGGAGCTTGTTTCGGGGCCCGGGCGGCCGGCCATTAGCGCAGGCCACTCCAACTCTCCGATAGACAGTTTAATTAGACCGGTTTTCGAGCTCCTTAAGTGCCGCGGCCACTCCGCCGGGCTTCTGGGAGGCGGCCTTCGCTTTATATTCCCGGCATTTAAATGCTTTCCATTAGTAGAGTGCAGTGCAAACAAATAGTCCGAATTAGCCCGGTCTATAGGAACGGGATATCAACCCAATTTATAAAATATACCCGCTTTCTTTTTTTCTGGACGCATTGCAATTCATTCAGATCATATTATCACTATTCCCTTGCCTATTAGTTCCTACGCTAATTGGCAATGCCGACAGGCATCTTCATAAGCGGACATCCATAACTACTGACCGTGATCCTAGCTAGCAAGGACCAAATGAGCGAGTGGCGAAGCTACGCTCAGTGAATTTAAACAGTTAGCGAATATTAAATGCAAACTGTAATTGCGGTCTGCACCTGCGATGCGTCTTAGCCTGCTGGCAGAATATGATGAGTCTCATTAGCGATCTGCAGTGGTGTAAACCTACATGTAATTTTCATTATCACATACCTTTAAGTACTTTTCACATGTTTGGGCCCCATTTCAAATGTCACGAATTATAGTTATAGGAATTTAACTGACTGGGGCTTTTGCAGGCTTTTGGACAAAGGTTGAGGAAGGAAATTGTCCTGTTGAACCCGTCATGGTGTAAAACTCCTGTACCTTCCCCAAGTTCACGCTTCCTTCTTAGTCACTTTCCTATTTAGTTAGTTGCTTGGTGTTAATCATGAAAGCATTTCCTCTTGACTTGATTTATGCTTGATATATCGGCAATTGGGACCGAACCCCCCGGGGTTGTGCAATAAGAAATGAGGAATGCCCCGAGGGGGCTGCGGCTCATAAAACGCTGGCCAGAGTGTTGCCCCGATCGGCCCAGATTTTAAATTGGACGGAACCGAACAAATTGCAGACGCGAATTCGCTTAGCGGTAACAACCACTATCGGGTTTCATTCGGATCTCGCCCACTTCGCGATTGTACCGAAGAAAACCCACTTCTTTTTTACGATTTACGGGACTATACGTAATTATTTTCATCTTTTTAGTAGGGCGCTAATGCTATTATTTAATCGTAATATAAGTAACAATAAATGGAATAACAGGATTCTTCGTGCGATTTTATTGCAATAACTGTTTAACATAGGATAGTTTATCCGTAATAACGTCAATTTAAGTATACTTTAAGTATATATGTAGACGTGTTTATGAATTCGTTCCCCTTCTTGATTTGAAACCGGTTAAACACTAAGTTAAGCTAGATCCTAATTTCTATGGCTTTCTGAATTCCACTTCAATTAACCCTCGTTAGAACTGCAATGACCTGCTAATAATGCGTTAAATTAATTAATACGAATAAAAATAAATAATTGAAAACTACTAGCTAAAAGCAACATAGTTTATCCAGTAATTTAATTATACTACTAATTACGTTACGTGCTATGGTTGCATATATTTTTAAAATGATAATTTAAGCGGCTGGTGTTCCTCAGACCGAATTGAAGATAAGAGATACGGAGATTTAGATTTTAGATAACGAACTAATGAAATAACAAATCACGCTCTCCGTTACAAATCTCGTTTGAATAAATAAAAAAACGTGAAAACAGTTTTAAATGGTTTGACTCCTTTATCGGATTATATCGCCGGAATGGAATAGTAAAGGGCTCAGCCGAAGCGTAAATGTTGAATGCGGATCCGAGGCTGAATGGATTCGAGACGGGGCTCGGTTGTTGGTCCGGGGGGGCGGTGGGGGAGGGGGATTTCTGTAGCCCTATACAAATGTTATCGATTACCTATGCAAATCCCTGATTCCGTCCTGTTTTCATCTTTTTTCACCCCCGAGCCTCCATCGGCCCTGTTTTGAACCGGCATTGTTTTTATGATCGGCCCGGCTGATAGAGTTGATTTGATTCGAAAATGCGGGCCGTCGTACTATTGTGGGGGCGGAATTGATTCAGGATCGATCCCCGTCCAGAAAGGTCTTCACATTTATACGGTCATGGCTTGCGGTTTTGTTATTCGGTGGCTGGAGTGTTAGGCTCTCCATTATCGGCGCGTTTTTGTTTCAATACAGAGTACTTTATTTTTATCGAATTTCTGTAATAAGTTATTTCATTTCGTCGAATCTATGTGAAAATGGAAGGTATGGTACATTGGGCAAAATAACGAACCGCTCAAAAAGTTAAAAAACGATACCGTTCAATGATTCTCTAAAGACGAAAGTACCTCCAACGAATCGTCTGATCTTTCAATTCGCGTATTATTATTATTTTGTCGATAAGATATTGTTATTGAATAATAGATATTAGAGCGTGACCAAAGCGGTGGGAGTTTCTATCACCGAGTTGTATTCGAATATAAACCGGATATATCGAACATAAATCAGACTCCAGTGACATCATCCCCGAGGGGTATATAAATATACGTTCGCTCATCTAGGTCAACATTTCTACGCAATACATTGGCTAGTTCGGTAGCTTAGCTTGTAGCACTGAGTTGGAGCTCTTATTAAAAGATGTTTCGTTTTTAAAAAGTGCCTTGGGGTTGAGTCGCCCTCTCGTGTGATCTCATGACCCGCGAGTCCGAACGCGCCTCCATCAGGGCTTTACGGTGTCGATTGGGAGCCCCGTAAAAGTGAAGTGGCGCTTAAAGGAGGGAAAAAATAAATTCGGGCTTCTGCAGATTGGAAAGCGCGCGTACGTCTTGGGTACCTGCGGAGGTTGGTTCAATTACCAGCGGCGGGGAGGAGGTCAGACAAATGGGGGTGTGTTGGAGTTAGCGGGGCGCCCTCAGATAAGGTCTTGCCGATTTATGAGCGGGCCGCGATAAGTGAGAGCACCTCCCGGCAGGCCTCTGTTTCCCGATCGATAGCTCACGACGGGCCTCGGGCAACCGTTTTTTTTTTGGCCTCCTCCTTTGACGGATTGAAACGAAGAGCGATGAAAGGTGCAGGAGGGGAGGACAAGTTGAATGTAAGGGGGCAGTACTGTTTATTGGAAAGGAAATCTTTTACATATCGGGGTTAAAATTGTGTATAATTGAGTGTACTGTGAGACACTCCAAGCCGGGTAAACGTAGGTTCGATTCCTGGTTGCGTTCACCAATTCCCAATCTTCCTCCTGTAGCCCCCGGAGGATACACCGACGATTACCGCTGACAAGGGCGAAAAGTAGGTCTAGCCTAGGTTTCCCCTAACAGGATTTCTCTTGACGGTTTTGGAACAGTTTTATATCCCCTCCATATCTATTCAAATTATTGGGACAGGTTTATTTAGTCGATATTCGCATTTACATCACGTAGATGAACTGCTTCCTATCAGAAGTACAGATGAGAGTAGGAGGAGTAACAGGTTTCTGGTGATTGTTTTTTAGTTCATACTATTTTCTGGTTGGCATTTGTGAAATGGTCAAAATCTGAACTAATTTGTTTAATCCTGGACTAATTCCTGCCGTTCATTTCTACCTGCGAATCTTCGTTAGGGAAAGACATTTCCACGTTTCTGTGCAAAGCGCCCTATCCCTGTTCTGAGGCGTTGTCTTCTGACGGCGGCAGAAACCTCGCAGAGGGTAAACCTTAATTTACGGATTTGCACTACCCGGATTTGCAATAGTGGACCATAAATTTGTAAACATTTAACTCAGTGCCAGAGAATTGAAACTGCCGATGCCCCCCCGATGGAATGTCGCGGCCTCCATCTTTACAACGCGTCTGAAGACGAGGGCCTTTGGCCTTTCGGTCCCAGGCTTCGATTACCCATAAGGTCGGAATTTCTGGCTTCCAGTCGGCTTTCAAGGATTTTCGTTTTTCACAATTCACATGCACCGTCGGTTAGTCACACAGGAAACGCTCGCGTACCGCCCGCAGCGTGGTTTTCCCGTGCAGCCGATTAAATACGTTTATTGAATTATGTATGTCCGCAGTATCAACTATTTAGCCTTTCTCTTGAATTCTAACCTGTAGGCTCAAACACGTTTTAAAAAGAAATTGTCGAAATTTTTTTTACAATACTAGTAGATAGAAAAGAATTGATGCGCTCCTAAAGCGGTTAAGACTAGATAAGCCGGTGGAGACGGAAAGTCGTACTAGAGATGAACTTCAAAACTCTTACCGAACTCCTCCCCTATCTTCAGTCTTAAACTAACTTATTATGTATGTAAGATGTAAAAAGAAAATTCCCCTTCATTTACTCCTTTCCCAAGTCCGATAGAGAACTCAGTGGATGTTTCAACTTTAGTCACAAATTTTAATTGATTAAAAGAGTGGAGGATTAAAGGAGTAAATTAAGAAAAACTCCGAAGTTACAGTTGGCGAACCGAACTTTCTGATTAAATGAGTTCTACTCCAAATGTACAACTACAGTATTTACATTACAGTTTTGTCTTAATATTTTAAACCACTCGAATATATAGATAGAATTTACGGTGAGGTTCATTAGGGGTGAGAGATCTGGGCATCCCACCGTGACGGCGTATTTAAATTATGCATTTGACACGATTGGAACACTTCCAGTATTATTAGAGCGGTCTTGGACGTCTCTCATATTGATTACATTGAGTGGTTTCCATTTGCACTGGACGAGTCCTAGAATGATTAATTACTCCGCCTATTCACAGAACTATAACTCGGTCCCGTCGGACGGCATTGCAAAGCAGAGGAGCGCGATAACTCTCCCCGCTGTTGAAGCGATATTAAAGCGGTGTTAAAAAATTACCGCTCGACTCAAATGTTTTCGCTTGATGCCTTTTCGAGGCGTCCTTCACATACCGAGTCGCTCTGTTTAACTTGAGTCACGGACTCAATTTCGCTTAAGGAAAGAGGACAGGATAGAAGGAATGTCGGAATTAAATTTATATTTCTTATGTACCTCTATAGTTAAGAGGTTTTATATTGCAGAAATACTAATACAATTATGTTGTTATCCAGGAATCACCCCACGAACCGCCGTTAAATATACGCCCCCTCGTTTAATATTTAAATAACGATATTTCAATACTAATAAGTACTTATTACGTTTTCTTGTGCATTATTAATGACGAATCTTTCTCAGTATCAACATCCCACAGACTCACAGAATTTTCGTAGCATATAATTTGATCAGCACGCTCCTCTGCTCTCAATTTTTGCTCTCCTAACCTTTCTTTAACATTAAGAGTTGGTTAATGCAAGAGTTAAGTATGAACATCGGAAATAAACGCTACTTAATTACTTGAATTTTGAAATTTAGTCAACAACAGTACTGTTGATGATATTTCGTGACCGGAAGTTCGTGAAGGAAATCACTACTCTGCAAACCTGAATGTACAAGGAAATAAGCCCGCGTGTCCCTAACATGAAACATTTACCTCTCCTATATTTCCCCGTAGTATGATTATCGGACGCTTTCTCTCATTGGAAAGCGAAACGGGACGAGTGATACGCATTTAATAAGAGTTGGTCGGTGGTAGAGGGGTGTAGGCCACCCTGAATTGATACGCTGGTTCCAACACGGGAGCAAAGGGTGCGCATTCCTCCCTTTTTCCCCGCTCTTCCCCCTCAATTAGCAAGGGACAGAAGGACCTTCCGATAGCACAAAGGAGTCACGGTCACAGAAACGGAATTTGTGTTTCTCACGACGCCGAATATTTGTTGAGGCCCCGGCCAGTGTATAAAGACAGAATATTGTCTTTCGCTTGTTCGGCTTCAGCGGCCTATCTCTAGGCCCCATCTGAATTCAAATCACTTTCATATACCCTTATTTTTAGTTTTTTAGTCGATGAGGAGAAAAGTGAGACTGAAAATTGACCAACCTCAGTTTTATGTACTTTCCAGTAATTTTTCCTTCAATAATTACTTTCCAATCCCATCTAACGATTGCCGTACCTTCTAAACCGAACTGTGAAAAAATAAGTGGGGTTATAATAACCCCAAATAAGCTCGGTTGATAGTATTCCCTCGTATTAACAACACAATTAAATATTCTGATTATTGAACTACATTTATACGATTTGTTAATTCCAAAAGGTTACATGAAAATAATTACATTTGGCCGTGTGAAATACTGATTCAATCCGTGTTAGTACCTGTTGGTTTGTGTTAAGTAGTTCGTGTACCTGTTGACATTACTGACAAAGGTTAAGGGTTACCGGGTCGTCTGAATTCCTCCGAATAACCTCGGGCGGACACTATTCTTACGAAGTTGGTGAAATGTAATTACGTCTTCGCTATGAAAAACGCGATTTCACCTGTGAGGCAAATGCCGGAAAGCGGTCCGAGGTTGATAAGGAAATGTGAGCGAACCCAACTCCCGTTAAGTAGATCCTGAGTTGTGTGAAGTTCGTGTACGTCGAGTGGAAGTGGAAGGAGGAGGAGGAGGGTCGTTAGATGGGTCTCGACCGCAATTACAACTTCTTAATTGCCGGGGTCCCCGACCCACCGTTATAATGGAGAACTATCGCCCTCAACTATTATTTCGAAATAAATGGTAGAAACTTTATTGTTGTCCGCGAAACGCTTCCGTCACCGCGTCGAGGGGGCCCCCTTTGTCTTCGGCCGGTCTTTAAGAGAATAAGAAATTACCGGGCGTTTTAATGATTTAGGTGACTAAGCGAGTTAAGAATGGAGAGAGGGAGAGATTTGCCAGAGAAAGCGTCATATTGTGATCGAGGTTGTGGATTGTCATCCCAAGTTTATGTGCAACCTACGCCCTATGTTTTATTCATTATTTAATTAAAGACTTATTAAGTTATTACATCGGTACTGATAATAATGATCGACTGGTCCAATAGTTTTTCAAATAATCATGATCACTCTAAGCACGGTCTAATGGATACTTCGACATTTTATTCGGCAATAAACGAGTAGTCTATAAGGGGTAATTTTATTTCAGTAAAGTAATCGCGCCATTATGCCAGTAGCGAACAATTCAATTGACCCAATTGAAAATTGATTAAATGTTTATTTCTGAAAATCAAATTCATCAGCGCGCATTTCGCTCCCTCGCATTTGATTTCCCAATACACGCGTACGTATTTTGTATGAATGGAATGCTAAATGAGTAAGCTAATTAATCCGATAGATTGGCAACTGTAATATTCCATAATTTAGGTGCAAATACAAAAACGATATGTTATCAAAGCAGCTCGATAAAAGGAGAGCAGGATCAATCTGTTCTATTTTCATTTCCGTCATTTCAATTAATATTTTTTTTTTTTTTGTTTTATTGCCGCAATTGTAAAATTCAATCGGCGGCATCGATGTTAAAGTCATATTAATGACTTTGGTTGGACCATAGTAATTAAATTCAGAAATACCAAATGATCGATTGTCAATACAAATATTGGTGAAAGTATCGAAATCAGAGTTTTATTGTGAGTTATATTTGGGGATATCTGCTGTCCATACCGGACAGTTCCATCCCGTTATTAACACTGTCACTGCAGTATGGGATTATGAATCGTGATTCATACTCAAGGATTAATCAATGAAATGTGACCATCTTGTCCTGAGATCGTGCACGAAAATCTCGTGGGGTTTCCCATTATTGGACCGGTACAGGGAATAGATAAGAGTTATCGGATTTTTATTATTCCACGGTGGTCGGTTATCAAGAGCTCGGGGTATAGTCCTGGAGTGTGTCAAGAGTAAATCCCGAGCGACGGCTCAACCTTGAGTCCAAGAAGAAAAAAAAAACCACTGCTCGCTGCCGAGAGAGGTAGGCAGGCCTGCCCCTAGAAGGTAACTTGCTCAGTTGGTTGAACACCGGTAACGTTCCGCCCTTGACACAATGCCCGTTTAGGGGAAGGGGGCACCCTAATTATCTGCTACCAAGAAACTAATCGACCGCTTCGGGTTTCCTCGATAACCGATTCGGTCATCTCCGATGAATTATAAATCCGTAAATTTTGTATTAATTACTCCTATTTACCTCTTAAATTACGCATTTGATGAGGCACTCCATTGGCAGGATTAAACCTACACGGTTATGGAAGCGCGGGATGGATGCTGATTGTATATTTTGTAACCTAATCATTTTATTAGATTATTCGTACACTGGTCAAGTTTGGTACCTAATGATCGTCTGATGTGTTTTAGAATTGCGTACTTTCTTCTCTCCTATGCTTATTCAAATTGCTAATTTAATTTAGCCTATTGCTAGCCCAGAATACTCTGCTGCGTATGACTACGATCTGTCGACGTTGAATTCCAATAAGGGTCAATCCATGAATTTATTCCCAAGCGAATCCTAATTTGGTTGCATTAAGGGAGGATTGAATGGGGTTGAATCGGGCCGTGTCCTAATATTAAATTGGATCCTGACGTTTGGAAGGGGGATTGGGTTTCATTTTGATTGAATGGATTTAATCTGAAATAAAATGGTTACATTTCCCTTTAGGAAATTTTATTTCTGGGTGTATCTTTTGTAATTTCAGACTCGTTCGACCGTTTTGTAATTCTTTAGTTCTTTTTTAGTTTAGTCAACAATCACTATATTATTCTGAGGACTAATTTGTTTTGAAATAGATGTACATATATTGTTTGGCTAGATACGTTGATATTTTCTTGCCAATCAAGTCAAGAGTTGATTGTTGCTACCAAACTTTTTCTATCATGTGTATATATATGTTTCTTGCTTTGAACCGGCGAGAGAGCGCTAACAGTGTAATTTACTCGAGAATGTGGGTACGCTCTAAGGTTTTCCAACGGATGCAATAAGGAGAGTGGGGTTTTCGTACTGTTTCAGTTACATCAGCTAAATAGCCCGCGACCGCCCAACGCCGCCCCCTTCTTCCTTTCACTTTAATTTCGCCCCATTCCAAAATGGGGCCTGACTTCAGGGTATTTGATCATGTGCCATTGATATTTGTATTTTCTCGGTGGGGTGACTTGATTACGATGAAAACTGAGAAATGTTTTCGCTCAGAATTTGTAACTACTGTCTGTAAGATTAGACTACGCTTGGCCATATTTGTTCCCAGATCTGTTGTCCATCCTATTTATGCTTAAATATTAAACCGTATACATTTATTTTATATCAAACTTTTTAAAAATTTTAAAATACTTCGTCATTATGATTTTTATATATTTTTTTCATTTGTCCCTGTTACTTACCGTTGTCGTTTACCAGTGGTTATCGGAGCGTGTGAAATAGGGGATTTTGAAAAATATTTTGTTACCAATTTTTAACTTTGTAGGTTTATAACGTTCCTGATATTCGAGTATATTATTCTGAAAAATTACTTGCAGTGACATTAAATTCTATCGCAAATCCTTCAGGATATTTGTCAGTATAAATGGGAACCTGTTGCGACTCACTTAATTATGTTAACCTCCAAGTATAATTTCGCCTATAATACAGACAATATATTATATTATAATTCTCTTCGATAACAGTTTACCTGTTAATTGTTCGTTGTTTATATGGAAGCGTTACAGGACATAGCGGTTGTTATCCTTGGATTGTTTAACAATAATCTTTTCACATTTCTGTTTGACCTTTCCGACAAAGCGTAGCCGTTTCACAATTTTATTTTCCTCTGTCGAAATACCAATTTTCCGGCGGTAAAAATACGGAGAATTCTGTTGCCAGAAATCAGCGCCATTGGACCGGGCGGGATGGTGGGGAAATGAAATCACTTCTCCAACGGATGTTTTCCTCCAACTGGAGCCCCCGCCTAAATAACCCCCGAGGCGGCTTCTCGCGTTTCCGTCCACCTATCTTAATAGTGCGTATCCTCCCGCTTCTTCCCGAGATAACACAGATTGTTTAATCTGTCCGAGCCCGGTTGCTTAATGTTCCGGCGCTTAAATTATTCTAGCCCTAAAGTCGTTCTCAGCCGCTACACTTGGCAGGGAGTTGTGAATTCCCTTTTTGTCGTTGCCCGTTTAAACAGAATTGTTTTTTCGGGTCATCCAAGGACAGCGGTCGTTCGTCATCTGGAACTAGTTTCGCTGCTTGGGCCGATAAAAAATAACCCCGGACAACATTTTAACCCAATAAAATAAGATACTATATTTCAGTTTGACCGCAGTTCGGCCTTCCGATGTTTGACAACGCCGAAATATGTGCCGGGTAACTGTGACACATATTGGTCTCAAACAAGGCCAATTTACGGAAATACCTTTCACTTTCATTTTTTACTTCATAGTCTTATGGGTGAACGTGAAATATTTTATAGGTTCAAATTCGAAATATCAGATTCGGAAATATCTGTTTCGTGGGTTGTATGTGTTTGGAATGCTGTAGTTTACACAACCTTCCGTCTCCTCCTTTTGCTGGTTTGGTCTTCGAAATGTTTCTCATTTTCTTTCAATAACTGTTTAAACGACGAGAGGAACTAGTAAACCCCGGTATTACTCATCAGAGTCTATTTTCGAGATTTTCGGCTTTTTGGAATGAAACTTTTTTAGGAAAACCCGACACCTTTAGTTGACAATTATAAACGGAAATATGGTGTGGGAATTACATGTGACCAAAGCCGGTCGTCGAAATAGTCACCGTTTGACGTCAGGGAATTCGTTACGGAAATGTCTATATTATTTTCTTTTTATTACGCAATTCAACCAACAAAAATAGAATTGTAGAAGGAAATGCAAAACACGAATAGCAGTCTGATTTAAGGAAGGCGGGAGCCGTCTTGTATGTCGGACTTTGTAAAAAAACACTTTATAAAAAAGTATAATGTAGGGAGGAAGTACGATTTCGGAGGGGGATTTACCTGTGAGCAAAAACGAAGACGGTCCTCCCAGAGAGACGGGGGGCGGACGGAGTCCTCCCGGCCATGAGAAATGAGGAGGGTGCGGGAGGACGGTTTGAGGAAGATGTGCGGTCGATTACACGCCCCGCCGTGGTGGGGGCTTTTACCGTCTGGTTTGGGAAAACGGGGCATAAATCCGGCCTAGCTCCTCGGGCACACGAATAGACCGGCCGGGGGAGGGTCCATCTCGAAATACCGTACTCGTACAATTCAGAAAAACTTGAGTGGGTTAGTGCGGCCGTATTTCGCGAAGGAAAGATGGATTTCTTTTCCAAAGACGCTACTAATCACTACATAGATTACTGAACAATAAATCTAAAGTATGCTTAAGAGATTAATTATTACTAAACTTATAATCAATCTGGACATTAATGTCGCTTGTTCTATTTTTATAATTGACAGAATAATTTTAAAAAATTACGATCAACAGAAAAAACCCCACACTGACTACACACCATTAGTTAATACTATTACTCAGGGTCTGGTCTGACATTATTACGGGTTGAAATTTTTAAATGTTTGCTCGTGATCGCGTTGGTCACGGTTTTTATTCTCCTAGGTGAAATTTAGTAAATTTATGTTGTATTTCACGTAATTCCCGTTTCTGCTAAAAAAGTGTTTTGCTATAATTTAATTCTCTAATCAATACAATGTCATTGCGTAATCCTGCTTGATTAATGAGAATAATGTATTGAACGTAACGTGATAATAGTAATGTCGGTCGCTGATTATTTCGGACTGAAAATGCTCTTTCGGCGACAGTTAGCCGCGATTCATTTCGCATAAAATCGGGTTGAAAAAAGCCTCTCGGACGCGCGGACGGTTAAACCCTTCAGAAGAAACCGTGGTGGGCAACCCTTTGACGTTGTGGAGCCGGTACAATGGGAGTAGGTGGGACTTGGCACGCGGTTCGAACCCTCCATAAATCTGTGTTGAGCGTGCGAGAGGCCTACTGCGGTGTCTCTGCAGGCCTCTCAGATGCTACCAATTAGCCCTCGCAGGCTTACCCCCGTATCCCCCCTCCGCCCGCCTAACTACCTAAATATAGGACCGGCTACACCCCTAGAGGAAACCTCCGGTTACACGACCCTGGTTATACTCATCACTGGCTACACTTCACCTGGTTATATTCCGTTTAGCTAATTGTCAAAAAAATTACTGACACTCGAGACAGAAATATGATACTCGCTTTGGAGTCATATTCGTAGTAATGTTTTTTCTTACGTAGGCATTTACCACCTTCTATGCATTAAGGTTTAGACGTAGCTAGCTTTGGATGAACTGATTGTAATCCAAAAGGTTTAGGACGCACGAATATAGCCAATGAGTTACCAAATTTTCTGTAAACCTTATTTAAATAAATGAATATAGTTTTCTCTAGGCGTTAACCAGCTTCTATGCGTCGATCTGAACTTAAGCCGACAATAAAACAAAGGGATTGAACCTCGAGATGAATAAAATAATTAGTACACCAGAAATTAACATTGACGATATCTGTAGTTTTGACGACAAGAAAGCGTGCTTTTTTTTGAGTCAGAGTCAGTTCTAATTTGTTGATGATGTTAGGTGTAATTATTCTATTGTTATACAGTTATGTCCAATCAGTACGGAAGCGCTTTCCATATTTAGGAAATAATTGTTGTTTTTATGATTTTGATTTTGCATAAATATAAAGAACTCTTTTTCCCAAGGATCGACAGGAAAATATTTAATATTTCAGTTCTTTATAGCTCACACGATGTAATTTTTACTCTGAAAATATCTAACATAAATCGTACCATACAAACCCGGTTGATATTTCCTTGAAAAAGTAATGCAAATAACGGTGCTTAGTATACGAAGCCCTCCTGATGTATGAACGCTCGAGTCATCGTTGACTGTTTAATGCGAACTGAAATTATAATGAGCCGAACTGGCTCGTTATTAAAATGAACGTCTTCTAGCGCCTAATGTATCGCCCCCATTTGGGCTTGTGCGTCGCTTACACCCTGACGCAGTCATTAATATCCCTCCCCTCCATCCCCGTATATGGATTAACCATAAAGCGTTCAACGTAAACTGTAATTTAAACGCGTATATTGTAATAGGCGAAGTGTTAAAACTCCGGCGCGTAGCTCAAAACGACTAGTCATGTTACGCTGCCATAAGAATCACTTCACTTGAGAACTCGGTTGATAATTCAATTAACAGGAGGTTACAATTTAGCGTGGCGAATGGAGTTCGGGGTTTAGAAAATCGTGACTCGTTACAATCCCATTTATTTATGCGGCCCCCGTATTTATTATTGTCTTAACTGCGAGCTGAAACGGTGCGGATAATAATGGCAGCACGCTAGATAACTGTGTAGTTTTAGAACTCCATTTTAAATCTGCCCCATCCGTACTACCACAATAGAAAGGGCCTTATCCCGAAACTACTGCATTTAGTAATAAAGTTTTTTTTTTAAGTGAGGAAAACATATACTGCAGGAATGAAAAAAAATTTTTCGAAGTCATTATGCTCTCTGTAACTCGAACGCCATGACAAATTAAGTTAAAATAATTAATATAAAACAATTTTCCATTCATGGAGCTTTTCCTTCTTGTAAGCTCAGAATAAACCTCCCCACCTTGAGAAAGAGTTTTCCATTATTTAGATTAAGAATATTGTCGGAAATATATATTGTGGGCCGCGATAAGTGGTTGAAACGTTCGATAACGATTCGTAATTGCGATCGTCCCGACCATTAGTGCAACCGCGGCGATACTCAAGAGGGACCCCGCAAGGCTCTATTGAATAAATATGGGATTTTCCCCCCTCCTCCCGTTGGCCTCTAAACGGTCTCCGGCAATCCGAAGGGCGTATTTTTAGCGTCCTGCCGAAATGGGGGAAGAGATCTCGAGTTGAAAAATCGCCGGGTAGTCAATGGGGGCCCATTGCTAGAACACATGTCCGATGGGGCGGGAGAGGGGGCATTACTTTAGCCCTGGACAGGAAATGGGAATTCTCAGAGTTCCTTCACCTCCCGATGGCAGAGGGGGAGTGAGGGAACTATCACGATAGTCGCCCTCTTTTGTCCCTCCCGTAAGCGGCCGTTTATACTTCTCCTCATCTCGCGTAGATCGTGTTCGTAGATTTCGTTCGTGTCGGTTGTGGCCCTCTCGATCCGGACGAACCAACCTTAAATTCTCGAAAATGTGAAATATTTTTCACATTCATGCGTGGTAACATTAGCCATGAAAATTAGTACCCTGGGTAGTTTAATATAGAACATATTACACATTTGAATATCTCTATTCTTATTGTAAATGCTTTATTTTTTGGACTACGCCATAAATTATTTAAATGTAGATTCGTGGGTATAAATCTTGAATTGCGATGCCTCGTTGAAAATTCAAATCTCATATTACAAGAAATTACGATCCAAGGGCGGGGAAGCCTCGCAGATAAGCCGATCAAGACCTACCCTGAATATATATACGGAGTTGGTTCTTCCGCATAACCCATTTTCGAGGAAGCGCCTCGGTCAGCAAGTCGCAACCTATTCCCGATTCGTGTTTTCTCCAAGCGTTCCTTTTATTTTTTGTCTGTGTTATTTTTTCTCACCTCGTCCGTCGGCGCATTCGCGATACCCTTTGCCGCTGAGGTATCATACTTCACCTCGGCTGTTAAGTTTTGGGCTTTACGAGCTTTCCTTTTTTTATTACGGACTATTCTCGGCCTCTTGTGAAATTGGGGTGGGGTGGGAAGAAGGTAGGCTTTTATGCTTTTACGGTAGGAAAGCTCACTGGGCGCGTGTTGACGACCCAGAGAAGCGTGGAGGTGGTATCATTTTTTTCACGCCCCTACAATTTTACAACGCCTTCAAATTGAATGTTTTAAAAGCTCCTTCCCGACGATTAACCTATTTTTATATTTTACTGTGTGTAATTTAAACCAACACCTCCCTGGAAGAATCTAATGGACAAAGTAATTGAATTATGTATTTTCTCTACAGTTAGAAGAATTTCATCATTCGTGCTATCATCCCACTTTATTCCATAATAGTGTTGGCGGGGAACACCTTATTGTTGCATGGGTCCTAATTGCTAATAATTAATTTATATGCGTCTTAAATTAATGTCTTATCCTAATGACAAACATTTCCTTATAGTGTTCGATATAGAATATTTTTTGAGCCCCACTAGTGATGGATTCAAATTTTAAATTGATCGTAAAGCGCGTGATAGGTCATCCCGAATATAAGGAAAAAAATTGTGGAAACGCTACGAATCTAATCATTGTTTCTTTACTAATTTGAAAAAGCTTGGCATATCCAATGTAAAATAAGAGCAGGTACCGGGATAAGAGGGCATTTGAATAGTTGAATGGGACGTCCCTCGTAATCGGATCGGGCTTAGCCCCCCTCGCCCCTCATCGTTCGGGATCTTGTTCCTGGATTGGTTTTCAGTCAATTTCAAATTCGAATGAAAACCTTCGTTTAATTTCGGCCTCGATATAAACCCGTTGGGGAGTCAAAATGTGGTCGCCGTCGGAGATAAAATTGAATTTGAGGGCCTATTCAGTGCACAGAAACGGACGAGGCATCGGAGAAAACGCTCCGTAAGAGAATCCGTTTAATTATTTCACGGTTTTCCGCTTTTGATTTGAGCTCGACAAAACCCGGCCTCGCCGTTCAATTTATCGCCGACAGTTTATTTTCCGCTTTAATTAATTTTCTGTTACGCGACCGAGTCTATTTGTCTCTTATATAGTTTCATTGGGATTTAAATCGCTGCACGGTTTCGAATCGCTTGTGCATTTAAGCTTTAATTTTCGATTGATTTACTCGTCGTTCGGTTGGTTGATTCGTGGCGAAGGGCTGTTTTCGGTGATACAATTATGATAAGCGACGTAGAGATAAATGTATATATGCCAACTCCAAAAACACTCTCTCCTACCCACATTTATATAACTATACTATAAGAAATAGTAATCAAGTTACTTGTCATTTGTGATTGCTTAAGCACTCAGTACCATTTATGTATATATAAGTCAGTTTGAGAATAGTTTATCTGTCTGTTAAGTATTTTTACAATATATGAAATCTCTGAAGCCAAACGTGATTTTCGTTTCAACAAAGATTGCATAATAGGCAAAAATATATATTTGAGATAAGGACATTTGTAATTGAGAATGGAACCCCGGATTAATGGTGCTGTGTTATAATACTTTTAAGGTATACGCGCTGTGTTGGACCGTATCCGAAGGGCATCTGAGTCCCGGTACGGCCAACCTGTATCCGCATTGAGGGTGTTGGTGGCGAGCGGTAATGCGGACTCGGAAGTTATGCGGGACACGATACCCTCTCCCGCCGTGTGTTCAAGGGGAAGGCGGCATCACCTGGGTGGGCTCTGGGTCACTACGGCCTCCACGAATGAGAATATTCGGAAGGATAAAAGAGAGGACCATGAAAGGAGGTGGGAAGGGGGGGGGTTGGAGGGATAAAAGTCGGTGGTAGGTGGGCCGCCCCCGCATTAATATTGATGCGGCGTAAGCTTCTGCCCCACAGGATCGTAGTACGGCCTTCCTGTTTTCTGGCCTTCCTTCCACTTAATCTTTAAACCCAGATCTCCATAGTCCTGCCGGCGTTATTAACACGTACGTAAATATCAGGGCCCGTGGGATTTTCCGTATTTATTTAATACATCGCTATGATGCTCTTGCAACATTTATTCGGTCTGATATATCTCCAAGACATGAATACAGAATTTTGTACCATGTCCGGTTTCGGTTCTGCAATTAAATTACAAATAATGAATTAAAACTCTAATGATATTTGTCTGTCCGTGAAGAAATGTTGCATCGTTCGGGAAAGAAGGACCCAGCCTTCTTGACATCAGAAAACGCCGAATTGTTTCGACAATTACATACTAATGTAATTAATAGGTTAAGTACAGCTGAGGTCATGGGAAAACAGTATTTGAACAGAAGATGGTGCGAACGGTCCAGGAAACAGGCCTCAGGAAGTGGCAACCTGCTTTGCGGGGAGAGACATCTGATTTCGGCACTTTTTATTTTTTTTTTAAAGCTTCTCTTCCGCCCAAAGCAATTTGGAATCAACCGGCGCAACCGGATACAGTAACGGATTTGCACAACAAAAGGAAAGCTCAGAAGAAAATTCTTACTTTCCTCCTCCTCTTTCCCCGTGTTCGGCGTGGCGATTATTCGGTGCGCCCTTTTGATAACAATACTCGGCTTGTACGCCGCAAGGCCCGACGCGTTATAATTTAAGGGGTTTGTTCTTGCAGGATTTAGGGGAGGCACCAAGATGTTTATAGCAGTGGGCTTTTCGAGCCGCGGATAAATATGTCGGGAAAATTATTCGGCGAAGAACATTTTATGTATATAATCGCTTGGTTAAACACTTGTTCGAAAAGGCATTCCATATTTTTTAAATTTCCATATAATCGTGTGACGACAACATTTTTCTTTTGTTCGAATTAGAAAACAGTTGTATATCGCTATTTACAAACATTTTGTATTTAAAACTAATATCGTTTACATTCCCTACTACGGGCTAACTATGTTGCTGTGTACTACTATTACTTAGTTATATTCAGGGCCGATAGTAATTCATGTATTGCCTAGAAGCTGACATTAAATACCTATTAAAAAACATTTTTCAGAAATCCAGGCTTTCAAATTTTCAAAGCGTCGTTAATTGACCCAGTACCCAAGTTACAAAATATTTATTTTAGTTTAATGTTTGATTAGAAACAAAGCGCAATGAGCAGCTTCAACGTGGCGATTTTATTTAATGTATCTTAATTTGATACACGGTGAATATATCACAGACTCCCCTTAGAAAGTAAAGGTAAAGTCTTTTATAATAGGGAGCGCAAGCAATTCCTGGTGTTTACCGTTCGCCGCGTGTAGAAAGTGCATGTGTGTCCGGATATAACAGCGGAGGGGGCCCCGGTTCAAAAGTGAACGTTTTCCGTAAACTAGAGAAGTGGAAAATTAGTCTGAATTTACATTGGCTCGGCCGGCAAATAGAAAGTAGAATGCCCGGGCAATTTGTAATATCCAGGAGGCATGTTTCAACATTGGCCAACTTATTTGACTTCCAGGTATTCACTTCCGTAGAAGTGCCGGCACCCTGGGCAGACTCGTTAATAATCCATTTTGATTCGAGGTATAAATCCCGTGTTGTAGTTCTCGGTTGAATCGTTATTTTGAATAACATCTGTTCGTGAATATTTCCGTTAAACTGTCGACCATATCTTTCGACCCGCCGGTAGGGAAATAAACTGGTATTATAATTCCTAATTTAATATACAGTGTTAGGTTGTCGGAGAGTGTTTGGAATACCTTCATTCTCGCGATTACTTCGTAGATAAGTAGAACTTAAACTTGTAGCCGGTAGGGCATTCCGTTTGCACTCTTACTGCGGTGCTGGTTTTCTTTGTCAAGCTTTATATTCGAATTCTTGTTTTCTGTTTAACAGTAAAGCAACTGCATTGTTGTTGTCACAAAGACTGGTATTAACACATGCAATAAAGGTGGTGGATTATTTTGTAATGTCGTATTTCCGATCTTCTGTTTCCGTTCGCTGGTTTGGTAGTAAAAGTACTGTATGCCCCACAGGCAATCTGTATATATACAACTAACGTTGTCCGTGAAATGACGATATAGTTACTGACGATAGCGAACAGCCGGAACGGGTCTAGTTCAAAACCAAACCAGAAAGAGGAGAGGATCAAAAGAAATATGGCATTTCGATATAGTCAGTCGACAACTGTGACAGGACATATCATGAACTGGAAGAAGAAGACTACGGTAATTACGTTATCGTGTTCGTATAGTATTAGAAAACGATTATTGCGAAGGAATTCCCTAAAAACCTGTCCGGCCATTTATTTGATATTAGAAAAAAATGTTTAACTGAACGATTTAAGTATAAACGATTTAAATGAACCTAGAAGGAATAATCGTAGGAGGAGATACCGGAGAATACAGTTTGTTTGAAACCCTCCCTATTGTTCAGTTTGTTCCAGACTTCATATTAATATCTGTGGTAGAGATGTTCTCAGGTTGCACATAGGCACTCAGGTTAGGCGATATTTGATTCGGAAATTTCCGAATTTGTTCCCTCCGGCCGAGTAGTTTTCTCTCGGACGGCCGCTTAAAAGGGTGGGTCCTCTCTTCCGGGCCAATTTGTATGCATGGCCCGAGCGACCTGTTTATACCTGGCAAATTGGAGAAGAAAATCTGCCCCCCATAAATATACCGGTTCCCTCGGCTGTTCCGCGGTTGGCGGCGCACACGGGGTGAATTATGGATATCGCCCTCTCCACAGTTATTCCCTCTTCGCCAACCCCCATTCTACCCGCTTACGTCTATCCATCTCTTGGACAAAGTTTTTATATACTTGGCCCGTTTTATTATCCCCTTTCTTTCCTCACCTTAATCTCCGGTGCCCTTCTGAAGAGTTTCTGGAATTGAATTTTAAATCCCTTTCGTCTTGGTGGTCAACGAAATATGATCTAGGGCCGTCAGCGGTTGATTTAAAGTATTTATAATTAGTTTCCGTCGCTAGTAGCAATCTCCCAATAAAGTGTCTTGTAAAATTTAAAACGGAAGTATGCCGTGAAATATACCTTCATCAATCCTGTCTTCTCAGCGTCTGAAGACCTATTTCAGGGACGGTAGCCACGAGGTGTGTACCTTAGTACTTTCGAGGGATTAATATCTACTGGGGCCGTAATATGTTTGTGCCAGTAGTTTCATGAAGGCAGTGTCGGAGAATATCTCGAGCTTATTAACGAGCATTGAATATCATTAGCCTGAGTTTATATGGCACTTTAATATCGTTATGGTCGTTATGGTACTCTTCCTGCTAATTTGAGCCGAGACCACTGATATAAAAACTGCAAGAAAGTGCCCCTGAAGAATCCATACTTTGTATATTATTGCACCATTTTGAGCGTGGAGGATGTCCATGAAGCACAAGACCGTTGCGTAAACCTGTATCGACCGTGCAAGGCACGGTTCCACGATTCGGAACGCCGTGGAATAAGGACGGTCGAATTTATGAGGTTAAATTTTTAGGACGGATCGCTGAAGGCTGTGTAAGCCGTTTTGTGTTGTAACATTTGCCCCATTGTACGGAAAGGATTGTTGAAAATATTTTCCAAGATCTGGCACTGATAAAGTATTATGTACAGTTTTACTGATCGCAGTGTACAGCGGAGATTTGGAAATCTTGGTGGAATTTTTCCGTTAATCCAAGGTGACTACTTTCACCGCCGTCGAGGCTTAACCCAAAATAAATAGTTACTGAGAATAACTATTTCGGACCCGCCAATGTAAACCAGACAGTTTTACACCAATTCTGAATGAACACACAAAACACGTACAAAATAGGAAGTGCTGGCTCAATTCTCTTGTTGGTAGCAGTCTGTTAATAACTGGTTTCGAGAGGACAGAAAACTAAGACAGTGACATTCAGATTTTTCGGAAATTTCCCTATTACTACCTTAAATAATGTAAGAGACTTCTGCCTTACGTGTTCTAAAGGAAATATTACGACTACGTTTGTATTAAAGGTTAATAATTAGACGACGCACTCGATAGTAATTATGGACGCAATATGCGCTGAACCGAAGGGAATGCACTGGGCTTATTCAGCATACTGCCTGCCGAAACGCTCGTACATTCACATTTAAAAGGTCAACCTGCAAATGAAACGCTAATTGGAGTAAACACAAGAGCGTTTCATGGCACTCGTTAGTGCACCTGTTAAGTCGGAACAAGAGTACACAGGAATCCCCGCGCTATACAATTTAAGATAGTTAATTAACCGATGTTTGAAATTGTTTCGCTGTAACTGCGTTAACGTCGTACGGGAGTTCCAGATGAGACAGTGTTCAGAATCGATGTTTTATTGCTTCATTGAAGCGCGGACAAGCTCCAAAGCGGTGTGATATTGAAAGTAGGACGAAGCCGTACTTGTCCTAACCCCGGCACCAAGTAGGCCGCTGTGTGTAATAAATTTACATTTAGATTAAATTTTCACCCATTTTATCTCACGTTTGTATCTCGGGTTTATAAAATGTACGCGCCGCTGAGAAACTGTGACAGTGCCGAGATCTATGAATAAATTATTTCAATTAATATAAATTATAGTGATTATTGCCTTCTTGACTATCGTTGTGAGACTAGATTGGTTGGTGGCTGTGTGATATCAGTTGTCGCGCTGGTTTGCCGATACAATCAATACCTCTACGCACTGTTATTACACACAGTCATTATGATTTTTGTCATTAATGTTAACTGTGATCTTGTTTCGAAAACTATACTAACATATGTATTCATTTTTGGACTAGTGGCGAGCACAGTCTGCAATATATAGTCTTCATTAGGTTCACTGTGAAACTTTTTCTTCCCCAGCCCAATCTGCAGTATAAAACGTACATAATCGAGAAGTACTCTATTTTATAATTTTTTCCTTTTCCTGTACTTGAGAACTTCTGTTCTTTTCGAGCTCGGATTAACCCTCCTATTGCAGAATTCCTGTTAGCTGGATAAGGGCGTTGTGCGACGACCCTTTTTTTTAATCCGGCACAAAGATTTTTGATGTTTAATACAGTCCGTTAGCGTCTCGCGGGGGGGGGGGTTAGGTTCGTTTTTCAGGGACCTCTCTGGGGGATTAGGCCGAGGCGGCGTCACAATGATGTCCCGCGAGGGTCCCGGAATTCTGTGTCCCGCGGCCCCCTCCCGGGAATCCCGTGATCCGGATTTGCGCTTTCGGCGACTGGGGTCGTCCCCGCGATCCGATTTTGATTTCAGACCTCCCTCGGTTGGGGGAGAATTTTGAATGGCCGCCGATTCCCCCGGATGAGAGCGTTCGAACCGGCCTTTCACAATAACAGTCTGGAAGGGAGAGTTGGTTTTGTTTTGGTCTCGGTTCGCTTGGATTTCTCCCTGGTGCGACCTTTTGTTATCGGAGATCTAAAATATAAAGGTACTTCTTGAAAACCATTTCTACTGCGGAAATGTTTAAAGGTGTATTTTTTTCTACGCCCGTAGTTTGAAATAGTCATCCTTCAGTGTTAATATTCGACCCAACTTTAATATGCCTAATTGCAATCTCCTAGTTCGGACATCTTTATGGAATTGGTCATTCGTAATACCTATCAGTAGTATGAATCATATGCTTGTTAGTTATCGAAAATGGAACCGGTAAGATTTATGAAATAAAACTACAATCAAACGAGGAACTCAAGATTGACAATGAGAATAATAATATATACACCAAGTAATATGATTATGAATAGGATTACAATCTTAAGAAATAAATTACAGTTATTTCTGAACTTCAAATTCAAAGGAGATTTGCCGAAATAAATTACCCGATAACAGCCTTGTTTCTTGATGTTATGGGTTTTTCTATATGACTTGGGGTCAGCGGTGCAACGAATGTATTTCCGAACACCATTGTATTGGAACTGAAATAGCTAGAAAGTTTTTTCACAACGTCTGTCTGTGTGGACAGACAGCAAATAGCATAAATGGAAACTTTTCTGGGGTCCACTGCACGCAATTTCAAAGTGCGAGCTAAACACACGAACAAACCAATGTAGAATTTTTTGTCCTATCCATCCGTTGTATTCACGGTTGGAATTGTTATTATGTTTAATTGTTGACGCTTCACCGAGTTCCTGCTGCCAATTTAGAAAACGGGAAATAATTGGCGTCTGCCAATTATAATACTCGACTCCAATTTTCACATTATTCCCGACCAGAATTTCTGTTATCTATTATTGTTAATTGTACAGTACAAACGAACAATTACACCCGCTGCCCAGAGCGGGGAAATTACCTCTTCGTGCTGTATTTCAGTATAATTTAACCTGTACCGGCGTTGGTATTTTTTTAGAATAATATTGCATAGTTTATACGTTCGATGACACCAAAGATATCCGTCTGGAAAAAGTGTTTTTTACAATTTTTTTTTCGAGTTTTAACGTTGCGCAAATTCGTTACTATCTTGTCCATTAGTAAACTGGATCATTAATCCATCATTCTTAGTGTAAAATTCATAAACTGAGTCAGCCCAATGAGCAGACCCGTTGGTATTATTTGATTAAGTATGCTTAGTTATAGTTTTTTGATAACATTGTATAGCTGATCGTTAGTTGAGGCCTGCCCCAATTCAAATTTCTTCCTTAACGAGATTCAAGAGGTTTTTTACGTGGGCAAAAGTAGGATGTATGGTATAGTAGTAGCCCTGGTTCCATTCTAGACAGGTTTGCCGACTGAGCATCCTGTCTGGACTGTAACTGTGCTCGTTTTGCCTATTTGAGTCATTTATGGGACGGGGACGATTTGGAACGTTCGCAAGGTGTTACGCTGAAATCGGCTATTTCCTACTGGAGAGGAATTGGGAGAATTCCCAAATCTTGCTCGGCCCTAATGGCCCCAACAGAGGTCGGCCAGAGGAACAAGTCGCGGCGTCGTATTCCTTCCTCGCGTGGGGCCAGAACCCCACGTTGTTGGGCTCCTTTAATACGCCCCCCCCCAACCCTGCGGGGTAATTCGGAAAGCCCCCTAAAACTCCACTCCCCAAATCGACGGCCGTAAAATGCATTACCGGAGACCCGAATAAGCTACTGTATTGAATGGAGGTGATGTGGGGGACTTCTCATAAAGAGAGGCGGTTAACATGACCATAGGGTGGAGGAGATGGTTTCCTCTAACTATATGATTTATAATTTTTTTATTATTATTGCACAATGATACGATTGTGGAATGTCTCTAGCTTGGTCTATAATTTGCGCTTAAGAAGCTGTGGTGTATCGTCGCCCGTTTGTTACCCCGCCTACTGTTCTACCCTCGGTTAATTCATATCTCGTCGTAGTTCAGTTCTTTCCGCTGGTCAAATTATTCCACCCCCCTTCTCCCGACTTCCATTAGCAGAAGCGGTGGTATTAAACGGGGACGGTTTCTAATTGGGCGCGTTCATAGTCCCGGGGGCCTGGAACATATCACCGGATTAATTTCTCGGCTTGAAGGCATCACAACGAGCCAGGATTAATTCCGAATTTTTTGCCCCTCAGTTGGACACCCCGAGGCGTTTCCCCCTACGGCCGTGATGTTTAGCCGGAAGTCGTATATTCCACCCTCCCCCCAGCATCTCGGGACAAAGAATTCCGAAGCCCGGACTTCGTGTTGGTGCCCTCCGGAAACGCTCGTTTGACTAACGCTTAGAGCGTTCAAAGGGTGCCGGCGGGATATGTGTGTAGGCGGCTGGGGCAAGGGCGCTCATTAAAGCACTATTTTTTTCACTCCCCCCTCCCCTCCTCCGGATGACAGCTTTTGATCTATTCCTTCCCCACGGCCGCTCGAAGAACAGCCTACAAATTGATTCTCACAATGTCCTAATTAACAGGCTAAACGGGTTGACTTACTACTGTGAGCTTCCCTGAAAACAGGTATAGTCCTAATGTAGTTTTAAGGCAGGGGTGGTCCAACCATTTAGTTCCCATAGACGACTTATTTTGGGCCACACATAAAATAACGATAGTTGACGAGCCAATAAACGTAGAATATTTAAGTAATTTAAACCTCATTTATTTGTGGAAATGAAGAAAAATGTATATTTTATTAACATTGCATAAAACTTTTTATAGAATGTACAGGTTAAAAAAAAGATTATACACAAATTTACTTTGTTATTTTCTGTCATTTTGAAAGTGGAAAAACTAAAATATTATGCTAATACATTACAGTATCGATTTGACTGTAGTGGATGGGGTGGCCAGATGGACATGCCAAGCCCTATGTGACTATTATTTTTAGTAATCAACATTTCTCTTGAAACAACGACTTATTTTCGGACTTTTCATTGGCTTCTTGAAATCGTCCACATGACATTCGTGGAGTTTGCCCTGATTTTTACCTAAAACGTGAAACCTACTTCATCGAAGGGGAACCCAGTAGCTCTGAGTTACACTGCATTTACAGTGTCGCGACGCCTTTTTACTGTCAATAACACATCACGAATGTAACAAGGGGGGTCCAAAAATGGTTTTCCGTTGAAACAAGGGTAGCTTCTTTGCAGTCTCCAATACATGATGTATTAAACTTGTTTCGTAAACTCGGTGAAAGGGTCATTACTACGCTATAAGATTTTTCAATCTTCTTCCATGATTTGCGGTTAGGCCTTTACTATTTTCTATATATTAGAATGCGGAATGGTAAACCTTGGTGTATTACAATATCTTATTATATTAATAATTTATTGTATATTATCTTATTGTATTAATAATAAATTCCTCTTTTTGTTTCAGGTAAGGACACATTTTTTCTGCTTTTGGGGTCTGGCGTTTAATATTGGGAACCAAGGTATTTATCCACATTTAATAATATTCTCTCCTCACTAATATTCTACGTTTTGAGTGTCGTAAATATTCAAAAATGATATTGTTTTCTCTGACCGGAGTTGTGGCTGGGATTGTGTGCCGGGTCAAGCCCACATCCTGTAACCAATCGCTAATCTCTTGATTCCGTTAGCCCGTCTGTGAATATCCGTCGGCCATCACTCTCATGGCAGTTTCAATTTTTAGGCTTTATATTTTTATTCCAGTGTCAACGTCCATTTGTAAAGGGAAAAATGCGTTGCGCTCAAATAAAATACACTCCCGAACACCGTAGGCACGTGAATTTTCGCGAATTACCAAAGTGTGTTGTAAATTTTATAGGAATAAATAATGCTAGCCGTATTGAGCTCAGACGTATTTAAATGTTGGCGCAGGACAATGTCCTGCGATCAGTAAACCTAAGTAACTAACACGCGCGAGAAATGAAATCAATGCGAACCGGTTTAGGTCTAAGAATGAAATTACCGTTCACTGTATCGAGCCAGAGCGGTCTCCCTCGCGGTTCCAGACAGGTTACTGCGGTTTTGCATCTAAGAATAGCTGCGTAGTGTTTAGCACAGATTTGTCAGTCAGTGACCCGTCAGTACCAGTATGTTGAGACCGGTTTATTCAGAGATAACAAATTTCGCGTCACCAAGTCACTCGGAATCAACAGATATCTTTGGTACGGGGATTTTTCAAACCTTAATAAAATAGAATGCAACATTTATGCTGAACAAATGTTGCGTTAGAGACAGTCCACAGTGAAGCTGTTTTTGGTGGTTGTAGTGTAGCGTGGAGCAATTAATTTCAAAAGTCTGGAATGTAGGTTTCATAAATTTTCCCGTGAAACCGCAATGATTGGTCACGAACTTGTGCTGTACGTCGTAATTACCAATGGCAAGTCCAAGTTTTCAGGATACGAATTGAATACGTGCGCGCTCTACATTATTAGCGGTTATGGCTGTTCAAATTACCGACGGACGTTTAACAGTTTTTAAAGTCAGAAGGCAACTTGTAAGTCGATAAAGCCTCGTGTCTTCCGTTTGGTTGCATCAGTATCTTAAAAGTTTATTACTCGATTTCGATTACTCTTTGCCGTTTCTGAAATCATTTATAATTGTACTCTATGGCTTGGCCGTTCTAGTTATGTGTGCGAAAATGTTATCGGAACATTTCAGAGCTCTATATGGCCACGGCTTTTGAATCGCGCAGGTGTACTGATCAACCCACAATTCGGCCCGATACGTTACATTTAATATTTATAAAAATACGGCTTGCGCTGTATTGTGCGAGCCGTAAGCGACCTCGTGACAGCAGTGGGCGTCGGAACCCACATTGAACCCGTCAGAGAGCACCAGTCAGTATAGGAAAGCAAAACATGAAAACACGTTTTCAGTAGTTAGGTATAACTTTATTCCTGGGGATATGACCTCGCCTCGCGTGATATATCCGGTCTGATAGGACTCTGAAGAATTTTCGAGCCGGCTTTTTGAATATTTTGAGAACCGAAACACCCCCCGGTACTTGACCCAAATCCCGTCTGAGATGGGTCTGTCCGGTCCGGCCAATTAAGCTTCCGTCTGCCGCCTTATCATCATCGCATTAGGGTCGCGCTCCAAACGGGTCCGTTAAATTACATCCAACCCCCCCGGGTGTGCGCGTTTCGCGCGGATTTTTGACGTGCTTGCGCCTGTCGGTCACGGGCCGTTAAACTTAAAGCGGGGCGGTCCGGAATTTTTCGAGGGGGTTAATGGTCCATCGCCGAAGAGAGGCGTCGCCGCGAGATTGGTTTCGTGCTTAAGCGCGGGATCGACGTCCGACAAATTACACCGGCTAGGATAATCGAGTTTCTCCGTTCCTTCTTTTTCCTTTTCGCCAAAGCGCCCCGAAAACTGGTTTGCCATTTGGCGAAACAGCGGTCATCACCGAGCGCCCAATCAACATTTCATACCCCAACACGGCTCCTGTCTCTCCTCAGATTCTAAACGATCTCCAATTCATATCCCTTTTTTTTATTATCTCCCACTGTCGCTCCATTTAACGATACTCTACGGTTGAACATCTGAATTTAATTGAAATGTCAAATAAGCGCTCGGGGAGTTAAGATAACTTCGAGGAGATTATCATCTCCGCTCGCGGCAACCGGCCGGTCTAATAACCCCTCCTACCTAAGCCATAACCCCAGAACGGTTATTGGAACACGATAACGTGATTACCGAACTCATCTTCATTTTTACATATTGGAAGGCCAATTCGGAACAGGAGTACTCGTGCAATTTTCCGCCTCCTCCCGTATATAAACCCAAGTTACAATTATATCTGAATATACCAGATAATCATCCCAAGTATCGCGATTACATTAGTAATTTGTTGAAATACCTATCGGTAATTATATATATATATATATATATATATATATATATATATATATAAAACGATAACTATTTTTTTTCCTTAAATAACTATGAGGCGCAAGACGTTTTCTCTTCGCCAAGTGGACATGGACTGCATCATTATAATGTAATTCGTTCATTTACATTGCAGTATAATTTAAACGGCGGTATAAATCAGAATAAACAGTAGTTGCTACAACAAAAAAAAGTGTAGAAAACCGGACGTACTATACCCTTAAATGCCTCTACCCGTGTCACCTAGTTTTTAACCTTTACAACGTCCGCTACCTTTCCGCCTGTCTAATTGCAATTAGAATTAGTGTAGGACAATTTATAATATTAACCGGCCGCTAATGATTCTTGCAATTATCGCCTGCCCTCTAATGTCGGTCCTAATGCCGATAGCTCGGGTTAGTGGGTTCAAATCACCTGCGCCCCCTCCCCTTACCCCTGTAATAATATATAACATCGGAGGATTAGAGGTAGGTGGGCTCTCCTGTAAATTATAGGTTGCCGAAATGGGTCGGCTTCGTTTTCTAGGCCAATAAACCCGTGTTCCTACAGGCCGTAAACATCCCGCAAATTTCATCATTTCTCTACGGAAAGTATGTTTCTATATTTTATAGCTCTAAAAGAAAAATAATAATCTTTAAAATCCTTTTCGTAACTAGGATTGTTTAGATTTTGGCATGAGTATAGTAGGTATACTTTAATGGGTACAGTGATGTTAACGATCCCTCCACTCCAAAGAATCCAGATTCAAAGGTAAATTCGGATTGCCGCCTTAGACTCAAACTCCAATGCGTCTACGCTTTTTTTCTATAATTCAGAAAACACTATTCAGATAAGTAAAATAATAGTTTCCCCACTGTCTAGTTCGATAGGTAATTTTAAATTTTGCAGAATTAATACCAATTCAAAGTAAAAATTCACTCCCTGTTATTATTGTGATTAAAGTGCGGGGTGCGTGGATAGATCCATAGTATGGTGTATTAATATAATAACGAATAGAATGGTGTAACGAGCAATATTACAGGTTTAATTAATGTTAGTCGAGACGACCCATGAATGTTAATATGGAGCAATCAATGCAGTTGGCAGTGTCTGTTTATCGGGTGACAGTTTTACATCCTTCCAGCAACGTAATGAAGCCGGATAATGATGGGTGGACGGGGGGGCGGTGCCCTCGCCAAATTAGTTGGGCCCCTCGGCGACGGTTCGGCGTTCATTTAAGCGCCTTCGCATATTTCAGGAAGAAAAATCGGATGGCGGGGGGGGGACTGGCATAATCGTCTCGGGGAAGGGAAAAAATGTTGAAACCCCGGGAGTTATAAATGGGATTCCGATAGCCCCCTTTAATTGGTAGTGGGCGGAGAGGCGGCGTGGAGTTTATTGGGAGGGAGGGAGGGGGCGGAACGATCCATATTGAATTGTAGGGTCGGGGGGATGATGATGAGGGTGGGAGGGGTAAAGGGGGGTCGGTGACCTTCTATCCCGCGGGAACTCCCTACCGGCTGTGGCTGTAGGGCCGGCCCCAGTTTTTAGGGTCGATACACAGTCACCGGCCGTTAGATTCCAGTTTTTAACTTTTTTTGCCAGTTCCTTGTTAAGGGAAGTTGTTTAGCCCTGTAGTCCTCTACAATATATAAAACTTGGGTGGGGCCATGGGGAATCGGGTTCGGTACATGGACTCGGTCATTTATTTTTACGTATTTTTTCTTTATTATATATTATATAGTATATATATGTACTATATCATGGGTGGGCACGCTTGAGGTCAAAGAGCGTTACGTGTTTTCATATATCCTAAAGAGTCAGTGGATATCACTCTTAGTATTGTTTCCTTTGAGTCCTGCGCTAAGAAAGTGTCGTCGAATCTGCGCTATGTACGAATCCACATGTTTAAAGTTAAGCCCCCTTTTGATATTCCTTCTCTTGTAAAGGGATCGCCTTTTGTCTTTAGACGCCCCATACACACTTCAGAAGATTAATACTTTTGTTCCGAGTTTTCCCCTCCAATCTTTATCTTAAGAAATGTTCCCGAGAACGTCGGCAATTTACGCGCGTTGTTAATATTGAATAACCCGAGCGAGAACTGCAGTTCACGTGGTTCGGAACAATTTGCGGGCACAGATTCGGTGTTAATTTCTTTAAGAGAAGTCATTTTCATTTGATGCCGACGATAATTACTGGCGGCGGTCACGTAATGCTTATGTAATTGCACGAAAAGGTTCCATTAATGTTAATTCGCTCGTGATGTACTTTTCGCTATCGAGCGATGACCACAGTCGAGGGACTGGAGGGATCGTTTAAACAATTTGTAAATCTTGTAAATCATTTTTTGTGTACTCAAAAGCGTGTACTCAAACTTGAATATAGATGGAATTGATTGTTATGAAAGGTTTATATGTGGGACATATTCTAGGCCGTTTTCGTACTAGATAATGCTGTTAATAGGAGAAAACTCCTACCTATTACAACTATTAACTCTCTTTGCATGAATCTAATACAATTTTAATAAATTTTTTATTTCACGTTTATGTTTTTTATTTCATTGATTCGTATGTCGTTAATATAATACTACTTGTTATTATTATTTGGAGGATTCTTTTATTAAGGCTTCCCGTTTCCAAGGTTCAGGTGCAGGATTATCCTTCGGTTTGGTTTATGACTATTCACTTTTCGATTGACGGAAAATTCGATTCTGGCCCCACATCGTCTTAATTTGCTCCTTACGTCAGACATTCATTGAGAACGGCCTCCTGCCAAACGCCGAAAGGATTTCGTTTTGTTTTGAACAACTGAACAATACACAAATCATAGAAGGAAAATGAAAATGGACTATTAGAAACGTTGAACGATTTTCACCATAACTGTCAGGCAATATGATAATGCGATTTTACGTACGATTTAGTATGTTAAATTATTACCCCGTATCACGTTTGCGCCAAAGTGGCCCACGAGCAAAGGCTTCATGCATATACATCGCTTCGCGAATTTGGTACTCGATGATTACCGGTGGAGGCGGGGCGTTATCGCCGAATGAGTATTATCAAATTGGAGCCCAACGGTATACCGGCTGTAGTTAGCGTATTGTTTCGAATTGTTATCTCGCCCCAAAGACGTTTTTATGGTCTGATTAACAATCTCGGACGGCCGCCCAAGACGTCGGTGCCGGCCTACGCGCTCTAATTTGGGCCCAGCGACCCTTTATTGTCTCTAGGCGGTGTGGCTATTGAAATTCCCAGATGGGATCTTTCAGATCGGCTTCGGTGCTGTCGAAACCCCGTCGTTGGGCAATATGCCTCTCTCTCCCCTCCCGTTTGATAAGTCCGATTTAGAAATCTTGTATCTCCGAACCGGAATCTGATAGATTTTATCGGCTGTTTATTCGAGTCGGGGGGAGCCGATGGGGATCGGGACCGGCCCCTTTCAATAAGCACTTGGGCACGTTTTGAATTTGAACTTAGTTTCCTCATTTTCTGCCGATTTATGGGTTTTATTTTAGATCCAGTAGGGTCGATAGGCCCCACTGTGGACCAACAATGACCAAATGAAAGTTTGGAAATCTACAGTAATAATGTACTGTAATTTTTTAACTATATCTGGCTTTAATTCAGGGAAACTCTAATGTCCTTCAATCAATCAATACCACGAGCAATTAATATTCGGTTAATTTCACAACCCGGCTTCGACTCCTTTTAAATTCGATTCTCGTTATCCGTTCCGGCGATCGATAAGGTAATTGAAATTCGGAGAATCGGCCTTTTTTTCCTTTTAATTTTGCCAAATACCTTTTCAAAGTCCACGATTTGAATGGTCGGCGTTCTAATTAACCGACATAAGCCGGAGGCGCGGATCGAATTACCAACGAGTAATGTGCCCTTGTCTGTTCGGGTTTGTTTCGAGGGCCTCCCTATTGGAGCTGCCCCTCATTGTCCAGAGACCCGTTAGATTGTGAAGAGGAGTAACGATAATGCCTACCGCCAATAAACCCTGAGGCCTCCCATTTATCCCTCATTAGCGGACTGATATTTTGATGTTCTACATCCGTCTGGTTTCCAACTGAATATCTGGACTTTCAGAACTGAATTTTATTTTTATGTAAAAGTGATTGTTTCATTTTAATCCTAATATAAGAATATTTGGTAATAGACTACAGCAGCTATTTTTAAATGCTTCAAAAGCGTTCCTTTATTCCCCACTGAAGTGAAAAGCGTTATGTGTATCAGCCTCATTTAATAAAAAAGGGAAAAAAACACGGGCATCATTATGTAAATTTGTTCAGAGAAATTTTGGTTTGGTTATATAATCCTCGATGTTTATTGTAGTTCTGTTTTCCGATTCGGTTGTTTTTAGTTATAATGGGATTTCACTGCCTGAACACCTGCTTTCGATGGTCTAATGAAAATCCGGAGCGTCCCCTTTCCCATTGATACGGACCCCCTTTTCGAATACCAATGAAGGTTTACCTTGTCCTCCAGCAACAGAGGGGATCCTAATTGTCAAATGCTCACCTGCCTGCTGTTTCAATTACGCCTGAAATTTATTTGTTAATTCATGTCGAATTGTTTGACTCAATAAGCCTATATGTACACAAATTGGTGATTTAATATTCGTACGAATTGTTGGTCTTCCTGATATCGAAAAGAATTGATCGAACAGTCGAACCTACGAATCGAACTAATTCAATAATTTAAGAGGTCATCCGTGTTGTTAAATTAAAAATAGGCTGACAGAAAATGGCTTTCGCGGTGAAGAAGTTTAGTTCTTGTTTCCTCCCGAATTATTTATTAATTATCGATTTATTGACTCGATAGTTTCGAATATCTGATGGGAATCTCTTCGGTACGGGCTGAAGTCTAAACTGGAATATCTCATCGGAAATTGAACACTCTGGAAGGTTTAACTGTGGATTGGAATTGTGTAAGAAAAATGTCTAGAACATTCTTGAGCTTCTTTATGCTTCCATCTTTTTATTTTTCTATTTTATCTTTTTATTTTTGTTTGGTGTTTTGCTAGACCGGTATTGAGTATTCCCAACTAAATTATTTCAAACATAAATTCCGAACTACCTTTAGGCTCAAACGAAGTCCGTACACCCGTAACTGCGACCGAATTCCTTATACGTTTATATATTTTTTAGATCAATACACTGCATTCTTCTGCGCTCTCCGGAATGGTAACCAGTCGGCTCCTCCGTCTCCGCTATATTTCAAACCCCCCTCGGAGACCCAAACCGGCTCTGCAATGTCTCGAAGAACATAAATATAGCGTCGTCCGCTCGACGAATACCTTATTTCCGCTACTGGCTGGGAGCAATTCTTCGCCCGGATATTTACACCTGGTGGGGGTGAAGGAGAGAGGGCACTTCCCTTATATAAATTATATTATTTGCCGGCGTGAGCGGCCCCTCGCGTTATCTTTACACGGCCTGATGGCGGCTCAGCACTCCCCCGGCTTTATGACGCCCACCTCCCCCTACGCCTTCGGAACGTTTATGTATTATTTATCGGAGCTACGTGACTTTCCAGAGAAAACCATTAGAGTAAAAGGAGATGGTATAGGTTGGGGGAGGGGGGTGTTTCCGACGTTGTTTCCACCCTCGAGTTTGGAAACTTTCATCCCCCCCCGGGCGTTCTTGAAAACGTTCCGCAAATCATTTAGAAGCTGTTCGGTTTGTTGGTGGGGCGCGGCTCGTCCCAACCTGTCCCTAATAGCTTCAATCCTCGCCTCGAATCTCGCGACTCATTATGCAGATTGTATTACGGGGAAGTGAGCGATTTTTTTTCCTTTGGAACTTCGGGACACGAGGGGGGCGAATCAATTATTGCGACTGAGATAAGCCAATTTCGGTTTCGGAAGAAAAGTTTTAATCTGTAATTGTTCTGTGACTGTTGAATTGTTTGGGCCCCAGCGATAATTTAGTTTTGCCCAAGAAGAGTCCGTTGAACTTCCGTTGAGCACAGCGTTGTTGAATGAGAAATTATTTCACTGCTTCGTGATCTGGATTGTAACAATTTCTTGTCGTTTTTCAATTCATACTTCGGTGAATGAAACACTAATTTGTAAAAACTGAAGAATTTGTAATTTAGAGCCCGTAGGACATACTTTAAGTAAGCGCGCGTATCCACTTCTACCAGAGTCAACACTACAATGCCGTATTCAAATTCTATGATCTTAGGCTCAGAGTGAAAGTACATTACAATTTTATAAAAGAATTTAAAGTAATTTTGTATACTGTACGCTAAAAATTCTGAATATTCGAATGGAGACAGGAGGATTTTGATTTTGTCCTACAGCTCATACCCCTTATTTGTAGGTTTTAAAGTGGAAAATTACGACATAATTCGTGAATGTCAGTTTTTAGACTCCTATTTGGGTGGGGATATGAGGTAACAGGTAGGCCGTGTTGACCATAAAATGTTTTGTTTATGACGTCCCGTTTAAAATTTTAATTTCCCCCAGCACAGGAGCCGGTTAATGACTTGTTCCCTAATTTAAAACCTTTTTTTTGTTGTCACCGGGTCCGTTTGAGATTTTAATTCACTTCGAAAACACCGCCCCTCAGGTTTTAAATATGCAAATATCCCTCGGAGGGGTAAATTAAACGTCCCTACTGTTTTTTGGGCCTTGTTCCACCCTCCCCTCTCCCCTCCCGCATTTAGACGGGTGGATTCGGGACGTCAGATGCGTCTCGAATTAGAAGAATGTTTCACCGGAAACAAGGAGCACGGCGACAATTTCGGGGCCTCCCGGACGGACGGGAAGAAAGCCAATAAAAGGGTCCCGGCGGAGGGGGTTCGGGGAACTTAGCCCTCGGCTTAGGGGGGATGTTCCTTACCCAACGGCCAATAACTGAGCCGGGGTTGAAGAGATAACTGCGATCAATATGTGTCAAGACAGGGCCGTCCTCCAGGTGTTCCGACTGGATGACATTGACTGGATTGGATGTCTGAGGGGTGGAAATTGGACGTGTTCTGAAAACAGTAACAATATACCCTCCTCGTGCCCCTCCCTTATTGTAGTCCGTTGGTAAATATTTTTTTCACGAAAAATGAGTATTTAAATTTCTTGATAAATCTAAATTATAAGCCGGGGAAGCTCCGTAAATAAAAACTGTGTTCATGGAAATGTTAGATGGGAACGATAGTATTCCAGAATATTGTGGAGGGGACGGCAAACCGCCGATCGCGATACCGTCACGCGGAAAATATTTTTGTTAACTAAAAAATTAAATCTGACCAACCACATTTTAAAGTACCATTACTTTTAAACCATCATTTCTTTAAATTAACCCAATAAATTTATGGAACAAGTTTCATTGTATCTTACGGCATATTTCCATATTTGGTCGGGTAGTTTGCCGTCAAAAGCGATGATGTGCAAACCATTGGGAAGGTTGTGAGGAAATTTTCGGGATCATAAAACTTCGAAGAATGATGATTTTCATCAACTGGAATCCTGTGCCGAATGAAGGGGAATTCGTCTTTAAAAGTATTTTTCATCGAAAAAATATTTATATGCAGAAGATGCATACATAAAAACATTGTTTTATAAAATTTAAAAAATATAGTGGATATCTACTGTCTATCCTTGGGTCAATATTTTACGTAAAATAATAGCGGTGTTGTCGGACCGCCGGTCTAGAGTACCGTTTTTAAACGGTGAACGCCCTTTAAAAGGATTCGGTTGGGGGCATGAGCTAGGTGTCCTCCCCTAGGGGCGGCGCTGTGCAGGTACCTTGTCGTACTTTAAAGTGTCTCGCGCTTAGCTCGGGTCGCGTGACCTTTCTGTCTATGGGGGGCTAATGAATGACTCCCCGCAGTACCGCCTTTTGTTATCCGGCTCTTCTTCCCGGCGGTGTCCCGACGGCCAGACAGATTAAAAGTTCATACTCTCAAAGGTAGAGACGCCCTTTTGGATAGCGCGTCCAGACGCGCCCCCACCCTCTCGGTAAGTGTCGCTGCCCACTTGACTCCACTTTACATTTTGTCTCTTGTGGTCACACTGCCTTTCTAGGCATCTACACGGACTTTTCTAAGTACGTGTTATAATGCCTCGCAAATCTTCTATGAAAGACTTCTAATATCGAAACTTTAGACTGCGAGGTATCACTACAGGATATCACCAAGATTAGTCGCAGATCCAATATTCAGTTTGAATCTCTCCCGAGGCTGGGAATTATAACGAGGCTCTAAACATTAATACTGTTTCCGATTAATAGTTGAAATGTTCAATTACAACTATGGTTCAATTTCATATCATACCATCTGTATCAGGCGGTTGGTTATAAGAAAAAAATATGCCCCATAGATTCATGATTAATTTGTGATTATTAGAAAACAAAACCAGTTCTTTACTAATTTTACTAATTACTTATTTTACTAATTTAATTATTTTACTAATTAGTCTCTATTTCCGCTAGATTATTTGGTCTGCTACTGTTGTTACCGTCACATTGAATTAGACGCAGTGATATGTTGACGAAATATATGAATACCATTAGCTTTGAATTCTACTTTACACAATATTTGTGATTATATGAATTCCTATTTAAAATTGTCTCTTTTATGTTAGGACTTTACTCACAAAACGATAATAAGAACGGTTCCTACAGTTTATTATATCATAATTCTTCCTGAGGAATCCAATAATGTTGTAGTATTTCGGTTTTTCATTTCTGAAAATGCAATTAGCCGCTGGTTGGAGAACATGTGGGCGACTTGGTATCGTCTGGCGGAGGAAGAGCGCCGTTATAATAAATCATAGGCCGGCGTCCCCCAGTCACGATTTCGCTTGTAATTTTCCCGCGGCCATTTATTATTGCGACATTAAGCGTTTCTACACGTTGCGCGCTTTTCGCACACCCGCAATACCTGGTATGCGCATACCTTTTTAAATTAAAAACTTCAAGACAAATCATTTTATATAACAATTACATAATGTACGTTCGTCGCTCTCGAAAGCCCAATTTTTCGAAATTAATGACTTTAATTTTTTGGGGTTTTTTTTTACGGCGGCCGCTTCCTTCGTGACCCGAAAAGGCGAACAATTTGGATCGAGGAGAAAGTATAATTTTCATGCAAAACGATTAGGACGTCGTGGACTTCTCAGTCTTTAGTGTCAATTTCGTGTCTCCTATCGGCGCCCAAGCACCGATTTAGCGCTCTCAAGCGTTTTATTATGCGATTAATCGGCATTTGATTCGGGGTGCTTCAAGAACCTGAAAATCCTATCCGGAGTCAATCTTAATGTCTGGAACATTTAATGGGAACCTCCATAAAGGAGAGTGGATACATTACGAATGAGGATTTCGAACATCCGACAGTCAATGCTGTACATACAACAACATATACTTTACAAAAATATGGAACAAATGGAAAAGTAGGGAGACAAGGGGCAAAGATATATGGTGGATTCATGTTTCAGCAAAAACATCGCAGAGTTTCATTTACAATTAAATATTTCAACAATGGCCTCAAAAATTAATTAATTCGTTCTATTTATATTTCGACGCCCTTATTGCCTTTACATTTCTGTCGTGTGTCAGGTTGAATGACTCCATGTTTTTACTGTGGTCCCTTTATTACCTTTTGTTTTGTACGGGGGAAAACTTTTTAATAGCACCCAGGCTAATGTGTGTCGGATTCTCCATTCGCCGTACCGACTGAAACCCCATTTTGGTCTCTGTTTTTGCTGCCGCGTAAAATATCCGAGGCTAATTGGCTAAATAATAAAAACATTATTAATTAGTACCAAGCATATAACAGTTTCGGGTTTGATTCTGTGTCCCCTTTACTATCTAAGTATAGGATTTTGTTACTAAGCAGGGACGCATTTCTTAGAGCTGTTTCTTACTTTAGTTGTGTCGGTCATTTGCATATTGTCTCTGTTCTTGTTGCCCCGTGTTTATTGGCCTTGTGAATATGTTTTCGCCCTGAAATTGAATTGGTCACCCTTTCGTCATTATTTTTTGTCTGTGGAGTTTTAAACGGTGGATACGAGGCCCACCGCGTGTGGTGTAATCCGTCGGATTAGTTTTGGGAACGCCGTCCAATTACAGAGCCATTGTCGGGCCGGTCTAGTTCTCTGGCCTTCGCATCTCCCGGCTGGCTCCTTGATTACTTTCCGTGGCCTCTCTAAGAACCGCCATTGTTGCCTTCCGACTTCAAACGGCTGGGCCTAACCCCCCCCCCCCTACCACCCGGCGCTTTGTGCACTGAAATTGTGTCGGTGATAGAAAAAAGGGGGTGGGTAGAAAAAATGGAAATTTTTCTTCTGACGAACATCCAGAATAAAAAAAGAGGTCTCGCGTAAAAAAAAACGAGGGACCTTGGGAAACACTTTTGGCAAGGTGGCCTTGAAGTGCGCCCCTCACTCTATTGTGAATTGTTCATCCCTGCGTTACATTGAAACAGTTCACTTTTGGTTCAAATTTAGGTCATATTTTTATACTGTACACAACATACGTTGGTTCCGAATATAATAGAAATTGCCTGTTTAGGGTACCTGTCAGAATGATAAAAATAATCGTTCTTTGGAAGGGAGCGGCGTCTTTTGATTTTGAAAACTGAAAACTGGCTGCTACTTTTCAATTCTGTTTTTTAGCGGCATTCCCGTTGCTGGATTTTTAATGTTATACAACACCGATTAAACTCTGGCATTCGTTATTCGTTTTTTCTGCGACCCAAGCAAAATAGGTGTCAAGATACGATCGGATTATTCATTTCGAAAGGGCGGCTGAGCAATTAGGAACTTGTCAGGTTTAAACCTGGGGAACTTATGAAATTGGATTCGCGAATCGCGTCCGCCCGTATGAGATGAGGCCCTGACGATTCGTCTTTCCGTTCTCGGCCTCAGTATGCAAATTTTTTCACTCGCTCAGAAAAAAAGAGCTGTTAATATTTCATGAGGCGCTAAGACAGTCAATTTCCCGCCTTTTAATTGGCATTTTTCGAGAGGACGTCACTTTTTTTTTTTTTAAAGATCAAAGTTAAATTCTGAAGGAGGAATTTCTCGCTTTTGGGGTCAGCAACACGGCCGTGGTGTAATCAGCGTCTCTCGAGTTTCCCCCCTCACTCACACTCTGGAGGTGTCCCGCGGAATTAACTACTCGAGCCGGAGTCGCTCTAACAAACCCTCCTCGACCCGTTCCTCTCCAAGAGACAAACAAAGGAAGGATAAGAAAAAAGAGGAGGAGTACAAAAATAATTATTTTGACGGTTTATAATGACCGGGCTCCTTTTGTCTCGACCTTCAATTTGTGCTTTTGTGAATTGCCCGGGCCGGGCGTGGCGTTTTCAATTCGGTTTAATGAGACTGCTTAATTTGGACAATGATCCTCCGGCTGGGAAGAAAGACGTGCTTAATTCCGATTATTGAATTTCTCGGATCCGTTCCGAGAGTTAATTACGGTTAACCTGAGAGCGTGCTTGTATTGCGTTTACCCTGAATTTTTCCTCGGGCCCATTTCGACCAGCAACCTCCAGGTTATTGTCGTCCGGACGACGCGTTTTGTTGTCTTACTTCAATGTTAATAGCGAATTTGAAAAGTAATCACGAACGGATTGCTTTCCTGTTATGGACGAAATAGGATTTTTTGGTAGTCGCATTTCATGTGGTTCGTTTTTGGTCTTCCGGTTGAGGCTGACATCGTTATCGACATATATCATACCCCGCTCCTAATAATTTCAGTCCCTGTCTCAAGTGGCCCCGTTGCTCTTGGTCCGCCTCTCTCGTTATCCGGTTCTCGGTCGGTGAATCTCGGGGTTCTCTCCTGTTTTTATTGTGATCGAAACCCGAGCGAAATGGCGATGGGAGGGAGGGAAAACAGGCGCGCGGGCGAGGAAAATAAAAGAGGTTTTTTTATATAGAAAATCCGTAAGGCGTTGAAGGAGGCGATGGGCTCCTCGGGCGTTTGTCCTGGAAAAGTACCCGTTTTTATGATGCGCTAGCTCTCATTCACGATTCCCATTGTGAAGGAAAACCCGAGTCCCTTATTATTCTCCCTTGGGTTAAACCCTCTACGGCCCCCGTATTAAATGAATTTAAACAAAGCGGTGGTAAAGTGATTATATTCCAAACCTTGCTCCTAAGAAATAAAATTAATTTATCCGACTCAAATCTGTGTATCCAACATCGTGATTAAAGCCTTTTTATTAACTCGAGTGAACAACTTTAAAATGCAGAAAATTAAATGTCTCTCATTTCTGGAATTATAAGAAAGTTCGCAAAAAAATGCACGTGTTATTCAAATAATGGATGAAATAATTAGAAGGATAATTCATTACATCGTGGTTATCATAATTCTTGTGAAATTCTGCCTCCACTCCCCCATCAGGGAGTCATGAAATAATTAAAAATAATTGATTCTACTATTCTTTGTAACTTAAAATGAACGATGTTTTTTACCTGGAATTTTCTTTAAATCGTCCTGTTTAGCTGTCTTCTGATATGACTGGTATTAATTTTGACGTACGATAAATATGAAAATCCCTCGTCTAGTCGTATTCTACCGGTTTCTGCTTCTCGCCATCCTCGGTAGTGCAGTTTATTAGTTCCAGATCCTGGCTTTAGTAAAATAACATGAAGGATTGATGTCTTCAGCTCTCTGTATCTTCAGGCGATAATCTCTCCGTTTCACCGGCGTCCAGTCGATCTTTGTCTCGTATTTGAATGGCGGAATGATTAGATTAAGTAGGCATTAGCGTGCCCACGTCCGTTCCGTTGCCAGGATAACCGTTGTGAATAGTTATTTTGGAAAGTGGGTTAACGCGTGTTTTGAGCAATCGTCACGAATCGGTCGGTAGCGGTATCGTGTCTTCCTGAACACCCCCCCCTCTTTCGTGGCTCTATTCGGGGCCCAACTCAGACGCCGTTTCGTGCCTGTCAACCGCACGATTTCAGTCCCCGACGGACGTACGTAGCTCTCGCCGTGGAACCACAATGGTATGCTTATTAAGTGTCAGGGGAAATACCGTTTTTATTGTCGAAAGACGTTATGATCCCTCAATTGGCTGTTCCGCAGAATGGAAGCGACGTTAGCCTTTAATACTCCCACGCTACACGTTATAACAAACGTCGCTATATATTCTTCATTATTATAACATTTTTTATAATTATAAAACTTCAATACCGTGTTAACGTTAAGCCATGTTAAAACTCTAAGTGAAAAATTGATAAGACATAGTTCATATTATCATGAACACGCTCTCCGGGTTAAAAAGTATTAGCCATTAGGGTATAGAATTGGGCCGGCTACTCAGAGAAATATGTCGGTAATTGAGGCGTTGTGAGTAATGGTTTTGGGGGAGTTGTGTTTGTGAGGGTGGTAATCGCGTTACTTCATCTGGCGCCCTTGTCCCCTGGATGTCTTCACTCTTCGCGGACTCCTTTCATTCGCGTCCCTCCTCCCTTCTTTTGTGCGCTTCCGCTTGGGCCGACAAACTTTTTTTGGGTTTAATGAAAATTTGGCCCGTGGGGATTCCAACCCGGGTCAATTAGTGAATTTTCCCAATTACAATCGCGATACAACCCTTACAATGTCTATAGGCTGCTTTCAGATTGCGAGGCATCGGTAATTTTACTTTTTATTATATTTGCAAAACATGGAAGTTGAAGAGAGATATTGAGGAACCGTTAAATGATGACGTACAACGATGATAACGTACGGAGTTGTAATTTTTCGAAGTGAAATCTCATTCCCAAAGAGATTTTTTCATCATATTGTCTGCTGCGTTCAATTTATTTTATAACTCGAATCAAATAATTTGTTCTAAAGCGTTAATTCTAAGTTGACATTGAATTTTGCTGGGACATTCTACCTTTTTTTCTCATTACATCTTCATAGCACAATGTTACGTAAGCATTTTTTTTGTTACTTCATCTTTTGGAAGTTGATTCTTTCCGTTCGTGCATCCCTGTCATCTTTTCTTAATAAACCTGCATGGAATATTGCTGCTAAATAATTCACGTTTTCTTATCCCGGAGGGCGTATGTATCGATAAATCGATGAGAATGCGATTATTATGTGTCATACAGATTTAGTCGGTTAGCGGCAGAGGGTTAGTCGTATCTAGATACCCGGACCTAGGCTAATGGATGAGTCAGCTTGCGCTCTGTCCTAGTTGTCACGGGGATGCCATTAGAGTATCATCTGCCCTGGGGACGTCTCCCGTCGGATCGATAGCCGATCCGGGGGGGCACCTCGACCCGCCTCCGACACGATGTGCTTCCGCCCCCGGCAGTTCAAACTGCTTCCACCATTATATTTCCGACGTGGAGGCAGCGAAAAGACTTATACGGCAGGTTGACGCGTTGATGTTCCCTATTGGCAGCTTTGGGAAACGCGGACATTGGATTTAATACAGGACAACGTGCTTTTATATATATATATATATATATATATATATATATATATATATATAAAACCACAGGATAGTATAACCATCCTCTTATACTCCGATACCATACCCTGTATAAACGCCCAACATCCCGCAACATCTAGCACATTTACCGATGACGGCCGTCCTTTCCTCCAAATCCAAGTCCTATTACCGGTTACAAAAAGCGCCTGGAACCACAAATACGGTTGAAAGCATGGAAAATAAAACCGGATAACTGTATTTACAATATTATGACGTCGACGGCAGACTTCTGTAAAGGAGTTTCAATTTAATAGAGAACATCGAATCAAACGATATAATAGGAGTGGTGTAGGCGGATCTCTTTTTGACAGGGGCCAGTTTCTGTGCCCAGCGGAGCGGATAGTCCATTGATAGGCCGAGAGAGCAGCGGGCCTTATCTACAATAGGAAGTTTGGCCGGGGGGGACCCTCCTGTGTCTGGGGCTTGGATGCCGCCCCCTTCATCCCCTTATTTTTCCCCGGTTTTCGCCCCTCGCTGTGCGGGGCAGTTGTTATCCTGTCGCAGGTGTCCCTTATCTCCTCCGTTTCCCCTATACCGAAACGCGGGTACGGTTTCCTCTTTTTTCCGGGGTCGGAGCCAGATCTTGTTAATCCGGCCTGGAAATGAGATTGAAAAAGATTATTCGGTAAACTGTGTCTTTGAATATTATTATTTCTATACTTTGAGCTCCTAAGTTGATCCTGTTAATGGAAAACCCTCGATCCAAACCGTAAATAAGAAGAACCAAAAAATTCGGCTTGGGTTTGAATTGAATACTGTTTTAATTATGTTCGTGAATTGAGCGTTGGAAACGGTTACAAGTTGGTAGCGCTTCCTGTAAATCCCGATCGGTGCGAGCTGTATCCTTAAGAAAGCCGTCGAGTTATCTATTCCTGAGTAAACCAACATGTTCAGACTTATATATTTTAGGATTTTAATTGATTTTTTTTGGCCGCATAGGCGAATAATAAATCATATAATATTTCTAGTACAACATCAATATAAACAATATAAAATATGCATATTTAAAGACAAGATTGTACTTTAATTTCTTCAGTCAAAATAAGAAAATCACAGCTTTATGATTTATTATGTTGACTTATCTGTTGTTCGATTCGGAAGCTTAGGCATTTTTAAATTTCGCTAGTTAGTTTTAACAGCGCTGTAGTTTAACTTTTTGGAAATTGTGCGGAAATTGGCGCCTTCTATTGCCTCGGGAGGGCTAATCTTATATAGTCTTCTGTTGGGTGATTCCTTCAGTATTAATTTGTTACAAATAGTTTCTGTATTTAATGTCTGAATTACTGGCGTTACACGTTTTTTACTCCGGAAACACCGGCAAGCTCCTACAGCGTGAGATACAAAAAGAATTCTGATTGGGGGATTTACGTTTGGCCAATTACTGTTAAGTGGAACCGATTCGTTTCTTTAAACTCGTTTCGCATTTCCTGTCGCAGCACGCTCATCGGCCTCGGGGACCTCAGGATGATTAAGGGTAATGGTATCACCCTCCCCTTTCTTGTAGGGGACCCGCGGTCGGTGGTTATTAGGCATTTTTCACGAGTGACGCCCATCAATCGGCGGGAGATTTATTATTCAAAGTCCGAGTAGGGGGCTCCCGGCTCCCCCACCTTCCCTTCCATTAGGTGCCCCCTTCTTCTTTATTAATTTGGCAAATTGAAGAAGAAGGCGGTCCCGCACCAATCCTGTCGGTCTCTTTAAGGGATATAAACCGCCCTTCCCCTACCGACATTCGATGACGAGGTCGTGAATAATTTGTTCCAACGCTTTTAGAGTATATTGTTACATTACTTATTGTCCTGGAGAATGACTTTGATCGACGGATCTTAACTGGTTATTTGTAAGGTATTTTAAAGTGCAGTATAGAGCGATGATATCCAGCGAGGAGATCAAATATTGGTATACAAAAAAACTGGTATTGCGTTTCGTCCGCTAACGTTACTCCCGACAGTATTAACTTACAGAATGCTACTGTCGATGGTCAGATGGCGAAATAGGTGAAAGGAGACAGACAATCGCACGAGTGACGATATTGCGAAACCTCGCTGATACGAACGCCATAAATCCCCCCCCCCCCCCCCCCCCCAACAATGGTATAACTTCCTATTAAGAACGTCCAAGGCTCGTGGCAATCGTTACGTTTATTTTTCATTGTATTTGCTATAAAAAACAAGAAAGAAAAAGAGTGTCAGAGATTACACAATTGTATTTCCTACATGGGTAGATTGATTTTACAAGTAAATGATATGCAATACAACGCGGAAACCATACTTGCGGTTATTGTAAATATTGGAAAAAACATAATATGCACACTTATGACTGTTCTGCGTTTATATATTGGAAACATTGCTTTCCAAATATTAGAATTAATTCTAATTTGCCGGCTTATTTTTCGTTTACCGGACGTTAACAAAGGGCGGCTATTTGAGTTATAATTTCTCTCTTCCTCGAGTAGGAAAGGCGCTCGTTACACTGTTATAATTATCGTGCATAAATCTTGGCCCGCGTTGTGAGGGGCGAACGGCGGGGGGGAATCTGAATTGCCACAGTTTGTGCAGTCCGTAAAGTGCAGCTGTTGCTCCTCGGAGGAGGGGGGGTCTTAATATTTTCATCACGCTCACTCCCGTTTCTCTTCCGCCTTTCCGTCTTCGACCGCGCGATCGTTATTCACGACGTAAACGTTCGAACAATTAGCGAAATGATTCGAGAGGGGAAGCGGAATCGGGTAGGGAGAAGAAACGTGTCGCGGAACGACGGGCGTTAACCCGAAGAGCGGTCGCTGGAGATCGGGCGAAGATGGATTGTGATTCGGAACTCGGGCGCTAATGGTCGGGCGCGTACTGCCGGCCATTCTTCAAGCAGAACTGTGGGGGCCCCCGGAGCTATAATCCACTGCTGGGCTGCGATGAAATGCCGTTTCCCCTCCCCCTTGTTTGTTTTATTCTCCTCGTTTATCTAGCAGAAAATTCCCGTATTTGAGCCCTTTGATTTACGAGCCACTCGGCCGTACCGAGCTCCCGACGATCCGACAGTCAGAAGAAGGAATAATTGTTAAGTTCAAAAAACTGTTCAGCTGAGTATAACTGAGTTGTATGACCCCTTATTTTTGTCCAAAGATACTTCCGAGCGTACTTTTATGTAATGAAAAAACACTACAAATCGTGTGAGTATCTTTGGCATATACTGAACGTTGATTATATCTCCCTACTGATTTTAGCTTTCTATGCAGTAAAGATTATACCAATAATATCCATAATTTAATTGATTTAGCCAGCCAGAAAATTAATTCGGGATTGTCCACCCCCTCTCGATTGTACCTGGGTTAGTCCTGGGGCGGTTTCCCGCCGCGGACAGTAGTATTTCCTCACCAACAAGCTCCCTAACAGTAAATTATGTCTATAGGTAAACTTGGCAGAGTATTTCATATCCTAGGGAAACGATTAATTGAATACCTGTGCTGGTATGTAGTAAACTACTTGTAAGTCAAGTGAGAAAGAAGCATCCGCGTTGTTGCCAGGAAACATTCTAATTTGTATTCCTTATAAGTATATTCCTGGATCCTCGGTTAAAGAAATGCTGCAACCAATTATCTATGTATATCTAATTTCAGCAGCTAACTACTTCCGTAGCCACCATGTTACGGAAACCGTGAAGATCAAGGTATTGATATTTTATAAATTTTTGCCAACCTAATTTTATATTCGAATTCGGGAGTTCAAATATGGACAATAAAGTACGAATATATTAATTTCATCTGATTAGTTCCGATATTATAGGAACACTATAGAGTGTTCCTATATTATAGGGAGGTTCGTAGGCCTGTAGGGAAACCGTCCATTATCTGGAGGTAAGATCCTTATTACGCTCTCTACCCCCCCTTTCACCCTTCTGTTTAATCTTAGAATAATTCGAACGTTTTTACTTAACTCCAATGATGTATTGTACGCACACGCATTGTGTTAACGATGTAGGCTACTATATTAGGAGTTTCAGCCGACTGGTATAGTTCTTGGATGATCCCTGGTCGAGACTGTAGGTCCACTCCGGGATTACTCCGTTCGAGCGGAACTGTCGATCGGTTACCGGACGTATTCGCGACGGCCGTATAACGGAATTGTTGTCGGATGCCCCGCGATTACAGTTACCTTATCCGCTAGACCGTTCTGCTGTCTGCTTCGTACGGGAAAAGATTTTTCCAGCCGAGTTCAAAAACTGTTCTACGCCTATTTCCGTACAAACCTGAACCAAATGGGGCGTGCGAATCCGTTACTAGTAAGGTTCACGGTACTTTCACTGTTCAAGTTCAAGAAAGTTCAAGGAATCAGTTATAAAAATCATTGGAATAGGAATATTACCCAAATTAGTCTGTTACGAATATAATGGGGGAAAGATAAGCCGAATCGGGCTGCAATAAATGTAATCCGGTTCTATTTTATGTTGTTTCTGAACTTCTGACCCTATTCTGACCCCGTGCTCTCTCCGGGCAATGGTTTTTTGCTTCGACCCGGCGCCGAGCTCGGCGCATAAGAAAGGAAGGGGCGCTGTAACACACATATGAGCCGGCGTGCGGCAATCTAGTTAGGAACAGGATGGAAAGGCGCGCTCGTGTTTGTGTACAAGAGCGTGTTGCTGTTGGAAACGTTTAAGCGGAGGAGCAACATGTGTTGCTCTTGGCAAGCGTCCCGCCCTCGCTCCTGCCCTAGCTCAGCACTTAACATCGCGCTACGGTAGAAACAACAAAAAACTCTTCCACCTTCGGCTTCCATTAACCCACTTTAATCTGTTATGACTTCTGAGCAACAGTTAGCTTACAAAAAAAGAAATGTTGGTTTCGTCGCTTTGTAAGGCTCTGTTTGTGCCGAGTGGAAATTTAAATATTTGTTTCTAATTTTTCACCCACGAGCTTACCATAACATTTTATGGCACTTTTCGGAATTTTCAGCACTTAACAGTTTTTATTTTTCACCCTCATCAAGCATAATATAAATAATGTTGGGTACATTTTCGTACACAATATGTCACTAACGGAACGTTGTTCAATGTATTTGTATGGAAAAGAAAGATTTTCATAGGCTCCGATCCAATGTCCGATAAAGTCGTGTTTTTTAGTTCCTAAAATATACTTTTAATTAAAATTCAGTCGCATAGTTATGTTTTCCGATATTTGTTTCTATGAGATAACACACCAACAAAGATATTTTCGTAACATGCCTATACATTTTCGAGCGATATTTTGTTATCCTTGCGGCTGTTTACTGTCTAGAATGTTTCGACAGTCGAACGTATATCCGTTAATAAGCGCAGTCGAAAGTACGCCAACATCCTCCGTCTTTGAACTGACTTCAGAACCAGCTCCTGGGCGTGATTTTCCTCCCCGGAACGGATATCGGCCTGCGGCATAATATCCGGTTTAGACGTCAGTCGGAACAGCGCAATCTGCTGTTCCGCCTTTGACGAATCGACCCGTTGCTTGTCTCGGGGCCCACATACAACCACTTTATAATAATCGGATGATACCTACATTTCATATTATCCGATATACTATCGCAAAAAAAGAGCTTTTTGCCATCATTGTGCTGAATATATGACCATTCGTTTGAGGCATGCACACGAGTTATCAAGAAATATACAAAACTGTCCTCAGGTTCAGCTCTAAGAAGTTATCCCGTCCCCGTTGAAACAAAAAAATCAGCTTCTAGTAAAAATTCCAGCGTGTTTAATTTATTACATCAAAATATTCGCGTGTTAGATATAAACTATTGGATTAAATCGGATTTTAATTTAGGTCCGCAAAATAAAATTTCATTACACTCCGCACTTTCGTGTCCACTTCAGAAATTTAAATAAAGCGCATTTTTTATTTTTTATTTATCGCCCGTATTTCATGTTTCGCCGGCGCTATCTCTCTGTTCGGAGGCCACCGTTTTATGAATAATTAATGTGGGCGAAATTTTCGGCAATGTTTTATTCAGATATTAATTCCACATCCAGCAGGGCCTAGGCCTCCGTCCCCCCGTCCCTGTTAAGTGGTGGCGAGAGCCGCTCCTGGAGTGGGCGCGTGGCATCTTCGAATTTTGAAATTCAAGCGGAATTCTCTAGCCCCTTGAGCACGGGGGGGGGGGAGCAGGAAAAAAGTGAATTAAATATTTTATTCACCCGGCCGGCGGGGATATTTGCGATGCGGTATTTCTCGTTGTTATTTCGTGCATTCAAATTCCAATTTATTTTATGCAGATAAGGCCCCGGGATCTGGCGGTATAGTAGCTCCACACTGTGTTCCTCATTGAAAGAATATTATCATTTCTGAGAGCTTTCTCAGTTTTAAGGATTGCCCATTGCCCACAGCATATTCGAGTCCCAATATTTTCATATATTCTATGCATAAACAATAATTTACAGTAGTCAATATTGAACTTATGCTGTGTTAAAAACGGTATCCTAGAGACCGACGTTAGTTAAAAAAAAACAACTACGAGGTCACCGGTGGCATGAGCGCAGGGAATATCCGCTGAAAGTGTGTTAATAATTAAGACTATTGAGACATTTTAAATTGGAGTTGTTCCGCATTCGCGACGGCGGACTTGCACATTACTGGGATTAATCCTGGACGGGGAATTGGCCTAGAATTTTTAATGCGGGCGGAACTCTCGGACGCGAGGATTCATTTTTAATAGATCCCACCTACTCTCAGCGGTGGGGCGAAGCTCGGACTCATAATCGATTCAGTAATGAGCCCGAGTGCTTTCCAGATACCGAACACGGGTTAGTCCGGGGGAAAGTTTGCATTTTTCCGCTCCCGGTTTCGGGCCGTTTGAGGTTTCAGTTTTCAACCGCGGTACTGTTTTAGTTATGAGTCGCGTTGGGATGATGGGGTCCTAAACCAGCGACCTCATACTTGTCCATTTTTTCTTCAGTATTATCAATCAACTTTGTAGTTCTATAAATCGGATAAATATTTTATTGAGATTCTATTTCGAATCTGGCCTTGGCAGTATTTTATTTATGCTTAGAGAATGTAAGTAAAATTCTTCGAAATTGCTGATTTTAATTTCTGAAATCGGGAAACTTCCCAGTAAATATCGAACACTTATCCGTCCTTAAATACAGCTGACATCTGTTGCTTGAAGCATCAGCTGTTCTTCGAAATTGGTTCCCATGAGGCCCATAGTGGTTAAGCGCGGTACCGGAACAATATGAATAAATTATGGGTAATTGGTAGCTAACTGTTATGGGTCATTGTTATCCTTGTTGTTTGCTCTTTGTGTTCGCGTGGGATTTTCTATATTAATTATATTCTAATTACAATCATACAGACCACTGTACATAAATTGATGGAATCGTGTTCGTTAATAATGAAAGAGTTTCCTGTTTCAAAAGATATGAAAAAAATTATTTTTCAAAATTAATTGCATAACAGACGATGACATGAGAAGAATTTAAATATTTTAATCTTGTTTTTGTCAAGAGACGATCAAGAAATTTCGGGATATTTCAAGAATGAACAAATATCGAGCGGGAATTTTTTTCTTGTTGCCGTTCTGATGAATGCCTACTGGCCAATTCCGTCCGGCAATGATGATGACTAGAGGGAGGGGGTTGTTTAAGGAACGAGTGAAAATCAGTAAGTTGGGACAATGGAGCCGGCAGGTCCCTTCCTTCATCCCTTCACGTACCGTTTTAATTAACGGGCCGCAAAGACCAATGGAGAGGAAAGGGGAATATGAAGGAGGAGCAACTTCGGCGAGATTTAAGCCCGAGGCTACAAGCGAAGTTGAGAAATAACTTCGACAAAGATTGATGGTGTGGGGGCGTTACCAGTCACACCCTCCCGCTCTTCTTAGATTATTAATTAATACCCATCGACAAATACTTACACTCTGTTAAACGCCATCCATTTCATACTTATTCGGACTCCTTTAGGACATTCAGACTTCATCTTTATTCAAAATACATACACTTTCATTGCACGATTGTTGGGCTCGTTAAATCAAAGACTAGGTCATCTTTTTTTAATTAAAGGGAACTGAAATAAAAATGGGACATCCTTATAATTAATGGGAGGTTATTATGCATCTTGAAATATTACCCACGCTTCGTATAATTTATTATTCGATTAATAATAAATATTTATTATTATAAATTATTATTGTCCGCTCGAGGACGCATGTGGCATTATCGTAGTCGCCTGTCAACCTTCTGTATTATAAAGTCCAATAAACGTCAGGAGAATTCTGCAACGTTGACAGTTGTGTTCATATTGGATTCGAGTAAAATATAGGGACCCCCTCTTCCATTTAGCCATTTGACATTTCTGTATGTTCTCATTAAAGGCTGTACATAGTACCCCCCGAATTGAACCTGTAACATATATATTTCCGGGTGGAATGGTTTAAAACAAAAATAACTCACCTTGCATATTTCGTTAGAACCTCTTTATCAAGAGGGTATAGCACTTTTAACGAATTCTTTAATAATAAATTTCACTTTACATTTTTAGTGGTGGTCATTGGTTTGAATATTATAGCGTTGTCCTTTGCTTCTTCCTTCTCTTTGGTTTTTATGGCCCTATTTTGGCTTCTTGCCATCGCCAGTAGGTTTGCACTATATATTGAGTCATTTACGTAAGTCGACTACCGATTAGGAATATTTAAACGTCGTATGTCCTATTGTTCATAATTCTTTAAGGGGATATGTACAACGAGTCATGAGGGTTTCAGAAATAGCTGTGTGCTGCCATTACGGTTAATATTATAATTGGAATATCTCCATTCCCCCGTATGTTGAACCTGGATCGCCCCTCGGAATGTGTTCTCTCGTATTGGGATTCATTGCTTATTCCGGGTGCAGCGTTTTGCGTTGAATGCGGACAATTTAACCGGGCGTCGGAAAGGGCCTTATTGCTTGGGACTGCCCCTGGAAGGGACGGTCCCCTCGCCCTTTTCCCGTTTAGCTTTGTCCATTCCAATACGGCCCTGCTTTTCTTCAACGGCCCCGTCGTTGGCCTAGGTCCCATCGCTTTCTAAAAGGTTTTCTGGACCACTGAAGTAGTTGGGTGGACTCCCCTTTTAAACAGTTCATGATTAACACAAAAGAATCATTTTTCTTCCACTTCCGACAGTTTTCTTTTATAACTATAAGAATTATGAACATTTATGTAGAAACTAATAAACGGAGTATGCGATATTGAAAGTATAAATCTAGACTTAATATCATTCACCATGGTGCTTCTGATCTTAAACATTAAGTTTAATTAAAAATTAAACTTTATAATTCTCGCCTTCCGAATGGTGTACTCGCATGACTAAGGCTCACCTGTTATTATCATCAGATATGAGCTAGCTTTTCGCGAAAGACACCGACCACTTTAAGACAATATCTTTCATGAAACACATAAGAATCTTCAACTGTATTTAAATTGCTATAGTTTATATTTAAGTGCCGATGTCAATAAAAATAAATGTACTATACTGATATCGAAGTGATTCACCTACCAACTGATGCGAAATCTACTGAAATTACGAACAGCCGAAAGCAGGCTAGGAAATGACCAAACGAGCGAGGGTGAGGCAGATCACAAGAGCTGTCGTATTCGAAATGTTGTCGTTTACTTATTTGTCGGCAACTAAGAACCGCCGAAGATCAAACGGTGGGGTATACGGGAGGGGTGAATGGTGACCGCGGTTTGGTCAGTCGGTGGGGTTGGCCGTGGGGTGTTTTTTTGATTGCCGAGGGCGGTTGGGCCAGCCACCAATCACCGTCCTTCCTCCCCCGGGGAACGACCCCCAAGCTTTTTTACCGCCCTCCTGATAAATGAATTAAATTATCCTACGGGGGTGGGAGTGGGAGCCCCTTCTTATCTTGAATAGCGACCTCCTCTCCTTCCTCCTCCTCGCTGATGAACTCTATTATCGTACCGGCTACGAGCAAATAAAAATACCGGCGGTAAATTGTGGGCTTATTTCGGGTCCCCCTACTAGGGGTTTTATTCGATCCATTATTCGTATACTTTTCTCGTTTGTCCTTTTTTTTATCCTTGAGTCGGGAAGCCGTGATTCACAAAAGCAATTTGGGTTTCCTCTATAGCAAGTATAATTGTTATACTCGAGTTACATTGTTAGCAAGACCGGTTTTGGGTACTTATTAATAGCGTGCCATTGAATTATTAATTTAAGGAAATATAAGAAACAGTTTCTTATACGATATTATAAACTTCATTAGTCGATGAGTACTACTGACGATAGCGAAAAAGCGGTTTTTTAGGGCGACATTACACATGGACAGAAAGTGAGATCTCAAAAATCTCGCTGGTCGCCAAACAATAATCTTAATTAATAATCGGGTAATTTTCTTTGTAACGCCGTTTAATATAAGATCTTCATTTAATATAGCCTCTTCAAACCAATATGCCTTCGCCATTATTACTATCACGGGGAAAATGTCGGCAAACAGCCTCGGCGAATGAATTTTGTTAAAATCTGATAGAGCTATCTGCTTTCGCATGTACAGATGCAATATGCAGCGCTCTGTATTTGTGCGTGACTCGTTACTATCAACGGACTAATCAGATTGCCGAGTGTAAAACTGGCACGGCATTTCGTTAGCGTTAGTGGTCTTTATATTATGGAACTAATCAATTACGTTGTCAACGTTATTGACACAATGCGTCTGATGCCGCCAATGTTTCCAAAGAACCAAGTTGTTCGGAATTAATTTCTCCATTATTCCACCTGCGATGGAACCCTATTATCTTTGTAATAGGCCTGCGGGCAGATAAAAATATCAGGGATAAATTATGGTCCTATTTTGGCCACCGTAGTAGATCCCGCGGTTTTCGTTCTCGATCCATTATTCATATAATTTTCTCTCCTTTTTCTCCTCCCTTTAACCCCGTGAATCGCCTCTGACGCAAGATCAAATTACCGGGCGATATGAATATTTTATTTAATTTCGTGGTCTTGAATAATTCGGAGGGCGGTGCGCGCAAGGCCGACCCAGGTAATATAAATATTACGGCAGCCGATTTGGAATTAGAACCTTATATTTGTATTAAATTGAAGGGGCGATCCAATTAGGGGTGGGGAATCTCCGCTTGCCCTATTTATTAAAAATTACTTTTCAGCCATTGCACTCCTTAACTGCTCCTTACGGAGTTAAGTATTTCAATTGGAGTCAATTAAAGTCGTAATTTTTAAGGGGGTCATAAAACAGTTTCAGAATAGAATATACAATATTCTTATCATTATTATACTCGGTTCTAAAACCCATTAGTGGTGTTCTCAACATCTGTCTGTTTCGCTCTTGGGAATATATACATGTCCATTTCTGGCCCTCCATTAACTCCATTATGTACCTTAATAGGTAATTTATTTCATCGCGGGTTCATTCATGCTTTTTGGTTCATCTGCGCGTGTATGTTAGTGATACATAACACCCCCCCCCCCCCCACTGGGGCGTTCCCCTGTAGCGCCACTGGTAGCGTCGTCTACCGACTGTGGTAGAAACCTAGCAGGAGAACCTTTTTTCACTTGCCCGGGGATAGAGGATCGCCGGGTAAAAACAGTTCCTTGCGCCCAAAATTGCCGGCGTCACGGGCTCAAAGGGCGTCCTGACGCCTACCGGCCGCACGAGGTCTCTCTCTGAAAGCGGGCGGCGCGTGATCGCATTCTTCCGCTTCGGCGCATGCGCACTCCGAGTAGTGGGACGGGCCTCGCCTATGGAGATGGGGGCATTGAGCCATCCGTGTCCTGTTACGGGGACTCCTTTCGAAGGCGGCCCAGGACGTGTCGATGCTTCGCATGCATTCCAGAGACGCGTATTAACCGTGATTATTCTTTCACTCTGCCTCGGTCCATTATCCGCACTCGTTTGATGCGCCAACTATTCGATTTAAACAGTGGATTTTAACTTTATTTAAAAAAATGGTAGCGTATCTTTTCTCTCAGCAGAAATATCATAAATAGTAATAAATGATCTAATACCATTTCCAGTGTATGTTAATTAAAAATTCGATTGATTTGGGGACTGAAAAAAGACTTTTCTATATGATCTAACTCTGGTCAATGTAATTCTTTAATGCAATGCAGTCATTACCCCCGGCTTCATTAAAATGCCTTGTTAGTGCCATTGTTTGTTCTGTCATTTGGGCGTCCTTTTCAGCTCCAAACAAAACACACCGTATTTGTATCTTTGAAACTGAACTAAAGCGCAGCTTTGAGAACTATTTCAAAATTCACTCCGTTGAAACGATACGCGGATCCGCTCAAAAGAAACTGGACATCTTCGGCGTTTGTTTTACTTCGACGTTTTTGCCCCCCTTTTTTACAGGCCTTTCCGGGAAGGTCTTGTTTACCCGTCTGGGAGGGTTTCCCCAGCTCTTCTTCCTTTCCCTTAGCAAATATTTTAAAATATTTACGGTCGTAAAGAAGGGGTAAGAGTGACCGAGGCCACGGTCTAAAGATCCATTTCAACGCTATTTAATATTGCAAAGTTCTCTCATCGATCGCTTTCACCGTGGGTCGGGGGAGACTTCGGTTCTGGTTTTTACCTTCTTCCTTTTTCAACCCGTCGATGGTGCCGTTCCGCCCATTAGATTTCAACTTATTTTGTTCTTATTCTTTTCTTTTTTCTTTCATTTTCAGATAATTAAGTTCTAATGAGGTTCCCGGTTTAACATTTTTATTGAAAAATATATATATTTTTTTGCGGATTTTTGAAAATATACACGTTTTTAGTTTTCAACCAAGAGATTTAGACCAGAGGATAAGGATTCGGCCGTATTTATATATTCATTAGATCGTTTTTCCGTCGGCAAAAATAATATGACGGTTTTAATTGAAGATTTTCGATATTCCGACCGTGTGCGAATTTCAACAGGGCGTATAGATATTTCATTCAGATTGCCGTTTTAATCGCGGATCGTCATCGCGTTTCAGTTTTTTCTGGTTGCTGGGTGCGGGGGGGGGGTTACTGTTCCGAACCGATTAAGTGGTAGCCCCGGGCCGACCGAGCGTATTCCATTTAGACTGGAGATAGGGACCGGACGTTCTCGGGTGATAGGAACCGGAATTACCGGGTTGGCAACGGCCAACCTTCTTCGCGATATAGGCATTATTGCCCCGGGATTTTTATTCCTCGAAGACGGGGCCACGTCCCGACCTCCCCCCTCCGCCTCTCTCTCTGGTCCCCGATCGCGCACGTTCGGCGGATCCAGGCAGGCGTTTTAAAATTCTCCGCCCAACCCTTCGGCCTCCCTTTGACGCACGAATGAGCAGATATGGCTGGAATTCTTAAGTTCGCCCCGAATTATATTCCGTACTTGCGTCCCCGCCTATCCTTTAGCGTTAGTTAGACCCTAACGAGAAGCATTAGAGGAGGCCTGTTCAAGGATTCCTCGGCGTCCGATTTATCGTTCCCTCGATGCCGAAGAACACGAAACATTGGACAGAAATTATAGCGTTTCCCGGAATCTTACTTTCAATTAATTTATTTTTAGTGCAAAAAAAATTAGGTTACAAACATTGCTTCCCGTTTCATTAATAGAAAGAATTGAAATTCCTCCGTTGTAAAAAATTCAATTAAACCTAAGAATCGAATGTGTCACAGTCGATATAACTTATTGTGTTATATCCGTTACTATGAGAAAAATTTCATTTAGTTCATTAAACGTTCTTCCCTACGAACGTTTATCCCTATTCTCTTAAATTAATTTGGGTACAACAACCAGAGTTCTTTCGCCCGAGTCGGTGAGTTTATTCATTCGTATCCGATATTTATTAAAAAATATTGTCTTATAAACAATTGGTTTCGTAAAAAAATGTCTGTTTCCGTACTGTTTGGCGGAAATAAAGTGTGACATTGAGAAAATCCTTTCGAGTGTCAAAAAAGATACGGCAATTGTTCAAACACGTTTATCACTCGTATTCGCTTATGCGCCCGGTCCAGATAAAAGCGCGGCCCCTCTCCCTCCCCCCCTCACGGTTCTTACACTTGATTTCTCGTTAAGCGTCCCGCCGCCCGCACCAACAATGGGAGATTGTCCCCATCAATCTCTCTCCCGTTTCCGCACTCGGGGGTTTACCGTTTTCGAGAAAATCGGGGACGGACGGAAGCTTGAAGCCGCGAGATCCGCTCCGTTCCGATCGTGTTCGTATCACTTTCAGTGGTCGTAAAGAATAATTTTGTTAAAATTAAAATTTGCTAAGACATGATGTTGATTGTTGATAAAACACTATTTCAAAATAATTCTTAATTTCTTAATTTAAATAGTAAAAACGAACTTAATAGAAAATCTAAATAATATTGCCTACTTGGAGGATTCCTGACAGCTGTCGGCGGCCCAACCTTCCCCGCTCTGATCATACTTCAGGGTAAAAATATATTATCCATTTTTCATTACAGTAGTCAGGTTTGAAAGGATACAAAGTTCTTGTGATTTTTCAACTCCACAATGTTTAGTCCCGTACTGTCTTTGATAGTTAAGTTTGAGAATAGGAATTTTATTGAGTTAAAATATTCGATTTGATGTTCCACGTCAACGTGTTCTTCTGATCTACCCCTCGTTGTTTGGCCATATAAATACTTGAGAAAGTATAAACTTCTCCATTGATTAAATTCAATACCTTCAGTACACCAACATTGTCATTTTGTTGTGGGTTCGAACCCATTCCTGTACTCGGTGTGGGCGTGTCCAAAGTTGTGGATCCCTACCGCAGGTAACTTCGAACTAAATAGTAATTGAAAGACAGTTCCGTTCAATAACTAAATCACCGAGTAGTAGATTTCAATGCTTCACGTACAAACGCCCGAATCTAAATCTATAATCTGACAACGTTATTAGCCGGAATTGTTGGGCTCTCCGGTACCGGTAGGGCCCTCGATTAGGGCCACTTGTCGTTGGCGGCGTGCGGGGAATACACAGCGGCCGCGTACACGTTTTCGAACCCTTTAAAAAAGGGTTCTCCTATTATTTTTGTGTCTCCGCCGTCCGGGAAGGGGAGAGACCCCCCCCTGTAATTAGTGTGGTGGGGGCAGGGGCCTATTGTGCCCGCCGCCTCCCGACAATAGGGCCCTGGGGCTGCCTATTGAAGCCCCCCCGAGCTCTAAAGAGGGCTGGGGGATGAGAAGGAGAGAGAGAGTATGAATGGGAGAGGGGAAAATATGGTGAACTCCAATTCGGTTTTTTCTTTTTGTCGTACCTAATATCTGATGGAGACGCCTAATCCATTAACGGGGACACTGAAAAGAGCAACCCCCGATTCATTGATAGCCATGAAATCGGAGTGATGTAAATGGGGTGGTAGGACCTGATAATTTGCTCTCGGCTGTGTACAAACCAACTATCATCCATATTTTCGGGATAAAATTTTATTGCTTCAATTAGCCATTTTTTCCTCGTATTTATTGTACAATCAACCTGTACGGTTGTAGATACAATCGCGGAATATTTTCATGTATCTTGCTTCTCCCGATAAAGAAAACGTACATTTTAGTAATGGCCTTTGTACTCCTAATTTCCGGCTCGAGTTGATCCCTTTGAGTCCTGTATTATGGGGATTCCATGTCTAATCTGCAGAGAGAAGAAACATATCTACAGTAGTAATCCGAACTAATTGGGACCGTGACCTGCCGGATTAGCGAAGGTTCGGATCACCCGGACGCTTTGCTAAAACATTCATTGCACATGACATTTCATACTACACGCGGCAGAATCGATCACACTCGTCCTAAGTTTATTTTCGGCCTTTTTGATGTAGTAATTTGTTAAATACCGACACTAAATTTGAGAACATTCGATTAATTCAGTGTAACACTGTACAGGATATAACCTATTATAACGGACACTGTGGTCATGCAATTTGTAATATTTATTGCACAATTTGTTTATAATAGTATAAATTATTAAATGTTGTGCAATGCGCGTACAAATCTTTAAAACGTAATTTATATGATTTAGCTATTGAATGTCAGATGCCAAGTAGAACAGACTTGTAATGAAAATAAATCGATTTCAATTTTGCAGGCATATAAATAATTTTGTTAAAAACAGGTTTCCAGTGTCCTGAATTCATTTTTTCGGTCGACAAAATTTATAAAATGGCTTTATTTCATTGAATTTCTACTCAGCATATCCTTATTACTATGAATACGAGCTACGCGTCCTCAAATTCCAACCCTGTGACGCGATTCTCTTCTCTATCTATTTACGCCTTTTCCTCCCAACCTACACTCATTATACCGCGCATATCTCCACTTTGAGAGCGGTGGTGGCCTTATTTATGAACTTTTATAATGAGATGGAGGAGGCATTTCTTCTGAGGATATCTTCCAGTTCTAAGAAATGAATGAATGAAGTGAATATAGATTCAGTCGATTCGGGCCTCCCCCTTGCCCCTTCTCCTAGTTTTTAATGAGTCCCTGATCCAATTAGTCCCGAGACTGGTGGGGCTTTAAGCGAATCGTAAATCGGGACGGTAATGACAAGCAACAGGCTCTATCACCACCGACGGCCATTCATTCATCCGCGCAGAATTGGCTCTTGCACTCGCATCGACTGTAACGGAAAGCTTGAAACCCAATGGATATCAAATCTTCAGTGCGGTAATGACTGTGAAATAGCTTGATATGATTATGGTAGTCGGGTTTGCAAAGTTTCAGCCCAGTTGTTTTTAGAGCTAAGAAATTGGTATTTCCTAAATTGTTTCCAAAATATTAAACGACCGGCTGGGGGGGGGCTCAGTTAAACGGTATATTAAACGGGCCAAATTTCATTGTTTGCTAACAGATGCCGTGATTAAAACAGGTTATGATACTGGATACTTTCGCCGTATTGGTACTATATAATTCGTCATGTGCTACCGGTACCGGCGTTAAGACGGAATACGTTAGCGGTAGGCTCTTGGCCCAAAGTGCCTAATACATTATCGGGACGTGTAAACGTGAGCTGCCCGGCGAGCAACAGGCTCGCAAATCACGTCTTCGGCACCTGAACCTGACGGTGGCATGCACCTGGTCTACACGTGTAGAGAACACCCCTCTCCCCACCATACGATATAACTCATGCATAATAGATGAACCGGCAAATTCGCTTCCTCCCCGCTAGGACATTAATCTTCATTCTTTCCGTCGTTTAAAACCTAATCCTACATAATTTATATAATTTGATTTAATTCCCCCCGATCTGAGCCCAATAGCTTAATTCGGTAATAAAAAGGCGGGGTGGTTTCCATTTCTCCGGCTTTTCGGATCATCGCTGATTCAGCCGAAAGTTTCTGAATAAGTAATTTTTTTGTTACGAAGAATAAATCCCTCTGTGGCTCAAGAAATTTACCTGCAACATATTATAACAATTTGTCTGGAGTGAAATATTTCTATGGTAGGGATGTCTTTTTTTTGGTATCACACGTCATCACTTTCTAAGCTCGGGCAGTGCTCTAAAGTAATAATTATCACAAACTAACTTCCGGTGGGATCTCGTAATACCTTGGGAAGATTTCGGGCAGCAGTTGGTTGAACCCCTATCTGTCAGAGACTCTTCCTGCTTTTTTCCTGCCTAATTTTAGTTCATGGTCAAGACTATTAAGGAGAGTATATAATTTATCCTACACATTTTTATTATCGAATTCTTTACCACTCCAGGATTTAAAAAGAAGTACTCATTTCACGGTTTACAAATAATAACCACTTTATGTACCCCGGTTTATTTAGTCTTAGATATTTAGGTCATGCATTCGATTAGAAATATTTGGACTACCGATGAAGCATTCCATCAGCACTGACGTAACAGTGCATTGACCAGGCGAGAAAGGAAAATAAAGAGGTCCAGTGATTGGGGCAGTTCTCCATTAGGTTGGCTCGTGTGTAAACAACCCTTCCTTTGAACCCCGGCCCTTTCCAACCGACGTTTCGTAACGGTTTCCGTTCCGGTCATCAGTTCCCCGAGACTCCCTTCTTCTCTTCTCCCCCCCCCGCCCTCTTTGTTAGGCCACCAGCTGTTGTCTTGCCCGAAGGACAACACAGTGTGTCTACAGGCGTCGACGGTTTTTTCCTTCCTTTGTTTCTCTACGGTTTCATACACACCGTACCGGAGTTTGACGTTGCCCGGATGCTGTGTTCTCATTCTGATACTGCAGAATAAAACTAAAACTTTCTCGATAATCATATTATAATTCCGAATCATTAATCAGTAATTCTCTAACCTTTACCGCCTTTAAAAGTGGTAATAAGAAAAGACTGTCCCATGTTCGCAAACCTAACTGAATTACTGACTGAATAACTGAAAATTTATTTTCACTGTACATCCTAAATTCTGAATTTTATAACAGAAGTTTATCTTACATAAAATTTATATGTTGTTTTCTAGGAAACTATTAGTACAATATAATTGGTAGTGGTTGGCAGAAAAGTTTGTTATTAATGAATTTTAACATTTCCCCTTTTTTATTTACAGACACTATTTTAAAAAAGCCCACCTTTTATTCCGACCAAGAATTAGCACTAAACCGCAAAATCTAAATTGTGTGCTGGCCGCGAATAGTGTCGTACGGTAAGCGAATTGGCGCAGCACTCCCCGCTCGTTATTAACCGGAGGGTACAATTCAATTCGGGGTATACGCGGTCGGGCAATTTAGATAGTGGTGTTAGTGGCTTGTAGAGTCAAATTGCTTTTCGGCTTCCGTACGCGCGGCTCCTAGCACCCGATTTCGGGTTTACTTCTCCGGCGCTGCTTTGAAAACGCGCGACGCTCCGAATTATAAAATGATTAGTCTAATGGAAACGACGACCTTTGAACGACCCGGCGTCCATTTCATATATTACCACCGCCCGCTTGATACCTGATTTGCGCCTACGCGAGGACTCTTCCAGTCGCACTTTCGCTCATTACATTCAATTACGAAATTATGGGGTCGCGTCCCTACGTTCGGAAATTGGCAGGAAAACTATTAAAAATAGTACTCGGGCCTTAAAATATGGGTAATTCAAAGACCAAGTATGTCAAGTTCACTAAGTATAGTTTGTGTGGCCTGAGTGAAAATAGTTTTTACACTCTAACTTACGGTGAGATCACGTAACTAAGTGTTGAAAGCCTATCTGTCCGAGATTCTTCCTGTTTCTGGAGAACACTTGAAGTTTCGGTAGAAAGGTTCATTCCCTTGCGCACCGTTGTTCACATGGGCGTGGTCTGCTTCTGACGTTTCTAACTTGTTCAATCGTCAGGGTCCGCGAGTCTGTAGGTGTTATCCAAACACTCAGATATCTCAGAATCACACAAGCTTATCGGAATTTAGGCCTACCATTTTTTTAAATTAAATTAATATATTTTTTATCATTGTAAGGCCATTATATAATTAATTATATTAACATTAACGATATCCAATTTTTTGTGCAAAACAAAGTGCGAGGATGAAGTGAAAAATTCTGGAGGCTTTGATAAACGCCATTCACACTAAGTACGGACTGTCGTCGAGAGGACGCGTTGAGCTAATTTTCCGAGGCCTTATTTTCTGACCCGGTCTCGGGTCAGTTCCTCTTGCAAACTGGTCCCCGACGGGATCAGATCTCTATCTTTTCCTACCCCACATTCTTTGGAAGCCCCGGCTTCACCTCTCCAGATAATTAGCAATATATGAAGGCATAATTTAGTTTATATTCAAATGAGTAGAAACTCTGTAGCTTTGATGTCTGTATCTGCTATATTATTAACTAGTTATATAACTGTAATACCGTGCGGAACATCCGATGTAGTTGGATCCGGGTTTATTACGGTCTGTAGCGTGACTGGAATCAAAATGATTTATAGGAAATTGTAGTACCGCGGAAGTATAATTTTTGTGGGATTTCATTTAATACAACGATCTAGCCAGACCTACCGCACATTATTACCATTGAGTGACAATTTTTTATTTTGTTTTACCTTCCCTACAGATTACAGAAACTATACAAACAGAACATTACAGAAATTATAGAAGGTGTACTATAGAAGGGGGCAGGGATCGGTGTATTAGGTGTGAGAAATACTCATTACGCAAAGGAGAGCTGTCGTTTAAGGGGCGCTTATTGGGCTGGCTTGAGCGTCACTAGTTTCGTCCGTCGATGTTGTTGACGTAATAATGGGTTACGTCATTTCATTACTCCGGCCCAAAAGTTAATTAACGCCCCGAAATTAACGCCGGGTTTATACTTAAAATTTTGCAACACCGAGATCGAAAGGACCGTTATATTTCCTCTAAGGAATATACTCGGTATTTATAATAAGGTAAATACTTTTTGAATTAGAAAAAATGCACCGGCGTTGATTTTCAAGCCCCGCGTGAGGTTTTTAATTTTCGGGTCGTATACCGCTTTTATATCTATTTTTCTTTTATCGCCGAGCTTTTAAAATACCCCTCGCGGGGGGAATTCGCCCGAGGCGCCAGGGAAATGTTAATTCCAAGGATTCGGCAGCCGTTGTCTTTTTATCGCCCTAAAGAGAGAGAGAGAGAAAAAGGCGACAAAAGTTTATGGCGTTTTTATGAGGTTTCGACTTATTAAACTACCGCCCCAGTAGCCGGGCACCTTTTCCGACCCCACTCCCTCCGCCCGTAAATGGCTTTTCGTCGTGAAAATAGGACGCGTTACGCCTGTACTGTTATTGCTGGGATTTTTTTTCACTGACGTTTTCCAACCCCCGTTCCACAACTGACCTTTCATAACTGGTTGGGTCGTAGCGTGGCACCATGATGCATGTTCCCCTACACCCCTGTTCTGGTTTCATTTCACCTTTCAAATAAACTGGATTTAAAAATTATAGAAATATGGTCGCTATTCCGTACTCTCTTTGTTTTTAACATTTCTTTTGAACCGCTATTTTTCGCGTATGATTGAAATTTGATTTAGCCGTTTGGCTGAAGTAATATATTGATGTGCATGCGTTTTATTTAAGCTCGGTGCTAGCGGAGCTGCGCAAAAGATATTTCTTTGGGTTCACCGCACGCGTACGGTTTGATACAGCATTACTTTAGATTAAAAAACTTCCGTTTGAAGTCGTCAAAAGTACATCCAAATATGTCTCACGCCCAACCTTAGTTTTAAACATACAGTCGGTCAGAAATACAGCACATACATATGTATGCAAAATATTGTATATAATGTTTTATTTTACGAGCAATAATTAATAATGCCCTTTTCTTTTTTGTTTCAGGTAAGAGATTAATTTTCATCACTGAATTATTTTGTCACGCCTGTTTATCTACAATCAAGGTATTTCATAAATATTCTTTTATATTCTGACTGAATATGTTCAGTTGAAGACTAGTTGTGGAGGGTATTTAAACGTTCGGACTGTTATCGCGTGATATTGTCTGGTTTATTATTATTATTGCCTGCAGTAGTAGTACTAGTCTTTGGAATTCAATTGTTAGCATTCAAGCGCGATATCCTCCCGAACCTTGATCGGTGTCTGATCGATCTGGATAGTTACATAAATAAGATCGATCATTGTTTCTTAACGTGAAACAGAATCGTGTGATGCACGGCAGGAAATTGACTGATAATAATTGAAATCCGGAAGCGGTCTAGACTGATAATTCAGGCGGGGGGAATATCATATTAAGAGCGATTATTTGAAATTTTTTGAGCGTTCAATGACCCGTGTTAGTGATAGTTATGTATCGATGGAACAAATTTAAGTGTACAAATCTGGATAGAACACATATTGAAATGAAAATATCTCTGTAGAGTAGAAATTGGAATCTTTCTTTAGATCAGGATTAACGAGCGGAAGCAATACGACACGACATATTTCCTTGATGATCTGATTCTTTTTATACATCTCGTTTTGCTGCTTTCAGTTGAAATCATGCAAAAGTAGTTTCTCCCCGGTGATTTATTCGGCGCGCATTTCCAGCAGGGGTGTTGTGTAGAGGGTGTGGGTAGCAGGTGGCGGCTCCCTCGCCAGGTTTATGTACATAAACCGCACCCCCCAACCACCACTGTCGAGGCAAACTCCACTACCCCTTACAATGTGTGCGGTCCGCTTTGGCGCTTCGCCGTCACATAAGCTATCCGTTTTTCGGGGGACTCGCGAAGGCCGCATAAAAATTTACGGCGGGCGGAAAATACTCGTTTCCTCCCCCCCCCCTTTTTCTCGGGTGTTTCCGCGAACAGCTCATTGTTTACCCCTGAGGCTCTCACAATGCCTCATCCCTAGGCCTTGTTTTTACTGCCAAGTCCTGCATTTTCTTCATTCCGTGGGTATACCTCTAAATCCAGCCGGATGTATGAGACGGTCGTAATTGCATTCGTACAATTAATGAAATAATTTTACATATTATAAATAAAATCGTTGCCCGACTTACGAGCAACGGACTTAAGATCCTCCGTAGATAGGAACAAAATTTCGCAACAATATATAAAAACAAAAGACAGAATTAAGGAACATATATTAAAGACTTACGAGCAAATCAACTTAAGAGCTTTTCTAAGACATCATACACGTATTTATTGCTTGTTAAGATGCACTGAAAAAGAACTATAAACTGAACTATAAATTGAGCGTTTGTAAGACGGAATGTCCATTCCTTAACCATTCTTGCGGGGGTAAATTAGAAAAAGACAACATTTTAGAAACAGGGAAGTTGCGACAGTAAAAAGTCGGTTAATTAAATATCGCCACAATGTTATTATACGGGTGAGGAATCGCACTCGGCGTAATTGGAGTCGCGACGGTCCAAAACAAGTCTGCCGTAAGAATTGGGGCTTAGTCAGGTAATTAAGCGGGCTTAGTTAAGTTATATCTCGTAAAGTTTAGCGGTGGGGCGGTGGTATCTTCTTCATTCGGCGGGGGACTTCTTCAGCCACCTCCGCCTCCTCCCCGCCCCCCGGGGGAGTTTAATGGCCCCCGTCTAGAGTTTCCTTCTTAATTTCTTCTTCGGTCTCTTTTTTCAATTCCTTCTGGGAATTCTCGAGATCCCCGGATTTTTTTCCTCCGACTGGTTTAATCGCTCCCCCTTATCTCTTTATGGGAGCCCGCCGCGCCGTTTTTGACGTCTGACAATTACCCGGTGGGACTAATTGGCGATTAGCCGCGTTATTCGGTCCGTGTTACGCTCTATTGTTTAATCTGGATTTAATCCCGGTGGTCCGAAAAAATGGCAGCAGTTTCGAAGGAATTTTAGGCGCATTTACCGATGCTTTAATGGATTTTTCATGTCCAATGTTCTTCCTACGATAATCTTATCTTATAATTAACGTTTTACGTTTGGAGGAATTTAGTTAATTGTGTTTAGACACGAAACACCGTTCACTTAACGAGTCTAATGGTTTAGATATAGATGAATTACGACGGGTATCAGAATTCATACTGAATTCAACAAATTTGTTTATTTATCGGTACATATCCTAGAATACGAAGTGAATATCTTTATATTATACATGAAATTTGAGAATGTACTGTTGATTCAGTAAAAAGACTCATGTTCTAGCCACAAAAACCGGGCGGCTAGTTTGTTTTATATATTTCATTATTATATTCTTTAATTTAATTCGATACCCCTCACGATACTATAACGCCGAGAATAGAGACAAACTTGGGACGATGTATTTAGCCCTCGAGGGGGACCAACTTAAATGGAATAATCAAGTGAAACGTTGGAAACGTAGAAACAAAAGTCTAGTTCCTACTATGCATAAGAAGAACAGTTACGGTTCCCACCGGCGTACCGTTTTTCAACCGTAACTGGGATGCGCACGACCCGGCACATCTCGCTACCGATGATTGTGGTCCGTTAACGAACGTCTTTCTCGGCGCTAACCTCCATTAGGGCCGGTGCCGAGGCTCAATCAGCCGCCTTTTCGAGGTTCCCCGCCGTCGGGGCCCGCGACAGATGCGGACATTGTTTGTTTCGAGTGGCCGCCGCTTTTGTTTCACTCCTCAACAATGCTCGTTTCGTGTGGGGCCTAACCCTGCCACTGCACTCTCTCTGCTCTCACATGCTACTACACCCATCGATTTTCATTCTTGTCTAAGGATTAGTTACGATAAGATTCCTATTGTGCGGAATACCGAATAATTTCCCTCCGCTACTGTAAATTAGTCAATTTAAAATCCGGTAAATTCCTTTTCCCCCCGGGCATTTTGCATTGTGGAACAAAATTTGATAATTTTGTCACGCTCGCTGGTTTGGCCGACACCGCAGTAAAAGTGCTTTACAGGCTGTCAATGTCCTTAATCGAGATGGCGAAACCGTGACATATCTCATCTCCTCCCGTTGATTTTGTATTTTTATAGGCCTGCATCGGCCGCTCGCCACCTTTAGTAGCTCTGTCGTCATCCTGTGGGGCATCCTGTCTGCAGTTTTCCTGTGCTGGTTGTCGTGTACAATTTTTATGGGTTCTGCTTGTTGTTAGGATTTGTGGATTGGCTTATGCCCTTTTGGATTATTCTCTTTGTTTTTGCTCTCAACCGGGCGCAGTTGCATCTCTTGGTTCTGTATTACAGTCCTTTGTCAACCGTAACGTAATTAATACTCCATGAGGGGGCGCCGATCTCTCGTGCCTAGCTGAAGTACCACGCTTGCTGTATCTATGAAGTACTGTTATTTACATTCTGTAATCTAGTATCTGCTGTGAGTTACGGCTTTTCAGAGCCCATAGTGATGGACCCTCGGGTATTCAATGTTTAATTACCATTCGCCATTTCTGAACACTCTTCCGTCCGCCCCGACCTCAGGTCGCGATGCCACTTCTATTCAATTAGAGTGAATAGCCGGCGAACATATTGGACTTAAATATTTTAACATCCCTTATATTGTTGTTCTTGCCGCCATTGTTTAGGCCCTGCCCCCTTTTGGAATAAGGTCGCGTGTCGCTGTTTGCGGCTCGAGATGATGGATTCATCCCGGAGAGATTCTCGGGAGAGATAAGTTCGGTTCGCGGACCGAGCGAGGGAAAAAAAGCAAGGGAGCTGCCCCACTTGGCCAATCCTCAGATGCGGAACGACGATACGGAACGGCACATCGGTTTCCACAGTCTTGGGCTACTTAGTAAGGATTTTATCGCGTAATCCGGCATGTCGCAACGAGTATTTTTTTATACTTTCATTTACTCATATTCGAATTCGACGAAATTCGCATTCTCATTTTTTGGGTACCCTTCGCTACCGCAAAAGCCAGTCGCTGGAGGCAAATACAAACAAAGTCATAACTAGAAATTTTTGTTTATTCTAACTAAAAACAGTGTGCTTGTGCTGAGAATCGAAAAACGAAAGGAAGATGAGGAAAGTTTTTGATTAGAAGGATTGGAATGATGCTATTTTAGAATGAAATAATTTATATCGTGAAAACTGTTAGTTCTTGAATGAACGGGACTCCATTCACCGTTATGAATTGTACGGTTTGGTGGATGCCCACGGCTCGAGACCATAAACCAAGTTGGGTTTTAATAGACCCATATATTGGGTGAATCATTAATTTTTGTAATAGGTGGTAATTCAGATAGGTTGTGTAGATCCGAGTACCGCACTTGATCAGTAATTGGAAGCAGGATTTGGTTTAAGTGTAAATTCAGTTTGATGTCTTAAATATCTCCAGCGCACTATAGAACTCAGTTCCACGGTTTCTACCTTAAGAACTGGTTCCCGGCAAAGTAGAGGTATAAGAGGGCCGCTCCCAGTAGAGGCAGTCAGGTGTATAATGACATATAATGAGACCAGGTCCGGGTTAAGGAGCAATCGATTGAGGAGTCGTGTACAACGAAAGCGTCCCCAGGGTTTGATTCCCGACGGCGGTCCAACTTTTAATTTATTCTCAGATTTGAATTAATAACGACTGGAGCTTGAATAACTCCATTAAATACAGTTCGTTAACGTCGACGGGGGCGCTTCAAACGTTCATTCGCGAGCGGGTATTTTTTTCTCACAGCGGTCAAGGATTAACATAACATGGTCGAGTTGACGCTCAGTCGGATTAATCGAGTTCGTTGCAGAAAAGGTATGTTTTGCAAATGACATGCTGGAAAATACGAAGACGAAATAATAATTAAACTAACTTCTCTTTTCGGGGATTTCGGGGAATTGTTCAACAATGTTAATTTTTACATCTTTGGTGTAATTCAGCATCGAGACGTTCCTTCAAACTGCATACCTTGTGTTATAGACAACTTGATTTATACATTTTGAATTGCCCGAGGGATTGCTTGGGTCGACTTGCCTAAGGTCTGGAAAGGAAGAACTTTGCGATGATTAATAGGTAGGAGCCGGGAGAAATTCCAGGCCCCCTGGCCCTTAATCTCCTCTCTTCAGCTATCCTGTTCCTTCCTGTATAGTCGGAGCACCGTTTAAGCCCGGATATGGAAGACTTTGACTAAAGGCAATTAAATCTTGGAAAAGGTCTGTCGGTTTAAGAGCGTTTCCGTTGTTTGCCCGGATATTGCATTTCGTACAGCTTCGTGTGCTATTTCATTAAACTACTGATAATTGGACCCTCTATTAAAACTCGATGGCGCTTTCCTATACCTCCCCCCGAGGGAGATGATTAAAGTGCAAAGTTTGTTGACAGATTTATGGCTTTTATTTGAGAACTTGTAGTTGCATCTGTGGCTCGGTTAAGTTAAATGTAGTCTCAACGGGGAAACCCGAGGATCTGGGTTCTTTTGCCATAATAAAATATAAAATAGAACACATTAATAAAATATTTTAAAACTTTTAATAGTTACTGAGTTACTATTATTATTTCTTGAGTTGTAATTGAAATTCGCTCATCTCAAGTTACTTCCCCCGATAAGGTTTCGCAATGTACCAGTCACAGTAACAGTCGCACTTTACCATCCTTTGCAAATTTGAATTTTTAATTGCCCAACAAATCCTCTCTGTTATCTAAGCCTATACGTTAGCGAAGCTAATCCTCACCCTCGTGTATTTACAGTATACATTATCACTTCTGTACATACCTTTCTGTCGGTAGTTGTTTCAGTTATAGTGGCACTTTTTTTATGTTTAACAGTCTATTGCAAGGGAGTAGCACAAAATTAAGTTTATCTTTACCTAATTGCGTGTAAGGTATTGCCAGCCTTTGAACCAAAAAGACGATACTAAAAATTCACATATTGTTATACAGTACTGCATAGAGATTATAACCTTGCCCCCCGGGGGTATCGTGGAAACCAGTGGTTCGCTAACTCCTTTTCGTGATTCGAAAATTCGTGCTCCAGCGGCACACGCACCGGCATTATTCATATCGAACTGCATCCGCTCGAATGACCCGAATCGTTTCGGAAGTACGAATTTCGTCCGATATCGAGATAATCGTCGGTGATATCCGGCTTATTATTTATTTAAAAATATAACAAACTACCTGGAATACATCATGTTTATCTGTTCATCTATCGAACGCACGACCGACGACTTGACAGAAATTGGAGTAAGGGTTAGTATGCATATTGGCAGTTTTTGTCGTGCAGTTATTTGTGATAAGTAGTAATTCCGTTGCTCTTGTCCTTTTTATTAACATTCCGGATAATGTCGATACGATATTGAGTTGTAATTCTTTCAATTGTAAGATTTAAAAATTGCATTTTTTCCCATTTCGAACCCGGAAATCGGGGGGTTGGGGTTGGTAGAACTCTCATTCACAGACCCTTTTTTGCTCTCTTCTGTCGCCGTATCATAGGCTAAATCGGTTTCAGTTACTCGCCACCTTCAGTGACTTTCTGTCAGTAAATTACTGAGGCACCTGTTCATACCTATTGGCTTTGGGTGGGGAGGATATCCTGTCTGCTTTGTACATTAACAACCACCTGACGCTTGAATCAAACAATTTTTATTTTTGAATGCTTCAACGACACAATTTTCTTTTCTGCAAGCCGGGAATTACTTTTTCTTTGTGTATTGAACGGTGTATTTATTATTGTTGTTCTATTTTATAATAATGACGCTCGAATCGTCTGGAAAGAAATGTCTACTCCACGAGGAATCTCTCCGTCTCTTTATCACTGGAGGCTTGCGCAATTGATATATACGAAATTGCTGCAGGTTGCGTCTTAAAGCACTCTTCAAAGCGAAACCAATTTTCCCGCGACTGCATATAATATACTCTTGGGTTGCGGGCGGACTTACAACAGAATGCTGGGAGGAAAATCATTTTTCCGGGAGCTGCGGATAAATCTCTCGGGAAATTCGAGGTTTGTCCGATGGGGAGGGGCCCGAGGCATATTTTGCCCTTCCTCCTCGATAGGTGAGCAGGGACAATGGAGGCTGTGGTGCCCTGGGCTTATCGCCCAGTTTAGCCTGCGGTCTCGTTCTTTTGTCTGTCGCAAATTGTCGAGCGAGAATCGCCTACGCGACTCACAGCCATTATATGGTAATATGGCCGGGGACCGAAAACAAACAGGGCGGTAATTAGTATCGGAATTATTGGGTCGGAGCTGGGACTAATTTCCGAGCTGCAGTCTGAGGTCGAGCTAAAGTTAATAACTTCCCCGCTTGTACTTCCCTTATTCTATCTTATTCGAGGATAGAATTTTAAAATGTTCAACCGTTATAAAAAACATAAATGGCAAATTGCACTAGTTACAGTATTGACACATCGAGTATATAGAAAGAATCCTCGTTAATCCGAATCCTGGATAATCAAACAAAAAAAGGTGATGCAATTTTTTATTATCACTTAGTTGCCGGTGTGTTCAAAATTATCTTCGAAATTTCCCCAGAGGGTTTGGGGGATTGGGTAAGGTTGGTATCCTTTATTTTACCTTGTTCGAAAATAACTTTTTAAAATAGTCGAGCCTTATTAAACCCATCGGATATTAAAAGTAGAATATAAACTCAAACTAATATGCGCATACTAGTGAACTGTAGTAATACCTTGTTAATTCGAATTTTTTAATTCGAACGAGGTGTAAGGAAAATAAATTAAAGTTAAAATAAAAACTCAATTTAAATATTTCGCTAGAATCTTTAATCTTCAAAAATAGTCAGTTTTACCTAATAATGGGATTCCCTTTGATGAAGCAGTTGTAATAACTCCGTACGTGTTATGACTTTGTTGCCGCTAAATTCAAAATTACCTTAGAAATTCCCCCGAGGATTGGGTAAGGTTGCTATCCGGACCGGGTCATCCGTCCTGTTTATTGGAGGGGATCCTTTGGATACTGTGAGCTCTGGGTTATTGGAAGGGTTGTGGCATTAATCATTATTGTGGAAGGGCGGTTCGGGCTCGAGCGGGATGTTGGCTGGCGTGGGCCAGCGAGCCCACCCCCGGTGGGTGACCCGGACAATCGATACCGTTCTCTCTCTCTCTCTCTCTCTCTCTCTCTCTCTCTCTCTCTCTCTCTCTCTCTCTCTCTCTCTCGCTCTCCATCCCTCTGCATCTCTCCCTTTCTCTCTCGTTCTCCCACTTTCTCCATCCCTCTCTCCCTCGTTCTCCCGCTTTCTCCATCCCTCTATATCTCCTTGCCCAGTACACTCACTTCTTCCTCGTGAACCCTTAAATTGCCTCTTCTCCCCCTTTTAACGTCCATGGATATACTCTGAAGAGAACAGTCTCTAAGCTAAATATTCCTAATTCCTGAAATCATTTCAGCTTTATAATTTACTATAGATCGGAGTACTATAGCATGTCGTATATCGAACGCTGATTCCTTTCGGTGGTTTTATAAACTGAATTCTTGATTAAGCAACCTTTGTGCAACATTTTAGAAAACAGTTCGTTTTGGATTGAACGAATAAAACGAATTCAGTTTCATCTTAGTATGGGCGTTATTGTTTTCCTTGTATTTTGTAATTCTTATCGTGTTGTTACATCTAAAGTTCATTACCTGGTCATGTGAAAGTCGTTTACACAGCTGCTTGAACTCCTGTTTTTCTATTTTCTTCGTACAAGCTGCAGTCATTTTGTTTCTATCTTCAATTTATCTACCTCTTCATTCCAACCTAGTTCATTATTACTGTAGGTCTGCTAATCAGATAAAACAAGCGAGATGATAGGAAATATCAGTTTTGATAAGTATAATTATGTTATCCAATTTGGTGTTTTTCCGTTGCCAGTTTATATAGATTGTGATAACCGAAAACATAATTGAGAATCTAATTAAGCATTTTCTATTTTTCTGTTAATGACTCCATTGTAGCTGATCCTGAGTTGTAATGACGGGCGTATTCGAGTTAAGAAGCTTTTCAACTCTTTTATGTCGGAGGTCGCATTTTTGCCGATGCAATCACCGTTGAATAGGATACGGCAGACGGACTTCTATTACCTAGTTCTTTGTTCAAACCGGGGTCCATTATTCGAGCGGAGTACCGCCACGAGAGGCTACAGGCCAGAACGGTTTGCACAATGTCTTTGGCGGCTTTGTTCGACTGCCGGCAAATGAATAGGCCCTTGTTAGAATATTTTTTGCATAATAGGCGCGATCCTGATTTCCAGGAATTTATTCCAGTGAAATTAAAACAAAGTGAGTTCCGGTGAACCGTATTCTAACAACTTGCCGTATTCTCATCAAATTCGGAACAAAAGAAAAGAATAAGCCGACCTTTCGTAATAATATTGGGGTAATATTGATTCCTTATTCGTCTGGATTTCTGACATTGAACCTAAGGATACCAATTTATGCACAATGAATATATACGCAGTAAAACTTGTCTAAAGTAAGTAAGCAGTAGGGTTGTCACGGCAGCAAGGTTAGGTTATATAACAAGGGAATATATTTAAAGGATTTTATAAATCTTCAGAATTAATTTCTTTAAGTAAAATATAATTTAAAGACGAATTATACAAACAAGTAAAAAGAGACCTCATAGAACCTTACAATGAGGTTATGAATAAGATATTATTTCATTGGATTTTTGCAATTTTTACAGAATTATTCTCTTTTTGCCTTATAAATTTACTCTTAAAAAAAGTTTCTCCGCCATCGGGCGACGCCGGCGCCGTCGGGCATTCCGATGACGGCGGTAATTTCATACCGCGCGACCAGTATTTTACTTTCGCGTCGATTCGCATACCGAGTGGGCATTCCGGTCCGATTCATGGAAGCGTTCGGCGGCAACCCGTTTACCTGGAGGCGTCCCCGTTACCTTAATCTGCCGGTTAATTGGAGCCCCCCTCGTGTGTACCTCTCCAATCACCTATGAACGGCTTATTGCCCGTCGGTTCCTATTATACTGTCCATTGTTCACTCCCGTCTCCTGTCGCCACCGAGCTCGGGTGAGTGATTAGGGACAAATAAATTTATCTCATCAAGGCTTCATCCTAAATCAATACCTTAAATCTGATTTATATTCACCTAATATTATATTTTAATCATTATCGGACGGTATTATTGTTTCTCCTCTTGCGTTCGATGAATTATGAATTGGCCACTTGGGCGTAAATTCGAGAGGCGGGATCTCAAACTAAAATCAACAACGCTTCCGTCGAATTATTAATCCGAATTGCCGAGTTGTTTCTACGGCATTTGAACGATAATATTTATTGAAACTGCTGCAACATTTGCTGTACAGTGTTACAGCTCGAAATAGATTTTTAGAGACGGATGTTTATTGTCCGTCGTATTGTTAAAATATTAACTGTTATATTTCATTTCTTCCTCTGACTAAAAACAAAACCTGAGATAAATTTCAAATTATCAAAACTGCGAATTTATTTTTTCTCCATTAGTCACTATCACCTCGTCCGGTTTTCTCTGCTTCGATACTCTCGGTTGGACCTAATGACACCTCTAAAAGGGTGAAGCTTATATACGAATTAACCCAGTGCATGTGAACAATTTCAGGATAATATTGAATATTTCATCAATGAGGATATTTATGCGCTAATTAAAAACTGACGAGTAAGTTGTTGGGAAGTTAATGAAACATAAAAATCGCTTCGTACCGGTCTTGCCTGCGCTTTTTCATTCAAGTTTTTATATATGCAAATTGGAGAGATGGATAAAAAGGGAAGGAAAAAAAACGAGTCTGTAGTGCCGACCCCGTTACCTTAATCTCCGGTTAATTGTCCTCTGTGGAGATGTAATGGACGCTGTCGGGGTCATTCGCCCGCTCAAAATTGTCCCTGGACAGGAGCCACGGAGTGTAATTTTCATGTCAGAGGAATTGAGCCCCCCCCGGCTTTCTCTTCCAGTTATCTTTTTTCTTCTTTACGCTTCAGTTTCTTTGGTGGAGTTTCTTTACGTTTACGGACCCGAGGAAACGGCGTGAAATATTTTAAACTATCGGTGTCCCAGTCCCTAATTATTGGGGAGTACCGCGATTGAAAAGGGGAAGCTCAGACTTGTCTTCGGCCTATTGCTATTTTCAACAAAGCTCTGTTACTCTCTCTTATATCTTCGGAACGGTAACGGCCTAATACTGTTTTACATTGGATAAATGTAGGTAATTACAATGATACTCCTAAATTATTAGACATTATTTTGATAATAATATTTATAAATTGATTACTAATATAAAACTAGCACGTTTGCTTACAACTTTTAATAACATTTATAAAAAAAAATATTTATTTGTTATTAAAAGGTGGCTGCGAGGGTTAGTGGAATTATGATATGATAGTCACCACTGGATTTTTTTTCCATCTCTTTCACATATCCGCAGAGATATTGCCGACTGTGTCTATTACTTTTTTCGATATTCGGTTCCGAGTCATTTGAGTTCGAGTCTTTTTTTAATTCTTTTTCCAATTGGCGAGAGTCGGCCTGGTCGTGGTGGAATATATAGATTTACGACATGTGCGGTTTTGGAGAGAGATTTAACATTTTAGTGTGTGTCGTATTTCTCTTTGATGTTTTCGTTCGCGGTATATTTGGTTTCGTATTGGAAGGCGTAAGTTGTATAATATAATGTCAGATTTTTTTAAATGAAAAGGAATATGATGACACATGCCTGTCCATTTATTACAGTTTTTGGATGTCAATTTTAATAGGTTTCTTCGTTTGATCTGAAAATCAGGTTACTTTTATGATAATTCCCGACGGATAAAAATAACCACCGAATACCGCGTTATTGCTGATTTACTGTCCATCCAAGAAATCTAATTTTAGCCGCATCTAAAATAGATTAGGTCTAATTAGCGATGCCGGGCGGATTAGATGAAAACAGATAAAAATTCGAGATTTCCTACTAATTACGGGCCAGAGGAGCGTAGCTGTGTTTCCGCCTGTATAGAAACCGTGTTGAAATGAACAGGCGCCATTGTACGGCTAATTGGCAATTTGCCGTACGGGGTCTGGGTCGGACAGAGATCTGGTTAAGCCCCTGTGCGGAAGTCGGAAGGGAAAGAGGCGGAAACAGATGTCGAGTTTTTGTAGGTGTTTTCCGACTCTATCTGGGTTTGTGTTCGGGGCCGCACGCCCCCAGCTTCCGGCCCTCCGGGCTCCGATCCCTCAAGAACGCCGTCCTATTTCCAGTTTTTGTTTTTGTCAAAGTGTCGGCCCCAACATCGGGTCTAATAATACGGCACTGGCTAACTGTAACCGCGCTCATACACCGCCGTAAAACGTTACCGTGTTGTGTATTAAATTCTGTTTTTATTAGTTGTTAATTTCTATTGGGATTTCAGGTGTTTATGAGTCCCAGAAAAGGAAGAACTAAAAAGAGTACATTTCATTTAAGTCTGCTGTTAGTGCCATCTAGCTATCGAGTTATACCGATTGAGGGGCGATGAATTGTTTAATAGGTGGTGAACACCTTTGTTCTTATCACGTACAGCCCGCATTGATCGTGAGCCTTTTAAATATTATTGTTTTACGGCCTCTTTTATGACCGCCGTCCATTCGTCTGAAGCGTCCATTCGGTATTCACGTCTCGGAAGCCATTTTCCGGTGTTTAATTGCCGGTCTTGTTCTTCGGAACATGAAGCAGGAAGACACGATTCCTTTCGGTTTTTTTCCTCCCGCAGTGCGTTATTCAAACCCAGTTTGTACTGAAAAAATATTTTGAATGTCGGGAGAACTGAGTTGTTTGTGTCGAAGAGGGGTTTAGAAAATGTTGAGAAAACCAAAAAAATGAAATGGTATCGTTGTTAAATTGTATACGGTTGATCCTAATTTTAAAAATACTTAAATTATAGTAATTTAGTATGTTTATTCTTCAAAATACCGTCCTTACATGTAATGTGGCCCTCAACAGATATGTTATCTAGCCTATAATGATATGTAAGTGCTACCTCGTGTTCATCGAAAAGAATAATTTTACATCCTAATTTAATTGCGTAATATAAATCCCATTGATGTACCCGCCTTCGAAAGAATTTATTCATAAATTAATAATTAACTCTAATAGCCCCTTTTTTAATTTATTTATTTTGTTGTGTACATAAAAACTTGTGTATCGTAACTTGATTCCAGTTTAAACGGTGAATTGGAATTTGCAATTGGAGGAAATTGCACAGAGTTTACGACGCACAGCTTTAACCGCTAGCCATTCCGGGCCTCAATCGCCAATGAATTTCCAATTACTCCCCATTTCCCAAACCCCAGTTGCGGACTGAATTTTCTTTGAATTGCTACCGGTTAAACGAGAGGAGCTCGTGAACCCCCCGGTACACTGGTGAGAGTTATTCTCGTTGTTTAAGGCGAAAATAAAACTTTTCCCCGAGGGGCTCATCTCAGTTTCTCAAACGTTGTACGTTTTAAAGTCCGCCTCGACAAATGTAAATTGGCCGTTGTTTCAAGTCCGAGTTATGCTCCGTAAAGCCAACGTTGATGCCCCTTTGGCTTTCGCTTTGTGTTCGCCCTCCGTCGTATTCACGCAACGGGCCGAACACCTCCTTCATCAGAGAGGTACAGCAATAAACCGCCTGGAGCACAGAGGTAGAGAGAAGGCAAAACACTCGTTCGTACCGCCTCTGAGCCCTGAGGTTTGCCATCTCTGGGAAAATTTATATGGATTATTACCATTAATCCCGACCTCGACCTCTAATGGACTGAGCGAAACCATCTATTATGCAGTCGCTTCTGTTGAATTATTCAGTTAAAGTTACGATCTCCCTGACGCTGTTATAATATTACCTAGGAGGATAATTATAAATATACGGGATTACGAAATTTTCTATTATGCTCGTTATGGCGTGTTAGTTACAATGTATTTTGTATGTTTTTAGACATTTACCCTATTTAAATTACATAAAACCCTATTTAAGGTTCTTTTGCGGGGTTGAAAGAACGAGACATAATAATTTATGTCTGTTGATCTAATGATCGTGCGTTAATTTTAAAGACCCAGCCGACAGCTTTCACTAATGCCAAGCAAAGCTAGAAAAAACTAGGATATTATGTCACATCTATCCTAATCGCCTTCTCTGACTATCTGTCACAGGAAATATATTAACGTCGTTTATATTGAAACGTTGCTCTCTTTATACCTTTCTTTCTATCTAACAGTAGTCTTTATATCTAATGAACAGCCACAAGGTTTTCCAAGTCAATATATTTGATTTTCTAATAAATAATTAAATAAATAACAATAAATACGTCTGATGCAGCTCTTATACTACACAGATTTATTTAATCTGAAGTGCTTCTAGAAAACTCTTCTTATTACTAGAGTTTACGTATACCTTCCGATCACAAATTTGGCCGGTAAAATTGACCCTAATCCTTCTGGAAATGTGAATTGTAATTTTTCAATAGCCGAGTACGGCTTGACGTCATATGCACTCGAATGTCTCCTGACCCCTCTAACCTGAGCCCTCTAAACAGTTTCTCGTGAGTGGGAAAATCCTACAATAGGAATGTACCTGGGGCGGAAAAACCAGTCCCGCATATTTTTGTGACCCATTCCTCCGAAGGTGAATATCAAACCTTATTAAAAAAAAATTGTCTTACGGAAAAATTCCAGAAATTATCCGTACACCTTAGGCAGGTCTTAACAGTGTTGCATCCAGTCATTCAGTTTGAGCTGAATTAATCCGGGAACATTTTGAATTTTGAAATATAATTATTTTGATTCATTGATTCAATAGTGTAGCATATGTGGTAGGTGTGGTATCAGTAATGGCTGAAGTAAGTTATAATTTTGGAATGTTCCATTCTGTTTTGAAGTTAAAAAAATCAGTTACCATTCCTCTCAATCTAATTCTGCCACTTCTCTAAGCTTAAGGAACAATATATTGAAAAATACGCGATAGGGGAAATTATTAAATACAGAAATATAAAGTTTTAAGTTTATCTCAAGAATGATTAGCTTCCAAATATTAAGTATTTGAGACCATTGTAAAAAAAATGCAATTTTACCTAAAATGTAGGCCTTTGTATCTAGCAATTAACTAAGTGGGCCCGATTGGCGCTGAATGAGGCTTATTACAGGTTGGTACAGCGTAACCCCCCTCCCACCCCATCCCACCTGCCCGTCGTTCATTTACCCAATTTAATTAATGCCTGTTTGCCGCGCTTTAACTTTAACGAAGGCCACGGGCGGATGCTTGTGGCGCTCAAAGGGGTTCGGTTTCCTACCTGTGTTCACCTCGCGGGGCACGTTTGAAGTCCGGGGTGGGGTGGCTTTAAATTATAGTCGGGGGCTACCAAAGCGGCGGGTATACGCACCCCCCCCCCTGCTAAGTGATCATAAGCTAAGGGTTTATTGCCCTTTTTTATAAAAGAGGGCGTCGTCGGGTTCATTCAACCGCGGCGTACTTATCCTCTTAACCGGCACGTAACCGGTCATATCTGATTTGCTTAAACAAATGCATAAGTTACCCATAAATAGGCGTTTCGAATCTGCCCGTATGTCATGGACGTCAGATATAAGTCTCTGCTAGTGGTCAGTTTTTTTTAACTCATTATTTATTGTACAATCTAACTTACAGTTATGGGTACAATGGCGGATCTTTGAATGATATCAAACATAGGATATGAAACATCATAAGCGTATTGCAGTACATTAATTGCGCTAATTATGCTGAAAAAATACATTAATTATTTAAATTAGATGGGACATGATTTTATGTAACATCAATTGAATAGGAATTTCGTTCAAATCAGCGATTGCCCTCCAGAAACTCGAATAAAAATTCAATCTACGGCAACTGTGCTCACATTATTGTCTGGTTGAAAAATATTAAACGATGCAATCCAAATAATGCTATCTTTTTCAGGAATTTAATAATCTCAGGAATCAATTGGGTGCGAATAAAATATAATTTTAATAATTTGAAATTTTTTTGGTGCACTTTTATTAATTTTCTTGTTACCGAATATCAGCTATAAAACTTTCGTTAGATAAATACACATTTATGTTGATACGTTTCTGAATATTTACCCGCGATATGTTTTCTCGACTGCCGGAATTTGGAACCGTGGACACTTTCGAAACCAGTTCGAGTTGCAAAACACCCTTCGAAAAACCCACGCGCCGTATTCCCAGGGGCCACTTCCCTATGGGGCAGCCACAATAAAGTGTGGGTTTATTTTATTGTTGAAATCCGTCCAGCGACTCTGTTAGTCGTCCACGCCGGAGCTTTCCCGTATTTCCCATCTGTTTACGCGGTTTGTGTAGGCCGACTGCGTGGGCCGATCGCTATGGGTTCTTATAAATTCTGACGAAATTAATATGTATAAGCAAATAGCACCGGTCAAAGCTATAAAGTTTTTGAATTCTTTAACAGAGATTAGGAAAGCATGCTGTTATATACGTGTCATCATTTTAATCATTAAGTTTGTTTAGCGGAGAGCTAAAATTCTTATTTCTTATACTAATTGATTAATTAACATTTCCCTATAACTCATGATATTGCTGACGTAGTAATACTGTTTTCACAGTTTATTTCAATTTAGTTTGGGGATATTTGTAGATTGCTAATTACATACTTCAAGTAATACATCACTTTATATTACGTAATTATGATACTTATATTATATGGGTAGAACAATATTTCATGGATTAAATAAATAATTATAGCATACTGTTTTATTTCTCTATACGGCAAGTATTATATTCACCTGAAGTCAGTATTCATAATGGGCTCGTGACCGCTCACATGCCAGGCTCTAGATATTGTACGCGTTAAAAATAGCCGAGAAGGGGTCATGTACCAGGCCGGTATGTGATAGCCTGCCGCGTTGGAAGTTGAGTAAAGTAACACGTCGCATATGTCACGGCGCTGGACTAACAAGAGACTACAAACGCCGAGTCGTTTATATCATCCCGCCACAACTGCCTTTCCCACAGCTCCTTTTTCTCCCTTGTTTAAACATACCCCTTCCCGTCTAGTTCACGAGGTGAGCCTAAAGGACCGGCCGAAAGGCGGTATTGAATGGGAAACATTCATGAATGCCACACAGAAGGGAGAATGAGCGTTTCCTAGTTATGCTATCCCGCATTACACCGAACGCCTTTCATTTTCGAGTTATACTATCCCTCAAGACGCCTTACGTTGTCGCGTTATACTAACCCTGAATACACCGAACGCCTTCCACTTTTGAATTTTATTATCCCGCCATACACCGCACGTTTATTTACTTTCCAATTACCCTTTATACCATCTGTAAATACACCAATTGTCAGGGGGAAGGAAAGAAGCAATGTTTATAACTCTGCATTATTGTTTATAATTACATTGCTAACAAAACTGACGCGCTACGTATCAGTTTTGAATAGAAAAAAGTTCACGTTATGAATATGTCTTCAATGTAATGAAGGAAAGTGACAGTCTGGAAAAATTAGGGAAACATTTTAATTTGAGGGAGATACCATTAAAAGACTGGAGGAAGTTTAGTAGGCAATGAAGCGGGTTTGTTTCAATTACTATCGTCGATTATTTCGACCATCTGGTGTGAATGAAACGCGCTGCCGAGGCCTGAATATTCCACGTCCTATTTCGTTTTTTCTTTTATCCCCGTTCAGTCAACATATTTTAAGGCCGTCCCACGTCCCCAGTCCGTATTAATGAACTGGATGGTGGGTCAGCGTCTTTGTTGTTTGTACCTATCGACAACACATCTCCGGTATGAGGATATGTTGCGCAACGCCTACATAGCGGGCGGCCGTGTCCTTGCCTACTTCAACATTAACAACAACGCTCTATTATCGATCATATTCAATTTGCCGCGGGTACAATGGAACCACGCTGAAAACTTCGGTGGCGTGGTAAAGGTCTATTTTTCATTATCGGCTATCTATCGGGCGTCGGTGGGTGTCTAATCGCCTGGAAAATGAAACAATGAAAAAGATAATTTATTTTATAATCTACGCTCTCAATATCCTGAGATTACTTCGTCACTTTCAGCCTTCACATTATAATTAAGATATTGTTGCTTTGAGAATACCGAAAACTTGTTACTATACAATTCTGAGCCCAGTTGTGTTAAAATATAATGCGATAAATTCGACATCTTTATACCTAATTTCTAGTTTAAAATTGCTATAGAATGTCAATAAGCTAATGTTATCCTTCGTCCCTTGTGCTTGGTATTAAACTCTTACTGTTTGTCTCTGAAAAATCTCTTGGTGTAAAACTGATACGTATTTTGTCTAATTTCGCTCCCGAGATAGACGGCCTCTTTGTGTAAGAATTACTGACTCTAGCAAAACCCTAAACGATTCTTTGTGTGAAATACCGTTTGGTGGGCTGCTCTCGTCTCCCACTCTGTTATAATTGTGGAAAAGTATTACGTCATGGATGAAAACGGAAGACGATATTTATTACGGCATTTAAACAATTACATTGGAATTCTAACGCTCCGCAATTACAACGCGGCGTTTATATTAATTGCGGGCATGCTCATATTGTAGATGGCAATGATTATTAAATAGTATTATTCTGGTCAATGACCGTATCGACGTTTTGCCGCGTAATTTCCAATCGGCGCACAACTATTGTTGTAATGAAAGCGGGAAATATAAAATTAAAAGTATAACCGTGTTATTTCCTTACTATCTAGTCAGGGCAGGAGCAGATGTACCATCAATGGGTGGATTCCCCATCAAAAACCCGTTCGTGTTATCAAATCGAACTGACACTAAATTTAAATTAAAAATGAAAAAGTATTCCTTGATACCTGGATCTTCCCATATCGTAGGTAAGAGGTTAATTACAGGAATATTATTAGTATCAACCGCGTGGCAACGAATATTTCTCATAATTCTATCATTTTCTTCTGTCTGTATTTTGCTATATCTGTAGGCTAGACCGTTGTTAGCTTACTCCGATTGCCTGTAGTGTTCTTGTTGTAGACAGATGCTTACCCATGTCAATTCACTACCCTATTATTGTCACTGATGATATGAATACAGAATATTTTGACAATATGACGATCGTAATCATTATGAAAATAATTAATCCCGTTCCTACGATTTGATTAATAAATAAATTTAAAAAAAGGACGATTCGCCTGCAAATTGGTGAGGAAAATGTTTGTCTCAAAGTCGGCCTCTGGATGTTTGCCGGTGGGAAATTGAGATTTCCATTGGTTGGAAATGACTTATCGGGGGAGGTTCGTGCTCTTGTCCCCCATTCGACAGGTTTAGTCGTCTAATTGAATCGTCCCAGCGGCGGATCTCCCAGAGCCGGCGACTTCATAAATCCTGAACGCCCGATGATTTATCGTCCGACGCCCGTCTGTCACGCTCCGGATTGATGGAACCGGCCGCAATTAGATTGGATTTTTATCCATTTTTTATTTCCCGTGCACCGCGCAACTATCGGAAGACCTTACGGAGGTCCGATATCAATAGCGTACATGCGAGATATAGTCGCCTCTATAGTCTCTTTTTTACTTCGTCCTCTTTTCTGGGTTGCATTAATGAAAGTTTCGCACCGAACACTGCCTAACTTCAACCTTAAATTCTCGACTACTTTGCTCTTCTTCGTCGTGGGATCATTCCTGCCGTTGGTTTATCCCGGCGAATCTTCATCGGGGAAACTTTTCCCCGTTTCCCAGCTAAGCACCCTATCTCTGTCGGTGTTCATGCTGTCTGCTGGGAGAAACCTCAATCTACCTTTACTTGGAGATAGTGGAAAACCCTTCATTCGCTTCGATCAAAAATCTCTTCGAAAAATATAGTTATTTTGTATTTTATTTCTCTTAATTTGATTGTCTATTTTATTTACTTCTTATATCTGTAAATTATATTTGAATTTGTGTATTTAATACTATGCAACTATGGAGCAGCTCCTTATAGTGTATGAAAAAACGGAATGCGGCTCTATGACCTCATGTCCGCCCCTGGCATAGAATATGGAGTGGACATATTTCTGATATATAGTTTAGTATTTAATATACTTGTCGTGCTATACGGTGGTTTCATCCGTTCATATTATTTCGCATCATTAGGCACATATGTTGATTTATTTTGACATCGCTTATCCTGCAAATTTCACGAGAAAATATATACTAAACGTCGAATTGGGCCCGCTAGGTGTTGCCTTTCACCGTGTATATTAGGTCCGGTAAGTACTGCGAGGTGGTGTAATTCATTTTGGCGAACAGCCTTACAGGGTGGCGTCAAATTACGGCCTGTAGAGAGCAATAACGTATCGATTTTACGTTCCCGGTCTGCCTCGACGGTGGACCGCACTCGTTCATCGCGACCCGGATTTAGCGCCCTTATTCGTGTTGCATCGGGACACTATAATAGGAAAACAATTTCCCGAAACTGTTTTCGAAAGTTGACGCCTTCGGCGAAATACCCAACCTTCCGTTCGATCCCTGGAATCATTGCCGCGGGTACGAAGTTATTGGTAGTAAATTTTCTCTATCATCTGCGTCCTGATTTGTGTTTCCCACAGAATTATTTTGGCTTATATGGCCAGTTTCTGGATTTAGTCGTACACCAGTATAAAATGTAGAGTTTCATTATTAATCCTGATGCTTTTATATTACAATATTCCCTATCGCCATATATCACACGTCAGATATCCGATGTCAAATACGGACGTTGCTCTGACGTTTCGTTATCGTGGCACGTCCTCAGATTCTGTAATGTCGTTCTTCGTAGCAGGTCTGTGCCTCATTCCGATTACCTGGATTTTTTCAGTACTGGAAGACGCATTTTTTCCACTTCCAAACCCGTTTAATAAACGCTCGTTTCCCAGCGGACGTGCTGAATATAACTCCCGGAATGATACATACCTTCCTACAATTCCTTGACATTTTTACACATACAGCGTGTACGGTTTCCCTTTTAGGCAACATTTTTAGGAATATGAAGGTTGTATTACGGAAATGACACCGCCTCTTTCGGATGCTTTCTACATAATGGCAAGTGCCGTACTGCATGTTATTCCAAAACATTTCTAATCAACAGGGACCGATTGTATACACGATAAAAATGCTATTTACTATTTTGATTAAAAATCAGTATTGTATTTATTAATTCTTGTCTTTCTGAATTAATATTTACTGACAAAAGCCCCTAAATTTGTCATTTAAGTGGCGGAAGTTGCAAATCGTGTGAGAACAAGAGTTTCTCATATTTAGCTTATAGTCGAGTATTCTGTTCTATCTAATTACTCGGTTGTTCGGTCTTAACGCTTGACCTGTCTCGAGCCATACTCGACATCATTCCACGAATAATATGCTGGATATACAGCCTGTTAGGCATTATAAGTGTAGTTAAAGTGCTTACAGGTTGCTTTATTGGGTACTACCGCGCCTAATTAACTCGCTGTGTTACCGAAGTATTCCTATTATGCTACCGGCACGAGCTATACGAAGTACGGCTTTCTAAATTCATCGCGACACGTTAAGAATTCCATACCTTATTTTTTAAAAATAGTACTAATTAAGTGATAATAATGAATCTAGCATATTACAAGGTTCGGCGCTTTTTTCCAGTTTCGGTATCGCGTTCTTTGTAAGAAGTTTGTTCTGCTAACTTCTGCTTCATGTCCGTTATACTTTCATGATCAATTGCAAAACCATCTTCAACACGATCAATCATCAGGCCTTCTCGATCATGAGTGTCAGCCGCTAAAACCAAAACCCGGCTATCCGAGCGTGTTTCCCTCGGGAATGGCCGCCCACTTTGCGGTGTTCAGAGTGGCGGGCGGTTTTGGTAGCGCCGACACTGGAGTCCCGCTGTTCCCGGAGTGTCCCGCACGCTGATCGGGATCTTGGTTTATGCCCCACGCCCCATTATAATTCCCGGGCGGGCCCCAGGAACTATGGCGGCCGCAGCTAAACCCCACCCGCCTCAGGTACACGCACGATCTTACCCGCTCTCAAAGCGGTCTTAAACCTTTTCCACCTTCCAGGATATATACGTTCACGTACCTCGACCTACCAGTTTTGCTCTAACTTCTTACGACAGCCGATCGAGAAGACGTTGCTCCCAAAAGTGAAAGACCTGCGCATAGGGATTAATAAAATATTTGTTTAAAAATAACTCATAATTTAGGATAGAGACCCGAACCACTTAAAAAAATTCATACTCCATAGGTTTTTTAGGCTAAATTAGTTCGTGTTAAGGTTAGTTTTAAATTGAGATGAATGCAAGCAGTATGCCCTGTTTGTTTTATCCGATATTTGAAAATTTTACTTGCTATATAAGGGAATATTTCTTCTTTATCTGCTGCACGGAAATAGTGAAACTATCGGTACAGTGTCCGGTCTTCGACCTCTTATCGCTACCGCGGCACGGGAATATTTCAGGAAAATGCGACCAACTTTCAGCCCCGCATTTTATGATTTTATCATTTTGCCTTATGATTTAAATGTATTAATAAATATTTAACAAAGTAGTCGATTTTTCTTACAAATGTAAATATATTTCAGACCTTTACTTGCCCGACTGTAATTCCAAATAGAATACGGATTAAATGTGTCCGGCGAACCTAACTCTCCCAACTCACTGGTCACTGGTGTCTGGGTGCTTTATGTCCGAACTTTAACCCCAACCGAGGCGGTTCATTAGGAGCGAAACATCGGACTGAATTCTATTGAGAATTGAGATCGGTTCGTATTCAAATTTGTAGTTGAGTGCGAAGTTGGTGGTCCGCCGAGGATCAATGGGCAGGAGTTGGAAGTCGCCGGCGGTCCCATCCGCGCGGGGACATCAAAGTTACAATAGAAATACCCAGTTGATCCCCAGTGGAACTCGAATGAATACGGTTGATTCCACATAATTCGGAATATTTGTTAATTAAGGATTTCCACGTAGTAGATTATATTGTAATGTAAGGGGCTGGAGTATAGATTGTGGATCAGAAATTGGAATTAGAATATTTTATTTTGGATACCTACGCCAAAATGCTCCATTTTTCCCATCTGTTCCACCCCAGGTAGGTTTCGAACAATCGAGAAATTCTCGAGGCATACTTTATCGAAATTTCTCCAGCCCACCGCATTCTAAAGAGGAAGGGAAAGGGGACTGTAAGGATTGTGTAAAACGGTAAGAATGGCGAGAAAGGTTTCTTTTTTTGTCGACCATCATTCATGTGGCCAGATCAGAAAGTCTCGTTAGGGCGAGAAATACGGGTACGGGCGTCGTTTTTCATCGAAACGGCCGTTTAAGAGATGTAGTCCCGACATTTATCGTCTTCGCGTATTTGCGGTCCCCTGGCAGATCGGACGGGTAAGCAAGCGGTTGGCTCTCCGGACACCCTAATGTCCCAATCCTAGTTTATATAGATATAAAAGCCTTTCGGCCGGATATATATGTGTGTGTGTGTGTGTGGCTTATCTCAGTCTCGTGTATATTGTGAGGACCCTGGCCACCGAACGTAACCAGTGTTCAGATCCAGTTGATTTATATTTATTATTACGCTTCGGTGGACCGCCCGAAAAAATTGGGATTTGTTAGGTAGGCCAAAAAATTACACCACTCCTTTACATCTCATTTGGTAACTTTCCAACCCCAAACCGATGGCGGTGCGTGTTTTATTCTCTCTCTTGTTATTCATTAATAATATTTTTTTGGATTTTAACTTAAGACTGAAGTACAGTTTCGTGAAAGTTGTGTTAGTGTGGAGTTGGGAGATGGTGGGCATTACAGGGAGCTCACCCCGGAAGGCGCGGCTTTTGTCTCAGCGGCTCCCATTGTCAGGCTCCCCCACTGAAAGGCGATTCCGCCCTCTCCTACTCTTTTTTCCGAGCCCTTACATTCTGGGTACCCCCCCCCTCATACCCGGTGCGATGACCCTGTTGCTCCACGTCTCAGTGTGTATCATAAACCACTGAAAATACTCGGTCATATTATACCTCGGTGTCTACTTTTCATCGTCGGTAGTTGACATAAGTGACAAATGAAACAAAAATACAAACATGATGTAATCAATAAAATTCATGTAACGCTCTTTGCTGATCTTTAAAGCGTGTACAAGTCGGCGCTTTCGGCCCCTCAGTTCGCCACGGTCAACTGGATGCTTGTGAGGCCGTTTTTCCAACTTTTCTAGTTATAAGCGTCTAAATTACATTACAGTTTCTATCATCCTCAAGTTATGCCATCGGTAACACAGTGGCATGCTGACACAGTACCCGTTGGTAACTGACGACGGCGAGCGGCCGAATTCGGTCTAGAGACAAAAACGAACGAGGATATCCAAGATTACTGTATTAAACAGTAATATTGTATATTGCGCATTGGTTGTAGATCTATTTTCAAGGATATCCTGTACGATCGGTTTAATCGTGATCCGGATGCCGAGACTGGAACCGAGATTCGGGCCAATTGGGAAAATCGCCTTGAGTTCATCTTCACGCTCGACGACCAGCCCCGAGCTGTGAAACCTTGAGACGTTCTCGTTAAATAAAATCCTAGCGTCGGCTTCAATAACCTCATTGGGATAAATCGAGGCCGGGTATTTCGGAAAGTATTAGGGGAAAACTTTAAAAACAATAACAACCCCCTATTGTAGCCTCGTGTTTATTAATCGAATATGTTAAAAAGCTAAATTAAGTAAGACATTAAGTAAAAAAATGCATTTTAAAATTATTGAAAATACTTCATACTCAATTAATTCTTCGTTCAATTAATAGTTCGTTGGTTTGACCGGAAAGAATGAATTAATAAATTAACATTTTGACTATTTAATTAAACTTTATGTACCCGATCACCGGTTATGTCTAAAACAATAATATTTTTAAAAATTATATGCGGCGGACGTTAGTTTGTATGTAGGGATAGTAATTGGAAATATAACCTACTCACTCCTTATTACAAAGCGCATAAGTGGCTTTGTCATATACGTATAACGTCGTAAAACACAACTAAAGAAAAATTCTAAAAATAGAAGTGCTTCTTTAATAATACTTTGAATAACTGTTTGGTGATCCACGAGGGTTCGGTTGCCACATTTTTTTTTATCTTCCGTCCCTCTCGCCGGTTCGGTCTTATGATAGACCGGTTTCGGCTGCTAGCCGTCTCCAATAACTCTTCAGTCGGAATGTTGGTGAGTCCTGAGAACTGTGTGTAATATATTCCTTGTTTCTGTGTTAAGGGCCAGTGGCCTTGTTTCGCCGAGGTCTGTTGTTATGTTCCTCGCGTTTCTCGGCCGGTTTATTTACGCGGCGTTTCTTCTACGCTGGGCCTGAACGCGTCCGGGCATTAATGAGCGGTCGTCCCACGCGACCGGGCCCCATTCAGGTTCGCGATCCACCAGAGAGTGCCGGCCCCGAACCGGTTTCTGGGACGTGCCCACGGACGATTTCCTCCTCGGCCCGCCACTACAGACTCCCAGTCTCCCCCTGTACTTCTGTCTGCGCGAAACCGGTCCGTTTTTACCGCGCTTCGGTGTAGTAGTGTGTAAATTCCGAAACGAAATTCCGCAGGTTTTTTTGTTGTGTCGCCGAATTGTTTTTATGCAACTGAGGATTGTGCAAACTGATCGGATATTTTCCTGAGCTTAACCGGTATTCCAAGTCATTACTTAGTTCATAAATTGAGATTTTCTAATTTGTCTAAAAAAAGATGTTTTTCCCCTATTAGAAAATTGTTTTATTCCGATGGCCAACGACCGCCATAATTAATTGATTATTTTTCAAAATTCTCACTGTGATTTTCTATCGTTTTATAATATTTAATTAAGCCCATATGTTAAAGAAAACATCTTTCGTAATTCTTTAATTATATTTTTATTCAAACGTCTTTGCAAATATAACGCTCTCTGTTATATTTGCACAGATTTATAGACTGACTTTATTTCCACCTCAATCTATTCCCGCAAGTACTGATATCTGCATTCCTTGGACGAATTCGGAAACCTGCTGCCTGCACACTTTGGATCCTTAGGGCTTTCTAGTAGATAAAACTTTGAAACCCTAGGTACAAATTTGTCATAAACCCGGGCTTATTTCGAAATTGTAAGGAATATCTCGGCACGATCGGGAGGGCACAATCGCGTGCACTTTTACTTTCTCACTGTTCGGTCGGCGGTACGTGCCCCTGCCGCGTCCCCGGAGCGTATCCGCAGAGCACGGCTTCGGATTTCCCGCCCGATATTGAATAACACAGAGCCGGCCCGACTTTGACGCTTTCGCAATTCGGGACGCACAAAACGGTACGCAAAATTGGGGACAGATATTTCGCAATCGCCTCCGAGCCGAGTTAAAAAAAAATAAGCGGTCACGAAAACACATCTTGTGTCGGTCTCTGTATTTCCGAGAGACTGAACACTTTTCGTAACGCGCCCCTCCGACAGTTGATTTCAGATAAGAACCGTCTCTGTCGTTCCCAATTTCTGCATCTATTTTTTCCCCGATGACATCAAGCTGCTTACGTCAGGAAGACTACATATTATTATTTATCCTCTCAAAGTTTAGTATCCTGAAAAATGATTCGTTTATGAATGATTGGGTTCCTTTCTTGTGCTCAGTCTCCTTTCGTGTACGACCGGAGAAGCGGCCGCGCATTAATGAGTCCCCGTACTCTCCTAGGTCAGCGACACAGGTGACCGGTATTCAACCGATCGTTCCTTACCCCAGTCGGCCTCCAATAACGCCGTAACGATTTCATACTTTAGTCAAGACTCCGTTAGAATTTCTAGCCCCTCAGTAACAGTTCACAAGTGTTACACAAAATCTGTCAAAAGTATCGTCCGGTCTGTTATATATAGGACCCCATATCAAGTTCATTTTCTGGTTCTAATTATTTTATGTAAATATCAATTACTGAAATTTATTTTCAATTCCTCCAGTCAAAGTGTCGAATTCATATTATTACTTACCTAACAATTTAGGTGGCCACGATTTCGAAATGTTACAATATTTTGAAAAAAATACCCTAACAACGGGCACAGAGTCAACAATGCTGTCGAGGAGCCAACATTGCCGGGTAGACATGAATGTTACATTGAAAAAAATGTCAATGTATTTGAAATTTTTCGACGCGAATAAGAAAATATGTTCATGTTCTGTACACGTGATTGCTGCTTTCGACCTCACCTCGGGCTTAATCTGGGCTTTTATTGCTGGCCATTGTCCCACATATTATGGAGGCGCGTTTCCCTTAGCGCTAACTCCCTCCTAATCTCGTTCCTCGAATCTGTGTTATCACTTCCCCTTGAGGAACTTGCTCCGTTGCCATTCTGTTTATGCACTCCCTTCTCCCGTTTCTCCCATTGTCTCGGTCCCATTCAGGAAACGTCCAATCGACTTATGTCACCGCTCGTTCGGCGGCCGCCTAATTTCTTTGATATCCCACTTTCTTTTCTTCTCTGGTCCTACCGAGAATAAAATATTACCTCATTTTTCTATTACGAGATTGTTAATCGGCTTGGAGTGCTCTAAATATCTCGCAGTTTCCTGTTCCGTCGATAGCAATTTTCTTCATTGATTTCCTCCCCTTGGGTTCATAACGATGCAATATTTATACCGATAATGATTAAACAAATTTCAGTCCATTAATACTACTGTAGTCAAAATATCAGCCATTCATTGAGACTAGCCTCTCATCGTTAAAAGAAAATGGCTAACAAAGCGTGTTTAATTATATTGACAATTCTTCTGTGTACCGACATTTTGTTGCTTCTTCGTTGAAGTCCAACAGAACTTGATCCTCTTGTTCCTCTCCTTCCTTCTCACTTGGACTAGGAACACTTTAAAGACGTTTCAAAGCCAGAAGGAGTTTACTAATCGTTTAACCTTCTCGAACACTGAAGGTTGTAGGATTCCTGCTCTAATCTAATCTCGATTAGGTGAGGCTGCCGGATAAAATCTTATACTAATTGTTACTGTAAAAATATACTGCTGCTGGTATTACATTAGGTATCTGTTCAACGAGGGTTCCGAATATCATCGCTTATAGCTCGAGCCGATAGTGTTGAGGCCCATCAGCAAGTAGAAACAAATTATTGCTAATATTTATACTGTTACTGTTTAATGTGAAGAAAAAACTAGTTTCTTCATAAATAAATGCCTGACGCAAACCAGTATGTCGTTGAACCCGAGCGGTAAATGGGATTGTGCGGTTTCCGGGCAACTATTTTTCTTATTTCTTCAACAGATCGCGTCTTCCTCAATGGTGGCAGACCCATTGTCGAAACGTCCCGTTATATCGTACGTTGTGACGAACGGCGGGAAACAGTTTTGACATCGCGTTCGCCCATCAGTTTCGCTATCGAATTACGCAATTTATTGTATAACCGTCGATTTTCATTTGGTTTCCGGAATTCGAGGCGACCGGAAACTGAACCCCCCCCGGCCAAATTCGATACGGGAGCGATTGGATAATCCAAAATTTCGTGGAAGCCATTTGTTGATTGCTTGAACTGTACACATTGAGTAGACGTGATCAAACTCTTATTTTGTATGAATCAATTGTGTGATTAGGACACCTGGATGATTGGTAAGGCGATATTTCCGTAAAATTTCTTAATTGCCTCTTTATATAAAGATGATATTATCATATAAAGAAGTCAGTATATAACTCGGACATTTTTATGCATGTTTTTGACAGTATTATCAGCAGCTGTGAGCTTATTTCCTTTGCACGTGCGATGCGATAATTTAATTCACAGAACTCTTTCGGAGAAGAACACTTCCGCAGCATTGGATTAATTGAAACGTGTCTAAGCGAGCGTAGACACGCAGTTCCGGGAATTAAGTTTAAAATTAAAATTGAATGGATAGGGTTTAAAGTGGGTTTGACAGTCTCACTGTATCGCCTGTCTAGACATAAATAATGGCATTGAGTTAAGAACGTGATCTAAACACGAGACTATATTTAGTGTGATCGTCCTAGTTGTAAATTAAAACGGCGTCGCGTTCGCAGGTTGACAATAGGGGCGTCTCGAGGCAAATCTGAATGTAACTCATAACTGTCCGATTTAGCTGAATAGTGAATTGATCGTGGTACGTTCAGAACTCCTATAGAAACACTTCTTTATTATTATTTTTTCCATTTTTTTAATCGAGCTATCTATCTATCACAGCGATCTTTTATTAGCTCTCCTCGTACCGCACCATATGCGGTTTTGTTAGGTCTAACTAGGGTTTCCAACGAGGCAACTCTGTATTTAAGTAACGTGATGTAACCATAACTGACCGAATGCCTAATTGGTACTGTCCCTGTTGCAGAACACCTACAGAAACGCGGAGAAGTTGCTGACTGCGGCCGAGGAATTGGCCCAGACAGGGGAGTGCAACGCCGAGGAGATCTACTCGGTAGCCCAGGAGCTAGAGCGCCACGTCACCTCGTTCGCGGCCCGCGTCGACCAGAGGCGGCGCCGGCTCGACCTAGCAGTCCTCTTCTACACGCACGAGAAAGAGGTAAGTCCCCCTTAAAGTCATCATAGCCACCAAGGACTTCGTTCTAGAACGGCGGTCGCCGAACGTTCGGCCTCGGGGACCAAAGCCATCGTCCTTAAATCCACGTACCACTGCCTCAATTTTCTTGATAAAAATAACGTATATACAATAACGGTTCTTACACTTGTTTTTGCACTCAAAGTTAATTGCAAAAAATGCGGTGTTATAATTAAAAAATATTATTAGTTTAATATACCTGTTTTGTGGTCTGCGAGGAGTTGGAATACTGAGAGGAGACAGAAACATCACAGAAATATTATTATTACATTATGGAAAAAGCCAAAAAAACATTTTTAATTTAATTTTATCAAAGAAACACCTATGTACACCCTGCGGACCACCGGTTGCCGGCCACTGTTCTAGAACGCTTATATTTCAACCTTTTCATCAAATTGGACCACCGACGAATTTTTTAAAAATTGTGAAATAGAGATACGATAAGCGACAACCTGGAAGTCTTCCAACGATGAAAATTTAAATATATTTTGTTAACAAATTACAAAAAATATGACTCGTAAGGAAATGGGAATGAAATACTTATTGACTTATCGGGATCTAGTGTATTCTCTGAAAACTGCCATTAATCTGTGTATTCTGCATTATTTTCCGGAATTATTATATAATCGTATCGCGAACCATGATTATATTCCTGAAAATTTAGGGAAGAAGTACAGCATTTTTTGTTGAGTATCATCTTAGGCACCACAGTTTCCTTGTTCCTTCTGGTTGGTACCGGATGGTGGTCCAATAGCGAGGTTTCTCACAACATCGTTCATGTCTTCAACAATACCGATCATGGTAAATATCAGAAATTCGATTTCCATTGGCAACGGTCGTTTGCTCGGGTTTCTTCACCGTTTGGAACGGGAAACTCCTACCGTTGGCCGAGCGGTGACCGGATGACCGGGGGAGGAGGGGGGAATTTTTTCGGCGTCCCAACGCTCTCTGTCGTCTGGGACGGAAGGTGGGCGTCGCTTCCGGCCACCTCCGGGCACCTCTCGGAAAGGCCGTCCGGACGCCTTCCCCTCCGGTCGTCCTTCGTCCTGCTACAATAAAACAACAAGAAATGACCAATAAAAATCGGGATTTATTGGGGCCCGTTACGGAGGAGTCGGGTGTAGGACATCATTAGAAGGGCTGGTACCTCCACAGTTACGGTTTTACTGCTGGGAAACACGTTCGTGGCGTACAATTGGGCACGACTACCGCCGTTTTACTGTCCGGCCCCCAATAAAATGAATTGACGTCCCGGAGTTGGCTTACAAGCATGTTTACAGTTCACTTCGGCGAGAAAAACTGTGGCCAAGCTCGTGCGATTGATGACCATCTTATATCCATCCCCCCAATCCCCCCTCATCCGTCGGGGATCTATTCGAGGGTGTTATGTTCGGAAATATGCCCGTATAACACCTGTAAAACAAATGTGATATGTGACGTAATCATATAGTATATTTGATAGTATCATTTACTTACTCGTTTAAGGTTGCATGTATTCTGCAGGCAATTACAACTGGTAATATAGATAACAGCTGTTATGTCTTTTGCTTTTACCCGGAAGTTTTAGCTTAAACATTTTTCTCCGACTGTTTTTTTTCCGGACCAATTTTTGTTTGTCTATTCAAATCGGGAGGCCTAGGGTTAATTAATAAAGTGAGGATACAAATAATTCTTCTCTTGATTTATAAATTAATATTACGTTCAGTTGTATCTGTCGGTAGGTGCTTAGCTAAGCGCGTTCCGCTCCAGACCGGGCTTGCAAGGTCGCGCTCGCGGAAATCTTTGTCCTCCGTCCGGCGCAGATGTGCACATCTGTCGCGGCGTCGCAACTCCATCTCCGCATTTCTTTCGGACGGGAATCGCGTTAGCGTGCCTTATGGAATTACACTGTAATTATTGCGCAATATCATTTTAAACAGACGGCGGGCAAATTAAAAGCGGATCAGAAAGTCAGAAAGAATTACGTGTTAAGTGTATTAACAAAGGGAGGAAGAGGAGGAGGAGGACATCCGTATCGTAATGGCTTTCGCTGTAATTAACCGTATTAAAACGCCGTTATGGAATCTTCGCCGGTAGTCACGCTTTGATCGTCGCGTTTTTCCCCTTATCATTTTTTTTCATTGATATCTGTAGCTACCCCGGGGATTTTTTTTTACTTATTTCGAAACGCCTTGTGTAGTCGCGTTCCGCTCCGATAAATGAGAAACTTAACCGGCGGACGCACCGTCTCCTCGTGTGAAAATATCCCCTCGAAGTGGCTTTTTTCATCCCCCTTTTCTTCTCTCCAGTTCATCTCTTAAACTCTCGAATCTCGAATATTTGGTCCATTAATTTTCGTCCCGAAACATCGTCACGTTCGGATGGTCCTGTTTCTTTTTTCTTCGCCTAACCAGAGGACGGGAAAGCGAACGATAATTGTTTATCTTCCATTTCTTGTTGTATATTTCGTTCGGCGATATCTCTTCGGCTCAAATCTAATCGAGGATGGTTTTTGCCCAATATTTACTTCGAGTTCCCAGATATTATAGATTGAAAAAATAGAAGCCGCTGTGAAGAACAACGGTAACAACGGCTATAAACCGATCCGGCGTCAGACAAAATAAACCGGAGGAAGCAGATTATCTCAGGGCCGATAAGATTTATTGTCCGTATTCCTTATTCCAAACAGACTATTCTCCGACTGATAATTCCTGTCAGCGTTATCGGAGTAAACGAAAACCTGTCGGGGGTTAACGTTCCCTACCGTTCAAATGCCTGTGTAGGAACTAACTCATTTGTACCGAACGTGTTCAAGTATTAATTGTAAATATCTCTGATTGCTTTCGATACCAGAAACTTTCGAGAGATGACATTTTTATGATTTCTTCGCTAATAGTGCCAACTCTGGACTGAATGCTCCCAAAATCATTGGACGATTGATTTATTATTGATACCCGTTGTGAGAAGTGGACAGGCGGTATTTAAAGACTATTTCCCCGCAAAACATCTGTCGTCCTTCAGCTCGAGTCCTCAAAAGTTGAGTCCTAAATTACATAACGTTACAAGAAATACCATAGTAACTGTATGCCGTTATATGGCCTTGGCCATATTTCATACTGAGTAAAAATCGCCCAAACAAATGCCTGATATCTAGTGCATTTCGTCCATCAGGAAGCCAAGTTCGGGAGGTCGGAGAGTGTTTGTTGGCGTATTTATTTTTTGATAAAAATAACATTTTTAAAAGAGTTCCCGCATAGTTCAGTACCCACCGGGTCGCATAGAATTTCCACCGTGATTGTTATGTAGAAGGAATCTTGAATTTTCCATTAAAAAAAATAAATACCAAGTCCCGTTTAACGTCTAACCCGAATTGATACAAGCGTTCATGCGCTATTCATGCCTTCAATACGGCCGGGTGAACAATGTTCAATAAAAGGTGACCTTGTTCGTCCGAGAAACTGGGCGTGTGCGTTGTCCGTTGCATCGTGGATGCGGCAGGAGGGCAGAGGCTCCCCCCTCGGGCGTCTTGGCCGGTGGGAGGCCCCCTCAGTCCCCGCCGCACTGCGCTCAGCGCTCGCTCAGTTCTCCCGGCTCGGTTCCCCGTCTTGTGTTCCCCTTCGGAATGAAACGAATTTTCGATACCCGGTTCGTGTTTTACGACGTGTACAGTGAGGCCAAGCCCGACGTCAACAGGAATTGGAGTTGCCCTAACGACAGCGTGAGTTTTCCCTTCAATGCATGCATTTCTCTATATTGGTGCGTATTGAACTACTATAGGTCGGAAGGATAGTAGTGCTACCAATTTTTTAAAATTAGGAATATAAAGAACGACATTATATTCGTCAATTTATTTTCAGAGTGACTAAAAACAATAATATAACTAAACGCATTGTTCGCAAATCGACTCTTTTTATCATAATATATTTAGATTAGTGATATAGGAAATGTTTCTTTTTGTATTTAGTTTTTCATGATTCCTTACGTTACCTACTAGTACTTATTAAAAAAAAAAAGTTACTGCCACAACTCTATAAAGCAGTATCACGAGTAACAACCTAGAGAACAGCAGAGGGGAAATCCGCTGGCTTCCCCACATGTTTTTTATGTATTATTTTTTTATTATCGTATTTACCGGATTTTCTTTTTGCCACTTCGTTTTGAGCCGTCTGTATGCGAAAGTGTGGGATGTCGGGAGTGAATAGGGCTTGGACCAAAGGATTAGCATGCTGTGTTAAGTACGGGAAGGTCGCCGACAAACGGGTCTTAGAAGATCTGTATTTAGGGTGAGGTTATAACAGTAGTTTCGAATTGAACGTAGTTTGAAAATACTGGAATAATTCGCAATAATAAAAGAAAAGAAGAAAAGTCCCACCTCTGGGTTGACAGCAGGAAGTTCCTCGCAGTTATTTCAGTTGATTCTGTTATTGTGGTTTTGCGGTAATTCCGCTCATTGTGTCCCGCCTTTATGCGAATAATAATCTCGTTGATTACTGTCTATAATTAGAAACGTACAGGATGCGCTCAGGTTGTCCCCGATCTATTTCGTAACTGAACTGTGCGAATCGTTAATTACGTATGCCGATGGCATGCGACAATACTTCCGTGCCCGAAGCCTAATCGGGTACACAGGTCTGTACTCTGTATTCTTCGCGAGTATCTCATAATCGATCTGTTTGCTGTCAATTCAATTGTATCGTTAATTTAATTCAGAAAAATATGCTATCATCGCTCCTTTACAAGCCTTTCAATGCCTGCTTGAGTGCTAGATGTCAGTATCTGGGAATTTTTCTGTGAAATCTCGGTTCTTCAAAGCGATTAAGCAGTTTAATTATTAACTTCATATTCGCAATTAATTTTCTCATTCGTGGAAAGATATTTATAGTAAAACCTTTAGAACGACTCTACTGTCTATTCATTAGGCATTTGTCAGTTGGTGTAGATAAAATATCGTGCATTATAATGAAGCTGACTTTCTTGTTAATCTAAAAATAGCGTTTTGTCGCGTTGCAATTCTGTGCGGTTTGAAAATGACTACTACCACTCGACCCCGGGTCCAATTCGCGTACCGAAACATTAGAAATTTAATTACCGATGACCCTAATGAAAATATGCGCTCACTAATGAAGGCCGCTACAGCGGGGGAGGTCGTTTACACCCGCCGAGCGTGTAATTATTACTGTCGTTTTCGTTTTGGCTCGCGCCCTTTTCGCGCCGTATCGTTACAAACTGCCCCGATATAAAACCGGCTTGTTTTTTGTTACACTCCAATTTTACGACCCCGCATCAACCGCGGCCGTTTCGGGCTTATTGCCTCGTATTTAATTAAGACGTTTTAATTGATTGCTCGGTCTGGAGAAACACCGCGTTATTCCGGGCAAAATTGTACAAAGTATTGGTAGACGTGCAATTATTAAGAGAATACCATTTTTTTTAAACATTATTATCAGCTGATGACTGTTGTCAGTTCGTATGTAAATTAGAGGTATTAAATTATAGTGTGTACTTGCGGAGGTCGTGGATTAAGTTCCCCCCCCCGTTGCCCATGGTTTTGTGGACATAAATCTTCGCCGCAGTCGGGAGAAACGCCGCCTGTGTACATTACATTAAGTTTATGTATCTATTTATGTGTATATACATCTATGTATACGGGCTAATTACACCGAATAATTACGCGCACGTCCTGTGGGCGCACTAAACGCCCCGCTAATTTACGTTTATTGTCCGAACGACGGGGACCCCTCAAACAAATACAACCAGGACTCGATGGGCGCCGCTAACCTTTGGTAACAACCGCGAATCTAACTGATCGCGTGCAATCGGCCAAATGAATCTTCAAGCCAATTTTGCACATAACGGCTACAACGGCATAACAAATGAAGTAAACAAAAATTACGTTTATGGACAACAAATTTACGATTCGGAATATGAAAGATCCCGGGAGCAAATAATATCTATAAACGGGCAGATACTGTAGTTAAAATTGAAGTTACAATTTATCATTAGTCGCTGCTCTTCCTTTGGGAAAAACTAAAATATTAAAACCTACTGTTCATACTGTTTATTAAAGTAATTCGAATTTGTATATATAAATTTTATTTTTGATGTCTCTCCCATTTGTGGTGTTGGCTCGTCTCGCTTTCGCTTCGTAGGTAGTATATAAAAAATGTGCCGCCCTATAAGTTGAACCTCTGACAAAGGTCCGACGGATTTCTTGTAAAACGAGATCCCCGGCTGCTAACCCCTTCCGGTTGGGTGGTTTCCGGTCGGTAGCCCGGAATGAACGGACGTCATTCTCCTCCCGTTATTTTTACTTTCGACTTTTCAGAAACCCTCCCCCTACCCCGCCATCCCTTTCCTTTTTGCGTCTCTTGCGGCCGAATACTCATCTTTCTTTTATCCCCCGTTGGCTTTGGGGGGTTCGGGAAAGCGGAAAAGTTCCATTTCTTGCCCCCCCCCACCCGCTCTCCGCGATTGTTCGTTCCTCCACCTTCGGAAGATCCGAACGACCTTTCGTCGCCTCGCCGGAGCGTGACCGCCGGTGCAGTTTCGCGGAGAGACAAACTGCAGTGTCATTAAACGAGAGACTTTCCTTCCATTGCGGAGTCGGCAGGCCGTAAAATTCGGCAGATTCATGGCGCTAATTAGATTCGTACAACGGCTGATAATTGGACAGTTGGAACACTAACATTATGAAATTTATATCTTTCTCGCCAACAATTATTTCTGCAATAACTACGAGGTGCTATTAGTATTCGACAGAGCCTGCGCTGATATTAATAATGAAAATAAATTCAAAAATATTCGAAGGCGGGTACCAAGCGTACGAGCCAATTTTCGTCATTGGCATGCACGCAGATTTCATTTCAAAGCTAATATTTTACCGGAACACGAATAATTTCTATTCGAAATTTGAGATATGATGTGGTTGTGAAATGAGCTCACTTTTTATATTCTCCAGTATACAGCGAACGGCACGAAACATTTTCGATTTATATTTTTGTGATAAACCTAGAGTTTGAGCACTACCTATTACTGAGTGGGATGGAAATTTCTCTTGATTCCTGTTTTTTCTGGTATTTGGTCGTTAACGTAATTCTAAGCCCCACTGACATAATTTTCTGACGACTATTCCTCGTGTATCCCGCCTTTAACTCGTCGGCAGTAACTCGACGTTTTACTGCCGCATCCGTTGCTCGAACCCTATTGCGGTGCTGAAACCGTTGGCGTTTGTGTCGAATAGCTTATGCGAGATGCGAGCGTAATAATCTTGGCAAGTCTTGTTTCGGTCGTATATCGCGCGGGAACGTGGTAGCAGTAAACCTTTGGTTGTCTGAGTACTATACATTAAAGATTGGAGCGGGGGGTCTAGTTGATGATTCAGGTCTAGCTCTCGCTCCTCTCTCAACAACTCTTTCTTAAACTATTGTTTTACTAAGGTCCTTTGGTTCTCGTCGGGCTCGACGATTAATGTTCCGTATTTGATCGAAAACTAGACCTATCCCCTGTCAACAGGTCGTCTATCCTCGATTTTCATATATTGTGTCTACTTTCTCTGATCTACACTCGTTTAAAAAAAATAGATTAAAATTCCAGCGCCTCGACAGCACTGACTGATGTCAGAAGCATGATCTAATATTAGATTCAGTCGGTTAAGGTCTCATTGTCTTTCGGCGCCGTCATGCTTTCTCTGCTTTCAGTAAATTTCATATTAAATGCTTAATACATTGATATGAACTTCCGTAAATTCTGAATGGTACTTTTTTTAAATAAACATATGCTTGTGATGCTACTGACAAGTAGCTGTAGTTCTGCTAAGAACAATTAGGTGCATAGAAACATAAAATCGTCAATGATTATATATATATATATATATATATATATATATATATATATATACAATATATTGTATAACACTTTCTACTTACTTGGAATTACAGGAAGAGAAAGTGACGATTAGGCCAGTGGCGTGATATCAAATGATCTTGCGGCCGATTATGATAATTGATTTTTACGGTACGATTTCATTGTGGCTATTTGACGTCCTATAATACTGAAATTGCCGACAATATAATTCAACTGGCGTCGTAATAAATACAACACGTGGAAGATCTGCTAATTTTATCATCTCATTGACAATAGATCGACGGTCATTCTGAACAACTAATAAAATTTAATTTAATACCACATATTTCTGCATTGTGTTATGTTAAAACAAACGACCGCGATAATAATAATAGTGCAGACCGTGAAATTACATTATTTCCTATTTTGTAAGGAATCAGATATTAGATTTATCCATATCACATTTGGCCCTGTGAGTCACATAAATACAAATTTGGTACGAAAATAAATCGTATTATTACTGCCAGATTCTGAAGAAGACAGCACTCGACGTTTTTATTATGACGTTCTCCAGTGGCGAATTGCGTTCGATCCTACGACGCGGCGCCCCTTGGGAATTTGCGGATCGGCAATTTCTCCGGAATATGATGAGATTAAAATGAGCCAATTGGGGAATTTCGGATAACAGCGTTATAAAGTTGGGCCCGCCTTTTGTTCTCGACAGGGCTCAAATTGAATACCTCGTAATTAAATTATTTCAGAGAGGCCCGGCACTGTAGTTCCGCGCTTTTTCTCGCCTCGTTCCGAATTATAACTCTTTCCGGTGACAATGGGAAACCGGTCTAGTTTCGCGGGCCCGATTAGAGGGGGCAATAAATTGCAGCGAGGTGGAAATCCGGTTTTGTTTGGAGGGAAAACTCCCCGGATCGGGAGGTGAAACCGGCCGGCGTCTGTGTGTTATTGTAGAGCCGTCGGTTTTGACGCCGAGAGTTCGTCGCAAGTGCGTGTTTTGACGCCCGCGTGAAAATATTTTCCGCCCCGAGAGGAAAATCCAATATCCCGCGTTGACGGCTCGTCACAGCGTTTTTATATGGAAATCGATCCCGCCTCATTTTAAACGCTGGAAGAACTTAGAATTGTCCCATTTTCATGAATAGTTATTATATTCCCCTTCAGTTCACTTTTCCGTAAGCTATTGGAATTCGTCAAGTACCTGTCAAAGCCCATAGAACTTAAAGTTAAAAGGATTAAAGTAAAAACTATACTTGCGTATATTCAACGGTCACCTTTATTTTTGATATTATTTGATACTTATTTGATACATATAAAATATTGACGTCCAGTTGGTTTGCAACGATCAGTTTAAAATTATTTTCTCTAATTTGGGGCTGTAAGCTCGATTTAAATTACCTTATGGCATAATGATTTTTCCTGTGAGCAGGTTAAGAAGAGATTTTGTTCATTCTGCTTTGTGACTAGATCGAACTATACTCTGAAAAAATATGCCTCAAATTATAGTTATCATTTGTCAGTTATCGGCTTTCCTCGGACAACTCGCCTCATTTTCGGTCGTTCGTCTCTGTTATAACACTATCTGAGTTTGTTTTCAAACGCGCAGCCGGAGTTAATTCACTATCGGCGTATCGTATCTTGAGCCTGCTAATCGCACAGAGTTCGGACGTTACACAGCAGTATCTTGGACATGAGAATTGTGTTAATGGTCTTCCAGTACACCGCTGAGTTTCCCACGACCGCTTCTTGACTGCGCCCAGCTTTTTTCCCCATTCGCTGTTTACCCCTTCCGACGTCCTGTTGACATTGACCGATATCGCCGCCGGTTTTACGCAATATCGTAAACGCGTTTCGATAAACCCATCACCGACTTTTGAAAGTTTTTTCATTGCCAACTCTCTCCAAGTAGCATAGTCGACAGTATTGTGGGTATTTCAAATGTTATTTCCGCCTAGTGGGAGAGTACGCGGCCTTCACCCTGCGGTCGAAGCCGTGACATTGAATGGCCCGATAGTGTACACTTCGTCGGTGCATCGAATTTAAACCGGTGTTAAAGGCGCGCCGACATCCCAAACCGAAATGAATAAAGTTTCAGAATAAAATATAATTTATTTATGATATTTAGTCGGCTTATGTTCTGCCAGAATGGTTACGGCGTCTCGCCGTCGTTAGTACCACGATGGAATATTAATGACGCGGAAATGTATTTATTATATTAAATTATTATTATCCTAATAATTAGGTCCCCGAAGGCTTGATAAACCAGCAGTCTGGATTTTCTAGTCCAATTTATGTCTATGTAGTAGTTTTGATCTCAATGCTTCCTGTTTTTGAACACTGTCTTCCAAACTTGATTATTCCTCTTCATCCTGTCGTTTTCGTCGCTTTTCCTCGTTTCCAAGCTATGCGGCCTGTCCCCTCCATCCCTTGGTTGGGGGCACACCTGACGGTGGGAGACTCCTCGCTGTGGGCGAAAAGTTAATCCTCACGTCCGAAGATAGTGGATCGTTGGGAAGAAAAACCCTTTCGGCGAAAAAAAAAGTTTGTATACATACGCACACAACGGGGGCGTTTATTTTATCGACGAACTAGTCAAAAGTTGTTTGGTATACAATTTTTAAACAATTCAATGAGTTTGGAATATCTATTATTATTCTCGAGATTCCAAACCATCGAGAGGAGACAGACTTAGAATACGTTAATTCAATTATTTTAATGTAATGCATTCAATTAAAACAACGGATGACACAATGGTACACTAAATGTGACTACATTTCTATAGTGTTTGGTCTACAGAAAAATTCATTGTCCAGTTTATATATTTGGTTATATAATGTACTTTATTGTTATGAATTACAATTTTATATATGACTATGCTATTTATTAGCCTTGTTGCGTAGGAAATTCGCGAAATAGTATGAAATTTGAATACTAATATCTGATGTATAGTCAGGGTGGATTAATAGTGGAGATGGATGTAGGTAGTGTGGCGGCAGGCTGTCTGCTCGTTTAGGTTTACCGTTGGTTTGACCTTCTCCGCCTTCTTGAATGTCCCCACCAAGCTTTTCCCTCTCTCCCTCTCTCTCTCTAATCGGCCCCAAGTTGTCTTTACTTTATTTAGAGGCTATCTCTTCCCTTCCCACTTTATATTTATAGAAGCAGTCGAGTGAAAGTACGTTTGTTTACAATATATTGCAATAGTCGCTTCAATTCTTCTATTATAAATATTCAAAGCATTTTTAATTTACAACTACTGTCTCTTGTGCGCTGTAATAGTTTAACGATTTATTGTACATTTATTGTAGATATATTGTTTTTATTCCCGGTATTGTGCGGACAAAAATGCTGTGTATAATTGTATACCGCCCGTGTGAGAACCGCCCGTTAAATGGAGTTTCTCGTGGCCAAATCCTATTATTGGAAACATCAATTATCTCGTTATCCCTTGCGTTTTAACGAACTTACTCTACGGTCGTCTGGTTTATTGTTGGCTCTCCTCGCCTTATTCGGTGTTTCCAATCGAAATGCAATGAAGCGGCCAACGATATTACTGTTTGAGATTGATATTGATCAACGCAAAACGAAAATCACTGGGAGTTTTCACAACTATTCGATCTGCAAGTTTCGACGAAACTTATATAAAACGGTTGGAATCCTCTTGCTTCTAGCTCGTAACACTGGTTCCTCTTGTTTTTTATTTTTATGCCGAAAAATAGATACGGCTTAGTTGATGGATCAATTCGAAAAACACAATCAATTAGCAAGATAAAAAACTCTGTATCAGTCGACAAGGATTTTTCCCCTTTCATACTGTATTCTCCCGGCCAATTTTGTTATCGGAATATCACCTCGGAGTGTGTAAAATTTGAGATTATCTTTTAATATCCGATTATTTGAACAATTTGCGACATATTTATAATAGAGGTAATACGCTTCTACAATATAATCCCGCTGAATCGAAGTCGCAATTGCCGATCGAGCTTGTCACTATTACGAAATATTTCTCTCTCGTACAACGCGAGAATTTAATGATTTTGAGAACTTTCTGTACAGTAATGCGATCCAATTTTGAATCTGAATCTCGAACGGTAGGCCCGAAAAATCTCAAGTGTTGATGCTTTCTCCGGATTGCGCGTTGACCGCCCCGAATTCTCAATTCTAACCGGTTGCATTAAACATAAGGCCGTTCTATTATCTCGTTCGGTTTTTGCCCGCCGTCCGCTAAGAATGCGACGGCAGTTAATCTGAAAGGAAATTAATTCATCCAGGCCGGAGACTGGTGCGCGTATGCGAAGAAAAGCTGTGCCGGAACGTGGGCGAAACAGGGCGTGACGTCGTCATACCTTGACATTTTTGTTCCCTGCATTGTTGCTATACCGCGCCTTAGTATATATAATAATAAATAAATTTATATATATATATATATATATATATATATATATATATATATAAATAATACGAGTTTCCACTGTAGTAAAAAAATGTTTTCATATTCTGGCTTATTCCTATTCTACAGAAAACGTGAATTGCTTCCCCAGAAAAATGTACTCGATCAATGTACAGTGTTTTTCTTCCCCCCCCCTCGGTAATTACGCCGGCCGGTTCATTGTTACAATTTTTATGCAAATAGGGCGGCTCCAATTAAGCTATCGATTGGGGTCATCGCCGGGGCCTTTTAATGCGGGATATTTAACATAAATTAATTCGGTAATTTCTATATACGGTACGTTCGTTTTTATTTTCATGAAACAAAACATTCTAGGGGTCATCGATTTTTGTACTGGAAAGATTTTATTAACTAAAGTCTAATAATAACAGTCTGTTTTAATCCTTCTTGTTTTTCCGAAAATTGACTTACTGTTCGAAGAATCATTTGAACTTATTTCCCGAGTGTACTGGAGATTAAAAGAATAGTAATATAGTATACATTAATTAATTATAATACTACCAAAATATATCGGATGTATCGGTTCCGATTAGATAACGGTAATGAGTCAAAATCACGTTCTATATTTTATTGATTATTATTGTGAACATATTATAATTGTGACACTCATCTGAAATATAAACCTAACCGATGTTTATGACCAGCGGCGGAAGTTATTTCATGTACCGAATTGTTTTCTCATTTTTATTTGGTATCAGGAAAATTCCGTAAGCGTCGCCATTCCTTTCACGAGACTTTACTCCCCGGAGGGAAATCCGGTTTAAAAATCAATTTACGTTCGGAGGGGCGGCTAATAGCGGCAGTTTCGGACTTTTTTCTGTTTTTCCCGGACCCCTCTTCCAGAGAGACCTTTTCGTCCCATTCAAGACACGTGTCGCGTCCCCTGTATAGACCCATTCGGTCCCCAATAACTCGTTGAAACGCGCTATACCGGTCTTTATCAATGGACCGCAGTCGCTGAGTGACGGGGGTCTTTACGAAGTAAAAGTAACAGCGTTACCGTTACCGTTAGTTACGTTATCTTTTATTAGTTGTTACAAATCGGGAACGCAGTTTGAACAATTAGTTGCGCTAAAGAGTTGAATGTTTCGAACCCCTGAGTTTGGTCGAGTTCCGTTCTTCATGATTTAGGTGCCATAGTTCATAAATAATGATGGCCGATGATAACAATAAAAATCAGATGTACCAATTTATTTTCTGTTTACATATCCCGAATGTTACATATCCCCAACGTGCGGTCCCTGCATTTTATTTAATTAACCGACGGTTTCTCGTTCGAATTCCATAAACGTACTCTCTACTCGCGCAGAACCAACGGAGTTTCGAGTTCGGGCGAAACAATTTACGAAGTACACAAGTTGGTTTGGGCAGGAACTCCGGTGTTGGGCGCGTGTGCCAGCTCGAGATCCTCCGCTCTCATGACGTTTCAACACTTTCTGCGCTCGCTGCACAATTTCCAGAGTGGAATTACTTCAAATTTAGTTTACTGGATAATCGGGGAACGCCGGCGTCCTCAGGCCCTAGATTGTTCATAAGGGTATTAATAGAAGTTGGCGAAATTAACAATCGTAGTTTTGCGCGCTGAATTAATTTAGTACCGAGTGCAGTTCAAATAGATTACGATGTAAATAAGAAGGAGGTAGACGAGGAAATAATACTAAACAATAAGAAATTAAATTTAATGGATAAAAATAAAAAAAATAAAACCTCACAATCGAGTGAATGTTGTATTTTATATACATATGAAAGTGTTTATATTTGTAAGAAAATTTCATTTTGTTGTGTATTGATGAAATATTTATTTGAAATTCGAAACACTGGTCACACATATATTAGCATATAGTTGAATTCATTAGAATGTGTGTAATTGGATTTCCCAAAAAATATGAGTTGCACATGTTTGCACCTATTGTGCATGTATTCGCGCTTTGTTTCGGCCAATTTATTTCAGTTGAATCTGTATTTTTCACCGTTGTTAAACGGCCAATATTTGCTTTGCCTCGTCAATTAAGAGTAGGAGGAAGGTCAACATCGGCCAACTCGGGGCGGGGGCGATATTAAATTTCAGGCCTCAAGTGAAACGATTATCTAATATGATGGGAAGCTTCATTATAAAGTTTATACTTTTTTTGGCAGGGGGGATCGCTAAAATTCAGAACTTTCTTTACCCCAAAATAAAAATACAAGTAGGCTTGTATAATATAATGAGAAAATGTTGGAATTTTCTTATGTTAATTTGGTAGTTCGGTTGGTTTATTTTTAATTTAGTCTGAATCGCATTTTCTGTTGGCACTGAAGAAAAAATAGTAACTCATCTCATTGTAATAGTAACTTATCTGTGCAATAAGAAACCGGGCATTTGAGAAAAAATGTCTGTGCACTCTCCGCACTTATTCAGGATGTCCCATTTGGTTCTTTCATCACAACAGGTTTAGTCCGGATTTAAATTCATCCTATATATTATAAGTTGGTAAGATATAACTCCAGGCCACGATTGGATTCGGTAGCCCTCTATGAATGGGGAAACCGGTTGCGCTGACTGCCCGAACGACCATTCACTCCGCTTATACTACGCCCACACGGTTCGCTGTCGCGTTTCTCTTTCCGGAAATTAGTGCTTTTCTGGTTTCATTTAGAAAAACCGGTCGTCCGGGCCTAATGGGAGGAGCGGTCCAGCGGGCCGTTTCCACCTTGAAAGAAACCAATCGTATATTACTAGTTCGTTTGACTAGAGTCTATATCCGGGCAGATTGAACTTTCGTTACCGAGTTATATTTCATTCGAGTTAACAACTCGCGGACAATATTGACGTTTAACGTGTTTAATAAATACGAGGAAAAACGTTTTTCCTAGTTGATTTTTTGTAATTCATTCAGTCGATTTGATCAAGTTCCTTCATCAGTAGCCAAGAACCTCAAGGTGATTAGTAGCGGCTTTAACTAACTGTATTACATTACGATAGAGATTTGTAAAAATCCCTTTTGTTTGTCTTAAAATTATATTAATACAGTACTACAATTTATAAAATGTGTCAACTTCGGATAAAATATCTAACAAATCACCTTATAAGAAATAAATGAACAAAAATCTTTAAGTGGTGAATGTTCAGAACGTTATTTTTCAGGTGGGTTTCAGCTATTTTTTTAAGCTTATAAGTAATTTAATATGCAATTAATATTTGTTTCTTTAGATTAAATTGCCCATTATATTCAGGAATCGAACCGAAAAAGGGCACGGGATAGAAAACGACTGATATTTGCGGTCGTTTGGTTGTGATCTCGGTCGACCGCGTTAGACCCGTATTTCCTGTTTCCCCGGGCTTTATTTTTGCCCGGTATATTTCCTCGTGTTTCTGTCCTTTTTTTTATGCTGAACAAGCCGAGTGCGTCGCCGGTAGGCCTGAATTATTAATTGGAGACCGACCCCGGTGTTGACCCCGCGGTCCTCTCAACCGAAACCGTCCTACCTCTCTCAGCTCCAGTCGACGGCTCTTCCCTTTTCAAGTTAAAAATCTCAAAACCTCAGTCCCCAAACTCTCTTCCCTCTTTATCGAGATCCATCCCCCCATTCGCTTAGTAAACGTCGTCGAAATCTTCATTGAAATTTATGAAAACGTTTTCCTACCCACTTTTCAAACGAACTTATTTCGAAAAGTAACAACTGATTGCCAGTTCATAATTGAAAATTGTTTTATGTCCGCTTTCGCTTGCTTGTTTTGATGTCTTTAAATATCCATCTTGCATTACTAAAATAGCACCTGAAAACTTCTTTTATAAGTTGTCACGTTTGTTCTTTAAATATCCATACAGGGATATAACCATTTCATAATTTAATATGTATGAAACCCTTTTTTCTAGTACCTAAAACCAAAGTACCAGATTAAAATGATTCCTCAGAATATGGTAACTTGTGTTCTTTCGTCATAATTTTTGAGAGTTATATCCGTTTTGATTTTGTCACAAGTAACATTAATAAAATCTTCTAGTAACATAATGACAAATTCACTTAATCTCCTATTAATTGCCATTAATATTGGAATGCTTATTATGTATGATTTGTGTTCAACGGCCAGAATATTTAATTGTCTCATACCATTATTCGGTTTGGTGTGTCTTATCCCGACTTTACAGATCTAAAGATTTTTGTATGCTGTTTCGTATTGTTCGTATGTTGAGTGCAGTTAGTATCCTTACGTCGGTGCACCCCTGGTACACTCCGGGGAACGAACAGGGAAATGAGGTCGTTAACTTACCCGAAGGTCTGAGCGTAATTTATTAGGTTTTGAGTCGTCTTCCAAGATACTTGACGGGCTCCTACTCGAGCAACAGTCACGGTTGTCCGGCTAGCGCTTCCTGGTAGCACCCGGGAACGATTTCGTATTCCTCGCGAGCTCTGGATTTGCCGTTCGGCTATAAAGCCCCTCGTAAAGAGATCCGACCGCGAAGTCCGCTAACTTCCCGCTAACCGCGGCCGTTCGGCTGCCAGCTGGCAGGGTAAACGGAGGCCAAAAGTCCCGAATTTCAACTGTTTTAGGAAACGGGGAAATTTCCCGCCCGGTTGGTTGGACTGTAATCGTGAATGAAATGGAGCCTTGCTTTGTAAACACGTTATAAGAATGTCTAGGCACTACGGAAACCCTGCTGACGGTTAACCTAAAGAAGGGACTAATAATATGCAGTTTGTCTCAATAATGGGACTAATTGACCACTTCCCTTACTTGTATTATAGAGGACTAGTCATTCAGTATAATATGTGGGTTTCGATAGCTTCGGAATAAAACATAATTTTTGTTTTATACTTTTATTTTAACTACGAAATATTCATGTTGGCTGACGTTAAATCTATTTCTAAAAACCTTTTCTAATAAATAAATTGTACAGTTTGATAATGTCAAAAAATGTCAAATGATGTACAATTTAAATAAATCATCAATCAAATTATCATATCCGATTGACACTGGAGGACTTATTTTGTTTAAAAAATAGAGAAATATAAATGAACTCGAGTAGATCATAATAATAAATCTTCACTTAACATCCTGTACTTTTCTATAGTACTGAAGTTCACCTTTATAAGTATTAACTCAAGGAGGGTCCTCTATGTGATGGATTGTTCCTCCCATATGTTCAGTTCACAGTCGTCTTCGATGATTTATATGGGCAGTTATTAGGCCATAGTGACATCCTCAGTATCTTGCGGCGTTTCAGAAAGTTTTAACGTTACAAAGTGTCCTAATTTGTTGGCTCGGCGGGGTACTCGTTTTCGACTGAGATATTTAATTTTGCCCAGGGTGGTGGAGGTTCAACATTGGCCCCCTCCCTCTGAATTCTGTTTCTATCGCGTACCGTGGAAGATGTACGGCCGTAGAATGCGTCCCATTCGTGGCGTTAATTACCGCGTGCGCCGACCGACGCAGCGGCCCTTTATTAATAAATTCTGAACCTAATGGGCCCCCTTAAATCTTAGGTAAAGGCCGTGCCTAACGCCCAGTGGTTCACTTTCCCAACGCTTTATTACCTGTTTTATTACCTGATTAACCTGCTCCTACTCCGGGCTGAGATCCGATGTTGATTATTGTACTGTTTAATTTAATGACAACACCGGGTTCGTAACAATAGTAGTAGGAAAAGAATTACAAAGTTAGTAATGTTAGGTCGTAAACATGGCGCTTTACTATTATTATTCTAATACTTAAAATGTTTGAATTTAAAAACCCTCCTCATAGAAAGTCCTCTTTCGTTTTTTACTACGGGGCGCTTGTTAATTCTTAAGATGTGACGATATCCGCTACTGACGGTGGCGAAAAGCCAAAACCGTTACAAAACGTACGAGCGAGCGGAACAAACTTGTTTTCATACTGTTATAACCCAAAAATTGTGTACAATGTGCAGACTGCGTACTTTAATGTAGAAAAGAAGTTTTTTTGAAATTTAATTTTCGTACATTCCGTTATTTTAATGATATTAAAAACTGTCCCTCAGCGATTAAATTATCTCCGAATATTTCCTCCTTGAATTTTTAATTTAACTACATTTATAATGTATGGCTTGTTAAACCGCTTTTAAAAATTCATAATTTTGAACCGGAATTCTTTGAATTCTGTAACTGAATTTGGAGTAATTTTCGGGGTTTCGTCTGTTCGGGTCCCGGAGACACTCGTATTGTTTTGTGAACCTCCCCCCTCCCACATGTTAATCATTCAAGGCGGTGTTCGATGTTAACTACATGCACTTATGAAAATGCCGTCTCATTGAAATTACAATTAACCCGATTTACAATCGGTTCATTTGCATTGTCCGCTGCGGAATAAATTGAACGCGTTAAATATCAAAGGCTGTTTTATACGCTTGTCGTGTTCAATTGCTAGTAATTTAATACCTTTCAAAATGAAGCTTGGGGCGATTCGTAAAGTTGTGGATTCACTGGTAATTTAATGTAGGTTTTGATTTTATAACTGCTAGTCGTGACTCGGTTTACCATCGGCCGGTCATTATACCTTGGTCTTGATTGCTACGATAAAATTTGTATTGTTCCAACTTAGCAGTCTCCTTTATCTTGTTTATAACCCGTGTCAATGTCGGTATTAATTGGAATCATTCAGTACTAAGTACAATTATTGTAGGTTCATTTGTTCTATGCAGGTTTATATCAACGAATGACCAAATTTAAGTTTGTACTATCAATTAAATATATATTAATCGATGTAAAAGATTGAATTTTGCGAGCTCTTTTCGATTTTGTATTAGGACTTGGTGTACTGGTTTTTTTATCATGCCAGTGATTCTTCTTCGGCAACTTTGATGGACGATACTATGACGATAGCAGTACCTTAAGACCAAATAATGGAATACAATTTTTTTGTTATTCTTATTTTGCATGAGTGAATGTTTTGCCCTCAATACTGCCTGGCGACTGGTCCTTTGACCTTTACCTGTGAACTAATTTATTCCTCTTCGTCGTGGTAACGAATAAAGACATTTTTGTGATAATAGACTTTCGTGGAACTTCAATTTAGAAGGGGCGCTTTGAAAACAATGCCCGCGTCGTTAGTTATGCGAGCTCCGTAGTATTTCTTCTAGTGTTACTGCCGTCACGACATAAGGTTATGTAAGTAGGGTGGGTAAAAGTCTTGTTTTGACGTCTCGCTCTGGCTATAGGGGTTTCTACCCCTATTTTTCGTCCTGGGGAGGGCCGTGTCAAGTGTCGTCCCAAGATGTCTGGACGGGTTAGGGGAAGCCGTCCAACTCCAGGGTGGGGTGGCAAAGTTGGCCCTTGCCCTTTTGTCCCGTCCTTAAACCTCCTTTTCGGCTTTTTCGGCGACCCACTTAACCCCCTCGCGCTAACAATCCACGGCCACGTGTCTCCAATCACTTTAACAACTCCGCCCAATTATGTTATCCGAGTCTTCCCTGGTTACGACATTTGTCGGACTGCTTACGGTTGCTAGGGCCCAAAAATAAGACCTTTGGAATCTAAATAGAAGTTCAGGAACCCTTGGTCAGTGCGGTTTTAATTATAGCGCAACATATTTGTATACAGTTTCTTGACAAATGCGGTATAAGATTTGAGTAAGGCATTTTTTTAACGACGCAAACCTACGAAAGCATTGCAGATTACGATCACTGCATCGTGTCTCACATTCAATTGAAATTAGAAACGTATTTTTACCAAAAATAAAGTTGAAATTACCTATTTCCTTTAATACTTTAAGAATTATACCTAGCTACATTTTGAATGAGTTGTTTGTTCAAACATTTTTTCAGTATTCATCATAATTATTTCCAACCCTTATTAGTGCGTTTTTGAATAATGCGGCATATCTTAAGGATCCATTAGCCTCTCTAATCAAGGGATTCCCGTACCCCCACTAGTATCTTCGCTCTAATTCTTTATCATTAACCAGTCATATCATATTACATAAGGCCATAAGGCAAAAAGCTCCTGATTGCGCCATTCTGGCAAGAGAAAAAAATATCAGAAATTAATCTGCTTGAAATTAATCCCTTCCCTTAATTTTTTCGAGGATTATACGTACATTTTTAATCCCAGAAATATTTTGTCCTCTAAAGAAGGCAATTACTTAATTATTGTTCAAAACAATATATGCTGACAATACTCAGTGAATAATTGATTGTCGTCACTAAATTATCGTTAATACCTTATGGATAATTTAGATTGGATCAAATCAGTAAATTCTTTACACTCTGCTCCTTGATCTATATACAGCGATGGACCTCTTATAAAAAGAAATCTCCGAAGAAATAACACCGAGGCGTTCCTAAGAGCGGTGAAAACAAAAGAAATTCTTTTTCGATAAGTAAGTAATTCGAAATATTCGAAGCCACCTAAAGAATTCCCCGGCCGCCCTCTTTTAACCTTTCAAACGGGGTTCTTCCATCGATAAAAAAAGCGGGCATAAGATATTACTTTTCCGAGTCCGAGAAGATGCAGGGGGGGGGTTCTCTCACTTTTCCGGATTCTTTCATCCCCACCGAAAAAAAAACTTGGGCCTGAGTCGTGGGTAGGGAAATGTTGGAGCGAATTTATTCTCCCCGGCAGCGTAGAAACCGCGTCCCCCCCAATTAAAATACTCTGGGTAACCCACCCCAGGAGCAATTAGGGCAGGGGGAAAATTCCCCCCTTAACCTCCCCCCCCGCCGGCATAGCGGGGGATGATGAGAGCCGAAATAGGAGAGCGATAAACGCGGCCCGGCACTCCACAGCGGCTGAGGGACAGCCCTCCTACAATTCTGCCCTCGGCCAATTTATATTGCCCTTAATTCTACATTAAAATTATCTCGGACTTTAAATAAGTTCGCGGGGACCGACGGAACCCAGGGCTTGGACCGCCGCTAGAATATGAAAGTTATAACGGACTCAGTTAAATATATTAAATTCAAGAGCAAGGACCTGTTTGGTCGTTTCTGATTACAAGCAGCACATGCTGTATCTATTAGCTTATTTCACCTCAACCCAGAGGTCCTTTTAAGCGTTAATAGTGTTAAAATTTAACGACTATATTGGAAATTTATAAAATACTTTACCTTATTAATTATTCAAATGCAAATAACGTAATTGAATTACGATTAAATTTATATATTTGGTATTAGAATAATATAGTACTTTATAGTATAGTTTTCGGTGATATTCGATACTCTGAAAACAAGTATTTATTGATAACCCTGTCGCGTTACTTAGTTATTTGGTTATTCAGAAGGAAAGATTAACAGGCGAAAGGAAAATAGAATGGAAAGAATAAAAAAAATTCCTCCTCCCCCCCTCACAAAAAGCCTTATAGTTCTCTCCACTGTATGTCCCCCAGTTCCCAGATAAGCTATATCGGTACTAGTGCTGTATAACCCTATTACGCGCTCTGTCCCGGATCCCCTCCGATGATGGTGCGGCGTTTTTCACGATTTCCTTCCCCATGATTTGACCCTGATAAAGGGGGGGGAGGGCCTGTATTTGAAATATTCACGCGCCCTCTACCCCCATACCTATTTTGGTCCCCTTTCGCGTCGACGTCGCCCGACCTCTCAATCGCAACGCTCTGAAACCCTCTCAATAATACACGGTTCGCTCCCATTTCCCGGCCCACTGAGGCTGTACACTGTCTATCGATTCCTGTCGCTTTCACCAGCGACCATTCTCTTTGTTCATTATAATTTTAAAATATCGCTGCCTGTCCGTAAGTCGTACCAGTTTTATAATAGCGGTAAGAAAAATTTTTGTGTAGTAAAATAGTAAAAATGTGTGTTGTGGTAATGATATTCAACCTCTGTTGGAGGTTTTCTCTCTAAAACTTCAGAGCGCAGTGACAATGCTACTCGGTCTTAAGACCGACGAAATTTGTCTCAAACACTATGTCGTGCGTAAAGAAAGTTTTTTCTTAATTACATTTATAATAGTTTTAGAAAAACAAATTAATAAAAATTCTCATTAAACTCGAAAAAGGTTTGTGCGGTATTTTAATTAGGTCTTCCTTTCTAGATGCGGTAGGGCACTAGTTACTTTCGCGTCCAACCCTTAACCGTTTCCCGGCCCTACGTAAATATAACAGTAGTTCTCTCATTCTATTTAATAAGCTCCGAAAGAAATTTCCCCGTCGTTTGAGAAGCGGCGGTGTTTTTCCCGAGGATTTTTCTTCAGCCGAATGAAAAACCCAGGAGTATTTCCTTTAAAATCATTTGGAAGTCTAATCGAATGCGGCCGCCTTTGTTTTCGCGTCGAAATTAAACCGGTGGTGGGGGGGAGTTTCGGTTTGGCGAAGAAAATGTTTTTTTAATGGACGGGGGGAGAGAGGGTTTTAAAAAACATTTAACTTAAAAAATCGGTTTACCTTCTGTTGTTCGATGCTCTTCTCGGAATGGTTTCACTTGTTTGCCCAATATTATTTTGTTCGCTTCGGGATGGCTCAAATTACTTCAAAAATGGATTTCGAATTCCCAGAAGATTTCAGGATTTTCAGTATTCTCAATCGCCTTTCGCCATCAATTATGAATTAGGCATATTTTTGGATGTCCTCAAGTATTCGGAATATCATCGCGTTCAGTTTTCTATGCTAATTAATCTCAATTAATTAAAAAATGTTTATATCTTTGTTAAGGGCAATGTGTAATTTATTTCAGTTATTTGACAGTACACAAATCATAATTTACGTAGAAATATATTTGTATGATGCGTCATAAAGAGATTCAGTTTCTCAGCATGGTCGGTTATATAGCTTCTGGTTGCAATATCAATGTTACTGAAAAGGTAGGCCTGAAAATGACAAGATTGATGATATTCAAGACCCTCGTGGACCCTCAAACAACTAACTTAAAACAGAACGCTCTATTCACACTTATGCCTTATAACACTTTCTCTGCAATGAATTATTCAGGAGTTATTTCCTCGTGACTTGACCTCGATAATGGTTCGCGGTCGATTTGAGATATGCGAGTCCCCCTATACATCTTTACCAGTAATGTCAGACGCAGACTATCGCGTCGCAAGAATGGTGTTGTCTATTGAAAAATAGATTTCTGTTATCGATTCCATTCCGTTCGGCTTATTGATCACAGCGACCTCGCGTTTATACGGATAAATTCTTAGTCGGGAGGCCATCATCTATGCAAGGTTTTAAGGGGAAGAACACCCCTCGCGAGTGCTCACAACGGTTCCGGCCTTGAGGTAGGTCGTGTCCAGAATTTTTTTTGTATAAATGTAAGTTCTTAAGACGAGAAAACTCTAGACGTTTATTATCCCCCAAACAGAATCTAGAAAATTATCGGTGTCCGTTTCATAGGAGGGCTTTAATATAGGGCCGGGGGGGATGATTTTTGGCAACAGAAGGTGAAGGGAGGGGGCCAGATTGCCTGTAAAATCCCTGCCCGTTCCCCTTTACTCGGAGCTCTGCGGAAATTTAATATTTTCCCCATTCATAAAGCCCAGGCCACCAGATGGAAAAATGCCAATAGGAAGGAAGGGTCGGGGTGGTTGTTGCCCTTAGGCCCTTTGTGAAGGGACCGCCCCCCACTCCGCTTTCCCCACCACACCTCTCACGTTTCGGACTTCAGGAAAAAAGGGAACTCCGTTCTACGTGTTCGGGTTAACAAAGCACCGACTTTATCCCTCCGCCTGCCCGTTTTTAAAAGGAAAAGAGGGTCTCGGTTTAATTTGTGTTGCCACTTTGACCGAGCCTCACAGTTTGTCGGTCTCGGCGTGAATGAAGTTGGCCTCGAAAGAGCGTTACCCCGGCCCCCCCCCCGCTTAGTCAAGCCCCCGTTATAAAATGACTGTAAATGTCCGCACCGTATATTTTATGTGTTTCGATCCCGAGGGCTTGGAAGTTAGTTTTGATTTCCTTTTTTATGAGTTCCTTGACATCCACTTCCTGTCAATTATGTGACCGTGTTAGTATTTTAGGCCTGCTCGACAGTTTTAACGCTGCCCACCATATTTTTTTGTATTCGTGTAGATTACATTAGACAATATTAAAATAAAGGTTTCATTTTATAATTTAGATTTATGACCTTGTATTATTGCTAATTTAAATATTTTGGCGCTTACGTACTGTTGGCGTTAATGTTACAAAGTAAAGCATTTGATGTAAAATCTTGCAAAATATCTTGCGGTCTCTTCTTCCTTTTATCAATTATAATGTGGCGAATGGGTGGGCCAAAGAACGAGGCCGGGTCTGCGATGTGTCAGCTTCAAGCCCTAACACAAGCTCAGTATGATTAATTCGGCAAGTTACCTCGGTCCCTGTCCCTTATCGCCCCTGCCATAATCGATATGGGCCGCCTCCTATACAGTGCCCTTCCCCTAAACGCAAGGCGTACAACCCCAGTCGATATTCCCCAGTCATTGTTCCAGAAGTGTTATTGCGCCCGGCTTAGAATTAAGCAGAAGATCCGGCCTCGAGGCTGGTTGGAACCGACAATTTACCCCAGTGTATATTTCCACTCCTAATCCAAATAGGATCCTGATCAGGATCCGATCTAAATAATTATTACGGAGGCCTTACTATTCCAGAAGCTCATTCCTAACGATCCTGGAAAGGCTGGAGTTTTATTTCATCGACGAAGCTTCCAATCTTTCGACAGGAGCTTTCTTGTTCCGAGCCCGCCTAAGCTTGATTTATAGCCCCGCACCCGCGTTTCCCTTTACCACCCCGACAAATACCCCCCTTGCGGGGAAGTGTAATATATCTTTTCATCATCATTATTTGGTTGAAATTGGTTATCTCTTCTCAGAGAAAACTCGGAGGCAGTATATCACGCCATTATCTACAGTACCGCCTCGAACCAATACCCGATTCGGAATTTTTTCCTCCTTCCTCTCTTATAGTGCCGAACCAAAATCCATCTCAAATACATCGTTGTTTGAACATCTGGTGGTCTGATTTTTCCATATTAGGTATAACTCAAGTAAGGAATTCTAATGTATACTCCTCATAAGATCAACGGACTTTCAAAGGAAAAGTGGAAACATCCTAAGAACGAATTCTACTTCGAGTCCAATATCATTTAGAGTGCAATCCGCAGATTAGAATCCGATTTAGTCCGCCGTCATTATGGTATTAAAAAAATAAATAAATAAAAATCCCGTGGAATACTTCGAGCCTGTGGTAGTGAGTACCGCTGGCAAATAACCGAAACCAATCAACAGACCTCAAAGCCTTCCTGATCTCCACCAATTTTTTTTTTGAGTTTATAAATTAACGTTCGGAACTTTCAAGTCTGAATCTGTTTGCCCAAAGTTTTTTTCTCGTCAGTCATCAACCGATTAAACGAAAGATTTGTGTTGGAAGAGTGGAAACATTCTGACATGGCGGGATAAACATCGAAAATTTCGTTTATTTTGTGGGTCGAAAATCGGGGCCCCTTGACAGTTTTATAGTGAGTGATCCTAAGCTGCCCCCGGGGGGCGGAGAGACCCCCGGGGGAAATGCGTATTAGGCCGGGTCACAAGGGTAGAGAGGAACTGACCATAGCCACAGGGACCCCCAGCCAGTACTCAATAACAGTAACAGTTAATATCACGGCCGGAACTACAGCCAAGGTCAATAACAGTCGGTCTCCATATAGAACACAATATTGCAATCGGGCATTTATCATAGCAGAATCGCTTATTCTACTACAGGAATTTTTGACTATGTACTGTAATAAACCAAAAATAAGAGAATTGTCTAATGTTTATGGATGCTAATAATTGTGTTCCACAAAACTATCCGTTATTTCTCGCTGTGCAACAAATGATTGTACATCAGGTCGTTAGATGGACTCGTTAGATGGTCCCGTTCGATCTGTCCTCAGGAAATCCGCAATATTTCACAATCGATCCCATTCCGAGTCCACACAAAGATAATTGGGCACACGATAAAGGCCAATTAAATGACCCTTCGACAGAGGCCTTCGAAATCAATCGGGCCGTTCTGACGAAAACAACAATGCTTGTTGGCCATATTTTTTTTTTATTGTACAATCAACCGTATCTTTTCTGTCTTTGATTGTCGCAATAAAAGATGGTAGTTTTTGGTATAATTATTCTTACATGAGCAACACTCCCAGGCGACATGAACGGTGACGTCATACCCGGCATTAAAAGTGCGTATCAGCCCAATTCGTCTGCTCCAGTTCTTCCTTCCCAGGCTTCTCTCCGTCTGCTTCAGTTTCCGTTCTAAGTACGTCTGTCTGGCTTCTTTTATGCCCCTTTTCCGCTTACCAAGTACCTCCCATCCACTATAACATATTCGAGCGAATAGTTATATAAAACCGTATTTTAGTATAGTAATGAGCCTTCTTCCTGATATTATGTATAGAAATAACATTTTGAATTGGGTTCAAAACTGGAATAGGTGTTATTCAAACTTTTCTGAAGCTTTTGCACGGAATTCCGAACTGTATATATAATAAAACTTCATTATACGTGTATTGGTAATTTCACATTGTTACCTATTGTAACGCACCCATTATTACAATGTTTATTGAAAATTATTTATTGATTTTGGTTATTATGTACAATTAATTGAGCACATAAAAAAACTAACTCTATGCCTCCTTAATCCGTTGTAATTTTTGTCTGAACTTATATATTTTAATAATCAAAGTTTAATTCTCAGCTAGCGATGAAAGGTGCGACATATTTCTTCTGCAAACGTGGCCTTTCATTTGTGCTTATTGTGGAAATATTTTCCATCATTTTTTCAACGAATTCAGAAATTCAAATTTAATCCTGTGCGGTGACGTTCCTCAGTCCATTTTTCCCCCAGATGAAAGCGTGATTCTGAAGTATAAAACTTTTTACGGTCGTTTAGGTCGCCCAATTTTTTTATTTTCTCGGTATAATGCGGCTGGAGTTTGGGCCTTAATTCCAAATTAACCCCCGGAGCCGTCACTGTCCGCCTCAAGAGGATCGATCTTCCTTCTCGGCCTGTTAAAACTGGAAATGGGAGTTTCGAAGTTGACTGGGGATTAATGTTATTTTATGAATGTTTAATTTCGTCCCTCTTCCCCGTCGCGAGCGGTCTTTTGTTAAAGGAGATTATGAGTGTCGGCTTTCTTACTCACCGCCCCTTCAAATTGTTTCAAGCTAGGCTAAATTCGATCTCATTTAAAATCGACGAAATTTCCATCAACGAGGCGGGCACTGATTATTTCGAAAGATCAGTTCGTTGATCCATAAATTTCGTGATAATTATCAGTGCCAGAATTCGTGTCCCATCAAGTATGAAGTGCCACATCAATACTTAACTCTCGGATTCCTGCCGAGTTAATATACTGCCTCGAGGTATGCGACACATACTTTCATCGGGGGCATTTCTATTGTTTGAATACTTTTCTTTGGAATAATGATGGTATCGCGTTGTGTTACGTCTGGAATTTAATTTTATTTCTCCGATATCCTTCTTTTATTCATTATTAACTCCTTGATTGCTCAGGGTTTGAATCGTTTGCATTTCACTGAAATACCAACTGTGGAAGAAATTTAAATCGTCCCGTTCCGTTTACACCTAAACATTCATTTTCTCCTTTTATATTGGCTCATTGAATGACTTAAAATTTATAGCCTAGCTGGACGAATTTTATAAAAAAAATACTTAAAATATAGTATTAACATATATATTTCTAAATATTTATCCCAACATTATTCTTCAATTTATATTGAATGAGGAAAATGTATGAATCAGAAATCTTTAGCTTGGGACCTTGGAATGCTCGACAATCGTATATGGAAAGCATTGTCCCCCCAGCTGTCTAGTTTAATTGGCGGGGACCGTTTCCGGCCGCGGCCCGTTCAACCGGAAGCTCGGAATTTAGGCCCCCTTTCCGATTATCGGAGAGCGGTGCCTCGAATTATAGAAGAGGGGGCGAAGGGATGACGGGCGGATATAAATGGAACGGAGTCACATACACGCGCACACGCACACACACACGCACACGCACACGCGCGCGGTCGTATCGATTGCGCAATAACTCTTAGTTAAGGTAGTGTGACGTCTGGCCCAATGGCGGCTCGAAAGTTAATATTGGGCTTCTCGATCTCGCAGCCAACCTAGTTTGATCCAATAACCCTTCTCCTTTCAATAGCCCATATTGAAAGTTATTATTCATATTTTCATCAAAGCTTGCAGTCATTTCATTATTATTTACAAAATGCCTTTACAACAAGTCCCTAGTTACCTGAAAGTCTTACTTGAACTTAATTTGATTCGGATATATTAATACTATTGAAAGCAGTGAATGAAAGAAAAAGGGACGTGCTTAAAAAGTATAAAAAAAACATTGTGACCTTTAACTACGAGTTATATCGGAGAAGTGTGACTTTAAATATTTGAAAAACAGAAATATGTTCGTCCGATGTACCGTTTCCGTACAGAAATTGGCTTTTCCAAGTCGGATTCGACGTTCTGGCCAAAATCTGCCGAAAGTTGGTAATTTGGCGGAGGGAGGTGAAACTTGGTAAGGATGAACTTGGTATTAATGTGAAGTTCTCCCCCCCCACACTTTTACTTATTTACTCACCAACTTTAAACGCCGCGGAAACTGCTTTGCCTAAATAAAACTTGGCTTGCCTTCAATCTCGAGTGCAGATTGTACCGAAACCAACTGTTTTGGATACGATATTATAGCCCGATTGTTGTTCTTACGGCGAGTTGTGTATTTCCAGAAGTGAGACTTTCCTTTATAAATTTATTAACACTCGAAATAAATGGAATGAAATTCCCGACCGTATCGAACGCAAAATAAATGTTGTTCCGCATTGCTTTCACAAATCAAATTGTGTAATTTACAAAAATACGAATGAATTAACCCGAGTCTGGTTTCGTTTCTCTATTTTTATTATTTTAAGAACTAGTGGGTTTAATTAACAGATGTTTCTAAAGAATCTCTACATTCTACAGTAAAATTATGCCTAATTTTAACATTTGTTGTTCCTCTATCTGCAGATGCCATCAAACGACGATTAGGAAATATTTCGATTGCTCGAATTTAGAACGCCGTTTTAAACAAACCGATATAAAGTACGGCGTAATTCTAGACCGGTCAGACGCGAGGTCTCCTACACTGGGTCCTCTACGACCCCGAAGGGTCTTCTGGGACGGTACAAATTGAACCGTCGGTATCAATATACATAGGCTAGCCCCCCCCCCCGCTGTATATGGACGGCACGTAGACTCGATAAAGTCTCGAGCGCTTTTCCTACGGCCGAGCTAAAATGCGACTTGACCGTATAAGCGAATATACGCGGCCGTATCTAACCCGTCGGGATGTGTCTGACCCGGGACCGACACCGATATCTCTATATAAAAGGCTTCTTCCACGTTCAAACATATAACAAGTGGTATTTATGTTGTTGTACCAGCTGTTCAATATATATTCAAGTCAGTGACGCAGAAAATTAAAATCAGAATTGAGGTTGTGAAATTATATACACACACACTAAACACTACATAGGATAATTATGACTCACTTATAATACTGTAATACTTTGTGTAAAACGGGTTCTCCACCGGGAAGATTACCTCTGGTAAATGAGTAATGGGCGTTTTTTCAATTTATATGTACACTTGCTGCGTATACCTGGGTATTTAGGTGGTTTCAATAGGTTTAATGGTTTCTAATTATTGCTTTCACTCCTTCGACTTATCATTAGCCTCTTTAGGTAATTATCAGGTATGTCCGGTCTTTTTCATTTCATAAATTTACTTAATCAGTTCAAATATTGCGTCGTGTTGGTTGTTGACCCGTTTAAAAGGATTTTCGTATATTTATATATTTTTGAGTATGTTACGTTTTTGGTAACCCATTGAAACAATGGGCACTGCTCCCAAGTATCCCGAAACGAAATAAATTGATTTCGGAAAATAAAAACTTTTCTGTGCTGTCTGAATCTCTTAGTTGGAGTCCGAAGGCGACCGGAATTGTATTTAGTTTAAGCCAGAAATCCAGAAAGCGCTACATGCCGGGAGTTGACTCGGCGTGACCTAAGGATTCAGAATGAATACACAAGTATGGAAGTGCGTGACGTGTTCCAGTAATATGTTCCCGACTTGAAGCTGGCCAAAACGCAAAAGTTTCGGTCACAAACGGTCTCTTTTCCCTTTGTTACCAGCATCGAAATTTACTTTTTTTTTCGATGGACAGAGTGATTTCGAATATAAAGCTGTTTCGGTTTCTTGGCCTCATCGGTAGTCAATTTCATTCGGCACCAGAGATGAAGCATCCGGTCAGCACTGCCTGGGCGTGACTCGGATCATATGTTGGAACGCGCCGCCATTGCGTCTGGGGCCAGTCGCCGGCCGGCGTCCGTCGGCTGCGGATGAATCATGGACGCCATTTTCTCTGCGGGGGTTTGTGCTGCTTGCCGAGTCCTGAGCTGATACAAAGGGATTATCGGAAGAAGTATCGATTATTGGCGATTATCCCGTTTCTCATTTCACTTAGGGACAGTCAAAATGACCTTCCCGCCCCGAAATATTATCTGTAATTCGATTTTTTCTTCACCCCGGTCTCTGACACATACCCTTTGGTTGGGGCGTGATGCGACCGTTAGGAACAATAGTGTGCGAAAAAATCACATATGGTCCAGTGTAAGGGGATGTTAGTAGGCAAATGATACATCTATATCATATTATTCATTCCTCTTGTAATTTTATAACTAATCAAGAACTGGTTTCTTCAGTCAGACCTTGTAGATATCGGTCAAATTCAGAGGCGTACTGAAGCTGACTACCCTACGACGACATGTTACATTAAATAGCATCACGCTCAAGTACTCAGGTGTTGACAGAACTAAGATAAGAATCACTTCAAAAAAGTGATGAAAATTGTAAAAATAATTACATTACGGGCGCAGTGCATCAGAGTCCGCTTCGAATGATGACGAACAGAATTATCTCATTGATTATTTTATGCAGTTTTGAAAATTGGGATCGATTTTTAAATGGGAATACGTTGTATGTGGCCTGTCCCCGTGACAGGGTTGATAATATATTCGGTTGGAAATGCCGCCGGCTTAATCATATCGCGTGTCCGCTGTCCCGTGTTATTTTTCGAGGCCCAAACAAATTTTCAGACAGAATTTATACACCGCGAAATTCTTTTCGCGCTTGCCAGAGTTTCGTCTAATTCATCCGTTTCGCGATCCATAATAAAATGCCGTTCCTGCCCCCCGGCGTTACCCCCGAAGCGTTAGACCAATGGGGAATCATACTCGGCGTTCATTCGGGCCCATCCGTGCGTGAAATTAGTTTTTCTCTCTCCGCTAAAAATGTATTAAACGCTAAGCAGATTTTCCTTTGGGGAGTTCCGCTCTCTCGAAATTAATCTCCCCCGCACGAATACGACAAATTCCTTTCTATTTTTAGACGTCATTATGTTTTCCCTATCTTGTCGGGTGTTATAAATACAACAAAAACGAAGGGCGGGTAATTGGCTAAATAAAATTAATGACCCTCGAAATACTATCGGGTGTCTTGTTAGCCAAATGTTTAGGCTTCTTCCCGTCATCGGTAGCTTTCCATTTGTAATGCAGTGAGTTGGCATCCCATTAACTGTAGTAACAAATTTAAAATTAATTTTAGGGATGTCATTTACAACACAATACTGTTACATTAAGGATTGTTTGTAGGATCGGTTTGCCCAATATTTCACCCGAGATTCGTTTTGTAGTTACTATTACCTGTCTAGACCAACTGTTGCAATGACCCAGTTATTATAAAATATAACCGAAAAAAAGCTCGTTCCTTGTAAATACTGTTTACTATTTTGTACTTTTTCAAAAATTGTTTTGTACCAGATTAATGTTAATGCTTTTGTCTCTCTCGATATAATACATTCAATTTAAATACTTAAAACACAAAAGAGCCAGTTTTGAATGGTGCGTCGAACGATGCAACACCCTGTACGTTAAATCCGGGCTTAAGAATCCTTCTCAATAGATAGTTTGTTTTATTACAAGTGAAGGATGACTGCGAGGGATCTGGAGATCAAAGAGGACGACCAAGGGGTGGCTAAACACACACACACACACATATACATATGTGTGTACATAATTTATTTTTAAAATAAACTCTCCGATCTCCAAGTTTCTTTCTGTAGACTGAAAGGTGGCGATGAACCTGTCCCCCTATATCGAAGTCCACTCAGGTCCTGTATCCTATTTTCATATAATATTTAAATTCCGTCCGTTTTTTTTATTTCAGTTGGAAGAGTGGTTGGAAGAGTTGAGAAGCGAAAGCTGCGATGTCGGGGCGGAGACAGTGGAGGCTGCCGAGAGACAGCTAGAGCAGAGCAACCAGCAGAGGCTCTCCTCGTTGGACGCCTGCCTCAGCACTATCGCACAAGGAGACGCCCTTCTCCAGGAACTTAGGTACGAATTTCAAAATGTTCATCATCGAAATCATTACTCTCGCACACCCCCAATTATGTACAGGGCCGTCGAAAACACCCTGACCTTTGACCACATCCAGTATTTAGGCCGGGACCTAATACTGGTCTTGTTGCCTGAATTTTTTAATTTGTATGTTTACGAACTTTCTACAGCAATTTTTCTGGAAAATTTGAGCTTGAATTTATTCGCTTATTGGACAATTTTGATAATTGGGAGTTTAAATCATGTGTAAAATAAAATCACAAAGCTTACAAATCTGGGAAGCATTTTGGATTGGCTATGAAAACATGTTGGCAACACTACATATGTCTCCAGAAAGCTTGTTATCTATTAATCCATTTTTATATTTCATTTCTGCACTAATAAAAAAGTTATCTTTAATCCGAATAACAACAATTTAAAACGTATTGAAATACCAATGTAGCAATATGAAAACAAAGAGCGCTACTGTTATTCAAGCAATCGGACAGAAGCTAATTTCATTGAATCTCCAGCGGTGTATATAATGGAGGAAAATATTACTGTAATAAATTTCTATGTCCCGTTGTGCACATGCCCCGGCCCTGTGCATAAATCTTTTGTCGCGGACCTCGTACATCATCCATGTAGTAAAAAATCCCAGCGTTTCCCAAACTGTTAACGGCGTGATGGGGGTCAAATTGCTGTGTAACGGTCACTTTTAATGGCTACCGTGTATGTTTAATAACGATATATTGCCGCGTTGCTAATTTATTACATTTTTAAACGCGAGTTTGGGAAACCCTGACAATGCATGTCTTTTGCGATCGAGCATGTTTCAACTTTTTTTTGGGTAGCGTTTAATTAAGTGCAGTAAGTGTCTAGGGTTTTTGGAACGCAGCCGGAGTTAAAGATTCACATTTTGTTCGATTTGATTTAAGTGCAGTTGTGTTGTTTGTTTTATTTTATGCGGAAAAATGTATTTCATTTGATTTTTTAATTTATGTGTGATGGGATGTGTGTCTGTGTTCAAAATTTTAAGTTATTTCGCCGAACTACTTTGTACTTGCATCGACTAACGTAGTGGATATTTCGGCGCATGCGCAGTTCTACCTGTTGGACTTTCAGCGCCATATTTTCAGTTTTATAAATCGTACGTTTGAAAAAGACGGTAAAATTATCCATGTAAGTATAACAGGCTTCGTAAAGTAACAACTATGAACAGTTGTGTGGAATAAAAGAACGAAACATAAAATTGTATTCTTATCTACGTTGACCAATGAAAGCTTTCTATTGCTAAGTAGGCTGTAATACATTTCCAGCTCAAGGTAGGGTGTACGTACATTTAAACGGCGTTTTAATTCAGACACGAGAACCCGTCCGCCGTCGAATTTCAGAATAACTAAATCCCAATCTCGTTTAATTAGCAGCGGAAGATTAATCGCTCCGGCATTAATTATGGCCGGATGGACGGAGTGTGTGGCCCCATAGAATGATGCCTTGGGCTGTCCCAGATAATGTATGGGTTTCGTTCTGCCCAAGATTCCGAGAGCACAACACCAGCCTCTGTTCTCACAACGCTGACACAGATTTTAAATCATATCAATTTAAATCCTTCACAGTTTGAATGTAAATCGACCTTGGTAGTAACTTTAATTGGTTTCTCATGGAGGGCTTACAAAATTATTTGATTCTGAATAGTATTTCATCAAGTTATCATAATATATATATGTTATAATTTAGCCTAATAAAGGTTTTCTCATAACAAAAACCTAATTTGTATTTAACCTAATAAAAAGAGTATCCATTTTCTAATTAATCTAAGATGTTTTGTGAACTTATTTAAAAGTTAAAATACTTATATGGATAGAGGTAAAAATAAAAAAAAAGAATAGCATCAAGTATTTTGAAATGGCTATGTGTTTGAGATGAAAAATTCTCAGGAAAAGGTCTGTCATATACTGTATATAACCTGAGCATTCATTCATGTTGTCATCCGACTGTGAAAAGGCGGAACAGTTTAATATTTCATCTTAACATCAAAGCTGCCATTCCAACTACTCCAAGGTCATTTTGTAAAATTGTCCTTAAAATATTCATTATGGGAGGATATTCCTCTGCTGGTAAAAATCTTTCATATTTGTATTCTGCAACTTTTTATAAGAGATGCTGTCAAAGCTTTTTTTTAATATTAAATATCTCTCCTTTTCAACCTGAGAAAGGACTAACAGAAGGGTCAGCAATGGAAATTTGAATAAACCCTTTTTTATTGCCTTCATCTTTCAGAACTATCTTATGCTCACTGTTGAATTAAACATATCAAATTAATTAGGTACAGAAAAAAGATGTTCCGGGTTTATATCATTGTAATGATTTTATTTTTGTGTTAGACTTTAAGTCTATTGATCTTTCAGGCGTTTGTTCTTGAATTTAACTGCTAAAAATTGTTGCCTCTATTTAATGGTTGTGAATTGTAGGAGTATTGGCTTAACACCAGAAATGGATACCACTGGTTCTGTGACAGCAGTCGAATCTGCCTTAGACAGGCTTAACAAACAACGAGAAGAATTGGAAGAGCTTTGGGCAGCACGTAAACTCAGACTTGAACTTTGCCTGAGGCTTAGACTTTTTGAAAGAGATGCTCTGGAGGTAAATATACGCTTGTTTAAATCATTCTTCTTTCATTGTATTTAAATTTTTTTTTGAGTCATAAGTCACCGTGAATGCATTGTTTATTAGGTGTCATCCCAACTGGAGCTATGGTCATCTGAACTGGAACACTCAGAACTCAGTTCCGATATACAACAAGCTGAACAAGTGCTACGGCTTCACAATGAAAGTGTCACTCATATGCAAAACACGACCTTCCAAGTTTTACAGCAAGGCCAAGAATTGGCTCAGGTATACAATAAATTTAATTTGGATTATACTTCATAATTTCCAAGCAATACATTTTCAAACTTAGAACATCATTAATGTTTGAAAAACATCATTCTTAGGTGTTTGAAACATCTGGTGTCACACTGATGGCTGACAGCCAGTATTCGGCGGGAACTCGGGTGCAAGTCCTTCTTGAGTTCTTGCACGAAAGGGAAATGGACTTGGAAGATCTTGCAGAAATGAAAAGAGTCAAGTTGGAACAGTGTGTTCAACTCTGCCAATTCAGGGCTGATGCCAATCAGGTGCATATCTAAATTAATTTTTTTTTAAATGTAGTAGACAGGTTTAGGATTAAACATGTCGAATAAATGTTTACAATATTGTCATTTTTAGGTTGTCAGTTGGATTCGCAACGGTGAATCAATGCTTATGGCTAGCTTCGCTATTCCAAACTCTTTGCCAGAAGCAGAACAGCTAAAGAAAGAACACGAACAGTTCCAAGTTGCCATCGAGGTAAGTTCTCATTTTCAAATTGCCCATACACTAGTTTCAACAATATTTCCGGTATTTATAAATTTTTGGTTCTGTTCTATTTTTAGAAAACTCATACATCGGCGGTACAAGTCAAACACAGGGCTGAGGCACTTATAAATGCCAACCACTACGATCCGGCGAGCATAAGGGAAATTTCCGAAGAGGTCACTAAAAGGTGGCAACAGTTGGTCACTTGTGCCGAAGAGAGGCACAAGTTGGTGACCGCCAGTCTCAATTTTTACAAGACTGCTGAACAGGTAAATTATTTTAAAAAATTGCATTATAAAATAAAATGTTCACGAATGCTCGGGTTTTCCCAATTTCAAAAGAATAGTTAAACTGTTATTTGTATAAAAATGTGTTATTCCTTAACTCGCATTGAATAAAATATAATTGTTATCGATAGAAAAATTTGTAAAGCGATGTGTGCCCCGACCACAGTCCTTTTAACATGCTTACAGAGATAAATTTTTTCTCAGTTTCAAAACTACGTATATGGGTTGAAAAATTTATTGGGATGTACTCCTAAATTTATTTTATTCGTATTTATTACGGCATAGTTAAAAAATTTGTTTCTTTTGTTGTTAATTTTTATCTAACAGAATGAACCATTACTCAAATAAGCTTTCACTCGTTTTACTCACTCCGAAAATTTCTATTTATCTAATCTAAGTAATTATTGACTGAGCATTCATTATTAACGACGAGTCAGTTGGCGAAGTCAGTTTGTCATGTGCTGGCGGTGTTTACGCGAGGCTGTAATTAGATTGTCCGTGCAGGTATGTTCGGTGCTGGACTCTCTGGAGAGGGAGTACAAGCGGGACGAGGACTGGTGCGGAGGCGGGAGCAACAGCGGGAGTGTCGGCAGCAGCGGCGGCGCCAGCTCGGCGACAGCCAGCTCGGCGACAGTCGGCCCGTCCAACAACGTCGGCCAGCTGATCACCAAACACCAGGAACAGAAGGAGGCGTTCCTGAAGGCGTGCACTTTGGCCAGGCGCACGGCCGAAACATTCCTCAAGTACACTTCGCGCAGTCTCCAGTACTACAACTACCCGACCTCCGAGGCGGGCCCCGAAAACAGGGTTAAAGGTATGGTCGAGTTACCGGGTGATTGATAAACAATTTCTTCTTAAGCATTGCATTTTTTTCTTTATCAAAAACTATTAGTCGCTTTTTTATTGACCCGATAACTTATTTTTAAATGAATTATTTTTATTTAAACCTACAAAAAATGACTAATTACATATACATGAAATCTTGGAATTGAATAGATACACCTCTTTATCTTATAAATACAGTAACTTGATCAGATTTCGTGCACTTTTAAAGTATTTTTGTTTCGATATGGGCTTTACCAAAAAAGCTATTATTCTTATCTAAACATAATTGAATATAATATATAATTGAAAGAAAAAATGTTCACCCGGTAATTTTAATTTATAATTTGAAAGCGTATTATATTCGTGAAATAATATTTTTATCGTAATTTTATATTAATTAATTTGTTGTTTTTTAACACAATAAGATAGTGCATTGTTATTTTGTGTTCCCAGTTTCATTAGAATAAATTATAATTAGTACTTGGATATTATAATCAAGACATAACCGATGAAACAATCTTATATTTTACCTTTATTTTAATGTTTATTTAAATAAAGAAAAATGTTAGTTATAATTTTCATTATTTATTAATATTGTGCGAACAAATTTTTTCAGTAATTCTGGACAAGTTGTTGAGCCAAGAAAACAAAGTTCTCGAACACTGGAGCCAGCGTAAAAAACGACTCGATCAGTGCCAACAGTTCGTTCTATTCGAACAGTCAGCCCAACAGGCGATGGATTGGATACAGGAGACTGGAGAACAGTATCTCAATACGCACACAACTACTGGAATAACACCGGTATACAATTGTTGCACTCTTCAATTTACCGATGAAGTATTATATGAATTAATTTTAATAATATTAGCTCTCATTCCTAATTGACACACGGTATATATTTATGGGCAGGAAATATTTTTGAATGGACAGTACTTATTCTGAGCGTCATTCTTCCCTTAGATTCTTTAATAACTGTTGGATCATGGCCTGATAACATCAGATAACTATTTAATCAATTATTCTAACTTTTTCAATTTTAACACTGTTATCTTTGTAAATTATTTTGTTTACCAACATTCTTTTAATATTACTCATACATTTTATGTATATATATATATATATATATATATATATATATATATATATATATATATAAAGTGATTTATATTAAATAATAAGGAGTATATTTACTTTTCTTTAAATTCAGTACTAATTTCAGTAATTATTGAATTATGCAATTTTTATTTTAGGTTTAACCAGGAATATAGTTTAATAATAGGCCTTGCCAGTTAAATTTTTTTTCTAAATTAAAAATGTATTTTAAATAATGGTTAAATAATCATAAAATATATAATTCCCTTTAAATGTGGAGCAATAATTCAGAATAATTAGAGATTATTCTATTCACATTTAGAGGAGATTATATTATTTGTAGTGAAATTAAAATTGTATAAAGTCTTAGAGAACAACCTCAGAGATTTTCTTCTTTAACTGTTGAAGTACTTTAGTCCGTCATCCAGTAGAGTCAGAGTACTTATTAATTTATTTTTGTTTAACATTCAGATCGGAATAGTATAATAGATTTTCAATTTGGTAATTTCGTGCCTTAAAATCGGTTTGTACAAATTTTAGGGTGCAGATATTTTTAGAAATCGCCAGTGTCTTGACTTGAGGCCAAAATACTAAACTTATTTGCAAAGCCAGTGGGCCACAGTGTCAGTCGTGTGTTTGTTATGTCTTGAGCCAACTGCTAATATTCATTTTGTGTGTAGTTTTTGTGATTTAAATTGACAATGATTTGTATCAATAATGTGATACTGCTTCGGAAAATACTTCTGCTTCGATTAAATCAATAGGAATTTGAAATGTCGATTTCTTCAGCATTTAATTACACCGATGTCTTGAACAATAATAACTGTATGGATACTATAACATTAGCTATTTTAAAATTGAAAATAGTAATTATCCAAATGCTCATTATTATTGGTTTATGGATGCATGGTGTATAAGTGGTGTGTATTGGTTATTCTTTTTTTCATTTTGTTTTATTTAAATGTCATGTTTATATTAAAAAAAATCATTAGATAATAATTTGAAACAACAAATTTACCTGCACTTACTGGTACTTGATCTTAGGTTAACATTTAATTTCAAGTTATACATATACATATATATATATTTGTGTACCACCCATACATATTTGGTTATGACCCTAATAACCACCCATATAAGTAGTTTTCATTTCATGAAGGACATTTCTATGAATCGCTTTATTAAACAATTATTTAATTTATTTTTATTGATTTATTGTTACTATTATCTGTTTTTTCTCACTTGTTCATGGTGACTTATTCCTATTCATATATAAATCTTAACTTCTTGAAATGTTTATATATTTATTGGTGAAAACAAAAAAGAGTGCAACTCTAGTTGAACTAAGTTATTATGACTGCATTTAGAAAACTTTATCACAGTACAAAAAATCTATTTAGAGAAGCTATACTTTTATGGATTTTTTACTGGTTGACAATATTAATTCTTTAAACTAATCATTATCTCTAACATTATTTACAAATTCTATTATATCAGTTATTTATTTTACGCTTTTAAATGTTATTTTATTATATCTGAAAAAATGTGCTGATCATATGATTTCTATTATTATTATGAGCTAGACTCCTCAGGGTTAAGCTCAAGGGGAAGGTTACACTATTCAGGAGGTTGAATATAAAATTTTTAGAATTATATTATTGCCTCAATTAAATTGCTTTCATCTGTACTTTGCATATTATAAGTGAGAAAGCTTGTTTAAGACCAGAACAGTGAAAATCTACAGACTTTTTCCACAATTCTACTTGATTAATTTATTCTGGTTCGGTCATGAATGGTAGACTTATAAAATGCTGTCTGTTTAATGACAGTTTTCCTAGATAGCGAAAAATTCTTTTCTAGTGGGGACCTTATTCAATTTATTCGTTCCCAGTATTTTTATTTTGTCCATTCAACGGGTGCTGGTTAAAGAACAGTTCACAAGGAATCTGGCCCAACCAGAAGAACAGTACCATATCATTCAATTAATGCAAATATTTGGGCTTGCGTATAAATATCGCTTCAACATTTCCAGAACTCTCCCGGCCTCGATAAATATTGTCAGTTTCTGTTTGTCTTTCCAATGAAGGAGGAGACAGAGGGCCTTCTGGGGCAGCACAATGAATTCAAGGCAGCAGCGAAGGAGACTCGAGAAAGAGTAAAACTTCTGATACAGCTCGCCGATAGCCTTGTCGAAAAAGGACATGCCCATGCAGGTGCGATCAAACAGTGGGTTGCAGCTGTCGATAACACTTACAAAGACTTCAGTTCTCGTATGGACAAGTACAGGTAAATTTTACACTCAATAAACTGGTAATAGAGTGCGGTTCGGTTATGATCTCAATCAATTAAAATATCGCATGAAGAATGAATTATAACATTATAATTCTTGTCTCATATTCTTGAAATGGTTAATTGAGTCTTGGCACTACAGAATTCAAACTAAGCACAGTTATATAAAACCACATTTTGTAATTATCTAATATTTAAATTGTTATTTATTTAAATAACAATTTAACAGTGGTCTGATAATTTCACAGTTATCAATCTTTATGCCTGTAGCACTTTTAAAGTTCCCCAAACTCTCTGGGGAGTGTTAGTTTCATTAATATTTTATTACTTAGATCAATTTAAGAAAAAACAATTTTTAACTTCTAAAATAAATAAATAAAAAATAATTAAATGTTAATATTTCACATTATTATCCTCAAAATCATAATTATTTATTTTTAAATATATTTTTAATTTAAAAAGAAATATATACATCATAGATATTATTTAAAAAATGTTTATCATTGCACTTATATTGTATGCATATTTGGGTAATTTATTATAACTCTGACTTCAGGTAGGGAAATTATATTTCCACTGATTGGTATTTTAAATGAAATTAGTTTGTGCCAAGAAGAAATTAAAATATCCTGGAAATGACCTAATTTAAAAAATTTTGTATATTAATCTCTGAATGTTTTAATTTGGAATTATAATAATTACTTGGTCTCCTTATCGCATGTACACAGCTGAACAATTGTTATGTATTAGTTTATTTGAAAATTATATTTTTAAATTGAAATAGAGTTACAGTGTTCTTTAGGTAACAAACAATGTTTAATATTCAGTCACTTAACAGATCATTGTTGTTTTAATTTATCTATTGCTATACGTTTTATGTTCTTATTGATAAAATGATGTGCTTCTTGACAAAACTATTATGTGATTATAATGTAACTATTTAATTATTTTTAAAAGCCGGTCTTATCACACTTGGTTTATTTTCATGTTGTGAATTTATTTTTTTAGATCTCAACTGGAAGGACATCTTGGAATTCAGACTGAAGGGGAGTTGAGACAAGAGCTGAGCATCGATAGAAATTCAGATCCAACTCTTGAGGCCAAAGTCAAAGAATCAACCAAAGAGCTCAAAGAACTCAATGAAGAAAAACGCAGATCAGCAAGGAGGAAAGAGTAAGCCTTATTTTAATTTATTGAACGTTCAGACTATTGTAACTGTCTTCTGGCTGCAGTTTACAATATAAAATTTTCCAGGTTCATAATGGCTGAACTCTTGCAAACAGAAAGGTCGTACGTGAAAGATTTAGAAACTTGTATTAAAGTGTTTCTCGATGAGATCAGATCCCATCCGAATGTACCAAGTGGAATACAGGGCAAGGATGACATTATCTTTGGAAACATTGAAGACATTAGGGATTTCCATAGTGACATTTTCCTTAAAGAATTGGAGAAATATGAAACAATGCCTGAGGATGTTGGCCATTGTTTTGTAACATGGGTAAGACCTACTTTATTTAAAAAAAAAAAAAACACAAAACAAATATTTTTCTGAAATGTATATTAACTAATTGTATATACATATTTACACATTAATTCTGTTTTCAGGCACTGAAATTTGACATGTACGTCAAGTATTGTAAAAATAAGCCGGAATCAAATTCATTATTGGTTCAGCACGGAGGTGGATTTTTTGAAGAATTACAGAAAAAACACAAAGTCGAACATCCGATTGCAGCCTACCTCATTAAACCTGTACAGCGCATAACTAAATATCAATTACTGTTGAAGGATTTACAGTCATGTTGCGACGAAGGACAGGGTGAAATAAAGGCGAGTTTTCATTTCAATTTATTATTATTTGATATTAATGATACATATAAAAATTAAATTAGGTCAACGTTATCCGTATCGGTGTAGGCAAAATATTTATTTAGCTTCTGCAAACATAAAAGGATGGCCCACAGTTTTATTATTATCGAAACATTTTGCACTTATGTTGGGAAGTCAGTATCTTATGTACAGTTGATATCTTAGGTAAAGATAAGGTAGCTCAGTGGGAATAGAGGTATTGTGTCGAGTAGCCAGTGATATAGCAGACCAATTTTGAGTGACAGTCACATCCTTAAGCTCTGCAGTTTTGATTAATATTCGTGAATAATTTAAAAATTTTTTTTGGCGTGATCTCTCAAGTGGAATAATTTAATTGATTATTGTTTTTATCTGTACGGATTGAGCAAAAAATTTTGATACAATTATTATTGTTGTGATTATCCGTCTAATAGGTGAGTAGCTACTTTGTCTGAACTAGTTTTAGTTTTTCAGCACAATCAGTAGGATTGTGTCAAAAAAAATTATGTTGTTGAACATTATATTGTTATCAATTTGTTTTTTAAAGAAGTTTATATTATTTTCCTGTATCTATATTTTATAATCAATACTGTATCCTAATTTATTTAATTTTCTGTTTGAATTATTAAAATTCATTAATTTTTAATAACTGCCGTACTAGAATTACTATTTTATGACTAAATTTAATTTTTTGATATGTCTAATTTTTGGAAGACAGTACTGGTAAATAGTTTAAACGTTTCTTTTGGTTTATCGGCTGTAAATAATGTTTTCAATGTGTCGTACAGGACGGGCTCGAGGTGATGTTGAATGTGCCCAAGAAAGCGAACGATGCTTTGCACTTGTCATTGTTGGAAGGCTGCGACATCAGCCTGGAAGAGTTGGGAGAGGTCGTCCTGCAGGACTCTCTCCACGTCTGGGACCCGAAACAGCTGATCAGAAAGGGAAGGGAAAGGCATTGTTTCCTATTCGAACTCTATCTCGTGTTCAGCAAGGAAGTGAAAGATTCGTCGGGCAAAGCAAAATATATTTACAAAAATAAGCTAATGGTAAGTACCGCATTCAATTCTTTTATTCTCTCCTGTTATATAAAATTATTCTTGGCATAGATTACAGCTTGGATTCGTAGGAATTGTCTTACGGATGTATCAATTTTACTGTGTCACTGGAAATGGGTGCAGTGTTTGTTTTGTTTAAGGTTCTCGTTAAAAGCACTGTCATCATGCGTGCCATTCATGATTATTTTATCATTTCATGAAATAACTACAAATCACGCAATAAATATAAATGTAATATATTTAAATTTAGAAAAACAATTTTCAACTATTATACTAAGGGTTGTTAAAAACCATACTGTTATTTCATTGTTGAATAATGTGAAAATGTTCAGAATTCTTAAATTAATTTTTTATATCTTTTAATATCTGTCATTGAGTCATTTGTTGAGTCTGTTGTCTGTTGAGTCATTTTCACATAATAATGATAAATTATACCATAAATAGTGATAGTGTCAATACTTTGTATTAGAAATTTTCTATTTCTCATTGACATTAAATTTTAAAAAGTCACCTCTTTTTTTTCATAAACTCTGCAACAACTAGTTTACTTTTTGGAAAATGTTATATTGTATTTCCGATTAAAAACTGTTTATTTTTATGATTAATTTTTTAAACACGTTTATCTTTAAATGTAATTGAATTTATTTTTATTTTCAGACCTCAGAACTCGGTGTAACTGAACACATTGAGGGTGACGAATGTAAGTTTGCTGTTTGGACAGGCAGAGCACCAATATCCGATTACAGGATTGTACTCAAGGTACTGATGATTTATAGAGATTAATTTGATCAGTGGAGATTACAGTTTTTTTTTGTTTTAATTCAGTCTGCTTTATTAAAATGGTCATTGTATTTCATGTTGTATACTGATTTGTTTTTCTCTTTCTAGGCCTCGTCCTTAGACAGTAAACAGGCATGGGTCAAGAAGCTGAGGGAGGTAATTCAGGAAACTTATTTCAGTACAGCTCTGCCTCTTCAGCTTCCCAAATCACCTGCCAAACTGAAAGCAGGCAGTCAGAGATCCAGCAGGTATTTACAGATATTATAAATCTTTGGAATGCAATTTTTTTTCTTGTATTTTCTACAATAATCTATACATTTTTGCTGAAGCCTGTTGACTATTAATTCATACATTTTTTAATTTTTGTGTACAAATAATGGTACATATTATAACTGTTCAATATCAATTATAATTCAAAACTCAGTTTATCAATGGGATTTTTTTATTACTTTTTTTACAGAAACCTATAAATGTTTGCTGCAACCCATTGACTATTAATTCATACATTTTTTAATTATTGTGTACCAATAATGGTACATATTATAACTGTTCAATAGCAATTATAATTCAAAACTTTGTTTATTGATAGGATTTTTTTATTGTCTTTTCTACAGTAACCTATAAATGTTTGCTGCAACCTGTTGATTATTAATTAATTCATACATTTTTTTATTATTGTGTACAAATAATGGTACATATTATAACTGTTCAATATCAATTATAATTCAAAACTCAGTTTATCAATGGGATTTTTTTATTACTTTTTTTACAGTAACCTATAAATGTTTGCTGCAACCTGTTGACTATTAATTCATACATTTTTTAATTATTGTGTACAAATAATGGTACATATTATAACTGTTCAATATCAATTATAATTCAAAACTTTGTTTGTCAATGGGATTTTTTTATTGTATTTTCTACAGTAACCTATAAATGTTTGCTGCAACCTGTTGACTATTAATTCATACATTTTTTAATTATTGTGTACAAATAATGGTACATTTTATAACTATTCAATATCAATTATAATTCAATATTCTGTTTGTCAATGGGATTTTTTTATTGTATTTTCTACAGTAACCTATAAATGTTTGCTGAAACATATATAACACATATTGTAACTATTCAATAGAGGTTATAATTCCAAACTTTTTTTTCCTGCAGAGATCTGGATGACACGACCTCTCTGGATGAAAGTGTCGAAAATCTGGATCGAGGTTCGTTGGCATCGTTCGGATCTGGAAACACAACAGACTCCGATAAGGTAGGCCAACGTTGTTAAATCATTGTGCCTGCGCTTTACCCTTCACTTTGTTTTGTGCCTTAGTGATTGTGCCTTATAGCTATTAGTCAATAGTTTATTACAGTAAGATAAACATTTCAATTTTCAAGTTTTTTCGTGCTCTAATTTTGTAATCGATCGACAATAATAAATGTATAAACGACTGTATTAATATAAAAGACTCAAACAAAAATTAGTTTCTAATTTTTAGGCGTTAGTGCTTTAATTTTATTTTCTTACAAAAAATGTCATTTCTTAATATTTTTGTAATCTCCTGTATTTGAAAAAGGACACCAATATTAATTGTTAGCTAATTGTTTAGATAAAAATTGAATTGTATTTGCCGAGTTGCATGAATAACAAAGATTCCATGTAAATTAAAAAAAGAAATCTCATGTGATTTAATTGTATTCGGATCAGTTAAGTTTAAAATACCCATTAGATTTTATATTTTTTTATGTCATTTCCCTATTTATTATTTTTTAATTGTTAATGTATCTGTTTACTTTGTCTTAATTGAATTTCCCTCCCGGGAAGTTTATTGGCAGTTGAATTTTTTTTAAATAAATAAAAATTGAACAAAATTTTTGTGTTGTATCGAATTTATTTTTATCTCAGATTTTTGAACTTACCATCAACGTAACGTTATTTAAACTTGCTCCCATTTGGTAGTAACATAATTTTGCCTGCGTTTAACGATTACAATTTTATAAAAAGTGTTCTTAGAGTATCGTGTTGTGCATGTTGTTAATACGTCTTCAGTTCTGTCCTGTCCTTTATATTGCACAAAATAATTTTCATTCTTAGTAAGTATTTTTATTTGTTTTTTAAATTTGTAAAAAATATAAGGAGGAAGCGACTTTTGTACGACTCTGAGAATTTGAGAGAGACACTGTCCTTATTATAATACACTTCTCCCGGGCTGTGTTATTAGCTGTAAATGGGTCTTGGACATTGTATAGCCAAATAGGGGCAAGTCAAGGAAATCTTCCACAACCTACGGCCTCTCTCTCTCTCTCTGTCTCCTCTCATTAGGTGTCTGCCATTAATTACAGGGTGGGTGAGGAGGGACACTGATTTATTTCCAGCCGTTTTTCATGAGTTCATGCCGATGGACCAACGTCCGGCTCAAGAAAATGTTTAAGGCTCGGCAGAAATACAAACGTCCATTTTGTCGGCTGTTTGTCCCGGCCGCCATTTTGTCGTAATTTGACGACTTATTTGCCGACAGCTGTTCCTACAGCTGTAGAAGCTGAGGGGCGGTAGAGACGTGTCAGTTGCGAAGTGAATGGACGTTAGACCACATCGGATAATTCTACTACTTGAAATTACGCTGTTCCTTTTTATGTTCCTATTACTAACTTCGCTTTATTCAGCTCTTTTATTATCCGTTTATAATATCAAATATTTATCAATAATGTATTATATATGATTTTTGCCGGGTATATAGAATTTAATAGCTCCTCTTCTTGTGTGAGCCAGTTTTTTGTACCACTATTATCGCCCGTCGTTGTACTTAAGTACATTATTTTTCTTTGCGCTAAAAACGAATACAGGGAAACGGTGGAATGTATCGTCTATAAATATAGTAGTATTTCGATGTACGGATCATATATAATATGCGGAAAACCGACAAAATGGCGGATCACGCTTCAATTTCAACGTCTCTTGTACATATAAATCATAGTATTTTATGACTATATCGGGTCTATATACATATATATATATATATATATATATATATATATATATATCGACTATATATATAATCGGGTATAGTTTTTAATGGCTCGTTCTCCTACATAATCCAGTTTTTTTTATAACGATAAAAGGCCCTTCTTTAAGTTGTTAACTGTACGAAATAGTGAACTACATGCAGGTACGCTGGTTTTTTTGGCCTTAAAACAGTACCGACGCGTCGAACCGGTAGTCTATAATTCGTATTGTTTTTTTCTCGAATCCCATCGTATAATATATTACGCTGTAATTAGACAGAATGGTGCAAATTTCTGTCGCATATTTCTGAGGATATTTATCTGGGAGCTCTCTATTGTGGTGGGGCGATGCAGTTTGGCGTCGCGTGGGCGCTGCGCTGTCCGGGTCGAGGGCGTGCGTGCGCGTGCCGCGAACTTTGACCTATATACCGCCGGCGTTGCACAGAGAGTGTGTCTCTGTCGGATTCGCCTTATGTTATTTGGGGCGCCAATTCAATTAGGATAATTGTTGCCTTCCCGTTCGTCCTGCGGGAAGGTCGCCTTTTATCCGGTTTTGAGTCCGGGACTTCCAGTTTATTAATTCCCTTCCTGTCGTAAGGGCGTGTCAAACAGGGCCCACCTGCCGCTAGTCGGTAAAACCTTCAAGCTTAGAATATTTTATTGTGACCTCACGGAAGGGCGTCACATGTTGGAAGATTCCAAGTATAGTGATCGGTTTCTCGCAACGATATCGGTTTATCTCATGTTGCATATTTGAAGTCATGCGAGGTGTTTGAATAATTTTCAACATCTGTTCAAATCTTTCAGCGTTTTCCCGAAACATATAAGCACATCTGTGAGTTCGATGGATGGTATTGAAGAATGTGTTGATTATAAAACACTATGCCGTTGTATTTATTTCTAGATCGGTATCGGAAGTCTACAATTAAACCCGCGATTTGAGCCCATCTATTTACGACGGCTCTTGTAAATACCCATATCCAAATCTTAGTTTCTACTAATATGTTTCCGTTTAATTTTTGAAAGTATGGATCTGTGAATGTTAAAATGTATCGTGCTAGAATTAGTCTCTCGTTAACCGACCTGGGAATGGTATTGAAATGTATGGGGATTGTTTTTATCCCGTGTTAAATAAAGGCCTCCTTCTTTAAAATTTCGGCTTCGGTATTCGAAATTAGCTTTGTTATTTCGGCGTCGTGGCGCTAACTGCGAAACACCTGGTCGTCATTATGCTCGGCCGTTAGCCCCGGCCATATCTAGAGAGAGATGAATCATAAGTTTTCCAGTTTTAAACAACGAACGGTTTCTTCGCCGATTAAGATTGAGTGTTTCACTGGACATTTAACCCTATGCACTCCGTTGTCCCCCCTCTCTTTGGGATATCGTAATTCCAGACCATCACTCCGATGTCCTTTTTGAGACTTGCATGTTTTGCCCCATGTTTTCTCTTGAAATGTGGCGCGAGACATCGAATCAAAATATAGTGAAATTACTAAGATATATAAAAGAGATGTGGGCGAGTTTTGAGTTTCAAAGCTGAGCTCAGTCGGGTTTGAAGCGTCGAGCGGTTGAGATAGATCTAACGAGTGAGAAAATCGGAAGTGATTCTTCTCTCGGTAAATAAGTTCTTTCGGTAGATATCATTTTGGAACAGATCTATTAATAACAATTAGAAATTTTCGACCCGCGGATGTATTCATTTTTTTTATTAGAACAATGGCAAAACGTTCAAACAGGATTGAGTCTCATGATACGAGTAGTAGTAAGGATGAGCTCCGGATAGACATTTATACGGATACGTTAGAAAGACTAAATCTAGACCGAAAAGATAGCAGTCATCGGCCAACCACCACAGGGAGGAGCCGGTAGCCAACATCCAGAATGGTCCCGAGTGCAAAGGTTAAAACTTCTTGTTTAAACTTCGGTAGGACTAAAATCCATGTACAAAACCGGTCTAATGACTGAAATCTGTCCATCCATAAGAGTGCATTAGAGCCACAAAAAACTTAAATGGAAGTGCTAGAGGGTTCTCGGTATATTTTCTCTTTGATTAACCTAGGTTTCGGTTCATTTAATACAATCTATCGGCTATCTTTACATCGTATTTTATTTGGTATATTTTATTGTTTTGTTCCGTAGCTCATATTTTCCAAGTTGAAAGGTTAAAGAGGTATATTTATTATACCTCGAGAGACTATTTATTATAGAGATATTTCAATAGGTTAAAGGGAAAGGTGGACGTGGTTGGGGCTGGCCACTGTTGCGATAGCGGAGGGGGCTCCGGGTTCCGGGTTTTTATCCCCCGGGCAAGTATTTCGGTGCCTGAAACTCCCCTAAAACGACCCAACAATCGAAACCGCAGGCTCCGATTGCGGTCGTTCGGCCGGCTCAAAAGCATAGCGCTGGTTTTGGCCGCTGGAATTTCCATTAGGGCCGGTGAAAACTTATACAGAACCGTGGGGGGTGGTGGGGGCCTCACTATAGGTTGAACGAGGTTTGTTGAATACAACAAATATATACATACTTACATTCATTTTATGCTCGTTGTTTAAAGTTGCTAAAACAGTTGCTTAATCAACTCGCGTTTTACTTGATGGAATAAAGCCGTTACACGACAATAATTTGAGGGTGTAAAATATAGTTTTAAACAGTTGTCACAAATGTTTTGTTTTCTTGACTTGGTATAACGTAATTTTTGTCGATCTTCCGGCGTTCCGCTGTACCGGTATCGGGCATACGTGTGTTGACGGAGGATTCCAAACTCGAGTAAAACTCAGCAACGAAGACGGCGTGCTGCAAAAACAAGAAAAAACAGTAATTAGTACGCTGACATTCGCATAAATGGTATATCGGCGTTACGCTATTATCGGTAACGACGGAACATCATACCGTCGTGGTGTCACTATCGTGCATCGTAACAGTCTGTTACTATCATTCATCACAAGCGTTTCGTCGCGTGCACATCGTTGCCGTTGGGGACAATTTTTTCGTCCCTTCCGAAAAAATACTTTGGACCGCCGGTTGTAGGCGTATAAAAATTTAAAAATGACTTTTTCTAATGTATTTCTTAACAAAATTAATATAAGCTGCGGAGCCGATTGAAATGATATCGCTAATTCGTAGTAGACACCGAGTGATTTCAAATTGTCATTTCGGGGGGGCTATAGGAATGATTTTTTTTAACGCCGGGTTATGTGTGTGAACAAGCCCCGGGGTCATGTGTGACCGGCGGCCTTGACCTCACTTCTGGCTTCGGGCTAGAGCTAGAGAAAGCCGAGTACCATCGATTTTGGTCGGGCTCACTATATCCCTCAGCCCACTCCATTGGCATCTCAAAATGCAGCCTCCAGCAAACCGGCCAAAGATACATAAATACTCCTCAGAATGGGTACAAAAAGCAGTATTTTTCGGGTAAAAGAGCAATAAAAAGCTATTTACACCCCATATTTAACTAAAAGTCGTTAGGTCACTTGAACCGATAAACTAGCGCCCCTTGAGGGTGGTGCGGCAATGTACTTAACTAAAGTTCGTTGGGTACACTTGCACCGATAAACTAGCGCCCCTTGAGGGTGGTGCGGCAATGTACTTAACTAAAGTTCGTTCGGGTCAATGACACCCGTAAACTAGCGCCCCTTGAGGGTGGTGCGGCAATGTACTTAACTAAAGTTCGTTCGGGTCAATGACACCCGTAAACTAGCGCCCCTTGAGGGTGGTGCGGCAATGTACTTAACTAAAGTTCGTTCGGGTCAATGACACCTGTAAACTAGCGCCCCTTGAGGGTGGTGCGGCAATGCACTTAACTAAAGTTCGTTCGGGTCAATGACACCCGTAAACTAGCGCCCCTTGAGGGTGGTGCGGCAATGTACTTAACTAAAGTTCGTTCGGGTCAATGACACCTGTAAACTAGCGCCCTTGAGGGTGGTGCGGCAATGTACTTAACTAAAGTTCGTTCGGGTCAATGACACCCGTAAACTAGCGCCCCTTGAGGGTGGTGCGGCAATGTACTTAACTAAAGTTCGTTCGGGTCAATGACACCCGTAAACTAGCGCCCTTGAGGGTGGTGCGGCAATGTACTTAACTAAAGTTCGTTCGGGTCAATGACACCTGTAAACTAGCGCCCCTTGAGGGTGGTGCGGCAATGCACTACTAACTAAAGTTCGTTCGGGTCAATGACACCCGTAAACTAGCGCCCTTGAGGGTGGTGCGGCAATGTACTTAACTAAAGTTCGTTCGGGTCAATGACACCTGTAAACTAGCGCCCCTTGAGGGTGGTGCGGCAATGTACTTAACTAAAGTTCGTTCGGGTCAATGACACCCGTGTAAACTAGCGCCCCTTGAGGGTGGTGCGGCAATGTACTTAACTAAAGTTCGTTCGGGTCAATGACACCCGTAAACTAGCGCCCCTTGAGGGTGGTGCGGCAATGTACTTAACTAAAGTTCGTTCGGGTCAATGACACCCGTAAACTAGCGCCCCTTGAGGGTGGTGCGGCAATGTACTTAACTAAAGTTCGTTCGGGTCAATGACACCCGTAAACTAGCGCCCCTTGAGGGTGGTGCGGCAATGTACTTAACTAAAGTTCGTTCGGGTCAATGACACCTGTAAAGCGCCCCTTGAGGGTGGTGCGGCAAATGTACTTAACTAAAGTTCGTTCGGGTCAATGACACCTGTAAACTAGCGCCCCTTGAGGGTGGTGCGGCAATGTACTTAACTAAAGTTCGTTCGGGTCAATGACACCTGTAAACTAGCGCCCCTTGAGGGTGGTGCGGCAATGTACTTAACAAAGTTCGTTCGGTCAATGACACCTGTAAACTAGCGCCTTGAGGGTGGTGCGGCAATGTACTTAACTAAAGTTCGTTCGGGTCAATGACACCCGTGTAAACTAGCGCCCCTTGAGGGTGGTGCGGCAAATGTACTTAACTAAAGTTCGTTCGGGTCAATGACACCCGTAAACTAGCGCCCCTTGAGGGTGGTGCGGCAAAATGTAAAATTAACTAAAGTTCGGGTCACCCCCCAATATGAATTTAAAAATCTAAAGTTCGTGTCGTGAGTGACACTTGCCCCTGAAATGAAGGTTAAAATCGAAAATTCTTAAAATTACAAAAATTTCCCAATATGGAATTTGGCCCCCCTGAAAAAGGTAAAAGTGGTGACAAGTGTCCCAAGTGTCCCAAAGTGAGTGACACTTGCCCCTGAAATGAAGGTTAAAAATCGAAAATTCTTAAAATTACAAAAATTTCGGAATTTGGCCCAAAATATGTCCACAAGTGTCCCAAAGTGAGTGACACTTGCCTGAAATGAAGGTGCGAAAATTCTTAAAATTACAAAATTTCAATTTGGCCCAAAAAAGTGAGTGACACTTGCCCTGAAATGAAGGTTAAAAATCGAAAATATGTAAAGTGAGTGACACTTGCCCCTGAAATGAAGGTTAAAAAATCGAAAATTCTTAAAATTACAAAAATTTCCCGGAATTTGGCCCAAAATATGTCCACAAGTGTCCCAAAGTGAGTGACACTTGCCCCTGAAATGAAGGTTAAAAATCGAAAATTCTTAAAATTACAAAAATTTCCTGAATTAATATGTCCACAAGTGTCCCAAAGTGAGTGACACTTGCCCTGAAATGAAGGTTAAAAATCGAAAATTCTTAAAATTACAAAAATTTCCTGAATTTGGCCCAAAATATGTCCACAAGTGTCCCAAAGTGAGTGACACTTGCCCCACAAGTGAAATGAAGGTTAAAAATCGAAAATTCTTAAAATTACAAAAATTTCCCGGAATTTGGCCCAAAATATGTCCACAAGTGTCCCAAAGTGAGTGACACTTGCCCCTGAAATGAAGGTTAAAAATCGAAAATTCTTAAAATTACAAAAATTTCCCGGAATTTGGCCCAAAATATGTCCACAAGTGTCCCAAAGTGAGTGACACTTGCCCCTGAAATGAAGGTTAAAAATCGAAAATTCTTAAAATTACAAAAATTTCCCGGAATTTGGCCCAAAATATGTCCACAAGTGTCCCAAAGTGAGTGACACTTGCCCCTGAAATGAAGGTTAAAAATCGAAAATTCTTAAAATTACAAAAATTTCCCGGAATTTGGCCCAAAATATGTCCACAAGTGTCCCAAAGTGAGTGACACTTGCCCTGAAATGAAGGTTAAAAATCGAAAATTCTTAAAATTACAAAATTTCCCCCAATATGGAATTTGGCCCAAAATATGTCCACAAGTGTCCCAAAGTGAGTGACACTTGCCCTGAAATGAAGGTTAAAAATCGAAAATTCTTAAAATTACAAAAATTTCCCGGAATTTGGCCCAAAATATGTCCACAAGTGTCCCAAAGTGAGTGACACTTGCCCCTGAAATGAAGGTTAAAAATCGAAAATTCTTAAAATTACAAAAATTTCCCGGAATTTGGCCCAAAATATGTCCACAAGTGTCCCAAAGTGAGTGACACTTGCCCCTGAAATGAAGGTTAAAAATCGAAAATTCTTAAAATTACAAAAATTTCCCGGAATTTGGCCCAAAATATGTCCACAAGTGTCCCAAAGTGAGTGACACTTGCCCCTGAAATGAAGGTTAAAAATCGAAAATTCTTAAAATTACAAAATTTCCTGAATTTACACGTCCAAAGTGTCCCAAAGTGAGTGACACTTGCCCCTGAAATGAAGGTTAAAATCGAAAATCCACACCGGAATTTGGCCCAAAATAAAATTTCCCGAATTTGGCCACAAGTGTCCCAAAGTGAGTGACACTTGCCCTGAAATGAAGGTTAAAAATCGAAAATTCTTAAAATTACAAAAAGTTTCCCCTGAATTTGGAATTTGAAATGAAGGTTAAAATCCCAATTTGGCCTGTATATGTCCACAAGTGTCCCAAAGTGAGTGACACTTGCCCCTGAAATGAAGGTTAAAAATCGAAAATTCTTAAAATTACAAAAATTTCCCGGAATTTGAATATGTCCACAAGTGTCCCAAAGTGAGTGACACAAATGAAGGTTAAAAATCCAAAATTTCAAGTCCCAAAGTGAGTGACACTTGCCCTGAAATGAAGGTTAAAATCGAAAATTCTTAAAATTACAAAAATTTCCCGAATTTGGCGATATGGTGTCCCAAAGTGGTGACACTTGTGAAATGAAGGTTAAAAATCGAAAATTTTAAAATTACAAAATTTCCCGGAATTTGGCCACAAAAAGTGAGTGACACTTGCCCCTGAAATTTACAAAAATTTGGCCTAATCGTGTCCCAAAGTGAGTGACACTTGCCCCTGAAATGAAGGTTAAAAATCGAAAATTTTAAAATTACAAAAATTTCCTGAATTTGGCCCAAAATGTCCACAAGTGTCCCAAAGTGAGTGACACTTGCCCTGAAATGAAGGTTAAAAATCGAAAAAAAATTACAAAAAAAGTGAAGTGAGTGACACTTGCCCTGAAATGAAGGTTAAAAATCGAAAATTTTAAAATTACAAAAATTAAAATGTACAAAATGAAGGTTAAAAATCGGAAATTTTAAAATTACAAAAATTAAAATGTACAAAATGAAGGTTAAAAATCGGAATGTCCACAAGTCCCAAAGTGAGTGACCCCCCTGAAATGAAGGTGAAAATCCAAAGTGTCCAAAGGAATTTGGCCCACAAAAAGTGAGTGACACTTGCCCCTGAAATGAAGGTTAAAAATCGAAAATTTTAAAATTACAAAAATTAATTTGGCCCAATATACAAGTGTCCCAAAGTGAGTGACACTTGCCAAATGAAGGTTTCGGGAATTTGGCCCAATATGTCCACAAGTGTCCCAAAGTGAGTGACACTTGCCCCTGAAATGAAGGTTAAAAATCGAAAATTCTTAAAATTACAAAAATTTGGAAACACGACCACTGTCCCAAAGTGAGTGACACTTGCCCTGAAATGAAGGTTAAAATCGAAAATTCTTAAAATTACAAAAATTTCCCCCAAAATATGTCCACAGTGTTGAGTGACAAAATCGAAAATTCTTAAAATTACAAAATTTCCCGGAATTTGGCCCAATATGTCCACAAGTGTCCCAAAGTGAGTGACACTTGCCCCTGAAATGAAGGTTAAAAATCGAAAATTCTTAAAATTACAAAAATTTCCCGGAATTTGGCCCAAAATATGTCCACAAGTGTCCCAAAGTGAGTGACACTTGCCCCTGAAATGAAGGTTAAAAATCGAAAATTCTTAAAATTAAAAATTTCCCGGAATTTGGCCCAAAATATGTCCACAAATGTCCCAAAGTTACACTTGCCTCTGAAACGAAGGTTAAAAAATCAACAATTTTCTAAATTTCACTTTTAAAAGAGTCATAAAACGCTGTTTACACCTCAAAATGGGTACAGAAAGCTATATATGATTGTTAAAAGAACTATAGGACTCTGTTTGCCCCTCAATAGGAGTACAAAAAGCAGTATTTGGCCGTTTGTGGAGATATAAAACGCTATTTGCCCCTAAAAATGGGTGCGAAACTGTATTTGGCCGTTAAAAGAGCCATAAAACGCTTTTTAAACTTCAAAATGGGTACAAAAGGCAGTATTTGGGCGTTACAAGAGCCATAAAACACTATTTGCCCCTCAAAATGGGTTCAAAATGAAGTACTTGATCGTTAAAGGAGCTATAAAACTGTATTTGCCCCTCATAGTTAGTACAAAAATCGGTATTTGACCGTTAAAAGACCGATAAAACTCAAATTGCACCTCAAAATGGGTACAAAAAGCAGTATTTGACCGTTAAAAGAGCCATAAATCGCTATTTACACTTCACAATGAGTACAAAAAGCAGTATTTGGTCGTTAAAATAGCCGTAAAACGCTTTTTGCACCTTAGGAAACGGAATCAGGCGAATATAATTAATATTAACCGAAAAACAGCGTTATTTAGCTGTGTCAGTCGAGGAGGTCCTCAATTGCCACTACACGTGTCTAACCCGGTTTAACCTAAATAGGAAACTGCAATTAGTGAAACATTGTATATATGAAATATATTCACAATTACGGTATAATTTACATTTGCGATTACCCGTTTCTAACGTTTCTAGCCCGGTTTACACTACATTAGATACTGCAATAAGCCGAACATTGTATATAGGAAAAAGAAGCGCGTGAATATCTTCAATATTAAGGGAGAAACAGCGTTATTTAGCTGTACCTCATTGTGTTGTTCGAGGGGGTTGTTCCAATTGCGATTATCCGTTTTTAACGTTTCTATCCATAGGAATCTCCAATTATTCGAACATTGTATAGAGGGAAAAGAATCGCGCGAGTGTCATCAATATTAACCGAGAAACAGCTTTATTTAGCTGCAACAGGAGCGAGCGAATTACCCGTTTCTATCCTTTCTGTAGTCCTGTTTACCCTACATAAATTTGGGCGAATTATTGAGGTTCCAAAATTTTTTTTGTATTCTTTATCTGTCTCTTATTATCTTTCTGGGGCAGCGTGTGACTCACTTTGTGACCGCACAAGTCGGGGAAAACTTTAGAGAAAACATTTTCGATTGTTAATTTAACTTAATACGGCAAGCGTCACCCAGTTTGGGCCGATGTGGACGGTGAATGGGATCAATCGTGGATCGGTATTTCAGAACTAAATTTTACCCTCGATTTTGCACCCACCGTTTGTTTACTAGAATAGTTAGGCGACCGTTTGTGTGCCTAAACACTGGAGAGTCTGTCCTGTAAACAGGAGGATTACTGTTTTTTTTCGGGTTTGTTAAATAGTCGAAAGTTATTTCGTTAAAAACGCGCTTGTCCGTGTTTTTGGGGGCAAGTAGCCGGCCGGGGGAGGCGTCCGTTCTAGTGTATAATAATTGGAGGCGGCGGCGGCGGCGGAGGCGGCTCGGGATGCTGTGTGCCGCGCTCAGGGCTGGTGCTCAATCGATGGCCGCCCCCGGGGCCGCATGCGCCTGCCCCCTTCCAACCTTTGGAAAACGGCCCTTTTACGGGCCACCGGGGCCGCCGGCCTCTCCTGCCGGGCTTTTAACCCGAATCTAGAGAATCACTGCCGACGGCTCGGGCCCGCCGCAAGGAATTAAGACCGATGGTTATCACACTTTCAAATATCGTACTGTATTAATAAAATATAAAAAAAATGCGCCACCATAAAACCATTTCACGATTCAAACCCAGTACACCGAAAATGGTACATGGTGTTTGTAAGAATAAGGCATTTTCAGTATTTAATGAGTTGGAAGTCTAGTGGTGTTTGAGGAAATTGAGTACGTTGCCTCATTCCGGAATGATTCTTTGCGTCAAAAGAGACGCGGAATCGTGTCGTATTTACGGATGCGCAAACATTTTTGAATATCTTGTTATCGCGTTCACAAACTGCAAAAATATCGATCTGCTTTCATCAAATATTGAAGGTAATAGCCCCGTTGTCACGGTAGCCCCCCTCTACAGTTTCGCGAACCGGTACTCACACATTTTGAATATGAAAAGTCCACCAAAAATACGAATTGAGAAGAAGCTAGCTGTTTAATTACATTCCTAAATGCGAAAAGTTTACCATTTAACAAAAAATAGTCTAAATATTAGGTTATGTATTACTAGGTTTCATTGAAATCTCTTCTGCCGGTGCTACTATTAGAGTTTTTAGCGAATTGACGACCTTATTCGGTTTGCTTTTCGGCCGTACGAACCGACAGCATATTGGCTTTTGTAAAATAAATGTCATCCGTGACTCTGGCACGCGTTGCGTAGGGAAATTAGTGTTCCCGATATAATTTTGTTCCGACGGCGAGATCAAACGTAGTCTCTACCATTTTCAATAGGTGGAGGGGGGGGGGGCTCTACCCGCAGTAAATCACTTAAAATTTCCAGTCTAGTTAATCAGATCCAATTATATCTATGTAAAAAATATTTAAACTAAAATATTAATTATTAAATTCATTTTTATTGTAATTTATCTTTCAAGACTAATGTATTCTGTGGACCAAGAAGATCTCTAGGCAGTGGCGTTTAAGCCGTTTTGGGGGGGGGAGGATATAATTTGAAAGAAATCTAAAACCCATCATCGGTCATATTCTGTCACCGCGGCGGGTCCTGTCTATTATTAGCGGTGAGAAATCGATGTGCACACTTAGTGTTATTGCTGTAATATAACCGGGACTACTGAATCACGACCGCTCCCAGTCACACGTTTTGCGAAAAGATTACAGCCTCGTGGGAATTACCAAAAGGCTTATCAGGCCTACTCTAATTCCCCTCTAATTCAGGCTAGATAAGGAGCTGGACACACAGTCTAAAAATCGTTACTACGACTTTCTGAAGGAAATTTCCTTGTCCCGTCTGTTTCCTGCCGCTACGCATCATCTTGAGCGAGCGCTTCAGCTTCGGCTGAAATCCGGCCCCGGTCCTCCAGTCTCAATACGCCCCAACTCACACACGTTCGGAGGTAACGCGGGGTGAACTGATATAACTTCCTGTAGTTATCGCAAATCAACTTCCGGCGGGAAGTAACGCGGTCGGCACCTGGATTTGAAAATTGATTTGAGCTTGTTTTACCGTCAGACGATCGAATCTGCCAAACAGCTTGAGTGATGGGGTAGTTTTGATCGGAGGAATTTATATATCGGGAAGCCGCTAATTCGTGAACGAACGGGACTTTCAAATCGACGCGCGGAGTTAACAATTTGACGAAGTATAATAGATCCCCACAACTCAATTCCCAGTCAGGTTTTAAAATACGGTCGTAGATTAAATATTTGTTGGTAATAGTTGCGATCTGTTGTCGAAGAGTCTCATTTGTAACGTTGTTTCTGTATTTGAATTCAATGTGAATCTTCTGTCCGAATGTAGCCCGAGGGCCTTTCTTAAAATTTGTTTTTCACCTCTTCCGCATTTGGCGAATAGGAAAACAAAACGTTTGTCCGGCTCTGGCGGACAGTCCTGTCCGTACGGCCGTGTGTGGTTTTGCCCCGTCGGCCGGGGGGGGTTTATGCATTGATACTTTATATAGGGGCGCCAATACTAAATGGAGGGGGGCGGGAAGGGGGGGGGCGTGTGGCCGGGAGCCGATAAGCGGGTGCCCAAGTATTTTCATAGGGGGCAGTGTTTTAGCCGGCCTCCTCTCCGCCTCCCCGCTGAATAAACCTAATTACCGAGCGAGGCGGTCACCGGTTTTCACAAAAATACGGCCCGCCCAATCACTCAGCACCGGCTTTCTATATAATGTAATGTCGGAAATAAAGCGTTTTCTCGTTTAATTCGCGCCCCCCCCCTCCCCGTTCTGTGTCCTAGATCGGCGAATGGGGGGTTAGCGGGAGGCCCGCCTTTCTGACCTTTACCTTCGTACAGCCCCTCTTGTTTTCTCAGCACCATCTCTTCGGTTCGTCCGAGGGATTATCGATAATTATTTTTCCCTCGACACCTCTAAATATCCTGAATTTTCTTCGGATAGACAAATAATATGGACCGAATTGGTGCCCTATTTTTGTACTTTTCCTTAACCCTCAGTTCGAATTTATACAGGGGTTTCGAGAGAAAATAGAGTGTCCGTTTATTACATTCTCGTCACTTTCTTCAGTTCCATTGTTGGGCCGTTATGATTATTAAATTGTGAGCCGCCTTGCCGGAATTTCGCCCTTGTTATTCCCGTTTTTAGCGCCGTATTTGTTGGCATTGTTTCATTTCCAGTGGTCCACCTCTGACCCCCGCCCGACTCCATTATTCTTCGGGGGGGGGGGCACCTCGCGTCTAACCGTAGAAAGGGGGCCAGACATATTTCACGAATTAATAATTCGGCCCTAGATCTTAGTCAAAACTCATTCTTGTATGGGTTCAAAACCGGTAAAAACTGGAGACTCATATTTGTTATCAAAAAATCCGCATTGCTATATTTACAATGGAATTGTACAGTAGGATGTACTATAGAATTTGTACAAGTTGATACAAGTTTTAAAACGATGCTAAATTACAATAGAAATACCGCGCATACCCCCACAGTTGCCAGTATATGAACAGCAAAGGAAAAAGAAGAAACTTGTAAAAACAATGAGAATAGCTCGGTAAATTATATTTGGCAGACCGACTAGTTCCATTATGCCCCGGCGTAAAGGGAGCACTGATTATTGCGAGAAGCGGTAACCGGGTCGATATGGGATTAGATTCATCGACGCGACCGAAAACTCAGACTGCGGCCTAAATATTGGACGTTATTCCCCCGTTAGGTCCCGAATTCTCGGAAGACAATTCCGGATTTTTTTTTCGTCTTTTCCGAGAAGCCTTTCGCAGCGCGAACACGAAGTGTGTGTCGGCCTTGTCGGTAAGGGGAAGGCATTAAGCTCAATTGCTTAATGCTCGGTTTGATCAACAGGCCCAGTCGTAATACTCTCACAGAACGCTTTATTGAGTATCCATACCGTTCGGTTTGTTTTTCATATTTTAAATAATAATTTAAATAATCGAGCGTATCGCTTTCACTACGCTTTTGTAACGGTCCGGAAATGCGGAACGACGGTCAAACATCAATACTGATTTTTCCCTCTGGCAAGTTTCATTTCTTTCGTTTCTCTTCGGATCTGTAGTATTGAAAAATATTTAATATTTAAAGTTGTTAAAGTCTATTCGGAACTTTCCTCTTGCAGTTTCCACCTAAGCTGACTTTGAGGAGAATCTCCCTTTCTCCGGGTCCCGTTTCCGCCATTTTGAGACTGAAAATGCGATCGCGATTTGCGCACTGCCCTTTTGAATTGGCGGGAAGGTTTCGCCTGCCTAGAGGTGACCGATATGTGCCCTTCAGAAAATGTAAGAGGAGCGATGCGCGTACCCGCAGCGCGTAATGAGACTAATGAAGCACACCGCCGTCCTTCTTTTGAAAGCCCGACCACGTCCCTCTTTGCGCTTCACCTATGATACTTATTTTTAATAGAAACTTTATATTTATTTCCCCGCCCTATCGTGAGACCGGTGGGGAAAAGGGGGAATCTTTGCCCGGAATCGGGGTAATTCGCGGAGAGTAAACGATGACAAGGATTAGTTCGGACCATCATTTTAAAGAGCCGCTGACGGCCATTTTGAAAGCATTCACTGTTGCCAACCACACAGGTGAATGAACTAAAAAAATGCACGCTTTTACCGTTACGTATATTTACATTATATTCTTTCTTTGGGTTTGACAGTCGGTTTAGAATCGTTTCTCTTGAAATCTACTTATCGCATTTACTTTTTACAATACTTCTTCGGTTACAATTAGCTGGATATTCACGTTTAGGGCGGTTCGTTATCGGTTATGTAACGATAGGGCGTAACGATGTAACGTTAGATTATGTATGTAACCTATGCTAGTGTTGTAGTTTTGAAAAATCGGAAAATAAATTTTCCCCCGTTGTTTACATAAATTGATGAAATTTCGTGCAAATGAGACTGCGCACGCGAAACCGTGGGCACTTCATCACACTTGCCCGATTATGAATCGCGTAATCTTTTGCTTCCATTGATAACTAAGAATGTTCGTTATCAGTAAATTAGACTTCGGAGATAACGGCCAATTGACCTTCTCATTGGTTGAGTCATTGTTTGTGGCGTAGTTTTGCAACACTGGAGACCAGTATCTCGTAGCAGCGCGTCGAAAAGCGGCTTCTGCCGACGGTTGGCATCAATATTGCAAATATTTTTATATACATATCTATATTTTCACGTGGACGGAGTGTAGGAATTGTGAATTCTCCATTAATTATTTCATAAGAACTACTTCATCCAGTTATGTAGAAGTGTTCGTAAGAATGCCGGGGACTGGTTTCTTCGCCACAGGCAGGATCCCGATTCGACTTAAAGATTTACCATTTAATACGATTCCCTTCTTTACTTTATGTACTTATGCGACAGAAAGCTTACTTTATAATGACTTTGCAGAAACAGAAACCTCGGGACGTTATGTACAGAACGAAGGACTTTCGATTTAAAATTGGAATTCTTGGCCGGCCCGTGTCGGTGACTGAAGACGTCTAATCGTCTAATCCGGGACAGGGGAAAAAAATAACCGCGGGTCACGAATCGCACCTATAAATATTTGCGCGTACTATAATTATGCGTGTACTATAATTATGCGCGGGTTATAATTATGCGTGTACTATAATTATGCGCGGGCTATAATTACGGCGGCCGAGCCTGTATAGGCGAGGGGGTTCCCGGGTAGGTTTCGCGACAACCGATAAAAACAGAGGAGAAAACGGAGAATTTATTTTAAGATAATCTATCGGGTTTGTTACTATAGCGGGGTTTTTGTCTGGTTTGATTAACTCGTCTGAGCTTTGTTAATCATTATTATTATTTTTATTTAATAATTCAATAAAATCATCAATATAAAAGTTTCAGTCCTGTTGTCTGTGGGGCGCGCTCATTTTTTTTATATATTCCTTTCCGCCGGCAATTATCGTTTGATATCGGACTATCAGGATTGAAAGGGCCGTTAATACGGTATAGGGATGGGGTGGGATGGGGGCGGTGGGGTTTTAATTTTGGCGGAGTAAATATTTTGCGCGGCGCAGCGGTGCGGTGGGGTGGGGTGTGGTGTGGTGGTGGTGGGGGCGGGGTTATGCCGGGGTCCGGGGGCAGGATAGCGCGGAGGCGGCAGTGCGGCCCGGCGAGCCATGGCGGCGAGCGGCGGCGGCAGCAGCGGCCCCGGCCCTCCACCTCCACCACCACCGCAGGCGGCGAACCACCCCCGCGGCGGCCCGATCACCGCCAACACCACCACCACCACCACCACCAACACCACCACCGACACGACAACCGCCAACACCAACAGCGCCACCACCGCCACCGCCCTCATCAAGCAGCACAAGTCCCAGCGGCGCAAGATATCCCTGCCCTGGTTCAGGCAGACCTCGGGCGCCCCCCTCGCCCGCCAACACACCATAGACACGCCGACCTCCTTCCACAAGACCAGGCTCAACAGACAGCCCAGCACCCAGGTACCCCGCCCCGCACCACCGCCCGCACCTCACCAACAATCAAGGTAAAACCGATTTTTTACACCGGATCCGCCCCCCCCCACCGTCTTATTACGCTCTCTTACATCCCCTATTTTATTATCCCGTCCCGAGGAATTTCATCGCCCGCCGATCGAACCGAATTACTGCCCCGTTACCGTTCTCGCGTCCCGATCTCGCTCTCTCCTACACGATTCCCCTCGCTTATCTCGGGACTATGAACGGCTCCACGGACGGCATTCCTGCGGTCAATTATTACCGTCAATATTATTTGGAAAATAAACGCGTTTGTTTTGCCTAGCGCGAAACACGACATCTTATTTGATTGTATCCGCTGGAAGGGTTTTAACACGCGTAAGATATAGCGCAACGCCTGACACGTTGGCCCTGCGTACGGAAGGCCTCGGTTCTGTAAAGTGAATTTGCCCCGTTCGGACGTTTCGGAGAGTCTCGTGCAATTCTCACCTGGCGGCCACTCCGATCGGAGAAGTACGCGGTACCTAATCGTTTGTCGGAACACTTGCGAGCGTTATTTCGACCACTCGACGGCTTTATAATCTAACAGTTGCGTAATTACAAGTTTGTGCTTCGATTCGTCTCTTTTCAATGATACGTGTTCTTCTTGGAACCGGGTCCTTTTATAATTTCCTATCCCCGAGTAAATATCTTGGCTGTTGTTGCTCCGTTGTTGCGCTTGATTGTACGTCCGAAATTCTATTGTCGCCAGCGTTTTAAGTGCGAATTTTTGCGGAACGAGTGTTCGGCTCGGATCGATTTCTCTGGAATTTCATCTCGCGGGGAATCGTCCCCCGGCGCTCTTTTAGCCGTGTCCCAATTATGCCCGCTGTCCGTTGGCGTTTCGCAATGTTTGAACATTCCCGCGCACGGCGATTCGTCCGGGGACGACTCAAATTCTGTATTTTCTTCGACGGTGGCGGACAACGAGCTCTACGAGTCAAGAATTGCGACAACACCGAACTAGTCCTAGTGAGGTCGATTCGTTTGGCAGGATTTTGGCAATAAAATTTTACGAATTATGATTTTGTATATTGTGCCGATTGAACGTCCTGGGGTTGGATGCCCGGTAGGCCGGAAATGTAAAAACGTACTGTCGACCGACCACCGGGAATTAGGCCGTCGAACGGTTCGCCGGCTCCGTCCGAAAAATACCGGATTTTCACCCATTCGTTCGGCCCGAATTAATGTAGGTTAAAGATAGGGTGCATCGATCGGAACGGGACGCATCCGAAATGGGCAGGGATTAAGGGCCCGAACGAGGGAAGGGGGGCCGAGAGCGGGCTACGTCTCGCGCCTCCTCTTATTCTGCCGATAACGCGCCCTAATCTCAAGCGAGCATTTCCGATACCGGTTTATCAACAACACTTCTCAACTCCCCTGTATTACCAAGAGTTGAAAAACAACATAATTTTCATTCATGACTACTGTCCGTTCCCGTTTATAGTCGATTTGCTCCCTTGAACGCGGCCGACAATGATTTTAAAGCCCGAAATAGTGTAATAAGAAGTTCGCATTACGTATTTTCCGCGATATATGAAATTGTAGATTTTTTCTTAAGACAATCCATTTTTTCATTAAAGCGTTGTGTATACCAATATATAATAGACATTTTGGTTCATTCGCCTGTCCGGGTCTCAATACTGACTGGCGGCTTTAAAATTAAGGTTTAATTTATTTCCTCTTCGTCGTGGGCTCAATATTAATCTTGGTCTCTGAACGCGAATCTTCTCTATTGACACTTTTTCTGGATTCAGAGGAAAGAGTTGTCCACTGATTGTGGGAGGAACCCTGCCGGTTTAATCCACTTGTCCGGAGGATGACTGTGCAAATATCCTTCCCGAGAACATCCCGAGCAAGATGATGAAACGAAGATGTCTCAACAACAATCCTACCCCCGCCGGTCCAGTAATTGCTGTTGTAGCTGAATGATTTTTGGCGGCAAGCTGTTCTGAAGATTATTCCCGACAGCTTCATGTTTTTCTTGCAACATCCGTATTTGTTGAACTCAATTCGGTTCCTTCGAGATGAAAGGGAACTTGTAGGGAACCCTCAGTAGGTTATCGCTGGATCTGGTTTTCCCCCCTTTGAAGTGCGGACATACGTGTGGTGTGTTGTGTGCCGCAGTGACGCCATTGGTGACGTCACGGGGCTTCCGGGGGGGGGATTGTGACGTCACGGCGCGAAAAACTACAAGAGACGTAGAAAAGGGGCTCCTCTCTTGTCGTTGAGATAGGTCTCTCTTTTCCTTTTTCCTCTTTCTGAATCGATTTCCTTGACCCGTTTCCGACTTTTATTTTATTTTTATTCTTTCGAATTCGCGTCCGTAGAGCTCGGTGTAGAAATTTGCTCGCGGTCGAATCTTCTACGGTCGGGCATAACAGGACAAATTTTTTTTATATGTGTTTCTTCCCGATTAATTTATTCTTTACTTACTCGTGGATTGATAGGTTGAGGGTGCTCAAGTTATTGAGAGTTGCTAGCCTTATTTCGCTTATTTTAATTGAGGCTCTCGACTTTACATAATAATTTGTCTTAATCAGAATTTGATTTGTTGCGAACCTATGAGAACCAGTCAGAATCTAAAGGCGATCTACTTTTTCAAAAATTGAAGTGTAAGAGAATCTTGGTTTAAAAAAGTTAATAAAATATATTTGGCTTTCATAAAGATCCCAGTATAAAATGGTTACAGGAGATTCCGTGTATTATCAGCAAATATAATTTGTATAATTGTATTGAGAGCAAAACTTTCACACAATCCACCCAGAAGAGCGAATGAGCGAAAAAAAAATAGAAAAATTCTTCTTTCACTATTAAAATCCTCCCAAATCCCATCGTGAAATGAGCGGAACGAGTTAATCGACTGAGGTAATCGGAATTTAATGTTGGAGGGCCGGTCGAAGGGCAGGACAAAACAAAAGTTTGCCGTCCACTCAATTCTGTGTCCGCTTACAAATTATTCAGTCGCGATAAGCCGTGCAAATGTTGACTGCTTCAAACAAGCGATAAGGGGTAGTAAAATAGGTTCTGAGGAATTAGTTGTCACCGGAGATCGAACTCTCTATAAATTTCCGCTAGCAAATATGTAAAATTAAGCTGTTCGCAATAATTATTTTTCAATATAATAACTATTATTACCTCAATTCATACGATTGTATATTATTGCCCCCCGTCGCGCAATTAATTTTCTTCATAATTGTCCTCGGGAAAAGGTTAATTCGTAGGAAAGGGGCCCTGTTGAGCTCGCTAAACAGCCGTTCTTTGGGTAATACCGGCCCTTAAAAGGGATAACTCTGTCTCTCTCTCTCTCTTTCTCTCTCTCCCGGGGACCGTTTCACCTTAATAGTTGTAACCGGTTGTTGAACGCTTTTCGCCCCAATTAAACGCGCTCTCTAAACTATGGCTAAACACAGGAGGCACTTTGTTAGAGACTGGGCGGTCTTCGTCTTTTGCTGTCCTGAAATACGCCCAAAGTTCGGCCCGCTAACTAATTGGGCTAAATAGTTTGCCTTCCGAATCGGCCGGTTAAAACGCGGTCCGACTAATTGCCGATTCGCTGTTAATAGAACGGATGCGGGGTGCTCTTACAATTTTGGCCCTGTCTATAAATTCATTCAATATGTCCTGTGCCGAAAACGTCTCCATTATGTGCTATACCGAGAAATTTTCATTTCAATATGCCACATTTTGGACGATATATGGCAACCTTAAATCAAACGGTAAATCTTATAGACATTTTGCATTATATACATTTTGTCTTGGTGACATCGCAGAATTCCAAACCTCTATTGTAGCACTATCAAAGCTGTACATTTGAAAATTTCACTAAACGTCACAAACAATAAACTTTTAACATTGTTTCAATAGTCTGAAAATACTGGTGCTAAACGAAACATACGACAGGAATTGAATTTTGTCTGATTTTTGGAGCCACCGCTGTATATATTCAAAATCTATATTATCACATTTCTTTATTACGCCATGCTCAGTAGTACGGTACAAATTATATATACCGAATACATTGTCTTGTCATATAATAGAAATCGTCAGAGTGCAAGAGGTCTCGGGCGTTGAAAGCTATGATGATATTACACAAATTATTGTAAGAAAAATAACATTTATGATTTGTTCTGATCCTTTTCAGTAGAGAAATTTCATGGCTCCCCCACTTTTTCTGGATCCAGCTAATATTGGAAGACCTAAATCCGCGTTTAAATATTTATTTACTTTCCGCAATTTTCAGAGGGTCGCTTGTTCTGCGGATTCCTTTTTCCCTTTTGGCACGGGCACTGTGGACGCGACGCCCAGTTCATTTTAATACGAAGATTTTATTCGTCCTTACTAGATTCGAGCATTAATTCTGGATCTTGGCCCCGGGAACAGAGAGCTCTTTTAATTCTGGTCTCCGCGAGTCAACCAATTTCGTTTCTTCGGTTTTTTTTTTATTTTTTATTTCTTATTTCCTTTCGCTCAAAAACTGCGCCACTCTGAAAAAACTCTGCCAGTCGGGGTTTTTTTGAGAAAAACCCCAAGGGATCGTCGGACTGTGGGGGTTGGAACTAACTCTGTGAACTGTGTAAGTGTGCGATCGCGTCAAACACTATCGCACCCAGAGCTTGATTTAGGAGCCGATGAAAAACGCCGAGTACTGTTCCTTCCGCGAAAATTTACAACTTGGATCGCACTTTTGAGATGAAATCTGTCGGTACAACAATTACTTTCGGCGTTTAAATTATCCCCGACGGTTAAGCGGTCTGTAGACAGCCTGTTTTAATTAATGTTGAACGTCGCTTTGAAAGGGACAAACTTATAATAATCTAGTCTACGAATTATAAATAATAATTATAAAAATCTCTTGTCTAAGAAACATATAAGGACGGAACAATTTAAATTGAAGTTAAGTTGTATTGCCATTCCAACCGTTGCATGTTGATTGTTGTTGGTCTATACAAGTCCAGAAATGACCCTCGTTGTTAGTACATTTTTTTGTGACTTGGCTCATAATCCTGTCGGAAAAACTCTTTTTTTTAAAGAAAACGTCATAATTCGTCCTGTAAATAATTGGGCTGTTCCGGTCTTTAATTTCCCTCGTAGTAAAATATACGTCAGTATTATTTATTCCTGGTATCGGGGCCCCTTATTATTTTGAACAATTCCGCTTTGCATTTTTCCTGGCAATAGACCGACGACAATGCGGTTTTATCGGCAGCTAGAGACCAGTCTATTTGCCCGCAACACGCTCCCATGTCCTGATGTAATTATTTAGAAGAACTGTTAATAAGGTTCGCTAATGTGTCAATACCCAGATGCATAAATGCGGTGTAGTGTACGGAGTGAAATGTTTGCTACAGTTGCCCAAGACAGAAGAGAAAACGGTAGAAAATAGAAATTCCGGGATTGGTAACAATAATAAAGTTATTGCCAGAATTTTGTTGGGAGATCGGCGGGCACGTTCCCCGGTCGCCGACGATCGATTTTTCCCTCTTTTATTTTATTTTTTCCCCCGTATTTTTCTCGGCGCGACCCGCTCTTTATTTCTGAACGCAGAAAGTTTGAATTCGCTCCAACTCGAGAGGATGAAAATGTAATGGGAAATGTGTATATTTAGTGTCGCTGAAGGGAGAGCATTTATCAACCCCGGGGGGTGTTGTCCCGTTTTGACGATTTTTCTAAGGGAAATTCGCCGGGGATTTTGAGCTTAGTTTTCGGGGAAGGGGAATTTACAAAAAAGGCTGTATTTTGTTTTCATTCATCGATGTTCAGTAGCATTTACGGTCACGTCCGATGATGTCTGTATTTTATCGTACCAAATGAGCTAACGAAGGCCCAATATTATACTCAATAATAGGTATAAGTCTATATTCGATAGCTGTAGCCACAGATATCGAAAGTTGAATTCGATTTAGAGAATTTTAACCGCCCCGACAATAAGGGCATCTGTATGCTGACGATGAATATGTTGAAGAGGTTTAACTTTCTGAAACTTGACCTTTGACGTATGTTTTGAACCGTCGAGACCGTTGTGAAGCTTCGATCCCCTGTGCCGGCTTACCGATGGATTGCTAACTGTCTCCGATATTGTTCTAAAAATATCTGTTACCTATTCCCAAAGCCAATTTAGAAACGAACGAAGTAATTGGAAAGCGAAGTCCACGGCTGTCTTTTCCATTACAGAATTATTTCGCGGCCAATTTCGAACTGAAATGAAAGAGCTCCATTGAGCGCATTTCTCGATTCCCGTGCCAGATCTCATAATAATTCACCCCGACGGGGGCTTGCATCAACCCCGGCTTCTCCATTTCGCGGATATATGTCCGCCGCACTTCCGCCACCGTCTCTCCTCAATGTCGCGATTCTAAAAACAAAATTTGGCAAACGACTATAGAACAATTAATTATTTCGAGCCAATTTTTTTCAGTACAGCGCGCTGTCGCCTCATTAATTATAACATTTTCTCAATTAAACGTGCATCTGATGAATATTTATCAATATTTGTGTATGCCGTTGTTTAATTCGTCGGTACGTTTCGCAATCTAGATGCGATGCTTTGAGCGATTCGGACGTTGGATTTTTTTTAAATGTAAAGAATTTCTACGAGAAGATGTATGGAAATGGGCAGAGTTCAGATTGGTGTTGTTTGCCGGTTCCTTGTTGAAGGTTGTACAGGACTATTTTTAGTCGGGTCGACTGGTAGCGACGTCACCGCCGACTCCTTCCCTCCCCCGCCCCATCAACTACGAGCTCCGCACAATGCCACTCATATACACACACACACGGAGAATTTTATTAAATATTTACGCCCCATTTTAACCATATGTACACAATTACGATTGGAAACGGGTCCGTGTTTAAAGTAGCCCGTTGGGGGGGGGCGGCACGTTTACACTGGTAAGGGGATTGTCAGTCTAAGATTGACGCACTGATTCACACATAGCGCACGGAGAGAGAAAAAGAAACTTTCTTCTCAGTCTCTTAAAGTTTCGAAAAACCCCCCCGTTATAATATTTTAATTCGGCGCTCGCGAATTTCTCGATAACTTAATTTTTTTTGTTTCTACGGGCTATAGTATTATTATTTATTTATAGGCCCCCGCGGCTCCAAGGTAATGCCCTCGAGATGGCGATCTGACGTCATACAATCCGGAATATCTCCTGGGAAATTTGAGCGCACCGAGCGTTTTCCAGGAGTGGAAAACTCCACCCCTCGTTCGCCGGTCGGGAGGGAAATGCGGCATTTATATTACAGCCTAGAAGCCCTCGTTTATTTGGTTCAGCCTGGAGAAAACCGGTCTCGACTTTTCGCCATCGTCAGTAGCATTGAACATTCAGCCGTGGGTATAGACTTGCGCGATTAAAAAGAAAAAAGTTGAGCTGAAGTTAATTCGGCATTCATTCTCAGTTGTCTCGAAGACGATAAATAATTCCCCTTCCGGCCCGGTTCTTCCCTTTCCCTCCGCGTTCCTCCTAATCTAGTGCTCTTCGCCCTCATCCTCGTCTCCTTTTCCTTTGTTCGGTCGGAGGAAACACTTTATTATCGGACAAAAGAAAACGGGTTTCGCCCAAAGGAAATTGAATAAACGAATACACCTGTGGAATATAAGACATTTTCTCGACATATTCATGCGGCTCTTTAAGAATCCCGTATCCCGTAGGTTTCTTCTCCGTAAAAAATATTCTTATCTATTATTACTAAAAATCTGAATTTTCCTTAACAGATTTGTTGTCCTTAAGTTTCCAAGAAACTGAGTTTGATATAAGCAATTTTAATTTATTTTTATACCTTTATAATATACCCATAATTTGGATTAAACATTAAATTCGGTCACTCGCCACAATTAATTCGTTACAATTCTTTATGTGGATTTTGTATTAAGGATTTCCGGTCGGGCCATTTCTTGTGTGGTGTTTCTAAGTTTTATCGTCGTTATCTCTGCGGACATGGTGTTCACATTCCTCGTCCGAGTTATTCTGCCTTTAGTCATAATTTCGACAGAGCGTGTCGAGTGTTTGAGTCGCTTTCTTCGATTTAATCATCGGCGAGAGTTTTAATCCTCCCAACCCCGGGGTCGTATTTACCCCCTTCGCGCCGAGTGCTTTTTTGAATTGACAGGCTGTCGATTTTGATATTGATGTTGGCGTCGTCTGAACCTCGGGTCGTCACATTTAGTCGGTGTCTCGCTTCCCGTCGGGGGAATGAAAATTTGCTCAAAGATTGTTTTTTTTCTATATACCTTTTCTCTCGTTTCAAGAATAACAGAAAAAAATTATATTTTTGTCTAGCAAAACTAGATTTCTGCGTTATTTTCTCTCGCCCTCTCGCAGATTTGGCGTTTCGCCGCTTCAGTCGCGTTACTGTTACAATGGTATGTCAGAGTAGTATTGCCGATGCTACTGTCTACGGTCACTTATGCTACGGACCGAACAACTTATGGTCTAACCGACCATCGGGGAAACCGGAAATAAAAAATTCGTCATTGAAATTTCATCTAAACTCAAATACGGACGAACAAAAGCCAGGGGCTCAGTAAACAACGGTTAACTCCCGATAACGAAATAAGTCATCATGAACATAATCTGTAAAGGCCATACAACGAAAACCTAGCTATTTCTAGGAAAGTGTTTTATCCCCCTCGTTGTGCGTTAAAAATGTGAATAAGCCTAGGCATGAGTTCAAAGGAGAAATTGGACAGGACAGCAAAAGAGAATCCGCCTACCCGTATCGTAACATTTTAAATAGATTTATTGCGCGAAGTATCGTAAACGTGTAATTTATTTTCAAGGAATCGCGAAGAGGTCAGTAACAAATTTGGCGGTAGTGTCTGTTCCTTGGGAGTGTGGCTCCCGAAGGGGCGAGGGCGCCGTCTATACTAGACCGCCGTCTCTCAAAACTGGGCAAGTTCTAAAGCCCGCTAGGCCGTTAACTGAATTATGATTGTTCGGCCGAGATGTTAGTCGGGCCGAAGAGGCTGATGAATTGCGGCGGGGGCGAATTTCAAAAATAGCCGCACGCCGGCGCCCGTTTGCTCCAGTTTTGGATACTCGTTGCCGGCGGTGCCAAATTTTATTCCTGCCCGAAAGGAACGATTTGTCGGCCTATTCCCGGACCCTTTAAGATATAATTATCCCGATTCGGCGTACGCGTTTTGAGCTTTGTCGTATTCCCGGAAAAATTCTTGATAAAAGTTGAGAGCGCCTATATATCTCTCTCTGTCCCTACTGAGTTTCAGCTGTGTTTTCCGTGTACTCGCCTTAAATATATCTATGTCGCGTAGATATGTAACCGAGTTTTAACTGCTAATTCTTAAACCTAATTTTAAAAATGTTGGAATGATTCCGGACAAATATTAATATTGAAAGCTAATAACGAGAGTTAGCGACTAGAATCCGACCGTAAATATAAATTTTTTTTACTATTACGGACATTGCCCACGATTAATAACCGCACTTATACATTTTGACTATGAAACGTTAATTGCCTAATATGATTAGACATTAATCATATTTACGATAATGGTTCCTGCTCACGGTTTGCATTAACGATAGCTAAGAAACCTTTTTTGTTTCTGAAATGTTTTTATTACGTAATTTCCAATTGGTAAATATTGTACCCATAAGCTGTTATTGCGGCTCCCCGTGTACCCTCTCGGGTTTTATGACAGAATAAGTGGAAATATGGTAGGACTGGGAGTGTCGTTGTGGACTAACTGCTATTGGAGTCGGTCGGGACTGTTGGTGGAGTGGACGGGGCCTCTCTATAGCGTGGCGCTTATCAATTCAGAATCGACGGGCATTAATTTTACGGCCATTTTTTTTTTCGTTTCCCCTCCCCGTTACCCTCTCGCCATCAGCTCGGGGCCCATTTTGTTTTAAGTGTCCCCGGGCCCCGTTTCGAATTGGGTTCGTGCGTCTAGCCCGGACACGCCATCCGATAGTTTTCCGCCCGCCCTCGGAAAAAACCCGGTTTTCCATTTCCGGTCGTTCCGACGGTTTCTTAGAATATCTTTCGGCTATTCCGGAAACGTCGTTAGTGGGCGGCCGATGATTTCGAGAGCCTCGGAACGAATTCGGTCCTCTTAACCGGGGGGGATGACAAGGAGCATACAGGAACTAGAATAGCCATAGGCAATCGAATCATACCTAATTGTCGGAGTGGCATAGTATTCAGGTACCTCTACTGACAGTTAAGGGATTATTCTGGGTCTAGAGCACAAAACCGCAATGAAAATACATCGAATACTCAATTTTTAAATTTAACAAACACGGCAAATATCCCTAGGTATTTAATACCTCATATTCTTTATGGGGCCGAGCAGCTGTTGGACAGACGGGTAATACAGTTAAATATTTACATACGTAGGCTGTCAGAACTGTTAGTGTCGCCAATCGACTAAGTAAAGAGAAGTGACAGCGTGACGACAGGTCGCTTCATTGACCGGATTACCGACGAAATGCTACTGAGGATGGCCGTGAACCAAAAACGACTCAGGTCGCGATCAAATATGCGAATTTTTCCGCCGGATAACAATTACGCCGCAACTTTATTTTTACTGCACAAAATAGAAAGGTTTCTAAAATATATTCCGTAATAAAATTTTAAATACTAATGTACTTATTGCTCGTAATACGATTACGGGGTTTTCAACGTTTCGCATTTTTAATTTTTTTTTTATTAATCCGCTTAGTAAATCAATTACTGGGGTTAATTCCCGTCCTCCATATTTGAATACTAATCACCGATTAAAGGCGGGTCGTTTTCTGACGAGCCCTGACCCCTCTTCCGTTCTGTCGCGACTTCAAAAATAACTTCCAAACTTCAAGAAAAAAAATGAAAGGTGATAGCGCCCTGTTTCTGGGGCTTGAGGAAAATGTCAATGAACAAATGGCGGCCGGCTATAATTATTATTTTAATTAATGCGCATAATAATGTCGGTACGCGGCGGGGCCGAATTACCATTTCTGAGAGTGCGCGAGTCCCGCCCGGCGGCGGAGAAAGCTGACTTTCCGCGAGTACATAAATTACATTATCTCTGGACAGTAGCCCATGTCCACCTAACCTTTGAACAATATCCAGTTCGAGTCGTGTTACGACCTCTTATCGCCTTGCAAACAGATATATCTAATTAACGTCTTAAGGGTTCGAACCGGTAGATAGTACGTGTAAATCATGTTATTCCCCATGTTTGTCTTTTTGCAGCCGGTGTTAGAATTATTTATTAACGAACGGAAGGTATAAAAAACTTCATGAACCGATTGTCTGTCTTCATCTTTTTTTTTGCAATTCCAGTTCGAATTTCGACCCCCCCATATTTCTGGAACCACTGATATGTATTTGGTACAAAAGAAATATTACCGTCGACTATTCGATACGAAGAGGGAACATGAGCCGGGAGTGGAAAGCAGGAAAAATTAGCCTTTATTGCCCTGTCCTGACGATAGGCAATTCGCGTTTCCCTCTTTTATGAGCGTCCGTCTTAAAAACCCGCCGTTAGTACAATTGGTACGTTTCGAGTACTGTCAGTTCGGAGTATTGTGTTTTCCCCCTGTAGACCCTATTTGATTTTCCTTTTTTCGGAGGAAAACAGCACCGAAGATCAGTCGGTTCGAGGCGTCAATGGGTTCGGGGAAATTTTTAATTTTTCCGCGGAATTAATAAGGTATATCTACTGACGTTATCTTCTGTTAACGAAACAGCAGCCCACTGCTTCTGATTAATTTTCAAATATAACTATAAATCTTTATTTGTTTTAGTTAATAAATATTAATCAACTAGTTTTAGCGCCTTATAATTTTTTTTCGAGTACTTATTGTGACGTGCGGAACACAGTTTGCTTTATACGAGCGTCCGACGCAATAGAGGCCGGCCTGTAAAAATCATGCCCGCTGCTTGTTGGTCCCGGTCCAGCGAAGTTTCGAAAATCCGGTGACCGGAATTACCCTGGCGGAAATAATAGTCGGGAGGGGGGGGGGGGGGTTGGAATAAAGTGGAAAACTACCCCCCTACCCCCCTTTGGGCTGTTGTCGGAGACCGACTCCGTGGGCCAATCGATATCTCTGCAGGGTGCCCCCGCGGGGGTTTGGGGACGGGGGTGGGAGGCAGGTCGGAAGGACAAATTACCGAAATAACTAATGTCGATTAATTTCATTTTCCGAACTCGCGATAAGTTTTCATTGCTGTGTTATTTAAAGGCGGCGTCGTACTCCCGTTTTTTTTCTTCTTTTATTTTTATCGGCCAATCTGCCGCCCCCCTTCCCCCTTCCCCGCTAAGTAATCAGCGGTGGTTGGGGGAGGACATTCTCGTGGAAGTAAACCCCCTCTTTCTCTCTCTCTCTCTCTCCCACCATTACCCTGATGGCTTATTCTAATTCACTCTAACCTCCCTCTCGACCGCTTTACCCCCTCTTTAGTGACCCGACTTAACGTTTAAGGTATTTGTAGAGGGTTGGGAAGAGTAGGGGGTCGGTATCATCATCCCTGCCATTTACCACTCCACTATTCGGTCCAAAACTGAAATCTTCTTTATGTTTTTAATTAAGCTAATTGTTCTAAGAGAGTTTCGTCTAAGGGAAACTAATTTTTACTCGGTATTTTTCGTGACATCGACGGAAACGAGAGATGATCCATCGGCGACCGGAATATAAGGATGACTAAGCTATAATGGCATAAGGTTACTGCCGATGACGGAACTACCGAGTCTGAAAATGTCGGGGGCTTTACACTATGTATTGATAGTCGATTCGCGCCTATTATCTCGAATGTTTCTCCGACGGCGAAACTACAGTGTGGAAAGTTTCTTACGACAGTATAACTTTCCTGAAGACAATTCGTGAGGTCATCAGCTTCGATTAGAAACGTTAACGCGTAGATATCGCACAATTTTCGGGTGATCAGTGTACCACAAAAACGTATGAATCAGTAATATTTGAGCCGATGTTGCTTATAAAAACGTCCGTAAAGACGTTTTACGTCTCCATATTTCTATATAAAGTACAAATTCCCGGGGTATGTTTTTGTAATTTCCTTTCCTAGAATTTATCGATTTATTATGTTAAGCTTAAGATTGAAATATTTGCGCGAGTAAGTACCATTCGATTGTATTTAAGTGTGCTAGTATTGGTAAAGTTAACTTGTACAGTTTGTCGGCGCTATTATTAGTTGCCGAAGTTAGATGGGTCCGTACTTAGGGACATTAACCGCATTAAACAGGGCCCGGTGTCGGCCCCGGCAGGAGTTGGAATCAATGCGTTTTCGAGACGGAGTGGGTTATTTCCTCGGGAAATTGGTAGAAACGTTGCCGCTTCAATTACAAACGGCGTCGTCCCATTGTGACCGATGGGTCGATGGGCATCCCCCCAAACCTCCCCGGTGTGCCCGTTCGAACGGAGTCCCTAGAACTGCATTCGGCCCGGTTCTTCTCCCCCCCTCCCCCTTACTCGTGTCGGATATGAGATAACAGTTTTCATTCAGAAATTATCCGCCCCCCATGAAATTGCCACTTGATGCGCTCTTTCACTAAGTAGCGCCGGCCTGCCCCTGTCTGCGCCAGAACAAGGGCCTCTTTGTCCTCTCGGTCCGGGGGCGGTTTCTCCGCTTCCGGCGTTTCGGAAATTCTCACTGTTTCCACAGTCGGGGTCCGACCTCACGCTTCAAATTAAAACCCCCTAATATATCCGCCTAATTTCAAAATTCTCTCGACTACTCAGGAATTGTAATATTTTTTTATATCCCTCTATTTTTGGTTCAATACTTCGTAATTCTTGTTAATGGCTGTAGCGGCGACACAAGTGTGTTTACGGGTGGTTTAGGTGGTTTCTCATGTCCCGATAGTATGTCCGGTAGTGCTTATTTTTAACTATTTAAAATTTCGTAATTGATTCGTCTTTAATTTAAAGTCTGCAGCTTTTACCCGCTTATTTTCCAACCCGGCCGACATCGGTTCGGCCTATTTGCCGTCTACCTTTGATGGGGATAATTTCCTCGGTTGGGATATGAGTGAGTGAAGGGGCGTTCGGCGGTCGGGGGTGTGTGATGTTGGAGTATGATAAATGATAGGATGGCGGCGGGGCGATGTGTGGGTGGCGGGAGGGGACAGTCCTCGAGTGTACGCATTGCGGCGGTTCCCCCTCCACGCCGAATTATCCCTTCTTTCTATGCGCTCCCTCTTTCTCTTTCTGTCACCTTTCCCGCTCTATCCGTCCTTTCTCCGTCCACACCGCCAGCGCGAAAGACAACTGTAGGTGTTAAAAGATCCGACTCTATCGTTTAATGAAACCGAGCTAAGCTGTACTTAGCAATCGATTGAGGATTGCCGTTTAATTTTAAATCCATATATAATTACGAAAATCGAAAATACTCGCAGGACTCAGAAAGATACAGTACCGAAACGTTATTGGTCTCGAAAACTCGAAATGATTGCTTTTTAGTATTTTAATTTAAAGGTCTACAATATAGTGCACGTATTATTAAACGTGTTTCCTACTGCGTTTTTGCGTAACGTTTCTAGGATTCGAACTCAGAATATGTTTCCGATACCGACCTTACATACCGGTTCTGTTTATTAATCGATCAATTTACGGATTTCATAAAGTGTCAAATTCAAACGGGGATAAATTAAAAGCATGTAATAATATATTTTCAAACTACAAGGTGGACACGAGAAATGTTTTAAAAAGTGTAACCAAATACAACAGGACTGACCAAAATTGTGGGATAGAAACAATGTAAAAAGAAAAATTGGGCACAAAATATTTGAGATGTTCTTTTTTTGATAAGGTGAAAATGTAGGCAGCATTAGATGTAAATTTTAATAATTTCGACTGCGGGCCGTGTTCGTTGCCGACCGAAATTCCGTATCGACCGCGTAATTCGTGCGTCGCACGGTTTTTCGCCGAAAGTGCTATCGCGTTTTCAACAAATCCGCCCGCGAAACATCGCGTTTTGCGGAGGTCCAGACGCGCGTTCCGTGTCCCGAAAAAGCGGGTCCCGCGTACCGTGTAATTAGTCCGGGCCGGCGGGGCCCTATCGACTTTCACCGGTAATTTTCCGTTGCACGAGGCGAACGCTCCCCGCGTCTTTTACGAGAGATATTATTTCAATTTTAATCTCCGGTCCCGACCGGTCTGTGCGCCGGCACTGCAGTTTTTAGTGGCCGGGTTTTATTTTTCTTTTTTCCCCGTTTTTATGGGCTATTAAACGAGGCGCTGAAGCGGCGATAAAAATTTATTTACGGCCGCCGGTTGCACACGACTTGTGATACCTTTCTGAAGCTGAACCCGTTCAGAGATCTTGTCAGGTTTTCACAGTCGTCAACCTGCCGTTTCAAACTTCTATTTAATTTCCAGCTAATCCCTGTACTTTTATGCCGAAATCAGACTATAGATAGACATTGTAAATATATATAAACGGGGGTTTGGCATCATGACTTTAATACATTCGTTATAATACACATTCCAATTTGTTTATCGTTCTTAAGTTCTCTCTTGAGGTTCGCCACATATTAGGTAACATTTCCCGTAAGTACACCTCGTAAAAGTACGCATGTATATATACCGTTTCCTTTTTTAAATTAAAAAGTACATTCTAGGATCCGAAACCCTTAATTTTCAATGCTGAAAATCGGCAATATAAATTTTTATCACTGTTATGTCTCGCAATCCTTTTTAATTCTCTCATTTCTTTGATTTTTTATTTGCGTGCTTTTAAAAGGAAAAAATATGAACTCCGTTCTTTTCCTCATTGTGTTGAAAAACAAATTACACGTAGCAGTATAAATATCGCCAGTAGAAGAATTATAATTTATAAAATATACAAAATGGGCAAATTATTTGTTTATGATTGGCGTATTAAAGTGAAGAACAGATTCGCGACTGCATTTTTGGCCGACACCGTAAAACTGTGGGGTCGGTTTGAGGCACTTTATTCCCATTGGTCCGTATAAAGGGGCTGTGTGCCGCTGTCTCTTTTCCACCCCTCGGTGAAGATCTCACTTGATTGTGTATGTGTGTGTGTGTTTGTGTGTGAGTGTGTGTGCTGATGAAGCGCCGGGGCCGCCCCACTCATTTCCGGTGTATTTCTTCTCTTATCTGAAGACCTCGGCCGGCTCTTTTAAGTCGCCTTTTTAGTCTCGAGGGTGCTTTAGTGGCCCCCGTTGTTCTTTTTTTTCACCCCTCGCCCCACCGCACCGGGTCCGGGGACTTGATCCGTCGGGATGTTGGGCTTATTTGTTGGATTACTCTCAAATTTTTTCTTCGTTATTTCGGTTTAAAATTTTATTCGTCTGGCGTGCGTTGCGAAAATGAAGTTATAAAAAAGTGTATTCATTTTTTAAATTCGTATTCCCCATTCCGAATTTCTATAATCTTTTCTTTTGACAAAGGAAAAAAAATCAGTTTTTGCTTGAGATCGATGTAAACAATTTAATTTAATATAGAGATAATAAACAGTACGATACTTGTTCAAAACTAAACCGCTTATTGCTAGTTGGAAAAATGTACCTATTGCCAATCATGATACAGATTCTAGATAAAGAAAAAAAAGCGCGTAGCATCTTATTTCCGCTATATGAGAAATGATACAACGACTTAATACAGAAATATGAATTTTTTTTAGTTGTAATTTTTAGTGGAATTTTTTTACCGCTCCTCGCCGTTTTCAAATTAGAAAATTAGAATTTGATGGATCAATGGACGTAGTAGTAGAGCCGGACCGGTGAGAAATAAAAGTTGAACAATCAGTCATGCGGATTGTTCGTTTGTAACGGTTCCAAGGGCTTCGGACGCACAATGAAACAAAAAACAAAACAAAAGGGAACAAAAAAACCTCTCTCTTATTCCGGTCTGGCGACTCGCGGAGTACGCCTCCGGTAATTGGCCATCCATCGTATAAATAACTAACCCCCGGTTGAATCTATTTTCGGACCGTCCAGATTGAAACCGACGAGTTTTTAAATCCCAAACCTGTTCGGGCCTCGAAAATACGTTTTATAAAATGAATTATTATTGTGTATTTACAATTTCAACCGAACGCATCAATTTTCGCTTGGGGGATACTTTCGGAGATTCGGTCGGGTACCCTGTACTAAATCCGCGAGTATATAACGTTGTGTAGACATTCGTATATATAACTGTTTATTGCAAATTCCACATATATATAAACTTTAAATTTTAAGTACTTAAAAGCCCGGACAAAACTACCAAACGACAGTTCTCACCCTATGGTTTTGGTTTTTCTTAACTTCAAATGAATGTTGCTGCAAACATATCTCTGACCTTTGTCCACCCGAAGAGGCTAAATCCTAATTTCCGAGTAATGGTACGATCGGAACTTAAACCGGAGTAACGGTATTATTTTTTGACGTACCGACTCCACTGTACCGGCTGGTAAATCCCCCGTTTTATCTAATTCCAATTGTTCAGATTTGAAATGACGTCTATCTAATTCTCTCTAGGCTAGACATAGGCGTTTTGGATTGGCGGCGCCCGCCACTTTTGTTCTTGTTTCAATTCATTTCTGCATCTCTCGTCTGATTCGGCGTGCGCAATCTCAAATTGGGTGATATCTCCGGTCGCTCTTTGCATCCTCACTCCCCCTCCCCCTGCCCCGGTAATCCCCGTCAGTGGCCTGATTATGTCACCGTTCTATAAATGGACGCCTAGTACAACACACTCATTTATGCGGAGCACAGCAGATAGATATTGACAAATACGATTTCGGCTTCCGAACGTATATTAGCGAGTTGTGGAAATTTGCCGAATTTTTTCCCCCTTCGTCTTGCGAGTAGGACAGATAGCTAACGTGAACATTGCTCAATTCGGCGTCATGAAAAAAAAATGCGAGCGCCTATATAGTTTACTATTTAGAATGAATGTTAAGCAAGTATTCTGGACTTTCAAAGAAATATTTGATCCGTTCCCGGATATTATTAGAATTTTGATTTGACAAATGCGCGTCAGTGATCAAATTACACAATGTAGCCTAATATTTCAAAATAAAAAGAGAGAGAGGTCCCCGCATCGAAAATCCTTGTTCTTGGCGGGGATATAAAACTCGTTATTTATGAAGAGAAAAAAAATATATTTTCTTTATATTTATTTTTCTTTTTTTCTGCACACGGAGTCAGTTTCTGAAATTTAGTTGGTAAAGTTGTCGGGGCCAATTGCCAACCTTATTATCTTTCTTCTCGATGGACCGAGTTTGACTAAGTTCATGAGTACTTTTTTTATTTACTTCCTTTTTTATGACTTAAGCGGCCGTGAATTGTAATTCGAGCTAGAGGGAGAGAGAGTGAGAGAGAGGAGGAGGCGACGGCACGTTTCGAATTTCCCCCGAGACTGAATTTCCCGGTTCTGAATGGGAGATGAATTTCTCGCTAGCATATTTCTCCGGGATAGCGAAAATTCCTAATTTTTTTCATCCAACTCACCCCTCGCCCCCGCCACCCGCAATTAACCGGAACGTGACTTAAAATTCGGCTGATGCAATTTAAAATCGACATATTGTAATATTTCGAAAAATCCAGGGCTTTGAGTTTGCGCGTTATTATTACATATTTTTCATTTGTGAAACTTTAGAAATGCTCGTAAATCTAGTTTTGTCCTAACTTTTCTGCGCATAATTGCGCACGACAGATAAAGTAAAAAAAACATTTGACACTGATAATTTTATGAAGTGTTTCGAGTGTCGCGCCAAAAATATTTTTGGTAGATTTATCCGCTGATATCTAAACATGTGCAAAGGCCGCTCTCTCAATTCTCAGACTGATATTTCCAAACCGAATGCGCGCTATTCGTATTTATCTAATTTGTTCCAGTAGTCAGATCCTTGATAATTGTAAAAGACGTTGACGCGTCCCACATTTTTACACGCGCGTGTCTCTCGCCCGAGCGCACTAACGACGCTGTCTCTAATTCTGTCTATTATTTCTTTCTTTTCACAGACCGGCGGTGTAGAAATGACATGGGTCATAAGCGACCACGTCGCCTCGGGTCCTGGGCAACTCTCCGTCAGCAAAGGCCAGCAGGTAATATTCAACTTGATTTATTCGGTACAACAATCGCCGATGTATAGTTAATTATTCTGAGTATGGTCCAGTTTCGGACATTCACCGACGGTGTTAGCAACCGGTGTTATAGTCAGTGGTTCGTGACATTGGCCTGGAATGTTCTAATTCCGATTGAACATATGGAATAATTAAATTACGATTAAAGCATTATTAGGCAATGTGGTTTTCCCCATATGTATTATCCTGTCGAACGTTACTGAAACCTTACTGAACCTTATCCACTACATTGTTATTGAGGACCTTACTCTGTCTTTTGAACTCTCACTAATGTACATAGGACTTATTACTGCGTGTAACGTGGTTCGGAATATAAAAATTAGTCCTCGTGGCGTCACGCAAGATACTTTCCACGATCCACTGAACTTGTGGCGGGCCTGCGGCTGGCCGCTACAGAGACTGAGTTATTTTCTTTTGGGTTTTTACAGCTTTGGCCCTAAAACTTTGTCAGTAATTAGTAATTGGCAATATTTTATTGTCGTTCCGACAGTTCAAAACCGGCGAGAAGATTGGTTATGGATTGAGGGCAGGCAATGGAAGGCGGGCCCCTAACTGGGTCGATCGGGCGGCGTACGAGGCCGCCTCTATCGCACGGCCCGTCGCAAATATCGTGCAACATTTTTTCCTTGTTCAACGCATTAAATATCAACTATGAATTATCTCCGACCTAACCCGTCGAGACGATCCGTTTTAATAAAAGGACTTTAACGAGCCGGCTTGTCATTAGCCCTATCATTTCTACGATCTGGAATATCAGTACCGGTCTAGTTTCATTATCATTATATCCATGCGATTTAGAACCACTTAATGTTCGCCGGCAAGAAGCGGATTCCTCGGTCTAGGATAGGGCAAAACAAGTGAGATAAGGCGGTAAAATATTTTGAACACTTGTTACTTTTTTCCTCCGTTACCTTCCTATTTAGATTGACCGTTACTCACTTCCGTACGTGTCATATAAAAATGAAATTCATATACTAACTCGTTCTCACCGTCTCGTTCCCGCAAATAATTCTATATCGTAATTGTTCGATGTCGCCTGTAGGGAACAACGAATTGGGGAGTTCGAGCCGGCATCGAAGATACAAATCGGTATTGCTTATTTTTACAGTCGGGGAGATAATGAAGGGAACATTTGGACAACGAGGGTTAACAGAGGTTTAATTCCGGGCCTATTTCGAGCCTTGACCAGTCGGTCAACAGCGTAGACCCCCTCGGTCTGCACTCCGAAACGTACTCGACGCCACAATCTAATTCCAGACAGATGTACGGAGTCATTCTAAACCTGAATCTAAGTTTCGGTCTTTTTTTGTGCCCCGCTCAGGTGCTTTCCAAATACTGAAGAAATCCAGGACCTGTTAACCGAGGTTCTTCCCACAGTATTACTCCTTACCACCGGAAATTCTAGTTTGGGGAAACGTTCTATAATTTATTTCTTCGTGCTACAGGTGGAGGTAATCGAGGGTGGTACGAGCGGGGGCGGTGAATGGTGCCTGGTGAGGATGCCCACGTCGGGGGCGGATCCGGCCCCCGAGGGGCTGGTGCCGGTGGCGGCGCTGAAGCAGCCCCCCGCCCCCCATCACCATCACCACCACCACCACCACCAACAGCCACCCCAACCGCCCTCCCAACACCAGCAGCCAACCTCCCCATCCCGCAGGCCTCCCATTGACCACGATCTCGGTAAGTACCCTCACAGATATATCAACACATCAAGGAACCACAGTTCTTATATCACTCTGAAGAGGAGTCATTTACAAATATTGGCTTCTTAAGAATTCTTAAAATTTGGTACGTCCACAAAGGAAGATATAGTAAGTTATAAACTAACGATTATTCCTTAACGAATATAGTATCTTCAGCAAAAAAATTTTCTCCCAATTATTAAATTCATCGGTAAAATAACTGAAGAGTTACAAATACGGACTGTTTCGTAAATGGAACCATTGTAGACGCAATAGAACAAAATGTAGTTACCAGTATCGAATATCAGACCCCGAATATTCGAGTGTGCTTCGCCCATTCTAATTCTACAGTTGGGAAACTTTTTAATGCGATAAAAAACGCACTTATAGATTTGTTAGCACGTTGGAGATTGTTTTTTTATTCAAAATGAGATACTCCCGTGTAGTGGACGTATACTTAGTTGGGCGACAAAACTTCGTATCTTAATGAATACGCACAGTTCTGCATGTGAACCTTTTCAGGTCCGTTTAGTAGGCGGCCGTTGAGAATCTCAACGTTTTGCACTTTTTCACTTGCGGTACTTTTGGCACCCCTTCAGACAGGTTGTGTTATTTCGAGGCAACCCCCCATACGTACCCGTTCTGATAGTACGAGTTTCCAGGTGGTTCCTTACAAACCTCTGGCAATCTTCCCCCTACTCGAAGCGTAAACGTCTGTTCGAACTCTGGCTTTGTTATCTTCAATTTGCTCATTTATTCAATCCTACAACTGGTTGCGTATAAACCTCAAAAGAAAACATAAACGCGCGAGGGTTTAATCAATATCTTTGTCCTATTCCAAATATGCATTAACAAACATATAATACACGATTTTACAATTACATACTTCTTTTTTACGAATGTTCGAGTCTCTCGCCAACGTCAGTAGCATCAGAGTTAATCGGCAACCGAACGCGCCCTATTATATTTGTGACGAAATGCTTCTGATGATGGCAACAAGCCGGAACCTATCCCAACGTAAACATCCTCTTAAAACGTATCTAACACGCTATGTCAAACGTAAACCCAAAGCGTATTTATGCTCGGGAACTTATCAACTCTGATCCGAATTTAGGTCGACGTCGCCGGACCGGTTCGCGGCTGTGCACGCCGTCGTCAATTTAACTGACAACAATAACAGCTTTGTTGTAAACAAGGCCGGACGAAATAAGCGAAACGGGGTAAAATATCGCGTGGGCGATCGGGAGATCTTTCCAGTCGGACGGCTCTCGTTCCAGTAAATTTTATGTTGCGCCGTAAAAATTTTCAAGGCGTAAATAACGGGTTTAAATTCGGATTCGGTACGGGGAGCGCCGTATTGAAAACGGGCAATTGAGGGCTGGTCCCGGAAGGAAGGACTCGATTTGTCGTGCGCTATTCGCAGTTTGTAGGTAGTAGTGCGGCAGTCGTGTGCTAGTGTGCCGACGCCGGCCGCCTCTCTACATCTGTGGGTTAGCGCCTATTGTTCTCGGCAATAACACAGCCGCCCCCACCACCATAGCGCCCTTCCCCTCATCTAGTCAAACACTCGGCCCTGATATATCTATCAGTCAAACTACGAATATTTGGGCCGTACAAATTGATATAAGAGTAAATAAAATGGAATATTTTTTATAGTCACAACTGTATAATACGATAAGCGACATAACGACATCAGCAACGAGTAGATAACGTAAGAGAAACCCAATGACTATTCCCCCATTTTTTAAAATTAAATTTATTTATTTAATGTATTACATCACGCGGCAACTTTCTTCTGACAATAGGATTAGGAATGGAAAATGTATGCCATTTTCGAAAGGACAAACGGGACTTAAGATCTGTTAGTAGTTAAGTTTATGTAATGAAAAACTGAACTATCCTGCGGGGGGATCTGTTAGGAGTTTCGAATTTCGACAAGAGTACTTAGGCGGACCCGCAATCCTATGTTGCATTCCTTAAGAAATACGTGAGTTTCTGAGTAACCTCAGAGAAACTGTATGCATTTTATTTAAGGCAGTTGTCTAGGTGTAGTTGTGCCGATGGGACATGTACTATTGGGACATATACTCTGGGTTAAACGATAACAGTCGGTTTCGTGGTCTAAGTGTATCGTAACACTTGGAGGGGGGGGGGGCAGCCGATGATTATGTAGCCTTCGATGCAGAAACCGGAAAATAGACGGAATATTTTTTCTCTCTCGCCTTTTTTATTTTTTAATAAGAAAGTGGAAATGAAGGGGCGACGCGAAAGGTCGTGACGGCGTAGGTCGGGCGGAGAAATTGATCCGTATAACTCGTCCGATAAATTAACGGGCAGTTAAGATTGTAATTAGAAAGATAGGGTTGAAGGGAGGGTGAAGCGGGCGGGGGTGGGGCTCCTTTATGCCGGCCGCCCCCGGCAGGAAATCGATAGCGCTCTTTCCGGTGGCGGTGGAGGCCCGCCCCTCTCCCCCTTACAGGCCTCCCCTACAGTTTTACCACCTTTTACAAGCCCTTTCACTTTATACCGCCCTCTCGACCCCGCCGCCGAATTAAAAGCAGGCGACAAAGGGCCGTGTGTCCGCGGATCGGCCCACTCTTGCAAATATTCCGCCCCGAACGAACCCCTTATTTAAGACAGACTGAACGCTCAGTCCGGACACTTCCGTGTCTGGACCCGGATAAACGCATTCCTAGATAGGGAAAGCGCGCTTCCTATCTAATTTATCTCTCTACTTCATTCTACAACGGTATCGAGGGGTCTACATACACTTACAGATATGAATTGCTCCATTCAAAGCATTATACACCTTGTCTATTTATTTTGCTAAATGTAATCATAAATTTTCGGCGCTCGCTCCCTTCGCGCTTTTCCCCCAAACAATTGAATGGAAATCGTTGAATCGATTAATTTATAAGGTGTGAAACGTGGATTTTGTTTCGTGGAGCAGTTCGTAATTGCCCTACTTCCCGAGCGTACGCGATCCCTTGTAAGTTGTCCCCCGTGTGCCCGCATTGTATTCAAGTGGAGACGAGCCAGTTTCATGCCGTTGAAATTACCACTGAATTTCTCTATTAAATCAGCTAATTCGTACTGCCTATTGTTATTCGTCCTATAGCACGATACCTGAGGCACTTTATTCAAATCCAAATTCAAATTTGACAGTTGAAGAATTGATTTTTGTTTGTAGATAAAATTATAGATTTTTATAAACGACAAAAATTGACGCGTATAATCCGAAGTGAGATAACGATACACGGGACGTGTAACCGGAAAAAACACGTTTTATCGGTGTTTTCAGTTGTCCCTAATAGATGTCTTATCAGAGAGCGAAATATCTGTGCGAATATGGAACGAAATTCGCGGGGATAATCCCGTCCAATGTGTACGTATTTCCCCGCAACCGGAGTGATAGCATCGGGATGTATTACATTACTGGTACTGTTTGGCGACTGTAACCGAAAATGCGATGAAATAGTTTTCTTCTAAATTGATCCGTTTATCCAGACAGTTCATTTTTCGTATGTCTGCAGTTTGTACAAAAAAAAAATTATTTCAGGATTTAATTTTGGCCCGAGTTATTTTCTAGCGCCAGTGACGATTGTCAGCGAGAATTAGAAAAACAGGCTCAAGTTCGAAGCGGATATTTTCCTAGTTTTTGGCAAAGGACCCCCCGTCTATATTAGTTGTCTTAATCTGTTATTTATGTCAATAAAAAAAATAAAGTTGCCATAGTTTATTCTCTGAAACTGGAGTAGAGAGGGCGTGCGTGCGTTTAACATCGGAATGTTAAGGTTGGAGACACCGGTAATAGGGGTGTGTTGGGGGACACCTGTGATCCTCGGGGGATTGGTCGCTATCGATTGGATAGCGGAGGGTGCGGGGGTGCTTCTGCCTCCCTCCCTCGCTCCCTCCCTCTCACCCTCCCTCCGGGCTCGGGGTCAAGGCCGCTACCCCCACCCCACTCTTCCTGTTCCAAGGTCGCTAAGTCCTGTTCTGTCGTCTCATCCCTCCTTCCCCTCCGACGCTCCTCTGCTCGACACCCGGCCGTTGTTATGATTCCCCTTTGTTAAATGGCTCCCTGTTGTGCCCAAGTTACTATGGCACTGTCCCCGACAACGTCATGCCACCTCTTTATAGACTACCCGAATTTCTATTTTCGAAGAAACTTCAACTCGAGTTATAAACGGTCAGTATTAGTCGCGAAATAATAATAACCACATCCTACAAATTTCGGTTTTTTGGTCGTATTATATAGTATATAATTCTGAACACTGGTTGTTTGGAAAGAAGAACAAATAAAAAGAAATGATTAGTATGTGAAATGAATTATCCATTTTGCATAGTTGGTGTAATTACAGACTCCTGCTCGTAAACACTCTTGACTTTATCAAGAAAGGTACTCCCTTTGGTTTGTTTTTCATTTTAAATTTGCTATATAGTTATCAAATATTGCCTTATATACTTGTGAATAACATACGTTCAGTATATCGTGCAGAGAACGATTACATTGAAACAAAGTTTTTCCCAGTGTGAAATATACATTACGCGCAGACAAACAGTTGGAAACAAAGAGTTGTGTGGCTCCACGGGACCGAGTGGCAAAAACAAGAAGGGGTGAACTAATATAAATTCGAACGGGGTATTGTAACAATAGCCGAGATAAATAGGCGGGTGGGAACACGGAGAATTTTACCACAATGAAAGATACTAAAAATAGGTAACGGTCTTTTTTTTGTTTTTGTGGAGACGGTCCACCTGGTAAAATGCCAACCGATTGCCATTCAAACGACGGGAGAAAGCCTATTTTTGAAGTATGTTCGACCGGTAAAATTCGACGCAAAATATCGCAGACAAATACTCTGAAAAGTATGTTAATGCTTAAACAATTTAAGGGCAATTATTTCCGCAGAATGCTTACATTTTTAATGTGTATTCGTAGGTTTGACAACACGTAGTTTTCTGAAAGTCAGAAATTTCATGAAAGTAATGCATTACGTAATGGAATTTGTCCCAAACATGTGCGAAGTATAGTGAAGTAGGAAGGCGAAGTAGAGTTTTTAAAACTTGGGCATGATGAAGCCTGAGACTACTTCAGAGAGACTGGTACCTAACCAGATATGGCTTCATTTCGTTTTTTTTTCTTATTTCCAACCGACGCCGGCGACGCACTTGATGACGCCCGCCCCTATCGAGATTGTGTCGACGCTGCGTAGATTTCCAGCGCGAATATTCGTTCATAATAACGACTACGTAAGTCCGTGACGTCATCGAGCGCGATCCACTCTGCGCGAAAACGGCCGCAGGCGGCGTCCGTTCCGCGTCTTAGTTTTCGCGTTTCGATCGGTCACGAACAAAATATTAGAACTAAATTAGCAAAAACTAGTAAAAACAGAACCTTTTTTTTACTTTTCATAATTACGTGAGCTATTGCAGTCTCTTCTGTCTCCTGTCGGTGGTGTGGTCATGCGACATAGATCGACAAAGATCGAAGAAGAGAAAACCTACGGTACCCTCATATTAACAATTCATTGGCATTTATACCATAAATAGGAAGTTAAAACCTTCACTGGGGCCCTGACGATGCAACTAGAAACAGTTCCGAAACGTTGGCAACAGGCTAGAACGATAAAAGTTCCAGTCTCTAAGAGACTTCATAATAATTTTGTTACTGATCGTGTAAGATTAATTTATACTTAAGATCTTCTTTCCTAAGAAAAATCATCGATTTATTTTTTTTAACCATAAATCTTTACACGCCATCGACGTTATGGACACTCCTGCAATATATATTCCATGCAACATATCCTTACTAACGGTTGCAAATAAGCTTCCATTTCAATTTTCCTCACGAAGAAGTTCACATTCCTATTCTTTCTGCTTCTAAAAACAAATGTAGCTTTGGTATATCATTGGCCCCCCAAAAATAACGTGTTGTTTTATAAATAGGCCCGAGTAAAAGTGTTTGCATTTGATCCCGTTGTTCCCGTATGAATTAGCGGGATAACTACGGTCCTGGGGGGATATTCCGGAACTATTTCGGTCGTGTGTAGTCGGGTTTCAATGAAAGGGGGCCGCGTTTGTATTTCGCGATTGTATCTGCCCGCCGCGTTGTAAACAGAGGCCGGTGCCAAAGAACAAACCGCTTTATAACTGGAGACATTGTTCTAGTGCACCAACTTCTCTCGGGCCACCGAAACATTTTCTTCTCTGGCAAACATTACGCGGGCCAAAAAAACAAACGGCCAAGTCAGTTCAGTCTCACCTCCAAAAGCAATTATATTTCTACGAGGAAGCTCTCAAAAATATCACGTAACTACATTCTGATAATATTGTATGTCAAATATTTAATTTGGACTTGAGAAATTTTCAAGCCTAGATCGAGCTGAATAAAAAACATTCGGGACAAAATTAAACCCGCATTTCGGTCGTTTATTTTCGATTTCGAAATTCCGGAGCGATGTTTCCTGCCGGGGAGTTTGCGTAATGAAACCGCCTGTTAAATATTACGCGGGGGGTAATATTTAACAATTACTGGAGACTTATTGGTGGCCGGCGGAGATTTGTTATAGAAGTAGGGGGTGCGCGGGGAGTGTGACTTGTACCTTGGCTCTCACCTATAAATCACGTTTAATGAATCCCATCCTCCCCCCTCCCCCTCTCACCCCTAGCCTCTTCTTCCGGCCGATTAGGCTTTTCTTTTCCCGACGTTAGTGGAGGGCCGGAGATTAATAGCGGGGCTAATTTAAATGATATACGCCCGGGGTGTCGTCCCTACGCCCGGCCTCAAAGCCTCGCGCTTTGGCGGTGTTCGATTTGAGGACTTATTTTTAAAAAAAATTAAGCGAATTCCTCATACTCAAGAATAAACTCATTAAATTAATTTTAATAATTTTCTACACGGTCAAATTGTGTACACCATTTGTAGGACTGTAGGAAGGAAAATCCCTGCGTTGCATGCTTTTTCCAGCCGTTTTCTAGCCTGTATATTCCGATGCGACTCGAGCCCTAAACTAATTTTTTTTTTTGGTCTTTTTCGGGTCCGAAATCGGCCCCGTCGCGAGAGTTTCGGACGTGGGAGTTGCAAATTTCAGGTGTCAGGTTCGGAAACTTCCGCCGAACCCGCGTATCGAATCTGAGCCGTTTTAAATCGGGAACTTCTTAAAATGTCCCACTCTCCCAGCTCCCCAACCCCCCAGGGTTCATCCTTTTTCGAGCGCTGCGTCATCGTGTCGCGCATATATCTTGAGATCGCGCAAACGGGGCGGAAGTGGACGTGAGTTTCTGCGGGGGAAAAATAAACTGACTAATCCCAGGGGGTTGACTGGATCCTGGCCAATGGTTGTGGCCGGAGCTGCACCTAATCTGAATTACGCCGCCTGTAAAACCCGCGTCCGGGGTTTGTTTTTATTCCCATTTATTCGTTATTTAAACAGTAAATTAAGAAGCGAATTAACAATCGTAAAATTGCGTTATACAAGTAAAGGAGAAAGAAGCCCAGTAAATGAAACCTTTCGACGGCAAAAGCGGACTAAATTCTTGAAAATTTTTCGTTGTCAAGTCGTGTATTGAGAGAAAACATTTCTGCCAGTGGCAGAACAGCATGAAATATGATATGAACAGTGATAATATTGTTAGTCTTCGGAGTTCCTCTTTACATCTTTCCGATTCCATCTGTTCCTACCTCCCTATAACTACCCTCCGTGATATGATAAAGGCGTATTTCTCGCCAGGTATTTTTCGCCAAACAAATCCGGTTATACAAATTTTAATAATACTAAATAGGTTCTGACGGTGCTATGTTAATATGTATATAATTATTAGGTGTGTCGTTGTAGGGGAAGAGAGTTCTGACGAAATGGTACTGATAATATTTTTAGTTCCGTCGAGATATCCTTTAGTCCCGGGCGTTCTTCTTTGATAATTTCCCGTTGTACGGTAGAGAAAGAAACGCGACGAATAGCGCCGACAGTGAGCTCACTGGCGATAGCCTTGAGCGCTTCCTGATTTCGGCTTCGAATTTAATAACTCCGAACGGCATCAGAAGCCATTGTGTGGTCGGGCCGATCGGGCTGCGGCTCGCCCATCAAGCGCTCCGCCATCGCTCATCCTTCCCTTCGCGATACGCCCAGTATCTCCCGACCTTCTTAACGATACTACGGTTCCCGTTCATCGAGCCAGCATGGAGGAAGAAGACTCATCTTCGGCTTCAGGTACCAACCCAATTTCACTACTCTTTCTCATGTGCAGCCCTAACCGTGCGTCTCTTTTAATTCGCCTTTAGCGCGTGGTAATATTTTATAGATTAACGAATGTGTTCTGTGCGCTCTTCGGGTTTCAAATCTACAACATTATGCTATATTAATATTATTGGACAAGTATATATGAGTCGTATTATAGGTCATTAATGATAGTTTCGAGATCGAGTATGTCGCATATTTAGCCAGAGAAAACTCTGATGGTTGAGGCCAAATTTTGTTTGAGTCTTTCTGTTTACCAAAGTGCGCAACTGAATGTTTTTTTTTTCTTTCCGGCGTCTCCTATTTATTTTTTTTTTTAGCCTTCTGTTTTTTCATTCCGAACTGCATTTCTGTTCGCCACTGCGCAGTAAATAGGATTGTTGCTGGATCGTCGAAGCTGTTGTTTTCAACTCTGCTTGCAATTCCAGTTTCTCGTTTGTGCACCAGGAATTTCGGTACCCGCGGCGGCTCTCTGATGTCGCTGTTGCTCGTTTGAATTGAAAAAGAGATCGAGTATCGGGTTCGTTCTGTGAAATAGTGTTTGCGAAAGGCAGCTAAATTAACGCTAGATATCATATCTGTCTAAAAGTGTGGTGTTGACTCTATTTTTGTTAAGGTGTGTTCATAGCTGCTCGGTCCATAATGACTTCGTCTCGAATAATAGACTGGGAACAATGTCAAAATCTGAGCCAGTTTTATATATAAACGATATTAACCGAGCAGCGGGCCCAACAGTCGGGTAGGTCACCCTTCCTCGGAATATTGACTGCAGTGTACGTCGTTTAAACGTGCTATTTCCGACCACATTTGCGATTAAAATTCCGACGATATTTGAACGAACCAAAAACGGGAACGCTCGGTCAGCGATTAATACTTAAGAGCGGCCATTCCCGTACTGTTTTTAGTCGGGGTCTCCTTCGACATTTTTGTCACCTGCCAAGGCCCTACATCTGATCCATCTTAAATCTTACGTAATCAATTCAATCAAAGAAACTTGAATAGTTAGGTGAAATAGGTGAAATTTATACAGCGATTTCAGTCAAATTGATGTAGAAAATTTGGTGCCCGAGAACAAGGGGCTTTTTTTAATTTTTCTTTTTCCAACCAATTTTGAAAAATTCGAGTGCTAACTATTGAACACAGGCTGCAGGCAACATCTCGATATTTGGCCCCTTTCGGATTTTTGCGTTTCCATGGCCCCCGTTTGGAATCGGTCCGGTTTAGGGCATTAATCAATTCCTCGTTAAATCCAGAAGAACGGTCGGTGTGACAAAAATACATATCTCGCCGTAATGAAATTTCAATATGGGGGCTGGTACAGCTCCCACGGCAAAGCTTCAAAGGTATTCTCAATTATCGTCCGCTCCTGTTCTAAAAATAAAACCGGCCGCGATGCTTTCGCAATTAAATCATCCGGCGAGTCCAAACGACTCGGAATCATACTGGCGGTGACACCAAAAAAACAAATTCGATACTTGTGGAATTGTTGTGGATTAGATTTATTACGTAAACAGAGTCCCAGAATTGCGAACATAATTTTCCGTAAGTTCTGTTGGTTTGGCGAGAAATTAAATATGTATTATCCAGTCTGGAAAAAAGTTTTTGATGGACTGTAATTGTAGTAATTTGTAATTTAGGAAAACTCAGGGCACCGACCGAGTTTTCACATGAGTACTCCTGTGGCCATAAACGTCGGAATGTCTTCAGTCGCTCTATCCTTAACCAGCTCTCATGAATAACTACCCCTTAAACGAGTCAAAGAAAGAGTTATGTGGTGTAAACAGCCTGGACCTTGCCGGAACGAAGCGGTCGCTATTTAAAAGTCTGAACGAAATTAGAACGAATTCGAAATTTCTTTCCCGCATGTCTAAATACGGTTTCGCGGCGGCGACGGAAACTCCGCAACCCGGTAATAAATTTCTCGGGGATGCGTTGGTGCGACGTCAGTTTCTAGGAATATAATGGGACGGATTAAAAATAAATGGACGTTCCCCGTAGTCGGTTCGGCGGAGAGTAAACAATGTCGGAAATATGTCAGGACGAGAGCTTGTTGATGGAAGGGAGTCGAGTTCAAAGACGAATTTTTACCGCTGCAGTGAGTCTAAATATGGTGTGGCGGCGGAAACGCCGCAATACGGTAATAAATATAACTCCTAACATAAGATGGTGTATTAAAAATAAATGTTCGTTGCCTGTAGCTGCGTGTCGGTTTGGTGTAAACACGGTCGAAACTGGCGGGGCGAAACGCCCGCTAATAAAAGTTCAAAGACGAATTTTCGAAATTTACGTCATAGGGAGTTCCGTACGTCCAATTACGGTGTCCGTAATTCCGTAAACCGGCGATAAATGTCGCGTTCGTACACGGTTCGCTTCTCCGAATATAATGGTGGGGATTAAAAATAAATGGACGTAGCCGGTATGCGGGGTGCGGTGGGAGCGGCGCCGACCGGGGGTAGGGTTTTTGGCGCCGGCTCATTTATTGTCAGTCCGCTTTATCCCGCGGCCCGGGTTCGAGTTCCTTTACACGCCGTTCATCCCCCTATCCCCCTTCAGGAGTGTACTGTGTCGCGTTTCACTGTGATCGGAGGACGCGTGTTCTCAAGGTTGGAGGTGAGCTTTCGTCCCGTAAGGATGTTATCCATGGCCGGGGGCAACGATCACCACCCGGGAGCCTTCGCCAGGCTGGCGAGGAAAATCAAATCTCTCTGCTCTCTAGCCACGGAAAAAGGTACGGTTAATAGAGGATATTATATATATTAAAAACTCTTGCTCCGTTTATCTCTGACGACGCGCATTAGGGTTCCAAAATGGACTAGTTTTGACACCAAATTAGGTAGATTCCGTAGTACTTTCTATTTTTATATAGAGAGGTCATATTATTGAAGGTCTTTTCGGGTATCAGAGTTTTATGATAGTTTCTATGTCTCGATACATTCATTTAATTAATTAAACTGTCCGTGACTAAATCGAATATGTTGCATCTTTCTTTACATCGAAAGATTCGTAATTGTATCGGGTTGAGAAAACGCAACAAAATTTATTTTTTCCAATAAAAAATTATTGAAGAAAATGCCATTGTTGGTTCGGTAGAATTGTTGAAAGAAATATTGGTTCCCGTTGTGATGAATTTTTTTTCAGAATATTGTAATATTCCCCTATCGTGCTTCATTTAAATTCCAGTAAGTTCTATGATTTTTAGGACTCACAATTATGTGATTTTAACAGTTTAAGACAGTCCCAAATAATGTCGGGAACTCGGATTTCCTCGACCGTTTTTTTGGTCGGCTTTCGGTTTTTCGCCACCCTCTGTTGTATTCCGTCACCAATATGAGGTACTTGAGGGCCTGTGACTGACACGATGCTTCATTGATGACGCAACGGTGAAGAACAAATAAGGCGAATCATCGGGGAGAAAAACTCCGCGGGACCATCTTACTGCTACGCTAATTCCATATTTGCTGCTTTAAATAATCGAGGTCCTCGAGGGTTTCCTATAAATATTATAACCTGACCGATTATATTTCTACGTCTACCAGGCGCTAGTGGCTGTTTAATATCAGCTACAGTCCTATTAAAGAAACGTCGCAGACGATTAGAGGCAGATGACGGCACGGTTTATAATAGTACTGCCAGTACTTAGTACGATATTTCTAGTGTACTCCGATTACAATATTAAATTTCTACCGACTTTAAATTGAAGTTAACCAATTTGGGCAAAGCAGAACTAATGCTATGAAATCGAAATGTGATAGGGGGAAATCTTGATTTTGATTAAGTTACTGTAAATAAGCGTAATACCCTGAGGTAATAGAGAATTTTGAATTTTAAAAATTTAGATTTTCGCCTCAACAACTATAACACGTTGAGTGTTTTCCAATTAGAACTTTACGCGTGCACCAGTGGCAGATAATGCCTAGGTGAGTTACTATCGTCGCATATTTAAAATAATTCAAAACTATTATTGTAAATAGCTATGTCGTGCCCCCTGCATATTTCAGTACTGCAAGTATTTAGTACTACAAGTCTACTGGTAAAATGCTACTGAAGATGTCGAATCCGATCTAGCAAAAAAGACCAGCGTATAGATAAAGAGAAGCCTTTTACGCTATACAAATATAGCAATAGTGTAGAGTCAATGAAATCACGAGTTGTCCCTCCTGTTGGAGGTTTAAGCGCGTATTTATTATTTTTCTTAAATTTAGTCCGTTTCATTATTAATATACTTGGTTAATTATGGAAATCTGTGGCCGGCGGTCCATTAGATGCCCACGTGCCGGCCGTCCTTATCGCCAGTACTAAATGAACATCTTTATATAATTTGTATGTCGCGCCTAAGTCATGCCGGTTTGGAACCGACCGATTTCTATTTGTATCACGCCTGCTGGTGACCCCAACCGGTCTCCTGAATCATTCATTAATTAATATTGTAAATACCGCCTCGCCGTTTTGACTCCCAACTCCGGCCAACGTCCACACTTAACTCCCGGTGATTTTAAACCGCGTTCTAATGAAACCGTACGTACCCCATCCCTTCCTTTTTGTCAGTTTTGGATAACAAAATGTACAATATTAAATATTACAATTCTGCCACTGTATTTGAGCTTCGACTTCAAGTGTTCGGTTTTGAAAAAAAAAACTTTCCCGGGATGTATTTTTATGTACGTGACTTGCATAAGAATTGATAGGGCATCCGGTTTCGTTTTTCGTTATCCTCATGTTTAATTGGGAATTCCTTATTCGTTATTTATATTATTAATAATATAATTTCATTATATATTAGTTATATTTTTCCGTGACGGTCTCTTCCAGTCCACAACCCGTTTATGGCGCTCAGATTCAAGTGTATGACGTCAGGAACAATACTGTGTTTTATTTCTATTTTCTGGGCCGGCATTTGTGAGAAGTTTTACCCTAGCAACTGGTAGTTTAAATGCTACTGAGTTAATGGAAAAATTAATAGCGCGCCTTCTTATGTAAAGTCGGTTATCTTATTTTCTACATAGATATTACAGTGAAAGTGGCATTTTTATACTTTTTTGTATGCATGTTGTATGTATGCTTATTACGCCCGCTGTTATCAGGTTAATTCTCCGGAGTGGCTTTCTTTAACTTCAAGCTCTGTGCAGCTCGCCTAATTGCGACTGGTTTGGGACCGGAGAGATGGGAATATTTGTGTTGTTTTTTTTCGGTCCGCGCGAAGTATGCAGAGCTGTGACTTGGCCACGATATTTTTACACGGGTTTCACTGCTATCCCGAGTTGCTGCGTTATTTATAGCGCCGGGGCTGTACCGATACGACAAGGTCGCAGTTACGATCTCCCCCTATATATCTCGCAGATTCCCGCATTCCCGAGACCGAATTCCCGAGGCTTCTTTCTGTCGAGCCGTCACCGCTGTTTTTTCCGTTTTCGGGAAATAGATTCGCGGATTGTACCGATTTGCGGGACACTTTTTCGCAATATATTTCCGGTGTTAAATACCGCCGAAGCGTGTCCCGATAAAACGGTCCGTCAGCTTTACTTGGAAACGAGGAAAAGCGTTTTCCTATCCCTAACCAAACTTAACGATAATTTGCGGTGAAGAGGAATAAACTAGTTCAGAATCAAGGGTTAAAGAACCAGTCACCAGCCAGTATTAACCGGAGACTGAATTAAAAAAATATATATTACTATCGGAATACAACTGACGATGCTATTAGCCAAATCCTATCAAAGTTGTGCCCATATAAGTGTTGATATTCTTTACCCCACAAGGCCCATAGGTAGCAAATACCTTCATTATTATCTCCTATGATTTAATATAAAAAATATTGGGTACTTATAACTTATGACGAACTTAAGCCTCACTGAATGAAAATTTTGTCCGCGCCAAGGAAACTTATTATCTTATTAAATTATGTCATTATCATATTTTCTCCTCTTTCGCTATATATAATATATCTTGAAACATTATCGCCCGACCAGGAAGTGAGTCATGTATGTATGTGACTCTATGAGATCTGAAGCTGGAAGTTCGGGCGATATTGAAGGCTGTGCATTAAAGTTTGATTACGCATGAGTCGGACGATTATAATTACGGACGGAAAAATTTATTAAAGCTCGTCGTTTTGACTGGGGTAACAGAAACCGCACTAGGGAATTTCTTGTCCAATATCTGATCTCAAACCAGTCTCGTTCTATCTCCGGGCTTGAATTAACCTAACCGGTTCACGGGGAAGTCAGAATGAAATATTGTAAGAAGAAAAAACGCGGGCTGTACTACCGCTGCTATCGGTTCGAATAGATCGCTGCAAAGTGGAAATCTGGTTCCCGAAATATCCGGTTATGTGGCGAGAGGACCTTGCCGGCCGACCGAAGGCATTTCTGCGCCGAGATTTTGGACCGAGAAAACGTCTGCGAGAACTGAGAATCGCTCCGATTATTCCCAGAGTGTGAGGCGGGCGGCATTCGCCCTTGGAATAACTGACCTAAAAATTCCGTTCGGGCGTTTCGTCATTGACCGTAGTTGACGATTTGGTCAAATGCCACTCTTAGGTGACTCACCCTATGCTTTTAAACCGTTCCGAGACACCGCCGGTCTTATGATCTTCTGTCACCGCCGTGTGATTTGGTTTTTTGCCTGGACCGTGTCGCATGTTGGCAACCCTGTTTTTATCCTGCACTTATTACTGCGGTTAGGAATTACCCTCGGATACGTCGAAGTCAAAATTGGCGCCAAACGACAAAGTCGGACGAGTTTTTTTGTTGGTAGATTTGGCCAAAAAATCGAAACCCTTCGATAAAATCGGAAATCAAAACGTTACATGCAAAAAAGGAAACAGCACACCTTATAAGCTACACATGAAAATGTCCTACTAGAATTTATAGAAGAAACGAAATAAAACGCGATACTAAAAAATTAGGGGAAAAAATCGCGAGATGCCCCACCAAAGTAACTAAATGACGACACAAAGGACGGCAAGCGGTCGAAACCAGTTTAGCGAAAGATCACAAGAACGACCCTATTCCAAACCCCCGCAGACCACAAAACAGGGTTTACGAATCGATTCGGGTCCTGCGCTAGACCGGTTTCCTTTGCCGGTATCCTGTCAGCACTCTTAACTTTAATTTCCTCAATAAAGTGATAAACGCTCTAATGTTTACATATTATTCGTGCGTATTTTTTCAATAGTTAAAATAGACAGAAAAGAGAGACGGGAAATGTTACATTTTTAAATTAGCATACCAGCATAGGGGGTCGGGACGAAAGTTGGGCTACTTCGAACGGACGCTTAAAATCCGAGATATGAAACTTACGACCGGCCGAGTTTGAAATGTAGCGCAGCTGGTGGACCAGTGGAGATTCGGCAAACGCCGCGCGTGGAACGCGAAACTGGGATGCCGGGTATTAATACAAAATTTATTTTTAGTACGAAGGATATCAAACTGTATTTCGGTTCCTTACGGTCGTTTGGGGCCCCTCTCTTGAAATTCAAATGAGTGGGAGGGAGAGAGCGATGTTTTGAGATTTCCGGCGACTTTATCGATTTCGGCTAAATACGGCATTGTACAATCATGAATGATGGCCCAAATTTAAGTTTTGAGATTCAAACCACCGACTGAGTACCTCCGCAAGAATTATTTATTCGTTTATTTTGGTATAAAAAACCTGTTTGTTTGTCCCCGAAGACTTATACCATAGTTCGTAAGATCTTCTGTCTCTCATCTCTTCTGTCCGTCATTTTCTATACCAGTTTTAATCTGAATTAAAATTAAGCGTACCTCAATGGGTTTCGACCCATTCACTGTTGACTGGACTCGGCATTTTTCACTGGAGAAATTGGCAGGGAAGCTCTTTAAATATCCGCGAAATGAATCTGTTCATGAAATACCCCTAACAGTGTGAACATTTAGAAGTTGTGGATTGTATTACGAGAGCCGATTCTAACCGAGAGGGCCCCAGAAGGTAAGGACAAACACTCTTCAACTGGAGCTCGCTAATGTCCGAACAGCAAAAATCCCGGACTAGGGTTAGGCCCTGTTAACCTGGGTTAACCGAGCTACTTCCCACTGTATTGCGCAATCCAAACAGAAGTCAGTGATGACATGGAAATTATTTATACGGATCTAAATACAGAAAGTAGTGTTTATAAACTGGATATGTTTGCGAAGTTTCCGTCGCGCCCTTATTGCAAACACGGCGAATCATGCTGTACTGTTGTAATAAGAAATCGGGTTTTTCATTTCCAGGAATATTCGGAGCCGGCTTAAGTTACGGTGATAAGGTCGGAATGTTGCTATAGACAGGTTTTTTTATCGTGAACACGGCGCGCCCATGTGACACATCCTCTGTCCTAAACATACAATACAATAACGGTCGCGTGCAACAAGAGTCGGGCGATAAAGAATTTTCAGAAATAAAGGCGTCGGCCAACCTTTCGATGGGTCTTCGACGGGCTTATTCTTCCCCGTCGAGGATCACTTCGTGAAACAAGGGCCTGACACCTGTTGTGTCACCCCCTTTATCAAGTCCCTTTGTTGATTCGAGCTTCGGGTGTTCAGATTGATCGCACTTAAATATTGTTGAAAGTAGGCCGGGTCAAGAGCCGTCTGGGGGCGTCTAACGCCGCTGGTTCGATTCCAGCGGTAATACAGTAATGTTAAATGTGAAACGGGGAATAACCTAATTGATTGATTCCTATTTTTTAATTGTGAAATACAATAAGCGACATGGATGTTCAAGTAGCAGTAGTAACAAATAGAGCACAACGAAGGGGAAACCCCTTTTTTTAAATGTTATTTTCCTGGTATGTTTAAATCACGTGGCCACTTCGCCTTCTCAGAAGTAAGGCACGTTTGGGAAGTCTGGAGTAAGTGGAGAGTGTTTCGATGGATGTGTTTAATTCTGGATAGAGAATGCATTTTATATGCAAGGTCACAGGCAAACGGAACTTGGAGATCTGTGTGTTGGTTGGAGACATAGTGCGCTTCGTTGGTTATATTCTGTACAATCGAACATGTATAGGTTGAATTTTAATTATACTAGATGGTTTAGCCAAGGAACATTTTTCGCCTTAAATGTAAAAGAAACTGTTGTTTAGTTAAGGTTGTTTATCTTCCCTTTGTCACAATTTTCTTTATCTGAATATACTGTCAGTAGAAATAGATGTATATTGGATTAAACAAATTTACGGAATCTTGTTTCGACTAGTCAACCGTGGAAAATACTCGGGTTAGAGGTTGCACCTGTTTCGCTTTCAGTAGCACGCTGTCTGAAGATGGGAAACGGCCGAAAACCGGTCTAGCAATTGACCAATCCAGCGGGAGACCGAAAGAAACAACGGTGTCACTAATTAGGCTCGCGGCAGCTTAAGATGTCTGGAATCCTTTTTGTTGTTTCAAGGGGCGATCAATCTGGCGAAGTTGGAATGAAGTTAAGAAAGTTGATTTGTGGCCGCCTGAACGCTTTTTGCTCAGCGAGCTTTTCGCGCCACAACCTCCCATATCACTGCAACCTTAATAGCCCTCTAAACCTTATATTTACATAAATGCATTCCCCCAGCCCCTCGGTACCTAAGCCGCGTTTAATGCACGTAATTTACCCATTTGTAGGGGCGCCGTATGTAAATGGGTAATTGAAATTTGCTTTACTCGGTTTTTGCTCTTTCCATATTCCCTCCCTCCAGTAAAATCGTTATGCGATTGATTTATTGTATTTGTTTTCTTCTTGTCTGTGGACTGTGTATTCTAGACAAACTGTCGGTTTATTTTTATTGAACGAGGTAATATTCCACGACACGAACTCTAAGTACCAGCGCAAGTTACGACGTTTATTTAAGGTTTAGAAGTTTTTATGAGTTTTGTTATCGTTTCTTGTTTTTATCGGCAGTAAAGATCTCGTTAGAATTATTCCCGATAGCCTTGTTCCAGATCTCCGATGGAAATTCCACGCCTTCGTAAAATTCTCGTTGAAACGGGGATGAGGCATTTTGAGTTTAAATTAATTGTCAACAGACGACGGTTATGGCCTTTCATAAAGTAGCCTAAGAGTTTACATGGGGAATTCAGCGACACCGGGGTTCCTCAGGAGTCTTAGTTCACCAAGAATAGTACGACCTGGGGGGAATTTTCGGATAAATGTTTGGATACGCCATAGTGAGGCACCCTCCCCGAACGGCCGAGGTGCGAGTCGCTTTCCGCGGTTTTACCAGTTTCCAGTGGGAGGGAGGAGTGAGTGATGAGGGAGGAGGTAGGAGGGAGGAGGGAGGGAGAGTGGAGTGTAGCAGTGGATATAGTGGTGGGGCCCAGTGACTGTCGAGCCGTCGTCGGTGGAGAGCTCTGTGTGTGGCGCGCGTGCACACGCAGTGTCAGTCCGCGGGCTATGTCACCCAGTGTCAGTGGCCGGCCGTGAATAATTGTCGGGTGAATATAGACAGGACTAGACCGGTTTTCGAGGATGATGGAAACGGCGACGCGTGTCCGCCGTCTGATGAGCGAGGCGGGCGGCGTGGGCTTACCGCCCAAGAGTCCTTCACCGAAGAACAGGCGCAGGTCCCTCTCGGGGCTAAGGGACAAAGTCAACAAGCTCAAGATACAGGGTTAGCAACGGCTTGTATTCTCTATTTAAGAATTTTAAATTCTCGCTTATTTGACCCTTCGCTTTCACGTCGAGGACGATAGACGGCCAAAAAGCGAAATCAGTTCGGGACCAAATAAGTGAGTGTAGGGACAATTTCTTTTTAGTTCATCCTATTTTCTAGGGAGAAAGTTTTGCTCTCAACACTGCCCGGCGAACGGTTCATTAACCTTACAGTCTCGAATGAATGATGATTTCATGCCAAATTTTGTAAAGGCGGCATTTTGTACGCTGTAAAATCGGTAATTACATATAATAAGAATAAGGCCGCTTACCCCAGGAAAATTTTCACTAGTGCGGTCGCTCCGCAATTAAATATACGATCCGTGTCACTACAGTGATAGTTCCGATAAAACGCGGTGCCTGTACAGTTACTATGTACAATAGGACGGCGTTTTGGGCCTCCTTCCAGTATACCGTACAAACCCTTAATAGTGACAATTTTAAACACAGAAAACAGCGTATAGATTTTACCGGTTGTTCGGGTCCGAAAATGAGGTCAAATTTGAATTTTCGTGAGGTAGGCGAAAGCTGGCCTAAATGTCTATACGTGGTAAATGCTTATTATTAAATAGAGGAAAATTTAAAATATTGATAATAATTTACGGGGAATCGGTGGTTCTCGACGCGCCTGTCAATGATGATAAGGTGGGACATCTGAGCAATATTTTACTATTTAAACAAGTTATCGCGATAACGAATTAATATTCCGCCTTATTAACTGCGGTTTTACCGGTGAATCAGTTTCGATGAATCGGAACCGGATTGTGGAACGGGACAATTCACTAGGCATATACGAAATTTTGATATCAGTTTCTGGAGATCTGCGAATTAATTAATTTGGCGGCTGTTTTAAAGAAGATGTCGCCTTTGTCATATTTGACGCGTGAGTCATTAGTCCGAGCCGATAAGGTCTTTATCAAATTGCAGTTAGCCGGGACCGGGACCTCTCCCCCCGGACATTTTCCATGCGATATTCAACGCCGGGCAATCGCTGTATTCTTGCGTTTTTCCTTGACACACATACTCGAATTTGAATATCGTAAAGTGGGCTTAAATAGGAGATATATATGTTAAAAGGCCGTCGAATATTCTATATTAATGGATGAATTGGGTGGGTTGGTCCTACTCTAGACCGGTGTAGGATTTTTCAACACAAATACACCCAATCTTAAAGCGAGACGTGTATATGAGACGATGTATATGAGGAAGAGCTACATCGAAAATGTGATTCTATGGGATGTTCTGTGAAGCTCCTCAGTCTTTCTGTTCTACCATATATCCCGGTGGATTGATGGGTTTTAAGATATTTTTCAAGTCTCAAGGTTATAATTTTGATGATTATAATGGACAGGAGCTAGACACGTCTCGCCATGTCTATCTAGTTTCGCATTCTTTCGGCCCTATAACGCGCATTGTTACTGAAGCTGTTTTTCACGCCGCTGAAGCGTGTTAAAATTTCAGGGGAGCGATGCTCTTCAGAGAGAACCGGCTGGGGGAAATTCTGAATTCGCAGAAAACTCAATCCTCCCCCCACCCACCTCGCAACGTAATAATGTGGTCCTTCCACAGTCCTAGTTTTGAACGAGTAAAAGTTCTTTGAATTTGCATATCCCCGGCGGAGAGGATTTCGTACGCTCAGCTCGGGAACGAGAGCCCGGAGAGATGATGATTTCACGTTTTTATTTCTTATTCCTTTAGGTTTTTATTTATTTTAGAAGAACTTCGGGTACTCACCTCGGTTGGGCTCTGCACATTTCGCATCCGGCATTCGAAACCGGGGCCATTGTATGTACCGGAGATATGTTAAATCGGTAAATTGTAATTCTCCTCGCGTCGCCCAATCTGAATATGGCTATGCAAAACGCCAGCGGGGTACCTTGCTCTTAAGCAGTCATTCTATCCCAATGTATATATATCTATATATTTTTCATCCGAGCTTGTTTTCGAGGGTAATTTTTGGGTACTCTAATTTTCTAGAATATGTTAGCATTAGTGGTGATGTTTTTTTTTTTTTTTTTGGGGGGGGGGTTATCGTCCGTTTGATAAAATATTACGGACGCCTTCGTTTTCGGGTCAAAACCTTGTTTATTGGGCTAATGAACCTCGGTGAACCCGTCGAAAGCTGTTGACACGCCTGTTTTTTTACAGGGTTCTAATTTATGAACGGAAATAGAAAAAAAATGATTTCTATTCCTTAAAATATCGTTGGTTTTATTGTGGAGAGCTTTGAGCAGATTGTGCAGGAACTGTATTAAAATTACACTGAATAAAGGATTGAGGGGAACTTCATGATTTCGAGTAGTTCCTTTCTAATCTCTACCGAAGATTCCGTTTTATTGGGCAAATGCTTAGTAAAAGTAAACTCAAGAAAGTAAAGTATAGGAATGTTTGTTGGACATGAAAGTTCTTTCCTGACGCCTATTCAGAGCTAAACTGGAACTTCGTCTTCGCCAGTAGCATTCCGTTAATATGATCGGGCACTTCCCGGTAGTTCGGCTGCCGACTAAGCATCCTGTCAGCATTCCCGAGACTCCCTCCTGTCACGCTTTCGGTTTAGATTGATTGTACTCAAAACACCCGACGAGTTGTTTTTTTAATTTTCGATAATCTTTCCGAGAAGTCTTCGTTTATTTCGTGCCGAGAAAACAGTTTGCCCTCGATGTGCGTCGCGAACTCAGTCGAGCGTTTGTGGTAAACAGCGGGGTCTGTACGGATCGGAAGATTAGGATCTGGTATCTTATCTCGCGGTTTTGGGGGAGTTCTAAACGCGGACAAAAATAAGATTTTTCACGCAGTTGGCCGGCAAAACACGCGGGGATATATTAAGGGGCAATTTCATGATGGAGCCAGGTTGTCGCAGCGGAAAAATTAATGTTCCTTGTTAAATATTAAATTATTCAATATTAATTATAAAAATAAGATTAGGATAAGATAAAAGATAAGATGAAAACTGTGCTCAATAACTTGAAGTGAAGTCTTGAACGACTGAAAAAAATTAGGATTGGAGGTCGCACGTCCGACAAATTATTACTTAGAACGCGTATTTTTACGACACTTCATCTACACCGGCCTTTACTGTCCCGCCCATTTGCATTCGGACAATTAAATTGACCTGAACGAACATAGAAATCCACTCACTGTAATGAAATTAATGGTTCGCCGAGGAACGATTGTTTTCTTTGTACTCTTTGCGAGGATCCGCTTACAAATTACGGACTTGGACAAATAAATCATTCTGTAATTTTCGCATTACACTGAGAAAGTCAGCAGCGGGTCGAATTTTCCTTCGGTCGAAAATTTGATTTGCAAAAATCTGCACGGACAGCGCTTTTTGATACGTCTTTTGCTAGATCGGTTTCTGGTCTGTAATTGAAAGGCCATTTTCCGAAGGTTCGAATCCGGATCTACTCGTTAACGCCAAACTACGGTTATTAGAATTTGAATATTTACATAGATGACAAATAAGGCGATAATTCCTAATCTGATTGGTCTATTCCTTTCTAAGTAGACTGGAGGTAAAAAACCAGATAATCAATACACAACTTGACTGAAGCTTCTTTATGCAATTTCTGATGGCTTTATTAAGCCGTTACACCAACATTGTACCAAGTAGCCCGTTAAAAAAAATACGCTTAGAAGCCGCGCTGTTTTCCTTCATATTTTGAGTTTCATTTTATTATTTATCACAGCGCTCTAACAACCCACAAGCCGAATACGGCCAAAGTAGGATATTTATTTGAAGTAAATATATATAATCATAGGCCTGATAGACCGATCTCCTTTCTGCCCCGTTTTCTGAACAAGTTGTTTGTAGTTAGGGAAGCCGCCCAAAAAGGAAACTTGATTTGTTCCGATTTTTTTCCACCGGCTTTCGTTCGTTCTTTTGCCCGGTGTCTGTCAAAACTGAATTAAACAGACAGTACAAGTTGTAGCCGTATTTTTTTAAATTGTTTTTATTTTGCAAAATTGACTTGTAATTACGCTTTATTAGTCCCCTCTCCTTCCCACTATTAAGCTACCGTACAAATCGTCGTCAGACCGAGTTCTTTTTTTAACTTTCCCCTCATCTTTCAGCATTCATGGCCAATTTTTTTTCAGAAGAAGATTAATGTTCAGTGATCTGTGTATGTCCAGCAAATATTTGATATGACCGATTAGGCTAATTATGGGTAGGTGGATAAGTACGTTTCGAATGATTTATGAGCAGTACACTTATCTCTATTGATAAGAAGAAAAACCGATTAGACGAGAAGAAAACTTGTAACTTAGTTGTAACAGCTGTTTTTATGATCGTATTACGCCACACCTATGTTACTAGTTACATTATTAGTTACTACCGATATTAGTTACAATGCGCGAAGTCAAAATTGATTATCGAATGGAATGATTTTTCGTCATTCTTTGTTCCAAAATTGTGGCAATACAAATATAGTAATATAAAAATAGCTTGGAAAAAAAAGAGAACAAATTGTGCGACGAGAGATGTTTAGAGCGTTGTTTACTGAATATTGTTTTAAGAATGATCGTATCATAGGGCCCGCATTGAGTTTTAAATTGTCCTAGTGTTCTTCTTAGTTCCCACTTGGCGCTCGAAGCGCCTCTCGTCATCGTAAGTAGCATTCCGATTGGAGTATAGTGGTATAAACCGTATATCATATCGTACTGCATGAGCGCTGCAATACCTAGGGCCCTGGCAGACCTCCCTGGGCGTTCTAATAATTTAATGCGAATCGTTAAAGTTGTTTTGCCACTCTGTTATGCCACCGCCGACAGGTGCACTGGATAATAAATATAAAAAGTAAATCTAGAAAACGCCTATCAGTTTTGTCCTTCGGAATAGAAAGTGGCCGATCGTAGATATCCAACCATCTTTTACGAGCGGTCTCAGTCTCGGCGGTTTGTCCGATTGAAATTCTCCGGACCCGATTGTGCAATTAAACTTCTTTTTTTTAAAACTGTCATATTTATTTTTTTTTCGTTCGGCGAAAAGATAAATTGAAAGAAATAAAAACTAAATGTCGGTCGGGCCGTGTTTTCTGTCAGAAACTCTTCGAGTCGCTCGAGCGGGGATTATCTCCGGGAGCGCGACGCCTCCGGCTCATTAGCGTGGGGGACCCTTTTAAATCTTTGACCACGATATCTTTTTGAAAAAGATTTTTATTTTATTTTTAGTCCCCAGTTTCGTCATCGGGCCGTGCCTGTCCAGCCGAGCCGCCAGTGTGTGTTGCGCAACGCCGTGTATTTCGGACGGCCGATTAAAATAATGGGAGCCTTTGGATTATAGTGTTTCTCCTCTTGGAGCGGGTTCGGGGGCTTAGATTTCTAGAGAGGACGTCTCGGATTTATGGGTTTTCGCCTCCCCCTTATAGGAAGCGGTGGCCGAAGTGTGGAATATCAGTTCAGACAGGAATGCTACTGAAGATGGCAGGGAGCCCAAAATGATCCAGCAGAATCTTGCGAATATCACTGTTAACTTTATTTTGTCGATTGCCCCATCATGAACATGTCCCAATATAGATTTATTAAACTCTTACTAATGGGACCACCGTTTATGTCTACTTTAAGGATTTAGAATTGTCCGTTAACCGCGCGGAAAGGCATAGGGACCTATTTTTTGCATATTTTGAACTAGAATAATTTCAAGATCTAACGTGAGGCGTTTCCACTCCAGTTAGCGGATTGTATAAGGCCGCCGGTCCCGATACAAGTGGCATAGATGACCATATAGAATGCGGGCAGTCCCGGGATAAGGTGAGAAAAGTACTTTTGAAGGTTGAACGTCGGCAGCAGTCGAGCCCACGGCAACAGCTGCCACCTCGCAAATGTATATGTTAGTTATACGATGTATATGATGCGATGGTGAGGAATTAAATTAGTTTAGAAACTTTAAAAATAAATCTTAAGTAACGAAAAGAATTGTAGAGTCAAAAATGCGCCCAATATAATTGAGACGTTAATTTCATAAACGCCCTCTGAATATTCGCGCGGGGAGAAACCAAAGGCAAGAATGAGCAGACGATACATGGCGTACATTCCCCAATACGGTCTATCGGCTGAAATGACGACTACTTTTGGTTGTTGGAATTTTAAAATTGAAACGAAATCTTTGAATTCCTTCCCCATGGTCGTATATTGAAGCACACGTGTGTGGAGGACCAGCTGCACGTAACAGATAGGCTTACTGCGGGGCCCCACCCGGCCCAATCAAAATGCGTACGGACCGTACGTCAAAATCGGACAAATTACGCAACACGTGTGTAGAACAACGTCTCTTTGATGTACGCTCCCGGTGGCGGGCTTTTATGTTTCCTCCGGCCTCGTCAAAGCGGCTTCGCCCATTTAATGCCCCAGCCATGGTCTATTTGGCCCGCTATTTTCGGTTGATATATTTGTGTCGACGCAGAATTTGGGGCATTTGTCTCCGCTCCGTCCCGTCGCTTTTGTTATGGATTTACCCAAACATTCAATAGCCCCGCTTCAAATTTATTTATATCGTATATTTATACGTTTCGGCCTACTGAAGTTAGACTTCTGATTGCCATCCATCAGACTAGATTTAACGAGTTAAACATTCTGCAATATTACGAACTGGAGAACTGGATATTTTTCAGCCTTATTTTCTGTTATTTGCCGCTCGAACATCATTCATTTTTGTTAATTAGAAATGGATGGTTTTAACATATTACTTCGCATATTTTACGTCAGAATAGAATTCATATTTACAATAAAAATATTGTTTCTTAATTTTTTATTGTAAGAATATTGCCTGATTGCCTAAATTGAATTACGATCGCGGGATTAACAATATTTAAAGTTACAACGCTGGTAAGAATACGGGCTACATTTTAGGCACGAAAAATATACTCTCGCAGTATTATCAAAAATTGGGGAGGATATTCCAAACATATACACCAATAAGGGTTATACAGATTAACCAGCCATTCGTCTGTTCGCCCCCTTGTACCTTTAATTATCCAATTATGATGTTTCTGAGTAACGAGGTAACGAAATCGGTCTAAGATTCGGAAAATTTATAGTTATGTAAATTCGATTTAAAAAATAGATCGTTTAAAAGGATAAGGAGGGGAGAAAGCACACAGTTCCTTCTGTTTGTTTATAGCACTCAGTTTAAGGCGGTCGCGAACGCGTTGCATCTCAGGATCGCAGTTTAAGTCCGGTGCCAACTCTTTTTTATTTTTTACTCTCGGAGATCATTTTTTCTTTCCCACGTCCGAATTGTTGTGCCGAAGTTGGGCCAAATCTTTGACCTTGACCGGGATGCCAGGGTGGAGGGTCGGAGCCGGCGATACTCCCCACCGCGTGATAAGTCAAAGTCGGGCCCAAGTATTTATAACTTATATATCGGATTTGATTCAGCGCTTTCGATTATTTCAATTCATCGGGCTTCTTGTCATCATAGTCGGACATAATCGCGATATTATTATACACGCCCGAGTGGATTCGATTTGGAGAATCATCGTGGGTCCAAAAATCGTGTATTACGTTCATAGAATGACTTCTCCTCAATTACCTGTTTTAAGTATGAATCAACTCGGAGTACTTTCTAAAGCAGGGGTCGACCCACACGGAAATACACGTTCAGCTCCCAATGATGTTAAAAAAACTTTAAAACGCAGTATGTTGGTTTTAATTTTCATCTAGCATAGAAATTTCCCACTAGCTACCGGTCTCACGATCGACGGTTTTCTAAAGCTTGATTTTCAGCGCTTTATATCGACCGTTCTACTTGTGGTCTAAACAAAAATTGGTGGCAATATCTGTTTTTATTTGTAAAAATGTCTCGAGTGCGCAGATGAATGGAGCTTTTGACAATAAATGTTTTTTTTCGACGACCTATATCGGCAGTTGAGAGCTGTAATGTATTTAGCATATTGTTTAATGCGTGTATTTTTGATGGAAGTGCGCGGCGATATCAGTGCTCCGGTTTGTTTGCTCTTGAACTCGATCCGGCTCGCCATTACTCCCGGTTAAACCACTCGACTTTATTAATGTCTTCCCCGTTGACCCCACTCCCCGTAGATCGGTAATCAATTTCTTCCGTTTTAGTCGAGCCCCCCCCCCCACTTTATGGAGTTCGTCCAGACTTCTGTCGCAAGTAAAAACAAACAAAATATACGAAGAATCATGCGCGTAAAAAATAAGTCTCGCGAAAATATAAAAAATATTTTCTCCGCCACCTATCTTGCTATGGGAACCCTTCAGATCTCTCAATTGGGAATTACGGCGGAATCTAGCACGGATTACCAATTCGAATATTGCGCTTGGAAATCGACAGAGTGTGCCGGGAATCGAACCTAGGTGGAACAGTCTGGCGACCGAGGAGTCTTGTGATAGGGAAAGTGGGATTATATATATCTACTTTGTAATGCTCCTTTCATTACTCATATTCCCGGAACTTACTCATTGCACATGGTCACTCTCCACTTCTGACTATACTGGAGTTCATGCACGTGTTTACACACGAATATATATGAACATATATATTACTTATATGTATACATGTATATTATAGGCATGCATATTACTCTGACAATTTTAAAATGATTAACATACTTCTATTGCTCGTACAGTTCAGCTTCTATCTCTCAGTAGAATTTATCAAAACAGTAATCAAACAATTTATTCGTCAGATAAACTTATGTCTGATAGGGTACAAATGGAAAGAAGTTAAGGACATTTTTCAAAAGGCAAGCTTATGCATTGTTTCTTTGATATTTTATCTGCAAAAAAATTAAAATTACATTTTATTTCCCGTTTAATATAGTTACAGTCGGGGCCTGCTTGGATATTCTGAATATGGACAGTGGTGTACCTTGTTATCACGGAGAATTAGGTATAACTTACTGGGGACGGTGTAAACGCAAAATAAGTCCTGTCTGTCGGTCAGCACGCTTGATAACGGGCGGTAATCAATCACGCTCATAATCCGACGTCATGTTTTTAATATTGTCCTTGTTATTTTTCATTTCGATCCGTCCGTCTGTTCGAAATCCGCACTCTAGTCGCTGCAATATTTCGCGGTGTTATATAATAGATTGTTGGCTGGCGTTTGTAAGTTATCGAATTGTAGGAAAATTAGATAAAGACCCGGCTGATTGTTCCAGATTGGATATTCGCTAGGGTGTGGGCGGAAGGTCACCCCATTCCTTTGTCCGGTTGTCCAATAGAGTTCGCGTTTGTTGCCTAATTAAACTTCATTTCCTGCTCCCGTTTAAATCTCGAACGGCGGATCTAAATAATCCTATTAATTGGGCCCTCTTATACTGCGGCCGGACGGAACGAATCTTTTAGGAATGGGAGGAAAATATTTGTTTTCTGTGAAACCGGTTCACTTTTCCTCAAAGCCAGTTTATCTATTTCTTCTAATCGCCGGAAGATGAAGGCAATCCTTTATCCTCCTTTATTTCATTCTTCGCGTCGAAGGATATTGTATCCTTGCGGTTTGAATAATAATAACATTAATCTCGAACAGTGGTGTAAGTAACGCGCGGATCAATTAATGAATGACGTAATTCGCCAAGTTTTACTTTAACTATGGAGTGATTCAAACGCACTCTATAGGCTCGATTATAATTTTTAACATATTAAGTACTGCAATATACTCGAATAACACAAAATAGTTATTTGTTATAAGAATTAATTAATTATTGTTACAAAATTTGTTCGTTTTGGGAGACTCAAGGCCCGATCCGACCGGAGTTCAAGACTTTATTGTTTTGAAGTTTCCCAGGTAGTTTACCCTCGTTTTAATAGGCGGATGTTTTCGATGAATAAATCCTGGGGACGGGGTTGTAATGGGATCATCACTATGATAATGAGGCGGCGGCTCCTTATACGCCCGACGGCCGGCCAAATCGATGAATTCCATAACCATTCTTGGGCCCCCGGCTTCTCCGAGTCCGGTTCGCCGCTTATGGATTCGGCCGTTGTTTTTCAATAAAATATTCCGTTCGAAAACAAAATTCGGTTTTTTGTTCCCTGCCCGAGTTTCCGTAAAGGGGCAAAACCCGGCCGGCCGGCAGGGGTGGGACCAGACGGCGGTGACGTACGTCTGAGATTATAGTAAAAACAATTATTTAGAAGGCTGTGGCTCAGGTGGAACGCTTCCTGTATTAATTTCGGCTACTCCTTAAACAATTCTTAACAATATTTACACGGGGTTTAAGCTCCGTATGTTAGCATTTTATCGAATCCGTTAATGAATATGGATGATTATTTTTCAAAAAGCTTTCTATTTCAGGTAATCTTAAATATAAGTATTCACTTCAAGCAGTATTGTAAATGTACTCTGCTCTCCTATAAGATACAATGCTCGTGCATATTTTTGATTTGAAAAGTGAAAAATTTCTAATTTTCCTCAAGCTACACCTGCTAGATTGCTACACCTGCGAATCCACCAGAATTTAAATTCCTCAATTTTACTTCTGCTTCATATATATATTTATTTATTTATATAAAGTGTATATTATACATTAATTCTCTCTGATATTACAGCCCGGGAGCTCTCTGTCGGTTCTATCTTGGCAGCTGAGCGGGGTTCTTGGAAAAACGTAAATAACCGCCCCGTTCGTATTAATGCGTCGTCCTTTCGGCCAAAACCTTTGCCCAGAAATAATTGTCCTCATTAAGGTTACCCCGCGGTGTGGAAGAGGGATGGAGGGGAGGGGCGCGTCGAAAAGTCGTACTTCTTAAGTGTTCAAATTCTGCAATTGCCCGTATTCGCGAACAACTTACAACTTCGTATCGACCGCCTAGACACTGGGTTATGAAAAATGTGATTCTCTTTTGAACAAAATTTTACCTACATTTTTTTTGTTTTATACAGACATCGTTTGGGACATTATAGACATCTACTATTTGCCCTGAGCTGGGTTATATAAAGGCGTGTCGTAAAGACTGAAGAATAACGCGAAATTTATAACCGGATTACCTGCAAAACAATCGAAACAGTACCGCCTTCCACGTACCGTCTGTCGTCTTATCTCTTGCACGAAGAAACGGAAAAACCGATGAAGCAATCTTATCCGATTTATATCGGCTTTTTATGTCAGTAATTGCCAGGTGTTTCTACGACTCCGAGCAATTTATATATACATAATCCGTGGGCCCAACTTGTCGATTATTTTCACTATACCCAGTGATTGAGTTGTTATTACCGTTATTTAGAAGATCTCGGAAATTCAATCTACTGCTCAAACCTAATTGTAGTAATTACCAAGGATGGCGAAACCGGTTTACATTCTGAACACTCCGAAATTGTAACTATCATAATCGCCGGGATAGTACTGGAAATTGATACTTTATTCATTTTTTTTTTTACATTATATGTGTTGTTCTATGTTGCACTCTGCGTTATATCTAGAAGTAACTGACTGCGTAGATAAGTTATGTACTTTCGGAACTTGTTCTTTCAATACAGTACGCGTGTTGGGGGCAGGATTTAATTTTACAAACTTGGCAAATAAAGCCCGTCACTTGTGTGCCGGTTCAGCGAACCGTCGAGACATCGCATATGTTTCTAGTTGAATTCGGGTATGGACGTTATTCAAAAAGGTAGTAGTGAAGGGGTGGATGAAAAAAAAGACAGACACACTTCCGGGGGTTAACATACGGCCGGGGGTATTTTCCCCATTGAGTCTTTGCCCGGTTTCAATTCGCGACCGGGTCACAGAGGAGAGAATGTCAGGGGTCACGAGGCTCCGCTTCTGAAGAATGCCCCCGCTATACCCCAAATTTCAATGCTTGTTATTCCTCGGTTTCAATAACTCATCGCTTTCCTTTTGTGGACGCCGCTTTTTCAATGCTCTAGCGACCTGTTTGTTCTATACGCTAACGTCGAAATGGACAGACTGTAGGACACAATTGGCTGCAGTCTGTACTTTAGGCTAAAGATGGGAGAAACTTAAAAACTTAGGATATTTGTAAATATGGCTGCACTTTTGGTTTGGGAAAAGTAAAATGTTCGTAGTAACATATTCTAGTCTGTATTAGCTTTTCAATGAACCTCCTGACCTGGACCAAAACTTAATGAACCATCATAATTTTTGTACCTCAACAAGCATAACAAATACTACTGCTCTATGTAATTTTTTTTATGGATAATGGAAAAAAAAATTGAAAAGTAAAATTTCCCAGTAACATATTCCAGCCGGTGGTTTAGTTGTTTTAGCCGTAAATGGAAAGATTGGCGAAGCGTTTCATTAAAGACGATTACTAAAAAATAACTACATCGACCGCTAAGGATGAACGATCCAACCGCTCTTACATTGAATTGATAATTTTATACCGGTCTAGGTGGAAATGGAATTACTGATGAGAGTCATTAACCAATTATTAAACTTGTGTGATTATTTTAATTCCCGTTCTGACGTTACAAGAGCTTCTTGTATGCACTGCAAAATACTCCTACTTGCATATCATAACTAAATATTTATTTAATTCTGTAACGATTACCCCTGGGCATTATTTTTTCTTATAAATGACAATGTCCGATCATTGCCTGAAGGAAACTTAGGAGCAATTTAAATATAGGACGGACGAAACGTTTGAAAAGAGACAGCTTCAAGTGTTTTTTGCGGAATTCCCGCGATGACTGTTATCGGCGCGCGTTTTTTTACGTAGAACAGGCAGATAGGAGGGCTAAGAAACAAGGTTCGTGAAACAATAGCTGATTCGAACATTTCAACAGTTGAATTGCGGAATTGGCTACTGTCTTGAATAAGTTGAAATATTTTTTTTTCGTAAACACCGAGCTGTACGTAATGTGTACTAAATTTACAATCAGCGCGCTGGTGTATCTAAACAGGAAAGTCGTAGCACTTTCAGTCCGGGGAATTTGGACGAAACAGTTGTGGCATAACGATGATTTAACATGTCACAGTTTTGACAAATTAAACTTTATCGAGGCAATTGTGCGAGTACCGGAAAAGGAAATATTTCAACCCGAAGACGACAGTTCAGCACCGAGGAAGAACCTTATTTTCGTCCTTATGCTTTTTCGGCCTTGGATCTTGAATTCGCGCCATAGTCAGGATCGTTGTGCATTTAATTGTAGTCATACTACGCGTGGTCAGTCTTGTTAAAACCCTCGGGCGGATGCTTTAGTCGACATTAAATTAAAAATATTCAGTAACTTCAGTTGTTGCATGCAACCTAAATTAGAATTCTCTCTAGTTTGTTTAGCGGGTTACTGGCAAATAAAAGAACGTACGAAACATTTTCAACCCCCTGAAACTAACCGAAAATGTACAAAGTGTATACGCTTCTCGCCATAGTAATGTATAAAATGGGTAATGTATAGAGGTACTTACGGGTAACGTTGGCTGTTCCCGAAGTGCGTACTTCACTGTATTGCCGGCGTAATTCGAGGAGGGATTCCTGCAACCGGGTTCGCTGGTTTCGAATTCCCTGCGGCTGGCCGTATTTTCCTGGAATGGGAATTATTAACTGATTAATTTCATATAGTGTCCAGTTTCATTAACCTCTAACCTTTGGGAACTATAGAACGGGCGGTGCAGTCTGGACAATGGCCGCTACCCGGGCCCCTGCCACTTAATTACATTATCCGTCTCCCTTACCCTTCGTCCCTTCCTCATTCTCTACACCCTTCTTTACTGTAAATTAATCGCGTTATGTATTTTCATTATATAGTTTTCATATATACGTATTATTTATTATAAAGCAGGACGTAGGCGAAATTTATCAATAAACACTTACTGGAAGGAATAAAATAACATATTAAGTTAACGAATACCAATCCTTATTCGTTTTGAAACAGTTTCATCCACGTTAGTATTCCAAAGGAAAACGTGTTATTCCTGTTCCTCTGCGAATATCCAGTAGTTTTTTTTTAGTTCTTGCCAATATATTGTTTAACCTAATATGCACTGAGCGTATGTACTGGTTTCATGGTTATTTGTGTTTAGATTGCTCCCGTTTTATGGGCGCAGGCTATAAAAATGCCGGCTGAAACCGACACCTGGATAAGTAATGTAAAAAAAATCATATTTTTCAGTCCTAGACCTGACTGCTGGGCCTATTATATTTGGTTTATACAAGATAGAGCCCGTAAATTTAATTTCGACGAAGCGGCAATATGGAACGAGGACGGTAGCGGCCGAAATTAGGGGCAAATATCCTGCAGAGCAAATAAACAATCTTCTTGGCGTTCTCTCCGCCCGTGTTGGGCTCGTAAACGCAACCGCAGATTTGCTCGTAAAAACGTATCGAGTTCAGTTTACAACGGGGTCCCCTTGCGGCCGACTTGAAAGGAGCCTAATGGCGACTTGAAAGCGCCTATTTAATGGTCGTTTCAACACCTCCTATTTTCCAGTGGCACCGTTTTTTTTTTTATCGCCCCCTCTAATGCGAAGCGCTTCCGACTGAGTAGGTATTTTGGGCATTTAAAGGTAACAATAAAAGAAAATATAATAATAATTACGATCCTCCCACAATTTTCAAAGACAAGCAAAAACCCCTTCCTGATTCGTTTTTCTAGTTCATTCTCTTTCCTGGGCGGTATATCTGTGAAAGTTTTGCTCTCAATACTGCAGCTCCAAAGAAAGGTGCGGACAGGATGGCAGAAACCCAAACCGGTTTCGCAATTCAGCATTGGAGGTAGAACACCTCAAGAATGATGGTTTTAGGCACCGGGATATCGCATGTAATCGGTAAAATTTATCATCCTCCCTCAAAATGTACTCATACAATAGTCTTTACATTCAAATTTATTCTTATACCGCTAGTCAGTGTCAATAGCCTTTTATTTGTTGGTTATTTAAAATATTTGTTTTGTACTATTTAGCTGATTATCGTATAAAACGTACAATGTAAGGGGACCCACTCCGGTCATCATTTCTCACCCAACTCGTGTGATTTGTCGGAAACGTGTTGTTTTGTTGTGTGTGGCCTTTGAACTTTGAACTGTATATAAAAGGGGCTCCCTCCCTCCCTTCCTTCCTCTTCACCCTCCGAATGGGTATTTCAATAGGTTTCCGCGGCGATTTATCTCCCTCCCAGCTGTGGGCAACAATGCCGGCCATCCCTCCACGCCCAATTTGTGCCCTGCCCTCCCCCTCACTGTTTATCGAGCGATGACACGAAACCAACGGTATTCTTGCCTTACACGTTTGGCAACGCGTAGGAATTCAGTATACCGCCTTTCGGTTTACTGGGTTCGAACGATGTCGGGATAAAAATAGACGCATTATATCCTCCACCTAATATTTCGTCTTGTAAAATTCGGTTTATCGCTTAATGGTGCGACGAAATTTTTATCGAACCGAGGCTAGAAAATTGTCCTACTATAAAACCGGTTGAAATTGAAAATTGAATTCGAAATTGATCCGCCTCAGGGATTCGATCCCGAAATACTACAAGCAGGATATCGTAGGCAATATTCAAATGTTCGTTTTAATACATTCACTAAGCACTAAGCTAATGATCAACTTCGTTCTCTCTCACATAAAATGGTTCTCTGGACGAAAAAGTCATCCGATACAATTCGGCTAATTGGAGAAATTGCGCAAATTTTTTTTGTCTGCAAAATTCTACAGACTGCACCGAAGTTTTACAATTCAAATGTACGTCGTTTTCTGTTAATATTGGAAAATAGCAGACCTTCCACCTGCTGAGCGTTTTCATGTTATTTTACATAATTTCGGATTACATTCATTTGCCATCCCCATTATAAGGGTAAGTTATAGGAGAGACGGTATTAATTCTTCTGTAATATATTATTATGGTTAATAACACGTTAATGAAGCACTTCTTCAGTAACTTCTGTTCTAATTTAAAGTGACTACCTGCGGCTGGGTATAATATATAATATATATTAGTCATAAACCTTATCGGTTTGTAGAACAAGGCAGCAGGGGTGGGGGTGTCAGGGCCGAGTCCTTTATTGTGCGCTGCTTGGTGAAACAAGAAGAGAGAGAGAGAGAGAGAGAGAGAGGGAGGGAAAGAGAGGGCGGATGATGTAGGGGGCGAGAGGGAATCTGAAAATGGGAAAGCGGTCTGCTGGTGTTAGGGGGCGGGAGGAATATGGAACAAGGCTGGTGGCCACACTGACGGACAGGCCGCCCGCCGCTGAAGCCTTTCTACAAATAAAATAAAAATTCCCCCGGGCTCTCTTCTTGCGCTCAACTGCGTCGTAAAACTCGCGGCTTAAACTAAATGGTTGTGGGAGGGGGAGGGGGCGAAGTTGCAACTGGGACGGGCTTCAAAGTCCGACTGCCGCTTTAATGGTCAGTCGTACAAATTGCCGTCTATCTCTTCTAATAAAAAAACCGATTTATTTTTTTATAACGTGTTCGGAATCTCGATTTGGTTTATAGCGTGTGTTTATAGGTTTATCTATCGGCATATTTTAGGGACGCCTGTATTACCGTTTTCTGAAGTATGAGCGCGGACCTGAAATAGACTCGGATCTGGGGTGGAAAAATACAAAGCCCGGTGCATGTTGTTGTTCTTCAAGACCGTGAAGCATCCCAGACACCTGCCGCCCGAGGTTCTTTAACTTGTTATTCATCTCTCGAATTTATGCTCGAAAATGTGGAATATAAGAAACATGTTAGTATTTATGCGGTCAATTAAAATCAACCGCATTGGCGAAATTCTGAATTTTTAACGTAATATCCAGAGCTTAGCAGGAAATATGTTATTGAAAACTGTTAACAGTTAAAAATGTTAATAATTAACGACTCTGCAGTCGCATTTCAATTATTTCATAAATCTCATTACTGCTGTCATCGATGTATTAGTGAAAAACTGAAATATGTGCTCGAAATGTGTTCTTTTCATAGTACCGCGGATGAAAGAAGTTGGGGACGGCTGCTATTTGGGGGAATGTTATTTTCGATCTGAATATTAGTAGTTTTCAACCTGTGATTGGAGAGGATTTACATGGCAATACTGATGCCAATATTAGCCGTCCAAAGCCATCTATATTACGTACACGATGCCCCAAGAAGGGGACTCCGGGTATCGCTCAGTTTTGATACTGTCCTATGACATATATAATATTCATTTACGCATCTGCGACTGGGTTCGATTGCTGCGTAGCTGGTTGATATGGCTCAGCCGGTTTCATCCGTAGCTTCCTTGTCTAGTGGTTTTTTTTCCGCTGTTACTTATCTCGAGTACAAATTGTGGTACTGATCCGAAAGCGGACTATGTCATCCGCGGTTTTCCTTCCCATCTCTCTTTCTCTTCCCGCAGCTAGGAGCCGAAAAATTACTTCGTGTAAACAAGGATATGCGGACGTTTCTCATATTAGCCATATATTCTGACAGAAGGGCTTTCAGTTTGGCTGAGATTTGTTGGCTTTTATTTACAAAATGGATATCTTCAGTCGGAGGGCACGTATTCAATTGTCGACAATTGGCGTTATTTTTTTTACACAATACAAATTACAGAACATATTCCTATATTCATTTTCAGTGATAAATGACTTAAGTGTTGCGAATGTAAAATAAATAAAACAAACAAAATGAACTTGGTATATACATTATTGCGAATGAACACTTGTTTGATATTAATATTTTGGCTATAAAAGGACTATCCTAGTTTAGGTTTTAAGTTCATTCCTGGGGCTGGAAAAAATAAGTTACTTAAGTACTGAGGGGTCTTTGACTGGCTTTGCTTTTTAATAGCTTTAAAAATGTCTTAAGAAATAACTCCTCTGGGATTTCTTGACGTGAATTAAGCGTGGTACGAATCAATCACTTTTGGGGAATAATGGTGGGGGGAATAATTTCTGTCTTATTTCTCCATTCTTTATTTCCCCTTTCCCCGGGTCATTAGCGGAAAGTTACGGCGCGTTTGTAAGTGAAATAAATTATTCCAGTTTCAACATTTATAAAACGTGTAGTTAATACATGCGGTCGGGCTGGTTTAATGCACGGGAGGGTGCCGAGATGGGCAGTGGGACCAGATGGCGTGCATGTGGCAACTGCGGCATTGCCTTGTTGGGCAACTCAACGGCTCGGTTGCGGATTTCGCAACCGGCAAATTACTCCGATTGACAGACGGAGGATGGGGGGGACGTCCCGCCTGCCCGTACTTGTCGTCACCTATTGTAATATGTAAAATAAGTATGTTTTCCAGCTGTAAGCCCCCCCCCCTTCCAACCTTGCGGCTTTCCACCTCATCTCGCCATTATCGGGTATTCCAGTCACCGCCGTATCGCGCGTCTAGTCGACTGGAAGCTCTTTGCGGAAAAGGAAATTTCTTCGCGTCAAATTTCATTGAAACAAAAAAGGCGAGCACGTTTAAATAATGTCGTATACTGCTGTATGGGAATTTTTTAAATGTTATGTCCCTGAAACCAATCTGGACTTACGGACCTGAACTGTGTGGCGAAGCTGTCAAACTTTAATACAACATATTCATCCCAGAATCAAGGTTAATCTCTGTTTTGAAACCTCCTACTTTGAAAGTTTGGTAAAAATCGTTAAAAATACTCCTACAACCTTTCGCCTCTTGTTAACCGAGTAAATCCCTTCCCCGCTTTGTTTTCCTCGTTTCTGTCTCCTGCCGAGTGTAAGTTTTTTTTTTTAAAGAAAGGAAGTACAGGATAGGACTTTGCTTCTTAGTCACCAGTGTTTAATCAGTGCGGTTTTTCTGTTTCTTTCTGTTGTTTAAACGTCAACACGGTGCATCCTGTTGTCCTGTGTCAAAAATAAACGATGACTCATTAACGAATTTTAATTTCAATCTTCTGGAATTGCACGTCGTCCTAATCGTTCGGTGAACAAACCCAACTTACTCCAGACATCCCGTACGTTCCGTCTCAAAAGGAAGTGGCGTTTTAACTATATCAAATAAATAAATATTTTTAAAATAGAAAAACATTTATTCCCATTCTCGTTACTTGCGTTACTTGATAGTTGTGGGAAATAATATATTATACTATATTGGAATCCAACCAACTATTAAATTTAAATTAAATGAAAAAATGTTGATAATAGATATAAAAGATGTTTAACAGCTGATCTACAAGAAGGAATTAGTTATATTATAGTAATGCCTGTATAAGTCAACAGGAATGCTGTATAAGAGTGTCACAGTCCTTCCAGTAGTAATATCCAGGATTCCCAGGTAGATCAATGTATATGAAAAATAATCTAATCTGCCTTGATGGAGAGCTCGGTTTAGGAAGTTGGCAGTTGAAGGAAGCACCCATTATTTGTCACTTTCCTGTCAGCTAGGTTTGAAAGTGTTCCCTGTTAGTGGCGGGACTGGTTTCTACCTAATTGACGTACGGGCGGCTCGCTTATGTGGGTGCTCCTGGGTTTTGAAATATCCTCATATAACTGTTGTGTGTGCGTGTGTGTGGGCCCGTTATCAGACTTTACGAGAGCTTTCCCGACCCACGTTTAATGAGTATTAACTAGTGTAACAGGGTCCCAGGCGCTCATTATTACTGCTTTTATTTAGTTTCGTCCGGCAACGATGAGTTTTAAAACATTCCCTGTACATCCCGAGTGAGGAATAAGTCGTTTGAAATTTTCAAAGTGAAATTTCAGATTTCTAGTGAAAGGCTAGACAGAAACCTTGTGACAGTACGTTCAGTTCTGTCAAACTTATAATTTGGTTGGAAGAAACCCCGGAATGAGGAAATATCCTCCTTCTCCATGTGTTAGAAAATCGTTTTAAAATATTTTTAAACCGGCCTCTTAGCGGTTCTATAGCTCTTTTCAAGGCTTGCCACGGTCAATCGCCGGGCCTATATTGATTACTCCAGATAAGTTACAGTTAATTGCGTGGGAGTCTGTCGTTCCTATTGCCAACAAGTTTTCTTTTGTGTCTATAATTTTTCTTGTACGCTCGGATTTCCTCGAGTCGGTCGAGTAACTGGATAGTTTTTAGAATCTATTCTCTCGTCCGATTGCGTACAATACACAAACAATACACTGACTACTAAAGACGGCATGTTATCAAACGATTCGTGTCGCATAAAAAACCCTCTTCTTCATAACTGGGCCAAACCAGATAAAGAAAAATCCAACCTCTTTGTTAATCACCGATATTCTATTTTCACACCTCACCAGGAAGTTAAAGAAGAATTCCACGCTGATCTTTTGGACTACTCAGTCTTGTAGAAATGATTATATTTTTTTATTTCTTAATCGTTTAGATAATTGCTATCCGGCAAGATCTTTTATACTTCACTCCTGCCGGTAACTTTTTAGTCGGTTGAAAAATATGAATAGACACAACGGGCATGGATATCTAGCAATTTGTTTAGAATACCTGTTTTGTGGATTGCGAGGTTGGAATACCGTAGATTTCGTGTGTGTGTGTGTGTATCTGTCTCGCTGGTTTGGTCTCTTACTAGACCGGTTTTGGCTGCTAGCCAGTGACGTTACCCGCCCAACCGCCCCCTCCCCTTTTGACCGACAATCCGACAAAGACTTAAGTCGATTAACAAAAATCCCACCCCTCCTCAAATCAAATTAGACAAACAACATCCCCCAAAAACACAATAACAAAACACACATATATACACACGACAAACAGACAACCACCGCAGTACATGGGACAGTGACAGTGACAGTGAGGATGCCCAGAAAACATCCAAAGTGCCAACACCGTTACTGAAGATGGCGAGCAGCCGAAACCGGTCTAGCAGAAGATCAAACCAGCGAGAGGAGACAGAAACACACGAAATCTACGGTCTAGCAATTTGCTATTGCGTACGAGCCCGGTACAATTTACTTGATACGCGTGTCGGCGTTTGCCCCCAACGATGATCAATAAGGGGATGTGCGCGTACACAAGGGAGAGGGCCCTCACAAGGGGACTACGCTGATTGGCCTATTCAGAGGGTGGCACCCCCGGCCGGCACAAACGCGGATTTGTCCTCAAATTGTCTTTAATAACCCGCCCAATGGCTGCCCTCACACCGGGGCCCCTTATATTTAGTCGGCGATTGGGACCCGAGTATCGCGCCGTTATATGCCAATTAGACGAAACCACTTTTTATGCGTTTTATTATACGACAACGAGTAAAGGTTACCACCCGGGGATGGTAAGAGTTTCGAAACGTGAGGACCAAATAGAAGAAAGTTCGAGAAAGAGAACTCAACCTTCCACTGGGACGGACTTAGGTGAAGGAAAGCTCAAACGGGATTCATTCCTATAAAAACTTGATTTTAACATTATTTTAATAACACTTGTTTACCAAACGCAAATTTTATATTTAGTTCCCTATGGAATTATATTCAGTACTGAGATAAACTACAATCCATTGTAGAAATAAATTCGCAAATAAAATACAGTACGATCGTTTTGTAATTAAAACGACGTAAAATTGTATAATAATAATGGAGCCGTTTTTTTGTTTTAATTTGTAAAAAAAATTGTAGAAGTATCTCGTCATTATTATATAAATTATTTAATATAACTCGAGATTTAGTTCCCGAAATTAGATAATGATGAAGTTATTTGTTTGCGTTTCTTGTTGAGATTGTCAACACCTATATTTGGCCGATCGCCATCGTCGATAGCATTCCGGTAGTAATGCACTAGGAGTAGTTTTTTAGTTCATTCTTTCTTCTAGTCATTCTTTTTAGTTCATTCTTTAATACTGCCTGGCGACTGGTTCTTTGGCCTTTAATTTTGAAATAATTTATTCCCCAAATCGCGGGATTTTTGCCTTCGGTTTCTCACTGCCAATCTTCGTTAGGGACACTTTTCCTCGTTTCCGAGCAAAGCACCTTCCCAAAGAAGTTTCCCATTTCCATATGCTATATACATTAGCAAATCGTATAATTTTAGATAGTTCATTTTTATTTATTACTTTTTACATTATACGAATATACCAGTTGGGATGAGCCGGGTAATTTTAGTTCAAGGGGGCTGTGAACCTTTTCTAATCTCGGTGCCAAAATAGGCTTTTAAAAAAACACCAAACACCAATATATAAAAAACACTAATATATTAGGCGCCGGTATCATTGTTCAGGAATGCTATTTAGTAAGACATCGTATAAAACATGATTTGTGCCAAACGAGAATAGTTTTTTTTGCCAAACACCCATTTTTCTTTCTAATTTTCACCCTAATAACTGCTTACACTTCACGCGGGGTCGCTACTGGTCTAGCCTATCCTAGAAATAGATGGACGCCTATACAAATAGGCTGAATCTCATTTCGAATAAACGGCGGTGGAAAATAACCGGCTCAGCTTTGGAGGTGACGCAAGGACGCCTACGCGACGGCTTCCGGAAAGCGGGGTTTGTTCGTATTGTGGTTTTCCGGTTTTGTGCGCGGTGTACAGCCTGTACAGCGTTCGTCATTCGCGCGATTTAATTTGGCTTCTAGCCGCCTTCAGTAGAATTGTGTCGGTTAATAAACCGAAACCTGTATCGACAATGATAATCCGATATTTCTTCGTATTCTTCGGTATTCATTGTAGTGCTGACAGGAAGCCTTACTCTTATACCGATTTGATTTAAAACCAATAAATTTAAATTTTTGATTAATTAAACGTTAACAATTACCTTTAATCTTGCAATGTGTGTTGTCATTTTAAAAGATGAAAACTCTGAACTAGAGCGAACATGGGGACTGAAAAAAAAACCCAAAAATATTTACAGCGTAATCATTCTCCCCATGTGTCTCCCTGATTAAGAATAGCTTAGACAAATAGCAATTAAATACAGAATACGCGGTCAAACAGGTTCCTTAAATTATAAATTATTGGTGTATTATGATTACATTGAGGATATATAAATTGTAAATATTCTCGAAACCCTAGTCCAAATACAGAAATTTTCTGGCATCAATTGCGGTAACATTTTTTTTTGTCCAAACTTTATTCTAATTGACCAGTCGACACGAATTAGACCAATGTAATATATAAACAGGGGGAAGTTTGTACGGCGTTAAACGCGATTTGTAGCCCAGTAAAGTGATGTAACGAGGCGGGAACCCCGGTCGGCGTTTATTCATTTTGCATTTTTCACCTCCATTTACATATAGGCGAGGGGGCCGCTATACGTATATGAACGCGTAAACGACTCCTTTTACGGCGTTTGGTCCCGTGTCCCGCCGGCGAATAAAGCCGTCACGGCCGAGAAAACGTGTGTCGCGCGATTCATTCTCGGTTTTTATATTTTCGAGCTTTTTAGGGACGCCGTAAAAAAATGGATATTTGAAAATCCTCGCTCCCAATGAGCTTCTCCGGCGCCTTCGCTCGGCTCGCGGGTTTTTTTTTTAGTTTCAGCGTCTCGAAATGGATAGCGGCCTCGCACTGTAGGAATCCAGACATAGGAATTTAGTCGATCTTTTATCACCCGGTTGACGGTAAATTATGTTCAAGTTTTGTCCGACCGATCACCCTCCAGAGATACATACAAGACATAGGCCACATTGCTCGAAGCGACATGCTTAATGTTGCCATTTTGATAATCCTTGCACATGGTATTCTCAACTATGCATATTTTATAATACGGACCTCCCTGCTTACTCCCGACATCCCACATGTTCCACACGGCCACCTAAAAAGGTATTGGCCGCGTGACTTACGCGGTACAGCATAAAACAGATCTCCTCCAAAAAAGAGGAAGTGGGCAGCCTTATGTTCTTTGTACTTCGGTTCAACGGTAATGAAATAATTAAGTTAATAAAAAAATTTACCTGGGTCGATTGGATTAACGGTTTATTTGATTTTATAAAATAAAAGCTCCTTGATATAGCTGTAGTACTGATATTGGTCCCTTTATTTAATAATGAATGGAATTTATTCGAAGCAAAAAAAAGGTCCAACAACAGTTTTGTTTGTAATGTCTCTAGTTACTCTCCAATTTTGAATTTTTAAAATTGTTTTTATGGAAACTTGAAGAACAAAGTTATATAAAGCCTTTTCACTATAATAAATATCAATACAAATTCATTCTTGCCGTCAACTCGCGAATACATGTCGCGGATACTTTTCAACCTCCAAACACCCTATTCCTGTCTTGTGTATGTATACATATATTATTCATATTAAATTACTGGTAATATGGTAATAATTTCTAAACAAAAACTAGGATTTCAAAAGCTGAATTAATTTAAAAATATCGTTTTCCATGCTTGTACCATACTAAAGGGGTACTTAGGCATCCTGTCAGCACTTTCCAGTTCTTTAGTCGATTGCGATGTGGGAATGTTCTGCTCTCAGTACCGCCTTAGAGATGACGCCTATAACCCGGCCCGGGTGGGAGTTTATAAGGGGTGTGTGTATACGGTCATAGAGTGTCGCCCCGTCCCCATATAGGTGTGTTCATTAGGGCCGGCGCCAGCCCACTCTGTCTGTGGAGGGTGCTTCACACCCCCCCCGCCCGCCCCCACGCCGCCCCCTCATCATCTCACGGGGGTGTCGGCTCAGCTCACTCCTGCTGCGGCCGCCACCCCCGCCGTTTCCTCTCCCGAAGACAGCCCGATGGAGGAATTCGTCTGCAAACAGTTTCTCCTCTGGACTGGTTTTGATCCGGGTCGGTAGGATTAAGGGATTGTGTTTCGCATTTTCGCTTATCGCCTACAGCTCGTGTCATGTTTTCACCTTTTCAGTTCGACAATTCGTGGTCTCGATGTTATGGTCGTATACCAATACTAGGAGTGTAATTCATTTTTTTTTAACTTTTTTATTTTCCAACTTTAACAGTTATAGGTGCCATTGATACAAGTATATTTTCACATGTTTGTCTCGACATAGAAACCACCCAGTGATGGCGCTTTTGACACGATTTAACTACTGTCGGAGATGATCTCTGGGCCAGTGGCGTTTAAGCCGTCGTGGTGGGGATATTGGATGGGTAAAGGAGGAAAGGGACTCTGAACGAGTGGATTAGGATAAGGAGAAAGGGGGGAATGGAACTTTAGGAACCGAGATTTTGCGACTTGGTCGACTGTCGGTATGTTGAGGTCATTATGGATTGTGTGGTTAGAAGCATACCGGGGAGCATTAAGGATGGGTCGAAGGACTTTTGATTGGAAACTCTGGATGCGAGCGATGTCGGATGTCTCGGTGGAACCCCATAGCTCAATACCATATTTCCATGTCGGTTTGAGTAATGCTTTGTATATTGTTAGTTTGTTACTTAAGGTCAATTTCGATGTCCGTTTTAGTAATGGCCTTAAGAGTCCAAATTTTCTGTTTAAGCCGATTCTTTTGAGTCGGGTGTGGGGATGTAATTCATAGGAATTCGTAACTAAATAATTGCGATACCCGGTTTTTCTGAAACGATTTATGATCGTACAGTCGTCCGTCGTCTATCGCGGAGATGATTATTATTTAAATATATTTTAAACATGTATAAACCACCCCCGCCACACTCTAATAAACACTTCCTATGCTCTACAAGACATTTTACTTTTATTATATTGTTTTCAGTTGATCAGGCTAGAAAAATACGGCAAAAAAATTAGACGATAAATTTATAAAAATGTCGATGAACCGCAAAATCCCGAGATATAGTGACAGTCAGACCCCGAAAAGTAAACGGCTAAACGCGACGCCTGTACGCCCGACATTAAATGCAAAAATAAACTTATTTTTTTCTTTGTTTTCAGATCCTGGACCTAGCGAAGGAGCCGTTGTTACGACAAATTCGCCGGTGAACAAGAGAAGGGTCTTCAGTGGGTAAGTTAAAAAATTTATTCGCCAAAATTCGTACCGAGTAGTTTTTATCTTTAATTTAAGACATTTGGTTGAAGGGCCTGCCCGGTCTGGAAGTAGACCGGTTTAGGTTTTCCCCCCTCGTGCTTAGCATTCCGGTAATGTAGTTGGACTAATATTTTCTCTATAGCATTTTATCTTTTAACCGCAATAACGGAAAAGCCCATGCGTGTATTTCCGAACACCTTTTCTCGGTCCCCCCCCCTCCGCTGCTAACATGACGGAAAGAGTTTCGGACGAGCTATCTCGATTATTTGTTCTTTTTTTCCGAAATAATGAATGTACTCGACGTTCATTTCCGCTTATTTCACTCCGGATCACTCCGGATTCTATGTGGTGCGGCCCCTCTCTTTCGGCTCTTTCTCCTTATCAGAGATAACGACGTGGCGAAATGTGACGTGCTATCAAATTTGAGTGTCTGCTCTCCAGTGTATAATGGAGGCACACCGGTTCGATTCAAGGTCGGCTCTTTGTCCTTGGTTCCCTTGCTTCGGGTACAATTTGTTTTTTTTCATAATAATACCCCCCTCCCGGGCCCTGGAATGGTGCCTCCTTATAATTTTGCGGTATAATTACGGGAAGAAAAATTATTGACATCGCTGCACTCGAAAGTTGTAAAGAAATGAAGGCCGAGTTCGAGAATTTTTTTTTCTTCCATTGCCGTTATATATGTACATATTTTTTTATATGACTTACGGCATGAAATCATTGTAATTACAATGAACGTGCTACGAACGGGCCATTCCGGTTTCACACACTCCCACCTACTTTTAAACCAACCGAAGTCAATACGCAATAAAAGCAATACTCCACTGACAGTAACTCGTCAAATAAAAGTAAAATATAAAAATAACATATAAAAAATTAAAAACGAAATTGTATATTCTGCTTTTTATTAAACTTTATTGAACATTTCGGTCGGCCAGTGCAGTGTTTTTATAGTGCGAACAATTAATTAATTTCTCGTAATTAAAAACTGGCCCAATCAAGGAGACACATTTCGCAATGTGGCGCAACGATACCTGGGGACAATGACAATAGGCTGTACAATCGCTGTTTATTACGTTCACGAGTAAGTATTTCACGGTGTCTATCGACATCCCTGTCCGACGTTGAAGTGGGGTTAAAATGTGCAATCTACGTGAAACGGGTGACTTCGTAAAGTCCAATAATGTTGACGATCACCAGAATCGGTCTCCTGACGAAGTAAGCGAGAAAACGACTCGCGATAGTTTACAGTCTCGCGTTTAGTCGTCCGATTATCAATTTCTTTGTGGACCCATCTACTTAGAGCAGGGTGAAAGTTGGGACTAGCAGTTCAAAGCAGGTCAAGATGTGGAGGGAGTTCTATATAAGCTTTTTTCTGTGATCTTTTTACCGCGGCCGAACAATCCCTCTCTCATTGCTATCTTATCCATTACGTACGAAGGCTGATAGGCTTATTCATCAACCGGAATACGATAGTCCTGGTAATTCCTGGTTACACGACGATTTCGTCATCGGACAATATTATCCCAGTACTCAACAAATTTCGCGAGATATTCGCCTTGTTGGTTCCCGAGGGATTGGAATTGCGTTGGTTAGTGCTGACACGTCACGTGTGCAGCTCAACTATGTACATCTTAAGAATGTTACGACGAAGCATGGGATACTCCTGCTGTTGAGTGATTTTTTTTTACACTTTCCACCCATGTCAGCTCTTCAAATCCTATATTTTTTAGAAATTGTAACGATAATGATATAAACGAGGAGATGTATCCCTAACGAAGATTCCACGAATAAAAAGTTCGCGTAATTGATTATATTCCAAAAAAAGCAACATTGGTAGAATAAAGTTACAAGACTGGATAATGTCACTGCAGGTGGTACCAACAGTAATTCGCAATAAATAAACTCGCAGTAAATATATTCTCGAAGCCCCCTTTAATTCGACTGAACAAACGAAAACGTTTGGGAAATAATCCCCAGAAATAGAAACCAGTTGACCGAAGGACAACAATTGGAAAATCCTAAAAGAAGCAGTCGCCAGGCAAATTCTAATCTAGAAAAAATCCTAACAACAGCAAAAGAATAAGATACTTTCACTACAGGGACAGTATGGCCCACAACCGGTCTAGCATAAGACCGAATCGGCGAGTGGAAGATCACAGGGATCGTATTTTATTGCTGGACTGACCCGACTCCAAAGAGGTACTTGGACCGAGGTATGAGATGTTGGGGGGCGAGGGGAGTTCACGTTGCGCACGTGTCGCGGCGGCCGGTGAAAAATCAACAACCGGCACTTTCTCTGGCCCGGATTCGGGCCAATTTTCGGACCCGGGGGCCCAATTTGAAAGCGGCGGCGGCGGCGGCGACTTGAGAAGTGTTCTCTCGGCAGTGTGCAGTCGAGTGCTCTATCAGGACGGTCCCCTACCCCCGTTGATGACATACATAATTCATGAGTCGACCTCTCCAACTGTCCCAACCCTCCTATCACACCTAATCCCCGAACCCTCTACAGTATTCCCAATCACAGTTTAACTTGACCATATATATACCTGATATATATTGCTGGTGATAGGTCCGAATTTTTTCCAAAATTACTTGTGTTTAGTTTGTACGCGCGGTTATAACAAGCCACCAGGCACAAACCCAGAAACGCTTGTTATAAAATCTGTCTAAACCGGATGTTGAGCATTGTATTGAGATAAAAATGAACTAAATAAAAAAACCCTTAAGCACAAACAGATACATGAAATGTCGAGAAAGGACCTTAAAGTTTAATAATGAGTTTAGTGTAGTAACACTTAATGCTGGAATTATTAATCCACTCGTTGATCGAAACCGACGCCCCAAATTACGACTCTATGCAGTTTCGAATTTAAAATTTCCCTGCTTCATTGAACTTTTACGCCATATTTACTATACCAGTGGAGAAATGCCTATAGGTGTAATGGGAGTTGGTTCGTTATAAGGAGTGAAATTGCACCACATAGGCGTAGTAGTTAAACCACTGACGCGACACTTAAACCTTAAACCCTGCCTTAGGTAGACAACCTGCCTTGGCCTCTTATTGTCGACAAGATAATATCGACGTCATTGAAATTAACAAAAACTATATCATTGAGCGTCATCCTGTCTATTTCTCCCAACCTTTGGTTTACGAACGGATTGTTTGCGAACGGAACCTTTTATGGACACATCACGAAGTGGCACACCACTTAAGATCGTCATATATACATATGGCTCATTTGATTTATTGAGTATTCAGTTTGATTGCATAATATAATTACTCCATTCTACGTCAAAACGTTTGTACACTGAACTTCTTCAATATTTGCGATTTGTTTCTTAAATACTGGTCCTTGAAAACAGTTCGGTTCATCACAATTTTATCTAGGGCGTTTTTTTTTTATTGTATAATTGATTTTCAAATTGTTTCAGAAGAAAATGGTTGCCCCCTCCGTTGAGAAAACTGAGCGGTGGAAAAGTGGACAAAAATTCGACGCCCGAGAGGCCGTCCCTGAAAAAGACGCCTTCGGACAAAAGATTCAAGGTGCGTTGTTCCGTTTTAAATTGTTTTCGAAATCAGTCGTATTTTATTCCTGGCAACAATGCGGGAATCTACTTTTAGAGTTTCGTAATCTTATTACACTCAACAATCCCCGGCCGTAACGCAATTACGCGGCGGTCTGTTTCAACAGTCCGCTTCTGACTTCGTTCCCGGTCTGACGTCTAGTGTAATATTTGCAGACGCCTGAAATTGGAAACAAAGCCGGCGTCGACGAGGAGACGACGCAGAACGGCGAGGAGGCCGAAGAGGAAGTTGTCGAACTTCCCCCGCCGATGAAACCAATTAGTGAACCTATATTAGTTCCTCCGGACGATAACCAAGGACAAAGGGTACGTTTCATTTAACGCTCAATTATAACCGTTATACTTTTCAATATCAATTGTGACCACTAAAGTTCTTTCGACGGTTTTTACACTCGTGAGACCGGTTTCGGTCCCCAAGGTAGACGGTGGCGAAAAACGAAAACCGCAGGAGACCAGAAAATCGAGAAATTTACATCGGGCGTCTTTTCAAGACATTCCGAAACTCGCGGCCGCGTTTCGACCCGACCGAATTCTGAAAAAGCCAATTTAACGAGGCGGAACCAAATCAGATAAATGAAAACAAACTACTTTTTTTCGGACAGGAGATTAGAATACCGATTGTTTGTTTCAGTCGTCGACGCTCTCATTAGAGGGCGCAACTTCTGCCGACCTTGCTGAAATCGAGCAGATCGTGAAGGAGAGAATGGTGATTGTATATTAACATAAAGTTGGATTGTTCATGTTTGCTGTGGTGCATGTTCCTGTTTTCAGATCGTTTGTTTCAAATATATCTTTTTTCCTGTAGTACTTGCCTGTAGATATTTAGATTTTTTATTTTATTTTTTGTTACATGTCCTTAGAGCGCTTTGTTTTAATTTGTTTTTCATACATACACGATTTTTCGAAATTGGCTGTTTTTTGTGGAAAATTGTTTCGCACATTGGTTATTAATAATTAATTTATTTTAGATTGGTATGAAACATCTTTTCGTGCATCAAAGAGATGAGACCCCATTTAAGATATTTTTATTGAGTGGTAAATAATCTGATCACGTAATTTGTTTGTAAGACGTTTTTAACAAAAATGGTATGCTAGTAAAATAAATACATTCTGTTATTTTGGCCCTGTTTAAGTTATTCCTGCATCTGTCACTGCATGAGTGTATAGTGAAAAAAATATTTAAAAGTCCACACATTGCCAGGGGAAGTAACTGGCCATTGCACTGTTTAAGTTTTGCGGAATGCTTTTATGTTGCATTCAACTTACATTTGTGCTTAGGAAATACTCTCTCAGAAGGTTTATAATTTTTTTTATTCATTAATTCATTCAATTTCATATTCATTTCAACAGCTTTAATTCCCTGTTGTTTTATAAAGTTTTATAATTATGAAACTTCGAAACAGTCTTGTAGCGTGTCTGATAGACATTTATCTACTAGATACACGAATTTATTCGCAAGTCTATTAATTAATTAGTGTGACAGGAGAACAAAGGACCAAGTTCTGTGAAGTATTTTTTCTTTGTAACCAGGTTTGAAGCTCAAAACGGAGCTTCATTCTGTGAAATGGTGGACTGATTCCTGTCCAAGAATATTACTTGTGCAGGGTTTAAGATAAAGTAGGCATAATTATTCTGACTTCAGCCAGATAGCATTCGTACAAGTGATTACCTGTTTACTCAGGTTGTTGGCCTCAAGGATTGATAGAATATATTCCCCTCGTTCCAAGAAACAGATCTTGGCACTTAGCCTGAACTGCAGACAAATCTTGTGTTTTGTTTATTTGAATTGCGTTAAATCTGTTATTGTTTTAGACTACTTATTCAATTAATAAGCTTGTTGCGTTTATCGGGTTATCAATTTTGAATTGTTTTCTCCGGGGCAAAAATAGTTTGTATCTAGCATTTCTGTTTTCCTAACCCCCAATGTATTTCTGCCACCCACAGGAACAACACAATGAGAAACAGTGCAAGCTGAGCGTTAGCGAGTACGGGGACAGTGAAGAGACTGCCGTCCAGAAGAGGGAGTTTGTGATTAAGGAACTTGTGGACACCGAGAGGGACTATGTTAGGGACCTGCGGCTTGTGGCCGAAGGGTACATGGCCCTCATGAGGGACCCCAACTGTGAGGTACCAATGCCCGAAGACCTCAGGGGCGGCAAGGACAAAATGGTCTTCGGCAACCTTGAAGCCATCTACGAGTGGCACAGAGAGTAAGCACTTAATATCAATCTTGCAAGCTTCTACCTCCACCAGATGGAATAGTACAGAAATAGTGCTCATAAAATATAAGAAACATACTAATAACAAAGAAGGAAACCATTAAAGTTCATACAAATAATCAAATTACACCAGTATTAGAGATATAGTATAACTCCTTCCTACCTACAGATAAATACTGTGGTGGTTGTCCGTTTGTCGTGTGTATATATACGTGTCTTATTATTGTGTTTTTGGGGGATGTTATTTGTCGTCTTTGTGTTGAGGGGGGTGGGATTTTGTTAATCCGCTTAAGTTTATGGGTGGTTGGTCAGGTGAGTTTCTTGAGTAGGATTAGTGGGGCGAATATAGGGTCACTTTGGGAATTTATCTTTTCATTTATAATGTTGTTTTGTTTAAATAACAAAACAAACAAAACAACATTATAAATGAAAAGATAAATTCCCAAAGTGACTCTATATTCGCCCCACTAATCCTACTAACAACCTCACCGGACCGGAAGATGGCAAGCAGCCGAAATCGGTCTAGCAAAAGACCAAACCAGCGAGAGGAGGCAGAAACACACGAAATCTACGGAAAGATCACAAAACAGGTGTTTTAAACTATTTTGTAATCTTTTAATCAATTTTTATTACCTGTTTCAGTTTCTTTCTCAAAGCCCTCGAAAAATGTGTCCAACATCCGGAAGAATTGGGCCCCCTGTTTAAACGATATGAACGTAAATTGTTCATGTACGTTGTCTACTGTCAAAACAAACCAGTCTCTGAGTACATCGTTTCGGAGTATGATACCTATTTTGAGGTATGTTCAGAATCGTTTTTTAATTCATTTAGGATGTCCATTTTTGTGTACTTTCATAAATAGAATGTAGTCTTTTGTCAGGATGTGTTTAAGACTAGTGTATTGTAGTATTGTTCATAATAAAGGAAGACTATAAAAATATTTTGAAAACTTATATTGTTAGAGTGAACTTAATGCAGTAGAAATATAGCAGATTATAATACATTTTACATGTATTCTAGCAGTATGAAAAACAATGAAGATCTAGATTAAAGTGTTCTTAAATCATAAGAACAACATCATTATTCATTCGTTTGTTGATATTTTATAGGAATTGAGACAAAAGCTTGGCCACAAGCTGCAACTTTGTGACCTGCTGATCAAGCCCGTTCAGAGGATCATGAAGTACCAGTTGCTGCTTCGCGACCTGTACAAGTACACGGAGAGGGCGCATCTCACTGAAGAAGTGGAGGCCCTCAGGCAAGCGACATTGGTCATGCAGGTTGTGCCCAAAACTGCCAACGACATGATGGACGTCGGCAGGCTTCAGGGCTTTGATGTAAGTCCAAGAATTATTTAATCCATTTCAAGATAGAACTTTAAAATTTCTGAACAGAAATCCGTGCCAACAATCTTAAAATATAGTAGTAATATTTAGATAATGGTGTCCTAATATTTCATTGTAGCGTCATTTCCTGGAGCCACATTTTACATTTTGGAATGCATAGGAAAGAATTTATATTACCCAACTGTTCCCATTAGGTATTTAATTAGACTTGATGGATTCAATCGCTGCCTAAAATAGTTTTCGGAAGGAATAGTCAAGTGGTTAGAATTGACATGTTGAAATTGTCCAAATTGGGCCTACCAATTGAACAGGTCAATGAACCGATTCATCGTGATTACATCTCAATTTTTAAATATGAAGTACTAAAATCAGGCAATAAAGTGTGATGTTTATTTATGTTAATATTTGGGATATATTAAATACTGTCTGTTAAGGTTTGGATTTTGTTATTGCCAGAAATTTTGAGAAAAGGCTGATGATGTTTCCATTTCACTGTCTCAATAAAATATTTATAATTTATAGTCAGTTACAATAAGATTTCATGATGAAGTATAGACTATTGCATTAAAAAATTGACATTTTTAATAACTTAAATTGTAAGACTAATTAGAATTGGTATTAGAATGGACATTTTGTAATAGCCATTAATTCAGGAATTATATTGTGTTTTTTCTCATACAACCAATTGTGAATTTATAATTCAGTATCTCTGAATATTTAGGGAAAAATAACCGCACAAGGAAAATTGCTGCTCCATGGTACCCTGCTTTGTGCTGAAGGCAACTCAACAACTAATTTCAAAGGCAAAGACTTGGTTGTCTTTCTTTTTGAACAGAACATCATCTTTAGCGAAGCTGTTGGAAAGAAGACACAGTTCACACATCCTGTATATATTTATAAGGCCCACATTCAGGTAAATATTTATTTAATGCGTTGATTTTTCTTGTCGGTCTGTACTATTGTGCATTTCTTTGCATCCTTTATCCCTTCTGGATAAAAGAAGAAATTTTCCACCGCTTTGGAGACTGTCCTTCTGGGATTTGCCCTCATATATTAGTTTACTTTATTACCAGTCAAATGTCTTTATTAAATTGTTGATATTCTATGGGGTAAAATAAATTATCATATATGACAATTAAATGTAATTTGACTAGGCACAATTTGTGGAAAAAGAAGTATATTTCTTATTTCTGTATAATTAATTTTTATGTCTTATAACATTTGAAGCTAATTTTTAGCTGGACCAAATTTTGTGCTGAGATACCCCAGAATTTTGGGCACCAGATTGATGCCTGGTGCTGTTTCATGTCACTTTCAATTTCCCATACTGTATACATCATATTTAAACTGCTGTAGAAACATTGTTGTCTTGTGTTATAGGTTGTTTAGCTAAATCATTAACTTTGTCCTTTCACTATCTCATTAACCATTTCATGTTAATCTATGCTGTCAAAACATTTAGTTCAGTATCGAATGTGAGATTTGAAGCAGTTTTATTAAAAAATAATTTTTTTTCAGATTTCTCAGTGGCCCTAAATAACGCATTGGCCTCATCGAGATTTTTTATTTCTTTTTATAACACGGTCGCATTCTGGTGGTATAAATTAACATATTTATCACCAGTTCAATTCTCCCTGCTTATGATAAAATGTGTGTACACTGTATTGTATATTTAGGATGTTAGTTCAGCCGAAGATATGAATCTACCTTGTAAATATTTGTTTGTTCTAAAATTAGGTAAATAAAATGTCCCTCGAAGAGGGTCAGAGGAGTGAAAAGGATAAAAGTTCAGAAGAGGGGAATGAGCCTTTCATCGTGAAATCAACTGATCCGCGGAAGCCGAATTTGGCGTACGTTTGCCAGGCCTCGACGACGGAACTGAGGTGCGAGTGGGTGCAGACCCTGAGGACCCAGCTGCAGACCCAGAGGGACTTCCTCAAGGCTATACAGTCGCCAATCGCCTATCAGAAGGAGCTCACCAAAGACCCGTTGTAAGTCTGTCCTCTCTTCTGTATATGCGACTCCTCAAAAAAAAAAAAATCTCCTCAACAACCTCGTCCTGAAGTCATGAGACAACGTCCTTTTCACTAAAAAATTAAAAAACCGTGTAGATTCGACGACAGTGTGAAACCCGTTGTCGATACGGACATAATATATATATAAATAATAAGAAGAAAATGTGAAAAAAAGGGGAAAATTCTGGAAAATGATCCAAAAAAAATTATAACCTGGAGTCACTCAAACGGACAAAAAATGTAAAATATTGTATATTTATTGAACAAAAAAATTGACTATGAAGCTGTGAAGTTATAGTTATTCTTGAGATTATAAAGTTCATCTTTGTGGACGAAGAGTACAGTGTCACATTTGGATCAGTCTTAAAAAGCCTTGTTTTTTCAGTTATGTTCTGGAACATTTTGTTTATTCGTAACACAAAATTTAATAACTTGTAAGTCTCCCGATTATGAAATGTCTGTTCTGGAGTAATGACTTATTGTTCCTAGATGTCAAACTGGGTGTGCACCTCCCAAGTGTTATTTAGAAAAAATACAATGTCCATTTGTGATCTTAAAAGAGGTTGTGCACAATTTTAAATTTTTGAAAAAAATAATAGAAAAACATTTTATTTGGTTATTATATTAGGTATGAGAAAGTGATCAAGTATTAACTCAGAAATAAAATTTATATCGGGTGACATTATTTTTGAAGATTTGTCCATTCGAGTGGGTCCACCAAATTTTAAATTTGTACCTCATAATATTAAAAAAAATTCTGTATAACACAGCTTTAACCTGCTACTGCTCATGTACTAACCTTTGTAAAATCCTCATTCGTTGTGTGTGAGTGAATATATATCGGATATATATTTTTGTGTATACATAAATACAAAATGTGCATACATCAAAATCTATATTTAATGTATATATTCATCGGAAAAATGAAAATTTTTAAAGTTTGTACAGTATAAAGAATTTGTTGTCGATTTAAATGTTACTTTTTTTATTTTGTAATATCCAGTTTGTATAAGCAATTTTATATTATTATTAAGATCATAATGAAATGAAATTTATTGTTGATTGTAATTAAAATTGTTATAATTCGGGTCCCCCCCATATAACAATAACTGGAGGCATTTACTCATCTCCCAATATTTAACATCATATCTCGTATTTAATAAAGATGCAGAAACTGGTTTGAATAACAAATTGAATAACTTCATGGTCTGTCTAACATGTGGTGTTATGTGAGCATGGTATTATTTTTTTTTGGTTAATTGAAAAGAACCATATTAACACATTGTGGGCCAACACACAGAGCCAATATTAAGCTCTTTCACAGAATTGATCTATAAGGACAGTTAAATTTGTCATTTTTGTGAGTAATTATAGGTACCCATTGAGCTGTTATTTCAAAATATTATGGTTTTCATTCTTATGTATGGCTCCTTCTGTGGATTTTCCAAGTGATATGGAATTACACAGTAATATACAATTTGTTTTGTTCCTTATGCAATACTGAGTTCTGCTTCTCGCCATCATCAATAGTGTTTCACTTATCAACAGACAGGATACTTCACTGGCATCCAAAATGCATAATTACTAAACTGTATAAACTAATGGAATGTTACTGATGATGTTGAAAAGTGGTGGCCAGTCTTGCTTAGGGTTAAACCTTTGCAGACCTTCCTATAAAATGGAATAATACAAAGAGTCTTTGGATTTGGCCCACAAAATGTTAATTACACAGAAATTTCATTGTGCCGGTGATGTGACAGAATTTTATTTCGCGCTTCGAACAGTTTTTGATGTGGCTTTAATGGATTTGAGTAAGTGCTGTAGTGTTCAATCAAAAGGACTTGAATTTTAAGTTTGATATATATATATATATATATATATATATATATATATATATATATATAAACAAACATCACAATATCTTTTTTGCGCACACAAGTATCAAAAGAATAATTGTTATATAGTTCCATAAAATTTCCTTTATTGGTTTTTGTTCTTGTACAATGGACAACAAAGGGGAAAAGCTTCAGATTAGGCATTTAAATAAAGAAAGGAAATGAATAAATGAGGCATTCCTTTACAAATTGTGCCAAACTTTCTGTGTTCACAAAGTAATTTGAGGGCGATCCAAATCATTATTGTATTTGGGAAAAGATAAATTTGTATGAAACGAGTATATATATAAATAAATATAAATAATATAATGCCACCCATCAGTACAATTTAGGTATTGTAATGCCTAAAATTTGTAATTGTATATTAAAAAAATGACTATTATTTTTTAAAAAAATTTTGGCAAAGAACTACAACAAGAAGATAAGCTCATTGAGTCACTTAATGAAGATAATCAATTTCCATTGTTCTGTATAAAAAGGAGAAAACAAAAAACAAAAGTGTGACTTTTATCTTGTGAATTTCCATACTGTGATTGAGTTTCTTTTTTAATTTATAATCTAGTCAATTTTTTGAAAAACACGATTTTTAATATTGTTTTATTATCACACTATTTGTATGGTTAAAAGAGAAAGAAAAGAGAGATGCGGGTGTCCTTTGGTTTTTCTGCAGGTTTTTTCACATTTAATTGTTTTTTGTACTGAGTCTGAACAGTTTGGATCGATAGGATAGGAGCATGTGCAAGTTAATTATATTTTAGAGGACTACAGCTTAGACTGATATATTTTGTTGTTTTTTTAAATGGCTTCTAACAAACAAAATCTCATCTTCTAAAAACAAAAAAAAATTGTTAGTACACATAGAAAAAACTCCAATACACTGCTAAGCTGTAATCCTGTGTATAAAAAAAAGAAAATGTATTCCTATAAATAATTCTTCTGTAAATTTGTAAGTGATGGTACTGAAAACTACAAAAAAAAGATAAAAAAAAATTTATAAATCCAGCATGTATATCTTTAGCCCTGTTGTGCAGAAAAAAGCTTAATTGCAAAAAACATGAAAACAACACTTTTTAAATATTTTATTATTTTGCGTTATGAAAAATTAGATTTAGGAATTTTTTATATTTTTCATAATCTACTTATAATTTTATATATATATATATATATATATATATATATATATATATATATATATATATACACAATATACGCCAAACCTTAAGAGAAAAAATTAGAAGAGGGGAAGATGAGGAAAATATGCATTGGATAATATTAGAGGAGACTCTCTCTCTGTTCATCAGTTCTCATTTCTTCCGATGCGGTATTATATAGTTGCTTTGTAAAAAAATAATATTTCAAAATACAAAAAAGCAAACTAATTAAGGAAAAAAGAAAATCATTTAAGAAGTAGGATCATTTGAATTCATTAAAATGCGAGACATTTTTTAATTTTACACAACATTGTGATAAATATTACTCTGTCAAATAACAACATAGCGGGCGTAAATAAAATGAGGATGAAAAGAAACAAAACGAGAGGAAAACATTTCAATTTATAATAGTTAATTTTAAGAAATTATTTCGAGAGTGTAAATATTAAAAAAAGAAACGCTATTAGTTTAAAAAAATAAAGGGAGAAATAAAGAGAATATGACAGCATTACGACGAAATAAATTGACTAAAATGTTTAAAATTCAAATGTTCAATTAAAGGCGCAATCTGTGCCTGCCGATTGGGGCGAGAATCGAACCTACGACATTTTGCGAGCTGTGCAAACGTTTTTTAATGTTGTTATTTTGTCCATGCCCACTCCAATTTGGCCTGAAGACGGGCCATAACATTTGGGATTTGGTTTTCACGATATTTTTTATGTAAATTGGTGAATTCGTTTTGCATATTTCACACCGGCGTTATTTTCATCCTTCAACTTCAATCGGTGTAACATCAACAGTGAGCCCCGGTAAGCTCGAGACACCAAATGAAAAATGTATTTACTACAAGCGCGAGATTTCATTAAAAATTTTGAGAGTTCGCAAAATCGTTGTTGTCGGTCTGCCGGGCGACGCTTTTCGAAAAAATTCGCCAAATTTGATATTGAAAATTTGGCGAATCCAAGTCCGAGACACCTCGACTTATTTCTGATTATCGTTAGTAATCGTAATTTGTAAAATATTGGAAAATGAAAGCGTGTAAAAAATTGCAAAAAAAAATGTTCGGCTACTGTGCTCTCTCGTGTAAAGCTTTTTTAAATTGCAGGATGAGTTAGTTTCTCCTGCCGATAGAATTTTTGAAAAAAAATGGTCTCTCTATCTCTCTCTCTATCTCTTTCTCTATCTCTCTCTCTATCTCTCTCTCTCTCTCTGCACCTTTTAATGTGTATTTTAAACTACAAAACCCCAGTATAAATATAAATATCGCCACGATGGATTCATTTTCATTTATTGTATTTTTTTTATTTCGCTTTTTGTTGTATATATAATATACTTGTTGGTCGGGACCTTTCGATGTTTCTTCTTCGGAAACTTTTGAGAAGAATTTTGGAAAACAAAAAGTTGCGTCAAATTTTAAAACAAAAATAAAGATATATGGTTGTGTTTAAATTTGTTTGTTGGATCTTCGATGGTAAATAGTAATTAATGACAGATTTGAAACGATGAAAAAAAAAATGTGCATTTATTGTTCATACGAGTTTGAGCACATCCAATGCACTTGCAATTTGTATGTAAAATTCAGCGAAGTGATATTATTATGTAAATATGAATATAAATATAGGTCAATGTATGTTTGTACATAAATAAAGAAGACATGAATTTTGAATTATAATTATTCTTTTTATTTATTATTTATTTTACTTTTCACATCACCTTTAGTTAGTGTCTCTCATTTGACCGAATTATCGCGATAGAAGGATTTCCTCAAAAATATGTTCAGTGTAGAAACTTAGTTTAGATTCGGCAACAGCTAATTCCTTTTTAACCTAGAGCTAAGTTTTGAAAATGAGGAAGGAAAAACAAATATAACTTGGGCTGAGGTGATTATCCTAATAATACTCGAATGTAATAAAATAACTTGGTTGGGTTTACTAACTTGTTTGAGGAGTTCTGGGTTTCAACAAAAATTAACATGGCACTGAAGAAACGTAAGAAAATAATGTGACAAAAATTAAAATTTGAATCGCAGGAAATATCGTGCCAGTAGTGGGGATCGAACCCACAACTAATTGCATATCGCGTAAATGTTCTTCTTGGCATCGTTTTAACAAATATGTAAATATATCTTTATTCCTTTAAATTTCTATTAGTTTATCTGTTGGAATATTTGAGAGTAAGCATTCGACGTATGTATACGGCCGCAGTTCAATATATATATTTTTTTATACATAAATACTGGATACAATGAAAGCCAGTTTATGATCTTGGTTTGTAGTTATTAAACAATGAATTATTAAACATAATTAAGAGAGTAAATTATTAAGATTTAAGCGAGGTTGAATAAGGCGCTGTATTTTGTAATTGGGCTCTAAATTAATGTGAAACGTTCTCGGTATAAAAAAAAGGTAAGTATGGTTTGCCGTTGGAATCTTCTATATCTGTTGTGATTTGGATTTTTTGGACAGTCTTTTGAACTTAAAACTGTGCTACCCGACCAAGCTGGCATATAAGCCTGTCCAAATACACTTTCAGCCGTCAAGCCACTGACTGGTACGGAATGTGACTGTAAGTATCGAGGAATTTCAATTATTAATTCTTAAAACACTTTCAAAACAGTGTCGCTATGCGGTATTTAGCAGCCTAATTTACTAAATTTATGATATATGTAATACTTATTAATTGTATACTGTGTGCAATTTTGTAGCAACATTTTTGGAAATGATTATTACATTATACAGGAGCTGCTACTTTCCAATGCGTTAATTTAAAATAAAAATTGTAAAAAAAAACTGTTAGGCTTTTAAATGAAACTGAAGTTTTCAATAAGGCCTATCATACTATCATATTAAACTAGCTCAGAATTGAAATGCATAGAATCCTACAAGGGACAATGAAACGCGTATTTACACTTAAAGTCAATTACACTAAACTTTAGTGGCCTTGTCAAATAAAGCTTGTAAATATCATGACGTTTCGAGGGTAAATCGGAGAGTTTTCCTCAGGCACAAGTCAGTCAAATGATTACTGAGAAAGCGAAAGGAGGTGGATATGAATAAATCTGACGTAAAATTTCTCATATTTGCACTATTATATTAAATAGCCCATAATTGTTTCTATTTAACTTGTTTAATGTTGCATCAACAAATCTCGATGTATTAAACACAATTATTGCAAAGATGGATATATTGGTGGTCACAACATATTGATCTGTAAATATTATTTTAAGATATAAGTTTCTAAGGGAGAGTGGGTTTCCACAATAAGACCTTATAGTTCGTTGTGAAGACAAAGTTTCAAGACCATCGGGATAAGGAAATAATGTTGTTTAAAAGTCATAATGATTTCAAATTAATTTGTGAATATTGTCAGTTTTTTAAAAGAAGTTGAAAACCTTTGAAAGAAATATTAAACATTAGTTGTACTAGAGAAAAGCCTACTGAAAAGAAATTAGAGTAATTTTAGTACAAGTAACAATCGTGTGTGTCGTTTTTATTTTTTTTAAGGCATACTCAATAGTCAGTACAACTGCTGTTTGTCTGTTTACTTGTTGATTAAAAGTTGTGCCCTGTTGAATCTCACAGCCAATCGGTCCAAAAAAACCGGAATACTATTGACCACAAAAACAAATCCACAATCTAATTCTGGCTTCCAGTCGACACGTTAAGAGGGACAGAACACGAAAACACTGAAAGAACTCTTCTATAATAGTCAATCTGATTAGCTCCTAGTAAAGTGGAAATAGTTATCGCTTCCCGATAAAGGCCTAATGGGGGGAATAGGTCGCGTTTTTGTTTCCACTTTATTCTCTTTTCACCATTTGCCAACTGCTTCTTAAAGCCTTAAATTCTTCTTCGACGGTGTGGGAAACCTCGCGGGGGGGGGGAATCCTAATCCGTTAATTGTCCGGAGATATTGGATCGCTGAGAAAAACTCTTCCTGCAAATTGTGCAGTCTCAAAGAGCTTTCCGGACGCACGTGATTCCCATTCTTCCCCGCGTTCCGATCGGTCCTAGAGGCCTCGCGCGTGCAGACGAGCATTGAGCATTATCAGGAACATATTCGAAATAATTCTGATGATGTGACGGTTGAAAGGAATATCACCTTGGAGACGATCCGGTAGGATTTCGCTACTGACCACCCCGTTTCTTCGCCAAGTTGATGCAACATTATACCCGCGCAGTAGTCCATTAGCCGACAATGGGTTAAGCGGCGGGGAGTGTCATGTATGCCTATTGTGTTCTCGTGCGTCAGCTACGTCTCGGTGCAGCCGCCCAGCCCGCCGCGCAGGCGCAGGCAGAGGAACGGGAGCAGGGGCCGCGGTGACGAGAGGGAGGATGGGGACGAGGAGGAGGACGAGCTGGAGAGGGGCGGCTGGACGGTGATGGTCAACGAGCCGATGGGCAACTGCACAAAGTCGAGGAGCGGCGGCCATTTGAACTTCCTCGAGGGGTTCAGGAACACGCTGAGGAGGGCGCGCAGCGAGGTGCCGGACGTCCACAGGGTGGCAACCAGGTTCAGGAGGTGGTCCGACGCCCACTCGGTAAATACAGTTCAGCCTGTACATTATATTTCACAACATTCCTCTCTTAACCCTCCTTAAGTACTGGAAAAGTACTGGTTTTTTTCATATCTCGTACCCTTGTTTGGCTGCGCGATGTGAAAACAAATATGGCTGACCAAGTTGACGATCGATTCACCCGTATATATCGATATATCGAATACACCCGATAACCTCCGGGCCCCTACAGTAAATTTTAACCACCTTTCCTGAATATCTCGAACAGCGCCTAAAGCGGAAACGGAGTGAGGGCCGCAGCTGGAGTACTATCATAGGGTGGCTTCTCCCTACAACAGTTCCGTACTGAATTCATAAAAAAATGTAGCTGTGACTATAAATAAATTTAAAAATATCCTACACAAAACCCCTTGAGAAATTCTTCAAACTCGATGTCCTTTTTCTATAAGATAAATATCCTGCCAGGCGGAAGGATGAGACATCTCCTACGAGCTGTAGAACTTCAATCTTAACCTGATCTGAATTTTCTGATCTGTGGAACTTTTGACCTCGTATTTAGGACAATACACATGTATCGATTGCACCTATAGCTGTATAAGTTGATTGTGCAAAATAAAAAAAAGTTAAAAAAGTATTTAGGACGAATTATTGACAACACAGGAGTTATGCAGGAACTTAAAAAAATTATCTTTCGAAATTTACGAAATCTCTATGAACAATTAAAATTGAAAAAAAAGAGTTCAAACCACCCTCTGCTACCTACTAACTATAAATGATTATAATACAGTTATGGTATGGTCGTCTATATAAATACGCAGAAAGCGTGTAGAACTAATCGAAAGTTGGGTTGGTCCTGTTTTTCAGCCAATATAAGCGGCAGAGTGAGACGGTGATGAAGAGGAGGAGGAGGTGGTCTTCTGTGATATTCGGATAGTGAACTGCACACAAAACGGACAGAGAAAGAGAGCGATGATCAGACCCGCTAAACCGAACATCGATCATAAATTCAACTTTACAGACAACAGAAATGGCAATAGTGACAACATTAAGCGGCTTGAGACAATGTGCTGTGAAATACAGTTTACTGGTGAGTGAACACTTTCGTCCTTTTCTCTAAGCATAAAATACTCGTACGTAAAATTAAAATGAGTATACCAGCATTGCTACCTAATGTATGGTAATATTAATTAATTCTCTTCCCAAATTGGGTCTTCTTCCGAAAGGAATGCTACTAAAGACGAGATTTGGGTCTAGCTTAAAACCAAGTAGGCACTGTTTTTAAAAATAAAATGTTATTGTTACAGCCCGACGAAAGACTCAGCAGTGGAACTGTATGCTCGATGCAAATTAAGCGTGTCCTATGATGAAAAATATTCGGTTTCTGATCGAAGAAATGGATTATTTTCTTAAATTGCTATCTGTACCGCTTTCTAATATATATGACTGAGGTAAGGAAAAACATTCGTTAAGTATATACTTTTCTTCTTTAAGTGAATTTATATTTTAGTTTATAAACTTACTTCGAACCTTATTTACTAGTCATTAATCGTTAGAATTGGAATCATTGTTTTTTGACCAAATAAGCTACTTCGAATGGAGAAACTCTTAGGAAGTATATATATAAAATTCTTTACAATTAAATGGCCTGTTATTAAGAAACATAATAATGAATACATTTATTCTATTTTTGTACTGTTGGCGCTAAAGTCCAGTGTTATATTTCAGGATTATTCGGAGTGTTGCCCAATGGACCATATCTCAAGCTGTGTTTTAAAACAATTGTCAATTTAAATTAAACAAAAAACTGTTTTTTCTTCTTTTTCTGGAAACCTTTTACTAGAACCTTCGTTTACCATCCGTTACTTATATCATTATATATCTCTATCCGTGATATTCAATGTAAATACAAAATAAATGTTATTAAACGATATATGTTATATTGTTAATGTTATTTAAGTTTTTGCGTAGACACATTTCATCTAATTAAAGAAGAGAGAGAGAGAGAGAGAGAGAGAGAGAGAGAGAGAGAGAGAGAGAGAGGTAGTTACTATTTCTCATATTGAGAATAATATAATCGCTTCCTTCAATATATTTCTGATGGCTGAATTAGCTCTTACGTATGTAGTAGAAATAATAAGAAATATTTCATCCGTATAATAAATAAATTAGTTCGTGTAGTTGGAACGCTAGATTCTATTTTGACGAAGACATTATGGATTATCGCTTTTCAGATTGTGTATTATATTGGTTTTCTTGTTGTAATACTTGCAATAAAATTATTTCGATGTTAAACTTCTTTGTTTTTTTGTTGTTTATTCCTACCACCGTACCTTATTTTAAAACCGAACTGGGCCTACGAACCTTCCCAATATAAATCCTTCCATTTCAAACTAGCCCATCATTCAAATACTTTAGTTCAACAGTTTTATAAAAAGAAACATATGGTTAAATTTAACCATAATATAACCGAATGGAATATGTTCAACATCTGATTGGAAATCATATTTATTATTTGAATAACTTTATAAGCCGCGAATTGGGGTAAAAGTTTCGTTAAGTATGACCACGTTGGCTGGCGCCGCTCTCAATTGCCGTATGCGAAAATTACTAAACTCCGGATGGATTCAGAGGTTTCGAAGTGCTACGGTCAGTTACTTTATTGTTTTACAGTCAGACACTATATAATTTTCAGAGTAGAAATTTTCCACGTCTAAAACCCTCACCGGGGTTAACTCTAAGCATTGGGTCTTAATTAGATAATTTGAAACACGACGGAATAAAACAGAATGGAATAAACCAAACAGAAATCTGTCTTGTTACATAAATATACGTAGGTTTGTAATATTTCAAATTCGACAATTGTTCTGTCGAGTTCTTAAACCGCAAACGCCCCGTTGTTCGATGTCCAATAGTTGAAATTATTTCAACGCGATAGAAAATAAATTTTAAAAATGCTTAATAAAAAATATATATTTTTAAAAATTGTTCGTGCAGACCGTTATGACGGGATCTGGGAGGCGGAGCATTATGGATAAAGTGTCTGATCCTGCATCGACGCACAGCTGTAAAATATCAGTGATCGGCGCAGGAATGGTGGGAATGGCCTGCGCCGCATGCTGCGCTCTACAGGTACCTCTGGGAAACTAGCGTCTATAATAACAATATCGTAGTGTTCACTGTCTTCTGTCTCCTCTCGCGGGTCTGGTCTTTTTCTAGACCGGTTTCTTCAGTAGCAGTGTCATTTTGGCACGCGGGACTCTTTAGGAATGTCGTTGCATTTTGGATTGGATAGGATTTTCTTAATTATTTCTAAGTATTATCATTTCGGCGAACAGCCGAAACCGGTCTAGCGAAACACCAGACCGGCGAGAGGAGACAGAAGACCGAGAAGACTACAGCATTCCAAACCCTCACTAAACAGGTATTCCAAAATAACAATGTAATTTAATTAGTGTATTGAGACGCAATATCGAACTATGAATTTAAATGGTGTGACAAAATTCTATAATAAATTATGTGAGGAAGAAAACTAACTTAGGTTAGAGTATGCTGAGTTGGTGAAACTCAGCGGGTTCGGAAGTCCTTTCCTACCTTTAAAAACAGTCTCTCGTTATCAAAAGCTGGTGAAAACACGTCGATGGACATTTTCACGCTGAATGAATTTTTTCTACGAAAGAATGACTAATAGTCCGTTGAGTCAAATAAAAATGTGACCGGAGAGAGAAATGAAACTCAAACGCTTCATTTTTATGACTTTCATATCAGCCTGCTCAAATTGTTATTGGGCGCGATAAAACGGGCTTAGCATGGAATATTAATTTTATCTCATCAAATAATTTACTTCAGCGTAAATATTTTGCACAGGGATACGCCCACGAATTGGCCATCATCGATGCGAACAAGGAGAAATCTGTGGGGGAAATGATGGATCTGCAGCACGGATCACTTTACATGCCCGGCGTCACAATAGAAGCGGGCTCCGGTATTCCTTTTTTCGATATTTAAAAACAAAAGCGATATATCTAGTTGTACTGAACGTGCGTAAGACTAACGCAACAAGCGGGGCGGATAAAACCACACTAGTGGTGATATTCCGAACCTTCGGAGTTTCGAACAAATAAAATATTTGAATGAAATTTGTTTTCCGGTTCGATACAAGATATGAAAGTGGGCGCGAATTCGCGTATCACGATAGTGACCGCCGGAGCGCGACAAGCACCCGGGGAGGACAGGCTGTCTCTTCTGGGCAGGAATTATGCCATCCTGAAGAAAATTATCCCTGAAGTCGTTAAGCACAGTCCGAATACGCTGATTCTTGTCGTCGCGAACCCAGGTAATACATTCACACAGTACACTGAAGAATGTTAATAGCGGCGTAATTGATAATAACAATAGCGAAGTTGAGGAAGGTTGGGTAATCGACACTTCAGGAGTCAAACATTTTGAAATTGACATTTCCCAGAGTTCGGAACATAATCTATAAACAGTATAGTGCACTTGACTGGTTGATAGCTACGGTATCGTACTTGTCCAATTGGTACCCTCGTACCTTCGCTGCCCGCAGTCGATATAATGACCTACTTCTCTTGGAAGATCAGCGGCCTGCCCAAGAACCGCGTCCTGGGCTCCGGAACGAGCCTGGACACCGCCAGGTTCAGGTTCTTGATCTCCAAGCGTCTCGGAATCAGCGTCAAGAACATCCACGGCTGGATCATAGGAGAGCACGGCGATTCGAGCGGTGAGCTATTTTTTCCATTTAGTCCATTCTCTCTCTTCCGTTAAATCCGTTATAAAGAGCATAACTCTTAATTGCCAGTGTTCGGAATACCCGCGGTTCTTTCATCTCCGTTCGCGGGTCTGTTCTTTTCGTAGACCGGTTTTCTGGCTGCTCCCCATTTCCAGTACCTTCAGTAGTTGTCGGGGTAAAACGGCTCAATTTTCGCTCTGTTAATAGAGCTCAACAAAAGTAAACCACAAGCAACAAAAAAAGTTCAAAAACACGCCTCATACATACTAAACATTACCAAGACCACCAATAGATTTTTCTCTTGTAAGATATAATAGTAATTTTCCTTGTTTCCAAACAAAGTACCCTTCATAAACGTCCCTCCGACAGGAAGAATGAAGATGTAAAGCGGTAAAGAAAAAAGTTCAGAATAACCCTTTCAAAACCCTCGCAGGTGTTCCGAATTGAGACATCGTTTGCTACACTCTTTCCATTCGGTATTTCCGCGATACATCGTTTATTTACTGTAGACCGAATTCTGAAACGTGTTAATACGCTTGATTTTCGGGAAGTTCCGGTCTGGTCGTGCGTGGACGTGGCCGGCGTCAGGCTGAAGGACGCCTACCCGAAGATCGGCGAAATCGACGATCCGGACAAGTGGAGCGAGATACAGAAGAAAGTTGTGGACAGGTCGGACACGGTTTCTCGAAAATTCGCTATTAATATAACTCAATATTAAATCATTTTTTTAAATTAATATCGCGGAGAAAAAAATAAAAAAAATAAAACACGGGAAAAATTCCGGAATAGCAGGGAGGTTAATGATAATTCAAGTGCCGATCGCGGAAACCTTCCCTTATTTAAGACAAGAATATTTAATCGTAATAATAACGACTCATTTATGTTTTGTAAAGATACAACATATTCTTGTCCTGTTTCAGCGCCTACGAAATTATTAAACTGAAAGGATTCACTTCGTGGGGCATCGGTTTGGCCACCAGTCAGCTTTGTGGCAAACTAATCTTCAATTCGAAAGAAGCCGAGTGCGTCTCGACTTTCGTCAAAGTAAGTGGAGAGATCATTTCCTCAAATCAGGAATGAAATTAGGCTGATGGAAACGTTTAAAATCTCTCTGTCGAAGAAACCCTTTGTTAATATTTTCTAAATGTTTCGGACGGTTGAATGAACGGGCCAATTGTCACTTAATTATCTATTTTACCCATTTGGGTAAAAACTCATCGTGCCTGCGAAAATCCTTCTCGCCAATAACCCAGAGCTTCGTAGCGTAACAAAGATAGTCCATCGAGTTCGAATATCCTCGTGATTCATTTCACGTGTGCCAAAATTAGGTGACCCAATTGATAGGAAAAAAATAATGCAACAAAATTTTACAAAAATGCCTTGTAACATTGTTTATAAGGTGTATCGAGAACTAATTACATATCGCTGATTTCTTTTTATGTGAGTTTCACTATTCCGGTTGGCCGCCTCCAATTATATTTCAATTTGTGAAAATGTCACGCGTTCCAAATATTACGTATATTCCTGGCGTTTCTCTTCTTGGACCTGAAATTCCGCCTTAATTGCGACGGAAAATAAAAATAGAATTCGCCGCATGGATAGAATCAATTGAAACGTTATTTAAGTTATTTCGGTGATTCGAATTTCACTTCCCTTTGTGCATTTTCTTTCCCTTTTTCGTCCGAGCCAAGTTGAGAAAATTGTCCTTGTTCCGCCGCATTTGTCCAATTGCTCCTTGTGTAGGGCGAAAAATTTACTACACAAAGCACGAAAAGAAGTTGAAGTCTAGTTTCGAAATTTTATTTCAACAATTTTTTGTTCTATTAGAAAGTGTACCGAGAACATACGTCTCTAGGGCTTCTGGCTTTCTAGAATATGATCGCAGATCTGTTCTTTTATAGGAAAAAATTAAAGTTACAATCTGTGGTTAAAGAATCACAGAGTTAATGATATTAATATTAAGATTTTTAAAAGCCTTTTTTACGCCTAAAATCAGTTCGATTACCGCCGTCGAGCATCAACTTTAAAATTTAAATTGAAGTAGACTGTCTTGTTATATTACTTATCTAATTATTATGGTCTAAGCTTGAGTAATGCTCTTTTGTGCTAACAAAGCAGACAAACAATATTCCCCTGGGCAAAGACGAAGTGGAAAGAGTCATTACTGAAATTAATGTTATTAATTTGGGACGTCTGTTTAACAGCTTTTTTGTTTCTTTAATGGTATTAAACAAATAGAAATTAGAAATTAAAATTCTTATCGGATTTAATCGAATCTACGTTATCATCAGACAGATCAATAATAATTTGTTGTTTGTAACGTTAGTTAATTGGGTGTTGCGACAGGGCTATCAGGGCATAAAGGAGGACGTCTGTCTATCGATGCCGTGCGTGGTTGGCGAGAACGGAGTCCTCAACATTATGAAAATCAAGTTGACCGATTCCGAAAAGAAAATGTTGCAAAAATCAGCGCAAAGGATCTACGAAACGCAGAAAGATTTAATGTGAAACGAAAAAAGTTGAGAAACTAACGTCGACAACGTGTAAAAATTTGATTGTATAATAATCAAAATTTATAATCTGGTTACTCTTTTCATTTTAGACAGGACCACGATTTTTAAAATTAGATTTCATGACAGGGCGATTCGATAACCCAAATATATTTTTGACCAACCATTGGTAGTAATTCTGCTCCAACCCTTACTAGATAGTAAGGAAATCATTGAGGTAAAATTTTAAGAATTATGTACGAATTAATACTTAGTAATCTTTTCTACAATGAATGTTCCCCAGGGCCGAATAAGGAGGGATATTCTCGGGCGAAATTAATGTCAGCGTTGTACCAACATCCCCCATAGCCCCTTATATCGCTTTTAAATTGAATGGCCGTTGGGTAAATACAGGGATGAGGAGAAGAGGACGGCGGTTAGTGGTTATGAGAGGGGGTGGGGTGGGGTGGGTCTGTGTGTAGCGCCTGACAGTTATGTAGTTTGGGGCGACTGCGCTGTATTGCCGGCCTAGTATCGCCCCGCGTGTCGGGCGCTACACTCGCCGCCCGGTCAGTTCGCGCTCCGCTCTCAACGCGAACGGGCCGTGAATACTCACACAAACGCGAAGTATTCACCCAGGTACTCTCGCATCCAAACTGAGACAGGCTTCTCGGCAGTTTAGAGTTCACGGTAAGAAAATTAACATACAATAGTAGAACCATAAATTTGGTACAATAAATTTCAGTTTAATTTCCAACTGAGAAAAACGTAAAATCCTTGATGTCGTTCAAATTTAAATTCATCGCCAGGACTTGTGCTGGTTTTATTTTTTTGATGTATTTTTAGCCATAAGAAAATATTTTATATAGCCCCATAAATTCCCTTATCACGTGTTTACGTTTATGAGATATCATTTGCAGGGAATATTACCTCAACGTTTAACCAGACAATAAATAGTTAATTAAAACTAGAGCAGTCTGAATCATTCATTAGAGAAAAATATCCATAAAGAACCTTCTTGGAGAAACGTTTGTATTATTACGCCCCATATAAACAATAAAAACTGTTAGTAATAATTATAGACAATTATTTTCTCCACAAAATTATATGGACAATGGAAATTTTGTTTTCAAGCTTTCTTATAAGCTTCCTCTTTAAGAAACATAAAAAAAAGCGAGTAGTTATGATTTAGAGTAATATCATTCATTTTCAAATTAACATTTTATAATAATTTCATTTGCCAAACTGGTTCATTTACACGATCATAAAATAAATTATTTCCCCGCGCCCCAATTCAAACAATAATCATGAAAAGTCGTGAAATAATGTTTGTGATGCTCTCTTGTTAAATGGTAGCGCCATTAAGTCTTTTCTCGGTCGTAAACTACTGGGAAATAATAAATTGTAGCCGAAGAAAAAACTTATTACGAAATGATACTTTGGTGAGCCGTTCGTTCGGCACATTATACTTTCCCGCCAAAAACACAACCGCGACGCCGCCAACCACCACCACTTCTGGCGGGTAAAGTCGGATAAAATATTTCAATTATATTTTTTAACCGTCTAATGATTTGACTAAGTAACAAATGGTTTGAAATATAGAACTAGCTATTACAAAATGTTATTCGTTAATAGACAAATAAATAAACATTTAATCACATAGCGAATCTATTGAGAGATTCGAGTTAGACAATAGCGCCAGGGATGAAATTCTAAATCCTTGAGGGTAGCACAAAATTAAAATTAAAATCTGAGTTCAGGAAAGCCGTTTCCAACCCATTATGTTCGCGTACACAGATATATTCATGAATGATGGTAATTGTAATAAGAGTATGATACTGAGGAACGATGAAAGCCAAAACAGGATGATCCGAATGGCCAAAGGAGTGCCGGTGACGGTGGCGAGAAGCCGAAGCGAGTGGAGACATCGGACGACATTCTTCAGGTTGTCGAACATATACGGGCGATATTTTAAAATAAACATGAATATGGATCAGGGCGTTGCTCTGTCACGGATGAAACGCTCTGATGTCCCGCGGCCGAACTGACAGGGATCGGGGCTGTGTCTGACAGTTTGGGCCCGCATGACACACGGCCAGTCGGCAACGGCTACAGCTGCCCCAAATAGTATTTATTTAAAGCACCTTTACTCGACGAAATTTCTGACTAATTTATGAAGAGAATTCAGACCGCACTGCCTTTATTTTCCGAGTATTTATTTGCTGGCTCATTGGCTTGGTACGTACGTTAGGAAAACCTACTAGGAGAGATGGTATACTCGAATATCCTCCAGGGAATTTCACAGCTTTAAACACTTTCAGGAATGAGAGACGCCTCTCTCCATTTAAAAAACACCCGTCCCGAATATCTTGAGCGCTATATTCCACGTAATATTCGTTTTCTTCATTCTTATAAAGATTTCTCGCGGCTCATAGTCAATTCGCGTAAACTTCAGGATGCGGAGAAAAATATAATTATCACAGGAGAAAGAAATTATTACGGAAAATATTTATCAACATGTTTTTTCTTTAGCTTAAGATTTTTCACTTTTCACTTTTCTGGGTGGCATTTGTGAAAGTTTAGCTCTCAATACTGCCTGGGCGACAGGTTCTTTAATCTTAAATTTACTCCTCTTCATCGTGAATCTTCCTCGTTCCCGAGCAAAGCGCCCTTAGGGGGGATTCGCGTTGTCTGCTGAAGGTGGGAGAATCCTCAGCAAGCCACCGGCAAGTTTCGGTACCGGGCTAATTCGCAAGGGGTTCGAAGGAAGCCTCCGGCGTGTCTGAGGAGTTACTGGTACCGAGATTAAGAGTGGGGCTTAATTATGAGTTAACAAGACGCGTTTCTCGCAGCTGGGGACTATCGCCCTTTGAAGTCCCCAGACCCCCCCCCCCACTCCCCAAGGGGCCCCTTTTAAGTGGGCGAGCTCAGAGGGCCTGTTTACAAGAAAGTGCACCGCAGGCCCCCCTTCCCCATCAAGTCTCAAGACTACAACAAACAGTCGGAATCCCGAGGGAACCAAATTTACCCCCTAAAATTCTCCATTACGCGTTACTTGATTCAACAGAAAATATTAGTTCAGGACAGGGGTGTTAAATGAAATAAACGCTACGATTTTAACGAAGACGCGAACCCAAACGCTGTTTTCGGTCTGGTAAACCGGTTTCGGCATATCGCCATCGTAATGACGATGAATGGGGAAGAATGAGCCCACGGTGAAGAGGAATAAATTACTTCAGAAGGTAAGGTTAGAGGATCTTTCACAAATTCCGCCCAGAAGAGAGAATGAACTAAATAAAACTCAGATTCTATTCTCGCAGTATATTTTATACAGACCGAGGTTTCTGTCTCTCGATCGAAGTTAGTTTCGAACAGAATATGAGAATTATATCTTCACAACAGCACGGTGAAATAGAGTACCAATTGAAATTGACTATTTGAAAAATTGATTTCTGAAAATGGTGCGCGGTGCAATTTTCACCGTCCCAGAGTGTGGAAGTTTTATGTAATGGGGTACAAATTGGACACCGGTAGCAATTTCGAAATGGAGTTTGTTCACAGCTAACTTAATTGGGTTTTTAATGCACGCTGAAAAAGAAATTCGATCTAGACGATACCCTTTCTTTCCTTCTCTATACTGTTATATTTTGAAAGTTAAGTATTGGACAATTCCAATGAAATGAATAATATAATTAATACTATTAAAATGATTAGAAAATGTTAGAATATATGCTATAATGCGACTTTCCTACAAACACACAGAAGTACTGGTTCAAATTCACAATCAGTTCAAAAAGAGACTAATGTGCTTGGTAACAAAATTGAAAACTACGTTACGTGTTATTTGTGCTTGGCTATTGTATAACCCGTTAGTAATCTATTGTGTAACGAACCTATCGGTTATTGGCCCACCGTTGTACGTGTTACAAACCGACTTTAATTTACCACCTTTTCCTAACTCTATTGACCCGTATGTCCGATATTTCATAACCCGGGACATTGGGAATATTTCGTAGGAGATAACGAAAGCAGATACAGTACCGATATATTACGGCTGGTAAAATTCAAAATTTTTAGATTTAAACATTCTTCGGATAGCTTAGTTCAAAGTAACACTATACCTTACAGTCTCAGCCTGAACTTCCCATTAAAACAATATATATTTTATATATTTATAACTTGCTTATAAAATGTTATGATGCAGATATATTCGCTAGAAATAATTTCATGTCTCTGCCTTGTTTAGTGTACTCCGACCCTATATATATATATATATATATATATATATATATATATATATATATATATATATATAGAGAAAAAGTAACTCAATAAACTAAGAAACAAGAACCTATAGTTTCAAATAAAGTCCGAAATACTCCGTGTTCAATATTCGGTACAACCCAGTTTTCTTCAGATATACCTTTCCAGAAATTCTTAACGTAAAATAAAAAAAAATTGAAAAAAGAAAAAGAAAATATCTTTCAGTTTCATAAAAGTTGAGGTCGGCCCGACGCCCATCGTTGCCAACTTTTAATAGGAAAAGTTCCCTTCCCCCTTTGGAATTAGTTTGACCGAATTAAAAGTAATTAGGAGCGCTAGGCCGGTTGACGGGGGGACGTGGGGTTGAAATAAAACAAAATAGAAATATGGGAATATGGGGGATCTTATAAAGATCGGCGGTACTATGACTACGCTAGCCATAATAATGACACTAAATTATATTTTCATGTATGAAGGTTTGCTCTTTATACTGCCCGGCGAGTGGATTTTTAGCTTTTACTTTAGAATTAATTACTTCCTCTTTCGGAGGAAAGCCTCCAACTGGCGGGACAGGGATAGGGTTGTCCACTGACGTTGGTATCTCCCCAGCGACATATGCATATACCTTATTAAGTCGATAAAAGTCCTTGTGTTCTTTGAATTTTGATCGGTAACCAGCGTGTTTTCCAGCACCGCCGGCAACGAAAACAGTCGGGGCTCATGAAATCTCAAAATGAATGTTTCACAAAAAAACTGAAAGAAGAAATATATAAGAAGTTCAAGACGGCCCCATTATTCACTCGGGGTCCCGATAGTGCCGTTTAAGACCGATATACCGTGTCCAGTTTCCTCTACGCATAAATTTCTCGGAAGGGCGCTAAATTCCAACTTATCCCGAACGGAGCTTAAATTTGTTTTTCGCGTTTAAATTATTTTTCTTATTACCTCTTTATAACTGTCCTGCGCGTTACCTACAACTCCTGATCCCATACGAATTCTCAATATCTTCTCCGAACTAATATTTGAACAGTCTCTCACTCTCCTCTCTTGTGGAAGTAAAACAAACCCTCAAGCCAGACCGTAAATCAAATACGGGGTGATAAAAGGCAGTTCTGCATATAATTGCGAGTTATAACCCCTTTCATTGTTTTTCCAAACTCATTACTTTTCCTACTCTACTTGATTAATCACTCAAACTATATAACACTATGAAATTCATTGTAATAACTTTCAGTTTGGAATTATCGTTTTTGGGAAAAAATCCATGAAATTGTTTCAAAACTCGTAAACAATATTTATAAAAATCATTTTAAATTAAAAACGTGTATGTTATAATTCGTACAACTTGGAATGCAACCGACTTGAACTTGACTATAAAAATATTTTTTAATTGAACAACGATACTGTTGTTTCGCGTAAAATTTAATTGTGGTAGGCTATCGATCGATCGAGGCACGTTTGGACACTGGGCATCGATGCCTCATCGGTGGTGGGTTCGCGCTGACGCTGGAAATTTGCATTGTTTACCATAAATTAAACTGCAAATTGGCGCATTGGCTTCAATATCCCGGCGCTAAGCCTCGATCCCGGGGCCGGCCAGCTTTCAATTTCCAAACGGGAAACGAGACTACCGCCGAGCGTTTTACAGGAAAAGGAAATATTACAGTGAAATCTGAAAGCAACTCTCAATATAACTGAAACTTACCTCGCAAAGATTAGATGATTCATCAAACGCGGGTAGATCGAAAATGGAAACGAGCACATTTCAACCAAAGAGCCACTGGACGGAGTTCATTTGCACTGATATTCGCGGATATTTTACGCGTCAATTCTTAAATTGAAAAAGAAAAGATGAACGAAATCCAAAATAAAAATTCCAATCGGGATGGTAAAAGCGACGATAGGAAAAGTGCGTTCTGGGTTTTGATGCACGGTGCCATCAAAGGCTCGTTTAAAGAAGCCCCGCGCCCAACCTATGATTAAACTAGTTTTTTTCTGTTCAACCCCTGAATGCTCGTCACGCACAAAAAGAGAAAACGTAAAGGGGGGAACAAAGCGCGAAACCGGGGTCTCGGATTCAAACCTTTCTTTTATCCCCTAACAATCCCAATTCCGGTTCCCCCACCCCTCCTCCACCGGCTGTATAATGCCAGCTCCGACCATTCAGCTCCCGAATCGGGTCAAAAGTGAAAAAAAAATATAATATTCCATACAGCGATCTGACTCGGCCGGAGATCGATTCAAATTTCCAGTTTTGTTTGAAGATCAGCTCACCAAACGGTAGAAGCCCACTTCACTCAGCGCCCCTCGTATATATAAACTAGTACCGAAAACTCTTGAAAACGTTGAGTTACGAATGAAAAATACCATTATTATTACTATTATCAAAATGCCAACACGGAAATGAACGACTCGGTTGACAATTGGAGAGGAGGAATTTGGCACGGGCAACTCTTAGAAGTCTAACCTTTTCGAGGGGCAGTACCGGCGTCAAATGTCAGCTTCAAGCCGCCACCTGTTTCGCCGTTATCCCTTTCGCACGTTGTATATCGATCGCGAACAATCCTAAAATAGTCTGCCCTAATATTCGGTTACCGATAACATAAATTAGGAACACTCAAAGAAGAAAGAATTCAAACGTTTAATAACCCTCTAACTGAGCAAACTCAGTATTGTGGCTCTGGTTTGCCCGTGTGCGCGGCACCACTATACTGACTTATTTTAAAATAAAAATAATTTGAAAATAAATTAACGGGAAATTCGAAAAAAGAACAGATATTTTTATGATAAATTGCCATATCAATATTGCGAACTTCTGCCTCCACTCGTTTTTTTGGTCCTTAACTATACGAGGTTTTCCGATGATAATTTAACGATGTAGTCATAATAGATACTCATATAATAGTCATGTATGCCCCCATAGTCAGGCACAAGTAATAATCGTTCTCCACCTTAAATTAATTCCGACGTCTTAAGTGACGAAGAAAATTCCTACGCGATCATCGAATCGGTAAAGAAAAAGAATTCGCTGGAATTTCAGTATTCTAGATTTTTTGGCGCCAGATTTGTCTATAACCGGGTGCCAGCGACGCCAATTGCTTGTAACTTTTGCGCCGCTACAATCGAAAGCGAATCTACAATTGGCGGTTGTTAAGCCGGCGGCCGTTTACGAATTGAATCGATAAAGCGTTATCTGATTGGGAAGGGGAATTGCGGCCGCCGCTGAATTCCGAACGGCGTCCGGGAGGTTGGTCCATTGTTGGAGCCAGGGACCGAACATTGTCGACAATGCATACCGAATTCACCGATTCGCCACGTGGAGCGTTCGCGGCCGCGTGAGCGCTAACAACAAAGCACATAGGGGCAACGCTGGAGACAATGACGAGGAGGCGAAACCTGTCTAGCTTGGGACTGAATAACCCAATCGTATATATATCCAGACCACGTGTCAAAAGAAGCATTTTCTGGGAAAGGTTCTTTCTTTAGTTCAACCTCCCGTCTGGCATCGGACTCTTAACGATTAACTAACTCATATATAGTTTAATATACCTGTTTTGTGGTCTGCGAGGGGTTGGAATACTGTAGGTTGGTGATGTTTCTGTCTCCTCTCGCTGGTTTGGTCTTTTGCTTGACCGGTTTCGGCCGCTCGCCATCTTCAGTAGCGGTGTTAGTCACTGTTAGCACTTTGGATGTTTTTTGGGCATCCCCACTGCACTGTCACTTTCACATGTACTGTGACAGTACATGAAGATGGCGAGCAGCCGAAACCGGTCTAGCAAAAGACCAAACCAGCGAGAGGAGACATAAACATCACGGACCTACAGTAACTCATATATCTTTCAGGGAGGGCTCAATCATGTTGCCTACTAACGCTGTTGGAAACCTCGCAGAGAGAAAACCTTAGTCCATTTCTCCGGAGACAGCGGATCGCCGGGAAAACCCCATGCCCGTGAATCGTCTGAGCGGTATAAAGTGCTCCCGTCTTGGGCTCAAAGAGCGTTCAAATACTGCAAACACGTCTCTCTGTTCACTGCAGATATGTTATACACTCCAGTGAGAAGAATTCATGTTATTAGCAAAGAGAGTAATAAATTTTCCCCTTTTGGGTTATCGGGACCCAAAGGAGGGAGTCAGAAGTGTGCGTATCCATCAGAAAGAGGTTTCAGTCAATGCTGTTAAAGTAATTTTGTTTCCCTAAACGATGCACATTTTTAATTTGCCTAACAACGAAAAATATTGCGCTTTTTTCCTGCAACAAGAAGGACTATTATCGCAAGGTACTTCATGAAATTTAATTAGGTACTATGAAATTAAATTTCAGTGAATATTTCATGCGGCAACATTATTAACGAAATTCTGAAAAAAATAAGAGCATTTTGATCTTCTGTAAAGTGGCAATAACATTACATACTTGACAACTCATAATATGGAAACGTAATATGTCAAGTTATCATTTACTGAAATAAAATATTAACACAACTTTTACTCCTTTCACCCCCTCTTTTGAGCCCCGAAAAATACCAACAATTTTTAATTAAATATCACTAACTAATAAGTAAACAATGTACGCTAATGTAAACTTAATATATTTCTAAATGATAATCTACGGTATGTAATATTCGAGGTGTGTTTGTTAAAGCGCGAGCCGGGACTGTTTGATTAAAACTATTTTACGGCAACATTGAGAGCACAATATCGAGCTGAAATACAAACAGAGTAAACGATATAGAAACAAATTGAATGGTTCGACTAATGAACTCTCCTCCTAGGGGCACTGTTGAAGCAGTTTAATTAACTGGACGCCAAATGGTTTTCCAATGTCTATAAACATTGCGCGCGATTGTGCACGATGCCTAACCTAGAAAGATCGCATACATCTGGCCGGAGTTCGAGCACTTTTTTTCGATTGGATTACACTTTTCGGCTTTCGAACATTCAGTATTTATTCGGAAACGATTCCGCATGCGGACCACGCCGGGAAATAAATCTCGATAATATTTCTCGACATCATTTTATGCGTTTCACGTCTCTCCGGGGATAAATTTATTCATACAAATAAGGCTCCAGTGTTACGATTTACGCTATCTAATGGAATATCTTTCGATTTCCTAACTCGGCTACTCGGAAATAGTAACAACTATACGGTTGGTAACACAGATGCGGATAATTATCGGGCCCCCCAAAATATATAATAAATTTTTTTATATTTCAATATGTAGCCACCCGATATACAGTGAAGGCCATAACCGTGGCACCAACCGGTGACCGCCACGTGCGATATTACACCAGCCCAGGGCATATATCATTTTAATGGTCCCACGCCCATAACCTAATCGTTAAGAGTTTTGCCTGCACACCGGTGTCCATAACTAGTGTTACTATACAGTATATTATTACCAACATACTCCTGTCCATGTACCTACAACCCATATTTCAATAGAAACTATGTTACGTTTTTCACAATATAATAAACTGAAGATTCAGAATGCACTTTGAAATATCCTGCTGGGAGTTTCATCACCAAATGGTATGATGAATTTCCTTCCATTTTCTATAATTAATGGTATCACTGAGAATATGATAAACCGACCCTCAACCGACGAGTTGATAGGAGTATCAGATAGTGGCGGTGTATCTAAATGAAAGGGTTATAGTTCGAATTTGCACATAGAATATGTGGGCCCGGATGTCTATTGCGTGTATGCGTAGACCGCAGTCTTAATGCCTGCATTAATAAGCCGTAGCTCAGCCCGTTGAGTTACGGGCTACGGCTCACTCCACATGCTACTTGTGTACTTTCCCGAACACTAGCGTGTGTTCCCCGCGGCCTCGACAAGCGCTCGTAACATATTCAAGGACTCTAGAAACGATTGGGACGTTTTTCTCTCCCGCAATTATTCGAGCTATAACACTGCCGTGGCTTGTTTTAAATTATAGCCTTGTAATCGGAAGGATTTTTATTGATATTGCGGATTCACCCCGTGCTGTAATTACACCCGAAGGCGACCGAGGAAGCTTCAAAATGAAAAACGATCTCAAAAGGTTTATCAATATCCGGTGCGGTAACTCTGTTAGTCGTGGGGTAGGTAGATATGTCGCCAGGGTCGCGGCTTGCACATCCCAGGCTGGAAAATTCTTATAGGGAAATCGATAGCCCGGCGGGGGGCAGAGTGTATACCGGGACCGACCGGGGGCGGTGAAGAGGCGGTGCTGAATGGCGGTGCTGGTTGGTGGATGGTGGGCCGGTGTCGCCTCGTAAAACGGGGCCCTGACGACCCCCCTCCCTCCGCCCCGCCGCCCCACAGACCCCACAGTAATTGCACACACGGCCCAACCTCGGACCCTAATGCCCCACTAAAACCCGGCGTCCGGTTCCAGGCCCTATTTCTGAAACTCTACTCGCCACCCAAGTCTGTCGGTTCGGATGGAAAAATTCTGAAAACTCCAGCACTGCCTTACTGTAAACATGATATATTTACAAAAAAAATAGTTTGAAGATCAAAATGAACCGCAGTCTTTTGACTTTAATTAGAGAGGTTCTTTCCCTCGGCAAAGTTTAATAGACAACGTGAACGCTTCTTCGTAGACGGACGTGGATGGGGTGATTTTCTCGGCAACAGGAAAAGTTACCCTAACGAAGATTCTTGGGGAGAAACCACGGCAAGAATGAGCCCACGATGAAGAAGAGCAAATTAGACCGGCAATTTTTCTAAAACGTATTTAATGTCTATAATTTACTATGGCCAATTTATGGGATAGTATATTCTATTATTTGTTCCTCGCAGAAAATATTCCGACCTGTGCCATAAATAATCGATTATATTGATTAATTATTGAATTGTTCGATAATATTATAACGCGAAACCCTGTGCGTACTGCTGTGCACGGAAAGAAAATAAAACGAAGGAAAAATCAAAGGGAAGAAAAATGGACGCTTGGTCTTCTTCTTTTTACGATTCATAAGACGAGATGAAGAAGATTGAGAGGAATGGCGCCGCTCATGAATATGCAGCAGTGGCGTTTTCACGCCGGATCCATTCCGATTTACGGAGGGCATTTCCCCTCCAAATTGCCGGCAGGTTATTCGAGCGTCTGAATAAATAAAGAAATATTCCAGCGTAATCTATCGATCGTTTAAATGAAACATTACGCATTGAGAGGAAGATGTTTTGATCGGGAGCAATTATAAAGAATGCCACTCCCATCTGTGACAGGGTCCCAACTATTTAGATGTGAACTGTGAGTATATGATATAATCTCTTAATCTTTTTAAATTGTGAAATAGAATTCTTCAATATCCCAATGTAAGAATATAAATAACTGGGGAAGTTTTGTGACCGCAACGTCTAATTTAATTTTCTTAATGAATGAAGTCGTCTGTATACAAGTCGTAACAACAACAAAAAATCCGTTATCTAAAAATGGTATTTGTTAGCGTCGATTCATGTTGAGGTCCTGTGTCGTCGTTTCCTTATCGCGTTAGTGCCAGTTTAGACGGATTGATAGCCGGGAATAAAACTTTCCCCTTTCCCATCTTTTTGCCTCCGCCCCGTTTCCAAGAATGTCTTCGCCTTCCGTCAAAACAGAATATATCAAATTTCCGCGCCCTACCCAATTTCCTGATTGTCGGGACAACGGCCTCTGATTGAGCCCGAGATGTCGCCGACGTTTCACTCCTTACAAATCTCTTCCGCCAGAAGTTTCTCTCAGTCGCATGTCGGAGATGAAATTCATTTCAGCCCGAGATTACCTATACCCGTTTTCGGCTGTGTGCCCTCCTGGCTGTGTTGTTAACCGTTTGCGCCACGATAGTTTGAATTATGTATGAGCTATTTTATTATATATATTATTATAAGATAATAGTCTGGAGAGCTACAGTCCGTAACATACATATACCGAAGGAGTACCAATAGCCAAGAGTAATCAAAATGCCCTTAAACTCACTTCATAGATGTATATAGATTTCTAAATTATATGACGATTATACCAGGAGTGGGCATGCTTGAGTTCAAAGGGTCCGCATATTATAAAGAGCCTCACTATTGTTATATAGAATTAAATACACAAGTTAAAATTTAATTAATATGGTTACATATTCTACACCAGTCCTAAGTTCTATTTAAAGTACATAGATTAGTAAATATGATTAAGTGAAAGTAAATTTTATAAAAAAATAATTATTTCAATCGATGCGATTACCTACAACATTAACACTTAGTCAGTTTAACAAGATTTGAAATTTTGGATTCAAAAAACGGATTAAATATTTTTTGGGATATATAAATAAATAATATATATAGTACATTTAAACAGAAAATGCTTTCATCAACAGCTGGGTGTGTTAATATTGTAATACCACTTGCTGAAACTTGGCGCAAAAGAGTGGCGACAGAAGGTCGCAAGGGTGGTGATATTCCGGACCGTCTTGGTAAAATGCTGCCGAAAAAAGATGACCTAAATGGCACGCAGTTGTCACACACGAGCTGCGAACCCAGCCGTTTTCTCCGACGTCCCCGCACCGTTTATGGCCCCAGCCTTGGCGCCGACCTCGATTAGGAAAGCCAGAAGGAGAGCTAACCGGGGAAATCTCGAGAATAGTCGGGAAGGGGGGAAATGGAAGCGAAAGGGTACGCGGAAATGGTAGGTGTTGAGGGCGCTGCAGGCTTCCAGTTGCCAGTTCATTAGCCCAAGGCGCCCGGGGAGAGCTCAATTTGTCCCTCCGCCACAGCGCTAACAGGGACTCCTTCCAAAGTCCCGTCCTACTTTCTAGGTCTAGATTTCGGCTTCCTCAAGACACTTTAGGCACGAGAGTTTTATTACACAGTAGCCAGATTGGCGATACTCGAGAGTTGGGGATCCGAACACGAATAAAAATTAGCTTCAGGCATTTCTCGGGGTTGGATGACCACCCGTACGATATCATTTAGAATTCAGTAGAATCTAGTCACCATTGACATTTCTGCTTATGTTCTTACAACTGTATGATTAATAGGGAGCTGTTATTGATGATATATATCCAATATTGATGTTATATAAATGGCAATTTTCAATGTGTGAAAGAAGAGGAATCTGTTGGCAGATATTTCGGGATTGGAATCACTGCCCCCACGTTGGGTTCTATTCTCGTAAATCGGTCCAAATTAAGGGCCCGATTGGACTCATTGGACGCCCAACTTCATTAAATTGTCCGACCAGAACGGGCGAGGACGTTGCCACCGTCCGATTTTCATTCCCACTTTCAGGCCGAAGCACTAAGTTGATACTCGGTGTTCATGTACAAATTGGGTAGAATTTATGATTTGTAACATTCAACATCGATAAAATTGCCTCGATATCATAATTTAAAAAAATTTATATTGACTCAAAAGCTTGACATATGGGACCCAAATTCGCTAATTTGAGTATTGGGATAGCTTTTTTGGGAGGACAGGGATAGGGCGCTTTGCTCGGGCACTTTCACTGAGGATGAACTAAAATAAAATTTTTTTTTTTAATTCTCCCATCTCCGCCACAGTTAAAATAAACTTTACCCCCTTATATCTGAAAGAGTCATTTCGGCGTATGACAGTGTTTAAGTTTAATATTGGAGCGCGCCTTGTACACCCAGCCAGGCCGTTGGTTCTGCTGAAATTGGGGAAACGATACGGTTCAAACTGTTTGCTCCCCCTTCCACCCCCCACCCGGTTAGTATACCCGGTATATTCAAACTTGGGTGTTGACTGAAAAGTTGGAAATCAGCCGCGGAACCCGAGAAGCGGCCGTCCACGTGGCCGTCATCAAATATTTTCAATTTAAATCAAAAATTTATTTTCTTTGAACGCCTACAGGATATAGTTTACAATATACAAATGTCGCTTCGTACCACCCAGCGGGTCTTTTTACATTTATGTACACGCTACCGAACTGTTTTATAATTACCGTTAATATAAACAAAAAAAATATGGGGCAAGAAATATAAGGATGTACAAAAACTGATGTATAACATTCGGGAAGGTTGTAATAATAAAAATCCGAGAACATAGTTTACGCTCGCGGCAGCCACTCAATGCAATTTAAAATGGCAGATTCGCGACAATATCAATTACAAAGTGCAATAGTGGGCCCGAGCTACCGCTGCTGGTTCTGTGTTACTGGGGCACGAGACACCGAGTCAAGCGGTAAGACCCGGTCGGGCTAACCGGGCCGAAATAATTTAATGAATTTGCCCCAGTCACCTGTCCGTCTCTCGGAGAGCGCTTGTCGACGCCCCGCTAAGTGCCGAATCAGCGGCTCTTCGCCGTCAGTTCGGCCAGGTACTTGTCAACAATTTGTTCGGAGAATTCGAAAGTCGAACATTATGTAAGGTCGAATAAGCTGAGAAAAGTTATAATAATAAAATTAAAGATGAATAAGCCAGTCGGGGGTCACGACTAAAATTGTTTAAAACTGTTTTTCGTTGGTAATTTTGTGATCTCTTGTCGAGAAGTCTACGTAGCAAGTGGGTTCGTTTCTGTACGTTTGAGTTTTATATCTGGATCTTCCGTCCGAGTCTGGGGATATATCATTGCACAGACAAATATGCATTCATATATTTTCTCAACGATTTGTTGTCGAAGCTTTCCTATAAATTCAACCATCGAGATTTAAACTTCGGAAATAGGAGAATCTCGTGACGACATTGTTGCGCGACGAATTAATGGTTTCGAAGAGGCCGACTGCCGTGACCGAAAGCCACAATTCGTACTTCACCTGTGTTTTTATCTGGCTGCGGCGACCAGATTGGCAAAATCGGGGAAAGCGCCGTTTCCACTTCGAAGCATGTTTCAACATGTTAATGAGATCCTTTTTTCACGCCCTCACCACCAGCCCACTGGCACAGGGATACACGGCATAAATTTAAGGCCCGTGACGTCGGTAATTTATGGCCACTATTCCTCTCTTGCCGGCCACGACCAAGAAGAAGAGGGTTCTTTGTAGGAATTGAGCATCATCAATTATATATGTCGCGTTGACATATAATTTGCAATTGGCAGAATCCAGCCCGGAAAACAGCCCCTCTACCTCCACCCAGGCTACATGAATATATTAATTCTTCTAAATATAAATAATAGGATTAATTAATTCTGTGCTCAAATATCCCAGTAGGGGACCCCACTAACTGCGCCCTACCAAAAATGAATATTGAAAAAAACGATCTCTGTACTTATAACCACGTATATTTGAAATACTTGCATTTCTTATATCCGAGACAAAAATACATGAGACCACAATACTTATCATAAATTGAATATAACAAAAAGTATCAAGCCTGCTGAAGTTGTATTTTTTCAAGGAAATTTTCACTCCGAACTGTCTAGTTGAATTTTAAAAATTGTGTTTTTTGATTTGGGGCCCGTCCCGTTCGTCTCCCGTACGGATTTATTAGGCCGGACCCTCCCAGTTGGGCACGTTCATATGGATGCAAACTACGTTCGGCATTAGCTGCGCGGCTCCGGTCCCCTCTACCTCTGCCGCCCCGGGGCAGCGCCAATTTTCAAACAAACAACTCAATAAATCCTCCACTCGGCTAGTATTAACTCCGCCCCCGTTTTCGACCGCGGACCTTGCGTTCAATCCTATCCCCCCACTTCCGCGTTAACTACCTGTCCCTATAGGTATCGGCATGGCCGTTAACTTTTATTGGCAGAGGGAAAACGCGAACGCGAATGTTACATTTTACGAGGCACACAGTGTTGAGGGCTGGGAGAGGCAAAGGAGACAACGGGATTGACATAATCTCGATGAAATCTCGTTTTCACTACTGTCTAATTTACACTTCCGAATACTGTTACTCTCTCGCTTTTATGAAAGTGAGTAACTATCGAAGTGCCGAGTGGGTAACTACCTAAACATACGATACGTGTTTCGGAATAGGAAATGAAAAATAATCGAAATGAGCCTGTTATATTAGGATATAAATAAATACTGCAGAATTTACGAAACCTTGACATGCAGATTGCTCAACGAAACCGTGTTAGACTTAATTTTGTTTTCAAACTTGTTCAAAAAACGGGTTAGGGACATGTGTCGGCGCTTTACATTTAGCCATTTCCCTGTTAACACTTTAATCAGCAAGGTCTTCTCCCGCCATTTCAGCCCCCACCCACCGTAAAGCTTGGAATGACTTTGGACTGATGCCCATTTCTGAATACTGACGCAGCCAATTTCGGAAGTTGAAAGCCGGCTCTAATCGATCGTAATTAAAAGGTAGGACTACTGCCTGGAGGATTACGTTCGGTGTCCCCCTTTTCTGTTTGGATAATTTAATCGCTAAACCGTTTAAACGGCAAACGAAACGGGCCGTTAATCTGCATATCGTCCGGACACAAGTCCTCTAAAGCGCCCTATGTGATTAATCAGCATTCCACGGTACTCTCTTTTGAAGCGAAGCTTTCATTATTTATTTTATACCTGACGGTAACTTTAAACAAAAATTCGACCCATTCCTCATTTTACATTAAGGAGAACTAAATTTAAAATATTAATTAGTCGCCGAACTGAATTTCCCAAGAATTGACTATTGTATGCATTTCTTAAATGTTATAATTTGTATATATTCCATGCATATTATATATCTCAAGTCTCAAGTAAAAAGGCTAATTAATCTGAACCACACCGATAATTTATAATAACCATCTGACTAACACCTGTATTTAATTTATTAAGTTCAAATTAAATTCTCGGGGCTTCAATCGAGAATCGAATTTTCGGTCCACTGCTATCGCGTTAAACTGATTAAGTCCACTCGACCGCAGTATGCTCATTAGATTTCACTTAAATTATTCATTAATCCGCTCAAACCGGACTATATACATGACAAAAGCCCGCAACGTCATGCACACGTGATCGTACTCGGGGGATAATATCCCAACCAAAAACATTAAACTCTCTAATTCTTCTTTAAAACGAGAAAACGAATATGGAATACAAAACAGCGGAAAAAATTAGCGATGAAAAAAGGAATTCAGAGCAATAAACAAGTGTAACAGTATTTCAAATTTTCTTACCCCATTTTTATGAAGTAAATCTACATTAGGTTGTTCCCACTACGAATTTCTATTTATGTGTCACTTATTATTCATCACCTAATTGACCTTATCCATTATTTGTTCCGCGTCCACAAGATTTCGAAACCTTTTTAACTTTACGTAACATTAATTTTTATTAACATGTGCATCATATTCCCTATTAGGAACCTTGGATATTTATCCAATTTCCGGACTAAGTTTCATGACGATTTTATGATGGCGATGTCATGCAAAAAATCGCCTCATTGGTATTGTGTCCGACCGAATTTAACGGAAGTAATCCGATTACTGGGCTTTAGTGATGCTGTGGCTGACACATTTCACTTCCGAGAGAGAATCCGCTTCCCTTTTATTTAAACAAAGACTCCATTATACCGACAGCCATTTACGGTGATTATGCGAGTCATGGTTTTTCAAGTCTACTTTTTCGAAATCCCAATGTTTAACCTTTCAAATGAAACAAACGACATAACAGTACTCAATCATACTTATGACTATAAAGGGTTCTCGATGAGAACTCCTGAATGGTCTCCCATTGTGGGCCTGAAATACTGAAAATGTATGCATAAATGTATGACGTGTATAGAGTTTCAGTTAGTTTGGAAAACCCGAAGGCGGGATCGACAGATAGTGAAATCCTTTTTGTATCCGCTGCGAAATGAACAGTGGGGGGAGGGAGGGCGGCGCAAGCCCCTGACACTTGTTGCTTCAGTTTACGGCCCGAGCTACACAAAAAAAGGCAAAAATGAACTTGGGGGTCCCAAATTGAAGCCCATTTAAAGTTATGGAGAGGGGCGGGCACCCCTCTCAAGTGCCGGCATCCAAAGACCAGCCGCTAATTAATTTTTGTTTTTATTAGGACTCTCAATTTTTTATTCAGCTCCCTCACAAAGGCTCTCCCGAAAGCTTCAGATACAGCGTTTTAGTTCCAATGTTAAAGCTTTAGGATTTTTCCTTAATATTTTCGACTGTACGCTTATTAATGTCCTACTACGTCTCCAAACTCACCCTACGTACCTTTCCATGCAAAAATACGACAATTTCCACTACCGAAACCGGTATTTTCTAAATTACCGTTAGAAAACGTATTACCTCTAATTACGAATCCTTCATATTTCTATTTAAATATAAGAATGCAAAAGTACTATTTTAGAATCTGGCTTTAACACAAACTAAAGTTTAATTTAAAATACCCAGTTCTTGGAATATAGGGGCCCGAAAAGAGCAGCCGAAACTCTCACTCTGCAGATTCAGTTCAATTGGGGTCGGAATAAACTGGAAGTTTAATAAAATACTGTTCCCTCAGTTTACACTGGAGCAGTTTACGCCGGGAGAGAAAATTTATAGTCGCATTAGGGGCGGACTCATAAATCATATGCCTATTCGTTGAACATCTGGCGAATAAGCAAATTATTATTCGTCGGCGAATAACAAATCTGCACCGATCCCCGGTTGGTTATATGCAATAAGTTGGAACTTTCAAAAGAGTTTCATTTCATAAAAAAATTGTAAACTATTTCTCCAATCAGACATTATCGTAGGGAAGTTCTGTTACAATTTTGAATAATGCTCCATATATTTTTGAAATTTATATTACGAACGATGTTATAAAGTGACCGGTAGTTAGAACGGTGAAACCAATTCGAAAGAAGATCTCTTGGCAGCCTTCATCTCTGTTAGACTTAACATTTCAACTTAACGTTATTATTTATAGAAATCATTGAGCATTAATGTAACTTTTGCATTAATTTCAGTTCAGGAAACTGTAGTATATTACAACAATACCTCCACAACAACTTTTCTGACTCAAATCGCCTAGCGGGGACGCATTCAACTTGCCGACATTTCGGGAAAAAGTTGGAATTGGTTATCGATTATGCAACATCGGCGACAGAAGGAGGTCGGCCAAACTTTAAGTTCGGTAAAAGTTAAAAGAGTATTAAATTTGGACTATGCATTAATGAAGTTGCTCCTTCCTCAAGGAACCTTATAACTCTTAGCGAACAATTGACGAGAAAAATTCTAAACAATCGGTCGAAAAATCGACGGACGAAACTGAGCATCAGTGTATTCGAATAAAAATTATGCCGCCCAGTGCTAGTGCTAGCACTATGCGTGCCTTCATCATGCTACCGCAACGGGGGTCTAGTGTCAAAAAGGATCGATCCCGATAAAATCAAATAATCAAATTTTATTCCCCAGCAATTACTCCAAGTGTGTCATCACTTGTTAGCCATTGATTAGCGGGAGTTTCAGATAACAAAGTGCACCGACTGTCGAAAAGCAGCGATAATTTCTTAATCCCAGTCCGAGAACCTGTATTAAAAGTTTTGCCGATAGCGCCCTTAAAAAGTTTCTTTCGGAAGGGGGGGGAGTTTTCCGGACGCAGGGGAAAAATTGTCCGATAACAATTCAGTTGGGCGAGGTATCGGAAGTTTTTCACAAAGGGGGGTAAATTCAATTACGACGGCTTTCTATTTACAGAAAGGCCGAAACGGGGTCCATCTAATGACCGCTTAGGGATTGGCCCGTACCTTTTTTTCATTGGGCTCAGTCAGTCAACTCTTCTTGTCGTTTTATCAATTTCAGTATAAGTTCCATATTTTTGCGTTAACCAAGCTAAAATATTTCAAGGCCTTCTAAAACAATTTAGGAAGGTTTGGTCACCTAAATAATCAACTGAGCTCTTTATTTATAGCAAATCTATGAACGCGATATTTTCATTTTGGTGTAGATGGAAAATATGTGAATACAATTTTATATAATTTAGCCCCAGATTGTATTTAAACGTCAATTTTAGTTTTAATCCAAGTCCATAGGCATAAGCATATTATATGAAAATCTACTGAGAATTAGTGAACTCCTTTAATGAAATTAAATTGTAAGAGTAATATTGATAATATAATCATTAGTAATATAGAGGGTACTTACAGGTGTCGAGGGTCGATGACTCATTCACCTGAAAACAGAAAAATCGAATTATTATATTTATCCATTAAGTAAACACAACCAGTATATTATGAGTATTGGGCGGCGGTCAGTATAAATCTGCACTTTATAGAAGGGGGGAGACATTTGGCATTAGTATAAGGGAAAATCCCTATAAATAATTATTCTCTGTTCATTTGTTGGCAGTTCATTTTGTTTTAATTTTTTCAGGGTTCAAAGTGGGACTCGCGTCTTGTCATGTGCTGTTGTTGACTGTTCGACGGACGACAATCGAAATAGTTGTCTGTGTTAAGCCCAACTGTGTTCTGTGATATGTCGGTATGGCCATACTACAGTCCTGCTGCTGCTGGAGGTCGCTGAGGAAGGGCAGCTACGCAAGCGCCGCCTACACCACCGTGAGTCAATTTATGATATGTCATAACAGTAGTTAACTGCTTTAGTAAATATATTACATCCCCTCAGATAATTATTTATTATCAAATTATTTGTTTTAAATGTATTCAGTGTACATAGAATGTATGGTTTGTCGAAGAAATAAACGCGAATACACCCTGTACGTACCGGGAATAATGGTCTCACCTATTATACAGCATACCCAATGTGCACGCCTATACAGTAAATGTATGTCTAAATTAGACGATAAGTAGACTGATTATGAGTCTGATAGGGATGGCTGTAATATGTATTTAATTTTCGTTCAACTATTAAGGCGTTAATTGTAGATATATCTGCTATGCATGTATCTTACTTGTTCTATATTTTATAAGGTTATCTGCATACTTTCCGCTACTTGTAAAATAAATAGTTTCGGTTTTAAATTTAAATTTTCTATATTGAAGGGTTAAACAGGTATGTGTGTACATGGGTCGGCAGGGTTATTCCTACCAAAGCTCCAATAAAAGGTACAACAATTTAATTCCTGGAACGGTCGTCAGGATGAAACATCAGAGTGAAGGTATCAACTCAGTATTTTTGTTTCAATATTCCCTCCTTAATTATTCATCACAATGGGAGGAATCAGGAACCGTTCGTGTTTCCTCCAATTAGGAATTATATTCAATACCTAAACATCCGGTCGGGAGATTTCTTGTTAAAATGCTTAGTTTTAATAGCGGAGGTATAATTGGCTGGGACATTGTTAGTCGGTACAAATGTCTATTGTCTGAAGTTGCAATCCTCGCTTTGCACCGAGCGGCTTGAAGCCGATTGAAGGCCGGAATTGCGGTCTGAGCAAATAGCACGTGTCATAACAAGGAGGGAGACTTACCGCCCCTCCATTTAGCTGAGTGGCGGGGGCTGGGCTGCACGCACGTGTCGACACGTGCAGTACGCCAAGCCCCCGCCCCCGCAACAACCCGCCACTACCGCACCCACTGTAAAGGCAAACACTCAAGACAATCGGCGTTGAGCCTGCACAACTAGTGCTGTGCAGCCCAGACACAAGAGTCTTCAAGTACACTAACACAACCCCCCCCCTCCCCTTTAGCTCGATACAATACGTTATAGAGATTAAACGTGTATTTATAGAAGTCTGCCTATTGTAAGGGGTAGACAAACCGTTCCAGGAAAGTGGTTATCATTTGTAAACAGAATGGATTGATAATTAATCGACACAAACTTGTTGATACTTGTTTTATCAGGTATTAAACGAATTAATCGTTTTATGACCTGTCAGCCCCCTCCAAAATCACCTATTGCAAGTCCTGAACCATCTAAATGTATTTATTTTTCTAACGTTGTAAAAATGTTCAGGCTATGTTTGCGTTCATCGACCATAGAGGTTAGGTTCAATAAATTATTCTTAACACTTTATATGAGAAATTGGTCGCAAAAAGGACTCCTTTTCATCTCGAAACTCCTTTGAATTATTTATTATATTCAATAAATTATACAATCCAGAGATTAATGCACACATCTGCTCTGGATAATTATACCCCAATTAAAAAAAATATACCTGAGCAACTTCAACATTTTTCAAACCGACTACTTAGCTGTAAGCGGATACGAAAGCCCCGCAAAGGAACAGGTCAACTTAGCGTCCTTCCTAATTCATCCGGCACTTTTATATCTGCAATTCTAAAAAGGTAAGGGGAGCCGGCCGGCCAGCCAACTAAGCTTTGGCCGTAAAATGAATTCGGCCATTAGCCAAATGGTGCGGGGATAATTTTTACAAAGAAAACGCACCGGGCAAACTCCGCAAAAAATTTGTTTGGGGCGGGCATTCGTTTGAAATGTTTTATGTATGCGTACAGTCCATCTGTACAAACACAATTATACGAGTCTACAGTAAATTTCAATAAATACTGCATTAATATTTAATGACAATTGAATATTCAAAAATATTTGAATATTTTTTCAGAAATGATAACCCCGAAACCTGTACTTTATTTGGTATTTTGACATACTCATCAATTATACTTTTTATTAATACAATGCAATATTAGGACGTATTGGCTAATAAATCTATCTGAAAATGGTGGTCATACTTTAATTATTTACCCTTTTTTAATTGATCATAGTTTATTCACAGACAAATCTATCGTCATTACTTTCTATGTCCATTACTTGCGGCAGGATCAGTGAAACCCTGATGACGGAACCGGCGAGGGTTCCGAAACGTTAGAAACATACCGCCCCCGGGGGAGCAACAGTTGGGAAGGGAAAAACCTTTCTACTGGAACTCTCAACGTATACCCATTCTTATTCGGAAGTTAGATAGTAATAATTTCGAATTCTTAAAGTTCAAATTTATGGTTAAATTATTAAAAATTAATAACAAGTGCCGCCCTCCTTTATAGAGTATTAAATCTGCCTTTACACTCGAATACAGTTAAATTTATTTTTAATTTAAAAACACATGTACTGTTTAATATTGTCGACGTAGTTATTAGCGTTTAGTTATTAGTTATTTTTAACCACAAGTTTAATATAATCATAATAATATAGGAAAGAATGAACGGTCTCACACCGACATGAGTTTTTTGTTTCGATTTCTACCTATTACTTATAATTATATAAGAGGTGGTTGTCGCGAGGGGGCAAGGCGGTGAAGAAATTCCAGGCCGGTACTGTCGACGTGTATAAAGTGGAACCGGGAGTCTCGGGTTTCCTTCGTCGGAAGGTTTTAGGCGGTGGCACTGTCACCCCCTCCCCCCCCCACGTCGGGCCCCACTTCGGATTCCTTAACTCGGGAGGACATTCCGGCTGTCCAACTGTACGAACTCGGTATCCCCAGAGCTCAGCACCCGGTTATAGATCCGCGTAACCAGTATTTTCTTAACTGGTTTATTGCCATAACTAATATAAATAGAGCGTAATAGACGAGAACCCCACTAGCTTTCCTCCTTTTTTATATGAAATTTCAATATTTTTTTTCTGTTATCTTTAGATTACATGGCCACATTCCGTTCAATACCCTTCTGAAAAGAGTAGGCAATTGGCCTAGAGATTCTATAGCCGGAATACACATCAAAAGCTTTATTATTCGTATTTTAAATTCTTATTAGACATCTTTATAATGAGATAACAGTTGTATTTATGTCCATCCGGTCCATCTTAAGAACAATTCGATGTATCGTTTCTCAATTATTGCTGTACAGCGGTGGCGAAAAATTCCCTAATATTATTTATCGACCGTCCGACATACCGAGAATATTAAATATGAAATGAAGAGGCCGGATATCCTACCCGCGGGTTGCCTAGCGCAAAAAAAATAATTTGAATCTGCAAACCGTTCACGTGCCGGCTAAATTGTTGTACGTGCCAATCTCTTGGCAGCGCGCTTAAAACTATACTCCCGGAAGGTATAAATAACGGCGTTAACCCTTTCGTAACCCTGGTTCTAAGTGAATTATTACCCGCAATAAATCACGGGGGTTGGTGGGGGGTGGGGGGATGAACCGGGGGTTGAAAGCGGAAGCGCTAAGGGCGAGTTCCGATGATCGACCGATTGCCAGTTCTGCAGAGAAAAGGTACCGTATGTGGGAGGCAGGGTCGTGACTGTGAGGTGTTTAAGACCCCGGGGGCCGAAAACGGAGATGGAGCCGTCGCGATAGCCTCGTCCAATTATACGGGCCCCCTACCTCGGCTCACGCCTCAATTCAACGCCCTATCAATTGACGGCTTTGTTTAAACCAAGAAAACAGACGAGTGTATGCATTTAACGGCTATGATTGTTTACAGACGCTTATCGTTGAAAGTTTGAAACACTTTCGGTGAAATATAAAATGCTTTCTCTCTGACAATATGTTTAAGTTAGGAATTACAAGTTAGCCTTAGTAAATAATAATGTTTACCGTTTTAGATCTCGTGCGATGTGGGGCCTTCATTTGTGCGTTATTATTTCACTTGTAATTGTGATTATAACACATTCAGTTTTTAAGAACGTATGAAGTTTTTTAAGAAGCTGAGCAGAGATACGGGATGAGCTATAAAACGTCAACTTCCAATTTAAAACGCTAACTAATAGTACCTAACTGCTGTACATGTACTACTGGTACATAAGATGAAAAAATCAACACGCCGTATATATAAGTCCGGAGCGGTGAAACAAAAATATTGTGTTTACGAGAAGTTGGGATAAAACCGTTCTATCGTAAGAGCACAGTGCAACTGGCTTTCCGGCTAAATGGTCCTCGGGCGCACGATCGAAATTCGCCAATACGAATGTACGGATTTCAGTTTAATAAAATTGACTGAAGCTAGACGAGGCTGGATAAAATCTGAAATAAAATCCCTACATATCAGATTCGTACAGTTTTATGATTCTACATTCGGTGAAAGGAGATGGGAAGTAACGATTTCGATAAGACCGGGCGCTTTCTTTACTTTATTCCAACTATTTTTTACTGCATAGATTTGTTTAGACTAAGGAGTTTCTCTCAAACCCACAATGATACTAATTAAAGAGATTTCTCTAATTATTTAGCAATATTGCGAATTCTTCTGTTGTATCTAAAAAATACTTGGTCCCGCATTGGTAATTGAGATCATCAAAAGAAGTTTCATTGAGCTGAGGTTTTAGATCATGTTATTTAATGGATTTTGGATTTATGGAATTTTAATAATTATTAAAATTAAATTAAAAACAGTGTACAAAACAGAAAAAATGTATCCTCTTGTTCGGGTTTGAAAGAAGTAATTCCCTGCCGTAATAAATGTAACAGTAGGTTTATTATATGTATGGCAGTCATGAGACGTGTTCGGTAAGTTGGATTCGCTCCAAAGGAGGCGTTATTAGAACAGGCTTAAGAATATGGAGAACAAATAGAGTGCTTATCCGGGTACTTGAGTCTTGGCAGTATAGAGGGAAAAAGTTTCACACATGCCGACCGGAAGAGAGAAATGAAGTGTACCCGACGACTGGAAACGGCGAGAGATCGAACGTGCGACCTAACCTAACTCAAACTAAATTTTAACGTACGCCATTTTCCCGTTCATACCGCTTTCAGTGTCCCAGTTGCGGGGGATAAAACTGAAAGGCCGGACGGGAAAGTGGGAAAAAAACGGGTGCATGCCCTTATTTCATAGGGGGGGTGCGTCGCCGCATAAAAATAAACTGCAAGACAAAACGCCCGCCCACTGGAAGAAGCTCAAATAAATAAAGGTTCCCTGCCGACGACAAAGAAAAGGGACATAGGTATTGTCGTGCTAGCAGGAGTAGGAGGAGGCCCATCAGCCCGGAAAAACCTTATAAAGTTCCTCAGACTCGGTCACGACCCCTCCTCTATCCCCCCCCCGCCCCGACCACCCTTATAGTCATCCCCACCGCCGTCACCCCTTTATCCCATTTTCCCTCCTCGCGTTCTTACCGCTTCCCCTTTTATCTTCTTCCGGTTTGCCGGTAAAAAGGGCGAGGAACGAGGCTTGGTGTACGTTATAGGTGAATACCACCTGCAGTGAAATACGGCCGGCTCCAAGTGTCCGAAAGTAAAGAAGATGAGACGCGGCAAACAAAATGAGAAGATGAAATATAAACCTTTTTGGAAAAACATCACCGTATTGCGTGAAATTGTTTGCACGTTTTCACCGTTCGTACCGGAGATAGATATCGCAATAATATTTCAAATGTTTTTCAAAACCGACGCTAAAGAAGGACTCGCTGTTAGATCCGGGAACATTCTTCAATATTAATTGATTTACTTTATGGTGATACGGGAAGCGATCATTCCTTCCTGCCTAAGAAGAAGATATTCTTCATCATAATCCAATAATAAGCGTAAAAACAATTAGCGTAATGTATGTTTTTACTTTAACAGAAAAAATATAGGTATAAAACCGTTAAAAAGGGTTACTACTATTGAAGCGTGTGAAAGAGCTTCATTAATTAAATTAATTAAACAACAAGTTCAATTAATTAAACAATTAATTAACAATATTTTTTAATAAAATAAAAGTAGTAAAATTACTTTCTTGGAGTTTTCATTTGGAAACGGACATCAACTGGAAACAACGTCCAAGAAATAGGACGAATTGGAAATTTGTTTAAATTGGTCGGGGGCGGACATCTGTAATGGGGGTTGCCTCTTACAAATATATACGGGATTTTGAGAGATATGCGAACCGGAAAGATGAACCGGATGCATATATCGGATTGAACGTCGGCGGATACGATCTTGATGCCTTTGGAGAAGTCTTCGGGAATAAGCTGAGAGATGTGGGACTTGCAAGACCCCCCCTACACCCCCCCCCCCCACCAAATATAGTACCAGACGCAAAATGCATTCCAATTTTTTAGCTGTCTGTCCCGAGCACACACCGCCGGTACGAGTGTGACCCGTTTTCGGGTTCCCTCTACCATTTCTGACAAGTGAAGAATTCCGTTAGAATTTATCGGCTTTATTCCGGCGATAAAGTTCGGCATAAACTTTTTAACTCGATAAAACTTGAGTTCGGAGGTAAGAACTGACTAATAAATAGAGACTCCGTAGAATCGCAACAAAACTTTGCAGGATCACTTCCTTTGTGTATTTCCATAGATTTTTATTAGATTATTCTATAGGTGTTTCAGAACTGCAATAAACGACTTAACAATTTGTAGTGCCAAAATGATCGATAAAACCTTTGTGAATTTTTATTTTTAATGATATAATTAATAATTAAGGTATTTAAGTTTAAAATACTTGCCGGTTCCCTTCGTTTAAAATGCTTTATATTGTATCTTGTGCAGACCATTATCGGGCTCATTAACACAGTTATAATGAGAGGGGACTTTCGTGGCTGGCGGTGTAACCTGTGATAAGAATACGAGTTGTGACCGTCTGTCACGGCAAAGGGCCATTTCAAATGGAGAAATATTTGTGCGCAAGAACAGCGTTGTAATTGAAAAGATAAATTCTTGAATCTACAACAACGCTTCACGAACGGTGTTATAGAAATGATAAATTATGGGGGTATTCATTTTACATTCAGATTATGGTGAAAAATAGTGTTTACATTGGTATTATTCTTGCCATCTTCAGTTTCCACTCGCCGATTTTTTTCTTAGGTCTAAGCTTTAGGATGACTGTCAGAACCTTCAGTTTCATTCCCTCTACGTGCTAACACGTTCTAGTAGCATCCACCCTAATCTACAGACGAAATACTTGTAAGGTGGTGCACCGCGCCATAATAATGGAATGCGTTTATTGATTTACAGTTATAGATGAAATGAATCGTCGAAAAGTTGTTTCTTTTGAGCCATTCGGGCGAATCGGGAAAAATATCATTTGGATTAAGCAATCGTAAAAGTCCTTAATTATTTTCTCCGATCGGCTCATTACATCTGACAAGCCAGCCTGCAATTAGGTCGCTTATCGGAGTTGTTGTCGTGTGAAAAAACGTTTACATCCACAAAACGTAAACTGAAGATCAATACAGAGATAGGTTGGGGCGGCGGGGAGGGATTTCACTATCGGCGGGGATTATAGCAATTAGCTTTCCCGATATAAAGCGCTCTCACGTATATGCTTTTTATTTTAAACGTTGAATTGGAAATTAGAGAGAGAAAAAGAGCAAAAATCGGGGATGTGAAAAAAAGAAGGGTATTACGAAAAAAATATAATATTGGGACAAACATATTGTGGTGCTCAGAATTTACAAATTAATCGGCCGAAAGAGTGTCTTCAAAATAGGTTAATATTTCCGTCGAAGTTTTGAAGATAATAACTATGTTTATAATTGTGCAATGAACAATTTCAAACGTTTTCATGAAATGATTAAGCGCTGCATTTTCCATGTATTAAAAATTAAAAAAATAGGTCCGTTCAATATGATTTTTAGTTTTTTCTGCACAGGTGTACCGGTAAAGCTCCTGCTTCAATAGTATGGGGTCAGCGTTTGTTTTTGGGATTCAATAAAGGTGTTTTATGGGCCCCTTGAATTGGCTATCCGACTCTAAAATTGAGGTCTACCTCTAGGACAGCCCTGTATACATAATGTTGAGCAACAAGGGAACAAAATTGACTGCAGTGCGGGGGCAGAGGAAGTGCTAGCAGAATGCTCGTTCGGTGGTCCTCATGACTAACTAAACTAGTCAGTATTGTAGAAACCACAACCGCATGACTTACAATAAATGCATGGGTTAATTTGGACCACCCCGTTTATTGCACATTGCCTATTAAGTTATAGAAAATGCTGCCAACCGTCAATGGGTAGATTTTTCATGAAACGTACATAGGTGTTATATCAAATAGCATTGTCACTAGATATAATTTAAATATTGTAGTCGTAACTTAAAAAGAAAATTCTGCAGGTAATATATTACTTATGTCGCGACCTCGAATATTGCGTATATTGTCCCTTGTGTATAAGGAAGTACAGACGATCTTTTAAAGCAGGGATGATGAAACTGCATTTTATTAAACGGAGAGCGAAACATATTCCCCCATATGAGGGCTTAAAGAGCGCCACTCCAGGTACCGGGGATCAAAGGTCCGTATGAAATTCTCCGAGGGTATTTCATCCTGGAAGAACATTGTGGGAGGAGGGGGCTCTAATATCGGATTGCCTTTCCCCACCCCCGAGGAAAGAGGCATCCGGCAAAAGAAAGTTGTATCGGAGGAGCCTGTTGCATAAAATAACCGCCACATCCCTTCCCTGGGGTCGAACAAACAACGGTCGGACTAGACTTTGTCCGCTCTTAAAAAGCCCGGAAAGAAGCTCCCCCGTAGGGGCTTAAATCTGTGCGGACAAAGCTCTGGTCTACCTTGGGGAGCCCGACTGCAACCCTCAAAACCGCCGACCGTCGCAATACTGAATTAATTATACCGTGCTTCGTGGTTATAAGCACGTATACAGCAATTAATGTACACTACCCAACTGGGCTTTCACGGAAACCATAAAAAAAATGTATGTCAACGATCACTTCCGGCCTTCGTTAGCACCAACTACGCTTTTGGAGTGAGAGGCATGGACGGGATTTGCATATCACACAACCGAATTAATAACCCGGCGAATTTATTAAAAATGGGCGTAATAACCTGTCTCTCCCGGTAAAAGTAAATAATTCTAATACATTGATTCGAGTGCATGAAACAATAAAGCCTTTGGTGTTAGCCAAATGAATGCAACAAATTAAATAACTATAATAAAAAATAATATTTCGAACAAAAAATGAACTTTGGTCCTGCTTGTTCATATGTTAATGAAACACATACAAAAATGTTAAGTCTGATTAAAAATATCACTTATTTAACTATAAAAGTAACTTAAATCAGAAAGGTGAATTTAAAACTTGTAATCCATGTATTTTAGGATCACCCTTCTTCGTAGAACTGTAGTCGGGTTCGTGTCTTGTTATAAGTAACAATTGTGAATTTTGAATCACTCTTCGACTCAACACTATCACGAACATTTGAGCCCAGTTGTTTTTAGGAGTTTGACGCGAGCGGAATATTTCCCCTGAATACGTGTCTCTAATTTAATGGCTGTTGCGGTCTCTAAAAAACAGCTCACGTGTCGGCGGCACAAAACTTTTTGAAATTGTTTTTAATCAGCGGTCCAAAACATAAATGGAATTCCAGTTTAATAAAGTCTCAACGACAGCTAATTGGTTGGGAACTGCCAACTCTGCCATACAAGAGAAACTTGCACACTCGCATATTTTAATTCTGCATTCAGTTTAAACTGGAACTAGATTTTTTACGAAACACCTCATTAGTCCGGTTTTTCGTCTCCGCTCGTTAGCCAGAGCGGTTTTTGGGGTGTCCCCATTGCCAATTAGGTCAGTAGCATTCCGTTAGCAGTATAGTGGCAAGTAACGTATTTACAATATTGAAGAATCACTTTGTCATCGCTGTCACCGCTTCGGTTTACATATTCACCCTATTTGATAATGGTATTCTGTTGACCATGGCATTTTAATTACCGGAATTGTATGCGGCGTAGCGTCGTTACTTGGGCAGAACCGAGTGCCTGCACGTGGTATGCTTCAATTAGGGCCTGAATTGTCCGTTCAATGAACAGCGTATTTATTGGAGAAAACGTCCGACTCATCACTTTAGAAATTCTCCGCCGTATTTTCTTGGAAACACTAATTCCGCTAGTCAGAATAAACCGAATTTCATACGAATTCCAGAGCGTGGCAAACTTTAAGACCCTTCGGCGGGGGCTAAACTTTTTTGAATTTTTGAAACCAACGAATTCGACGAAGTGATTTGTGTTAAAAAATTCTTTTTGGGAAGTGAAGACTTTAAATCAAGTTCTATTTTCATCAAATTTCATAGTCGTTGTTTTTCGCTTTTCCTATTTTTATCTTTCTTTTCGGGTTGACGGTGGGATACATACCGGTAATGCCGCACATTTTTTCCACAAGCGTATTTCGCGACTAAAATTCATGTATATAAGCGTTGGATATATACCTATGTGAACGTATAGAAAAATAATCAGAAATAACGTATTATGCTTGAGAATGTCATTGTTTAAAAATATACAAGGAAGTATATAAACGGGACAAAGAAAACAACCTCCACATTACAAGTGACGTAAGCATGCAGACAACAAGATCACAAACACGCAGTGTTTATATTTAATATTTTTATGTAGAAAAAAGATAAAACAATCATTTAGCAATGATTGACATGTGGCCGGAAGCATTTCCGATTGCGGAAAAATGATTGGGAAGTAATCCTTATTCAGTCATTCGAGTGTAAATTCGAGTGTGGATTGAAAATAAATTACTAACGCGGTCCCACCCCCTCCCAAATCCCTGTGAGGCGATTTCCAGAAATCGTTATTCACCTGAATCCCACCACATTTCCCTAAACCAAGAGCTTGGAAATGAAGGAGTTAAACACCGTGAAAGGGGTAATTCGGTCGGGGGGGGCGGGGGCGGGGTTATTCCGAATGCGCGGGACCCGTCGTTTAAAAGCCGCAATCTCTAAGGGAGGTTATGAGCCGAATTGGCCGATGAAAACGGAGTTAATTCCAAAGACCCCGGGCTTAGCTCCAGGCACCCCAAACCTCCATTAGGCTGCAATTAAATTCCAGTTACGACATCTGGGGCCGAGAGGTTTCAATTTGGGCGGGACAAATCGCTCAATCTAATTTAGCCGGGATTATAAATACGTCGTCGGAATTATTCAGTCCGACTGGGCTTAAATTGGCGAGTGGAGATGGATCACGTATTATCCATCAAACGTTTCATCACAACGGTGTAATAAAAAATTATTATTGTCCGATTTCCTGTCAGAATGCGTTCTGGACCGAACAGCAGCTGGTGAACGCCCGTTCGAGTTTTTTCTGGTATTCGACTTGCATTTTGTTAGATCCGGTTCGTTTTCAAACCTTGTCCAGTTCTATCATCAGCGAATCTGTCCCTCTTCCAAGGCGATATCTAAAGCGCTCCTTATAAAGATAATTCTACAGACGTTGAAGGACAGACTCCAGAATTCATATCGGTGATGTAATATTCTTTATATCACATGCGAGTAGTCTCCTTTAAGATGCAAAGATCCGATTGATCCCTTTATCTCGTCGGCGGCTGGAAACTTTTAAGAGAGTGCGGAGCTTTGAAGAGGTAAAGTCTCTGGTATTAAGCGCTTAATCCCCTTGGACTTCGTCCTCCTTCTTGAAATAAAGTCAAATCCGGAACTTAATAAGGCCCATCCCGGTCTGAACTGTTGAACAGGTCGGGGGGCGGAGGGGGGGATATTAAATTTAGAGCGAATTAACGTCGTAATTATTTTTTGTCGGTCTGGAGATTTTTATTTTGTTCCTCTCGGGTTTTACCCGAATGAACCCCCGCCAGCAGTTTTTGTCTCCCTTCACCGCCCCCGTCAAGAGGAAGTCATTTCCTTTTAATTACACAAAAGTTCAAAGGCGCCATTTCCCTAATGGAGAGCTTGTGAAAAACCGAGTCTTTTGCGAGGCTCGATTTACGTTTTTGAAAAACCTGAATAATGCCATATTTAAGACCAATATCTGTGCATATAAATTAGGGAAGACCCGCTGGCCGGTATGTATTAACTGACATTTGTATATTTAGAGAAAATGAAGAATTTGTAAATTCCCCCCACAAGCGTAATTGGTGTTACTAGGTGATGTATTGTGCAGTTTGTGTGCAATCAATGATAAGCTCGGGGTTGAGGGGTGGCGATCGTATATGGAGTTGAGGGGGGGTTTAATGCGGCCAGCTAGTGTCCGCGTTGTCTTGGAGCGATTGAACCCACTGCACAATACCCGGTACACTACCCGATCCATATACCCAGATAGCGGCCCCGACACTGGCAATAACCGATAGGATTACGAGATTAGATTCATTTACCCCAGGGAAATTGACTCTCTTCCGGACCCTAGTCCGTGTCTGGATGGCACAGGGTATTACCGGAATGACTTTGACAATAATATACAACTTCCGTTGAACTTAAATATAATAAAATAAAACACATTTTAATGAAAGATGAACAAATTCCTTTTCCCTTCATACATGTAAATAAGGAATGCACTAGAAGAATGTGTGGGAGGTCGGCACACTCTCCGAGCCATAGAGCTACTCTCCAGATATGGAAATATGCGGGCTAACAAAGACTGATTGAGAGTTGTCTGATAAATTTATTGGATTCATTCCAAGAATTAAAAAACCTGTAAAATATAGTAGGTTAGGTTTTAACCAAGATAAAAATAGAAATATTCCCACGAGCTAACGGCAGGTCGAATAAGTTCGAATCGAATATGATATGATTATCATAAGTGAAATATTAACTCACTTACCGAGGTTCTTGCCACAGTATAACGCGATTAGTGATAATTCAAGTTTTTGTTTCATTTATGATTCCCAATTGTCATATTTGACTGGACTCTAGAAGAGGCAGCGAGCAACGAGCTAGTTCGGGAGGGCGGGGCCGGTGTCATATTCCCTCAACGTAGGGGAATAAAGTGCCGTCGGGATTTAATGAATCCCAAGTTTACGAGCAATAAAGAGAAAGTGTTTATTTGGGGACTGGTCGATGTTGAGGCTCCGATTATGTTTCTCCTTCCTCTCGTCCGCGGACCGATCTCTTCGATGATAACATTTTACCGGCCCGATCTACCCGTTAAAATGAAAATTTACGACCCCGGCAAGAACCCCGGGGCGAAATTTCGGCCGTTTAACAACTGCGAAATGAAACATTTGAAACCCTACAACGGGGCCCAGTTAGGGGCTATTTTAACGGGGCGCTACGTGTTACCGCGTTTACACTGGTAGAATTTAATGCCTTTTCTGCCGTTACCCGAGGAGGTTTTATTATTTTCCCGTCATCGCCCGAATTGGAAATTCCCCTTTGTACAGGCTTTCGGCCCTTTACTGTCCGAAATTAGTTCCGCCGTCGAAAGGTTTTGGATACTTGTCCCCCGGAATATAGCCCGTGTACAGCCGCGTGTTCACCTCATTCTCGGCCTATTGCCGAGCCCATTAACGCACTCAGAGTTATAAACGGGGGCTCTTAAAGCCGATATTTTAACTGATCCGAGGGAAATAAAAAGGACATATTTATATAAGCATTTGCGAACTACATCAATATTATGTTACGACTTATGCACAACGCCGTATAAATGTATTGCAAGCAATATAATTATATATTATATACCCAGGAGGAAACGGAACTTGAGAAAAACCAAATTAGAACCTATTGAAAGTGTTTAAGAAATCCGCTCCGTTCGTTCCAGTTCCTCTCGAAATTAATTTTACGGCGAAATCTTTATCCGTCTTCAAAGAAAATTAATATTCTGGTAATTCTCCTGAACTCAAATCAATAGCTGCCATTACACGAGCACAAATCACGAGGCAAATTTTATATAAATAATTAGTACAATGCATCTATTTAATCATAAACCATCAAACTGAATAGACCAGAGTTCTCACGATCGGCAACATAAATGTTTATACCGTAGATTTTTTGTGTTTCTGTCTCCTCTCGCTGGTTTGGTCTTTTGCTAGACCGGTTTCGGCTACTCGCCATCTTCAGTAGCGGTGTTAGTCACTATTGGCACTTTGGATGTTTTTCGGGCATCCTCACTGCACTGTAACTGTCATTTGTACTGTGGTGGTTGTCTGTTTGTCGTGTGTACACGTATGTACGTGTCTTGTTATTGTATTTTTGGGTAATGTTTGTTTTCCAAAAGAACAAACCAGCGATAGGAGACAGAAACACAAAATCTACGGTATTCCAACCCCTCGCAGACCACAAAACATGTATGTTATAAAAGTTTACGTTTGCACCGAAAGATGAAGCCAACACAGTAGCCAACCGTTTATTTATTTACCCTGACGGCTTCTGTGTCCGGAAGAAGCGTCATTTTAAAAGGGAGACATATATCTCGGTTTATTCTGGAATTATTCGTCAATATTTTAGGGGTCCGTGGGCGGTGCGACTCCCACCACTTCCGGGCAGACGACCGACAATAACAGAAGTACATCTATCATGTCGGCGGCCATCAGAACGCTCCAATCATTCATCAGAGTACGACCACCGCCCACGTCCCACGGACCCCCACAATCCGAGCCTGGCACAGAATACAACATTATTTTTGTTACACACCTCGGAAACTCAATGTGTTGTGTTTCAATTAACGGTCATTATTTGTTTTCTACACGCCTATTTAGAACAGGATCAGTCCTGGCACTTTCACTCGGGCTTTTCACTCTCATCCCAGTGTTCGGCTGGGAAAAATATCAGCTCAATAAAGTTGTCCACCGGCCGAAACAGTCAGTCTTCGCGCCATCATCAGTAGCATTCTGTCAGAATATTAATAACTGTTTCACTGTCAGTATTGTTGGATCCCTTCGGCACTTGTTGCAGTGGAGTTTCGGTTAGTTTAGTGGCAGGATGAAGTGTGCGAGTGTGTCTGGTTCTTAATTAATTCATGATAACTTCTGTCTCGGAAGTACAAGAAATTTTTGCGCCTATTCCAGACCTATTAACCTATTAAAGCTATTAAAGATCAGAACGTTATGAAATGACTGAAATTATTCGATCTAACTGAAATTATTAATACTGTATGATTGTATTGTGATATGCTCGATATTAACAATTGCGTAATCTGACTAAGGTTTCTCACTCTGAAATAATGTTTATCTACAATCCCTTTTGCTCTGCTTGCTTTAATCATGCACCAAGCTCGCGACGGAAATGGAAACGCATTTTTAAAAAATCTAAGAATATACGCGATACCTGAAAGCTTTTCCAGAATGACATTAAACTATATTAAATAATCTCGAAAGAGATTCTTTCCCCTTTTCAAGAAAAGAGGTCGTGCCGCAGCCTCGAATATTTAAGATGTAGGAACCGTGACAAAATCACATTTCTCAGTTTTCCTAATACAATTTTTGAGGACAAACAGATATTTTATAGTTTTCTGGCAGCGTCGTACAAGTCCATGCCAGACTGTATCGCATTATTCGATTACAGCTGCGCCCTAAATATAAGAGGTCGTTGTATTTAATATTGAGCAATTTTTCAACGAGGAATTTTATATATAAAATTTTATATTATCAGTGTTAATGACGACATAAAGAAAAAGTTTAACCCGGTTATAACGTGTTTGAAGGATTAAACGGCGGGAGATATAATTTCATTCGAATTTTTTCTCCTTATTAATAAGTAAATTTAGTAATTATTCATCAGCCGAAATGTTATTAATTAACTGGAAATTTAAAAAATAAGTATGCAGTAGTTCGTAAAAACGTGGAATTTTTAGGAGACCGTAATTTGCCGCACAATGTTATGCCTGATTTGTAAATTATAAAATACGTAAATGAGGAGTAGAAAGCGCTTCAGCATTCTAAATGTTGAGAGCATATTAGACCGGGAGTTATCCCCCGTTAGTGCCCTAACTCAGGTTTGCAGTTAACACATATTAGGAGGCCTGTAATTCCGAACTCTCATTACCGTTTTTCAAACCGGTTCGGGGCGTTTAAAGTGTGATGCGGTACGGCCGGCCATCAACCAAGAAGCTGGGGCACTCAATTCCAATTATACCGTCCGCGCTAAAGCGCTATGGAGATAACGGACCCCTGTAAACAAGCGTGTTTACAGCCCCGCGCAAACTGTGTTTACATACACCGTTGTCCTGGAAACGGCGCTGTTCCTACATCAAATTCGATCTGGCCCGATCTTATTTTCTTAATTTCATTATTTCATAATTCATAGTTGGAATTATTAACATTTTAACGTTAATTTATTCAAATCTGTAGGATGAAAATCACGATATCAATAGTGCAAGTAAAAAATAAGGAGCAAAATTGCAATATCGAAAAAATAAAATATCTATAAAATTGTGTATTTAAAAATATGGGAATATCTGAAGTATGCATCTCTGACCTAATCCTGTACGTAACAAAATTATTACAATATTGACATAATAACATTTAATATGTCATTAAATCGAAGCCTATTTAAATATAAGTGTCAATGAGTGTTCAGATCTAAATCGGGGTATGGGTCGAGGACCCTCCCATCGGCCGGGGGGAAGTTTGTTTGCAACCGATAATTTGCGAACCGAACCCGAAACGCAAAGTCAGTCGCGTTTGTTGTTGTTCTCATTTCGGTACGAAACAACCATTCTTTCGCGCTCCCCCCTTCTTATTTGTAAGGGAAATAGACTTCGCGTGACCCGACCAATAAAACCGGGACGGTTTTCAGAATGCGGCACTGAAATGTCAATTTTTCGGGAAAAATGATTCCAACACTTTCATTTTCCGGAAAGAACTTTTAGCATTAATATTTTTCGATTTTACGAGCCCTTTATTTGGGCCACGCGTTTCTTTCACTTTCCACAATATTATTGGCCGCTTATATATCATCGTTACCATTGGTATATTGTTAGTTGTTTATTTCAACCTGTTGGTATATATGTAGATAAATCGGAATCGGACGATGTGAAATAAATATAAATTGTGCAGCGAAAACCGAGAACGCCATCCATCACATATAGTCAAGGACGAGAACCTTCCGGGGGAATAAACTATTGAAGAATGAAGAATTTTTAACTCTCGACGGCAACGATTCGGTTATCAGCTTGAATCGGAAACGATCGAAGCTGTTATTCCCCAAGGCCCAGGTGTTAAAATTAACACAACAAAGCTATAATTTCCATTAATTGGAACGGGATAATGAATATGCAAAGTGAGAATTCCGCAACCCTTTATTATTGAGTAATCTATTGTGAATTGGATCTACCATTAAAGCCGGGGGTTTCGGTTCCGGGAACAGCCTAGAAAATGAGAGCAGACGCTTGACGAAGAAAAACCGAAAAAGGAAAATATCACTCCTTAAAACATTTATCCTGTGGTGCGTCAAGGATTCGCCCGTTGGACACACCTAACATCTTACATGAGAGCAACATATTTTCGACCGTTAACATAACATAGCTCTCCGGTACAAACTTAAAAGGTAGTACGGGGATATGAAACTGATGGCAAAGTTCTAACGGAGCGTTCGAATTATATTTGGACAGCATAGGAGTTTAGGGATAATCAAAATGTTTACTTGTAAAAATTGCGGCAAGTGTTTTCCAGAACGATGTCGCAATAAAACATTAACAACGGAAATCCGGTCTAGCCATGGACCAATGTCAATATATATCTTTCGAATAGAGAGATCCGTTTTAAAAACAAGTATTAATTAGTATGTTTTCCACTGGATTCCCATATTATATATAAAAGGATGGGAGCGAAAATACTCGGTTCGGTAGTACTCTTCCGGTCAGTAAATCGAAATTCGATTTATGGATTATAGGGCGGACAATGCCCCATTGGCCCCCCTCTTTCTGTCTTCCCTGCAGGAGAACACGGATTTACGAGCTAATTTATATCCTCAGAGGACGAGGATTTATTGGTAAAACGGGGGCTCGGTCCGAATACCCACCTGCCCAGACCTAACCTGAATGAAAATGTTAATTTGGGAATTTCTTTATCGGGAATTACAGCCGAAAGGACAGTTAAAGCCGAGCATGCGGGAATTCTCCGTCTGTGTTGTCAAACAACGCTGAAGATGTTGTCGAAGTTCTAGAATATCGTCAGACAGGAGTGAGGCCGTGCGTACACATTTTAGACCTTCAATGGATCAAAACGTCGCGCCGAATCGCGTAATACTCGAACACCGGCCATCGGGTCGGGGACTCGAATGAACGTTTCAGTATATTGTATATTCCAGCCTACTGTATTTCAATTTTCCGTGGTAGTATTAATTCTAATAGCGGTTGGCGTGGGGCAGATCAGATGGGGGCGGTGCGGTGGGCAGACAGGCCCCGGCACGCCATTAGCATCGGGCCCGGCCTAGGCCTAGCGCTAAGTGGATTTATACACTGTTTGGGGATTTTACGCTCGGCCAGAGTGGGAACCCTATCGTCGCTTTACAATCCGGATCGAGAGAAGAGAGAGGGGCTTTTTCGTTTCCCAGGTTTTAAACTTCTCCATTCCTGGGGCGGATACGTTGGACCGACTGAAAAGGCTATAGTGCTAATGTAAAAAGTTATCGGAAAAATTTCACACCGACAGCCTCGAAAATATGCTCGATTCTTTAATTTAGAATGGGTTTTAAATAGAAAAGGTGGGCGTTTCAATTTTGTTGGCGTTTAACATTTAATGAGATATCTGGGCTTGGCCTCTCTTCAGAATATCTTTTTTTCAAGGCCGAAGTTCCAATCAATTTTAAGGGGTTTTAATTATGATAAGTACACTTATTTTGCTTTGAACTTGTTTGGAAAATAATTCATTTAATTAATGACCCTAGCACACGACACACCGGTTGAAAATCATACAGCTGTAAGGATACACGTGTTCGAGCCGAGGTGGCTGGCAGAATTTTCCTTCAATTAAAAACATGTATAATATTAAATGTGTACTTTATAAGGTAAATAAAGGCACCTAATGAGATAGATTCGACCCTATGTTAAGTTATTAAAACAAATTTTAATGTTAAAATGACTGTCCAGCGAAGGAATCACGGCCGAATAACTCCGGAGCTCACGAAAGGGGAAAAACACCATATCACCATATCCAATATCCAATTCAAATAATTAGGAGACGATTTAGTTTCCGTTTGATGAGGGGCGCTGCCCCTTACCTTTGTTGTCCAACGGTATTGAAGTGTCGTGAAATGAGGCCTCGTTATAACACAGTTATTAAATTTCATTTAATTAACTATAAAACGCAATTTTCTTACTCGACTTTTATGCGCAATAAAACCTGTTTGTGTACCCAATTCTGTGCCTTAGTTGCGCAGAGAGATTATATAAAATATAGCTTGTGTTTACAAATACAATGAGAAGCCACTTTTCCAATGTAATTCATTCATCGGAATAAAGCCCTTCATAAATATGTTTTGGTAGTATTTAGTAAGTAATATGTGAGTATAAGTGGAAAAGAAACTCACGTGTTCTGGTTGCGGGCGGAGCATCGTTTCCTGTAACAAATTTAAATAAATAATTAATTTTTCCTGTATGTTAATTTAATCGACAACATTAAATCTTAAACTATTGCTGATTCCGAGAAAGCAAGAGTACAATAATTTTCGGGCTAGGGCTACAGGGAGCTAGGGGTGGGGTACAATTCAGCATATCAATAGGCAATTAAAATAATTGGGGGTTGGTCAATTTGATTGGCCCAAACTCCGTTGTCGGTCGGAGTCAACTGTTTTGGCACGGGGTCAACAGAGTTTTCGCATTTTCTGGAAAAATTCCAATATTCGGTTTACAGATTATTGGTTGTGTTCGGGCCGCCCGAAACTCTGGGCCCCCTTCCACGAGGGTTAAAGGGGGGGGGTTATTATGTCAACCCGGAGCTTTTATGCGGGTTAAATAAACATGATTTTATCCACTATAGACCGATATCGAGTAAGAAATAATAATTTTTCAGGAAAAGATTGTTACCGGTTTATTTTTTTTTACAGCAAGATCGCGTAGTACTCAGAGGAGAACCCTCTCCCGGTAATCAGGATCGGGCCATAAACGTATGAGTTCCTTAATCAGGCGGTGTGATTCGACCTCAAATTATTAATAAAATAATATTATATTATTTGACAAAGTCACAATCATAATTAAATGCATTTACTTTGCAATTGTATCGATCATCCGCTGTTCAGCGGTAAAAATAGAATGAACACGGCGTGCTTGATACTAGACCAGCAACACAGGCCGGCGTTGCAGAGTGCCGGCTGTAACGCCGTCTATTGTAAACTTTTCAGGATGTTATCATTGAATTCTGGGGGTAAAAAGTTTTCCCTTAGTGGTTACTAAACGAATGTTTTAATTTTACGATTTCTTTTATCGGGATAATTATGTGGTATTATAAGCCCAACTTAGGGGCGTAGTCAGCAGGGCTCATACACCGGTGTACCGCCTCTAGCGCCCTCCGCAGTCGGATCAGATTGGAAACAGAAGGTTCTATATTTCAGAAAGTGGCCTCATTCAAAACACTCGTGAAAAATAACAATGTGAACAGCCGTTCCATCCCTACGAAAACCGGGAGGAAAAGAGCGTTTTATTTCAGACAGTGCTCTTTTTTCTAGTAAACTTTAGTACCTTTTCTCAAGTGCGAATATCGAGCTTAAATAGGAACTTTTAAGCGGGCCGACTTTCGCCCCGTTGAGAGAACAAACGATCGGGGTGGAGGGTGTGCGTACGCGCGGGAAATGATAAAATAAAGTCGAGAAGATAACTCGCTCTCCCGAATAACCGCCGATAACCGAATCCATCTTAGAGGGCTCTTCGGCGCACACCTATAGAGGGGCGGATCTCACCAAACGAGATGAATTTCCATCTCATTTCATTCAGGCCAGTTGGCCAAGCGCTGACGGACGGCTGGATCCGATGGCCGCCTTTTCCATCCTGTAAGTGTATTCCAACCGAAGGCCTTTTTTACAAATCGAAATAAAAACCTTCCGTTTAAATTAAACACAACTTTACGTCCTCGACAGGAAACAGGGCCTTCCTTCTCTTGTTCCTTATATCAACTGTTTCGACAACTTTGTAACTATTGTAATTACAGCGTTCATTCTTGAGAGTTCATCCTGTGACGTTAGTATGAAAATAAATCCTATCTCTGAGCATGAATTGTGTAATCGCAGGATACGGAATGCAGAATTTAGTTACCTTCTCCCTTGCGACGAACACAAGGTGGGCTAAGGTGCACTACTGTGTAACCTACAACGAAGGTAATGGAAATTATGACAACCAATATTCCGTATTCCGTAATAAAAATATATAGACAGGTGAAAACCTGCTAAAAGAAAACTCAGGCGAAATAAAAACAAATCCTCTCGCTTCTTAGGTGGTATCGATATAATGGGCATAAAAATGCAACGACCGGAAAATTAAAATAGTATACATTAGCTAGCATTTAGTAACTATGGTGGGCCAATGGCGACTCAGGAAGAACTGGAGTAGCAAAGGAGTTGGGGGGTGTAGAGCAGGATATATGATAAATTGGTCTCCTAATTGGTTGAAAACAAACCGAGATATTTTCTCTGAACAGAAAGAAAAAGTCAGAAATGATACCGGAAATGAAAAACAATTTCTGTACAATCTCCTTACAGATAGTCGCGACTGACAGGGAGTAATTCTCGAGTTTTCAGCGGCGAAACAACGAGCCGTGTTGTTGCCGGGGCCGCTTTCAGCGTAATGAAAATATTTTCAACAAATTGAAAATTGGCCTTATGCGGCAACTGTAAAAAGTGTCGATTGCAGCAGTTATCGTTAGCGAAGTGTCCTAGCCCTCACCGGTCGTAACCTTCAGTTGTTATACGGCCCACAAGCGGAACGTCGCCATGGAAACGGGAATGCACCGCCGAGTGAAATTAGGTCGCCTGAATTTTCCGCTTTCGACGGCTCGTCGAGCCGCCTTTTACTGCCCCGACTTCCAGCTTTTTACGACCGCGTAAAAGTTCGACATATTTCTTTCCTTTCGCGGTTTTACAAAGTCCCTTTACCGCACCGATTCGCGTTCGCTGTTCGTTTTTATATTTTAATTCGGAAATAATTGTTGACCCGCGATCCAACGTTTAACAACAATGTTTACGGTGCAAGTTGTGGGGAAATAATATCATATCTGGTTTCATTATGCTAATCGAGTCGCAGGTCACGGGGCATACCATGTTCAACGGATGATATAGCAGCACAGATGACATATGAAGGACCAAACAATAAACAGAAATAAAATTGAATACAATTTCCTACACTTCAGTTCCTGCAGTGCTTTTTGCCTATTACGCTTTACATACTATATATATATATATATATATATATATATATATATATATATATGTTAGCAACATTGCCGTCAAAGGACAATAGGAACCCTACCTAGGTATACGTGTCCTCTCTTTTAGCCTCATGTGGGTGAGAAGTTTGAAGGGTATTAAAGGGATCCCCGGAATACCTGTGTTTAGCTATCTCCCTCCCCCTATTGTATTATAACATATAAAAGGTTAAGAGAGTAAAGGAGCAGTCATGGGAATCTTCTCTGCTTAGCTTAGTTGACAGTCGTGCTACTAAACATATTTATGTACTATTATTCAGTGTTTAATCCCTTAAGACCTTAACTTATATAATTCTGACAATTCTTAATATAACACTTCCACTTTAGGTTATAAGGGATAAGAACTAATGGACTGTAGTAAGACAACTTTAGAAGTTAACAAAGGAATTAAATAAGATTAATAAAAAAAACCCAGTGTCGTGATGAGCTATTTCCTACTGTAAAATCCAGTAATAGAATGGCAGTTTACGACAAAGACATTGCATCGTAAAACGGAAGCCATTTTATTGTCGGGTGCCGATAGGTGGGGCCCGGGCCCGCCACCGGTGTGCCGCTTCTTTATTGCTTTCAATTTCCATTTGGCAGTAGCACTTCACAACTAATTTAAACTCCCGGCAGTCGGTTCGGATACAAACGCTTCCGGTTTGCGAATAAATCGGTTAATTCGTCGAATCGAACGTATATTTGCCGCCGTTCCCCATTTCGCACCTCTCGACCGGATAAAACCGGGTGCTACTAGGCGTATAAGGTTTATTCCACGTGAGAGGTTCAGAAGATGGATAGGGTGATTTGCTTGGACAAAAAATTAGTCCGCGTTTAAAATGAATAAATTAGTTCAGAAATTAAGCTGAATTAAGGCTGCTAGTAGGTACTTTTTAATTTGATTAATATTTTAAGCAGCATTTTATGAAAGTCGTAAACCTTTATCTGGTTTACGGAAGTTATCTGTTTGGGGGAATATAACTCAAACGTTTAAATCGCACTCGTGCCTCACCTATTAGGTCTTAAGATCGGTTTCTCGCAACTCTGAAGAGAATTCCGCCTTTAATACCGTGATTTACTTCAGCATGTCGGATATCGATAGGGCAATCTGCAAGTTGTTTAATTCTCATTGAATTAATGTAATGTTGCCGGCGAAAAAATTACTCAGAAACACATTCATAAATAATAATTGATGAAAGATGTACTACAATCTTAATCAATGTTTGTACGCATTGAAACTCGAATTGGGGGAAAGAAAATTATACTTGGCAATGTATTCTAGACGGTGGAGACTCGTTTTGTGGATGTGCTTGTGTTTTGTTCATCCAACACTAAATATAATTAGCGAGAGTCTTTAGCCGAGCTTAACTGACGCCCAGTGCAAGGCATTTGCTAAAATTACAAAACTAATTGCTCCATTCCTCCATTCACCGCCACTCGGCTCATTCATCAAGTGTACATTCTATTGCACGTATCTAGGCCATAAATAAATGAATATATATATATATATATATATATATATATATATATATATATATATATATATTAACGGATTATCGAAATGCTCTGATTAAAATATATAGAAAAATGAAACCATTCGGGTACTTCTGAGACATAGCCACAAGAGTTGAATCGGATCTGCCTCTGGGTATATTTTATAGACAGTTTTTTCAATGTTTACAGGCAAAAACAGAAGAGAAAATCGCTATTAAGAACAGAGCCTGTGATGGGGTCGTCACGCTGGAGTTATAAAAATTAATTCTATAGCCAACTACTTATACTAATTTTTATAATTTCATCTACACGGTATATTAACATCGATTTGTAGCTAAAGATTTTTACCTCGTTCGATTCAAGAACGTGGCTCAACAACTTTTCGATGAGGCTATCCCGCCCGTTTTATTTCCTTGTTGACGGCCCGTTTTAAACTCGCGGTTTTACGCTCCGTCAGCGACAGGAAATAAAACCGGGAATAAATAGAAAAAAAAGAAAGGCCGTATAATTTTATTAACACGGCCAACGGCCGAACAATGAATGGGGCCGGCCAATAAGGGTTGGAACGGGGGTGAGGGGGCGGGCGGGGAGGAATACTGACCGTAAAACTGTTTGCATCCCCCGGGCGGGACCGTTAAAAACCTCCCCTGTTCTAAGGACTGCAGTCTCACCCGTCCCCAGTCCACCCCTGTTCTCTATTTCGACTCAGCTAGCCTTAACTTCTCCCCTAAGTGCTCAACTTGTTCCGATGGCTTCCTAGACCAGTCCCCAGTTAATTCACGCCGTCACGTACCGCCCCTGCCAAGATTGGTAATTCATGAACATGAGTGCAGAATAGATATTCTGATACAAAATGAATGATACAAAACATTTTTTAAAATATTTTATCTATTGTGGGTGAAGAATACGGCAGTTAAACTTTCTAAATGTCACGGCGCAACTAATACTATCTAGCAATACAAACGAGTCATGTCGGCTTGTTATCAGCCCCGTTGAGCCACAATTAATATAAACTGTTAAATTGACAGTAACTGCCCTAATATTTGATAACTCAGTTGTAAACACCGAATGACAAATAGCATAAGGTATCGTAGCATTCCACCGATATTTCTATTTCCGGCCTTAAAGGCCACTTCACGAAATTGCGGCCAACGGAAGGAAATTCAACCCAGTTCGCAAGAAAAAGGATAATTTGATATATTTTTACCCTGTCCAATTTCCGCTCTATGCGGAAAAAACAGTTGCCAGGCAGTATATTGTTGCCACGAGAGAGTAAGCTAAAAAAACTGTTCTAAAATTACAATACACCAGTTAACTTTTTACCGGAAGACTGGTCATTTATGAAAATACGATTCGAAATAATTATATGCAAACATGGGTATTTAGATAAAAACAATGATACGAAACTTTTTTTACAATATTCTTTCCGTCGTGGGTGAAAAATACGGCTGTTAACGTTTCTAAACGTCACGGCGCTTCTGATACTACCCAGCGATACAAACGGGTCATGCCGGCTTAGTATTAGCCCCTTTGTGCCATGATAATTATAAACTGTTATATTGACAATTAAAGCTCTACAATTAATATTAGAACAAAAATTAGAATATTATATATGAAAGAAGCCAATGTGTAATGTGTATACAGAATTTGAGACGACTGTATTATTACTGTGTTCATATACCCGATTATTCGTACTTTTTCTTAAAACATTACTCAACTTGCCCCTTTTCCTCTCGACCTGAAAACTGTAACGTACCGAAAGCTGTCCTTCGAAATAAGTAACAGCGTGTTTCATAAGTAACTACTGTTGCATAAGAACTTGTAATGCTGTCACCAACTGTACATAGATCTTAGACTTCAAGCCGTCGGCTGTGTGTGGGGCGTGTTTGGCGGTTGTGAGTTTAAGTTGTGAGCCGGCGGCGGCTGCATTTGCATAGTGCGGAGGGGGGGGGTCGTATAGGGACGGGAAGGGGATGGACATTACACACTTCTGTCTCCTCTGAGTATGATTCAACTCCCACGACAAACTTTATGCGAACTACGCGTTGCAGTACCCGCCCAGTACAGTAAATCCAGGTCTTTGTGTATTTTGTATTTATTGTACCGCATTGTATGTTGTGGCGCCACTCCGAAAGCGAAGTGGCGAACAGGAATGAAACCACACAGCAATTTACTAAATACCAGAAATGTTATTATGGTATCCCCGGTTAATTTTTTTTAAAGAGAATTCATTAGCTTCATAAATATAATGTCGGTTTTAATATAATTCTTATACTCGGTTCAATTTGCCGGAGGACAATCCGTGTTTTCCACAGTCATTGTGTCATTGTGCGGGAACGGGCAGCGGTGTATTATTTCTTCTCCCAAATTGGATACTAATAATAACATCAGTTGGTGTAATCTTAGCCGATTGTTTAAAAGGACCCTGGAGCCCCTTTCAAGATGCTTTCATTGGCCGTCGCAGTGGCCCACTGCCGGATAAACACCGCCTTTGTTTTCAGTCACCCCGTTGGGTCAACGCTCCTGTTTTCCACCCGGGAAATAATAAGTCGGAAACTCTAATAGGTATTTTTTAAACTAAACGGTTACGTCATGGCCCGGTATTGAAAATAACAAATCAGAAGGTGCAGCGTCATCATTGTTCAGTATTTAAATTTACTGCTTTAATGACGCATTCGGGTAATGAAAAGGAGACGAGTCATGATCACGGACAAAGACAAATTCTAATAATTATTCGTCCCGTAGAAGATCAGTTGAAGGAAAGAAAGAACTTTATCAAGACCATTTTATATTAAAGAAAGATCATATAACAGTTCTTTATATGAATCAAGATTATTACTTTCCTCAATGAGAGATATCAGTTTATTGTTTGCCAGTCAAATAATATGGCAGTATCCGTTTTACTGAAAATCCTTTATTGCTGTATATATTTTAAATAGAATTCAACGACTTACTTATATTAAATACGGACATATTTTTATTAACAAGTTCTTTCTAAAGAAGTCCATTAAGCAGTTGGGTGTCTACCTACAAGCAGGCGAGAGGCGTCTAGAAGAATGGTTCCCACCCAAACTGTGGTCCACTGGATTCAGATTCTATTTTTAATGAAGAATGTATTCATTTTATAATTATATTTGTATTAAATAAAAATAACCGAAATTATTGAGCAAAAATTTATATTTATTCCTTATTAAAAAAAATTGAAAGGGAATAATGCCCTTTTATATTATATTATTTTTAATAGTTTTTTTGTCTAATATCCTTAACGTTCGTATTGATGCGTGTATATTTAATTTAGATTTCACATTTTTTTTTATTTTTATATTAGTCGTTTTTCATTAGTCAGTTTTGTTTAGTGCGATACTGGTGCTCCGCGAAAACAAACCTCGTTACTTCTTACGCGGCTCTAATTTCCATTTATACGAAACGCATTAATGTACGATTGATGTGCGGCAGTGCTTACACTTTGCGCAAAGTCACGTTTCAGTGAGTGGACGCATATGTGCGCGTATTGGTGAGCTTCTACCGGAAGCGGGCATAACCGAATGAATATACCTCGGAATCGTTGTGTAGGGGTGGGTCGACTAAACAAATCATGTAGTGGGGCAACACGGGATCAAATATCAGTAGTGAGGTCCCAGTCAACTCTAAAATATTCTCGGATTAGAGTATGTATGGCGGAGTTCTCTCTCTCTCTCTACATATTCAAAATGGAGGTGGGGCCCCGGAGTCGTGGCTAGAAAATTGGATTCTGGAAAGCCCCCCCCCCTTGTCCCCCGCCCCAAACAACTTTGGCTTTTAGCGCACACCGGGAAATTTTCCCGGCGCCAAAATTGCCGCTCAAAACCCCAACCATTTTGACATGGTAATGGCCGACGCCGATTACAAACCACCGTCCAGTTAGTATGATCGTTGATTAAGCCACAATTGCGATAATTCAATAAAAACAATATTGTTTTCAATGTTTCATTCAAGACCCCTTCCCGTTTGTCGTATGTTTGGAGTTGAGTTCAAGAGCTTTTTTTATAAAAAGTATAATTCTAGTATCTGCGGGTCCTAGAGAGAATTTATTATAACGGTTAATTCTAGAAATTAGTACAGGATATTAACCGTCTTGGGAAATTCTGATTCATGATGCTTTTAGTTTTATTAAGCTCCTCTGCATCTCTCCAACCCTAATTTCATCCTATCCAGTACTTAAATTTGGACCGGACTGCTCTGCCCGCTACGCCCTTGTTGAAGCAATTCATAATACCTTAATTTCTTCGTAAATAATTCAAGGCTGGAAATGGGAAAGGTTGAAAGTGTACAAATAAAAATTTACCAGTATTAAAAAAAGTTTCAACAGGTTTTATGTTGTACCATTCCGGCGATATTTCTATTTTCAGCCTTAAAAGGCACTTCACGAAATTGCGGCCAACGGAAGGAAATTCAACCCAGTTCGCAAGAAAAAGGATAATTTGACATGCCCATACATTTACCCTGTCCAATTTCCGCTCTTCAACTTTTCTAATTCTTTGCTTAAAAACAGTTGCCAGGCAGTATATTGTTCCCACGAGAGAATAAGCTGGATAAAGTGTTCTAAAATTACAATACAGCAGTTAACTTTTTACAAGTAGACTGGTCATTTATGAAAATGAGTACGATTCGAAAGAATTATATGCAAAGATGGATACAAAACTCTTTTTTTAATACTTTTTCCGCCACGACTGAAGAATACGGCAGTTAACTTTATTAAACGTCACGGCGCTTCTGATACTACCCAGCGATACAAACGGATCATGCCGGCTTAGTATTAGCCCCGTTGAGCCACGATTAATACAAACTGTTATATTGACAATGACTGTCCTAATATTAATATTTGATAACTCAGTTGTAAACACTCAATGACAAATAGGTTTACAGGTTCGTGGAATTTATAAGAACACTACCATATTGAGTACACTGGAGTATTTCCATGTTTATACAACTGATAATTGGTTGTTTTTCTTATTCATTCACAATCAAATCGCCGTACTGACAATGAAAAGCGAGAAAAGCAAACAGGAAGACAACATCCAATAATCTAATTCTCATCTACTCGTTGACGCTCTCGCCTAACAGTCAATTTTCTCCCGCAGATACCAGATTGTTGGGCCTCCTGGCTCAGTGTTGCTTAAAGTCAGAGTGCCAATACCGGCAGGAGCCTGTCTGGCATAGTTGGCAACAAGTAATTTTAAACACGCCCATCCCCCTGAAAGCCGGCGTAGCAGGCGGCTAAATTGTTTAGCGGAAACAATCCATCCAGTCTGGTTTCACGTGGTCGGCGCTACCCGCATTTTATTCACTCCGATTGCCGTTAACCGACAATATATTTCGCGGCAACAATGACGAGCTCGAACAACGTCTGATAAGCACGTGTTCACGTCCAAATGTCTTAAGTTGTTTTTTCCAAAATGTTTTTACGCCGAAAGTTACGTAAAATGTTTTCGTTTCTTGTCCTTGGATTTAGTTGAATGGATTTTTCCGAGTTCGAATGAGTACGATTCGAAAGAATTATATGCAAAGATGGATATATAAATAAAAACAATGATACAAAGCTTTTTTTACAATATTTTTTCCGTCGTGGGTGAAAAATACGGCTGTTAACGTTTCTAAACGTCACGGCGCTTCTGATACTATCCAGCGATACAAACGGGTCATGCCGGCTTAGTATTAGCCCCGTTGTGCCATGATAAATATAAACTGTTATATTGACAATTAAAGGTCTACTATTAATATTAGAACAAAAAATTAGAATATTATATAGGAAAGAACCCAATGTATAATGTGTATAAACAATTATACGCCGTCAAGCGACAATCAATTTCGCGAATAACAACGTCTGATAAGCACGTGTTCGTCTAATGTCTTAGTTGTTTTTAAAATGTTTACATGAAAGTACTGGGGCTTAAATCTCAGGCTGGAAGTTTGCTCGTTCCGGATAATTTAGTTCCAATGAACCTAAATTTGTTTTGGGGCAATGGTCAATTTTGATTGATTAAACGCTACAAGTGCGCCTACTAATAAGACTGTCAAAGCGGGGAGATTTCGGAGCGCAAAAAATTCATTTAAAACGGTTTATTTCAATGATACCAAATACAATACAATGTACAATATCCACATTTTTTCATTTGATCTCCATTCTCATCGGCATTTGCGAGAGCTTTGCTCTCAATCTCGTCAACCTTCGCTCAGAACTGAATCATTGGCCCATTATACAATATGTACAGTTGTATTGTGGAATTGTGGTATTTAAACAAAGACTTTTTTTTTACAAAGAAGAATAATAATGATTCATTGTGTAGAAACGCCTAGAACATCCGAATAGGAAAGTGTAAATGGAGCCAACGAAAATGACTGAATACATTATTATATATTACAGGACACCTGGCAGGGGGGTTTGTTTTTTTTCAGTTACAACGCTATATAGAAATAGACCCTTAATGCGGTCCAGACTGGCAAAAAACACGAAATCAAAAGTTCAAAAAGGCGAGTCCTTATTTGGCCAGGGGCGGGAGATCGCGTGGGGCAAACAATGCCGGAGCCAGAAGAATATCTGGCCATTTGTCAGTGTCCTCGCACAAAAGAATATTAATGCACTTCCCCCTCGAGCAGTACTAACTATAGACACGCTAACTAAAGCAAATCTTTTTCCGTTTCAGTTTCACCGACAACAGGTCTGGAATAACAAAATTCTAGATTTAAATTAATGTGGACGTACAATTTATGATATTGTATTAAACGGTGTCTTTATTAGCTAGCCCATTTTCACAATTTTATTCAAACGCTCCTGCAGTACCGCTACAAATTAGGGCTAGTGGGACCGTCATATTCGGCTGGTTGAAAATGGTAAGGGAGGAGCAAGGTGTTTTATCATAAATTAATCAAATGTCAACAAAGAGCCCAGGAAAAAGAGAAATTAATTAGATCAGAATTAAAGGTTAAAGAACCAGTCAGAAGGCAGCATTGAGAGCAAAACGTCAATACAACTCGCTAGCAGAGCTAGAGGTATTGAAACCTATTCCAAATAGGTATTCCTAATTATTTAAATTGACCGTACCAATGAGGCTGGCCGGATTCGGCCTAATGCCATTAACTATCTACCAAATTCGGCGATAGCCCCTCAATAAGGAGTAATAAAGCGGAAGCCGAAAATCCTGCAGGGGGATCATAAACCGCAATAACCGCGGGCGTTAAGCGCGCGACTCGGCTTAGCGGGGGCCCTCCTCCGAGTTATGAAGCCGGTTAACGACAGTACCTGACCAACCCCAAAACAGGTTATTTTGGGGTCGGCGGCCTCTACTGACCACCCTCCACCGCCCTCAACTTCACCCCTTTATCGCTCTCATTTGAATAAGGCAAAGCCGAGCCTACACTCATTCCGTTCGAAATATACCGAATGTAATTCCATTGGATTGGACAAGAAGTGTACGCCGAATGCCGAAGGAAGAACGCCGAAAGAAGGAAATTCCAGTCTGATTGAAAACAAGAGAACGTTTTACTCTTACAGCTGTTTACTTAGTGAAACCGTTTACAAATTTCTAAGAAAAATCTTTATCTGGGGAGATAGCACTGAGTTATAGAGTATTATTACTTATGAATGATGTTTATTGTACTATAAATACCCTGTAAATTGGGTACAGGTAAGTTGGGATTGTTTCTGGTGTCCTCTGTAGGGAATAAAAGATACAACAGGAAGAATGGGCATTATGAATTAATTTGGACTACATCAACTGATATTTTAAATTCAACAACAATTAAGGTTTCTGAAAGTACTAGTCCGTCAATAACATACTGATCCAAACGCTACTGAAGATGGAGAAAAATCCAAGAACTACTGTATGGTATTAAGTACCATCACCGCTAACAAAACCGACACATAAATTTTGATCAAAATTTGTAGTCTAAAAAAATATAATACCTAAGAAATAGATGTAGAAATAATTAAGATCCTTTTTCGGATTTTCAAAGAAATATATAATTAATTTAAATCATCCAATACAATTATAATTACAGAGACCATCCGAATGCATAACATTGCGTACGTGTTTCTGGAGAGGTGTCAAAGTTATTCAGTTAATTACCATTTACAGGAGGGACATCGCGGACGTCATATTGGCCTCGTGTTCGAACCGACCTTTAAGTCTGTTAATAAACAGTGGAAGTTGGACACGGCGGACACGATTTTCACTCTACGCAAATGGAAAACCGACACGAATGGGGCTTCACAGTGTTTGAAGCTGTCGTTGGCGAATGTTGCTTGGAAATGGTTGATGCGCTCCATTCAACTTTGGGTCATATTCTGTAGACAGTGTATTATTATCTGGAGTCGATGTTCGCTGTTCTGGTGCGGACGGTAGGCAGTGTGCTGAAAAATGGCGCGTAGGCCTTTATATTTCGGTGCGATTTTTATAGCGTTGACGCATGGCACGCCCGAGCTACAGCTAGAGATAACGGGCGACCTACATCAACGTCGCTCTTATCAACAGATCGTAAATTCCTGATTCCGCTCTGAGGAGCCCATCCGACCCGAACGCGTGATAAAGTGTTAACGACTTTTGAATTTGAAACCCATAACATAATGAAAAATACAATGATCTACCCATTAATAAAAAATTCGTGGTTTGTGAATATTATCTCGAGAACTACTTAATTTTCTCAAAAGGTTCTACGTATAGGATAAAAAGCCTATGAAAATAAGTTTCATTCGCCTCATTCATACTCCGATTCATACTAGCGTGTCAATACGAATCATATTTCAGAATATTACTCCCTTCTATTTAATCCGCATCAAAAGTTAATTATGCCATGTTTAACTAATCCTAAAAGGTTAAAGTTAACGCAATAAAAGGGAAAGTAACAATTTGATCCCGATAATAGCGCAAAGAAATTATCAAAAATATATAAATAACTCAGGGACGCATGTGTGTATAAACTAATAAATATTTGAGACTTGGGACATTTTTACCAATAAACCAATTTTAACCAGAAATGATGAAGTGAACTTTCAAGCTTGAATAAAGACTTTTAAACAAAAAAAAAGTCGGAACTAAATCTGCTTTGTTCCGTAGTTTTTTCTGGAATATACACTAGTTTCAGCTTTTATCTCACTTTTCTAGCCACTGTCTCCTCTTAGCCTCTGTGTCTTCCTGATTAAAAAGAAAGGAAAACCACCGGGATCTCGACAGTTTTAAATTTTTAAGAGTAAAGAAATCCGAAGGATTAGAATGAACTTTGTTTTTAATCTAAGGGTGGAGACAGCGGCCGCCTCCCTCGGGACTGTTTATTGTTCTCTAAACAGTGGTGGGACAATTTCCCTTCACCCAGGAAAGGGGGAGGACAAGCTCCACTTCCTATCGATTCCATGCATCGATTTTCCTCAACAGTTTATAAATATAGACTTTCAAGTAAGATTTCAAAAAAACATTCAGAGAATCATTTTTTAATCCTTGATTAGACATACCTGAAGTAACAGTGTATCTGACGGATACCCTCAACAATACCTTCAGAGACGAAACCGGTCTAGCATAAGACAAAATCAGCGAGTTAAAACGGACGATGGTAATACGAAGATATATTTCTAGAAAATGTTTTCATCTTGAAGGAACGTGACTATTCCTAATAAAGTGGAAAGTCTAATAGATAATACGGAAGAAGTAAGGCTGCATTAAATTAATATACTTGACCCATAAAGCTCCCAAGAATTCTAGTGCACTATATTGTATTCATGAGCTTCCTTTTTATTCATTGGAGGTAGCTAGTACATTTTATTTTTATCTCACGAACTGCATATTAACACTGTGGCTTTACTAGTTCCGCCCGTATATTCCTCTTGATCATTCTCTCATTTCTGCTTTCAGCGGTTGTGCCGCCTCTTAATCTTTCCCAAGAACTGTTTTGCATATTTTACAATAGAAATACAATATCGTATAAAGCAATCTTATAATGGCGCATGTCTGCACTGTTATTAACAGTAATCTATATACTTAAAGGTAGTGAATTTTCTTGTTGCTAAATTGTTGCTAAACCAGAATAGTGTGTAATTCAGAAGTATTTTAGTATGGCAAGGTCAGGGACATATAGGACTTAATTACATTGAATTGAAGCTTCTCGGGCATTGGATAAATTTGTTATTGTTTAGGGTCCAGAACTGATATTAGCTGCCACAACTCCTCTATTAATAATACCTGTTAATGTGTTGAATTTGGAATGACAATGCGTGTCTGGCGTGGGACCAAACAGATGAGATGAGACCGAAATCATTGTTTTCCCGAGTCGGGGAACGATTTGCAGTGACAAGCCTTACGTGGGGGATGCTCCTTCCCCAGATTCGATATATCGATTCGCCCCTCGCTCTACCGTCAACAACCCCTTTCCCCAACCTCCCTCTCACCCGATTATAATCCCGGTGCTCTCCCACCCCCTCACCGCCCCCTCGCCCTTTCATTCCTCCCCCGGGGGTCTAGGCGCGCGCTAATCCCACACCCCGGAGAAGGCGCGTCTAATTTGGTTCAAATCCACGGACCCGAGGGACTTCGGGGAAGCGGCGGTGATGGTGGCGGAGGGGCGGTTGGGGGGTGAGTGAAGGACGAAGGATCAAAAGATAAATTGCCCATTCTGGCCGGGCACCCGCACACTGGCGCACGCACGGGCGCGCACGCGCGGTCACGCACGCAAATTCGCGGCGGACACCCCACCCAGCGTAGGCCCTGTAATTTGGGTTTTGTTCCATACGATAACCCCCACCCCCGCCCCAGCACTCCTCCCGTTGCCCAAACTGCGATGGGATTTAGGTTTTGGGCCCTAACCCCGGTCACGACGCCGAATTTTTTTTTTATTACAGGAAAATAGAGTAAAAATAATTTCATTTACACGTCAGGGCACGTCCCGACTTTATTCAATCCGCGTCCAGAGGCATGAAAGTCAATTCCTTCTTTTTTGTTAGTCCCATAACTGGTCTTGTTGGAATTTGGGGAAAAATTCTTTCTTGAAGTTTCTCCTCGTTAATAGGACCTTCAGCGGGTCGGACGAAGTTGAGCTCTGCAAATGCTCTTCGAGGTGCTTCCCACGTTTCAAAGTGGAAAAACACACACAAATTCAAAAATCTGTATTCCAATAACATAATAGTTTTACGGTGTTCCATCACGGTTGTGAAATACTCCTGATGCATGACTACAATAGCCGAAACAGGCGCTAATGGATTATTCCCCCAGCTGCAATCCATTAAATTATTCCTCTTACCTGTGTTCCTCACATCAACATACACACAGACATGCACGCAGGGTGAAGTAAGTTTCAAAATAAACAGGTAGCCCAGTCCCAAGGCCGCTCCCTTCTACCTCAGTAATTTAACCTTTATAGTCCCTAAGGACAGCTCTCGCACCTACCATCCCCTCTCGGGACATCACCGTTGACCCAACTTAACTTTAACACTTGAAACGTGTTATCTTCCAGTTGGACGGAGGCAAACAAATAATTTACTTCATGCTCGACGACTGTTACACTAAATCATTGAAATATGTCGGCAGAATATCATTGCTGTTCTTCACAAAGTAATTGAGTCCTTCAGATATTTTTTTGACGTTTCTTATACAAGGCAATGAGATCATTTATGCACCTTACGACATGTCAGTGCTACTATATAAGTTAAATAATAGAATGTAAAAATAAAATATATCGTATTAAATATCTCCCATAATATTTATTTAACAATTGTTCTAGAATATTTCCATATACTTCATAATTAGTTTATGCTTCATGTGAATAATAATTGTAGGTAGAAACTTGACATATCTGACAATTTCACCCATTTCCTCTCTTCAATCACCAAAAATTAACATTTTCCACTCTAGAGACCAATTGACTATCTTGACGGACAGACCGAGACAAATTAAAAAGGGCCTGGAAAGACAAAAGCCGAGAGTTGCCGGAAGAAAGAGAAGGGTTTAGACTCTGGAGAGATGTTTTTTAAAACACTACAGTGTAAGAAAGACAAAAGGAAAAAGAAAAGGGGGTCACACAAGACGACCCCTCCCAGTTCTGAAAGTGTATGAAAGGTAATACTACGACACTTGTAAAAGTGCCGACTCATCGTGCGTAACAACAGCGTATATGAGACATTTTTCAGGACAGTATATTCTCGTTGTAACCTAATTAACAAGTGGGAGAAAGGCTGGGTACAAGTTAAGAAAGGTCTCGAAGAAGAGTTAAATCACTTTAGAAGAACACAGAAATACAGACGACTCGCTGACCTGAATATCATCAAAGACTGTCATATATATATATATATATATATATATATATATATATATATATATATATATATATATATATGTACAAAAGGACAAAGACAATAAACGAGGAGACAGTTAAGTATTGGACGACACCCTAGTTAGATTAGTCCATGGTTATGAAACCTTTTTTAACTTATATATATGTAATGAGACAAAGTGGAAATTTAGAGATAGGTCAGTCGGACGGTGGAAATGAAAAAAGTTCAGTTCTTGTCGCGTTGTGTGCAGACTACCAGAAATAAAATGGCCGAGTCTACGGTTTATCCCTTGGGGTCAGTTTACGGCCTGGACGTGTTCTGGGGCCGACCTACTCATAAGGACAATACCGGTGGGGAGAAGTAGTAGTCTAGCTGAAAACTAAATAACATTAGGTACAATCTCTAGTCAGTAGGGGTCAACTTATAGCGTTACAAGGAAACAGTGTAAGTCCCACACTAAAGCTCACCTAACCAAATAACCTACCTGCGACGTTTAAACTATGTTTAGCCCAGTTATGGTTGACAAACTTCGCTGTTTATTTCGGGACCTTGGGTGTAAACTACGCGGATAATAATTGATACGCAGGAAGAGCAGTCCCCCCTATTCGCCTGCAGGATAATCCCTCCCCCACCTGCTACGGATTATTGCATCCCGCCTAGTGCCTTCCATTCTGAGAATAATTGGATTCGAATTCTAGTCTAAACAACCGGAGCCAATCGACTAGGACGGGGTTTAATCGCCGAGCAGAAAGTTTCCGAGATTGCTCCACGAAGCGATTAATTCATAGATAATTGAATTCCAACGGGCGCTCCATCGATGTCCACTTCGAATAAATTCCTTACAATAAGAATTATATGAAACAAACAGTAGAACTAGATACTTACACAATACATTTTATAGAGGTTACATTGGGGGCTCACAGTAATATAAGTAGTAGATTTAGTTATAAGTATTCTATATTGTGTGTTAGCGCACCCAGTAAGAATAATAAACCTCGTATTTCGGTCTCCTATTATTCTACTTTGTGTTCCCCTTTATATATCAGAAATATCAGCATAAATACTGAAATTTTTTAAATAATATTTGATAAGATTTTGGATGTATTTTAATATATCTACAACTCATTCATTGTCTCTGGGTTTATTTGTACCTCCGGTTTCCTGCCCTGTTTAACACCGGAAGTGGGCATGCTCGAAGGGGGGTCCGTGTTGATTGGGGGCTGCGAGCCTCATCCCCGCCTCCTTCTTGTCGACTGCCAATCTCCTCGATAATTGCGTCTCAACCGTCACAAAAAGTCCCCGGGCGATGCGGCAAGTATTCAATTACCAGGGCGGAAAGACTCGTCCAACCCGGATGGACCGTGATTAAAAATATCCAATAGTTACACCTCCGGAACTAGATTTCACTTCCATTTGTCCCCTCCCACTCCTCTTCCGACTTCAATCCTACGAAAATTGTTCGAGATTTCATTTACTCCCCCCCCCCATAGCCATCTCTCTCTCTCTCTCTCTCCAGCGCAACTGATTTTGAAGCTATTTTCGGAAAACAGCTTCGTCAGGATATCGGGTCAGAATCTCGACAGCCCGGCAAATATAAATTAGGAAATTCGCGTGTTGAACGAGATGTTCTGAAACGTTTCATGAATATGTAATTATAGATTGTTGAATTTTACGTGAGGGTCATTTACACACATCAAGGTGGACATCACACGGGCAGTATACATCAGTTGTGGGCAAAAGACTGTGAATTACAGTCATAAAATGGTGTTGTTGTTGGTAAACCCCCGGGGGAATAGGGGCCCCCAGGATTTATCTGCTGGGGAGGACTCGAAAATTATCACATCCCAGGGGATATCGGAGCGACAAATATTTACGCTGGGTTTTGAAGTGGGACGCCGGCCTCGTCCTCTCAGCTGTTCAGTCAAACACAATTTATTACCAACAGACTTACTACTAATTCCCTTTCTACTAATTCCAGTACGCGGGGGACTAGTATTACAACGGCCTTCCTAATAATACCTCGGACTTGTTATGTCGACCTTCCTCTTCATTATCCTACAACAGCTCAGACCTCAGTACAGAAACACGATTATTATGAATTTAAATTACGCGTCGATTATATAACAAAAATGCATAAAGTGCCCAGATTATCTTCCGCCGGGAATTCAGTTCATTGTTGGGAGTCATTCCGTTTTATGGGCTGTTATCTTATATGTCAATTACGGTAACTAAGAAAAGAATATTAATGGGCCGGGAATACGGTTGAAAATCGCATGACCTAGGCAACACTTCAAGTGGGAGACTAAGTTATACCGTTCGGGTCTAGGACGGGGGGGGGCTTGAAGTTCGAGTGGCTGAGGAAAAAATTGCTGGCTAGACCTAACAGGGCACTAATCTTTCTCCGCAAGTGCATTTCCGACCTCTCGTATTTCCGGGCGCCAGTTTTTTTTTTTTTATCTCCGCGATTCCGGCTTGTTCGGTGTTTTGTCCGGGTTGGCCGGGAGGGCCCTCGAGGTTGGAGTGCGCTCGCACTCAAGTAGGCAATCGGAACCGTCTCCATGGTGACGCAGGCTCCACATTACGGTATTGAGTCCGTACTACCGCATTATAGAATTTAATAATTGACTACTACAGGATCATTACTGTGTTGTATGTATATATATATATATATATATATATATATATATATATATATATAATAGTCACCGAAAATATAATCATTCCCATGGAAACGATACAATAATGAGAAATTTCTCCTTTGTGCATCACTCAATCGCTTTTCCTTACGGAGGGGAGTCCCCACCCCCTGAGGTTGGCGAGCGAATCGAAAGGGACCTCCTAGTATATATATATATATATATATATATATATATATATATATATACGTGCAAGGCTATATATATCATTATGCAGAGCTGAGACAATTCACAGAGGAAGGGTTTATTCCCAGCGTTCCAATATCCGCGGAAAGTGGATTACGGTTTGCCGTCTGCGAGGTTTCTCCCGTCGTCAGCAGACTACGCGAACGTCCCTACGGGGCGTCTCTGGGATAAGGCGCTTCGTTCGGAAAAATAGTGTCCCAAAGGAAGATTCACCGATGATGAGGTTAATAAATTGGTTCGGATTTTTATTTTTATAAAATAAAAATCAGTGCAAAAAATTCCTTATGCCAACAAAACGAGAGAGAGAACTAAAAATGCCCATTGTAATCAGCCATTTAAGTCTTGAACAACCAACGTGCTCAAGTACCTCGCTATATAACTGAGTCAACGCTGTCCGACAATGGCTAAAAGTCGAAACCGGCCTAACATACGTTCAAGGAGATACAAAATTATAACAATTATTAGTTTCTAAAAAACGTTAATAATTAATAAGGTGAAATAAAGTGAGAATTGCACGGAAGAGGAGATAGAAACCCGACGGGCTTTGGATTAAGGAGGGGGCCGCCGCAGCTCGACCGCGACGCTAATTCGAGTTCAGCCCTCTTAGCCCTTAGAGCGGAGTTGCTTGTCAGGTTTTAGTTGAGACTTTGCAAATTGAATGCGGGTTCGGTCGGTGAATTCCCGAACGCCGCCGGGACACCTGTTACTGACACAACCGAACTGCCGGGGGAAATTATTCATCGGTCCACTTAATTTAAATACTCTCGGAACTTGAAATCAAATACTGTCGAATCCTTGAAAAGAAAACGTGGGCTCTATTTGACTTGAGTAAAGGACAGATTTATTCCTGTCGGCAATTCTTTATTAAACACAATTTCACTTCTGTTTCCGAAGTTCTATCTTAGAATCACTTTAAACTGGACTAAATGTTAAGAAACCATATCGACAGTTTTTGCTAAGGTAGTTACCTAAATAAGTTAATTAATCTCTCTACGCAATTTTATTTTTAAAATGTTCAATTCCCACGAGGGGAATTTCTCGGAGTGAAATAGTTCCCAATATTATGGCGTAAATTGACCCGCGGAGAGTACGTCCAAGAATGATACTCACACCGTAAGTTCAAAATTTACTCAAGAAATAAAGCCAAATGATTGTGCGTTAAATCACCTTGGGGAAAAACTGTAAAGTCTTTTAATAACATTCCAGTTCCAGGACACGGAAAATATAAACCCTCAACGACGCCCCTTTTGACTTTGTGTGTGTGCCCGCGTCTGTGTGTATACGTATGTATATATTTGTGTGTCAGTGGGTGACTGAACGCGAGTGTAAAACTTAAGCGCTCTTACGGCGTTTAAGAGAGGAAGTCGTCCCTCGGTAATTGTAATTGAACCAGTGTGTCGAGTGTGTGTGTGTGTGTGTGTGTGTGTGAGTGTGTTGTGTCACTCTGAGGATCCTGTTTTCATTTAAACCTCTCGCTAATTGAATGCCAGATTAGTCCGGAAATTTCTCGCGAAGCTTCCTGCGAAGAGAGATTAAATGGACCCGAATAGCGGGCTAAGATTAATATTAGTGTAGAAGATCCGGGTAATTTACATTCGTAATTATAAGCCCGAAATTGCCCGTGAGGGCAAACGTTATGTGGGTAAACCACCCGTAATTTAATATGTACGGCGACCCAAAATATTTGAAATGATCGTAATGACGATCGTGATGAAAATCACAGGACGGATAAATTAGCCGTAGAGTTATTGTTATGAAACTTCCAGTAAGGTCGCGTACTAATTAATACTAGGGGGAGGATTTCGGGCATCAGCGATGAGCCATCTACCCGAGATTACACCTGAGGGAGCTAACGAGATGGGTTAGTTCTCTTCCCAAATGGAATTAACTGTCTGATTATTGGTCGTCTGCTTCCGGCGTTTCGGAACTGGTTACATCGTCAGGTTCACGAGGTACGATAAGAACGATAACGAGTTACACCATCGCTCTCACAAGCCCTGTCAAAAATATCTATAATCTTTATATCAATAAGTTTCTCATCCACATAGACCAAATAAGTGAAATGAGGTAGGGCATTAATTTTAATTTGAAATTGAAGCTATTATTAATCCTGTATTGTTTCCATATAACTGTTTTATATTAGTTTACTAGGTTTTAAACATACAAAAGAATAGATTCAGTGGGTAATGGTCCGATCTATATTATTCAAATAGATTTGTGCGGGGAAATATTCCATGCGAGATTGTATTAAAGACAGCTTGATACCGAAGAATTTGCTAACCTATTGATTACGGCGCGCCCGGCGGCTATGCACGCAACACACGGGCGTTATGCGGGTCTACTCGTACACGAACGCCGTGCGCCGTTTCCCTGAATAATGATAATGCGTGCGTGCAGAATGCACATACGTTTCAATTTGAACGGAACGTCAATTCACGCGACACGTCGTTTTTTAAAATATATATTCCGCGACGCACAGCACTAAGGACCGTAATCTCTTTGTTTTGATAAGAAAATTACAGATTTGAATGGCAGAACAACTACTCTTTCAAACCGCACACGGGAAACGGAATAAACTTTTCTACTGGAAGTCGCTCAAGTTTTTTTAAATCAGAAAGAATCACGGACAGGTTCAACACGTGCTACCCGAGGTTCCCCCCAAAGTATTACGCAATCCTTATTTTATTCTTGTTTGTACAGCGCAATTGGCAACTTTGGCCGTTATGCGCGTATTATGCAATCTTGCCGGACCTTAGGTAATAATAACTACTCTTTCAGTTGTAATTTTAAATTCTCAATCAAAGTTTCAATTTTCAAGTGAATGAAAATTCCGCCATCAGGATCTGGTCCCGGGTCGAGGCGTCTACGCCTCGTTCCTTTAACCGCCAACCGTTGATTGTGGAAAGTAACTGGTAAGCTCCAGTAAACTCGAAGGAATTCAGTTTCCTAGTTTGTCCCGTAACAAACATTGCAAACTCCATAGCAAACATTGCTTCTAATCAAAAAGTGTCGTTACAAGACGGCAAAGAGGGAGGAGCCGATAAACTACAGTTGATTCATGCCCTTACTCTATCTTAGGGTGTTATTAACCTGTTGTAATTACTGCCAGAAAAATTACTCCGTACGAGAGGGGATGCTAAGGAGGGAGGATGAAAAAGGGTTAAAATGCGTACTGTTAAATCGTGGGGTTGGTTTAATTGAGGGTTGGGCCAGGAGGGACGCTGATTGATCGGGCACCGAGCACTTCCGTGGAGGCGCCTCCCCCAACAAGAAGAAGTAAGAAAATAAATAGATTTAAAGTTGTCACTCTCAGGCGTCGGCACGGTTTATTTTTGGAAAGCTCTCCCCTTCCGTTCACCTTTCCGCGAAAAACGATTTCCATTTCCTATTTGCGGACGTTTCCTCGGGAAATATGAATGGGCACGAAGCGGGTCCCTTCCACCCTCACTCGAAGAGCAGACCGTTTTAATGACTGATTATTTTATTCGAGCAGTGGGTCTAAATTTGGAACCGATTATGATTTTCAATAGAAAAGGTGGTTCACTGCTACAATTCTTTTGAAAACCAAGTCGACAGTATTAATAGCTGGATTAAAGGAAATAGAAAAAGGAACGCCGAAACTAAAATAATTGCAAGTTTTCACCTTTTCCGGGCAGTAATTTAAACTTTAACGTTTAATCTACATTAAGGCACAAAGCAGCGCGGTTATCCCTCCAAGTTGAGAACAGCCTGACAATAGCACAAGTCTTCAATATAACTGCCACCTGCAGCTGGCGCTGCACTCGCAAATTGAGACCCAGCCTGGCAATGCTCTGCTCCAACTTCTTTGGTACGATACTTGTACACGATAAGGCCACCGGCAGAACCCGAGCATATTATCATTACTAACTTCGACTATTATCATTAATCTGCAATCAGTCCACGGGTATTTATTTATTTAAATTATATATAAGTATATACTTATATGACGAACATTATAATCGTTATAATAATCAATTTTCCTTCGATAATCTGGTTAGATATTTTGTGGATAGTGACACCCGTACAACCACAAGCAGGCACTGGACTCTGCAATGCGCCAATTTTTAATATACAATAAAATCCCAGTCAAATCAACAATACAATTCCATCCGAGCCTGTATAACCTGCATATGGAGTTAAGATAAAATAAATAGCTGGAAGTGATGAGGAATCCGATACAATAAAGCAATTACCGGACACTTTTCAGTTGAGCGTAAGACCCGACGGGAAAGATTTCCCCGAGGAAAGCTTCGCATAAGTATCCCCCCCTCACCTGGCGCTCTACACGCCCATCCACTTATATGGGATTAAATTTCAGGCAGGCAACCGTTTATTTATTCAGAGGGCCGCGCCCCTACGGGGAATTCGCGTCTTCGGCGTGGAGGAGATTAATAATGAAAAATTGTCGGGGCGCCCACATTTAAATTTCGGTACGAATACCCGGAAGATATACGATAAAGGAAGTATCAATGTTCTGTACTGAATATATTATTGCTGGAATGGGGTAATAATTTTTCGGATAAGAGCATCTATCCTCTGTAAAAATCTGCGGTGCTGCTCTATACAACACTCGAGATAAACTCTAAATAGGATTGAAAACTGTATTTCAACATAAATGCTGTGACTTCTCGGTTCCGTCCAAGATACGTAGCCAGGCATTATTGAGAGCAAAACATGCCATCCAGACGACAGAATGAAATACTGATATTTCCTGTAACTTCCTTTACATTAATACTGCAGTCCTATTCGATATTTGATTAAAATAAGATGCACGTAAAACGTTAAACGCAACCCTCTTCAGCTGGCCGACTAGTCTATAGGTGTTGGGATTTAAAAATAATTGAAATCCGGGTCGGGACTAGTGAATATTAAAACTCCGTCGGGCGTAGAGGTTTCGAAACGAGCGGTGGAGCGTGGAGCCCCAGTAACCAAGCGACCGGGAGAAAACTCTGTTTTCCCAATTTGGATCCCTTCCCCTCACCGAGAAACCACATCACCACATCAACAAACCCGGATGATATCATCGACATGGTTTGAAATTATAAAATCCGGATACGCATTAAGCGACAAATATTTGAATAGGAGAGAAATGAAATTTTCGCAAACCTTAAAGTCAATAGAAATAACATTAACACCTATAAAATATTATCACTTACGATTTTCTCTTCACTCTTTTTTTAATAGGCTCTGAGCGGATTACTAATTATTGATATTGTTATCAGTATTCTATCCTAAATGTTATTATTCTAATAGTTTTTTCGATAATAATTTGTATCAGTGTCTCCAGGATGGAAAGTTATCTGCGCGGTGTTTTTAGCAGTTCGATTTTTATGTGTGAATTATTTCTACCTAATGTCCTATTATTGTTTCTATCTATGCGCGTTCTGGAAAATCTATATTTCTTAACCTAATGCGGGCATTTGGTCGCGAGCCGAAATCGAACCGAAATCTTCAGAATTTTATTTCAGCTCTATTAGGAAGCAGAAACCTTCACAATATACTGCGTTGGCTAGAGACAATTTATTCGCTTAATTTCAGTAAGTCGTTCAATTATACCTAATGAACAGTTTTCAGCTATCAGAGTTCTGTTAATATGCGAGGACCTAATCAGTATTTGGTGTCGAATTCTCCCATATTGCAGGTTAATAGTCAAAATATTTGTACCCGTTTCTAATTAGTAACGATGTTCGATTTGACCGCAGTCACCGTGCAAGCCCTAATTGAGTGATAGTAATTATAATAACGCTAATAAAGGGCTATAAATTGCGTCCTAACGGAAGTGAGCTTTTAGCCTTGGGCCTTAGGCCTCTCCAATCGGGTTGATTATTAAACCGGCGTTGATAGCCCTCCCTGCCTGTCTGCAGGGGTATTAGGAGAGCCGGCCAATTACTCCTTGACACTGGAGGAATCTTACCGCAAATTCCTGGTCACGCTAACCCCAGGCACAATCAGTTCGGTTAACGGCCGGTATCGGAAACGATAATTGCGGTCATTACAAACCGCCGACAAAATTGACACGCTAATGCGATAAACCCCATTAATTGGTATAAGATGATGAGCACGTAAAGTGATAATTCATGATCTTCTTATTATTCAACAAGCTACGGGACAGGATCCATGAATAACCGTTGCAGAGGAGACAATTTCAATTATTCCGAAATTTGAATCTTGCTTGAGAGGATTATAACGCCCCTATCAGGACTGAAATTAACTAATTTTATTTTAATTAAACTGCGAGGTTTCTTCTTCTACGAGTGCCTCCGTGTGCAAGGACAAGGATATGGTGGTAAGCTCGGAAAGGAGGAAAAGTATTCCCAACGAAGTTAAGGCTAAAGAACAAGTCGCCAGTCAGTGTTGAGAGCAAAACATTTACACATACCTGTATTAAAGAGACGATGGCATGACGCCGAAAGCGGTCCAGGTTAAGAACAAGTGAGTCGTGAGAGAGAAAATTAATTTTCTCGTATCCTAGGAGGGTAAACACAGAAAGTTTTTGTACCGCTCCGACATCCTGATTATCAAGAGACGGTTTCGCTAAAAAGACCCATGACCGACTGGAAAGCCTTTCTTTTGTCCAAGTAAACTTCGGAGGAAGTTTACTACTTCGGAGTGAGAACTTGGGCCGCGACATTTGGGACGCGGACAAGCATAAATATCCCCGGGGCGGCGGAACTATGCGAATAATAGGATCAGTTTTTTCTCCGCTACCTCTTATAGAAACCGAATAATAATCCCCGTCATAACGTCTGGAAAACATGTCAACTCGGGGTCGGTGGGGGGATAAGTTTCCGCTGTGGTCTTTATAGAGAACTTTTCGGCTAACAGAAATGACCGAAATATTGGCAACTTATGAAAATTCTATCCGTTTTTTTTCGAACATGTTCTTTTTTTTGTTCGGATCACCCGGGAAGTTGGGCGCATCCGCCGGATGAAAAATTGATCCCGAGGGGATACCCGTTCCCTGAGAATTGCCCCTAGGGGCAGAAATTTATGGCCATTTATTTTATACATCGGAAATATTAAAAAATATCTGAAATATATTTCAATTTCGGTAACTGAAATTAATTATTTAAATGAGAAATTATACGAATATTTCCATTTATCTTAGTTAAATGAAGTCGTGGACACGTCTTTAAAATTGTAGTAACTCTCAATACTATCCTGTATGAGTCAATATTTTAATAAATTATTTAGGAATTACTACCGGTTTATTAGAACTCACATACATGCGGTCGTACATCGGTAAACAAAATATTAAGTCCAATTTTCGAAGTTCCAATGCGAAGAAATAGCATATTAATGTTATAGGTATACACTTTACTATATACTTTCTGACATAACTCGGGGTAAAGTATAATTATTATTAGGAATATAATTATATTCCAGAAAATGGAAATGAAAATAGGCCGTCTTCTAAAATATTATATTTTTCCTCTCGTAGGCGAATCGCCGATGAGACGTCATTTTTCTAACAATCTTCAGGAAATGAGTTTCCTTTTTATCTGGGCTCGAACTGAGCTGAAATTTTGGCTCCAGTCCGATTCATTAACCGAAGTTAAGATCTTCATCAAGATACCCCCGCGCCCCACTCTCACCACGCCGCCACTGCCCGGCTCAAGCTTCAAACCCCTATACAATTATCCCCCTCTTTTCATTCATACCTGAGGAGAGTGAAGGATTTAAAAAAAAACTTTTCGAATAAACAATTTTCAGTGGAAATAGTATCTAAATCAAATTTTTTAATAATAAATTTATTGTTAACGAAAACTTTTAAAATTTCATTAGTTAATCAATTTCCATTATTACAACAGACGAAAGACATTATAGTTAGAAATGTTGAATTTTATTAGGACATAGTATCCACTTCATAGAGGTTACTGAGTACGAGAATACATAATGATGGTCACGCACTGTTCAAGAGATTATAGTGTGTTACATACGTATATTGGGCGGTGTGAAATATACGATTTTGTAGAATTGAGAGCTGCGATCGGGCGAATTGGGGCGGGGTTCATCTTTTCGGCGGGGGATTTTACAGAGCGCTTATTGCATGGGAGCGTATCCAAATCCCCACCACCCCCCCGTCATTAATTTCGCAGCCGCGAGCGATAAATAATTTGGACCGACGTCAGAGCGGCGATAGCGGTTGATACAGAAATGAGTTATCGGTTCTTCCTAATGGTGCAGTCGTAAATTGTGCTCCGGCCCACGGACCCGCCAATTTACCCCGCCTTGCCCAACCCCGTCCGACTGGACACAACAAGATGGGCGATCGGTCCGCTTGCGTGAAACCGGCTCATCGTTTCAGTAATATTTATAAACTAAATACATTTTCGTTTCGAATACCTGTTTTGTGGCCTGCCAGGAGTTTGGAATATCGTAGTTTTCTCGATCTTCTATCTCCTTCCGCTGGTTTGAACATTTGACAGACCTCTTACAAACAACGCCGGTATACCGAAAATACCAAACCAGCGAGAGCAGACAGAAGATCGAGAAATGTACGAAATATATTCTATTACCCATGGATTACCTCTGAGTAGCGAAATGATTAAATTAAAGTTATATTTCGAGTTGTAACAGTAACTCTTTTTATAAATAAGGGTCACATAGTCTAGATGCAGCGCGGGATATGCTCAAGGATGTACAATGGGGTAAAACTAATGACGGATTGGGGCAACAACGGAGAGATGTTGCGGTTCAGAGGGTCGGGGAGGAAAACATCACGTACCGGTAATTGCCTCTGACGTAAGGGCACCTCTCCGAGGGCTTCCACTATCCCACGGGACAAGACCTGTCTCAGGCACATTCTCCAAGCGTGACCCCAGCCTAACTTAGCATAATACGATAATATTTTCCCTAAAAGGTTGACGCCGTTAAAAATACGGATTCCATCGTAGAGGTAATCCCTAACATAACTGAAAATAATTATGAAAGGCTTAAGTTAATCTAATCAAAGCTAATCTATGTATGTATACCATTAGAAAGACACTCAATACTTGTTTCCCACCGTTTCTCAGCTCCACTGAGATACCACGAAATACCACAGTATTGTGTATTAAGTAGACAGGTCAACTAATGACTAACTAACTGACTGTTCCGGGTTTAAATAACGAGCTCAATTACTGATCCGGGTTCGAATTCCGGTGGCTGAACTAATCCCGTTTCAGGACCGGTCTCGTTTCATAATAACTGAAATAAATCCGAATAGCGAGCGAGTCTAAGGGAGAGCCCGGCAATCAGAATATTCCCCGATTCACGAAATCACAAATATTAACCCTCTTATTCAGTATTTGATCAACAGGCAGTACGACGCTACTGCGTTCCCTTTTGAGGCCCGCCGTAAGTAATAAGGGTTTGTTACCCCCCCCCGGAGAGCTGTTTTGTCGTTCGAGAATCAAATAAGCTTTGGGTCAAGGTTCCGTCATGCGTGAAAACAGATAAAGGGAAACATGAAAGGGCGAAACCCCTCGTTATCCTTTTCTTTTTGTTATACTTTCCTCCCCCGATTTTTCCACGTTTCATCCCCGAAGTGTTGAATATACAGTCCCAGTCCGAATTTTCAAAATGGATGCTATATGGCCAATAAAAACTATGATTATATTCAGGACGATGATTATCATTCCTCAGCTATCATTTTTGTCACCTGCTTTTCTGTTTAATTCATCAGTTCACCCTTCACCCTGGCAAAATATAAACCTACTCTACCTTAGATATACAGATAAGCCAAAAAAATCACGTTATCATAACGACAATGTTCTCATACTAAGTAATAAAGTATTCAATTCGGTAAATGGAGATCTTTAAACGTACCTAAGTGTAGATACATCTAACACCGAGGAGAAGATAATACAGATGAAGACGTACAGTTGGAATTAAGAGCAATTTTTACAGTAATGTAGTCATCATTTATGTTTTGCGGAGAAAATATAAAATGTATATAAATTCTTGTGGGGATTCAATGGTCATATTATCATAAGACATTTTTATTCCCTTTAAATTGCCTTGAAATGAGCATCGCTCATGCCGCTCACGGCATGCCTACCGAGCAATCCTCCGTTTTCTCTGTTCTATCCGAAACAAAACATTTGCAGTCGGTGTGCCGGGGAGACAATGGCGTCGTTAAAATGCAAATGCCGTGTCGAAGGAAACTGGTTTAGTGGCTGGTCGTAACGCCGTTTGAAGGGGGCGCCCCCCCCCCACCCCCGTGCTCGGACTGATATGGAGCGCGGCCCGCATAGCCAATGCGTTAACAACCCCCCGCCAACCCCAAACACATCATCGATAAACATACACGTTTTCTTGTTACGGACCCGAGAAGGGCGTAAATATGAAGCCGGCTAATTTAGTACCTACGTACACGTATATGTATTAGGCCAGAATATAACTATGAATATCAGTTCAGCAATTAGTACTAACATTTTCGCTGTAGATAGCGAGGCAGAATATATTTTAACAATAAGAGGAACTCTAAGGAGACAATTTGTAACCTATTTCAAACCGATCTATTACATTTTCAACAATATTCTAGGTCAAAAGGTCAATCATTGCGCAGCTCATGAATTGGTACACTGCCATAAAATACAGTGCCGAAAAAAATTTGGAAATTGAGAAAAATATTTGGCTGCCTATGAACTGTACGAATGTATTATAAGCACAATTTTAAAAATATTTCATGAACTGATAAGTTTACTCATAGAACAGCCTCATAGAACAATGATCATGAGACAGTTTATTGACTGTTGGATTCAAGTACCTTGCGTGGTATAATACATTGACGTATGAAATGTATGTGTGAATTTTAAAATTGATGAAATGCATCCCATCATTTGAGATTTGTGCGTACGTCTGATATGACACGTGTTTTTCAGCACGCCGAAATTACTTCAAAGGGCCTCTGCCGCGGGCAATACGGGCGCGTAAACTGATTGCTAGGCGTAAGAATAAGTTCTCGGAGGCGGTATTTCGTTCCGAACCGAGGCTGGTTGACGAGCCCGCCGGAGGACAAAAGTTCGTAGCGGGGCTCTCGAGAAGCTGCTTCAACTTTAAAAGTTGCTCAGTCGAGCATCGTCGCGACACAGTCTTTCTCCCACCCCCGCCCCCCTCATTCATTCATCCCCTCGGGCTGCAAACCTTCGCGCCCTATCCCCCGTCCAATTTACACGTATACCGCGTACACAACGCGTATGCAACACAACGCGCTACTAACTAGATGTTAGAGCGAAATAAGTGAAGACAGAAAATGAACAACAGGGGTGAGGTGAATATTGCTACCGTGTTAATAAAAGATATTTGGAAAAAAACCGATACTTAACTTGGATTTGTGCTCAGAAGCCTGGTGAAGAAGTAAGCACGTTCCAACATGGAATTGGCCTGTTTGGGCCGAACAGGATATAAATGGAGAGACCGGGTACTTGATTTGTAAACTTTTGGATAGGACGGAGACAGGGCACGTAGGAGAAACGTGCCGAAGCAACTGATGGCCTAGGCCCGAAACCACGAGGCCTAATGTGATTCGGAAAACAACCACAAATAAAGTGGAACAAATTCTCATCAGTAGTCTGATTAGTTATTTTCATAAATTCTTATTTAAGTACAACGTACTGAAATAATCACCCAAACGAGAAATTCTGGGTCCAGTCCAATTTACCCAAAAGACTGTAGAATTTAATCAAGTTATAGATGCTTCAAACATCATCACCCGCTCTCTACTGCATTTGATACTGAGATAGATCGGTTTCGACTGCTAACCTAACAACATTCTCACTAGTTCTAACTAGTTTGCTCGTGTGTATGATTTGAACGAAAATATTATACAAACGGCGCAAACAATGTATACAACTAAGAGAATAAGTTCGAGCTTAGGACCAAATAAGCGAGTGCAGGCAAAGACTCCAGACAAACACTCCAAGGACTCCCACAAAAAGTTTACAGTGCGGAGTAATTAAAAATATTTTCTCCCATTGCCAAGGGTCCGAAGGGATTCTGCTTGTACAGAATGGATACACCGAGCGAGGTTTGGAAAAAAGGAAAGTAATAGAATAAAGTAACGTTCATTTCGGTGAAAGTTTGGTCCGGGAATGGCTTCCTGCGGTGATGTAAGTGGATTGAACCGCGGCGGATGTGTGGCCGATTGGATTTTCTCGGGAAAATGATTTTCACTATTATTTTTTTATACGGAAGGTTATGCACTGGGGTGATCTGCAATTTGTAGTACCGAGCGGCCATAATGATTACGTATTTTATTAATTTGTAATAATTTAATTTATAGCAATTATTTATTTAATAAAAATGATAAATGTCCGTGTCCGAGACTCGAACCCGACTCAGCCCCTCAGGGCGCGGCTTTTATTGTGTAAATTTCAATATATTACTTCTATGACCCTGATTATATTTTAGAACTGCCGCATTTGAACGGGAAGGGGAAGTTTTATGTATGAATTTCAACTTAAAATTTCTGTATACCTCTGACAACGCGTAATTGTTGAGAGTATCGGCCACACATGTGCTACCAGGAATAAATCGGTTACGATTGTTAATATTCTTGTGTAAGTCACTACTGTATTCAAGTTTGTAGACGTCTACAGTTCCTGCCGGATCGGCTGACAATCTATTTTAAATAAGAAATTAAAAAAAGTAGATTCTACCGGAAATGCGGCTGGAAAAAGGAAAATAGAGAAATAAACTGGCGTTCATTTGCCTGAAAGTGGGGTCTGGGGGTGGCCAGGAGGGGTAAGTGGATTGGAGTGGCCGCCCCCCGATTGGAGCCATCCCTCCACCCCCAACTCTAATGCAATATATTAGAGACACTCCACCGAGCAGGCCCACTTCAACCGCCAACGATCCCACCCCCGACAGTCCCCTGTCCCGGCATTCGAAATATAAACCGGTCATCCCCCCAAGACGGACCAGTATATAGAACGAGGATTCGAATAATAATCTGTTCCGTCTGTTTTATGGCCGCGGCTGTAATTTTATAATGAAACGAAAACAACTGAAGAGAACCAGTGACTGTGCAGATATAAAGTCGCCGATCCCGGACAAAACAGAGCCGCTACACTCACAACAGGACAAAGTCAACAACCGCAGTCAAAGAAAGAAATAACACAAATACAACAAGAAGTGGGCGGATACCAACTTAGAACTTCGCGAAACACATTTCGTAATAAGCTAAAATGGGGGAAAAATGATTTTATGCCGTCCTTGTTGTTCAAGTGTCAAATGATAACTCTATAAGTTGCACAGAGGTCTATAGAAATAATAGAATTCACATATGTAGTGGTATTCGTGAGGGGTAGTATCTAGTGTTTGTGAGCAATCGTTCTGTATGAAGTGTTCGGCCCATTCACCCGTACACCTGCGGCGTGTCACATATTGTATCGCGGTATTTATATGCGTCAGTATTATATTGCGTATTAACAGGTGCTAAATGTCCGAATAAATTCGAGTTCGTTAATTAAGGCGTACAACGGGCGATTGAGTTTCATAATTAAAATATATGTACTCGCAGCACGCTCAATTAGCTATTATAATTAGTTCGTTATACAAGGTAGCTGTTTTCCCTGATACTAAACACGCATGACATCGGTGACACGCGGGCTTAGTATGTCGAACGCCCTGTAATAAGCCGCTTTGCGAACTCTGAAATTAAATTGTCATCCGATATTCGATTAATATTTTATTCGACAGTAATATACAGGGGTTGGTAATTAAGTTGTAGGGCATAAAAATGGACCACTGAAAAAAAGGGCCGCATTCACTTTTAAAATCGATTACAACCTATTTTGGAATATGATTAGTAACCAAACAATGAATAAAAAAAAACATCTGGGAAAATAATTCCTCATCTCGCGCATCTAGTAATTTCCGATGTGTCTACAGTTGACGATGGGACCAACTTCACTATTTAATACGATGCGATATTCAAAGTTACGTATTTATGTAACTTTGCAAGAAAAGTGTATCCACTATATTATGAAAACTGATACAGGCCATTTTTTTTACTGACCACAATTCCTATCTAATATCCGTGACCGTTCTTGTAAACGCGTTATTAATCTTCCCTCGGAGGAAAAAGAAAGTGAAGAAGAACACTTATTTTGTCCGACTCCATAAATAACAGGGCGTCTCGAAATAATAGGGAAACGAGACGACATGAAAAAATTAATTGTCCCCACGGCGGCTAATTCGGAGCACACTGTCAGCTGGGCCCTCGCCACTCAGCGCTAATCTCCCCACCCACTGTTCGAGAAAATAAAAAATTTCCCCGTCGCCGCCGAAGAAACACTCGGAGCCCTACCGCTTTTGTCGGCCCAATAAATTGTCTTTTAATTCGGACCCGGGGAAAGAAAGCGAGAGTAGAAGGGGAATTAATGGGGCCACTCCCGCGGGGATTTACAGGCCTGTCTTTAAGGGGCGGCACGCGTTTTAAGGCCCCAGTCAAACTGGAGAAATCTACCGACTGTTTCTCGGTTCACAAGGCGGATAGCAACTGTTACTATTGTGGACCCAAATAATTATTTATACTATCCGAACCGATTTTGAATCTTTTTAGTTTATGTTATTTTTTTTCATTAAAAATTTTGCCTTCTGACTGCTTCATCCGATTCAGGTATTAAGAACATTCTAAACTAACGACAATATTGCTGTCTAATGTCCCCGGCAGCTCGTTTGGATCCGGGCCAGAGCGGACTGTAGAACACCCGTTGCCGGCCCAGTAAATAACACGGGCTTGGTCAGTCGAACGAACCTAATAAACATGAGTTGATCGCGTTTCTTATTGACTCGAAGCCGGCTTGTTTTCCTCTTACGTGAGACACACGACTATTCGTTACGGGTAATTGGTGCCGGCAAATAAAAACCCGGCTCTTTGAAAAGCAACTAGAGGCTCCGTCGGACGGTTAAATTGACGTTAAAAGGCTCTAAGAAGACCAGCTCTACAGCTGTATACACATATTTTTTACTAACATAAAATATCCATTACCCATTGTAACTACATTGTACATTCAACTTCGATGGTAAAGAGCATTAACGGTATTTTTTATTTAAATATTAATAACGTTTATACCCTCCCTCATAAAAGGGAACTAAATCGTTTGGGTCTTTAATGATTGCGCCTCCACGTGGTAAAATCGGGACAGGATGCTTTGCTTCCAATTGAGGAAAAGTATCGCCAACTAAGTGAAAGCAATAAGACTATGAAGAGGGCCTTAAATAGTTCAGGCCTTAATATTTTATGAACCAGCGGCCAGGAAGTTTGAAAGCATAACTTTCTCTGATGCCAACCAAAAAAATACCGTACATCACAAGATAAGAGCAAGTATCAGTTTGTTGGTAGCAGCCGGAAATAGGCCAGGAACTTTGTTCGAAAATAACAAGGACAAAATGTCAAGGACTTCCCCCCAGGGGCGTTAAACCCCCGGAATTAAAGTTTTATCACCCCGGGCTTACTCTGCCGGCGTATAAACTGAAATAGCCCATTACCGAGAGTCAATCGCGTAGACTCCGTTCGGAAAGAAAAAACCGGTGATGGGCACTTAATGGGTCGTAGAGGCCCGCTATCGGACCCCTGTCGTTGCGAGTTCGACCGGCACACTTCCTTGCAATTCATCTTGGGGACACATTACAAAGAGGGGTACTGAATTCAACTGCCCCGTAGCTTAGTGGTCCTTAATCCACTTGTCCGGGGATAGTGGCTCACTACGAGGTATTGACAGAAGTCATCCCTTTACTAATTTCTTGGGTTTATAATATAATCTCATTAAAATTTTCGCATCTAACAGCTCTAGGGTCGGTTTTACAAAAAGAGTGTATGGTGGATTAGATGTGAAATGACGTATATATAACATATTGGTGTGCTGTCGTAATATGGGAAGGGCGGGGATAAATTTCAAAGTTGATTTCGATCCGTCTGACAATTTAAATGCCACCTTCACACAAAGAGTCCAAACATCAAGACTGGAGACTGCACTACTAAAGGGTAAGGTCAAATAGCAATTGTTGTGATAAGGTCGGACTGACCGGAGAAGCGGTCAGTTGTCTAAAAAGACTCCCATTGTGCATTGTGCCCACCAGCTACAGAGGCATTTCGGTTATTCCTTTGACGTCTAACTAACCAACGGGCCGGTTCACTGGCCCCGAAATTAGATCTTAGACAAACGAGAAGTTCAATTCAGGGATTAAGGACGTCACCGGTTATCTTAATTTATACGATCATAGAGCCCATTAAACCCTGTTTATCAGTCCATTAATTTTTCCCTTTTATTCAATGTTATTAGTTTAATGACGATTCAATTGATGAAAATTTGCCGGCCTTTCACCATCGTCAATATTTCAAGAGTCTCATATTGGGATGCCGACGACGCATTCTGTCAGCACTTTTGCAGTAACAGACTTACTGACATAATGTTAATTCCGATGTCGAACAGCCGAATTCGATTTGGGTTAGGACCAAATAAAATTATATTTTTGCCTACGTACGTAGGCATCATTCTATTCCTAAATTAGTCTCATGCGCTCATGCCGGCCACTGTTCCTGGCAGTTGAAATTTCTATTTCTTTCCAAGCCCTAAAACTGTTACCGCAACGTTCTGCTTGTTGTTGTTTAGGCCTCGCTGATTTACTACTGGCGACAAACTGAAACCGATCTAGCGCGGGTGACAGGAGATAGCCGGAGAGTAAGAATACATCCGAAGAATGCAATTTGGGGCCTGATCGTGCTATAAATTAATCAAACGGCGCGGGCGATTAGGGCCCTCGTCGACCTTCCTGTTTTATCGCATCAATATTGGAGCCCCAATCGAGAGTGTCCCCACGAAACAAGGCCGGATTGTTAACGACGGTTTGCGTCATGGGAATTCCGGCACGAAACCCATCAGGGATGTTCGGGGTCGGCTCCACATCCGGGAATTAACACCGCGCGGACTCCCTGAATTATTAGCGCCGCCGATAAGGTAATTCGTCAACCGTGGAATCCCGTCACTTCCACCTGACTTTTATCCCAACGGACATCGTGACGTCGGCACACTGTCAACGAATTTATAATTGGAATTTCCGGCCGGAATCCGAGTGTGAATATTATCGGTTTTTCCCCATTCAAATACTTTTATTAAATCCCCCGACATTTACCTATAGCTGTTAATAAAATATAGACAGATGACTACCTATCATTGACAAAAACGTGGGTACAATAATAATTTGTGCAGAACTAATGGAATATTTTGGGCTGTAACAAATCTAATTTAACAAACCGGTTTTTAATATCAACAATCACTCGGTCCTTGTGATGGGAAGCCCATGGCTTCTTGCCATCGCCAATTAGTGCTGACGGGATGCTTCGTCGGCAATAAAATGAAATTAATATGATTGGATAAGAGGAAAAGTATCCGTAACGAATATTCGCGGGGATGAACCGACGGCAAAAATGAGAACACTATATAGAGGAATAAATTAGTTCAGGCGATATTGAGTGCAAAACTTTCACGCATGGCAACCAGAAAAAATTAGAACTTCTATTTACCCGGGCCTCTTACATTAAAAAAGATTTTGAACAACTTGGATATCATTCGAGTCTCAGGATAAAAAGCCTATATTTACGGTGATGATATTTCAAATTGGGTTGACAAAGCGTGGTGTAGTGGCGGAAGTGCACTAAATCAGCGGCGCCGGCGGATCTCAGCTCCAGAGCGGTGTCGGCCTCTCTACAACGCGATTAGACCCCGGTGTGCGGTCACCGTTTAAATTTGAATTTAAATTGCTAACGAGAACACTCCGGCTCCTGGCCGGGGCTTTATAATGCCAGGCGGGGAGGGAGGAAACCGCGCCCAAATTATGGTGGCACCACTGTTCTTAATAACGACAACGCCTCGCGGTAGTTCGCGGAAATGTGCAAATGCAAACGGAACGGTCGAAGTGCCGACTGCCGTACGTTGCGCAATGTTGGATATGCATTCCACACTACTTTGGTTAAAGGACAGTAACACGGCATGGAACACGCCTAAGCATCCCACTTCAATCTGCAGTCCTTCAAAATGGACATAAAGAATTCGTATAATAATGAAACTTGTTATGAAAAATCGAGAAAACTAAAATCAATATATTAAAATTACAAAACAACAAAAGATGAGGCAGTTGATGTTTTTCACAGTGACAAAAAAGTGTTTTGACCGACCGTTTATGAAATATTGTTTCAAATGCACTGAATTTATTGAATATTAAAATTTGTCTTGGCGCGAACAAAACACCAATTGTGAGTATTTCAACCGGAACGGATGAATGGCTCTGGGAAGGAAGGCTCAGGTTTCATATTGGCCTAGTTTTAATTGACGGCGTTTTCAAGGAGCTCAAAGCTGGGCCCCAAATACGATTAACCGGAGAAGCCGAAAAGAGAAACCGGGGCCCTGATACTAGGAAACAACCGGGGATGGGGGGGGGATGCTTACATTTCAAAGGGGCCTTCCTGTTGCTTCCAGTAGAGGTTCGAGGCATAGCACAAGTGAATTAACGTTCAACCTTTCAAGTAAACGCCGCGGAGAAAGTTACCCCCTTCAGTCCTGTCATCTCCCCACTATTATAAGTATATTTCATATTGTCATCGGATTAATTTCATATTTCTTGATTTTCCAAATTAATTTTGCGCAAAAACAATTCACGAATACATCTTATTATACATGCAGATATTATCTAGCGTCTTACCTCTGAGGTGAAATCAGAGTGAATATTGTTACTGGGTAGTAGCAAGGCACTTACCTGAAACAAATAGAAAAAATAAATTTTAATAATTGGTAGACTATATTAATTTAAAAATATTATAATTTATATTAATGTAACGAATGTTGTGACATAATGTTCCGAGAGAATGCTACTGACAAGCCAAAACCGGTCTCGAGATCGAGGCAGACTTTGTTACAAACTGCTATTGTATACTCTGTATAGTATACGCTTTTTATTTCCACTAGTGGGACTTTATCAGTCCGGCCAGGACCTTCGGACGCTCTGAAATTATTCCCGAATCACTGGAGATAACAGCATAGACGAAATCACAGGGTGTAAATTAATTTAAGGCTAGAATGTGCAGGGGGCGGAGTGAATGATGCGGGTTTATTACAAGGGCGTGCGGAGCCCTCTCCAGTGATCAGCCCTTTGGTCTCCGCTAATGAAACGTGTACACTACACCCTCCGTGCGGCGTTCGCTCCCCTCCCCCTCCAAAAAAAGGTTTGGCTGGATATTTTTAAAAAGGCGGGCCCTTCCCCCTGAATAAAATTCTTCAAAAACCCGGTCCCGTTATCGCCATTTACTCGGCTGGAAAAAAACGTGAACGCAATAAAAAAAAGTGCCCATTCGGAAGCCGTTTTGCTCTTCTAAACGTCGGGATTTTCTTTCAATTTCTAATTAAAGACTTGATCGGCCAAAATTATGCGGAATATACGTCCGCAGCTGCGTCTCACAAATCTTGTTTACCTACTTGTTGATTGTATTAGTGCCCGCGAAATTCGATAAAAGTCATCATTCGCGAGTGATTCTTGATTAGCCGGGGCCGCCAACACTACCCCGACTAATAAATTAGTACATATCAGTGATTAGTACCTGTGGCCGCTTTGTATGTGTGCACGAATGTGTTTTAACACATCCATAGCATTTAGTACAACAGTGCATATACACACAAAGTTCAAAGGATTGAATGGGGAACAGAAATGTTTTCATCCCTTTCATATGTTGTCTGTGATAAAATGGTGTGGTTTGAATCGACCAACAATGTTTGTTTCTATTCCGACCACACGCGCTTTAAACACTAATAATAAAATCTCTATCATCGGATCTATTAATGTATATTGATATTTAAACCCACTTTAGTATAGTGTTTAGAACACAAAAATATCTAGTAGCAAAATTAACGTTATGCGTTTTCAATTAATAAATTAATGTATCAACAATCGATAAACAATTTTAAACATATTTAAACATGTATAAATACTCCGTTTTCAATTAATGCCACAGGCAGGATGAAATAAGCTTCATCACGTTTCCCATTAGCAAAACGCCAATCTGCGTCCTATTCCAAGTGGTGTATATATTTTTATGGATAATCCAAGGCTGTCAAAAATCGATCTTTTTTAATTAACTAGCAAATTTTCTTTTCGTGGTGAATTTCGCTATCGTGAAACGTCAATCAATCACACCCCTCCCTTTATGTCAGTCGCAGGTCCGGGACAAACATCGGTTGGCAGAGTTCCGTAATATCTGTTGTGAAATATTGCACTCCGATAGCTTATTTTAAATAATAAATGTCCATAGAAATGCTATAGAAATTTTATTATAGATACGCCGCGTAGTCCCTTTTATTTGACTCCCCCCCCCCGGGGCTCTCATTGGTTGGTCTGCCAGACAATAAAAAAACAGGATACTCCAACTCTGTCTTCGTTGCTGACCCTACTGTTAGTGATAATTCATATATCTGGTCGCGGAAACCTTCGCTCATTACTTCAAAAAAAGTTTAAACCACTGCGAAATTTATTTGAATAATAATCCTCAATCCTGAGATTTAAACGATATCAGTTAGCAGTTTCAGTCGTATAGATAAACCGTAATATATACAACGTTTTTCGATGTATTACTGCATAAAATCTACCGAAGCATTATGAACAGTACTGCATTTCATCAAGATACAGGAACACAAACGAGTATCATAAACACCAATGAATATCTTAGGCCACCTATTTATTAACTATCTTGGCTTTACAATGTTTCAGTGTATTCATTTTCTCTTTTTCCCTATACCTCCGCTCCATCCCGCTTTTTTTCGGGGCCAGGAGAAGACTCCTAATGAAACCTTCGGGCTTTTTTTCTCCTTCCGGCCCTTTCATAATTTCCTCCGACGGCGAGTATGTCCCCACCCTTTAAATTAACCTTGTCCTCCATTAGGACTAATGAGAGTTTTCTTCTTTCTCCCGCCCATCTTCTTCTTTGCCGGCGCTTTCGCTTTGGCCGGCCTTATTCGTCCTCTCTTTCTCTCTCTCCCCGCCCCCTCGTCCTGCCCGCACGAACCGACAAAGCCATCTCGACAAATCAGTTTCTTATCGGGTCGGCCGGCCTAGCTAGCTTCTACCCTCCCCATCACAAAAGGTAGCATCATTACCTGTTTACTACTCTGGCGCAGGTGTGTTTATCGCACGGTACTACACAGAGAGAGTGAGAGAGCTGGACCCCGACTCTTTCCCCTTTGCCCACCCAGTTTTCATCTATTCGTCGCTTTCAGTCTCAGACCTAGACCACACGGCCACCGGCCTGAATATATATTCAATATAGTGTTATACACAAAAGGACCGAAATATTTTTTCGCATTAAATACATTTCAACTAGATATAATATATAATTGTAGGTGCGGCTTGCTGAAAATAAAATTTAAAAAAAATGAAAGAGAGAATGCTGTTTGCCAATCCAGACTTGGGAATTCGTGCTCAGGAAAAAGCCCAGATAATTGGCCATTTATGAATAAACATAAGGCCGGGACAGGTCGCCTTCGTCAATTATTTTAATGCGGGATTTAGCAATTGTTCTTCCTCCATATACATGAGGTTCAACCGGATGAGGTATGTTTGTATTATGACAAGCGGAGGAGGGCGAACGGCATAAAATTCGCTCTATAAAATAAGACGCCTCGTTTTCTTGTGGAGAATGGAGAGAGTGCTTTGCTCGGAAACGAGGAAATATATCCGTAACGAAGATTCGCGGTGAGAAAAGACACCAAGAATGAGCCCGCGATGAACAGGAATAAATTAGTTCGCAAGTTCACCAGGCATTATTGAGAGCAAAACATTCAAACATGCCACCCAGAAGAAAACATAAATCATATAAAACATTTAAACGTAAAAAATAAAACAACTATAAACCAAAATGTTATAATTGTTTTAATGTTTGTACCTAATTTTTTCCTATAGTTCATAATATTTCGTTTGGATGAGACAGTTGAGTTTAGTTCTTATACCGATTTCTTTTTCCACATACCGATTCTAAATTTTTTTGAAAAATTATCACTGGTCATTCGGAAGTCATCGCATTAGCTGTGACGCTTTTGCTTGTTCACGGCCGGTTATCAATCATCACTATCTCACGGCGACGCTTATCTCGCACAATGGGCTCATAAATCTCGCCTTTTAGGCCGGCCACCGCCACTGTCACCGGCTGACGTCTAGGGCTCGGTTACTCGGATTGATGATTCTTCCGGATTTTTCTTTTATATTTTATTTTTCACTCCCTCAGGGATCTTCCCCACAGCGCAGAGCACGGTTCGGACAAGAGCCCGCTAATGCGTCCCGGCCCCAATCTGAATGGTTGACAAATTGCGATGGAAATAAGAAAAGCTTCGGCCTTCTTCTCTGATACCGTTCCAATTTATGATTTAAGGTTTATTATTACGCACCCGTCAGATACCACCCGGTTGATAACATATAAAAATTAATTATATTTTAGTTATGCCCCACAGGCCATTTTATATACATGACTATTTGGACTAAAATATACTTCCTTTGTGCACAGTGTTAGTATAAAATCTAGAAGGTTACAGAAATAAAAACAAGGCAATATAGTTTAAAATCCTAGAACACAGAGCACTCTAACTAGAATTCAATCAAACTAGTTGTTGCGACTAACTTTTATTAATAAAAACATTTTCTTAATAATAAGCCTTTCACATTTTCACATTTGCACAGTCCATTGATTGAGCTGGGTTTGGCCGACGTTTTCCGCGGCCAAACAAATCGCAGCGAAGTCAACTGCCAGGATAATTTATTTAATAGACGAAAGAAACACGAAAGTGCGGGGGCGTTAAGCAGCCTTCTGTTGGCAAAGGAAAAAAAGGAGGAAGCACGGCAACCCTCGTAAATAATGTCTCTCCTGAATTTTCCCGTACTTCAAAAAGACAGGGGGGTGGCGCTATTGTCGTTTCCGTCCCTTAGGGCTCTGTAGGATCGATGCTCCTCGATTCGCTCCCATCCTTTTTTTTTCTCGGAAAGTATTTTAGGGCCAAACCCTGCCCCCTACAACCCCCCATCAACCGCCCACCGTTCACAACCCTCTATTTATTCTTTGGGGCCCGGGGGCCCAAGGAAAAAATCTCGGCCCCCGGATGGAACTGCCGATGCTAAGAGGAGGAGGTTGTCGAGGAGAGGTCGAGTGGGATGAGGCGCGGACTTCGGACGAAAAAAAGATGTTTGTCGGAACGCGGAATCGATATTTATCCAGATTTGAGGATTTGAGATTGTAGTCTCGACCTCCCCCTGTTCGGAGCTCTTATATCGCCGAAACACTTTCCACCTTTTTTCACCACTTCACTTCTTATCATCCTGTTCCCTTTAGTCGAATACAACGAATGAACAGTACAGTGTGCTTTATTGTCAGCCAGGTGCTGAAACCGGTCTAGCAGGTATTAGCTAACGTGCCCTTTTCTTGGCATTTCATTTGACTTCATTGACTTTATCCACCATCTAGGATGTTTAAAAAATATTTTCTGTTGGAATCGACACAATTCTAAAATAAATGAACGCAGTCATCCGCGAGCCAATCAACTTTATATGAGTTATTAGTTTCTCCTGAGATTTCCAGAAAATATGGTAGGCCTACTGCAAGGGTGCCCAGGATTTTTATTCCATCAACGTTCCGGTATATGAAGACTGTCTGAGAAGCCAGCGAGAATGGGTTTTTCCCTACCCCGGGTTACGCCAGTTAATAACAAGCCCTGCTGTAGCCGGAGCTGCAAAAACGCTCCCATATACTGTTGCCTTAACCAGAAGCTACGACAGAATATGAGACGCAACTGCTACTAAAAATATAATATAATAAATAATATATGTAATAATAGTTGTGTCCTGTAGTGGAGAAAGTGAGTACGGGCAGGTAAAAGACGTGTATAAACACTATAGCTTCTGTCAGTTCGTACACGTATATATATAAAATCGGTAGAAATAAAAATATTTTTTAAAAATAACCAGGGTTAGATCGTGCCTAATATCATTCGTTAGTGTCTTTTTTATATTCAGCTCTATTTTTTTTCTAAGTGGCTGTAAGGAGACTATTGTATTTTGGAAGCTTTATAAGGTAATTAAGGATAACATCTAATTATAAGTAGGCTTCCGGCCTATAATAAATAGGGAGCTTCTCCTTTTATCTCGGTATTAAGATTACCATTTCAGGTAATACAATCAACTTTGTATCTCGGCTTATTATTTTCTCCTGGGATTTCCATTAAACGCCTCGGGCGGACGGACCTCCGCCGGGGGTTTACACTTTTCCCCGTTTAAAGACCTGCAATAAATCTTATCATGGCATTAATTACACGCCACGGCCAACTTCTCACCGACTTTTTTTCTTCGCCTAGCAACGGGAGAAACTGTACTCGTTCGAGTTTCCGTTTCGGAGTTTCGCTCCTCTTTTACGCGCGCGCGCGCCTAGAGATTAGATTTTATTGCTGGATGTAATAAAGCCGGAAAGCCGCGGAAAATTGGCAAAAAAGCACAAACATGCTTCTCTGCATGCGCCCAAGGCCCAGCGAGGTTATTGCATTCTCAGTTATCTGCAGTCTAATGTTTCTCCGCATAAATCTACCCTTCTTTTATGAGAAACTGTGGTGTTGCTCTAAGTTTAGTTTTTATTTCATATACAGTGGTAATATGTGTATATATGAGCGCAATATCCGCTAGTAAGAAAGTGCAACTGAAACTGCTTGAAATTTCTGTTTTTCATTGTGTTGCGGTCAATGAGCCAAAATAAAAACTAAATTAATTTGCAATAATTATGGAACAAATTTCTCATAATTTCAAATAAATATACTCTATAGGCGTTCTAGCCTCTATATCTTCATGTCCCATCATAAGGTACAAGGAAGAAAGATGGGATTTAATTTTTTTTTAAATAAGAGAAAAATAATTCATTAGCGAAAATATTTTAGGATAAAAATATTATAATGCGGGAAAGAAAAAGAATTGGGGCATAAACCTCCCAGATATGTCTTTACACGTACCTACTATTTCGACTTGTAATAATCGCCTGAAGGCTCAGCTGAGATCGATGGAAGGCCATTAGCCTAATTGGTCCTTCAGCTGGGATTAGTCTTACAAGCTTGTCCCACCACCATTTACCCTCTCAGAGAGTAGAGCCTTCCTTTTCTATATATTCTGCTGAATTAGGTAAAGAAACATCAGTTGCATCACTCAAATCACTTTCCATGTCAGGTGTCTAAAGATCATTATCGACACTTTTTTTAAGGACCACAGGAAGCCAAAAGTATGATTTCGACCTAAACTTAACACAGTTCACCGAATGACACTGGAGTCTGCAGCTTGAAAACTAATATACAGAATTAAAATTTACTTAATCTATTCCCTTGGATTACTGAGTCATATCCTACACTCATTGTATTTAAGAATCTTGCCCGCAGTATTGAAAGCTGCGGCATTAAAAGAGAACTAGGTATTCGGAATCAAACTACCTAAATCAAATTTCGTGGTATATTGAAATCTACTCTTTTAATCAGTTGAAATTTGTGCGATTGAGGATAAATTTAGAACTAGTTAATAAATGAACTTATGAAATACCTCACTGTATTACGGAATGAGGATGGTGAAAAGCTGAAACTGGTTTCGCTTACAAAATGACCCAATGGATATAGTAGGTCGAAAGTGATATATTGTAATAAATATTCAACCGTGAGTTTAAGTAAGATAAACTCATCGTGAATTATGATATACCCTTGGTACCTTGAAATATACCCAAGGGATGAAGAAATAGATAGTGCGGGTCGCGGGGGTATAACCCTAAAGACTGGGCTTAACGCGGTGTCCTAGGACAATACACTTAAGCTTAGCGCCCACTACAGGGGGGGCTTTCAACTTTTACCAAGTTCTACTCCTTCTTCTTCTTCTTTTTCTTGTACTTGTCCCGAAGAAGGATAAACACAGAGAAGTGAGAACAAAGTCCTAATCTTAAGCGGCTTGCCGCCGGACCTAAGCGCCTCGACTCGCGTTTGAATAACCGCCTATTGCGGGTTTAGCATACCCTGTAATTAGAAGGTTTTTTCGAACATGCCCAGGTGTGGCTCTACTCATCCTTACCCTCAGGGGGTTTTTAAAATTTATTCTCATTTTAGTACACCTTTTAATTGGAGGAGGTAACCTCATTATTGACTTGTTATTAAATATCGTTATTTATTTGCTTAACCATCAGAAATTGTTCAAAGAATACGTCTTTCTAGTTGCACATTATTAATTATTGTCGTAAAAAGAGTTTTGTTTTTTAGAGATGGTAATATTTGGATGAAGTGAATGTACTCCCGTAATTATATTTTATATGTTCTGTGGCTTTATACTAACCAGGCTCATTGATCACATAGGGTGTCCTCATGATGAATATAAATCAGTTGCTAGGACGACGGTTTTTCCCTTTTGTAACGCAATAAATAAACCTCCCAATATTAACATAACTCTGAACACGCCATTTTCAAATATTAGTAATACTTCCAATCGAACTTAACGACCTTGTCAGCAGGGCGACCGCGGCGGTTGTGTTGACTTATCGAGAGATATTTCGGACAGATATGAAAATTGACGGGAAATTGAATGTTGACTCGCCTGTCGTCCTAATTTTGAATAAAGACCTCGTTTTTTTCAGACTTTTTGGCTAAACACGGTTGAACGAAAACTAACACGCTGAATAAATGTAGATTTCCAATACAGAATTCCAATTCAGACATAATTCTAAATCTGGTTGACGTGAATTATTTCAATCCATTCTTCAAAGAAGCGCTAATAATACCTATTTTTCCAAAATCTATAGTAGGATTCAGGTTCTAAAATAGTAAGGCACTTACACTCATTAAATTGCAATTAGTACACTCGAGTTCCTCTCCTTTAATCATTTGAAATATGCAATTGTTAGGGTTTAGAGGAACTGATCAAATGGTCTAGAGAGATGATTGCGTAAATCTTACTCATAATCCGACTCCTGCGAACTTTAAAATTCACAACACGACTTCTCTCGCGACCGGAATTTGTGCGACGACGCACAAGTAATACTTCGCCCGGACTCTAAGTCCCCAGGTGAACTTACCTGGTGGCGGGGAGAGACTTGACAAGGGCTCTGGCGCTATGTAAGCCCAAGGATGTTGCCCGAGGCCGCTCCGCTAAGCACGTCGGCCCATACCGCCCAATTTCCATATTCGAGAAAGCGCTCCTGATGAAGCCTGAAGGACGGGCGGCTTACATATTCGCCACGGAGCTTCTCGGTAGACGGTTAAAACAGTCGACAACAAACTTAAATTCCAGCATGAAAACAGGCAACGGAGCCTGAGACGTTACCGATCACCGGAAGTACAACAATATTCAGACGATACCTTGAAAATTATGACAGAACGTTTGGAAAATCTATATGGGTGAAACTGTTATAATTTACTGGAACAGAAATAAATACATACCGTGAATAATTTCAAATAATTCTAAGTATAAAAGGGCAAACAGTTTTGCTGTAATAATCACCAATTTCTCAATTAAGGTTTGTTCTCTTGTTCCTCGTGAATGAGATCAAACAAGTACCATTTGCATTGAAACTTTACACCATCCAGCCTTCTGAAAATACGACCAGTGGGCCCATAAAAAAATAACTTTACTTTTATAAGGAAAACAAAGGATTAAAAAATAACGGAACAAACATAGCGAACAGATGCTGTTTTTTACTGAGCGACGCATAAAAACTGAAGGGTAATGCCCTTGCCTCCTACTCGCAGTAGTAACAGGTTGTAGAAAGTGAGTCCGTGGAGTAAACATGTCGGCCTGAAAGTAGCGAAGTGACCTACGGTTGGATAATGCAGCGAGTAGTCCTAGAACTCCTAGGAGTAAATAAAGTTGGGCTAATCCGGTCGGAGCTAGACAACTTATGTTACTCTTCCCGGTAAACAACTTGTCCCCGAAGCTCTCTGACCCCGGCTTATTTATGCCGAATCTATGCGCCAGGCCCAAACGAGGTGTAAGTACCTCTTCTCTGCATTTTTCACAATTCTGAAACCTATCCAAACGTAGCGTTGTCAGAGTGGGCATATGATACGATTCATAAAACGAGAGAGTATAGATTTTTAATAGTAATAAAAATATGTGTCTGCGCGCGTCCATGAGCCGTATCTGTGTGCGTATGAGTGCTGTGCCTTGACAGCAAGGCATAATTAAATTCATGCCATATTCAATTACAACATTAACCAGTCAATATTAAAATAAACATGGAGCGCGGTTCATTTAACTCTTTACAGTTTAACCGAACGTCAAAAACTCCAAAGTTGAAACCGAAAAATATAAAGCGGCCGGAAGGGTATTAAACGGTGAAATTGAATACGAACGTCGGTTCATTATGCGAATATTAAATCAACGAATTGCTGTTATCTGTGGTCTCTGCTCTTGCCCATTTCCCAATTTGGCCTTTCAATTTGATTTTTCCTCTTCTCATCACTTGGCAGTGAGCGATATGGGGGTTTAATTATTAATGAATGAGGTCCCGCGCTTGTAATTCGTTTTTTTGTTGGATTAGGCCATTGGGATTGGTCCAGTTATGAGAGTTGAAAGGCCTCGGTCACACGACATACGCGGATGGTGTTTCGTGATTTCAATTGGAAATCGGACTAATTTATTATCAGTCATAACAACTTCCTGTGAGACCGCGTAATACAGTGGGGAGAACCGAGAATCAGTTATACTGGAAAAGTTTTACACAGTGAATGTCCCTCACCTGCACCAGGCGTTTGTAAACGAGAACTCCAATTATCTGGGTATAGTATTTCAGTATGGTTTTTCAAAGTGATACCCTCCAGAAGATAAGAACGAAATACTATAGGTTTTTTCTTCTCTTGCTTCAATTACAGGTTTTATTAGAGGACTTCGCATAAAGTGATTCCTCCCTCATTTTACATTTCATTTTTGTTTTTACCACTCGTTTTTCTGCCGCTGTTCCATTCGTTCCATCAGTTCCTTTTCAATGAAATATCCAGCCCAGCCACGCTTTTTTAGATTTTTATCGGCGGTAGAGTAGAGAAAAAGGAGAACACTAAAAGAAAAGAGACCCCGGATTGTTTTTTTTGTAAATCAATCTGTTTTTTGTCCTTTTTTAATTAAAATAAAATTCCCAGGGGAGAATAGAGGCGGAGACAAAGAGAGGAATTTCATCGGTAGAGTTATTGAGTAGTCATTCAGTGCAATATCGTTACGAATAAAATTATTAAAACCTTATTTTTATAAAGTTAGACATATCAAAATTAATTCTCCATCTTTATTTGAGAATTTTTAATATGTTTTCAGCAATCGTTACAAAATCGTAGTTCTTTATCTTAACTGTAGTGATGACTTAATTTAAAGCAAACAAGGCATGAGTCCCCCATAGTGACAAATTGACGTATGTGGCACGTCAATAAAACAATTAATCGCTTTATTTTTAATTTTCATAAGAAGTGGTTGAAACAAAACAAATTTCGTTATTTGGCACTATTAATAATGGTCGCATTGTAGTTATGGTTGAATATAATTAAGCTTATAATTTAATAATTAATCACTCGGCGGTTCGGAGAACAACTTGATTGCACTATATATTTTGGGCAGCGAGGTTTATGATAAAACAGGAGTTCTGGACAAAACTATTATTGACAAAGAGAGCTACTGAATCTGGTGAGCAGCCGAAACCGGTCTAACAAAAGGCTAAAAAAGCGAGAGGAGAGAGAAAATCGGCAAAATTACGTAAATGTATAGGATTCATTCCAACTCTGTCGGGCACTGAAGATAGAACTAGAAACAGTTCTGAAACGTCTGCAATCAACCGGAATTTCATAAGTTCACTGAGACGGACAGATGAAAGTTCAAAAACTCGGACAGCCCGCGTACAGTTCACCTGCTGGTATTCACGTTATATTACTGGGGATGGCGAGAAGCCAAAACCAGTTTCATTTACGACCAGATAGACTACCGAGTCATCATCTTCTTATAGAAACCTTAAACTGAGGTCTGGCATTTTTTACTAATGGATTGTCTCCGCCGACTAATAATTCTGTTGTCCCTTTCTTCTTGCCTCTCCCCCATTCGGGGCCGGGCACAAAAAATTCGCGAAACTCAAAAGTTAACTTTGTCCGAGTAGGATTAAGTAAGCGGGCGGGGAAGTAGGAAAGACCAACTTGTAACTGTATTACTATTACAATAAGATACAAGAGCGTTGGGGCCGGAGGGGGCATTAGGCCCGATGATGGATGGCGGCCGACGCCAAGTAGTGCGCGGGGGGGGAAGGGCTCGAATTTTGATTGGCTCATCAATCTTAGCCCTTAACCGCTCCTACTCGACTTATCTCGAGAACTGCCGAGAACAAGGAACAAGGGAAAGGAGCAGAAAAAACAGCGCTTTGTCCTTATAGACCACACAAACACGTTCTCTGAATTCAGAATTCAGAAGCGACAATACATTTGACGACCGGCTACCGACGATGGCGAAAAATCAAAACCTGTTACACTCGGGCGAGCCGTGATTATTTTCTAATAAAAACTAAGGTCTCGTTTTCCTCTCACCGAATTCGAAATCCGGAATTTCGGGAGGCTGGAGGCTATCCATCAGTATAGCTGGTACTTTGTATTCAGAAGGCTGAATTATTTATCGGTTTTGTCGAGATAGAGATGGGGTCGTTTGAACCGTTGCATCTTTACTTCCTGTTGTAATGCTGCTTTATATTCCGGACGGAGCGAGCTTTCATAATACTATTTGCTCTGGGGATCTCTTTGATTGTTCCTCGAATGATGCCAGACATCATTTATAAAAAAAATTGTACATAAATATTTAATACGAGGTTTTACTTGGGCTAATGGCGGGGTGGGAGCTAATCTATCTGGATTTGAGCTGATGCACTTTATTCTCGACATTATTCATCGGGCAGTATTGAGAGCACGACTTTCACTAAAAAAAAAACAATATCCAATGTGGAGAGAGGAGAAATTAGACGATTGTAAAACGATTTTTTAAAACGCGTTACTACTTATGTTGTTCAGTGTTATATTCGGTGTAAATGTTGCGTACGACGAGTGGAGTTCGTGTGAGCTCTGGCCCTACTTCCGGTGTCATTAAAAACCACCAAAACTTAACAAAGTTAACTTATTTGTTCCGAGAATTTCACAATTGGCAACAGATTCGAGCGTCAGAAAAAATGACTAGGGCGGTATATAGGCGGTTCAGTTTTGCTGCCGAATATCTCACCGGCGGTGAGGAGTTCTCGGCGGAAACAGATGTAAGTGACGTTGTGTGGGATGGGTCTGATCTTTACACTTCACTTGGCCTGCTCTACCTTCCGCCGGCTCCACCCTCTTTCCAACTCCTTTGTATTATTCCTCGCCGACGCGGGTTACAAAGGTGCCGATCAAATTATCTCTGTGTTGCCAGCCGTACCGACCGAACAATATATGCGCAACTGATTTTCATTTTAGTGTCAGATTTCCACCCGTTCTGTCCTTTCTATTTCTATTTATTCCAACAATAATATTATAATCGTCACTCATTCTGCCGGTAATATAGTAAAGTGTTCATTTTTAAGATAGCTTTCTTCATGGTTTAATTATTTAATACTTTCCGCCCTACACAAGTTTTATTAGCGAAAGAATACAAAATATGTATTATAATAATGGACACAGTGAGATACTAGCCCGATAAACAATGTTGAACTAAATAAATGAAAAGCGGACAGTATTTTACACAAATACTCTTCCTGTGTTCACTCACTCATGAAAAAAATTAAAAACTGACATTCCGAATTCTTACAACGACAAGAGAACTCATACCATATATATTGTATATATATATATATATATATATATATATATATATATATATATATATATATATATATATATATATATATATATTAGGTAACAGACAAAAGTGGTGAGCAGCAGAAACCGATCTAGCTAAAGATCAAACCAGCGAGGGAAGAGAGAAAACTAAAAATCTGCGTTATTCCACACCGTACCAGGTATTACAAACTATTTTCCTGCAATTATAAATTTCAAATGATTACAGAGGAATTCCTGTATACGCGGATAATCATAGGATAATTCGGTCTGGATTCCGATATAATGGTAGGAATTGGTGCTAGCAATTAACCTGCACTTGGTTCGATAACGTCTCGTTGATATATCACAATAAAAATAGGTTATTTTTAAATCTCGTGGAATCGAGAAAAAAGACAATTTATTACGACTTGCCTACGGTTGTATATATATTGTTGTGGGACAACAGCTACCGAGCAATTCTTTCGGAATGTAATACGGTTTACCTTTAATATTGTTCGTTTGAGACGGGCCCTAACCGGTGGTGGCGGTCCATTTTGGGACAATATGCGCTCGCCGAAGGGTAATCGAATCTGAATATTCCAGGCTAGGTTCTACTAGGCCCACTGACAATGTTTATTGCTATTATCGCTCCAGTCGTCGACAATGCGCGATCCGTCCCAGTCGAGCAGTGTGTTGCGAAATGCAGTATTCAGTACCGCATCAGTAAATTACCCGGTTGTTGACCGCTCCACGCTTTGATCTGTTGTCGAGTGGTCGTGACTGTTCAACTCCCTTCGGTAGAACACGTAGACCGTCTATTTATTTCCTTTCTAGTTCGATTTTCGTGCAGGTTAATTAAAACTTCACCTCCATTTTAGACATTTTGATATATTCCATAAGGAGCAGAGATGCGGTATGATCTTTTTCCACATATAACAGCTAGACTGTAAAACTTCCTGGGACATCACTAGCGTTCCCTCGCTGAGTACATTAGGCGCTGTCTCTAAAATGTCACCTCATATATTTCAGTTACATCGCGGTGATTTAGAGCGTTCGTGTGCACATAAAATATCAAGACTACACTGCAGTCCTAATAACGGGAGTATATTTAATGCTAACGCGTGAACCTGGTCATGTGTAGTTATTAATCCTAGCACTGCAGTACTTTTAATCAGAATAATACATTCGTAATGTATAATACGTTTGTAGTCCTCTAAGTGTAATAAAAACTACTCCAGAGTTTCCGAACTAAAGTAATGCGCATTTATTGATATATATCTATAAAATTATCTATAATAAAAGTAATATCAGATACTAAATTAAGATTTTCCGAAGGTACCATTCTATTTTAAAACCAAACAAACCAAGAGATATGTAGCAATTGAAAATTTAAATATTCTTATTACATATATATCTTAGCGATAATACGGAAAAGTTTGTCTTATACAAATTAATTTTTTTATAATTTGTTTCATTTCCCCCCTTTTTGTTTTTATAACAAATTGCTGCTTGCATTGTTCATTTGCATGGCGACAAATACAGAACACAAAATTCAAGTTACCATACAATTCTAATTTATTTGCATTCCTTTCATATCTGTACGCCCGCTTATATTAATTTATATGTTTACGCGATGATTTATAATCCGCTTTTTGATTGATAATCGCATTATTGAAAACCCCGACCGGACGATCGACTGGAAAATTAGAAATATTAAAGTTGAGTTTCCCCGGCAACCCTTTCCCGACCGATCTTTCTTTGTTGGAGAGGCCGGCCGAGCGTGAAACTGCGCCCTCCCCAGTTTCACTGACTTCATAAAGTTTAATAAATTCTCCTCCCCAACAGGAAGGAAACTTGTTTCCTCGGCGCTGCCGACAATGAACCATTTCCGGAATACGATTGCTTTCTTTCAGACGCGCCTATTCATTTCGCCCGCTATTAGGTCACGAAGGCGTTTGTGATATTCGTTGTTTCTGTTGTATATTGCGCTATTGGTACATCTATTATGCACACCCTTTACCATCGAGATAAAGGTCAAAGGTTACAGTTTTAAAAATACCGAGGCGTAGCATAACTTATTTTCAACTACAACTATGTACAATGCAGGAGTTCCAAACCTCAGGGGCACCTCAGGTACCGGGGATACAGTGAATAATAGGTAAATAGGAATAGAATGATATTAATATATGCCAAAAATAGTTGTTATGAAAATAACAATCCAGGCTATTCCGTATTACCGCCTGTCAGCCACACAATTTTATTATATTTTTGTGATGTTTTATTAAAATGAATTGATTACAATGAATGGGGGGATATTGGAGAATTTATTAATAGCCGAGGGTGTCCGGAACCATGATGGTTCCCTTCCATTGAGAGAGCCGACTGAGTGAGACCGTCCCAGGATTGATGACTGGGTTTTGGGCCTACCCAATCGACTAGTTCACGATTGAATCACGCGATCGTAAATCCCGATATATCTCGGGGCAGCTTATCGAGCTAAGATATTGGCTCCGGTCCGACATTTCAATAGACGCACCAGGCCCGAACAGAGAATGAATTTGGACTGTTTCCTCGGCCTAGTTACAGAAACAGTGATAAATTGATGGTTGTATAAGAAACAATGCTATTTTTCTCTAAGAATTTATGAATCTACACAATGCGTCATATTCAGTTCTTGAAATTTTGCTTTCACCATGAAAAAAGATTAATCTTGTTGAGAATTTCGGAATGTGATCCCAGAAATGCTTAGAGTGCGAGCCATACGCCATTATACTGTTCCTCTCGTTCTCGTTCGTGCACATCTCGGTCTCGTGTTGTTAAAAGAAATTTCTTAATTTATTAAATTGGTAGTCATCTACCAGCGATTAAAATTTTATATCAATTATTTAACCTTAGATCTCAAATCCTAAATCGTCTACAGAATTCACTTCCTTGTTTCAATCGAAAATAAATACTTTCCCATAAGGTGCCACCGCGATTGCCCTGGTAGAATGAGATTGGTAAGAGCGGAGTAATTGTTTGATATGTGAAAATTCATCGGTGGTCGAACTGGACGTTGTCCAGATAGTAAGGAATATTTTAGATTATATAATATAAAAAGATATTGCAATATACGATATATGTAATTTCAAAAATATAAAAAATGTGCCTGTGTGTGAATGCACTTAACATTCGAGTAGCGTATCGTGTATGAGGTATTTCACACTAGAAGAAAACCATCCAAAATACAGTTTGAAGCCTAGAATTACAGAATGGATTAATTTCCAAGCCTCCGCGGCTCGCCGGTTATACGGTCACACCTTTGGTGGGGTGTTAGGGCGCTTAATTTCACTAAGCTTGCATTACACAATTGCAGTGCGGGTTCAGTATCACGACCGCCGTAATGAAATTCCAGCACGGCGGCCACTCACCGTGTAATACGGTACCCCCGGCGGTATCGAGTTGACGGTCAGATATTGGTTTAATCACTATTTAACCGGCTGTTATGGTACACCCTCATACGGATATTGTATTTATTTGACCTCACTAAGCTCTGGCAATTCCTTTACATTCATTACACCACTCTTCAAACTGCATGGAGTACGTTGTATATATATATTGCATTTAAATAGTGCTAAAAAATTAATTATTCAGTTTTTATGGTTTCTGAAATTAATATTTTTTTACGATCCATGAACCACAATCTGTACATACTACAATTTCGAACTAAATTCTAATAAAACTGGAGGAAAATTGCTAATTAGAAAAGGACCAAAGAGCCCACAGGAGAGAAAATCGAACGAGTGTTTTAAAAAACCGACCACTCTCAGTTTAGAAAATACTAAACCTATTATTACTCTTAGTAATATTTATGTCTTTATTAGTGGCATTATCTTTAGTCCATTATGGAGCTGTGAGCCCACTTCGCCTCGGAAAATAGGGAAACACAATTCAAAATGTTCTCAGTTGATTAAACCAACGACTGTTTTACGGTGGCGTGATAATATCTAGATATCAATCTTTCCGTATGATCGTCGCCTACTGCCTTAAACACGCACGTATATGTACACGTATATGTTTGTGCATATATACATATATACTACATATATATTTACTCAGTACTAAAACAATCCCGAAATGTCTTTTGCATCGATCGGATTTTACCCGTCGTCGACACTAGCGTGTTGCCCACTCAGGGGTGCAATCATAAATCATTAACGCCCTGGGGAGGGGTGCCGGCCAATGAACTATCCTATTAGGGAGGTCTGTTACCCCTATAATGAAAAGTTGTTTTTTCCTCTTCGATTCATCGAAATCATCAGTTAAGATATATATATATATATATATATATATATATATATATATATATATATATATATATATACTAAAAAGAAACTAAATGAAAGACCGTTTTACGGCAGATAAAGCACATCAGCAGATAAATGATGTTAAAATATAAAAGAAATATATTACCTGTATTTCAGTAATTTTAAATTATGAGCACCTAACTAATTTTAAAATCATTAGTTTTGATCATGAGGGTACGCTAAATTGATTAAATGAAGGTTTATCATTATAAAACACTTCGGAAGGAGCAAAAACGTGTGCTACTCTGCCTCCACTCCTATTCTGTCCTAAGCGAGACCGACTAGAATTTCGTAAACAGAATTGAACGAAGCGCTGAACAAAAAAATGATAACCAGTTAAACTCTCTAGATAACTACCTAAAAAAATCAGAACGACGTATAATATAGAACATACGATATCCCAGCATCCAGAGACCAGTTCCAGTCAGTATAACAGTCCAGACAGTACACAAAGTTATGGTTCTGGTTTTTGAAGGCAAACTTAATGGTTTAAATACAGGGTATTTAGTGTGATAGGAACTATAAAGAAGCAAAATATAGTTAGAGTCCTGAGCAGAAATCTAGAGAACCTTTTGTCATTAGTACTTAATTACGAGCAGGGGCGATAATTGCAGAGAGGGAAGGGCGTTGAATAATTGTCAGGGCTGCATTTTCGAGGCTTCCCCCAGCGCCAGTCGCTCTGACAACTCGAGACTAGACAAACGGCCGCGCCATCGAGATAAGAGCACGAGCGTCCGGCTTGCCGGCAACGATGGCTCGTTAGACTCGTTTCGCCCCGGCAGAAACAAATGGACTCGCCCCCTTTAAAGCGAATGGTGGAAAACTTTACAATAACGGTAAATGGACTTTCCAAATGTGGAACGAGAGAGAGAGAGAGACGCTCAGTTTCGTTATTTCCCGGCCTTACTGTAGAATGTAAATAATTACAGGAAATGTTGCAGATAAGAATGAAATGGACGGAAGAAAACAAAGCGGGATTAATGACCGAGCGTTCTGACCCACTACAGCCATGTACTCTTACTTACATTTCCTTGGTGAATGATAAACTGGGTTAATTGTCTATCAACGGGCATATAATGTAAGTAAATAAATAACTAAGGCATTAATAAAACTCAAAATGGTGTAAATTAGGTCTTCTCTACAAATGAATGTATCCGTTATGTAATTTACAGAATTTTTTGGAGGTCCTAAATCTAATTGGTTTAGGCATGCGTCAAAAGTATAAAGATTAAGCATCCTGTTAACACTGTGGTGGTTTTAGTTGTTTGATTTCCTTAGGCTTCTGATACGTTATACCAATCATTTCTGTGTAGTATGTACAATTTTACTACAACGTGTTACGTTAGATGGCAACATATGTTTGACATAATAACATTTTCGTTCGTCATAGGTTTATGAATACTGAAATTTCAGACCAAACAAACTCATCGAATCCTATTATATTTTTATTGAGTCTGCAAGCGACGTCGGACTAATATAAAAATTTTTACGGGCACCAAAACAGAATCCCGATTCAAAGAGTGATCTCGAGGGACTTTATTAACGACTAAGGAGGGACAATACGCTTTCCCCCGCCCCCGTCCCCTTCAGGCCAATAAAATTCCCTTCGTAAGGGTTGCGAATCCTGAGAACGGAGAACCAGCGCCCTTTCGGGGATGTTTCATTTTATGACGCGTAAAAATATACTGGCGGCCACACCGGGAATCGTCTCGGTCCGCCGACCTGATAACCCACGTGTGGATAGTACGATTGAAAAATATAACCTGCAGAGAGCAATAGCTTAGTAAAAACTAAAAACAATATATAGAATATGTAGTCTATTCCGCAACCTTAAGTGTGGCTCCTCTTTGTTCTATAGTAAAGGGGGGTGGAATGAATTCCAAACTTGACCCATTAAACCAATAAAATGTGGTAATTTCAAATTTGCTTAATAAAAAATCTTTCGCAGGATCTCGAATACAGGTCATCTTATAATATCCGAAATCAACGAAGGCCTGCATGTCCTGTGCACATTACGCGCTATGAATCTATAATAGATCTGGAAACAGTATTTTGCGTCTTTGATTATAATGACATTTTCAGATTGACAATAAAGTTCACGAAGATAAAACGATTTGTTTCTTATACCCATAAAAGGTGTTATGAACCTAAAACACTGTAATCTAAACGTATGAAATAAGTACTGGGGAAGAGGAAATGGAAAACAAACCCCCACCCAGCACGAAATGCGAATACAACGTTGGAATGACTAATGAACAACAGATTTCTAACATCCGAAACATTTAAAGAAGGAAAGTGTCTTAACGCCATCTCTTTGAATATTTAGAATGGGGCGGAACGCTGAATAAACATGAGGCTCTGGGGGCCTAGCGGGGCACGCTAGCATCGATTTGCAAACAACCTAATAGATCCACAGAGAAGAATTAACTCATTATTCTATTGTTGACTTTGATTTTTTTGGAGTACAGTTACTGTAAGCACCTTCTCGGACCCCAGTCACCGGCGATTCTTGAATTCCCCCTTTAATTACTCTTTCCTCGAAAGGGGGGAGACCTACTCCGCCATTATATATGGGCATCTCGCCACTTATATTTCGCTGCGTTATAACTATAATTTTATATGCCAAGTAGTTCTGTATATGAATAAGAAATCTCGAGTATGGACCGCAGGGGGCCCAAATCAAAAATCATTTGCTAGAAATTATTTTCCTTTAGTAAGGTGTTTTGAGAAACGAACAGTGAGACTTCTACAGGGAAGTGTTACCGGTTACAGTAACTTCTAAGCACACACCTGCTCTCTACTTTAAGTTTGTTTTTTGCACTTCATACTACCCGTTTTCCTTGTACCCTATCGAAAAGAAGGCCGTAATATCAGTTTCCGTACGGAAAAACATTTTCCATGGTGAGTAAGTTTGGAGTAAAATCCCTTCCTAAAAATTCTTTCGAAGATCAAGCGTTTTATTACTGTTGATAGGCCAAAAGTTATTATTCCAGTTCTACAGTGCCTTCCAATATTACACTTTTCGACATATCTTTCGCCATAATATTTCTCCTGTAATTCGCGAGCCTGTAAAGTCCCGAAACAACTGACTTAGCGAGGGCAGGATGTCCTCGTGACCGCAACGGTCCCTCGCTGTGTCAACAGACATCGCTAACAAATATTGCCAGACGCGGGAACTCACGCAACGTGCGCACACGCGTCCGTATAAACACGCACCCACTGACTGAGTCCCCGCGTCCAATTTTAATACAATATCGCCATGTTTCATATCGCACTGTGTACATTCCAAATATGCCGGCCGGAAGTTATTCCGGATATTATACGAAATTCGTACAAGAAAAAATAACCAATAAAAATCTTCAATTTTTCCAAAGAGCATTATTAAGACCAGGACTTATAATTGATTTTACCCGGTTATAAAAAAAGTAACTAAAACTAGGAGCCAAATCTACCAGGAAGAAAACTCCCTGTGGCTTACCGGTATAATCCTGTATTCGGCTTCCTCTCTGGATAAGGACTACAAACAATTACAACTTAATCCCACAACTCCATTATCTTTTATGTCTAGATTGCTGTTTCTACCAGAGTAATACCTATTGGTCGCATCATGGTACTAATTTACACTAATTGTTTCTCATTCAACTTCTTTTAAATTTTCCCCTTAGCCCCACGTAATATAAATCCCTTCCTCCATCCTTTTTTTTATAAATTCCAAACAAGCCCTGATGATTCCAAGCACGTATCCCAAAAATAATTAAACGCTTAAACATGCCTAAATATTTAAATCTTCTTTTTTTTTAACTAAGTTGCAACTTTTTTGTAGTACCCTTACTGCTAACTGTTTTTGAGTGATACAAGTGTATCTCAGGACAAACAGGATAATGAAATTGGTACAAAATTCTTTATGTATTCGAGTAATCTTGTGGTTCCACCTCCAAAAAATGAAGCCTGGAAAGTACTGCATCGCTGTCTGGGATGAACTACGGTATGAAGTCGCGTCTTATTTGTGTGGATCCAGCCGGTTATAAACAACAGAACGGAACAGCCCATATATATGATAAACACTGCCGTGTTCCACTCTCTGTCGCTCGCGTTGTTAGTCCGCCCACCTCCGCCGTCCCCATCCAACCCCTCCTAATACTTCCTTCCGGCTCCGCGACCTCCTTTTTCAAAATTTCCCTTTGTTTGACGTCCGCGTCCGATTTCGTACGCTGGGGGCTTATGCACAGACATCAGTTCTCTCTTCTATCTCTCACACTCCCTCGCGTTCTCTTGCTCCTGTCCGGACCGGCGGCATCGATACTTCCGTAATACAGCCCGGTCAAAGTCGAATATGAAGGGGAGGGCGCCACAACAGCAGAATATGTCTAACTAAATTCACAATGCCATCGAATAGATTCCTTTTCCTCTCTTAAATTCTTTTTACGGAATTTTCTTACAACATTAAAAGTAATATTAAGTATAGATTAGACTGATGTACTTGACCAATACTCTACTACTCTATTATATAAATATTAACAAGATAAATATTACAGAAACTGAATAATATAAGACTTTGTTACTCTTAATGGTCGGTTACTTCTTCCACTCGGTATTTTTCTGACTTTTTTCCTTTTACTTTTTTTTCGTTACTTTTACAAGATTTATTTCATTTTCCGATACTTTGGAGCGGTTTTAATAAATGAGGGCAAAATGATATTTCAGAGTTCACAAATGCCGCCCGACAGAATGGAGCGTAAGGGACAGAGAATTCGATTGAGACAGGCAATTTTCAAAAGGCGTACAATCCACGGCGCGAACACTCTCGGAAAACGCGTAAAAGGGCGAATACTTTGGGCTTAACGTAACCACTTCCAAATAGTGTAAATTGATATTTGAAATAAACCGTTTGTTTGTCGGTGGTGGGGGCGGCTGAGTGGAGGGCGTATATCGTAGTGTGTAGGGTGACATGTGGGACACCTGTTGTGAGGGTGGAGCAGGGCGTGTCGGCCCCGCAGAGAGACACGCACCCCCTTAGTAATTATTCTATATCCGTCGGACCCACCCTTCCACCCTACAAACCCCCGTTTCCAGCCGTCCTCCATTATATTCCCGTTTCAGTTTGATCCGAACAATGCGTTTTTGTTGTCCAAATCTCAATTATTGCCCGAATGCAAATTGCAGTCACCGGTCTCTGGTATATAATAGACAAACACGGACATATCAATAAAATAAAATAAAATTTTAATATAATAATTTATTTCTAAATGAGTTGAACTGCGTATAGATAATTATTATATGTCAGTGCAGTGTATAAGAACTGTTCTCAACAATTGAATGAATCGAACATATTTTGGGCAAAATCACCGCGGTATCATTTTTTTGGACATTATATTATACGGTATAATGTTATGATATTATACGTCCTCCTTAGTGTAATACAGCAGGGAAACATCTTGAAGGGGATGGATCATAAAAACAGTTTGTAGAGAACCCATTACTTTTCCACGAAATCACCTCGCGGGAGCTCCCAGTTTAATGGAAAATATCCTTTATCTCTCCGCGGCCTCTGTCATTATTCAGAATGACGGCTCAAGGGGAGGGTTTATAATGTCGTTTGAAGTTTTTAATTTGTCGTCTTCATTATTTTTTTTTAAAAGACCTAATAAACTTTTGATTCCTTCCCATGACTATATCATATGACGCCGTACAATCAATTTTAAAATGGCCTGTTTTCAGTTTAGGGTATAGCTCTTCATCGATTTTCGTCTCCAGTCGCCCATTTTGTCCTCTTCTCATTCTGAAATTCTGATCGATCACGGAAGTCCAAACAGTACCTTTCTGAGCATACTAAATGTAACATAATTGGTGCCAAGATGTCAGTAAGTCTATCATACACTCCAAAGACAGTTGCAGTGTGGCATGCGTTTTAACGAAAATAAAGGAATGATGGGAGGAAAATATTCGGAGCTGAAATTGCTGTATGCTGAGCTCGATATCGTGGCATTTGTCAAAATGGGACGCCTCAGGTGGTTGAGCCATATTGAGAGAACAAAGCCGCAAAGGGGATGAGGGCGTATAACAGCTCACACCCAGTTGTGCCCCGGATAAATATAAATAACGAATTTGGGGGATGATGCACCAGAACCCTGGAGGGCGCAGAATTCGAGATGTGGACGGTGATCTTCGAAGCCTCCCTAACAATACGACGGCGAGGAGAAACCATCGGAAAGAATAAGCCCACGATAAGTTATTTATATAAGTTAAATTTAAAGAACCAGTCGCCAGATAGTTTGAGGGCAAAACTTTCACTGATGCCAACCAGACGAGAGAATGAACTGAAAAGACTCCGTGGAGCAGTGGTGGGAAACCCACGCTAACCCCAATCAAATACCTTTCAATAAGCTTAGATTGGTATGTCACTCAGAGGCTTAAGCGACTCACCAACCTATTGGCCGAAAGCTACTGAAGATGGCTGGCGGTGTGCAACGCCAGTAAAAAATTATTTTAAATATCGTTATTTTTTATAATTAGTTAATTTTCCTCTAATCCGGAATAGGGTACTCGCGGTGGAACCGAAATAAAAACCAGTCTGTTTCCGTAGGATGACAAACCAGATTCGACAAAGCCATCGAATACAGATTGGAGTCAGAATTAAAATCCGTTTGATTCCCCATTGTGAATCGACCAACCCCCCGGTCTGATTGGAGGGCCCACTCTGCGCTCGGCCTGTACAATGGGCCCAATGCAACGTGCGGTCTGAAATCGATGACGGATTGAGCTCCGCACCCTGAAACTCCCACCCCCGCCCCAAAACTAAACACCCCCAGCCAACACCAGTTAGCCGCAAACCTAATTAGGCCCCAATTATCGGCCTCAACCCCGCCCCTAGCCAGACTCCGACCGGTATTGTTCATCCCCGGAGGGTTAGCAGGGGTTCACGGTGGGGTGTCTGACGGAGTTTAGCGGACAGAGAACTCCGGAGGTCTCGCCTACAAGTATCAGCCAGTCGTGTTTGCAATATCATTCACGGGTATACCTAGAGGATCTGCGGAGCGGGGGATTGAACAATGCCCCGAAGGGGGCGTTCGCCGGCGACGCTTGTAAAAGGCTGGAAGAAGAAATCGGAGGTAAGACGGAGCGTGCGTCAACTAGGTCTGGAGGACACGCTCAATGCTCAATTGCACAGGCTAGACCCGTCGGCTCAATCGGATTGCTCCTTTTCGGAAGAGGAAGAATGGGATACGTGCTGTGGGACTGCCGGCTCTACTATGAAGCAACAAAAGCCCTCGTGACATTTAGGCGTTTTGAGTCCGAGACGCTACAGCGAACGGTCATCAGATCCCAGGATATCACCTCTGGCTCTATCGGTTAAATAAAATGTTTACTGCAGATATACATTTTAGATTTCCACAGCTCGCTATATAACTTTAAGAGAGAAAATGTTGTTTACTGAAAATATAAATTACAAATATTTACACAAAACCAACAAAAAAACAAAAACCGGGGTTTTTCGCCTAACAATTCCCGAGAACGGGAAAAACACCGTAATTCGGGTCCCGTCGCACCTGGCCTTATTATAAATCACCAACACGCTCTCATTTCTGGACGTTTTATGCCGCACATCTTTAACAATTTTTAGTGCACACGTGTGGGACACACGTTAGTCGCGCTTCGCCAATTACGCTAGAACAACTGAGATGGGAGTAAAAAAATTATTTCCCAGGTAGCCCATTATCACAGAGCAGAATTTTTTCGACTTTTACCTTGCCGGACCCTTCTCTCCCATTCTCCCATTTATTTCAATACACAATCGGCTTAGTGATGGACGAAATAAACCGGGTCGAGGGATTACAAAATCCTGTCCGTTTGGAGAGCGCCCGAATTTCAGTGGGAAAACGGAGTGTGTATGAAAGAAAGAATTAAAATTCGCCCGGCATTTTACTGCATTAAGAGCACGTAATCGTGCTGTAACTAACATTTAATTCGAGCGTGCGTGTGTTACAGCTATTAACCGTGATAAATTAACTAGGCAGAATTGAATTTATAATTCATGGAAAACATAAATATTATAATCAATGCCTGGAATATTAAATACCTCCATCGTCCCTTACAAAAATTAACACAAAAAAGTGATTTTTTAAGGGAATTTTCATTTCAATTTAACTTTTAATTACTGTTAAATAATATTTTCTTCCTCACTCCCATATCTTACTCTGATACAATGTTTAAATATGGTTTTCTGCATAAAATTAAATAAGGGTACCCATGTTTAGAAGCCTGCTCTAAAGAAACTAAATTTTCAGTAATGATCTTAAAAGTTCGGAACTGTTGCCAGTTTCTGCCACCGCCCGCCTAATTGGTTATAAGGCCAGTACAGTTCAGGATTCTTGCCCTAGGCAGTAGCATTGCCACTTAATACTAAAAATGATCCTGAAATTAGTGACAAAATAAAATTCGTTTAATGAAACGAAGTTAAATAAACAAAATCAGGGCATTATGTGAATGTACATTCTTTAACCCTGTATAGAATGCATTCGCCACTCTGCTAGTGAATACAATATAACAGTAAAAATGATGTGTCGTTCATTCAATCATTGCCAAAATTGAGTTCATTACACCAGCAGAATGAAAGGACTGGAAATAATTTGTATGTACATTTATCCTGATATAATTCAGGAATGAGTATAATGCAGAAACTAGTTGGGTCGGACTTAACGCAAAATAAATGCAAAACGCTAGCGTTGCATATTTCAAATGAAAATGAAATAAAGTCCTGAAAAAGGAAACGCGCATACATTACACTGAATATCGTAATATATATGAAAATACCGAAGTAAAATATTCATGAAGGAAATAATCCGGCTTATATCCTTAGGAAGTCTTAAAGTCAGATTTAGAGTATCAAAGAAGTTTTCACATTTCTAATAAGGTAATTTTAAAATTTGATAAGAAATTTAGAAGGCAGGGAGTATCTTTTGGCTTTTTTGGCGGCCCTCACAAGTCAAGAATCCTTTAAGGTAATACCAAAGAAGCTTACAGGTAAGTTTGCAGGTCTCTCTTGAGATCTGGTCCTCATCTATTCGATCCTGAGTTTAATCCTGTTAATCAACATACCTTAATTGTACTGTTGATTAAACATCCTGTTAGCTCTATTTTCAGAACTATCACACATGCCAAACAGAAGAATCAACTAAAAAAAAACTATATCACGGATTCCGTCTTCTCAACTCTAGAATTAGAACACCGATTGAAGTCAACATCCTGAAATAGAACGGCGTCCTATAAGGGTTCACCTTCATCTAATTCACCCCGGCTGCATTATGACAGGGGCCGTAAAAGTGTTTGCCTGAATCCGCCCCGAAGAAAGGCCGCACAATATCCTTGGGGGCAGCGGCCTACATTTACATTTATCACGCTGTATGAATAACTCCCCCTTCCACCCCTGCCCCCAAACTCTTTCATCGCGTTTTGAATGGAGAAACGGCCCTAACCACCAGGACGGCGACGTTTCGAATCCCTGCAACTGGCTTCCGGGGGACATTTCCCCCGGGGGGGGGGTTTTATTCTGTCGGCGGAAATAAGGTCGCAGGTCGCACGCGAACACCCCCAGGAATGGGGCGAATTTAAAACGCTGATACTTTTCTACCCCCGAACACTGATTAATTTCGCCCCGGTTTGCAGCTTACGTTTATTGCGGGTTGTATTTCCGCGGGCTATAAATCAATTCTTGCATTCGTTGGAATTTCAATTTTAAAAAATCCTAAAGGTGAGTAATTGTTTCATACATTGCAAACACTAACGATTTCAATTTTGATTCGCGAAGGTTTTGCAAACCACGTATTTAGTTATATGCAACAGGGGGAAATGAAATGATGGGGGAGTTATATATTCCGGAAATGAAATGATCTCATCTCGTGTATTGATTCCAACTAACTTTTATAATAGTGATTCTAAAAAAAATGGTAAATGGCATTTCTTATGGGTAGTGCAACGGTTTAAAAATAAGGGATTTATCGGCCGTATGGCAATAACCAGTTGAGGGACATAGCAGCTGACTGAGGCCATTCAATGCAAAGATTTTAAAATTTATAACCCATTTAACGATAAATCTCAGTTCCGCTAAATTTGCCAATACGCTCGATGCCGGCGATATTGAAACTGGAGAGTCGTGTGTTTTTATAATAAAATCGCGTAAAGGACTTTATACGATAACATTGTATAGTGGTGTGGATAGTTGGGACGGGCGAAACTCGACGGGGTATTTTTCCGGGCGCCATTTCTGTTTAATAACCTCTCTATGGGGGAAGTCGTAAATTTTTACGAGACCCGAGCGTCTAAGAAGAAAATCACGGCGCTCGGTTATTCGACGAAAGTTTTCATCGGCCAGGAGTACGGTTCTTCTGAAACGCCTTCAAGTAGTTGGAGGCTCTCCAATTAAAAAATGGTTTATACAACCCTTTCTGAAAAGCGGACTTACGGCTCTAACGCAGCTTCCGATTAGTAAACGAATGGAAACCTAAATCAGACGTGCTTGCGAAGTTCAGCTAAACTTAACCCTTAACAATATCGATAAAAGTTAAAAGGCCGGTAGAAAAAGTAGAAAAACTGCTGCACATTATTAGGCAATTTATCCTTAAGTAGAAATTCTTTCGGTCGTTATTAAAGGAAGAAAAACTCTCTCTGGGGATTGAGAAAGTCCGTGAAATCTCATAAAAAGATGGCCGACGCACAAAAGCCTCAATTACAGTAATTACTATTTTGGCCCCCATTTTCTCCTTTCCTCCTTGGCCTTATATTTATAAGTTTAAGTGTCACCGAAGAAAGAGAGTTGCGAACGGTTCTAATTGAACATTTAGGGAATTTTCTGCGGCGGCATTTTCTTCGTTCCGTCCTAATGGAGAAAGAAAGAGGCCCACTCGTGGAGATCCACGACTATTTGTTGCCTACGGAATAATCATAAATGGAAGTGTGAGAAAAATTAATACTGCCGAATGGAAGTTGAAACTGAGAAAATATATCACGCTGAGTGCACACATTTAAAATTCAGTATTTTTGTTTACCTTATTTACTTATAAATAAATGTATTCAGAAAGAATGTATAACTCAATGAATGAAAAGGACAGATCAAGGAGGACTTGGAAATGGAACAGTGAAAATATTAGTACCAAAAGTTAGCCGAAATAAAAATTTACATATTTCTATTTATAATCCAGCGGAACAATGCTATTTTACCCGTACAATACCCGGCTTTGCTTAGTTACATCGGGATCGAGGACAGAGAGCATTGTCGGAGATCGACTCGCTCCAGGGGCTTCCCTCGGCCGTTCGATTCACTCACCGATCAATACCAAGACGCCCACCGTCGACCATATATTTGTATTTATATTCAATCTATATTCAATTGAATATATAATATAGAGCTTCCACTTCTAGAGACGAATCCTAGACAGGAGACGGTCTCTTCGCGTCCCTTCAATTCTCCCCTGTTATATTTACTTATTCCATGGCACAAAATATAACAATGAAAATAAAGAAATTACTAATCAAATTAAATGCTCTTCTTTCATGTATGTACAATATATATAAATACTTTTGAAAATGGAGGCAAAATATTAAGTTCCATATAAAGATGCGGTTTATTAGTACTCGAACAGAAGACAATTATTAGAAGAGTAATCGGTGGCGGTTAGATATTCAATCTTAGACAAAAAATTAAACTTCTCACATGAACTAAGTGCACGATGCTTATGTCAAGGGTTAGTCGGAAATCATCGACGAAGTGCACGCACCCGAAGTGTGAAGCTAAATAGACGCAATTCGTTCAGCCTATTCCTTTCAGTGAGGGATGGGAATGAATAATGGCGTCGCCTTTTGGCGGAAAATGGAAAAGCTATTTTTCCGTGGATCGGCCATTGTTGCGGGCCGTGGCTAAACGATGTGCCATAGCGTTTCCACTGGTGGGGCTTCAAACCAGGCTGGCACAGTTTGTATTTCTTTGAGCTATCACCGACTAAGGTTTCCCCGGAGATACTTTGTCGTTTCCCCCCATCCCCCCCCCAATTATTAAATACAAAAAGAGAATATATAAACCAGGAAGCTCATCTGTATTCCCCTCCAGATATCAACGATGTGAGAATTGTGTCTCCGTTCTACTTCCGGGATTCGTATTTCATGAATATATTCATATTTGATAAAATACTTATTTCTATATATTGCTATTTACATCCGGACTTTCAAGTTGGTGCTTTGCATTCGTCCGGAATTCCGAATTGTGTTTCTGGCAGTTCAGTGATAAGTGGTCTGTATATTCGGCATATTTCCAAGATTCGGTGGATTTTTATATCTTAGTATCTAAAACAAAATTTTGTATTTATGCTTTCGTTATTTACGAAATTGTTTTTTACTTGAACCATACTATAATTCGTAATTTGGAAAATATCAATCTCTTTACTAATTATATAATAAACGCAGTGACTTTTACATTTTAAACTTCTACGTAGCTGGCCTGGGTGGGTGATTCTAAATTAAAAGAATGTCTGCAATTTCAACACCAAATTTTCAACGCACATGAAAAATTTCGCTCTGAAAACGATATTACATCGTTTTATTGTTATAAAAGTTACAACCTACAATAAAAATATAATATTTTAATGGTAGATATTTCTAAAAACAAAAAAATTATTGTGGCCCTAGGGCCACATGCTACATTATTCTGTAGGAAGACGTTATAGACAGGGATTTACACTTAATAAAGCCCGTTAGGTAAAAATAGCACTTGTGATTAACATCCGTCGTAGTCGTTATTTCATACTTCACGCTCAAAGCTCTGTGAAAAGTTGTATGATATACATTCGTCTATTTGATCAGTGGAATTTTCAAGTTTAAGGCAGCACGCTACCGAATGAAATTAGTAATTAACGAAGTTACGTGATGGCGTTCTAATGATCTCCGGGTTTTGCATTAATTTATCCTGTTTTCAGCATCCAACTCCAACGTACATCATCATTAGTAATTTAATAACACAATCAAGCCTCCCGTTTCGAACATCCCGTACGTTACGTTAATGTTATTAACAAATTTGGTTGGTTGAAACATAATTTTAAAAAAGGCGTTCAACTTTTCTTTAATTCAATTGAAATCGAGTTGCATAAAATGAATCGCTACAAAATAAATATAGTACACAAAGCAATGCAACATTCCCTTTCCTTTTGAGTGAGATTGATTCATTATTGACGCTATATTGATTACAAACGGCTCCGAACCTAATGTTTTGGCCACAGATTTATGTGATATAAAACTTCCAGTAAACTATATATTCTACGTCAAAAAAGTAATTTTATAATCATGAAATATAAATTACGTGTTCAGGCGAAAAGACGTGTTTATCATTCAGTTGTTACTACTTAAATTATTCGCTTCACACACTTTTTAATTGTTCTAGGAACTATATTTGCTAATTTCTTAGAAGCGTTATAGATATCCGTTACATTAAAACAAACAGAAAAATTAAGTTAATTTTGCAGAATTACCTTTTGAATTTTATTAAAAAGACGTAATATGTTAATGTAATAAATTAAAATGAACAATAGGGAATAACATGGGTTGAATTGGAACTAATATATAATTGATTCCTATTCAAATTCAAAACTGATTGGAAACTGACGAATCCCCCCCGCTCCATCACCCCGGATTCCCTCACTACTGAGAATCAATCCCTTCCCATTCTTCTCGGAACTGGTTTCGCTTGAGCTACCCTGGGCCAAATGATTAAGCAAACTTTGGCCAAGAAAATACGCCAGGAAATTAACGACGTAATACTAAACCCGCAACGCACAAGTGTAATGAGGGTCTGAGTATCAAAAGCGCCCTTGCCGTAGATTCATCGCTCATTATCCTTTGTAATAGTAGGTATGTTTTAGTCATCTTGAAGCGATATCGAATAGAACGTTCAATATTTATGTAGAAATAAACGTTCAATACGATTTTCATCAATTCAATATTACCCTTAGGAATTTTACACTGATATGTTTACCCTCCTTTCCCGTCCCAATCTAAGCCCCATAGAATATCATTTATTTACACTGTATAGTGTTTAAAATATCTTTCTTTAGCTCTGTGCCTTCGTCTCCATGTCTACTCGAAATGGGAGTGCTTTCTGTTCAATAACAAAACAATAAAAAAAGTAATTGTCGTCTAAATATACCCGAATGTGGCATCGTTTAGTCGATAGCGGCTTTTACAAATTCTGAGATTGTGTTCCAATTTGTTGTGCCATGTAAAATAAAAAGAAACGGGGCGGGGGGGTATTTCCTGTTTAGGGGTCGGAGAGAAGGCAAAAATACGACAGGGTAGAGCTAGTGAGATAGAGGGAGAGAGAGAAAGAGAGAGACATTGAGTGGGGGGGGGGAAGGGGCCACAGAGTTAATTACTCGGAAGTGAAAGAAATTAATGGGATTCAGGATTTAACTGGTTTTTCGGGCCGGGCTGGCGAAGGAGCAGCGGGGAAGGGAGGGAAGAGAGGGGAGGCGGGTTGATGAGGGGATGAAAAAATGAAGTAAAGTAAATAAAGTTAGCCAAAGGGGATGGTTGCGGAGAGGATGGAGGGGCAGGCGCTTGGACTCCATTAAGGTCCCCACAGCGCATCTCAGTACAACGATGGAATTTAATTTTCTTGATTTCTTGAACAAATGACTCGGCTAATTTTACAAGAAAGGGCGGCTCCAATTTTATTTTATATAGCATTTTGTTTAGCTTGTATAGAGACATTACTTGAACTATTCGAACTATCTATAGTGTCCATCTATAATATTATTGAAAACTAGTAAATGTTCCTGATACAGCAAACTGACCGACGTTCTAAAAGCTAGGACGAAAAACACTTAACGATTTAAATACACGCTGATATTGTGGGATGTCTTACCTTAAAATTAGAATCACGCAAAGTATAGAGCACATGCAGTAATATTTATTCAGCACTCACCTGGAAAAGAAATAGAAAACTTAATAAACTGTGTACTTGAGAGAGTGAACAGTTTCGAAATATGAAAGAAATAACTTAAATGTATCTATAAGTACTTAAAAAAAATAGAAAAGTAATAGGGGATTATAAAAAAATTGTAAAGCGGCCCGATTTTCAACTTGAATTCGGTCATAACCTAAACCGGTTACACAGTAAATTATGATTTTTAGTGGAAAATATGTACATAAACATTTATGTCTGCTTCGTGCTTTCAATTATCAATGGATAAATTCGGTATGTACATAGAATTCCCCAATCAGCTCCTTCATAAATTTTCATCCAGTTGCAAAATTGAAATGATTATGCGCGGTAGATAATTCCAGGATATTCTGTACAATGATTCTACTGATTCAAATAATATCAACAATTTTCCTGATGAATTAATTAATATATTTAATATAGGAATAAGTATTAAATAAAATCTGCGAAATCATAAAGCATCTAAAGTTCAACGCAATATGACATTCCATTAGTTTTAGCAGGCAATTGAAACTCAATCTAAAGACATGAATAATATTGTTAGTTGAAAATTGAAATACGCATTTGTCAGGATATTTGACGGCCTAATAATAAACCCGCAATGAACGAATGTAATGCGGGGCTTAGTATCATGAGCGCCTTTGATGTGAATTAATCAATTATTTTCTTTCGTAATACATAGGTAGGGTAGAGTTAAACTCGGGATTATTTTGGAATGACTGATCAACAAATATTTCTGCACAAATAAAATGTTTAATAAGTATGGTCTGATAAAGAAAATCTAGAATTCAAATTCAAATATAGGTTGCAACAATGTTGGCAACGTAAAACAAATGAATTTTTATGATATGTAAAAATCACTGCAAGATGTTTTGAATTGATATACAGTGAATAATACGAACGACAACCCAGAGGTAAGTTATGCCTGTAGAGAAGCTAAGTGTTTATGACAGGGAATTTCTAACCTCAGTATGTTAATGGACGAATAGCGGTTGACATTTGTAGATGAGTACGGGTGAGAGCGGCTCGGGGTTGGATGGGCCCACCTGAAGTGGGTCCCTGATTGAACCTCCCCCGGGCATTTAGAGGTTGGGGCCCCATCAAAGGGGGGCTGGGCCCCAGTACATATTGTCGGCCCTCACTCCCAATTAACGCGTCCAGTGGACGGATTCAGACGGGCTCTGATCGGACAGCGTTCGATCAGATATGGAACCGACGCGCCGGTCGCCAATTCATCCGGAACGCGTTCGGCGTCCCCGGTCTCCTATGCCGGCGATCCTAATGTACGAGACGCCATTATGTCCCGAGTCGATGGTGGACAGAGTATCGAGAAAAGAAAACTGGCGATCGGTTCAATGGATCACGCGTCACGCTCAATCGTACAACATAATCGCGGACGATCGGGATAAGACGAACGATGGCGAAAAGTCGAAACCGTTCTGGAACCGAACAAGTGGTGACTAAAGGTTGCAAGAGTGATGACAGATATTTATACCTGTCTAGACAAATAGGCTTGTATATCAGCTAGTATCTTTATCAATTTTAATACCTGTTAAACAAAGTACTTCTTCGCACTACTCACCGGTTGTTGTTTACACTATCGGTGAAGGACAATCGGAGGAAGCCGAGGGCCTGCCCCAACCCACGGGCCGCGAGAAGAATAATACATGGAGGGTAAATATAGAACGATTCGGATTCAAAGTTTTCTGCTCCATTTATATTTATATGTCTGACGGGCTGGCCGGGAGGGTGGACAATGGGCGAGGGTCTACAATGCTGGCCGGGGGTGAGGGGGGTCGTTGAATACCGCGGCCCAGTCAATAATGATGTATCGTCCCCAGGAGAAATGAGCCGCGATTCTCCATTGTACACCGGCCCGCATCTCATGTAAGGAAGCCGGAGAAAAATATAATTTTCTCCTTGCTATTTAGGATAAAAACTGGTTACATTTACGGCACTGTATAAATAAGAAATATTAAGGAAAACGAATAAGAAAATATTTTGACTTAGTATATCGTCTCGGGATTGTGTTAGCCAGAATAATAATCAATTGTAATACTCCCTTGTGAAAGTCGTCAATGCGTTGCAATTTGAATACGTTATATTATAAATAATACTAGACAGATTGGGAGTTCGTCATACGGGATGAAGTCGAGGCCTATTTATACTGGGTTCGGGCGGAAAATTTATGGGTCTGGTGGTGTCGCTCAGGCACGTCTCTCGCCTAAATCAAAACTCCTTCCCAATCCGAATGAGGTTTTGGGCGTCTCGCCCCGCACCCGCCCACGGCCCGTTGGTACGTGCGCGCGCGTGAAGAGCCGAAGCCTGGCGGGCCCCACATCTAATTTGTATTTGCCCGCACCCCCTTCGAAGTCATGTGACACTGGGGCCGGACCAGAAAAGAAAATTACTCAAATTCGGGAATTTGCTACAAATTTTTGTTGTATGCTACCGATGATTGAAATAATTCTGACAAATCGGAGCAGACAAAATTAAGATAGACGGTACCGGCCGATATTTCACAAGAGTTTTTTCCCCCTCTATCTTGGCGACCAGCGGGGCATAGTCCAGCGGTCTAATTGAAGATTTTAATTAAAAAGCTCGTCCTTCAGCGGGACCTACAAAACTAGCGGCCCAGAATGACACTCGGATAGCGTTCAACCGGAATTGAACGATCCGACCAGAATCATTGGCAATAATAAATCCTACTTATAAACCATTGTTCGCAATACTAATTAGATTCTTGGACACTTATTACGTCATAGGCTTGAGGCGAGTGGCTGTTAGACAATGCGATTTAATAATGCCAAGGAACAATGGTTCATTCCATTTCCCTTTTGTTTCTCCCATCCCTTTTGATTTCACAGCTTATGTTATGGTCGTCGTATACTCTCATCCGTTAAAATTTAGTTATCACTCGTACAAGTTTAAGCCATTATTAATGGACGATATTGATGGACACGTGATCGATTGTTATTCATGTACTAGCCAAATAACCACTATATCGTTTCGACAATCTGGCGTTCTGAGATTTCAAAAGAGTAAAGGGCATTTATTAGTTTACTTACTTTAGTTCATTCCAAAAATACAAGCACTCGCGCCAACTATAGGCAGCGGTTCATGAAACGCGATCCTGCAGGAGAACCTTCAAGAGTGGAATGAAATAAACCCTGCAGGATACAGAAAATGACACAACAAGAAAAATAAGCCACATCTTGGTTAGTTTCAAGATGCTGCTTAGGATTATGTCGTCCCCTCGCTCGAACGTCTGACGTTGAGCCGGATTTGGGCGTGCGGAACACGGAACCGTTTATGGTTCACCGACGTTAGTTAAAATTTGGGGAATAAATATTGCCGCCCTCAGGAAAACACGACACCGCCACAAGACGACAGCAGTTCGGATATTCGAGAACGATATTTCCGATATTGATTGCCTGCAAACGTATATAAGTTACCAGAATGATTTTGACATGTAACCTTTAACACTTCGGGGTTCGTAATTGTCGTTTTCAAGGCAGACTGAACACCTACTGGAGAGTAACAGCGATTACAGCCTGAACATTAGACCTACTAGAATAACATTATTGTCCTGAGAAACCGGACTTTGCTTATAGTAATTTATAATAATGAAAGTTTGGGTTCAATGTGAATGATGAGAATTGATGACTAGAAATGTCTAAAACGTCTGAAAAAAATAACTGGTACTGTTCTAAAACTGTAGATTATTATGTTACACAGTATATTGACACTAGTAAACCAGAGCATATTTCATTCTCGTTTTTAAATTACTGATGGCAATTATAGTATCAATTACGAAACGAACCCCCCGTCAATATAACCAATTACCAGTACATTCCAATTACTAGAAAATTACTATTGCCAGCTTATAGACGTACACAGTATTTTAACACAGTATGTACACATCTTCTATTCATAGACAGGCTAGTTATCTCCTAGCCACTTATAATCCCCAGTTGAATTGAGAAAGGTCTTACGGCGAATTGATGTAGATTTACAGGAACTGCGACGAATCGGGGGGTCTCGCAATAACAACCAAAATTGGAGCGGGGGCGATTCTGAAATCTCGGACGGGTGCTCGATTTGAATTGATAGTTGTACAAACAGTAGAATTATCAATTGAAAGGGACGGGGTTGGGAATTACGCAAGAAGCGTCCGCTGAGCGTGGCGCAACTCGCTCCCCCCGGTCCACAAATAGGATTTCCAACTATTATGGCCGTCATTCAAACGCCGTCCTCTTCCTGAAATTAACCCCGGTCAAATAAACGAGGACGGGCGGAATTATACGATCCGGAGACTCAATCTGTCCCGCAACGTACCCCCGGGAGATCAACACCGGCGGCCCTCCAACGTCCAAAAGCATCAAAAGCAAAAAAACCGATTATTCTTTCATCTCTCATTTAAAGTCGTATATAGACACTTTAATATAATACTTTGGTTCGTGTCATAAAAAAGAATATCATTTTTTCTCACCCCTAAATCCGGAACCAAAACCAATACAAAATTTTACGTTACTAGAATGTAATTAATTACCATCACATAAAATTGGGCTTCATATTTTTAAAAAATTACTGTTAAAGGAATAATCGCTATATAAATGAATATTTCTCTTATTCCCCAAAACTGTTTCAATGACTCAAATTTTGTAGAGTGCATATAGAAAATTTTTTAAAATACTGTTCAGACAAACGCACTTTGAGTGGAAGAAATGATTTGTACGAAATAAAGTTTGTTTTAGGTTAAAAATCAACGATATTTAGAATCTATTTCAAATGTTTATTGACAGAAAGAGAGGAGAGCTCATTAACTCGAATCCAGTCTACTGTCGATATTATTCGAGACTGTTACTATTAAATATCACTATTTGGTTTCGCATGATTGTTGTACGAGTGTTCTAGTAGAAAGGGCGGGTTTCGGTGCCGGCTCCCCGGCAAAAGTGATTCCTCGAATTCAGGCTTTTCCGTTTAATTAACTAATGTGCCCTTCTTCGCCTCGACCTCTCCTCCTACTTCCCCGCCCTATCAACATTTTCTCCCGACGCTTATATAATATAAGGGGGGGCGGGTTCTTTCCCTTCCGTCCTCCATTTCTACCCCTTTTCGCGGACGTTCCGCCCCATTCTGTCCCCTTCTCGCTTTGTTCTTCGCCCTCCGTGTGCTTCTCCGGCGGCCTTCTTTCCGCTTTCCCTCCTTTCCACATTTTCCCTCCCGATCCTATCTCCATACCGTTCGGTACGTGAAAAAAAAACATTATAAAAGGGCAGCCTGGAAAAATATTTTTGCCAGAGAATACTTGCACGATGCGACCGAATTCTAAAGTAAATATTTTTTTTCGTTGGTTGTTTATTGGCCAAGTTGTATGGAGTCATATTGTCGAAATATAAACGAAATTGCTCTTGGCGTCTACAAAACGTTCCGTGAAAAAAATATAGCCGCATTACTAACCATGGAGAATTAATTAATGACGGTATGTTAATTAATGGTTTTAGGGGGATGGAATTCGCATTTGGTGCGAGACTGGGAATCGAATCTGGAGTCCAGACCCTCGATACAGGACCCGATTACCGTGCGCGACTCTCAACTGTCCACACAATTGCCGTTTGTAATCGGGTTTCTATTTCCGCCGTCGGTCCACTGCATTGTCGGTCTACTGAAAGTTTGAACAGATTTAAAACAGCTCTAGGACACTGAATACGATCCATTGCACACGAAACGTATTATCCCTCGACCGAAGCAGAGGACGGTGTTTTGCCGTAATACGGAATCGAATCGGGACGCCCTAAACCATGCTAACCGGCCATGCTGGACTATAAAAATAAAAATAGACGCGCTGGATGGTGTGAAATATCGTTCACGCGAGCTTGATAGCATAGGAGACCCGCTGAAGCCAGTGGAAACAGATTATCGCAAGAATGATGGTATTAGAAATTTGAAAAGCCACATCGTTATATTCGCTCAAGGGGACTTACCCGGCTTTAAATCCCGATAAGGGGCCGAATTTTCTTTCACCCGCAGATTTTAATTTATTGCGATTTGAGCTCATATAAAGCCTGAACTCTCATTTGAGTAAAGATTCCTACAATATTTGTACTACCAGCTCAACCTACAAGACGATACTTAAATCAATATAACTGATGGAAATGAAGGAAATTACGAGATTCCGAGTATTCCCAGTTTTCAGTGAAAATCAGGCCCCCTGAACGTGAAAACCCGTTTCTGCGTGTTTGTCTGCGTGTAAAGGTTATAGGACGGAGCATTTAACGTAAAGGTTAGTTTAATCAACATAAAACGGGGACCTCTAATTAATATTACGACAATAGGTTTTTTTATAGTATTTAACCCAAAAGGCAATCAGTGTTGCAAGAAAAACAATTATTTTAGGTAATAAGAATTGCCGGCTTAAAGGTTACTGCATTTAATTTAAGTGTTTAATAAAATATCGACGATAATAATCTCATTCGATAATAATCTCATTCGATAATAAATGAGAGGCGGCGTTGGTTTGGAATTTCGTAACTCTTTAGGATCTCATTCACTCGCTCATTTGCTCATATTGCGTCTGTGCACATTGTTCGTGTTACTTGCTCATAAAACAGTAAGTTAGCGAAAATTGTGAACCAAAGTGAGTTTAAACAGTAGATTGACTGAGTAATAATTAAAAAGCATGCAAAATCTCAAACGATAAACACGTTTCGATGCATTCTTCGCCCTATATAAATAGGATTAATTTCACGCTAATTTACATTTCACGTTTATAACTAATATAAATACAAATCAAACGGGTTATAACATCCAGACAGTGTTCAGTTTTAATGGTTCCGTTTCGCTTCCGCCATCCGGAAAGAATTTAAGCTCTAACCTCTATCCCAGCTCTTCGCTCACTTTTCAAACACTTCACAACCGGGTCAGGCGATATTTCAAACTCAAGAACGTTATCATTTGTTTTATCGGTCGTTAAAGTCGAGCGTCGCATAACATAAAAGATTTTCAGATGCAGTCTAGACGGTTCATCCTCCCCGTTTATGCCTCGGCCATTAACAAGATAAAACGACGGTTTATTGTCCCAACAGGACAACGGACTCGAACCCGGATCGGAATTATAGTTTAAGATTTAGACTGCAATTACAAACGGAAAGTGCTCACTAGGCTAATTGCGAAGTTAAATGGCTCGACTTTATGGAAGCCCGTTTCCAAGCCGTTTGATGTATTTTATTTGTATTTTTGTTTGGAAGGAAATATAACCGGGAAAATTAAACGTCGGCAGTTCTGACGGACAAAACAACGGAGATTCTTCTTGTAAAAAGTGCGACGATTAAATTAAATTGCCCAGAGGGGACATGTTTTGAAAATTTTAAACGTCGTTCCTATAATAAGGCTGTCCTCCCCATTTCAGAAGAGCGCTGCCCGCATTTGACGAGTGAACTTACAGCGGAGTGGCTTCCGATGAAATTTATTCCCAGAAATTCATATCGCCGGCTTAATTTTACGGGCGGTAGAAAAAAAAAGTTTCGTGGATAGATGCTTATTAAGATAAATCTCATTCAGTTTTCAGGATACGCTGACAGATTCCTTTTAATAACTGAAAGTCATAAGGGTTGAAATCCCTTATGACAGGGGGGTACATGAATTATATTTGAACCGGATTAGTGTGGCAATATAACAATATTTTAAATATTCCTTACAAACATAAACACAGAGCATAAAAATCGCTGCATTACATTGCCTGGTTTATTGGTTTCCTTAAAAAAAACTTTACGCACACTGCAATGATAAACCTCCATCATTATTGATGACTTCCAGAGTAAATGTGCAATATGTACATTTTGGTCAACTCGTGTTTAAGGAATAAGAAAAAAGGGTGGTAGTGGAACTAATTAGGTAAAGTTGGTAGGTAGGGGAGAGGAAACTAATAACTGGTCGGTGGCCTTTTTCTCGATAAGTTCACTAGAAGTAGACTAAAATTTAAGCCCTAGTTTGGCTCTTCCCGTCTGGAATACGTATCGGGGCATTAGACCCGCACCCCCCATCCCCCCGTCCAATATTTCGAAACTGACTTTCTTCATTTCCTCCCTCTTTCTTCACGTAAGTTTTACCCCCAGCTTGATTAAGTCTCCAGGACTGCAAACTCGATCAATAGGTTAACGGCCGTTAGTTGGACTTCAACCTCGAAAATATAACAAACCAGATTTCTCATGTACTTAGTTTTCTGAAAAGTTATGCAGGGGGATAGAACAATTCAATAAAGCGTTAATCAAACCCGAGTAACTCCAGGTACAACCAGTTATTATATTATTCTACTCCTTAAAACATGCAAAGCATAACCGGTTCTTATTCACTGCGGCTATATACTGTATATAAATATTATTATGCGATACAGAAAAGCTAAAGTTTCTGTAGACGTCTGAACGCGGTGGAAACGCACTGAATCACAAGGAAACAAGAAATAGACTGACTTTTTTTCCATCCCTCCTTTTATAGGTCTCTGTTTGCATAATCGGCTTATCAGGCCAAGATTAAGAGGGACGTATAATACCATCTTGTTCTTCTAACTATATATATATATATATATATATATATATATATATATATATATATATAGTGAGAGAGAGATAGGACTCGCAAGCAAGTAGCCCCAAAGGATAGCCCTTACATATAATAGTCCCTGTATCCCTGTTATGATTCAGAAGTCACATGGTGTTTTATAGTAACAAATACCAGAATGCATTCAAGAGGATTTTGACAAGCGCTTAGTTTTTATCTTTTAGTTACGTTTTTCCCGGGAGTCTTGTACCTAGGACTGGAGTTGTTTTTGCAACTATTTTCGGCACCGCAATCGAAATCTGATTTCCAATTTTAATTTGTTGATTTTGGGCGAGTAGTGGGGGCAATACAATAATTGTGCTGAGATGTTTTATCTAGAGCCGACAGATAAACAAACAAAATTATTATGGGAAATATTTTATATGTATACATAAAGAAAATACATATCTGTAGATATGTATATATGCAATTTTTATCCTAGGTTTTTATGACAACCGCGTAATACGTGCTTGGTCACCCTGGGTTTACGTCCGTGGTGATTCCTACACTTCTAACTCTACCATTGAGTCAGCACAGCTCCTAGCTCTGTCTCAAGATTCTGTATTTTATTAATGAATATATTTGCCTGTGTGTGTATATGCAGAGTTATTGAAACAATAATAGAAGTGTCTGAAAGAGGAAGCGATTTGGAAACGTTTCAATCATAGAATTTAACTACAGGAAACAGTAGTTGTAATTGGGGACGAGTATGGGATGGGGGCGGCCGCATTTCATTAGTGCCCCTGGCGAGTGGGGCAGAAGCCGAAAGGGGTTCCCGCACACAACACATCCCTCGCTAAATTTAGCACCGACAAGGCTAACGTTCTGAGGACTCCACTCCCAGAGACGGGGTAAGAGACACAATGGAAGTCTCTCAGGGGACTTGTTCTCTCAGGAAGGTGGCTCCTTCCTGAAATATCAGTCACCACTCTCAGTGTTACACGAATAGAGAAAAAGACAGAGCCGCTGTGTTTCTCTCCCGAACACTTGGCAGTGTTCCTCGTTCAATCTGACGCCAATACTCTTCATCTCCACGTGTTTTGGCCCAACCATAAATACGAACGGGTAAAAGCGTTCCCGTGAAAAGTGATTCTCATAAGAAATTATCTGACAAAAATACCCTTCCAAAAAGAATAGTCTTGAATCGTAAATTAGGACTACTGAGACCATCACTGAAACGGACGTCAAAATGAACCTTAAAAACTCAAGTTTATATATTGATACCGACACACAAATACGGCATTCCGAAATCGCTCGCATACATGCATCAAAAGTCCTTCGAATCATATTTCGTGCTCCGTGTTATGTTTCAAATATGAATCAAATCAAGCAAGACGCTTATAGAAATGAGACAGAAAATCGTTCCGGAAAAACTATACTACAAATTGTATATGTAATAATTTCAAACTTAAATTTGTATGCCGTTAACATTAATTTATTTAACGGTAGTCTAAGTTTTCGTCAAAAATAACTTAGTACGAATGCATTTTATATTTTGTATCTAAAGAAGTGAAAATAAGGGGACACAAGATGATGAATCGAGTACGACAGAAGGCGGAAATGAGAGCATCGAAGCCAGCTAAATACAGCCATTCGTATTCTCGGCTTGTCTTTCGCGACTAAAGAATGTATTTGATTGCAATTAAATTACAATGAGAGAGGTTCAGGTAGGTGGTCGGGGCCAATTCGAATGCAGAGCGGAGTCCCATCGCGCCCGGAATTCCCGGATGGGAAACGAAGGAATTGGCAGGTTTCAATTAACGTTATCGGCTTAGCCATTAAATTGGGGACTCGCATGAAAATATCTATCGGGAACTCCTCGTGAATTTCTAAGTCTTACTTTTGCGCCCGCACCCCACCGGCGGGACAATTCCGTTAGTCGTACGGCTACATCCGAATAACGTGAAGCGTACAACGTTTGTAAAAAGTGCGAATTTAATTATTTAAATTAAAAATTTAAATGTATGTAATTTTAAATACAAAGAATAAAAAATAAATCGTACACAAAATACTGTAACCCCCCTCTACCCCACTACACTTATAAGGGTTGAAACCTAATGAGCTCCATTCGTTTAATCAGTTGAAATTTGTAATTTGGGGGTAAAATTCGTTCCGCCATCTGAAAATTCAGTGAGTTTACGTTGTATCGCTCTGATGATAGAGTACCTATTGGTATATAGGTACCCTGCAGGTATGCCACTCTGATATGCCCCGAACCTCTATCGCCGGTAACTTCGTAATTACCCTTCAATTAGCCCATGCCCCTGACCAACACTCATTTTATAATCTCATAGCATCATAATGAGTGAGGTAGCACTTTATATCGGGAAGCAGTTGCTCGGGAACGAACGCTGTAATTAAAAGCTAATGAATAAAATTTTCCTATGTACCGTTATGAGGTCACAAAGCTCTCCGACTTGAAATTAATAATTATTTCAAATTAATTGATTAACTATCAAACATACTTAAAATTCTAACTCTTATATTTGTTTGCATAACATTTCTCTACATTGTTAAACCGCACAACAATGTTTGTTTCTAGCGATTTTTAAAATGTTCGTTACTGCATTATACAAAAACTACAAAAAGTTGTTTGCAGAGTGACATTGTTGCATTGGGTGTTGCGTGTTTACAGTGTAATGGTTTTATAGTAAACAGGGCCGCATTAAGTTAATAAAGGGACGAAATTACCGACGATTGCAATTTGTCGACGACTGAAAACCGGACTAAACCCCGATTGAATTCGCAGTCTGCATTCGGGGTTTAAGAGAAGCTTAACGCCTGAGTTTAATTAAGTACTGACCTCGTTCTGTTGTTAGGCCTATTCCGGACAGGGCGGTCGGCCTCTATCGATTCGACATCGGGCAAAGAAACCCGTAATTTTACTTTCGAAATTGGCTTCTACACGTTACACTGACTCTATTTAATTAGAACGATTTTCATATTTCTGAATTAAACAATAGGGGTTCGGTAGGTTTTCGAACACCGTCACTAGAGCAATGTTTTGCTTTCTCTTGTAATAAAAATCTACTGAAGTTTGCCTAAGGTATAATAATATTTCAATCGTGTAATATTCACCCCGGGAATAATTATGAAATTCACAAAATAACAGATAGCACGATACAGATATCCCGAAAGAAATTCAACATCACTATAAATATGTCAAAGGATTGTTTAAATACACAAAAAATTATTTATTTATTAAAAGCGGAAGAATATACCACTAAAAAACATTATAGACCATATTTATTTATTTATAGTTCATAGACGTACATTGCCTCATCTGCCCGCACTGTAAACACGGCGTTCTCCGATGCTAAACACGCATATCATCTCAGAGTCGCGTGCAGGTATCAGAAGCGCCGTGAGGCACGTTCAACCGCAATTATTTGTACGCAGTATCGATTTAACCAATTGGTATAACTAATTGTTCAGAACATTATAAAACATTATTAAATTACTACCTAGAAATCGAATAAATATGGGGCTACCATTTAAAATAAAAAGTAGTCACCAATTTTTATACTGAACTCTCACTAACTCGAGTGTTCTCATTTGATCTTTCAAGGAATTTATATTAGCATAGTAATTCTCTTATAACAGTGAATTCCATTAACCGCCGTTTTCGGTTGATAAATGGCGCTGACTTGAGATATATTTCGTACAAGAGTTAAAATTGAAAGGAAGTTTTTACCGGGAACCGGTTGGTGGATCTCATTTGAATTAGAATCTCGTTTCTAATTTACCGAAGGGGTCTGCATCGAGAAAAAGCTCAAACATAATATTCTATCCGATCAGGCAAAGAAGCGCCGCCGGGCTCGTCGGGTCAAATGAACCACATTTTATCAGGACGTCAACAAATATTGACCGGATATAATGTATTTATTTCTCGCCCCGTATAAACCGTCCGCCGAGTGTACTGAATTGTTTGCGCTTAAGCAATTTAGAATTTTTTTCCATATCCCGTCCCTCCTCCCTCCCGCTTGATTTATGCCAGAGTTTCAATTGCTTTTTGACCTTGTTTATTTTTCTCTTTTCCTTTTTCCCCGTCCTAGGGGCAGTACCAGCGGGCAATAAACCGCTCCTCCCTCAGCCGACCGCGATTTCGCATTTTGTTTGAAATATGCTTTTATAGTTCCTGGTGAAGGAGTTTTTGTTTTTGTTTTCGTCCAAAGGGCTTAGGGCGGGGGAGGAAGGAAGCGTCCCCCCTCCGTCCACAAGTTTTAAACTTTCATCGAACTTTCGATATAAAAATCATCGAATTGAAAAATATGTGTGAAACACAATATCGGAACATATTTTACTCAATAAATTTATATCGCGAGATTTGTGCAAATGTTTTTTCATCTTTGTACACATATGTGCAAGTGTTCCAACAATATTGCATTGTTAAAAACCTAATTTCAAGAACGTAAACTAGCTTAACAGTCCTCGATTATCAAAACATAAAATGGTAATTTAAATATTGAAATAACGAAATTGTTCTTCCTAAAAGAAGAAGTATTATACATATTTATGGAAATAAACACTATTATTAAAATAGCTTGTAAAACAGATACATGATGGTATATCTCAGAACATAGACCGAATTTCTGAGGGACATATGGAACAATTTCGAAACCACCTCCAAACCACTAACAGTGTCTTGCCCACTAAAAAAGTACTCCTTGCCGCAAGGAGTAGGGTCCTCATTACTATCTAGAACAATCCCAAATGAACGTCTATTGTGTTCACGGCGAATTTCCGAACACGATGCTATTCATGTAGCACTAATGAACCTACCGAGCGGTCTTGTACTGCACCCAGACCCTCAATACAATCAGTGCAATTCCAAGTATCGAGTAAAGTACATTCACGTGCAATGTTGTTCGAGGGAATGACGACTGAAACGCGTCCAACTATGTTCTTCAGCGGACTGTTGCAAATGATGCAATTTTGCCGATCATAATATCAAATTTATAAAATATCATTTTATACGAACGTAGCCTGCGGGTCCGTTTTTCTGATATCATAAATAACGTGTATATATTGAACGAATTAAAAACAATCCTAAGAGGTAAAATTCCGAAGGGAACAGAATCTGTCTAAAGACAATTAAAAATCATTCAACCAAGCCGTATTAATAATGACAGTATCCGCAACCCGGATATGCGCTTTCATAAGCCGAATATGTGGCGGCAAACCTAGTTGCGAAACTGTCCCTAAACATAAAATATGTTCAAGTCCCTTAGGGAAGAGGGATCGATAAAAAAAAAATTTGCCCGAGGATAAAATTCGTTTTAAGTGAAGATTAAATTCTTCTCACTCCCTTTTACGAGGGCTATTATCTTGGAGTTTAAACTTAACAAGGGAATTGTTCAAAAGAATATTTTTCAACGCCCCTTTTCTTCTATGAAAAACCCCTTCACAGTCCTACTGATTTAATAGGGGGGCGTCCTTCCTTCATGCCGGTTTTCAAAGTATAGCGAATTACAAGAAGTTCCCTATATCCCCCGGCATTACGGCTATCAGAATCAACTCATAAAACATCATAAAGACCTCATAAACATTTAAAAAACCAGGCGCACTCAGCAATTCATACTCAGCTCTAATACACAAGAGTTAAGGACCTCGGCGATTCCTGATGCTAAACACGCATAACACTTCAGAATCGCGTGCAGGCATCAGAAGCGCCGTTCGAATTTCCACCGAAGCATTGATGCTATTCAGTAGAACGGGTCAAAAAGTATTTTTCTTATCTAATCAGGAATTCAATATAGACATGCAGTGATAGTATATTTTGCGTTTATGGTTGAGGTCTCGTCTTAAAGAAGTTGAGAAGCAAAACTGATATTCACGAGGACAAGGCTCGAAAATTTCATTTACCGAGGTTGAAACCACCCCGGCGGGAGGTATGGAGCGTATGCAAGTTACGACCGCCTCGTAAACGTTTCATCGCTTACGCACGCACGTCCGTACTCGGCATTACGACGCGAACGCGCCCGCACGAGCCGGCGGGGAACGCGCGCGTCCGCCCGGAAAATTTATTAGGGTCTGCTGTCGGGCATAAAATCTGCGTCATAGCCGGGCCATTACGGCGGGTGCCGGCGGCAGAAGATGACTCCCCGCGGAGTTCCACCCGAGGCCCGACACCCCACCCCTTAGTCTTATCCCCCGCCTGGAGTTTTACCCCCGCTGAAGAAAACCGGGAAATTTTCGCCGCGAACTTGTCCCAGTTGCCGAGAGGGCACCGCTCTAATGCCGATAGAATGTCGGCGCGTCGAGACGCGCGATACGAGCCGACGCAGCGAGAAGATTCAAATATTCCTCCATAACTCCGGACAAAATGGGGTTATTTATACAACTCTACTTGTGTTGCTCTACTTATACTTTATATTGCTGTATTACTGAATTCTTGCGATATTCCGTCACCACTCTACGATTCGGCGCCTACCGTCGTTGGTTGCCGGATCCTATACAGTATATATTAACAATCTAAAACAGGAACCAACATATTATCAAATCCCATCTAAACAACAAAATAGTAAAGATCTGTAAGTACACACACAGTAGATAATGAAGATTCGCTGGGAATTTACGATGAATAGGAATAAATTAGTTCGGAAGTAAAGTCTACAGACCCAATTGCCAGGCAGTATTGAGAGTAAAGTTTTCACACGTTTCAACCAGAACCATCTGTACTCACTACAGTGGTAACCCCAATAAAAAACTGTTCGGCCCCTTTTATGTTACGTGTTTACATTAAGGCTTATTTCTTATAGTTTAATGTGCCGATCCGATTTTATTCCATTCGGAAAACAAATAAATTCTCCGGAATTTATTTCATACCATTATTGCCAATTAGCAATCTCAGTCTGGCGGAACGATGTTGAAAGTCCGCTCCATTTATTTTCTCCCCGAGTCCCCCATTTAAGGATAATTTCATTTCTCGGAATAACCGATGAGGAAAATTTCTTGCTCGATATTTCTAGACGATAACGACGCCCGATGTAGCAAAAACGAAAAAGAAAAACAAACAGAACCTAAGAAATAACTCTAATGGTCAATTCTATAAGAAATGGTCGTAAATCGAATCAAAACACGAAGCTCCTAAAGTAGAATTAGGACCGAATTAATCCCATCGGATATTGGTAATTTATATTATTCGAAATTCAAATAGGAAAATGTCTACGACGGTAAATAAAACTAATTAAGGGTTTTCAGTCATTCATCGGCGGATGTAACATCATGAAGGAATGCTGCGGAAGATGGCGAAAAGCCGAAACCGAACCAGCTTAAGAATGCGAGTGATAGTGATTCCGGAACTTCGTATGCACCCACATAAATTTCACGTAGTTAATTTAAGTTTTAAATTCAATACTAATTTTCAGCAAATTCCAAAATCTGTAATTACTGATATTCGACATGTACCCGAACCTCCAAACTATCGAACAGACTTACAAAAGTCCACAAGTTATGGGGCAACGTCCGTTGTATTTCTTCTTGTGTGGAACGTGGTCGGGGTGCAATCCTCCCTAGGGGGGGACCTATCGATAAGGGGACCGCCCCCCTTAAACTTTCCAACTTAAAGATCTCGTTATTTATACGTCCTCTTTTCCCGGCGGTTTTTTCCCCTCCAAACATCTTTTCTTATTCCCTCTCCCGCAGGATGCCGCCTCCTCCCAAAGACACAGATCTCTTCTATGAGCGGTAAACCGCGCTTCGTTACTAGGAAAAGTTTTCAAAACCACATCTAATAAAGCCATTAACGTTAGTTCGGAATACCTTTTTGAAGATCTGCAAGTTTTTGGAATACCATAGCCTTTTTCTATCTGTCTCCTATCGCTGTCTTACCGCTTTATGTATGATTTTTTTCTTTCACTAAAAGTACAGTTTTGGGGACAATAAAAGCAAACAGAATGCCCAGCAAACAACCCTAGGCCCACTCACCGACTAATGAAAGGAGCTGAACCAAAACGATGTATAGAAATACTGCAGGAAATCCTCCCTAATGATTCGACGTATACCAATTATCGGGTTGAAGTAAAAAGAAAAACTTTAAAACTCCCTTTTCGCGTTGAAAGAACAATTGTTTATATTCAGCGGTTCGGGGGGGGGAAACCAGGAGGGAATATCTGCTAAAAGCCCAATTAGCCTGTAGAATGGAGTGTAGGCCCTTCAAAGGGACCAACTTTCTCCCCGCCTACTGTTCAGGTGTAAATGAAATATGCAAAAGAGAGAAAACGGGAGGTCATGGAAAGGGCCGGTGGGAGTGGACCGCACTTGTAAAATGGTGTGGAGGGGGGGTGGAATGGAATGTTTTGAACTCCATTTGCCGTTTCGTTGGCCCCGACTAACCCCCTTCACTCAATATGTTTCCCTCGCCGCACCCCCTTCTGCCGGCGGCTTCTCGAGTTCACTGAACTGTCCCCGTTTTCCAATCGCGGAACAAATTATTAACATTCAAAACTGTCCGAATTCGCCGTACATTTAAAAGCCGCCAGATGCAGACGTAGGGCTCAAATTTTCTGTGCTATTTCACTCGCAAACGAGCGGGGAGCAGACGACGTCGGCGTCGCTCTGAATAGCATTCAATTGCTCCTTCCAGTATAGCAGAACTACCGCAATTAAAGGATATGGACAAATCATTTCAAACACTTTGTTAATAGAGTATTTGTTTCACTATCCCAGAGCTAGCCATCGCACGTACAATTTACTGCTTCCACTCAGCTATTTTTTAGGCTTGAACTCTTACGTGGTCAACAGGTATAATGTAATGAGCGAAGGTTAGTAATTCCAATTATTAGTCAGTTGTTGGCCCACAGTCTGTTCTTGTAGAAGACTTGAACGAGTTCCAGGAGAGAGGTTTTATTCCGTTTCCCACTGGAGCTGTCCGCTCGGTGCTGTCCGCTATCGACGTTTCGGAATTCTTACTGCCCCCATCATCAGGGTCCTACCGAAGAGTTAGATCAACTTGGAGTCCTCTATCTATCCGGTGGTGGGGTGTCCTTAATTCTCTCAGGATTAAGACTCGGTTTTTCCTGTATTATTGGAAACCATCCTTCGCCCAGAAAGGGATAGGGTAGAAGATCGCGGAAATAACGTATCAATTAATAATTTTATATTATAATTGTATCACCTGACATGAAAAAATTATTGTTCAATTTGCGAATTCATATTTTATGGCAATCCCCACAGGAGACTGTACTTTGTACAAAGCCGCATTGCTTAGAAACGAACATTATTGCTCGGTTCAACGATGACAAGCGTTGTCATGCGAACAAAGTTCTGCTACTTGTAGGTCAACAGTCGTCATAGAAACGAACTTTGTCTGTTGCGCGTACGCAGGAAGGTAGACGGGGGTAACATCTGTTTGTATATGACGTCGTACGGCCAAAACATTTCACATTCGAATTTTAAAGGGAGGAAGCCAACAAAATTCTGAATGACAGTCATTTCTGAACCCCCGCGAATAATTAAAAACCGAGCTATAGCCAATAGGGGAGGGGCCATATAAACATAAACATTTTAAAAGGATTTAGTACAGCAGCAAATTTATTTACGTTCAATTTTGACAGGACCACTCACGGTCAGTTTATTCGCGGTTGTCGCCACCGCCCATGAAATCGGGCGACTGTATTATTTCTAGGGAACGAACTCAATTCAATTAGAATGAACGGAGGGAGTGAACATGGGGGCCGGGAGGGTCGTAAATAGAGGACAGTAAAACCGTAAAGACTATACGGGACGCATCCCGGTGATTGCATTTGACATTCTCCTAGGACACAACTAGCTGTCTCTCTCTCTCTCTCGCCCCTCCCTCTAGAACCCGCTTTTTCTCTTATTTCATAGACCGAATATAAAATCAGAATTCATCCTGTATTTTACGGTCTCGAAAATAATCCCAGCTTTAATGCTGCTTGGCCAACCTAAACGTATACGTACATAACGTTTATATACCGAACGTTACAATGTATATGTATAACAAAGAAGATAAAAGAAGCGCATTATGAGATACAACTATTTCGTGTTTGACTATTGATAAACCAAAAAAAAACAATTTTATGCCCTATAAATCAGTAAGTAAGCCTGCAGAAATATTGATTTCTAACGATCTTTCTCTCTAATAATTCCAAAGTTGAATAATCTCCGTAGTGTATATATTTTAAAATAAACACGAGGAAGCGAAAAAAAAAATTTTCACAAAGTCCCCAAATAAGTCACGATTGAAGTAAACATCTGCACGCAAACTACCAATGGTAAATTATTGAGCTAAGTTCATGGCCGGGAGATATGGAAAAGTGATATTGCCTTCAGCCGGATCACGAAATCGAGCCCGTACTGTTACGGGACTTTATAAGTTAATTTCTATTTTTCAGAAAAACGGTGGAATTTTAGGATATTGGGTGAGGAAAATAATGGTGGTGAAAATTGGCACCGGTAATAAAATTAGGTACGTTGCATTGATTGATTATACTATTGACTATCGTGCTCCTAGCATACGATACGAAACCAAAGGAATATACATTGAGATGTGCTGGTAAAGAGGGAAAATGAAAAGAATAAAAAGGGAATGAAAAGTTGGCGTTTAGTCCCAGACCTAGTCATTCGTTTTCCCGTTGAGCGGAGCTGGACCAATCCAATTGTTGACAATAACGAATGCAAGTTGAAAAGTCCATTATTTCCAGCAGTCACTGAGAAAGTATCGCTTTAACCGCTCTTCTGAATTGCGCTGCCCTCCAGCTAAAAGGGTTGATTTTTGTTTTATTGTTTTCTAAAGCCGAGATAAACACTTCAGTTGTTTCCATCAACCACGTAGAAAAAATTAAAATAAAATAATCGATACAATTAAATTTAATCATAAAAATCATTACTTATTATAGCCTTCTGCGGTTTTCGTGGGACCATTTTTGGGTATTGCCTATCGGTAGTAGTATGCCAAATGTTAGCTGGCATCCAGTCAGTGCTGCTTAATCATTTGGAGCTCAACATATAACCACATGGTACTCCCTTAATTAGAAAAAAACATAGGGATCAAAGTACTTAAAAATAATAACTACCTAAATAATAGGGTGCTATAAAAATATGTATTTAGTTAAACAAGAGGACATTTTTAATCATTTGAACGTATTTACCATTTCTCTCACATTATCCAATCACAATATTATAATAATATTGATAATGTTCATTTATGATTTTTCCATCGCTTCAGTGGAATATTTACAGAAACATAAACGTAAAATAAACCGATTCATTCAAGTAATAACACAGACAATTTCCGATTGGGCCCTCGATAACGAACACGACCGTTAACGTTTTGCACAACAGCGGCCAGAAAATATTAAGCGATCACACAGACTCTGTAATGGCCCAACTGAGCTCAGCATAGACTAAACCTGCGTCAATCCCAATCACCATTAAAACCCGATCGGACTCGATTAACTACAAAGTGCCCTGTGTTATGTTGATAACACCATTTGGCGATCCAAATCCAACATCAAAAGTCTGAAAACGTTTATTTGGCATTTAAATCTTAAACCGCGACATGAAATGTTTATTAATTGGAGTGATGTAGCGAAGTGACCATTTATTTGACTTTATCGGCCTTTTTTTGCAAACATAAAATAACTACTTGAGGTAGTCTGCCATTTTGACTTGTTGTTGTAATATATTCAGAATGAATTTAAAACAATGGAAATACTGAAAAGAAAATCGGGTCAGATAAGTAATTAAAGAGAGAACGAAGTAGCGTTGATAAAATATATGCTTGTTGTTACGAAAAAATTAGGAAAACTTTGATTTTCTGCCGATATATATACATACAATATTTTAAGAATAGTTTTGGGTAAATGTGAAGTTTTTAGTTGACGATTGATGATTGACGATCCAACAATGTCAAGTGTTAATAGTATTGATAGTATTAATAGAACATTCTAAAAGTATTAATAGTATATAATGTGAAATATTAATTAATATTAATAGGTATTCCAAAGTAAAATAATAAATAAAATATTAAAAATAATTTGTGTTCGTATTTGTGCAACATGATATTATGCGAGTATTTTATATATTATATTTATCTTCGCCTAAAATAATCTAATTATTACAAACATTAGCGATCTCCCCAAAGTCCAAAGAGTAACTTATTCAGGTGCTGATTGAGTGTCAGGGAAGTCGTGCAAATTACAGACTTAATGGCTAAGTTTGAGTATTAAACGAAGTAAAGCCGGCGCAAGTATCAGAAGGGCCAGGCCAGAGACCCAATCTGGTCAAAATAAACAGACAGGGGCTGTAATTAGCAGTCACCTCTAAATTAGAGATGGCGCCCTCTAACCTTCGACAGGCCCCCACTACAAACACCTAAGCTATACACAGATATCGGGTTCACGCGTTCGTCAATCAGATTTTTCAACGTAATCACTCTCGACCGGAATAGTAGGTCTGCTCAAATGCTCCAATACCTAGAGCCTTTCTTTATATTTACTGGAATAAATACAGGCCCATTATGATAAGATCGATGAAAAGGCATGCTCCAAAAGAACTTCACCTAAGTGACAATTGGTGGATTGTATGCAGAAAAAGTCATTGTCACGAAATATTAACTATGTTCAGTTCATTTAGTTTAATTTCAATTACACCCCATTATGAACGACTTCACTCGCGTGAAGTAGACGGCGTTCGCGTGTCAACTGACGGTGGGAGGAACCTCCCAGGAGGGAAAACCTTAATCCGCTTGTCCGGATGTAGCTGGGAAATACCCTTCCCGCGAATCAAGAACACCACAGCCTACAGCGTTAATTTCAATAGCTTTGTATTTCATAAGCTTCCGGTGGTATGCCGAATAGTATAATTGAACCCTCCCCGCCAATAATCTGCCGCTCCAGTCTTCAACAATCTGGATTAAATGGGGCGTCTCCGAACGCGGGGGCGGATGGTTCGGGTTATAATCTCGGAATCGTACATTCCACAACGGGCCTGAGGAAGATGGTATGTTCCAACGCCGTGGGAGGATCAGGCATTGAAGCGTAGCCGGGATATACAGCATTCCAGTTGTGTATAATATATACAGAGAGGGAGGGAGAGAGAGAGGCAATCGATGATAGTTTACCCTGGAGGGGTGAACGAAGGCCGGCACATACTCGTAATTAACATCCCGGCCCAATATAAATGCCGGCTTTTACCGCAGTCACAATATGAAACGCTTCCCGCACCAAATACCGGGGCAATTAAGTCTCTCGCGGCTTCTCCAACCTCCGGCATTCACCTTTGCGCCCGGCTTTAGAATTTCAGGCCTCCCCAACCACGGAATAACCCCGGGTGGGAAATCCGTTCTGAAAAGAGCGCCTCGGAAAACGATAATTAACGCCGACCGAGATTTTCCCGACAAAGCCTCCGGCTGTACACATTTCCGCGTACGATCTTAAACTCCTTCCACTGAGAACGTTTCAAAAGGGAATATCCAATTATTATATGATGTACGCTCAACTTTCACTCACTGTACAGAGATGAGGAGAGAGAATTTAATAACCGACATTCGAGTGTAAGTTATCTGTTTGGTTCTTAGCAAACGTCTTGCAACAGTGACCACGGAATGCCTGATATGTTAATATACAACCAATAACGTATATTTAGTTTCTTACTTTGTATTCCTTCGAAAAATAAAAACCTACCCGTATATTGTATATTGTAACTATCCTCTAGAAATTAAAAGAAATAAAAATTCATTAAAGGAATAAAAATCCATCACAGTGATGATATTCTAAACTGTCGAAAAACAGTTTGGGGTCGGAGGACTCAGGAAATTTGTGAACTTGGCGGCCCACCAAAAAGAAAGTCAGAATACGAATCTTTCTCAAGCCAGAAAACTTGATTTCGAATAATTATAAGTTCAACCGACTCAGTGCCGTTGGCTTCTCCCCAGGAGGGTAATAGGCGTTTCCCTAATGGCGGCCCTTAGCGATAAGCCTAAGTGTAAGTAATAAGAGCAATGGAATCATTAGTGTCGGCGATACGCTGATTCAACTGTAAAATAAAGCGGGTGGGCAACAGAAACGGACGCTGGATTTTATACAATACCGGAGGTAATTTGCCGGAACTCCAACACCCAGTGCTATCGGAGGTTGCAGAGCAATCCGGTTCCAGAAATATAAACTTATATGGAAGTCCAAAATGCGAAATCGACCATTTAACGCAAATCAATACAGAGAGTCCGTTCACAAATTTAAAACTGTGAATTCAAAAGGGCCGCTTTGGAACGGCGACAATTGGGCCCATGATGGGGTTGCGCTCACCCCCCCCCCACCCCTAATGGGCCTGTAAACTGTTTAATTACGCGGGCTGCCCACGCTCATAACAAACCACCAGCCCCCCATCAACCCCCACAATGCTTTCTGGCACCAGATTAGTTCCCGGAAACTAACTTGTGGACTTCTGTTACCCCCCCCCCCTGTATGATGGCAAATTGTGTCGCTTTGATCAACGCTGTTTTAATTAACTTTGAGAAACAGAATTACTGCCCTGTAATCGTCACAGTTTTACCGACTCATATATTATAAATGAAATAAATAAATCAGTAAATATCGGCTACCGACGAAGCATCCTGTCAGCACCTGTTCATTGACAGGATGCTTCATCGATAGCCGACATAGGTACAGAAGTTCGTTATTACTACTTAACTGACAAAGTCGTACTGAAGACAACTAGATACTAAAAGCGATCTAACTTAGGACTAAGCGGGTGAAGATAAGAAATTACGATAAATAACCTTCAATGGTCACAGCAATATTGTTATATAATAATCAAGATGATTATCAATTAAATCCAAGGTTGCTATTACTCCAAAGATCGACACCTTCGTGGAATGCACATATCTTCCAATTGTTGTAGATCGCAAATGACATGAGATTTATACTAAATGACTTATAATATTTAATGGTTTATGACACCTGTGCCCGAATGTTATTGTCGTAACCTGTACGATTAGATCACAATAAGGTGATATCCCAAATCATAAAGCTTTGTGAAAACGGAGGCAATAAGCTGACAGTAAGCAGTCGTGAGATAGAAATTCTCACTGCTCAAAGAGAACGTGGAAGTTTTTTTCTATCTTTAAACCGGTAAGTATTCATTTCATTTTGCGTCAAATTAAATTACGAAAAATGGGCCCGGTAAAAACAGTCGGAGAGGAATATTTAGTTGAAAATCGGGAAGAGCCCTCCTCCCCCCCCCCGTCGAAAATAAAGGTTAACGAATACGGTTTTGAAATATATTTTAAAACGAAAAATAATGTCAGAGGCGGTATTCGTGATAATGAGTTTTCATCGGTGGGTCCAACGGCGGCAGAAGCCCTCGGGACGGCAATTCGAGGGCCGCCCGGACCCCCTCGGAAAAAAAAGAGGAAATTATGACCCCGAGAGGTAAAGGGAGACACTCTGAATTAATTTACCAAAAAGATGAGAACCTTTTTTTTTTTTTCCTCGGCGAATAATTAGACGGTTATTCCGAACGTCGTTTCGCCGCCGCATTATGAATGTTAATTAGCGTTGACGCCATATTGAAATCATGAGGGGTTGGGACGTGTTTCCGGGAAAAAAAAATTCCCGGTTATTAATTCGGCCGCTCTTTTATGACAGGCTAAAATTGGACGTCGCCTATTAGTCTCCTATGCGAAAACTGCATTTCATAATCGGATTCAACTTTATTGAACTTCCCAGCAAAAAAGCCTATAATTCACGCCATTTTGCCTAAGAATAGGACTTTCGAATTTAATATGAATATCAATTATTGACGAATTTTCATACAGTTAAACCAGCGAGACAGAGAACAGAAACGAGGTCTTAAGATAGCGATGAACACGATCTATGATGAGCTAGACAGGCCATATTTGATATTTATTAATATTTAAAATACTTTGATCTTCAAAGTCAAAGTATCCTCGTCATATTAATTTACCTACAATATTATGAACACAGTATTAACACAATTATACGTTTAGTATTATAATAGTTACAAATTTTGGGTCTGCTTCTACTCTAATATCTTGCAATATATACATGAAGGTGTTAAAAGAATTTTAAGCTTGGTTATTTCAATCTACATTGAATTTCGGAATATTTTCACAATACCTTGGCGAATTTAAAATGAATCGAATTAAAATGAAACTGCAAATATTAACGAGTGATCCAATTACACATCAAAAACAAGATAAATACACCTTTTGTGCGGATGACGGGCATTGGAGTGTTTTTCACGTTTGGAAAAGCCGAAACCTTTGTCGGTATTAGAGCGGGACTGAGGGAGGGGGAGGGTCGGATAAAATCCGTAGCCGGGCCGGCGGTCCTAACTGAATTGAGAGTGAGTTTAATGAAAATTGTAATTCGGGGCGGTAATTTCTTTGCCGTGTGTAAAACTGTCCGGCAGATTAGATTGGGGTTTTGGGAGGAGCACGTGTGCCCCGGTACGGGTTAAGGCAATAATAAAGTTAGGACCCTAAATGCTTAGAGCACCACCCCACCCCCCCTAAATGTGTTATCCCCCTCTGGGCTTACCTTACGAAATTCGTCAGGGATTATTTCCATTAGATTGCATTATAAGGGCTAAAACCAATGAAAACAAAGGGCCATATGCTATGTTACTCACTGCTGTACTTTCACAGGCCCGGACTACACTGTGTCCAAATAATATGGGAATCGACCCCAATGTAAATTTTACCCAACTGCAAATTTCAATGGATTATGTGTAAATTTTGATTCGATGGTCAAGACTTATTTTGAGATCCCCCAATATAATGAGTTTAATTAATTTTCTCCAGCTTCCAAATCTTGTACAGCTCTCTTGTACACTCTTCCATTGTTTTCCCCTACACCGATATGAAGCAAGCATAAAATAATGCCTAATACTTTCGAGTAGGCAAAAAATTCAATTTGTGGTTTTCGGTAATCGTAGCACTCGAAAAATAGAAGGGCCGGAAAAACAAAAAAAGGATAAAAAAAGGGCAACGAAGAAAAAAACAGTGCAAGCGGCCGCGACTCAATTCCGCACATTTACCGCAACCGAGCGCTTAACTTCTCGAGTTTATCGGCTGACTCCGGTGCAACTTTTCAGCCGCCCGGTCTGGGACCGGCAAGGAAGAGAAGCAAGAGAAAAAAATAGAAAAAATGAGTTAGGAAAAGAGGAAAAAAAAGTCGAAGCCCCTCTATCTCTGGGCTTGGGCTTGGGGCCAGCTCATTGGATCTGCCCGAGTCTTAACGACCTCCTCCAAGACCTGAGAAGAACTACCAACCGATATATATATTTTAACCCCTCTCATCCCATACATTCACTGTCTACTATTCTTTTTACAAAAAAAACCACTAACACAGCGGGTAAGTTATTCTTTTTTATTTACTTAACTCTTCTCTTTGATATTTTCTCTCAGAACTACCATGTGCTGTTTTTTCACCCATGTGTTCTCGTTCGGAGGGATTCTGTTTAAGGACAGGTAAAGTTCAAGGGGTTAAATTTGTCTTGAACTGGGTGATTTTACAAACTTTTCAAAACTCATTCCAGTAGAATTCGGTTCGACAGTTCAACCAGTGGCAGTGGGATAAGAAGCTATTTTTTGAGTTTGTGAGTTTCCTCACACCTAGCTAAGAGAACCCCGAACATAGGTTTGAACGTTCGATGAACAACTGGTGAATGTAACAGTTTATATTAACAATAATATTATAGTACTAAAGGCTGATTTAGTGTCCATGTGAACAGTGTATCAAAACAGTGTATTTAACAGCGTATTTAAAGAAAATAAAGTGGTTGCAAATTTGTATGATCGCCATTGGAGCAGAAATAAACTCGGGACACTTTATAGAATGTATCTACTAAATTCCGTATTGCCAGTTTCGCTTAAATGATTTTCCTACAATGCTCTAGAAAACAAACTGGCGAGGAAAAACGGTAATTTCCTTTTTAAAAAAATGTAAAATTCGCTTTTGAACATTAATATCGGCCATTAAGATCGACAGATATTTATGTGGCCGAACAGCGAGGCGGGTAAGGGCACCAAACCGCCCCCCGCCCGCACCCACTGATAAATATTGAATATATTTTTTAAGGGCACAATTTCGGGTACCACCCGTCACGCCATCGTCCTACGTGACGAAAAGTTAAACGAGTTCGTTTTTATCGAATGTGTAAACCCGGACCCGGCGTCTGTTTTTATAAAGGGGTCGTTGAAAACAATTTATGGCGGTGCGTGAGTGTCGAAATAATTATTTCGAGTTAACAAGCGCGCGATAACAGTTGTCAATGTGTAAGCACTCGAGCAAATTTAACTACACGATGTAAACGCTTGACCGATCTACAAATAACATGAATTTAAAATTTATATTCCGTAAATTAGTTTAACAGCAAGGGCATGCATCAAGCTCGCATTTTTTTGTTACTATACAGATATTTCTTCGGGATCAGAAAGTTAAATCGAAAGTAAAATTTCCGCTCTCAGAACACACGTTTCCTTTGTAAATCATGTTCAATGCAAATTCAGAATGTGATTTCCTTCTCCCATTCGTCTATGAAACAAGACAGTGAAAGTCCGCGGTTCGAGGTCGCTTGAAGCCTTATCCATTAGGCGGTTCTTGGACCGAGTCCCATTAAACGGCTGGAGAGAGATAGAGGACAATGACTGGGCACAAAGTTTTGCCGCGTGATGAGAGGATGGCGTGAAACGGCTAATTCAAAACATGGATCGCCTTGCCGCTGAGGAATTTCTCTGAGAATTATTATTCCGAATGATTTTACACATTTTAAGGGGGCATTTACGCGCCTAATAATCAATGGCTAATGAACGCACCGACTAAATAATTATTGGTAACCACTTTCAACTTTATTTGCTTTGAATATCAAAAAAGTTGAAATCAAATCAATCTAATTATCCGATTGCAGGTCGAAGTATTACTGGATAGAGTAAAAAATAACAAAAAGCCTATTTAAGTGTTTTCCACTTTGTAGAGCTTTACAAGATGAAACAAAAATTAAAATATAATGAATAGAGTAAATAAGGGTAAGAATTAAATTTTTGGTTTAGTTATCCAAATGCTGACCGTCGAAAAAGAAAACAGACATTCCAAAACCCTAGCAACAATAAAACAAGAAAAAGACACCGCCGCACCAACTGATTACATTATGCTTCATTGGCAGCTGACACGCCTGAGAAACGCACCCTATCACTAACGGAATGCCTCGAACACATGGCGAAAAGCCGAAACTTCGACCGAATAACCTTCGGACAAATATCTGAAGTTATGAAAACATTCCAGATCAATGGAAAACCGAATACCGAAGCGAACTAAATAATTCAAGCTCTCCAGTACGGAGCCTCCGGGGCGTTTTTGTCGACCTTCCTCGGGCTCTAAACTGCGGACATTACACGGTCTGTTATTATTGGCAGCGGTGGTGGCGGTCTACACTTGTTCACTGAATCATAAGTATATTTTCAAGTTTACAATCCTCCGGGGCGTTCACCCCGGAATTCTATATCGGGAACTCTTCGGGCAGGGAGCACGTTTTCCAAGTCCGTAGAGCACGTTTCACCCACATTCTCGATCATCTGTATTTGTGCTTCAAGTTTGTGTCTTGTACGTCGATTGCATCCAAAAAACGTGCAATGTTATATTTGGCCGAGTCTGTCTTTGCTTCTAATCCAGCCCGCACGGTATTAATCAGTCGAGATTACTTTAAATGACCCATGTTGGGCATGAACAATATTGTTCCAATTAGTGTGTACTTGTGCATATTATATTTTTAAAACGTTCCTCAATATGTTTTTATGTGTTCCCTTTCATTTCATCCTACTAAGTTAACTTATTTTTTTATTTGGAGAAAGGTCGAAAGGACGAGAGGTGGATAAATGATGCTCAGAATAAAACGGTCTTACTTTTATGTCGTTAATTTTTAGCTTTTTGTCCATTATTTCGTACCCCACGTAATTTAATAAGATCCAAAAGAATGATAAATTTGCCAGTACAAAAGGCCGATGAAATATTCATGTTGTTGCATCTTACAACTGCACGGGAAAAACACTCGAGAGGGAAAACCTTTTCACAGAGATAACGATTCTTTATAATCGCTCCTGCATAATTTATTTCTGTAGACCGCCCAATCGATGCAGATGAACAAATTGTACTCGCAAATCAGGGACTCCTCTTTACCAGCTGGTTCTTCTCTGCAGAATTACCCCTATTCTTCTTTACATTTTACTTAAAAGTAATTAAACTTCAGTTGCAAGTTCTAATTTAAGGAAAATTCGGCCCGCCACGTCAGGGAAAAGTTACGAAAGGAGGTCATAAACTTCAATATACTAAAATGTATATAGACTCGGGCTTCAATACCAGCCAATAAAGTCCTACTAACATTACTTGTAAATTATTTATAATCAGGTCACATAATAAACTCCCGCATTATGCTAAAATATAACTTCCTGTATAACATGAATCAAACATATGAAGTATATGATGTTTGTAACACTACCCTTTTTTGGAAAGTTTCTAAGGACGTCTTATCACCGGAGTTATTTGATTACTTAGCTACTTAGCCTGTCACTGCTATGAGTCAGAGAGCGCACCTAGCGACAGATCTTCAAACTATCAGAAATCCCATTCTATAGCAGACAGTAGTGCCTTGGTTCAGCTCGTTAAGAGCTAAAAAGTTAGCTCAGCTAATGAGTTGGTTCGGTTACATTATAAGGAAATAAAAGTTTAAAAATAAATTACCAGAATTGTACATTATTTTACCGCACATATTTTCACTGCCAAACCTTAGGTAGTATGCAATAAAAAAGAAACTAGGGAATATTTGAAAAATTACTTATATTGGGAAATCTGCCTCTCAGGAAATGTCTTTAGCCCATTAGCTTATAGCTGCTCGTGACTTCGTTTATAATATTTCGCATTTGGGGACAAACCGTGCACGAAACCAGCAGGAGGCGGACAATCACGCGACTGATAATGTCCCAAACATTATGTACATTTTTTAAAAACTCTTTCATTTTTTTTTGTAAGACGGAAGAAATAAAAATGATTTATTTTATTCGAGTAACACAAGTAAATAAGATGACAACGAATGTTAAATCCAAGGGAGAGACGCAAACAATTTATTTACCGACGGTGTGTAATAAGTTATCGACATTTTTCATCCGCAGGGAGTGAGGAGGAATATTGCTCAGATATTTTGTGATTTTACTCCCATACACCGTAGTAATTCAATTCTGTATACGAATCCTAATTTTACAGGGCGGGCTTATCTGCAGGGGCAAAAAAAATATCCCGTTTTGAGCCATTGGCCTTGTATATTCGCTCATATGAAAACGGAATGAGAAACAGAAAACTCGAGCGGCAATATTTCAACAGACTCCCTCCCACCACCGACCCTTTCAGTAATTTTCCCGCCATGCATAGAGCATTATGAAGAGAATAAAAGGTAAATTTTTCCGCCTCATTTCCCTCTTCGCTCTAATCTTAAGACCGTGGCAGGAAGAAATATAGGACAGCGAAAAGAAAAGAAATTTTACCTCCGAAACATAAGAAAAAATAGCCGACGAATATAGAGAGCAACTGAGGAAAAAAGTGAAGGTTTTTAGCCCAATGCGGATTCCCCTTGGACGCAGTAAAAAACGAGCCCGAACTGCACAAATATGCATGAAAAATCTACCCCTCGATTGAATATCGAGATACTCGGAAAATAAAACAAAAAATGCCACACATACTCCAGTGATTTTTTTTACCTCCTTTATTTGTTTCCTAACTAGTCCGGTTTTGGCTATGGCTTGGGTTCGCGAGTAATACAACAAGAATTCTATTGGTGGTGGCGAGAACCCAAAACCCGCCAGAGAGAAGATCCTGGGGAAGCGACGGGAAACAATAATAACACCAGTGATGATATTCCAAATCTTCGTATACCTCGTATAAATATAATTTAAATTGATTCTCTAGGCTAATCGCTGCTAACACTACCCTGATCTATATCTATATATATTCCTCCTTAGAGTGATAAGTAGAAATAATTAGAAAGTTCTGAAGGAAAGGTTGATACCCTCCGGGGATCAAGTATAGTTAAATTAGAATAACTCCCGGATATCAATGCCCGCGCGATAAACAAATGCAGAGAAAAACAAAGTAAAGTAACGAATCGTTCACCATAATGAATTATGTTATCCATTTTTAAGATAGCAGGAAAACCAGATATATAAAGTAACCGAGCTTGTTTACTCGTTATCCCCCGGGGGAGTAAAATCGTTCGGTAGGATATTCCATACAAAATTAACACCATTATTCTGGAGGACCGCGTAATGAATGGCCCCCAACAGGCCGGGCGTGTTATCGTTGCTGCGGAGGTCTTGCCGGCCGTATAAATATATACGGCGGCAGGAGAAAGAAAGGAAGACAAATCACATCGCCTACTCCATTTCAATGCTGCTCCTCCGACGGCGAGTGAGGGCCTCGACTACCTCAAATAATAAGGACATATATTTCAGGGCGGGCTTTGAGAGCGTGACCCGACTGAGGGACGGGTCGATGCCTTGGATACCGCGGGCATTGGGACTGCCGGTAAATATTTTATATTCGAGACGCTTTTACAACCGACCTGAGCCTAAAATCGAACCCTTTTTATCAGATAATTCCGTCCCAGAGACAAATAACATACTCTGGGAGCCACCGTCCTTCTTGCCGATAGGGAAAACGTTTGTTTCCTTTAAGTTTCGCAATGCCGAATGTAGCGACTTTTATAATTCGCAGTTTTTTATGTAAATAGACACCCTCAGAGGACTGTACGTCTTTGGTTCCCATTTATTAAAACATTTAAATCAATCGCGTGTCCATCGAATTAACGCAATTCTAATTAGTGTTCTGAAATGAGATCCAATCGTTATCAAATCAAATTTGCAATTGAAATTTACTCGGCCCGCTACCGGAATCCGGCCACGATTCAGTCCTATAACCACAGACTTGTCTAACCCAAATAAATAATTGTATACCTTAATTTGCATTTTTTCTGAGTGGCGATGTTTTTAATTGAATGCCATAACGGAAGCATTGAACTGATTTAAGAATTATGGTTTTGGACCATATAATTAGGATGGTGTGTAATTGTGGAATGGAATTTATTTATAGCGAGGTAAAGAACAAATGAGGATTAAGGATCTGTACTTAGGAAGAGGTTACTTGAACTGCAGTGCCAAACGATTCAACACTAATTTAATTACGTATTAACTTAATAGTTTTTAAAAGAGTCAATACTGGTCTTCTGTGTTATTCTTAATTCCTTAAATGGTCTTCTGCTAGGTTTCGATAGCTTGCCATCTTCAGTAGTTTTCCGTTGTCACTACATTGGCGCGTTGTGTTTATTACCTACTAATACCTACTAATAAAGCAACAGTAAGCCGAACAATCGGCGACTAATATAAACAATGGACTAGACACACTTGGTCTTTCGGTGTAGCCCTAGCCACAATAATATTGCAGGTCTGACGGAGGCCCGGTTGAGGCCTCCCCGAGCCTAAACCGCATTAAGGCGGTCCGACGCAGCAAGTTTAGACACAACGGTAGTTCGGCTAATAAATAAACCGAGGGCGGACAGTTTCCATCTTGGAGTTAGCCAGGGTTTCTCTCTCTCGACGACGTTAATTAATTAAAGTTGATCGGTAGTAACTCCCCTGACGGACTCCCACCGCCGGGCCATCCATTAGGGCCAGGTATTGACTCAAAATTGGTATTACTAATTAGCGCCGAAGCCATCCAAGAGGTGAGCTGTGGAGGCCTGTCGGAAATGCCGGTAACATTTCAGTCGAAAGTTAGAGTACATCGTTTACAAAAAAACCCAACTTTTTAACAAATTAATTTTAAAAAGCGTGTTAAAGTGCGTATTTTCCAAGACCTCGAAGAATGTGAAAAATTGTGTTCATCAATTAACGATATAATTTCCAGTTCTTGTTTCAATATAGTTTAAGGTACTTCGATGGAGACGGGAACCGTGAAGGACAGTGTACAGGAGTCTATCAACGGTGGCGAGAATTCGAAACCGGACTAGCATATAACCAAATTGACGTGGGGAGTGAAATTAATGATATACCGTCCCCTATCCTCAAATAAATACCAACGAGCCTTGTAACCGATATAATATGTTATAATTAACATTATGAGTGAATAAAGTATTGAATTACTATGCAAAGAATCCAATTTAAGTCTATCTCATTGAGTATGAAGGAGGTCCGGTAAAAAATAACGTGTATTTTGATTTTAAAAGAAGCGACATCCTAGAGAAACTTTATATAAGAAACTTTCATCGGGCATTTCAAATCGTGTCTATTTCTAGAGGAATTGTTGAGGGAGCGCATTTCTGCGGCCCGCCCTCTTTTATCTTGGGACCATTTCGAGAGAACTAGTCCTTCAAAACACTTCAAAATTTTTTCCCTTCCCTTTCGAGTTTTATCTTCAAGAAAGAGCCGGTTCGCAGGCGGCGGCCAGCCATTTCTCGGAAAATCTCTCCCTCTCTCGCTCTCTCTCTCCCTCTCTATTTCTCTATCTCTTTCTATCCGCTTTTCTAACGCGCTTTTCATGCAAATCACGAATTTTCCGCGCGGAAGGGTTATTTGAAGGGGGAAATATCCCCCCGCCGTGTTTTAAATGGACGCACTTTGAGCAAAGGTAAATGCACATTTACCGTTGCGGTTTATTGGGCAACGAGGCACAGAGGGGACTGGAATATTCGGTCGGGAACATTATTCAACCAGTTTAGAATATATTAAACAGACCGAAGGTTTTGTAAATGATAAATAAATGGGACTCAAATTTAAATGAGACTTAAATTTTATGTAGAAAAAATATTTTCCTAACGTTTTAACGATTACTGCTACAATTCTGCTGAAACACGCTCACATGCACATACAAACAAATATTTGTTCAAGTTTTCACCGAAAGTGGAAATATCGGAAATTATATAATATGTAATATGAAATAATATTTATTTAAATCTGTTCCCTCGGGGTGCTAAATAGAATTTCTATTTTTTCGTTGTACTGCAGTTATTATGCCCGTTTCTCTGCAGTAGTGAATATGCATACATTGCTGCCGGCCTCGTGCGGCTTCGTGTTGGGGCCATTTCCCCAAACTGCATACGCCCTAATCACAATAATCGCGGATGCTAACATTAAATTTAAAAAATCTCCTAGCAAGCGGGTCCATTTGATGCGCCACTGCAATTTCCCCAGGCGTGAAATAAGCCAGCCCCCACCCCCATAATTTAACTGACATTTGGCGGTCTTTCTTTTGCGGCGGCCACCCAGTTAATAAAGCTCGTTTCGAGAAATGGGCAGTCATTTTTACCAATTTCTAACAAATTGCGTTCACATTTTTCAGAACAGAATATGAAGATTCTGTTCAAGATCTGGGCGGAACCGGGGCCGTCGATTTATTTATTTTTTGATATAATAGAAAGCCCAGACGCAAGGTAATTTAACGCATCGGCGAATTATATTGCCCATTATGTTTTCGCAGACTAAGTCATAATTTTAACTTCTCGAATCTGTATTAAAACACCCGTTCGTAAAAATGCCAAAATTGCTTTCACCTCCAGTTTAGTTCGACCCGGTTTAGTTAAGACCTGATGAGAAGACGCGGTGGGTTTTTGCCGAGAGAATCTATCGGTTGTGGGGGACCTCGGGTGAAACTTGGCCGATGCCAAGAGGCCACGGAGTGTCGCAAGCAGTCTAACTTTCAGGCCGACAAACTACAAGTTATCGTTATGTCCCGATAATGAAAATTCCCCCAAGGGGACACTGATCAAGTTAGAGGCGTCTCCCCGGGGGACATCCCGTTCCCCATCACGGAACTTAGTACTTAGCCCGCGATTCGTTCCGCAAAATCCAATGAGTTTCAACTATACAATAAACCGTGTTGACGTTACTTATTTACGCCGAGTATTTATAAGCGGAATATCCGTGTACTGTGATGAAAAACAAATCTACACATTGGGCATCGTGAATAATAAAAATAGAGGTCTGCTTTTGACTTGTAGATCGTAAACTCTTATGATACATGAACATATCGCATGCAAAGACGAGAAGTTGTTTCAGCTCGGGGCGTGCTGTTGAGATTCTGTTCACAAAAAGAAAAGTCGCACATGCACAAAGACGTCTATCGGATTACGCATTTCTGACTGTCGGAAAATTCCTCATAATCGAAAGTTTGTACCGTCACAAAAAAGAACGATAATTTGAATTGAAATTAATCATTTTTAATCGATTGTTATAATTTCTGTTTACGCGTTTAACGAAAATGAGCCTTTAAAAATAGCCTCATTAGGTTTTCATTACAAAACTTATGGTTTCAGGACGGTTTCGACCGTATATTTCGACGTACTTATTTTCCGACGTTCTGAGAAGCGTCAACACAGGAAAACTGAAGTACAAGAGAAATGTTAACATACCTTAACTGGATGCTGGAGCATTTTCTTCAGTCTGCACACACCTATGCACAAAAATATAATTATTAGTAATACTTCATATTTGTCTATTTTGATTGTGTGTTAATAAATAATTGATTTTAAACACATACAGATTAGTACATAAAGATTTAAGCGAAAGTTTAAAAGGAGAATTTGTACCCTCAGATAAAATTTTGGAATGTGAAGAGAATGACACGGTTTTATCGGCTACCCTAACTTCGAGAAATTTAGTTATTTAATAGGATATACAATTTAATTTTCTAAATATTCTAAATAGCCGAGTTGCGAAATTTCCGAAAAAATATAATAATTTTAATAAAGTATATTAAAAAGTTCTGATAAGAAATTAAGGAATTATAAGGAATTTTCTGTGCAGTTAAGAAAAAGGAGGAAGAGAAAGCAGTAGGGAAGCATTCTCATTCGCTTTTTTTTATAAAGAAAACTGTCCATCATTAGTGACGTATGATTTCAGAACCATGCTCGAATACCACCCACCCTTCGATAATTGGATCACAACCCCGAAATCCAAAATAACCGAATGGAGGGGAATATATGATTCCATTATTGGAGATGAGACCCTGGGGGTAAACCGGTCTTGGCCATTGTGAAGTTTGGGGCTGGTCGTCGGTCGGGTTTGCTCCCCGCCGAGCGCTTCCGCCATTAACCCCAAGACCGGAATACTCAAACAGTTGGGATAATGATCTAGACTACCCCAACATGAACGATTCCAATAAAACCCAATAGTATTGGCAATAATGATTAGGCGGGAAAATACAATAGAAAAAATCCTAACAGCAGTCTTAATGAATTTATGAAATTTAGAAAATGGCTACGCACTCTGGATATTCCGAACTCTCCAGATCAAGAACCTAAGATGTTTATTCCAAGCGAAGGTCTTTGTTGACTAAACAAATGTATGCCATTGTAGATTCAGATGTTAGACTCCTTTAACAAGAGACAACCGGTTCCATAATTACTCCTCAGCTTCAGTAGGCATGATTGACCGGACTGTACCCCGATTTACCCACCTTATGACAGTCATATTCCAGTCTCATAAAGTCAATAAATAACAATTAACTGTCTCGAGTTTAAACATGAGTTTCCTCATTTCAAAGAGGCCAGTGGCCCCTTCTCGCATGTATGGGGTTAGCAACTCTGAAAGCTGGGCGTGGGGGGTGGGGCTGTTGACCTTGCCGGCTTTATGGTCCGTCGCCTCGGTCCGTATAATTTTCCTGTTTTCCGCGGCCGGAGTTTTCCCCCCTCGGACTTCCGAAAGGAAAAGGTTGTTTTATCGTGTGACGCCTCCGCTCTGACATTTATTGGACCACCTAGAAGAGGAATTACCCCCCTACGGCTAGACTCGGCAGAAGGGAATGAGGACGGGGGGGGAGGGGTTGTCTCCCCTCCGCCACCGCCCCCGCCCCCGCCTCCCACGGACTAAACAACACGCGCGAATCGCGCCCCCATCAAAACCGAACGGTCCCCCCAGTCGGGGGGTTGGGGGTTCCTTGTTAACTTGGAACTAGCGAGGGAAGTATGAAATCCTAGATTTTATTTCTCCCACACAAATTGGAGCCCATAAAAAAACTCTTCCGTTATTATTTCCAAATGTGATTTCCTATTGTGAATACAATAACAACAACACATGACAAATTATCATAAGCGTATAATACACGTATAAACACACATCACGCATATAGTGACGAAAGTTTAAATATTTATTTATTTGTATCAATGATACTAGGTATAAACGGAAATGCACTTTTTCTAATCTCTTATAAGTTACAGACTTGTTAATACACTGAAATCTGTTAACCGGATATCAAAATATAAACCTTATAATGTTAAGAACATCGCCGATAATGACAAATGTAATTATTGATTATAGTTCAGGGTTGAATGTTAACAGGCATGTAAGAACAAAACGTAGTCACTATTTGCAGGAGATTCACGCAAATAAGAAATAAGATTTGCGCAGTATCACGTCGTGAAAATCCGGTATTCTGGAAAAATAAGAGTACAGAAAAAGCAGTAGGGCCGTAAGAAAAGAAGACAATATTGCCTTATCCCTTCTGAAATATGAGACTGGTATGTTACTCAAATAAGGGGCGGGGGCGGGGGGCGGGGATGTAGCTCACTCGGCCTCTAATTCAATTCTGTAGGCCGTGCTTGAATCTAAATTTTACCGGGCCCAGTGTTTTCCGCATGAATAAAAACACCTCGCCGGCTTGTACAGCCCGTAACCTTGAGGTGAATATTCTCTTGTCGGAATCCTCGGGCGGGAGTTGAAATCGTGACAGTAATTCTGGAAAGACACAAGTTATACTCTCAACATAAGCCCCTTTTTTCCACCCACAAAAACACCAGTTCCATTTGGGAGGAGGGAACTCGGGCTATAATCCTTTAGTTGTGCTCTCGTCCTGTTCTTAATTTTGCTTACAGCATGCAGGCTTTAATGCTTATAGTTATACGATTATACATTTTGCACTGATAATGATAAGAAAATTTATAAGAACCCAAAACAAATATTTTTTAAAATTTTTTATAGGAAGTAAAAACTTAAGTATTATTAACTGTAACTGTGAACAACAATTATGTGAAATTTTATTTAATTGGAAATTGGCGAATAGTGTGAATATTCGTCTTTACCGGGTAACTATAGAAGGTAACAAAACAGGTGATAGGAAGTCCTGTCGGATGAGGAAACCACTAATAATTTAGTACTAATAATTAGTCGGACTAATAATTTTACCCTGCCGTTCGTCGACTTAGCAATCTTTATTGACATTGTAGCCGCTTTAAAAGTTTCACCGCCCCCGCCGTTATCCCCAATTCCCGAACTCCCAAAATACCGCTTGACGCTGACATATCGCGCGAAACTCTCGACAGTAACTGTTGAAGGGGTCGGAGAAATTACCTTGGCGTCTCTGGCACGCTTTAAGTTCAGACGCGATCGATCAACTTCGCGTTGACTTATCGTCGCCTCCTTATCGGACCGACAGATGCTCCCGGGATACGTTTGCTGTTGGCAGAGTCTCGCGGAAAGGAAAATCGGGGAGATACTGCACAGAGGTATTACACTGTCTACATTGAAAAAGGGGACTTGTAATACGATATTAATAAGTAATATTATTAATAATAATAAGAACGCAGAAACATATGAGGTCGAAAGGATATTGACAGATTTCTGTTACATTATGCAGAATTAACCTACACTAAAAGAACGCTATAGGTGTCAACAGAGATTTCCTTTGTCATTTTACATATACTAGTGCACTTGATCAAATTGTTGCGATGAATTTATAACCAAACTGTGTAAGCATGAAAATACATAAAGGATATTTACGTTGTATTTCTTTAAGCCTTTCAATCTGAAATATGAGAGAGGGGGAATCGTCTGATGACACTAATCGGCTTTGGTGTCGGGAGCTTTCAGTTAAGTCTCTTAACGGGACTCAAGATTCATTTTAGGCGAAAAAGAAATTATTCAATAAGGGCCTGGAAAAATAAAAGCGCCCGGAAATACAATTTACGAAGTATAATTTTCCGGAGAGGTGGCGCCCTCCGATAATGGAATTCGTGGAAGAGAGAAAAGGTCTGAAGACAGTCCAGACTTAATTTACCCTGACCGCCCATTATATTTACATATTTGATATAATCTATGTACCGCAGCTAGCGCGTGAAAACAGATCTATAGAGCGCTCCGGAGTTATTTTAGCTCTAATTCAATCAGCCCGAGAATAATGCCGGAGATGGCTCCTGCATAGTTCACAATATTTCCCCGATTAAAATTCACTGTTATCCATTAACAGTAATTATCTCATTTAAAACTGAAAAATATGTATATATATTTAAGAAAAAATAAATAGAAGTAACTTCAATTAAATATATTTTACTGCCCAAAAATACATAGAAGAACCAACTTTTATGAAATCACATAAATCCTGTGACATGAAGTACTTTTTTGAAGAAAATAAAGTGCCTCCCCCTTTAAGGGTAACAAAAAAATATTTCTGGCTGTTATCTTTAGGCGTTCAATATGAAATATGAGAGGCCAGTAACGGTCCCTCGGGCACGAATATAACCTGTCTTATCCTTCCCGCCTAAAGTACATCATCCTAGGCCGATTATTTATACGTCTTTACACTGAAGGGACACTGAGATCGATTGAAGGCAATTAATTTATTTGGGGATGGCGGGGGAGGGATCACTCAGTTCACCCTCGTAAGTCTGAAGCCAGAACTCTTCGAGGTTGACTAAATTTAAAAGTTTTTGACGGCTCATTTAGATGTAAAAATAAAACATATTACAAATGGCTATCTGATCATTCTTCTTAACATTTGTCTCTCTTGTTGAATTAGCTAGACAGTGAGGCGGTTAAATGACTAACAGTTTTCTTTTCCAAATTTTTTCATGTAGCTACTATTCATCAGTATTGATCAGAAATGAGGAAGGGCAATACCTTCTAAGCATTATTAAACTCAGACTGAGGCCGGAATCTGAAATTAAAGGACGATTATCTTCCAAATGTTGGCTTATCCTTACTTTAAAGTGCTCAGAGATGTTATTGGCTTTCAATGTAATTAAGGTATAAGGGCTTAAGATCAGCTTGCGAAAAGCTCCGCTTATGGAAATTTCATTGAAAGAAAAATTTAGTTAGGAGATTAAGGGTAAGCTCAGTCCCAATTTTGTTTCAACTACTGAAACTAATAAAGGAAAACAATTTTCTCCTGCTGAAATATGTTTCGCCCAGACAGTTAAATTATAACAATCTCACTTGTAATTAATGATACAATTGATTAATAACTGTAAAATTTCGAAGAAAATTATATGTTGGCCAAAATGTTTTCGAATATCTGGGTATGGTATCATTAATGTAGTGAGGGGAATAAAATAGTGGAAGGATATATCTATTATTATAAAAGCGCTATGTAATCTTTTGTCTCTCTTTGTTGAATAAACTAGACAATGAGATAACTAAGAATGTCGATTGCCTGAGGGTCACCCTGTCTGCATTGTCATTACGATGTTCCTTTTTTATTACTTTTTCGAAATATCCTATCTTCGGATTAAGTTCCGACAAAATGCATTATGTTCGCTAACTACCCAGTTTGACTACGATCAACAGAGAAGGTATCGATTTCAAATTGCTAACAAAATATAATTCGTACAGAATATGATTAATTCATGCAACTTGAGATTGCAGCAAAGTTCAACTTTATCTGTCGATTAATCATTTTTGCAGAGAACGTCGTACGTCACAAGATAAACCGTGGAGTGGTGGGTTTATTGCTGGCGGCAGCCCGGTATCGCTAGCGGCGACCGCTCCCCAAAGTTTTGGCCCGAACTAAGCCCCAACTTCTCTCTTGAATATTGTCGCGAGCAATTCTACAAGGAAGTCTCTGCACTTTAAACTTCTCGCTTCCATCTCCGGGGCCCAGGACAAACTGAAATCGCCATTGACGACACCGAAGGGACAAAACGCCACTAACTTTTCCCCGCTCACCCCCGGGGTCCAAACCACGATTGTCGAGCTGAAAATCGAATTTAGAGTTTCCTGAAAAGCAGTGTACCTGAAATACCATTAAGACCTGTACGGTAGTAAAGTGCAGAGACCGCCTCCTATACAAAACCAATAGAATCGAATGTTTTATATCATGTCGTACGTAATACCTATTATTATTAAAGCAGTGTGTTTGGGAGATATGGATAGTATAATGTAACAGAACAGTAACATTGCCAATAGATGCTCTTTCATAGACTTCCTTCTAAGTGATTATGAGATATCTGTGATTTCTAATAATTATAACATATGGCTAAATTCATTTTGGTCGAAGGAATGTGCTGGAAAGGTTGACCCAACAATTTGAGGTATAGTGGAACTATATAAGCGCGCTCTCCAGACATAATTTAGTCTGGAAAATAAATAAAATATTTTCCGACTTAATGCGCGAATTTAATTAAATTATACAATTACTGAATAAAATGATCCTCAAGATCCGTCTTCCGCATTAAACGGCGCATATTCCGCCACGTGAAGTCATTTTCGTTTCCATTCTCAACCGCCCATCTGTTCCTGGCCCAGATGTGTGAGGTGAAGTTCAACCGCCGGGGCGTTTCATTCAATTAAAATCTCTACTTCTCGCGGTTCATCACGCGGTCCCCAGTTTTCAGGAGCGCTTAAACGGGAAAATAATACAATTTAACTGTACTGGGACTGTGGGGAATCCGGGGAACAATTAATCGAGTCTGCAGACGTCAGTGGGTGATGAGGCCGAAACGGAGGAGCGGACGTCAGGGCTTGATTTCAAATACAGTATTTAATGATGATTGACTGAAAACCGTTTAATCGAGACCGGTTTTATGGTCCCTCGGCATAAAATTACTATATTAGGGATAATTATTGAAATGTATATAACACTAAACGACGGCACTCACGAGTATTAATAGTATTTTATAGTCCTGCTTTAGATTGAACGCTTATTGTTGGAGCTCGAACTTTGAAACAATCTGTTTCCCAACCTATAAACTTGAACCCCTTTTCGCCTCAACTCGCGGGAATATTCACAATTTAAAATAAGAGCAAAAACGGTACAGACAGATCATTTTTCTATCCAAGCGCTGATTTCGTTCATAATATTTTATGTATTCCGGTTCCATATTTTCGTGAAAATTAACTATAAATTCGTCGCCAATTCGTATCGGTTATTCCATTAATTATCGGGAGATTGAAGAGTTTAAACCGAGAGTAGTGCAAGGGGAATGTATAATTAATTTATGCAAAACCAACGTAATTTCCTGGATGCGCCCGGTCAAGTTCGAAATAGTGTTCAAATCGATAATTTCTCCCCGTCCTAATAGAATTTTCCGAGCGAGTTGACTCAGGGAGCAGGAAAAGCGTGAATTATTAAATACGATTTTCCTTGAGAGGATACTGTATAATGGAAAGCGGGAATAAAAGCTCAGACGACTGGAAATGTCAAGGACTTCGGACCCCGGAGTGGAGTGCCTGGTTGGCGCAAATCCTCGCCTCCCAGTGACGGAGATTCTACACGCGAACTTAACATTTAAAGCGTCCCGCGGCAACCTCTCCCGGAGAAGTCACCCTTATCTGATTCAATCTGAAATTAATTGGTTGGCCTCATGAAGCCCGCAAACAGAGCCGGCACATTTGCCACCGTTAGGGGGGATCTTCGGCCAAGAGAAACAGACCCAGCCCCGTGTTCCAATTACCAAAGGGAAAAAGAAATCCGAATTAGTAAAATCCCATTCGCATTAATGCATTTTCAAGAATAGAAATGGACATAAAACGCGTAAGAAACCTTGAGAGAGAACTTCATAATAAAACTGTAAAAAAAGTTTTATCGCGGACTTGATATTTAGCAGAAAGCTAGTTTTATCATTTTTGTACCGTTCAAACCCCTAAATAAGCGAAACAGGAAAAGCCATAGTAATAGCAATGAATTTTATATGATTTTAAATATGAAGTATCATTAAAAAAAGTTATCTGGCACGATATTTCTGCCTGGCTTAGAGCTCGCTTAGACATATTTTCCAACCAGATATGAACTCCAGCGCCAATATTGCCACTGCGTCAGCATCCCTCGTCGAAATATGGAACGCAATTTGAGAGCGCAATTTGTCAATAAAATCATGCGGTCGGCTCAATCGGTCCTGCCGGTGTTTTTCCGAGGGGACCGGACGGGAGAGGGCGTTAAATGCCATCGGAAATTGCATTTTCCACCACCCCCTCACAACCCCACAACCGCTCGCGCGTCAAACCCCTTAAAAAACATAATCGCCCGCTTCCCGCAAAGCCGCAAAGGAAATGTACATACAGGAATAGCTTTGCCGGGGGCTTATGACTGGTGAAAATAGGTACGATCGGTTTATTTCACCCTTTTTCCCCGGCTTTGACTGGCAGTTTTAGCGGTAATCCGGCCGGCCACGAAGCACGCCACGGAAATTGATTTACCGCCGCCACGTAACAACCCTTTTCACCTCACTGTGCGCACGTGTTGCTCCTGCACTAGACCGGGATTGGGCAAATACGCGCTGGCTTCAAGGGGAAGGTCGTTCCGGGGAAGTGGATGCAATATCTGGTTACAACTATCCATCAATACACCGAACCTCTCCTATTTTCAAGTATACTATCCCTCAATACGCCAAACGCCTTCCGTTTTCAAGTTATACTACCCCTTAACACACGGAACGCCTATTTTAATACTGCGAAATTGAAAATGATGGTTTCCGTTGAATTATTTTATTATTCAAAATTTTTGTGCAATAAAATACGAATGAAATACTTCATTATATCCATAAACATTTAATTGCATGCCAATTAGTTATAAGAATTAATATTATGCACCCTGTTTCTGATTTCATTCGATGATTGTTCAATGGGTCCTCACATTCAAACAAATCTCTTCGTTATACATGCGGCCAACAGGTACAGACGGATATACGGCATACATACATATAATTTATATACAAAATTCCAAATTTTTAGTTAGAAAAAAATCATAATAGAAAATTAAGCGATTTCCTGAGTCTCATTTTCAACAGTAAGAATACTATATAACAAATGCCTATAAAGTATTTCCAAAACAGTCCATCATTTCTATGATTTATGTTTCTCCGTTAATTATAAATGTACGAGCTGTTAAGTGAGTATTTTTCACTGTTGAAAATGTCAGAGGTTTACAAACGGATTTGACGAGCGCATTTTTTCCTACAAAAGGGGCGCTAAAGTTTTACAAGGACGTTTTCTCCCATCTTCTCGTTCACGAAGTTTTCTCCAGCGTGCTTGAGCTAACGTTTACTCCGAATTTTATGCCGCGGGTAACCCGCCCGACTCGTAAAACTTCATGCGCGTTGTCTGAGCCTGAACACGTTGTCTCACACCGGCCTTAGAGAGCCGCCCCTGCAGTTGCCATTTTAGGATAAGGCCAATTTTCTGCGAATATTTTCCTCAGATTGGGTCTCTGCTGTACATTCTTCGCTGAACTTGAGCCTGTAACTCCAGGCAGGCGATTTTATATACCGCGTGACCCGTTGCTTTACGACGGAAACAATGGCACGTCGCCCCTGAGAGGTGTTTACTAATCATTGTTATCATTATTAGTAAAGAACACTGTGTATACGTGTCATATCATTCCTGTACATTCACTTTCAGGTGTATTTCGGGGTGACCGTTTGCATGATGGCGAACTTCATGCACGAGGAAAGGCTCTACTGGTCGGGAAATGCTACAACTCCACAAAGCACCAGCTTCATCGAGCCAGATACTATTTCCCCAAGTAAGATATTTTTCTTATTAAATTTTTCTCTATATACCCTACATTTTTTAAATATATTTGGAACCTTATCCGTCCTTTCAGTTCCAGACAACGATTGTCTGTGCGTATATTAAAGGGAAGTACAAATTATACTACGATCGTTTGAACTAAACCTCAAATAACTGTAATAATATCTCATAAACAGCTAGTGTAACTTGAAGTGTTTTAACCTTTCTCGTAGAGTGGGGAGAATTTATTCCCGTATAGCATTATACCGGAAGTATATTAAATCCGTCAAGGCGGACATTTTCCGACGTGCTAATGGCATCGTGGAGAGGGGACGTGGGGGGGGGCTTCTGAACGAACCTACGGGCACACACCCGTAAGTGAAGGACAGACAGAAGGAGGGGAGGAATGGAAACATGTTGCCGGCGACAAGGGAAGGTCCTTCCCATCCCCCTCTCCCCACCAACAAAGGGATATTTGTCACATCGTCCGGCGTAATCGGGTTAATCCGGGCGTCGGCGGCGGCGCTGGATTTGAGGGAGAAAGGGGCGAGCGAGTGAGGGAGTGAGCGAGCGGGGAAGGAGCGAGGCGAGCAAGAAGATTTGCGGATAACAAATAGAAGGGAGGGTGGGGTTTTTAGGGACCCCGGGGTAAGAATTAATCATGGCCCGGGGGTAGGGCTTACACGGTAATCCCCCCCTGCAACCCCCCACCCACCGCCACCGTGTCCTTACTCTAACAAATTTCAGGATTTTCCCTGTCTACCATTTGACCGCCGGCCACACCGAGTTCGGACACATTTCCTCAAGAAATAAGTTCGGAGGCATTGAACTTTTATCCGACGGTAAACAAAAAATATTCAACCAAAATTATTACGCAGAAACGGTTATTCGAAATTATACACCAAATAGCAGGAGATACAAGAACGGCAGTAAAAAATGAGAGCAGGTTTTAGGAAAAAATTATTGAAGAGGCGTTTCAAAATCACAGGACAATAAACAATCAGGGTGTTAACCTGAATCCATAATAACCTAAACAAAATAAATAATTTAAAAAAAATATTCCATTCCGCACGATACCTTGCGATGCTGAAGAATATTATAAGAACCTGTACTAAACGAGATTTTATTTTTAATTTTATTTTCATTCATTCCGTCGAGACAACCCACAATTCCTTTTCCTCTCCTCGGGGTTTGTTTTTAATTTCCCGATATCAAAGACCATATTTCTACAGGATAATTACTCCTGAAGGTCACTTCATTCCGACAAAAAATGTTTAAAACAAAGGAAAACTGGGAACGTATCCGGTGTGATTCTTTTCTTCTGTTCACGCCTCCCTACGTTTTTCACAAGCCGATATTAGAAGAGAATGGAGACGCAAAAAACACCCCTCCCCATCCCCCCTCCTCCCCTCCCGTGCCAAGAACTCGGGAAAATATCAAAATATAAAAACCTAGGAGATACAACGACAGAATTTATATATATATTTTCGACGTACTAATCCTCCCCGGATAACTGTCTTCTCGGGGCGGTCCATTGCTCTAAAATCCTGCCCGACACCCTGCGGACCGAGTAAATACGCCCCCTTCTTCTCAACAGTACCGCGCTGCGATATTTCCAGTTTTCCGAGAGGGAAATAACACGATGGCCCGCGATATACTGGATTGTTTTTCAGCTTCTCAACAGATGCCCTTAATAAATTCAAGAGCGCTACGGAGTGCGAGAGAACGGCTTTAGTAGATGTCAAGTAAATATTTAATTTACACTGCAATTGCCATATTTTACTTACTAGAATGTTGACCCCCGGTGTTCAAAATACACCCGCGGCACCTTGTAGAAATAACTTAAATATAATTAATTTTCTACATTCTGTTTGTATCGAGGAAACGTTTCCCCTTGTGAAGATTCGCGGGAAGAAACTTGTAAGAATGAGCCCACGATGAAGCGGAGAAATTACTTCAGAATTTGAAGCTAAAGAACCAGTCGCCAGGTAGTATTGAAAGAAATATTTTCACTTGCTTCCGCAATATTTGAATCATACTATCATACTGTATACAATACATGCTTATAAACTGAAATTATGCTGTATTCTATCTGTATAGTCGAAGTTTTGAAAGAGAGAAACTAGTTGAAGAGGCATGGATTTCGGGTCGTACGAAAAAACGCGTGGGATGAAAAAAGGGTTCCAAGTTTTGCCGGCTATGAATGGGGCACCGATTTCAAGTTTGGGCCACTGGGGTTCATAAAAGGCCGCGCTTTTATTATTATTGTTGTGGCCTAGTGCCCAATGGCGGCTCATACCGAAAGGGCCCTTTTACGGTGAAGCCCCCGCTTTTCTAAAGGGCAAGGGGCCCCTTTGAAACCAATAGAAAACTATGATCGGACGTGCCTTGCTCCTTTCACGGCCTCTCGTATCAGAAGGTGGCCATCGGCCACCGCCACCCACCGGCACACACGTTATCTTTTGATTCGAGCGAAAAATTCAGTTTCCAATCCCTAAGCGCACCGATTTATCCGAATATATTAGGACTTACGAAGAGGACATTTGCTTATCACCTGGCCTAGCAGAGAAAGATAACGAGTTGGCTCCGACTGGATAAAGTACGGTCGAAATGTGCTGTATCTACACCCAGCAGCGGTCACAAAAGGGGCGCCTAGCGACCACACTCCAGTTTTATATAATCTTCACGTACACAATAATTACGCACTGACATATTGCACTAAACGACACCTGGTACGGAAGCTGAAACCTCGAAATAACAATGAATAGGATAATTATAATACCTAAAAAAATATCATTGTTTTAGGGCCAATTTTAATAAAACTAGCATGAAGTAATAAAGTGAAAAAAGGGATGTTATTATACCACGATAACAAATAATTCAAACTACTATTAAGAAGGCTCCATCTGCAATTTTCTCACCATTCCGCATGTAAGTAATATGTGAAAAATCAAATGATAAAATGGTACGAATGATTATCCAGTACGATTCTTAAACTAATTCGACCAAAATTACGAAATTTACTCACAAAATTATCATTACAATAAGTCTGACCAGAATTATTAAGTTAAACATTTTCACTGCCGCGGATATTGCCTGAGAGTTTAAGTTTGCTAAGGGGTTAAGCTCACGGTTGGCCCGGTTAACCAGTCTGGCATACATATGCATTCGCTTCTAATATCCAGAGCCTTTCCACCCTCACATTTTTTTGTTCTCCAATCTTTTATGTTTAAAATTAAACATCCCGTACGGGATGCAGTATGCACTTCCTATTCCGTAGCCCCGAATACCGGCCTTCTTTCTCAAGCCCGCTCCGTTCCCGATTTAGCCCGAACAAAATTATTAAACCCTTTCTCTTGCCGGGAGGAAAGCACCTAGCAAAAGGGACTGCGATGGTTTTAATCCAGATTCTCATTACGTTAGACGAGTGGAACGTGAATATGTAATAATAGTAATAAACAACGGAAGATCACATGCCGAGTTATTGCTTTCACAGTTCTAACTAAGACCGAACCTCCGAATGTACCTTTGAATTTATATTCAAAGTGACCAATAATTATTTCAAATATTCCGGAACCGCAATCCAATATCGAAGCCAAAATGTTGTGGTAACACCCAGTTTAATCGAAAGTGAAAAATGACGACTGGCGAACTGTCTTCTCTTATTGGAAAAGCCGCTCGAACAAATATTCGTTTTTTCCGATGTTCGAAATTTACGGCCGAATTAATAACCCGGCCTCTGAAATACGCGCCTTTGAACATTTGCGGAAACGGACATCCGGTGGGGGGGGAATATGAACGCATAAAACATCCGTTCGATGGGAAAATAAAGTGACGGCCATTAAAGGAAAATGTGGCATATACGTCCCGCTTTAAATTTCGGGAGAATGAAATTTTCTTAGCGGCGAAAACGCGGCCGGTTTTATGCCCGGGATGCGCGCCGCCGTGCACCGCCGGATATTTACGGCTCCTCTTTATACTTAATCCCCTTAAGGCGCCGGCGGAAAGAAACAGCCCCAAGACCTGTTTGAGGGGGAACGGCGAGGAGATTATTCACTTTTAAAAGGTTTCTGGCCGCGACAAACCCGCAGGGCCCGAGCCGCTTGTTACTCACGCTCGCGCAGTTTTCCGCTCCGGTTGTTCAAACGGCGTGTACACAGCCAGCACTTCGCTCGGGTTGTTAATACCTCCGTGGAAAGTTCTTTGTTCGGAAATTAAACAACGCGCCGCCCCATAAAGTAAAAGCGGGCAAGGAAAGTCTGAGACGAGTCTTGACGAGAATATGAAACTACCTAACGTAAAGCGAGAGATTGAGTCATTATCAAGCTCACTAGTAACTCATTGTCCAGGAAAGAAACTTTTGGTAATACGCACTTCAAAGTTTTCTTCCCTGTTTTCCTATATTATTGTATTAAACGCATCTTAATAATAGTATTAATTTAATGTTGTCGACACCGAATTGAGGGCGTTATATAAGACAAGAGAGGAAACTGTCTGGATGTTGGGGTACGTTGGTGACTGCGCCAACCTTTGGTGTCCTTTAAGGGAGGCTATTCCTACTCGCCCTGTGTAATTTTGCCCGGCTCCGTGTTGTCAACCCCGCCGAAAGAGACAAAGCTCCGGCCCCATTTGAAGTCGGCGAATCGAATTCTTGTTTGACTTCTGAGACCTCGACGTGACGTCGCCGCCGTTTCAAAGGATAATGAACCTACAGCCGGCCTCGAACACCTCCTATTATAAACCGGCATCGTTTACTATTAAACTCCCCGACAATTACGGAGCGTGTATGCAGCACTGCCGCGAGGCACACTCTATCACCTCGATACGGACTCGTCCCCTTCGCCGGCCGATATTGTCAAACCTGAATATCCTACACCAATAACGTTGTAGTAACTTAAGGTGTCTGTTGGAGGGTTCAATAGGGCCCGGAATATCGTTTCATCGAGGGAACGTGTCTAGTAATAACAGTATCTACGGAATGATAACGATTAAATAATATATAACTTTGCTACACTGTTCAGTAATAATCTTGTTATTTTTTTAATTAACGGACTGCCCGCCGAAGGATAGAAGAAAGGTTTTGTTGCGAAAGTTGATTTTCAATATCATCCAAGTTTTATATATCGTTTAAAACCTAGTATTTATGGAAATAATAAGAAACAATATGGCTCGATGAAAACGAGAGGAAATTGTAGGCTTGTCAATTGTGGAAATGTCTATAAATGAAGGATGAAATGTCTCAGAACAAAAGCAAGACCCGTCAAGCTTTACCGAAGCGAACGACCGCAAAGTTGTAACACTGCTCGGAGGTATTGTTCGGTATATTAATTGTATCGGTTTCCGAATCGAGTTTTGTGATTAAAGTGTCCCCCAACCTTGTTCCCAACACTTCCAATCTCCCGGACGCGGTGGGAGGCGGGTGGGGGAAAAAAAGAGAACTTTCCCCGCGTATTTTCTTCCCGGCTTTTTACTTTTCCTTGTCGTCCGGAACAAAAATCCATTCCGGGAGGGCGCCGACGGCCGGAAAATTAGAAGTCTATTTCCGATTGGGGCCCGGTATTGTTCGAGAGACCGGGTTTTTCACGGTACACCCCCTCCCAGCCAACGTTTCCTTCTTCTTCGCTCCCTCATCCCGGTGAAAGCCAGAAATTCGTGGAGGCTCGGACCCCCCTTGTTCCTTGTCGCCGTGTCAAAACCAGACAAAGGCCTACCTGCCCGCCCCCGCGCTCCGGACTAAACCTTGACGAAGGGAAACGCTGCCAACATTCACAAGAGAGAGAGAGAGAGGGGGGGGAGAAAGTTGTCAACAACGAGAATTGTTTTCCGGCTGGTCGGAGCCCTCTTCAAAATCTCCGCTTTACATCGGACTATTCCTATAGACGAGCACATCCTCGGGGGTTAATTTGAATCTAGATGGACAGACTGTTTCTGACAACCGAGATAGGTTCTGCCAAATCAAGCACCGACAGTGTAACATTCTTCTGAAAAATTCTTCAATGCTGAAGAATATTCAAATGTTCAATAGTTAGTAAGACACTGACAAGCGAATATGAATAATAAAGATTTTGTAGCGGAGGCTAGTTTTCCAAATCTGGATGAATGCCATAAAATTGTGGAAATAAAATACAGGATATAGAAACGATTAGGAAGGCGGATGATGGAAATTTAGGAAAACAAACTTTTGTCCATAATGCTCGATGCTTGAAATAGCACAAGGTAGATGAAGTAACATAGAGGCGTTATTATTGTATACTATATTGGTTATTGTGCATTTTAAATGTTGCTAAACGTTTGGTCTCATCCAACCTATCACTCTTTTGTTTTCAGTAACGATGGTATTCAACATTGTAGTCCTCGTCTGTGGGTCCTTGGGGATACCCGCTTCTCTGACACTGGTCTATGGTCTTTACAAGGTAAAGTTATCATTTTATTTTTAATTTATGCCAGTTATTATATTATAACCGTGCAGTACGAATAACAATTCTTCCCTGAAACAAATCCACACCGTTTGTTCAACCTTGGCAAACGTATCTGTCACCGTTAAGAAGAAACCGTACACATACTTTCGTCGCAATGGGATAAGGCATCCGCATGTGCCAAATAAGTCTTCGTAAAACAGAAAGTTAATGAATCTTTCTCCAGTTCAATTACACGTCGAAAACGGAAAAAACCCAAGCATTCTTAAAAACCATCCAAAAAGTTGGACCATCCTAGCGAAGCTGCGTAGACCAACTAGTTACCACATAAAAGAATAGAATTCATAATTAGTGAGAAAAATTTATTTATGTAAAAACTTGTGTTTAAAGACAAAAGAAATTCTGGCCTTACCATCCACCAAATGCTAATTACAAAGCTCATTAGAATTTTTTTTACCCCGAAATAGAAGTTTATTAAGAGGGGGTTTCTTGAGAAGAAACATAAGCCGAAGTTCCTCTTTGTCTCGGGTTTGTAGACAGATAGTATTATATTTCGAGGAATCTCAATTTTCCACTGTCGACTTATAAAATAGTATTTTAGCGGAGAAAATTTTAAAACTGGGAAGTAATTTAAATTTATGTTTGTTGTTCCGCAGGATAAGAGAGCCTTCCTAATACCCTGGATAATGACGGTGGTCGCCGCCATCATTATTGACTTGGCCCATTCCCTCTATCTCTTCATTCTTGAAACCGTAAGTAGACCGAAATTAATAACACCCGTTAACGAATGCAATAAAAATATTCAGAACTCTCTACATCGAAACATCACATCCCACAAAAACCCCATTGGTAGTATGAAATAATTGTGTATCATTGAGAACATATAAAATTAAATATGAAAGAAGAAAACATATGCACGTAAGCTATTTATGATACACCGAAATTTAACAATTTGATTTATGAATAATAATCATTGTACATTTCCATTAATAAAACTTGTGCTAATATTACCATTAAAAGAGTGAACTATACGAGCGTGCCTTTATAGTAATAATAATTTCAGTATTAAGCTAATAAATATATCTGTATAATGTATACAATATGCAGATACAGTATCGCTAAGGGCAATAATGTAATTACCAAATATATCTACCATTCTTTAATCTAAAACTATGCCTTGGTTACGTGGTTCTTACTTTTTCAATACAAACAGATACGTAGGTATTCAGTGTAAAAATAATTACTAACGTTAAATATCGCGATTTATGTAACATCTAAATCGAAGTACCGTTTAAAGGAAGTAGTAACGCTGTAACTTAGTGAGGTATTAGTCTTAGTTTACGATATTCATTTGGGAGTCTACAAGAGTTTCAAATATCGTTACTCAAGCGAATTTCTCCATTATCAAGTTTGGATAATACCAAGCTAGGTTTCTTCAGCAGATTAGGAGTACATACGCGAGTGGGAATAACGATGTTCCAAACTACTACGGAAGCTTAATGGCCGGTTGTTTCATCTATCATCCTTAAATCGTCTTCTAACCGACGCTTTACTGAGCCAAATTACTGGGGTGTTCAGTGTTGAAACGCCGTAATCTTTTTACGTTTTACAAGGCAATTATGAAATGTCTAAGAAACGATAAATCAACTTCCAAAGAAGGTTTATAAACAAACTGCCTTAAGCTAATCAAATTCTAAATTCCTATACTTTCATTATTGTGATTTTTGTACTACCAAACGGGGACAGAAAACCTCACACGAAACCTGGCGTTCCGTTCTTTTAGAACAGAATAAAGGAAGGAATTCACCATACTTATGCTAGTTAGCAACTTAGTAGCATGATTCAATGAAATGTAATATATGAAAAGAATGGATTTAATAATCCGCGCATAGGCCTAGTAGGGCTTAAAAGACTGTTTATGCTAAATACGTGAATTAAATTTTTACTTGAAATAACTGCTATTTGCAGTTTAGGTATTGCAGGGTAGGACAGAGGTGAGAGGGTAACTGTATGTGCGTCGCGTTATAAAATGAAGTGTCCGGCACGATTTAAAACGGTTAGCGGGTGAGCCAGGGGCGTGGCCTAATTGCCCCCGCCCAGAGCGCCGCCGGGGATTAGTGCCCACCCTTATTTGTGTCACGTTCTCAGAGATTATCGCCCAAAGCCCCCAACCGAACCCAAATGTAAATAGAGCTTATGCCGGCGAACTGTAAAACTACATTTTAAACCGGCCGCCGAAGATAGAGCACTATCGCCGTGTACACTTTAAAAAAAAAGAGTTCAATAAACAACAATAAATACGTGAAAAAGTGTAAGAAAAATATCCCCGGGACAAGAGAATTAATAACTATAATTATTAATAAAACTTTAGAATTTTAAATAAATTAAAACAATTACTAGGGCCCTAATACACACTACATAAAGCATTACCATAGATAATAATAATCATCTTGCGCTTTTTTCTAAAAGAAATTGTATATTAACGTAATTAATGAAGTGTGATGAAAAATTATAGTCTCTTATTAGATGAAAGTGTAAAGAAATTAAGCTGAATTATGGAAATATTTATCTTAACTCATTAATATAAAGCGAAGCGCGAAATGATTGGCGTATGGTGCTCTTGGAACATTTTCAGTTTTCTGCCAGAGCACAAAAAAAATTCGGGTTTCGACCCGATTCCGACAGTTTTTTTTTATAGTGAACTAAAAAACTGCAGGATATTTTTAATTAATTAAATTCTATCGGTGTTCCGCTCCAGCGGTGGACCGAGTTTCAGTATTACCCTGTCAATTTCGTTATACGGCTTCCAGTTGAAAAAGGAAACAAAAACTAATCTAGAGCCGACAGACAGTGTACGGGTTTAATTAATACCGGACATTTTTTTTAACTCCTGAAATTTTCTCCGTGAATATTGTAGGCTGTTTTCGAAATTTTCAACCCGTCTTTTTACCATTTCTTAAATGGAGAAATTAGGCCGCCCGTTGTGCGATTGAAAATTCGATTTAAATCAAACTCGGATATAATTTTTCGAGTGACTACGTATTGAGGGGGGCCGATTGAGAGGAGTGAAAAGGCGAGTGGGGGAAAAGTACAGGCGAGGGGCCCCTAATACTTTTGGTCGGAGGGGACACTTTCTACACTTTATCGCTTCTCTTTTCCAATTAAAGTATTTCATAACCCCCGCGCGGTCCACCCCCTATCCCTGGCCCGGGAGATTATTACGGAATTTCTGAGAATTGGTATGGCGAAGCCTAATTAAAATGGATGGCGAGGGGGGCACACTTAGTTCCATTTCGGCAACAGTTATAATAAATATTCACCAGTTGGCGACTCCCCCCGTCTCACCGTCGTCACCCGAGGAAATATTGAGGAATTTATAGCCCCAATTTACTTCAATGAATACATTCCTCAGAAGTTATTATTAAAATATGTTCTTTTGATGAAAAATAATTTTTAAGCTCCGAGGATTTGTCGGCTGAGATCTGAGGGGAGGTTTTCCAGACATTCCATTAATAATACAGCGTAAATTGAGAATTTCGCCTGCCGATCCTTGTAGGAAATTCGAGACGGTTGAGATATTTCTCCCAATCTACGAAATATAAGAGTGTAGCTTACAGCCGCTTTGTATTCGCATAGGTGTCAGGATAAATCGTGTTGTTGAAAAATGGCTTTGAAGGGATCGGCCATTGGAAAGGCCGACGTATGTCTGGCGGCGTGAAAAAGGGCGAGGGGAGGAATATAGAAAAATTAGGCCGCCGAAATTGGATAAAGGGATTGGATACCTGGAAGGGATTACCCCCAAGGGGAATAGGGTCCCTTCTGGACCGATTTGCCAATGCCCGACGTAAACAATAAAAACATTTTCGAGCCCAGAAGCAAGACAAATTCATATATATTGTATATATCCGCTATTACATACAATAAAAATTATAAAGTAAGTACCGGGACGCAGTTAGCTTACATTTTTTAAAATACTAATAATAAAATTTTCTACAAAAGTAGTAGTAATGATCGTTTTCTTTTCTGCGACATTGCATTCCTTCAGTATAGTTGGTCTGTCGTCTACCTACACCGGAAAGGTTTAATTTCACCCGGCATTACATCATAAAAATGTGTGTACTAAACACACTGCTAAAATGATCAGATGTGAGCACTAGAGGCTGTAAGGGGAGTAAACAGAGGCCATTGCCCAGAATTACACAATTTATGTTCAAATAAGAATGGTTCATTCTTTCTAAATGACTAGAGATAAATTTACAGGCCAAATGTCACGGAGTAGCCTTAAAAAGATTCGAAATGACGAACTAAAGCCGACAGGCTCAATTTCTTTAATTTAGAAGCAGCTCTGTAGCTTCAAACTTTTAATTTGAGAATTATCGGACTGAAATTCAAGCGGGAAAAGGACATTCTGGCTATACTTTGGGTGCCGGGTTATTCAACTTGGTCCGAGAGATAGAATTAAACAAATTATGTTCCAGTGATAATTGTCGCTAATTGCTCCAGATCTCTCTGGGGGGAAGATGGAACTTCGGAGATAGAGACTTCGTCCGTTCGGAACACTAGAAAAGGCTTAGCAGGGCTTAAGTTAAACCGAGTTTCGGAAATTTGTCTCAACAAATGTCTCGCCAAAGTGAGACACTTTTCGGGGGAGCAGAAGCGATACTTCCTTGGTAATTAAGCTTTGTTATCCGAGTCTATTCATACTGGGATAGTTAAGTTCAAATCGGATTTAATCAGTCCAGAGATTCTATTCTACTTATCCGTTTTAAAGTGACTGTCTTACTGATTCTTTTTAACTAGGGCCAAATGAATAACAGGGTTGAACCGTATTTTTTTAGACTGAAAGTCCACTGTCAGGAGCTAATCCTTCAATTGTTATATTGTATTTCAAGAAGACAATATCAGATGGATTCTGCCCTAATTTAAAAATAAGTTATTCTACTATTTGAAATTTGGCACATAAATTCAACCAAAAAACACAAATTACACATAGTATAAAGTGCGTTTAATGAAATAGTCTAGAGCATTTTATTTTAGTTCTTACTAGTGTAGGCTAGTCGCCATCATCGCCGATAGTGCGTGTATTCTTATATTTAGGACACTCTCACGAGTACATTAATATTAACTATTAATGACCTATTATTTTCTTTTTCTGGTATTTTGTTTCAGATGAAATTCAACCCGATGACGGCGATTCTTTTCACCGTTGATTTCTTCCTACTGACGCTTAACGTAAGTGAATCAAATTGCTTATTATTTTTAAAGAGTTGGGATTGAAATTCTTGTTAAATAGTTTAGTGGAATAAAGGACCAACAGGCAATTTGGTGAATTAGCGTCCTGACATAAATAAATTAAGTACCTAATTTAACCAAAATATCCAGGATACCATGTATTCGTCGCCTGTACGAGGGCCAAACCCGCAAATTCGGCGGTTAAATAGTTAACAGGAGCGCCTAGCGTCCCCAGGACTCTAGGCTCAGCGTTTCTATTCAAAATTAAATATAATATAAATATTTGCCCAGTTCTAAAGAGAGGAGAAGACGATTGCTCCTCACTTTATCTTCATATTCCCAATTCCAACCCAAGTATGACCTCCCCCTGGGGAGGTCTTGGCGGTTCATTAAATCAAGACCGCCGTTATTTATTTTTCCGCGTTTTTTCATCCCTTTATATTCATTCTTTTTCTTCCTAGCCCCAACTGCAATAATAAAAGTGAAACTGTAGACCCGGGTTTATTAGATTCCAACGTGGGGACGGCGGGCTTTCTTGGGTTTTTTTCCCCCCACCCCACTAAGGAAACTAGAAACAATTTATTCAGCGGGGAAACGGCCAAGTAGGGCTAGAAAACGTATTTCCCGACTACTCGGCAAGTTAATGAAGAGGAGATCCTCCGGTATACCGCCTGAAATTTGCCATTTTATTTATATTTACAGCATGAAAGAATGTCTCCCATTTTCTTGTTCACCAAGTACGGTCTTGTTCATTCCCGAGTTCTACAAAGACCCAACGCTATCTTAAAACATTGCAGTGTTAAATTAGTTTATTTGATTTAAGCGATTCAAGAACTTCATATTCTACAAAGCAATACGAATTTATTATTATACCAATTTGTTTGTCACATACTAGCTAAAGAAAGGCTGAAACGGAGAAAGTTTTGGTCTAAAACATCCTAGCGACAAGGCTGTAATAATTGAGCGATTCGACAATGTTGGTTATAAAAAGTCTATTAGGGCGGCCAATTTCCAAAAACGGATCGCCAGAAAATGTTCCCTTAATCAAAACATACGTAAACGAAAAAGACATTGCTCGTTCGAGTAATCACGAAGATTACTTGTAAATGTTACTTTTCCGAACAAATCAAGTCTTGAGGTGTTGAAAAAACCGCCCCTTTATTCTTCGAAGGAACCCATTATCGCCCGCAGGAATTTATCCTGGCTGCAATTAACAGAGGATTTATAGTTATTGCTCCGATTAATCCGCCTATTAACAAAGCCAAGAAGTTTATTGGGGACTCATCCCTAAATATTTATTCTGATATCATAAACCGAATTGGATTTTACGATACTTGCTGGCCTAGATGAAGAGAGGTAAGGTCGTGTAAGTAATATAATCGTGTAAAAAATTTGTATAAATGTACTACCGTAAAAAAGTTAAAATTATATAGCCTAATTATCTGTCCGAGATTCTTCACGGTCAGATTCTGATGATGGAACCAGTAAGAATTCCGAAATGTTGGAAGCAGACCACATCCAGGCGACGGGAATAAGCCTATCTACTGGAAAGCGTTCTTCAAAAACAGGAAGTGTTTACATTATAATAGAACGAAATAATTCTTAACATGTTTGGATTCGCCTCCAAAACCGCTTCGCCGGATAATTGGAATGTCTATTATATAATTTCCGATTGTGTCTAGATCGGCGGGCTTTAGAGTGACGGAGAGACGAGGGCTCAAAGGAAAATCGACGGCTTAGCGTAATTAATCATCGCGTCGGTCGGAAGCCCTTAGAAGAGGGAGGAAAAGCCGCCTCAACGAGGGGCTCGATCTATAATATATAGTCCCACCCTGCCCTCGACAATAATTGAACCCACAGAGCATATTATGCGGCTGGGGTGACGGAGTATAGATTAGGCCGGCAAGTGAATTTCTTCGTTACAGAAATGTGAAAGGGCCAAGATACCCTAAACCGGAAATTGTTATCGCTCTATCCACTGAACTATGTCGGACCTCTATCGCCAGCGATAGATGTGTTACCACATTTGAAGTGGTAACATATTTAATGAAAATAAATGCAGAAAACTATTTAGTCGAAATATACATATATAAAGAAAAATATAAGGTATTTTTAAAGAAAATAAATAAATTCTAAATTGAAGTCAACGCGTCGACCCATGTTTTGAATCCGGGCGGAGGACCGAATTTTCCTTCGATCTTAAATTTCAATTAAATATTGTATCATGTTCGTGCGTATTTATTTATATTATTGGCTGGAATTGAGAGGGTAATACAGAAAGGAATGGGCACAAAAGAAATCTGGGCGATTCTCCATAATCTTCCATCTTCAATCCATCTCTATCTCTGTCTCCTCGCAATCTTTTTCTTCCCTCTTGCGCTTCCCCCAATGCACCTTCTTTCCTTACATCTCAACACTTAGCACGCGCGCCAGCTGAGTTCCTCCAAAAACGTATTCACCGTAATCATGGGTTTTCAGCCGCAATTATGTTGTTTCGGGATTAGTTGTGGTTTGTTTTTACCAGGCGTCGTAAAGTCGTAATTTGTTGGGCCTAGAGACAGCGGCCTCTTATTCGGCAGCGCTCCGCGCGGCTAATTCGGCGGCTTAGGGTCCGGGGGCTGTCCCGCCCAACATGGAGATTAATGGTGATCGGTAATGTGGGTTTGGGTTTGGGTTTGGGTTTGGGTGAGTGGGTGTGGGCCCCAATCCGTCTTCCCCGCTTATCTCTCCGGGCCCTCTCGCCACCCCACTGAAATACAACCGACCCTATTTCACTGCTTAATGTATCGTTTCTCCGCTATCTCACGACCGTCCTCCCGACTCGGGCTCCTATCGCGAACACCTTTAGTTTGATTAAAAGTGAGGAAAAATGTTTGTTTAATTCCCTCCCGATGTTTACGGTAAATTGAAGTGATGTAATGTCGGTTCTACCCCGAATACTCCTTCTTTTGATCTACCCCTTTCCGTTCGGCCTATCCACCTCGATATTGTTAGTCGACGTGTAATATAAGTGTTTTATTTGCATTATAAATGATCGAAATTATTATAATAGGTGTTCGACTTTTATGACTATAATGGACAATTAGTCTTGTCTATTATAAGATAATATGCTGTAATCAGGACGGTAGTCAGAATTCCCCCACAGTTCCGGCAACAGGTCGGAAAAACCAACTTTCCCCTTTATCATTACATAACTACTGGGAAAGGCGTCGGCCATTCGAAAGAGAACGAACCGATGAATCATACGGAATTCTGAAAATATATCCGTTGAAGAAGTTTTGACAAACGTTTCTGAAAATCACCGGCCCACTTCTTCCGCGTTTTCTTTCGCCCCCACTTCCCCCACCAACACCAAAAGGGGGATTTATCACGTCTCGGTAGTTAACGGAGGATTTACAGTTATTGCGCCGATAAATCGGGCTATTAGTGAGACTAAGGGGGTCTTCTTCAGCTGCTCCCCCTCAAGCTCTATCCTCATATCCGCCCGGCAATATGCTAATTCGGCCTTCTATTTATTCGAGTCGGATTTTATGCCTGTATAAGGTAGAAATCTGCCAGAATTTATGGCTGTAATAAATTCACGATAATTTTAATAGCGCGCAATACTAATTGAAACAAAAAGGCTACGTCGTTCCGGCGTGTTTATAATTTTTTCTATCACAGGTATAAACTACAGACGTGCGTCGTGTTGATTCATATTTAACTACTCTATGAATTACTAAAAACATATCTCGGGTCAAATTTATAGGTGCGATATCCTATAATAAAATCACTACTTCTGGGGTCTGGGATTCCTTGACAACTCTATTCTAAAGAACGTTACAGACGTTTTATGTGACTGATATTACCAAATGAGGAGACACGGATGGGACTCTAGGTAATTAAAGGTTAATTAAATGTTTATGTTAAGTGCCACAGAGTTAGAAATGTAATTACGAAGTTACAAATAATATGTAATGCAAATAATGCATAATAATAATTGAAATAAATTCAATGCGACTTCGGCATTCTGTTTCCTTTATCATTTTTCGAGAAATATGGCATTGGGGAACACAATTTTCTTAATGGAGCTCAAAACAATAAGATTCCTACCGGGCGGAAAACACAGGGCTATATATACAAGGGACGCCGCCTGCGCTAATGCAACGGGAAAGTACGGGGGCGGGGGTAAACTAATAGAGCAAATGAGATTAAATCCTAATTTCCGGTAGCGTTTGTGTTTCGCCGAGCTAACGAACCCTGTACGGGGGAGTCCGACCGCGGGGGAAGTTTTCGAGCGAAGACAATGACGGGCAAACTGCAATTAGGAGGAGGGGGGAAGCGCCCCGGGCAATTGTGAGCACAGTCGACACTAATCCGTTTCGGGGTATCGTTAAGTGGGAAGAGACAGGGAGCGGAGAAGATTGGAGGAAGATATTACCTGGTGTAAGTGGGAGGAGAAACGGTCTAGAATTCCGGGAACGATGCTAAGAGACTGCCCCCCATTCAAGTCCGGTCCCATCCCATCCGAGAGAGAGTCACTCCAACTAACCCCTAACAACAACAACAACACTTCACGTTTAACAACAATTGGAAGGCATTATTATAATAGCCCCTCCGCCCAAGACCGGACTGACATCTTCCTGTACAACCGTTTAAAATCCCTTAATCTCCTGAGCTGGAGGCTGCGCCAAAAAATTTATTACAAGAGTCTCAAATTTACAACTGATACTAATGATATTATTAACACTATCGTTTATTGCTAAGTACTATTTGTAGCGTGAAGGGGAACAAATTAATTGGTAAATCGACGCAATGATACGTTTCAACCCACCGACCTGAAAGTATACATTAATACCGTCGACCAATATGTTACCGACAGTGTGGACGATGCTTTAACAATGCAAATTATTCGCATCACCAGTCAAGTTGAAAACTAATAAACTATGTCCGCTCACTAAAGAAGTTTTCCGAACTTGTAGTGGAGCTTAGAACCACTGAGTAGACGTTATAGACAGATTCTGGAGTTCTACAGTCGAACGAAGCAAAAGTCAAACAACTGACTCAGACCCAAAGGGGTCTAGCAATTGTAATGTGATTCCTTGCCGTTTGTATCCCAGAGTTCACTCGAGGGCCCTCCAAGTTCTCTCTAACTAACTTGCGAGCGGCGTCAATCCGATCACGGACTTTATTTACACAGAGGTTCAGTTAGACACAAATCGAATTTGAAATTTTTTCAAAACAGCACGAGACAAATTTAAGTTTTTGGGGCGTGATGACGTAATAAAATTAGCTCAATAGCCGCTGAAACATAAAACGACCCAACCCTAACCGGGTGAAGATAACGGATAAGATATTCGAGGTTTTAGAACTCAAATATAAGCCGGCTCGCTGCCCACATTTTACGTTTATGATGGGGTTTAAGCGTAGCGATCTCGATTAATATAAATTTTACAACGAAATTCGGAATTCCTTCATACATACCATAATCATGTTTTATATCTTTCAGGAGAGGTATAAACAAGAAAATATTGTAGTTATGTATCGAGGTAATGTTGCATTTGGATTATACTCATCGATGAAAATTGAGTTATTGATCAAAATAATTTTCATAAAAAGACCTCATATATGTGGTACATATAGCTTGTATACAAAGGGACAGTACAATAATAGACAGTACGGGAGAAGCTATAATGATTATCCTCAATGTTATATATAAATATACAAAATTTATAGTGAATCTTGTTGAAGAACATTAGCAGAAATTGTACAGTGATAGTACCAGGAGGATCCCTCCTTCGGCAATCTGCTTACTAATAACTTCGATGTAATATCGAGAGTGGAGCCAGAGCCCGGGCCAAACAATCGAGAAGAGGCAGAAAATCAAAGCTGATATCTACATTTCAAATGTAATAACTACCCGAAATCGAAAATCCCCATCTGGCCTCTGAAGAATGAAACGGCTTATGATATTCTCTTATTATTGAGGCGATTTTCACGTTAATTTAAAAAAAAATTATTTCCACTATGTCTATAGTTAAAATTGCTATTCTCTTTTTATATTTCGAAACGTTACCGAGAACCGAGAACCGAAAACTGTATGAACGATAATAACTAATTAGGAAAATAGGTGAATCTAGAGTTGGCGGTGAAAGTAGATGCGGTCGGGGATGGCGAAACGTGTCTGGGAAAATGACGCGAGGAAGACTGCAGGTGTCGCCAACGGCGCCGTCTTGAAAAATGGCGCCGGGAAGCAGGAAAATTCGGCGGGATGAAATTTTCAGAGGGGGACTCCTTTTGGGGAGAAAAGCGTTTTTCAGGCGTGCCGGGGAAAACTCTCTCTCACACTCTCTCTCTCTCTCTCTCTCTCTCTCTCTCTCTCTCTCTCTCTCTCTCTCTCTCTCTCTCTCTCTCTCTCTCTCTCTCTCTCTCTCTCTCTGTCTGGGGCGAGCGCTCTCGGATCAATCTCCGTTGGAACGTGCCCAGACACTCCACGGGATAGACACAGCAGTTTAGACGACGTCAGTTTTCTTCCCTCCTATCTGTTATACAGCTTGTCCAGTCGATCTTATTTAACATTAGAGTCGGGGTTCTTAAGTCAAAACGTTTCCCGGTTTCGAAGCAAATTTCGAGTATTCAGCTTGAGCCGAATATTTTTATTTTAATTGAGAAAATTAAAAAAATAAACACTTAGAGAAGAATTCCAAGCTATTTCAATTTCCGCCATAATAGATTTTTCTACTGTTAATAGAACTGGATAGGAAAAAAGAATAAAAGTATAATCATCACTAGTGCGATATCATTTCTCTCACACTCCTCTACCGTAAATATAAATTTGTGGTGTTGTGTGTAACTGTGCGTGTTTTTGGTTCATCGATAAGTATTTCGATGCAACTTAAGAGAATCGATGGAACGTATCCCTAACAAAGATTCGCGGGGAGATAATGACGACATGAGTTCCGAACATAATTTTTAAGTTTAACATATCTGTTTTCAGCCCCGGTAATCCTATAAAAGGACCTCACCCGCCCAACCAGTACCCGCCCTCCCCTTTTTGACCGACAATGTGACATACACTTAAGCCGATTAACAAAATCCCACCCCCTTAACTCAAATAAGACAAACATCCCCCAAAAAAAAAACAATAACAAGACACGTACATATACACACAACAAACTGACAACCACTACAGTACATACAAGTGATAGTGACAGTGGAGTGAGGATGCCCGAAAAATATGCAAAGTGCCAATAGTGACTAACACCGCTACTGAAGATGGCGAGGAGCCGAAACCGGTCTAGCAAAAGACCAAACCACCGAGAGGAGACAGAAACACAAAAAATCTACGGTGTAATTTTTAAGAATTAGAACGAAATTTATATGAATAAGAAAACATTTTACCGCTAAATTACTCCAGATAAGGGTACAAAACAATACGGTCACAGTAAACAAGCTGAAAAGCAAACGGACGGGTCTGGAGAAATCAAGTACAAAAACAGGAAGCAATGGCCATTGACAAATATCCGGCCGTCCCCTCGGAATCGGGCTCGGGAAGTGAAGCCTAAGCGATACCCGACTGGGGAAATATTGCGGCTCGTCAGCCCGCCATTAGAGAAGGGCCGGCGGATCTTCCGTAAAAAAGGGACATCGCAGAAAAAATGGAAGAAGAGGAACTTGACGTCGGAGGGGGCTCATCCGAAATAAGGACAGGGGAGCGAGAAAGGGACAAATGGCGGGTTGTGAGGAGGGAGCGGCGGGGAAGAATCGGGCTCGGCCGATCCGGGATAGGGACATCCATTAGGGCAATAAATTGGGGGCCCGCAGCAACCCCCACAAATCGGGCCCCACCCGCCAATCGACACACTTCCTAGGTCCGACTCCCGACAACCGTTTTAAAACTTAACGCATCTTCGGATCATGTCAGGATGCTCAGAGGACAAGTATTACGAACGAAGATGGGCGGGGACGAAGAATGATAAAGAAATAATTCACTTCCGCACATCCAAGTATTGAGAGTAAGACTTTCACGCATTACGCCCAGACCAGAGGATCTGCTAAAAAGAATACAAAATTAAGACAATTTCTATTTAACATCGCCAATTCTGCAATATAATTTTTCCCTTTTGAGTACACGTTTATAGTTTAGGCGTCCATGGTGGCTTGAAAAAAAAATTGAAGCCCGATCGATCGATAAGTAGTAAGTTCTCTCATTACTGCTGCGGTTTCAGTCTCTGCTAATTGGTCTTAAGCCTCATCGATTCGCTATCATTCCGTAACTAATGACGTGAGTCACCCCTTCAGTAAAATTACGAAAACGTATATATAAAAAATATAGTATGCAATATAAATTTATTCGAGTTAATTATAAATTGAATATTCTATCTATATACCATCTAATATTAATAGGCTACTGGCATCCCCGTAGGCTAAGGATAATAAGCACGTAGTATTACAATCTAATTCGATGTAGCACTTTGACATAGTATAATTAGAACGTTATATAATTTTAGGTGGCTCCACCTCCTCTTTAACTACTGGCCGGAGTTTGTATCGCCCGAGTTGGACAGTTGAGAGTCCGGTACAATCCCGGAATATACCGTCCAGTTTTATCCGGATTTTCGGACTTACGGGGCCCCACGTTATTTATTTAAGAATTATATAATTGAATGCAAACAAAGTTGTATTTAGAGTAAGCAGAGAAAGTGGCGGTATAAAAAAAAATGGTTGTAAAAACGCCGGTGTAGTACATTTCCGTCGCGCCCTGTATCAGATTACACCTTCTATTCCTGACGTGTTTGCAGACCTACTGTTTGCTGTGCGTGGTATCGCAGTACCAGGAGTACAGGGCTGGAAGGGGGACGGCGGATTTCGACGACGTCTACAGGGTGAGTAACAATTAAGGCATCCGCCATTCTCAAAGGGCGATCCCCTTTGCCCAAAGGCTTTTTCAGCCTCTCTAATTGTCTGTCCTAACGAGCCGAGTAACGTTGTGATGAGGGTAAACAGTTTGGATTGTTCGGTAAATATTGATAAACACTTGCCACTTAAAGAATATAATATTTTGAATGATATAATATATGATAATCCCATTATCTATTTTAAAGACGATTGTTACAGTTAATCAATTTGAGCCCTTTTTACCACACGTTACCTCAATTAATTTAAGTTTCTTTGTAGCGTTAACTGTTCTACAGTTGTAATGTATTCGAGATGTGATGTAAAAACCGTAATTAAATGTAAAATAATCTAACGTTCTTGTCCTGTTTATACACGTATTAAACGTTCCAGATTTATATTATGAGTTGATCGTGTTTCAACTCGTCATTGGAAAATAAAAATGGTAATTAAAAAATAAATTTATTGTATTCAGTCAGAGTGATAAAACCTAGATCTAATCAGGACTAATATGACTCATCATATTCTTGCTACTATGAATGCGCAGGTTCCCGGTGTAAGGTACACTCCGCAGCCGACCGGTACCTCCTGCCTGAGTACAAGACGGGCCGTGACCTACCACGAGACGCGGGCCACTCCCACCCAGAGCCCGAGCCACCTGGGGCCCGGGGGCGGCGTCCCGGGGGCAGTGCCCGGGGCAGGCCCCGAGGCCGGCAAGCTGCAGCCCCCGCAGCCGCCCCCGAGGAAACACGTACAGTTCGGAGGGCTCCACTGGTCCCAGACGGCGCCCCCGCAGATCGAATCCCCCAAAGGTGATTACGCGGTCTCGATTATAGACCGAACGTGGAATTAGTCAATTTTTAACACGTGCCTTTCTTTATTCATAGAGCTCCCATTTATTCCTATTGTGTACCTTCTACGTGCCTTATCATCAAGGTGGAGCATCTATCCGGACTAATCCTCTCTGTACTCCCACATGACATTTTCCCACACTTGCAAAATGGTCCTGGTCTTTTACTTGTGAAATATCTCTATCTACTAGCAGCGGCAGATCCGTTTAAAGCTTCTCCCTCTTTCTTACAAAGCAAAACAGGGTATCCTAGTATCTTTAAATTTATTTCGTTGGTTAATAACTAAAAAACGGAAAAAACAACGCCTGACTAACGCCGATTAACCAAAAAAGTCACTAACATATCCGCGAAAACCTTCACTCTTTGTATGGTGAACCGCTAATTTTTCCTGTACCTTATAAATATACGCTGTAAATGGTCCGGAAGTGGGGCTCCTTCCAACTTTTATTCTCAAATGAATCGTACGTGCAATATAATTTTTTTGCTGAGCCCAGTCAAGATTTCGATAAACAAAATAGCCGGTATGAAATGGGAAGGTAAGTGGATCGAGCGGTGGGAAAGGTTAGTTGAGCACGGTATTGTCTTTACGAGTGAAAACAAATAGCCTGGGGGGTCCGGTGTTGTCCCGAAAGGGGTGACCCCTAAAGTAAACATCCCAGGAGGGCCCTTCGAGCCCTGCCCATTGACCCCGACAGCTCACGCCACTCAATGCCCCCCAATTGACCAGATTCCCCCACTTGCGCCCTAGTTTTATTTCTCGGCTGGCCAACTGACCGAAAGCGCATTTCGATTCGGAATATTCTAGTTTTAGTTTTTCTCCAAACCGGTTTTATAAGTCTGAGAAACCCATAAGGGAGCCGAAAAAATGCCTGAAGCACTCACGAAGACAAAAGACCGCAGAGATTGACAAAATCGTGGATAGATAACCGATCTATCTTTGAGCTTCATTGAAATCTCTTTCACTACAGGTAGTTTGTAACAGAAATACTGTATTACAAAACTAGAGGGTAAAAAACATTCTGTATTAACAATCGACACGATCACCTTGATAATCTCATTCAGGGATAGTCTATTCCTAGCCCGAAAAAGCATTTCCCGTCGGAGTAAAAATATATTACCGAATCCTTTTACGTCGCACCGAATATAATTTATACTTTCCCCCATCCGAAAAATGTTGTTTCAGTCCAGGATTAATTACAGTTTTTTTATATTTCAATCCTCTAATTTATGGTACTTCCAATTTTTCCGTACATTGAAAAACGTTCCGTGTATCAAGATTTATGAGTCTGTCATTCAACGGGCGAGAGTGAGAGTGGGAGGGCGGGGGGGAGCGACGTTCGTGCGGAACTGTGCGAAACGTTGAAAAGTTCTGAAAAGATGAGTAATGGGCCCAGGATCGACTGGGTCCCCCCTACCACATCCCCCGTCCCCGACAAGGGAACTGTTTTAACCGGAGGGCCTAACCGTTAATGGAGGCAACGTGGACGACTATCGACAAGATATAATGCTTTCGTGAATTAATTGTGGCCGCAAAAACCGCCCCCATAGTTTATATAAATTAGTTTGCACTAAGAGAACGGTCGACAGTATAGCTTCTGTATTTCAAAGTGTCTGTTTGACAAATATTTTGGATTCATTTAAAGAAGAATTAAAGAAGAAAACACTTTAAAATGTAGGTAGGTTTTAATTTTCAAATATTAATGCAATTTAGTTTTATTATTCTAAAAGCCCTTCTTGAAGATTAAACCCTTCATAATTCGTAAATGTGGACACCTTTCCCTTCAACATTGTATTTTTTCTTTATAACGTTGACACACACGTGTTAAAACCGGTTTCAATAGTTCAGGTTAGAACAGGACGTAGCTAGTTTTGCCTAATACTAACAAACAGAACGAATACTATCTATCAGCGATTACACTCTTCTTCTTCCTTAACTTAAATATATCTTGACCTGTCGCAGATTCGGAATCGAGCGAGGTGACCGGAAAAGGGGGCTGCAGCCCTAGCGAGGGCGGTTCGCCCGGGGACTGGACCCCGAAGACGCCCGAGATAGTGGACACCGAGCCGCTCATAGAGATGATCAAGGGGCCGAACCTCGACCCGTCCAAGCCCTGCTGCTAGCCGCAGTCCACCCGGGCCGGCTGCTGGACAGCCGCCGCCAAAAAGGAATAAGCGACTCCCCAATACACTTTTCAAGGCCGGAGCCAACAATCCTCTACAGTCTTCGGTAGAAGTATCTACGATTTTTTCGGATCGGAAGGTGACCGGAAGCAGCCGCCGAGACAGCCGCTTGCTGCCGGCCGGCCAGCGACAGTCTCACCCATCCTTCCGGAGCACCGTTTCCCAAACGAACGAGACATTACATTGAATTTAAAGTAAACTTGATACAGAACTATAACAATTTTTATATTCTTTGCAACGATACAGACGGCAGACGTCCTTTCAATCTAAACCGCTATTATGACTCTGTCTCTGACGGTCTAACAGCATTAAAGTAAATTAGCAAAGGTTTCAGCAACCAGAATTACCACTAACTAACTTCCGGTAGGACTACTGCTGGCTAAATAGTTCGGGCCTATCAGGCGGCAAGAAAATCTGGCCAATGATGACATTCGGATCCCTTAATTTCAAACAATTATAAAATTAAAAAACGCGCTCCAATATTTTATGGCAGAGACTAAATTTCAAATTAAATCGAATTTTAGAATCTCTTTCTATAGAAAAGGTAAATGTATAAGCCACCAGAATTTTCGTCAATATTTCTACATAATGCTATTATTTAGTTGCAGAATTTCATCTATGGCACCAGAGTGGAATAAAAGTTTTAACAACGACTTGAAACTAAAAATGCTCCACTATCCTTCCCAAGTATTCGTTTGTATAAAATAAAAACGCGGATAATTTGTATATAAAAATAGTTATATACTTTATATTTTTAATATTAGCTATTCTTAAAAGTTGAGAAGAAGCTGAGGGACAATATGAGAAATACTGCTCAATGTTGATTGAGTTTGACATGCTGATAGGCAGAGGACTCTACATTTCATTAGATCACAAAAATTTGGAAAGTAATTCCAAAAAGTTGCATGAATTACTATTCACAGTATTCGACTCAATTCTTATTGGGTTTTTTTTCATATTGTGCACTGATATTTTGAAGTTATGCAAAATAATGCGGAATCATATGTATTGGATTAATTTGTACTACTTAAGTCTCAGTTAAAACATAACGAAGTTCAATGAAACTATGCTCTGACTAGCCCATCCAACTGTATGTATGTTATTTATGTGTGTTGATAGTTATACAAATGTAGCAATTAAGTGTACATAAAATCATGTTTGTTTGTTGACTACTCGTAACTTTTGTATTAACTGTTTACTGTGCAATATACACTGTATGGATATGTTTTACTAAAAAAAAAAGAATAAAGTGTAAATAATTTAGTGTCTCTTGGGGGCCCACAACCCGTTTTAACTGTTTCATTTCTAGTGGCTCCTCGCCTGGTGTAGAGGATTAGGATTTTTTTAAATCTATTAATTTTTACAATATTGTTCTAGATGTTGCACTCAAATCTGCTATTAAAATAAGTACCAAAATATAAACAATTAGATAATTAAAAGGAAATGCAGTGTGAGATGACAGAGCAGACATTTTCACAAACTTCCAAATACTCTATGTCATCTCTCTAAAATTGTTCATCTCTCATTAGTTATAAAAATGAAACACTATACTGCATATTGAATGCATTTTACAAGTACTCATTAACTGCCTGACTAATAAAAATCATTTTAAGTGTAATGTAAGTAACGTATGCTGAATGACTTCTTTCCACTGAATATGCTAAATTAAAAAAATTGGTCAACTTAAGTCCGTCCTTCTTAATTTATACTTTTTAAGGCAATGGAGGTAAAAAATGAATTATCTTGAATTACTCTGAAGTTATATGTCCATAAATATTACCCCCTTATAAATCTATGTAATTAATTCCCATATATAAAAATTATTTTTCAGCTTTAAACCCTTTTATAAATAGCATTGTGTTGTTATTGAAGATTGTATTTTTTAAACTGATATAATTACTACTCACATTGATTGTAAGTTTCATAGTAATCTTTTAATGTTTTAAATTGAGAAGGCAATTCAAGAAAATCATCCTGCTTCAGATATTTTACCTATTAAAATAAGTTACTACATATGGCAATGTCAATCTTTTCAGTATTTTCTTCATTAGTATCATATGAAATACAAAAATTAGTTCATGAAAATTTATTTCATGCTCTTGTGCAATGCTTCAAAAAAAAATAATTACAACAGTTTGTCTTACCACTACAATTCAACTTGAATCATTAAAAAACATATAGAAGAGTCTGAATTTATTAAAATATATCCAATGGCTTTAGTTCTAGGAAATCTATTTTCATTATAGTAACATTTTTTAATCTTAATATATCTGACAATTGTATTGTTAATATTTTCAAATTGTACATCTAGGCATTTAGGCAATAGTGTTAGAGCAACTTTTATTCTGTAAACTTTCTATTTGATACTAATAATAAAAGTTAAATAGCACAAGCATAAGCTCAGTGCTTCTGATTCTCTAACACAGAATTAATACTGAAATTTGGTAAAATATTTATGTGACAGTGCAGGAACTGAATAATAAATAAATGTTTTATCCCTATCAGTATGGGAGTGGAATATAACATTCTAGATGCTTATACATATTTGCAAATTCATTAAGCAATAATACCTATTCACTGTTAAGTAGAATTTATTTCTTAAGAAACATGTTTTTATTGGGGAGAGAATGATTATGAAGGGGCCTACTGTATTAATTCTCAACAGATAACGCAAGCAGCATACATATTTTATCAAACAGATTTCTGACTTTAATTCTGAAAACTGAATAAGATCTTAATAACCGCATGTTTTATGTTCAGTAATTTAAATCAAGTTTATGTTCTGTAATTTAAACCCGGTTCATGTTTAATAATGTAAAAACAGTGAAGTGATGCTCTAAAATTAATATCAACAACTTTTTCATTACTGCATTAATGATGTATATATTTTTGTTCATTTCAGTGCACTTTATATATCCAATTAAATATATTAATAGATGGTCAACTGATGGATCATTAGGCTAGTGGCTATTGACTCAGTTTTTACGCTATTAAACTGAGAGAATATTAATTGTTATATTCTTAAGCAACAATGCATTAGTAAATTAAGCGTGCCTGCAATGAATTAAGAAAGAAACAAGGTATAGAAATGATGTAAGGTATTAATATTTTTAAAATTTCAATATTGTAATTTCTATTTAGCGGCACACCTAATGACTCCAGGACTTATACAGAAACCCAATGAGCTGTATTTTCATCTCCTTTTGTGCTAACTCCTAGTAGTTTGTTCCTCTTTACAACTGACTGATAGGCAACAAATCTGCTGGCATGACACTGGTCCTTGTGTACAGTACTTATGGTAAGAGATACCTTGTAAAAGTAACAAGGATTTCTCCAATTACAAACTGGAATAGAGTACAGAGCAGATCTATAGTTATCTCTAGGCCTTTACTTGCTTTCAGCCAATTTATCTTCCTCAAATAAACTTTATTTTTCAAAACCTAATTAATGGGAAAGTAAAATAAAATATTAAAGAATTATAAATTGTGCATGAAATGTTTTAAAGAAACCAATCAAAAAACTATTTCAGTGTTATCCCATCCAATAATTTTCTATAATTATAAAGTTTGATAACTGTTAAATTATGAATGTGATATTGTGAAATGTATGAAGTTACCATGAAATGAAAAAGAAAAATGATAAATTACTCAAACATATTCCATATGTTTTTTATTTCTATATAGTTTGATGATGAACTTATCCTTAATTGTAGATATTGCCAAGTGCCTGTGTAATATTGTGGCAGGCTTCGTGTACATATAGTCGTGTAAGTATTTTTGTAATGTTTGTAAAAATGTATGAACATACCAACTTCCTTTTTGAAAAGTGTAGCGTTTAAAATAACATTAGGTTTATTTTGTTATAAGGTATAACCTATTGTGACACCCAGATATGTGGTATTCAATATATACCTAAAAACTTTCACTGATATTCTTTAGCACACACACTACAATTCCGATATAAGTGTTGACTGTCGTCTTGAGAAAAGGTAAATTGTTAAATTTTTATTAACCTATAAATGTGTTATGCTCTTTGTAAAATTAAATTTTTTTATGCAGTGTGTTATTTACTACTGTTTTTATCCTACTTCCAAGAGTTCATTCTTTATATAATTTACAGAAAGAAACTGTTGTGGCTTCAATAAAAAAATCAATATTTCTTCAAATTTATTTCCCAACAAACAGCCTCCACAAGTCAAAATTATTCAATCTCAAATCACTTTTTGAAGTGCAACTCAGAGTATATCATTGGACCATCGGAGTCAACTTATTTAGCAAAGGTTTCAAAATGATTTTAAAAAGTTCAATTTTACGGATCCATATGCACACATTTTTGTTTTATTAATATTCATACGTTTCAATCTTCTAATAATTATTTGCATATTTCTCAAAGCGATTTCAGAAGTTGCCGTATAATAATGACTAATATGTATTTTCTTGTCCAATAAAAAATTCAATTGCACAGTAATTTATTGGTGCTTTGATCATTTGAGGTTGAGCTCACATATTTCCATTAATAAATGCTATAAATGTTTTGCACAAATAAACTCAACTAATACAAGATTATACAATGAGAAAAAAAACTGAATATGCATTATTTAATGTAACATTATTGGAGAGTTGCATTATTGGAACCTGTATCAGCAATCCAAGCAATACAGCAATATAGAAATCACTGGAGGTTATTTCTATTAGCGTTATGTGATTTCAACGCTGCTATACATAAATAGACAATATGCCAAATATCAATTGAACGACAAAAATATAAAATTTAAAAGTAAAGCGAATAAGAACTTACTATTATAGGATATTTCATATTTTGTATTAAATTGTAACTCGGGGCAAACTCGCCGCCATATTTGTTCCTTTTTCTCAATCGACTCTCTCCATTAAATCTGTTTTAATCTATAATTATGTCTACTAGTTTTTTCCCCCAGTTCTCACTTTAAACGATACATAACGTCTTACTATAAATATCACTCTATGTTCTATAGAGAACTGGGAATAAGTGAAATGAGTAAAAGAAAACTTACCCGGGGGGGTCGTCGGATTCTGCCCAGCCAACAACGTATCACACATTCGAACACTTTTTTCATCCAAACGCACATTGTAACTCGCGAACGTTATTAATCTAAACCACGGACTACAAAATTCACTTAGGATTCAGTCTATTTGTACGGCTTTAGACGTCGTCCAAATAAGAAAACCGAGAAAATTACTCTACACTAGGTCTAATGGCCGCCGCTCTCTGCCGAAGACTGATTTAGTCAAGAGACTGCCCAGGGTCAGTGAATCAAAATTATCATTTTTTCATTTAAGAAAAATTTCCACCCCCCGGAAAATAGTTCGGATAAAAAATCGTCACAAAGTCGGTCCTATCAGTTTTTCGTTTCTTTTTTTTTGTCAATATTATTTGCCGAGTTATTTTTTCCTTCTACACAATTCAGAGGCGTCTGCTCAACACGCACTTGCAATACAACAACCCAGATTGGATACAAGAACCGGTCCAGATAAAAATTGAATTAAATTAAAAAAGCAGCCTGCTTCAGTACTAATATTATTAGTTTATATAAGTATTTAGATAATTAATATTAGCTGCGCACTAATATTTCGAAGTTATGCAAAATCGTGGCGAATCATATCTATTGGAATAATCTGTACTACTTAAGTCCCAGTTAAAACATAACGAAGTATAACGAAACAATGCTCTGACTAGCCCGTCCAACTGTATATATGTTATGTATATGTGTTGATAGTTACACAAATGTAGCAATTAAGTGTACATAAAACTGGTTCGTCTGTTGACTACGCCTAACTTCTGTATTAACTGTTTACTGTTCAATATACACTGTATGGATATTGTTTACTAGAAAGAAAAAAAGAATAAAGTGTAAATAATTTACTGTCTGTTGGGGGCCCACAGCGCGATTTAACCGTTCCATTTCTAGTGGCTAATGGCGGCCGCTCTCCAACGAAGACTGCTTTAGTCAAGAGACCGCTCTAGCCAATGATTAATATAAATTCTGATTTTTCGTTCGAGAAAAATTTCCGCTCCCTGAAAATAGTTGGGGTAAAAAATCGTCACAAAGAAATCGGCCCGGCGCAGAGAATTAGGAATTTTTTAAATCTATTAATTTTTACAATATTGTTCTAGATGTTGCACTCAAATCTGCTATTAAAATAAGTACCAAAATATAAACAATTAGATAATTAAAAGGAAATGCAGTGAGAGAACACAGAGCAGGCATTTTCACAAACTTCCAAATACTCTATGTCATCTCTCTAAAATTGTTCATCTCTCATTAGTTATAAAAATGAAACACTATACTGCATATTGAATGCATTTTACAAGCACTCATTAACTGCCTGACTAATAAAAATCATTTTAAGTGTAATGTAAGTAACGTATGCTGAATGACTTCTTTCCACTGAATATGCTAAATTAAAAAAAAAATTGGTAAACTTAAGTCCGTCCTTCTTAATTTTTACTTTTTAAGGCAATGGAGGTAAAAAATGAATTATCTTGAATTACTCTGAAGTTATATGTCCATAAATATTACCCCCTTATAAATCTATGTAATTAATTGCCATATTATTTTAATTCTGAAAACTTAATAAGATTTTAATAAATGGTTTTATGTTTAATAATTTAAATCAGGTTTATGTTTTGTAATTTAAACAAGTTTCATGTTTAATAATGTTAAACAGTGAAGTGATGCTCTAAAATACAATCAACAACTTTTTCATTGCTGCATTAATGATGTATATATATTTTTGTTCATTTCAGTGCACTTTATATATCCAATTAAATATATTAATTGATGGTTAACTGATGGATCATTAGGGCAGTGGTTTTAATTAAGTATGTAGGTTGAAAACCTTGTACAACTATTACAGTATTTTTTTTTGATAAATTGCATTGGTTGTGCTTTTAAATGCAATTTGCTTCTTTCATCCTTAGAATAAGCAAGATCTTGGTTTATTTGAATTGATTTTTTTTACTGTAAAATATAAAATCCTGTTTTGAATTGTAAACGTCTTTGATTTATTAATAATTTTTAATCATATTGCACTTGGCATCAAACCTGGAAACTGAAAAGAATTCTAAAATATATATATCTGGTTTAATCCTTCTCACTCTCAGTTGCCCTTAGTCAAGAGACTGCTCTGGTCAATGATCACTCCAAATCCGAATTCTGATTTTTTATTAAGAGAAATTTCGATCCCCTGAAAATAGTTTGCATAAAAAATTCACGCAGAAAGAATTTTAAACCTCTCTGTCTTATGCAGGTTTCCTATTATTGAAAAAATACTGGTGATAATTGTAAGAAGTAGAAACTTGTCTAGGTTACCATTCTATGCCCTTCCAAATAGCAAAGTTTTTATTTTTTGTATAAGTCCAGGGATTGAGTAAATAAAAATGTAAACCATTAAAATATTTTGGTTTTTATTACCTACATCTCATTCACAAATATTATATATTTGTTAACTGGAAGAAGGAAAGAGTTTCACTTTGTCAACAATTCTCCTAACTGTGTTCAGGATATATTATCTATATATTCAATTAACAATTGATAAAAAAGGAAAATGATTTGTGAGAAGAAACGGAGTTTCACAACGCTCGATTTCCTCGAAACGCGTGCCAACCCCTTTGTGAACAGTCGGTTTTTTTTTAATTTCATTTATTTTTTTTATTCAACTGAAAACTATTTTATACGCATATTCTTATCAGTATTTACATTATGATTGATTTTCATTTTTTTTTCTTTTTCGACAAATATTCGTGAGACCATCAATCGACCAGGAACAAAACATATAAAAACATAAAAGGGCATCCACACAAAAGATGCCAACAATACGTTTTATTTACAGTAGTAATAACAGCAATGCAACAGTAATCATTAAATTATATTATTAACATGGTAATGATGACTTGTTAATTATGGTAAAATACAAGTACAACTATAATAATAAATTGAGGTAACAATTTTTTTCTCTTAATATATATAACATAATTAAGAACAAAAAAAATACGGTAAAAGGTAAAATATAATAACCAAAGAAAAATGCCATGATAATATTCTTTTTTTAAAGGAGCGATCACATACGGGGACTGGACCACAGCTCAACGCGGATGCAATGATCACCAGCCAGATTATATATATGTATATATATATCACATTCATTATTATTTGGGAGATTGGTTATCCTCCCCCTCTATTTATTTGGGTCTGAGTCCGTCATATTGAATGTTGATTTAAATATACTATGCCCTCTACTCTCATGTTTTTCAAATTATGTAAATACAATACATAATTAAGAATGATATAATACATATATAGTGTCATCAAAGATTGAGTTTCAGTTAACATCCTGTTCTCAAAGAAGAAATTGTAAAAGAAAAAAGAGACCAGTATTAAAATTTATAGAAATTTTTTAAAAATCTTCTTGCTTAATGGATTTAAACATAAAACAACAATTAAAATACATTTATTATACAATTGTTAAAAAACATTAGGCTTATTACAACATTTCATTGCTCAATTCCAAACAAGAATTTGTTTAGTGATATATTATTTTCTTAATACTTTGCGCTAAACAAACTCGCTTTAAAAATGTGTGATGTGTCTTTCGAACTATTAAAAGGAAAAAAAATAAAAGCTATCAAAATTGTGTAATTATAACAATGCTACCGTATATAGCTGTCAACAGGAATAAAATCTGTATAACCGGGATTAAAATTCAACTGTATGTTCTCTTTTAAAAATAAACTCTCTATCCCTCATAAAATCACAATAGATTTGTTTCACTTATCACTTTCTTTGACAAATTAAAAAAAACCACAAAAGATACTGTTTAATGTTCTCGTTCATAAAAATATATATATATGCATATATTTATATATCTTTACATTACATACCAAAATACCTTTGCTCTTCTCGTTTTAAACATCACAATTGTACACCATGCATCATCATAGCATTCTACTTATATTTAACGTAAGTGACAGATCATAAAAGCCTGGCAGTGACAGAAAGTGGACAATTAGCCAAAAATTAATGAGTTTTACAGAATTCACATTTTTTTTCAATTTTTTTCACCTCATCCCTCAATTTTACACTGATGATGACAACAACAAACGCTGAGAGTTTTTTCCCTTTTGTTTTTTTTTATTACAAATTGCACTCGTTTGACAAGAAACAAAAGAAAATAATATTTAAAAAAAATATTTCCTATATACAGTTATTTAAAAGGCCAATTATCGTATGAAATTATTTATATATATTTAGATATACAGAAAAATATATAGCATACTCTCTTATATGTACATATGTATATATATAAATCAAAATATATGCTCCTGTGCAAGGTTTTATGTTCTCTAGCAAACATAGTTTCGAAACAAGATAGTGATTTTGTCCTGTCTGTCCAAACGAACTTTATATCAGGATCAACTTTACTGTTTTCTCTTTGTTATGCTTGTTTTATTTGTTTGTTTTCTTCTGACTGACAACATAAAATCCCAAGGTAACTGTGACACATTCATCACATATTCACATTCACACGCGATTTCTACTTATATAAAATTAAATTATATTTATACACATATATATACTGCATGTGAACACATAATAGACATTATGCGGACATACGCTCGAACGTACACAAATATAAAACTCATTCATTCTTTATAGTTAAAAATAATTCAAAATTGAACGAATTAAAGAAGAAAAGAAAAAAATTAGAATTTTTTCAACATAACGATATTTTTTGTTATAATTTTTTTTTCATTTTTTTCCCCGAGGCATCTTCAACAATTCCTGCATCGGCTCTCTGGAGTTGTGACTTAAACAAAATTTAAAGCGAAAAAGAATTTTATTTTAACCCAACACCGCGCTCCCCCAATGATGTGTGTGTGTGTTACAAAAAGTCAACGATGAACGATTAATTTAAGTTCGAAGAAAAAAAAATACAAAGACGACAAGAATGTTGTGTGTGTGTGTCTGCAACACGTTTAACACAAAACCATTACCAAAAATATCACTCGACAATTTTTTTGTTTTTTTTTCTGTTTGAACACAAACGTGCCACGATGAGAAGATAGAAAAAAAAAGAAAAAGAAAATGATTTTTGGAATGTAAAAGTCTGTTTTCTCGCTTACACATTTTAAAAATTTTTTCAACAAAATGTAAACACACAGAAAAACATTTTTTCTTGGATATACATACCGATATCCAAATGTATTATTAATATTATTATTATTTATTTTTTAAACAGTTAAGATTCATATTTTTTTAAATATATATACGAATAAGTTTTTCTCAACAAGCTGTGCGATCATCGCCTCACACACTATAATTATCAATAAATCATAAATCGGCCGGTCTTTGTCGTCGTTATAATTTTTCAACACAAACAAACGACGAGTGGTGATAGCCCAGGCCGCTAACTAACAGTTTGATGCCCATAGTATCCCTTTTATATATATATATATATATATATATATATATATATATATATATATATATATATATATATATATTTTCTCTTTTTCCAGATTTCACAAAGTCCAGACTGGAATGTTATTACGAAAAAACCGAATCAACTGTGCAATAAAATTATTGGTTTCACTTTTTCATTATATAATCTATACAATTAACAACAATAATATTACAAAATAAATAACAACAGGCCCAGAACAAGAGATAAAATAAATTATTCATTTTAAAATTACAAAATAACAATGTAATTAAACTTTTAAATCTGTAAAAACAATATAAAGTTTGAAGAACTAGAAAAAGTATATTGGTTTCAATAATTTGTTTCTGTCGAAATGACAATTTGTTCGGTGCCTGTTGTCAGACAGGACTGCGCTAAACAAGTTGTATTTAATTTACACAATGTAATGCCTTTCAATTTTTGTTTAACTATTAGATACAATAACATATTTCCATTTATTTTTGTTTTGTACTTTTCTGAAGGCATCTTAATTTTCTTTGCTGTACACACACTAGGTGTAGGCTAAAATATTATTTTACAAAACTACTTTTAAATTTATTTCAATTTATTATTATTATTTCTTTTTAAATATATAACGTCCCAATTTGTTGGCAGTCTAAATTACCTATCTGTCGGGGTGGGCTATCTCTGCACTGCACCTTGCACTTAATCGATAAAATTTATTAAAACGTAAAAACTATCTTCAATAACACTACTAGTACTAACAGCTACTTTTACTACTTAATAATTTTTTATTTTCCTTGCGCAGAACACAATGCGCACGAGAACACACGTACACACGCACAAACTGCACTTGTAGTAACACTCGTGTGTGGGGGGCTTCGGACCACAGAGAGTACAGGAGAGACAGAGTGAGTCACACGGAACAAACAACAGTGATAACCAGGAGAAAATAAGATGAGAGGAGTTCCTTTGAGTTTATGAAAGAATGAATGAAGAGAATGAGAAAGGATGAGAGAGAGAGAGAGAGAGATCATGAGGTAAATGCCTCAAAACAACTACATATCCAAGTTGGCAAAAATAATTATTACAATAACATTTAGCAAAAACATTCAGAGGTGCAGCATTCAGTGTGTAAACAATTTGTTAAAACAATTTTGAATTTGAAAAAGGGAGGGGGAGGACAATACCGGATAGAGGTAACTTGTTAATCTCTACTATTATTAATATATTTATATATATTTATATATGTATATATAGCGTGTATATAATTAATGAACACATCGCACGATCACCCTCCACCCAGGTCATCATTAAGCAAGAAACACAACAACGGAGCAAGTGAAAAAGGAAGAATAACTATTGAAATTTATACAGACTGAAAGAGCAATAAAGGACACTTTGAAACCAGAGTGATTCGCATACCACACCGCTTTCGTGCACTGTTACAGGGCTGGACCCAATGTTTGAAAAAGGACGTTGCAAATGAAAAACAGTTGTTGATGCAGTAACTACAGTAATAACAATCAGTGTTAAAATAATAAATTGAACTGGAAACCGAAATAAACAACGCAAATGAAACCATTATAACCATTATATTATAACCATAATATAGACTATCCTTGCATTATTACTTGGCAAATGTTAAACCGTTTTTTCTCCAAGGCTGATCCTAGTATCCCAGATACCAGCCTCATCGGTTATAAGTATCATTCCATGGCACAACAACCTATATCACACTACATCCACAACAGACATCTATGGGTCTGCCAAATACAAGTCTAAGAAATAACAAAATAGAGTTCTCCACCAGAAACAATCTTACAGAAAAAAAACTAAAGGTCATTCTTTTATATATATATATATATATATATATATATATATATATATATATGCTATTTTATCATTTACAAACCATTAAAGACTTCATTCTATCAAACAGAAAACAGTTAAAATCACAGTTATACTTTTTCTACTTAGGTCCAGCCCAAAACACTACAAATTTCCCAATTCCTCTCTGCACTATTTCTCATTCTCTCTTTCTCTCTGTATGTTTTATGTACATATAAATGTACATAGACAGGCGCTTGAAAATGATGAAGATAACTTTCACATATTTGAAGGTGATACACTGAGTTTTATCACTTTTTATGCCAAATTTCTCTCACTCTTACTCTCCTGTAAAATGTTATTTATTACCCCTTTCTTTAAAAACTATGCAAAAGTCAGTGGTTCCTCTTCAGTATATTGCACTTCATCTCTGAGACGTCTTTTTCACCTTTCAACTTTCCTTCAACCTGAAACAATTCAATTGTGCAATAAGTTAAATGCACTCATATATAACACTTTGTATAAGCAAAGTTGTATATAAACTTAGGTATTAAATCTTTTCTGAAGAATATTCAAATAAAATTAAAAAGACAGAGAGCTGTTTAGTTTCATTAGAAAAACAAGCGAAGAATATCATTTTACTCATCTTAGGCAATGTAATGAGAGTTATGAATGACACTTGTAATTCATTTACAATGAAGTTAACTGAATAATAGTGACAATGGTGAGGAGTCCAGTCCCAGAACAAAGGCAAGTTAATCAGTTACAAATACTAATTGGAGGTAAATTCGGTCTGCCACGGGGATTCAAACCTGGGTTTACAGGTTAGCGTCCTGCTGCTTTAATCACAAAGCTGTGCCTGACCCCAATCACCGATGATTTTGGAATTTCCCCTTCAATTATTCCTTTTCCTGGAACATACTCTTATTATATATGAGTATATAACCACTTGTATTTGGGAGCAGAGGCCTTACAATTGCACTTATAGATTGGAAGCTACTAACTGTTCAGGAACAGAATACAAAACTGAATTCTAGTGACTGCACATGAGTTCCTCTCATTCAATCAGCTACAAATTCTATGCAACAATTTAAATGTAAAACCACTGATGATTGGGGGTCCTGCATAACATAGCAGTTAAAGCAGAAGGGTGCTTAACCAGTAAACTCAGGTTCAAATCCTGGCAGCAGACCGAATTTTCCTTTAATTAGAATTTGTAAGTGATTAAACAAGAGGAAACTAACCAGAAGTTAGATAATGGCTCTTGCAATTTTCAATCTCCACTAGCTCATTTGGTCCTCCACTAGACCAGCTTTGGCTTCTAGCTGTCATTAGTAAATGAGCAGGTGCAACAGAAAATTGAAAAAGACATGATATTCAAAACCCTCTTGGACCCCTAAAGGGTATCTAAAAAGGTAGGTTAATATTTTGAACTCACAGAGATTCCCTTTGTCAAGGTGAACGTGACTCACCAACACCTATGGCTAGCCTAAGGACAAATTTCCTGATGTACTTACTGAGTAGTACTATTTGGAGCTCGGTACAGGAGTAGCTTATCCTCGATGAGAGCTACCTTCCCCGGTTACTTTCTCTTGGCATGGAGCATCTCCATGAGGAGCGTTTGAGTTGGTGCTCCTCCACTACAGTGTTTCAGATAGAGGTGATCTTCTCCTCTGCTCGCTAGGCTGTGGATTTCGGGTAACACCAACAACAGTTTTCCAAATTTCTCCTGAAACAGTGAGGAAAAAGTTAAATGAGTTTTAGAATAGGGGGGACACACAATTATTAAGAAAATTATGAATAGCAAATGGGAAGTTAACAAACTTGGAATCCACAGAAAGATGTAATGATTTGAAACTGAAAATTTATAAACTTTAACAGTATATTGTATATGTGAGGTTTGAAATCACCTCATAAACACTGATTATACCCCACATGCCCCATTTCCATAAATAGGGCTTCACTAACCTGCATGCTACAGCACAACAGGCCCTATAAAATAGCTATAATAATAGAGTGAAATAATTTGCTGTTATTCTTAATAAAAAGGCTAAAGTAACCTCACTGCAATATTATATAATAAAAACTGAATTGTAGGCAGTGGAAAATTATTTTACAAAAATGTTGTATTAATTATCCAATCAGTAATAATTAGTCTGCCCATAAATAATATTACATTAAAAAGGGTACAGAAGGGTAAAGCGCAAAAACCACAATTATCAATAAAATGTTGAAAGTAACATTTTGAGAATTTAAACATTACAAATCCCACTAGTACAATGTGTATTCAGGTGGTTAGAAATGTGTTGGCACACAAACAAATAAGGTGATGAATGAATACCCGCTTTGGCTATTAAATGATGATTAAAAAAGAGAGCTCTTAAAATCTCTATAAAGAGAGGAAAACTCCTTCTATGGTATTATTAATACCGTTTTATCTACACTAGGCTCATTAATCCTGACATCTCAAAACTGTTCATTTAAACAAGACATATTTGCTTTAAGGCTGGCTTCTCTAGGGGATGGTGGCCCCCTGGGTGCTAATGTTTCGGTATTTAAAGGATGCCATTCATGTTTTATATGTTATGTTGGGGTGTGGTTAGTGAGCTGGGGGTTGCTGGGTACCAGGGGGAAAGACAGAGAGATGGGGACGGAGAAAAGAGAAAAAGAAGCGAAAATAAAGCAGAGTCGGCGGGCTGCAATGCAATTCAACCAATTAAGAATCATTAACATTATGACACACGAGAGAGAAAGAGGGAGAGGGAGGGAGAGAGGGGGGTATCCGCTGGGCACAAAACTTCCACTGAGCCCTCCACACTGAGAGCCAATGCCGCTAACTCACGCCACGCGTCCCTAATTTGACACTGACGAAGATGAAAATATCGGCACCAACATTCAACAAGCTAATTGTTTAAATAGGGGTGTTACAGAGACGAGATTATGTAGTTAACGAACATACAGCGAATGCAAAGGGGGACAGGAACTTTCTCACTAGTATCAGCAATTGTTACAATACCACTCAAAATCAATTTACAATACTCCTTCTACAACTATAAACCAGTTCTGCCGAAACTCTAGTCCATAGAATAATTAGAAGCTGATAAAGTAAATTAATAGCGACAATTTTAATTCTACAACTTGTATTTATTACTTGTTAAGATTTGAAATTGGATTACGGAAGGATCTTTGTTAATGCCAGTCTAAGTCCTAAATAAAATAAGTGCTCCAATTTTACTTTCCGCATTTTCTACTCATCAAAGAACAGGAGGGGGGCTATATTTCGGTTATAGAAGGAGGTCCTCCTGAACACTTAACGAACCCGGGTACGCACCTAGTTGAGTCAGTACTCGAGTTAATATTAGAAACTTGAATTAGGTGATACATGACCCACTCAAGAAGATTAGGTCCTTAGGCAGACGGCGTTATCTCAGAAGAGAAAATAATCGATCCGGATTCTTGATTTTTAAGAAATAATTTACCCTGAGAGGCCCATACTGTTCCGGAATGATTGTGAGATTGAAGAAAACTGTTTGCACATACGTATATATGATTGGTAAAAATACAAACCTGAATTTGGGGATAGTTGGTAACGCAGTAGTCGAGGAGGGCCTGCTGCACTTGCTCGTGACCCTCTTGAACGTGCTTTCTGTTCATCAGCCCTCGCACATCTGTCAACATAGAGACAACTTGATGATAATCGAGAAAGGACGATCGATACGAGGAACAGACCGAATACAATGTTGCTGCCGCTAGATTGATCTGCAGGGGGACATAACAGTGAACAATCGGTCTTCTAGCAGTGAAGAAGACGTTAAGCCGGCGAATTAACGATTATATTTGACGCGAGTGTCATTTATTATACACGTGTGTGCATTTGCATACGTGAACAGAACACGAAGCCGGAGGGGAAAAAATGAAGCTATTTTGAGTGGGGACGTCACAAGACGCACACGGGGATGCATGGGGACGATATTTGAAATGATTCCAAACAGAATGAAACGTGATTTCGGCTACATTTTAGTCCCAAATATTTTATATTCATCTCCGAACAATACGGTAATTATTATACAATCAGTTGATTGATATCAGGAAATAAGAATTCTTAATTGAAATGAAACGGAGGGTGAATTCGAACAGTTCTATTCCCGGCGTCGGATCAGTAAATTCCATCGCAAATCTGTATTATCCAATTTTTAAAAAATTTGGTTAATTAACCAAAAGATTTAAACACGAATTTTAATTTTCCAGCGACAGGTATATGCTGCCTGACCCAATTCAAAATGTTAATTTAATTTCATTTTTGTCCACGGAGGTTTTACGAGCCGCGCGCATTAAGCTCGAAGTAAAACTTAATCTGTCTCTTAATCTGACTCGGATTAAATATCACCGAAATGGATTTTTTTTATCGAATCCGCACCACCATTCTTTACTTGCAGTAATGCAGGCTCAAGTGTCAAGGCTGAGGAACGATACTATGTGACTTTTTATGGCTAATCGGGTTTTTGAGGGTAATTCTTTTCGGACGAACGTCCTGCGAAATGTTTCGCTCCTAATACCAGAAATTACATTGAATAGATTAAATAATAAAATATTAATATTGTTTTAAGTTATTAAAAATTATTATACCGATCGTGAGCACATAGTTCATTCTCTTTTCTGGGTGGCATTTATGAAAGTTTTGTTCTCAATACTGCTCGATGGTTGATTCTTTAAATTGCGGTCTAATTTATTCCTCTTCATCGTGGGCTCATTCTCCCCGCGAATCATCCTTTGCGATGCTTAAGAGAACCCTATCCCATTCCCATTATATAAATTATACAAAAAACATACTGTAATAGAAAAAACACTGTTGTAAATTGTAAAATTTCTAGCGGCGTTTTCAGAGCCTCCGAGCCATATAAATTTAATTTTTAACCCGGTCATAACAAGACAAAATGCTTTCTATTAGCCAAGACCGGACTCTACAATTTGCGATAATGCCCCCCATAATTGTGTTAAGGTCGCATCGTGAAGTGGATCGAAATCGAAAGAAGAAAGAAAATAAGTTTAACCCAGATTTCAGAGACCGGACAGCCCGTTTAAAAAAAAAAGAATATAATTACCCGGATTAAGTAGGAGGAGGAACTTGACGCAAATGTAATCGCTGATGTCGAACTTGAGGTCCTGCAACTGCGAGGTGATCTTGTTGAAATGGTCGGCCAGGGTGGAGACGCCGAGGAGGCCCAGCGAAAGCAGGTCGAACTTCTGCCCGTTGGGAAGTGTCGTCTCGTCGGGGAGAGAATTGTGCATCCGCTGGTGGATGTGGTCCAGGACCAACATGTCCGACCACGAGTGCTGCAACAGCTTCATCTGGTCGTCCACCTGCAGAACAGACGGAACACACCAAATAAGTATACAACCGAGTAGTTTATTTTAGGTAAATGAAGTAGGTATATGTGGGCACGCATCGGGTCAAAGACAGCCGTGAAGACACAAATTGGAATTAATTTAAAACGATACAAAATAATCATTTCAAACGACTGAACCGAAGACTTGAACGCGTCACTTCCTTACTCGATTTAACAAGATTAGTGAACGATTTAACGAAAGCCCTTAAAGAGTAAGGAAAGAACTTTGAGTAAGGGGAAAAACATTCCTTCTGATACCCCCAGAGTGTATTTAAATACTGCTTCTAGTTTATTTCTGTTTTGTCGTTAATACGAGCGTTTGTCTTGTTTTTTAAGGCTGGAAATAATAGTAGACCGCAATAAAAAAAAAGAAAACTGTAGACAGTACAAGTGACAGTGCCTGTATAGTGAGGGTGCCGAGTACGGAAGATGGCGAACAGCCGAAACCTGTCTAGCAAAAGAGCAAACCGGCGAGAGGAGACAGGAACACACGAAATCTACGGTATTCCAACCCCTCGCAGTCCACAAAACAGGTATTCTAAAAAAACTGTTTTAAGTAGAAATTTAACTGTGGGAATCAGTACTGACTGATGGAGGAGTTTCTTTTGACGACTGATTTAACGAAAGAATTTCGCTCATCGATAAAATGCATAATGCCGGTAGAGTACCGACCCATTGAGGGGGGGGGGTTCAACAACACTGAGGACAGGAAAATGCGTAGATATCGAAAAGTAATTGACCCGGAGAGCGGTTGTGACGTCAAAGGGGACAGTGACTCAGTGGTTCAAGGACTCCAAGGACGATGGATTTTCAGGGACGAGAGCGGGAAACACAGCCGGCCCCCACACACAGTGGCCGGGGGGAGGGGGGGCTAATTTATGCGGAAATATTTTTAGCCGGCGGAATTTGATTTTTATATATATTTTGTTTTTATTTCGAGGATTCCGCCTGCGCCGGCAAGGTAGGCAGGCCCGCGGGACGCCGGTGCAGATCGTTAGTCAAAACCCTCCCCCTCGGCCGGCCAACCCTGCCCACGCTGGTCATTATACACCTTACGGTAATTGCCGTGAGAAATATTATTATTCCGTTCTCGGTTAAATGAACAGCCGCCACCCTCCCCCCGAAACCGTTCCCATTAACAAGGGCAACGTCTCCGCTCGGGACACGGGACCGTAACGATTCTATCCACGGCCTTCTCATTACTCAAAATTAAACAATATAAAATTAAAGACTGCTATATTGTCAGTTTCTAATATAGGAAATAGGGGAAAAGCGATTGGGGAACACAATTTCATGAGCATGTCCTCCCTATTTGCCTTATTAGTGGATACATTTAATTCCCTCGTATGCCAAAAAAATCATTCGGTTACTATATATATATATATATATATATATATATATATATATATATATATATATATATATATATATACAATTTAATTACATAGTAATATATAATTATAATAACATAATTTCGCCTAAACATCGTTTTACGTAAGAGGCTAGATGGAATTCAATGGCTCGAAACCCACGCCCTAATCCGGGCCCTATACATTTTTTAAATCGAAAGGGACCATTTCGCTCTCAATGCTGCCTAACGAGCGGTTCTTTATCCTTAAATTCTGAACTAATTTATTCCTCTTCGTCGTTTCCAGGCCAAGCATCCCGAACAGAATATATAATATTATTAGAGACGACCATTCCGGGTGTCGCACACGGCGGGCGGATGCGTCGGATCAGATAGAGGCATAAATGTGTTGTTCCGCGCGGGCAAAAAGCCGAGCATCCCTCCGGCAATGTTGCACGACACTGGAGAGAGAGAGAGAGAGGGCCCCACCTGCCTCTTCGGCAAGACGGTAATGAGCAAGTGCCTGAGCCCTCCCCCCGGCCGCCAGCTCCTTAATTTATCTCCGACCGGGATCTGTGCCTCGGCCGGCAACGACGAGAGCCCACAACGTAAACAACATGGCTAACGTCATCCAACCGTGGGATAGCCATTATTCATTCATTGTGTGTCTACAGCGCCGCCGTTCGGGCAAAACGGACGGTTAAGTTTATTTTGAAGAGTTGCGCAACAATCCGAGGATATCGTTCGGCGCGATGAACAACGCCCGCGGCCTGCGGACAACGTTCCAGGAGCCCGGAGATCGATATAAAAATTTTAGGATAAAAAATCGGATCGGACGCTTCGAGAAGGCGCCGAATGGGCGCGCCTAACCGAAGGCATTTTGCTTTTTCACGACGGATTAGAATTTCATACAGTCTCGTGAATTGTCAGTATTGACGCAACAGTTACGTCAAACACGTTTGGACTATACGAAAATACGAAGATGGAGTACAAGGGAAATTTTACGCCCAAAAGAGGAATATTCCGGACCGGTTTTTCACCCCAGTTGCCAATTTGGGTTTTGAATCGTGAGTTTTACAACTCTTTAAATCGTTTTTAGAGCGCTAAAATTTCCGAGAGGATTCCGAGCGCGTGACGTCGGGCAGTAGTGAGGGAATTCCTACAACATATGATTATAAATTCAAAATTAAATATCAAACAATAACGAATTCTATCCGTCCCAGTTTCATCGCGAGGATATTCCTGAACGGCCCCGAAAATGGGCTATTCCCATTTTTGACGCCCCATGTCGAAAACCCGCCACTGCCTCATAGAAGAATGTTAATAGTTAAGAAGTTTTTCTACCGCTTGTTTCGACCGCGGTCGAACCGGTTTCGGCTTCTCGCCATATTCGGTTAGTGTTACAGTGATGTCATACTAGCGCATTGTCTCTGTCCGAGGGACCAGATCTCGGCGACTGGTCGGATGAAACTATTTCATTTTCATAAACGGATGGATCGATTGCAACTACTAACAATATAACTATAGCGAGTGAATCCTACATACAACTCACAATTTAAACAAACAATAATGTGATTAATTAAAAAATCTTCAGTTTAAAAACGAACATAAATTTTCAACGAATAACTAGAATAGCCACCAAATACGGAATTATTCGGCACACCCGTAAAAATTCAAAACTTCCGAAAGAAAAATAATACATATTTTTATCAGTCGCGAGTTCAACTAGAGAGCCACAAACCAAAAAACTAACACAGAATTGATTACGAATCAGTTTATGTAAGACATATGTCAGGTAGGTGGCACGATTTACGCCAACATTCTGAGTAATGCCCATTCAAGATTGATCGTTCACTTTTAAAACGTTATCACCTCCGACGATAACCCGGGTTAGAAACGCTCAAAATTTCTATCCCGTGTCTTCAATATTCGAAATATGTTTTAAACATAAGCTAAACGGTGTATAACACGGTGTAACTGACGTCATTGTACGATTAGAAAATAAAAAAAAACGACAAGGTGATATCCTGGTTTAAAAAAAACTTGGCTGTTTTATTCGGATTTTCATATATTTAGCTTCTGCCGGCAGGAGTGTATAGAATTCGTTGAGTGAAACAACCGCCAGGGCACGGGGGTTGGTTATTGGGGGTCGGTTCAACCCCGAAACTAATTCTCTGCGAATGTACAGCAAGCAGCTGTTTTCAATCGGGGTTGGGGCGACCGAGACCTCTAAACTCTCCAAGAACAGTGCGGATCGATAGGCGCTCTACACTGGAGCCAGAACCAGGTCAGACCGCGATATAATTTTTACCAAAACGCCCCCGCTTTCCTCAAATCCGCTGGGGGCAATATCGCGGCACCTCGGCTCTGTAGAAATATATTTGAAAAAAAAATATTTTTGTAAATAAATTCGGGCAAGAAATCGAAGCACAAATAAGAGCGGGACAATACTGAACATATCTTAAACCCTTAAACCTACTCTTTAGACTAATCGGCGGTAATTGGAGGGAACAAATTGGGTTTGGGGTGTTAAGCTCATTCGAGTAGAACAATTTCACCCGCGTATTCATTTTAACTGTTTTTTCGCCCAACAACGGCGTAATTTCTTTCGCAATCGGAGTCGATAATAAAAGGCAATTACCGACCAACCTAATTGTTCGGAGCATGCTGTCAGAAATACAGTGGCAGTAGGTACTCCTTTTTTCGAAGTTTCTACAGGATTTAGAGAAATAAACTAAAACTAAATGCACTGCTTATACTCTAGAACTGTAAAACTTACTTGATAAGAGTGATAATATTTATTAATTAATAAATAAGTGATAATGATAATAATTTCTTAATCATAAACGTACCATAGATAGCTTTTACATAAAAATATAAAATATACATCTAAAGTAAACTACCGTCACTGAATTAAGTGATTGGCATATGCTTATGTGTATTATAAATAAGTTACACTTTCCAAAACCGTAGAGTAACCCCTTCTATAAGAGAAATTCTTCGATTGCGGGGGCGGACCTCCCACGACGCAAGAGTCGAAAAGTGCTACGAAACATTGGAGGAGTTCCGTCCGCCTAGCAACTCTAACTACAGTAATAACTTTTGATTTAACATCAAAAGTTTAAAGTTGTTAATTTACTGTCGCAAAAATATATTCGATATAATAAATATTACGCGGTTCGACTGAATACAAAGAGCAGGCAGAACTGAGACGAACGAAAGTAAAAAATTGGTTTAATAATTATTCACGCTAAAAGACATAACGGCACAATGTTCCTTTTTTTCTGTATGAGTAATTAATTACAGTTGTATTATGCAGGTGCCGGTTTTCTGTTTCACCGGCGATACCGGTTTCAGAGCGGGGATAGCCGTCTGGCCAGTCGCTCTTGTAACAGACACCGTCCCTAAATAAATTAAGCGCATTTTATACAAATTTCAATTATTAATTGACTTGTCGGCGGAATCAATTTTATGTAGATCGGCTGAAAAATTTAAGAAACTTAAGCCCGACAGAGCCGATGCCTGCCCGCCTAAGGCTTTGTGGTTCGCGAAGTGAAGCGTTGGGTACAACTTTAATGCAACGGTAAACGAAAATTTGAAAGAAAATATTCCAAAGAGAAAACCAAAGATTTGGGGCTCTTTCTATCGTTACCTCACAACGCATAATTATTGATATAGCACCGTGGAAATTGATAGAAAACGTGAAAATTGCCAGATACAAACTGAAAATGTTGCGAAAGAGATTAGTCCATTCTTCATTAACACTTTGAACCTGGAATAGCTTAAAAATTCGTTTCAAAGTTAAGTGAAGAAAAATTTCATTGTTCCTGATCTCGCTTTTCAACAGAAATCCAATATTTTTAAATATTATTTATTCTACAATAATATACCGCGGTAATAAATATAAGGTTTTTGGATGGCTTTTATAAAAATCATTTTTCGGACTCAAGCTTCAATTTAAACTATTCTGAAATATATTTCAGAATTATATTATTTTGGTCTTAATTAATTAAAAAGGAAAAAGGAACAAGCTTCGTTTAATAATGTACTTCTATCGTTAGTAAATAAATTACTAAGATAAAAAATATACCAGACCTGTACTTCATTTCAACAGTTAAGCGATTTTTACTCTCTGGTGAGGGTTATTAGACATTGTACGCAGCGGAAATATCAATTTCGGAATTCCTCGGACGGAGTTTAGGATAAATTTATCAAGTATTTCGTTCGCATGTTTTTCCAGGAGCTGGTGTAGAATCTTGATTTCTCAAAACGGTTTGAGAAATACTATATTTTTAAGATACTGTCTACACTGCCAATAGACGTGTCTATTATCTAAGGCTACTTTCACTGAATTATATCAAAATTTCGACTTCATTTATCCACTATTCCGAATTCAAGGCTCACTGATTCGACCACCGGTGAATTTTTGAGGGCGAATAACGTTAGACGATTATCTAAGAAAATAACGTTCGGGGGGGGAGGGAGGAGGGAGAAATTCAACCCGTTTCAAGACGATATCGGCATAACGGCAAAAGCCCGTTGCACAACTTCGATCCTTCTCGGCCGTACCCGACCGGATTTCACCCGAAATTCGATACTGAAAAGTTTGGCTCAAATTTTGCCTCAAAAAGAGAGCTAGCGATAAAAAAAATAAAATTAAAAAACCAGCGCCGGAACCAACTGTCGTCGTTCGTTCGGCTCGTGTAAGTACCAGTTACTCATTTCTGCCGTTCGGGTTTAATAATAACCGGCGATGGCGGGAGCCCCGCGCCGCTCACAGGCGTTACGCCATTCACGGATTTTTCAACGAGCGGCCACAGCGCGAAATGAGGCCAAGGATACTTCTCTCGGGTATTCAGCTTGTACCGTAGATATTTTGATTGTACACGGAAAAAAAGGAAAACAAAAACAAATACCAATTCAAAACTCTCCTCAACCTGCAGAGGTAAGCTTAGTTTTCGAATAGAAGCTCGGCCCTACTTTGCCCGCCCATAAGGTTGTCCACAATAGCTTTACAGTAGATAAAGTCTAATACAAATACGGTTATTATTTTCGAATAAAATGCAGTCGGCCCGACGGCTAATTTTTATGTTATGATTGGAATAATATCGATCCCACGAAAAGTATAGGACTGGAAAATTTGGCCCTGAAGAAGTTCAAAAAATATTTTTGGCGCAAGAACGGGGGACGAAATTAAGGGAGTCCAAAATATGGGGATAATTTTTTTCGCGCCGAAGTTTTTCACGGGACTGGATTGTACCAGAGGCGGCCCCGAACGAGAGAGGTAGTATAGGCAACGTTTCGATTTCGTAATTCGTTAAGTAGGCTGGCCCAAGTTTTGCCGGCTCCCCGCCAGGTGGTACCACCTACCGGCCCGCGCCATCCGCCACCTACGGTACACGGCTTTACGATGAAAAGCGATAAATAAATTAAGCCGAGAAATTAAACCTCATCGATTTGACCCGGGGGCAAACGTGCGGCAAAGCGGACCCCCACGCCGCAGGTCCCATCGACCATACGCCTCCCTCTACCTCAAATACCCGCCCGGTTATGTTTCCAAAATTTCTGTCGAATTGAGAAAAGAAAAAATGAAAAAAAACGGGCCATTCGGGCAATTAAAAAATAATTAAATCACATCATTAGTGGTTATCGATCATTCATTTGGATAAATCGTGATTTCGTTGGAACTCTTTTAAATCGTTAAACGAAAGGATCAGTTGACATAGCTGACAGAACAGAAAGGTTTTCGTCAGTAACCAAGTTAAGTACTTTACGAATGAAGCCATCGGCGTAGCAAGCGTGAGACAAACGAGTACAGAAACCGATGTCTAAAAGTTTAATTTGAATAATATATGTACAATATCTCCGTAGATTCCGTTTTGAAACCGTATTTTAAAACAATATCTCCAGTCAGCCGGTCCTAATCTACGTAAATGGGTCGCGAGACAGGCTCGGTTACAAAAACGTTCCTCACCTTTCACAGTAACTTATTCTCTGTAATTTTATTCCTTCAGTAAGGTACATCTTTTTCTTACTACTTTTTCTAAGTTCACCACCTACCGAAAAATAAGTCTTCGGAACATTTAACGCAAGGCTGGTTCCCCGTATCAGGCCAAAGGATCGGGCGGAGGACTTTTTACCAACTACAGATTAATAGACAGCAGTGCTGAAACTGCAACCCACGCCGATGGGGTCTATTTCTATACCGGTTTTCGGGCTCAGAGTCGGCGAAAGAAACTGATTGGAAGTTCGGTCTATCTTTTTCCGAAAAAAATGTTTAAAAAGAAATGTATTCCTTCATGTTTTTTTTCTAATGTTTAATTTTTTTATTTAAAGGAAAGAAAGACAAATGAACTGGGACGAAGAACCGGTCACTTTTAATTGTGTTCCACTCGCGCTATCGCTTTTGTCGTTAAGTAGGCGAACAGCCTGGGAAGGGGGCTTGACGCGTTAGTTTAAAACAGTAAATCGGTAATATGTTCTAAGATAAATATGAAATCGGTGGCACGGGTTACCCCCTCCCCCCACTCCATCATATTAGATAACAATACTTAACGGCTAACTGGAAAAAAAAGCTGTTATAATAAATTATTATAGAACAGTGTCTAGGGCACGAAACGACCTATCGAAACACTGTTCAGCCGGAAGACTCCGGTCGAAGATTCTCCCCATCGTCGGTATATGTACATTAATTCCGAATTAATAATATGTAGCTATTGTTTTAATAACTAATTCACAGTACGAATCGGGTTTTTTTATCACCCTGAAGAATGAAGTGCTGAAATTCTCAAGGACATTCAAGTGTATGACGTCGGCCACTATCGAGGGAATTCCTATTAGATATGCCAAGCTATTGGGACGGTAAATAAATATAAATAAAGTATTAATGTATCAAAAATATTATTTCTAAAAATATATTTCGAATTCCATTTTTTAAACCATTCAAACGGTTAGAGCATCAAGTGTTAAAAACAAAGTTTCTACAGTGTCCTCAAGTGAGGCTCAATATACGCTCTTGGCGGTACAATCAAGTGTTGGCTCCGTGGCGTGTGTTTCACCCGAACTGGGTCAACGCGTACGCGAAATAAAAACCCGAGGGAGGGACGCCGTGCAAGGCGGTCGGTCGACTGAAAAATGTTCCTTCACGCAACCGAAATACGTTAATACTGCGTCCGATGAAAAAACCCGCCGCCGCTTATTCGAACATTTTTATGGGCCTTACCGACGGAACAGATAATAACTGGCGGTATACGAAAATAAAATACGAAACGTCGAATATGCGTTTACAAAGTCATGTCCAATGTGACATCAAAAACACTACCGGAATTGCATGGGTAGTAAGTGACGTCAGACGCTCGTATAAAACACAAAAGAGAACGAGAACACATTTCCTATTTCAGAATAACGGTGATTAAGGTCGTCAGTTCCCTAAAGACTTAAAATTATCGACTACTCGCCAAACAAACACGAATTCATAATTCACAGATTTGTTATTTCAAATGAAATAAACGCAAATTTACCAGATGCTAGACCGGTTATTGGGCCCTCATCGACAGACAGAAATTCGATGAACTGGAATTTTAACGTCGATAAGCTGACAACACTAGCGTTGTACTCGGAAAATTTGGAATGCGTCTACGCTCTGTAGTCTGGTCTTTTGCTAGACCGGTTTCTCGAAAATCCGTGCTAGAAACTCCACTGTAAGTATACAACTTGTTATTCTTTATAAGTCCGTACTTGAGTTCTGGTCAATGTTGACCCTGCTTTCTTGTCCGGTGTCTTACAACGTTTAAGAGGTCCGGATGTCGTCAAACTTCCGGACTCGGATGAACGCATAGAATTATATTAGGCTACTGAAGATTTATTTGTAAGCCAAACCTGGTAGAGACGGAGGGAGGGGTCCGACCCGTTATTATTGTAACATACTGTTGGCAAACTGCATGGGGAGAGCCGCCGCAGCCGCCTTTTAACAAACAACTTGCGCAATTTTCCGACTTCGATTCGGTGTTTCTTCCGATTGTGTAAATATCCCCTCCGGGACAAACCTCTCCCCTCCCCCACCTCCTCCTCCACCCCTCCCGCCAACTCCAAATCCCTCGGTGCCCAATTTCTACCGGCACTGGCTATTTCGAGAATCGGACTGCCCGATGACGATTCCAGCTGCCAAACGAATTGCAGGTTACGTGCCGAATGTATCAATTGCCTCTTTTTTCCCCGCTAAAGCCGAATGGTAGCAACAGTCGGTCCCATAAATGAGGCGCCGTAAAGGTACCACGGCCTGAACTACACATTACACCAAAAATAAGGCACATCGTTGCCTAACAATAATACCGGGCCCAAATCAAATTCAATAATCTCTAGAAGTACTTATAGTACAAAATTTATATAAAAAAAACTTAATCATTCGGTAGACTTCACGATACCAAGATAACCGTACCACGATACCGTCAATCTTGGGACTCAAACCCCATGATTTGGTTTAATTCTAGATCTTCGCCATCTTCTTAATTTGGAGGAAGAACAAAGAATAACACTCGTTTCGTATTTATATAAAATTAAATTACTAAAATTGTCAATTCCTAATTAACTAGGGCGGCGGGGCACGGAAACTTGGGGACCCGATCGAACAGGAGAAAACAGAAAATGCCCCCCCTCCGCTCGAATACCATAGGACAAAAGGAAAACTAATTCACAATATTGTTTCCCAATTTTGCAACGCCGTCGAGGTATGTCGGTAAACTGAGGAAGGAATTACCGTCGGAAGTCGGCGGGGTAAAGAGAAAGTGGTGTTGTCAACCTGCCAAAATTTCTATGGACCAGATGTGTACATAGCTGTGTTTTGTTCCACGTGACAACACCTCGACACTAATATGGACCCGAAAGGTACGGTACAATATAGCACTAGGTGAGCGGTTGAACGCCAACCCAAAACAGGCTTTCCGAACCGAAAACGTCATGAAAACGACGATCCAAATCACGATCGTTTAATTAACAATAAGACGTTATCGAATTTCCCAAAAATTAAAAATCAGACAAGGGCCTGAACTTAACAGGGGACGCCGATAACACGAAGAAGTCTTTCCCAATTGAGATTATAAGCGATGATAAAAACATTCACTAAAATTAATAATACACCAACAACTCCTCCAAGTCCAACGGATGAAATATAGCCGTTTAAAAATCAAATTAAGTTTTAATTTCGCAATATAAAACGGCGGATAGCCGTTAAGTGGCGGCTGAATTCGTGAAACTTGGCACCGGTTTGGAGGCCTCCCCAAAAATGTGTCACTGGAGGTGCTAAAAACCCCCCCATCATCCGGTAACGCGCTTTCACTTTCGGACATTCTGTTCCTACGCGTTTTCGGGCTCGTCTTTCCGTCCTTTCGCGTCTCAAGTTTCATTCCTGACACTAAGCTATCAAAAAAGAACATCCGATCTAGTCACAGGATACACAAATTGTAGGAAATACACTTTATGCGATATATATAAAAAGTAGCAAAAAATAACTGTCTAAAATTACATGTTAAAACCACTATTCGCTATATTTATTAAATTTTCAATATCGTTAAATAGCTGGACTGCAAAATCTACTTGTGATTCTATTTTTATAGATTTTGATTCAAAAACTTGCAAAAATGGACAATGTTTTTGAGATAAATTTTATTGGAAAATTGTAAGAACATGACACACAATGTACGTCTGAGAAAACACGCCCCGGTACGTTCACATTTATTTTGAACGCATGCAAAACGGGGAGCAATGAAAATGTACGCCTAATACATTTTAATGGCGCCCAGTAATTGCGCCACTTCCCGTTCAATACTCCACAATATTTTCTTTTACTTTCTCACGATCCAATTTGATATTTCAATCGGCCCTCTCGATTTTCGATCTGTCCTTAACCTCAAACCTTAGAATCGAGCCAGTCTACAGAGGAAATAATCAGCGCGCGTCCGCTACTTCAAAACCGCTCTCAGGACCGAAGTTGAGGAATAGTGGCAATGAGGCAATAGGCTTTAATGTATTTATCGCGATATTCCTAAGTTGAAATAAAGTAGTGGATTATTTCAAGCTATCCGCACTCAATCCAAGTTTCTACTAATAACAATTTTTATTAAAATGTTCGCTATATAATCTATCTAAAAAAGAAAACTATCACCATAACAAGAGTGCTGAGAAGAAATTTCACCGAACTGCTACTGAGTACTTTCACACTGGGACAGTGCTATTGACAATGGGAATGTACAGACCATCGTTGCTGTTTCTTAAACCTGTTTAGTACGAACTACTCTGTTTAGAACGGGTTTTTATTTTACTGCTCTCGAACCGCGAAAATATTTACGAAGCTTAAAACAGAACATCCATGAAAACACGTTCTGAGAAATCGGGAAGCGGAAAGCGAGAGCTTCCGAAGTAGTAGAAATAAAATTCAGAGGCTAAATTAACAATCTCTCGCGGACCTATCGTGTCAGCGAACTACGCACACGACTGCTTAGCCTCTTTCAAAATACACATTTCTTTGGGTGACTCGAGTACAACTCCAATGAGTCATTCAAGGTCTGAACAGCTATAAGCGACGAACGCATATTTCTTAAATTTCCGACATACGAGAGAACTCGACTCCAGAGAGAATAGAATAAGAATATTGTTCCACCAGGCAAAATATCGGACAGAAATGCAAGAGATGTGATACTGTTATGGCAGTCGAAGTTAACGAAAATGTTTAGATATAATTGTTCTTATAACTATTGCGTAACTCGTTCTTGAAACTCCCCTTATTTATTAAAGGAATTTATTTATTATACCTTACCAAGTTATACTTCTAAAGTTATAATTAAAATAAAAGTAAGAAACAAAACAACATACCTTGAGGTCCTTGAAGAAGACAGAATTTCTCGCCCAGTCGACTTGGGAAAACAGATTTTGATCCAACACTTTGCACAATAGTTCGAACAAGTCTACTTCGCACTGATTATAAGTCTGGTTCTGCAATAGCTGGTAAAGAGAGTTCTGCCACTCGCGGTCGTCCACCGTCTGAACGAATTCCCGTATGAGGGGGGTCATCTTGGACTGTTGGCCCGGTTGGGGGGTGGAGGGGGCGCCGTCGTACTGGAAGGGTTTGGGCGAGCCGGGCCACATTTTGGTGTGGTGCTCGGGGGATATTTGGAGCGCGGGGGGCGGAGGTTGGTGGTGCTGGTGGAGGTGAGGAGGGGGCGCGGGGGCCGCCAGAGGCGAGCCCGAGGAAGCGGCCGCCGTTCCGCCCGCCCCCGAGGAGGCGGCCAGGTGGTGGTGGTGCTGGTGTTGTTGGTGGTGGTGGTGGGGCCGGACGCCGGGCGCCCGCTCCGCCGCCTCCGCCGCCGCCGCCACCCCCGCCGCCGCCGCCGCCGCCCACCCTGCGACGAGGCCGCCACCGCCGCCGCAGCCGCTGCCGCCGCCGCGGCCGCAGCCGCCGCCGCTCCAGCGTGGCCCACCACCAGGGAAGAGCCGCCGCCCGCCGCTCCCCTCCCCTGCCCGAGCGCCACTGAGATGGGGCTCGGCGAGGAGTCGGGCGACGACGTGAGCGACGACACCTGAGGTATCTGTATTTCCTGCTTGATGTGTAGGCTGGTGAAGTGCTGGTGGTGGTGTTGCGGTGCGGTTCCCGCCCCGGACCCCGCTCTCCCCTGGTAATTCAGCTGGACGGTCGCTCCCTCGGGACCGCCCACCGTCGTCCCTCCGGGTCCCGTTCCCGCCCCCGCACCTCCCACGTACTGCGTGCTCCCCCTTATTCTCTGCGCTTCCATCTGTCTCTGTCTCATCATCTGCAACTTCCTCGCCCTATCTCTCTTGTACATCGGTCCGAACTTGTTTCTTCCCCCTCTCATCCGGTCCGCCCTCACGGCTAAAACACGAAATAACAAAAAAATTAGAAATTAGTAACCGTTAATCCTACTCTATCCTGTATATAATTAAGAACGATTGGACGTATTTTTTTTATTTAGAATACACGGGTAGTCAACAATTAAATAACTAATCTGCGAATACATAACCGTAATAGTAATTGAAATATACCGGAAAATTAGTCGATCTACGAAATTTTGGGGGAATACCTAGATACTTTGGTCTTTTGCTATTCCGGCTTCAACTTCTTGATAGCTTATTATAAATATACATTGTAGTGTGGTCGGTGTAGCGTGGAGGGGAGCAGGTGCGCCGAGGAGTGGGGGCAACACAGGTGGGGGGAGGGGGTGGATAGGTATTGGGAACACCGCGCCGGTGTGTGCGTGTGTGTTGCGGGAGAGAAAGAGAACGAGGCGGGAAACCAGTGAGAGTGAGTGAGAAACAAGGAGCGAGAACGGGGAAGGGAGGGGGAGGGAGGGAGGGAGAGAAAAAGACAGAAAGAGAGGATGGTTAAGGGAGGGGCGGGGGCTGGCGGCCTTGAAATGCTTGCGTAAGCCCCAGTGCGGTGGAGCACAGAGGGGCGGCGTTGCCGGTCCGTGCACCAGTCACTGTCACGCACACGGGCGCACGGACAGGGACCCTGGGGACCCCTACCCCAAACAAACCCCGGGGGTCCGTCCCCTCCCCCTCCCCCTCATCAGGACACCCCCGAAAACAATGCCACAAGTCTATGATGGAGAGCGCGTTCGGCCCACTGTTTTGCAACAGGGCGGAGGAGGACGCGCGAATGGCGGCACCCCCGTCGCGACGCCGACGCCGACGCGCACCTCGCCTCGCCGTCAAACCGTTTGCCCGCGCACACATAAACATATGCCTATACTAATGCAGGACCCTCTCTACACACACAACCCTTCCTTCGTTGATCTAAATAGGGGTAGTTTTATTTTTTTTTTTAAATAAATAGAGTATTCGGATTAATATCGGATTAAAGTACAATATAACGTACATTTCGTAAAAAAGTCTAATTCAAAGAAAATTCGGTGCGCCACAGGGATTCGGGCCTTTACACCTCACCGGTTTAACCGGCAACTCCGGTATTTCTTCGATTATAAATAAGAGGAGGGCGTAAACTCCAGTATACTCATTATAAAACGTTGGATACACTCGGCCGTTTCATAAGAGGTGGGGATAGAACCGACGGTACCGGTATCTCTTTCTTACATATTTTCATTAATACGAAGCTAGGAGGAGGATCATTGAGGCGGCGGCAGAATGGAAGCTTTAATAAGATAACGATGATTAGCGGGGTGGCTGATGGTGAGAGGGTGGCGTCTGTGTGTGTGTGTGTGTGTGTGTGTGTGTGATGGGCGCCTGCGCTTGGCGGCGACCAGCGGGCGGGCGCGTGCGGGCAAGCCCCGACCGGCCCCGTGTCGTTCCCGCGTGTGGGAAGGAGGTAAAGACGGTGAACCAACAATAATACGACGGGAAGCCAGCACGGTTATTGCGGTGAGAGTTCGACTATGACCGACGACCGAAGGGGGACTCGGTGGGAAACTCGTTGTTGATGATGAGGATCATCATCATCATCATCGTCATCATCATATTGATGAGATAGTGGTAGTGGCGGTGGTGGCGGCGGTGATGATTGTGAGCGCGGGCCGGGTGGAGATGGTGGGGTGGTATCGGTGGGCTCACTCGACACAACTACAAGAGGTGTAACGGGTACAAGGCCGTGATCACACCCCACCACAAACCAACCTAACTCACTATCACTCTATCTCTTTCATTCTTCATTCCTCTCACTCGCCCTCTCTTCGTCTGTCCATCTTTTCACTCTTTCTTCCCATCCTACGTTTCTCTCCGAAACCGAAATTCTCGAGCATATACGGGACAATCCTGTTAATACGTGGAAGGTTGGCCGGTATATGAAATGTGGGGGACCCGGTGCACAGATTGAACTAAAACCAGAAATAATCAGTCAGGAATCAGAAATAATAAAAGTCAGGTAACCCTGACAACCCTACAAGACCGGTAAGTCCGAAGCTACAGTTAGGGGGCATGCAGGTAGCATGCATATATATATATATATATATATATATATATATATATATATATATATAGGAAGGAGAGAGAGAAAAGAAGATTGCAGGTACACAATAAGGCCACCGGTTAGGCGGTTAAGTTGCAAAGCAAACAGGAATGAAGTCGAACGGGTACAGTAAATCGGGCCACCGCTACATTTGATACACACTAGCCGCTGCATTCGTTATAAGGTTTCGTTCCTGTCGAATAAGCCGCATATTTCCAATAATAAATATTACTAAACGAGCCGTTCGAAGATAATGCGCCGGGTAAAAAAAAACACCTTGAGAACCGGGGAAATAGACTCATAGACTGATAGCCAGGAAGACCCGAACGCTGACATTTAGGGAGCTCGGCTTCAAGGCAGGAATGCAGTCAGACAGTTAGGCAGCCGGTATAATAGTCACGCGAACGCGTTATGAGCCGCCCCACACACCCGCGTACTTCTCCAACACCCGGGGCCGACCGCACACAACCCGGTAACGGCCCGGCCAAGCCGAACAAATATTAATAAACGCCGACAATAAGTGGAACTAACTTAGCTCGATTCGTTCGTAACGCGAAAAGGGTGTTGGCCAATTCGTCGTCGGCCACGTCACGTGACACGCCCATGATTCCCGCCCGTTCTCTGTTCTATACCTCTGCGACGGACCGAGTTACGTCCGAAACTACTAGGCGCCACCTCAACAAAGGCCACGGGTCACAGCTAAACAATTTATAACGCCCGTCTTGTTAGGAACACTGCCAATTTCCCCCGCTCCCACATAAATATCGGAAACTAAAAAAAAAAAAAAATTAACGCGATCCGATAACTCGGTTTTTTTCTCCTCCGAACTTTTTAATCAGTCGTAAAACTGTGGCGCCGGTGAGTCATACTAATAGCGCTCGAGGAAGATAGGACGCCCAATCGATCGTCCCATTAACATTAAACGAGACGAGATCTTATTCGGCCGGGCCCACGCTCGCCGACGGAGGTTTAGGCCAAAAACGACTGCCAAATAAACGCCCCGTTGTATATATCTATGGGCGGATAATATTTTTCAATTTCGACCCACCTAATCTGAACGGCGAGAGAAGTTGTAGTCGGACAATGTTCTTGCATAAAACACGTAACAAGCCTAACGGTACATCGAGGGCGATGAATACTATCTGGAATTACAAAAAACCGCGTTTCCTTGTCCGAATATAACGCTGCAAAGACATTTTTTGTTTAAAAGAGCATAATAATTACAGTTGTCTAACAGCTGTTAAAATAAAACGCAAGAATATTGTCACCAATATGACAAGTTCACCAAAATGGACTGAAAACATACAGACAGCAGTGATTCAAGGAGGTGATGTCGATAATGTATATATAATTTTACGAATTCGGAAGTATTTTGAATAACATTTCTCAAGTCGACTTTTCGGTACCGTCAGAAGCATTCAGTTTCATACTGAGATATAGCAGATCTACTATAGCAGTAGTTGACGTTGCTGAAAGTGGCAGACCTGGCCGAATGCTACTGCCGAACTGGAAGAGAACGATATTGGATATACAATACTACTCCTGTAGGCTCCCAAATATGCGTGTAACAAGGAATTTCCGGATTGTTAGAACCAACGTTTCTAAATTTTGTTCACTATTAACTCTAATGTACGCCAAGATAATGATACGGGTACCGTGATAGTCGACATCTTCTCTGTTCAAGAAAAATATTTTTTCGCTCTGCACTAGACAGTTGAAAGAATCTACAACATATCAATGGAAAAAATACAATTGAATGAATCATTAAAGCATCGACTGTGCTGTCTTAGGCACCTATGCTGTGAATATTGCTCCCAATTTGAGGTCAAGATATGAATTGATGTGGCTTAAGTAATAAATTAGGGTCGCTGCTCTGAATGAAAAGCGTTCGAATATTCGAAGTGTGTCCTGAATGAACTCTCAAAATATACCCTTACAATAGAAATGTATCGGTGTTAGTGCGAAAATTCAGACTGGGGACAGAATGGACCCGGTTGAGAAAAGGGGTACGAAAACGAAAGGTGTGGTGCTTATAGACCGAGGTATATATTAGTAGTTTGGTCTTTGTGTGGTGGTAATAGTGGTGGTAGTGGTAGTGGTAGTGGTAGTAGTGGTGGTGGTGGTGGTGGTGGTGGTGGTGGTCCTGGTGCGGCACAACCTTGACACCGTTGCTGCTACAGGTTTCATAACAACCATCCACAACACTGCTCTTTGGCTCTCACTCTCTTTCTGTATATCTCTCTCTCTCTCCCTCCCTCCCTCCCTGCACAACCCCCTACAATCCCCCTATCCCTGTCTCTCTCACTCTCCCTGTCAGTCTCTTTGGTAACATTCAAACTTACTGGCCGCATTACCGCCAAAGGAATATTACAAGAGGAATACAAGAACACAAACAACGGTCGCAATAGGCTCGACCAGCTCATCCCCAAAATAGGGGAACCCTTTTGGCCGTAACCTGAAAACGAAACGTTTCATGTGAAATTTGACATGAAAATCCGTCGAAATTGGTGTTGCAATTGCCCATTCAGCGGACTGAACGGGCAGTTCCTAACAGTTTGGCAATAAACAGCCATTGCTGGTTGGATTGCTGTAAAAAGGCCATGTTCGTGTAAAATTAGGGAATTTATAGCTTCACAGAGTAAATATAGACAGTATCCGATCATTATTCTGGGTAGAACCGTCAGGGTACAGGGAATAATTTGAAGCTATCGATATTATAAGAAATAATGATCCGATGACCAGTTTCTACATCACGAGGAGAGATTTTAATGTTAGAAAGAAACGCGAAGGTAATACAGGGTATAAAATATCGATTGGAGGCTGTCTTTTTCGTCCAGAGTTATAAGAATGATTAGAGACGAACGGTTGCAATATAGAGGATCAGACCTCTTCCGACATTTCTGCATCCGGACCGCGGCAATAGCGAGATAACCGGAGGGGGCCGTTGTAACAATGGCTCCCATTGGCCGCCGGATGACCAATGAGCTGGCCGAACGTCGAATTAGAGCCGCGAGGTCGCGTCCCATTGGAGGAGAGATAGACGTCAAATAAAACACTACGGGGCCAAGGGTTCGGACCCAAATCCATAATATTAATCCCCTTCCAAACACCGACAAAACCGAAATCCTTTCTATGCCAATGCCAATACAACTTTAATTTCTCACGAACATTCCGTTTATAATTTTAATTTTACTGCCAGATTACAGATAATCAATAATTATATTCACAAATGAAGTAATTAGCTACGGGTTATTTTATTTTACATTGATATCTTTTCAGATATTCGTGGCGTTAAAAAAGAAGTTTTAAGGCTAGATCAGACACAGAAATATTTCCCTACATAATTTAGCTCTATAAGAAACTCTTCTGTACTATCAAAATACATAAGCTATGGCAACTATAATCCTTTGTATATCCAAATTATACGAATAAATCTGCGCCTAGTAAAACAATATAATGAAAACAGATTAAGCCTAAACCCGATACTGCAGGACGGCCTTCGCCAACTAAAAGCATAAATGATACTTCCCTCCGGGAATTATTCAAAAGAGACTACGCAATCGCATTTACACACAAGCGGTTACACGCGTTAAACTTACGTACATGAAAATATGATTTCGAAATGATCAATTAGTACAATTATCATTTCAAAAAAACAAGTATAATTAATGAAAAAAACAAGCGCTAATGTATTAGACCAAATTTAATACGCTCCCGCATTATTTAATAGGATATTCTACAGGATATATATATTTATAAATTCGTTGGAGAAAGGAAATTCTGGTTGGAATAATTCCGCGACGGGAGTCAAACAGACGGTTCATTTCGTATTCAACAGATTCCACGACCCAGAGCCCCAGTTGACGCATTCACAAGCAGCGCACAGCCTAGGGCTCGCCCCCATTCCTCTATGCCCACCATCCCCTCCAGCTCATTTCATCGCTTTCATGCAAACAACTAGTGCTCTTGTAACTCACTATCGATATAAAATGACAAATAACTGCACCAATAGCGATAAGGAACTACTGGGAAACTCTTTGGTGACACATTACCGGAGGTGTAAAACGCATGAAAGCTCGAAATGTTAGCAGTATAAGGTCCTTATTGTATCCGTTCCATTCATTTAGCCCCGAGATGTATACAAGTAATGGCTCAACACTTGTGAGAGTTGTTTGTCCCCGTTGTCCCCTGCGGGGAGGAGAGCACGAGTGATATTCGGGAGTTTTCGACGAAACTTAAACAATATTAAATATAGAATTTCAGTGCACGCGGTATGCGGAATCGTACGATAAGCGAACGGAAAATTCAGGCACGAACTAAATTTAATTTTATACTGTACATTGGGCAAAATTAATAATAGGTAAAAAAATAAAGTGATATTCGCGTTTAAAGTAATAATACTACAAACACAAATTTTCCGTTTATCCCGAAAAAAAATCGCCTCGAAAAAACCCCTCAATTAAGAGTCGAATGAAACTATCGGGCCAAAAATAGCTCGGACACTGCCAGAATTTCAGTTCGGTCCGTTTAAAATTCAACCAACGGAAACAGGTATGACCTCATGACACATGTCAGCTGTAAACCCGTCCGCTGCCAGTTGACACACTTTCGTTTTCAAAATTTAATTCTCGCTACTCTCGATCGTGTCACGTGTGCCCCCCCCCCACTCCCCTCTCACCGTCGATTTATATATAATGTAACTACGGTCCGTTCTAATTTTAAGCCATTGAGGAAAATTACTGTTTACTCGGTTGTTCGACATTATTCTATTGCAAGCTTTCGGTGTGGAAAATGAAGTAGTTTACTGTTTAGTTTAAATATATATTTATATAGGTGGACTGATACTGTTAATAATAAACGTGAGAATAAACATTCGATATCGTTATTTAGTTCGTAACTATTTTCTTTTAAGGGCGAAACGAGGAAGGCTATTCGAAAATGAAAATCTGATGAAACAGTCGCGGTCTGCCAGCCGCGGGGAGAGCGTTCGACCCAAAGGTTATCTATCTCTGGGGCTCTGGGTCGAAAAAAAATCACAAAATTGGGATCACTTACTACTGACCAGATAAACTGAAAAAGAAAACAATACGGTCCAGTATTGAAACGCGGTACTATTAATAGACGTCCTCCGTAGACGCGATGCACCACCGCCCATTCATCGCCGTCAGCCATCTTCTTCGGACCTTCCGGGAATCGCTCCGATTTCCGAGGCATAAAAAACGCCTGGCGATCGGAATAAAAACCCGCAATTAGTTCCTCTGCACAGTGTGACTCACCTGCAGAGGGACGGAAGTTCCGGAAAAACTAATTTCCCGGAACAGTCATCTTAGCTGGAAACGTTCTTCGGGGGATAACCAGAGACGGTAAAAACGGACAGCGGTGCGCGAGCACTTCACCAGGGGTTATTAAATATAATAACCTATAAATGTAACATATTATTTCCATTTCATGTATAACAGTTTACAAAAAGAATATTGTACAAATTTGTTGAGGATATTCTAGATTTTTGTACCCCACGAAATTCAGTTATACAGCGATTTGCATTCTTCGGTGCATCAGTCAAAAGAGTTATGTATGGTGTACATTTTTTAATTTAAGAAAATAAAGTACTTAATATTCGATTATTTGAATGTAAATTAAAATACATTCAATTTATATATGCTCTGAAAAGGTGTAGATCCTCCATCTTCCGTATTACCAATCGGACACGCTATATCATCTCAAGAACAGTTCCTGTTTCAAGAACTAACGGGACGTTATTTACCGTGGTGTCTCCAATAAATTATACGATTAATAAAAATAATTAGCGGCCGCAATACCGCTCGGGTCGAATCGAAATTCGAAAAGGAACGGTTAATTATCACGCGAAGAGTTAGTTTTGCGTGACCGTCCGTCTTCCTTTATTATTTCTGCTCCGGCATATGAGTTCATATGCCCTTGGAGTCGGCTATAATCAAGGTTCTTATAGTCATACCTCTGGGATAATTTTTCCATCATTCGCCTGGCTAATGAATGGGAAAAGAATATAAAATGTTGTTTACGGACAAAACTTCCATTGTGCGAACGACTGAAATTAAATGGATTCGGTAAAATGATTTTTCTCCTAATTCAGAACGGATTTTATTACAATTGTAATACATAGTATACTGGGAAGTATCAAATGTATTCGGAAAATCTTTACAGAAATCGACGCGCAAATTAAACAGTAAAACTCCTTAGGGAAACGAACAGGCAAAACCGATATGTTTCTCAATACTACAGCCGCTCAAACATGAATAATCGTGATTAACATAATTATTCACTCAGTCAATTACATTTCCAATTACGAAGTACATCCCATTCATTGTTCTCGCATTACGAAATTCCATTATTTTCCTTACAACCGATTTGACAGTAAAACGGTACTCCCGAACGTTATTACGCTAATAGACCCCGTGCCGGAGGTTGAAAAACCTCCAACAGACTTGAGAAAAGTCTATTAAACTCTGTACAACACTGTGAAGGACGAAAGCATTATGAATACTGGATCGAAATCACCTAGGTATACAGTACTTACATCTCGTATGTTTGTAATTCATATGCATATGTCTACTTGTAGAATGGTGGGGGGAACACACGAGGAACGAAACATCGTGAAACGTTGGACGCGTGTAAATCGTGAGCAACAACTCCCACTCTGGAGGGAACCCAGCTAAGGTCAAATTCAAATTCGGCAGGCGAATTCCAAGGGGGGAGTCGTATGTGGATAAAGGTCTATGATTACTGGAGCCACGAAGAGGTCTGGATCATAGAAAATAGCCAAAGGTAATACGCCATCCTATACTTTCGAAATTTTGTATTCGGTTTTTCCGCATTAGGAGTTAAAAGTGCAGAAACAACACACATGCGCTGAATGCCATTAGCCCGTAGCCAACTGGAACGTTTTCAGATCGAAGTCTATAAAGCGAGCACAGGCCCTAACCGACTTACTTTCAACTTAAAGATGAGAGCATCACGATATATCGGACTAGAGATTACACCAATAATTTACAACTATTTTTATTACTACTTAATGCATAGTATCAAAGGGGTAGGAGCCTAATAAGAAAAGATAAACCCAAAATTTTCATTACTCACTGATACATTTAGGTCCAATAAATAAGGATAATTATCTTTGAAATTGAAGATTGGACCAAAACCAGTCCACAGTAGCTCGGTACAAATGACAGGTATAATCAAGGATAATAACTGAACCCGTACCTTTATATGGGAAACCAGATGGTTCACATTTCATACGAACTCAGAAAAATTGGGCGGTTAATCCACAATTAATTATTGCCATAGAACTTTCAAGAATGATACCAATTTTTTATGTAGGCAGCCATGAAAGAGGTCCGATCACAAATCCTTTTCCGATTCTTAGCCACAGCCCCCTATATCTTCGATCCATCCAAATGTAGGCCTTTCTCTTAACCTTCGTAACCATGCCGAAGTACCTAGGCCTACGCCCGGGGAATAATCAGCAAATAAATTACACGCTACGAAGAAGCGGTGGAGATGGGGCTGGCCGAGGAAGAGGGAGGGAAAGAGCCGAGGAGAGAACGAGAGGGAGAGAGGTTGGGCAAGAATTTTGTTAGATTTGGTAATAGAGGGAGGGAGGAGGGAGGGAGGGAGAGAGAGAGGGCAGGGAGGGGAGGGGTCCGGCTGGGCGGCTGCCGAGCACAACCCACAACTTTCACCCAACACCCAACACAACCGACTATACAGCAGAGACACACACAGCCCAACATTAGTAACCGTGTTTCTCCCACCGTCAGTAGACAGAGCGGACAACTAGCTCGGAAAAGTATCACTAACGAAGATTCGCTGGGGGAACACTTTAGCCGAGCGGACGAGAGAACGAAGTAAAAAAAAGTCCCATCTACAGATATAAACGAGGCATATAAATCAAACAACGAGGGCTAACACTTTCATAGCTGCCCCATTACAGTACGCGATCAATATATAGAAAATTATTGGAAAACCGATATATCAGAGTATCTACGTGAGTATAGATGCATCCTCGGCGTATACTGCATTATAATATACAAAGTAAAAATAACATTATGTAGTACGAAGTCTTCCTTACATTGTAATGGCCGACCGAGTACAAGAAGGTACCTGCCACCCAGACCACGATCAAGAATGAAACTTCATCTTCAGTAAATCGGTATTCACATTCTATAGAACCTATATTTTTCAAGTTAGGTTACCCATTACATTTACTGAGAGCACGCCGGGGATTAGTCAGCACCGGCGGCGTTCTTTATATTTACAGAAACTCAGAAATCTAAATCAGAAAAAGCGAAATCGGATTCATAATCACAAACGCGGCGGACGGGAATAAAAATGGACGATAAATGTGTCGCTGGAAATGAGTTTCGCAACGGTGTGGAGGGAGGCACAGTCAGTGGCAATGACCAATTTTTCAGGCGAACAAAGCACACTACTAAAATACACCGCCGCCAAACAGACCTCCCCCCCCCCCAACTCACGGACCAATATCGACCTAGCTAGCCTAAGACCTCTTGGACCTTTACACAAGCCTAAGTACTATATTACTACAGCTTTACAGTACCGCATAAATACCGGAGAATTTGTTTACGGGGAATTGAGGAACTTCGATATGACTTTGAGACACACATAAAATCGAATGGGGCCAAACCGCCAATAGGAACAGGCTCAATATAGATCAAATAAAAAGTCAACAAATATAAAAATTATATATAAATATATATATATATATATATATATATATATATATATATATATATGTGTGTGTGTGTGTGTGTGTATGTATTACAGACGGGATGCTACTGACGGCGGCGAGAAGCCAACGCAGAGTTCGGGTTAAGATCGAATAGTCTGAGGCGATCTACGATCTAAGCACAGTTACAGCGTTAGTTCCAACTCGGGTTGAAACCGTTTTTTTCCCCGACATCGGTTTTCAGGAATTTCCGGCGCGCTTAGCAACAACACGCGGTTTGTCCTCCCCCCCTGGGACTTTACCAGAAGAAGTATCGTCATATCAAGCCTAAACGAATGATGCATTTTTATAATTATCGTAGAATTTTTTTTAATCATACGACAGGGTCTTATAAAACTGCACTGCTGAAGTGTCCTAACAATTAGTTTGGTCTCTGAGAAAATACACTGTTTTCATTGATTTGTGGGTCGTTGCATAATATTTATTCTAAAATGTTAAAACATTTGAACCGGAAATGAAGGACACGTTTATAACAATAACTGAATTAGACAAAGAAGAAAAAATAAGAAACAAGGGAAGATTTTATTGGATAGATGAAGCGCGGGATACGTGTTCGCGTTGCACCTGTCCAGTTATAATTTAAATGACTCATTTCCTTACTCCCTCCCAGCTAATAAATGGTGCCTCCGTAGCCTCTTGCAAACCAGTTTTTCTCTCATTTATTTTATATCTCGAAAAGATTAAACATATTCTAGCAGCTCTTTGTTTTAGTTGTAGCGCTCCAGAACGCTCGACTGAGAATTTAAATTACAGAATTTGTAATGCCGACCAATACGATTATGTCAATTTGAATTATTACACGCGAGGTTTTAAAAGATAAAATTCAGAAGTTCGATTGAAGAAAATCAAGAGCTAGAAATATCTTAAAAATGAAATGGCTTAAAGCATTACGACATATACTTATATGGGATTTCCATACAAACATACATAACCTACATCTACACACATATAGGCAAATGTATAACCCAAAATTTCTTTTTCTTACGTATCCCGTTAACTAAAGTAAAGTTTTCTTAATTCAAATTCAAACTGCGATAGCTCTAATATCGACTACGCGCGGAGAGGGAAAGGTCCCGGGTTCGAATCCCGGTGGCCGACACGCTATCTCCCGAACTGTAACTCAACGTCACCGATTATACCGTTCATTACGCAACGAGGCATGTTCCGATGACGATCAGGAATAACAGTATTTGTAACAGCTGCACGTACCATCGCATTTGCGTAAATAGCACATTCGCGTTGGGATATTTGTTTGGGAGGCTCACGAGGCTTCAATTTCCTATAGGCGGGATGCTATTTCAGCAGCCGTAAGCGGCAAAATGTCGGTGAATTTTTTAAAAGGTTTCGCACATTAACCCTCCCTTCCTAATATTACAAGCAATGCATAATGCGAAACGGTTACCGATTTTATATATAATTGTTTGGATTATACAGCAATTACTATCGACCTTACCGCAACTACATTTCCATATCTCACAGAAGAGAGGAGATTGCATTATAAATGAAATTAATAAGTAATTAACGAAAGATTAAAACCAAAGCCGCTATTAGCCGACATTAATGTTCTGATTTATTCAGTTTTAATCAAGAATCGAATTTTCATTGAAAAAATTCAAAATCAGTGTAAAATCACTAAGATTTTAATCAGTAAGATATCAGATGTTAAGAATAGAGGAGTTTATAATATTTCCCCATTATGCTCGCGTTTATTCTTGAATTATTACTAACTTCCGGTGATGATTCCAAAACGTCGGAAGCAGACAACAGAATGGGCAAAAATCCACCCAGTGGAGTACGTTCAGGTGGTTTCCAGGTACAGGAAAAAACTCAAAATAGCGGGGGGTCAACCCCTGCGCGTTCTTCCCACAGTATGACGCGATCGCACCGGAAGTCGGTGATGATTCGAAGAGTTCTGGTCGGGGAAACCTTCGCCCATCAATTTATTCTTCAATTCAATATTTCATACCGTCGTTCAGTACCCATTTCGACCGTACGTTTTACTGTCTTTGAACTCGGGAGCGCGGAGAGAATTTAGTTGCGAAGAGAAGCACTTCTGAGCGTCGGGACATCTGTCCGCTCAGCGAAACTGGCCAGCAATACAGGAAGACTTTAGAACGACCGAGTCTGCAAACAAGCGACCGGAACTAGGAAACGTTAAACTGCTGTCCCGGCACCTTCGGCCATAGCCCGAAACGTAAATATTATTGTTACAGCTCTTTTTCGGCCGTCATTGAACTATGCCAGCTCCAACGCGCCGGCGTACACGCGACCCGCCGCATCGAACTCGAAGAACGCGAATTACAAATAGGAATCACCCGTCGCTAATTACGCGTTGGCAATTAGCGCGATAATTATTCACGATAGGTCTTATTTGCAATTGCGCGCTCGCCTCAACGACCGGCAAATAATTTACCAGCGCTTTTAGTAGTCCGCTGCTTTATCTTTTACTACCGGCGTTGAAACGAAAATCAAAAAATGTTTCCGAAATGTGCACCGATTTTCTTCATTAACCGGTTCAGATTTAACAGTCATCATAATTTTGAATTTAAAAAATCTTTAAATATTTAATTAGGACTGAGTCCAGTTAATATTTAAAACGTGAATTTAAATCTAAAGATCAACACTCTAAATCCTAAGTTACGAAGATGCGTTTATATTCGCCTAATTATATATATTAATGAATTTCTTTCTTAATCGTTTGTTTTTCTTCCTTTATATACAACAAGATATCCTGTGATCTGTCTGTGTGATGAGCTCATCTTTCTTAATTATTAAATTTTCTTTCGTTTGCACCACCCGACCTAGCCTAATCTTGAACAACTTAACCTAAGGACAATACAAAAACCCAGGGAACATGTTTGTCAGCCGTTTAATTACTTTTACCATGAGCGTTTTACTCTTTTTAAACCGTGTCTATTTGCAATCGAGAGGTAGACCGATTTGGAAAAATTTGGCTCGCTCGTCGGTCCGAGACAATGTTACCCCTGGCAGAGCGAGCCCTCTCACGAAAGGTTGCCTCCCTCCTTCCGAGGTACACTCGGTTCCCGCTTTTCAGCTCTCGGGTCGCATATAAAACAGTTCTTCCGAGCCGCATCCGTACAGAACAAGCGTTTTCGGTGGGAACTGATTGTACCCACCCGATCTGAGGTTTCCGTCGGTGGCCGACCGTAATTTTCCGGGGAGAGCCTTCCCCCCTCCCTCCCCTCCCACAACTCACAACCCTCCATCAAAAGCTAAAAAAAACTATCCGGGGGTCCCACCGGACCCGTAAGGAGGCCTACAAAAAAAAAATAATAATAAAGGACTACGCTGACGGCCGATATTGCGTTAGAACACGTTACGGGCGGACAATACGCCGACCGGATGTTATGTGGGAGATAATAAATATTACATGGAGTCGCGGACAACAATATCACTCTCGACCGACTCTGCCCGAATACGAATTAAATAACCTGAAAAACCTCTGTCCAAAATACTCAGCAGTTTACAGGGATCCAGGACTTAGAATGAAGAAAGTGTTGAAATACGGAGAAGCGAAGATAGTACCCTTTAATCGACCAATAATCTACGGATAATTGTTTAAATCTGTCCATGTCTTTAGAAACAATTAAGTACTTGATGGAAATAAGGAATATTTAGGGGGACAGGTGTATTTAAGTGGAGGAGGGCCATGAGTTTTTCAGATTTGTTTGGCCCGTTAAATTTATATATATAGACCTATATCAATAATAACTGTTAAAGGAGGCTAAATGGCGCCAAAAAGCAGGTATTCCGTTGGGCAAGCGGTGGTTTGAAAGAAGGGGGAAGGCAGCAAGCAGATAGGTGGTTGAGAAGTGACATTTAGGCGATAACCCGGTCAAGGACTGGCTCTAGTTTTATAATAGTCCCAACCAACTGTTTAGAGAACTAAGCCGCGCTCGTTTTTTTTCTTTTATTTCGACTACAACAACCCCCCTCGTCCACAGTCTTTTTCCCATACCCCCTTTCATATCCTTAATGGGGGGGGGGGCCGTCGGGACAATTTCCGAACACAATTTACCCCCTCAATCACTTTCAACCGATTTACGATCGATTATGTGTGCGGTAAGTCGGGGCCAGCTTATTGAAGGGCTGCGAGAGTCATGAAATCAATGACAGAACATGAGATCGTGAAAAGAAAATATCGAACAGCAATTCGGTATCAGAGCGTTGAGTACATGTCAAGTTATTTATAGGGATATCCGTAATGTCATCCCAGTTGTCAGTTTATCCTCAGAAGGTATTTGGTATATGAATATTTACTGATTTACTAGTAGCACCAGAGTACCGCTGAAATACGACATGGGACAATTTTTAATATCGTCACTGCTGTGATCTCCACCCGCCTATTTAGTCGTAACTTTAGTTATATTTACAAAATGTGTTGTAAACTATTATAGCGCGATCGGCATTCGTTCTATGTTTTCTTTTCAGTTTTACTTATATTTTCTCTAGACCGGGTAAATTAATTCATACATCATTTGTCTTGCTATTGACATTCCCCAATCGTATTCTGTTGGTCTGTCAGCCTCGATATATAGGACAACATTTCATCAGACGTGTATATAAACTCTTAAATACAGAAATTCGGGCAAGTTTTTTTTTTATAATCTCTATTCGTCCCGCTTGCAAATCAATGGATTGCGTGCTCTGGAAAGTTGCGTAAAGTCGTCCGCCCTCACGAAATCGTTAGCCTCCGCCCCCACCCCCGCACCGAAATTAATTATTTCCGAACGTATTCGGGGTCAAAAGTCTAGGCAAAGGCGGCTATAAAACGGGGCGTAAAATAAATTTTGAGACTCCCCGAATACGAATTCCATCGAAGCCGAACGCCCTTTGCGGACCGACACGTGAAAGTTCAAACAAAAAGCTAACTCGGCCTTATAAACGACTGGGGCCGATGTAAAATGATCGTGAGCGGCAAGCCGAACCCGCTTAATGATTTTCCCCGAGAGAGACGTAATTTGTCGGTTCCACTCTTGAAATTGTCTTGTACTACAACTGACTAACGCTGTGTTGTCTTATTTCCTCCTGTGCACAACACTAATGATATCGTTAAACGGAGACGAGCTCAAAGCTCCCCCCGCCCCCGACCATCAGGCCAACCTCAAAGAGCAGATCTCTAACCACATACAACTTATTACTCATTCGGTTATTTCTTCTCGCCTTATTTATATAAATCGACTTACTTATATTAGTCGACGGTATAAACAGTATGAGATCGTGTGTGAGAACGATATTATGCACATAAATCTGTTCATTTATTTAATTACCAGGACCATCATCCGTGCAACATTAGATACTATTATCCTAAAATAGGCGATTATACTTTTTTATTGACGCACAATTAAAAAAATTCACGAGATATATTACCCCACAGCAAACACAGTAGTTTCAGTAGCGTCGCAGGAACGAAATTATATATTTTTAAAAATGTTTTGAAATGTGACAACGACGTGACGAGGAAACTGAATGCGACCGGACGAATTTGATGAAAGCGATTTCGGGCTGGGATTTCATACCGGACGAAGAGCAGGAACACAATGGGAAAAATGTGATCGTGTCACCACAAACACGGATAAATACATTTCGACAGAACAGATCCCCCCCCCTCAATCACAACCAATGATCGTCCTATAAAAGAGATCCTCTCGCTCGTCTCCGAACGTTCGTTGAAAGCGATACCAAATGGCGCCAACCATTGGTGCTTATATGCCTTAATGAAATTGCGATTGTAAAATACATTGACAATTGTATAATAATAAGAAGAAAAGCGAACTCTCGATTTCTACAGGAATTATTCTCACCGACCGCCAGCCAACGAAATCGGAACGTTGTCGGTTTCCAACACGTGTATTTAAGGGGGCACGAAACTACTCACAACTCGAAAACACTAATTAATGTAATCGCGCTTTCTACCTTCATTGAAGATTTTTCCAGTACATCTTACCAGCGGTACGGAGATATTACTTACACAGACGTATGTAAACGCATAAGAGCAAATGTACAGTCAGTACGTACGTTCGTTTAATTAGGCCAAACTAATAAAGAATGCTCGAGACCCGGCCTAAAACTGTCTTCATTAGTCTTCACCGAGGAATTTAGGGTACTGTACTAGGACGGGAGTATACAAAGGGTTGTACCATATTGTATAAGATGACCCGTTTATGCTTTAAACAGGAGATGAGGATTAGTAAACCCGCTGTACGCACTTCGTCGGACTGGCAATGACAAACTGAATTTTCCACAACATTCAAACGGCCACTATTACAATACCAAATTAGCGGACGGCCTTTTTGCCCGTTCCCCGCGTCCACAACTAATGGGGAACCGGCGGTGCCTTCCAAAATAGAACGATAATTATGGGCAGATGGATTGAAAAAAAGGATTAAAAACGGGTCGAGACGACGAAAGGGGAGGGAGAGAACGGCGGAGGGTAGGAGTGGAAAGAATGAGAGGGAGAGGGAGGGAGGGAGTGAGGGAGAGCGGGCGCGCGTGCGTGCGGTGTACGTGTGTGTGTGTGTGTGCGCGTGTGTGTGTGTGTGTGTGTGTGTGTGTGTGTGTGTGTGTGTGTGTGCTGTGGCAACACACGTCTCTGAGAATTGGGTCAGCCGCCACGACCATGTGGCTTCCCCCACCACGGTCGGCTCCACTACCCAGCACCAGGACAGCTCAGCTCTGCGACACAAAGGTGAGTCGCTCAGGTGCCACGAGAGGGAGGGAGGAGCGATACAGAAGGGGGGAAGCGGCAGAGAGAGAGAGAGAGAGAGAGAGAGAGAGATAAGGGGAGGGGGTACACGAGCGGACATCCGTTTGGTCACGGTATGTTGGAACCGCTGAGAGTAACACATCACACTCCCTTCTCTGGCCGGTCGCTCTTTACCTTATTACCCCGCCGTCGTATTTTTCTTTTAAATGGCGCCCATACAAGCGTCCCGCATGTGGGATGATCATAAAACAGTACCAACACGGAGTGTCGTCACTTCTAGAACTCGTGTATTTCGGATTATACCATTCGACGGTCTTGGGTAACGAAGCCGAGCCGATGAAGGAACATCGAACGATAGGCCATTTTGGGCCACAAACTGTAAACGAATTCGAGATGGATCTCTTCAATAGTTTATGAAGACCGGTGAATTCAACAAAACGTGTATCCCCGAGAAAAGGAAAGAGCGACAATGGTGGACAACGCGGAGCGATATAATATAGGGACGGTGGGAGGGATAGAAGATAGAAGAGATGGAAGGAGTCGAGCAATAAAGGAGAGTGGTATTGGGCCAAGCCGGCTCTCTGCTCTCCCCTGTAGACTACACTCGTGCTGTGACGCAACTATTACTACAGCCCAGGGTCTGGTCCAATCTCTAAAGGTTACTGGAACAGAACAATACCAGCCACAGTCTCTCTCGCTCTCTCCTTCCTTCTCTTTCTCGCTTCATCAATCTCTCACTCCTTCTCCCTCTCCCTCTCTCTCTCTCGCTCTCGCCCCCCCTCATTTGATCGTCGAGTCACTCTATCCTTTACTCCCTCTCCCTTCATTCCTCGCCTTCACTCACTCTCTCTCTTTTATACCTATCTTACCTCCCCTTCTCGTCCTCTTCGTCCCTTAGCTCACTCGCTCGCTCTCACTCTCTCTCTCTTTCTCTCTCCATCACCGCCTCTTTCAATTCAACCGTCCCTCCCACACTAACCTTCTTTTATTTCATATCCTACTTATTCAAAACTATTCAACGAGGCTCAAGATCCCCATTTTCTATTCTCCTAGTCGAACCCCAAAATAAGAATGTTCCCAACGTTCAATTTATCGGCTCGATCGGTACGTTAAAGCTTTAATGGGGGGGGGGATTCACTCGGGTAACACCTAACCTTCTATTGCCGCCAGTGAGGTCGCACTGCCGGAAAATATAGTTCATCATAGAACCTCATTAATACAAGAGTTAACTTCATATATATCATACCCCATCAGAATGTAGGTTGGATGTTACAAGTCGTCACCAAATAACATATTCAACGGATGGATCGAAGTGAACGAACTTAATGCAAATCCAAGTTAATATACACGATTGGGCCGTAGACAATAGAGAGAAAAGAACGCCGAGTAGTACAGAAAAGAATATATATTTTTTAAATATTTATCTCGCTACGATGACCCGTTCAGTTCATTGTTTGTTTTATGGAGCCTCGGACCCGAGCCCGAAGATAACTCGGTCATCCGACGATAACGACAATGGGGTCCGGCTCTGTCGGACCAACGCCGGTTCGTTAAACACTATAATTAAATTCAAGTACACAGACAGAAACAGACGGGAAAGAGAGGGGAAGAAATCTGTCGGTTTTTTTTTCATTCCATTCTGTTCCGCGTGTTCATTAATCCCGATTTCTCAACACATCTAAAGATGACCCTCTCTCTCTCAGGGTCGGTAGCTCTGAGTCGCCATTCCTTATTACTTTGTCATGAGTATTGTCTAGTGTTATACGCCGGCGTGTAATTGTTCTACAGTGCTCAGCTAATGTGAGCAGCGGGGATCTCGGGGTCACCGGGCGCATACACCGGTACGCCTCCAGTGACCCCTGTGGGTAGAGAGAGAGAGAGAGAGAGAGAGAGAGAGAGAGAGAGAGAGAGAGAGAGAGAGAGAGAGAGAGAGAGAGAGAGAGAGAGAGAGAGAGAGAGAGAAGTGCAAGCAATCCATGTACAAGAAAACTCGTTAATCCCCGCCATTCATATCCTTCTCTCCTTCGACACTTACATCCAACTAAGACCCCTCCCACCCGCCACTTTAATAAACTTATTTATTTTTCGAGCCCTTTGTTAACCATTACTAATCGGGTTTGGACACAGCGTCAAACAGAGAACAGAATTTTCACTTAATTTACGACCGGTAGTCTCCCCGCGAATTGCTAACGGGCGCAATAATAAATGGATAAAAAAAAGAACGGGGGAAGGAAGAAAAGAACCACGAACCGAGGATAACGAAAACAATACCGGGATGGACGATGTGGAAATATCACGGCGTTCGGCCACGTTCTGAAGAAATTTCCTCTCGAACTCTGAAAAGGAAAAGCGGTCTATTTTTGACTCTACTAATCGATGAGTTTTGACCCGATGCCGAGACGCACAGAGGGACAATAGAAAGCTAGAATGTATTAAAATTATTGTTGCTTGTAATTATAGTAACATTAATTATTTGAAAACATAAATTAAGATACTATATACTAGATATAATAATATAGACGTGTAATATAATTTCTATTTTTTTTTTGTTAAAATGTATTAAAGCCATTCACATCAGTTTTGAAATATAAGAAGAATCCCAGAAATTTAACCAAAATTATAGAAGTGTAATTCATAAAACGTACTTCTGTGTTGTTAATATATTTTTCTTCTGCAACCAGTGTAGGTAACCCTCTAAGCGTGGAACAGTTAAGTGGAGGGCACCTAACCGTAACCACCTAACTGTAAATCTTATTCAATGAAACCGAACTACAACACTTTCGATTATTATTTTCAAAATTATAACATATTCGGAGATATTTGTGTTTTATTTCCGAATTATTTTCAATTCGGAACGAAATTCAGAACAGTTCCACAACTACAGACGAAACTAAAAATATACTAAGACAGATAGACTGATTGACCGAATTAGACCCGTCCCCCACCCGTGATAAAAAACTGTTTCAATTTATTTAACCAAGGGAGATTAGTAAACGCATATAATTAAACCCAGTCCGTAATGAGTTATGAGTGTCATGGACAAGCACGCTCTTAACCCATAAATGGGCAACATTGTACCCTATAAAGTCGAGACGAAATTATGGTATCTAACCTAGTAAACACATCTAATTATAATCTTAAAACATAAAGCGGGGCTTTATTATTTCTACAAATCACGATAACGAGTTAAAAACAGAATAAGCTTTATTCATAACTTCCTTCCATATCCTATCTTCGGTACTAACATTTCATACTCCTCACTTACAGCATGTAAACCCGTGTAGTCTTCGTACGGGCCATGTATGTACAGAGGCGACAATGTAACTGAAACTTCGCCTGCCCTACCGCGCGCGCGCTCTTCTCGATTGCATACCAAATTACAAATTGCGCAATAATATCAATAAAATATTGCATATACAATAACGATACCCAAGCACTAATACGGGTCGGACGACGGTGCCGTAACACAATCGTCAAACGGACGGCGTACGGTGACAATTACGTGAGGCCAATGAATCAACAGTCGGTTTATTACATATCTGGACCAAATTTGGAATATTAAACTGATTGATTTCAACAATGAAAACCTGTTGGGTCATAACGGGTGATATAATATTAAAATGACTCATTACACATGGATCAGGTCTTTTCCCCAAAATCAGTAGAAGAGGAACCACCCCCATGTAAGGTTCGAGTCCGAAACTAAATTGTCCCAGTTGGAGACTGCCATATTGGCATGCGAGCAACACCCCCAACATAACCCGCAATCGTGTTTACAACTAGGCAACAAATGCTGCATCTGGGAAATGGGCGGCCGATTTATTTAGCCTAGGCCGCCGCTAGGAAGGACAGGGGCAGACGCTTACATAATGTCCGAGGAGGTTGTGGGGACGAATTGTCACCCGGCTCACGTGTACCGGCCGACCCACCAGACATCAATGAGTATAAGCACAACTATATGCATAACTATGAGCCCCCCCCCCCGGGACCAACCAACCACTAATTTTAAGTAAAACTAAACGAAATTCTGTGAATTTATAACTCTACAAAGCGAACGCCATCTATATTTTTATCGATATTATAGTTATTGTCGTTGTAAATATAACATTAAATTTAATCCACTCCTAACGTACGTAATATGCGGACTCGAGAACACTAGATCGATCCCCGTTGTAGGAACAAATGTTCATTCAATTGCCAGTTTAAATACAACATTTGTAGTGATTCTCAACCTTACCATAATCGTGGGATACCCAGAAAGGGGGTTTGAACATTTGGTTGTTTAAAATTATATCGAATTAATTGTATTCGTTAAATAAATTTTTTTTAGCAAGGGGACTCGCGAAGTGTACCCTAAGTGGCGCCTAAGGGTGAAAATATGACAGGGTGTAAAATACAACAATAAATCCGTATATAATGGGGATGAGAGCACTGAGAGAATACGATGGGGATAGGAAGGAGGTTTTAGAGGAGCGAAGTAGTACCCACTATGGAGGGATGGAGGGAGCGGTGGAGTGAGGGAGGGGGTCGGCCAGGCTTTCACAATTGGGACAAGTTTCATCAGTGTTGTGACTGTGTGAGTGAGCGAGCGAGAGAGAGAGAAAGAGGGAGGGAGGGAGAGGGAGAGAGAGAGAGAGAGAGAAAAAGAGGTCTGTGTGAGTGTGACTGCTGTGTGTGTGTTTGTGAGTGTGCGCGCGCCCCACACTGTGTGTGTGTGTGTGTGTGTGTGTGACTGTGCGTTCACAGCCCAAAACTACTATCGGTGCTGAAAACATGGGGGTCGGGCCCCAACACGGGCAGTAGGGCCCGGCCCGACTAGGCAGTCAGGTGTCTTGTTTGCCGCCACCGCCGCCCCGTCTTCGACTGAAATCGAACCTGAATCGGTTGTCGAAATTCATTGTACAGATACAAACACTGGAGGCCTGCAAAGGGGAACTAACCGCCATATGTTTGGGGTCTAAGAATTTAGGATTATAGATTGCGACGTCGATTCGTTGAAAGACCCACGTCGATGAAAGACCCCCCCCCCCCAAACAATGCTTCGTGATATAAAAATTGAATGGAAAATAAAGCCGAGACAAAGGTAAAATAAACTATTCGGTTAATTGTAATACATTGAGATAATTTTTTAATACACTAACGAAGTGGGAAAGAAATCTGGGAAAAAATGGCGAAGAACTCCCAGAATTGCTGTACTGACCTCAGACTAACATCTGGAAGCCGTAACGTCGTCGGATCGACGATGGCTCTTAACCGCACTAACCGGACACCACATTTTACACTGAACACAGTAAGAGCGGCATTTCCTAATCTCAGTTAAATTTTGGGCTTATCTTCCTTAAGTATTCGTATAAATATACAATTTATATGTAATTCATATTCCAGTATAGATTATTTCATAGTGTTTTTATAGGTTATGATATATAACTACCACCCCCTCAAATACCACGCCTTAAATAATTATAATAATATATTATAGTAATATAAAAGTATACGTAAATATGAATGACAAAACCGCGCCGGTTCTGAATTTAACTGTTAAAATTGTGTTACAAACGGTTAAAACAATGTAGGACAATATTTCATTAATTAAGAGCGGAGTTCTCTGGGCCGTCGCCAGGGCCTACGAAAACGAAACGGCGGCCTACACGAATTTAAAATCGGACCTTTAGAGAATTCCCCCAGTGGGCCTGTTGCCCAAACACAGGCTGCGTTGTCGAAAGTCATTTCGCATACTTCCCCCCTCCTCACCCCAACCCCGGGCCTCGACAGACTGCCGCTCGTTCTACGGTGTTTAGGATTGAAACCGTTACGAAAATTCACCGCTCGGTCTGTCTACACTATGTCAATTCCGGTAGTATGTTAGTCAATTACGAAAATTTGGTCTTTAACACGATGAAATTATTTCCCCAAATTTAACAGTTCCCCGTCCGACAAATAAATATAACACTGACGGTTCGAAGTGTCGTCGGTTGAAACAAGCGTCAACGAATCCACAGTTCGGGATCAAAACCAAAAAAATGTTAAGGTATGTCTGGCTATAAATACGACATGGCGGCTTCGGCCCCTGTCCAATGGCTGTAATGCCCATTCCAGTGAAAACACTCTTAAAATAAGAATCTATTTTCCGTTATTAGCATTCTTCCGCCGATTGCGACGTCATAACAGAAAACGCACCTCAGACACGTGTCGGTAATTACAACTGCCTCCTTCGTGATAATCCTAAACGCGGGGTTTATATGGACGGCATTTAAGATAGAGGAGAAGACAAACACGACTACCACGGCTAAAATACAACTACGATGTTACAGCAGCGACGCCCTTTCGACCCGTTTCGAGTCGACGGGGAGCTGCTATTCGGATTCGGGATTTTAACCGGGACAATTTTAGAACCGGTCCCGAGCACACAAAGGGAGGCCTTTCGGAGGAGGAAACGGTTGTCGAAACATCCGAGCGATCGGAACTTGCGACAGGATTAACAAGTTACTGTGTTCCGCCGCCGGGAATAGAACGCTCAAACGAAGTTCGCCTGACGCAAAGTGTCCCGGAGTCGGCATCCCGGGCTGGATTCAATAACGCCGATAAAGTCGGCGCCCAGTTTCGGGAAAGAAATTACAGCCGTTCGGGTAACATTGGGTTCTCTGTACACGTCCGGACCAACCACGTTGGGCGCGGAGACCCCATAATATTTGACTATATAATGTAGTCTGGCGTTCCGATGTTTATACTCCCGGATTTACATATATAAGAGGGAATGTAACGTGTTAAGCCACGGTTAATATTTAATCCGGAGTTACAGTGTGTTCTACTTTAAAATATTTCCCGTCCTGTATTATTTACATTTGTATTTATTGACCCTTAAGCTATACGTCGGGGGATCTTTCTGTTTTCTATTCTATCTCTCTACCTTGTCTTTTCGGAAGGGAATAACTTCGGGGAACTAATCGCCCCGGTTAAAGTACGATTGTTTCGGCTCTGTGAGATTAGGATCAGTCGAGGTCACGATAATGGTAAGTCGTCCGCGCCGGGAATGTAACCCGTTGTTCTTATCAGGCGGCAGTGTGTGTAACTGTGTACAGTTGTGACCGCCCACTCGGTTAGGATTAGGGGTTAAAACGGGAGATAATTTTGTAATGGGGGCCCCGGGTTGTGCGAGGGGGAGGGGGGCCGTTTTGCGTAATGGTAATTCCGGGGGCGGGGCTCCGGCTCGCCGATGTTGTCAGTCGTCTGTCCGCCGCGTTGCCCAAACCAGAATCGGCTCAAATTCATTTCACAAATTCCCCACGAGCGTCGGCCCTCTCTCTCGCTCTCACTCTCATTCTCATTCCCCCCCTCACTCTCTCTCTTTCTGTCCCTCCTTGTCGCTACCTCATCGCGGCAACTAAGCTATCCGGGCATTACCAGATTCGATGATCTATTAACTTCTTCTACCCCCGTCCCAACGCCCTGGCGAAACATTTGCTCTATATAGTAGTAATCTCTGTCGTTCGCTGAATTATCGGCGGACACGTGCCCGGCCGACCGATTAGCGAGCGGTGACAAGATAAATAAAAAAACAAAACAAAAAGCGCCTACTAGATGCGATGTGGTCCCGACGTGTGTCCGACAATATACGCTGCGATTTCGCTTTCACTGTGCCACCACGTTAGGTCCGATAAATATATAATAAACGTGAACAAATTAAGTATTTTAATGACCCAACCATAAGTATAATAAAATAACGTCGGATTAACGGGAAATTTCGGGGGGGATTTTCTGTCCATGTTCTAATACGGAAAATAATCGAATAGCAATTAAAACCCTAGTAATTTTTGGCAAATTGATACTTGTAAGACTTTTTTTCCGAGGAATGGGATAGTGGGTGGGCCCGACCTTGAAAACAATAACTTCTTTCTTTTTTAATAGTCTTGCATCTCGCTAAGTACGCGTAAGTCCGTCGAATTAACCGTAACCACCGCCCAGAACAATAATTAGCTATCGTCATTAATTCTCCCCGCCCCCCGTTCGATGTCGTAATGAAGAAATAACAGTTTACATTACTTAAATTCATTGTTCATTGTCCGTAGGAGATATGTAGGTGTAAATGTGCCTTTAGTCTTTGTTCGGTACGACGTCTTTATCCGAATGTACCGTTCCCTAAGATGGGAGGTACGTCATCGTCCCACCTTTTTAAATCCGTCGAATCTATTATTTATATTTAATAATATGATCTTATATCCGTCAGCGTACGGAAGATTTACGGAAAATATTTACAATCAATGGACTTTGGGGCAGAATCGTCGACTGAGGTCTGAAATACGATCGCTTATGAAACACGCGATTCAATTTTGTACGCCTGTCGTATTTATTATATTTCCTACTCTTATAGCGTGTTAATAAATATAGTTTTTAACTGCCAGGAACAGGCGAAACTTCCCCCACCGCCAAGGCCCGGGCCTAACAGTTTTCAAGTGTGTCCGCAACCAAAACGGTTGCGCAAGCCAGAGACCTACTAAGTCCACGTTTCCTCCCATAAGGACGTCAAATGGAAGATTTCCGCGCATCGCTTAATAGTACACGATTGGCCAACATTTCGGCACGAATGACACGCGGAAAGATTCGGAAATTGGATCCGGTATCGGTTGGGATAATCGTATTACGCCCTAATAAATAAGGTGTAAATTATTGATTGCCCACGATTGTCTACCAACGCCGTAAGACAACGAAACTAAGCAGAAGGGAACAAAGCACACTAACGATATAGGTCACAGTTATCGTCTACAATTGCCAGTCCATTAACCTGTATTGAGTTTCGAAGAAATCCAAAATACCCGAAGCGAAATACGCGTAAAAACTGCAATAATTTAATGGAATTCGTTCGAACGATCGAATAATTAGGCTTTAAGCTTTAATATTAGGCTATTAAACGAAAAGCCCACAGACAGTTAAGGAGGTATCCGTATAAAGTTTCGCTCGATAGAAGGACTCTCCTCTAAAGAAGGATTCAACGGCTCGTTATAACGGCATTATAAATAAATGCGGCCGAGAGGGAAGGGGTCGGCCCGCACAACGAAAGCGAAAACCGGGCGGGCGGGCGGCTCGGTAAAAGTGTTTCGCTCTCCGCTGAATCGAAACGGCGTCCCCTATTGTAAAGACAACCGAGGAGAACGGGGTTAAGGTCGGCCCATTAAAAAGGCCAGTTATGGGGGGGCGGGGGCGGCCACGGGGGGCGGCCCGGAGAGGGGGCGTCCCGTCGATCGATCCACGATTTCCACGGGAATTCCGCCAGAGCCTCCGGACGCCCATTCTCCCACAGTGACGTCCCGCTCCCACTTTCGTTTTCCTCCGGTACCTCTCCCGGCACGGGAAGCGCGTTACGGAGCGATCGCGTCCCTCCGACCGGCTCGATAAACCGCTCGTTCAATAGAAAAAATATTAGGGAAGGTCGTCCGGTACCGTTTTCCGGGCCGAATACGATCGTCGCTCGTCTGTTATACCGCAACCTATTTTCCGGTTGTATTCGTGCGTGCGAGAGAGACGGAAAGGGAAAGAAAGAAAGAGAGAGAGGGAGAGAGAGAGCGAGAGAGACGGCCGCGGAGAGGGAGAATGTGTGCGTGCTGGAGTTGAGCAAGCGGGTAGGGTATAACTTGAGCAACAGACTGCTCTCTCCGTGTGTGTATTTGTGTTGTTTATGGACGTGTGTGAGCAGTGTTACTCCTACGGACGCACGAAGAATTCTCGTCCCCCATTACCTTTTGCAGTTTTGAACGTACCAGGGTGGGTGATTGGTGGGGGGTGGGGTGGTTTGTTCCCCGGTTGGTGTGACCGATAAAGCGGTCAATCGGAGGGTGAGCCGGGCAGGTAGCCGCCTACCCGAGTTGTAAAAGTAAGGGAGCGAGTGGGGGATGATTATTATTCCGGCGGAGGGTGGGTGGCCCCGGGAGGCTATGCCGGTAGGGGGACCGACTCCGGGACCGACTCCTTATCTCTCGGCGCTATCGTTACCTCCCCCACCCTTTCTAACAAACACCCACACCCGTAGAAAACAAACGGACGGGCGAACGTCTTCTCGAGACCGGTTATATCGGATCAAATTTTATACGGCGATAGGGGAGATAAGAGAAACGTCGCGCGATTAAGGATTGATAATGAGAACCGAGTTACGCGTCGGTTATAACTCGAAAAACGGGTGGCGTCGGGAAGAACCTATCTTATCTGTAGGGTTATTTTTAGTAATATAAGGAAGCGTATATAATAGTAGGAAGAAGGTTATGATCTTACCTTCCAGTTTCATTCCGACTTCGAGGCACTTTTGGAAACGGCAGAAGGGACATCTTTTCCTTTGGGTTTTGTCGATGTGGCAACTCCTATCGGCGACGCAGGTGTAGACCTTTTTGTTTTGTACGGTCCTCTTGAAAAATCCTTTGCACGACTCGCACGTGAGCAGACCGTAATGGTAGCCGGACACTTTGTCACCGCAAACGGGGCAGAGTTCTTCGATGCCCTCCTTGGTGTCGGGCAGTTCGGCCCCCGGTTGGACCAGAGACTGCTGGAAACCGGGCACCTCCAGCTGCGACCCCCCGCCTCCTGCCACCGAAAATAGACACGCTTCGATGTTATTGAATCCCGAGAGCCCGTTATTAGTCTGTTGGACCGGGTAGAGAGGCGGCGACCCGTACAGGGAGGAGGTCCCACGGGAGAACCGCCCCGCCCCTCCGCCGCCGCCGCCTCCGCCGCCCGCCTGACCCCCGAAGGAGACAGGTTGAAATGGGACATGTTGAGGGAAGCCAGGGACGGATGTTGTTCCATGTCTAACAATAACATTCCTACTGGGCTCACCGGCACTGGCACATGGCACTTCACTCGTAACTATAAGAATCGAAACTAGAACTTTTCGCTAAACGTCCCTCGTCCTCTCCGCCGCGCGGACACATCTGTCTTATCCGTCGGGCCCGCTATGCTAGAGTACCGGGTCGCACTGAACACTGAGAGGGACGACGAATAAAGTGACGGAAGTAGAGGCGGGTCCGACCGGGCGGTGGGCGGTGAGCGCCGGTACTGGCCAGTCCCGAGCTCGCTCCCGCTCCTGATCCTGCTCCTGCTCCTGCTCCCGATCCCGCTGCTGTCTCCCCACTCACTCCGGGCGCACTCCGACCACACGCGCCCCTAGCCACTCTAACCTCGGCCCGACCGGAGACAAACACCCGACACCCTCCGACGCGCACAACAAATACGCCTCGCCACTTCCGTTTAATCCCTATCGGAATTAGAGAACGACAGACGCGGTACTATATACGAGTGTAATAAGCGGCGTCGGATAAAAACGGACCGAGTGTCGAGTAACGGTGAGGTAAGGACATAGTGTCGGTGCGGGCTCTTAGCGAGCAATGAGCCGACGAGGGAGCCGGGTAGCCGGGGCCGGGCCGCCGGTAGACGCACGGACAGACGGACGGAGCCCCCTCTCCACCGCCACCACTACCAGTACCGGTAGTACCACCTCCACCTCCACCACCACCTCCGCCTCCGCTTCCACCTCTACCTGCACGATAAGTGAAAGTGAGGTCCCTTCCACCGGACCCCCACTCCTCCCCCGGGCGGTACCCTCCCCCTGTAGCCCTGCGCCAGTGTCGGCCCGCTCTAGCGCAGTGTAGCGGTGTACCCTGTCCGTGTAGTCGGCCGCCTACTGGTGCCGGTGGCTGACCCAGTTAGGGCGCCCCTCCCCCGCCGCCACACTGTCCCACTGACCCAGATACCCCACCCCACCACACCCCACCCCACCTCGCCCCTCTCACTACGTCCCTTTTATTAATTACTTTCCCTAACCCCTTCCCCTCTATCTCTGTCTGTCTCATTCGTCCTCCCCACCGATCGATTCAAATTCGAATAGCGAACCTGACACAATGAAAAAAAGACCCGATATCGCCCGATTACCCTTGTCCATTCCTCTATATTTTCCGCCCTATCGCGACGATCGGCCATTTCGGTACTCTCGACAATTTTAGTTAACTCCGTTCCACAGAAATTTCGTTTTGTAAATTAACTCAGTTTCTTACAATAATGTATGAAACGAATATAAATATCTATAAATTCGAGCGACTACATTCGGTAGAGGGCAATCTATCGAGACAAATACCGAATTTTGGTACACCTACCGCGTAACTAGTTCTATTCAAATTTTCTCCAAAACGCACCACCTACACCTAACGAACGAAAGTTACAGCTCCCTCCTGGAAAGCGAAGGCCTCCGGAGATTGGTACAACTTTCGAAGAATCCGAGTCATCCATAATGTCCTGTTTGTCCACCGTTTCGAAATGGCTTCATCTGATATTTCGCGGTTAATTGTACGAAGCTTTTATTTTTTCATATCAACCGAGGGATTCGGAAGAATCATCGAGCTAAAGGCGAAAAATCCGATATGGTCTTTGCACCGAGGAAAGAATTTTGAGATTTTGATTTTTGGGTCCACACTATGTACGTAAAGGGAATTGTAACGAGGGCCGATTTTTCAATTTAATATTCCGGAATAATTTACTTTGGGACCATTAGAATGATCCACATTATAAAACATCGAGAAATCGAGTTATACACATATAAACCAAAACAAATGGCAGGAATTGAAGACAGAAAACTGCGACGAGATATTAATATCTATCCCAGTATAGAGTGACCCACATAATAGACAGGAGGGCTTTTTAGTACTGTAATCAATATAAGATTATGATAAGGATGTTGAGACTAAAGCAAACAGATAGCACACACAAAACAACAAACACAATACCACTTACAAATGTAACAGAAGATGAATTAAAACAAATAAAAGGAGAGATATACTACACCCGTAGAGACGCAGATAATTAAAACAGTGTGTACAAATAATTATAGAGACATTAAATTGAGGTTCAAAATAAAAAATTGAAAATATTTTTCCAAAGAACTGCACTAAGAACCCAAATCAAGTAGCCTAAGAGTAACACGCGGATATTTTAAAGCCGGAAACAAGTAATTTCAAGTACGATCCGTCACCTCACGTACTGCCTGATTAGCATCTTAGAGAAGCCGAATATTTCAAGTACCTACAAGCACTCTTTCGTACAGAAGGAAACATTCAATTTAAATGAACGCCGCAGCTATATACAGAAATACCTGTTTATTATAATTTTAGAAAATAAAATTAGATCGAATGTGACTGATTCAATCCCGTGTAGTAGAGTCCTGTGTCAGCAGAGGCGACCATCAGCAGAGGCGAAAAAATTAAAATGATGCTTGGAATTTGGATAGGAGGCCATTTTCAAAAAGGCGCTCGTTTAATCGGGTTGACAATAAGAAATAGAGCCCGTCAGCAACTACCAGATGCTGAGTGTAATTAACTAATTTTTAAATTATCACTAAACAATCTTACCCCGTCTGATATTTCGCCATTCGCGAAGCTTTCAAGGAACCTGACCCCCACGAGCGACCACGTCTAACAAGACATATCGGTGTTCTTGACATGTGGGTATCAGCAAGGTGTAGATCAGAAGACACGTCAACTGGACTATTGTTCGGCCAAATAGCAACGGGGTAATCACAAAATGGTAATCAAAAGATATCTCCAACCGAAATCTCCAGACTCAAGGTAATCATCACGTCCAATCGCAAACAAATTGCCAATATGCAAAGGAATAGGTCTAACACATCTTTCTCCTGGTCCACAAGAGTTTCGAATCATTCTGTGATGGTCTTCGATACATAATCCAACGAATAACGACTTTCTTGCAGAAACCTCGACTTAATCAAATTTATTGAAAACACACCACGAATATCAGGCCTATAAACAAATGCCTATAACATTTTAGTTTCTCTTATCACGATTTACATAGCATTCTTTGGAACATAAGTCAAATGGGGGGGGGCGTAATAAGTAGTCTTGCAGGGTTACTCATGGGGTACCAAACCAAAAACTAACCAAAACAGAAAAAAATTACACTAGGGGATTTTTGGAAATATTTAGTTAATTCAGAATCGAATTTGTTGACATCACTAATCACGAGATGGTATTAAGTTATTGGGCATAATATAATGTAATACAATGCGATTAATAAATAACACACACACACACACACACACACACACACACACACACACATATATATATATATATATATATATATATATATATATATATATATATATATATAAACACAATTCAAAGTTAAAGGATTATGGGTGAGGGGAGGGACGTCAATTGGGACCAGGGACACTGGTGGCTGGTTAGGGAGGGGGTGGGGGGGACTCTTTCTCGCAACCTTGTCCCACATAACAATACAAAATGCCGAGTACTTACTTATAATACTAGCGCTATAACACAAAACCCAATATTTTATCAACTAGCCTCCTTTACCTGGACAGTTATATTAATGATTGGACAAGCCATTGCCGCATGTTCGCAACAGGAGAACACCATTCAAGTTGGTTTCAGACTGGGGGAGTTGGATCTACATAAACTAACCCGCTTTCAGAAAGTCGACTAAACATCGTAGACTGAACGCTTATTAAATCCTACAGAAGTACAAGATTAAAAGTGTTATGCTCACAAAACAAAAAGGTGTTTGCGTTGTTTCCAAATCATGACTAGACCAACTGTTGGATCGAGTTACAGTAATAACACTAACGTCCAAAAATAATACAATAGTACATCAGAATATAAAATATGCGATAATAACCTGATGATAAATTCCTAGAACTTTCGGCTATATGCATTCTTGAGCGCTCATTTGATGAGACCGATTTCAACTTTTCAGAATCGTCAGTAGAGTCCTATAAGTAATATTACTGTGTATTAATTCTGTAGTGTAAAATACTGATACTGTTGATTCATTCACGCGCTATATAAGCGGCGGAATGCTACTGACGACAGGACCAAATAGGCGAATGGGGACGACAAGTGTGATTCACAGCCCTCGCCGAAGAAATATTTCAAAATAAATCGGACCATTCTATTTTTTTAAATACGAATCTAAGCGAAGCAAAAATACCATTTCGAACAGAAACGGGTGTTCCCGAGGGTTGCTATTTTAGAGGGTATAAATCCGCACACTATTTCAGGGGTCTATTTCGGACGTACGCAAAATAAATATTGTTACGAAGCGTACTAATTTTGGTGCACACAAAACGACCTATATAATCCCTAATAACTCACAATTTAAAACTAAAAATAACGAATATACAATAAAATAAACAACGAAAATTTCCCGAAAATTGCCAATTTATCAATTTTGGATCGACAAAACATTGAAATAGCCTAATGTACTTTTATAAGTTATAAGTTACACAATAACGAAGTAAATAATCCTACGAATATAAACATAAATCTACAGAATGTATGATTCAGAATAGCAGTAGACGCTTGTAGTCATGGTGATTCTGTCGAGAATTAGAGAATGCCACCACTCTAATGGCGACTATCTACGTATATATTCGGGTGTCAGAATCCGACAACAAACTATAAATAAATGCATTTAAAAAAAAATCCAGGAATACATTTTTTCCAGGTATACATTTGGGCTCATGCTATAAAACTATTAGATTATTTTTTAAATTTTATTACAATATTGTTCTATATCCAGATCAAAGTTGAAAACGAAAGGGGGGGGGGAGGTCCTGACGAGGCGGATTCTATAAGCGGCTCCTGTTTGAGGAGAGGGGTTATATAATAACGGTTATGATGCGGCTGGGGAAAGTCAGCGAGAGTGAGAGTGAGTGTGTCATGGCAAAACTGGAAATAGCGAGTGTGTGTGTGTGTTGGTGAGCGTGCTGACAATGAGAGTGAGAGTGGCTCGGTGGTCTGTGCGGCGGCGGCGGCGGCGGTGGTGGTGGTGGTGGCCTACAGACCTACTGAACTTGAACTATATTGGACAGGCTCTCAAGCCCTGCCCCGCCCCGCCACCTCATCCAAACTGCGATCAAATCCAAATCCTCCTCCTTCCTTCTCTCCCTACTGCATTGCCGTAGTCCGCACCCGAAATCACCGCTAAAGCTAAACCTCCCCCTTCCCTCAAATTATATCAGATTTACTCATTACAAACATAACAGACTGAAGGTATTTTACGACGATTATTATTTCGCGGAAAATATAAATTTTACAATAAGAAACGTGTTTAGGGGTTTGTTTTATTATCGCAACAGATTTTTCCCCGAAAATACCAAATTTTTCCTAAACAATACGAATGTGTTTATTCGGAAATATTTTACGCCTGTTTCCATCCCTGTACCAATCTACTGACGACAGCGAGAAACCGAAACCGGTCTAGCACGGGACAGGTATTTAAATAACTAGTGGCCTCAAGGCCATTTTATTGAGGGTCTGGACTCAAGACATACCCTCCCCTTTATTCAATTTTAAATTTCATTTTCTAGTCCGCCTCCATCGGTTCTCTACCCGCTCAATATCCTCTAACATTATTTATTTATTTCAATAGCTCCACTTAAGAACTGCTTCCGTATTTAAAAAAAATTGCAGAAATAAGGCCATAGTCGAAGATTTGAATCGAGGCCGTGCAGCTCGGATGCTGTAACTAAACGTAGAAGTGTTTGTGAGCCTGTATTAAGGAGGGGGAAGGGGATGATAAAGGTTCTTTTAAATTTAAACACATACGATTATTGTGAATTCGAATAGAAAAATATCCCAGAAACATATATTTAAGAACAGCTGTCAAGAATTATAGAATGGCACTTTAATGGCCACCATCTACGTAAATATTCGGCTGTCAGACTACACCAGACTGTAAATTTTGATTTTGGGTGCCTTACTTAGGGCAATAATACATATTCATTCCAAAATACTCTTACAGCCAAGGGTGACAAAAATACCAAGAAATAGATAACAAACAATAGACGCACTGATAAACAAAAATCGTATGTATCTAGCTACATTGTATGCACGTAATCTTGTCGGAAAATTACTCTGTAAAACATTATTCCGTCGAAGATATTCCAAGACTGGAGTGAGCTTAAAATTAACTGAATGCTAGTTTTTCGAGGCACGACGAGATTGGTATCTTGTCCGGCGAGGAAGGAACGCAGTTCTCGTTCTTCTGGGCCTAACCCTGAAGACCAAATAGAAGAAACCAGTAGTAATGTCGGACAAGACCAAGGGTTGGTTGGTCATTATTCACCCAAGATCAAGATTGGAAAGGGAAAGGATCTAGATCGGGGGACCTTTAATCAAAGGTGTACTGGAGAAAGATTTATAGAGAAAATAATTTATAACAACAATAACAATCTGCAATTCAACTTAGCCAATTACGGAAACGCTAACAATTACTTAAACTTAACACCTGTATCCGGACCAAAGAAATAATTAGCCACTCGCCCAAAGTCAACGCAGGGCCGATCGACTGAAACGAAAAACCGAAATGACGAAGTCCCTTAAGTTTTCGTAATCCATTTTCGTTGAAATCTTTCGAAGCCAATGTCGTCACCATATCTGGGACGGCTGTTTTTCTACCTCTTCATTCGACCTGAATTCAATCTCCGCGCACTATTGGCCCTCATCGCTATACCTGCGAACCCCCATAAATGTCGCACTCTCGTTAAGCTGAAAATATTGCCTTCGGTTGGGCAATTATCGGAGTCCGCAGTATTTTTTGGGGGTAGTATCGGTCGTAAATAACCGACGAAAAAAAGAAAGAAAGGGATGTTGAACATTAATGGCATGGACGGAAAAAACATTTCTATTACGGTTACAATATTATTACTTCTGCGATTGGCAATTAGAGTAGTAGGTGGTAATTACATTTTATGGTATTCAATTAATATCAATTCTATAAAAAGCGAACATAAACAAAATTCAATATCGGTTTGAAGTGGATTAACAAATATTAATGTATTAAACGTTCGAAACATTTCGTCCTAGTGCTAATGGCGACGGTGCAAAGCTGCAACGAACCGATTTTACCATCACCGCTGGTAATTCCAGACAATCGAGGTAATGAAATATAATATACCGGATATTAACCCAAGCGCAAAGAATCGGTAAATGAAGTAATAATAAATTAGTATCTAATTATAATACGATAATACAAACAACACGAGGATTGTTTATGATAAGAAGATGGACAGGAATTGTTCTCAAGAAAACGTTTTTTTATGATACTATTCCAATTACGGAGTATGAGTTAAGGTAGCACTCAGGCGATTCCTATCACATATGCCTATCTATTGAGTCAATAAATCGCTCGGATAACTCGCGGCGATCGAAACTCAAACTAAGCTTCGAATAATTATTTACACTACCCGGTTCCGTAACTCCCGACCTCATTATGCCACAAGCGATGGCGGGAAGCCGAAACTGGTTCTCCGAATTGGGCGAGAAGACAAACAATCTCACCAGCGATGATATTCCAAGCCCCCCCTCCCCCCAGAGCCGTTTCCCGATCAAATGCCGTAAATTTATTAATAAAATACATAACATTAACATGTATGTATACACGGCGCTAAGTTATATAGACTGGCTCAGATTTGTACATAAGGTACAGACTGGGTAATGTGGCTGTGTTAGGGGGCCAAGGCCAGCGAGACACGCTAACCTGCAATACACAGGCCCCCTCTCCCCTCGCGCCTAATACATTTATAGAACAAGGATCCAGCGGGGGATGAACTCAGCTAACACGTCCGGCAAGGGAGCACGCACAGCTCACCAAATAGGCGCCCACTATAAACACACCACGCAATAACTAGATATGAACGGGCCCGTCGCTGGTTTAATGCGCATCAAAATTGGGACCGGAAAGTTCGAAAGAGCTGACCAACCAGAAGAGACCATTTGGAGTGGTTGAGATCAAACTAACTAAAATTCCTACCAGTCTGAATTCGTAAAATTCAGGATCCAAATAGGATACCTACGTGAAAATCATAACAAAAGTATATCGCTCGCACCAATATCTTCTATTAGGAAACAGAAGAAAAATTGAAATATACACCGAAATGGCGGCGTTATTGTAGAGAAGCCTGGACATACAACCGTGTAACTCTTTAGAGTGTGTGACTGTTTTCCGTCGGATATTGTTGAGAAATTGCATGGCGCAAGTACAACAACAGAATTGAGAACGGGATACCGGATTTCGCTTCGTGAACGGGGAAACGAAAAAAATAAATCGTCATAAAACTAAAGCACGAGGCAAATTATAAATAATAGCGTAAAATAGCCGATTTTGAACGTTTACGCTTAGCGAACCGAATGTGGTAACTCGGGGCGACCAGCGGAGGGGAGGATGTGCGGGCCCGACCGCAGATGAGGAACGGACGACCTAGATTCGATTTCTACTACGACGCTGCCGGCCGCACAGATGTGGGCAACAACAAATACGCCCAAAGAAATTACAGCTAACGCACGAATATACAAGCTCGAGTTTTGTCAACCGGGACGAAGTTATATTCGCCATACGGACGAACACCATTGGAGAACGTACAACCAGAGTCGACATATAATACACTTCAATTTGTACTTCAGTGCTACCGAATGATACAAATGTTCTGCGTAGGATTATGAAGGTCGTTAAATACTTAAATTAAATAAAAATAAGACAAATGCCGAAAATTGTTACATTTATTTTATATTAGGTATTTCTATACCTGTATGTAATTTAATGTCCTGTGACATTTGCCGCAAAACGATCGATAATTTCGATTATGTTAATTTTCTGCCCTCGAGCTCAATTTGACGGAAATGCCAGACCAGATAAGCGTTGTTGAACTGTTCTTCTTGAATACTTTTTAATTAATTTTAATATCTAAAAGGTTATTGCTGCCCATATATATTATTGTAGGCAACGCTTCAGGCCTATGCAATGAGCTGTGAACTATTGTTTCACTTTTGCATGTTTGTCACAACAGTGTAACTATCCGGAGAAGAGCGATCGCGCTGCTAATATATTTTTAGGCAATTTAAAAATTAAACTTTGTTTTCTACAATTATAAAATAATGGATAAGAATCTCTCGTATACAAATTTGGTATTTTTAGGCAAATTTGAATGAATTCGGATAAGCCCAGGAGAGGTCCAATTCACCGAAAACTCCGTTGTGGATTAATTAATAGGAAATGAAATAAATTTCCTCGACTAATTTTAGCAGAATCAATATTCTAGCACGTTTTTGGCCGAAACGAACTCGACCCAGTCTCACTAATGCCCTAACGGAATTCTACTGACGATGTGGAGAACCTGAAACCGAGTGCGATGATACTGTTAGACGGAATTTTTCCAAGCTAGTCGATGACAGGGAGAATAGGAGCCGCCTGTAGGGAGAGCGTAATTGCGGGCACAGTCTCACTCACCTTATCCTTTTTCAAGTCTTTTTTTAGTTCCCTCGCACTATTATGGTATGGGAAACTTTTCTTATCTTTACAATGATCGACCTCCACCGTTGCGCTGTATTTCTGGACGAACTTGAATAATCCGACGAAGCTACTCTAAATCCTACTCTTAAGTCGGTACAAAATGCAACAGGACAGTGTTTTAATATTTCTATGTTGATAGATATATTAATGAATGTATAAATAATTAAATAAATAATAAAAATTTCGCGGAAAAATAGTTATTATAGACCTGTGAGTAAGAGTGGAGAAGTTTAAAGATAGAAATTCATGATGAAAATTCTATCTTAAAATATCCTCGCTCTGATATTCTGAGGTACATAAAATGAGACACCCAAAAAAAAATTCATCCGATTCGATGAAGCTTCAATTCTAAGTTATTGGCTGGTAACATAGTGATGTTGAAAGAATAAAAAACTGAATGAAAAATGATATACCATTTCCGAAGGTTCAGATTTCATTTTAAACAACCCTTTTCATTATTTCCTTCCATACTACAATTTCATAAATTCTACAGCAAACGTATACAATATTCAGAGAAACCTTGGGTCTTTTAATACATCGATATTGAAAATGTAATAATTCGTTGCTCGTAAATAAAAAAATAAAAAAGCTACGTAATAATTCATATAAAACAATCAAGTTTATATATTAACGGCAAACCTAAGATGTAGTGACAATATCAATTTTCCAGTTTATTGACTAGGTCCATTAGTTTTATACTATTTTCATTATTCCTAATAGAACTCCATTAGCTAACATCTTCCCACCTAGGCAATAACAAGAATAAAGCTTAAAACAAATAAATTATAGGAGAAAAAAAGGAGAAGAAACGGACTGGAAAAGGAACGAGGGGAAATGAAGTAGTGGGGAGGGGCAATGAATAACGAGCCGCCCATGGAAAAAAAAGAACTGTTCGGGTTCGTTAACACGTTTAATAATTCGAAGCGAAGGATAGGGAAATTAGCGTGGGAAAAAATCCCTCTCCACGGCACAACTGACGCCTGAAATCATCCGGCTCATCTTCTCAAGTATTAGAACTGTTATAATTAATACACGGGCTATTACGAAAGTTTAATCGTTAAAATGGGGCAGTTTGGGGGAGCGAACGCACACGAAAATATATTCCCTATTTATTGTTGCCACCTGCCCGATTCCGAAACACTGCTCTGGTACTATCAACAGTATCACAATTATACGTATGCCAGCCAACAATTATAGGGACTGCTGGCGTTAAATCGATTGAAAACGGTCGGGCGAAAGCTTTTAAAAATAAATGGATTCCGATTAAAGCGTATTAATTCCCGAATGGAATATTCAACGCCGGGTCTTTCATAAGGCTTCCCTACCGGTAAGGTACTGGGCGTAATAGGGGTAGAGGTCAGTATTCCGGGAGGTCACCATATTTCCATAGTAATTGTATAGGGCCAAACCCTGCCCCCGGGTTAACCCCTTATCACTGTCACTGGGGATACTGAGTTAAAATACACGACTATTATATTTTATACCGTAGTACGGAGCTATTGCAATTAATTCGAGCGTAACAAACACAACTGACCGAAAAGTAATTGGACCGCTGGCGGGAATCAAACCCAACTACCGGTTACCCTCCACGGACTCCTTGCTGCAAATATAATTTCGTTGGTACCAATTCATGCAGTAAAAAGTTCACATATATGTGCTGTTCGGCAAAATACACAAAGGAGAATAAACGGACGAAAGAAGGCTCTATTTCTTCTGTCTAAGAGCGGATATTGAAGGGGGCCGAAAAGCTATAGCACTCAAATATACAGGTGACTTTTTTCACCCCAGGTTTACGGAGTTTTTTTCCTGAGCGGATACTGAGGTTACTGAGCGGAATTCCAAAAACATGGAACGAAAACTGGTACTTAAACGGGACACACTTTAAACATGCTGTAACTTACTCGAACCTGATAAGAATGGGGCCATTAGGCGCAGGCGACATTATTGAGTAGTGGTGAAGATTAGGATTCGGAATTTGCCCTAGAAAATGGTGCGGTGGTCTAAAACGTAAACTGAGCAAAACTGGCACGAGATGGACTATAGTGAGCACATGTTGGGGCTACAGTCGGTTAGAGACAGGACAAGTTACTAAAAGGGACATGTTAAATTACACTGTGGTCATTTAGGTACCCTAAATATATGTAACTACATTCGAAAACAAAAAATGCGGCCAATAACTGAAGATTAATTTGAACATATTTTTCAATGTGAGTATTATGGTCATGATCCTCCGATATATATATATATATATATATATATATATATATATATATATATATATATACACACACACACACACACACAGCAGTAGAGTTTCCTGTACAACAGATGGGGATGAGCAGACAACATCCTGTAATCAACTATACATTCTTTGACACAATGATCCGCCAACCAAATATCAGACAGGGCTATCTATCTCCGACCCCAATCGTAGCGAGTCAATTGTTATTTGACAATTGTTATAAATCGTGGAGACTAATTTTGAAATTCCGGACAACTGATTTTCGCCGAATATTTCGTAGGCCTTCAGTTTCCAGTTAATAATATTTCAATTATTTCCAAGGCAACACACGGACAGTGTGCATTGTTCAGAATCTGGCAGTTGATTGAAAAACAGGAACCCAACTGAAGCATTCTCTCTCCTTTCGCTGGCATCAAAAGTAAAAGTAAATAAAATAATATCGAGCGATTAATTTATTTCTTCTTGATTTTAATTGTAACTATAACAGAAATATTACAGGAGTATTCGGGTTCGGACGAGTAAGATAACAGTTCATTCGTTAGTCACCGTATAAAAGGGTACGGGCTGTAAAAAATAAAGTTTCGGATTTCCAACAATCCATACAGTCTCCACTCGCCTATTTGTCCTTAGGATAGACCGGTTTTTCGCTATCTGTCCACTACACAAACCAGTTCCCATCCCACGCGGGGCTCCAGAGCACAATACCTCGTCGGACTAATTTCCATTTTATATTTATGTTCGGTACGGACCAATTTTTGTACCGCGGGAGAACTCGCCGGCTCAAATTGATAAGAGAGGCGCCATTAGAGGGCACCGGTTTGGAAGCCCATTAACCAGGTACAGACTCGGTAATGATGGTAATTATTATATCTTTAAAAGGCGGTCGGAGCTACAAAGTATACATTTCAAAATTGAGCGGAGTTCAAAAATGAACAGCGCGCTTCATCCCGGTCCCGGGACATAACGAATGTATCGTGAAATATTTTTCCCGTTAATAAAATATTCGAAATTGCACAACGCCGGTTCGGGCTTATTGTCGCAGTCGGACCATTTGCGTCACCTCGCAAATGCCTAGAATTCCTTACAACGGCGTTTCACAGTCGTCCGTGTTTTCAAATTGTGAAATATCTATGAAAATGGCCACGGCTTTATACCATAAAATTCAAGTAACAACTCAACTGAAATATGATATCGATTCATAACCAATATTATACGATTATTGCACCGAAATGACCGAATGTCCGGAAATAATAATTATGACAACGCGTAGACCGGCTTATTTTTCTAAATCTTGTTTTAATCATTTTTAAATCATTTAACCCAACTGTAGTAAAAACTATTAATTTCTTTTTGCAAATGAGATATTTATAACTATCCTCATCACTTCCTTTATCCTAATTAGTCTTACACTGTACGCACATATTAGGAGGTTTCGACGGTATTCTTTTAGTAGTTTATACCTAGAGGGCAACTTATTAGTCTAAATTCAATTATTATAGAGCGGCAGATATGTAATATGTTGCACTCTATTTCTTTTTAAATTAAGTGGAAATTCTACCCAAAGTTGAAGCCCGAACTGTGTATAAGATTGCTACAATCGGTAGGAGGCCGTGTGGGGACAAATACTAACCGTGCGAGCCTAAATCTAGCGTCGCGGCGAGAAAGCGATGACGAAGCGGAATCGAGCCCGGGTGAGAAACAGGGACAAACACACAATGTTTCTGGAAAAGACGACAACGACAAAGGGATAAACAAAAAGCCTGTAAAAATGGTCGGGGCCTTCGACGCGGGATCCGAAAATTCGGCTCGTCCCGCAGATAAAAACTCTTATTTGCTGAAAGTGAAAGCTCAGACATATTTCACTGTCGAAAGTAAAGCTTGGGAAATGCCGATGTGGACGCAATAGATTAGCACCAGCGTCACCTCCCCTCCTCCCCACCTTCCCCACCACACCGCTCGGCGGGCCACACTGTTGCGCTAACCGCAAATTTGGCGCCAATTACAAAACTGGCTCCAATAAGAAACACAAACGGAATAGATGAGTGGCGCCCGACCATAATATTTTGAGTTTACCACTTCCCCCCTCCCCCCAGTCCGTTCTGTTCTACGCCAGACCCAAGCCGGAGGGGACGCTTCGTCAGCAGGGAATCCTAATCGCTATGACGGGAAACCCAAACTGACAAGGGTTTGGACCCCTATCCTGCAGGGGACGAAAAAGCCATCGACCCAACAAAGTGATCGCGAACATAAGAACAGACAAGGTTCCGTTAAGGTAAGGAGATAATTTGAGGAAACCTTCAAAAATAAAATATATTCCTCCATGAACTACAACAGGTTTTTCGCATTTTCACTTTACGCTATCCATTTCTAATAAGTTAATCCGCGAATGAATTTTGTTCATCTCCTCTTTACGTGCGCTGTTTGAAGATTTCAAGTTCGGTTTGTGCAGGTACCTTTTCTATTAACACTGGTAGAAACCTTAGTCATACCGGACAAGGAAAACAACTCTTTACGCTGCCACTAACCTTTCATTCAACATAATTATTATCGAACGAGAACAATAGATTACGGAGTCGTTAGTCATTGTTACAGTGAACTGTTATGTATTATAAGACGCGGCAGAGCTGACACCACCGTCTATTAGTTCCATAATGATGCCATTCCTGATATTTTCTAAAATTGAAAGTTATCAATATGAGACGATGCGAATCAACGAGAGGAAATACGAATCTCCGGCAACGTTAAATCCTAGAGAAATGAAATTACATTTCCGACACTTTTATGATACAGTTCATTCAAAATTCTATAGACTCGGTATCCATGGCGCGAAATTATCCTGAAGGTATAAAGAAATCCGCTTCCACGGTTTATTGATAAACGTTTCCCAACGTCCAATCGAAAGTAATCAGGCCACAAATTCTTTAGAAGATAAAGGTAAAAATTGAAATAAAATCCAAATGTTAGAAAAAAACTGATTCCGATATAAATAGAACACAAGTTAAACCTGCCAATTAGAGCAGGGCGAGAACTTATTCCTATATCTCATATATACATTTGAGTGTGTAAGTTCAGTACTAAGGATTAACGATAAAGACGGGCCGCTAATATCTAAGCTTATTCCAGACCTAATCACCGCCGATGTCTTGCTTTTCCTTATCCCGAATTCCTATTACATACGGGCATCTCGCCTCTATTATTGGAAGCAGGTTAACTCAATTCCATTTAATTCCTTCACCGACAGAAATCAATACTGATTACAGATCTTTACGGCATCGAGTTCGAAAGTGTTAATACCGTAGAATAAGGTTAGTAAAAGTAGTCACGGTTATTGATAAATGTAATACATGGACAACACCTTTATTGTCTTTTATTTGGTTATCTACAGTTTCTTAGTGGGGCAGGCCTTATTTCCAATCACGTTTATTATAATAACTGTGATTAGAACGAATACGGCATTATCAGCCCTGTGATGTTCTACTTCCCCTTTCCGTTTTGGTTCAATGTTTAAACGAATACATTTCACAGTAATAAGCCACGGGATAAATAAAAAACCTAATTTATCTAATTTTCAGACAATTCTGAAAGAGAAAGTACGTAATCGCCGGCGCGATGACTGTCTAGTCGAACTTGTTTGGTTCGGGGGTACGAGATCCTCTATCGACCTAAGTATATTTCCTCTGGCCTATCTTCCTTAACAGTAGGATTGTGGTGGCGGAAAAATGCAGCCAGTGATTACATTCCAAACTAAAAAAAGAAATACATCTCAACTTACTCATTTCGAGTAGTACACACCGACCGAAAAATACTGGCGGGTATAGGAACATCAAAATACAAGCCGGATCCGAGTATAGATAGTAATCTTTGAATAACACATCGGGGGAAAACTACTAGATGGGGAGAGTTCAAATAACCCAAAATAACGCTGCCGATAATAATATTCTGGGAGAAATGTAATAATTTATATTTGAACATTAAAATGGCGGTTAAAACTATCCACGGTGTCAGGACAATTTCAACAACTCCCATTGCAGTGCGGGATACCTCCCGTAGTTTTAAATAAACTCAAGTTTTTCTCCCAGAAATAATTTGAAGCCGCCGCCAGAAATTAATAGAGGAGTTGTAGGCCGACAAAAAAAAAGAAAAAAGAAAAACCGAAGTTCCTAGGGCCCCGGATAATAGGTGAAAGTACCGTGAGGGAGAGGAGGCAGATCATCTCCGAAAAAAAATTCTTAACCACCGAGGAGCCGAACTCTTCACGAGCCGACCGACCCACATCTCTACACCACTATCTAGTGCCACAGACACAGAACATGGCCCCAACCATTATTGGTTTATTCAAATTTTAACGACCTAACGATCGCCCACAGAGGCACCACGGAGTCATGGACGATATATCGGGAAATATTCCGGGAATACCAACAAAATGTGCCCCCATTCACAAGAAACTTACATGTATCTTTTCTTTCAGTGTCAATGGATTTCCTCCCCAACAATAATTTTTTGTATTTATGCCAGCCACCAAAACCAAAAAAGATTCATTTTTATCGGAACTATTCAGTGGATATTATCAACTGAATTTCGCACAAAATAGAACGAAACATGCCCGCAGTCCAATTTTTACTATAACTATCCAATCAGTCTCAAAGAAAGAGTAGTATATTGTATAATCCGATCCTTCAGACATTTTCTTATTACTTCGATACCTTCAAGTGAATAATAACGCCGATATGAAGTCCCGCCAAGCATTTATATCCTGAGTCGATGCCTTCTCGCTTTCATCCCGTTCAACCGACAGACAGGTAGCATATCGCTCTTCACTCTTCTATGACACCCACTCTTCTAAATCGTCTTTTAGATTTTGACTCCATTGCACGAAATAGTATAATACCCCTCAGATTCGGAAGGACCAATCGACAGAAAACGATTAGGTTTGTTAACTTTTTAACGAAAACAGTATTTGAGAGTTAAATGGCTAAGAAGCTGAACATTCAAAACATCTGACCCAATCTCTAATGCAGTACTCTTATTTTGGAATTACCTCCTGGTACAAAATTGAACATTTTAGTTCATTCAGTTCGCTTACTCTAATGATAAATACTGGGGTGTTATGCCTATAAATAATACCAATACAATTTTATTTGAATAAAGGAGCTTGAATTTATAAGATATTTCGTGCCGCTGTTAATTAATGTTTTATAGCTCTACATCGATCGCGGTATAACCAAATTGAAACACGGATTGTTTCATACGAGGTCTAACAGAAAAATTACAATCTACAATTACGAGGTCTACATATTCAATTCTTTTCTCGTTTCCTTTCCCGACCGAAGGAAGTTCTGCAATGCGACATCTTGTAAATCAACCCTTCACGTTTAGACATGCAACTCAATCCTTCAAGTGTAATTCTTTATATTCTGTAATTCTATATATTTTCAAGATTCTTTCGCTCGCTCCTCCATATAATGTAAAATGAAATAAAGTAGAACCTATATATTCCTTAAATTACACGTTATACACCAGGCCCTTTCATATAAGCTGATTCCCCCCTCGTGGCTTTATTTAGGAAGAATCTCCCAACGGTATGTGCTACACATGCCCACAATTACCTTCACGTTAGTAACCCGTCGACACGGGAAAATTATGATAAGTCTCTACACAACACTACATAAGCGACTACATAATTCGTAAAGCGTTACAAGGCATATCTCCTCACTATCTACGACATGCATTATTCCTAACAAAAATACACATCATTAAAATTAATATTCAATTTTACACCCGCTACAAATATCCAGAAGACAAGAAATAAAGAAAGTATTTAAATAAACCAGTTATTTGTGTTTAAACGCGTACTGATTCGCAACCTCAATTGAACCTAATTTAAGCCGAATAAACAAACTTTGCGTTATCTCGGTCAAGTACATATCCTGAGCAACTAATTAGCCTATAATATGCAAGCCATGCTCTAAATATCTTTCGGTATATATACCCTCGATCAACCTCGGAGTGGTATTTTGTAAAGACGGGACACTCGCGGGAAAGGAAATACTGTAGTGGGTTTGGCAAAAATTGATCCACCCGGCCATAAAATATGGCGACCCAGTTAAAGTAGTCTCGTCGACCCAGAAACGGAGGGGCGGGTCGGATAAAGTGACGAGTCTGGCGCTAAATGTCTAATTACACCCCTCGGATCACTTATATATAAGACAGGTTGTATTGGCGAGTGTTAACATAAGTGGGGTAAGTCACATCAGAACGGCCAAACGATTGAATAGTGAAGAGACGCGATGAGCGATTAGTGCTTGAGAAAAAAAGAATATAAATTCTTCGGAGCGAGTCGAACAGCACTGGGTTTAGTTTGCTCAAGGTCTGTGATTCATTGAGCGTAATGGGGTTACCCGCCGGCAGAAACTCTACCTCCAATTTAACGGCCCAGACCACAGCCGGATAAACTGCAACCGAGTTTAACTTACAAATTTCACTTTAAACGATGTTTCCAATATCGTTATTTCAATTTTTAAAAACATACAGCAATCTCTTAGGGTCGCTATTACCGCCTCCCTTCGTCCATTCGGTCCTGCGCTAGACCGGTTTCGGCTCCCGGGCCAGTAAATGAGTTTCTCAGAGATCTGACTCTCGTAACTAACTGAAACTATAACACCGAACCGGTTCATTCTAATTTCTACGCCTCGCGTTGATATTAAAGCCTGCAAGTTCAACTCTGAAACCAGGTGTCCGCTGCACCTTTAGACTTTAACACCCACCTTAAGTACCGTCTCTAGGGGCGTAAAGGCCGCGTGGTGTCGCCACTAATTATTCATATCGACTCCAGTTTATGAAACCCGCCGCTTCATAAAGGGCCGTATCGAAGACCGGCCGCCTTAATAATGCGGGAGACATTTTAAAAGTTAGTCCTTAAACTAAAAAAAATAGGTTTAAAAAAGGTAATAATCTTCTGAATAGGTTTCTGAAGAGGGACATAAATTCCAGAAACCCCCGTAATAAAAGTACCGAAACGCCGAACTCGATTTTATTTCATATACCAATTTTACTAAATTAAGAAAAAGTGCCAGGTGACCAGTCGGTATCGAAGATTTACACATTACATATAATAATTAAATAATAATAACAATATGTTATAACCATAATTATAATAAGGAATAAAAATTTACTTTATATTACCTCAGCGTAATCTAACTTCAAGTACAGCACAAATACGCACCTGCAACAGAACACAACTTTCGTTAGTTGATGAACTCGTTTTATTAAAAGTACAATACAAATACATAGGATAGTCAATAGGTTCAATTTTGTTTAAAAAAAAATATTTCTCTCAGCATTGTTCGAGGCCAAAAGTGGGAACAAGGATTAAAAACGCGTTGCATAAAATTAATGAGGAAATCGATGCAAGCAATTATTTTACTTAATTATTGCAAATAATATCTCAGGCAGAAAAATCGCCTTAGGAAATTATGTAAAAAGAACCGTTTTAAATTTATTTAAAGATAATACACCGACAATATAGGACGAGTGATGCTTAATTTTAATAAATTGTGTAATTATGGAAGTTAAGCGGCTAAGTGGAACTTGGCCTTGTCTTGTAACAACGGGATTACTCGACCCTCCACCTCCCCCTCTAAGCCGTAAAGTAGATCTAATATAATCCGAGGCGTTGATGGGCAGAGAAAATAAATAACGAAACGTTACAATATTGGCAGGCGAAATTCTCTCTGAACAATCAGGGAACGATAAACTGACGGACTGAGGGGTAAGAATGGAATGGAAGGGGAACCGCGATGCAAACCGTTAACACACCAACGTTCGGCCTAAACCGAACTTGGCATCAAAGGATGAAACTCACTTCACGTTCCTATATCATGTCCGTGCACGCATTGAGAACAATAAGTGAATATAAATTAAAAAATAATTTAATAACCCCGTTTCGGGGTTCAAGTTGGTTCAGAATATTCAGTCCGTCTATCAGAGAAATGCGAATAAGCGAAACGTTTCGAAAATTGAATAACGACGAAGTTGGATTTACGAAATCAAAATTTGAACTAGTCCCATTCCCCAACTTTCCAGGTGTTAACTGACAAAACTGAATTTCAATTAAAACAATGTGCGATGGACCGAAAGCGCACTCTAAACATTTACTTGTCTTGTTACTGCCGCATTAGACGCTCCGTCGATTAAAACACTGTGTACGTAACAACCCCCCGCCGCTTAAGGTTGACATTATTTAGTGTACAAGTTAAATTTAATTGACAAGCGACCTTTCAGGGCTGACGTGCGAGAAGGGGGGAAAGGAGGAGGGCGGGAGGAGCAGCAGATGCAGTGCGCCGGAGTCAGGTGTGGCTGACAGAAGAATACAAAACAACTAAAAAAAAAACCAACGTAAAGAAATGGGGGAAATAAGGGGGGGGAAACACTAAAAACCGAGACAAGGCAGTTTACATAACGAACGGCGGTTTCAAGAGCGAGGGCCCTTCAGCGAGATACATAGGGCCAACCCTCGCTGCTCCCTTCAAAAATAATAATATCTCTTTCTGACTTACGGGAAATGATAACGTACCATTTTGTTTATAAACATACTTGGAATGTAACATAACTTTTTCGCATGACCATTGTCCATCCCTCCTCAAACTTGTTAGATTATAATTTACACCAGAGGTGCGAGATAACATTTTAGTTTTTTTTTAACCTAAATGCTTGTTTTGGTCACATTAAATAAATTTAACTTGCTTGAAGGTGTGAGAGAACGTATTAACGTTATATATATATATATATATATATATATATATATATATATATATATATTAAAATTATTTTATATACAATAAAGTGGGGCGCATAAAAATTGGGAAGCCCAGATTTAGACCAACCTTATACACCCCGAAGATAATAGAAAACCAATTTCTGAGAAATTTAAAAAACTCACATAAGTAAAACTGTCTGCAGAGAACGACGAATTTATTGTTGATATATGCTAAAGAGCACGATGTGCTTTAGAAGTCTAAGTAATTTTTAAATAAATTAAGTAAATTAAGCAGTTGAGAACATCCAGAATTCTCTCGTAAATCAATTTTGAGTGAAGTTTTGAATACACACATTACTTTATAATTTAAACATTAATCATCTGCCTGTATTAGGCTCTGTGATTTGGCATTTTTTTTGTTTTCTCGCTATCGCACTGTTACACGCGCAGCCAAAACCGGAGCAGCTCGGGACCAAACATCGGCGAGCGGTGTGAGACAATAGCGGGAATGATATTCTAAATCCTCCTGAATTCAAAACAAATAACAGTAGGAAAACAATGTAGAATAGAGGGGGGCTCAAATCTGCACTGAAATATCATGACGCCGGAGTTGGAGTGGAGGGAAATAATTATTTAGGTCAGCCGTTCTCAACCGCTGTGTCGCGCGACACGCTTCCCTACGATACGAGAGATTTGATGATTCACTAAACCTGTGGTTCTGAAGTTCCCAACCGTGACCGTACTGACGGCTAAATAGAAGTGCCGCCGGTTAATTCTAGTTAAGCGCAAACTTCAAATTACGAGTGCAAAAGTTACGACATTCCTGCTTGTGGGACAATGTTCAATGTGCTCATTCAGAAATTTGAAATAGCGTCCTGTAAAATTATGAGAAATAAAACTTCTATATAACGTTAGTTGTTGAATGAATAAAAAATACATATGTTAAACAACCCCACGAACCCAGCAAATTATTCCCCGGTGTATCTATGTATGTATGTACGGTCAAAATAGGACAAAGATGAATGGGAGGCGACGAAATTACTTAAAATTACCGTTAAATGGGCAGATAAATAACTGCGGCGTACGCCTGTAAGGCAATATCGTTCAAGTTTAGAGCCTGAAATTAATTCCACTTTCGAAAGAAACGGCGGTAATTATCGGAGATTCGACTTGTCTCCGCAGGTGTGGAAAACTCGGGAAAGACGCCGAAAGTAATTCGTGGAGAGAAATTATGAACACTTGATGCACACCACTCGATATTGATATTGGCCGGTTCGGAAAGGAACATTAAGAGGGAGAGAGATGGAGAGAGAGAGAGAGTGAGCTGCCGAGCGACCAGCTGCCTATCCAACTTGTCTTGGACCAGTCCAGTTTCATAACACAGTGGTTATACTTATTACAGACAAGGGGTTGCCTCTATATATATATATATATATATATATATATATATATATATATATATATATATATATATATATATATATATATATATATATATATATATATATATATGAATCAAATTATTTATACCGAAGGTAGCAGACACGGAGACAGAAAACGTATCTTGCTCACAGTGCGACCCCCCCCGCACCGCGAATTATAACCAAGCAAAGTCGTAATGATTACAATACGAATTTAGGTCAGAGAAGATTTAAGAGATTATACAGCACTCTGATGTTCGGAATGAGTCGAGTAGGATCATTAGCCCGTTAATCCTTCCGGCTATAGGCGTTCAACCCTTTAATCCCCGACCACCTAGGAATTGAGGCCGAAAGACATTACGATAGGGCCTAGAGTGGTCACCCGCCAGCTTGAAATAAAAATTAAGCAGAATAAAAGCCTTAAATAACCACACTTTAATATGGTTTGAGGGCCGATTTAGTACATTTGGTATTGAAACAATAAATTAAATGTTGGGCAAATAATGCCTGAATCATGCTTTTTTGTCTTGACGAATGGACGAAACAGAATTTCTAATTTTTTTTTCTCCCACAATGGTTCGTAAAAAACAAAAATCGTTCTACTTAGCACGTACTGAAAACGCCGGAGAGCTTAATTGAGGTTTCCATACACTGTGTGTCTATATAGGCTCTTATGCTGATTCAGTATTAAGTTCTTTTTAGTGCAGCACCCCCTTCAGCTGTGAAGCACTTAGGTCCTAATATTTAGTTAGGACGATATTCGTCCTAATCTAACTCAGTCGGGAATGGGACACAAACCTAGTAGAGTAGTACTACACTTAGCGCTATTTGCTTGCGTACAATACCGCTAGGATATACGCTACATCAATGTCAATTCTTTCGGTTTACATTTATCTCTTCGTAGTCCTTCATCGTCATATTCGGTAGCCCTCTTCACTCTAGATGTTGGTACCGGTATTGAGGTGAGTCTTGGGAAAAGAGAAGAGAGAGAGAGAGAGCGCGTGGAGAATCGACTCGGGAGAGAGCAGTCCGGCATTCAGGGTCACCGGTTAATAGAGGAGGAGGAGGAGGAGGAGGACTGGTTCGAAAACTGAAGGAACACCGAGGCGAAGAACAAGAAGAAGAAAGAGAAACGACCGGGTAGCACGTCCTATCACGTGGCGGCCCGTACTCTGCAATGGCGGCCATCGCCCCAACACTATCTCCCCTGCACTCTATTCAATAAAACACACTTGAAATAACTTGAAATCTCGTTGGACGATACCAGTTGAAAGCGAAAATTGGATCATTAGCAAGAAAACATGATTTTTACAGCTTTATCCACACCACAATACCCGAACGACTAACTTCACTTGACCAGGAAGATGAGTTTACCGTCGTAACATTTGTGTTAAATGAATTCAAATGGAGGTGATTTTGATAGATTTAATGACCGGTCTGATAACATATTAGTTCATTATCTTTTCAGTTAGGAATTTATGGAAGTTTTGCTCTCAATACTGCCTAACGACTGGTTGTTTAACATTAGATTCTGAAATAATTTGGTCTCCTTCATCGTGGGGTTACTCCCCGCCAATCTTCGTTAGGGAAACTTTTCCACCTTTCCGAGCAAAGCACATCTCTCCCGCCACATTCAGGCGTTTGCCGAGTTGTCTACTGACGAAGTGGGAAAACCTTAATCCACTTATCCTGACATAGTGGATCGATGGGGAATAAAACACTTCTACGACCTGTAACGTCTTTGTAAGTGCTTAACAAAAGTGGTGGAATAAATGTCGCAGTACGATTAGCGCAAAAAATAGGCCTGAAAATGCGTATCACCAAGAGATTTGGGCAAATAAACCCGGACTATTTGATGACCAGTTTTTGCTGAATGTTTGGATGGTTTACTTACCGAACACAAAACAAAAATAATCTGTAACTAGAAATTAACGAATTCGAATGAAAAGAGCATTCCCCCCAGGAATCTATACTAGTCCAACTTTGGAAGATTAACGCCTGGAATTATTAGGAGAAAACATGGTAGTGTATAACGAAGTAAGTTGCAGGACGAGATTGGAGAACAGCAGAGATGAATATCCGGGTAAATCATCGGGCCGAAAAGGCGCTAGGCCAATTGGATTGCAAACAAACATCATTCCTATGTTCTCTGCCGAAAAACTGGGGCACATAATTAACGAGTTTGCTCTCAGATCATATTTTCAAGCTCTTAATACACCCACTATACACCGAGTGTAGGTTACTAGCACATACAGCTTTTGCATCTTAACTTTAATACCGATTTTTCATAAGCTTCATATACTGTGCCCATCTTAGACTTACCATTACTGGATGGCGTCTTTATCGAGTGAAACTAATCAAACAAACCGCAATTGTACCTATAACTGGCATATAGTTGATTGTACAATAAATAAAGTTAAAGAAAATCTTAGACTTATTGCTTAAGTAACGCGCTTCATTAATTCGCGATTGATAACTGGCCTACAGACAAGCGATTGAGCGACTCATCGACTCCGTTATTTATTATACCTAAGTTTTAAACGTTTGCCTGCAATAACCGTTAATCAGGATTGTTTAAACTTTGATAATTATTTCTGTATATTCTGAGGACGATGGAAGAGTGCTATGGAGATAAATGTTTGGCAAAACAAAACTAAATCATGACAGGTGCAGTTAGTTAAGAGATGCCAGGTAGTCAGGGGCGTAGAGATTCGCAAACGCAGGGAATAATCTATTACTCTGCGCACCTGCGAACGCGTACCGGCTCACGAAAACGGGCCCATCAATAATTATGAAGTTACGAGTGACTAACTCGTTGTGTTAATAATTAAACCAAAAATATTGGGTTGACAAAAAGAGGAGAAAAAAGAATGTCGGTCCCGAATTCCAAAAATAATCGTAACGAGGACGAGCGATCAAGATGTACCGGATTGAATGAATTGGACTCCCTATTGGCTACTTAGTGACGTCCCGCGTTTGGAGATTTGGCTAGCGTCACTCGGGTTATTATTAGGTGAGAAGGCCCCATTAGCGCGCCCCCGCCGCCCCCTCGGTCGCACGGCTACTCACTCACCAACAAAACAATTACAGACGCCCGTTATCCAGAATTGGATGAATGGATATGGGACATTACCTAATTCTAAGAGGTGTAATTAACCAATTCCTTCAATCGCACCCTCCCCCACCCGAAATTACGAACAGAAGTAATACGTCGAAACTGGGCCGTAAGGTGAAGTGCGACTTACAGCACATTCCAATAACGTTAGCTTAAAATTTTTAATAGACTCAACAGTCAAAACTAGACCGTTACTATAGAATATCCAGAGACGAAATGACTGAGTGTTTAGTACGCCCGACCAGGCACATCAGGTTCCTGGCGATTAAACGCGGTGTCCTAGTTAACTCTAAGGATTAAAGGTTTATAAATAAAATATCGTACAGGATGGATGATTGCTGCGACCCGCAAAGAATAATTCAACACATTTAAATTTTAGCACTACTAGTATCGCTATAGAATATTTTTAACTATTCATATTGTTCAACACTGCGTTTTAGCCTCTTGAATAAACATGTATTATACAGCAGTTATATATCACTCATGCGATTCTGTTTCAACTCGCCTATTTAGTCTTAAACGATTTGGGCTGCTAACCGTCGTCGGTGGTATTAGTTAGTCATATAGAAGGATATTAATTTTTTCGGGTCAAAAAGGATGCAACCTATCTATGAATTTTTAGGATGCCAGAACTGAATGTGTACGTATTGTCTACGAAAAACGAAAGGTACAGTGACAAACCAATATATTTTACATACACTGGCACGCACGTCCCCACACACACATACATTTCGTCGTGGAGGTATGCGTGAAAGTTTTGCTCTCACATTGCCTGGCGTATTGTCCTTAAAAGTGAATGTCTCGACTAAATTATTTCATCGTGGGAAACTTTTCCTCTGTATTGAGAAAACACCCTAACCCTCTTCCGCCTCTTAACATTCCTTCAGTAATATTACTTCTGAAACACACTCAGATACTCCGAACCCTGGGACCCCCAAAGAAGTATCTCGAATTAATAATTGAATACATATGGAATGTTGATATTTGTTTTTCTGATGTACACATTTCAACCGTATGCAGAGGACACGTATTTCCTTTCCTGAGCTCTCTGGACCCCCCCCCCCCGTCTGGGACCTCCCGGCGGTCAGTACTCAAACTCCGATCACTCCCCATACTTTGACCTACTTTAGTTTCAGTAACTCGACAACGAAAAAATATACAAAAAATGTTAATCCACTCATATTATAACCCTATTTATATGTGCGCCTGCGAGGGTAAGCTGGATTATCAAAGATATGACTGTCGCCGCTCGCGTTCGGAAACGCGTCCGGTTTCGGAAAGAGAAAGTTAATCTGAATCATAAATACATAATAAAGATCTGACTGGACCTCATAAACAGTTTCAGAGAAACACAAGCTAATATGACTAGGGCTTCTCGGACTTCTACACCTCCATCCAGATATCTGTTGTAACAACAAACAGATCTGTAACCAACGACCGATGGCGTTGTGTCGAAACCGGTCTACCGAAGTACAAAAAAAGGCTAGCGGTGACAATCATATTTCTGATCAATTATAATCTTCCCCTCCCCTTCCACGGCCCCGATTAATTCCGAGATTTCTCTCGTTTCGATCGTGAGACAAGATCTGACAAGGAGACAGACACTGTAGTTCAGATCACATGACCTAAAAGTGTACTAAAGTGAAGTGGGAGGGGCGAATCGGGCCAGGGGACCAATCAAAAGCCCGGAGCCCTTTTACTACGACCCTAAACGCGTCCCTCTCTGCCTCGGTGTGCGTAAGTGAAAGTGTACTGGGGGAAGGAGGCTCGTACATAAAAAGAAAAATGTAATAAGCCGAAGGGATATAAAAAAGGTTTGATCCTCTCACTTGTACTTGTACTCCACTGTACTCTTCGTCCTTATCTCTCGAGATGGTACAGTATAAATATAATGTCAATAATATAACCTAATTTCGTAACTATGTTTATAAGGCAGTAGGCAACAGGTATTAGTAAATAAATAAAAAAAAGCTGCAGGAACAAATAATGTGGGAATTTTATGTATATCTTAAGTACTCTATGTACCCGATAACATAATAATATGTCTCATAATTTAGGTATTTTGGAAGGATCGGTGAGGGTTTGTATATACATAGCGATTACATAAAAAGGTCTGCGTTTTGGGATATACGTTTTGTAATGTTGTTAAATACTAGTTTGTAATGCTGTTATTAATAGTATGTGTTTCATAAATCCGAACGTATCCCTAATATACAATATGGCCGAAGTAGAGTATTATTTTTCGAATTAAATAGGGGGAAATACAGCACAGAAACTTTCATTGAAGCGATTCCTGGGCCGTGAAGTCTCTGTCCTGGAAGAGGCCAGAGATACGGTTTATTACAGCTTGTAAGTTAAGGCTGGCTCCTTTGTTACCATTATAAACAGGGCCTCTTGTGTCGTAACAAAACTCATCTATTTTTGAACCGTTTAAACGCGTCCGCCGTCATCGGCCGCGTAGCTTTCTCTAAAACTGGGCCCCGTCCAATGGATCGAATTTGGGACGTATCATTTTATCGGGGTAATTTTAAATTGTACGTATCGAAAAATCGACGGATATATCAACCGTCCTGACGATAGTCAAGTTGCGCGGAAAAATCATTTTACGCTTTAATTGTGCGCCATGAAGCTAAAAAACATAACTCAGCAAAATGTTGGGGTAACAACAGAATGTTGGCAAAACTCAGACACGTAATGGGGTGACGACCAATATGCCAGATTATCACACGAAACATTAATAAACATACGCAAATGATTGTGAAAAAGAGAGATTGAAAATAAATCTGAAAACCAGCACAGAACGACCAATTTTCGAATATTTGGCCAGTTTCGGGCCATTACCCACGTCGGATAACTGTTAAGCAATGGATAGGCGGTAGTTGTTCATCGGCAGGCCAAAAGAGTGGGTATTTCTCAGCGTGACTGACGGATCAACACTGATGGTGGTGGCAAGAGGCCAAAACGAGAGAAGCCCCGGGGGCAAGCTGTATTAACCAATAACGGGGAACACATAATATTATCATCAGTTGAAATTGCGACCGAAGGAAAAGTCTGTCCGCCACCAGAGGACGGAACCGGAATTTCCACCTACTCTCATTATACCAGTATTCAGAGCGGCGCCCAATCAATTCAACTGCTATTGCGGGAAAATTCGGGTCGGAGAATCGAACCTGCGCAGTTAAGCCTAAGTTTCCGAATTTCTCATCAACCAATCCCTGACCTCGGAATACATATTCTCGGGTGGCGGATCTTCCTTCAACTGTTATTTTTGTCTTAATTCATAAAGCGCAATAACACTTAAGGGTCGTTATCCGTTGTTTTCCCATTTATATTTCTTTAATTAGTTTAGTTTTATTTTTATTAAATTCGATGAATTTAATTAGCAGTGTTATTTTTCGGCCTCTTCACTAACTAAGTGAAGGATAGTTAGGGATGTGCTAGAATGTCAGTTAGCAATGTTCTATATTATATTTTATTTCTCTTAGTTTGTTAAAATTGTAGGTCAATAAATAAAAGGCCCTTTGTAAATGGGTGAAGCAGCACGAGGATTATATAGGTGGACAACGACAAGACGGAATTAGCGAGTCGCGTCGTCATAACCGCGGCTTCAATTGCAAAAGAATCGTCCTTTATTCCGGACCTTTCTCGGAGGGGCAAATATACGCCAAAAGACGGCAAAATCTAGGTTCTGTCGCAACATCTGTTCACCAGTCTCCGGTTTGATAATCGGCCAAAAAAACTATTCACGAGTGTCACCGTGAGACAGGAAACCTCCTCTTGGCCACACATGGCCGGTGACGGACCCAAGCCAGTTAAAATCGAACGCCCGAGCCATCACGTGTTCTTCGCCGACCCATTAAATGAGAGACCACGTACAGATTCGGCTTCACCACAACTCGACTAATTCCTCACCGGAGAAAGAAAATACAAAATAATTATTTCAACCGAAGCCCCCTGCATATTATTTAAAGATTTAGCAAAGCTACTAGTAAAGGTAAGTTTACAGCACAATATTGATCAGAGTTCTCAAGAGGTTGTGACAAATGTGTCACAGGGGATGAGATATTCTAATTCATTGTGAATAGTCGACATTTGTAATAGAAGGCAAATTCAATACGCCACAAGGATTCGAACTTCCGGAACCTACTCTCAGTATACATGGACATCTCACCACACGTTTCCCACATTTCAACCAATTAAAGGAGAGCTCTTAAACTCAAGTATACCCCTTAGAATTAAGTACATAATTTTCATTAATCGATAGGTATAAAACAAAATAGTAATTTTATGTCGTAAAAAAAGATTTAAATGTATTTTGAACGAGAGGATGACGGCGGATTGTGGAGGGGGGGCATCTTCGGGATGATGAGGAGAGGCCAGGGGCAGGGGCAGGAGTGGAAGTGACGCAACCGGGGAACAAGAGCGGGGCGAACCAGTGAGAGTGATTCGGCGGTTGCGCAAGGCGCTGGGGGCCGGCGAGGGGGGCGGTGGGGGCATGGGGCCCCCCCACGCGGCCCCACTCTAACTAGGTCTAGTGCACTCTGCCTCGCCGACCATGACACACTTACACTCCAAATAGCGCCCGGGCCCCCTCCCTCCACCCCCTCGCTCTTCTCACAGACCACTCTCCCTCTCTGTCGGTTTCTCTCCTCTTTTTCACTTTCGATATTACGACGCCGCAATACGCAATACGATTATCCCGATCTTCCGACCTTAGGCGGCCCAAGTCCGTACCGCCACTACCGAGCCACCGCGCACTACTCTTTTGATTAAGAGTTCGAACCGAATATGAGGCGGCACCAAATACCTTGATAATTATATAATTTTCTCGTCCGCCCCACAACTGTTTATATGCCGGTATTAACAGACAAGTAACCAACAGTGTACCACTGTCATCACAACATCCCTGAACTCTATGACCGCATTGTTGAAATCACACTCAAAATCGTACAAACTGTGGGGCAATTTAATTCCCGGAAAACATCCGTGGAAGAAATATGCATGTATACGTGCACCAGCGCACGTCACCTCAAACGGTACTCGGTTAACTGAATTATAATTACAAGGTTAGGTTACTACGTTGTAAAACACGTAGTCAGTTGATTGATTACAGCAGTCGAGAAATAGGGTTAAATTTGCTTGTCAACAAAAAAATTAACAAATCCCATAATAATCATTCTCCCCGGCAACCCGAAGTAATGGAGGTGTCCAAGAGTTCTTAATGCCTTTCACAGTTTCACCATCTTGTCTGAGATTAGGCTACATGAACTGCGCAGAATGGATTTCGCCTTTTCACTTGAATTGGGGGTAGGCCAGGTTAATTTGGTCAACCGGCCAGTAATTTGAAAATGTTGGGACTCAATTTTTTAAATTTTCATTCCACCGTAATATTATTTACTAATACTTAACAAATATTTTTCGCTATCGATATAGATCACTTCGTTGTGTTCTAGCCTACATAGATAATGCAGCATGAATAGTATTCAAAGACGTTTATGCAGAAACTAGATTACTACTCTAAACAAGGTAGCGTAACAATGTTCCGTAGACACAATCGACCATAAAGAATTTTTTTAGCTCATTCTCCTGCCTTTGTGGTGTGCGTAAAAGATTTGCTTTCAATACTGGTCCAACGTTATACACATAACGATAACCGTGGATGTTTGTAAGTAGTAAACTGTGTAGTTTGCTCTGGCGTAGCGGTTGCCAGTTCAAAAGCGGCGGTAGAAGCTGAATAAACAAGCAGTAATTCAGTCGAGAACTCGGAGACCAGTACCGGCATGTCCCCGCGGGTTTTGCAACGTTTTATCAGATGACCTAAGTCCGTTAAGTCCCTCAAGTCTCAAACGCAGAGACTAGAGCTTGCGTGTGAAAAAACAAAGCAGTGGTTTCGAGGATACCGGAGGAACAACAACATATACGGTAATTTAACACAAAATAATCGATGACCCCCATGTTTAAATAAGAATATAAGAATTAAATCCAGAATTACAAATCCTCCGAAAATAGCTCGGAAAATCGTTAGAAGACAAAATCTTTCGCATTCCAATTTTCATAAATAACTGGGGAATATTGTCCGCGACCGTGCCATACAAAAATAGAATGAATTCCACTCCATAATTACACATCGTCCTAATCCTTACTTCCGAAACCCTACTTCCGATACTTTCCATACAGAGGCCTAAAAAGGAAGTGACCACGCAATTTAAATACCTGGGTAGTTTGATAGGTATGGTAGAAAATAGTATTAACACCTTTTTTTGAACACAATTATTCCACATAATCTCGATTTCGGGAGATACGATTGGTCCACGTGAACATCAATACGGTTTATACTGTCGTGCTAATAAAAAAAAGTTAAAAAGATTGGGGAATATGATTTCTCTACTTGTCAAGTTTAGCTAGTGTTAGTATATAAGTCGAATTTATATCGAAATATGTTTTTATTTTTAGCTACGATTTTGGTTCGATAATGACTCGCAAAATTTGAACGGATCCGAATTCAGCTTCGGAACCTTGAAAACTAGAACGATTAGGGTTGGAAAAAATGGCTGGAAACAATTGTTAAGAAGGTAAAACCGGGCGGGAGTTGGCGGGGCCGGTAGGGGTGGTTATATTATTAGAGCGGCGGGGTGGAACGGGTCGATAATGACGCGGTTGTTGATAATAGGTGTTGGGGGCGGGGGCGGGGGGCGGCTTAACTGGGTCAGGTCAGTAGTGCCAATGACGGGCCGCCAGCCGGCCTTGTCCCCTTTGGGGCCCCAACATTTGGGTCAGGGGCCCCATACCCGCCCCCCCTAACACAGACACCAAACCTTACTCAACGATCGGCCCGCACCCCCCCCCCCCTACATCACATCACATCTGACTATTTTAAGAGAAGAGCGGGCGGGGGTAGCGGCCCGCAATCCCCGGTCGAAAACACCCTCAAAATAGCCAACGGTCAGTTACAAACAATAAACTCGTGTAAATACATTAAATAAAGGGTTACCAGTTTGGAGTTCTATCGATCTCATGTGTGAAAGTACTCTTAAGAACTGTCCAGGCGACAGGTCCTTTAACCTTTAATTCCGAACCGATATATTCCTCTTCCGCCGTACTTTTCCTCGTTACGTGGCGACGGTTTGGAATATCGCAGTTTCTGTCAGTACGACGGTGTGTGACTCAGTGCGGGATGCACGATCACTTGTGAAGTACGACAGGTGACAGTACAAGTGAAGTGACAGGGTGCCCCACAAGCATACCGCCTGCGACAATGACTCACCGCCACATACTGAAAGACGCGGCTTCTGAAGATGACAAATCGAGTAAACCAGGGTATATATAGAGGGGTCCAAAAAAATGTATCCACTGTTTAACAGTCCATAACTTGCAAACTAACTGACGGAGCTGTCTCATTTTTGTGAAAGTGCAGCTTAAAGTCTGTATAAACACATGAAAAAATAAGTCAACCTGATTTCAAAACGCGTAATAACCGATAAATTCAATATCACATATGCAAAATACCTCCGCGATGTGTGATTGCGAATCATTACTCTCAATTACAATATGTAATTGCTGCAAATTACAACAAATAATGGGGTCAGTCCCCCCACAACACCTAAGCCAGGTAGTAAAGCATCAAAGTCTAATTTCGTTGCAACTACATACAAAACCGTCGACAGTTAAGTGAAGCAGGCTGTGGTCATAAGACACTGCAAATAGAAGTGGTATGTCTAGCTTTTTCCCAATAGGAGTACCAGCCTGAATCCCGGCGAACCATACAGTCCCCAACCTTACCTAACAATTTGGCCCATACGAAACCCGACCGGAGGTCACTACGGTCCAATACGAGGAAGGGTTGACCCCCTTATCTGACGTAGCAGTATCTAAATTAAAATATAACAACAGCTATTGTACTAACATTTTAAAACTGCGGTTTTTGAAAAGATAATTACTTTACTTAATATGGTGCGCCATCAATATATGATCAAAAGTTACAATGCAAACTGTACACGGTCTCAAAAAAAATGAGAAAACAGGTCAAATCTCAAAACAAATATGAACAATAGGGGAGGATTGTTTCTTTAAATCGAACATTTTAGATACCAAACTCAATCTGAAACGTTAAAACAATTAAATTCCAGTTCAAAACAGAAAAAAAAGAGAAAGTATTCTTCCTCCAACGCGTACTACCGCCACAGCCCTAATCGACAGAAATTCTTCCGTTAGTCAATTAACGAATACCAAATTTATACGGCTGTCCTTTAATTGCTCGTCGTTAAATTAGCGCGAATCACAGACGCCAATTAAAATAGGCGAAAATATTTATGTTTTTTAATTATAAATGTAATTGCCACGGTTAAGTTACTTGGCCTTGTCCGACATAAAGAAGGGGAAGGGGGGAAGTGTCTGAAGAGGACCTTGTTCAACATAGTCCACTGCCTATTACAATGAAGTTATTGCGGTTCTTTTGCTGTAACTAACTTATTATACCCTATTAATAGCTACCAGCGGCTAATATATTCGCACATACAATATTTATGGGATTTTGAAGGAATTTAATATTTACTCGTCTCTTCAATCTAATACAATTATTTGCGAGGATAGGTTATCATTCAATTTCCAAGGGGGGCTTTATTTAAGTTGCAAATTTCTGTCTAACGAAGCCGACAAGTAAATAACGAACTGTTTATCTTAAATTGTTTTTGATTAAAACATACGTTGGGTAGGGCTTACATTCCCAGAGACGTCCAGGCAATATCTGATTCATTATATCTAATAGTAAATGTTATTAACTTTAACATGTTAGTAATTAATTAAAATTTAATATTTTGGTGGACCTCAAGACTCGCGTGAGTCCTTATCCCGGGTGTACTCACAAAATATACGGACACCCCCCAACTTGTACATATCAACGAAACTGATGAACTGATAAGTCCTCGGCTGAACCGGTTTCGCCGCTTAGACCTCATCAGTGACCCAAGCGGTCTCTATACGAGAATATCAATTAGGTTATCGCAACGAGAGTACTACACATTCCATTGGATTTATAATTAGGATACATAGTGAGTTAAATTTTACAGCTACGTGGGTCCCAAGTACAGAACGAGTAAGAAAATTTATACCAATTATTTTTATTGTTAAAAACTAAATAACAGGATAAGTTTCCCCACAGGCCGGTTCATTAAACACTTGAAACCGGTTGCGTTATCTACTTGTCCCGGGTATATATTTTGTTTGGGGGGGGGGCGATAAGAGGCAGGTGGCCAGCTGACTCGGTTCTTTTTTTCATTCGGCTATTAGTAGTATTTATGATGCAATCCAAACTTCACATTTTTTTAGGCTCAGAAAAAAAAATCTGGACTTCTTTCAGGCCGATTTAAATGAGGTTCAAATTAAGCGCAGCATCGAATCGAATATCTAATCGACGTCTCGTTTCCGGTTCTCCGCCAATCGAGTTTAGCACTCCCTAATATAAAGAAGAGCATACGTACTGAGGGTGTACTTGGTCGAACAAGGGATCGGCCTGAGAGCTTCGAACTTGAGACATATACAATATTATAGGTCAGGGATAGCTTAATACTCTTCCGTACGGCCAAGGGCACGTCCGAAGGGAGGAGGAAGAACGGGACGTAGTACGCGGCTGACGAGAGAGTCCCAGTCTCAGCAGTCGGCGTCCGGACGGTTTTCGCGCCATAGACGCAGCCATTTTGCAGCGCTCGGACAAAAGGAGAGTTTCCCAGCGATCCACTATCTCTATACTACTATATTTCAGAACAATTCACTAACGTCTCGAAACTGCTAATAGAAATGCATTGACGACAGCAAGTCGCCGAGATCGGGTTATGTTGAGAAAACAATGGAGAGGACGCCCTCAAAATAAATAAATACAATAATTTACCAATAATTAAGATAAATAAAACAAATAGTCACTAATAAAGGCAACGAGCGGGAATTACAAAATTTCGAAAAATACAAGTGCGTGTTGTACACGCGTGATCGTAACGTTCCGAACGCATTGGAGCACATCTGGTGCCAACAGGTGGTTTACCTTATGAGAACTGACTCTTGAAATTATGTCGGCCTAAGAGTCAATTAATGTTGGGCCGTTTACAACCTTCTTATGAAATTGAAAATTAATACGACAGCGCCTAAGATGGCGCTAATGGTGAACAATAAAAAGGAACTGGGCGGTGGGGGGGTGGGGCTAGTAAAGAAGCGGTGACAGATGTTCCAGCCGCGTACCTTTGGATCTGACCAAAAAGTTTAGTCCGGCGACAAATATGTACTCGTGCACTTTTAATCTCCCGCGAGAAGAGAATTTAGAATTTATTTGTGTCAGTTATAAAAATCACCCGTACCCTGCCAAGGAAACAAAACCGATTTTGAGAGAAACCTTGACGGAGATAATTTTATAAGAGACAATCTAAAGCGCGGTTTTATTTTTAAATCGCGAATATTAGTTTTGAAGGCAAATAAATAAAAAGTGAAATAAATACAGAAAACCCCGTTTCTTTTTCTGCGTTTTAATGAATTCAATTAAACGACGACGCTCTCAGGCTTGTAGCCATCTTACCTTGACCGATTTACACAGAATCCGTCGTATACGACTTTCGTATTAAAAACTGTCCGACGATTCCACATTTTAGATAGCTAAAAGACTGTTGAATAAATATTAAAGCTTCTTAATTCTATAATTATCGTGTTAAAATATGCACAGAGTGTATTCATACAGCATCCGGGTACATATTCAGTAGCAATCGCTTACTATTATGATTAAACCGTAATATAAAACAGTACGACAATTTCCTTTTTATAAATTCTCAATACTTTTGACGCACATAATTGGTAATTCAAATCAATAATGGGTGCAGTAACATTTCCAATTGGAAGAAAATTTAGATATGAAATCAAACAAAAATTCAAAATTTGAGTTTTGTTTTAACAATTATTCATAAACCGCCAACTGTTAACTATTTTTATCTAATCCTATCATAATTTTTAGATGTCTGTCCATTGTTCTCACTTGGAACTTGAGATGTAAGCCCCCCCCCCCCCAATTCCAATACAAATGGCGAGATACCCATTTATAGGAGAAGGTTAGGGGTCAGGGGCAATCGAACGAAGTGTTAAAAGGTCCGGCAGAGTTCGGACGTTAAGGGATACGGGTTCGAATCCCGGCGGCCGACTTGATTTCCGTTCAGCGGCAAGTATGAATACTCTCGAATTATCTTGGCTAAATAAAACAAGATGCCGCCCCTAGAAGACGAGGCGACTGGTCTAATCATACTGACAGCCTACATGCCGCATGTACACGCCGCTATAAATAAATATGAAATATTTATCCCGACTGTATAAAGTGTACGGACAATACAGTAAGATGGGAAATAGGAACCAGCTGGCGTCCAGTGTGTGCACCTGCCGGCCTTCTGCTCTTAACTACTCAGCCAGAGTTGTCTTCGTAGCCCGCTCAGTTTACAGTCCGCACCATATCTATTATAGCGTTTCGTAATTCCCCGAGCAGCATCGTTCGGCCCCGTGTAGCCTGTACCCGATGTCCGAACCAGCCCCGGTCGCCGGTACAAAAAATAAAATTCTAAATTAACATATAAAACGACTTCTGGGAAGGAGAAATGCGCGTACGTAATTATGACAGGGAAGAACAAATATGTGGACACCGCCCGCCCGGTCGCTCGACAATTAAAGTAGGCAGAAGAATTTATAACATTTCCTGCGGGCGTTCATCTGGACGACGACGTCTAGGTTGGACTAGAAACGTCCAAATGGTGTAGTTGTACAAATTGTTTCCGAATATTGAAAATGATATTCCATGCCTCGCAGACCCTTTATAACCCTTTGAAATTATTTAGATCAATTAAATTCTAACAAAAGAATACAGCCTATAAGGAATCATCGACGCTTATTCGTTCGGTACTTACGTCACTGTATACGGCTTAAAATGAAAAAGGCGGACGCATCAGAATACAATGAATTCCGGCTATTTGGGTTATCGGTCTATCAGAGCAATCGAATTTGGAAAAGAAAATGTCCCAAGCATTTGTTCGCTCAATTGAAACGATATCAGGACATGGGAAACGTCACCGCTGGGTCACCCTCCTCCCCACCACAAACTCAAACAGAAAACCATATATTCCTGTAAACTATACAATTATTACTGAGAATGATTTTAATTTTTTAGAATTACTATTTTTTAATTTTTAAACACACGGACATACATAAAACAATCTCATTCAAAATTATTCAGATAATATTGGAATCGGTTTTAAAACGTAGTGATTACGTCAACATATCTACTGAATACCGATTGCGCTATATTCGCACAATTTACAGCACGTTCGAGTTAAATGCGGCAGTATTTTACAGACGTTTATCTGCGACAATAGATTTACTTTCACTTGTATCAAAGCCTATCTCGATGCTATTTTTTTTTAAATAAAATTTACAATCGCTTCTAGCATCTAACATTCCATTAAACGGACTACAGCTGGCCAGACACTGACCCGATTCAATTAATTTCTGGTCAACATGACGTCATGGCCGACCGGCCATTTTTGTGCCAAGCAGATGCATAAAATGAACATGTTAATGAACATAGATCATAAAAATCTAGAAGATAAACTAGAAGAACGTCCAAAGAGAACATTCGTACATTACAACGCGCAATGTGTAGGGCCGCAAATATTTTTTTTGCCTAATATTTACAATGCTCAATCATATTTAAAATTAATTCTATCTATTTGCTCCTCTCTTGGGGCCATAAATTAAATTGGGACTTCCGCTGCCGTCCAGCCTATACAAGGATTGCCGAAGTCGGTGAAGTTTCCTCGTTGGCGCTTCGTCATCTTCCGCGTGCTTTATTCCGCGGAGGCAAATCCTTTGACGCAAGACCATCGGCCGGCTAACTGCTAAGCGGCTATAACCCTTTTATTAGAAGAATAAGAAGAGACATTTCCTCGAAATGCGTTGGCAATGAACAGGAAAAACCTGCGGCTTCCGAACACACCGTGATGTAAGTTTTCTCGGCAAGTAAAGCGGCGCTGTGGAGCCGCCGAGCTGTATTTCCCAGAGCACCTTGAGTAGAAGAGATACGTGTCTATGACCCGGATCGTGGGCCCCCCATCCGGTCCAATAATTGCGGAAGATTAATTATTGTTTTCAGGACGCAGATAAAAGTCCATTTAAAGGTTCAGAACAACAGAAAACTATCGTTGGCACGCATCTGCGGAATAGCGGAATGTTAATTCTAATGAAACAAAGATGTGTTTCTTATTAGTCAAAAATTAGTAGAAATCATGTTTAATTTATGCATTGTTTCATATTCGATCTATATAAGTGGATAGGAACTCGTCATACATATCGTAAAATAAAACTTTGCAATGTTAATTATTAATCATACGTTGTATGAGGGTATGCAGCCGAGTGCTTTTTTGAACGATGATTACCGACAAAATCTCCTACTTGTACACGTCGCACGTTCTCAAAAGTCCGGTATTGAGTAATGGGTCCAAAATGTGTTCACCCGTTGAAAATTCTACCCTCCAACACCACACTTTCACCATACGGTGAATACGCAGCCAGTGAACCAGATTTCACCTTAGGTCCCACAAACGGAAAAAAAATTCATTTCAAACAAGTGTGACGACCGGCCCTTCTCTCCCGTCATACCCTTCCTTTTAAAGCCTCCCTGTGGGCTCTTCGTTCCATCAACTTACACCGATTTGTACCAGCGAAGGCTCGCATTTATCACTCGGTAGGAAGCATTACTAACAGCTTCATCGGACCCTCAAAAGAGCCCGAAGTTTACTAGCGCCTATGTCAAAACAAAAATGTGTCTATTGTATAGATAGTTCATTTGGCTTTCTGATAGTTTCGGAAGTAAATTGGTCCCCAAATCTTGTGTTATTTTCACATTCACAGGCGTTAAATAAGCGTACGATATGAAAATCGTGATTGACATAATTCCTCCGGGAATTTATTTCCGTTCATAAATTATAAAAATGCAAGATGAAATTTAATTCGAACCGTAGTGAATAATTTATAACTTGATACAAGTTGTGAGAATTTTCCGGTTAACGGCATTTTCATGAAGGAAATTCGAGTACACCAAGGTTTGTTTACAATTAAATATAATAGAATATCTTATTATAAATATTTCTTGTTTTATACTGCTTTATACACGCAATTAAATGGTGGTTTTTATTATTTTTTGTTATTATTAGCAGTCCTTGTTGCCTTCTAAATACGTGCATTCTGATTCTCCCGTCTGTACAAAATTTACATCGGTGCACAAACCGGTTGTAACACGTTGTCAAAATACTGAACAGGCTTGGATTCAAAAAGCGACGATTGATTTTTGCCCCAACCGGGGCATGCAATCAAATAGAAAAATCATGGCGCAAATTAAAGCGTTCCGTGGACCGCAGAGGACCCGAATAGACTGATTGGAAAGGAACGCAAGGTCGCAGCGAAATTTTTTCGAAAACGAAATCGAACGGCTGAGACGCCGATATTGAGGTCGCCCTGTGGAGGATTCGATTAAGAGCCCAACCGAAGAAGGATACCCCACCGCCCGGCCCGTTCGGTTCATGAAGCCTTAAACGTATTTTCATCGCTCCACTTAAAAGAAAAGAACTGTACACCCTCTTAAACACGCGACAGTAATTATAAATCCTAGACGCTAAACCCGCACGACCCAGTATCCACAATTCGCTATAAGAAATGTATTTCTTAACTGCCTCTAGTTGAATCAATATTAATGAATCCATTAAAAACTACTAAAGTCCGCTAAATATTTCTGGACGCCAATAGCACGAAATTAATTTGTGGTCTTATCCATACATCGTCAGAAACATTCCATCAGTGTGACCATAATACCTCGCACTCTCAGAACATGAACGAAATCGATTGCTACCGAAAGTAGTTGATGAATGTTTAACACATTTTTTTCAACATACTTTCAATACGTCACAAAACAGAGTATCGTATATTGACTATAGTTTTTAACACAGCGATTAAACAAAATTAGTATTTCCTAGGTCTGGTAACAGTTTTTCGCTCGATTCAGGCAGCGTCCTTGTGGTTCAACAATGCAGCCTGGTTTCTGAGAAGCAGCGGTTTTTTGGATTCTTTGAACGACAAAAGCCGTCTGAGATCCAGGATGCGGAATCTGGCGTTGCCTGTTAAATTATTTCAGCCCCCCGTTTGTCTAGTCCGTTGATGTAATGAAGTCGTTAAATCTTAATTAAAAAAAAAAAAAAAAAAAAAGAAAGCAGCAAGCCGGGATGAATTCTTCAGACGGTAACATTCCTAGACCTTCAATTACATGCGTCTACGGTGAAACTTCTTTCCCGTTCCACGAAGCAAATTTTTCTAATGTTTCTCTTAAATTTTAGCTACACCAAAATATTTATATTTTTTGAGGGAGCTAGCGAGGGTCTGCGAGGGAGCCTGGGAGGCGGGATCATAATATCATTTCGGTTTTGGTAATCAATAGGTAATAGAAGAATTAAAAAATAAATAAATAAATAATACAGAATCATAAACAGGTACAAGTAATCGAGATAAAACATAAGTTCTTGCATGTAAGGATATAACTTACATAAAAAGCAAGCACGCAGTATCCCGTAGACACAGCCAGCCAACCCCCCGTAACTTTATCTGAAATCTCGAGCAGATTCGAGGACAGATTTCGTGGAACACAAAACCAAGAATGTGCTGTAACGATGCTGTGAGTAAGGACACAAACAAGAATACTATTCCTCCAAAAAGTATCCTATATCAATAGAAATATGAATATCCTGCGTCGCGGCGCATTCCTAACATTTCGCGATGTAAATGAGAAAACAAATTCTCTACCATTAATGAGAATTCTGAAAAGTGGTATGAGAACCCTTTTGTAAATATTAAGCTTAGAACTATTTCAATGGTTAATTAATACATTTTAATTAAGTTATGTAAAATATCAAATCTATCAAACAAGTACAAGTAAGCTTACACATTATCATGCATGTTCAAAAATATGATAATAAGAATAAATATATTTGTTACGTTACCTTAGGGTACTGGGGTATAAAGTAAAGCGTGGTACGCACCTGAAACAAAAAAAGGATATTAAATATAGCTTCCAATTTATGTAGTAATAAGGGGCTAATCTAGGGTTCGGAATATTATCATAGTCTCCCCTTAGTCAAAATCTTCTCAATGTCGTACGAACAAATATTTATAGGAACAAATTGATCGCGAGGCTGTCATGTTCTTGGTAAGACTGCCTTGGTACTCTCGTGCGGGGCGTTGTTGAGTGTCAACGTGAGCTTAGTGCGCCACAAGAGTGTCCGGGTAGGCCAAACCCCCCAGGCGCCAGTGGACCCACCGAAGGATATACTGGTTTTCCATTTTGGCGATATTAATTTTTTCTTTTTCAAAACGATACCAAAGCGCGGACAATGTATCGAAGCGATCGAACATCGGAATTGAAAATACAAAAATATTTAAGAGTTGTTAGCGAGAAGTGGCGGTGGTGGCGGTGGCGGCAGGAGCACCACCTTGACCCGGATACACTCGAGCAAACACCGCACGGCCTCTCTGTCACAACACTACACCTTACTCACTCACTACCTCCTTTATATTATTACACCTTCGCATTTTTAAAAAAACCGCACCAGTATAAAATATGCAATAGCTGGTAGCCGAACGGAGGTACCGGGCGGCCGGGGACGGCGGGACTGGCAGTATCGAAGCCCGGTGCTGCAACTCCTTTCGCTCATGTCGAAATTGGGGTACCCAAATTCGATAATTGTAATAAAAAACGACGTTATCGTGGAAAAGAGCGGATCGTACCTCCCTTATTTTGGTAAAAGAGAAGAAGGGAATTTTATTTGAAATTTACGAGAGACACAAAGAGACCGACAAAGAAAATATTTTCCTTTTACTTCACTACAGAACTTATACCCTATTAACGATTGTAATGAATATGTTCATATTTTTTGGAGTATTCTAGAGAATGTTTTAGGAGGAAGCGAGAGTTTGCATATCCTTCGTTAATAAACGCATTTCGAAAACTGAAATCTCCTCAACGGACGAACGCCATTCAACTGCGAACGGGAATTTCACAACTAAACTTTGCTAACTGTGCACAATGTGTGACTCACGTAGTTACTATTTCTCGAAGTAGAAACACATCCGCTTAATCCGGCTCAGGGCGATTATTAATCCGGGTAGAGAACAAATATTTGGTTACAATCTCAGATTATTATCTGCGTAGTCGAAGTAATATCTGTTTGAATTAAATACATTTTTATTGAGGGAAAAAATCACCTCCTTATAACTGCAGAGACAATAACTGAATTAAAAGTGACGGAGAAAAAAATGCTTTATTATAGAATATAAGACAGCTTTAACCAAATAATATAGAAATAAAATATATGTACCACAATATAACTATTCCTTTAGCACGTTGGCTACAGCTCAGCGAAATGAAATGTATAATGACGTAATTTTTCCATCGGCTGTATGTACGACGCTTACTTATAAAGGGACTGCGATGGCGAGACGCCGAAACTCTTCTATCGCTTTCCAGGCGACGGAAAATCTAAACCGGTAATGATATTCCAGAACACTCCAGAAACCCCTCTAACGCCTCTGAATATTTCTAAATGGCCGCCCCCAGCGTCTGCAGTCTTGCCTAGGCCCTCGCGTATGCAAATGCCGGTATCGATCATGTCTATGGCTTCTAGCCGATACCCTGGACAACTCGACCGCGGCTTTTAATAGAATACAGAATATATTTAATTTACACGTTGAGTGATCGCTAACTTACCTGCACTATTAGTAGGATCGGTTCAAAATTAATTACAGACAACGCGGATAGAGTGTTCCCCTCAGTAATCTCAAGCGGGGAAAGAATATAAACCAAAAACATTGACTGTTTACGACGACGTTTATATCTGCTGCGAAATGGAGTTTTACGGTGATGAACGTTTCGGCGGCCCTTTTGTTTCAACCCCTCCCGCCCATACCCCGGTTAGAGATTTACTGCCCCTTAAATTTCAGATATAAACGCACAGTTATGTAAGTAGAGGAAGAGGCACAAATATAAATTACAGTGCGGCAGTAACAATCCGAGCAGTTTAAGTTGGCGAGATCGTTAAATTGAAGTAGTTAAATTCGACCCTATTTCTCAGAAATAAATGACTAAATTATCAACTAGTCTACAGCCTTTACCGGGCACTAGTATCTCTACCGAGCAAACGAGATTTCAAATCATAACTAATGAAATAAATTTGAAACTCGGAATATTAATTCACAACCAACGTTAGTAGTAAATAAATGAAATTACCTTGTCCTAAAGTTACATTAACCGTTTCCATATTACAGCATACCAAAAAGAGGGTTGCGCGTCTCATACACAACCGCATAATCATGTTTATACAATGTTCAGGGGCTGGTCCTGTTATGAAGTTTTGGTGGAACGTCCTGAAAATCGCTGGTAACAGTAATAGGACCCTACTCATTTTTCATAATAATGTTTTGAAATGTTTTTAATAAAAGTATATCTCCGTGTTTATGCGCGTCTATATAATAGGGAGCTTGGCTAGGAAAGGGGGAAGACTAACCAAAATTCATGTGGAGTTACCAACGGTAAGAATGAATCCACGATGAAGAGGAAATATATTAGCTCAGACGTTAATTTGAAAGAACCAACCGCCAGACAGTATGAGAGCAAAACTTTCACTCGTGCCAACCAGACGAGTGAATGAATTAAATAAAAAAGCTTGACACCGTCCAAAAGTGTAGCACTTAAACAAAATTATAAGGACATCATGAAAATAAAACACAGTTTTATGTTTGATCCTAAACCCAGTTGGCAAAGTATAAATTGATGAAGCAAAATCACCGCCATGCTCAGTTCAGTTTCAGTTTATTCTACAATTGGCGAATTTGGATAACTGGGAGGGTCGGAGTAGTACCGCGCACTGTTTAAGTATTCGGCCGTAACCAAATATATCGCCCCTTTATCTGGGCCCAGTCGAAAAACACAGCAAAGCCGACACGCAAACCGCTTAGCATTGACCCAATAAAACGAGAGAGGGACCCGCGAATAAATCCGATTTATTTTACTCTGAAACTATGATTTATTGTGGCCACATATTCTGTATTTTGTCCTTTTTTTTAAATTTGAAAACAGCGGGAAAAAACCGGGAATATAATAAAATTCGTAATATTCCGCTGAGGAATATCAGCTTCGCGGGGCTCTCTCATGTTTCGCCCAGTGAAGAGGAATTAAAAATAGGCTGTCCCAGTAACTAAAAAAAAAATGTTTGCTTCCGACCCATCGACCTAAAACGCACTGCCCCGTATTAGTTAAAAGGGTATTTTTATTCCCTCCAACAATTCTTTTTCCGCAAACAATCCAGTATGGGATCATAGATTTATTTCAAAATTAGCACTAAGCATGTAACCAAACATGAATACAGTAACATATATAATAATATATTAGATTCAACTGAAAACGTGTTTAGACGGCAATTTCTGTCTGTTACTGACAAATCATCTCATTTGTTTTCTTAAAACGTACGAATCCTTACATCAGTTTCAAGCAGTAACACAATAAAAGTGGCATTAGAGAGAAGTGGAAACCGATCTAACCCCCGCATGAAATCAAAATTAAATACCTGAATCAATTTTGGAATACTACCAGCGCTTTGATTCAATTTCAGTTATAGCACACGTGTAAAGGATTTTCCTGCCTAAGCCTAAAAAATCATTCCGAGTACAAAGAAACCTTGGAAGTTCGTGGAGAATCAAATGCTTTATTAGATACCGGCTTAGTGTTTATACGGGTTTCCTTTAAGTTTTCGCCCGAGGAAAACTGCAGAAATTAACTATTGGTTACGATGCGCCTCTATTCACTGAAACACTTTAAGAGTAGTTTATCTCCCTTACATCGAGGGCTGGCGAATATTTTCATCCAATCGTAATATCGTTCCTCGAATAATAATTAAACAGCACTATGAATTATATAAAGAAAGCGTTTTCATTATTACAGTATTCTTTTATAAAGAAACACGGTTCATCCACTGAATTGCGTAAATGTCAACTTGCGGAAAGTCATGAAGTCGTGAAACATTCATAATTTTATAATCCTCGTTGAAAAAACTCTAAGCATCTTATCTTCACAAAAGCTTTATGCTCAAACAGCATACAAATCATAAAAGCAATAAACATAATTGCCAGTCATACGATACTGCGTAAGTACAGCCGATTATTTGAAACTAGTCCCGATTTGCCAAGTACATATGTAGATAAAATTACATTTCAAATTTGCAGCAGTGTTATTAAAATATTTAATCCGGATTGATATAACTTATGTACTGAAAACGATGTCGAGATTTTCCGAAAATTGTGGAAATAAGTGTAGGACAAAAATAGAACTGTTAGTTCACGATATTTATGGAGTTGTCAGCGACAGGTTCGTACCAGTGAACCAAAAACCTACCCCCTGTTGACAGCCCAAGCAGCCGACTATGTACCTGACTACCTGAGTTAGGTCTAAATATAGTGACCAGAAGTGACCGAAGTGAAAGTTGTAAATCTTGTACTTTCATCTATCTTATTATGCGATGGTAAACACGAAACAACTTCAGATTACTCTGACATTAAGATATGCCAGTGTTGGCTATTCGTCGGTAGCATTTCGTTAGCAATATATTGAGGTGCGTAAGCACGTTGGTTACTGATGAAGCATTCTATTAGCACAGTCATCAAATTGTTTTGAATCAAGATATGTGGGGGTGCATGGGACCAGCCAAAACCGATCTATGTCCATACCAAACATCTTTCATTGAGAATTGCGCGTAATAAATATCGCTTAAAATAACACATTTTCCTAATACCTACACTGGTATAAGAAGGATATTTTCTTCAGATCCCTTGAGGATACTACTAGCTTTACACGCAATTTTGTAAACTACCACTACGCGAAGTTAATTTTTGTAGTTAGTTTAGTAATAAAGTTCTAATTACAAAAACTCCAGTAAAAAAAATAATATGATCGTTATAGTAATATAAAATGAAGAAATGAATGAAATGTGAATGTCAATCATACCTCTTCGGGGGATCACTAGTGGTTACTGCGCGTGCTAGGCATGCTTTAATATTTCCAGGATAATAACCCCGTCATAAAAACCGCGAAAATATAATTTGGTTTTAATATCGTTTAAATTGTCCACGTAATATTTACTGTTAGTCGTAACGGTCTGTGGTCTGTCTGTTCCGCTTTACGAAGTACGGAGGGGGGGGGCTGGCTCCTTTGGGCTTTTGTTTCCACAGCGTACATATTACTATAATGTACTACTCGTTTAAAAGGCTGGAGATGAAAAATATTCCTCTTAGACCACTTTAAAAAAACCCCTCAGACTACTCTGAGCTGACGGGTCTCCGCATTAGAATAAAACTACTACTACACAAAAGGAATTAAACAGGCGCCAGTAAGGAGACCAAAACGTTCATACTTGCCACCCAGTAGAGAGAATTAGGTAAAAAAAATGGACAAATATTATCTTATTCTATCAGTTATTTACCGGCGAAGAACAATATTTAATGTCAATACAGATTCCGAAAACGTTGCCAATGTTTGAATAAAACCTGCGAAAACCTTTGTGTGTACACAGATACACAGCTAGACAGTCTGTCTGGCAGTATATATAGTTCATTTTGCCAGAAACAGAATTGTAAGATTAATCATCCATCGAAATAGAGAAAATTTGGCTCTTGCCGGTATGATTTTGAAGAGAAAAATACGGGTTATCTGTGTGCTCACGCAAACAATGTACAAAACGACCGATGAAATTAACATACATTCCTCCTTAAAAGTAGATCATTTGAAAGTTACTGAAATATATAATATTTGATACAGATATAGAAAATACAAAAAACAAAAAAGTTGAAGTAAAATTTAAATTCCTCCTAGACCCCAAATTTTATGCTACCCCCCCCCAGATATTTTCAAAACATTATCAGAAGTTTGATATCCGCCATTCGCACTTGTGCAGTAATCCTGTATTGGCCTAGTTTTAATAATGAGGAGAAAAACAAGCCGGCCATAAATAACTGAGGATTATCCATGAGGAAATAATTCCACCGGGCGCTCTCGTAATCTTCATAACGATGATCCTCCGTATTCTATCGATTTACTCGATATTATAGGGACGAATTTCGTTATTAGAAGGCGGGGGAAGAAATGAGGGGTGCGAGGAATTGGTTTCGGTAGCTATTAGTCAGACTCTCTAGGAGGAGGGTAGAATGTATCTGTTCCCACTCCCGTGGGCCGGCTCCCACTCCCTCCCTCCCATTGCCCCTGACCCAGTTAATACCGATCCAATGGGCCGCGCCTACGCACTAAGCTCATTATTATTTCCATCGTTACAAGAAATCGAACGATTCTCGTGAAAAAAGGTAAAAGCCCAGGATTAGCAGTGAATCTGCAATAAACAATCCACCTTCTTAGTAGAGAGCGTCCAATAAGAAAAATACAGTTTCAGTTTCATTAAAAATAAACACCTACATATAAACTCCAATATTCTCCTAAATAATTTAATCCTAAGTTTATTATTAGAGATAGATATTCCTCAAGGAATGAAACGTCGACCATACTGGGTCTGGGGTTGCTTTATCTAAACTACGTTTAGGGGCTGGCCCAGGGCTTGAGACATTTTAATGAAATTTAAATTATCTTTTTTGTAAAGAAACGTACTGACAATACTATAAGGGTTCGGAATAAAGTCATTCATGTATCTTCTCTTTCTTCCTACTCTCGATCGGTCAAGGAGGAATTGATGAGTGAACTGTAACTGGGCCCAGCGTTGCTTGGATAGAGCGAACCAGCGTTTAGGGGATGAGCCCGGACTTTGAAAATATCAAATTTAAATGATGTTTTTTTTCTTTTCAATACTATAAAGTTTCGGGAACATCATCATTCATGTATATGTATATCTACACTAGAGCGGTCCTGCGCCTCATAAGCTGAACGAATTAACCTCCCCCACCCCACACATCGAGTTTTATGAGCTAATTTCATGCTCGCCCTAAACATAGGCTTAATCTACCTCTCGAGCTAACAGCCTGAACACTCGGGGTGTAAGAAATTTGTACGCCAGCTGTTCCACTGGTCCAAAACCCATCCCTCCCTAGAAAGTCTCATAAAAAATAAATTACAGCTTCCACAGACACAGGAAGAAACAATACTCTGGGGGCCCGAGTCCCGTTACTTCTGAACTATTTTATACCGTTAAACTGCCACAGAGAATACCATAAATTACAACATAAATAATGATATTTTAAAAAGGTAAAAATTATAATACAGAAAATGAAATCCACATAAATATGAAGCAGGCATAGTATTAACCATTGTAAAAGGTACCAACTGGTATATGTTGAGGATTGTAGTGTGTACTAATTCAAACGCTGCACAACATTTTTTTTCTGGCCCGTACCATTAGGCACTAAAAATAACTGACCCTAGATTTAAAAATAACCGAAATGTATTTAGTTTTGTGTTCAGTATTTTGTTTTTCACCAATACGCACCAAACTTCTATAAACACGGCGTTACCATCATTAGACGCACTTGGTCCGCAAATAATCCGCTGAATAATATCGCCATTTTTCCTCTGTTTGCTTACGTTTCCCAATCCAAAAATATATTTCGACTCGCCCAAATTCCAGTCCACTTTCAATTGCAACAGTTTGTTACACCGAATATATTTAAAATAATTCCACAAAAATTTAAATTCGACAATGTACATCTATAGACGAAATAAGCCAGTGTTCTATTATGTTCCAAATCATAGCTAACCCTCCAACTAAGTACTTTATACATAAAATTGTTGTTATTGTCGAGGATAGTTAAATCACCATTATGGCCATCGATTTTGTGTCTACAAACTTTACCGATCTACCTCCCCAGCCACACGCAAATCACATTAAACCAATATTTGTTATTTAATGTTCCAAATAATATTAAAACCGTTTTCGAAAGTCTCGAGTTATTAATTTTGATTGATAAAGTCCGCCACTATTGACACCCCTCAGAGAGCTACAGAATGCTTTTATTAGGGAAAGCAGGGAAAATGCGCCCGCGTCGACGATTGGCTGGGAAAAACGCTAAGTGTAGTTCCAGGAAAATTCATCTTCGAAATTGAAGGAAATTTCGCTACCAAATTAAGCCGACGAATTAAGACATCCTCCGGTGTAGACGTTAATCCCTCACCGAAGAATAAATACCCAGTTAATAATACGCTCTCTTTCCTCTGTAATGCCCATAACGAATTTCTGGACAAGCGAATTATGAAGGACGGATACCTAAAGTAATTCTATCGTAATAATTGGGTACGTAAAAATAATATAATTCCGCGCGTCTACTTTTTTAAAACGCGTCCATCACACACGAGATGGCCTATTTATATAGTCGTCCATTTCCCACAGTTCAATATTGGCTTTTCCGAGAGGCAATAAAAGGCGGTTAAAAATGGTGGGCCCCCATCTGTCACAAATCCTAACCCAATCTCGAGTGAGACGGGGTGCCCCCACCCCAGCGGGTGTTATTGGGGTAGGGCCATATCGAGTAGTCATCGGACCAACACCCGACCGCATAATACTCGACAATAGTGTGTCAATGTCAGTCAGACACACACACACACGCACGCACCTAGAGGGGCGCACACGTGGTCGGACGAACACGTCTATAACTGGGTCAGTGGGCCACAGCCGCCAGTACAGTATCGCCCTATCGCTCCCTCACCCTCTCTCTCTCTCTCTCCGACTCATACTTTTATCTCTCCGACTCTCTTTGTCATCAACAACAACAGCGCGTCATCTCCTCCTCCTCCTCAAGCCGACGCACGCACGCATCCTATTCTTATATAACCGGCGGGCGATGGCGAGCGCCGTACTGCGCTTGTGCTCCTCCGTATGACCCAGTTATCGGGTAGTGGGACGAGGACCCCCCTCACCCCCTCTCACTCTCTCTCACAAGAAGCCTTGCTCTTCACCCAGTTAGTTACACCACAATCCCCCCTACACCTCGACATTATGTTACAACCCCCCTCTCTACAACCAATAACAGTTACCGTGTTACTTTTTATTACACAGAAAACCACTTTCTCCGCCTCCCTCCTCACTATTTTTCTCCGCTATCGATCTGACGTTACATCACGTCGCGTAACACCCTTGCCTTATTTGACATTTATATGTCATCATACGCTGTCGATATAGCTTTATTGAAATCGAGTCTACGAGCCCACCACCCCCCCACAACCAATGTTATACCTACACGTGTCAAGACGAATACGATCGTTTCACAAGACTAGAAACTCACACAGTTCTTGTGTGAGACCCGACCCACAGGCATACGGACACTTGTTGGAATTCGAAAATTCTGTACAACGATTAAAAATATAATTTCGAAGTCGGCACCTGAAGAAGGCGATGAAAAGATTTGTTTCTGAGACATACAGGAGACCTATTAGATTAAAAATAACATGAAATGCAAACTAACTATTAACTAGAAATACATTCATTAACCTGCGCAATAATACATGCCCTAATTACAACAACAGGAAAAAAGGAAATGCCCAAGGTTTATCTAGGCTAACAATTCCAGAAGTGGGGAAGGACAGATCCGGTTAGAACGACGAGAAGTATGTAAATGAAGTGCCCCCTCAGCCAAGGCTCTGGGCTCCAATCGATTAGGATAACGTTAACACGTGCAGATACTCGAAGTCCATACAACAATCAAAATGGACGGAGAGCGGTCGAGGCCCCGTCCTACACATCTGTCATTTATCGACACTATTTTGAATTAGTGCATCCAATAGTTTCTTTTTCCCCATTATCTAACTGTGTCAGCAGTGAAATACACGCGGACATTCGTCAAAACGCTCGAAAACGATGTCAAACACACGGTCAAGGGGTGCCGCCTTATCGGTGGAAGGTGCGAGATTAAGTATACTAGAAATATTATGAAATTTAAATTATAACGGACAGGAATGCATAAATTTCGCGGTGAATAGATACAGGAGAAAAACTGTGTCGGATGAGTTCAAAAAATATCGATAATATTTAGAACAGACAACGATATTTTGTCTCCACTCCCTAATTTTGTGCTTAAACACGTTTAAGCAGTCCCCTTTATATTACAGCAATGGAATGCTACAGACGATGACGTGAACCATTACCGGTGTAGGTTAGGACAGTATGTTTTGTATTCGTTCTATTCGGTTTGGCTTTCGCGCTGTGGCACCCCTTCAAGCCCAACGTCTTCTCAGTGTCACATGACCGCGCATTTGCAACACAAATTCCTGTTGGCGCTGCCAACTTATGGGCGAGACCCTTTTAGAGGGCTGTAGCCCTGGGGACTGTTAACGGCTTAGTAATACTGAGCTTTTTGTTCAGTGTCATAAACAGGTTAGTAATTGTCCGGTACTTAGGGTGCACTTAGTTTAACCGCGGGGTCGCTGGGTTAATATACCAGTGCACCTCTGGTGTCCCTAGGTAAGTAAAGATTTTAATCTCAAGAGTCGTGTAATTGAAAATGGAGGTAAAATCTCCTTTGCAGGAGGACCCTTAAAATTTTATTTGTAAACACATTTTTACAACCAGTAACTTTAAAAATTTTAAAAATTGAGAACTCAAAATCCGAGAAAAGAATAGAATCAACAGAAACAAACGGGAGTGTCCTAAAATATAGATCCAAATGCATATTGCAAGACACAATGTTAAATAAGTGAATAATATTTAAATATTGATGTATGTTCAACACGAATAGGAGCTGAATTTAATAGAGCGTTTCCTTCGGTAAGAGACGAGTGGACCGAACAAAGCCAGGCCCGCCGTACGACGAATCTAGAGCGGTGACCCAATTATTTAAAATGGGTCAGAGGCTCGTTATCTCTTATCTTATCGCGCTGGCTCCCTCGTGAATCCGGCATCTTATCTGAACCGCGATTCGAAATAATCGTAATCACAATAATAATAATAATAATAAAAGCGGCCGTTTCGATTTTGTGGATAGGCGGCAGGTAACCGAGGCGGGATTGAGAATCTGAGATACGGAAAGCTTCTGAGGATATTTTTTTTCAAATTTATTATGTCGAGAGGGACAAAGATGGACGAGAATTTGTGTTGCACAATACCATCATTAATCGTCTATACAATTAACATTGTTGTATGACATCGTTATACATTATTAAAAAAAATTTACGCACATAATTGACCGTAATCGCATGTACCTCAATTGCTTTTAACTGACCCGAATTAATAAACTTAATACGTGTCTTGGTATTTGTTGGAATATCATGACACGATGGAAAAGAACGATAAGATTAATAGAAGATCGGAGGAACGATATACACAGTTACACTTCGGTAACTAATACTATACGGGTCACAAAAGTCACATACTACATAGCAGCCATAAGATCCGATAGAGATAAGTCAACAAATTATAAATTCAACAATTTATCTCCGCGAGTGATGATAAACTAAATGGAGAGTCAAATCTGTGTGAAATCGACAGCACGTTCCATTCGAGACGAAGGGAACACTTTTCAATCTCATGCAATTTTAAATTGAAATCGAGTTCATTTAGTGCGGAATAAACTTCAATACAACAAAGGGCAAACGGTCTTACTCAGTTTGCTAAACAAAATGAAATAATGAATTCTCTTATCTGCGTTTCATTTTCATTCCACCACACATCTCCCGCTCCTATATATATAGAATCAAGGCTATAGTAGACAGAACTAAGTATTTACGCAGTGTACATAATTTAAAAAAAAATTTGGAAAGCTGTAAGGAAAAGCAATAAGGAGAAAAACAAATTTTCCTCCTACCCAACGCTGAATTCAACGAACGGGATCTGCTATAAAAATTATCACTGTACCGATAACGTTACTGCACGAGGCGGACCGTTTCGTACAATGAAATCACATTCAACAATGCCGAGATACATTGTTTTCTACAGCTCGAATCGCAGTGATAACATAAATAGTACAATACAACGGCGATAACTGAATGGAGACTAATGGATAACTAATGAAGACAGCAACGGGTGTGTTTTGCACGTGCTAAAATAAAATCAACAGGACTAAATTCGCGTTCTATAAAAATATTCTAAAATATATTTGAATTTACACTTTTACTTCCTCGAATTCTTTACAAATGCATTAAGGAATAGGGTAGGACTTTCGGAATGGTCGGTGGACCCCTTCTATGATTTCTAATGTGAACCTGCAACGCTGAAACCACGCCATCCTTACTCAGCGAATTCTCAGTCAACCAGTGGCGCCCATTTTATTTTTAAACACGTACTCAGTCGTTGTTTTCGAGAGGATTAAAGCAACAATAATACACGTACTACAAAGTGTAAGGGTTTTTTTCCCAGCGTTCCGCTATCTCAGGAGAAGTGGATTAGGTTTTCCGTCCGCGAAGTGAACATAGATGATATTCCAAAACGAGTGTTAAATTACCACATTAAATATGAGTTATTTATATTTAAAATTTAAGGATCAACTTCCATTCATTTCTCGATTGGAAAAAAAACATGCTCCAGCCATTAATTCTTCACTCGACAATAAATCGACATTCGGCGCTGTCTACAAATCAGTGCATATCAAGCGAAAACGAAAGAAAGGAAAAGGAAAAGTGAACGTTAATAATGAGGTAATTACAGAGGGAGCTATTGCCAGAGGTGGAGGAGGGTTCACTGTCCAAGGACACAAGAAATAACCCAGCTGCCAAAAAAGCGTGTAATTGGCTCCGTTTTACAAATAACTCCCGCTGTACGCTCAATTACGTCGGAGGTTTCGCATGTATATCTCCCCTATCGAAAGCCTGGCCGATCCCGGAAAACAAAAAAATGGAAATGTCCAAAAAAAGAAGAACATTGATTTGAAAATGAGTATCAAAATTGAGTATCAACGCCCAATATGTTTCCTGATTTTGATGCCGTTTAAATAAACTATTTTTTTTAATTTAAAGGAAACGGATTCCTGAGTATAGAATAATTGTAGGTACACCTATACTTATTACTTATTGATAGTCAAATAGAATTGTATTTTTTTATATATTAAAAACCTGTAATTATGCAGGGATGTAGGCAAAATGGTTTTCTTGTTTTGACGTTACATTACAGTGACACTTTATTGGTTTTAAATAAAACCATCATAAAATCTGAAATAATATACAAAAATGGTTCGAAAAATATTTCAATTCCAAGAAAAAAGGTTGAATTTAATTTTCACAGCTCTTACTTAGTTAAATGGCTAGAGAGGTAGGTTTCGTACCATTCAGATCGCTGGTGATAAATATAGTTATCCTAAGTTAGGATTGGTTACACCTAAGTTTGGATAGATATTAATGCCATATTATGAACTAGATCGTAAAACCCTAAACCATAAAAATAATAATTAATATACAAATATTTGGAACTGCTGTTAAAATTTCAAGCATTAAATAACGCAGGATTTCAACTGTACAGTCAAATATTTGTAAAAAAGAAACTGCATTTTTGCAAAAAATGTATCTCTCAAATAATTTTCAACAGTCGACACAACAGAGTTCCTAAAGTCGGCGAAGGACACGTCGCCTTTCATACGAAAAATCGACTCCCCTCCACCCCTCCCCAACGAGAACGCCAAACGTAACGCGGGGAAATTTTCATAGGGATTTTCCTATAAATAGTCCGGGCGCAAAAAGATCAAGGTTGATCGCATGAAAAACGTGGGCAGCACAAAACAACATCACCCTGTTTACGCTCTTATATTCGGAACAGTGCGGACGGGAGGGAATCGAGATCGCAGAAAAAATTATCCCCCAAAAGGAAATTTACAATTTGGCAGAGAGGAATAGCAGCGGGGGGGGGGAAGGAACGGGGGCGGAAGAAGGGATATACGACCCACCGAATGTTTACCGTTCGGGATATTAGTCACAGGCAGTAAACCCATTGTGCCTCCTTCCCCCTATGTTTCGGAACAGTGTACCCCACAGAATGCAGGTAAAGGTCGACGTCGTATATATATCAAACCGGCCCACAATGAGACCGGACGGGAGTCAAAACGCTCATTCCCGAGGAAAGTGACAAACGTGAAAGTGACTTTCCCCGGTTTTGTTCCGCCCAAATGATTCCCCGGGGCCTTCCACACGACGACGCCGTGCCCCTTATATGAAAGTGATGAAGGTGTAAAATTCTAAGAAAAACTATGTAAGAAAATTAATTATTTATTCAATATGTCCAAATCATTCACCTACCTATTGACGATTAAGCGGCGGAGATTGGCGTATAGCTAAAACCGATATAGCAAAAGATCAAAAGAAATTCTTATAGAACCGTGATAAATGATTTCCTTCTTTTATTTTTATTGGGTCAACCGAGTCAATTGTTATACAAAATATAAATTCAAAACCCCAAAACAAGAGTAAATGCAATAGCGAGAAGCCTAAACTGATCTAGCATAAAGACAGAACATCGCAAGGGTTGTAACATTAAAATACTTATGAATGAACGAAAGAAATAATATAATAAAAATAAGTGAGGGATGTGTCACAACAAGGTTGACCGTTTTTTTCATCTACTGAAACCGACAGATATTTATTTTATTGTAAATTAATAACTTATATTAGAAAAACAGTTCTGGTTAATTATTACGAGCACTATAAACAAATATTGTAATAAAACACTCATCTGTTTTTATTTCACAATGTTTTTTGTCTACGTCAATTCAAAGAAGCTATTCGTCATTAACGTACAGACGCAACAGTTTAATTACTATAAAACATTTCTGAAACGACGGACTGAATGTATACATTAAAATAATGTTGCCAAAACAAAGTCATATTTCGTTACTGTCCGAAAGAAGATTCCTGGACTTGAAGTCACTAAAATAGATTTATTTGAACGTAGGTAAAGATTACGAAACGTATTGGAAATTCGGACAATCGAATACTGCTAAAACCAACATCAACATAATGCCGATTATTATGAATAAGAAAGGAGCGGTTGGGCCCGAACCCAGATACATAAATTTAAAGCTTCAAATATGAATACAGGCCAAAAGTAAACAATGAAAGGGAAATCCGGGTCGACAATTCGATGATATTCACTCGATTTGACGATTCATGCGGCGAAAGGAAAACGGATTAATTGAACTGATATTCTAACGTAAAAATAAGAATGGGCACAGGGATTTCTATAGCAGAAACAGGGACTGGCTGAAATATTACAAATTGGAATTACGAAGAGCAACATTTTCGGTAAAGTTAATCTGATTGACACACTGAGATAGTTGGTCACTTCAAATGAGCGATTATTTTATCGGACACATATTTCGGGAAGAAGGTAATTATAAATAGCTTCGTGTCAGTTTTAATCGTGATAAAGTTCAACAACAGAATAAAATGAGTCGTTTTATCTCCATAATTGTATCGTGTTCCTCGATCACTCTAAACTAAGGAAATAGCACAAATATTAAGGACAATTTATTAATAAAATGTTTTCAGTATTAAGTAACATTCTCCTAAAGTTGTTGGATTTAGGAAAATCACTCTCCCAAATCATGATATTAAAATAAAGTTTTATTAAACTAATTACCCGATATTTCATGGTCATGACCCAAATTCGGTTTTTTGTGCCGCTCAATTTCATGGTGTGAGAAAAATTTAGAAAAATAAATTGTTACATCTCAATAATGTTGAAAAATATAAGACTGCCGTGATTATAACTTTCGCTTGTTTGAGTCACGAAACTATTTATTTACAGTGTTAGAACGAGTTTTGCTTCAATTGCAAATTTGAACCGACCACGAGAATTCCAGAGTACCCATTAGAATTTAGTTCGGCAGTTGGTTCCTTAACAAATGATTCACGTTGAAATTGCAGATATAACGCGGCCAATACGATTGGGGAGATGCCAATAGATAATGAGAGGAAAAGTTATAGGAAAGGTATTTGTATGTAATTGACTGAAAGCTACCGGAAAACCGAAACCGGTCTTACACAAGACCAAATCAGATGGCAAGTGTGATGGACCTAACAGGTATCATAGATATGACTATACATCAACACTAGCGCTATAACTAGTGTACTGATAGTACAGGCAGGATGTAACAAATCAAGCTGACCGTAATATTCTGTTCTCGGCCACCTTATATTAATAAATATACCGTACCAACGTTGTTCGAAAGAAAGAAATAATTGACTCGGGTGCGGAGATATTTCCTCACGCCTCGGCGCGTACCTGTATACGTTATCCCAAAGCGTATTTCTATAGTGCGTGTACATATATTTTTTTTTACGTCCCCGCTCAGATAATGTACAACGTTGACCGCAGGGTTTCCAGACGGCGTTGCGTCAATAATTCCTAAGCCATAAAAGTATTCGGTGGTCAAAAAAAAATGAAATGTTTGAGAAATTCTCGTAACGAACAATAGAGGGGAGAGAGGCAATCGGAGGTATATACCGGTTTACGAAATTACAGAGCCTTAAACAATAAAAAAAATATTTCCACCCGTGTGATATCCTGTCTCCATTGTCAAGGGAATTAAAAAGAAAAAAATTAACTACGCATGAGCAGATTTTAAGACCAGATTTTGGGTCAAATTGTTTGATTCAATCGATTTAATGGAGTGTGTTTTATGTGATCTGTGACTACCAGGTTTTCACTTGTAGGCTACAAACCAACATAATTAAGCGTCACAAGTATTCTTATAAAGTCATTAAAAGAACTATAGCGCGATATTTTTTATACGGTCCAAACTACTCCACAGATTTGTTTCACAAAAATAGTAAATCAACTAGACATAGCGAATTGGTAGTAGGTCGAGCTAAACCCCCAATTAGGACAATACGTACTTCTACGTACTTTAAAGCCCGATCGTGTCACGATATTTTGCCTCGAAATACGGGATCGAACCGAGAAAACAGTAAGGCCGCTGTGAAACCGCTTTTGCTCTACACTCATTTCAGCGTAATAACGTACGTCGGGGGTGAAATATTATCGAACACAATTGCACAAAAGTAGAGAGGGAATTCCAAGCGAACGGGAAAATTTTCTGTTTTGTACTGCTAACCTGGGCCTAACCCGTGTCTCAAAATACTTATATGTCACAGGAAAATTTTCTCTACATACATGCTATTGCGTAGTTTTGAGACTGCAATAAGCGAGTACGCGATGGACATAAATAAACATTTTTCCTAAAACGGGCGTTAATTATATTTAACTAAAAGAACAAACAGTACTCTTCAATGCACCGAACATTGTCTACGAGAGGTGTTAACCGCGCGTTAATTTTTGCACACGACATACGGACCGGAATTTTTTTCCGTTAAATCCAAATTCCATAACGTCGGGGTCCGCAAACCGAGGGCGTACCGGGTACTTATCTACCTGCGCCCTAGCGGGAACTTTAAATAGCTAATTCCCTAATTCTTAAAGGGGAGACTGCGACGGCGGTCACTGAAATTATTTACTTTTCCGTTTCGGTCACCTCATGTGATCGACCCAAAGTATCCTAAAACCGGGAGTAATTATCGAGTGTTAAAAGGTTTTTCGAGTTTCTGCAGCACGAGCGATGGACCTGCCAAGATACAGTTGAGCGTATTTGGCCAACTCCCGAGGTACGGCCATTTACATAGGCCGTAGCGCTAGCTAAAAGCACATTTCATTTCATGCCAACCAAAGGCCTACCAAAGTTAATTCAGCGGTGTAAGTAAATGGGTCGATAACCCCATACTCAATGCCTAATGCACAGCGCGCCCCTATAATCATTTAAACTCAAAAGATTAGCAGAGGTCTAAAATATTTTGGTTGATAAAAGAAAAAAATTCATTTTATTACCTATCATCGTGAATTATTTTAAAAAATAGTAACGGTGCATAGTAATACCGCACTAATTAACCGGCGGAATGCAACTGTCAATTTTTTTTTAGTTCTAATTCTAAAAAAAGTTGTTAATTTAAATATAATTCGGTCGTTGGACCTAAATGCAGTTACTGACAAGAAGACATTTTTTGGGGGTGACAATACCAGTGACAGTGCAATGAGGATGCCCGAAGAACATCCAAAGCGCCAATAGTGACTAACACCGCTATTGAAGATGTCGAGCAGCCGAAACCGGTCTAGCAAAAGACCAAACCGGCGAGTGGAGATAGAAACACAAAAAAAAATATACGGTACAACTACAAGTTATTTCAGACGTATGCATAAACACAATTCTACCCGGAAAAAGGGTAGAGTGGTAGGGTAGAGTGGTAATTTTATTGAAAATTGAACACGTTCTTTTCACCCTTTAAAAATAAATAATATTAGCCATAAAATCAGCGCCAGTTGAGGGGAGCTCTGCCACTACAAATACAAAATTATAAATGAAATTAATAATTAATTGTTAAATTTCGTTTCATTCAATTGTCCGCGAGTGGATCTCAAACAAGTACAAAACATTCTACGAAATGTGTTATTTTTTTCTTTCCGCTAATTAATAGATTCGTGTTTGTGAACATGACATAATAAGACATTTTATGTGAAAGGAGAACATGCGAAAGTGACACTGCAGTGAGGATGCCCAAAAAACATCCAAAGTGCTAACAGTGACTAACACCGCTACTGAAGATGGCGAGCAGCCGAAACCGGTCTAGCAAAAGACCAAACCAGCGAGAGGAGACAGAAACATCACGAACCTACAGTATTCTACGGAATGTGTTATTTTTTTCTTTCCGCTAATTAATAGATTCGTGTTTGTGAACATGACATAAGACATTTTAAATTTCGCGTAACCGGACCTGCGAAAAGCCGCCGGTCGACGATACCGGTCCCGACTCTCGGGACGGACTAATTAGAAATGGCGCTGGAACACAGAAGAAAAAAGACTGAGACGGAGATAGCGATTGGTAGGGGAGTGGGAGCGAGAGGGAAAGAGGAGGTGGGTGGGAAGGGGAATGGAGGGGAAAGCCGGGGGGGGAGACGGAATTGTGTCAAGGACGAGTTGGCAAAAAAGTAAATAGGTTGATAGAGCACTCAGAAGAGAGTGAACGCGATTGGGCCCCGGGCGGGGGGCGCACGCACGGGCGACAGCGCACGGCGCATGTGTAATAGCGCACGAGTCAACACGATTGACAAACACCGTCCCCAGGGGGTGCGGGGGCGGGGGATGAAAACGGGACGACGGGAGTCAGTAAAAAAAAACAAAATGGAGAAAGGAAAAATGCCGTGAAGAGATCCGAAATTGGGAGATGAAAACAATGAAAAAGAGAACCCCCCACTCAAAAAAAAACCTAATACAACAAACAAACAAGGTCCAACAAATTCCGTACGGCCCGACATTGTTTCGTTGTTTATTAATTGTAAATTAATTAGAGAACGCCCAAATAACCGAATTCAAAACCGAAAATTAAAATATAATTAATTATTATAATAATAGGCCGTCCAAAGCAGAAGCGAAAGTCCACAATAAATATATTTCAGGGAAGAAAAAATGCCATTCGTTTTTACATAGTTTATACAGCCCAGCGCAAAATTATTATGAAGGATAATTCCGACAAAGAAAATAGTTCCGCAAGATGCTACAGTCACAAAAATAATGTGACCACAAAAAAATGTAAAACTCTCTTGATATTTATGCCCTTACTCATTCGCATAAAGTGTATTCCCCCACAGTCTGATATGTTCTGTCAATGTAACATTTTATGATACTTTAATTAATAGGAATATAGCTCCAATAGCCAGTAAGTTTGACAAAATAGCTAGCAACAATAGCCCTGTTTCCTACTAATTTTTATTAAAAGAGAGTATACTGTACATGAGAATATGGGACTCCATTAAACGGGGTTACCACATTGTTTCTATCAAATTCGATATTTTATTTCGACAATAGAATAGAAATTTATTCACCAATTTGGTCTATGGAAAATTATTAAAGTAGAATTTGGATGTAAGAAATAAATATATTGAAATACTGCTGTTCAGTATTACCAATAAATTAACTAGAATTACTATAATGTTTATAACTATGTAAATTTATACGATTAATAATTATGTATTTATGTATACACACAACAATTATATATAGAAGAGCTGGAGATTAATATGGCATAGTGAGGAGGGGTGGGCCAGCCGACTACAGAGCTCCACGCGTTCTACCGGCAGCTTTCAGAATTACATTACAGAAAGCAATTTACATTTAATACCAACTGCATCAATGATTTATTTATTGGTAGTGACAACTGAAGATTTAGAAGTTTGAATGGAACATTTTTTTACAGTCAAGTTAAATTAGAAACATCAGATACATGAGAGAAAAAATAAATAACTCAAACTCAGTACTATAATTTATATAACAAAACAAAATTAATTAACAGCTTTCATTTGCCTGCATTATTTTTTACACACGAAGATATATTATGTTATTTTTTTAATTATTTAGGAAGGAAACAGCCAACAGAATCTCTAGAGTATATCTAATATATTTTTTATTGCAACTATTGAAAAAATTATTGTACCAGAATATAATATAAAACTGACAGAAGGAATTATTCTAAAATTGATCCGTAAAAAAAATGTAGGACATGAGCAGTCCTGAGAAGAGTGGCAGTCACAATAGGATTAGACAGATGTGATTAGTAGAGGGGAGTTGAACCATTAACCAACAGGTGAAAACCCAGAAGGTAAAGGGTTGATGGTACAAACATCCCCCCACACAATAGTAGACAACTAGAGGCTTCACCAGTCAGCAGAATATAGGGTCAAAGTCATGAGTCAGCTTAACAGGGGGGGCTGGCAGAGTTAATGTAGCAGTGTACAGGGTGGTGGATGAAATAATACATATTTGCAACTAAAACTGTACACATAGTTCAGGGTTTTATAAACAAATGCAAATATTAAAACTATACTACAGTTATTATACTTGCCGAAGGCACTATATTATCAAGTATAAAAAATACTTTAAAAAATAAATAGTCCCATCAATTACACATATAGCACTAAATCATTTTAAATTTCTTACATCAAACACCATTCAGAAATTACAAAATTCATGGGTACTTAATCCCATTTTAAACCATCTATTCTGTTCTTTATATTATTTAGTTTGATACAAGTCCTGTCCTTTGCAGTAAAACATAAATAATAGGGTTTAGTCTACTTAAAAGAACCATGTTATTTAGAAAAGTTGAAAAAAGGATATGCCTCTTCTTCATCGAATTATGTGCAACTGCCAGGATAGTACTTCATTATGACATCCATGCAATATCTCAGTACAATCGTGTTTCGCAAAGCATTTTTTGGCAGTTACTCGGCAGTAACTGTGATTAAATGACATTTAATCATTCAATAATTTAAATAATGCCTCCCAATCAGAAAAAACTCTATAAGAAAGCAGAAGTAATATCTTTGTTTTGAATCCTACGCCTCTATCCACTGAACTATTCTGAGCGGGAAATCACAGGCGATATTAACGTTATAAGGGAATGCCAGTTACGTTACTGAGGAGTTCTCCTAGACTGGACGACACCTCTATGACTATTTTAAACCGGGAGAGCTACAGATTTGTAACTGTATCGTCTCTGTTTTGGCGTGTCTATTCGACCGAGCGCAGGAATGTCCGACAGCAGAGACACTGGACTGTCGGTCCTAATTCGAGTCATGAATCAGCGAAACGGCCACGAATCAGACCGGGCCAGAGTGACAACTGCAATACTGTTGAGAAGGTCACGACCGCCGTTTCAAATATATACAGGAGCCGGGGAAAACAGTTGCCGGATGCACAATAAACAGCACTAGGAATGCTGCATCCGGCACGCTGAAAACTGAAATTGCCAGCGACAGAACTCCGCCCCCCGGGGGGGGGGGACTAAAAACGTTTATGGGTTAAGGTTAAAGCCGCATTCCGCGGTTCTTCAGACCAAACAAAAGCCTCAAATAACCGAGCGTTTTCGCTCGAGTGCAAAAGGGGCAAATAAACTGTTGTTTATTATACCCAAAAGCGATGAAGGGCTTTTTCAAAACTTAGATTTATCTATTTGCACACATCCTTCGGCCCAGTGTCGGTAGGCAAACTACCAACCCAAAGAGCTAACTCTCCGAATATGGGTGTGCGCGGTAAGCATAGATAGCGAGGATAGGATGAAAGTCGTCCGATAAATTTATTTGATCCATTTAAAGGAGAAAATACTTTAAAATTAGCATCTATGTTTTAATTTTCAACTAATTTAAAAATTTGTTCTTTCACTATAAACAGTGGGAAAAGCGATACGAAAATGGACCCATCATTATTATCCTTAAAAATAGTAAAAAACTCTGGAGGAATTCTGGCAGTTCGAAAATTATACCCGAGACAGGTTCGGACAAATTACGGCTTCTCCAATTCATAATGGACACTTATATATAGTTTAAATATTGTTATTTAAAAAGTATAAAATGGGGAGACATTATCACCCAGTAATATTCATCGGCAATATAGATACGTAAGCCTTCAGAATTGTCAATTTGTGGTATCGTGGAAGTATTGAAGAAGATCGGTTAGTTTTCATTCATCGGTTCAGTCAGTTTTATTCGTCCATATGGGGCCCTCACAACTGTCTTCTAACCTGCGAGTACAATGGAATTGAGGAGGGTCAGGGGTTTCAACTCTTCGCTAGGAGCAACAATTAGGCCAACAGGTGAAGCCCTCCCTTTCCGGGGAGAGAGAGGCACAATGGGGTAGTGTGGGCTGTCACAACACGGTACAGAGTCATGTGTCAGGCCTAGAGAGAGAGAGAAAGAGAGAGGGAGAGGGAGAGAGGGGTTCAATTGGTCGGGCAGGGGAGAGAGTCGTCCCCCTGAAATGTGTAGCTGAGCCGTGGGGGGTTGTGACACAAAGGGGAAGCCAGTGGAACAGACCACGCATTCACCGACCCCCTCATTGTCACCTGTACCGCCCAACAAACAACAACGGGCCTAGCCCCTATAATTCCAACTCACTTTCACCCTAACAAACCACTTATGCGTGAAACCATCTTCTGTCTATTTCCCAAGTTCGATTTTCTTCCTTTTTTTACGCCCCCTTTCCTTAAGGCTAAAGGTTTTTGGTTAAATACAGAGGCGATTTCTAATACTATCTATCGGATATCTATTAAATATAATATGTACATATATTTTTTTAAATACATATTTCAATCTGCTAATGAATTTGACTGTTGGTCTCTAAATGAGGTTGTCAAGGGGTGGGGGATTACCGCTACCTGTGAAAATTACCGCAGGTCGAATATACATGTTAGGGGTAGAAACTAACACCCGCAATTGTGACTAACAACGGCATTAAACACCCCTACGAATTAGCGCGAGGGGCGCACAGATAGAGAGAGAGAGAGAGTACGAAGGGGAGTAACAGGTCGGCCGGGTTGATAAGGTAAGGTTTGGGTTCAGTAGGTCAGGAGGAGAATTCGGGGGAGAGAGGGTGGTTTCGATCCAACCCCACCACACACAACCGCCCACCAAGACCTACCCCTACTACTACCCATCCCTCTTACCCCATGACCCTCTTAACCCAACTACCTAACAGGGACACTATTTATTTACATACCCAGATTTGATATACCCACTATTACAACAGTAGAATTCATTTTTTCTTAATTCAGCACTGATATTTACGGTTGAAGGAAACTAATTCTGTACGTGAATTAGTTAAAATTTGCAATAACAATTGGAGCACCCTAACCTACTCTCATTGCATTTACTAATCTCGACACTGTACTTCAGTCATACCTCACTTAGAGTACTGCCACTTATGGCCAGCTATGTCGGAAACGAAGAAAAACCTTAGGGAGTGAAACCAATCTGGAAAATTGACAGCCCAATTCTAGAATCTGTCATCAGGGAATTCCGGGAGGAAATGTTAGTCCCAACCTGACGAACGTTAAATAAGAAAATCACTGAGCCCCAAACACCAGGTGTAGTGGTATAACCCTTTTCATCCTAAGCTACTACACAGAATTTTATACGTAGAATGTAGAATACAATATAATATTTGGTGTAGTAACAGTGTAACCTTTTTTAGTGGTTTCCATCTTACAGAATTTCAAATAGGTGTAGTTGAAACCTAAGAATAAATTATTCTTAGACAATCAGTTTACCTCAAATATATCGAACATGACTACGCTACAGTAGGACTTCAAACTGCATACTTCAAGAACTACACAGTTTAGCCCTTCAACTGTGTATTTCTTGAACGTGTTGAGGTTGGTCTAACGCGTGCAGGGAGAAAGTAACTAATTCCTAGATTAACCGAGAGAGAGATCCGCCGGGTCAACAAATTCCTTCCCCCCCCCGCCTTTTTAATCGGTACAATTTCGTTTAATTACGTAATAATATAACAACGCGTAATAATAGAACTCAGTCCGGGTTTATTATCAACACATCTCCTTTATTACAGCCCGGCCTACCGTAATATATTAATTAATGAGGCAAGATCCGGGTTTCTCCCCCCCTCGCAGTCAACACCCTAAGGGCACTTTCTCCCGCCCTTACTTGGGAATAGCCGGTGACGAAACTCTCCGGCAACGGAGGTAATTAAACCGAGCTTTGAAAAAAGAAAAACATAAAGGACCTATCGGACAACGAATTAAAGGACCTATCGGATAACAAATTTGCAAGCTGATAAAGTGATGGCCGTTAACAGGTCTCGAACCCGCGTCCCTACGGTGATACTAACACAAAACCTATTTTTAAAATTATAAATATGATGCGTGTACTAAAGTATATTACAGCGTATATTTCAATTGCACGGGATAGAGCAACAGTGTGGGACAACTGAAATGTACCTCCGGCAAAAGAAAGCAAGAGCATGTGAACTAGAGCACACACGTCACCTTGAATCTCCCTGCGTAGATATGCATGAACTACTTAAGAATCGTTGGCACGCACACAAATGATTACGATAATATAGCGGCCCGGGTAAAATACAATTCAGACGGGGTCTTATATTCCTATGCTGTGTCAAAGTACAAGTTTCGGTCGCCGAAACCTAATTTTTGTACATTGGGTCCTTGATACTTCAGTAAAACGGTCGTTCATATTAATAATTTTTCATCCCTAGGCTTAGCCTATCCCCCAATCTCGGCCAATCACTTTGTGTACCGATTTCTTAGCCCATTGAATTTCGTATATTTAAAAAAAACCCGAGTTTGGAACTGTTTCAGAGTAAGTCGCAACGGTTTCTTCGTGTCTGACTGTTACAGCGAAGTCATTACGCGTGCCCGGTGCCAAATGAAGCAGCGCTATCACTGCACCGTGTTACTTGTGTACAGCTTGCCAAATATGCCAAGGGGACAACAATTATCATTTGGGGTTATATTCAATGGTCAATTCAAATTCTGTCCAACTGAAATTTCCCGTACGAGAAAATAAACGAATCAACTTTATAAATAATGAACAGAATAAGGAACGAAACAGAACAATACGCTGAAAAGAAAAGTATAAATTCCAATTGCAGCCCTTTGCAGGGAGGAATACTTGCCTCAGATTTGGAATCTTCGGACCAATCTACTGTGGAGATTTCTTTTTTCATCTCCCCGCAAGTAGTCTACGAGATAGGAACGTGAAAGGATCCATAATACGAAAGATAGAAACGGGGTCTCCGATAAGAGTTCAGCCGAGGAGTACTGTACAATAATAATATAAATGCAAACCGTGTGAAGGCCGATAATAATTTTTATATAATGGATACAATTATACGTAATAATATTTAGACTATACATGTTTTGTAATAGACAGGTAAACAGTGAAATTAATGAATGACCACAACCAAAGTTTTAATTAAAAATCTTTAAATACGACTTTCTATAATTTTATTGAGATACATACGCATCGGGGGATGTTAATAGTCTAATCGTAGTTGGCGATAAAAATATCAATGCAGACGGTGCAAAAATGTCGGCGCTTTTCCTTCAGTCATTAAAATTGTAATCGCGTAACACCTGACGCGATTGTTTTACAGATCGTCGGTGGGTGTATTATTCGTCCTGGAACGCAGTTTCAAACGCCTGCAGCTGTTTTAAGAACTTTCCGGTTGCCAATTTGCAATGGGGAAAAACAAGGGGAACACAAAAATACGTCGCGCAAAAACATTAGAAGACACGTATAGCTAATTCAATTAGAACGCGCCAGTTTCTTTCTGTGTTGAGAAAGAAATGAGGGCCTGCCGATTTATTCTTATTTAAACTCTTCTAACTTACTTTTCTATACGCTATTCAAAATCCAGTCACTAGGGAATGGGTATAATTATAATTTATTAACCATAGGGAGAATGACTAGTTTCTTTTATCGATAACAAGACACATAAACGAATATTTTTCTATATGCACAAAAAGTGAACGAGAGAAGGAGACGCGTTCTGTATTTGTTTTGATCGAATATGGGACGTTCGAGAAGTAGAAAACAATTAATAGTCTATAGTCTACATTCAAGCAGAAAGACTCAGTGCGGCGAATAAATTTTTATGTTGCGATAAAAAAATTATTGACAAGTAATATTTTGCGAGTGGAAGTAATAAGGAGAATGTAGTGTAACAGAGTTATAGAGAGTGAGAGAGAGAGAGAGAGAAAAGAGTGAGGGAGAGTGAATAGTGAAGAGCAGAAGGAGAGTGAGAGGGATTGTTTTTATTGGTGGAGGCCCAGTCGGCCATGTTCTGGCAGTGGTGGGGGGGGAGGGGGAGGGAGGGGGAGTTGCCCCTACTGCGGTGGCATTGCCACTACTGACCGGCATTCTATAGAGAGCGACAGAGACCGAGAGTGAGAGCCAGTGCAAAGAGAGCGAGAGAAAAGATAGTGAGTGACAGACGGGGGTGGCGGGGAGAGTGATGGAGGGAGTACGTCGACGAGAGGGAGAGTGGAGAGAGAGAGATAGAGAGAGAGGGAGATAGAGGGAGGGAGAGAGGCTCTAGAAGCGTATTCGCTAGGGTCAGGGCCCTTTTATGAGAGCGCATTAATTGGCCGGAAATGCGATACGAGTTGGCACCCCTGCCTGCGCTACTGAATCCTCTCTAGAGGGAACCCGCCGGGACGGGACAATCACAAAAAAAAATGACTCCCTAAGAGGAGGCGCTACTATATAATACGTATATATTAAAAGACATCCTTTCTTAAATTGTACAAAGCAAAATTCAACTTAGGAAACAATTTTTTTAACGTTATATTCACTATTTACCAGTTCAAATTTGCAATTGACAAAACGTCCTAAAAGTTAGTAGAATTCCTAAAAAATAGATTCCTAATAAAAAAGGGCAAAGGCAACATTTCTAATAAAACTGGAATTTTTATGTTTTGTCGCCAGGTACAAAATCCAGTATAGCAATCCTTGTGCTAAAACTCCGCAGCAACATATCTAACAAAGAATATTACCACCGTGTTGATTCCTCAGCGTTTAGTCCAGTAGAACAGCTAACCAAACTAACAGCACAGTGGAGATAAGGCAGGCACGCGTAGGTGTATAATTTAAGAAACCCTTATCACACAAAAACTCATACTACGATGTGCCCTCGATTTGCATAATATTCCTTAAACTAAATCAGACATGGCGATACCAGAGGCCCAGAACGTAATTTGGCGATGAAACATTACGTCCAGTTTGTTTTCACTGCAATAGTTGGATTCTATAACCCGTTAAAACAATTACATACGCGGATATATCGAGGAGGCCTAAATGTGGCCACTGTTGGTCGCATCAATTTTTCCCGTTTAACTTTGTTCAGGATCCGCGGAAATTCCATACACCCCTCTGTCAGTTCTGTGGATTCGTCGGCGGTGTTTAATTCGGGGTATATTACGGAAAAAAAACGAACGCGGTTGGTACGACTGGTCCGTGATGCGGCGAAAATATTATAATTGACCGAAGGCGGCGGGGGGGACAAACGTACGAGCGAACGACGGAATAAAACCCATTCGGGGACCATTAAAAATCGACAACAAAACTGTTTGTAAACTGGACACCAGTGGGACGCTCAATAAAGATGCTTCCCGAAAATCGAAGGCGCAATACATCAAAACAAGTTGACGCAGTTTGTTTCGAAACCCAGTTGTTTGCTTTACACTTGAACTTGACTTACAGAAATAGACTAATAACGTTTAATCTATACTCGCTATCTAACTGATTTTCTTGGTTATAGTACGCGAAATTTTACTTGCGACGGCAGTAATATCCTAAGACGCGAGAAGCCATATTACGAATCAATAAGCCCTTACAATAGTGAAGTTAAATTCGAATCCCTTCAACTTGAAACGGAAACAAATATCAACCCAATAACACAAAAATTGTATTCAACAATCTTAAGTTGAAATTCAAAATGGTGGCATTCCTAGGGACGCTACATTCGTCCCCTACTCTCACAAATCGATCGCTAATTCTAAATCTTACGGGCTCAAATTAGAGCCGTAAAACATAATTTTACTGTAAGTTAAAGTAGTACTTTACTACTAAAACTATTTTCGGGCAATTTCATTCAAGAATCTAACAGACTAAAGATCGCAATGTTCAAGGACAAATTAGGTTATCGGCTCCTTGGGGGAGAACTACCGCCTTTTTACATTTTCATTTACATATTCGATACTAGTTGATGGGAACAGATTTGGGCGGCCTGTGGACAAAAGAATTAATAACTCTTATGACTAAAGTTACCTTTTTATCACAGGATCCAGGATAATGTTACATCTAAAACGAAAAACGGTTGCTCACTGAGATGCACTCCATTCACCTTCCCAATTACCTTTGGAACATCCAAACGCAACCCTGTATCCAACCTAATATTACATATATCCCCACTAACGCACTCCCAATATATTCTAAACAAATATTCTGTACACATTCACTCATTGCATCAAACACGACAAAACTTCCCTCAGCTTTCAATCATATTAATTTACTTATACATATAAGTAAATTGATAATTAGAATACAATAGTAGATGCTGAAAATAGGTTGGCAACAATCTTCAACCTAGACCTACTCAGATTGTGATTTTATTACACATTTTTCTCAGATTAGACTTCTCTTGGAAATTGAACTCTGACAGTCATAAAGGCAAATTGAATCAGAGCACATTCATGGAATACCAGACAGTTACTTTTTTATCTTCGGAGGGTGAGCGAAATAGAGGCGTTGATAAAATCATATCCTGACCATTCACGCACAAACTCGGCCCAAAAAAAAATGGCGACATTTCCCCATGTTTTAAAAGAATTTCAATCCAAATAATATTCGAATAGAATATACAGAAATGTTTTATTTTCTTTTTTTTGAATGCGTTGTTAATAATACCCTTGTTGAGGAGCATTTATTAATCTACGTAGTTCTAAACCAGGCCACCGCACCACACTGTCCGGCCTATCCTATCTACTACTCCCTCCATTCGCTCCACAACTCTTTTACAACAGCTCCACTAGCAAAATTCTTCAATTTACAATGAAATACATTTGCACGGATATTTCCAGGCGTTTCTACCCACTTAACAATTTAAACTGAGCAAATATTATCCAAAGAATGTCCTAGTGAATTACTCCAAACCTACCAATTGGCAGAAATTGGTTGTTTAAAATAAAATTATATTACAACTTCAAAATAGTCCTATCCGATGTGCTATTCATACAGGGATTGTTTTATGGGTTATTTATTTTAAGTGAGGTTTCAAAAGGGGAAACTAGATTTTGTAAGTTTACTGCTTTAATATTTCTCAATTAATTAATTATTTAATAGAGCTTAATTCTCAATCTTAAAACAATTATGAAGAAAATGTAATATTATAACAAATAGTTAATAATAATATACATAGAGAACAGCGGATTTACTAAAGATACAATTTTTCACCCACTTACTGAATTACAATTTAACCTAAATTTATATCCATTTTGTATTCTCTGAATTCATTATATTAACATAATGGCACATACATGTACAGTATGGCTTATTTTGTCTATATAGACAGAGTGATGTTTAGATATATTCTGTAAACAAGTAAATTAAAATACCATATTTGTACTGATTTGTAAAATCTAATTGTTCGGATAGACCAACCCATAATACCAGATATATCTCATAACACATGAGATGCACCCATGCAAATGCAATACACAAAATTGCTACCTATGTCAGGTTGTAGTTTCAGTTAAATAAATCAGTTTTTAGTTATTACCAAAAGATACATTATCGATGCTACAATGGTCTTTCTAAATAAATTATAATAATGTACAGATGTGTATTAGTACATACATTACTGTATGAGTTTATACAAATACATATGAGTGGTATATACAAGAATAAAGAGACTGTAAACAAAGATGAAAGCTACAAAGCCATGACCAAACCCAAAGGAGGAAGAGGAAGAAGCAGAGGGGTAAGAGTGTAACAACAGGTGAGTGAGAGTGAAAGAAAGAAAACAAGAGCAATGAGGAGGTTGCATCACTGCTACCGACTTTCACCAATGTCATGGTCACAGAGTGACCTGTGTCTGTCCCAAGACAGGCACACTGACACACAAAAAAGCATCAAAATGCAACACAGTCATCCAGTGCGATCGGCCACGACAAAATCTCACTTCCAAACTCACAATCCCCCCCCAAGTATACAATCCTATTTGTATGTAACTATTCAGATACATACATTATGTACATTGGGGGTGTATGTTGATGAGGAAGAAGAGTGGTAAGGAAGACCTATTACATAATGCGCAGTGATAAAAACAGAAAGCTTTCACCAATGTCGAGGTGAAAATTAAAAAATAACTTACCTCATTTATAGCAAATTTGTTGTATCTTATTAAATATAAGATTATTAAAATAAATCCGGCATTAAGTAGATATTAGGTTTTATTTTTAATTGTTCTTTCTATTTTAATCTTGGCCCACATACTCATTTTAAATCTGTGACTAAGTTTTAAAACATCTAAATAAAAACAACCCGAAATGAGTCATCTTCAGACATAGTTGTCTTAAAATATACAGAACATTACATCGTCTCGGAACAAATCATCTTGGATATCAAATCAAACATTAGATTTTGTCACCTCGGTAGGAACCTAATTTTATGAATGACTTTCAGTTCAAAATGTTTCAAATCATCGGGCAACACTGCCAGAATTATATTTAGCCTAATTTTTAGTTTTATAAATATAAACTAGGTTCGATCCAGAATGTATCCTTTCCGATATCTTTTATAATTAACGGCAGAACAAACACGTTTAGATTGTTGCGCACAACCAAAGTTCAATATTAACTATAAGGATAGTTCAAGATATAATAATAATAATAACGGAATGTTTAAAATAAGATGTTTTTGTTTGTAGTTTACCAACACCAAACAATACGAAATAATAAATAAGCGCAACGGTAGGACAATAAAAATACTTTTGTACGGATTGCAAGAAATCGAATAAGCGGATGCACATATTAGCAATAATGGTAGAAATACATTCCATAACTGTGCGCAACACTAAAAGGAATTCGGGTTTAATAATTGTATTATCAATCGTTTATTCCGTTATCACAACAAGGTTATAATGACGGTTGATACATGGAATAGAGAAGGAGGGATATATAAAGATAAAATAAAGGGAAGACAAGTGCAGTACATAACCTAACCGCTGGTGGGGCCAGCGCCAGATAATAACCTCTCGCGCTCCGAATTAGCCTTAGCCGACGGTTTTTAAGACTTTCGCTGGTAACGGAGCGGGTAAAGGGGGCGGGGGCCGGGGACCAGGAAGAAAACGAAAGTGGGAAAACGGGGCCAGAAGGGGAACGGGTAGCGATACCGGCGGCCGTCCTCCCGGGGGGGCCGCCGGCTATTTCGAAACTCGGCCGAAGGTAGGTCAAAGCTATCTCTTATAAATAACGTAACAGGGAGTCGGGGAGTTTTAGTCAGAGGGAAGGGGGGTACCTGTTGAATTGGCGGTGTAGGCGAGCTGTATGTCGGGCGAGCGGTCGGGAGGATCGGGGTCGTCGCGCGACTCCAGGCCCCCTGTGTCGCTCATCGCTGGCCTCCGCTCGGTGGTGGTCCCTGGCTGGGGCTGGGTCCTCCCTGGCGCCGCGATACCCGAGCTTCGCCCAAATGTAGGTCTCTGGGCCACGCTCCGCTGGGAGTCGGGCTCGCGCGCACGCACCCGCACCGGCACCCGCGCCCCTGCCCCTGCCCCTCCCCCCCGCACCCCGGCCCCGGCCCCGGCCCCGACCCGACAGATTCACCGACACGGGGCTCCCGCTCCCGCTCCACCTCCACCTCCGCACCTCCAGAGACGCCCTCGTCCCTAGCCGGACTCACTCCCCGATCGAAACTCCCGCTGTCCCACGACCCTCGAACGTCCCCCGATATTTCTCCGTCGCGGGCCCCGCGCGGCGACGCAATTTTTCCCCTCCTCCGCTACACCCCAGTCCCGCCTGCCCGCGGCCCGAATTTAAAAAAACGCCGCGATTTTTTACGGAGCGAGGACTTCTCCGCCGTAGCGATCGCCGCCGATAGGAATTACTAAAATAAATAAAGCCGGACTGCGGTGGGAACTCGAGCCCGGTATAAGCGGGAGCGGGCGCCCTCTGGCGAGTGTTCTGACCTATGCTAAGGTTGTACCGGTTATTCCTTAACTTACTTACCTTACCTTACCTTACCTATCTGCTTACTTTCTTCCTCCCCCTATCCGCTCCCGTCAAACATTCCCCATTTTCCCTCATCCTCCAAATATTTTTATCTCCCACCCAGTCGACGTTCCCCTCTACATTAAAACTAATTACCTTCGACCGTTGAAACGACCCCCAATATTCGCAAACGTGCTGCGTTGTGTTTTCAAGTACGCTATTATTTAGCATATCGTTGTATGACGCCTTTGTGTAGTGATAATGGCAGTTCAAAGGTTAACCTAGAAGGTTAATACGGAAAATGAAAAATGCGTTATGACAATTTTTTAATAAGTGATAGTTGGAAGGAATTATGGATTCGGTTAAATTATGATCTCTTCCTGTAAACGATAAACCTCCCAATTAAAGAGCAGGATCAGATGTAAAAGCTATAAAGACGAGGCCAGAGAAAAAAGGAAATGAATACATAATCAATGGCCAAAAAATGTGGATCACCAGTGGAGGGGTTACTAACTGGTGAGAGCGAGATAAATATAATTTTTAAAAACTAGTGTTATTCGGTGTATCATTCTTTAATGTGACTTCTTTTGATGAAGTTTCTAAAGTAGGTTGTGCAGTTTTATTTTAAAATCTTGAATAAACTGTTTTTGTTATGTATCTTAGGTATTGCAGTTAGCTACTATGATGTTCCACAATTGCAATTTCTGTAGTTATACATCCTTAACCAGCTTAGTTTTGTCAAGATATTTTTGTAATTGTTTAATAGATACTTTACTTTCACATTCCTATAAACATCATAAAGCACACTTAATATTTCATTCATGATAGTTTCAAAGAAAAAATCGAGTAAAAATAAATGCAATTTAAGGTGATTCTACACATTGTTACTGAACCATGCAGGCCAAAGTAATTGTGATAAAGTCATTATCTTTAAAAATTCAAAAAACTTAATAGTAATGCATGATTGCTACACAATATAACACTATTAATAGTTATTTTTTTCTTAGGTACTTTCTTCTGGCTCATATCAACCCAGACTCTAAAGCTCCAGCAAGTAAAGCTTTTACTGGCTTCATTGTGGAACGAAATACTCCTGGAGTTCAAATTGGTAGAAAAGTTTGTATTACATATCAGAAATTGAAATTCTGTTGAATTATCAAACATTAAATTTATTTCCATTTAATTAATGTTGTAATGCACAAAATACAATATTTATTTTGTTTAACATACTATTAAATTTGAGTATGCATTACTATTTCTAGCATTTATGTTGTAATCCTTTTATTTGAATAAACCATGAAATCAGCTCTATATTTATAGGAAATGAACATGGGGCAACGTGCATCAGACAATAGAGGCATTACATTTGAGGAAGTTAGAGTTCCAAAACGTTTTTGAATTCGAAATTTTGGTTATTTTATCATTGCACTCCGAGTCAATGAAAACCTTTTTTTATAGATATAGCTAGCAGTAATGTTCCCCACTATCAAGAAGAAATACCCATACACCTTTTTGGTATAGTGTCAGTTTGCTCTGTACAAACTTTCAGGTTAATGTAACATTAATTTATTTCTTAGGGAAATTGGTGCTGAAATTTCATTTTTCAGAATGTGCATCAGTGGTCAGAATTTATTACATTATGGTTTAAAATTGTCATATGCCAATTAAATAATTATTATAAGAATTGTTGTACTAACATTTGGAGAAACTACATTGGATCATTAGTATTATTTAAATATAATCAGTAAAACACTTACCTACTAAAGACAGAGTGTTTTAGTTCATTTAAGGTTAAGGTTATTATAATTTGACAGGTAATTGTTCTTGTTTTAAATTGGAAACATATGAAATAATAAATTGCACCTGAATTGCATCAATAAATCACTCACTGTATACTAGACAGCCCTATTTTGAACTCGCTCCATGACCATAATTAATTTTATTTATAAAAAATTAATAAATTTATTTAGGGTGCCCTCAGCCCAGACATACTGAATGATATAAAGATATAAATCATACACACTTGAATGGGAACATTACTACTATTACTATTTTGCTTAATTTTTCAGTCATCCAATATTAAAAATTGAATCCTTTCTTGCTGTTTAATGAATTGGGTACCACACATTTCTTTGTTTTTTCTTTATTATTAATTTTTTTCTTTTATATGAAATGTATTTTTGGAAGTGTTTTTCTTGTTTTTATTATCACAATATATTTATCTTTCTCCTCTCACTTATTTTGTACTGTTCTAGATATGTAGCTTTTGGCTTAAAGGGTCTCAGGTTTGATCCCCAACTAGAATAGAATAAGTAAAAAAAAATCCTTACCAACAAATGGGAATCCATATTTGATGTGTATATTTCAATATTCTAGGCCAATATTGGATTTTCACCACTGACATTAACATTTCATTGTAAGATGAGGCCTATTAGCCGGAGATAAAGCATCCTCGCAGCCTTCACCATTTCTTGAAAGTATGTAACTGATTAGGGATTGTAGGGAGTTATACATTAGTTATACAATGAAATTAGTTCCAATTACAATTTGATAGTACAGTTTGTATATACTCCATTACATTCAATGCCTTTTTAGTTTGTCTTGAAGAATTCTTGAAATAATTAGCCGCTGGATCTGAGCTGTGCCCTCATATATTTGGTAAATTTTAGCATCACGCATCAACTTCTCGACTGGGTATTCACTGTTCAATCCGTTGCCCCCAAATATCTGCATTTTGAAATATTCATGTTGTGTTCATGATTGTGGAGGACATTTGAATTATATTTAACATAAGGCATTTAGCCATCGGAATAATAATTATATCTTACAATGTTAACATTTGACATTTTGTTGCTGTTTTTGATATTGTTGGTAATACGGTAATAACAAGACCCAAACATCTATTGCTGTGAATTCTCAAAATGTTTGTTGCAAGTGATCCTCACAAACCTAAATTCTTTATTTTAAATGGTGTCAGACGATTAAAGTGAAATTTAGGACAATTAATTGTAAGAAAAAAGAATACACAAAAAATTCCCAACAAGAAGAACTGTAACATGACTATTCTGTCAAATGTACCATCCTCTAGCTGGAAAAATATCCAATGGCTTACCAGTTTGTGGAAATATGGTAATGTTAAATTTTGTCCAAATTACCTGCACAGCACCAGTTGCACACTTATTTGCTACATCTGCCGCCAAAGCTTTTGCAATAGAAGCGTAATATGTGTTCCTCCTTCCTTGATCAATTTCCCACGCTGACCTCATCCAGGCTAGTCTTGATGTCTCAACTCCTATTGCCATCTCAGCCAGAATAAATGCCACTGCCTACATTATCATAATGTATAAATAAAATGTTTACCTAATTGAGAAAACCTTAGTACCAATTATATTTTAAGAATTTCAATTAAGAACAACACTAACATATATTCAGGTGCTGTCTGTATCACAATGTATGACTTTTTAAATGTTTAAGGAAACATTGATGTAAATTAATTACTTAATTAATTAATTTTTGTATGGGTCATTGTTTAAATAATTTCATAACAGTAAAATTGCTTCAGCAATTACAATTATAGATAGTTCTGGCATATGCTAAAAAAATACTTAATCATCAAACCGCTGTATGATTTGGAGACATCTAATATTACTTTATGTTACTAATATTTATTTAATTATTCACAGGAAAATAGTTTAATAAACAAGGGATGAATTTATTTATAAAAAACACTTTAATTACTATGAATTAAATGAATGATTAGTTTTAAATAATTGGTCAATTACCTGGTGGTTTATGATTGGAACACCAAATGTTTTTCTCTCCATGGCATATTTTAAAGCTTCATCAGTCGCCCTCTGCGCTAATCCTACAGCCCCTGCAGCAGTCTAAGAATAATATAACATACCTCTTAATTTATTACTTTATATTAAAAGTTTTGTCACTAATTTGGATAGCTGAGACAGCTGTTGTTTGAGTTGTCTTCAGGAAACTCTGGAGTTGAACAACAAAGAAAAAATGGGGTCCTATTAGAAAAATTGTTCAAAATTTGTTAAAATCTACTAAAAATTATTATTAATAAAATATATTTCAAAATTACAGTCTCTATTTTTATTTAGGCCTATTCTGAATATTTGTGCTATCTTATTTTTAAATAATGGGTTCCTTCAGTTTCTATGTGTTGAGGATTTTATAAATGAATATTTTCGTATACTTAATATCTAGGTAATATTTCTGTTTGAAAATTACATTTCTTGCATGTACATTTTGAGTTGAATTCAGCGTAGAAATTTTGTCATCATTAATACAATATGAATAGTCAGCCTTGCCAGAGTATTAAAAACTAATATATGATGTCCATTTAATTTCAAATTTTCAAATTATTTTCAATGCACTAAATTAGAATGTATACATACAGGTGGGCGAGTGTAATCAAAAGTTGTCATTGCAATTTTAAATCCAGCCCCTTCTCCAATAAGTACATTCTCTTTTGGAACTCTTACTTCCTCAAATGTAATGCCTCTATTGTCTGATGCACGTTGCCCCATGTTCATTTCCTATAAATATAGAGCTGATTTCATGGTTTATTCAAATAAAAGGATTACAAAATAAATGCAAATACATAAATGCTAGATATAGTAATGGATACTCAAATTTAATAGTATGTTAAACAAAATAAATATTGTATTTTGTGCATTACAACATTAATTAAATGGAAATAATTTTAATGTTTGATAATTCAACAGAATTTCAATTTCTGATATGGAATACAAACTTTTCTACCAATATGAACTCCAGGAGTATTTCGTTCCACAATGAAGCCTGTAAAAGCTTTACTTGCTGGAACTTTAGGGTCTGGGTTGGTACGAGCCAGAACAAAGTACCTAAGAAAAAAACTATTAATTGTGTTTTATATTGTAGCAATCATGGATTACTATTCAGTTTTTTGAATTTATAAAGATAATGACTTTATCATAATTACTTTGGCCTGCATGATTCAGTAGAATGTGTAGAATCGCCTTAAATTGCATTTATTTAAATATATTACTTTTTACTTGATTTATTTCTTTGAAACTATCATGAATGAAAAACTAATTGTGCTTTATGATGTTTATAGGAATGTGAAAGAAAAATAAATACTAAAATATAGTAAAGTATCCATTAAACAATTACAAAAATATCTTGACAAAACTAAGCTGGTTAAGGATGTAGAACTACAGAAATTTCAATTGTTGAGCATCATAGTAGCTAATTGCAATACCTAAGATACATAACAAAAACAGTTTCTTCAAGATTTTAAAATAAAACTGTACAACCTATTTTTGAAACTTGAAGACACTAAATCCATCAAAAGAATAATACAATGAAAAAAACATGTTTTTAAAAATGATATTTAACTTGCTCTCACCAGTTGGCAATCCCACCATTGGTGATCCACATTTTTTGACCATTGATTATGTATTCATTTCCTTTCTTCTCTGCCCTTGTCTTTATAGCTTTTACATCTGATCCTGCTCCAGGCTCTGTGACGCAGTATCCCTGCAAATGACCAAATATGTTATAAATCATGTTTTGGTTAAAATAATATAGATTGTATTAAATTAATAATGAATTGAATGGAATTAAATTCTTGCTAACACTTTTTCAGTATATAAATTTCAGTAATAATTTCCTTATTGTCTTCAAAATTTAACTTGTGTTTAGACCAGTAATATTATTCAGGTTTCTAATGAGTGTACTGGAGTTTATGAACTCTTTTCATGACATTTACTTGGGCAATGAAATTTTGCATGCATTAGCATGCCTGTTTAGTGTGTCCTAATCGTAAGTTGCCTGGAGGAAGGAAGACAACAGTATACTTTTGTGAAACGTGCAAGAGAAAACCATTCCTTTATGTTGGAGATTGCTTCAAAAAATACTACACATTAAAAACAAATAATTATTAGAAACTCTATTTTTAACAAAACTGTTAAATTGAAATGAATATAGATGAATAATAAAATAAAATTTTCTTTGACAAAAATTTTTTCATATTTGTTAAAAATAACTACAACCTGGTGAGAATCAAGAATGTGAAAAGTCGCGTCTGATAAAGGTTAAAATACATTCTTAGGATACATCATTACCATTCTTTTTTAACTGAAATTTAATATTTAAAGAACTTCAATACTTACTGTCAACAATGGTTCTTCAACTAGGCGCCCAAGAAATTTCTTCTTTTGATCTTCATTACCAAATACAATAACAGGTGTTTGCTGCAATATAAAAATATATGTTATTGCTCATGTACATCAAATATGATAATTGGATTTAAATTGTACAATAAATTAGTGTATTATTGCATGATGTTTATTTCTTGATTAATACAATTGCTGTTTGTCTTCACATTGATATTAAATTTTTCTTGAATTTTGAACTTCCTTCTTACTTTTTTAGACAATTTTTAATTATAAGGAATCAATGAAATTGTATTTTCTGATTTATCTAGAACAATGAGTCAATATTTTAGTTCACTTTTATTGTTCAGGTTCAAAGTAATTACAAGTTACTTAGTAAGTTTCTTTGTTATTTTTTAATTGTTTCTATTCTCTACACCTACTGGAATATTTGCTTTTGTTTGTAGGCTTATCATCACTTTTCAAATAAAACTCACTCAGTTAATTTCTGTGGCCATCCATGTGTTTGGGTCCTGTTTCATACAACAGTGAACTTGGTGAACATAAATCAGTTCAGATGAACCTCTACGCTAAATGTTTGATAAAGAATCAAAGGGCCAACAATATCCATGTAATTCTGCATTGCCTAATAATAAATTATACCATTTCACTTACACCAAGTGCAGTGCTTCCCATAATTGTATTAATGCCAGAGCAACCATAAGCAATTTCTTCCAGAATGAGGCAGCCATCAAAAGTACTAAGCTCCAAGCCGCCTATATTCATCAGCAGAATAAACCAGTACCGATTTATTAATAAAGAATAATTTTGAGACTATAATTTCAGAATTGAAAAAAATAATTTACAGTTACAGAATATTGAAAAAAATGTTCAAGTGATGCCATTATAATTAGTATGAAATCCATTTTAATAATCTTTTTCATATTGTTTTTTAAATTACCAAACTCTCGGGGAATGTGTTTTGTCAAAATTCCTAGGGCATGTGCCTTCTTAACAATGTCCCAAGGAAATGATCCTGTTCTGTCATGTTCAGCTGCCTTTGGTAAAATTTCTTCTCTAGCAAATTTCCTTGCAAGTCCTTGAATTTCTCGTTGGGTATCATTAAGATCTGTAATGTGATTAATACTATTAATTTGTATAAAAATGTAACATATTTTACTGAAAATAGAAAAAAGTTTTGAAAAGTTACCGAAACTAAAACCATTGGAATAACCTGCTACATTCATTTGCCATAGCAATTGTTTTCCTGTCAACTTTACAGATCTGTTCAGCACCTGAACACAATTTGTATTATTATTTACTGTGATGGAAAGATAATAGCTACATTTTGAGAGGTCAGTTTATATTAAAAGTTTTTATTTTTATAATAAAAGAAAGACAGCTATATTAAATAAAAATGTCAGGATTGTTGATGAGAAATGTTTCTTCAAACATCTTTATTCATTTTATTAATTTAATATTAATATGGTAGTAATTTTTGCTACCTCTATTAAATTAAATTTGTAAACTGTTACATTGATTCCAGAAACATTTATAAAACACTCTTTGAACTATGCCAGCAGTTAATACTGAACTAAAACTATAAAATAACTAAAACTATTAAACACAAAGTATTAGCTATTCAAGAATACATTAAAACTGTTTTACCCATTGAAACCTTAGCATTTTCAGGTTTGAATTAACTAAAAACTCAGGATAGGTAGCCTTTTCCTGACAAATATTCTTGGTAATGTAACCTTTGTACTTGGGTCATTCCAAATTGTAGCGCATTTAAGGTCAAGAACCTTTCAGAACTGATAAGTGTTATCAGTTTCTAATATTCTAAAAACAATACTCTAAAATATATCATAAAATTATTAAAAAACCTACGCGTTTAAATTATACTTTCATATCTTCTATAGCGCAGGAAGATATCTAATGATCTGCTATGCGCTGGCTTTCATATAATAATTAATATTTTAACAGAGATCGGGGAAGCTTTTTTACAAATAATACAGTAATCTATTCATTACTTTATGATTTTCGTTAGTGACATGAAAATCATACACTCTCTCCGCTCACTTTATCTTAAAATCTTCTCTCACTCAGTCTCACTATACATATATGTACAGGTAAAGATAATAAAAAATATTTTAAAATAATATATTTTTACTTTTATCGTTTCTTACTTCTCAATTAGTGGTAAAATTCATATTAAATATATATTTAAAGGAAGTCATGTTTTCGAGAGAAAGCGATTTTTCACAACATTTTTCATCATGTTGTGGCTGCAATGAATCCTCCCCCCGAGCTTTAATTTTGAGGCGTGGCTTGTTTGTGTATTCTTGCTAGTTTCTGTTTTCTCTAATAAGTATAATCTTTTATGCCTTCTACTATTATGATCTCTGTTAATAATTGAAAGTTAGTATAAGTATTTTTGTACAATCCGTGCGATAATAAATTGTTTTGGTTTGTTTATCCATACTGAATGTATTTGTTGATGAACGCCGTCTCTGTGACGAAGTTTACACAGGTATTTTTCTTGCAGGTGTTTCTTCACGTATATGAAGCCCGGACTTGATAATGTCTGTAGCTTTGGAGAATGAAATCGCGAGTAATATTGATTCGATAGAGAGTGTACATAATAGTCTGGAATTTGAAAAGAACCCGCTGTACAAAGACAAAGAATTTGGAGATTATACTGCATTCTACGTGACGATTACAATCTGCACTGTTTTCGGTTTTGGAATATTTATTCTTAACATCTTCTTTTGTTGGTGTTCGAAGCATAAAGACTATTGGCAAGACAGTAACACAGGTATTTAATGCGTTACATTATTAAACTTTAATAATAACCGAATTTTTAGCATCAACATGAGTATTTAAATACACACATGAAGGAAAAGTTGGTCCACAACTGGGGTTCGAACCTGGAATTTTCAGGTTGGCATCATGACCTTTTTAACTAACTAATTACGCTTTTAACATTTAACAAAGCTATACTTGCCAATATTCAAGTGATTTTGGATTTCTCCTTCAATTATTTCTTTTCCTGGAACCTATCCTCATATTAGATGGGCTTTACACCACTTGTATGTATATATACAGTTGTATATACACTACATTGTGAATTTAAGGAAGTGGTCTAAACATCTCGTTTATTATTAAGTCATTATAATTCTAATATTATTTATCAGTTTATATGATATTTGAAACTAAAATGGTTAGTTTTGGAAGGTGTGGTTTCAGAAATGTAGAATTCATTGTTGTAATAAATTGAGCTGTAATTATAAAGGTCATTCCTATTAACTTTGGGAAGACACATCGGTATGTTCCTAATTCAGCGAACATAAAATTTTTACTCCTGTTCTACATTTTTTGGGTTAATTTTCAATTCTTCACCGAACTTTGATCTGATACGGCGTGCATTGTTCATATTGCACAATACGATTTGTAATAAATTAAATCCAAGATTTTGTTTTTGGAAAATCCGCAGCCTTTTATAACCTTGATACTTAGATCGAGCTTAATGCATCTAGTATACATAGATTGGATTTGAAGGGGTTAGTATATGTATTTTGTTTCAGGCAATCGTTGGATATTACCAATTTGGACCAAGACTCCTCACAGGCAGCCTCCGCTAGATCTGACCGAACTTGAGTTGGGAGCCGATCAGAGGGGAGCCGAGAGCTATACAAGAGCGGTATACCAACAGCCCAACCTGCAGGAGGAATTTCACGAACTTGAGCCCATGAAAAGGGAGAGCCAGTTGTAAGAGTCTGGAGATGGTTTTCCACGCGTATTGGCCCCCTTTGGGCATTCTGGTTCTGTTCATCGCCGTTGTCTTAATGCTGATGCTGAGATACGGCGGCCGGCTCTGTAAGCTCCGGCACACGGCTCTTGAACCTCGCCCTGGCGATGATGACGACTGGGACAACAAGGGCTATCATACTGAAAGACATTCTTATGCTTAATCTCTGAGGGGGTCGGCAACATTGTAGGGCTCACAATCCGCTCCTATTTGTAAACTGTATACCTATTATTTTTACGATATTATTGAATTATATTAACGATTTAAACACTCCTAGTCACCGTCATGGATTCATTGGGATGATCAAAGCACAGTCTTCTCACCTTGTTCTCTCTGCATTGGTCTTCTGGATAGCAATGCGGTGAATAATCGAGTAATCTGTAGTCCTTCCCAGTATGGGTCTCAGGTACAGTCTCCAGTAGAGATTAGTGTTTCTGAATTACCACTAGCTTCCAAGCTAATAGAGCAGAATTGCCAGAAATTATAAAGATTTATTTTTTTTTTACCATAATTAACTTTATCATAGATTTATTACTAGCATTCCTGTTCTCTTTTATGCTGCTAATTTTGACATTCTGTTTGAGGCTTAAAATAAGAATTAGTCTACTTTGAAATGCTTCTGCGAAGTCAGCCTCTTGGAGCATACCTGTCATTTCCAGTGCTTTTTAGTCTAGAAAATGTTAAAAAGTTCATACTCACCCATTTATGGAAGTGTATTTCTTAAATTACGTATTTTTAGGTATTGATGCAGGTTAGTAAATAACTATGGATATGAGCGATTGGAATGAGAATTTCTTTTCATTAGTTCACTAGTTGCCGACTCCTGGCTTTTAAACATTTCTCAGACAAATGATTGATTGAGATCTTTTTTTTATTAATTATAACTTTGTGATCAAAGACAACTCCGTCCAGTCACTTCAGAGAGCCACAGTATTAATTTATCAGTTTACAAAATCGATCTTGTGGTTTATTTGACTGAAATTTTAAAATGCCGTCCGTCATAAATCCTCCTGCTCTGTCTCCTTTTTTTTAAATACTGTTATCCAGTTTTTGTATTTGCTTATTCTGTGCCTTATTGTTGATGCTGTATATTTTTTTATGTAGTTTTAAGATTCTAGTTAATGATAATTGTGCACAAATTCTATAGTTATTGTTAATGAATTCTAGAGCGATACTTTCTCACATTTGGTAGGTATTTCCTACTCACAAAACTTCAAATGGAAAAGGATAATTTTAATAATGTGAATAATTGGAAGCACTACACAGTATAGTCGTGATAAGCATTAGTATTTGACATTAACAAGAGGGTTACTAGAGCGTAATAGATCTGATCAGAAATATTGTCAGACTGATGATTGAAGAATTTTTATATGTATTTTTTCCTCACTTCTTCCACTTAAAAGTATTTTTAGTAAAACATGTTAGCTAATTTTTTTATTTTAATGATATGAAACATTATTTGCATGTAATTTTATAATGTGTTTTATAATATGGATCTACATTATATTTTTAACAAACTTGCATTATCTGCACACAAATTTTATTTTATTGATATTATTAACAAATAAGATATTAAACTTGTGTATTTTTCAAACAATGATTTTTCTTTATTATGCACTCAAGTAGTGAAACATTGACCTTTAATATTTACTTTTGGATACTGTTTTATAAAATTATATATTATTCAAATATTATCTTATTAATGTAAAATTAAAAATTAAAGGTATATGTTTTCTAGGATTGGTGCCTGACAATTATCCTTTTTCCCTTAAAAATGGGCCAACAGAAGATCTACTGTTTCAGTTTTAGTACTGTTTGGAGCAAGTGAAGTGGGCAGTGATAATAATAGATTAACTATCCATGACTAAGAAATTGTACTTAAGTACACAACAAAATTCGAGTTACAAGTGTAGAAGTATTCTTCTAACAAGGTAAATTCTGAATTTCATGAAAAAACTAATTTTTTCCTAAGAATTTAAGTTTGTAACAGAAGGATTCATTCTTATATTTCAAAACATTAGAATATATATGTATTTATTTATAAATCATTATAATTATGTATTGATATTTAACAATTCTGTGTTATTACTATTGGCTTTCATTAATTCAATGCGCAGTACTTTTTTATTCCATGTGTGAATAGGGCAGGAACTAATATGAGTGATCTGCATTAGCTTTTTTGACTTTCCTTCTGAAGTTCAATTTTTTTTCACTTTTATTGATTTACAAAGTTTATGGAAGTTGTGATAGGTAAGAATGTACCAGTTAGTGAATTTAAAATTATTTCTATATTTGCATGTATTCAAGACAAATATTAAGCCAAAAAAATATACAAATTAACATAAATCAATATTTGTTTACCAAAGAATACTGAATGGGTTATATAAAAAAAATACAATGATGAAATATTGAAATTTATTTAAAAATAAAGTATATATATATATATATATATCAATACTTTTCATGCGTTAGTATTTAAAATAGTATTCGGAAGGGTCTTCATTACAGCACACTTTGAAGGTATATATTCTTTCATGTTATCCTTTATATTTCCATATTTCTTTTTGTCTAATTCACTCAATATACGAAGTTTTTCATTAATTTCTTGGGTAATGACAGGTTCATAATTTTTCCGTAGGCCCAGGTTTTCCATATCATCAAGAAATACCACTCTATCTCTTATTTCTTGAACAACTGAAACACGTAATTTTAAATTTAAATTAAGAACTTGTTTTAACTCAGCGAAATTATTGAATGTCTTGATTCAAACACTCATTGGTTCTTCTTTCATCAGGAAGATTCTTTTTAAAAATTATTTCTTGTAAAATTGTTTTTTAATTTTTTGACTCCAAAAAAGAATTCTAAATGCTAATTATTTCATAACTACTTTTTTAAATTAAGTTCTTCTTATAGAAATCATATAGAAATGCAAAGAATGAAACATTATTACCTGATATTTATTGTCAAACAATTTAAAGTACTTAGATAAAAATATAAAAATGAATATTTTATTTCCTTTCATATAAGAACAAATGTTTGTTTTCAAAATTATCTTCCCATTAACTAATAATATTATTTTATAGACAAATTAATACTATCTTCTTTCTGTTTACAAAACAAATGAATAACAAAAAAGTTATGTTCCTTACTCATTTCTCTACTTGGTATGTGAATATGACTTAAAATCATAAATTTAATAATTATAATACTTAAAATTCATTTTGAAAAATTGTGAACAGGGTTAATTATTAATATAATGACCAATTTTGTATGGGCATACAGAATTTAAAATGTTAAGGGACTTACCATGGTCAAGTAGCTCAGTTTTCAATTCTTCGGCAGACTTTTGAAGGCGCGGTTTAGCACTTTGAGCTGTCCTCTTTTTAACAGATAGTGGCTCAGGCGGAATATTTTTCCCATAAGCCATCATGCTTTGGAGTCTCTCCTTTTCCTTCTCATAATTCACTACAATATATATTTTACAGAAATATTTTACGAAAGTATATTAATTTGTTGTAAAACTAACCCTAAAATTATATTTATATAAGAAAAGTGCTCCTTGCAAAAACAAAGCTTTTCCATTATGTTATAACTTTCTCAGAAAATTATTAAACATATTTTTTTATTTAGTTCCTAATTTATTTTAAAATACATAAAGTAATTTAACTGCCTAGACAACAATAATGTGTTAATAAGAAAAAAATTGTCCTTAAAAGAATAAATTATTAATCTTGAGGGATACAAATACATAATAAAATATAACCCTCTGATTCAAGCTGTAAACCACTGTGTTATTTCACTAATATTCTATTAGTAAACTCATTCTAAATGTTTGTGTAGGTACAGATTATACCTGGCTTATATAATGGTGCAAAATTATCTCTGTCATAAACTCCAGACTTCAAGATAGCACTCAGACTTCTCCTTTTTGCACTTGGTTTGAGTATGACTTCTTTGGTTTTTTCCTTTTTCACTTGAGAATTTTGTCTTGGAAGAGGCAAAGGTGCACCATCATTCAGACATTTTTCCAGATTCCTCCTCTGAAGTATTGACAACTTGCTTTCGTTTATAAGTTCTGGAACAAATTCAAGTCAGAAGACCAAAACATGATTAATACAGTCAGTAAATTCAGTCTCAGAAACATAAGCATGAATTCAGATTTGTATCATGCATAGATTAATGTATATCTAACATGTTTTCTAATTATGAGAATAGGGGAAAGTCTTGAATGAATCCACTTACAGAATTATATGAGAAAAATTAACTAAAATGGATCACTCTTGTGCAAAGAATGGATAGTATTGCAATAGATAGAGAGGACATGAGATATGTGCATAAGGGCACTGGGAAAGCCCACAAACCAAGGAGAAAATAAAGTGGTGAGAAATAAAGCAAATGGCTACAAACAGATGTGAAATCCTGAGGGTATAAAAGAGGTAATTTTTATAATGCTTATACATTAATTTATTTTTATAAAATAAACGATGTGTTATTAAAGAGAACAAAATTATTAGATGTAGTCAACATTTAGTGCTGTCCCATAATAACTCCTCTTCAAATTTCTGTCCAAGTCAAGAATAAGATTTTGATTTAACATGAAGTACTCTCAGGCTGTATAAAAAGCCTGGCTGTATTCTTGACCTTGTCTGCATTGATAAGATAACATGCAAAAAAACTTTTGAAATTGAGTACTCGCTTTATTTTTTGTTTACTGGTGGCTTGTTCTGTATACATTGGTTAATGCAATGCAAAGAAATTAAGCAGAATTTCCACTAAAATTATTTAGTTAAATTACAGACAAAACCTGTCTTGAAGTCAAGACAGGCAGTTATTATAGAAAAATAAATGCGAACTATAATACATAATAAAGTACTATGTGCACATACCACAAGGTAAATTTTGTGAATAAGAAAAATTAACCTATTTGAATCAATGATGTTCTAAATACTCTTCACATTTAATATATTTTATTTGGAAGATGTTCTGTAATTCCCCCAAATTAATCAATTAGGTATCCATTTTAAGAGTTGCAGGATTAATGTTATTTGTCCTCAAATCTACCCAGATACAAAATAATACCAGTTTAATTAAACTGGTTAATTTAGAGAAACAAACTCCACAAAATATTACACACTCACATAGCTTATTATTACGCTTCAGAAATATAGTCCATCATTCAAAATTGGTACTGATTTCGTGCTTAGTAAATATTTCCCGTTTGGGAGAAAATTATACGTTATTTTGCCGGCTATCTATTTTTTATTCTTTAACTGACGGTGCAAAATCAAAGCATGCGTTAGATGGATATTTATATCCATCTCTTTGATCTTTAAATTATTATTTCTCTAAGCATGAATTGCATATTGACAACGCAAACCCGCAAAACTGTTGTCAAGAAAAACCTTCGGTGACAAAAAGTTAAGGCTAAATTAATAATAGCATATCTTAATTTAAACATAGTTATAGTACTCCAAAAAACGATAATTGTATAATATATTATAAAATTACGTTATAAATACTAGATCTTGTTAATATAAATATGATTGTACTCAATCTAGAACGCCATGACCAAGACCCGTATACAAGCGGAAATTATTATTTTTATTAGTATGCATTATCTGAATATATTAAAATTTCATCTCACTAATTTCATTGGTACATAAATGGGTCGTAAAATGTTTTACCGAACACAAGTAATTTTTATTGAATGTTTCGAATTCATAAGCGCTGTTGTGTTGAACTGTATTGGAAATATTCCCACGATATATGTAACAATTGAGTATTCATTTGAAGGTTTTTTTTTGCATGAAACGTAAAATTATTGACTTTTTTTTTATTTTTCCACTTATAGGTCTACGCTGCCGGAAATGGGTTGTAAGTAAACGTCTTTGGAATACCTCGGAGGAGAGCCTGCGTCTCTGGATTGTATTTGACCTTGCGGATGTGGAAAAGTCCTCCCTGGGAAACTCTACCGTCGCTCATTTTACTTCGATTTTCAGGTATATCATGCTGCAGTCGCTTTACAAGATGTTACTGTTTGAATAACACCAACAACTAGGATTCGTAACCTAGCGAGTCGACAAACGGTTACTTAGCGATGGAATTAAACGAAAGTTTAATATGCCTTAATATACCTATTCATTCGTTCTTTAAGAATAGACGCGTTATTGTAAACGGCTTAACAATAGTACAATGAATTATTTACTAATAAAATCGTTTTAAAAATTATTCAATTCGTGCAGACTTCACTATGCTCAATTAGAAATATTTATTTCCTTTGAGAAATAATACATTTTTAAGAAATATTAGATAATAGTTGTGAGTAATCAATCATTGTATATCGATGTATTTATTAATAGGAGCTTTATATCAATTTAAATTTTACGAAACTTATTCTTGGAATAAATGACTGTCCATACTTAGCACATGTATTCAAGGGAAACTCTTAGGTATATTGTATTGTATCGTACATGTATATGTACATATATTGGTAATATTAAATTTTCAATTTTAGGTATTTTCGTGAGGGTTTACACTTTTATGAGTTTATGAGTTCATCACTCCAGTGATCCTATCTCCACTCTGGTCCTCTGTTTTCCTATTTGGTATTTAGCTATAACGGCCTATCTTCGTGTTATCGACAGTTAAATTATCCTCTTATACGTAAAATACTAACAAATATGTTCAAATTTGTGTGTTATCCAAGCTTGGTTTTCGGGGTCGGGTAAATTCTTGTAGCCAGGGCCATTCTTCACACTTGAAAGTTATCAATAAATAACGAGCGGTAGCGGAGGTCGCTAATCATAAGAAGGCATTTTGTCTTCCTTATCGTTCGCAATTTCGATTTATTTTATTTCAAGAGTTGGCAAATAAATTTAAAAATTATCTGGTCATTCAGTACGGAGATATCCACGGCCGTCTAGATTAGGCCGCCCCGCCCCGCCCCCCCCCCCCACCTCTTCGCCCAATCATCTCGTAGCCGCTGTTTCATTTGACCCTTGGTCACTGTAGATGCAGTGGGGGCGCAGAGCAATTGTGTCCTGATTCGAGTCGACTTATTTCTAATATTTCTTTTCCGCCCCACAAAGGAAATTGATCTGCGCAGTGCCGAAAAATGGGTCCTCTAAAGCAGGTAACAATTATGATGCTTGTCATTCGACCTAATTACTATCTCTATCATCCTTCAGTCGGGACCATTCCAAGGTCCAAAGAGCCAATTTGAGCACGGAAAACCCTTAAAATATAGGGCGATCTCCAAAACCGCAACTTGATTAGACTTGTTATCGTAACTTGGAATGTGATGAATTAGGACTAATTATGGGAAAGTGTTTGACACAGAAATGTTGAACAATTAAAACAGCTTAATGAAAACTTAAAACTAAAATCGCAGTATACAAATTAAGTATGTAATATTTGAATATTACTTTGACTATAAGTTGAATATTATTAACACTTGGAATTTTAAAATAACAAATAGTGACCTCTAGAAGGTTAAATAATTGTATTTAATGATTAATTTTATGTTTAGTAAGTATTATTGTTTGAATTATCTATAATATACATTTATTAAATTAGGTTTAAAGTGAACCTAGATAAATTGGGTTCAATGTACCGCAATTATTGACACTAATTTCTCTTTGAAGTCTTGATGGCAGGTGTTTACATAACATATCTTTAACCACTCCATATGACCCCATTATGGAAAAATATTATTAAGAAAAATAGATTCATTATCATATTTTGTTATTCCGGTCTATTACCATTATTGTATTTACCCCTGTATTTAGAAATAATTATTTGCTTTTTTGGAAGTGAATATGTATATGATAAGAAATAGTTAATACACTGACATGTAGATTCTATTTGAGATTCACATACATAATTTAATTTATTTTTAGGATATATTATAACAAAATTTATTTATCTTTGTAATAAATATTTAATATTGTGGTATCAATGAATACTCTGTTGCATGTTGCATTTATCGCTGAATAATTCTTTAGGTATTTATAAATGAATAAATAAGTACTACTTTATTATTTTCAGGTTCTTAATGGAACCCTCAGGCCTGGAATGAAGCAGGCTATAAGGGGAATGGCTGCTGAAGCTAAACACGCCGGCGGTTATAGTTTTGGTAATTCTTTTTATTATATTTAATTGTATGAAAAATGTTAATCTTGATGTTTTTAATCATTTTCCTCCATATATTTTGACCATAGATCGAATTAATCAGTAGACTAAAGATCCAAATTTATATTCTTGCAGAATTGAACGACACACAAAGAGAATTTCAAGAAGTAGCTCGTAAATTTGCCAAGGAGGAAATCATTCCAGTAGCCGCAGAATATGACAAGACTGGAAAATTTCCTTGGGACATTATCAAAAAGGCACATGCCCTTGGAATAATGAATGGCCATGTTCCTCAGTCTTGTGGTAAGCAGTGACAAAATTCATTTTTAAGATGAAAAAACCTTATATATAGGACACACCCTCTGGGGAAAGCTAAATTTTTGAAACAAGTAATAGTGTCAAGAGAAAATTTTGGTGCCTTAACAGGTCTCTCTTTATTTATTCCGGCATTTGAATTTTTTATTTAAGAGATGAAATTTAAAAAACAACTAAACTGTTAATACGACAATATCAAATTAACTATAGATTTTGTTTTCCTTTTGCGAATGTATTTGTGGACATTATAGATGCAAATCACTATCCTATTTTTTTAAAATGCATTATGCCAGTATAAATTCAGAGAACCAATGAGTTTTGGAACACTATAAATAAAGAGTAAAAAATAAGTCAATGCCATATAGGCACTAAATGCAATCTACCTCTAAATGGTAATTTAGGAGGGTTAGTAGGCCCATTGTCCTAATAACATTCTCAACTTAAAATTACTTTCTTTGTAATTTTAGACTAACTTTGTAATAATAGAGGTAGCATTCTCTTAATTGGTGGTCTTTTTCATTCGAACCTTGCCAATGTGGCAGTCAGCCAGGCTATTTAAAAAGTCACCGGTCATATTCAGTACTAAAGGATGTTGAATTTTATTTTCATAAAGTTAAAAGTACAAAAATGGAAAAATTATATAATCTTAGATGTATGTATTGCATTATCAGTACAAAAGTAAGGAAAGTATTAACACAGTTTTATAATTCCAAGAAGTTTCATGGGGATAGGAAGTCTGGTCTTGCGTATCTTTATTTGCAGATTGATTAAAACCTAGTTTTAATAACATACTTAAAACTTACTAGTTTACCTATAAAGTGCAAAATATGAATATATGTTGAATGTAGATAATCCATGATGGAATTTTAAATGTCCATTGGTTTATTTCAAAATCTAATTTTTGTACAAAATGTTGTCCACATTTTGCAGCAGAAAATATATTTATTATTATGACATTATTAATAATTATACTGTCTCTTTTTAGGTGGTTTGGGTTTGGGAGTTTTTGATGGTTGCATCATCGCAGAAGAACTTGCTTACGGTTGTACTGGCATTATGACTGCTGTGGAAGCCAGTGGCCTTGGTGTTAGTTTATAAATTGTTATATTGTTTTATAAATCAACTTCTTTGGTTCAACAATCAATTTACCGGTTCAATTGTTACTTTTTTAATCATATTTCAAGTTAAAATGATTTTGACTTGTTTTGAGCTAGCCCAATTTACTTGAGTAAATTGTATAAATATTTATTTTTAATATTTTTGAGGCACTGTCTAAAGTTATATATATATATATATATATATATATATATATATATATATATATGTGTGTGTGTAAGAATTACCATTAACAAAATATGCCAAATTCCTTTTACTTTCAGTTTAAATTTATATACAAATATTATTGTTACAGCAAACTCCAGTTCTTATTGCTGGTAGTGAGGCCCAGAAGAAGAAATATCTCGGTCGTCTTATTGATGAACCATTACTAGCTGTAAGAAACTTAATTATTTATTAGTTATAGCTAGTAAAATCAGTAGCTAGTAAGTTCTGTTTATTTTCTAATTTAAATTACCAATAAAATTGTGTCTGAGCTATGAGAACTCATCATCACACCATTTGATATTGACTTTCTTTATAACTGCTGGTATACTTACGGGCCTAAACCAGTTCCACAAATCTCATTAACTAGAGAGAGTTTTAAAACATTCAGTCATAGCATAGTTCTGTTTCAAGTACAAAGTATATCTACTGCAGAATGGGTTTTTTATTACCATTCATGCATTTTCCTAGACAATCAAAAAATCACATTGAAAATTAAAGTTGTGCTGTCTGCTAATTGTAAATGAAAATAAAACTATAACCTTATTGAGGGAAAATGTCGGGCTAATTTAAGGAATATGATTTTTTTCTATAATCAAAATACTGTTTTACATAGGCCTATTGCGTGACAGAACCTGGAGCGGGTTCAGATGTGAATGGCATAAAGACCAGAGCAGAAAAGAAGGGTGATGAATACATCATCAACGGCCAGAAGATGTGGATCACAAACGGAGGAGTTGCTAACTGGTGAGAATTATAACCGTTTATATGTTTATTCATAATTCATTCAATTTTTTTAAACCATTTAGGAACCCAGAAAACTATTTATTCTACAATTTTCTTCCACATTGTTATACTCTCATTATATTTTCAATGCATTTTGTTAAGTAATAGTTTGTTGTTGGTACAATTAAAATATACCAATTTATCTTTGGGAACCCTAAACATCTGAATCATAAATGTATAACATCCTCATTTCAGTAAGTAATAATTGTTAAAAGAAAGTTCATTTTATTTTTCAATTCGCATGTAAATTTCTGAAAAGCAATAAAATACCATTTTTTGGTTTATGGTTGTTTAAAGATTTAATGATATTTTATGGTTTTTAAAAGAAATTAAAATATAAATATTAATGGTATCTTGTATCCACCACCCTAGTATTTAAACTAATTAAATATATGTGACTGTTTTTATTATTCTTTCACAAACCGTGTTATCTACACTTCTGATATTGTCATGTCACATGGCCTGATAAATGAAGTCAGTTACTCAATTATCCATTAGCAGGTTATCAACTAATGAGAGCTGAAGAATGTTATCTCTTAATATAATTGCATGTAATTAGCGTCAGTTTTCCTATACTCTAATGAGTGTATAAACATGCTAAAATTGATCATTGATCATATCTTGATTACCAATGAAATGCCTGTTTTAAGGTACTTTGTTCTGGCGCGTACTGATCCAGACCCAAAAGCACCAGCCAATAAAGCTTTCACCGGTTTCATTGTAGAAAGAGACACTCCCGGCCTTACTCCTGGTAGGAAGGTAACTTAAACCTCATCCGTAATTGAATTATAAATTTAAGTTCGACCACTCTTATCAACGGTGATAACAGTCCTGCCAACGATGGAGCACTGTTTTGTTTTCTGATAGGCAAAACATGTGAATATACGAGGTGATACATTTGCCTGTGAAACCAGTGGTTTGAATCAACTTGTACCCCATGGATGTGATACTATAATATTGGCGACTGATCAAGGTCAATTAGCTTAATTTAGGTTAAATGCATGCAGACCACCCTGCTATAGATCATTAAACACCCGAGAAAAAAATAAATAAGAAAGTAGAATATATTTTATTCAGTCAGTATTTTTTTTATTCGTTAAATATATTTAAGAATATATATTTCTTTAAATATATTTCCTTTGAAATTAACTATAATGGTATGTTTTTTATCTGAGTGTATGCATATGTTTGCAGACATACACTAGGTTTATTTCTGCATATGCAAGAAAGCATTTGTATTTATTTGGGGCTAAATATCTGAAAGTGAATGTAATATACCTATTACATCATTTGATTGTATATTCAACATTAAAATAAGAATGAAAGGCTGTGTTAATTTGCCAGTGTTAACTGATACACAAGTTAAAAAAAATATTTCAGAAGGATGAAATCATTTTCAAACATTTGAACTTCAGTAGGAGAAAGTTGTAACAGAATGTACGCTTTGTAGTGTTTTGTGATTACTTTCTTACAACAATATTTTATCATTCACAATCTACTCATTGCATGATTTCAAGAGGATATATCTCAAGCAAAAATTTTCTTTTCAGGAAATGAATATGGGACAGCGTGCCTCTGACACCAGAGGAATCACGTTTGAGGATGTTAGAGTACCAAAAGAAAACGTGCTGATTGGAGAAGGAGCAGGTTTTAAAATTGCCATGACAACCTTTGACAAAACACGTCCTCCAGTAATTTTTCATATATTTTTTATTCCTTTTTCTGAACTGATATTGCTTTGATCCCATTATATTCCCATTAACATTCAAGGAATTTATAATATTTTATTATTCAAAATTATTTGTTTGTTATTTTGTTCTTTTTTTAGTAAAGAAACATATATATTGTTATCTGTAGTACAATTTGGGACCTCAGGTTTAGCTATGGCTATGCTTTTAGTAGGTTTAATTCTTAATGCATAGCATATGTATAGCTTGTTAATACTTGAAAGAAATAATATGATCTAATGAAGAGAATTAAAAAATAATTATACAGAAGGAGATTGTGTAAATTATCTGGTTTTGAAATGCAAATAAAGTTTGATTGAATTATGAAATCTTTTATATTATGTTTATAGGTGGCTGCAGGGTCTGTGGGATTGGCACAGAGGGCTGTGGACGAGGCACTGAAGTATGCCACTGAGAGGAAAGCTTTCGGTGTTCCAATTATAGCCCACCAGGTGATATATTAAATCAACTTAATCTTTCCTGTCAACTTTATGTTGAACCAAAGATGTCCTGAGTATCTAGTTGCCTTTATTGTTACATAATTGTTTTCAGAATTTTAATTTTACACAATAGCAATGGAATTTTTTTCAATGAATATTTTTATGTTGTATTGTAAAGACATCTTAAAGCAGTATTTACAGGCCAATTTAATATACTATAATACCAAGAATTAGGCCAATCTTGGTTAGATCAAACTTGAGCTTAACGCATTTAGTCTGCTCAGTTTGTTAATTTAAAAAAAAGATAGTAAACGTACTTTGTTCAGTTAATATTACTTGGCAGTGATCTCTCGACTTTATTATTAATTATAAAATAATTTATATGTATCCAATATATTTTTCTTCTAATGATCTTGAATTTGTTTTAGGCTGTTGCTTTCCTGTTGGCTGAAATGGCTATTGGTGTCGAAACCTCAAGGTTGGCGTGGATGAAATCAGCCTGGGAAGTCGACCAGGGCAGAAGGAATTCGTATTATGCCTCTATTGCCAAAGCTCTTGCCGCCGATGTTGCCAACAAGTGTGCAACAGACGCTGTACAGGTAATTTCTGTTGTATATATAATACATATAAACTTGCATGGCAGTTTCCACTGCAAAATATCCTTTCTTTCAATACATGTCTCAATTGCTTTCTGGGTTAATTTCTAATATTTTATTGTGATAGAATTATTTGTCTAATTATAAATTAAGTATTTATTAACAGACTGGTTAAAATTTGATGCCGGTGAAAGATACAAAGACATAAATATCAAACGCAGTTTTAAATATCCATTTTATTTTGTTAGTTTATTTTTATTTTTGCTTATAAAAAATAAAAATTCAAATTTTGTTTTCTTCAGATCTTTGGTGGCAATGGTTTCAACACTGAATATCCAGTGGAGAAGCTGATGCGCGATGCTAAAATCTACCAGATCTATGAGGGAACTGCTCAAATCCAAAGACTCATCATTTCCAGGGCCCTTTTTGAAAGGGCAAAACAATTGTAAATTGTTGGCAATGGGTTTAACCTGAAGGATTTTACCCAGCGGCTAGTATATGCTGTTATCTACAAATCATTTATGTAATAATCAAATCGGAAATTGTTATTAGGGATATACATATGTACAGCAATTTCTGTCTGCATGTTTAAGGGTACTATTAACGTCTTATATAATTAAATACGAATAAAATATTTTTTGTCTTATTTTCTTATCTTTATATATGCATAAATTGTACAAATTCGAGAGGAAAATAAAATGTTTCTGCAAATGTTTTTACTATATAAAACTAAATTCCTTCGTGGAGTACAGTTTTTTGTTATATTACTGACGATATTGTTTATTCTTTGTTTTAATAAATTTTGTTTGTTTTCTTTGTTTTAATAAAATTATTTCATTTATTGCGTTAAACATCTCATTTATTTTTTTCTTTTACTATTTATCCTAATACAGGTGCAGTTCAAATTTGCAACAGGAGATAAAAGCATAGCGACACCAGAGCTTAAACTTTATGCCTGCCTATTGGTAAGTGAAAACTTCTGAGGCTCTTCGTGGGCATAAACTTAAATTATGAGTTCATAATATTATGAAGGCGCTTTATGAGGAGAAAAAATGCCTATATCTTCTGCAATATATTCCTAACAATTCCTACTTGCCACCAAAAAAGTGCAGAAGCTATTCGAGTTTATTTAAATTATTTATATAATTTTATATAACATTTTTTATTTTGATTGTTCTGGATTGAAGTAAACTCACAAAGTTATAACATAGTCATCTAATTAATACAGCTCAACAAAAGAAGCATCCGCAATCCAATAATAAAAAAGAGACGAGGACTTTGCCCTAACAACGGGACAAAGGTGAACTAAGACTAAGTAAGAGTGAAGTGAGTGTGCAGTGAGGATGTCCATCGAGCAACAATAGTCAATATTCATGTTTTACAATCTTTTATCGGGTAAATCGAGAGTCGCCAACAGTCTCTAGGGTCGACCTAGGCAATATTAACTTAAATGATATCTTAGAATCGATTTTCGGAAATTAATCGATTATTCGTCTATCGAGTGTACTCGTCCCAGTTCTGCTGTTTGATCCCGAAGGTTGTTTGACCTCAGCCTCTGTTATCTTTTTCAGTCATTTCAATTTCGTCTCTCGTATCGCACGGAAGTTCACCGATAAGCGGTCCACTCCTAAATTGTACGTCTACAAAATTAAAAATGGTTTTCATAAAACAGGTTCGTATTTTATTTTTCAACAGCAGTACTCATTTCAGAAGGGCCGATACTTTTAAACGATCGATTCCCATAATTTATTTTACTGCGTCGTTACTTGATCATACGGTATTGTGGTGAACTATTGCCCCCCCCCCCCATTAAATCCATTTATTCCTCAATTGTATCGCAAAGAAGAAAACTGAAATAATTTTCGGTTGAATCCTTCTTCGTTGATTCGCTACAAAACGATATATCGAATCGGCCCCTCGGATGATAAAACATACGCGCGAAACTACTTTCAATATTTTAACGATTTAACATTTAAATCGTTCTCTGAAAATTGGTCCTAAAACTCCTGTTGTCTTTTCGTCCCTTTTTGTTTCAATGTTTATTTTTTAGCCCTGGATGGGCAACTGAATATCAAATTTTTCCATCAATTGAGGCCGATAGCTCTATAATTGGGGGAGGGTAAAATTGTTGAAATTGATAGAGTCTAAATTTGGTAAAAGAAAGTTTAATCTCCGGGTTTATGTATGTGAGAACCAACTAAATTCTAATTGAATAGTCCTGTGCCGATTCTGGAGCTCACAGCCTAAAAAAATGACGCTCAGTTTCAAATTTAGTTTAGATATTCTGCCAGAAAGTAAACAACTTATTCCTTCTCCCGGCCACAATCAATATCCTTTTATGAGTATTTTTCTCCTGGTGTTGCAATGCAATATGTTATCGCCTATAAAATAATTTTATTTTTTCAGTTGTTGAAACCATCAGACGTCGTTCATGAGGCATGCTATCAGGGCCGTGGCGAGTGAAGCAAAACAAGTGGCCGGTTTCAACTTCGGTAATGCTCACTGCCGACTGTAACATTTTTTCAGAGTGCTTGGTCAAATTGTACGTTTGAAAATATTTTAAACTTTCCAGAATTGAACGAAACGCAAAGGGAAATGCAGGAAGTTGCGAGAAAATTCGCCAGAGAAGAAATCATGCCGGTGGCCGCCGAGTACGACAAATCCGGCGAATACCCGTGGGGCTTAGTGAGGAAAGCTCATGATCTCGGCCTCCTGACCAGGCATATACCTCAGGCCTACGGTAAGAGGTCGGATTTTTTGAGGCTAGGACAGTTTTTTTTTTTTTTGGTGTAGCGCGATTCACTAATTGTCTATTGTAGCGGTGGTGTGATTCCACGAGATCCCACTCGGACATTGCCTTAAATGAAACTGAATATTGTCATGAAATGCGTATGATGTGTGACTCCCCTGTAGGTGGTTTGGGATTGGGAGTGTTTGAGGGTTGTCTTATTGTCGAAGAGCTCTCCTACGGGTGTACAGGCATCAACGCCGCACTCGCCAGTGGACTTGGCGTAAGTTCAAATCGCCGTACTATTCCAAAATATGGTATTACAGCAACTACTGCTTTCTCATAATAGGAAGTGGCTTAATTGAGTGAACATTAATTATAGAATAATTCAACTATAACAAGGATATTTTTAAGAGGCTTTAATGAACTATTACTTACAAATTTACAATTTACTGGAATTGAACTTAAAATCAATTCCTCTACCTACTTATTCAAGCCATTTACTACTCATGATCTGATAACTGTTTTTTGGTCATAGTCATGAAAAAAGCATAATTACCATTCTACTTCTTGTGTGTGTGCCTTTTAAATTCTATAACTTGGAGTTTTTATAATTTTTTTCTTTTTGTATTCCAGCAAACGCCCGTTATTGTTGCCGGCAATGATCAACAGAAGAAAAAATATCTCGGCCGTATGGTGGAGGAACCGATGTTGGCTGTGAGTTGAAATTTTGCTTAAACAGTTAATTTTTCATATAACTAACGACAAACAACAGGACAATTCTAAATTATAACAATATAACAATAGAAGTAAACTCGTTAATTCTGTGTTCAGTGTTTCAAATTATATGTACTTGCTTGGAAAAATTTAAAATTGAATACCACAAAAATATTTTTTACTAATTTCTGTCGAAGCATTGTAATAATTGTATTATGCAGCGAAGTGATATGGATAGATTTAAATTACATGAGCTGTGGAAAAAACAGCTTGCTGTCCACAAAGTGATTAATGGGCTTTCAATGAATATATTTTATAAATTAACTTTGAATTGCAGATTTCAGCTACTCGGCTGAATCTTTAGCACGTGGAATTGATGTTATACCGAAAAGTGCACTAAATAATAACCAATTTTCTAGTGAAGTTAAAAGACATTGTAGGAGGAGAGTATTGGAGGGATTCATATGAGAGAGATAATCAATTGTCAGAAATACAAATGCCTGTTTAGAAATGTTTATTTTTATTACAAGCATATGTGTATATATATATATATATGTATGTATGTATGTATATAATGTTGTGCTCAGGCCTATTGCGTGACAGAACCAGGTACTGGGTCAGATGTGAATGGTGTTAAGACCAGAGCAGAAAAGAAGGGCGACGAGTACATCATCAACGGCCAGAAGATGTGGATCACCCACGGTGGGGTCGCAAACTGGTAAGGACAAAGTATTTTTATTTATTTATTACAATCAATATAATAAAACAATACATAAATATACGAATAGTCTAATAAATTAAATAAATAGAATATTAATATTTATAATGTTATAACAAACTTAATATACTGAATTATTAAATTAGAAAGTTATTTCAACAGAAAAATACTTATTAAAAACTTATTTAATCTGGAAGTTAATTAACATATAAATTTAACATATAATAAAACATAACTCTCTTATGAGTTATGATATAGTATGTTGCGAGTGAATTAAAATTCTGTTTGTCACTATGATACAAATACCCAGTTGGCACTTCATCATACCTGGAATACCAATAAATATAATGGTATATAGTATTAAATAGAAGAAATTAAACTGCCAGACTGCAGCTCACTAATTTAACCCGATTCTTTTGGCCAACTTGACAGAAATATAGAGGTAATAGGATTGTTTGTTTTTAATATTTGGGTTACTGTTTTCATATAGATTTTTGAACACTTGTACATTGTTTTTTTCCAAAACATTAATTTAAACAAGATAGGAATCTGACAGTAGAAGTTTCACACATACATTTGATTTTTTTTTGGTCAAGGTCATTGCATGTCAAGATTTGGCCTGTAGGTAAGTGCTCACAATTTTCTTAGGCTCATAACTTTCCTGTTTTACTCTTCAGGACATTTCTCCTTTTTCTGTTTCAAAGTATTGTTTATATTTGTCAAAGGTACTTTGTAATGGCTCGAACCGATTCAGACCCCAAAGCTCCGGCGGGCAAAGCTTTTACCGGTTTCATTGTCGAAAGAGACACTCCTGGTGTTACACCCGGAAGAAAAGTGTGTAAACATTTTTATTTTTCTCTTTTGTAATTTTATTTCCGGTCTATTATTTTCGCAACACTGAGCGTAGTGTCAACTGCCTGAGTGCGTATGAAAGAATTCATCGTCTGATAAATTCGATTTCAGGAAATAAATATGGGACAGCGTGCTTCAGACACGAGAGGAATCACTTTCGAGGACGTCAGAGTTCCAAAAGAGAACGTCCTGATTGGCGAAGGAGCAGGATTTAAAATCGCTATGGCATGCTTCGATCAAACACGCCCCGGTGTAAGTATATTCTATAGGACTTGGTATATTGATTGTATACATTATGTATACTTCTAGGTCAAATTATATTCTGTATTGATACAGAATTTACTTTGCGATAATGGGTTAGTGTTAAAAGCAAAATAGAAAACGGTGCAGAATATCGACTCCGATTACTTGAATTAATGACTGTTTTAAGAAAAAATTAATTTATATATATTTTTGGTCATTCAGCAGAATTGTTTTAGCAGTATCAAATAATAAAGTGTCTGAAATTACAGAAATATACTGGAGTCAGCGGGTTTCACTCTCTTTAATCATATTATTACAATTATATTATTATATAACTATTGTATTAATTTGTGGTGCAGGTGGCAGCAGGGGCTGTTGGTTTGGCCCAGAGAGCGATGGACGAGGCGTTGAAGTACTCGATGGAAAGAAAAGCTTTCGGCGTACCTATTATGAATCATCAGGTATAATTTATAACCTTGCATCTCTTCCTGTGGAATAGTAATGCATAGTTTTAGCCATTTTATAATAATCCTCTCCAGTTTTTTTTTCTATATTCCATTCAATTTTCAGTAATTTTAGATTGATTTTTTGGTTGTAGAAGTGAACTAACTTCACTGGTTCACAATAATAAAGTTTGTATTGAGATAGTGTTTTAGTGTGTGTCTTAAGGAGGTAATGTTATAGCTGTAACTTTTGTTTCCAATCTTGATTATTTCTGTACTGTTTGCAGGCGGTGGCGTTCATGTTGGCTGAAATGGCGATAGGAATTGAAAGTGCTAGACTTGTAACATTGAGATCGGCGTGGGAAATTGACCACGGTAGAAGGAACACGTATTATGCTTCAATTGCGAAAGCTCTAGCTTCGGATGTGGCAAACAAGTGCGCCACTGATGCTGTACAGGTAACACACAGGTTTCTGACAATTCGGGAATGAAGCAAAGAAGAATCACACAATGGTCTCCTTAATTCATTTATTAAAATAAAGAAAAAAAATTGGTGAACACTTTAAAAAATGTCTAAGTTGTCTTTCCGCATCTTGCTGAAAATCAACAACATATTTATTCCTTTAAAAGTTAAAATAGAATAAATTTAAGCATCTCACTTTAGAAATTATATACATAAGATATACATTTATTATAAAAATATGCGTATTTAAATGTAGAAAATATTTTCATCTACATTTTATTTGCACCCATACACTAGCGCCCCCCTGAGGGTGGTGTGGCAATGCACTTAACTAAAGTTCGTTGGGTACACTTGCACCGATAAACTAGCGCCCCCTGAGGGTGGTGTGGCAATGTACTTAACTAAAGTTCATTTGGTACACTTGCACCGAGACGCTAGCGCTCCCCTGAGGGTGGTGTGGCAATGCACTTAACTAAAGTTCGTTGGGTACACTTGTACCGATAAACTAGCGCCCCCTCAGGGTGGTGTGGCAATGCACTTAACTAAAGTTCGTTGAGTACACTTGTACCGATAAACTAGCGCCCCCTCAGGGTGGTGTGGCAATGTACTTAACTAAAGTTCGTTGGGTACACTTGCACCGAGACGCTAGCGCTCCCCTGAGGGTGGTGTGGCAATGCACTTAACTAAAGTTCGTTGGGTACACTTGTACCGATAAACTAGCGCCCCCTCAGGGTGGTGTGGCAATGTACTTAACTAAAGTTCGTTGGGTACACTTGCACCGAGACGCTAGCGCTCCCCTGAGGGTGGTGTGGCAATGCACTTAACTAAAGTTCGTTGGGTACACTTGTACCAATAAACTAGCGCCCCCTGAGGGTGGTGTGGCAATGTACTTAACTAAAGTTCGTTGGGTACACTTGCACCGAGACGCTAGCGCTCCCCTGAGGGTGGTGTGGCAATGCACTTAACTAAAGTTCGTTGGGTACACTTGTACCAATAAACTAGATTACTAAAAGTAAACTTTTTTCAATAAAGTTTGAAACAGGAATACTTTTATGATCCTAAATACACAATTAATGAAGTTACAATGGTAATGTTAATATGTTAAAATATGTTTTCAGATCTTCGGTGGCAATGGATTCAACACTGAATATCCTGTCGAGAAGTTGATGCGAGATGCTAAAATATATCAAATATACGAAGGCACTTCTCAAATACAGAGGCTTATAATTTCGAGGGCCCTTTTAGATGCTAAAAGATCATAAATATATATATATATATATATATATATATATATATATATATATATATAAATATATTAAATATGAGTGTTATTGTTATTGGTTTCCCGTGATGATATTAAAAAATTTAATTTCTTTTGACAGTGTAGCTCAGTATATTTGCGAGGTGTAGTGAAACAGTTATGTTCATAAATAATACTAATTAACACAAGTCATTGTTGTTAATGTAACACTGATGTGGAAGTTGAAGGACAATAAATTTTCTTATTGCAATAGGACAGGTACATTGGTGTTTAAAATCCTATTTCCCAGACACAAGCAGAGTGACTCTTTTCCCTAATGATTATATCTATTTTATTTATACCTGGCTTAGAAATTCACATAATTTCTTTTACCTTCAGTCTCTAGTTTAAATCAGTTTTAAATTATATTAAACATTTATTAGTAGGTGGGGTTATTATTTCATATTAAGTCATCTAATCTAACTAGCTCTCAGTAACAATTTAATGGCATAGGGTCAGAGTGACTCTGTGGAACTCTAACATTAACATTAAACGTTAATAATTATTATTAGTAAATATTTATTAATTTTTATTAGTATATTTTTTCCCCTGCTTATATAGCAAACTTGAAAAAATTATTGAAATCAAAATTTGTTTTTTTCCATCACATATTTCTTGTAAGTATGAAAAAACAAACAAAAAATAGATTTATATTCTTAAAATACTTTATTGAGTTTCATTTATACATTAATTTACAAGATTATTATTAATACACATGAGACAGTAAAATTAATCCTCCTAAAAAGGTAATAATTTTGAGCTTAATCCATGTTACTTTTCAAAAATGTGTTTCTAATTCATCTATTATGAACAACCTTTTATTCAATTTTACATTTTTTAAAGTTTTATTTTTTTTGTAACTATCGAGCTGTTCTTGTTCTTAATTTCTGTATTCCTATTCGTACAGGTGAAACAACAGTATATAACACAACTCTTTACTCAACTCGATTGCCAAAAAATAAAAAGTTTTAGCCAGTATTTTAACCATGTTCTTACCTTGTTCTGGTAGTATGTATGTATGTATGTATGTAATATACAGGCATAGAAAAATGCTAACATTACTTAGGCTAGTATATCATCGTAAATTGGAGTTGTAACAGTACGACTAGCGCTATATCAAACTGAGATTATATCAGTTTCATTTGATGTCTTTTTTTTTATTTTTCATTCAATGATCAACATTTATATGGAGTAACTACTGGACTTAAAAATTATTTATTTTGTACAATTAAAGCATTTGTCAAGATTATTAAGCAGGCTGTTATATAGCTAACAACACGAAAATATAAAAGTAAAACTAAGAATGCTCAAAATTATTACCCACAACTTTTTAACAGTCAACACTTATAAATAACTAACAAAAATTGTATTCACAATAGTTCACATTTACCCTTTTACTTCATGAATGTTTCAAATTTAAATATATATGTATGTATATATATATATATATATATATACATAGACATATATAATGAAACATTCTGTGGAATGACTGCTGAGTATTTTTGTGCCCAAGACAATTTACAATAAGTAATTTTCACAAGTCCACTTCATCCTCTACGTATATGTACTTGCAATTATCAGAATTATATTTCAATAACCGTAATAATAATAATAATAATAATGCCAACAATGATGATGATGATGACGATGAAAATACAATATGAGAGTAAGCAGTCTGACTCTCAAAATATTCCTGTGAATTGCCTGCATTTAATAATTGAACTATTAAATTTCATAACGGCTGAAGCATTGGTCTACTTTTTACACATCAGTTTTTGGAAACAACGAATACAAAAAAAATAAACCGATATATAATTTACGGACAATATTGAATTCATTACAACGTGGCCAAATAAAGTTCCCTTCGACTGAATTCAGAAAATTTACAAAACTGCGTCCCGTTAACAGCACCATAAAAAAAATTTGTAAATTTTAAGCACAATGCCATTGACAAAGTCTGTCTCAGTGTATCCTTTATAAAAAATAAATAAAGAACCTTTTTCATTTTTAAGTTTTTATACAAAATATCCTTTATAAACAGTTTCCCAAAAGTAAATTAATATTGCGTGATTTCACAACCGACAGGTTATTAAAAGTTGCACAATATTCATCAAAAAAAGTCTTAACCAGAAACAATAGGATAAAATACCATACGACAGTGACACTCTCGGAACTACTTCAACATCTAATCTGTAAATTATTTTAAAATCTTCGACAAAAAAAAAAGAAGTTAAAAGAAAGAAGAACAATTAAAGAAAAAAGCCGACAAGGCTATCTCGCTTAAACTACTTGCATCTATCTCATTAGCGACGATAATATTTTGAAATGGTGAAGAGAGGTTTAAAACAAATAAATACAATTTATCTCTGTCTCAACATTTATGAGAAAAAATAACCTTCCCTCTTAAAATCCTCAGTCAGTGTACTATTAGAAAGACTTATTTCAACAAACACATTTAGATCAGAATGGCAACTCTCTCTCAATCTCTCTGCCTCTAATTACCAACAACTATTTAAAAAACTAAATCCATATTTGCAAATATAATGTAATAAAGCACCCGGGGGGGGGATGGATGTGGGCCTCGTTAACGAGGTACACCCATCAAGAAACAACACTAGACACATGACCTCGGGAGCCGGCCAACAGCAGAGCATCCATCCATCCATCCATCCATCTCACACTCACACACACACACACACAACACTCAATCCAGTTATATATTCACCTTTTTCAAAAGTCTTCTAGCTTTGATTAACCTCCATCTTGTGTTCTCCAATGGAAAGAAATTAATAGTTTAAACTTACTACAAAAGAAAAAAAATATAGAAATAAAAAAAAATGTACAAAACCCTCTACTAATAATAGGGGTTGGGGGCGCCGTAAGTACAAAAAGCCATCTCTCTGTAGAATTGATATCTGGATGGTATTCGTAAAGAGAGAAAATGGGGCCTGGGGGGGCACGACTAATTGTAGTTCTTTTATATCTTTGCGAACAGAAGAATTGCTGATAGAGGGTGGCGCGTGTATTCAGGGTGTATTATAGCAGGGCCGCCGCTCCTGCTATAAACGCGCCAGACAGCTGCCCCCTCTGTTTCGGCCCCCGCCGCCGGCTTATGCGATGTCGGGCTTTGAGGAGGCGCTGGCGACTATCTCTGCAAACGACTGTTCGAGGCACTGCTTCAGCTCGGCGTAGCTCACCACAAGGATGCTCTGCTCGTCGCGCGACATCAGGCACACCTCAACACCACAATTAAAACCACCCGTCAATTAATATCGCCCCAGTCATCAATTCCAAACCTTACGGCAATGGAACACCTATTTTAACTAACAGGTGCTACGGCCACAACATTTATTCGAGATATCGATTGTGGCCAGCTAAAATAATAAATTAAATTAATTTACATTACGATAATTGTAGTAACAGTTAAGTAACATTAAGTAGGACCACATTTTTTTTAAATTGCGGGATATACCATTCAGAGTTCGGCTTATTGGTAAATCCTATATTTTTAGATACAATAAACTAATCAGTGTTATACTGACTTTAATTATCGAAAAACTTGCTCCTAATTTAACTAATTCGGGTATTCTTTGTCCAAATAGAATTATATTGTTGGTTATTTTAAGTTTCATTCGTTGTTTATGTGAATGACTTGAGTTGAGTAAATAACTTTGTTTAAGTCTTTATAGGGTTTTTTGTCAAAGGGGGCAAGGTGGAGGTCCTTTAGTAGGATTAGATTTTCAAGTTTCATTCGTTGCTTCCTCAAATCCGTTAATTTTTTTAATTATCTGTCGTTAATCAGTCTATGCGGTTAATATTTACTGCGGGGGGCTCCTAGGTTATCGCGCGTGTTCGATATATCGATATATAGGGGTGAATCGATGTCGTCAACTCGGTCGGCCATCTTTGTTTTCGAATCTGATGCGGTTTTTTTTGGAAATTAGGCGGTTTTTTTTGTGTTTGAGTTGCTACGGAAGTGTTAGTTTTATTATATTATTTTTTATTTATTTCTTTTCGCGTCATAATTACTTTCTTTCCTTTTACTAAAAAAAAACCGTCCGACGCCTTAATAAAGGTACGCGATGTGAAAACAAAGATGGCCGACCCAGTTGACGACTCGGTTCACCCGTATATATCGATATATCGAACACGCGCGATAACCCAGGGAATATATATATATATATACACACATACATATCACAGGTCACAAAACACACAGTTATTGTGTTTTTAGGGTCATTGTTTGTCTTATTTTGTTCCTGAGGGATTTCGTTAATCCCCTCAAGTCTTTCTAGGTTTATTGGTCAAAAAGGGAGCTGAGTTTATTTAGTATTATTAGCTGGGGAATATAGCCTCACTTTAGGAATTTATTATTTCCATTATTATGTTCTTGGAAATCTCCATATTCTCTACTACATCCATCTCTTTGCCTTTCTTGCCAGGGTGGATTAATTTTAAAGATTCCTTGATGCTCATTGTCTCCTGTCTGGAGTGTATATTATACATAACCTTATATATAATAACATTATACACTCTGGACAGGAGACAGTGAGCATCAAAGAATCGTCATAACTATTTCAATAATCAAAAATTTAGTGAGTAAAATAAAAACAACAGCTGATTTCTAATCTACAGACCCAGGCTTATCTTATAAAAGTTATTTTTTACATACATTTCAATTCCCACTTCCCTCGAGGTTTGTATGGAGTATAAAAGTGGGAGAACCCCTGGCTGATTTTAGGGAAACAAAAAATGTCAGTGATTACAGAACTGAAATATAATCAAATTTGTTCGTATCGGGCTAAAAGTTATTGAAATAAAAATATATTAAATCAAATTATCGTAACCGATATTTAATTTCAGGCAACAAGTTGACCGCTTAATTTTATGGTACGGTTTCTTGCTGGTCACCTCGGTGCAGATTTGGTGAAGACAAAATAAAGTACTGACCTTCTCCTGTGTGCCGGCGTCAAGCTTGTTGAGGGAGTGCACGACGTGGGCCATGTCCAGGAATGGGCGGCCATCTTGTGTCACCTGGTGGAACAGGTAATCTCTCAGCAGTTTCAGCATGTACCTGTCACCTGTTTCAGACCAGGTCGGGTCCATGTTCAACCTATCGAACAGACGACAATAATGTTTTTTAAGGAAAATAAAATATTATCGCTCTTTTGTCGTTTATTTATAAAAAAAAACCTTTTATCATTTCAAAAATGAATCATTTCTAATTTTAATCTTATATGCGGAAAATTAAATGTTCGACAGTAGAATTAAGAAAATATTTCAAAGCGTGTGTATTCACACATATACAACTTTTAAATCTATCGTGCATTAATTATACCAGCCCATAAATTGTAATCTGTGGCATGAAAATATTAAGATTATAATTACTTCAAAACCTTTGGATTAGAAAAATCCAGTGTCCCAGTTTATTAATTAATTAACTAAATAACTGAGTTACCGTAATTATTCTTAACTTGATATTTCTAATTCTTACTACTGAAAAGCCCCTATAATATAACAGTACAATTTCTATAAGAGATATATTTATAAAAACCCAGTTTATAAAGAGGGCGGACGGGCCATCTCGGATGAATTGTGTTTGCGACACCAAAATCTCTGCAAAAGCAACATGTCTGATCAATGCCAAGAGACAAATAAACAAACATCACATTTTTAAAAACCGTTTTTATAAATTCGTCGTCTACGTTATGTCGATGATGTCTGAATTGTGTTCGTGGGGGAGTATATATAAAAGGAAGTGTATACTGACTCTGGTCTTTCGTTCATAGTTCCTAGTTTAACAAGTAAGCGGAATAAGCGACCGTTTTCCATTTCTTTAGCGAGATCTGTGTACAGTATGTCGTTGTGCAGTTGTACTGTGTCCAGCTGGGAGTAGTATCTAGCGCCGATCATCGGCATCAGATCGACAACGCTTCTTCTCTGCTGACCGGACAGTAGGTAGCTGAAAATAATAATAGTCGTTTCATTACTCGGCCCAACCACGTTATATACAATGACACTGCGACGAATTACTTACATGATTAGATTTCTGAGATCTGAGGAATACGTTCTGGACATTAAATCTAACGAAGTTTGCAAATTTTCCCTTTGTACTGCCATTAAAGAGCGACAAGCTAGAGCCAACACTAATTTACCAAGCGCATTCAAGTCTTCTTGCTGGAAAATTTAACATAGATAATTTAAACAATTTATATATATATATATATATAAAATATATAAATATATATAAGCACATAAAACAATTTAAATATTTGTAATTACAACTGCTATTATTTTATTTATATTTGGATAAATCTCTGCAAGATATTTGGGTTCATTAACAAAATTATAAATGATTACCTAGTGTCCATCCATGTTCACTGAATGTTATCCAACTTCAATATTATCTAGGTCTAATTTAATGTCATAGTTCAACAGTTATTTAATACTTATCTGCAGGAACTGCAAGAAGTTGTTTTTGTTTTTTATGCTACTGTACATTGGGACAAGTTTAGCTAATAAACAACAACGATTGTTTTATTCATATTGTAGAAATGAATTGCGGACACTATGAACTAACTTCCAGATACAGAAACAGAGCATCACGACATAATTATTTCATATTCAATTTCAAAAACAGTGAGAATTGAGCCCACACTGTTGGCAAATCTAACAGTTCAAACTAAGGCAATGTGGACTGGTTTCGAGGTATTTTATGAATAATTTCTCATCGGACTTTGAAATCTACGCGTTATAATGACTATATAATGCTCTTACTATCATAATTCTTGTGAAGGTTGTCACATTTTTAACACGGTCAACGCAACACGTGACGCTGTACATGGAAACTAGAAGGTGGCAACAGTAATTGTATTCCAAACCTAATGCCTATTTCTGAATTGTGTATTGATGAGTGTACCTGATAGTGCGGTATAAGGGCTAGAGGGTTGGTGGCCGTCGAGTCGAACGTGAGTACGTCGACTATTGCCGTTGATGTGACGCGCAGTCTGTTCCTGCCGGTCTGTATGACCTTGGACGGGTCGAGGCAGCGGCACGCTAGCCCCGCCGAGTGTATGACGCACAGCGCGCCCGTCAGCTGGATAACGTAGCTCCAGATCGTTGCCTCAGACAGCATACCATTGCTGCCAGAACACACGCAACCAACACTACTCACATTGCTAACACAGATTGCCAGTCACAATTCTTTAACGCTTCTCTCCACGAACTGCAAGAAGTTACTTCTTGTTTCTCTTCTTTTTTATAATACTATACATTCAGCCAGCATAATTTGCAATTGTAATTCATTCATAATACTATACTATAATGTAAGGCAGGTTTACTGAAGTGTAAATGAAAAAAAAAGTTATTCTTTCTAAGTGTAATTTATTAGCCATATTACTGTAGTTCAAGTAATACTAATAAAAACAATGATTGTAGAAATGAATTGTGGATACCAAGAACGAAATTATAAACAGAGGATTACATTATAATATGTGCCATACAGAATTTTATTTTCAACTTAAAAAACTCAGTTTTTATTTTATATTGTACACATGCACATTGGGTTGACCCGTGGTAAACCCATAACTGGGGGGTAATCAAAGTAATGAAATTTGAAATTATTTAGAATCGGTTTCTGTTTTCACCGTCACAATTTTGACTTCTATAGTGGAGTCACGATTTAAATAATTAGAACAAGTGATTGCCACCAGAGACAATGTCCAAAGCAAGATGATTTTATGTAAATACATATTAAATATATAATTTAAATTGGCAACCGAAGGTAAATTTGGTCCGTGTTAATCTAACATGAAATTTATTTTACCAAAAAATTTGCTCCTTAAAGGGATATCTCTCATCTGTTATCCTGGGCTGAGTGAATCCTTTGACTTATTGCAAAATTTCATTGTACTATTAATTCTATGGCATTAGCCACTTATAAGCCTAAGTGACAGCCTGAATGCTGTATAATTCCTTTTATGTAATTATATATAAAGTATAATATATGATAACAATTTGCAACCAAAGGGAAATTTGGTCCGTCACTGTTGAATAAATAGTGATGAACTATTTACATTTCTTGTACCGCTCAATTTATAATTTAATAAAATGCGAAACCCCTTCAGAATATTAGGAGTAATTGGAAATATTTACCTGTGCTGTTGTCTGAGAATTGCATTCTTCTGATGACTGTACGGACGCGGTGCGTTCGGATTGGATGAAAAAGAATCTGAATATCCGTTGAGAGTTTCTGCTTGGGAAAAATGACGAGACAACAAAGTATCAGAGTCCGGGTGATAATCGTAGACAAAGATTATTGCTGCACACAAAACACAGATTATTTACAAAAATTGTTTTCCATTAAAATACAGTAAATAATTATTTTCACTACTAAACCGATACCTAGTGACTATATTTAACAAATAATACAAGAAGTGTTTTTAAATGTATGTACAGTGAATAAATTTCAGGACTGCTGAATGTACCAAAATTAATTAATTGTATGTAGCACTGGTTAACAACTAAATACTGCTCCACGTCCCCAGAATAGAGAATGAATTTTTTATTAGACCAATATCTGGAATGAATTCCCCTCCGTTTCTTTTATAAAAGTAGAACCCGGAAAAAAATAATAAAACTTTTACTTACATTGATCACCGAAAGCCTTGGTCGTGAAAACTTCTCTCAACTGGACAATGTTGGAATGACTTAGTTTTTTCCACATATCAACTAATATCATACACTTTGTATTCGGTAACCGGAAACCTGAAAACAAACATATTTAAACAAATAGAATTTTCTTAAAATTTTCAGTATTGAGTTTTCAAATGTCTATAGTTCCAGCATTTATTCTGTAACAGTTTTTACGATCTTACAACACACAACAAATTAAAATTGGAATAAAATTTAAGTTTAATAATTTTTTTCTTTGGATTTTAATGAGCTGATGATATCCACACCAGGAATTGAACTCCCACTGCTAACAGTTTCTATGGTTTAAAATGTGAACCATTGCGGCTCTGAAAAAATTTAAATTTGATAATATTAAACATATTAATCCTTCACGGGGCAGTAATACGTGTCATATCTTCTAATTATCCTTACAGAAATGACAGTATCATTATGAACTTGTGTATATATGAATTATGCATCTATAAAGCACTTACCATGAACCCTACGTAGGCAGTAATGTAGTCCAGTTTTGACATGAGTTGCTTTATAATTTGATGTCTGATAAGCTATCATATGAGGTTTTGGTAAATTCGGCATCGGCTCCAACGGGCACAGCTCGTGGTAATTATCCACCTCCACCGGCAGATCTGAGAGAACAAAATTACATTTAGTTAACAGTATAATTTGCAATCGTAATTAATTCATAATAGTATACTATAAGGCTGGTCTTACTGAAGTGTAAATGAAAAAAAACTGACAGTTATTCTCCGTAAGTGTAATTTATTAGCCGTATTACTGTAGTTCAAGTAACTTGTTCGCATTAAAATTTTAAATTCTTGGAAAAAATATTCTCCACCAAATGCTCCATTTGCCCGATCAGCTCTCATTATGAAAACATTTTGCGCTAAGGATAATGAATACAGGATTTTAAAAAATGGCAGAAATAAAGCTGTTCACGCAGTGAAAATCAGCAATAAATTAGGACTAGGTCAAGCAAAATGGTTCAGACGGGCAGTTTTATTGGTCAGCACCCTAATTTATACTAACATGGCATACGGGCAGGCTCCAGGTGCCGAGGTGCCCTGAGCAAATGTGGCCCCAATTATGTTAATTTAATTTTACATTACATGCGACACATACCTGGGTATATCGACGAGTTGGACTGCATGAGAGTCATGTTATTCCTGTGGTGTATTTCCAAGCGGAGCTGGTTGGATATGAAGTAGGAGTCCTCCGAGGTGGTCGGAACGATGGGTGCGAGGGTGGCCTGAGCAGTCCTGATGTGGGACGGCGTGCCCGGGAACATTGTTGCCAGCTGGGAGTCTCCACCTGCGGCGCCGCCACCGCCTCCTACACCGCCGGCGCCGCCGCCACCGCCACCGTCATCTACCACACCCTCCGCCCCGGTAGTCGCCGCTGAATAAAAATAAGTCGTTCCGCCTACATTTTCCTGCAACACTAATACAATATGGAATACCTGTTTTGCGGTCTCCGAGGGTTTACAATATATACGTTCTATTCTGATTTGTTACATTGTTCACATAAAAGTCTGGTCAGGTGTGCTGGTGAAGTCCAGGGTTGTACTGTTTTTTTATCTTTCTCAGTTTATTAGGTACTTACGTATCATGCGGAGGCCACTAATTAAAATCTGTCCTATCTAATAATGTAGTTTTTTGGGTCTGTGGTAATAAAAAAACCTCTAAAATTAGTGGCTTCCGCAAAATACGCAAGTACCATTTATTAATTATAATTTTGTACCATTTTTTGTTTCGCTATATAATGTTTATTTCTGTGTTTCTTGGTTGCTGTTTTGCCCACTTTTTCATTTCAGATACTTGTAAATGTGAGAGGTGTGATTATTACTATTTTTTAATTTGTTTGATTCACGACTTAACACTTTCCTATATTGCATAAAGTTCAGCTGAAATAACGGAATGAGTAAGGGTAATAAAATGAAATGAGATGGGTCCTACCGTGCGGAATACTGACCTGATATGTTGGTACGGCTGTTGGTGTTGGCGATGAATTGTTGATGGCGGGCGGCGGCGACACTGCGTTGGCTGCAGTCGCCACTGTCGGAACGAGGCATTGCCCCGAACCGGATGAGACACCACCGCTTGTACAACTTCTCGGAATGAACTCGTTGTTCTGCGATAGAACCACCTGTGAGAGCAGGTTCAAAACAAATGACCCGCGTCAGAAATATACTCACATTAAGCTCTACAGTTTTCCATGCAAACATTAATCACCCAATGCAGAATTTCAAATTGAACTACCCTGAAATTCAGCAATGATACTACATGGTTAGAATTGTTATAAAATCAGAATTTAACGACAATACTACATGCTAAAATTTGTAAAATTAAACTATAGATAACTTGATGCTGGGAATATTCTGAAGAGGAAAGACACCGGCCTTAGATTATTATAATTTAAACTTTTAGAAAGTTTGAACTGAACAAAGACAAAGGAACAACTGTTCTATAACAACTAGATTGACTTATTAGAACATTATATTCACCAAGTAAAACTACAATTTATTTTACAATTTTTATCCCAATACGTGAATATACTTTCTTATTTCTATTAAAAAAATGCTTTAAATTATTAGACCTTTATCAAACTTAACATAGGAAAAATACAGGCAGCCAGGTTACAGGTCTGTTATATTTATATATTAGATTAAATTATAGCTTACAATATCGAAAAAGCTCTATTGTTCATTTTTCCTGTTTCTAATAATATTTTCAAAAATATGAATCAAATGCAACAAGAATGAACTTTATATAATGTTAATAATTAACATAAATAATATTATAAACCCATTAAAAAGGTAAATAAACCAGAAGCATATATTTCTGATTAAAAAAAAAATGTACGTAGTAGACAGACTCTCATTTAATTAATAATGCAAAAGATAAGATATTGGCTCAGGGTAAAAATGTAATGCGACAGAACTTCAATAATTAATAAACAAAACTCATTTATTAAACACGGGTATCTCTAGCACTGGTGAAAAAAGGAATGGATGCTTAACTTAAATGATTTACTGCACTGCAGATGAATTCGAATCTTATTTTCAATTCAATTTTCAATATACCGACATTTAAATTTAAGATTCAAAGCAAGTACAAGCCACAAACTGATCCAATTCCATCCAGAAATACCTAACACTGTTATCATTCAAGGTCAGTATTTTATACCTCCATATTTCCTACAAGTACAAAAATATCTATTTTTTCTTACAATCTTATAAGAAAAAGTATACTGTCCACAACCTTAACATGCAGTATAAATTATTAGCAATGCAATCAAAAATTAAAATATTAATTAAAATTTTGGGAAAATCTAATGTTTAATGAATGAAAACATAAGTTATTTTGATCAATTAATAATGTGTTATATTAACTTTCATCCAATTATTAAAACAAATAAAAGTTGGGTGAATTAAACAACATATACTCCCATCAAAAATAATCTAATTCAAGGGTCCCCCTTCAGCAATAAATGGGAAATGCAAATAGCAAATAATATCGTGTAATGATATTAATATTTACAAACAAACATTATCTGCTCAACAACCTCTAGAAGGACACAGAAGAAAACTAACTGTTATGAATATCAAAGTTCAACCACACTAAATGAAATAAAAGAAAGAAAAATATATAATCCGAATATATTAATTATAGATGTCACATAATAATATATTATTATATATTATTTCAGATGTCATCTGAATATAATACCTGAAATCTAGATTATCTAATTTTGATTACCTAGATTTGAATACAAAAAACTAGTTCTAATTTGGTTCAACAGATTTTAAATGTCTATAAAACAATTCAATAATTGTTTATTATTTTATATTAAAAATTATTTTAATTAATAAATAAATATTATATATTTAAATAATTTAAATGTAATGTGTAGATTAGACATCTGTTCATTGTAATATAATTAAAAATACTACTGCTAACAGGAAACTGTAATCAGTCAAGTGCAGCACACTATACTTTTTTACTCTATAATGAAGAAAATACTGACAAATTTCAAGTAACAGCCTGGAATAATTGTTGCGCATATTATAAAAATCAAGTTTACCTTTTTTAATGACACGGAAGAATCACTTAGGCTCAAATTGGACAAAGTCTTTGTTATTGAATGGTGTATTGGAGGACCCTCGGTCTGCCTTTTCTGCAAATTTACAACCATCAATTATCACTTTATTTTTGCAATAAAACTGGCTTACTTAACGCACCCGTGCTAATAGCAATCCTAATAAACTCAATGAAATCCAATACTTCATTTATTTTGTCTTAGATAAATAAAATCAACATTGTATTACAAGTTTGAAAAAATAATAAAAATTTAACTCAACTAAAAGATTGAAATTTTCTTCACATTTCATCAACAATTTTTAAATACCGCTACTGAAATTGTGTCAATATTAATACGACAGTTTACTGCATTGATTCATCAGCGCAAAAAGCTTTTAAAATTTAAATATACATATATAAAGGAATTACCATGTAAGTGGCCAGTTTAGACTCTTGAGGAACTCCGTTAACTGGAGAATATTGCAAGAACATTGGATCCATTCTTGAATAATTACCTAATGGCAAAATATAAGGTAAAACTATTTTTTTTATGTCACAATTACACTATTAAAAATGAACTTAACCATTAAGAATATTTTTCAAACACAAAACTAACTTCTAAATTCTGTTTATATCTACTAGTATATATTTCTCCACTACAAAAAAATAAATATATATATATATATATATATATATATATATATATATATATATATATATATATATATATATGTATATACTAAAAAGCTCATGGGGTAGATTACATCTATAGCAAACTAAATTCTATATTAATAATTCGAAAGAACGAAGGAATATTATATTTAAACGATATATTTACTTACGGAACTCTTCTATAAAGAACTGGAATTAATAGGTAAGAACAAAGTAGCCTGTTCTAGGCTTCATTGAACACTGTAGCCACTCATCACATCACTGAAAATTTTAAGGGCAACTGGTATATCGGAAGTCGGATGGGCCAACCATCAAGGCCGGTACGCATTTAAAACGATCCGGCGGACGAACAACAGCCAAGAAGGCAAAGTGTTAGACGGAGGGAAGAATAAATTTCAGTTCCAACATATGGCGTTTTCAGGAACAGTTCTCTCACCTGCTGTTAAGCAACAACATCGACGACCCGCGTTCAATTAACATAGCTTTTCCAGATCCGATCGCTACGCCCTCTAACTACGTCATACCCTTCATTTTCCCCCTATTTTGTCGCGTATGAAATCTACAATAGCTTCCGATTCCAATAATTCCTGAAAATAAAATAACAAGAATGAGAGATACATTTAAAACAATAAAGCGAAGCACGGATGAAAAATGAAAACGCACCAGTTTCTTTCTGTCTAGTATCTTGGACAGAACGTAATGCGTCAATAGAATATCTTCTTCCCCGCTGAAATTTTCCTCTCTCGGTCTGTTTTCGTCCTCGTCGAGCTCTTCGAGTAAATCCCTGGCGTTGTCGCTTATGATACCGTTGGCGAGCGTCTCTTCGTACACTTTCAGTACGGGACTGGATTTCTTTTTTTTGACTTGGACGCTTTTTTTGGACCTGGTCTTTTTTCTCGCTTTCTCTCCCGAATTTACTCTCAGACACTCGGTACGACCCGAATCGTTGCCGATAAACTCCATCAAACCTGTAAGAAAAAAGAGTCGTTATCAGAGAAGAAGGCCGAGTACAGGAACGCGGACGGCTGGCAATAAAATCCCGACCGAGTCCGGGTTTAGTCCGAGCGATCGGTGGTCGGGGGCGGAAAGTGAATCGGTCCGTGTGTCGGGTAGGGCCGGTGAAACTGTCTGGGAGAGGGCGGGGGACGAAAAATAATGCGATAAATACCTTGAGCGGAGCCGGCCCTTGAGAGTTCATGACCCGTGGTGTGACCGCTATCGGCTTCTAGACTAGCCTCCCTCCCGTCCCGTCACCGACATTTCCTGCTCGGGTGCGCGCCGGCGCCTTTCCGCCAGAATTCGAAATGACCGCGTCCCAAAAGAGGAAACCGTGGAAAAAGGTGCTCTACGGCAACGAGGGCTACCCGGACAACTACACGGACGCCTCCTTTCTCGAAGAGTTGAAAAAGAACGTGAACATGCGCGAGGTGACTTTCAGAGAGGCGTTCCTCGGCGCCAGCCTCATCACACAACAGTTCTCTCTGGTCGTCAACTTCGCGCTCACCTTTGTTTACATGTATAACGGATGGAGTTCCCCTTCGGACGTCCTGGCCTACAGCAGCGGCCTCTCATTCTTCGGCTACCTGGTGTACACCTGCCTGGAGTCGACGGCCAAACTGAGGCACTTCAGGGCCATCCTGGTGTTCTTCCTGCTCGGCTACCTTCTGTCGCCGGTCCTCAAGACTCTGACCGAGAGCGTCAGCACTGACACTATATACGCGAGCACCGTCTTCATGATGGGCGTACACCTCACCTTTTTCGACTACGGAGTCAAAGCTCTGATAGTGTCCAGTTCCCTTTCCGTCAACGCCGGCATTTTCGGCTCCCTCTGTCTGGCTTCCAGGCTGGCGACGCCTTTCCACGCCTTCGCCCTCCTCGCCGTCGCCGTCGAGTGCTTCGTCCTCTGTCCCGTACTTTTGTCCAGACTAGGCAACTCCCTCCTCCTAATAATAGCCATTACTTTAATTTGCCTCTACGGCCTCACCACAGTCTCCTACACGGCGACCGTCTTCTTTGTCTTGACTGTAGTATTTATTAATCTTATTTGTCCCCTATTGTTTGTGAGATGGCACGCCTATAAAGATAATATATATGGACCTTGGGATGAGGCTGTCGTACAGGACATTAATATTAAACCGAATACTTGATGCCTATTGAAAACCCTGTACATTAAATGGTATGGTAAACTTTGTGCAACTACAGTATTGTAATATATTTTAATTATAATAAATATTTATATTTTTTAAATTTGGTTATTTTTATGTTATTTATGGAAATGTACGTATCTAATTTTATACGGAATGATTATTTTACACAGGATGAATAAAACAATTCTGTTCCTTCAGTAAAACCTTTTTATTTACAATAAAATGAATGGAAACATTTAAATCGTGGAGATAAACTTGTAATAATCAATAGCAGATAAGATAAGTACTAATGGGTCCAAAATGAATGTCTGTTTATATAAACACTTTTTTTAGTAAATTATTGAATGTGGACCTTCCATGCCTTGCATGGCACAAAAATGTACTGCTGAAGGAAAACACTTGACTTACACTCATAAGAATATTACAACATAAAAAAGTATTAAATATTAAATTCCCATTTCTTTTAATTATTATTACTTAAGCTAAATTTATTTTACAAAGGCAAATAAATAAACTGGCACATTTCCAATTTATTTACCAATATTTTGAATATATTATACACTGTTCCACACAGAACAATTACACACTACTATATGAGGCAATTATGAAAATTAATTGCTCTTACAAATTTTGAGGTAGTTTCAGCTATTAGGAACAAACTGTATCAGTTTCTTTATCCTCCTGAGAAGGGCTTCTAAAAATCCCTTATCTGTTGCTGACATATCCTAGAATAGAAGAATAACATTATTATTATACTGACATAATACATCAAGAAGGCGTAAATTTAATAAATAATGAAGTAAAGTTTTAAAAATTATACATTTTCGTTAACTCATGTTGGAACCATGATATATATTAATTTATTTATATGTCAAACTCCAATAAAGGATCTCCCAACATATAAGCTAACCATTCATTTTATAAAGGTGGAATTAATAATATTTACCTGAGCTGTGGACACAAGTGTTTTACTGAAAGTATCATTAAATACAGATAATAAGCCCTGCTTCAAATGATTCAAATCTTCAGATGTCACATTCCATGTTACCCCATATTCCAATACTTGATGATCAACTGAAAAACAAATATAAATATTTTCTTGATGCTTTGTTAGGTTTAAACAATTTTATTAAAATTATTATGATTGACTTTGAAGTAAGTATTTCATTACTTATTTCTATTAGTATTCCTAATGTATAAATAAAATATTCTGAAAAATTAATAAAACAATAATTAGTATTACTGGCTATTAAAAAAAGTTCATTACTTTTATTAACAGAATCAATTTTATAAAAGTAAAATAAATTAATCTTTTCCAGAACCCCTAAAATAACTGACTACATAAAAAAATAACTAAATACATAAATATCTACATTTTTCATAAATAGTTTGATGATATACTTACAAGATGAAGATTTCGGAATGCCCAGTGTTTTATTGGAGATTCCCCTCAACATGTAATAGTCCAAATGAGCCCATACAATGTATAAGCAATGCTCGATAATGAATGAAGTATAGTCCAATTCCGTATATTTACTGTTCACCTGTTCCGACAACAGTTTCATAGCCATTCTACGGCATTCATCCAACTCCGTGACATTTGTAAAAGACTCAGGAAGGCACTAGAAGTATCACAGGAATAAGAATTTGGAAGGAAGCTTTCACTTAAATCTACCAAATATTGAAACTGAGCAGTAGAATATTTGAGGAGTATAAAAAATAAATGAAAAACAATAATGACAAACCTCTTTCAAAGAGTCAGCACTCATTTCTGGAACCGACTGGAGCCTTCTTACGCACGAATCTAAATTGAGTTTTTCCCTGCGATAATGTGCCACTGCTTGCACCAACTGTTGTACAACAACTCCCAGGGTGGCTTCTTGCATTGTCAACACATCTACAACACCATAGATATTTTACTTCTTAATAAATAAATAAATATTAGGTTCTTAACATTCCATTAAAAATCTTTTTTCCCCTTAAGGTTTTATGAGTTCAGTGTGGTAAGGCTGGTTTAAATTTAGTTATGTCTTGTTTCAGTAATAGTTCCAATTGTTCAAAGCTCCTTGAACACTGAACCATCCTGGCAATTTCAAATTCCAATATTGTAAGCTTGCAAGATAACTCTACTATAAATTAAATACATGTAAATTCAATGGCCCCGAGAGGCACTGATATGGAAAAACTAATTGCAACAGTAGTTCACTGTTTCAGTGGTTCTTTAATATTGTTAATATTAAATGAAGGAGAGCTGCAATGTAAATATAATTCAAAACACACAGAATTGTGTGAACATATTTAATAAACAAACCTCTCCTATCAAGGTGAACTGAATCGCTGAGAGCTGGTTGGAAAACAACACTGCTTACTCTCCTGTCAACACTGCTACTTGAAACTAGATTTCGGGCATACAGCATCAAGTGGGCCACAATCTGCAATATTATAAAACATTATAAATGTCTGTTTTCCTGTCATAGAATTCAAGTGATCAGAATTAAAATGTTTTCTTGTTTTAACCGAAAATAGATTACCTGAACGAATGTGATGACCACTTCCGATCTGGCCTTGGGATTCTTGTTGTCCTGGTCAACATCCGCTTCAATGTCTTTCAGAAGACTTTCGGATATGACGAAACGTGAGATGAGAGCAAACATGAATTTCTGTATCCGGTTGAACAGGGATGTACTCTCCATTACACCACCAGGATCCATACGATCTCCACCCAATTCTCTTATTACATCTAATTGGAAAAAATCGATTGATCATAAAGTTTTATATTTAGAAAAATTAGTCCTTATTAAATCCACTCTGGCATAGATTGAAGATTCAATGATCTAAATGAAAACTTAATAAATATTTGAAGAGTATAAATAAAGTACAGTGTCTACCTTCATTTGTAGCTCGAGCAATGACTCCAGTAAGTAGGGCCAATTCCTTTAAATAGGAGAGCTGATGGAATGGGCTTCCAGATCTCAATACAAGAGTAACCATTTCACCATTGCATAAAATAAATTTCAAAACCTAAAAACAAATTAAAACGAATTAATAAAATTATTCCGGTAATCATTCTTCTTTATGTAATCAGTCTAAACTAAGAATCAAGTTGGAAGTATCAAATTTCTGATGTACAAGTTAGTTTAAATATTATATGAGTTTTTATTTGTTAACTATTAATATAAACAATTAATGCTTCAAACGCAGCCTTTTGTCAAGAAATTATTATCAACTGATTTCAGGCTGAAAAAAACAGTACCTGTTCAGTATTGTTTTACTTAATTAAATACCTAACTAAACTCACAAAAATAATTTTGTGAAATAGTTTCAACGCAAATGGATCAGAAATAAATTAAACTCAATATTTCGATAAGACATATATACCTGTGTTATAGCCTGGTGGTTTCCAACACCGAGGGATGATATAATTGTATCACATAATGATAGCGCAGGTGAAATAATCTGGAGGTAACGCGAACTCACAGTGGGAACAAAGTCAACTTCTGCAGACCTGAAAAGACATCCATCAAATTTTATTTAATTAACAGGTAGACAGAAGTTTTTTTGACTCATCTAAAAATCACTTTAGGCTTTTGATATCTAAATTACACAAAACTATAAAATATATTATGACTCTCCTAATATGTGTAATTAATGCTAAGCATTAAAAAACAAAATATTACTATATTGGAAAGAATTATTATTATAACTGTTGGACATCATTAAGCCTATAGGCCAAATTTAACAATATGACAGAAATATGAATTTTAAAATATATGTAACAACTAAATAATAACAAATATTTTATATTTTAAGACTAGGGCTATTAATAGAATGATTTTCAAAGTAATCTTCAATAATCTGTTTGAGAGTTTACTCACGAAGTCGGATGCGATACTATTTCAGGATGTTTATTGAAGACATGAAGTGCAGAGAGGCAGGCAAGAGTAGTATGTTCCAAGAGCAGTTCGGCTCCAGCAGGTGTTGAGGCTACTCTACACAAAAGGGCCTAACAAAAAGAACAAATAATACTGTATTAATTATTATAATTATTACTATAAGATTACAAATCATAGTAATATTTGTAATATATCCTGGTGAATAGCCAAAATTAATCAATACTTTTTAACACAGTTCCTACCATTTTATTTCACCCGTTTTTAAATTTGAATTTCTTTCCCTTTAATAAAATGTAAGTTAAATATTCCAAGTACGCACTGTACAATGTTGATAAACTACTGTTGTTTAATAAGCATTATTTATTATATAAGAAGAAATGAAGTTGTTAACTGCATACCATTTTGGATTCATAAACATATAGAGGCCGCAAAGATTTGATATTTGTAGTGAGAAGTGCAACAAGATGCCTGTCTGCATCCAACAAGGAGTCTATTGTAAATTTGAGGTAGCCCCTTGATGATAATATTGATGTCCATGTCCCTTGCTTGTCCAGCTCAACAAGCATATCTAAGCATGATAATGCCAGCATCTATATATATAAAAAAAAATAAATGTGCATCAATTTATAAATCATTTTAAATACACTTTGTTTTGAGTCTGTACCGATATCCAAAATATGTTGTTATTGTATGTAGTAATATATCATTGTTGTGTATGTATAATATATGTATAATTTACAGGTTGTTCTGCATAATACTAGCCAAATTATCATACGATTATCATCCTCGTAATGGAGCCATTACTGTTGTAATCCTATTGTAGTGTTCAAATATTTAGAACTTTGGTGCCAAAGTAAAAAAATAGACCTTGCAAATGTCGTGTCCACTGGAACAATCGTGGCAGAGCATGTCGACAAGCCTGTCGCCATAGCTGAGTATGGCGTCCAGCGCCGACAGTGCCCAGTAGTGTTGGTTGGCGGTCGACATATTGCCGAGCCTCCTGTTGATTATGCTTATATTGTTGCTCGTAGTGGCGACAGTGTCGTCCAACATTGTTATGTACTGGCTGCCGTTTATGCTCGTGTTGTTGTTGTTGTTGTTATTGGGCTGCTGTAGGTTGCCCGTACGCCTTCCTGTATAACCTCCCAGTTTAGTGTTCAGGCTGCACCTCTCACGATTCAAGTGCAGGAAATTCAATAGTGCGGCGTAGAGATTGGCCCTTAGTGTCTGCGATGATACTCCTGAATAATTTAAAAATATTTTTAAACATTAGATTCTTAATTAATCCATAATATTTCGGTCAATTTTAATTAATATTTATTATAATAATACAAATCAAATTTATGCGATTATTTGCATAACATTAATTAACAAGTGCCAAACCATAAACAACCTTTCATTTTTTCTGAACTATCATTAATCTCACCTAATATTTTGTTAATAAAATTTAACATCTGCTTGGACACTTGAATCATTACTTTTTTTATAAAGTGTTAGGTAGAAAATAAAATTGAGTTTGACTCATAAATTTCAATACCTGAATAATGATACAGAAAAAGAATTTATAATCAACAAGCAAAAATAAATTACTTATTGGGAATTTACTTGAGCCCAATCAAAGTTGATGATCCTATCCTTTGATGATTGGTACCATGTTAAAAATGTAATCAACAAAATAATTTTAAAGTTTATTTATTTTATTGTAAATTTTACAATACCTGAAGCCAGTATCCACTTGACTATATTTGTGGTGACACCAGTAAATTTGTGCTGATTCGAATCCATAAATACGGAAAGTTTGCTATCGGTCTCTTCACCTTTACCGAGTTCTGAAATATAATTCTGCCTCAAATCTACGCAGAGAAGTAGAATGGCACCAGATGCTATGGTAGATATATCGGATTGAGATGGGGATGAAACGGCCTGAAAAACAAATTTATTATCATTAATAGCTATAAAAAAATGATAGAAAAATAATAAAACGGATGTATACTGCAAATATCTATAATATATTATAGTTAGTTTAAATATATTATGGTTTCAAATAAAGAATCTGAATTCATAAATGAATAATGCTTAATTCATTTCGTTTCTTTTTTTCTTGCTTTAAATATTGTTTTCTCATAGACCTTTTCAACCATGGTCTATTGAAAACATTGTAAAATGTGACTTGTTTAACAAGGGGAACTCCTTTAAGAATTTTTTGTTAAATCAAAGTTTACCACGAGGAGATAATTTAAAATAAAGTGTTTATAGTCTGATCAAAATTATTAGTTTTATATCTTCATGATTTATTGTTTAAAATTAATTATGAGACAAGTCGAGTGAAATTGAAAATAAATTTAAATATAGATTGTTGGCATATAATTTTAAATCTTTTTAAACATTTAAAGGATTTTTGTCTGGAATAAACAGAGCAAGAGAGAGGTAAGATGTACAGACCTTAACAAGCAATTCATGAATAATGTCAATGAGAAGGTTAAATCTTTGTTCAAGGCGGAGGGCATCCTGGGTGGCTACAGCAAACATAACTTCAGTGGCTTGTCTCCAGGCATCAAGGAACCTAGCATTGGCTACAGCAAGTCTTTTAGCTTCATTCAGTTTTGCAGCATACACCAACAATTGCTGAAATTTTGAAACATTAAATGATTTTCAAATATAACAATCTAAAAAAATAAAACTTCTTTATAATATAGGTAAATGGATTATAAACACGAAATGTAATGCAAAAAATGCAGGAAATATTTCAATATTCAATACACAGGATAAAATAGCATATATCGATCATAAAAGCATTATACCATTATAGTATATGTTGTAGTAATTTTAATTGCTACTTTTTAAACTGTTTAACTCTCGGTATACTACACTGTTTTCTAACAGGTAACCTAATGTATATTAGCAACACACATACCTTCTATAATTCAAAACTAGCATCAAATCACTGTGTTAGTCATGCATCAGCTTCTAATGCAGGACTAAAGTTAAAAGGTTAAAAATTAAATATATTTCTTATATTACTTTAGTTGCTCTGTTTTCATACATTACCTGGATTTCTTTAACTAGTTGCTGACCGATAGATGACTTGCTCTGGAGGATCATTATGTCGTTATTCAAAAGTTGATGAAGTTTCCTGATATCAATAAGTTTGAGTTTATCTTCATCGGTTTCACACAAGCGCAGAGCCTTTTATGACAGAAAAAAAAAGATCAAAAGTGAATCAAAATAAAGCATAACACTTGGACAACCAATAGCAAAGTCAATTTAGTCAACTTATGAACAGCATTTAGTCAGTACTGAAATAGATATATGTATTTTTATATATAAAAAAGTAAACATACCTTTTCAACTAGACGGATATCAAAATATTCTAAACTTGGTGGTGAAACAGACTCTGTATGGAAATCAACATGCTTCACAAGCTTCAACACCAACTGTTCTTTCAGTTTTACTTTGTCTGCTAAAAAATATGTATTACATTTTAATATGGCCCAATCTATAGACACGTACCATAGAAAATATATAAAATTTCAAGTTAAGAATGGAAAATCATACTTGGATTATTTTTAAGATCAATATCATTATGTTTTTCATATTTAAATAGCTGTCCTATTTTAATACAATAATTGTTAATAGGACACAATGAAATTAAGGGGAAACATTACCCATACTAGATGATAATATGCTTTGTGACAGTGTATCTGCAGTCTGAGATATATCAGTAGAAGGTTGAGGTTGCTGCCTCCCGGCGAATATTTCTACAATGCCAGCCAACTGAGATAGCTGCTGATTGACAGCAGTCACTCTCATTTCTATACCGACAGTCTTCAGGAGCCAAGCCATCTGATTTAAATCAGAACCTACAACATTTATTGATTATTTAAGAGATAATAATCAAAGAGTATGAACCATCAATGTCATGATCCTTTTTTGTGCAGAAAATCATTTCTAAGTTAAATCACAGTGTAAACAATTTCTATTAGTTCAATGCTGTATTCAATTTTCTCCACTTTAATTTCTGGATACCAACTGACCGTTTGCCGATCTCGGAAATGGGAGGGCCGCAAGATGACGCCTGAGAAATTCGCAAGAGCTCCTCAAGAACCTGAGGGTCGGTTCAGAAGTTCTTGGATTGGCAGCGAGGGCGTGAATGATCCTGTAGTACATTTCCAAGAGGCTAGGTGAAATTTCACCGGGATTAACCAGTGAACTGTTGAGCAGACAGAGTATGGAGTGTAAACACGATCTTGGCATGCCCAAAACACCTAAAACAGTTCAAGTGATAAATATAAAAAAGATATTGAAGTAGACAAAATTATTACAATCTTAATTTTAATTACTACAATTACTTTAATTTTAATTTATTGACATAAAAACGTTTTGAGTATTTTAATACTCAAAAGATTTAAATGTTCGTGCACAAAATAAAATATAGTTCAATAGTACAATATAAAATTGTTCATATTTTCTGTCAATGAGATTATAACTATGGATACCAACCCTAGGGTTGGTCAGAAGGTAACTGACAAAAATTTTCACAAATATTAGTTTATAAGGAGCAAAAAAAATATCATTCATACTACAAAATATACTAAATGAAAAACATACCTGGCTGTTGAAATACAGTTTTTTTAATTTCCTTATTCAAATCAAATCCGAACAAATAATGGGCGACATTGGGAACCGCCTGATTGAGACACTGGAGAAGCAGTTTGCAGATGGCCATTTTGGTTTTTGTAACAACAGTCTTGCTGCCGTCTGAATTTGAATCGTCCACCGAATCTTCGTTCTCCTCGATGTCCTCCTCTTCGGCTTCGAGACATGAAACGAACCCGTGCCGAATGCTCGTTTTCAGGGCCGGCGTAGAGGTGAATATCGAGAGGAGATGAGCTGGCGGCGTTGGGTAGGATGTGACCAGAAGCAGTATGTTGACGGCAGGGAGGGCGTGTTTCGGCAACCAGCTCTGATATGTCACAAACCTGGAATTCAACAATCATAATGTAACAGCTCAGACTTGGTATTACATTAATAACAAAATGAATAATTTTTCCTTTAGCTTTATTCATACGGCGCAATAAAATTATTTGAAAAATAGGTTTTATCCTTTTCCACGCCCTAAATATATTGATATACCATATATAAATATGTGATCTACTTTCAAGAAGACAATAGAGTCCTGTCCTTAAATTTTTAATTTGAATCAGTATTTAACAGTAAATTAAATCAAAATTTGATAGGCGTGCAAATTTTAACTATAGCACAGAAAGAATTTAGTGAAGTTCTGAGTTTTTACTAACAACTATATTTATTTTTTATTATTAAATACATACTCTTGTTAAACACAAATACTTTAATATTATTTATTTCCATTCCTAGCAATTAGCTGAACATGGGATACGTTCAGAATTATGACTGGGGATTCAACAATTTAATAAATTCAATTTGTAATAAAATTGCGCTCAAATGGGGGATCAGACAGATCTATACCAACAATTGTTCATGAAAAATTGTAAATAAATTGAAGAATATTATTCAGATTAAATAAATACATACTTGGCGACATTAAGCAAATGATCGGGTTTATTTGTCACTTCATTAATGCCCAATATGAGTCTGTTGAGGCCCATGAGCAGTAGATTGCTGTTGCCGGCATTCAGCCCGGCCAAGAATGCCGGCTGTATCGCCAGCGCGTGTTCCAGAGCCTGAAGACAGCTCAACAGGCTCGATTCGAGATGGTTCTTGCCGGGAAAAGAAGTGTAGGAGTCCAACAGCCGACATCCTTCGTCCAGCAATAACAGCATCTGGCATACAAATTAACATCACAGATATAAAGGCTTAAATATCAATAAAATTATTTCCATCAATAGACTAAAATTTTGTCTTCTGAACTGTATTTTCTTTACAGTTATTAAGATATACATTTAATATTAACACTACTTTACCGTATAATATAAATCAGTAATAAATACTACCCATTTATCTAACAGTTAAAGAAAGACTAGTGACCCAAGTCATTTACTTAATCAAGAAATCTTTTACAGGGCTAAACTAATTCTTAGTAATATTAAAGTACTACTGTCTATTTTTATCGTATCTTAATAATGCTAGGGCTTCTGAAAAAAATATTGTGGCAACAGATCACTTGTAAATTTAACCTATACTTTAAATTAAGTATGCCAATTAAAAGAATGATCCATTATATATTTTAAAATATAAATTCAAAATATAAAATAACTATATCTAAGTGAACACTATGGCGTCAAATTATAATACAACATATTTAAGAATTTTTTGTTTTTCTCACTGTCTGAATACTTTACTCTGTTAGATATTTGTCATGTAGTTGTTTCTGAATTACAATTAACAATGAGCTCACCATCCTGAGTAGTTCCGATTTTGAGCAGAGGCTGATCATTAGATGATATCCAGGAGGCGGATTGACTTGGGCAGTTCCCAAACTGTAGGCCTGAACGTGCTTCGCTAAGAACTCATCAGTCGAAGGGTCGTACTGCATTAACAGTTTGCTAACCAAACGCATGCACAGGTCACAGATCTCCCACTGGAAAAATATAGTTTACATTTAACACGTTGATATAAGTATTTAATTTAATAAGTAATTCAACCAGACAAAGGAAAATAATACACTATTATTTTTTCTGTAGTATTTATAAAACAATTAAATATTAAAACAGTATGTACCATCCAAACCTAGGCTTAGACCTATCTCTAGTAGTGTATGGGTTATAATAGTAAACAAAAATTTATCTTTAGGAAAAAAAAGATACACGTATGCGAGCCATAAAACAAATAGTAAAACAAACCTTTTCTTTTGGGTCCTTATAGGAACGAGACTTGAATCTCAACAATATGGAGTTGAGAATAAAATTTAGATATGGATCGAATCCTGGTGTTCTGGAAGAAGCACCCAGAAACCTAGGCATTGCCTTGTCCGTAAGGGCACTCAGAAACTTCAGCACTGCCCTTGTCAATGGATATTCTTCATTGCGGCATTCAATTTCTTCTATTTCAGTCTGTTAAAAATAAATATATTAGTACAATATCAATATAAGCTTAGATATTGTAACAATATAAATCAATATTAATAGTTTGCATTAGGATTCTCTTATAAAAAACCAACTTAATAATATAAAATGTTTCATTACTATATCATTACTAAATCTTATTACTATACAACTATGGATGTGAAATTCATTATTATAATATATTCTATTTATTTCAGTATTAATTGGATTAATGAATGGTATCACAACTGTACTATTTCCAAACAAAATTCTTTATTATAATGTGTCATATTAGCCAAATATTTTGGATGTTGCAATTAAAAACAACTGATCCGAATAAAAAAAATCATCAAAGTTCTTAAACAGCGTGCAAGTAACTTTTTAGAATACATAAACTCAAAATTATGCACTTTACACCCGGAAAAAAATATTTGATAATTCAATAATAAAATTTAAAAGGGAGAATATTTCTTTTATATCTTATACCTCTTGGAGTAAGTAGAAGGTGCATCAATTCATATATTTTATGTATAACTAAAAAATTAGACAGAAACACAAAGCCTCTGATCCATTAATCAAATTCATCAAAAGTTCATAAAATTTATAATATAAAAATTAATAGATCTTTTAGCTAAGTAAACATTTTCTAGAGTAATCACATAACAAAGAGTTTTCTTTAAGAGTCTTAAAAATGAAAAAGTTAATATTTTGCAACTTAACTGATTGTAAATCTGCAATTTCTATAATGTGAATTATAGGTAATTTGCATTACCTGTATTCCCCTCGGGTGGTAGGTGCTGGTACTGGGTATTGTTGATATGATCTGTGAGGCTTCGAGACTGTGCCATAGAGCCGCCGATGTTGCCGGCGACTTGGTGAGAGCGGCGAGAGTGTTCAGCAGCTGGGCCTTCAACGCCAACTGAACCGAACAGGTGACAAGGCCCAACAGTACTGTTATAGCCGACCAGGAGACAGTCTGACAGAATGCCTCAGTACTTCCCACATCATTTTCTACAACAGTACAAAGAATTGTTCAATGTAAATCTATGACATTATTCGTTATTTTAGCCAAGCCTAAATTGGCTTAAATTAATGACATAGAAGTGCAGATAACTAAAAGCTGCAGTGCAAAAAAAAGAATAAAGTATACAAGTAACAATAACAGAAGTATATAAGGCAATTAATGTTGGTAGGGCAGTAATAAACTTATGCATTTCTCATTCAATACTGTCAATTTAAGGGAATAAATAGTAAATTTAAATTAGAACATTGTTACAGAGAGAGGTCTTTGATGACTCAAAATATTATCAACGTAATGAAAACAACTACTTCACTGGTGATTAATATTACTGGTGCAAACCCCCATGGGCCCTTACACAACATATTCTTGTTCTTGCAAGTTTTTTATTATTTTTTTTGTTGTAATATTTTTTGCTGATTACTTGTTAAACTATAAAACAAATTCATGAGAGAGAGAAACTAAAATCATTAGATATTGTTAAAAATGGAAAATTGATTAACATAAAATAAGAGAAATGGAGGAAATAATATCGTATCCATAATGAAATATAATTACCGGCAACAACTTTGATCAGTTCTAAGACAGCATGCAGTCCTTGAACTTCCTGAGGTGTTATACCCTTGTTGAATACTCTATGCCTGTACACTGTGTCTGTAGTAGGCATTATTTCTTGTCTTAGATTATTAAAATATCTGGAACAAAATATAATTTGTTTATTTAAATCTATGTAGCTTCCTCCTTATACAGCTTCACTAATTAACAACATGTGTAAATCATACAATTAATTTAACAAATTTAATAAAAAGCACTACCTATTTAGTGATGAGAAAAAGTGTTCCCAGGATAGATTTTTGTTTTCATTATTCTTCAAAAGAGCAAAACACTGTGCAGCTCCTCTTGGGCAAGAGGCTAGTGATGACAGCATTCTTAAGTACGGTACAAATAATGTTGGTGGTAAAACTTCTCCAGTCTGGACCACAAAACTATACAATGAAGTCTAGAACAGTGATCAATATTATTGTAATTATGTCAGTTATTAATTTCTGATAGAAATCCAAATAAAATACACAATTACGGCAGTGAAAAAACTGTGAAAATGAAATGAAACAGAAGATCATAACAGGTCAGCAAACTTGATGGTAATGGTTCGACAAAAATAATTTTGAAATACCTGTTTCGGCTGTGCTCTATACGGGAATGTCGTGACATGAAAACTTTCTGGCGGGCACCAATAGTCAAGTTCGAGTTCGAGATTCAAAGGGTCCGTCTGATAGAGACGCGACAGTGACATTAACAGCTGTTCAAAATTGTGAGGCAGATTGGTTGGAGGCTCAAGCCCTTCCTGTAATCATCCAAGCACATTATTAAATACAAATCTCTTTAGTACAAATGAGTGTATCATAATCAAATAGGCCCAAATATTTAAAAATCACCACAGAAACAATAATTTTTAAATATTACAAATACATTTGTTAATTTACATAAAGGACAACAAATAGAAATTGAAAGGATATTATGAAGTAATTAACTACACTGAAATCAATGATTACAGAGACACAATAAATTGAAATAATTTAAATATCAATTCTTAGTTATACAATGATACATTTAAAATAATTTACTTTTGCAAACAATAATATTTAATTAAGCTCTTTCCGTAAGTAATGAAAGTATCCCTAGGAAGAGAGTGGATGTCTGAAGAAGATATGAAAAAAATACGGTTTGGATGTGAATGTATCCTACTGCTACTATTTATTATAATTATTTCAGTATTAAATACATACATTCATGTAGGCATGAACAGTCCTATCAGTTTCCTCTGCTCTCAGGCGCATCTCTTTAACTTTCTGTGGCATTTGCGATATGAAATCTGTGAGTAGATTGTGCATCCGACGTAGATAAAATTCCTAAAATAAAATTTTGACACAATGTAAATACTGCCCTATTTTTTGTTGAAATATTGGAACTGGTTTTTAAAATATTGATTGCCCGGCCTTACTTCTCTATAAATGACTTCATTCATGAGGAAAGTATTGTTCAGGTAGTTGAAAACTTTAGCTAGAATCGCAGAATCCATTATTATATCCGGGCTGTCCAAAGTAACTTGTGGGGGGAAAAATGAACAAACCAAAAACATTAGGATCATATTTCCAACAGATGAAAACAAGAATGCAAAAACAAGAAGTTAATATCTAATGTTACCATTCTGAGGCACCAGTTGAGGTACAAGTCTGAGGTTGGAAAGTGTCAGTGCCCATCCCATCAGAGTCAATGAGTGGAGGCCAGGTGAAGCCCATGGCTTACAATTTCCGCTTGATGATAGTTCATTCTGAAGCGCGGCCAAAAACTGACCTTTGTCACTTTTTGCTACCAACGGTAGTCTCTTTTGAACAACTAGACAAATCATATGAAACCTTGAATCTGAATGCACTGATTAAAATTTCAACAGATACATAAACAGTTTGATATTTATAACACAATTTAAAATTTTTCAAGAAATAGATTCTCAATAGATTAATTTAAAAAAAGTATTAATAATTTCTTAAATTTAGATTAGGGCTCATTTTTATAAATATAAAGGAACAAATCTAAAAAAAATAGAAGAAACAAATTAAAATAAAATTACTTTGTGGTGAAATTAATTTTAAAGTTTTCCGAAATAAGATCATTTACCTTCTCCATCCTCTCTGTGTAGCAAACTAAGGTCAAGAGCATACAATAATGCTATTTCCAGAATTAGCGTTACAACATCGATGCCCGATTGATTTCCCGTGTAGTCGTCTTGTGGTTTAATCTCTCTTAGGTGAGACAGTAGTCTAACGGAATTGTAAAAACAAAAATAATGATAAATTGAAATAATAATAAAGAATAAAAAAATTGGCTTAAAAGAAAGGAATTAATGGAACATAATCTATACATAAATAAAAATATTTTCTAAAGTTTCAATGTGGATGAAAAACATCAAAAATCTGTTTCCAAATGTCCTCCGGTATCTGTTCTTTTTTTTAATCACAAATATATTCACTCAAGACTTGTTTTTAAATTCCCATTATGGCAGATTGTTTAAAACTAGGCCTTCATAATATCACAAGCTAATTTAAAGGTCTATTCAAGTATATTGACCATAACATATATTTTCCTAATGAATTTAAAGGTTACGATATAACTGAATTTTGAATTATTCAATTTGGACATTAAAAAATAAAGCTCTCTCAATTTATGGTATTAATGTATTATACGGTATTAATATTCAATATATTAATATGCCAGAACCAGTGTCCCTAATTTCCCATAGAATACTCATATTGTTACTAGTTGTTTAAATATAAAAGAGGTGAATGTTATACCCCAACATGAGTTGTCTGTAAAACAAAAACACCTACAGAAAGTAACAAAACTCATAATAATGTTTTATCATTAATACTATTCTATTGTTAATGGTTTAATTGAGAAAAGGCATTTGACATCACGCAGTGATATAAAAATGAGGTAAAAAGTGAAAATGTTTCTGTTTAAAACAGTGGTACGTACGCCAGCGTGGGTTCCTTGGGAAGACCAGACTGGGCTGCGTAGAGGTAAATGATTTCGGCAAGAATCTGTCGCGTTGATTCAAACAGCTCTATCACCTGCTGATGGTAGCGGGGTGGGCCGAGGGCTCTGTTCCTCTGCAATAACTCGATCTCTTTTCGTATGTCCAGAGTCTCTATCAAATCTGAAACGCAGAACAATTCATTTTGCACAATTACGACCACGAACCTTATGCGAATAATGAATTTTTTTAGTTCCGAAATTTCGAATTTTTTTTTTTAGAAAAATGTAAAACTCACTGAGCAATTTTGTAATGATGCCATCGTTCAGAAGTTCATCGGTGTATCTTGTGATGGCCTGCGACACCTGATTGGACGTTTCAACTGCCCAGAGGTTTCCCTGTCTGGCTTGGACGAGACACCTGAGGGTCATTACAAGTGACTTGCGTCCGTCGTAATAGAGCAATACGGCAACCACCCCGCGCGCCAGACCGGGATAGTTGGCCATATGTTGCTGAGCTGAAAAATAAAATCGCAGTTCAATAAAACATTCAACAAGCCTATAGTTCAAAGAGATCATTAGTTGCACACTTCTTAATTTTCCTCATTTGTTTGAGTTAATTTATTTGGACAGTTGGTTATATTTAAACGAAGAATAGTGAACAAAGTAAAAATAGACAGTACTTAATGAAATGTTAGAGAAACTAACCAATTAAGAATTTATTACAGCATAATAAACATTTATGATAAACTACAATTCAGTTGATATGAATAAAAAAAATTATCTTATTACAGGTTTTATTTGGTATTATAAAAAAAACAGTATGAAATTATGTTAAAGTTAATTAAATAAGAGGTTTTATTTGTCTAAATAAAAAGGTACCAAATATCATCAAATTTGTTTAAAAACTTTGACCTTTGAGTTAATAACTTACATGCTTATATTCAAACTCAGACCTATCCGTATTTCTGATGGATAATTACACAATAAAATTATGTGGAAACTGATCTCGCAATAGGGCATGAATAAGGATTTTATATGTACTCTACCTGTTCCCAAAAGATCTAAAGCCATATACTCATTCAGCTCATACATATCGGATATGATAATGGCTTCGGCTACTAATTCTTTAGGTAATATAGAACGGCCTAATCCAGGTAGCTCAATTCCATCAACAGTTCCTTTGTTTAACTCTTCCCGATGTTTGGCATTTTTTGGCTGCAACATAGAATAACATATCACTGGGGATAACCTTTTGATTTGCACGGCTAAATTATATCTCACAAATGAGCAAAACATACTGGATTTTTCAACAGCGTTAAAAAGTTTTGCCTATGTTTCCTTAATGCACTCTCAAATTCTTCAAAAAGTTCATTCGATGGCCTAGAAATGGTAGTCTCAACGATTCGCTGAAATTCCTTGTAAGGAGTCCACATATCATCAACTAAAACTGAAGAAAAATAAGATTAGTTATTTGCGGTGTACTAATAATTTTAGAGGGTGAGATAGAAATTAACAAATCAAACTCGTTCGATTATCGGAACATAATTAAATGTGAATGCTATTTGGGCGATAGAAATATTGGTTTAAAGAAATTCTTAAAACTGTAAAATATGATAACATATAAACAGATTGCAAAGTACTCCATCAAATAATTTGTAACTGATAAAACATGAAAAAAAAACTGTGCGCAGAAAAACCACAAGCAGAATTCACTTATTAATCTGAAAACCCTTTTCACAGTTTATACACAAGGTTATGCCATGCTTGTTATTTGAAATAACCAACGAAAATACCGGTCATCTTTGAAAATTCAAAAAGAATACACAATAAACTTCACTATTGGTTTGTATTAAAATCGGTTATTTAATCCTCGAGATAGTTAACAATACCTTCCATAGTTGACGAATGTGGACCAAAACAATTCAAACGTTAAAAGCAGCCTCCCACAAAACGCACGGACCTAAACAGTGCCCGCCATCAATTAGACACTGTAGCCAACTGTTGAATCACAAAAAAATATGAAAATCGACATTTCAAAATTATTATTCTCAATATATTGATAGAGTTTTAGTGTTTTGCCTTTGCATAAAAACAAATATTTTTTCTATATATTAATAACAAACAGAACAATACATATGCTTTTTACTGAAATATCAAATAAATTTAAAAAAAGTATTCAATGAACAATATATTGCTAAATATGAAATAACAAATGTTTGGCAAATAGTGATACTTCCCAAAAACTGAAGTTTATCATAAAAGTATTCATTGAAATAACAATACATTTTTTAATCTGATATTCCTTTTTTTTAAATAACTCAGAATACAGAACCTAAAACCTTAAGAATCAAAACATAACACAGAATTGTTATTAAAACTAAATTACTCTTATTCAATATTAAATAACACAAATATACAACAAACACAAAATACTGTTAATCAATTTTCATGGTTTGTGGTATGACAGTAATTCTTTCAGAATATAAGTTTTGAACAATATCACACAGGAAATGGATAGTCTGTCTAGATAATGAAATAGTTTATAAGAAAATTTCACTTCTAAAACTCTTTTGACTTCTGACAGCCTCAGAAAACCACCCAATTTATTACCAGCCAAATATTATATTTATTTATAATAAATGTTGGTTATCTCATTTAGAAATATCGATAACATTCATGAAAACATTTTCAAATGGATACATAATAGGAACAGGACCAAATGGGTAACAAATATAAAGTAAGGAGAAGGATATATCTTGAGTTTAAATCCCAAATAATAAACTTATATTTCATAAAAAAGTACATAAACATCCCATATCACTGAAATTCAGAGGAAAAGGTCAATAGAACAAATAATTAAGAAAGAGCTCTTGAAGTAATTTTAAAAAATAAAAAATGTACTCTGTATTCTGTTTCATATCAGAAAATATAAAAGGTTAGGTAATGAATACAAGTCAAAATGAGATGGGTTATGATACATAATGAATAGTTGTTTATACCTGTTTTCACCAATTTTTGTTCATAATTTTGTTTCTTTGTTTTGGAAATAATGTTTGGCAAATGTTTCACCTACTAACAGTGGAAACACAAGGGATGCTTCTGCATAAATCTACAAAAAAAAAGATAAAAATGTTATCCTATAATTCCATAATACAATATATATTTAAATACCTGATATTGGATCAACCTTACCTTTACAGGTGAAGCAGACTTTTTAATTTTGCCCCATGATATAGCTTCATCGGGTCTAGCACCACTGTCACTTCCATCAAATTCTGAAGCTGTATTTATGAAGACAGCATAATCAGCACCATTCCTCTATCAGACAAAAATTGTTAAAAACAATCTGGTTTTTATAGCTCCTTAACAAATGATCAAATGCAGAAAATAACTATTAACAATGTTCAGAATTAGGGTATTTTAAATTGTTAGTAAAGAGCATCTATTACATCCATGATGTTTCAAATGTAATTTGATTTGGAGATTGAACAATTTTTTAACAACGTTTGTACGTGCCAATGAGCTACTAGGTTATGCACTTATGATTTATATTGTCTGGCCTAGTTGAAGGCCAAAATAGGCAGGGAGAGAGAAAATCTCAGAAGTGATGTTATACCAAATCCTCAAACAAATATACTAAATTAACTCACCATAAGGTTTGCATTACAAATGTGGTGTTTTATCAAGCCGCTTCCAATTATTATCATTCCTGAATTTAACGCTTTTACAGCCATGCTGTTCAACCTTCTAAGGTCTGTGAAATAATTAATTCACTCTATGTAACAGGAGCACTGTCAACAAGGGTAGACAGGCAATGTTCAATAAACTATAATGAATCAGTACTTCTTTTGCACAAACCATAAAGTAAAACAATGGAGAATATCAACAGTAGTTATTACACAAAATTATTTAGAGCAAATAGACCTTGTAAAATGTTTAAAAGGCAGAAACAATTTCTATTATTTACTTCATGTTATTACTTCCTGACATTTAAAGCTTTCTTTTCTTGTTCTTTGATAAAACAATAAAGTTAATTATAACCATGATTAATCGTGCTATTCAAAGCTTCAATGAAAACATTTCAATGAATTATAAATGTCTCTCAAGAATTTCTAATGCATGCAATTAATGAAAAAACCAAGTTTAAATATTTTACCTTGCAAGATGTCCAGGACAAGTCCTGGATTTTTATAAGAATGAAAATACATCATGTCGCCAAGGCTACCATCGGTTAGAGCAGGACTGAACACAGGAATTTTATTTCTAGCTGCCCAATAATAAATTGAAGAAGGATCATCTATTTCTAAACCCAACCGTTCAATTACTTTTGATGGTGACCACAGAGTGCCCTGATGAGAAAAAATTGTTCCAAAAATTTATCAATAAATTAAACAAACAAATATAACAATATGCAGAATATTTAAAAAGCATTGTTTATTTAATACACCGTAATTAAGCACAAATTCTTGCCTGTCTCCAAGAAGTTTGGGACATTTGAAATATTTAGTTGCAATTTCTGAATTTAAACATAAGTTCAAATGCATAAATTAACCCATGTTTGAATGTCTTAAAATCCAAGTAGTGATGCATCATCTGGCTGCTGGTAAACAATTTTACAAACAGTACAATATATACAAAATAAACTATAACAGTTTTTCATCTAAGGTATTATTCTACCCTGTTGAGGCTGTGTCAAATGGATAATTGGCCTACTATGTACACAGGAAGTTTCTCGTCAACCATATACCATATACAAAAGGGCCCAAAAAATGTATCATTAATCCATTAATGGCCAATTCTATTGTTAAACATCTAAACTGAATTATGATGGCAATAGTGAAGTACTATTTTTTCTTTAAATATGTCAATAGTAAATTTGGTATTAACAGTTAAAACTTGTTTAAACCAGACAGTATTATAAAAGGGAAACATAAAAATAACTTGATAAGATTTTTGGGGGACATAAAATTGCACGAGTGATCCTGAAACAAATAACTGAAGTACATCTGATATAATTTTTATATATGTATAAAAGTTTAAACAAAATATTTGTAACAAATTAGAAACCTTTTCTTTCTGTTCAGTCAGCATGGCATCGAGTTTAGGCATGACCCAATTTTCAAACAGGCAATAATTAGAGTTGGGCACCAGGAGATTGCCTATTCTGTTGATTCCCTTTTCCCTGAGAGACCTGCCGTCGAGATGAAAATCGCCGACATAAGTCGGCGCCAAGCACTTGATGAAATCCTCTTCGACGCCGCCGGCCGTAGTCACCAGACAGTCGACCATTTTGTGCTCGACCAGAAACCGTATCGTCTCTCTGACGCCCGACGACACCATGTTCGACGTGAAGCCCAAAAATATTGTACAGTTCGTTCGACGTTTCAGGAACGGGTCATCTTCGTGCAGGTCGAGGTCATCTGCGAGAGGCACACTGCGACAGTCCAACTACGTAACGACAGGAGAAATTGGTTAATAAACTTCTGTACGCTCGGGGAAAAACCTATTTCATTGGCATAAATTGTTTATTTCAAAATGCTAAGAATGCATTAGGCCTAAATTTAATCTATCTCTTACCCCATACAGCCTAAATATCCGAGCTGGATTAGTTAATAATATTCAAAATTGAAGAAAAGCATAATTCACAGTCATATTTAACTATAACAAGGTTATATTTGTTAAATTAAATATATCTAAATTAATTCAAATACGAACTTGAATCTTAATAGACACTCACCATTTTTTTAATTTCATCAATTGCTAATCCAAAATTGGTAGATTGAAATCCCGAATTTTTATAAGATTGTAGCAATGAAGCATAATCAATACCCTCATTCCACTCATAGCCTAAAAATATGATAATTTAAGAAACATTATACTGATCCTTTAAAAACCGATAAAGAATGCTAAAATATGTAGTACAATTTTTATAGTAACTTTTAAATTAGAAGTTGGAAATTTCATCAATAAATTTGATGGTTATTTAACCAATCATTCATTGGAACCATTGAAGAATAATGAAAGGTTATTGAAAATAGGTGTTCCGAGACATTATCAAATAACCATAATTGCTATGTTGATGAAATATATAAAAAATATCAATTACTACCTCTGACAGTGGGAGTATCTGTCGGTAAATTAGAACTTTCGACTAAAACTGATTCCTTAGCTATTGAAGGAACATCATTTTCAACAGACATGGCAATTGCAATATATTTATAGTTTTAACGAAAGGTTAAAAAAAAGGAACAATTATCACAAGTTTCTAGCCAAACTCGCCCTGAAAGATCAATTACATAATTACTAATCAATAGATTTGAAACAAAAACTTTCGGAACAGGGTTTAACAAACCGCCACAACGATTAGGTTGCACGTAGAGTCAGGTTATCTTTTGATAAATGCTAACTGTTCAAATAGGAAATAATTTATAAATATAACATTCATTTTAACTAATTAAAATAATTGAAATGAAACAAAAATAATTTCATTTCCGTTTCATATATAAAATAAAGCTCCTACCAGTAGAAAGTATTTGGTATATTTAACTGAATCCATTATAAAATATCAAAGTGCGATAATCTTTTTCTTGCAAATTAATGTAATTAAACTTAACACATCTTAATTAGTAATTATAAAATACGTCCTTCCATGTTGAACGAAAAAACGTAAAAATCCGTATTCCACATTACTTGTCCTAATTAATCTGTAATCTATTAGAGAATGCTTAAAAGGATAATGAATAAGCATTGAAATATTAAAAATATATACTTCAAACTTTAATCCCAGCGCATAATGAAATATTGTTTTAAAAATACAGGGGAAAAAATAAAAAATTAATCCACGGTGGTCAATGGGGGGGGGGGTTATCTAGTTTCTTCAGAAAATGGATTAAATTCCTGCACAACTATAAATTAATTCCTGGACAGTTAAAGGATGTGTAGTTGGGTTTACCACCGAATAATGTATAATGTCTTTGTAATGTTTTTTGCAATGGACAGAAGAAAAGAAAAATACTACAGACTGATAACTTTAAAAAAGTCAAGTAAAGTCATACTATTAGACTCCTACAGAAAATATTTAAAAGTTTTCAATAAATCAATTTAATATTGTAACAAATATCTCTTTTTACTTTTTGATATTGCTATTATTGATGATTGCAGCTATTAATTAGTTTTCCTAAATCTAACTTAATCTTAACAAAAGTAGCAAGAATTATCAATCACTTGGTCAAACATTATGACACAATTTTCTATCTGATTAAGATTAATGGCAGATTTAAATAAAAATTTGTTCCGAATATATATTAATAATAATTTTGGTTACTACCTTAATTCAACGCATAGTTAAAATAGAAAAAATGTATACTTGCCCGAATACATAAATAATCTTCCTGGATGAATTCATATTACATATACATCACATATTACAATATACATAATATCAACAATTCCTCTGCATGATCTACACTTCCCTTATTGTGAAGCAATATTCAAAAATAGCACCCTTCTTACAATTGTTCCCATTCTTTGGGCTCAAAGCTTATGTAGAATATAAAATAAAATGATTTGCCATCTCCAAAGTTGTGCAGTACTTAACCAAAATTGTTATTTTATTATATTTACAATATCGGTATTCTTTTTTCTTATTCATCATTAGTTTTCATAGATGGCAAAATATGTTACACTTTCTGACTTTATTATGAAAAAAGCTTCCATTTATCAAGCTTCAAAAGCATCATTATAAAAATAATTAATTTCTATTCAACACTAAGAATAAACAACCAGTTCAATTTAAAGGCATGCCATAAAACAATTATGAATATTAAAATAACCACATTACACCATCGAATGTAGAATAGTTCCTGAAAGTAATAGAAACTTTAAATCATTCACAATAATGAATAACCGGTATAGTCATATGTACAAACAATAAGAATTGTCCCATTTATTTTATTTCACTGTACATAGCAGATGTTTGATAACTTATCTAGGACAATGGCAGCATACGTATTAAATACACGTAGAGGAAATATCGAGAAATTCTATTTAATAAATTCTACAGCACAAGAATTTCTGCACACAATAATTACTGAAGAGCGGCAGCTCCAGAAATGATTTCAATGAGCTCCCTGGTGATAACAGCTTGACGGGTACGGTTAAACGTCAAGGTTAGCTTGTCGATCATCTCGCCTGCGTTCTTACTGGCGTTATCCATAGCAGTCATACGTGAGGATTGTTCACTGCACGCTCCCTCCTTCATCGCGTAGAAAAGAAGCGATGCCAGTGAAAATTCAGCATAGCTCTGTAGAACATCATCATCCAGCGAATCGTAGAGGCTTATTTTCGAAGCGCTGGCTATCGCCCCCTTACTGTAAAGTGGCAAATCGCTGGTCGAGTAGGACACAACCGACTTGAATCTGTTGAACACTATTTTGCCGGCGGCAAATTCGTACTTGCTCGCTTCGTTAGCGATTTTTGACGCGTCCGTGAAGGTCGGAGGCTTCCTGCCAACTTCGTTGGCCACCATCAGGATGTTCTTTCCGAACAGCCTCTGCAAAATGGCCCTGGACTTGTCTCCGACGCAAATCACTTTCGTGTGCTCGGGATCTTCGCAAATTTCGGTTCGTACCTGTCGGGCGACCTGAGTGTGAACCGCCCCGCAGAGACCTCGGTCCGAAGTGAGGGCGATGATCATTTTCTGGGGGGCTTCACCTTCCGGAGTGGCGACTTCGGCCTTTTCGTAAAAGTCCTTAGCGCCCAGACCGTAGGGCCTCGCCTGTTTCAGCTCCCTCTCGGCCCTGGAATACTTAGCCGCGGACACCATCTTCATGGACTGGGTGATTTTTTGAATATTCTTCACTGACTTGAGTCGGATGGATATGGCTTTCAGGGTGGCCATTCCTCGAGCCTGTTGTTGGTGGTTGCCATTATAAGCGAGCAAAACCCCGACTCTTCCGAACATCTTGGCTGAGAGAAGGAATTCACGTACGGTCGGCAAAAAATCGGGAACGACGTGACAGCTGATCGGCTCAAGAAGGTTGAAAAAGAATTAAGCAGGTTAGCCAACGACACGATGCGAGTCGTTAAAATACCTGATGCAGTTGTGCATTCTGATTATTTCAAGTAAAGTGATAATTAAAATAAATAAAATGAATTGTTAAATATTGTTTTATGTACCTAATGATTCTGTATATTACTCCGGGTTGCCGACAGTTACTGAGAGCAAAACTTTCACAAATGCCACCTAGAAAAGAAAATGAATACAAAACTATATTACTTTGGTCATTGTTTCAAATATGATGTTCATCACATTTTTATAACATATTGCGATATTTGAGCCCATTGGTACATGCAATTCTGTTTTATTTACTTGTTTACTTACAAAGGATAGGAGTTATAGAGTCACAATAACTCTAATAATGTAAACTCTTGCCAAAACAACACAGTTTGAACTTAAAATTTTTTGTTCTGTAAAATTTTGTTCATAAGGCTGATGTTCATAAGTTGAGGGGTATATATATGAAACTGTTTGTAACGAAATTCCAGCCAATTTTTTCATTAGGCAAAATTAACATTGTTGAACTATTAGCTTTTCTTATTGATCACAAAAGTAATTTCTGTTAAAATACATATACATCAATAAATACCACAGAATGATATTTGTATATCCACAAATTGGATGTATATACTCAAATACAACTTGCAGGAGTTCAAATTAGGTTTTCTGTAATTTAGAAACAAAAGAAAAATATCTGATAAATCCTTTTTTTTATTAATTTTAAAGATACAAATTTACAGCAAACAGATTTAAATAAAGGAAAAGATATACCTTAATGTTCAACTTTTCAAAACTGAGTGCAAACAGCTTACTTATACTCAACAACCTAATTTAAAAAATAATGTTTATTCACACTCTACAATAACATTATTAATATACATTGTATTTCAACAACTTGGGATATACACTAACTTTTCTGAGGCCCAACAGTTTATTTTTTTCCCAATAAATTATTAGTTAAATCTTTAACAAGCAGATTTATTTTTAATTGTACATAACAGTTTGTAACAATTTGAACACAGATCATATGAGCTGCAGACAAACTGCAGTAGTATATCAAAGTCATTTCAATGTAAATACACAGACATACCAATTTAGAAGTAAATTATAAGATTGTATGTAGATACAAGTGTATGATCTTCAAAAAGAACTAGATATTAAAATGAAAATAGTTTGACATATTATTTATTGATTTCATTCATTCTAGACTGACAGCATTGGTGTAAAGACACATGAAATCCTGATGCTTACTTCCGTCAATTTTATAAATTATAATTTCATTGATGTCACTGAAACTATAAGTTACAATCTTTGTATACAATATGAAATACTGTGAACATAAATTTTTTATACGTGTGACCAAGGGACATTATCCCTTGTGATTTTTAATAAGTACCGATTATCTTTGGAATGGCTATTTAATCCTATTAATACTAAAAATGACTAGTAAAATATGAAGATGATTACATTGGTGGTTATAAATACATGTAATTATGTGTGTCAACTAAATATTACTCCAAAAACCAACAAACAGGTTCTTACATTTATACAAACAAAACAAACCTAACAATTTGGCGCAAATATGCTTTAAAAGATGCTAATATTCGTGAAATGAAAAAGCATATTAGTGGTAAAAGGTTCACACACAAATAGTAACAGTAAGAAAACAACTGTAACAAGAAAAACAATTGCCTTACTTCACTATAAATATAAAACAAATTGCTTACACAAAGTAGATTTAATAGCAACAAAAAATAACATTAACAAATGGAAGTTGCTAATGAAAATAATTTCAAGTTCAGCAGGTAAATAGTCACTGCTATCTAAGATGATAATTTAATAATTAATAGAAACGGTATGAAAAATAGATTCCATCTTAAATTTCTGACAGTGTTTGTTAATACAATTCAATTCAATAAATTCTGCATCTAAATCTGTGTAATCTATAGACTAATATTTAAAATCCAATAATTGCATTATAAGATATGCAATAATTTAAAAGGAAAAGATTCTACCTGAAAGAAGGGTATCCAAAAATAAAATATTTATGCAACCTATTAACAATTAATTATTATTCTAATTTTCCTGAGGAAATTCGTAAACCTAAACATTTTTCTGATATTAGAATATCTGGGTGTGTCCATATGCCTTAAAGTAATTAATATCTTTTCAAATTTAATTACAGTGCAATTTGAACTATAAAAATTATATTTCTTTTAGTTTATTTCATAATACTGACAAATCCTATAACTACCTACGGTGGGGAAGAGATTAAATCAATTTCAGTGGGTGGTTTCTGACTAGAAAGTACAAATTAACAAGAGAATACTAGACTTAATTGGATAACTTTCTTTTGTATACTGCTAAAATTTTTGTGGTCACCTTAGCTTCTTCCTAACCTATTGAATTTCAACTTATATAATTTTATTTTCCAATGTTTTATAATTAAATGTATTAAATTAAATACAAATATTTGGCCTATTGTATACATTAAAGGTATTAGATCAATAAAGAGAGCATCAATGTTCCCCTTATAATAAGCAACGTAGCTAGCATTCACAAAAAATTTGAGAAGACTTGCACCAGTTATTTCAAAAGTATCGGAAGATATTTAAAATATTAAATATTATCAGTGTCGAGAGAATAAAAAAAAAGATGGGGGAACATTGAAAGCATTGATACAAAAAATTAAATTAATATAAATAAATAAATAAATAAATATATATTAATGTGCACAATATTTAGATCAAGTACAAAAATAAACTAATTGTCACAATTTGGTATATCATGGAGAAAACAATACTTGTTCTTATACTGATATTGTTTCATTTATATCAGTAGTTCATAATAACATTTCTACTTTGAGGAATTTCTAGGTCATGTCTAACGTCTGTCAATATTCACAGAGATTTAAACTTGCTATAACTCACATAATAAACAACTTTTAAGCAATGTTTATTTTCTCTAATATAATTATTATTTTAGAGATAAATAGACATTGTTAAAAGATACAAACATTATATAACAACAAAACAAATGTCTAAATAATATGCTGAACAATCAAATCTTTAAACCTATAAATGAATACAAATCATAATATCTTAATTATAAGTGTATTAATCTTTAAGGGTAAAAAAGTGAATGTAAGTGTGTATGTGTGTGCACTTATATACATATATATCTACATGCAATAAACTTTGACACACATACACATTTTACACGTTATATTAATTCATTCCTGAACATGTCATGGTTCATTGAAATACAAATCTATGTCGATAATAGGGCATTAAATTACATAATTACTTACATATTATTATTATTATTATTTATATATAGTAATAAGAGCACTAAAGGGATACCTCTTTGTGAGGGAACATGTCAAATTTTTTCGATTACAGGTGGGTTAGAAAACTTGATCCATTAACATAGCAGGAGCGCAAAAGTTTTTTTCCAAGTGGAAAAAGTGTTAACGATGGGCTCCTTCTGGTAGTTTAATGTATATAACAATTTGCCACCGCAAAAGTAGATTATAGATGATACAAAAAAATTGAATAAGAATGCAGGAGCAAGGCATTTTGGCAAAAATATTTTTTTTTAAGCAGAAAACTAACACAGCAGACACACTCTTCTTATTTATTATTGTTCACTATTTCATCCAATAAAGCGTTTTTTTATTCCCGTATTATTCCTAGAAAAGAAGCAAAACAAATTAAAGTAATATAACAATGTTAAGTGAATGTCCAAAGGATGATTTGCATTAGAATGAAAATAAGAAATGTGTATAATGGAAATTGACAAGTTAAGGCTTCTTTGTAGCCTGTATTCTCCTACACAGCTCCAATGTTTGCAATTACACCAGCTAGATAAAAACATGTTAGAATAAATGTCTCTGCAAGATATCAAATGTCATTTTTTCAATTTAAAAAAATCTGTATTGTTAAATATGCTATTTACCCAGTTAAGATAGGTCACTGTACCCACGAGGCAGGTACCCACAGAGGTTCTGTTTCAACTGATATTGCCACTCTCACTAATGTTTCAAATGCTGCTGAAAGGTCTGAATTAACAATTGTATCATCAAAAAAGTGAGAAAACATGTACTCTATTTTCTCTCCGCTGTGGATCATATCTTTCAACTCTTCATCCTGTATTAAAAAAAAATCAATTTAAAGAAACCAAATAATTACAATATAATTTATTCTCATTCAGGATAAACAATGAACTTACCGTAAAACCCCTGGAACTGTTTTCATCAAAAGTTGATCTAGCAAAGGCGGCAGTGCGGGTTTCTTTGAGCTTATCAAAAAGTGGTGGTTTAATATATATAATATAAGGCTTAATTTGTGGTGTTCTCATCATTTTTATTGCCTGTAAAATAATCAATTGTCATATAGCATAATCAATTATTATAGTAATTGTGGTTGTTATATTTCTTTACTAATAAACTTCTAAACAAATTAAATACAAACAAAAATAAAATAAACGTATACACACAGAACTAATATTAAAACAGAGACCATGACAGGGCATTTTTCTCTTGTATGCTTTAATCAGGGTTTTAATAACCTAGTGCATGTCAATTGAAAATACACTTGAAATTAAACAAGAATCAAACTGGTCAAGAATTAAAACTACCAGCGAAATGAGTAAACACTCACTTGATAGTGCGGGCTTAGAATGCACACGTAGCCAGCATTGATCAACGAGAGGACACTTTCCGTTGATGTACCGTACAGATTTCCTTTGTACTCTCCGTATTCCAGAAACTTTCCTGCCTCTATTTCTTCCTCCATGCTTTCCCGACTAACAAAGTAGTAATCTTTTCCGTTCACCTCTCCAGGTCGTATGGATCTTGTTGTATCTGTAATATTATATAATGCTGTATATGGTTAACAATTTTTTCAATCCTATAATAATCCCGAAAAATAAAAATCAGTGTAAAAATGTGTCATTAATTAAATTTGACCATTATTATTATTAGGAGTTAGTAACTTTTTGTTTGGATATGGTTAAATTAATATTTTTTTTCTCTATGTATTAGCCAGCTAAAAATACTCTATAATTTATTAAATCTGAACCTAGGTCAATCTAATCCTTACAGACAGTTGACTTAATGGTTCAAGAGGTACACCTTTAACCAATGAACCACAGTATACTAGCCTCATAAGCTGTAGTTATTAGCTAAATTTAATTCTAAATATATTGGTGTGGTGAATAACAATGAATACCTTTAGCGTAATATTAACTAAACCTCAATTTTAACAATAAACTGAAACTGGTCTCTGGATTTTTTTATTCTGTCCATCTCTTTTGGCATGTCGTAGGGCTGATTTATGTCCATCAAAGACCGTAGATCTTTTGAACTAGAATCTCTTCAGTGTATTAACAGCTTAGTTTTTATGAAGGGGTATTTTTGGTATGTTGGTATGTAATATGTTCTAGCTGGTGCAGTTAAGACGAGCTGATGCTGTGAAACCTGTTTCTGGAATGATGGTTACTTACAAGGTACTGGTGAGCGATATTTGTTGGAATCGGTGGCAATTAGCCTGCGCTTGAGCTCGTTGCGTCCAACTCCTGGAGGTCCGACGAGGGCAAGAGGCCTGTAGAGCCCCGGCCTCGGGTAGAGCTTGGCCACCTCCTCGTAGGTGGCTATCTCCTCGCGCGCAAAGTCGTCGCACTCGGCTGCGTCATAGAGAATCTTTTTAGTTCGCGTGTTGCAGTGCGAGGGGGGGGACGAGGGGCACTGGGAGAGGGGACCCGACGAAGCTACAAGACCACACTCGGGCGGCGGGATACATGCCCAAACGCCCCCGCCTCCACCTCCGCCTCCGCCTCCGCCGCCATTCTTCTCTTCGGCTTTGCTCATCTCTGCAAAAATCACACACATACCCGCCTTTTATCGTAGTTTTTATCTACACCCATCACTCGTCCCGTTCATCCCTTTCTGGTTGTCAGCCGAGATATTTAATTATTATACTATACTAACAATTCCATTCCTAACTATAAGTAAGACACACAAGCTTGTAATTGAGTCCAGGATTTCAACTACACTGCTCATTAAAAAAAAATAGTACAATTGTGGCATTATTAACGAGATAGATAGTTGGAACATCATCACTCCTGCTTTCATCAGTCACCACTATAACCCACGCTATCCAACTAGTATAGGACAAAATTGGTGGTGACAGAAGATAGCAAAGAGTACTGGATATTACAAACTCTCAAATAGGCATCATAACTTTATGTCTCAAAAGTCACAAAATATTGACGCTAATTATGAGACAGTTTGTTATCTTTTAATAAATAAATGGAGAGAAATAGACACATTGTAAACTGTGCAACAACTGAATTTGAAATGATGAATCCCCAACTGATCTTTTCTACACTTTTTCAGTTTTCAGTTATTAAGTAATAAAACAAAATTTTACTTTGAAGATAAAAAAAAATTGAAGGTTCAATAAATTGTGATCTCTGATGGGCAACGTGCAAAATATTGTATAGAACTAAACAAAGAAGAATGGAGTACCAGAAAGGGGCATTTGGCCATAGATGACCAACTTTTAGAGACTGAGCATTTTTTACTTCATTTCATTAATTGTTTTTATTTTTTTGTAAAAAAATGAGCTTAAATTTAGCTCAAATTAGCTTTGAGTTTAAAAATTATATATATGTTGTTTGTTATTATTGTTGGTTTTTATTGTTGTTATTCTTATTTTTTGTAAAATAAACATATATTACCAAATTCAGCTGCTGCTACAGATCATGAACCAGCTGGAATTAGCTGGATCATAAAATTTAAACTGATAGGTTATAAACCACAATTGCACATATTTGATTTCAAAATATTTAATTGAACTTGGGGAATAGTCATAACTATAAAAAATGTCCAGAGCTGAACTGAACTATTACTTTATGCAGAAAAATATATGATCACTAAAATTATTCTCTAGGTTAAAAAGTAAGGTTTAAACTGTGCAGAATAAAATAAAAATATTTATAAAATTTTAAAAAATCTATAAACTTCTTCTAATAATAAAAAGTATAGCAATCATATTGTTAGCAATGGAAAACTATTATATTGACAAATATTGTTAAAAACATACCACATGCAACATAAATTTGTTGAAAAATATGAATATCTAATACATTTTTTGAATAGATCAAATAAGTTAAAATTAGTTTCCTGATAAAATTGAATATAAAGTGGCTAAATAGCAATTTGAGGGTAATAATAATAGAATAAAAAGCTACGGGATCTATATAATGATAGATGAAGTTAAATAAAAATTATTCACTGGCAGCAAATAATTAATAACTGAAATCAAAAAGTTACATACTCTAAGGAAAACAGGTTTTAGTTTTTAATTAACAATTTTAGTGAACAAATATGTTATAAACAACATATTGTAAAAAAGTCTGCATTATCAATTCCTTATGGCTATAAGCAAAAGCATTAGACAACATAGACAAACAAAATTACCTTCGTTTGTGGATGTGGAGAGTCAAAGAGAAAATGATAGAACATATTCTGAAATTCTAATAGCAATGCCACAATATGAAATACTATTTCAAATAAATAAATATATCATTTGAAAAAAATATAAGGAACAATGAAATAGATTTAATACATTTTTAATTTATATTTAAAATACGGATTATATTAAGATGTGTTAAGTATATTTTTATTTCTTGTCAAGAGTTGTATGAAAAACTGTATATAAAAGATTTACTTAATTACTTTTTTAGCCTGTGTTTAAATTAATGAAGATATGTAATTATTTTATGAACTGGATTGTTCTTTAAAAACAAGTGTGTAGATATATGTAATTGAAAGTACCTTCTATTTCAGTTTTCTGCATGTTCTCCCTATCATGAAGTACACGCCGCTCTTGAAGTGCCCTACTTGGTATTAAACCAGCTCTCATATTCCTGTCACCTTCTTTCCTGGCCTGCCACCTAGAATTAAATATCATTATTATTTCCTGTTATATATGTTGTTATTTCAATTTTTATAATACTTAATACCAGAAATTCTTCTGTAAAATGGAAAATAAAAGGATAAAGAACAGGATCCGATAATGGGATTAGTCAACACGTCAAGCATTATGAAACAAAAGTTGGATCATTGCTGGTGCTCAAATCTAGCGCAGTGGTTAGAATAGTTTAGCATTAATGGACTGTCTCAAGTTTGAATCATTATAAATAATGATGAATATCGTTAAAAGTAATGACTGGTTTGAAATTAGTTTCAATATAATTTGGGCCTACCGTCTACTGTCAGTATATGCATTTTAACCATTTTAATGATTATAACAATTAATTTGGTAGGTTACCAGTAAGCATCGTCCTGACTGACAATGTGCAGTATATCGCCTTTGAGGAAGTCAAGGCCGGCCTCTTTGCACGGGATGAACGGATCGTTTGAAGCGATGTAATCGAAATGGGCTCTGACTCTAACTTTGCTCTCTCTCACGCCGCTCCGGCCATCGGCTGGCACCAACTTAAATGTTATCGTCCCTTCTGAAGCTTGCTGTAAAAAAAATGCGCCATATACGCCATCTGGTATACACATAATATCTTAAAAGGCATGGGGGCTCAATTAGAATCGGTCCCCGTTAAGCTAACAAGTATTGGCAATATAAATAAATAAAGTAAATTTTATGGAGTAATTCATGCAAAAAATCATGCTAGAAATGATATTTTTACATAAAGCATTTGGCAGAAAATAATTGCGTTATATTTCTGTTAACTTATCATTATCACTAAATAAATACATAATTATTCTCTTTGTTATTATATAATCCATTTATCAAGAGTGTCGGAGAAATGATGGTGGGAATATAAGTAACAAATATTTTATCAAAATATTCAGCAAATCGCTTCAATATGAACATACTTCAAACAAATTTTTAAAAAATATTTCCCAAATGATATGAAAATTAATTGTAATTCCTGCAGCATTTTTTCCTTGATTAATTTGAACTCATTTTCATATTGTATTGTATTCAAATGAGATTAATATTTTTAGAGTACAGTTGGTCAGTGTAATATTGTAGTTTTGAAAACTACGAGTATTTTTAGGCTTAGTGGAAAACACTGTATTGCGAGTACCATTCACTAATTACTGAGAAAACAATTAAAACAGTAGCAACCAGGGTTGGAATAAAATTTCCATAATTTCTCACCATTGTTAATTGTTCTAGGGGTTTCCAATTAAATTTTTAATATTACATACTGTGTTCTCGAGGTTTTTGTTTTTGCAATCGAACACTTCCAATACTCACAAGTATGGCGAGTACATCATTAGGTGTTTTTCCTTCTACATTGATCCCATTAACCTCACACACTTCATCGCCTACATGTATGAGACCAGACCTGTCTGCAGCTCCCCCGTGCATCACTCTCGCTATCACTATTTTCCCTGTTTCTTCGTCGCTCTTTATTGTAGCTCCCTGTACGCAAAATGAGCAAATGAAATCCACCTTATGATAAAAAAAAAATGGCATGACAACAACAGTGTTGCATTTGAGTTTTCAGCACTCAACCTAAACAATATTACATACAAGTCTATTGCCTGTGTTTGATAAATAAATAATAATAAATAAATATAAAAAATTGAATTGGGTACGAAACAAATATATAATGTATGTATTATATGAAATTTCTTCTGTTGATCCTAATACAGGTATCTTGAATAAAATATACATGACTGTCCTAGAGTCAGTTTCAAGTTTTTATTTGCTGGATATGTGGATATGTTCAGAAAAAGAATAAAATAACATTTAAGGAAAATTCTAATAAACAACAGTTAATAAAAGAAAAAAGAAATAATTTAATCTATCAAATTTCCTTATAGAATTGAACATAATTATTTGTTAACTGACTTAATCAAATTGTAAATACAGATTGCACTAGTGTGCATTTCATTTGATAACTTATCTGAACGTTACACATTTCTTTTTCAATGTCTGGTAATTTTAAATGCCACAATTTGACATAAAATAATTTATATTTGCCTTTTTTTATATGAAATACCGCATTTCTCTTCATGACTATTATACCATTTTTAAATTGAAAAAATGATTTGAATAGTAAGTAATCACTTTCAGCAACCAATGTCAGAAATATGAAACTATCCCTTATCTGCACATAAACTTGATACTTGGATGTAATTATAATTGATATGTATATTTAAGTAAATAAAAAATGAAGTAAACTTCTTCTTAAACTAAAATGCAATGAAATGTTTGGACAAAAAAGGCAACAGCTACTGCCTGAAACTAATTATGAACATAAAGTAAAAGTGTATGTTTCTCTCTTCTACAGGCCACTTGCACAACTAATCGCTAACTCTAATAATCTCTATAAAACTCTTATGCACTCATACATTCATACACCCAGACACACAATGTACTATACTTACCACTATTGGTTCTGTGCTGTGTACACCCGTCTTTGTGAAAGCAATGCAGATAATAAAAATGACAGTTAGCTCTTCTATTATGCATACATCTAATACACCTAATAAGAACTATACCTCATTGCAGATATCCCCTACGCTATACACTCTATTGTATACATGCAATTAACTTGTTTGTTTCTTATTTATATTTAATCTTGAACTTGTAAAAGCGTAATGAACAGTGGGACTGCTATAAGCAAGTTAATAATGGAGTAACGAAATAAAGAAAAATAATGAGTCTGACTAATATGTTGATTGGATTGCTTGTTCTTGTTTGGTTTCCACCTGAAGGTTGGCACATTTCAAGAATAAATAATCTGGTTAGTATTGCAATGCTGTTCCTATTGAATGAAACAATTTTTAATGGGCTTATAGTTTTTTATTTCACATGGACAATTTGTAAAATTATGTTTAATGATACAAACTAGTTAAGTTGATTAAATCTAAATGAAAACACTCAAAATAATCCAGAATTAATTTATGCATTATGTTTGTAATTTTTTTCAGTGGCAACACAAAAACTCAAGGTGTCCCCTATCCTCAAATGGGCACACATCCAGTTCCGTTGCTAAATTTGTTTGTAAAAATGGAGCTATCACTTACCAAAGGTTCGTTACTTTTGACAAGTTGTACTATTTTGATTGTCTCTTCTTCTTCATCAACTTCTAAAGGTATCTCAGGCAGTCGAGGAAAATAATCTTTTTGGGCGACTGCATCATGTGCACACATTAAACCCTAAAATATACACACATTTACAAAATTCTAATTGTCTGTAAGTAAAATAAAATATCAGTTTAAGATTATTGAAAAAAAAAACTTTATATTGATCTAAAATTCATTTAAAACTCAAATAGGTTAACTTAGGTAATAGGTTGCTTATTAGCAAATAAATCACTATACGTAAATACCTGTAGGTGTGGTTTTTGGAGGAGAAAAAATAACTCTTTGCAATCTTCACTTGTATTAATTTTTGGCATTATGACTTCCAAAACTTCAAGAGCAATTTGCATCGAACTGGAAAGAATTGGATGAAACTTTTCATCCTTCCCATTGTCGATTATTTTATTGTGAACTTTCACTAACGCATGCAGCTCCTTGGACTGGAGCAGATCGCTCAAAAAACCAAATTCCTCATCAGAGCTGGGCAGCTGAAGTCTAGATTCTTCCAGAGATGCCAGAAGCCGTGATAAAGCTACAGAAATCATTCAGAATTTTATCTTGGAATTAAGTTCATACCTGTATTGGTTCCAAACAAATAAAATTGTAAATAACTGTTTAATTCTTTGCTTTTAATCGTAACAATGCTACTTCTTCTGTAGCCAAATATAAACTAAATTGAATTGTTTTATATTATTGTATGAAATTTGAGGATACAATTATCTATGCAACTTAAATAAATAGAGTAAAATGATTTGGCTACGAAATTAAAGTTATTTTGAGTCATATAATGAAGGCATGAATTAAGAATAACTTACAAGGATCCCAGTTACCATTAGACATGACTGCAGTCATCATAAACGCTTTAGTGAAACCTTTTAGTGCCCCACCACTAAAATTAAAAACATCCTTTTACACATTTTCATTATCAGAAACCATGTTTTACTTGACAATTGCACACAAACACTCTGTCCTGTAGTTCTTCACTAAATATGAACATTACAGAATTAACAAAATTACAGGCAAAATCTAATCCATAATTCGAAGAAATATCCACTATTAATAAAGTGTACGACTAAACTAGTTTCTAAATCACTAATTACTTACATATAACTAATCTACTATTGTATCATATTAATTAGCTAGAATTCGGCTATCTGTGCAATAAAAAACTATACAACTAAACAATATATTTCTACCACAGTCATTTCAACGTCAATTACAGGAATTAACTAACTCAAGAGGAACCATATTAATACACTACCTGGACTTGGCTAGTAGCAGTGCAGCCACTACGATACCTTAAATATCCCATTTTACTAGACGTCCACATCAATTCCTTAAATATATTTATTAGTTTAGTTATTAATTGGGATTAATAAATTCGTTAATTCTTACAAAATAAATAATGACGTACTTTTACTAAGATTGAACCGTGAACATGAATGATAAAAACATTAATGAAATTTAACATTTTCTCTGCTGTCCCACTATTTATGATTATGGAATATCACTACTGTGGATTAAAAGTGTATAAGATTTAAGATTTCCAACTTTTCGTGATAAAGCAAAATAATAAAATTAAAAAAAATTGATATTAATGCTAGAAAAGTAAGTGGTTTTAAAATTTCTATTACTACTTACAAACTAATAAAAGTATAATATGCAGTGAGTTGTGGAATAGAAATATCGCAGTAAACCCTTGTTATATTACCCATTTTAAAGAATTCATTCGCTATCAGAATTATCACAGGAATTTTATGTTATCTAAGATATTTTATATAAATCAAATTGATGTATATATACCATAATTAAAGGACGAATTAAAACAATAAAATTAACAACAGGAACAACTTTAATGTTAAATAAAATGAATTACTACGCTGTCACAACATTATTAGACATAATAATTATGACTATTCTTAAGGATCATAAATAATACTATAAAAGAATAAACATAAAAACCAACATTATCATCAGATATAGGTTAGAAAAATTTAATCAAGTTTGTGACAAAAACATTTATTAAGTAATTAAAAAATTCATTTCTAGCTCTAATCCTAAGTATTTAGAAAATAAATATTTCAAATATTTATTAATGTATTGAACAAATAACATTAAAATGCGTTACATTTTAATAGTTTTATGGCTACATTAGTAGTAAACTGAACTGAAAATACTCAACCCTTGTAGTAAACCCTTTGTACTCGAGCGGTGCCCGGCCTATTTCAAGTCTTAAATCGAGCGATACTGCTACGGCACTATGGTCTATAGTAGCTCCATCTCTTTATTTACAATGTGCGATAAGATATGTTTCTCTGAAATACTTTCGTAGACTAGCTAAAATCGTCTCGAGTTGCTGGTTTGCGCAAGCGAAAAAGGCCTCGAGTGCAAAGGGGAAATTTATAATTAAGCAATTCATACTCTCATTTTTAACCCTTAGATTCAGGTAACAGTTGATGCCTATTAACACACTAGTTTAGTTTACAGGTTCTTGAAGTGGTGTCAATGTGGGCAGGGGAAGTTCTTCTAATAGGGTGGCTTGTTCTGCAAACACTGGTTCACATTTCAATGTCCATGGATATTTCACATATTCCAATCTATCACCTGGATGTGTGCTCCAGTGGTGGATTCTACATCTTACATTAACTTTTTCTTTGTTGTTTATCTGTGGAATAATGTTATTAACGAGGAATTAGCGTGGACCTTAAGAAATTGTATTCGTAACAAATATATTAAAATAAATGGTAAGAAATATGCCTTTATGCAAAAAATATGTTTTTATAATAGTACTATTTGAAGAGTAAACCTTAGAAGGAATAGAAGTTCTAGTATTTTGAACAATGTGTCTTCTGCAATACAGCAACTGCTGTATCATTGCTCAATTAAACTTTGTGTTTTACAGTCCTAAATTCCTTATTTTAATCTCATTAATATGTGCTTATAAACAAGTGTGTATGTATATATAAATATATTTCTTTTGGAATATCTTACAAATAATAAAAGGTTGAAATCAAAACTTCCTTGGTCTAGTATATACAATAAGAGATACAACTAGGAGTATGCTTACAATACATTTCCATATTTGAACTTACTGTAACTTTAACTATGAAGTCTTTCAATTCGAGATTAAGATCTGGCCCAGTAATTTTTTTATCTGGTAGTTCAATAGCACTTTCGGGTAAGTATATACCAGCTTTTCTAAAAGAGGCACGTATATGCCAAGGTTCTATTGTCCATTCTGTTTCCTTATTCATGACAACGGCCAAAACAAGATTTTTCAGGAATTTCATTGTCTGAAAAATAATAAATTTTTAATAATAAACCGAGACACTTTAATTATTCCATTCAGAACTTTGTTCAAATTGAGTAATGGGATTAATTATTGACATACCAGAGGGGCCTTAACAGTACTGAAATCCGATTCAGTCATGCCTTGTTTACTCTTCCTTTGATTTGCCTCCTCAATTGCTTCAGGAGTAGCATAATCTGCCAGACCAGGCAGTAACAATTTATTATAAGCCACATTTCTGTTAACTGAAACACAATCTCCTTTGTTTCCTATTCCTACAACAGTTCACAGAGGTGTATACATAAGTTTGATGCTACTTTTACTACATAAGTTTCATAATTCGTAGATATGTTAACTAAACTTCACCTTCCACGAATGTTTTAAGTATAACTTGCACATTTGGTTTTTTCTTTGTATTTGTGTCCTCCACTAGATCATAAACGTAATTTTTCGGCTTTAATTTCACCGACTCAACGCCTTTTTTCAGTAGCTTGACAGGGTACCTCCTTTTTAATACGTACGTTGACTAAAACACAAACAAATTCGTCCAACATCTTGATGTAACCGAAAGTTTTTCTAAGTACAATTGCGAATAACTTACTCTGGAAGGAACGGCACTCAATACAGGTAAAGTCGAGGGCTGCAAAAGCTTTACCCCAGCAGAATAAATTGGATATTTTAAATGTAGGAGGCCCAAACTTATTTTGTCGAACATTTCAGTGAATCTAAATAGTCTGCCGGGACCCAGTAACCTATCTGAAATAAACCTCACGCGAATTCAACTCACGGATTTGCTAATTGAAAAGGCAGTGTTTCAAACTATACATATATTTCAATTTAAATTGCTATACATTAATTGATTGATATATATAAATTTTCGCTGAATTATTTTTCCTATATTGATCTAAAAATATAGATATAAATGATTAAATAGGCAATAGAAATATGTGTTTCCATCGTCTGGCTGTGCTATATTAGCCAGGTGATGATTTAGGTAGGTTGTCCTTCTAAGTCGGCAAGCATTTTTCAGATCGGATTTTTATCTATTAAGGGAAAGGCAAATTCAACAATGGCTTGTTTATTACGAAGTGCCCTCAACATATGCAAAGGTATTATTATCATTGGTATTCTTTTTAGTATTAAGTATTTACATTCATAATTAAGTTGAAAAAGTTGATTATTGCAATAAATTCGCCGTGGTATCAACGGTTTGAAATTATGAGAATGATACATGAATTTTTATTGTAGTTGTTTCTACCGATTTAAAGCCCTTAAAATGTAAGATATCCAAAAGAATGAATTGTGTAAGCAGCTTATTATACTTTGTTTGGTGAATTTATGAAGCGTATTATGAAGCATATTTTTTTGTAACATATGCATTTTAAATTCTTCGAAATATATTTGTTTTATTGTTCAATTTGTTTTCATTGTGATTCACTGACAGGTAACTTTTTTGAACATATAACCCATCACTTGGTATGATTATAATTTTAATAGGAAGATAAATTTTATCAACTGGATGTTGAGCTTCCATTATATTCGACAATTGTAATTTCACTTTTTACTAGGAGTAGTTGAAATGACCGAATTGTGACATACCATCACTATCAATACAAACTCATTGAACCATTCCCTACGACCGTTTCAGGTTAAAGTATGAAATTCATTCTGTAATTTTATCATAAAAATGTAATTTCTAGTCAGACCTGCCTTGGGTATTCCTGCTAAGTATAGCTGTATTTCATCAGTTGGGTGTCACAAATTGCTGACAGCACAACATGATAAGAAAGTGTATTCTGTAACTGTAAGTAGCAGTTATTTTTATGATTTTGAAGGAACAATATCTGTTTAACGTCATGAAAATGGAAATAGTAATTAATAAAAATGCTTTACTTTAAAAAATGTGATCTTATCATTTTGTCAATTATAATTGTCTTGATGTAAATATAAGCCCAATTTATATCTTTAGGCTTGTGTAATTTTGTTCCGAATAACACTAAACATTGCCTTCTAGTAAATTATTACATCAAGTCAGTGATGATTGATATTAAAATGTATGGTATGCACTGCTGAATTTGCAGTTTTCTCTGTTATCTTTCAGCTGTACACATACTATTTATATTACCTTTTATAATAAATGGCAGACATCAAGGGAAGAATACCCACATCTTTGCATTATGATAATTATTTTTAAACATATTTCTTCCCAAACTTGTTATCCCTGCTGATTTTTAAAATTCAAAGGTTTTTAAAACAATTCATGAGATGATTTTTTAAGTAAATTGATGTGTATTTAATTGGTGTATTTTTTCCAGTGTGTGTATAAAATTGTGATTCATGTTAATGCCTTCAAATCAAAAGGCAGACAAAAAATCAATTTGTCCGAAAAACACATGAGTTATTTAAAATATCATTATTTATTAAGGTTATTTTAACTTATTAGTTCTGGGATTTATTAATTTTTGAACTATAATTCTGATGTATATGTTCATTTTTATTTTGTGATTTAAAATTATTTATAATGATAATATTGTTTTTTAATGAGTTCAAGTCTTTAAAACAGTACTAACTAAAAATAATCTGATATAATATATTTGTAATGAATATTTTAATTAATATTATGAATTGAGTTTGTAATGAAAACAAATTTGTTTACAGAAGCCTATAGATCTGAGCAGTGCTGTCAGGCAGTTTGCAACAAGTTCTTCAAGATGGAGTGCAGCGGGTCATGATCATGGTAAATTATGGTCGTATGAAAAGATGGTAACAGTAGCGCTGTTGGGTGTTATGCCTCTTCATGTCATGTACCCCAACATCCTGTTTGATGTCACCATGGCAGTTCTCTCAGTCATGCACGCGCACTGGTATATGTTGTCACATTTTGATTTGATACTCATTCCATGCTATGTTATAAGATTGGGCCTTTGCAATGTTCCTGGATTAGACCTAGATTAGGTTTCAGCACTTTAATCTATTTTTTGCTAATACCTTTCAAATTATTTTATTCGGTTTACTTGTGTATTTTGTGGGGATATTTATAGCAAAATTAAATTATTTATTGAACCATTTATAAATGTTCAAAGATATTATAAAAATCCATGCCATAGTGAGTAGTATACACATTAATCTAATCTTAGTATATTTAAAAACCTAGACAGCATTCCTTTAGTTTTCAAAGATTAAAATCATGAATAATTTTTCTTAACCCCCAGTTTTTAATCACTTGCATTATTCTTTGGCTTCTTGCCCAGTCCATTATTATTAGATATGACCAGTCAATACTTTAGTTAAACCTTTTCCACAAGAGTAAAATATCCTTTTCATATGCATACATTTATATACAAATACATTTTCATCATCAAAAAGTTCAATTGAACGCAAAGATTGTCCTGTAATTCATCTCTAAATATAAACATTATAGAATAAATAACATAAAATGCATAATCTGGTCAAACAAGGGCAAAACCACAACAGTGATACTCAGAACACTTGTGGATTCCCCTGTAAACATCTTTAAGCTAAAAAGGATATTTTTATGGAGCAAAAAGTGAATGAAAGTCTACATCAAATGTATTATCAAATTATAAGTAATGTTTAAATATAATATGAACTTGTTTCAGTACGTTGCATTTTGTTACATTGTTTGGTAGTTCCTCTAATTGTTCTCTTCTAAGTGTCAGTACATAGTGTACAGTTTGAGATCTGGATAGAAATAACTGTGGACTAAATTGAGAAGAATCAATTTTGAGCATTGAATAATATCTATATAATGGTCCTTTGTTACCCCAGTTATTTCAATGATCATACTGGACTGTTACTGTGGTTAACTTCTGATCAACAACGTGTTATTATTCACCCTAATAACCTCAGTTATCATTAGAAATCAATTGTTTTACAATATAAAGAAGTTATTTTACTTATTTATATGAGGGAGTACTAAGTCATGATTTGAATTATGTGCCTTTGTTATTATATGAGTCTGATTATCTCATTAAGGATCTTGTATATTATTTACAGAATTGCTAACAAGTGTGATCTCTGATATATTAATCATGTTAACTTCATTTGATTTTCAGAACCATTATTTTAAAAAACACTTCTAGTTCATAGTGAAAAATAGTATTTCATTGTTGACCTATTTATGGTTACAATTTTATGCCAATCACTTTCTAATAGTTCATATTTCCTAAATGCTGCATGAATTAGTCTTTTCCAAAATAAAAATCTATAAGAATCTATAAGGATATTGAAACATTTTAAATTTAAATGAATAATAAATTTTTTTGTTTTACAGGGGTATTGAAGCTGTTGTTGTAGATTACGTTCGACCGATTATATTTGGTAATACGATACCTAAATTAGCAGTAGGGATGGTTTATGCATTCTCCATTCTGTTCCTGGTTGGTCTCTTCAATCTGATTTTCAATGGAGTTGGACTTGGCAACAGTGTCCGCCTATTATGGAGGCTCTAGTTATATCAATTCAGGAGAATGTTCTATAGTTAATTGTTAATTTTGTAACTGTGCTTGTAACATATACTTATTTATTTGTTTATTTTCATCCAGTATTGATGTACATTAATAATAAATAGAAGTACGGTTTGCCGAGTAAATTTTTAAACACCCTTTTTTTGCCTCTATTTATTTTTTACAGTTGTATAATTTTTTTAGGATTACCAATGAACTTTTGTAATACATTATATTTATTGAGAGAAGAGATTGAAATCTTATCAATCATGCTGCTCAATTGGTGTTAATTTCTTCAATAAGTTTAGTAATGTAATATTTATTGTGGAATGGTGTATCAACTATTGATTTATACATGGCCAGTTTACTTTCTAGTTATACTGTGTTTATTAAGCTTAACTAATTGACTAATTGGACTGAATTGTTGAGTCTATCAGTGCCATAATACCCACATGATCTGGCTTTATTTTTTGTGATTAATGCTTTTAATTTTAACATAAATCCTTATTGTAAAAGTCAGAAGGAAACACAAGTTGACACAAGTATACGACCCTGTGTTATAATTCTTGAAAGTCAGAAAATAATTAGTGGAAAACAGTTGAAGGGAAAAGTTGAACAATAATGAACTATTTGAGCAATATTAGTAAGTGGTACTGTTTTATTCTGTAGAATCAAAGAAATAAGGTAATTAAATTCAGCTCATTTTGTTGCAAAGATGTTTTATTTGTATTACATTAAATTTTATTTCTTATATTTTTTTATTGTTCTGTAGATACCTGAGAGCTTAAAATAGATTTACTTAAAATATAATATGATACATATTAGTTTGTTTCCCTTATCCCCTGAAAAGAAAAAAGATTAGTTAAATTCTGTAACAAAATACTATATAAAATAAAAAGATTAAAATGTCTGTACAAAATTATAGTGCATCGAAATAAGAAAGTGATGAGGAAGTGATAAATAAGCTTCTAAAGAAAGGAATTTATAGGAATATCTTTTTTTAGTATTATGAGTAAAATATAGAATCATAAAAATTACAAATTTGAAATATACACACAGGTGATAGTATAATATACTACTATTGCTTTAACCTATGAATATATTATAGGGATGTTTTACTTCATTTAAGATAATTTATGACTAATAATAATTATATTCTTAAATTTCCACTCAGTAATACTACTATTAATTTTATGTGTTCATAAAGTGAACCATTTAGACTCGATATATCGACTTTGCAATATAGAAGGCAGTCGATGGTCGGTCCGGGAGAGGATTCGTTTCAACAAGTGAAAATAGTTATATTTCGTATATATTTGTGAAGTAAAATGTATTAAGTGTGTTTTCTAGTGTAAATTGTAGTGTTTTATAGTGTTTTTGTCGATATGTGTGAAGGGATAATCGTTTCAGAGGAGACTTCGCAAGCGGTAAGTGAACGTTCCTTCTTTAGTGAATCACTTAGATCAAGCTCTGCCTTTTTGTCGGCTAAAGCAAATTGTTGCTTATCTTGAACTCTCTCTTGCCGGTTGGTTTAATTTCAGCTACGTTATTGCACGATTATTTCGCATTATGTGAAAACGGATACAAATTCGGTGACAAAATTCGATTCTACCCGTTTGGTCATTAGGACTCTCTGTACATTTGTAACTTCTTTTCATTATTCTTAGTATACGAGAACTTGTTGGGTCTAATGCGAACACAAATGTACACACATCTCTGAAATTTAAATGTATATGCATATATATCTGCATGATATATATATATATATATATAAATATGAACCGGAGTTGGACTCGATATATCGACTTTGCGATATAGAAGGCCAGTCGATATGGTCGGTCCTGTAGTCGATTCATTTCAACAAGTGAGAATTGTTTTGTTTCGTATGTTTTGTGAAGTAAAATGTATTAAGAGTGTTTCTCAGTGTCAATTGTAGTGTTTTACAGTGCTTTTGTCGATATGTGTTAACGGATAATCGTTTCAGAGGAGACTTCTCAACCGGTAAGTGAACTTTCCTTCTTTAATGAATCGTTTAAATCACGTTCTGCATTTTGTCGGTTAAAGCAACCTGTTGCTCGCTCGTGTCAAACACTAAATTACTCTTTCAGCTTGAACTTTCTTTTGCCGGTTGGTTAAATTTCAGCTACGTTATTGCACGGTTACTTCGCGTTATGTGAAAACGTATCCAAATACTGTGACAATATTTGATTCTACCCGTTTCGTCATTAGGGCTGCCTGTACATTTCTAACTTCTTTTCATTATTCTTAGTATACGAAAACTTGTTGGGTCTAATGATAACACAAAAGTACTGTTTTTTCTTTATGTAAATGCCATAATTCTATAAGTGCGTAGACAATTTCATTGAATAAAAATGAATCGAGTTGTAGGCAGCCCTAAATTTTATGCTTGCTGAAATTTTAGCTGCGTGACATTTTTTAAAAGCATGTTATCCATGTTTTTATATGTTTAAAACAGTATTGTCTTCTTAATACAATAGTGATCGCTGTGTTTGCAAATTAATTTGTCGGAAAATGCAATTTTTCGTTTCGTTCATTCAAATCATTTTTTTAGTTCACATATTATCTCACACATTTTATGTTGTGACTATATTTCAATAATTGATAAGATCATGTTATTTCAGTCAATATTTAGACTGATTAAACTAATGTGATACTGTGATACAATGTCATCAGCTGCCTGATAATATTCAGAGATGCGCTTTCATCATATCACTAGACATTATTACTTGTTTAGTGTCCGCTTCAGGTGATTATATCTGCCAATCTATACACTCATGACAATGTTAAATTGTTTTTCTGTAGTAACCAGGTAAGTATCCTAGTGGTGAATTCTTTTTTTTAATTTTTTGAATATATATAAAGATATATATATATATATATATATATATATATATATATATATCTCAAGAATATCTTAGTAGAAAACTACATTATAAGGTATAATTGTTTATGTTATCAAAATGGTGACTAAGGTTTTATAAACATAATCAAAGGAGAGATAATCTGAATTGACTCTAGGATGTATAAAATTATCTCTAAATGTTTTAGCAATTGTTTGTAAGGGGAGTAATTGAAATCATTGCAGTTATTGGGACTAAAACAGGTATTATGTTTAATTAATCCATAAATCAATTTTAGTTTGTCTATCTTTGTGTTCGTGCAGCATTGTTCAATAATTCAGTTAGCGCTGAAGCTAAGTCCTTAATCTTTGGCCTTTGACTAATTGTTCTTTGTTATGTTGTGTTTGATTAAGTGTTTGTTAAGTTGTTTTGGTAAGTATGTAATGGCATCGTCTAATGACAAATTTATTTCATCAAATGCCTAGTAGCACAATTATGAAATATCACAAAATGACAAAAAATTCTATGAATGTAATCCGTAGTTTGGTTTTCTACAATTCTATTATACTTTAAATTCGATTGCATGAAAGAACCAAACTGCTGGTTCAAGAAATTCTTATTATGGATGCACCAATTTTTGGTATCAAGGAACTCTAATAATTCCACCATTAGAACTCAGTAGAACCATTAGATGGATTAGAACTAAGTACTGTATTCTCATGGAAGTAGGGATGAAAAAATGTTTATTGTATAAATTCACATAAAATTGGGATGACAAATGAATGAAAATTCAACTTATCACTAGTTTGCTGTTAATAGTAATAAATAAACATTAATATATTAAGCAATGTCATAATTTAAGATTAACGCAGTTGTTCATTGAAGGTATGTAGTGAGGATTTTGCTATTGTATGGTATTGTCAGTTATCAGAAGAAAATATTCCAAAGCCTTTCAATTACTACTTTTCATTAGATTTTTAACCTGAATAAAACTAATTAACCATTCAATTTTTTAAATTAAGGACATGATAAACCTTTTATTGCCTGGTATGGCCAATTCATTATGACCATTCCTTGTTAAATTCATTGAGTAGTGGATGAGCAATGGTAGTTATTTCATTGAAGTATGTATGATGAACTTAGTATTTTGTTTCAGAAATTAATGGCTGTTTGGTTGCACAGTCTAATAATTTTATGACAAATTAAGTTGTATTGATTCTAAGTTATTTTCATGCCCCATGAAAAAAGGATGAATGTTAATGTTAATTCAAATCATTATTTTAGTATGTTTGTAAAATTTGGTATTAACATGCACAGGTACAAAATTATATTACTGATTGAATGCTACTGGCAATGATAAGAAGCTGAAACCAATACATCTAAAGACTAAATATAATCTAATGACTAATATATAACAAATATATATATATATATATATATATATATATATATATATATATATATGTGTGTGTGTGTAAAATTTATATTAACATTTACAATTTCTCTATTAGAGTGACAGTGCTAAAAAATGAAATGATTACAATTAAATTATATAGAATTAAGATTGTGTAAAACAATGTAATATACAACCTTAAATCTGTTGATTGAGCAGACCTTGTTATTGTTGATTGTTACAGATTTCATTTGAGCTTATTTTTGGATCTAATAATTTGTATATCCTTGCTTTAAATGACTCAAAAATAACATGTCTGATATTTAAATGTATGTGTATATATGTCCGCAAGATACATATTATATATATATATATATATATATATATATATATATATATATATATAAGTGTTGGTTGTATATTATTTATTTAGTCTTCAGTCGGATTATTTTATATTTCTTGCCATTATATGCAGCATTCAACCAGTGATATAATGTTGTAAGTATTTATTCTGTGGCTGCTGATCAAAAAATTTGTTAGCTAATGTTTATTAAATATTATATTTAAATACTTCATTTAAAATATTTCATATATATATATATATATATATATATATATATATATATGTAATTATTAAGAACACTAGTGTTTTTGAGAGAAAAGTAGGGACGAATGACTTGATTGGGATGTAGTAGCTAAGTCCTACGCATATATAGGATAAAAACAATATAAATGGCTCATTATTTAAAGGTTCTACAGTTGCAATGTTATGCAATTTCCGAATTTCCTTTATGTAGAGTATTTAAATTCCATTTCGCAAGTCATCATCATTCCTGAATGTGTATTGTATAGGAACTGTTCATCATGACAGTAATAGTTTAATTACGGTTTCCTCGAGCATTAACTCCCTCGGTGTATTAATTTTCCGAACGCTACTGACAACGGCGAGAAGCCGAAACGTGCCCAGCTCAGGCCCAAATATGGGAGTGGAGACAGAAGGTCGCAAGAATTATAATTTAAGAGTTATAATTCATAATTTATGAACTCTTGTGTCCCGGAAGAAAAAAACGAATTACCGAATTTAGAAGTGTCAAGTCTCCCAGATTTAACCGATTGTTTATAATTTGAATATGCAATCGCTGCAAAAGATATATCAATGGTAAAAGCTCAGGGAGTTGCTCAAACCGTACCCGAAGGAGTTTATACTCGTTATAAAAGGTTTGATACCAATTTTTTATTTGAAAAATTACATTAGAAATTTGATAAAAATCAAAACGTTAAACGTGAAAATGTAAGATTTTCTATCAAATTTATCCATTATTTACCCGTAGCTCTGATATGAAACTTTACACAAACTATTGCGATTTTGTTTAAAACATTTTTTTATATTTAAATATTCTAATCGTTTATTAATTTTTTCTATTTGTTTGCTACATGTAAATTTAATTTATTAGGGAATGAAGCACGACCTGTGTTTGCAGATGGTAGGGATTAATTTCGAACTTATCTATAATTGAAGTAATATGTTTTGGTCGGTTAACTTGAGCTCAGTAGCAGAAATACACCTTTTGGCTTTTATCTGATTCACCTGAACTCCCGAACAGGAGGCACCCACCGTTCAATTGTGCGGTCGCGGCCCGTTTCACCTGTTTCGATATGGATTCCGTTTTACACGCGTGTTAAAAGATCGGGATTTGCACCTAAATTAGAACTACTCAAAAGCTTTTCTGGACATCTCATTGTTGCAAACCTGTGTTGTTTCTTGTCACAACCCCGCCTTGTTGACTCGCAGTTGAACGTAATGGTCTATTTGGCGATTTGGTAATATCCTCGAATGCAGGAATTTAAAATACAAACGAACAATTACAAGCATAGATATCCGAATTATTTCAGTATTATGCTTTATTGTGTAATCTGCTTGAAATGCCGGTCGAAGCACCGTATTCACCCCCGAAGTCCCGTATGATCGGTGCTGCCATCTGCAATCTGGAAACTAGACTAAGGGAAATACACACACACACACACACACACACACACACGCCATATACTAATCGTATTTTTGGAACAAACTGCCAGGAGGACGATCATTTTGATTTTGTTTAAACACTAACCGGTTTTATTTATGTTGGTCTTAACCATTCCTTAGTAATGGGCTAATCAAACTCAAAGAGAAGTCCGATAGCGATTATATATAAAATAAAGATGTATATAAAATTAAGACTGTCTCGGCGGTAGTTCTTGGCAGGAGATAGGATAACGACGAATAGAATGACGGGAATACGCCCCAGTATAAATGTAGGAGTATAACTGGTATGAATTCTGAACTGACTACAGTCTTCTGACCGCCCCTTGTTTATTATACCGTCTTTTTATATTGTCACAACACAGTCAGGAGGGAGAGGGAGATGGCTGTACTAAGGGAGGTTAATACTCCCCTCGACTGGTGCAGCCCCTACTGACCTGCTCAGTTAACCCTTTCAGGTATAAACCAGGTCTCAACCTGTGGCTTTTCTTTATCCTTTTTGGCACTCTTGGTAACTTATATATATACATATATAAGTCATGGGTCGACGGAGATTGTCCCCATAGCGACGGAACAAGCGAGATTCGACAAGCCCCTTTTATTTGTCAACTATTATTGTTAGCCGGGCGGGTGTCCGGCTGTCGTTTATGAGAGTTCGAGACGATCGATTGGATTGTTGAGTTTTCTCGAAAAATAAATTCGTTCTTGAAAAACCGATTTTTCGATTCGCCACGAATGTAACTGGTGCCGAAACCCGGGAAAGATAAAAAAAATCGCACTACTAGCCACTTCCTCGCGACGAATTATATATATATATATATATATATATATATATATATATATATATATATATATATAGTATCGTCCACCTAATTGTTTTTGGGCCCTTTAAGCGTCCCGTTTAATTCATTTTGAATTAAAGAGAAATGAAGTGTGTGTATTGTTCGTTCGGTTTCCATATCAGCCGTCTCTCATTTTGTTTAAAGTTAATTTTCTGTTTCTGAAGTCTCCGTAAATTGGATTAGGAAAATTCAGAACAATCGGTGAATTATTTGTTGGAATTAAAGAATAAGGCATATATTTCAGTATTTTTCAGTTTTGTTTCCTAGTAATTTGTCTTAAGTTAGTTTCATTTATATTGGGTTAAGGTGGATTGGTCTCATCCATTGGTCTAGTTTCCTGTCCCCCATAAAGCATGCGAAATCTTTCTGGTTTTATTTCTTGTATATTAAAATTAAAAAAAATTCCGTCCTTTGCTGGGAAGTGAGGAACAGCCAAAACTGGCCTAGCAAAAGACCAAACCGGTGGGCCAAGAAGTGAACCAGAACGGTATGTTGTTTATATGTTATATTGTTATTTGTTGGTATTACTCTTCGGTCGTTGTTGAGAGACCTTGAGAGAGTGATTGTGATATTTGCCGAGACGGAGTGTCTGGAAGGTGGTGTCGGTTTATAGACTTGAAAGAGGGCGGGGGCGGCCGCTAGTCCTTTCGTATTTATTGAAGAAATTTAAGGGCTTCTTCCCACCCTACCTTTATATTATTCTCTCACTTCGCTTCGAGGTTTTTTCCGCTGCCCTCCCTCTGTCTCACACTTTTGATTTAACCGACTTGGACAGCTTCCTTCTTGAGGACTAACTGCGACTTTGCGCTGTTTATTAGAGTGCGGCCCCCTAAAGGCGGCGGTCTTTCCTTACAAGTTTTCTTGTTATTTTAATTCCGATTTATTGACGGATATTTCATTTTGCTCAGTAATTATAAATCGCTACGCGGCCGAAAGTTTTTCGCGATTGTTACGACGAAGATCGTGTAACCGCTAATATATTTCTCGAAATTTGAGACAAGTTCCCGGAAAAATGAACCGTTATTGCCAAACAATTTCACAGTAGGCTTCATAATCGTGTAGATACTTGTTTATATTATATAATATTTATAACCGTATTTCCAAATAAGTGCCTATATTCGCAAGTCTGGTCAGCGAGTTGAGTGAGAAGAGTAACAATAGGAACGCTATTAGTGTTATTATCACCGTTGGCAGGCTGTTGTGCACATTGTTTAAAACAGTGGGGATCGTTTTAGCCCGGGCGTATTTATAACTTTTGGAAAAAAAAATGCGCCGGCGCTATTAAAACTCAGAGATTTGAGCCTTAGTCAGTATTTTTATTTTTAGTCCATCGGGGAAGCAGAAAAGAGGCGGTCGGCCGGCCGCTAATACTTTAGCCCGTCATAAATAGAAGTTTCCACAGCTGACAACTGACATTCACACACAAACAAGAGAAAATGCGTTATTAAAGTTGTACTGGGCTGCCGGATGCGGTTGTTTATCAATCCGGAATTGTTTTGGAAGCCAAGACCATCCTCTCTCCTCATTCCCTCCCTCTCCTCTCTCTCCCTCCCTCCCTCCCTCCCTCCCTCACCCTCTCTCTCTCTCCGTCCGTTATATGATTTACAATAAACAAACACAGCCGTCTTATTTCCAGTGGGCCCACCGGACGGCGCCTTATAAATAATCCTTCTTGTAAATATACTTAACACCTTAAGTAGTCAATGTGGGATGCTGCAGGCGGATTTTGTTTTGAATTTGAAAATATAAGTTTATAAAATGTATCTGATTTTAGATTCGAGAAATAACATTCGTCGGTCTTTAAAGTTTTTCGAAAAGGAGGTTTCGGTAAAAAAGTGTGTAAAAAGAAATTCCGAAATTACCCGCGGTTGTGTGGTATAAACTATAGGAGCCGTCTTTGAATCCCAGTTGGGGACCTTTGATTTCAAATTTTAACTGGTATTACTTTCTATCCAAGAGAGTTACTCCAGTATTAGAGTGAAGTACTTACCTGAACTTCACTCTCCAATTGCTAATTTGGTTTTATGCAAGCCCAATTTAAACCGTTTGACGTTATCTAATTTTAATATAATATTTTTATAGAAGGTTCTGACTTACAAAATTGATATACAAGAAATGTAACTGTAACTACACTTTCACTTTTTAACTTTTTACTTATTGCATTGTCCCACTTTCCATGAAAGTGGACCAGAACGTAATCTTAAAAATGGACCTTTCTGTTCGATCTTTAAGTGCAAATCAGATTTCAAAGACAGTCATGAATAACATGTCATGTGAATAACAAAATTTACAATTCACTAGTATTTCACATGCCGTTATAACGTGACTTGTCAGCAGCTGCCGTTCAGCCAACATTCACTGGTTGTGTTCATTGAAACCGGGTCATTTACCGTACTCCTGAGGTTACTTATTCTTTAAACGAGGTTTAATTCCTACCTCATTTAGCGGTTTATTACTATTAAATTTATAATATTATTTATTAAATTGACACAATCAACTCGATGGAACCGAGTATTCTATACCTCAACTAAATAGAATAGATAAGTTTATTAACGGTTTTGATGTTTGTTGTTTCATTAAGAGTTCACGTTGTTCTGTTTTATATAGCGATTGAAAGCAGATTGTAAGTGATCCTCTTGAAGGAAGTATTGATAAAAAGTTCTATACATTTTTAAATTATTTTTTTTCCAATCATTCCTCTGATTTCTGCAATCATAGTTCGATTGTATGTTAGACCAGTCTCACTATAATAAGTGAGGCACTTATTATAATTGTTTTTTATTTTGCTAAATAGTATTTAAATTATTTATTCAGATATTTTACGTGCACGTGTAATGTACTTTGAAGCTTGCTTTGTTTAGACATTAAGCCATAGAAAATAATGAAGTAGTCTTGCTACTTATTCTTTTTATGCTGGTACTAAATATAAATAAATCACAATGCAATTAGATAGCTTAAGATACCAGGCGTTCAGAGCTTGGTAGTAACATATACAGTACATATTTAAATTTTCTCGATTCTGTGTGCATAATAGTTCGCTTTATTAACCTCCGATCCGCCCCCCAAAAAAATATTTGAAATTTGATGTAGGACTTAATAGCCGCGCGGGGTTTATTGCCTGTGAAATTCGATCCGAAAGTTTTTGTTGTTCTAGATTGCTTTTTATAAATCGTCAGGACTCGGCTATTAAAATGTATAAGCGACGCGGAATAATTTATAAAGGCGTCGGGTGTAAAGTTTTAACGCATTTAAATTTCAAAACCGCCCCGATCGAATATTTATCATAACGGGTAAAAAGGAGGCAACGTTTAGGTGTGTTCTAAAACGGGGTATTAAAATCACTTCAAAGTGCGCGACGCATGTGATCGAACACCGTCGTAAACTCACGTTTTTTCTCCGATTTCCCCCGCGTATTTTTATCCTTTTTTTAATAACGAAACGAAATCCAATCCAAAATTGTAAAAATTTTCGCTCTTTTATAGCCGTAAAATGGAAATTTCTGCAGGGAATAAGATAGTCCGTTTAGACAGGCAGGAAATTTTCTGTTATATTTCAAATTCGGATCTGGATAGATCTTGCCTTGAATCTATTGTCAGCAAATATCTGACCAGCAAATATTGGTAAAGTAATTGTTATAGAGTAAGAAAATATTTTAGACAGTTGCAATTAATGTAAAACAAAATTTATTATTTAAACCAGTCATTGAGCATTTTCAAACCTTTGTCCGAGCCTTTATCTTCACAAATATTTGGAAGGAATGGAGGCAGTTCAGATATCCGAGATCTCGTAGTGTAGAGATTCTTGATCAGACTAAAAATTTGAATTTGTAATTATACTGAGTACAAGCTAGTAATTAAAAAATGTACTAAGAAAAGATGAAACTGGAGGTTGATCTCAACCCGAGTATTTCAATAAAGTTAGCGTTGCATTATTTAGTTACCGGATTTTGAAGTTAGTAGAACTTAAGTCATATTTTTGTAACTCATTATTAGCATTATTCGTTTCGAGATCTTACAGCATGCCAGACAAACCCCTCATCACATGCAATGGTGTTTGGCACTACATCTATTCACACATTCTAAAAGGGTCAATCTGTAACATTGGTTGACATTTCTAGATTTTAGACCATTATACCTCTCCGCTAATCTAAATGAAAGTGCATTATAGGTGGTTGTAGAATTACGAAAATTACTGGCGTACAGTTAAGAAACGATGTTGTTCATCCCCCTTGTTTGTCCGCTGCGGCTCCAGAGGGGGAGAGTGGCTGACACACGAAGGCCGGTCATCTTCGTTGAACAGGGCTAATTTGACGGCCTCTATCTGACCATCTGAGCTTAAACGCCCCGTTTGAAGTTTGAAGCTTCTCCTTTCGAATCAGTTCCGGCGTAATGGCTCGCCTTAAGACGCCTCCTCCTCCCCCCACATTTTCTTCCGCAGCCTTGGTTAATCGCTCTTTGGAGTCCACCCTCCCCACATGTTAACCGGTTGGTGCTTTTAATGGCAAGAAATATTCAACACGGCTTATTTCTTATCTCAGATTTATCTAGACTTACCATCAATTCTGTGGGGGCGGAAGATCCCCCCATGACTCTATTCCAAATGGCTTCTCGCCATTGTCTGTAGCATATGTATTTTTTTATTCATTCCATTCTATTTGGTTTGTCTTGATAACCCATCAGTCCTTTCCCCGTGTATTAATCTTATATATGGCGCCTTGTAATTGTGTAACCTTCATATGATATTCTACAGTCCTACTTCTGGTTCGTTGATATTTTCGACGACTTTTGGTTTTCCAGTTGACATATATTACAATTTTTGATAGTGAAAACAATAGTGTTTCTTTATCAGGAGGCGGGGTTTTCAATTGTTTTGGTGTTTGAACAATGACTTCAAACAAAGTTCATTTGTTGTTCGGTGCACTCGGCCCAGCGATGGAATTTGTGTTTTTAGCCCTTGACGTAATGGGCACATATGGTATTGTTTATTTGTTTGTCTCCCCACTCCCCTCATTATTTACATTCTAATATAAATCTTACAGCTTTGTATCTATGATTTGTTCCGTTTGGTCACTTGTGGTCGTGAGTGTGGGAGGGGGAGGGAGGTTCCACACTCTCGTAGCGATTGTTGATTTAAGAAATTGTTAACAGATTTTCTTCATTCTCTGGCCAAAGAAAAAATTAAACGTATTCACAGTCGTTCCTTGAGTGATCATTTCACGATGTTTTCCATGATTTACAGTGCTATGTGAAATAAATCACGTGTTACAGCAGTGGTATTTTTAAGTTTGGATAGCCGTTTGAAAGTTATTACTTAGCCCCTTTCGGTATGGGGGAGGCCAGCTGTCGCCACTTTGAAAATGTGGTTATTTTTTAAGTTAGTTCATGGGCAATTTTTTTCAGAATATCAGACTTAAAGTTGCCAGCAAAATCGCAGTGATTTTATATCTTTGAAATTTGTTTATAACTAATATCTTAACATATATCAACTTGTCGTAGAACTGGGGAATTGTGTTCAAAGATTTTATAGAATGTAGTGACTTCCTGGCGAGCGTTTTGCATAATTCTGCTCAATAAAATTGTTCAGTATTTAACCATTTAAGATTTGTTTTCTACTTTTAATTTGTTTGCGTACCGAGTGGTGTAGAACAAAAATGTTTTTGATGCTATTATAAATGTAGGACTGTCTGGTACCACCTGCTTCGTACCTGTAACGGAGGCGGTTAGTCCCTCAGGGTAGTTCGACCACCCTGTTTCAGTCACCCGGTTTTTATGGATTATTCCCTAAATAACTGTTTATTTCATGAATCCGCTCTAAGGTAGCGGGCGTGTGTATACTTGTGCGGCGGAAACACAGGGCCCGGTAGGGGGAGAGAACAAGAGGTTTAGGAATTGGAACGACTTAAGTCGTTAAAATCTTGGGGAGGCTCTGAAGTGTAGATCGGGTGGGAGGTGGCCGCTCATCTGTTAGGTGGGTGGTCCTCCCTTAACACGTGCACCCGATATATACTATGTATCTCTGGATGTATATATATATACATACCAGATCGGACCGGGGGTGGTGCGGCTTTTCAATTTTACGCACGCATGGTAGCACACACACACACACACAAACTCGACTCTTGGACCATAAAAACGGGCCGTTCGCCTAAGCTTAACTCTGCCCGCTCGTAAACAAGTTAAACTATCCACACTTCCTTCTCAATATCGCTCAAATAACGATAAACGTTTAAATCTTCCCAAAATAATGTCTCGTCCCCGTAAATTTATGAATTTTATACCCAAATCACGGCCTAATATGAGCGGCACAATTGTAATTTCTTTTAGGATCGTTCAAAATCGTCTTCCGGATTGAGCCTACTGTAGGGCAGTAATATAAATCATTTTGTCGTGTTACATAATAATTATTTCAAATAAAATTTCTCCAAATGTCTACAGTTTATGTTTGTTTTTGCCTTCGGCAGTATTATCTCGGTAGATTAGTGAGATACTTCTCCATCGCGAATGGGTATACTGTTATTATAATATTCCGGGTTTTGCGCATTGTTCGGAGAAATATTGGTCGGGAATGAATAATACTGATATTGGTGGATGTCGAGAGCTTGATTTATAGTCGTTATCCCCCGGCGATTACCGACCGACCGCCTGGAGATGGCGCAGTGTCCAGCCGCGATAAATTTAAGTATATTCAGTTTTTATCGGTCTTATTATCGGCCTCTCGCCGGCCTTTCCTTCCGAATCTGTGTTTTTCTCCGTTTTACGCGATTCGATTTGAATTGAATGGGCGCCGGCCGAAGCCCGGCGGGGGCCGGTTTTTATTATAATGTCCCTCGGCTCGGACATCCCCGGTACTTGACCCGGATCAATAACATATTCCGTTCGCCATAAAATAATGGCATCGGGAGTGTGGCGCGGGCCCGGTTTATGGGCCGGCGTTATGGGAAACAATGGGCATGGTAATTTGTGCCGGCCAGCAGACACTGTCATTATGGAAACTAGCCCCGTGCGCCCGCCCGTCCACCTCCTGTCCACCGTAAAACAACAAACACCACTCCCCGACCCAACCCCCAAAACAATCAATCGACCCGCCTCCCCCATTAGCAACCCTTACGTCCCTTATCCTCCCTCTTAACACATGCACGCACCCCCGCCCGACCCCGCTTTCTTCTCTCTGCCAGAACCAACGGCAAGAATGAGCCCGCGATGAACAGCAAATCAGCTCAGAATTGAGAGCAAAACTTTCACAAATGCCACCAAGAACAGAAAATGAACTAAAAAAAATTATAATTGTACCCAGCGATTTGGGAATTTTCTTTCAATAACACCTCCCCACCTAAACTAATCTCGTTATATAAGTGCATCTCGCCATTGGTATTGTCAGCGGTGGAGTTTTTATTGGAAATAGTTGTTTTGCAACAATTTTTTGTAATATTGAAAGGAAACATGTGAAAATTGCGAATACTGCTAAATGTGTCAAATAAATTATTTAAAATGTATACAATTTATGTTGCTGTGATTTTTTGCAGAAATTTCAGTTACAAAAAAATTAAGATTAGAAGAACATTATGAATTTCCGGTTACAAGTTGATTCCGGATTAAAGTTATCTATAATTTATTTATTGTCATATCTAGAAGTAAGTGCAATAATACAGTGATCGGAAATTCCAAAATACAAACTAACGCATTTCTATAGTATGCAATTTCATACAAAATAAGCATAAAAGTAAATTCTTGCCATTCTTATTTTTTTAAATTTTAATTTCACCCTTTTCCGGGTGAAAAGTTTTGCTCTCAATACTACTCGTCAACTCGTTCTTTAAACTTAACTTCTGAACCAATTTATTCCTTGTCATCCGCGGATATAGATTAAATTAAGGATTTAAGATTTAATTATGTGCGCCCATGTGAAATCGTACACTCGGGGGATTGTGTTTCCGAGTAATTCGGTGCAGCTAATCTATTCAATATGTTGTGATTCCGCATCAGATCCCCGTGTGATTGAGATTCGAGCTCAAATTTACACTAATTGAAATATGAAAATCACATAATTAACCGCGTAATGACGTGAGATCGTCTATTGTTGATGGGTATTGGTGGCACGTGGATAAACTGTATTATAATAATTATATTACTGGGGTCTACGTTGAATTAGTCTGATCGCTTAAATGTCATGTTTTTTCTTAGAAATTCGTGCGAAATTCGTCGGGTTTCGCAGTTTAATTATTTTTCTGTTTATATGACGCATATGTAATTGAAGATTAGAAAACTGTCGTCAAATCAAAAATATTCTTATACATTTGGCCCGATTAATTTTATACAATTACGAAGAAACAAAAACCAATAAAGTTATCTATGTAGGACTATGTGAAAGTAGGAATTCTTCTAGGTATAGCCATCTCGACATTTTTTCTCCTTTTGCTTGTTGTTTTCAACGCTAGGTCGTTTTCAAGCGTTCGTCACCTCCCGTAGGATTCCGTTATAACACCTTAGTGTATCCTGCCATCGGTGGTTAGACGCATGTTTTACAGTGGCCAATTTATTCCGGATGATTCCGCAGTTATATTTTTCGACAGTAGCGCTGTGTTGCCGTAACTCATCGAAGAAAATAGTTAAAGATACGAGCCAGTGAACAGTCAAAGTGGCGGCACAAGTGCTGCCGGCTCACGCACCGTTTCAAGCTCCATTAATTTGGCAAATATCGGTCTGTGGCTTTTCAACCGTGGCCTTCTTTGCCGCGGGCCTCACACCTGACCGATAAACTCGTCGTAAAATATAACGGTACCAATTGAGGTGACTGAGAAATACAAATTTGTAAGTTCCTCGAACACTGTTGCTTTCCCCCCGGATTGTTATAGTGGTAGCGATGTAATGAAGTCTGCTACTAGCGATATTTTAGACTCTAACATTTGTTACAATAAAATAAAATTAATAATCTGTGTCGCAGCTTTGTTTTTGGAAACCCTATTATGAAAATGAGATATGTAAATTTCATGTAAATATTAACGCTTTTGAAGTATCAGAAAAATGTAGCCATTGCTTTTGTGTTTTCATTAGGGTACCTTGCTTGAGATACCAGCTTTGACCATTGATGAGCATGACGTAAATATTTTGAAATTATTAATTTTCTGGTAATTTTTCGAATATTTCTGACTGACACTTCTACGGAAGTTGTGCAGAACAGATACCGGTATGAGATAATACAATTTTTTTTTCGAAGTTTTGGGTCCCATGCAGTGCTTTAGTTGGCCTTAACAAACATTCCACCTGATTGTCACTACAAAAATAAAATGAAAGTTGGTCTCAGGGCGGTCCATTTTCGAATTCACGACGCGGATCGAGATTCGATTGCAGTATCGGGGAGGCAGTCACTCATTTTAGTATTTAAAAAAAAAAGGTAGAAAGCCACAAATGAGATTTGGTTGCCTGTCCCATCCCTTCAATATAACACTGGCTGTCTGAGCTCGCCCTCCCCATCCCTCTCTCTCTCTCTCTCTCTCCCTCCCTCCCTCTCTCTCTCTCTCTCTCTCTCTCTCTCTCTCTCTCTCTCTCTCCTTCTCTCTTTTCGTCCTGTTTATTTCATTTCGGTTCGAGGATTTAGTGAAAAAAAAATTCAAAAATTGACTTCCTTAATTGAGTTTAAAATCGTATTAGGGGTCTAAGGTTAATTGGTGGAACCCTGGGCCGGGGTCCCGTTGTCTCCTGACAACATTTAAACTTGATAAAAGTCCCCGGGTCAACGGAAATTTCATAACTGAACCAATCTTAAACGGTCGCCCCCCCGCCCCCTCTCCAGCCCAGCCCGTCTACCGGCCCCCCTCAACAGTTTCTTTTACCGTTTCCTTACAATCCTATTAAATCCTGCCTTAATGTAAACTTTTTTTATCGACTTCTGTTTTTCGGCTCGCAGGAATCTTTACAAAAAAAGAGTGGGTCTAGCCTAGAGTGGCGTAAGAAAATCGCAAGCATGATGACGGAATGCTAGTAGTGGGGGGTGGACTGGAAAGGTAGACAAAAAAATATACTATTTCACTTATGTAGGATTTTTCTTAAGATTTTTTTTAACGTGATGCAAGAAGATGGACTGTTTTCTTTATCAAATGTCTTTCCACCCCTGGAACTGTTTCAATAAATAACGAGTGGAAGAGGGTGAGAATAGAAAATCGTTCCAAACCATAAAATAAGGATAACGTATCGGAGGGGTCATTATCGTGCCGATGAAATAAAATAAGAATTCTTCGTACCTAAAGGCTAAGTAGTTATTTCATTTACTTTTTTATAAAACAATTTTTTCCTACATATTTTCGAACGCCTGTGGGTATATTTGTTTTCGCAATTAGGTACATTAACTGTGCTGGGTATTTGTCTCTCGATGTTTCTCTCTCTCTCTCTCTCTCTGTCTCTCTCTCTCTCTCTCTCTCTCTCTCTCTCTCTCTCTCTCCGCGGAGGATACCGAGCGTGTACAGAGGCTGAAATGTGTTTGATCTTAGCCGGGCGGGCGGCCGGCCGGTCTGAAATTCTGAAATTGTGCAGCGCCGTGTAATTGGCGGTAATTAAATTGGTCGCTACATATCCCTTGAATTTGCCCTAATAATTAGGTTCATACCACTCAATTGGTAGCGGGAAATTCAGGTGGGCGGCGAACAGACCGTTGTGCACAGTGTGTACGCTCGCTCTCCCTCCAATATTAATTCGCCCATTATAGCTGCAAGAATTGCACGGCTCTCTGACCCCGCTCACCCCATCGCCCCTCACCCCTTACCCCCTTACCCCAGCTCTGTTCAACCCCTCCGCGCTGCAACCCCTAATCATATTGTATTGCAAGTCGGCCGTCTATTGTACAATGTCATCTTTGTCCTGTTCGATTGTACAGGCCCCTATCGGGTAGTGCGGTGTATATTATTCGATTACCCATTCCCTCTCAAATTAGACGGGCAAAGATATCGTTTAATAACAAGAATTTGTTCCTTATTTCTGTACTGAAAAAAGAAATATTAATCTTAATATGGAAAAAATGAAAATATACGCGGTAATTCTTCAAACTAATGACCTTAAAATTTAAAGGATTTAATGTCTGATCTAAATACTTTTTTAATGCTGGTTTACTCTACAGCGTGTATTTTGACGCTAACTAAATGAGTGCTGTAAAACTTTACACGCTTGTGTACAGATTATTTGAAATGCGTTCCTCATTATTCTGAGCATTACGCCAATTTGAGAGCTGGCTGTGTCGTCTGAAATTAAGCTATTGTATTAATGTATTTATTGTAGTTTTAGAGACCGTGTATTATCCAATAGTAGCGTTGTGAGCAGGCGAAAAATCGAGCAGAAAATATGTGACAACTACTTTCAATTTCTGTATACTGGTAATAATTCTACTCAAAACGTTAATTCTTTACCAGTTTTTTCTTTCCAGACCTTGTTATATTATTAAGTACCTGATTTGCACGATCCGTGATTATTTAATGAACTGTACCTGGATGAAAAACAAATCTGATACTTCAAAAAAAAATTCCAAAATAAAAAAACAGGGGGTCGAAAGGTTAAGTGGAAATACACATATAGGATTCGCAGTATTGAAAACCGGTGGCGGAGTGCGCTGCAACTATTTTTCATGGGGTAAAATAAATAAGTTGGTGATTTCTTGGTGAAAAATGTGGACTGGTGAGTGGGTTGGAGGCGGTGGATAGGGGCCGGGGGCGGGGGCGGGGGGCGGGGGCGGTGCTCTGTTGATGAATTGTAAACACAGCCGCCTCTACTAGGATAGGTAATGTTAACTTTTACAAACAACACACTCTCCTGGGGTCTCTCCGAATAACTAATCATAATATTTATAGTTTGAACTAAATTTATAACGGTGGTTTTTTTTTTATTTTCGTAGCAATCAGAAAGCGAATCAATTACGTTTTTCTGGGCGTTGGGACGAATAAAACAACGCCAACATTTAACAGCTATGGTCGAGTTATATACAAATGTGTTTTGCACCGATATGTTTTATTGCATTATTCAAGAAGGCTTGACCGCGTTTCTCTTTTTCAATCCAATTGATTCAAATCCAATTTAACACAGTCCATAGCTCCTTATATTTTTCTTTTGATATTTTGACTATTTTTCATCATTTAACTAGCCACAGTAGAATAAGTCTGGTTATTACTATCCGCCTGTATACTGTGGACTTTGGTTTGTAAGGCAGTTGTAAGTATGGATAGCGATAGGAGAAATAAGCAGCTCACTTTTTATTTCAAGAACATAACATCCAAAGATGCTAATTGCGCTGCTATAAGCAAAGAGTCTGGTTATAAATAATAAATGTTTAGGTGTTAGATTGTCTCCACTAGCTTGTACTATGCTAGACCAGTTTTGGCTTCTTGCCAGTCAGTAGTATTGAGTGTATATTGGGAGGTATATTAACCAATACTACTTACAGTAGTGTGAGTTGCTGGAGGAGCATACTTTCATTGTTGTAACTAAATTGTTACTGCCAGGAAGAACATTGAGAACCATTATTATTTTTTGTTGCATACACTGTCTTATACATGAAAGGGATTTAAATGTTCGAACTAATCATTCCTAGTCTATATGAGTTAGTTGAGATTTATTGAGCTACATATGTTAGAAAGTTGTTTAATGTACAATTTTAATGCTACAATGAGCATTAAATTTGGGTGCTGACCAATGCCTATTTAACACAATAATAGAAATCGTGGGTGATTTGAGCTACTAATAAAAAATAAATGGTTCTCCATCAAACCAGAGAGGTCTTGAACTTTTTCTGCTTATTTCCAATTATTTGATGTACAAAGTCAAAAGTTTATGCTTATAATTTCAGGTTTAGTGAAAATTCAGTTTTCTCAAAAATATGTCCTCTAATATTTAGAATACATTTTGAAGAATGTAAATTAAACTTCTAATTCATTAAAGGAGCTGCGCGATAATTGTGTAACTTTTTTTTATGGATGGTTAAATGGAAAAGGGTTATCCATAATTCTATATTTTCAAGTCTCTCTGGCTAAACTGAAGCGCGAATGCAGCGCCACCTGTATTAGAGAAAATAACTAGTCAGTAATGGACGCCTCGGGGAAAAACTTTTTGCGGCCGGTATCATGTGAATTTATAGTGAATTTTGGGCTTTAAATTAGTTTGTATTAGTATTTAAGTGATCAATATTAGTATTTTACTACTTTCACATCAAAATGATTGACCACATTTTCTCCAAGTATGTAACATTTTGTAACAAACTTTTTACCCTTACTAAGTTCAAAAATTACATTTATCACTCTGCTTAATTTGATGGTACTAGGTAAGTATTAAGGGAAAGTCTCTATATCAATGTTTGGGAAAAGATTTTGGGAAGAGATTCAGAATTGATTTTCTTCAAAATACCAATATATCATTATTATATGTGTGGAATTAGGTTCACTTTTCATGTACAGATCAAACTTTCTATATTCAGAAATAATCATACCTTAATGTTTATTATTTAATATACACTTGAAAAATGTAATAGAAATTTAAAACAAAAACAAATTGTTCATATTTTTAGAACATTACTATTGAAATTATCATAATGAATTGAATTAATAAATTTCTTCAATGAAATCGGCTAATGAAAGACTTTCTTTATTAATTTTACAAATTATTTTTGGACAGAATTCATGTTGTATTCTTTTTATAGATGTATGATGTACTATTTTAGAACAGACTTTTGAAAATAGTAGCAATATATATAAAAACCAGTTAAATGTTTAAACTTATTCAAGGCATCGGTATATCATTTATCAGAGTGCAGGGATTTGTAATTATGATACTTTTGTTGTATTATTTATCTTTTCTATTTATAGAAATTGTTTTTATTAATTTCCCTTGTAGATATAATGATTCAGATCTGTGTGCACATATTGTGCAATACCCATCTGCAAGTTCTTCATGGGCGAATAAAATCTTTTGATTGAGATTTTTTCTAGTCAGTAGTATTCTTTTATCATTAACAAGTATTAAGGAACAAATGAATGTGTAGAATGTTTTTCCTTTCATACAAATTAGTAACATAAATTATAATTTTAAGTGCTTCCTATTTCCTGTCCCTATATTCAAGTCACTGTCCTCTGAAATATTTTGTAATTCATTTACATTTTATTCTCTCCTTTTCTCTTTTGTAACATCTGAACTTGTTTAGTGTTACGAATTAATTAGTTTATTTTTAATTCCCAGTGCAGTTGACTCTGGAACAATGTGCAGTATGGGCCTTCGCATTATCTATGCCTATTTCAGTATTAGCATATTACAAGGTATTTTGCATTGTTTGTGCCATTTTAACTGTTACTATAAAACAGTCATGACAAAGACTAATGGGACAGAATACTTGTTTGGATCCTAATTCAATCTCTGTGTAAGCAGCAACGGTTATTGGCAGGTTTCATATTACATTTCTTGAATTTCATTCTCGAAATGCATATCTCCTTCAAATATTCAGTATACTGCTGGTTTGGAACAGTTAAGTAACAAGTAGCATTCTTTTTAATTACTTATATCTATTACAATTAAAATGCATATCTCTTTGTCTTACTAGTTTAGAACATTTTCAAGGTTATAGGTTATAGGTAAAATTCATTGAATTACTTCTATATATTATAATTAAAATGCATATATCTTTGCAATATTCAGTATCCCACTGGCTTTGAACAGGTGTAATAACATTCTTTCAAATTATTTATATCTATTATAATTAAACAGTTTTAAATTTCTCAGTCAATGAAACCTGTTACTTTTTCTTTTCCAGTTATCTAATTGTTAAATGTTTTATCTTTTTTTTCATTAAATATGGCTCACATTGTTGTATAATATAATCTTTTTATAAAATTCTTAATTTTAGTAGTGATATATTATTTTCTATATTATGCTACTACACTTTTCTTATAATCACTACTCTCACTATTGCTTGTGATTCATTTTGTTATTATTCCACCTTATTTTTTTCTATATTCCCCCATTGTGTTGTTCACCTGTAGAGTATGTTTGTAAACTTAGCTTCCTCCTTTATAATACATACTAGTTTTCTTTTCTTTGTATTCGATTCTCAGAACCCAGGGTTAAGTTTGCCAGACTATAACTATTTTTCATGTCCTTTATTTCAGTTTAAATTTGTCATAGCTTCTATTCACGGGCGTTTCGTGTATCCCTATCTGTTTTGGCTCCTTGTTATTGTCGGTAATATTATATTCACGGTAATTAATTAATAGTAAGCTGGATATGGGAATGATATTGCGAATAACAGGAGGAAGGTTCAACACGAATTCTCCTGCTTTTAAAATACACTCATCCTCCACAACCGAGGCGGGTCTAAACGCGGCCTAAACATGCACGGGTGGTAATTCATCCGTACGATAAGTAATTTAAGATAAATCAAAACGGGAATGAGGTGGAGGCGTAGAGTAGGGATGGTGTGAGGGAGGGAGGGAGGGTTTGCCGGCCCGGCCATCGGAGCCGGGTGGGGGCATCTCTCCGCCAGAACCATTTGAGCCAATATTGCAGTTTATTGATAAAAGTCGTTTTGGTTTATATTTCTAAAACGCGGCGGTTTTTTGTCGCATGCCGGGGGCTGCGGCCCGGTTTAAATTGGCGGCTGGGAGGCGGACTCGTCACGCTGGGAAATAATAATCGAGGCCGCCGGGTCAGTCACAGTCAGATCAAACGTTTGTGCAGATATATATATTTTTGACCTTTTCATCTGTTAATCCAATCCCCCCCCCCTCCCTGCCACCGCCCCCTTGCGGGGGCATATTTTTATTGGGCTTTTGAAACGTAATCGGTTTTTCAGTGAAATGCCTTTGGGGGGGCTTCCACTTTCAGGGCTTATATCCCGCCTAACGAGAATTGGCGATGCCGCCGACTCACCCTACCCCCGCTAGCCACCGCACTTTTATTATGTCGCTTTATTAATAATAGAAAAATAAATCCCATAATTGTGTATACCACCCGAAAGATTGTTCGAAAGAAAGGCATTAACCAAAAATTGGGGTTCACTTAGATTACTTAGTTTGTTTTCATTGGGTGCTCTGAGTCACAGCTAGTTTCAGTAGTAAGGCCGATGAGACACCAGGAGATTTTCCCTGTAAAAACGCATTGTATTTATTGTTCGGCAGAAATATTGTGACCGCGATGAATATGTGATATCACTCTCATACCTATATAACTAACTCTAATAACCATGATAATATAGTTCTTTTGTCAACTCTCTCGGAAAAGGAGATCAATTTCCAATTTTGATAGCTTGCTTGTTGAGACTAACAATTTAACTTATATTTTAATTTATATATACGATATTAATTAAAAAACGTGCATTCATTGTTCTGTTTAATTTAAGATTTAATGAGGTATCCTAATATAGAATCAATTTAAAGGGGTTTTGGTTTATATATGTACACTTATTGTGTTTGAGTCTTCTTCCGGCAATAATTATTTACTCAATAACGTTTAAATTTTCGCGGTACACCGGTTGAAAATCAGTGGATTAGCTAAGTGACCTGATAGTTAACTCGAGGGCCGCGAGGGTGCCCGAAGACTGCGATCCGGGCAGCTGCTGGTTCGATTCCCGCCTAGCCAATACCGAAAAAAGCCCCCGAAGTGAAATTAATGAACGCGGCGACAGGAAATAACGTGATTTTTCTCGTCGTGGTAATTGTTTATAAAATTTAAACAACGTTCGGTTTTACACACATCCGGCGCTGGCATCAACAACGAAACAAAATGTACGACACTATTTCCGGAGGGACCGCGGTGTGGTAGCCTTCTTTAGATGTCATTTCCTGTGCAGGCTGCGATTGTGACCGTATATTATACTAGTTGGAGCCATAAATATTAAACCTGGGATGCCTGTCTACTGTTGTTGTGTCACGGAGGCATCGATGTTGGTGTCCGGCGTTACCCAGCTATTACAATAAACCTACATCCGTACCGATAAACGGGTGAGTGTCTATACGGGCAGGGGGGACAGACAGTCACATGCGTTAAACCGTTTGAAATCCGATGATTGACGACTTGTATTTCTTTATGAAACCTCATAAAGTTGTTCCACCGTAGGAAATTCGCAGTGACAGTACTGACGAATTGTTACTGAAAATGGCGAGCGGCCAAAACGGGCGTGGGAGTTCGCAATAATGACGCTATAACGAAACCTCGCGGATCGCCTAACGTGTATAGTAATTTCCCAATATATGCTTCAGTTGAACAGCTCGAAGGGTTCACGAATGTTTCGTGAAGCGATTCTCAGTTCTCTTCTTTTACCTACCGGAATATAACTTTTTATTAATATCAGCATGCCCCAGGAAATTAGGACGTCCTTATTAGTGAAATTTGTGCTCTAAACATTTCAGTAAAAATAAATAAACTGAGAAAAGAATCGTCGCACAATATTATATACATTGTGTTTTACATATATATCCAATTTTGTATACCATATAAATTATATTTTCGGCAACTATTAGCCCAATTATAGAATGAAAATTTGAAATTTTTTGGTCCTCGTTCTACTTTTATTGTACACGTTTGATCGGCAGTTTATTTGAAAACCAGTGTTTTCACGAACTCCTCGGGGCGACTTATCTGGCCGTGTGAGTGGTTGTTTGGGCGGCAATCGGGAACGGAAAAGTTCGAGTATCCGTCGGGTTTTTTTTTCCCCTCCCTAAACCCATCCCGCCCCCGCCCCCGCCCCCCGACCGTTAGCGTTCCGATATGGATAGGTTCTGGGGGCGTGAGGCCGTTTTCATTACTCATTGTTTTTGGGAAATGGGCGGGAGGAAATACACAAAACTCTTTTGCCGATTTTAATTTCGTATTACTTTTGCATTGCTCGCCCCATCCAGGCGGGCTATATTACTTCCTCGGCCGGGGGCCGCTCTCCACGTGCTCTCTCCCTCCTACTCCCTTTCCCCCTCTATCTCGTTCCGATATATCGTTTATATTCTTTCCGCATATAGCTATCTCTCTTTTTGTTTCTTTTTTTTCCATTTCTAATTTAAATATTCTTCCCAACCGCGAGCCCGAGTGTATGTTTTTTTCCGGTACGCTGGCCTCTTTATTAGCTTTTAAAATTGGCCGCGGTCCTCGTTATCCGAAAGTGGAAAATAATCCCGCTAAATGATTACAGTTTTGAAGGTCTCGTTTTACGGTTATGTTCGGGCGGTTTTTTTTTTGTACCGGTAAGTCGATCGCTTGTCCGGATCCGAGGTTTCCTTAATTGAGGATACGAGTGTGGTTTATACTATTCAAGTTGAAATATATAACTAGTTCAAACGCTATTACTGTATAAGGAAAATTAAGCGCGTACGTTGATAGTTTAATTCCTCCGCGTAAGATTCTTCTTAACTATGAAATTTTAATTTACGCTTTGCAATTCACATCATGACTACGAAAATTATATTTAATGGGTGTAATGCAGTGGCACAGTAAAGTTGCATGGAATGATACTGTTGGGGTTTCTTTTCTGTTTTGGAAATGAACCTATTTTCCGGACGGACTTCGGCTTTGGGATGATGTTCCGGGGGTCGTTTTTTTTCGCTGTGTGGCATGACTCGGAGCTATTGAACTCGGGAGTCCTTAGAACCATTCACCCACTCCTCTCTTTCAGACGTTCGCTATCCGCCAAGATAGTGTCTAAAGCCCTAGAGCGCTAGGCGACTCTGAAGCCCTACAGCGAGCTCTGATTGCAATTAAAGCCTTGCATTCTGTATTCAATAGCAATTCTATTGGACCTCTTTCATTTTCTTTTTTTTTTTAAGTTCTACTAGTTATTAAATTGATTATTTGAAGGTCGTCTTGAGGTCGGGCCCGTTTTATTTCCAGCTCTGCGGCCCCATCACCTTCCGCTTTCTCCCCTATTCAGTCTTGCAACCGTTGCACTTTCTTGTATTTAACAAAGTGCGCGCATTCATTTAGAAATGGTCGCTTAGTGTTCCGACACCCTTTTGTATATTATGTTCTGCCTACCCGTTACTTGGAGTTAATTTGTCACCTCCCCTTTATTCAATATTGGTCCTTTCGTTTTCTGACATAAAATTAAGCATATATGACTAAACAGCATCCCTTAGAAGTTGTGACACTGAGAATCGGAGCAAGAACAAAAAATCTGTTCGCTACCTCTCATCGCAATAATAGTGCGAAGGCGTACAGAAAGACGGTGACCCATGCTCTATGAGGTTAATTTATACAGCTCTAGGCTAGAATTATTACAGGCCAGTGGAGGCAAACTAGTTTTTCCTCGCCCTTGCAACAGTTAACTTAAACTTGCATAGATATTTTCTAGAAGGAACTTCCGGATATAGAATTTATCGATTCTATCCATAGCTTCGCATATGTGGAAGGAATGTCTTCAATAATTCCTGACGTCGTATACTATGTCCTCTGTGGGTACAGTAAACGGATCCAGAATTGGAAAAGCTCTGGATGAAAACCGTAAATAGATATTTGGGATGAAAAAATTAGTCCTGTATATTTTTATCATTATTCCTCTTAATCTTCGTAAGAAGCATTTTATTCTTTTCCTGCTGTTTCCGAGTTTCTTGAAGGAAATGATATACTCAATTACAATATTAACATTAATTTTAATGTCGCTTGTAAGATTTATGCGATTTATTAAAACAGAATCAAACATTTAACTTAGTTTGACGTTTTTTTCTTTTTTGTTACAGGCTGTTCCTGACTGCTGGCGACGACGTAAGTTTCCTTTATTTTTATCTTATAATTATTATAAATGTTGAATACTGCACTTATCATTATCCGGAGAAAAGTTAATTTCATCTGAAATTATTTACAATCAGTTTATTTGTTTTTCTTATAAATTAGAGTTTAATAGAACAAATCAGCACTTTTAATACACATCTGTTACTAATGACTATAACATTCTGACCCTTTTTCAATCGAAATTAACTTTAACTAGGATTGCTAATCCTCAGTTACTGATTTTAATTTATATTTTGTATTATAATTTGTTTTGGCTTTAACTCCCTGGACTGTGGTGCAATGTTCTCATGATGATGTATATGTCTGATTGCGACAGTTCTTGGTGTTCAACGTTTGCTTTTTTTATAAGACTGCCATCCCTATTACAGTAAATCGGACATCATTTCGAACATTTAGCCGTTTGTAACTCCTTGTAATTTGGTTCTTAGTTCCACTCACAGCCTGTCCTAGAAGAAAAATAGTAGGTGTATTTACTCGAATGTCAAAGCGATTTTCATTTTATACTAGTAGTGTGTACAGTAGTGTATAGAAATGTTTGTACGGCGGTGTTGTGTGTCGGCACAAGTTATAAATGACTGTAGTATATAGTTGTACTATAGTATGGCGTCTTAGCGTCTAATCTAATATATTATTCATAATCTTCCGTCCTCCTCCTCCTCCTCCTCCTCGCCCTCTCCCCCTTCCCCTGCAGGCCTGCATTTATATTCATTGGGGATCCATACTTGTTTTCGAGCAGTGAATCAAATAGGCGGTGTCTTTCCGACTTGAAAGACGGATACACTTGTTTTACATATAAATTTCTTTCGTTGAAATTGAGTTATTGAAATGTATTAATTCGGTCGTCTGTCGATTGCGTTTTATCAGTCGGTAGAGGCGTCCCTCCGGCTCCTCCGACGTATTTTAATATTCTTCCAATTCCGGTTTCAATTTCCACTCTGCGCCACCGTCGAGGCCTCATAGCCGTTACATGGCCCTCGGCTCCTTGTTGTATTCAAAAATATTATGAGATCTGATATTCAACCTTCTAGGAATTTCATAAATCAATATTTATACGTATTTACTCATCTGGATAAAATAATTGTACATCTTCTTGCCGTTACGGACCAAAATTTCATGCATACTTTTTACAAGATATTCGCGGACTTGTTCCATCACTCTCAAACACAACTTCAAACAAGTTTTGCCATAAGAGGAAGCGACTTTGAAGGAACTTAATGTTATGCTTTATTGATCATTCAACTGTTTCCCCGGGTATGCACGAATTAGCACATTAAATAAATAAATTATCGTTTTATGATATTCAATCGTTCTTAATAAATCAGTTAACTATTATTAAGTATATTAGGAATAATTGACTAGTAATTATTATTAAAAATGTTGTCTGTTACACACAATTTCGAAAAGCCTTTACGTTTCTGGGCCAACCCTTAAAATGATGAAATCGTGTTATTTAATCGAATATTCTGGTAGTATATTTGATTATTTATTCGAATGAATGCGGCAACTATCCGTCTCCGAATGGCCCGAGGGGTTAGGTCCTCGATATAAAGTTTGAGAAAAGCCCCCCCCCCAACCAGCATGTCAGATTTGATCTTAGATTCGACACAGATATTTCGTGCTTTCTAGTTGTATTCAGCTCACAGGGAACTTGGGTTCGCGTTTTTATATTCTATCCGTCCGTGGTCCGACCGGAAACGTCCTAGAAACTTTAATCATTTATCTAAGATTTAATAGGCCCGTCGGCTGTTTGCATACATCAACCTGTGTTTCCGCCGACCGGCACTCGCATCTCGTTATACGTCCCCGATATAAATCTCTTTGAAAAATATTCATATTGTTCCACCGCTGTGGGTGGTGGGGGTGGAGGGGCAACTGGGCCACATTCAGGATTAATGCGAAATCATTTGTTATTTGACGGGACCGCCTCGGCCCCGGCCCGCGGTACAAGTTTGACGCTCATATTTTTACATAACATTTAAAAGTTGGAACAATTAGAGGGGGCGGGTGTTGACAAAAATCCTGTCTTGACAAAGCATTAGTGGGAGTCAAATGTTTTAGTCACACTCAACACTTTGTAAAGCACTTACTATCCAATATGGTGTAGGACCAACCTAGAAACGTACAAAACTGTTTAAGTCTAAATAAAAAGGGTGGTTTGCATGGAATCTCATCTATATACATTAATTTTAAACTGCTTAAAATTATAATTAGTTGCGGTCAATGATGAATAGCGTGAACCCTAGATTTGCCTTCATATACAGTTATAGTTATATTTAGGAAATTATGAGTATATTTTGGTTTATTTTGTATGTGGTCATAATTAAGTCTGAATTAAGTCATAATTTAGAGCTCTAGTCTCCTTATCTTACACACGCTCTTCCTCTGGTAGAGTTCCTTTCTTTTTCTCTGTGTGTGTGTGTGTGTCTCTCTCTCCCTCTCAATGTTCTGGCCTTGATATGGACTGTGTACCTGCTTGGCCTTGGTTTGTGTGTGGTGTGTTATGCTGTGGATTGAGGAGGGCCCCCCCTCGGTATTAAGCTAATAATACAAATTACCCCCCACCATTCCACTTTGCCCGGCTCCTATTATGCTGCCCCGCATTCCTCCTCGGTCTTTCCCTTCCCTCCTTCCCCCTTGACCTCTCTCTTTCTCTCTTACTCAAGTTTTCATTTCAACTCCTTATTGTTGAATCCTTTCTTCAACTCTTTACCCCCTAGCCCCGCCTCTCCTCTTCCTCGTAATTCCCCCTTCTTCTGCTGGGGTCCTCCTCAGTGCTCTTACTCTCTCTGTTCCTTCTCTCCTTTCTTATTCTCTCGCGCTCTCATAATCTGAGGAGGCCGGGCTAACGAACGGTGGGCTCTCAGGGTTATTTCGTCTGTGCTGTATAGATTAAGCCACTCCACCGGTAACCCCCCCCCCAACCCTTCACTTTGCGGTCGGCCTTTAATTATGCAATTAAATATTTCGTATTATTTTTGTTACAATCGGCACGATTACTTCCTTTTTTCATTTCCTTACTATATATTCCCTTCACTTCATTTACATTTAACTTTCTGGCAAGCCGGCCTTCCGTGAGATTATATCGATATATATTTAAATGCATTGGTTTTTGTGTGTACCTAGCCATGCGTACCATTATTACGGTCTTAATATTCAAGGTATAGTGCAGTACCAATCTACCCGCTGTTTCTATGACCAAAAAATAGGTGTGTGAAACCAGAAATCTCAAGATTGGCGATATTCACCACACGATTAGCTTAAATTAGTATATTTAATAGTATAAAGCATGAATTTAAACAAAATATATAATGGAATCAGCGCGATAACTCCATATATAATACTGATATCCGTACTTTATCCTGCACTTGTTTTTTTTTCTATTACTAGGATTGTAATGTTTGTTCCCTCGGCTTTAGTCAAACTACGAGTTGGTTTTATTTTTAAAATTATTTCTCTATATATGTTCAATTTCTGTCAAATTAACGCCGTCAAGACGCCCCCATTCGGTGTATGTCTGTTGTTTAATAACGTCGACTTAACTAAATGATTTCACCCGGTTATTGCCGGGACCCGCGCTCTATCTGGGTTCCACTCGGCAGTCGAACACTGTTCGATGGGTCGTATTTAGTGTGCTTGTGCACGATATGCACTCTCCGCCGGACAAATGACCCACGCCCGACCCACTCTCTCTCTCTCTCTCCTCCCTCCCTCCATCCCTCCCCCTCCCACTACCTCTGTCCCTCTTTTAAGATCTCTGCCCCTACATCCCTCCCCCTCCCTTCCCCAAACATTGCAGTTTACAGTTGTGTGATAACAAAGCTCGGACCGGGGGCATAAATCCTTTCGCCCTGCTTAATTGCCCGTTCACCGATACCGAATATCGGGTGTATTGTGCCGCTCTATCCTAGCTGTAGCTCTAATATACTCTGGCGGTGTTACTGTACGGATAGATAGCCGCCCTTATAAATGCTAAAGGCGGCGTTTTAACCCCCCCTCCCCCGTAACAAATGCCCACCCATCGATTATGCCCGATACAAGCCGCCCCCCCACCCCTTCTCTCATACTCGGGTTATCGGAACCCGTCACTGTTTTACCTACAAATCGCTCATCCCCCTCCCTCCCTCCCTTATCTTGATCTTCCCGATTATTATTCTGACACCCTAATATTTGATAATGATCCATCATCATTGAAACGTGCGTGATTATTCGCTTATATATTATGAACTGCAGTAGGGCGCGAAATTCTCCGATATTATTTTAATGACGGGGTGGTTAGATTGAGCCCCCCCCCTCCACGACCGTGTATTTCTTTTCTTGCCACTGTATTTACTTGGAATTTTAAATTACTTTTATATACAGATGCGTCATTAATCATTTCTTGACCTATGTTGATCAAAATTGAATTCTGAAGTATTTTTAGTTGACTGAAAAAATAATGAGGATAGGTCCGGGATAAGGATCAATCGGGTGAAATTAAAAATACGGTTATGTTATTACCGATAGTGTTCGGTATATTGCTAACAGTGTACGACCGATTCTGATTTGTTCTGAAAATCGTGCTAATGTGATGTATAATGCAACTTAAAGAGGTAATCTTTTGACTTCTGTCTCGAATCGCCATAGTAACGCTGTAATTCGTCAAAATGGATTAATCATAATGCCGTTAAATAACTAACTATAATATAGAAACCAACAAACTGTTAAAGACTGAGTTCTTTCGATTCAGACAAAAATATTCGGGCCACGAAATCCCATTTAATTGCGCCTGTTCCTGGCAGTTAAATATAAGAAAATAATTCAAGTTCGAGTGTGCCGAATCTAAGTTGTGTATTTAATTTATGTTAAATAAATAACTTCGGTTTCGAACTCCCTTTCCGAAAGTAAAACGCTTTCGGGCACTCCAATCTGCGTAAGTCCAATGGGCCGAAATATATAAAATGAGCCGAGGAATTTATCGTTTTATTTGGAAAGCCAATATTATACTCTCCTAACCGGGAAGGAATAAAATAACTCGGGAATAATCCACGCTTATTCCGACTGGGGAGGGGGGGAGTGGCAGGGAAAGCACGCGGAGTCTATGAGGGGGGAAACAAGTGGGTGAATCGGAGGGAGGGTTGGTATAAAACTGAAAGAGGGTGAGCCAGAGGGCGAGGCCGGGAGATAAAAATGTATCGGGATTCGCAGGAGAAGCCGGGTGTTTATTTGCGACATTTATTGGCGACGGTTTTGTTTGTGGGCGAAGATTGTACCGCCCTCCTAAACCTGCCTTACCGCTATCAAATAAGCGGCTCTCTTATCTACCGCAAGTGTTAGGCATTGTTCGAACCCTCACTTTGTCATTTTCGAATGGTGTGGACCGAGAATATTTTATGATTTAAGATTGTCCTTACGCGATTCGTTGATTCCTATTCGCGGGATCCGTTGTGTTTCATCCTTCTCCTGGTGTAATAATTAAAACACTTTCTATAAAATTAAGATATTTTATAGAATTGTTCTCGAGTATAGCTCCACTCGTAAAATGTTGGTGGGTCAGATAACTACGGAGCACTCTAAAGAATTGAGTTCGGTGCTTCGTTCTTCCAGATAGATATAAGACCGCCGCTCTCAATACAAGTGGCGATAATAAGTCCAGGGATAAGGAAAAATAGAGTTATCGGCTATAGGGATTGCTTTTTTCATCCAATTGCAAATATATAATGGAAAACTAATAAAAATTCTCAGCAATCGTTGGGAAGATGTTGAGTATCGAGCGTACATTGATAGAATATATCATGTATTCTGGATTTACACAAAAGGTATATCCCTGCTATACTCGCGGCGAAACTGGCGGGGAATCGTCTGATTTGGATACATGAATACAGTTAACGGTTTAAGGAGGAATGAACAAGGAATGAAATAAAAAATATAGTTTTTGTGATTTGGTGGTCTGTTAGTAGATAATAGATTTTCAAAATCCTCTCGGTCGCTACGATAATATAATCAACCGTGTTATATACCGTGAATCCCGTGTAACCGGTTTCAGCGCCTCGCTCCATACCGGTCATCATTATCTCTTTCCTTCCCTTTCCCCTTCCCCTCCCACTGTAACAGTGCTAATGCGGTTAGAAATACGATGTAATCTATCGAACATAGAATTATTAAACGATTCCGAACGACATTCATCGGTCGTCATCGCGTCATTTTCTGTCTCCACTCGCATATAAAAGTACCCGTAGCGAAGGTTCGCGGCAAGAATGAGCCTCCAATTATAGCATAACTTAGCAAATCATTTATTTATTCCGTTTGGCATTTCCTGTGGTCGCACAAAAGTACGGAGATGTGCGAAAACGCAAGATGAAACAAACTAACTTTTTTTATCCAAACAAAGTGGTTATTTATGGATCCAATTTGCGAATGTAGATATAACGATATTCACGATATGCACTATATTCAAAAAACTGTTCTTAGGTTTATTCCCCCGAGTAGGCTCCATGGCTGTTCCATCCCCAATATCCTCTAGCACTTTCCCTTCTAATTTCTATTGTCTGATCTCCTTTGGTTCTTTATTCTCTTACAATTTATTGAATTCATCCATCGCGTTAATGCAGTTATTGTGCCCGTATCATAACTGGCGACGGCCGTGGACAGAAATATTATAATTTAGGAAATCGCTTGGGGCGGACACGGCGCTATTATCGGGTTGGGCATGATTTAACGGGATAAAATTTGTGCGCGGGAGGGGTTTGGGGGATTTTGTGTATGACAAGTGTTGGGGGCGCGGATTGACAGGAGGCGGTGGACTCGGTAGAATGATGGATGAAGGGCGGCCCCAGAATTACGTGACCGGCCAATTAATATCTTTTATAAATGCTATTTGATTCGGCATTTCTGTAATTGTCCACGTCCCTGTCTCTCGCCCTACCCCCTACCCTCCCCCTCCCACCCTACCGCCAATCACTCACCCGTTCCCGCGCCCTATCTCTACCTCCCTTCATTTTCCCGTGTTTTAACAATTGTAAACAAATTATTCTCTCGTCGCAGTGTACGGCCGATCCCAGTTTTATCCCGACAATTTCATCTCACTTGATGTCGGGCATCCATTTTTTTTTTAGATCACCGTATCCCGATCAATCGCCGCACAAAGTTCCAATTACAAAAAAGTGTCAACGCATAACGGAACACAGAATTCTATTGGCTCTATACAAATAAAATAAAAAGTGAGATCAGGTCTTGTGAAATGTGATATTGGTATAATTGGTATGGCAGGGTACACTCCCCAACCCAAAGGGGTACAACCGAAGATAGGGTGAAAAGTGTTTGATACATTTATTGGAAGCATTTAAAGAAGAAAAAACTCATCAAAATATCTCCGCGAGCTCCAAGCGGTGGATGGTTTCATACGAATTTTATTTTTCAGAAAGAGTGTGCTCGTGCTTAGGTACTAGGTCCGGGATTGATACACGGTGGTCTACCTTGTATCAATTAAAATACTGTATTTAAATTACGGATATAGTATGGACAATATTCAGAAACTAGGCGGACCTGTAAATATCATAAACCAAAATTTAATTGTTTTTATCAACTATTATTAGCCCACTTGTAATAAAAAAATGTGGGAAAGTCGGTTACGCCCAAGTCAACAGATCTCGTTCCGAATACTCCTATATTTTGGCTTGGAAATATTTTAAACAATTATAATTCTTAATTGACCGCTATTAAGATAAGACGGGGCTAACCTGTAATTTTACTTAAAACTATAATTTTCGGAAATAAGCGGTTCCTGGGAAAAATTAAGGTATGGAAGAAATGTTGTTCTTCTTAAGTTCATATCATTAAATTAACTAGGCTAGTCGTTAAATGTTTTAACTGTGAGAATATGGAAATATAAATTCGCTCGAGAATTGTTTTTTTTTCGTTCGGATGACAAACGTTTTGGGCTACTTTTCATTTTGCTTCACGTATTTCAGTATACAGTATAGACTTCGTAGTCTATGGCACTTAACTTTTCACCTTACAACCTGATATAACACTTACCATGTCATTCATCCGGAATTAAAGATTTTTCTCAGTACCTCCTACAGTGGCTGTATTACCTTTTTAAGTTACCGACGTTACTTAAATCTCCTTTTATAGTAGGTTTGAGTGGATTGTTTTGTGTTCGTCCCACGCCTATGGTATCCTATAGCCTATAGTGGGGCTTCCGCCGCTCAGACCTATAACACTCTTCTTGATTAATTACATCGCTCCGTGTGACTGGTATACCCCCACCCGCACGCACCCCGACCCCTGGCCTCGTTGTCTGTTTAATATTGATGTTCCGGCTATACACACAGAACGGACGGGTGTTGCGAGAGCGAGATAGAGCGATAGAGGGGTGAGAGAGAGAGAGAGAGAGAGGAGAGTGAGAGAGAGGAGGGAGAGAGAGAGAGTGGGCCTATCCCCACTCTCCCGACCCTCCCTTCCGTCTATTTATAATTGATGCCATAAATTGGGCCAGAGATATAATTGGGGGCGGAGGGGGCGGGGGCTACCACCCTTTCGCCCTCCCCTTCCTACCCCTCCCATCCATGTATTGGCGTGTAAAGATAAGATCGGACGTGGAAATATTGCGTTGCCTCTGTGTGTGTGTGTGTGTGTGTGTGTGTGTGTGTGTGTGTGTGTGTGTGTGTGTGTGTGTGTGTGTGTGTGTTGTGTCTGTGTCCACCACCGCCAATATTTGCCGTCAACCATTTGTAAAGATTACGGGAGGGGGGCCCCCCTCTCCCTCCCCCCTGCCCCTCCCACCGCTCTGTCAGATTTGGAATCCACCCCCGCCCCAATAGCCGGTCCTGTTCCCGTCCCTGTAGAAAAGCGGATGCAATATGCAAATATAATTTCCTCCTTTTTTTGTAAATGGTTATTTCTGACTCGGGGAACGACTCCATAATTTTGGACAGAGGTCCGACTGGAGAATTAGAGGGTGGGATACGGATAAAACCCGGGGATTAGGTCCCGTAGAAGAATGTTCGCCCGTTTCACCTTTTATGGCGTGGACCGGTTTAAACATTAATGTACGCGACGAATTATTTTTTTCACGGCTATTGAATGTAAGCCCCCTACGCCTGACTGTTGCTACTCCATCCAACCTAGTCTCATTGTACACAGAAACATATCGACAAAACAGTTTGCACGGACCGAATCGACGAACAACTGAATTCTACAAGATGCACATAAAGTCAAGCTCGGACGTCTATCATTCCACGTAGGTTCCACCCTTCACCTGTAATAATTTCTTCAAATTTAAACCAGATATTTCTCCAGAAAATCACGAATATAAGAAAGTGGAGATTGACTAACAGTGAGTACGAAAATCGTAGGAATGAGGCGATATTGTGGAATTTATTTTTGTGGTTTACTACGAAGTTCATGACGACTAAAACACATGATGATACTTATTTACATGACGAAGTAAAATTTTTGGGGCATTATTAATATTTTAAAAGAATTAACGATAAATAAATATAAATCAATGCAATTCCTCTTCTTCTTCGTATTGGTGACTCCCGTTTGTACATTTTGACGGGATATACTCGACGCCGAATATATTTTCTTCGGTTAGCTAAATTCTCGTTAACTCGCTCCCTCCGCGGTCCCACCCCTAATGTAATCCCCACATAAGGCCGCGGCGTATGACAGATCGACATTTCGTCATGGACGAAATTATATCAGAGACCTCGTATACGGACCCTGCGAGTATGATGGAGGGTTTCGACGAATGACAGCGGCCCTCCCGACGTGGGGGAGCTAACGGAGTTAACGCGACGGGACATATAAATGCGTAAATATCCGAGCGGAGGGCGAAGAGTGGTGGTGGTGGCGGCGCGTCCGTGTGCGTGTGGTAATCACACTCGTCCGACAAGCAATCACGAAGTACTGCTGGGATTTATCAGTCGATATATTATTAGGAGAGGAAGAGGGTGGCTCCTGTGCCGGATGCGCGCAATCCGGGAGGATAGAGAGAGTGCCGGGGATTGGCGGCAAATCAGAAATGGCGTCCCGCTCTTCCCACCCCGCATCCAATAAATGTTTCATTAATATCCCACACATAAATGATTTGTAATAGGAAGTGAGAGAGATAGTCGTGAGAGGGAGAGAGCGCGCAGCGAGGAGAGCGATGGGGCCGCCATATTTGTTGATCGAAGCAATCGTACCCTAGAACTGAAAAATCGTTTCTTATTGCTGCCATTTTTTTGCGTTAGACGTTCTGAACTTTCATAGTGAATCTGTAACAACCATTCATGAAATTTTTTTGGCTTACCATATCAGATTATATGCCTGTGTAATTAGAGTTGTGAATTCGATATGGCACACTTAACCCTCTACACCCTATAACACCATAAAATGTTAAAGATGAGTGACGACCATCCACGTTTCTTATAGTGTCATTTTTTCTTTTAAACAGTTTTGCTGCAATCTTTTCGCTAATCAAAAACATCATCATGGATTTTTATCTTTGCATCTTAAGTATTATTCTTCCTCGCCAACACAAGGCATTGTTTAATGAGATGATATTATGATTGCTTGAAGTAGACATTATTATTTTCTCCATAGTTTCTCAATATATTCTCAACTGAATGGGAAATAATTCTCTTAATACACATAGTGCGTGTACACATTGTATTGTAGTTTTGTATTATGAACAGTTCATAAAAAGTTTTATTGTTTTGAAGTTCCTTTTAATTGATTTGGACAACGGGTTATTAATAATGGAACCGAAGGACAGAGATACTTGAATTATGCTCAAAGCTGTGGGGTGGATATTTCTAAAATTAGGCATTCAAATTTCCGCGTGATTGTAGTGAAATGTCTCAATTAAGAAACCCGAAAATATCGGATAGCTCTGAAAACAGGAATATTGAGGATTGTATATTCAAGTGTATGACGGAAGCCATTACTGAGGGGCGGTATTCCCCACCAGGAGTCAATAAATAATAACTACCGCAGGTGTCGAACATATCAGGATTTAGGAAATCTCGACAGACCCAGGGCGTCAAGCCACCGTGACGCATCATGCATATCTCAGCCTCCTTCTAGCGCCCTTCTACTTCCTAACGGTTCAGGCTGTGTACGAGTCCACCTCTTCCACAAATACAGTTATTTTTAATTCCTTCTCTCGTCACGTTGGCATCAGTGAAAGTGTTGCTTTCATACTTCCCGGAATCTATAACTGAATTACTCCTCAGCATGAATTTCACAAACAGGAACCACAAAGTAAGTTCCTTTTCCATTGGGTAAATGTTCAGCAAACTACTGTAGAACGTTAATGAACGATGTGAAAGAACACGGTATTTTGTGTTTGATTCCTGACTAGATAGGAGTTTGTGAACATAATTTCTGGTTTAGATATGCGAAGGATGGCGAAATAAGAATTAAAAATTTTTTATGGATAGCGCAGTGTACAGTCGATTGAGGAAAATTCTGGTAAATACCATTTAACACTTCTGCAGGCTCAGTTCTTATGATGAATCGTTAGTGTATTTGTAGATTCGAGGATTATTCCGGAATAGCCTCACCTGTCGTAGGGGTGGCGGCAAACATTGAGGGAAATTAGCGGTGTGTCCGGATTATCGGTAACCAATAGGGAGGGTGGCCGGGTGAGTGGTGAGCGGTAAACGAATCAGGGGGCGGCCGTGTAGTGAATTGTTAGTGGCGGCGGGACCGGCTAATTGTGACGCTCCAACATAATATAGTTGTGTCCCCAATGGGGAGGCCCGCCCAGACATAATTAACGCCGAATCGGTCCCTAATAATAAATTTGTATCTTTTTGACCCCCAGTACGGGGAACGCGTTCCCACCCCCCTAGGGATTTACCTTATTGTCGCGGAGATACACGTGTCGCTGGAACCACCTCTTTCATAGGCGTTTATTTCGTTTTTTATTTTATAAATTTATTAGTTGACGAGATATAAAAATTTACGCCTGTCTTAAAATGTGATTAACAAGGGTAACCTTGTTAACTCGTGGTTTAAAACCAGTTGCAGAGTTTAATTAAAAATTATGTGTAAGTGATCCGCGCATTTTGATAGGAATATTCCAGTCGCCTAAGGTAAATAATGTTTTCCACGACCGTTTTCTATCTTTTTTACTGAAATGCGGTCCCACCAGTATACCTGTAAGTAAATCTGACCCGCGCCCGACTAGCGTCAATTTTCTGTCCGCGTGGAATTTCGAAGCAGGCGAAAATTAGCCAAATAATGTTTGTACAAGTTGAGGCGGCTCGGGCGTTGCGGCCCCCGACTTTATCAGTTATTTATTGCTAGTTTCCATCAAATTTGGGCGCGCGCACGCCACCGCCCCCTATATTATTTACCCCCGGTCGGGAATGTTTGAGCGGGAGGCGGTTTCGTCCAGAGCTAGACCGCGTTCATAATTGGCGCCCCTCCGCCACCGCGCCCCATCTGATAACGTTATCAATATAAATTGAACCGACCCCAAACCGCATCCCGCCTCTGTAGCCCCCCCCCACCCCCGTTGCATTTTGTAATTCCGATATTGCGATACGGGCGAGTACTTAAATTTGGGCATACTTTAAATTAGCGTACTGAGAACTAAAAGTCGTTTTGATTTCATCTCTTGCAAAGGTTACTTTTTTTATAGTCAGATTCTCTCAACATGCCACTTCAGTGAAAGTCATAGCTGGAAAACTATCTAAACCTAAACATTCAATTTTTTCGCTGGGGCTTTACGAGGTACGACATATTATACCCAGCGACCTTTTACCTGTATATTATGTCTAATTATATGGAATAATTGAAATTTCAATTACTCTTCTTTCTTATTACTGTCCTATTCCTGTTATTATTTACGCGGTAGCCCGCGTATATTGTTTGGATGTACATGAACGGATATATTTAAGTCTACCAGTTTCTTATAGTTAATTGAGTGTATTGTTCACGCTGTTTTATTATTGTGGCGGAGGCGGCCGATAGAGATAGTTGTTGTGCATCTTTTCAGCATGACTTCATCGAGCGGAGAACGTTGTTCCACGCCCATTTTTGAATCAGAAATTTAAATCGTCCAGGCAACACCGGTGAACTGCATTAATTCCCCGTTAACACCTCGCTCGCTGCATTATTATTGAGATTTATATTATGCAACTCGGTATTGTGCGAAGGTACTTTAGACAAACACAGGCGGAATGAATAGGTGATTGGAGTTGTCGCGTTCGTTGCCGCCGTGTAACAATTTGACAGGGTTAGGGGATATCTAATGCGATCTTGGGCGTTGTTTCAAATGCGAATTCGGGTCTCATAAAGATGTTATCCGGAAACGACCGAATCGCCGAGTCCCGGCCCGTCCCGGGCTCCCCGGGCCCTCTGAATTCTAATCATCCGATCTGCATATTTCGCAGAAAAGTAAAAATTTCGCCGTGCGCTTAATCAAGTGCCCGACAGCTCGTACGGCTTTATCGAATGTCATTAATGCCGGCGGCCGTACGCGATACGATGGATCCCATTAGCATTCGGTCGTTTAAAACTCGAGCGACGCTCCCGGCCGGCATTACACAGAGTGCGGGGCGGAGGGCTCTTTCCGAAATTTTGTTTTCAGTTTTTAAAAATGCGCCCCCACCCCACCCCACCGTGGAGCTCGCTCGCCCCCTCACCGGAAAGTCCATTTTTTCTAATACTAATTGATCTAGTTGGCGGGAGGGGGCACACTCCCGGAGTGGCCCCTTTGTCACTTCCCTCGCCCGTCATTCAGCCTACCCCGTTTGTCCTTTTATAAGGTTCCTCTACCACTCTCGTCTCCGGTCTCTGGAGTTTTGTTTTAACTCGTCCGAATTTGTGCTGAATAATCAAGGATTATTATCGTCAAAGGCTAAATCCAAACATCCAGTTTTGACTGATATTCCGGAGTCTCGCTTTCAGTTCCGCGTTTGCAGACCTATATTCTGTTAAGTTTTTAACAACCAAGTGAAATTTTCAGCGAAAATATTGAAGCATTAAACTAATATACTCTCTTAATTTTCATAAACAGCCACCGTGAGACAGTACGTGCAAGAATTTTAATATAACATAAATAAAAATATAGTGCCAAACGTTCGCCATTCGTCACATGTGATTTTTGCTCTTCTTCCATTTTTTCTGTTTACTCCGTTTTTAAGTTGACTCTTGAGCTCGGCCCAGTCGCTTTATGGATATGTACTTAGGTTATATCTAATTATAATCTATCGTCGTGGTTCTTGCCCCGGACAGCCAATCCTAGTTAGCTGCAGGGGTGAACTGTGCCGGATTCACGGAGGCTGGGGCCAGTGCGATAATCCGAGCGAATGACGCGAGAAGGGCCGAATACACCGCGGATTTGTGGTGGAAATTGCTCCGTCTATCCGATAATCTGCGTTCATGCGATTCCGCCCCCGCCCCCCTTGTACGTCATCACACTCGGTTCTAAAAATATTCGATTTTTATCGGCAAAAATATCGATTTACATATAACTGGCGTTTTACAATTGCAACAACCCTCGCCCGATAATAACGGCACGAAGTCCGTTAATAACAATATTTCACGAGTCTGACAGGCAACCTTTAAAAGTGATTGGGCTAGCGAGGGCCCCCTCTGGCCGGCTCTGGATGGACTCTCCCTCTATCTGTTCGGTCTCCTTCAATTATTTACCCCTTTTTTTTCGTAAAATGAAGGCATCGAAATTAGCGCTCTCCCCTCCTCCCCACATTTTTCTCACTCTCTATCTCTCTTTTCCCTCTCGCTCTTGCAATATGATGATGGATGATGGAGGTGTTGCCGGCTCCGCTCTCCCAATTATCTAATCTCGCTTCGAGATTTTTCACGATATTTATTGGATGCGATGCTTCTTGTTGAACGGATTTAATAATCATCATTAGTGCCAAATTTTTAGCATTCTATTTTACTTAAGTTGCAATATTAGTTCGACCCTTGTTCATTTTTCTCACGGATAGAACATTTGAGATGTTTGAGGAATATTTCGAGTAAGATAAAAGCAGCTCTATCACAGGCAAGGTTTCTGTCTTAGTACATTATATAATGTCAATAATAGCGATGCGAAAAGAAACGTACACTTAGCAAAGTCCGGTTACACGGGACTTTAATTTATTATAAATAAGAGACTAATGGTTACGTTCAGGAAAAGTTTGCAATCGTTGGAAAATTAATTCACCTCAGGCAAGGCGTTGTCGCTCCTGTCCATTGTAATAACTCTTTGATGGACTTACGATTATTTACTTTTATATTTTTTATTTAGTTAAGGATTTTTTACTTTAATAAGGAATGCAAAATTAACCCTGCCTATCATGTTTCAGCTGAAATGGAAGTACTTGTGCGTACCGTTTAAGTATATTCACACGTTTTCCCTTTAAGCATACTCTTAAGTACTCACTCTTAAGTAATTAGTTAACCGTATATCGTTTATTCTTTTTTAAACATTTTTAAAATGTATTATATAAAAATGTTAGTTCCTCTTATTATTAATAATGATCGGAAGCAGCAGTTTGTAAAATCGGTTAAAACTGGCACATTTACAACTGTTAGTGTGCTGGAAATTTGTTTCGAAGTTTGCAACCGCACTCCGATTCGGTCGCTCCTCTTTACAATAGCCTAATTACAATTACATATGTTATTAGCGCGTGAACGGAATTTAATTTGAAACTAAGGCGAGCAGAGAGAGGTAGTTGGTAGAGAGGTAACTTTTATTGGCGTCGGTCTGGCGGTCTGGCTGGGCGGGTTACACGTGTGTTGCCCCGGCTCTGTGTATCTTACATTTTGCGGTTTTAATCAAAACTGTTCTCTGTCAGTTTATCATTAACTCTCGGGCGGGGGATGGCTATCACAATGCAACCGCTTTCCACTCCGCCCTACGCGGTTCATATCCGTTTTATAAATGCCAGTTATATTTCGGACTTTTCACGTCCAATATAAAATTCGTAGTTAAAATCCGGCGTATCGGGGAGTTACCAGACCTGTCGCAACTGGGAATTGAAATTCTTCCTTTATTTCTTTTTTTTTTTAATAATTCAATCCGATCTCTATTTTTCACATCCCCAATTCTATCAGTGAACACGAGGAAAAGGTGTGAAAAACAATTTCGCGTCATAACCATTTCAGGATCATTTTTTATTGCGATTGTATTTGGAGCGAGAACGCGGTATACTACAGTCATCATTTATAATTCATTCCTTAGGGAATGTGTTACGACATTAATGATATTCTATTTAATTAAATTATACTTGTTAATTAACGCTGATGACAGGTTATCTCTTGAAGTAAATTAAATTGTTCGAGCGGATGTGGGATAATTCATTATATTTCATGATTGCTACAAGTGCCTTATGCTAAAAATTATTTTTATGACGTGCCTTATTTTAACGAAGTTAAGTAAGACAACCACATTTTCAACAGTTTAAACTTTTGTTCGTTCGTGATATATACCATGCAATTTTTGATTTTTCAGATTCACTTTCCTGATTTAGGTCGATCTTTATCTTTACTCATTGCAATATTTCTTCTGATTCTCTCCCCTGTCCTGGATTCCTTGAACGTTTACTTGCAATTTGGGAAGAGTCAACTTTTCTGTAGGAAACTATTCTTAAATTCTGAGGCTAGATTTCAGGAAGTGTGTGTCATTATAATATACAAGTACAGTAATTATAATAACGTTGAGCAAGAAAATTCCGGGAAAGACGGATAATTCTCAGTACTATATAATAACATCGGTTCATCGACGGTTCACGGGACGGTTAATCGAATATATATATACAGAGAGAGAGAGAGAGAGAGAAAAAATTACAGTGCTGACTCTAGGGAAAATGACTCTCACGAGTGCTGGACGCTTATTATTTGCCAATTTTATTGTATATTACTGAATAATTGTGCCTCCTGTTTGTCGGGGTTGGGGGAAAGGGACCCGTGTATTACGGACCGATTCCTCCCCAACGATGATTGGTTTTACTGGAAACGTATAATCTGGCTTTTATTGAGTGTGGCCCTGAGCGCGCGTGTGTGTGTGTTTGTGCACGTATGTGAGCGTACGTGGGTGGTACGCGATGCGGTCCTCCCCCCTAAACCCCTACCCCGCCCCCACACCATTTCTGTCGTCGTTTAGTTTCCCGCCGGTTTACGGTTGATTTAAGATTGAAATTTTAATGTCCGGGCACCGACTTGTAAGAGGGAGAATCTCTCACAAATTGGATCCGTTGGGGGAAATTTAACTAATTCGGTTCCAAATGGAAACGTGACGGAGGACCGGCGCAGGATATTACCGATGGGGAGGGGAAGGGAGGCGGAGAGACAGAAGATTGGGACATGAAAAGAGAGAGGAACGAGGGGGACGGGACCGGGGGGGGGGGTATGATGGCGAATGATAGCAGCTAGCAAGTACAAAATTGTAGAATAACTGATTTAGTAATCTTTACTGTTCTGTAGATAGCAGTTCGTTGTATAATAAAAAGTGCATTAAAGGTATTTTTCTTCTAAAATCTTTATACTCTAATATTACATTAATACGTATGATGGCCTCACTTGAAGCCTAATCTTTAATAGGTATTAAAATAACATTTATTTGGCTTTTTGGTAACGTAACGCTATCTACACTGTTACTACAACATTATCGGCTCCGTAGAACTAGTATATGTTGGTGTAACATCGGCATGCATACTTATGGGCGCGATGACTTTTTTAATCACGATACTTATGTTAATTTTTTTCAAACATCGCTATTATTACTTTGCAATTTTCGTAGGTATAAGAAATATCCATTCGTCGACATTTCCTTTTACCGGTACAGTCATAATTTGGGTTGCTGATTGCCCTCTGAATGTCGATTTGTTTTAACCTCTTTTGAAGGAATGGGAAAATCATAATGCCGTTCCGAGTAATTTAAATAAAACGACGTTTATTAAAGCCAATTATAATGTGAACCGTGGCGCACTAAATATCCGTGAATCTATATGGCAAGGAAAGTTCGCACATTTTTAATTTGGCTATATTCAAATATTCGGGTGCCCCCCGCGCTCGACCTCCCAATTTTGCATTTTACATGTGTTTCAAAACCTTGAGTGGGAATTTCAAGAATTTTCAATACACAGTTTATTGTATTTAGCATACATGAACTTTCGGTTATCATTTGAAAGCAGTGGAAGTAGTTTCAATTTCCTAGTCGTCTGCGCGAGGAAGTATGTAGAAGGTAACGAATAATGAATTTATTTATGAAGCATTAAAATTAGTGTTCGTTTCATTATTTTATTTACGAATTATGTAAACGGCGCGCGGTCGGGTGTACACGGGGTACGATCAGGCGATATGAGTGGTCTGTCTCTCTTTATATAACCATAAAAGTGTAACGAACGGTCCGGTCTTTTAATAACCGTGTTCCAATCTCTCTTTGTTGCATCGTATGAATCCTTTAACAACAGGAACCCTTTGTATTTTACCGGCGTAATTTAGAAATTTCATTTTTTGCCCGGTACGGTGCTGGCGCCCCTCTGTGCCCCTCTGGGCGGGCCTTGATTTTTCGATCTGGTTCCAGTTTTAATTTACCTCCGGGATAGTGGAGCCCGACGCCGGACTTCCGACTAGAAATAAACCAATCGGCCGCTACACACCGGCCATTGTGTTTCCAATACCTTTTCAGTAATGCCCCTCCCCCCGCCCCCTTTTTTTCCTTATATTTTTACCTCTCTATCCGCCCGTCGAAATATTATTGGAAAATCTTGGGATCGGAATATTTGTATGCGGTGTATTTGTTTTCCGCGGGGCAATAAAAAAAGGTCCCTTAAATGAAAATATTCTCGAGTCGTTTGGAAAGAAAATACTCTCCCGTTTGCACACCGGTATCGTAGTTTATTTTAGTATAATGTTGTTCCTTTGGTGGGAGATTCCATTGTGCTGGGTGCAAATTTTTTTGAGCGGCGAAATGAAATTTCAGTCTAATCAAAATTACGCGGAATTTCCAGTCGTACTTGGAAATTAATAACTAACAAAATCCGCGAAAGATAAATAAAAAGAAATTTTACTTCGGTTACCTTTCGTTACTTTTTATCCACATTTCCATTCCATTTTTATCGTATTTTTTCAGTATGTTTAGAAACAATGAATGACTGTATTGTGGGCAGTACGAATTATTTAGTGTAAGGCTTGTTATTTCCGCTTATCCCCATTTTTTGGTTATTTTATCACAATTAATACTCTAATACTGTACAGTGGCGTCTGAAGGTGCTCTAATTTTGAGAGATAGAACTAGGAATGTACATTGAATAGAATTAAATACATTGAATTACAGCGTTTCTCTTCTGGTGTCCCCTGTGGGGTTGCAGCATATACTTGCAAATGAACATATGGAACAGTAAAAATACCTTCTCTTTCTTGGTGAAAATGTTACTGGCTTTAACGCGGCCGGTTAAGAATAATGGCGTCTACCGGCGGGAGTCACATGGTTGGTTGAAAGGCAGGGCAGACGGCATCGGTATCAAAATGTATCACCTACTTTACATATTGAACCGGAGAGCCACTATAATCCATCTTGTTGATATCGAGAAATCGGTTGGGGCGTTGAGGGAGGGGGATGGTGCGGGTTCGGCGAGTGGGTGGAAGAGCCCCCACCCCAACAGCTCCCCTCCCCTGCCGTCGGCGTCCTGATGAGAAATTTGGCGGGAGTTCAATTAGAGCAGTTCCAAATACAATTACCGAGAAGCGAATTCTGTTAAGGGAGGTGGCGGAGAGAGGCGGAGAGGAGGGAGAGGAACAGAGAGAAGATAGAGAGCGGCGGATGGCGGAGGGAGTGGGCGAGGGAAAGAGAGAGAGAGAGAGAGAGAGAGAGAGAGAGAGAGAGAGAGTGAGAGAGATTTGTATTTCATATCCCGGACTCGTGCTCCAATTGGTTTATCGGAGGGGGTGGTGGTCTATCAGACGATTTTTGAGGCGTCGAAATGATTTCCGCAGGGCCGGCGTGTGGCCGCCATGCTTAGTCGCCATTCCCCCTCTCCCCATCCTCCATCTCTCTCTCTCTTTCTCTCTCCTCTCTCCTCGGGCTAAAGCCTATCTCTGTCCCGCTCTTGCCAAATCTTATTTGGGGTCGGTGGCTACCCCCCTCCCCCTCCCCTCACTATATATCTTTAGGGGGGGCCGCCATACCTCCTGCGGGATGCGCCCCCCACCCCACTACCCCCAGGCATGATGGCCCGACATGACGTCCATTTCCTCGATGAATAAACGTTAATTGCCGTTTTGAAGTCTGCCGCCCCGCTGCGTTAATTAGGAGTCTCCGGATAAGCAGGATCGAATACGCTTTCGTAATTATATATCCATGTATTGTGTTAGGACGCTCAGGAGTTTGGAACAGGCCCGGGATGTTAGAAGGTTTCCCCATATTGCACGCACTACGCATTTTGAATATACACAGTAGAAACAAGTTAGGTGGTTCCAGATGTCATTAGTTTCGTGAGTGAGTTTCGCTCTGTTTTGTTATAAAATATTAGTGTCTAATATTAGTGACAGCGGGCAGTTAATTCATGTAAATTGGTTGTTACCGAGTGTAATCCTCGTTTATTTTTTAATGTTTGTTTCACTAAGTCGACCAGAAAGAACGTGTGTCGAAACCGCGTGGGGATAAATAGGATGTAATTATTCTTCTTTTCTGAATTCAAAAATCTTTCTCAGTTTAAAATTTTTAGTATAGTCGGCATTTAAGTAAGTCCGTTTTGATTAATATTGACTTCGAATAACATATTCCGTAATATATTCCTTTCAGTAGAGCAGACGATTAACAATTTTACGGATGTTATTATATTGAAATTCCGTGTCCGAATCGATTCCGCCTGTTGTAATTTTCACTTTATATATTATCCGGCCGGGTCAATTTGTGGCGTTAGAAAGGAATTAGTTAGAGGTTTCCTTTCTAATCAAAAACCCGTACATTATACCGGATATAAATTATTACTTTCTTAAAGGCTTCATCGATGAAACCGGTTTTGCCCCATTAGGATCATTAAGTGAATATTGTTAAGAGCTGTTGTATAATACGGGATAACCGGACAGGCAGCCAGACAGAGAGTTAGGCACGTGGCACCTCTCGTCGATTATAATAAATCCTATTGGCCTACCAAATATCCCCTGTTTTAAAAATAAAAGATACGATTCCAATAGGTGCGTGCTGCCACGATTTAATTCGATACCTATTTGACGTGTGTTTAAAGAAAAGTATTTCGTTGTAATGGCTTTACATGTGTACGTGTTTGAAGCCAATGTACAGTTGATAAACGTTCCAAGTTGTTTGTTTCTTTTTAAACGTTGAATTCAATTCACGAATGCATAATGCATTCAGTAAAGAAATTTTATGCATTGGTTAGAAAGAGTTCTCTTGGCTCGTTATTCATATTAAAACTCCGTATTATCCTAGATACACGGACGCTGACAGAATTGTTAACATCGTAACTGTTTTCTCTGACATTCTCACAATTGTCTGCGGTATTATTGTAATTCTATGACAATATGGCCTTAAAAAATATATTCTGTGGGAAGAAATAAGGAGGTTTTTAAGTCAAATACTTCTTTACTTCTGATAATAAGGAATTAAATTTATTACCTGTGTTAATAATCATGTGATGTTTTGCTCGAATAAAGGTTTTTATTTAAAGATATACTATACCTGTTCGTAGGTGTTAAACATTTTCCCATGATTGAAATTGTTGAAATTCTGGGAAATGTTAAACATTTCCGTTATTTTTCACTAATATTGCACGCTGTGATCGAAACGTAATTTAAGATATTTCCGACTCTAATTTAGTGAGTGTCTTTCTAAGTGCATGCCACTCGAACTGGACTAGGCTTAAAAGATTTGAGTACACTAAATCTATTTTAAGCTTGCGGCTGCGTCGCATTGATCGCTGAGCAATTGCCGTTTTGTCGTATTCAAGTGTTATATGTGTTTTGGTGGCGGGCCTGTTAGGGCGAGAGGGGGAGCCTGCCCGTGAATGTTTAACAGGGGAGGGATGCACCGTACGAATTTCACCGTCTTGGCTCTTATCTAATGATAGCGCGACGGCTATCTCCAGCCTCTCGCACGCGCTCAGTCACACACGCACACACACGAAGGTGAACGCGCGTCCCCGCCAACCCGATATATTCATTATTTACGGGAGACACCCCACCATCCCCTTCCATCCGCCTCTCTCGCCACCCCCACCCCTTACTCGTAAACTCCGGGTGTCTGCCAATTTCAAACTCCAGTTCTCTCCACTTTCCTGCTTCCTTCGATTTCTTTAATATTGCAATAAACGCGAGACTGCAATTTCCATTCTGCGGCCGCCTAGATTAACCCCCAGCGGGACGGGAAAGATTTTATTTATTATCAACCGAATGGTGTCTGGGTGTAGGTCGGACGGGGCCGAAAACCCACTTGCAGTTAGTTAGAAGATATGAGTGACAATACTTTAATTTAATATACTCCAACTTCAGATATTCCTACCTGAACCTGATTTTCACTTATAGGGAAATGATACACGAATAATTCAAACAATGCCACGACATTTTATAGAAATTATCCGCACTAATTATAACAAAACTGTAACTGCAAACATGCAATGATCTTTATCCAACTCTTTCCCTAATAAGAACAAGATCACTTTTAGGAATATTATTTACTGGAAAAAGTTGTACTTACTCATTTGCCTGACATTCTAGTGTAGGGTTGAAGTACCTTATACAAATATCAATGTTAGTATTTTGTTGTAGAGATAAAATGATGAAATAATAACAATGTAAATTTCAGAATGAGAGTTTATTTCTTCTAAGCGGGGGTTAAGAAAAAAAAACATTCCACCGAATTTAATTTCATTATTGAGCATCCCTTTGTCGGGCCCGCAGGATCCACTCTGTGACGGTCCCAATTGAGCCGTATGTGGGCATATGGCGCTCAAGTGTAAAAAAATACCGCCGTATTTTTATTCCGCGAAATATTAATATGTTTAGCTTCAGTCGGCGGTTCGAGTGTTTATCGGCGACGCTGAAAAGCGTTTTGAGTACACTCGGGGGTCAGAAGGGGCGGCAGATGCGACGTTCTCTTCTCTCTCTCTCTCCTCCCTCCCTCCCTTAGGTTCGGGAATTAAATGGAGTTGCAGTTTTTCATTATCTCGTCCGCAGTTCCTTTCTGCAGGTCTGTATGGCGGTCACAGCGGGTGTCGCTCTTGTCCGCTTTATCAATAAACAGTGCTCTCTCTCTGTCTCTTTCCTCTCCCGCGGCGCCTAGGTGCCCCGCTGGTTTATTATTATGTTTTGTCACAATATAAGTTGTCGGGCCCGCTCTATAAGCCAGCAGCGTGTAGTCCGCTCATTACACATTACACTCGCCGGACATCTGACAGTCTCCTCCTGTTATCTCTTTATTGTCGGGTGCGTGAAATTTTAATCGTCCGATTTCGACCCCCCTCGGCGTTTAATCCGGTGTCCGCAGAGATTTTTTTTATCTCCTCCTTTATTGTATAACACGGGAAGCGTTCCAAGTGGTTCATTTATGTTTCCGTTCTGTTGCCAACGGACAGAGTTAATTGTTAATCGTACAGTGCAATAAAGTTAAATGCGCTTATTACAAATTTCGTGTTTGCGTATTTTAATTTCGAATATCATATTTTCAAAGCCCAGTTTTGGCTTCTGGCCATCGCCAGTAGCCGTGTCCCCCAGAATTGTTCCTCCTGATGATTACGCGAACATTTGGTATATTAGAATATTAGAAATAAAATTTCCTTCAGTTATGTCCAGGCACCCTGAAAACATGTTTCCTAAACCCCCGACGACCGCAGATTAAATGACATTAAGATATTTAAAAACATTAAGATTGTTTAGTACAATGATTGCTCGGCGAGAAAAAAAGACGTATCTGTGTTTTTCTGTTTTCGTTCAGAATTCGTGTCGAGATTCCGAGCGAAGGTTTGTCTCGTGCAAATGTTCGTTTGCATAAATTGAAAGTGTGCCTTCGCATACGGCGACTGCGTAACGAGGACCGGTGGCGTTTACGAGTGATGATATAAAACAATAAGTGGGTCGGAAATCGACGAGCGTTCTGGATTTATTTTCAACATTTCTCAAACTAAACTGGAGAATAAGTTATTTGCCCGCCGTGTTTTGGAATACTTCCATTGGTCGCGATTTGTTGTCTCCTTTCGGCTATTTGGCCTTAATCCAGACTTGTTACACCGTCGTCAGTAGCATTTCATCAATAATATAATGAGATAATTACGCCTGTCGGTTGCTAATTCTGTGCCAACGAGTAATGAAATACTAAGACTTTTACTAGGTAGGCACCCTTACAGGATCAATTCGAGAATGTTTATTGTAGTTCTCTTGTAATACTCTTACATCTATGTAAATATATGGAATCTGAAGTTACAGTAATTAAAGTTGCAAAGAAATATTTTAACTATGAGTTTCTTCTATTAATCCCATTTTCAATTGGTTATTCAATAAGGAAGTTTTGGTATGGTCTCGGTAACTCCTGTAAGGTATGAATTTGAAATTTAATAGTAACTAAATAGTTGGCCTAAGCCAAAGCGGCGAACAATTCACCTTAATCGAAGTAAACAAACCATTCAGACAAAAGGAGCGGGTTATCAACGGGAAAAAAGTTTGATCAAAGTTCACGGATAACGTTAACAGAGCAAATGGCGCGTTTTTTTCCCCGTTCGGCCCGCGTTTTTCGTGCAGCGCTGTACCAGCAGAGCATTGTTCACGTCAATTGTGAGGTGACGGGGGTGGTTTGTTCAGGGGTGCTTTGGGCGCTGTTAACAAATGTATCGGTGCATATTGGGGTGGGTCCCATTGATAGGAGAAATTCAAAGCATTTTTTACGCTAGATAAGGTGCGGCCCGGACCCTAATCTTCTCCATTTCGCCCACGGGCGGTCGACCGCCCCCCAGCCCCCCCGCCACCCCTAGATATATCGGAGCGTACCTGTACCGCATCCCCGCCTCTATATCGAGGCCGATACAGATTAAACGATCGCGATTTGTAATTTTTTTTATCTTTCCGTCCGACGCAATGCGACCTCCTAATTTAAAAAAAAAAGCAAACCGAAACGTGCAACGTTTGGGGCCTCAGAGACAAAAAAATGCGCTGCGCTTCCATAACTGGTCCAATCATACATTGTTAATGGGAAGTAATGTTCTAATCTGTTCTGCGAACGATTTCCCCCCGAGTTCGATTCGTACGAATCGGAGTTATCCTGTGACTATTAATGTTTTCTGTACTGATTGGTGAATTAAAACACTGTACTGCACGGAAATTCCCATAAACATGGATCCAGTTAGAACTGAACCTTATACCTTATTAGGATTATTCCTAGCAGCTCGAAGTTTCCCAGATATTATTTTTAATTGTATCACTTCATAATTTTTCTAAATAGGAATTTCATAATAATATTATAATAACTTTGACGGTCCACGGTACAAATTGATTCTTCTTTCCTGTACTTTGACTTAAGAGGCGTGGACGAGGCTCGTTTTTAAGTAGACATTTCGGCTTCAGTCTTGGGAGTCGCCCCCTTTTGGTTCAAAACGACCATCCCGATAGATGCGGCCTGTAATTGTGAAAAAAAGGCCCTTGTTGGCTGGGTGGTAGGGAGCGCGGTGGGGGGGGGGGGAGCTGTAGGGTTGGTGGTCACCGCTGTGTGACTATTGTTGTGTGAAAAGCCGGGGCGAGCTATTTTTAATCAGGCAGTGAGCAAGCAGCGAGCAGTCGGCGGATTGCAACTTGTTCTATTCCACCCCCCAGCTGCCCCCGCCTCCCTTCATAGCTGCCTAACTAATAGTAGTAGTACTAGTGGCGGTAGTAGTCATCTGGGTAGACCGACTCATTAGGCCTCGATATCCGAACCCCAAACTACCGCTCGCAAATAGTTCGCCCTTTTGTTTTTTACGGTTCAATATTCGAAGCGTATACATTGTGTTGGGTACTCATATTTGGAATTGCAGTAACTTTTTTTTAACTATTTTTCAAGGGCGCACCAGTATTTTGCTCCTATTTCAAAGCCTCTCGACACCATTGTTTTACTAATCTTTTTAAATTAGTATTTGTACAATTTGCCGCATATTACAGGGTGTAAGATATTATTCATTAAAGATGTTTACACGACCAATGTTACAGTAGTTCTAGCAATATGATTAGCACACACACACGTAATTTTTCAGGCCAACGTATATCTGGCTACCGGTTCTCCAATGTTAAGGTCCGAACTCCTATATTTCCACTTCATTATGAGTTCAATATAGCTAGTGTTATCGGACAGGTCACAATATTCATTAACCTCACTGACGCCTCGGCAGCTATTGTGCAGGGTACAACGATATTCAACGGCGTCGCAGCGCCCACCAAAAAATTATTTTTAGGGCAGTCAACTAATTAATTATGTAATCGTATTTCACATTTAGATAATTGAATTGCTGAATTTCTTGAACGCGAAATTATCCGCGGCCGGCGGTATAGTGTGGGTGCGATGAGCGTAGCGGCGAACCGCCCTAGTCGGGCATGTCGGGCGGTGGATTTTCGATTGAAGGGTCCGTGCGGTCTTTTAAAATATGCAGGGGTAACACCAACGCCCCGTGTCTTCGGTAATTTTTCATCGAAAAAGTGTCGGTGCGGCCGACCGCATATGAACGTCGGGTGTTCCGGCTCATAGGTCCAAACCCCCCTCCCCCCATACATCAGTGTGTCAATCTACAATATGCAGGTTTTTTGCGGTCGGTGTTCTCCTCTCTTAGGCCGCCGATTCCTTGTGTTCCATAATTAAACGAGCCCAAAATTGTAAAAGCCCGGCTTCCCGTTTAATATTGGAAGGTCCATTCACCCCTTCCCAGTTGCACACATTGTGTCGTGTGTCCCGCGCTGTGTGCGTCTGACGCTCTCGTTCTGTCCTCTGTTTTATTTAACAAAAGAATGCCTTTTTTTTCAGCCGCTCGTAACCGCGTTCCTCCCGTTTTACTCTTTTTTTGCAATTATTCGTTATTTGTCCAGCGCGTTATCGTCGCTCTCCCCGGTTCGTTCGGGTTAGATTAAAAATCGAACTTTTTTTTATTGTTATACAACATATTTACATTTTACAATCGAGTTCCGCGCCTCCCACCTACGCCCGATACGCCGTTCCATTATACTATCAACCGTGACCGTCACCCCCCGCTTCCCGGTACTGTTTCAAATATTTAAAAGACAATATCTAAACTTTACGACGCAGTAGCGAAGGATTTATGCCCATATACCTCTAGGGGTTCGGAGCGTGGCCCAAACATACCAAATATCGCGATAATATTATTGATTATATAACGCTATATAGTCTTCTCAAGTCCAAGATGCTGAAAGCGAAACTGAATATGGCTTTCCCATATTTTGTTTTATGGAGTCCCCCTCCACAGGCACAAATGGAATTTACAGAAAATCGTAAATATAAATTAGTAGGAACTACCGTGACGTTCACGGCCCGACCGAACCCATCGGTATCGTAAAACGCGCTGCAGGTAGCCATACGGAACCCAATGGCACCCCACTGCCCAAAAAAGAGAGACGTGCCGCAAGGAGGAAGCTCCTCAAACCTGTGGCAGACTTAACTCCAGTATAAAAGTGCAGTGTGGAATAGTGTACCGTATGCGCCGTTTTAGTGCCAGTAAAGGAGTAGGAGCGGCCGTATACTGTCGCCCATGTCCCTCAGTTTACTCGTACGTAAGTGTCTTGTTCAAATGCAATGATCTCAAGTGACGCCCTAAACATAGTGTCGCCTGTAAAAGTAAATTCAGTGCCGAGATTTTCCCGGATTTTTTCCAAACTGGTTCGTTTATTTTTTACACATATTTTAAGTACTATATGTGTCCCAATACTCTAGTATGTAATCGTAGAAAATATTGCGAGTTTGTCGGTTAGTGTGACTATTTGCACAGGCGATCCGGGTTCAGAGTGGAATGTGATACCGGGGTTAGTTAGGGAATATAGAGATTTCACAGTCAACAAATGCCGTTAGCTTATATTTCCCCCCCCCCCTATATTTTACGTCGTATAACGTTTGCGAATCGCTAAACAACAGAGCGTTATCGTTATGCGTCGTCACTTAATGCATACATTCCGGGGGAAGTAACAGTAGGGGTCACTGTTTAGGTCCCTGGCCCCGGTTCCCGTCTATTTTATTTAGGCCGTTTTATATTTATCGGTTTGGAGTTTTAGTATGGGCGTGTAGGCGGGGGAGACAGAGGCGGTTAGTTAGGGTGTTGCATAGCAATAAGGCGGTGTTTGTTGGTCCCCCGGCCGGCACCGCTCTCCGATTGCATTTTGCATGCCCTCACACCAAACACCGGCTGCAACAATAACACTGCACAGTAACACACTGGCAAAAGCACGCACCGACGAATACGTGTTCTATTTGGGCGGTGGTTGTACGGCCACCCTCTCTGTCTCTGCGAACCGCCCCCCCCTCGATCGCTCTATCTCCCTCTCTAATATGTAATCAATATGCGAAATAATGAATCAGTGTGTGTGTCCGGTTACGTGTAGATGTGTAGGACCGGCGATGGTGTTGGTGCCCGTAGAGATAGTTGACTATGATAGCATCGCCCCAACTGACCGCTACCATTCCCCCGACCTGTCCCCCCCTTCCCATAGCCCAATCTATTGTGAAGCCTGTTCGGCATCGCACGAACACAAACTGGGAAACTCGCGCTAGTAAATTACAATTCCTGCCTCGTCCGACTCGCACATTTAAATTGGCCTAAGTCCCCCTCCCCCCAATGAGTTAACAATTTCAGTTTATAGGCGATTTTTTTAGAATGTTTAGCATTTGATATTTATAACACGTATAATTCAGTTAGTTGTAATACTGTTCAACTACGGCATTCAAAATAACCGTGAATTTCTTTTTTGTCGTACACAAGCATTTTCATACTGATTACTCATTCACTTATGAACCATTTTACGTTGCTGAACTGGGTCAGTCGCAACGATAAATGACCCAGAGTCGATTCTTGCCGGGATGAGGTAATTTCTGATGATGATTAAAAAGATTACACCCCTTACTACAAAAGATATCTTGGCTAACATCATCCACGCGCACATTCATAAGAATGGATTATATTCCATATGAAATCTATCGAAATTGAAATATAACTTTTATTTTTATACCTTATATTTTATAACTTTGTAGTTCGAACTATATTAAAATAAAAATATACTTAGTTTCTTAAGACGTTGCGTAGTCGCAGTAAGGATACGGGTTTACACTTTTACAATGTACCGCCGTTTCGTCTACTTCTGTCTGACGTAGGTTGTTAACAGTGGGTAATAGAGAGGTGTAACTACCTGACTAGCGGGTAGTACTACACCATTAGGCCGGGGGGTCCGCCCGCCATCTGACCCTCTCTCTCCACCGTTCCCAACATCGCTTCGTATTCACCGCATGCATATCCCTCCTCCCTCCATCCATACACACAGACAGACGGACACATTCTGTCTGTTTCTCTCTCTCTCTCTCTCTCGCTCCCCCCCCCCTCCCCTACATCTCTCTCTCTCGCTCGCTTTCCGCAGAGTGCATAATATGCAATTCGCTCGGGGAATTCATAACATCCTTCGGGCCCTGGCAGCGGCGGCGGCCAGCCCTGTCCCTGTATATGTATTCACGGAGCGTATCCATTTATACATATGTATACAAATGCGTGTGCGAATGTGTTGCAGTAGTAGCCGGCGGTGATGGGGGCGGCGAATTTCGTTCGATGGCGCCCGGGATTTTTTTTTATAAATACCGGGTTATAAAATCGCGTTATAGTAATATAAGGGGGCGAGTTCGGTTGCGTTCTTGTACAGAGAGTGCATCGCGCAGTGGGTTTAGACCGTATACAACGCTGTGGATCTGTAGAAACTGGAGTATATTCGGCCGTAATGTCGGCCAAGCACGTCTTGGGCTCTGGCTAGGTCGGGCCGCCAGGACTCCGGGAAGCCACACCATATACATATTAATACCTATTATTAAGTACGTGAACGACGTCGGCAAGCAGTGGCGGACGGAGACAGAAGCGCATACGGCGTCGGCGATGATGATGATGATGACGGTGATACGATGGCCGGGGGAGGAAGGGGTGGTATCGACGTCATGTATGATGAAGAGCCGCATTTTAATGCCCGGAGAAAGTTATTGGGCCCCGTCCCTGCGAAAAATTCCGCGAGTCGCGTCTCCCATAGAAATGTGTAACGCGCTGCTGGCGCCCCGGAATTACTGATTTATAGCAGATTTCGCGACTGTGTACCTGTGTGTGTGTGTGCCCTGATGCACTATTCATAACGGGGAACGCGGATATGCATTCGGAGAATTCCGAAGATTTAATTTTCCCCTCGGGTCTATTGTTAATGTTGCTATTCGGTCGGGATAGAAGAACTTACGTTGGCTATCGATTGTTAAAATTCTAGTTTAACTGAAAAGTTAAAGTTCTAGTGGAAAACTGAATTTTCCACTTCATTGAAATGTAGTGCAAGTGTCCAGGAGGTGATATTAGATCATCTGAAAAATGTCGGGCATGTATCCCAGCGATAATATATACACCGTGTTCGGATCCTCCGGATCGGATAGTCACTCCATCTCCGTGAGAGAATTCCCATCGGCTCCCGGTGTTGAGCGCAGAGCGTCGTTTATACCTTCTTTTGTTGTAAGAAAATTATTGTTCTTATTAAGGCGTTGTTTCCCAGGACAGTAAAAATACGTTTCGACGTTCCCGAAGGTCGTCGTCAGAGGGCGGGGTGTTCACGACGTATGCTACTTATGGGCCTATTTTAAATAATGGTGTAAGTAATGTTATATAATTTAATGTAATTTAATTTAATGGAGACAGTAGTATTAAGATGGCCCGGATTTAATTACACGTTTTGTACTCGCTCCGGAATCTGAAGGTTAGTTAGTTAATAATAGTAGCTTTGAACCGTCCGCTCAGTCCGTCTGCTCTCATCACGACCGATTGGTTATAATCTTGCATTGATATGCTACATGCCTTATAAGCTATATTCGAAATATGCATTGCAGGTAAATGCATTTATATTTCAACCATTTCTGTGTTTTTTCGTGAAAACATTTTAAATGTTCCACCTCGATATTTAGTCAATCAATGATATTCGCTGTTTGGAAGCATTTTGCGAAACTGATTTTGAGTATACCCCGTACTTCATTTATAATTAATAAAAAAACTTATAATTTAGTAAGACAATGATTTCATGTGCGCGAATTGCTATTTTCTATATCCTATGAACACATTTTAGTAATAATAAAACGCGCACTATCATAATTGTACGTATTTCCGACAATTAATAATGTTCCAAATCTATAACGTATCGAAAATGGAGTACGGTAATTTAATTACGCCTGGTTGTCCGGTGTAATGTAGACGGTATCCCTAATTTCGCAGCATGCATATTGTAGAGCTCATTAAACTTTCTACGCTGCGCCCGGATATTGATCTGATAATGTATTTAATAATAGCTTTGCAATAAATACGTGTTTAATAATATTTCCACTTAATTGTCTACGACCTACTTACTACCTGTAGGGCCCCCTTGTCTCTGTTGGTGTTGAAATTAATATTGTCGCATTTATTTTTGGTGTCTGTAATTTTGTTCGGTTTAGCTTGCTAATGTGTACACATCGGAGGCAATATGGCTAGCATTTTACGGGATAGTTGTTTTCCGTTTCATATTGGATGAAGTTGTAGAACATTTCTTGTATTACGGCAGTTGTACCTTCCAAATGTTTCTATAATCTTTTTTGTTTCGTGTGTATAAATATTTTATTCTCCCGACTTTGGTTCGTTCTGTTATGCCTATGAATTTATTATTACTATCTCAAGTTGGCAATTCTGGGCATTTCTGCCGGCTCTGACCAACCTATCCGTATTAATAAATCAAAGGGTTGGGTCTTGTGAGGGCCAACTGAGTGTCTTCTGAACGTATTGGAAGGACAAGAGTTCCTGTGATAAAAACACAATATGACATCGAATAGTGTCCTCTTCAGATACCCGCACTCAACTTGCGCTTTCAATTTCCGCAGAGATTACAAGAGGTCAAATCGTCACCGAATTTATTTGATGTCTTATTAGTATTATGTGTTCACTGCCTTACATCTTATTTTCCAACCGATTTATTTTGAGATATTTCGAATCGAAATTCGTATCGTTCGGTTTGGATTTATGGGCCGGAAGGAATCCTTACACTTCAAATTCGTGAAAACTGAAGAATATTCAGTTGTTCGCGATAAGCAATGAATGATGGGGCAGGCGGTCTCAGCATTCTCCGCTTCTTTTTTTAGACGTCAGAGAGTTACTACGAGGTCCGGGTACATAACTATAAAGAAAGAGAAGATCTCGCGCGGGGGGTAATAAGTAGTTTTATAGTTCCATCTTTGGGATAACCAATTACCATTTATTTTTCTAGATCGTGAGCTATATGAGGCATTAGGATTCAAGTTAATGCCGGGCTCCGCTGAATATTGAATCTTAATGAGACGCAGACAGCATCCTCCGGCCTGAGTCTCCCCAACAGATATATCTCCTTCTCTTCTCTATCTTCTCTATCTCCATCTCGGTCCGTCTCTCTTTCTTTCTCTCTCCGGCTAATGATGGGCTCTGCTACCGAGTCTCCCTCTCTACCGCTCGCCGAATTATTAAAATAATATATTAGGGTTGGACGGGTTGTGGTGGGAGGGGGGGGGGACGGGGAAAAAGAGTAGGACTGTGTAATTGTGGTGATTGCGGAGAGTGGAAGGCCCGGTGTGCCTGCTGTGAGTGTGTGTTTGAAATGGCTACTGGTAAACAACCGGCATGAACTTTCCCGACCATTACCCGCAATAAAAATTTAAATCTAATCGGCGTTTCGTGAGACTCGTCCCCCGTCGGTCCCTCAGCGCGGCCTTCCTTTAAGCAATATAAATTAATAATTATAGGTGTATATCCCCCCACAACCGGCGGGCGGAAAAAATATCTCGGCGGCCATAGCGACCGACTCGACCGGCAGCCGCCATTATATCGCATTCATTCTGGTGAGAGGCTCTGAACTTTGGTATTTGCGGGCAAAATCGTGCCTTCTGTTTAAGCGAGTTCACATTTGTTTATGATGTGATCCGACTCTGATTTAGTTTTTATCCCAACCGCCAGGTACATGCTACAGGGAACTAACAACAATTAAATTTCGTCCCGAACTGCAAAAAATTAGTAATATTATCAATATCCGTATTCGCATGTGTTGGTCCCCGAAGACCCGCCTCCCGAGTGTAGATTTATAGATCTCGACAGAGACAAAAATGTTGCCACCAAATTTTGCTACCGTCAAGGCTGCTGTCTGTGTTCCAACATTTAATGGCGAAAATAATATTTAATTAGGTCTTTCGTGGAGAACTCTCGGTATATATGTCTGAGTGGCTTGGGACTGTAGTCATGATGACCGGTCACGACGGTGGCGGGAGTCGGAAGGCGGCCAAGGAATCTAATTAGCCGGCCACCGGCCTGGGAAATATTAGCCGAAGTTCAACCGTTTCTTGGCCTCCTCACCCCCCTCCTCCCACTGTGTAATAACACGGACCTGTGTTTGGCACACCGCAGAAAATTATAATTGTTGGCCCGCTCCACGTCCCTCTCTCTTTCTCTTTCTGTGTCCGCAGGTGTGAGAGTGATAGAAAGATACGTGGCAGTGGTCGTTGGTGGTGGGGTGGACGCGGTGGGGGGGCACCTGACTAAATAGCACTGTACTACCCTCGTCCCCCGCCCATCCCGCTTTTCACTCTCTCTCTCTCTCTCTCTCTCTCTCTCTCTCTCCGCTCCAATATGAATACGAATAACTTCTGTGTTGGGATGACTTAATTATAATTTCAATTAAACTATGAGGGTGGGGAAATATCAACAGGAAAGAAAAACAGATGGAGAGCGGGCCCGCTACACCGGTCGCGGTACACCCCGCTACTCGTTAGTTGTGCAGCTTTCATATTTCCGTCCAGTTTGGGAGCGGTGGCGCAAGTTTAGCGTCAAGGATGAAATGTCCGAATCGCATTGTTTACATACAGTTCTGGATTTCGCGTGAACATAAATTTCATGTTTACAAAGTATCTATTCGTTTCGCAACCGTTTCGAATAACCGATCGAAACAAAAAGTGACAAAAAGGTTGAATTCTGGTCACTAATTCTAAGTGAGGAAAAGCCCAATGAAAAGTCTGTTCATTCTTGGCTAACATTTAGTAGTTTGATAATTGTCGATTTTCTTTTATGGAACGTTCCTGTGTGTTTCCTCTTGGTAATAATTTGGGTTGGTAGTGCTATTTCTGTTAGTGTGTCCTGTTATGGAATATCCCGCTTAGAACTTTCTGCCGTCCGAATAAATTTACAATAAATCACTGGTTACTCTGGTGGAACATGTTATATGCTACTTACGGAGTAGCAGGCGTGAAATGGTAGATGACCTCCCTGACAGTAATTATTATTTATAACACTCGCTATCGTTCTGGGCTATTTAAATTACCATATATTTCTACTCCGTTTATTGTTTCTCTTGACCTGCCCCCATTATTTCGGGGTCCGACAACAAAGGGGACACAGTGATATATATCAATATGTATAGAAGATAGAACAATCTCATAAATAGGCGGGTGTTTTGGGGGGTGGGGTGGCGGGGTAGGGGGAACGGTCGGTCCGACTCTAGTCTTATTGTTGACGGGTTGTTTCTTCCACCTTCTCTTTTCTCTTTCCCTTTCTTTGCCCATTTCTTTTTCCCTCCCGGCTCTTAATAATTGATAAACCGGATGTAAAGCAGGAGGGCCAGGGCCCCCGCCCCCTACGGCGTCTTGAATCTTATACAAGTTTAACTTATTCGATTCCCCCGGGTTTGTAAATTAACCACATCTCCACTTCCTCCCCTCCTCCCGCCTTGGGTCTTTCCAATCTGAATTCTATCAAAGTTGAACTTACTCCTGAAGCCCGCCGCTCCCCCGGCCCCCCTCACCCCCTTTGTACTTCTCGATAACTACATATTTCAATATATGGTTTCGAACGATGGCTGCATCTTCCTACTTTGCCTCGGACCGTTTTCATGTCTTCAGAAATTCTACACTCCGAATATGAATGTGTCGCTTCCAGAGAGGCAAAGGAATTGGCCAGTATGGCTTCATTTTATTTCGTACTTATTGTTAATTAACAATATGTTTATCTGTAGACGAGTACAAAATATTTGGAAATGTAGTTAGAACCCTTCTTGTTAAACCATGGATCGCAACATTCCAAGTTGAAGTAAATTCCGTTACAGAAAATTGCCCAATAAAATCGAACATACATTTAATGAAAGAAATCCGCATCTTATTTGCTGCGATAAGGCGACATAACTATTATAATGTTTTTATTTAAATCATTATATATTGAGATATAAGTAACTGAGATACAAAAGTGACTGAAAATGTCATTCCAAAAATATTGTCTGTTCTTCGAAAACTAATTAGTTTTAATCGAAATTGTACACCGGTAGCCGTAATTAATTAGAAACACCAATATTGCATCTTGTGTCCAGAAATTAATTTTCCCAGAATAAATTTTGTTTGTGGTAGGACCACCAGAATATTCTGTAATCAGGCCTTGCCAAAAATGATCTAGGTAATAAATGTTTCCTAACTGCTTATTCGTGTGTCAGCATTCTGTATTCCCTTCCTCATCTATTTAAATTTAAGTACTTTGTATATATTGACTATATTTATATAAGTCAGAAGTGAATTTGGAGATATTTAATATAAGTTATTACATTATTATAACAGTATTGTCATATCCGGTATTCACCCTTTATTACCAGTGGTTTTTCGTTTTATTTCTTAGATTCTCCGCTGTAAAACTGCATTTCAGATTGTAGAAATTTATTTGAGAAATATTTTTGTTCCATGAATTCCGGAATTGAGTGATATATTGCATTCTAAGTTGGTCTGCGTTTCTTTTTAACTTCTGTGTATTTCAGCGGTGCTCCAATCAATATTAAACTTCCCGGAGGAAGCAAACTTTCATCAATAATATTCAGTTTTGTATTCTAGTTTCATATTTATTGGAACAGCACGCGTACTATTTTCCGTTCCTCGAAAACGTTGATAAATTGATACCTTTCATAATATATTATAAAAGTTTTTCACCTTGAGGAGTTGTTTACCTCCCAAGTGGAGTGTTACTAAAGTATTTTAATTATTATTTTAAACAGTATTTCCTTATCGGATATATGAAATAAATTAAATGCTTCGTTTAGCTAAGATATTCCTTGAACTGGTTAAAAAACTAAATGAAAGGTTTTATTATTATGTTGTATTTTATTATATTCTTGTTCTGAAACTTTACTCGGTTTATTTTTATGGTTATTACCGCATTTAGGTAATAAAAATGAAATATCGAATATTGGAAAAAACGTCCAGAGTTACTGGCATGATAAGAAATATTTTTTCTTAGGAATACTTTTGTTACATCGAACTATTTACGAAATCCAAAATTTATATATAGATAAATATTCCCATTCCGGTCAGGTTCATATGCGTTGTACGCTTGAAATGCAATACGGCACGCATTGTGCGCCCGTCTGTCTACCCGCATCTTGTAACTCCTGTTCAGTCGAGAAAAAAATGTTGACAGTTTCGATTTCCATTGAAATATTTCCACTAGAGCTCGCATAGTTTTTATTCTTTTTGTCTCCTTCCTTCCTAGACCTATTTCGGTGAATTTCGGCAACTCGTTGGCCCTGAAATATCCGCTTTATTGCAAAATTTCTCTGATAGAATGCGCTGCGATGGGATCATTCTCTGAAAATCTGAACATATGAGCGCCACATCAAATCTCATTTATTTTTAACAAAAAGTTAAATATTTTATTGAATCGCTTATTTAATATTAGTCGTCATTTTATTTAGGAATGAAATATTTCAATTGTCTTAAGAGTTTGTTTTAACTTATAGAGAATAATTGGATGTTTATATAGGCTAAATATTTTAATCTTTGCTGTGTTTGCCTAAGATAATATTGTCCGTAATATTGTTAGCGGGAAAACTGAATTTTCCTGTTTTGTGGCCCGAAAGTAAGTGTGGCCGGAAAAGGAGGAGTAGAATTGTTTTCGAGACGAATAATAATAATTTCGTTATCTAATTGAAAGGGACACCGAGTTATCTCGTGTGGGGTTATCCTTTATTTGTCTAGATTTTCTCGAGTTTGTTTGTTAACAAGGAAAACTCTTACTTCTTGTTGAAACTTTTAATTCCTTAGAGTTGGACTGTTTCTTTACAAAATTTATTTAATTTAATTTTCATTTGAAATGTCTATTATACCTATAAATAATACAATGAAACTTACAATAATTAGTAACAAAAAATTATAATAGTTAAAAATCATTTTTGGTAATAAATTGAATTAAATTGGAGGAACATAAAACTAAAATACTGATCTCTATTTAAGTCATACTTAATATGTCAATACGGTTTGGATCAAAGGTTTTCCACTCCTGAAACTGTTTTAGAGCTCTCATTCAAGATTAATCCCAGTATATGACGTCAGACAGGGCTGGTGGGATTCCTATCACATATGCCGAGCCATCGAGTCAAAAATTAAATAAATTTCTTAACTTAAACTTCGAAATGTTACAGCCTATAAAAGTACTTATGCTAGTATTTATTTTTGCCTGAAAATACGTGCTCCGATCTCAATTTCACGGATTCTAACGCCGATTAAATAATAATTTTTAGTGATCATCAATCAATTAAACAAATATACAGCACAATACATTGTTGCCCTTAATATTTCGAAAATTATATTGACTCGAATATTTATGAAATTCGAGCCTACTAGGTTAGACTCTAATTTTTGACTTTGATGTCGAATTATTACTTTTTTTTTTTAACGTAAGTCCACTTCTGATTTCCTGACCGAAATTAAAATTTCTTTGAATTGCACACCCTTGGACATATTGTCAGAGTTGACTCTTTCGACGGTAGTATATTCCTGTACTCTGTGTGTGTGTGTGTGTGGGCTAGCAATCAATCGGGCGGCGGGGTATCCATTGGGCGGCGCGGTGTGTATAGGCCGGTGCCCCGTATCGGCGGCGGCCCCTACAGCCGGCTACATTGTTGGGCCCCTATAATATCGCGTTACATTATTGTAATAGAGGAGCAGCCCTAGAGAGGTGTTTGACTTGCCCTCCGCTGTTATATAGCCATTATATAATTAATAACCGTCCCGAACAGACTGGACGAGACCCATTCGTCATTACTGTTCGTCATTACTATCCTAGTTTCTTTCATATTTAAGTTCTAATATTTAAAATCTAAAATGTCATTAAAAATTTACCTTACGCTCATTTCTTCTTGATAACCTATTACTTAGCAATTTAATTTGCATTTGTTACACCGATATACGTATTAATTAATTCCTTATTCTTTTCTTTAAAATATTCCAGAAAATGACTCAGATATAGAGTAATATGTTTTACGATTAGTTTTAAGACGTACTAAGGAGACGTATTCCATTGTACTTTGATTGTCAGCAACGCAATGAAGTTTTCTGATCACGTAACCCGACCATCATAGCCAGCGCTATTGCTTTGTGATATTGCACATTCTCTTATTACTTTATAATTGACTCTGCGGCTCCGTTACAATTAGAATGTTTTGCAAATGTTTCTCGGTATTCGTTCTGATGCGCTGCATTTCCACGGTATAAGGATAATTTTGCTCTCGCTCTTAATTGTTCAGCGCCGTCCGCGGTGTTAACTCGGCATTGCCCATTGATATCCAGTCTATAAGACAAGCGTTTTATTTAGCGTTTCTAATTTCAACATTATTTTTTGATTTTGAAATTATAATAAACGTCATACATACTGAAGCTCTAACTTTTACTATTGTTCGGTTTAACGCTTTCAATATTAATTTTTTGTAAAATATTAACTGGGTTGTATTTAAGGGGAACTGCCCCAACCTGTTATAAAGGAAAATATATATACTTAAACGTCATCGTATTAATATCGGATAACAGTTAATTCATTGTCACTATTTGAGAGTAATAAAGGGTTGGGGGGAATAAATCGGTTATGCGGTGAGATGGCGGGGGTATTTTATAAAACTCGGGCGCGTTATTTATCCCTACAGCATTTAAGCATAATGTTTGATAACGATGAAGTATATTGTTTTTAAATTCATCGTTCATCGGCTATCGCGTTTTAATGTTTAATTTTGGCCCGGCTCCGCTATTTATGCTCGGACGGGGGCAACAGCCGAGAGATAACAGAACGCGTCACAACACGGAGTTACATTATTGCCGCCATTATTCACAATTATTGCCGGTTATTCGCCAGCGTCGGTCCCGGGCCTCTCCGCCACCCCTCCCTCTCGACCGCCCTTTTTTAATTACATCTGTAATCGTCCAGTCTATCGCATTGATTTCCTGATTGATTCCGGCGTTTCGAGGAGCAGTTGTGTCAGACCGCAATAATAACACTGGAAGAATGATGATTTATGGCCATGAGGATTGTGGCGCGTCCGTGTCACTGTATATTCGGGCATTAGCATAATTCCCGAATGATGCATTGATTCACTCTTCTGCCCCGTTTTGAGTGGCCGGGACGGGGCATATGAATTATCATTTTAAGCCGTCATTTTTTAGAAGGCATATTCTGTATGAAATACAAAAATAACGGATTATAATGAGGATTAGTTAGCTCATTCGTTCCATAATTCCAGGTATAGCGCTAAATTAATTTTTTAAATTAGGACCATATTTTTTTTATTCGCTCCGTTCTCTCCTACAATTTCGCCTATGGCCGCTAATTAATACTGACTCTTCATCCTCATCGAAGACTACAGAAATTTAAACGAAACAGATTAAACATGTAGAACAATATTTAATTCATTACGATATTCTCATATTTATTTTTTTGGCTTACATTTCAGAGAATGCAGATACTCCATTGTTAAATACATGTAAGAGTACATACAAATATTTTATTTTAAGGGAGGGACATACACGATCGGACGTTAGGGATTCATTGACTTAATGTTTCCGTTTACTTGTATCGCCCCTCGTAATTCCTTTTTAGTGAAGATTGATTTCCGATTATATAGGATTTAGGTTTGTTAAACGTAAGTAAAGAAGGGAGGGGCTATCTTATTTATCGGCCGGTGGTAAATACATAATATATAAGATTAGAAAGAGAATTGGTGGGGCCTGGAGCGTGTCCTCTGCTACGTGTCGACTCCGCTAATAGGTGTCTCCCCCTCTACACTGGATTAACTGTTTAATTTTCATTATACTCCTAAAAGCTCCGCGTCAATCTTCTCCGAAATAAATGGAAATACCAAATATATTAGTTTATATGTCCACAATCGATCTGAAGAGTGAATTATATTTTCATCGACTCGATATTTCGATAATAACGTGCCACTTTTTCGTCTAATGATGATTCAAATTCGTCAACCTACAATTATAACAGATCAATAAATTGAATGTATAAATCAATAAATAGGAAGCGAAAGTGAGGATGATTTTCACACAACTAGTGGATCACAAGTTAAACCAATTCTGTTATTTCATTTTTTTAATAAGTGGTGTTCAGTGTGCATTTTTTTAATAATCTCTATAGTAATCGTTATTGCTGCACTTTTAGGGTAACGTTATATCAATATTATGACTATAATGTTGATAACTATTAAATTGCTTATATAGCTATGAGGAAATACAGTCGTACACAGTTATAAGAAAGGTCACCTAGTAAACTCTTCTTCGCATTTGTAGCCCAAAGGTGTGTTTAGCAATTTCAGAGAAATGTACTTTCAAAGTTTTAGAACGTATACTTTTGTCTCAAAGTAAACGTTAAATTCTGGCCGCCATAGGGATTTATTACGTCAGTTTTTATGTATTTGAACATACATTAAACTCCTTTTATTTATTTAATCGCACGGTTTGATTGTCGAGTCTATTTCATAATTTGACAGTGTGGCTTTAATCCAGTTGTCTGAAGCTGCAGGGAGGGGGGGATGTCGTAAATTTGTACATTTAGCGGTTGGCCCCAGGGCCGGGGCCCGATCTCCAAGCGGGGTTGATTTGCCTCTTCTGAAACGAGTGATGATCATTAATTGAGGGACAAACGGCATAAAGTCAATTACACTAATATTGTCCAACCTGGGGAAATTTAATTGCAGAATCCGAGTCCTACTCCTCCTCCCCCGATCGCCACATTTCTAGAGTCCATTCTGTTCTGCCCGTACTCTCACTAAAGTACAACACGAATTAATCGTCGTCACGGTATTGGTTTGTGTATTTGGTTCCTATTAAAAAAAATATTTTGGCAATATTCCTTCTTTGTTATCAGTTATAGAAATTAAACCTACATCTTATGGTATAAGAATAATAATTGGGAATCAAAACTAACGTTCTATCTGTTCCACTTTGACTAAGAGTCGTTTAGATATGATGCCAGATTACTTCAGTGTACATTTATTCAAAATTAAGTGTTGCTGACGATGGCGAAATCTGAAAAATGGGGAAAAATCGTAATAAATTTCACATTGCAGATTGAAATACTTAATTTCCCTCACGTTAAGTAACGTGTTTAATATCGACATATAAATGATCCGGTGGTCATTCGGAAACAATAATTGCTACTTGTTACGGGTGGATGGTGAGGGGGGCGGGAGGTCGATTGGCCGTGCGGGCCCTCTCTTTCAATCCCCCACCACTCTCAACTAATAATAAGTTAAATTTCAATTTGCCAGCAAACGACAACAACGATACGCCGCCGCCCACCCCCCAAAATGTCGTTTATAAATTGAAAACCGAGCCACCCGGTAGAGGAGAACACTTTAGTTATCCTAAAACTAAAATTAAACCAGGAAGTGAACGGCGAGGGTGTTATGATGGGGGTAGGGGGGTCGGCATGGCGGGCACAAAGCTGCGGTATTGGGGGGGTAGGGCGGGGGCGATGGTGAAGTGGGGGAGAGGGCTTGATTGGTCTGGTTAATATATAACTATATAAAATAGTAATCGACTGATTGTTGAATAATTAAGAGCAATTTGCGAGGCGAGCTGCGGTGGCTGAAGCGGCGGCGGCGGCGGCAGAAACCCGGGCCCCCCTCCACCCCTCACGTCCCCCCGTCATAATTATTACCTTAATGACCTCAATGGTAATGGGGGAGGGAGGGGTTGGGTGGGGGTAGGAGGGAGAGAGGTAGCCTCTCAAACATTCCACTAATTTATTATCTGCAATATAATTAAATATGTCGATCCGCACACACAACACAGTGGACTCTCTCTCTTTCTCTCTCTCTCTCTCTGTCCCTCCCTCGCTCTCCCGCGGGGTGCTCACACAACAACGAACGACACACAATGAACACAAAGCCGGATGAATAATTGTTTCCCAATTGTAGGTAATTGTCGGTTTAATGCGGTCTGCCCTCCGCCCCCACTCCGTCCCTTCTCTATCCTTCTCTCTCTCTCTCTCTCTCTCTCTCTCTCTCTCTCTCTCTCTCTCTCCGGCTCTTTGCTTTGCTGTCTCTCTCTCCCTCTCTCTGTCCCCGTTGAAACGAGGTCGGCAAAAAGTGGGGATCCCAATACCCACACCCCTTCACCGCCAAACGAACCGCAGATTTTTGAATCCTGGTACTCTTATCATCGCTTATGTGGCCAATTTAATTTTCCGGCATTTTATGATATTTTTCAAAATTGTATTCCCTCCTTTGTTTTACAATATAAGTAAAAATTGTAGGTAATCGAAACTTTGTATGCAGTCTTTTAAACCTTTCAAAATAATAAAGTAATTTAGGTGCTAAGTGTAAAATATTGTGGCTGGCCCCCACTTGCGTACCAAATTCTGTAGTTTCTAATAATATTAAAATATTAAATTTATATACCGTTAATTTTGGCACCGTAAACACTTGGTACCATTGGTTGATTTTTTACCACAGTAAGGAGTCAAGAACCAAAGGGAACATTCATGTAGTACACTATGAATACACGTTATTGTGACAATTGACCGTAATATTGTGAACCCTCTGATCAATATCTATAAAGTGTGCCTACTAATAGAATAATAAATTATTCATCATTTCTGTTGTAATTTCCGTAATGGGTAGATAGATAGGAGAATTGAGTCATGACTTGCCTCTTTACTACTTCATTCATTCTTGACTTAAAAATCAAGATGAGTAAAGATAAGATTTTTTGTAAGAATTTCTATCCGATACCAAATGTTCTAAACCAGAAATCAGTATATAGAAAAAGTCAGTGGAAAAACTTTCTATTTTCTGTAAGGAATTGTATCTCACGTTGGTACAATTATGTTGTCCGCTTTTGAATTATATAGACGATCGGGTTCCGGTAAATTTTTTGGGAAGGAAACAAAAATAAAAAAAAAGGGAACGTGTATTGAGATATGTTGAGGGAACTGAATGAAGGGTAAGATGGAGCCGAGGTGAGTTGTCTGTTGGAGGTTAAATTATGAACTCTTGTGATCGGCTACAGAACTCTCTCACGTTTCTCGGGCGATAAATCGTCGGCATCTCTCCATTTCTCTCCCTCCTCCCTCCCTCCCTCTCTCTCTCTCTCTCTCTCTCTCTCTGTCTGGCAAGTCTTACATTGCCCTTATTTTCTTCCCTAAATATAAAGAGGCGAGAGTGTCAGAGCGAACCGACCCCCGATGGTTAATACATAACCGAGGCGGGCTCACACGTGTGTGTGGAGAGTGTGTAATGATATTGTGCTGTATGTTCCGGCTCTTTAAATTATACCGGGCGTTCTTGCCGTATACCTGGTGGTCAGACACTAATCGCGGATCGAGCAAATCTATACAGATTTCGGTTGCGGACACTACCGGTATTCTTCCGGTATATGATCATGCTTTTTGAAATATTACTGTTTTCGAGTTCTTCCGGAATTTCTCTTATCCATTATCTGCTTTGTGCCCAGTATTCACCAGGTGATATTCCGAAAGATACCAAAATGTGAGCAAACAATTAAAAATATTGGTAATAGTTTAAGTGGTGAACCTATTCTGCGCTGTGGAAGAGCTTCTCTCTTCCTATTGGCTCTCTCTTCTAATAGCTGCCAAATTAATATGAACAATAATAAGAATAATCTTCTTAGTATCTTTACCTTTAATTTTATTTATTAACCAGTCATTTACTACAGTACCTACTTAGATATTATTGTATTGGTCTTCTATCGAGTTTGGTGGTTCAAACTCTGCTCACATACTCTTAATTTATTAAAAGAATACGGCATATTTCGGTCCCATAGTTTTGATAACATGTTATTCTTGGCCGTACGATAATTTGGCCGTTTAGTGCCGTTTTATTTACAAAAATTTCTAATTTGGTTCATTGTTGAGCTGAATTGTCGCTGATGACTTCATCGGCGTGCTCTGTTTTACGTTAGCTCGGCCAACAGTTATAAACACCTTAGCCTCTATATAGATTAGAAATGAGTTAACCTGAAAAAATATCTCCCGGTCCGAGTAAAAGAAAGTCATTATTTATAGCGACTTTCTTCTTATTCGCCTGCGGTTTATTTTATTGTGATTATAATATACTGAATTTTTTTTTGTTTTTGTTTTAGGTAGTACGACCTCGTTCATCATAACTTCTTGCAGCATCGGTAAGCGAAAATTTCTTTTTTTTATTGTCACTGCTTTAATGGCTTTGAAAAGTTTATTGCTATTTGAAACTTTCATAATTTACAACGCGGTTTTGCTCTTTCCTCATTATAGAGGAAAGGGACATTTGTTTCAGTTAGTGAACTACAAGTTCATTAAAATAATGCTGCGGCGCGTATCGCGTTACGTGCATAGTTAAAGTTTTTACGAAATATACCTGCAGTCGTGTTATGCCGGTGAAATTAAACTAACCTTAAATTTACGATATACTATTTTTTCAGTGGTATATTTTCTCCGAAATTGTTTTTTTAGTATTTATAGCTAGTTAAAAAAAATTAGACCATTTTTTATTTTTGGCGATTTCTGGTTAACAATCAATCTACGATTAGTAAAGTATTCTATAGCAGAGTGTCCTGGCTGAGCGTAGCTAGTTCATTTTTATTAATAATTCCACTTTAGACTCTGAAATTGTTGAAGTGATTACTCTACTCGAATCGTAGTATTTTGTTTTATTATATTTCCGGGACCGCTTTGCTCGGTTTTGATTCAGGGAGTGAATTAGGATGTGGAGTGAGACGGGAATGAATCGTTAGGAACCGGGATTGTATAACTTGGAATGGTGTGATTAGAGACATACCTGGGAGCGTTAAAAATTGTTCGAATCTTTGGATTTTGAATGTGTTGCTGTCTTGGTGGAACTCCATAGTTAGGTGTTGGTTTCAATATGTCTTTAGTAATGGCCTTAGTAGATTTCTTGAAGTCGATTCTTTGGAGTTTTGTATGCGGATAAATAAATAAATAATAACGGGACATTGATTTATCATACGTGGTTCATCATACGTTCGTTGGACGTTGGGAATGTATTACCGGTATTGGGTCTGGAATGGAGCAGTTTGTTGGGCGGTATCAGAGGCGTGGCTATTAATACGCCGGGGCGATGACGTTCCTGTCTTGACGTGTCATCGAGTTAGCCAGCCCGTTGCAGTTTAGTGTGATATATTAGCAGCCGAGCTGTTGGTGGTGGTGGTGGCGGTGGCAGACTATATTGTCGCGGTGCCCGTGCAATAATGAGACGCGGACACGGACTCGGGGTTCCCCGAATTTATGTTTTCAATCAGGAACGCTCAAACCCTCCCCGTCCCCGTCCATGGTGCCATCACCGGTCAATCTCCGGTCAAGAGGACGGCATCTACTGTCAGCCCTGCGCCGCCAACCCCTTACCCGGAAAATTAAATACACCCCCTCCGCTCTCCCCGGGCTTTATTATTGTCAGTCCCTTTATTTTACAAAAATACAACTAGCGACTGGAGACGTGACTCACGTTCCAAAATGCAATATGCATCTGTCTGGCCGACCTACTGGGACCGACTTTTGCCTCTATTAATCCCTTCACTGTCGCTATGAAAAATAACTCTATTTTCACACTGCGAGAAATTATTCCCCCCCTCCCCCCCGGCTACACATCTCGACTTTCTATATATTTTTAATTAATTATTTGTTGCGATATTCTGTCTTCGTGCTCCCGGTTTTCTTGTCAATTCTCAAAGGAGATTGCTGCACGTGAGGCTAGTTTGTGGCGACGCCGCTGCGTCTGTCCGCGGGCACTGCGCTAGACGGTATTTTCCGGGTTTAATTAAAATGGCGAGGGGGGGGCATCGAATGTAAATAAAACACGACTCCACCCCCGCCCCCACACCCGAATTATGACTTTTTAATAAAAGCGGATGCAATAAATGTTTATTAAGTGTAAACAAAATATGGCCGAGAACGGGTTGAGAATTAATTTTGTTACACGGCGGCTGGTGCCGATGCAGCCTGGGGAGCTTGCCTAGGGGGACGGGGGGGGGGGTTGTCACTGCCCATTATTGAGAATTTTATATATAGCCCACCCCCGTCCACTCTAAACCCCTCTGGTCAATTGTTTTAAATGAGAAAAGTTACCCTAGATTAACTATATACTCCTTTGACATAACTTATATTGCGAAGGGTCTGAACTTGTTATACTTTTTTTAATTCTATATAGTTGTACTACTATATGGCCCTAATAATTTTTTTATGAATAGTAAACAATGTTCTAAATTTGTGATAGGTTCACATTCCTTTGAAATATTTTAAAACTGGCAAAAAACCGTGAAAAAAGGAGTTCCGTCCACGTCCTTTGCTTGTGTTTTATGCGCAATGTAGTCCCGTGTGCATACAAATGTGAATTATAATTATTCATTAAAGGGATATAATAATCTAAATAAAAAAAATGTCCAGGTACAAACATGGTACTGGCGCCGCTCGGTTATCTCGACCCAATCTCAAAGGGGAACGGGGACGGGAAAAAATTGATTTCTATTCATCCGGTTTAATTAAAGAAACTAATTATTAAAGTCCTCTTTCGGTTATTGTGTCCAAATTCAATTTGACAAGTTGAAATGGAACTGACAACCGTGCAGATAGAAAGAAAGGCAGAGAAAGAGTGGGAAAGAAGAGAGATATAGTGAGTGAGAGAGAGGGAGAGAGTGAGGGAGAGCGCGAGTGAGAGGGAAAGAGAGAAATAGAGTGAGAGGACGCAGTAGGCTGATAGGTTTGCGGTGACTGGGCAAGTTGATTTATACGGGCTCGTTTTTCAGTTAGAATTGTATTAATAAAAACAAATAGGGGGAAATGGAAATTAATCTAAATTTGAATAAAAATTATTTGAAAAGTAGTTACCACAGTTCGGTCCACAGCTACGTTCGACGATTAAATCACTAGGCCTAGTCTCATCTCATGTGGGTTTATTTTAAATATATCCTGATCACTATAATATTAGATGTAATGTATAATTAATGAATTAGGTATACAAGTTTACGTCTTATGGTATTAATAATTTATCAAACAATTTTTTTTTTACGCTCTATAATTTTTATTATTTAGTGTAATATTAATCAATCTTATTCCAATAATTGTGTTCTGCTCCTGCGCTAATCTTGACGCTTAATCAGTTGCGTATAACGTCCGGGAGAATGTTATTGCCAATTGTGAAAATTAGCCCAAAATGTTGTGGAACGCGAGGATTACGTTCTACGTCAGTAATTACCGCTATAAAGTAACACAATTATGCCGTTATAGATGGAAGATACGGATCTAAAAGGAACGCTGGGGGGGGGGCTCGGTTGGTTAAAGATGAATAACCCGGCAATCAATTACCGAGGTACAAAATGGATACGCAAACTAATTCCTGGGAACCCGCTAACTGCTGAAAAAGATTTCATCTTTGTGGTTAGAGGAATGCAAGAAAAAAAATATATAACCAGGGGTTTTTGTAATGAGTCGCATTATAAATTCAGATTTTATTGATACTGTTAATGAATTGATAGTTAACGCACGTTGTTGATAGGGCCCGTGCCAATTGTTGACAAGTTTTCGTGCTGGGATTCAAGAAAATAGTGTGGGAACGATCCCACAAGTGGTTTTGCCGTTTTACCATTTTAGAAAAAAAAGGAGAAATTAAACCCTTTAATTACAACCCCGACCATCCCTCGGTGGCCTGCCACTAATCTGCTTACTGTAGAATTGTACAATCCAATTTATTGGACTTAACAGAAAATCCCCGGGCATTTGATGGTTTCCCGTTTCCTCGATTATTCGGAGACAGAAAAAAGGGACTGTTGTTCTTGTATACGTTTATCCTGAATCCTATAACGGGGTGTGTAATTCTTTTATCAGTTTTGATCTGAATCCTCCAACAGGACTCTCTATCTACCGCCTTTCTCCCTTTCGTTTTCCACCCCCCTCCCCTTACCATTCACCTAAATTCCCAGTCACTATAATTCTGTACCAATCGCTTCTTTATCTACTATCTTTCTTTCTTATCGGACGTGAGTTGAAGTCTTCAACTGAAATTAAGATATCCGCCCCAATTTTAATTTTACAGCGATATTTGATTGGTCGGAAGCACGATTCGAACATTGCACAACAAGCGTTACGTATAATCTAAGATGTGATGTTTTACGCAGTCCTCGAGAGTTTGGAATGCCATAATTATTAAGAACTTGTCTCACCATTCAGTGATTCAGTTTTATGCTAGACGGGTTTCGGCTTTGCGCCATCTTCAATAACGTTCCGTCAATAGATTAGTCAGGCACTTCTGCATATCGGTTGCCGTTGGGGCATCCGGACCCAGGGCGTGGAGTTAGAAAATCGCAAGGTCTACCTTTCAAACAATAGGCGATAGATTTTGCTTTGTTCTTTAATGCGCCATAAACTAAATAAGGAAATATTTACTTTGGAGAAATGTGTCCACAAGGAAGAACTTTTAATGGTTTTATGGAAAATAGAAGTACAGATTCTGCGAGAAAAATTATTGAATTCTCTTCGCAATGATAACATATTAATATTCACTTGGAAGCTATCGCTTTTTGACCTGAGCCTAGATGGGTTTCCGCTATTCCCCGACCGAGAGCTTTGTTCGCGGCCGCGTTACGGTCTGGGATCTTGAGTAATAGTTCTAAAGCGGACGGAAACGAGCTGAGCGAGCCGTAACCGGCACATGTGAGCGTTGCTACATAATGAAACTGACCACGGCCCAATAAGGAGAAATCTGACTTTTCAGTAGACGCCGGGTAAGTCCCTGATGCTTTTAGGTTATTCAGAGATTTTTATACTTGAAACATATTGACAGTTACATCCTTGTAGTCGAAGGAATAGTCCTTAAGAGAGAGCCCCGGGAAGTTGACATTTCAAGATTCCTGAGAGAAAATATCTAAAATTGTGAAGTTATCACTTTTAATTAAGATAAAGAAAAATACTATACCGACTGTTCTGACTGACAAATTGGCTATATTTGTATCTATATATATCCAACTCACGTTATAAAATCGAACGAGATCCCGCCTTAGTCCGCGGTTGGAGATGTCGATGGCCTCTCTTCAAGAAACGGGGGACGGCTCCTTTTGACCTTTGCCGTTTCGGCCTTTAACGCGGCTTTAACGTCGTGCCGACAAATGGCACCCTGTCGATACCAGATGTGTGTTTCTAATGTGAATTTCAATTTTCTGACACGACGCATTTACTCGAGCGTCCGTTACACAATAAGGCGGGGGGGATCCCCCTCTTAACAACTGCAATCAGTCATCCCGTATTTCTTTTTTCGCTTTTTACTTTTTCGAACCTTCCGCCACATTAAGGCGCGGTTCGGTTGTTTCTTATTTCAATTTCAATATATATTACGGCATTCCGGGTCCGGTCCAAAGATTTAAGGCTTACTATTGAATTATGTATGCCTCGTTGTTATTGCCAGGCGCGTAGCTTATTTCTTATCGGACGCTCCGACCGGATTTAAGGTTTGATGTTCTCTAATAACGACTATAATAACGGGGGATATTTCTTGTTTCCTTTTATTGCCGTGCAGATACTAATACTGAATAATAAGGCGTCCTGCGGTAGTGCCGGCTTTATTCGGCCCTAATAACGGTTACCGGTCCTAATATAATAGGGCTGACGGAATGCATATTTCTGTTTAGCTTACGGGTGAAAATTGATTTCTGTGGTAGCCCGTTCTCTTGATTCGTGCGTAATCTGAATATGGCGTTATTAATATTTGTAAAATAAAGACACCGAAGGTTCATCTTTCAAACCATTACCATCATTTATACTATCATTGTTCAGAATAATTCTAGTGCGTTGTATTGAAATACGGGCGGGTAATAGAGCCCTAACTTTTAGTTAGATTTGATGTTGTTTTTTTACGCGATTTACGACTCGTTTAAATCTTATTTTACTTTGAACTCTTAGAAAATAGGCACTACTAGTCGTCTAAAGTTCATATCTAGATGCTTCCGATTTAAGAAGATGTATGTGTTGTGCGAAATTGCGCCACTATATAGCTGGTGAAAGAGTAATAATTTTCATTAGCATTCTGCGTCAAAAGCCGGTGGTGTGGTCAAGGCGGAGGCAGATTCGCCGGAAACCTCCGCTTTTCGGCCGTGTGACGGCCACTGGGACGTCCCCGTTAAACGTGGAAAACAATTTCGGTTTTGAGGGCGGCTAAATTTTCTGCATAATTATACTGCGTTTGGGCGTAGAGGGAGAGGGGGAGGGAGGGAGAGAGAGAGCGCTGTTGCGTCCCCCTCCGGTGTTTTAACTCGGGCCCGGGTCGAAAATTTAATTGGCCACGCAGGTTGCCCAGTTTTCACACGATGGGGACGCCGCCCTGGTGGATGGAAAACACCGGCCCGCTGTTAACACAATAGTAAATGCGGTAGTAGAGTATATAACTCTCAAAATAATGAAGGCAATTCGTTCTATTTATTTAGAACCGGAAGGGTTGCGGGGGTGGTGGGGGGTTGCCGTCATTCGCTCCCCCTTTCCTATTAAATATGCGGTCAACAATTAACGCGTTATTGTTACGTCATTTGACGATTTGAGCTTGGTGGCTTCCGCCCCCTTGTGTTGATTCACGTATGGCGTGTTTTTATATGGGTTTCGTTAGAGGCCTCTGTTTCCATTTACTCAAATACAATATTACTTATACCGAGAATGAAAACTATATCAACCCTATCTTTAATATTCTGGCTTACAATATGCTTTTGTATATTCGATGAATATAACAATTTACCTAAATTTCGTAATAGTCTGAGAATGCTTAACCTTTTGTTATTTCTTACCTCAGAATGAACTAGCGAGTTGGGCGAGATCGATTTCAGGATAGTTTTTATCCAAGTTTGAACCCTGGTGGGGGGAAGGGGGATATCCAAGTTGATTTGTAATTAGTCTCCGTAACTTTTGTATCATGTAGTTTTAATTTGGAATTCAGGGTAGGGGAGGGTGTTATAGCTGTGTTGTGGGCTATGTTATCAAGATTAGAAGTGGAAAACGGAAAAAAAGAGGCGTGTTCGATATTCTCGAGTCGGTTCCGCTCTGTCTCGTGCGACTTAATAATACAGACAACTTTTTTGTATGCTACTAAATCTATAAAAGGCCTTTTCTTTTTCTCTTTTGTTTCGAGTGGACCCCTCTGACTAATTTAGTCACCGTCGTGGAGTTCAAGGAAGAAGCGGTTGGGGGAGGGGTTTCTAGTTTAGTTACTGCCGAGTAATTATAAGCGCCGGTGGCTTACACCGCTGTTCCCGTGATCTTTTATTAACGCTTCACGCTTACACTTTTCCTTTATCATCCTTTCAGCTCCCCCATTCTTTTGTACAACCGGGGAATGTGCATTGAGGGCAACCGATTGAAGGAAAACAATATCCGTCGATTTATTAGGCTGTCAATATTAATCAATTGTAGAATATTACTGTTATTTCATTTAATGCATTAGAGTATATAACGAGATAATAATAATTGTTGTGCCATTATGAGTGTGATTCGTTCTGTTATTTTCGTCAATCGGACTCTTAATATATAAGTATTTCATATAATGTTTACACTATTTAGCTCTATATGTACTCTTTATTAGTAGATCTCAATTATGGTATTATGTCCTGTCTTGCAAAGAGAGAATTGCAGAAGAAAAACAAAAGTTGCTGGACTTGAATGCACTTAAACACTTAAAAAGGATTATATTGGATAAAACATATTTGTACTATTCGATGCTACTGTACATTCACTAACTGGCTTCCATCGGTGCCAAGTATTGATGAGTATTAAAATTCTGAAGTTTCCTATCCGGGTATAGCCGTCGAAACGAAGACTATATTAAACCTTAGGAGGCTAAGACTGTTTCAGGGGCGTTATCTTGTACGGCCAGGACCAATATAGAAGCAGTTGCAATATGCATGACTTCATTCCCCGCTGTGAATAGTACACATTAGGGGGAGGGTGGCGGTTATCTTCCCTTGGGCTTATCAAGGGCAAAAAGGGACTCCAATAATTGCCTCTGCAAATCTGGACATAAATTTTTGTACCTACTTCCGTTCGGCGTTCCTAGTTTTGGTATTACATTTTTATATTTGCTGGGAAGCTGGAGATTTAATTTCAGTCGTATCAGTCATATTTTGAACGTATTTCGTACTCTTATATTATCAATATGAGTTTGGTTTGTACAAACGAACGTATTTGTTGTATGACTGAAATATGGATGTATTAGTTAGGTTAGGCTAAGATGAAAACACTAAGCTGGAAATAGGGTTATGAAACTTGGTTATAGGGAAAAATATAACTAATGTACCTTTTTATGTACCTGTCTTATATTTATAAGACTAGAAATGAATTTTGGTAAATTCTATAATAGACGAATAGTAGAACGACAATTTACCTATAATGTCTAATACCTAATTCTTTTTTAATTTATCGCTGGGTAGATAATCTGCTTCGTTGTAACGTAGTTCTGTACTTCTACAACTGCTTCTATTTAAATCCTAATAATATGTACAAATGAACAGTGTGAATCCATTTTTTTCTGGCCCCCAGCAAAAGTGTTTTTCCCATTCCCGAAAATGACCAGCCTGTCAAATTCAGTTTGAATAAATGGAAGTTATTTATTTTATTGAATTTGTACGAATCGTAATGGACGGTGTTGAAAATCGGTCCCGCGATGACGGTGTCGTGACGTTGAGAGTCACGCGAATAGACACAGGAATTGATCGGCTTCATTATCCAGTTCGAGAGCTCCGGGAATTTCAGGAGTGTGTTCATTTCCCTGCAGACGGAAGATTTCTCGTTACAATCTGTTCAGAATTAATGTCAAGCTATTAAAAAATATTTTTTAATTATTCAATACTTGTTCTTATCAGTCAGTTTTGAGAAAATTAATTGGTAAAATAATCTTATTAAAGAATCAGATGTTAAAAACTTATTTATTTAATTAATAAGCTATTAAACATTGACAAAACTTTGTTCCCTGCACTGAGCACTGACGCAGGTTGTCGATTGTCATTATTCTCTTACTCGTTTGAGACATATTGTTAGACATTACAATGCCTCTCGTTAGTATCACGTTGTCTTGAATGCAGAATGTATCCTTAAAATTCATTTATTTATAACTTTGTAATTGGTGGGGGGGGATCGTTTTTCTCGGACTGTGCGTTGTGCGCGACTATTCTCGGAAGTGTGGCTAATAATATATTGATCCGGCCAATAGAGGAGCTCTTAACAATAACGGGGGGTCGAGGAATTGAATAGTGAATGTGCTGGTGGTTGTCGGATGAACGGTTCTTTAGGGGTGTTAGGAAGACTGCTGGGTGGGCGGTGGGGGTTGTAAAGGGGTGGCTAGGCGGTAGTGGCATCTGGCGGTCGAACAATCAACCACTACAGCCCTCCCTTAAACCTCCAGTTACCTCAATTGTCCCGGTACCATCGAGAATCCCCTACCACTTAGCCGTCGGTCTTCCAAAAAAATAATAGAAAATAAAAATGCCGTTTACGAAACCTTATCATGTGGACAGAACGTTGTTTTCCGATTTACGGTAGACAAAAATGTTTATATATTAAAACATTTTGCGAAAAATTTCGTTTAAGTAGTTTTTCACAAGAGCTCAGTGAAATAAAAATCATTTCCGGTGGAGTCTTAGCCATGTTATTATTTCTGTTAGGCGCATCTGCTTAATAGTCCTACAAAATTATTGGAAGTAATATATTAAGGCATATTAGCAACGTTAACAGCAAGTTGCCAACCGATTAACAGAGAAATACCTTCAATATAATTATCTCTTTTGTATAAACTCGTCTAGAGCGCATATTAGCACAATCTCCGTTTGAAGGGCGTACGTACTTATTATCATAATTTAGTTTTTAAAGTTTTTTTTTTCATGTTACCTCCGAAATTTTGGTTCAGGGTATGTTTTTTTGTTCACTACGCTGTGGAAGTAACTGGCCAACCGGGTATGGTAGAAAACTGTTTCGAGCGTTGGCCCTCCCTCTCCCTCTCCCTCTCTGTCTGCTAATGGATAAAGTATCGCCGTAAAACACACAGTTTTGCCAACTTTAGACAATAACCGTTAACATCGATCGCCTTTCTTGACTGCCCCAGCAGCCCGGCCCTCCCCCCCCCCCTCATCCCCCTCGCCCATGGTTCCACGAACCATGGTGTGTGCCGCTCAATATGGAAATTTTGAAATATTGGTCTCTCTCTCTCTCTCTCCCTCTTTCTCGTTCTCCCTCTCCCTCTCCCTCTCCACAACTCTCTTCCGCACTCACACAGCGGCAAAAGCACAAACACTATACAGGACCGGTGGTACTTTGCTGCCGCCTCCGACCAGTTGGCTGGGCTCTCAGTTGCCCATACAGTGCATTTCAAAATATGTTTCAACCATATTTTTCTACGGCATTCTCATCCAACAAGGTTTATTAGTATTCAAATTTGCAACTGATTGAGACATACAAATAATCGATTACTTCATACTCGATTACTTGCGACTTCAATAAAATATTACAAAATAAAAATAAGAAGATGATTTCATGATTCCTTCCAATTTGTGTAAGTTAAAACGTGCAGGGCCTTTTGGGCCAGACAGTGCTTAAATCATTATCATCTGATTTTAATAAAAGACCGTTCAGTTCACCCATCAGGATAAAATAAGAATTAAATCAGTGCCGTCATAAATGTCATTGTAATGTGATGTATTCATGCATAATACGTCAATAAGTTGGTTGGACTGTTTAGCAATGAACACGTCAATTTTGCAGTAGTCTCATGATCTTGGCATCAACCAGCCCTGCCCAATGCTTATTAGTAGTCATATCATATGATCTAACATTGTCATGGCCTAGTTTTTATTTTTCATGTATAATATATACATGTATTCGGTACTAGTTTTATCTTACATTTTACCTACATCGTTCCAGAGGTATTCAAATTTTTGCCTATTTTTTAAGGCAAACTCAGAGTTTTTAATTCAATGTAGCAATGTTACTTACTCAACACTATAGGATCGAAATATTTATACGTGTATTCTTATAGTAGCCATAGAAAATTAGTACAGGAATTTTAATATGATCTGGTCATTGTATAATTTGAGAGGTTAGTACTGTTCGTTAAATGTTCTTATGAATTCTTTTACATGATGAAATTTAAAGCATATATTCACCTTCACTTTACGTTACTTTAAATACATTTGAAAATTATTTATATTGTTAAACGTCATCGTCTACGTTTTGTTACCGTCGTAATGCTCAGTAATTTCCCTTAATTTTAATCAATGTTTTCGAGAGGTCCCCTCCTGTCTGCGTGTATTCTCCGAATTCCTGCAACTTATTCGCCTAAAACGTTTCGACGTTTTTAGCAATTACACACGGTCAAAGTTTAATATTTAAATCTTTTATTAAAACTTTATTAGGGCGGTAATAAGTTTTCCCTTTGTGTAATAACTCCCCTTCCCCGCCCCCGGGCCTCTGCTGCTTTCTGGCCCTCGGGACGATAAATGTGAAATGTTTTAGCCATATAATATAACTCAGCTCGGTGGTAGTGGTGGTGTTGGTGTGGGTGGAGGGGGGGTTTAATTTAAATGGTTTTCAGAATAATAACCCTTTGTCGATGGGGTGGGGGGAGGAGGGTGGTGGCCGACAATTATTTCATAATTGAAGTAGTTGTGTTGTTTTGCACAGTATGTCTATATAGTTGTGTGCGCCCCCTCCCCCCTCCACCCCTTCCCCCCACCCGGCTAACAACATTCTCGAAAGTTTCTCCGAGGGAAGCCCAATAGCCTGTGTGTTAATAAATAAACATAACAAGTTCCTCTTCCCAACATATGAGCCCAACTCTCCTGCACTACTTCTCAGAAACCTCTAATACCCCCCCCCCCACACTACTTCAATAGTATATTACATGCAGTATGTACATAGGTCTTACGTATGTAATTCCACTTTGTTTACGCGGTGTATTAAATATATATATATATATATATATATATATATATATATATATATACATATATTAATTTAGTTATATCAATTTCCATTACGTACGCTTCTCCCGTACAGTCTACTTAGAGTTTCCTTCTACAAATATTTCAACCTTTATTTGAGAATTATGCATACCGTTAGAGTACCATTAATAGAATTTGCATGTCGCAAAATTAAGCGAAAGGAACTAAACTGGATCTACTGTCTATTTGACAGTACATTATTTTTAACTTTACACGATGTGACCCGTTTGTAGAATCGTTATAGGAGTGGCACAAATGAGCCGTGAGTTCCTAATAGTTGTAGACAGCCTTAATGGCAGAGACATGGATGTTGTCCCATAGTTGGTGGGAGGCGGGGAGGAGGCAATGGGAGCCTCCACCAGTAATATATTACCATACCGGCCGGCCGGGCCATATCGTGAGACACACGAGTTAAAAAAGGAACATAATTTTTTTTTTTTTTTAAAAGAAAAAATCTCGCGGAAAGAATGGTAATTTTATTCCTAACGGTTTGTATAAGTATACAAGTCTGCTGTATATTTATGAGGAAATTGTAAAAGTTAAGTAATTTTAAGTTAGTGGAACACATTAACATGACTCAATCTCCCTCCTCGGCGGCTCCGCTCAGTTCGTTCTCCACAACTTTATCTTCGCTAACTTTGCCATATATATTTTTGTATCCCCCTCCCTCCCTGTCTCTCTCTCTCTCTCTCTCTCTCTCTCTCTCCCTCCTTCCCCCCGCTTCTCCATTCCTCCCCTCACTCCTCCCTCATCCCTGCCGCATCACGCTCCCTTACTTTCACGACCCTTCGCCAAAAAGTATCCTCTTCCCCACCACTGGCACTCACACGATTTGGAGTACATAAATATTCCTAGGCCGTTATTACGGAATTTTGAAATTGCGCTTTAAAATTAGTTCACCTTATACTTATTAAAGAAGTTTGTTTCTGCGTATGTGTACACACGCATAGAGAAGAACATTTATTAGGTTTCACATAAATTAGCGACCTATGCTTCTTGCTTTGCCTCCACATTTCATTTCATATGTTACAATCTACATATTTTATATATTAATTAATTTCTTTATTTATATGAGTTTCAGTACTTCAAATTTGCAATTTTCTAAACAGATAGTGGTCCGCGGTTGAGATAATAATCCAATTAACTTCTTGACCGGACTCCGTTACCGGCAAATCTCCAGTAAATTAGTTTACGTGTCTTATTTCATTGTTTTTCATTGATTTTTTTATGAGGCCATGTATAAGAAACATTAGAGGGGTCCGTATTCTAATATATACATATAAGTAACGGCGCCAGTGCCTCGTCTAGCATCGCTGTCACCCGCGGGGCAATTGGACCCTATAATAGGTTGGATCCATTTGAAACAGTATAACTCGGTATGTTTACAAAATGTTATGTTGTAATGACCGTCCACCCGGGGGTAGTATGTAAATTACATACAAGTTTTTTGTTTTACATGTAATCACACACTTAGTTTCTCAGCTTAGTACTGTAATATTTTACATAATATACCTGTATATTTATTATACCCGTTTTCTAAGTTGGAAATAAGTAATTATCCAAAGTTCATGTTATTCAGCCCACCTTTTTCTCGGAGTGTAGGAACAGTTTCCAATTATATATAATATAAATATATACAGTTAAAGTAAATGTTGATTAATTACCAGTTATAAAAAAAATTGTTATTACGTTAATCTAAAATTGTTGTACTAGTCTTCGATGATAAACTACTTAGTTTCCACTTCATTCTGGTGTAGGTCGTTAGGCGATCATACGGTTTAATGTATGCATTACACTTTATAAACAGGCTTATAAGATTAACTAGTATATTAACATATACTAGTAATATATAGGGTTTATAGGGTCATATTGGCCGTAGTGGTTTTGCCCCGGTCAGTGGAGCCGGTTGATGATGATGACGGTGTCGATACTGTGTGTGTGGTGGGTGGGTGGGGGGCTCGTGTTGTAATTAAACAATATGGCAATAAACATTAATTGAGGCCGCTCGTGCATAATAGATGATCAATATTCTAATGGGCTTTATCACAATCAATAATATGTGGGCCACGGTGCCTCGACTAGCGGTGGGTAGGATGACGGGGGGCTTGGTGTGTGAGGCGGCATGTGCCCGGGGGGCGGGGGCGGCTGGTCGGCGATGAGGATGGGAGGAGGGGTTCCCCATCTCTCCCGCATAAATATTCTATATACATATTCATAAATATGGCTCGGGCAACTGCCCCCAAATTACATAGCCGATAGCCGGAGCCGTATCGTTTATATACGTATAATGCACAGTCGCCCGTACGATTGGGACGGTTATCGTCCGACAGCCCGCCCTGATGGCCCCTCCCAATTGCCCAAAATAGCCCCACATCGGACGCACCGACTACCAATGTGTAATGAAATCTACTTTAATACATTCATCGGGCGGTCTAAAATAACCGTGGATGATTAACAAAAAATAATTACAATAAAAATCCGTTTATCAATAATGATATTTTTAGGACGGAAACGTCCGAACAAAAGTTCTTTTAACAAAGTTGGAATCTATATTTCCTATCTATAAATACAAACGAAGTAGAAGGCTGGTATATACAGATATTCCAGTTGTATCCTTTGAACGATTTCATATGTATGTGACCTTCCTCGCAATCGTTTGTCTTCACTAACTAATTTCGCCCTGTCGTCAGTATTACTTCATTAGTAACTGAGATCCAAAGTTGGTCGCCGAAGAAGCACTGTTACTGTCTCAACTCTGATAATTTCTCAAGACTCCAAGAATGAAAGAAGGTCACCTAGGCGAGTGTAAATCTTACCAGCGATGATATTCCAAACCCTCGTTGATCCCCGAAAAGAATAATACAGCTAGACTGACAGAAGCGGATATTGTTACTATCCGTGTACTGTCTGTAGGATGCTACCCGCGACGGTGGGAAGACGAAACGGACCCAGGAAACGGTCGATCATCCGAGAGAGAAGCCGGAGATTACGAATGCTGATAATCGTTGAGGAACATCTAAGAATTTTTGGAACGGATAAACGTTATTATTCATTTTACAGTACAATACCACGTATTGTTATAAATTCCGGTCATTGAGGCCCGCCCCCTTCCAATCTTCTGTCATTTATGCGACGTGTTGCTAGACCGCTTTCATGCCGAATACTTCCACTATACTACTGAAGCGAAAGTAATTATTGATTTCTAAATGGTTTTAACCTTCACTTCACAATTTGTTAATATCAGTTTTAATTCTATTCGATTGAATAAATGGAGTAACAATATTTTTTGCCCAAATATTGTTTCTCTCATTACCATCAACTGGTCTTGTTTCCCTACCGTTTTCTTTCAAATATTATTGACGATATTTCAAGCCCTCGCGATATTTCAAACTTTTAATTTAATGAATCGAGTAAATATGCTGTTATCAACTTATGACAGATTGTGTTCTCAGTTTGGATTTAGTTAAACGTTTCGGCAATTTACAGTTTTAATGTAGAAAATAGAATGATTACTTTTAGGTCGGTCGGGTACTTATAGAGCTGTCTTCTCCCCCCGGGGCAAAAGTCAGGACCAATTGAAATTGGGTCGTCTACAGAAAACACATAAATTTGCCGGTTCATTCAATTATCGTATTGCCCGTTAACGATTCCCTTAGCCCTTTTGGTGGGTGAGGGGGGGTTTGGGGAGACGCTTTATAAACTATATTTCAAGCACCCACCGCACAAACTTTTGCTCCTGTTAGTCATTTGGACTCGGGGGCCGCTCTACTCCCCGGTATCGCATTCCTAATTCAGATTTATATGCCCAGTCATGTTTTACACTATGAGATGTTAATTACCCTAATTTATAGCAGCGCCGCTCTCTCCCACCGGCCACGTTCGAGTGTCTGACACCCGAACTTTTTGTTTCGAGAAGTAAAAATATCTTTATTCGACCCTTGGAATTATCGCCAATTTATATTGCGGTAAAGTTTTTAAAACGAATAAATTTTAATGTTTTAACACTTTTTAAATAACGCCATACTCTTCTGTGCTCTAGTGATTGTTTCAATGTCGTTTGTATTGCAGTGTTTAGGAAATGTTGATTTTGTTCTATGTTGTTGAAAGTCTATAAGCCTACTATGGCTTAAACCCCTTGCAAAAAAGTAATATTGTATTGTAGAACACATTCCCAAACATCTGTCGAAATAGTAAATAAATTCGTCGACATTTTAAATTAAAGAAAAATAGGGCCCGAATCGAATTCCAATGCCCGGTAAAAATAATTTCAGTTAGGTTTAGGTGTTTTCTTTCTGAACAGCTGCTTCCCATCTAAAGCCTGCAGTTATAAGGCATCCGATCTCAATACTCCGAATTTTCGGAGGGTTATAAATTTCGGACGATAAATAATTCTCTTTTGTTTGTAAAATGTTTCGCCGATTTCTAACAGCAAAAACTATCAATTCGCCTGTTTCCATTACGGATGAGATTCTTATTGTATTATCGTTTGTTTCGAAGTGTATTCCCAGATGAAAGAAATACATATACGGAAAATTGCTTTTGTAATAATAATGATATCAGTGAAAAGTTCAGAGGTCGACATCGTCTAATTGAAATAGCCCTCCCCACCCCCTTCTGAGGCCCGAAGAAATAGCAGCGGCGAGGACCTGACGCAATCTTTACTTTACAAAAGCCCTTTCAAAGACTTTGGGATAATTTCGGCATTAATTAGAATTTGGTATTAGTCGTAAAATGTTACTACAAATGGGTTTTAAGAGAAAAGAGCTGAAATTGCGTAGTGTGGTGATTGTGGGAGGCGAGTCTCGGTATTACTGCGTTATGGGGACGGTGGGGGCGATGCCTGGGCCTGGGACGGCCTATTTATGCCCGCTGTAATAAATCTTCATATAGTCATTAAGTTTAACTTACAGGACGACATAATGTTGGTAATAAGTAAGAATAAGTGTGCCACGAGGAGCCACATAGCACACTACCCATAGCATTGCCCCTCTCCCGCTTCTCTTCTACCTCCTTCGGCAATTTATTAGCTCATTTTAAAAATTACATCGGATATTAATATGAAATGGAAGCCGCCTTATAAATTTCTGCCCCCTCTTCCGTTCGTGGCGTCTACAGCCTCTAAAATTACAAGAAAGCATTTTACCATATAAAGAATTTAAGCCTATTAAAAAACTAGAACGCTGCCCCAATTGTTATTAATGGCCCGCCGCTCGAGTGTTTTTTGTTTCGACTTTATTTATTTTATTGCTTCGTTAATAATTTAATGCCTTGAGAGTCAATTTGTACATTGTTTTCATCAGTGGTATGACCATAAATCAGTAATCTCATATATTACTAGATTTTATACGCGCATCGAAGTGGATTGGATGTTTTGAAACTATTAAGTCAGATGAAATATTTTCTGATCGTTTCTTCCATTGCCTATTTTAACGAAATTCCTGGTGGTTTGATATTTTCCTCTCTGTTTGTTGGTATTTGAAGAGCGGCGTTAGACAAAAGCCTAGGGTACGCCAAACAGAATGGAATGAATACAAAAATATGTCTGTTTGGTGGCCAGGACAATTTCAGTCAGTGACAGTTTAATCAGTGAATGGCATGTTGATATGTGCGAACAGAGCTAGAAACATACACCTTTGTAAGGAGGTTTCTATAATCAGGGTTTTTATTAGGATCATTCTGTCGGTTTAACAATTTGTACAGAAAAGAGACGCAAAACCACTTTTCGATTTGTCTTAATTTAATATTTGAATATAATTTTAATTTCAACATTAGATAATCTTTTAAATTTTCTGATTGTACACAAACATCTGCCTCGGATTTGGTTCCTCGAAGTCTCCATTATTAAGTGTCCTCGGAACAAAGTTTGAGAAGTTGAGTCTGTAAGGAAATGTTTTCCTCTCTCTCGGCACTCTTATTGATTATAAACTTCGTTTAATAGTCGACCGACTATTATATAATCGGCAATTACCGTGAATGGTAATACAATACTATGTTGAAGGTCAAGGGCACTGCGAGTTAATTATTATGTTGCAACAAATGACGTAACGAGCGACGGAGGGGAATTAATTTTATAGAAAAGCGGATCCGAGTGAGATCGATTCGGACGGCTGTGGTCGATGGGGGGTTTCGCTCGATAATGGAAGGATGTGTTTTATCTGAATATAAAGCGTTAACAAAATGTTATATGGTGCTTAATAATTGCAGGAAATGTCGAATCGTTTCGAAAATGAGCGGACGATCTTATCTGGTTTAATGACGAGCAAATCTTATTGTGAATTTTGTTTCTGTTCGCGTGGATTTCTTTTGTTGGGTAAATTTGCGAAGAATAAACACCTTGGTCGTTTTAGTCCATTTGCGTGATGATTTTGAGAAACGCACTACTGTTCCTTTCCCTATCGTTTAAACCCTATCTTACCACCGATAATTCGCCGTAGAACCTGTAAGCCCGTAATATGAAGAGTAAGAGAGAGAGCGAGAGAGGTCTTGCAAGTGTTTCTCGGGGAGTGGTGTCAACAGGTGTCCCTTCTGCACCCTGCCCAATATATACTGGGGGTGCTTCGGCCGCTTTATATAGTGCAGTAAATGGAAGGTTTTGTGTACAAGGCGCGTCCTTTCCTGTATCCTGTGTTCCTCTTTGTACATGTCCAGACTAGAAGTCTTGGGAAGGAAAGGGGCCGACGTAAATGTCTTTTATGTGCAGTCTCTTGACATTAGTTTGAAAAGGATTGATAACATTAAATTAAGATGACAGCCGGCGATATATCTATCTATAATGACTACTTGTGCAAATAATCTTAAGTAAGTCATTATTTATCTCGCCTCTCACAAACACAAAGTGGCCTTATATAATGAGATTAGGTTCCGGGAATATGAATGATTGAAGCCGAATTTCGCAGTCACCGGCGAATGGCTTCTGGTATGGTTTAGTCTGGTACGGAATTTGAATTCCGGTGGCGGACGGAATTTTCCTTACGTCGTAAATCTCAACGGATTAAACTATAAGAACTCGTAAATGCATCGTTAATGTTATTTACTGCAATCTGTTTGGCCGTTCTAATTTCTCTTTTCCCCCGACCCAGGTATAGCTTCAATCTGGGAAACAAATTGTAGGAAATTATCTTTTCTCGACGTTCCACGCCGAGGTAATATTTTCAGTTTGGAATAGCATTTCAGCCGCGTGTTATCTACTAGCGTCCTGCCTTCGTTGCACTTTCGACCAGATGATCCTTCAGAGGATAGTGAGAGATAGAGAGAGAGAGAGATAGAGTGAGGCGGAGGAGCCGGATTGGTTCTCCTGACCGTGGGGCTCTGTTGGTACAATAGTATTGGAGTTCTAATCTGGTAAACACGATGCGGTCGACCACATCATCAGGTCCGGTTTTACCGGGCGGACCGCGAAGCTTCGGCGGCCGAGGGCGGTCCACGCGTCAACACCTCACTGTAATCTTCCCCTCCTCGTCAATACTTGTATAGTTGACCGAGGATATTAGCAGTGGGTCCGGTGCCTCAGCCTACGGCCCACAGCAAATAGAGCCCTCGTCCACTCCCAGTTCCTACGCACCGACATTAATTCCACAGGGATTTCCCCTTATTAAAGGTTATTAAAGGTAATAGTCTTATAACTTAGTTATTAAGATATCAATCGCTTAATTCCCTCGGGGATTTTTGATGACTTAATTGTATGAGCGTGTTGACTATCGTCGGCATAAATTTTGCGATATTACTGGAATAACAAAATATTTTCCGTACCATAAAATATAAATACTCGATCGTCATCATCATTACTAGAGACGATACTGAAATAATTTGCCCATTTGTAAATATAGAATTTGTTTCTATTATTTGTATTAATAAATACCGTTTCGTTAGTTTCGTAGTAACTACAAATCGCCGACAGTTACAACTAGTCCTTAACCACCTACCCACAATCAGTCAGAAATTAAGTATGGTAATGGTCGCTATTAAATTAGCGCCTCCAAAAACGTACGGCATAATTATGTGTTCCCGCGGTCTTTTGGTATGCTACGGTGTAGAACCGTCGCGCGCCATTATTACGTAGGGGATTCGGACCGGATATTGAAGCTTTCCGACAGAATTGCTTTATTTTGCGTTCCAGTCCAGGAGTGGACCCGTCCGTTAGGTGGAGGCGGGAGGGGCGTAGAGCAATTCGGTGAATTGTGAGGACGGGGGTGTAATGCGGTTAGATGTGGGGGGGGTGGGGTAGCGGGACGGCCCCCCCGGGCCATAAACCAATCACGGTCCCCCCCACCTCCACCGCTACCCTCACCGATGTACACTTTAACGCGGTTAAGAGAGAGACAGGGCGAGAGGCGGTGGGGGAGAGGGCTCTCGGGGTAATGGGCCTAAGAATTGTGGGAGAGAGCGAGAGAGGGATGAGCGGGGGATGAGGGTGGTGCGACGGGGATGTCCTGAGCTCAGCCTCGCCCACCCCCTCATAATTGTGTGGTATTACCGTATTGTGGGATAACTCTGTTATAACCTGTCTCTAGCATTCCCCCCCTCGTCCCTCCGATGTCAGATTCGACACAACACCGATCCACGCAGTTTTTGGCTCTCCCTCCCTGTCTCCCTATCTTTACCCCGCTCATTCTCGCCATTTTCCTTTATTTGAAGTGTAAAATAAAGCGTCCCTTTTTTCCATTTGTCGAAAATTGTTCGCTGATAAATGAACGGCACCGAATGTAGCAAGTGTAAATTACGGCCGTACTGTTTCGGGTATACGTAGAGGCATAATTCGGCCCCATTCCCCTCACTTCCTGCTTTGGTTTGACAAATTTTGTCACAACCTGGATCTAATTCATTTTTTTATTTAAACGCACTTATCCATTTAGCGCCATTTTCAAAATTATGTCATAGTATCGCGCATAATACCGCGATTGTCGGCATTATGTCAGATATCTCTTTCTATTTTGCGGTGAATCGTGTTTTCGCGATATTTCCCCGGCGTTATTTATTTTTTCACTTTATATCTCGTTTTATTCTGAACCAGTCACAACCACCATTTGCAAATCAAGTGAGCTACTTGGAGCTTCCATTGTCTATGTTATTGTCCGAATATGGTGTAGTCTGGGATATGTCCGGGATCGGCGGGGAGGAATGCCGGGACCCTTCGGCCCGCTCCTAAATATTCATGTTCGGTATGAAAGGGGGGGGATCAAACCACACGTTCGCGGCAACAACACCCCCCTCCCTTTCCTTCGTCGTCATTGTAATTCCTCTCGACCGAAGACTAAAATATTTCGCGCGGGTTCTTCTTTTTCTGATGTTTAGCCGCAAGTTCTAGACTGTCGGTGGGGCTTGTAGTCTGGCAGTCCGTCTGTCCCCAACGCCCTGTGGCGTCCTGCCAGCCCAGACAAGACCCGACTCACAACTCAATTTACGGTGTCTCTTCGTGTGTGAACCTCTGAGCATGTGTTGACTCGTTCCACACATACGGCGCACAACACCAACAGGTAGACAACGCGGGACAGCTCACACTTGCACACGCCGACTGGAGTCGAGGCCGAATTTCAAACTGTTTTACCGGCACTTGGAAAACATTGAACAATGCAAACACTTAATCATGCTTAAACCGATTAATATTCCGAACAAATAATACATTTTCATTTAGATTCTACTGCCATTATAAACCAACATCCTTGGGTCTCGCTTGTCTGGAGGGGAACCGGCGCGAGAAATGCCGATGGCGAGAACACCGGCTTCAATCTTTCCTTCATTGTACCTGAAAATAATCTCCTCATTGTTTCTCCGCTTACGATATTTTAACAGATACGATATTCTTATTTTGTATTATCAGTTATCAGTTATAATATCAGTTTGAACACGGCCGATAGATTGATGAGTGCGTGTTTGTGAGAAATGGAAAGTGGGTGTGGTTTGACGATGTCGATAAGAACTCGATCTCGCTTATCTCGAGGGACCTCCTCCCCTTCTCTCTCTCCTCACTCTTCTCCTCTTAGAGTTGACAACTGTGCTTTGACTACTTTTTAAATAGTTGACTAACGACGCTACCATTTCCCAATTCCCACTGCGCCACCTTTCTCATGCTTTACTACTTAGTTTGTGTAGAGAATGGTATACTACCGCAAGTACTAATTGTATTTCGGGGGGATTCTCTTGAGTACAGTGAAGTTGACGGAGCTCGTCTATTTTAATATGTTGGCTAAAACATACTATGTATATTTGTCACGAGATGTCGATTTCCCGAAATCGATCCGATTAATGTTAAGGAAATCAAATGATGTATAAGTTAAGGAAATCATTTCCATCCCAGAAATACTACCTATAGACTGTTTCGTCTATTGGAAATTCAACTGCGGAACATTTTCTTTTTCGTACGTATTTTCACTTATGACTTTTAACGCGTTTGGCTTCGGATTGTCGGAATCATTTTAATAGGGAGGGTCAGTATTGTTTCAATGTCGGAGAGCGAGAGGGGACGATACAGTGCATAGGGGCGAGAGAGCGAGTGTGGGTGCGAGTGCTAGTGTGAGTGAGTGTGAGGGTACCGTGTGCGGGCGTGTCCCCCCCGAGCTACGTCTTGCTGACAATTTGGTGAGCATTGTACCGTTATGAGAGAGATTAATCTATTTGGAAACAATGGGGTGCGCCGCGACGCCGCCGACCCCGCTATTTCAATGGTAACGTTATCCCTATCTTGTCCGCGTCCCCGCCTCTCCAGGTCGATACTTCTCTTTCCCCTTCCCCGTCAACATAATATCGGCCGCGTTGGGCCCTTCCTACGGTTAGCCGCAAGTATCAATTTTCTCATTTTTTTGTTATCTTGAATCGACCTCGTTAAAGGGTCGGAATTTTGTTTGTGTTCACCTATCCTCGCTCCGAGAGTTCGCGTTTTATCCAGTCGTCCTGATATAAATGTATCTGGATCATCCGAGGGCGGTTATCGGCGGTCGGGATCCGCCTCTATTATTCACTAGGTCTAGATCAATAATAGACCGTGCCCTGAGCCGTAGTGGGGAATATCGAATTTTAAATAATGAATCGAGGCGCGCACGACCTTTAATTTATTAAATAAGGGAACGCCGCCCCTCCACCTACATCGCCTTTTGAGCGCCCCCCTCCGCTGTTTTCGGAGAAGTTTCTATTACTAATTCAGGCTGGGGGGGGTGCGGGGTGGGGTCTCGGCGGGTGCGGGGAGCGCAGCACGCGCCTCGCCGGCTCGTCGCGCTATAAAGCCGTTGAAATATTAACGGGTAGCCGGCAACTCATGCACCGCCAGGTACACGCCTGGAGAAATAATTCAGGTTTTCGCCCAGCCTCTTTGCTCCTGGAGGAGACCCGCACTCCCCCGCCCCGCCCCTACATCTTATTCCGTGTGTGTGCGGTCCTCTACCCCGCCCCTCCTCCCCGCCCCCCGGCTATATTATAGAGAGTTGTGGATGTCGCCCGCCGACCGGGATGTGCTACATATAAATATTACAGGGTGCACTTCTCCCTCTCAATCAGTACATTGGGGCGCGCCCGATAGCACCCCGTACCGGCCTCGCATTATTACCGTTTTCACCTATCCGACATCACCGCCTTTTGTTCCTCTTCATCTTACCGTAGAGGGCCAGCCTGTTTCCCTTGAAACGATCGATGATTTGGGTTGTACTAGTTGCGGATGCTGTTAAGCGAATGATTGCACGGATTTATACATTAGTCTTTTTAGTGGGCCTAAAACTCTTCTTGCTTAGTATAGGTTAATGCAGGTTAACGCGCTGGTTAACTGTATTATTCTTTAAAATTAGCCATCCGGCACCAATATTGTTGGTCATCGATAGTGCTGAATATGCATATCGAACACTTCATTCACGGAAAATTGAAAAGCTCCACTAATTATTTACGCCCCATGTTTAATACTTGTGAACTTATCAAATAGACTTAATATGTTTCGGCTCTCTCAGTAATTTAGTAAAGTGTCGGCTGCCGATAAAGCACAGTCATTGCTTGATAAGTATGCTTCAAGAGACGGCTAATTGAATAGGCATTTCCTTGTATTCCTAATAAGCTATTGAAGGCAGACAATAACGAGAGGATTATATTAAACAATGGTGGACTCTCGTATAAATGTCTTAAGGTAATATTTACAGTAATTTAGTGTAGATCCGTTATTTATGACATACGGGTGGATTCTTATGCAGTGATATTTCTTTTGGTTTTTTCTAAATGTTGTAAACAGCGGTGGTGAGTGTTTGACTAACAGTTTAAATAGCGCGGGGGTGATTTAGTGGGGCGCTACGGGGAAGGTGGGTGGCGGCTCTGGTGTATTTCTCGCACACCTCTCGGCCCTCGGTCCAGTTTTAATTATTTAAAAGACTGTCTATAAGGAAACATAACTCCGCTATATACTAAGTGGCCGTGCATGTGTTTGTGAGCATGTGTGATATATGTGGCGTCGGGCTCATGGCCACCAACAACATTCCATTGGATTTGTTCCAATGTTGAGTCTGGAGTGGTGGCCGCTGGGGAGGTGGCGCTCAACAGAGGCGGGTCTTCCCATCCGAGGAGTGGGGCAACTTATAAACATTTTTAACTACGACCGAGCAAATTTGTTTAATACATTCATTTTCATTATTAATTCGGTAGTTAAGGTGCTAGCTTATTTTAAAGTAATATGACAGCAGCATAACTTGAAAACATATACTAAAACTTTTTTTTCGATTTGTATTTCACCCCTGTAGGCCACACATGTAAAAAATCAGTTGCTCCATATACCTTACCTTCTTTTATTTCGGATTGATATTTTGCCACTTGTAGAGGCCGCCTTATATCAGGGCGTTATCTGTAATCAGATTAATGTCGGAGAAAAACTGACCCCAGTTCGAACCCCGGTGGTGGAGCCCATTTTTATTTATTTGCCAAATTCTAATTTATAAGGTATTTTTCCCGGGCACCGTGTAAATAAAGTTTGAAATATTGAATTCTGTTATAGTGCATATTTTATTTAGTAGTCCAGCCCTAAACTAGAATTCGGGTCCACATACATGTTGCGCGGTATCGGGATCAAAGCTAACCAGCTGCCTCTGTGCTGGGCACACAACTCTACATATTAATATGTAGGGCACTTATCGCAGAGCACTTTCTCTATCGGCAAGTAGTTCTTTAGGAACGCACTTTCCGAGTTAATCCTATAGTGTTGTTGAATTTTTTTTGTTGCACGCTTTGTAATCACTTGAAATTTTCAATTGAAAACTTATTAGTTCGCCAACCGTTTGAACATGTATGAACAAATACACACGTGTATAAAATTATAAAAAAAGCATCACGACACCTCGCGTGTCAATCGTAGCGAATGCTTAGGTAAGCTGGTCATATTGGTTATTAAGAATGGCATTAACAATTGCGGTACGTTTTAAATTATCGATTGGTGCCGGTTATTAGCAAGTAGTCCGGTAATTAGTCATTAATTAATTAATTATGGACGCGTCGATCGATTAGTACACGGTTCAAGGAGGACCCCTCCCCCTGGTTAATTTATAAAATATTGACTAAACATGGTTATCGGTCCGTTTGCTTTCTCAACTATCTGACAGTTGAATTTGAACGGTGTATGGAACGTTGGTGAAATAGGTTTAAGCATTTGGTCCACTTTTTATATTTGGTATGGCTACTTATTTAGTAATAATTTTCACAAAATTTATCAACACATTTTGTACCATCACCGGTATGATTCTCTTTTCGAATGTTTCGGGTATCACTTCAAAGTGAATATGAAATTAATTCTAGTTAAAATTAAAGAATAAACTTGCAGAAAAACAATGCAAAGAGTTTTTTCTTTTATGAAAAGAACATATTAAAAGTCTAGTCTCTAGTCGATAGTTCCCACTTATCCTGTAGTAGTTACTTTAGGTTCATATTTTATTTTGTATCCAAAAGTTTATTAGTACTTTAAAACTCGAGAATACATTTAATTGTTTCAAACTTTCGGTTTAAATTGCTTAAATGATCGGACTATTTACACCTTTAGTATATATAAATATTTGTTGATATCATTTATTCCCCATTTTCTATTTTAAATCCTTTGAATAGAATAAAATGATTTAAATAAATTGTAGGTTACAGTGAAGGAGATATTAAATTTTAGGGGCCGCTGAACTCCGTGGCGTATATATAGGCCAGACCTGGCTCTGAATATAAATTATTATTGTTTATTATATATATTAGTTGGCGGAGGGGGGGCGGGTAGCGCGCGAAGGCACTTAGTTAATTAAGTCTAAAATAGTGTTGTAGTAAGGTGGTTATGGGCGGAGGGAAGGTGAAGGGGGCCCCTCTCTAAATAGGAGTCGGTTGTGTGTCATCAATTATTCAGGGCGGTTTTTCCCGGCGTTTTCCTATTGTTAAATATTTAATTTATAATTGAATCCGGGCCGCTCCCAATGGGAGTTTACCTCTGGGAAATGTGGAGCGGCGGGACGGGGGCGCTACCTCGCCAGTTTTATAATGAAATGTGCCATTAATATTTTATATTTATATTGGACACGGCGCCTAACTTGGGCCCCACTGCCGGTGTCCACACCGCCCCCTCTGGTTCAGCTACTTTTATTTTTCCTACGCGCTTCACTTCCCACCTGCTAATGATCTATACCATTCACAAATAACGCCCAGGTAAGAATGAACTTTTAAAAAACTAAGTTTCTAACGATCTGGATCTTGATTCTAGATATTACTGGTGCAATTTTTTCTCCCACGCAAGTACCTGATATAGGCACGTTATGTTAGACTGGTTTCGGCTTCTCGCCATCTTCATTTTGACAGTTGAAAACCTCGCCATTGGATGACATTCCAAACTCTCCAGGGTCGCCATGAAAATATCTCAAATTGCATATACTATGTAAGCCTGGTACTTATGTGATGTACGAAGATGACGTCCTATTCTTCAATAATCCCTGACCCACTCTTAGTAAATCGAACTTAAAGATCTAAACAATTGAGGAAAAATATGTCTCACTTGTTCTTCAGTTTAAAATATTTTCTGTTTTAATTGCAGAGCTAACATTTACAATCATCTGTAAAATAATTGACGGAAGTGTTTACTGTAAATGTAATTTAAAGAGGGGTCATTTATTGGCTATGTTCGATATCAGGCTATTGTCGGTGCCCGTTTTATCATCCGAACGGACGTCCGGCTGCAATTGCCTAGTCTTCTATATATTTGCTTGTCTGGGCGAATGTTTGTCGGTGTGTGTATTGGTGATATTTGACCTGGGAGATGGTGATCACGGGCCCCCCCTGCATCGATACATCACAGACAGATATGATGTTCAATATCCAAGTGACCGCACAAGTGTCAGGCTATCCCGTACCCCGACCCCTTTCTAATATTAGGACCGGTGGCATTCGCTTTCAACTGGTCCCCTTACCCTAGGTTTCCCCCATACTATCCCCCCCTCACACGCTCTCTCACTCCCTCGTTCTCTCTCTCTCTCTCGCTCTCCTCCGGTCCCCAAACTGGGGTTCTTGTCCGCCTGTCTTTAACATTTCTACCCCCCGTCCAGTCTATCAACCTTCTAGTACCTGGTTATGAACCGAAGAGTCGCTGGTTCGATCCCCGAGTATTTAGTTCGTAACTTGTACAAAACATTCCCACGACAGTGAGCCCAGGACCTGATGTACGATCCAGGATAGAATGTCGTCAAAACGAAGTAAGAATCTCACGTTTATTTTGTCTTCCGCGTTCAATCTCTAACTCGATCTCTCGCACTGGTCGCATTCAGTTCACCTACACCTGCAGATGAGGCGAAGAAAGTATGTAATTTTAAAATGTATTTAAACTCAACACGTCCCCAGCTAGTAATTTAGCTAGACACTAGAGAAAAGTCTACCAAAATTATTATTCGTCGAGAAACGTAAGTGGGTCTGCGAGGGTTCGGAATGTGGGTTGAAATGGAAGCATTTTTTGTTCTCCGATTCTGAGAGTTGAGAGCGTCCGAATATTCTCAAACGGCCGTGGAGTTTTTGCCCGGTCCCGTGCAGTTTCCGCGTTGCGTCATCTTTCTGAAATATTGACGCCTGTTTTAGGATAACACGCTTCCAAATCTATTTCTGTTAGCGAAGTGTATTTACAATAGCCGGGCTGGGCGGGCGCACGCACAACACTAGTCATCATATTGCTTATGAGTCAGAATTTTATTTTTAGTCCGCACCGCGACTTGAAATCTGGTTCTAAGCTGCTCCGCTGCCTCGTCGTTTAATAGCCCCAAGCATTTTTTTACAAAGCATCCATACATCGAGCGCAAAATCGGTGCTCCTATCGCTAATACTTCTGTCAGAGATAGTAGTAAGTAAAAAAAGTAGGTATTCTAGAACTATTTTGATTTACGGTTTCAATAATATAATTACCCACCTCAGGTATTGAACAATGCAAATGTTGGCATTCAGAATTCACTGTTAAGACAAAAATACAACTTTTTAATATATGATTATGTCAAAATAGGAGAAATAATGATTTGACATAGTCAAAAATAAACTATTGAACCAGAAAATAAAATAATACCATTTGCTTAATTAAATTAATGACATATAGCAAATATTTCGTACATACATTAAGCGACCATGTGAACGCTGGCGTTTACCGGATAATGTCAACATTTGCCACATATCGGTTTTTATATTTTCAGTTTTATATTATTATAAATTTTGAACAATTTATTTTTGTTCTGTACATTTATTTAGATAACCGTGCGATATGTGTGTGTCCCCTATTCAAGTCCCACGGTATTGATTCAGCAGAATAAGGCCTATCTTAATCATTTGATACTCAAGTCAGTGCTGCGCGCTAACAGGGCGCTTCAGCATCCGAGCAATCGGCCGACCCGACTAAACGCCCCATTGTATTACTGTTTATTTATTTATCGCGTCAGCGACTCAATGGCCTGGCTCGATATGTGATATGTGAGAATTTCCTCAGTGTTGACTGACGTCATGCACATGACGGAAATTTCGGGGAGATAGAACAGTTGCACCCCCCGGTCCATACAGTGAATCGCAACGCGTTAATGACAGAATATTATCGACGGTGGCGAGAATCCGAATCCAGTCTAGCCTAATACTTAGCAAGGGCGTGAACACAGAAAATCGCAAAAGAGGATACTTATAAAAAAATGTCAATTTTAACAATACTACCAATTCAAATGTTTTCGTTTTTAAGGACAATAAATACATTAGTCAAAATAATGACATCGATTTGATCCGGCAGTTTATTTATTTATTTAACTTCAAAACGGTTAATTTATCCGAGGCTCAAATTTTTTCGAGTGTATGACAGGTTCCGATAATCGATTAAACGTTATCGTGCATGGTTGAGCCCAGCCTGCATCCTATTCCACGTCCGTCGCCTGTTTGCACAGGGATTGTGCAGTTTTTAATTAAGTCCATTAGTAAATCGGATGATGTGGACCGATCTTCCTGTAATTGGACATTACCGGCTCGTTTTCGCAGCCGGGTAAATGTCAACAGCATCGCACTAAATAATTGTATTTGTTTTTACTTTTAATTCTCGCCCCCCCCTCCCGGAGCGAGAGCCCAGAGCGCCGCCTCACTCTCCGGTCCCCGTATCATTTTATTTAATTTCATTCTCTTATTCCAATTAGGGGACGATAATTGTAATTATTGTTGACTCGGTTAACTTTTAAAACGCGGACCGACCCGCTCATCGTCATATCGAAAATGAGATGTTTGCTTCCCCCGCCCCCCTACGCTGTATGTGCACGGCCGCCGGTTTACTTGTATTAATATACACGTATGCGTTCGATGCATATTTTTTCGCCAAATATCAACGCATTTATTACTCTTTTGGCTGTAAATATTGAACTTCTTTTGATGACACTGGCCTGAAATTAATTCCGTCGCCCATTTTTGTGTTCCGTTAAATATTTTGACCGGGAAAATTGAGTATTAGGGAAGAATTAATTAAATCTAGAAAGCTTGAAGCTATTTAAGTGTGAACTTTGAGCTAAGTTCACCGGAAATTCTGGTGAGTAGGTGGAGAAGGCATAGCGACTTCTACCGCTTCTTGTTCTATACGGTATTATTCTTTAACATTATTATTACTCCTGAAATTTCACTTACATTTCAGAGAATTGTACACAATCTATTCGATCTACACTCTTATAACTATCGAAGGTGTTTAGGATTTAGTTAATAGAGCGGAATAAAGTGGAAAAATCGTAGTGGATTCTAAACATTCTAAATTTAAGTTAAAGTACAATGAATGATGAGCGAAATAACGTAAAGAAAGGTATTGTCTCAGGCTTATCGCAGGTCTGCACTTTCAATCGGAGATACACAAGACATCCAATACAATCCAAGATGCTAACAATGTAGGTCAGGGATGGACTGCTTTGTAATCAATCAAAATGAGTTGGAGGTCAGGATTGTCGCACACATCCTTTGTAGTTCATATTTTTCGAAGGGCCGGCAGTCGGAAACGCAAATAATAAAGATCGGAGCTTTGAAAGTAAACGAGCTTCCGGTCCTCTTAATTGCACACAAGGGAGAACAAGTAAATCGGGGCGGCGGTTGATATACGTGTGTGTAAATAATAAGCGCGAGATGATTCGCGAAAGGCGACAAGTACTTTGAACAAGGGAGAGAAATGTGTAGGAGCCCGGCGTACTAATTGTGGGTAGGCTGGGTAGGGACGGTGGTGGCCAGGGAGCGGGCGGGCTTTGAGGGAGGGAGGGAGGGAGGGAGTGAAGGAGGGAGGGAGGGAGGGAGCACAGATTAGAGAGGATCTGTCCCGGCCTGTCCGAGTGTCTTAGCGACTTAGAGGGGGGGCCTCAAAGGGGGCCCTGATTGAGCCCCGGGCCCCCTCCTTATTATTGCTCTACACACAATCACACGAGCACAAAGTCTAACGTCACAAAGTACAAACTGTACACAATCCTGTCATCGCCACCAGCGAGCGCGCCCTGTCCACAATCACGGACAGCGCCGCCTATTCTCTTCTGCCATATCCCCCTCTCTTCCTTCGTCATTAGTTCACCTGAATCTTCCTTTGGGTATCGATAGTTGGACACAATAAAGTCGATACTCGATGCTATAATCCCGTAATCGAAGATGGGAATCCCCTTTACAAGATTTACAACGTTGCTTTAGCGCATTGAGGTCTCTGGTTAAGCTGGTACATACGTGGATGCAATCCTCATCAGTTAATGGGGAGCACTGTTTATACGAATTCAGTCAGTAATTTCATGTTTTTTCGTCTCCAGACTTGTTTCGGCTTTTCGGCAGCCGTTAGAAATGTAGGTCTTTAGTTATTGGCCTGGGAGGGTTTAGAACAGTGATTCCCAAAGTGGGCGATATCGTCCCCCTGGGGGAGATCCAGGGGGCGGTCGTATCCTCGGGGGTAAAAGGGAGGTTCTTATATTACCTAATTATTAATTATGAGCAATTTATGTTTGTTTTTCGAGAAGTATTTTTATAATTTCAGCTCCAAGTAGTGTCACCAATGTCATTATTCGAAAAACCAATCGTTTTGCCGGTAGGAGGGGGGTTTACTGGAAAAAATGTTTTTAAGAAGGGGGCGGTAACAGTCGCTGCACAGCAACAGGGTGTTTAATTACTAATAGACTTGTGTGTACCCGTATAAGTCACGGTGCTACTGACGACGGCGAGATACCGAAAATGGTCTGGCCTAATGCCAAGGCGAGTTGTATATTATGTTTTTTAGTTAATATCAGCCAAGTTTATACACTTTTCTTCAAAAAATATTACGTTATCTTTTTATTCAATACGATAATACGTTTCCTTTAGCCGTCACCAACACTGGGAGGTGGAAAATACATGCGGTAACAAAATTTAATTGCTCGAAGACTGATATTTCAGAGAACAAAGGGCCGGAAAAAAGAAAATAGAGTGCTTCAAAAGACAATCCGAATATCATAGGCACGAACCGACTATCTACCATTGGGCGCGGATACAGGATACAGTGTAACACTTGGTCGTACATAACAGCTCTCTCCGTATTTGTTGATCAATACGCCGTTAGGGTTTCACTGGGACTGTGACTCCCGGCACAGTGTGTTAGTGGATAGAGAGAGAGAGAGTGAGAAGGGGGGGGAGTGAGCGAGATAGAGAGGGAGGGAGAGAGAGAGATGATGCTCCCGGTGTGTGATCTAATCTGACGTGATGAATAGAGTGGCTCTACTGGGCTGCGCACACCCACGGTCCACTGCTTCATATTCACACACTCACGGACGCACACTGTATGTTATGTTATTAACACCCGGCCGGAGTCCGGGCTCCGTACAAATCACATTAGCGGAGTGGGCTGCCCCACCTATCATCGGGACACACACACACCGCTCCCGGTACACCTCCCCTCCTCCTTTATTTATTATTCTTCCAGACTCCCGGGAGCCTTAAACCTTTCTATTCGTTATCGCTTTCCTTTTTTACTTCCTTTCTTCTCCGTTCTCTCCCAAATACGGATCGTTTCGGACGGGTCCAATGTGTTTACGCCGCGTCACCCCGGCCACCGAGCCACACTGGACCAACTTCAGAAGTTCCTTTCCATTGCTCCTTCTAATTATATTCATTTCTTGTATTTACACTTTGTATGAGAAGCGTTTGTCCAGGAACAAATTACCGAATTGTTAGTCGACTGGATTTAGTGACCTCCGGTGATTTAATCTTCGAAAAATCGAAAACATCCTATTATACACCTGTACTGCCAAAAACATGTTTGATTGGACAGGTTTGATTGAGTTTGATTTGGAAAAAGTTGACTTACCCGTGGAGAAATTTGAATTTGACTAAGAAAGAGTTGAATTTAATATATTGGTTACAATTCAAATTTACATAGGCGCATGATTCCGATATTATATTCCTAACCTAGGAAATCTGAATTTTCTGAGTGGATACTCTGTGTTGGATATGCGCTAAGGACATTCAACTGACACCTATCCTATTTTTTGTAAAATATGTGTAATGAAACACTCGACTTATTGCTGTAGCAAACGAATGAGAAAAAGTTGGTAACATAATATTTAATTCTTGTCGAGCGATTCGTCGAATTAAACAAAGGGGACCCCCTTTTCGACAGTTCCCTTGTCAGGACTGTCATTTCCCTAGTATTATTTTTTCAGCTACCCTTCCGACATTTTTTCTCTTTTAAAATGTATATTTCGTTTTAAATTAATGGGGGTGTAATTGATACGTGTCATCTTCACTGACGGGTGGGAACGGTGCCACATATCTGGCTCAGTGAGCTATATATTATATACTTTGAAATGATTGACAATACGACATTTTTCTGTTTTCTCGCCCAAGTTTTTCTCCAGTATCCATAAGTATATTTGGTGCCGGCCAGGCATCAGAGTTAATTTTTAATCATGAAGTCTCGCACATTTTTTTTAAAGTGATTAATTATTACCGTCTTCTTCATAAATTAGATAATGTATGTAACATGGTACCCTGAGGTATCACCACAGGGTAACATTATTATTTTTCGTCCCTAGGGAATGGTATAATAAATTTTCTACCTAATAGTAATAATGTGTGCATATTTTAATTCTGAATATCTATCAATCTCCGCTAAATATTTAAGCTTAACTCGGAATAACTATAGAACCTTCTATGCAGTTTATGCGGGATATTATTGACATACTAAATACTACAGGTAATACAATTTTTCTGACTTAACTATTAATGAAATAATTACATTTTAAATCTTTCATTATGTAAAATGTTATGAGTAACAATGGAATAAGATTTCTGTCGTGTTAATAATTGTGGGTCATGAACCCTCTCAGCAGTACCATTATACTGTTGCTGTATTATGATCAATGATTTTCAAGCTTGTAAGAGATCAGTTTTAAATGGTGGATAATGATGGTATACGTTTTATAATACTCGCCTACAATTGTAATATGAACCTGTTTTATTGTCGGATTAAGAAAAATAGGGTCTGCCGGCAAATATATGTACGGTATAATAGCAGCCCAGGATTTTGTTCACTCGTGTCGGGAGCACATTTAAATTCGCTGTACAGTTTAAGAACTGTAATTATAACTATCGTGATTGATATATCTGGCCAATGTATTCACGCGGGTCGGTTATCACGGGCGGGTGAGGTGAGCTGCACGTGAGAATTCAGGTTGTTCGCCCGGTGTTTGCCGTAATAAACCGGCCATCAGATTTCGGCGGGCCGCCGTCCCTTTTTTTCTACCTTGGGCCAATTATGCGTTTTGATTTACGTATTCGCAGCGAATTAAGTTTTTATCTCGGGCCGCACTCTTCCACCGCGCCGCGGTCTCCAGAATCGCGGGGGTGGGGGTGGGGTCCGCAGCGACTGGAGTTTAATATAAATCCGTACCGGACCACCCACGGCCCCCTATATCATGACTGAACAACACCGATGTTTTGGCAATTTTTATATATGGACAGAAATCATGGTAGAATTATAACGCTGGGCGAGTCTCGACGGGGGAAAATCGCGTGAACCCAGTGACCGGCGTTAACCTGCGGTTTCTTTTTAAACACCGACCCGAAGGTACTTATTTATCGCTTCCGCCTCTTTTATTTTGCCGTTCTGCGAATCTAGTTAGCGAAACTTTTCCTCTTTTCCAGAGCAACGCATCCTATCCCTGCCCCAATGCTATAATAACAGCAGAAAATACGTACTCGTCGTTAAGCGTGTGGGGGGGGGGGTGGCGAATCCAGGACTGTCACAGGGCGCGGAGGGAGATGAAAAGAATGGGCCCGCGCTTCGGGGGCGTGAGCGGGAGCGAGAATCGGGCTTTCTATTGGGCGTGGAAATTTAAGAGGTTATAAATCGAATGGGAACGGGAGCGGGATCGTGAGGGCACGTCGCATAACATCACGTCATCGGGATCGACTGTCACATGGCCCCGCAGTTATGTCCCCTTCGGTGTTGTCACATTCGAACCTTGGCTCCGAATAAAGTGGCCGCTCTTTGAAAACGACACTGACTGTAATTAGTTGGTCGCCATTCCGGAATACTTGTAAACGAGTGTTCCGCAGCCCGTCGTTAATTAGAATAAATAGTCGTTCGAATGAAAGGAGCGATAAACTGCATAGCGGACTCGGGTAACGAATAACTGTGGAACACTGTACGGCCTCAGAGCACAGTATAGAAATACTAATCGATCCAGATATCTTGTAGAACATAAGTTAAAAGCTTACTAAACTAGAATTTGCGAAACATTCTCGTCCGATACTCTCATACTCGGAATAACCCGACACTTCCTCGTTGAAAGCACTAACCCGGCGGCGCTCAAAAAACGGAATATTTTTAACTGTTCGGCCAGAAGGGGTTGTCCGGGCTTGACTTAGTCACGGTCCGGAATTAGAATCCGGGCGCGGGATGTCTATATTCGGTATAGCGGGCGTCGTCCCCCGTTCTTCCCGCCCCGAGCGACACTGACCCGGCCGACCGAACAATCCGAGTAGCGACAACAATAAACCGACTTGCCGAAAATGGTGCGCGGGGGCGGAACAAGAAAAATAGGGTAGGGAACTTTCGTCGGAATATACTGCTCGGTGTGTTTGTATGTGTGATGTGGCGTTATGACGGTGTCGGCGGTGCCGCGGAGGCGGCATATTATTATACCGTGAGGGAGAGAGAGAGATAGCTAGCGCGAGAGAGGGTGGGAGATAGGGCCCGCCATTAGCTAATTGGCCCGCCGGTCTTGGGCACGAGTCCGACAGAGAGGGTGAACACCCTCGTCCCCATCCCCACCCCACCCCCTCTCTCTCTCTCTCTCGCTCTTTGCCTACGTCCGTCTGTCTGTTCATCACCTTTACAACAATGACAGCCATCGCTGTGTAGTCGCTCCCCCTCCCCTGCTAACTTACACAGACACACTCCATCGCGAAACTAGCTATTTCCTCCTTCCAACCCTTCTGCCTTCTGTTGTGTAAGATGACAATAACGACGCGTCAGTCGCCTATAAGGGATAAGGTTTTGCCCACCCTCCCTCTGTTCACCCTTTCTGACGGCTTTGATTCTTTTCGCCCCCGTATACTGAAATGTGAAGAGATTTAATTTCGATAGGAATCGCGAATATACTATTCGGGTAATGTTTTAAATATTAATTATTAAATGTGTGCAATGATGCATTTCATTAATGTATTCTCAAATTGTTTTATTTATAATACAACACGCTTAGATTAAGCGATTAGAAGTACGCGAAATAAACGTTCTGCAGTTCTGTATACATTTATGTACGGCTAAGGATATTTCAGAATTCAGTTATGAATTCTAATTCTTTACTGCAATTTTTTTTTGTAATTTCTTTTAATTAGAATTTAAACCTGATTAAAGAAAATGAACTCAAAAGTCCTGTAAACTCGATAGGACTATTTTAGAATTGTTTTGGCCTATCATCTTTTGTATAAGAATTCCATTTATTTGCATATATATATATATATATATATATATATATATCTATATTTTTATTATGCTTTCTTACTAATTCGCTCACTTATATTTTTTCAGGCGGACCGCCCGAGTGAGGGAGGTGGCGCACTCGCACTCTCAAGTTTCAGCGACAAGATAGGTAAGTTTAATTAATTTTTCAATATGCCCACGGTGCCACGGTGCGTTTGTTTTTCGATTTGTGTCGGCGGGCGGGCACAGGATTTACAGTCGCAATATCATGATATTCGGACGGTCGCGAGGGGGTGGGCGGGCGGGCTGTCGTCGGGGCCTCTCTTATTAAACTGTTACAATTCATCGGTGCCCGCCCCCGTTTAATTTTTTCGTCTAATTTGAATTTATTAAACCGGACCTGACCCGGACGAGCGAAGGATTTATTGCCGGTACGATCATTATCGCGTTTCCTCCCCGATCGATGCCGCACCCAGCGTCGACAGGTTAGCGGTTTTCCACCCCCGTCATATTAGCGGTCAAATTTTGCAACAGGTATTCCCCGATTGGCATTTTATTCGGAAACGGATCCGTGGGAAATATTTCATAATTTTACAAGACCTCTTCGTGGGAATTTTTTAAACCGTTATTACTAATAGGCAATTGATTAATCCGTAATCCTGGTAATTCGTCTTATTTTACAATGATTATTAAAATCAAGTTTCATTGTGTTTTTTTAACCTCTAGTATATTTTGCTGAAAATGTTTGGAAAAGTTAGCAAAATTAATTTTCGAATTTGCAGACCTGAAAACTTCTATTCGGATCTAAACCAGTTTAATGTAAAACTGAACTGAAGATTGATATTAATCTTAAACTAATGTCCTATTGGACCGAATTCCATTATGTATAATGTGAGATATGGTATGGGATGATACGTCCTATCGAATAGGTTTATAGTAATTCATGTCAGTTTTCAACACGTTACATTGAAATATCGAACTCTGGAGAAACTGTAGGAATATTGAAACGATACAGCGGAGGAAAGGAGGAAGGGAGGGAATAAAGGGGGAAATATGGTAGAGGAAAGAGGAAAGAGTGGTCATGGTATATTTTGACCATTGACGGAGCGGTACGGGCCGAGATATATGGCGGGTCCGGTCGAGCGGGCCTCCAAACAAGAAGAAGAAGAGTAGGCGTTCTTAAATTATAGGCTATTAAGATTTAATCGTTTTATATTATTGACGAAGCGTTCGTTGGGTCGATAAATCGGCAATGACGCAGTATAATTTATATATAGTGATGTTATGTCCGAGGAGGGGGAGGCCGCCTCGGTTAAAACATAGAGGGCGACACACTACCTCGCTCTCTCGCTCTCTCGCTCTCTCGCTCCCTCCCTCTTCCCGTCTGTGTTCTTGCTCGGCATCACAGATTATATTTTATCGTGCGCGATTAATCCTTCTTCCACCTTGCCGTTTTATTTCTTTTTCTATTATTTATGATCTATCGGTGTCCCGGGTGAGTATTCACGCTCAATTATATCTCTCTTTTACCCCCCTTCTTTTTTTTGATTTAGGGGGCCCGTTCGTTTTAGAAATTATAGACACGTCCGTACGCGAGAGGTAAGAAGGAGCGGGGAGCGCCGAATGTGTGTGTGAAGGCAGGGTCCTCGGTCCGGCTTTGGCCAACGCTGTACAATATGTAACATGCGCCAGAGACCAATAAATAACGAGTAATAGCGTATTATTATTGGTACTGGCCTCTCCGTCTCGTATTATTATATCGGCCGGCCTCTCCGCACGACCTTTTGTACGCCCGTTGGGGTCTCCGGAAGGTCTTCGCTCCCGATACATTTATCATCCTTCATTTTTTACTATTAAAAGTAAACCTTAATCGCGTCCAACGTATTTATCTTTCGCTATTTCTTTGCTCTCCCCCGTACCACTAAATGAACCTAGTTTCATGTTCAACGTATGGATTTCATTCTTCTCTGAGATGGAGCGTCTGGGGGAGTTATTTCTCGACGTTAGAAGTACCGTTGAAACTGGACAGCTGTTCCAGTTATATCTTCCTGTATCGAGATGTTCGTAAGATTAGGATGCTTTGTAAACCATTAATTTAAAGTATTCGTTTGGATCGTACCTAATATTTTGTTTCCCCTCGCCTATGGTCTTCAACTAGACCGGTTTCAGCTGCCCGCCAGTAGCATAGCTACAATTGTACATAACTAGTATTGTACATACTTGGTTTTAGTCCCCGCGTATATACTCATTCCGATAATCCGGACCTACGAATACTTCTGGCTGTTAGGATGCACTCAGTACAAAGTACTTTTAGTTGCGAGCTACTGCCTCGGACTTTTAAACAGCAAGACAGTATAACTGTTTTGTGGTCTATTTTTACTAAACATAAACGCACTAAACTAGTGGGAAGGACGCAAGAACTAAAGAAAATTTTAATTATTGTTTTCTATAGTGTAACAGTTTTTCTATTGTTTTCTAAGTGAAGCCGTAAAAAAAGATAATCTCACGTTGGAATAGTAGTTCTAGCCCTGTATAACGCCGTGTATATTTTCCATCAAGAGCCTCTCTCTTTCTTAAGGAGTTTGATCCGCCTGTTATGACTGTTCTTTAGAAGTAACGCTCACGCCAAGTAAGCGGGACAGCGTTACCGCGTTAAGCAGGGTCCGAGGCGTCTTTAACAATAATGGGAGGTGTCAGGGCGCCACTATAGGCGCATAGTGTGTCCGACATTATATGTGCGTAGTGGGAGCCGGTAGCCATTAGCGTAATTGGGCACGGTTCTATACGTGTGGTTCCTTACAAATTACAAATAACAAAGCGGCCACCGGATAACTAATAATAAATTACATCGGTCGAACGGGGAAGAGGTGATGGCGAGGAGGGAGGGAGGGAGGGTACAATGGCTGCCGGGCACAATGTTCAATTTGAATTGCGTTCCTTCTCCTTTCTGTTATTGAAGCTAACCTCCCCAACTTTCCCTCACGTGTCCTCAGGCTCCTTCCTTCTCTATCTTTCTCGCACCAAATTGTTGCATGGCCGTACAATAAACCCCGGCGCTCGGCGTGACCGACTCATACTTGACCATGCTTTATTTGACAACTATTTGTTACGATAACAAGCGGCAACCGATACAGCAAGAAACGGCTCTCTGTCATATTATACGAACGTGATGCGGCAATGAATTTTTCTTCACGCTCTTTCCTTAAATATATTCTCAAACACCACTAATTGCAAAATAGGAAAATAATTTTCCTATATTTCGTCAAAAATGTCTACCGCAGAGATGTATTTTTTGTTGCGATCATTTAATCTGATGCTCTAACTCAGACGTTATACGGTTATTCATTCATTTTCCCCTTCTTTTTTTCATGTCACTCACACTCCCGGCAGAAATCGGGTTCCATTTTTTTTTTTTAATTTCTTTGCGGTGTTTTATTGTCGGTCCGCTTTGTAATTGCTGTTTTTAATTGGCGCTCGCGCCCACCAATCAGTTCAAATATTTTTGCCGAATGATTTATTTGATTCGGCATTCCTCTCGTCGTTTTTCGAGAATCCTCTCTTCCGTTCTCTTTTTTGTGTGTGCCGTCCCCCCCCCCGTTACCTACCCCCTCACCTCTCGCCGTTTATTCGGAATTCTTTATTGTTTTTCAAATGATTAGTCGATGGCATACAAGACCAGAAGATGTTACCCCGTCGCCCTCTCACTGCTCGAGTTATTCAATCGCTTTTATTAGCGCGTATTAAAAATTCTTTCGGTCTTTCAATTTTATTTTGATTGAAAACGTTTTCCAGTAATGCGTTTCCGTTCTTTATTTTGTTTTTCTGGGAAACGTCCGTTACAGAAATAGCGGTCCGATCGAGTTAGCGATGCATGGAACCGATAGGGAGGAATGGAGTTGGAGTACCGCAACAAGACGGATAGCCCGACAGTGGACGGGGTCCTATTGATTTCTGTACTGGTTTCCTTTTCCTCTAGTATCTGGTCCAGAAGATCTATAAACCATTGTATCTATGTTATGGTAAGTGGGCCGGGGCCGGGGGCCGTCTCTAATTACAGACTATCATAGATCCGGGATTCCCACCCTAACACAATAACAGTAACTGATAGTATAACAGGTTGAAGGTTTTACCACGATTTTTGCTAAGTGTCTTTTGCATTTTAAACGAACGTTTAACGATTCACTCGGAGCTTATTATTACGATGTTTCTCTACTCTGATGGCATTAATCTTGTGTTTGTATTACATTGTCTGTTTCCGACTCCTGTTAAAACGTTAACTGCTCGGATACAATTTAATTTGGCCTTCGTAGGGGCAGTTTCTTGACTAGGGTATATGTGCGGAATCTTTCGTGTGAAATAGGTTGCATACTGTCCACTAAGGGAATGACTTCGGACTATTTACATGGCCGTGTTTAAAGGAAGCGTGTCAAAAAAATATGTGAAGCAAGTTCTGTGATTATGCCAAAAACAGGGGAAACACCGTGAAGCAAATATTTAATTACTTCAATGTGCCAAATGACTTTAAAACACTGATACGGAGACGGTAGATTCGAGGAGATTTCTGTAATCGTTTGCATCAGCAGTGTGAAGGTGGCGTGTGCTATTTTTTAGAATTCTCATAGTGTATGCGTATACACTATGTTCAACAAGATTTCAAGATGGTCCTGTTAAAGATCAGAGATCCAACATTTCACCACGTTATGTGGATATATATAAAGCAGACGGACACAAGCACACAGACGCCAATCATCCAAACGGCAGGAAATGGAGCCAAGTCAGAAAACGTAAATGATGGCTTTTGTTTTTGGCCTTTCTCATTATGTTAATCGCTGAGGAATTGTTGAGTATAATATAATGAGAGTTATGCCTGCAATTATTGCGCCATTATATCTATTGTCTGTCCATCCGTCTCACTTAAAACATCATTAGTACCACCGATAGTTGTTAGGAGGGAAGGGGGGAGGTATATTTCTCGGCGGCACAAACAGACGAACGGGCGTACCAACAAATGCATCATTATATATTCACCCCGCATTAAACATTATCAACGCGGGGTTGTAATGATAATAGTAATAATTATTGTCGGGTCGAAGCCCGTTTTGTGTGCTAGTGTTTGTTTGTCACGTCCGTGTCGCCGCATTTATTTATCCCCTGGGAAGTGTCGAAAATTTAATGTAAAGACGTGCGGTGTACCCAATTCCGTGTCCACGGGTTCCTCGGGCTAATGGGGGATACGAAACATGCTCGTGTCGAATGTTTGGATAAACGAAAATGGTAATTACTGACAATAATTAACCCCGTCCGGTGCCAAATATTGCTGTGTACCGGGTACTAAGTATTACTTAGTAACCTATTATTAGCCGCAACCTTTAACGTTAATATTGTTATCATCACGATACATTCGTATTGGGTATGAATTCATATTAATATGCATATCTTAAGGTATGCATATCTTAATAACCCGTTATTAATCGGCACTTTTTGTTTAACTAATTATTAGTCATGCAATTTGTTGGCGTATAGTTTGCTGTGAAATGTTGGTATGTATAACGTTGAAGGTCTACATAGTTTCAGCAGGTACTAAAGAAAGGAAACGTATTCCGATCGGATTTACTTTCTAGCTTTTAGGCACCGTTATTTATTATATAGCATATTCTGTAAAATTATCCTAAGATATGTGTTTAGCGAAAGTTTAGAGATTATCACTGTCGCGATTATCTGATTAAATTCATTTTGTATAAGCAGTACTGTGAGAGAATCGTGTCCTGCCGGACACGTAATTAACAGGACGACGTAATCGGAAAGCCATTCCAAACGGAATGCTACTGACGATAGCGAGAAAACATTGACAGATGAAAAAGAAAATTGCACGAGTTATAAAAAGGATGCCTAGGTTCGCGAGGAATCGGTCATTACCGAAATATTCTAGGGAATGCCCGAGGGGGGACTGTGCTGTAACGAGGCCTGTGCCGGCCTCTCGAGGTTAATAAAGTGGGAACGTCGGTTCGTGAAAGGCGAAGAACGGGCCACCGGCTACTTACTATATATATCAGCCGGGATCGGGGCCTCCCTCTCGATCGTCGCATTAACATAGATTATGATCGGAGCCAACAACATATGTAAAATAGGAGAAGCGGCGAGCGGGGAGGCTTCACGGGCCTGCCGGGCGGAGGGTTTTTTCGATTGCCAGAAACGGCAATTTGAATTTCGAGTATTATTATGTGGAAGAGTGGCCGCCGGGACTGGATTTTATACGGGAGAGTAAGAAACGGAGATGGAGCGAGAGCGAGGGGGGAAGGCCAAATTACACTCGTGTGGAGGGATAAAAAAATGGAGGAGAAATAACTGGAGGGTGAGAGGGAGAGAGAGAGCGGGGCCATGGGCGGGGCACAGGTCCGCCGGAAAAAAACGCCGATAATTATTGGATCCGGGTTTTAATAATAATAAGTAAGATAGAATTTTTGTCCGACCGGGAAAAAAATAGCCGCTCTCTAACACCGCCAATTAGATATGTTAAATGGCCCGACGATGACAACCGGCCCTCAGCCAGATCGGCCTAGCCTATTGAGTACCCAAACAAGAATACAGCCACCGTGTAAACGAGGGGACTAACTTAAATATGTTTGCAGAAAAGTATCGCTTATTTCACAGGTTAACCTGAAGAAACTTGTTATATTTAGGAAATCTTGATTTTAAAAAGGAATAGCGAGATATGGTATAATGTACGTTGTTATATTGCCTGTACGACGGTTAGTGGAATTATCTAATATATACAATTTTTTGTAATTCTGATTTTTATGTTTCACTTGAGTCGCTTTTTAACTTTAAAAAAGTTGTTTTGTTTTTTTTTAACTTAAACTGATTAGATTGTTATAACCGTGTTGTTACTTTCACTAGCTTTTTTATTGTGCAGTTGTTTAGTATTTTTTATAGCGTGTTCTTAGCTACTTTTTTAATGGGATATTTTTCTTTGCGCGTTTCATGATTTTTCTAAGCTGTGCGCTACGTCGTTGCCGTTATGCTGCGTTGCTCTTGTTTAGGTTGTATTTTTTGGGTTTGAGATATTCGTTGTGAGTTTTTGAATATTTAATTTTAGTTGTCATATTTATTTTGTTATCCTCGGTTTGGTCCTGGATACCGCGTTTATGAACTCCAAAATTAATATAATTGGTATGGGGTACCATTCATCTATTCATTTCGCCCCATCTCAAGAACGTCGATTACTGAGGGTCACGTCACGCTGCTGTACCGTGTGAAATTCGGTCCGCTCGAGGAAACGAGTTTGACGCTCACACAGTCTGGCGCCGTAAGGTTAAGGTTAAGCGGGTATAATCGGCAATTTCGGATTAATAAATAAAACAAAAAATTAAAGGAAAAAAACAAATACGGATCCATGTTGGCTTTGGGCGGTAGACCTCAATTTAATTTCGGACTCCAATAAATAACGCGATAAGAAACAGACTAGATACTCGTCTGCGAATCCCGGCCGGGCTCTTGTGATTACGTATAATTATGCATGCCTTCTTTTTCGGTTTTTGTTTTTCGGCATTTAGCGCGATTCAGTTCAGAAATGTGAAGACCGAACTTCTTCTCGAACCCGTAGCCAGTACTGGACCTTTTTACACGCTTTTATTTCTGGGCTAGTTCCAGCAAGGATCCGTTTGCAAAATGATGTATTTGAAATGTTTGAAAAAATAACAGTCGGGCACCTAAGATATAAGCCGTTATGTAAACCTTCAATGGAAATCGGAGATTGAGCAAATTAATGAACTCTACATTTTTTAGAATGTTACTAATTAAACGGTAGTCACGTTGTTACTAAATTATTATTTATATGTTTGCATTAACTACCGTAAACAATTAGCCTTGTTTTTGTCACTAATTTAACTGTTACTAAATTAATCGAGATATCATAGTGTACTGTAGATAGACTGTAGTTAGCTTCTCCGTATTGAAAATATTAAATTATTATACGTTGATTAAAATGAGAAGAGTAGTATAAAACCCGTTAGTAGTTGCGATAAAAGCTAAGCTGATCCTACAGAAGTGTGATAATTGAAGTAAAAATATAGTACTTATCACCCGATAAGAAAAGCTAGGTCTATTATATGCTGCCCCTCGTAAAACGGCGCTTATGAATGATTTATACATACTTGCATCAATATAGCGAAATGTGAGGCTGGTTATAGATAGAATATTTCTCGCGTTCTGAAATGCACCCATGCCGTTTGTTGCCTCCAAGTATTTTGTCTTCTCGCATTTGGTTCGGGGCAAAGGAATGACAATTACAGCCCGGTCTGAATCGGACGTTGATTATTGCGAATCCAAGGCTAGTGCGGGGCTTCCACTCACGGGCTGTTTTACATAATTCTTATAAGCGTGTAAAGAATTCTTAAACAATTTTCAACCCGATGATTGGAGGGGACAGCTCAAATGTAAAATAGGGACCTGGCGGGGGTTTTTATTTTCGTTTTCGAGTATCGGCCCGATTTGAATATCGTATTATTATAATGAAGAGCTGTTGAGCCGTCTCGATATTGTATGCTGGGCTGATCAAATTACACATTATGAAAGGACATTAAGACGAATATCTAAATGGCCGTCCCGGCTAATTGATCGCTTCGGACTTGGGCAGTCTGCTCCCGTTCTCTCCCTCTCCCTCTCCCTCCTCCCTCCCTCCCTCGCTCTTTCTCTCTCTCTCTCTCTCTCTCTCTCTCTCTCTCTCTCTCTCTCTCTCTCTCTCTCTCACTCTCTCTCACTTTTCTAACGTCGTCGGTTTAATTTTACGAGCGCTAAAAATCCCCTCCGTACGAATTTCGGCCGGTATATTTCATCCGCCAAACCGTGGTCAGATGAAGATTCGGCGATATCTCGAAATCATTTAAACGACGCTCTTGGGCCGGCAATCCGAGCTCGGCATCAGTTTGTTCAATCTAAACGCTTACGCGGGACTGTTATTAACAACATTTAATACTTATCTATGTTGTCTGTGTTTACTGGCTGAACCATGATTTATGACAATATTTGTAGCAGGAATAACTGTTTGTTGGTCACCGATGGTTTTGAATACCATAATCCTCTCTGCACTGTTTCTCTGAAGTAAAATACTCTATATTTGTAGGGAGATACAACCAAGGTTCTTATGCATGTCGATTTTAGATGAAGTATCGTGTTAACACTATCACTAATTTTCCATACTTTATAAATACGATAATCTGTGGTAATCAAAAGTATTATCAAATAGAATTTAATTTCTTTTGTATAATTACAAATTTTATTATTTACGCGCGCTTTTAACGTTAGGCATGAACTACAGGTTATTAAAATAAAATTGTGGATTTTAAGAAATATATTAATAACTATTAACTAAGGGGATGTTTAGAAATAGTTGTTTAATGTATAGCGTGTTTTATAATTTTTCAATGACTTTAGGGACGTAACGAGCTGTTGCGTGTTAGAAAACTCTCACTGTATAGATTCCACCGATACTTGTGCTACAAAAAATACAATTTAAACTAATTAAAAGTAATATTTAAACAAAAAGTGCGTCATTAAAATCTCATTATTAAATGTATCTACTTCTCGATTACAACGGCCCCTCTCTCGTTTTTTAACAATTAGAATCGATCACGGGAATAATGGCGGAGTGGCTCAGAGATAAGAAAAGAAATATGGATTTAAAAATTATGAAACAGGAAGGAAAAGAGGAAACCGTCGGGGGAGGGGGCTGGAAATTGGTTGGTGTCGGTAGTGAAGGGGGGGATGAGGGTTAGATTGGGTTCCCCTTTAATGTATTTATGTAATAAAACCCAACGATAAAGGAACGACAGGTGATAAACTCTGCCGGAGCACTTCGTAAAATTTAGAAAAAAAAAGAAAGAAAAACGTAAAAATATAACCCCTATCTCTCTCTCTCTCTCTCTCTGTAGCGCTTGTTCTCTCTTTTTGGCCGCAATATTTCAGATGTACGGAAAACAGAGCCCGCCGCTTACGATACATCGCCCGCGACTCAAATCATCACTTCAAGGAAACAGCAATCTTCATAAATAACATACCCGTTTCGATTTTACATTTATACATTTGGCAGTAGTAAAACAACGCGGCGTTGAAAACAAAAATAAATGTATATGCAGCATCATTCGCGCGATTATCTGTTTGTTCACACAGGTTTCGGCTCTTCGCCGTCGTCAGTTCCCTATATCGCCACGAAGTATCTTACTCTGTTACTCTCCTTCGGGAGATACCAGATATACACCGGTGTATCGCATTAAATAGAACCAGAACCTAATATTATATTATCATCTTTTATTTTTTATGACTTATTATTTTACATATCGATTTTATGATCTGTTCAGGATCAAGTGATCCTGTCGAATCTATATAGAACATAATTTAAACTTCGATCGCCTAAATTTGAGGGTTATTTGTCGCTGATTTGAAATAATTTTTTTTTATCGCGTCGGAAGTGTTGAAAAGCCTAATTGGTGGCGTGTAATAGCCCGACCGCGTCTGGGTTTTTAAAATACATCGGGGAAGGCGATGATGCGACTTGTCGGCGGCAAACTGGTTTTCATGGGTTCAGTTTCAGTTCTTGGGAGGTTGTGAAAATGACTCATTAACGGGGGGAGTGGGAGGAGGGTAGGGGCCGCTGCTATTAGCCGGCCTAGGACATTTAAATATGCAAATGGCTCCGGGGGTTTTATGACTTTAAAAGTTGGACGATGTCTAATATTAATAACCCATCTCGTAAACTCTTGTCTTACCGAGACACCGCCCTACAACCATCCATATTGCACGGCGTCATTTTTATTGGCGTCTAATTTTAAAACGCCGAAATACCTTATCTTATCGCAAGAAAATTTGTTTATAAACTGACCTAGAGCATGCCTACTCTCAAATTCGGCATTCCAGCACCCACCGAGTGTTTATCACAGCAGTGGTCTAGAGTATGGCCCAGCCTCGGCATCGTTGTGTACGATCAACCCACCGGTCTAGATAGAAAAAATTCGATACGTTGTTTATTCCCCTCGTGATTCGAAAGTGGACTCTCCGCGGCTCGGACCGTGATCTCCGTCAATTACAGTAATTATGTCAATATTGGAGTTGCCTTCGCCCTTGGAATTAACAACCGGTAGGGGGGGATACCTTCTGAATTAGGGATGGAATTTCATAATTCCGGAGATAACTATTTAGATCTCCGATTCGTCGAAAGCCAAAAAGTGGAGACATCCCGAAAGTTGTATAACTTTTGACACTACTTCCCTACAAAATACAATCAAATAGAACCTACTTCAATTTAGAAAGAAACAAACTACTAATGACTAATCTCAACCCGATTAATTAATGTTCTTAGGATTGACAAAATATAAATAATCTTCGCTCTATTATAATTAAAAACAGGAAACATCCAGAGATATGAGTGGAGCAGTGATTAAATTTCAATCCTCTGTGGACCAAATAACTTAAATTTTTATCTGAAAATTTTTTACCTCTTATTAGTCGAATGCGTTAGAAATGACCTTGTGATCAGGATATCATTCGTTGATATGCGTTCCCTCGATTATTATTTATAGTGCCTATGTTTTTTATCATAACTAAGTTATGATTTTAAAACTTTTTTGTCCACCTTATTATCTATACTGCGGTGTTAATTGAAAATGAAAAATGGCTCAGTCGATGAGTCGTTTGTTTTGATTATTATTAAAAATAGATATTAATTAATGGGGCCGTGCGACCGTCTCTCCACTCCCTGTGATCGTCAATTCAATCATCGCTCTATTATTAGGTTGGCCTAGTTTAGATATTAAAAAGAAACAGTAACACCAGTCTGGTTTGAAAAATATATTTACATCCATTACCGACTCGCTGTAATATTATTCTTCGTTTACACTTATAGAATTTTCACACGATTTATATTTCATTATTCTATTCGGTCAATTCACTACCTCTTTAAATTCATTTTACTGCTCACTCTACAAAAATATCTATTTAACAGATGTCGGTATATGGGTAGGTTACTAGCAAAAGAGTATGTTCTTAAATATTATCTTAAAATATAAAAATATACGCTTTTGTGCCAAATCTGTCCTGAATGAATTAGAATGTGATTAGTTCATTGATTTATCTTCAGAGCACTTGTCTACATGTACCACTCAAAGCGTTAGCCGGAATAGCCACTTTATTATTGGGCTGCCGATAATTGAATGTAGAATGCGTTTAAAATATTGACCAATTTGTTCGACAAATAATCAATTCAAATATTACCGAGCGCTCTCTTTTGTGGCCGGCCGAATTATTCAGCTCGCGTTTCTAATTATTACGTGGGCGTATAATATACGTCAATTATTTACATATTACGAATTTATAGCGGCGGTTTATTTACATTGTGTCACATTACGCCTAGTTTTAAAATTTCCCTTTTTTCCTGTTTGTTCTCATTCGTTTCAATATTATTTTACATCCGGCATAAAGTCCGAGCGAATATTCCGATAAATGAAATAAATTAAGATCGTAAAAATAATATTAAATAGCCCGACGGGCAATGAATGCGTCATAAAAACCGATTTTATATTTCCTCCTTGTTCCTTTATTTTTATTATCGTTTTCTTTTTATTACACAGTACATTTGGTCTGTGAGTCGATTTTACGACTGCGCCTGTAAATCATCTTTAGTTCCATTTAAACCTATTTAAGTAATGTAAATTGGGCAGTTTGAAAGTTTTCCTCGTGAAAGGATATTTTGAGACATAATATAGTCGATAGGGAATTTAATCCCGAATTGAATCTTTTAAGGTTTTTAGGCTTAATTTATGATCATTCTGCATTCTCATTCTTGTTATATACGATGTCAGTCGTTATTATTTTCAGTCAAATTTTGTACTTCAGTAAAACATTGATCATCAATTATATTTTCTTAAAGTAATCATAGTTTTCCCTATATTTTTCCGGTTTTTAAGTCTAAACGAATATATTGCTATTCCTTTTTCATTCTATCGCAATTCTGGAAAAATTAATACACCAAAAACTAGAGCTTCAGTTAGGAATCTTAAAATTCAAATATATCGCTGGTATACTTCATTCGATGTTTTCATCTGTGTAATCTCCTTGCGTATTTTAAATCATAACGAAAAATGTTAACGTTTGACTGTAACGCGTAGTTTTTACAAAATTTAGAATTTCTACACGAATTCTGGATAATTACTTTAATAAATTATTACACTTCAAGAAAAAGGAGGAAAATTTCCATTCCCGGCGATGGACATAGGGACATAGTGAACTGAATGAAGAAAGCCAGAATGAAATGGGCAGGCCGCGATGTACGCTAGTACCTGAATAGGTACCCGAATGATGATTTATGGTCTTTACGGAGTGAGATTTTTTTGTGATTCATTCAATTCAGTTCGGCGCTTCAATTCTGTTCTATGCATCTAAAGCTCCACAGAAGAAAGGATCCCAGTGTGGCTTCTCTATTATTATATTAATCCCTATTTACCAGCGTCTCTAGACCACACATCTAATGATGAAACGCGCTTCAACATTCCATGCTTAGAACTTGCTCCGGGACTTTAACCCCTGAAGTCCTCTCGGACATGGAGTTGGTGTTTGTTGAGAAGACATAGAGTTACAATAATTAGTTAGAGTTTTTTTTGTCTACAAAATTTACTTGGAATTTCAATAATTTTTTGGATCTCCCTAGTCATCTGCCCACGGCTGATCGGTGTATAAAATTAGAACTATAATATGTTAGGTGACACTGTTCGAAAAATGTAGGAACAAAGTGTCAAGTGTCAGTTGGGTTGATTTTATTATAATATTTTTTTGTCAACATTTCCGGGATAATTTGGCTCGCACCCGATTATGTAATTGCTTTCTGTGGCTGTTTATAGCCCCGAACCCTACTGATGAATACTATCACGGTCATATTGGAATTTTTTAAAGCCTACGAACAGAGTTACCCACCCGAACAATACATATTTCAGTTCTAACAGCTCTGCTGTTAATCTGTAAATGTGAAACATAATCTAGCAGAAAACGTTCAATTCCTCACAACTGGGCGTGAGCCATGTTTGTTGTTTGAGCCGGGTTACGAACGAACATTTGCATGGGGTCGTCATTCTAACAAGGTAACCAGACGGGAGCGGCGGCGCACCCCCCCTCCCCCTCACGACCCACCCCGAATTGTTTAAAGTTGTGAAATATTCCGGTGGACTTCCGTCGCGGGGCAGGTTTAATAGGTTGTGCGTTATAAAACGGACTTTAGGCTTGGGGTGGCGGGACGGGGAGGGGGTTTGTGTGTGCTACGTCGGCGTTGTTATGTGTTGGCGATGATTTACGACAGCGGGCTCGGTTTAATGTAATACGGCGGCGGCGGGTGGATGCGTGTGCGCGCCTTCGGCCGTCGGCATGCTCGTTGGCCTACATGTACTAGAAATAAAGCATAAACTAGCTCGGTGCGCGGGGAGGGAACTTTATGAAATATCACGCGGCCCTACCCTCCCCGGCCGCCGTGTTCCAGTTGTACCCGCGTGTAAGCCTGTTAACGGGGCTACGATTGTGCGCGCGGTGGGTTGTCGTGGGGGGGTGGGTCGGGTAGAGGAGGAGGTTTGTCGGGTGTTTTGATGATTTAGCTGCCCCAGTTAATTAGGAGTAAAACTAGACACTTTGGCAAATGTATCTTTAATGTAAATGTAATGTTAGGCCGCCGTCCCCACCCCGTTGCGGCCCCCTCCCGACTAATGTTCGCTATGGGCCGCTTCTTCCTTCTCTCTGTAACATTCCCTATCTCTCGTTTCTCAGTTTCCGATTATACATGTAAATAAGTGTAGTAGAAATAGTTAAATAGTACTTGATAGTGGGTAGTTTCTTCCCTCATCTCGTTACTTGCATAGAAACTAGTAGTAACTGAAAGCATTAAAATCGTAAATAAAAATCCTAAAAATAAATTAATGGTAAACATTGGTGTTGATTATGATGGATGAAATATTAAATAATTTATTTACAATTAAAATACGATGATAATTTGTTTGGCGTAATTATGCTACCGATCTCATATATTGCATTGCGTGGTTGTGGAGCCCTCCAATCACGCTGAAATGCGGAAATTTTTTGCCGATTGAAATCAGAATTTTAAAAATCTAACATTTATGAAGTGCCGTTCTCCGCCTAGAAACGCATGTAAAAGTCATCGCGCGGCGGTCGGTAGAGAAAGCAGATAAAGTCGTTAGAGTGGAGGGGTTGTGCCGGTAACGCGCCGAGAGTGGTTGTAATGGGGCCCCTCCCGCGGGAGATAGCGCTAATAGAGCCGAGGAGCCGGTAGCCACGGCGAAAAGGTTAAAGAGGAAATATTTCGGGGCAAAATGCGGGCACATCTCTCCGCGTAACGTCCAAAATAAACAGGTGTCTATGTTGTCGGTATTTGAAATGTATTATGTGCGGGGAGTGTGGGGGAGGCCGAGTGTGCGGTCTTAATGTTTTTATAATGCGGTGACACATCGAAAACGCATAAAGCCGTGCGCACCCCCCCCCCACAACCCTCTCTACAAGTTAAACCTCAAATGCATATCGGAGTTGGAAGGATTTTTTTTACCCCGTTTATTTTTCCACGCGTCGAACGGCCGGTTTCTATTTTTCGGGAACACCGAAAGTTGATGGTTGCTTAAAATGCAGATTCCGGTAGACAACGCGAAATCCTCCACACTCTGGGACGGGTATAAAGTGCTTTGCTCGAAAACCAGGAAAAATATGACTAACGAATATTTGCTGGGGGGGGGGGCAGGACCAATGGCAGGAACGGATCCCACGATGGATGAATTAGTTGAGACCATAATTTAAAATAAACAGTCACCAGGCAGTATGAGAGCGAAACTTTTACTTACGCGAGACGAGGGAATGAGCTAAAAACAAAAACCTTTCCTAACGAATTACCGTGCCAGTCTATCCACGTGGAGGTATATGCAAATATATATTGTTTGTAGTTCATTAAATATGTACTGTATCGCTTTGATCTCAATTTATTCGGTTGGATGATCGACTAATTACTTTTTCCGTAGTTTGACAATTCTAAGATTTAGAAAGATATTAGAATTTTTATAACCAGTTGTGCTGCAAGTTGTCCGTGTAGATCCGTTTCGGATCCAGAGACTGTAATGGCCTGACTTGCTTCATCCCTATTGACGTGCTCGGGGTATTCAGTTTCTAATGTAGCCCCGCGTAAATGTCGAGCAATCTCGTATTTCTTTTCGAGTTATGAAACGGCATATTTCGCAACGTACGAACTCTTGCCCGGTGCATATGCGATTAGCATGCATCGAATGTAATGAAAGTGTACGCGGTCATTTGAATTGCTTCGATGGGTGATAGTGGGAAAATACAGTCAATGGAATTTTTATTTATTTAATTTATATGCATGCGATCACCTAACCTACCGATTTATACGCGGTTAACAGGTTTATGTATAACTATTTCTGTTGTGGAAAATCCTTTGTTTGTTGTCTGATAATTCCAAATAAGAGTTAGTCCAATATTTAATATTCCAGAAGATATGCCGGGCCATTGTAGGTGGCGTTGTGGTCCTCGGGATTCCTGGAGTTTCGATTAATTACAGTTCGGAAAATTATCGAATTAAGGAATATACAATATCAGGATGTACCCAATCCCGGGGTTACCGCGGACGGCTCATTTGGCAAAAAGCCGTGCCGCGGGCGGGTGTTGGCTGCGGGGGAGGCAGCGAAGGGGTTGGAGAGAGAGTATTATATTTTTTAAGCGCAATAAGCGAGCCCTTAAACAGAAAAACCGGCCAATATGTGAGCCTCTCCCCCGGCCGATATCAAACACTACACTATTCACGAGTGCCCCACTCCAACCGGCTCAGACCAAGTTTTATTAATAACTGGCCCGACCGTCGGTCCGCCCTACTCCGACAATAAAATATAAACCGGTCGCTACAGCCCAGAGTCGCTCACCGTACCGTTCCGATAGATATTGTAAAAAAATATCTAATTTCGTTTTTCCGATTTAAACGAGAATACTCGTCGCGGACTACTAGGAACAAACACGAGGAATCCATTTCTTTGTTTGAGGTTATGATTTTCATCATCGAAGATCGTGTCTTCATATTCCGGTTAAACCGCTTACTGGAAGAAAGAACCCGTGTGGCAGCTGGTGAAGATCCGACAGTTCTTTTTCCATTTTTGGACTTCCAGATACGTCCGTCCCGGCGTAAGCTTGAGTCCTCTTCCCGCCCGAAGCTTTCTTCGGTCCGTTCCCCTGCCAGTCCCAGTTGCGCCATCGGGATCCGACCGAAGGTCAGAAATTCTTCGGTCACTTATTAACCTGAGGAGATAATCCTATTTGATTTATTGTTAGGTTTGTTTTCGTATTAACTTAAGAGAACCCAAACTTCCAACTGGACGGACTGATGTGAAAGTCCAAAAACGGAAGAAAACTCGGAACGACCAGCTTGACCAGCTGCCGCTCGGGTTCTATAGTAGTCGCGGATTAACCGGATAGCAGTTAGCAGCATATCCATTTATGTTCGCGCAAACCTTCACTCCTTTAGAAGATCTTATCTTAGATTGGCTGTTAGAACCAATTAATATTATGGAACAACTGGCATTTACTGCATTTATTTATTAACGCTTTTGGTTCACATTCCAGGTTTCAATAACACGCATTTAAAATACACGAAGCGTGTGATCATTCTATATAGATTTTATTAATGTAATGTTTTCGTTCATCTGAGAATAGGACAAAATAATTGACCATTCTTGAGGTTATTTATTTATAAATAAAACAAAATAGTTCGTTTCGGTAGAACTTATTATTATTTTTATACTGAACATGAACAAGAAATGAATAATATTTTATTTTCATTTTACAATAAATCTGAAATATTGTGTAGTCTACGATCGGGACCACCCCCAGTTATAACAGCTGCCGAGACGGCGTTTGGAAGGCGACATTCGAACAATAGGTCAGTGATTGGAAGGATTCAATTATCGATTGTTCCGTAAATAATAGCGAAATTACGTTTTACAGAATGAAATTAATTGTACTTTATTAATCGGTATTCAATTCTGTAATGTCCCCACCGGACTCCTTAAAACGGTCTGGTAATACCTCTTATTGTCTATCAATCTAAAATTATAATACTGGACTCGTAATAACATTTTAAAGTCGACAGGTTTTAAGACTTTTCGAAAGGCACCGCAAACTGATTGCGTCCAGCGCCGTAATCTGTGGGATGGGAATGAGCTTAAAACGAGATTAAACGGCGAGTGGTTGAAGGACGAACACCTTTTTTCACCGTGTGTGAAATGTGTGTAATTTGCATCGGAGGAATTCGCTCTGTAAAGCACAGTAAATAATGTGTAACAACGTGCGAACAAAAGTCTCACACACGGACACGTACGGGTCGTATTGTCTGTCGGTCGGTTCTCACGTTTACAAACCCTGTTAGAGGCTCGTTGTTGCCCACTGAAATTTACCTCAGACTGTCATCACTATATCCCATTAAGTTTGATATTTTTGTGCAATGACTATTTCTAGGTTAAATTGAAGTTTTTGGTGTATTGCACCAAGTCCTAATAGAATTAGGAACAGAGTGCGGCGAATTTCAAAATTATAAAATTGGAAATGACTGGACGCATACGGAACGTTATTGGGGCGTGGTCCTTGTTTATATTGCACTTTAGAACAAAAGACAGAGAGAAAAAAAGCCAAATCTAAATAACGAACGGAACGATATGACTTAACTACCAAGTTAGTAACCAGTGTATCTGGAACTTTGTGTTTGGCTTTGAGGGGTGGCGTGGTTATGGTGGGTGGGGGGTCTCTAGTAACAGATTGTATTTGAGTCCGCTCCAGAGGGGGGAAGGTTCAACTTTGTTTTAAAACAGCAATATAAAATGTTGGCCTCGCAAAAGTTTTAGTTTGTTGGCCGGCGGTGCTCTCGGGGGCCGGTAGTGGCGGCAACCCCCTCTCCCTCCTTCCTCATCCAGCCCATTGGTTCTCTTTCTCTCTCTCTCTCTCTCACTCGGCATCTATCTCAAGTCTCTCTTTCCATCCCTCTCTCTCTCTCTGTCCATCTCTGGTCTCCGTTCCCTACGCTCGCCCGTCCACATCGCTACTTTTGCGACCCGGACCGATTGAACGGATCCAGTAGTAGTAGCAATAGTAGCAGTAGTAGTAGTACTTAAAGTTTTAGTGTCGTTGGTCCCCGACTGGAGTTATCACGTAGCCGAGACCTGGGCCGCAACATTCCGGATTCAACGAGGAATGTTGACACTCCTTTACAAATTACTTTGTTCCATATCAGTACTACTCCATTTCGGCGATTCATTTACTACAGTCAGTGTTCCAGACACAGAAAACAGACAATATTAATATTTATTCTATAGCTTCCATTAAGGGAATATATTATTCGGAACATCTGTTACATTTTTTGAGGGCAAAGGAAATATACTGTAGTAGTAAAAAACTGAAAAATTGTATTCAACGTAGGTTAAGAGACAAGGTATTGGATATTATGTGATGGCATATCATTTACTTGTAACGAAACTCTGTACAGTATACATTGTGAATAACCGCACAGCATATTTTTGTATAAGGTAATTTAATAACTTATCTCTCAGTTGAAATTTTCCGTCGTGAAAATAATTCTATTCCGTTTGTCTTCCGCTCGTATGTCGTCCATTAAGGGCTGGTTTCATTAGGTTAATAAGTCCGCTAGTATCGTTCGAAGTGTAGGGGAATTTCTACTCGGAATGTCTGTATTATGTATAATAGAGTTTGTTATATAAGTTAGAGTGGGCTTCGGGGGCGGAGGTGGGTTCGTCTACCCGTATGAATATAATCTTAAATTATGTTCAACGGGGAGTTCGCCTTGTGGCCGGCTATTGAGAATAAACCATGGGGGGCCTGACTTATTAGGCAGGAGGAGAACTTTGTTTTCGTTAAGTTCGTATCCTTAATAGTTTATGTTTTGCGGCGTACATTTATGAGAAAGCGAGAAGAGCGGTTTGTTCTCACATTCGCTCCTCCGGCATTCCTCCATAGTTATTTATTTTACTTTCTTTCTAAAGGAAATATGATGTGTCGGTATGCGCTTATATTTATATTTGTTGCAGTGTGAAAATTTCAACTATTTTATATTTACCTCATGTTCCTTCTGGTATCTGCGGTCGAATGAAAATGAATGCGATCCGACGAGTTTATTTGTTTCTAAGAATTGATTTCTGCGGACATTAGGCGCTATCCCGATCCAGATTGTATTCTGAAGGTTGTGGCTACTAGTTGTGGCGTGGCCTGAGAAGTTTTCAACTTTGTTTAAAAACTACAGTATAAAATGGCGGCCCGACTAACGTCGGTGGAAAAGTTTCGGTTCTCATAAGGGAGCAGTGAGAAACCCCAGCCCTTGTAAGTCCGAAGAATAAACTTATAAAATAGTCCCCTTCTCTCTTTCCCTCCCTGTCTTTTGTTTCGTGTAAGTAAAGAATCTGTGCAAAAATCTAAAATACAGAATATTTGTACATCTAATTAATTTGTTTTCGACATTTTCGAGATGCACGTTCGACACAAAGGGTAACTGCAAAGAAATTCCGGAGTAATATGAAGCACCGGAATGAAGAGAATATTTTCCAGAAGTAAGCGCGAATATGAGCCAAATTATTCGACCATAATAAGTTTGCCTTCGGGTTTATAATAGTAGAACTATCACCGTTTAATAGTCTGTTATTTAAATAAAATAATTGCCGAAAAAATAAATTTTTATATAGGGAGTTGTTTCCCCACCGTGAGCAGTGGTTAGTTGATTCAGAAAGATACTGTTTCCCACAGTCAGATGCACCCTTTTATTACCAATATATTTAACTCTAAAGTTTCCATTGCGAATAACAATGGCGAAAGTATTATACTTCAATAGATTTATACTCTATGAAATGAAACGGAAATAACAGAATCGGTGTGTGTATTATTGTCTCTTTGGCTCGATACTGAAGTTGAGGGCCGGCCGACATTTATACGGACCTAAATGAGGAAGAAAGAGATATAATGTTATTTAGGGCTTTATATTGTATATAATTAAATTGGTTGCGGCCGGATGGCAGGGCCGGCCGTGGAGCGAGCGCGGCCCCACAGGGACTTTGTGGGGTACCGGCTTTGTTCTAAGTGCCCGCCGATTCCGATTGTTTAATATGTGACGCCGATAATCACCTGTGATTCGTTTATTATTGTTATAATGCCACTTTGCAAAGCAGCCTCTGTGTGTGTGAGTGTGTGTGTGTGTGAGTATTTTCAGCCGGCTAAACAATTTACAGATGAACTCTGCGCTCCCCTCACAATTAACCTAATAATATTAAAACGTCCCCATTGGTGGGGACCATTTCTGTTATCACTTTCTTACTGGATATCCTCATATCCTTCCAGGCGTTTATTAGCGCGATCGCGATCGATTCATGTAGGACACTTATTTCCGCTTGGTCCCGGGGAATATTTTTAGTTATGTCCCTTGAAAGAAAATTGCGTTTCATGGTGTATATAGAAAGGAAAGCTCGCACATTTTACTTTAACTAGCATGTTGCGTATTTTTGCGCGGTCAGCGATTTCTAATCTTTCCACTCCTTTGTAGTAGAATAAAATGTTGGTCCTTCGTAAGGGTTTGTTTCCAGCAATCCACAATCCTCGGACAAGATAGATAGCTCAATAGACTGTAACTTATCGTGGACCTATTATCAATATATTTAGACATCTTCTATCATTTCTATTAATACTTAGCTGCAATTCGTTCGACAGCTCTTTGGTAATGAATCACCGTACCAGTCTCTGGAGTATGGAATTATCTCCGACCTGCATCGGTGCGGACATTTCGCCACTAATGTAGGTAACGGCAGTATACTAACGCACTTCTGGACTGGATGTTTTACTTGAAAGATTCGAGGTCCTCCCGGAAGATAAAAAACTTCCGTCGGAATCCCGAATCGGCATTATAATCGATGGGGGAGCTGAACGGATCTTTTTCAGTGACTGAGTGTGGCCTCGGGGTGGCAGAGGAGTGACGGGGCGACCGGCCGTTGTGGGCAGGGCGCATCGAGGAATCTGTTTAATCTGCGGAGCGTGAAATTTCTATGTTATCGAGGGGCGGAGGGTGAGGTTAGCGGGCATACTGAAATCGTGTCGGACACGCCGCCCCGTAAATTAGTGAAATCCCGCGTGCACCTCAACCGGGCCCGGATCGATAGGTCGAGAGCCGCGACGGGAGAGGACACCCCCTACCCGACCGAGAGGAGAGATAGATCTGTCAAAGTTTGCAGTCTATATAACGCGGGCAACGGAGGAGCCGGGTTTTGAATAATATAGGAGACCATTAAGTTTAGAAGGGGGAGAGATTGTGCGAGGTATGGGGGCCCCGACTGTCACCGTCGTCCACCCCGCCGCCACCCCACAGCCGACATCCATCATTGATACCCGGGGCCTCTGGCCACCGCTCATACGCCTAATATCGTTGGCCGACGCCGATGAACAATTGACCGCCCCTATTTAGAATTCCCAGTGATCCGCCGATCGAGCCCTACCCTCCGTTAAAAGCCCGACTAAAAGACCCGCCGATAGCCCCCTCTTAGTCCCGATAAATCATAAAAATTGACCGAATCGTTTGATCGTCCGTCTGTGGTACCATCGCTTTTAAATTGGTTGAACAGTTACATTTTTTCCCTTTAAATTAGCGAAATTGATGTTCATTCAATAACCGTTTCTCCGAGATATAATATAAAATAAAACTGTCAAACTGATTTTCTTGTTGAAACACAACAATCCATTGTTCTTAGATTTGAGTCGTCAGTTATTATAGTTGTCTCATAACAGTTGCCCATGTAAGAACTCTTGATAATCATAATAGTTGTTATTGTAGCATGAATAATGATAAATATGAAATGAGTGCTTAATTCAATCGGGTCCAGATATAAAAGTGCCATATATTGCTATACTTCCTCAATTAAACCGTTTGAATGCGTGGTCGGTCGGGGTCTGGTTAAAAAAAGGTCGCGGTATCATAAAACGTGTTTAGGGTTTCATTTTATTCAAAAATTTTATTCCCGCCGCATAAATTTTATTTCCAATAAAAGAATATATTAACTCTAGAAATAATTTATTTCCGCCCTGTGGAAGACATTTAATTTTTACGTCCCGGGACATTTTACGATATTCGCTATAGGGATGATAGGAAAATCGTATAATTCACGTGGGCGCGACAAATTTAATAATAATATCGGCGGCGCATTATTATTGTGAACGAAGGTACCAATAATACTAATAATAATACTGTAGTGAGCTAATAGTATAATAAACAGTAATATTTGCGGCGGTGGTTGGGGGCGGTGGTGGGGGTGAGTTGAGCTCTGGAGGGCCGCGCGTGTATTCCTGCGTTCGGCTCACTAATTCCCTTTAGTAATTAGGATGGCGCTGATTCGATAGCAATTCTATTAACTTTAGCCGGACAGACGGACAGGCATATACGCACACATATTCAAGTATTATATGATAGGATCTGTGGACATAGGTTTGATTATCATGCGCGACCCCTATGTATATATAGAGCTCGGAGGTCGCCCACCGGACCTCATCTAGTGTAATCATCTATTTACCTTGTTGTATGTATACGTACATACGTGTTCCTGCGAAAATATACTGGGCTCGGGTTCAGTGCAATATGAAAGAAGACGAAATGTAAACCGTATCGACTACATTTGCAATGGTCGAAGTGTCCTTATAAAAAAAGGTAGTACTTATTAGTATTCGGATCGTAAAAGGCAAATTAACGTAAAAGAATATTAACAAAGTGAACTTGATTTTTCAGTTATTCTAATTACAATAATTGTATTGCAATGAAAAGCGGACGCATTTTCAGTAATATTCACTCTGTTCATTTCCGAAATAGGCTTTTATACAGACTTTGTATAATTTAAAAGCATGTTAATCAACACCGGAAGCGGAAGTGTGATTTTGTTATGTTTAGGAGACAATAGTAGAATAGTGCTTTTGAAAATTCTGAGACCGTCTTTTTTAGTTTTGTCCATTCCCAACATCTGTAAAATTGTAATAATTCTTTGAGCCCGCCGGTCCGTCGGTTCCTGGGGCCGCATTAACGATGATTAAAATGTCGGCAAATTGTCTTCATAACGGCGATGATGTCACTTAGCCGCTCTTGAAGCCGACGTATAATTCGTGACGACGCGTACACGCGAGGGGAGTTGTGGCGGGGAGAAACAAGGCCAAGTACTGGTGGGCCGGCCCGTACTTGGGCCCAGCTTCGGCCGGCGAAAAAGCCTCCTTTCTGGAAACGGGAACGGAGATAAATCTCTATTTAATTTTATTGGCGTTGTTGGGCCGGGAATTGTGTGTGCGCCCGCTGCCCGTGGACGAGTGGACAATGATTGAAATTGTTTAACAATTTGCAGTAGAACTGAACAATCAATCAATCGCATTTATAAATGTTTACTGATGCCGCAGCGGCGCTTTCGCTCCGCTTCCCTCCCCCTACCGCTCCACCACCCCCCGCACAATTATGGCACTCTTGATGATGATGAAACTAAATTTTATTAATAAACAAGGTTTGTCGCGCCCGCCGCTGCCTCTCTCGTTGCCGCGGAGAGAGAGAGAGAGAGAAAGAGAGTGTGACTGAACGAGAGGGGACTGACGGACTCGGTTCATGAATATTTTCTCTTCGACACCGCTTCTGAAAGCTCGACTACCTCTTATACTCCATCTTGTGGCGCCTCGAAAATCTATTTCAATTTAGAAAATTAACTCACATTCTAGGACTTTAGCTTAATTATAATAAAAATTATGTTGGCATATTTCGAAATTGCGGTTGCTACAGTGTTTGGTTTCAGAGGCCTAGGTTTACGACCGTATATTTAGATTATTGTTCGTGTAAGAAATCCGTACACCGTGTGTTGAAGATATGTTGAAAGATACATTAAATCCGGTTTAGACAGAGCTTAATGCAAATAGTACGCTCGTAAAACCGTAGGAAAAATGTAGTTGAAAGTTACATGACCGCCACCCGGAGTCTAACACTGGTCGGCCTTTCAGAGCGGGACTGCAGTTACCTGAACCGATTACGAGCGATGCTCCACACCCTACAATCCATTTCTCCTTCTCCCTCTCTTTTCCTATTTTCATTATATCTTGGCAAAGCGCAACTTTTCAACTCCAAATTGGGCTCGGAGCCCGTCACGGATCATCACCCAACACATAATTGTGTTATAAGTCCGACAGTCTGAAAAGTTTGATGAAATATAAACGATAAACAATTTGAATCCCCCAGCTTTGAATTTTGCTTTTTTATTAATTTTTGTTTGCCTCACTTTAAGGAGGCACTTGCCCAACCGCGGTGCAGTAATGTTGTACTGACCAAATGATGGCGCGTGTATTTCACTGTGTGTAGTTGGATAATCATAGTAGTTATCGCTGTCGTTGAATCCGAAACCTAAATTCGGGCGTATTGTCATATCGCATGTTGTACGGAGTGACGTAGGAGGCGGGCGGTACTCTCGGGGTCGTGGCTCCAATTTTAAAACGTGTAATAATAGCTCAGAAAAGAATCGGCGAGAAGAGGGAGGAGATAGAGGACGAGATTGAGAGAAAGAGAGAGGGAGAGGGAGAGAGAGAGAGAGAAAGGAGCGTGGGGCAAACCGCGAGAGACAGTGTTTTATTATAATTGTGGAATAAATGGGGCGTAGGTTTAACTTATATATGAGCGTTATTTGCCATTATGTCAAACGGACACATTCCGTCCGTTCTGTCTGCTCGGCTAATTTGGAGATTTGAATTTATTTCTGTCCCCATCTTCAATCCCCTTCATCCGGCCTACTCCTCCCCCGCTTCTCGCTGTTCTTTTTTAAGCGATTATTACATGTTTAAATTGGCCCCCCTTCCCCGTTTCGCTGTAGTCTTGTCCTCTTATCCGTCCTCCTTATTGTGCTGTTCTGCCCAGACATGAACGGTTTGATTGCGAATTAACTCTGAAAATATAGCGCGGGTGAAAAAAAAGCTTTTATGCTACCGCAAGGAATGGGATTGCTAGTAATTGTACCAGACCTGCCAAAAATATACTGTTTACGCCAAAATAAAATAACATGGTCGGCTTTAAATTTATTGTCCACTATTTATCGATAATGTTTCGTCTCCACTCATTTATTTGATCTAGGACGGGGTTTTCTGTCCACAGTATTGTAGTTATAATGCTAACAGGATGCAATTGATGACCTGTAGCGCACCTATGAATTAGCCTACGCTTAACTAAGGAAGCCAGAAACACGACCATTTATTTAAGGAAATTTTTTGGGGCCCGCGAGCCTATAGGACATCGTCTCTTTCCAATATCCGCGTCCACACGCTCTTCGCTATATTTCTTACGGGTCATCAAATTCTTAAACTAAATCGCATCGCGTTTTTCGCCATCGCCATTACCATTGCGTGATAAATAAGACATTTGGTAAAGCAGTCTGTGGACAGTTCAGAGGCCATAAGCGTTAGGAGGGACTTAGCAACACTTGACGAAAGAGCGTGACGGTTCACCGACTTTAATATATGAATTTCGGGGGATCAGTGCCGAATATAGGTTAAGGGGTCGCTGTCGGTAGGTTAATGGACCGCATAGATAAGAGGGCAATGTGACAAAACCCAAGGGGCGAACCAATGTGTTTTGTCAGAGGCTCCCTTCTGAGCCGGGCACGCATTAAAACCTGTCCACGGGCAACCCTCCTCCCCCTTTTCCCGTCTATTCCCCTCACCCTCTCTCGGGCCAAACCCCCCTCCCCTTCGCCCCCTTGTCACTCCCCCCCTCTTTCTATAAACAAGTCAGGAAGTTTGGCAATTTCCGTATTTGTTTGATTAGCTACGTGGAATGAGCGGGCGGGCGGGGGTGTAACTTATTGAAGACATTTGGCTCTAAAGAGGCAAAAAACTTTTTCCTTAAATATGGTTTTTTCCAGTCGGTCCCCCCCCCGGCTAATTCAATAAGCCCGTTCTCGCGCTCTCTCTCCCTTTCCGAGTTTCTCCTGCCCCCTCCGTTTTCCACCCCTTTTTCGACGTTCCCTCGCTCCCTTTCTCTCCTCTGTTTCTCTCATTTGCAGTGTTTCCTGTTTTAATGAAAACAGAGTTAAAGGTAAATGCGTGGAGGGGTGGCGGTTGGTTATGGGATAGGAGGGAGTGGGGTCGATTTTTATCGTGGTCCACCTTTCGCCGATACTTCGAATTCTTCGTTCGAGGAATGTATATTAATTTCCAAATAAATTTGACTCTTCGCCCTTTGGCGTGCCCTATCGATTGCGCCCAATTCCGTCTAATAGCCGTTCGACTTTTAATTATGATATCGGGCTTTTTTTGCTATCTCACAATTGCCGACGTAATACTATTAATATTTGCGACCCAGTTGTGACTGTCTTTGAGTGGAAATCGCAAATATCCCGTTTCTTTCAAGATATTACTCGACGATTTGTGTTTCTAACTTGTAAACTATTTTAGTGTAGATTATTATGAATAATGAAACAAAGGAATTGCAATTTTTCGTCCATCTTGCGCATATTTTGTAAGCGAAATCGTTAATTTTGTTTGTGTAAGGTCATTAATACTTTTATATGTTCGCATTTATTCGTTTAAGGAAAGGTATGAATTGTAGTTTCCACTTACTTAAAGATTTGTAGGTGGGTTAGAATCTAGAATGAGTTCATTTTGAAAGGATTCTGCTGAGTTATTTCAAAAATGAAACGAAGACTTAAAGGACCCTCCCCTCTGGATTCCATAGTGTTTCGAAACAACGGAAACAACAGTTTTTTGCCATTTTTAACTACGCGAATGACAAGATTCCTCCAGTACCACTACTTCTAGTAGTGGTAATAATAGTAGGTACCATAGTATAGTATCACTGCTATAAGATTGCCCCCCTCCAAGTCCTCTCACACTCCTTCCTCTCCCTGTTCATTGTTTATTACCATTGTTCTGTTCCATTGTTGTTTGAACGTTGCCGACTTTCACTTGAGGGCAGACTCACAATGGTAATGTCCGCCGTTGTTATGACCCTCGCTCGGTGAAAGATAAAAAGATTACAATTTATTTCTATTCTTCATCTTTCCGCTTGTGTTCTTCATCTTTATGCAGGCGCGTTGCATAAAAGGGGGGGCCCCCCTTCCCACTCCTACCTGTATCTGCCCGACGCCATTTTGTCACAGGCGTTAATAAACGTTATTGGTTTCTAACGCTTGTCTTAAACTAGACCGGTGTCGGCTTCTTCGCGATGATTCTGTACAATTAGCAATACAGAGTGGCCGAGCGCGTTCTACGGTGTTGGTGCAATTCAAGCTCACGGCAAAGCTACGTAACTCCGCGCATACTATGTTTTATATTGCTTCTGATCATTCTTTAACGTTCAGCACATTATTAATGGATCTTTCCGGTCGAGTATCAACTTAATGCTTACCTCATAGGTTTTTCTTCCACATCCCGTTTAACAGATGAACGTCCTTGTGCTGATACGTAAGCATAACTCCCAGTTCGTTTTCGAATCCCAGGATTTGATCACTACAAATCGCTTCAACCAAATCACATCTGAGGATTACATCACTTGGATAATTTGGAATCTGAACAAAAAAAAATAATTGCGTATAATTTAAATTCAAATACGTTGGAAAACTTTTAACGGTAGAGTAAGCGTACAGGTGTAAATTGAATAGAATAATGAATATATGAATATTGGAATTGTATTGGGTAAAGCAGTTAGCCAGCGGGTCAATCAGTCATGCCGTCAGTCGGTTATTTGTTAAATGAGTCTCTCGCATGTTTTATAAATGTAATAGAACGCGCCTGTGTCCGTGTGTGAGCTAGCGTGTGCTTGTGTGGGTGGGCGTCCTTTTCACTTTACACTTAACAGATCGATCCGCCGCCCAATACAAGGCGCCGACACGAACCGTCGGCCCACCTCTTATAATACGCTCCACTCGGTGTTTAACATTTCGGACAAAAATCGCCCTCTCAAATGTGAGCCCTAATGGTGAAAACAACGTCGTGCCGTTGGAATATTTAATTGAAAATTTTCCTCGTCATTATACCATTTTACTCGAAAATGGCGTAATGAAATTAATCGTATACAATAAGTCTCCTGTGATATTTGCAATATATATTTTTGGCCATCGGTGGATTAACAGTGCTAACGGTATGCCTGATTCACAAGCAGTCGTGACCCGATCTAGTAAAGTCCTCTGATAAAACATACTCTGTTTCGCACTATAAAGTCGCTTCATTTCCAATAAATCCCATAAATGAAAAGAATTTCAATTTTTTTTATTATTCCGGACAAATTGAACTTGTTATTCATTTTCCTTCTTATTAATCTTGAAACAAGATATATTTTATCATAAATTTCGCGATACTGGTAATTTTTTTTCAATAACCCGCTGACATTCTGCAGTTATAAACCAGTGTTTGTAACAAATTGTGGGGAAAGGTTTATATAAATTACACTGTTTTATGTTATATTTTAACGGACACACACCATATGAATATACCACTGGTTAATGATCACGGATGTGTCATGTGTATAGATCGGATGTTATTATCGGAATCTTAAAATCTCAAGAAATTTGTTTAAACTCCGCAAAGGTTCGGGATATGATAATCCAGGCGGTATTCGGTCGAGGACAACACATCAGAGGTATACTGATGTATGGGTCCAACAGCCCCGTATTACCTCCCTCCATTCTAAATACAGACCAATTACACACCAACACTAAATAACCCCACTCACAAGTACCAAGTCATTAATTCTAACGCCCATGAGAAGGATCCTACCCAGAACGTGTCTTCTATAGATGCCTGATCTTGAGAAATCAGGCTTAACGAATGACCCGTAGACGAAAGTCCGGGACATGCCAAACAGAACGGAATGAATACGGGGAAAAAACCCCGCTCGTCTATATGGTCTTAAGCTATACCGGTCTCACCTTATTGCCATTGTCGACAGCATTCCATCGGGAATATAGTGAGGTACTTACTACCCCGGCATCCGATGCCAATCGTGCTTCGCAGTCAACCGACGTGCCTCAGTACATCGTTGTATTACTAACATTGGTGAAAAGCCAAATACGGTATAGATCGAGAAAATGCTAATATCATTCTTAAAAAACAAGGCTTTCATTATTTGTGTAATTGGTGGCAAGGATTTTTCTCTTAATCATGTCGCTTATTCGGTACTACTCTTTCTTATAATCTTGAAATGCGCGTATTTGGTTATTAATATGTACATTATGACTAATATAGTAAAAATCTACATATAGATGGTTAATGGTTGAGTGGGTCGATGAGCGAAAGAGATTAGAGGACGCGTTAGTCGACCGGTAGATGGCGCCGTTGCCCCTTCGGTCGTAGGGCCCGAAGTTAAGTATGGTCAGTTGCAGACCTTGAACCTAGTCCACGGCTTACACGGATCAGTGTCAGTGCTTTGAACAGCCTTAACAGTGCCCCGATATTTCCCTCTAATTGTCCCCTGAGAAGATATTATTTTTAATTCGACTTGGTGGACGACAATTATTATGAAAAAATTATAACTAACGATTAAATAACAGGCACGGTGTTTCTGAATTCAACAGTCGGCAATCAACTTGCCAGAAACGTTTTTAGAGTTTATCTGACCTATAATCCACACTAACATTAATACTTTCTAGTACTGTTAGTACACACTTCTAATCTAAAAGAAATTAGAATATTATAAGTCACAGGTGACTAAGTGAATATTTACTATTCGTTAGGGAAATGTCACACAGTTAGAACTCTTAAAAATTGTCTCCATATATTCATTCATTTATTTGTGGCAGCCTCATATAAGAAAATAATAGTACTCGATTTATAACTGCATACGACAATTCGTCTTCAGGTCTACCGTCTTCTATAGTATCCACGAGTATGGTTGTTGTGTAATGGTCATTTGTAGTCTAAACAGCTGCTTATAAATCCTATTTCGTTTTCGTTGGAAGATTATATGTTATTAATAATTAAAACATCTAACAACTCGCTTTGAATCCTCTCAGGCTTAGTCGGTTAGACAATGAAAGATAAGATGGAAGATGTCGAGTCGGTTAGACAACATTATAACTATATGTAATTCTATTTTAAAAAGTAACAGATGGAAATGATCTGGGCTAAGAAAGAATGCTTTCCTAAAATTACAAAAATTCTTGATTTTAAAGTCTTGCGGATTTAATGTATGCATTTGTTCAATAATTTCAGACTAATCGAGTATAATGATATTCCTCCATGTTGTGCGGATATTTGGAAATTAAAAAATACTTAACGTCCATATATTTAATTTTGTGTTCTCCTGAATTGCTCATAGGTTCGGAATGAGTCGGTTTTAGAAACACCCAACTGAGCGTTGGAAATCGATAGATGCTTCCTGAACGCTGTTATGTACACTGCCGGTCATGTTATTTGCGTTAGTTATTATTAAACGGTATTCGAAATTCGTAAAATCGCGTCTAAACCTATCTGCTATTTTCAATAAACCGCGCTATCGTAACTTTTTGTCCTGTAAATGGGCGAAAGTTTCCGCGACCGAAATTTGAAGTATCCCTAACGTTAGTTAGTCATGTTTTGTCCTAGTTTAGCTCTTCTGTGGTTATCGTTTTGGGGTTATCCGATCAGATTTAAAAAAACTAGTTATTTATTTCTTCTCCTCCGTGAGTAAAAACTCAGACGTCATGTCTAGGAACCGTGAAGAAATTTTCATTAACGGCGTACTGATATAGAACCGAGGAATACCCGTTGTTAGTTCTTTAGCTGGACTCGAGGGCTAATGCCTGTATATATAATTAGTGCTGCAAGAACGTTTGGAAAAGAATCGAGTTTGTGTTAACATTTGTGCGGTGAGAAATAGAACAGCGTACATATGTTATAGTCAGCTAGTTTACATACCCTGTAATTTTTTTTTTAATTCATAGTCAACATTACGTTAGTGTTAACCGAACATTACATTTTTTGTCCGGAAATATGCCGGTTTTGAGCAGTAGCCGTGAGTTACAGTATTTATCTGTTCCGGGTCAGCTTTGGGTCACCGTTAAGCATCGTTTTCCTATTGAACTTCCCATTAAGAACCACCGTTGTGGTGAAATGTGGAAGGGCCTAAAGTATGGCACTCTCTCTTCGGAGGCGATTCATGTTAGCGCTTAATTATGAACAGACGGGCGAGAGAAGACCTCAAATCGCAGAAAAAATTTTCCTTTTCCAACAGAAACTGTTTAGAAGGGCCACGATCCATTTATGTGTGTGTGAGCGAATATGTGCCGGGTCTCCCGAGGTGCTCATGCCGGTATAATTATTGCATCTCATCGGTCCCGGTGATGACTATTGCTCCACCCCCGCACCCTCGCCCCCTACCCCTCACCCCTACCGCGCGGTATGAATAAAATATAAAGCAATTTTTATTATCTGAAAAAAAGAGAGGAGATGAAAAATATGGCGATATGGTAATTATTGTTGCCTCCGCCCCGCGGTTGGGCGCGGAATAAATGTTTACTTATTAGAAACGAGGGCGGCCTCGGGGATAGGATTCGGACGTGGAAACGGAAAAGAAAAAAAGGAAAACAAACATGGAAGCCGTATCGCGATTATGGATTAGCGGCACTGTTCTCAGATAACGTTATGTTGGCCAGTTTATGTGATTTCTCACCCGGTTGGTAACATCCACAGCAGAAGTACGGCCGGGTTCAGTAGGAATAATCGAAGTGGTACAGAACACTCTGGGGCCCTGAAGTAACGGATCTTTCATATGCAATTAAAATTTATAACGAAATATTCGTGATAAACACAACTCTGTTTCGAAAATATTTCGAATAGGCAGAAATAATTGTACAAATTATTTTGTTTAAAACCGCAAGATGATATTACTGTTTATCCTGTCTCTTTGTGGCTTCAGTGAAATATCTGTGAAATATATAGAGGAAATATATTTTCCGATAGCTATATTAATTTACTTCTGGTGTAGAAAACCCTTGGAACATGGAAATAGTCCAGTTGATTTAGAATTTTTTACTGTAATTTACATATCGTAGTTCAATTCACTACTGCTTTAAATATAAGTGAAACAATTGTTCAGTTAAATTTTCTGAAAAGGGACATTCCCTTTATTAGACATATTGTATAAATACAAGTTCCCGGCGAAGAAAATTTATTTGAATAAATTCAAATAAATTGAATAAGTTCAAAAACACTTCAAAATAAGTTAGGAATAAATTCACTCTTCGAATATTAACGTCGATCGCGGTATACGTCTTTAGGATATGCAGTATAAAAAATTTAAAACTTCATCAAAATGAAAACAACGCTCATTTTGGACCTCATGTCAAGCGTCATGTACAAAACAGACAGTTCTAAAAATTCTCTAAGATTTAATCTAGTTTGAACTTTTGAGTAGGTTAAAAGAAATGATTAAAGTAACTAGTAAGTATTAAAGTAGTAGTATATTATATTAGATTTGAAACCTGGACGACCGTGTTGAATTTTTGAAATGGGTCCTTTATCTTTATTATTTTGTTTTAACGAAGACACCGAAACTCCTTCAAGTAGAATCCTTAGTACGAATTGGAAATTAGTCGCAGGAAAAATGTCTTATTGTTTAGAGTTCTGTCATAATTAAATAAATAACCCGGAAAAAGGTTTGGATAGAAACACTGAAACCAGACTATTCGACAAACGTCATATCTCTGTAATCGTTTCTAATTTATTGCGCGTTGCCGGCTATCAGGATACAGTGCCTCATCATAAATACTTATTCGTTGTAAAAAAACTTTTACAATGTATTATATATTGTAAATTTACCTCTATAAGTTAAGAGTTGGTAGAGAGTGCTCTCCTACCTGTCGTAGTCGCGGGCCCCAGCCTACTGCTCTCAGATTCAGTCCCCTACTCTCTCACATTTCCATCAGTTTGCACACGGCATTGTTTCACTCATCAAGTTTGTCATTGTCTTGTCTCATCTTGGAATATTCCAGCGATAATTTCCTTAACCGCGTGTAGCGACATTCCTCCGGACGACTCAAATATTTTACTCGATTCACATCGTATCTGGGTAAAGTTAGTTCCATTGCCCAAGTCGTCTATTTTCATCATTCGAGCGCTTCATTATTCCTATTTCTAAACCGGTATATGAATTGATAACCACTTTTATATTCAAATCGTTGTTCTATTGAGGATGAGATAGATCGTAGAAACCGTTCGGGTATTAATCTTATTCTTCGGAACTATATATCGGTAATACCGCGGGATTAATTTTGTTGTACGGGTTCGTTATTAATGTCCGCCCGTGTCAACTGTAAATAATACGTATACGGAACACAAGATCTAAATACGATATAAGGCGACGGATCGAAATCCGAGCGCTCCGGGCTCTACGGTTAATAGATTCTAATAAATATTAAGTAGTGTCTCATGACTGTTAGAAGTTTAAGGGTTAGCCGAGGGGCACTATCTCTCTCCGTGTCGGTGTGTTTGTTTTAAGCGGGGCATTCCAGACGGCCCCTGCCCCCCTCCGGCACCCCAGCACCGGCACTCGCCCACACCCGGAGGACGTCTTCATCCAGGCTGGCGCCCGCGGTACCTCTTCTCCCGCACCGATCACGTCTCCCCAATCATCTCCTCCCGATAAATAATCCGCGCGCTCCCCTCCCTCCGCCACGATCCCCGCCATGTATTATTTATCGGACTCTATATATAAATCTTAGAAGGGGCCCCGTACCGAGGGGCGAGGGGTTCTCATACATAAGTAACTAGTTAAAACGAAGACGGTCTGAGCGACTACTCCTCATCGATAAATCGATAGGTCGTGGAGCGGCGGGTGGGGGGGGGGCACTCGGGGCGTTCATAATGCAAGGGGCGGGTGGGGAGAGGTGGCCGAGACGGTCTCATTTCACACCCCCGTATTACGCGTACATTTTATATAAATAAATGAGGCGTCGCGGAAGGACGGTAGGCGGGACGGAGGGTGGCGGTGTGCGTGCGGAGAGGGCGGGCTCGGTGGTGGGGACTCCGACGGGGGCGGGGCGGAGGCCTGGTGGGGGCAGCCCGCCCCTCCGCCTCCCCCCCACTATAGGCCGCCTCTCGGCTCTCATAACAGTGTGCCACCGGCAGCTACAGTGAGAGCAGCTCACCAATCGTCCTATCGCACAGCGACCCGCTCCACCGTGCGTCACACCGCAACAACCTCCCGGAGAGGAGATCGCGTCAGTTACCGCGAGTCCACCGGCACCCGACGCTCTTTTTACCCGTCCCTACCCGGTTACGCGAGTATATTCCGCGATCGTGCCAAAACCCCTGCGAAGACTGTCCGTCGCCGGTAGAGTCGCGTCGGCTCCGGTGTCCGTCGCGAAGATTGTGGCGCGCGGACCGTCGCCCTACGCCTTTCGGTAAAGGACTCCGTTCGTGGACTGTAATAGAGTGACCGAACCTCGTCTGACGACAGGAGCATGCAGCATAGCGGAGGAGGAGGAGGAGGAGGTGGAGGAGGAGGCGGTGGAGGAGGCGGTGGAAACGGCGGAGGAGGCGGCGCGGCGCCCCCAGCATCGCCCCAACAGTTCTGTCTCAGGTGGAACAACTACCTCCCCAACTTGACCAACGTTTTCGACCAATTGCTCCAGAGCGAGAGCTTCGTCGACGTGACTCTCGCCTGCGAGGGCCACTCCGTCAAGGCCCACAAGATGGTCCTCTCGGCCTGTAGCCCCTACTTTCAGAGCTTGTTCTTCGACAATCCTTGTCAACATCCGATCGTCATACTGAAAGACATCAAATGGCCGGAACTGAAGGCCGTGGTCGAATTCATGTACAGAGGCGAGATAAACGTCTCCCAAGAGCAGATAGGTCCCCTGTTGAAGGTGGCCGAATCTCTCAAGATAAGGGGATTGGCCGACGTGAACGAAGTGACGGACCTCGGGAAAGAGGACGTCTCTCTGAGCAGACAGAAGAAGAGGAGGAGGACATCGGTGGAAGCGGGGAGCAGCCCCGAGGGCAGCCTGGCCGACTCGCTGGACGGGAGGGCGCCCTTGGAGCTGGTGACCACGTCCCCAGGCAACCATTGTCCTCCGCCGCCGCCCCCGCCGCCCCCGCAACAGCAGCAGCAGCAGCAGCTGCCCCAGCCCCCGCAAGGACCCCCTCAGCAACCGGGAGCCCCAGCCTCCGGACTCATGTCTTTGCCCTTGCCTCCACCGCCCCCGCCACCCCCGCCGGCACCCCAGCAGACCCAACAACTCCAGCCTCCGACACCCGACGACATGGAGATCAAACCGGGCATCGCAGAAATGATCCGCGAGGAGGAACGGGTGAGTCCAGTTTTCGTCTCTCTTCTAGTCCTAAGAACGTAGTCTTCAATGTTACCGTAGATCTTTCAGTCATCGATGCATAGAGTAGTGTGACGCTTATCCCGATACCCCAAGAATGTAGGCATTAATAGAAAACCTACACCGAAGAGCTGACAATTACATGGTCACTTAACGCCGCGGGAACGTGTTTAGCGGTCGAAGAAATTAAAACGCGGTCCGCGTGTGTATTCCGAAAAATGTACTCCTGTTGTGTAGAGACATTTGACATGTAGAGACTAGGGCAGGTCTCAGTTTGTTTAGAACAAAATATTTGTTCTCTGTAATGTTGCTTGTGGCGATATAAAAGTATAAAATTGGATGGGGATAAGTTTGAGTTGTTGGCCGGGTGAGGTGAGAATTGCCGCCAAGCGGGTTGATAGGGCCGCTCGGAGGACGCGCTACGGTAGCTTCTTGTTGTCGTCACGTGTCTAAGTATCTCGACCTTCTCTTCTCCTCTGGCACCCTCCTTCTTTTCTTCTTCTAGCTCGCAGTTTCCCTCTATACCCGGACTCGCTTCTTCTTCGCCCCGTCCCATTTTCTCGGTCCGATAAATAATCCCGCTTTTCAACCTATTTTTCTTTCTTTCCTTTTTAATCCGTCTCTCGTGTTGTCCCCGTCGGTTTTCGATCCGTTTGTTTTCTTAAATCCGTTTTATCTCGTGATTTATAGTTTTGTTACGAATTTATGCACATAAATGTTTTTAACGCGTCGCCCGCTATAAAAATATAAATATTTATAATAGGAGCATAAATAAAACATACTACATATACCGAAGGAGGGAGGGTGTCGTTCCTCTCACTCGCTCGCTATTCAATGCATCACGGAAACTTTAATAAAATTCGTTACATATTCATTGTAGCCGATATCTAAACCTCCTCGGCTATTTACATCTCCATTTCTAATTTTTCTATCGCCCTGAGCCGTTAACGCTTATTCCACCGCAGCTCTCTCTCTCGTTCTTACTCGCACTCGGTTTCTGCCCTTCTGTCCGTTTGCTTCTTCTTTGCTTTATAAATATCCCGTCGGTGTTAAATTATAAAGAGATTCCCGACGTAATGGGAAACTTCCGCGGCCTCTATATATTCTTCGACCGATATTTTATTAACTAAGGTAAGGTAATACATTCATTGTCACAGGAATTGAGCACATTTTTCTAACGAGTAAATCTTCGAATGAAAGAAATGATTTCATAAAGGGATGAGTTGGTACGTCAAGTGACTATGAACAGAGAATTTTGGAATTCGTTAAGAACTCAGGCTCAGAGAGTGCCTGATCAAATATTTTTTCCTATTTAGTTTGCTCAGGATGTAGGAATAATAGCTTCGTCAGTACCGTAGGAATGCGTACAGGATATTTGCACACGTTAATTCGTAATTCGGAATATTTAGTTTTGAATTTACGCGAATTAGGATGTTGGGTATTTCTTTGAAAATGTGAGCAAGTGGCTGAGAGGCCGGTGGATGCCGGGTTGCGCAACACTCATAAAACATCTATCTCCTTCCTCCGACAGCACATTGTTTAATTTGTTATTAGAGAAAAGAGAGTGAGCCTTATCAACGTAAATATTATAAATATTAAATTACTTTGTTCCTTATCAAGCTTTCGGGATCAGCGGCACTAAGAGCCGCTAGGCGCTAGAGCGCAGCTTCTTTCTTCCTCCTTCGGTCTTTAATTTTCTCCTCGTTTTTAGTTCGCGGAGATTATCCACAAATTACGCGTTGATTCTTAGGCCTCGTTTAAAGGCGAGCTCTGATTTAGAAGCAGATTCGGAACAAGAGAAACTTTAAAGCGGTGATCGGGTTTTAATATCTTCCTCTAGGAGCAATATATTTCGGGCCGAAATTTAATAGGCAGTTTAAATTGTCTGCGTTGTTTCGCTGCTTATCAATATTGTAAATATTAAATTACCCGGTCTTATCAGTGTTCTGGACGTCGGAGTGGCGTCGAGACTCCGGCATCTTTCATCAGATTTTATGATCGTCTCGGTTAAATTAGACTTTTGTCTTCAAAAATTCCGTTCGCTTCCCTCTTCCGAGACTATTATTTGTTGGATCCTCCAAATTCTCGGCGGAAATCTTGAATTTTCCTCCACGCTTTACCCCTTTCCCAATCCAATGTGGTACCTTGAAAATGTCGAAAAAATATTAATTCCAATTGCTGCCAGTTCAATCACCAACTTTTGGTTGTACGTCATTATCAACTTTTGGCTGTGTTGAACCACGGATCGGACAGCTGTTTCAATCGGTTCTTGTTCCGACCGATTTTTCGGATTTGATTCAGAAAACGGAACTTCGGATTCCTTCAATCAGTTTTTCGGACTCGTTTGAATACTCGCTCCAGAAACGACATTACAAGTTGAAGCCGGTTGTCGTTTTCAAAACCAGTGTAACATTTGTTGAAGCTAATATTTCGAAATAATATTTAGCCGCTCATAATACCGGAATTTAACTTTAAATTTTTGCATAGTTACCGGTTTAGATGGTGGGAATACTATACTCGTGGAAGTTTAATCTCTGATAAGATTCGTTTTGTTAGTCTTCATTCTTTTACCTTTATATTCTAAAAACTAACACTCTTGTTTTCTCTATAAATTAGAAAATAGCTCGGTAGCCTTTTGATATAATCTGTGGATTATACGCTCTCATATATCAGACTCTACCTCCGATTGAGACCTAGGAAAAATTAGGAAATTAAGATAAAATGAGTTCTGCGCAAAAAAATACGATATTATATCAGACGAACTGTATCTGGAAGGCGAAAATACCGTCCTTTATTATTATGAATTTCGAATATATCTTTCCCGGTTTCTTGTTGGTTAGTATCGATATTATTACTATTTCATGCGGGATCGAACAAGTTGATTTTTAGTTGAAATATTCGTAGACGATGGTATGGAAAAATCTCACTAACTATCGCGAAATGGGCTTGCTATTCGTTGCAGTAATGTTTAGTTTCACTAAAGTAATGTTTTCTGGCCTTTTTTCAGTTTTTCTTAACGCTAATATTAAATAATCGCTGACTCGATTATGTTTAACGTCCCTAACACGTAATATTCGCTAAACTAGGCGTTTTTATGTTTTATCCTCCTTTTAGTTTCTATTTTGCATTTTGCAAGTATACAACACCGAATGAGTTCGACAGAATTTAATATTGTGGATTTATAATAATCGTTAAGTTATTTATATTAATAAAATATATACCTATATAATATTCATTCTGTAGATTAATAGATAATGTGAGTTTCTGTATACATTTAGGCAGACAACGTTCAAAATATCAAGTATTACGTAATTATTGGTTGAAGAACTGGTACGTTATCAACATTTGAATGCATTTTCAGCCTGTGAACTATTCGGTTTAAAGCAAAGTTTATCTGTGGAATTATTAAGCGGGTGCCTTAGAAACGGGTAGACTGATGTGACCGCTCTCATATTCATTCACGACTTAGGATTGGAAACACTGGACCTAAGGTTAATCCAAGTATTAGATTCTTCATAAATCACAGCTACTGATTTACTGAATATCGGTCCATACATAGCCAGTTATTGGAATTCCTTTAATGGTATATACCACCATTATTGTTAATATTGCTGTTTAATTTGCGGTAGGGAATTGGAGCTGTTCTATATATCTGATGTTACTTTAGTATTTTTCGCCTCAATAAAAAGCGACGTTTTACATCAATTTCAACACATTCGGTTCATTTGACCGTAATAAGAACTTAACACATTTGCTATTAATACAAATTCAAAATTTAAGTTCTGTCGGCTAAAGTTATGTAGACTTTAAGCGATGTCCAGCTGTCAAAAACGTCCATTTTACATGTACATGTACGAGACAAATATCTGTTATAGAATTTGAATATCGGTAGCGTCGGTATTGACTAAATATCTACTGAATATATGAATGAACATTTTCCGAAGTAGCCCATGTCTACTCCCCATCTTTAATTCAGAAATAGGGTTTTTAATCTGAAATCGGTGAATGATATATACATAATTTTATGTATTTAAATTGGCTCTATGTAAGTAATACATAAAAAAATTTGGAAACGAAAATCCGTAACTTTCCCGCCAGGGAGTTTTGGCGCCTTACTGCCAGTATCTTGAACCTTAAGGGGGGGGGGAGCTGGTTCTCTGATTTTGCAAAAGTAAATGTTATCTGTAATATAAATTCTTGTATTAATTATTATTAGCTACACAAATTGCCGTTTTTTCGCAAGAAACGATTAGGTTTTGCGGAATACCGAATTTGTATCGTTGGTACATTAATAATGAACGAATTCCCGTATCGGATTTGATTATTTTCTCTTACTACTTATCCCATTTCAAAATTAAAGACACCCCAATAGCCTTCCGGGATGTAACAAATAAGTATTATTCTTTAAGCTTTTTCACATAAGTAATACCCTTAATTAATCAAATAGAACATAATGAATCCAAATTAACAGTCTAATATGTGCATGAACGTTATCCAGGAATATATATTGAGAGGGGGATATTTCAATTTTTGGAATGATCTCAAAGTGTATGGAGTAAATAGGTTATTATATTTTATTATTTAGTGGACACACATTTTTTCTAGATCTGTTTGAATTTTTAATAATATCGATTATGTTTTATGGTAATATCGTATCATATAGCTGAATATCGAATATTGCTATTTTATTTTAAAGAGTTTTGAATGCCTCACTTACCCTTTCATAGGTAATCTGTACGGAATGGATTTCACTCATATCTATTTCAAATTATTGGCTACTAGCGATAAAATTAAAGTTTTCCTCAACTGCTGTGAAAATAAACTTTTGCCGCGTTAAAAATGTACGCTCCGACAGTAGGTCTTGTTTCATAGCTTGGGCGACAGATGTTATGAAAATGCGTCACTAATAATCGTCCCCGTGCTAATTGCGGACGGATTAGAAGTGTTTAATAAATAATAAATGTTGTTTTATTATGTAACGAGGGAGCCGGGCCGGGCCCCGGGTTATTGGAGGTGGCCCGCGTCAATTCCCAACAGTCAACTTTCTCGGTCCCCAACTCTATAGCTACCTAGCAAAAGAATTTGACGTATAGTTCGGTGTTTGTGAAGTTAATTTGATGAGAACTTTTCAAACATTTGCTTTATATGTTTCTGATTCATTTGCATAGTATGCCGTCTGTTTCTATCTATCGCCTTTATACGTTAGGGAACCAGTATTTTGGCGCACATTCGTCCATTTACATGTATTGTGTATCATAAACTTAATTTAATGTAAACCATAATTGCTGCAAACATTAGGTTGACATAAAATATATTAATATTAACGGGTTGATTTCAATAAATTTCAGTCATTTAATTGATTGAACATATGTAATATCGAGTATGCACGTTCATAATATATATAAAATGGATGTCATGTGAAAACCATACGATGAAATAATAAGGTTCATGAAGAACTATTATATTTGCTTCAATTAATCCGGTGAATTTGACTCTCGAGGGGTCTTAAAATAAGTAACTTTTCGATATCAAGTTTTAATAGAGTCCTGGGCGCGAATATATGAGAAATCAGCACTGCTAGATGTTTGGTAGAATTTTATCAATAGGAATTCCAGACTACAATTAATGAAAATCGAAATTAATTAAGAATTTTCTCGCTTCTGAATGTTATCGAGCACTTCAACGTAAGTTCCTTATCTAATGAATGGAATTTTCATGGCCATAGACGCTCCAGTATAGTATGTTATGAGCTTATAAAAGTAGTAATTTTTCTTAAATTAAAAAAATTAAAAAAAAAACTATATTCCTATTACTCCAGCTATTAGTTCGGACTCGGGGAAAAACTTGTCTGCTTAATAGGCTGTCCCTACAATTAAAATAAAAAGGAAAAACCTTGCGTCATTATTGTTTGTAGGATGTTCTAAATTGCACGATGCAAACTTAATGCGTTACACGAACTAAAAATATGTTTGACGAAATATATACTATATAAACTGAACAACGATCGATGACAATTTATTTTTCAATTCCTGTTGTCCGTCTTCTGTCCTGGCCGAGTGATTTGTTTGGATTTGTCCCTATTTTAAACCCCCGGGTAGAAACGGTCGGACATATGCGAAAACGAAATTTCCAGTGTAATCGAAAGACGACTGAAGTTTACTGACCTGAAACAACATTCGAAATAAGTTCTTTTGCATTTCGAAAGTGCACGCTTTGTAGAACTCACAGTTAGCATCCGATAACATCTAGATGCAAGTCCAATTTCATATTCCGGACTTACTGAACTCAGTACTCTCTCTTTCGGTTCTTAAATTATTAAGTAAAAATTGTCACTGTTCCAATTGTATAATATAACTTCAGTTTTATTTCCAGAAACGAAAATATTTTTATATATTTGTTCTAATTTATTCTTGATTATTTATAACTGAAATTAGTATTCTTTCAACGCCTAATGAGTAAACGAGAACAGGCCTTTAACGCTTTACTACAAATTTTTTGTAACAAAATTTATGAGCATTTTTATGACTTATCGTCATGTAATAAGAATTACTATTAATTGTGCTGTCAGTAAAATAAGCTTAATGACTGCATTTAACGGTCAGACGTTCTGCAAGCTCATTTAAAATTATTTCTTCTCAATTTTACTTTATAACAATTGCATTTTTTTCATTAATAAATTAAAAATAGTCACCCATTTTGTCCATAATCCAATTGTAATTGATTTATATTCAGTGGAAAGAATTAAAGTGCTATGGAAACGGGCATTAATAAATTCAATAAATTTATTATGTGTAAAAATTGCATAATTTTAAATTGTTAGGTCCATAATTACTTTGTTATAGATCATATCGTATTTTAAATAAGAAATGTCTAGATTTATCGATTTTCTTGTGTCAGTTTTGTGTACAAATGCACTTTTGATTGGGCCGTTGGCAACTAAACGTTGATATAGATAATTGGAAATATTCGAAATAGTTTTATTCCTTTTTTAAATATTGTGAAATCAATTTTTCCGTCTAGAGTTTGCGCAACGAACGATTCGGTCGAAAAAAGCCTGCAAGGCGAATTGTATCTAAGCGAAGCCTTTCACGGATTAGTGACGATAACAGTCATTATTGAAATAATATATGCTGAAAAGATTAAATCATACATATTATATATATATATATATATATATATATATATACATATATATATTATTTTAAATTCTTTATTCTGAAAATTAAGGAAAGAAAATTAAATGGCTCCTTAGTATAAAACAGGGAACTCATTTAGATTTGTTCTTATCTTCTTTGTGGTTATAATCTCACTCTGGAATTATTTTATATCTTAAATCTAATCTCTTGCTTTTATACGTATTCCATTGTAATTTTTATGTCATATTTGAAGAATATATCCCGCCGTGCGCGTTAATTCATTTAACTTTACTTACCTTGGACCCTCTTTATTGTCAAGAAAAGCAACGAATCAAATGTCGCAGCATCATTATGCGTTAATTTCTATAAGGGATACAAATTCAAATAGTATATTCGTTTATCCTGTACTCAACTCATGGATTTTCCTTTCTTCTCAATGTTCAGCGGCTTAACCGAAAATTTGTTGCCCGCGATTTATTTTCACTTTACATTTTTCTCATTAAGTCGTACTCTTATCTTGTATCGTTACCTAATAAGTGTTATCAACAGCGTACTCCGAAGGCCTCAAATATTGTACGGCCGCAGTAACTAATGTGGCGATATTCATGGAAATAAATATTTCGCGGCTATAATAATATAGCTTAAATGATTATTATTTGGCATCGCGTAAAAATGAAGCATTCGATACGGGCGGGGAGGAGGACGAGTTTCTAGTCAAACATGATCGAACCAATTATAGTTCCGTAGTTAGTCACAAATAATATATGCTCTGATTAGGTTTCTCCTCCAAACGTAGAAATTCAAATAGAATGTCCAACATCTGTGCTCTTTTTTATAGTATCCTTCTGGTTTAACACGTATTAATGTAAAACAGCCTGATGGGTAACACAGTATTTATGATTTTTTGGATTCTCTGAGCAAACGATCATTTAACCGAGACGTCGAAATTTACCTATAAGACCGATGCTTTTGGTAGTTCTCGCTCCTATAATTTTGGGATTGCTCGATTCGAAAATAGTAGCTTCCTTTCAAGAATTTTTCCTCTCAACGCAATTATTGTAGAAGTCTGATTTATTTGTAAAATGCTTTTATGTAATAACAATGAAAATTATGCCCGCAAAAATATAATTCCTAATTGTTGGCAGGCCGGCTCTCTTGACCAAAAGAAAGAAGGACAATCGCCCTGTTTCTTATAATACGTATATTTTAGATGTGAGCAGTAGCCTCGAGTAGAAATTGAATACTTTTCTACAAAGAGATTAAAATCCGATGCAGTTTTTCAATGTGTTAAGATCAGTGATTTACGAACGGCGGCCGTCGTCCAGTGAAAGTCTCGGACTGTGTCCACTTCTTTTGCCATTCATTATACCGACCCTAATGTACGAATAGATCTTTATTTTTAAAAATATTGCAATATATCCTGTCCTTTCATTACGTTACACAACTTTAATGTCCACAAAATCGAATATTGAAAGTTTTATTTTAATTAATTGATTTCCGAATTGTAGGTATTGCTTCCTTTTTACATTTTCCGTTTGTCCATGACCGCCCAAGACCGATCGGATGATCGACGACTATAGTTTTATACTCCATTAGAGTTGTCCATCTACCAACGCAACGCTTGTTAACGTTTACCTAAGCACTTTATTTTACAGCTCCAATCGGTCATATTACTAGATCGTTACAGTTGTTTCTTTACGAGTAAGTTTATCGCGGAATGAGACGATAGATAATGAGTTCCTGAAACCATACAAAACCAATGTCGAAAGGAAATGTATTTCTCAAATAATATTAAGTCTACGATCCCGATTGACTTTGGCTTTTGTCCGTCTTTAAGTAAGTCAAGTTTGAAAGCGTTGAAAATTTTTATTTAGAATAGTAACTTTAATAGCTTAACCCCGAACCTGTCGCCTGCGAACGGGACTGCCGGAATATTCTATTGCAGAGAGAAGGCTAACGATATTCGGTGATATTTGTCAATGACGGTGCTGAAAAATTGTTTGTTGGATATTTGGGATGCTGTGGAGAATAAAAACAAAAAACATTTACGATATTTCCGCAGCTGATTTACACCCGACCGTTATCTGCGGTGTGTACTTTCTTTATCGGATTATAAATACCCTCTTTCTAAGGGATAACCGACTAAACTTGACAGACTTAATAACTATATCGCGTTACGTATCTGCGAAAATGTGTGATTTCTTCGGACGCTGGTCATTCCAAAGGTGCGGTTGTACTAAAAACATATAAATATCTGAGACAAATTTAACCAATAAGAATGAAAAATACAAGCAAGAATGAATTCCAAGAGCATGCATAAGACCGTTGACATGATATTTCCAGTTATTGTACATTTCCAAACATGAAGTTATAGACGTTTCTTCAGGGTTCCGGGAAGGTTTGAAATATCAACAATTTTCATGATTTTTGTTGGTCTTCTGCCAGATTTACTGTTCAGTTAGACCGGTTTCGGCTGTTCGCCATCGTCAGTATCTTGTTCCGTCTTTAGGTTTGTGGGTCAAATTGGAATGTCGGTTGCCAACACTGTCACTGAACCTTTTTTTGTGGTCGACCGCCGAAACCAGTCTAGCGTAGAAGGGAGATCGCAAGAACGGCGGTATTCCCAGCCGATATTACAAATTAATCGACCGTTTTCTTTCGCTTATTTCATTTTCTGCCAGACTGGTTTCGGCGGTAGACCGTGACAAGTCTCGCGACAGGATGCTTCATCGGTAGCCGACACGCGTAAAGTACCCGACTGTACGATGTTGAAAAGCCGAAACCGGTCTAGCATAAATCAAATAATCGGAGGCATCCGTATGAGACCGCTTTTGGCCGAACCGAATCCTCTTTCGTTATTCCAGCGTAAGCGCATAGGAAGAAAAGCACTTGAATAATTTCGTCAATTTGTTTCTGATATATTATACTCATATACAGGGCTGCAGGTCCGTAGTTAGACTTGGTTACCGCAACCAAAATTAATGGGCCCGCCACCGAACCCATTTCGCATAACGGCGCGGAATCGCGCCCATAGACAAAAAGTGCATTTGGCATTGAGTGGGGCTTGTGGGGAATCGAAGCTTTTTTTCAAGTCGGGGTGGAGCGTTGTGGCCAACTGGTTAGCGGGATAATAAAACAGCTGTTGTGCCCCTTCTCTAGTCGTGTCATTCTTTTAGTGCCCGGCCCCGCCTTCAAAGAGTCGCCGCTCCCGAGACACAGTCACCATTTCCCGTTTATTTATCTAATATTCTAATTATTCGTCTAACGTTTAATACTTGAACAATTACTTGAGTACCCACCGGACATCGTCGTGTATGTATCGAGGATGTCCACTACTATTTAGCGAAACATTAATGAAAATATATTTTAAAACAACAAACTCGTTGTTTGATATGTAGGTTATTAGCAATTTTTTGTCATTGATTCTAATATGGAGTGCATGGGGAGTTCATAGCCTCTGTAATGTAGGTCTGAATGGCTTCCAATGACATATTGGAATGGACTAGCCTTTGTATAATGATAACCGTATTGTTTAAGAATGCATTATCATCATTTCATTTTTCTTTTTGTAGGTTATTATTCATAGGTTGTAAATAGGTGTATCATTTCCAGACTGTTTCATTGGCCTAGCCCAGGAGGACATAGTTTCCTACTATTCGTTGCTACTGCAAGGAGTTACAGCTTTTAGAAGTTCTGGCGCTCTTTATATATATATATATATATATATATATATATATATATGTAAATTCATGATTTTATGTATATATTATACTAGTAAAACGTTAAAAAAGTTGACATGTGTTGTATGTAAATGTGCTACCGTTGCTCATTGTATGATAATGTGGAATTGATACCACTGTTAGCAAGTGACAGCGGTGAGAGTTGGTCTGTGTGTGTGTGTGTGTGTTTGTGTTGGTATATGCTTAGAAAAATCACTTCTGTAGCTCTTTCTCCCCCCACCCCCTTACCCATTCTTTTTCTCTTTCTGTCCCTCCTTGTTCAGCATCGACTCTCATTGTCTGTCTCTGTCCGACTGGTTGCGGCGGACGAATTCATCCTGGGTTCCTCCTACGCTCTCCCCTTTGTATGGAGACGGCTAACATTAAAGTGTACATCGGTTTCGATGGAACATGCCCGTACGGCCTTCCACTCTTATTCTCTCTTCATTCTCTCTCTTTCTCTCTCACTCTCGTCCCTCGTATCGTAAACTCCTCCCACTCTACCGATTCGAGCTGGCATAAGTAGTTATACTACCGGTATAATAATAGCCGTAGTTTTGTGGTGCTTCGCCTACCTGAGAGGCGGCTTTCGCTTCAAAAGACAAACCGCGCTGCAGGTAGCCGCAAGATTGTTTTATTTTGTTTGAAAACCTTATAATATCCTTTCGCGTAGCCCCTCGGATGTTTTCAGCGTGTTTTTAATTTCGAGAAGATTCTTTAAATTATAATGTTTCTTGCGAGGTCGTACCATTTCTTCGGGCCGGTAGTTATCCGGAGTCCTACTAATAACAATAACGTCACAGTAGGGGAGGTTTTTGCGGGGAAATCTTCGCATTCCGCACTCTTGTTATTTTTTGGACGATTGATTAGAAATTGTTGGCCTTACTCGATCACAATAAAAAAAAATACCCGTTAAATTTTACGATCATTGGGGGTAATTAGTTATTTTTGCTATTAAACCGGGGTTCGGCAGTGGACCTAAATATTATCCCCGTTCTCATGGAGGAATAACAATAAAAATAAATTAGCGGCGGCGGGGGCGGTACGCGATGATGGAGGGGGGAGGTTCCCAGTATTATTATTAGGTATTCGATAATAATACCTATAATAATATTTAATCGACTCATTTATATACAAAATCGTTTTTCTTTTTTCATCGTTTAATATGTTATCGTAAAATATAACAAACACCATTATATTATATTATGTCGTAACCCCGCGCTCCGCTATTTAAACACGGCCGAGCGTCGTTCATAAATAATTTTCCTGTTGACAAAAATATTTTATAGCGTTTTTTTTCTCTACGCCGGCGTGGAATTTTCCACACTCTTATTTCAAGGGCACCGGCTCCCCGCCCCCGCCTCATTATAATAATAGTAATATATATATATATATAAATAATTAATTATGATTATACAAGGCCTGAGTAAGGAGCGAGTGAGTGGCGACCTCGGCGGCCCGACCTCTGTCTAGCACAGTTCCACATATTATCATATTTCTATAATATCGGTATCTCATAGGTACCGTTAAATACGAAATGTTTGTCTTTGACTTCCGCCTGATTTTACGCAGCCCAATGTCCGTATTTATAATGTAGCACGAATTCCAGGTAAACCAATCCGCTTTAATAGTATAATACCGGTGTGAAATAGAAATATTAGTTGATGGCGAGGTTCGGCGAAACGGGCCGAGAGTGTCGTCGGGGCATTTGATTTTAACGACGTCGGCCGGATAGCGGCGGCATGTTTTTTGTCATTTTGTAGCCCCGCGTATTATGTATTCGTCAGAAATAATAGTTTACGACGCGTCGGCACCGAGCGGTTTATTCTAATAAAGCAATTAAAAAGAGTATTTTTTACGAGGGGGCGGCTCATACGGCGGCCGCTTTTATTGCGGTTTTTATTTGATATAATAGCGCCATCGCCACCGCCGGACCGCCCCCTCCAACCCTCCCCCTTCCGCTTCCCGGCCCAAGATTTTATTGCCGGTGCATCTCCTTGTTTTTATTAAACTACGACGGGAAGTGGAAACTACACAAGGGGGCTTGGCGTGTGCGGGCCCCCTCGCCGAACATCTCCACTTTTTTGATACTCAGCCGCATCCATCCAACAGTAGGGTAGCCGTTAGAATTCGAGTTATTACGCTATAAGGAAACTCTATTGTCAAACAGCATTTAGCACCATAGCAAATAGTCGCTACTTCAAATGCTACCAACAATGGCGAGAATCCAAAACTGCAGATTGAGGAAATACTTAACAACGCTCAAATTTCTTCGTTTCTACTCCTTGCCGGGTTTATTGTGGAAGTTATATTTTCGAGTGTGTCTATTGATGGTAACATTTTGGAACATTATAAACGACTTGACTCGATATCGTGACTTTTTTTTGATACTCTGGATCTTGTCGAAAGGATGGGATAGAAGGGGGAGCGAACTCTGCCCCCTCCCCATCCCCCCGGTCCTGTTTATATTCAATTATAAAAGTCCCACCCCGTCCCGGCCATTCTCTACAAGAGGTTTTTCATATTTTAAAACAATATTAGTTTTGCTCTGTATTATGTATGAATTCAATTAAACCCCTCGGAGGGGTATATAATCCAAACAGCGCCCTCAACCTCCTACCCACCCAATCCACCCATCATATCGACGTCCGTGGAGGGCCGATGTATCACTATTTTGTACACGGCCTCCCGCCTCCCGGTTACAAAATTCTCCCGTATTTGTTCAAGAATTATGTAAAAACCTCGCGAAATTAATATTTCTGGTTCGTTTACAATTTGGCGGAGAGGAGTGACGGAAGGGGATGGGAGGAGGGGGGAGGGCGGAGCAAAGTAAACAACCGCGGAGAGAGGCAATAGTAGCTCGAATGATGAAGGTTTTTGGGGAGGGAGGGTTTCAAAAAACACGGTGTCGGTACCGTGGTCGGGGGGTTACTAAAGCGTTCAACCCCCCCCCCGCCCGCCATCCCAATCCCTACCATACTCGTTGAACAAATAAACTCCGCTTATTAAAATCTGTTCCACTCTTCTCCGAACCGTACGGGACGTCGTAGATGCCCTTTTATTTAGATAAGTTTGGAAAAATTTTTGAAACCTCTTGGCTTTTTTCCCCAACGTGGCCGGGTGTTCCGTACAGGCGGTATATCAAATCTAGGTACCGTGGTTGGGGGGGTGGGGGAGGGTTCCTAAAGCACTTATAATAATAAGAGAACTGTGACGGAAGGCTTATCCGAGTAAGAATGGTATAAGACGTTTGGAGTATCACAGAGTAGTCACAAGAACCTTGGTATAAGGTTTAGGTAATGTAGCAAAGATTATGAAAAAGGTTGTAATAAAGATTAACATAAGGTGGGCGTCAACTAAGGCATTGAATACGATATTTTTTCCCCTACCTCTCTAGCACGGAGAGTGCTGACAGGACGCTACATCGGGCGACTGGCGTAAGTACCTTCTGACGTGTTGCGAATTGTTGCCTGTTCGATGTCGGTAGGCGCCGTGAATTCCACTTAAAACGGGTTTTCAGATTGACCCAAATGTCTGGAGATGCTCACGTGATTTACTGTCTCCCCCCTCCCCATTTTGTGTACTCTTGGTGTGGGTCTGGTTCCGTTTCAGCACATTCTGCCTGCCGACAATGAAGAGTAAGCCGCCAAAAAGTCTAGCGGAAAAGCTTGGCCAGCGATAGTATTATTTTCCGAAGAACAGTAATAGTGGCACGATCGGATCCGACAATACCGGTCTCAGCAACCTTGTCTGAGTCCAATAACCGGGTTATTAGTTAATTGCCGGCTATAAATATTTCATAGGGCAGGCCGGCGGCGGATTGAGCGGCCGTGGCAGATTTTTGACTGGGAGTCCGACTGGGTTAGAAGGGTCGTGGGGATGGGGCCGGTGAAGGGATGGAAGGTCAAGGGCGGGGACGGAGGGCCCCTAATGGGAAACGGGGGAGGAACAGACTTTTCAGGAGCGTGATCGATGACATGGTAGATAGGTCATGGTGCCCATGTCCGATGACGCGCATAAAACTTCATCGTTTAGTATTAACTCTGAGATTTAACATAACCTGTACAGAATTACTATTGGAGTAATTATAACTTTTCTTGTAATTGACAAAACCATGATCTTCGGTACTCTTTGTCATAACATAGTCTGTTAATCATTATGGATTATGGATTATGTATATATTATAGTACTCTAGGGTATTTTGGTGCAGGAGCTATTAGCAAACTCCTACCAGTTGGGTGTTGGACAGAAAAAACAACTACGTTGGGACACATTTTTATGTCTTTGATTCAACAATACATTGTTGCAATATCTGTTTGTTATTTACTGTCTCTGGTTCGTCCTTCTGTAGATCGGTTTCGGCCGCTCGCCGAGTTCAGTACTTTCCGATCGCTAAACCATCCTACTGACGGAAGATACTATTTTTTGGTTTATGTATCTTTCATACAGACTTTTGTGCTTTGTGGATTTCATTTAAGAATATCAATTAGAACACTACCTGTTGCAAGGTCTCCTCTTCGGAGCGCGTTTTATCCATCCTGAAATAATATGGTCAGTATACCTGTTAATTTTTAGAACTGCTGCAAGTGTTTGGCCATTTTTTTAGAAAATAATAGCCGGAATTAACAGGTGTACAGCAAACAACAAACAGGGTGCAGCCGTGTTTTGTATCCGACGATACTTTTTTAATGGTTCTGTACTATGTTATTTAAGTATTGAAAATCCGAGATGAAAATACTCAAAAAATTAAATGCGTGTGTTTGATATTTATTTTTAATTAAATATAAAAATGTTGGGTTCTATGTGAATGACTGGATGAATTTTGGTTTGTTTTTTAAAACGAATTATTAATTTATTAAAACCCTCCTCGGATAAAATGCTCGTAATCAAGTACATTAATACTATTATAATGTGACAGGGGGTCGCGTTTAAATTGCTCCCTTTCCCTATCTCTCTCGTTTATTATTAATATATTTAAAAATAATTGAAACGCTTTCCGTATACTGAACGTACGAAATGCAGGGTGGCGGTGGGGTCGTTGGGTGGTGGTAGTGGTGGGGGGGGGGCAATATCGTCGGGAGTAATTAAATTGTACAATTACCGGAATTATGTTTATTCCGTTAGGAATATAAGGTATTAATATAGGTTGGGTGGTTGGGTGCGGGGGTGCATATCGATCCTCAAAATATTTAATATTAATAAAGCTGGAAATAAATTTTAAAACGCGACTCCCCCCCCTCCCGCCACCAGCTCCCACCCCTTCAGCCCTGGTTTTCATATAATTAAGTAAATTATGAGCGCTAAGCCGTGGACCGCCATTTTTACAATATACGAACGGAGAGTATCATCGCCTCTTTACCAATTATCCCCGCCCCCGACCCGTCTCTCTCTTTTTATCGATCTTAATTTTGTGAATAGTAATATCGGAATTTATTATTTCGAGTTATTACTTTTTTATATTGCTCGGACGTACTAATTTTTTTTTTAAACGTCTAGGTTTTTTATTGCCCCCCACCCCTTATAACGTATATATTATTATTGTTTAAAAGCTCCGTCTATAAAGTGTTTTTTATTATGGGGGCTATCTGTGTTTATATTTTATTGCTCAGTTGCTGCGGGTTCTTTGTTAGTTTTCATGTCCCTCCCTCATTTTTTATTCCGTTAGCCGGGGCTATTAAAAGCGATACTCTAACTCCGACGAATTTTATTTTGTTTAATGTGTTTCGGACGCACTTAGAATAATCGGAATAATAACGTTTCGGTTGTCGCGGAAATCGCATTCGAAAGGTGAATTATGATTAGGACTTTTAACCGCGTTTGAAGTAGTCAGGAGAAGTTTTTAACCAGTCCTTCTAGTGTAACATTTTCGCGGCCGTCATCGTTTATTTATTGTGGCGCATAATATATTAGAGGACTAAAAATACAGAATAATTTCGGCGCATTATCGTCTTTTCTTTAAAGCGCTCACAGAATACGTGCCTAAACGGCGAGAGCCGTTAAAAAATGTTCGAATCTTTCTTTCGATTTTTCGAAAGAGGAGATTGTAGAGAAAATATAAACCGAAAAAAGCCCGAGTTATTTGTCCGCCGACAGAATTATTGTTTACGAGGTGTCAACTAGGACAAGCGGCCCAGCCACCGGCACACCTATAAATTGAGTAGCCCGGTGCCTCCTATATTTTAAAAGTAAACCTATTAAGTATTAAGTGCCGGAGCAAAACCTTTCAGATTGCCGCCAACAATCCGGTTTTTTCCCTACACATATACATAATAGAAACCGTAAATGTTTTGACTTGGGCAAGCGAAGTTTGTTTCTCCTTCTCTTAATGCTAAATAAAAACGGAATTTAACCTTTTTAACGGTGACGTTGCTTCAATTAATTCCTTTTACTCAGTTCCCGCATTGGTCAGCAGAGGGCCGGTAGCCCCAGGACCACGGCTAATATTAACTGCAACATTCAACAGAATGGTATTGTTCTGTAACAATTGCAAGTCGATATGTAATAAGAAACATCCCTGATACATTCCCTTCGGTTGTCTGGTTTTCTGGATGCATAGGTTTAATGGACTGCCATAGGCTAAAGCCAAGATCGTGCCAATCAGAATGTATAAAAATCCGCGTATTCATTATAAATGTATTAGCCGTCGATGCCCCGTTTATCGGGCACGTGTAACTCTTCAGACAATTGCTCCACTATCCCCGGATCTCATTACATTTGCCCTTTATCGGGAAGCAGGTCCGTTCCCGGAAATTTTAATTTATTACAGAAACATAATAGCAGTCAACACACTTCTGTACAATGTTAGGTGCGGTTTCACTTTTAATTAATTTTTCTCCCGAATGTTACCCCCCAAAATATACTTCATTTTTCATATTTCCGCAACAATATTAATTTGCGATAAACTCTCGTATTTTTCTAACGTAGACTGACAAATAATCAAGTACTGTATTGCGATTATAAATAGGGGAAAGGAGGCAACAGTGGATCGTATCACAGAACGATGCAGCAAGAGTTTTTGTACTGTTATACTCAAAACGATGACGAAAAACACATTAAAAAGAACTACTGGAATCTAGAATTAGTCTGGCTCGACAAAAATTATTAAAAAATAATGTACGGATGTCGGTGCATACATCAATTAGATTTTCAATTCCAAAAGATGAAGACAAAGATTAGTTTTCATAGCGTTATTTCAAAAGTACCTTCGTGTGTATCAACTGTGTAGTCTCGAAATTGGTGTTAGCCAACAGACTGTAATTATATTAATTTTATTTTTAACGAGTGTAGTTATAGACAATTAGCCGCCCGTACTAAGAATCAGTCCGTTTAGTACAGTAGCCGTCGTCCGTATTCTTTATTTCCGATCTCCCTCTTGGTGCCCAGTCGTAATTGTCCCGGCTATCCCTTCTGTAAGTCGGTTAGGTTTTATAGTTGTGCGGCAATTAAGCCGAAGCCTACCTATTGTTTTTTGTTTTCTTTCGCTTTATCGTATTTTTATTTTTTCTCGTTGGTATGTCTCTCCCCCCTGTACTTACTGGGGCGTTGTTGCGGTAATGGCCGGTCTCCCCAGGGCTAATTATCGTCCCGAGGATCACCGTTCTCCGTCCGCTCGGTTTGAGCTCTTAATATTTGTCCTTTTGATGACTTCTTCCAACGCGAGATCGCTCGCACAGCTTATTTTCTGCGCTTGTCTCTTGCTGTTTCGAAGGTGAATTTACAGAAACATTAAATATTACGTTTGAAATGTTTGAACAATTTGAAGATTGTTTAAAACCCTAGTGGAGATATCCCCCTACCGGTCTGTAGTACTGACAGAATGCTCCATAGTGACAAAATCCATCTGTACAAACAATTACAAGTCTATAAAATATATGGATAGGTCTCGATCCTTTCTCCTCCTTGCTCTTAATTATCTGTGTTGCACGATTTACAATTTACTAATACTTTTTACTTCTATAAATGCACATAGTTTACCGTTGGAACGAAACAAATGTTGGTCACTACAATCATACCTCGGCCTTTCTAATTTCTATATGCACAGATATTGCGAGTTAATTATACTTGTTCTATATACAATGTCGGTATATTAATCGGGAAGGGTACAACCGTGCTGCACGGCCTCGGCGTGATTCTGCGCCAATTTTAATTCGTCCATTTTGTTTCTGCACATCTTATTGAATGAAAACTGCTCTGGGGGAATTACCGAATTGAAATCTTCATTGAGGATTCTTTCTGTTAGTTCAATTTTAAATTGGCAGACCCTGTAGCAATGGACTTGGAAGCAAATTGTTATGTATTATTTTATTAAAACAATACTATATATGTTTATTCTAATGATAAAAATATTACCTGTCTATAAATTGGGAATTGAATATTAGATATAACCTCTTTAACCCTAACACTCAATGAAGTCATTAGACTCCTTATTGAACTATTGTTTAAATGTAACGCTAGTTGATTTTAATAACATAGAATACGTTGTTGATTTATGTGCATACGGTTTACAATAACAGGAAGGAATGCCGTTTTAGTTTTCTCCTATTACTAATTTTCTTCCTAAAATTAAACAATACTAGTTGTTTATGAAATATTTCAAACGCTTTCAAATGGGAAAAAAGTTGGATGGAAACGGCTCACCTCCTCTTCTCCCGGCGGTTTAGATTCATCGTGTTTTTAGGTAATTGATTATTGTTTATATGGACGGGGCTCGGACTGTATAAAGCCGGCGTGCCTGTTTGTTGTCGCTTATTGAATCTTAAATATTTACGAGAACACTTTCGGATCCTCGATGTTTAAAATAAGTTTCCCTTCTAAATATCCGCCCTGGCGCAGTTGGCCAGACTGAAAAAATTTAGACCTGCCAAGAATTCTTTATTAGGTTATTGAACTTTTATATTATTTCACTTCGATATCCCTCAAAATGTAGATGTATGTTATTTCTTCATCCCTCTCCTAACAAATATTTTTTCTTAAATTCGTTAGGCTTGATTATTTTAAGTACTGTAACAACATTTCTTGCACTTTTGTGCGCGTGAGTTGCATCCTCCGGTATCATAGGAAATGTACCAAAAATAAGGACTGCAGGAACAGATTAGGTATTAAGTATATTATTGGTTATAGGTATAATGTTTGAACCTATGTTAGGTTACCTAAGTGCAGCTGTTTTAATTTTCAAGTTGTTATAAAACGCCGGTAATCTTAGGATGGCTGTGCGTCAATATAGATAATTCTAAAATGCCGGCTCAAATTATTTAAACAAATGCAAAATGGAAGACCTGACCTCGTTGTCGAAAATTAATTATTCAATCTCGGCTGAATGTTAAGCTACTAGTTTTCAATTCAAATTAACGTCGTCGTATGACACAACAACAGATTTGGCGAAGGTTGAATTGTTTATTTTGGGGGAACTAAAAATTTAAATAATAAATTCTCGAATTTAGTTTTCACATATCATTCCCTCCGCGGGTACCATTTTCCTTAACCCGAAGCTAGTTTAAATTTCGATTAGGTTCGTAACCGCCTTTTGACCTTGCATCATCCCCAATATTATATCGGCGGGGGCTTGGGACAAAATAAATCTAGTGTTTAAATAAAATTTTACAATTTGAGGAAGTTAAATAAATTAATTGAATAGTTTAGCTAAGCGTGAACTACGTTATTAATATTAATACCGGCAAATATTTGAACACGCTCCAAAATAAATACAAGGGTTATAATTGTATTGACAGTTATTTTACTCGAATACACTCACTCAAACACTGCGATTGTATATTTATAATAATACTTAATGTTATTACACTGTACAGTGTGTGCTGCTCTCTGCCAATGTTGGTAATAATGAAATATATGTTACAGTATGTAAATAATTGTGCGCAGTCTTGCAGTTTACATTAAACTTGTTTATATATATATATATATATATATATATATATATATATATATATATATATATATAATGTTTTATCTAAATAAGCGTAAATATTTATTATTTTATTTGCCATCCGCGTTATTTACACGTTTACAAAGGTCCGGAAATTGCTCGTCCTTATGTCCATAAATCCGGTTATTTTTGTACTGTCCTCTATTAGTAATGAGACGTCATTTATCGCGGATTTGTACGCTTACTCATATTTCAAGGGTCCTGATTCAGGAGGGGGTCCACAGAATGCAGCCGGCCCCCACTCTACCCCGTTATATATAAAGGGGAGATTAAAATAGACAATTGTTTTCTCTGCATTCAGACCTGGACAGTCCATTTAGATTGTATTTACAGGGTCTTAAACCTTATATTTGAGCACGGCTATTTAGGTGCTTTATTCATTATAGATCGTCTATTAATTGTATTTTTACTGTGTTTTAGTCGGAGATTCTTAAATTTAAAATAAGTTAAAATTGATATTTATATATATTAGTTTTGTATTTTCGCGTCTGGGTGGTACAAATAATTTCTTAATGTCTCGTTCTATTAGTTGGTTACCCACGAATTTTCGTCAGGTATATGTTGAGGCATAGTTGAGGCGTTCCCTACTCACGGTGGGAGTAACTTCACAGAGGAAAAACCCCAGTCCGCTTATCCATAGCGGATAGCCGGGAAAAACACTTCCCGCGAATCGTCCAGGCGTCGCCAAGTGATGCCGCAGGAACCTCGCGGAATATTCAGGACATTCAGGAGGCCGGTCTCAGTTTAGATGTTTTCCACGGGTTCAAATTTGAATCGACAAAGGGGCGATCGCAAATACCCCCGAGAATTATACAATCCACGTAACGAAATTCCTTTTTCAAAGAAAGTCGCAAATATTTTTACCCCCCTTTTCTTTTTGCTCCTTTCGCGAAACATAATCGATTGTGGATGCACCTTCTCGGGGCCGTGTGTCTGTGCGTGTGCATGCCCCGTGTGCCGTGTGTGCTCGCGCTAGTTTTTGTCCGTCCGCGCCATGGAAGCCCCCCTCATTGCCCCTCCGTGGAAGGCCGGGACGGTTCTATCTTATAATTCCGATCTGGTGTGTCTCCGGCTACCGGGCCGGGGATATGGACGGGGAGAGGCTCGCGCGATATCCGTGCACGGGGTCGGGGACTTAAGAAAAAAAGTGGTAAAAGGGGCCCGTACTGAATATTTATGACGCGCTCGGACACAACCGCCCCGAGATAAATGGCCGAGTTAACGACAAGTCCGGCTCCTTGCGAGACTTTTCAATTAATTACTTTTAAAAATCAGCAATCGAATCTCGGTCGGCGGGAAAAAAATGCAGTCCTTAAACGTCCACTCCTAGGTGTGGGGTAAACGATGGTGTGATATTACTGCGGTACATAATACTCCCTGACGCGATTCTGCCGACGATAGCAACTATCTCTTTATGTTTCAACGTTATTTAACTGAAAACCATCCTCTAGTATTTATTATAGAGATCTACACAGCGTACTTATGTGTTCTTTAATTTATTATTGTTATATTCATCCAGTACTGGATGGAATACCCTCAATACTACTGATATTCTATATTTAATATATTTTAGAAAATTGTAATTATAGAATTTAATGATAATTAAGTCCGCCAGCGGAGTCACGTTCAGGTGTTTTACTCAAACCCGTTTTCGGTTCTCAACAAAAACATTTTACATAATTTAAATGGCTAGAGAGTATATATAAACCATATCCCCCATATACCCAGTGGTTATAAATTTTCAATATTTTGATTATTAACACAATTTTGCAATTGCGGTACACTACAGTTTGAGGGAGGCCTCGATTGACGCCCCGAGACCGAAGGATCAACTATCGCACGAATATTCAGGTGATAAAGGGTAAATGTAAGTACAACGAACACTGTTACGCGTTCTAGGCGACTCAAAATAACTGGCTAAAGCGTTGTTCGATTCCCGAATTCCGGAAGAACTCCGGTCCCTTCGGTCTCCGAGCAGTGGTAGCGGGTTCAGTTGGGTACTCTATGGCGCGATATGGCAATTGTTATGGTCGGTGTGTGCGCTGGTTGGTAGGAGAGAGAAGGCACAAGTGCATCGTTAAATCGGGCGTGATTTGCGGGTGCGCCCTTCCACCCCCCCACCCCACAACAACCCCTTCCACCACTTCGGAAGAGCGTATCGCGCATTCCGAACAACGCATCCACCCCCGCCGCCCCTTTCACCATTACTGTAACTATAAACATTTATAGTTTACAGTCCGAATAACAAATTGTTGTGTGTGGGGTGAGTGGGTCGACGGGGGGGGGGGGGGGGGGAATGAAGCTCACGCACCGACCCCGCGGCCCGCCCTTCGGTTGGGCCTATTGTTAGATCTGCCCCCGGCCCCTCCCTCTCATCATCCCCGCTCTTCTACAATAAAAACCGGATTATTGTTTGAACAATGACGTGTCTGCTTCCTCTCCCTCCCCCCTCGGGGGTTACTTTAATGAACGTCCATCTGTCTCTCCTTTTTTACTTGTACACTGCACTATACACCCTTCTTGAAACCCTTCAGTTCCTCATATATATATATATATATATATATATATATATATATATATATATATATATATATATATATAAAATCTTTATGGTAACATACATACGAAATTGTGCCTATAGGTAGTTACAGAAACTACTAATTTTATAATGAATTGTAAACCTTTCGTTATTATAAATATTAACAGATGGATAAATTATGTTAAAGCGCATACAGATGAGTGGCATAAAGTGTAAAAGTGACGCCCATAAATATATTAATAAAATGCGTGTACACGGGCCGATGTGGGTGGATGTATACTGGTTTAATTATGGCAATATAATTAATCCTCCCCCACAAATCACTCGGGGGTTACAAGAATGTTATTAATGCTCAATTAATGAACGGATTCGGACTTGAATTTGGAACCCGGCGGAATCCAAATAACTCCAGTTCGAAAAATATTGGGCCGACAACTATATAGTTGTGGATTTTTCCATTCCGCGCGGTTTATTGGGCTCACCCGTATGTCGAGAATTTTTTGTACCCAAGATGCTTCAAATGGTTTTCATGTAGTGAGCTTCTCTGTTATCTCTCGCGTTGTACTATGGAGATCGGTATCGATCATGCACTTTATTTGGCCATCATCGACCAGAGGGCTCAATAGTGGAATTTTCTATTTTGTATTTTGGGTATATATCGATAATATACCGGGAGTAGTCGCGTCCGAATGAATCTATACCGTGTATTACGGAACCGGCGTGATTCGTTCGTAATTTGTGACCGGCCTAATCGGAATTCGAGATATCCGGGTAATCAATTTGAATGGGGGCAGGGGGGCACACGCTGGCGGCCGGTGGCTCTATCTCCGTTCGGCTCCGACTGTGCGCATTATCTGTCCGCCGTATTTGAGTTTTACGAGAGTGGCCCCAACTTATGACTGGGGAGGTATCAGATATCGGTTGGCGGGGAACGCTCAATTAATCGGTGCGGTCACCGTGTGCGTGTGTGACACGCTTTTGACAAATGGTCGCCGATATCTCTTATTCCTGCAATTTGTCGGGTGGCGGGGGGGGAGGGGCAGCTCCGTCCAAATTAGCCCGCACTTTTCAATTTTTCGCCTAATGGGCTAGGGCTTGGCGTAAACCGGCTATTTCCTCAGTCGGACTGTTTGACTTAAACAATGTCACTTTTGAATACACACTTTGTATCTCGGTAGTGATAAAATCTAACCTTATTCCTGGATACGCTCTACAATTTGTTACAAACAGGACATTTGTTTTTACAATGCATTTTACATGTACTGCACGGATAGAAAAATCTCAAGAGTCTTTATATGTGCTTCGTCTCTCTCTCTCTCTCTCTCTCTCTCTCTCTCTCTCTCTCTCTCTCTCTTTCACAACAGAACGCTTTACATACCATACTCAAAAAGTTCACATGACATTTAAACGAAAAAATTGTGTCCCTTAGCTTTAAATTTACTTGTCCGCAAATAAAGAATGTATATCATTGTTGAGTGCCCGCATTGTTGAGGTATCCCGTAGGTAGGTTTTCTCCCTCATTATAAATTAATGAATATTTGGAGAATATCTGTAGGCGAACCACATCAAAACTTTTATAGGGTATATAGTATATTGGCGCCTGGCGTTGAATATCCGATCGAATATTTTTCAAGTGACTTAAACTCGAGGTCTATTTTTTTCAATTCGTTTCCTTATCGTTAGTTTCAAACTGCAATATGTAATGTATGTATAAGTTAAATTGGTTTTACGACGGTCGGTCGATAATTCGTATTCTCGATTCCCGTTAACGCGATAAGATATTAACTGGACCGTACAATCTCATACGCCGGAGCTAATAACAACAGCCCGGTGTCGTTATCTACCTCTTTATCATGCCTGTTCTCCCGCCTTCTGGTTCTGAGTCATTCAGGTCCCATTCAGACGCCTCTTTCTTCGTAGCTTTCGTTTAAAAAATTATTGTCAGATTTTTTTTGTTTTTGCGAAAAACGAATGACAACGGTTCTGCATGCGTAACTCCTTCTAGGAGTGTGTCTGAATTAAGATGTATTTGTTGACGCCTAACGTACGTTATGGCATAACTAATGTGGAATACCTCTATTGTGATCTGGCATGGTTTGGAACACTATTGTTCTTGTGAACTTCATCCAAAGTGTGCTAGAGTGTACACAGGATGGACAGAAGATCACAAGAACTCTGATTATACAGTACTAGAAATAAAAATGCCTCTTTCTCGAATTCTCTGTTGTTTAGACGGTTAGATATAATAAGAAAACCGATAATGATTGTTGGCGTGACTGGTCGTCCGGCCGGCGCAATATTATACCCGTGTTGTTGTGTTGTTATTATTATTATTACGATTATTCTGTTGTCGGTTTCGCCATTATATGAGGGAATAATGGTCGTCGACACCAATTTGGTAATGCCGGGCCTTTTTGAAGAAATATAATCTATTGTCGAGCCTAATACTTTTCCATATAATAATACCTTTACCGTGCGTCGGTGGGTCGGAATCGATAACTAATCAACGGTATTGTACAATGTTCTTTAATCAACTCGAAAGTATGTTTTTCCCTCTCGGAAAAAATTAAGATTTCATAGACCCTTATGGCCGGTATTACTGCTTATATTCATGAAATATTCATAACAATGTAGGAACCGAATTGAATTTTTTCCTCATATTTTAATATAATGTTCTAATTCCATATAGCTATCATAATATTTCAAATATTTAAAATAAACTTAGTTGCTAAGTTGGAGTTAGTTTCGTGTATTGAATTATTTACTGTCATTTCTATTTTTTTATAATAATCTTTAACTTAGTTACCCCATAGATAAATTCTAATTGAGTACAATGTAATATAAATAATACGACATGATGAACATATCTGTTAGCGAGAGGTCCGATTGGGCGATATACCTAATTAAAATATTGCTTTACTATCACATTGCTCTTAATCATTATTACTTTAGATTACGGCTTTAATGGGAACACTGCTTTTTATCATTGACAATTTGGTCGCTGCTTGATTTAAATCGATTTTAGTTTGGCGACATCAGAGAAATAGTATTATTCGGTCTATAATAAGTAATTTAATAATCGTAAGATGCCCACAGGTTTTTTTCGGGCCTTCCGTCGTATAGTAATTTTAACGATGGACGCGATTACCCAAAATGGTTGTTGACCGCTCGAAACAGGAAGAATGAGTCATTCCGGCCAATAAAACCCGCTTTAATTGCCTGGTCGTAAATTCAAAAGTAATTACACGCTTAGTTTTCAGTCTTATTTTTATTAATTAAGAATAGATAAGAGGCGGGAATCTCTCGAACTTCTATTAGTTTTCTACTCCGTTCATCCACTTTTTTGTAGGTTTAGTAAGCGAATTTCAATGTGAGAAAACTTAATTATGTCACTGTTTCCTATATATTTAACATAACAGCTTAGTTCTTCAATAACGGCGGTACTCATTAAACCTACAGCTGTCTATTTTCCTTCCAGCAAACGCCGCTGTGTACTATCTTGATCGTAAAAGTCGTTTGCGGGCTTCCTCGGGAGCAAAAATTGTTTTAATTTAAACGACTCCCGGTTTTCCAATTAGTCCCGGGGGCTCATCTAATGTAACAACTATTTCGCGAAATTCACCCTCCCGATCCCGTTCTAACAAATTAACGTTTAATATGCAAACGGTGTTGTTGATGCACACTCGAACAATGCACTATTAAATGCAATTAGTTTAGTGCTACGAGTGTTAGAGGCCGGATCTGAACCGAGAACAAAAAAGTGAGTGCTTTAATACTCATATTAACGTACAAAAGCATGTCTGTATGTGAGATGGCCATTCTCGGTCATGGGACTTTCCTATGTTGTCTTATACTTGAACGAATTCTCGTTATACTATAAATTGGTCTAATTTAAACTAAAAAATGACAGTTTAAATTAAGTTTTTGGTATTAATTCAATTTGGTATCAATTCTTCATCGCCGTTATTTGGCATCGCCTGTACACATACATTTACTGTATACATTTATATTCAATTGGGCGGAAGTAAAATGTTAAAATGTGTCAGGAGGAACAATTGCTAAGCATTTGAAGTATTGAGTATCGGGAGTGGGGTAGGGAAACGTGGCCTATCAAGTTGTGAGGGAGGCACTTTTAGTCTGGCGGTGTGACCCGTCCCCCCCCCCATCCCTACTGCCCCCGCCGCCCCCGGGGCCCTCGTTTTTTAAAAACTGCACAAAAGTCAATTGGCTCTCTACCCATCTCTCCCTCTCGGTCTGCCCGCTCGGCGCGGAATTAATAATGCACTCCGCGCGGTGGCGTACAGCCCGGGGGCGGCTACGGGATCAAAAAAAATATATAAAACGGGTGAAGCCTCTCAACCCGGTGGAGCCCCGACCCTTGTAATTGGGTTGGGCACAAGTCTCCTGCGGACCGCTAAATGGAAAACTTCGGGGGAAGGGGGAAGGGGGGGAGGGCCCCCCGCTATAATTGAATTATACCTTCGATTGTTCGATAGGAAATATTGTGCATATTATAATTGAAACTGACGTTAAAAATTGATGCCCCCGGCCGAATGATTGAGCCGCGGGACGGGGGGCCAAGAATTGTTTTTTGCCGAACGGCGTGTGAGCCGCCCTCGTGTCGGGCACCGGCCGACACTTTTAAATGAAAACTTGTAATTGGAAACTGAGCAAAAAATTAGCTCCCCTTTGCACTGGCCAGCGAGTCGAACGGCCGACTCGGCCGCTTCCTCTACAACTGAACAGAATATGTGAACCTCCCCGTGTTCCTGAATATCATCCAAATAATAGTTTCCCAAAATTGTATTATCGAGTTGGGCTATTTTTATCTTCAAATCGGTAGGGATAATTTTATTATTGATCGGAGATTTATCAATTAATATTTTCGGTTTATTTACCAAGCACTAATTCATATTCTATATTCACTGGTTAAAGTGGGGGGTTGCGGTGTAGCTAGAAGTGCAGGTTTCGAACCATTCATACAGCCGGCTGTGCGGGTTTGATTCTTCCTGCGGACAGATATATCGAATAATTGTTTTTAGATAATTCAGTTCTGCCCATCCCAAACGTTTTTGTATATATTCGTCGGTCGCCATTGTATCCTCCGGCGCTCGGATAAAATAATTTAAAATCTTTTCTACTTTTACAAAAGGAATTATTCAAAGGGTGGGTGGCGTGGTTGTTTGGGGGACCGCAAATATTTAGCGTGTTTCGGTATGCGGGGCGACCAACCCTTTAACAACATTTGGATGTTATGAATCGAAAATTGTCCGATTCGTCGTGAATTCTTTATAATCCTTTTGTGTCGCGTAGGTCGGGAGGGGGGTACCGGCCAGCAACGGTCCGGTTTATTTTTTCGGGTTTTTTTTTGGGAAATGGAAAAAATTTCATCGCGGATCCCCACCATATTTTTTTAACGATAACCCCCCGCAACAAACGGAGCCTTCCCTCACCGACTCCCCACGCTTCCCCAGTTAGTAGTAGGGCAAACCGTAATCAGTCTTTACAGCCCGACTCTCTCGAGTTGTGTCCCGTTTTGCTATATACGTCGTCAAGCCTTGTTTATTTAATATTTTGGCCTAATTGGGCGCAGTTGCGCATAAAAAATTGTTCTAAATTTCTTAATTATTTCAAACCAAATTGGGGACAGAAACAATCTTGGCAGGAACGTTAATTTCTCGTCGGAGTAATATGTAGCCTAAACAAAATGTTTAAAAAGTGGGAGAAACACGTTCATTTAGTTATGGTATGTCTTCCTTTTATTTTGTTCGCGTAATTTACAATTACTAAATGTTATTTAAGTGTTTAGGATTAAATGCTAATAAAATTGGCGGGCAGACTGTAGATTGTCCGGTCGGATCTAGCGGCGAAATCGGTTCTCTCCGGGGACGTAACCGAGCCTATAACTCGTGCGTCGAGCGGAGCGGGACCGGAGGGTAATTATAAAAAACGATATGAAATATGGTTTGGAGGCCGGCCGACTCACTTCTGATTCAGGCCTACCTCTATATTAGAACAGTTGGGTCCCTCCCCCCCCCTCCCTCGCCAAGAGACATCGTCTTCCCGAGAACCGGTTTAACGCCCACCGGCCAACAATGTTTTTAATGCTCGGGCCCCGTGTCCCGCCTCTGTTATTTAGGAGAGCGACAGTATAAATCCCCGACCATTAACAGTCCTCCATCATCGAGACCGCCGACTCTTTTGCCCGTATAGCCTCCGTTCCCCCCGACCGGACTATTGTGTGTCCGCTCGGCAGCGACTTCGGTTCAGTTTATTTAACGATTTCTTTGTTAAATTGGCGGCTCAGTCTGATTCCGTTAGTTTTATACACATACTTTTACCTTTTCATAAAACCGAATCTATTCTCTCATTAGGATTGGGCTTCACATCAATCGTCTTCTGATATTATATATTATATTCGGTTCCTCTGGAATGTATGCTGGCGATGAAGCATGCTGTTATCACTGTCCAAAACACCATTAGTAATATTTGAAATTCTTGAGTTTCCTCAAATAAATACCTTAATGGAAGCTATATCGTCGATTGGTCGATAAATTTATTTTACATAATTTCCCTGCATTTAATTAGTATTTAAGTATGCCTATTATTACAATTCCCAGGGAATGGCGAGGACGAGGAATGTTCTTTATAATATCTCTCTGTACAATATGCGATATCGGTTTAAAAAAAAAACCGTGGAGACGACAAAACTGTACTCCCGTCGTTTATCCCGCAGAAAGGAAAAGTGGGTTGTGGACGGTCGCGATTAATCCTAAAGGAAAAAGGAATGGATTCCGGTTATGAAGATAACAAAATTCGAATCGACAAGTTTATTTATGTATATTTGCGCGACCGTCAAGTAAAGATTTGCTTCTTGTGATCAATATTTCTTTTATGGCCGGAGTCGGACAAGATTTTGCAAGAAATGGCGAGATGAGGGGGGGTGGGAGGGGGTTAGTCGCGGCGGTTGTTGTGGCACTAGTACTTGTTACCGATGGCGGTCGGTGATGGTGTTGTTACTATAAACTGTGGCTATAACTTTAAGAATAATGGCCCCGTGATTCGAGATATATTGCTCCTCGCGTCCTGTCCCGAGCGTTCCTCTCCCTATCTCGGTCTCTCCGCTCTCTCTCTCTCTCTCTCTCTCTCTCTCTCTCTCTCTCTCTCTCTCTCTTTCTTTCTGTCCCCGTCTCTTCTTCTCCCGTCTCTTTCTCCGCCCGTGTAAGTAACGCTTCGAGGCCTACTCGGCTCTGAAAACGTTCCCTGTTTGACCCGAGCTATCCGTCACGGGGAGTAGCGACACCCCCTGGCCACTCGCACTTTTCCTCCCGTGTTTTATCGAGTACACCGATTTTGTGCCGCGGGTTTTCGTCCAGCTTTCTATCTTTGTTACGTCCATTATACATGACGTTTAGCCTCGGATAATAGTTTGAATTTTATGTATCTAGTATACTCAAAAATATAATACCAGTGAAGTTTGTGTTTGCATCGAAAATTATCAGACTATGTAATTTATAATAGTTAAAAATTCTTGGCACTTTCAAAGTGAAACTCAAACCGATAACTAACTTTAAGATACTCTGCATACCTTCGTAAAATTTATTAATTAATTTTCATCATCAATCATTTATCTTATAATATTGGTAAACGTAGCTGACTTATAGATGCATAAAAAACAAATTTAACATGAGCGATTCTGTCCATCTATCTTCTGCCTGTTTTGGGTATTAACCCCTCTGACCGTCGTTAGTATTAAACGGCAACTCCTAATACTGTGCATCTCCTATGGTAATAAAGCAGTATAAGAATTGAATGCGAATCACTCTCGTGTAACGTATCCAAAGAAATCTCAAAGTTCTCAACGAAATTTGTGAGAATTTCATTCTCTCTTGAATTTAATTCCGTTCTTAAATAGTCGCATTAGAAACCGATGCTGCAATAAGACACAAATCATACCTTGTGCGGGGGGCGAGGGGGGGAGAGAGTACTTTGCATTTGTGCGGTGACACCTACTCGGTTAAAGGACAATGCGGGGCCGGCTTTGTGCGAATGTGCAAATGACTCTCTTGCGGGTATCCTTGCGGATCTGAAAATTTAAATGTATTGCAACCGCGGTTCACGACTGATTTATTGCCGGCCGTAGAATGTCTTTTTCCGCTGATTTGGTCCCACAGACCGGTTTAGGCATTCCGTCTTTTGCGAGGAATGCGGTCGCGCTGCTCGGACAGTACTTTTACAATTAGATCAAGTAGTAACCCCCCCCCTGTTTAATGCCATTCTCCAATATACTGACCAGCTCTACTGTAAGCTTTTTTTAAATTATTCTCATTGTCACCCGCATTATGTGGGCATAGTTTTAGGAGTCAACAAATTTCGGATATTTGTCATGAGTAGAGCGGCTTCTTGTACCTGGTATTGGCACAAATTTTATTTATACAAAACTTGAGATATTATTGATTTATAATGGATTTTATGTAACTGCAGTAATGACATAGCAATACTAATGGTGCTGTTAACAAAAGTATGACTGTGGAGGAGACTTACTTAGGTGAATCACACACTTTTTTTTAATCCTCTCTTTCCTGTCTCCAATTAACGTCGACTTTGAACAGAAAGGCCCATTGTAGTCGCTCGCTCTCCACTCCAAACGATTGGGTTTCCAACAAATATAATTATGGAAAAGCGGGACACGGACTGTGGTCAGCCGGAATAATGCTAATAACAGGGACGGAGAGGTAGGCAGAGAGAGAGAGAGAGAGAGAGAGAGAGAGGTAAAACAGCGGAAATACATTTGTTGTGGGCTGTACGAAGACAGCGGAAACGGTTTCGAAGGGGGGGAGTCGGCTAAACAAATGGGGAAGGGAGCTGTTACTTTTTATAGCTAGTCCACAATCCACAATCGGCTGTCCACAATTCCACATTCCCGATCACTCCTCGCCCCGGTCATTATATATAGGGCGGGGGTTGATAAATGTATTTCAGGAATGGAGAATATACATAAAGTCATTGCAGGAGAGTCGTCATTGTTTTCTGACGCCGGGGTCCGATTTTAATGGCTTATGCGATATCCAGCCTTCACAAAAAGGGGCCCCCGGGGGGAGAGCGTACGATATAAAGTAAAATTGATCCGGTGAATTCGCTTCGGTTTTTCCCTTTTTTTTGGTACTACCGTTCATTATTTGTGACACCGGTGAATTATCGGTGTGGCGACAGTGACAAAGTGGCCGAAATGTCGTGACGGATACGATAACGGCGGTCTTCCTTTTGAATGGCCCGTGAAAAATTATTTATATTACGATAATATCGATGAATATTTTATTATCGGTACCAGATGACAGTGTTTAGCCAGAACATACCATATAAGTATCTCATATTTTTATTGGCATAGAACGTGCATTTATTAAGTAAAAATAATACGGTCGCGGTTGTCAGATAAATCCGTCTATAATTATGGAGTGTCTCTTATTTGGGCTGAGTGCACTAGTTTGTCTTTTTCTTAACTCTGTTTCTGACTAAGATTAATTTCAAGAATTAGAGATGAGTTGTGGCCGGTGATTCACCTACTGAATTTATCTCATCGCTTATAATTCGTTAGTTATACTGTTGCCGGGGAATTGAAGGTAACTTTATTGACTCACGTTTTCAATTTTCTTTCGACTATCAATTATCGTGACAAAGAAAATCATATATTTTATGATTCGAATAGTAAGCAAATTAAGTGGGAAGAAACGACGTGTCGGTTCAAATCCGGGTTTTTATTCGTGTGTCATGTGCCTTTTACTACCTTTAAGATACTAGCTTCTACGTGGCAATTCAACATACAGAAAACTATGACCTATATCGCTATTTAATATAAATAAGTTAGTTCGTTGCTAAAGACTTACCTTCCGGGAAAGTTGCAATATTGGCAAATTTAATGGAAATATCGCGCAGTGTCGGCCTAACAAGAGCTGCAAGATAACGACCCGGCTCGATTCCAGATCATAAACACATTTTATTTGATTAACTCCAGAATACTCCGTAAAAGTAGCCCAAAACCACCAGTTCCCACCTCCTCCTTATTTTCGTGTAAGAAATAATGCCGCGCTCTAGAAAATTATAAGCGTTATAAAATAGCCGCTTTGGGGGGTTTATTAGTGAAAATAGTCCAGAGCGAAGCCGTGCAATATCGCGGGACAGAAAAGGGCGTCGGGACGAGGAAGGTGAAGCGAGGATGGTGACGAGGGGGAAGGGGGGCGCTTGTAAAACGTTTTTAGTTTAATTGAAATCTTACGAAATGTCGTGCCGGTTGTGGGCGGTGAAGGAGGGAGGCGAGCGAGAGAGAGAGAGAGAGAGAGAGGGGGGGGGGCGAGCCAGAGGTGGAGAGAACGAGACGATAGAGAGAAAGAGAGAGTGAAGAAGAGAGCTATATATAAATGTGGATGGGAGGGATGGTAGGGGAATTGGTGCGGAGGGGGGGGGGCAAAGAAGGAGGGAGAGAAAGAGAGAGAATGAGGGGAGCAGGCCCCCCCGCACAAGAAAATGATGGAAGTGAAGTTAATCCAGTTATTTTCTTGTCACTTCTTGTAAGCTTCTCAATTTGATCGTATTTACTTTAAAAATTGCTGCCCGCCCCTCCGCCCCCTTACCCATCATCTATCTCCAGATAAAAATGTAATACTCTTCTGGGCCCCGGGTCCCTTCAAACCGTGAGCTACATTTCCCCGGGAACAGCTTTATATAGAAGTGGCCCTCCTCCCCCCCCCCACCATTTCCCTTTTTCGCCGTGTCTGTTTTGACGAAATTCAGTTGACCCCTTTCCTCGACCCTGGCGGTGCTCGCGCTCCGACTCGATTGAAATATATTTTATTTCGACGATTGGGGGGATATTGATAGGTAAATAGCTGATTGACTGGAGAGAGTGAAAGAGAGCGGGAGGTACAAATTGAGAAGAAAATAAACTTCTTTTTTTCAGACTATAAACCATATAATTTGTATACAGAAACGCTCTGTGCTTCGGATGCGTAAGTTTTTTTTTTTTACCCAAGCCAATAAACGACCAGGTCGTCGTCCCAGTTGGTAAAAATAGATCTGTAAATCATTCCATATTTTTGGGGATGAGGAGGACCATAACTTGTGCTATTTTCTCTCTTCTTTCGTTTATTCTGTCTTCAGTTAGATCGGGAAGTAGGAAATTGTTGTTACCTGCACGAATGCTTTACGCAATACTAAAGGTAGAAGACTGAGCACGGCGGAAAACCAAAACCGTTCTAGCTAAATTCGATATTGGCCACTAGGGAAGGATAATCCCATGAATGCTGATCTTAAGTTTTTGTTGTTAAAACTTTGAGTTCCGTCGCTTTGTAATTTCATAAGTTAATACTTTAAAGGTGAATTGATGTTTGTTGACAAATCTCGTGACCTTTGCTGGGGAATTATAAAACCTCGGTGATTTTTCGTGATCTCTTAACAAGTAGGCGGTTAAATGATTCCTAGAGTTTGATTAAAGACATTACATCAAATTGTGACCTTCGACGTCTATAATATGCTTCTCTCGTTATGCGGTTTTCCCTGTCATTTATTTTTAGTTAATATTTATCGTTTTTGTTTCTAATGACTCGGCAATATTTTCCTGCAGACACGAGGGAGAGGAGAGTAGGCCGACGCCACGTGTAGCTATACAGTTTTATTTATTAAACTACTCTTCCATTTATTTAATCAGTTTCCTAGTCTTTTCTTTTGACAGAAGAAAAAACATTTGTGTAAATTGTTATTTACTAATTTCCATATATAATTAGCCGGCGGTTGACGTGAATACTGGGTGACGTACGACAAATAGCGGGGGGCTCTCCCTCTCGGCTAGTTTTATTGTCTATCGTGTGCGCGCGACACACACCAAGTTTATTAAACCTCTAAAACGGTTTGTCGGAAAATTATGGTAATACGGACGGGTCCGGGGGCGGGGGGGGAGGCATAATTACGAAGGCATTGTTGCATTAATTACGCTTCGGACCCACCAGTCCCTAATAGTACCTTTGTACCTTCGTGTACACTCCGAATTATATTTATGGCAAATAATTTGCTACGTGCCCACCGCCACTATTTTGTAAATCAACGCGCAGTCTGGAGGGTGGGTTTTCGACCCGGGAATGTCCGAATTCACAATTTAACAATTTCGTGGCCGTTCGCTTTGTCCTAATATTCCGAAATAATTACATCGGTGAAAATTTGTTGCTGTCTATTATCTTAACGCCAAACCTTCAGATTGTTTCCGATATTTTAGAAAATCGTGTTTTTATCATTCATCAGAAATATCGCTGAAGGAAATTGACAGGTAGTCCGAGAAAAATAATTGCTTGACCCGTTCTCTGTAAGGAATGATGGCGCATTCTTGAATTTGAAGATCGTATTTCGTTAGTTATCAGAATCGACAACATGACGAATGTTTGTATATATTGTTTTCGACCTAACGGCAAACATTTATTATCGTTATTTATAATCAATCAATTTCACGTTAACGATCGCTGCGGTAAATTTCAATTAATTCTATACAGGTAAACCACCCCCGCCGCGTATAGTAAATATCTCTGCAACGCATTATGCGAACAAGTCAAATTGTATTTTTGTCGTGTCGTAAAACAATGGGTGGAAGTAATCTCCGGGCTGTTTGAGCGATGATGGCACCAATATGCTGTAATTAATACAAAATAGACGTCAGTCAATCCATCTGACTTGTCATATTCAACCGGCATATGTAAATTAGTGACCTCGTTAGAGCTCCGGCGGACGATTATATTTAACTATATGTTGAACACGTTTTATTTTTTTTCTCGGCAAATAATCATGTTGTCATCATTGTTGTAATGAAAGATAGTACGGAGTTTCTCGACCTCGGTACTTGTAACATAGATTTTTACGATTTGCCCTCCGTATATATGACGGTGGCGGAGGCGAGGTAAACTGGTGGCATGAAATCTTCCTCTGTTTCGAAGAGGTTATTTCGATATTGAATCGCTCCTAACAGGAAGAAGTAAAAACGCGCTTTGCTATTCCCGCCGGCTGTACTTAAACAGGCCGGCTTCCTTTCAGCACCTTAATTCGGTCAAACCTCAACGTTTTTATTTCCTCGTGTCTGTTTCCTGACTGACTATAACGTTATTATTGCTGAAAAAATATAACAAAAACCGGCCGGAGGTATTTGTTTTATTGCATGACTCAATATCTCCTAAGAAATTTCAGCGTTTTAAACGCTTTTTCCAGGAGTTGAAATGTATCTCGGGTGAATAAAACTAGTCCCCTCAATCTTCTTCATTTTCTCCCTACTTATGAACACTTCTTCAGGAACAAGACCATTATTCTACCTTCTGTTCTGTCTTCTTTGTACTTTCCCCTTATTTTTTTGTTTGCAGTATCTCCGTCTTCTCTAAAACAATCCCACTTGGCCACTCGGGGCTTCCAACTATTCATCGACTCGGTAAAACAATCCTTCGGTAGGGTTACTGGCTGACAACAAAGTGTGACCGAAAATTGTCTTAGTTTAATTTCAGTAATGTGTACAACGAGAGGCGGAAAAGTGCACCTTCTCCAGGGATGGAGGGGGGCAGATAAACTGGGCAAATGTTAATGCTTTGGTGTTTTGTGCGGCGGCAAAAGTGCGGCATTATCCCGACATTACGCCCCGGATTTTGGGTTATTTATACGCGGCAACCGCCCCCCGGACCCCCCCCCCGTCCCCCACCCACTGTGCCCATCCCCGGCTCAACACTCGCGTTAATTACTTCTATTTAACACTCGAGCTTTTGCACTTCAATTTATATATATCAAACACCGACCCCCACCATCCTCCCTTGCCCTTCCCCGCCCGACCGGGCCGCCTCTCGTTTATTAAATCCTACGGCTCATTTGGCCCCTCTATTGTCTGATAATAAAATTAATGCCGTTTCGTCATCTTCAGTTGGCAATCTTACGGACGGATTTATCCGTTTCCTCTCCCTTTCTCTTCTGAACTCTCCTCCCCCCCTTCAGTTTAATCTCAAGAACCGAAACTTTACTTTGTTTGTTTAGTCGATTCTCAGTTATACAGTGGGCCCTTGCGATGGCCCATCGAAAATCATCACCCGCGGTGATCTCCTCACACTGGTTTCATCAGCGACGGTCAGAAATAAAGTGTCTTGGGAATTCCGTACGGTGGTCCTGTGTTATTCGAGCTCCGGCATCAATTAGAATTTTCGATCGAACGAAAAATTGGCCCCCCGCCCGTGGTTCGAATATGTTCGCTCTTCAGTCAGTCGAACTTTTATCTCTATTTTCTGTACAGAATGTTAAATAATTTTCAAAAATTTTGAAGAAAAAAATCTTATTTTCGGCATATACTCTGGTAATAATACTACTGAAGATTGCAGAACATAAAACCAGACTAACCCAGGAAGTGAACATATTTCGGTATATTGGACCCACTGTAAACATTAAATACCTACGTAACTAATATGTATTGTTTGAGAAAAATGTGTAAATGATTATGTCTCCGAAGCATTTATGAAACATTTATAATGATTGTAACACTTCGATTAATCAATGTCTTCATGGCGGATGCCAAAGGCCTTGGTAAATTACCGAGCTTACGCTGTGTAAGTTGGTTTTTATCTCTAATTCTTTATAAATAACTAATCGTTGATAAATAACGTCGGTTGAAAATCGTCATTCGGCGGTGTGTTGTGGTAGCAATTGCGTCAATCCAAAATCGCTTTCGGAGCAACAAAAAAAGAACGCCTGTCGAGTTAAAAAAAGGTCGGGAAAAAGTTTGCAGAGTGCTCGATTGTGTTTGTTTCCTTTCTTTTGTTCAATGCTCTGGCGAGTGTTTGAAAATATTTTATATAATAAGTGAATTACGTGCGATTTGTTTGCCTCGGATAGAAAACATCTGCAGCGAGGCGCAATGAATTCCGTTCGAACGCTGTGTACATAAACGGATGTAGAATTATTTGCCGATTACTAATTATTAATTCTTGCAGTACGAAGTTGACTCATGAAAATTCTTCACCTAGGTAATTTCAGACATCCATTCAAATGTTTTCTTGTCTTCAGGTGTGATGACTCTGATCCGTGAATATTTTTCATAGCTTTAATTAAAGAAATTGTGTATAATTTTTTCGTGTTACATGGAACAATATATTAATTATTTTTCATTTTTTTCAGGTGAGTGTCCGGAATTTTTCTTTAGTTATAACGCCAGTCCGTAAGTAAAAACCTGTTAATAAATTTTAATTTTTAATTACGGCTAATTTCCTGAAATTAGGGGCTTATAAAAATTAGTTATAATGGTATAATGGAATCTGTTAGTACTTCAGTTGGAATCCAATCGGAAAATTCTTATTTCACTCTATATTAACATCGGCATCCTTGTGTCGCAACTATTTGTCAAACGGTATTAAAATATTTCATTCCGCGCCTACTAATCTGCCAGCTTAATCAGCAGATAATCACGATTCCGCGAGAACGAGTAATTTAATGTTATAGAAGAAAAAAAAAGGAAATCGTCCTATTATCGCAATTATATGCAAAGTTAAACAAATAAAATGAGTTAAGAGACGGGAGCGAGAGAGCGTGTGTGTGTGTGTGTGTGTGTTGTGCGCGCGTTTAATTGTGTTTGTGCGCTTAGGGGGGGTGGTGGGGGGTACACCTTCAAGGACTTGGCCACCGTATCGGCTTATACTGCATTCATATCTCATGCGTTTTGAATGTTCGCATGCAAGAAAGTATACTTTAAATAAAAACTTTTATATTATTCTTATCTCGGTTGTAATTTGTTGCTAATAAACAGGGCACGCGGGGAAGAAAGAATCCATTACATACTAAATATAAAACCGATAAAATGATTGGGATAATGCCCCTTCTTATTTCTATTGAATTGTATTGGGGGCGACCCACTGAAGGTCTGACCTGCGTCAGGTATTGGTCCCTCTTTCTTGGACCGGCGTTATTATTGCAGTTGAAATTTACGCGGGGACACAGATCGCCTGAAAGGCTTTAATTAATTTATGTTTTGGGTCGTGTCTTAATACGGATTAGAATTATTTTGTCGAACTAGGTTTAAATTAATTCTGCTGACTTTTCGTGGGTTATTTGAGATCAAAACCTGAAATCAGTGAAAACCGGGGATGCTCTTGCCTTCTTAGTTTTTGAATAATTTTCTTAATTGTTTGGTAGATCATTGCGGATAAGTGCGGAACATTGTTAAACCGTTAAACCGAACTCCCCGGATGGTTCGTATTTGTTATTTCTCAATCAATTTATAATTTCAATCACGATTTACTGTTTTGCGCGCCTTTGCTGGATATAAAAGCAAAAAGATTTAAATGTGCCTTGGATCGCCAGAACGTCCGATCTGAAAGCACGATGTGTTAACTCGATGTATATTAAATTAAGCTGCAATTACCGGACAAAATTTTTTTTCGGTTCATATTTTCCGAAACAATAGTTTCCGGAAAGTGGGAGAAATGCAGCGGCGCTCTCCCGTCTGAATAATAGCACTCAGCCCGGGGTTATAATCGTGACTGTACAGTCTCAATCTCTTAGTCTATTCCATATGCGCAAACAAAATACAAGAATGTGTACTTTGTGCGCTTGCGTGTGCGTCTGTGTGTATGGGTGTTGTGAGTGTGTGGTGCCCTGTCTCTATCCTTCGCTCTCACCCCCTCTATCCCTCTTTCTCACTCCCTCCCTCTGTCTCTCTCTCTCTCTCTCTCTCTTTCTCTCCACTCGGGGTTGAGTTATATTTTAATTAAACGGGCCGCCCCCTCCCTCCTCCAGTCTCCGGCAACGTTCCTCTGCACAATTGATGAAGGAAAATGAATTGTTTAATTAAATATTATATTATTCTATGCATCTAGAATGAGAGAACCCTGATTATTTCAAACCTCCCACCCCTGAAATATATGACGCTCGGCACCCCCGCCCATCTTTCTCTCTATTTCTCCCTCTTTCTCTCTCTCTCACTCTCACTCCCCCCTCTCTCTCCCTTCTCTTTCTCGCTCTCACTCTCCGAGTTGCCCCAACCTCCAGGTTTATATCGCATATCTAATGCCGCAATTAAAATATCATTAAATATTACTTTGCGGAAATTAAAAACAACTTATCAACAAGTTCATGAAATTATATTTATGCCCCCCTGCCCCCTCTTCATTCCTCCTTGAGCAAGACACACCACAACAGTCCTCATTTCGGCCCGCCCCCGGCCCCCTTTCCTTATTACCTATTACCTTCTCACTTCGAGTTGTTTCTAAGAAGAAATTACAGCCATCCCCAAACTCGAATCCGCCTTTAGCCCCTTTTTTTTATTACCTGCAATTATCTTCTCTCTCCGACATTTATTTTATCGTTTACGATCCTCAGAGCTGCCGGCATAATTTTAGTTTAACTTTTCTCAACGATGAGGCTAGATAAGTCGAAAATTGCTGTAGCGTACTTCACTTTGAGCTCGTTAATGTGTCCCTTGTCCTGCGGTGGGTAGAAAATAATTGGGTCGTAAGCGCGAAAGTACTGTACTCTTCCCAGTCTTTCGGTGTGTCTCTAATAACCCAATATAAAATGTAACTGTCGGTTTAAGCCTAGTTGTCGTTAACACGCTGCATGGCCTAACTCTCAAGTGAAGGATCCAGAATGGCTCCAGTGTGCCAGAACTTTGCTGTCCGTAAAATGATTTAATTCGATAGAAACAGTTTTTTTTTGGAACATCGAAGAAGTAGACGGGACCCTAATATGGCCTATCCCTACATTCCTACAATCACTCGTTCTTTATTCCCAGATCTCGGGAGCAACGGCCTTATTCGTACACTTTATTGGGAATCTGTTCACCAGGTATTTACCGCTGACTGAATTATTTAGTGTTCTTAACTTAAAGTTGGAAAATTATCGCGCGAAGACCTCCCCGTCCATTAGTACCGTAGCAGTGAAAAATTAACTTTCGAATTGTTCTTTTACGCCAATGTAGTTGTCGGTTATTGAATATCGCGGCCGATAGTTCCCCAAGAGTCGGCGTTATATTGCTCCCGTCGGATATTTACCGGTTCGGAAATTACAGTTCTCTCGGGCCGGGGTCAAGGTGGCGGCGGGCAGGTAGAAGCGGGCTCGAAAAATTGTCGAGACAGATGTGTGTTATAAGTTAATGCGGGGCGATATATTTTTTTGCCCGGGTTCGCATTAGCGCTGGCTGGCTCGCATGCGAAGCCGGTTGCGCAATGAGCCGTGACGAAACATTATAAATAATATGTATAATTTCCTAGCCGAGGATATTTCGTTTCACAATAGCGGAGTCGACAACGCCCCCCATCCCCCCCCTCTCTCCCCCCTTCTCTCTCGTTCCCATCCGACCATCAGGGCCATATTAATTATTATTCCAACCGCCTAGAGCTAGTTTATCTAATAAAAATTTTACATAATTCAACTATGATTTCCACTCCACATGGTAGTCATCGTTCGACTAATAGTGACCAGGAAATTGTTGATTCATTGCTCTTATTATTCGGCCGCTCTAATAATTTCGCGTCTTGATAATAATCGAACCATATTGGCGGTAGTGAGTTGTAGCGATTGCACTAAATACTGTACACTCGAGGTTTTTTACAGCCACAGAATTTCGTTTCTGTAACAGCAGGGAATAAGTTATCTTACGCAGTTCGAAATATAAATACTATGTGGGACGTTTCGTTCTGACCCTGCCGTTAATTGTGATAATTTGTGTGGCAACACCGAAACGGAAACGGGTTCTCTCTTTGTTTCAGCCTGAATATTCTGAAAACAAATAACGCGCCCCCTCCCCGTTCCTTGATTTTTGCCCCCCTAACTTTTGTGACAGTACAATTTCGGAAGTCGGATGTATCGATTTAAGTGTTTTCAAAACCCCAATTTGAATCAAATAATTTGAGAAGCCCCATCTCATTGTATACGTTCTTTTATTGTGCTACAACTTCGCACGGTACAGTCACCTTTCATCCGTTATATCTTCTTCCGGTCTTTTCAGTTAACAGGTCGGAAACACGGATGAGAATCACTCACACATTATTATGTTTTGTACAAATTATGAAGTGCTAATATGTGATAAACCCCGATATATGGTAGGATGTTTTAAGGTATCATTAATGAAAATGCCTCCCCTAAAGATGTGTTAATATTTGTTGTAGCTATTAAAATGTTAAAACTCGTCCCTTCATTAAAATACAATGCGGAACTAACCCGTAAATTCAGTATACATTATATTATACCGATGCATAATTAAATAGTTCAACGTCCTGTCGTAACGTCCTCTTTTGGCTGTGTCCGGTCTTCCATTAGGTATGACACAATAACATAGGTACGTGTTACTTTCTCCATATCCATACAATAGCCGTAAAACTATAAGTTGGAATAGAAAGCCGCCTTAGGGCAGGAAGGGAAACTAAAAATTGTTCCGAATAGCGGTCGGTGAGTTGCCAGGGCAACGTATACCACTCGACCTTGGCATGTTTCACAAGTACCGCGCCTATTGTAATGCAAATATGAGTTCAGCAATTACGCCTATTAAATATGTTCGGGAAATTATTTTCCAGCCACTTTAATTATTTCCTCGCATGACAATTCCGCCGTTAACGGGGTTAGTACGTCGCCTTGTTTCTCTCCTTGTAGGCGTCTATTTATTTGAATTAGGCGCGTTGTCGAATTTAGCGTAAACAGTGGCGGCGTTATAACTTAATTGATAACCGGTCCAGCATTGCTTTGGGCCTACATCTGTGTTGAACATCTGCTCGATGGAGTCCGCAAATAAATGCTCCGTTTATTCCATTCTCTAACAATGTGAGTGTCTGCCAACCGGACAGTTTCTCCTTCTCTCTCTCTCTCTCTCTCTCTCTCTCTCTCTCTCTCTCTCTCTCTCTTTATTTATGTTGTTTGACTTTATAACAGGACTCGGATAATGTCCTTGTTGTAGTCGGCAACAATTGTTCATTCGAAAAAGAAATAAGTAACCGTTCTACCGGGCATTTGCTACCGCCCCCTTCTGTTGACGGGAAGTGTCGCCGCTCCCTACCGCCTGTATTTTGATCGCGTTAAATGCAATATCAGAATCCATCCTGACTTCGAATCCTTTTCCTTACCGCCGCGCTGATATAGGCGACACGAACATGCGAAGATCATTCCGTTATATCCTGGCCCCGGTTCAAGTTTAGGCCGGTTGGGTGGTTGGGGGGGTCTCATGTTTGCGAAGTTGATAATGTTTGTATTAACCGGGCGTATGATTGTGCCTTCTCTCCTGTGCCGTTTCGGATCCGTGTATAGATTTTTAATAAACGCGCCGGGATAATAATTCCGAAATTTCGGATTAATTCTGGCAATATTTCAGTATTAGTCGGTATCAGTTAGTGCAGTTGGAATCGTATATTGTATTAGTGTAATTACATTTTTCTATTTGCAAGTTAAATTGGCTCTGTACACTTGGAACTCTATGCACGTCCGACAGAGCAGTTACTGGTTCTTTTCAAAAACAGGTTTTCGAATTCTCGGATATATTTATAAATATTCTCGGGGGAATCTTCATTTTCTGGATAACGTCCAGTGATCGTTTCAAATGTGATACTCAACACATTTCATGTATATTGAAGAATCTTGAATATACAATAGTCGGCTATTTTTGTAGAATAACTATTTGCCTACGGCATGGGCATTATTCTACGGGAGAATGCCTTAGGCGCTGAAAGATGAAATCTGGTTTCTGGTTAAAATAATACGTCCGTGCTAAAGGACTTGAATGTGACAGAGGTGATGTAGTGGAGAGAGGTCCGTAGCGGCAGCACTGATCTGATAAGTGGCTTGAGGCTGGTGTGGCCGTGGGTTGGTCGGCTGGGGGGGCGGTTGGGGGGAGGAGCGGGGTAACTCGTGATCCTGGCACTGACACTGACTCCGCCGCTAATAAAACATACACAGAGCCGCACATCGGGGCTGCCCAGCTATCTGGTCGACACTTAACACCTAGTTGGAACAGCCAAGGAGGATATAGCGCGTGCCTATAGCTCGGCACCGTAATTGGGAAATATTTATGCGGCAAAACGTAAAGCGGAAACTCTAGCTATTGTTGATTGTCTCTATCCAGAACTGACGCCAGAATTCTAACGGCTCAATATACTTTGTATAGGTATTCTGCTAGTATATGCAAATTCGTGTCCGAATAAATTTACTCAGCACATTCAAATTCGTAACATGATGGTGAAACATTATTCGGGTCATTAGTGGAAGAATAGTTGCAATTAAGTTTTTATGTGTGCCATAGGTATCAGTTACAATAAAATGGAACTATATATATAGCGCACTGGAAAATTCGTGCCAATAGCTCATAATTGAGGGGGGTATTTAAATGCGTCGAAGACACGGTGCAAAATTTAATGAGCCCGGTTTGGGGCGATTTATGAGAGAAAGGGGATGCAATCAGAGAATGGGTTGTTCGGATGGATGTTGGGGATGGGGGGGGGCGCTAAAGCCAATCCCCCCCCCAACAACGCCACTCTGTGTTATTTCACGGCAGTTTTGTTTACAGCAGGCTCCCATGCGCGGTGTTATTATTGGTGTCGGTGGCGGCCCCAGTGTTAATGGCTTAGCCGGCGTCAAACCGCCCAGATATATCCGACCCCCTTTAACCCCCAACCCCTTAAAATATGCCATGTAACGCGATACTGGGACGGATACCCCCTCCTCCTCCTCCTCCTCCTCCCCCTCCCTCATCCATGCTAATACTAGCCCCGGGCATTATCGTTAAACCTCTGTCGAACCCCCGTGACATCCGGGCGACCCCTCATTATTACTAATATATCCTTGGGTATATCCTTGGTAATCCCGCGGTCCATCATCTGCCGACCGGGCTCTAACTCCCTCACTCCGTCGAACAATACATAAGCGCCAGCTATCCTCCCATTTTAGCGAAAGAATAGCTCTACTAAAAGGGATTAGTTTCTAGAGTCACCGTAACATGCGTTGTATCCGCAATTCATACCGTTCAACAATTCATTTAACAATCCCATAAAGCTATAAACTATGGAACTGACAAAACACTCGAAATTATTGAGTACAATCAATAATAAATATAGTAAATAGTTATCTGCTAAATCGAAATACTCAAATGAAAGGATTAATGATGAAGTGACGGGGTTTCAGATCCGTCCGTTAAGATACAGTTGAGTTGTGCGGGCGAGGGAGGAGATATGATTTCGGGGCTCTCTAATGCTATAGATATAGTTTAGTGTTCAAATCTTTGCCGAGGAAACTATATGGCCTTGACATTATTGCAATATAACTATGTGTATCCGGCGTTGCTGGCCGCACGACACTACGGCCAGGGTCCGCTCTTATTATTAATATAGTCTAAACAACATTACAATACAGCCGGCCCGCGCGCTCTCTCTCACACACACACGTACACAACCGCCTATCTATATACATTATATACTTATATACAAATAAGCTACGGTCAGATGCGGGCCGCCGGGAGCGTTACGCAATCGGATCACGTAGCCGAGAGGTCAATTTATGTTGGGTTATCCGTGGAGGGTGGCTAAATAAAAGGCATTCGTAAGTGAATTAGGCCGATTATTTAAGAGGCAGCGTGTTCCTAGGCCTCTTAGGGGACCAATCGGCAACCGTATTTCCTACAGGAATGTTCCGCGAATAGGTACAAAGCCACCATCGCATATGGATTATATACCGCATACCTCCAGTATATATGTTACGTTCAGTTCCCGAATTAGCCTGCCCTTTCGCACTTGAACTGAGAGGTATGATCCAAGGTCCAATTACTTGAAATTAACACTGTACATGCTGCTTTGGCCCACAATTTCGCATTTGGAGGGAAATCCCTGACTGAAATTCGATGAACTGATGTAATTTTATCCGGTAGGTGGCACATCTTTTAAAAATCACTAGGAATCGTCCTTACTGCAGCGATTCCGGTTAGTAATTATTGAGTCCAAACTTTTATTTCCATCGGACGATACCTAAAGGCATTTTATGAGCTTTAGCGAAGCGAAATATTACAGGTACGGTGTGTTGGACAAAATTTTAAATGCGGGCGTTGCCTGTTCCCCTACCCACGACGGTTGTAGCGAGGGGCAGGTAAAACAATTTATTATATGCCGGCTGTGTAACACCCCCCTGTATGTAATACACACTTTGTTACGGACTTTACTTCATAAAACTCCGCCGGGCTTCCTCCCCCCCAGTCCATTACAATACCGACAACGCGAATGTTGAGCATAAAAGTAGGCATTATAGGTAGCGTTAGGCGGGGCCGTCTGCCGAGCACAAACCCGAAGACATCAAACCCGTCCGCTGTTATCCGGTGGCCGTAAAACGAATTTCGCTTTTATATCGCGATTTCGTAAAATTAAACATAAATTTCGCGAAATTACCGCCCCCCCCTCCCACCTCCTACGTGATGGGGTGTTCGTATGCAGTTACTTCGCTCGGTCGGTTTAGCACCCCACAATAACAGTAATGCGGGCACCTATTCGCACCCGCCGAATAATGTCCGTATGAGCGAATATTCGAAATTACCGCGAAGGGCGGGATCACGTTAAATTTTTCAACCGGAATTAGCCGATAAAACGCGATAGCTTGAATTCCCCATTATATCGCGTCGGAATTTGGAGAAGGGAACGGAGTTGAAAAGACTGACTATTTTAAGAAATATTTTTTAAAGTCGAAACTCTGGTAATCCGAACGAATGACCGGGTCGTTACACGGCGGCCTTATTACGACAATATAATTAAATATAAATGCATAAATGAAATTACGCCCGGAATTTATGTCACTTCAAGGAGTGTCTTTCCCATCTACTTAATGTAATTGGGAAAACCTCTCCGAAAATAACCCACAGTCTTACGTTTATCGAACGGGCCGAGGAATATATTTTTACGAATGACTACTTTATTTGGGATTCTACTATAGTTTTGAGATTTTTGGAATATGTGACCTTTCTGTCTCGAGAGTACTGTCGCTACGGTTTACAACAATAAAGCACAGGGAATATGTTGTAAGTGAGCTTTGTATTCGTAGTTTTTTAATTAACCCAGTCTTATTTGAAGTGCTTCGTCGAGTAGGTGTAAGAATTGTATTTCTTTCTTTGCGAGAAGCCACTGTTAAATGTTGCTTTAGAAGTGAAATGTTTAGTTAGTGTTGTAACTGTTAACATTAGCATGATCCGCGTACAATTAGTCGCGGAGTCTCATTTTTCACGGTGTTGAATTCTCGGGCGTTTTCCGAGCCTGTTATAAGATTAGGGCCTAAGAATGCCGAGTGTGTCGGAATGCAGTGTTGTGTTCTCCCCTACTGCAAATGTTTACTGTTCGCTTCCTTCGCCCGCCGCACCGCTAATAACTTCATTTGCATTAAAGATGATACAAAAATAATTCCCTACTTTAATATTTATACGGCGCTTCATTTTATATTCTTATTATCGATATGATTTACGAACTCGGAGTTCGACATAATTAACGTTGTTAAGTACACGCGGTACCGATTTTAATTGAATGTGCGCGTGTTTTTTTTTAATTGTTAAGGTTTTTTAAATTCTAATATTACCATGTACTATTTACAGTTTGGCCTCAACCGGCTACTTAGATATTGTGTTCCGGTAATCTGCTCGAATCCTGACGTACATTATTTTTCTCTTTATAATGAATGCACTGAACATAATGCACTTTATGATGGTGGTCATCTCGAATTGCCGTTTGAAAATCACCGACTGCGCCATGACAAAAAAGCATTTGACCCATCGGAAACACTGGAAAACTAGATGGCGGAACGCGATCAGTGCAAATAACAGTTACTGCAGCGATTGTTCCATTGTTATGTGCTTAATGCGCAGGCTCTTATCGCAGTTTGGACTCTGTAGCAATAACTATGTTCCCCAGTATTTCAATATCAACAACAGAAACAATCTTGTCTTCTCTCGGTTTATTCGTGGGCCGAGACATTTTTATTATTACACTGGAATTTTCTTAGTCATACTTCGTTATCTCAAATTAGCCTTTCGTTAACTATTTTATCAGCCGCTCTCTGTAACGAAGAGTGTAAATACTGCAGGAAATAACAACTACGGGACATAGTTGGAATCCGAAGGTATTTTCTTTCTATTTGCGTACCGGTTGAAGGAGGCTGTGTTTTACCTTTAGACTAAGTGCTTACGTGTGTCAGTTGACGATGGAATAGGATTATGTTAACATTGGTGTAATTTGCAATCATAATTATTTCCATTGCTTAAGTTTGTATGTTCTATTTTGGTTAAGGCGGTATTTCTCAAGGATCAAATAAGGTTTTCGTGCACGAAGTGGGCAAGCACTATGAGTGCAAGACCTCAGGTGGAATGACTGTCCACCCCCTAAGCCGTCCTAACGATTACCCTTCTATGGGAATTAATTAACGGGGGACGGCCGCCGCGATACAGGGAAAGTTGAAGGTGGGACGCGCGTGGAAAGTGTAAAACGGGGCGATAAGGGCCCGTACCCTTCCGACATTAGAATAATGCCCGGCGCCAAAACGGAGCGGCAAAAACAGCCCGACCGGGCCCAATAACTCGCATTACTCGCCCGCCCGCGGTTGTCAAATGTCAATGTTTTTACGCAGTTTTAAACACAGCCCCTCCTCTCTAGAATAACCGAACGCCGGAACACCGGGGGCCTTTCCTCCCTCCGCTGACAGGCCCAGATTGCGTCTCACCTGTCTCCCATACCGCGTTTAAGATAACGCCAACATAGTTTCCCATAACTTTTTTTTATACCTGTCCAATACCTAAGGTGCGACGTGAATAAAACATATCTCTATGCTTTATTATGGACTTTGGGACGAGGTTTTTTGTTTTGATTTACCAATGTTCTATGTGTAGATAGAAACTCGTCCGTCACGACGGTAGGATTTGATCTATTAGAGGGTACGCTCTGTTAGTTTTCTCTACCTTCTATCTCCTCTCGCTGGTTTTGCTGCTCGTCTATATCTGTCATAACAAGGCTTTGGTAGTACGACAGAATGACCGTCCAGACAGGATACGAAAAGTGACAAGCGTCAGCTGTACCATAGTGCCTATAAAAAATGTCGGAAATTACATTAATGATATGATCGAGTTAAATTAAATATATTTCGACGCACTTACTTAAAATCGTTACGGGGGTATTTTCATTCCGAACTCTCCCCTCTGCCTCGGATTCGATTCCGCGATTAGATACTGGGCGGTTTAATTAAAATCACAGAAAAAAGATTACTATTTCCGTATAACTTTTGAATTCGATGTTTTCATTTTCACGGCCTGCTGTCAACACGCTGGCTGTGGGGCGAAGGGGAGGGGCGTGTTCAATAATAAAAAGGAACAAGTGTAGGCCGCGTTATCATATTTATATATAACTACGACACGTTTTGTTATCGTATTGACGGAGATAGGGGTCTGGATTATCTTGTCGTAGGATCTATAGGCGCACACAATATTCATATAGGGCCTTTCTGACCTACCTCCCCCCCCCCATACACAGGCTCGAGCCTGTTTCGTCCACGATTGGAAAAGTTTACGTTACGAACCACCCCCGCCCCCCCACACTTCCCGCGGCCTCCTCCCGCCTACCCCTTATTGCAATACTCTCCTCCACGTCGCAGTAACCCAGTGTTATCATAGTCAAGTTTTTAATAATATAGTAACATCTGTACGCGTGTGCCCGGAAATCCCTGTAAAAAATACATACCACCCGCCCGGTCTCCCGAATGAATATTAATGCTCCGCTGGTAATATTAATACCACCCGTGTTATATAAATTGTGGTTGTAGCGTTCCTTTCTATATTGGACGCAGTCTGTTTCGACCTGCTTCTCCCCTTCGTCAGTAGAATAGTGGTGAACCTTATCGATGGCGTATTTCAATATTATGTTAAAATTCTATTCACGACCGGTTTCTGTTTCTTTCATCCCACCGATCTAAGATAGTAGTATCGCTACGATATATATATGAGCACTAACTTATTTTTCAACAGTGAACGTACTCTAAATGTAATCCTAATAATACGCGTTACGCGTTCCAGCAAGCGAGGTAGGAAAATCAAGTGGGTGAAATTTTTTTTATCTGCAGCATAAAACTGGATAGAATTCAGTCACTTACGAGTATGAAAGGCGAGTGAGGGCGTTGATATAAAGAGATCGTCACCGGCGGCCGGTTTAATCGAGCTGGTAACTGATGTTAAATGAGTGCTCTCTGTTGTGTGTGCATGTGTCCCGCACCTGCCGTGACCGCGTACTATATTCCCGAGTGGAGATCCCTCGTATAGATAAAGGATAACGAGATATAAGATAGAAGAGATCAAAGGAGGACTCCGGCCGGGGACATTCTATAATGTCCCTTAGTGGATGAATGCTCTTGTATAGTACATAAGGCATAATTGTTTTTTTTTTATATTTCGAAATAAGTACGGAACTAATTAAAAACATATTCGTATTTGTGGTCGATTGAAAGGTCGTGATATCACGAACGCGAGTACCAGGAACCCTTGAAACAAATTTACCTTATCTACTTCTGCTGGGTGCAGCGGTCTTATACATACATTTTGTGGGAAGCGATGCTTTAGGAATAACTTCTGTAGAGTATTTGGTCTCTTGTTTGAATCGAGTGGAGAATGTAACATTGTCCGGTTGGCAAAAGCGGAATTCGGAATTGAAATAACTCCGGAGCGCTCTAATAGCGTTAAAAAATACTTCCTATTACATATACTTTTTTGTGATAAAACAAATTTTCCAGTCCGTACTTACAAATATGTTTCTATCTACATAAAAGTCGTATCTATCCGTGTTTCATGACGGCGCTGATTCTAAGCTGAATATTGTTTTTTTTTTCACGATGTATAATTATAAAAACCGTACGGATGTTATATCAGTAAAAAGGTGACTGGGTGATGATGAAGCGGCCGGCTGGCTGGGTCCTCCTCTCCTTTTTTTATCTTCCGCTCAGACACGGAGATAACGCCCTTCAGATAAAACAACAGAAACACACGTAATCACGCATACCTAGTTTACAGCCCTTGTACTCGCTAACTCGTGTACCATTATAAATGGACTCGAGTTTTTATACTGATATGTACAATATGTTTGTCGTCGGCTTCAAGCTCCAGGATATTATATTGGTACTTACGCGGGTGGTTTGATAAGTATGGTAAAAAAAAACAGTTTTATCACCGTTTATTAAACAAAATTATTTTCATTTTTCGACAGAATCTCCATTTAGGGAAACCTTGTTCGAGAGAAAACAACAGGTTCATGTATTGAATCGAAGATAAATCGGAATAATAAAAGAAGGACTAAATTCTATTCTTGCTAATATGGGACTCCGATTGTACTTACTGTTCCTAGTTAGTAATTTTATGATTTCCGTCTACACTAGATTCAATACTCTATTTGTTTTATCCTGGTGCTGGTTTTATGGCCGTCCGATATTTCATCGTATCTTCCGAACTGGTTCAACCTTCTAATTGTCGAGCGAGGATGGCGACAGTGGGAGAGAGCCAGAGAGAGAGAGAGAGAGAGAGAGAGAGAGAGAGAGAGAGAGAGAGAGAGAGAGAGAGGGATTAGGCGATAGCTTTAGGGGTAGAGTTGTCTCTCCCTCGCCCCTCCCATCCCTGCTCAAGCTACTAAATGTCATGACATTTACACCTTTAATAATTGGAGAAACGAAGGGGGGTTCCCTTGGACGTTGAGGCCCCTCCCCGTTAAAAATGAGCTCCCTCTAATATTTTACATTCCGCCCCCCTCACTTTTCAAAAGTGAAACTTAAACATCTGGTCGCGAATCATGTTCTTTCTATTCTTCGGAGTTTCACCGCTAGATGCAGTTGCACAAGGGCTGGAACTATTATTCCAGTTTCTCTTAATTGCAGAATTCTGATGCTCGGTTAGGGAATAGTTTCTGTACAATAGTTTTTTATAATGTCATAGCAGGTAAAATGCCAGTAAGCAATTAAAAATTACTTACGTGTTGATGAAACAGTAACTACAACATGTAGTTTTGTAGAATTGTATCTTAATTAATTATTGCCTGGTATTCTGTTAACTGTTATATTTTAATAGTCAAACCTTCATTATTAAAACGTCTCCTTTGATATTGTATATATATATATATATATATATATATATATATATATATATTTATAAAATCAGTAATGAATAAAGGAAAGGAGGGCTTTGCCGGTAATATTTGACTAATGTAATTTCCCGGTTCTCTTCGGAATAGTGGCGTAGGTTGGGTAAAGGGGAGCCAGCTAGCAGAGGCCTTGATATTCCCCATTTACTGGAGTTTTCATGAGAAACCCAATTTATTACATTAAATCACCCCATTCTTTCCAATTTATGTCTTATTTAAGTCTGCGTTATATCCGGTGGGTCCCCGCCCCCGTACAGTTAGGTGGCCCATCTCCTAATACTTTAGTCTTCCTCCTTGTATACAGTAGTCGCTACTTTAATAACACACTTCTTTCTCTTCGTCTTTCTATTTTTCTGCCTTCAGTATTTGTCTCTCTTCTTCTATTCCGTATTTGAATTTTTATATTCATAACGCGTCTGGAAATCCGAATTGTTGAGATTCGATCGAATTAATAAAATAAGTTATACATTTTCCGAATATGAACCTTGTCGTTGATTCTCATTTAGCGATTTTTTCAAAGTGGATCTGTGCTACTATTTACTGATCTCATGATCTCACTATCGATCACTATTGATCATATCGAATAAGCAATCCCCGTTGGAATTATTCAAGAGGAAATATTAGTTATAAGTAGATATAATGTTTCCTATGTTGATATAAAATACCTAAAATGTATTGCGTAGGTTAGAGGTTGGTAAGAAATACCTGTTGCGCAAATAGCATTTCTAAGATTAGAGACGATACCGTATGTTGGTTATTTTAACGATTTTAATGCCGATATCTTTATTCGTAGATGCTGATTGGAATCTCCCGTAGCCACCGGCTTCGGTTCCTTAAATAGACCCCTTCTGTTAATTTACCCAACGAACCCTTGATATAAACCGCATATTAGCGCTCTCCGGTCTAGGGCCGGTCGGGGCTCTGCGTACCCGGGGAAAATATCTTTATTTTATTTATTTATTGAGCGGTTTAATTTCGTTCCGCGTCTGTTATGGAATGGTTCGTGGTTTGTGTTATTTATATTTAAGTGTGTGAAGGAGGGAGGGGGCCGACAACTCGCCGCTACGCACCGACCAATAATAGCTTGTTTCCCACTTAAACGCCGATGATCTGAAAATCCAGATAGTTTAGTATTCGAACTCCCGGGGGCCCCATAAGCCTTATACATTGGATGTATAACCTGGCGATTCGATAATCATCATATCTCGAGTAAAATTAATATTAATTCGATATTACGAGCTGAACCCACTCTGTGAATTAGAAACTATAGCACTTACTATATTGCTGTTGGTAACCAAGTTTTTAAATAATTTAATTTTCGCCGTACTCTATACAATCGCGAACTAACACCGGGCCTCGTGGCCCCAATTTCACGGGCCTGCGTCTTATATACTTTTATATATAAAAGTGTCAGGCTAGTTTGGTTAACGTATTGTCGGTGCGGGCGATAACCCTCCATATCCCCGCCTCCGCCCTCTTACCTTATCTCATACGCAGAGCCTGAATTATTAACGACATATAAAAAGTTGCGGCGGGCGACATGCCGGCAGACGAACTTTCGTAAAGTTGTAAACGTCCCCTGCTCGTACATCATTAAACGAGGTACGGTCATCGTTTATCATACTTCGGAGATTTGATGCCGTCCGGCACCGGCTTAAGTTTTCCCCCTTTAGGACCGACCCTCCTGTTCTTCTTCGGTCCCAATGCCCGCCAAATATTTTAATTAACTGGAAATTTAGAAATAATAGCTATGTCTCGATACTGAATTTCTCCTTCTCATAGGTTCCAGTGTCGACTTTCCAGCGCAGTCTGTCTTATCTCGGGCCGTATTTCAAAAATAAAAAAAACTTATATAAATAAATGACCGGGGTAAAACGGAGGGAGGTAGTAGGGAAGACGGAGGAGAAGGTGGGCCTCGTAGAATTATTTTGTTGAAAATTTTTCATTCCATTTCCGAGGGAACCGCTTCCGGGCAACACTCTAGACGAGAGGCCCCGGCCCCGGTGTCGTGTATATTTTATTCTTTACTATATATATTTTTGTACAAGTGGGCAGCCGTGTAGCCGGGCACAATGCACATAGCCGGGGCGAGATGTAGCAAATGTTGACCCGGCTTCAGAAATATAAATAAATAAAAACTGGGCGCTTCTGCCTTACTTTACCTTGAAGGGGGTGAAGCGGGGGGCTGCATTAAACATGACTATCCCCCTCCTCCCTGACCCCCTCTACGCGTTCCCGCAAGACTTACATCTTCCACCCCTCAGGTTTTGAATTCTCCGCCTACAATTTAGAATGCGTATTATTTAGAGCACCGCGCTCGGGTGTCGCGAACTCTTGCGCCGGAGTACTTCACTGGAATACCGGATTTTCCGCATTCGATTATTAGAATTAGCTATCGGCCATCTTACTTTAAGACTATTTTTTCGTAAGGTATAATATTCTGCGAGGATTGTACATATAATCGCTTGCGAGATTTTCTTGCATTTTGTTCCATTAGACTTATGTTGTGTCGACACGCGGGATTCGGCTTCTCAGCATTACGTTGGTGAATGCACCAAGGACAAGAAAATACAGTCATTGATAGATTAAGATCAATTCGCGATAAATAACACACTGGTATTTGTTTAAAATCAAGAGCTATACTAGTATGAATGGAACAAAAAGCAAACAGTGGAACGTATTATAAAATCCGTAAATACGCTCACTACAAAATTCTCAAAACAGTACTGAACAATGTCGAAAGGCATATAGTTTTTGCTAGACAGAAAATCGTCGAGTGATGACACGACATCGGTATGTGGGGTCTAAACGTTGGCTGATAAGAAATAATTGACGGTTAGGAATCTTCTTATATGATAATTAATTTCGAAATATCTTTGGCCAAGTTTCGGTAATAATGCAACGTCCGAAGACGACGAAGCTGATGCATAGAACCGAACAAATGGGAATAGTCATTATAATAATAACTTTATTTAAAAAAAATGATCAATACCAAGGCTTCTATCTGACACGTTTGTTGCGTAACCCGATTGACATGTTCTACTGACCTATCGCTCGGAAAATAATCGTTTTCCATATAAAATGTTGGCAAAAAAAATTAATAATAGAGTCCAACTGTAAGTATTATTTTTCTTCGGAATCTATTAATTACCGCAGGAAAATACCCGGTCACTCGTTGCATTGACTTAAGACAGGGGAACTTGTATAATTTGAATGATTGTCACATTTAGTATTTTCATGCGGCGATTAGCAATTACTCGGATCTGTATGTTTATTTATGGCCGCGGTGCCAATATCGAATTTCAGTATGATTAATAACATGGCTTCATTTGTCATTTAAAACTGGCAATATGTTGTCCGCGTGTCTTAACTTGTCCTTATTACGCTCTCATTTTTAATGCGGATTATTATATATTTGATTTATCGTAGGCTTCAATCTTTCGTTGTGACGTTTCATAATTGTAAGAAATAAAAAGTGGTAAAACTCGGTCATTACGGCCGATCTTACAAAAGGGAAGTAATCTCTAAATAAAGTAGGGGGGGGGGGTTTGCCCTCGCTTTGTGAAACAGCTTAGTGGCAATATCCTAGGCGCAATAAGAATTAAATAGAGGCTCAGATTATTGAAATTGTGAATTTTATGTCTACGGCCAGTAGTAGTCGGTAACCTAAGTGGGTTCCATAAAGGAAACATGTTTCGAGACCGTCTGGGATATTTCAATTTTGTTTGAGGCTCTGTGTTTTTATTTGGCGGACCCGAGGCGGTGTCTTCGACGTGACGTTTATTTGACTCGTGATATTGTATGCATCGGTCGTTTGCCCCGTTCTAGTTTTAATATCCGGAGTGAGTAAGGCGTTTTGTTCCTCCGCCGGGTATGACTCTGGTCAAACAGGGAAACATGGTAATATGCCCTATATTAATTGTCCTGCGGCTGGGAAATTTTCACCGAGCGCCCCGATACCTCGACAGGCGGCCGTCAAATGTGACCCGTTCGTCCGATGATCCTTCTTCGGACTTTTTGCCCGAGAATTTTTATATATCGACATAATATCTGTAGAAGAGAAACCGGTCTAATGAGGAGTGATGAGCGATGGGCGGACGTGGCTATGTTTTATTGATAACCGACCCGTTGGGGATCCGTCCCATTTTGGGCGACGCAAGCGACGTTCGGCTTTTTGCCTCCGCCATACCCGGTAAATAATTCTCAATTAAAATTGCGCATAATGGTCGCTCGGGCTCGGTGCGCGCAAAATAATAATCGTAAAAAAATATTAATCTTTTAACTTTTATGACCTCAACGGTCTGGAATTGTAATGATAAATTACCCCCGCTCGCTCTCGTCCGCCCCCTCCCCTACTTTTTTATGGCATCGGTCGCTCCCGGCTTTTTCTCGTTTTTGTTTCATACCGGACATTTTTGTTTTGCAACAACGCGACGTTTTTCACCCGGAATTCCCGTTAACAGCCATTGGGCTTAATACGTTCTGTTCGCAGTGTCTCGTACACTCTGGAATACTCAAGCAGTCGGGCGAGCTAAATCATTTTCTAATTTACTAGCAATATAATAAAGGAATCGTTGGCATTAATAGTACTGGGCAATCGTAAGACTTGCTCGCCTTGAAAGTACAATAAATACGCTAATGGTCGTTTAGGTAGAAATATGAAGACTTAGCGTTACTGTTTGAATGTCCACGATAACCGGATATAGTATAACGAGGTGTTGAAACCGCAGCATTAAAGTCGAAACTTTAGTACTGGCATGCCTTTTATCTATTACTTGTCCAAGTTTAACGTCATCGACACAATCCGAAATTGAAATCTAGTTAGAACTCTCAGCAATTAAGCACCGAAGTAATCCACTGATTGGAGAAACATCTGTTCCACCGTACGCACGTCTAAGGTACTGGGGAATAACAAAAATATCTCGACTCGTGTTTAATCACATAGGCAAGTAAATAAGGTCGAATTTATTTAGAAAAACAGTTCGTTAGTGACGCAGATCTAATACAGTCAAACAGTGGGCCGGCATAATCAAAGTATAATGGTATTTGGTCTACGGAACAACGAGAAAGGATGGTCTCATGAGAACACGATTTTCATAATGGCCCGGGCCTACGTCAATAAGTAATTAATAATTGGAGCTTGTCCTCCTCCTCGAGTATCGTATTTCATCGAAACGGTAACGAGCGGTTGTGGGGCCCACCGCATTCCTTCTGTGTTACTAACGCCGGACCACCTTGTGCTTTGAACGAGTGGCATTAATCGTTATAAAATTTATTAAGCGGTGTATGTAATGCGGACCTCGAATTTCCGTTTGTAATAATTTACTTGTTCATATTTAATATACCCGGCCGGTCATGACAATTTCAAGCTACCAGGCTTCTCACCGTCTTCTGTGGTGTTCAGTTCCTAATTCCTAATGTGGGTTCATAATTCCTAGTTCCGCATCTTGATTACCTTTAAAATACTCTATACCCTATCTGCTTGGTAGGTCCTTTGCTAGACCGTTAAGAAAGTCTGTGCACAGTCAGTGATTCCTGTCTGGAGTTAAAATAAGGATGAGCGGTCGGCGACAGCAGTGGGAACGGTATTAGTAGGGCGGCGGAGGCCCGGTGGCTATTTGGTTGAGGTGTGGCGCCCGTCTGTGTTATTGTACTCGGCCGGGGACAATGGGGAAAATGGAGGAATGAAATTGAGCGGTTTTTATATCGGGGCCGGCCCATTTCGTGACTAATAATATGTCACAATGGAGGGACCCCTCCGTGCAAAATTTGACCGTCCCCAAGAGTCACATGGGCCTTCCAACGAGCCTCGTTACCCACCGATGGAATATCGGACAGGTTTATCAACGACCATATTATTCCGCCCGAATGACCGGTATTAACATTTTTCTTCGACCGTTCACACCTTTATTAATTTAGAGTCCATGATTTCTCAGAAATCAGGTGGAGTTTGATTCTTCCCCTTCCCCGAGGCAAACTGTTAATAAATAGATTAAAACTTTCCATGTTAGTCTAATTTAATTCCCACTGCATTGTTTTACTACTTACTGCACTATTCACCAATATTCCATTAGTACCTACTATTAATATTGAATTATGGCATTAATTTAATCTATATGAGAATTAAATACCCTCTAAGATTTTTCATCATCGTTCATGTCATTTCACTCTTAGGGAACGAATATATTGTTATAAATGGACGTATATATTGAACGAAAAAAACATAACTCGCCGGGAGAATTTATAACCTATTGGTCGTTAAAATTTATCTGTTCCTTTTGTCTCGGACTCCGTATTTCATATATTGTAATATTTCACGGGGATCCTATTAGCGGCTTGTCACTCGGGGGATACCGGTAGCCAGCCGGCCCCCCTATGACGGCAGTGACGCCATAGCCTGGCTCCCGGTCGCGACATTGCGCAACTTAAATTTCAGGGCTCAGTTTGACTCTTATGTTTTTAAACCGATTGCAGTTGTGAGATATTTCGTAATATTAGTGGGCGTGAGTGCCGGCCTGACCTCCCGCCAATAATTTATCGAGTGGGTGGAGAGCGCTCTGTCTCCACAGATAACATCTCAGATTATGTCCGTGTATATATATATATATATATATATATATATATATATAGCCATTTTGTACATATTTAATGGATATAGGACCTTAAGTCTCCTTGTGTGTAATGTTTGAGAAAAAAAACCTGTGTAAAATATTATTGTACATAGTACTGAAAATGAACCGACCTACTGGTTCCTTTCAATAGTTGGAAGCAAATGATATTGTTTATCAGTAGGTAGACCACGTGTTTAAGTACACAAGAGCTTTAAATTAAGAATTTAAGCCAAAGGTTTAGACAAACGCCGATCGGCTGACCATAATTTCCCAGTAAAATATATCCGTATACAAATTGTTTACTCAGGTGTCCCAAAAACCTATATGGTATATGATTATCTGTTCGCTGTTCGGAGAGCTTTAATAAATAATAAACAAAGCAATATATAGGTATTTGTTTCGTTGTTCGTGACGATTCCGAATATGATTCTCTCATTTTGTCTGGATACAAGTGTAGTCTGCCTACGAAGTATACTGTCAGGATACAGGACGGCGCTTATTCGGCGCATGAACTGGACAGTAGGTTCCCGAAAATCCTGTGTAACTTCTCACGGAGTGAAGGCGGTCCCGTGGGAATAGATGGCCGGGCACCGATGGCGGGCGGGCGCCGTTAAGAGTTTGGACATTGTACAAAAACAATGGTCTAATCTGTGGGGCTGAGGGATAGAGATATCTGAAAAGCCCGTGTGTCATAGCCCGGGGCCTCCCCCCCCCCATCCCTCGGAGTTATCAGCCCCGTTCTTACCTCTTTGCTACGATGATATCGTCGTCCATTGTCTGGCCGGTGGGCGAAACGGGGTTGAAGGGAGGACCTTTGGCCCCCCATTTCTTAATCGCGCGAATCTTTTCCAGCCGTTTCGGCGGGGACTCGCCCGGAATTTTTACCCCTCGGAGATTTTCCGCCGGTGATTTTAACGGTCCCACCCCGGCCCGGTCGCCCCCAGCCCCCATAGTACAGTCGACGGGCCATTTTCATAATGAAATGATGCAGAATTGCGGAATGATATTTCAAGACATCATTTAAAGTGTCCGCGAGGGTTTGGAATAGTTAGTTGGTTGAAAATTTGGTCTGCCATCAAGATTCGAAAACCTCTGTTAAATTTAAAAAAATAATTCAAGAGTAATTCCCTTGAATCGCTCTTACAAAGTACAAAGTATAACTTCTTTAGTGATATTGAAGATTAGCAATTAGCACTGCAATAAGCATTGAATATAAGAATGTGCCCTTGAATGAACGTTATGTTAAATCAACGGTGCTTTATCGTTGTTGTTTTATTCTATTTGGCAACTGAAGTCAACATTCGTGTTTAGAATTTCAGTAATAATAAAAATATTATTAGGTTCGCTTGTAAAACAGCTTGTCGTTCTATTTGAATAAGGAAAATTGTAAAATTTCGGAACATGAGTACTCAATTAATTTAGTTCCATATCTTTTGTTATAACTTTTGCTGCAGAGTTTTAGCGATACCGATTCAGCAAGGAAATCGGATAACTTGCGAACGCGCTGTTTTGAAACAATATCCCCTTATAGAAGCTTATCATCACGTTTGTTTTTAAATCTGACTGCGGCCGTATAATCGGGGCACGACTGCCATGTTTTTCTTCCCAGACGGAAACTGCGCGCATAGCAGTAACGTGTTACGACAAAAATAGAGAGAACTGAACCGGAACAAATACAAAAACGTGGTACAAAAATATGTGGTTGAAAAATGTTACCCTTTTTGCTGAAAATGCTACCCTAAGGGTAGCAGGTGGTAGCCACTAAAAAATAATGTATCAAACTCTTTTATTACAATGTCAGATTCTCAAATTGCTATTCTATATCATTTCATCAGCACTTTCTGTTAGACTGGATTTCACAACTCGCTCCTACTTTCATAGAATAGCGGGCCCCCAAAAGAGGTTAGTTCCGTAATTAAAACTGTGCTTCAATTCAAACCATAATATTCATGAAATGTAGGACGGGGCAACGTGAGCATTGTAACAGTTTACACTCTATAGAAAGAATAAAATTAATTTCCCCCTCCCACCTGAAGCTTAATATTACTTATACAGTACCGAAAAATTGTCGTTACACCGGATCAGAAATTTTCAACGCACCGTTATAAGGCGAATGAACAACAACTGGTTTTATTATAGTTTCGATGTGGTTCCGTTTTTAGCCTAACTCGTGGGAGTTTTATTCTTTGGCATTGTTTTCGGTTTCTTTGGCCAGTTAGAAAGAGTTTTAAAACTAAAATTTTTATCTCACTTAATTTGTGTTTTGAGCAATAAGGGACACTAATAATCGGTTTTTAATTCCTTTATTATTCGTTTTAGTAGGTTAGGTTAGGTTCCCCAGATGAATACGATTCAGAGATTGTGAAACTTATAATAATAGCAATTGTGGAAAAAAAATTGGGAACATTTTGAGTTCCACTTAGGTGAAATTTAATCTGAAGAAAGATTTTCCACTGTTATCGTTATTGTTAGTAGAGTCGTGTTACAAAACATTATACTTGATTGTTGTTATTGTAGTCTGGGAGTGTTTCAATAAATACAATATCCTTTGTCCCATTTCGTAGAATGCCTGAAATAAAATATTTACCGAAAAGGTTAATAGAGAATTTGCTCACGCCTTATAATCTTTAGAATATCTATTATGCGCATATTAATATTCGTTTTCCCTTTTTTTTCTTCTTCTCCTGTAATTTCATTTGCCGTTATCTCGTGTCCCGTGTATTTCTTAGCTTCCGTGGTCTCGGCCTACAATTGGCCTACACTCGGACTATTAGAAGGTGGTGGTGAGGAGGGGTTGTATGGGGGGTGGCCTCTATTATAAAATCAATGCTCCTCCGCTATGAAGGGGGAGAGGTGCTGAGCGTGATACACTTGAATATAGAGACCTGCACTTCCCACCCCCCCCCCCTCTCTCTCTCTCGAACCCCCTTTGGACTTAATTCTCCTCACGGACACACCAGTACACAAACACGCCCACCTCCCCTTGATTCGAATACCCCATTTCTAGGGGTGCGGGGTGGGTTGCTGCCGCCTAAACTCGGTTTTATTGCTAAATTGTGTTTCAACCCTAACCCCCGCCACCACTTCTCGCTCCCGAAAACGTATTATTCGGAAACGTCGAACAGCCGTTAAAACTTATTGTTCATAATTGTGTTAATGTCCGCCGACGGGGCGCCACCTCCCGACGGGGCCGAGGCTATTGGATCGTCCCCTCTGCACCCCCCTCCCCCCCTTGTACCCCAAATATAAACGGTAATATATGTATGGAATATTTTCGATTGCTAATGCGAAAACAAGTTGGAATATTAACATTCGCCTCTAATTGGGTAATTCGTTTAAGCGCTCTCGGGAGTTCGGATCGATGTTAGCTGTAAATATAAATTCGACCGCTGTTTCTCATTTACCGGAAGTATTGTTTGTTGTATGCAATATTTTAGATCTTTACTCGGGTACGAAACGTTCCCCTTATTTTCCCGGTCGTATTAGATCAGTTTCGTCCGTATTCCTCCATGGGCGGATTTAAGGAAGTGAAATAACTGTAATTGAAAAAACATTCCGCCACCGGAATTCAGATCCAAAATGATTAGTCATCTATCCTAGACCCCGTTCGCTAGTAGTATTCAATTAGTAAAAATGTACGGCACTACTTTACTAATAGAATACTACTGACGATGATGAAAAGTCGAAACCCGTCCAGCATGCGACCAAACAAGCGAGTCGAGTCAGAAAGTAATCATTATTTTTGTTTAATACGATAATTCATTACTAGTAAAATCGATAAAAACCACTCATTGGATCACTAGTTTCTGAAGTGTGTGTAGAAACACGTTTCTCCCTATTCACTACTAAAAATAAGTAATATATAGTCTAATTAATAAGTAAGTAATATAAAAATGAAAATGTGATATAAAAGTGATATACTGTACGATATTCGAGCCATATTTTAAATTCGCAACGCGTCGATAAATTTCTGTCTCCGGCACGTATATTTTCCCAATTTACTGCGCGCGTACGGTCAATTACTAAGTAATATTTTGTTGTTTGGGTAAACAGCATTTCGTGTTCATCGTTAACTAAACTCGTGGCATATTGGGGAAATGCACTTATTGTTAAAGCGCTCGTTGATGGCGCTCGTTTGTGTCATAAATTGGTTTCATGCTTTCCGTCTCTCTCTCTCTCTTTATCTCTCTCTCCTTCTATCCCTCTCTCCCTCTATATATCTCTCTCTTTATCAGGCTGCAGTGTATTCACAAGTTGTTTAGCTAGGCGTTGATAATGTGCCGGGGCGAGAGGGAGTGATAGAGCGAGTGAGAGCGCGAGCGGGTGGAGCGTACAGCGGGACAGTTAATTGGTTGGCCGCAGAATTTAATAACAACATAATTATAATGTGCGATTCAAGTGCAAGTGCACCGCTCGGCCAATATTCACAACCGGCTCTCTGTTATAATATCAAGTGTAAGGGGAGCTCGGTATTTATGCAGAGGGCAGGCTGTTCGCATAACCGCGTTCGATGACACAGTGTCCTCTATCGATGGAAGTGCGTGCAATCGAACGTTCAATCACCCGGAAGAAAAATGTTTCTCGAATTATTGTACGAATTAAGTGACAGAAGAATTTAACCGTACAGGTCTCCGGAAAATTGTTTCTGTAATTTCTGTTCTGTGCCCAAAAAACCTATAAAATCTCATACATTGTGGTCATATTCGTCTAGTAAAAAAACCGCATGATATTATGCGGTAGAGAGTTCAGTGTAAATAATTGTGTTAAAATTAAATGCGCCCTGCTTCTTATTTCTATTTTTGTAGTCGATTTTTTATTGCACCCACCATGGGGGTGGTTTTTCGTGCACCTGTAAAGGTATAAAATATAAACGGTACCTAACCTCAGTATTTTCATATTCTATTCATTTTCTGACTCGAAATTTTAATTTTAGCGTCTTCAAAATTTGTTAGATAATGCCATCAGCTTCGGCCTAGCGTTCATCAGATTTCAGTTCTCGAACAAAGTCATCGCTGCTCCAAACGCTCAAATTGGGCCCGTACCGAGAGTATTGTCCCGACGGGCGGACTGATTTAATAGCCGGCCGATTTAACCGTCGAGAGCGATAAATATTATTACCAAAGTTGGTATCCGAAAATGGTATAATGACAGGGGGGGAGGGCCCGGGTTGAGCAATTGGGCCTCGGGTTCGGGTCAAAGATTCGGCGATACGGCGCTCTGTTCTCCGCCCTCTGTTTGCAAAGGACACCGCTTTCCTCTGGCGCAACATTTCTCTCTTTTTATCCACTGTCCAAGTTCAATAAACTCTCGTGATTGTGTGTCGATATAGTTTTATGATTTTTACGAATCGTGCTTTCGAACGCCCGCGGCGAGAGGTCAGCGAATTTATTCGGGTGCCCTTCGCATTATTTGAACGCTAGAACGCTAACAGTAAGTAAGTAAGAGCGTCCTGGTCGAAACGAAACGTTCCGCCACCGGGAATTGAACCTTCTAAGATCATCCTATCGGGAAACATCACTTTAAGCCCAACGGAATTCTATAGTGTTCCACTCGAGTGGATCCAAAATGACCCCAGAACACTTAAAAAAAACATTTTACTGATAAAATGCCTAAATGTGAAGTAGGACCGGAATTGATGTAGCTCAGTATATATTCCTGATAGTTCTAACTAATACGGTACATATTTTAAGTTATCTGTAAGTACCAATATTTATTGATATGTCTCTCATCGTACTGTTGTATATTGTAAAAGATATTCTGTGAACAAATTAAACGAAATAACCTCCCCGTTTCGTCGGCGGACGATGAAGCATGCTGTTGGCACTCAATCCCTAAGATATCACTACCCGTTTTCGGTCAGCTAACATTACAATTGAATACATGAAGGGAAATCGTATCTTATATCATTTTGGGAAAAAGTGTTAAGGCTTCCGAAAGCAGACATCGCACTTTCGAAGGGTTAAACAAGGTCCACACGTTCTGAAATAGACAGTTTCCACTTTGCAGATAAATATCGTCGCTACCTGAGGCGTGTGGTTGTTCGGACAAACTATTTAACTTAAGCATGCGGCGGGTCGCGACCGACGGTAATTTTTCATTTCGTGTAAAAAATTCGTGTGTGAAATTCATAACCGGCCGGTGACGCGTTGTGTATGCGCATTTAGGATTATATTTTAAAGGTTATCCTTTATACGTATTCAAATGAATTGAGATAGAAGTCATCAATAAAGAATGAACGCTGTTGTCGGTGGAGAGGGCCGCCTTATTAGCATCTAGGCTCTGACCTTCAATCCGCTTCATTCGCTCATTCAATTCCATACCATTCCGCCCGCTTCTTCTTCTTCTCCTTCTTATATACATGTTTCTCACTAATAATATCTGCAGAATTATTTGTCGCTCGTATTACATAATGTCTGACCTTCCTAAGCAATTATCGGAGTTGCAGATTTAGTGGGAAAACTTCACACTTGGTTATTATTTAGTGTGTTTAATATTGAAATAATTATAGTTTCTGTAATATTTTGAATCCTAAATTAATATTACATATGTTGTTAATTAGAGTACGGTTACATGTAGTTAAATTTCAACGATTTGTATTATAAATATTTTTTTTTTGTTGCAGGTGAGTTGACTTGACTTTGATTATATATGGCCGCGATACGTGAGTAACTCTTGTTTTTTAAACACTACGATAGTATAACACTCTAGGTCGGGGCTCTCGTTGGTCCAGAGCCAATTGATGGTATTGTGTAACCTGGATAATTACGCCATTAAAAGCAATTAACCCGATGTTAATGATTTAAGCAGATTTTTTCTCGTCGCGGTCTTCAAATACTCATTTTGTAAACCGCGCTCGACTTTCGTTCTCTGGAGCGGGCCACTCGGAGTGTAAAACTAAATTCAGCGTATTGACATTTGAAAATCAATTTTCATTTCGAACTTTTAATATTAATAAATAACGAGCGTTTCGAAGGTGGGGAATGCTCGCTGCCGGAAATGAGAGAGTTAACTGAATCAGGGCGGTCGGGGAGTTGCCTTCCTCAAATCGTAATTTATTACCCTTCTTTTTTTCCGTATGCTGCCGCGCGTCCGCGTTTTTTTTCTAATATTCGATTAATGTAGTCATTTTATAAACCTAGCAAGAGGCGTTATATGAAAATTCACCGTATATAGACTATAGACAATCGGGAATCGAACCTTTAGCGCAAGTGCTTTATGAATTATCGCGGACCTCCTTCGATGGCCTGTCCCAGACGAACCACTTCTCCTTGTAATATATTTCAGTTAGTCGCAACATCATCATCACTAACACTAGCTATTATTAACGTAGTTATCATTATCTTAATTAAGGCCGGCTCTCTCTCTTCCTCTCTCTCTCCCTCCTCTTTCTCTCTTAGCCAGTGACTCTCTCGTGTTCTTATTTATACGGCCGTCCGCCGGGGCCCAGTTAATGACATATATGTAATGATCTATCCGGGGCCAACAGTATAATGAGAGCCCGCTTATATTTCCCCTGTGCGAGTCGGTCGTTATTAGCATAATAAATTCTCGTCGAAACGCCATCGAAAGGGGCGAAAGACTTTCCGGCGCCCCCTTCTTATTTTTCTCGGGTCGTCGTATGCTCTATAATGTTCACGAATAGAATTCGGGCTCAGAAAATATCAACGGGAGATTTAAAAATATTTACCTAACGCTACGAAGTCAGTCACCGCAGTTTAAGTTAGGAGTTTCAAATTTCGATATACTAATCGTATTATAAGACTCTAATAATACGACACTGCGGATATAATGATTTCAGTTATCACTTAAAATAGTTCCGTATTCACTTAATAAGAAATGTTACACTACACTCTATTTATGGACCGGTGTGGATAATTGAATTAATTGCACAATTTAGCCCAGTCTTCCACTTGAGATCCATTCTTGGTGGTGGGGGGGGAGGGCGCACCAGAAAAGTATTCGCATTAGAGAATTGGCCGGTTGTATCGCGCGCATAATAAACCGCGCGTTGTCGGCAGCGTGTAGCACTTCCGGTAACAGCGTAAAATATAATTCGGTTAGCGGTTGTACAGGGACTGTACGGGAGGGTATGGGTGTGAGGGGAGGGAGGGTTTTGCGGCCGGCCGGTTCTTATAGAGCGGCTCGGGTTACTACTCGGCTCACATTTTAATTACCCGTGTCAAAACTCTTAGCGTCTGCCGCCCCGCCCCCTGCCCCCGGTGCCTTGTCCTCGCTATATTTGTCCGAGACGAGGAGCCCCCCCCCATCTGCCAATAAATTGTCGGCCGCGGTGGCTCGGCTGAAAAACATTGCCCGAGACGGGCCCCCTTCGCCCCCCCTCAGTTCCGTTCGGGCCCCCGACCATCAATTAAATTAAACAAATGTCCCGCCTTCAATTTCTGCACTGTTTTTAGGCGCCGCCTTCAACATTATCCCCGGTGGGACTTTTACCGTCCGCTCTTTCATTGGCCGAGTTAATTGTTCGCCGAGTCCGGCCGCTCGTTACCGTCCCCGTCCTTTCTCAATTATACTTAGCCGGCTATTTCTCACCCGCACGATGCCGGCGCAATATTATCGCATTCTACAGAGAGTTTTGTCAACGTTTTTGAGATTTACTGTCGGCCGAATGTAAATCGGTTGATTACGATTGGGACGACCGCCAGATCAAAGTTCGTTGCTCAACGCAGTTGCGTTAAAAGTACAGCGTCGAAACTATACGACGAGTGTGCTTTCGTTTTTAAATAATTTGAACGGTTAGATTTAAAATCTGTTAACAAAAAAAGTACGCGTTTTTTTAAATCTATATAAGTAATTTCTTATATTAGGTTCTTATATTTTCGTCGGACGCTCCTTTCCGAAGTGCTCGTCTTCTGAGCAGGTACCTGTGTGTACAGGTCGGTTAGGCATAATCCGTTGGCCGTGTGCGTGCGTTAGTGGGAGGAGGGTGGCGGGGTGGGGTGGGGTGGTGGGGGTCCAACCTAATAGCAGTACATATGTGATAATTCTGTTAACGCAGAGACCCGCCCTGTGTGCGCCCCTCCCGCCACCCGTCCCGCTCTCCTTAATGCTATTAATTTGCATTAGATAGTTGTGTTCAGTATTGAGTATGTACTCCGGAGCCCCGAGTAATGTACTGTCCCGAACACATATACATCCATTAGCGTGAGACCTCGCCACCCCGCCCCCGCCGCTTCCACCGTGTTCCGCCCTCTACTGCACTGTACACTAGTAGTGTAATGTAGTGCGCAGTGTAGTGTAGTGTACCCCCCTCTCCCCCTCGCTCTACCGGCGGGCTAAACACCTGATTTGTAATCAATCTGTACACAGGGGGGGCGGGGTGCACCGCACAGTCCCGCGCAAATTCTATTAGATACACTTAATTACAACTATATTAGCATTCCCTCTCTCTCCCCGTCTCTATCGCTCTGCCCCTCTCTGTTCGACACCGAGCGGGATAGTAGAGTGCGAGTGAGAGCAGATGTAACGGAGTTACCATCGGTTTAATGTTAGTCTGACTCCATAATTAATACTAAACTCTTAATCCTATGCCCATTCGCTTGCTCCTACCTATTTGCCTCTTCCCATTCTGCCTCTTTTAGAACCTTGTCAATCGGTAGTAAAACATGCGCAACTAATTTGAGATTTAATTAGCTGCGAACATTTTAATTCGTTTCTTTAATAATAAAATAATAAACTCGCGAACCTTTTATAATTCATTACAATAATTTAATCTTTTAATCGAAATATAATAACATATGGAATTTTCGTTTCGGTTTCTAACCATCGTCAGATCACCGAATATGGAAACACAAATCATGTACGAGTAATTAACTGTCTTAACTTAAGCCTGCCGATTAATTGACGTACAACAAAACATCAGAAGAATACAATACCGTTTTCAGTTTTAATTTTCATTCCAATTCTTTGCATATTACGTTTGGAATCTTGTTTTTCAGAACTTCCTTCTTGATTTGTGCCCAGAATGTTAGCGCTGGCACTCAATTCGGCGGCCATTTCTAGAATTGCTGATAGATTTGATTGTACGACAACATTTATGTTGGCGCCATTCGGCGTTCCATATGGCCGAAAAGAGACGTGATTATGGAGTAATTTGAGAAAAATATTTTGGTACAAAATATAGGGAAAATTTACCGTGGAGGGCATAAATATGCTCTACCCTCCTCGAAGTTACACGATCGGTAGTTGTGAATGTCGTCTGTCCTTGTTTTATTCGTGTCCCTTTCCTCTTCCAAATACTTCCTGTCGGCCCATTTGGTGAAGAATTATGTTTGACGAAAATATCCGTTCTTGTAAAACTTGTAACACTTCTCCAGACTTTTATTTTTCTCAATATTCATATATTATATATTATAGTGTTTTCGCTATATTGTCATGTTTTATCGCTTCATTTTTTCAAATAATTTCAGGTTCGCATTTGTCGACAGTATATATATATATATATATATATATATATATATATATATATATATATATATATATATATATATATATATATACTTTAAACAGATATATACGAAACATTCTTGAACAAATTTTGTTGGGAGGTTTTTGAATATGCCATTTTATTCTAAGCGCTGTGTGGTTTTAGAAAAAATATCTTTATCGGGAAAGAGACCCTAATATTTTACAAATTTTATTAAAAAAACCGAAGAAAACCATCCAAACTAATCATTTTAATGCAATACAGGACACATCTAGTTTGTGGTCGAGTTCGTACTTTTAGTTGTTTGCAAATACTCAACAGATTTTACAAGTCGAATATTTTTTGCTTTATTATTTATAGAATTCATCATCGAAGTTCTCATTACTCTTTTTATTCTCCAAGTACCTGCGAGCAACCTCCACAATCGAAGAAAGAAAAGTCTCGCTTTTAAGACGCGGAATTCCTTTAATTGGAATTATAATTAATTACTAATTAGTATTCTACAAGTTGGACTTCTCGGTTCGGCGATCAGTCGAGTCGACGGCGGCACTCTACAGAAACCGATATTAATAAATTTAATTTGTATTAAGGAGGCGAAATGTTAAAAAGGGCAGAAGGTAGCCTCCCCTATAAGGACGGCACTTTCGTATTCCACCAAAGGGCGAACTATTCGAAGTAAGAAATATTTTTTCCCATTCAAGTCGATCGTTCTTAATTAATTTTATATATCATTTAGCCACATATTTATATAATGGGTCTAAGATGTACCAAGTTGTTTACGTTTTTCCTTTCTGAAAACATTGCATGTCTTTTTCTGTCATTGGGGGAAGGTTATTATGACTGTTCATTCCAGTGAGTGTAACTCATCTCCCGGAGAATCCCGTAATATTGAACGTTCGTCGTTCAATACGTAGCACGCGTCTTCTTCAAATACGTGTCACAACACCCGGTCTTTTGGGACGGTGCACAATCCCTGCTGTGATTAGCGCCGGCGTCGATCAAAAACCGGGGCCGGATGGGCTAAAGGCGTCCCGGGGTTTTCTCGGCCGGAGACAGAAAGTCGGGACTGACCCCACCACCAACACCACCACCACCATTACTCCAACTAGCGGCCGCCATTTGTGAGATCAACAAAGAACGAGAACGGAGAGCGCCGCCGGAGCGGGAGCGAGAGAGACGGAGAGCGAAAGAGAGGGAAGAGCAATGTAGACAGAAGTAGCAGTGTGTGTATATATATTTATGGGTGGAGAAGCGGGTAGGGGGGGGACTGATGACCTCTCTTTTCCTCCCTCTCCTTCAGTTACTAGTATTGCATTTAAATAATTCAAAAGGGGCCCCCCGCGCTCCTCCACCCCCGCTATACCACGCGCCGCTTTCTATCTCTGTACAGTTTGTATTTCTCATTTCCCTGTCGTTTCTCTCGGAATTGGCAAGGCTGATGGGCTGCCGGGGGGCGCTCGGTCCGGGCTCTGGGGGTGGGGGTGGGGGTGGAGTCGGGGTAGGGGCTCGCATATATTGTATGGAGAACTCGAAGCCCGGGCGGGAGGTTGGGGATAAAAATTTAATTCGGCAGTCCCGAAGGGTGGCGGGGCGGGGCGGGCGGGGTGGGTGTTCCCCGACACACGCGCACACTGGCAAGAGTGCCTGCTATAATATAACAAACCCGCTCCTAAAATTGAATTGATGAAGAGAGAGAGGGTCGGATGGCGAGGAGGGGGTCTGTATTTCCTATAGACGGAGTTCCACCTGCCGAGGGAGTGGGTCCGCGGATAAATTAGTCATCAATCAAAATAGTCTGTAATTTGATTTAGGCGGCATTACACCGGGCGGCCCAGATGTATTGTGTATTTTTTTCGCGTCGGCCGGCCTCCCCTCGATTTTTTCGGGGGGGGGGGTTGCCCCGTTCTGGGCCTCTTTGTGCGCCCCCGCGTCCGACCTTTTTATTTTTTTATTTTTTGAAAGGTGGGGCGCTGTTTGGCGGCGCTCCTATATGGGCGGCCCCCCTCCGCGCTTTCAATCCAATTTTTTTTTTAATTTCTCGCTCTCCGGTGTCCGGCTGCGGCGACGGTCTCCCCCACGCCCCCTCGCCCTCCAGGAGTTTTTTGGTGCGCGATGAAATCGGCCTTTGCATAGTAAATTATTGTTTACAATCGGGTATTGCTTTTCCCCAATTTGTTTGTCTTTTAGAACGGCGGAGCGGGAGGCGCCCTATAGGTTTTTATTTTCCCCGGAGAATGGGGGCGGGGGCTACCGCTTGCGCTATTGTTGTTGTTATTGAGAAACAATGTAACGCGGAAGGCCGCTTCGGCTATTTTGTAGGCGGCGGAACCCGTACACAGGGTTCGTCTGCAGCTCCTATCTCTGGACCTTTTCTAAATAATTAATGGGACCCGCTTTTTGGTTTAGATAATTAATTATGTGTATTCCTAGTATGTATTTTTTTCGGGGAAAATATCTTTAAATGGATATTTTTCCTGAAGATGGTATTTTTGTAGGCTCTACTATTAATAGGATTTAATGTTCTCCCTATTTTTATTCAACCGTGTGATTGTTTGCCGAGTCTCAGTTGTTAGGTCCGGAATTATTGCGGAGGTTGCGCTAACGGGACACCGAATTAGCGAAGTATAACTACCTGGCGGTGATGAGAACCATTCAATCCATTTTACGTACATGTCCGCGTAAACTATTTCGGCGTTACACGTAACCTGTAACGACGTGTATAATAATAATAAATGAGTTTGCTAATTAGTTGGCCCCGACGACATTTGGAACGTGATCCCATTGTTCGACTTCTGGGAAACTGTTGGTAATTATTATGGTTAACGCTCGTTGCCGGTTTCATGGTTAAGTCAGCACACGCAAACAATGTCACGGCGGTGGATTCTACAATTATACACCATATTCGAGGACGGATGTCCTAATAGTGAAGTCTGCCGGTAAAATATTGGGTGTCGACTTCTCCTGTTCGCGCTTAGTTGTCAACCAGCGAATCTATAGAAGCGTGTATGACAAAAACTAAATTTTGTCTCCCCACTGACAATGTGAGAAAATGTTCTTTTTGCTAGTCAGAACAAGATACTACGTCGGAAAGCTATCTCCTGGAAATTCTTTAGCCCGAAAACGCCTCAACATTCATAATTCGGCGCCGAATTGTTAGTCGATTGGAATACGAAGCTAGCGAATATAAGTTGGGGACGGTGGTTCTCCCCCGACGAACCCTTTAATCCATAATTGAGAGGCCGCCCTTGTAGAGATAGAGCCAACTAATATCTCCCCCGGTCTTCCTTTAATTTATTCATGTGTCCAATCGATACCTCTACACCAGGATTTTTCTTGGCATACTACAGTTCAGTCCCGCGATTTACATGTATCATGATACCTCGTTAGTTAGATAGAATGAGAAACATCTAGAGAGAGAGAGAGAGAGAGAGAGAGAGAGAGAAACAGTAATGTAATGATTAGTGATTCTTATTTCATCTGCGAGTGTAAAAGGTTTTGCTGGATTATTAAATTCTGCTACTACTGAAAATTACAGCAATATGGCGTTTCCTTTCATAAAAAAACTCTTAAAAACAAAGTTGTTTCGAAATATGTTTTCTTAGCGTTGCGGTAGACGTAAAGAATGTGGTCAACTCTTTCCAGTAAAGAGGGAATTTTAATTATAAATTCGATTTCAACGAATAGCAAAGTCCATTCCTGTATTCCGAATAGTGGACATTCCTCAGTTAATAGTCACGTAAAGACTAACGGCTAGTACGCCAAATTAATGGAATTTTTCCGCGATATTAGTTGTATGCCATAAAGAGTGGTACCAAATCTCGCTTTGAATACCAAATATAATTTCAAGCTTCAGACCATTTCAGTATAGTATTTCTATAATTTACCAATTACCTCCTTTTGGGTGACCTATAAGAACGTATATATAAATTGTTTATGGTCAATCAGGTTCTAGTCTACTTATATATTTTTACGTACGGAAAATTTATTTCAAAAACATTTAGCGCATTCATGAAAACCAATGAAATATATAAATTGCGACTCAGTTGTCATGTTCTTGCAGTTAGCGGTTTGGGAATGTGTCGTATCGGTTTTAAGTGCGTCGGAAAACGCGGCATGTGCGGTTAAGAGCGGTTGGGACGAGGGTTAACACATGTAGCGTTAAACCGGAGTATCGGTGACGGGGGCAGCGGAGGGATACGCGGGCTCTTTAGACCCCCGCCCCCGCCCCCCTGTAGTGAGCCGGGGGAGAAAGAAACGGGAGAGCTGCGGCAAGGGAGGGGGTGGTTTCACAAGTGGGAGCCAGAAGTTGATGATGACGGACGAATGAGTCGCGGGGGTGGGGGGGGTGGGCGTATTAGCCGCGCGCGCTGGTGTGTGCGTGCACCGAGAACACTGTACGGGCAAATCGATAGTTTTCTCCGTGTGGCGGGGTTCTCCGAGTGTAGTAAAGCTCGGGGGGTTGCGGGGGTTTGGGTGGGAGGGGGGTGGCAACCGGGAGAAAAGTACGCCGTCGAGCCCGCGCGCCCGTGTGCGCGTGTATGTGAAGTGCAGTGGGGGCGGTGTGTAAGGGTTGCCGCCCCCGGCTCCCGTACTTGTCCTCGTAATATGTATATTGCGTGCACGCTGTGCTCTACTAGAGAACAAAGAGGCCCCCCCCCCGAGTCTCCGCTATAGGCCTAATCTGAGCACTCCTGCTACCCGCCCCCTTCTTTTCAATTCTCTCTCCGTCGCTCCCTCGGCCCCCCGCCCTCCGCTCTCCGGCTTGCTCCCAGTCTCTGCGGGCGACGTGTCTGTGTTGGTGCGGGGGCGGGGGCCGTGTGTGCACCGGCTGAAGTAGCCCGATGCACCGGCGGGGGCAAAAAAGCTCTCATGTAAATTAGCACGGGGCCGGGTCCCGGTTGTTATTGTGCGCGGTGGGGCCGGCCGACAAAAATCGGTTAATTCCGCGGCGACGGCGGAGCGCCGCTCATTGTCCCCCGGCGCCCTCTTAACGGCGGACCACTTCTCTCCGTCCCCGCGCCTCCCGGATTATCCCAATTGATTTTGTCCGCCCGTTCCTTATTAGCTTAGTGGGCGGCGGTACAATCCCGACGTGTCGAGTCTAGCCCTCTGACCCATTGTAAACCGGAAAAATCCCTCCGGTAATTTACCGCATCGGTGTTAACAATGTCGCGTCGGAGATGCGACGTTTTCCCCCTCGCCGTATTATATACTCCGATGGTCGTATTAAGGGTAGCAAAAGCGTATTGAATACCGCTATTGAAAACGCGCTGAGAAGCTCGGTTACGTTACCAAATACAATTTTCGTCGGAGAGCTGTCTACTTTCGCTCCCTCCGTTCTAAGCGGCTATTTTGTGTCGGTAGCTTCAGTTTCATACAATTGTAGACGTGTAAGTATTGAAAACTTGGATTTTTAAGTGCTTGTTATCTGTTAGGTATAATTAAACCATGGCTTTAGGCAACTCTGTTAGATCTCTGAGAAAACGGCGTCTTGGCGACTTATTCTGAAGAGAATGTGTTCCGAATAGGGTCTCGTTTAAAGGGGTCGCCTCGAGGGGCGATAGTGAGGGCTCCGATCCCGGGGTCCGTTTCCAGAAAAATGTCCTCGTACGGCCGGGTATTGTTTAAATTATTCCGGTCCGGGCCGTGGAAGAAAGTGGCTTTTAAACTTTTCATATATATTTATCCCCCTTACCCGAGGGACCGGGACGTCTCCACCTTCAGTGTGGACACGGGTCCCATACGCCGTATGTATACGTGTGTAATATATATGTATATACTATATCTGGATGACGGGGCCTTGATTTATGCGGCGGCGTCTCCAGCCGGGGCTTCTTCCTTGGGCTAACTATAAATCTATATTTAAACAGATGTTATTCCGCGATGGCACACATAGATATTTGTGTGCGTTCCTCCGGACCCCTCTTTATCGCGTATTCCCTCTTTTTTCTCTCCTTCCCAGCCTGTCTTTCGACTTTATTTATTTTCGATGAATCTCAGGTCTTATTATCGGGGCCGCCCGTTTGTATTTATAAAGGCTATTTTATTCCTCGCGGAAAGGACTAACCTAACATTTTATTCGTCGCGGGGACAATAATAAATTACAATTTTTATCGTACACCCGGTATTACTGTGTTTACATACAACAGTTTCGTTATCTCCAATTCAGAAATTTATAAGTATTACATAGCGTCGGCCTACGAAATTATCCCCATGTTACACTCATTGTTTAATATAATAATGGAATTAATATGCAAATAACAAGTGCATGAGTTATGACATAGATGGTGGAATTCGTGTGTCGAGTTGTTCATATAAGAAACTATCTAAATATATAACCGATGCCATTCGTATGTTTTGCGTGGGTGTAATTGTTGTTATTAATGTTTAAGACCGAGTGATGAGAACTACTATTACAGAACAATGTAAGTACCCAAAATGTGCCTGCACACGAGGATCGAATTTTCTTGTAATTACATTGCGCATTACGACTCGTTTGGTTGATGGGGTGGTGGGAGGGGGTTGTAATTTACTTACATTCTAGGACAGGGCAAGCAGGTAGATTGTTTTTATCTGAAATCGGAGAGAAAATTTTCCATTTCTCCGAATCGTTTTCTGGCGAGCCAACAAGTTAGTGTATAACTTTGTAACTCCGCGGGAGGGACGCTGATTGTCGTTTCGCATGAGTTTCCCCCGACGGCCCCTTCCCCAAGGGGGTGTTCCCCTTTAAAGTTTAAGTATCGTAAAAGCCAAACCAAAAATTATATGTAATGTTAAAAACGGGCCAGGTTTTTTCCCCTGCGGGCGTCGATAAGTTTTCTAATGCACTCTAAGACTCGGGAAAAGTCGTTTTGGTGTTTATGCCGCAATATTAAAATAAAGGACACTTTTCTCCTTTTTTTTGTTATACTTTAATGACTCCCATTTAGTGTCGTCGGAGCAATTAATAGGGTTTTTATGAATGCTTATTTTGTCCTCGGTAAGAAGTTTGTTGAGCAAAATTTGCGTTAGGAAACAATTATTCATTGTGCCCCATGTACTTAGGCTGGCGGCCGGTTATTGTTCGGTGAAAGTTTATGTTCCCTTCCACTCTCCTTAAGTTTTGAACCGATATCTTACAGTGGAAAACAAAAAAAAACAGTCTTCGACGTTCACTTAGTGCCCACTAATTCAATTTCAAGATGAGATCCCCCAAAATGATGTCTGTGGGTTATATTGACTGAAATTCTTTATCTGGGCTTTTTAGCGCACGGACTTAATATTCTTTTCTTATAAACTGTCTATATTTGTGTATAAAATATAAATCTAATAAATAGAACACTTTCGTGCGCAGGCCGAAGTACTCTTTTGTTTCCATAGCAAAGTGAATATGACTGGTGGTCGGCCAGTGCGCGGATTTTGCTGAGTACGTACATTGTCGAATTAAAATAAAACGATTATTTAGTTTTAATATTAGCAAGCTGGCCCCTTCGCAGCGGTTTGACCAGCGACTACTTGTCGTATTTTAAAGAGGTTATTGGGCTAGACCGGCCTTCCCTCCCTCCCTCTCTCTCTCTCTTTCCCCGTCCCTCCCTCCTTTCCTGATCCCTATCTCCCGCTCGCCCCTCTCCCTCCTGTCGGTAATTCGAGAACGGGGGCCGACGCCTATCCGTTACTGAAATTTGAGACATTTGTTTTGTAATGAGAAAACTGAATTCGCCAAGCTTTGCCGGACGCCCTGCACCGAGACTACAAATGCGCCCAATAATTATATCATATTATATATATATATATATATATATATATATATATATATATATATATATATATAAAACAGTCAAGTTCGTATTTACTGTCTGGTATTGTTCGGGTGGGAGCCGTTCTGGTGGCCGTGTTCCTTGACCCCTCGCCCATGTAAAAACTGGTCCCCTTCGGTCTGGACACGGCTTACTGTTTTAGGACGGGCCAGCTACCTCCCATCTTGCCGCCGTTTCCCGGTATATCGCTCCTCGTTATAATCTCGTACCGTTTCCACGCGGGGGCCAGTTTTTCAGATCGAGTCTTCCGTCCGGGCTGGAGAGATCCGCCGACGATACGTCCGAAGCCTTCCACTCACCCTCAATCGTACTTCTAAAAGCCGCGATACTGTCAACCAAACTGTACAGAAACGTACAGTTGAAATCCTCTTAATTGTCTTTGTAACGTTAGTACGATCCATTGTATTTAGTAAACATGAATTTATTTATATACTGTAATACACTGTTAGTATCACAGTTATAATAGATTTGTTATACTCTATACTTGGACAGGAATAGTCTAATTGACGAGTGAAGGCTGAAAATCTCACGAGTAATGATAACTTAATTTATACCGATAGTGAAGGAAACAATTCCTGAATGAAAAATTGCTTCAAGATACTGCGAACGTATAACATTTCATCTTTTATCTGCCTCATCTGTGGATATACCGGTTATCATATTTTAAACGTGCTGATAAATTCCTCGTCCGGTATATCATTTCCGTTTCTCTACGGGCGAGATTTAATTTCAGTTGAATGGAATCCCGCGGAATGTGAAAACAAAACTGACTCAATAACAAAAATAGATTTGATAAGCATCCATTCTTGTTTTGTGGCGTGTTGCCATCTCTAATGGTATTTACCGACTAGGACTTTTCGCTGTGGCTTTGGCGTATGCTTCATATCCGAGGACTTAGGTATGTGAGGTTTCAATTCGTATGTCTTCTACCTTCTTGTTGTTATTGATAGAACACATACCTGCAACGCTCGCGTAGAAGTGTTTTTATTATACCTTAGTATAATCTTAGTTATATCCGGACAATAACTCTGATATTTTCATATGACAATGAAAACGTATTGATCTAGCCAAGAAGGTTATTTAACAAAAAAATCTTCTATAATTTTGGATATAATTAATTGTATATATTGTGGGTACAAATTATTAATTTCCCTTAAAAAAAATTGAGAAACGTTATCGCGGATAATTGATCGATTATGTGTCCGTCAAACTGTTTACCGATTCAGTGCTGTAAACGTGAACTGAACTGAATGCACGCCTGTCTGTCCTGGCCCTGGCTCCGGTAATGGATTGATGGTTAGATCACTGATTATTATGCATGCATCGGTGCCCGTGTTCCTCTCCTACCTCCAGTACCCTGAAACTATCCCCCCTTCCCCCCACAAAGACTCCTGAGAAAGTACAATGAAAATAAAAAGGGGAAACGTCCACGATTCGCGAACGCGAGCTGGGCGGCGATTCGCGTATCGAAAATGCGATACCCATAAAAGTAAAAAGGGGCCGTAAAATGCCGGCCTAAGCATTTGTATTGCTCCGGCGGCCTTAATGCCGCAATAAAAATGTTATAAAACACCGGGAAAACCTGAACTGAAATAGTTAACTAACATTAAGTCTGTTAGTTTCACAACGCGAACATTTTACAAACAGTGGCGGTTTTCTTGTGCGCAGTAAATAAAAAAAATACCGCCGTTTTAAATATTTCGTTACTGATAGAATGAAATTATTGAACCATTTCTTGTGTGACGAAATTATTTCTGTCGGCGTATATTTTTGTTTATTCGTTGATACTGAAATTAGATCGAGTTTAGTCGACATTGCCGGCGCGAATTGTCATTGAAGCAATTTTTCATAGGTTAGATCATCGACATGGGGGACGGCTATTTTATAAATCGTTTCGGTTTGTTAAATAGGAAATTTTATGGACGACGTGGCCGGGTTACTGTGTTTCGATTACTCGGCCCGATTACTATTCCTGATAAAAAAACAACAATTGAAGATTATTTAAAAAGTATGTAAGAATGTTGGAATCCTGGTCGGCGTGTGAAAGAATGTTTTGTGCGTTAATAATTTCCGGTTTTTTCCTTTTTTTTTTAAATTTCATTCAAGCGCTAGGGGTGGCCCTCCCCGTTGCCGTATTCCGAAGCATGTTTGGGCTATTCTTAGCCCCTATTTGAGTATTCAGAGAACGTAACCGAACCTTCCGATTACGAGTGGGGACAAACCGTTCTACCTGCTGGTCTGTTGAGAACATAAACTAGTGTAAAGTTTATGGATAATTAACGCACATTATATTCCATACATTTTTGCAGTTTTTTGCTCTAACAATGAATTAATGCGAGATATTAATGTCGCATGTTAAGATTAACATGAGATATTAAGATCTTATTGTCTCGTGGAAATTCCCTTAATGGTATGAAATTTGAGTCGTTGGAATAGACACTCCATTATATCTTAGTGGAAAAGAGAAGAAAGTTCGATAACAAGTTTTTTCCGAAATAGTTCTTATATACTTTTTCATAAAAAGTACAACCGTGTACTTTAGGACTTCCCAATATAGGATGTCTTCAGTTGCTGAATCCGCGCTCGTACTTTAAAAGTACCTGAAAGGTCTTCTATCATATGACGATTATACATATATATGAATAACAACACTAATCGTGTTATTTTAAGCATCAACATTTTTCCTGTTGGATTCGCCGATTTCGCAACCGAGCCACGTCCGGAATTAGCGCCCGCTCAATTATTTGACATAATTACTTTGTTTGCTCTCTTTCTCTCTCTCTCTCTCTCTCTCTCTCTCTCTCTCTCTCTCTCTCTCTCTCTCTCTCTCTCTCTCTCTCTCTCTCTCTCTCTCTCTCTCTCTCTCTCCCTCTCTCTCTCTCTCTCTCAACAGCTCCTGCTCGTCCCACATTTTCTCCGTCTCTATCTCACTCTTACAATTTTTCAAAAGGGAATTAATTGTGTTATTTAAGGAAGCGTGTGTTGTTGTTGTCGGTTGGCTTCAAGGTCGGTTTTCAAAGGCAAAGATTTTTGCAATATCATATCATTAGAATAAGTTGCGGCCTGGGGCACAATTATACCGCAAACCTGTGTTAATAATGCGCTCGGTTTTCTTCTTTATTCCCTTATTTCTTTTTTTCTGTTAAAGTTTTCTATTGCGTCATATTATTAAATATCGTTATAAGTCGCGGCGGTCGAATATAATAACGTTGAATTATATGGCTAATTGGAGCGAAAGAAAAACTAATTGACGGCTGCTCGATCTTTAAACAGGTTTTATGTTTGCTCAATGTTTCCACCGCTGACATATCATCGGTTCATTTTCTGAGATAATAAAGTGTTACATTGAAGCAATATATTTTTAATCCGTCCTTTAATCTTAAGGAGAAGTTCTTACATGTAAAACGTAGCGAATTTTCTTTTGTATGGGATTACATTTTTAATTTTGTCTGTAACATTCGTTAAGTTGAAAGGCAAATATTATTTTTGTATAATTGTAATAATCATTGCGTTTTATTGGCTTATAAACTTTTAACTTTCTTCATAAATTGAAATTTACAATCCTTTTTTCTTTTGACTTCCTCTACTTCTTGTCCACATGTAAGGTGTGTCCACAGGATGATCCTCCATCCGATGTTCCATCAGAGATTCTTGCCAAACGTCCCGCCCATTTCCACTTCTTTTTTTTAACTCCTTTCTCTACGTCCAGTGTCCTTGTTTCCTGTCTAATCTTCTTGACTTCAATTTAATATTTTTTGCCAACCCACTTTCATGCTTTCCATCGCTCTCTGCTTAATTCCTAGTCTATCGAGACATTTTTTCTTTTGCAAGAGACCGCGTCTGGAATCCATAAATTAATGCCGGCGACGAACAGTGTCCTTTAGTTTCGCCCATTGTTCTTTAAACTTCGATATATTTTTCATTGTGTTTTTAAAATAATTGTTTCAACATATTTCAATCCTACGAATATATATTTAGGTAATTTTTCATTGAATTTCCAATCAACAATTTCTAGTATTCGGAATGTTACCGCTCCCCGGGACTAACGTTTTCTGAATAATTTTTAGCCGTACTCCGAGCGTTCTGTCTTTTAGCCGTGTCCCATCGGTCATTTGGATTCGGTCACGATGTTCGTGGGCCCACTCAAGTGCGCTCCATTACCGTACAGTGACCATTCCTAATTTAGTTACCGAATACCAATTAGGGTAGTCGCGGAGACGTTATGAGGCCCCCTGTACTAAATCGTGACATCTATCCCAATGAACGTCGTGTCCGAGGTTTTTCCTCCGCAACCAGATGTCCCCTCGCCCTTTTATATTGCCTTATTTCATTCTTATTATTTCGAACAATGGAGGAACCCGGGGTCTTCGTCCCGTCGAAATAGACAGGTCTATACGCCGCGGTGGATAGCTTGAAATTGTTGCTGTTTACTACCGATAGCGAGAAACCGAAAACGGTCTATCGTAGGACCGAGTGAGCGAGCGGAGTTTGCAATAATAGTGAAATATCGAATTTATCCGGCATTTCTACACGTTTCCGGCTCATTATTATGGAATAGCGATCGTGACGTTCGTATCTTTGGGATGTATAAAAGCACGCGTCATCTTCCTCGAATTGGACGCGGTCTGTACGAGTTGCCGGCTGGGTGAGGGGGGGCTCCTAATTTAAATTATTAAATTGATCGCGGGCCGACCTCCCCGCATCACTCTTCCTCGTGTAATAAAATATATGTTTTATTAATGATAGTGTAGGAGTTGGCGGCGGTGGGGGCCCGCATAGCCAGTGTGATTGACTCTGTCCGAGAGTATAATTTGGAGGGCAAAGCCCCCGGGGCGGCGCCAGGCTTCACATCTCCACACTCTCACGCTTTTCCTCCTCGTATCCTTCACGTCTTCGGCTCCTCGCCTAATAGCTCGGCAGGACGGCGGTAGAATCGAAATGGAACCGGCAATACCATTAACAATAAAAACTTTCTATCGAAAGTTCGCGCAACCCTACATAACAATTCAAAGTTGCGATGGAAGGTACGAGTCTGTCTTTGGTATCGGTTTAGCGTTTCAATCGAATTATTCTAAACTAGACCTCTATTTCTCATTATGTGGATATGTTCCGGTGTTATATCAGCACTTCATCTCTAAGGTCGTACAATTTAAGTTTTTCGGCGGAACATTACACGGTGGGTTAAACTGTTTCGGCGTGAAACAGCTTATTTTCACTTTTTTGTATTTAATACGTCATATTTACAAATGGGTGGCCAGATGGGGGGGAGGGGGTTGACGTGCGCGGTGGTGCGTGAACGATGTGTTATAGCTTGATGGTGCCGGTTCGGGGGATGTGGGGGGGCCATCATTAATAACGAGCCGGGTCCCATCCAGCGTTCTCCCCCCCCGCTCGCCCCCCGTGTCAAATTTACCGTTTATTTTATTGTACAGTAAATTTATTTGGTTGTCGGCCGTCACGGTCCTTGTGTGTGTATGAGCGAGGGGGGCGCAGCGCCGTTCTCGTGGCCACAATTAATATTTCACAATGCGAACAAATAGGGAGTCGTTGTTTGGGGGTGGTATGGGATGATGGTGGGAGAGGGGGCGCAACGTGTAGGTGACGCGTCGCCGTTACACTATTTATCCTATCCCCGGCCCAGTACCCCCGGCTGTCAAATATTTCTCCATAATGCGAGGACCCCCTCCCCGCAACCGGCTCTCCGTTGCCCGGGCACATATTTCGTTTGATACCATCGACTGGACGAGAGAGAGAGAGAGAGAGAGAGAGACTCATGAGAGTACCGCTGGTGTGGGTGGGGGGGGCGGGGTTGTCCTGGCCGAGTTCGGTTATTGTTGTGTAGCGACCGGTCGTTTTATAACGGTCGGCCATATTGGCGGCGATGGTCTATAATAAATTCGACCACATATTTAATATCATCGGGGTGTGTCCGTGTGGTCGAGATAGATGAATACCGTTTTTGCGACCCTTCCGACTTGCCCTGTTTTTTGTCCGGGTTATCGCTTCGGGCGATCTCCGACTTTCGGAAAGGTTCGAATTATTGTATTTATCTAGTTTAAAATACCTGTTTTGTGGTTTGCGAGTGATTGGAATACCGTATATTTCGTGTGTTTCTGTCTCCTCTCGCGGGTTTCGTCTTTTGCTTGACCGGTTTCGGCTGCTCGCCATCTTCAGTAGCGGTGTTTGTTTCTTTTGGCACTTTGGATGTTTTTTGGGCATCCTCACTGCACTGTCACTGTCGCTTGTACTGAATATTTATCATTATATATATATATATATATATATATATATATATATATATATATATATATATATACATATAATGTTATATCGGTCGTTTAATTGGCTCAATTTCGTTCTGGGGTTCGAACCCAGTTATACATTTCAACCCATGTGAGCTTCGCAATTGAGCTCATTAGTATTCTGTTCGATAGTTTGTTACGTACAGGACTGCTTCTCATCAAAAATTGCAGGTATAAAGACGCCGCTCCCGTGCACAAAGTGGCGATGTACCCATACATAATGAGTATAAGTCTCGAGAAAAGTTGTAGGCGTCTGCGGTCTGGCATAACTCGGAACGCAGAAAATCCCATTAACGATGTTTTATACATCAAATGAATGGGTTCCTGGTATTTTGGCTTCAATTTATTAATTTCAAATTTGGACTACGAGGACATAATAAAGACATTTCAAAAGTGTATTAGGATAATTTACCATTTGTCCAATGTTCAGGAAAACTAATCACTAGATAAAATAAAATATGCGATATAAAAATGCAGAAAAATTATATTCCAACAAAATTAATTCCAACAATTTTTTTAAACATTATTTTTATACCGCAATCCATTGCTGCTGTACGCTCTCCAGCAATTAGATATGTTAATGTGTGTTGCTAATTGTGCTCGTAATTAGTTGCTAATTCGCTTTTCTTCTGTTTCAGGTGAGTCAAAATTTTTTTTTACTTCGGGGACGCGGCGCAAGCTGTATAAAGAGAGTAAGTGACAATATTTTTCATTCCATTCCTTAAATTTACTCCAATTCTTTGGTTCCCGCTTTCTGTCTCGACGAAAGCTGTCCGTTATTCTCAAAATAAATAAATGAATAACAACGATACTTTAATTCGATCTCGTGCTCATAGAAATGGTTTTGTTTTGTACAGTCAGCAGTTGCGCGGTGATATTGCAATAAATTGGGCTTGTAAAATATTGACATTCGGCCGTGGCCTTTGTAATAACGCGCCATATTAAAATAAATATAATATGATTTTCAGACGGTGGAGATATGACTGGGTGACATGTTATAGTTAATATTTAAATAGTCCACAGCTTTTATTTCTCAAATAAGTGGGATAGTTGGGTGTGTCAGGCAACGGATGTTCTGACTCATCGCGGCATCGTTCCCATTATATCAATTTATTAATCAAATAATTAACGAAAACGAAAACATAAGGACTCGATGACTAATGGTGACAAGAATATGATTACCCAACTTAGCGTGGTAAAACTTGTTAGAATACGAAATTAGTATTTTCATTTCCGGGAGGGTTTATTGTCAGTGAATAAACACAACACAATTCGTCCATGCATTTGGTGGTGGTTGTGGTTTTTTGAATTCGGATTGGTTTGGAATATCACCACTCGTGCTGTCCTCAACGGCTGTACACTTCCAGCTGATGAAGAATCCTATCAGCACTGAATTCCAATAGCTTATGGGTGGAAAACTCGTGAGAATTATTATGCTCTAATTTTTGAAAACTTGGATTGGCCAATTGTCGTATTTGTGTAATGGACGATCGAAACTCACTTTCTTGTACCGAAACTAAGTTGTGTAACGCGGCCGGCATTTAATTGTAGAGGGACGGTCAGACGTTGAATAAAAATTGTAGGCTTCCAGCCGAAGCCCGGCTATTTAAGTAAGGTTATTAATAACCGTGACACCGACTTTGAACAACCAACAAGCGTCATAACAGGCCTCCTCTTAGAGGCCCTCGGACCCAAAATACCAGCGGCGCGCGAACGTCCTATATACCGGGGCACCGATTAATATTCCGAGCGATTGAATATAACTTATAACTTATTAGAAAAGCCGCTGGGCCGCGGACTAAATTTATTCGCCTTCCTGTCGGGACCAGTTTTTTTTTCGAAGCCCGGCATTTACATCTGTCTCGGGGCGTTTTAACATATTTATCCCGAGTTTGACGTTTTAAGTATCAAAAAATTTGTCGACTGCCGGCAACGTGTCGGCTGTCTGCCTCCGAGTTAATAGCCGGCGGTTAATTGCCCCGGTCGTTAATTATTTAAATTGGCCGATAGGCTTTCATTTCGTCTCGGACGGGAGGGACCACCCGAATTTCGTTGAGTGTAGGGCCGCGTGAGACCGCCTCATTATCCTCCCCCTTTCCCCATTTCTAATTCAGAATTTGCCCTCCCCGCCCTGTTCACCAAGTTTAATGGTGTTGTCGTCTCGTCAATCGGATATGGCTAATTTGCGTTTTTCTCTTCCCCCGTCGCCAATTTTTGTCCCGAACCAATCAATCTGACCGAACCACTATAGATTAGTAGAATACACTCTCCCCACTCTATTATCTCGTATAAAGTGATAAGGGAATAAATGAGCAGGCAGTCTTGGACGACACTCCGGTTAGTTTGGTCGACGGTCCAATTTTCTCTAAAAAAATAAACGAAGAATCTTATATTCTTGTAGGATAAAACACGCTGGAATCACCATTAAATAAAACCGCGTATTTAATTCTTTACCAAATATAAATTCTAAAAAGTACAACTTGAATATCCCATGGGATTTTTCTTCGTGCTTTTCACCGACGGTCAGAAGTGAACGCCCGTAATCTTGTTTTATTCATTCTCTGTCGGCATAAGGATTACGAAGCGAGAGGATCACGCCAGGATCTGGATAGAGCGGACTAAGCCCCGCTTGAATCTATAATTCCGAATCAAACGGTTGATCGATTTATGTCGGGGGAACATTCTTGGCCGGGCGGGGCGGTAGAAGGCCGGGGAATATGCGATAGTTTCGCCGATTGAGCATTACGATCAACGTTCTCCGAGGACGTTGTCCTCTTCCCACAGCCTTAGTGCGGGCGTTCGTCTATTGAGATTGGAAAGTAGTAACTATTTCCGGGAGGGATATGGTTACTGTGGGGAGTAAAAATGGATATGAGATGTGAAAAACTGAGAAAATTTACCGAATTCAAATCTAATGATTATTAACATCATTTGATCGTCCCTAATTAACAACCTAAAATTCTTGATATGTTTTCGGGGGAAATTGTAAAATCGTCAACAAACAAATTTCAATACAAACCGGATCCATTACAGTCATCCGATGGTCCATTTCACTCCAGAGAGCAGTAATGTTCTTAACGTCCTGGAACGCTTACCGAATTAATTTTCTTACGATGCCACAATATGTTGGAGGGGGGGACAGGGGGGGCTCTTCAATCTCGGACGGATCACAAAAAGGCCCGGCTCCGTCCCTTAATGGGGCTCTATAAATCCACACGCGGCCCATTAACAACAAGAAGAGGCGGACAACGGAAGAAAATAATCGCGCCGATGTTTTGAAATATCGTCCGATAAAAAGGGGGGGAATGGGCGTGATAAACGGTCATCACGAGGACTCGCTTCCCCTCCCTCCATCCCTCGCGAGCCACACTCCTTACGTCTAAAACAGTACTAATCCTTTAAAATGTAAATCATCGTCAGGGGGCGCCGAATACCGGACACGAATATCTAATTCATCACTCCCTCTCTCGGAGCGGCCGCGGTTGAAAGAAAATCAAAAAGGACCTATCCGGAGCGGCCCTACCACGACTATTAAATGTGGGGGGTTGGGTGAGGGGGGAGAGGAAATTAGGAAATACGTTCTCAAATAAATTTCGAGTGCGGGCCCGTACAATACCAAAAGAATATGACGCGAGAAAGCCCCCTAACCCCCCTCCCGTCCCCCGCGCTCCGGAAAAGGGTACCAATTAATTGAATCATCGGAGGAACGCCAGACAAGAAAATTGCCCCGGCACGATATGCGCTCTCGGATACTACGGGCAGTTTTTGAAAAGGGGCTGAAGAAGACGGGAGGAAGAGAGAGAGAAGGAAAAAAGGAATGAAAGAACACAGAAGACTGGAACTGGAAACGAAAGAAAAAATCCTTTAAGAGATTTATGAATCGGTAATTACGGTCGGGGAGGGAGGGATGATCGGCATATGATTATATACAATTGAAAGAGGTTACGCGGGGAGAGAGGGAACGAACCCCCTGTCATAAAATACCTGGGAATATCCGCTGGGCGAGAAAATAACACGAGAAACATCGCATATCCATAGTTTTATGTGAACTCCCATCGTGAATTCTTCGCATTACCGTTTTTTTTTATGCCTCAGCCCGGGAATCGGCTTTTATATTCCTAAAATATAGATTGTCAGCTGTCGAACACTCGGGGTCGTCCGCGTTTTTCGTGAGGCCGCCAGTTCGATAACGGCGAAATATATTTCCCATTAGGTATAAATTATGACTTTATTTTAACCGAAGGGCCGTGATTTTGTCCCATCCCGTGAATGCCGAACACCGCCCACCGCTGAAATCGCTGTCGGAATGTGTGCAACTGCAAAAAGCACATGTTGAAAGTAAAAATTATTCATCGCGAACATACTTAATAGCGTTCCAACCAACTTTACATAGTTGTACAAATATGAATTTTCACTTGTACTAATCGACAGCTGGGCAACAAAACTGAGAAATACACGGATTCGAGCTGAAATGGATTGTTGGGAACAGCAACAAATCCTCGTCACTTTTTTAATTCGGAAAGGACAATTCTATGCGACGAAAAACTGTATATGTTATTTTTTGGCTCGTATTATTTGTAAATTCTTATGCAATGCCACCACCGAAGCATCACTGTAATTCCCACATGAAAAAAAAACTTTCTACAGTCTCCTGGAGTCATTAGCCTGTAGGATACAGACCGCCGGTATGGCATGACAACAACACAGACAGGTACTGGAGTGTGCAATTTATAGGGGCGCGGTACTGTGGAAGTTGATGATGACTCTGCAACTGATATGCCGGCAACATTATCGGGTTCCACTTATGTTTGCATTTATTATGTTGCGGCCACCGGTGTATATTGAGTTTGGGATCGGTGTCTTAGCGTTCTCCTCTCCGCTCCCGCTGTTGCCAGTCACCTCGGCTAACCAACTCGTATAATTAATTATTTAAATATGACACAACCTAATTTTGAGTATTTTTAACTCGATAATAACGCGATCGAAATGTAGGAGTAAGGAATTTATTAATGACATCTACTTAGAAATCTTACTGGAAACTTCATGTTGTTCTGAGCCACTTGGGCGTATAATATTTTGTAGTATTGTAGCTGTGTTGCGAAATTTGAATTTAATCTTTCACAAATGGTCGTCTCCGACGATAATGACGAGCGATTTAATTAGTACTTGGAAAACGAAGAAAGCTACTTCCAACTTTGGTCTTGCCTCGCTTAACCGTTATCGCACCTGTTCTGAGAATGCCGTTTTTTTCACCGGGCAAAGTTTATTCGTTAAATCGATATGTCTGTACTTTGATTAAAATAGATTGTCGGGACAAAAAGTAACGCCGACTGACTGATCGAGAAGGTACTTTTTTACCCTATCAATGATATTATGTCTTCACCGGCCTACACTTTTGTTCCATTATTTTGATGAGTAATGATACATAGTGTGAGATATAAAGCAATAATTTTAGAGACTGAGAAATCACGTTTAAAAGTTGAAACAAATTATTAGAATTATAATATTTTATTCACCGAGGAATGCGTTTTGTTCAGAGGTTTGTCGGTATTCATTATCGGGGCCGATTGGTCGACTTTAAGCGCGAAAAACGTTTATCGATACTTATTAAATGTAAATCGCGACGCGATTAGAGGTGTAGCCGGTGGCAGCTACGGATATATATTTAACTAGCGTATCGAATGGCCTCTGTAATATCCTCGAATCGCCTGCAAAAGACCGAAGTTAATATTGGAACTCCGATTCTATTTGTTAAAGCCTCACAAACAACGCGTGATTTGTGCCACAATGAAGTGGTCGGATTACATAACAGATTTAATTTGATCAAATAACATTTTGTGGTCAGGCCCCGATAGTAATCGGTGCAGTCGCCGGCTCTCTGAAAATAAACAGATTTGCAAACAAATATCTATATAGAATCTATCCCGAAGCAGGCATCAATGGTTGGTGAAATTTGTGGGTGGTCAGTTGTCAACTCGTCGAGAGAATACAATTTTGTAGACTCGAACCACAAATTAGATGCAATTTTTCATTTTAGATTTTGATCTGACAGAATGTGTGAAACGTCCAATTTATTATGAAAAAGGCGTCTTTCCTCACTTCCGTGCAAAGCAGCATATCCCTGTCCCAACACAGATGGACACTTTTTTTTTACTTATTAAGACTATTCTGTACTTTCTATTGCTAGGCGTTTTCCTCAAAAGGGAATAAAAAAAGATGCCTACAGGTTGTTGTCCTAGGACGAGCGTTAATCAGAGCGGTGTACAAAGGACGGTGGGTGCGAGTACAATGCGGGCGCCTCGGATTGATGGCTTCCTTTATGATGTCTGGCCGGTCGAGACACATAAGAATAAGGAGATGTGAAGGATCGGCGGATAAATTGGGCGGAAAAAGGAGGAGAATCATCGTGTGGAGTGTGGGAAATGCGGTTGGGCCAGAGGGGTAGGGGGGCGGGGGTTCATTGCCAAACAACTGTCATTTGCATCCATAATTTCGTCTGCCTACGAAGAGCGTTTGCGGGTGGTGGCGGGGGCGGGGGCGGGGAATTATTTCCCCGCGTAACGAGATGTAATTTTCGGTCGGAATCGAATAACTTTACTAGGCTGGGGGTTCGCGTTTAACTTTATACGGGCGGACAACTAGTAGGCGCGACTAAAATATGCGGTTAAAACGCGACAAGGGCGCGCGCCACCGGCCGGGAATTATTACGGTTAACAGTTGTTTCCCCCCCGGGGGGGGGGGTCGATCGGTCGGACAAATCGAGGCTTAATTATGAACGTCGGCTACCGACTATTTAATACCTTTTGTCAGTCCGGATTTTACGGCTAGATCAAACTGACGGGTTATGAAATAACTACTCTATTGGTCAATATTTACGGCGATTATTAAGGAATTAAAGTCTACTGTGGTTCTGGATGAGAAAGGGCAAAATTGAATTTCATTGTAGTCACCAAGTTATTGTATTAGAGTTAACTTTACATTATTTTATACTTTCATTATAAATGTTTCCGAAGAGAGCCTTTTAGATAGTTTGCCTGCGAAGATTAGTGGTTTTATCTGCTATCTAATATATAATGTCACCACTGGGGTTTTTGTCATCAGTCCCGGTGTTTAGTGTTTACTATTCACTAAATACTATAATCTACTAGACAATATAAAATATATACTATTTAAATTAAATTCTGAGCGGAGCCTTTTTGTATCGCCTTGGGAAGTGGGAAGCATTACTCGTTTTGGAAGACTTACGGAGATTAGGCGAAATTGGTTAGAAAAACCGCTGGTGGAAAGTAATAATGTTTATAATTAACTATTATATAGAAAAGGCTGTGAGAACGGTCGATTTGGGTTCTCTCGGGGGGGATATCCAAAACGGCTGTCATTTGCATCCGTAATTGTGTCTGTCTCTCTCTCTCTCTCTCTCTCTCTCTCTCTCTCTCTCTCTCTCTCTCTCTCTCTCTCTCTCTCTCTCTCTCTCTCTCTCTCTCTCTCTCCCTCCCTCTCTCTATCCCCCTCCCCCTGCTCCTCGCGGTAGCCCACTGATTTCATAACAACGTCTAATTTACAGTACGAGAGATTGAGTAACGTCTATATTTAACAGTAAAGTCTGGATTAAAACAGGACGATAATTAAAAAAAAGGTTATTTCACTTTTGGACGCTCGAGTCACGTGGGCCCGGCGAGAGGTCGCCTCCATATTACGGATGTGTAATCTTTCGGCCTAATTATAGACGGGAATATGTAAGCGAGTGTAGGTCATGGGAACATTCTATTTGTATACAGTACGTACTGTAAATTTAGACTGAATTTTTAATTTTTCTTTGAGTCTTTAGGCTAGTCCATAACGAAACTTTGGATTTTCTTATAATTTCTGATCAATCATCTTCATTCCTTAAAATATACCAGAAATAGGCTTCTTGATATGGCCAAATGTAAGGTTTTATCTATGAACTTGGCAAAAAAATGTATATACTATTGAAAAATATTGGAACGGTGAAATTTCATAAGCAATTATTTTTTCGAGAATCCTCGCTATAAAAAGGAGAACAGCAGAACGCCAGATATTCAGGGGGTATATAGCGTGTAAATTATTCGGAAGATTAAACACGTATTATTTTTAGTCATTATTTTGAGAATGTTTTTAATTTTAGAAAAATGGGAATGGCGCTCGTAAGAAACAGAAATTAAAATTTGGGCCGGTAGGACGTGTGCGAGGTATGCTTGGATCTCGGCGATATGAGACCCCTGAATTCTTCTTCTCTATTTTCGCTTATTATACGATTATAAATATACGTACACCAAGATAGATACTTCAGTGCTAAATTTAAAGGGATTCGGGAAATTATTATCGATATACTTACCGAAATGAAATTGAACCTCCCCTCGGGTTTTAATAAGGTATTCATATATTGTAATTTCTTGGAACCCTTCTTTTTATTTTAATTCCATATCAAATTTATATCTTTAATTAAACAATAGAATGACCGAATTAGTTCTTTTATTATCCAACGACGAAAAAAATATCGAGGCAAAAATTTCGATAGAAAGAGTACCGTAATTAAAATACTTTTTTTGGCCTTAAATCTATTGAGCCATCAAAAGTTCACTCCACGTTATACAACTGCCCGGACTTTATTTTAGAACACGCACCCTCCCTCGATACAATGGGTTCGGGCTTAGCTAACTTTTTTTTATTCAACTTTTTATTATATTTTTAGCTTAACACGACTGAATACAGTCATATGGTGTATACTGACTGTGGAAAATAACTGAAGGAAAATAATGTATATTGTATACCAAAAGTGTTATTCTATCACAGATTTTTGTTTCCTCTTCAATGTAAGCTTCATTTTCTTCTACATTTTATAGAATGTGAGATTACGACGGTGAAATGGTAAGACTATTTAAATTTAAAATCGGGAAAAAATTCTTCGAGTAAAAAACTATCATCGATTAAAGGATCGTTTCACTTTTCATCGTTTCCTTTTTTTGAACCAATTTTATTCAAAACCATATAGCGGACATTTTTACATCCTCTTCAGTTGTACATCATAACTGAACTGCGGCTGAACTGAATTATTTTTATGAAAATACTTTTCAGTAATAACTAAATTAAGATTGAAACCACTTAATGGAAGAAAAGTTTTTATCCCCTAACTTACGCCCATTATCGGAAAGTAGATTTACGGTGTCTTCTGGGGGTTTGAAAAGAAACAATCTCCTCGATATTAGATGAAAAAACATTTCTTACTGCTGATGCAATCTGTAAAAATAGTGATCCGTGATCTTAAGGAGTCCACTGGGAGGATTCTATCCCCGCGAAGTACACGTGTCCACGGTGATATAGGTTTTTGTTTTTATTAATTTAACAGTATTAAGGGCGGGTATTTATTATTCTCCGGCGGGACATTTTTATAGCCATTTTATACACATTTGAAGGGGTGATGGGAAGGGGGTGGTGGCGGGGCCCGGATTTATGGGCGCGCCGCCCTTTTTTATATTTTATTGGGAGCAATATTAATATAATATTCATGGCGGCGGTTCTCTCTCTCCCTCTCTCGGCGGCCCGCTCTCTGTATGATGTGTGCCCGTACACATACGTGCCTATACATATATATCTGTCAAGTGGAGCGCATAAAAAGTATGTTTGCCCACTAACCACTTTATATTATCCCAATGGAAATTTTCTCTCTCTCTCTCTCTCTCTCTCTCTCTCTCTCTCTCTCTCTCTCACACACACACACACACACACTAGATCACCCTCTTTCTCTTCTTATTCCTGTCCTACCTCCCGCTCTTCTCGGATTTTTGCTCTGAGGTGCGCGTCGTGCCCTTATGTATATCCTCTTTGTTTCGATTATATTCGGACGTAGACCCGAAGACATTGACTATGAGGGGCAAAATTAATTCTGAAGCAATTTATAATTTTAGAAGGAATCTCATTATTACAAGGTATAATAATGAGTATAAGTTTTTTTACTGGGACATCTATTCATTGAAAATAATACAAATTATTTCCTTCAATTTGTTACATCGGTTTTGTGTTCTTCGAAATTTATTTGGTTTTTCGCATTTTGAAAGAGCAGAGCTATTATTCTTATTAAAAAGTCGTTATCTCATATTTGCAATGACACCAGTTAGTCCCGCCTGCGAGGTGGGGTAATTTTTTTTAACAATAAAAATTATTATTTATTATTATTAAAGGACTTAGTTGTTATGCAGCCTTAACCACCCGGGCTTTGTATCGCCTCGGTAAAATCACCGGTGTAAACACTTTTATTACACGAAAGATGATGTAATACGGGCCGTAAATAAAGGGCTTTATTAAAAAAAATAAAAATATTCTTTTAACGTCCCCGCTCACCGACGCGCCTCGGTCATAATCTTATATTGCCTGCGGTTTGATTTATGAAATCGTTAGTTAGGTTTAGGACGTGGCCCCGGGGGTGGGAGGAGATCCGTTTTAAAATTACAACAATGGCGATTCGTCGAAAAAAAGATCGGGGTGGATAAAGTGTAATTGGGGGCGGCCGGGAATGGCGCTCCCGGCTAATATCAGACGGGATATTTTCTATTGCACGTTAACAACGGAAACAGATAGGACATTTTAAATAGTCCCGCGTTTTTACATAGGAAATGAAGCGGCCCACTATCTGGGGCCGCCTTATTTATTAAACAATCGTAAAACCCAATAAACGGAGGATAATCGATCGCGTACAATTTTTCTAACACACACAGTACTCCCCTGCGACATTATTATAATTTAAATGTTGGAAACGTATTAATGAGAACAATTTTTAATTTCCGGAAAGTTGGATAAATTTCCCACTGGTGTCTTTTGCGGGGGGACAACTGATTGCATTGTCGCATGAAAATAGTTCAAACCTCGCTTGTTTGAAATTGTCTCGAAATACTATGGACGCTCTTCTACTAAAACTATTTAATAATAAAATTGGTCCCATTCGGATTCCTCGACTTCGGACAAGGCCGTCCGTGTCCGGTTAAGAGTAAAACCTTCGAAAGATGGTTTTCGTATGTAGATTATAAGTAAAGAAATCTTCGGACAGTTATGATTGGGGCCTAATCGTAGCGAGTTATGTTAATTTTATCATCGAATTACGTAGTCGTCGAGTCTTGTTGGATTAAATACAGCCTCGGTTCCCATTAGATCCGAACCGGTTAATAAGATATAATTAATACGTTGCCTAGTTTAATTGTTCCTAGGTTGTTTGTAGGCAGAAATTGAAATTACGGAATATAGTGTGTTCGGGAGGTATTTGAGATCGAGTCGTAATCAATTAAATTGGATTAAAACGATAATTAGAATAACTCCAGAATTTTTTTTAATGAAGAATTTGCTTTGTTGTCTTGGCACATGTGATGCCAAACTATACTCTCGGTACTGCCAAACGTAATGGTCTCGCGTCTGTCAACTCGAACATGCAAGAGATCTAAACGGTTTGGAAAGTATCCTCGGTAAGTGTGGAAAAATCCTGGATACGAACCAATCGGAATCGAAAGAAGCCTGCATATTCCTCTTCATCATCGCCTAAGCCCACGATGATTTCTTCAAGATGTCCACCTTCTTTCATCCCCTTCCGTTTCACGCACCTGCCTAAACGACGTGTAGAATAAATGCTGTCGCCAACAGGGATGGCCCCGAATATAATGAGAGGAGGTCGGATGGCGGATAAATTTCTTATAAACTGGAATTTCAAGAACGCCCGTTTACTATCTCAATAAAATATCCAGTACCCTTCTACGTGCTCAAGCTCTCGGTTTCAGTACGTCGAGTACGGTACATACAAGTCGTACAAGGCTTAACATAGGGTTTAGCTCGGGTGGACGCCTTATTAGGGCTTTATCAGGGCCGCGGCGAACGCTTATTGCGACAAATGAAACGTTTTACTATCGTTTCCGATTAATTACCTCGAGTCGTGGTCCTGGCGGGACGGGCGCTGAATACCCGCGGAGTTTTCCCCCGGTTTTTCATAGTTGGTCCACCCCGGGAATTCTGGTTCCCCTTAAGGAAGCTCGGTGTCTCGGAAGGGGAGAGAGAGGGAGAGAGGGAGCGAGAGAGAGAGAGAGAGAGAGAGAAGGAGGGAGAATTTTTTTCTCCAGGCCTCGCCCTCCCCACTGCCCCGTATAATCTGAGCGGTCGCGTTTATTCCATACACCTCTCACGTCGGGCCCAACATTCTCGCCTTATTCGGCGGGCGTTTTTCACTTTCTCCTCCCCGTCGTATCATCGTGCATGCGGTTTGTTTTACGGCGGACAAAAAGACCTCGTTTTAAAGATTCAATCGTTTCAGCCGTCCCCCACGCAATTTATCACTTCGCTGACGGAATTTAGCGAACTTTCCATTAACGATCTCTTTTTCTTTATCGGAGTGAAATCAGTTTTCTAATGCTTTTTGTGGAGAACCCATCTCGACTCTTGTGACTCATTTCGAATCGGGCGTTATATTGTTATAACACAACAAGTCATAGGAAAGTTGGTTCCCTCATAATGTTTGTGACATCGAAATTTATACATTTAACAATGCAAACGCGATTATTATATCGGCCATGCTCATTTTTTCCCGTATAAATTATTAGTCGCCTCTTCTGTTAGGCAAATTCTCTCTCTTTTTCTCTGTTTCTGTCTCGTAAGAAAAATAAGGCACGAATTATACAATAAAAAAAGTTTCTTTCCAGCTTTATAATGGAAGCTAGGCCGAGTCCCGCCGGAAGGGGACTGTATATATAATACGGGTTTATTAAAACTGGAATCTCTTTTATCGTCAGGGCGCGACTATCTAGCGGGCGCCCCCTAGATGTCCCGGTTATAAAATTATAAATGTATTGAAGCGGAGTGAGAGGCACCCCCAACCCCAGCGCCCGCACACACTTCGGACAAATAATAACAAACAGATTCGAGAGAACAGGAACTCCCCCTCCCCACCCCCAAATAAGAAAAAAAATAATCCTGGAAAGCCGCTCCAGGAGCGCCCCAACTTTACGCAACTTTTCTGTCCGCCTTATTAACCAACTAAAGTTTGGTCCCTCTGTCTAGATAGCGTCCCAAGTCCGTCCGGATTATTTTTCATTTTTATTTTACCGAGGGTGTAAATATTTAATTATATGTACGCGCTCAAGGATTTTAGTGGGATGGGTCTTTATCGGACAAATATTTTCGGTAGTTGTGGGGGATTGCCACATCGGTTTCCTTTTCGAGTTTCAATATAATATTAATTATGTTATCATTGAAATATTGAGTAAGAAATATTAAGTTGGTGATCTCCTTCAATCATTTAGTATATCTCGCGTTGCTTCATCCGGGTAAGGACCTCGCTGCATTTCAAACCGATAGCTACTGACGAAGTAGATAATCCGAAAGTTGTTTCCCTTTCGAACAAACATCAAAGATGGAACAGATAATTGCGCGATTGGGATAAAGTACTCGGTTATTTTCGAACATGGTGGTTGTGCTTATGGTAGTTTTATACCATCGGTTGGTTGTTGACAATTGCACTTTTGCATGGACCGAATATAAATATTAAATTAAATTAGATCGATTGAATTCGAACTTTCAGTCGGTTAAACGAATTCCTCAGGTGCGTGCAAGTATATCGGTGACCACTATCTGCAAATGTAGCACTTTTGTTTCAGCTCGGTAGGATTGCACGTCCGAAAATCGATTTTGGTTACCTTGTCCTAAAAGATTTATGAAAAGTTGAAACTGTAGTTACACCGGTCGAGATCCAATCGGTGCGTCATCGTAGGAGAGTGTTTGTGTAACTATAGTGCGTAAGTATAGTGTTCAGTGAAGGGGCGTGCAGTGCCAGTAGTGTGTAAAGCAGAAGCTCCTTGAGGCGCCCCCTCCCCTCCAGCCCTTTTCATTCACCTTCTCATTCTCTCTAACACTCCACTTCATTCTCTCTCTCTCTCTCTCTCTCTCTCTCTCTCTCTCTCTCTCTCTCTCTCTCTCTCTCTCTCTCTCTCTCTCTCTCTCTCTCTCTCTCTCTCTCTCTCTCTCTCTCTCTCTCTCTCTCTCTCTCTCTCTCTCTCTCTCTCTCTCCCTCTCTCTCTCTCACTCTCTTCCTCGTTCGCTTTCTTCCTCTCCTCTCACCCCCACTCTCTTTCCCTCTCCTCCCTCCTTGGCTAATTCACTTTCTTTTCTCTCTCTTCTCTCTCTCTCTCTCTCTCTCTCTCTCTCTCTCTCTCTCTCTCTCTCTCTCTCTCTCTCTCTCTCTCCCCCTCTCCCTCTCCCTCTCCCTCCCTCTTCCCCTCGCTTTCTGTCTCTCCGCCCACTCGCGACCTATTTCTGACTTATATTTTCACTCGACATGTAGTAAAGCTTGAAATGTTTTTGGTTGTTGCTCGAGAGCGGCGCTCGCCTTTCGGTCATAGTCGTCTGCCATTTCATTTTATTTACTGTTGTATTAAGTGATTTATCCGGACTCACTGGAAAGATCTTTTGGGACGTGCGAACTCAGCCCCGTTTATCTGTCTGTCATATCTCGATTATAACTTTACTAAATCATATTTATCTAACATGCCTATCGCATTTAAGACTCGACTTGGGCTTGGCATAAGATTATAGTAGAGACAGAGGATCGCAAGAGTGATGACCCTATCGAATTTGAAATGAAGGATATGAAGAATCGTTTTAATTTATTATTATTTCGCTTTATTAAAGATAAGTAATTAACTGAAATCATCAGGATAAAACAGGGAGTCGTTTCATTTCGTTTTCAAATTCGAAAGATCGAAGGGGACTGCTCGTTGCAGTCGAAAGTTGCAATTTTTGTCTTATTTCAGACGCGGGTCTTACTGGGGATGTCTCCGACGGTCAAAAATATGTTGAAAATTCGTTGGAAAGCGGGTGATGCGATGTGCGACTAGCGGCTTGGATTAAGTGAGTTGTTGCGGGACATGACCCGGGGGCGCGCTTCAAACCCTAAACGATATTCCCGACTTATAAAACCGTGTAATAAGTCTCGGGGCTCTTTCCATCTCCCATCTTATATCACGCACCGATCGTCCCCCTCCGCCCGACTTATTATCGGGTTTATTTTATTATTATTACAAATATATTTATTGGCGGAATCTAATGTAATTTAATTCCCCCGCGAGCCCATTCCTCTCGCATTGTGTGGAATATTGGATTGACGATTTAGCGAGAAATTTAATTTTTCGATTCGGTGGTCGGGAATTTATTCCTATTCTGAAACTAAATCATTAGGTTGTCATCTTTATTACGGATTGAATTCTCGTATTTGTACTAAGTGGATTAATATTATACACCATTCTGGTACACATTTATCGATACGATTAATTAAACACTTCTGATAGCAGTAACGGTATTGTAAGTTCGATTCCAAGCAGCTGATTGGATTGAAGAGTTATAAAGTTTTGTATAATGCAAATTACCGCTTTTACTTAACACATATGTTGCCTATCTTTGTTATTAAAACCAATTTTGCATTCTCTGGTTCGTTAGTAGCATTCCAGTATTTATACAGGGCTCACGAAGTCTTGTCCTCCACTACGCAGGTTGCAGTGTTACTGTTACACCTGAAAAGCGTGAATTATGAAAACAAGTCATGCGATAAAAGCCAATGCTAGCGATAAAAATAAGCAGGAATGATCCGTTTCTAATATGAATTCTAATATAAAAGAGAGACAATTCTCCGAATAATAAAAATGTTTCTCCGGGCATAAATTTTGAGGCCCCAGAGCAGAATTCGCGCTATACAATATAAAGCTTACAGAAGGATAAACAATATTGCGGCGGGATTTTCGATCCCCGCCGAAATAAACAGAGGGATTAAAATGTCGGGACAGAGCTGGGCTTTTTACGACCCGTTATAACAGACCTCTTATATATATTTGCCCGGCCGAGTAGGCCTCGATCGCTGGTGGGCCTTACATTTATAAACGTCCGAACTGAAATTTCCATGAACATTAAAGATAAAGATCCTGAATTTTATCGTTTCTTCTTAACCACAGTTCACGTATATATATATATATATATATATATATATATATATATATATCTTTTACAATCGAGCGGTTGGATGGTATTGGTGTTTGTCATGGGGTATCGAGTTTTCAAAACTTTATTAGGGACAGTTGGCCTCAAGCTGTAATATTATATTTTTTACCCCCTCCCCTATACTACCACTTACACGGCTTATAATCGTGTCCTTTTATTCATTTATTATGGAAATTCAAAAAGCGTGGAGACAATCAATCAGGTATGTGGGGGTGAGTGTGGCCCTCCTCCAACCCTGCCCCCCTACTCAACCCCCTACCCAAGGGACGGTGTCTCTAATTTTTTTTTCAAAATTGGCACCCTCCCCGCCGTTTTAAATCCCAAAGGAGGAGAGGGGCTACCGAATCATTTTTTACACCCCTAACTCATCTGCATACCCCTCCTCCCTGCCCGCTTCCCGGGGGGCATTTCACCCGCTGACAGGATCTACGATTTAATTGCATTCTAATTACCGGCTCTCTTATATTAAAAAAATGTATATATATGGCTTTTTCAAACCATCATATCAGTAATCAGTAGTATAAAATGAAGATGTCATTATATATTCTTATAGTGCATTGGACACGTGTAAATTACAGGGAGACTCCTATAAGAGTTCATTGAGAATGTCACTGTAGTAGAAAATCCTTCTGAGCCCGGTTGGAATTTAACTTACCTTAGCTAAAAATAAGTCCTCGAAGGACACAGTTACTTGGTTAGTTTTGATTAAATGTCTGTATCTCTTAATTCGCCACTGTTGCCAGCCAGCTCTTGTCCTTTGTTCAGATTAATTGCTGCCGCAAGTATGTTTACTTTTTTTTTTTTAGTTTTTATCCCGGAGCCATTGTAACATGGGGATGGCGACCGGGCAAGAGAGAGAGAGCTGTGTTCTCCCCCATGTTTCGAGGCCATGCATCATTTTTAATGAACCCGGCCAACCCCGGAAACACAGTTTTAACGAGTGCTAACCGGACCCCCCGCCCCCCTTTGATATAATACCGGTGTTAATATGCGCCCCCACTCATCCCCACCTCTTCCCTCCCTCACCCCCGGGGCTCCATTTACATGCCTGTTGTCGCTGTCGTTGATGATGATGATGATGATGATGATGGCGGTGACGTCGAGCTGTAGCTGCGGCGGACTTGTAAAAGTGTCCGTCACTGTTTTCCCTTTATGCAGTTGTCTTGGTGTGTGTGTGTGTGTGTGTGTGTGTGTGTGTGTGTGTGTGTGTGTGTGTGTGTGTGTGTGTGTGTTTCGGGGGGCGACACGACAGCAGGCGACCGACACAAACAACCAGCTCTTCTTGTGTCGCTCTGTCACACGTTATCAGTGTTACCACTCCACTCTCCGCACAATATAGATGTACACGCATAACACGTACGTGTTATGCTAACTCGAGTATCGGAGGGATTCAATTAATATGTATATATATATATATATATATATCTTTATACGTAAATTTGAATAAAATAATTTTTACAGTACTCCAGTTAAATTTGCAATTGAAGTAAAATTCGGTCCGCCACCATTATTCGATCCCGGTGAACTCGTTTACGCCGCCCCGCTCAGGTTTAGGTTTACCCTTTCAAAACCCTTTCAAAATATAGCAAACGATTAAAATTTTATGTTAACCCCCCAATTAAAAAAAAATCGAATTACTATCGTCATTAGTATATTTACGCCGGGGGAAAAAATGATGGCATTAAGCTCCGAAATGTCATTACCGGATTCAATCTGGCATCGTAATTTCGTTATTCTGACCTTTAAAATCCGTTACTCACAATCTGCAGGAAACGCAACAGAAACGTATCCGGTATAATTTCGAGATCGATATCTCGTTTTCATCACGGCTCTCAGGTACACTTATTGCTTGGGAGGGAAGGTTTCTCAAAAAAAAAAAAAATAAATAAAACGGGAGATTCCAAAAGCCATTATAAAAGAAGCGGGGGCGTCGGTGTCGCTCGGGGGGTCTTGAAAAAAGGGAATTTTCACCAGGTCGATTAGCGCTTCCCGTCCCGCTTAATGAGGAAGGGCTCTAAATTCGCGGTCATATTATATCGGAGAAATAAGACTGGTGCGAGAGAGAAGAGACGCCCTCGTGTTTCCTCATTTGTCGGAGCGGCTAAGCGCCGGCCTTATACCACCAATTACCTTTCCGAACTCTTTCCGTCTTTCCCTTAATTTTAATAAGACCATTATATAATTCGTCTCGGCTCTGTCCCGTTTCTCCCATTCGAGCTCGTGCGTGCGCGTGTGTATGTGTGTGAGTGTGGGACGTGTCGCGGTTCCACATGGAGCGGCATTCTCCCCCCTCTCCCCCCTTACCCCCAACTGGTGGAATGGAACTTAAAGCCCCGAGGAACTTACCGCATTAATAAGAAATTACCGGTACCGAGTAACGATAATGACGCCGGTATTCCGGTGCCTCTCTTCCCCCGCGTCGTCTCATTTCGTAGGCGTACTAGTTCACGATCCCGGTGTAACACGCACTCGGGCACGTACGCGCTCCCCTAATCGTTTCGTCCCGTATAATAATAATCCGGGGCGACTCTAATGTTCCGCCGCCGACAGAAATTGAATTTGTCTGTAACAAATATTAATAACCGCTCTCCGGCGGGTTCGTGCATTTCCTGCCGTCCTCTCTCTCCTCTCTCTCTCTCCCTCCCTCCCTCGGCTCCCTCTCCACACTTTTTAGCGAAATTTCACTATACTCCGAATTAGGTATAGCAGACCTTTCCCGATCTCGCCGCCGCGGGAATCTCCTACAGTCCTCTTCTTTCTTTTATCTTAGATCTAGAAATGAGATTAAAAAATATCCAACAACGCGAGTGAAGATGAAATTGTGAAAGGGCACCGATAAAAATCTTTGGCATTTTCTAGCGTTGTCTCTGACGTCGAATGATACTCCTGCGAAGTATCCTAAAATAACACCTACGTGGGACAAAACTATACGATTTGTTTGAATACGATTGAACTTTTAAATTTAAATTATAACCCTCCGAGAGATGGGATTCTAGAGCAGCGATATTTAAATAAATGCATAAGTATGATAGTAATCATTCTCAGATTATGTTTGATTATGTTTATAATACTGTAAGGGTTCGCCTAGATTTAAATAAACTTTCTAATCTTCTTGCGACATTATTTATTTTCTCTTACGCACTATCGAACCCGGGTTCGGTGGCGGAACGAAATGCGATTTTGTTGGCTCGGGATATTCAATTTGAAAGTCCGTAAATAATTTTGAGTTTTTTTTTAAGCGTTCCTTTGCACAAAGGCGGACCGAAATGGGGACAGAGGGAAGAGAAAAGTGAGAGAGGTGGACGGCGATTGGTTAAACTGTGAATGAGCGTCGGGTCGGGGGCGTATAGGGGGGTCGGATTTTGTGTGTAAATTAAAGCGAGAGGAGAGCTCGGGGCTGCTTAGAGAATTTCATTAATAGAAGGTGGCTAGTCTGGCCGGGCCGGGGCGTGAAGCGGGAGCGGCTACCGGTCCCCGTTAAAGTGCTCCTCACTTAATCCCCCTTCCTTGTTCCGATACATCCCCTTTAAGGTTCACTTTCTCCGCCCGGCTCCCTTAGGTCCCGCCCCGACACACACCTATTAACCGCCGACCTTCCGGCTATTTTCAAACCCGTATTTACCTTCCGCCTCGTCCCGGAACGTTGATTCCGGCTTGATGACTTTCCCATATCTCCTTCCTGCCCGTTCGTACGGTTAAAGACAAACTGCCAGAGATTTAACAATTTAAACTATTCGTTTCGCTATTGATTTGGAATATCACTCGACCGATTTAACTCATCTAATTTCTTAACATAAATCCACACGTGGAAATGTTCGTGCCGTGATGAACCCGTTAAGATACTTCCAGAATTCCAGAGGTTGTCTAAATTGAGTAGATACGGTATAAATTGATACTCTTTTATTTTCACACGACCGATAATAAAATACATTATTTTGTCTAACAAAGTTTATTGATAAGTAGTGGTATCGACGTACTATATTTCACACCACCTTAATGTCCTCCCTTGTCGGTTTGATTCTGGACAATGGTGCACTAGCACTGTTACTACAGTGTTACTGCGGTCGCAGATTTGGCCGTTTATTCACCAGCCATTATCAACCGGCCTATTTTGTGTAATAGCGTGTTGTGTGAGCATACCTTTCGAGTTCCCGAAAAAACGCCCCTAATAGAAAATGATTAATGAACAATCTCGTGCGCAAAACGAGAGAGACCATTGCGGCCCGGTTGAACCTTTTTATAAACGCGAGGGCCGGATTAATAGTATGCGGTTTATAAGAGAGTTATGTGCGGATTTTATAATTTATTTTCATTGCGGGAATTAACAAGTTTAATGTACATAAATATTCATTTATGCATTTTAAAAAGGAGCAATTTATTATGCATGTGTGTTGTATAAATAGAATTAGGCGCACACACGAAATACAAATTTTACAATATCATTAACACAATAAAAGCTTTTAATTTGTTGCATTTTCTTTTAGATGCGTTATAAATGTTAAATGACGAAAATACTCTTACATACGTCCGATATAGATGGAAAAAATATTAAAATATATAAGTGTTATTCGATCGAAGTTAACTGTGTCGTAACTATTACACATTCCGTCTCCGGTTAAATAAATTCGATTAGCCCAATTGATTTAATTGTTCGGTTCAGAAGGTTAAATTTCAAAACTTAATGTTTAATTGAGGGGACTCTTATTTAAGTGTGTGGGAGCACGTGTTCCTTTTGCGGCTTTAATTGGAGTAGATATTGACGCCTGTGCCGATTAGAATAAAACGGCCGGTGAGCCACTGACCTTGCACTAGGTGGCAGTCGTTGTGCCCCCCCCCCTGTCACCGCTGCCCCTTATCAGTGATACTATAGTATCGCGCTTAGAACGACTTTAAATTGTTTAACAATTGAACTGTCAGTGACTTTCATTACACAATTAATGATGGTTGTAACCCTTGACCGGACTTTGCTTCTAAGTGTGCCAGCCCTGCTGGTGGCGAAGTGGTACAATCGGTCCTTGGATCGCGAGACCTTTGTGCGAGACAATATTTTTCATAAAATCTGATTCGTAGGAACATTGTTTTGCCGACATAAAAAGAATACATATTAGGCGCATTACATGGTAAATTTGATGTGTGGATGATAGCTTCACGCTTCAATTCCGACTCGGGGGAATTACCATGTCCTGATTATAGACTCGTATGCATAATACATTCCGGACGCTCGATGATAGACGCAAGGTACTTCCATTAATAATAATTATTTATTGACTCCCAAATGCAGATAACTGAATATTTTCTCGTATCGAAAACTGTTGATAATGATATCAGAACGGAATTGTGTGGGCACAGCAACGTCAATAATGGGCTGATGGCCTTCAAGTAAAGTTCGATTAAGCTCAAATGTCCAGTTTTTACGACAGCGGTACAAGCTGTAAGTTATTATTAACCGCCGTTGGCTTAGTACTGGTTTTATCTCGTCTGGAACTGTCGGGATAGTGTTTCTCATCCTTCGAGATGTAAGGCCAGAGATTATACCGGTACGGTTCCGAAAGTGAGAATTAACTAGTGCAGGAAAGATAGAAAGAGACCCCGTGTGTCGAGAAAGAGTGAGAGCGAGAGAGATAATGAGAGAAGGAGCGAGCTGGAAGAGCGAGAGGGGAGGGAGAGCTAAGGTTGATCACCCGGCCGGGTCCTTGACTTGGTTCCCCCCCCCCTCTCCCTCATCAACCCCCTTCCTTCGCCTTCCTCTCTCCTTAAATTGCTTCTTAAAAACCTAAATTATTTCAGTGGCACACACACGCTCCACTCGCGGGCACGCGCGCGCGCCTCCCCCTCCCCATCCCACCGGTCACAGAATGTGGACCTTCGAATCACCTCTTTATGAGCCTTTAGCGACGTCGCCCCCCACCTTTATTTTTATTTCTTCGCCCCGAGTCCGTAATGCGTCCCCCGCCCGTCATTAAGGATGCGTGATGCTGTCCGTGAATTGCCTCCTGTCATCAGCTAACATATTTTTTTTCTGAACGTGAAGAGATTTTTGTCCCGCTGAAATGACATTATCATGGGGCAGCGTAAGATTCTACCTGGCGTATTCTATTACAATACACGACAGAATAATGGTACACAAGAAATTTGAGATACGATATTAACTTTTTTGTTATTAGAGAATTTTTTCCAACATTATTTCCTCATATTTTGGTCTTTCGTTATTAAAGAACTTTCCGCTTTTTACAGACATTACGGATATTTATAAACATAATTTCGTTTATCAAGTTCGAACAATAATAATGATGAATCTTTACGGAACGTGAAACCGCGAAATGGGAAATACATTACGTTATATTATTTTTTTAATTTGCCGATATTATTCTCTGTTTTGAGATACGTTTTCTAAAGAAGGAACAAATATTGTCACCGTGTATTTGTGCATTATGTATAAAAAATACTGTCTACAGTTTATCCATTAAATATTATTATATATTGTCTCGGATTCGATCCCTGGATAGCTCGAAATTCGTGACAATGAGAATCCAGACCTGGATTTGGGGGATGAACGGAAACTCTAGCTTCGCCAAAACTGAGGATATCCCATTTTACCCTATTTTCGGTGTTTCTACTATTGTTCCTACCGCTTTCTCCGGCCTTTAAATGTCAAGGGCTAAGCCCCGGCGTAGCTCATTAGAGATTAGAGGGACCACGTGACCGACCCACTGTTAGTCTCTCCGCTAGGGGCTGTATAGAATCGTTGGCCAATTTCCAAATTTCGTAATTATCCAAATATTAATGCTCGGGTGGTCGCGCCTGCAAATCAGTTCGCGGGAATCATCGGATGAGGGCGGCACTTACAGTCTGTATACAGCCAGCGCGGTAGGTCGGTTCTATACCGGCGTCTATACCGGTCTACAATGCGCTAGACATTCAATTGCGATCGTATTGTCCGCACCCACCGCCGCTGTATATATTCAGCCCTCAGTCCGACCGCAATACAAATTATTATTGTAATTGTTCCCGTGGATCCATGGTCGATGTTACAATAGCTCCGCGGGTGACAATGCGATCATCAGGATGAGACCAATACAATGTACCCACTTCCGCGCGTGTACCTTATTTTTCCTTGAGTCCTATTTAGTAAATTTGGTCCCGAATAATAACTGGATAACTCTAATGCGGGTTTGACTTCCGTTGAATATGGTAGCCCGCTTATTTCAATGAGCTGTCGATTATTGTAGTTATCTGGAATAATCTGTATAGATTCCCAATTTCAGTATACAATTGGGTGTGTGTAAAGTTCAAAAACCATATAATCAAAATAGGGTACAAGCGTAGGCACAATTGCGGTTTAAAAATGAAGTATTAAAAAAATAGGATTATAAATTTATAATCGTGAACTCTGCTCTCTATCGAATACTCGTCGCATTAATTTAAGATTTTATCTATAAATGGACTACTATTTATCGGAAGATAGTAATAATATTTTAATTATTATATTTATGTTCTATGAAAATTTTCAGTCCATATACTTAGTATTCAGTGTTTACGCTCTGTTTAACAACCGAAAATGTGGCCCGGACTGTTATGATTTCAGGATTTGGGCACACTAGAATGTGCCGGCGGGTGCTGGGGAATGGGGTATAATGATGAAGGAAGACTGAAACGAGAGAATGAGAAACGGAGTGAGGAGTATGTGTGCGTGTGTGTGTGTGTGTGAGAGAGAGAGGGAGAGAGTGAAAGGAGTTATATATGTAGAACCAGTTTGGGACGTGTGAAGAGCGGCATACGGTAGCGGTAGCGGCGGGCTGTCGGCGCCCCGGGCTAAAAGCCCGCGTGCCCCTTCAGACCGAGTTAAGTTGAATGGAATTAGAATTGTATTCCTGACATTTGCCCCCCGATGGATACACAGAATGGTATCATTTAATGGAGGTCTCGGCGCGGACACCTCTCGTATAACAACATGCAGAGTTGGTCGCCGCCGGGAGTTAGCCGCCCATCATATCTCAAATGTTAACTACATTTCATACTCGGGTGAACAGTTTTATTCGATCGCTAATTTTAGTTTGTTTAATAACATGTCTGTTATGACCAAGAATGCCCGTAAGGAATAGAAAGGATATTTTACACTATATTATGAAGAGTAAAAAATGACTGTTCAGTCGATATTTTTGCCGTAAAATGGTGTCTGATATTCTATTTGTTAATGTACGAAAAGAAGTATCAGATTGCACTCCTGGGACGGTCCTAAATACTCATGCTTATACTCTGGTTTATGAGGTATACCAGTATACTATATTTTCTATATTGTCACTCGAAAACAGCCAGTAAATTACTCGTAAGGGTACTACATTAATTCCGGACTAATAGGACACCGGTCGTAATTGTTTGCGAATGAATCGAAGGAATAGATTAAGTTAGGAATTATCCCTTGGTTGGTTGGGGTGTGCGGGTTTACCTGTGTTTTATATAGAGGCGTGCTTTCGCCCCAACCCACAGCGGCCCCCTCCCCAGTTGCGGTTAGGGGAAGGTGTTATGAGGGGGTAAGGGGGTCGAGGGGGGTTTGTGGACGATAAGGAGGGCGAGGCAGAGGTCGACATAACTGCCGGGGTGAAAGGTCCCCCCTGCCCTTCCCCCCTCTTTCTCTCTCTCTCTCTCTCTCTCTCTCTCTCTCTCTCTCTCTCTCTCTCTCTCACTCTCTCGTGGCGGTGTTGTGAGGGAAATAAAGATAGAGAAGCAACAAGTTGCAGCAACAAGAGAGAGAGAGGGTGGGAGGGAGCCGGAGAGAGGAAGAGAAGGGCAGTCAGGTAGAGAGGTAAAGAGAGCGAGAGGAGAAGAGACCCGAAACCCCCTCATTCCTCTCTTCTCTCGTTCTCCCTCTGGATCTCTCCCGAGTAACACCCCTATCCCTCCGCCCCTTCCCGTTCCCTGTAATCCCGCTCTGCTTCCTGTAGGACGCCCTTCCTCCCTCTCCCTAACCCCCCTCTCTTCTCTCCCTTATTTCAAGTGCTCTGACCGCGTTTAAGTTTAACACTCACCGACACCTTGTTAAGTGCCCCCCTCCTTCTCACCCACCCCCTCGCCCCTCTCTCGCCACCGTTACCTTTCCGCAGCCAATTATTACCTTCCTCTCGTGAATTTTATTCTCTTTTATTGTTGTCGTCTTCTACGTCTTTTTTATAAAATTCGAATTTCGCTAAGTATCGGGTTCGTTTCTCTTTCAATTATTGAATTGTGTATATTTGGTATTCCACGATATTCTTATCTGCATCAGATTCAAACTTTCATTTGTCACCGGTGATGATAATGACCGGTCATACCGGTGAATGTGGTGTTATTGTAAATATAGAAATAATAATAGCCTCAAACAAAACCGGGAATAAAGGACATTTTATTAGTCTTTTATTTCCGCTAAATACTATCACTGCTAGACAGCGTAGGTAGGGTACCCTTCTTCATTCTACTTACAGACTATGATACAAGTTTTATTTATCAATTTCATACGGGTTCATTTCCACATTCTAGCTCTTCCGGTACCCCACCGCGAGTGACATTTGTCGCTCATAAACGAAGACTGACAAAAAAGTCTAGTCGATACATTCGATATTGGCTACATGAAAATGTCGATAGTTCCCAAACGCGTTGCCAATGTGCCAATATAAGAAAACGTTGGCATCTTCACCCATATCCGATACCGTATTGCCATTTTCAGAAATTATGTCCGTACTTTATTGGACGTGAAACAATTTTTTTTTTTTGAACGCTCAATGAATAAATGATGTTCCGTAGTGTATATCGTACTTGGGTTATGTTGTGTTCGACATTATCATTGCGCTCCGAGTCCCGACTCCTATTAATCTTTTTTTTTGGAATAACGGTATTTAGTCGACTGAGTAATTCCCATTAGTATTCGAAGCGACACGCGCGGGCGAAAAAATGCGCTTATTGTTTTATATTTTATTTTTCGAAAAAAAAGAACAATAAAAGGAAAAGACAAACGGACGTTAAATCTCATAAATTATTCAGAGATATGAGTTCTTTTTTAACGTTTCGAAATATTCCCCGCGACGCAGTCTTTTCCGGCTTATACAATCGGGCAGTTCGTTAGCAATTATTTATAATAATAAAAATAATATAATAGTCGGCCGAAAGGGAAGAGGATGGAGCGTGGCGGGAGGGAGGGAGGGAGGGAGAGCGAGCCGGAGGTCGGTCGTTTTATTGTTGTTATAATGTTTTTAAGGCTAGATTGTATCGTGTCCGCGTCTGGACCGATTAAGAGAATCATGCACCGACAGTATTTCATCCTAAAGATATTTCAATTGTTTCTAATCGTTTTCAATTGTTTCATTCTTCTCCCTTTTTTTGTATACAATTGTTTAACTGGAACTGTGCTGTTAAATGAGGGACATGAGGTCACGCTCATTTTTATAGCAATATATAATGAGAAATCCGCTCGTCACTCTCCCACTCTCTTATTCTCTCGCTCTCTCGCCATCTGCCTTATACATAATTCCTGGCATCGCACCGCGGCGACATATACCCTCTCGGACTTTTTGCCCGTGGAATTTAAATGGCGGATGTATTTTTTTCTTTCGCCGCATTTTGTCGTTATGTAGTTTCAGTCAAGTTGGAAAACCGTGGGAGGGACGACGCCGGGGCCGTTGGTTTCTTTTGTCGATTTTAATTTTTAACTGTTGCTAAATGACAATTGCCGTTGTACGTGTTGCCATAGCCGATGTATTTCATAATGTCTCTTGAGCCGGTAATATAATGAGGTCCGTGTCAGCTCTCTGCACGGCTCTTGCCGAATATTGACGATGGTCAAAAGCAGAATTGTTGACGGCCGGGAGGCTGAAATCGGGGGTTATTATTAACTCGAAACAAATACCTTATAAATTAATAAATGTTTTCATTACCTTCATTCCGCTCTATCCCTCAGTAAGCACCGAGCGTGTTTTATTAATTGGAATTTCCAATTTATCGGAGAGAGTACCGCGCTCGGTACTCCATTCACTAGAACCGTTTTGCAACGGTTGACAATAAATCATATCCCGCCGAGTAGTAAGATTCTGCGGCCGCTATGACCGGGTCCTTGATCTTTAAATTGATTCCTATAGCACTGCATTTGTGGACCACGACCTCGTTAACATTAGACGGTGGGCTAAAAACCACATTCTTTTGGGTCGTTTGGGTAACGTATTACGATATTATCGAACTTTTGTGCGTATATTCGTGCATAGAATTTCCAAGTAAAATTCAATTTTTTCCTATAGAAATGAATCTAAAAAAATCAACTTTTTTATTCTTCAGTGTATCTCCACAATAACAGCTATACAGAATATTTTTTATTTTATTTTCAATAGCATAAAAGTTAAATTTGACTTGGAAACACTATATGTACAGGCTCATGATTAGTCTAAAACAGACGTGTCGTTTCATCTAATATTGTACTGAGCCAATTCGTAATTTACAACAATCTTAATTTTATTAAATGTTTATGGTCTTCAGACGTATAAATTACACGATGTAGGGAATAATGTAACCACCGCGACTGCATGTTATAAGAATATTTCCTACAATTAAACTGCCGAGGCTATTCACCCTTTAGCGAGGGAGGGAGGGCAGTAATCTAGATGCGTCTCATCTGTGGTCACGAGTGTTTCAAATCGGGGCTCTGTGAGAGGCGGCCCAATGAAGAGGGAGATTTTACTATCGGTCGGTCCTCGAGAGCGATTTGTGCCGCTAGTGGCATACGAGCGATTTCTACGCGGGAATGCATTAAGGGGGGGGGACGTGTCTCCGGCCTAGTCTTACAATTAGTTCCATGCCCCTACGTGCCACCTCGGAGTCAACTCGCTCTCCGACGGCGGATGATTGATCTGTCACAAAAAAAAATTTACACCGAACGGACTTTTACGACTCTAAATATTCATGGCCCGATCCTGCGGCATGTGAGGTCCCGGCGATCGTACATACCGTTTCTAATTACGCCCAGTCCCCGAGCCTGAATTTTCCACTCAATTTCTGACTGTTTCATTCTTCGTTCCTTGAATAAGTAACGACCAATATCAATAATCTGAGCCAGCTGCATTAATCGTTAACCATCATTAGTATAATTATGGTAGTAATAAAAAAGTACGTTGGAGCAACTGGGGACAGTTTACCGTTCGCTAAATACTAGTCGTGTGCTATTCAGCTGTGCTGTGATCTGTCGGAACATTGCCTAACTATTTGAAAAGCTGGACGGAATCATTTTAAATTGAAGAGAAGTTTAAGCCGATGTTACGCGTGTCCTACTGCGTTGACCACCGGATGCCTGACCACACTTTTTTACTTTATATGTACATATAAAGTAAATAAATATTAAGTAATCTGAGGAAAATGTTAAAAATTGTCTCGTACTTCTGACGTAATGTTCCCAACTTGCTGATTTCTTATTGGAGGCCACATTTTCCCATTTATTGTTTTGTGGTTACCTCCTAGATTATTGTTCCTACTTTACGCTATAGGCATAATTGGATTTGTATTTGTATAATAAAGTGATAGCCCTAAGCCCTCTAAGCTAGCCCTTACCAATAATGTACCCTTCACGATGTACTGGCGGACAGGTACCATCGGTATCGCTGAGTACGTCAAAACGACTTGAAAAGTACCCCCGGCCAAGAACAATTATGCAATAAAGCCTAGTGACGTCCAACGGACGGTCTCTCGGACATCGCCTCGGCTCAAATGTCCTTTATTAATAAATGTGACTGTGCTGTGTCGTCCCCGTGTGCGCCGCGTTGTGTGTATATCTCGTTAGGGCTCTATTCAGTAAAAATTCGCCCCCACCTCCCTTACCGTTCCCCCCGACCCCCTGAACGGAATTCGTTTTATATTTCAAAGCCGGAATTGTGGTCTGCGAGGATTGAACATTGGGTGGTGGGGGGTGGGAGGGTCAGTAGTATAGGAAGAGTATGACGATTATTTTGTGAATGTGTGTGTCTGTGTGGGTGGGCGCCTATCTGTATGTATACAAAGCAATTTGCCCCCTCCCTTCCCCAGGACGTCAGAGCGTGGGGGGACGCGAGTGAGAGAGGAAACCCACCAAGTAATTGAGTTATTTATTGAAATGAAAACGGCGGATATCCAATAAATCCGAACGAACAATTTATATTATTGGTTGAACGGCGATGGCTTGGTCGGGTGGTTTGCCGGCTGGAAGGTGGGGGGCGGGGGGTGTTTCGGCCCATTCTACATAAACGCTGGCTGGTTGCCTCGTGGGGGGTGGAATGCTGATGGACGCGTACAAATCCGTTTAAACATCTCCTATAAATTGCGCTTCTCCCTCTTTCCTCCCCACTTCCAATCTCTTATTGGTATTATTTTCCACCCCGCTTCTTATTCCGATCTCGGGTTATTATTCTTCCTTTCTTTAACCACTCGTCGAGTGGCCCAGCCTAGTAGGGTGGGGGGCTTTCGTTTTAAAAGGGACGAAGACAACTGACTTTATTTATTCCGGTGACAATAATTGGATTTATACAAATAAAAAAAAATAAATATTCCGTTAAAAATATATTTTTTGGTGTTAAATCGAGGACCAGTCGTGAATTTGATTTGTCCTTATAGATTTTAAAGTTTCAAAAAGTTCATTCTTCAGATTATTAGTATTAGTCTTCCAAGAATGAAGACGATTCTACGAAATTGGGGAGGAAGGGATGACCGAATATTAATGCGGAATTTTCATCGTTTTCCAATTAAATCGTTCTCGTTTAAATTTGTTATTGTCCTCGATGTTGGCTTCTTCCACCGGAGAGGGGCCTTGTCGTAAGTTGTCACTGAAGTGACCGAAGTTCTTGAAAATAATTTGGCGGTTGTAGTAACACGGTTTTTGCGATTTTAGCGCGAAAATGTTAGCACACCGTTCGGCCGTATCGTTCGGGCCGTATTCTTGAACAATACTGGTCGGGTGATATCGACGCGCGGAACGTTAATTGATACAAACCGGACGCCATAATTGATGGCACTGGCGGCGGTGCGCTATAGTGTGCCGCGGGGGCGGTACGCGGGGGCAGTAGGCGGGCTGGGGGTCGGTTCGCAATTTGCCGGCCGCTACGCGATTAGTCACACCGCCCGCGTTTTCATCGTTGACCGCCCCCGCGAGAGCCTCCCCCCCGCCCTCGCTGCAACATTTTAATTAATTCGCGTCTGTCCCGATACACATTTCTGGGGCTGAATACAAAAAAAATATGACTCGCGTTTCCCCGCTGGGTTTGTGTCGTTAGAGGGGTGGAGGTTGTATATATCGAGGACGATATATCATCGGGTGATTGAATGGTGTTGGAGGGGGGGGGTGCGCCTCGACGCGGTCTTGATTTATAGTCGGTAATTATAATGGTGTAACGGATCGTGTCGTCCCGAGGCCCCGAGTTCCCCGCAATTTGGTACATTAATTCTGGATTATTAGAACTGGGCACCCCCGCCCCCATCGCCGCGGATTTATCCGGATGCGCTGTCGTATCGCGTTACGGCCGGGCGCATCGGTGAAAACAACGTGGCCGGACAACGACATTCACTCCATATTTTTATGTGGACGCGGTGGAAGGGCCGACACCCCTTGAATACGAAATGCGGGGCATTGTCGGTAAAAAGCGGCGGACATTTACCTTCATTTCTCCTTAAGCCGACCGAAAATAAGACCCACCGGAGTGCTTTTAACCCCGATTTCATACATATTTTGAAATTCTACCTTTGTAAATTTATTTTTCAGAGTAACATTCGCCGTTTGCATTAGTGGGGAAACACGTCTAAATATTTCCTGTTATAAAATCATACGTAGATTGCGGCCGAGGTTCTAACCTTTAAAATTTTCAATCATGGGATGCCCTTGTAACATTTAATGCAAAATTTGTCAACATGTAATACCCCGCCGTCGTTCCTTTCATGACCGATTCGTGTAATTTGAATTAGAGAAAGAAATGACCACGTCCCACGCCTTAATCCCGGATCTCGCCCAATTTTATTTACCTCTCTCTTCATCTTCGATCTGGGTCAAGATCGGTGCGGCGTTTCGATTCGGCGTGAAAAGGTATCCGTTCGCGTAATTTAAAAGCTCGGTTTTGGCAGGGTTCGGATCTGCGAGGTGGACAAAAAGCCGGCAAAACGGTATCAAGTGGCCGTTAATAACCGGGGGGCCCCCGATCTCTTCCGGGGGGCGCAAAAACTTTTAAAGGAAAACTTTCCCGTCCGGATACTTTGTGGGGCCGGGCCGCACTCCTCCGCGGCGGGGCGGGGCCCCCATTCGAATTCATCTCCGGCTTTCTATATTTATTCATCCGTGTGTTTATATTCAACTGGAATTCTTTGGAGGGACGGTCGGTGTTGGCGGATGGGGGAGTGGGCGGGGTGCCCCCCTGTTATTTTTAATATAAAACTCCCGAAGCCCCCCTCCCTCCCCCTTAGGGCCCCTCACACCGCTCCCATCCCAAAAGTCAAATGTTTTATGAAAGTCTGGCTCAGACATACGCGCTGCCGCCGCCGCCGCCAATGGCCGTAAAACATAAAGCCACTCTTTTATAGTAAAGCCGCGTCTCTCGTGAGCCCGGCGAGGGGGGGAAGGTTTTTGTGCGCTCTCGTTGTGTGAGATTGGTGAGATGATGATGATGCTGCGGATGCATGTGCAGCGGCCCGGTGGTGTGGGGGTGGGTGAGAGGAGGGCGCCACTCTTACATTAAAGATCTTCTTTCACTTTGTGCACCCCAACCCGCTCATTCCCATCACTTCTCTCTCTCTCTCTCTCTCTCTCTCTCTCTCTCTCTCTCTCTCTCTCTCTCTCTCTCTCTGTCCCTCTCTCCCTCTCTCCCTCTCTCTCTCTCTCGCTCCCTCCCTTTCTGTATGCGCCCGTCTGTCTGACTGATCGCGCGCACGCACACGCGTCTCCCGCTCCTGAAATGAATAAAAATGCTTGTTGTGTAAGTAGTAGGGTGATGAGGGGAGGGTAGGGCGGGTCGGGCCCTCCAGGTGTGTGTGTGTGTGTGTTCGCTTCTGAAGCCCTCGAGTGTAATTTCCCCGTGTACCCTGGTACCTTTGTGTAAACCCGAAAAGGGGACGGGGAAGAGAAATATCCGGGGAGAAAATTGGTCGATTATAATAAAAGTCGCCTATACGTTTGAGGTATTACCTTATTAACTTAGATCTGCCGAACTGGAAGGAGTGTAGGAGGCATTAATCCTGATCATACTTTCATAATTACCGAGGTACGGGGTCGTTCCGTAATTCAGTTACGCGTACATTGGCCGATTGATGTTTGGTAATTGCTTCACTCGTGTACAGAGTTACAATAGTACAATGGTATAGTAGTGATCGTCTCTTATAAAATTTAATCTTATCACCCCCCCTACCGGTTTCTGAACTGTTACGGCAACAGTCGTGAAATATTATACTTTAGTTATAGTTTAAAGAAAAGGAGCGTGGCCCAGAATCGGATTAATATACTTTAATTATCGATGCACGGCGATAGGGGCTATCGCGAGCGACCGGATTGTAGGGCTATCGTCGGTTCTGTTTGTCGGGAGGGACGGTAGTAGTAGTAGGCTGACTACGGGTGAGTGGGGGTGGTGGAGGAGGGGCACCGGCGTTAACATATTGTCATATGTTGAAACAGTAGGAGAGTACAGGTTTGATTACGGGCGAGCGGGTGGCGGGGGGGGGCAACTAGAGCGGACACCCAACAATAGTTCTAGTTAAGGCATTGTTTGATTGCATTATACGGCGCGGGTGCGCTCGTGTGCGTGTGTGGGCGGCACACCCGGAGAGGCTATTATAATCCATGTCGAGTGAACACGAGTGTGAGAGGGGAAGCTGAATTATAATCCGGCGGAGCGAGAGAGTGAGAGGGCGGGGGAGGGAGAAACAGAACTATATTCGCTCGGGCGGCTACCACAATGCATCGCCAGTTTGCCGTGCCGTCCGGTGTTGGTGAGGGGATGATGGGGGCGGTGGCGGTGGCGGCGGCGGTGGCGGTGGGGTGGGGGCGGGGGTGGTGCAGTGCGTTTCAGATTAGCGGATTGTCGAGGTGCTATGCGATGTCTGTTTGTCTGTTGGGGCGGTGCTCTCTCCCTCCCTCCCTCCCTCCCGCCTACCGGCACCGCGCTCCGTTCGTCTGTTTGTGTTTGTCGGCGGCGAATGTGCCGGTGCGGCCCTCTTGATTATGCGTCAACGGTGGCTCCTGCATCTCTCCCACTTGGTATTGACTCATTAACGTGTTGAATAATACCGTGAGAGAGAGAGAGAGAGAGAGAGAGAGAGAGAGAGAGAGAGGGAGGGAGAGTATTGGCTACCAATTAGCCATGTATCTGTATGCGGGACCAATCACTGTATGGACCACCCCCTCCCTGCGTCCCTTCACTCCCCCCGGGACCCCCCTCCTATATATACCTTCACACGTGTGACGGTCTTTTATAATCGCCAATTAGTTGGTGGGACTTTGTTACACACTTGGAACACGGATGCACACAGGCGCTCTCTCCCTCGCGTCGTGTTTTTGTGTTTTGAGTCCTCTCGGAATGAGCGGGGCACTCTCCGTTTCTCTCTAACGCCAATTTAACTAAATCCTCTCTCTCTCTCTCTCTCTCTCTCTCTCTCTCTCTCTCTCTCTCTCTCTCTCTCTCTCTCTCTCTCTCTCTCTCTCTCTCTCTCTCTCTCTCTCTCTCTCTCTCTCTCTCTCTCTCTCTCTCTCTCTCTCTCACACGTTGGCCGGTGTATATATAATTGTCGAGATAAAATTTTCACACCCGGGATGAACGATTTAAATCCGGTGGGACGTGGGCACGCGGTATAACACATTTCCCTCTCCCCGCTAAATCGCATTTAGGTAATAATAATACAATGGACCCGATTAATTCATTTAAATACGGATTGTTTTTAGCGATTATTATTTTTTAAATAATAATTTCCGCACTCTCCGGTAGCGGTCGCTGTCCTATTTGTGGCCACACCGACCTAATTGGTCTATATAATAAACGATTAATAATGTTAAATTTTTGTTTACCGTTAGTGTACGTGGAGAAATCCAGAAAATAGAGACATTTGTACACATTCTAAGCCGATTGAGAGGTCATTTTCTAAACGGGACTTAACATCACACTAAGGGATGACGGTACGGAAGTGCGCTTAGGTAGACGGTGAAGGAGCATTGGGAGGGATACCTGTTGCTGTGTGTGTGTGTGTGTGTATGCGTGTGTTGGCGGTGGGGGGGGCCCCACCAGCCGGTAGTTTATTACGGTCGGGGTGGCACTGGCTCTCTGGCTGCTGAGAGTTTTTGACACCGGCGACCTCAAGTATCGCACGCTGTTTCTGTTCGTTTAGTATCTGGACGATTGAGTCCTCTCCTTTTCAGTAATTTTCAGAAACTTAAAAGTTTTAGAAAATGATTTGTACGCCCTACATTTATTTTTACGGACGCCTTCTATAGCAAATATTAATTTTATGAGGTTTCGTAGGTGTTCGATTGTGCGATTCGTTCCGCTAGATACATTGTTTAATGGGCGCCATATTACCCGTTCAGATTATTACCGGGATCGGACTTTTGCCCGAGAGAAAATCAACCGTTATTTGGTTAGGGCGAGGCCATCGCACGAAAAATTGGTTTCCCCTCTCCCGCGATATCCAATCGCGCTAAAATAGTCTCTTTTTGTCAAACGAATATACGGTCGCCGAGGATTGAGCGGGCGGGGGTAGATTCCTGTTAACTGTCCGTGTCCGTTATTCTTGTTTAATTATTGGTTAACTTCAATTGGTCAAAAACGCTGCTGTTAGTCCGACTGCAACGCAGCTCCGACTCGATATTGTTTCTGTCCTCTTCCTCCTCCTCCTCCTCTATTGTTTTAACTGGAACTGCAATCAATTAACTCGCAAAGGCCGCAGAAAAAAATACGACAAAAAAGAAACAAACAAACATAAACCATTTGTCCGTTTAACGATCTCTGTCCGGCCCCCTTCGTCCTCGGAATCTTTTTCTTCTGCTTCGTCTTAATCAATTATAACCGCACACAACAATTATTAGGACCTATTTAAAATCTTAACGAACGGACTGGTTCTCTGGCTACATTTCAATTTATCCGCGCTATATGCGCAGCAGATCTTCGAACGGAATTGCCTACAAAAATCGTGATCCGCATTCGCATTGTGCACAATTTTGGATATAACCTAATCGGTATCCGACATGCCTAATAATGTACAGTAATCACTGTACATTATTTCTGAATAATGAATTTCGATATCTTTGACTTACATATTTCTTTTTCTTTTGTTGCAGGTGAGTCAACACATGTCTGTAATTTGTCTTTTATCGGTGGAGGGGATGAGGTTCCGATGTAAGGTGAGTAATTGTTCAATTTATGGCCGGGGTCGGTTCTGAAAGTAGGGGCCGAAAGGCGGCGTCTGCCAAGAGGGTTGTAAACTGTGTTTGGGGCGGCACAAGGGGTGGTTTCGCCGCCCTCCAAGCCCCCCGCTCTCCGATTTATGCCCTGTAGCCCACTTGTCGCGGTAATCGAGCCCTGTCTCTCCCGCTTTACGCCCCCGCCCTTATTTTTGCGGCCCATTGTCGTACTTGTTCCTAATCCCCGACAAATTCTTTTTCCCCGTAAATAAATGCCACGATCTTACCGACCGGCGGGATATTCCTCTCGTCCGGGAGGAAAAGGGAGAATTTGAAACCTCGAAATGAATAACAATGAAAGTAAAGTGCTGTAATAGTTAAGCAGCTTTCTCTCAGTTCTTTAACAGCTCTCTCTATATTAGTTTCAATGTTTTTTTGCCGAATATTCCAGCAAATTTATAATTTAATAATTCAAATATCGACCGAGTTTTGCTATTAATAAGTTTTATGGGTAAATTATTCAACGAACAATGATATATATCTGCCCTAGGCGATTTTAAAATCACTGTGTGTCCCCAATCCCTTATTTGGTCAGTTACATGAAAAACATTACATCAGTTATAGTGAAAGTGCTGATTTGTTCGGTAGGTAGGCGATGCACGTAAGTGCCCCATTCTATTATTGACGGAATGTTACTGACGATAACTCTAAACCGGTCTAGCTTAAGTCCAAATAAGCAATTGAATACAAAAAATACCGCTAGTATGCTGAACCTAATAATGAAATACCATAAATTACAGGTTAAAGTTTTAGTTTTCTGTTACATCAGCGATAATTTACCCTATGCATGAGTAATGTAGTATTACTGATGTAAATCTACATACGTTGTCGAAAAACTGAAACAGGCATAAAATAGGACCATAAGTGACGAAACGTCCCTAATATTGTTTATATATACTGTAACAGGAACAACATGGTCGAGATATACACATTTTTTAATTCCTGATGCTTAAAAAGCAGTGTAACTTCTTACTTTATAAAAAGACGGATTATAAAAGTAATGTGTTTAATAGCTCCATCTCTGTACTTAGAATGAAAATGAAAGTGCAGAGTTACAGTTTCTAATGTATCGTCCAGAGTTTCGACAGGATAGAATTTCTTTCTTCCCCACCCCTTCACATCGTTTACCGGCTAGTGGATAGTCGATAAAAACAGAATGCGCGAGTGAAACGGGAAGCGGAACGCGTAAAAACCACCTAAAGGGTTGGAGGGGATACCTGCCTTGAGGGGGGGGGAGAGACAGAACTCGGGGGGAATTAATATTTGTCCCCCTCTCACTCTTCGCCGCTTCTACTATTTACTTTTGAGAAACCTCGCTTTTATCACCCTTCCCCCGCCCATTTTAATATACACTCCGACCGACCTCAGATTATTCCTCTTATTCCCAGTTCTCTTCTTTACTTAATCTTAAATAGCTTCTTGGAGTTGTCGCTCACTGAATAACCTTTTGGTAATATATATGGGCGTCTACGTATATATATTTATATACATATACATATATATATATATATATATATATATATATATATATATATATATACAAAATTCGCAATTTTATAATGCAATAAGTGTGGTATATTTTTTTACATTATGGTGTTTTATAAAAAATCATTTTCTCAGTTTTGGTGTACAAAATATTTCAATTAGGCCAATGAGAGTTTTATTTATTATTTGACGTAGTTCAGATCACCTAAAACTGTTTGAAACACATCTGATCTTGAGAATTTTCAGAGTGATCGTTCTGAAAAACAGAAATAATTATACAATCTTAATTTTTTTTTTGTTGCGTCTTTATTATTATAATAAGGTGGGGCGGGAGTCAGATCGGGGAGATAGCAGTCGGTTAGCGTGTTCAGGAGGGCTTCGATAAGGTTTTTGAACTCTGTTCCTGGTGTTATCATGCGAGTACCTGTGGATACTTGTCCCGACCAAGATTCTTAATTCGAATCTTAAGAAATGCTCCCTTCAATCCATTCGGCGATGCGAGTTGCCGGGGCGGGATAATTTCTGCCCCGGAAGAATTAACCCCGTAGATTTGAGAGTTTTCGGCTTATAACGGCCCCGGGCCTGCGGCCCCTTATTTGAAGAAGCCCGAGATTTATTAAAAACGAGGCTTTTTAATATTGCACCGGTTAATTTCATTTCTTGAGAGTTGCCGCGGGTGAGGGCAGCGGCGGTGGGCCCTTCCTTAAATAATTAGCAGGGCCCCGGGGTTTCAACAAAAGGTGCCCCCACCACTCGCCCGCCCGCCCGCCACCCCTCAAGCGATACGGACTCGACCTAAGTAGAGGATAATTGTGTTGTTAGGACTTATGCCGTGTGTGTTAGCTTTAGCGGAATTCCGCCGCGGAGGAATGGCCCCCAGTAAATATTAGACCGCACTGGGCGGGGGCGGGGGTGCCGCTCTCAAAAACTCGAGGGTCGGGGGTGGGGCCCGCCTTGTGTTTGCACCAGTCCAGGATTTTTGCGGGTTTGTTTAATTAATTAGTTTCTCACATTTTAATTAAAACCCGCTTTCGGCCGAGTCTTGGGTGCCCTAACCTTCCTGACCCCCGACCCCACCCCACCACCGCCCTTCCACACCTCCCCTCCGTTTCCGCCGAAATAAAATAAACATTAATTAAACCCCCTTCACCCCTCAAGACCCGAGTTAATGAAACCTAATGCATGCCGGCCACTCTCCAACCCGTTCCCACTTCGCTACTACACTGTGTGTGTGTGTGTGTGTGTGTGTGTCATGTGTGCGAAAAAATAACAAAACCGGCCTAACAAAAACCGGTGGTCACCCCTCTTTGTAATTTTATGTTTAATTGTACTTAGCATATGACCGCCCCATTTTTTTAGTCCGATGTACGGCTAAATTTTTTTTATCCCATTAAACAAAACTGTTTCTCCGCCCCATTTTCTTAAAAAAAAAAATATTTCAGCGCTCTACCGCGCGCCTAATTTTATTTCTAATAAATACGTTCGAAACGTCGATATTTTGCGGCGGGAGTATCGGACGCGCGGCCTCTTCGAAAATATTTTTAGTTCGGGCAGATTTATTCTTCGCCGGCTCCGTCGACCCCCCTCCTTCCGAACGAAAAAAGGATATTTAATATATGTCAAATCGATTCTTTCGAAGTCGATCTCGAGAACGGAATACATGTTTTGGAAAGAGCGATAAATTCTGCCGGTTCGAAATGTGTTTTACCGCGGTGTGCGCGCCTCCCCTCGCACTAAAGTTGGAGCGGAGCGCGAGGGGCGATGGAGGGAGAGGAAGCGCCCCCCGGCTCAGATATTTGTTGACAGTAATCATTCACATGTCACCCCCCACCCACCTCCCTCTTACTCCCATCATATCTCTTCCTCTTAACATATCTCCTCTCTCACTCTCTCTCCCTCCCTCCGCTTCTCTAGGATCGATACCGGAGCGAGAGAGAGTGAGAGAGAAGACGGCCGGTTTCTGGCTCGGCATCCCTCCCGCTTTACAAAGCCTCCTCCCCCCGGCACCCCCCATCCCCGACCGTTCTTCCTTCTCTCTATCTCTCACTCTCTCTCCCTCTTTATATGTATTCTATAAACAGAACCGAGTTACTAATGCATTGGAGACCCGGGGCCGCTCTAACCCCCGCCACCTCACCCGTATGCGCGCCAGTGCTCTGTGTCTGGGGATGGGGCGGGGTACGGCGGGCGGCCGGAGGGAGGCGCACATTTCAATAATGCATAACCTTGTAACTTTATACATATGTTAACAAGGGGCGGTGGTATATAGATGAGGAAGCGGTGGCCCGGGGAGCGCAGGCTCGCGACTCGGCGGTGCGTGTGTGCGTGTTTGATGTTTAATTAATGTATAATGTCGTTAGCGTAGGGGTGCACCCCGGCGCCACCCCCCTCGCCCCCTCCCCTACAATCGATACCGCGGCCGGTGGGTGGTTGGCATGGGATGGGGTCGGGGGGCCGCGATAGTTTGTCCCCTGCATTATTGAAGTGGAACGCGGAGCGAGGCGGAGAGCGCCCCGATCGGTTAATTTTCCGGTGAGCAACGCGACACACGCACTGACAGAGACACGCCCGCACTGATACGCACAGCCCACACACACACACACACACAACCCACCCCCTTGCCGATGAATGTCAATATCTCCACCTCTCGTGTCACCGCCCCAAACCTCCTCTTCTCTATCCGCCGCCGAGACTTCTTTTTCAAATCTCTTTCACTTTCCCTGAAAATGATACGCGAAAAGAAGAAAAGGAAAACGCCGTAGTGTGTTTAAGTAAATAACTTCGTTCCTTTCGAGGTTTTATTTCTGCACTCGTCTATTTCCTGGTTTCTTAGCTAAATCGATAGCTTTTCGTCACTAACCTGAATGACTTCGAAAAGAGTATATTCCGAACATTCGCGCGCCTTCGAGAAAGTACCTTATTCACAGCAAAATAATGATCCACTATAAATTGTCATATATAGAAAGAAACATTATTATTAAAGAATTTAGAATTTTAAAAAGTGTATAAAATATTCTTTTATGAGGTTGTTATGAGTTATTAAGAGATAGAGCGGTCTGTTTTGTGTTGTTGAGCAGCGTTGAGAGATCCCCCTCCTCTCATTCGACTTTCCCGTTTTTCAATTTCTACTACAGTCTTTTAAAAACTTGCCTTTAATTGCCCTATAATAACGACTTATTATTGCCATCCAGTAGGGTTTCTTTATTGATGCGATGTCCGCTATTAAAATAATGGCTCTGCCACCATCTTGTTATTATATATATATTACGACCCGGTTTAACCTCGGCCTTTCTCACACATCCTCCTTCGTCTGCTCGCAGTTCTTAAATCACCGCCCCGTTAACGGTTCTCGTCTTCCGTTGGCCGGGTGTAATTTTATGGGCTGAAAAAAGCGTTAAATTAGGCCAGAAAGAGTAGGCACTCTATAAATATCCGAGTGATGTCTGTCGTATCATCAACTGTTCGGCCTTAAATTGTCGTTAATATAAGAACAGTTTCGAGGTATGGTTCGGTAAACCATGTTTTCAATTAATCGGAAAATTGTAAATTGTAAAGTATTAGTATTGTGAAAAGAATAATAATCGATAAAAAAAGGGCCTCTTCATTGCTCCATTGGAGATTGGAGCTAAAGTGGAAGTGAGGGAAGAGAGGCGGCCCGAGACCCCGGCCCCTTAACAGAGACCTCAGCCGGCCGATAAACAAACACTCCCTTCCAGTCACAGCTATATATAAACCTCGGTTTTTGTTCCTAGGTGTACAATAGCGACTGTCTTATATTCCAAACCATCGCCTGAAGCCGGTAATTTAAGGTCCCAAAAGAGATTACACAGTAAAATTAACGGTTAACTTTGTCGCCGAATATTCTGTTTTATTATTTAAAAAAAATGGAATTTATCAAATGCGTATTCTCCACATTTGAATAAATCCCGGGATTTATTTATTATTCTATTTATTGGATATAGAGTTGCATAAGTGTCATCTTTACTATAGGATATACTTAAATTCTATTGCCCAAAATATAGTAGATAGAATAAAAGTTGAATAAATCTCTATACGATGCCAATACTGTGTCTGTGCTTTATGTACATAGGAGTCTGGCTTTGAATTGTGTAAAGCGCCCGGTCTGCAATTTAAAAAGGAAGGTCAGAGTGGGGACGTGAATAAGTTATTATAGTATAATAAAAGTAGATATAAAAGTTAGCCTTCCCTATTATATAATGGATCCGAATTGCGGTAAAAGAATGCTGTTGGAATCCGGCCGCCGGTCGTCGTTTATAATAATTACAAATTAAAACGCGATTGTAATTCCCGGTCAAAATTAATTTCAAACGAAGCGGGTAGGTGGGGGGGCGCCTCCGGAATTTTTACAGCCCCACCCCCCTCTCCCACTACACGACCTCGGGATGGGGCTATTCCAACTAAATAAGATAAGAAAATTGTTCTTTCATTATAAATGCGAGGGACGTTAAAATGAAACAGGAAAAAGCGGCGGAAGGGGGAGCGGAAAAAGAGTAGAAAATACGGGCTGCTAACTTTTATGAGCCCCCATAAAACCCCATAAGACGCCTGTGCGGCCGAAATGGTTGGTGCAGGAAAAAACCAACCGGCGTATATTTAAACCCATTTTCCTCGAATCTCCCCTTCATTCATATCGTTGCCACTGTAGTAACGCGTTACCTTGACTGTTTTTTATGAAAGACAAAACAGTCGTCCCGTCAGAAATTCCCGTCTGCAATTTTGTCCGTTTGAAAAGGGGGGGAGTCTATCACACCTACGTTAGGATCTAATAGTTAGAACTCGTTACTGATAAGAGTAGAGACACTCATATCTATAATTTCGAAACACATCTCGCGCTGAGGTGTTGTTTTTCAACGACTGATCCCAAACAATTCCAGGTTACTATCGAAGTACGACGGTGTACTGATACAGACCTCAATCGTTGGGAACTCCAATTAAGCGTCCGATCTACAGCATTCCCGCGGTACTTTATTACCTTTATGTATTATTAGGAGAAGAAACAGGAGCAAAGCGAACGGTATGCGGCCGAAGGGACTCTCGCGAGTCGGCCTTCGGGTTCAGCAACTTTCGAAACATTTTTTTCCCCCGCCGAGCGTTCGCTATCCTTTTATTTTTCGTCCGAGAAGCGGATAATGATATATTTACGATTCGCCAAAGTTATACAGCCGGCACGAAACAGATGAATGCGGGGTTGTTGGTTTGGCGTTGTACTATCGTTTTTCAACAGGAACATCCAAACGGGCACATTACGCGAGGTTTACATCATTGGCTTTGATAAAAACTTGAGAGGTGGCCCATCCGCTTCTTATTCGTCTCGAAACAACACCGGTTTTAATTTATTGTAATGGTAGTAATTTATTTTATTCCCCCTTTTGAAGTTGGGCTCAGATGCCGCCGCCTTCCACCTGGCCCGTCCACCTCAAAATATTAACGGGCCGGAAATATGATTGCTCTGTCTCACAATTTATTTCATAAAAAATGTCTCCTTTGTTATATAATTATATATAATACATAATATTAATAATCTTCGTCTGAAATGTTAGTATTGTATGTATGCGTAATATCCCACTTTTTAAATTTGCAAAATATGCAGAAATATATTTTATATACATGCACATACAAAGCGATAATATTAATATTTGGATAAGTGGGTGTTGGATAATGTAATGAGCGTTGGACAAGTGGCAGGGTAATATGCATATAAACGGGGCGGCACATGAATAAACAATTAAGCCGGTCCGGTGTAACAAATTAATAACAGATTAAACAAATACTAAAACTGAATAAAATGTGGAAGGCGCAGCCGTATTTCAATAATTCCCCAACTGCCTTCCCTACCGTCCCACTTCACGGTCCCATATTTAATTCCCGGCATAATTTCGAATTACCAGCAGTCGGCCTGGGCTCGCCGACCGGAATTTAGCGTCGGTCGGCGAATATTAAATCTGATAATTCCATATTTTAATTTCCGGATTAATCGATATTTTCTAGATACCCCGCCCCCGTACGTTCGTTGGAGTGATAAATATTAAAATGCCCGTTTTCGGTCTGCATAGGTATTAATCATCACCTACCTAGTCACGTATGTAAGAAATTATTACGGAATATGTATCGGACAGATGTGTGCCAAGAGAAGCTTGTCATTTTCTAGCATCTTTCACAAATTCTGTCAAGGATTAGAAAACTGTTTTGAGCCTGTCGAAGAAAAATTCTATATTTTTTTTTCTCAATTACTAATTTCAATTGCATAATATTGTGCTAAAGAGAGAAGGATTACCGTCCACCTCCCCGACTTCCAATTGGAACAGCTTTAGAGACCCGACTAAAGCACCGTACATCGATCGTTGAACAAACGTCCATATACACGGGGCATATATGTTAAATGACGTATGGATAGTGGAGGGGCATAATTCTGCGCGAGATACACAGGAACACTTACGCTTATTATAATTGCAATTGGTGAATAGGGTTGATGGGGACCGGCGGGTGGAGGGTGTCATCAATTCATATTGGTAATTGTGTCTGGGGGCCCACTGTCTCTAAGTGGAACCGATTGAGGCGGTCCCAAATCATTAAAATTACATTAATTGCTATTCCAGTCATTAACAATTGCGCCCGAACACACACGCACGAATTCAGCGCCATCTCTCTTCCTCTCTCTCTCTCTCCCTCTCTACCTCTCTGTATCGTAATTCCCTCTGTAATAATAATCTGCGACCGCGTGTGTAATACACCTGTACGCCTCGTTGTCCACCTATATGGTTCAAGTTCACTGTAGGCTTTAAACGTGGTATTTTTCCCCAATTGCCACTGACGCCGTATAGGCGGCCAATATATCAGCGGATTCTTTGATTTCAATATACAGATTGAATTCTGGTGTAGTGAAATTATGTTCAAATATACTGTCAAAATTTGATCTATATTTCAACTAGAAATTACATCTTGCGGATTCGTAAAGTGCTGAATCCATTATTTACGTTAATTTCCATGGCAATCGCATGCCCTGTGCTATAGTAAAATACCTGAAAAACGACCATTTGGTTTAGACTATGTGAAACTCTCTAGTTAATTAAAGCTCTAGTAGTGTTTGTCTGTCCTTGAAAAAATCGTATATATTGCACCATACAGGAAAAAAAGTTGAAAAATTCAACAGTGGTCCCCAACTGAGATACGCTTACCCCGAATTGAAATTTAAAAAATGTTCGATCTGTCAACTTTCGTTAATGGGGCCTCAGTATAGTGTTGTGTACGCCACTTGGGGATTTTTGAGTTCACTTGTGCGTTCAGGTTAACTGGTTTCAATCTAACCGTATTACCTTGATGTGAAATACCGAATGAATGGTTTGATTTGTGTCACAACCTATCCCTAAGAAATGTTAAGCGTCTCATAATAAACAATATTTTACATGGTTCCGGAAAACAATAGAAAGCTCGATATCATACTGAACGGAATTGGCCCCATATATGTAGCGGCGATTGTTTTTGCGGCGTGGGCGGGGGTGGTGGTGGGGGTGGGGGTGGGAGGGTGTGTGAGTAGAGAAACCTTAAAAAACGAGTTGTACACGACGATGATGGAACAGGTGCTGAAGGAAGGAGATAGGGAAAGGCCAGAAAATATGTTCGCCCGCTTTCAACACTGCGAGTCCATCTGAGTGCGTTATTATTATAATGATTATTATCATAATAATGATGATGATGATGAAGACACAAGCCCCGGTGAGCGAGCGAGAGAGAGAGAGAGAGAGAGAGAGAGAGAGAGAGAGAGAGAGAGAGCGAGACTAACCACATCCCGGAGCACATTTTTAATTTATGTGTTCTCCTTGTCTGTCCGGCCTGCCTTATAGTAAATTACGGGGGCCCACCTCGTTTCTGTCTTTTTGTATGTACTGCTGCTGCCCCCCTTCCACTTCTCAAATTGTGTTTTACTTTGGCGTAATCGTCAAATTCGAATTTCACGCCGCCTAATGGAAAAGGGCCTCCCCCCGCCACTCTAAAGGCTCTCAGGTCTTACCGGGGCAATAAATTGTCGAGAAATTATATAAATACGTCGTGTTCGATGCGCCCACAATTATAGGCCCGCCGTTATTATCCTATCCGTTGATGTGCTTCGAGGGAAAAAAACCTATTCAATTAATGGCCGATCAAGTTGCATATATATAAATTATGATTGAGTACTATCGCCCCTCTGATCTTTTGTCTCCTGTAGCTTGAAAAGGATTTTAAAATATCCAAAACTGGAAAAAGTAAATTGTATGGTTTAAAGAAATATCTTTTCATTATTTTTGTATTCCAGAAAAGTTCGAGGAACATATGTCGAAAATACCCTTTATAATTATTTCAATAATTAGACGGTTAGTTTGTCGCAATGAAATTTATGGTTATAAATGGCATTTTTTTACTTTTGAATTTACAAATATTCTGTTGAACTTCCGTTAAGATATTTAGTTTTAAATTGGCCCGGTTTCGGTTTCTGGTTATAATATGTGACATGATGCTTAGTATTCATGTCATGGCTACCGATTGGGTGTCCTATCATCACTATAACTGTTCAAAAAAGGGACCAGTGAGGAGCACTATTTTAATGTAACAGTTGTAATTGCGCATTTTATGTAATATTAATCTCGTGTAATGAATACCGCAGTGAGTATATCACGCGGAACTTTTAGGAGTGTAAAAATCGGTTCTCAAAAATGTACTAAATAATCTTTTCCCAAATGGATGTATATTCAGATCTACCAAGTCAGTTCCGTACAATGCCTGCTGCACAGTTGTAGCTATAAAGAACCTACTTTCGTCGATCTAGAGCCGTATTGTTCGCTCGACTTTTTTTTCACGAATATGGCGAACGAAACTGAAGCCCCATAATTAGTTTCCGAAGCATTTCACGACGTCGGGTACGCTGCAATATCGGTCTTGGTGGGGCTGAGGGACCAATTAACTCCGACCGTCTCTTCTCTTATTTTCTGTCTGTGCACGGGGCCGCCCCCATTAAGAAGAAGAAAATTATGATTTTAAAAGCCATAAAATTGGCCATATTCGATTGTGATATACTCAGGCCCTGGTATGAAATTGAAGCTGGCTGAACGGGGGGGGGCATTAAATATTCTCTTCACTGGGCATGATGGGGGGGGGGGCTTAACTGCAGCGAGAGGACGAAGCTGCTCCTTTTGCTATTAAGGAGTCCAATTCCCAAGGCAGTTGTTAATTGGCGCAATAATTGCTCCGATTTCTTATACTATAATTAAGATTATGGCGCACGCCTGTCCCGGGCTCTGCTTGCCCGTCGTAAAATCCCCAGCCGGTAGCCCCCATTGACCGAGGTTTTGCATTGTGCTTTCGAGACACCATTAGCTCTCCTTCCCGGCGAACGAACTGACCGTCTATAATTCTGCATGACATGTGGGCGGAAAATGGCCTCGGCCGATCGCAATCATCCCGCGCTCCGCATTGTCCCGAATATTCCATTCGCCGGCGTCCCGTTATACCGCTTCCTTTCATACTCGGCTCTCCAGAAGTCCTGTGGGGGTCTATTCCGTTAGAAATAGTGAAATAGATTTATTCCTCGCCGTCCGTTTTTTCTAATACGGATGTCCCATTTGATTGATAGGGGAATCGAACCCGGAAAGGTGTCGAACTCGGTTACGAAACTGCTTGAATTGATTGTGATAACTAAAGAGGAGTATAAAAATGTCCACTGTGTCCTTTCAACATTCTCCGACTGCGGAAGACACTCCAGTACTTTATATACTGTAGATATTGTAGTTATTTTCTTATTTGGCGTTTGTAGTTTTAACCTTCCCATCGAGGCAGTTACGATTCTGCGTTTAACAATAAGTGAAATTAAAATGAAAATCAACGCCCCGCGAATAGATCAATAGGTTCTGTCATATCTGATAAAAGAAAAATATTTTTAATGCCCAAATTTCACAGTTCATTTATTGTACTGCAAAGGTTATGATAAACGAAAGGATTTCGACGTTTGCAAGAGAAATTCGTCCATCGATGGTGTCGATAATTCGGATGCGGTGCTCGGCCTTCGGAGAGCCGACTTTGGGCGCGGGGCCGAGCTATATTCCCCGAACCTGTTCAATATTTCATATCGGATTTATAAGAAGGCCGGCCTGCCCGCAGGAGACAAACGGAGAAAAAGCCGGCCGGAAAGCATAATGTTCCAAGCTGGGACTTATATAGGCCAGTACCGGCTAATGCAACCTCACTCGGGACGCTCCATTAATAAGTTATCGGCTGTCTTGATGATAAGGCGGATGGAATAATATGAGTCTTCTGGTCAGTTTCTTATCCCTGGTCGCCCTCACATACCTAATCGCGAAAACCTACAGAAGACGACGACCGGCCGGGACCAAAAGACCAAACTAGTGATCAGAGCGTTCGACTCCAATGAATATTTCGGAATAAATAAAATAATATTTTTTAATAATAAATTACTATTATTAAAGAATAATAAAATTTTTTACGCCAATCATTGATAATGTAGACATAAAGGTAGAAACCGTCGTGAGCATATGATATTATAATAAATTACCGTCACTTTCGGACTATAACTAAGCCTCGGAGAGAAGACAAAGGTCGGATACGCCGGTCGATATTTAAGATGATAGATGTCGAGGGATACCGATGCATAAAGGGGCGAAGGGAAAAAAGTTCGAGGAAAGAAAGAAAAGCCGAAAGATCTTTTCTTAAGGATGAGGTTCTGTTGGTTAGCGAGGGGGGTGGAAGTGAATTACCGTCGCGGACAACACGACCGTATCCCCCCCCCCCGACAATAACACGGCCATCATTAATATAAGTAAATAAATGGTCGTACAATGAGGGAGACCGGAGCTCGACTGACAGCAAGAATAATGAAACTGACAAACAAAGCCAATCGAAACCAAACTGGGAGGGGCGGAGGGAAGGGGGTCACTGAGTCCGCATTAATTTTCTATAGGTTTTCAAAACTGTTATCCCCCCGTACCACCCCCCCCACCCGTCCTAACCGGGGGGTGGAGGCCCAAGGGCGGTATAAATTACAGTAAATAATAGTTGTGTGTACGCGTGTGCCCGAGGACCATCTGTATGCTCCTATACCTCGCTTGTAATTACTCCACCATTGTCGGCTCTTACCTCAATAAAATATACGGTTTTATTATTTGGTCGAGGGTTTACGAGTCTGATGCCTCTTTTTGGCTCCTCTTTTTCCTACGCCTCCTCCCTCCAGAGCTCCTTTTCTTATGAAATAAATAGGATTCTATTGGGAGGGAGCATTGTGCGGACACCGTCTTGTCAGTGGGAAAGTTGGTTTCAATGCATTGCTGGTGCTTCGATTGAATCGAACGTCACCGTTTAACGATTTACCGTCTTAAATCGTCGGTCCGCGACGGTACAGTTCGTCTTGATCTGTGACTGGCAAACCCAAAGGAGTAGGCATAATATAAATTATTACACCAAGGAAATAATATTCATTTAGGAAATTATATAATTATAGTTCAATTATTATGGTATTGAGTGTAGTGGGACAAAAAAGTAATATAGTAATATCGGATAATTTCGATATTTTAATTAAAGGGGTGAGTAAAATTGAAGTTCACCTAGAGTTTTTTTAATATACGCGTCCCATTTATTTTTCCCTTCTCTCGCCTTGCGATTCACTTCCGTTCCTACTTTATTCTATCTTAGTCGAGTAGTAATAAGGGCGGAAAGTCTCACAATATATAAGAAGGTTCGGAGCGAAGAAGGGAGGAGCCCTTTTTGGGAGCGGGGCGGACAGTGACGAATTATTAAAATTCATGTATTAATGTTGGTCGGCGGCGGAGGGGCAGGGGGGGAGCCCCACTTAATTCTTCATATATCTGAGGGGTGGGGGCCCAGACATTATCTTCTAAATATTTATTTAATCCGTCTCCTCCTTCCTTGGCTGTTATCAGAACAAAGTCTCTTTCTCCGTTGTGGTGGAAAGGCGGCCATGTATTATTCAGAAGTCGGTCGAGTTCCCTCCCCGGGCCGGGGAGTTTAAAAGAGAGAGGGAACAGGTGCCCCACACAAAGATATTCTTATATCTGCCTATAGAGGAAGATATCAGAATATATTATAAATGATTCAGTAATTATTCTTTTCTCCGACGTTTAATATTTATAAAAACAGTCAAATTTATTATATATATTCTTTTTTATTCGTTACATTCCTAGGTATTCGCCTATTTATCGGCCGCTCATTTATCACAATTTCTAAACGTCTTCAAAGAAAACGGATATTCACATTCTGGGCCTACTGCCCCGAGCCGTTTACTAATAATGCTTTCCTTCTTGTGTGAGTATTGTTTAGTTATATCGGTGTATAGTTATTATTTATGTATGGTAGAGTAGGGTATTACACATTTGCTATATCCTGCAAAAGAATCTAGACGTTTATCATTTTCAGAGAGGAAAATCAATACGCATATTTTATATACAATTTTGTATGAATTAGAGTACATATAATGGAGAAGCTGAAATGATTAGATTATAATTTTTTTTTGTGTATTGCTCTATGACATTGTTGTTGATACACCGGAATGTATTACTTGGAGCGGAGGCGCCTGACCACGGATCCGGCGTTACAATTTTGTAACGACTTGTTCAAATAATTTCCCGTGGGCCGGGTGTAAATAGCAAAACTGATGTTTCCTGTCCGAAAAAGCCGGGGGCGGTCGAGCTTTGTCCTCTATCTCTCTCTCGCTCTCTCCCTCTCCTCTCCCTCTCCCACACACGCACACTCTGCTTCGCGGGGCATTATCCAATTTGCCTTTGGGAACAAACACACGGCGACGTCGCCATGAGAATCTTGCCGATGAGTGTCGAAGCGTTATTCTTGTTTGCGTGTGTATGTGTGTGTGTGTGTGTGTGTGTGTGTGCTCTGCGGCCAAATCAACAGGTCGTTTTTCCATCTTCCTCTCTATCGTTCTCACTCCCTCTCTCTCTCTCTCTCTCACTCTCGCTCTTCAACTCCTCTCCCTCTCTCTCTCTATCTCTTTCTCCTTTCTTGACGAATGAATACATCTCCCGTTTTTGAAAGGACGGACGACAGTTAGAACGTGGTGTGTTGTGGTGGGAGGTAAAGGGGGGTGGGGTGGACAGGAAGCCGGCCGACGACAGTGGTTAAACGTTTAATTACGGTTTTTGAATTTCCGTAATTATCCGCGACGATTACCCCAATTTTTCTACATACTGGTTGCACAACAGCTCTACAGAGAATGTCCGACAGTGCTGAAACTGGAGACTGCTGGTCGACGACTCTTTCATTCTCACTTCCTCCTACAGTTGTGTTCGCCAATACCGTTATTGCTCACGAAAACCTTTAATTTTAACTCACACATCCCTAAATCTCCTGAATATTTCTGTCCGTAGATATTGAAACAGTAATTATCATACTGAATCCGGTATAGCTGATTGATAATGAAGAATTCGTTGTTGTTACTTTCATTCTTGTGCATTTCGTCGTTATTTCGTATTCCAAAAGGGAAATTAAATTAGGCTTCCGGATAAAAGGCTCGAAATATTTTTGTTACGACACCATAACCTATAACAATATATGTGTTAAATATAATTACAATTGTCGACGTCAAAAAAGAAACACCCGGCAATTCATAACAACGATGCAATATTAGCGTGGATATTTTCGTAGCGGTTTCCTTTTTAAATAAAATGGGACACCTCCTGTATGACGCTTTTTTTAATTAGTGACAACTTTATTAATTTAATTCCCTAGGAGGTCAGTCAGCTGGAACTTTGTTTTTTTTACTGATTATTGTTTTATGCAAAATTATTGACACTTCTTAAAGCTTTGCTGCCTAAAATCGGGGGGATTAAAATGTCTCATTTTGTGTATTAAGCGATCGATAGTTCTCTTGACATTTGCGAATATATACGGCTTTCGTTTAAATTTGATAAGAATCTGTTCGGGCGGAAGAATTCGAATATTGGGAATTCTATATGCTAAAAAAGAGCCGATAAGAAAGAATATAACGGGCCGTAATTTTTGTTTTTCTTTTTTTTTTGTTTAACTGTCAGAAATACCGTTGGGAGCCCTCAAGTATTGTGATATAGATCGGAGTGGCATAGGTTACGAGGGGTTGAACTTTCCGTTTAGCACGTGTGTGTGTGTGTGTGTGTGTGTGTGTGGTGTGTGCCGGGGACGTGTAGGTTATAAAAAAATGAGGGCTCATAAATCCAGCGAGGGAAATGTGCCCCTCTTCCTAAATTATGTATTTGTATCACTTTCATGGTGTTGGGGCCGGATCGGTTTAGAAATATACTGGCAATGGACTTCGCACGCTTTCCTTTTTATATTATATTATTCCGCCCCCCACCCCCTCACCTATCAACCCCCTCGATCGATTTTTAATATATGTCCCCCTTTTATTTTAAATGTGACACGCCATATATTTTTTTTGCCGATATCGACGTAAGCACGTCCCCGTACAGGTATTTCTTTTTATGGGCATTAAATAAAAAAATATCTGTTTTATTAATCAAGACTTGTTTTGTAATCTGCAATCTGCATTCCGTTTTTCATGGGTTTTTCTATAGACATTAATTAAGATAATATTTAATAAATTGCCTTGGGAAAAGAGAACGTTTTCATTTTTTTAATTTAAAGAATAAACCACATTCAAAACTTGTACAAAATAAATGTCGAACAGAAAACGCCATACAGAAGTATACTAAAATAATAGGACAACAATTAAATTTGATGCCATTAAAATTAAGTTGGCTAGCGGAGAACGTTACTTTTTATTTTATTGACTCAAGTTACTGATTTAAATCACTCTTGTGTTCGAGTATGTATATATATATATATATATATATATATATATATATATATATATATATATATTTATATATATGGAAATAGAGGTAGACAGAGGCCGATCATAATTATTCCTGTCACGTCCAGATGTTGATTCCAACTATCCAATGACTCAGCCGGAATTCTAGGCTCAAGTTGCATTTAAATCTTCGTAATCCTTTATTTTGTTCTTAAAATAATAATCTCGGGACATTAAATTTGTTTATTTTTTCTGTAAATTGTGCTACGGCCTCAGATAAATGGGGTTCGGTATGACAAACGACTTGGTGGGCGGCCTTAAGGTCAGCCGACAGCGATCCGATCCGGGTATCACACTCACTCACCGCTCATTCCCTTTTCCTTTTTTCTTCTGTTTTCCTTTTTATCCTATTTATTACATTCCATTTCTTATTATATTCATTATCGCTAGGGCTCGGCCTCAGAGCGACAAGCCTTTCCTCGGCCGTTTTGCATGTTGAGCTATTATAATGCGTCGCCGGTTTGAAATCGTTGCCGTGATGTAACGATACGATCGGGACTGGATATTATCTTATTTTATTGAAATTCTGGTTGCGTAATACCCCGGGTTGCGATATTGAGTTAATAACGCCGTATTTTTTTAAGGCCTTCGCCCGGTAACGCGAGACTGTTGTGTTTCCTGAGGCCGATATCTCTCGTGGACGTCTGTGGGTCCCACTTTATCTCCTTTTCTGTCGCTCATTCAGTTTTACGCCCCTGTAAATTGAGATACCCCCCCCCCGCCCCGGTGCGCTGGTTTTCTTGTAAACGCCCAGATATATATATATATATATATATATATATATATATATATATATATATATATATATATTGGTTTGACCATCATCCATTAACCATTAATGCCAGTGCAGTACCTTATTTGGAAGAACGTGTAATACAAAATTTAGCCTAAAAAATGTACTTTCGAATAACATAAATTGCTTGTAACCTAGGTTGTATTGTACGGCTGTTATTTTCACCTCAACAGCGTATAACTCAGTAAACCTTGCGTACGCAATAAATTACTTTTGGATTTATTAGGGAAGGGGAAAATCAAATTTATCTTCTTTATTATAATCCAGGATGATGCTAAGTGTTCCGACTGGGATGATGCTAAGAGTCCGACTGGGAAACGATAAGTGCGGTGGTCCAGGCGGGCCGAAACCGGTCGCTCTCCCGTTATGTCGGTTCATTATTTAATTGCATAACTGCGTCATAACTCGTCCCCAACTTAAAACGCCAATTGGTTTTAAACTTCTAAATTGCTCTAAACTGCCCGCCCGCTCTCGAATTGTATATTCGTAACGTCCCCCCCTCATTTTTTATAATAACACTTAATATTGTTGGTTTTTGACGTGTTACCTGTTAGGCGTTTCGCTATAACGGTTACAGGACGAGTTGTTTTTGAACAGTTATTATACGGCCCACTCAGGCTAATTCGCGGCTAAAATTTAAAAATATTCCGGTCAAAAAATATTTCGGGCGTCCCAAATTTTTATTTAATTGTGCCCATTAAACGTACATAACACTTTATAGGTCCACACGAGTGGATTTATCGGGCTATCGATATTTAATAAAATGGAGGTAACGGAGCCGAAGTTAAACTATGAGCTGAGCAGGAGGAGGAGGAGGAGTGCTAAAGGCATGAGTGCTTACTAGAGTGCCCTATTAACTATCAACAAGTGGCCGGACCCTGTCCCTACTTGAAATCGATATCCTGCTTTAATACACCACATTTCCTCAGTGTATATCGGACAGTATTACGCCTGCACCTCGTCTACAGAGAAAGATAAAACCTAAGATAAACGATCGAATTATAAATTAATTAAAAATAATATCGTATAAATATTCGGTCCTCAGTTTTAGGGCCAGATATCTAGCAGGGGCTTAATCCGTTATCTTCAGTGCACGGTTAGTCCGTCCAAGAAAAGCTTATTTCAGGCAAGGAGCATCGTCTACAGTAGATAGGTTTAGATATTATGGCGCCAACGTAATATTAGTGGAACATCGGTTGACATTTTCAAGTTCTGTCTTGAAGGGATGTTCTGTCTCTTCAGTTATTTTTTTAAATTCCGAAGACACCGGAAAAGCCGGGTTCGAATCTTCGCATCGAAAAAATAGCGGACTGAATTCCATCGCTAATTTCAAACATCATTAACCGTGGGGAGCTCGTAAACCCCGTTGGAATTATAAATAGAAGCAGGTGGGACCGCAGGCATTCGACCGAACTACGTAAACCCGCGTAGTCCGATTTTTATTGGGTACATCTAGACTATGTGGGAGTCGAGGATATGTGCGGAAAGGGGGAGAGATATGCGCGGCTATTAACCGTGAGGCGGTGAACATCTGCCGCCCCTGCAGGGTAATTGGTCTCCCCGGCGAAGAGTTTTGGCCTCTGTCGGGGTCGTCCGGAGCCCCAGAAATATAAAGAGGGCGGGGAGCTATATATCCCCCCCCCCCGTGAAGACGGATGGAGTGTTTTGAAGAGATGTACCCGAGGGCGAGGTGTGTAGTCGAGGAAGCCCCCCCCACTATATCAACACCCGCCCGCTAATATATTACCGGCCTTTATATATTGTCCTGCGCGCTCTGGCCGGGGGTAAAGCCGCGGGGATATTTCATTTTATATATCTCTCTCTCTCCTGTTAACTTCTCGGGGATCGAACTTATTCCACGCGAGCATACTTGTTCGGCCCCTCTTAAAATTCATAAATCCCGATCGTAAATCCTCCCGGGCGCGGACCCCCCTATCGATTTGTGCCCTTGTCGTAGGCGCTCCCAGTGGGACTTTTTCATTAATCTCTTTCCGTTTTTTGACGACGCCTTTAACTCGGGAATTATGCCGAGTGGGTCGGGCGTTCTCTCAACACGGTGGCTATTGAATATTTTAGGATTCCGCCCACGGAGCAGCGGCAAACACACACACACACACACACACACACACACACACACGAGCGCCTCCCGTACGACGGCCCACAAATGCGCCGCTACGCACATTTTTCAAACGGACCGGTCTCCCTTATGCACCGTTTAATTTACATCGCGCCCGTGATTCCTGCCCCATTCATGATACCGAGTCGAGAGAAAAAGCCTCGGGGCGCCGGCGTTCTTCTGGCTTGTGTTTAAACAAATTAGTAGTATCGAGAATTATAGGAATTTATACGGACACGAAATTAAACTCGAGTTTTAGAGCTACTTATAATTAAAGTCGCCGATAAAAATACAAAGTTAAATCCAATATTCGAATGAATTTATCTGCTGCTAATTCGAAAAAAATCTGCAACGAATAACCTCAGAAGTAAACTATTTTCCAAGTGCGTTGTGGTGTGGTGGTTGGGGGGGGGGGCGAATACCGAAGTTTTGTTCAAATAATAATAATAATTCGGGCGGTTCGGTAGAGTCGGAAGTGTCCACGAGGGGAAGGGGGCGCCGGGTCAACCCCCTCCCAGCGCCCCCCTCCCTCCAATCCTCACCCCCGGTTTCCATAAAGTTACGTAATTACAAAATTAATTACGATGAAATTTAATTCTTCCCCGGCGTTGGCGGCCGGATTGGGGCGGTGGGGGTGTGGGGGCTACCAGGGTGGAGTTGGAGTGGGCTCGGCCCCAGTTGGGATTGAGTAATTAAAGAAATACCTCCTTGAATATAAATAAAGGTGGGAGGGCAGCTACCGTGGCAAGAAAAGGAGAACTGCCGTGGGGACTTGATTTTTTGGCGGTTTGCCATATTTTCGGACATTCTAGGTTTCCCTGCGGCCGATATTAACTGCATTTTATAGAAGAATTGTTTGTGACGACAGTATATTCGCAGGGGCCAAACTCTGGAAGTTAACGACTTTTGGTATTACAAACCACCGATGTTCAATACATTTCTAGAATGCCGTCGTCTAGCTTGTTTATTTTAGAGCGTAACTTTCAGTCAGATATTCTGTCTCGGTTACCGGCTTTATCCAACTCACCTCCCCAATAGTACACTTTCAGGAAGCGATTCTTTAGGATTGAACAACCGAACTGGGTTCAGTAGTGTTCCGGAGTTATTTGATTTGAACTCCTGAAGAACCTATAGAATATAAACGAGGTACTCTGTTACTGTATCACCGCTGTTTTGTGTTCCCTGTTAGAAAGATCGGCTATGACCACAACTAGATGAAGTTCGGTGATATTCCACGCTTGACGACAAGGGAACTCGCCCGCTGAATCCGAGCATTCATAAAACACGAATGAGGTCTCGATTGTTAAATAAAGTGCCGGGGTATATTTTAGTTTAAATGATATCGGTTCGATTGGCGGCGTTGGAACACGGGAAAGCGTTTTAATTGTGGGTGTTTAAGGCGTCGGTGTTGGATGTTTTGGGGCCGGCGCGGTTTATAATAAAACCATTATTGGGCGCTCGGTGTGCGGCCTCGCCTCTACCTCCCGTGCCCGACATCAAACAGCCTTGTTCACCGCTAATTTGTCCCCGTGCAATTTGTTTTAAAATTTTCGACGCGCTGGGGAAATTATATTCGTAAACAGTTTTGTCAGAATGTGCCCAGCGCATTAGCCCGTATTGTAATTAGTTTTGTTGGTATTTGAATCAAACCTCCGGACGCGCTGATAAAGAGACCCGACGAATTGGGCACTAATTGTTGGAGTATTAAATTCATTGTATAGTAACACAGTCGGCCAATACGTTGCGTGTTAAAAATCTGAGGAAAATGTGTAACAATTTATATTTATATCAACGATATTTTGGATCCGGGACCGAGACCGATTCGTACTTTTATTGTGAAATTGTGTATAGGCTATTTCACCGAAGGAATATTAATAAATGTAAAGTTCCTCGGCCGATGTGGATCGAGCCCGTGTTAGGGTCAATCGGTCGAATCGAACGTTGAGAGCAACGCCGCGTTTTTGGGCCAGCCCGCATTCGAACCAATTAGGTCGCAAATTTGAATTGCATATAACTAGACCTAGAATGACCCCAGGACACATTTTGTAACTGTATGGTAATAATACTAAACCGGGCAAATTAGAGAGGAGAGAAATATTATTTTTAGACTATTATATTATTGAAGTTTTGGACTACCAGTAATGACGACTTGTTGAGGCGAATCGCACTCTTCTCCTATTATTTTAACTAGGACAACACAATACGCATATGGCAATCATACATTCTTTATTCCCGCATATTTTGTCCAACATTCAAAATTCAAAAAGTGAAACGTCGGGTTTTATTTCGCATCGATAAAATTGTAATGTCGGCGCGGGGAATCGCGATTTTTCCGCCGGCCTTCATCCAATTTTCGTGCTAACGGACGGGATAAAACCCCCGGGCCCGACCCGCTCCCCCGCCCGGAAAACCGATTTATTTCAAAGCTTTATTGCTTTATTGGTCTTTAAATCGGATACAGATTAAATCGAGGCCATAGAAATAAAGGCCGAAAGAAAAATAAAAATGGGCGGCCTCTCCGTGCTCTACCGTTTATTCCAAATTCCCCGGCGGGTTTAGCTCTCTCTCTCTCTGTATCCGCGCGGCTAAATTGACGATTTGATAAAATGTTTCGCTGAAAGGATGCGCGGTGCTGCCATTATTTATATTATATATATATATATATATATATATATATATATATATATATATATATATACGGGATTGAGTGTAGAGCGGCTTTAAAGTCAAAAGCCGGTTTAATTGTCTGTGGGTGGATATTGGGCCGGGTGGCCGTTGTGTCGGCACATCCCCTTTATGTAATAAACGCCTCGTTAAATGGCCCACCCGCGGCACTTTATTGTTATATTAATTTGTCTACCGATACACACCACCCCCCACCCATTCCCCTTTTATTTTATTCCATTAAATCTGCCTCGGAGAGGAGAGGTTTTTGTTTTTATTTTTGTTGTTGCGGAGCCGCGTTTTTTTTTTATTCTGCGCACAGTGGACCTCGCCCATTGTCGGGGTTAAAAACGGAAAGTGGGGCCTGTTTAATTGCCCGATTTATTCCGGACGTTCGGTTTAAATTTCCGGTATTGTCGGCGAGGGCCCGAAGGTTTTTCACCTTTAGGTTGTCTGAGATTTTAATGTCGGTGTATTGAACGGAATCTGGCCAATGGGAATCAGCACGCCCGCGATTTTTCGGTCCAATCTCATTTTTTTGGTCCCAGCGTCTCGCATCATCATAACAGAAACTGATAAGCTGATACCTACTGATAACTACCTACCTCTACCCTACTGGTAAACTGGTAAGTAACATTATAAGTACGGAATGGCTATTGACAATCGGCAGAGACCGATTACTGAAATGCACCCTTATCTCGAGATCCGTCGGTTATTGAAAGCGTTATTTTTAATTTCGATTTAATTAATCATTTTTCTGCCGAGGCCCGAAATTCATTAATGCCTTTAACATAAAACTCGGTCCTGTTAACATGTCCAAAGCTATCTATATTAATTCTACGAGCGCTGCGGCGGCTTGGCGTAGGCGATAGAGTGAAATTAATACACTTCTGGCTGTCTCGTTTTTCGATATTAAAAATTGGTGGATGCGGGGTATGTGTATGTGTGGGGAAGAGGTCCCCCCTAATAACGTTTTCCACGGGGCCCTGCATCAATCTTAATCAACCTAATCTCGGTTGTTATTTTTTCCACTATGCTTTGTCTTGCCCATCACACCAACTGACGAGTTGTAGCACAAATATATACAAGTTTATCACATAAGTTTCTCAACTCTTATCTGTACCGGCCAGTTTGCTACCGGAGGTCGATTTAAACAAAATTACCCATCGAGTATTTATCCCAACACTGTTTCACGTCGCTAATTATCTGGTTTTTCACAATTTTATTTATTTTTTTATTTAATAATGGTAATTACCTTGCAGCGAGTCCGACGATTTTTTCCTTGCTCGGTTGTTGTAAACCGTTTAATTGTTTTAATTGCGATCAATTTAAATAAGAAATACCCGGAACTCTTATATACTGCGAAATGATTCTTTTAACGTTTCATCAATGAAATGAACTGTGTCCAATAATATCGCAGCATACCAACAGACGTTTGTTCACGCCGAATATTCGTGAAGTTAATCTCGCCTAACCCACTTAAGTTGTAGTTTATTTGTCTCTTTATAGCGTATCGAGGCCTCAATATCCTTCCGCTTCTCGGGCTCACTTACCCGGGAACAGCGTTAATGAATTTAGTTTATTATGAAACTTTCTCTCGAGTCACCAGTTTTGTAATTTCGAAATTTTTATTGCACTCCATTATTGCCATTTCACCGGAGCTATTTATAACCATGACTGCCTTTTATACGGGAATCTTGAACTCCGTTATAAAATATGTCGGGCCTCGCCTTTTCCCCACAACTAAATCACAATAGAGTAAAGGAGGAATTATTCCAGTTTTATATTGATATGCGAAAAATTAATAAATAAAAAATGTTACCGTTATTTATTAATTAATTATTTTACGTTTAAACCAATATTCAATAGATTTATTGTTAAATATTTTAAGTTCTCCTGTTGGAGGTCGTGCTACGTGGATATTACCCCATAAATATTGTACTCAATCGTGCCTCAATTGTTTGATAATCATTTTATAATTGGGCGGTCGGCCCGGTTTCTCCGCGGGCCGGTATAGCCCACGACCGCTCGTAATCCGCCGAGTGCTCTCCAAGGCCTCACAATTATCATTAGAGAGGTGAAAATGACGGATGTCTCTCTCTCTCTCTCTCTCTCTCTCTCTCTCTCTCTCTCTCTCTCTCTCTCTCTCTCTCTCTCTCTCTCTCTCTCCCTCTCTTCTGACCGGTCAATTCGTCCTGTCTCTCTTTCTTCAACACTTTCGGGCCAACCTTATGGCCGCATCCGGTTGTAATATTTAAGAGCGGGATGCGCGAATTTACATATCGGTAAGGGCTCCAACACGGACAGTAAACGCCGCTCTCAATTTATGTTCGGTACATAAATTGAAATATATTTCCTCCTTAACTGGTATTATTTTCGCTCGGTACAACCTACCTGCATGTTGTTGGTATATGCCGGGCATAAGTAATCGTTAAATTTTAATGCGCTTACGGGCTTATCATTTAAGACAATTTACGTATGTATATATCACAATAATGACATCATTAATCTGAGATTCAGGATTATAATGCCGCGTTTTATATTCTGACGATAAATGTCCCGTGTCGCGTTATGTCGGGCGTGTTTTTAGGAATATAAAACTAAAAGAAGATACGATATAAAAGAAAGGGAAACGTTATTGTAATTTGTGCGGCGGATGTAAAATAGGAGGCGGAGGAGGAGGAGGTGGGGCGGGCTCCGAGGAAAGGATGAATTATCCGGTCTTGTGGCGATGACGGAGGAGTTATGTTTAAAAACGTACAAAAGAATTAAAAGTGTGCCGTGTTATCATTATCTTATAAATATTAATGAGATATGGAGCGGCGGGCGGGCGGGCGCTAGATGGGAGAGGGCATAATAATAATAACCGGTGGGCGGGGGTGCAGTAGGGGCCCTGGGTGGGGGCGGGGCGGTAACTACAGAACATATATCTTGACTTTAGTCCGCGTCCCCGTGTCTCCGTGTGAGCCCATACGAGCCGGTGTGCTCCTGTCTGTGTGTGATGGCAACTTGAACGGAACTAAACTAAACTAAACTCGACTAAACAACGGCCATTTTCATACTCCGGGGAAGGGGGGTAGCTCGCAGGTCCCACTAACACCGGGGGGCTTCCTCCTTTGGTCCAGCCATTAATCGGCCACATTGCGGAACTTGGCGCCGACCTTAACCCCCCCCGACGTCAGTCTTCGATCTCGAGACCGGCCCGCGCTTACTTTCAACTTTCAACCCACTCCGGAGGTACTTGTTGAAACCGGAAAATAAATCTCACTCCCTTCCTCCGTTTTGGCCCCTGGAAAACACCCCGAAGAACACCTGCTGTCCCCGCGAAAAATTATCCGTTGTTCTTCTTTCCGTGCACGTGGTTGGGAAAATAAAAACAATCGCTAGGTAGGACCTCCCCCCTGAGTCACTAATGCTCTCATTTAAATCCACAATCCTTAATATTAGGAGTTACATATACGGAGTCAAATGTAATTAATGTAAACGTAGTCGGAATTTAATTTTGGACGGAGTTTGTCATTATTACCGACAAAAATAAATAAGTATAACGCTTGAAAATGAACGTGAATTGTCACTGAAGGACGTTAGATCATTTATTTGCCATCACATTTCGTTAATATATGAAAGCATTATTACGACTCAAATACGCTTATTCGAGGTGGAAATCAAAACCTGGCGGATATCTGGGGCTTGCGGAAATATGAACCAGAACCAGTTTGCGTTTGGTGGGATAAATTTTGCGGATGAAGACTCGAATTCCTATTTACCGCGAGACGTTTAGGACGGGCCGCATACCGGAATGACTCAGGGTGTTGAGGTGCTGGTGGAGGCCGGGAGGGGGAGGGGAGAGACCGGGAACAATTCAATTGTCTTGTAAAGGGGGAGAGAGGGAGAGGGACAGGGGGAGAGAGAGAGAGAGAGAGAGAGAGAGAGAAGACCGGGAGAAACGAAAACTGGAGACCGGTTGTGTTAGTTTGCATATTACCGAGAATTTCTAATTCCGCGCACATTGAACACAGAAGGGAGATAGAGAAGGAGGGAGGGAGGGTGGGAGGGAGGAGAGAGGGATATAGAAGCATGTGAAGCGAGGGAAAGGGAGAGAGAGAGAGAGAGAGAGAGAGAGAGAGGAACGGCGTGAAGGAGACAGACGGACGGACAGACTGTCGACGAATGCAAAACAGGCAGGTGTGCATGTCGAACATGTCTGCCTTTTGTATGTGGCTCCCTGTATATGTGTGTGTGTGTGTGTGTTGCGTGCCTGTATGTGTGTGTGTGTGTATGTGTCTCCATGTCTGTGTCTGTCTGCTCTCCAGTCCATCCAAGGGCCTGTCCGTCTGTTAGCCTTCCTGCTTGACTACCATATATATATATATATATATATATATATATATATATATATATATATATATATATATATATATTGAGAATGAGAGAGTTGGTCAATTGGATTTTGCATATATTGAATGGCTTTTGAACGATGTTTGTCCATATGTAAATCGTGACTCAAAGTCGGAAGTGTTGAATGTACTTAAATTTCAATTGTTGACTGTAAACTGAATTATACTAAGCTGAAACCTTATTAATTCAAGAATCATCTTGCGGTTAGCTTAATTTATTAGGAATTTAAGTTTAAATGTACTACATTAGTGGCAGGGATTCAGTTGAAATTAACAAGTTTGCTATCTTATTTTTTCTTCGTTCTGTAGGATTACTGGAACTTAACTGTTTTATAAAATTAATAACATACGTACTGCCTAGCGTACGCTACGTATGCTTTGTTATGCTACCCTATCCAAAAAGTTCGCGAAGCACTAGACTTGCCAATATTTTCTTAGTCCATTAGTATTAATTGATTTCTGGTTGCAGCGGACCGGCTCCTCTGTTCGGTCCAAAAATTCCGATGCGGGGCTAAGCTTTGTGGCGGAAAAAACCTATCCGGCCCGTTATTTAAACTACTTAAATGAGTAGTAATTAACGGATGACGTCCAGCAATTAGCGTCCAGTAACAGTTGGGCCCGCTCTCCGCCTCTATAGATGCCTAATAAATTGGTCGCATTTTGTTCCGCTCCGTCGTTTTGTTTTTCTCTACAACAACTAGATGGAAATAAATGAGAATATTTTTTATCGAATGGTGGCATTGGGGGAGGTGGGGAGGACCGTTGTTTGTTTTTTGGGCTGCTCTTACATTCATTTTTTTTTCTTTGATTGAGCGGAGCCAATTGCAGCGGGCGCCGCCTCAAACCGTCGCAATAATACGTTTTCCTTTTTTCTCTCCCTTTTTTTCGGTTTTCCATGCCCGTTCGATCATTTTTATCGTTAATATACTCCCGCTAAAACTTTAAAAATCCACCCCTCCCGCCCGAGTAAAAAGTTCTGGTAACTTTCCAATATAGGTCGCCCGGTTTGAATCGACCGCTTTATGTATTTTTTTTCCGGCGTTTTTACTTTCTTCCCCCTTTTTTCCTCCCTTTCCCAGATCCGTTCATCTCGTTTCATTTGTAAACTTCTTATTCTTTTGAGTTGTATTGAGGGCCCGGTCGCATTTCGGTTGGCGGTAAACAGGCCGCGTTGACAAATTGGGTACGACGTTTTGTAACACTGTAGCGTTTTGCCTGCGATTTAATCGCAAGACCGTCGCTAATTGACGCGTTCGCGGCGTCGTAACAACGGCTCTCTTAATCTATTGAATTTTATTTTCTGCGCTCGTTGATAAATTCAAATTTCTCGTCGATTGAAAAAAGCTCCTCCGGCCTTGAAATCCAACCAGGATTGGGAAAGGATACGCAATATACTCTTAAGTATACTTATCTAAGTTAGAAGCATACTTAGAAATATCTACATTTGAAGTCCGCAGGAGGACGCATATCCGTTTCGCCGTCGCTTAGAGAATATGATATTTTACGTTCTATCGTGCGGCCGACCTTTATCTTCGGTATAATACGGCTTTGGATCTTTGTATAGGGCTGACATTTTGCTGTGAAAAAAATTTGGACTGCGTAGAAAACGCTTTTGTTTTGTTCCGAGTTAATGAATACTATACGCAACGTTGGACTTACACTAATTAGTCATATTAATAGGTCTAAAAATAGGACTTACGGGCATCTTGACAAGACCTATCTACTCACTATAGTTCTTCATGTCTCTACTGTAGTAATTTAATTTAAACCATTTGTTTTTGTTTGTTGTTGATATGGGATACTATTAGTCTCCTGCGTGGTCCTAAGCTTGCTAATATTGGCTACCCATCCGTGCTGTGCGTCCCAACAATATCCAATCTGAATCTAATAAACGCTGCCTGGGATTCCGATTTCGGTCCGGCTTACAAAAGTCTTCTACAGGCGGGGCAAAATACGGAGCTGACAATACACGGAGGGGATAAAAACAAAAATGGCATTCCTCCCGTAAATTTTCGTCGAAGCGGGCAGAGGGAGCGGTGCTCGGTACAAAAAAGGAAGGATTTCATTTCAAGTCATTTTGGCTCAATTAACAACCGTCGTCTCCCCCGTTCAATTCGGACCGGTCGAATACGCTAATTTTTTTCCATTTGCCAAGTTCATTTTTCATGAAAACAATACCGAGAGGCCGAGCCCGCGGAGAAAGTAACAAAAAACCGGCGCTCAAACCCCCCCTTCCAAAAAAAAGGAATATATATTTTAACTCGAACGCAACCTCTCTCTCTCTCTCTCTCTCTCTCTCTCTCTCTCTCTCTCTCTCGCTCTCTGTCTCTTCTCCCATTCAGATTTCTGGAAATTCTACTCGTTGTTGGTGGGAAGGGGGGTTGGACTCTAGACCCCCCCCACGAGCGAATATCACTGGGATGCGTGGGAGGGGACACGTTAATTAAAACGAATGGAAAAAATTTTTCAATCAATGGGGCCGGGGGGCCGCCACGATATAATCCGTGATGGAGATGACGGGCGAGGGCGCTACACGATAGGCTCCCCCCCTCCCGCATACAACAAGGAACATCCGTGCTACCGCACAAAAAAAATAAAATACCGACCGCCGCACCGTTCTATCCGTATATTCGCATCGATTGCGCGCCGTTTCCCTGCTCTTGCTACCCCCGGATTGAATGTCCCCGGTTGGTAGGGAAATATTTCGGAAGAATATTATCCGAAAAAGTATTTTTACCCGCATATAGACGGAATAGGATAAAATTGGGAAATGGAAAACCGCCCGGCGACCACAATAGATTCCGAAGTATACTTCCTGAAGTGGTTCTGCCAAAATCTGAAATTGTGCATTCTATGTAACAGGTTAATGAAAATATATACTACCTCAATATGTTGACGGCTAGAACATGTCGAGAGTATAACTCTGCCCCCTACTGCCCTTATAACCCAGAGAGTGTGGAGACGGACAGTTGGGACGATCGATGATATTCCAAACCCTCGCCATAGCCCCCAAAAAATTGCCGCCCCTATATGCTGGAATCAATGCTGTCGCATAATTTCTTAACCGAATGTTGTAATTACGGGAATTTTTTCAATTAACGACTGATTAAGGATGTGGTACAGGCGTATGTCTGGAGGCAGGTGTTAAGACCGATGGGGCGGGGGAGGTGAAAGTGTTCAGATCTCCTCGTTGGGTTGTTGGGGGTCACCGGGGACAGAGGCACACAAGGCCGACACTGGAGCCCCAGCATGTATTACCATGTCCAGGCGAAGCACCCTTCCCCCCCGCCCTTCCTTCCCCCAATTCACCGCCGGTATTGCCACGACTGTCAACAAGGGATCCAGTCCACGGTTCGGAAATCAAATACCGCAGGATGGCCGACATCTGGGTCGGCCCTACAATATATAGAGAGGCGGAATATCGGTTCGTCCCGTATGCAATTAATACGTCATTAAAATATGAATTTAATTCCGCCCCCCCACCCCCCAAACATAATGTTGTCGGATGTACGGTCCAAATTAAACCGGCTTCGGGTCTAGGCGGGCCGCTTCCTTTACTACAGGACCGTTCACATTCATGTTTAGGCAACTAATTACAAAATGTTCTCTGTATTTTGCGAGAGGATATCGAAGAAACTTGAAACTATTTTAGAAAGTCTTTTCTCTTCACCGTACCAGATTACCTATCTCGTTCTGCTCTTAATCTGTCAATAAACCGCTCGTTAAACGAATACGTCGATTAATCAACGTGGATTATATTTTTTTCATAGTACCTAACTTTCATAGTACCGGCCGTTTTGTCTTAAGGGTTTTCGCCTATCGATTGTAAAACGTAGGTGTACTTTCCATGTGAGGAGGCCGCCGAGAGTGGGTTCGGCCCGAGTATATATCGAAGCATTTATTATTTCAATCAGCACTGGCGTGTCACCGTGGGCGGGGCGCAGGATGGGAGCTCCCGCTTTTACCGGGATTAGCGTATTATAAATAATGAATGGGGCACAGCCGGGCCTCCGCTACACCTGTATAGTACAAGTTTGGGCACTAATCCATTTTCTTGGGTTGCCCTTTAATAATGTATTACACTCTGTATAAGTGGGGGGAGGGCGGGGGCGGGGCCGTCCCGCCTCCTCCGCCTCCCCGGGCTTTTATAAATAACCAACTAGGTTGTGCATCGCCGAATAAATAATAAACGAGTCGATTAGATATGCATAAAGAAATAAGGGGTCGGGTGCCTGGGCTCTCTACCCCACGGAGTTTAGGCCCCCCTACCCAAATCGATAGGAGCCGCCTTCGGAGTCTTCGTGTCGGCTAAACGTAACGACCCCCGGCACATGTGTGTACTCACCAATTACTACCTATTTTTTCGTACATGCCCGGTTCACAAACCCGGGCGTCCATTTTGCGATTGTCGAGCCATTTATTATTTGCGGCGTCCGGTATCCTTTGTAACCCGACGTGCAGTGTCGGCCCGTATTTTCTTTTCGTTCGGAAATCGATTTAATATAGGGAATTATATATTAGTTCCACGACACGCTAAAGCTTCATGTATGTAAAGGTATCTCTCGTGTGATCCATATGCATAATTCTCTAGAAGCTAAATTGGATGATAAGGGGAAGATTTTCAAATCAACGAGAAATTCAAATACGTTTGTATTACAACTTGAAATTACGGTTCCTTAACTCGGTACATCCACTTCTTCCCCGTACTTTTTCCGAAATCAGCATACAAATTTGAAGGTGTAAGATTGGTAAAAGGGGTGGAGGGTGAAGATTTAGATTTTCCAGCGAATCCTGGGGTTGATGGTAGGGGAGGGGGGTACTATTCAAGTCGCACAACAACACTGAGGAACCCCCCCTCTTTCCTCAACATTGATTGGCTTAATGAATAACGTTGGGCCCGGGGGGGTCTATGAGGGGGTTGGGGGAATGGTGCGGGGGGAGGGGGGAGGCTACAGATAAAGTTAAAGCCAAATAAACTTTAGCCCCGGCGTTAATTTAATTTCACCCCCCGAAACCCCCCCCACTCCACACAAGTCGATGCCAACGACAACATAATAGAATCCCAAAACACAACTCCGGTGCCTTGGGCGCGGCTCGCCCCCCCCCCCTCACTCCGCACCCTCAAGTTAAATTGTTTAATTCATTCAACTCCGAGAATTGGGAGGAAGAGAGAGAGAGAGAGAGAGAGAGAGAGAGAGCGTGAGGGGGGGGGAGTGAGGAAGGGTGGGAAGAAGAAATTGCGAGACGATTGAGTCGTGGTGCGTCGCTAACCCGCAGCTTCGATGGAATTGGTTCCTTTTTTTAACGAATCTGTAGTATTAGGACTGTTGGTAATATAGTGGTCCTATATTCAGCTTTATCTCTCTGTCTTAGGACTTTTACCCCAGTCCCCTGTTGTCGGTGTCGATATGTTAAAGACGATGTTCTCAATATTGTTATGTAAATTCTTTCAGTCACGTAAGTTGAACTTTGTTCGAACTTTCTTTACACGGTAATAAATACGAGTGAAATAATTCTTCACATAATGCCCCCATTTCTAAGTTTTATAAAACCAAATATTAAAATTTACCTTGTCAAACTGCACTTTTTTCTTTAGTTTTTGTTCTTCAAGGGTAGTAGACTAAACGGAATTTCTGAAGAGTGAGTTTTTTCTGTTTTGGCATAATGGTAGTTATTAAATACGTTTGTCATAACCTTTCTATTGGTCGGGAACTACTAGCTGTTGTCGACCTTACGGGTAATTGACGTCTGTTGACAGTAGAAATGGGGTGGTCGATATTCTTCAATGAGTACACTCTCGGATATTCCCGATAGAAAAGAATTTTCTTTGTTTTTTATTTCGGTTTCTGTCTGTTTACAGTTCTCAGGTGAGAGGTAGATAAAGGGCCGACTAAGCGGTGGTGGGGCGAGGGGGGGTGGTTGGGGCCGCTTTAAGTGCCCCCCGCAATCTGCGGTGCCCCCTCACTTCGCTCCTAATCTGCGTTACACCAACCCCTGCCTAGCGTTTTAACACTTCCTAAATTGCCGTCTTCCCCCTACCCCCATTCTACCGCTCTTTCCACCCTTTCCCCTACTTTACCTTCCCGCAGTCCTCTGTCTAATACCCTTTTATTGGTTGAAATTACTGTCGACATATTCTGCCGGCATTGGATCGACAATCTCCCCGATACAGATTCATCATCCTATTTATCGGTACTATAAAACTGAAGAATAAATTTAAGGTATTTCACTGAAGGTTTAGTTTAGTCCTAATTTACAATAATTGATACTCAACTATACCGGGGATCGAAACCTGGTGGGACAATCAGGGCGGGAATCCGCTTACCGTCCGATCGCCGGTATCTCTTCGATCGATTACCGCCGTTCTTTCGATTGCGAATTAGAATCGATTGCGAGCCGGACTCACCCCTTAGAATCCTGGTTAATTCAATATTTAAATTTATAATTGGTCGAAGGCTCGATGCGTTTGTGTGGCGGGGGGGGGAGTTGGGCGGTCGGTTATGGGGGTAGGCGTGTTGGTCGTCATTAAATCTGTCGTGAAATTTAACGGGCCAGCAGTGGGGACGGGCACCGAAATAAACGAGATAGGTGGTGATGCCCGGATATAGTTATGAGGGTTGATGCTGCCCTTTCCCCCTTCCACCCACCGCCCGTAATGTTGTAATTTAAATCCCGGCCGGGTATTACTAACAGATATTGTAATCGGCGCTTCCCCTCGCCTCCTCCCGCTCCCTCCCCCCTCCATCACTCTCTCTCTCTCTCTCTCTCTCTCTCTCTCTCTCTCTCTCTCTCTCTCTCCGCAAAATGGGAATCGTGGGGGGGTAATCCCAGAACGGGTCCGGGGATCTATTTGGCAAAATATCGGGTCGGGGCGCGCCCGTCGGGATTTGCACATGTTATTTTATACACGTCAACTCTGATGTATAGGGACGATAAGAACTGGTAAAGCCTATTAACCAATGATCCCATTACTTTATCCGAAAGCCCGCCGCTCGCCCGGTATCCCCGCTAGCCTGTCCCGAACCTGATATATAATTTGAAATTAAATGTCGGGATGATCTCTGGGGCTTATATTATATTATATTACGCCGCCCCTCTCCATTTGATCGGTTACTATCCCCGCTAGTCCGCCTACCGAATGTTTACCCTTCAAATTCGATTATTGCGTCCCGATTGAAATGCCCGAATCTGACGCCGCAACATTAAGTATTGCGATTCGGGTACTCCGAACGTTGCGGTTACACAGATTTCCTATATCTCGTTGAACAACTGTTGTATTTCTCAACTATTTGTCTTTAATTTAAAACCCGAGATTTTACTTAAAAGATAATTTATAAAATGTATTCGGTGCCGAATGCTTTTCCAACATTGCGACCACCGGCGGTTAGGGGTCGATTCGAGCGCCTAATGCACTTAGCATGCCTAGCTCGTGAAAACCGGGCAAAAAATTTAAGTAAGTAGTTTCTGAAAGTAAATTTAAATAAAATTGCCGTCTTCGTTATTTGCAAATTTGAATTAGTCATGAGCGGGTCTACATTAAATCCAAGAACTCTGAATTAAAAGAAAAATGATTTCGTCGCTTAACTATAAATTATTGTGGTGATTTTCTATTATTTCATCGGGAAATTACCTTAACTTTAAATGGACTCTCAAGCTGTTGGACTTTAGGCGTTAGAATAATATGTCTTAGTTAATGTCATGAAACCATAGTACTATTTATATCTGGACAGAATCGTACATTACTGAGACCGGTCTAGCAGAAAATCAAATTGGGGCCAGAAAGAAAGTCGCGGGGATACCCTTTCTTATTTTCGATTAGTGCAACTAACATTAAAGCTAATTTGTTCCCTATTGGTTAGATAAATGTCAACGAGAACAATCGACATTCTGACCCCATGCGGAGGATATTTAAGCAGAAAAAAAACATATCAGCGAAGCCGCATAATTTAAAAACGGTAACAGTAACAAATATCCGCTTCGCCATATTTCAGCGGGACATTTATTCAGGCCCCGGAGAGAAATGCACCATAAATTACGACTAACATGACTCCGTGTACGCATTGGAACCGACCTAGAGCGAGAGAGAGAGAGAGAGAGAGAGAGAGAGAGAGAGAGAGAGGGAGAGGGAGTGAGTGTGAGAGGAGGGGACAGAGAGGACGGGAAATTCCTTGAAAATAAATTAAAACGAAATTAGGGACATTTACATGATCAACAATATACAAGACGGGCTGTAAATAACGTCTATCCAAACTCGATTATAATAATATTACAATTATAAATTCCGTAATATATTTGGATCTGGTTTCTTTCTTAATTAAGGCCTGTCAGATTTATGGGTGTTATGCAAATCTAAAAGGAGCACTGAAGTCTAATTTTAAGAAGGGAAAGAAAAAAGAAACAAATTATTCTATAAGATATATTTTACAAATTATAATTAGGAAGTGGGCGTAGGCGCGTAGAAGAAAGAACTGGAGCCGGTGTAATTTCTCTGGGCTATACCCGAGTAAATTGATCCGGAACGACTTGATCTATAAACATTCCAGTGCCAGATTCATATCTGTAAAGCTTTCATGTCTAATACTTTTCGTGTCTCCCTCTACTGGCTCCGGAAACACAATACTCCTTTAATTTTATGAGAGATTCTATTGTATATTGAAATTGTATAGTTGGTGTATATGAATGAAGTATGTTCACGATGCTCCCGCTTATTTAAATTGGTTGATTAGAATTATCAAAATTTATGGGTATAAAGATAAAAGATTATAAGCGATATTCCCATGAAAATAGATTTACAAAAGATAAAAATGATTGTCTTTTTTTCTCTAAGGAACAATACAAAAATAAAACACGGAAATTATGAACTCTGTCTCGCAAAATACTCGGTGTTGAGTGGAATTTGGTGCTTCTGTATATAGCCGTACGATAGCGAGTTGAAAAATAAGCGGATATGCAATTGGAAATAAGGGCCGGAATGAGAAGTGAATGAGAAACGTGAGGAAAAGCGAGAAGGCGAGAGAGAGAGAGAGAGAGAGAGAGGGAGAGGGAGAGAGAGAGTTGGCGCATCTGGCCTTTTCGACCGAGTGACCAGCTGTTCTGAAAACCACAAACTACAATAAGACAGATGTCTGAGGGCGGACAGAGAGGGAGATAGGCGATGGGTGGGGGCAGAAACGAGAGAAAGAGAGACAGAGAAGTGGGTGCTGCCACAACGCAATACCGATTTTCACCTGTGCTTCCTACGAAGGGCTGAGAAGGAGGTAGAGAGAAACGGACAAAGGAAAAGGAAGAGCCCATAAAAACATACTAGTAATTATATTTAAAAAATAACTATAACCCGCAGAGTGGAAAGGAGGGGACCTCCTTAAAGTACCCTTTTTTTATTACATGCATTATTAGGTACTTGGAAAAATTATAAGGCAGTCGCTTTAATAATACAATGTTTCTATATATTTTACAAAGCGCATCTGCCCTTCTCTACCGATATTACAATAAAAGATTGATAGTAAAATTCTCGACGAGGCTCTAGTTTAAAATTGTAATCGAGGGACTTGCGGCGGAACCAATTCTATTCGCGGTGGTCGTAGTCTCGGCCGCTAAAGGTCTTTAGCGAGAGGGACCGGGAATAGGAAATTTCAAGATTCAATCCCCAGAGGAAATCTCTTCTCTAGAAGTTCAAAACAACCGTGCTATGACTTGCCTCCGTTTAGAGGGCTCATCCAAACGGGTGTTGGTGACTAATTGGTAGTTTCAGTACAACAAAGAGAAAAAATATAGGGAGGATATTATACATATTGAAATTGAAAATTATCCTTCAGCCTATACGCCTAAATTAATCTGCACGAAAAGAATGTAAAGGGCTATAAAATTGTAATAGATCCGATCCAATAGTGCACCATGATTTTCTCTTACGAATAAATAAACCGATTTCAAACATGATCGTAAATCTGTAATGGCAAACAATACAGAGCTGCATAATGAAAACTATTATAACTAATATTTTTATAATTATTACTATTCTTATTATTTTATAGAAATATTATATAATATACTGGCGGTAGCCTTTATAAACTGGGAATAGTTTCGTTAAAATACGTTCCCTGCGGTGATTTATAATATCCGCGTGCTTGGGAAATTGTAAAAGAGAATGAAAACATCAGTGGGAACGAAAACGTCTAAATAAGAGACAATTCTCGGCCCGAAGCGACCGGGCGGGACCACTTATTTTTTTTTTTTTTGGTAGGGGGAGTTTAGAGACACATACATACATCCGCGCTCCACCCCCCCCCCGCCTTGTATATATGCATTTTTTACAAAAGCATTAACGCGTTTTAGTGCCGGCCGTAAATTGTATCCGTGCATCCGTGTCGCTAGGTGTGCGGGTGTGTGCCAGCCAAGCCCCCCCCACCCCGTCCCGCCCTACATTTTTATTATGTCGTATAACATTTCAGGGGGAGGGGGGCGGGCACATCACACTATAAAATCACATTAAAATATTCCCGGGCCCCCTCTTGCGACCATCCAAATTTCGTTTCTACCCATTCCCCGGGCTAATACCCCGAGAGGTACCTCGCGCTTTTTGGGGTTGTGGAGCCGGGTTGTACCCTGTTTATTTATTCGTGGTCCCGACTCTATGGTGGGGGGCGGGAGGTTGCCTATATTTCAATGTAGCCCCCCTCCACCCCCCTATATACTCCACCCGGTTTTACGGAATTATATTTTTAATATCGTCCTCCTCCCCGCCCTCCTCCCGGGGCGGGTAGCAATGAGGGATTGAGCCACCGTCCGAAAAAGCAATTTTATTTCGGACGAAAAAAAATTTTATTCAGCCTACAACTCGTCGCGTGATGGCCACCAGTGCACCGATCGGTTTACTGCTACTTGGGAATTATTCATTACTCCCGTGCCTATTCCCGTTTTACTACAATTGATGATTGAACGAATTGAGTTAATTAACAAAACAATACTGTATACCTGCCGTATATAGAAATAAAATATAATGATGCCATTTATTGATTTTAAAAATAAACACAGTGATACATTTTAGCTCCTTCCAGTCCTTGATTCATTCGGCCTATAGTATGTTTTTGCACTTTGGAGCGCTGGGAAGGGAGGAAGGAAGGTAGAAGAGTACACGGCAATAAGTTAATTTTTGCATTTAATTGAGCGGCTACTTTTTCTGCCCCACCCCCCCCTTTCATTCTCCCTCTACCTCTTTTTTTTATATATATAATTGTCCGGCGAGGGCTTCGGGCAGAGCGTAGCATTTACAGAGCGGAATTACATAGTGTCGCTCCCGAGTAATATACAGCTTTGTTGTAGTACCGGCGGCGGGGAGAGAGCTGCACGTAATTGTCACATGAACCCCCCTCCCTCTAACTCCTCGCCGTTCCTCATTCTTATATTATTATAGGCTGTCGTAAAACATTAGGTGTAATTAGTGTCACGCGAAACGAGAGGGCGGGGGGGATGAATGGGAGGATGAAAGGAAATAGAGAAAAAGGAGAGAGAGAGAGAAACGGCGAAGAAACGATGGTGGAGGGAAGTGGGGGAGTTTATATTGTTGGGGCTACTTCCAGGGCCGGAAGTCTCGGCTTGTCGCCACTTATGCCCCCTCCTTTCTTCCTTCTGTTAACTTCCTCCCTCCCGAAGTAAGCAATAAGGAACATCGCCGCTTGCGAATATTTTCGATGTCTAGTTCTTTACTTTCGGAATACTTAAAACGTTTCACGTTGTTCCCAATTCATTTCATTCTTGGATCCAGTTTCCATTAACCTTCACGATACTGTTTCCCCAATTGGTATTTTTTCTCGTTTCAGAGCTAGGGCCAGAATCGCGATATTATGTAGTATGTTTGTGTCGTAAAATAAATGCAAAAGAGGGTTAACAGTGGACCTAAGTCAACTCTTGTACAACCAAACCTCGATTACAGCCTGAGAACAAGTTCGTAGTATTGACCGGTTCAAGCACCTTACGGTTGGGTCTGATATTGAAATGGAAATATAAATGAAGTTGGGGAAAAATTAATTTCCGACCGTACCGCTTCCCGCTCGGAATTATAATAATAGTTGTTACGGTTTGGTTGTTTTTCTGTTAGGAGTGTTGTAGTTTTTCCTTTCGGCGGCGTACAATGGGCCGCGCGCCGACTCGTTGCTCTGCTCGCTACTCCGTTTAGCATAATATTCATACGGGGCTCCTTCTCTCGCCCGGCGGTCGTACAAAAACAACGGCGATATTCTCTCTATCCCTCCGTTCAGGACACAGAACAGCGAAAGAAGGAAACCCTTCTGGGACACTTGTGAACTAATTTTTATTTTAGTTGGTTATTATTACACGTAATAACCCACTGGATATTATGGATATATTTACAGAATAAGAATCGTACGTTAATAAGATTAAATTGTCTGCCCGCGAAATATGTTACTGTCGCGAAGTTGGGTCCATCTGGCGTCGTATCGAGACAAAGATATGGAGCGTGACGGGCGGTGCGACTACTGATAACTGCGTTGGACCGCCGTTGTAGCCGTGGGGATAGTCATTAAGCCCCGCGGCGAGAGGGACCGAGAGAGAGAATAAGAGAGTTGATAAGTCCTGGAGAGTGAGAGAGCCGGTTTGATGGCTAGATATAATTACGAGGCAGATGGTGGCAACTGGCTCCCTCCCTCTCACTCTGTACGTGTAACGGACTAAATGATGTCTGTCCGTCCGACTGTCCCTGTTTTTTGCCTTCCTCCTTTTCGAATTATTACCTAGGCGGTGTTCGCGCTGTTATTGCCGCCGTATCATCTCCCATTTTCTTCGTCTAACCCTATTCCATTTCCTTCCCTACCGTTCCGTTAGCGCTCTAGACTTCGTCGTTCGCTCTTGGCCCGGATACCGCCTCTTGGCCGACATCTTCACCGATCTGTAACCGCTTCCTTTCCCGCGTTTAGCGTATCCGCGACTAATTTGAAATTATTTCCAATTTAATGGCCATAACATTAAAAAACATACGCCGGAATTGGAGGCTGACAGATTGACAGAGTAGCGTACTCTGAGTATATTTCCGAAACCGCCTAAAAATGTGGGAAAATATAATACGAATCTATACATTGCAATTCATAAAGGAGCAATCACACATCATAAAGATAACTGACATTAGGACAAGCAAAAGTAATACGTAACGATAAAAGACATTTTTAAGCAAAACATTCCTTTGCAACCGATGCATCTGCCTGGAATTATAAGGAAAAGAAAGTTGAATTGCCGCTTGCTTTCTACTCTTTTGTAAGTGGTGGATGGCCGGATCCTTAAAGCGGAAAACATTAAGAACTTTGGAAAACCTCGAGTTACGGTACGGCGGTTGGATGAGTAAATATCGCGGATTGAAAGGCCCGAGTACAGGCCGCAACTCGTTGTGCAACAGGTCAAAAAAGAAAATACGATGCCGTTGTACCAGTTACGATGTACAGACTACTAGCATTGAGGGAGAGAGAAATTGGGTAAGTACATTGAAAGCGGGAGTCCACTCCCTGATTAATTCCAGTAAAATGAAATGAGCCGATCTAAGTTAAATCCAAAGGAACTAAAAAAAAGAGTTATGAATTCACGGAAATATTGCCGCGAGGATTGTGCCGTGACAAATATAACAAGTGACACGTCGCCTAAGAAATTGCCTTGTTAATCTCCCCCGAAATCAGTTTTTCAAATTGTGATGAACTTTTCTCGCCCAAGTACGTCCCGCCATTAAGTTCCGGTATTATTGTAATTTAGCGAAAATCATCTTTTTCGAAGGGAGAAATTGAAAATTACAGTTTCGCACGACCGTCTGTGAGAATCACGTGTGAAGCGAGAAATCTTGAAACCGGGTAGGGGGGCTGCCTCCCCGTACAATTCGTAATTGGCCGGTGGCACTGGTCCGGGAACGATTCGCCTTTTCCATACAATTTCCTATCGGGCGGATTTCCCCTCCGGGGCCCGGTTGTTTACCCGAATGTTAAAACTCTTTGCTCTCACACCCGACTCCGGATTATTTTTAGTTTTGAGGCGCGTTACACTCAAGTCGGGGAAGTATTGGCGAGGCCTCCCTCGCGACCCGTATGATTCATACCGGACGAAAATAACACTCCACTCAGCCGGCCCGTCCCAACCTCTCAACTCTTTCCTAATTCTGGCAAAAATTTTAAAATTATTTATCCTAGAAAATACCCTCGGATTGGAGCCGATAAGCGGTCGAAGCGGGCATATCGGTTTTCTCTGGTCTCTCGACTGTGGATATTGTCCGCACTATTGTTTTACGAAAAAGGGTGTAATGTTTAAATAATCTAAAAATGGCTGTTCCCAATCTGTATATCCGGTGAAATAACGATAGCGTTTTTTCAAAATTCCGACTAGAACTGCTGTTATATGCGAGATGTTAGCTCCTCTCGGATGTCAGAAAGTTCACAATAGCCTTGGGTAACATTTTTAGTTCACTGGCTGGATTATGATGATAGATCGCATCGCGTTTAGGCGTTGTACCGCGGCTTATGTGCACGGGCCGCAAAAAGTGGTCCGCGAGCGTAGACATATATAGAAGGCCGTCACAGCCACGAAGCTATATCTGTCCCGCTTTGTCCATATAATGACACTGCAATGAGTAATATGCAATCGGTTTGCGCGGATAATAGTGGCAGTATTTACGTCACTACTTATTTACTCAATATTCGACAAGTATTAATACTTCGAAATCAATCCTTTAGTGTAGGTGGGCCATATTAGAGCCAGTGTGTTAGTGGCAGAGAATTATAGATCCTATCCAAAAAAATAGTATAGAGATATATATCTCCTGTTGTATATCGAACTGAATTAGTGTATTCTAATTTGCGATTGAATGAGATGTCGAGGGTAATCGGTTCCTCGATCAGATCTGTGCCTTCCGGATACTTAGCATTCGTCTATCTCTTCGATGATCTTAGTCTACAAAATATATCCCCAAATCAGTTAAATTCTGATAAAGCTGGACCGGGTAGGTATCTCAAATAATTCCAAATATTTTTCAGTTTTTAAACAATTCTTCAGAACGTTGTTTGTCGGACAGATTTAGTTGGATTATACATCGCGTCGTTAATCGATAGTAGAAAGTGCTGTTTTCATCCCTCCCTGAAATCAGTTATTCGACAGCGCCGAATAACGCAATTTAACGTCGACCTTTAAAAATTAACTAGTCGTAAATCTTAGGCTTATTGAATTAGACCGGTGTGTGGAGGGGTGTGTCCCGTGTTAAATTGGACAATTGAAAATTTGGCAGTTGGCTCTCCCGTGGAGGAATTCTCGGGGGAAATAGCAGCCCCCCAATTAGCCCAGTGGGGGTGTGAGGGGTTCCTTTGAAGGGTGTAATCGAGGACTTAATAGCTGGGCCGGGGACGGCCGGTCAACACCGCCCCCCCCCAAAGCCCAACTCTCTCGGGGCTTCTGTCTCACAATTTTATTATTTCAGTTTATTTTATTTCTGAATAAAAATCGAAAGAAAAACCGAGATTGGGCCTTCGGTCCCAATCGAAAGATCTGCCTGGTTGGCGAATTCGACAAAAATTTTTCTTTTTCTGTCACTAACTAAATGTCAATAAAATAAAAATAAATGAAATCAGTTTTAGGGTAATGTTTTACGTCAGCTGATCTACTTTCTCACGGATGATATTGTACTACTCTGTCCCGAAATTGCGAAAATATATCTCCTCCTATAGTCGCCTCGTGTTCGGTGAAACCGGCTAAAATTAAGCTTAAGACTTTTTCCGGTTTCGCAATCCCGCGGTATTTACGAAAACGCCGGTTCATTTCTGCGATTTCAAAATTGTTTACTCCCATTCTAAAATACGGTTTCGGGAATATTACGCTCCGCGGCGGTGCAGCACATTTCCCGGTTTGTTCTCGACGGACGTTCGACACAGTTGTGAATGACTAACTCGAGCTGGAAATAGACCGCGGGTGCAGCTTCCTTAGCGAATCGTTATTTTAGTCCGACAGGTTCGGTCTCTGTGTAACTTCCAATGTGCTTTCGGCCTCTCGCAATTTGTCAAAAAGAAAATACGGGCCTTTCAGTACAAGATAATTTTTACGTTACGACCCCCCCTCGTTTAGTCAGGTTTCGGCTCTTCGCTGTCGTCACAATCATCTTACCAGCACCTTAACTATACATCTTTTACATTTCACGAAAAAGGAAACACGAAGATAATCAGCTGCCACTTATCGGGTCTCGCTAGAGAATTTTCCTATACGTCCGATGCTACGATTTTACAGTGCCCCAGCAATTCGCAGTAGCGCTTTTTACGAGCGATCCAGTATCTCCCTACAAGTGGATTAAGGTTTTCCCAACGTTCCTCCGTCACCGTGGCGGGACAGGGTGCTTTGCTCGGAAACGAGGAAAAGTTACCCTAAGGAGGGCTCGCGGGGAGAAACCGACGGCAAGAATAAACTCCAAAAAAACTATCGGCATGCTTCCAAGGGCCACAATACAAATGAGTCGTGAAACAGCTATCGGTTGAAATATCCGGTATGGTACCGGAACCCCGCTGGGGTCTTAAACACGTAAGAGAACTCGGGCTTGGAGTTCCTGGGACGTTGCGGAGGGGCGTCCGAAGTTGAGGGTGTGCGGTCCCCCGACTGGAACTGATTGTATAATCCCTGTAAAATTGAGTTCATTTGTCTTTGAACTGTGGAGAATTCAAAAGGGTGGCCGGCGGGGCTTGGGGTGGGGGGCGGCAACTTCACTCGCACCCGCGAATTATAAATCGCGTCCCATAAACTGCACTTCTCATTCGCTCCTTCTCCCTCTCTCCCCCAGTTTCGCTCTTTCCTCCATTCCCTTCTCCTTCTTCTCGCTTCCCTTGCTTAATAAATTTCTGGGTGGGGGGGGGGTGCCGCGAGTTTCGCGACAACAGATGGGCCGCGTGCGGACTGGCGCAATACCGGAATATTAATACATCCGTAATCTTATTTTCCGCTTTTATATTTTTTCCTTTGGCGACACGTTGCCCGCCTGAATTACGACCGATTTAATTCCAACCCGTCCCCCCCCGGCCCCCGCCAAGTAACTTTCTTTGTTTTCAGCTTACTTTTTGTCAGATGACACGTTCCGGAGGTTTTACGGTCCTCTAAATATATTTTTTGTTCCTTCCACGGCTATCATTCTTGACATTTACACTTTTGATTTGTTCCACTGCGAGTTAAGGGGATATTAAAATTTTCTCAAACCGATAATCGCCGAATCGACTGGCGAAGCTGATCTTTGTTCCTCACTAGCCATCCGTCAATTATATAAGTAGTTACGCTGTTCAAGCTGTCAGCATTGTATAGCTATTTTTAAGGCCCAAAGAGCGGTTATTGATAATATTCCAAACCTTAGCGGAACCCCCACACACACATGACCAGAGCTAATTAAAATAAAGAGTCGAATCAGCTACATTTTTCCCGAACATTATGTGCGAACTTAGATGTTTGATTTTTTAAAGTCACTTAAGATATACCTAAGAGGCTTTTCAATTTTTGAGAGACAGATATCTTTGGCATATTAATTTGTGTATACTACCATTTTATAACTATTGATTTTAACGAAATATTTATTTTTCTGTTGCAGGTGAGTCGAACTCCTTTGTATTTTGGCATGGTTAAACTTCTGTGAGTATAAACCTTACCCATATTTTCTTATAATCAAACCTAGGTCGGGCATGTTGTTGAGCCTCCAAATTTCAGTCTTACTTCCGGCTTAATATTAAAATCCCAGTCGGAAGGCAGCAGCGGTTTATTCATGTAATCGGGTCACATTTGGTTTAATTTAATCAGGCGCCAATCTAGAAGCTGGAGCGCGCCGGAGTTATTAAAATTATTAATATAATTGCCCGTTTTGCGACCTGGGGAAGCGAGTAAGAAAATTCCGTGAATTGGGGTCGCGATTCCAAAAATTGATTTCATTCTTTTTAAGAAAGTTGTTGGAGAAGAAAAAATGAAAAGAGAGGGTAAAAATGAGAAAAAAAATAATAAATACCTGTTAGCGTGCCGAGTGTGGGGACACGTGGAGCACGCCACTTAGCCCTCTTATATACCTCCACCCCGCCCCGCAGAATTTAATGTTGTTTTAAATGAAAGGGAGGCAGAGAGAAAAAAAGTTCTTATAGTTGTTGATTCCGTTGTGACTTTCAGAAGGGGGAAGGGGTTGAACTTTTATATGTGGTGGTTTGGACTTTTATTAGGTATGCTCGTGTGTTCGTGTCCCCCCTCCCCTCTCCCCCACCTACCGTTAACTCATACTTGGCTATAATTACGAATGGTCGTGACCGCCTCTACCCCCACCCCACCCTCTCGACATTTCGGAAAATTATTTTGGATCGAAGTCAAATAGTTTTATACGGGTTGAAGGGGGTGGTTGAAGAGAGAGAGAACCCCGCGTGCCGGTATACGCTCTTTTTCTAATATGATATTGCCGCGCGCACGACACTGGAACACGAGCCCCGAAAAATAACACATGAATTGATTATGAATTGAAATTTAAGTGCCGAGAGTTGTTCCGTGTTCTTCTATAACAATCGTTTCGGCATAATTTTTTATTTTCGTGATACTTCTCTCTCCGAAAATACTGTCGTCAGTATATGTTAAGACTATGCCGTCGGGTGTAGTTTGTTAAACAGTATTTTGATAATTGCTATCATTGTAGACCTATTATTACGGTTGTACGTATGTAATGGAGATTATTTATGTGCTGTGGCGGAGAAAGCACCGCGGCCGGCGGTGAACCATTTGTACTGTGGTTGAAAACTTAAGCAGGGACAGGCCGAATCTTTACCGGAATATTCGGTTATCACTCACCTATAAATTAGTCGGTATCGATCGGCTCGGTATTATTTGAAATTTCTATGTTTTGTGTACTCGGGCCGAAAAAAAGAAATGTCTTCATTTTGGATAATTTGGCCGGCGGCGGTGGACTGTGGCCGGCACGCAATCGTAATTTGGTGGTGTGTGCGGTGGCGGGGGCGGTGGTTGTAGGAACAAGCCGCGAACTAGCGCCTCCCTTACGGAGGAGTGGGGGGGGGGTGTCGTGCCGCAGCAACTGGTTGGCAGCCGACACACCGTGGAGGCGGGGGCGGGGGGAGAAAAAAAATTCCCTCCCGTCGGTGTATTTATTCCCCGCTAATTTATTCGTGTCGGCCCCGATAAGCGGTCGGGCCGGCGGAGGGCACGCTCCCCGCGGGCCCAAATCAGTGCAGAAATGTGTAATAGTCCCCCACTGATTAAACGCCCTCGGTTTAAATGGAACTCCTGCCCTTTATTCACCCCCCCCTTTCCCCCCAACTTTATTTCCAGTCTTACCGGTATAATGCGTTCATTTTCCGGTATTAATTAGCTAGCGTATTTCGACATATCTTTAGATTTCGGCGAGAATACAACAGCCTGTCTTTGGTCCCTGTTAGTTCAGCGGTGGTTTTGAATCATCCGGGCGTCTGCTCCCGGGTAGATAGCTATTAAATATTTACTGTTATCGTGGTTTAAATATTTTACCTATTTTTAATTTTAATTTTAGGCATTTTAAACAAACAGATCAACATTCATCTAATAATCCAATACGTTCTTTGAAGTATTTGGTTGGTAGTTTCCAGGTCGGGAGAAGCCTAGTAGCGCAATAATATTAAAAATTTAATAAGTCAAATTTCTGACTATTAGAGCGATGCATAACTCCACGAAGTGCGTTCGAGACTGTTAGTAGGTCAGGATGTCAGGTGGACAGAAGGATGTTCCCTTTGAAGTCCCCCCGCGCCCTGTCGTGGACCTCCTCCTCCTGCTCCTCCCCCTTGGTGTGAACAGTGCTGGTATGCGTCTGCTGTGTTTGTATGAGTGCGGCATAAATCACGCGCCCCCATCCCCCCCCCCCTACTTTGGACGACCCGTAAACTGGCTATTAGGGTGCCTCGCCCCCCGCCCTCCTCCTCCCACTGTCTTCGATTCATCCCCGCTCTCCCATAGCCACATGTCCCCTGGCCCCAAACAAATCGCTCTCTTCTAACTTATCTAATTCGAACAACGGTACGCCAATCTAATTTAAATATTGAAATAAAAGTAAGCGCTTCATCTCGTAATTAATTTAATATTGCGTACATTTATTAATATTTCGCCATGAGGAAAGTGGGGGGGGGGATTCATTTTCTCGAAGAGTCTCACCGTCGAACGTTACCTACATGCGTTGTCGTTTACGTTTGTCCAAGTGGAATCTAGCAAACACGCTAGCACCATTACATACGTAATATGCGGTATATCGTACTTGGGAACCGAATGGCCTCGTACCAAAAATGTTTGTTAGTCAATTTCCCCCGAGTCGTTTATGACCCAATTAAAAAAACGGCTTTTCTAATAAGATAATCTTTCTGTAGAACTAAGTTTTCGGGTTAATTGGTTGCGGCCGGTTGTAAAAAGAAATAATAATAAATAAGAGAAAAAATAACGGTCTTTCGGTGGGAAAATAAACCTTCCCCCTCTCCCCCCCCCTAGAGCAAACTATAGAAGAGCGTCCCGTTTATTTTATAATAGGAACAATCTTTCGTCGCGTTTTATCGTCGTGTTTTAAACGATTTTAATTTCGAATTAATAATACCGCCGGTTTTATAATTAATTGGTGCGGGGGCGGAGGAGTTGAAAAGACGGGTTGGGACTCGAGAGGCATTTTCGTACTTTTATTGCATTTGATAATTGTCCAAAGAGATACTGCTCAACCCCGCCGGCACTCCGCCCTCTTACACCAATTTCCACACTCAGCCCTCTGTTACAACATTAAGCATGGGATTATGTATAAGTTTAAAATTGAACTAAAACGGAGGAGAGGAGACGGCGAACGAAAAAGAAAAGACGTACCGTCGTCTCATTTGATATTATTATTTTGGCGAAAATTGCCCTTAATTGCGGCCCCGACTGTGTTACGGTTAAAATATTTCCCGGAGAGGTTTTTCTCAGTAGTAAAGTGGCGGCCCTGTCAATTAATAATTACCCGCCGCGTTGATTATCACCGAGCCCGCCGGTCGGTTCTTCGACCTCGTCTAGTTTCGCATAAAAAATCGGTAATGACGCCCGTCGCCTCCGTTCTCTTAAAACGGTTTTAATCGCATTATTTAGCAGCACAATTATCGAACAAAATAATATTCCTAGGTATTCGACTGCTGTGGACACGTGTTTGAAAGTACAGACAAACCCTCCAGGCCCTAGAACTGAGCATTACTTTTACAATCTTTTTGTTTGATTGCAAAATTGAAGGTGATAAACTTTCTTCCCCTACTCGATACAAAATTATATTACTGTAGCTAACTATTTCCAAGCAAACAGGGTTAGTTATATTATTCGAGTCCCCTAACCGTGATGAAAGTGTGCAGATTTCTAAAAAAATGAAGAAAAACCAGTAAAATCTTACCTCTTTAACATTTCCATTAAAGAAAATATTGAACCGCAACTTCCCCCGCACCGGTCCCCATAATTGACTTTGAAAAGTATTATCACTGTAATATAAGTTTACCTTTCATTATAAATATGGTAATTATTATTTGAATACATTTATTGTTAATATTTTCCGACACGGGGAACTTTTAGGCGTATATATGATTTTTAAAAAGGACGTGCAGCCGAATACTAGATCTACTGTAGGGTCAGCGTAGTTTTGAATTTAATTGACAAAATTAAACGGATAATATATATTTTGAGGATATTATAAACATTTACCGTTTTTTTTTAGTTCATTTTCTCGTCCGGCCTAGGGACTTAAGTAGGGGCCTACAGTAGAGGTCCAGTCGATCTTCTGGAAAAGAGAAATCTGTTGCAATATTCCGATGATAGGAATAAAGTGAGGAGCACCGCGGCGAATTGAGTCAATCGATAAGGAGTGAGTTAAACCGGCCCGCTCTGTATATAATGTGAGTGTTATACGAACGGACGCTACGTGTTATATGGCCCCGTGGCGCTGGGAGGCATACTGTATGTATGTATATATGTATATATTAGCGATTCAGTATGGAAATGAGGAGGCCGGCGCCGCTCACAGCCGTCATTATAAATGTAAATAATACTTGGGGGATGAAGGGCCACACGTGACTCCTGATACTTGGAATGGCCACAGTGCATCGTTCCGCGAGAGATATCGCTTGGATCATTTGTTTTTGAAAATCGATAAACCTAATTTCCATTCCCCGCTCGAAATTCGGTACGATATTCTCTATTCGCCGTTCTGTGTATTACAATTTTACTCGTTCCGTGGTCCGGCGCTCTATAAACCCCCCTACTTGAAATCTCCTAACATATAACAAGGTTGAATTCTCGGCGAAGGTTTCCGCGACCATAATTCGAATTATTGCTATCTAACTTCCGGTACGATCGCTTATCACTGTTGGGAGAACCTCGGGAAGCAGGTGTTGAGCAGCCGTCTGTCCGGGATTCTTCCAGGTTTTGAAAAACACCTGAGCAAGTAGGAAGGTTTATTCCCTTCCCAACTGAAGTAACTGTGGAATGAACAACATTATTATTTGCCTGCAAAATATGCCCGCTTTCAATCGCTCGTTCCTACCTATGTCCGCGTTATATATTTGCTGAAAATAGGCCGCGGAATTCTCTTTAGAATACAGTCGTTATATTATTTTTAATGGACGTAAACCTCGTGTGCGCCCATTCATCGCGGATTCATTCGACGGCACATAAACGGGATTTAAAGACTTCGTCGTAAATTCCCGTTAACGGTCGATCGATGCTAACGTTCCCGACATCTCGCGGCGGCGGTAAAGATGGAATAGAGGGACGATAGGAATAAATTAGAAACAAAAACAGAACTAACGGTATAAATAGGGGCCTCGGGAGGAGTTATTGAAGCAGGATGTAAGGAAGGTGGCCGGAAAGGAAGGCCGGACCGGGGGCATTCGCAGGACCGACAAACGGAGAGATATTGCGAGATAAATCTAGGAAGGGGAGAAACGCTAAATAGCGGATGGGCCGAGGAGGAAGCGGGCCGAGATTGAAGAAGAAGTCGGGAATTTTATGGCCGTGTTGCCGTGAGACGAGTCCGCCGAGAATCCGAGCCCTATTTAAATTATAACCGACCGCTCCTCCCTTATCTATATCTCAAGTATTAAATCCGCTTTTAACTCGGTTCGAAACGCGTGCGTGACCGTTCCCCACGCTATCCACTCCTCCCGGCCCATATGCAAACTGAGCAGCCCCCTGAATTATTCCACCCGAGTATCTCACGTAGAAATGCACTACTCGGTTATGTATTTTTTTTAAATTCCCTTATACTTTATATTTTAATATAGGGAGCGCTCGCGGTCAGTAGTTAAATATTTTACCCTAGAATAATACGCGTTACCTCTATCCGAGTTGATTTCAGAGGAGAGTTTTTTTCCATCTGTCTGAAAGTTCTAGACCTCTAGAGGCCCCTATATGTCGGTTTCAGTTTCCAGCGTGTAGGGGCTAAATAGGTGTTAGGGCTAAAATGCAGTTGTCAGAGGAAACTACGTACGGAGAACAAACGGTTTTTTTTGCAGTAGACTTTCTGGGATCCCGGACGAAATGGGTGTACCTCTCTTTTTCCTGACAGACACGATCGAGTCGAGGGAAATGATTCCTTACAGATTGAACCGCTAAAATATCACACCCGCCGTTTATCGTTTAAAACGAGTCAGTTCGCTAATTCAGTCATTCGAGCAATTGCCCGCGTCGTATTATGTTAAATACACGAGTAACCGAATCCCGGCAGAGGCAAGACGGAAATGGAACTTTTAATAGGTCGATAACTGTTCGGCGTCTGCTCCGCGTCAATGAGAAGGCGAAGGAAGGGGAAGGAGGAGTAGAGCGCCGATAGAGGGGACCGGAGAGAGTGAGAAAGGGGGTAGAGAGAAAGTCCATAACGCCATTTTCCCCGATGATAATTGCGTTTGCTATTTTATTCGGAGACAGGGCGGCCCGGACCACTCAGCCGGGACCCCCTCCTGCCACACCCCATCTCCTGAAGGGGGGGGGGGCTACCATCAGATCTCGAATTGCGAGAAGCGCCCGTTTCCGCTAATTGCTTTTTTGTTGTGTTCTCCTGGCGTCCCGCCGCCCTCCCCCTACCCCATAATTCCTCCATGGAAATTGCGGAGGATAATTTCGAGCTTTCTGGTGGCCCGGGTGGAAGGGGGGGTGCGTCGAAAAAGGGTGGGGACGGGTATGAATAAATTTAATTATCTTTATTTCGGTTATGGACGTTTCGAATGCACTAATCCAATTAGTGAGAGGGGGAAGGGGGGACGATCGAAGGGACCATTTATTAGAAGTAGGAAACCGAGCCGGGAGGGGGGGACATATCCCCGTACGTAATGATATCGGCAATATCTGGGGAGCGAGGGCCCGGGTGCGCGCCGGGACCAGCTACCCTTGATGAATGTCCCTCATAACACACATGTTTTGCATTATTCATGCCCCCGCAAAATATTATGTTATAATCCTATCGCGCTTAGGAGTGCGGCGCCGCCCTTGTGGTGGGGGCGGCGGCGGGCGGGGGACGAGGGGGGACTGACACTTTGAAATATAACCGGTGTGTAATTTTGAAAACGGCGAGGCAACAAAAAGCGGTGGCCGCGAGGCCTGTGGCAGGGGGTGGGGTCCTAAATATTTGCGGGGGGCGGAGGGGGGCCGGGCTTCCAGTTCACTTTCGATTTACAATATCCTAGGCCCTCCCCCCGCACCGCCCCACTAATTTCCACAAAAATCGGACCGCGGTAAATCAGACTACAGTAAAGCCCTCCTCCCGCCCCCGCCACCTCTTTGTATAAATCCCGTCCTTTATGAAAGTGGGACTGACCGGTCACCCCCTTCCCCCCCTCCAGGCACCCCCGACCCTGCGGCCCTTTAGCTTTGTGTCAAACCCCCCTTCATCCCTTCCGACGGTAATTCCGGTCGCCGGTGAGGGAGGAGAGAGCGGCCGGGTTCGGTCTGCCGGTAATTAAATAAAAAATAGCGGGGGGGGTCCCCACCCACCCCTTCCACCCGCCCGGCACCCGGCGTCGTTTTCGCTGAGGGGATAAATCAAAAGAATGGGGCTGCTTAAATAAAAAAAAAGTGGGCGAATTTATGCGGAACATTAAAATTATAAATTAAAAAAAGGGGGGGGCCGTTTTTAATATCGGCGCGGGGGCCCCACCACTCTCCCTTTCTACCTCCTTCTCACTTTCTCCCTCTCTCTCCCTCTCTCCTTCCCTCCCGAGGTAAATACGTTTTGTTTTTGTTGAGTAATGAGAAGAAATAAATTTTCCACGCTCTCCGTCTTCCGCAAATGGTTCTATACGTTATATAAAACCTAGAATTTATTTTAATACATTTCTGCCGGTCCCCTTTTCCTCGATAAGTAATTCCGCCGCTAACGAGCGTATGTCTCGTATTTTAAATTTCTGCGGATCTTCTTATTTTCGGATTAAAATTCTCGATGAAGCGATAATTTCTGTCCCGCTTGAAATTACGATAGGTAACCTACAAAATTTGGATCGTACGCATTTAAATTGAGACATACTTCTCTATCGTCTTAGTTAGAACTTAAAAGTAAAACTTAACAGAGAAAAATGTAGTAATTTTGGTTCTCGTGTATTATTATCACGGAGAATAATCATCCTGGGACCCGATGTCCAGGAGTTTGCACTGTCGCAATATCGCAATACTTCATGTGGTGGTACTACAGGCGATGACAGACACATTGTCGGTCGGTATAGAGAAGTGGTAAGTGGGAGTAGGAGAGACAGAGGGAGAGAGAGAGAGAGAGAGAGAGAGGGGGGGTTGGGGGTGGAGTAGCGATGACCGGATTGATGAGACCCCGGATCCGGAGACTGATGTATGACTGTAACGGGCTCCGGCTTCGGCAAATACCGGCCGGATACATCTCTCCCGCGTGCCTACGCGCGCGCCCCTGTGTGTTTTAGTTTGAATAATGAGAGGGTAAATAAAGTGCCGGCTAACGGGCGCGGCGGGGGGCGCTATGTGTGTGCGCCTGATTTTGATACAATGTGTGTTCTCAATCAGAGTGTGACGCCTGTACGCGTGCGGGCGTCCCAGAGCCCCGGAGTATATATGTATATCTGCGGGTGTGCGCGCCCGTCCGGGCGAGCGAGAGGTGGGAAAGAGACGGAGGGAGAAAGAGAGGGAAAGCGAGAGGGCTAGATTGACTAGAATAATTGCCGTGTTTATGACGCGGCGGGGGCGGCAAACCCCCCGCCCCCGCCCCCGCCCCCCTTGTCGTCCGCTGTTTGCGGTGGCGTCAACCCGGGCCCCGCCCCGCCCCGTAATGCTGATTTATCGCCCCGAGTCGGCAATATTTTAAATAAATACGGGGTCGGGGGTGGTGAGGGTGGGGGGCGGTGCGCCCCAGTTATATATTGTATAATTCTGAGCCCCCTCCCTCCCCGCCACCGCCGAACTCTGATTCCTGCCCATTACCCGGTCCCATTTGTTTTGTTCACGTGCACGCCGCCCCCGCCCCCCTCGGCCGGAGGCAGCGCTGATCACTTCTCGTTTTTTACCCCCGGGGAGGGCCCGCTCAGTGACAGCTCCGATTTGTTATAAATATTCGGATTTATTTATATAATTCGCGTCCTTCCCCGTTTTAAATTGGCGCCTTTTCTCTTGTCCCGTCCTTTATTTATCGACGGGAAAATGCCCTTACTTTAATTTTTAACAATATTTCCCCGTTTGCGATATTTATGAGCAGCCCTGCTTGGATTCTCTACCGGGACGGTTTTTATTATGGGCATCACCGTCGTCAGCTTTGCACCAGTAAGATTTCTGAGCCACACATCTATCGTAGGTCCGTACGAGTCGAGGAAACAAAATTGAGGATACGAATCTGGGATTAAATGTGTGTGATTAACAAATTCGCAATTTTCTGTAAAGCATATGGCTAAAGGTATGATTATTAAATGTAAATACGCGTGATAGTTGTATTCCGGACTCTTAGGCGTCACTTTCAAATATATGTATTTGTTGGTTCACTTTTTCTTAATAATATTTACGGAGCTACATGTTTTAACAATATTAAACGCGAATGGCTTTCCGGCCGTGTACAAGCGAAAGGACAAGGGCGATAATAAACAAAGTTACGCTAAAGCGGGATTTATAATTCGTTATTGCACGACTATCCCAATATTTGTTACCCGGGTTGTAATTGTAAAGGATTTAGGTCGGCGGCGGTAGGTTAAATTTGACTCGATTTTAGAGGTACTTAGCGTTTAGAGATATAGTAAGTGAAGTGGGTGTTGGGGGCGGGACCGTGTTTGGGCGCCGGCTTAGCTTTAAATCCGGATTGTGTCGGGGGGCGGTTAGCTAAATGTTGGTGTTACAGGTATGCCCCCTCCCCCACCCACCCCTCACCCCTCCATCTCTCTCTCTCCCTCCCTCTCTCTCTCTCTCTGTTTGCACTTTGCACAGGTGCGCCCCCCTAAGATGCCACCCGCCCTCATTACCCACCCCTTACCTTTAGCAACACTCTAACCCCAGTCAAACACAAGGCACTGCATTTCCGTCCTGCTTCTATTCACCTTTCATGTACTACAGTCGTGTCTAATATCGCGGTCTCATGTTTTGGAGTATTTATAATCATAAAATTGTTCCCTGTGTACAATATCTCAAATTCACCGAGTATTATGTAAAGTTCGAATTAATCAGCTAGAAATATAAAAAAACAGCACTCAATGCAATTACATGTTGTGCTGTGAAGTTGTTCAAAAAATTCAATGAATTGTATTTGAATGTATATTTCAAATTGTAATTCAATGAATATTTGAACCGCCACTGGAGGAAATATAAGCCAACCCGATACGTAGCATTTGTTACAGAATTTCACTAAATGCATTTAGCTGCCTATCGCCAGAACCTCCTGAATATTCAATTCAAACTATACGTCCGGTTAAAAACTGATATTTTTCTATTCGACCTTCTGCGCGAATCGGTGCTAATAGTCGGCTCAAAATAGTTGAGTTTAATTCTGACAAATTGTCTTAAGCCGGTTCTGGCGGGTTTTCGAGCGCGTTAAACACTGCCGACGCTGGAAAGAAAAACGCGTGTGAAAAAAAAAACGGACAACCGAGGGCGAATTACCCGGACTGGGCGTTTTCCGGCTTAAAAGTGTTGGTAGGGGGGCAGGAGCCTTCTTTTATTCGGCCCCCCCGCCCTGTAGGTGAACGAATTAACCCTGGTTTAGGAAGCACGCCCCCATTCAATTCAACAAGTGGCAACCCTACCCCCCCTTCCACCCTTCCGCCACTTCCACCCTCTCTCTTCGCCAACCCGCTTCCGTCCCGGCAAATTTAAACGTTGATAGCGGTGTAAGTCCATCCCTTATATCTCTCTGGTACTTCGGTCCGAGTAAAAACTGCTGGCCGATATTTTGCGCGTACGGGCTTTATTTAATCGAATGGAAAATAATTTTTTAATTTTTATGTCGCGTATATTGACTATTTGAATATTATAGTAGTTCGTAGAGTACTGACTTCGAGAAGCCAGCTATCGATAATATCGGAGCACTAAATTTCGATATTGAGGAGAAACTAATTTACAGATTTTTATCTAACTCTTGATATTTTTTGAAAACGTTATACTTTTTAGCCATCCCATTTTTCTTTTGGTGTAGCTTACCGGGTAATCTCCGAGCATTATATAAAAAAATTGAACAATATATTATTGTATATTGTATGGCACTACCTTTCGGAAAGTTAGGTCTCCCGGATTGTGATCGCGTTCAAAAGATCAAGGATAATGCGATCCGGGCACAAAGCGAGACGCGCCGATGAGAATATCGCGGCGAGAGGGGAAGGTGGGCATTTTAACGGTCGCGCTCCATTAATAACTCGGTGTGTCTGCCGACTGAGGGTGGGGTGGTCGCCGCCCGATTCGTTCTTTATTTTACGATTTCGGGGTCGTTGTTGTCGCGATGGGTGGGGCGGCGGATCATTGTCCCTGTTCGTATTAACGACCTCCACCTCCAGCCTCCCTTGGCCCCGGCTCCGCACCGCGCCCCGTCTGTTTTTAATGCCGTTTTTCATGCCGCATAGTCATCGTAAAAACGCAGGTGAGGGGTTGGCGGGGGTTTCCTATACGGGGCCCCCCTCCAACAGTTTTAAACGCGTCACAATTTTTTTTTCTCTCTCACACAACGATACCTAGCCGTCGTCCACCGAGGACCGAATAATACAAGCCATCCCCCCCCCTCCTCGCTCTAAACAAATATAATGGGAATGACGAGTTTATACCGTGGTAGGACGGGGGGGCATATCGGAGTATTGTAGCCCCCCCGTAGCAGATATAAGCTTTTTTTCCCCTCGTTTCGATAGATTAGTTGTGATAACGCATTGTTTCACGGTCGCTCGTTCCGCCCGTCGTCCAATAGGCCGCCTCCCGATCGATTGTTTCGAATTTTTCCGATTTTTTTCCTTTCGTTCATTTTTTGTTTTTTTTGTTTCGAAACGGCGATTCAATAAAAACCCCCGCTATCTGAACGGACGGGACGCTACAGAAAAAAATATCCAGAAAATTCCCGGTCCCCCCCGCTATCCCCCGGGAACTATCGGTGCGGAATTCTATGCCCCCCCCTGAGTTTTTAAAGGGGCGCTCGTAACACGTGTAACGCGCATCCCGTCCCTCCCCGCGTTGTGGACTGAGAGTACGGAATGGGCGAGAATTAGTGGACACGGAATGGCATAATTACCTGAATAAAACGGTGGCGCCTAGCGTGCCCGGGGCCCCTATCCAACGCTACGGGACCGTGTCGTATTTAGTCGCGACGGGCACTCGACAATCCCTGCCTGTCAGCGGTGCGATTCGAATCTTCGTCACCGAAATAACTTCATCAGAATAGTTGAATACGGATTAAATTTGTGGGCTTCTGTCAAATTTAATTACTTTTAAAACAGTATATTTCATTTTGGACAAGTCTTTAGAATACACCGAGCTGAAATGTATCACAGATCGATTAATATGTGGCACAAACAAAGAGTGAATACGACAATGAAATACTGACACTCTTGTCAGTCTTGTTCCGTCTCTACGGAACTATGTTTACCAACGATAGGGTGAGAAAGATTCCCGGCAAGTTTGAGATGGCAGGCAAATGTTAGGAAATCTTACTAAGTAATGCTTAAGACTGGAAAATTGACCTTCGTGCATATAGCACGGCGCTTTATTTACCGAATCGTGGTATTTTTGACATGAATTTAATATATATATATATCCGCGTATATTAGGAATCCTCATTTCTATACTCGAACAGAGCCGTATGCGGCGTATACATTTCAATCACGTCTCTCTCGTGGAAGATTAGAACTAAGTGCTAAAGAGAAATAGAGAATTATATTTGTACCCGGGGAACAGGGTAATTAGAGAAGGGAAAAAACGAAGGTTGTGGAGTAGCGTGTCAGGCAGGCGATGGTTATCGCGTGGCCGCCCCAGGTAGGGTATAGCCGAGAGCAGCCCCTCTGGCACTATTCAGAGCCTCCCCACTTTAGCCCTGTTCACATCTTGCCAGGTGGCAACAGAACCTTTCTGCCCCTCTTATCGCTCTGTCTCGGCTCCTATCGATAGCGTAAACCTCTTCTCATTTGGGCTGAACCGATTGAGATCCAATTAAAAATCGAATGCTCTGGTTACTATATTCGAATTCTGGTAATCGAAGGGGCAACCATCAATTGATCCTTACTTAAGGAGTAATATTTTAAACTATTGATGGATTGGAAAAAACAATGTCACACTTGTGTCGACGGAGTCTAATACTTATCTCAGTGTTTGTCGGAAAGTGCGGAGGAACAAGGTGGACAGAAGTCGGTTAAATTGAGAGCAGCGCCCGGATCGGCCCTTAAAGGGGGATATAGCGAAAGCCCTACTACTCCTCCTTCCTCATTGGCTTCTACCTCTTGATTTCACCCTTTTCTTTCAAGGCCTCGAGAAGCAGATTTTTTCTTGGAAGTACGTACATTACGAACGGCTATACAATGTCCCCTCAATTCTACTTACTTCTTTCAATCGAAGCCAGCCCTCTGTACAAAATTCAAATAAAACTTGATTTAAATAAGGGGATCAGTTGCTATAGAATATTAGGGCTCATAGAATAAGTAGTAGGATTTGTAATCAATTGAATATTTTGATGACTAATAGGGAGCTAAAAGAAAGCACTGGAATATTAATATTTGTTTCGGTCTGCATTATCGTCGGTAGCGAACACTAAGCGTATAATCCCGTATTATAGTAAATAAAGCGTTTGGCGTGACAGTGAATGAGTATTATTGTAGTTTCGGTGTTATTTATTCAGAATTTCGCGCCGATAGTCAAACCCTCGATAAACTCGTGGCCTTCTACTCTGCCTACTATAATTATATTTGTCCATGTGCGCACTTTTGAAGCCAGCGAATAGAAAATTCTGCAGAATGTTCTGGAAATATTTGAGATCCTCTCAATTTTCCAAACGGGGTTGTTTTGATTTTAAGTCAAATAGATATGGGCAAAATTTCATTATTTTGCAAATATTTTTTGGTATTTTATTTGAAAAACAACTGATGTAAATCCGGAGCAAAATTCAGTGTCGTTAAAGGAAGGGAAGGGGACATTGTGCTTTGTGGAGTGCTTTGCTAGGGTACAAGTTTGATACATGGACTGATACAAGGGGGGTGGGGTGGGGAATAAGGAGGTGGGGACAGATTTGATGTATAACAGGGCCGGCGCTGAGAGGGATGTGTGTGGTCAGTGGATAGGGGTTTAAAGTGAGATGTACCAGCCCGAAAGGAAGAGGGTAGTTACCCCACCGAAGATTTATGAGTAGGGGGGCACACTCGACACGGCCTGCCCCACTTTAAATCTAACCCCGACGCTAAAAACGCCGCCCCTAGATAACCGAGGGGAAATCTGTAATTTCTTTATTTTACGGTTTTTATAAACCTCCGAAATATTCAATTATCTCTCGTTTTTTAAATTTAGTTCCTACGATTTTATATCCTGGAAACTGCACTGTTACCGCCAATAGAACCGATCCGCTTCTGCGATTTTGTACGATTTTCTGCCCCTGATCGGTTATATTACCCAATTGAGGTAGAAGAATAGTGATCCGTCTTGGAGGATTTTATGGTTATTGCCATACGACAAATATAATTAAAATGATAAATGGTCCTCGTTTTTATTAACAATCTCCCGGCCGAAACATCCTTTTCGTATCGACTCTACGGCGTTGTAACCTACGAGAATCAATGCCACATTCTTTTTCGAACTCGAACTTTTTGGTTTCCCCCCTCGGACTAATAATAATTATGGCGTATTTCACGTTATCCGAAAGCGAAAATTATTTTTGCGGATAAAAATCTCTGGGCCTCGTTTATTTTAATAGCCGGGTCCCCCATTGATTCTTCGGGGATTGAAACTTTAGATGCGGGGCTGGTAAAAAAAAAATTTACAGCTCGAAAAACAAAATTGGGTCGATCCGTCGGGAAACTTATACTTGTCCGGATTCTGGCCCCAAATCGGAAAGTCCCGAGTTTTTTTTTGAATAATAAAAATACGACGCCCGTATTATTTTTGACTCTCGATGCCTCGTCCTCGGGCTTCTGCAACTTTGCGAAAAAGAAATAGCCTGCCCGAGACGTCGTCGCTGATAGATTTGCATTTTCCCGGAAATGGTTTTAGCGTTTAATTTAACTTTATCTTTATTCCACCCCGAGACTAAAATGTCCGGCTTATTAATAATTTTGCAGTCTGAAACTTATTCCTAGCATCCGGGTCGTTTCCTCGCGCGTACGTTTACTTAATCTTCCATCTTGCCCTAACTCCTATGCGAATTTGGACCAGATTTGCGATCGATTAAAAACATACACGTGCGCAGTGGCTTTGGGACCTGTTTGTCCTCTAGAGTTCATTGACACCCCGGATCTTAATCAATTCAAATTTGCAAACTCGGTTTGATTTTCTATCGGTGTACGCGTTTATTATTTCACTAGAGGTACGTTAAATAAACGATGCCTCGGAATATCGTCTAACAATCTGCGCGAAAACGAAACATTATCACTACGGGCAATTTAATAATAAGGATGCACAAAATACAATTAACAAATGATGCCTTATGCTGCGATAATGAAGGAACGGTGGCACCACAAATCGGGAAAACTACTTAAAGATGTGAATTTGGGTGTTTACCTATTTGTTCGGCAGGTTTCGATTTAATCCTCAGGATTATTTGCGATTCTCCTCCCCGCCGATCGAATGCCGTCCCCGGAAGATTTACGGACGTTGAATGGGTTGTTGTGGCACAAACCAGTGTTTGAAAATTGGCGGCGTGAAGGGATTATTGGGGTGGAACTGTCCGGCGGCGGTTAAAGGGGAGTCCCGAGGGAAAACTCGGCTAGTCTCAGCCAAATCCCCGGCTCCCTCTCCCTCCGCCCCTTTCCCTCTGGGCCCCCTCTCCCTCTAATCCCTTGGCTTTAGGCTATATCCGCTTTAAAAGCAACTGGTTGGCGCCCTCCCCTCTCCTAACTGCCCACTTCCCACCTGGCCTCCTCCTCGTCCTCTCAGCGACACCACCCCCCTAGTAATTAGTCAAAGATAAAAATTCCCGAAGAATTACTTTTAGCGTTTTCGTACGAAACGCGGCCATTGAATTTAATCATTTTTGAACAAGTTTTTTTATACATATTATATATATGTGTCACCCAATGTTTAGTAAAAAAAATTATTCCAAACTATCCCATTATTATACTGTTTCGGGACTTATTTTAAATCCAATTAAATTTGAGGCCGAGTAAAAACTGGCTGGGGTTAAGAAAACAATTAAACTTTTATTATTATTTTCTAATATTTTATATCCGGTTAATATGAAATGATACTCGTGTTTTTTTGTGTCTCCGTCACCTCACGCTTTGTTGGTGTACGTCGGGTGATTATTTAAACTGACACGACTCCGTCACGATATATTAACTCCGTACCGGTTGACCTTTCCGGAGTATGACTCCAAACGCGGTCTCCGTAACCGTTTCCTCATTTTTCCTAATATCTCACACCTCGTATTTTTATTTAAAATTCGGAGGCTCGAAATGATTTCGGTTTAACATACCTGTTTTGTGGCCTGCGAGGGGTTGGAATACCGTAGATTTTGTGTGTTTCTAGCAGCGAGAGGAGACAGAAATCTACGGATTTCCGTTTATTGAAATTCGTAGACGAACAATTTTGTCCTCCTTATTATTGTTTTTTTAGATGTGAAGCAGTTCAGGAACGAACTATAGAACTTAATTCTAATGATCGTATTTTGACCGTATATCGTTGATCCTATTTTCACCTCGGAGACTCGAAGGGATTTTTGTTGTCTTTATTTCTTTTAGACAATCGCAAAAGTGTATCTGCTGTCGTTCGATAAGTCAGCGCGATTCCATTCGTGATATTGGTGGAGTACGGCGTGGGTCAGTTAAAGTGAGATGCTCCCGAAGGCACCGAGGGGGCGAATCCGTTGTCCGGCCGAGATTAGGTTTGGTCTAGGGGCGGAGGAGGCGCACATCCCCTTTAAACAGAGGCCGGCGCCCCCTTTCAACTTACCCCCAGCTACAATACGCTCCCCGTCGGTCCCTTGTTATCCTAATATCCCGGAGCCCTCACTCTTATCAAAAATCGAAACAACCGTTCTTCCACATTTATGAGACGATAGTTTTCGACTTGAGGTTCGCTGAACCATTTCAACGTTATTAATTTAATTTTCCGAATAACCGCGTAAGCGAGGAAAAAGCCTATATGGCCGGTCAAATTTCTAAATGGTAGTAGTTATGGAGTGCAGGGCATAAGATCGGTCTTGTGCGGAGATCTGACTTTCACTTTTGTGGGGCCACCTCGTTCAAAAGCCAGGGTTGAGGCGACAGGCCACCACATCCGCTTTAAAAGGAGCGGACAACCCCCTCAAGTCAGATGCGTGTGTTCCCTCCCTTTCTCTCTCTCTCTCTCTCCTCTCTCTCATTATTGATTACTGGGTGTAGGTCGAGCCGGGAGGGTTCCATCGCCCTCCCCTTTGTGCGGCCTCTCCTCCGGGTCCCCATCGCGGCTCGAAAACTGGCCTCATTTCTCTTCTTTCGGCTCCCACCCACCGCCTATTATTTCCCGTTATCGGTTATATCTGACGCGAGGCCTGCCATTATTCCCGCCTCTCGGTATTCTGGCGGTACTCGTGCCCTACGTGGGGGCCGTTCCGAACATCTGCAATTTCGATTAACGAAGAAGCGTATAACTCATTTGATATGTACGTTTCGAATATACTGATCCAAGTTCGCTCATTTGGCTTTCGGTCTGGTTTCGGCTGTTCGGTACCGTCAGTAGCATTACGTCAGCAAAATTCTGCAACCCCGAGTCAATGGGAAGTCCAAATATTTTAAACTTTAAATAATATATCCTGGTTGTAAAGCAGGCTTTTAAGCGTTGTAATTTTATGCGACAGTACAAAACCTCGTATTCGCTATATTATATAGGACTTATAGCCGCTGCACGTGTGGTGTGTTTACGGGAATTGGGCAATAGATCATGTAGGTATTTGTCCGACGCTTCCTGCTTCAATTATAAAGGTGGGGGCGGTCGCTGGTATTGTCCCGTTTGAGTGTTAGAGTGAGAGGGGGGAGCGTGTGCGCGCGTACTGCGAGTGTGTGGGGTGCAGATAGCAGGGGGTCCCCCCTCCATGCTAATTCCCCGGGGGTTGGGGTTCTTCCTGATGGATTGCCGCTAAGATGTTTGCGCGAGGGTTAAGGATGGATGGATGGGGGTGGGGTACGGGGCGACGCTGCTATCAAACGGTCTGCTACCGGTGATAGATAGAACCTCGTCAATTTAACCGCACTTCTCTCTCGCCCCAGTTTCGCCCACCTTTTACGATTCTTCCGCTCTGCGAATTCCTGTTTCTTTTCTTAAACTTATTTCCATAACATTGTTTACATGTCATCCTCCCCAGTAATTCGGAAAAAACTGGTCATATGAAAAATTTCCTAATGCAAAAACCCGTCCAATAACTAACACATTAAACAAACTTCTGTATTGTATTCTTTACCCTTCAATATTATTTTGCATATATATATATATATATATATATATATATATATACAAAACTGAGAGTAGGGTAATTTCTGGAAATGGCAGAGAGCTGTATGTTTGGGGTTGGTTTCGCGCGTTGCCAGTGATGGATTGCAGCCAAAATGGGGTGGTAGTAGGTTAGGTGGGGGTGGTGAAGAGCGGCCTATCAAAGTGGTTGTAGCTCGGATAGATAGAACTTGTCAATGTAAGCTCTCCCTCTCTCTCCCTCTCCCTCTCTCTCTCTCTCTCTCTCTCTCGATCTCACTCCCGAGGAGACGTTTGCATTCGTCTCTCCCTCCCTCCCCCACCGCCCCTTTGCCTCCCTACCAAAACGCACACACACACCAAGGCACAAAGACACTCACACGCCCGTACGGGGTGTGACGTCCCTCATCCATCTCTCTCTCTCTCCCCCGTTCCACCCCTTCAACCGGTATCTCTCTCTCTCTCTGTCTCTATCTCCCTCGTTCCTATTTATCAATATAGCGTAGGCAGGATGGCTGGTGGTGGGGCGGGCTAACAATAACCTGGTAATAACATTGTCTAGGCAGGTGCACCCCACCACCACCACCACCACCCCCTCACATTTGTTAACGGGACGTGGAGAGGTTTTAGGGGGTGGGGGAGTGAGGGGGCGCCTACTCCAGGCATCCATTAACCATCCGAAACCCCTCTCTGTTATCTCCTCCGGTTCCGTATGCCCGATTTCATATACGGTTAAAACTCCAGTCGAACGTCTGGAGCGACGTCACGTGTTATAGGATATTTATTTTATTCTTACTTTTTACCGTACGAAAAAATAATATGAGGCGAGGTAATCGAGCTGGTAGGATACCGTCCTAATCCTAAAATCCTACACATGAAGGGTACAGCCTGAATAATATAATGTGTACAGTCACTGGTATACAGTTTACTTCATCAAGCCCACATTCTGACGGTCAAATCCAACGTGATTGTTTAGACACCTGTGTCATTCGTGTATTCCTATAATATTGGTAGCGATTTATTCCTTTCTGGAATAAAGTAGTCGGTTCCGGGTTACGGGGAACGTTCTCTTAGTTGAGATATATCGAGATGTATGTAGGGCTAAAGTGGTCGGTCGGGGTTCGTGAGAGTGACGGGAGAGGATGGTATGCGGTGCCCCTTCCTTCTGCCCTCGACTGTACCCGACGACTGCATATTGAAAAGGTCGCAGACTCATTCATAACGCAAATATGGCCGCGCTCTCCCTCTGTGCCCGGCCACGCCGCATTACCTCCAGCTATTTGCTTTTGAAAAGGAGCCGGAGGAGCGATGAGCTTTTAGCTATCAACCGGCCGGACAGACACATGGCCGACCCTCTCAGTTCGTCCCTGCCGCATTGTACCACTTATTAGCCAGCCCGTCTCGTCTCTAGACCCTCTGTAGCCTATACAATCAGTAAACCACCTTATTCCGAAACGGAATTTTCGATATTTTACTATTATTACTATGTCATTCATTATCTGCTTCACAATAAATAAATATATAAAGCCCCTATTCCGATACAAAATGACGAGATGCCCATTTATAATGATAGAAGCTTTGAGTTCGGCTTGTTTCAAACGGTAGGAGCTTCTTACTTGCCTTCTTTGCAAATATCACAAATTTAATGTCAAATATAATTAAGGCGTATCTAATTCCATGTATTTTTCTTATGTTGCAGGTAAGTTGCAGTTTTATTACTGATGGGTCAAACCTAAATATCCCGGGGAATCAGTGGGTAAGTCCGATTTGATACGAGTTATTAGCGAAAATTCATATAATTGCTGAAATTGTGCGGTTATCGAATCTGTTGCGTGAGGATTGAATAACCGGATCGCAAATGGCGGCCGTAGAAATTTATTTCGGTTGGATTTCTATCGGCGAATCGCGAAATTCAGGCATTTTGTTGTTGCTTTGTACATTAGGAGATAGAGCCGGGGGACGCGGTGACTATTACACCCTGGGAAAGTGTTTATCCGGTGGCTTATTGTTGACTGACACCGCTCTGACGAAATCCCCCGCCCTTAATGTTTTCTACATTTTCTTTTTCTGTTTCTTTTATTCCGTTGTTATTTCAAGCGTTGTTTTCACGTTGATATGCCCCCCACCCGCGCCCCGTATCTCTTTCTTATCTCTATCCCATCCCCTTAATGAACCGGCTATCTTGTTTCTCATTGATAAAGATCTCGGTCTGTTGGTAGGGGAGGCATTATCGCGGCACCTATCCTCAAACTATCCATTGTCTCTCCCATTGTTTCTTTGTAAAGCAGTTGCCTCTGTGAACAATCTACACGATACCACGCGTCAATTTTGTAACTTGTACAATGCCCGTTTAGCTGAACTATATTCGGAATCTTAAGAAAAAAGTTAAAAAAGAATCAAGTTCGAATAACCTTTCACATTACGAAGCTAGCAGTTCAGTTTACTATTTCTAATTGTTTTAAAATTAAGAACAAACTTAACGATAATATAGTACTGAAATTGATAAATATAATAACTCCCTATCTGAGATTACATTCAATAATAATAATAATAATAAACACTAATAATTGTTAGGGAGATAGTTGAACGCAAGTAATAATTATTTTATCGTAATTGTAAAATTGACTAATCGCTCGGTTTTTCGTGCTCTACCTTAGAAAGTTTCGGTGCCGGATCTGATAAAAGGAGTCCGTGTAAAACAAAACAGAAAACATTTAGAAAACTTGCTTTAAAAAAGGGAAACTTACTTAAGGGGGAGGGGGAAAACTACCTTTCAAATTGGCTTTGTAGCCGCGCCTAGTTCTCCCGGAAAAACGGAATGGTCGTCATTTTTCATTTTTTTTCTCTCTCTCCCCCTGCCGTTCGTTCGGCCCGCACCGTTCTCCATTCGTTGTGTGATATAATTCGAAGATTGCATTTAGTAATTTCTCATCAGACTCAGAGGATGATAATTGGCGCCTCGAAACCCCCGCCCCAGCACCTAACTGCCCTCAGTCAGGTGCTCACCCCTCAACCCTCCCCGTCACTCTCCCTCCCTCTCCCTCTCTCTCCCTCCCTCCTCATTAACAAACTTTCTTCCTTTTTTTCCTTCCCCAACCCCCCTCTCTCATTCCTCCCTTTTTTGTGTGTTTTATTGTTTCTTCATTTCTTTGCCTTGTTTTATAAAATCTTTGCACTAATCCAATCTCACTTTACTCTGCTCCACTTTTTAAATGGCTCTCGGAATCGTTACTTTCCGATCTTAATTCCTAATTTAACTTGTATTTTTTTTCGCTGTTTTGTTTTTATTATTCTACGGGCGGAGTTTAAATTATATTTCGACTCGGGCGCTCTCTTCTTCATTTCCCGTTAAGGGGGGAGATGGGGACTCTTCCCCGTACCCGCTAATGAAATTTTCGAAATTCGTATTTCGAATATCGAGAAATGTTTATGGGTGATTTTTCTGTCTTCGTTATAGTTCTATGAAGGGGGGATATTTTGTCAGTGTCACAATCACCCGAGGAGGTTTTAAATTTACTCGTTTCGTTTACAATAATATTCAGTCTGCATTTTCAATATTTGTTTGTAACTTTCCGGAATTATTTGTTATATTAAATTTCTGAACGATCGGAAATGTTCACTGACGGGAATGAGACTAACTCTATTTTCATTAACCTAAGTTTTCCCTCCCAGCTGCGTTCTGCCGAGGCCAGCGTAACTCCAATCGAGCAATTACATATTAATAATAAATGTCGAACGTGTACTAACGGATGAATTGAAGAAATTGATCAAGAAGATAAAGTCCCGTAGGAAGTGTCTGTTTTTTCTCGGCCGGCTCTCACGATGATGAGGGTCCTATTTACTCGTTTTATCCAAGTGGGAGATCTCACCGGCGAGTTTCTTCTTCTGTCGGACACGAGTGAAAAGTGAAGAACAGTCAGAATTTCAAGTGTTGAATTATCAGGAAATGATAAATGGTAATGGCGAAGGAAGGGGATTGTGGGTGGGGGGGGGGGATCGTAGTTATTATAGTGGGACGTCATGTGTGGACGGGCAGGTGACTGGTCCCAATCATACCTGACTCAGTTCAGAGGGCCGTGGCGTAGAAGGGGAGAAGAAAAAACCCGCCATTATAAAACAATGAATGTTTTCTTTTATTGTTGTTGGACTCCCTCCCCCCCTCCTGTCCTAAAAGTAGTACCTACCCCGGTGGCGGTACTTCGGACCGCATCTGCCCCTCATCTTTTTGTTTTTTTGTTCTTCGGTTCAGAGGCACACCTCGGTGTTCTGTCGGCTGGGGGAATTATGGCTTCAGAACTCTCTGCGTTCCGCTAACCCGGTTTTTGTTTTTCCTTCGCTCACTCGGACGACATCGCCAGGTTTTACATCTGCCTTTTCAAATTGGCGCGCGATGAAAATAATGTCTCTTTGAATACAGAAACATTTTCTTCTATCGGACGCGTCGGTTGAAACATTCAGTGTTTGAAATGCATTGTTGCAAAAAGGTATTGAATGAGGAATACATTAATCTTTAGCGGTATTCACCTTTTCCGACGGATTTATTAAAAGTTTGTACTTAAACTCTGGCTTCAAGTACCTGTATTCGGCTGTACATAATTCAAAACCAGATAAAATTTCTTACATTCAGTTTTGAGTTCTTGTCCGTTTTTTTAGGACTGTTGGAACGATCGAGGTTGGGGGGAACATAGTTATAATCACGAAATGGATATGTGGGCCATTTAAATTGTTATTAATGTCAGGGCGACTATCTCGGACCGCCCTGCGGCTGTCCCGTTTCTAAACTAATATGATGGGGAACATTGAATCATGGACGCTGTAATCGTGGAGAAATGAATTCCGTGGTGATGAATCATGGAGACATCTTGAATCGTGGCCTCTGGAAAATGAGATTTTTTTCTAGGCGATGTCTTAAAAACAGTTTCTTAAATGTAAGTCTAATGATATTTGTGTATAGATAGTGAGTAATATTGAGGCCAGTATCCATTAAAGTCTTGTTTAATGTTTTTGGTTAATTAGTGGTGGTTTTACCCTTCATTACTTGTGATTATATTAATAGTATAGAATATCCGTCCATGTTTATTTTATATGTGCACATAACAAAGCATAAATGATAGATTGTAATACCAGGCTTAAGCTTACTGAAAAGCATAAAAACCAGCCCACCAACCGCCATTTCTCGAATAAAAAGATTATCGCCACAAAGAAATAGAGATTATTTCTAGAATAAAAGCGGTTTAAAGTGACAACTGAATAGCCTTCTAATCATTTAAATACCGATTCGAACACACTTTAATGTCTAATTACGTTCGTTTCCCCTCAGTTTTTATGATTGGTCCGAGAGGGTAGGAAAAAAAATGTAGTTTCCGCTCCTTAAAATTGTTTTCTCTCTCATCTTATTTTTAATGGCTTTATTATAATGGCTAGATAGCGGTCGGGCAGTTGCGCACGGCGGCGTCATTTGTGTGGACTTTTATTTCGGACATTCTTCGGATCCCATTTTAATTCCCCTTTATTGTTTTCTTTTATAATGCTTAATTATTCTACAGTTAACTCGATTGGAATGCGTTAAGATTTTTTTATTGCGCGTTAATACGAGCGGGTGGCCTTATTTTTTAACGATTAAACCTATTCCTCCAACGACCGGGTACTTTTCATATCCTTTTGAATTCATTGAGCCGGATGTTTGGAAGCGACTGTAAATTTTTTTTATTACTCATTAAATACACGGTTTCAATTTTAACCAGGGAACCGATCGTGTCCTGCAAGAATTGTCGTATACTTCAAATTCGAGGACAGTTATTTAAATGTAATTTAAATTTCAAATTAAATTAATCGGAAATGATTCAGAAATGCTGTATTTCGTTGGATTCCTGGGTCGACCGACGCGCGACAGATTTCCATTCATCCGCCACAATATCGGGCGTCCAGGAAATTTTCATTTAAATTTCACCGTTGATCGGCGCAGGGGCGGGTAGGGGGTCTACCACGTGTGTCCCACGAGAAATTATGCGGCTGGGGGTTCGAATATATGGGATGATATGTCAGGAACAGACACGTGACACATTACACCAACGGAGTAGGATAATGACGCCGGTTCGACGCCTCTGTCCCATTTTGTAACCACCTTCCGCGGGCCTAATTTATCCCAAAATATAATGCAGCTCCGCCTATCGCCCGGCTGAAACCATATGATACGGCGTTATCGGGTGGAACGCGGCAATCGTATTACGCTTTTTTGGACGCACTTCGAGACATGTCGCATCTGGACGTATCCTAATTTTTGTAAAAGTTAATAATTCTGATTTGTTGGGTCCGAATGTCCGAACATGACTCGTAACTTGTCTGCTTGCCTGTATCATTTATGCTCTTTACGTCTATATTTTTCTTCTGATATACAGTCATCACTCTAGGAGTGTCTACTGTACAATAATATTTCGTGTTCAGCCTAAGAGTATTCTCGGGTTAATTGTAATGTCTCTTCGCTTTTGAAGAATATGTTGGTAGTATCCATAGGAAACCCAACGCGGTTACTGCAGAAAAACCAACAAATTTTTGAAGCATTTGTACTAACGTCGGTGTTTTTTAAGTAAACTAAATGTAGACACATCACGGCGAGTGTACGAGTTCAGGTAGAGGGGAATAATGAGTCAGCGTCTGTTGATTGTACACCATATTTTCATCCCGATAATGATGATTGACACGAATATATTTCCGCTCCACGTGGTGGAGTCGGGTTCACCGTTCGTTCACATTTTAGTTAAATACACGTTTCGGCTCTTAGGTCGTTTCGTTTTCCTCTATTCCAAATATATCCTAATCAAGCCATTAATGCACGCGCCCAACGTTACCCGTTAACGATTCACAGGAAATTTACAGGAATCGGGATCGCTTTGTTCAGGAAACCTTGGTCCCGACGGTTATCTGAATATCCCCAACAATGAAACTTGAAAATAATTAATCGTAATACGGTATGTAAATTTATGTAAATCTTGCTGCGAAATCCTCATGACTCTGCACGTCCCGCCCCGAATTAAAAATGGTCGGAATCATTTTTTCTAGGAATTAATGGTAATGTTTGTTATGGAGAAATGTTTCCGTGGCAGTTTTGCCGGCTCCGATGTGGGTCAGTTTGGACGAGTTTCGCGTTCGGATGATCGGCGGTCGGTAGAAACAATAAATTCCCACCGGAAGACCCCAATATCCAGATTTCATTTCTCACCCTCCCCTAGAGTGGCCCGTGCCTTTAAGAAGGGGTAAATGCCTTGAGGGGGGGACCACACCCTCCACCGATAAAATGGAAGAAAATGGCCGTCGTTCAATTTAATCCATTTATAATTGAGGGCGGACACGTAATTGAGAAATAATTTAGAAGAATTGTACTCGCCTATAACTATCCACGCAGATAAGACCGAGGAGTCCGAACGGGGGGCTGGGGGGGAGGGGGAGCTTCTGATTCTCATTTCATTGTGGACTGTAGACGAGGCCTAGGAGAAGGAGGAGGAGGAGGAGTAGGGGGCCCCTTTATAATGAAAATGGAACGGAGATGACACGCGAATTTCTCATGAAAGTGTACTGTGGTCGGGGCTACTCCTCGCACGCCGAAACCCCCCCTCTAGTCCGCGCTAAGACCATTTAGTAAATGAAAAAATTAAAAATGAACACACACAAGTCGGTTAAGGCGGACGGTTAATATTGTTTTCCGTGTAAGTAACTCGCATGGTCGTCAGTGGGGGGGAGGGGGGATGATTAATAGCGGGCATAAAAGGGCCCGGACGTATGGGGATGGTCGTTTTATTGTTGTTTTCTTCTCCGTATCATTCGAATAAGCAAATTTCTCCGATCGTGTGTACGCTTCTTTTCATAAAAAATATATGCATATATTACAATTTAAATAACATTCAGAGAGCGCTTAGGACTCTAATATATAAAACATAACCAATTGTATATGTTGAGCTATGCACATGTAGTTAAGGGAACGTGAAAAACACAGATTACTAGAGTGCTCACTGTCACCAAATAAAAGGCACATTATTTCTGTTCGGATTATGTCAGTTATGATATAATTAATAACTTTTATCCTGATTGCAATTTTTCAGTTATAATCTTCCACTAGTAGTTTGTCAAAGCTCAACGTTTCACCCAAAACTTTAGGCCTTATATTCTCCTTAGCCGTCTGTGGTGGTTTCTGTTAAATCTAATATAAAATATAATATAATAATTCTCCATTAATGTAATAAAAGTTGCCGTGTGGAGCCGGATATTTTTTCTCGGTCGACGAAAATTCAAGAGCGTCGGAACTGGCCTAAGGCCGGGGCACTGGGGGGCAGAAATAATTAAAAAATTAGGACGCCGAGCCCGAATTATTCTTTCGCGGAGAAACCAACTATTGGAAGTCTATACATCTAAACATTTTACGACGGGCGTTATTAAATCATTATTCGCGAAATAAGAACATTCCGCCGGCCCGTTATTACTTCCGAGCCACTTTGATTTTACAATAAAACTCTCCTGTCGGCCAAAAATTGCGGAGCCAATTTCATCCCCAGCGACCGAATCGCCAAATAATTACCTCATTAAATAATTATACATAATTAAATGCCATCGGACGGAGAATAATTATGTGACAAAATTAGATAATTAGATCAGATTAGATAGGGAATCGCGATAATAGTTACCGGTTCTGCGCTGGCGGCGATCCAACCTGACCTGGGCGAAAGTTCTGTTAATGTTGAACTTATTCCAATGTTAATTTTTTTCATGCCTACTTCCTGAAAGAAAGACAGGATCTTGTTTCTTTTTGCAGTTCATTTTTCCACTTACTCATTACCGCATTAAATACGGGGGAGTGTGACGCACTCAGCTGTACAATAAATCAAACGATATTTTTTTAATGGTATGGTCATTCTTGTCGTAACAGTATTTTCTAGATGGGTTTTTCCTAGAAAGGCCCCGGGCTATATACCGTTCCGATTTACCGTTTGGATCGAGTATTTCTTCACTCCTGAAACAGTTTATTCCTCATATATTATTGAAGTATTAATTCCTAACAGATGTCGAGTCAATAAATAAATACCTCACTAAGTTACTATTATTTTTAGTTTCATAACTTCTTTCCTGTTCTTCGAGTTGGTGGCTAGAAGCCGACACCTGAGAGAGATTAACCGGGCGAAATCGGAAAATCGCAAGAGCGATAATATGCCCCTTGGAAAACACAGCGGTGACACCGGCAAAAGCCGAGAACGTGCCGAGACAACATACATCATACGCGTTCAGAAATGCAAACCCCCGATAACAAAACGAGAACTGAAACACCGTAAAATTTTGTAGCCGTTTCCAGGAATATCAACATATACGTAGTCGGTAATTTTCTTCTCCGGTAGCTAACATTTTCCACTCTTTTTGAAACATCGAATAGGCAAATAGTCGATATGGAGCTGGCCAAGCTGATCTTAATGTGGTGTTAATCTGGAAGAAAGGTTGAAAATCGTCCGGAAGGCGGAGGCTCCAGTGAAGACGCATTTCAACCGGCAGTCGGCTAATTGGGGCGCGATAAATAAAAGGAGCTCACTAATCGGCCCGGCTGTCCAGTTCCAAGCCCGAGTACAAGGGAAATCAATTATTGATGTCGGTCCCGCTATCTACCAACGCGGCGATAGGCGGGAATTTTACTTAATTTCCATCGTTTAATTATATCTAATCTGAATCGATCTCCCTTTGACGATCGGCTGCGGCTTGACACAAGAGAAAGCCCCATTGAAACCAGACGGCTTGGAAGTGGACTTCGAACGGATTCCTGACGTTGTCTCGCTCGTCTGAGAGAAGACAAAATTGTAATAAATCAACTCGCACCAGTTCCCAATTAAGCGATTTTATTTTGTTTTAAAGAAATAACTGAAATAATAATTTTCGGCGATTCGTTCCCCAAAAGACTCCATGTAGTATTCGCTCCGTCCTAAAGTACCGCTTTCTGGTAAAGTTCTGTCAAATGAAGTTGAACAGCTTTATCTAGCATGTCAAATGATAAGGAATTCTTGCCCCGAACCGGCGTTAGGAAAGGAGATCTTCGATCTGACACTACTTAAAATAATCGATTCCTTTTTAATGTAGTACCGAAGAATTTGTTCCCCCACCTTCTTCCTTCTCGCTCATTAATATTCCGCACTCGTCATTTTAAACCTGTTACAATGAAATAATCTAACATTATATATTATGTCCTTACCGTCCCGTTATTTTTTAGACATCCCCCCCCTTAAGGAGATATCTGAGGGCATATAATAAGACTTTGACATTCAACGCCGGGTGGAGGGCGCTCGGCCAAGGAGCTCCGGACCGTTAAACATAATCATCGGTCCCTTATTATAATATCCGCTCGTTTGTATGGATAGCGCTTCGTTACTTGACTAGCTTATTCCGCGATTAAGTCCGTCCAGTTTGGTCTCCCCGCCCTCCTTTATTATACAACCTTTCCTATACCTTTCCAATTTGTCGGCTCCGCTAATTTTATGTTATGTACGCCGTCCGTATAATAAAGAAATATGTTTTTCAAGTTTATACGGAAGAAACTTATTTTTAACGGGCAAATTCGGATTTATAAGTAAATATATATTATTAAATTTTAATATTTACAGAGGTGGAGTTTGACCGGGAACAGGTTTCGACTCCCCGTTCTTTTATTCTGTCACTGAAGAAGACCCGTTCTTTATCTGTCTGTATATATCGAACACAGATGGTCCGCGAAATGTTATACCTTTACGAATTAAATCGAAAATAATTTATTAACTTAATTCTTGCACAGAATGACGGACCGTTTGTCTCGGGGAGGAGTAGTTACTGGTTAGCTCGCGCGAAACTAATGGTTAGGAAATTTCAAATACGTACGCGGGGAGAACTGAAATGTCTCGTGGGTGTAGTATATGTGTGTATATGTATATAGGATATCCGAGCATAAGTATAATAAATGGTGCGAAAGATCGGACAAATCGTCGGTGTCAGGCCGTGACATCTCGGGGCTCTCCCCACGGCAGTAATGAGAGTGCCGCCTCCGGGGCTCTAGGCGGGGGCGGTGCCGCCACCCTCTCTATTCTAATTTATTTAGAGCGGGGTCGAGAGAGAGAGAGAGAGGGTGAGAGGGGAGCGGTGGCGAGGGCGGAGGGAGGTAGAGGGGGCGAGACTGATAAGCCGCAAGCAAAACGCTTTATCACAGTCAGCGGCGCAATCTGGCTAATTACAATTAACACGAACAGTTTCCATACAGAGAGAGTGAGAGAGATGGGGGGAGCGAGAGAGAAGAGAGAAGGTAAGGGTGAGTGATAGAGAGGGAAGAAGGGGTACGACCGGAGGAGAGGGGTAGCACACGCCCTTATTACAGCCTTGATTTACAGGAGGGGGGGTTTCTCCCTTTCTCTCTCTCTCTCTCTCTCTCTCTCTCTCTCTCTCTCTCTCTCTCTCTTCCCGTTCCATCCCTCTCTCTCACGTTGAAAACACATCAGTTAGCCCCCACTCCCCCCCAGTCGTACACATACATCTGTTTAAATAGGAACTAGCGCACGTAGGGAGGAAGCACCACCCCTTCCCTTCTCCAACCCGCTCTTATTTAATATCGGGGGCGGGGGCGGGCCTCTCCCCGAGATGTAAACACAAGACCTCAAGTAACAATTAAACAGAGTGCCTTCCCTCCTCCTCGGTCTCCTTTCCTCTCCCGCCTCCCTATATCTATCTTTCTCACTCTCTCCGACTAGCGTGATTTGTTCGGCGGCTGTGTTCACCTTAGCCCCGGCCTCCTAATGTTAGGCCCGCCAGCCCGCCCGCTCCGCGATTGTTATTATTTTCCCTAAAATCCAATTAGGCTAATTTGTTTTCGGGTTCTGGCCCCGCCCCGGGTCTACCGCCGCCGTTGCCGACCGTCCCGAGAAACTAAAATATAAGTCTAATTAATTAATACCCACCGTTCGGGAAGGAGAGACCCCCCGGCGGGTGTGGAGGGGGAACGTTCAATTTTCTTATTGTTCCTTAGGAGGGGTCACTACTTTACGATCGGCTTTACTATTAGTCCAACAAACCGAACGACCTTTCTACCTTTATTTAATGGACGGCGCCTAACTCGGGGATTAAGAATGTCGGTGATATTCGACAATTATAGAGAAATTTTGTCGGGTGACGTCGCCGGTCCTGGACGTTCTCGTTTTATTGCTAATATGATTTAGAGCACGAGTGAGAAACAGTGCCGTCTTCTGTTCTGGAAGAAGTGAATAGTGTAGCACTTACGCTAGTCGGGTAAGGTCTCATTGGAATTTTACACAAATTGACCAGCGACAAATACCTTAAATTAAGAATATTATGCCCGTTAACGACGCAGTCGGAACGCTGCCGACGTTATCGAGGTATTGGACGACAATATTCAATATGGCGTCCGTATATAGGTTGTGCATTTCGACGCGACATGTTGAAGAGCGGCTCGAAATTTATTATCGGAGTTTATTTTGTACTCTCGAAAAGTGGGAGCGAGCTCAATTATCCGGGGGCGGCGCCGATACTCGGGCAATTTTTAATTGTTAAATTCGCATCGGTTAAGACGGAACTCGTTTGGTCGCGGCCCTTTTTTTAATTGGAGTCCCCCTCGGTCCCGACACTCGAGGCCGGAATTAACATGCATACTTCCGGACTAAAAGATTGTTACGTGTCTTCTCGCCCGGCCTTTTTACACCTATCATCGAATTTTCATATTTGGCGCCCAATTTAAGCCCCCGTCCCACAACCCCCTCCCCCCACGGTAGGGGCATACATATGCAGTAACTGCCAGCAGCGAGTGGGGTCGTCCCCGAATGAATTATTGAGGGGGTGATCAAAATCGGATCCGAAATTTTACCCCTGAGTCATCGAGTTTCGTCTAAACCCTAACTGCCCACCTAATAAATCCGAAGCGTAAAATAGTCCAGACGCGTCAGCCACGTTGAGGCATTTGTTTTAAAATGTCTACGGAATTATCAGGATTTTAGGAAATAAAACTGACTACTATTTTAATGCGTTTCCCCAGCGCGTAAAAGAATGGGAAGTAACGAGGAAACGGCGAGTGGAGGAGTGGCAGTCCGGTTTTTCCACGGTCGGGCGCCCGCGAAAATAATTATCTAATTACTATAATTATTATTGTTATTCCTACGAGAAAACTGTTATTATTTTCTGGAGAATAATGGAAGCGGTGTCCGGCGGAGCGTAAGACCGATGACAGATTTCTGACGCACTCGACAAACTACAAGGCGATACTAATCGAGTCCCCTCCACCCATCTACACTCTCTCCCCCTCGCTCTCTCTCTCTCTCTCTCTCTCTCTCTCTCTCTCTCTCTCTCTCTCTCTCACTCGCGCCGGCGGAGAAACGGACAATTAAATGTAAAACAGTAAAGCGTCGGCGGTGAGGAAGGGAAGGAGGCAGAACGACGGGGTAAAATATACGGGCGCCGGGAACCGAGTGAAGAACCGCCGATAGGGATCTGGGCCGGGGGGAGCTGAACTCCGGCGCTTCCTGCCGCCCGAAAAAAAAACCCGTAATGGGGATATTTGCTCCGAAAAAAAATTCACAGCCGGCCCCACCTGTCCACTCGGGCTCGGATTATCTCACAAATCTGGCCGACGCTCTTCCTCCAGTAGCGAAGATGTCAATACCCCCTGAGACGATCAGTAGCCACGGCGGATAACACGGTCAAATTATATTTAACTAATATTACTTTAGTGTTTCAACAAAAGGACAAGGTATATACCTGGGGCTGGTACACTTCCCGAACCAAAGAGCTACTCTCCGAATGTGGAAATATGAGCTACCAAAGATAGAATGATAGGTTGTTTAATATAGTGGATTGATAAAAAAAAAACCTCAGAATATAGTAGATAGGCTTACTATAAATGAAAAACCACTTTTTAAACGGCCCCAGGGGACGGGGAATTGCTACTTGTCCGTGTTCATGAGTTGTAAAGAGAAATAGTAATAAAAGTGTCATGTTTAATACGTTTAATTTTCAGTTGTTCACAAGCTCGGGAATATTTAAATTCGGATTTTGAATTTTTTTTTAGTTTATCGGTTAATTTATTGATTCGTGTCCGTATAAGTTATAATTTTTGTGTTTGGAATCGCCACGGCAATAAATTACGGGAAGAGCCCGAAATAAGGGTTCGTGTCGGCACCTATCGCACGTGTCATCGCCCACTCCTCTGTCGAATATTATTCGTTACGAATTTATAAAATTCAAAAATCGAACGGTCGTTTCCCTTTAATATAAATTATTCGCTGACAGGGACAACGTTTAATATAATAATTCTAATAATAATAAAGTTGGACCGGTTCGGAGATGATTCTCGTAAATCAAGCGTCGGGTGTAAAAGGTATCAACGCGGCTCTAATATAGCGCCGTGTAGGGGAACTCTCCGACCAAATTATAGCTCCAAGTGTGTTTATAATAGCGGTAGTGCTATATAATATTACACATAGTCTCTGGGCGCATAGTTCCGGTGTTGTGTCTGAAGCCCCTACGCCTCGCGTACCCGGCCTATCGAATATATATAATTACGAGTTATAAATTTTAGGCCCGAAATTATAACGTGGGCTCTCCCTCTCCCGGTCCGGGTCCGGGATCCGGTTCTCACTCTGGAAGTGTAAACTTCCAGACGAGAGCGACAGAGACGGAGCGGGCGGAACGAGATAAGGTCGGCGGGTGGAGGGAGGGGAAGAATGGGGCTCGGAGGGAGGTAATTTGCAGGTCGCGGGGTGTATAAGGTGAACCTCTCCCTTATTAATGATTCATAACTCCGTCGGTAAGATGAGACTCGGGGTCGCGGCTACACACGCACACGGAGGCGAAAATATACTGCATGTTACGCTGTTGAGGAGGCGCGCAAGTTATTTATATTGATATTACTCGGCATTATGTTGAAGGAGCGTGTGAAAGTTGCACTGTTAATTGAAGTATATATCGGGAGCTCAAAACTGAATGCTGCCCCAAAAATAACCAAAAGTGTTCGCGATTAATTTTTCCGATTTATTAAATGATACTAATGCTCTAGAATTAGTTCTAACTAAAGTGCTTCGGGGTCTTTAGTCTCTATTCACAGACTTGTTCCTGCGCTATACCCGTATCGGACTATGTAGCGATACGAGCGGCTATTGAACCTCTTCACTACTTTAGTGACAAAAGATAGCAGTATTGAATCGGGGCAAAAATTACATTGCGGTATAGTCTATTAAAATGTTGCCTAATGACGTGCCTACACGTTTCTGTGTCTGAGCGAGCTGGTCAATTGGGGTGATTGCCAGCGGCCGGGTGTACCGGCAAGTTTCGCCGTTTCCGTCCCCGTTGTCGGGAGGGCATTAGCCTCCCTGGGCGAGGGGTGGGGCCGGGCATCCATCGCCTTTTAAATCCGTGAAATTAATATCATTCGGGGTGGGAGGACTTCATTTATTAAAAAGGCCGCTTAAGCGGCGGTCACGGTAATGGATTGACGCGTGTGGTCCCCCGCGTTGTGTTTCGTGGTCTTGCGGGGCGGCGAGAGGCGGAGGGGGGTTAATGAAGCGTTCGCGGATCCGTCCGTCCTGACGCTGCCTAATGTTGCCTCCCTGAAGCCCTCCTCCAACCCCTCTACCTCCGCCACCACCACCGAATAATAAGTTATGCGCGGGGAGGGTGGGGAAAAACACGATTAATTATTCTTTCGTGAAGAAGAAGAAGTGTTTTGATGTTTCCACGTCGTGGGGCGGCACGGGAACCTCCTCGTAGCCGTTACGGGCAGGGGCTTGGGGGAGGGGGCGGGGGGCGAGGAGGAGTTATAGCTGTCTGTATTCATTGGGCGTCATTTATTACATACGTCATAGGCCCCCCTTCATCGTATTGTGTACACGCCCCCCCCCCTTCCTCCCGTTCCCACACACACACACTCACACACAGTACAAAGCAGGCACATTAAAGTTATTACGATATCCGAGTGAAATATTCAACTCTGGGCCTTGAAAGTTTTAGTTTATTATTATAAAACACATTACTCTCAAAATACTTTGGTTGGTGTTTTGGTTCCATTTTTGGTACTTTTATTGTATATATATAGAAACCCAGTCTGCTATTTTATCCCGTAACAAGTCTTACTTATGACAAACGCCGGATAATAAATAAGTCTGTAATTTATATACCGATCGATCAATAAAGGAAACATTGGTACCGGAAAGAACAATGAACTAATTATAACACAGGAAAATGATAAGACTGTTAACGTAGTTTTTGTGTTCTTAAGATTATAAATGCTTTTCTCCGGTTGTTCTTTGTCACTATAAAATGTCGATGTTGAATCTTACATTTCATCGCTCCCGCGATCGTTTTTTTACTCTTCGGCACATTTGGGGCGTTACGACCGGTTTCCTTGTTCTTTACACCTACCTGGTAATAAGCGGAGCTTTGCCAGTCGGAGAGAGCGTCCGTCCCCGATAGACTCGTTTATGCGATTTTTTCAAATTGTTCGGCGAATGCGAGAAATGAAATGAAGGAAGGGGATGGCGGAAGGACGAATGGCCCGGGGCCGGGGGCGGTGTCATTATTGCCAACTCCCGGTTATTATATAGCCGGAGTCGAAGTAAACACGAATCGTATTATAGGCGATATAACACTGTGGGGGCACAAAACACTCTATCCCCAGCCCGACCCCATTTATGTAAATAATACGTCCGACGGTAATTCACCCCGTCCCCGTGTGTTCGCTCGCCTAACAAAAAGTATCGGCCGCCCCCCCCCTAAGCTTATGAACGGCGCGGTGTTAAGACCATAAAATTTAAGTGCTTTCCATAAAACAAGTTATATGTTAATACTTTCGGTCGCGCGGGGCGGGGGAGGGTGGAGCGCCCGTTATAATGGCGGGGATTTACACGTGGCGGGGCGTAAAGGTGAAACGCGGCATAAATTAGGGCATAAAAGGGCCGACTAAAATGGCCGATAGGTCGGCGGCGCGCGGATTACGATTTTTTGTTATTTTTTTTTTTTTTCGCTTGCCGCTCGCTCGAATTAAGGAGACGGTAAATTGGATAAATTACTTGGTCCGGCAATAAGGAGGCGGACTCGGCGACCTGGGGATTATTTGCTAGCGAATTGGAAAATAAAACGGAAGAGAGAAGAGGGCTCTCCCCCCACCCCTTCCCCTCCCACCGGGGGGTATATTACCGGGGGTAATATTAGACCATATAACGCGGCAGTTTAATATTGAGAAATGTACATTTTGCGGGGCCCGACTAAGAGGGGAGTCTGGGGTTGGGGGCGGAGGCGCTTAAAATATTGCCGGCCGGTATATTTTTTACTCGTCGTAAAAGCGGAAAAAATGGAATAATAATAAAATAATACCCGACTCGGGAGGATGAGCGGTCTCCGGTTAAATCTCCCACCCCCCGACCACCACCCGCGTGGAACGAACGCCGTTTAAAGGAGTAGGCCCGGACTAAATTAGGATTCTCGTTTGTCCTGGAGGACTTTATTACGACAGTTGAGGGGGCGTCATATTAAAAGACGTCGCGGATAGGGGGGTGGGGGTGGAAGTTCTACCACTAAATGTGGGCCTAAGGAGGACGGGCCCTTCCTGTACGAAGCCTTAAATATTCTGTTTCGCACAGTAATTATAATATTCCAATACTCTCGCTGATCCCCAAACGAATACTGTTGTTTCATGTAAAATATTCCCGAGAGGGTTAAAAGATTCACGGCGGCAATATTAGCCTGCTTAAAGCGTCGAGAGCCAACCATAAAATTAACCCGGCCATCGCGGAAACCTCAGTTTTTCCAACTGCCACAAAACCAAAATGGAGCGTACATCGGCGCGTAACGTGTTTAAGCGGCCGTTTAAAATGCGGCTCCGGTTTAGTGGCGACACCGAACCCGGATGTTTTACCCCTGAGCCGGGGTTAAAGTGAATGAGACATTTTGTTTTTTATTGTGTGTGCGCGGAAAGGTGGCTAGGCGGGAGTCATTAGGAGAGCGCCCCGGTAGTGGTGGGGTTAGTTGTTAGCCGGGGTTTAATTCTGCCCCGTTTTAGTAGCTCGGTCCATCTCCTTTTATAGCGCCGCCATTTCTAACCGACCTGTACAATTTCAAGTTGCCCATTGCGGTACTTCGACGTGTCGTGGAGACGTTCTCGTTTTTTGAAGGCAGTACACACACTTTATGGTGTTGAAAGAGAGGGAGAGAGCAATTATAAGATTATCCCGTGCAGGATTGTACTGAAGTAAACAAAACCCTGTATTATTTAGACTATTGTTAAAGTGAAAGTCCCAGTTGAATCGTCTTATACAGAGCTTTATTATAAGTAAACTTCGCCTGATTCAATTTCGATAAGATTGTTTTCTGTCCATCGCCTGGAACCACCTGACCTTACAGAATTACGAGATATCTCCATAGAAAGAGAGGAAATTCCTGGCGATAGAATAATTGAAGGCGGTACAAATTGTCGGTCAAGTACACTTGTCAGAATGCTGATGTGATGCGGTCGAATATCCGCTTCCGTGTATAGATCACGCTTGTTTGGCTGTAACAATATGGATTGAGATAGAGAGAGAGTGTTTGGAGGAAGGAAGGAGGGAGGGCGGTGGATGTGGAGAGAGAGAGAGAGAGTGTGAGGAGGTGCTAAGTGGACGGCGGGGAGGGGGGGGTGGTGGTGGCCCTAATAGCCGGCCTGGTGGGCCACCTGTGTGCATTCTGCCGCCGCCGGTGGACCTATTGTCTGCCGCTCACCGCACCCACTCCCGGCCCCAACTAACTATACAGTCGTTAGGCGGTTTCGGTCCCTTCAAACAATTCTCGGCTCTATTATTTTTTAGATAACGGCGCCGTTTTTCGGTTGTTTATTCCTACTCGGAATGCCAACCGTCAGTATCTCATTCAAACGCGCCACTTAAATAAATGTTCTATATAACGTAGAGGCGAAAAGACGAACAAACTTTTTACACGATTTATCGGGGAGTTATTCTGTTTTAAAACCTCACTTAAGTACTTACTGCGATTGGTTGTATACTGGCCTGCTTTACAGGACTAAAAAAATCGCTCTAATTACATATTTTATGACGTTATCGAGAATCGGACATTTATGCGGAGTGCGGGCGGCGCATCGACGAGAGGTATTAGCCTGTTGGGGTTGTTTATTAATCGAATAAGGGGGCGATATCCGCGTTAAGTTTGTTTTATAGTTTCTATAATCCCCGCCGCCCGGTCCGCTTGTATATTTGCTTGTATCACAGCCAGTTTGCGTCGGCCATGTTTGCGGGAGCCCGGGCCGCGTGCTTGTACTAAATCAGCATTAGCTATTCCTGTGCACAGTCAATATTTCTACAAGGCCTATCCCCCCCCCCCGCCCCCCGACCGGGCCATCGGCTGGGGCGGGGGCGTGCGTTCGCCGGTGATCGGTCGCCCGCACGCTCCCCATCCCCGGCTAGACGTCCCCGATAATGGTAATTGGAAGCGGGCCCCGAGTGTCCTCTGGCCTAGGGGGCCCCGGGGCCCTTCACTACACCGGCTAAACATCCTATCTATCACATATCCGATACATAATTCATATATGCGGTGTTATTTTCAGAAATGCGGCACTGTGTAGGCCCGTAAGTTGATACAGACAACAGCGTTTGTCAAATTGTGTCAACACGGTGTGCGGGTGTGTGTGTGTGTGTGTGTGTGGTGGGTGGGACCGGCACCCCATTAGGTGACAAGCTCGGGGGGCACTATTTCATCCCCGCAAACCGGGCCCGCCTCCACTATCACAATAGTTCACGCCATTGATTCCCAACCTATGCTCAGCGCTCGACTTGTCGGTCCCTATTTAATATTCGGACGCTGTATGCTTGCGGTGTTGAGGGTATAAACCGCTTGTCCTTTATCCGAGGCCGGTGATATCGCGTATTTTCTGCTATCGGCATTAACTTCGTCGCGAGTGCTAAACAAGAATATTTTGAACTGTGTAAAAGCTTGAACTTGCTTAAGAAATATTGGTGAATCAAAAATTCCCCTGGAAGTAATTTCAGAGTTTCTTTATATGAACGCACTTTTCTTTTCGATGCCTTTCGGAATAACTATACAGTTCTTCTCTCGGAATATACCTTAAAATACTTACTTTTTTTTGCTTTTTAAATGAAATAATGATAACGGGCACGAAAATAGGGGTTGCTGGAACGGACGATTCGTCGGTGGTGGTTGGGGGAAGCTCGGATTAAACGGGGCGACGGTTCTCCCCCGGTGATTTATCGAGGGTCAAGTCCCCAGGAATTATAACAAATAATACAAATTAATATTTTACGGTTAAAAGGGTTAACACTGGGTTAGAGGGATGCCCGGCGTGAACAACAATGGGGGCCAGGGACAAATGACTTTACCGGGCGGGGGTAAAGGCAAAAAAAGTTTTTTCTCAGTCGAAATTTTCTCCTTTCTTTTTTTTTCATTTCTTCTTTGTTGTATTCTTTTTTTCTATTCATTCTGAACCCTTCTTATTGCAGGTAGAGAAAGATATATTAGTGGCATTCCACCGACCTGTGGTTTTATACCGGCCGAGCCCGGCCGTCTCTAATATCTATAATACAACAGCCTTCAAATATAATAACCCACGGGGCCCATTTTCATATACCGTCCGACATATGTATGACCCGACTCACTAAATATAACTTATAATTTAAGGCGTCTTCGTTATCTTTTTTCGGCGGTTGTTCCGGGGGGAGAACAAAAAAATTATTCCGTACCGAAGTAATAACGGCTTCGGTAGAGAAGAACAATGTTATTGAAGGAGTCGGAAATGGTCGTCTAATGTTGGAATGTTTTTTGAACGGAGTAATGTAAATTCTAGGCCGCAGGTAATACAAAATAAACTGACTGTATTTCGTACAGCATGCGTTTACATTGCGGATACATAAAAAGCAATGAATATTTGAGTAAGTAGAACAGGAGTTAATAACGGGGTTTAATAAATAACGCGAATTGTGTACGATATCCCATTGGAGCATATTTCAGAAATTTAATGTTACACGCTTGAGCATAAGATTCCTATCTCAAAACTCCACACGTCAGGCACCCATTCTGTCTTGTACAAAGATACACTATTAATTATTGGAATAAATAATCTTTCAATATTCTTTCAATACTGATATTAGTATTACTAATGATGTACTTTGAATGTCAAGGGAGGAAAGTCCTCGCATTATGTCCTCTCGGAAATTTCGGGGCACTTTACATTATTATAAAATCTGTTTTTAAAATTAAATAGAGCCCCGAAGATACATATTTTATCTTAGGTCGGTTATCAGTGGCCGGAGGAGTTATTGTTCGTAATTATAACGAACGGGCCAACTTTATTAAGTAATTAATAAGCAATTTAACTGATAACGGTTCAGCCGCTATCTCGACCCGTCTGGTGTAAAACGGGGGGAGGGTAAGGGGTAATCGATGTTTGTGACGGGGCGGACGACAGCTTTGTATAGATTTTATGTTATATACGCGGCCATTTATATGTAAATCAGTTTCTGTGAACTGATCAAAACTAATAGGGCGGTCACTTCTAAGCTGTATGAAATTAATTTTGCCGCCTCCGACATACAACCCGGCCCCGGCCCCGGCCCGCCACATAGCTGGGCCGCAATTTGTTACGTAAATAGCCTTCTGCGCCCCGGGGAATAATTGTTGTGCCCAAAATGTCGTTGTACGATTCAGAAATGGGTTACCCGTTTTTGTTAAATTAAGTTTTGCCAATCGCCGAAAAATAAAACGTATCCTTATATTGCCTAATGCATAAATTATTGTATCAGTATCTTTAGTTAAAATTAATAAATGAACGGGTCCTTCCTCAATCATAGTCGAGCGTTTCAAGCGTGTGGAACGTGACACTCGTTACAAAATAAAAACATAGACGACGAGCTTCTACAATTCCAACGCCACTTACAATCCTCCTTTAGCAATAATAATTCGAACCGGTTATTTGATTGAATAAAGAAGGGCATTGGAAACGCTGCCATGGAATAATAACCGTGGAACGAGTTAGATCCGGGCGTCGAATTGTTTCCGAAATAATTTTTCACACGCGCTAACACACGGGGCAGAGCTAAAAATGAATTTATAGGAGCTGTATAGAATATCGGATATTACAGTGTAACCTTTGTTAGTGTGTGTGTGTGTGTATGTGCGCGTGTATGTTGAAGGGCCCTTTTATTGGAGAATATACCGCGATAAATTTATAACGGAATCCCGCCCCCGCCCCTCCTGTCCTCGGAATTAGGGAATTTCACGGATTTTAATTTTTCGTCACTTTGTGAGCGTGTTCCGGAATTGAAAACATTTTTCGGCTTTTAACCCCGGAAACCCTAACCCCCCCCCCACCCATCCCCATCACTGTGTGTTATATATCGTTTTATGTATAAAACATACAGATATTCGGAACCGTTTAGGAGGTCGAGAGAGAGAGAGAGAGAGAGAGAGAGAGGGTGGGAGGAGGGAGGGAGGAGCGAGAGCGATAACGCGCCCGCACCCGCACGGTGTTCCGGGCTCGACCGACGGAAAACGGTTTTAAAATATTAAAAAGAATGATTGATGCCGCCCCCGCACCGCCCCCGACAATCAGACAAACAAAATAATACTCTAATTGGTGGAACTGGATTTACGACAGATTGGTTCCCATTCAATTTCCGTTAAAACGTTTTCGGTGGACGGCGGGGGCCAGCGCTAAATAAATTGTCTCTGATTTTGAGCCGGCAAAAATATTTTTCGGTTGACATCAGCCCGAATCAGATGTCGACGCAACAAATAAATATGCATTACTTACGCCCTATGAATGCTGTATATTTTTTTGCTAGAACTAAATTATTACAAGAGTCATTAGTTATGTGCAATAAGTATAAAATACGTATAAAGGTGACTACGGGAATTCTCGCTTATCGGGCTCGTCTTCGATTTCCAACCATCGTCAGTAGTATTCAGGATGAAGATGCATAGCTCAGATAATTTGAATCCAGTGATTGACTCGATAGATTGTTAAAGTTTTTCCTTCTGCCTAGTATCTCCCACCGTCAGTAGATATCGTAAATCCCCCCACTTGACGGTGCTCTGTTTGCTGGGAGGAATAAAGGGCGAGAACGAGTTGTCAGGCACTGAGAGGAAAAGTTTCACTCCATTTCGAAAAAGATTCACTTAAATATCAATGGACTTAAGGTTAGATACCATCCTCTAGATATGACGCCAACAAAATCTATTCAACGACTGGCTAATTGTCGAATTGTCTCGTCCTAACCTAACCTAACCAGCACTGATTATTCACCAGCTGCATTCACCCTCCAACTCTCTGTGTCGTATAGTTTTTCTAATAGTATTATGAAGAAATTAATAAATGTTCATTTTTTGGATTCCAAGTTAAGGCAGAAATGAAGTGACTGGTGGCGGTAGTGGCCCACTTTACTGCACTTCTTATTCTTCTTCTTCCGTCCAGAAGTCATTCCTTCGAAAAATAGGGGGCCGGGGGGGGGGAGCGATTACTCGGCGGGGGCGGGCTATCACTTAAATCGGTAAAAGTTTTGTTTCTTCTCGCCGCCCCCGCCGACAATGACCGGACTAATCAACCCCGCGTTAAACCTACAAACGGCCCCCAGTCACGATTTCCGCCCCCACCTTCCACCTACTTTTTTCATTTAGCTTTTCGTTTAGCGGCCGAACTAAAAAAAAGTAAGAAAAGAGAACAGAAAAATCAACTTTTAAGCCAATTTTATTTCGAAGTCTACATTTAATTAGGTGCCGGGCTCAACTTTGGCGGTAAACCTCGATTCTATTTTTTTTCGTGATTGGATTATTTGTCTTAGACACAAATGATGTAATATGAAATAATATCACTGGTCCTTAATTGTTTTACACTAGTCCGACCACGCTAATGTAAGGTGAAACCGAACAGTGATGAGTTCCACCTTCGGGAAATAATATTTTTTTCTCGGTTTATCGGCACCTGTGTAGACAAGACGGGTAAGAACGGCCAACTTAGATAAGGCCTAAGTGCGGGTACGGGACAAGAGATTTATGGATTGATGGTCGTGAGGGGTGAAGTGCGCGTTCTGAATATGATACAGAGACGGGGGCGGGGGCGGTACGGGCACGGGCGCCCAGTCGTCAAGTTTATGCGGCTATGTCGTCGCGTGTGTGTGTGTGTGTGTGTCAGTGCTGTGGAACATTACTGCGGCGGTAACATTAATGTTCCTGGCCTTGGTGGTGGAGGTGGCAGTGGCGGGGGGGGGGTGGATGGGTCCGTAATGTGGCCTGTCGCTCCCCGCCCCACCGCTCCCCTCCATCCCTCGGCAAGAGAGAGTGAGAGAGCGAGAGAGTGAGCGGGATGTGCATTATGGTAAACTTAATAATTTGAATAAAGGGTTCGTTGTGCTTTATCGACCGTCCCCCAAGAGAGCGAGAGAGAAGGAAGGGAGGCAGAGAAAGAGAAGCTTTACTACGTGGTCTGTGGGGGAGGGGGGGCGGGACTGATGTCTACGTGTGTGTGTTTGTGTGGGAGTTTAGTTTATAATATACACGAGTAACTAGAGGCGTCCCCCGCCCCTCTCCACCGCCCGCTTCTCGAATGTTTATATATAAATTATGCAAACCTGGGGGGGGGGAGGTCGGGGGGCCTCCCCCCACTCCATTATGTTATGCCCCCCAGTCTCCGGAATGAGCTTTCCTATAATATATTATTCCATTTTTCTGCCCCCGCCCCCGGCTTTGCCGCCGCCGCCGCATATTAGAATACTTTATGTTGTTGTTTTATACCGGGCGTAGGGGTGGCGGGGTGGGGCACGGACGGCATCTTTACATACTCCTCCCCCGCCCCCTCCACATGTGCTCTCCATCCCTCTCTCTCTCTCTCTCTCTCTCTCTCTCCCCCCCCCCCTCCACACCCCTACCCTATCTCCCGTGTAATATATATACCTGTAATAATATTTCTCCCGACGGGTCAGCCGCCCATTCCGTGTAAATGTAATTAGGGGTCGCGGTCTTAAAAACGGTAATTCACACGGCGCGTCCGCGGGGTGCCCTCCCTGTCCGTCTTATCTACCCTCGACAACCGTGACCTATTTCACCGTGACTGAGCGATTCGATATGTGTGAAATACTTCGAACGCCTCACCTTATGGAAATGAGCGTTTCGATTTAAATAATGTCCTCGGTACTGTATTCTATGCGCGTATAAATATATATATAATATTAAATTTTTCGTTTTTCTATTTTGTATCCGCGTCATCTTTCTTCCTTTTCTTTGTCGTAATCTACCGAATCGTACTACAACCCTCATAATTATACTTTAGATATGGCGCCTGTACGCGATGGACATGTTCATCATGTGCCGTTGGTGGGGACCGTCTTAGGTGAGTTGGTAAACTGGCATTGAGTGGGGTGGGTGGCGGCCTTTAGGCGGGGGCGGCCATTATTCAGCATCTCCTCGTCCCGGCCCTCCTCACTCATTAGGCCCCGTTCTCCTTCCACCGCTCTTATATACTACAGGTCGCCCCTATTTATTTTTCAGATAAATTATATATTAACTCCGCAGCCGGCGTCGCCCGTATTTATAATTTAAGCCCGATGCGTGATATCGTGCCGGCCGAGCACGCTCGACTTATTGGGGGAGCGCGCATGCAAACTACGCATTCCGACTTTCCCCCAATATAATATATACTCTTATAAAGACCGCCCGTATGCGTTTACGATTTATTTATTAGACGAATCGAAACCGCCCGCGATATATTGGAACGACCTCGGTTTATGCGAGTTCGATACTTCGTAATAAAGTAGGAGCACTATTTCAGGCCCGATTATATATTAAGTCCCGTAGAGTGTGCCGTAAGTCACTATAGAATTCAGTTGCTAAAGAACTGCTCGCCGATAAAGTTCATATATAAGGCCGCCGCTGCCTGTACGAGTGGCGAGATATATGCCAGTATATAATGAGTCTAGGCCCCGGGTATGGAGTTAATCGAGCGAGGGTCGGACTTTGCCGGTGGTCGGGTTCGATCCGCTTTTCGTCGGCCTTTCAATCGGTTGTAAATTTGAATTGTCTAGAAAATAATTCCCGGTATACTGAAAACATATCATAAACTCTGACAGCTATTCAGATTACTCCTTCGTTCATTCGATTAAATTGATTATGTCGAAGCGAAATATAACAATGATATATAACAAAAGTACGGCCCTCTACCCGGTATCTCTATGCTAATTCCGCGTTTCTCTCCTCATTTCCGGATATACAAAACAAAACGTCCGCATCGGCGTTCCGTTGAGTTATCCCGGTCGTAATGGGATCGGATAGGAGCCGATGGGCCGGCCTGTACACACATCGGAAGCGCGCCCTCTCATCAATCTCTTTCTGGAGAGGATCGACTGTCCCGCCGAGCCCAGTTTTATTTATTCTATAGAGACATTATATTTCAGCCGCCGCTTATATTTTAGACCTTAATGGGAGATACCCGATACACCCCTCCGGCGCGAACGTAACTCAAACCCGGGGCGTCACAAATGAATGCCGAGCCAGCGGGGTGTTTGAGCGAGTTGTGGGTGGGGGCGGGGGGTACGTTTTATTGAATGTCGGATAAACCTCCCCCCACGTACCCCTCCCTTTGGGCGTTATAAATTTTTTTCATTTACGTCAGAAAAGCGACCGACACACTAGCGGCGGCCGTGTGTTTACGACTACCCCCGCCCCTACCGCGGCCCTTCGCGAACACGTAGTTAACGTACAAACAAATCATTTACATATGCGGGGGCCGGCCGGAATGATGGAGTGGGAAAAAATAAACGAACGTCATATTTTATTTTGAAACATTTTCCGGGGTAGTGAAATGAAAACGCGCTGGGCTCCCGAACGAAAATCGTAAAACCGGCTACGTTCCAATATTAACTCAATCCCCCCCACACAATTCTTTTCGCCCTGAGCATAGAGCGAATATTAAGAAAACCGGGACGGACAATCTGAAAATATAAGACACTCAAATACTGACGATGGGGAGAAATCAATACCGATCTAACTTAAAATCAAATATGCTAGTAATGAAATTGGAGTTGATTCGAAACAAAATTCGTATTTCCATCTTTGAATTTCTTTTCAGGCAAAATGTTTACGCTCGGTTAACTACCGAACTACAAAGTTTTATTGTAATAGTCTTCCATAATATTTTTCCTCCGTTGTACGCACACACATATCCTACTCCCACCTCCACGCCACTCGTAAATTCCGCGACCGTTCGTATCGGAGTTGTGCATTTTAGAACTAAGTTGTCACAACTTGTCGAGTTTTAGCGGGGCTCCGGGATATCTCCATAAGCTCCTCTATATGCAAATGACTCCATGGCTCTGCAAGTAGGCCACAGGCGCTACTTTTTAAGCCCCCCACGCTGAATTTGTTTCAATAGCCTGTAATTTTCTATAAGATAAAGTTTGTTTTTATATACTGCATTATTTATTGCCCGGGTAAAATTGTTCTCGACAATATATATGATGTAAAATATTGTATTCATGAGCTCTAATGAGTAGAGTGAGTTTCACATAGGTTTAATCACCCGAAATTTGCAACTGAAGGAAAATTCTGTCCCCCGGATGATTGGTGTGCTCGAAGGGTTGGTGTGATGGAATAGTTTTGAATGGAAATATTTATATCGGGAAGCTGCTAATTCATGAAGGAACTTAATTGACGGCTACGTATCACAATAAATTGTTCCGAAGGAAAGAACATAAAGCCGGCGCGTTGAAGAAGCGCACGTGCCCATTTATATTAAGCGAAGAGTTGTATAGAACACAGCTCCAAATTATTTACGGCTAATGTCGGAAGCGGGACATCAGTCGGATGTTACATTATGCTCGTCGGGGGTTCGCGGTTCATTTTTATTGTAGCCCCCCACCTCCCCCCCAGGTATGGCCTCTGCCAGTGTATCGCTTGCTTGTGTCCGCATCTGGCCCCGTTATTTATTGAACGCTTATAACCCGTCCCGGTATATAAATTTATCGACTAACTATACGTACACACACACACACACGCACGTACGCAGAGAACGTTATATTCCTGCCGCCCGTCGGTTTGTCCTCGTTTCGCCCTCCCCAGCCCCCTTTTTCCTGTGTTTTTTTTCTCTTTTATCTTTATAATATTTTAAGGAAAACGATCTTCGGGTTATATTCGCCAGTCAATCATTATTTATATCGGTTTACAGTTGGGGAGTTTCGGGGCTGAGAGGAGAGAGGGATATTTTCGTTTGGAGAGAAGTGTAGGAGGGGGTTCTGGAGTAGCATTGTTTGACAGTTTTGTTTATAGTCTTCCCGGTTTTATTGAGACATTAAAATGGGAAACGTATTTTATAGGCATCTCTCTCTCTCTCTTTCTCTCGGGGCGGAATGGAAATATAAATATGATTGTAACAGCGAGCGAGCCCTGCAGCCCCCTCCCCATTTGGGCAATGTGTGTCTTTTCTCGGGTGGAGGCCGATTATTACTTATCCAATTCTCAGTTTCGGAAACTCGCCTTTCATAATTACTAACTTAATATTGAAACTTATTCGCAACAATTGATTTTTCGGAACTGATATTTTATTAAATTTAAAGCATTCTTTTGACGATAACGTTCTCCAATTCTTTCCTAAACTAGACAGTAATCTTCGTTGGTAATATATTGAGGTAGAACAAGTGGTAGTTGGTGAATAACAAAAAACATTTTTCAAAGTTTTCCTTATCCCTCCTCCCACTCCTCCCAGAGGCCTCTAAAGAGCAAAGTTCTATTACAATCATTGTAATAGAAAAATGACTTGACAAAAGTTATAACTCGTTGACCTTCTGGTTAGAAAAGAATAAAGCTATTTCTGTTCAAGTTCAATCGGATCTTAAGGACTTAAGATAGGTGGAAGACAGAAGTTCGCTCCGTGAATAGATTACTTATAAATTAAAATAGAGAACGGATTTTCCGCTTCGTTATTTGAAAAGAATACCGTTTACATTTTTTTTGTCGCCCGTACGCCGCGTTCTCGCGTCGCTTAGGGTTATTCACTGTACTGAATACATAATTCATGGTTAAGGCCCTGTGTACAGTGAATATGCCGTTGTCCGATTGAGTGTGAAAAAATTGTAATGGGCGGATTGTGCCGAGTTTATTGACACCGCCGAGTCTCATTGAAAACTGTTAATTATAAAATAGTGGAGCGGGGACCTCCCTCTATCCCTCCAACCTCCCTCCCCCCCCCCCGACCAACCCCGCCTATAATATTGTGACTATTGTCTTCTTTTTTTTAAGTACGATCGACCCTCATAATAGTCACATAATGATATTACATTGCCCCGTCTCCCATTGTATTGTCTCCTGTGTCTCCGGCCGTGATGTCAGTCTCAGGAATGTTTTTGAATTCAAATGGGGGGCCTCGAGTCTTCCCGCACGCCCCGCCGCCTTTCTACGTCTGTCCCTATATATGTACGAATGTACGAACCCACGAATTTCACCGCCTATCGGAATCCTTCCGGCGGTATATTTATTTATTCGTCCGTATTTTAATATACGGACGTATGTCGGTTGCGTTCGTTCGTCTCCAGAGACGGGCAACTGAAACTGAAAACGTAGGTAAACTGTCCAAGTCGGTAGTCGATGCGGGATCCTGGTCGATAGGCTGATATTTATTACTATTATGTACATATATTATTAAGTATATGCCCCTTCAACGTAGGCCTTTCCAGTAATTGATATCGTGATGACTCACTGCTTTCCCACCTAAAGGGTATTTATAAATATTTAGATAATTTACGAAGTGTTAACCTCTTCGAATAAATCTCTACTACAATTTAAACTTAGTTTTTATTTTCGATTTTCTAACTAGTATTTTAATATTTGTCCTTTATTTTTTTCAGGTAAGTGGATTCCACTTTATGGATCTTATATTTAAGGCGCCGCCGATGGACGCGGAGAATCGTGGATATAGTGAGTGAAAATTTTGTTATTTCCGATCGGTGGTATCTCGGGATATTTCAGTTTCGCGTTAAGACGTCGCTTCAAAGAGCGCGCTGGCACAAAAACGGGAAATGTGTTTTCGGGAGTATATATACAAATTGTTCGTGGATGGGTTTTCATCCGTTTCTGTAATGTTAACCTACTTAAAACCGGAGGATTGATGTTCTCCGCGTGGGGGGTGAGGTCTGATGGCTCGGGGGTCCTAACTTCAGGGGGGAGGAATGGCGGATGAAAAACCGGGCCCGAGAGGGACGCATTAGTAATCCGAACTTGTGTTTGACTTGTGTCCTATTTGCGGATGCGAGGAGTACAGCGCGGAGCTAGTATCCCCTCCCCGGCTCTTTCTCTCCCTCCCTCTCTCTCTCTCTCTCTCTCTCTATTGTAACGCTGCCAACAAATCTATATTGAGTTATTAGTTCGGATAGTATAAGTTTTTTGAAAGTGTAAACCCCGACGGATTTAGAGCGCTAACTGGGCTGAAAGTGAGGCCTGCCGCTTTATAAATATGAAAATGTTTCCTCCTCCCGACTATTTTTAGTGATGATTTTGCCAGTCTTTACGGGGCAGGCGGTTTTTTCCCTACGGCCAATGTTTTATTGATTTTTTATTGAATATCCCCTTTTGAAAAGACGCTTCCAAGAATTCTAAATATATCGACTTACAGAGCACTTACTTTGGGTATACCAACTTTTAGTTACATAGGCAATACCCATTCACACATCAAATTCACATCAATTGATTCAGCGAAACGTTACTTAAAGGGTTATGGGTTTACAGTGTTCCTTTAACATCAGCCAATAATCTTCGATATTTCGGAGCTTTTCGGTTTAATTATTTTATTCCCTTACTGGGTCATTTCCGTATTGTGAGAGAGTAGAATTTTGGAATCATAGGAGGTGTTCGCAAGGAGTTAGTGAGAAGTTATTCTTATACAGTCAAGTAACTAGTTATGTTTCATTAGGATTGACATGAAATCTACTATCTACGTCGTAAATCCGCTGGATTTGTATTGTGGGCACTAGGATTTTTTGTGGCTAGTTTAGCTCCACTACTGTAGCACCTTTATCTTCGAGAGTTTTCTCGGTTGACGGATTGAGACGGGCCGATTTTCGGTAGGCGCCTCCAGTAGGAGCAGTGGGAGGACACACACCCCCCCCCCCTACTGTTTTAGGGGTAGAAGAGTGTGGGGTGTAATGAGGGTAGTAGCGAGTGACTGGTAGGAGGGTAAGTGGCCCATATACCGGGCGGCTCTCTCGCTCTCTCTCTCTCAGGGTTTTTCAGAGCCGGCACCTAACCCTCCCTCACCCCCTCTTCGTATTTCCCCATTCTCTCCTCCTTCACCCCTCTCTCTCTCTCTCTCTCTCTCTCTCTCACACACACTCTCGTTCTCTTTCGTGGCTCTCCGGAGACACTTGTTGCCCCCCTCCGCTCCGATGACTCGGCAATTGCTTGTAATCGTCTTAACCTCTCCCTCTCCCTCTCGCTCTCTCTCTCTCTCTCCCTGCTCTCTGTTCCCAGTGCGGTTTTCCAGCTCTCATCCCTCTCCCCCTCTCTCTCTCTCTCGAAGAATTTCCTGAAACCTCTGCCTATCCCCCTGCTCCTATTTTTCCGGCCTCACACTCTCCCGCTCCATAAACCGGGCGGTTTTTCGGGATAGATCGCATTGCAAAGTATCACTAAATTCTATTCTATTTTACATATTTTGTAAAAAATGTAGACTAATTTATAATAGACACATTGAGTGAAATATATATTTGGAGGACTGGAATATTTAGAAGATTTAGAACGTTTTTAGTACTGAACTTTTGCACGAAGTTTTGCTCTCGCCGAAATGCGGAGAGCCGATTCCTACTCCCGGATGTTACAGGAGCTCCCATAAAAATATAGCTGAGAGCATAATAATACCCGAGGTTTGTCCCGAGTTCGGGACAACTTTCTTTAAAGAATAAAGCAAAAAAAAGGAGAAAAGAAGCGAGGAACAGCGATGATAATATATTTTGATTATTGTCAAGATAGTGGGATAAGAAGAGAAGAAATACGGCCAACACTTATTCTTTTGTTTATATCCGGCCCGTTTTCATTATGTTGGACTTCATGAGTTATAGTCAATATGAAATGTTATTACTTTCCGGTATCCATTATATTATGGCCAGGAAGAGGGGTGGGGGGGCGTGAGGGGGGCGTATTTCCTCAGAATTTACTTAATGGCCCCTCCAACAGAGCAAATGATCTCCCGAACAGCCTCCCGGCTACGAATAATTTCATTTTACGACAGTACAACGCAATATCTTTTATTTTTCGACGATTAATACATTTTTATTGCCGGGCGGGGGGTACGACCTCGGTGGTATTTTCGGACAATAGTTCTTTTTCGGGCCCGGGACCAAATTCAAACCGGCCATATATTTTATGAACCCAGCCGTATAACCGTCAAACTATAGCGTATCGGTCGATTAGATTACCCCGACATTTTTTGTCACATGAGAACATTACACCTACCTATTCTATAGTTTCGAAATATTTATTTACCCGAGGTATAAGTAGTTGAAGCAATATTAAGGAAATACAAAATGATTTACATAAGCTTGAAAATCTTAAGAGATCTCAACAATTAATCCGGATGGAAACGCATTGTAACTTTAAAAATAAATAATCTATCTTGCTAAATTAATGCCGTATATTATTCCATAATAGTTATAATATTTATTTGATTATGTTGTATATTTTTTTGTTCTGTATAAAATCATGAGGTTTCATCGGTGATATAGGGAATATTTGGGAAAATTGGTTTCTGAATATTATTTTCTGTCTGAACATTGAAAAAAGTTTGGCTATATTGGTTACTACTGCTTTAACTGCACTCCACTTGCTTTAAGTATCAGCTTAGTCCTCGGCGGTTGTCCATGAGATAATAAGTATGTTGTGTCTACCTGAGACATTCTAACAGTACAGAGAAACCGAAACCGATCTGTTTTCGGGCGCGGCGTACGATAATGCGCCGTAAAACAACTCGAATCCGGTCTGACACGAATCATTTTATAAGTAGCGTTCGAAAAAAAAACGAGAATAATACTCGATGCCCTCCCCGGCCGTAAATTCGTTGCGCTCAATCGTAACATTTCAATGCCGGCCTTTAAAAAGATTTCTTCTACAGAAACAAACAGATGCGGTTGTTAGGCTCGGGCCAATAGGGCGGATACCAGATGATGTATATGAAAAACATATCTCTCGGGCAAAAATACCCCGGGTTCCTCCTCCACCCCTCCCCCCCGCCCCCTACCAATTTCAGATTGGTCAGTGCCTGAATTATTTTTAGGAAAGGCTTTTTGAAGGACCCAGATTTGATAGTATCTCAAACAAGAAGTAGAGAGCGAAAGAGTTGGTAGGGTAAAAGAAAAAAAAATGGATCCCAAAATATTCCCAGAGGAGATTATAAATAGAGGAATGACTGTGTTCCCCCCTCGGCACCGCCCTCCCTTCCCGCCGAACCTTGTCAAAATTAAATAATCCTCGCACCGCCCGCTCTGACAAATCCAAATGAGTCACTGTTCGGGGCGCACTCGGGGAAATGCCAGTTTTCATTTCCGTCTTACCAAATTTTAAAACGAGCGGCGTAAGACAATTGCACGACTGAAAGTTTCACCCATAGTTCAGATTGATTCAAAAGTGTTAACTCAGGAGGGGTAATACAGCGGTCTAATATAGAAATTAAGATATTTCTCGTTCGATTGCCTGTCGGGTTTGGCGGAAGCGAGAAGAAATATAGTATTGTCCGATAAATTACGATCCGATTGTTGGAGTGTTTTTCGTTTTAACTCGGCGCGAAGAGAAATTCTGCTGAACGTATAATTCGCACCTTGGACATAATTTGTGTTCATCTGCGCCTACCGAATCTACCTAGAGGTAATCTAGCCGGGCCGCTGAGTCGCGCTCCCTCGGCCGGTTAATGATAATGAGCCGTTCGTCGTAAAGGGGCAGTCATTTTCGAGGACCCCTCTCTCGGAAAAATAAATTCCTTTGAATGGCTCTCACTCTTTTTCTCTCTCTCTCTCTCTCTCTCTCTCTCTCTCTCTCCCTCTCTCTTATTTCACTCTTCCGACCCCTCTCTCGGCTGAGACAGTGCTATAAATTTATATTATTTTTGCGGCTTCCTTTTGTGTATGCCTCCCCCCTCCCCCCGCAACACCGCCCTCTGTTTCCCGGCCCCGTCAGACCGCCAGAAAGACTTTACTTTCGATGGAACTTTTTGAATATATACACCCAGCGAGAGAGAGAGAGGGAGATTTTAATATCGTTTCCGGTATTATTTCCCGGGGTTGCGTCATATGACGCAATTCCGACTCCGCGACCGGACCCGCTCGTTTTATTACTTTTGTTTAATATTTACAAACGTGTACCCGACGTTCGACCGTACGAATATTTTACCGTTTTCCGAAGCGGTAAGGGTTCGAAGAAATTTACAGTTTTTCAACGCACAATTCCCACCGTATCGGAAATATTTTTTGACTGTAAAAAGTTACGAAATCCATCCCCAAGTTATTTAATGTGAAACAGTAACAGCTACGGGCCGGCGACATAACCGTTTTTCCCATTATCTGACTGTTTTATGGAAAATATGACTGGGGGGGAGGGTAATAAGATGTAAAAATTCAGTCAGTGTCGGGTACACAATAAGTTTTACTGGAACAAAAACAGTTATATCTGAGAATTAACGGTTGAATACTAGCGGTGCCTACCTGGACATGGCGGGGCCCGAGCTACCTGTAGTGACCTTTTCCTTCTGAATGAAACCCGAACTCATTATCACCCGGAATTCTATCCGGCCTAAGCGACTCTTGGGCATGGAAAAACAGTTCTTTGTAATATTTAAACGTTACCTAGCGCTTACAAGAGTTATAATATAGATCTAACGTATATTTGGTTGCCTTCAATAGAATTTCCCCAGGAATAATAAAAAGAAGTTGTAAGATATATTTTATGATATTGTTCGATCGACAAACGATTCAATTTTAAAAATAAGGCCGGAAACTAGACTGGTAAAAAAGTTAGACAAACATAAACTGACCTAAGTTAAACGAGTTGAACCGGGGACTATCAGAAGCCGGAACACATGACGCCAGATTTATTGCCCGGGTACCAAACAGTGTACCCACTGTGTCGACGACCTCACACTTCAATGAGTGAACAGAAATGAAACTGTACCCGCATTCCTTTAAAAATGTTTACGGTTTATAAACTGTACTACTTTGAAAACACAGTCCCAGGCTACAGAATTTCTTCAACCGTTCATATAAAAGGTACATAAATCTTCACCGATTTAGCCCGGCTCTACTACCGCTATTACTAGAATCACTACTTTATTTATAGAACAAAATAAGGCGTAATAATAAATCTAAAAGCGTTGTGTGACATTCCAGAAATGGAATTTCTAGAATCTTTGTTATTTATCACTATGTTATTGAGAGAGACTGATTAAAATCAGTATTCCGATCAAATAATTAACGAGCCGCAAAGTAGGGTGGATTTAGTACGATTCAGACAAGTGGAAGCTCGCTTAGAGCCGGTGCAAAGGCCAGAAATATGTAAAAAAACTGGTGGTCGATCATTATTTAAAATTACGGGAGAAAATAAGGCCGGTCCAAGCACTATTGTTTTCTCAACGTGTAGAGGTTTTCAGTGAACAGTGAAGTTTTTTTTTGTGGGAACGAAGCCCCCTTCGTACTTAGCACGGGCACCAATTTTCCGACCCGGAGCGGCCGAACGTTAGGCTCGTCTGCTATCATCTTCTGAATATGTTTTCTTGCGCATTCCGTCTATTCTACCTCTTTCTGGGTTCAAGTCCACTGCGACTCAATTCCCGATCCAGTTGGTCTACCGTAGCTAGTATTATGTTTTTGTTCGATCTGTGTTGTGTAGGGGCCGCGGGCGACCCCAACCGGGAGGTTCCTGGTTTCAACGCTCACGCCAGTGTCCGGGTACGGTGGCTTCGTTAATTGCCATAACAGAGTGAGTAATAGAGTCAGACGCAGTCTCGGCCTAGTGGTATTGCCAACAAGTGGCCGGCTACAGAACGGTAGCGGGCACCGCCGGGCCCCCGACACTCTCGGATGTCGAGGGCCCCCCTCCGTCTCTGTTAGGAGGGCAGTAATGCCGGAGTCGCCTTCTCCCTTTGTTGGCCCCTTTTTTGTTCGCTAATGTCCCCCGGCACACTTAAACATAACTTATGTCCTACCTGCCCTCCCATTCCCCCCACACCACGACTCCAGTCTCCGTGCGCCCCCATAAAAACACAATAATAAAATACGACGAGTATAGAATTTATTTTTCGAAGGAGTGCGGACTAGAGGGAGGGGGTCGCCTTCGCTCGGTCGTCGGACAAAAACTCCCCCCTCCACTCTTCCCCACGGCAGTCGAGTATTATTATTAAGCGAGGTTAATAATAATGACTGTCCCCCCCCCCTCACCGCTCGCCTTCCTATTCGAATAAGTCCCTTTTCATGGCGTCAGACAGTTATAAATGTATATTATTTGGTGTGGCCCTGAAATGTTAGTGTGCGGTGGGAGGGGGGGCTCTTTGTGTTCTCTGACCTCTCCCCCCTTCCCCCTCCCCCCTCCGCTCTCTCTCCCTCCCTCGCTCTTTCACAGTGCCGGTGTCTGTCTGTCTGTCCGTCTACTAAAGTTTTTGTATCCCTCCCTCCCGTCGTCCGGAACACTCGTCCATATCTTAGTTTAATAGCGGGTGGGATGCCGCTCGATTTCTTGTGCTCGTACTCTCCCGAGTTCTAAATGTTCCGCAGTTTCATATCTGTGGGCCCCCCGCTGGCTATGGCCGACCCTCTCCCTCTCTCCCCGCCCCCCGCTTCACCGTATGAATAATTGGTGGCCGGTTTATGACGCCGGCCGTATTTATCGATGCTGGCCTTTCGATTGTTCCCGTCTTTCTCTTCCCAATAAAATATCCGCGAGTTGAAGAACCTCGCCGGCATTCCAACCCAATCCCACACTTAGAAATATCACTGAGGTCCGCGCATTAAACCCTTTCTGGAGAAGGAAGAGCTGAGGTGTCGAGCACCCGGTCAATTAAAAATTTTAATTATTTTCTCATAAATTGGTGGATGCTCAATAGTTTAGTATAACATGCGATTTATTAATTGAGATTAGAGTATTTACATATTAAAATGATTCTTCTCGATCGGGATTATCCTCTTTTAAAAAGAAAAAAATTCTGTCTTAAGTGCAATTAACTCCTTATTCTCTTATATCGTTGATATATGAGAATTAACGGTAAGGGGGTGAAAGAGGTCGGCGGTATAAAAGTTTAGTATCGCCTGTGACAGTGTGGTCTTTCTTTAGGGCTGTTACCGGTTGTGCAGGTGTCGGTGTCTTCCCCTCGTTGGAGGTGCACCTTATTCGAGGCCGGCCCCATTTCAGGTGTCGATAACCGGCCGACCCTAATGTCCCTATTATGACTGCCAGACATCCCCGGGCAGCACGCGAGGCCCCACTCCCCCGGGATTAAAAACGAATTACGACTCCGATAATTATTATAGCGCCCTTCGTTAAGACGTCGCGTTCTCGGAGCTAAAGGCGGACATTAATGTTTCATCAATTTCCAGGTTTTCCCTAACCCTCCCCCGATTGAACTCGCCCGCCGGGTTTTAAATAGTAGCGCTCCAACCTGTTCTACTTGGCATACTGTGTAACTGGCACCCCGGTCAATAATGTGTCGCAATTATAACGGTATATATTTATTTATAGATGGACGCCTATCCGCGAACCGATGCATAATAGACAACCATTTAATACGGGACTTGGGACGCGAGACACTGCACGCAACTTATTATAGACCGCATTCTGACGAGTACACCGGAGTTGATGTGCTCTTTTAGTCGGGTGAAATTTGAAATTTAAGGAAAAGGGAGGAAGGCAAAATATAATTAAGAGAAAGAAAATTAACCAAACTAATCATTAGCGCGGGCTCCAATATCGTCCTTATCCATTTACGATATTTCATTCGTCCATTCTGTTTCGGCTTCTCTTCACTACCAGTAGTGTCCCTTCGGTAACGTTAGCCGCCCGAAAAGTTCTTCGGTGGTCTCGGCCCTCGTGGGATCTCCCTGGCTGATTTGTGCGGTGGTGGGGTAAAGGAGCGGGTTTGCCAGTTTGACGATTCATCGAAGGTTTCCGATCGATGATTTACTTCCCCCGATTGCCACCCTTCGCCCTCTCCCTACGCCGATGTACGTGAAGCGGACTCGTGTAATTAATTTACCCCAGTCGACCTGCAAGTCACCGACCACTACTCATTCCCAATCTGCATAGTTACTTGCCGAGTTAACGCTAATGTCCTGCTTCCCCCGACGCCGACCACTCACAACACCCGCCGATCAAATTATATTTTCTATCTATTTATAGAATATGTAATTGTGTTAGAATTGTGATAGCTATGTTGTTAATGCACACGCTAAGTTCATCACCCATCTACTCCCTATTCAAATCATTCAAACCAATAATGTAGCTGCATCGAACCGTTTATTAATTGAGAGATTTTTCATTTAGAACCGATCTTTCACAAACCGAGCTCGTATCATCTTTAAATCGGGCCGATAATCACAGTCGGGGGTCGGACAATCGATCGGCCCGCGATAAAGAAAAAAAGAAAATAAAAATGAAAGGAAGAAGTAGATGCCACGCCACCAACTTTTGTAAAATTCTCAGTCGGGGCCGTCCACCCTCCCCCCCCCCTCCCCCCGTCAAAATGTTAAGACGAACGCGAGTTTCACAAAACTCCTATAAAGTATTCCTTTAAAGCCGTAATAAGAGCGTGGGCGAAGAGGGGGGCGGGGCGGGGCGGAGGGCTCACGGTTACGTGTTTGCAATATTTCTCGCGATACCGCCCGCACGTGATCCCTCCCTCACCCTGACACATATACAAGTTTCCGTTGCCCACTCACACTCGACCCATGTATATGTGTCTCTGTGTGTATATAAAAATATATAAATTCTATATATGCGAGTGTTACCGATTCGGCGGGTAATATTCTTTTAACACCCTCCGCACGCACAATACCATTTGCTCCCCCTCTCGCCCCTCTATCGTAAAAATTCTGAACGATAAGTTTGTTTTTAATATTTAAAAAAAAAGGGAAAAAACTGGAAAAAATGGAACGTAACGCCTGTTAAAAACGGAATTCGGCGCCTGCATTTACCTGTTGGATCGAAACGCAACAAAAAAATTTCACCGACGTTACAATACAGGGGCGGCGTCCGGGGCTTGGTGGGGGGGGGGGCTGTGCTATAAACGAATTCATTCCGTGTGTTTGAGTGTATCCTGGGGGCGGGAGGGCTTATCGAATGTTGGCCGGGGGCGGGAGGGGCGCAGGTGCTTGCAGGCAACATAAGCTTCAAATAACTGGGAACCCGGAGGGGGCGCTTTTTATCGGGGCCCTCCTAGCCGCCGCCACCGCCGCCGCCGGAAACAACGGCACAATGCCCGGGCATTTTACGCCATATTTCTGGCCCGTGTGGGGGTGCGCCGCGGCCTACCCAGTTATACGTGTGCACAATATAGCCGCCATTTATCACTTATCAGTTTATTTTTGTTGTACACTTCGGCCGCCGAATTTCTGGCTCACAATGGGCCGCGGGGCTAACCGCGTCCGGCTCTGCAACAGAGAAATTCTGGAGCGCCCCCAAACCCCTCCTCCCTCCACCTCCTCCCTCCTCCTCCTCCCTCCTCCCTCCTCCCTCCATCCCATCACCCTCTCGCCACCCGCAATAGCCTGGATTTCCGCTTAAGTGGGCCCGATATTTACTTGAGGCAGGACGGACTTTTTGAAATGAAGCGTTTCGATTGTTATTACCCGCTATTGGAAAATGCTTTATGGGAGTATAAATCGCAACTATGATCGCCGACTGGCCGCCCGGGTGACGAGTGCGTTTTATTGGATATTCCATTTATACTTTTTACATTTTGGTGTAATTTATTATTTTGGGGTGTTATAAGACTCGTTCGATTCCTCGGTTTCGGTTTCATCAAAATTGTATTAAATATTGTTTACTGCGGCATTAACATAATATATGAAATTAAAGTACACGCATTCTATTGTAAATTTCATTCTTAATGAAGAAAAAGCGGTCTCAAATTCTGTTGTATCAAAATGTTAAGAGGGAAACGAATTTCAAATTAATCCTTTTTAGTAGCTCCCATTATTTTTTGCTGATAATTTCTTATCCTGTCAAATAAACAGAGGAAAGAATTGGTCTACCGAAGTGCCTTAATTTATTAATGAAATATATCGTCGATAAACGATCGCGGAATGACTTCACAACGCCAGGAGGCGTGTCCGCGATAATCCAATCGAATTCGGGTGTACGAACAGGTTTTCGTGTTTTAAAAACCGGACGAATAATTAATGTTTCCGCGGCCGCGAACGAATATATTTTTTGAAATTAGTTCCGTTTCGGGCGCAGTGTGTTGTGAACAGAAATCGTGATGGCGTGATAGTGTGTATTTAGACGCGGACGGGGGTTAGGCGGTCGGTTAACAAAACACAACAAAACAAAGTAGCTCATTAAACATAAAAACGCCGGCTTTTAAATTATATTTCCAACGAAAACTCTGGAATCCGAGATATGCTCTCGGAACATTTTTGTCTAGATGGCGTGTCGGTGGTGTTGTTGTTGTTGCAACGTTAATTAAAGTAATACGGAGCCTGTGTTGTATATTATTGTAATATTGAAGAGGGGCCCTCTCTCCGATAGGATGAGATAACGTGGCACGGTGGACGTGGCTCTCCCACGTTTCAACGTTTCGACTCCTCACAGGTTTCCGTCATAATATTTACCCGGCGCCTCTCCTCGCATTTTATTGCCCCCGTTGCCACGCCAGTTGTCTAATTGTGTTTACGAGCCTTCGTCAAAATAGAAATTAAATCACCCGCCCGCCCTTTTATTTATGGCGGAACCGCCTCCATTCACATAAGGGAAACGGCTCGGCTCCTCGCGGTCGAAACATTTCGAAATTCACCGCAACTAATGCTTCCTCTTCTCCGCGTGTCACGAATGTTTCGGTTGGAAAGAATCCTGCGCGCCCGGTCAAACACCAACAATCGCTTCGGCCGGCAATCGGCTGGTTGTGTGAAATCTCAGCGCAATAATTATCCTTCGGTTGTTCTACACATTATTATTTAGCGTCGGAACTTTACGGGAAAGCAATGCTTAAGGAATAATGTCGTAGAACTGAATTCTAGAAAATTTATTTGGCGTAGCTCTGTGCCCGACCAAGTACGAAAACTGCTATACAGAGACCTAAACAAAATACTGAATAACGACACGAACTCTAAGGTCGTTAAAGAAGTACCCGGCCAGAAATAAACACATCGTTTTCATCAGCAAAAGGGTAATATACGTTCATCAATCGCGTGAATCCTGCGCCGGGACATGTGTCGGCCTAAGATATTGTTAACTGTGGGGGGCTGTTACGGCCGGATCACGTGTACAGGATGAGGACGGTGCCCCGGACGTATCGATGTATAAAACGTGGGGCGGGATCGTTAAGTGTATTGACGGGCTTTATGTGTAGCAGCCCCCCTCCCTGTGTCTATTATTGCAAATTCCGGGTAGGTGTAGGGCAGGCAGGTCTAGCTGCCGCCGCCGGGGGTTGCGTGCATACACTCCGTGTGCAAGCCCCCGAGTAACACCGCTGTTCGGCCCACCGAACAATCCTCAAATCCTGAATTAAACAACCTTCTAACAACTATAACTCTCAAATTACCATTATTGGGACGCTTCCAATATCTTGTAAGGGGGCTGTTTTTTTATCGGGATTCGGGCGGTACAAAAATATCTTATAAACGGAGTGTGTAAAGTTAAGTTTGTGTTATGCAATACTATACCCTATTTTACAATTCTCGGTGGCTATTTCTCTTTATTGCGTATTTACGTGTGCTAGATGTAATAGGTAAAAATAGGTAGCGACATCTGTATATTATTGAAATAAATCTTTCGCGTTGTCGGATCAGTAGTTCGGACGTTCGGGGGTGGGTATGGAGAGGGTTCGACCACAGGTGTGATCCTTACAGGTTAAGCGGCTACTCCAGGATTAATTGGCGCCAGCTCAGAGTATCCCCGTCCAACCAGGCAAGGGACCAGGGCATCAGGAACAGCTGTTCGAGTTCGACCCCCCCCCCCATTCCCCCCCTCAGGGTACTTAGCAGGGCCTCTACACTCAGACACCGGCAAAACTTCGAACTTTCGCCCCGCGGTGACAGCTTTTATTACCCCCGCCCCAGCCCTCCTAAACTGTACACTCGCCCCTTTGTTCCTCAGCTATATTTTTATGCCCCCATCGCCCCCCTATTCCCCCCCCCCCCCCCCCCGTGGAGGTTTGTGACTGAAAAAATTTGTCTCATGAATAACACCGCTCCCATACCCCTCGGCCTCACCGGCTCTCCCCTCGTTAACAATAAATTCCGACACTTCTGGAAACAGTATGTATACTTATATATATATAGATATAGTGTAAAACTTAACTTTTTATTGCTTTCTCTCTCTCTCTCTATCTCTCTCTTTCTCTTAGAGTAGGGACCCCACGTACTTTTTCTACTTACTTTGCCACCGGCGTTCTGTTTTTCCTAACTTGAAATCTGAAACCGGTTCGGTCCAACTTTTCTTAGTTTTTTCTTTGTATTTTTTAATCTACGCCCGTCCTGTCGTTAATGGGTTTCCGACGACGGCCAATATTTACGGTGATAGGTCGGCGATAGAACTGAAAATGCTGATAATTGAAAGTCATAAGCGATCACTTTTACACTTCCTTTTTATGTATCCGATTATATAATAAAATTTAGCACTGGCATGGGGACATTATAGCAGTTTGAAAGAATATCATTATAATGTTAGGACTAATATATGGAGAATCTTTGAGAATATAACCGACGAAAAAATATTTTTTTTCACTCCCGTATATTACAAATTGGAATAAACAGTGACAGAAGTTAATACTCTAATCCGCTTAACAATAAGGACTGTATATAATCTAATATGTGGGAGTAAAAGCTTAGTAATAGTTACTCCGGAGATTCCCTTTATCCGCAAGCTCAAGTCAGTCAGGTAGCTTTTTCGTCGTAATGCCTGTAATAATTTATAGACGGCACTAACTTGATGCTTAATCGGCAGTCGGCATGAGTACTTAACTGTAATTCGTAGGCATCTGAGAAACCAGCTTTGGGCCAAGTAATCGGGAGTGGAAAGGATCTCGCGCACCTTAACTTGGATTCCAATTAAAAAAATTGGGTTAATGCGAAATACAGTGTGGAATCATTAACGTTAGAATTTTAAACATATTAATTTAACCTGTGTTCTGAAATTATGAAACAGTAAACTAATCTTAACAATGCACACAGTATTTCATCGGGCGATATTGGTCGTGGACGAAACGAATTTCATTTACAAACTATAAAATTAAAGTATATGCCTAATGCGCTATAACTTACGGCGTATTATTCCTTATTGCGTTCAACATTTTCCTTAACGTCCGAGAAACAGATTGCCCTGTCTCCGCCAAGTGTATATATTGCTGTATAAAACGGATATTTTAATTCCGTCTGACGAGTACGGCGGCGGTAGACATAATAAAGCGTGGGGGGGGGGCGAAGGGGATCGTAACCGTCCGGTATTATTACGAATAATCCGCTCCAATGTACTGTGTTCTCCTCGTCCTCCCGCTGCATAAAAGTGGTTTGAGCTCTGAAATGGGATGGGGTTGGTTGAAGGGGGTAAGAGGTTAGGAAAATTGTCGTTTTCGAGGACGGGACCCGTTTACCCCTCCTGGAGGCTCCTCCCTTCTATATGTTTACTGCCGCTCAGAATTACTTGTTTTATTGCATCCAGCGCAACCCTCTCACCGCCGCCCCTGGAGGCTGTACGATGGAAGTTTCGAATGTTGAGGGTGGTGGCACGGGGGTAAAACTCGCCTCCCCACTCCACCCCTGCCGTAAAATCTCTTTATTTTCAAAGGGGCAAGCATATGAGGGGCTAACCCCCTCCTCCCGAGGTTTTATGAGATATTAACACTTCTTATCTCGACGTCTTTAACCGTCTATGCTCGCAATTTTCCGCTGTTTCCTCCCCGCCTTCGTTAATTTATACGACTTTATTCGCGGCGTAGCCGGAATATGTAGTTACATTTCAGGCTCCCCACCTCCCGCCGCCACCCTCTCGGGGAGTTTTATTACCCTTAATAACGATTTTAAGCGGTAGTGGGGCGATTCCATACCGACTACCGGGAATAATAATATGAGTTTATTATTGAATATCACGAAGCCCGGTTGGGGGGAGGGTGGGGGGCGGTCCAAGAATTATAGAACAACTCTCTCTCTTGTTATTACTCTTCTGTGTCGATGAAAAGGGGCCATGGAAGTTGTAATCACGAAATCAGACAGTCCTAAAACCGGGGCCGGCGGCAATAATGTAAAAGCTCTTGGAAGTAGAAAATCCGCAGACAATTTGCGCCCGGATAATTCTGAACAGACAGTAACTAGTTAGGAAAAGATCTAGATTACCTTCTGAGTACATAAATTGGGTAGCATAGTTCAACGCGTTTATGGTGTGCCGCGAGAATACAAGCGCCAAGCCTATAACATTGCTACCGAGACTACTCCGGCATCACCCGCAGGGCCTACTAGTAGTGTATTCATATATGTCCTTAACATATACATAAATAATATTTTATGTTCTATTATTAGCGAGGGAGCATTAATTTTTTATACTTTAATCATTAAAACCTGTTCTCCCAATATGACTGATTAGAATCGACATATTTCTCCTATAATGGTTGTCTCGAAAGAACTTGTAGGGCGTTCTAATTTTCAGTTGATTGAAAAGTAATTTCGAATCAGCTCGTCAATCCTTGTGTATCGGCAGGAAGAATAAAAAAAGGACTACTCGATGAAGAAGTCTTAATTCGATGAGCGAACGGGATGAAGAAGATTGAAAGGAATAGCGCTCGAGAATAAACCGTTTTTCAGGGTTTTTCCAGATGCATTCGGATTTACGGTTCGGGTGTGGGTTTTTTCCTGAAGCCAGCTCAATTTACGAGATATTCGATGTCGAGGCAGTACTCAGAAATTCCTATCGTATTTGCCAATCTATCGAGTCGATAGATAAATAATTCTGTATGGGAATCCGGGAATATCTTGGATCTAGAAAGGAACCGTAGGCATAGAAAACGATCCTACGCGGGGGAGTGGTAGGGAAATGGCTTAAACGTGTTCCTTTTTTCCAAAACGGAAATCCGTGGATTTTTTCCTAGCGATTTTATCACCTTCCGATAATCAGTTTCGGAAAGTGGATGCCCCCGTGGAGATTAAAAAAACAAAACAGAAAAATAAGAAAAAAAGCGCTATAAATCAGACATTGATCTGATCTCGAGGAGTCCCTGAGTGTTAAGACATCGTCCGCTCAAATTGAGATCCCTTCCGAATGATATAGCGGCGTCGAATTACAATTCCAACGTTTCTCACGGTCGTTACGAATTTATACGTCGCTACTGACGATTTTTAATTGCTGTGGAAACGTATAAATTTTCTGGGGCCACTCCACTCGTTTCCTACGGAGACTTGCCGACGGTTGGTTACCTCATTTGTCGGTTCGGCTTAACAACGCGCTCCTGTTTCTTGTCTCGGGCCTACACCGTTCGCGGATATCGCGCGCGTTGCGAAATATAACTTGTACCATTAACTAATCCACGGCGGGTTTGGGAACCGGCGAAACTCAGGCCTACAGGTTGATATCGAAATCTTCGCCTGTTTCAGTTGGGGCGATTCGAAGGCTTTTTCTCGTCCGATAATAACAAGCGCAAGTCGAAACCGCATAGTGTTCGCAAAATCTCGAAATAATAATAAATAAGTTAATTAACAGATCCATTCCTTTATAACAATATATTTGACATTGCCATTTTCGTGTGCAATTTTCTTTCTCCATTTGACATTTAAAGGCATATACCGTTAAATAAATGATTTCATCTGAAATAAGTTCAGATTCAAAACGTTACTTCTCTGTGTAATAATAACCAAGAATCGGGATACCCGTTTACGCGCACCCGGCTGTATTCTACACCGAGAAAATTGCGAATTAAATTATAACATTTTCTTACACTTTTAGAAACGTATTTATTATATTTTTATTTAGCCTTATATTATGCAAAATTGGATACTTGGACCGGGCGAGGAAAGGAGCGGAGAATGCTCTATTAGGTGCCCTTAATAGAGTCGTTATCCACCCCATTCCCTCCCATCAACTTTTCCTCTTGTTCTCTCTATCTCGCTCGCCCGCTCTCTTTCTGTCGGATTCTATCTCATTCTCCCTTTCTCTTACTCTCCTTTATTATAAGGTTATTATACCCCATATAATATAGGCATGAAAATAGCGTAGCAATTTCAGAAGCGGGATAAGCCGCCTCCGCCCCATATATTATATTAATATGCCTCCCGCCCTCTCTCCCTCTCTCCCCGCTAGATTTTTGTTTTTATGTTTTATCCATCTTTTTTAATGATAGCTTTAATTGCGCTGACCTCGTATTATGTCGCATACGGCCGGCCGGCCTCGCAATAATTTTTTAATGACGCCGCACTGTTGTTACTGTGCGTATAATGGAAATGTACTTTTTGATAAGGCTCACGATGCATATTCTTACTTTGTATGCACTTTTTTCCCCCCAGTTCCAACGTGCTACATATGGATTTATTCCCTTTGAAACTTTTCGTTGTAAATCACCTTCGGTACGCCGATGCCGGTCTATAAAACGCGAGTTATTTATTTCTCCCTAAATTATACCATAGTCCAGGGCTCGGCACACTACCCGGCCCAAAGACCTACTCACCAAACATGGAAATATGCGGTTGGGTACTGAAGGTAGAGTTAAATTTGTTTGATAAATTTATTGGATTCGTTTAAAGAAGAAAACCCTGTCATAGTCGATATTAGTCCAAACCGGCTTTCAATTATTTGAAATCAGGTTAAAAAGTCGAAAAGAAGGCCATTAAGAGGTACGAATTATTATTTGAAGGAAGACAAAGGTTAAAAATATTTATAGAGGGGCCCGCAATGATACGGAACATCGTGTCTATTTCTGCCTCCCCTCGCCTGTTTGGTCGTGGCCTAGACAGATGCCGAATTGTCGTCATTGCCAACATTATTCCGTCGGTATCCAAGCCAGATTGTATAATATTTGCACATAGGACATATTAGTATTACTACCCCGTGGGGTAATAACGAGAACCGGATGATTGACTCGTCGGTACGTGATCCGTCGAAATAATTTATAGGAGGAATTGGGTTCGCGATCGGACCGAATTGCAAATCATTGTCGACGGAGGCTAGGAATCGGTGGCTTAATAAGGAAAATTTAGAACAGTTTAGAAAATCTCGGGGCGCGTTATAAGTAGGTCGCAGGAAAGAAAGACTCAAAGATGATAGAAGGAAGCGGGAGATAAATATAGAGAGAGGAGGGATGTAAAGAGTGTGATGGAGAGAGAGAGAGTGAGCGAGGGAGAGAGTGAGTGAGCGGAGGGGCCACTCACTCCGGCGGTCCAACCCCCCCCTCCCCCAACCCCTCACCGCGACCAACCCCCGATATAAATGAATAGTAGAACTGCGCTTAATTACTGCAGAACATGGCGGGGGCCCTCACTGTACAGGTAATTGTATTAATTGGCTTCTAGTGGTGTATAATTAGTCTTGTATTGAAAGCGGGCGCCCCCCCCCCGCTACCGCCATCCCCCGCACAACGCGCTCGCTGGCAGGGCGGCCCCCCCTCTTCCCAACCTCCCAACCCAGAACTCCCTATATACACTAGAGTACCGCACGGCACTAGTCACACAAGCGTCCCCCCATCCCCTACAGTCCCCGCACTTCATATAAACCTGCCACTTTTCCACTTTTCCCCTCCCACCGTGCGCGTCCGCGAACTCAGTTTTTGTTTTTTTTTTATTTTCTACATCCTCGCGGCGTAGGACCCCCTCTCCCCGCCCCTCCTTACCCCCAGCCCGGTGACGCTCGAGCTTTAAAAAAAAAACCGCGCGCTATTTACAGGGGGGGCCCCTTTTCAAATTACTTCTGTTTTTTTCAAAATCGTAGGCGCGGGCGGCCCCGAGCAAACAAAAAAAAATACGGCGGGCGTAATTAGGGTTAGGCGGAGTGCGGCTCAGCCCCCTCCCGGCCCACCCCGCCATCCCGACAGTCGCGAGTTTTCTGTTTTCGTTTCAGTTTTCGCCGGGCGCCATAACACCCCTCGCCACCGCCCGCCCCGCCCCATTTACGGTCGCCCCCATTGTGCCACTTGTGCCACGCGCCCCTCCCCCTCTTCATTCTGCCCCTCTCCGAGGAAATGCCGCCGTTCTAGGACAACCGTCTAGGATCGTTATTTCAGTCAGCGCTAAGAAAAGCACCCCCGCTTCCCTCGAAAATATTCGTCCGTCCTTGAAAAATTATCATTCTTCGGGGTTTTCTTTCGTCCCGTAAAAATTCGCAGTCGCCTACATTTTTCAAGCCTTAAAAACTGAGTAGTGTTTAAAAATGGCTAACAGAAACAATAAAAAAAATATCCTTTTTGAATAGCCTATATATAAATTTTGATTTCGATCGTTACATATATTATCGGATGAATTTTAAATTATATTTTTCATTCGTAATCAGTCCCAGAACGCAGTTCGAGCCTCCCGGAATACCGTCATTTATTTTGACCGCGATGACGTCTCCCTATCTTAGAATCTCACGATTCGGAAAAAAAATCTATTGTTGGATTTCCATAGGGCCTATCTTGATCTTGGGGGAATCGACCCGCCCACCGGAAGACGGTAGTTTACCGATGAAAAGAAAAATCGTTGCCGTAATTGAGAAGGCGGTGAAATTAGATTAGACCGGATCGGGCGATATAAACATCCGTGTCGATGGTAATTTGTGGCGGCCGGTTGATACAGTATCCACATCTGCCGGGTTTAATCGCCGCCCGTCCAATCTTCGGATCTCGGAATAACTCTCTGGTAAGGAGTTCTTGTGGGGGGTATGAAATCAATTCCAACGTCTGAAGCGTTGATATTCTATAGTCCACCGTCAAATTCTATTTAATGTACGATTATTCCTCTCTTCGCATGACATAGAGGTTACGTCACCTGCGTCTGTTACGTGTATATTCACGTGACAGTAAAGGCGCGGTATGACGAAGAAGGTTTTTGAACGCCGTGCGGGTGTAAAGAAATTTTTCAACTTGAAAACAGAGGGTATTATAGAAGCGGGCGTAAGAGAGCGAGCTAAATAAACTTAAAACTATTTAATTCGCGGCGTTGAGCTCGTGGCCGCCGTGGCATCATTCCAAAATGACTAATGCTAAATAACAGCGCATTAGTCAGTCCTATTAATATATACCAAGCATTGTATTTTTTTTCTTTAACCTACTAGAACTTATAAATGTGCCTGCCGTTCCTTTTACACATGTAATTTTACCTCGTGCATCGTTCACCGCCGACTGCTTTCTGTGTGCGTAATTTCGTAGTCTGTATCCATTTTTTACGGTCTATTAATGTACCGGTTTGGTTTATTCCAAATATCGAGTAAAAACCGATCTGTATGTTGGGTAAAAAAATTAAATTTCGAACATTTTCTGACAGATTTCAGACACTATTGTTGGCATTAATTAACACCTCCGAAACAACATCGAAAATTTAAAATTGAGCGTTAATATTTATTTCCGAAATTGACTTCGGCCGGCGACATGAAAATAAGGAACATTCGAGAGGGCCAAAAGCTAAATGGACTATTTGAAAAGTACTATGTATATTTAAAGGGTCCATGAAATCGGGTACATGGCGAAAATTGAGTGCGAAACAGTGTTTCCCCTTGGGCCTTAAGTTCATTTAAGTTTAATAATAGAGCCAGACGTATTAGGGATACGGCCGTTGCCACTACCGCAAATTTCTGCCTCCACACTCCAAGATTGTTTAATTGCCTTCGATGTTTTTTAGTTTTTCTCGAAACACTTACCTCTATAATGGTTACACTACATCAGATTGGTACGGGAACTGGAACATACGCCAATGGAATTTCGAAGTGGCAAATATTTACTGTACTCAAAATCGTCAACTGTAAATGTAGTGTATTTTTATAATATCTTATTAACTGCCTTCATAAGTGGTTCAGACATAGTCGTAGAGCGGTTCAACTAGAAATCGTAGAAGCACAACACAAATTAGTTTTTCCCATTTTTAGGTTTACTTTTAGGTGACGGAAGTTACTTAGCATTTACTTTTGTTACAACGAATGGACGCTATATGCTCACTTGTAGAAATGCGGTAGTAATTTCTCGTAATTGAGCGGGAATAATTTTTTCGAGTGTATATTCACAAACAACCGTATCGCATAAAGGTATTTTATAACCGATCCATTAAAATACGGCCCGCCAATATGGCATAAAAATGTTTTTAATGTTTAAATTACACGTTCAGTGGTCTTGGTTCCGTCCCAATATCCATGTATATAAATGTAGAAACGCCCCGGGGCCGATATGCATGTGTTAATCTGTATATTGTAACAATGTTTTGGAATGTTTCCACTCATTTATTTAATACCAAGTTACTGTTCTGTATCTGGCCACCGTAAATGACATACAACAGGGGCTACTTAGGTAGATAATTAATAGAGAGAGCTATGATAGATTCCATCGGTTCTGGCACTCCGGTCGGATAGATTAGCCCTTTGGTAAGGGTTATTAACCGCGCCTAACCTCTGTTTCACAGCTGTCGTAGCTGTTAGGTGGATGCATTGAAGTAAAACATGGAAGAAATGTGGACATTGTAGACCGGAGTGTAGGAGGTCTCATCGCAGTCGGGGCTGATGTCGTGTCTCGTTTGTGCCCCTTATCGGCCCGGCCCTCACATAATATTCGTGACGAATGTGTCCCTCCTCCCTCCCCTCCCCCGCCTTCTTACTTTTATTATTTTTTTTCTTTTAAATAATGCGAGGTGATTTGTATTGAGAAACATCGTTAACATTTTTTCACAATTTTTTTTTCGGCGTGTGTTATATACCACTATTTAATTACGATATTGCGTGAGAGGGCCGCGTATGTAAATATCCCCCCGCCTCCCCTCATATTGATTGTACGTATGCGTGTCGCCGGTTGCCTACCCTGCCCCCTTTTCTTATAGGACGCCCGTTAGAATTCTCGATAATGTTTAAACTTTCGTTTTACACGTATTCTTCGACTCAGTGCAATAGTTGGGCGTATTCCCGTTTCGGTAAATACTTCGCCTGGTTATAAATTATCGATGGCGAGAGTCGAGCGATCGATGCTTTGAATTGTTATTTAGAGAGCCGGAAAATACGAAACCTTCTTCGTTTTTTTTCTTCTTTTAATGTGCCATTGTTAAGCCCGCGAGTAACCGCTATCCCACTCGACAGCACGACCCGATGTCTCCCAGGTCGTTCGTCTTCGTTTCGAATAATTTCCCCCGCTTTCTATTCCCCAGCATAAAAACCTCATTTGACGGAGACAGTTATTGTAATATCCCCTTCGATTCATTAATTCCATGCTTAAAAAGAAAACGAAGCGGAAGGACATTCTAATCCTTTCGGTTTTGGTACTTGCAATGTTCTCGCGGTATAACAATATCGATCTAATTTCTTGTCTCACTGTCTCGATTCAGGCCTATTACTAATTAAAGTTTATTATTAAGACTAATTGGGAACTTTTCGAGGGGTACGAGCTCTCGAGACGTTTTTGGGCTTATTTTTCGAAACTAACGAAATCGCGAGATGAAATCATACACAATCACAATTGGTGGAAATATTGTTCAACATCTCTTCAAGAATGTTCTGATTCGAGGGAGAACCCACGAATGCCCATACCTCCGTTGACCTTACACGATTGAGCCTAATGGAAGCCCCCTGAAGATGCTTTAGTACTTTTATATCGTGAAATCCGGAAGGAAGCTCCCTTTTTTCGGCTGTAAGAATGGACGGGAAGGTAGTACTCGGGAGGGCGGGCCTTATTGAGGAATAGTAGGGGCAGGTCAGTTGTCTGACCCTCGCCGCCACTCCAATCTCCACGCCTTTCTTAACCGGCTTTCCATCTAACAAGGGCCCATTCTCCATAGTGCAATTATGAATTAAAATAACGCCCATTGCCGGTAATTCCGTAGACTCTTATCAGAAATATTTAAAAACAGAATAAAACAATGCCAAAATATTTTCACTCGTATCCCTCCAATTCACAATTACATTTAGATTAGTCTAGACCAACAGAAATTTATATAACTGAATGATTGAACTTCTTACAGCATCAATTGTATTAATTTTGCCTCAATTTTATTTTTCAATTCAGGATTAGAATTATCAGAATAATTATGGCCTGTCATAAGTTCTGCTGTGACTTCTGAAATTAGAAGGGCCTTCACACTGCTCTAAAGAAGGACACGTGTTTGTGCCCAGCGGCCATGTCCCTCATTGCCAACTCTGTTAATTGACTCTATTGTACGATATTTATCTTAATCTTTGATTTTTTTACGTTTTAGATGTTTTTTTGTCCGCCGGACGTATTTCTAATAACGAAGCGTTATTTCGACACAAAAGGAATATACGGCCGTCTATATTAATTGGCTTTATCGAAATAAGCGACTGCTCGGGCCCCGGGGGCGGACATAGCGTGGGTTTTTTTCTCCCATTCTTTTCAAATCGAAAAGGGTTAATCGAATTAGGCCGGAAAGGGGAGAGAAAGAGAGAGGAAAAAATAGGGACGCGTTTGTATCCGTAATTTGTAGGTACAATATTAGAATTCTAAAGACACATTGATTGGGGCCGGTCAGTGTATAAGTCAAACAAGGGGTACATGTGAAGTGAGCGTGTGTGGGCCGACCGAAGGGGGTGGGAGGGCTCTTCCGAAGAGGGAAATAAATTAAGGCGCTAAAAAACCAATAGGAAATTGAATCGGACAAAAGGCCCGAACGGCGGCGGGGCGGAGAGAAATATCCGTTGAAAACAAACAGAGAGAGGCTTCCCCCGCACCCCTCCACGTCAAAAGGTATACGAATGTTGTTCCATCGTCGGGTAAACACGACACTGTTTCGCGGCAGTGTGCCGGGGAGGCCAACGGCTCTTTTGAATAAATAAATCAATTTATCAGTTTTAAAAGTACGACGGCGGCCCCCGTATTTGTTTTCGGCGGCCCCTCGTACTGGAGAGAGGCGGTTTAAAAAAGCCGAGCCGGGGGCCTCGGCCAATAAAGTGGGGTTAGCGCCAGAGGGATGAGGGGCCCTGCCGCCCGCCTCATATATAGTATAAATATTGCATTTTTTTCTACCGAGCCCTGCCCCCGCCCCTTCAGACCCGAAAGGCCGCTTTTGTGTCAACCACAATTCGCGCACCGAGGGATGGTGGGGGGTGGGGGGCTGACGGGCACAATGCGGCCCCAGAAAGCGACGGGGAGCGCGGGGGGGGCCTCGCTCGCTCGCTCAAAAACAAATGGAACACATTTATCCTTAAAACGTAATAATAGGGGAAGGGGGTGGGGCCGCGAGAGCCAGACGAAAAAATAACAATTGCCTTTGTATAAACAACTATTGGTGAGATGCGGGCCCCATACAGGCGGCCCCTGTTCCCTCCCCAAACACAAATCCCGATTAATACCGCTAAATAACGTGCCGCGCCCGCTCCTCTGTCCGCGGCGACTTCGCTCCCTCTTAAAACACGACCAACCATCCCGCTATTGTATCGCCCCGCTACATTTACCCGTGCCCAGTGGTGGCCTCGCTCGAATTACTTGGAATATTGTTATCGTCCGGGAGACACGGTACCTTGGCAATGAGGCTTATCTAATTTATCCTTACTTTTTGGAAATAGGAAATTTATCCTTGTAGAAGCCGCTTCGAAAGGGGGAAATTAAACTAAATAATTATCGTAATTACTCGAATCGGGTGAACTTATAATAAACGATGGCTCTTTACCCGTGAATTTTGGAGCTACGCTCAATTCGCCTTGCGGCCATCCGAAGCGGTATACTGCCGTAAAACAAGGCCGTAGTTATGAACAGTGCCGAGCTAATGTGCCCCACTTGTCATAGTCGCAGTCAAAACAGAGGTGTTTGTTTTCGCGAGGGTTTGGAATATTATCACTGGGCCGGTTGTACGCGTCGCGAGACCTTACAGTAATAATATTTAAGATTGTTGGCGAGATTAGCATTAATTTGACTGCGTTATCGCGTTATCCCAGTCTGTGTCTCGTACGGTGAACATCGTTCCGGGGGGTGGGGGAGGGGGAGGGAGGAGTCATTGTACGTAGCCGAAGGAGCCGGAACCGGAGTATGAAAAGGAAGCGGGTCGCCGCTAGAGCCGGCTGGGAAAACTCCTCTCCGCTCGTGTACGACCTCGTCCCCATTATTATTTTAAAACGAGCATAACGCGAGAGGGGGGCCGGCGTTAAATTACATTTCGATTTATGTTGGGGAACTGTTTACGAGAATTCTCACGGGCATTTCTTTTTCTTAATCACCTCCCATAATGAGACAGGGCCCAGGAGAAGGATGGCATAAGACCCGCACGTCACAATGTCTGCTCATCTCTCCCTCCCTCTCTCTCTCTCTCTCTCTCTCTCTCTCTCTCTCTCTCTCTCTCTCTCTCTCTCTCTCTCTCTCTCCCTCTCTGTATCTTTCGCTTAATTAGAACAGGTAGCGGTAGCGGCCGGGCAGAGAAAAAAATATTATTTAGAGAAGATAATTAAATCCCGGAGATTTTTCGTTATAGATATTATAATTAGCGCGGAAGCCGTTTTCTTAAGAAAGAAGCTCTCTTCTGAATTATAGTAGTGAAAATGTGCTAAGCGGTGTGTTAAGTCGCGTCCCGGATTTCTTAGTGTTACAATGTACAATGACTTCCCGCGGGCTACAATTCACAGTACGGAGTAAATTATAATAACGAGTCCAGATCGGTTGGAACGACGACGCGGCGAAATCAGATCGCCGCGATGACATATTTAAAGTGTTCCCTGCTCCTGTTCGGTCTATTCGTAGATCGCCCTTCTGGCGTTGGGCCATCGCCGGTAGGAGGATTGCACTTTACCACTATTTACTAATAGATTCAGATTAAAACGAAAACCTATCTCGGTATGAACCGGCCGCAGACATTGGATCTCTTCTAAAGCCGATTCCAATCCCCAGTTTAACTTCGGTAGGTGGATGTGGCGCTTGTGTAATGAACTCATGGAACCATAATGCGGTAATTAGTACGGGGCTTTTTTTTAGAAAGAAAGGGGTAGGAAAAGCTCTCGTTTTTCTCCAACTAATTAAAATCGGTGCAGTTCGACTGTTCTCTTTCAACCCGACTCTAGGTCACAGTCATAGCGGGGGGACTCTGTAGCCCCTGTATTTCCAGGATGGAGTAGCGATAAATAAAATGGATTAAAAAATCCGGAATTTGATCTCTACTTCATAATCCACCGAGAGCATTAATAAGGTCGAATACTTAGGAATCCAGAAGGTTTTTTCCCAGCGATCCTCCATTTCCTTATTTATGGACTAAGGAAACTATAAACGAATTTAACACTTTGTGTACATTTAAAGTAAGAAGTTGAAATTCAGAAATCAATATATCAGTACTTATTTTGGCATTTGAAAATCGTTCCCGTTCTTCAATAGTTCTGACGCGATTGAGAGCTACTGATTTGTTTATTAAAACGTACTCATATACCACCGGCTAATGTTTTATTTTGTTAAATTTCACGCGGAGTAAAGAATGGCTTTGAAAATATATTATTCGTGAGAAATTGGAATAAAAAACCCGACGATTATTCCCGAGCGTTCGTTTCGTTTAGTATAGATATTCGGCTGAGATAAATTGAATGCGAATATTCCCCCGCAATAGATTGCCTCCTGTCGAGAGCTCTATCTATACTGTCTATGTACCCCTTTATGTATACGATGTACGATGATTTACCATTGCATTACGTATGGAAATGATAAACATTAGTTATCAATCAAACTCGGGCCGAATGGTTGAAGGGGGGGTGGAGGCTAATGAATAAAAACCTTTATTTTGCCTTGACACGAAACCTATTTATAAAAGATATGTATTCCAACCAACGTAAACCTGATCGGCTTATAAAAATTCAAATGGCCGCCCGCGAGAGAGATAGAGAACGGGGAACAGAAGAGAGACGGAAGAGTGTGTTTACCCTGCATTGCCCATATAGTTACCATTCCGGATCTCCTCTCGGCCTCCCTCTCGTTCTATCCCCGTTCCCTCTCTCACTCCCCCTCTTTCTCTTCCCACTCCCCCCCCTCTCTCTCTCTCTCTCTCTCTCTCTCTCTGTTTCTATCTCGCTCTGCCGTATTTATGTTTTCATAATGGGTTCTCTCTCTCTCCCCCACTTCCCCGGTCTCGTTTACAGATAAGGCTATTTACATATCTATACGTGGGGAAAAACAAATTTTCGTTTCGTCGGGTTTTGGACCCGACACAGACAAAAGTTAACAAAAATAAGGCCGGGGCTTCAAAAACCCTCCCCTCCCCCCTCTCCGGCTCTCTCACACTCTTGAAAAAAATAATATTTTGGCGCGCGCGCGCGCTCTCTGTCCGATATAAAACATTTATGACGTTCCCGAAAACCGGTTTACCATAAAGTATTATTCATTGTTGGTTTTTTTCCTGTAGCGAAGCTCCGGGTCTCCCCCGGCTCCACGCCACGAAATAACTCGCTCCGATTTTCAAATTTCTATCGACACAATCGGTATTTCTATCGGATTCGCGGAAAACGTCGGTCGCGTTTTGAATTCTAGTTTTCTTGCAAAAAGCGGAGTACATTTTGGTTTAACTTCCTGTTTACGAGCAGAGTAATCAGATGTTTCTTATTATGGACTTTTTAATTAGGCCGCTTAAAATTAGGAGTCGAACTTCGACCTAGCCATTATGAACAACAATACTGCTCTAGTTTTCGTAAGATGTCATCTAGTATTGACTGACAATCGTTATTTTGAAACTCTATAAACCTGTTTAGTGTCCATAAACATTTCAGTCTTTAGTGCGGCTTCAATTGTTATATTTTTGAGGGCATTCAATCGTTCGTTATTCCATCAATCCTCGACGTACATTTTTCCAATTTTTCCCTTCCCACTCTTCGGGATCAGAAATTGCTATCCCCGATTGGGTCCGGTAGGCGGCGAACGGCGGTAACGAGGAAGGGAGAATGATTTTTTTTTCAATTTTACCAAATAAAGTTAATACAGGCTACGTGGCCGTTTACACGGTGGAACGGTTTCGGTCGGGGAAGGCCAGCGGCCACCGCCACCGCCCCCGGCCCAAATAATATCACCATGTAAATGAGACCGATTGATGATTCCAATACTCATGCAAATTGACATTTTACGCAATTATAATCATCAGAGAGAGAGAGAGAGAGAGGCGGGGAGCGAGCCAGAGGAGGGAGATGCGGATGCGAGATGGACCATTATCACGGGACACTGGGGTTCGTTTAGTGGACAGTGATTGGCAATCAGCGGCCCAGAGGGCCCACCGTACTGCCGCCTCTTCCGCCCCGCTTGTTCCCTCCGCCTCCCTCCCACCCTCCCACCTCTCCACCCCCCTCCCCGCCCTCTCCACCCTACTCCGCAATTACCTTATATTCCCATCTGGGGGTGGCCATTATTTCTAATGTTAGCCCTTCCACGATAGCCGACCGCCCACCACCCACCGCACAGTTCTAACAGGTGCCCGTCTAAACCTCTCCGAATTCTATATTCTATCCCACCCACTTCATTGCAGATCGAATACAATTTGCAGTCGCGAAATACTGTTTGCCTTGCGGGTCGGTGTTTGCCTTCGAACTTGGGGATAATGTCCGGATCGACCGGTCCGGTAGTTTATTCTGTCATCCTGTCGGCACCAGTGAAACTTCTACTCTTGAACTACCCGGTTTGTAAAAATAAAGAACGGAGGGGGGGTTGGTTCATTTTTACCGTTCGTTTGACCACGCGAATGTTCGTTAGGGATACTTTTCTCCTATCCCCGTCCCGACGCGTGGAAGCTTTTGCGTTGTTCACCCACGGAGATAACCGGGAGAAAAACCCTTCCGAAACCGCTGTGTAACACCCTGGTCTGGTTTTCGAGGTATTTAATCTCTCAGTCGGATAATTAAACGCATGGTTCATGTCTTGTGCCGAATGCTTTTTCTTTTCATGAAAGTTTAATGTACATAAAGTAAGTAAACATAAACGATTGCAGTAATTTGCTTCCATCAGTATTGATCCGAGTCGTCGAAAGAAACAAATAGGTGCAGAGCTTCGTTTGAAGAGATGAATCCGTGTTAAGAAGTTAATCGATCTCGTTCCGGTCGTTTCTTTTTTTTAGATATAAACGCCGATACCTTTTCCCGATTGAAAAAGAAACGTTTTTTGCGTTTTATAGTAGTTACCTTATTCGACGGGACGTAGCGCACCCCGGGCCCGTCCCGATCCCCGGAAGGGGGAGAATTCGGTGTTTGAAAAATGTGCCGGAAAAATTGAAACTCGAAATTTTGGGGGGAAATGTTGAAATGAATAGAGAAAATGGTGCCGGGTTTTCGGGGGAGGAGACTGATTGGCAATCAGCGGGCGATGTGTCGGCGGGCCCCGCCACCCGCCTACGCTCCAGAATTACCTTATATTCCAGTTCGAATGGAACATTTCCTGAGTCGACTTATCCGTTTAAGTGCCAAAATGAATTTTCACCCTGGGACCGAACTTAGTCGCCGGATGCCTTTTGCCCTACCAGCCTCAGCACGGTAATTAAGAATAATGCGGTTATAATGGTGAGATAATAAAAAAGAATTGACTAGCTTTAACATTTATTATGCGTGCTACTCTTTCAGTCTGCATTTATATTTTAAGAATGATAAAATCGTCCCTTCTCGAGTTTTCCGGCACTTATGCCGAATGTGATATCTAGAAGTTAATGAAAAATCACTAATAATGATAGTAGTTTTCTGCAGTATATGTTTGCCTCTATAGTAAGCTACTATAGTATGCTCCTTAATGTTGGGGAGGGGAAAGCGTCTGCAGGTTGCACGCCCCGAATTGTTTTGGAAAGAATACATTTTCAAGTTTCGCAATAGGAACTGGCTCCTTGCGATTTAAATTGAAGGATCGCACGATGCTCCCGACCCGCGGATACTTAATTCATCGACGACCGAGATAAGTCGTAAAAGATGGCCGGCGCGGCCACCGTTTCGGCAGAATGTGGGATACCCGTGAGCGGTCATTTCCCATGGGGCGACGTCTCGAACTATTGTCTTCCCTGAATCTTTTTACCCATACTTAGCTCGGTGCGAGACTCGGGAGAGTCGTCGTAGTTCGCGGCTTCAAATGGGACTTATCAGCGCCCCATTAGACAGTTACGGGCGATCCCCATTAGACGCCGACGCAATCCTTAATTCCTCGTTCAAACTCGTTCTTCCAGGGGAGGTTACATTCCCAAAATTATCTCCGAATCCTCCTTTGCATGTCGCAACACTCCACACGTCCGAACAATGGAAAATATCTAAAGTTCCAGTATTCCGACTTTCTACTTAATTCCTTTGTTTCTACACCTTCGCAGCCTGTTTGAGTCGTTAATAGTTAAGTGGAAATGATCGCTCTTCTAATTGTCGTGGTGTTTCGGGTTACTGGCGCTATTATCGGAAGGACCGTTGGCAAGAATTCTCGGCAAGAGAATATGTCTGAGATGAGAAACTAGGATTAATGCGACTTGTTTGGGGATCCGAGTTGATTTGAATCATTTTTGTTTCCACTCGCCTGTTTTGTCTTAAATCAGCCGCCATTGCAGGAATATAATTGTCTGGCCGCGTAATGCCCCGAATTCGGCTCGTGATTTCAACAAGCGGTAACGTGTGATACTTATTAAAGGTATTCTGTGTAATGATATGAATATGAAGGACTATTCCCCGGTCCTAATAGTTTCTAATGGCAGGGTCGGGCCCTGATTAGCAAACACTGGAATCACGCGGCCACACAAAGTCGGCGCGCAATTATGTCATATCTGGACCATATCATCTACCGATGCATTTCAATGACTTCATCTAAACGATCATTAATTCTTAAGTACCGGCCGAAGGCGGGCTCTTATATTCTGCATTTGCATAACGCCTGACCCGAACCAAGGAGGACAAACGACGGGACATTTATTATAGAAATAAAAAAGAGGCCACCCCCTTTTCGAGTCTCCCACACCGCTGACAAAAACACAAGTGTTCGCTTACGGAGAAATGCCAGCTAGAAAGAGATGGTGGGAGAGGGAATGAGAAAGGGGAAGAGAAAAAGAGAGAGGAAGCTTCAAAAATAGGACCTCGGCATTAAAAGCTGTTATAGGACTGTCGTAATATATCAGGGCGGTAAATGAAGGGAGCCTCGCATAATCGGTATTAAAAAACAGAGAAGGGGGAAAGGCCGGCTGACTGATTCATGCTGGTAGCTGATTCGGTCGGGGCAAACAGTTTGCCTGTTGCTATTTCGAGGACGACGGTTAGTGTCGCTGTGGCCCGATTTATACCCCTGTCCCTCCCGGACTTTGGGGGACGCGTTATTCCTGTAAACACAGCCGACTGGAAATGTTTACAAGAGCATTGTTCCTGGACACCGCATCTCTCGGTTTACTCCCGTTAAATACTGACCGGAGTCCGCTACCAATTGTTCCTTCCTCTGGCACGAATTCACGAATCAAAGCGTCGACAGTGTTCGGGCCCGTCTCCGAGAGGAATTATAAAATCTTGAGAATAATAAATGGGTTCGGAATAACGGGCGATATTTTTTGCCCCGTTTCGCCGGCTTCGGAAGTATAAGCACTGTGCTTTTGAAACTACCGTTATGAACAATAAATTAGAACTTAGGCGAGGACCTGAGAATATAAAGATTCAATCCTTTCGAACATTGTTTTTCCATTGGTCAGCTTAAATTATGAAATATCGAATTAATTATTAAAATTTATTGTCCTTGTAAGTAATACATTAACGCGATGAATACATGGTATCTAGACACAAATTAAAACGTAGTTTCATTGTCCTCCCCCTTTCCACTGCTCGAACCCTTCCGACCAAGGAGCACCCTTTTAAGGGTTTGGCCTCTTCGTTGAAAAGACTTTTCCCAAGGCAAAAAAAACTTCTTATCAATTTAATTGATTTTAAAAAAAGTGTGTTTAATTAGCGAACTTCTCTTAATTATAATATTTCGAACTCCCTTTTTTCTGGACGATGGTGAGGGTGGGGTGGGGTGGGGTGAAACAACTTTCTGTTGTGACGACGTCACTTTTACGTAAGATGGAAGAGGACAACAAAGGCCCAAAGTTTTCGATGGTGGTCTATTGAAGCGCAAACTACTTAAAGGCAACTTTTCGAAAAGTATGTAAAAGTTTATTACCCTCCGGCTAGCGGCATTTTGGTATGTTTGTTACCCATTTTTATTACTATGTACATATGAACGTAAACTGTACGTAGCAACGTTTTAAATCGAAGCATATAATAAAACTAATATTTCGATTGATTACAATTTAAAAATATTTTCATGTAAATTTATCTCTTCAATTAATGACAGTGATTTGAAAAAATGTTTGTTTATTGGAGGTGCGTGAATATCTTCGCATAAAGACTCTTCGATTTCGTTTAATTTGAGAAATATTTATTTAATAGCGTAATGTTTTTGAGAAGCGAAAACCCTGAGGTGCGTGGTGGACGGTAGCCGCGGTATGGTAACATCAGGAGAAGAAACGGACAGGAAGGTTTCTAGGCCGGGTCGAGGCCTTATAATAATAACTTGTAAAAACATAAAAAGAAAAAAAAACAGATGGCCGGGTCCTTCTTTAAGAATTAGTGTAGGGCGGGGAGAGGGTCTGTGGAACAAGTCATTAACAATGACTCTCCGCCTCGGGTCCTTTTTTGTAGCGTCCGCCGTGGGGGACCTCCCCCGCACCGCTTTAAAAATTAGACCCTTACATTCAACGAGACTCCGTCACTTCGGAGTAGAATCCTAGCCATAATAAACCTTTCTCCGGTATTATAATCCGGCTTCATTACTACCTGCCAACCATCATTTTCTCTTCACTCCGGGCTACGTCTCCTAATGCTTTTTATATAAACGTCCCAGTACGATTCATACTTATACATCGGTCCCAACGTGGCCAGAAGGGAACAGACTCATCGACCTTTGTATGGAAGAATCTAGGGTTTTCTGAGCGATCTAAGCGAAATCGGAGAGCGATAATCGGAACGGTTTCGGCTTCTGGCGGTCATCGGTCGGCCCACAAGACGGTATTCGCGACTGGATTCAATTTCCGTTTGAGTTAATTCGGCCTAATTTCTACACCCTCGCCGCTCTTTTTTTCCCCGTGCCAAGCGGTACGCTTTTGCAGAGGTGAAAACTGTGCCGGCGAATTGTAACTGCGCGTTTACGCCTTCCTCCCTTTTCTCTACCCGTAATTCCTTTATGTCCTTGTTTTTCGCCCGGCTCAAAGGATCTCCGGCTCGTGGATTCAAGGGCGCCACCTCGCATTAGCGCTTTTAAACTTTCCTTTTTCCTTTCTCGCCGTTGTTGTCGGTTTTCTTTTCTCTTATTTATTTTTATTAAACGCGAGCGCGATACGGTGAAATAGGTCGGCGGGGTTTCTTTTAGGGCGCATTATCGGGGGAGTGCGTGCTGGGTGGGGCCGGCGCGGCGCGTAGTCTTTGGTGCTCGACTTTGTTCTTCGGTTTACACGCGGCTCAATTGTCGGCCCCCCCGACAGAACGCGGACCCCGAATAATGGCCCGTACGTCGCGCCTCCGGCCCCTTTTTATTATTCCCTTAGAACTTGACATGGGTGACACGTTGAATCGCCGAGGAACGCCTTTCTTCGGCCGCATATTTGTTTCCGTTTTTGTCCCCGCGACGGTAATTTATTTTAATTAAGACGCGCCGTCCGCCCTCTCGCGCTCCTAGAAAGGCCATTCTTGAAAGGAGTCCACCTACGTCGCTTTTACCGGCGCCTCGGACTCCCAGCCTTTTTTATTTTCTCTATTGTCGCCCGTCGGGATATTCGGTGTCTACGAGACCGTAAAAGTTACGCTCTTGAAGCGACTCCCGTCTCTTTATGTAATTTCAAACGGTAAAGAGGGAGGAACTGGATGCTAAACCCGAATCGAACCTACCTTCTACTCAACCGAGTTGGACCATTATGTTGAATATTTATTTTAATGTTTCAGTCCCGCTAATAATATCTTTCGTTTCTGTTTTAGGTAAGTTCGAGTACAGTTATTCGGATCGAATGGAATGCCTAGCTACGTAAGTTAAAATTTAGTTTTCCTCTCATTTTAATCACATTCGGCAATGAATGGGTCCATAAAGTTATTAAATGTAGCGACATATTCCCGTGTCAGGTAGTATCGGGAATATGATTTAAATATTCAGACGTTCTTTTCCCGTGTCGTTTTGAGAGAGACTGTTTCTTTCAGGGTTCGCACTTCTTATCCCTCGATGCGCTTTTATCCCCCCGCCCCTTCCTTTTCTTTTTTTTTGTTCTAATGACTACTTAAAGTTCCCGGGGCTCGGCTCATACGGCACGGTTATTATTCTCCAACTGCGGGTGGGTGGGGGCGCCATTGTGTGACGTCACTACTTCAAACACCGCCACCACCGCGGCCATCCCTTCGTTCTCATGTGTGTGCGAGTTGGCGAGAAGAGTAGTGTAGTAAAGAGAGGGAGGCAGGGAGGGAGGGAGGGGAGAAGAGAGAGAGAGAGAGAGAGGCATAAAAGGGGTGAGAAGAAGATCGATTAAATAAACAGGAATGCGTGCATGCGTATGCGTGTGCGTGCGCGAATCCAATGTAGCTGACGACGGCTCCGTGTGAGGCACATATCGTAAGACATAAAATATATATATATATATATATATATATATATATATATATATATATATTCACATATATAGGGAAGTGTGAGCGAGAGAGTGGGGGGGAGGGATGGTACTGGGAGAATTATTCATATTTATGCAGTGTTTGAAGACGGGAGCTGCTTTCCTCCCTCCCACCCTCCCCAGTCGTGCAAGGAGTTGTCTGTAAGTTGGAAGAGAAACGGGTAGAAGAGAGAGAAGGAGTATAGGATGAGGCGAGCGGGCGTAAGGGAGAGAAAGAGATGGAGCGAGAGAGGAGAGAAAGTGAGAAAGTGCCTTCTCACCCAGAAGGGAACATCAACATCATCAAACCCCTACACACTTCCGTAACCCCCTCCCTCCCGCCCTTCTTCCCACCCTCGTCGGTCGTCACCACTCTCCCCGTTTTACTGTTACTATGCGATTACAACAGAACTCCCACCCCTCCTCCCTCCCTCTTCAACCCCATCGCCCTACATCCCCTATCCGCCTATCCTTCTCTCCCATCTCTTTCTCTCCCTCCCCCCTCTCTCCTTCCCGCTTTCCATAATTTGCGGTGTTGCGGGGGGATGTGCCGCGGCAGTTCCGTGATGAGCCCCCTCCACCCCAACCCCCCCAGATCACAACCTGCTCCCCCCCCCCTCAAACTCGCGCTGGTACACACATATTGGTCCGTCTGCATGCAGCTTACATTACATTCTGCCACATGTACACTCACATTTCTTATCTTTCCTAGTTTGTACAATTTACAAAAAAAGCTAATAATTATGCTGTTCTAAAAGTATACGTCCTTATTTAACATCGTTAGATTGCTCGAAATCATTTGGTCTTTGAGCGAGTTATCCGAGGTATTGGAACAAATTTGAATTAAACTCGAATAACACCAGTGAATTCGATCGTGTGGATTCCTTATCCCTTATCCCAATTTAACGCCGTAGAAATTGAAGTGGTAATCCATACTCGAATCCTTATTTCATGGCAGTGACCCTTGTAAATGCGTTGAATATTTGCCTACGTATTATATAATCTGTAAAACATTCACAGTTGAAATAAAAAGTAACGTCCTTTCTGTGTATGCACGATAGGAGGTGTTATCGAGATAAGTTAAGCGTTTTTAGAATTACACGAATAACCTCCCCCTTAAAGAAATGTGTTGTCGTTTGTGACTCTTGTCCACCCCATGAATTCCATAGCCTCCCCTCCCCCTCCCACCTCCTCGTTTCCCTCACCGCCAATTCTAGACGCATATTTGTATAAGAGGGAGTCCCGCCCGTCCCCTCCCTGCCCCTCCCTCTGCCCACACACCTAGCTATTGTAAATAATCTTTTATTTACAGACCGGTCCACTATTTTCTCTGTAAACATCTCGGCTTTCTGTGGTAGAGCCTTAGTCGCCGCTGCCCCCTCCCCCTCCTCCATCCAACTCTGACATCCTCTCCAGTCATTCCTGTATAAACTTTTCTATTGGAATGTGTTATCCCCCACGCTTCCTCGCTACTACATATAACAACCTCCAGCATATATATATATATATATATATATATATATATATATATATATATACATTTAATTGCGTGTTATTTAGTGTCATTAAACTGTAGTTGCCTCCTAACTCCTCGTCCTACTCCTCTTTACATTCCCGTTTGATTAAATACTGGGCCCTTTACATTTTTCTTTTCTTTCGTTTTAATTAAACCAAATTCGAGGACTGTCGTACTGCCTGTAGGAATTGCCAGTGAGGGTTTTAGAGGAGAAATCTCCGTTTAATATTTTATATTATATAATTTTTGGGGAAGGTTTAATTAATATTCCTGGAAAAGTAGTGTGGGCGAATGTCGGCGGTGGTGTTGATGGTGGGGGGGGGCATTTTCTTTTAAGGAGACAATCCGAGAAAGTAATTCTCTCGATTTCAGAATTAATATTTACATTCGTCAGAATTCGCGTTTTACAGCAACTACAAATTATTCTACTATATTTAACCATTCGAGTTCAGACGAGTAGATATTTCAATTTACCTACGTAGAAATGATTCTATTGACTAGTTCTTGCCCAACACAGTAATAGTGTAGTCCACAGGTTAAGAGGGCCATCTCGTCAGGGCGGAAAAATGAAAAATGAATATTATTCTCGAATTTCTACAAGCTGTACATTGAGAGAGTTGGGGCGGAACTAATTTAGTAATAATAGTGCTAGGATATACAGTAGTTTGAGTGTTAATGTCCGCCGGACGCTATCTGCGGCTCTTCATCTTGAAACGTCCCAGTTGATTTTTCGCCTGAACGAACAACCCGGGCTACTATTGTTGTTGTTCTTGCTCTGTTGCGTGATTTCCGTCCGCATTACGGATCTGTTATTTTTTTTTTATCTCTGTGAATTTTTTTAATATTCATTTTCTTCCTCTTTTTGTCGGGACGCCGATTCCATGACCGGAAGGTAGACGACTGCTATAGACAGAACGGCTACTCGAACTCGAATTCAAACTTGTGCCCCTGAGGCTTCGATTCCGGCTGCGGCCCTAAAAAATCGGTACCCCGAGTGTTTAAGCTGAGTTAGTTTAAGATACAGATAGAGTTTAGATCCCGTACTATTACTACTTCTATACTATTATATGAAATAGAATATAACTCATATAATCTCAGCTTTATTCTATTTTCTCTTTCCATTCGCCCATTTGTTCGTAACCTGAACTTGCCTCCTCGTCAATGGCATATTGTCCGTATTGAGCCTGAAACTCACTGTCACTACGCTGTTACTGACGGTGGTGTGAAGTCGAAACGGGTCCTAACATTATGCCAAATAGGCGTGTGGACTAAAACTCTCACTGTCCCAAAGAAACGCCCGCCTCTCCTAAAAATGAATCCTTTTACATTCGCTTCGTCTCAAATATTATTAATATAAGTTTTCACGATGAAGTTTTGAATGTTTCGATTGCCGGTGTAGCGGAAAGCCGAGGTATCGCGAACGGATCGTTAATAATCCGAAGGGACGTCGGACAACATTAGGCAGATGTGCGTGTCAGCCACCTTCAAGAATTAATGTACACCGGCACAACACTCTTCTCCCTCAATCATTCCTTAATGGCATTTAATTTAGTTAAATTACTGTAAATTAAGCGCACTAATTGCTCGGGCACTTATGGGACCGTGATTACCGGTAATGATTGGGGGCCACCAAACATTGGACGGTCCCCCTCCCCCGCTTCATAATTGAACCGAGCGAACGGTCAAATATTGTTGTTGGGGCCGCAAATTAGGAATACGCGGATTTGGGGAAAAACTCGTCGTTAACTAGTCCCACGCAGCCATCCCAACTCAAATACCAATTCGATATTAATGACTAGCCAAAGGTAACACTGTATGGAGGCAACGAGAACGGACAATTGCAGAAAACCAAAATGGTAGATATTATATGTCTCTGGTTTTCCTTCGTGAAACTTAGCGAGTCCGCAGCTGGAAGTGTAAATAAATGGTTGGAGTATAAATTTTATCTCAACATTTTCGTATGACAAGGATACATTTCTCTTGCGGGCCCCTCGAGCTAGAAAAGTTTCGGAACTGCAGGGTTATGGTGACACGAGGTTTAAATTGAAATCACTGGAATCTGTGTCATTCGATAGATATTATTATTACATTTGCGTTCTCTAATCTTAGTAAATTTATAGGCGGCCTATTTTTTAGTCCGCGTGAAGGCCGGTTCCCGTTTCGCAGCCCGTAAGAATATGTCACATATTAGATTCGGTTAAATTCGGTAACGGTGTAACCGGTGGTGAATAGGTATATGGCGGGGGGGGCTTTTGTTCGGCCGGCGGGAGGTATAGGCGATGCTCTGCGGGCCCTGTTAGAACAGGAGACAGTTCCGTTTCATACATAATTCGGTCTACCACTACTAGTCGGGGAACGGCAACTATGTATATGCATATGCCCGCCTCCCACCCAGCTCTATGTATACTATATCTGCCGCTATGCGCCTACACACACTCTGCGGGCAGGGGGGGGAGGGGGTTACAATAGTGTAGGGGGGTATGTGAGCCCCATCCAGCACACATACATTAGTCACAACAAATACCTCATTGTTAATATATTAGTGGGCCGGGGCTAATGCAATAGTGTACCCTCCCCCCCTGCACCCCCTCCCAACTTGGTCGGGCTTTCTCTTGCCGATTGCCACCACCGGCCCATTTAGGCCACATATTTCAGCCACCGCCTCTGTCTCTAGGCATTATATGTTTAAATAACCTGGTAAATTTAGGCCGGTTTCGGGTGAAGGGGGGCCGGCAGTTCGAGTACCTTCAATGCGCGTTTTGTAGCCGAGCCTAATGAAAATCTCCCCCCACCCTCCCCACCTTTCCGTTTTAGTTCTATTGCCGGCCGAACATTTTCCTCGTTCAATCCAACTCCGACCCCTCTTCTTTCTTCCGATCCATTGAGTACGGAGTTCGTTTTTCCGATGTTTTAACGCATGGGGAAAAGTGCGGCCGGTGAGTCCCGGCCTTTTTTTAATCGCATCTCTCGCCCGATATTGTTTCCAATTTTTGTTTCCGTTGCATTAGTGGCCAATAAACCTCTGCTAAGGACTCCTTAGGATTCCTGATCAATTATTCTTCATAATAAGACGGATTGAAAGATAATTGAAATTGTCATCACTGTAACTTATACTTACAGCGTGCTGACCGGACAACCTGGAAAATTAATTTTTTTTATTTCTCTTTTCTGGGTGTCATTTGTGCAAGTTCCTATCTTAATATTTCCCGGCGATTCGTTTTTTAATAGTAAATTCTGAACTAATTTCCTCTTCTTCATCGTATGTTCACTCTTGCCGTCGGTTTCTCCTCTCGAATATTCCTTAGGGAATCTTTTCCCCGTCCTGAATATACTGGACAGAAAACAATAGTATAGAGCTAACAGATAATTTCTTTCTACACCCGGAATTACTGGACATTGAAAATCGTACAAGTGTATTTCAAACTCTCGGCAGAAACCCGAGAAGCGCGTAATTCTATATAAAGAAAATTTGAAAAAGAAATGAATTTGATTATGTAACTCTTAACCGTTGAGCTTTATCGGGCGTTCAATTGGGGAAGGACCGAGTGGGCGGACTGATTAAATTCAGGACACGTAGGTGGGGCCAAACCTACAGCTCCATCCCTTGCTCCACGCTCCACGCTCCACGCTCCACGCTCCATCTCCAGCCGGGCGGTGCTCGCTCCGATTTCCAGTATTCGACACCGAATATTCGACGCGTGTGGTCTTTTTTCCCGTTCCCGCTCTCGCTCCGGGCCCAGATTTAATTTGCCCCTCCCTGCCTGCCTGCCTGCCTGCCTGCCGGCAACTCCTACCGCGGTTTTAAAATCGCTTTTCACGTTTTCCGCATTTCGATATCTCTGGCCGAATAAGTAAATAAAGATATTTTTTTTTACTCTATTCGGACATGTTGTTATCCCACTCTTCACCCCCGGCTGGCGGATGAATCTTGAAATGTCTTCATCCCGGTAGATATTCTGCCTCTTTATCGGCTCAGACTTCGAGGTTCACCCTCGCGAAATTTCTCTCCCTCCCCTCCATTCGGTGTAAAAGCACATTCCTATATAAAATTTATTGTATTTAGTGTATTAAAATTATTGGCAATTTAAATTTTTAATTGCTCCGAAGGTTACGGCTGCTTGTAATTGTGCAAGAGTATTTCCTTAGTTGTAATAACATTTTCTACGTTTTGTCAACACTCTTGTCATTTGTCATTAGATTTTATTGTCAGTAACAGATAATCTGACTAACTAAAGTATAGGGCCAAATCAGAGTGAGTAAGGAAGCCTGGTCAGTAAGGAAGATTGGTATGCGTTATAGATATATATATATATTTTTTTTTCAATAAACTTAATATTTTATGCCTCCTCCTATTGAGTGCACGCGTGCAGTTTATACGAATTACCCGAGCCCTAAATATAATGTGCGTGCATTTTGTCGTATGCGTGCACAGGTAGCATGCGCTGTTTAATAGTGCCGGCCTTTAGTCTTTCTTTTTGCCTCGAATTTTAATAATAAACGTAATGATAGGAAAGATGGAATTGTTTTTTGCGAGGGGTACTATTGTATTGTGCGGGCCCGGGTACCTAATAAAATTATCGATTTCCGATTACTGTAGGCGCAATTATTTCAGAACTTTTTTCAAGGTACGGATATTTTAAATTGCGGGAGTTTAAAATTAATCCGATATATTACAATTTGACTTTTTACTGGAACCTCTTTGGGCGGCCCAATTTTTTTTATCCTAAAGTTTTTGCGGGAGCCTCTAAATTAGGACGCGTTTAAATTTAGACGGGAATAAAGATATGAAGTTTATTTTTTCCAGTAAAATAGAAAGCGCGATATATACGGGCGGAGTGTATAAAAACAAGTCGCCTTTATGGGAAGTATTTTAAGTTTACGATTATATATAAGACTTCATCTTTGGCCGCTCCGCTTCCCCTCTCTCCGCTCGCCCCTTCGGTAGACGCCGCTTCCATCTCTCGCCCCGTCTTATTCAATAAGTTTGCTCGATGCGAAGATTAAAAAGTAATAAAGTGTTTTCTTTCCATTATTTTATGTAATTAGGTTTGTCCTCACGGGATGGATGAGATAACGTTTTTGGTGAAATATTATTTTTCAAATATTTCCGTATCCCCTGTAGAAAATGTAATTTCACGGTGCGCTCGTGTGTGTGTGTGCCGATCCCTTTATAGAAAACTTCACCTGATATTTCGTTTTTTTTCTTCCTTCGCCTGGCTAATAATGTCCGCAAATTTTCTTATTTCAAGAAACCCCCTTGTCTAGTTAAATTACATCGTAGTTGTGACCAGAAACAGATTTCTACATTGCCTCATGCCTCAGTCTGAAGTTAGGAACTTGGTGATAGTTATGCAAATATAAAAATAACTAATAGACAATTTATTGTAATATCCGGACCGATATCATGCGGTTACACTAAAAAGGTTGTTGCACTACTTCGTACGGGATATTAGATTCCTGTAATGCACGTTTTAATGAGACCGGTATCTTTTTTAGCTCACAATATAGCTTATAATATAAAAACCCTTCACTGAGATGATTAGTACTGGTCGGGGCGTGGCTAAATAACTTCTTAATTGTTTTTATTATGAATAATGCGTTGTAATAATATGGTCCTCTCCTCATAGCCCTAATATATACATATATGGAGGTGGGCGCGCTTGCCATTGGGTGGGGATTTGAGGGTTGGTGTCGCCGCTCTACAAGTTATAAAATATTTATGAGTGCGCACTCGACTTTTAAAAGCATTCTGCTGTTTTAGGGGTACGCAAGAGACAGTGTGCTGGCCCGGGGAGGCGCCCCCTCCCCGTAGCCAGAGCCCCATTAAATAAATTTATGGCTCGTTGTCGAGCCCAATTGCCGAGAATTATTTATTTTTCGTTAGCGGAGGCCAACAGTGTTAGTGCCGTTTCTGGCGTTAATACGCCTCTCTGTGTCGCCTCCCCCCCCCTTGTCCTCACTATTTATGAAGTCCTCCTATAAAGGGGTTAGTGAAGGGGCAGGCCGTAGGGAGGGGTATCTTCTCAATATGTGCTTCTTCAACCCTAGTCTATTTTATCTCGCATGTCCAAACAATTTGGCAACTTGTTTAATAGCCACCCCCCCTCCCGCCCGACATCGCATTGATCTAAGGCGAAGGAGAGTTCCTGCCAACTATTATATGAGTCATATATTTATTGTTATAAATTCCGGCGATATCTTCTCCGATAAATGGTTAGTTATTACTGTCACTCTCGGCCTTGAGTGCCACTGAAATAACAGCCGAATTACTGCATAAAAGTTAAAGGGGAGAAGGAGGCCATTTTCATATGGCCTCCATAATTGATGCCTTAACTGTGCATTACGGTTTGATACTTCTGAAACAGTGCCAGGACCAATAAGGTGGGAATTACAATGTTTTAAGGCCCCCGCTACAATTGGTGAGGTGAGGATATGACCAGAGTAGATTTAAGATAAGGGGAAGGCTGAACGACCCTGGTCAATAATTCAAGATGGTAACATTCCTGTTCCCAAGTGGCCCCGAAATTTGAATGTATATATGAGTGAATTAACTGGTATAAAAATATAAAAGGGCTTCGTAACGAAATATAGAATACTAGTGGGGGTGTTTGGACTGAAGAATGAGTAGACAGAGGGGCTTGATATTATTATAACAATATTATTTTTCAATGAAGTCTTCAATCCCACCGTCATCATCGTCTTCCCACTTATGAAAACAAGGGTGCCCCCCACCAACCGCCGTTTCCCCTCTCCAGACTCGTTTATCTTAACTTCCTTTATTCCCTACGTCGGAGAGATAGAAAGAAACAAAAAAAACTCGGCGCTTCTCCCTTTTTAATATATATTTATAGAGTGAACTACCCCTACATTACTCGAGATTGATAAAAAGAAACCGGAGTTGTTATTCTTTGTAGACTTTTTACCCTCCGCGGACTGTTTTCATTGTTAAACCCCGGGCCGGGGAAAGAACAGATGGTGCATCCTCGTTTGAGGCCCACTATTTTTACGACCGACGGTGCGAATGTGAACCGCTCCGCTGTGCTGCATTTGAAATAACTTTCGGGGTCGTTTTTATTTTCTTAAAATTTTAATCTAATTTCATATCCGTTCGACGGGCATCCGGTACGATTTTGAATCACGTAAACCCGAGCCGTAATCCGCCCAAATCTAAATAAGCGAAATTATCGTTGCGTTTGCGTCGGGACGTAATTAATTCTTAACGCGATTTCGACGAAAACTATTTAATAGATGGAAAGGATTTCTTTGGCAATTTTAATCAAGATATTCACGAGCCAACTGTTAATTACTAGTTATTTGAACAAAAGTAATTGTTTCGTAACTACATCCGACGAACGAGCTATTTCGCGAAGAAAACCGTATAAGATATTTCGAATCCAATCGAGGTCTTAAGCTAATAATTCTAAATGCATAATGTCCCGGTTTATATTTGGAGTTCTCTAAGAATTTATATTTTGGTTTATGGGTGGTAAAAAGAAGCGAAAAAAAAATGAAATGAAACACTCGACACGGCTCAGGGTCTGCTTTTCCTTAACTAACGAGCGTCCTCCTTTTCGAGAGGAGTAAATAATACCCCTCCTGGGCAGATATTTGGGAGGGATGACGATGGTAGGCTTTAAAAGTGCCGTTTTGTTCAATTTAGAGTTTATTCGGCGCAAAACGGAGGCCGTGGCGGCGCAGGGGCATCTCGTAATTTCCATTTAAAAACGATAGCCAGGAACATCTGGCAGTGGTGTCTCAAGTGGCAATCTGCTCCGCCGGCAACACACTACCCGCCGCTCCAATATACATACGATACGTTAGTCTGTTAATGCGCAACAGAAACGGTAATAAATTTGATATCGAGGAGGAGTTGGTGTAGGCCCCCTCTTATGACGCGGCCGTTTTCGAAAACTTTCGCGACTCGGACGTTGGGAAATTTTACAAATTCGCCGAACCCCTTTGGAGATACCGACATTAACCAGCTGCGCATGCTGCCTGCATCTCGGCCCGGTCTTGGTCCAGCCTCTTAACCTAAACTCAGCCTAAACACCCGGAGCACTTAGTTTTTTGTATATACTCCCGGGAGGCGTCGGACCAGCATCGGGGATCACAACGGTTTATAACCTCCTCTGTGGCGGTAAGCCTTAATTAATTAAGTCGTTCTAGAGTTTTTAAATTTCATCTTTTAATTATATCGTCTCATAATTTAGATTTCAAATTACTCTAAACGTTTTATAGAGTTCCAGCACTCTAATTTACATCTTTCCGATGGTCTACAATTCACTAACTAAAGAGTTGGACGTCGTCGGTAATCGGGTCTCCATCCCCTACGACAGACTATGTTCATATATATATATATATATATATATATATATAGTATAATATGCATAGTTTCTACCTTTGGGGGTTTTTTTTAGAAGAAATGTAAATCTGTCGAAAACTATTAAAGATGGCGACGGTCTCACATTTAGTTTAACATAACAACTACAAGTAATTGGCCGGCGTTATTTTTTTTCTTCATTCTTTTGTTGTTTTTTTCTATCGGTATAATTGTAGGACTGATTTTTTATAATTGAAACATCATCGTTTGGCATATTTGCTTCAAGAAAAATATATTTTAAGTATTTAAGCCATAATATTCGAGTAGCCAGTGTCTCGACTCCTTGCGTCGTCGTTTAACTGATTGCCTATATTGTTGTTGGATTTCACTATTCCGTAATTGTAGTTTTTATATATTTTGTAATAAGAGATCTGTATCCACTCCACTCAAATGGGAGTGGACGTGGTGACGTCCGTGTAGGTCGATGACTTGATATAATAATAATGGTGACAATTGATTCTAGAAGTGGATGATGAAATATACCAGTAATATGATGAGAAGGGGGAGGTCTCCGTTGGTCACTACACGTTGTGCGTGCGTGTCCCTGTCCCAGTGTGTCGGAATGGCGTCACACTTGCTCCTTTTTATGTTCCATTTATATTGATTTGAGAGAAACTGAGTTGAAGTGGAAGACGGAGAGATTGGAGTTAGTCACTGGAGTTCTATACATCTTATGCTTGAAATTATCTCAACGCATTTTAATCGAAATTAATGTTTCAAATAAATCTTTATATGTTAGTAGTCCACTGATTATTCTGTTAGCTTTTCCCAAGCTACGTTTTCAGAGTATTTTACTCTTCCTGAACTTTGAATAATTTTAGGCTCAAAAGATTTTTATTGTCGGTCCAAATTTTCAATATTTCAAGTTAGGTGCCTATATATTCAACTCCTATCGGTGAAAGTTAAATAAGTTTTATTAAAGATATAAATGTAGTTAGTATTTAATTAAGCACGCCTGTTGTGTGATTAGACTCGCTCTTAAACAGGCATCCTCTGCGGCACTGTATTTAGTTATTTATACACAATTATATAATATGTATTATTCAGTTATCAACATAGGAAATGTACATTTCCTTAGGGGAAACGTGGTCAACAAAAACAGTTGAAATTGTTCGAGCAATTATAACAGCGCGGAATAAACGCTACAGTTATCCGTGAACCGCTCATGTAAATGTAACTTTTGCTAGTTGAGGACTATTTTTGTTGTTGATAATTGCCATTTGAATATTTATGGTGTTGTATTGAATTAAACATCAGCGGCCAAGTGAAAGGCGCCCACCTAGCTAAGCCTTAAGGGGGGCCTTAAGCCTTCTGGTCGCGGCCAGTCGGGCGCGCTAATTGGTCACCTCTTCACCAATCAAATCCGTTCGTTTTTGGATCATTGCGGATTGTCGGTCTAGGCGTTCAATTAGTAGTCTCGGAGCGATTGTCAAACTGCAGATATCATTTAATTTTGAAGACGAGTTATCATTACTGTAAATATCTCCCACTGATGATTCAAAATTATCGTCCGTTAGCTTATCGGGGAGGCCGATATGTTTCAAATTCGTAAAAAGTATTATAAAAACATTTTAAAATCGTTTAACTTTTATTTATTACCTGAAATTACCAAATTCGGTCAAAATTGAGCTGGTATTGTTGTCTGAGGGAAATGTACAAATGAGCCTTCTGTATGAAATATAGAATTCTTCTAGTGATTTGGCCTGAAAGATGACTAGACAGGGGAGTAAAGCAATACTTGTTTTCACGCCCTTATTTTCGAATATGTATCGTTCATGTTTATTCCAGTTTCGTAACAGTTTCTGACGCGGTTGCATAATGCATCGTCCCGTTCCCGTTCCCCATTTGGGAGGGGGCCGCGAAACCCGAGATAAATTTCGGCGGTAAGGGAAATAGTAGTGAGGGAGAGAGAGGGAGAGAGGTACTAATGCGGGTAAGAATAGAGAGAAAGAGGGTAGGGAGAAGAGCTGTTGTTAGGTGTGGAGGAACAATAGTAGGATTGCTGTGCGGTTAGTAATGGGCCTTGCGGCAAAGTGGTATACTTGAGCCAGCCGGTCTGCCGGGGGCGGCCTATCGCCCGACTTGTCTCATCGACTTTACCGCCGCCCCCCCCCCCCACCCCCATTCACGCCACGGCGCCGTTCTATATATAGTAACGCTAAGTTATAAACACCGAGCACTCGCTCGACGCCGCTAAATGTCCCACTCCGGTCGAGGACTCTCCGCGTATGTATCGAAAGGAGGAGTAGCTGGAGGAAGAGGAAGAGGTGGAGGAGGAGGAGGAGAAAAAACCTCCATCGCGGCTCCACTCTGGATTAGCCGGTCTCCGTGGAGACCGCGCCGAGACAATGGCATCCGTGCATTATCTACCCGCCGGGCCAATTGTCGAACGTCGCTCCCGGCTGGATTAAGCTTGTGCAAAAACCGGAATTGGTTGTGTTTTTTCTCCTCCGCCCCCGCCGGTTGTCGGAGGGGGCCATTTGTATAAAATCGACCGTCTAAAACATTTTAACGCGCCCCCCCCTGATTACGCCTCGCATTCTGGGCCAGATTGGTGCCCATAATGACGGCACTACCCAGAATTCCAGGATGCGATCTTCGGAATAATTTTACTATATTGTTAAATATCTGTTATTGTTTCGAGCCTAGCGACGTAATTGATATATTATTTATCCTATTTATTCTTGTGGTGTATTATTACGGTGTGACGTTGGTCTGGACTAAGGTTAATCGGGGGTCGCAACCCGATTAAAACGTTACTGCGGTAATGCGGGTACAGTTTTTAGCCCAGTATCCCGGCGGCTTTATTTTCCAGAGCGGTGGAAAACGCCTCTGACAATTTATTTTAGACAAAATTAACCGCGTCCGGGAAATATAAATCCAGGAATTTGGCGCGGCGGCGTTTTGCGCGAGTCAAAAATTCGCGGACGTGGCGGTAGCCCGGGGGGGTGGGAGGCGACCGAAATTCGATGAAACATAAAATTAAATTAACACAGGGACCGGTGAGGTGCGGGGGTGGCGGGGCCGGGCGGTGGTCTGGGGGCAGGGAATTTAGTCAAATGAGATCAACAGGTGTAGCGGGGAGGGCGAGATAAAGAGAGAGCGAGAGGGGGAGCGAGAGGGAGAGGGAGAGGGAGAGCCCACCGCCTAAATGCCCCATCTGCGGTCCGCATTTATTTTGTTTGAACCGACCACAACACCACCGATAACACAATTAACGCTTGCTTCAGATTAGCCTTACATAGGAAACCGCAGACATCTCTGTCAACCTGTGTTTAGGCCGGACTCGACAACCCCCCCTTTTTCTTAAGAAACGAAATTGTTGCAAAAGAAACCTAGTATATTGGATTCAATTTATTGGAAAAGGGATGTTATGATAAATTAGGTGTTCTGCCAGGAGGTCAGCCAGGTTGTTACCATTATAATACTTATAAGATTATAAGAGATACTTATGACATTAGCGAAAATCAAACGCTGGCAAAATATCTTGGATTAATTGTTCCGTCGTATTTTATTGAAACTGAAATTATAATTTTGCGATTCTTTTTTTACGGGCTAGAAAAGTTCAATTTTCCTGGTGTAGTAGTTTATATAATAGTTAAACGTCGGTGGCTCGGCGAAGAAAGTGTCACTTGGCAGCCGGGAGCTCGACTGTCGAATAGAACGCGTTCTATCGTCCGTTCGAAACGCCGACAAAATTATACAACTAAATGAAATTGTCCTTGCTCTAATCACACTAATCTCAATTCACAAGGACTCCCAATATAACCGCTCGTATAACTGTTAAACTTGAATAAATCATTAATGGAATCCGAAGCCGGAATAGAGGGAATTCTTTTTTAGGGCAATTTTTTCCCGCTCCTGGCCCGCCCCTATTGCTACTTATTAACTGGTCCTGCCAGAAATATCGGCCGATTTTTTTTGTTTTCGTCGCGATCGACGGTTCCCGATGGGAATTTCGCGGAGCGGGAATTCGGAATTTTTTTTACCGAGGGGCGGCAAAATATTCCCGGCCGGGCGCAATAGATCACCGCCTTCATCGGAGAACAAAGAAGTTTTATCCACATGATGACTCCCGTTTTCTTAGTCATGATTAATTGCCTTAGTATGGAGTCTGCGGAAGAATACGACATAATACTCTCATTTTTTAACCGCGAGTATTCTTCAATGTTTCATTCCTTATCCATGCATAAATATTATTTTAGAATATTATTTAACGCAGATTGAAATATGGTATTACCTGGTATACGCTATATTATAGTTTTCAGGAATATGTCACCGACATCGTTCTTTGTAATATATTCGAGAGGGGATATAATTTTTTTTTTCAATTAATTAAGATCGTAAAAAAATACAAAATTATTGATTATTTCGGAAACTGGCACCCTTTCAATTTAAAATAATTGAAATTAAAAAGTTGTAAGTTTGATAAAAAAAACCCCTATTTAGGGGCTACAGATAAAACGTTGTGGGGAACCGGATTTGTCGGCGATACGGTTAGTAAAAGGTTTATTGAAAAATATCAGTTTTATATTGTATTTTTGTTTGCTATAGATATATCTCTATATATATACAAAAGGAAACAGAGGCGATAAAGGTGGAAGGGGGTGGAGGGCTGATTAAAAATGGAAATTAAAACCGGCAAATACATTTACATTGAGCTTGTTGACGATTGTCAGAAAAAGCCAATCAGTTTTAAGCACTTTGACGTGGCCTACCCGGCCCCCCCGCATTTATTTTATGCGGGGCCTCTTTTTGTTTATACAACTCAAAATGGTGAAAAATCGCTTGCGAGGCCAGGCCCCCCCCCCCGGGGTGGGGGGCGCTGACAAAAAAGTAAAAAAAAAATGAAAGTAAACAACGCTGTAAATAAAAATATACCGGGATTTTGGGACCGCCGTCCGAAACCCCCCAGGCCCCTCCACCCCATCAATGCGTTGGAAAACACCGGTACGATATTGATAAATAAATCGTCCCTATATGTGATAATGCCGTTGCCATTTATCCTGACGTATCGCTTTCCGGCTATTTCCGGGGCTGACTGATGAAAATTGAAAATAGTCGCCAGTGTAACATTATTGCATATATTATCATTTCCTATACCATATAAATAACATTCGTGCAATGAGGCCTCAGTATACCGGCAATTAGACCCAACAGTGCATCTTGCATTAAAATATATTTGCGGTAGTTACGCGGCTTACAGGCAAGCGTTTTTCAAATATTTTTGTCTCGCGAGGGAGGTTGCAAGAAAACTCCATCACTTCAGTCATTATTATATTTGAAACTAGTAGTTAAACGCCTCGTACAGATATTTTAATCATATACTGGCGGTGTCAATTGGCAATCGATCTTAGAACTTTTCATGCTGTGATATGAGTGACATATGTTCTGTATATGCTTGGGTCCATTGTAACGTACCTGCATAGCGTCTAGTAACACTTATTTCGTAACGGATTTTATAATTGTATTCCTTATCCGTAACCCATCAAAACGCAACTGCTAAAATTTATAGTTAAATGACGACGGATTTTGTTGATATCGGCGTTGGAACAATAGAAATGTTGTTGTGAGAAAATTCGAGTCACTGTGAATTACAGGACATCGGTTTTCGCTGTTTCGCTTTTTTTTCACACAGTTTACAATACCGTCCCTGTAATGCAACCCGGACGTGGGAAAACGAATTAAAGGAAATTGATATATAAATGTTCGGATTTTAATTTAAATGCCGCTATCTGCCGACAGTAAATTCGCCGCTATCGTGGCCGCCCGTCAGAATCGGAAAACATTCGAAACGCGAAGCCAAAAGTTTAAAGGTATTTCGTAATTAATGAGACGATTTAAAGATTTTCAGTTGATTCACTAGTAATGAATGGTATTCGAGGTTTACATTCATCCTCGGAGATTGATGTCGATAGTGGGATGTTTAATGGAGGAAATTAAGCCGAATTATTGCTGTTTTCTTATAATTATTAACGCCCGGCCAATTTGTTTTTATCGCGAACCAAATTAAATAGATAGGAAATTAATTTGAGATTCCATAATTCTTTCGGCCTGAGTGGTGCTGTTTAGTGTTTTAAGTCGGTGTTTAATTGTTCTGGATGTTGGGAATATTTCTAAGTGTATTTAGCTTAGTATAAACTAGATATCATCTCACAATTATTCAGTTTTGACATTTCAAAAACTTCAAAAAAAATTAATTATGCTCTAAAATTCGACATGTATTTATTGTAATGTTATTATTTTTTATAACATTTCTCACGTTTGGTTAAATTAGAAAATATATATTTGTTTCGCTTTCATTTGCTGTGTATATGCTCTCTCCTTTAGTCGCCCTTCGCGTCGTTGATATTTTTAATATTTGTCGGTCTTGGGTTGGTCGTAATTAGCGTTGGTTGCGAAACGCCGATTCTACCTCGGGGCAGGAAATTTAAAAGACATATATTAGCGGCTTGGAAACAAGAGGGCTTTAAAGGACAACTACTTCTCATATTTGTCAACTCTTCTTCAAATATTGAAGCGGGGAAGCTTTTAAGAAATACGGGAAAGACAGACACCCTTGCCGTGTCCCCAGATTGAATTTGTGACACATTAAATCAGCCGTTGCCGGCGGTACCTTTTGTCAATCCCACTTTCGTCTAAAGAGCTCCTTCCCCTTTGCTCTAATAATTTATATAAGAGGAGCTAAAAGCTAGAGATACCCCACTATGTATAATATTTCAGTTATGGACGGGGGGGGGATGGTGGTGTTTTTCGAGCTTCGCAATAACAATCATAAAGTCAAAAGGGAGGACAAGGAAGAGGAAGGAGAGCGGAGGGCGTGGGGGAGGAAAAACGGCGACAGTTACTTTTTTAAGGTGCGGGACGCCATCTCCTAAGGGCCAATAAAAAGGAGAACAATTTTTTTTATTGTTAATACCTTTCGTCCAACGTTGAACTACAAAATTGAGGCCCGCCGAGAGTAATTAAAGTTGGACAAGGTATGGGGCCGTAATAAATTTTATATTTCGGGCTGTTTTCTTTTAATCTGTTTATAATTACTATAATAATAAGGAGGAGAGGAGGAGGAGGAGGAGGAGGTGGAGGAGGAGCCCACAGCGGCATTACTATCGCCGTCGTTATCGTTTTGTTGTTTTTACATCTGATAATAACAAGGGAATGGCCTTTTTTGTGTGTGTATGCGTTTGTCGGAAGGTGGATCTTATTAAAAATAATTATGTTTATTTACATAATTGCCAGGGAAATATTTTTCTTTTTTTTTAAAACTCAGAAACAGCAATTAGCACGAATGGGGTAATTATTATCGGCGTGTTGGAGGCCGCCGGTTCGCCGATTCCAGTCGAGAAATTTTAAATTAAATTTAAAACTTTTTTTAAATTCTAGGAATCTGTCCTTAGCGCGTTGAATTAAAGCTGTCTGGAAAAAACAGTGTTATAAACGCTCCGATGAAGCGTACTGTCCGCATTCAATGTTACTCTAAGGGTGGAGTAATTCGTACCTAAAATGATGTCCCAAAACAGGCGGTTTCGGTAATTTTTACAATTTGAGTGCCTTTTCAAATATGTATTCTAATAATGGGCTTTATCTTAGCCCAGTTTTTAAAAACCTATTGATGGGCCGTGCTGTGATCTTCTGGCGCTGCTTCGTAGCTGTGAGACCGGTTGCGTTGTAACTGCACTTCAGTGTGCATTAAACTAGAGGAGTTGAATACAGTGTCCTAAAAATAGAATAGTTCCTTGTTGGTATTTTATTTTTACGTTCGTTAGGAATTCGTAAAATTTTACATTATCAGGTGATTTATAACAAGAACTACGGTGATTAATGCCGGCGATCGAGCCTAAACAGTGAGCCGACGATCGGTGGAGCCAGATCTGCTTTTGGAGGGATGAAAATGAATGTTTATCCGGCCGGGGTAATGATTAAACCTGATTTGTGTACGCTGTGAATGTGGCGCGCGCCCGCGCTTAGTTTTATGAGCGGGCATTGTGCGTCCCGATATAAATGCTTGGCCGGGCCCCCCCCCCTCCCTCATCCTGTTTGGAAATTCTTGAGCTCACAGATGTTTGTATTATGTGAACCGACATCGCCACCGACCCCAGTTATTTTCGACTAATAATAACTGCGTTCCTCGCCCCGCCCCCCCCCAAAGTAAACCAACAAAATATTCCCGACCGACGCCCGGGCCTGCCAACACCACGCGTCGGAATCACACTCCGAAGATCTAATCTTAAGACTCATTTTTGACTCCCTCGTAGATCCAACTATCCCATTTTATAATTATTCAAACCCCAAAATTCTCCTCTAAGAGATTTTGAAATTGATACTTTATTCCTGATAATCCCTGCTGGATCTTATTTCGCATCTTGTTCGCGTGATTAAGGCATCGAAGTTATACAAGGAACCACAAGAAAACCGCATTCCTTCTGGTAAATCTAGTCGGATATAGTCCTGTATAGTCACGGCCGGTTAAAATACAGCGATTGCTCGATGATGGGAAACTTCGAAAAAGAAAAAAAAACTGGAAGGAGTTAATTTGATATAAATTTCCAGTGCCGTTCCTCGAATTAGCGGAGACCAGTTTTTATGAGGCTCCGGACCCAAAGCGGGGTAGCGATTTAAAATGCTTCGTCCTTAAAAGGTGGGACTTAAAGTGTCTACACTTGGTTTACTGTAAGCCGGATTAACATTTGCAATATTGGTATTAACGAGGAGTCCCGGCTCTTGGCAGCTGTCACGATAAAACAAGTTTGATTTATTTTCATCCTTTTTATTCGATACTTAACCCCATTATCGACTCAACGCCCTGTTACATTTTTGTTTCCGACTATTAATTCTCGCTGTTGGCACAATTGGGATCTTGAAATATAGTTTGTTTTTTATAAATAAAAATAAAATACGCCATAATGCACAGTGAGACAGTTAATATGACCCACATCATTTTTCTTTCGACTCATGTTTTGCTGTTTAGTATCTCAATTTTTGCTGCCGAGAAATAGGAACCAGTCTAACTTCCGTTAGCGTAAGCTACTGGAGAGAGAAATTTAGAAAGCCCAATATTTGTTCGTGAAATAACTGTTAGTATGAAAATTCATAAGTCCGTGCATGTATTATAACAAAATTGTTCAGTGTAATACCCCATTGGAACTATACGTCCGGTGTCAGTTCTACGCCACCTTAAAAGGCGTAATAACATTCAGTAGTGATTTATGTTCGGCCCGGTCCCATTTATAGAATTTGAAACAGTCGGGGGACGCGATTTTAGGTCTACCGCGATCGGTCTAATCTACCGCGAGGCCCGTGAGTTATGTCCCGGGGTTGTGAGAGAGGGGCGCTCCCGTGACCCGCGCGTACATTATGAAGAGGGCGGCCGGCCAACAGCAGCGTATCATTATTTTGGGGGGGTTGGGACGAAGACTAAGAACTAAAACAGGATCCCCGTGTAGCGGCCATTAATCACCCGTTAGACCGGTAAGGGCACGCTGTAATTATCGAAACGGCTACACCAATTATCATCGGGCCCGGGGATCATGTAGGCTATCTGGAAACATTACTATCGCTACCTTTGCTCCCTCGATAATATAGGGGAGATTCTCATTTTTTTTCTGTTTCCGTTTCGCTCTCTGGTTTTTCCCTTTCTTTATAATTTCTAAGCTCGTATTTTTTTATTTCTCCCCCAATAAATACAGCTCTTAGCCCCCCCAACCCCCACCCATCGCCGCCGATCCGTAATTTGTTGCCGGCATCCAAAAGGCCGCATTATAAATAGACGATTTTTTTGTCGGGTCGGTTCGCGACCTCGGAAGGTCGAGGGCCATTCCCGGCATCGATGAACCCGTGCAAGACCCGAGGTGAAATAAATAAACGGGTCCCGGGTCGTGAAAGGCCGTTACCCAATGTTGGGAAGGATAAAAAGTTCGACTTTTAATTCGCCAGTTTCCTCATCCAGTTAGGGGCGAAACCACAGACAAACAGAAGCTCTATGAATACGGGCGTCCCGTTTAAAGACGAAGGGAATTTGTTTCTCAAGATTTTTCGTCGAATTTATAATGGCCCCGGTGACTTGAACGCCGACTACCTCGCGATAGTGGAGTCGGTCAAGACTTCTCTGGCCAAATTTTATCCCTATTTCATATTGTCTCATAATTTCCAATCGTCAGTTTTCTTTCCGGCTTAAATCTTCTTTAACGGAAAGCGTTAAAGCGTCCCCGAAGTAGAACGTTGGGCGTACTTGAAATGTGGGGAGGCAGCCGCCGAGAAAAAACGCACTTTCCCCGGAGTTAATATTTATTATTCCTTTCATAAAAAAACGGAGGCCTCCTCCATCCCCGGCACTATATTTGTTAGAGAAAGTATAGTAAGAATTGTGGAACGAGTTCTCGGTGTTGGTGGTGGAGAGGAGGGGGGGCGATGTCAACGTGTGACATTAGTAATTTACAAGGAAGGAAGTGAGGGGCGGCTCTGCGGAGTGTTTTAAGACGACCCCTCACCCCCTCCACCACCCCCGCCATACGTGTAAATGTTAGCGCCGGTGTGTGTGAGATGTACGCTGAATAAAGCAAGAGTTCTTCTGTGCGCCGCCTTCTGCCTCCCCCCCCGCCCAGAAACATAAAACTTGATGTTTTCGCATAAGATAAACGTTATGTATTATTCAGGTTGAGGGGGGGGGGCGCCCCAGTAATAGCCTCACTTCCCTATATTATTGTTGTGTGTGTCTAACTGAGGGAGCGCTCGATTCACTACGAACCGGGGGGTGGCGGTGGTGGGTGGGGGGCGCTCCTCAGGAATGCCTACAATTTTAATGCCCAACCCCCACCCTCGGCCCTCAACAATTGCCGAGAGCGAGATCGTGCTCGCCCCCCACCCTCAGTCAGGCTTTCTTTCTGTTTTATGCAGGCGCCCCCGACGCGCTCGCTTCCTTAGCGCGACTCGCGGGCCTAGGACGGGGGGGTAGGTGAGGCGCGGGAGGGGGCGGGGGGAGGGGCGCTTATATTAATTATTCGTGGAGGCCCCATTGCAATTTCATAGGAGGACACTGACGTGTACGCCCCCCCTTCTTACCCCTCCCCCGTCCGGCCCCATAAATAGTGAACGAGTCCGGGGGCAGTGGTAACTTGTCGGCCATGCATAATGCATAACGGGGCGTGTTTTCGCAATTTAAACTTTTCAGGTCATTTGTGTTGACACTTGCGGCGTGGCTTGCATTTTGCATAGCGCCCTCCAACCCCCGCCATCTCCGCAACCCGAGCTTTTCATGTGACATCGCTCTTCAGCTTCGGACCGGCGATATTGTATAACTCCTGGGCTATAGCTTCCCATTTCGCAGTCTTGCCGACCCTTACGGTCCTCCTCGCAGTATTCTAGCCGGGCAGAGTCACCTTCCACGACCGAGTAGGTAGTGTACAAAGATTATTTGAAATATAGTTAGGTTTCTAAAATCCCCGTCCGCTTAATTCCTCTTACCTCGTTGCCGAAGTAAAACGAGGGGTAGCACCCCGCCCGAAAACCAAATTTTGGCGACCCCCTATTTTATTAAAGCATAATCTTTCATTTTTGTAGTGACAAAAAATCACAATATAGAGATTACCCGACTGGTATAATATGTCATCGCAATCTGGAGTCCGATTGATCCCCGTTAAGAATCGCCGGGATAGGCATCTACGCTCCAATTTACAAATTCCAGTCGTTACTCGTCTTTCGTAATAAAACGACACCGACTGGAACGAATCGAGACCGGTGTCGGTACAGAGGGTAATACTCCTAATTAGTTTTTCTCGACCGGTCGTGTAACAATCTACAGTCCGAATAATACCGGCCGATGGGATGGGAAATAGTATACGGGGGACTGGAAGCGCCGCGAATTTGTAATATTGACGAGTTTAAGAGGAGAGTCGGGTGTTGTACGAGGAGAGGGATGCTGTGCTGTGCGGGGGCGGTTCGTGTGTGTGTGTGTGTGTATATGTGTATGAGTGCGTGTGTGAGTGTGTGCGTGCTCCGCTCCCCTTCACGCCGCCTTCTAATTAGCTTCCTATTCACAGCGAGCGCTCATCAACTCCCGGGCACCGCGCGCCCCTGTCTGTGCCCTGCGAGAACACACACACACACACACACACGGACACAAAAGCGCTATTGCAGGAGTGTGCATCGCTCGGCCGTGGGTATTGCGAGGGTTGGGGGGATGGATGGTGGGCGCCTAGCTTAGCTAGGGGGGTTGGTTGGTTGGTGGGCCGCCGCGTCTTTTAACGACAACACAACAACAACAACAACAAAAAAGGACGAAGATGGCGTCCTCGCAGATAGCTGGAGAGAGGCGCGCACTCACACACACACACGCACATATTGAGTGACTGACTGAGTGGGTCCGACGCTCCATGAATAATGAAAAATGGAACGACCATGTTAGCAACACACGACCCCTCCCCTCCTCTACCCCCTTAAACCGACGCCATATCTCTTTTTCCCTGACCGGGGCGTCATCCTCGTCTGAATGTGGTATCGGTCGCGGATTCTCGTCTATTTCAGCCCGGTTTTTAATCTTGTTGTTTACCGTGGACGGATAACAAATGACGCTGAGCAAAAAGAAGGGCAAAAACGGAGTGGCCGTGACGTTATTAGCCGCCTCTGTCACCTGTCTATACCGACGTAAAAAACCCTTCCTTTCCTGCACCCCTACTAGACCGGTTCCTCCCTCCCACCCGAGTCCGAGAGAGGATCATCGCTGTCCCTTATTTGTCCAATCGTTCTGCCCCCTTTTCCTAATTTGGCACGAACTTTCTTGTAAACCAAACCATTTTTTTTCAATAATTTTATATATTCGTACTTATACATAATTACAATTTTCCTTGTAGTTGGATCCTACGTAGGTCAAATTGTAAGTTCGAACACGCGCACGTACTTCAATTTACAATTTGAATTAATTGTACTTCCGAAGGGCTTAGTATTTTTAATAATGAAGAGACCGCTCGCCTGAACGATACAGTCAGGCAATTTGATCGCCTATTATTCGTCAATTTTACCCCTCCCAACCCCCCACCCCACCCCGTTCTCTTCGCCACTGCGTGGTAATTAATGATACGAGATTTACGTAAGGGGGCCAAATTAATTGATGTTATATAAACGAGAACTGGAGGGAGAGAGATAGAGAAGAGAGAGAGAGAGAGAGAGAGAGTGAGTGAGAACGAGAGAGATGAAGAGAAAGGTTTGAAAAGCTGGGCTAGGTATTATTGTGGCTGTATACGTGAGCAGCTCCCCTCCACCTCCACCCCATACTCAGGGCCTACCTCTCTATTGTCAATTGTTAATTGAGCTATTGAATTAAATATGGTCGCAATTTGCCTGCCCCAAGGGTGGCCTTTCCCTTTCATATGTACATATAGAGAAATATATATAGGAAAGCGGTTTATTCCGTGGCCCCGTGTGCGTGAGTGAGACCGGCCCGCAAAGTGGAAGTTTGTTACACAGGGATATACCTTTTATTATTTAAAACTTTTGTAAAGTCCGGTGGAGTAGGAGGAGGGTGGAAATGAGGAATTATTTATGAACGAAAAAAGGGAAATGATAACTAAGTGAAGCAATTTTTTTGTGTTCTCCCCCCCCGGCCGGGTAACCTGCGTTCATTTGGAATGTGGGCCCTCTTTCTAGTTATTTCCGTTTGTTCGAATTTTTTACAATCTCTTTTACCGTGTGGGGCAGCGGGTCCATTATGTATGAGAGGAAATTGTTGAGATGTATACACACACGGCGGCCGGCCAGAACGAGGTTTAATAATAAAAGTCGACGATTCAAATATTTAAGTGTGCGTCTCTCCGGTGCTCGTGTCTGGTTCATTTGCGGACGAATTTAAGCCTCGAAGTTAAACTACTGTGTAGCCGTAATTGCTTTATTTTTGTATGTTTATGAATTATAAAGTAGGGGGTTTCGTAGGGTTGAATCGTCGATCTGTATATACTTACATATGGGGCGTGCCCGGGGGAGGAAGCCGAATAAAGAGAATAGATAGAAAACGAAATATATATAAAATGGCCTGATATGAAAAAAAATCCAGTCCCCAATATTCTTCTTGAACGCAATTCGTCTTCGTGCCCAACGGCGAAATACAACGAAGACCTTCCGACTATTCCAGTTGTTCGTCCACTTGGCTATTCTTGAGCTCTGATAGTAGGTCATAAGGGCGCTGAAATAATTGTTTGAGAAGGGCTTGAAGCCGAAAAGCCGTGCTTCTGAATAGGTGAAAGTAGTGTAGTGGTCTGGGAGATGGGGACGTCGTTAGGTTGCTGGAATGTTTTCGCCCGTGCCACACCTCGCCGGCCGACAATTCGTTGCCGGGCTCAAAATTCGACTTTAACGACCGACCCGGGTAATTGTAATAATAATACGGCTTTATTTAGCCGGGGCCTCCGCCATTGTCTCTCCCTCTAACTCTGAATTCACCTTCTAATCACGCCCCGTCCTCTCTCCCACTTCACTTGTACAAACGCATATCTTCGATATATTGTTCGAGTTCAACGGCTCGGCACAAAAGGGGGAGTTTCATCGTCTTCAAGACTCACGAGAGGCTCTCGTCAAATTAACATATACAGAAACCTGGGGGAATCTTACCAGTCTATTATTGTTTTACTTATTCGTGTGAAATCGTGGGAATCGCCGATTTAAGAACCTGGTAGCTTTTGATGTTTTGAGAGCTCTAAGAACCCGAAATAACTGTGGAAGAACCGACAGTAGAATACAATTAGAATACAGGGACACGGGGGGAAACGAATTAAATAGTAGAAACTGGGTGGGTTATTGTGATTAAAAAACTAGACATATTGCGAAGGCACTATTACTCTTATTTCATTCGATATCGGGGTGGATTAGGGGGTTTTCGACATAGTCCATAGTCCCACGCCCCTAATGGTCTAAAAACGGTTGAAAGACGATTGAAATTCAAATTTCAGTTTAATTTCTACAGTTCTAAAAGGCCGTGCTTCATTTGGGTGTCTACGCAATTGAGATTAAGGGGATTAAGGGATACCTGGGAGCATTCCTAACGACGCGGGAAGTCGTAAGTTCATTTCTCCTTAGCATTTTTCTACTAAAAAATAAACTACCGATCGGATTAGAAGATCAAAACTGGAATATAACATAAACTGGCGCCTAATATTTGGGTTATTGGCGGTGTGTCATATATAGTTGGGGGTAGTAAATTGTGGGGTGTGGAGGACGACAGGGTGATTTAAGAGGTGGGTCGGGGGCGGTCAGATTAAAGAGGTGTAACATTTTCCTCTGGCTACACCTATCCCTCTACGTCCCTCTGAGAGAGCGAGAGAGAGGAGAGAGAGCGTGTGTGTGTGTGTGTGTGCGTGTGTCGGAAAGAGGGAGAATTAGTGAGAGGGTGGGATTTTTGTTATTCGTTCCCTTGGCGTGTCCAAGGCTTTTCCCCTATGTCCGAGAGAGAGGGAGAGAGGGAGTGAAAGAGAGAGGGTGGGAGGGAGGGGGAGTGCCTCCCTTCGGGACAGGGACAGGACCTGTTGACTGTACCCCGCCCCCTGCCGCCCCCAAACACACACACACACACACACACACACACAGTCAACTCTCCACAGAGCAGATTACAAAACTCCTCGTGTTTTCCTCGGGTGTTTATATCAAATATGCTCTCCGGCCAGATATTTTTTTTTCATGTTTGGAACGAAGAGTGGGGTTGAAAGTGGTGTAAATCTAATTACTCGATAAATTTAGTTTCTTTGATGTATGTCCGAACGGCCTCTGTATAATTGTCGCTTAGCGTTAAAGACCACAGGGATTGTTAAGTGAAAGATATGTTCTGGCTGTTTCAATATATCGGTATTTACCACGTTATCGAATACCATCAGTAGTACGATTTCCTGTCAGCCCTAAGGGAAATAACATTAGCGATGATATAAAGAATTAAGTATTATTTACTTGTGTCAGAAATTTACAATAATATAAATCCGTCTTCATTAATCGCTCCTTACGTTGTCGCATTAATACTTTGATATTTCCGGTACAGATTTGTATGCCTAATTAAAATATGTAAAATTTATTCGACAAAATGTTTTTTCCAAAATTTAAATTAGTCAACTTATTTAGTTTGTAGTGTCGAGCCTGTATAATCATAGTATAAATGACATAATCGATTCCCTTTTTTATTAAATGGTACTATCCGGGTATGCAATACACTCTAGGATAATTGATGGAGTCAATCTGGCAATCTGTATGTTCCCGTACCCGATTAGCCTTCTTCTAATCCCCAGGTACGCAACTCCCGACGCCGGCTTCAAGTCCCCTCTGAAATGCATAGTTTATGTGATAGGATTATCTGCAGTTCAACGGACCTGAACTCTAACTTCTGTAAAATTCCTTCAGCCCTTATCCTGTCGGGTTTAGCGCTATTCAATGTGTACACAACTGGCAGTTTGTTTGGATTTCTCCTGTTATGAATTATGGCGAATAGGAGGGCCGAATTTTATGACTACTTTAATTGTGAACAGTTTCTTCAGAGAGTTGATGGGCGTAATTTTGAATAAGGTTCGATTATGCCTCAGCTTCTGTTCGGGAATGAAGCCTTGTCGTGTTATGAGGGAGCGGATAATGAGTCTTGTTACTATTCTATTGTTTGTTCTGTCGATTCGATATTGCGGCGTCCGCCTCGGCTTATTATTATATAAACAAGAGATGCTATTATTAATTTGCGTCCGAAGGTCTCCTGGAGAGGGACACGCGTACGTGTGGCGGCCCACATCGCCCCAACGCCAACAGCAGTCAGCCTGCCTGTAGTATCCAATAATTAGCGTTCGATGTTTCTTAATTAATAAATCCGCTCAGCCAGAGTTTGTTTCTTTTACTTGGCCCAAGTTAAAGCCGACTGAGCTTATCTGTTGCGTTTCGGTCAATGTTTTTTTATTGACTACTCAAAACGCCAACTAACGAAAACATACAAGCCGACTCTCAACGCGTCTGCGCTACATGAGCAGATATAATTTTTCTTAAATAAACCGCTCCTTAGAGTTCCGAGAAATTTCAAAAGAAAACAGAACCGACAGGCAAAAATCTTCTCATTACAACAGGAATAAGAAATAAAAATCTAGCCTTGGTGGGTTGTCATGAAATAGAGGCAAAATTTAGACAACAGTTATTGAACGTACAAACCTACTAATAAGAACACTGAAGAATACTATGTGGTCTAACACACTATATGAGGTAAACTCAGACTTCAAACTTAATATTGTAAGATTAATTGCCGGGTCTAATTAGTCGTACGCGTTAATTGTGATCGTTAAAACGAGCCGAATTATAAAAAGAAAATATGTGGTCTCTCTGTTGGGGGAGACAGGACCCGTATGCCGTAGGCCACGTCACTGGCACCACATACCGCCGGGCTGAAAGTTGCCAGATAACGCGACGGTCATATGGATGCTATGTGAAGTGACGATAGTACATTCACATCAGGTGTGCGCCAGCCGTATTCATTAGAATCCGGGCGTTACAATTTCCTGTTTGAGACTTTTTCAAATATGTATTATTTTATTATGAAACTGTCCTTATTGATGTAGTTTATTTGATGGATCTGAATACATGGTTATATTTAGTGATCTATAGAATAACGTCGATGACCATATTACTTTAGACATGGCGAATCAAGTGTTAAGTAATCCCCCCTAATCCTAATTGTACTGATCGATTTTCATTTTTAAAATGAAATTATTTTTTCCTTCAAAACAATTCGAAACCTCTACGCTTTTACTGGCAGATTATGTGGTCAAAATGATCGTATTTGAATTCACCAAGTAACAGATTCCTTCATGAACTTTTGAGAGTAGGTATGAAGTTCTCGTAAAGTATTATACGTCAGCAGGAGCGGAATCAAGTTCTTGGTCAAGATCGCCGATTTGTTTGTTTTTTTCGGAAAGTCGTGACAATTTTTCGAGATAGCGTGCGAGTTGTGCGCCGCATAATTGCACTTGTGGGGGGAAGGGGGGGCATCCGCCCGCCGAGATAAAAATATTCAGAAATAAGTCCTCCCCCTCCTGTTTTGTTTTTTCTTAAATATTATTTATGCGCAATTATTTAATTATCTTTTCGCAATTAAATCGGTAATGACGGCGCTCCTGGAGGGGAAAACCCCGGGGCCCTGTTGCGAAATGCCGCAGTCCAAACAATATGAATGAAATTGTGCAAGATTTTCATTCCATCTGTACATCCGTTTTCAGCACTCAGTTCTGTTCTGCCGACTGCATCAGATAGGAAACGTTTCAGTTTTTATACGGCGCAATATTGAAATTCTAACACATCGATAAAGAAGGAAAATACGACATGGTTCCTCTGCGCTTCCTCTCATACGTGTAATGAATAATATTGATTATAAATCTTGCATGTCGGATAATATAGGTTATAGTTTGATATTTTTAAAGTTTCTTTACCCTAATAATATACTTAACTACTTACTTCGGAATTCATAAAGATGATATACAATGTGCAGTATAACTGCTGTTGTTTGATGAAGCGTCGTAAATTGACGAAATATTAACACTTTCATTTAAGATATTTGGGGAGGGTTCATCAGAGTTTAGAATTCATTTATATATAAAATACATTAGCACACATCTACAACAATGGTTGTTTTCTAATGGAAATTGCTCGGGGCAGCGCCAGTACTTATTTTTATATATAGTAAATTTACAATTATTAGTTTATTACTGAAATTACTTCAATTGTTGCCGGTTGAAAGAACTGGCAGACCCATTTTATTGTTCTACCTCCGCCTTACTCCGAACACTTTTGTTTAATAAGTCCCTTATAGACTTCACTAATTTGTACAAGTGTCAGAATGCGGGATGGCCACTTAATATACCGATGGGGCCGGTGATGATGTCGATGATGATGATGACGGATGATGAAGCCGGTCATATTTAATGAGGTGAACGTTTCCTCGAATTATATTGTAATGTATAACGTATAATTGTTTTAACAATAACAGCTTTAATTGGACAATTATGACGCGCCGGTTTTTAATATTGCAGGGTTTCTCAGAACCAATTTTAATATGCTTCCTTTTCCAATTTCTTTCTTTTTTCTTCATTCTTGTTGTTTTATTCGGCTACTCTACTGCTGTTAATACAAGTTAATGGACTTACTCTCGTAACTTGGATTTATTGTCCAATTTTTCTTTTCTCTCGGTGTCTAATAACAGAGCGTCGATGGTAGTCGGATATTATGAAATTATAGAGAGGAGTTATTGAGCTATTAATGGTTAACAGAAATCGAGTTTTCTTTTAAAAATATGATTAAATTTTCTCACCTTATCTGCGTTAAAATTTCTGCTCGGCGCTTTTAAGCTTGTGTTTGTTTGAAAAGGTTATTGGCGCAACATGTGTTAATGCAAACGTTAAACCGCGTCTAATTAATGCCGGAGTACATGTTTTTCAGGTCGTCTCTCGCTTATTATTCAAGAGGCGGCCGGGGTATCGTTAGGCCGATCGTCGGGCGGGAATGTTGGGCTTTCGTTTACAACCGCTCTGTCGATTCGCCGCTCAGCTTTTCAGTAATCATTATCGCGATATCAATTCAGATTTTCGATCGAATGAAATGCAAGTCCGACGGTAAAACGGTGAGACTTGTCGCGGGACAAAGGTTCCGAGTTATGGGGAGAATATACGGCCCGGTTTATGGGGCTATCATTTTTACGGCAGTTTTCCGCCCCGATTCAAGAAGAATTCCCCCGCCTTATTGGGAATAAGGAAAAAATGTTGGGCGGGGGGGGAAGAGGCTTCCACTGGTGAGGCGTGCACTTGTTGCAGCAATTTGGAATGCAATTGTTGCAACGAGAAATTCCCGCCGACACGTCCAGTCGTGACGGTCCGCCCGGCGAATACAAAAGCCTTTTCATTATGTATTTATTATGCGGCGTCGGGCGTTTCGTACTTTCCGCTTTTACGAAATCGCCCATTCCACGAGGTACGAGGAGACGACGACAAACGTCAATATTGTAAATACAATGTATTAAAGAGGGAGGGACAGCGGAGTCTACAGGAAACGAGGCCATTTGCATACACCAGTGTGCCCCCCTCTTCCTCCGCCGGCCCTCTTCTACATTTTGTACATATACAACTGTCGGCAAATCTATTTATACGTCGAATCGCGGGCTAAATCCGTCGTGCTCCGCCGCAACATTTCCACCACGGGCGTGGTTCAAATCACAAAAAAAGAATTCACTCCGTAACATAAGCCGAGAGTCAGATTAAGTTCAAGTTGAAGGTTCGGTTTCCACATCTGAAACAGGCGAAAATTCGGGCGGAAATTAAGAACTTAATAAAAACATTAGTAAAGCGTTAAAAACAAGTTTTTCCAGGCCGAGTGACAAGGCCGCCCCCATCCATGTGGCCAAGTGTATACACCAGTTCTGATCGATAGATTCTAAGTGTTTCTCGCCCAACTATAAATATAACTGGAAATGGGCAGTTCTTAAGTGCCCCCGTATTGACTAGTGAAACATTCTGAATTGTAAAAGATACGAGATTTACATTTCGTATCCCCCCGGCCTCTGATTGAAAGATGCAACCGTGTGCACTCGTGTCTATAAATATACGTTGAAGTTTATCAATTTCATAGCGGCGGAGTCGAACAATTTCGCAGCATATTTTTAGACCCCCGCCCCCGGCTGATATATATGCGAATAGAAGTGGCGTAAATGCACGCTCTTTTGGATTCCGCGTTAGGGAAATCTGTTCAACATCAGCGAAGACACCGCTGTCGTATTTACGCTAACGTTCATCCGACCGTCGGCAGACAACGCGAAACTAGGACAAGTATCCCGAACCGCTGAGCGGATTTTCAGCGAAGAATTTCGCATGCAAAACGGTATAAACAAAAAACAACCTAATAAGTGTTATTATTCCGTTGATATCGGTTTTACCTTTTCTTAGAATGAACCCGAGATGAAGATATTTCGTTCGGTTTTACACTCGTAGAAACTTTCTCCACGCGGAGGATGAGAACAAAACATTCGCTTATGCCACTCGTAGGGGAAAATAGAAAAGCAGTTTAACACGCTGTTAGGGAAGGGAGATAATTTAGAATAAAATGCTAGATTATACTTGTGTTTTATGAAAAAAATTATATACAAGTACTTCATATTTTTAGCTATAATTTTTCGGGTTTATAATGAATATATAATGAATCCGGGCCTCTGAATCTCGAATGAGATTTTCGAATCTCAGAAGTTAAATGTAGTCAGAGCAGATATAGTATCAGAGCCATATATGCGATACATATAACAAGCAATACTTGCGGATCATTAATGTTCGTTGTGTGTTTAATGGCCTGCCTCGGTGTCCGATGCACTGCGCTGTGCTCAACGTCGTAGTTTTACCCAACGATCAATCTAGTCTCGGAGCCGAGGCAATATTAGTATTAAATAATGCGTAGCGTTAAACCAACTGGAGAGCAACGCCGGTCCAGTTACACATAATGCGTTCTATAATAGCCATTCTTCTCACACTGCCGGTCCCTCCTACTGTTTCGGGCGTACGTCATAAATATCGAACTGATGGCCCTCTCCGATCTATAGTTTGGTAAATGGGGGCCTAATAGAGTGGCGATTCGGCCGTCCCAATGTAAACGGTTCGGATTTTCGTCTTCCGTAATAAGACGGTGGGAGGAGCGATATACCAGGATGAGTTATGAACGGTAATCGAACAATGTAAAATAGAGACGGATTCTGTCAGTCGAGGTTGATGTATCGTTCACCTTTTGTTCTAATACAAAACAGGACCGAAATGGAAAACCGCCCGTCTAGAATAGCCTTTGAAAATTATTCATTCCGCGTTATACTTCTAGTTTACCGTTAAATTTCCCACATAAATATGGCTGGATCGCTCTCGAATGTAAATTAGGGACTTCATTAACACTTCTTATTAATTTCCACCATTCCAAAACCGTTACACGGCCAGCCCAGAGGGTTAGGAGCAGATATTTCGCTTTTGCACGTGTCCCCTCTAAGTGACTAGTATTCTGTGGAGTGTTGCAGAGTTATATGAGATTCGCGCCTAATTACAAGAACTCCCCCACATGATGTTATACCCAGTGTAATGAGAGGAGGACAAAGAGCAATTGATTGAGTAGTCACCAATTGGCGGTCGGATCCGGCCCAGTTCAAATTATATATCAGCATTTACCTACCGTGTTTCTTGTCATCTTCTGTTTGGTCTTTTTCTAGACCTGTTTCGTTTGATCTCCATCTTCAGTAGTTTTCAGTCACTAGGTTGGTGGGTCACTCAGGCATGCTGGTTGTCTGTATGCCTCGCAATTAGTTCTTGGTTGTTTCACAATTATTTATTTCTCAAACGTTTTTAATTATTGTATCTTGCAGGAATTTAGGCCGGGAAAATTTTGTTTTTCTCACATGTTTTACGGTTAATAACTACTTTTATGTGTCAATATCGAACAGTTGTTTGGGAAATGAAATGCAGTCGCGCTCAGTCATTGTAATTACACGTCAGAAATATTATGTCCAGGGAGGAACACGGGATAGGACAATGGGCAAAGTGTGAGGGCCTCCCCCCCCCCGTACTAACTAAGCACTGCCCTCTCTCACCTGCCCTCATTATAGACAATGACGATTTGAAAACCAGACACAGCTCTAATAACAGAGCCCCCCTTAACCAATAATAATCCTAGGTTGAGTTAACATCTGGATGTGTGTGTCTAATGATTTCAAATTAGTGCTTGTCCAGCTCTAGGGCCGTCTGAATAACTGGGTGGAGTCGGTATCGATTTGTGGAAACATTAATTTGTTCGAGAGTTTAAATAATTTAATAAGTTTTCGATTTAACCTCGTAATTAGGACATGTTTTAAGAGATAATTTAGCTTTTGAGCTATCGAAAACATCTCTTTATTTATAAATGCGTATTCCGATTCTGCATTATGATGTGGACCACAGTTTCAGAACCAGTGTTAGATAAATACTACAAAAAAAAGTCGCCTCAACGATCTGGGTCGTGGTTGTCAATAAAAGCTAATTTCTTTGCCCGGGTTTCGTATAATTTCCCGAAAGAAAATTAAAAAATAAAGGGGGAAATGCGAGCGTTACGTGGCCAAACAACAAGAATGAGAACAATGCGCCTATTTATAATTGTTGAGAGGTGGGCGTTGTTGTTGGGGGTGGGGGTGATCGTTTATAACGGGGAGTTCTCATTTCAAATAGCAATCGTTGCGCAACGCGTTTCAATTTTTGGGTCGGGACTCCTAAAAGGTGTCTTTCTCGGTACAAACGCGTTATAAATATAACGTATTTTTTCCGGCGGCGCCTATTTCGGCGAAGTGAGATAACCAGACGCGTATTTTTGATCACTTTAAAGGGACGGACTCGGCGGCGGATATTACTAATTCAATATTTACCGTGTCAGGGACACTGCTTTTGTTACACCCCATTGTATTTTGGGCCCCCCCCCCGACTACATTCGTCCAATCGGCCGGTGTTACGAAAGATGTTCTTTGACGTCGAAATTTCGAACGCCCGGTCGCTTTTGCAATTTAATTAGGTCGGTATAAATAATTGTGGCTTCTTCGACGAGCCGTACCATCTCCTGCAGCAACGGTTACTGCGAAAGAGGCCTAAGTTAGGAAATATGCCGAGTATCAAATACAGCACAAAATAATGAAGAGGTCCTGTTTCCGACAATGACGTCCACTGTCAACGTTTATAACCGAACCAGGCGATACTGAAATAAGTCTGTTTACTGATTGTCGCTTATAAACACTTTTGGGGTTTTCACACTAACCTGAAATCGAGGGTTTTTTTAATCGAGTTTAATGTTTAATAATATATTGTAAATACCGGCAATATTCGAAACTGGTCTTTTGTCTTGGAAACCGTCGAGGCTAGAGGAAGCCGACGTACTTTCTCCTATGGAGCAATGGGTAGTTTCCGCTGAAGATTGCACTGTGGTTAATTAATAACTATAAGAACTAATTGCTATCATTTTATAATTATTATTTTTTCTCGAATAGCGGTTATGTAATACGAATGTTATATCACGTAGCAACTGGCCGAGAACGGTGGCCGCTCCCTTTCGGAGGGTAATCCGCGGTGTTATTCCTGGTGAAATATTAATTTTTAAATGTAGAAAAAAAGGCTTCCAGTCCTGTTTTCACCTGCGTCGTCCCTTTTTTCTGGTACTTCGTTCGCCTGCCGGTCACTAATGTTTCTTTACCAAATGTTTGGCCACGCCGCCAAAAAACTACCGCGCCGGCCGCTACTTCGTCGCCCAGGTAGAGAGGGGTTTTCAGCCGCGCCCGGGCAACACAAATTTGAAGTTGGGACTTGCCAAACAGGCGACATGAAAGAACTTCCAGCTATTTCGGCGTACGTTTTGCGATCTTGTTGAATGTAAATAGACGAAAAACCTGCCCAACTATGCATAGCTTGGCCGGAGCCCCTCTCCAAACACAGATCCCCCTACCTCGGGGCCCCGTAATCTTTTCTCTGCTGTCGGCCTATCCGAGTTGACCCGTTGCCGTCCACTATAAACGACGAAGGCAATAATAATCGAATTAATTAACGAAGCGGCCAGCACTGCCTGTCGCATAGCGCGACCTTCGAGCCAACAATAAAACAAGGCGCATTAAAAAGCGATTTCATAAGGCTCACTCCCATTTCATTTTATTTGCAATTTGAACGCGCCCAACAATTTATAAGACCGGTTAATTTACGAGTGGATATCGAATCCGGCAGATGTTCATTGGCGAGTTTATCAATGTATAGTTTACTAAAATTATTCTCGAACCTCTTCTTACTGTTCAACCGCCATTGTTTTTTTCGACTTGGCTCCCGTTCTTAGAATTCCGTGAGTCCATTTATCGGAAGCGATGTACTTAATCCTTCATCGGAAGTCGACTAATGGCGACGATAAGGTCGATTCGGTCTAATCGGTGATGCTATTAAAACAATGGACGTCTAGGAAATGGTCTGACTCAATGACTTAATCGTCTCTCCAGATTATATTCGGCCATTTTTATGTATGTCCGTGCCTTTCTAGCTCGATATAATTAAATATTTATAAATGTGAAATAGTATAAAAAAATATATAGCTCTCTTGCCGACCTTACCAGACAACACCAGGAGAAACGAAGTGGAAATGAACTTACAACTACCGATGGTGCGCATAACGGCTAAGACATCATAATTGGTCGTAACGAATAAACTAAAATAAAAATGTGGGCAAACTTCGATTAGTATTAATTTTGGTATTTTCTGGTCCCGGTGACTTGGTCTCTGTTATTTGCCGGGAAGTGGCAGTTCTTTAGCCAAAGAAAGAGGGTGGTACCCGCCCTCATTATTTTACTTGCTAATTCAACGAGTGCCGGCCCGCAAAGATATGGAAAAAGGCAAGATTACTTTTTCCATAAAGCTGAAAAATGTTCGGATATTGCCTAACTGCGCGTCGTCGTTGAATTCGAAGGGTTGGATTTTCTCCTCGATGATACGTTCCAAACTCGGATTTTAGAAAAACGCATATCAAAAATAATTTGTTGTCTATACGCGTCATTTTTAACAACACGCATAGATAGTCTGTGCCTTGTCGGGTAGTTGCCGATCAAATTTTCAGCGCTCACTACCGGAATAACGTGAAATATGTACGGGGCGTTTTACCTATTTACCTATTTTGGAGGCGGGCGTTTTACCTGATGACGGTGACGTAGTTTGACTCCGGTGTTTTGGCGGCCCGACCAATTCGAAACTGTAAACTGTAAACTGAATTATCGGTTGGGCGCAGCGGCGGCATAAACTTCGCTTATGACATTAACCCAAGCCCAGCTGGCCGAAGCTCCCCCACCTCTCAGCACTGATCATGCGGTGAAAACCTGCATTTTAGACCTCATTTTAAACTGAAAATTCAGCATTTAGAAAGGATCTAAAACAGTTGTACACTAAGGTAGTATTAGTATGCTTGATATATGCACAAAACTTTACTCTGGTTATGGTCGTAGAGTTCATCTGTATTTTTGAGTACGGTACTATAATGGGCTTTCCCCCCGCGTTGTCTCCTAGGATTTGAACGCCGATAATGTCTTCCCTCCAATAAATTATCGGATGAACTATTTGACAGTGCGGATCTGGCCGTGTTAGGCCTCACGGGGGAGGGGGGGTGGTGTTGTGAGGGGTGCCTGCGGGATAATAGTGTTATTTCCCGATTAGGCGACGGTGGTGGAGTTAGGAGAGGGTCTCATTTCCAGGACAACCCCCGGCACTACATCGATGAGATAATGTCTGTGGGGATCTGACAGTCTAAAACGGATTCAATACAGCGTAGAATCCGCCACTGCCTGATGGATTCTAAAATTGCAGGGGGGGGGGAATAACAGTTCCGGGAGTAAATATCGTGGCGGTATTTAATCTACTTAAACGGGTAATGAATGACTGTTAGCCAAATATATAAAACCAGATTTGATTGGAAAGCATTGGAGGATCCAGATGGTTGAATACGTAAAATCTTTCTTTGTTAAGTAAAATTGTAAACTTGTAAATAATTAACAGACAGTGAAGGTATTTGTATAACAAATACGTTTTTGTTGAAATGTTAAGAAAAGTTAGGGCTTGTTCTAGAGGGAGACCAGATTTACAATTGAAAGTTATTGCTATAGCGCTCCATTCTTCTATGGGATGTTGTCCAATTAAATATCTCACTACTTTTCGGTTATTCTTAACGCATCCTTTATGCTGCAATGTTCGGAACAGACTCCAGAGCAGAATCAGTCTTATGAATTAAGCCCGAGGAAAAGGACCTGTTTACTGTCGTTTCCGCTTTGAGGGGACGCCACCGCCGAATGCGAAAACACGGGAAGTTCCCGTTCAAAGGGGGTGGGAGGGTGGAGGGAGGAGGGGTTTGATTTTGAACTTATTGCGCTATTCATATGTAAAAGCGATCGGACTGGATTTGCATGTACGTGCAAGGTACCCATTTTAAGTGCACCGCTCTGGATTTAAATCACATACTGTCGTAACCTTCTGTAGTACGTCAACGAGGCTATTTATGTCGCGGGAATTTTTTTTATTCATTTCTCTTCTCCCAGCGTCAAGATCGTGTAGGACTCTTTGACATGTTCTCGTTATTCCGTCCAACAGAATTTTAGTCCCCCGGACATATGAAATGCCATTCAGAGACTTGACGAGAGGGTCTGGAAGGTGGGTTGCCCCGCAGGAAACCCGTCTAAGCGACTCACCGAGCTGCTGACTGAGTGGAGATCGCAAGAACCTCATAAATATTGTATCAATAGCGCGTATATCCACTCTTCGTCATCTTACATTAAAGTAACGTACAGGCGATTAGAAATAAAGAAACGGCTAATCGTCAATTAGAGTCTGTCGGTAGTTTTATTATGGGAGAAAAATGTTAATTTATTTTTAAGATTGGTGTAAATGCGGAGGTTGGTTGATGTGGATGGTGGAGCAGGAGTGATTGGGTTGGGGGGCTAATCACTAATGGGAATGTCTGTCGATGATCCCCGGGGACAGGCACCGTACTGCGGGGGGACGGCCCTATCGGTGATATAGAGCAGATATAGAGTGCGTAATGTGCACGGGGCGTGCACCCGCCCGGTATGTATATGATAATTTAGTCCGTTTCGAGCAGAATATAATCCGGCTAGGAGGCGCGGGCCCTGCAGGTGGTAGTGGGGGCGGGGGGGAGGGTCAGTGGGATTTATATAGCTAACAGTTGATGGGCTATTGAGAGCGTGTTGGAGTGTGTGCAGAGACTATACCGTGTGACAGTATACTAATGCCGGGCCCATGTTAAGCTGCAAACATTATCTTCAATGTACCGGCTACTGGAAATGGGGCGGCCGGTCGTCCACCGCCTAATCGGGAAATAACGCTATTATCCTAGCTGGAGCCACCCCCGCCCCCGCCGGCCTATCCAACTACCCTCCACACCCTCACAGCCCCCACATCATCACACCTCACCCGGCCACATACCCGTCTCTATCATTACCGGTCTACCTTCCTCACTTCTCAGTTGGAATCCATCTCGGACCGAAGCCCCCTTCTGTTGTAATTAGGCGTTTGCAATGAAGGAACCCGCTCGTACCCCGGAAAGAATAGACCATATTTGATGTATTAAAATATCTAGTACTCTTTGTCAGGAAGGCCAAATGATTTTTTACTTCCAAATAATTCAAAGTGTCGACATACCGAGAATCGCGTATTGGCGGAGTTTTTTAGATTCCAGTTTCTAATTTTTTGTCTGTTTTGGTTATGAATAAATTACTGTAATTTCAATTTACTAAGTATCAATTTTATAATTGTAAGTAAACCAAGCCGACATACAATCATGCTTGTTGCTACCCAATTTTATTTGTAAGTTCTTTGTTGGCAGCCAATGCAAATACAATTAATTAAATTTTATTTCATTCCTTATTTGTTTTCTGTTGCAGGTAAGTGAATTTTGACCGTTGGAATATTGATATACCGGGAATAGAATAACTGGAAACTTGAAGGGAAGCTGCGGGTATGTTTTTTTATTTTCTTTACACCGGCCAAACCCTGCTTTGAATTCTCGGCTTCACACACGCTTTCCGGTCGGGCGAATCGGCCGGAGGGAATTTGAATTTAGGAGATTTTCTTTTCTATTTTTTTCCAAAAAACGTTTTGAATAATGTTTTCCGCATATCGGACGAGGTCAGATGCACGCGGGCTGTCCTCTCCGGCGGGGTCACGCAACGCTTAACACACTCGGGTCATTTGCTAGCGTGTCACCCACACTCGGTCCCCAACTTTCAGATACCGTCCGGAATCGTTTAATGTATGGAATATATTCCCCGCCAATTAGGTTCCATTCCCCGCATTTTGGCCGTCGCGGGAAGGCGACGGGCGGATGCGTCCGGTAAAAGACGTAACGGATATTTCCTCCTGTTAAACACGTGTGGGCCTCCATGATTCATACCCCGTATTTTGCTATTGTAATTTAGTGCGTTAAAGTCGTAGTGTTATAATCTGTTTATATAGCTTTCTGAAGACAAAGGCGATAACTGGATGGTTTTTAGGAAAAATTATCGGCCATACTTGAAAGATATTGGTCAATGTTCTTTGATAAACCGGCCGAATCTCTTTCCTTCACCTACTTTTATAAATATACCTCAACATTACCACTATCCCGAAAATGCCGAATTTATAATAACGCTCTCTTCTGTTCTATTTGTTCAAAGACGAAATTCGATTCGAGGGTTCCGCTCTATTTTTCTGTAGCGCAATATTAAGGGTCGAGTTACTCAATAAGATGAATTACACTGTCGTACTCGTAACATGTTTACCACCGAGGTTTCGCTATTGACTATAAGAAAAAATATTTTTCTTCCTAGCCTAAGTTCTCAAAGTCCGTCTCCCCTCGCATACCGCCAGACGCATTCCAAACTAATTTCTAGACCTACTTAACCGGCGTTCCGAACGTGCTAAGTGCCGCCGGTCTCGCATTAGGGCAGCGTTCCGGTGCGCGGAGCCTCCGTTCCAGTCCGGGGGAAGTCATGTGCCGTCCAGTCTGTTAGCGGAGAAGCAAAAAAAAAGAAGAGGGACAGTATAAACAAGTGGGAGCGGACGAAGTGGAAGGTGCCGGGGTGGAATTCGGTTGGCGGAGGCCGGTGTATCACGTTCGGCCGATCGGGTAGGAAACCGAGCTTTCGTCACGTAGAGAGTCAAACCAGCTCGGCGACCCTCCCTCCCTCCCTCCCTCCCCTCCCTCTCACTCTCCCTCCCTCCCTCGTTAGTCACGAAATTCAACAGCCACCGGTCACAACCGTGAAATTGAATTTGCGTATAAGGGGCTCCCCCCCCCCCAAACCCCCTTAAATATCGGCGGGGTCCGTGCCCCGAACTGTTTCTTTGCCTTCTCCCATTGTTACTCCCGACACGAAAAAGGCGTATATATTAATTTGGAATGTCACGATTTTCCTTTCCCCGCTAGCTTATTTTGACAGATTGGTTTCGATCCTACTGAGAAAGCGGCGGAAATAGGTCTAAAAGGAGACAGTGGAGACTGAAAATAAATTCAGATAAGGCCGTACGTTTGTTAGTTTTTATTTGTTTTATGGTTTTCGATTGTTACTATAAAAAATGGAATGGTGTCTGAAGCTCGTTACCCGTTGTTATCCCCTCCCCACTACGGTGTTTTTACCCTACCGGGTAATTGACCGGCATCATTACATACGCTAATTACGGTACAGTATGAATATGTTAGGCGTGTAAACAAGCTCGTGTAAGGAGTTTTAGATGCACGGAACGAGCGGAAGGTGCACAAAAAATGTAGGAGTTCGGTTTTTTTCCCGGTTGGAGTACAAGCGTCCGATCGGCGGTTCGGAGGCGCCTCGGCCTAATTATTTGTCAGGATGTCAACCAGGTAATTTACCCCGCTGTTTAACGCAGGTTAATGTGCCGCATTTAATGGAGACATTAAAGCGTATTCTTCGGTCAGGTTTATTCCGCCCGTGTATCTCTACTGAATCCCTTATCCTCAGAAAAACCTCATTATCGGCTCCACACAATCCATTATCCCGTATTCCGGCTGTAAAAATAAAATACCGAATGAAATATGTTATACACGACCTTTATAAACGAGTACTTTATCTTTAACGAAATTTAATTAGTTTTATTATAACGAGTTTTTTTATTGGAAAAAGGTGTAACACCTCGTCATTCGAAATTTTCCGTCAACAATTAGTTCAAACCCAAACTACATCGTTTTCTGTTTTGCCCCCGTCAGTAGCATTCCATGGTTAATATGCGTCGGTCCTGGTAGCCCAGATGTGTGTGACTTTTACTGGTAATATCATAAAGAACCTTGAACGTTAAGAGCATCGAAGCACCTCGTATGGGACATAAGAAAAGATGTTGGGAATTTACTATCGGTTTTTAATGGCCGTGAAAGCGGACCGCAGTCTAGATCAGAGCCGGTTGAATTTATTTGTCCCCCGGGGCCCCTTTTCAAGAATATTTTCCTCCAGCAACCTATGCCGTCTGAATGCGCATAAACGTAGTAATTAATGACAATCAGTATTATGGGGGTGGTCTACTCACCGAGGCCACCGCTTCGGGGGGTGCGATAACGCCCGTTTTGGGAAAGAGCGGTCTCAGTCCTGGCCGATAGGAAAAACCCGTGTCGAACCGAATGGTAACATTCAATTAGCGGGGGTTTTGTGTGGTCGGGGGGCGGTGGGGGCGGCGGGGGCGGCACTCCTAATCGGGCCCGCACCACTACACTCCCTCCCACCGATATCACACTGCCAGCTGCAGGTGTCGTAGTGGGCCTGCTCCTCTGCCCCGTGTAATTACTCGACGGACCACTCAAAATAATTTCTGATTTACATTTAAACGAAATAACACCGAGTGGCGTCCGCCCCCGCCTCCCTCTCGCCAGCTCTCGTTTTACAGCTGTTAACGATACGTTTTTGACAATCCTCAAATAAAACCCTACATCGCTCTACAAGTTGTTTCAAGTTTCGGTTTCTCTGTATTTTAAAAAGCGTAGCTTCGGAAATGTAAATTTCAGAGTTGTAAATGGGCTACTTTACACCGGTAGACAAATGTCTTGTTCTCAGTGTAATTCGTACTTAGTTGTTGTCGGTAAATAATCTCAATTGTCTAATTATAGTTCATAGTTACAAGGGTTGAAAAGAGTAATTAATATACAGTCATTAACATTGTTCTTTTATACTTTAAAAGTTAAATTAGCGGGCCGATGTTTTCAGGTAGTTTGTTCTCGCTTATTTGGTTTCGACGTAGACCCGCCCCTAGGCGTGTCGGTCTCCGCAGGAGCATCCTGCTTGCACTGTTAAGGGCCACTCTAAAACCTTGGCGGTGTGCTAAAGTCTTCTTTTTTCTACACATTGTACTAAACTTGTATGCATCTCATAGTATTATAGAACTCGTGCAATAGGAGTTGTGGCGGCAGGTGATGTGACTTTTGAACTTGACGCCTGACCTTCCAGTCCAATAAAAATTGTTCACTTCCCTCCCCCATGCGGTCAATTATGGATAAATACCCGCAGGTTCGATTCCCTCCACCCTCCCCCCGCCGACGCGGTATACTCGGGACGGTTTCATGGTAAACACCCTCATATTATATATAAGTTACAAAGCTCGTAATTTACGTTTGGCTAGCGGCTTTACGGTCGGGCCCTTTCGCATTTCAACCGTACTTCTCTTTATCCTTGTCTCTGCCTCTCTCTCTCGTATTTTATAAAACTTTGACTCCCTTTTTTTACCCCCTCTTCTTGCGCTCGCGGCCTCTTCTTCGAAGCCATTAAACCATCTGGAAAACGCAGATAAAAAACATCATTAGTATTAAGAACCCGTTGCAACGGGCTAATGATACCGGTGGAGGGGCTGCGAGTGCCCAGTGCTCCGGCATTATCATAACCTCAGATACTATCTGGCTGCTTGCTCCCTACCTATGTCTTCGGCCGTGTATCTTTTTTCCATCTGGGTCCCTGCCGTCCGATATTAATACTCGCGGAGGAAATAAATAACCCTCGGTTAATCGGTACGCCGAGGTATCCGCTCTATATGCAAAAGGTACTGAACATGGAAATTGTAATACTTTTTTTTATCCGAAATGTTTTTTCCGCTTCTTCTACCCGGCACTATTTAAACTATGCCCGGGTAGAAAAAACGGGGACGGAACGCGTGGATTCACATGTACGCATAGGTGTACCTAATTTTCCTCATTAGGTCTACTTACAGCTCGATAAGTGCATTCAAATAATGATGCATTTCCTGCTTAACGGAATTAGATATGCATTGTAAATCTCGCGACGCATTAATGTTTAAATAAACGAAGTTTAATTGCTTAACCGGCCATCGTCGGCTTTGTTACTTCAGAAGACCGGTCTGCACGAATCTTTAAACAAAATTCAGATTAATTTCACGATAATACAAACTGATATCGCAGAGTCCGAAATGAAGCCGGCGATTAACTAATTGACGTCGCAAATTAAATATGTTCGGTTTTTTTTCCCCCATTTTGTATCACGGGACATAATAATTGTTTAGGAATAACCGTCGGGCTGTACGGGCAGCGAACACACGTGCGGCCCGGAGCTAATTGAAAATAATTAACGGTGCCAATTAATTATCGGAGATGGAGTGAGAGCCGGGAGTAATCGTTTACCGGAATAAACGACATTAAACCTGATATTTTGACCGGTAGGATAGAGGGGGCGGCGGCCCGCACGCGCGCGGGCTTTTTTCGCGCGCCCCCCCCCTGCGGTCTCCAGTCCCGCCTCGTTTGTGGCGTTAAACCTGCAAAATTAATTGGCGATATCAGAGACCGGGCAATATGTCAGTTACCGATACGGCTAAGGGCATCCTCGTCGGATGTACACCGCATAAATAATAACGCGGATATTTTACGCCTCGATAAACGGTGCGGAGGGTGCGTGCGCGACCCCCTGTGTGTTCGTGTGTCTGTCTCGATAAATTATAATATATCTGTAATACACCGGTAGTCGTCTTCAAGCGTAAACCCGCCTCTCACATGACGCTTATCTGTCATAGGGGTTATTTGTTATCTATACTTTTTATTTCTCCCACGGTGCCGTTATACGCAAAAAAAGCGTTAACTGATTCAACGAGCTCACAGACTGCACACTATGACAATAATCTATAACGATTTATTCACGTATTCCTACGGACGATGATGGGAAGCCAAAACCTCGGGTCAATCGAAATAGGCGAGTAGAGACAGTTTGAAACTTTTCTTGTTATGATGAAGCGGGGGAAATTGATATAACTACGAAATGGTCACACAATTGGAAATTGGTACTTGAATGTTGACTCCAACGTTGTAACTATCATCGCTATGACTAATCTTTTTTCTTCTGACAGTGAATTTGTATTTTTCCTTTAGTCTTTCCAACTCGTACGTGACCGGCGATAAGGTTTACGATTAATCTTGTTTTCGCCATTTCTGTTATCGAGTCTTGCATGGAGTCATAGTTACGTGGGACATTCATGTGTGTCGTATCTCAGACAGCCGATAGTCTGTTAATAGGATTCTGAATCATGCCCTGCGATCGGTTCAATTAATAGATCGCATTTAGTGTAAACTCTGAATAATAATTTTTGTAAGTAATATTTAAATATTCGGTATTGAGAGAATGTTTGCCACCGCCGCCGGGTAGTTATTTAGTGCCTAATGGCTTCTCGGCTGGGGAGCTGCTCTAAACGTGTCCGGCTTCATAGAGCCAGGTTTTATTTTTCTCCCTTTACAGATTTACAACAGGAAACGAAATGTGTTTATTTTTCTCCTTTATTTTAATTTTACGATACGAGCCCGACGGGAAGATATACGAGATATCTCCCTGTATAACACTTCTCGAAACGCCCCTCGTAAATAAAACCGTTTATAAACACTTAACGCGCCAACATCAATCGCCCGGAGTATAATTCTTATAATTTCATTTCTCTCCATAAATAATAGCCACTTTATCATACCAGGATGTTGTCAGAATAGCCTAGTCGGCTACGTTTAGGGCTCGGTTAAACATTTTCATAGAGCTAAATATGACTAAAACGTGACTGGTCGGGAGCCCCGGCGCACCGGTTAAATACAGATATTGCGCTTAGATCGAAGCTAGCCCCAGTGCAGTCGTTTATTGCCGCGATTATCCTATTACTCTAATGGTTTTTCAAAATTATATAAATTAATTTAATTTCTCCCCACGAGAATATATCGACAGGGCGTGGTTAACGGCCCCGAGCGACAATGCCGCACTTGGTCGACTATTTACCCTCATCGGCGGCCGATCAACCATCCTAGCGAATATTTCACGACTCAGTTTTCCGGCCCACCATAAGTGCCCAGCAGCACTTTTCATGTCTCAGGCCAAGCTCTTAAATCCCCAGTTTATACGCGCTTCAAATATGACTTGTCTGGAGCAATCGCAGTAAGGCGTACACTGCACTTGGAAATTAATAATAAAGCGGTTTAATTATCCTGGTCGGTTTAAGAAAAAAGTATCAAAAAAATGGTCTAGTGAAAGGCCGAACCAGTGAGAGGAAACGGAAAAAACTAGGTTATTATCACAAGCAGTCGTTTAAGTGTTATCAGAGTCCGTAGGCCGTTACTTGTTAAGCACCTTCAGATCTCCGCCAGCCGGCTGGAGGAATTATGTCGAGTGGAGATAGTGGGGGGGGGTGGGCGCCGGCGATAGGGGGCTTCTGCGAGGTGTACAGCTCTCTAATCCATTTAGTTGTCGAGCGGAGTTGATCTGATTTAGCCCCGTGTATGTATATGTGTGTGCACTGTAAAGGGAGCTGGCTGTCTGTAGGCTGGGCCCTAACAATCCTGCCCGGTACACATCTGTCGCCTTATAATACCCCGCCGGGGGCGGCTTTTCACTTCTGATTTAGTTAGCATCGGGCGCTCTAAAGGGCGTGCGGTTGGCGGTGAAGGGATGACACTGGGAGTGGTGGGGGCGCTTCCACCCTTCCTAGTCGTCTTTTGTGTTTGAGAAAAAAAAATTCGAAAAATTATACCGAGTCTCGGTCTAAACTAGTTTACGGAATGAATTAATGTTATCCGGGTTAACTTAGTTAGCCTGGCCGAGGCAAAGGGGCGGACCACTTGTGACTTCAACGCCACTGAGATTCTCCACATATATTTAGTTCGAGCCCCCGCACCAACCTCGTATGTTAACCTCGTTCCCTTATGTTCGTCCCACCGATAACAGAATTAGTTTTGAAACTGCAGTATTTGAAAAAAACACTAGGGATCAGATGCGGATTCGAACTAAAACGGTTCTTTAATTTGAATTAATAAAAATTATTAATTCAATCATTTATTACCACTCGCGTTAGTGTATTATGTATATCAGTGTGGATCGTCCGGTATTTCTGCGGAATGGGTACTAGCCGAGGTGGCATCGATCCGAACTTATCCGGTTTATTTCGCGTTTTTCTGTTTCCGGCTTTTTTTCTTATTCCCCCGACGGTCGGCCTCATTCCGGACGAAAGAAGGCCGCCGACGGTATTTCCCCCGCCTCCTTACCGTATTGAATATATACGGGGTTTGAATTTTAATTGCGTTGAAGAATCGTAAGGGGGGGTATGGTGGCGGTAGCCCGGCAGGGGGGCGGTTGAAACATTGATAGGGGGACTCGCCCCCTCCCACTTTGCGGGTTCAAAAGACGGCTTCTCATATTTATGGAGGTTTCTGTTTTTTTTTCTTTCCTCTCTTTTCTGTTCGTTTTCGTCGTCTTTTTCTCCTCCTTTTATTGTCGTATAACTGTAATCACGTTACTTTAGCCGCGGCCTTCCTGAATTATTCCGCGGGAGGCACATATCCCCCCCCGACCCCCGGGTACGCCTCACTCGATACATATTCAGAGCGACGGCACGAAAGTGTACCACCCGCGCCCCCGCCCCTACATATCCCGCCCTCGCTACTAACCCCCACATCACCACCACTCGGGGTAATATAATACTACGGTTTACTTCGACTGCAGGCAGTACACTAACACCGAACTGGGGGACCCTCTATAGTCGGGTCGCGTTGTGCAATTGAGATAATTATGCAATTTGCTATAATTATGCAACAACAATAGAGCAGATTGTTGGGGTGGGGGGAGGGGGGCGAGCGGCGGTGGGTCCGCTGTAGAGTGACTGTTGTGTGAGTGGCGGTTGCCCCCCCTCCCCCTTTCGGCGTTAGCTAATGCATTCTGTGTGTACCCCCCTCGCCTCCCTTTCCCCCCTTCACACACATACACACTCACATACTGCCGTACATGAGCATTGGACACACACGTACACGCGGCCGCCCTCTAATAATAGAGCCGCGGCGGTTTCGGCTAACGAGGTTCCGAAACGTTACGAGATTTTTTTTTTAATTCCCACCTCTGTTAATTCTTTTCTGGCCGGCGAAAAATTCTTACGTCCGAAAGAAGTGTCGCATAAAAAAATGCTAATTGTCGGGCAGGCGAATATGCTGTTCTATCATCGCGAGTTGACCAACTGTCCCTGTATACGTCCTGTAACCTGAAGTTTCATAATTTGTTGCTCGAGTTTTTGTCGAATTTAATACTGTAATATTACCTTCACTCTGGCCATAAATATTAGTGGTACAGTATTTTATCAATCCGCTGTTATTTCCACGTATAATGAAAAAATTCGATGTTGACACAGGATGTTGTTTTACGATATTCACGATAGCTTCTTGTATTATTCTATAACGCTATGTTATTAACATGTTGGGAACGGATATTTATTATTTTCCTTCCCTGTCTCATGGATCAATTTCTATAAATCTGCACGGGGATCGTTTTTAAACAGATTTATGGCAAAATTTATATTCTTATCTCTTTTTTGGTTAATTCCTCAGCGGGATATTGCTTCGTGTACAGTGAGACGTTACCCGATACCGTATTTCGACTAGTTTTATGTGAACACCTTGTCGGTAACTAAATAGTTACGTAAAATCCTCTTCCTTCGGTAACTCCGGACGTAGTAATTTGTTTACAAATCGTAAAATGGAATCGAAGAGCGGGCGTCCGCCTCCACCGCTGCTCCGGTCATTCTCTATAATTATATGCCATTATCACTTATATAACTCGTTTCCACCCCCCCTCCTTCCCATTTTTAATCGATATTAAATGATGTTATCTGACCGTGGAAAAATGAAAAATGAGAATTTTCGTTTTTATTTTATCCAAAAAAAGGAATACCGATGGAGAAAAGGGAATAGGAATAAAATGGAAGAGAAGGGGGCTGGCCCTCGCGTATCTTAAATCATTTCCAACATTAATGTCCTTCAAAAGGGGACGAGAGAGGCGAGCTTTCGCGGCCGTTATTATTATAATTTTACGACTTTTATGAGACTCGCTCGAGGAGAGTGAGAGAGCGAGTGTAGCTTTTAAAATATAAAATATCTCAATATAATATATAATATGACGTCGTAATAATAATTCGGGCCGTACCCCTCCCCTGCGGACATTATATTTAGTGATTATACCGCCGGCTGTTTTATCATCGTGGCGCCTATCGGATGAAGCCATCTTCGTCTCTCCCGCCTCCTCCGCCCGGGCTCTAACAGCGAGCCGTTAAATTATTGTAGTAATCCGTGTAATTGTAATATCTGTAATAAAGACCGGTGGGAGGAGGAAGCGGGGGCCGGGGCGGGGGTTTCTTCATAAATTTTACAATCGTCCCCCGCCCTCCCTCACGTCCTCCCGCTTCATTTGCCCGCCGTCCTACTATCTTCACATCTCTCCTTATTCTTACTCATGCCCCGTCTTGTTGTCCTTCGTGAGGCTTCCAACTGGCAGTAATTTAGTCCGTTATCGTCTCGACTAGCGGTTATCGTAAATTTCGCCCCGACAATTGCGAACGGATAATGGAATTGGAATGGGGGGATACCAGCTAGAGTATCGTCCTAGGCATATCGTCCCTGGTGCGATTTCATATATCCCACCTATTGATTAGCATTATAACCGGCGTTATTGTTTTATGTTTACTGGATGAATAGAAATTCATTGTAAAACGGACGGACAAATGTGTCACCGGGGGAAGGCTACTGTAATCAGCGAGTGGATACAGAAGGTTATAAGAATAACAGAAGAAGATTGCGCTATACTTATATTTGTTTATTATTAATATTTTCTGCTTTGAGTAGCCTAATTGACTTTCATTCTGTTAGTGCTGAATAAACTTCATCTGCTCTCAATTGGAATATTCACCAGTCTTGCTGGAGGAGGTCGCACTGAAAACCTTATATCTTTTACCTTATAATCTTTTTTATATGTTGAGTCTTGAAACCCTTAGAATTCAGGTTAGTTAGCGTTAGTCGAGAGACTATAACAGGCCTAACAGAATGGAATTAACGTAAAAATTTGGAACCTTTTCAATCGAAATTTAGAGGCCATACGTGCCATTACATAGGTGACATTGTGAACCGGAATTTATTTGTTCCACCTTTATAATACAAAAATTTCGTTTAATTCGGGTAGAAAATGATATACCGTGTGTGTGTGTGGGGGCGGTTAGGGACATGCTACCCGCCCCCGCCCTTTCACTAGCTGCGATTATTGTTGTTAGTCCGTCAGAAAGAACTGGAACGAAACGACGATGACGGTGACGATGATGATGATGACGACGAGCGAGACTGAAATATATAATAAAGCTAGGGGGGAGGGGGCGGTGTTCTGCGGGGGGTAAATGTTCGGTGGAGGCATTATTTTCTATATAACAGTCATTGCTCATTTTAATAACGATATATTGGGAGCGTGTTTTTACCCGCAAGATGGCTATCTCGGCCTCGTTCTGCTACTATCGGCGGCTCCAATTATTTTTATTATTGAATTCAATTTTGTCATTATAAATGAAGTTTTTTTTTTGAAGTCCGCGTTTCGGGGAAGACTGAAAAAAAAGGGGGATAATTAAGGTCAGTCCGCGGATCGATTTTTTAAATGCGCTGTCGTATTTCATTTTGCTAGAAAGTGTTTGTAGCCCACGCTCTGTTGCTAATAAGTCTCATTATAAGTATTCACCGATCGCAGCAACAGTAGTGACCAAAGTACAATTGTTAATTTGAAACTATATCGCTGAAAGGAGTGATCGAATTTACATTGGAGGCAAGAATTACTATTGTAGGCGAAAAGCTCGAACCATCATGGCGGCTTTTCTTAATTTTCTTAACTGCCAACTGTCTAGCGATATTAGAAATGGCCAGGATATTGATTTAACAGTCTGTTATATATCCAACATAAAATAACAGTTTTCCGAACATTCTAATAAACTCTTCGCGGAATATTCCCGATTACATTCTGGAGCCGAGAGAATAATTTTCTCGGGCTCGAAACCTAAATTACAGGGAACGGCCCTAGGGGGTATAACCCGTGGACCTCGATCTCCTCGACAATATTCATTAACGTTCAACGAAAAACTATATAATATACAATATTAAAGTCGCGTTGTAATGTGAATTTAACGTTGGATCCGGATGGGAGCGGGTTATTTTCTCCTTTCTGGAATAGGGGGGGTTTTTTCATAAGCAACAGTTGTAACGATAGGCGTAAGTATAGTTATTTTTTTTCGGCGCCAAGAATCATTCGAGCGGAGTAACGCTTGTAAACTGCACCCGGGTTGAAACTCTCGGGTTTAACGAGTTCGAACCGTGGCAAAAGTGGTTGTGGGGGCGGAACTACAATTGGAAATTGGGAATTGGTCGGCGAAGACGTAAATCGAGTTACCCCTCCGCATCGCTCATGTTCTACCCCTCCCTTATAATATAATATATGGCGCTGTGTCAGGGGGTTGAACTCAACGCGTCATCATCCCCACGTCAATTAATATAACCCAAATACGAAATTTGATTTACTCCCCCCCCTCCCCCGCCGCCCGCATTCGTCCCGCCCCGATTTTAAAGCGTTATCCCGCCGTTAAATTTAAATAATGGATCCGCCCAATTCGCCGAGGACCGCCGCCCCCCTCCCAAAGTCACTTCGCTCCATGGGAGGTTTCACATATTAACCGAAATTCAAAATTCTGACGGCCTTAAGTAGTCCAATAATTATTTATACTTCCGATAGCCTCTTGACTGTGGGCGCTCAGCTCTTTGCTGTTTTTTCCACAGCGATCCACCATTTCCGGACAAGTGGATTAAGGTTTTCCCTCTAACCGCCAGTAGGCAAAGCGTCGTTCGCGCACGTGGCTTGGAAAGGAGAAAAGGCATTTAGAGAAGATCGCGGGAAGATTTAGGAAGGATTTAGTCCAGTCATTCGCTTTCACTTATTATAAATTGAGGACAGAATATAACAAAAACCGATATTTTCTGATTTTATCGTGAGTAAAAATGAGTGCACGTTTTGTTTTTTTTTAAATAGAAAATGTCGACGTAGTTTTTGCCCGACGTCGAGGGTTGAGATGGATCGCCCCCGCCCTACATATCCTAGAGCTCATTAAGGTTTAGCTTATATGTAAATCCCAGTCTTATCTTATCGCCTATTAGAGGATCCCAATCAGAATCGGACTGTCTGTAGTTATAAATTGCGGAAATACCTTTCGGGAGCGGTACCAATTAATTGCGTACCGACGTTCGATCCCTTAACGCGGTCGGATGTATTATATTCAACTAGAAGAAGAAGAAGAAGAAGAAAGGGCGGCGGAAGAACAAGAGGTAAAATAAATCTCGGTTTTATTGCCCGCGTCGAGCGGTCGTTTGCCGGTGAAATGAACCGTGTCCGATGGACAAATTATATTTTAGTGTGGAAAGTTAAAGGGCCGACCGCCCACTCGGATTTCCTCGGGCGCCATTCTGGACTTTTCCCCACTTTATTATTATTATCATCCAATATTTTTGTGCCCGTGGACGGGATAGAAAATAATGCCGGTCTCCGATTGTAAATTGCGCGCTCTGGAAATTGTTCGGCTTTTTATAATTAGTCACGATTTTTGGGCGGCGCCCCCCTCGGCCTCACCGTGTGTGTTCTCCACCGCCCTGGCGCTTACATTCCGCTTTACATTGTCTCTATTGTCTCTATTCTAGCTCTCTTGGAAAGCTCTCTTTCAACACCAGAATCGCCGGCTTCTCTTTTCATCGCACGTTGATGAACACCGATGACAGCAGCTCATCCTTTCCACTTGAATCGTGTCCTAGTCAATTGCCGAATGAAATCGGTTTCGACTGTTCACCGTCTTCAGTAGCTCTTCCGTCAGTAGCGTGGGGGGCCTCGGGCTAAATTCTGTAGGAAATAAAAATTTAGAAGGCTGAAACCAGTCCAATATGCCGTAAATTGTATACAGCCGGAGGGCAGTATGGGTTCACTCTGAGATTATTTAGGTGGGCTCGGAGCGTATATTTAAGCTGCACCGATGTAAAGCTTGCACGAAAAAAAACAGAGCTGCCCTTCGCGGGAGGGATTTCAGCCTATTAGGAACGGGGCGGCCGATGAAAGAAACCGGCATACGATACGGGGGAAAACAATATATGCGCCGGTACATGTTTTTCACGGTTACTCAAAACCGGATTTTCCGTGCAGCGAATCCTTTTAGCTTCGGCTTCCTTCCGGGTTGACCTCGTCTAGTGGCGGTGGTGGCTCTAAGAAACGCGGGCCTCTCTCTCTCTCTCTCTCTCTCTCTCTCTAGTCCTATTTAGTCTAATAGGGAGGCAGTTTTACAGCGGAAAACCCTCGGGGTATGATGAATGGAGAGAAAAAAAAGTGGGGCATATATACCGTGTACATGTTTTTTTTTCCTTTGGGTGGCCGGATTTGGCGCCAGGCGAAACATTGCGCTTCTTTTTTTCGCTACTGCTCCCCTTGCCTCTGGGCCAGTCCTCTAGTGTGATGCTTTTTATAGTGAGCTGGCTACAGAGTGTTTTGTGTGTGCCCGAGGGGGGGGGGCTGGTAGGGGGTAAGGGGGCCGCATTAAGCGTGCTCTATATTGTTGCGTTCTGTTGACTAGCTTGCGCATTACTGGGCCCCACCCCGTCCCCCGCCCCCGCCCCTCCCATTACTCCTGGGTTTCCATATTAGCTGTGTGTTGGTGCGGCGTCTCCCCAGACAGGAGCCCTCCGCCTACTAATCAGTATAATGCTTCCCTTTGTGGCCTACCAGGCCTTCCCTCTCCCCCCTCTCTCTCTCTCTCTCTCCTCCTCTCTCTCTCTCTCTCTCTCTCTCTCTCTCTCTCTCTCTCTCTCTCTCTCAAGGAGTGAGACCGAGACCGAGCGAGAGAGACGAATAAAGGGTTTTACCCCGAACAATAAGTAACTGGCTGCACTGTGTACACTGACACTGGGGCCGGCACTCACACTGCCGAGCTGGATCCTCCCTCCGCTGAACACTGCAGACGACGCGAATTCATATTTGCCTGTCCTAAACCCCGGTACGAATTTAGACGAGCTACCACTAATGAACTCTATAGATTACACGAATCTATGCTTAACCTGTCTACAGATTCCGCGAGACGTTTTACAGAAACGATTTACTAAGATCTGTATTGCGCACCGTCAATATTTTTAATCGATACGTTTGATACTAATTGATTCATTAAAAAACGACATTCCATTTCCAACTAGGTAGATAGAACAGTGGTGCACTTCCTTCGGTTCCCGACCGGTGCTTCTTTCCCGATGGGTTTGACGTTTCCGACATTCGGCCGTGTTACTTCTTCTTCAAAAACAGTTACAAGTAGAGACGAGGAATTAGATTGTTCCGCGCCGGTCGGAGTGTGAAATAATCGGCGGATAGGAGGTGAGAGGGAGAGAGGGAGAGGGAGAGAGAGAGTGAGAGAAGTGTTTGCTCGTCTTAGCGGAACTTATTGTTGCGGCCGCGGATGTTCCGCTGAATATTTTAAACGGCGCTGCAATGGTCGGAAGAGGAGAGAGAGAGAGAGATAGATAGATAGATTGAGATGGAGAGAGACGGCGGTTACGGTTGAAAAGAAAAATAGATTGCCCTCTTATCTGTTGTTTCGAGGTAGCGGCCCCTCCGCCGTTTAATATATCGAGAGGTCCGATCTGAGCGAGAGGTAAAGCCAGATTATAGGCATAGTTTTTGTGTCGAGTCCCGGGCTATTGTGTGCCTAATGGGCGCCGACCAGGCTCGCTCTACCGTCCCTTCCTTTTCCTTCCTTCCACCTCCGCCGGACCATTTACCTCGCGTCACTATTTAGACCTCTCTCCTAGTCTCCCCCCTCCACCCTCATTCATCGACGGTGTGAGATCCGAAGTGGATTCTAATGGAAATTATTTCTTTTTTATATCGCCCACCATCGGGCCTCTGTCCTACTTTGCGGGGAGATTAGAAAATTGTGCGTTAGTTTTTGCTACAGTAAAACAAGACGGGGCCATGTTTTACTGAGTTCCGATGGCCCCAACAGATTCCACGATGAAAAGGAATAAATTAGTTAAGAAGTTCGGGTTAATGAACATGTCGCCAGCCAGTATTGAGAGCAAAACTTTCACTCAAATTGAATCTCAAGTCCGTGAAAAATGCGTATAGGTCTATTAAACTGCAACATTGCCTCAATATATTTACTGACCGTTGGGAGAAGCCATAAGACCAACTCAAAGAATTATTAAGCCAATGCGGTACAGAAAATAGCGCGCGTGTTAATATTCGAAACCGCCCAACCTTTAATTAAGAAATATGTATAGCGATAAAGCTTGCATAGTATATTTTTTGTATATTTTTTATATTTTACTAAGCCGCGTATATTCGCCGAGCTGGTAAACAGGTATTCGGTTTCGTGTTTATCGCGTAATGCAAATTATTGACGACTCAAGGTGTCTGTATATTGTTAGTATTACTACGACTAGGGCCTGTAGTATTAATAGTTTTGGCCGCAACGTTCCAGTGAAATTACCCCAACCATTTTGCGAATAAAAACCCTGTATCCCCCCCGAATGCAATTCGTGTTGCAGTTAGAAACTTTGATTTTAATTCCTCGACGGGAACTGTTTCTCCTGGGTCCGAGTACGATGACGATAAAATTTTAAATATAAAGGGCCCCTATTCGGAGAAATTAAATTGCAAATACAAACGGTTATATGTCCGGTGAGGGGGGGCAGGGAGGAGCTTTATCTTCCTTTTCCTCTCCTTTTTTTCTATAATAAACGGCGGCGTCTCGTATTCATAATCTCGTATTCATACCTAGGGCAATAAATAAAGCTTTAATCGATGGGTCGACGACACCTAAATGATCGGGTCTGAGAATCCCCCCCCTCCCACACTGAACCCCCCCCCTCCTCCCATCTCTTCCCATCGACCGACAACCCCATTATCGTTATACGAAATCAATAAAACGAGAAAGAGAGAGAGAGAGATCGGGAGAGTTATAGCGAAAGAGAATGAGAGAAGAGAGACGGGAGATTTTCTTCTCTAAAAGGCGAATTCTTAATGCCGTTTCACTTTTTTAGACGTTTTGCGTTTTTGTTGTCTAAAAAATAAAAGGCGGTCCGCGTCTGAGGGCAGATCTCAAATTTCAGAGCGATGATGAATTTCTTCATCGTCTCCACGAAGGCTAATAATAATAATTACCTATGTCAGGGGCGGCGGGGGTCCTCCCGAAGACCGGTTGTACTCGGGACGCCTTCGCTCTCCGCCACGTCTCAATTCCTATTCTTATTCTGGGCATTTATAAATCCGACGCGTTTCGAATCGCGGACCGGTCGATTTATACAACGATTTATGATTTTGGAATGCGCCCGTTTGAAAAATAAGTTCGATTACTCGTAGGTCGGCAGAATCAATTCGAAGTTAAAAATTGGTCCATTAACAATGAACCGCCCTGTGTGAACAGTAATGCCCTGAGTTATTTTAAATCCACTTTGTAATCGATTCGAATTTTCGATTCATTGTAAACACCTGGTGTGTGCATCTACCAACAGAGGGAAAAGATCCCTAGCAACAGTTTCACAACAATTGATATTATTACTGAAATTTGAGATCTATTGACTTTGTAACTTTTTATAAACCCATTCTCGCTTTTGATTCCTCCCCATGAATCTCAACGTTCCGGTGAAAGTTTTTCTCTGATCTTGCCTGGCGACCGTTCTATAAGTGAATGACAGACCCATATTATTTCTTCATCATGGGCTTTCATCTTTCCGTTGGTTCCTGACCACGAATTTTCGCCAGAGTTTCGAAACAATTCAATTTTTAGTATTACAGTCTCAATGTGTAGAATGCGGGAAAAATTTAATTGTATTATGTTGAACTGTGTTTATAAATATTTCACTTATTAAAAAAAAAGACAAATTTGAGAAAAGGGTAATTTATATTAGGCCATTGCCCAAAATAATATTTTAAGTGTATAATAGTCTAAATTTTCAGAAAAATAAATAGCAATTGGAGAAAATCGTCAATTCTAAATCCCCAACAGTTTTCCACTTCTTGCACGGATCTCACAAAACATTTTATTGACACTGTAAATTTAGACAACTTTCGTCGTTTTTGCGATTAAAAAAATATTTCCCGTCCTTAACCTTTAGTAAAGATAAAAATTCGCCTCTATTCATGAGTTATATTCTCCAGCGAATAACCGTTTACATTCGTCTCCGTGTTATTAAGTAATAACCCGCCTCACTTGAAAAATCCGGTTAAATTAGCGGAACGCCAATGTCCCTTTCTACTGCCAATAACAAACATAATAATAGGGGGGCAAACAAAAATATTCCCCGTCACCTGTAATGTAATCGTATAAATCATGCCGGGTTTCGCTCGGTATTTATTTTCATTTTCTTTTTTTTTTAATTTAATTCCACTCGAAGGGTAATTGGGCATAGTAGTGGGTGAGTGCCTCTCCGAGAGAGATCACATCGGTGGGGATATTTTTTATTCCCTCTCGCGGATACAAAAAACCTCTTTCTCTCACTCTCTCTCTCCCCCGCCCCTCCATCTCCCCCCTCTCCATCTCTCTTTCTCTCTTTCGCTTCAGTCATCTGTTACTTTCCTCTTATTTTTTCGTTTGCCTTTTTGCCTCCTTCTCCTGCTCCTTTTTTTTTATATTTTACCGCCAATATATTTTTGGATCCGGCCACAACCAATATATATTTATATTGGGGCGGTCCGCCGGGGATGGAAGGGTTGGAAAGGAGTGGGGGAGGGGGTATACTTTTTTCAACACCTGAGATATATTTTACCCTCGCATTATTATTTATTGCGTTTAGAGATCCGGACGGTGGCTCGGGGGGGGGGGGTGTTTCTGAGCGGTAGTCACGTGATAGCTCTCACTCTCTCCCTCTGTCCCCGGCTTTCATTCTCTCTCACTCTCTTCTAATGAATGAAAGATGACGCGGCGGCCTCTCACTGTGTCATATTTCTGTACCGCGCTGTTTTTCGTTACGATCCAAATTTACGACCGGGCTAACGCGGATTTTACATGAATATCTGATCGGGGGGACATACTCTTCTCGGGGCTACACTCTCCCATTTTATTATTTAAGACCGAAATATGTACATCGGTAGTACCTGCATGGTAACCAGTTTTATAGCTATATTTTAATATTGTAGCAATAATAAATGAACGAAAATTAATCCGGGGGGTCTTCAGATTACCGCCCTAATCCTTCAACTAGAATTCTGCACATAGTTTAACAAACTCTTAGAGTTAAAATTAATGATATTTAAACTGTACGAAATGTTTTAAAATAATAGTTTTATCACGCTGAAAATGTACATTTTGCCGGCAGTGTCGCGATTCGGTCCGCGTCCACGCTTCGATATCCGAACCTTATTATATTCGGGGCACAAAAATCTCCAGGGGCCGCGGCATTAGGGTTCGGGTGACGACTGTGTAACACGATAATCGAAACGGAAGGACGGGGCGGACGGGGGGGGGGTAATGGAGGGCGGTCCGACGAGCGGTGATTGGAATCTGACATATGTGGGGGCGAGAATGCATGAATTGAGAGCCCAGCGGCCACTCTATTAGGCCCGGCTAATAATACACCGGCAACGGTGAGATGTGCCCAGCCACCGGTCACACGAGAGAGAGGGAGGGAGAGAGTGAGGAGAGAGAGAGAGAGAGAGAGAGAGAGGCCCGCCCAGATGGGATGTATGTAGGTGGAAACGGGACTGTGCAGGAGAACTGGGACAGTGAGGGAATGAGGGAGATGAGAGAGGGAGGGAGGCAGAGAGAGAGAGAGAGAGAGAGAGAGAGAGACAGGTCGAAGTACAATTTCCGGCCTCGAATATTAATTCGGCAGACAATTCTCAGATTGGCTGGGCGCCACAACACCGCCAACGTGCCGGTGTGCGCGCGTCGGCACACTGACACACACACACACACACACACACATACCGCGCCCCGGTACACGGGGACACACGAAGACACCGAAGAGGAAGCTAATCCCTCTAATGGGGGAAGCCCGAAGCGGGAATTATACATAGGCCAGCTAGTGTAGTATTGTCTGTGGCGGGGGGAGGCGGGTAGGAGACATAGTGTACAACAAACAACCCTTACCGCTCCCGCCCCTTCCCCTTCACTCGTCCCAGCCACCACCACCACCATCACCACCACTGCCGACCGAAACGTCAGCGGGGAAAATTAATAAACCACGCACACACACTCGCGCCCACAACACACGTGTACGCGCCACGAACAGCGGCCTCCCGCAACAAATCCGTCAATATGCGCGGATGAACACCCACCCTCTCACCCTCCCCCCCTCCTCATCCCTATCCCCTCACGCTCTCAACACTGAACTAGCGTTTTCTTGGCGTTCATCCGTACGATAAACCTTAACGACGTGGGCCAACGCAAATATGGGCAAGCCGTTTTGCGGCTCATACAACAACAAAAATGCCTACGCGGTATTGAGTTCTAGCCAACATATTTCGACACTCTTCCTCAAGTCGTACCCTCGGAAAAGAACTTTTCATCGACCGATCGCAGAATATAAGAGGCGAATCGCCCGGATGTAATGAATATAAGTGCGAGGTTAGGAACACTCGATTGAAGAGTGGAACCTCGCTGATGACCGGGTCCGGGGAATAATTTGTGAATTTGAATATACGTGCCTACTAACGTATACTTAACTATATATGCTTATAATATGATGTGGAATGACGAAGAATCGAGTTCTTATAATGGATGAGGATGAAACCCCTTGGGAATGCAGGATTTACGGTTTGGACCGAGGGTTTTTCACCCCTGGAACTGTTTAGAGCGCTTAAACTGTTCCCGAAGAGCCAGTAAATAATTGATATTAAAATGTAAATCAGAACAAACAGATACGATGTTGTACGGCAGAAACGGCGTAGTGGATCGACGATCCCAGACCCGGAGAACCTCTGGGAGGCTGAATAGAGAAATGTCTAAAAATGATCCATCTCTAATTGAGTTCTAGACATTATAGTGTTACTGGGGCTGACTGCAGTGAAGTTGGGGCCCGGACTGAAAGTAGTGCAGGTTTTGCGTTATGGGCGCCGTTGAATAAATCACTTTTATGCAAAAAGTTAAACATGAGACGCCGGATTTATGGGTTTCCTACGGGAGACGGGGGTTGTCCCTGAACCGAGCTGCACTCCTTGTGAGTATTCCTACTTTCTATACCGAGTAATATTTAGCCCTACCATAGATAATCTTAAATTGTATTGTTTATGACGAGAAATTATTTTCAATTTTTGAAAATCCGAGAGAGGTCGCGATAGTCTGAAATAGGCTTTATTATTATTACCTCCGCATTCCTTCCCCCCTTTTTTTATGCACAGCCAGCGCAAGTTTCATAAATGAATATAATTTAGTTCACGCGACTTTTACCCTTATATAGGCAGGTATTAGATCCTGAAGTTGAGAATATTATTACTTATTTACACTGCTACTACCAGTATCGGCTTATTATAGCCTTGTGGATTTAATTACAGTAATAACATTAAATTATTACTGGATCGTAGTTACTGTATCGGGTTACATAATTGTGCGCATAAAAATTATAATGCCTAATAGATCTCCGGCGATATCGTTTAAATGTTAGAATTGTAAATTGGAACGGTTTGTCCGTGGGGAAAAAGTTTGGGCTCCGTATGCCGCCTCTCCTTATCTTTTTTCTTTTTTCTACTTTTCTTATTCGGCCAAAAATATTCGGAACAAACTAAACCGGTCCGCCTAATGGAGGAAACTCGGGTCTTTACTCCGAGCAAAGTAGTTTTAAATAATACTTAGGCGAAGGGGAGTTATATATTACTTAGCGGTGTGCCGTTGTTGTCGGCTGTTATCTCGCAGGAGCCGGTGTTTGTTTCGCATCACGCGAGCACTGGCCCGCCCCGCCTCAGACATTATATAAATTGCAGCCGGCCGGGTCGTCCCGTCTTACCAACCATCGTTTTTATACACTAAACTTGGCACATAATCATATTAGAATTTCATTCATCTATTAGGTCTCTCTCACTCAGCCCCCCCCCGCCCCCCGCTCATGTTAACTGCACCACTCTGCGTGCGGAACAATTTCACGTCCGAACATCATCCCTTTTTCAACACTCCAGACACTTTTCCAGAGGGCCCGACTGGAATTCTCGCTTAAATTTGTGGTCCCGAGGCGCCCAGTATTGACGCGAGACCGCGGACGAAAAGCTAGGACACACACAACATAAAACAATGACCAAAAAAATGAGAAATATGTCTCATTATACGGAGTTTACTCTGAATTAAACGATCTGTATTTTATTGACCAATTAGAAATATAATGGATAAAAAGCCGGACAAGAAGTTATAGCTGCTTCTCCGAATAAGAATAATATATAACGTCGAATGTGGTGGTGATATTCGCACGCCTATTGGGACACAATTAAATATCGAGTAACCGTGGTAACAGTTCATAATGAATGAACCTATCTATACTTACATATAGTACGGCGATTACTAATAGCAATAAGCCCGATTCTTCGATACCAACAGGCGCTTTATATTGGGTTTGTTTTAGACTCAAAAGCGGGGGGAAAAAAACGTTCATTTCGTCTCATTCATAAACAATTATTTAATTCGAATGTTTGTTCTCGGAAACTGAATTTTTAAAGGCATATAAATGGGTATTGACACAACATCCGTTCTAATAACGCAGAATCGGTAAAATCGTGCCTTAATTATTAAAAGGGGAGTTGGAACTTTTTTCACAGAGTTTTGACCGGGCGTGCATTCGCCCCCCCCCCTCCAATTTAAAACAATTCAAATAATTACGGAAAGCCTTTTGTATTAAAAATCTAAATATATAATGTCCTCGTAGCTCGTGTTTTAATTCCACCGCCGGATATATATGAGTGGTGGTGGTAGGGGGTTGCAGATAAAATGAATTAAACAATATTCGAAACATTATGATGAGCGGGTCTCCATTACCCCCGATCCCAACGAACCCCCTTAGATCGTCAATTATTACTTGGGCTACTCACGAATAAATTCCTCTTTTTACTGGTCGAGCAGTTCAACGGACCACCCCTCCCGTGAGTGGTGGCCCGGGGCTTCGTTTTGCAAAACAAAAACCAGCATTTTATTGTGCACACGTCCCCCTATATTTTATTATATGAGCCGGGGCTTGTTGTTGGAAATTGCCCGTGCAAATTAACAATAGGGCCCCTCCCCCTCTCCCTTCATCCCTCCGCAATCGTAATTCTATTTTACTTCCGAGCGCCCCCCTCCACAACAGGTACGGGGGTTTAAAAAAAAACCCCATTCGGAGCCGAGAGGCGGAAAAATGTTTCAGATTTGAAGCATAGTGGAATAACGTCGGGAAAGCATTTTTATTTAGGCCTATTGAAATAGTTTCGGACTGGGGTTTTTGCATTTCTGGCGGTATTCTCGAGCGCCGCATTTCACTGCAGCACGCCGGGCCGTAAAGCGTTATCGAACGATTCAAAAACGCCATTTTCGATTTGTCGGAATTTGCGATTTATCGTTAAAGTACTGTGATATGTATAACGTAAAAATAATCAGTTTCGTCAAGGAAATGGAATAAAATAAATTATTATTAAATCGTGGGCTCATTCTTTGCGTCGGTCTCGCCCCGGGAATCTATTCTACCCATCTTTTGTTACCGGCGAAATTCTGCTATCGATGGCGATGAGCCGAAACCGGTCTAGCCGAAGACACTGAAGTGGACACTGGTCTGTGTTTTGCTCCGTTCTGAGGGTTTCCCTCCTCCCCTCTCCCAGCGCCTCCCCCTTTAAGTGACCCGAAAGTAGTAACAATTTCCCTCCCCCACTTTCTCAGATCTGGACCATTGAAAGGTGCGATAAGAGGGTTGCGGGGGAGGTTGGGGGGGGGGTCTCGAAATTGCCGCTAGGATAGTGGTGGCCGCGGTAAATTGCCGATAGGGTCGGTGAATTCTTGCGATCCGCCGTTATCTGATCCCCCTCGCCGCTTCCCCTATCTAATTAACGATCTTGTTGTTGATATTTCGAGCTGTAAGGAGGGACCGCCGCTAACTATCTGATTCGGGGATCTCCGAGACGCCATTAAAAAATTCCGTCATTTACCGGAGGGAACCGTTTTCGTGGAAATTCGAAACTTTTGTTATCTTTAATACCTGTTTCCCCATTAGCGGTACCGGTGGTCCGTCACCTTTTATTGCTTTCGCAATCTTATTTGCGTTTTTTGTATATAATTTATTTTATATAATTTGCATGTTACAATCTCTCGACCCGTGTTAGTTCAGTAGCTTGAGGGGTGGGGGATTTCGAACCGTTGATTCTCGTTGCGGATCCAAGTTTTTCAGGGACTAATGTCGGTTCAGTGGAACTTATTCCCCTACTGTTATATGAAAAGTGTTATTTATACTTTAAAAGTTTTTTATTTCTGGCGCAGTTTATAGAAATATTATTCTTACGGCAAGATTTACTACCAGACTGTGGTGGGTCCGACTAATAATCCAAATGTAACCCGGTTATAGCTTAATTGTAGATTCATAAATTTAAGTTTATTAAAGGAGAGGGGATATTGCCAAGTTTTCTGCTCGGGGATCGGATTAGAGTAGAGCGTTATTTGTAGTGGGTGGAGGGGGTTCCTGCGATTCTCGTTCCAATTTGGTCTCTCAGCGAACCCCCCCCCCCCCGTAGATCTTGATCATGCGACCTTTTTCGACCGTCCTCCCGGCCCCTACCACGTAACCCTTTGCCCCGAAGCTATACCTGAATTATATCGGTGTCGCACCCCGTTGTAATTTTTTTGTTCTGGCGCTCCCGGTCCCGTTAGCTCGCCCCCGGCACGGTAGGCGTGTAATGAATGTGAGCGGAGGCCCTGTACTTCATTAGAAACGGCCCCGTTCGCCTCCCGCCTTCTCCATGCGAGGGTTCTCACGGCAAAAAGCGTTTCGGCCGTATTCCAACCCCGGAGGGGGGATGGTAGGGGGAGGGGGTTGAACTTTTGGAAAGCAAAAAATATTATTTCGGGACACCCCCCTCCCTCCACCCACTCTCACCCCAATAATCCCCCCGTCACTGCGTTACAATAACAAGTATCGCAATTTCTTTTATTCGAACTCTCTCTCTATATCTCTATAATTGTGTCTCCTGTACACGCGGTACGGGCGTAAAAACCCGCCCATTAGAATTTTCGTTTACACCATTTCTTCAAAACTGAAATGTGTAACATATATGTTTCCTTCAAACAGTGTCAAAATATTGAAAACAGAAAGTGGAAAGGGGTGGATCATGACTGTTATCCCTACATGAAACTTTTTTATTTTCTTAGATTAAAATTTATTTTTTTCTGATAACCATATCTTACATAATATAAACATAATTTTATGTTCATGTCCTTATGATTAGGTAGGAACGCGGTATTATTACTTCACGAGTTTATTCTATCGCAGTTGGTATTTTTATGGGTCATTACGTCTCTTAATTCATTCAACTGTTCCGACTATTCGGCTCGCGTATAGGCGACTTTGCGGCGAGTTCTTTTCACACGGCCTATAGTTTGGAAAAACAAAAACCGTCTAGGGACGCGTGTTAATTTGAGCGTATAAACAGTCGCCTCGAGTGTGTCGGTGATGCGTGCTTCATTAGCGGCAGCTCGACTCCTCCCCCCCGCGGTATATAACATCAGGAACAGAGGCCGAAAAACATGGTCCCGGCCCCGGCCAGAAGTTTGGGCTCGCGGCGGCACAAAAAATTATCGCGGGGGCGGCGGCTTAATTGAATCCCCCGGTTTTGAGGGGGCGGCGGGGGTGGGGAAAGTCGAACCTGGAGGGACGCCAGGTTTTAAGGTGGGCGGGGATGGAGGGGGTGGCGGTGGTGGCAACACGAGATTTCAAGCTTAGAGAAAGGAGAGAGGAGAACGAGAGAAGCATTAGTCAAATGAATAACCCCTCCACTGCGGTACTAACTCGTACTTTGCATGGGGAGAACCCCAACCCCGTCCGCCCGCGCCCCGCCCCGCCCGCCAGTCATCGCTTCCTTGAACGATTTCTGTTATTATATCGAGAAAGGGCGGTACTCGACCCGTCGACGAAATAGAGGGCCTGTAATTGCCCTCGTATTGCACCCCCTCCCACTCTCCCTCAACTTTTGAAGAGGGAGACTCAGTCAGACCGCAACTGAAATATTGACACCCCCCCTCCCACCGCCCTCCCTCCCTCCCTCCCTCCCTCTTGTAAACTGGCTATATTATTGTGTTGAGCGGCTATTGGGCTGGTGAAAAGTTCACCTCATCCGGGCCTCCCCCCCGTCCTCCCATTAACCGGGTTCGGTTATTAGCTAAACCCCCCAGCTACGCCCCCTCCCAACAGCCGGATTGTTCGCTATATGCGGCCCACTTCTGGCAAACACAACGGACACTTTTTTCCTCTCGTTTCACTTCGCTAAAAACCTCACGACCGATTAACTTTTGCAACGCACCCAATCTGTAATTGCCCTTCGCTCCCCTTCTCATTTAAGATATTATATACGTACGTACGCTCGGCTGATCCTAAACCAAAAAGTATTATAACCTTCGGACAAATAAAACAAGAAACGGTAGAAAATATATCATTACGGATCATCGTCTAAGATATTTTTATTTATGATTGTGTTAAACATTGCTACAATGTTTTCTTTCGGATATTTATGAGCTGCCCCTTTGCTTCGAGTTCAAGTTAATTCGCTAAAGGGCGAATCGGGGCAACCTCCACCGTATGAATGGTCCAGCCGACTAAGCCACAGCGTTGGCATTTATTCTAAATTAAATCGGCGTCGAATAATAAACATTCTTTAATAAGTGAAAGGGACACGGCGATAGTTGAACTTTGTGGATTTTAATACCTGTCGGGCGGGGATAAGGGGCACGTGTCTCGGCCGTGCCAACTCTCTCCCCTCCATTAAATAATGGCTGGGAAGGACGGCTAAATATGAAAGAAAATCTCCGAACTCGGTTTCGCGGTATCAATTCGTACATGTCGCCTTTCTTCGGGCCCGTAAATTATTCGCCTAATTACTAGCCGCCGCTCGGCCCAGAAGAGCTCCGTTTCCGCCTCGAAACGTTTAATTATAATCGACCTTATCCCGAATATATTAACATTAGCCGAAAGGTAAAAAAAAAATGCCTGGCATTAGAACCTGGCCGTGGAGGGCGGGGGATAGTTGGGCCGGTTGGCTCTTTAAACATTAATACAAAAATTACCATTCGCAGGAGACAGAAAGAGGGAGAGAAAGAGAGATAAATATTTATGGTCGCGGGGCCCGCGTGTGTAATAGGTTGCGAAATGCCGGTAAACTGAGACGATTTGAAAATGGGCGGGACACGGCCTAATAAATAATTGATGACTCGCCGACGACACGCGCTCTCCCCCTCACCCCCTCCCTCCATCCCTCCTGTACCAGACACACACACACACACACACACACACGGAGATACACATTATCTATTTGTTAGAGTACCGACGAATATTTTCGTAATGGCCACACGACTGACGAAACTGTCGTCCCGAATACGAATGCCCGAATTGCGACATACTAACGTTTGGCCCCAATTTACTTAGCCGCCGCTAAATAGGAGTAAGCCGGCTCGAATATTTTCATATTACCGTTGTATTAGAAGAGAAATTAAGAAAGCTTTTTATTATTACGAACGATTCTCTCTGGACCGGCGACAGTGCGTACAGGATGCGCACCGACGTGCCGACGTAGTGACCCACCGACCTACTGACAGACGGCCAATGAACGGACGAAACCGGTCTAGCAAAAGACCAGACCGGCGAGTGGAAACAGAACCGCGATGTTCCAAACACTTACGGACCCCCGAACAGGTATTACAAATTTAAAACATGACGTTAATATCATTGCAATTTCGACTTTAATTTTTGTTTAAATTCAGGAACATTGGGGGACGATATACCATGAAATTCGTATTGGTCTATTGATTTGAGAATCAACAGATGTAATACTACTGACGATGGCGGGAAGTAGAAACCCGTTTGACTTAAACCGAAGGAGGCACAAAATCGGAATCGCAAACCGGTCTGGCGATACACCCTTTTTTCCACTACTTACATAGTACTCAAACTTGGCGACAAACTCGAATCGATTTTATCCCATTAAGCAGAAATTTTCTGAATTTCGCGCCGATTTCTGAATTTTTCTGAATCGAAACGCGGCGCACGTTCGGCTCAGCGGACGAAGTAGTCGTAGCATAAATAGAAACGTGATCGACTAAAGCTTCGCACAATGCGGCGAGTGATGCAACCCGATGACAATGATTACGCAATTTCTTGTGTGTTACACTCCACACCATCCTCCACCCCCCCGCCTGTATTATTACTATATTTAAATCAAGATGTCGCAATTTTCCTCCGTCAATACAAAACGCTGGTAAGCTATTATTAAGTCCGCGCTCGGCTCGATAGTGTCTCCTCGCCAATAAATTCATACTTTTACACTTGTTAAGGGTAAACTCACGTTTACCTGTAATTTATTAAGTACCTGAAAACTGATATTGCTGAGGTAATAATTTCCGCCATTATAACATTATTATACGGAAACTGTACCCGGGTATAAATGATTATACATAGAATATAATGCTTATGTTAGAAGAAAGGACAGAACCTTTTCAGCAAGTTTACAGATATTTGAATCTGGCATTAAAAAAAATTTAATCATAAGAAGCCTTGGAATTGAAATGGTTTCCATTACTATAATGCGTCTTGAATATAATGTAGGGCCTAATTTGAATATAGGTTTGACAGTAGTGGATTGGATCGTATGCCAAGAGGTAGATAATGGTCCGGCCGGTAGAAATCTGTCGCAACATGTTGCCGTCTCATTTAACAGCGGCTATGCTAATTCCACCTCGCTCTTTCAGCTCCGCTAGAAGGACACAAAAGGAGTCATGTCTCTCCCGCGGGAGATAAGGAGGAGAGCTTAACACACGGAGGCCACGTCACACTGTGGTACACGGGCGGGCAAATTAGTCGGACTTTTTTAAAAGTTCAAGTGAAAGGGAATTAAAAGACCCGTTTCCCGATCGGCGCTCGGTCTACGCCAATACACCGCCCCCACTGGGCTAATACACTTTTCCAGACTGAATTTATTATTGGCCCCTTCCCCCCACCGCCTCCCTCTCCCGCCGTCGTTCTGCTTTTCAGTCTTTCCTGGCTATAAAAAATGAAATGGAAAAGTGATTACGTGGCCGATGACAATGTGGAACCCGGCTCTATCATTAATATTGATGACATCTAGGCCAACCTTTATTACTTTACAGGGATCGATTTGACCAAAATGAGGAGTACAGTTTTTTTATAAATGAAAATGACTCCTGTTTTTTTCTGGAATTGAACATCTGTTTTCTTCTTCTAGTCCTTTTACACTGTTCTGTATATTTTGAATATTGATTTGTGACGTAATGAATCTATTTTGAGGGCAGAATATTATTATTAATTAATTGAACACAAATAAATAGAGGAATCTTTAATCTGATAATTAGACAGTTAGTCCCCTGGAATCGAACCAGTAGACTGCAGTGTGGCGCACAGAAGCTTTAAAAGCATTTAAAAGCAGCCCGGTTTGATTACATTGTCATCAACTGTGTTCTTGTTTTATTTCGGTAATCCGGAGAGGCCGTTCGATTTATAATTACTTCACTTTATACTTCTCGCTTTGAAAAGTTCGAAGCAAGAAATTGATCCGGACAAAAAAAGTGGGCAATTAGTCTTTAATGGGGGAGTTCAATTATAATTATGAAATATATCGTTTATTGAGCCCATAAAAATTGATTGAATCGATCGGACCGGGGCGGTTGAAACTTGAAATACGTAAATGGAAATAAATTGCGAATTTCGTCTTTTCGCAAAACAAAACGAGACACAGTGTTATGTCTGTATCTCGTGCTTTTATTCCAATTATTCCCTATCGATTTTGTCATTAAGTTTTGCACCTTTGTGTGAGCCATATTTTCGACAACAAAATATCAAAGGCCCGAGAACAATTCCTATATTTAGGCCCCATACTTAACTACCCCTTATTCTTGATTTATACCAAAAAATAATTATTACGCTCGGTAGTTTCTTTACTAATCTACTCTAATCCCGTTCTATACATGACGAAAAAAAATGTACCTGGATATTTTTTAATTGAAAAGTGGAAATGGGTGAAAGTGCCAAAATCGAAATTTGTCAGTATGAAAAAAGAAATAATGCGAACAGATTCAAGGGGTTAAATATCGCATGTTCCCAATTACGAAGCCTTTTATAGTAAAAGCCGAATTTTAAAAAACAAACTTAAATTGACATGGCACTTACCGCTTTCCACCCTATACGAACTATTGATATAATTGTGAGCCCGACAAACAGAAGTGAACATTTCACATTTTTCTCCCCCTCTTATTTCACACAGTTCAACTGACGTTTAAATTCCTTCGGACAGAAAGTTCACTAATGTCGATGAGTTGAGTGGCCACCTTGCCAAGTTCAGAGGGGGGGGGGGGCAACATGCCCAGATGTTGCCAACGCTTAGCGGACTTTCTGAAAAAAAATGGAATTTCTAGTAATCGAGGCATAAAGTAAAGTAGGGATGCGTGCGTGCGTGTGCGTGTGCTTGAGTTTGGGGGCTGGTTCGGTAGTTTGTACAACTCAAAATCGAATTAGCGTTTAATGCAGTTGGCAACATACTTGAGACTCTCAGACCAATTTGGCTTCTCCATATCAACACCCGTGCTCCTCCCCTGTGTATCTTCGCCTATTGATTTCCTTCCACGTTCCTTCCTCCCCCTTTCTACCTACCTCCCTTATTCATCCGAGCCTTGTTGTCGCCTCCTTCCGAGACTGTGCCCCCCCCATCCCCCCGAATATTAATTTCCGACAGCTCCTCGTTCCACTTTCACAAAGTTACAAGTTCCCTTCCGCGTTTCTTCTCGTGATTCTGTCGTATTGAAATAATTTTACACTATCGTTTGTGTTTCACGCTATTAACGAACGCAATATTTGTGTATTTTATTCAAAGTTAGTTGTATAAAAAAAAACAAAGGAAAATATTCAAACAACAGGCCTTATAAAACAAACACTCGGCAGCAACCCTGACCCGTTAAACAAACTGCTTAACCTTTATGACAATCACGAATCTGTGATCTTTGAACAATCACGATGTATTTTGATCCAACAAGACAACCTTCAGCTTCCACAATGTTGAGCGTAACAAATAATGTAAATAACATAAAATGATGGTACACCTTCAGTTTCCACGTTTTCATGGTAAAAAGAGACCGAGTAACGAAAGTTAAAATTTTTGTAATGCCTATATGAAATCTCGATGTTTAAATTAACTTTTTGTTTCTCTTTGTTTCAGGTAAGTTGATGATCTGCTTATCTCTAGTGAACTTTATCTTGGTGGCCCCGGTTCGCCCGGTGAGTAGCTTTAAAAATGTATATCTGAGTGGTTGAGTTTCAAGGGGACGGTGTCGACGCCTGTAAACGGGCACGATGGCGACAAAACGAATTGTGATATGAATTCAAATATCGATTTGGGCTGTCCGTGATTCACGCAGCGACTGTTTCTTTCTTGTCGCTGTTCTTTTTTTTTTTCTATTTTTGGTTTTCGTTTAATGTTTGGTCCGTGTCCATTACAATGGCAGCCGCATCAACCTTGGGCCTCTCTAATTATTTATTCGTTTGCGATTAAAATCGTATTAAACTTTATACGACTCTCTCCCTCTTTCTTTCTCTCTCAAGAACGGTACGGCCGGAGGGGGGCCGGTTCATATCGGTCGTTTGGTTCTTAATTGGAAAAATTTTTTTTCCAGTACGTGTCGAGTTTTGCAATTAAATGAGACCATAACTTTGGCCCTTTATGCTCGAAGTCCGGGGAAATATTTATGTGTTGGGACGATATTAAGTGTAGGGTCGGCGAGTAATGTCCTTATTGTTAATCGACTCTTTAAGGTTAAGTTTTCAATGCGACGAACGTTATGACCACTCCTCTTTCTCCACTAGCCGGTTCGGTTTCACACCAGAATTTGTGAGCATAAACTCGTATTTATTCCTGCCCCTGATATTTAAGTACGGCCAATGGCGTTGACTGATCAGCCTGCATGCAATCATATTTATTATAAAAATAGTATTTTAGTTCATTATATATAATATCACACACGCGCATATATATATATATATATATATATATATATATATATATATCGGTTGGATCAAAGCAATAGCATTGTTGGAACAAAGAGGAAGATGAGAAGTTGATGAAGAAGTGGGCAAGAGGAGATTTGAGAGGAGACAATAGAGGGGTCCGTGCAAGCGACAACTCACTCTTCTCGTTCACCTTCAAGGAGATAATAATCCTTCTTTATATCCGTAATTTATTGCCGACGACAGTATAATTAAATTAAATTTACGACCCGGCCAAATAGTCCATTATATCCACGCACACGTACATAAAACACAAACGCTCACACACACACGCATGAGAGGGGGGGTGGGAGGGGGAGGGGGCGGGCCCTGTTGTAGCTCGGCGGGACAAGTTTTTAAGCTCCGAATTCCCGATTCAGATTGAAGAGCCTTTTAATTTTCTTAATATATTTTAATTACAAAGGACCGCGGCCCCATAAATAATAATATGATTAGGACGCCGTTTGATGCAATTAGGAGAAATGGTGCCTGTTGACGGCGGGGGGGGAGCTGGTTACGGCTCCATTATATATCGATTATTTGAAATCGATTTTGTCGGTAGCCCCCCCGTAAATTGGCGCTCTGGCAGCGCGTTGACCCCGGAATAAAAACATTTATATGCCGCCATATTATGTGCCGGGCGCCATTTTCAAATCGGCGACACTTCAAATTATAACTCAGGAAAATTTGTCTCGGACGTACAACAATCGAAATATCTAACAAGTCCCCCGGGGGCACCTCGTTTCAATATCAAATTTCTATTCTGTCACCGATGGTGTCTCGTGGTAACTGTAAAATTTCAATTTCTGTAAGAAAATATTATATCATTTTGTTATCCTCATATTTCATTAACATTGCCCGCTCATAAGCCATTTAGTTATTCCTGTGCCGTTTAAGACTGATAAATGCAAGTACATAAATACAAACTATTTCATTCAGTAAGAGAATAAATAAATAAAATTTGTTTGTCTTAATCATAATGCCTAAAGCAAGATTTTATTGTTGTTTCTGTACATCGTAGCCCTCATCTCCGCCCTCTGTGTTCCTCCCAGTCGCGTGTTTTCCCCCTACGCTCCGAACGGAGTTCAAAAAATTACCGGTAAAATTGGTGTGTATTAGTGCTGCTTGAACTCTCCTATAAATTGTTCTGAGTCATAGGACCGGGCGGTTATTATTGTTTTGTTTTTTGGACGTGAAATTAAATTATCGATCAACTCCGGCCTTAGGCGAAGCCTAATTTTTATGTGGCCACTGAAAATATAAAGTGTTCACCCTTATCAGTCCCACAGTCTACTCGGCTTTCAGATCTTTTTGCCGTTTTGTAAATTTATACAACTGTGTTGTTTATCTGTCTGTGGGATAGTGCAGTGTTACAGATTCAGTTGGAGATGACAGAACACATAATTTTTTTTGACACTGTATAATCGAGGCCGATGTCGTTTGTATCTAACCGGAAAGATTATTAATAATGACAGGGCGCGTCTTGTTGTGGACAGAGAGAGGTCACTGAAAGACAGGTGACCCGGTTGACCCAGCTGGACGGAATCTCAAACAGCACCTACCCTATACACTTATAGTTCTCTGAGCGCATAAAACATGAATTTGCAGCAATCGCGTTGTCCTTGTTCTGTCGACCGTTTCATTGCCCTCCTCCCCCTTCCCATCCTCCCCGCCTTCCAACTGTACGGCGGGATATCCGACAAAGAAAAAGAACTGTTTGTATTACTGAAATACGTTGGGAATATAGGATCAAATAGGGGTTGTGGGTTAGTAACAAACCAGTGCATGACAACCAACAGGAAATAGTGCAGTGGTACTGACGATAAGTAGCTTTACGGGCACACTGTTACTACGACTGTCCGGTTTCGTCCTTCGCTTTCATTATATCCAGAATATAAAGAGTTTTAGAAGTAATCTCATATTTGGGCAATATTCAGAGGTAGTCCAATTGCTTAGACTTAGCCATATTTCGAGACTAAATTTATTTTTGTGAACGGATGTTTTAATGCGAAAATTATGCGTGACTTACGGGAATGAGTTTCGGAATGAATTTTTTGTTTTCGTGAAACTCCCCACCCCCACCCACCCTTCTAGAAATGCAATAATGTACAGATTGAATGTTTTTTATCCGTGAGCAATAATGTTTGGCGTCGGGTTATTGGCCTCGCGGTGTTTTCAGTCGGCGTTATTAAAAATGAATTAACCGTCGTCGGCGTTTGAAAGTTGAGCTTTATTCAGTAACATTTTAGAGCCGGATGACGGAACCCGGTCTACTTTGTAGCGTGTGTGTGTGTGTGTGTGTGTGTTTGTGTGAGTGTGCGTGTAGCAGTGGGCGACTGCTCTTTGTGCTGTGTGTAGGGAGGGGATATTATTTATATCTTAATTGTACGCCAATTAATCATATCTCATTAATGACTGTTTAATGACGGGTTCGCTCTCACTCTGTGCGTGCGCGCGTGTGTGCGTGTCGTTAGGATTTTGACGCTGTACCGCGGTATGCGCACTGTGTCCTGTAGTGACAGTGGGGAGGAGAGGGGTGCCTAATGGCCGATATAATTATACGTGGCGGAGTTGAGCCCCTTGAAGCTTTATTGGGCGTTCAGACAGCGCCAAATATTAGTGTTCCGCTAGTTCCGGACCCCGGCTCATTATTAACCCATCGGGTCGTAAACTGTTTGGTACAGCGCTCTCCATAGCACGAATACACAGAACTACGGTAGGAAAAACAACCAAACTATGATATAATGAAATGCGTAAGAAGTCATGATTAGGTAATTCCTCCTGCCGGATTTTTATTTTGGCTGGACAATTAAGTAAAAAATTATACAAAAATCATATTTTCATTCAGAAACGAATGTCCTCTTCTTTCATGGAAGACTTACAAAAAATTTTTTATGAATCACTTACATGAACCTTTTTGAAATATGTAGGTCGTTAATATTATCCATGTAGGTCGATTTAGTCGAATGTTTAAGATCGCTCACTGCCTACCCCGCTGGTATCGCGACCAGTTTCCACTCGCTAAAATTTGCAATTAAGAATGTAAATTCAATCAAACCGTATTCAATATTTGTAACGTGGATTCTGTAAACAGGACGGAATTACATGTCTAAACTACCGCCGTTTATTATTAATTAAACCAGATCCGATACACGAATTACCGGCAAACTGGAAGATAGCGGGACGACGTGGCGTCGAATTAAGAGTTTCTCCTGTAAAAACAAGGAGAGCGACGGTATAAAAAGGGGCACGGTGAGAGAGCCACAGAGATGACGACGGACAGATAAGAAGAATATAGTAGGAGTGAATTATACAAGAACCGGGTGGTGGAGGAGGAGGAGGAGGAGAAGGAGATGCCCCCCTACCCCTCCTCCCCGGCTATTATTTATATCTTAATTCTATGGTAATTAATCAACCGATTAATGGGCCCCCCTTCTTCTGGACCAGTCGGCCTTAATGACAGGTTAAAGTGATGGTTGGGGGGGAAGGGGGCCTCGGAATCCTGACGCCCCCACATTTAGAGCCACTTTTTATTTCACCCAAAGCTCGCTCAGAACCGTAATATGGGGCAAAACAATTCGGATCTCACCGGGTTTTTATCTATTTATAACATTCTCTTCGGTCATCGCAATTGTATATCGCAACATACACACTTCCTGCGTTGGGTATACGGTTTACTCTTGATATCGGGGCAGAGAAACGGCCATAGTTTTTTATTTCATAACAAAATATTGACCAATAAGACAACAGTATATATAGAAGCTTCGGGGGATAATGCGTTGGGCCAACATTTTCGTTATCTATTTATCGACTTTTCTCCTTTAGAATTATCCACGTCGTTTTCTGCGCTACTTACATCATTGTGGCGTGGTTGGGGGGTTAGAGAGGATACCGACAATGGGCGGTATATTTACTTAAGTTGCGAACTCACCTAAAGGGGAACAATGGGGGCCTGACGAAGAGTAGAAAAGTGTTTGATGAAGAGATACGCATGATGTTATTTACTCAAGGGCTCCTGGTTGTGGCGCTCCCTGTTACTTGAACATCTGTTGTTTCCTGTTATTGTTATATGTTTACGTGTGCGTCAGTCTAAGTACTAGTATAAATAAAGGGCAGCTATTTGGGAAACGGAAGGGTTCCCCGACGTTAATAAGGAAGATGTGTACGCGTTTACGCTCAATATATTTACTATAGGGCTTTGAATAAATTGCAGATTGAATAATCCATGTTATCGGTCATTTATTCTGAGACAGAATAATCTTGGACTGATGAAGTATTAAATACAACAGTATGCAGTTAACATTAGTAATTCAATGAAATTTCAGTCCGCCATCTGGACTCGAACCCGGTTTCGAAATTCCCGTTCAATTATTCATTTCCCCCGGAATTACTATAACTGCATTTTCGCATACTTAAATTTAAGTCATTGAACTGGACTTTAGGCGGGAAGCAGTTGTCGAGGAACAATCTACAGAACTGTATTCCGATGATTGCAGTCCAGTTTATGACTGAATTTTCCTTCGAATTACAAATTGGAGATCGTAAACGCAGCGCGGAGCAATACCCACGTTCGGCCGGCAAAGCCGAGAAGCCATAAAAGGCCGAGACCAAAAACGAAAGGCCTGTGTGTTCGAAATTCTCCTCGTTTCCGAATAAGGGCATCGATAAATCAAAGAGTTATTGAGCCTTAAACCTATCGGAAGGACAAGACTTCCCGCGTCATCGACCTTTATAAAATATATGTTTCCAATAGGCCTCTTTTTTTTTCCTCTACGAGATTTCTCCTAACGCCCAAAATCCTTTCGCAATTGAATTATTCTTTCAGACAATTAAATCCCGGTTCCTTCATCCTAGCTTCATCCTAATTCACTCTTCTCCTGTAATCGTCATTTATCCCCACCACGCCGAGGTAGCCCGGCTTCATTATCATGAGGTGGAAGCGACATTAACATTTCACAATTTTACTTATAAAAAAAGAAAACAAAAAATCGTCTCAATGAATGGGCGGGGGAGCGACTGAACTCTACCTGCGGTGAATATTCACTAGTGAGCCCGAAAGGTCAGTGGGAGGAATCGAAATTGCGAAGAGGACGCCGAACAGGAAATGTCTTCCCCTTCACTTTTATTGAAATTATAATTGGTTGGGAGGGGGGCCGCCACCTGCCCGCCCTTCCGCACTGCTCGGCTGCGGCTTGGTTTACGAGTACCGGAAATGCAGTGACCCGCGCTCAAAATTATCGTCCGCCGTACCGAATATCCGATAAGTCCTTCCCAGTCGGTTGAAACAATTCGGACAGCAATAAGATTGATTAATATGCACTCTAATACTCCGTCCGGAGATCGCTCCTTAGGTCTTCGCTGACATTATTAGCCCAAATATACCTGTTGTTGTTACGCCTGAAGAATTAGGTACACTTTGCCAGCCAAGCGAGGACCTACCGAAACGGTAGGTTATGAGTCGGGAATCGAACCTAGGGTCATTTAACTTACCTGAATACCGGCGGGGGTTATACTCGATCCATTACTCCTGATGGGACAACTCCGGTTGTATTTTGGAAAAAGGATTTACTTTCAGGATTATTCGAGCTCATTCTATAAATGAATACATTATTGATCTAGCAACTATACAGAATCTTATGTTTTTGTCGCTGGTATGTCCTGTTTTGCATCCTTATAATTAAAGACCGTTGAAATAAGAAAATATATAATTTACGCTATGAAACGAGTTTATTTTCTCTTTTGTCTTTGTCCTCCCTTAATGTGGAGAATCAGTCAGTCTTCTCCCGCCGTGATCTGTGCTCCCTTATTCGGTAATATATTTTCACATCCCGCCGTGGTCGAAAAATCGGCGATTAATGCGATATGGAATAAATCGTGCGAATGATCGGAAAAAGTTATATAAAGGATATTTCCCTCGTGTAATGCCGTGTCCCCGCCCCTCCCTTCAGCCGACACGGAGTAATATCGCTGGGGAGTTCTCATTTTTTCGAATAAATTAGCCGATATATGTTGCGCCGATAATTGTGTTCCGCTGGCAATTGGGTTCCGAGGCTTAGAAACGGTTTCGATCGGATTGACGGGGGAAAAGTAATGGAAAGAGATATGACATATGATGAGCGGAAGGATTGGATTAGGAGGAGCGTTGGATGAGAGGAGAGGGCGATGGAGAGGGAGAGCAGATGTCTGGTTCATGACCGGGCCTAAATTAATTGCCAATTACAGTTTACCATATCCAAGGCCATCTGGAGACCCCCGCCACCGCCCCGACGTACCCCCAAGTCCACAAGCACAATGCTAACTTCATTTGCATAACTTCATAAGAGTGATAGGCGCGGGGGGAGTGATGGGGGGGGGGTTGGGCACCGACGACAGAGGGACGATCCCTGCAGACCGCTAGCTATCGCGTTCACGGTATGCGAGCCCAACCTGAATATGCATACCACCGGGCACCTGGGGTATCGTCTTAGGCATATATGGAGGTTCTGGACCGTACCTTCGCTAGGGGTCAGTTTACAGACGAGTTGAAACAGCGCTCTGTTGATACAACACACGATTCGGTATCGGCACTGTTCCCCCCGTTCGAGGACGACCGGTTAATTCGCCCAACATCTGATTGCACGTAGCACCTCATTGCCGGATATTTAAGTTGGTGTAACGTTCATAGCCCGAAACACGCTCCGTAACGACGTTATCCAATTTGCGGAGTTTCGGCTGCCCGTGCAGCGGCGCCCTGTCGGGACTGATCTAATGCCCCGTTGCCCTCTGCACGACAATGACCCCGTGAAGGGTATTGAAGTTGACGACGGCGGGAAGCCGAAACTACTTTTTTCCTGAATACTTAAACTACTTTCAATCCTTTTTATATATAAATAAGTAAAAGTAGGAAAAGTTTTTCTATAAGCGGCTCATGACAGTTAGCCACCCTTATGTTTCTAGGTTACTGCGGACTCCCTTACGCGTCATATATCGCCTTACCGGATCCCCGTGAAACGCCCTTTCTTAATGGCGGAAATGATAATTGTAGAAGTATCGGTAGTCGGAGTTTCCCCACCCGCCCCCTTTCCCACCGCTTAGCCGAGATTCCCGCCCGGGGGAAGCGGCGGGCATCGACATTCAGAGATAAGCCGGCGGGAGTATTGTCTCGGCGCCCGCAGAAATAATAAAAGGCGGGGGGGGGGGGCGGGGGGATGCGGCTCTTGATAAAGCCAAGTTGCTCCCCGCCGAGCCCGAACCCCCGCCGCTGCTTTTCATGTACTTTCCGGCCGTTAGCAGCGCGGGCCCCCGCACCCGACCTATGTCGAACAACTGTTGTGTTACTGCTAGTGCCCCCCGACCCCTTAAGCAATTACACACATCGCGCCCAAAACAGCCCGCCGTCCGAGGCCAGGTTCAGAAGTCTTGACGCGTTCTCGTAAAAACTAACGAACGCGGCCAGCGGCTGCGCTGCTCTCCGGCTATTAAAGATGGCGCTCCGCCACGGTTACCCCCTTATCATTACCGGGCCACGACATCCACTCCGGGCATTAGTTTTTATTGTTACGCTTTCCTTTTTATCTAACAATTATTATTTCCACTCGGGCTGCGGGGAACACTCGGCACGGAAAATTCTCGCCTTAACAATATAGCCCATTTCAGAAATAATGTGCGCGTATAACTAAAATATTTCCGAAACTCATTACGGGCTTTTATTAACCCAATTCTGCGAGCGTGTATATAAAATAGCATTTTTTTACTTAATTTATTCTTACAATTATCGCTATTTATAATATTAATAAATTCCAGACAAACATTTATTAAGTCATACAAAATATTGTATTTATTATATTTCTATATCTGTCCCTCCTCTTCGAGATAACTTTTCAATGTGAGGGCTACTGTACCTTCCAACTATAGTGTTTTAATGGCCTTATATTAATAATCGATGTAAGTGTCGCCAGGGATATATTTGGTTAAACAATGTGGACGGCCCTCCTTCGTTCCGGTTTTAAATGTTAATCCTAAAACACGTAGCCCCCCCCCTTCTTCATCCAAACGATCGACAGTCATTTCACGATTTGAATTCATTTCAGGGCGATTTAAGCTCCAGACAACAAAATTCACGGGCGACCGGCGGGTGAGCGGGATGAACCGTTCGGGTGCGGGATTGCATTACACGGTTAAGGGGGGTGGAGGGGGGGCGGAATAATTGATGCCCCCTCCCCCTCCCCCCCCGCAACAAAACGTTATTACGACTTCATCCTTTATATCGGGGTTATTAACGGAATACCTGGATTTTTCAAAAAGCTCACCCCCCCCCCTCACAGTTCATCGATAGGATTAAACCGGATCCAGTTTCGGCCGTGTGGAGGGAGGCTTCAATAATCGCTCTAGTAAATATATATCAATTTGGCGGTTGGGGGTAAAATGTAAGTGCCGGGAATGTTTCGGTGCCCTGTAGGGGCCATTTCGGATCCTGTAGGGTGGGGGTTAGGTCCATCGCGATTTGTGCTAACGGCCCAGTTGTCCCCGTTTTCTGCCGCAAGAATTTCCATTTTACTCTTTGGAAAATTATAACCAGGTCGGGTTTTGTGCTTTAATCCTCCCCTCCCAAACAGCCTGTTATTTAAGGTTATGAGTACGACAGTGGGCCGTATAATTCTTCGCTATAATATATATGTATATATATTTTAAATTTGTTCCGAGTACCGCGAATGTTATGTTGAATTGCCTCGAATACAATTTACTATCATCCTTATTTCACTAAATTAATATATAGAATACGTACAATGTATAATAGTCGTAATTATTCGTAGACGAATATGACTATATAAATATTCCTCTTGTATAGTTTAAAACATTGACGCAACTTGGGGAATTATTATTCTTAATAAACGATGATATTAGGACCGAGTTCGGAGATTCTTGTAGGAATTTTTGTTTTGGGATTATGGATTTAATTACATTTCAGTGTTTTATTTATTTATTATTATTCTACTATAATCTACTTTGAACATAAAACTTGAGCTGCTGTGGGTCGGGCGAACTTTTTCTCCCGCTGCTAACAGTCGTCGTTTAATGGGTAGGCGGTGAACAAATTTAGAAACGCAAATTCAATTTGGACATCGGCCTTAATAAACGATGACATTAGGACCGAGTCGTCAGCGATAGTCCGGCCCTGTAAACAAGCGTGCGCTCTATAAATAGGTCGAGAGGAAAAGTTGCGTTTTCAATCGGGACGACATTTGAAAATGTCTCCAGACGCTGTTCTGAGTGGTGGGGGGCGGGGGCGCACACAAAGGCAACTCACATCGCCATCATCGTCACAGTGGGGATAACATGGCAGGGCCCTGGCACATGTACACACACATATATACACACACACACACACACAACGGACCATATAATTGAGCCGACTCCATTAGCTTTATTAATAAGACCCGGGTTATTATAATCACATTATACCTGTAGTGGGCACTACTCCAATAGGACACAATTGTGCGGCCCCGTCACACACACACACACACACACAGGGGCGCTGTGTATTCCCCTATTATTATAGAGACGGTACCCTGACCCCAGCGCCTAGTTATATTATAACGGCCGCGGCTTGTTATGGAACGCGGGGTGGGGTGGGTGGGGGGGAGAGATTATATACTGCCATTATTGTATTAACTCTTTGCCGTTCCTCCCCGACCATCCATCATACGATATTGTAATGCAACATTATCACTAGAGCTATTTTCTCTTTTCACTCTTAAGCTAGACCGGTATCGGTTATAATTTACTCGCGCTTAGCAGAATATTGAAGACCGATACAAAACTGAGGACAGAATAACTCCATGGTTACTAAACATTCTCCTTTGAGATATAAAAGGTGGGGGATTTTTAGTTCACTCCGGACCGGGATAAGAGGGTGTATGTTTATAATTACGGTGAATCTCTTAATTATATATTATTGCCGTCGCTCGTAGCCGGAATGGCGGTGTTAGAGAGGTCCCGAAGAGAGCCGCAGACGCTATGGGAGGACTTCCGGCGCATATAAAATGCTACATTTTCCTCGATGGGCCGTTATACAGTAAGCACGCGAACCGACCCCGACTCCGCCCTCGAGAAATTAAGACGATCACGCCCCCTATTGAAAATACCAATTGCGGGAGAAAGCCTCACTCGGCCGATAGTTAACTGTAATTGCTAATTAAAGTTTAAAACGTTTCGAAATTTCAATCCGGTTTTTGGCTGTGCTTTGGCCGGGGGCGGGGAGCGGGGTGTCGTCTGCAGAACTGGTGGGCGGGGGGTGGCGGGGTGAGGCTATAATAATAGTAAGAAGCCCCCCCTCTCTCTTTTGCGAGTATAAGTTAAGTAATTAAACTTGTTTGTTAGTGCGCCCTGGAAGTGGGGCCCGGAACTGGCTGAGTGGGGGAGGGGTTGAGGGGCTTGCTTATTTAATTCCGGGGGCCCACCTCCTCAATCCGCCGCCAACCCCCCGGCCCGTTTCTCTCCGCTGTTTTATCATAATGTTTAGTTTTAATGAGCGGCATTCAGATAAATAGCGGGAGGGCGGGGGTTGAGGCACAGAGAGCCAGATAGGCAAAAACGGCGCCCCCCCCGTACGCCCCCGCGCTTTATTCCGTTTCGCCGAGCCCCGTGGGTTGGTGGGGGGGGCGCCTCGCTCCGCTACGGTTATGATTATTGTTATGTTTATAGTTATTATACGCGGCGGCGGCGGCGGCAGCGGCCTCGTCCCGGACCACCGCCCATTTATTATTATTGTTATTCGGAATGGCGAATGGCCGGGTTGGGGGCGGGGGCGGGGGGCCCAGCAGCCGACCTGTCACGACTTTCTCAAGGTTTTCTTTGCGGAGGCGGCCCCGGGCTCCTCTTGTTTATTGTCATTATTATTACCGGGTATTATTTATAACGATTATTGCAGTTATAGTAATTCTCGGGACCCCCCCTCCCTTCCTTCTCGCAGATGGAGGCCCCCCGGTAATAAACCCGTGACCCGGCCGGGTATAAACCCCCTCTGCCGTTCCCTCTCCCGTCTGGGGCGTTGAAACAAACCGTTCGGCGCGCGTGTGTGTATGTGTGTGTTCACGGTGCAATAAATATTCAATATTGGCTCTACTCGCCGGCCGGCTGTGTCTCTGTATGTCTTATCCGATACAAGAGCCGCCCGCGTGTAGGTAAAGGGGACTTGGTAGGGGGGCTTCCATACGGCGAAAGCAGTTTTCTACGTTTTCTCCAGATCTCCCCCCGCCCCCGCCGCATCGTGGGCTCTTATATACACTGCATTACATTTCTGTAAGTCGCTAACATGGGTGCCCCCTGCGCCTCCCTTCGTCTCCGACTGAGCGAAAGCGAGAGAAAACGAGAGGAAGAGAGAACTGCAATTTAAATTTATCTCCCTCTCCTCGTTTCATTTCTTATTGCTTTTTCCGCGGGGAGACGCCCCCCCCCCCGAAGAGGGAGGAAGAGAACACACGTGAGGCCACTTTTCTCCTACAATATAAGTATATGACATGCATATTTCAGACCTCCTTTTGTATTATCTTTAAACTTATTGTCGGAAAATGTAAGGCGGCAGCGTCGGCGGTATTATTTCATGTTCCGTATAAATATAACTCCGATAGACTCGGCGGTTTATGTGAAAATTTTCTCGAAGTATTAAATCACGTATCCCAATCACAATTCTCGGCCTAATATCGTTACTTATAGGTCTTAAGGTCCTTCTTACGATATTTTGAGATCCACTCGGAATGGTTTTCAAATTTTAATTCATTCTAATATCAACTCCAGCGCCCTACATAGATTCAAAATAACAAGTTACTACTAAACTAGAATTCGGTTGAAACGTAATATTTTTATATCGGTCATAGATATTGACGAAGATCCCGCCAGGTAGCGGTACCCAGGTGGGGTACAGGAATTCCGCTACGTACCTTTTCACTAACAAACAGCACTCCTTAGCCGGCAGGAGTCGCTACCGCATAAACCGTAGTAAGCCCATTCTCGCGGGGTAATATAGGTCGGATATACGGTGAGATATATGACGTCATACATTTTATAAAACGCCGGGGACAGAATATATCCCGTCGGCTGACAAAAGGACGAGCTGGCCGTGGTGGTAGTGGCGAGGGAGGAGGAGGGAGGATGAGAGAGGATGAGGGAGAGGGGAGGTCGTGCATGTTGAAACGGACGAGGAGAAAAAGTCGTATTCATATATTAATGGGGATTATTACGTCGCTACCGGCTAGTCGACGTCCATTAAATAAATAATAAATAGGGCAATGACAAAAGGGGCCAACGGGCGCAATAAAGAGAATAATTAAAAATAATGTCGTAAATATTTAAATAAAAGAGAAATGACTTTCTTTTTTGTTCTGCCCGTAACATTCATAAAAAGAAGGAGCTCACTTTGTATTTCGCGAAAAAAAAGGGTTGTAGAAAAATTACAATTCGAAAATAATAAAATATTCTTTTCATTAGTCTACCCTCGTTAATTATTAAGCCGGGTACAATATGGGGAGGCGAATGTGCATTACCCGTTCTGTAATTTTATAATAATCGTTATTAATTTTGCGACGATATGTTTTTTTTTTGCATGCGAGATCGAATTTTTGCCTCGTGATACGGACTCGCACTCACATGTCGCAACATGAATGTCACTTTGGCAAACTCAGAATTAAATTAAGTAATTTTGTATGCGTATAAAACCGGCGCTCTCTCACCACCGCCACCAAGTCAACTTAATGTACTTTAACGATATTTCTCGCTCGGGAGTTTAATATTTTATACATGCTTAATTGGACAAAGAACTCGGTTGACAAAGAACGTTTGCGTTACAGAAATTTGCAAAATTCCATCCATTATTGGGGATGTTATTGATTTTTTAATAATTACCACTAACAGCGAGTCATTTCCGCATTGATTTTCGTACAATGAAAACCTGAAGAAACCGAATTGTCAGGCTCAGTTAAGTAATAATTATCGCTTATTTTAGGAAAAAACGAATTTAGTAAAAAGGATATATTTGCCTTCGTGATTCCCTTTGTGATTGTATTTAATAGTTTGAATGCTTTCTGGTTTTTAGCTAGTTATTGCATGATTTCAATACAAAAACTATTACAGTATAAGTTTGGCGTGACAAGAACTTGGTCGAGGCTCGTCGGCGTTACATAAAAAAAAAGCCTTGGGCCGTATATAATAATGGTTATGTAAAAATAGACTTGTAAATTTAGATCGGGGGGAGGAGGGCGCGACACGGCTCGTTTTTCCGATCTGGCTAAATTTAAAACTGAATTAACTAAGCTTTCCTTGTGACGGCCGAACGCTTTCAACGTTTTCTCTCTTCTCTGAGTATGTTCCAGCCAGACGGGTGTAATTCTATCGCCGAATTAGTCCTATGATAGACCAGTAGCGCCGTTAAATAGTGAACCTGAAGATCCCGATGTGGGACCGAATTTGTCTTCAATTACGATTTCTATTCCATTAAACCCCAGTCTGTCTACCCATTATTATTCTATTTATTTTGCTTAACATTTAGATATTTTCCTCAACTCAATCTTGGTAATTGTACGGCTAGTGGACTGAAACACAGGTATGTTTCAGTATGATGATTATCTCTTCCTGTCTGGATTGTATTTGGCCGATAAAGTAACGGCAAATTGCGTTGAAATATTTGTAGAAAAATTTGCATAAAGCCTCTCCAATAGTAGTAGCCTTGAGGCGACTCAATCGATCGGAATCATTACAGTGTGCTCGATAAAATAAAACCCAACCGTCCACGTGTCAGTCAACGTGTGTTAATCGGTCGTTTAGAAATATAATCTCCAATATGTTCTTTATTATTTGCTGGTGAGCAATCGGGGTTCTAGTGGGATTTGGAAAAATCAAGTTTCTAATCTGAGGGCAGCTAACAAGCGGGTAATTAATTTGACAAACGGTGGGGCTAATGACACTCGGCCGGGATTTGTAACATTTGCGGCAAAAACATAAATAAATGTAGTCAAAAGGGCGGAAAATTGGGACCGGAAATAAAAGGGCCGGCGCCGCTAGTAGCCCTATTCCCACGTTGATTTCAATCGGCGTTCGTTACCGATTTAATTTAATGAAAAAAAAATAAAAATAAAAAACCCTCTTCCGACGACGGGTTGAAATTCAAACGGGAGGAATGTTTTCAGTCTGGTTTTTTCTTTTTCGGCGGCCCACTCACTCGTTCATCAGCGCAGATTGGCGTTTCAACACTTGTAATTGAATAAAACAATACCGCGGGAATTAAATATATATATACCCGTATTAAGCCAAATTGCCAATTGATAACCGAACGAGTGTCCCTCAGTTAACTCCTCCGCAGGGGCGGATTGAAGTGTACTAGATTTAATTACCACTGTTGATTAGTCAATTTAACGTTTAACGGCGAATCGCGTTTTTTGCCGACGTGTTATGAACGTGTTAAAATCGGAATATAAATACGAATAGCCACCGAGTATGTAACATTTATAATGTGTAGGCGGATCATCACTAAAATTGACAGTGGTGGTCTTGTAGATACACTATCACGAGAAGCAGCTATTGAGGAACGAACTAACTAACTCTTAGGAATGTGATCTGTAGATAACTAGGAAAAACCTAAGCACTTTGAATTAGTAAAAGCAATTTATGATAAATTATATTTACGTTTAATATCGGCTTTGCCCGATTGTAGAGAGAATATTTCGTAGCTATTTCGTACGTGACCTGCGATGATAGCGGACATAGGAAAAACGCCGGGCTGATTGATTGTACGAGGCCGAGGACTAAAGAAAGTGTTTTTTTTTCCACCCAACATTTAAATTATGTATTTAGCCGTTTGAGGGCAACAAGTAAGCCGTGTACCGGCCGGACGATAAGTATCAGTGAGCGTGCACGCGAAACGCCAACCCCTTCCCCTGCACCCTCCCGCATCCCACCCCTATTGCTAATAATCCCCAGTTTTAACCCCTGCACCAACCCCCAGCCACCGATACCTGTCACCGCAAAATCAATCTACACATTTTTACGCTTCGCCACTCTAATTCGGCCGCAAAACGTCTACCTGGTGACCCATATTACGGCCGCCGGCATTTACGTCGTCGTCATTTTTACGATTGACGGGAAAATAACGAATCCGATTAAACCGCGCGCACTTGAAACTTTTCAAATAATAACTCACTGAGCACACTGTAGAATTGGACCCCCGCACTTGTTACTGACGGGATGTGTTAGTTACGGCGGCGTGAATTCGATTTCTCCAGACGAATTACGCGAGTAATTACGTTTGGGGTTTAGGTACGAGTGTTGAATCTTACTTCAGTGTGTGACTTAGTGGCTACAAGTTAGAAGACTTCTAGTTCAGTATAAACGATGAATAGGTTTTAGCTACGTTTCGCCGAAAAAATTGGGAAAAAAAATTCAGTGGCATAGATGAAAAGGTAAACTAACTCGAAATTGTCCAAAATGTACTCTGATAGTAACAGAAACGTTTTTGAGGATATTGTTGGAGAACTGCTTTCGTGATTGTAGAATTTTCAGTGGACAAAAGCCAAAAGAGTGTTGAAAAATGAAACTGAAATTATGCTATTCCGGGTGCAATCATCGACCGCGACTAGTTATACGGACCCATTATACAGGTAACAAACTACGTTTCGTTCCGTGTACTACTTTTTCTACTTTCTACTCTCTCTCTCTCTCTCTCTCTGCCCTGTCACTTGAAAAGTACTGGTTTTATTCAAACCGAGTCCGGGCAGTGTATTATCACTGGGACAGTTTAATGATAGTTGGAGTTACTGTTGCCCAATTTGAAAATCAAAGATAATTTGATCACGCGCCGAAGACATCTAGAACTGACCGTCCCGCCGTGTGCAGAGGGTCCTTTCTTTTTGATCCTGGTAATGTTCAGACATTTTATGACTTTCTGGAGGTTTCCGCGGAGAAGACCGCTCGGCTGAGGGAGACGCCGATTCCACTAGGAAAATTCATCAATAATTCACAGCCACCGCGTAGCTCAGCCCCCTGAACTCTCTCCCCAACCCACCCGTTACTCTAGTTCCGATATTGTTACAGGTTTTCACTTTTTTTTTGATAATTCGGCGCCCTCAGTTATGTATTAATGCACGTATAAAATGTTATACATTTACGTCGATTGTTGCACCGAATGTAAATTTTAGTTCTATCAAATTTAGTGACATCAGTCAGTCCACCAACCGTTTTTATTAGACGTCTTAGAGTTAATAAAGTTATTAGAGATGGCCAAACTCTAACAGTCCAAACCTTAAGCGCATAAAAGCCGAGTATTTAACTGCAATATATAACCAAGGAGGGTAATAACATAAAAATATAATAAAGTTATAGTTACTTAGTAACTAATGGCAGAAATTGTGAAATTTAACCCGATAAAAGGTCTCGTATTTACTGAATTGACGGCTCGAATATAGGAAATTCTGGCTATTGATTCGTTTTATAGTATCAAATGTTCAACTACTGGGTGGTAAACTGAGCAAGGAGGGTGGGAGGGGGGTTGTCCCTCTATCGGCCCCCCTCCCCCCAACCATACCCCCGTTAACGAGCTTTATGTGTAACCGTCAAAATGTACACTGTTGGCGCCGGTTGAATAATAATCGAGTGTAGTGGCCCTCACACTCTCTCACCCTCCCTCCCATCTCTCTCTCTCTCTCTCTCTCTCTCTCTCTCTCTCTCTCTCTCTCTCTCTCTCTCTCTCTCTCTCTCTCTCTCTCTCTCTCTCTGCCCTACGCACCCGCGTCGGTCCCTTTTTCGGTGCCCAACGTCACTCATAAGTCGGCGCCCCGTTCGTGACCGCCATTATCATTTTCGGCCCAAATCAATTTCCGCTTTATATCCGCACACAGGGGCCTATATAAACGCAGGTTCACACGTGACCACCGCCGGGCTCGCCGCTGCCAATTCCCAATCTGCAGCCGGCCACCGTACAAACGACGGTCGAAAATCACCGCCCACTAGACCGATTTCAGTCATTCTATTTCAGTTATTTCGTGAAGTTTTCAATTCCGGCGTACTTTTTATAGTCCAATTCTACGTACGTCGAAGCCTATTTGTGAGTTCCTTCGTAAATTTATGTAAAAGAAAAACAATATTCCGCCCAGATCGATCCGACAGGAAGAATGTATTTCGGGCCGGGACACTAGTTCATGTCGTTCGCAAAACAGCAATCGATAGCTGGGAGACAGAAAGAGAGGAAAAAAAATTAATGGAAATAACAAAAAACTGAAGTTTCGCAGAGGGCCCCCGCTGGCCAATTCTCATCTGAGATTCAAAGCCCCGCTTTCAGAGAAAACCCTCTTAACAGAAATCATTCGCATCGAACCACCCCTTCCTTCCACCTCCCCCTCCCTCCATACCTGGAAAATATGAAAGTCAATAAGGGGACTTAAATTGACTGATAACAATTTCTATATAAATGTGAAGCAGGAGCCGCGGCGGGGGGCTGGGAGGGGGGCACGTTCTACAGAATTCAATTACAAGTCAATCTACTAGCCCTGGTTGAAACAATGGCGCCCCCTACAACCACCCCTCCTCGCTAAGTCCACGCCCCCGTCCTCCTCCTCCCTTCGTTTCACCCTTCAACTATGGCCGACGTTTTTAATTTTTTCAACTCTGCACCCCCTCGAACGGGGGAGGGCCACGTCATCATCTAACTGGCCGACCTAAATCCACTTGTACTCTGTCACGCTTATATCCTGCCCTCCCCCCCTCCCCAATCCCGCCCCCTCCCTCTCTCCTTCTTGACCCTCGAAAATATCCCCTCTCGTTTAGAAAATTCAATTCTATTCGATATAAATTTGTATCGATCCCGAAAGGCCGATCGATCGTTATAGCCGGGGGTGAAGATGCTGCGAGGTATTTTGGGGAAATATTTTCCAGACACCCACACCTGTACATTCTTGTAAAGTTATACACCGTCTCGATAAATTAGGTAACTTTAAGGTAAATATTATCTTTCCGCGGTCTTCTGTATACACTTTCTTATGTTAAATCGGTTCCCCCGTTAAGTAATCCCAGTAAAGTAATTGTGGAGTTCTCCCTAATTCTCGACTGTCGTTGAACCGTCCTATTGTACCTGACGACCAAACGGGCGGAAATTCAGAATCGTGGCGGACCTCCGGTGTGGGTATCTTAAAATAGCCGAAAACCGATAACAATGCCGGACGGGTGGATTAAACGTGTAAAAATTACGGCTGGCATACCGCACAGGTGGATTCCCATAAATATTGAAAACTCTGCCCGACTAATTAGTAGTCTCGTGGTTAATGTCCTGTCCAATTGTGTATCGGGGTGGGCCCTCCGAGTGGAAGGCCGCCCGTGAACGGAATAAACGCGCACCGCTCAAACTCGCGACCATTTGCCAATGCCTCGATAATTTATGTAGTTTTATACGCTATGTAGCAATGTCGCCGGCCCCACTATCTGTCCGAGACGGAAATTTAAATCCTCTAATTCACTGCACAATAACCGAAGACGGTCTCACCTCCCGAAACGGGCTAACGTTTTCGACAATGCTGTAACGAATTAAATAAACGCATTGAAACAGTACTCGACTAGCCGAATTCCTAGTTGTAGATAGAGATTTTTTTTAGAAAATTCTTATTAGCCTTTCAATCTAGAAACCATATATGTCTGCAGTTTTAATGTCGTATTTAAACTAGTTCAACATTAAGCATCGTGTTTAAGTCTCTTTTCCATATCAAACGCAATTATTTCTTTTATATTTGTTCGCACAGCACTATTTTGCAAAACTGCTCCCAAACTCTTTCATATTTATATTTACGGCCGAAATTTTTTAACGGTAGGTAATCAAGTGTAGAATCTGTTTCAGCAACATTCTTGTTTGTTGTAACGTTACTGTGACGTAGCATCGAGTATTGACGGGAATCTCACTACTAATCGAGACAAATCTGCTCAAGAATGACACTGTATATATGAGATGTAGGTACAGCCCGGCGTTTTCTGAATCCCGCAGCAAGTATACATTGGACAGAGTATATAACGCGACCGAATTAATGGATCTACCGCCGGCGGTGGGTACCGGTACTAATAGGGTGCGTTATGGGGCCGTCGTTGCCTGCCGGGGTTTGTGGGTTAAACAGGCGCATATCCCCCCCCAGTCGATAAACACTGAGCTCGTCCGCTCTGAATTTGTTCGACGACGTTACGGGCCGGTAACGTCTTCGGGCCGATATTATGCGAGACGTCGGGCGTTATAGATTATAGAGGGCGACACTTAACGTCCCCCATCTGGACCGGTCTGGGCCTTTTACAGTGTATTTTCCCCCTCATCTACTGATATATGTAACGGCCTCTACCATTTAAGCCTCAGTCCGGCAACAGCAAATCATAACGCGGGACTTGTTCCACTCGAGCACCCCCCCGCAGCCGCATGTAACCGGTCTCCCTATACTCTCTGTACCCTATGTTCCTATTTAATAAGTTATATACACGGTGGAGCTTACTTACCGAGCTATTAATAGTCGTAGAACACCCATATTTGGCGTCGTTCTGATTCATTTTGGGAAAAAAAATTCCTCCCTTCCACTTTGGAAGATTCGCCCCCCCCCCCGCGCGCTATAAATTGTGATCACTCCGGATTATTGTTGATTGTGCGTAAAGCCCTCGTAAACATTTACGAACCCTCTACCCCGCAGGACTTTCACCTGCGGAAAGTCTATTGCCAGAAAATCAAAATTTCCTTACTAAGGGTGCCCTTATGCCTGATTTTGTCAGCCACTACAACGGTCAATTATAGGGGATCGGCTCTTCCGAAGAGTAATATAAGTTTTTTAAACGATTTCGGCCGCAAGTAATAATTGGGGACTTTTTTCGCTGGAGCGTTTTCGTATCAAATTTTTGCGATGCGAGTCCCGTATCGCCGCCGTTAATATCGTAGCCGCTCGATAACATTAGTTGTCGTACCGCCGGTTTCCCTGTATTCTTTTTTTTTTGCATTATTGCGGTCGTAAAGGGAAAACGGGGGTGGAGGAAGGAAAGGAAGGTAAAGGGTTATTGAGAAAACAATATCTATGTTGCGAGGGCGAGGAACGGGGGTTCATTGCACCGACTATAGTTTGAATGTTATTGCCGCCCCAGAGTCCGCCGTTATTTAAAACGGTTATTGTTTGGGGCCCCCCGAGATATAGATCTCGGCCCTTTTTTCGGTAACCCCCTCCCGCCTGTCGCCCCTCACCATAACCGTCATTTCGTATGCATCCATACGTATGCCCCCATCCCACACGCTCTCTACTCATCTTATTCGACTTTCGGGAACGACCGACCGGCCTCCGTCCGTCTCCCGTTCTACTTTCGTTTCACTACAATCGTTCATTCCAGGCCAACGATCGTATCGTACTTATCTCGAACATTCAAGCCGATTATACTTACAGTGTACAGTCGTTTAAGTTTGACAGGCGTCGTAATAAAAAATATTTAAATGCGGCACTCGGGTAAAACTTAATTGTCTGGGCGCAGCGTTTTAATTTACTATGCATATTAAGGAAAGTAAAGCGCGAACTGTTTTTCATAATTCCTTATTGACTTTTTATTGTTCTACGCTTCTGTGTGTTACGTGTATTGTCTCTGTTACGTAACACGGGGACTGTCTATCTCTCGGTCCCGATTAACGAATGAGTATAGTAAATCACATCGCTCTCTATTTTATCCCCATTTGAACTTCCCAATCGTAAGTACCATTCTAAGTCCTCTTCCGTCCAAAGAAAAACTTTGAATTTATTTTCGTATATTTCCAAATTATCCAACTATGTTTCAATATAAACCTGGAAACCTAAATAGTAGTCGATATCTTTAATAGCCAGTTATCTATTTTTAAAATATTTCCAGAGAGTATAGATGTATTATTAATGCCAAATATTGGAAATATTTAACTCGGTCCTTACAATATTTTCTATGGAATTCGAAAGTTCTCTCACCTAGCTCCAGGGTTTTCTCGGACGATACCAATCGTTTCACGGGAAAATCCGTTTTTTCTTCTCAGCCGAAAAGGAAATCCTGAAATTAGTCCGGGAGTGTTGTTGATGGTGGTGGGCGGGGGTTATTTTATCGATAAAACCCATGTTGTTATAATTGCCGTTTTTTCCCCGAATATATTTTCTCCGCGTTATTTTCCCCACCCCCGTCGTGTTTTTCCTTGGGCCGGTTTTTATTCGGACGATCGGCTATCGGGAATGCAATATCCGACTAGCGGGGGTCGGCTCCGGTTTACGGCCCCGAATATACTTTGATTGTTATTGGTAGGAACACTGGGGGGTGGGGTGGGGTGGGTGGGGGGATGGTGGTTGTTCGTTAAAATTGTTATTGGTCCAACATTTCTGCGTTATAATCTAGAGGAGGATGAGCAGTGGGAGGAGGTGGATGGCCGGCGGCGCGGCTCCTCGCGATATTGGAGGCTACTCGTGTCCCTCCTAGCTCATCCGACCCTAGCCCTTTCCCTCAGTATTGCTTTTAGTTACAGTTATTGTTCCTATTCTTGATTCAGGCGTCGTGTACCCTTCAGTTTAACTGGCGCCGCAAGCTGGACCCTTATATCGTTTTCGAAATTTGAATCCGCCTCCAATTCCCGAAGAAACCGAGTCTATAACTTCAGAGTGGACATCGGATGGAGAAACTTAAGTAAGTTATCAGGGGGAAATATCGAGAGGGAGGTTGTAGAGGAAGAATTATGTAGTATGTGTATTGTACCAATATTAATGTTCGTAATGTCTGAAGTAACCATTTCCGGATATACCGTCGTTTTTCCCCGCTTTTCCTCTACAACCTGCTACTGTCCGCCGAATGACTGTGGGAGAAGGATTTGAAGGGAAAAAACTAAAAGTGGGAATAATGTGAAAACTGCTGAATGTTGGAAGATGACTTGGTGAGATGCCGGCGGCCAGCAGGAGAGATATCCAGCCCCTCCGGGTATTGTGTTTGCTCGCTCGACTATGGCCCATCATCATTCATCATCTTCGTCGTCATTATAATAATTTCATTATAAGCTCGGGGACTCCGTATACGTTTTTCCGTATACGGTTCGGGACAGAGACGAGTCCTTCGGTCGGGTAAATTAATCGGACGTGTCGCAGTATTATCTTGAAACATTGCGCTGTCATTACCGTAGTAAAAAAAACCTCTCTGACGACCTCCGGTTTCCCGACAGGAGAGTCTTTATTGTCTTTTAAAATATTCGGGAAATATAATGAATACCGAATGGGCCCCGTTCCTCTGTTTTTAAACAGTCTGTAGGCTTGCCGAAGTCATTTTAAAATTCATGTATGAAAACTTTAGGGTTTGGAATGTCATTTTGCGTACTGACTGTGTAGAGAAGGGGAAACCGGTCTAAATCAGCGAGTTCTACCGCAATCGGCCTATAAGATCCACAGTTATAGGAGCATATGAAATATTAACTATATCTTATTAGCTACAATTCACGAATAGGCGACTAATTTACATCGATACCACTCAATAAAATTACATAAAAAAAGAATATTTTTCTCCTCCCAAATACTTATTTTTCCTGTCCATGGAAAATTGCTCGAAGCGAGGGTATTTATTAATTCTCTTTATGGGAATGAAACATTCAAGTTTCCTTATGGTAAATAGGAAAAATAATGTCGGGAATTCTGTTTCAGTAAGTAGTTTATATAACTAAACAGGTTGTTTTATAAGCATAATCGGCAACATTAATAAACTAAATAAAATGTGACTAATGCAAATTCCAGACAGTAAACTACAATCTTGGCAACTGTTTAAATAATTACTATTTTCCATAATGTAATTACCTCTATTGTCATTATTCCAATGGACACGAATCATAATTCATATCTTTGTCAGGTAAAATTCTACTACAGTATCTTATAATAGTAAGAATAAAAACTCATAAAAATTTAGATGAAAAAATAAAATAGATATATTATTTATCTAATATTTATTTATTAGATATATTGTTTATCTGGCGGAACACTTTTATGACCGTTTGATTGTTGCGCGATAATTAATAATAGGATTTATGTTAAGGATCACATAGCAGACCTACACGTAATTTAGTGCTACGTTTAATTTGAGTCGAAAAGTAATTTCATTAAACAAAATCCGATAGTTCGGGGATATTAATTGCTTGAAAGTTTTTATCGACAAGTACTCGACATCAATTGAGACCGGTCTCCCTTGGAAAAGTAGCAGGCAGCGTTTCTCCCGAGTGTTGTGGAAGGGCCTCTTCGTGAGTTGTGTGTGGTGGACGGGGGTCCACATTTCCACAAAGTAATTCAGTTTTCGGCGAAATTTCATTAAAGTGGGGCCCAGGTTAAGTAAATCTAACGTTTGAGAAAAAAGCTTTCCGTTTTTCCGTTTTTTTTTTCACTTTTTAATGAACTTAAAAAATTTTTACCTCGTCCCTTCCCCCCTCCTCTCCCCTTAGAGCCCTCAAGCCCCGGCGGAAGGCCTCCTCCCTTGCAAACATTTCGAGGGCCAACTCTCTTAGTTAGTTACGCACTTAGCGTTTTCGTCGATTAAACGCGAATCGCGTGCGGTCGGCCGCGTTTAAGAAGGTATTAAGTTGTAAAATAAAAAAAAATAAATAAAAGAGACTTCAATGTCGGACAGAAAGTTTCCTTCGGGGAGTCGATGCGAGGCTTTTCACTTTAAGTTAATGCGGTTAGTTAATTAAATCCTTCGGTTCATATATTTCAAGTTGGATGGTACCTCAGGACCGTCCTCTTAAGGCCTCGATACTGATATTCCTCAATACTTAAATTATTCGTTTTTGAGTGCCGATATAATGTCTGAGAATATAGCACCGCTGTATCTGAGTATTTTTTCCATTTACTATCCCTCAGAACTTTTAAGACCGAAACCGGTCTAGCTGAAGACCAAGCAGGAACCGTAATACATTTTGAAGTATCGTCTTTCATTACGTTTACATGTGCAACAGTCATTTCCGATGTTGAAGTTGAATCGGAAAACGACAACCCACTTATCTTTAGTTTCCCTCGGGGGTTCACGCTTCGAAAATTCTTGTTTAATAAATCCCGAGTTTTTAATTTAACTAAAACTGCCTTCGTCGGCACACGACTATCGGAATTGCCGTTTTAATCTCTCAACCGGTAGGAGCGGGTTTAACTTATATCGGCTTTATTATACAACAAACAATATTGTAGCTCTTTTTTTACTTAGTTTTTTTTTGTATGTCTAATATTAAAATGCAGTCGCATATTTTTATCGGCCACTGTGTACATACACGGACATTAGATTGCGACACGAGGTTTACAGAGACAAAAAGAAGAAAGAAAAACAACACAACAAAGCGCAATAAGCGCTAGTTTTCCGGTTGGGAGAAGTGAATGGGACTCGCGATATCGGCGGTGTCGACAGCCATTAACGCGAATTAAGCAGCGAGTATTCACTGAAAAACTGCGATAGGCCGAAAAAACCGAGTGCCCGAAGATAAGCATAAAAATTGGGCCAACTCGCATATTTTGGGGATATAGCATTGCGCTCGCCGGTGATATATTCCGAACATTCGCGTAATCCACTGGGGTTTGAATCAAATGCGAAATACAGTGTTGGATAATCCACTGACTGTAAACTGTTAAATAAATAATACAGGTTTAGAGTGTCTGACTCTAAAGGAATAAGTTAGACTTGTTTATAGCCACCTCTCCTTGTGAACTTCACACTTCTTGTTCATTCTTGTTGGACACAAATTTTCATACATACTAAGAACTAAAATCCGACCTTTTTTTTGTCAATGTATTTTAACTGTACATAACTAGTCACCCGGACGAAGATCATCGGCGTATTTTTAATCGGCTATGACGCAGTCGATTCTAGCATGCGAAGAGACTAAAAATAAACTCCCATTGTACATAATAATAGCTTGTATGTTGGTCCCGGTCTGTCATATGATTTATTACTTATTTACTCATTAGTCAGCTTACATTCCGCCTATGCTTTTTTCTTCCCCCCCTGAAACGTCCTTTTGTTTTCCTTCGTCACGCGTTCATAATTTCCGGTTATGCGACAGGAAACTCGTCAATTAGAAAAAAGTCGTTCCTCGAACCTTATCTCGGCCAAGATTTATTATTTGTCGGGAAAAATTTAATTGTCGTGCGCTCGGCTATTTATACGACTGGAAACAATTCAGTTTATTCACGCGTTATTTCCTGTCAATTACATGGTATTTGATCATTTCAAATGGTTTATAACTTGTGTCCACGTATCTGGGACACAACTATCAGTTTAGTTGTCGTTCCGGCGTTGGTGCTGTTTCGGAACCGAATTAAAACGGCCAACAAAAGTTGTAGCTGTTGGCAGTTGTAGAGAAAGCCGGGTACACAGTGGGACTTACAAGAGGACTTATCACTTTATTATTCCGGACGGGTACGCTGTGCGCTTCTCCTCGCCCGGTCTATTCCTCGGAAATAATTATCATACGACATTTAAAGTCGCGATTATTAATTCCGATTGAGTGAAGAGTGAAGTTATTCCACCTCGGCCGGCGACAACTTCTCCCCGGCCCAACTGCCAACTGAAACCAAATCTCTCCAGTCTTACCCCTCCTTTGCCAGAACCTATTTCCGAGACGCATTTTTATTGTTTCACACCTATTCGACAATTTGACAATTAAGAATTCTACTTTTTCCACAATGCGAACCCGGTTTTTGGCAATATTACGGCTATAAATTATACGACAATCGAATTCCGTCTTGGCAGCGAAACTGCTACAAATATTAAGTGGTAACTTTTCTATTGGACACTGTCCAAAAAAAAATTGAAATACTATCATAAATAATGTAAATCTTTATTGAACAATTTTTAAGTATTTAAGTCAATCTTTCTGTTTTCTCCCTTCTCTTCAATGTACCCGCAGAATTACTGTGTACGCGCAGAAAGTAGTTTCATTGTCACGACTGCTTGCCATTTCAAAACGGAGCACATTGAGAAGAAATACATTCGACAGTTTCAAACTTCATTGTCCGCAGGGTTTCAGTTCATATGACCAATTGAGATTTTCCGAAAATATACGTCACCGAACAGTCTGTAAACTGTGTACTTCTTTCCGCTCGTATTTAAAAATTAATAGCGACCGTTTCGAAATTAGTATTGGTAGAGAGGGCGGTGCGCTTTCGGCGCACTCCACTCGTAATAACTCGTTCCGCGGAAACTCATCATTAGGAGGAGGTGGGGGAAGGGGAAAAACTCGTAAAAGGGGGAAATGATTTCAACGTTCGGGCACGAAAAATGGTAAATTGGCGCCGAAGAGCGTAATTAAACAAAATTATATTTACCCGGAACCGCGTATTTAAAACGCGTCGTAAAACGACGACCGGGCTCGAAAATCGATTTGAATAAAATATGCACGATTTAGTTCATGTTCAATACGATCGAAAATATATTTGGCGTTCAACTCACTCTCAATGAAATGATAGCTAGATGTTAACTGGATAAGTATTATAATTCAAATCGAAGCCCAGAACGGCTTCGAATAATAATTTACCATTAGACAAAATGAGAATCGTTATTTAAAATTTTATCGCTTCAATTTATATAAAGGTAACACGCTTACTTAAATATATGCCTGTTGCTTGTTGCCTAATTAGACGATTGTGAGAAACATCCACGATTCCAGGCTGAATACTGTTTTAGACTAATTTCTATATTCGGATTCCGAAGACTTAATATTCCGAAGGTGTTTCGGGCCGTAAAGCTGAACAGTAAACGTCTTCCGGAAGTGCGATCTCCGTCTCCGCTCGCAGATTTGGTGCTGAGCCAGGACTCTTTCTCGGGCGACATTGACGGTGCGGGCAGAGGACGCAGGTGCCGACGGAATGCTACTGAAGACGGCGGTCCAAACTCGAGACCGAACCGCCGCGTGGAGTCCGGGGTTAAATTGAAATATGAAATAAATTCTTTTGACTTAGGAATGAGTGGGCATAGCTTTCTTTTATTCTTAAACGAAATTGTGTATTGTCCTTTAGCAATCCACGACATAAATTTCATGTTCCGAAGCGCACTCGACGGTGGACATAGGGTCCCCCCTTTTTTGCGTTCCGGGACGCAACGGTTTTCATTTTGCCTTTTTCCTTTCCCTCTACTGAATCAGGACTTATACAGGAGTGTATACGCAGTGAAACAAATTATCGTTAAAAGTATAAAACTAAATGAAAACAAAAAAACAAGGTGAGCAGTATATAAGCGAGTTGACCGGCCTGCACCCCCAACCGGGGCGTTATCTTTTTATAGGGTCGGATATAATAGTTAATGTGGAGTGTAGTAAAGGCTGCTTGGCCAATAACAGTTAAGCCCCGGCCCGCTTACTGTACCGACCCCCTCCCTCCCTCTTCGCCAACCAACCCCCACCCTCAGCCCCGCGAGAAAAAACAAATAAAAATAAAAAGAAGACAGCGCTTTCCGGCTTTCTCTAATTGCACTTTAGTGCGGCGATTAGGGCCGAGTATCAGCCAGCGACACAAATTCCATCCTCAAGGAGATGCCGACGGCTAGGCTTGTCGCTGAACGTTTTTTCATAATTCCCCCCCCCTCCCATTAAACTGGGCGCTAAAATATTGCAAAACGTTTTCTGCTACAGTCGTACTGGCACCTGGGAAACTATAGGAACTACCGGAGTCAAAAGTTTTCTTCTCTAAATTGTCTCAAGTTTAATCCAAAAATACAAACCTTTTGTTTTTTAATTTTAGTTAATAGTACACAGTGTACAATTTAAAATGTGTTCGGGTATCCGCGAATATGACGGACGGAATGCCAGTAAATCTGATCTGTCCGCACAGTAATAACAATTTGCTCCGTCGGGACGCTACTGGTGGTGGCGCGAAGCCGAAACTGTACTGGCGGGGGAGTGTACGGGACGTCCGACGAAACGTTATATTAATGGCCGGCGCCGGTGAGGAGAAACGAAGACAATTGACAATTGATAGCGGGGGCGGTGGGGATCGAGGAATGTTTATTACTGGGGATTGTAATTTCGAAATGAGCGGTGGCGGCGGCGGCGGCGGCGGAGGTTTTATTATAGAGGTTAGTGCGGGGAGTTCAGGTATATGCCTGTATATAGTGGGGTGGGGGAGGTGGGGCCCCTCTATATATGTGCCGGCCAGTAACTATAGCAGCCGGATTGGGGCCGCCCCAGTGTGTGTTAGCCTCTATTATAGCTATATTAGTTTGAACAGACACAATGCAATCATAGTCAGAGGAGACTGGTTGAATACAATAGGCTGCGACTGATACAAGCGGCCCGGGAAATAGGAGGGGGGGGGCTGGTGGAGGGGCTTTACTATACTATACTCTAATAAGGAGAGTGAGCGAGGGGGACGGGGAAGGACACGGGTTGAAGAGAGAGAGAATCGGAACGAGGCTCGTCCTTTTTCTGTTCTCCTCTGCTATTCAATTTCTCTCTCTCTATCTCTCTCTCTCTCTCTCTTTCTCGCTCGTTCGGCCCCCGTTTGATCGAATATCTCCCTCCCTCCCTCCCTCCCTCTCTCCCCGGTGAGGCGACAGGGGCCACTTGTAGCCCCCCGAAGAGTGGAGGCATAATGTCGCATTATATTATGATCCTGGCGGGGGCGCCACATACCTTCTCATGCCTCTCTCTTTCTCCCCCCCCCCTCTCACTCTCTCTCTCTCCCTCTCCCTCTTATAAAGCTCCCTTTTGAAATCAATCTTTGTCGTTTCGTTCCGTCCCCAGCCTCCCGCATCGTATTAGCTTTGCCCCCAAACACTTTTCGCGACGGCCCCCACTCTCCTTTTCCTAATTCAACTATTAGAACCTAGTTCGATGTTTCCCGAGGGCATTTCTGACTATTTTACTACACAAAAGAGTGTTTGTTGTAAAGCCTCATGAACAGGTCTAAGTACAAAGTCTCTGAGTAAGAGAAATATTTTTTAAATATTAGAGAATCGATTGTTAATTTTACGCCCTGAAACGTAAAATCGGATATTTTCTTGCGTATATCTGTTTCGTTCTATTTCATTCCTGGGCCTATCTTTCTGTCTTTCTCTTTCTTTGTTTCGCCGGGCGTTGATGCCCGAGCCGTTAAGCCCGGTTGGTTTAACTGTTATTGCCAGGTTTAGGCCGGGGCCGGGGCCCCCTCTTAATAAAACCTTCCTTCGTCCGCATAAAGTGTAACGCCAACTTTAAAAGATAATGCCCCTTTGAACTGTATTTCCACGGTTTTTATAGTTCGCTACAGTTTTTGGATTAACCCGCGCTGTGCAGGAGCGCTGTATCGCCGTGTAATTATACTTTCAACCCCCCCCCCCCCGCCCCATTCTTTTATTGGCCCGCTCTGAGTTCATACTTTCCAGGTTTTACTCTTTATTCGGACCGTTAGAAAATTCAAAACAATTATAAAAATGTTTCCGCTAATAGAACGCATTTTTTAAAAAATGGACGGTAAAAGATAATAGAAGAAGTTTTTAGTTAGTTGTATATGGCCTTTGCCGGAATTTTAATGGTAATATTCCATGTATACTTAAATCTATTGAGACAAGTTGCGAATTTTAAAGGAAGTGATATGTGCGCTGTATTTCGTTTGTTCTCATATTTCTGTTTCTCCGGCGCTATATTGCCCCCTAATAATTGATATATTCATTTGGTGCACAATCACGACGGTATTATGCGGACGGTATTGTTATTCGTTGAGAAAGTTAATAAAGAAAAAAAAAACAAAAATAAGGAACGTGTCGACCTTAATGCTCGGCCTCTCGCTCTTATTCGAAACTTATGCTAATGGCCGGGGACCGTTCGCCGGTGCGATTCCGAGGGTGGATGATTAACATAAAAATGTTCGAATTACTCCCTAACCTCCCCCCCTGCGCGAAAAAGATAAAAGAAAAAATAACCGGTCTCTCTTATATTTTTATCGTTCCCAAGTGGTGATTTAATTCCAAACCGTGTTACTACTATTTAAAATTGGAAGCGGTAAGAACGAGGGCGGGGGGTGGGACTATTACGTTTTGTTTAAGATTGTTATTTTTGTGATTTTCTCTCTCCCTCTGTCTCTCTTTCGGTTTCATTCCCCGTATGGTTATTACAAGAGAGAGACAGAGAGGGAGAGAGAGAGAGAGAGAGAGAGAGAGAGAGAGAGAGGGAGGGGGAGAGAGAAAAAGAGGAGTAGAAGGTGGAGGAGGAGGAGGAGGAGGAGGAGGGTTGGGAATATAAAACTGATAACCCTATAATAAAGATTTCCCGGAATGGGGCTGCCATTTACATGAGAACTACCGCACTACTACTGTTACCCATGAAATACAAATACCGTGAACGAAAGGGGGCGGCGGGTGGGGGGGGCGCTATCATTTCGTAATATAATTAGATTTAACATTCATTGTTTATATCCCCGGCGTGGAAACAGAGCCGGGAGAGACTATTAAACGTTATTGCGTTCGTTATTCAGTTTACTTTGTATTCCGATACAAAATTACTTTTAAAAATGGCGCCGCTCGGTTTCGTCTGGGGGGGGGTGGAGCCGGGGGAATTATAGGGTTCCTCCCTCCCTCCGCGCTCTGAGAGAAAGTCGGGACTCGGCATAAATATTGAATACATTTTTTAGTTTTCACCGCGTCCGACATTTTGTAAAAGTGTTACTCTGTACGTGCAAACGAGAAGAGACGTCTCGAAGAACGCGTTTCGGGACGAGAGAAACAAGTGTTTCTCAATAATTGGCGGTCGACGCGTCAAAAACACCAGTCCAGGGCCCACTCTCCGTAACCGATTCGAATTGATTGAAAAGTTTCGATCAATCAACTTGGAGTTTCAATCGACGGCCGTAGTTAACGCCTCACTTATGATTTCAAGTATATTTACGACCCAATATAAATATGCGGCCTTTCTATTTTTGTACACATTTCGTTTCTCTTTCGTAAGAGTGGAATTTAATCGTCAAAGTATTGTAATCTAACCTAAGCCGATCTACATTACATCTGTGGAGATTATTCTGTTTTTTAAGGGAACCACCAACGGGTATCCGTAAGGAGTAGTAGAATGTTTTACCGAGACTCGTTTTGGTCCTAAGCTAGACCGTTCATTCTCCCTCGGATAGCATGTTCCGAGGGGAATCTTGGCCGAGAGATGACTTCAGAATTGTTCATTCGGAATGCGTACGATTCTTACAAAAATAACAATTATACGGCGGTGGGAGGAATAGACAAAGGGGGGAGTGAGAGTGGGAACGGGCTCGTGTGTCGCCGGCGTTAACTCTGAGACGCATTAGCACTCAGGGGCCCCCCCCGGGGGGGGGAAGTGCTTTTACCTGTTACTGGACCGAATTTCATTGAAATTTCATACATAAGATAATTAGGCCGATACATAAGCGAGTGCCGCGGCAGGAATTTACGTTGGAAAGTTGCCCGAACGGAGGAAAATTGACGATGACACGACTTTTTCACTTCTCACCAGCCGATCATCATTTCGGCTTATTCTAAATGTCTAGGATTTATCTATTTGAGTTCCCAGTCTGTATTAGACGTGTGTAGAGTGTTTGAATTTGTTTTACTTGGATCGTTTTGTACTTGATAGAACGTTAGGAAATTTCGAAAAAAGTTTTATTATTATAATATACTGTCAATTCTTTTAGGATTTTGAAATTTAATTTGAAATTGGGATTTTAGGTTGAGGTTTGTCAATTGAATAAGAGTCGGTTTTATTATTGAACTAGGGAACGACCTAAGTATGACTTCACTACGACATTGTACACTTAAATATTGTCTATTTTATGTTTGACTTTTATTCCACTGTGCTGACTTGTTCCATCTTCTGTCTGTTGCAGGTAAGTCGGAAATCTTGCAGTGAACTTAATACGATTACTTCGGCAATTAACACGTGTAAAATTTGAAGGGCCCGCGTTCTGTAAGTAGACCTTTATTCTGATATTGGAGGAAATTACTAACGCGTAATAATTGAGTAAATAGTAGACCATTTCTGAGTCGATTTTAGACGGTTTTTTCTGGTTGCTGAATATCAATTTTGCAATTTACAATGTGTTCATGCGAGGCTGTTTGCATACTTTGTGCTAATTGTGGCTTATCTACCCCCAATATCTTAGTCTAATTATACATAGGAATCTGCAATAGTTGCATTGTAAGATGGAGAGAATGTGCGGGACTGTTTTCATTCCCCCCCCCCTCCCAACCCTTCAATTTACGATCTGGATCAAGGATTTTTCCAGTCTAGAAAAAGGTTTATTGCTCTCGAATTTCCGAGACGATATTTTTAAGTGTTCTACATCAGGCTATACGAAGGGAATTCCTGACATTCATATGCCACGCTATGCGAATAAACGAGAATAGATAAATGTTGGGTTAGAAACCGGTGACACGTGAATTCGACTGACTTCGGCGAGAAGTCGGGAACTGGTTCACGTTAGCTGGGGGCGAAAACACACGCGATGAACGCGGATTGTTTATAGACCGCATCGTGTCATTTTTCATATATTCTGAATTGAAGCGGAAAATGTCGCCGGGAAAAGACAAAAGAACAGGTGGAAACAACAAAGAAAAGTCGTTAAGGTGGCTAATGCCTCGCTGTGTGTTACGTGTGTACTTAGCCTTTATATGAGGCAGGGGGTTACCACCCCTATATATTGTAATATAGGCAAATAAGTGAGGCTCTCGTGACGTAAGTAGCACACGGTACCTACACAGTAACATAAAAAGTAGCACAGTGAGGGTTGGGACATTAGTGTGTCATTCTAAAAGGAATTAATAAACAGTATTGTTTTTTCCTCATTTTTTTGGCCCTCACGTAAATTACCCCGCCAGGGGGGAGTGTGCACAAAGGAAACCCTCCCCCCCCCTACGTATTACGTGTATTATGTACTTATTCTAAGCTAAATTATTATTTAGTCCAGGATATACCTGTCGTCGTTTCCTATTTCATTATATCTCAATATTATTTATTATCATTACTATATATGGAATATCTTTTGTGGAAAAAATTATGTTATACAGGATTTTAAGCCTATGTTAAGTTATTTCCTGCTCTGAGTATTTGCATTTCGAAAGTTGCTATAGTAATTAGAAAATAGTACTATAGAGGGGGGCACGTCTTGCTACCGAGTGTACATACAGGTTTTATGACTGAGGATTTAATTTTGCGAAGGTTTCAATTATGAAAGGAGACGCATTTTCCGGTATTGTCACGCACCCGATTAATTGCCGGCTGTAAAACCTGGCTAACATTACATAGTGCCGGTGATTGTGATGGTTGGGCGCTCCCTCTCTCTCTCTCTCTCTCTCTCTCTCTCTCTCCCCCTCTCACTCACTCTCTCTCACTCTTGTGGGGGCGAGCTTTGTGTGCAATTTGGCCCGTGATGACACGCCGCTCTAACGGCTTCATCACTCGATCGGAGAAATCGCTATTGCGGTACTGACTGTGGCGAAATTCGCATGAAACCTGATGACCCTATTCTTAAAAAAAATTATTATCACGACTAACGTGCCATTTTTTATTTCCCCCTACGCTCGGTCTCACGCCCAGAACCGTTTTCGCTTTCCCCAGTACCGACATTCATTTATTGACTAATGTGAATAAATTATTTTATCTATCTTTGTGGCCACAGTTCCAAGATATTGACAGATTTTCAATATTACACCTTTATTTTCATCTACTCGGATTTTTCTAACCAAAACAAAGATTTTTTTCTATTATTTAATTCATAATGATAAATCTTTGTTGTATATTTTTACACCGTCAAATAAAAATTTGACTGTTGAATCTAATAGTATATTTGCTAGAATAAGTAACTGGCATTAGTAACTATTCAGTCGGTTCTAGAATATTTTCTAGATACGGAGGTACTTAAGCGTGTCGGGCGTTGAATGCTTCCTTAAATCGCGGATAAGGGGAACTCTTAGATTTTCCAGAATTTATTACAGGCGCCGTCCCCTTGCAGTTCCCGTCCTGTGGCCGGATACGCTCCTGTTGCTTCAACGGAAAGGGTCGGGGTTTTGCGGGTTTAGCCGTGTGGGGGGGACCGCAGCCCTTCACGCCCTACTAACCTCCATCGCATCCACATTTTTATGGCTTTCATCCCCATCGGTGTTAATTTTGCGTCTCAGTATTTTGCCTAAAATGTTTCGTACGGGTATTGGTATTATCGTATCTTTATTACCTTGCAATTCGGAATTACATGTTTGTAGCCGTGAGTAATCAAACCGAACTGAACAATTAAGAATATTATACGAATAATTTGTCCTCTCAGCATCGTAATTTTATCTTTATTCTGCCAGTTCTATTCTGTCTCAATCCAGATATAGATTTAAATGGAAATTTCCATTAATATAAATATGATATATAATAGCTTAAACATTTTAAACTAACCGATTAATAACGTAAAATAGGTGAGAATAAAATTTAAAAAAATATATAATGAACTTTAAAAAGTCGTTTGGGCATTTTGCAATTATTTCCAAGGAGAACGTCATTTTTGTACTAAAAAATAATTTAGAGGGAACATTTATAATAATTACTTAATGTTCATTTTTTTGGAATAAAACAATACGGCAGTCTACTTTCCACTACGCCAGCATAAAAATATAATTTTGACAGAAAAGACAATACAAAATCTGAATTAAACAAAATCACAGACAAAAACAGATTGGTCATAAAAAGAAATCCAGAGGATACAAATAATAGGAATTCCATGTCTAGATACGTTCTCATTTTTATTTGATTGAAAAACGCTTACTGTTCTGAGTCCCTAAAAATATCGTCGGATTGTAGTAGGGTGAGAGGCGTCGTTTGACGAAAAAGGTGTCTTCGGGAAAAATCATTTTAGGGAAAAAGCGCCCTGGAAAATGGAGAGATAGAGAGACTCGCCGTTTGACGTTGCGAAAATCGTTTATTAGATTTCCACGTGATATTAACGCTGATGGGAAACTTGTCCAGATTAAATATAGAAGGAGAAGGGAAATTAAATTCATTATCCGGGACGCGCCCGGGTCTCTTTTCCAGGACGGCCGGCCTCAGCCGTGGGACTTAAGCCCGTGAATTATGAGAAATAAAATTATATTTTAGCCCACACTATAACTTTAAAAAAAAAGACTGGTAAGATAATAAACATAATGACTAACGTCTTAATGGTATACCGAATAATTACCATTTTTAAACCGACCGCGGTCTCTAATCCTTCTAGGTCTCACGTATTACTCCTTTTATTTCTCTCTCTCTCTCTCCCCTGCGTATCAAGATACAAGATTATAAATGGGAGTGTTGGCCGCTAAGGATTTTTTCTTCTTACCTTTTTTTTGCCGGTATAATTAGCCTTATAAAAGAAATTCCCCTCATTAGCGAAATATCTTGTATAATTTTCCTATATAATGAGCATAATGCTTCCCGACCCCCACCACAAGTGCGTCCGTTACCTCTCTGCTCTCGCTTACCAACGGTGGCAGTAACTCTGATTTGTTTTCCTTTTTTTATATAACCCACTGTCGGTTCGCACGGACCTATTACATAGAAACGGTACACATTTTGCAATATGTGTTTACTCCAGTATTTATATAAAGCTCGAAAGACAAGATCTGCGCATCGCTGACTGAATAAAGATTCTATACGTGACACGTTCCGAGCCGGGTAGTTTACCTGAATTGTTATTTTCTTTAATTATATCAGTTTCCTGATATTTCAGTAATTTTGCCTTTGAAAATAGTTTTTATTGATATGAATTTAAAGAAAGGAACATCCTCTATAAGAAATGACTAACGAACTCCTACCTCAGTCAAAATAATGCTTCCCTCCGTTAGAAAAAATCCCGAATTTATCGGGTGTTGTTAACAGGGCCCGTCTATCGGTGTTTCGGCCTTTTATCGGCGGTTCAGTATGATGCGTGAGCGGCCCCACTGTGTCAGTGCGTGTGCGTGTGCGATGAGGCCACGGTGGCCGGGCCACCGCCTCCTCCCTCTCTGGCCATCTTATAAATATTCATCGACCAATTAGAACAACAACTAAATACAATTACAAGTGTTCTAATTACACACTCACACACAGGCACGCACACAGAGGGCCGATGAGAGAGTGGTGATTGTTTTACAAGCCTTTCTACGGCCGTTTTACAAATAATGGTTTGGGGGGGGGGGGGGTTGATGAGAGGCGGGGTTCACCTCACCGCCCTAAAACCCGTTTATTAATTTTTCTTAATTTATATCTCGAGCCGGGAGGCGAATATGAAATAAAAAAAAGAAAAAGAATAAATGTAGGCGTTCCGCTAATTGGGCCGTGCCGAGTTGTTGAAACCTAATTGCCTTCCGGGCCATTTGTGTATCTCTGTTCTTCCGTAAAAATAAAACGGGAATAATGCAAAAAAAAAACAAAAACGGCGGCTGATCGGCGCTCCGATTTTTCAGTAAAAGAAAAATAAAACAAATTATAAAAAGCGGAAATCATTAGGCCGAACGATAGCTGGAGGATGTGTCTGTTTTTCGGCCAGATGAACCGATTAGGGCCACCCCGGACCTGTTCCGACGGCCTAACGAACGGCCAATAAATTATAATCGGGTTATTTCTTCCGCCACGAACTTACACCACGATTTACACTTATTCGTCGAACGTTATTGTTATACTCCTATTGTTCCCGTTGTTGTTCTCTAATATCGCTCGTCCGAGAGAACGTCGTGAGCCGCGAATAGTTCGGTTATAACGGTTTTGGCCGCCCGCCAGCGTGGCGGAAGACGGATGCATTTCTACGCGAATATAAATCGGTGACGCTTACGTGGTGTGCACGCCAAATTAGGTCGTTGCACGCGTCTAAATTATTTTACGCCTATCGAGCCTATTCCGATGGTACGCAGGAACGCATCGTTTATGCGTTTTGGGCAACTCGTCGTTGCCGTATTATTTTGAATAAAATACGACGCGATGTTGACAGGAGAAGATTGAGTTACAGTAAAAAAGTTGGCCTAATTGGTGTAAATTTTTTTAAATACAAAATGGTTAGGTGTTTCTGTTCAATTAGGTTGAGATTGGGTTTCCATCGAGGTTTAACGCTCGCTCAGGTCTGTATCAGAAGAACAGTTGTCACACTGTACATTGTTCCGCAAATAGAGACTACGTTTCCTTCCGGATCTATACGTTCCCGCAGTCAGAGTGGCGTTAACTTTCGGCGGTGAAAAATAACTCGGGACGATAATATCGGTTAAATAAGGCGGGCCGGTATCGGGCAAGTATTTTGTCTTGGCATCGAGTTGGGAAATGTTAGCGTGGAACATGGCTGGTCCTGAGGTGTGTAGCCCGGGGCCTGGCTGGCTCCGATATTTGAATATCATTTACAGGTTTAAAACGGTGGAAGACGCCGAGTCACGATTCCGGCCCGAGATCTCGTGAGCCTCCCCCGCCCCCCTCGCCGCCCCAAACACCGCCGCCCCACTCCTACAAATGACAATAATTATGACGAATTTATCCACGGCTACCTCGTTCCCGGCCCGCCCCTCGGGTATACCGTAATTGGTTACCGTCCGTAGGAGATTGAGTGAGTTGGCTACTTATGGATAGCGCATTAACCCCCCTCACCACCGCCCCACTAGTGCCCTCGAGCGGTATAATTTTATGCGATTACGGCGCCTTATGTTTTTGCCCCTCTGATTGTGACCCCCCGCCCCGCCCCTCCCCTACCAAATGTAGGTAGTGGGGCAAGTTGAATTTGATCGGGAGCCGACGGACGAACGTCCATGCGGTACATCGGAGGTGTCCCAATAAGGCCGGCAGGAGTCCGACTGGAGACCAATCGGAAAAAAGTCGTGGAATAGCAGAAGTGCCTGTCTTAGAAGAGGGGGTTTTTTGAAAATATGACAGCGCTTACACAGTATGGCGTACGGGTATTTCTAGGAGAATAATTCACTTGTGAAACTTGTCTGTGCAAGAGGAATAAAATTTCAACCATGTAAAGCCCTGCCAGCCAGAATATGCGGGTGGTTTCTTCCTGCGGACCAAAATATCTGTAACCTGGGTTGCGTAACCGACTGATTTATTTCAGAAATTTAGGTTGAAAGACCAGTCACCGGGTAGTATTGATAGAATTGAAGCCCGAGCTTTCACACATACCAGCTAGAAGGGAGAAAGAACCAACAAAAAATTATGTATGCTGATAAAAAAGAGAAGGAGAACTGAGAAATGAGATGAGGTTGATGGTGAGTAACCTACCAGTTAGTCCGACCGCATAAGCCAGTTGTTGCCGCGGTTCTATCATATCTGATTTTGTTTTACACAATTATACGTAGAGCACGCGAATATCACAATTGCCTTACTCTTAAAGATAGGAGTAAGACGAGGGAAGAATGTTCTCGAATAAATTATCGGAATTACTTTCTATACGGTCCAAAGACCATCTTTAAGCTTCTATGATCGGACGTGGGCGAAGAGGGGTAGTGAATCACAATCGCAAAGATTGTCTCGGTGACTAAATTGGTTCGGGGAATTTTAAAAATTGAACGGTTTTTTTGTTTTTTTTTTAAATAAAGAGCGCGGACTGAATTAGAATTTCCGAGAAAAACCTCCCGCTCTTGAATCAACTCCTGGACCTCGCTCCCCTTCACACTTCCGCGATTTATTTCTCAAAATATTTTAACCCGTTTAAATGTTTTTTCTTCTTTTATTTCGAGCGCTTCACGAAACACTGGAGGCGGCGGCTACTTATTCTATTCCGAATAAGTGCGTGATTATTTTTTTTGCATATTCCGAAGTTCGTATTTATTGGATCGTTGTTGAATGTTACATTTGAATAAAGCACGATCCGTTACCCACGGTTAATTCCACAATAGCCACGGGATTCAATCTATTAGATTTCGAAGATGTAATAATATTTTTTCTTATTCGGTACATCATATCGTGTTATCGTATAAGTATAATCTTCTAGGTGCAATAGTTTAGAAAGCGGTTTTTTTATATAAAAACGTAAAGGTAAAAACGTTTACCTCAGTACTACCTTGGTGTAAATTAAAAAATCTTACAAATTCTATTAATCCTCGGTGACGTTGAAGGATTTCTTGTTGTTTCATCTGACCGCGGTATCTGACCGGTATCTGAATAATTTTTTCGTGACAAGGCCTCAGCTATACTTAGCTGTTAACCTCGGCTATTCGCCTAAGTTTACCTCGGTAGAAGTTTTGGAGCTAATATCGCTAACGCGGTCGATACGTGCTGGCGTAATGACTTGCACATCGATGTTTGACTTGGCCGGCTAATAGCATAAACGAGCGGGCCTACCTGGGAGGGAGGTCATCGACCGCCGGGAGGCGGCGGTACCGTACCCGGCGGTTCCTCCACTTCTTGAAACAGGGCCACCTCGGCCGCAATTTCTGGGAACCGCCCGCGCAGCCGCTAATCGCCGACGGTTTGTAGTACAAAGGGAAGGCCGCCTCGGATCAAATTAAAGGAGGAGCGGAGACGGGAATTGAGATCGGGCACAAATGAGGGGGCTCGAAATCAAGAAAATGAAAGGGAAAACAAACCCCGATTGGAAGTTGTCGTGACTCCTCCTTCTGGCCGGTTCTCGGCAGAAATTCCCGAAACAAAAGTCAATAAGAGAGTGGAAAGAGGAGGAGGAGGAGGAGGTGGTGGTGGAGGGGCTAATAGCTCCGGAGGGAGGGGGTTGAGAAACGCGGCCGGGATTTTAGAGTTTATAAAAGATACTTGTTAAGCCCCTCACCCCCAACAAATTACACCACACTGCCCTGGAGGGCTCCACCCATTCGGTGCCACCTTTAGCACTCTCCCCCGAAACAAGTTTTAAAATAACAAATCGTATATAATAACCACATAATATACCTTCGTTGAAGTAGATATTTTATCCTTCGGCACGTAGACCATTAAAAACATAATTCTCGAATACCAAATTTCCGTCTGGCATACCATAATTCATGTCATCTTCCTTCTCCACTCGTTGATTTGCAAATTTCAATTAAGAGGCGTATATGATATAATAAAGTAGCTTCTAGTGATAATCTTCTGATTTAAATTGAACTGGATGCACACCGTAACGCCGGTCTTCACAGTAGTTTGGTGTATCCAATTCTGTAGAATACTAAGTTACGTGTTACAAAACTTCGTGGCCGACGGTTGAAAATTATTTGGGTCTTTACTGGGATCATACCCGACCGTCTTATAGTCCATATGAATGGGCCGATTTTCGCCTATTTGCCCCTCCCCCCCACCTCTTACAACCCTTTTTGAGATTAGCCCTCTTTTTTTTCTGTACCCCGAAGGGTCGTTGTCTGGGGGCGTGAGGACCGAGGGGAGGATTGAGGGAAGAGTGTGTTTCACAGATGTCGACCTCTCTCTCTCTCTCTCTCTCTCTCTCTCTCTCTCTCTCTCTCTCTCTTCCTTCCTTCCGCTCCTTCTCCCCACCCCGTCCTCGAATAATTGTAATCTAATTGAGCAATAGAAGGGTGAGGTGGGAAGGCGGTGGAGGGGGGGAGGGTTGAGTCGATGCGAGGGGTAGCCTTTGGGGGGTGCGAGCTCTCGAGTGTTCTTGGAGTAGTTTTGATTGTTCTAAAGGCGGCTGTAGTGGAGGGGGCAGGGAGATGGAAAGAGAGGGAGGAGAGAGAGAGAGAGAGTGAGTGTTACCGGGGAGGAGGGAGGGGGTGAGAGCGAGGGAGAGAGTGAGAGAGATAGAGAGGGTGAGAGAGAGAGGGAGGAATGGCAGCCATTTTCAGCTGTGATGGAGGGCGGGTGGAGGGGGTCGATATTATACGTTGTTAATTATGCACGCTATCGACCCATCTTCGTGAAGCGGAGAAAGAGGGGTAGTAGTAGTAGGGGTGGGTGGCGGGTGCGGGGGAGGGTTGGGGGAGGAGTGAGGGGGTGGCGAGGGGGGTGGGAATAATATAAACTGCATTTATTATATAATAGAGTTAAGTACAGGCTGGTTGGCAAGTTGAGCCCACTCCCGGTACACTCTCCGCTCAAACTTGCCGCCTTTCCTCTTCTCACACATTTCCTCACTTCACTCTTCTCGCTATTTCCTCTAAATTTTCTATCCGACCGTTTTAACGTATCACTCGCGTTATTAAATTTGCGCATTTCTAATTGGGACCCGAATTAAATTCTGTATTGGGGGGACTTTCAACGGTTAAAGTGTTTTGTAATACTATAAATTTTGTATACTCGTCTTAAGTTATTAAACATGTTAACCGCTATAAATTTTAGTTTTATTTAAGGAACGATATTAATATAAAATATTATTCTACGAGTTCCCCTCCACCTTCATTAGTCGCACTATTACGATCGTATTTTCTCATGAAATTTTTGGAACCGTTTCCACTTCCTTTACCCTTCTCCTTTGTACCAAACGAAACGAGAACGAATTCGAAATAAATTAATATTAAAAGGCCCGCGTTTTCGTAACTTAAAATTTCACTATCTCTTACGATAATCCGAAAAGATTACCCACTCACGGAATTCTCTCTCTTTCTTTTTTGAGATTGTTATCAAGAAGCCACTGCGCTCGGTCCCTAATTATGCCTAATTATGACATTTTATTAATTCTTTTAACAAAAATTCAGACCTAATGCGACGAATCATAAATGCAACAAAATCTAGTTTTTGGCGTTACAATCATTAACAATTTTTAGAGTGACGCGAAACGCGCGATTTGCCTAAGGAGAAATATTTCTCAAAGAGCCCGATTTCGTTGAGAGGAAATTAATTGAATCCAAAGCTGGAGGTCGTCGCACCGCCGAGGGGAACTTCTAATTTCAACCCACTGTTATTGAAACCGGTGGCTCGGGCTCAATCAAGCCCCCCCCGCCAGCCCCCCGTATTTTCCCCGGACATAATGTCCCCATTAATTGAACATCAGTCCACGTATTCAAGTGTAATATTCTTCTCTCCGTGTGATATTATTGAGAATGGGGGCGGAACTGGAAGAAGGGACCGCCGTATGGGAGATTCGAATAGGGCCGTAGACGGGACGGTACCTCACACACGGCTCTGTTATTTATTTGTCTACCGCAGTCCTAGTCATCACAGGCCTTATGTTAATACAGATTGAAACCTGCAGCTAGCCTACCTGTGTGTGTGTGTGTGTGTATGTTTTGTGGGCTAGGCCGACTATAAAGGGGGGCCATTAAGCATGTTAATTGTTATGAGAGAGGTACAGACTAAACTAATTTATATTCCCGTTCACAGGTTAGGTCCCCGGTCCTCCTATCCACCCACAGTGCATTTCCTCCCAGTCTCTTTGTGAACGTGTACTGCCTCGTTGTTATTTTATTATTATTAATAGGGGGATAGTAAAATATGAGTCGGAAATATTTGTAAAGGGGGATTATCGCCCCTCTACATTTTCTGTCTAATCTTCTATTACCCCTACTTCGGGTACGTTGGAAAGTTCTGTTCAATTTTAATCTCGACATTTTCAAACTAAATTTATCGGCTGTAATTGATAGATTCTGGGGTTTTGATATTATAACGATTTAAAATGGTTATTCCGCTCAATAAAACAACCTCTGTATTAACAACAGAATTCTGCTGACGATCGCCAGAATCGATGATCTCTGCCCTTTAATATTTATTTAACACGAGTCCAGTTTTAGAGTCCGGTCCATTTTTCTAAATAATGTTCAATCTTTCGGAACTAAACGTCCGTCCGATAATTGTCCGCGGGCCGCGTGAGCGATGCGAGGAAATGAGAGGAGCCGTCCGACAGCGGCGGACGTCGCCTGAACAAAACGAAAAACCTCGAAATTAATCAACATCCTCTCATACATATTCAAACGATAGGAGGAGGAGGAGAGAGAGAGAGAGAGCTCATCATTTAAAAATACATTGTCATTAAGAGGACCACGAGAAGACGTCACGAATAACGAATTGAAAAATAAATTAGGTAAATAAATTAAATTAAAAGAAACGTGGGCGTAGCCCCCTCCCCCTCCACGGCCTGGCGGTGCCTCATCCTCAACACTCCACGGAGTATTCGAGTAGTAGTGAATATACATAAACCAAAGGAGAAAAACAGGAGGAGGAGGAAGAGGAGGGCATAAAAACTCAAAAGTGAGAGTAAGAAGGGGTCTGTGTTGGAGGGCGGGAGGGGGGGGGAGATTTGAGGAACAATACGGCATAACAAACAGAGGAGGAGGAGGAGGAGGAGAAAGAGAAACAAATTGGTTTTTGATATTCATAACTTTGGCGGTTCGGTGGGAGACCACCCTGCCGGCTTTTACCAACTTTTTACCGACTGGGCGCGGGCCGGCGGCGGCGCTTTCCTTTTCCATTCTCCACTCTGACACCGTTTTATCGCTCCGTTTATGTCCCGAGAAACGATCAGGATTCCCTGTCCTTATACCCTCAGGTCGAACATCGAATAATTCGTCCATTTTTACATTTGGAAATTTAACATTTACTGTTTCCATTCGGATTCTCGAGAACTATTCCAGTTGGACTAAATGTTAGCGATCGTTTGTCCGTTTTAAAAATGTAGGAATTGATTAAGTGCTGGTTCAATGTTATTAGAATTACTCAGCGGAGATTATAAAAGAAAAGACGTAACATGTATAGAATTACTATCATACCCAGCATTAGGATCATATATGTCCTGAGTTACCTTTTTCCCCCTCCGCAACTAAATGTGCCTTAATTTAATTTCTCTTATTTTAAGATTGATGAATTATTAAAGAAATTACGGTTTAGCCGTATCTTCATAATTTCGATAATACTGCAATCCATATTATGAAATAATTTAGTATGAGGTACAACTAATACCCAACTCTGAAATGAAACACCATTTCAGTGGTTCATATTTTTACATAATAAGGTCCTGACTTTCAGATTAGACCCTCGAATTCCGATAAATAGGTGTGGTCAGATAATTCGGTTGTACACTGAGGACGTACAATTCATTAGTCGGTTTACTCGAGTACATCGCCTGGGTAGAGACGAACTGGTGATATAAATTATCCGAGTCATCACAGAAATGCATAAATAACGATTTTTATGTAACTCTTTATTGTCCTTTTTTCATTTTAAAACATATTGGCGGCCGGACATTTTAATTATGGAAACCGGGAGTGGGTTTCAAGAAATTGCGCTCGCAAAAAATATAGTTTATAGACATAAAATATACTGGCAAACATAATTCAATTCTAGTTTTAATATTAATTTTTTTTGTGCCTTTCCTTTTGATTTATACCTACGGGATGGCGCTAGAGAATAAGAAAACACAGAGTTGAGAATGTGTTGGGAATTTATGATCAGAAAACAGTTTTAGTACTTTTATGAGGCGGGTTTTCTGCGTTGCACGCACACGCATACGCTCATTTATGACTGACTGATCTCCCTGCACGTAATAATTATTTCACAAGTATTTATTCGAGCGCTAACAATTTTTAAATCTTAAAATCGATTTAATTCCTAAATTTGTGATTTTTTGTATTGATTAAGTGTAAAAAGATGACTGTGAAATATCATATTGTGATCTTTTCCCCGCAAATTTTTGAATTCTTGTAATTACATGTTTATTATTGTCTACCTTGTCTGCCCTTAAAAAAGTTCTTTGTTTATCCTTCTTTACCCACGATAACTATTTTGGTTCTTGGTATTTCAGAGAAAATGTTCAAAATCCTAGGATTTAAGAACTGCGGTATCGACGATTATTTCTGATATTATACCTAATAGTAATTTTTATTTCAATTTTCGACGGCTCGGACCAAGGATGGCTCGAGTAGAACTGAATGAATGGAAGTTGTCTCGAGACAGACCTCGTGCTGCCATCTGTTGGATCTCAAACTCAAACTTGACCTTTCCCGGTCTGGGCGGCTGGCGAGCGTACTTAGCGTAGAGGGACTTCATTAGCGAAACTTAACTGTCCCTTACTCCATTCTCGTTTTGGGAATCTTAGACTGGAATGTATTTTATTTTATTCGGAATAAAAATAAAACCAAATTATCTGTCTGTCCAATAGGGTGAATGGTTTCAATCGGAAATTACTTCCATTCATATTCGTACCTTTTTTTATCAAAATATACCTCCAACTAACTCTTCTCGCATTTACCGTGAGTAGAGGCAATTCATTAACGTCGTACCAATGTTTTATCTTAGCTCCCTAAGTTGGAATATTTATAACACGCGAAGCCAATTTATGTAAGTGTTTTATTCCACAGATCGATTATGTGGCTAGTTATATACCCAATATTAATCGTGATCTCTGTTTTTGAATTGGTGTGCGTCATGAAATTGGACGAACGAAAGCTTTGAATACTGACTAATATAGTTTTTAGCTATTTTCTGCGCTTTATTTCATCAGTATTTACTAATTCTCTCATTCCCATTTAATATAGCCTTATTGTTCCGAGTTCGATTCCCGGCAGGGGATGACATTTTTGACCAATTGCAAATTAAAAAAATAATACCGATAAGGTTTCTTTTTGTTGTATTGTGGTTGTTATGAACCGTTGCTAGAATTGAGAACGCGGGTTTAAAAAATAACCCCGGTAACGTTACACGAGCGGGCACATTTTTTCTCCCATTTTAAAATTTTATATCTGAAATCAAATACCCGAGAGGATCTTTTCTATGTTAATTCGGTAATTAATTTTACTCCATTCCTACTCGGCCGTCGAGTGTTCACAGAGGTATAAAAATTTTCGACACGCCACCCCTTATCAACCGGCCCCTTATCTCTATCCCCTTTTGCTTCTCCAGCCCCGTCGTCCACTTCATACGTCGTAATAAAGACATAAAAACAGTTCACGAAGGGGAATTTTCCGCAGATAAAATTTCCCCGTCCGCGAAGGTCCCCGCAACTGGAATTCCAGTCTCTGGGGGGGGGGGAGTTTTCTTTTATTTTATTATCGTCGCGACGAACAACCACCGGTTGACTGAGATGCCGCCCGGGTGGTCACGTGACCAACCCTTAGGCCCTCCAACCCCCCCAGGATTTTACGACTGTATAACATTTTATGCGAATGTCCGGCCGGTGGTGAGTGAGGACCGGGGTCACGCCATAGCCCCTCTCTCTCACACGCGGCAAATTCTTCGCGAATAGCCGATATCTGAAAAAAGAAAGAAGAGTTATATTAGTCATCGTAGAAAATATGGAGATGTATGAAAATCGTAAACGGCCGGTGAGATAATAAATTGAGAATATACGTTTCCGGCCCATCGGAGAACCCGCTCGAACAAAAGAGAAGGACACAGCACCTGCCGCCCACCGTCCCCCGGTTAAAGCGACATTTCCTGAAATAATTATATCGAATTTACACCGGATATAATCCCTTTTTTGTATCGGGGAACGGTAGTATACCATAATTTAAATATCGCTTAAAAAAATATCGGTTCGTTCTCTACGCTAGAATGTACAATTTAAATTCGTCAAATTAGTTTACACTTTTGGCTGCAGGACACATAAGTTTATTTAATTGTTGAACTGTTTTGTACTAATTGATTTCCCCTTTTTTTTGTTTCAGGTAAGTCAACAAAATTCAATAACAACCGGAAGTTAGGTTCTTTACTTTATCGCTCCTTCTTTGGTGAGCCTTCTGAAAATCGAGGTGCGATTTACACTTTTCTGGTCATTCCCCCTTCCGACGGACAGCAGGTGAGTGCACACTTTCGTGAAGTTCGAATCAGTTTCCATTTTTCTCAGCGGTTTTCCGATTGGGGCGGAATCACTTAATGACGCGATGTGGGGAACAAGGTCACCGGTTCAGTGTTGTCATGAAATCGGGGTCATGGGGGTGGGGGGGGCGACTCTGTTAGGCTCTGGTTATCTGCTTGACATTCAATCGGTCCCCCGGCGTTCGATCCTCCCTCCCTCCCTCCCTCCATCCCTCCAACCCCTTGGAACAACCCACTCTCCCTCTCTTCCCATTCGCAACACGATCATAAAGCGTCCCCTCCCCCACCCTCTGTTCTTCTTTATTTAATATTGCAGCTTTCCTCGGAGCACGTACCAACGATTTTTCCCTCACCTCCCCTCTCAAGTTTTCCTCAACTTGGAATCTCCTCCCGCCCCCCAACCACCCCGTAAGTGGGCTCTCCTCAGAAATGAGACTTTTTTGAAAAATGCCCTATCCCAGTGTTATACAATGGTACAATAATGCGAGGCGGTAAAGGAAACAAAAACGCGTGAAGTTGTCATGCATATGTTGGAAGGACAAATATTTCGGAATGAATTTATTTGAGGCAAGCTCATTAGCGCGAATTATAAGAGGTAATAAATTTATATTTCACGGTCGAGTGTTGAAAACAGTAAATTTCATTTAGATTTTTCGTATATTTTCAGCCCCAATATGGACACATTTTCATTAAATTGCACGCATCGTTTTCGATATGTAAACGTCGTTTTGATTGGACAACATTTAATTCTCCCCGGGCAAGACCGGTTTTGGCTCGTCGTCATTGTCAGCAACATTTCGCCAATAAACGAGTGATGTACAATCCAGTATTGTTTTCTGTCAGTAACAATGACAGCTCGTTTCACCTGATTTAATGGCAGTTCCCCAATCTTGGTATTTTCTCTCGTGTGTCGTATTATTCTAAATTTTAATTTTTTTCCTTCATACTATTATAATAAACGATTGGGGCCGAATATTTTTTGTCCGAGTTAGTGGCGTGGGGCCACTAGTCACGCCACTCTGTCATGTCGTTCTGTCGTCCATTAACTATTTTGGAAATACTATGAATGCACAAACAGCTAGGCGGATGCCGGCTCGTATCAATGGACAGGTAACGCGGTAGGTGTCGAATCCCGGGTTCTCAACTGTAATAATAATAATCTTCATCCTGGGAGAGGGAGGGAGGGAGGGAGGGAGATGAATGTGTCGGTAAGGTGTGCGGTGAGACGCCAGAAATGATGAGTGAAGCCGATGACCGAAACGTGTTTGGACAAGGGCCACGAAAAAATATTTGATTTTTTTTTCTGTTACCACACATAGAGCCGCTGGGGGCAGGGGGAGGGGGACACACACATAGAGTCCCCCCCTCCCTCCCTCCCTCCTTGTTAAATATCAAAGGGGCCGCCTCCTAACGCACACACGCGGCACACAGACACCCAGGCACGCACCAACAACACTCTACAGCTTCCAGCTTTCGTCTTATACTTATAATACGTAATACAAAAATATCTTAATTTTTAGAATCTAAACGAACTTCCCTTCCTTAAATTTTTATGAATTTTTGGGGCCGGAAGTTTCATATCACTTCCTACACATAGCAAGTTAGGACTCGGGGTCCATTATTTGAGGAATTAGGTTAGGAATTTGAAATGTGACTGTGGCCCTAATATAATTAGGGAAGACGCAGTTTGTATTTTCTAAATTTTGAACATCGACCTTCCGTATTTACGACAGGTAACAATGGGTGAAGAAGAATCGTGGTTAATCTCCGCTGGCGGGGGCCCTTAAGGAAGCGGAGAATAAGGCAATAGGGTAACGTTGGGGCCGGCCATTGTGGAGGGCCCCCCGCCGCAATTTGCACCTACTTGTAATATAAAGTATCGGCGGGCTAACTTCTGCCCGCTTTCTGTTTTATTTATGAGGGGCCCGGCTCCTCATTTATATTTCATATTCCGCCGGCTTTTTGAACCTATTCCGCCGAAGGGTGGGATGGTTTTGTGTGTGGCCGGAGGAGTACGGAGGTGCTATGTTCCGCCACCGCCCCTCAAGTCGGACACTCCGATCGGTTGACTGATGCCTTTCGCCAACGTCACATATTCACATATAGCCCGGGTATTCCAAACCCATTTGGTAACTTCCGCCGTGTATAGGATATGCGAAAATATTCAAGAATATGAAGTTCGGGCAAGCGCTCCTCGAGTCTAAGTGGAGCCGGAACTATTGGTGAGGTAAAAGGGTGATGTTATTGGGCGCGGTGTCCCGTCTTGGGTGAAATTACCTTTACGACTCCCAGCGTTAATTCAACGCGTTCTGCAATTAGTAAACGTTAGGTTTGGCCGTAGGGAAAGCAGACGTAACTGCCGGTTGGAGAGAGCAGCTGGCGGTATTTAGGGAAGAGCTGCTATTCGGCAAGGACACGGTAGCGGGGGTGGTGGAGGCGGGGGAGGATTCATCCCCAGCAGTGGAGCCGGTGAGCGCCCGACTGTTTTTGTTGTAACTAGCCCGCAGAAACATATACATCTTGTTTATTCGCCAAACTGCGGTCGTCCCGGTACGTAAGTACACACGAGGGGCGGCGGCGGCATCGTCTCGCGAGAGCAGCGGAGGGAGCGCTGTCCGAATCGACAACAAACCCTTCCCTGAACAAATACAACCCGGACTCACCCCACGGTTAGCACCTAATTTCAGACGGCAACCGGACCCAATTTCGGAACCGACCTCCGGCACCGCTCCCCTTCTTGAAAACCGCGTCCAGAAACATCCCCTACGAATCGGTTACACCGCAGGTACTTCACGAGAAGAGGTATTCTTCTAATGCTAGGACGTTATTTTCTTTCCTCGAAGCTCTGTTCCTACCTAAAGCAACGCGTTGGCTCTAAAGTGTGTGTAACACGTTCTTCATATCATGATGTGAGTGGTCTTGCGATTGTAACTTGTGTAATTGTTACTCAAAGAGAGACTAGTTAGTGTCCCATAGTAGTTCTGACGGAGGCTCTATCTCGCGTTTAATATTAGGATGAAGCAAAAATTAAGAAAATCCTTTGAAATTCGCGGCCAACTGTCGACCGACCTTGGTGAAAGTTTATTATCTATATATTTCAGCGCGCTTATATAAATGGACCGTTCATCGTCGGGATTGCTTCCGGCTAATCCGATTTTAATCGTCCAATATCGGCAGTAAATTAAAGCCCGGGATAACTGAAACTTTTCCAACTTCGGCAATTTCATATTCTCTACCGCTTCGCTACCGCGCTCCCTCCGACCCTCCCCCCCAATCTCCTCCCTTCTTTGACGCCCGATATATTTATTTTCGTTATATTTCCATCCCACCAATATTCGGGTTTGATACGATTCGAGGAGAGAAAAAAATATAAAACCGGGACAAGTAGAAACGTAATCAAACGGAATAAACGATGCCGGAACACGCGAGAGCGGGTGCCTAATGGGCGGGGGAATTTGAAGTGAGAGGGGGGGGGCGCCTCCGGTAATGAAGTATGGGGTGGTCCAAGCTCGCCCACTCCTCGAAGGTTTATAAAAAAACAACGAATTCTATATTCTACTAATGACCGACCGAATAAATGCTCTAGAATTTCTCGGTGTGGGGGGGCCCTCCTCCAGGTAATTATGCCTACCCCCCCTCTACCGACCGTGTTCTAGAAACGGCGATTCGTCTCTGCATAAAATATTTTTTAATCAACTGCCCCCCCTCCCACCACCACCACCACCGGTTCCTTACAACCCCTAGCTACCTCCCCTACCCTCCCCCGTGTTATTTAACTGAGCGAAGAAATATACTACCAGTCTGGGAGTTTGAGAGTGAGACGGTGAGTGGCGGGGGTCGGGGCGAGAGAGAATGAGAGAGATACCCTTTACGATGTTTTAAAAGTACTGCGGGGGCCCAAGGGTGGCCGCCGGACTCGCCAACCCCCACTCACCACCCCCCGCCAAACGGGTAATAACTTTATATTACCGAATGAAATTAAAAAACCCCGAGAACCGACTTAAAGTTGCATTAACTTTTGCCCGCCGAGGAGCCATTATAGGTTACATTTGTGTTCCTCTCCCCCTGCCCCCCGCCGTCACTGCCGCGCTATCGCAGTTTTTTTTTTAATTTTATCAGTTACATAACCCCACCCCCCATCCCCCAACCCCTCTAGGCCCCTTCCTTATCTAATATTACTTTTGGACCGAATTTAACACCGGTGATAAATTCCTGTAACGACGTTGAAATATTGAAGTGTTAATACTTGTTAAATTGTGGACATTTATTCGAGTTTAAAGCGATAGACAGTGTATAACAGTTCACATTAACAATTAGTTCAGGTTAATGTACTGAGCCCTATTTCCTAATTTTTGAGCCTAATTTTTGGCTCATTGATAATATTAAATTTAAAATTAAAAATGATCGCCAAGTTATCAATTGTGTCTTGTTAAATACTATTTAGCCCGTAAGTACCGTAATTTGTTAGTATAGACAAACGTCGGTAATTATATATTTCTCGCGTTTATTACAAATTACTATAAAACCGCCGCATGTACCGAAACTTCCAAATTTAATGGGTAAACAAGTGTTCATCCACCGGACTCGAATTCCAGAATTGAATAAAAACCGAGAGAAGGAAAAGGCCATTGAAAATGCTAGGAAACGAGCCGCCGAGGGACCTTTACCCGTGGGGTTGGAGGGGGGAGGTTTCCTCAAAATAAATCCCAAAACTTTTAATAATTTAAAGTTATCCTTTAAGTTGAATTTTCCGGCCCGACCTCCCCCCTCCGACGGCCCCCACTATTATATTTGAGCCCCAAGATTGGGCGAGAGGGTGAGAGTGGGGGGGCGGGCTATGAAGGGAGCGCTCTCCCGGCCAAAAGGGAGATCAAATAAAAGTTTCAAATCGTAAAGTTAATTATGGTTATGTAAAATTCAGTATTGGGGGTTCTGTTCTGTTCAACCAAAATGAAGTTTTGAATTATACAATAAAACTTTTCACGAAGAAACAAGCCCGGACAGAGGGCGTTCCACTCAATAGAGGGGGTTCCTCCAACCCCCGCGGTGGTGCGCTCTAACAATTTACCACCTTCCCGATACTCAAGCCAGAAGAGGGCGTAAAAACAATCGTATTGAAGAGTTCATATTCATCCGAAAGTAACATACTCTCATCTTACCTGCATGCAAGTCAGCCTGTGGTGCACGAATGATTGAAATATTTTGAACTGATTTGGAGTCGCCGTCCCGGCGTACGAAAACCGAGTGAAGAAAAGGATTCTTAACCAACAATTTTTGAATATAATTACAAATGGGAAGAATTTTGAAAGAAAGGAACGTGATTTAGATATACATATACATTTTGCCCGCAGTGTCGCCAACGTCATTAAAAATAATTCCGAGGTGGTCGAGGACCCATGCTTAATCCACTACACTGTTCCCTAGTGTGGCCCTTTTGTCGCTCAACTTGTTGCTGGCCGCCGGCCGTGTCACGTGACTTTCTTTTCAACGGCCGTTCGGTTTCGCGTGTCACCAAATTGTTGCTTTGCATCGCCTCTGCCCCCTCTATTTTTTCTTTTCTTTCTTTCATTCCGCTTTTTTTTATGCCTTTCATTTTCTTTATCGGACGTTTGCTCCCAGTTCGCCCGCCGGTGACTTATTCATGCCCCCCGCCCCCGGCCCCCACCTCATTCGGCCCGGCCCCGAATTCTTGTAACGAATATTTTTTATTGTTTCATTTCGCTGCTTCACGACTAGTGACGATAATAAAAGAAAGAAAAAAATTAGGAAAGAAATTTGACTTATACCCCTGTTGCATTTTCGGGCCTTATTAAATATTCATGGTTGATTTCTATCGGAATGTCTTAATTCGGGATTTTGTAGGTTGAATTTCGTTGTAACAGTCGTTTAAATTATTGTCCAATTATATGCAGTAATTAATTTTAAAAAAATAGAACGAAGTTATTAATCCATTACGCTTGAAATTTAGCACCTAAGGTTCGAAATTCAGAAATGTTCTGAAAACATTCGGTTTGGTATAGTTTTAGTCTAGATATTAGTACATAGGGCTATAAATGCGGGGCAATATAGTTACCGGAATAGAAAAAAATCTTACATAGAACAATTTTTATATACTATATTGGATTGTTTGCGCATTTTTTTTAACTCGATACTTCAGTTTTTGGCCGCTAAGTGGGAGAACGCTGCGGGACTCGGGTCGTATTTGATGTGAAGTATATATCTGGGGATGGGAAATTTTGAAATTTAAATAGAAAGTGGTGACCGCTTTAGATGTGGGCGAAGTCGTGTCCCCTCGGCATGACTACAGCTCCCCTCTGTTTGTCCTATGCTGTCCAACTTCGCTTCCCGCTACGCCCTTTATGCCCCGTCATTTTTATTTATTCTCTCGATCGTCCGCTAACCCACGTCCGGTTAGGTTAGGCTAGGGGCGTGATATCGACGACAGGTTGAAGGATATTTAAGAGAGCGGTTGAAAAAATTATATTTTGTTGTAATAATCAGGCATTTTCTGCTCCTATACTTAGGAAGAATAGGCTTTTATGTACGAACACCTGCGCTAATGTGGGAATTTAAATTCGCTGTCTATAACAGTAAAAGAAGTGTAGTATTTTTTACTAAAGTATCTTCAACATTGGTTATAGTCTCTTGTTGGCTGTATACCTATCTTAAATTGTACAAAAATATTTTTCGCTATAATATCCGTTTAATTGTTAGATTCGAACACCTGGGGTACACTGGAGTGAAGCTTTGGCCGCCACGTATATTTGACTGCGTTCTAATTCGTGTTGTCCGGTTATGTGAGTGATAGCCCCCCGCTTCACCCCATTCACGCAAACAGAATCCTAGCATATTTGTCCTGTCTGGTTTCTCCGTATAATATAAATCCAGTTTGGGGGGGGGTGGTTGGGGGGGGCGAGAGGTTCGGAATACAGAGTATTATAGGTAGCGCTTAGTAGGGGTGTGTTAGGGGTTGGTGGTGGTGGGGGGTGGCTATTAATATTACTAGATTAATATGCGCCTGTATTGGTGAGGGCGGCCGGCCTGCTCCTTGTTTGCCGTGCATCCTCCGGGTGGTTTGCAGGGTGGAAGGGGTGGAGGTCGGGGGTCGGACATATTCACAGGGGCAGTTATGTGGCCCACTAAATACCAGCATACAGTCATATATTGCACCACTCCCCCCTCCCCCTCCCCCCATCATGCATGGCCTAACTCCAGCTCGGTTTAGGGAGGGGGCTGAAGATACTGCTCGTATGAATGTCGGAACCGCGGTATAATTACACGTGTACACTGTACCACCTAAACGCCCCATTAGCCCCCAACTAGATTATTTTCTGAGTATTAAATTATTTTCAGGCTGACAGGATTTTCCTGTTTTTTTTTGTTTTTATTTGAAGTCACGACTACAATTTTTAAAATTATATTTACTGACAGGAAATCCACCCATTGATATTACCCCATCCTTTACTACATAGTAAGAAAATCACGTGGCCATTTCCTCTTATGACGGCTCTCGGGTTTTTCAGGAATCAACGTATTGGGGATTTTCCTTCGAGTGAAAATTTGATTTTATTACGATTTATTATTGCGTCCGGTTTCTGTATTTTTTTTCGGGTGAAAAGTAATATTTTACTGTCCGTAAATAAAGTAATATATATATTATGAAATACGTATCTTAAGCTCTAAAGAATTTTGTTACAAATTCCGACCTACTCGATGATCGAAAGGCGTGCTAACCGCTCTGTAATAATAGTGGCTATCGTAACCGTTTGGAACAGTATATTCCATCTGGTTCCTAGTTTTATTTTATTTCGGTTAGTCCGAACGTATACGGGATTTAATATATGTATACCTACATATCCCACTTTTCCGCCCATGAAAGGATTCCTCCCACCCCCCACCAACCAAACACGTCTCTTTATGTCGCTTTATCGCCTTATATTCTCACGCCTTAAGTAGACAACAGCGGGGAAAAAACATTTTTAAATAATGATAATTGAATCGGTAACAATGGGGTTGTAAGTTTTGAAAGTCTCATAAAAATATGTGATGCACAAGGGGGCTCTATCTCTCTCTTTCTCTCTATACCTGAGCTGCGCCTCCTCTCTTCCTCCGCACAGGAGACGGACAATGGAAATCTTTCGTTTGAATAAATTGTCTTTTTCTTTTAGAGACATACAAATAGTTTCTCTTTTTGGTGTGTGTGTGTGCGCTCGCTCCTTTCTATCCAGCGCGTAACTAAAAGACGATAAACTACAGGTTTTTATAACAGTGGAGGGGCACAAAAGAAGAAGGACGTGAGGGCGATTGTTGTAGTTTTTAAACATTTCAAACCGTGTTTTTGTCGGGTTCGGTTGGAATATTTTTAACGCCGACTCCCGGGCGCTAGCCTTCCTCACCGTACCCCTTGTAATTGTTTGCAACTCTACTACGATTCATAGACAACGTCGGAGTAACAATGAAAGCTAACATCGGCAACAGAATTTGAGCTCTTAAAACGAACCTTTTTTTTAAAATAATAATTTTGTATGCATAAATTGTAAACGGTGGTCGATGGTTCGATTCCAATTAAAAATCTGACTCCTATCTCTGTTCGCATTTGTACCGAACTAGCGTCGTAACTAACATCGTATCTCTGATTAATCTAGAGAAAAAAATAATTCATTCCTATGTTTATAAAAACAGGGGGGGGTGCGCTCCCATCCGCGATTTAGTTTAACGATTAAATTTAATCCTAATTAAAATGTGACGATATTATCTTGGGGGCCTCTTAACTCGAACTTGTACATTGGAATCGGCCTTTCATACTGCATTAGGTTAATTAAACAAGGACGCCCATCTGTCCGACCTGCTATAAGCCGGTCGACCATCAGTTTTTAAGTTTTATTCGGATGGGGAAAAGAGGTAAAGTTAGTATGCACGGGTTTATTTTCTATCTGTAGAACTTATGGTTCCCGCGAAACCTCGTTAACCTCGGCTGAAGAGACCATAATCCTTAATCCATTAATCTATTACCCCTGAAGAGGGTTGGGAAAGGAACCGTATTCTAGTACCTTTGTTCGGTATTAAGGTGTTTTAAAAATGTTCCTAACTGATATTTGGCGTTGAGAAAATACACGGCGTTGTTCACAAAGCGCTCTTTATCTTTTTACAACTCGGGATTAGAAGTGTGTTCAGTTCGAAGACCGGGTCGTGTCATGTTGGTATTGCCGGTTGACGAAGTAGTTCTGATAGGTAATATCAACAAGGAGAGAGAGAGAGAGAGAGGAGGGAGGGATGGAGGGAGAGGGAGGGTGTGAGGAGCGAGGAGAGAGAGAGAGAGATAGGCGGAGCTTTCCTCTCCGGTGAGTCTCCGCTAGACGTGTCACGGTTAAATCAAATTACAAGTTAATATTGTTGGGCCCCGGATACTTGACAGTGGGCCCGCTTCTGACTTCATGCAATTTTGGAGCTTCCACTTCCTCCTCCTCCTCCTCCTCCTCCTCCTCCTCCTCCTCCTCCTCCTCCTCCTCCTCCTCCTCCTCCTCCTCCTCCTCCTCCTCCTCCTCCTCCTCCACCTCTCCTGTTTAGCTCTCTCTCTCTCTCTCTCTTTCCCATTCCAAGCCCGCCTACCTATATCGATTTTCGGTCTATTGCTTCGGTTGTGATTCAAACCTTCGTATATGTCATAGCTGCATACGAGACGGCTCCGTGTCTAGAAATTGAAAAGAGACGGGACATAAGTGAGCTTTCCCCGAATTGGAGGACTCACAAAAGGCTCAACAACGTTATAGCAAAAGTTCGTAAATTTTTTCCAGACTTACTGCAATTGTTCCTATCTAAATCATAGATCTATAACTCTGACGCATCACAAAACCAAATATTTAAAAATGAAAGGATTTTCTCCTTGACTGTTGGTTTGACTGTTGTTGATTAGGAGCGCATTTTGTTTTAGTGAACATTGTTGCAGTGAGAATAATTTTTTAATGCCTGGACGTATAAATTCAATCTTCATTCGCAAATTAATTTTTAGCGTCATATTTCATCATTCGAATACAAAGTTTACGCTTCGAAAAAATATTGGAGAGTGTAGTGAAGAACGTAGCGAAGTGACGATGCGCCCAAGAAAACGGGTACTGTATGTGAACGGCAATAACATCTAATTTAGCTGTCTGCCAATGCTTAAAACCCATATCTTAGCCCTATACTTTTTGATGATAAAGTACGGTTATGGAGTGGAATAGCGGGGTGGGGAGAGGGGCGCTCATTAAATGGGCTGACTTGGCGCAGCTCACATACACACGAGCACGCGGACAGAAATAGTTACATACTTAAATTGCGGCCATCCGTCAAACGCTGTATATCTTATTACTTGCCTCGAGAGAGAGTGAGAGAGAGTGAGGGAGAGGGAGAGGAGATATAGTCGGCTATTAAGGAGGCGGTGGCGGTGCCGGCGAAAAGGCGTTCAAGCTCAACACTTTTGTTAAATAAAGGGGTGTCTCTCGTCCGAAAAAAAAACCTAAAAGTATACGGCGCTGTGAAAGAGGCTTAATAAGAAAAGTAGTTAGTTAACGCGGCTGGGGAATTTGTGAAAATCGTCTGTCACTGTCCGCCGGCTTCGACGCCCACCGAACAGCCGCCGCGGTCTCCCCAACAAAGGACGGCGGACGTTTTTGAATAAATCTTCCCCCGAGGGTAATACCCCCTTAACAATCTCACTTCTCCCGGCTAACTACTCCTGTTGGCAGGGACTGAAAATTATCATAAAAATGCTCCGAGCCCTAAAACTAAACACTCTAAGTCGGTAGTACAAACACAGTGGTTTTTGAGATCTTCTGTATCCCCTCGCTGGTTTGACCTTTAGTACCTTTACTAGCATGACGAGTAAAGGGCACAGGGCACTAAAATTTTTTCAAGTATCTGCGAAATAGAATATATCTATAGTATCACGCGAGTGACCATAATTTCTTTGCGGCAGGATAAGAATTAAAGGTCGAAGCGTAAGATCTGCGATTGTGTACGCCGTGGATATTAGTTTATTACGATTTAAATCCTAAAGTATAACGTCTTTAATCATCCAGAGAAACATTTTAGGTTTCCAAGGAATAAATTACATCAGTTTTCAACTATTCAACAAATTTCAGGATTAGCACATTGCTGCAATTAGTTCCATACAGTGTCTGTTGCAAAACTGCAGATTCCTGGAGTGAAGTCCCGAAGCGGAAACTTTGTCTGAAGAAAGCTTTTTTCCAAGTTTGGTTAGAGTTTACCGGTACGGGTCGGTCATTAAGCCAGGAACCCGGGGACTCGAGACTCTAAAGGGCAAATTCGTACGTTGATATAGATAACCGCTTTAATATAAAAAGGTCATGGGTCGGGTGAATTCTGAACGCGGCGCTGAAAGTATTCACTTTGGTCTTCAAATGTCGGACGACCGAAGTCACATTACAGGGCGCCGGCTGATAAATTATGCAGTTCGTAAATTGCCGGCCTCACGTGTATATCTAAGATTGAGCCCGAGTTAATGTCGGTTAAAAACATTTTGTCTAACAGTCGTTTTCCTATTTTTTTTTTCAACCTTGAAACTGTAAGGCGTTTAGACTGTACAGTTCCTGTTCGATTACACGAGGGCTTTTTCTATATTCCTTACGCGTACACTGTCGATGCTATCTTGAACAAGACTGGTCTTATTATTATTTTAGATATTTATACAATTACTTCGAATATTAAAAATATTTCTCCCAGGGCCCGACATGAATTCAGCCCGGATAAACCGGGTCGTATAAAAGGGGAAAAATATGTGTTCAAACATTTTTTCAGTTGCCTAAAGTGTAATACTTCGATGAGCTTTTCCCTGCGTTCTTGGAAGAAAATACCAGAAGATTCATTTTTCGTGTTCGCACTGTAGTTACCGTAATTGTGGCCGTAATTCCCGGTTCGTATTTAAATTTCTATAGGAATACGCGACTAAGGGGGACAAGATCGTACGATGAAAACTGGTTTAGACTAATTCAACAATTTCTTGGGGTAGTTGGTGGGCGGGTGAGGGGGGTTGGGCGGTACAAACAAATAGCGTGTCAAGGCGACTGCCGCCGTGTGCCCCTAATTTATAGGACAAGTCGTAAAGCTTAGTGAGAGAGCCGAGAGGGGGCGCTGTCTGCGTGCATTATACCGAGGGGGGGTAGTCCGGGGGGGGGGGGACAACCAGAGAAGAATGGGTCAACAGCGACAGTGGGGCGGTCGGGGGTGGCGTGTTTACACGAAGGGGACACGCGCTTTACCCCCACCCCCCCCCGCTTCTTGCCCGTCTCTCCTAACTAAACAGTAATTACTGAATTTACACTGGGGGGGCTACGTCGGCGTGGAAGTGAGGCCCTGGAAAGCGAAGGGGGGGGGGCAGAGGAAACTTCGCCTTAAAGCCAAGATGTATGGGCCTTGGGGTGGCGGAAACGTTGTGGGGGCGAAGGGGTTGAGGGGTTGTATAAACCTATAACAATTAGCCCGTAGCCGGGCGTTGGCGCAGCGGGGGCGCCGTATTTACCTTGGCTCTACCAACCGCCACACTTTAGTACTTCTCGCGGGGACACACTCACACTACCGCAGACATTACATACATAAATTTGGAGTTAAGCCCCCCTCCCCTATTCAGGATACATGCTGGATATATCGGGATCTCGCCCTTGAACGAGCCTAGGCCGATAATATTACGGCCTCAGAATTGCCCACACCTAGCTTTTGATCACAATTCTATGGAGGGTTATGGGGTATTTGAAATGCACTATTGCTAGTTATCTCGTCGCATTGCCAGTAGGTGAATTGATGCCATCGGGTGGATGGCATAAGGCGATAAGTATATTTTTTCTTCTTTGTTGACCGTGAATAAACATCGTACCACTTTACCATTCCCGCTTGCGGGTTAGGCAGGGCTTGGAATTCTTCTGTCTCGGTCTATTGATTTGATCCTGTATCGGATCCTGTATCGATTTAGGCTTGTGGGCACCACTCAACAGTGCCGACAGGACGCTTCAGTGTCGCCAGCGAGAATGAGCCCACGTTAAAGAAATAATTTAAGGACAAAGGTTTTAGGAACAAAACCGCTACGTGCCATACGCACGTCAGCACGACACATCAACAGCGACATGCGGTGATGCATAACTTTATTACTATTACTGATGAATTCGTTAGAAAATCCAACTTAATCATGTACCGTCTCGATGCAAGCGCCTCCTGGAGGTGGCATTAATATTCCGAATATTTATAATGGACTTCACGAAGGGCGATATCGTTTTTAAAAAGAAATAAGCCGCGGATGAAATGAAAAAACATTCTACACGACTAACGGAATTACCTAGTTTCGCCCGTCTTATTCCATTGAAAGGTGTCTGAAACATTCAGCTATTAACCAAATGAAAGGCTTGTTTTTGATCAATTAGAGAGGATATAGTTGAGTGTCCACTGAAAATGGGGCCGAATTGCCTTCCACAAATACTTTCTCCTTATCCCAAAGGATAGAATCATTTACATCAACACCTCCAATTACATTTAACAGGAAGGGACACGCCTACGCGGTCGGTTTATCGTGACTCGAAGTCATCAAGAGTTGAAGACAACAATTATTAATTATATATTTCGTAGATTCGGGTTTGGCCTTTAGGAAATAATTCATCTGGCAGAGCGTTTAATCCGTTGACATTTATGTGGACCAGAAATTAGTCGCCTGTCGGGTTAATGACCCTCATGAAATATTAGTTTTATTGGTGCCTCAGGCTGGTTATTTATGTGACTTGGCAAAGCGTCCTTTGTGACGTTGTGATCCGTATTAATCGAGTGACTCGATTTTTCAAAACAAAAAAAATCAGTAAATAATTAACTTGTTCGAAACGTTTCCTCTTCCTTTGACCTCTATACTAATTTGGCCAATTAGTAAAAATTTACAAAATTTTTACAAAATCCTTTCTTGAAGTTCTGACAATAATAATAAATATCGACCAAATTTGTTAGTACATTATAGACGAGATTATGAATTGTGACATTATGAATCGTAGTTTTTAGGACACCACGTTGGCCGATCGCAAGTTCGATCCCGGATCGAATGTTGGCTCAGTTTGCAAATTCGGTTAATAAAATATCTTACTTTATAATTTTCGTAGATTAGCTTCGACGGCAAGAAACGTTGTTGTGCGATCGATCGGGGTGTATCAACCGCATAGACAACGAGGTTTACATACGGGACTATAATCAATGATTAAAATACAGGATGGGGGATAGGGAATATGGGGTTGGTGGTTTTTCCTTTCTTTTTTTATTATATGTTTTTTTTTTTTCGAACCTCGGCTGTTCTCATGAATGTTGTACAAGCGAGGTGGGGCCGCCCCCGCCGCCGCCTCCGCTGCGGCGCTATGCCGCCGCCCCCGGCCGACCTAATGTATGTATTTTATCCACGAAATTACAGCGTTCAAAACACCCTCCCCTCCCCTCACCTTTCATATCCTTGGCATGGTTGCATGATATCGGCCCTGAACCGATACACAATTTAATATAAATGGCAATGAATTAATAATGAGGCGTTATTGCTTTGTTTGGGGGTTAGTGGGGTGAGGGGTCAGCACAACATCCCCAATCACAATTGTTGCGTTCAAATTATAAAGGTAATTTTTATTTTTTGCGAGGCCGTCGTCGCATCGACTACGAAATGGGCACGCACAGGCTGACTTTCTGCCCTGAAAGTCGCCCTGTAAAAATCTGTTTGAACGTTACTCTTAAATAATTTCTGTTACAATATTTATTACAGATTAATTGTGTATCGTTAGTTGGTTTTCTCTAGTATTTCCCTATGACTATTCTGTTTTTAAATTTATTTCACTCTATGAGGAGGTGCTTTACAGTATTGTGGTTTTGACTCTCCCAGAGGCCGTGAGTATTCCTTGTATGGTCGGTTCGTATTCTATTTATGATAATATCTATTGTTTCAATGGGGATTTATTAGCGTCACTTTGTTAGTGGTTTCTTGAGGCCATACTTTTTTGTATGTCGTTTTGCCTTCACTTTTGGGTCCCTTTTTTTCCAGTTTGTTTCTTCAATAATATTTCTTCACTAGTTTGTCCCCGTCATACTCAAATAAATATCTACTTTAAAATTAGATACACACAATCTAGTCGCCGATAGTTAAACAAAATCCCATTTGGATATTTATATAGATTGATTTGTGCACCTCTGTACTGCCTGACGTTATAGATTCATGATTCTTATTCGACCGAATTTATTGCCAACAATAATACTACACAAGTAATCGACTTTATAGATAATAACTTGGCAAATTTCTACCTCATTTAAACTAAGAAACGGTTTTCGTTTTCGTCCGTCGGTCGCTAATTTGAAGTGGACAGGGAGGCGCCGAGCAGCCAGAATTTTCTATCGTGCCGACGTCGGGGACTGCGACGTGGACAATTTTTTTTTGTTTTATATGCCTTCCAGAAAAACTTATTAATTCTGCGAGAAAGAAAAAAAATATTTCATTACATTAAGGCCGCCTCCTCCTCCTCGTCCTCCACAACACCGCCCCCCCGCCCACAGTTTCCTCCCTCCCAGACACGGTTTATTGTATTAACAAAGTCCATTTGTATTCATTAAAACTAGACAAAGAGGCGAGAGGAGGAGGGCAGTATGTGACGGTGGTGTAGGGGGTTGGGGGTTGCAGTGTCCGCCAAGAGTGCGTGTACTCCTCCACCCCGTTCACCACTAGCACACGTCTGCGTTATACGAGGGACCTAACATTTAGAAATTATGCGTGTGTGTCTGTATCTGTGTGTGTGTGTGTGAGAGAGAGGAGAGGGAGAGGGAGAGGGAGAGAGAGAGGCTCGCACGAACCGAGCTGAAGTTGGGCGAGTTTCTCGCCGTTGGGGTGAAATTAATTAAACTACCCCATCGTACAGTAAAGGTTTTTTCTACATCCACCCCTTAAATGTCGGCTTTTGTTTTCTTATAAAAGAAACGACGAATATTTTGTTTTCTCTTTTTACGTCTCTTGCCAGTATTACATATATTTAAAAAAAATGTTTACTTATATATATATATATATATATATATATATATATTTTTTAGATATCTAGGTAGTTATCTGTCAGAGGAACGATATTATCTTCATTATGAGTAGTCAATTTGAATAAAATAATCAAAAAAATATTCGTAAAAAACATATTTATTCCCACCCCCCTGTTGGTTTCTCTTGATTTCTGGTAGGTCTGGAATAAATCACGACTTTCATGTCCGATGTGTGACTAAAAATTATTTCTGAATATCCCCTTCGTGAGGAATTTTTACCTACTATTTTTTTCTTTCGCTATCCGGCATCTCGGTAGATAATAAATTGGTCGGAGAAACGGTATCTGTGTGCATAAATGGTAGGGAAATAAACAGAAACTTATTGTACACATGCAGAGGGGCCCCTGAAAACTGCTGGCGGAGGATATTTTTCGGTAGGAAGCCTCTCCGCTTTCTCTCCCCTCTCACCTGTGTGCGTGTTCAGTTCCCGTGTAATCTAGCGGTCGTTTCGAGACAAGAAAAAAAAAGGAAAGAATAAAAGAGAATAAAAGAAACACCTAACATTTCCTACTATAGTTACTGGCGGAAACGGATATTTCATTCGTGTAGCCCCGATGGGGAGCGTTCCGGAGGGCCCGCTATCAGCAATCAACAACAACAACAAACAAAGCTTTTATATTCAGGAAATAAAAACTGGCTTCGGGTTCTCACCTCGAGCCGTTGCTCTACGATACCGGGGCATACAACGCTCTTAAAACAGACACCCGGCTCTAGTTCGATATTACCCCAACTCCTTTCCTAGTAACTTTCGAAAGTTATAGAACTTTCGCGTGTAGTTATAGAAGGGGAGTTTTCAGCGAAAACTCCGTTGGCGTCAGTCTAAGAAGGTAGTGATAAAAAGATTCGCTAAGACAACATAAAATTATAAAGACTTAATGTGAATTTGAAGGTGTCGCAATCTATTGAGCAAACGGTGTCACCACTATAGACTGGTCTGATTCCAACTCGGGGATATGTATATATACACAATACAAGTAGGACCTTACAGTCGGTCCTGGCCACGAAGTCCTTCGTACCCTTGAAATGAATTCAACGCGCGTATGTGCAGGGCCTCCAGATTTGACGGTCGTCCCTTCCAGGAACACACCTCCGTTCCTTGAAAATAAGTCCGGACGGAGGCCGATCGTATGTATTGTGGGCCTTTCTAGTTGGAAACCGACGACGAGTTAAAATTAAAGCCGCGGTCTTTGTTCAGTGTCGGGACAATGCATTGTTTGGCACAGTTCCATCCCCCCCCCTCTCCTCCCTTCCCCCCCCTTCACCATACTCGAGTTGCTAACTCATCGTCGGTCGGGTTCGGTCGGTCTTTGGAAATCCTACCGGATGGACCCCGTCGCTGCATTCCAACGTCGTTTTAGTGTAGCGGGAGAGGCTGTTGCGAGGTCTCAGAATAATATCTGTTTCTTTGTGATTTGACAAATATTTAAACGCTATATATGTGTACAAAGTAACGCCGTGTACTAAAATTATTTAAACTATTATTCGTGTTTGGAATACCGTACTTTTCTCGATCTTGCACAGTGCAAGCATCCCCTGTGTCGGACACATATTCACGGACGCAGCCACTGAAGATGCCAATAGAGGAGACAATCTCGCTCCAAAAAGTACGAACAAACGGCTAGAGGAGTTGATGATGGAGACTCGCGGCATGAAAAAAGGGACCGGGGTGATATCGGTAGGAATGAAGGAGTGCGTCGACCCCGAGCCCGAGTGAAGAAGAAGATGAGAAGGTGGGAGGGAGGGAGGTAGGGAGAGAGAAAGACGGAGAAGAGATGAGAGAGGACGATGCTAATGACGGGTGTCAGGACTCTTCGGGTGAACATGAGACAGCAATAACATATTGTATAAATATTAGTGTGCGAGAGAAAGAGAGAGCGAGAGAGAGAGAGAGAGAGAGAAGGAGGAGCTCGGCGATAGTTATTAGCGAGGAATCCGCTGGTAATGGTCATACTCTCAGACCTCACACTCTTCACTGGTGTCGTCATATTAATCATAACGAGGAGGAGGGGAGGGGAAAATGAGAATAGGACGGAAAGATACAAGGGGAAAGGGGAGAACGAGAGAAGCTTTGCTTCTCGCATAACAGGTCATCATATGTGGCTGCTGTGTCCTCATAATGGAGAGCATCGTCATCATAGCTCCTCCTCCCCCACAGCAGCCCGTTTAAGTTCGCCCCCCCTCGCCCAACAATCATTTGTCTACCGCTTTTCGTTTTCATTCTTTCTCTTTTTTCGTCCCCCCCCTGCTTCTTTCGTCGTTCTTAAAGAAAGCCTTCCAAAAGACGGCTATTTTGAACAGCCGAGTCGTAGATTATTCAGAAGGGGAATTGCAATGTGTACGCTCACACGGAACACGAACTAAATTTCACGGCGAAGAAGTTTTTTTACCAGAGAAGAAATTAATAGAGAATATCAAATTTTAGTAACAATTAAACCCTGTATTATAATCATGATTTTATATCTTATGAGAGAGTTGAACGAACTATAATATTTCACTCATTGGATCTTTTGTTTCCGCACCACACTCTGGGGGGGCGGTAGTTTGTCGGTGCAAATGTACCCAACAAACTTTAGTTACCTACGTCTCCGCACCACCCTCAGGGGGCGCTAATTTATCGGTGCAAGTGCACCCAACTAATTTTAGTCACATGACAATGACAGGGCAGTGAGGATGCCCGAAAAACATCCAAAGTGACTAACTCCACTACTGAAGACGGCGAGCAGCCGAAAACGGTCTAGCAGATGACCAAACCAGCGAGAGGGAGACAAAAACACGCGAAATCTACGGTTTTACGTTACTCTTCAGTCTTGTTCGCTCTTCCGGTCCTAGTGTCCAGGGTTTTTGATGGCGCGAAGGCGTCATTTCCGCCGGCCTGTGGAAGAAGACTCAACTTAATTGCTCGCAATTTCCCGGTCCCGTCGTCCAGATGATGGCACCTCTCCGACCTTGGCTCGGTCCGGCAAGGTGAACGCGGCGGCAAGGTCTCTGTTCACGACAGCGGCCAAAACGAGCCTTCCCGGTTTATATTTTGAATATCAAATTCCGGCCCTGTCGGTGGAACGGTAGTCAGGCTCGATAACTTCACTCTGAAGACGTAGGCGGATCAATTTTTTCAGAACTTTCAGTCATCCGGTTGGCACTTGTGAAAGTTTTACCCGAAATACTGCTCGGAATAAAACTAATTTGACGCCTAGATTTGTGCATGAACCGAGTTCGTCTTAAAATAAAACAGGATACTGGGGTTCCAGTGAATCCGATAGTTGGTACTGTGGCTGTGGATAGATTAGCGCTTAATGCTAGGAGCCGGCGGGGTCATTAACCGGGTCTCAGGATTCAAGCCGAGGCCCGGAGAAGACACAGTTGATTACCGACTGGATCTCATTAATGAGCTCTCCCCTAATAACTACCCCACTATATATCCACTCCCCTTTCCTCTTCCTTATGAACTATTCTCCGGAATACCCCCAGGCGGGGGATATTCCCTTATCGTCTCCCTCTCTCTCCCCCCGTTTCTCCACCCTTTCTCCCTTCACCGCTTGTTTATCAGTTCCCTCGGTTCGACTTGTGGAAGCGGCGGGGGTCCTGTTAATGAGTCTTGAATGGTCTAGTATTTATCTGATTCCGACTAAATTGACACGGCCGAACATTCAGTTATTCTATTTATTGTTATTGGAATTATAGCCGAGGTTCAGAAGTACTCTAGGATGAATGCATTCCTACAGTCCTGTATGAATTCTAGTTTGTTTTAAATCACATTAAAAATATGTTAATATCGCATTTCACGCGAGAATTTAAACCTAAAACAGTCCTTGCCGGACTCTGTTGTCGCGAGTAGGTTGTCTGTACTCCACGTGGCTTCCAACAACAACATTTTCTTGTCATTTTTAGATGTAAGATTGAAATTTCTTCAAAGTAGGTCAGTTATTGCCGATGAAGTCGAAATGCCTATTTCAACAAACCTACATTTACTATTGCTTGAACTATCGGAATCGGAGAATCGCCCCCCCCCCCATCTAGCTTTAATTGAAGGGCTCCAGACAATTCCAATTGCTGTGTGAATCCTGTTCCAGACAGTCCCTTTTCACTGGGCGATACAATGAATTTGTTCATTTATTTCGGTGCACCGGAGCGTGAGAGCCCAAACTCCTCGCCCCTTCACCCCCAACTACAACCCTCCTTACCTTTAAATACTCCGCAATTATCAAATTAACGTTTTGTGTAATCTCTCCGGGTCCGGGTGCAATAAATTTTAATGTAGACTGGAGGGGGCAATAAAGAAAAAAGTATATCGGAAGATATTCCCGTAGCGGTAGAAGAAGAAGAAGAAGTGGAAAGTAGAGGGCTTCAATTTTTGTGTCCGCTCCGGGTTATTAATAGTCTTTCGAAAATTTCGGTACTGCTCTTTTTTATAATGGTTTGTTGGGTAATTTCTTTTTTTCTTTTGAGGTTTCTCACGAGGTGTTATTTGGTGGGGGAGGGGAGGGGGCCTTCTTCTTAATCGCGGCTAATTACAAAGGGCCCCCGAAGTCGTATAACATAAAATTGATATATTAGAGAAAGAGATAGATAGAGAGCGCGTTGTCCACGGTAATTGCAGTCTCATGTTCTCCCTTTTCTGAGCTTTCTTACGTACAATTATTTTAATCCCCCCTTTCCCTCTTCACCCTCCTCCCTTCACTCCTCCCCCTCGCCGCAAGGTGTTTTATATCACGAAGTTATGATTCATAATATTTCCTCTAATAATAGACGAGAAGGGACTCCTACCGACGAGTATTATTTCAAAAGTGTGGACGTTATTATCTCAAATCTAAACCCGCCATTTAATTCGAGTCTCCCTCCAGTCATGATTTTTAACATTTACATTTTAAAAAAGGGTCCCCCTACTCTTCTGCATAAATTGATCTCCATTCTTTTTTTTGGTTCTTTTCCCCCTTCTGTCCTCGCCGCATTTATTCCACCGGATTCTTTCTACCGAACTGTTATTCTTCTTTTACTTTTTATTCTATAATTATATAGCAGGATGGGGGACCCTCGCCCTCATTCGAACCTTGTCTGTCTCTGTCCTTTGAATTTAGATACGCGGTGGCTCTCTTTTTCTTTCCTCCGTCTGTTTTTCTATCTGGGACGGACACAACTCTTCTGCCGCCCGCCCCCCGCTCGTTACCTCCGTTTCTTCACGGATTCTTTATTATTTGCATATCTGCCGTTGTATCGGTTCGGGCAAGAAATAATGTCCTGATTTAGTAGTTCCGGATACACTACTCGCCTACAGGGTCGAGAGCGGTTCGCTTAATAACTGCCCGTCGCGCTTTTATATTATAATTTACGAATTAATGCCGACTCGATTCGATAGGATTACACACTGCGAAAGCAAAAAATATCTACGTACAGCTGAAATTTTTTAGACCCGTACAGCCACACACGTTCTAATTACTCTCTTATAAAAACCAACTTTACTCGTTGTAAAGGTAGTACAATATAATTTCGTCCAGTTGAGTGTACCATTATTTCGATAATACACTTTCCTCTACAGGCGAATTCCGGGAATTAAATTGTCACAGTTTATATAAATCAACGAATTTTTTTAGGTGGTTTTATCTTATAATATTTTAGGTACATTTCAGTAGATAAATCAGAATTTTTCGTCCGAATTTAGGGGAACCATTTACCGCAGTCTTTCTGCAACAGAAATTAAATTAATTGGGGAAGATACGATCCGGGGAATTGAACTGCGGGTCCAATGAATGAGTCAAATGACATGTTCGGTGGCGGACCGAATTTTCCTCAATTAAAAATTCGAACCAATTTATTTTTTTGTTGAACTGTAAATTATTTGTCGACATTACGAATGTTCTTTTCAAATTTCGAACGAAATATATCTATAATTACCGAATATAGTGACGGGAGGCTGTAGAAAAGTGTTTCGATTGTAAAAATGTGTATTCCGATTGGTGTGAGAAGAGTTGTTCTATGTTGTGAGATGGCGAGAGGGACCGCCCTCCGGCTTCAGAGTGTTGGGCCCCGGCACACGTCCCTAGGTCTGTTATTGGTCGGAGATGAAGAAAAGTGAAAAAGTGTGAGAGAAGTGGGTCGTGTGAGGGCGGGCGGGCGGTGCCACACAGGTGAATAAATTAAAACCGGCCATTGTCACCTGTGTAAGTTGTCTATAGGTAGACGGGAGGCGCATGCGCCCTCGGGCCCTCCCTCCGCCCGTTCAAGTCACCGCACAGCTCCGCCTCCCTCTCTGTCCCACCGGCGTCCTCACTCTCCTCTTCACAATCCCTCCGCTGCATTCTCCCTCCACCCTCTATCCGTCGCTAACGGGCACAAGAAGATGGGCCCAAAAAACTAACCGACACTGGTCATCGCCCGGCCCTCTAACCTAGACCGGTTTTATTGTCAGTTGCCAATGACAGAGCTTAGTTTGCAACCGGTTTTTCCAAACTATTCCTCTCTACGTCGGTAAGCGGAAACTGAGACACCGGAAAAATCGTCCATAATATATCGGTCTTAATACAAACGCATCGTGCGGTAAAATTTTCTTATAAAATAATCCTCGTGCCATCGATAATATCGCGGTAATTAATAAATTTCGATATAAAAGGTCTTCTAATGAAAAGATACATTAGTTCGTGGATGTGGGGCGTGTATATTTGTATATTTCAAGTATAATTTAACATAATTTTGCCTTCGAGAAGGGTCCTATCAAAAGGCGGCACTGAAGGTGAAAATCGTCTTAAGACGAGGAGTCTCTTGGAGAGGCTGATGAGTGCAGGACACAGCGGATAGAATGGAACTGACAGGAAATTCCCTGTGCCCTCATTTCCGGGCTAACCTCCGGTTCGTTTCACGCGAAAGGCGGGCTTATTGTTATTGGTCATCGGCGGGGCTTTCCAATTCATCTTCATTTGGGCGTTCCCTCCTTGAAGTGGGGGCGTCCATCAGTCATACCGGCCGGCGTCCCTCCCTCCCTTTGATTGATCGCCGTCCCCATTTTTATCTTTAAATCACCTGCACTGCCCGGGTAACTCACTCACAACAACAACAACAAAAATGTGAGAGAGCCAAGCCACCCTTGGACGTCCATTAAATCCATTATTCTATTACCGCTGCTTGGCGGCGCCCCACTCCTCCATAACGCGTCCTCCGAAATTCGTATGTAAATGCACCCGTGTGACGAGAGGCGGCCCACCCAATTTTTTGTCTCCCATCGGACGTTGCCATCAAGTCCTCTCGTTGACGAAGCCCTCGTGCACCGCGGAGTTACAATATCGGCATTTTCCATAACATCCATTTGATCTTTAAAACCATATAACCCGTGAACTATAACCTCGTGTATAAATTCGTTCATTACAGCCGGCGTTATAATATGTCGCCAAGAATTGGTGAGGTAAAACAAAAAGTTACAATCTACATTAAAATCGTGTTGACACACTTTACGGCATTTATAATACGATTTGTCTAAATTTTGATTTTGTCGCGTGAAACTGCTGAAATCTCAAGCTCAAAATCTTGTCCGGTCTTATCGTTTCGAGCCAATTAACAGAGAAATCGTTCCGAATCGCATAAATATTGCTAATTTATTGCTTCCGCTTGAACCGAAGCAATATTACCGAAGGTATTAAAATTTAATGGGCGTCGTTACTGTGACTGAGACTATATGTATAGCATATTGCTAAAGAGGAACTTTTTGAGTTGTTCTCTGGCTTCTCGTAATAGGAGTGTACAGTCTTATACTACTTATATGCGATATGTTAACATAAATCCAAACGCCGAGAGAATTATAGAAATTATTCAGGTTTCTAGCATAATTTATATAGCAATAACTTTTCGCCTGGTTAGTGACCGCTACTAGAGGGCGCGCCGGTATTTTAATATTCAATATGTATAAAGTATACCCGATGTGTTATTACCTACATAGACATATATTATACGGTGTTGTGCCCCGTTACATATTGTATTGGAATAATAAAGTTTTTACAATCCTGAAAACATCCGTCTGTAATTTATGAACATCGCATATTGCCTGGGGGGGGGGCGCTCCGGCATTCAATTAACCCACATATCGCTCTGTCTCACAATTTCTCAAAAAATTTTGTTGTAGAGGATATGGTTATTTTATGCGTGTGCGCGCCCCCCGGTGTGTGTGTGTGTGTGTGTGTGTGTGTGTGTGTGTGTTTATAATGTTTTTTTAATTAAACGACCGATATTGCAAAAAAATGGTTTGTGGTGGGGGCGGGGAAAGAGAGAGAGCAATTGTCGCATTTTTAATTTTTGTAATTATATTTCGTTTTAATTAAATTTTCTGAAATTCGAAGCGGATCCGTTGGTGTGTGGGGCTGCCCCAGAATCCCCGGGGGGAGGGGGTGGAGGGTTGTGGCGTTTCGCGTGTCCCAAAGTCCTCGGGTTTTTATTGTAAATTTTCCCGATTATTACATTAATATTGTATAAAATTCAAGATGTATGTACGAATCGTTTTTATCGATGTCGTATTTGTATTCATAGGAAAAATAAAATTATTTGTATCTTGTATCTCGCGTGTCCCTAAATGCAACACCGCCCACCTACCCTAAAATCTTAACCCGCAACTTATTATTAAAAGCGCCACCTCAACCCTCGAATTCCGGCCTTATTTGTGTACTTAAATGTACCTGTCCGGCCTCGTTACTACGTCCCCTTAAAAAAAAGAAGAAAACTCCCTATTTTACACAAAAAAAATTGAATACTTAGATAAGTTGAGTCCAGGGCCGGCGGGCGGGTTTTTTCTTCTCAGACCTTATAAAATTCGCCCCCTCACATTGTAATTAGAAACACCTTGCTAACCTAAAAAAGAAATGAAACTGCTGTCTTATCCTGAGATCTTGTGAAGGTAGGGGCGCTACAAGGGATTATAACATTGTGTTTTTTCATTTTTAAACCCTCCTCGCGGCGGTTGTTAACACGAATTTGTGTTCACGCGAATGTAAATTGAAACGTTTCGCCGTCCCGGGGACCATTTTAAATAGGCGGTTTTTTCTTCGTTATGTTTTTGTTTTGTATAATTATTCCCTCTTGTTTCATTCATTAACCGCCCTACATAAATTAGCCGCTTTGCACGTTAAATATTTGTCGTCGAGACACGATTGTGCCGCCCCGCCGGCGCAATTATTGAGGTCCTATTGACATCGGGATTCGTGTAGTTTTAATTCGGTTAACACTTCTTTCCTTTTGTCCCGGCTATAAATTAAATAAATAAACCGGTTAATTAGTGTATAACTATCGGGGAATAATCTTCGTAGATAGACCGATTGTTTCACACTTTACCGTCGACACTCTACTTGAAACTATCAAATCGAGCTGTTTGGAGCTCAGTCGAGTTTGTTTTTTCTATGACGTCTAGGTTCCACACCATCGTAGCTTTATAGCTTCAGTTTATAGACATTTTTATAATAACCTAGTCGTACGTAAGACGTATGCGTATCCATGACATTGATAACGAGAAACATAAATTCGATCTAGTCCAAAAAAGGAAATAGATTAGCCATTTAAGGCAGTGTATTCTAATTGCTGGTACGGCGAGATAAAATAAGGGAAACGGGCTAGATTGAACCGAATCCTGTACGAGTCACAAGGAAACAAGGGGTTGTTGCCTGGGGTCGGAATAGTTAATTAGCGGCTCAGTTCACTATTTTGGTCGGTGAGGGTGTAGCGTGTCGGGTGGGGGTGGGTGAGGGAGGATGAGGGCGCTTTCATTTCTCGCCGACTAAGTAAAGAAGTGGGTCGCACCACTAGCGGTCTCTTATCTTTACTTTCGATGATTGAGAAGCGAGACCGGGGCCGGGGGGCGGGGGATGATTATGGGGGGCGGCGGGATGAGGGGGTTGTAGACTAAAATAGTTGATTGTGGACGGGTCGGCGGCGATATAATGGAGGCAGCGCCCCCGCCCCCGCACTCTTCTTCTTCTTCTGTCCGTCCGTCTCGTCGGAGACAAAGCCCCAGTAACAAATCCCACAGAGGGATGATAGCTAACAACCCGGGGACGATCCCGGCTCTCCGCCTCCTCCTTTCCCTTCAGGATTTCGTCGTGCCATTTACCCGGATGGAGGTTTAGCGCTAAGAAACGGACGCGTATCATCCCCTCCCGCGCCCCCAACGCCGAGACAGAGAGAGAGAGAGAGAGAGAGAAAAAAAAAACGCGAAGGAGTAGAAAGAAAGGTATTCTATCCGGGTCTGTTCACCCCCCCCCTTCCCTTACCCTAACAACCCTTTTCCCTTTTCCCTTCCGCGGCCCCCCTTGGGCTCTCCTTTTTTTTAAGGGAGTATATCCTTTGTAAGGGCTCACCGCCCCCTTACGCACTCTGTTTTTCCGCCCTATTGTTCCGGCGGTCCCCCACCCGGGGAACGCATCCTGGCCGCCGCCGTCCTGGGGCCGCCTCCTCGGGGCCCCGCCACCCCCGACCCTCCTTTTATTATCCATGTGTGAATACAGTATTGTGCATCTCTCCCACCATTCATTCCGCCTATATCCCAAAACGATACTTACTCTTTGTCTCGCCGGTTTCTAAAAAGGGACGAGTAATTAGTTGGAGCCGCCCCGCCGCCCATAAAAGCGTCATTCCGGACGATAAGCCCGACACGTCCGGCGGATAGAGCCCAAGAATTCATCGTCCGTTTGTTATCGTTGGCTGTCGGCTGCTCCAAGTAGTAAAGACAATGAAAGTACATACTCCGCCTGTCCGTGGCGATACACCATTATTATGCCGCACAGAGCGATTTTTGATTAATTAAATAAATTATCCATTAGTCGAATTAGGTTAAAAAATGATATGGCTATAATAGCGGGATGTAATAAGTCGGATGGGATAGTGTGGCTAGAAGTGAACTGCGCTCTGAAGAGTATGCGGCCGGGGGCCCGCATATGTGCCCGTGCCCGTGCCCGTGCCAGTGCGCGCATCGGTATAAATGCTGATTTACAGTCAGAGATATTCAGGCTAGGAATTATGCGTCTGACCTCTTGAATAATGTCTACGGACACTACTGCTCCACCCCCACCCCCCCCATATCTACATACCTCCTCCTCCTCCTCCTCTTCTATCTCTCTCCCTCTCGCACGCATATTCTCCCTATTCTCCATCTCTTTCATCGATTCTCCCTCTCGTACGGCTTCCTCTCTTCACCGCCGGACGACTGTCCCTCACTTTCACGGCGGGCGGGGGCCCTAATTATACTTAACGCGGTACTGAATTTCTGGTTAACGAATAGTCGAGCCTACCAGTTAATTGATACGCATCCAGGTTGGGAAATACCCTATACATCCTAATTATAATCTATGCGTTTAAATTTCATTATTAGATGAAATATACGAATATTAATTACTATAAAGAAATAAGTAAGAAAAATAAAATGGACATTGCATTAGTTACAACAAGAACGAGAGACTATGACATAGTTCACTATAACAAGAAACTATGAAGTGCTCTCCATATTTATATGGCTATCAAATTAAACCCTCATTGCTGGTAGTAATAGTCAGAAAAATGGAATAATTCTTGTGATAATAACGCGGCGGAAATTAAAATACGGATTTATTTAATGCTCAAAAATAAATATAGCGTTCGCATCAAATCGTTATAGAATAATAAGAACTTCCGGCGTTCAAAAACTGTACAAAAAATTGTTACAGCGTCGTTAATTATTATTTTGTGGATTTTTAATATCCATCGCAATAATCATGGCGGTAGCGGCGAACCGTGCGTGGGCGGGGGGTGGTGGGGCGGGGGTTACCCCGGGTACCGAACCAAAATATGGTAGAAAATTATATTCGGAATTTAATTAAAAACTGAATTAATTGTTTTCGTATATCTGAAATAATTGTATCTCTCTCCTTTTTTTTTGTTTTTAATTACAACCAGTTCGGCTGTAACTTACTTGGGGGGGCCCCGACCGTAATGTTTTCTCCGTTTTTATGTCATCGCGATCTTCAATTGAATTCTATTCCAGTGAATGTTCCTAATTAGCGGCCAGCGCTCATTATTCCATGTAGCTCGTTTCGTAGTAATTTATGCCGCTCACATTTAATTACGCCCCGAAAAGGGCCACTGTATTGGATTCGGTCGTTGAAGGCGTCGAATTATAAAACTTACGATAGAGGGAGTGTAACTTATTTCCGTTGGAAAGACTCCGGGCAATACCGATAGGAAGGTGTAATTATAAATTTATTAAACAGTTATTGTTATCGTAATGTCCCGTGTAACTGGAGGTTACTATCAGATTTTTACTTGTTAAATTTACAGTGTCCCTAAATATCAGTAATACCTGATCGGCAGTACACAACATAGTGTTAATGTCCCCGGGGAGTGAATAAAAAAATCAATTTTCTTATCTTAAACCGGTCTCGTCTTCTCGCCATCTTCAGTTGAGTTGCACAAGCAGGCAGGCACCTGGATTAGAATCGATGACTTTAAAATATTACTGTTTATACTGCTATTAAGCAGTTATACGTTTAACTTTAACGTAAAACACTTACGCCCTTGTACTGCTGGCCACTGTTTATAATGGTTTAAAAAAATGGTAGATTAACTCTCAGATGCGGAGGAGCCGACCGAACCGGTAGCGGTGAAGAGAGAGGTATCCCCCATATCTATTTTAAATACAATGATTCCTATTATATCGGTTGGCTGTTTAAAATTCGCATTAAGCGCTGTTCCGTTTAAACTACCTACGGTTGGGGGGGGGGTGTGGGGGGTGGTTGGAGGGCCTTTTAGAATTCATTAGGTTTTAAATCGTTGTACAGGCGGACTACGTACCTCTACATTCAAATCCGTAATGTATTGGACTATTGTCTCGGTGACACGGACAATATTTCCGGCCCAATAATGGCTACATGCCGCCGGCAGCCTGCTTCCAGCAGCTTCCGCACAGCCTCCTATATATATATATATATATATATGTACAGTATATGTATAATACCGTAGGGAATAGTATTAGCCGACGCTAAACCTTTTCAGCCGAACGTCACGATATCATTATTATGTCCACGGTCACGTTGCTCCCGTTCATTTCCGTTTTCAGTTAACCCGAACCAATATTTTTTAGGGTTCTTCGTGCTGAAGAAATTACGTTAAGGTGGAAATAGGATCGAGGCGAATTTACAATATTTGAAAACTTTAAGTATGTCGATAATCTTCGGCGGCGTATTTTTTCTCTTTAAACTGTAATTCCCGTGTATCGGTGTTACGCTTGTGAAATTGGAAATAAAATTTGTTACAACTCGAGTTACAAAATTTTAAATTCCCCGTTGGGAACTTTGGGCGTATCGGCGTATAATTAATCGTCTCAAAGTTTAGCTTTCATTCTGAACGGGTTCTTGAGCGGTGCTCTTTAGCGGAGTGTCTGAGGGATGGTGGGAGGGAGAGCGGTTATTTTCGAACGCTTCTGTCTTCCTTTAGACATATTTCTATGCCAATTTCTTTTTACAGACCCCGCCCCGCCCCTCTAATTCCTCAGTCTTTAAACCTTCGCAGATGCGTCGTGCCCCCTCCTAGTTCTATATAAAACTCGGCTTTGTTTAGTGTTATCCCGCTCGTACGATCTGTCCGAGAATTCGTTCGTAGAATTTTAATTAGACAGTTTTCCCCGTCAATATTAAAAAAATAAGAACGGAAAGATTAAAAATGTAGTTATATAAAGAGATTAATCTGACCTCCCGGTCTGGATTTAAAATTAGCGGCTTGTGTAATTTTTTTTTATCGTCCTTTTTCTTTTTTAGAAAAAGTTATTACGATTATGATCTGCCGGTTGTTTGTAGGGAAGTTGGCTTTGAGCCGGCCCCCGGCTGGCTTCAGATTAGCCGTTGGCAATTTGTCTTTATTTTTCGGAACGCACTTTTCCCCTAGACCGATTAGACGTTTGAATCTCTCCCCGCGTTCTCCCGTTTATCGCCTCGCTTATAAATTTTCACTATCCCGTCCGCCTCCGACCGACCGAATTGAAAGGGCCCCGTTCGGATATAGCTCTTTTAATATGTTTCGAAATATCGAGGACGAAACCGGCAACGCAAACAGAAGCGACGAAGTATCAGAGTATAAGAGTGTTGTCGGATTCAAGAAATCGTGAATTATATCGATTCGGATAAAATATCGGTTCCGAATTTAGATTTTTAGGTCGATGGAATTTGGCCACTATTTTTTGACCAGCGCTCTTTATAAAGCTGCAGCGCAGAAATACAAGTGCAGTAAAGGGAGGTCGTTGCCTCGCCCTGACTAAGTCCGGCACTGTTTGGATCGAATTTAAAACGAAATATCGTAACTGTAATTCAAAGTTTGAAAGATTATCTATCTCCACTTGGTCTGAAATTTAAAATGTCAGTTATATAAATTGCCTCTTGAACCATTGAGCCATACAAATTTATACACTTTATTCTCTTTAAAAATACGCAGGATATTTTCTAATACAAATGTTGGTCAATACTAGTGTACAAGAAGAGCTGATATTTCCCTTTGTGAGAACTATGAACTTGATTATAATGCAAGTACATTACAGTCGTTCCAACTGCTTTCTGTTTGCTTCCAAGTTAAAATTACCGAGCCTGTAGCCTGTGAGACATTGGAATTAAATCGGATCCTATAGACCAATATATATATGCGCGATGAAAATTCAAATAACAGTGTCTGTGTCCCTTTACAATACCCGTTGTTACAATTATACATGTCTTGGCTCTCGGTCTCGGCTATATACAGTTTGATATTTCCCATCTCCTTCCCGTTCTGCTCTCCCCGCGGTTCAGTCTCATAGTATTATTCTCTCATACTCTATTATTATTCTTGATCACGATCTCGCTTTTCATGCTACCCTCCATATCAATTATTCAATGTCCATTTCTCTTTCTTCATCTCTCCCCACCCCCTCACCGCCCCTCTATCTCATTCTGTTATTACGATTCCTCAATAATTTAATTCTAATTACCCTTCCTTCCCCCACTTCTCCTCCTCCTCCCTCTCTCTCTCTCTTCCTTTCATTCCCCTCTCGCTCTTTCAATCTTCGGCTTTCCTTCTCTCTCTCTCTCTCTCGCCCGGCCTCTTTCTTTCTATCCGGGATGAATAACCGTGACGCGTATGCGAAGAGAGAGATATGTATACAGAATGGAGAGTGAACGACACGATGAGAGGGGAAGTAGTTGGCCCCTGTGGAGGGGAAGGGTGGTTGGAGGGAGAGGGGTGGTTGAAGAACTCTCGAGTTGTGAGATCGATATTGTGAATTATATAGGATGTGTTGCCTGTTCTGCCTCACTATTCTAGATATAAATATTCACATTCCATCCGCCCACGTTTCTCAATATTCGTCTTCATTTATTATCGATTGGTAACGATTCTGTTATCCATTATATTTTTCAATAATATTAGGTCAAAAGTTACCTATTGCGCTATACAAATGAAGTTCAATCAATCAATCAACAATATTAGTAACTCTCTTTTTCAAATTTAACTTAAACTTGAGTCTAGTTATTAATGTTATTAATAATAGGGGACAAGAATAATCCTGAACTCTGAATCGGATATTTTATACATTTTAACATGATTACTTAATGTGTACAGGACAGATTCGACTACAATCGCTTGGAATAAATACTGATTGAAATTTTGCACTGCATATATTTTATTATCCGGTTGCTAAGTGAGTACAATTGCGGGGCAAACAAGTTTTTCCTGTCCGAAACCTTCTTCTCTCGCACTTATAAACCACCGTTGCGGGAAAGTGGTTCCCAAAACCTGTCCTTTGTATATCCGAAGGGGGCGAAGTTGAGTGGAGAGGGAAAGGGAATTTGGATAGGGGAGTGCAAAATCAGGTGTTTAAATATTTAAATAGTGTATAGGGGAGCCGAGAAACGCCTTCTGAACAGAAGGGGAGGATTAAGTATTAATGGTATTAAATATTAAAGTTTTAACGTTAATAATTGAACGACAATTTTCAGGTTTCTTATCGTGCCCGGAGCCTTTATTTAGGGTAGATATGTGCACTGCTTCTGGATGTTTTACGTTGCCGATATCTATTAAATAGTTAATTTGGCACCAATGTATTTAATGTCTCTCTATCATTTCTTTGACGACTACTGAAAATGGCGAGAATCCGAGAGGTCTCGAAACTTAAGTCGGACAAACTTATTTACATAGCACAAAGTGCACGTTAACAAAAAAAAAGTAGTCGATCGCTAGTTTATCGGTGCAAGCGCACCAAACGAACTTTAGTTAAGTGCATTTCCGCACCACCCTCAAGGGGCGCTAGTTTATAGGCGCAAGTGAACCCAACGAACTTTAGTTAAGTGCATTTCCGCACCACCCTCAAGGGGCGCTAGTTTACAGGTGTCATTAACCCGAACGAACATTAGTTAAGTACATTTCCGCACCACCCTCAAGGGGCGCTAGTTTACAGGTGTCATTGACCCGAACGAACTTTAGTTAAGTACATTTCCGCACCACCCTCAAGGGGCGCTAGTTTACAGGTGTCATTGACCCGAACGAACTTTAGTTAAGTACATTTCCGCACCACCCTCAAGGGGCGCTAGTTTACAGGTGTCATTGAGAACGAACTTTAGTTAAGTACATTTCAAGGGGCGCTAGTTTACCATTGACCCGAACGAACTTTAGTTAAGTACATTTCAAGGGGCGCTAGTTTACCATTGACCCGAACGAACTTTAGTTAAGTACATTGCCGCACCACCCTCAAGGGGCGCTAGTTTACAGGTGTCATTGACCCGAACGAACTTTAGTTAAGTACATTGCCGCACCACCCTCAAGGGGCGCTAGTTTACAGGTGTCATTGACCCGAACGAACTTTAGTTAAGTACATTGCCGCACCACCCTCAAGGGGCGCTAGTTTACAGGTGTCATTGACCCGAACGAACTTTAGTTAAGTACATTGCCGCACCACCCTCAAGGGGCGCTAGTTTACAGGTGTCATTGACCCGAACGAACTTTAGTTAAGTACCTCCGCACCACCCTCAAGGGGCGCTAGTTTACAGGTGTCATTGACCCGAACGAACTTTAGTTAAGTACATTGCCGCACCACCCTCAAGGGGCGCTAGTTTACAGGTGTCATTGACCCGAACGAACTTTAGTTAAGTACATTGCCGCACCACCCTCAAGGGGCGCTAGTTTACAGGTGTCATTGACCCGAACGAACTTTAGTTAAGTACATTGCCGCACCACCCTCAAGGGCGCTAGTTTACAGGTGTCATTGACCCGAACGAACTTTAGTTAAGTACATTGCCGCACCACCCTCAAGGGGCGCTAGTTTACAGGTGTCATTGACCCGAACGAACTTTAGTTAAGTACATTGCCGCACCACCCTCAAGGGGCGCTAGTTTACCATTGACCCGAACGAACTTTAGTTAAGTACATTTCCGCACCACCCTCAGTGGGCGCTAGTTTACCGGTGGCAGTGAACCCAACGAACTTTAGTTAAGTACATTTCCGCACCACCCTCAAGGGGCGCTAGTTTACCGGTGGCAGTGAACCCAACGAACTTTAGTTAAGTACATTTCCGCACCACCCTCAGGGGGCGCTAGTTTATCGATGCAAGTACACTATCTTGTGATCTGCGAGGGGTTGGAAAAGGGGGATAGTGAGCATCAACGAATCTTTTAAATTGATACACCCAGGCAAGAAAGGTAAAGCGATGGATGTAATAGTGAATATGGAGATTTGCAAGAACAAATAAAGCAATATAATAAACCAAAAAAAAAATTCCCAAAGTGATACTATATTTTCTCCATCTAATATTACTAAATAACACACGAAATCTACAAAATTAAGCTGTCAAGTCTTTCTAGACTCGACCGTGACGTTATGCTTCGTCTGGGAATGGAATGTCATTATGCAATTACAGTAATTACACATGGCACTCGAGCCAATGAAGTTAGTTCAGTGCTAACAGAATTTAGGGCTGATCCAATCTTGAAAAAATTCGGGTTTCAGTCCTCTCCTCTGTGTGTGTGCGTGTTCGTATTTGGGACACACACACGCGCACACACTCTGACTTTCGGTTTCGGTCAACAAATAAATCACCGGTCGGTGAGTGTAAACCCAACCGATGGGAATTCGTAAACTAAATTTTTTTTTTAAACGCGAGAATAGACCCAGAGGCACCTGAGCAGTTTTTACTCTCGGTGACAGTAAAAAATGTTTCTTCCAATTAGTCAACACGGTTTCTGTCACATTCAACGTACTTTAAACGTTTCGGATATTTTCCGAAGTAATCGTTGTGTACGGAAGCGTGTGCAGTAGTCATTAGCTTCTCGCCTTGGTTAGTAGCAGTACGTTACATTTACAGCAACAGTGTAGTGATAGTGCGGCTTATATTACAATTCCGCATTCAGATCGGGGATCAGAATTCTTTTGCAGTTTTTGCATAAAGGATCGGAATAACTTTGGATTTATTGTAACAATCTTCTGTCGCCTGGTGAGATTTCCTTACGGTAGGCTTAGAATAACCGAAAACGAATTTATGTATTTGAATATTCTGTCCCTTCGAGTACTGTTCTATCAGTATTCGAAAGCGTGTCTTCATTTTGACGCGAACCCTCCGAGGAGTATATAAATTTCCGCCGCGGGAACATTTGTGCTGTTCCCCCCAGGGTGAGTTTAGGCGCGGAGGGGTGGTTCGTGGGGGGTGACCTAGTCGAAAAAATCAGGGGATGCATATTTAATGGGCCTTGGGGGAAGACTCGAGTGGGAAGCCGCTTAAGGCCTTGAAGGGCTCCCGACCGTCCCATTGTGGCCCTCAAATTGGTTGTCCACATCCGACCCCATATAGAGAGCCCTGCACTAGCGCTAGGGCTCCCGTATCAAGTAGATGCGGTTAATTTTTACGAAAAATCATATTCATACCCAATAAGCACCGTTGTATTCATATCGTCCGCACATTTACAAATAATATTTAGCTTATTACAAATTATTTTATAGCATTTATAAGTCAAATTCAACATTGTAAAAGTCAGATTCAATTCTCGGCCGATATATGTTCCCGTTCTGACCATCATTCGCTGCCAATATTTAACACTATGTAGACTGTAAACCTTTAATTACAACGCTAATAAACTATAAAATGTTTCGAATTATTGTACAGTTTTATTGTATTTATTTCGAGTCTCTTTTGTCTTCGGTTTTTTTACGACGGCGATTTAAAAAAATTTAAAAAAAAAAAAAAAAAAAAAAAAAAAAAAAAAAAAAAAAAAAAAAAAAAAAACGCATTTTTCAGGGAAACTGCAGCACTGTTATCAGTATTGAACAATTGAATCACATATTGTAGCGACCAAAATGATTCATAATTATAAGTTATATATGGTGTCTAGAGGGGCGGTATGTTCCGTTTAGGGGTGGGCAAGTCGTAAGCGTAAAATCGAGCGGGTTTTATTTGTATCGCGCTCACTCCTCCCCTCTACAGGTGGAGAAACAGGAGCGGTTTAAGGGGTTGAAGGGGTAGCGGGCCGTAAGCCCCTCTGTCAACAGGACCCCCCCCCGCCCCTCGCCATAATAGCGGGGATTTGTCGGAGGCGCCCGGACTTAAAAAACGGGCCCCACCGAGGTAATTACCGCCAGCCCTCTCTCCGGTAAAGGGCGGTAGCTCTTCTTCTCTATTACCGCCTCCCTCCCTCCCCCTCCCTCCCTCGCCATATGCACCGGGTCTTCTCCTATTTTGTGGCCGGCCAAGAAAAACACGGAGCAGAACAATGAAGAGAATAGGGCGCGGGGGCGTCTTGTTTACAGCTTGAAATGTTCTATTCTCAGTCTCACGATGGTGCGATGAATTCCTTCGGCTCCTCAATAAATACGGTTCGGTGGATGTAGCGTTCCGTTAGAACTGATTCAACATTGATTCCGGACTTTTCTTCTATTAAATTGGCGGTGGGAGGCAAATTAGAAACAAATCGAAGGGCTTTCAATATTCCGGTTCGCGAACGTATTTGGAATTGTCTTCCGTTCGGTTTCGGACCGGGTTTCGGATTGAGCGGAACCGGTCCCCGGGGGGCCGCTCGCCGTAAATCAAACAGGTATTTGGTGGTTTGTGGGCCGGCGGTCGAAACGGGCGTCCACCCCCGATTTATCTATCTGGAAGCGAAACAAAGGGCTCTCCCGGTAATTGCCGTTCCGAAACAATGATAAAATATCCTATAATAATTTATACTACAACGGCCGTGGAAGAGATACCGAATTGCGATTTGTGGAGTGAGTGGGGGCGGGGGCGGGGGCGGCCCAACTGGGTGCCGTGAAAATTGAGGAAACCGTAGATCTGTATCTGGGCGTTTTTCTATTGTGTTTGCGTGGGTGTCTGTTGTGGCGGCGTTATCTGCCGAGAGAGGGAGAGAGTGAGGGAGAGGGAGAGAGGGAGAGCGAGAATCCGGATAATGGGCCTATTGAGGCTTACTGCAGGGCGGACGGTATCGCACCGACTCCATTCGGCCTTTATACTAGTTCAAACTGCCCCCTTACACAGCTCTCTCCCCCGGGGATTATTAGAAAACAACTGTATTTAGCCGATCCGGGGTCAAGGGCCCGGCCGGACGTTGGGCCGGTTTGGGGACTGAAAAGTTCCCTTTAACCTACCGAATTCGATTTTGCGATTTATAGAACTCAAAGACTAGTTATAATCGGCGGTATGTAGGTTGTCTTCGTCTCTGATCCCCTTCATCGGAGATTTCGACGGCCGAAATTCGAATCATCTCTGTCCGACTTCCGCCAAGAAAACGGAACTCGCTGAAAGTGTTCTACAGAACCGAGAAGAATCTCGGTCCTACCTCAATATTTTCAACTTAATTCATAAGCCTAGGACAGTTTGATACAAATTTTATAGAAGTGCTGAACATATAAACTGTCCACAATTTTCAAACATGTAACACTTTGTAACGTTGTAGTAACAGTTCTGACGTGATCCTTCATGGCCAGCGTAAGTACGTCACTATATTATTAATGCTACTGTCAGTGGCGAGAAGCAGAATCCTTCGACCGAATTATAGGAGCCAGCTCGCTTTATTCCAAAGCTGGGAATGGTTCGCGTGTTCTTCTTTTGTCAAATGGGGTATTGTATATGAATAGGTTACAGCTGTAACGGGGGAGGAGGGCTTAAGCCCGAGAGACGAGTATCTCATAGGCTGTCAGTTAGAGCGTTATAAATGGTTCTAGAGCCCAGCCCGTTGTATTCCGATCAACATTCGTATGCTAATTTATATTTTCTCTGTATTGTTTCAGGCCAAGATGTTAGAGTCATCTCACGCTTGGCTCGGAGCCTCCACTTCCTCACTGGCCGGTAAGTTCAGTTTCATAAGACATTGTTTTACTTGTCGTACTTTACGCTTATCCCAGTCTATGCGTTAACAGCAGATTCACGCATTCGATGTTTGGCTTGCGTCTATTAGATAAACACAAATTAGTTCTAGTATTAGGATTTGAAAACTTAACTTTAGAGGACAAGTGAGATTTCGTGTTGCCGATGGAATAAATATTTCCGTCAGAAACTTTCGCTGCGAACTCACTACTAATGACGAAGAAAAACTTACTTACTCGAATCTAAGAATTAAAATGTATTTGGACATCCTTAAAGAAACTGACTCACAGACAAAAAAACATTGATAAACGGAGTTAGATTTTGCTATTGACCGATGGAAACCGACTGGTGCATGACTTTTTTTGCATCGAACGTATCACCATTTTTTTTATGTTTCATTTTAATCTACGAATGTCAACTATTTCGATAGTGTGCTTCCTCTTAGTGTGCTTTTCCCGTCAATTGTTTTGCATTACTTCACCCCGTTTGTACCTAGAGGTCCAGACATCGGTGGACGTTCAGTAAAGCTATATATTAGGAATTTAATTTGCCTTTAATAAGCCTAATAGCTATAACATATGATTTATATTATAATATAAAAGTTTTAATAGCCTCTAAAGGAGTACGAATTGTTGCTTCGATGCCGAAGGAATATACTCTGAACGTACTCCGATCGCTTTCCTCGAGTATTCACCTCCCACCAGTATCTTTTGACCGTCATTGGGTAGGATCGTTCCTACAGTTAAAACGGTCGATTTAACTTTTTTTTTGGATTTTGTCTGCTGGTACCTTCTGGCCCGAGTACCGGGAGCCGCCCAGTTTTTGTTTTGAGTTCTTGACTTTGCGTTGCTCTAGATCCCCAATACCAGATGAAAATGAAAAGCACGACAACCTGTTGGACTCAAGAGCAATTGAGGGAGGCGATAGAAGCGGTGGTGACGCAGAGGATGAGGTTCACCCAGGCCTCGACACACTACGGGATACCCAAGGGGACGCTCTACGACAACATACTGGGCAAGACCAATAGGATGAGGGTGCTGGAAGAGGCCGGCCTCTCCTACGAGGAGGAGATGTCCGTCCTCGAGTTCTGTTGCGACATCTCCGTGTCCCCCTACAATCGGCGGACAAAGCTCTCTCTGAAGACCGTCCTCGACTTCGTCGAAGGGCTGGTCCGCGGGCGCGACCCCCAGTTCGGCTTCACCGAACTCTCGGGGTTCCGGTGGTGGTGGGCCTTCTGCAAGAAGCACAGCGTCGTCTCCCTCCACTACCAGTCCAATCAGGCCAAAATGGCACCCTCGCCCAACAATCGTAGCCAGAACAACAACAACTCACCCTCGCCGCCCCCCCTCCTCGCCTCCTCCCTACTCGCACATATATGACTCTTAACATTTCATATCCGACCAACTCGAAAGCTGACCGAACCCTCCTCCAAGAAATATCTACGTTTCAAAACATTAATTAGTTTCCTTCCGTTATAAACGTCTATATAATCCATTGCGCTTCAACGATAACAAAACAGTTCCCATCTGAAGTTCAATCAGAAAACGCCTACAAAATACTTTATATTGGCCTAAACTTAAGATTCGCGAATAGGTTTTTGAATCTGGCTGAAACCTTCTTTAGAGCCCCATGCCAGCACTGTGTAGCATTTCACTGACGCCATATTTCCAGTCAGAATTTTTTTCCGGTTGAACTAAATTCACAGGTCAAATATTTTATTGCCGGCGGAGTCCCTCCAAAGAGACATTCTCTGTAATGTCTGCCTATTCGGATTGACAACAAGCCCCAAGTTCCTATTCCGATAGTCACTCCTCCTCCCCCCCCCTTCCCCCTTGTGCCCTTGTAATCGCGGTATGGGTAACAAGCTATTAACGCGAACCATAAGTATTGCTCATTACGTAGGACCTTGTTTAATTGCGGGGGATGCAACGCGTAACAAATTAAAGGTTTGTTCAAGAAAACTACTTTTCCCGACACAGCTTTCTGTTTTACCCCGTTCAATCCCGTTTTTACTATCTTGCGCTCTTCTATTGCATGTTATGTTCTAAAAGTTCCTCAATATGACGCTGCCAGCCTATTTGACTGAGTATTTTCTAACGTCGATCAATTATTATTAAGTAGTACTTACATTTCATATTTCTATAAACAGTGTGCGGGAGGATTTCTGTGATTCACTTGAGCTTATTGAAAGTTTAAATTCGCGTTACTTACAATCGTCCTATCATATTATAATTTATAGAGTGGTCCGACTCGAATTTCTGTATATTGGACTTTGAGCCCGATGCCTTCTGTTTTTTCGCCGCGCTTAAAATGGCCGCCGTCGATCTGGAAAACAACCCATCTGGTTTTACGGCCACGCCTAAAATATTTATTGCCGAATTTGAACAAAAAAAATATCACTTTTCATTTCGGAATTGAAATGTTTTCGGCGACAGGAGCCCCCCACTAGTTTAAGCCCGTGCAGTGGGATCGGTGAGGGGGAGGAGGCGCTCAACTATCAATCGAACGACATCAAAATGGCCGCCGCCGCCCCCACCAACCCCTCCCTCCCTCCCTCCATCCCTCTCTCTCCTCCCTCCCTCCCTCCCGCCGCCCACAATCGGGCACACTCCAAACAACAGTAATTCAACTTCCCCGCCGCGGCCGATCAACCCGCTCCTAGTAATTGAAACCCGGCCTTATTGATCTAGTTATTCAATTTTTTCTTTTCCCCAAACGCAAAACTTGTTTACCCCCCCCCCCCCACATTACCGTTCGTCTCCAGTAGAGGTAAATATCGATGTTGTGTTTCGATAGTTTTGGCAAAATGTCCTGCAACGCTAATAAATGGAATGCCCAGTATATCCACATTAAACTTTGCCGAGGGATTTTGTTACTTCAACGATCCGTCCCCACAATATTTCATTTGGTTCAATTTATGGGCCGCAAACAATATCTAAAAACATTTAATTGGAATTGGGCAGGAGGAGGCGACCCTGTTTTCTTGAAGAAGGCCAACCATTTGTTAGAATTACGATTATTAATTAAGATATTTTTAAATATTTCTTTTGAAAATCTATAGACTTTGTTATAATCAAAATACAATTGTCTTTCAGCTGAAATGGCGTGCCTTATAATACTCTTTGTTAGCTGTAATGTTTTTTATGTGTCTAATGTGTTGAGAAATTGGAATTGTTGTGAACGAAAGTTCAGAGATGATGGCGTTAAAACCTTTTTTTGAATAATTGTGCCTTATTAATTTTAATTGTTAGGATAAGAACAAACTTCCTGTTTGGGAAGGACGTGTGATAATTTTTTCCTACCTAGTTGTTTATCGATTTTGCCTAGTTGAGAGTCACCTATTAAAAATGTAATTTTAACAGAAAACTCGAAACATTAAACTATAAAAGGATCGTGCTTATTGCGGGTAGACAAATCAGTAATGATACAACAGCCTTACATCCGCATTTTTACATTTTACCTGTAATCTTGTTGCCAACTATAGAAATGATTACTCAATCTACTTTTTTTTCAATCTATATAACTGATTAGTTTTAGTTATTACTGTATTTAGGTTTAGTTTTTATATCTGTTACTTATAATTTAGAATTGACTAGATGTTTTTTTTCCTCGATTGAACGTTTATTGTTAACGTTATAATTTTCTGCGCTTAAGAGGTTAATTGATATTAGTTGGCGTGTTTGGCAGTCTGCCGTGCTACAGAATGGCCGCAATATTGCCTCGTTATTAAATTTAAGATTTTTGTGTGATTTTTATTTTTCGCTTTTATTTTCGTAATTCTCGTTTTATAACACTGGATTAATTCGAGATTAGTTGTTAAATTAGGTCGTTTAAATTTTGTACACTCTAGATAAGTGAAATTAATATTTTCTAGGAATATTATCGTTTTGTCTGGATCTTAATCTCAAGTTCCTGAATTTTTTTAGGATTTTAGTATCGTTTGAAATAATCTCTATTATAATTGCTGTTGTTCAGGTCCAAATTTGTTGATCTCTCCTGACTATAAAAGAACTCTTACACCTATGCGCTTTCAATAGTAATATAAGTATAATTAATCTGATTGTAGAGTTAAAGAAACAGTATAACCGCATTTTGTCTGCCATTTACATTAAATTGGCCGCCATCCTATTTCAAATAGTCCGATTCCGGATGAAGTCAATATATCGCTGATATCGACCATTCCGAAATATCGATATTAAATTTAGCGTTAGTTGTAGACGATAAAACGAATTTTTTTCGACGTACATAAGGTGCCATGTTCAGTGTATCAGCACTGTAAAAACCCTTCAAATCGCATGTCGATTTCAATCGCCGATTTTTTTTCAATAATTTTTATTAAATTTTCGAATGATGAAAGGAACGATTATTTAGGCGAATCGCGTGCAATTTGGACGGTCCAAAATTAAAAGACTTATAAGAGTCGAATAAGATTTATTTTCAGATCTTACCATTGCGACTTACATTGTTTGTAATATGTTTTTTTATGTGTGTCTTGACAACAATAAAACACAATTTTTATTATTTTTTACTTTTCTGCGATTGTATAAATTGTGCCCGTTATTTCCCCTAGCGTTTTTTTTTCTTATATTTCAGATTCGCCCAAACCGTAAGTAGACACAAAAGCATGTTATTTATTTCTGTATTTTGAGTTTTCCATTCGCACTAATTGTCATTTTCTCTAATTACACTATTGAACTATTACTTATTGTGACATTTTTTAGTTGTTAAGCGGATCAATTTGCAAGTTTTTCACGTTTATAGTATCGCTTTGTTGTTCTTCGCCCTTCGTACATTAGTTTAAATGAATTCAGCGGTTAGATTGTTGCATACACCGTTTTGTTGTACAATGCATTATATTCATAGCCGAATTTGTATCGGCAAGTTATTACGGCTTTTCGACTGTAAACGTTTCGGGAATTCGTTCTGAATGCGCTTTTCAGTTCGTGATTCAAATCGTTCCCAGTTTGTTGGATGTGGCGGGGGTTGTAATAAATTATTTAAAATCCTAATAACAGTCGGGTCCGTGGCCCCAATGCACAATGTTATTTAGTCACTGGCGGGCACAAAGAATTTTCTCTATTCCTCGAACGGTCATTAGAGGATGCTTTTTTTTCACGGGCGTGCGCCAGTGTGTGTAACTGGACGCATTACAGGGCTCATTAGTAACAAACAGGCCTTAATATAAGGCCCTGACATTTAAACAACATGTGTTCATTCCATCTTCCGACTGTCGCTACTTAAAAAAAGAAAAATAGAAAAAAAGGAAAGGCGGGGGGAGTAAAAAAATTGGACAAGAATGTTAATTTTATAGCTTTCGAGCGGCTAATAACACTTATAATGGAACACCCGGTCCGGGACGCGCCGATCACTCGACATTATTTCCCAGCGATTATTTCGAAATATCAACTGAAACCAAATTACACTCGATCCCGGTCCTTAAGTACAGATATTTCCTTAAAATATCCCCCACAAATATGTATTTCTGAGGTAACAATAATGCTCTTCTTTAATAATCTTAACCCAGTTAATAATCCTTAATTCGTACGGTGGCTTCTTTCGTCATCCTCAGTAGCATTGCACAAACCAATTTTTATGACTGGTAATATCAATACTTTTATAATAGCGAGGATTTTTATAGTAGATTTCGTTTGTTTCAGTCTCCTCTCGCTGGTTTGGTTTTTTTGCTAAACCGGTTTCGGCAGCTCACCATCTTCAGTAGCGGTGATAGTCTGTCTTGTGTAGTGTAAATATGTGTCTTGTTATTGTGACAGCTGGTCACAAGTATTAGGTTCAGACTTTCAAATATATTACAGGAAACCTATCTAGTATTGGGTATTTACGATCATAAAAGTTACGATCAAAAAAGGTTCGGATATATACGTAACTAAAGTTCGTTGGGTACACTTGCACCGATAAATTAGCGCCCATTGAGGGTGGTGCGGAAATGTACTTAACTAAAGTTCGTTGGGTACACTTGCATCGATTAACTAGCGCCCCCTGAGGGTGGTGCGGCATTGCACTTAACTAAAGTTCGTTGTGTTTACGGCACCGCGACGCTAGCGCTCCCCTGAGGGTGGTGCGTAAATGCACTTAACTAAAGTTCGTTGAGTGCACTTGCACCGATAAACTAGCGCCCACTGAGGGTGGTGCGGAAATGTACTTAACTAAAGTTCGTTGGGTACACTTGCACCGATTAACTAGCGCCCCCTGAGGGTGGTGCGGCATTGCACTTAACTAAAGTTCGTTGCGTTTACGGCATCGCGACGCTAGCGCTACCCTGAGGGTGGTGCGTCAATGCACTTAACTAAAGTTCGTTTGGTTCACTTGCACCGATAAACTAGCGCCCCCTGAGGCTGGTGCGGAAATGTACTTAACTAAAGTTCGTTGGGTACACTTGCATCGATTAACTAGCGCCCCCTGAGGGTGGTGCGGCATTGCACTTAACTAAAGTTCGTTGAGTGCACTTGCACCGATAAACTAGCGCCCCCTAAGTGTGGTTCGCCAATGTACTTAACTAAAGTTCGTTGGGATCACATGCTCCGATCAACTAGGGCTCCCTGAGGCTGGTGCGGAAATGTACTAATCTAAAGTTCGTTGAGTGCACTTGCACCGATTAACTAGATTACTAAAATTAAACTTTTTTCAATAAATTTTACATCAACAGGAAAACATTTAGGATTATAAATACGAGATAGGTTTTGCTGTCATATATTTGTATGTCTGAACCTTATGCCGATTAACAAAATCCCTCCCAAACCAAAGGAAACCAAACTATTTTTAAACCATTTCTAAACTGATTTTTGTAGTGGTCCAGTGCTCAATTTCGTCGCGCAGTGCTTAAGGCGGGAATATATAAAGAGGATGGGTCCTCGGGTGTCATAGTTTTGATTAGAAATTACACTTGCAAATTGATCGCAGTATATATAATTGTTTGTTTTGTAGTTGAGGCGACGAAACTGATGTGGGTTTATGCCCGGTGTGTTATTTTCCAGCAGACAGCTACCAGTACCAGCTTCAGTCGATGTGGCAGAAGTGCTGGAACACCAACCAGAGCCTGGTGCACAACCTGAGGTTCAGGGAGCGGGGCCCGCTCAAGTCGTGGCGGCCGGAGACGATGGCCGAGGCGATACTCTCCGTCCTCAAGGAGGGCCTCTCCCTATCCCAGGCAGCCAGGAAGTACGACATACCCTACCCGACTTTCGTACTCTACGCCAACAGGGTACACAACATGCTCGGACCATCCGCAGACGGCGGAACAGGTAAAATCTGCTCATATCTCTTAGTATTCATTTTCATTCTATTAACTCTCTATGGGCCGAATTTTTATTGTAAATCCGAAACAATTGGGGAATGAAAACCTATATATGCAAATGAAAAAAATTGATATTGTTTCTCTTGACAACGTTAAAGGATTAAGATTTTTTCCGCCATCTCACGAAAAAATCTACAATTATTTGGTGAAATCTCGATAAATTGAAACGTGACCTGAAAGTTACACGGGCCCGTAGAGGGTTAATTTACAGCACCAAATCGGTGTGATGCGCCGCAATATATCGACAAAAATGTTTGTTATAGTACTTTATAAGGTTGTCAGTACTATGATAAAAATACAATAAGAATTGAATATTAATATACGTAATTCACGTATATTAATTAGTTAATTTTTTATACCACCGCGATTGATACGGAGTTTCAATTATTCTCAATTGCACTTTTAATAACGCTAACGCTCCAGATTCTTTCTGATTTTAAAAATATTTTTCGTTGTTAATATAAACAACGTTAATGTATTACATTAATTTTATGCAATGTCCTCGTTACCGCGTATCTAATATTTATTTCTAGCTGTAAATTTATCCTTAAATTAATGACGTATTGTTTCTACAGTGTAAAATGTTACTGCGTCGAATTTGAATTATTAAAAAAAATGTTTCTCCGTGTGGTTATATATGTGCCGGCTGGGTAGATGGCGCCCCGACGGCATTTAGTTTTCGGTTCTATTTTGAGACTGGGGGTTTCTAAAATTGATGCATTTCATAATTCTGCTAGTGTCGCCGCTTTACCAGGCCGGCAGCCACCGCCCGGTTATTTATTGAACCGACATTTGTTTCTTTGATTTATCGCCGGCCAATTAAAATTAAAAATTATATTTCTACGCCCGCATATATATTCGGCCCTATCATAAAACTTCGCGACCGCCCGATTCTTTCCGCTTGTTTATTTCTTGTGATTTATCTCTATGTCGCCCCCCTATCCCTCCTCCCTCCCTCCCTCCATCACTCCATCACTCCTTCTCCTCTCACTCCGCTAGGGCAATCGTAAAATTAAAAAATATTGTCACTTTTCATCATTCTGAAATTCTGTAATTCGTCACATTTAAAATCCTAACTTTAACCGACCTTGCCTCGCCAGTTTACGACATATATTATTCGTCCTATTCGAGTCGCTTTATTTAATTTGATCTCCTTCGGATTCACTCAAGAAATAGGGCGTTTCATAACATTACATACTGTAAGGTTTCATTCCCATCAGTAGCAGATGTTTCATTTATCAATTTCGAATTACTCTGTAGGTGCCTGAAAAAAACTTGTCTATCGCTTTCAACTCCCTATTTCTTTCTGATACCGGCCGAAAATTACACGATACTCAGCCGAAAGCGATGCGAAAGAAGGGAATAATAATTTGGAATTCTTCCAACGGAGAGCCAAAACCGGTAACTAAATTACGCCCGTCAAACTTGTAACATAATCGAAATTGGCAAGGGTGAATGAGCAAAAATATTGAAGTAGTAAGAAAAAAAGTTTTTTGAATAGGTTCGCCCGTTTTTTTCATCCTACATCGAACTATTTCCAGCCTGAAAAGGCCCTTACCGTCCGATATGGCTAGACAGTCGGCATATCCGGTAATTTCACCGTTTCGCTTTTCAATTTTCGTATTAAATCGTACATAAAAGCGTTGATTTGACATGCGACCGGCCTCGAAGTGTCTAGCAGTAGTGTCTGAAGCCGTGTTATGGCAGATACACGCCGGTATGGGCTTTCGGTCGCGATTTGAGAAGGGTACCGCGGGCAATGTGTGTTGCGAATTTCGGCACTCTCTAATATCCCCACAACTGGAGGAGGAGGAGGAGGAGGAGGGAGGAGGAGGGCGGGAAGTAGCTGTAAAACAAATGAATCAATAAGAGAGGAGGGTTCGGCGAACAGGCAGAGGGAGAGAGAGGGAGGGAGGGAGAGAGAGAGAGAGAACACGTAGAGAATGGAGAAGAGAGAGAGAGAGAGAGAGAGGAGGGAGTGAGAGGAGGGAGAGAGCCGAGGAATTTATGCAAATGTTTGAAATGACATCAAGAGTCCTCTCGCCTATTGTCTCTCGCCTATGGCTTCGGAGCCATTGTACGCGATTACTAAGTGTGTAACAATTCAATATGACGAGCCTTCCACACCACCACCACCACCATCATACCTCCCTCCCTCCCTCCCTCCCTCACTCTCTCCATCCCTCCAACACAGACAGCCAGACACCGGCTCCCATTCTAAATCTGATTGTCCGCATCACAATTCATATGTCTCAACCTTCATATATATCCTTACATATCTATGAATTCACACACTCACACCTATATATATATATATATATATATATATATATATATATATATATATATATTATATCGCATATTGCAGAAACGAACTTGGCTGTGTTTCTATGATTTTCGAAGAATCAAACCACTATACGGGCTTGTTTCATTGAACCCCGTATCTGACACAGTATTCTTTAAAATCGACCGGCAAATTGAATTTCCCGTAACGTAATTTTTCTAAAAAAAAAACTGAAATATAATATATCGGAGCGAGTGAAAAGGCGATGGGAGGGGTCCACTGAGGCGGCATGACTGGGTCGGTGAGCGGAGCTGAGGTCCACACAACGTTTAGACAAAAAGGAAACAATCTGAAACGTTACAATGGTTGTACAGGAGGGGCGGGGCGGGGCGGGGGTACAATACGAGTGATATTATTTCATGATCTATTATGGCCGGTTAGAGAAGAGGGAACATTCTATTCAAATGGAGACTGTGAGCCGCTAGAGGCATACAATGGGGATGAACGTCCTGTTGGGGCGGGGTGCGGTGGAAGGGGTCGGAGGAAGAAGAAGAGAAGAAAAAAATACTTCGTCCCACATACTACGTGTGGCCGGTGCCGCCGCCGCATATAACGTAAAATATGACTTCCTCCGATTTGAAAGAACAAACAGAAAAAAGAGAAATGAATAAGAAGAAAGGAGAGGAGAGAAAAAAACAAATAAACATTAATTTGTAGGCCAGTCGATAAATTATTCAAGGAATCCCGAAGATTAACTTCTTTTACGTCCAGGGGGAAAAAAGGTCTCCGAGTTAATAAATGTTAATTCGTTATTTACATTTTTAACTATCTCCGTATATCTTGTCTGCCTCATGTTTTCGGTCTTCAAAAAGTGTACGGTTCAGAACGGCTTGTGGAACCATTCGCAAACCGAAGAAAGCGATATTTGGTATATTACTCTGGAGGCTTTATTTTTTTTTAATTTATAAAATTCTGACTGTTGTGTCATCCTCCTTGTTGTAGACTTGCGACCGAAGGGCCGTGGACGACCGCAGAGGATCCTGCTGGGCATATGGCCCGAGGAGCACATCAGGGGAGTGATCAGGGCGGTCGTCTTCAGAGATCCGCAGCACATCAAGGAAGAGGCCATCAACCTTGGATATCCCCGCATGCCGGTATATTTCTTTTCTCTTTTTTTTTTTAATTATTTATATCCCACGAACGGCCAATCGATTCGCCCTGAACATGCCCTGTTGACTGTCGAGCGAATCGGTACGCAATTTATTGTACATTTATACTTGGGACGGAACCGGAATTGAACCTACCGTGCGAAGTGTTTTTTCGTATTGCAACCGAGATTGTACTATATACATAGAAAAGTATATGGCGCTATTTTATATAAATATATGGTTAATAAGAAAGTGCAAATCCGGTACCGTCTCAATTTATAAACGGACCATAGATTCAGTTAGCATTGAGCCTTCATAGACTTGTGCTCTTTGACAGAAAGTCAAAAGAGAAAGAAAAAATTGATATTTAAAGCTCTCGTGTTAGTCACCGGTCTATTTTTACCTTTACGTACGCTGATTTACTCCGTAATTGTTCAATTGTAAAAGTTTTGTAAAATTGCTATTAAATTTGTTTCATTTCGTTTAAATGTATTTTAATATGCATAACTGTGAATCATCATAGTGGACATGCGACGTATCGAACTAAATATAGGTAATTCGTTAACTAAATTTAACAAATAATTTTTGAAATTTTTGTGGTGACTGTCGGTACAAGAAACTAATACAGTACTAACCCGTCATAGCTGCATTCTGCATCCGCTGTCTGACTTTTCGCCACCTTCAGTAGTAGTAGATTAGTGAGGGCGCTCAGCAGGTCTGCTACCGACAGGGGGGCTGACAGGATGCCCCCTACAGACTGTTATAGCTAACGGAATTCTACTGACGGTGGCGATTAGCCAGAAAGCCGGGTCTGGTAACTATTAAGGGTTGGTGGTGGAGGTGGAAGAATTCAACACCAGAATCGTCGTGTTGCCCCCCCGGCAGAAACATACACTAACCATTTTAATTTTTTTTTTACTTACAGCACAATAACTTATTATAAACCCTTGTAATATCGCTTGCATGTAAAGAAGATGACATGGAATCAAAGTATTTTTAGGCCCCGCCGGGGAAGGCGCAAACTGAATTTGAAATCCAATTTCCGGATGGAGAAGTTAAAATGCAAAAATACGTTGTTTGTTTTTAGGAGGTAATTTCATTCGGGTAAACTTCACGCTAGCCAGTAATCGCCACGTCCTTTTATTATTATGGACAAAGTTTTTGAAAATGGTATTTCGGAAAACAAAAATAACCTTAATCCACTTTAAAGTTCTGTAAAATATTTTTGTTGGACCAGTTCCTGGCAAACTTCTTCTGAGACATCGGTGGATGTTCAACATTTTTAAGATTGATTGATTCCATTCACAATGTCTCATAAAAATGTGGAAACTTATTCTCCGAGGTTTTAATTTTAGAGAGCAAATTTGACAGTGCTCAATGCTAACTAATCTACATTTGCCAGTATCTGTAATATTTGCTGTAGACAGCAAAAGCTCTGCAGTTGGCAAATGGAGTAATTTACTATCTGAAAGTATTATCTAAATATTAGTTATAGTTAGGATAATTGGATGTGTTATGTTAAATTATTATTATATATTAATCATTAAGCTAATAATAATAATAATAATAATAATAATATGGTGTGTGGGCTTGTGGGGAAACTAGAAATAATACTTGAACAGAGCTAGAAGCTTGGCAACTTCTCTTTAGCAAAAAAAAAATCCCACTCAGTAATATAACACTTAACACCCTGCAATATCCAACAATATTAGAAAACATGGTTCCTCCTGAGCTTGGTTTATAGAAGATGGTATGAAAAGCATGTGAAATAGAAAATTTTTGAAAAATCAAACCAAAACACCTTCTTCACTGCTGATCCTTCTTCTACAGAAAAATTGATCATATATATAACTTCTTTTTTTTTTTTAATCGGATGTTTCAAAATTGTACAACAGACTTGGCTGATGATGAAAGCAGTGTCCAAACCCGTTCCACCGACTGCAAGAATGGTACGCAATTTTGAAGATACAACAGAAAGAAAGGTGTTTCATTTAATTCAGTTTAAAACATTTTTAGCTTATTAAATTATATATGATTTTCCATACAATTTAATATAAAAAACTGTCCCTAAACATCATAAATTGAATTGAAAGATACAGACAATAATTTAATTTTGAATTTTTGTGCAAACAGTTTGTAGTGTATACAACAGACTATAAAAACTTAAGTAACAGTAGAAAATAATTATATTTTCTGCGCTGCACCTTTGCAATATCCCAAAATAAAAACATTTAAATGAAATTGTGTCGTATTTAAATATAGTTGGAACTCAATAGTTAAGATTTTAAATACTAGCTCAAGTAGTGACAGAAAATAAGTTAAAAAAGAAATTCTTATTCAGTATGCGATATTATTAACTATGACTCATGGCAATGCAATGAACAGAGGAGTGGAGAAAATTAGAAATGGGGTAATAGGAGAGGCCTGGACACACAATCAGGAATAGATCTAAAAAAATAATGTAATTTCTATTAACAACTTCTTTGTTAGTGTGCCATGATTATAAATTTTGATTGTACAACATGCCTGAGTATATGACTACTTGTATATTCATTTTATCTATCTGTCTTTTATAAAATGTGCAGCAAATGTTGTCTTTCATGTTTCTGAAGAAGAAAAGCTCTTTACAAATAAAGGATTGGTAGGCCCCTTTTTGTTCCTACCATATGAGAATTATACAAATAGTTCTTTAAGTACCCAAGGGAATTTAAAATTATTATCTGTTTCTAAAATTATTATGATCATACAAAGACTTGTTATAAATAATAGAGGTTACAAAAAATCTCCCTGGTATTTAGATTATTACTGTCTCCACAACTTACCTCTGCATTGCCAATAATAATATACGACTTTAATATTTATAAAAGAAAACAGGATTCAATGAGCTGGTTCATTGGTCATCAACTTAAAATAACAATACGCTATCAGGATGGTGTGTTCCTGAAATATTATTTGCCATCATCACTGTTATGTGGTTGAAAAGGGACTTAGTAATTGTGCTCTCAATGTATTAAGTGAGACCTTTTTCTCAATCCAGAAGCCCACACACCATTCAAATAATACGATGTTTTCTTCTGTCTCTCTGTCAGTTTCTGTCACTTCATCTGACAGATGTCATATCATATTTTCAGTAGAAAATATGATATTGTGTCTAATTTTAGGGTGGTACAATGTCTCGATAAACCGAGCGGGTTGTGCATAAATTCAAATTTGCAATTAAATGAAAAATGGCGCCGGGCCATTTGCAAATTTGAAACCAATAACATCAAAGGGTGTTTGTAATGTGTCATCAATTTTGCGATATTTCTGTCTTCACTCGCCGATTTAGCGCTAGACTTGTTTCTTGTCCGCCGCCACCTAAATGAACACATAATTGTGGCAGAAACCGGTCTAGCGTAATAGGTCCAGATCTGGAGGTGTGTCATACTGTAATTGCGTCGTGTCGGTCTCGTATTACGCTTCGAAGTTTTCGCGATATTACACAACATTCAACGGGGACCGTTTCAACAATAGGGCCATATTCTTTAATATTTGATCGCGCCATACCAACAGTGGACGGAGTGGCAAAATCACGATTCCTCAAGTTCCATTCCAGTCTTTCTCCTCATTCTAGCCCTCTCGTTCAGTCCCTTTCCTCCTTCACCCACACATTATTCCGCCCCCCGCCCCCCGCCCCCCGCCCCCCGTCCTAGACGGCTTAAACGCCACTGGCCGAGAGACTCCTTACGCGGCCAAACCGACACCATCGTACACATAACTGGAAGAACGGTTGATTTTATAAAAAATAAATAATAAAAATTATTCGAATTTGCGTAGAAGTGATACACCCGGTCCAGATGAACGAGTCAAGACAGGATAACACGACGAACACCCAAATATATCTTTTATATCGTTTAGAATTATCTCATGTTCTGTATGTCGTATTGTGTTATATATATATACTTATTTCTTGTATTGTCTTTACGCGACTGTATTCTAACGATCAGATCTTGTTTGTTCTGCGAACAGGTTAACAGCGGGATTTATTTTCGCCAGGAGCAACTGAGTAATTACGGTGGCGGCGGAGGGCGGGGGCGGGGCGTGTTGGGGCAGGCCGGGGCGTGGACCCGTGCGGCGGTGCCGGTGGCGGGGGCGGCGGAGCGGGCGGTGGCGCGGGCGGTGTGGCCGGCCCTATGGGCGGGGTGGCGGAGGCGGCGGTGGCGGGGGCGGCGGAGGGGCCGTCGGGGGCGGCGTCTCGCCCAACAGCGCCGCGGCCGCCGCCGTCGTGGCGGTCGCCCAGGGGCTGAGGCAGCAGATGCTGGCCGCCGCCGCCGCCCACCACCACAACCACCAGGACTTCGGCTTCTTGGCGGCGGCGGCACACTGCCCACCCGGCAACGGCACCTCACTCATGATGCACTCGCCCCTGCCCAGCCCGGTCGACAGCTCGCCCAGATCCTCACCCCTAGCGCCCAACAACAACCTCGAGGTGACTAGCTCAGTTACATTAAACACTTCAATTATCAATTTCCCACAATTATCATCTTGTCCCTCCCCTGTTGCCTTCATCCTCGCTGAATAGGCGACCTCCCTGCGCCTCTCTCTCTCTCACTGTCTCAGTGCAGGGGGAGCACTGTCCAGCGGCAAGAAAGAGCCCACGATGAATTAAAAATTAAAGAACCTGTATTTGGTGGGAAGTCCTTTACATATGCTCACCACAAGAGAGAATAGACTAAAAAGACTAGAAGTGCCTCACTAAATTATTGACGGAAAGCTACGAATGAATAAAAACATCCCGTCGACACTTTAGGCATTATTATTGTGTTCTCCCTGTGTTGTCAATAAAACTTTACTGACAATGGAGGCAATATTTTTATCTTTTTTAGTTGTTAAATTAAAACCTACCTACTGCATTTTACATTTTCTTTCCTTTTAAATGAATCCAACTTTCATTCTTGGTATTCGAGTCCCCAGTATTAAACAAAAGAAAGGGACCATAACTTATTTAGGGGTGACTGAAGTAAATGCTTACGGAATTTTTTGTGCGGGCCCTGAGGGTTTCCGGTAACATAGTCACCCTTAAGATTCCATACTTTTTGGCACTCTCATTTCATCTTATGCTTCTCGCCGTCGTCAGTTGCATTTTGAGATGAAGCGAGTATTTATTCGGAAACCGTCAATTTACGGCGACAGTGGCGAGAATTTGTATATTAATTTTACGAATTTATTAGGTTATTCGTACTGAGGTAAATGTAATTAATCCGGTTGGTTGTGTTAGGCGAGCGTTGCGATGGGATATAAGCCGATGGTAAATGACGCTTTGGGAGCCGCGAGGACAGACCATTTATTCCAAGATGAAATTGAAGATTTAGTTAAACGACCACAACCCAATGAAGCACCCAAAATGAAGGTAATATTTTAATCTGTTTGTTACCGGAATTACTGCTAACGATTCATATTACTATATTATTAGCGTTGATTGTCTCAGCAACTGTTCCGATCCAACAGATCACGTATTTAAGAAATAATGAAATACATAAGAGAAATTAATTACAAATTGGAGTTTTATTATCGGTTTTCGTTCACGTTCTTCATTCGTTTTGTTACCAGCCAAGTATGGGGTTCAAGCCGTTAGGAAATGATTTGTCGGGAAGAGGAGATCACATGTTTCACGAAGATATGGAAGCCCTGATGAAACGCCCCCAAGCACCAGAAACACCCAAGGTTAAGGTATATACCAGTCTAGTAAAAGAAATACAATCATTGAAAGAAGATATGACTTCTGTAGAAATTACAGAATTTCAATGGCTGTAATTCACGAGAGGTATATAAGCTCTTGTGACTAGTTTAGAACAGCTCTTTTGTGGTCTGCGAGGGGTTGGAATACCCTGGATTTCGTGTGTCTTTACCTAGACAGGTTTCGTTTAGAAGGCTTAAGCCTAATTAAGTCTTAGAGACTTAAGCCGATTAACAAAATCCCTCGCAAGCAGAATAGGACAAACAACATCCCCTAAAAACTCAACATAATACATATATAGTGACAAACGGGCAACCACCATAGTACAAGTGACAGTGACAGTGCAGTGAGCGCCCCCCTGGGGGTGGTGCGGAAATGTACTTAACTAAAGTTCGTTGGGATCACTTGCGCCAATAAACTAGCGCCCACTGAGGGTGGTGCGGAAATGTACTTAACTAAAGTTCGTTCGGGTCAATGACACCTGTAAACTAGCGCCCCTTGAGGGTGGTGCGGCAATGTACTTAACTAAAGTTCGTTCGGGTCAATGACACCTGTAAACTAGCGCCCCTTGAGGGTGGTGCGGCAATGTACTTAACTAAAGTTCGTTCGGGTCAATGACACCTGTAAACTAGCGCCCCTTGAGGGTGGTGCGGCAATGTACTTAACTAAAGTTCGTTCGGGTCAATGACACCTGTAAACTAGCGCCCCTTGAGGGTGGTGCGGCAATGTACTTAACTAAAGTTCGTTCGGGTCAATGACACCTGTAAACTAGCGCCCCTTGAGGGTGGTGCGGCAATGTACTTAACTAAAGTTCGTTCGGGTCAATGACACCTGTAAACTAGCGCCCCTTGAGGGTGGTGCGGCAATGTACTTAACTAAAGTTCGTTCGGGTCAATGACACCTGTAAACTAGCGCCCTTGAGGGTGGTGCGGCAATGTACTTAACTAAAGTTCGTTCGGGTCAATGACACCTGTAAACTAGCGCCCCTTGAGGGTGGTGCGGCAATGTACTTAACTAAAGTTCGTTCGGGTCAATGACACCTGTAAACTAGCGCCCCTTGAGGGTGGTGCGGCAATGTACTTAACTAAAGTTCGTTCGGGTCAATGACACCTGTAAACTAGCGCCCCTTGAGGGTGGTGCGGCAATGTACTTAACTAAAGTTCGTTCGGGTCAATGACACCTGTAAACTAGCGCCCCTTGAGGGTGGTGCGGCAATGTACTTAACTAAAGTTCGTTCGGGTCAATGACACCTGTAAACTAGCGCCCCTTGAGGGTGGTGCGGCAATGTACTTAACTAAAGTTCGTTCGGGTCAATGACACCTGTAAACTAGCGCCCCTTGAGGGTGGTGCGGAATGTACTGTTCGTTCGGGTCAATGACACCTGTAAACTAGCGCCAAATGTACTTAACTAAAGTTCGTTCGGGTCAATGACACCTGTAAACTAGCGCCCCTTGAGGGTGGTGCGGAAATGTACTTAACTAAAGTTCGTTCGGGTTCACCTGCGCCTATAAACTAGCGCCCACTGAGGGTGGTGCGGAAATGTACCTAACTAAAGGCGCCCCGATTAACTAGATTACTAAAAATTAACTTTTTCAATAAATTTTGGAGCGGGAAAACTTTTAGAACTTTTATATAAACTTTTAATGAGTAACAAACTGGCAATATACAAAGCCCTATTTAAACCGACATGGACGTAAGGTATTGAGCTATGGGGTTCCACCGAGACATCCGACATCGCTCGCATCCAGAGATTCCAATCGAAAGTTCTTCGAACCACCCTTATGCTCCACCCCCCCCCACACCATTCATTATAACTTCAACACACCGACAGTCGACGAAGTCCAAGACCAAGTTCCACTCCCGCCTTACTCCTCATCCTAATTTGCTCGTTCGGTCACTCTCCTCTGTTACCCATCCGTTATCCCCACCACGACGGCTTAAATCGTATCGGCAAGTGCCATCATTTGGCACGTGAAAGGTGCATCAATTCTACTAACTGTATATCGTTTTTCGATGTTCTACGTATATTTATCGAAAAATAAAGTAGTTTGTATCCGGCGTTTGTAGGTAGGTCTCGGCGTGAGCGGGCTCGGCTACGGGAAGCCGCCGACAGGATGCGAAGGATACGGGCAGAGGGGAGCAGAGGCGCTCTTCCAGGACGACATCGAGGAGTTGGTGAAGAGTCCCCAGGGCCAGGGGGTCGTCGGCCCTCCTCCGGGGGTACAGCACCAGCAGCACCAGCAGCACCAGCAGCAGCAGCAGCAGCCCTCATCCCTGGTGGTGCCATCACAGCTCCATCACAAGGAGACACCGCCACCCTCGCTACATATACCGGCACTTGACCAGCGCACAGAGTAAATATTATATATCATCACCCTACCCCAAGACAGAGACACACACACACACACACACCACCACCACCACCACCACCACCAACGTGTATGATAATAAGTAATATAAATATATATATGTATAATATAGCATCTGTACACTCTCACACACCTACACACACAGACACACAACACACAGACAAACATAATTGGCAAGGGTGGAAAATGCAACAGGGGCAATTCTTAATTTCCAGATCCATAACACCTGTAGTATATTGTCGATGTACAAATTATGCCTTCTGACAGCGCCTATTTCAAACTGAAACTAACGCTGTCACAATCGATTTCGGTACCTAGAGATATGCCGGGGAATTTGTGCTTTACAATAAAGTTTAAAGCATCCAAGAGAACTATTCACCCCCTCCACACCGATTTGGATATTTTAAAAAATAATTTATACCTCCCCCGAAATTCTTTTTGGGTACGAAGTCCCGTAAGATAGTGTCAAAAAAATAAGACATTGATTGGCGGATCTGGAAAATGTGTAAATTGAATTTGAATTTAGCCCTGAGCTTTCCATCCTCTTTCAGTCTCGCTTATATCGGAGTTAAGTGGGGTTCAATTTCGAGAACCCCCCCCCCCCGCCCCCACACACCTCCTTGAACCCTACGGATACATATTTATGTAATATCTGTGCGCCGTGTCCTCCTCTTTCTTTCACGACAGAAATACACGCGCGTATAGACAGTACAGACACATAAATACACAGCCACTTGTACATGTATAATACACGCTGAGCTGATGACAATTATACTCTTTCCGTTTGAAAAAAAAAAGAAAGAAAGAAAGAAATAATAGAACTATAATTTAAAAAAGAATTAAACAGATGTACACCGAGCAAAAGCATTTCATATTGTATACTGTTGTCGTAATCTATAATAATATATTATTATAAATATATGAATTAAAAAAATTCCTTTATAATAATTATCTATTTATTTACTTTTTATATCGAAGATGAAGAAGAAAAATAATAATAATAAATATAATTATAATAATAATATTAATAATAATAAAAGGATAAATTGTAAGATAAGACTTTGATTGTATACAACAATATTGAACTATTTTTTAAGTTTTTGCGAGAAAAAATTGTACTAAAGTACTAAAAGTAGAGAAGTAGTTTTAAATAAAAATAGATTATATACGTTATATTGTTTTTTAAAAATTGCTGAGAAGAGAACACACAGAGAGATAGAGATACAGAGAGAGAGAGAGAGAGAGAGAGAAATTGAAAGAGCGAATATTATAAATTTATGAAAAAATGAAGGGAAGAAAGTGTAATTTGGTATTTAAATAGTACTGAAGGCGATATGTTAAACAAGTACCACACAACTTTGAAATAAAGTCCTTTTAAACTTTAATGGGAAACTGTGAAAAAGAAAAGTTATATATATGTTAATGTATATGGATAGGGTGGATTTATCCATAAAGTATGTTATTTTGTAAATAATTTAAGGTTGATAATATGTGGGAGGATGATATATGATGATGTGAACAAACTCGCAGCTTCCTTTGATATTCATCGAAATATTAATATTTGATAATGAGTCCTAGTTATAGGGTGATAAACAGTGTATTTCAGTTGCAAGGCCAGGATGCATTTCTCTGAATTATTTCATTTCATTGGCAAATTCATTTTCATATAATTTGTTTTATGCAAGAAAAGATTAAGATCAGAGGAAGACCTGTAGTTTGTCAATTGTTGTCCCAGCATTTTAAAAATGCCACTTCTTCTTGTTTTATTTGATTTGTTTCCTTTTTTTTAATGTTTACATCATAAAATGATGCCTTAATGTTAAAAACAATGTGCAATTAAAAGAAGAAGGGAGCATGTGTTGTACCTTATTTTAATGAAGATTATATATAACGGCTTTAAAAAATTTTGAAAACCTCCGAAGACAATTCTGTGCGTCTTGTTTTTGAAATGTTGTTTTTGTAAATAATTTGCATTTCGCGTACATATGTTATGTAATTATTGGTACTGATTTAGTAGGCGAGAAACAAGACCCAAACAGAGAAATTTGAAATATGTGGTGTTATTTTGAAAAGATGTGCAAACTCCTGAAAAACAAGTCGTACTCAGTACATTGAAACAGAAAATCGGTTGTAAAACTGACCATTGATGTTGGATACCAATTATCTTTACAAAAAAACAAAAAAATAAAACGATAAAGTTACGAAAAATTAAATTATTTTTTAAAAAATTTATAAATAATAAATTCCAAAAAAAAGAAAAGAGAAAGAAATGAAGGCATACACTTTTTTCAAATTTTGTAAATAAATCCCCTAAAATACATAGTAGATTTATTTTATAGGTCACACATAAATATATATATGTATATATGTAAACATCTATGTATACTTATGAGCTAGTAACAAAATTACATACATATATAAATATATGTACGTAAATTATATACATATACATATTTATATACACGCATATAGATTATGTATTATACGGTATGTAAAACAAATATTGATAGTGACTCTGTGAAAAGGAAAAATCAAATGAATCATAGAGAATTGTTTAATGACACAAACAAATTTGTTTTTTCCAGAACAGAAATAATAGATTAATTTTGTACATTTATGTATAACACTACTGTGCAGTTAATATGGTTGCATCATTAATGGTAATGCATTTTATTAAATAACAACGTATATAAAAAATGATTACTTTTAATGTGTTAAATTGGTACGGAATTTAGTTGAAGGAAAAAGCCAAATTAGAAAGGGGAAAGACAAAACGAAGCATAATATAACTTGAAAACAAAAAATTATAATACGCACCAAATATTGAACAAGACACATCCTCCACAAGAAAAAAAACTGTTAATATAATACAGACACCGATATATATATATGTGTGTATGTATGTATGTATATATATATACATACATACATACATGTATATAAAACACTTATACACATAAAGTAATACACATACACACACAAGAAACACATGTCCGTGTTGCGACATTTATTTCTATGTATTCGCTGTTATTATTCAAAGCATATAGTTACAATTAAAATAAAAAAAATATATATTATCTTATATAGTCCAATGCAGAATAAGTAAATAAAAATAATTATTATTATTATAAATAATAAGAATAATAATAAAAATAGAACTATAGGGATTTATTATTAAATTTAAATGATGCAAAAAAAATAGAAAACACTTCAATTTATTAATGGAAAACGACCAAAAAAAAAATAAGAAAATCACAATTTGTAAAATTTTACAATTATGGTTTATATTGCATCATCCCTTTCCCCTCTCTCCTCCTATCTTACTGTCACAAAATAAGCAATCCTAGTTTTTATTGAAAGAAATATATTTATCATCAGTAAGTCAATATGGGCATGTCGTGCAATAATAGTCGAATTGGAAAACAATTGAAACTACTAAATTAGAGGCACAACTCGAGCAGTTTTCACATTTAAATTATATTTCATTTATTCTCTTGTGTATCAGTTATATACTGGGTGTGACAATTTAATGCCCCCCCCCGCCTCCCCGTAAACATTCTAGAAATAAAAAATTCTAGAACACTCTAGAAAGTAAAAAATCAACCACTTCACGAATGAACCAATCATTATTTGTATTTTAATTATATTTCAGGACAGTCCTTTTGTGTTTGGAAATATACTGAATATCTAGATGTTTTTATTTCTGATAATGAATTTTTTTCAACCTTTAAATGAATCCCGAGATGAATTTTTTGCTTCTAGTTTTGCCACTGACGATTAAACCTTTCCACCTGTTCCTTTGCTTCTCTTCTGTGCTTGTTTAGCGTTTATCGATCGATTGGGAGGTTTTCAAATGTGCTTTGTATGAAAAGAAATAACTTCTTGTGAAATGTTAGCCATAAATTTGGAGAAGAGAAGTTCATAGGTGGGGGAGAACCAGTGTCGCTTATATGGTCTTATCTTTCCACAAAACGCGCGATATAAATATCTTTCCTTTATTCAATTTTACTTTATACATTTTTGCTGCCAATTCCTTTGTGTGTCACAAAACAATATCAAGCCGATTTCTGAATACTATCCACCATTCAAAAAAAAAAAAAATCACAAATGTCAACTAAGGAAAAAACAAAATTACTATTTTGGCTTTAAGGGTGTTGAAGAAACTCAAAATTAAAATCGATTTTAAACGATCCTTGTTATTAAAAAAAAGTGTAAAAAAGTAAAGAATTTAGACTGCAATTGCCTTCCTTTAAAAAAATTTAAAAAAATGAAAAAATTGATGTAATTTATCTACGACACTTTGCCCAACATTTTTTAGATGGTTTTTAGGCAACATATTAATTACTCAGACATATAAATATCATTTTATATATATAAATATATATATATATATATATAAAATTTATGGCTATTGATTTTTAAGAGCCCAGTATTGTACATATATAAATAACTATTGTATATTAATTGTCATTGTGTGTAAAGATAAGCTTATGTAATGTTGTGTTAACAGTACATATATAAATTATATATAAATATATATATATATAAAAATAATAAGGTTAGAGAAAGAAAAATGGAGATAAAAGAGAAAAATATACATACACTTAATGCTTCCTAAAGGAATCTTCAGTGCTGTTGATGAGTTTGCAAGAAAAAAAACAAAAAAAAACATGTGAACATTGTTTTCGCTCCTTTTGTCATTTAATTCACGGAATTATATTGAGTCATACGGGGGAAAAATGATTTGAGATATAGAACAAATCAACCATGCCTGTTTGTTCCATCGTTTGTTTTCATCTTTATGTTTTTGTACATGTTTTAAAATAATAACTTTGTTTTTTATTCATTGAAGATTCTTACGAGATCGATAATTATATTAATAAGCTAAAAGAGAGAAAAAATGAAATTATATCTGTTAATTAATAAATAAATGATGTCAGTCGATAGTATAGAAAACAAAAAAAAAGAAAAATTATGATAAAAATGGTCAGAATTAATTGTTACGTTTTTAATTTTAATGACACTTTCGATTGTTGTGCACCACAATATATATATATATATATATATATATATATATATATATATATATATATATATTTACATTCACTTTATTATAGTTTTTTACAGACATTCCTACTATTTTTTTATATATATATTTTAATTATTTATTATACAAAAAATTGTTCCTTAATTATTAATTTAACTATTAGAGATATTTGTAAAAATTTCCTTCCTTTTTTTTTTTTTATTTTTGCCATTTTAGGAAATACACATATCCAGCCCTCCCATCCGCCCCATCCCTATTTCGGTCTGACAAAATTTCGAAGTTTACCAACAAAAATATAAATAAAATTGGATGAGTCTGATAATTATAGATGAGAAATTTTCTGAGTGGAAAAACAATTTTTTGTAAAAAATTAAGAACAAATGAAGAACTTCATTTCTTAAGAAATTTTAATAACCATCTTTTAAGTAGTTTACGATTAGAAGAATTTATCTTATGTATAATTATCCTCCGAGTACTGATAGTCTAGTCAGTTTGATCCTATCTCTTCTTCGAATCCAGTATTTTTTTAATTTCCTATATTTTTAGAATTTATTTACCATCGAATGAATCGAAAAAAAGGAACTGCTTCAGGTAGTTTTTTTTTAATTACAAAAAATGTAAATGAACAATGTGAAATTTAAATATGAAATTTGAATGGAGTTTGAAAAATTTTCAAATTAATATTAGTAACATTAATGGATATATTTAAATCATTTCGCCTCTGTCTAGTGAAATGATTTAACTGACAAAAACAAGAAAATTGAAATGTAATAATGAAAAAAATTCATCACTTAGTGCCTACAAATGTGCAGTATGTTTCGTGTGTAAACGAATTGGCGTATAAACACTTCAACTTAACCCCCACCCCCACCCCTCCCACCTGGCCACGTCCCCTCAACCCTTCAAAATTTGGATGTCCGTTATTTTTTTTTTTTGAGTTATTTCTCTTTTTGTTTTCAAGTCTTTCTTCGGCTCGATGTGTTCAAAACGAAAACAAAACCAAAAAAAAAATCAAATTTATTGACAAAAAAAGTGCCTTCCACATTTTCTGACCATTTCTGCTAATTATTAACTCTTTGAGAATTGAATTAATTTTACTATTTTAGAAGAAAATTAAAATAATTAAAAAATAAAATCGACGACTACTTAATGCAAATTTTTTTTTGTTTTTTGTGAACTGAACAAATGATTTCAAAATAAAACAATAAGAAAATACAACAGATATTTGTAGGCATATTGTACAAATTTTGTTTTCTCTTTTTTTTATATATAAATATATATATGTAATATATCATAATTTTTGTTATTTAATTTTTTGGATCTTTGTGAAACATAACGAACCATAATATTTATCGCAGGCTATATTGGATTTATTAGAATGTATCATTGTATAACTGTGCTAGCTGCATTGTGTATGAGATGCAATAAAACTGTGTACACATAGAGATGATTTACGCTTATTTTTCTCAACCCCATCCCTTAAAATCATCACTTGAACCGTTTTTATTCGGCTCTGTTATAGTTTTTGAGCGTTTATAAGGGCGACTGTGGGCCTTTCTAGCATTTTCAAGAGTTTATAAACTTTTTTTGGGCTTTAGTAGAGTTTCTAAGCGCCCAAAAGCGTTTTTTCAACTTTTCTTTTAGCATTTCCGAGCTTTAATAAGCGCGTATTTCAAATATGTTATCGTTTTTAAACTTCTATACACTTGTTCTTTTGGCCTTTTTATAATTTTCAGGCGTTTGTTTCCAATAGTTTGTAGAATTGTATTTCAATGTTTGTTTTTGCCCTTTCATTCTGCGGCCCACTCCTGTTTGTGTGTCGCTTATTTATCAGTTTAAAATCGTTTCTATCGCTTTTATTACCTTATTTGATAAAACATTTATTTCCTACAACCCCCATTTTCTTTAGTATATAATTATTTGTACATATGGTAGTAATTCAAATTACATTTCCTACTGGTAATACGCATGTACAGTGTTTGTAACTCGTGTTGTCCTCTCCTTTATTAGGAACACGGTGCTCTCTATTAGGGGTATTAACTGTGGTGATTGAATAGTTAATGTGAGCCCAGAACTATAGACCTGTAGGGCTTATCTAGTCTCTACAATATCCTGTTACCAGAGCCGGTGGTGAGAGGAAATGCCGGTGAGTTGTGTAAGAATAAACTGTAGGTTCGTGATGTTTCTGTTCGGTCTTTTGGTAGACCGGTTTCGGAACAGTATTCCAACCCCTCGCAGACCACAAAACAGGTATATTAAATTAATAAAATTAACATTTCGAATACCGAATACCGCAGAATACTTGGGTTGTTACGTCCGTAAGGGTATTTTTTCCTTTTGGAGGCCTCGAAATCGCGAGACGGGAGGACGGGAGGGACGCCCTCACATTATCGAATTAGATAGAGGTTTGCGGGGGTGGAGGATTTGTTTTAAATTATTAATTTCAATTAAAAGAAACTGCAAAAGGGGAGCAGGACGTGGTGGGTTGGTGATGGCCGGGAAGGGTTTCCGCGAATAGCTATTTTCGTGGCTGTTCCATTTGCTCAGTTCGCGTTAGGCCGTCATTCATCATTTATTCATCGGGGCAAGCGACGGCTGGACGGCGTCAAATGAACCGACGGCCATTTCTCTGAGAGTGGCGCACTGTCCCTCTTAGTCGACCATGACCAACACTGCAACAACAAAGGATAAGATTCAATTTCCACTAATCTTCCGCTAAAATTGCGTTCGGTTAATCGGGGGGGGGTCGATACCCTGCTGTTCCCGAATTTTTCCTGCGCTCCGGAAAACCCTCCACTCGAAGGGTTTCTGCCCTTTCATTCTGCAGTCGGTGCGTCTCCAACCGACGCTATCAGTTCCTCCTATTACCGGGAAAACTGACTGTACCCAACCTAATTAAATTAGTTACTATCGTGAAACCATCGCGAAATCCTACGATCGTTCGAATAGCGTAATCGCTGAGGTATATTTTATTCGGTAGCTGTTACCAGCGGCGGTATCAGGTGGTGTGGTAAGAGTTCCAGGGCATTATGGTCGATTCCCTCCCTCCATCCCCTATAGACATAATAAATTGTTGGAGATGCTTCATCTCGGTCCCCCCCCCCTCTTAGCAGACTCCACAACTTAGGCCCGCGGCGACGAATTGCCTTCGATGTATCACTTCCATTTGTGAATATACAATTATCAGTCAACTTCAGTTGGAGCGGGAAAATTTGAAGCCGTTAAGCCGGCCGGAAATTGTAGCTGCGCCCTGTTATTCCTTTAAGTGAAATTGCGTCGAAAGAGCTCGGCAGTAAGAAATACTGAGGGTGGGTACAATGGGCTGTGAGAACTTTTAAATTTTTTTCCCATATAATCCGCTTACTTTGAACTAAAAAAGAAAAAGTAGTATTGGGGTGAAAAGCCGTGCCCTGTCGTTGGCGATGATTTTTGAAAATTCCTTATAGTTTTCCGATACTGGTTCTCGAAAATCCCGGAAAACGTAAAGCATCGGATTTTCGTCCGATTTTTAAAACTTGAGGACCTTTCCACTCCGAGCCGTTATATCTCGGGCTGTGTTGTTATCACCAGCGACAATTTATATTCCGTCCGGTCTAAGTTAGGGTAAATAATACATTTGACAATAATAGTGGACAACTTTCAGTGTAAAAATTGGAGCTGGTGGTACACTTTTTAGTGCCGACAACGTTCCGAAGATGGGGTACAGATACCTGTCTAGCGATAGACCGGACTGGTATACCAATCTAGACTCGCAAATTTCACCTGTATTCAGTGCCCCCTGCGCCATTTTCTCCGATCTCATCCTGAACCCCCTTCCACCCCCTCACCCCACGGCCACCGAAATAATTACTTTTCCTCAGCTAACGATTGGCGATCTTTTATCAGATTTTTTCCCAGACTTTAATTCACTCCTCCTCCCGGCGGTACCCGTTTTTTTTCGAGGAGCTTTTTTTTGTTGACAGTTTCAATTATAAACATCTGTTAAACTCAGGGAAAATAATTACGGGGCCCTTCAACCCTCACAACCCCGACGCCATTAAATACAGTCGTTTGGAGCGAGCCGTCCATTAGACTGATAGGGGGTTTGATGTTTTAATTATTCTTCGATCGGTAGAACCGGCGTACGAATTAAAATAAGCCAAATATTGACCGGGGTCGGGCCGCGGGCTAATTTCTATAATTAAAATCTGTGTCCCGCAGTCGAAATGAGGTCTTGTACTCGGTACGGATGTGACATCAATTCAAAATACGTGGGGGTCTTAGCGGTGATTCGAATTCTCCAACCCCGAAATTAACGCACCGTATATTATTAGAAATATAAAATAGATCCTAGAATTATAATAGGAATAGACGAGTTGAGTTTCCCCCAAATCGTAGACAGGATCGATCATCAAGTCTGTTCTACTTTTGCCTAAGTGGATTAGGGTTTTCACATCCTCGGGGGAAAAAAAAGGTTTTCCTGGCCGATATTAGCCAAGAATGGACCCACGACTGTATAAATTAGTTGGTACGTTAATTTTAAACAAACTGGACATTTTATGTTTTCAAAAAAAGAAAATATTTTTCGACTATAACGGCCGCCTCGCTAATAAGGATCCACAAAAAAAAGTGATTTCTCCTTTATTCTTTCAATTTTTTATTCCGATAAATAAATAAAATACAGTTGCGACAATGGAACGGGCAGAATTAATTCTGAATTGTATTTAATCGAATACATTGTCTCTTTGTGGGTTCGACCATTCAACCAAGTGTCTAACGCGAACGCTTTTATGGGCGAGGGTTTGACGTTATGTGCCGGGGACATATATATATCCCCCACCCCACCCCGGGGGGTGGAGGAAGTGTTGCCGAAGCCAGGAAGTACGGGAAGTAAGGTATATACTGCCGATTTCGAATTGAGGACCACGGATGCCACTTCGGCCAAGTGTCCGGTACACGTGACATTTGTCAGCCGACCAGAGCGATGCACCTGACGCAGGACTCACTCTTAATTTCCTGTCGGCGTCGCCCCCACCCCTCCCCTCGCCCCCGCCGACGGGAAGTCATATTCGCGTCACGACAAACCCCCCCGGACATATACAGCCCAACAGGCGTACATAACATTCAACAAATATACCCTTAATAGGCGCTTCGCTTATTTTATACAGAGAATGCGGAGACGCTACTGTTGGGCAGTATAATTTTCTCAATTATTGAGAGCAGTTGAATTCCTATCAATCGCAGTTTAGTTGTTTTACAGGAATTTGAAACTGTTTTCACTTTCTCAACAAGTGTTATACTGATCATTACGAAATACACCATGTCAAGTTTTCATTCATCCGAAAGTGACTGTGATATGAAGAGTATAGTAATGACTTTCAAAGTGATAGTGGCATCATCATCCCTCGTAAGAGATTGCGAATTATTAGCGACAGCGGTGATGAAGACGAAGTTTCTACAAGTACCACCGATGACAATGTTATTAGTGGTTTTTTACCCGCGGACACAATATTTTCGAACACGTCGAATATTTTTTCCGAATTTTCCGGTCCAAAGTGTGCCCCTGATGCGAAACCCGTCGAATATTTCGATAAATTTTTTTCAACTTCGCTCTTCATCACTACAATGGCGATAGAAACGAATCGCTGTGCCGAGCACTTTTTGAATTCTTATTTTTGAAATCTTGGCTACCAGTAACCGCTGTAGAAATGAAAGCATTTGTTGGGGTTCTGTTAAAAAATAACCATAAAAATGGTAACGGAATTAAACGATCCGTGATTGGGGAATCCGGTAAAAATCCGGTCAGAAACCAGGTTTCTAAACCATTGCATTATTACTCTATTATTATTGCTATTAAATAAAAGAAAAAAAAAGTTCGGATTGTGAATGCCTGCTCCCCTCCCTCCCGCAACAATTATATATTCCCGAACTATCCGGAACGATCTTTCGGTCGAATAAAACAATACTACTACTTTTATAGCGTCCCAAATGTGATGAAGGGTCGCTCTACTGAAGGGCCAAGGACCCGAAGGGTTGTCATGGCGACGGTGGCACGCCTTATTTCGGCTCTTCTGATCCTTACCTCCCTCCCTCCCTCCCTCCCTCCCTCCACCACCCCTTCCCTTCGTACCACCTCGTGTTCATTATTGTTTTCTCGAGTGGCGCCCCATATATTCTCTGATATATTCCCATCTTATATACTTTCCTGAGTATATGATAACAACCAGCAGCCTACCGATGGGCCGAATATGAAAAAAAAAATATGATGGGGAAATGGTGACGGATAAGCGGAAATAATTTGGGAGGATAGTTTTGTAGTCACGTCGTTTGTCACAGAGTCTATAAGTTTCGCGGGGTCGAAGTTTGGGGATTGTATTAAAAGTTTTCCAGGTTTTGTTTTCTCCCTGTAAATTGTATTAGCGCTCACTCTCTCTCTCTCTGAGTTTCAGGTCGTGTGCAGCTCATTTACAAATTAATGGACAAAGTATTAGTTTCCCTCTCGTGGTACGGCATGGTTCGGCCTAGTTGGTATTCAGAATAAGATTTCCCGGGGCGTGGGGTGGTGTCGGGGTTGGAGGAGGGGGGGTAGAAAAGTTTCAGTTCGGGGCACGAACCCGGCTGACGATAGTTGGCGCGGGAATCCGTGTTTGTCTCTGTCAGATCTAAATAAAAAAAAAAAAACAAAAAAAAAACTTAATCCAGCGGGAAGACGGGAACAGAGGCCGAACAAATAGGAAACGTTGGGGAAGAACAAAGAAGGGACGGCAGGGAGTTGCAAAAGAGGTGGGCCGGGGACCAGAAACGGAAATTGGTTTCCCGAAAATTCGTATTTCGATTCCGAAATCAATCGGAAACTTGACTATCCCGAAGATTAATTCGACATACTTTTGTGGGGGAGGAGAGTGATTTCTTTGCTTATAAATAATTCGATCTTAAATTTCTTCTCGCAATTTGGGGTGAAATGGTCACAGCATTCAACTGTTGTATTTTTATTGCAACATTTATTTTTATTATTGGAGTAACAGTGAAATGACATGTAAATCACCGATGTAATACTACAAGGGCGAAGGGCGTATCCCACTCGCACGGATTGTTTTACTCTTGATACTTGGCCCGCAATACACAACTGTTGTGCGGGTTAGCGTCAGGGGCGCCGTATCTCATTATTCATTCACAGGACAGTTACCGTGTGACAATTAAAATGGTAAAAAATATTATTTGAACGTCGGACCTCCTCAGAATTAATAGAACTGATATTGAGCTGAATATTGTCTTTTGTATACAAAGTTTAGACGTGCTAAACTAACTGTGGATCGCATATCAGAGTCAGGGCATTAGGTGAAGCATTAGGGGCGCCGTATCTCCTTATTCATTGGGTCACGGGTGTCGAATCGCACCATGTAACAAGTGATAATTAAAATGGAAAAAACCGGATAAGGTTTGCTGGGCAGGCGGCACACTCAGCAACCAATACGCCAGATCGACTCACCGCCCTACTGGCAATAGGCGCTACTGAAGATGGCGAGCGGCAGAAGTAAAAATATACCTGCCCAGAAAGCCTCCCCCTCCACCATAATGGAAATATAAAAACTTTAATTCTTATAAACTTATAATTCACTCGGCGGCTAATTTCTGACAGTGATAAATGCCCGAATGAATCGATGAAAAGTGTTATTAATGATTATAGATTGAATCTTGAAGAGCCCAATCGATTATTGTTACTGAACTGAGACAGAAAAATAGCAACTGTCTCGATGTTTAAATTTTATGCCAGCCTAAACCCTCAAACAATATTCTACTCCGGGATAAATCCTTGGTTGGTTTGTTTCGGGTGAAATTAAAAGAATGTTTTTTGAAAATGTTAGAATGAAAGCCGGACTGTGGAGAGACAAAATGTATTCATTAGCTGTACATTACCGGATCGTTGGAAGGTAAAGTGATACGGACTTGGGCGGTTGCGGAAATAGCTGGAGAAAAACGGATTTGTCCCTGTCCCGTTCCCGTTTCTCGTTTTTTTTTTTCTACTGTACCATTTCAGCCGAAGGATTTTGCCTTAAAAAAGAAACGAAAGGAAAACAAGCCCGAAAGACGAACGACTAAAAGGAAGAGTCCTCGGGGGAGCATTAGTAGATTGGGAAAAGGGGAATAGGGCCGGAAAGCCGTGCAGCCGTTCCCTTTGCTCTCAACCGAAGGGCTGCCTTACCTGCCCTATAGGGTAGGTACACCGTCCTAGGGACACCCTAAACCCGTAACGGACCAAGGTAATCCAACTGCAAATCATGACACTGCCCAATCGAAAATCCTTCCGCACTAAAGATGTTCAGAGAAGTTGAAATTTTAGTTTTTTATTTAGCCCTATTTGAGCCCTCACTCTGATATGTGATCCACAGTTAGGTCGGCACATTTAAAGTCTAAACTTTGTACACAAAATACAATATGCAGAACAATTTTACCAGTTGTGTTAATTCAGATTTTTCGCCATTTTAATTGTCACTCGGTTTAAACTGTCCAGCGATTGGACGGCGCCCCTGACGCTAACCCGCACAACAGTTGTGTATTGCGGGCCAAGTATCAAGAGTAAAACAACGGATGAAATTTAAGTAACCGCGCAGGCGGGATACTCACCGCCCTACTGGCACTATAGGCGCTACTGAAGACGGCGAACAGCCCAAGTAAAAGACAGACGAGAGGAGATAGAAAGGTCGAGAAAAGTATAGAAATTCCTCTATTATTTTTATATTTCAAAACGCTACTTACCTTAATTTATTTATTTATTCCTGACGAAGTGCTACTGAAGACGTCGAAACCTTTGGTATAGCTCAACGAGCGGAATAGTTTTCTATTGCTCCCATTGCTTTTGGGATTCTTCGTCTAATACTGAGCGTCTCAAGACCACACAACGAAAACTATACGGTATTTCAAACCCTCGCAGACCGCAATATTTGTTGTATTCCGATACAATAAATATATGCAACTGAAGAAATTTTTTTGGTGTGAAGTATTTTCGCTGAAATGACCACCTTCCTGAGAGTCGGTTCGTCGTCGATAATGTTGTGAGAGGAGACCAGTGTGGGGGGCGGTACGCCCGCTCTCCCCTTAACGCCCAACCGAAGGAAACGACGAGCCAGAGATAAGTCTCCCAATATCTTCACGGGGAGGGGGGCCCGGCCCGGAGATTAAGTCCGAGCTTAATTACCCGCCGAAACTTTAATTACTAGAGTCGACTTTTTGCCGACCCCCCCCCCCACCTACTTACTTACTCAGGTCTACTTAGGCGCCATTGTCTCCCCGCCGGTAGTTTATACAACGTATAATGGAGTTCACACACGCCTTTCAAAATTCAATTCAATAAGGTTTTCCCCCATAGTCGGTAGCATTACCACCCCACTCGCTAATAATTGTGTATACCGATGAATGATAAGAGGAATCATCAGCACTGATGATAGAACGGGAATTTCAAATTGAACTTATCCTGAGCTTAGTGGAAATACACAATCCATTTTTATTTTAGACAGGACTACGAAGCATATGAAAATATTTTACGGTTTGGTAACAAACAAAAAATATGAAACGCCGCGGTTTGTCGTGTGTGACTTGTTATTATGTTTTTTGGGGATGTCCTTTGGGTTGGGAGGGATTTTGTTAATCAGCTTAAGTCTTTGTCGGACTACCGGTCAAATATATATTTGAACCCACAACTAGTCACAACTATTAGGTTCCGACTTCCAAATATATGACAGTAAACGTATACGGTATTCGGTATTTACGATCATAAAAGTTTTCCTGTTGATCCAAAATTTATTGAGAAAAGGTTATTTTTAGTAATCTGGTTAATTGGTGCAGGTAAATCCAACGAACTTACGTTGAATACATTTCCGCACCACCATCGGGGGGCGCTAGTTTATCTCCGCAAGTGAACCCAACGAAGTTTAGTTAAGTACATTGCCGCACCACCCTCAAGGGGCGCTAGTTTACAGGTGTCATTGACCCGAACGAACTTTAGTTAAGTACATTGCCGCACCACCCTCAAGGGGCGCTAGTTTACAGGTGTCATTGACCCGAACGAACTTTAGTTAAGTACATTGCCGCACCACCCTCAAGGGGCGCTAGTTTACAGGTGTCATTGACCCGAACGAACTTTAGTTAAGTACATTGCCGCACCACCCTCAAGGGGCGCTAGTTTACAGGTGTCATTGACCCGAACGAACTTTAGTTAAGTACATTGCCGCACCACCCTCAAGGGGCGCTAGTTTACAGGTGTCATTGACCCGAACGAACTTTAGTTAAGTACATTGCCGCACCACCCTCAAGGGGCGCTAGTTTACAGGTGTCATTGACCCGAACGAACTTTAGTTAAGTACATTGCCGCACCACCCTCAAGGGGCGCTAGTTTACAGGTGTCATTGACCCGAACGAACTTTAGTTAAGTACATTGCCGCACCACCCTCAAGGGGCGCTAGTTTACAGGTGTCATTGACCCGAACGAACTTTAGTTAAGTACATTGCCGCACCACCCTCAAGGGGCGCTAGTTTACAGGTGTCATTGACCCGAACGAACTTTAGTTAAGTACATTGCCGCACCACCCTCAAGGGGCGCTAGTTTACAGGTGTCATTGACCCGAACGAACTTTAGTTAAGTACATTGCCGCACCACCCTCAAGGGGCGCTAGTTTACAGGTGTCATTGACCCGAACGAACTTTAGTTAATTACTAACTTAAAAAAAATACAAAAAACTTTTAAAAAAAGTTTTTTTTTTCCATTGTTGCCTTAAATTATTGCAGTTCAAAGATTGACCTAATAGATATTCTCCATACAATATCATTTATTTTCAAATTACTCCCATTTTCGTTTTTTTCCCGAAAGCCATAAAGCTGGGAAACGGAAATCGGTCTATGAAGTATAATCTTCCATTATAAAAAAATAGCCCTTCGTACTCCGTATTTTTTTTCCAAGGAGTTTCATGAAAGTTTCCCGCGAGCACCGTCCATATGACAAACTAGGGCCGGTGCCCCGAGAATTAATTATTCGTGCGATCAATCATAAAAGTGTGCTCCTGATGAGGGCACTGTTTAGCCGGGAACAAGTGCGTGTGACGTTGATTTGGCCGGCCCGAGCAAGCTAAGCCCCTTCAAGATTAACCTATCTGGAGTTTCTGGAGCCGGCGCACAGTTCTCCACTAATTCCCTCTCGCCAATTTACTTTCATTAATCATTAAATCGCAATTTTAACCCCTTCAACGAGGGCTAACCCCTCCCCCCAACCTCCGCCCATTTATTCAGGAGGAATAAAACCCGAGAATTTAAATAGCTCTCAAACATTCATTGGAATCCGATCATGCTATGGACAAGTGTTATTCAACTAGAACTCAATTATTCATCCTGTCTTTCCTAACTTATCTTCTCTAATATGCATTGTAATTTTCTACAAGACCAACGAGTTTCTAGATAGTCTCTACGAGTATCCGAATTCGGTGTAGAATGGTATTGATACTTCTTTACTCTATGGGCACAGTTATGAGATATCCACCCTTGGAATAAACGAGAGAAAATCGCTGTGACGACTCGCTGTTTTGTGATTTATCGGGAAATTTATTTCCCGACAGTGTTCCAATATTGAACCTTGAGAATCTCGAGAAAAGTGTAATCGTCGATTTGACTTTGTTGACTTTTCAAATTTTTCCTTTGTCGGCGATTGGAGTGTCGGAGTATTATTCAATAGTGAATAATTCGAGTGTACGAATTCTTTTCTTCTATAGGAATTCGTTTTCGACACATTTTTTTTTTGCAGGATTAAATATAAGTTGTGAAATTGTATTAGTGTACCAGCGTTAGCCCGAATGTGTAAACTTCGACGATTTTAGAGTTGACGATCTGTGTAAAACCGTTTTTTGATAGGCCAGCGTTGACAGGGCCTAGCGTGTGGACTGGGGCTATTAATTCCGGGGTCCGTGGACGCAAGTCCGTTTTGAAAAGGGGCTAAAAAACAAAAAGGGTGAATAATGAGGGCCAATTCATCGGGCATTAAGCGACTCGGTGTAAATCCGCCCCGAGTGATGGCTAACCCTATTGCGGGGGGCTGACGCGCCGGCTTAGCATAAGACCGGCGCCGTCTTATTTCATATTTATGCGTCCGGGCGTTGTGGTGTCGGCCGGTGGGGGAGGGGGGGGTGGAGGGGTCTAGCGATAACATATATAGATATATGGGGCCCCGTTTATATTCATACGCTTTATCGAATGCATACATCAGCGCGGGGCACCCGCAGCATAGGAGTAAATTTCCCCGCAGGCGTAAACCCAGTTTACTTATGTTGTTTTCTTTCCTCGTCCGCATAATTCCAACATGTTTATATATTTCCCGCCGCCCGGTGGGTGTGACATTATCCGGTTCCGGTGTGAACAGTCTGGCGTTCCGCGTTATCATAATTTGACTCTTCCGAGATCTTCTGTCGACGCTCGCGTGACTTCTGCGAGACCGGTTTCGGCCGCACGCCATCTTCAATATCTACACCTCACAGTAGCCACTCCAACAAAAGGTAACATCACAAGATATATGTGTGATCTAGTTACTGTAATTTCGTTAGAAATAAATTTTCTGTGCTCACGAAACCTACTTTAATAATGCAACGTTCAATATTATAACAAAGATTATTATTGGAAAATAAAATAAAAGTTAAAAGTAAATTAAAATGGCGTATTTGGGAGTGAGTAGAGTGATGGACTGGTGATTGAGTCTCACACCTGGCTGAGATGTATATACAGCCGGTGCTTAGAGTTTTATTTCGGAAGACGCTGTCTCTTACCGCGGGGTTTAAAGTTGGCGAGTAAGCCGTTAGGGGATGGGAAGGGGTTGGAGGGAGGCGGCGGGGGGTGGGGTGAAGTACTTTCCTACTTCGCATTAATACCAAGTTTTGTTTCAACTCTCCGGCTCGACGGGTTCGTTCATTGTCCGTTTTCAAATACGGCCCCTTCGCCGTATCCGTCGGCTTTTGGGGCGGTCGGCAAAATCGTATTTGTTTCGCGAAAAACTGCGATGAATTCGACTCGGGTATATTGCATATGCGGATCTCGTTTTCGAATTTTAAGTCTGATAATTCTTCGGTTTTTACCGCTAACGGTGTTCAATTGTAACCGGAAATATACATTTCTTGGGGCGAAGTCGATCCGGTTTCAGAGATGAAGTTTTGGGCGCGGCGGGCGTAAAGCGACTGTTGAACTTTAAGCCCACCCCCGCCCGCCCACTCAACTTAGCATCAGAAACTTACCCAATATAGCTGTGGATGGGCGGCAGCCACTGCTGGTAGTTGGTACGCGCTCGTGCAATGGGCCTAATGTTCGTATAATACTACTCGGCCGAGATGATAGCCGTTATTTCTCTTGCATCGTCGGCAACAAATTGACGGTACCCCGGGGCCGAAGTTGGGCCCGAACTTGGGGCCTAAATAGTATGGCGACGGCTCCACCTACCTGGCTGACCCGCCCACCTAACGCCTATTCGGTTTAATCCGAGAATTTCGGTTTCGCCTTCGCCCCAGTCGTCGATAGTCACCCTCACGGCGTACGACTGATCTACTACAATTCATGAGTGGATTATAATTATCGCACCGGTGTCTTTCAAAAAAATTCAAAAGATTCAAAAAAATATTTCACCCCTGAGGCAAACAGGCAGATTATTCTGGAACGGCTTCCCATAAAAAAAGTGTACTTATGAAATAATAGTATGTCATCACAAATACTATTGTCTCTATTGTTACTACTATTACCACAACTATCACTTATATTTCTGATATTAATCAGTTGAAATTTTTAATTGAAAAAATATAACCCCGCGATAGTATTGGGTTGGCAACTAAATAATTGCGGATTCTTCTCATCTTTGGGTGTGTTCACCCTTATGTCGTGCATTTTTGGTACGCACGACGAATAGTTGGCATGTAATAAACGTTTCAGAATACTCTATAGGTTTGAAGATGTAAATATGCGTAAAAATACAAATAACGCCATCTCCATCTGGCGACGAAACCCGCAATGACTTAGTTGCCGAACCAATATATTCCTGAAATGCTTAAAATAAAAAAAAGTGAAAGTTATAATACTATGTCAGTGCATAGTGTTTTATAATACTACTGCTGGTACAGGGAAGATTCGTTGGAAGAAACCGAGGGCAGGAATGGAATATTAGCGAGAGCAGTATTGAAAGCATAACATTCCCGAATAGAGAATGGACACAAAAACAGTCTACTATTGCTATTAGCGCCAGTACTGTTACTGCTGTGGCCACAAATTGATAGTTCATCAACTAGATAACGTTCCGGTTCCGGAAAATGGGGAAAAACAGCGAAAGGAAAGTGGGTAGATTTGTTGTTGGGGCGGAATGTGGCGGTAGTAAGGAAGCAATTTAAGTGTCAAGCAGTGGGGGAGGGGGCGGGAGGGAGAGAGAGGAGAGAGAGAGAGAGAGAGAGGGAGAGAGAGGGAGAGTAGGGAATGCGTTAAGCGTTAATGTTTTCACAAACTGAATTCAAACAGTCGGGAAAGCGTTTAGTTAACTGCATTATTACAGTTATCCAGTAACAAAAAAAAAACAGTAGAAGAAAGTATATTCCTCCCTTACTCCCTCCCATCCCCCACAACCTGTTTTTTTCCTTCCTCTTTTGTTCCTGTCGTTACGCCAAAGTCCCGAAGACATTAGCCCCCGGGGCCGACTTTGAATTACTTGATTAAGTCCTCCCCCCGCCCTCGCCCCCACCCCATTCCCGCGCTCGCGTTTTGCGCCTCCGATAAAACTTTAGCGGGCCGGCGATTAAGTTCCCCCTGTATAGGGCGGGGGTGGGTGGGGGCATATTTATTTACGGTGGGGAAATTTGCTCTACCGCTCGAAACCGTTATTTGAAGCGCTTATTGCCTCAACATCGAGTGGAATGTTGTACGATACAATGTTAAATTTGTAGGTAAATGATTCAATTCCAGGTTTGATCAGGTTGACCTCACCGAGGGAATATTATTTTATCGATTTCTGATTTCAGAGTTCCCTAAGGAACTTTCAGCTCGTAGGACTCCTTGGCCTTCCCGGCATTTACACGAGCAATTATAAAATAGAAAAAGGCATGAAAAACAACTTGATTAGCAAGGCTGGCTGTACGAGAATCCCTTGTTTAGTTCCTTGAGTTTTTTTTTATTATTTTTATGATAAATCCTAAAAAATGTTAAAAATATACCTTACTCAAAATGTACCTTATGTATGTATATATATATATATATATATATATATATATATATATATATTGTAATGTGTGATTCGTTAATTATTAAAGGTATTTTAAAAAAGGGTTGTTGGACAAACAAATTTTGGACGAAAAAAGGTTTCTGCAATATGTCAACGCTGTCGCAATATCTCAAAAAAACCCCAAACAATTCCACGTCTTCTAATGTAAAGAAGTTTTCTTTCCGAAAAGGTGCAACATATTTTGTTCGGAAAGACAGACGGGTAGACAGATAAACGCCATGATGTTTAATGAATTAAATATTAATACCGAATTTCCTTCCCAAAAGATGTGGTCTACATCAATGATCTTGTCCGAAGGTTCGTATTGAAGAGCAGTAGCAGGCTCCGAACCAGAGAGAGAGAGATTATAAACTGAAGCTTAAATCCTTTAAGTCTTGAGTCGTGGCTATTATGGCAAGCACTATGATGTCACTATGACGAAATAGCGCGGTACGGAATTCCTGATTTATTACGGAACGACCACTATATATATATTTTACTGTATAAATCAGTTGGGAGGACGATTCTCACGGGGGGTAGGAACCGCTTGCCAATAATAAACCCGGTAGAGATATATATATATAAGCACCGGCAGAAAATTGACTGACGTTTTGAAAGGTTCTCAACCGGGAGAAAATTCCGGGAAATTGTGTGCGCGCCCCCTCCCATTTCGTGGCCCCGAATCTTTCCGAGAAATCTGCGGTACAACAAGTAGTCGGAAAAACATCGCCGGGGCCATATTTTTCTAAGCACGACCTTGAAGCTACTTAATCTACTTAACATCACAGTGAGCGTTATTAATTTGAATTTACTCTCATGAATATTATTTGAATTAAGTTCATTAAAAATCAATATATTGTTACTGTACAATACACTGTTTTAAAAAACATGTCTCTCGTGTAACTAATTAATAAGTAGAGCAATTGAATGAAAATAAAATTATCTATCAGTCCACCTCGGGGATTCGAATTTCGATTTAATGTTGGTCTAATTTCAATGCATTTCGAGAGACCGGTTTGGCCTTAGCGCTAAACTCAATAGCCATTCCTCAATGAGACCCTTGAGCATATTTGTTGTCGTCGAGCTAAACATTAGATCAATGTTTTTCGTTCCGTTGTAGTTCGGTTTTCCCAACACCGATCTAGGATGAACCGGTGGAAAATTATAGAAAATTCCGCTTACATCGGTTTATAAGGTTTATCGGCGTTTAACTGCGAACTGGTTGTGGCGCCAGCCGTTTTAAAGGGAAAAAGGAGAGTTTAAGGTAGTGCCGCGAGCCGCCACTAGATGGGGCTAAAGCCGCCCTTCTGTTATCAACCCCTTACACGAACAATTGTTACAAGTACTGTTTTCGAAGTTTTTACAGAATTTCGAGTAATCAATATTGTGTTGTTCGCCATATTCACAGCGGCGCACCTACAGGAACACACTACTCGACATATGCTGCATCAATCAGACGAACAATAATATTGAAATATTCCAATCAAATCACCAGGTATCGACCGAACGGCAGTTATTTCCGAAAACACTCTCAACGAAATGTTCTAATTTTTATTATATTTTGTATACCGTATTGTTCTCTTTTTGTGGCCCCTCCTATCCTATCTACACTCAGCGACTGTTTTACCGCTACAATACTAAACCGGCAATACACGACCGTTATGCGGGTTGGTATCAGGCGCGCCGTACTTTCGCCAAAACCCTCGGCCCTTTTCGAATAAATATCTTATCCTTAACGTGTAATAAGGATGCCAGTTACGCGATCGGAAATTATATAGTGTATTTCATAGAATACGGAAAATATTCTTAGTGGTGTACAAGAATCGTTTTACTGTTCGGTACAATGACTCTCACGGGAACAATGACGGGTTAATATAATTGTCGGTGGTGTTAAATTGGCGCGATAACAGTAAAAGGGGGAGATCTAAATTTGGCGCACGGCCCGCCATTATTTATATGTTTTTTCCCCGAGTTCATTATTTCCGCCAGTGTGTGCATGCCTACGCGTGTGTAGAAGTCCATTATTCGTTGTTTAAAGCACCGCCACCGAGACAATGGCCCAAGCCTAAGCCTCCGCCGCGGGCCCCAGTGGGTTAGCGCGACAAAAAGTCGACGTCGGTAATTAAAGTTTCGGTGGGTTTAAGCTCGAACTTAATCTCGGCGCCGGGGGGCCGCCAACTCCCTTCGGACGACGTTGGTGGAGACTTATCGGTCTTATCCGGCGCCCTTCTCGGGCTCTTAGAGGGCAGAAGGGACACCCTGTCTCACAACATTACCGACGACGGATGCATTCTAGGAGGGGGGAAAGTCTGGAAAAAGCGGCTTGAATGTATCCTCTACTGCCCGCTGTACAATGTTTCTTCAGTTTTATATACTTTGATATAAATAAAATTTTCCGAATCAGGATTGCGGTTATTATGGACCCAATTACAGTAATATATCCTAACTAGTCTCATGGAGCTATATATTGTTTGAAATATAAAATTGAAAGGGGAAACCAATCAACGAGCTATGCCAACTTTGCAATTATAATTTCCCAAATAATTACGGTATTTTTTTAAATATTACATACAGGATCAAAGTTAACCTGTTCTAAAAATTTCAAATAATTACAACGATGGTTCGAAGTTTTTTCTCCATAGTCAGTTACTCCTGCGCGACCTATTTAAACGCTGCACACCGCGGTTTTCACGAGCAAGTGTATTTGTCCCAATCGAAAAATTAATTGCAAAAGGGGCGTAATTGTAATCGGTAACCCCTTATTGTGCAGGAGTTCGGAGGGTATTAGCGTTCGAAATCGATACGGTGTTCGGTCCCAACATGCGGAATTGTGTACAGTCGGGACGTGGAAATTATAAAACTGGAAAACCGAGTGTAATTAGGGTAATTGGCAGTAGAAATTCGGTTTCGAACCGACGACTGGAACACACACACACACACAGGCACACGCACACACAATCGGACGGAATTCCAAAAAAACTGTCTCGGCCAATTAGTTAACTGGAGCAACGGAGAGGAGACAGTTTGAAATATGAGTTTACTACTAGTGGCACACCGTACCGACCAATTTGGGACATAAAATACCACCCAGTCCAATACATATATTTATTTATACGCATAAACGCGTGTATCAGGTGGAAATAGCCTTTTAATGTGACGGGCCAAAGTAGATACTAACTTTCTACATTTTTTTAAATGAATATTTCCTATTATATTACGCGGTTTTCGTTTTTAAATAAAAAATGACAAACAAAAATTAAATTTAAACCGAAATTAAAATGGAAAAATAAAATTTGACGCGTTACAAATTGTTTGTAAATCAATATACGGTTTGAGGTAACAATGCTCATTATATTTACTAAATTAAAAAAATTCTCTTTAACTTGTTTAAGTTAAACAACTAACTTGTTAACTTAACTTGTTATGTTATGTGTTTACGACATATTATACCGAGAGCACACATTTATACGTATTATTAAATAAAGAGACAATATTTTCCGCATTTTTTACCGAATTCTGGAACTCGAATACTTCGTCATTATTCAAAAACTTTCGCTTCGTGTTTTACTACAATCACAATTGCGACCATTTAGTAAAGAATTTAGCCTGCACATTATCATAAATTTTAACCTCGAGAGATGGTTTTAAATTTTACACTTGGTCGGAAGGTTTTAAAGTGTATAACAGTGATTTCCTTGCGAGATACACTTGGTGTGCGCGAAAGAAAATTCGAAAATAGAAAAGTGTTCGAAATTAAAAGATTTTTTCGGTATCGTTCAAAACGTTCCCAAAAGTGGTTTTCGTGTGTGTATTGAGAGCGAGGCTCTCACACAAGCCAGTCAGATGAGGGACAACAGATATTACAACTAAGATATTTCAATACCGTCGAGGACATTCCACAATTGCCAGAATTCGATATAATATGTGTTTATAGCCGAGCCAGATGGCAGATTGGTGTGAGATTTTGCGCCTAAAAACCGCATTTTTGGGCCGATTTAGTGTCTAAAAACAGCATTTTTGATCTCATTTTGCGCCTAAAAACAGCATTTTTGAGCCGCATTTGGGCCTGAAAACGGCATTTTTGGGCCGATTTTGCTCCTAAATACCCCATTTTTGCCCAAAAACCTCATTTTTAGGCCTAAAACAGCATTTTTGGGTCGATTTTGCGCCTAAGAACCACCTTTTTCGGCCTGAAAACGGCATTTTTGGACCGATTTTGCTCCTAAATACCCCATTTTGCCCAAAACCTCATTTTTAGGCCTAAAAACAGCATTTTTGGGTCGATTTTGCGCCTAAGAACCACCTTTTTCGGCCTGAAAACGGCATTTTTGGGCCGATTGTTCTTCAATAAACCCCATTTTTTGGCTTAAATCTGCATTTTACGGGATACTGCAAAAATGCAGGTTTAGGCCCAAATGCGGCTCTAAAATTCGGTATTTAGACGCTAACCGGGTGTTAGTAGATTTGTCTCTAGGTTTCCCGTTTTCCCCATTGACCGAATCCCGTGGTGTCGGGTAGTGGGAGGGGGACATTTTATTGGTAAATTTTAATACCGATCTTACTTGTTAAAGTCATCGGTGATATTTAAAACGCGTTGATATTTTAAAATGCCCATTAAGTACAGGTGTCCCTTCAATTGTGTTCGTTTGTGACGTAACGTCGTCATTTTCTCGATCTGTCTTCTGTCTGCTCTCTCGCTGGTTTGGCCTTTTCCTAGACCGGTTTCGCTGGACTGCTTCACTGTTGTGAGTAGTTTAGCGAGTCACTATGGCAGTACGGTTGCGCGTCCGGTTCGCGTCCATCGCCTGTTTCGCTGTAGATACTAGGCCCGCAATACACGACCGTCATGCGGGCCTAGCATTAGGCGCGCCGTATCTGCAGCCAACTATCTGGATCAAGAAAACTACGGTATTCAACGCGCTGGCAGATACCATAAACTATCGAGTTTTTGGTGTTATAAAGGTACATTTTAAAAACGTTTTTCTGGAATATAAAATGCCTATACTCGAAAGAATAAAAGCCATAGACAGATATCCATATGGTGTATATAAAAATTCAAAATTGATATATATATCAGACTTTAACAATCATTAATGTAAAATTTCGGATTTTTGAAATATTCACCAGCTTTTGAATAACAGTATAGTTGTACTAGCTTGATTCGTGTGCGTTATTATTATAAAATTCGGCTGGAAGTGACTTGTTTCCTTCGCAAATTTACTATGTTTTTGCAAATAGAGGCGAAAAAATGTAAGCGAATCTTATGCCGAAAAAATAATTTATTTCTAGAGCACTGTAGTACACGAATCTAAGAGTGATGTGGGGGGCTACTACATCCGGATAGTAGCAATAGTAATAGTGAGTATGGCCGGTGATTGCGGTGGTGGTGGTGGTGGTGGTAGTAGTAGTAGTAGTAGGGGTTGTTTTGGTGGGGGGTGGTTGAGAGTTCGGGGGTCGAGTGCGCATGTCGTGGATGGGGCGGGGGCCGGGGGCAGGGGGACGTCGGCCAAGGGCCCAGCCGACAGTTCACAGTGCGACTTCGTCCGAGCCGGAGAGACACAGCGGACTTAGTCACGACTTTACGACGACGACGGCGGCGGCGGCGGCGGCTGACGAGGACCTGGAATTCGTTCCTTAACTTAGGCCCGGATATGAAGACGCCCCGCTTCTACGCTCCGGCCGACTTCCGCGACGACGGCACAAGCACGCTCGGTGTCCGATATTAAAACCGGGGTTTCCTTTTGGGGGAAAATAGAGAAGAACCAAAAACAAATACATATATATATACACATTTTCCGGGCATTTTCCGATACGAGATGGTGGGCAAGCACCGTGGACAAATTCTGCTCTTAGCCTGCCTCCTGCACACTTCCGCTCTCAGTGCCGCAGCCAAATTCACCGATGCAGGTCAGAAGAAATTGTCATTGTTTTATACCGAATAGAACATCCGAATTCACCCCCTCTCTATATTCATACTTATAACCAGGACAATGTTTAACACTTAAGTTTCTTTAAAATTAATATACAAGGGAAAATACAGACTGCCAACGCATCTGATTTCTATTTTCTTATAGTTCATAATCTGGCATTAAACAATACAGTTACGATATAAATATGGATGTACAGCATACAGTATATCCAAATAACACTTTATAGTTATATTTTGCGCGTTACGGCTGATTTTGTTTTTCTCGGTTAATTAACAATTATATTTCGACACTATCGGTCCCGCCATAAAGCGGACCAACCCCGTTGACCTTAGTCACTGTATACAAAATTTGTATACAACGAGTACAAGCACTATTGAGGTCTGCATTAATTTTATTGCCTATATTAGGAAAGATATGATGATCTACTCACGTTTTATTTTGGAAATATGTACATTTATGTCACAATTCTCCTAAGAAATTTGTTGGAAACGGTTTTTAAGGAGGAATTCCGCTATTTTTATAAGTTATGAAATATCGAATTGAGTTTTTCTTTGTCTTCTATGAAATCTGATGATAATAAAAATCTCATACGTGTAATTTTCACTACGTTCCCAGATATTTGGTTTGAAGGATGTTTGGAATTAATTTTGACTTTCGCTTAGTGGACAGTATTATTATTTTCTATTATATATCGAGGGTTATAATCAATTATACGATATATATTCTATAATATATTATTATGTTAATATATAATCATATATTATTATTATTATTATTTTTATATAGGATTAATGGAATTATCATTGGTATGATCTGACACCAATAATGCGAGTGGAGACACAGAGCTTCATGCTTCATACCCTTGATTGTTTCACCAACATTCCCAGGTCCCCCACGTAACCCTGCATTAATGTCTGCATTAGCTTCCCCCTGTATTACGTGTTACGCATTAAATACGCATAATATATTCGCAGATCGTGAACTGTAAGTTATTTATAATTTTACGTTATAGTCAGAAAAGCAAAACTGAAACATTTCTGTTGTCCCCGTAGAAACGACATTCTACGAAATGTTTCTACTGTTAACTTAATATTACTCTATTATTGATACCACAAATATGATAAATTCTCAGTATTCATATATAAAACAGAATACAAAACGTCCAACTTGGTTGTTTTAAATTATTTCAAAAATTACTTCTATATTCTGTTCTAGTTTTGTTAATTTACCATTGTCAATTCAAAATTACGAATACATTACAAACATTATTCTCAGTCTCTGGCAGAGTTACAAAGTATGCTGCTGACGTCCCATTTGAATTGCAATGATTTTATTCTCAACTCGCCGTTAATCCGGTAATTAATAATTTCTTTATTAATTAAGTCCTCGAGTGAAATTGAATACGCATAAATCATTAATTTTGTATAATATAGACCGCGGGTTTTTTACGGTTTTGTAGACATCAAAGATTGAATGTAGAAGCAAAATTGCTGAAAGTTTCTCTCAATTTCTGAAACAGTCTAGCTTAAATTCTACCCTGCCAAAAATACACTTTCATCCCTACAGAAAAGTAATATCGCCTATGTTTTAATGTTAAAATACTGTAATAAATACCCATTTTTTGTGGTTTTAGATTATAGACTTGTAGACTTGTCTGTAATATAGTTTTAAACATGACTAACACGAGTTATTTTGAAATAATCAAATTGTATCTAGCCACATTCACAACCATGTGTGTACATTTATGAGGGGGCGTTATTCAGTGATATATGTCACCAGTTAGTCATACATAAAATAATATATGCGTGTTACGACAACAGTCGGGTTAACGAATTAATTTGTTTTAATTGTTCTATTTACAGCGCCTACTATTTATGAACTGAGCTTAACCCCTTATTAGGTCTGTGATAGGGGGGGGTAATCTTTTAAATCTTACTTCTTGAAACAAGATAAACTCTTCTTGCGAGAGTGCGGTGCTTAGTTATTATTCCGGCGATAAGCTCGGACTGAAACTTTTAAACTATACTTTCAACTCGGAACAACTCCTTGAAAATTGTCCTACCTCTTAAGGGTTGGAAGGGGGGGGAGGTAGGTCGACTGGGGTCTCGGCGTATTTTATTCAATTATTTTCGGGCGTCGAGTGTAAATCTTTTGAGAGAAATGTAATATATATATATATATATATATATATATATATATATATATATATATATATATATATATATATATATTAGTTGAACAGAAAACTTATTTCTTGAGGAGCTAACAAAAATGTGAAATAAGCAAAATCTAAACTAGGTTTAAATAATTCATAGCACAAACTAAATTCAAAAACTGTGTTATAGATTTCTGTATAACTCTTTAAAAGTTTAACAGGATTAATAAAGTTCATTTGGGATTAACAGAGTTGAAATTATCACATTATAAATTTGTATTAAATATCTAATAAGTACAAATACATACATAATGTATATAAATAAAAAACAGTTTTTATCGAGCATTTAGGTTGAACTTATAGTTGAAATGAGCTAGTCGAATATAGTTGCAAAGAGTTTATTCAAAAAGCGTTTCTCTTCTATGGTCTCTACGCTCCCTACTTTAGCCTTTATTCTGCGACTTTAAAACATTAAACAAGTTCAGTTCTAACCGAGAAATGTTCCTCTTCCTTTCGAATATATCTCCTCAACATCTTCCAGTACAGTTTGAACTGTCGGCAGCCTCGTGCCTTCAACGTCTATTGTGAACGCAGGCAAATTGCTCTCAACTCTGTTTGCCAAAGCGGTTATCGTGCACTACAGCACGTTGTCACGGGTATAACTGCAATACAAACATCGCCAGTCTCATAATTCTTATTATTTATTTTTCAAGGAATTTTCCGGGTATCATATTAAAGAACTGTAATTATGACGGTCACGATTTAAAAATGTAAAAAATTTCATCTTGGCGACTTGTCCTTTAACGTTAAATTTTGAACAAATTTGCTATTCTTCACCGTGGAGGCGTTGGCGGCGTGTCTACTGTCGGTGGGAGAAACCTCGCAGAAGGAAAACTTTAATCCATTTGTCCCGAGATGGGGTAAAACCCCGTGCTGCGAATTAAGTTCGTCCGGGGCAGTAACTTCGGTCGAAAAGTGGCCCGTTTTTTCACGAGAAAAGGGGGAAGTTCCCGTCTAATTGTATTTTTTCCCCTTCTATAATTCCATCCCGGCAATTTGAATAACGCTCGTCCATTCAAGTTCATGTTCAAGTTTAGCATTCCATTGGCCATTATCAAGAGGTGGAGGCGGTGTCGGCCTACCCTGAATCGATGTCGGGGCCGGCAACCCCCAACAACTGGCACAACCGGAGAAAAGACCCCTTTTTCAAACTTTTAAGTGCCCCACTCTCCCTCTCACTCACTCCCCCCTCTCTCTCTCTTGTCACCGAGTACAGACTTACTTACAGACTCCGCGTATCATACGAGCCGGGTATATCCCTGGGAATTTATACCCGAATAAACGGTTAACAGGGCTGTAAATTGGCCTCGATTTCGTCACGAATACGACGCGGACGAAACACGGTGAAAATTCGACGACAATTTTGACGCGTTTAACAAAAATGGGCTAAAAACAAATTATTATAATTTAACAATAATGAACGATTGTTCTAATTTAGCAGCAATCGTGACTATTTAGCAAACTTCTCCACAATTCGGAATCTTGCGCAATTGTCCGAAAATAAGGCTACTGTTAGTTCAGTATTTTTTCTGTTCGGTATTTGTGTGAAAGTTTCGCTCTCAGTACTTATTTCTCTTCAACATGGGCCTTTCCTCAAGCGAACTTTAGGGATACTTAACATAAATTCCATACAAAGCCCGATCCGGTAAATACTAAAGGAGCGGGGAAAAAACATAGTTTTAAAATTTTTTTACTGTTATTCTAATGGTTCTTGTTAGAATTATAGTGGTATAGCGTTTTTAGTGGTAAGTAATTTTCAATTATTTATAGATTTCAACTGAAAACGGGAGTTTGCCAAACGTTAGCATCGTATCATGCGCCGAATTGTTCTATTCTGCAGTGGTATACCGTATTCATATGGCGATAAAAGTACGATAAATCCGTATTTTGGGTTTAAACGGGGCCGTACCGTTGGCCGACGATGGGGCGTGAACGCTTGTCGCTGGCAGCCAGGATCTGTTGTTATACTGTGTCAACCTCACCCCCCACTATTGTATTCGGTGGTCGTGCGCCTCGAAAATAGCGCTATATCGGTAATAGTTCAGAGCGGTGTGATTAGTGGGACAGGTCACGGATAGCGACGGCTAATCCGGTAATCTCATATCCGGTCACGATCCCCTCCCTACTAGCAACCTTCAAATATAAACCGGAAATTAATCGAAACCCCCACCAGGCATCACCCCACCTGCAGTAACAAAATTGAACATTTTTAATTATTTTCTTCCTCTTTTTGTTATATATTAACTCACGAGATTTAATTTAATTGTTCTTTAGTCATGACGGTATTTGCAGTGACCGCAAAGTCCTACTAATCAGATGGTCGTTAGAAAGGAAAACTCTAATTAACTCCTATGAATTATAAAATACCGTTTTGGTCGTCTGCGAAGATTCGAAATCTCGTGACTATTGTTCAAACCGGTCGACTAGTGGCAGTGCAGTCGGGATGCTCAAGGGCTTGAATAGCCCTTGGCGGCAACTCATAATTTGATGAAGTTTTTTTACTGTAGGTTCGTCATGTTTCTGTCTCCTCTCGCTGGTTTGGTCTTTCGCTAGACCGGTTTCGGCTGCTCGCCATCTTCAGTAGCGGTGTTAGTCACTGTTAGCACTTTGGATGTTTTTTGGGCATCCTCACGGCACTGTCACACAGTACTTGTACTGTGGTGGTTGTCCGTTTGTCTTGTTATTGTGGTTTTGTGAGACAGAAGTACAAGTTATATTAAACAGGTATATTAAAGAAGTTTTTTTTAACTTTTTTATTTTTCACAATCAACTTTACAGTTATAGGTGCAATAGATACATGTATATTTTTCGCGTGTTTGTCTCGATAAAGGAACCACCCAGTGATGGCGCTTTTGGCACGATTTAACTACTGTCCGAGATGATCTCTGGGCTAGTGGCGTTTAAGCCGTCGTGGTGGGGATATTGGATGGGTAAAGGAGGAAAGGGACTGAACGAGTGGATTAGGATGAGGAGAAAGGCGGGAGTGGAACTTCAGGAACCGGGATTTTGCGTCGACTGTCGGTATGTTGAGGTCATGATGGATTGTGTGGTTAGAAACATGCCGGGGAGCGTAAGTGATGAAGTAACGGAGGTTAAAAAAAGATTAGAATTTAATATTTTCCCGAACTACTGCGCTTTGGGCCTCAGATATTAAATAATGCATAACTGCAAAACAGCATAATTGTGCGGAACAATGAGTTAGTACAGGAAAAGATATTGGTATATCGGCCAGTATAGGTCGAAGCCAGGATGACCTTTAGCCTCGGGGCGGTGTGCTCCCGATACACCAATCATGTCCGGTAGAATGAGGGTAGTTTTAGGGATAAGGAGTAATTGGAGTCGGCTGCGACACGGGCTAGAGGGACATGCGGCGTAAACGAGTTTCCCCCCGACCACGAACGAGCAGCTTCATGAGCAGCTAATTTGAAGCGGCGGTGTGCGCCGCCCCCTGCAGGGGTCTTTTAATAAATACTTAGCGGCTAGCAATTTACGCTAAGCGGCCGTGTGGTCCGTTCCGCCCTCGGAGTATATTTTACGACCGGGGGTTGATATTATTGGTCGGCGACCAATCTCAATACGGCGGGACCCCTCAATAGGGAAGGACGACTTTATGGCCTTCCAATCTTCCCTGAGGGCGTTCGACGTCCTATTGCGATTATTCTCCCCCCCCCCCTAATAGAGGGCGAGATTATCCGGAGTTAAAGATTCCGGGTCGTTATACCCGCCAAACGGGATTCGGGAACGCGGTTAATTTTTCCATCACCGTCGGTTGCGTTAAAAAATTATTTCTGTAAAAATTAGTATTCTAATGACTGGTTCAGATCGGTCAGCCGGACGAGTGGACCGTATTCAATTATGAAGCCATTAAGGCGTGTCGTTACCGAAAAGCTAAATAATAAAAAGAAACTAAATATAGAGAAAAAGAAATACGCCTTATAAACCGATCACGCTGGTGGGAGCGAGGTTGGTTCTTTGACTTTGTAGAAGGTCGAGGAACACTTTTGATTAAAGGAAAATTCCGAGGTACGCCGAATTCATTAGGACAAACACGAAAACGTACAAATGAAATACTTTTATCAGTATACCTTAGTGTACTGAATTGAAATAATATTATATTTATTGAAATAATCTTAGTTTTATTAACGGGAAAAATGTCCAGTTGTTCTGGTACAGTCGATCGATGGGAAATAGACCTTTCTTGTTGAAATGTAAACGGACCCACGTCGATTCGTCTTTTCCGTATAATTACTTGTTTACAGGCCACATTGTTCGGCCGTAGTGTTTTCCCGCTTGGGGGGAAAATTAGCGTGCGGTGCATGATGGAAAAACCGCAATTTCCGTCCTAGGATTGGAAACGCGAGGTTCTCCAAGTGGCCTACCGTCGTTGCCCTTTACCGGTTAAGGCGGGGGTGACTTTCAGATTAGATTATAGGAACGGGGGCGGCTTCTCTGTCGGACCGAAGTCACGCCAACTACAGACCGGTTAACGGCCGTTCTCTCATTACTGTCCCACTAACGGGTCACGCTATCCAATAGAAAATTGATAAATACGATAAGATTATATAAAAAAAATGGGGTTATTAAATTAGTCAAGAAAAACGGTTATTTAGATGACTGACGTTATACAGTTTCACTCGACATAAACCGGATAGTCGGATGGTGACCAGGTATAAATTAGTTCAAAATTAAATGTTAAACTAATTTTCACACCGCTTTCCCCTCTCAGGGGACATCGTATTTCTAGCATATCACTCAAGTTTATTAGTGATTACGGGGAAATGAGTTATTTCAGCGCAACTTTTTGAGACATACATGTTTCCCTAAGTTTTCAGCAAATAAAACAGTTGCATACAGGAAAAATAATACGACGCTTCTTGCGTGGAAAGATAAAAGAATTATTACCACGCTCACGAATTATTATAACACTTAATTATAATAGCACAGAACATTACGCGGTGGAGATGTCGTAACAAGTGAATAAGCCTGAAATGGTGTTAGAATATAAGGTAAATATGGGTGGTGTGGATCGTGGGGATCAATACGCTTCGACGTATTCTTTTCTCCGTAAATCGTTGAAATGGTGGAGAAAGTTATTTTTTTTGGGGTTGGAAATGTGTGTGATAAACGCATACATAACATATCGGATATCAAGACAAATAATGAAACGCCGATGACACACCAAAAGTTTGTCAAAACACTAATTGACCAATTGAGGGTCGATTTTCGTGTATCGAGAACGCGTCCATCCACATCTTCCGCGGACAATAGATTAGATAAAAAATTGCATATTGCAGGCGTGGAACAGAGAAAACGAGACTGTATTGTGTCTTCTAAGGGGAAAACAACCGGTGGCAGGCGTCGAACAAATTATTATTGTGAAACATGCACTAATCAGCCTGCAATGCGTATTGGGGAGTGTTTCAAAATTGATCATACTGTACAAAATTATAAATAATAAAATACCGATTTTTTTGCAAATATACATTCCTCGATCTCAACCAATTCATATAACTCCAATATCATTATAATGCGTTACTTAGTTCAAAAATTATAATAGATAATACGAGGGTCTGTAAATGTTCGTTTCTGCCGTAAAGTGACGCTGAGTAGCTGATAGCCAACGTCCAAAATCGTTCCGAGTGCAAAGGGTTAAAAAATAATCTCACAAGGTTATCCATTAGGGACTAACGAATTTTAAATGTCACAGTCTGCTATTTATACTATTTCTTTTGTGATTTTCCGTTACAGTCCCGATAACCTCGTAGCTTTGTCGGCTCCTCAATTTCTTATTCTAATTCATCGTGTTGACAAAACACTTTCGGCCCCCTCCGCCGCCCCGCCCCTCCCGGCCTATAATAGGGAAACAGAGGACTCGGTTTTACCGAGACCGGGGTATAAAAGGAGGTGTGCTGACAGTGTCATTAAGTGGCCATTGTGAGCGGCGACAAGGGCGGCCGCTCTCATTAGGGGCAAAGGGGCTTGCCGGAGCAGTGCCTTAAAGGTGCTGAGTGAAGAGCTTATAAATATCGGCGGGGGCGGCGAAATTTTAATATATATATTGTACAATAGGGGGTAAATCACGAACGTTATATAGAGTTCGGGGTCAAATCCTAATTGCGAGCCGTGGAAGTAGCATTAGACAGCCGGAAGAGCACACATTTCCCCCCTCGGCTGTTAGGCCACTTCTAGGATTAAATATTTTAGAGTTTGTGAAGATACTTGTGGTAATCTACCGGGGGAATGCTACTGAAGACGCCGAAACCTCAAAATCAACGAGTGGATATTTTCAACTATTCATCCCGTTGTATTTGGCCTGCCACAGGCATTCTCCTTTTATTTGAGCCCATTTCACTTTAACAATTCTAAATTCAGGATTTTTCGGTAAACAATGTAAACAGCGGGCCACAATAGTACTGCCAGAGTAGCCAAAACTTTCAGTCACCGCTTATCGGGCATAGTGGCAACCATCGTGCTATCTGGCAACCAATAAATGATTAAAAAATTATAAAAAAATCATGTTATAGTTTTTCAGTTCGTTTTATTTATATTCACAATAGCATTACCGGGTTCGCTTGTCGTGCCTGCTTACAATCGGGTTTTTATCCAGTCCTAATCCGGGCATAATTGAAAGGGCAGAGCCAGATATAGTTTCTGTGTTTCTGTGATAAGCAGTTCCTAATCAGTTAATGTCCCGGGGGGCAGTCAAGGAGTCGGTGACGATTGTCACGCCAATCCCCCACAAACAAGACCGCCCCCACGACAACGGCTTCAGGGCACGCCACATCATCATCCCCTAAACTTCCCACCCCACCCGGCCATTATTACAAAAGGGCCTCCCAACCCTCTCACAGGTTTATATGGGCGGACAAGTTTAGCCGAATGACTTTTAGGAAGCGTGGAACGTTCTGGAATTAGTCACGGAACTGGGGGTTTTAAGAAAAAGGTTAAAACGCAGGATAGGGCCTCCCCCCCCCCACTGATAACCTAATAGGCGAGGTTATATATCGATATCCGTTTCATTCGACATCGTGACGTATCTATTTCAACCGTTGTTATAACCTTCGCCCTGAAAGAAATATCAATTGTACAAAAAGTTCAATTTTGTATTTTAACCAATATCAACTGGCTTCTTCAAATAAATTACCTGGTCTGTGAGACATATTCTTTCCACATTCAGGACACAGATACTCTCTCGCGACCAATCCAAGATTCGTACATATCTCAATCACTCTTTCCGGACTCTCATGCCTCAAACTCGTGAAAAAATACAGACCCAACCTTTCCATACCGACAAGAGACGCCATCCTTCTATAAGCAAAATAATAATAATAAAAAAAAAATTTTAATGGGAAACAATTGTTCAGGAACATACTACCTCATTCGGCCTCCGAGGCCGAATAATTTTTCAATTAATTTCAAGGGGCACGTGGAAAGGTGGGGTCGCGTTTCGTCTACTTACAGTGGGAGAAAGCTCGAACCATTTCTGCCAATTGGTCACGGGTATTAAGAGCGTCCTGACGCCTATATGGCGTCAACCAAAAATTTGGTTTTTTATCTGTCTCCGGTTAATTGCGAATGTCAAGTGCACGACTGGCCATAGCGCACGTTAAAAATACCGTACAGATTCAGTTTGAATCGAGAGTTTGTCTGTCGAAAATCGCGAAGACAATTAATTCGGAGACAATGTTTTCAAAAACGCGAAGAGTCGGGGTCGGAACACGAAAAGAGATTCGGTTCGGTCATGCGTTTAGTAATTTGTTCCCAAGAAATAGACGTATTAAATGTGGCTGGATCAAACCATTCTGGAAAGTTCAGGGCGGCCCCCGGACTCTTAATTGTGGTCCCGACAATCGCAACGGCCGAAAGTTTTCCCCACCGAAGACGTTATTTTTTATCTTCTCAGTTCTTAAAAGTGGAGAGAAACTAAGCCCCTCTCTGTCTACTACTTTCGACGAAAACAACTAAGTGTGCTATAATAACAACAATTATTATTATATCGTAGTTAAAATTCGCTCCAACCTGCCCGGATTAATTTATTTCAGTTCTGTATTTTTTGTTCAGCAAAGTTCCTCCAAGTGCCAGTAATAAAACACGAACGTCTAAACGCGATGGGACAGGGATATGGCACTTTGCTCTCTAATCGAGTGAAGTATCCGTATCGTAGATTCGAGGCAAGATTGGGCCCACAACGGAGAGGAAATAATAATATTTAAGAGGCATTCGCCAGATAAAAACATTATAAAACCATCTACTATTCAACCTGTATTCTGTATTTTCTACCCATAATCCGTTTCTATTCGATGGTTTTGTCAATTCCTGAAACAGTTTATAACGTCTTTACTCAGTTGGTTCTGATCTCATCTGCGCAAATTATCGTGTATATAATATAATATTTCTAAAAACGTTGGGCCTCGTAACGTTGGGTGGTCGTTCTGAGGAGGTAGGTTTATACTTTTTTGAATTATTATTATCTCTCCATTTTTACATTCTTAGTGGGCACATTCCGCACGGAAGAAGAGTGGCCCAAAAGATAAAATGTTGATAAAATAAAGTAAAAGGAGACTCGGACTCGGGGAAAAATAAGGAAGCGGGGAGGGGGAAGAAAGCGAAAAAAAAACAGGGGAAATTGTAAAATAATAAAGGGAAAAGAAACGTCTGTCCCGGCGGAAGAAACGACATAAATTCTTTTTGCGGTGTTAGTGTCCCAGTGGCGGCACGCTCTCGCCCAAAAGTGAAATATTCATTGAGTTGTAAGGTTGGAAAACTGTGCCCTCTCCACCTCTTGGAAAAAACTTCATAATCCGGGTTATTTGCGCCGCCACACTTTTCAAGTATGCCCGGGGAAAACTCTAACCGAGATCTTTTTCCAGCCCCTACCCCTTACGAGTGCGTCGGAGAAAATTAAAACGTTTCCCCCCCTCGCGGACCCGAACTTTATTTGTTAAAGAGGTTTCGAAAATTTCTAGAAACAGTCGACCGTTTCTCGTTCATAGTGTACTGCACGACCCGATGCACAATTTCAATTTCAGCAGTTTTCTCGATCCTCTGGTCTTTAGATAGACCCGTTTCGACGGCTCGTTTTATCCATTGACACTTTCAGTCACCGACTGCACGGTCGCTCCTCTTATACTGCTGAAAATACGGAAATACGGCGCGTCTAATGCTAACCCGCATAACTGTCGTGTATTGCGGGCCTAGTATCAATGACAAAGACAGGCGGACCACATAACAGGTATTTAAAAATAATTCTGATCCGTTGTTCAGCTGAGAAAATTTCAATTTATTACCCCAAATATAGATACAGGTCTAGTATTGAAGTTTTCTTCGTGTACCCCCCAAAAGGACGTTGCAGTAACCGAGATAAGTTCAGTAAATGCTGGACTAGTTTCGCCTGTTCGCCGTCTTCAGTAATTACGGGTCAGTAGGCCGGCGAGCGGCACAGGTAGGTTTGAACTGTTTTCGGGAACGATCGGTAGCCATTAGGGCTAACCGATTTTCGGCCGGGCTTTGTGCGGAGCAATTAGGCGCCGGGGTCTCACATTTCATTCGGCTGTTCCCGTTCAAAATGGCGTTGTGGAGTCGCCCGGCGTTATGGCCCCAATAAATCCCTGGAGTCTGTGTCTTCGACATAACTCCCTTCCCCCTTCCCCGCCCCCGTTCCCTTATTTTTTGGAATACCATTTTTCTTTCTACCCGGGAACAATACCGGAAGTATACGGCTGAAATACGGGATCCTCAGTGGTATAGATGACAAATGTCGGCCGATGATCCTATCGCAACTTTGTTCTGACACTATTACTGTCTGGGAATTTTCGCATTCAGGAATTTAATACATGCAACTGAAGATGGCGAGAAGCCTCAAGTATCTAATGACTTGCAGTGGTTCCGCAGCTCTCTAAGGGTCCGCACCTGAAAATCCGTACTGTAATACAATTATTTCAAATTTTACCTCTTTTACGTTTAGGAACTGTTTCGTAACCTATTTTTTTCTTAAACGTATTTAATTTCTAATTCTCTTTGCATTCAAAATAAATTAATCTTGTTTTTGAATATTCTGTCTATTCCTTATTAATATTTGATTAATATATTAGGCTAGGATCTATTTTAATTACATTTTGGTTCTATTTTAAAATGTTGATTTTAAGGATAAATGTAGTTAAATTTAGTATTAATCATTCATTAATATATAATGTTTGAGTTAATAGATCTGATGTGTTCCCTTTGTTTCTCCCTACATTTAGCCTTAAACTTAAATTTAATACACGTGTTGCATTTGATGGGTGCAATTAAGAATACATGTATTAATAGTGGTTTAACCCACTCTAGACCCCAATATAATCGCTTAATATTTGAACACGCGGCCAGTACACGGTTCGGCCACTTATCAATAATTAAGCGTCGATAGGTTCGGCCAATGTAGAATGTCATTAAATATTCCCAGTGTAAAGAAGTGTTGCCCAGGAGGGAGCCTAATGTAATTGAAGAATGCCCGGAATGAGTTCACGAGTAAAAGCCCCCACCGCCTCTCATCGGCCTCCAGTGCCGACAACTCCAGTTTTGTTTTGTTAATATTTAATTTCGGTTTTAGTCCGTTTTAGGGCCCAGGAAAGGGGGCCTTAATTAAGCATTAACTTTGTGTTGGTCCCTCCACCCCACCCCCCACCCCCCCGTACGAACCTAACGTGTTTTCGTCGGGTATTCCCCTCGGGTCAGTGCTGATGTGCTGAGAAACCGGTAACAGAAACAGTACGGTTACACAGTCAAAAACAATATCCCTGATACAAACCCTAGAGACTTTACTCGGTCTAGGAGTCGACACTATCCGGTAGGCTGGTGGCGCAACACCAAAACCCTAAGTAGGGGTACATTCCAATGTGGGTTTAATGGACAAAACTACTTTATAATCGTTTAGTTACTATAGTTATTAGAGATAAATTGTATTAAGCACCCTCATGTATTTTATATTTCTGTCGAGAGACTACGAAAATTTGGTTATATAAAATCCAAAAAGTGGCCAACAATTTAAGAAAAAATAACACTGGTACCTCTCCAATATCACTCTACACAACGATACCGTTTTTATTGCATTTTACATTTTTTTATTCGATAAATTTTTAAATCCATTCTTTTAACCCAAACTCTGCTTACTCCATCCAGATATTTCAGACAGACGGCTATAGAGGTGTCAGGTTCAATAATGTCTGTATCACTTATTGTTTATTTTTGAAGCTTTGGAAATAAAAAGGTTTAATATTAAATAAAGGGATAATATAGGGTGTGAGTATATACTTGTTGAAGTATAAAAGTTATGATGATGGTCAACGTTGTGAAACCAGTTTCCCTTCTGTCCTGTCCAGCAATCATTAGCAGGGTAAAGGACCCCCTTCTAACAATGGCCCTGTCCTTTAAAATTTAATCTCCCGTTTTCGGTTTTTACTCCTAATTAAATGTTAATAAAATTCTTGTTGGCCGCCCTTTGGTCCTTTTGGAGGGCTCCAGCTTTACATTATCTTCGTTTCGCTCTCTCACTCTCTGTCTCTCCCTCTTCCTCTCTCTTCCTCCCTCCCTCGCTCTGTATTTTCCATTGGGGATTTTCCCGGGGTTTTTCGCCCTTCCCCGTTTATCCGGCCCACAGTCAATATTGACCTCGGTGCCGCCGCGACCCTACGGAGTTTCAATTATGACTTTCCCGAAGAAATCGACTCCCTCCGACGATTTCCCCTCGCGCAGGTAGAGAGAGTTTCCTCCGACAAGAAGATTTCCTCATTTTCGAACCGAAAGCAGAAAATCTATAGCAAATCTATGATTTTTATTTTCATATTTCTCTTAATTGGTGGAAATATTGTGTCGCAATTATTTTTGTATGTTTCGTACTCACTGAATTTGACACACTGACCTGTCACTACGTACACTTCGGAATACCCTACAGTAGATATTAATCTATTGAATAATTCCGCAGATGAAATAATTGAACAAGTAAGAAAAGGCAAAAACACTGTATATAGATAGAGAAAGGGCGGAGGGGTAATTGAAATGGGTAATATGACATATGCCCTTCTGGAGCAGCAGTCCCCCATCCACAAAACGCAGTTCCCCTATCCACAAAACGCAGTATTTCCTTTAGCCCTCCACTTCGATGGAGCGGAAGTACCGGGTTTAATTTTTTGCTCAGTTCCCCTCATCCCGGTACTGCACACAGAACTCGCCTGCTTGCAGTTTATGGCCCGAAACAAAATTGGCGGTTGGGGCACGACCTTTCCCACTTGCCGTACGCACAGCGTTAATATTATTACTGTTGTACACTATACTGTCATTGCAGGAAATCTCATAACACAAAGTCCATAATTAACATAGTTAATATACATCCTATCTGTATAAGATATACTGAGCTAAATATCGACTTTTGTATATCACGGTACCCACTGCCTAGTGAAACTGTAAATGTTTTCCTTTCAAAAATTAATAGGTCACAAAATGTGTATTCATTGTGCCAGCTATATCGCGTTTAATAAGCAATTATAATTGTAAACAGAGGAATAACATTCAAATTGTAACTTAATAATATAATGTATTACAATGTATTTAACCTATTTCCCCCGCAATTTTCCGACATTAATCCAAACTGATCATAATTTTTATTTTATTTTAAGCGTACCAGAAGAAAAAAATTGGTCGTTCATCAGATTCAAAATCTAGGAGGGTAGTCATTGTTGGATTTTACACAATGTTACCCTCCCCCCTTACCACCGCACACCACCCCGCTTATCGGAACCGAAGGCAAACCGGTCAATAAACTATGTAATGGACTTTTGGACAAATTGACGAAAAGGGTTGCGGTATTATGTCGACGATGGATTGAGAGAGAGAGAGAGAGAGAGAGGAGAGAGGGAGGGAGAGAGAGAGGAGAGGGAGGGAGAGAGTGAGGGTGGGAGAGAGGGAGCGACCTCAGCGGGTCGGTGTGTAATTGAATACATGGATGGCGGGTGTGGGGGGGGGGGCCGTCGGCCCAGAATGGATTAGCGATAATCCCGCGGGATTGTACTGCCTCAGTTTGTATCCCGCCACCCAATCCCGCGCACCCCCAACCCCTTGACCAAATACGCACACACCGGGACACGCTGAGGCGCTTTTAATTATGCCACCCCCACCCCCTCCCTTTGTACCGCGGGGAAATTGTCGGATTTTAAAACAATCCCTCCCTGTTAATAGACGAAATTGACGGTCCGCCCGAGCACCCCGGCATATTTTGTAAGTATACACGCATTTCAGTGGAGCGAAAATTTTCGCGGAATTTCGTTTTCCTCCATCCACAATAGAGTTCAGTTTAGAATACCTGTTTTGTGGTCTGCGAGGGGAAATTCGGTGCAAGTGCACCCACTTTCTTTAAGTACAGTCTCCTGGGATAGTTTATCGGTGCAAGGTTCTGTCTCACAATACCACAATAACAAGACAAACGGACAACCACCACAGTACAAGTGACAGTGGCAGTGCAGTGAGGATGCCCGAAAAACATCCAAGGTTCGCTACTGAAGATGGCGACCAGCCGAAACCGGTCTAGCGAAAGACCAAACCGGCGAGAGGAGACGGAAACACGCGAAATCTACGAGGTTAGTTTATGTAAGGTTTGAGAGATTTTGGAATACCGCAGTTTTCTCGATCATCAAATCGACCATTCGATTCGTCAGATCTTCAGTAGCATCCGAATCGAAATGGAAGTATTTTAACCCGTGTATCGCTTCCGGAATATTTTTTTCCCCAGACCGAGGATTACGGGAGATATAACGCTTATGAGGGAAATAATTTTTTTTCCCTCGCGGTCGTGAGCGCCGGGCCTATCTCTTCGGGCCGAGATAAGTTTTCCGCTTTGGGGCTCCAAAACGGGATTGTAGGGGGGGGGGGTTGGTGAGGGGGAATTTTCCCGGTCGGAAAAAGCAGGAGCGGAGGCACGCCTGGTTTCGGCCGTCGCTGAAAACTGATCGATGTCTGAGCTTCACGCTCGAAATCGGGTTCCGCTTTATCCCCCCAACCCCCCCAAACAACCCCTAAGAGCGGATTGAAGTTCGACATATTTCCGTTTGAAGCCAATTCAAACAAACCATTGTTATACAACCGTTACGACCCGAGTTACTTTTCATGTTGTTACTGTTAGCGGACCCGTATTTTAGCCCTGCAACTGTATCGATTGGATACTACGGGCCTCAAATGCCTCAAATGAAAAACAATAGACCAAAGGAGTGCACAGATCACAGCTACTCTGCGTCTAATAATTTACCATTCAATCACGTGAAATTTAATTTTGACAGACAGTTAAATTGTTTAATGGTGTTTGGATGTAGTTAGTGCGAGTTGGGCAAGGGTTATTTTTGTTTCATTATCAACACGCGTCTACAACATTTGTTATTCAGTTGCCTCGTACAACGAGGTACGAAATGCCCGACCGTTATTTTTTCGTATTAAAGAACATTATCATACTCCACGTGGCCGAAAATATTCTTGCCCCTCTTCTTTCATCTTTAGGAAGAAATTTTCTACATTGGGGGGGAGGGGCGCTGGTGAAAATTCGTTGATTTTGAAGTGAAGGGGGAGGGGCTTAATTTTCGCGCAAGACTTAATTGCGAGCCTAACACATCGGGCAGGCAGCGAAGAGAGGGGGTGGTTTTTAGGCGCCACCTAATAAACTCCAGCAGCGCGGGGGAAGGGGCCTATTGCGAGATGAGTGTGTAACAAATGGGAAAACTTTAAAGTTTTTCATCCCCCTTTTCCCCCGAGGGGAGTGCGTTAACCCCTTAACCTCAACTCGGGCTTATCCGAGCTCCGCTTCCTTCCCCCAGTTACGGCTCCAACAGGGGAAGTTGGGCCCTCCTGTTAGGGGTTGACTTTAATTGTAGCGCCAGGTGAAGCGCCAATTGAAACCGCTTTCGAGTGAAGTAACAGTTTTCAACTTTTCAACGCCGAGGCAAAGATATCTTATAAAAGCGGGGGGGGGGGACAATTAAAGTGCCCGATTAGGCCCTTTAGAATTTAATTTCGTTAGGGCCAAACCTGCCCGTTTCCCTACTTCGGTACTCTGACACGATAAACATACCTACTGTCGTTCAATGCTATCTGGACAGGAAAATTATTAAAAATCTGTCGCCAAACAACTCGAAAATTAAACTATCCCTGATGCCAACCAGGTGAGAGGATGAACAAAAAACAAAGCTAAAAACCCTCCAATTCGATCCCATTTTTATCCTTCGACACAGTTTTATCCTGAGAGGTATCATAATGGATGCCCCTAAGTGACCTACGTATCGCGTGAATCTATTGTTTAAAGTTTATCCAATATTTTACAGAACAGGCAATGTTCATTTAACGGTGATACCTAGTGTGGGTACTCGTATTGTGTTATTCTATACTGTAAAATATACGTACACTGACCCAAGGGAAAGAGAGATTGGATGTGGGTTCACCTCGGCAGCGGTTCCTACTTATTGGGGGGGCTTCAGAGCTGGCTTCTTTTTAAGGTCCGGGAGGTGGAACGGGGCCGACAAAACCGTGCCCCCTCAAAAGGGCTAAAATACGGCAGACCTCTTTTCTCATAATTTCTCCAGGCAGGATATTGCCCCGGCTACCTTTTGTGCCCCTAAGTGACTGCGAGCCGCAGTCCAATATGACGCTCGACTTTGGGGGGGACTTTGGCGCCCTCTCGCTTAAACAATGCCGATACATTGCCAAACAACTACCCTTGGCGTTTAACCAAACAGGAAAAGTTACGAAATTAAATTTTTTTTTTTAGTTTTGGAGGGTTGGTCCCGGCGTTTCACTTCGTAATTATCCAGTTGCCGCTCTCATTGTGTAGGTGTTTGTTTATGCTTTAACGAAGGGATGAAATAAACATTTCCTCGAGAGAAAACAAACCCACTACAAATTTTCAATTGATGGATAATTCACACCTGTTTTGTGGTCAGCGAGGGGTTGGAATACCGTAGATTTCGTGTGTTTCTGTCTCCTCTGGCTGGTTTGGTCTTTTGCTAGACCGGTTTAGGCTGCTCTTTGTTTGTTTTATTTGGGTTGGGAGGGATTTTGTCAATCGGCTTAAGTCTTTGTCGGATTATCTGTAAAATATATATGTTTGATCACAGAATTGGTCGACTATTAGCTTCACGGTTCCATATATATGAAATTTGGAATTGTGTATTTACAATCATAACAGTTTTCCTGTTGATCCAAAAGTTATTGAAAAATGTTTATTTTTAGTAATCTAGTTAATCGACGCAAGTGCATCCAACGAACGTTAGTTAAGTACATTTCCGCACCGCCCTCAGGGGGCGCTAGTCAATAGCAACGGACGCTAGCGCTCCACTGAGGGTGGTGCGGCAATGTACTTAACTAAAGTTCGTTGGGTTTGTTGGGCAATGACGAACTTTAGTTAAGTACATTTCCGCACCACCCTCAGGGGGCGCTAGTCAATAGCAACGGACGCTAGCGCTCCACTGAGGGTGGTGCGGCAATGTACTTAACTAAAGTTCGTTGGGTTTGTTGGGCAATGACGAACTTTAGTTAAGTACATTTCCGCACCACCCTCAGGGGGCGCTAGTCAATAGCAACGGACGCTAACTGAGGGTGGTGGTTCGTTGGCAATGACGAACTTTAGTTAAGTGCATTTCCGCACCAGACTCAGGGGGCGCTATTTATCGGTACAAGTGAACCCAAAGAACTCTAGTTCAGTAAATTTCCGCACCACCCTCAGGGGGCGCTAGTCAGACCGCAAAACAGGTATTTTAAACTAGGTCTTATAGTTGTAATTCATTCAATTTCAACGACCACAATTGTTTTCAATCGTTTCCAACCTCAATAACACTGGATAGATCCAATAGAGATCCTCTCAGTGCTGTCTGATATCGAACATTCGAGTTACTCCTCCGGAAGTTGGAGCGCCCTAAATTAGATCAAGCCTCGATTCAGACCGTAAATCGGAGCAGACCCGGCATCAAATAGACCAGTCCACTCACACATCTCAATTTATGAAAACTTCCAGTCTCGATTACGTTCTTTGAACCGGCTCCTTGTTTATTTACTCATTGTTTTACAACGTATGCCCATTAAAACTATTACGTAATTTATCATTATTTTTATACGATTAAAACCCAGTGAAAATTGTCAATTATTTATCCAATATGAGCCGCCCCCCTAGTAATGTTCCAGCACGGACCCTTTTCCAGTTAATACGCTCGACAATCGAATTACAAATAAATTACTGCTCGGGTAAAACCCAAAAGAAATTCCAAAAATAACAGGAAAAAATGTCTAAATAATCCTCTATTTCATGACAGTAATAAACTTCACATCATCAAGTGCAGCTTAGGACTCAAGTCATATCCGAACGCCTGATTATTCGATACTGAATATTCGCAGAAGTATTTTTTTAGAGAATATTTTTTCCCCGACGGTACACTATCCCGGGAGTGTGGATTAAAGTTTCCCTCCTCGCTATCAGCGGCCCCACGTGGCGGGACCGGAATAGCGCCACTTTTCCCCGGCAACGGCTAAAAGTTTGGCCGACTATGAGATTGGGCCCCGGCAGAGAGAGGGGGAGAGAGGCTCGGGCGAAGAATGAGCCGGCCAGCGATGAAGAAATAATTCACTCCACTTTCAGGAACCGCCCCGCCTAGGGGAATGAACTAAACTGTATATAAACTGCAGAATAAGCCGTTCGCCCCGTGTATAAGGTTCTACCGAATATTTTTCCTCTCCGTCCACTCCCCCCCCGGGAACGATAAAGTCACAGACTCGCCGGCACAAAACCACCCCCACCCTCGCTACCCTCGGTGTAAATTAACTCTCCCGACTTTGAAGTAAGCGTAATAGAAATTTCAGAACCCCGGAGTGGTGGGCTTGGGGGGGGGGGGTCATGGTGGCGGAAAAGGGTGGAAGATCAAAATTGAAAACTCCCTCCCGTCACCGCCACCGCCTCGCCACCCCCACCCCCTCCCACGGCCCTTAAAAGGGATTAGACCTCGGACAGGGGGGTTGTTAAGGGGGAAATTTTCATGCCGCAGTAGTTGTCGGGGGTGGACGGTGGAGGGGGTCGCGACTTTACCTGACACATGCCTTTAACAACAGCGCTTTAGACCTTTGTAAAGCCCGGGCGGAGAGGGGGGTGAGGGTTGGACGGAATAACAGTGACCTCACCTCCCCCCCCCAACCACTCTAAACCACCCCTCTTGTTCACGCAATCCAATCACGGGAGACGCGGGGGGCTCTTTATTTTAGGGGTGGGCTGGTAGAAATTAACCGAGTGAAAAATAAACTACTTCATCACTGGCACTGTTTCGCTCGCTAGTTCCAAACTTGTATTGAGCACTGAGGTCGGACAATCTTGTTTCAAGAAGTAAAATAAAAAAGGTGTTATGCTTCATAATCGGTGGAAGCAGTGTGTCTTCTTAATGGCTTTTAAAGGAAAATGGCTGTGGGATAAGTGGAATCTGTAAAATGAGTCCCCTATCCGCTGTAGGAGGCTGTATGAGTCCCATAAAACGCTGTATTTCCATTTGCGCCTCACTTCGATGGGGGCGGAAGTACCGCGTTTAATTTTTTAACGCAGTGGCTCCAGCGGTGGGGAAACTCCCGATGAATTCGCGCCATTAAAAATCAATTTTCATACGGCCGTATATCTCTGTTTCTGAATCGTAGACGGGCGCGTTAATTTTTAGTCACTTTCTGGCTGACGGATATTGATCGGTCTGTAAATGGAAAACCGTCCGTCGGTCGAAAATTGGCAGAGGACCCGGTGGAGGCGAGAGCTTGAAAAGTGTTCTATATTCAATGCAATTCGGAAAAGAGACTCCTCGGTACCGTTGTTGGCTGGGGTCGGGGAGTAGGTACAGTTTCATATTTTATTTTGCCCCCGCCGCATAGGCCGCCCCTCAGACCCGAAAAGAAACGAAAAAACAAACCGCACGGGCAATCGAAAACCGGGGGAGAAACCGAGACAAATGAATTATATATAAATTTTTCGGGGGGTAGAACGGGGTTGGAGGGGTTGGCCGCCTCTTTTTCAGGGCCACCGGGCGGTGTTACCCGATGAAGATGGCAGGGGGGGGGTGAAAAAAGTAAAGCAAATAGTGGAAAACACGGAAAATCGTTTTCGTAGAGTGGAGGAAAGTCGAGGGGGCGGCCGACAATTATTTGCCGGTGGACATTTCAGTGAACGCCCTCCACGAGGTTAGCGCCATTATTCATTCACAGGAAAGACAGGCGGACTTACAATTTCGATTATCAATTTTCAGTCCCCCCCTCTCGAACCGATTAGTTATTTAAGCCCCGAACGTAACCGTTACGCAAACGCAATAAGCTTGAAATATTCTTGAATACGGCGTAATAATTGTGACCAGCTGAATGCTGGGCCCGCAAACATACAACGCAGTACACGATGTAACGCGTTAAACTTACCTACGCGTATTATCTACGCATTTAACGCGCCCGCTAAATTGCAAACGGTCCGCTGCTTATTTAACGTTCAGGCGCCGTGGTTTGCACCGACGCGAGAGCGTTTCAACAGCGGGGACTGAACTGTTTCTGATGAGCCGTACTGAATAGGATTGTGGGGGTTGAGGCACGTATTACCTGGATTGTACTACTATATGTGCGTGAGAGGTTATTAACATTAATTTAATTACAAGACGGCCAATCGGAGCGTTCGATCAATCTTACAATACCGGTACGGTTACACGGCCACCACCGTAAGCGTTGTAAGCTGTAAAATATCCTAATTCATGTTTGACCCGGCTTACATTTGTATATTGTATAATATATTTTTTTATTTATTTTAAAATGAAACTACATGTTTATAGGTAAAATTGCGCAATGATGATCGGAGAGCAGTAAGAAGGAAGGTACGAAGGAATTTTGGTCAGGTTCGAGTCCACGTAGCTGTGTACTAAGAGAAATATAGTGTAAATTTTTAATTTGCACACAGAATTACAGAATTCTTCTGTAAATTACAAAATTCAATTTCTGGTTTATCGAGCCTCGTCCGTCGTGTCTGTTAGCTCGTTTCATGTGGGCTCATACTGGAGGAGGGTTTCTTGCGTGTGTGTGTGTGTGTGTGTGTGTGTGTGTGTGTGTGTGTGTGTGTGTGTGTGTGTGTGTGTGTGTGTGTGTGTGTGTGTGTGTGTGTGTGTGTGTGTGATGGGGCGGTAGGCTAGTAATTTTGGGTGGTGAACGCCAGTTAGTTCGGTGTATAAATAGTGGTGTGGATATTGGGGCGATTATGCGGCCGGTTGATTCATTAGCGGAGCGCCGTTGGCGGTCTGCCCGGTCCCCATCAATCATGGGCCCCCTACCGCCCATTACCGCCCAGTCACTAGTCATACAACAGGTTGCTATAGTTGTAGCCGGTCGTAGCACTAATCACCAATCCGAAGAAACCCGTCTGTAAAGCTACAGAGCCTTCGCAACATCAGAATCAACTCTAGCGCTTTTGTATGTCCTTCGCACCTTTCCGGAAAGAAAGCTATATCGCTTTTTTTAACTCAAATTAAAGTTTTCAATGTTGTACACGTGAAATATGGCCGGACGAAGTAGAAGACCAGAAAATTTAAGATACCGACAAAGAGAAAGGAGAACAAGAATTTAGCTGTAATTTTCAATTCTAGGAAAATTCGTTTAAAATATATACACTATCAAAGAAATCATGAACCTACATATTTTTGCGTGTATGATAGCAAAATTCACGGTTCAATAATCGATAAAATAATCTTGCGTCAATACCACATTTTAAAGTTTCATCATCCCAAGTCTTTGAGAAAACCTCCCGAGGCCAATCCTGATCATCCCATAGGGACTTCTGGGAAGTTCGGAGACATGGGTGCAAATTTCCTCTCCCCGTATTTATTGTGTTATTGAATGTTTATTGCCTATATGACTCCATTTACATTTATGTACAGTGCCTATAAAAAGGACATACGTAGATACCTGTTTACTATTTTTACTTTATACACGTGACATATTTTTCCCCTGTCGTTTCCTTCGCGCGCGGACCTAGACTTCTCGGATTGGTATAGGTTTTTGTATAGGTCTGTCGGCCGGTTGTTTAGCGGTGAGGGCGAGAGGGTGGAAAGGGAACCGGTGGAAAGAGATTTATGGGGCCGCCATTTTGGTAAGGGATCGGTAAAGTGGAGTGCAAATGTAGCCCGGGTGGCCGGCGGCACAAGCCGAACTGGCTACGGCCCAAAACCGGCTTCTCAAACTCCCCGGCCAAAACAAACACACGTCCTGGCGGTGCCTCGGCACCGAACCGCAAAAAGAACGGTCCAAACTCCAGTCCCGAGTGGAATCAACCCCTTAAATGTACCGAGCTAAAAATAAAATCCGCTACTGGAAATACAAAAATAGATAAATAACAATATGGCGGTGGATTTGAATCAATTGTTGAGTGCTCTGTTCTGCAAATAGTCAGCAACTTTTGGGTTAAATCTAATATAATTAAACCACCGGTTTCCTATCATCCGCGGAGGTAAAAAGATTTATTCCAGTGTTTCATAATGAAAAAATATAACGCCCAGAGCAATTAATTACCGCCGTTTCTCTAATTCTGTAGCTGAAGTCCCCGTAACATGGAACAGGTTTGTGAGAGGCGTTCTTTAGTTTTAGTGTTCTAGTAAATGTTGAAAATGGGGTCAAACAACAGTGACGATATCCCAAATGGGACGGCCTAAATTAATTCCAGGCGTTGTACGGCCCGAACGCCCAAAGCGACTTATATAAGAAACCGAGGGAAACGGGGAAATACCGCAAAACAAACACCGCTCCCCTCTTAGGGCCGCGGATACACACAAAAAAAAGCCCGGAGATGTTATCGTTTCAACCCCTCCTTCAGCGTTAATTCCTACTCACCCCCCACCGCCACAACGACTCCTCTACGCTTCCCGTTCCAGTCTATATAAATACACGGTTTTTTGCTACCCCTCGGGCTTCCTTCCCGCCCCTTCCAATGCTAATCTTCCGACTAAACCGCGAGGAACAATATATTATAAGGGTTGGCGAAGAAGGGGGGATTTTACAAAGGAGACAAAAAGAAATCCGACTCTCCCCAAGAAAGAAACCTACCCCCCACCTATCCTCAACCACCGACCCCGGCTACTGTAGCGGTTCACCAGCGACCCACATCACATTAACCGGGTGTCGTCTCGAGATGTATCAGAAATTAAGATTGACCAGCGCCCGTAGTCGAAAGCCGAAACCGGGTGCTGCGAACCGACAAAAAAAACCACCCACCGAACCGTTTTCGCTTCGTTGGGGGTGAAATTCAAGTTTCGTCCCCCCTCCACCCCTCCACCCCCCAAAAAGCTTCCCTCCAAGAAAGAATTACCCCTCGTAAATTACTCTCTACCCCTCCCCCCCCCTGTGCCCACTTGAAATTAGGCCTATTAATTTTGTCCTCTTACGTTGTACGTGGGGGTGATGTTGACTGAAAGCGAACCAATTTTGCCTATCCATTTGGAATGCCCTCTGTCGCCCCCTGTAAGCTGGTACGGCTTCTGCTTTTCGCCATCGTCAGTAGCATTCCGGCAGGCATGCCGGATTCTTATAGACTTTTCTTACATCGGTGTGGTATAGCATATATTAATTGATATGCGAACAGTTTTCCGAAAAACTATTATTTTATTTAGGCTGACGATGGCGTCTTGCCGAAACCGGTCTATCGATGGACCAAAAACTCGAGTTATGACGTAAAATCACGATTTGTGATATTATCTCAGGTAATATTTAAACATGTTTTATTATAATGAGTTGAAATAATAACAGTACAGAATTGCATTAGCGTGTGTGTGTGTGTGTGTGTGTGTGTGTCTAGGACGTGGCTGAGTCTCGTGGGCGTGTGGGTTCTTCCGCATTCTAAATCGTCTGTGCTCAGTGATAGCTGGGGGGTCGTTGTGTGCGGGCCGGTTTTTCCGAGGGGCGGTTTTCCTCTGCCATTTTTCCTGCTTTTCCCTCCTCCGCAGCCCCCACCCCTATCTCTCATTTCCTTCCTACCGGATTGTGTGGGGCGGCGGCCGGGGTACACGACAGGAAGCCTACCGGCTACCCCTAACACCGTACTACAACATTTCTTTTGCACATTCCTTTATTATTATATCGTCCGTTGTTATATATTTCTAATTTTAGGGATTATAAACTATAATATGAGTGTTTAACGTTCATTAAAAATTGGGCAATTTGCGTTGAAAAGGACTATCGCTGGGAGGAACGGACGGCATTTCACACAAAGAATTAACTAAAATACTATTTTGCCGTCGGTAATTTACTGAGGGAATTACTACGTGATATGGCGAACTATTGCTTCTATAAACGGATAAACAACAAGCGGTGTAGTCCAATTCAGTTTCAGATTTACCCCGAACTTTATTGTCGTCATAGTGAAGCGGTGACACATAAGATACCGCGTCGTTGGCTGTGTGGGGGAGGGGGGGTGGTGAGGGTGGCTATTGGGGCATAAATTATTTGCGCCCCGGCAAACTCGGCCTATCGAGACATTCCAATCGTGCGGTGTGAACAATGTCCCGAAGTGGGCCGTAAAATGCGGCGTTTCGAAATTCGGCGAGTGTCGAAGGGGCGGGGGCGATAAATTTTAGTTCGGTAGGGTGGGTGGGAGGGGGGCGGGGAGCCGCCCCTCAAATATACTATGTAGGAAGGCCCGACAATACACGGCCTGATAGCGACGGGAAATTGCATTTCCGAACCGACCGCCACTCCATACCGTGTTGTAACATTGGATACTAGCGGTTCGCGGAACGCTCAGCTTACGGGATGTGGAAGAATTTGACCGGAACTGGATATGAGAAGGCCTTGATGACAAAAAACATACCATGCGTACGATTAAGAGGGTTGAAGAGCGGGGAATTTGATAGAACAATGTCCGACAATAGGGCTGTAAATATTTCGTAGGTCAGACATCCAAAAAAACAAACTTCCCGAATACTGTACATACTGAACGAGAATCATAGTAACCATTTTCATTATCGATGAAATAAATATTTTAACAGTTTTTATTGAGATTGTCAATTTAAAATCATTTAATTTACCAGCGATTATGCACTTGGGCACTCGATCACTGGGGAGGGGGTGTAAATCCCCCCAGAGAGATGGCGCTAATTAATTTTGATATTTGGAAAGGGACCAAATTAATTTTTTTTTCTCCCGAATGGAATAATGCGGAATAAATGATCCGCGAAGTTCCCGACCGGATGAGATATAGTGGCGTTGCTCATGCGCCATTACTCAGTCAGACCGGCCGTAAAAGTTATCTCGTTAACTGTCTATAAATTAGTAGCCATGGCGGACAACTTTCATTGTTGTATTTCAGGGGAAATTAAGTCCACGTGTAAAATAATCATCGCCGGTAACTTAAGTTGGTCCCGGGAGGCCTCGGGGTCGCCTTCAGACGAGCCCTGAAGAAATTGACGGGAGTTCGGAAAACTTCCAAGACGGCTACGGTTGTGAATATTGATCCGAAGTTGACGAGTACTTTAATTGTTTACGTCGAGATAGTTGTACGGTGGAAATTTCGCTGTTTGGGCGCGAAAAGTGAAGGGAAATGGGCTCGTCCTTCGCCCTTATGAACAAGTATTGACGGAATGGATGATGATGATGAAAACGGTCGAGTGGTCCTTTTCAGGCCGGTTGCATTCGGATTCAAGGTTCGGTTCGAGGGGGTTTTCCACTCGTGAAAACATCGAGAGCGCTCAATTCGAGAGCGTGACGTCGGGCGGTACCCAATCCAGAGCTATTCGAGTCAATCGATCGTGTAAGTCTTAAGTCATCCATTGTCAGTGCCCTACTGACGGCGGGAGAATCTTTGGCGAGTGAAATTCTTAATTTTATCCGGAGATAGTGGCTCTCAAGGAACAATACCTTCCTGCGGTATGATAAATAAATCGAAAACCGATATAGTCGTGTAGATACGGTCTAGCTTCGCGACTATAATACCGAATCGGATATTGAACGGACAGTAATTCAATTTTAACTGGTTAAACGAAAGCTCGAAACCTGCCTCGACAATTACAACTTTATTTACAAGGGGGTACCTTTTTTCATCCGCCCCTTCAATATGACACGGCATTCCGGAATTACACGACTCGTACAGAGCCGTATATATGGGAGCCGGCTAGGAGGGGAATAATTTTGTAAATGACTCGAGCGGAACGCGACCGTATAATAAACCCGCTGTCAACCAGTCGGTTGAATACAGAGACAAGAGAGCGGGTTTGATGAAGTGAAATGCCGCTGCGGTCGACGGGATAATTCGAGGGGGCCTGCGGGGGCTGTGGGGGCGGCGGGGGCGGAGGGTATACATAATGAGGGGCAGCACACTCACACGGAGACACACGCGCACCCGCCCACGAAGCTCAACTGCCCCCCCGCCCCCCGCCCCCGGCCACGGTTTAAAATTGCTTGCAGTTGGACTGAGTGGTTCCAGCGAGGCCGCGATCGACTGAACAACGGCGTGACTGCGGGTGGAAGGGTTTACGAGGGGGGACGGTAAGGGGTAAATTGCGCTTAATTGTTATTTAGTAATAGCCTCTCCACTCGACCCCCTGACCTACTGCGGCGGATGCATTTGAGAAAATTATAACCCATTCGCCGCAAACTAAGCGCCGGAGTCCCAGTACAATTTAAAGAAACGAGAGCTAACTACCCTTGCAAAACAGAATAGGATAGTTTTTTCTAGAATGCTTGTTTTGTGGTCTTCGAGCGGTTGGAATACCCTAGATTTCGTGTGTTTCTGTTTCCTCTCGCTAGTTTGGTCTTTTGCTAGACCGGTTTAGGCTGCTCGCCAACTACAGTAGGTTTTAGTCACTTGTGTTTATAACAAAATATATATTTGATCACACAACTGGTCACAAAATTAGGTTCTGAATTCCAAATATATGAGAGAAACCTATCTGGTATTGTGTGTTTACAATAGTAAAAGTTTTCCTGTTGATTTATTGAAAACATTTTATTTTTAGTAATCTAGTTAATCGGTGCAAATGCATTTCCGCACCACCCTCAGGGGGCGCTAGTTAATAGCATCGGACACTAGCGCTACCCTGAGGGTGGTACGCCAATGTACTTAACTAAAGTTCGTTGGATGTACTTGCACCGAGACGAACTTTAGTTAAGTGCATTGCCGCACCACCCTCAGGGGGCGCTAGTTAATAGCATCGGACACTAGCGCTACTCTGAGGGTGGCACGCCAATGTACTTAACTAAAGTTCGTTTGATGTACTTGCACCGAGACGAACTTTAGTTAAGTGCATTGCCGCACCACCCTCAGGGGGCGCTAGTTAATAGCATCGGACACTAGCGCTACTCTGAGGGTGGCACGCCAATGTACTTAACTAAAGTTCGTTGGATGTACTTGCACCGAGACGAACTTTAGTTAAGTGCATTGCCGCACCACCCTCAGGGGCGCTAGTTAATAGCATCGGACACTAGCGCTACTCTGAGGGTGGCACGTACTTAACTAAAGTTCGTTGGATGTACTTGCACCGAGACGAACTTTAGTTAAGTGCATTGCCGCACCACCCTCAGGGGCGCTAGTTAATAGCATCGGACACTAGCGCTACTCTGAGGGTGGCACGCCAACTAAAGTTCGTTGGATGTACTTGCACCGAGACGAACTTTAGTTAAGTACATTGCCGCACCACCCTCAGGGGGAGCTAGCGTCTCGGTGCAGGTAAACCAAACGAACTTTAGTTAAGTACATTGCCGCACCACCTTCAGGGGAGTGCTAGCGTCCGTTGCTATTAACTAGTATTAACTAATTCCATCGATTCTTTTACCCCTTGATACTAGGCCCGCAATACACAACTGTTGTGCGGGTTAGCGTCAGGAGCGCCGTATTTTCGCATTTTTGAAGCGAACAGCCGGCCTATTCATTTGCTCATTGATTAACTAGCGCCCCTTGAGGGTGGTGCGGAAATGTACTTAACTAAAGTTCGTACTTAACTTGCACCGATTAACTAGTGTTAATCCCCTGAGTGTGGCTGAACTTTTGTTTATTAGAAATTACAAAAACATATTTTTTATTTTGGACACAGAATGTCGTATAGCAATATACAAACGTTGGTTAATACACAATTACCGCCCCACTGTTCATTCTACATTTATAAGCATGGATATATGAACTAATATAAACTTGTTTTTAAGCATAATATTGGTATAATAATCGGGAAAGAGTTTACTGACCAGATTGCTTACTTTAAACTTCGTTTGAGGTCCTCCTAGCTGCTTGTGTCCCGAGTTCTTCATTTCTTCTACTTCTATCCTCTTAAATGCTTCGCCAATCAGGAACTTTTCACCTCGTGGTTTATTCCGCTGAGAAGGGCTGACGAAATATCGAAATATCACAGCCAGAGAGGCGATCCGTCGACGAACCCCTAGAACTACAAGTCGATTTCCGGCCACCGCCCTCCCCCTCAACCATCACTCGCCCGACTCGTGATGAATCGAATGAATACGTAAGGGAGGAAACCGTGTAGCCGAGGGGTGGATTAGAGATTAGAATAATGAATCAGCACGGCAGGAGGGGTAGGTTTCGGTCAGGATGTACGATAAGCTCTCACCGTTTTCACCGCCCGTGGGGATGTTACCCCATGCGCCCCCGTACCGAATCATAATTGATATATTATTATGTAGACCGCCTCCCACACCGACACCAGCTGAATTATTTACATTGTTAGTTACTGAATCTAATTGAAAGAAAATTCAATCCGCCCCGGATATCCGAACCCGGATCATCAACTTCTCTACACTCTAAATTACTGATTAATGTATTCGCCAGTGACTTCGGTTTCCTATTATCTTTCTCTGTAATCTACTTCTATTTTATTTATATTCCAACAACGTATTAAATATATTGAATTTTTCTTTAAACTTCATTTGTATAGCATAATTGTGCATTGCCACTGTCCACTCCAATGTAATTTCAAACGATGATAGTCGTCGTAAGCTAAATATTGGCGTATGGATAAATTATATCGGTCATTGAAGCTTAATGAAAGAACATAATATGACGAAGCTCCGTGGGCAGGCGACATGTTTAATTATACTATTACAAACATGTGTGTTCTTCACACACACGAGAATCATAAACCGCTCTACATATATAGTTGACAACACATATATCCAAATAGATACGCAAAAATTGACCAGTGAGTTTCTGATAATAATTAGAATAAAATAAAACTCTTTTATTTTTATGCTTATATTATTTTTATTAATTAGTTGGTACACTACTGGTTACGATTTTCCGCACGAATGTCCGTTCGGAAAATTCTCCTGTCGAGAGTTGTATATAACTGATGGTCCTATACAACCCCCAACCCCTCAAACTTGATATGGATATCCTGGACTTTATACGGCGAGTGCGGGGTTGTATTTTTAAACCTTCCCCCGATACCCCTCATCGCCCCGCAACAACACCCTCCCCTCCCGGATAACTTCCACCCAATTTAAATCCAATTCAATTTCCGGCCTCCCTGCCCCCGCCCCTCGAATCCCTCATCCCCCGGCCCCACCTAAACACCCTCCCACTATTTTATTCTATTGATTGGTTTGACTCACCCCCGTCCGCACCTCCCCTCGGCCGTAGGCGAGAGGAAGAGCACCCTGGAAAATACACGATACCGTGTCGGGTTTTCATTCGGTGTGGGGGTGGGAGGTGGAGGGATGGAGGGGAAGGGGGTGAGAAAAGCGGGCCGGGAAAATTCCGCCGATGGAATTTAAACGGAGTTTACCGAACCACCCCCAACCCCTCGTCCCGGAAGGGCCGCGACGTAGAAATTTGACTATCGGAAAATCGAGCGGGTTTAAGTGCGTCATTTTTCGTTTGGCCACCAAAATGGGCGATTTATTATTAGATTTCCGACGACGCTATTTAAAAACATGCGATTTCGATCGAGCGTTGATCTACATATATTCTTAATATCAACTGGCGCTAGTGAAGTTCCTTCTAAAAACAAAATAAAAGTGGAATCTTGACATTTAAGTATATTGCCCAAACAATATCATAAATTTATGAATAATGAATAACATTTTCTGTATTTTCCATGTGTTTTTACAATACAACAGCTTAGACTGTAATCTTTGATCATATAACACAATTCGGCGCCAGTTCTTTCATTCCATAATATTATAATTAGGTTTATATTGAGCTATAATTGAACAAACTGCTGTCCTCAGTCTTCAGGTACTTTCATTTTGCACACGCACAGTTCCACGGCTTACAATTTAATGTGAGTTATTAGTGCAATAATTTGAGTGTAAATATACAATATAATGAGGATAAATATGAGATAGGTAGCGGTATATTGAATGTTTACCAGTTTCTAACAGCCGTTTCACGTTCGGTGAATGCGAAATGCATTGAACAACTGAAACCTTCTGGTATAGGAGGATTAGGCGAGAGGAATGCAATAGAGTAGAGCAATATCATTGCTCAAGTTGCTTTAGTTCCGACGCGGGTAATGCCGCGGTTATTAGGCAAACGCGAAGGCTCACTATCCCCGCGAATTGAACCCCGGAGTTAACCCTCAAGGGCGTGAAACTGTAGGACACCACTTGAATGCGCCGGGCTTACCTAGGCCATACAATGTAGATCCGTGTACAATATACGCTGTATACAGCGTGGACGTGTGCGCCAATCGCAGTTTGGAAGTTGGAATTGGGCACGGGCGTTAGGGTGAACGGGGAGATTGGGATCTTCCTGCGAACGGAGACACTTATAATGCATACACAGCGCGATAACAAAATTAATTATATTCCAGAAAAAGTGATTTCCTGGGAGCGTATTTCTCAATCATATTCAGCTTTTGGAGTCTGAACTACCTTCGAGCCCAAGAGGACACTTTGCACCTCTTAGATAAAGCGCAGAAAGCTATCACTTGTGGTGCTACCCCAGAAAGAAAATTATCACGATATTGAAGAAATCTTTCAGCCAAATCATTAATTTCTAGTTCCGCTACGTTGACATGTCTCAACTAACATACATGTGTCCATAAATAGACCGGAGAATATAATATGCAGGTGGAAATTAAATTTCTTTTTCTATTAACATTCTTTCCTTTTTTGTTGAATTCAGTTAAGGTTATCCGTCTGTTTTCCCATTATTTCACTTTGCTTTTTTTCTTTAAACAATTTCAAAATGCATTTAGATTTCTCCAAACTGATAATACTTTAATTAGTATGAAAACTCGCTCCCTCTCTGTCTATTTCTTTCAGGAGAGAGCAGGGGGAACGCTCCCCCCCCCCACGCCCCTTCACAGAGGGGTTTGAAAAAAGTTTCCCCCCTTAAACTTGGAACCGGCCCTGACACAAGAAAAGAAAATATATAAAACTCTCGCGGGGTAGTTTACCCTGACCGCTCATCCCGCGATGGCTGCGTTTAATTCCGATGTGGGGGGCGGCTGTGGGCGGGGGCGGCGTCCCCAACTAATCAGATACGTCTAGACTTTAAGGGGAGAATTAAATTGAAATATTCATAGAGTTCGGGGGGAAACCGTACACTGTCAATTCCTCCCACCCAGCTCTATTCGGGCATTTTACAATAACAACTTTTATTCTAACTTGTAACTTGAATATTAATGTTCGCTGAATTTGCACAGACGGAGGCCGGGTAACGGTCCAGTACTTTTTCAACTTGGAAAAGAAAGTTCAATACAGTTAACAATTTAGTTATAGTTTTTTTTTTAAATAACTGATTTAGGCGGTAATGTTTTCCTGAATTATTTGAGCCCTTGTCTTTAACCAAAGCGCATTTTAATTAACCCATTATCTATTGTTACAGGTATGTCCAACGTTAGAGTTTCGCCATTTGCAAAGGATCGCCGGGTGAGTAGGTTTTTCGACTACAAGCACAAACATACTCTCACATACACAATGTCAACGCTGACTTAGCCGATATGTGGGCTTTAATAGTTCATATATTATAAACAGTTAGGCACCGTAGTGTTTTTGGTGCTAGTTGTCGATTAGACGTACACTTTAGCAGTTATAGATGCATGAATTAGTCTGTAAGAAAGGTGACCTAGTCCAATCCTAAATTCTATATATATTTATATATAAACAAGTAGGACGCTTATCCAAATCCGCTTTAGATAATTATTCCTTTATTCATCCTAAATTCCGGACTACAGAAAGAGTGAAATACGAAAATTCATGGAGTATATAAATATCCTGATATGTCTGTGTACAGATGGACTCGATGGTAATGATTTATGATAAATATTCCTACGAGTAACAACATTTTCCAACATGCATTTTTGTTACCGATTTGAAAACCTTATTTACTTTTTTTTCATTAGATCTATTGAGATAAATATTCAGACGGCGTCTGGTTCTTGGCGGGTGTGGTGGTGCGGGTGGGGGTGGTTGGGGCGTTTATTTGCATAGTTAGGGGGCTGTAGAGGCGCTCCCTGGCGGCGGGCTCCACCCCACCCCCCGCCCCCGGACACCGTCTCTGAATACGAAATGCCTCGCGAAAAATAAACACTCAATGCTTTTCGGCCCCCCGACTTCGCCTATGCGCACCCCCAACATATGTGGCGTACCAACCTACATAGGGATTTCACCCCGCCGGTTTTAGTGGGTTGGGGTGGTACCGCTCAAATTGACAAGTATTTCCCGCCCTTACCTCTGTGCCACCCTGACTGCATAAGTCTAACTAAGTGTGTGTGATAGGCCTCGAACCTGAGAAAGGACTCTCTGGAAAAATATTTCCAACCGTTCGTTTGCGTGTGTTCCTATGCAAATGGATATTTATGCACGTATGCGCGTGTCTCTGTGTAAGTGTGTGTCTATGTATGTGCACATGAAGGGGGTTAAAAATCTTGGACAGAACATGTGGAATTTATGTGGATGGTGCGAACGTTGAATATTTCAGTATGCGCATACACATACACACCATACGAAACGACTATTATTTTGGGGTAAAAAATAGCACACGTACACACACACACACACACACACACACATATATATATATATATATATATATATATATATATATATATATATATATATATTAGGGGTACCCAAAAGTAATCAACAATTTGATAAGATGTATTTTGGTCTTGAGGAGTTCTTCAAGAATCGAAAATTTGCCGGAAAAGTGGCAGAGAGTTGTTGATAATATTGGTGAATATATAGTGGATTAATAATTAAAGTTTATTTTTTAGCAAAAAAATTAATCCAAAGTCAAAATTTTGATTACTTGTGGGTACTCTTAATGTATATATATATATATATATATATATATATATATATATATATATATATAATAATAATAAATTATTATAAGATCATAAGTATAAATTGTCAATAGCCACAAAGTTCAACACACATATCAAAAGCCTGGCTATAGAATCAGAAATCTGGAACCCCCAGTCACGTTTTGGCCAGTATTATTTTTTTTTTTTAGGTAGGACCGAAAAAAAATAATAAAAGGGAACCTGAAAAAACGACAATCGCTAAACCCCCCCGCAACATCCCCTTACCCTCGGGGGGCGTAATTGCGGGATTTCATCCCCCTACCCGGCAGGCTTTTGTTTAATTAAAGTTTCCTTTCGGCCCGTTACCTGAATGCAACATATATTGTTCAGTTTCATTTATTAGCGGTTGAAGGGTGGTGGACAAGAATTTCAGGGAGGGACGGTGGGGAAACAATGTCCGATCTCGGACAATAGCGGTGTAAATATTTCGGTCACAGATTGAAACAATAGAGTTGGGGAATATTATAATATATGGATTTCGTTTCCGTCTCTATAGTTAAAAGTTACATTGAATAAACGGAAGATGGAGGAGCGGAATAAAGACATTTATGGGAGTATACCAATTTCCAGACATTCAAAATTGTAAGTCGTTATCCCATTATCTGTCTAGGCGTATTTGGTGGAAATACGGCGCATCTAATGCTAACCCGCATAACAGTTGTGTATTGCGGGGTTAGTATCAAGAATAAAAATTAGGTTTAGTACCAACAGCAAAAAATTGCCACACCGACCAGTATGCCATGGTGACTTACCAACCTATTGACAAAGAGAGCTACTGTAGATGGCGAGGAGCCGAAAATGGTCTAGTAAAAGACCAGACCGGCGAGAGGAAATGGATGAGGAATCCAATGCTATTAGAATCGTAACTTGGCATTTCCTGATATTGATTTAAATCAGCTGTTTGATTATTTATTATTTCAGTAGATTAATACTGTAATTCCAAATATATAAGTCAAATTTTATTTAAAAGAAAATGTTAAGATTAGTGGACGTGTTTATTGAATATCATAGCAGACCTTTCATATTTAACAAGCTACAGGGTCGACAAATAAATACAAAAGGCATTTATTAAACCAGAGGGGTTGAGGAGTTGTGAATGACCCCTAAATCGATGGGTAAAATCCCTTTCCACAGTCTCAGTTTTGTGTTGGCGCGTGTGTGAGAAACTCGGACCGGTTCTCGTCAAAATGTTCCGGCCGCGTATTTAACGCACGCACACGCGGACACACGCTCTAATACTTTGGGGCAAAGATTAGCGGTCGGGGATAATCCATACACATAAGTCCCGCTGTAACTCCGGGGGAGGGGTTGAAACGGGCCGGGCGTACTTCACAGGGGCGGTCACCGTAAATAACTTGGTCCGGTTCCCTTCTATACGGCACAAATGGCAAAGTTGGGATTCCGTGGGGGGTTGTTCGGGGTGGTGTAGGGGGTGGCGGGTGGTCAAGGAAGGGGGGAGGGTTACCCCCGCATACAACAATTTCACCCCCCTTCAGACTGACCGACGCTGGCACGGGACCGGCTCACGATAATACAGAAGTTAACACAATGACGCCCGAAAAAATGTTTAAGGAGAAAAAGAAAATTGAGAAAACAATTCTCTTCCTTCAATTGTTCAGAGGGGTAGCCTATTCTCAAGCGGAAACGGTGTAAGACAATGAGATTCTGTCCTTTTGCTCCCGAATAGAAGAAGTCCTCCCGTTGGCAGTAAAGAGCTCGTAGCAGATTTCGAAAAGTTTCAGGGGATTGCGATTTGGAAAAATGAAACGTCAGACAATTGATTCTTTACTGAATCGAACTCGGGCCCGTCCCTGGCATCGCCGTTTAATAGCTAGGAAAATAAACAATTTTTCCCCTGAAATCTGTTATTATGAAATATAATGTTGAATTTGCCTGAGATTTGCTTAACGTTTGTTCTATTTTTACATTATAGAGAAAATAATGCGTACCCATTACAGGTTTTATATACTACCTTATAGAAGCTTTTAGGTATTTTGCACTATATTTTGATCGTTGTAGAGTTATAAGTTTTCATTACTTAAAAGTAGATTTAAGTGTAAAAACGATCTGTGGTCTTAAATCTTGGAACTACATTTTTAGTTTTTAAGTTTGGTCCTACTGTAGGGGAATAATTTAATAATTTTTTGTTAACCTTTATTAGTGGGAAGTACCAAGTTGGAGGAGGCTCGGGGCACTGACGAATGTGAATCACCGGCCGGTATCATTTGTCTGTGGACGAGCTCAATCGCTCAGCACTTGCCGATAAATTTCAGCCCCCCCCCCCCCCCCCGCTCACGGAATTAGGGCCTAGAAGGCTGGCGGTTGTGGGAGTCCGAGGAGAAAGCTCTCAGCCTTGGGGGGGAGTAGCATTCAGAGCGGCCGAAATATCGGATTCATGGCGCGAACATAAAGGGTTGTTTCCACCCCTGTTATGAGAGAAATTTCAGAGGCGAAGATTAATCTTTACCGCCGAGGGCCTCTTTTGAGAGCCTGCCCCCCACCCCATCCGAAATCCCTCAACTTAATTACTTCATACCGGAAGTTGAAAAAAAAACCCCGCGAATAAAACCCTACACAACCCCCTCCCTTACTCGACCGCATCTTCGGATTATTAACGCGAATCGTGCCCTACACCAGTCTCCGGCTTCCGGCCCCATTGAATCTGAGCACTAGGTTCCAGTAATTACAAGTTGCATTTTAATACAAAATTTCCAACCCGGTGAGTAAAATATTGTAACGTTCTACCGAAAAATTACGGATTTAAATAGAAGGCCGTCGACGTATTCTCAGGGATAGTATAACCGGCAAACAGTAGGCGTTCGGTGTATTGAAGGATAGCATAACCGACTGGTGGAAGGCGTTCGATGTATTCCGGGAGATCATAATCGGCAAATAGAAGGCGTTCGGTGTATTGAGGGATAGCATAACCTGTTAGGGAAAGGCATTCAATGTATTCAGGGATAGCATAACCGGCAAATTGAAGGCGTTCGGTGTATTGAGGGATAGCATAACCTGTTAGGGAAAGGCATTCAATGTATTCAGGGATAGCATAACCGGCAAATTGAAGGCGTTCGGTGTATTGAGGGATAGCATAACCTGTTAGGGAAAGGCATTCAATGTATTCAGGGATAGCATAACCGGCAAATTGAAGGCGTTCGGTGTATTGAGGGATAGCATAACCTGTTAGGGAAAGGCATTCAATGTATTCAGGGATAGCATAACCGGCAAATTGAAGGCGTTCGGTGTATTGAGGGATAGCATAACCTGTTAGGGAAAGGCATTCAATGTATTCAGGGATAGCATAACCGGCAAATTGAAGGCGTTCGGTGTATTGAGGGATAGCATAACCTGTTAGGAAAGGCATTCAATGTATTCAGGCATAGCATAACCGGCAAATTGAAGGCGTTCGGTGTATTGAGGGATAGCATAACCTGTTAGGGAAAGGCATTCAATGTATTCAGGCATAGCATAACCGGCAAATTGAAGGCGTTCGGTGTATGCACTGTACACTGTCGTCTCACCACATGCATCCCTCGAAATGACAAATACTGTTTTTTAATTCGGAAAATGAAAAGAATCTGGAAATGATGGAAATGGTTTAGGCGTTGGTAAATTTGTGTATAATGCTCGGACGAGTCGGGACGAGAGCCGGCGGGTGGTGGGGCGCCTCCCGGGAAATAATTTATTATAGCTCCCGCACTGCCTGCTTTAGTTGCCGATTCTCTGGTCCCGCACCGACGCCCGAGAGTTGCGTCCCGCGTTTCTCCCGGATTTGTATCCGGCCCCCGACGGGACGGACTGGGAAAGCCGGGCCATTATTATTTGAGAGCGCCCGATCATGGGATGGGATTGGAAGATGAAGTTTTTGCGCTGTTGTTTTTCCGCCTCCGGGGCGGGGTGGGGGGGCGAGTCGGGGGTGAAGGTGCGGGGATGGAAGGGGCGGTGGGGGCTGGTGGGGAGCTCACAAAACATTTATATTCGTTAGAGAGTCGGAGGGTCGTCCGTCTTCCTCGGGAAAATTCCCCCGGAGGAGGGCTGAAGGGGGGAGGGAAAGGTTTTTCCGATATTCTGCGAAACTAATTTTTTTTTTCCCCAGAAGGAAAACCTTCGGTCACTTCTGACTAAAATCAGTTAATGGAAAGAAAAATTGTTTTAGACTAGGGGTCGCTCTTTAAATATTATTTTTAAATTAAAAATAAAGTAACTTTCTAGCTTATATAAGGCAATTAGAAGGGCATAGTAATCTTGAGAACGTTTGATAATGGACAATGGATGAATACACGATGAATACAATGAATACGTGGGGGGCAAAAAATTAGAATTTGCCTTTGAAAAGGGATATGAAATACAAAAAGTGGAATTTGACTTGGAGCAATTGAATTTGGTTTGGTAAAGTTGAATTTTACTTTGAAATGGTAAATTTTACTTGGGAAACAGTTACTTGTAAAAGGTTGATTTTGACACGCACACAGAAGAATTATAAACCGCTTCCAGGAGTTTTGAAATACTTGGAATTGGAAATGCTGTATTTAAATGAATAAATTACAGAGTTACAACTTTAAAAAGGATGTTCATGCCACATATACGTGTATTTAAGGTAAAGTCGGTCTCAAAATCAATGGTCATTCAACGCCTGATACGATCGACGGAAACAGCTCATAATCGTAGAATTAATTAGTAAAACCTCGTGTGAATAATTCGTTCTTTCCCGATTACAGTTTTTCCATTATTTCCGGTTAATAAAGGGGACATTTTACCGAACCGGCCGAAAACAAGTCGCGTGACAACTTTGACATTGTTTTGGAAAATTATCGAAGGAAATTTACACAAGTATTTTTTCACCCTTTTACGTCGTTTTATTATTTTTTCACTCCGATTACGGACGGCAATCTGGCTTCGACATCGATTCGTACTCGGCCGAGAGCAATTTTTGTTTTATCGGAAACTTCGTGCAGTTTGACTCGCGCAAAGGGGAAACCTAAGGGGGCGTTATTTCTGTCATGCGAACATTCGTGTGTCCACAGCAAAAAGAATTACCAGAAGTTAATGTTATTGACCGCGATGGTTTATAACGCCATTACTTAACCGATTTTGCGTCTCCTATCGCCTATTTTATCTACAGAGTCCTACAGAAACCTTCTAAACAATATGGAAATTAGAAGGAAAGGCCAAAATTGTGACTGGTCCCAAAAACATTTTTGTTTAATTCTGCACGTTTATTTGTTCAGTTACTTATTTTTTGTGCGCATTTATTCTAAATAACTACGATATTCTAGTAATGATGGCTAAGAGCGCGTTTCAGTGAATCTACTTTTGAGTAAGTGGACAGGAAGAAATTGAAAACATCCGATTGACATTATTTTCACTAGGGTATAGTTTACTTTGAGGTTTCGGCCGAATCTGTCGCCCTGTTATCATTTCACAGACCTGCCATCATTACAGACAGGTCGATGGACAACGTCGTTCCGGACGAATAACAAAGTGGGGAGGAACGGGATAAAGCGTACAAATAAAAAGGAATTGAGACCAACTCCCAACAGGGCCGCTCGTAAATAACCGCGCGTCCTGAATTAATTTGAATGTAGAATAACGCTACCGCCGCTGGGGAGAACGCCCGATTTTACCGGAAACTGACAAACTCCGGCAGGGGGACAAGTCGTTTAAACAAATAAAAAAAAAGAAACGGAAACCATAAGTTTTTTTCTACTTTCTCTCCGGCGAAGATTCTTTCGATAAGTGAATTGGATTTATGGTAATTCGATTCCGCGGGGCGATTTAACAACTGGGTTTTGTTTCGCCGGGGGGGTGGAGGGGCGGATCGCGAAGTTGGCCTTAAAATTAAGTTAAAAGGTAATATTTCTCGAGTGGATGTATCCTGCAGTATGTCCGGGGTGTTGGAGGTATTTATAGGAGGGGGGCGATTTCGCTTTTATTTTTTTTCTCTCTTTTCGGTCCATTCGCCCCTTTTTGTTGGCACGGGACGAAACTTTCATTCCCGCCCCCACCCCCTACCCACCCAAAATAACGCTTCGGCGAACGGTTCTTACAAATGAAAGTCCGAACTAATTTATTCTTGCCGCTTTGGGGGACAAGAAAGTGTGCCTTGTTTTAGTGCAAGGCGTGGAATTTTCGCAATCATTCACTTTTCTGGATTGATCCAGTTCTTTGACAGTTAGGTCGGAGCATGCTTAACAATTATAACACTGACTGGTTTCCGGTAAGACCGCGTGATATAGTGGGAAAAATATCGTGGGGAAACCATCCGAGTGGAAGGGTTTTATCGTCCTTTCCTTCTGGAGTACTTGCTTCGGCGGTACATATACTAAAAAAAATCCTTCTGGAGCCCTCTCGGGCGTTGCCCGCTTCCTTGACGCTGGAAACCTTCGCCGATCGGTTATAACGTTTGTCGAAAGCACAAGCGGAGTTCGGAATATATTCCGAGGTTTCCGACGGTTTCCAACAGCCGTCAGCTATGTGCACTGATTTGCCGAGAAGTTTCCTCCGGCCGAAGTTGAACCTATCCGTGTGGCGGGCTTTCGCACGACGGGGAAAAACCGTTCAAATATTTATCCCGTTTAAATAATTTAGGGCGGCCGCCTCCTTGGGGCCCACGCCGGCATTAATAATTGCCAGTATGTAAATTACCGACTCTTTGCGCATTCGCGATGATTTAAAGTTGGCGACGCGGCTTAGTCGTCAGCCAATTCGGTCTGACACCGGGTTCAGATTTATTCATTCACCCGGTACCATCTTCCACAAGTACTGTCCAACTCAATAAAATTGAATAGACATGCGCTCGAATATTCCGTCGGTGCTTTGAACGGTTTCTCCGATAAAAAGATGTAAATAAGGATCCCGATCCATCCTTGGTGATAAAAGTGAGATGCGAATTTTTAAACAGCTCAAATAAGTTTTTGAGGGATATTTCTGTAATTCTCCGGTTTTCGGACGGACTACAAGAGGATCTCACACTAATTCCAGTATACTAATAAATAGTATAGTTCTTTACGTTATTTGCTCGTCTCTTGAGTATCAGTGAATGATTTGCTCGAAAACACATTGAACTTTAAAAAATGTATTTCTTCCTCATCGCCGGTTCAATCTCGCCGTTTGATACTACACAGCATTATCGCCAGGGATAATTTTCTCCCTGTTCCCGATTAAAGCGCCGTATTCCTGTCGTTCCAGAAACATCGCGGAGGGAAACCTCCATCCACTCGTCGGGATATATTGGATGGCCGGGAAAATTCCCATTTCTTTGAATTGTCTCCCTGGAGAAAATTGCCGCCTCCGGAGAAGTACCTTCTCCGGCTCAAACACCGTTCCGACGTCTTCTCATTCTCGTTCCCGTTTCCAGTTTTATAACAACAGCTTTCCAGCCTAAGTGCTGTTATAAGACTGGATGTCTACCGTAACCTCTGGACTAATATGTACAAAATCATAGTTAAAACGATACGAGTAAAACGCAAGGTTGTAATGACATAACGTTAAAACGGGAAAATATACCTCCCTCAGTCAACGGGGGGAATGTTCAATATATCGTGTAACGCCACCACAGCAGGAGGGTGAGTCTTTCTGGCCGTAAATAACCCTAGGCCGGGCATTAAACAATAATATGATTTATCATGTCTCGGGATATATCATATAATAAATTGAGTAATAGTGCATTAAATTACTGGACTAGCTGGAATACTGGCAGTAAATTGTCTAGTAAATAGACCAAATTATACTTAAACCGTATCCAATGATTGAAATTAGATATATATTTAATTGAGATATTATGTAGTTGTACAGCTATAGAACTTGGAATAATTCCTTCTGGCTGGCGAACGGTGGGACGGGTGGCCCGGATCTGAGGGCGGATGAAGATCTCTGGTTAAGGGGTGGCGGTCGGGGGTTGAATTAAAGTGGAAACGGGAGGATATTAGCCGCGGTGGTAGAGGGTTGGAGCCCTAATCCTTAAAGGGCCGCGGATTAGCGCGCCGGCAATTGTTCCCCCGGCAAATTGTATTTTCCACTACTTTCCCCGCCCATATCATCCGGCATGTCGCTTCGACTGAACCGCATTTCAGCCCCCAACCCCCAACCCTTATAAAACAGGGCGGCTTCCCCCTCGGCAATTTCTAATTAAACGTCCCGCCCACGATCTACGTCATAATCGGAGGTTATATTTCATCTATTGTCGGGCGGGACGGAAAAGATAAAAACCGCCGACGACTTCTCCCCACCCGTACAAGCGGTTAGGGAGTATCATCAATGAGTGGATTCTCTATCAAAAGTACATTCGTGTTATTAAATCGCACTGTCACTATGCGCAATTAAAAATTATAGTCGCCGCATAAAAAGAAGGAAATGAAACGGTCGTACACAGTACAAGAACGAAATTTGGCTTACAATTTTACACTTTTTTTTGAGGAGGGATATGACGAATCTTTCGGAGAAACGTAACGGGAAAGTGTACGCACTGGTCCTGAGTTCGCGATTCGCTAAGAGCGTGAAATGAATTACTGAAAGGTATACTGAAAGTTTCCCAAAAAGGTATCGTGAAACCTCACCCTATTGTACTCCTCATCTGTTAGCTGAGGATATTTCGAGTTTCTAAAAATCTTTCCACGGGGTTTTAAATGCGGCGATTGGGGGGAAGTTCCCTTAATTTCTGCATTATCAAATTCGCCCTTTCTGTACCCTCAGGTTGACTTTTGTCGGAAGGGAGTTCAAGTTAAAATGGTAAAAGAGCTGAATTCGACTCGGATATTCGATGCAGATAAAAACGAAAGGGCTGTAAAACGAGCAATTTCAAATATTATACTTTCGCCATTCCGGTTTATCGGCGGCCGGTACCGCACATAATCGATGAATAAAAGCCAGAACGGTCGGATGATAAATTGTGACGCGTTATTAAAATCGAATCCCGCCCCCCGACATTGGTTCCGTTTCAATTGAGTTGCCGCTAAATGGAACAATTAAAACGTCATCATTAATGGCCATAAATCAGAGGCGCCACGCTCGCGTCACGTTTATCGCTTCAGACATCCGTTCCAACCAAAGCCAGAAATTTAGACAATTTTTTTGCAATAAATAACGGTGACGTACGTATTCTGTGCCTAATAATAAACGTGCCACAAAATAGCCGAGTCTACGATCGGATAAGGGGTAAGAAATGACGACGGAAGCTTCTCAGGCATTAGTTAAATTTATATGTCAAATTCAACTATTTTCAAGCGAAATTCAACTTTTTCCGTTCCATGTTGGACACTTTTCAAGTTAAATTCAATTTAAAAACAGGGAATAAAACTTAGTCAAAAACTTAGTAATTTGTTCAAGCTCTTGACTGCATTAGAACCTAATTGGCTATGAATAGGCCAACCGGCATCTAATGTGCAATACAATAAGTTAAATATTATTTGGTTTTGACAATTTTTGGCTTGAAGTTTCAAGCCCTTCGGCAGAATCAATTCAAGTCATGTTGGGCCAACTAAAATGACAGATGGTTCAATTGTGAAAACACTGATAATATATTAGTTCAGGCAAACGACTCTTGTTTGCACGACTCGAAGCGAGTTCAAAACGTTCGATAAATGATTGATTATTGGCCTTTTCTCATTAAAATTCATTGCTCGGGTAAATTGATGACCCTATAATAACGTTTTCCTGCTATACGCGACGATTTCGTATTTACAAAATAATTCGTCTTTCCCATCGCATCGACACGTAGTCGATTTCTAGACTTCAATTATTAATTATTACGGATTTATTATTGTTTCGAGTAATTGTTAATACAAGGCTGTGTGTATGCATTTAATAGGAGCATCATTTCGTTAGGTGAATAATTCTAGTTTAAAATACCTGTTTTGTGGTCTGCGAGGGGCTGGAATACCGTAGATTTCGTGTGTTCCTGTCTCCTTTCGCTGATTTGGTTTCGGTAGATCGCCATCTTCAGTAGCGGTGTTAGTCTCTGTTGGCACTTTGGATATTTTTTGGGCATCCTCACTGCACTGTCACTGTCACTTGTACTGGAAATATACCTAACTAAAGTTCGTTGGGCTTACAGCACCGCGACGATAGCGCTCCCCTGAGGATGGTGCGGCAATGTACTTAACTAAAGTTCGTTGGGTTTACCTGCGCCAAGATTCTAGCGCTCTCCTTAGGGTGGTGCGGCAATGTACTTAACTAAAGTTCGTTGGGTTTACCTGCGCCAAGATTCTAGCGCTCTCCTTAGGGTGGTGCGGCAATGTACTTAACTAAAGTTCGTTGGGTTTACCTGCGCCAAGATTCTAGCGCTCTCCTTAGGGTGGTGCGGCAATGTACTTAACTAAAGTTCGTTGGGTTTACCTCCGCCAAGATTCTAGCGCTCTCCTTAGGGTGGTGCGGCAATGTACTTAACTAAAGTTCGTTGGGTTTACCTGCGCCAAGATTCTAGCGCTCTCCTTAGGGTGGTGCGGCAATGTACTTAACTAAAGTTCGTTGGGTCTACCAGGTCCGAGACGTTTGTTTTACTCTTGATACTTGGCCCGCAATACACAACAGTTGTGCGGGTTAGCGTCAGGGGCGCCGTATTTCCTTATTTTTGAAATGAACAGCCGGCCTATTCATTGGCTCATTGATTAACTAATACCTCCTGAGGGTGGTGCGGAAATTTACTCAACGAACGTTCGTTGGGTGCACTTGCGCCGATTAACTAGATTACTAAAAATAAACTTTGTTCAATAAATTATAGATCAACAGGAAAACTTTTATGATCGTAAATACGCAATACCTGATAGGTTTCCTGTCATATATTTGGAAGTCAGAACCTAATAATTGTGACCAGTTGTGTCATCAAATATATATTTGACTGGTAATCCGACAAAGCCGATTGAGAAAATCTCTCCCAATCCAAATAAGACTAACAACATCCCGTAAAAACACAATAATGACACATACATATACACACGACAAACAGACAACCACCACTGAAGATGTTGAGCAGCCGAAACCGGTCTAGCAAAAGACCAAACCACGACGAAAACACACGAAATCGACGGTAAATAATTCTATACCGTTTGATGTATCCGTACAAAATTTGCCATGTTTATTCTTCAAATGCCCAGAAATACGTTACGGGTGTCCCCCCTCTGAAGGCAACCCCTAATTAAGCCCTAATGTTGAACAATGCACGACATTGCTGAACAAATCTACAATGTTTGCTCCTAAGAAAGGTAACCAAGCGCGAAATGCTAGATTTAAATCTACTGTCGACTGAAATAGTTACCCGGGCTCTGAGACTGCTAGCAGACTAGGTCGTTAACGAGAAAGTATTGGCACAATTATGTCCACAAGCTCATGAGAGAAATGAGTATTAAATTGCGGTGTTGGAGAGGTCCATAGAAGATTTGTACGATTGAGAAAAATGGCCAGAGAATAGGGTATGATAACATGAAATGGCCGCATCGAAACAGGTAGATATATTTTGCTCAATGTACAGGAAGTAGCAGATATAAAATTTTTGAGAAAGTTACCCCTTGACACTTACCTTATTGCGCTATCTTGTTTCGCAGCCAGTTTTAGGAAGTGTTAACACAATAAGCTAGTTTCATTACTGCATATACTCAATTAATTTCAGTTAGTGATCCCACTTAAAGGCCGAGAAACGCCCGTAATGTATGAGTTATTAATTCAAAACATACAACAGTTTCTCCTAGAAGCTTAATACGGAGAGTTTTACATAGTGCTTATGAGAGCCTATCAACATTGTGTTCAGCGGTGGTTGCGGTATATATGCAACTGCAAGGATTAAACCTGATGAGTTTTATTCATTATTGCGAAGTAAGCGGTTGGGTACGATTCTTGTACTTAAATCTGAAGCCCTCGAACTTATGAGCCACGTGTTGCGCGTTTATGTTAGTCAGTATTCCGTCCGCTAAGAATGGAGACGGGCGCATGACTTGGAAAGTAATTAGTTGGGTCGACAGTTTGACGGGGGCGGGGTGGCTTTGGGGGTTGTTTTGAGAACCTTCAAAATCATCTGTCGGCCTACCCGTGTGTGTGTGTGTGTGTGTGTCGTTAACTTGAAATTGTGGAACACGAGGCTTGGGCCGGCTTTAAGGGTCCCGACCCGGAGGTGCTGAGGTGGGGAGGCCCTTAACGAGCACCGATTAATGTGATGAACGCCCCCTTCTCGCTAACGGATTAATGCGCCCCCTCCCTCGCCCCGGAACACGATTAATAAACGGCATCGCTGACGACTCTATTATCAGATAGGAGAATACAGTTATATACACTTTAGTCTACAGAGAATTCTAGTCGGTATACACGAGTTTATAACTGAATTAGGTTAGGTCCCCCACCGGGATTCGAAACGTCAATTTCGATTAAAATGTTATTAAATTTCTTACCAATTAAATTGATGAACTCCTAATACGCCCACTAGAAATCTGTTAAGTAAAGAAAATTATGTGAATAACTCCCGGCTTCCTCTTCGGTATTCTTTAGCCAACTGTAAATTTGAACTTACTGAGCCATTAGTTACGGGCGGAACGAAGTGCAAAGTGAACACCCATTCTCGGAATAACACCGAGTCCATCGTTGTTTTAAACCCCCCCCCTCGGTATTGAGCTCAAGTTGAAATGCCGGGGTTATAAATCGCCGGGTGAATAGCGGGGGAACGATTTGCACGTTCGGCGTTAACTTTTTTTTCTCCCTTCTTCTCTCTCTCTCTCTCTCTCTCTCTCTCTGTTTCTCTCTAAGCGGAAGACTCGCCAAGACGAGGAATGAGAGAGATAGAGAGAGAGAGAGAGCGGCAAAGAGCCCCAGCCAAAGAGGAATATCAAAACTTTGCGAAGACAACTTTCAAGTATCAGGACAAGTTGGTTGCACCCCCCAACCACCGGGCGCGCTCTCTTCTAATAATGGAAAAGTTTTAAAGAGAAAGGGAGAGCCCGGGCCCACACACTCAGCCAACTTTTAAATCTTGCCGAAAGCGAGAACGAGACCGACGGCCTCAGACCGGAGATGATACCGTGGCGTCAGTAGCACTCGCGTCCCTTCAGAGTATTCAGCGGGAACAGTTTTAAATGTGTTCGATGTACTGATGAATGGGGGGGAGATCACCGGCATAGTTCGACGATGGTTCTGAACATATCTTCAGCGATATAGCCAGGTGGTGGCCCTCGAACATGTTAACTTGTACCATATCAACAGTGAGTTGCAAAGACTAATTGGAATGAGTGTAATCCATGTTCAGGGGCTTCTATTATTGTAAATATCCCGATTGCAAAAACATTTTGCAGTGTATTCACACCAAATATTAGGTATGCGTGTATCTAACAACCTTTTTATATTGTCTACGATATTCTATGTGTATTTAAAAGAAAATAAAGTATTTGTGAGGACCTTTTGAGGCCAGGATAAAATGAGATATTACTAACCTTAAAATACTAATAATATTCATTAAAGTGTTGGTTTCAGGTCGCGATAGGGACGCCCTGAGGAATGTTGGCTGTCTGGGTTTGATCGAGGTGTAGCTTCCGCGGCTAACACGAGGCACCTTTTTTGTTGTTTCTATGTCCGGTCTTTTTTCAGCCGGCCAGAAACGAGGGGCATTTAAAAATAAAAAAAAAACCGGGACCATGTTTTTGTTTCGGGGGTGTGGGGTGGGGGGGCGAAGTGACGGGCGAGAGGGGTCGAGGAAGCGACCACAATTGGATTTTGATACTGTTAGTGGGGGGTTGTGTGAGTTACAAGCCAGTAATGTCACCCACGCCCGCACTTCCGCCCGCCTATGTCCGTCCGCTCACTCTGACACACTTCCGGTCTAGACCTCCTCTCGAAACTTTTGTTTTGGGACGATAAATACAGCTCGGGTGGTGGGATGAGGGGGGGTTCTTAATCGTTTCTAAACTAGGAATGAGCACTATGATCACTCGCGACAACTATAGCTTTTTATTTATTCTACGATCAACATTTATAGTTTTATTATATCTCTTACCTCAAATTGGCATACAGACTAAAACCACTATTTTCTCTTAGCATAGATATAATTTTATAATATAAAAAGCGAATTCCGCACTCCATCATGATTGTGAAGAAGAATGAATTTTCATATCTAGACCGGAAAAATCCTGGATACAGAACCATTACAAACAAACTATTAAACAATTAGACGTCATTTTTAGAATACACGAATGATTTTATTTTTGTTTTTAAATGCGCGTTGAACAAAATCAGTTCAAAAATTCGGTGTTAGACCCAAAATTGCGGTTTTTAGACGAAAAATCACCCCAAAAGTGCGGTTTTTAGGCGCAAAATCGGCCCCAAAATACGGCCTTAAATACTAACAACTGTTAGTAATAAATAATAAAAGACTGTTTATATATACAATTGACTACGTTTGAAATAATCTATCGGGCACGAATAAGCTTGAAATGTTGACCGTTTCAAATTATGACCGGATTGAGAGGTCATCGATTTGTAGCAATGGTCTAATTTTAGGGCGAAAGTCTAAACCGTTGGGCACGGTTAATTAGCGTTTTGCTTAACTGAGTGGGCAAAATTTCTAAATTTAGGTTTCAGTTTGTTGCCTAATGAAGGTGGTCTCTTACCCCCCCCCGCCACCGAGCCGCCTCTCACCCCCTTTCGAAAACCTGCTTGTTATCCTCAAGTTACATGTCGGTGTGCACGTGTGTGTTTGTGTTGCTGACGTAAACTTTTTCACTGACCCTGGCATACGCGCGTGCGAAGCCCCAAATAAATTTCATATTCGTAACGCGGCTCACCCGTCGATTTATTGCAGAACGGAATTTGAAATTCAACGTGGGCGTGGAAATGGGCCGACCGCCCCTCGACCATTAATCGTACGGCCTTCATAATATTTTCAGTATGTAATTTGTACATTCGTATGAAATCATACGTGACCACGGCACACACGCGTACATACATGCATTTATATATAAGTTACTACAAAAGCCCAAAAACTTGTAAATCCCAGGTTTTAACGATAAATTACTATAATTTACTACAGACTGGAAAATTCTAGTAATTGCGTCCATTTCGTGCTTTTGCTAAACTATTTCCACGATAATCTTGAAGGAAATTGTGAACAATAAATTAATTTTTTTTTCAGGAAAAATTTTAAGTTTATACAGGGTATTATGTTTCAAATTTAAATTGTCTTAGCCAATTTATTATATTACTTTCATAGTGAAGAGTGTAGAATTTTAGCAGAAAATAGAATTCTGTTTTACACAGCTTTTACATAAAACTTTAAATTGTAAACTATAAAACTATAATTATTTAAAACATATGGACCCAGTACTGCAGATATATAGAAATTGAATTTTATAAACCTATGCAAGATGACTGTTGGAATATATGTTTTATCATTTTTTAGAGGAAGCTCCTGGGGAAATATAGAGGAATGATTTTCTAAAAATTAAAAACCTGACAACTCGGCATTTCTTTAAAAGCCAGATTATATATTCTACCAAGAATTATATTCCAGGAATACTTCCAAGAATTCAATATTATTGGACAGTTGCACGCTGTGTAAAAATTTTAGTAGTATCAAACAATGATTTTTCAAACCCATGAAGTGGGGAGGCTCCAGTTCTCCACTAAACCGAGCAGACCGCATAAAACACAGAGCTGGAGCTGGAATTGAAGTAGGTAGTGTGCCGGACGGAGGCATCTATATAAATCCTACATTTCTCCCTCCCCTCCTCACTCCTCCCTCCCTCCCTCCCTCCCTCCCTCCAGGCGATTTATGGTCCGGTGAATGTCGATAGCTTATGTTACGCGACCTCATCGAGTAGCGGCGGTTGCTCGAGCCTTTGGTGGGGGGCGTTAGGAAACCCGAATGAATAAAGGATCTCTCTTACAATGTATCACATCTCCAATAATATGATCAAGTTCCGCTTTCATAACGCGGCCAAATATATATATCGACTGTTACAAGCACCGTCAGAACCATCCGGTCATCCCTATACCTTATTTACAAGCCCCTGTCCTATGCCGATTCGAAGCAGTCGGTGGTTTTAATGAATAAATTAAATTCTTAACTCGAAATAAGCGTGAAATATTAATAAATTTCTGTATTGAAATTTCAATATAAAATTACACCAGTCTACTCGAAAGTAATTAGCCGCCTTCTGTTCACAAAACAATGTAAACTATGCCACAGAAAATATTTATTTACTAAACATACTACTTTCCTTACTTTACGTGGGGGTTTTAAGTTCTCGGAGGGAAGTGAGTAATGGGTATATTTTCTATCGGTTTATGTATACTTGTACTCGGGGTATTTATGCGGTTTTAATCCGTTTACCTGTGCCATTATCGGGGCCAAATTGCCTGCTTCCGCTTTGTTTAGCTTAAACGCGGTCTGTTAGATAGAAATTTTCATGTACCCTGTAGTCCGTTCTCTTTGTTTTCACAAGCTTCTTTATCGGAGAAAATATCGTACCGCGTCGGCAATTTATATATTAATTTATCGGGCTATTGTTTGACACGATTTTATATACTTTAGAGTTCGGAAAAATATTCAGTACCAGGTTTTTCTCACCCCGTTCTAATAATTGTCGATCTTCTATCAATATATTCGACGATTTCGATGAATAAGTTTACACCAGGATTCTATCAAAAAATGTAATTTTCGTTGTATCTAATCAAGACTATAAAACTCGGTATGTTATTTGTTGTGAGGAAACTCGACGTTCCTCCCTTACGCAATAAGCCAAGGCAATAATTTGGAAGGCTGCGGCGATACTAGGCCCGCACGACACACTTGCCCGGCGGGTCTCGCGGTTGTCTACATTCAAGGCGCCGCTAGAAATTGAATTACAACCGACTAGTGGTTCCTCTAAAACAGTATACTTCTTTTTAGTTAATTTTTTTTATTAGTTCTACCATTATTATGCCAAATTTTTACGCTTAACTTTAGCCTAAGGATATTTGGTATGGTCTTTTTTGTTTCCACCAGCTTCTTAATAAAAAAAATGTGTGATTTGGCTATTGTTTTATTCACTTATCAGTCTATTTTATGAGTTGATCAAGTGTATTATTTGTTTGGGTCATCGTTTCTGGACTGTTCTGAATGTGTGCATTCGAGGTTCTAACCAAGTCCTTGTTAAATGACAAAATTATTTTTATTCCATTAAAGGGATATATTATTTTGTTTGCGATATTTACGAATGTCGGGAGAGGAATCCTGTAAATGGGGAAAAGCCTGAAACGGACGTTCATAAGACCTAATCAGGGAGCGGAGTCGGAAGATCAAGACCGTTCTTATTTGAAATCCCGCCGAGCCCCCGAAGCAAATAACTTAAATCCTCGGCGTTTTAGCCCAACTTGTTGCCCCGGAATTTAGTTAATCGATGTCTAGTCCATTCCGTCTTCGCGAATCCAATCTCGAAGTCGATCTTGTGGTTAGATAAAAAAAAATAGATTATCATCCTAAAAACTGAAGTAGTATCTAATGAAAAAAATTGTTATCTGGTCTGACGGTCGAGATGCCGGGAAACTTTGCTCGGGGCCGGCTAAATATGCACCCTGAGGTCGGGCGGTATTAGCCCCGCTATCTGATCACGGGACCCTTTCTTAATCCGCCACCTTCTTCATCTTCATCCCCTCAAAATTGCAATTCCCTTTGATCCGACCCTTCTGACACAAAGCCCCATATTCCCACGGCATATACGCTTCATTTTCAAGTACCTCGTTCCCCCCTCTACCTCGGCCGCGTTCGATATATTTAAAATTCTATTCAGTTCCTTCCGGCATCCCTCTCCTTTTCTCTTTTCCGCGTTTGTCCAGGAGCTTTGATACGGGCGTCCGACGAATCGGATCTAATCCTTGGATATTCCGAATGGTTCCTGCCTCTCCCAGGAGATGAATTTTGTATTATTTCCTCCTTTTAGGGTTTTTTTTGGTTTCACGCCGCATTTGCCGCGTCCGAAATCCGGAACGAAAGTTGGCTAGAAAACCTTTTCTAGGCTAGAAGAGAAGATTCATTCCGTGCGGAGGGATCTATCTCTTTCAGCGGGCAGATAGAGAGTGATAGATAGGAAGTCTATCCCCTAGACAAGTTTATCTTTACAATAGAGAAGAGTCTCGGATAGGGGAAAAGAGATGGCGGTGCGGGTGTGTGTGTGTGTGTGTGTGTGTGTGTGTGTGTGTGTGTGTGTGTGGGTGGGGGAGTCGATCTTATTTTTCATCCGGCTTTTGGTATTCCGGGGACGCTTTTCATCCACCGCCACTCCCCACCCCTATCTGGGCCCCTTCCGCACCCGAGAGTTTTCCGCTTTTCCTGCCTGCAGGCCGCGATACCGCCCCCGGTTATTATTTTCGCTTTAGCGAGTGGCCCTTGTCTTCCGGCAATGCCTTTCTGATAATCCGGCAGTCGAGGGGCTGGGGCGGGCCCCGACATCGCACAGATTGGAAGCGTTAAACTTTAAATTAAAGTATGTTTTACTGTCCTGAGCGGGTGTACGCCAGATAGGATGAATCGCGTCTCTCTGATGCCTCGAGGGTGGTGCCCCTCTGTTTTGAAAAAAATACTGTGAAACGAGTTTCCAATTTCCTCTACAGGAATCGAGAAACTTTTATACTAAAATTATTAATTGAAATATTTCATTTCCATTTTCGCGTCTATATGCTTACATTTACTGTTGATATATATGTTTTTACGTCGGATAGCGATGCTCTCCAATGTTGAATCGGTCAACGTTTCTAAGCAAATATAGAGCTTCGAACGCTAACGAAGATGGCCCGATAATGCTGCATGAAATGCATTGTCCCGTGTAAAACAAACACCGAAAATATAGTTTGCGAAATTCCCCCCCTGCAACCGAACGGGCAGTAGTTAGTTACTAACTTTATTAATGATGTCGGTAAGCTTACAGTCGGACGGATTTGACTTCGGTAAACAGGTAAATATCGCCCGGTGAAATTTACATGAAAAAAAGTCACGTTTGGAATAAAAAAAAAAAAAATAACTTGATCAGAGTATTCCGTATTCCGAGTAAGCCTCCCCCCTCTCTCCGCACAGGGCGATACGACATATTCCACCCGCTATCGGGCTAACCTCTTTTTCCGCTCAATTTTCCACACGGTGGCATGTCGCTTAGGGGGGTAGCCTGATGGGGGTTGGTGGGGGAGGGGTCGTGGGGCTTCTTTCCGTCCGCGCGTTTTCCCGACCTCTCCCCTTTCCGCACGCAAGATACAGTTTTTCGCAGTTATTATTTGCGCGTTAGAGTCAGTCCTCGAGGAGCCCTTTTATTATTGTCGAGGGTGGGGGAGGTGGCGGTCGCGTCCCCCTACCGATTCTTGGGGCGAATTGGAATTGTGGGGGTCGAAAAAATACTGTACATTGCATTGAAATATATTTTTCTGTTTTTTTGTGCCGTCGACCGAAATAAATTGATCCCCTAGAGCAGGCTGTTTCATGAAGGCCCTCTATAAGAGGTTTAGGCGTACAAATGAGGGATGAAAGTTGAAAAATGTCTTGCCGGAACGCAGTCAGTCGAGCGGTTTGTAAAAAACTGATCATAAATGTACTGTAAATGATACAACTTTTTAAATAGTAATAATAATAATTTTCAAAAATTAGAGTAATAGTCATTTTCTGCTTCGTTGCGTTCCTTCGGTTGAATTGACGTCAACATTTTCCCAACCGGATTTTAACATTGTGAAAATAAACATGAGTTCCGAAATGGGTTTCTCTGTTATTTGCTAGCGGAGGTCGATAAACATGTTCTGACAACTAAATTGTAGTCAATTTTTTATCGTCTCCGCTACGACTTTTCGATCAAACTGTTTGTATTCTATAACTATCGGTACAATTTTCATTGTAACGAACCACCGCCGTTTTAATAACCACCTGTAATTTATTCCACTGAACACTGTTCAGTTTGTTTTGTATTTCAGCTATACTAATTTCGGAAGCTAAGTGGTTTCGGCGGTTCGGGAATACACTCCCCGACTGGGAAGAGTCTCTCCCGAAAGAATGTTGTCTGTTAAATTTATCGGATTAATTAAAAGATGAAAACACTAAAATTTTAATTAACAAAAACTAAATTTTAATTTAACATTAAATATAAAAATATCCCGCGATGGACGGTCAACCCCAATCAATTTAAGGGTGAGTCCAAAGGTCCCCCTTAAATTACACCATTTTCACTAACCGTAGTATCATAATTTATGGGTCTAACTTCTGATTTCTTATCTAATTGATTTAATCGCGCACTGAGATAATTAACATATAGTTGAAAACATTATCTGTTTTTCCAAAGAAAATATTGCTACAATGTGTCCTGAAAGTTAGCGTTTGGATTAGCATTAAAATATCGAAGTTTCGACGTCGCAAGTCTTCGGGAAATATTGAAACAACTGTTGTCGAAGATGTTCTGTGTTGTTGGGGGGCGAGGGGGTTGGTGGAGTCTCCTACCGTTGGCGTAGTTATCAGTCCATCGGAGCATAAACTTATTTTCGAAGCGGGGGCGAATTTAGTATTCCGCCGGCTTCGCGGAATCCTCCCCAGTCACCACCCCCTTCTCCGGGGGCTATGGGGGATGATTCACCCCTCAATACACCTATAGACAGTAGCGCTCCCCGCTATTCCAGCACCCTCTGCCTGTCCCAACACTTGACGCCTCACTTCCGCCCACTATTTCAAAATATGTTAGGTCACCCAAGTCGGGGAAAAGTAAATCCAATATTAGCCTTCGTTTATTTCAAGAAATATAATTTCAGTTCCCTAGTTATTAGGGGTTTAAAAGAAAGTTAAAAGAAAATTAAAAGAGCTCACATATAATCTATTTTGCCCAAATACACAAGTTGAAACAAGTTCAGTGACGATTGATACGTACATGCGCATTTTTTATCTATATGCGGGGTTTTTATGTTATCCTTCCTTGTTATGAGTTAGACTTTAAGAAACTAAGCAGGGCCTGAAACTAGTTATCCTGAAATTAAGTGTACTAACAATTAAACCTAATATAAAATATTTGAATTTTTATTCTATTTAAAAAAAACAAGGGAGGGGGTAATATAATGAACATTAAAAATAATATATAATCTCAGAACAATCTGCGGGAGGTGTGAAAATCGGGGATTTGATTAATAGGAATCAATTTTGTCAGCTTTTGAGGGGCCAGTGTTGCCACCCCTACCAGCCATCACATCCCTCGCGCTTATTATAATACTGCGAATCCCCCACGTACTCCCCTATTCCGGCTCCGGGTTCCCGTGACGAATCTCAAAATATAGGATTTTTTCCCGCCCCGGATTTCCCTTCCAGCCTCCTCTTCTTTTTCATTTTCGGGTTATTGTTTTTTTCTCCTATATCCCACACTCTTTTCCGGTTTCATATTTGCGGACGGTTGGCACGGAATGTGGCATCCCAAAAAGTTGAATGCACCGTCTAAATTTCTGACGTTTTAAAATTTATCCTGCATATATTCGTGCTACAACGAATTGACCTCAAACAACGTACGACGTACAAACTTTCATACTCTCGTTGGGCCCTAGTTCCACGCTCATTTCTATAGCGCCAGACAGTATTTGCGTCCTCGATAGTATCAGGTTACAGTACCGGGTAGAAGTACATACCCTTCCCAGCTTCCGTAGCTCCGGTACACAGGCGACATCAACAAATCCTCCCCCTTATTTGTAAACTTAAGATGGCGCCTAAGATCTCCCCCTCCCCTCCGTCGCGCCTGGTCTTACAAGGTAAACAGCGTGGGGGACTTGGGGCGTCGACTTGTCAGAAATTAAGTTAAACCTCCACACTTCATCGAGCTTCACAACGCCAGCTCAGACGAAATCCCGTGATCTTTACAGGGTTATGTGGGTCACCTCTACGATGGTTAACGAATTTATCAATTATATGATACCATTCAAGTATATCAAACGTAAAAAGTTATTTTATTTAGAAAACAATGATGATTTTGCCTGATTCATGGAATGATCTCACTGAACGTGTCCGCAAATCGATAAATATGTCGAATCTATTATCGTTAACTTCTGCAAATTTTAGATTAAATGGCTAGATTAAACCATGAGAATGGTGTATAAATGTATTACAATCATGAATTATTCGGGTCAAACTGACAATGTTTGTCCACTAATTTCCGAAGATAGAACAACCCTCATATTCCTAAATGTAAAATGTACTGACATGATATCAAATATTTGAAACCATTAGTATGCATTGAATCCTGTATTTTGATTGCTTTGCGGTTAATATTTAACCGGTTTTCTTTTTATCCAACCCAGAAATTAAGCTATAATTGAACTGAAATTCCGAGCGCCCAATATGGAAAATAACGCCGACGATGCAGACTAGAAAATGGGTGTCTGGGGGTAGAAAAAACTCGAGCGTAACGAATATCTATTAAAAGTATTGTCGGGCACTATCGTCGGGCAAAGGGTGTATGTGGTTTAAGCGGCCGGTTGTGGGTTCGATGCCCAATTGGTATGCATGCCCCGGCCGATTCATCGAGTTGTGGAGAGGGCGGGGGGTGGTGGGGGAGGGTGGGTTTGAGGGGTTGGAGGGGGTTGCTGGTCCGCTGGAACGTGCTTATCGGTCCACCTTCCAATCTAGTTATTATATCCCCTCCACGGGGCGCTACCACCACGGCGGCCGGACACAGGACCCTCCCTCCCTCCCGGGGAGAATATTAATGCCGGTTAATTCCCAGCCCGCCCAAACCAAATATCCACCCCCGTCCACTCTTCATTAATACAGTTATCTCGCACAATACCGTACAGGTTCCATCCAACAGGTGATTTTTTTCTGTCCCCTCTTATTGGAAACGTATTATATTTTTTTTAAACGCCAAGAACTAACAAACCAATAACCTGCGATTGGTGGCTATAGTGTATGCCATCTATAGTATTTGTAGTTTTTGTATTGGCCGCTGCCAGGATCTTTAACCCTTATTACTTAATTAATTTAAGCTTTTTATCGAGTCCTCATTCTCGTCGTTGATTCCTCGTTAGGGACACTTCTCCTCATTCCCAAACAAATCAACCTATCCCAGCCTACTGACGGTGGGAGAAAACTCGTAGAGTGATAACCTGGAATATGTGCCAGATCTTATCTCCAATCGAAATTGTCTATATATAATATTGAACTGCGACCGACAGAATCTATATATTTTAAATCGTAAAACGCCGGTTTTATAATTTTTACGACAGACGCTCCACAGGACTCGGCAATTACAGGACTGGACCACTCTTTAGGCTGGCGGACGAGCGGGGGCGATTTTTACGTATTTCTCATTTTATATTTAGATCGTATTTCATCGGCAGTTTGGAGCCGGCCCAATAACCCCCCTCACCGCTACGGGATTTTTTTCAAAATCTGTGCCGCCGGATGTGTTCGGCTGAGGCCAAAAACCATAAACGCGATTCGGCATCCGAATTAATTCTGGCACCGGTTCCCGCTAATGTCCGCCCCCTCCCTCCGTCCCACTCTCTCTCTCTCTCTCTCTCTATGTCGAGAGAACGCGTCCGACCGACGAATTTCCGCCGGCCAATATTTAAATATTCAGACCGTAAACTCGTACGGCTCATATAGACTTTAGTATTTGGAGCCTCGTTTAAACCGCTATGTGTAATTATCCTAAGTAGGATATAAACCCGAATACTTATGTATACAACTGTAAAGAGGCGTGGCTCGTCGAACTGGAAGTTACTGTAGAACTATGGCTATTAAATACATTTATATGGGGCTAACGGAACCTTAGGGGCAGAAACTATGCTTTCGACATTTAAGGTAGTGGACCGAACGTTGGAGCCTGCACGTTGATTGCAGGGCGTGTTGTTTGCACAGCCCGTTCGCCCCCTACGCTCTTCTTCCCGATTCAACTTCAACCAGGCATCGGTCGATCAATGTCTCGCCAGCCTGCCGGCACACACCCCCTCCCGCAAGCCCCGGACGAAACTTTATTACAATAGCACGTCTTCCCGAAGTTCACTTCTCCCGGGGGACGACAAAGGTAATTTACACTTCAATATCTCCGCTCACAACAGCCAGTCTGCGCTACACTGTAACCGCCGCCCTCCACTCGCTATATTAATGCCAAATCAGAATTAACCGAAAGATAAATGCGTCATAAAGTTTATTACTGCCCCTCCCCCGCCACAACAGTACTTAAATTTGTTTCCGTCAGTGTTCAGAATATTTGCGAGGATTTTTCCCAGCTATCTCCGGACGAGCGGATTAAGGAATTCCTTTTGCGAGGCCTCAGATAATAAAAATACGTTATAATAAACAGAGTGAACAGAATCTGTGCAATTATTTTCTAATAATAAATATATGTTTGAGTGTATCTGTATCTTTCAATCGTTTGATAGGTATACATTTAAAATCCGTGAATTGATCTTGGGTTCGGGTTAACGTTTTATTTGAAATGGTTCTAGCGCCAAGATGAATATCTATCAATGGCCGAGGGGTGTTGGAAAGGTGAAGGAAATGGGTCGTTAATACTCGAACCACTCGAGACTAAACCCACCCCCTTACCTCAACCCCCGCCTCAGGCGCATGAAGGAAGGAACAACTCGCAAATCCCCACGTCCACACGCGCACGCACGAGAACGCGGCCTCCCTCCTAACGAATATCCGATTGGTGGTGAGAACGGGGCGGGGTGGGATTGAAACCACCCCAATCCACACAGGGCTAAGCCCCCAGCCATCAGTCACCCCTACACCTCACCGCACCGAGCACAAGAGACTGAGAGGGGCCTTTATGTGTTCAACGCCACGACATCAAGTCCTCACAGTCATAAAACTCTACTCAGGATTGTAAAATATATATTTTAAAGCCTAACAAAGTATGCGAAGCTCTTAGATAGTTTTTTTTTATTTTTCTGAATATATAGCAGTAATGATTTGACGAATATTAATGATTCGTCGGGACCGCGTTTATTCCCTAACGCAACGGTTAATATTTTATTAGATATATTTCCCCAAATAATTATTTTCGCGACCGACCTTTGATTTCTAATATCAATTCAATAGGAGCCAATCATGAACACAGAGATGCTCCATTAAAAAAATATCGGAAAACGTGAAGGCCATTATCCGGGGGCGTTGGGAAATCATTGCCATTTTCATCATCGAAAATCCCGGGGTTTCGAAGTCCCGACAAACTCGAGGGTCGTTCACCTTCGGGATTGGGATTAGGGGAAATCATTTGCGGCGGTCCGCGGCTCCCGTTAGGCCACCTACCGCCGAAAAGAAATATTCCGGCTTATATCGGCGGCGAAACTCAGACTAAACAATAAGTAGGCTTTTCTCGAAGAGTTGGCCTGTTTGCGGGGTTGGCGAAAGTTTTCCTGAACCGGCGGGAGGGTATTTTCCCAGTTTCCGCCACTGGAAGGAAGCCGCCTCCCAAGAAACGGCTCCGTGAAATTGGACAGAAATGAGCGAAAGATTTATTAAATATAAGTCCCTGTGCTGGAGGAGGGTTTTTCTTTTTCATCAAAAAACTGGTTTATCGCCTGTCGCCCTTTATTGGTAGTGTGACTGGGTTGGAGAGATTCATTCTATTTTGTTTTTGACTGCAGAATTGCAGTCACTCCCATTCACAATGACTTAACAAGACCGCACCATGTTAATAAACCAAGTTGTTTGCCGCTCTAAGGCAGAGTTGTCCACTATTTATATATTGATGTGTTACTCATTCACTTCATTGGGCGCAGTAAATGCGAGCTGGGACACCATAAAATAACTGAATTACAGTCAATTACAGTAAATTTTTTTTTGGTATAACCTCGCAAACAAACCTCGTAACCTGTCTATAGAAAGAACACACAGGATTCATTGTAAATGTAAATATTAATTAATGAATATAAAAAGAACTCTGCAGGGATTTCAGAGATGATATTACTGTTAAAATATCTTAAATATTAGAAGTAGGTTTCATAATTACACAGAAGTTCATATAATATTTTAAAATATTTTTTTAAGTTCCTTAAAAGTAGTTTTAAGTTTGGACAAATTTCTACAGGGAAAAAACTAATGAATGACAAAATGATATATATTGGATAGGTTATATCGCTAGAGATTGGTCAGACTTAAAACCTAAAATAGGCTCTCAAGATTAATTGCCTGTAAATTGGTTGGTTGTAGTGACGAGGGTGGGAGAACTGAAAGGGACAGTCGGGAGAACCCGCCGAAGATTTATGTAATAAAAAAAGTCCTAAGTCTTGTTTTTATCACAATAATTCTTGGGCCGAACCTTGCACAATATATCATCATCGATCGGCGAGACTGTGCCCCCCCACCCCGCCCCCGCCCCCCGCCCAACTCCTACCAAACTTGTTACGACTCGATAACGCTATTACCTAAACTATATTTCATATTCCGGGGCAACTTCTCATATTGAGTTATGAAAAATGATGGCTTTTCAATGAATTATGTACTTAGTTCCACTTCGTTATTCAGATTCTCGTTTCGAATAAGGTCCGGCACTCAGTTCCCGAACTCAGTCTCTCCCAAGTGAAGCCTTTTTGTTCGTCAATAAAAGTTTTAAAGTTATTGGCCAATTAAATTGGCCCGAGACCGAAGGAAACGTTTAATTATTGCGCATATAATTCAGAATGTTCGGAATAGGTTGACTCCGGTACCTCCAGAGAGGACGATCTCCCCCCTCTTCACCTTTAGTAGACAACGGGGTACGACGGATATTAAAGGCAAATATTTTCGGCAAGTTCAAACAAAATATAGGTTTGGATACAAGTTAGGAATTTACATTCTGATGCTGCATTCCATAATTCAGGAATCCTTTCAGGAGGCATGATATTTAAGTTATGCATAAGGGAAACTTGGGTAGTATGAGGGAATGACTCAAGTCAATTATTCCTTTATCCTGAGCGACCCTCGCGACAGGCGAATCAACCCCTTCACCTGTCGCGCCACGTGCAACCATTTGGGGTGGTTTAATAACGAAGGGTGGGACCTCTCGGAGGGTAAAACTTAATTCACAGACATAGTGAAGAAATTCCTGCGAATTGTTTTAGCGTTCCATAGACGTCAGATGGTAACAAGATGTTCCTAATTTCTTCTTTCATCCTGTAACAGGGGTCTACCTCGACTGTCCGGGGATTTATCGGAAGGGGAAAGGCATTAAACAGAAACCCTCCCTTCTACAGCCAATCCCCCGTTCGGACAGTCGTATAACGCGCCGAGCGTCGGAAAATACGCAAGCGGCATAAACCCCGGCTAATTTTCCCAAACCCAATTATACAATAAGAGGACGGCGAAGAAGGAGAATATTATCAATGCGACAATGCAATCTCGGGCCTCGGGCCGATTGGGACCGCGCAAATAATCAAAAGTTTAAACGCAGCCCTCTCCAACGGGGGTAGGGGAACTCAATTAGCTCCAATTTATCCTTGAGCTCTTGATGACCGAGAAGGAGGAGCCGGCCGGCTAACTCGGAAAGGGAGAAGAGGGAGATGACAAATGACGCAAGTAAAATTGGCCCCATCCAGATAACGGAATTAACTTATTTCGAACCGAGATAACATCAAATTTTGACTCTATTTCGGATTGAAATGGGACTGGAGCGGGAAGAAGGGGATGGGAAAGAAGAAGAGGGATGGGAGAAAAGTGGCGAGCCGGCTAGGGACTGCGGAGATTTCCAATTTAAATGTCCGGGCACTTCCCCATTGTCAGAACCCGTCCCGACGTTCAGGATTTATGCCCGGAGGTAAATCGAGGCAGAAGTCCCCAGTCCCGGTTCCTGTATTCAGATTAAGTCCCCTTGTTCACGACAACGGCCGCAGTAGGAGGAGGTGGAGGAGGAGCGGGCAGTAAAGATTGCGAAAGTCATTATTTCATGTCAACATGTGGGCACACATTTCTATTTAAATTTACAAAAACTGTTGAGTATTTAGCAATTAAAATAAAGTAAATTTAATCCTTCAATACTGGCCTAAGGATTTTAACACCTGAGCGAATTCCAATTGGAATATCCAACTATTCTCTATGTTTCAAATATTTGAGAACTCTTACTGTTTCCATCATCAGCTTTTGACTTAAGGCTTAGATCAATCTCTTGGCATTAGTAATAGGGTGTACCTTTAAGTATTATACTTTAATGACACATAAATTACTTGCATTAGAATAAATACTTTATCACCCTATATGATTGATATATGAGTATTTTTAAGTAACATTTATTATTTTAGCAACATTCTAGAGTATTCTAAACCTTCGTAGATAGTTTTTTGAGCATCCTCTCTGCAGTTTTCTCAAGCTTTCTGTCTCCTCTCGCTGGTCTCTTACTTCGGCTGCTTGCCATATTCAGTAGCGTCTATTGCGAGTAAGGCGGTGTGTCAATCTGTCGTATTTTTTGCGAAGTATCCTACCAGCACAGTTACTTAAATTTCATTGATTGTTTTACTCTTGATACTTCGCCAACAATACACAACTGTTGTGCGGGTTAGCGTCAGGGGCGCCGTATTTCCGTATTTTTGAAGCGAACAGCCGGCCTATTCATTGGCTCATTGATTCACTAGCGCCCCCTGAGGGTGGTGCGGAAATGTACTTAACTAAAGTACGTTAGGTACACTTGCACCGATAAACTAGCGCCCCTGAGGGTGGTGTGGCATTGCACTTAACTAAAGTTCGTTGTGTTTACGGAATCGCGACGCTAGCGCTCCCCTGAGGGTGGTGCGTCAATGCACTTAACTAAAGTTCGTTGGGTACACTTGCATCAATTAACTAGCGCCCCCTGAGGGTGGTGCGGAAATGTACTTAACTAAAGTTCGTTGGGTACACTTGCACCCATAAACTAGCGCCCCCTGAGGGTGGTGCGGAAATGTACTTAACTAAAGTTCGTTGGGTACACTTGCATCAATTAACTAGCGCCCCCTGAGGGTGGTGCGGAAATGTACTTAACTAAAGTTCGTTGGGTACACTTGCATCAATTAACTAGCGCCCCCTGAGGGTGGTGCGGAAATGTACTTAACTAAAGTTCGTTGGGTACACTTGCACCGAGGGTGGTGCGGAAATGTACTAACTAAAGTTCGTTTACTTGCACCGATAAACTAGCGCCCCCTGAGGGTGGTGCGGAAATGTACTTAACTAAAGTTCGTTGGGTACACTTGCACCCATAAACTAGCGCCCCCTGAGGGTGGTGCGGAAATGTACTTAACTAAAGTTCGTTGGGTATACTTGCATCAATTAACTAGCGCCCCCTCAGGGTGGTGCGGAAATGTACTTAACTAAAGTTTGTTGGGTCTTCCAGCTCCGAGACGTTTGTTTTACTCTTGATACTTGGCCCGCAATACACAACTGTTGTGCGGGTTAGAGTCAGGGGCGCCGTATTTGCTTATTTTTGAAGTGAACAACCGGCCTATTCATTGGCTCATTGATTAACTAATACCCCCTGAGGGTGATACGGAAATTTACTCAACTAAAGTTCGTTGGGTGCACTTGCACCGTTTAACTAGATTACTAAAAATAAACTCTGTTCAATAAATTTTGGATCAACAGGAAAACTTTTATGATCGTAAATACACAATACCAATTAGGTTTCCTGTCATATATTTGGCAGTCAGAACCTAATAGTTGCGACCATTTGATGAGTTATCAAATGTATATTTGACCGATAATCCGACAAAGACTTGACACCAAACCAGCGAGAGGAGACAGAAGCCCACGATATTTACTGTATTCCAACCCCAAAACACACAAAAGAAAACAGGTATTCCAATTCTAAACGTTCCTTATGGGCCTACAACTCGGGTGTGTTCCTAAAATCCGGTCGGTTTCCCTCGTTTCCCCGCGTTCTGGGACAATTTCACGGGTTTCGGATTTGGAAGGTATCGGTTCGGAACCGATATTTTACTATTACCGACACGAAGTGAGTGACCCGGGGGGCTTACCCTGGACACATTCCGAATTCAAAACGGAGGGTTGTTTTGACTCCCCCTACATAATAATAAACCCGAGTCCACCGCCCCCACCACTCGCCAACGCTGGACACGATCCCCTTATGCACAGTTTCCCAACCCTTATGTCCACCCTCGGTTCGCCTACCATCACATACTCGATATGTGTGATACCAGAATCGAACACTACATATCACCTATTTGCTTCTTATCGATAATTCAAAATGTACGAATATATCGAGGTTTAAACGACTCGTTATCGTAATTGATATTGCGCATTAATTTCTATATTACTTGTAAAAAAAGTGATAGAGTTTAGAATTCTGTTTGTTTGTGCAGAGACATATCTCTGAAGAGGGAGCGGCGAGCAGAATGAGTTCGGGAGACTCGCACGTAACTACAAGTTAATGAAAGAACTTTCGCAATAATCAGATTTCATTCATGAAGTCGGTCCCCATTCACGCGTCCGTTTAAATCTCACGACGATTTACTGGACCACCTATTACTTTTAATACGTAGAGGAGTTTAAACATCCTCCCCATCATCCTCCCCCTGCGGAAGATCAAATTGCTCCGCCCAGCGCCCTCCCATCGAACGAATAAGTCGGCCTCTGAATATTGTATGGGATTGAATTAATTTTGGCTTTTTGTGGGCGGTGCCGAGGGGCGGGGCACGAGATAAGGTGATCCGCGGGTAACGGGGGTTATAAAACGTTTGGTGTGATAGTGACGGTGGGGGCGGCGGGAGGTCGGTGGAGGGTAGTATAAGGAGGGGGCTGTAAAGTCGGAGGCTGTAAGGCTCTCCCCGGGGTCGTACGCACCCCAAACACACGGCCAACGCCGCCGCCAACCCTCAAGGCTGCGGTTCAGAATTTAACCTCGGTGTTGAAATAACCCCCACGACCATTCGCAGTATACGACCCCGAATCATCTCTTTAAATGCAAAAGTATATCATTGTGGGAAATAAAAGACGATACTAAAGAATTTTTATTTACGCGAACACGTCTTAAGACAAATTTGAGAAGTATAAATCCATTAATAATCCTCCATTTTTTAAAAATCTGATAATTATTAGTCTAGGGTAAGAAAAGTACGGTAATTCGATATTTCTTATTAAACTGAAATCTATAATTTCTCGGGATAGTTAATAAAGATCTGGAAGAAGTGTTTAATCATTGAATAATAACACAGGAATATTTTTCGGGGCACTAACCAAAGCTCTAAGACTCGACTGTCTCCTCCTTTAGTTTGCTTTCTCTTTATACATCAAAATATTGAAATAAAGGTGATCTTTCGAGAACGTAGCCTGTGCTCTACCAGATTAGTGTCCCTTTTGTCCTTTGGCGGCACTGGCGCTAATTTATAAATAAGAGAATGAAAGTTCTTCGGAAAATCGGCCATTTAAAGGAACTATCCTATAATCCTAAAATCTCAAAGTTATAATCGGTAAGATGGAAAATCAATGAAAAGAACTGGGCGGTGATTTAACTAGCGGCCCGATGACCTTCGGTAGGTTTATAAGACTGTGACTACAGTGATGAACTGAATGGTTCGGGGTCCCTTTTTGTCTGTCCCTTCATCTCGTGGCCCCCTCTCTCTAATTAATTTTGACGACTCGGATCACCCCTCTTTATACAAAGGGCACCGGCCTCCAACCCCTCAAGCGTCCCTTCCTTGAACTCATCCCCATTGTGTATTCTTTTCACTGATAGAGAGAGGCGGGCGGACGTCTATCTTGCTTCGAGGGCGATTTTAGCCCTTCTTATATTTTTCGGACCCCTAGGTGTTTCACTGAAACATCATCGCTTGATGAAAATCAATGGCCACTTGTAACAAGTGCAAAAGGGGATTTTACGTTACGGCAAGAATGAATAAATCTAGTACCACTCGAATTAAATACATTCAGCGAACGATACAACAATTACGGTCAAATATTCATTCTCTACCTGTGAAATAAAATAAACTGTTTTATTTTTAGCTCCCTCTCCCTGGGCGGCATGAGTAATTGTTTAGCTCGCAGTACCGCGCTTGTGAGTGGTTCTGCAGCAATTTTTCATCTGGATTCAGTCCAAACTACTTAACCGAGTTCTATATATTTTCACCTTTTTACTGTCTCTCTGGAGTAGATTTTAACGAAATTTCTTAAACTCCAGAATCGATTTCTGGATCCGTCCTGCCGGTCGATCCCGAATCCCGCCAATATAACTGCCCGATTGGGCATCCAGTCGGTCGTTATTTAAGGCGGCAATTGATCCGAGGGCGTTTAGTATTTTGAGGGGCTGGGAAGGGCGGAACGCCGATTGACTCTAAAGGGGGAAGTAATGCGATTTAAAATGCTGATTTTTGTCCCTGCAGCCCAATTTGTGCCCGAGCTCGTGGCCTGTGGAGGGCCGGGGGAGAGGGGAGGGGGGGCTTTTAATTTACGGAATGAGAAAAAGGTACTAACAAGATAAGGTGATGTCGCGGGGAGGGGTTGGCGGGGGGGGGGAATTTAATTGAAGAAATGCTAAAAGAGGGAAAGATAGTGGGGAAGAACAAGAAATGTAAAGGGATTAGAACGAGCGGAAGGGCGGAGAGCAAGAGTCGTCCCTTATTCCCCATCCTCCCCTCCCCCGCCCTTCTTTCCCCTCCTCGTTAATACGATTAGGGGATTCTCGTGTAATGACTTTACTGCCGGGAAAATGAAGTGTGCATTGTCCTGCCGGAAGGAAGGGTTGTCGGCCCGCATCCCCTTCCGCCGTTCGAGTCTAATTGTCTAAGTCTAATTTTTGTCCGCTCGGATGATTGAGATCAACAGGGTATGACGAACAACCCGATACCGGTCTAGACCGGATACTGAGGGACTGGGCGAGGGCAGGACCCTAAATGGATGAGATCTTCTAGACCTAAATTTGCTGTGAACAAGATGGCCTTCGGCTAAAACGTCCGTCTTAATTTCCGTTAGAATTGAAATTATTCGCTCTTATGAATGCGTTAAGAAACCACAAATAAAGTAGAATTAATTAATTATCTTAATACACAAAATAATAAATATATCCTATACTAAAACCACGTAAAATAATAATCTAAATCAACTATTTTTATTGCTGAGTCCTTTTACGTTGGCCAGGTTCTCAGTGGCGGTGGTAAAAGAGCGAGTGTTTTTCTATCGGTTTATAGATGTGTGTCTGGCTTTTATGTTGTTTTAACGGCGTTTAGACGGGCTATTGTCGGGGTCAAACTGTTGCTTCCTCTTTGTAAGATTTATTTTCTCTTTTGTATTATTTTCAGGTATATTGTCGTCTTGTATTTTTCTCTTCAGAACATAATTCTCAATCCCAAAAAGTAGGTAAAGTGTTGTCTGTTCTCTGTCAATTTATAAGGTTCTTGTCGGAATTTTTATTTCCTAGTTTCGAAGACCCGGTGTATTAATTTAATATAAAGTGTAGATTAATTCAATAGTTAACGGAAGGTTCCTTATTCAACACAGCGCGTAAGGTGACAGGAATCAAATCTTTGATAAACTTACTGACCATTTTAGTGAATTTAATTGGCCCGGAAAACTCACCGGAAAAAGTACCTCTAGTCTAATATCGAGAGGTAGAGAGTTTCCCTCGGGAGCTGCCCTCTCTCGAGCTCCGGGGAGGCCTCGATTTTTTAGGCCATCTTCTTTAGGACTTCTTCTTGTTCCTTTTCAGGCCACTAAATCCGCTAAATCGCCGCCTTCCCTCCATTTCCCCGTCCCGTCCCGTCCCCGTCCTCACTCCCGCGGGATCTCTTTTCCCTTCCACTCCACCGCCCCTCCACCCCCCTCATCCCCAAGGTCCCAATGGCCGTGCCGAAGGCCCATTTATATATGTACGCATATCGGGAATTGAGCCCCACTTCCATATTTCATGTTTCGGCTACATTACCCACGGCCCCGGCCGCCCCTGAAATGAATCGCGCCCAACGAGATTCGTATTCATCCCGGCGATGAGTTACGGGCCTAATAGAGAGGTAATGGAACAATCGGTCGGTAAATTCTAGGCCGGAGACCCGGTTGACTAGAGCTGTGGCCTGAACGCTTGTGCGCATGTTTCGATGGTCTCGGTATTATCTCATATCGATAACAAATACCAACAAAGCAGGGTGGACAGACCCCCAGGGAAAATATCAAAATGTAAGCCTCTATTTTTGACCATAGACTAGTTAATGATGAAGACATGAGATTAAGGTAGAAAACGTACAATGCAATGGAAATTGAGAATAGTGTAAAATTTTCAATATTTTGCTACCCCCCGGTAATTGGTAACAGAGATAACACAAAGTATAAAGCTTATGCTCCACAGTGATGCCAAGCATACGGATTCGGTAGTGTACGCCTGGTATAGGTCGAGCCCCAACTTGGGATTGGGTAAAGTGTCGTTTCCTCAATTGGGCGAGCTTCCCTAACGCCCTCCTCCCTCTTCGGCCCCCGCCCCCCGGGGATGAATTTCGTGGGGTTGTCGCCCTTAAATATGCCCGGGGGACCCGTTTTTTCCCCCCTTTTTTCGTACTTTGCGTCAGACCACAATTGGTGACATCCTGGGGGGCGGCCCCAGGCGTTAAGCCAGCCGAGGGGCGTTGTATCCCGCCGGCCGTAACTTTAGATTTCTGGATAGCATCTGTTGTGCGTGAAATATAATTCTGCGGTCGTGAATGAATGCGCTCGATACGCGGCCCGGATATGGAGTGCACCTGACCTGCGTTACATTTTTGTTCTGACGTTTTATTGGGCTCCGATGATTTAGGGCGCTTTTACAGAAATATACAGCGGAGGGAATAATTTCTATATGCGTGGAGGGAAATTGCTATACTGAAGTATAGCAATTTCCGAAAATACACACTTCGGTTGCTAGGTTACCCTCAGTTGGATTAGACTGAGCGCCAACTTCTTCAAATCGAATAAAACAGATGTAATGGGTTTCTAAGAATGAATAATGGAAGTGTTCATCAAAGAACAAAGGTTTCCTCGGACAGAGCCACTTTTCTAGAAAAAATAAGTTTGTAGGTAAGTCCCTTTGTAAATTCAACACTTGTTTCCCGCTACTCATAGATACTTTTTCCTAACAGTTAAGAGCTAGCGACAGATGAAGAAATGCGGATTTACAGTTAAATGATGCAAAACGTTTTTTATGTTTCATGGACGTGCAAAGTCAAAAGTAGAGTTAGATTTATTGTGTAATAGCTTGCTGTCTTGAATGGAACGTCAGCTGCTCCCAGCATCTTGAGAGATTTATTAGACCTATCCTGTAGCTATAAGAGCAGATCTTCACTTCTTTTGCGGCGAAAAATTTGAAAAAAATAAATCCCAAGGGCCTGAAAATAATGTTCATTTGCGGGCATAAGGGCATACCGCCCTTCCAATTGCAGGGGATCATCCCCTTCGAAGCGCCCTCAAAGTGTCCTCTTCTCGCACCCCAGGTTCTTCACAGCTTATATGGCCCCGGGGACTTTCCTTCTTTTACTGCTGTAATAATAAGAAAGGAGGGGCCGTAGCCGGAGGGGGATGGTGCTATAAATCAGTGGGTTTAGCCGGTTGTGGGGTGAGGCATTTTTTCTCGATGGTAGGGGGTTGGCGGTTGGGGGGTGGTTCGCAAGAATGCATACTTACCCGCCTACTTCCATTTCCTCAATGCATCCAAAGCGGTGCTATCTCATCCGATATGGCGACCCTACGGACGCCAGCGTCCGGTATTGTTCTTAATGTCCCCAAAAAGAAATACTTCCCGTAAGGTCTTCCGGAGTCATTTCAGTTCTATTGACAAGTCGCGAAGAATTATGCTTCAGTCTGATATACAGACGCTAAACTCTAGTGTTTAATAAGTGTAGCTATGCTATATTTATTTTACAAATACTTTATTTTTGTTTACGCGTACGGGGTATCGTTTATGATATAGAAATATTGGTTAAGCGATGTGTAGCGGCATGCGGGCATTTTTTATAAATATATTGGGATTTAATTGTTCCCGTTTTATGTACAGCGTTTGTATAATTACTAATTACCGATAATTGGCCAAACGAGATACCCAGATATGGGATTAAGTTCTGGAAAGACGCGAATCCCGGTCGGAAATTAATTTTTAGCAGTAACCCAAAGAGTAAGAGCGCCTATAGGCAAAAGTCAGATTGTTCAGCGAATTAGCCGGGTATTTGGGACATTTTCTTTTGTCCCTCCGGCCTCTTAAGCTTAAGGACAATTTCCGTTCTCTCGTCCCTACGTTATAATTAGGCGGCTTTCATTGCCCGCCAACACCACGGGGGCGGGGGCAATCCCGAGGGAAAACAACGTGAATCTATTTCATCCGTGTACGAATGTCTTGTCCGAGGGGTGGGTTTCGGGGGGGGGGAGGGGTTACTTAGGTAAATTGGGCTGTTTATCACCAACCGTATCCACCCCCTTAAGAAGAGGGAGCTACATAGCACCGGCTCACGGCAGATGATAATTACTGCAGGTTATTTCAACCGAGGTAGGGCTTATAATTGCTGGAGGGTGGTAACATTCAATTTTCCGCTCACATACATTTATATATATATATATATATATATATATATATATATATATATATAAACAGGGTTCACCCAGATGGCTTGAATTGTGAATTCTCGAAAGATAATATTTGGTTCGAAAGGAAGTTAAACTGTCTGATAAATAGGCCCCCATATATTTTTGCGGTGGTTGACGTTTCGTAATGCCTCGGGGCAAGGTGAACTTTAACCAACCGGGTCGTGGGGGGGGGGTGGTTTGACAATAAAGGGGAGAAATTGTTCCCCTCGAAGGCGCGTAATTAGGCGCCCCTAAGGGCGGATGTCGTGATTATAGGACGCCGGCAAACGGAGGGGGGAGGGCGCGATCGGGACTTTTTCTTTCTTCAAGACGCCGGGGGGTCGCTTTGAACTTAACTGCACATTCCGTCGGTGCAATAATCGTTTGTTAGCGTGACAGTCACATCCTCTCCCTTTATTCCATTAAGCACCCACTCGCCCCAAGCACCCGCACCGCTTTCACCCCAAATTCTCCGAAGGGTTCAGCGGCATAAAATTCGAAACGATTCAAATGAGGTAACCTGATTTAGTCATTCATCAAGCGGTGGGGAATCCGCCCCAGCACTGATATTAGACACGTGAACTCCTTCTTCCCATAAAAATACATTGTATTAGTAAATATCAACTGTATATGAATCTAAAATAGTAGAATTTCATTTGGAATGCCTGTTCCGTGGTCTGATAGGTTGGTTACCCCTGTTACTGTCCTTTTACTGTGGTGGGTGACCTTTATATTCGTTTAGTACATATAACGCAGTCTGTTCTGGCTACCGTTTGGTCGATTGGATTTCCTCTCTTGTAGTTATTTCCACGCGGTTCCCAAGTATTTATGACTCTATTGTTAGAAAGATACAAAACACGTCTCTCACCACTATCTGTACCCATCTCAATCACACAGTTTTTTATTATCGCAGCCATTTAATCTGTACTATTCCTTTCCGCGAAAATCTGAAAAGCTTGTTTGGAATGGCTGTAATTCTCGCGGAAGTTCTGCATCTTCCTTACAAGACGGATAGGGCGCTTTACTCGGAAACGAGCGAATGATGGCGTCCCAAGTAGGGACTTTTAAAGTCCCGTTTGTCGGCCATCTTGCCGCTCTAAATTATAACAAATTTCATTCCAGAATCATCCACCTCATCGTTTGGTTAAAACTCGGCTTAATCCAGATATCTCACGCATTCCTCGCGGTTTAAACAAAGTTCATTCACTGAAGTAAAACTTTTACCCACGCTAGCCAGAAAAAACAAGCATTGGTGTAAGCGCAAAAGTGACAATGTACTTAGAAATTAAGTTCAGAACTATTTTAACCTAGGAAAACATGAACAATGCCAACATATAAATGTACATAAGTTTGAACATTATCGGATATGTCGGTCCATTTACAATGTTCCTCCCTTGTGTGGATTGTTAGAGACGAAGCTCTGTGTGTCTCTGGCCCCGTCTGTTCTTGCGTTAATGGCACCCCCCCCCGTCCACCCACCAACCCCCGAACGACCCTGTTATTGATGTCGTTGTCCGTATCGTGTCCTCCATTAATCTTTTCCTTTATGAATAGCGCCATAAATAAACGGTAGGGGGCCCTGGAAATCATATTGAGGGCTGGTTGAGGGCGGGCGGCAATTATCATTTGTTAGCCGGACGGGACCTGTCACGTGACCGATCCCCCGAGCCCTATGATCGCAGTCTACCTTGTAGGGCACAATTACAGACAACGATACTCAACAGTCGAAACGAATTTATAAATTTTAAAGTACCATATTCGGGTACTTAGCCCTAGGAGTATTACACTTCATATTTCTGTATTTTTTGGGTTCTTAGTGAAAGACCCTCTGCCGGAAAATGTATGGCTAAATTACGAAGTGTCTCAATCTTCTTCGTCGTGTACGTCCATCTTCATGAAAAGTACGCGTAGCATCAACTTAGTTTTCGCTCTCCACCACGTTTCCTTCTTCTTATTCCTGTCGCCGGGTTCTTTCTCTTTTCGGCGCCAAAGGGGGGGGGTGGAAACTGGGAACGGGGAACTGACGAAGGAAAGGAGAGTAAAAAGAAATTGTTATACCCCCTCGTAAGTTTTTATCGTGACGGGGAGGGCGTACTCTCGAGGAAATTCGGAAGACAGTTTTTCTCCGAGGTCCCGGGAGTGGGGCGGGAGGAGGGGGTCGTGAAAATTGTCTGGGGAAAAAGCAGCGGCGGCAAATGTAATAAACGATAATTGCCCGGGGGAGGAAAAATCTGAGAATCTGCAGTGGGGCTAATGCAGGTGGAGAGAGAGAGAGAGAGAGAACACGGACGGAGTGAAGAACAGAGTAAATTACTGACTGGTAATCGAATATGAAGTGACTGAATTCTATTAATACGAATTATAAGTTTAACCGTCCTGTATTAAGTTGTTATTACCAGAAAATAACTGTAATAATAATATTCACAATTTACAGCGAAACGTCGTGCGACTGAAAGTGTTTTCATTAAAACAAACAGCGTACAAATAAATTCAGACAAACGTAGTAGTTGATATGAATCGGTAATATTATTAGCGGCCCCCAGAGAGGGGGTGCTATCGCCCGGTGAATCTCTGCCCTAAACGTTTTCAGGAGGGTTCTTCGATCCGAATCGTGACTCGCATGTTCTCCTCCGTTTTTCCTCTCAATCTTATTCATCCCTCCTCCTCCTCCTCCTCTCATCTTATGAAGATTTCTTCAAGAAGTAGTCCATTGTTCTTCCCTCCCTCTCATCCCCTTGTTTTATTCCTCGAGCCAAAACCGTAAATCGGGACGGGTCGAGTATTATAGTTCTCTCTTTTCTCCCGCCTGATGAAAATTTCTTCGAGCAGAAATGTCTATTGTTATTCCTTTCCGTTTTTTCTTCGATCCGAAACTGTAAATTAGAACGGATCCGGGTTGATATTCTCGAGCGTTATTCTCTCATATTATGGTTTAAATGAAAAACAAGAGCTCAATAGCATTAACTAAACTCAGTGATGATTGAACTAAATAAGTCCTTCGTTTTCTTTTCCCGTCATCGGTTATAAATATTGTTTCACGATTCAGAAAAAAATCCGGCCACGTGGAAGCTTCTGGCGGCGGGAGGAGCCTGGCAGAAGGAAATACTTAATATAATTGAGATTAGGGCGCTCGAATTCATCATGAACTGGGACTTATGTGTCCTAATGTGTGACTCTAATCGTAGCCCTTGGAGAGGCCCATTAATATGCATTAATCCCAACCGGGTTGGGCGAGGGGCCGCCAGACAGCCTCGATTTTTCCACCTACAATTTCATTAACCCGCCCTTTACCTTCCTCTCGGTGGGCTTCATTTTTAAAAATTCCGCCCAAAGCGGGACCGCGTCCGCTAACTTTTATTTGCTCGTACCGCCCGGCCCATTTACAGCACATTGTTATGGAAAAGTTTATGAAAAAGTCAGCGCTTATATATTATAATATACATACATATATATTATAGAACTGTGAGTGAACTAAAACTGAAAGTGTGTTTGCTCTTATCGATCCGTCATGTTCCGGCGAAGTTACAGTATTCATTTCTGACATTATACAATCGACCTTTATAGCTATTAGTACATTTGCAGAAAGTTTATTTTTCTATCCGTGGTTTCTCTCGATAAAGAAACCACCCCAGGGGATTATGGACGGGTAGCAGAGGAGAATGAATCAACGAGTGAATTAGTATGATGAATTTAATTTGAAACTTACCAGGTAACATTATTGTTACGGTATGAGAGCCGTACGGACTGGTGAATAAACAAAAAATATCCGAAAAGACTATTCGGGTACCAGCATGAGGCGGTAACAATTTAATCCCCAAGGCTAAACTCAGGTTCCAGATATTATTATTCTATGAAATTATCTGTTCATCAAGACGGGTTCTTTCCATTCTATTTGGTTTCCACTGTTATACCGATATCTCAATCGCAAGACCTCGCAGTGAAATCGATAGGAATAATTTCCAATCAGGGAGGGGTGAGGGTCGAAGGAGGGGAAGGAGGAAATGAAGAAAGAGTGGAGAGAAATGCCGGTGGGAAGAGGGAATTTTCGTTTTATTTTTACAAGGTTAACCCTCCCCTACCACCAACCCCCACTCGGGTTTTTAAGTTGAAGTCCGGCCTTAATGCGGTGAGAAACCTCCCCCCGCCCACTACTAAGGGATGCAGCATCCCTTCCACCCAGCCGGCAAGTTGGACTGCCACTAATTTCAACTGGGAATAGGAGCTGGCTCACCGGCTGATGTTGCGGCCTCAGTTAAGTATTTATCTTATATAAGGACACGGGGTTTCAACCCCTCCGCCATACCCACCCCAACCCCGGCCACTTGCTTCCTCCCACTGCGGCTTTGCTTTGCAAACAAATAAGAACGGGGAGCTAAGACAAATGAGATTTTCCAATGGGGCTTTTTTCTTTTTCTACACCACTGGCGTATAGGTCAAGGGGCTCGGCTAAAATTAACCAACACAAAATAAACTCTAACTAATAGCATTAATAGCGCACACAAAACTTGGAATAAAAATCTTAAAACCAACGTTTATTTATTGCATTTGCCGGTATCTACCGTTTTCGCTCGTTTATTTGTTGTACAGTTGCCCTCCATTATATTGCGTTTTGACGGCTGGCTTCCTCCGTCTATTTCGTTTGATGCCCGTTCCAATTATTTACAGGAAAATAAGGATTAACTTCGCAGAAAAAAAAACGCTAACTTTAATTAATACCCGGAAAAACTCCCCTCCCTGTAATAATTTGACGATGTAGGCTCCCGCTTTTTTTTCTTTTCTACTTCTAACTTTGAAGGTAGTCGAGGCGGGGGGGGGGGGATATTTTTCATTAATAGTTGATTACATTTTAATTACGCGTTTAGAAGTCCCCAACCCCCTGTAAGGTTATGCGGGGGGTTAGGGGTTGGGTCGAAAAAAAGGGGTGACGTTAATTAGCCCGGGGCGGGCCCCCGTCGAACGGCCTGAAAACTAATGCAACACTCAAAATTTACCCCCCCCCACTAACCGCCTCTTTTTTTTACCCCCGGGAATAAAGGCTGACCGGCTCGACTTTAAGGGCTGCAGTTTAAACTCGGCGCCACGAGAGGGATATTTTAAATTCACCCTTCCGACCCCGGGTAATTCGACTGGAGCACTTCATCCCCCTAACGCCCAGAAAGAAATACACTGGAAATCAGCGAGGCTGCTAACAGCGACTTGGGAATAATACAACGGGGAATTTTCCACACCGCATTTTAGATTTCTAAAACATGTTTTAGTTCTAGTTTTATTTCTAATAATACTTTTCATTATAATCTCGCCTATAGTGGTAAGAAGAACTTCGGGTGTTGAGCTGTTGTCCGTCCGGTTTTGAGGGAGCGAGTACCAGTAGGAAGATGAATTCTCTTTGGGACCGGATCTCCCCCGGGTGAAGTCCGTTTCCGACGTTCGGGAACTCTCGGTGCTTCCATCTTCAGGGTTCTACTTCAAGCCCAGATCACCTGGGAGCATTCTATCTTACCTCTGTAATTCTCTCGGGGTCATCGAGTCAGTTGTTTCTGTCTTTATTGAGACTTATTTCTCCTTTAATAAAGTTACCGGTGTTTGCCTGTCGGTCAAATGAAGCGCGTTCAACAACTGTAGGTAATTTTGTAGACGAATCTCAACCATAATAACTCTTTAAACAGACCGTCAATATATGTACATCTCATATCTCTTCTGACGAGACTACATGCTTAGTAATTAAATTCAATAAACATACATAATTACTTCAACTGCTCTAAAAACTAACAACAGAAAGAAAAATGTCTGTATCATACTTGTAATTTATATAATTTTAATGTTTTTTTTCATCTCTTTTTCTCTTCACTCAACGAGGAGCCTTCGTGCTCCCGAATCGAGTGGTACAGCCCTTGAATTTAGTCCATTATACACCTGACTGAAGTACTGACCGACATCCGATATAAAACTCCCTTAAAGAGTGGATTGCTCTCGGCACTGGATTGTAAAGTGGGAAGGGTGGAGGTTTAAAGTTCTAACCCCCGAATAATTCAGGTGCTTCAGCCTCCCGCCGCCTACTCGGCCCCAATCCGAATGTCGGGGCCATAATATAGTCCTGTAGGGGGTTGCAGGCGGGGGAAGTACAGGGAATGGGAAGAAGGGTTGCCAACCCGCCCCCACCGCGCTTTTCCCCGGGGCCTAATTAAAAGCGAAATTTCCCTCCGCCCTCAGACCGAGGGCACCAAATTAGAAAAGGTGATTTCGGTGCAGGGCCAACCCCCGGCCTACGGCGCCTACCTATTTATTTCTCTTTTTTTCAGGACTCCCGACCTCCTGAATTTAGCTCAGGGAAAATTGAGAGCGAGAGGGAGAGAAAGGTTTCGCATTCGATCTGCTCGGCGCGCCCAAGTCTTTTTTCATAAATGGTTACAATTTAATATAATAATTATAAATGTGTACACAAGGGCTCAGCCTCTACGAACATCTATGGCAATCAAATTTTTTGTGATATTTAATGAATTCAAATATCCACTTTGATATTTCAACTGAACGTCTTCATCTGTATTATCTACCCCTCGACGTGTCCATAATTATGTGCGTATAAAATACTTCGTTGACTAAATTCAATTATTTTTCAGAAATTATCAAAATTTGAATTATTATTGTACGATCAGACTACTAGCTACCGACTGTGGTTAGAAATGCACGAGAGAAATGATGAATTCTGCCATTATTAAATTTCAAATGGCCCGGATTACATTTTCCCCTATATTGTCGGCACCATTGGTACCCTAATAACATTTGAATATAAAGAAGAAAAGCCCCCTTTTTTTGTATATTTGTGAGTTGTATATGGAGCAGCCGGATATGGACAATTTGGATCCGTTGCGATAGGGGAAAAAGTCATTCGGGCTGGGTTTATTAAAAAGGAGACCTCCAATATCCGCTCGGTGAGTGCCCTAGAGACGGTTATTGAGTTATTAAAGGGTGGGACACAGACCGGAATTATTTTCAAAGCCGGGCCCTCCCAACGGGTATAAACAAGATTTACTATAGTTCATCTCCACCGTCTACTCTCCCCACTTGCTAGACACAGTTTTTTTCCTAGACACTAATATATTTCTCGGCGTTATCTGCCGGCGATGGGAGGGACCTCGAAGAGACATCTTTAATCCACTCAAAGACATTGGATCGCTGGGAAGTATTACCGCCGGGGGGTATATTCCAACATTTGTCCTATTCCTAGGAGCAAACACAGTCCGGATTGACTTGATAGCCCTGGGTAAATGAGAATTGTTACCAGGGTATCATATCTGATGGTATCTCATGCTCATGGTTAAGACGGTCGCGCCGGAGTCTTCCTCCTGAATCTTGACTCTCGATGGATATCCGCCCATCGTTCGTGCTCCTCCATCTCCATTCGTATTATTTCCTTTATCTTTATGCATCTTTTATAGACGGTTCACTGAACCGCAGACTGGCATTACGCGGACGATGTTCCCTCCTTTATCTTCCCGCACTCGAAGGTAGGAGAGTTCTTGTCCCATAAGTAGGGGCGTCCCCGGGTAAGACGCCGGGAAGGCTCTTTGTGGCGCTCAGTTTCCCCCTCCCCGCGATAAAAATTTCCCCTCACCGAATTTCCTTCAGCAGGCACTTCCACGTGGTGGGTTGGCGCTAAGGAAGATTCGCGGAAAGAGTAATTTAGTGTAGGAATGTAACTTATCTTTTCTTTTTGAATTGTCCCGTGTTCATGAGATATAGAGCCGTGTTATAACCAGCGCTTTCGGGAATTGTTGCGATCGGTATAGATAAATTAAAAGTGTGACCTATCTCCGGGGCTGTTTTTTTACCCTCCCCCCGGACAAGAGAGCAAAGTGGTGTAATCCCCTCAAGAAGGCACCCTCCTGGGGTGGTTGGTTTTTTCTGGATCCACCCCACTACATCCGGGGGGGCGGGCCCACTATAATGCAGAGGCGGCGGTGGCGGCTTCGTCCCAACCCCGGCGGGTCGATACCCCCGAGCCCTCGAGGGGCTGACGAACAGTGGGATGGAATTAAGAGTGGCCCTGCCGAGAGGGGGCGGTCTTTCAACGGCCGGAAGCCGGGGGATGAGTGAGCTCCGGGCACAATCGGAGGTGCTAAAGTGTTGTTAAGTGCATCCAGGCATCGAGATGTCGGCGCTGAATATGAATTGAGGTCTGCTGTAGCTTATAGCGTCCCCGAGAGAACGCTATTACCCGGGTTAGAATCACCGCCACAAACTCAGAATTGAGCATCCGACGAGCCGTCCAACTCCAACAAAATTTAATCATTGCAATCCAAAATTCCAATTTCTTTGAATAGACACCTCCCTTGACGTCACCTTCCTGAGAATCCCGAGCGCCGCCTTAAGAGGAAATGTTCACTTGATTCCCTCACTATCTAGTAATGGAAGGAGCAGGAGTACCACCAACGGGTGGATTCCACGTTAAAAGTACTCTTCTGTTATCAAAAATGCATTCATGACACAGTCTCCGAGATATCAACGTATGGTGCCGGCGGGCGATGATGGAAAATCACAAGAAAAGCATAAAATATACTCCTGCAAGGCGTTATATCGCAAAACATAGACTTCAACTCAATCGAATATTACGGAAATATATACCTCCTTTTATGCAAGCTATATAACCACAGTGAAGAAAATCCAAGAAACTACTAACAATCGAAAGATATGCTCACCCAAGTGCCACAAGCAGTGATTCCTAGTACTAGGAATATTATAGTAAAACCAAAAATCAATAATAATAACGCTAAAAAAAAACAGAAAATGCCGGTATATATCGGGTAATTGCGCATAATAATTAATTATTAGTTCTCTTTAACACTTTTAAATGTGCTTGAAATTCAGTTGTAATACCCTAGCGCAAGGTGGGATAAGAACGTGGGATGGTACCGGTGGGCTTAATACCGGTAGGGAGTACTGAGGGCCCAATCCCTTTAGAAAGAAGGCTGCTGGCGGTGCTTGTAAGGGCGGCCACAGTCCCCGATATTATATGGGGACCCTTGCCAGAGGGTAGTGGTGTTAAGTGAAGTATGCGTCAATAGAATTAGAGGGGTTGGTAGGGTGCGGGTCCGCCTCCAATAGGCTTCAATCTCCGCTCTCGTGCATAATAGCACCTCCGCCACCACCACCACCACCCCCTCCTCCAGCCCCTCATCCTACTTCATATCTTCGCCGGGTGTCGAGTGATTTCACACTTCTCGGATCCTCAACCCGTCTACACGAGTCCACACATTCAGAGAAACATTTTATCTATATTAGCGTAATGTATTTCTGAAGTGGCACAGAGGATTGTTCAACGAGAGTACAACAGCGTAATTGCTACGTGAAGGCTTTTTTTCAGCCACAAATCTTAAACTAAACTAGGGATTTCATAGAAAATCCCACATACATGGATGCATTAGGGGTAATTTGCTGGAAGACAAGGAATTGTGGCCATAACGAACATTCGCTGGGAAGTACCAAACTGAAAGGATGAACCCTCGATTACGTGCAATAGTTCATTATTTAAAGTACCAATCTCGAGGCAGTGTCGAAATTAAAGCTTTTCAGAGCCGACCAGAATTATACAGATTAAGTAGGGGCAACTTGATAGAGGCAATATTGAAAGCGAAACTGTAAAGAAGAAGGTGGAATGAAAAAATTAAAGAAACATCAGTCGAACTTCCCCTGACTTCAGTAGACTTTCCCGCAACCTGCATTCGTTGTGTACCGGAATCTCGTCACAGTGTACTCGTTATGGAATTATGTATAGTCATTTATGAGCATGCGTTACCAGAAATGAGTAAGGTTCATTTCAGCGCAAGTAAAGTATACGATGAACCTCATGGGTCACACGTTAATTATTTATAGAATAAAATCTTAATACGCACGAATATTGTTATTATTTTATTTCGGCTTTTAGGTTTCGTTTTCTGTCTTTGATTAATGCACGAAGCGGGGTGAAAGGAAGGTAAGCGGCTGACCCCCTTCGCCCCCCCCCCGCCACACACCCGGGACTGCGTTTTCTCTAATAAAATATTTAAACGAAGGTATTACCGGAGAGGAAAAGGTAAATAGAGAGTGACTGTGGGGCGGGGGAAGATAAGTGCGACTTTCTGAGAATCCATTCTGAGTAATATATTTAAGCTCATTTCGGAGATTCGGGGATTGGCACAGTAAAGGGGGGGTTTCTATTTTCGTCGGGTATATTCCGCTCGAAGGGAATAATTCAATTTCAAATTTTATCATTCGGACAAGTCTTGGAAAATTACTAAAATGGCTGAGTGGCAAAAACACGTCTGTCGCGTTTGATACCAGTTAGAAATTCTAGTAGCAAATTACCTCGTTTGGAAAATATTCCAATTTTGTGCTCTGTCAACTGGGTGTGGAATTCTTAATTCCTATTGTGAAAGGATATGAAATTATTATGGACTAAGGATATAAAGAGGAATTAACAAAAATTAATGTAGGCTTTAGCGCAAGGCAGGGGGTAGAATGCTCAATCCTTCCTAGAGGGATTACCAGTTATAAACTCTAACGACATAAAGAAATGTTTCCATTTATAATTCAATATTGGAAGGTTTTTATTGAAGTCTTGTGAATATAATGAAGTTTATAAGCTCTTCTGGGAGGGCGCCTTAAAACATTGTAAATATTTCATGTGAAATGTCCCACTTGTACAGTTACATAAAGGCTTACAAATCCAAGAATTTGTGCACTCAATCTTGCAACTTTGTTCTTTATTATAATCACCTTTGATTTATAGTTTTGAATGAGGCGATGGAAAAAGCCACAGCCTGAAAATATTCGATATGGCGTATTGCGTTTAGGCACAGTTTGGACAAACAAATCTATCATCGGCCCCCGTCGATTAATTTACAAGTGAAGTTAAAGCGACAGCAATGGCATTGGTTATTGTTCGGGTCGGGCTTAGGCTTAGGCGGCGGCCCCCCCCCCCAATTCACCGGCGCTAATCTCACGATTCCAGCGACGGGACAAATTGGTTCATTGGAATTCGGTGAAATCGGTCTTGTTCCCTTCGATCCGTCACCGTCCATTTCGGTGACAACCCGGAGGGGAAAATGAAGCGGGCGCTTTCCCGGAAAATGTTGATTGCGGGACTCCAACCGATGAAACATTAACTGAATATTATATTCCTGGAACGGTTATTCGTCCGAACTTTAGTCCGCATAGGGCCCAGGTTGCGCTTCTAACCGGAATATAAGTTGGTGTCCTTCTTACTCCTCGAAAGCTTTGCATAAGGAATCAGTATACAGCTTTGAAATCACTGTAGTGAAACCGTTTTAAAATCAAAATTTCAAAAATAACTAGTATACGAATTTGAAAAATTTAAAAAGAATATGAGAGAGATAAGAGGAGACAAATGCAGACCATTGTTTAAGCTGAAGGTAGAGAAAAGTGAATGAAGTTTTTCAAGTATTTGTAATCACTATATGGTAAAATATAAAGACAAATCTGAAAAAGCTGGTAAATTAATGTACAAACGGCTGGTAGTTGCCCTGATAGTGAAGCTAACGAAAACAGCTAACGAAAACTACCCCGATATTACTCATTTACTAACGCTCCTCTTCTTTGCTGAGATTCACCTGTTTAGCTATTCGGGAAATGTAAGTTATTTAATGCCGCATTAATTTTTTCCTGAAAAGGGACTTCATATAAGCGAGTGAAGGCTGAAGAGTGCCAAAAGACTTAGTGTACTAAAATACACGGAAAGGGAAGAGTAGAAAAGAGGAAGCGAGATAAGGATATTAGGTAAAGTTTTTATCGGTGTTTCCAGAGACCCGTTTCATCGCACGGCTTGGCTCGCTCTTATCCGACGCCTTTCGGATATTTGTTGGCGGTTTTTCGGTCAACGCGGTACACAGAGCGAAGGGTACACGGTGCACGCGCGGACCCACTTTTGTATGTAACGCGCACTGGCGGCCGGCCTCGGTGATTTACGAGTTTTCATAACGCATCGTTATTAAGAATGAAAAAATATTGCGCCTAGCCGGCAGAATCAGAGAGAAAAAGGAAATAAAACAAATGGTATAAATTCGAAAAAAGAATCAGAAACTCTTACGAAGCCTACTAAAGTGTGGGGTAACGGCCACCCGCCATGAAATTATTTTAGAATTCCAAGTAATAATGGAACATTGTTTCAAAAATTCCATTCAGGCGGTTGTTTAGAACGAAAATCATAGGAAAACTTAAATATTTTCATCGTAACCTTCCGTTTCCTATCTTTGGTTTGGTCTAAACCAAAATTTCATAAGCCATCCGCATTCCCTTTCCGTGAGTTACTCGTAGTGTTGGGACTTTTCAACCATTTGAGATACGATAGTTTTCAGCTATAGCGTTTTCTTTTGTTGAGATGCATTAATATATCTTTTTGAATTGTTCCCCATTGATCATGTATCAAATGTAAGAAAGAAACATAGCCTTACAATTTTTATCTGAGCATAATTGCTATTGTATACTTGTGAATAGTAAGACGTAAAAAAACCATTTTTTTTGTTTAAACTCTAAAATGTCCGTCTCCCTATTCGAGAACTCTATTGTGCGGATATAAACGTGCGGAAATACGTTCTCTCGGTACAAATTTATGGACAGTTAACCGGATAACTTTTACAACGGCGTTCGAAACACTGCCACCGTTTGCGAATGGATAGCGCTAGTTTCAGTGTTCCGGTTTCGAACGGTTATTTTCTTGCATAAATCAGCCGGTTTCCAGTGAGTAATGGCGCATGACCCAACATCGGTATTGTATATTTTCCGGTCGCGAACTTCGCGGATCATTTCTCCGGCGTTTTTTTCCCCCCTTCCGGAAGAAATAATTTCGTTTCACTACCGTTTAATTAATTAGTGCCGTCGCTTTTAAGGAATTCAGTATTTTAGTTTAGTTTCGGCGGCCCGACAGAATAGATTTCATAAGTTTCAATAATAGAAATAATTATTCTTACAAAATTTGTTAACTATTTATTGTAAATAAAATAAAATTAATTGAAGTCCGCTAAGTATAATTCAATTCTACTTAGGGGCGAATGTTTTGGGCATTAACTGCCTTACATTGAAGGTGCAGTTACAGGGGAGCCGCTTCCAATACAACACGCCTACGTTCAATGAGTAGATTTCGGAACAATCGGAGGCTAATTCTAATGAAATTTGAAAATTGAGACCGCAGCGATTTGCATTCAGAACTGATTGGATCAATAACAATTGGGTTTTTGGGCGTAGATACGGCGCCCCTAACCCGCAAACCCGCATAACAGTTGTGTATTGCGGGCGTAGTATAAACTGGATGCCCGATCCAATATTATAGAATAATTTCCCGTTTCGACGAGGGAAAATTAAACAGTATCGAATCAGGGTCTATTTTTAAAAATGATTCGGGAAGAAAAATGTTCCCCTCACTGAGCAATAAGCCTCCAATCGGCGCTACCAAATCAAATGTATTCTTGAACACGGATTTTTGCCAAATCGTTCCTCTCTTTCCTCTCACAACCTTTCTTATTTCTCCGGTAATGTCCCCGTTTAAATATTCATCGCCGAATATTTTATTTACAGAGAACACAGAGCACCGGTTAGAGCATCGAGCCGCCCGTTTTACAAATAATCATCGTTCATTTCGACATTGTTTTTATAAATATTTAATTCATTCGTAATGGCGTCTTGTAGCCCGTTCGTCATATTGCATTATAATTTATTTCTGTTTTCGAGAGATATTTGCAAATAAAAGAAATTCAATTTGATGTAGATTATGATCATTAAGTTGTAATACAGCGATGACTATAAGGATTATTCCAACAGTGGAAACAGTAAAATCTGTGTTAATATAATACAAATCAGTTATGTGAGTGCAGGAAACGTTGTTCTGGAATTATCAAAAACATATTTGTAATTTCAATCAGCTACTAGTGGAAAGAATATCTAAGATCTAATATTTCCACACTATCAAATGTCAGTAATCGGTTGATATATCTCAGATATATGGACTTTTCTTCGGATAGCGAATACGTTATTTTTTCAATTTAGAGAAACTCAACCTCATGTGTGGGGTGCCTCAATTGTCTCAATAGAGCCGCTATAACCGAGATGGTACGTCAGCCCGAGAAAAATGGACTGGGCGAGGTATGATATATTATTATATACTTTATTTTCAAGCGAACTCCGGACTGACGGAAAACTATCCGCTGGAAGCTTTAATTTGTGTTAAACAAGAAATATGGACAACAGGTAGAGAAAGAATAATGTTTGTTAATGAAACCGTATTATTATTATATAAATATTCGGGAAAAATTGTTTCGATGGTTTTATGGGTGAGAATGGACATGTATTTTTTTGTCAAAGAAATTTGGTGCGAAAATTATAAAGCATAATACAATAGAGAGAGGGCTAAACGCAGGAATCTTGGGGGTGGATACCCACTTTAATGACCCGCATTTGTCACCGATTTTGACATAAAATGTGAATCTCAGAGAACTTAACCCATGCTCCATCTGTACAATGTTCTTTGGCAGCACTGTCTCTACTTCGTATATACATATTAATTTTACGTATGTGGTTTACCAATTAGTCGAATAAATCATTAACACGAGGGTTAAGAGCTTGATTAATTTTTTTTTATATTTCAGCGTCACTTATGGAATCATTTAACGAAATTATACTTCGGACCGTAATACGTCGAATGACGTTCGGGAGGGGGTTGAAAATTATTTCAACGTCGAGTGGTGGGAGGGAGAGAAAAAAAGCCACCGGGCTTTAATACCGGGAGCGTTGGTTGGGCTCGGGCTCGAGCCAGGGTTTTGTGGAAATGACAGTCCCTCTCCCTCCCTCTCCCCCTCCCTCCCTCCCTCTCTCCACAACCCCGAGTTTCCACTTTGTGTGGATATTGAATTGTGGATGACCTGAGTGCAAGGGACGGGCGGGAGGTTCGGTTTTAGTAGCGCGAATAAAAAAAAAAAAAGAAAAAAAGGTCACCGAGACTGAAACGCGCGCTGCGCGCAATTGTTCCAGACCGACCGGTGATATATATTATATAAGTAGAAAAAAATAAATACCGGAAAATTGATCATATACCTTCTACCGATGTATGCGGGGCCCATGGAAAATTCGCCCGGGGATTCGAACTCTGGTTAAGAACCTCTGCGCGGGGCTTAATGGCTCGTTCAATGTACGGATCCTGAGTTTGACTGGGAATTAAAAGCAGCATACGTCCGATCAAAATTATTATTTATTCACTCAACAGCCCGAATTTCCCGAGTTCGCTTATTTAATGTGCGTACATTGGGCCTCAATATATCTCAACAATCTTCAAATATGTCGTAGACTTCAATAGCGTTTGGGATATTCTGATTTGAGAAATTCAGTGGAAATTTATTTTGGACAAGAATCCAAATGTTGGGCGTCTAACCCTCTTTCCCCACCGCTAGTAGTAATTCAATTACGGTGCACACCCGATATTTAGCCCCGGATCACGGTTTTTTTCACTTGTTTCCAGTAGTAGATTTCACTTCTGTTCTATTATTTTTTCTCACTTTTCGCCGCGTTCATGTGGTATGTGGATATGTGCGGCTAACTTTTATGGGTCGATTAAAGCACCGGAGAGCCAGTGAAGCCGTTAATTTTTATCGCCCGCAATAGAGCGATGGATAAACCTGCCGGCCTGGAAATTACCGCGTTTTAAATTCCGGAAAATTCGGAATTCGAAAGGAATTTTTTCGGAACCTTCCGTGTCCCTCCGCTACGTGCATCTCCCCGTAGCAATTCAGGAGTAACTCTTATAATCTCCTTCGGGTTATGATTCAATCCGGTTTTGATATGAAAATTATCTGGGCAGGAAGTATTTCCAAGAGGAGACAAATGTGTGTAAGTGAGGAGGTTGTTGTTGGCGAGCGAAGATGTGTCGTAATTGGGTTCCCGACAACTATTTGGGTTGATGCAAATCCAGCTATGGTGGGGCCGGTTCCGGTTCCTAAAGGGGTCGAGCACCCATTTCCTCGGCGTTCACACTTCCGAGAGACCTCCCCCCCCCTCCCCCGTTAATATAGTGGTCGCATCCGGCACCCCGGGACGACGTCCCACCAAATGAAATATATCCCTGGGGGGGTTCATTGTCTGACCCTTACAACTACTCACCGTATAGATGTTGGAGGGCCGTAAGGCGGTATTGGTAAAACTAACAGTAATACATGTTCTGCGTTCAGCGAGGGGTTGGAAGACCGTGGATTTTTTTGTGCTTTTCCCTTTGGCCAGTGCATGAGGGAAGACGTAGACACCTAGTCCGTACTCTCTAATCTACAAATATTCTGAAACTCAATCTGGAAACCAGTCTCGCCCCGGGCATAAATCATATTAAGGGGGTCTAGTTCAGTAGCCCAAGCTAAAGTGGATGAGGGGTCGGACACTATCTTGTCCCTCGGAGATAAACCCGCCCGACCAAAATAATACAGGTCACGGCTACCACTCTAATTTGTCATCACTATTACTAGCGCCAAATATTAAACTAAACGACCGTTGGGTCAGGTCAATTTAAATTTTTAATGTTGAATGTTCGCATGTTGCATAAGTGAGTAACTCGGCGACAGAACAGAATTAAATCAAAAATTGTAATGGAAGAATAACAAAGGGGGACTGAATATCCAAAAAAAACTGTTAAATCTCTGCATTGTTTTGTATGTACGTTGAACTATAATGCAAATTTTGAAAACCACGGTTTTGTTATATTCCACCTCCGGTAGAGGTATGGCTCCCTGGCTGGTTTAGTGCTAGAGAAATGAACTTATATTTATTCCGAGTGAAATATCTCTCCTGTTAGAATTACAACAATTTTTCTGAAAAATAATTATAAACTTTGGGAACTCTATAACTAGATACGGTTACTCTTTTTGTGAGTACGAACTACATCATTAAAAAAAATTAATATTTCCCTAACTGTAGACAGTAGCAGAGGTTTAATATTTACATTTCAATTCCTTTACCAATATCCAGCCACGTTATAAGGAAAATAGCGGAGAAATATCTCCGCTAGACTTTTTTATTTTATAAATTCGCCAACTGTTTAAGAGTGGAAAATCCTTTTCTAGCGTTTCCCCTTAATTAAAATATTTAATTTCGCTTAATTAACTTTATATTCGCGAGGTTCACAATTAAACGTGTTTAAGTAGCATTTTAAATATTTTAATTTAACGAATAAAGGAAAAAGAAAAGTCGCGTTTGCACTTTACGGGTCGCTTCATACCCGATTTCATAGTTTATTTTAATACCAATAAAATTTAGCACGTTTTTTGTTTCCAACGTGAAATTTTAATATCAATAAGAGAATTGCATAAAAGTGTTAGCCTATATTGCTTTAATCTTTCTGTATATATCTTGAATATATTGTAGAATATATATTAATGATAAATTAAACAGCAACGAGTGTTTATGTAGTATCTTAAATATTTTAGGAATAAAGGAAAAAGAATATATGCATTCGATTTATGAATTTATATGTGCACCGATGTGAACTTTTAATTGGAAAAAGTGCATATCGAGAAAACTCAATTATAATCTGTTAGATATGTGCTAAATAGGACCCAAGAAAGTAATACGAGTAAAATTTTGTTTTTACAGACTCACAGTTCGTCTCATGAGAGATATTATGTTGTGTATTTAGCGTTCCGGATAACCGACAACCTCAACTCCAGTAGGCTGGAAATAATGGCAGGAAATATCCTCCAGGGAGGGAGGGGAGGACACCCTGTTAATTTATTTACAGCTCTATCGTTTTCTTAATTGAAAAAGTTGTATCTTTAGCCCGTTTCTTCCGGTGATGGTAATATCCACCCCCGTCCAACCGCGACGGGCCCCAACCCCACCGGTAATCGTTTTCCTCCAACCCTCGTTTTTTTCGGCTTCTTTTTTTTCGCTAAATCATCTTATTTCCCCCTCCCCCTCACTAGCCAACCCCCTCGCCGCCCCTCCCACCATTCCCAAACTGACTTCTCGCCAGATCTTAATGAATTATAGATGACTTCTCCCTACAGCTCTCACTTTTCCAAAAAAAAAAAAAAATTGGACATAATTTGGATTCACCGCCCCGCAACCCCCGCCATCAACACCGCCCTTCAACCCACCCTTGAAGGGGGCGCGCTGGACGAGGAATAATTAAAGCCGCTAATGGAACCCATTAAACGACGAGTGTATCTGTCGGAAATGGGTCATTTTCCCGTCCGGACAAAACACAGTACTAGTGCCAGCTGAAAATATTTATAAAACCACTAGATATTACAACGATATACTGAGTCTAAAAACGAGATTTTTTCTTCCGCGCCCTATCCCTGAACTGCGGGGTAAGTTCGCGTTGTCCGCTGAGGGTTGGGAACAGCCTCGAAGAGGGAGAAATATCAATCCACTTGTCGAGAGAACAGCTGGGTGAAAACCCTTCCTGCCAATTTCCTCAGGGTTAAAAACGGGTTGAAAGAGCGTTCTGATGCCAACTGGTGTAAAAGAATTGATTCATTTTTTAAGCGTCCCTCCTTAGAATCTGAACGTTTCGACATAATAAAAATTTGAAAGTTGGGGTAAAATTTTAATTCGTCATTAAAATCTGATGCCGCCCAACTATAAGCAACTAAGAATAGTAGGAAGTATTGAATTATAATTTATCTACAACCTGTGTAATTACTCATTACGCAGAATAAATTCGGCGGTGGTCGTCAAATTTAAGGGGGAAGGAAGGAATTATTTTAAATTGAGTACAGAATAAACGAGACGGGGACAAACGACGTTCGCGGCTGGGGGCGGTGGAGAGGGATGAAAGGGGGTGGCGGGTGGGTACGACCTTATTAGGACAAGATGGCGACAGTCGTCCGGCATCGCCTGGAGTCAGACTGCAGACGGAATAAGAACAGAAAAAAAGAAATGTATATTCCATTCCACGAGAAAACAGTTTGACCCAAATAAGAGAAATCGGCGCATAACAATACGCGGCCTTTCTCATCAGTCGATGTGAGACGCCCCCAATCGTCGACATCTGCCCGAGAATCTCAATTTCGTCTCGAAAAGAAGAAAGAAAACACTCCGCATCACAAATTATACGACCTCGCTATGTAATTCAATTTTTTACAACTCTGAATATTGTGAACGCTTAAGCGTTCGGCTGGATCAAGTCGACTATTGACTATTTAACCAATTACTTAATTGGAATCCGTATCTAGATCTCGGAGGTTTCGTAGAGCGTTACTTTTGAGTATTTCTCCCCATTCGAGATGTTCCATACGGTCTTCATTGAATGTATGGGATAACGCGGAAACGATCGTCCGTAAAAAAATTTCCTTAGGATTTTTGTAGGCCCTATGAAATGCAGGTAGGGTCACGAGTTATGGCGGCCTACGCTCAGGTACGACCGACATTCGAATCACGGCCGGAATCATCGTCGCCCGCTCGGCGGTACCACAAATATACTGCGGTACCGAGACTCCGTTGCCCGGCCCCAGTTCAAAATTTACAACCGGGCAATAAAATATCGGCCCGCCAACATTTCTCTCGGTCGGTCCGCAACATTAAAGAAAATGTTCCACTCAGGAAAATGTTTCCCCTCCAGGAATTTCCACGGCGCTTTTCCGATCATTCGGAATCGGGAATAGACATAAACTTATCAACAGTAGTGTCCCCGACACTGTCACTATTTTTTATGGACCGTTAAAAATATAATAATACAGATTTTTAACACAAATTAAAGTTTCCAGTGAAGTGGATAGTACTCGGACCGATGAGTTAAAATACAACAACAGTTTTAAATCATTACATCAGTCGAAATTATAACTGTAGGTGATTGTACGATAAAAAAGGTTAGACAAATATTTGTCGATATGTCGATGCCAAAAGCGTGTATTTTGCCAAATCAGTCCAACTTTCTCGGTTGTCGATCACAACCTCTAGCGAAATTCAATGGCGATTATATTTAGATTGTCACGAAACTTGTATCCACTGGGTGCTTATTAACCCTTTGGCCTATAACCACGAGTGCGACTAGTGGAGGAATTTGTGCATAAGATGCCGCTTATTATTATTAGAACAAGCGATTGGAGTTATTCCACGTCGAATATTTTTCCTTTGATTGTAACGTCCACGTGGAACCCCCGTACGCGACTCAAAAGAACAGATCTCAGTCGTAAATTTGGACTGCCTCTTTCTTTTGAAAGGGACATCAAAACTTTCAATAGACAACAAACTGACGGGCTAGACCTATGGGGCTCCGCCAAGAAATCCAACACCGCCCGCATACAGAGATTCCAATCAAAAGTCCTTCGTACCATCATACTTAATGCTGCCCGGTATGTTTCTAACCTAACAATCCATAATGACCTCAACATACCGACAGTCGACAAAGTCGCAAAATCACGCTTCCTTAAATTCCATTCCCGCCTCTCTCCACATCCAAATCCACTCGTCGAGTCCCTTTCCCCCTTAACCCATCCATAATCCCCCCCGCGTCGGCTCAAACGCCAATGGCCCAGAGATCTTCTTAGCCGTAAACTGCTCATGTGAAAAAAGTGCCATCATTGGGCGGTCTCTTATCGAGACATTCAGGTGAAAAGAAAACACTCAACACTTGTACTTTATGTAGTTGATTGTACAACAAATAAAAAAGGTTAAAAAAAAAGATTGTAACGTCAGTATTTTTTTTTTAATTTGTTTCTGACGAAACTGGATTATCTGTTACTTTAGTCGCACGGCTTGCGACCGACTTTCTTGTTTACTATAGCAATTGGCAGATATAGTGTAGGCCGAGGGGGTAATTTGAGGCATTAGGGCTGCGTACTATTGTTACTACCCGCTTAAATATATTCTTTAGTGACTTTATATTCTGTCTGTTGTAGAGTGGAGTGGGGGCGGCGGTGGTGGCGGCGGCGGCGGCGGCGGGAGCGGGTCCGGTGCCAGTGCCGGCGCTAGTGCCAGTGCTAGCGCTAGTGCCAGTGCTAGTGCTAGTGCCAGTGGCAGCGGGAGGGCCGGCGGCGGCGGCTGCCCCGAGCCCGGCCTCTCGCTGCACGGCGTTAGGGTTGTGGCAAGGCCGGTGGCGGCGCAGGACTACAGGGGGGTTGCCGAAGTCCGTTTCACCGCCGAACTTCCGGCCCCCAACCCCTTCACGCCGCACAGGACACTCTGCAAGATAAAGTGTATCGACGCCCGTTGGGTGGGACCCCTCTGCCAACAGGATACAGGTACGTTGCCACTATATTATGAAGAAACGCTTCGACCACCCTTATATACCCAAAATCACCAATTAACGTCTCAAAATGAGATGGAGACAACCAAAACTTGTACAGTAGTAGACCCTCGTTGGAATAACGCCATTTTCTGTATACAGAAACCCATTAGTACCAAGCATTTACCAACGGTACTTTCACCCTTAATATCTAAAATTAAATACAACGATATAAAACCTAATAAAGCTGGCAATGACACCAAGAGGATAAATTTAGATCAAACGAAATTAAGACAGCAATTTAAATCCATATAAATACCACAGTTAGTAACTAATAGATATATATTTGTTACTCATTTACGTTCGAACCGCTCCTCCTGAATACCCAGAAATAAATTCTTGGAAAACCTGGAAATGTACAACTGGGACAATAACATTACAAACAAACGGATTAATAGCCAACAGTAGTAAATAGTTCAGAAAAAGGAACTTACGAAATGAAAATTATCGGAAAAAATCTGAAGAGGGTAGAGTTAGATCAAGGGAAAGTACTAAACTACCTAAATAAGACAGTTATACCCAATTGCGCATGTATACCGATGAAAATATGCTCGTTACTCACATTCCAACTCCAATATACTGTAATATAAATAGTAGTTTTAGTTTATAAGTATTATATATTAAATATTTAATATTAATTTTACCTAGAGAAACAGTGCTGTCTAATGAATTTCCGGAAATCTCAATGTTCCTGAGTCACCTATTAGAAAAGTATCTCGAAATTATTTTAAAAATATTTAATGGAATGTCCTCTTGAATTACACATACCTCCTGTAGCGTGCCATCGTTTAATTCGAATATTCGATGCGTTTACAGCCAACGTTTACGGTGTGGAATTTATGTAAGATCGCGCGAGATATTCCTCACGCATTGTCCTTAATTTAAACGACAAAAGCCTTCCCCCGTTAATAAGTACCGTGCCGCGGATGTCTCAGCGCCGAGAAGATGCTAAACCCTTCTTTGTGGAAAGAAATATTCGGGAATTTAGAAGGGCTCACTTGCCTTACGAGCAATAACATTACTCGTCATTAAATTAAGTACGTCATGCCTGAAATTACAGGGTACGGAAATTCCGCGCCGAAGAGTGGGAGGTGGAGGCCAAATATTAATTAGCACTGCAGTAGCTTACTGTTTATGTGCTCTAAGTTCGTATCTTTCAGAAATTCTAATTGAAGGAAACTTTGTCCCGTCACCGGCGTTAGAACCCGGGTACTTTCGGTTTATTGATTAACACTAGTTTTACCTACACTACCTATGTCAACGAAAATTAAAATCCGTCTCCTCTCGCAGGTTTGAACTTTCGCTAGACCGGTTTGCATAAGAACTCTGTCTTGGCGGAGATACGGCGCGCCTAATGCTAGCCCGCACAACAGTTGTGTATTGCGGGCCTAGTATCAAAGGCGAAATGGTGCAGTGGCGTTGCAGGTCGGTTGCTCCACGGTGAACCAATACCACAAAATTGCTACTGAAGATAGCGAGCAGCCGAATCCTGTCTAGGTTTTCCGAAACTCTCCCAATTATCTTTCCCGTCTCGATTTGTATTGTAGACAAACTGTTAATACTGGTCGGCGTTAAACTCCGAAGTCTTTAAACAGATTGCGCCCCTCGCCAAATGTTCGTTTTTTATGGCGACCGGACGACAAAAACCGGTAGCTGCGAAAGACTTCGGTTAACTGGCGTTTTCCCGGTAGTCGAGTAAACTTTTATTTATAGCCCGGGGCCCCAACTTTCCTTGGGCTTATCTCGACGGCGGCGGGAGCAGTCTAAATGTAGCGCCGCCGGAAGGAAATCGAGTCAAATTTGGGCCGTACAAAATCGGCCGTTCTCCTTATCAGCGAAAAGTAATAAACACGTTGAAACCGGACTCCGGCCTGTTATTGTCCCTATTGCCCACAGACAATGCCCACTCTATCTCTATTGGCCCAATAAAACTCCGACACTTTTCATCACTCGTCAAATCCATATTAAGTGCCACCGCTATTATTCCCGAGATAACACTCAGTCCACTCATTATATAGGAATATAATTTTATTTTTTTAGCTCGTTCAATTTGGAATGATTGAAAATTTTGCTCCCACTTTCATGCTTCAGTCGGGTTATTGGTCCTTTCATTCCGGATGTTAACATAAATACGGATAAAATACAATTAATAATCAAATTTGGTATTAATTTTGCCGGAAATTTGTTTGGAAAGCAACTGCTTACGATCTTAAACGCTGTTATGATGCCGCCGCTGTTAATGCGTGGCAATATATCGAAATATAATGAGACTGGGATTAGGCGAAATATATCAAGTAATACTTACCTCATAACCACACATTTGAATGTATGATTTGTTACTTTCCGTCAAACCGTTAAGTAAAGTCCTGAAAACAGTTCGGTTATTCGAATAGGCCAGGAAACAATATAATTTTTGTATATTAAGCATTGGGGCGCTTTGGGACCTAAGATCGACACGAAGTTAATCCGGTTTAAATCTTCAGATTTTACCCTAATTCGCCGTTTTCATTCGACCCCATTCCGTTTCGAATTCGTCCCTGTTTTTCTATCGCCGAGACAGAACTAATACGTTTGTTATTGACGAGAGATGGAAAAAAAATGTGACAGAAGGAACAGCGAGAAAAAGGCGGTATAACGCGCCAATCGGAATGAAAAGTGATGTGAAAAAGGAAGAAATGGGCGCAAGCCGGGACGTGACTTGATAATGAGCACTGGCAGCGTCCCTCTCCATAGTTATCTCCACCTTCAGATTTACATGAGACGTCTAATCAAGATGGGGGACCCGCTTTGATCTTACTTTCCCAACCCTTATCTTCTTATTAACGGACGGCGTATACCCCTTTCCTATACCTCGTTACGAACACAACGCGGTCTCTACACGCATGTATCTACATTTCTTTAGTGTACACACATAGGATGGTGCAGACATATTTTTGAGTGGGGAACGGGAAGTGGTTTTAGAATAGCTGTGGTCTGTTTCTGTTCGCTAGTTTAGTTTCTTCCGCATTGGTCACAGCCCTTAATTAATATCGTTTGCCTGTCTATACTGTCATTGCGTTTTACTCTTTGGACAGTTTGTTTTTTATGTCATTCTCTCTTCTGGACATGCGTCTAAGGTTAGCACTCAATAATGCCTCGAAACCAGTCTAGCGACTGTATACGACCAGTCCCTATACTAAATGCCTAAGTAATAACTGTATAAATGGGTCGACATTTGTATATTGGATAACGATATCCTGTGTAGAGTTGATGAAAATAACGTATTCGTAGATTTGGTATAGCCTGATGGTTAAAACGGTGCCAGTTTCGAATACGGCCCGTGAAACGAATTCTCCTTGAATTATAAATTTCAACCGAAATATTCCGCCCGACTTTCCGACGCTGTTTGTTCGTTCGCGATTCCAATCGTGTGATGGCACTCGTCGGTACGGCGAGAGGCCGAAACTGATCCGCATTAATATTCCAAAATCTGCCGGCCTAAATATACACAGGGAATATATTTGACAGAGTAATAAACCGAAAACCCTCTGCAGAAGATTTATTTATCGTGTTGAATATTTCCATATATATATTTTGAGAGATAGTATACTGTTTCAAAAATAAATATATATCATCAGAAATCGTATACTGATTACGTTGTTGAACAGCTACTGAAAATTTACAGAAAATATATCGCAAGGTTGAATTGGCTAAATTTCAGTGGAAACATTTAGTTTTAAGTCCTGGACATTAAATATGTTCAAAACGGTTTCTTTATTCAGTCCGGACTGAACTGGGGAACAACTTTAAGAAGAGTTTATAATTTTATAAAACCCCATCCTTTAAAAGCAGCCCGCTATATATTGAGGAGAGGTAGATTTAACTAAGTTATACAATGTTGCACGTTTAGACAAATTTCCGGACGTTTAATTTTCTAAAAATGTCTCTAATTGGTCGCTCCCGTCTGTCCTCCTCTAATGGTTCTTTAAGACCGCGCAATTTTCCTTTACGGGGAAATGACTGCCGCGAAAATTTTCTTTACATTTATCCTTTCTCTACCTTTTTTTTTCTCCTTTACGAAAAATATTTCTCATTAGTGGCGATGGGGCAAGAATGGCGAAGGGAGGCGTATTCGCGGTCACGATTCCGCCGTGTACCCTCAGACACGGGCGCACGATTTTAAACAGCCGTCCCTTAAAAGTTAAATGAGTTTGCCTATAGCTTAGGGCGCTCGAAAAAGGTGGGCCTTTCTTTATTAATAAATTCGGAATATCCCATTTTGGAAATGCTCATTGCGCGATCGATGGGCGGAAAATCATACTAATATAATAATATTATAGTCTAAATCGTTCTTAGGTAAAGTCTAACTTGTCCCACCATGTGGAGTGTTAGCATTGTCTAATTGTTTGTCTGTAAAAACTCGCATTTTTCGGTTCCCATACTATATGTCTAAACATCCTGCGAAGATGGCATTTTGCCGTCGAAACCGGTCTATTAATGGACAGGAAAAAAAGCGAAAGTTGACAAACTATGTTCGATGTCGTTGAAATTATATACTGCCTATATTGCCGACTGAAACCCTATTGGAAATCGGAGACCCGAACCTTTATTTGGATGCACACGCTGTTGGAGAAGTGGCGCGCATTCTCCTACGGCACCAATCTCAAGAGTTTCAAGTTTCAAAGCCGAGTTTTCATCGCCCCCAAACACAACCGTGAAGGGACGGGCTGCATCGCGCCCTAAAGTGGAGAACGGCCGTATCAAATATCGCGGCAAGTTGTGCCAACTCTCCACACCGGTCCTCAATAGCATCAATTAGCACAACTTGGGTCGCTCCGCACAACTTCGTTAACCGGCGAGAGGCCGGTTACACTTCAAATTTCGCGGCGAATCTCCGGTATTTTATTTTTGATTTTCTCGCCGAACGAGGATCGTAATACTCAGGCATTGCCCTTGACGTAGCAACTACTGTAGACGTCCGAAAATTCAACAATTATAAATTATTCGTTCGAACGAGTCGCCGAGCCGGCTTTGGGAACAACTTGGGCCTGAAGAAGACAGTTCTATTTGAACGTTTTACAAGCCTGATAAGGCCGTTTTAGGTGATAAGGATAATTCCGTTTGGTGCTACTGTCTACAGCAGAACGGCCGGAAGTTTACAATTTAAATTTTCAGACGAATAACTAACAGTTTTATGTTTCGATTATGTATTCAGACACGGTAGATATTTCAAAATACCCGGTCTGGTATTATGACGATGACGAGAAAAAAAATTATTAATTCTATAAATTCTATCAGATCAGTTTTGTTTGATCAATGTTACGCGCCGTCGAATCGAATAAATCTTCGGAAAGTGGGAATAGCGGGGATATAATTCCTTGAATTTTGTTAATATTCGCGTTTTCCATTAGCAGAACTGAGGTGATCAAATAGGGTCGGATTTTTAAGTTGAAGCACTCCCCAAAGTAGTCCATATCTGTGTGCTGGTGGGGAGGGGGAGGGGCGTGGGATGTATCAATTTCGTCGAATAGGGTTTCAACTTTATTAAGCTCGGCGAGTTGGGAAACTCATCAATATGCTTTCAGGTTGACGGCTCAAGCATGCCTCGCTCAACATGTTCGAAAAGTTGCACCTCCGTAGCCGATACATCTCCATGGGATAATCCAAGCGCGGAATTATCCTGAAAGGAAGAAAACAATTTTCCGGACGTTGAATACTATGTTTGTATTAATAATTACTGTCCTATTAAAAAATAAAACCGAATGATTAGAAAATGAATGGCGAAACAAAAACAACTCCAAATATGGACACTACGGAAGACTAAGGTAATTGAGTGCCTTTAAATAAAGTAATGACGGCACGTTACTGAAAATGGAGAGAGACCGAAACCCGTTTGGTTAGAATTTAACAAGAATGGGTGGCTTTTAGAATGAAAACCCTAAATTATTTGGGGGAAATGTGGTTTAAATCAGACACCTAATAATTCCACAGTTTCACGTTATACAGAATCTAAAAATACTGATTTGTTTTATAAAGACTTACGTAGAGGGATCGAAGAATATTATTTAGAGTAAGCCCGGCGACAAAAGATTTATAATATTACTCTTTTTCACCCCACGTTAAAGAAACTCCTTCGGAAATTACATCTGGAACGCCCACAATTTGTTTCCTTTTGGTTTGGTGCGGCGGGGGGGGGAGGAGGAGGAGGACTCTTCTCGTACCCCACGGGGGATATATCCCCGAGTATTTCCCTCTCTTAAACGATGAAAGACGCTTTTCCCGGCCGCCGCTGAAAAATACTGTACCGGGGCAAAAGTGGGAGGCTCTCCGCCCTGGAAAACCCCGGAGAAAATTAACTGTCAACCGGGCATTAATCAGATTTATGCCGAAGGGAAATCTCGAGCGGGGCCCCAGCACTGGACCGCCCATAATTAATAGAGCCCTCCCGGCTTCGCTCGGCCCCGCTTTCCTCTAGACGAGTTCAAAATTCAAAATCGATTTCAAAAATCTCCCATCCCATTTGGGGACGCTTTGCCCTGAAACGAGGAAAAGCGTTTCCTAATGAAAATTGTCGGGGATAAACCAACGGCGAGAATGAAGAAGGGGCAAATCAATTCTGAATGTAAAGAACCATTATTGAGAGCGAAACTTTCACATAAAAGATAATGAACTAAAACTACCCATTGTTAACAGTATGTAGAGCATAAGGTAAAATCAGGTAATTCATGATCCTGAATTAATGAAACACTTAAGACGGTTTCCGAGTGGCAAAATCCTCACTAACCTTACTGAAAAGAATTATCGGATCCGGACGTGCGATCGGTTCGAAAGAAAAAAATCCGAGAGGTCCAAGAAAAGGAGGATTATGAAAGGGAGAGACGCCCGTTTATAGCGGGAGGGGGGGTGGTGGGGTATTACACACCGGCGCCTGGCTGCCTGTTGCTTATAATAGACCCGCAACGCTTACCTGTATTACGGGCACTAAACTCCTTAGTCTACCCGCCGGAAACTGTCCCTCCACCGACTGCATCTAATCCTCCCTTCGATATCTGAAGGGATATACTTATACAGACACCGCGCTACTCTATAGGGACCAAGCCGGGCGGATTTAACCTTTTTCAGGGGCTTTACGAAAATAAACAGATAAATATTTGTCGTCCAATTTCTTTGAGTTTCGATTTATAAACTACCTAGGAATGTGATTTTTTGGCTTGATTTTGGCAAAACAATTCTCAATTCGTATGTTCGGTATTTTTCCGGCTTCTCACCGTGGTCAGTAGCTTTTCGTTAATAAGTGTACTGGATGAAGAATGCACTCACTGCATTTTAGATGTTGATGTGAAATAAAATTAAAGTTGATATAAAACTCATAAATGCTTTACTGTTCTTAATCCGTTCACTACAATAATATTTGTTGTCATTTTTAATAAATATACATCGATTTGAATGACTGTTTGGTGGGTTTTGTGATTTTCAGCCTCAGCTAGCCAGTCTTTTCCGAGACCAGGCTTCAGTAGTCTTTAACCGGGTCTTTTTAGTTATCCTCCAATAGTGAGACACTTATATCGTTACAATCCACAGATCCGCCCTTAAAACATACTAAAGTCCAAGTGACTATTACTGGTTTTTGGTAATTGACATCGGCGTAATATCCGACGGCTGTACTCAGGGATTTCAAACCCGAAACTGCTCTCGACCGAAACCTGAGTACTAGTGAATATTTATGATTTGTTGGTGTGGGCTAAAACAAAAAAGATATTTCAATATTTATCGAACTCCGACGAAAATATATATCCGGCTGTTGAATATTCATTGGTCAGAGGGCGTTTCTAATTTAAATGTGTACTTCCACTTCTTTTTTTTCACCTTTATTTTCCTATCACACGGTGCCGCGTCCATCGTGTAATGCAATTCAACTTTGTTCGTTGCGCTACGTATTTCATTTCTTGTTCCCAGTTTCAGCATATCTGACCCCATACACTGATGTATTTTGAGACGGCTAAAAGCCCAGAATTCCGAAACGGATAAATAATTTCGCAATTAAAGTCTAGGCGTTTAAAGAAATGGCGAAAATTTGAATATCACAAATGTATTTAAATTAAAATCACATAAAAGCTGTATGAGATACGAAGTATGGTTCTTCATCATATGTTGAACAATTCTTTACCCTTTGTCAAAATAACGCTCGAGTCTTTTTTACGGAAGATTTGCTGAAAGGATATTGGTATTTTTTGAACATTTTCGGCCTCAATAAAATCGGTAACACTCGGTGAAAGAAGGTGAAATTTCTAATATTATCAACAATTCAAACGTTAGTTTGTTCGCAATTTTTTGAAAATAACGTTCTTGGTAGGTGTACTGGAATTTATGAGCCAATTACGTTTAATCAGTGGAAATTTGAATTCGAAGGAAAATTCGGTCGGCCACCGGTATTCGAACCCAGATCGGAACGTTGTCACCGCGCCGGCTTAACCACAAATCAAAGCGCGTCACCTCAATAGGTTTCGCATTCTCTCTAACCGCTCGATGATCGGTTCGACGGCGTTTCGATTATTACATTTCCTACTGTACTGCGCATTGGGCGTCAACCCCTAATCACTAAACTATGCGCGAAATTATGTAGCAATTATCACCCTCAATGTCGAGCTTCTGGTAAAGGAGTGATTAGCGCGAAGCGGCGTCAACGTATCGACCCGTTTTCGAAACCCAAATTTACCTTTAATTACAAATTTCGACAAGAAAAAAACGGCAAAGGAGCAAACTGCAAGGGTTCGGAATTCCGTATTTTTCCACCCGTCTCCTCACACTGTAATATCGAAAATATGATAATGCGGCGCGTCTAATACTAAACCGCATAACAGTTCTGTATTGCGGGCGTAGTATCTACAGTGGGTACGAGTGAAGTGACCGTCCAAATAGTATTCCCCAGAAGCTTCTAGGTATAAGAGGTGGCTTACTGAAGTTGGCGGGTAGCCGAAGCCGGTCTACAGTTTAACGAGGAAATTAGAGCATGAAAATATTATTATTATACGATAATTTTTGCGGTATTTTTTCGTTAGAGCCGGGACTTTAAATCTCGGAACATTTCCGAGACTGGCGACGGTGGACGAGGTCAAAGAAGAGGGCTGAGAAAATCGCGCTTGATACTTTTCTGAGCCACCCCCGCCCCAACCCCACGACCTGCAAAGTCCACCCTCTTGTTTGAGCCCGAACTCGGTTTGGGGGCGGCTAGGCGACTTAGCGCTCATAGTGCTAGTGCGGCCGGCCCCCCCCCCCGAGTCCCGGGGGAGACGGCTGTTTAGCTTCCCGTATCCCCGTGGGACGAGGCCCCACTCTGTGAAGAGGGTGATTACGACGGGGGCTCGTTCAGTGTCGACTGCACGTGCCAGGTAAACAGTTCGAACTCCGCTACACTGCCGATGAGTGCCATTCAGTTATAAGCGCTCCAATCGCCACCACCAATCGACAATATTATTATTATCATTAATTCAAGCAGGAGACTGAAATTAAGCATAATCGCGGTTTCATGAAAATGCCTGCAAGACAAAACCATAATTGTCCGATATGGTACTGAAAAGGGCCGAACTGATATTACTGGAATTTTTTTTTAAATTTATGGCAGCGAATCGAGGACAGCACAGGGACGTTTCCGTGATGCGCCATAACCCGAATTATTATCAATCGAAACCCAGTTTCTTGTCGCCTGTTTTCAGTCCGAACAGTGCACAAAATCCATAGTCACCGGCGAAGTTATCCTCGAGCATGAAGTTTCGCCCAATCCTCGGCTTCTTGCTCCAAAGCGCTCTCCCCCTCCACGCACGCAACTTCAATAGGCCAATTCCACTCCGAATTGTAGGCAGTTTCCTTACTGGAGGATTTATTGCAGTCAGCACCGAGTACAAGTCCCACTGAAAAACATAGCGTAAAAAATAATTTTAATAAAGGTCATTCTAATATATTTCATTCATACTATCTCGTTAATGGTATAATTCTCAGTAATAATTGATTCGAGAAATTATTTCGAATTTAAACGCTGTTTTATTAAAGCGATATGTTATTCTACTGACAGCTGTGGTAGAGTGTAGCATTACCCGCAGGATGATCTCAGCGTAAGTGGGAGGTATTAATTGTACTAATATGGAATCGCGTTGTTATACGTGCTTGCACATGTTTCATGTAGTTTCACAAAGTATTGCAGTGTTTGTTCTATGAAGAAGGCGCAGGAAGAATTGTCTTCCTAAGGATAAAGGGAATCCTCTCACGATTAATCCAGTATCGCGGGTGTCCGAATATTAAACTCGTAGGGTCGACTCGGTAAATTAAATATTATTAGCGAACGCTTTGAAAGGTGGAATCGAACATTAAAATTCTTTCGCCGCAATCGAGTCCCCAGTTTGCACCGAATGGTCTCTACCGTAAAATCGTAAAAGCATTAACGCCATTTGTGTATCGGCCGGGCACACGCACGCGCCCATGTACTGAGGCACAACAAAATTAGAGCTTTTATTTCAAGTTCCGTGTCCCCCCCCCCCACAACCCACGCCCGCATTCGGGGCCGCCGATACCTGCTGCATACTCTGCATGGTTAAATAAAGCCCACCGGCGGGGCCACCGTATAATATTATGGAGCCTCTAATACCGTCCGAGGAGGGCGAAACCAACCCACCCCCCCCCCCCACCCTTACACACACCGACCATTTACAAATTATACAATGGGCGGTCAAAACGCGGCGGCGTTGGATAGGCGGTGTGGGTGGGGGGGGGGGCGTTTTCCGCTTTTCCGGCGGGGTTGTGTTTCATATCGACGCACACACGCGATGCGCGCGTTCCGCACACGTGGCCGCGGAGGTGGAGCGGGGGCGGTCAATATACGCACACTCGCGCACCTGTCCCCTCCCCCCAGCTCACACACACACAAACACCCTGTACCCCGAAATATACACTTTGGCTGCAAACATTATTATTAGTGGGGGTGGATGGTTGGGGGAGGGCGGGGGAATTAAAGGTGGAAATTGTGTCTACCTTTACGAAACTGCAGTTGTGTTTGTGTGTGTGGTGGGTAATTTGCGTGTTGAGTAAGGGCTGGATGGAATAACTACATCATCTACGTGGAAAAGGGTAGTAATGGTCTTTTTTAAACCGTGTAATATATCTGTTTGTGTTAACAGGTATGTAGGTAACGTTGGAAGACAAATAATAAAATTTATAATAAACAGGAATTTTCGTATATCATATTTAAATAATTTTGGAACCGTATGATCATTTGGTGTGTGCGTGTATATATATATATATATATATATATATATATATATATATATATATATATACAAAGATATTCTGAAAAGAGATAGCGCCCTCCTCTAACTTTTGAAGGGGTTGAATTCAGGAGATACATTTCTACAGTTTTGCCGGTTGAAAGGTACAGCGCCAAGTTTAGTCGGTACACGGAGAAGAGCTCGAAGCAAATTCCAGAAACTCGGGGGCTTATTCAAACTTGAGAAACTTGGGACGGTATTTATACATTTTAGAAATAATTTGGTACGATGAAATCGATTCTAAACCCCAGTCTGGTGCTATTCGTCAACTGCCTGTTTGCCTTCGAAGGCGTTGCGAACGGAAATATAACAGAAACGAAAACTATATTACCTGTGTGAGTTGAGGTATCGCTCTGAAGTGTTTATGTTAATTTTAACGTACACGGATAAAAGTAATAGCTTAAAATTTTCTTTTTTTGTACATGTACGTTACATAAAAGACCGATATCTGAAATTCCTAGATATTTTCCGGTGAATTTCGGCATTCAAATAGTTGCTTTCCCACGCTAAATGTCGAAATTTGCCGGTGTTAGTGAGAATCAATGTTATTTAGCAAATATTTCGTACGTACACCAATGTGACCACTATGTGAATGCTGTAATTCAGCGGAGAATGTCGACATTCGCCAGATATCGGTACACAGCGTACATCGTCCCGTTTCCAAGTATTCGCTTATTGTACTCCCAGACAAACCGCGACAATTGGTATGAAATACGAACTGAACTGCACTGTGGGTCGTACAGTTATAATGTTTATTGATCGATTTGAAATACCTGTCAAGTTTATTATTATTATTATGTTTATTGACCTCTCATCGCGTAATGGTGGTAATGGGAGAAAATCGAGTTTTCGCGAGGTAGGTTCCGGTGATCGTAATTTATTTTGTCTCCTCCGTTTCGCTGTGCAATCGGAACCGCCCCCAGGAGAGCGGGGTATTAATTAGCGGCGATTGTTTTCACCCGGGTCGGATGAGATTCCAGGATATTTAAACCGGACCGCTGAGAGTGTCACTCCGACCCGCCGGTATAATCTGGAAGCTCTTGATATCGACGGGCGTCTTTGAAATGGGACTTCATTGTCTAGTCCTTTGCGGGGCGCTGAGGGAGGGAGGGAGGGTGGGGGAGGGCCGTAAGGGGAAATTGGGAGGCATGTGTTCCCGGCCCGAGGGAGCGTAGAGTCCTCCTCTTCTCCAGAATAGACCAATTATCCTGGACCGGCAGCCCTACGGCGCGTCCCGGCTTCCATTTAATTAACAAGGGCTTCCACCCCCCCACCCCCCACCCCCACCCCCGAACCTCCTCCCCGGGTTTAATCATATTCCAGACAGGTCGTTCCGCCCCGCCCGCAGGAGTTATAAAGGTACCCGGGTACGACGGCCGGGGCTTACTGAAAATTAATGTCCGCAGAAATCGTCGACGACGACAACGAGGATATAAAACCGGTGACGGCCCCGGTTCAATCCGACCGAGTATTAACCGGGTCAAGATTGGATCCCTTAAGTGCGTCACTATTGTGGGATCACCTCTAAAACGCATATTTGCGTTTATATCTCTTTAAATAAAATACACATTTTGTAGAATCGAATTTAAAATAAAAATATCTAGAAACGAATATGATATTTCCGAAATGGGAAATTGATCTCATTAAATAAATAAAACCTCCCTTGTAAGAATATTTACGTTTTTGCCATGTCGATTAGTTCAACTTTCGTTGTATTTCGGAACAGTCGGGAAGACCGAACTGAAATCGATTGAGTACACTATATAAGTATAGGCATGTAATAAGCCGGAACATTTCATAATATCTATCTAGTACGTATTTCTATTTTATTACTTTCCTATTCTCCTTTTTGATATATGGAGGGAGGGCGAAGTTGTTCTTCTAACTTATGTATGCCTTATAGCAGAAATAAGTGGCGGAGTCCGGCCGGCCATTTTTTCCAATCGGCAGATAAAGGCCTGGAAGTGTGCCCGTATTAGGGCCCTTCCCTCATCGCCCATCTCCGCCTAATATTGAATCTTCTTCGGGCGGTAACCCGTACCAAGATCCAATATAGCCGGCACATTTGTCATATATTTCATATGTACAGGGCCCGAAGCTCCCAATGTCGAGAATATATTCTTTGGGCACGGAAGTCCAGCGAAAACCCCTAAAAATGAAAACTGGACATAAACAATAAGGGAAGATTCTGAACGAAATCTCGTAATACTAATTTCCCTTTTAAATGTACATTCGGCCCAGATTCCCATTGTAGACACACGAATAACGGAAGTATCAAGAACAGTTACGGAGGTCCATTCCAAGGGGCCGGGATCATAAATCGCCCCCAATTCGAGAAATAAATAAACAATTTGAAATAGCGCCCGGGGTGGGTTAATTCGAGGGGCGGTTGTGACCCACGAAGTACGAAGCATGGCCCCAGGGGGGAGGGGGATGGGGTCGCGTAAAACTGAATAACCCCCCCGGGTGTAGGTCATGGAAGGGTTGGACTGCGTTCGATTAATAACAAGAGGGTCAACCCCAGTGGACGACGGATTAATTTTGACAAAGGTATCGGGGGATTAGTCCTCGTTTTGTCCACAAATCTTATTTGAAGTAGGTTTAAAATTAAATCCGGTAATTTATTCGAAATAAGCTTAATCGAAAATGAATCCCGATCCTACAATCCAATGGATTCTGTAATTTTGATAAATATCAGCCCACGGTTCGATTTTCTCACAATAATAAAAATATCACTCTTATCGGCTGTTCGCCATCTTCAGTAGCTGGTAGAGATTAGTAGAGTGAGGTCACTTCACACTTATTATAAAAAATACCGTAATACGGCGCTCCTGATACTAAACCGCATAACAGTCGTGTATTGCGGGCGTAGTATCAGCGTGTTCCAAGTCCTTGCAGACAACAAACAGATATTCCTAACTAATACTAGTTATATTATCACAGATATGATTTTCTGTTTAAAAATTCTTCGAGGCTTCTTTATTTATGATTTATTTATGACCACCGGTACCGTGCTCCGCTGAGAACTGATCCACGTACAACTCCAGTGTATAATTAGCGCATGAAAGTATTTTATATCGTCCTCTGTGTAGCATATAATTATTTCCGGAGTGGCCGGTAAGTCAAAAAAATTATTTTATTTTTAAACTACCCCCCCCCCGTAGTTAGGTACTGACTGAAACCGGTCTACAAGAAATCGAAGTCTTCCATAATCCGACTAACCCCCCGAGGACATTGAATTCTCGCGAAGGGATAAACATTTTCCCCGATTCCCGGGAGAGTCGAAGGGCCGAACATAAATAATAAGGGAGAGAAAATAGGAGACGTGGAGTATCGGTGCCTGGAACGAATGGAACAGTAAACTGGCGGAGGGTCGGTGTGGTGGGGGGGGTTCCCGGCCGTCGCTAATGAAACTCTCCCTCGGGACGGGCAAAAACTACAACGGCCACCACTTCGGGGGTGGACCCGCAGCAAAGAAATCTGATGAATGTCACCGTCGGGGGCTGGCAAGAAAAGGAATTGCCACCTGCGGTGAAAAAGAATTCAATATTGAACAATAGGAAGGAAAAGAGCTTTGTGGAAAGTTCTCCGAAACTTTTTTTAAAAAGGCCAGTATTTAACAGCCACAGTGAAAGTTTTAATTGAAGCTCAACCGGGCCCAAATTATCCCTTATAATATTGTGCGGAAATAAATCAGTCGAAGCCTGGGACAAGAGGCTTTCAAAATGTGGGTATATTTTTTAAACGTCGAATATATTATTTTCTAACTCCAGTCGGGTTCTTATTTTACTGTCGGAACAATTCCATTCACTGCATTCGTCCCCCAACGACGAGTTCATAGCCCATAATCCACGTTTCGACATTGATACGGTCGAATTTACTACCCGCTCTAAAAGAGTTTTCCCCGCAGCTAACCCCCCATCTCGGAATATGAGTCTCCGGGAAACGTTTAAAGTCGGATCGACGGGATACGAGAGTTTTTCCGCCGTCCACTCAGCTGGGCGAACGTTTTTCCGGTTTTATAGCCGGACTAGAGCGACGGGTGACCGTCGATACTTACCCAGCCAATAAAATGGGGTAACTTTACATGTACATTCGCAACATGTCTGCGATTTTGAGTACAACTTGTGTGCAGTCCGCCAAACTGCCGCAACGGTAATGTTAAACATGCTACAGTTTTTCTCTTTTCGAGGGCATTCTCTCGTCTGGTTTGCATCAGTTTGCAGAGTTTTGATCTCAAACCGCCTTACGACAGGTCTTATACAATAAGTATTTATATTTTGCCCATTCTCGCCGTTGGTTTTTCTCGAATAACTAACGAACTGACGAGTATAAAACGTAGGGACAAACTCCAAAGCCCCGTCGTCCTGCCAATTACCCTCAAAACTTCACAGGGAGATCAGAAAACATACCCAACAATGTTATAGTGCTAACGATGGTATACGACCGGTCGTATACCGGTGAATCGTTTGTACAGTGCAGAACTCCTGAATAGTGCAATGATTAAAAGTGTATGTGATTGCGCGAATGATTAGAGCGACTGTAATCTACGTTCTCGTGTTTTTATTACTGCAACTTTTCCATACCAACATTTTGCATAAAGCAGATATACTCCTATTCGCCCCAATATTCGTTGTGTATACATTTCAAAAAACATGTCTATGATTACCTATGTATATTTAAAAAATTTAAATCTAATGAGTATAGTGGAGTTTATGAGTATCCAAAATTCCTGTGGCGCTCAACTGATTTAGTCGAGAGAGAGTTCCTGGCCGTATAATGTTATTGTTGGGCATGTGAATCTAAATAAACTTTACATAACTGGATAGCGCCGTTGTCGCTGTCAGTACAGTGTCAGCTTGCATTCGAAGTTGATTATGGGATTATCGGTTAATGGTCGGGCGTTAAGTATTCCTATTGAGAAGTGAGGGGCGGGCGGGCCGCACGAGTCGCCAACTATTCCACCAACTCCGGTCTGGGTAGAGTTGTGTCCGCCGCCACACTCCGTCCCCCCGAGGTTGGTGAAGGTTGGAAGTTGGTTCGTGGCCTTAATTAGGGGCCACTCGGCCCCCCCCCTCCCCGGCATGGCCTTTCAACTGGATTAATTCGCAAGTTTCCCGACGTTAAACTGGATTGTGTCTCACAGCCCCCGTGTCCGTCCAACCCACCTAACGTCCGATGCACTGCTGGGGACCGGGGGGATTACGCTTTAAAACCTTCAATTCGGACGCTTGCAGAGATAAACAGTTTCCCCGATTTTCCGCTCCTGTACGACTATTAATTTATACGTGTAAGTGAGGAATGGCTCAAAGGGTTGAACCGTACCTCTTTATGCGTTGAAGTACAATAGGGAGAGGGTCCCACTTCAATTAACCCTTCTTCCGGAATCCGATGTGATGTATATGAGAGCGGCAGCGTTATGTATTTCCGTACGAGAAACAGCTCTTATGGAACAAACTACCTAATTTAATTCTAATGAGTATACTTTTTTAAACGAGTCTACCAGTTTTTTTATGCGTTCCGGTCCGTTCTGAGTCGAGATATTTTTACATAATTATTTATTCATCTAGGACTCATTCTTCGCAAGTTTGTTCCTCCCGAAGGATCGTTTGGAGAGAAACCCGTCCCGGGAATTGTCTGACCGCTTAATTTCCAGAAGCTAGACTCTCTTAAAACTGTAAATTTCAGTGGTCGCAATTGAATTAATAATACATATAGGTTGTAATAACTTGTAGGACGAAGTGTGGTCCCGCTGGGGCTTGTTGCTCACAAGTAAAGCCCTATAGCCCACCTGGGGGTAGGTCATGGAAAACGGCGGGATTGACCAATTAATAACAAGAGGGTGCAAGGGTCAGAGGGGTGAACGCTGCATTAATTTTGACAAAGGTATCCCGGGACCGGTCCCCCTTTTTGTCCCCTCCTAATCGGCATTAAATACCCCTAAATTTATTCGAGGAGACCGCCCTCCTAAAATACGGTCAATCGAATTGCTGTACACTAATTTAAAGTACTTGTTGGGGAAAGTTCCTTAAGAGCAGACATGCCGCCAGCAATCCGACGGTTCTAGGTAATCGAAGTGCCAATATAGGCGTATAGAATAGTTTACTATTACATAAATCATTACGGAGTCATTACCGACAGGTAAATCTCGAACCACCTCATTCACACCCTCGTTCCATCCCAACTTTACGATCCTCCCCCCCCCCCCCCCCTCTAGATAATTCAAACCGGATTCGAGCCCGGATCTCCTTCGTGGACTAAGGAATTCATCGATCGCCTCCACCCTCCGCCGAGGCCTAATGACAATTAACGTTTCGAATTACCCCCCAACCCCCGGGCCGAGGGAACCCTGCCCGGCTCAAATTCGATATATTTGGGGGAGGGGCGGGAGTGAGGGGGCCCAAAGTTGGCCTAAGAGGGAGCCCGGCGGTGGGGTGGGCCGGGGGCGGAGTGGTTGGCCACGTAGAAAATGGAATTGCTAAGAGGGTGGAAGGGGAGCGGGGGCTAAGTTTCTAATAGGGCGGGGAAGAGGGAGGGGGGGTCTTCCAGTCCCTTAATTAGTTAGCACCCGCCACCCCTAACACCAAGCCACACCGAGTGCTAACTGCCCGCACATAAAACCCACCGATACCAAATCCACCTTCAACGCTAGCCACCCCTGAATTAATAACGATTATATAGGTATCGAACAACCTCCCAAAGTTTTTATTTCTGAATTGAACAATTTAAACAATTCATGTATTTTATAATACCCTAATTCCAAGCCCATACACATATATATACATATATGATATGATTTTCTTATACAATTTCCATAAGAATTTTTCGAGCATCCCGATCCCCTCGAATTTCAGTCAGTACTACGCACTTTGTCAATTATACCTTGTTTGATTCTCCTGTTTACATTTAAACTTCCATTCCTTTAGAGTTCTGAGAATTGTGTTCTTGTAAAAATCACCATTCGCTCAGACCGCTTTCGAAGTTTATGTAAACTCAAATTTTATTTTATTCTTTTTAAATAAAGTAGGTGTCTTCGATGGAAATTTTGCTCGCAATGTCCGTTAAACTTGATCATCGCGTGCTCATCCTTACCGTGGGTTTCTCTCTCTAATTTTGTTTAGGGGTATCCGCTGTACCATCTTCAGTATCCTATTGAAGAAAAGCCGAGAACAAGACAATTGTATTGGGGGTGCTAATTTACGCTATTAATAATACAGTGTAATACGTATCTATGCATTGTGTGGCGGTTCCTGTTGAGTGAAGGGGGACTGGAGGGCTCGAAATTAGTGAAAACATATTTCGGGCTTAACTCGACAGAGTCAATTAATTAAAGGTCAAAGGGTAGGTCTGGAGCGCCCGTTACCCTCCCGTTAACCCTCCTCCCCGCTCTGGCACCCTCTTAGCGATTCCATTTTCTGTGGGGGGGTTGTGGGAGCGGTACACGACTCGCCCCCGCCGCCAAATATATTTTCCACTTAACCGGGGAGGGCGGGGCCTCGAACTGTAGGGGCGGACCGGGACGGGGGTAATACGAGACGTTAATTGTCTGTGAGGGGTCAAGGGTCGGGAAGAACTGAGCGAATGAGTTACTGTCGTGTTCCAAATAATGGTGGGCGCACCATTATTTCCGGTAAACGTGGCCGGTTTGACGAATTATTGTAATTTGTTACTCGAAAACAACGAGTCGGTAAAACCCTGTTGTAGCTTCGTAAATAATCTTAAGATAGACGAGGTTCAACGAGAAAATTGAGTTTCCCAAATCCGATAACGAACTCCGCCTTACATATACCGTAAATATAGTAAAAGTAATATATAATAATGAAAGTGTGGACAGGATGCCCCCCCACAGGCATCTAACATCTCGAAGATACCTAGCTATTGGCGGATAGTACAAATCTATTCGGCAATTAATTCCCATTATTTTGGAAAAAATATTTCATACAGGTTTTATAGCTGTTTTTATAGAAACAATTTTGTATTAATAAAATTATTATATTATTATACAAATTGGCACTGTTGGCACTTTGGATGTTTTTCGGGCATCCTCACTGCACTGTTGCTTTCACTTGTACTGTATTGTTTGTCAGTTGTATATATACGCATTTTGTTATTGTTATTGGGGAATTAATGTTGTCTTATTTATGGTGGATTTTGTTAATCCGCTTAAGTGTGCGTCAGATTGTCGTGTATGAGGGGGTGATGGTCGGGCGGGTGAATCCTTAATTAACAAAATCCAACCCAAATAAAACATTAATTCCTCAATAACAATAACAAAATGCGTATATATACAACTGACAAAGACTACAGTACAAGTGAAAGTAATAGTGCAGTGAGGATGCCCCCCGAAAAACATCCAAAGTGCCAACAGTGACTAACACCGCTACTGAAGATGGCGAGTAGCCGAAACCGGTCTAGCAAAAGACCAAACCGGCAGCGAGAGAAGACAGAAACACGACGAACCCACGGTATTTCAACCCCTCGCAGACCACAAAACAGATATATTAAACTATCTCGAAATTATTTTAAAAATATTTTACGGAATGTGCGAAGTGTTTAAAACATTAACCGACGGCCCGAGGCCGCCTCTCGTTAATTGTCGGCCGTTTGCTCGTTTGCCAGGAGCGATTAGAGGTTGCCCCCCTCCCCAACCCCCCCCCAACCCCCCCTCGTGGACCAATTTCGGCGTTCCAATTAAGAAAGTTCAGCGCTGTTAATCGGCTGTCCAGTCGGCGGGTCCACTACAGCCCACCCCACCCCCAACCCGCCCCCATGACGAGCTGAAGCCCGTCCCGGACCTGTCCCCGATGGGGTCCCAAACAGACCTGAGAAGGGTCAACTAAGTGTGTGACACCTCGCCGCCCTGCCGCCCTTCCGCTACTACCACTAGCCGCTAATAACCGCGTTTACACAACCTGCCCCACACAACCAGCAGTGGAAACCCGGTCGGCCCAGGGTCCGCGTTATTTCATTGTGAAAGCCTCTGTTCCAGAAGGGAACACGAGACACGACGCCGGAATCAAAATAATCCGCGCGGAAATGGACGAATAATGTACTATATAATACTGTAGGTTCGTGATGTTTCTGTCTCCTCTCGCTGGTTTGGTCTTTTGCTAGACCGGTTTCGGCCGCTCGCCATCTTCAGTAGCGGTGTTAGTCACTGTTGGCACTGTGGATGTTTTTTGGGCATCCTCACTGCACTGTCACTTTCACATGTACTGTGAAAGTGACAGTGCAGTGAGGATGCCCACAGTACATGTGACAGTGCAGTGAGGATGCCCAAAAACATCCAAAGTGCTAACAGTGACTAACACCGCTACTGAAGATGGCGAGCGGCCGAAACCGGTCTAGCAAAGACCAAACTCACGAACCTACAATATTCAACCCTCGCAGACCACAAAACAGGTATATCAAAGTACTATATAATACTTATAAACTGATACTACTATTTATATTACAGTGGAATGTGAGTAACGAGCATATTTTCATTGGTTTACATGCGCAATTGGGTATAACTGTCGTATTAGATACTTGATCTAACTTTACCCTCTTCAGATTTTTTCCGATAATTTTCATTTTATAAGTTCCTTTTTCTGAATTATTTTCTACTGTTGGCCATCAATCCGTTTGTTTCTAAGGTTATTGTCCCAGTTGTTGTTGTACATTTCCAGGTTTTCCAAGAAATTACTTTTAGGTATTCAGGAGGAGCGGTTCGAACGTAAATGAGTAACAGATATATATCTATTAGTTAGTAACTGCGGTATTTATATGGATTTAAATTGCTGTCTTAATTTCGTTTGATCTAAATTTATCCTGTCATTGTCAGCTTTGTTAGGTTTTATATTGTTACATTTAATTTTATATATTAAGGGTGAGATTACCGTTGGTAAATAACTAATGAGTTTCTGTTGTCTCAAATACAGAAGATGGCGTTATTCCAAGGAGGGTCTACTACTGTACGAGTTTTGGTTGTAATACAGCTAAATTTAAACAAATCATCTTTCGGTCCCGGCACTAAATAATGTTCCAGTCTACTGTACCCGACGAATATCTTTCGAGACTCCCACAACTTATCAATAACGTTTAACGACATGATAATTTCAGAGATTGTAATGGGAACAGTATCGTTGGGAAAAGTCGGTTTTGGTAGGTGTTAATAGCAGGCGCAGGGTTAGCACAAACAGGGTTTTGTCGTTGACTCGGTTGAAGGCTGCGCAGGAAATTGGTCTTTGCCCAAAGTTTCCTAATTGGTTAAATTGTCGCCGACAGCTCGACCCAAACCCAATTTGGCTCCCGGTTGAATAAACCCAAAAACTCACTCCATAGTGTTACTACTGCTCCAACCTACTGGCTTAAGCGAGATTCTTCACATTCATCTCCGATATTAATTTCTGTATATATTTCAGACGATCGGGTATTGAAATACAAAATTAATACATTAATCATTAATATTTTTTTAACTGTTTTATTTTTGCACAATCAACCTATACAGTTATGGGTGCAATTGATACATGTGTTTATTTCGGCGTGTTAGTCACGACAAAGAAACCACCCAATGATGGCGCTTTTGACATGTTTTAAAATGTGAGGTGATCTCTGGGCCGGTGGCGTTTAAGCCGTCGTGGTGGGGATAGTGGATGGGTAAAGGAAGAAAGGGACTGAACGAGTGGATTTGGATGTGTGGAGAGAGGCGGGAGTGGAATATTTAAGGAAGCGTGATTTTGCGACTTCGTCCACTGTCGGTATGTTGAGGTCATTATGGATTGTTCGGTTAGAAACATACCAGGGAGCATTAAGGATGGTACGAAGGACTTTTGATTGGAATCTCTGGATGCGGGCGATGTTGGATTTCTTAGCGGAACCCCAATCATTAATATAAATTAATGATTTTCTCCGTTATGATAAGTGGATGCTTTTCACTCCAAAATAGTTAAGGTCTGTATTAATCCGCCGTCAAGGTAGGTTTTCTACCGTGATTTTTTAAATTTGAAAATATCGATTCATCGGAGCGACAATTTGAGTGTTGAACTGCCTAAGGAACGAGATCGTTGATTTAGCCGCGTCGACGAGCAAATCGGCCCGAGCAATTACCCCCCCCCCCACTGAATAACCCTTCAAAATTACCAAACAGTTAGCCTATATTGCTAAACTACCGCTCCCCCCATGCCTATAAACTACTTAAGGCAATCACTAACACTCAGCACTGTGAGCAGCCCATTATAGGCCTTTAACGTTATTGACGTACATTGTACTACATTATTGACACTTCTGTGTCGGAACTATCACAAGTTTCCCCGAATTCTCGCACGGCGATATTCTATTAAGGTCAACATTTACAGAATTAAGTGAATAACAATGTACATTCAAACATTATGCAAACAATTATATCGACTAATCTCGCTGATTAACCTTCATCCAGCGATATTGAGAGTAGCTGACTGGATAAAAAATATTTTCGTCCGTTTAATTGGTCCAAATCCAGTCTCCAGACTAAGTATTGTATAACGTCGGGGCAGAAGAGACGAAAGAATAAAAATAAATTGTCGTTCGCGAAATTCCAATTCCAATTACCTAACCCACCCCCTCCCCCTCCGCCGTCACCTTTCTAGACCCCGAGACTCGATATTCCGCTCGGATGCCCTCGTAATTCCGGTGAAACGAGACGGACAATTTGATCTCGGAGAAATTGTCTAGTTTTTAATCGAAGCTAAAGAGAAAAAAAAAAGAAAGGGGCGACGCGCCGAAGTGAAATTCAGACAATAAGGAAACCCCCCCCCCCACACCGTCAAGCCGGGAGTTTAGAGAAGTTTATACCGACTGTTTTCATCCATGGTTAATAAAGAGAAATTCAACTTGGCCGACGTTTTGCGAAACTATTAAATAATTTTTTTTCAATTTTTTATTCCACCCCTTATAAAACATAATTGTATCCGATAGAAACTCGGCTAATGACGTCTTCAATATTAGTCTCTCTGCTCTTTCTTTTCAACGTTTCTCCGTTTCGCCATTTCTTATATATATATATTTTTTTTCTCAGAAGACTTCTCTTACTTTCCACTTATTTAATTCGGCGCCCTCGAAATAAAAAAAAAGCGTTTCCGAGCGTAATAGAAACAGGCTGGACGGATTGGAAGGGGCAAAACGTCGTCTCCTCGGTGTTCTACCGTGACACAGCCCCCATTATTCGTTGCCTTCTGTACACGGCTTTACTTTTTAATTTTCTTTTCCACCCCCTCCCTATCATTTCAATCAAAAAGCCCCGGCTGTATATAAAGAGGTCTTCAAGAAGCACAATCATTTGTCACTTGACACGGGTCAATCTTATTTGTACTCGGTTTTTTTCTCTAATGCATTAGTTAAATGTCTGCCCATCGATACTCCCGATACTGGCTTTCGGTTCTTAAAAGTATCTAATACTTTCCTGATAGAACATAATATTGAAGTCACATGCATACCGCCGTCTCATTCGCTTTAGTATGTGTTAAATTTTCTGGTTTCCGAGCCCTTTTTCTATCCCGGCCCTGTCGCGTTGAGGACATAGATCCCTTTGTCTACTGTGTATTATGTATATATATTTAATTAATATACCGGTGAGGCTAAATATCAACATCAATATAAATGGCCCTATGAGTAGGATATATATAGTTAATTAATTGAAATAGGTAAAAGTGTGGTACAGCGTAAACCCGTTCGACCCTGCGTTCAATTTTCCATTTCGGAAATATTATGTGTCTGTTTATGGACAGGTATTGGGTACGATATACAACTGGTGCAGGCGTTTTTCGTTGGTTCGACAGTTATATTTTACCTCAATGGAGAATATAGAGTTTAATTTTAAAGACGTGACCAATATAGACAGGTCTGAAAAGGTTTTACAACCATCATCGGTGGTTATTACTGCTGTAATTATAATCGCAGAATTTGCTAATTTCAATCGGATCTTGGATTTCGTCCGTACGTTTAAAAATTGTCTTGATTATTGGTTGGGACATTGAAGAAGTTGCATTGAGCTTACAAGACTTTAAAGTTGAGCGTCGGCACGAAGGCTGTGGGAGGGGTAGTAGCTGGGTTGTGAGCGTGGGGGGAGTTAGGTCGTGTACCTACTATCAATTATGGCGCTACACCTCAATACAGGTGTGCTACACGGCACTGTTTCAAGCGTGCACCCCTGCTTTAGCGGGTCCCGCCTACACGGGAATACCAAACAGGCTGTGCACCTGCACACTGTATGCACCTGACCCCCAAATTGTCACAAACTGTACATACTGATAAGTTGGTTACGCCTTACCAAATTCATTAAAGTTTAACAGCGTTCTGTTGCACTAGCTTATGTACAGATTGAATTGATCAATATATTGCTCGTATATTCTTATTTGGATTGAATCTTTAATGTACTCGTGCCTAAAATTAAATTGGGCCCTCGTACAAGTGGAAACTGGCTACAGGGATTAATTTGGAATACCGTAGTTTCCTCACGCCGGTTTGGTACTGGTTCCAGACGTTCGCCGCATTCAGTAGCTCCTTGTGTCAGTACGATGGCGAGTCACTCTGGCGCACAGGATGCTTGTGGCGCATTCCGTCCGCACGGTCGCATCTCTTTTACTGTAGAAAAGAAATCGGGGAAATACGGCGCACCTGATACCAACCCGCGTAACAGTTGTGTATTGCGGGCCTAGTATCAACAGGCACCCAGCATACCCCACAATATACAATGCCACAAAATCGGTCTAGAAAGTGCAACGAGAAAACACAGAAGATTTTACATATGTAAACATATTATGCTGTAAATGACAAACTTATGACTAGGATGATTGTAAATTGTACTTTTCAATCTTTCAAAACAAAGCAATTATTGCGTTATCTCTGCGATTAAATAGGAGGAATTGTATTTATTATAAACGATTTGAATGCAGCGGTGAAATTCAAATTAGCAATTGAAGTAAATTCGGTCTACCTCCGGGATGGTAGTCCTCGAATATTATATGGAATCCGTAGCTTCAATTATGCCGCAATGCTGCATCTATAAATAGGCGACTATTCCTAGAAACAGCTGGAAGTTGACCGTGCAGTGTCGGCCAATTCAAATGTTAAATACGGAAGATGCGAGTCCCGCTGGATTCAACCCGTGCGGCCGTGATATTCCTCCCCAACCTATGGAAATCTGCTGTCCTTCCCACCCCCGCCCCGCCCTATCATTCCCCCTGTTTTACCCTTTCCTTCCCCTCCCCGCCCACAACCCTCCAACGCCCGGGGATTTTCCGCCCTGATGTGTCCAACCCCGAATTCGTCCTGACGTTTTACCTCGGCGAACTGGTTCCACCTCGAGTTTGCCCCGGCCCATTATGCGATCAGCGACGGCAAATGGACTCGAATAAGTCTGACGTTTCAATAGTTTAATAGCGTTGGATCAATTCACGGTGAATGAATTCACCTCAACCCCCATGATTCTCACCCCCTTCGACTTATCGCCATCGTCAATATTAGACGTTATTGCTGATCCTGTTGAACAATAAAGAAATCAAAATATAAGCGTGGTCAATGTATTTTTTGGATTTATATAATAGAATTTTTTTTATCGAAGGCATTTATTTTAATTATAAACGCACAGTAAGCGCTGTAAAATACTTTTATTGCTTGGGCAGATGAATAATTGGTATCTTTCTGTTAGTTTATTGTACACACCTGCTTGTAACCGGGTTATTTATGCGGTTTTAATCCGTTTACTCGGGCCATTATCGGGGTCAAATTGTTGCTTCAGCTTTGTTTGGTTTAACTTTATCCTCTTGGGATTGTTTCCAGGTATGTTTGGGGGAGGGGGGGGGATTAAAAGCTCCCCACTCGAGTGTACTCGAGGTTCCCGGTCTCTCATTCGGGTCGAAGCCGAAACAGGTCTAATTTAAGCGCAATTAGAGAGAGAAAATCGCCGAAATAACTTATATCCCAGGTAAAATACGATAATTTGTTGATACTTTTTGATAAAGATTGTCTTACGTGATATGTTGGGGTTTTGGGGACATCAGCACAGTACTTTACTCATTTTTCCCGTATATATCCCGTTTTCCTTCGCTCGGAGGGGGTTTTCTTCGTAAATTCGAGGTAGACCCCGTTCCGTATTCGACCCTCCTGAAACACTTGGTAGGAAGAAAGACAAGAATGTAATGGGAGCTGCGTAGGGGCAATGAAATTGCGGAAAGGGAAAACAAGGAAGCCGGGCTCGTACGGGGGTGAAGGAGGGCGTGGAAGTGGGGGGCATTGAATATCGGGTTGACTTGGCGACCTTTAACCCCGTCCCAAATCCTCCAACAATCTACCTGTAGCCCTACGCTAGGGGATGGGCGGGAGCCACCCCCTTTTATCCCTTGTGTCCTCCCCCCTCCGCCCCACCGTCGGCAGCAAAGGGAGCATCGCAGGCCGCGTTCAGGAAGGGTTCGACTAATCCCCGGTGTTATCCCTAGGCCGAATTCCGGGACGGATCCCTATTAGATTCTCGTCCGGGAAAAAGGGAGCGGGAGACGAGGGTAAATTGGAGAAATTCTTGTACCGCCAGCAAACCTATGGCTGTGTGGAAAAGGAGTTATCAAAAATCCGTCTCCAGTTAAAAAAAAATTATTATCTATTTAATCAATTCATAATTTATTTTATACCTACTTCTGATATGATAATAAATCGCCAATCCCCAATATATTTATGCGGACAGAATTCTAGCGGAAAATTGTAGACGAATAATAATTTTCTGGAATATTCTTCCCCCGGTTGAATTTTCCACCTAGCCGAAAGTAGACCGGGGTTCGGTCACGGGCCATTACTCTGGAAGGGGGCTGAGATATGGGAGAGGCCAACTATTCGAAAGCAACTTTAACTACAGAGCTTTATTCAAAGTAGTCGGAGGGAGGGAATTACAGTCGAGGAAAGCGGTCGGAAAAGTTGCGCCCCGAACGAATTTTCAATGAATCGAAGGTCCGAACGTTAAGAGGGACGCAAATTACCCGATCGGGAGTGGCTCGGAGGCGCGAATTTTCCCGAATTTCGCCAAAAACGGAAACTGTTAGTCGAAATTGGTAGGCCGGCTTTAATGGGCGTCATATTTTAATCGGCCCCATTATATCACGAAACCGGGTTATCGCCAGTTGTATATTTCGTCGCCTCGGTAACTAGCCGGCGTTGTGGACGGAGCTCGGTCGTCCGCTCTATGAATATTCATCAAATATGGCTTCCCCCCGGCCTCCGGTCTAACAATTTAACAACAACGGCCTATGCAAATAGCGAGTAGTAGTATGTGGGCGCGAATAGCTGGCCCGGAGGGGCTGAATTTCTGACGTCCTTTTTGAAACATAACACGGGATCCTGCATTTTAGAAAAACGACAGCTCGTAGTCCAGTTGACTTCTTCAACTGAATAATCTGTTGTGGCGAATTAACCTGTGGTGAAAACTATTTTTATGGACTAAGTAGCGGTAACCGGTTTGTCGCGTACCAGGGTCTGGAGGAGAAGAAAATTTTGGGTTTTAAATTTTTGGTAACCCTCGAAAGATCTCAATTGTGTTGAGCGTTATACCCTCCGCTATTCGGTTATTACTATTTCCTGTTTTAAGAAAAATATTGATTTTTCAGGAATTTATGGGGGAGGGATTTTTTGTAACACCATCAACCATCAACATTTTATTACCGGGAAGATAATTGTCATTGGCTGTTTTTGGAAAATATTAGTTAAAAAAATTTATTTTTTCACGGATCCGTTTTCTATCGTCACCTGTATTAAAAGCAACAATATTATGAAATTCCAAAATGTAACTAACAGAGGGTGCCAGTGAACGATAGTTGGGGTCGCTGGACCCGGCTCAAGTTACACAGCGCCCGGTGTGGTGTTTTACTTGAAATGAAAGTAAATTGTGGCGTGACCGAAGGCCTCCGGGGTTGGCTGAATAATGCGCTGTCAGGTGGTGCCGGTTCTCAGGCCGGCCTCGAAGAACACCCAACTAAATAATATAGAGAGGGAAGGGCGAACGGGCGGGGAGGGGAGGGGGGAAGGAATTGTTTGATGGGACATTAGCATAATAATTCGAAGCGGAAACTCTTCCGCACAACTCGAAGCTTTTTGCTCCAACTCGAGTCCAAGTCAAAACATGAATATTCAGCGCTCCAACAGGAACTCCGGTTTTCGTAACATTTTCCTGGCATATTTTTTCCCGATATTTATTACTAAGTCCGGCCTTATGATGCACAATGAACTCTAAAGGCTCGTATTATATATATATATATATATATATATATATATATATATATATATATAGTATTAAATGCAGTATATTTCTGGTTTAGTTCGGGTGACTGAATAGAAGGCAGTGGGAAAGGCCACTCAAGATTGTGGTTTTAGACAAGGAGAGGGTGGAGGGGGTCTGATTTATTTAGTTCACGCCCAAACTGTAGGGCCGAACAGGTCCCATAGTTATGTCCTATATGTTATCGCTTTTATTCCCTAAGTGGAGTCCCAAATTTATGCCCCGAACTGCCAAATTACTTATATCCGATCCCAGTACAGAGTCGGCCATTATCTCCAGTGTAGCCATATCGGTTATTATATAATGGTCTCTCTCTCTCTCTCCCTCCCTCTCCCTCTCTCGCTCTTTCTCCGTGTCGAGAGTGACTGGGAGAACTAATTTGGCTCGGTTCCAGCCTCGCGCCCTCCTTCCACCCTCTCAACCCCTGGCTGCCTCCTCCAGCTGAAATTCAAGGAAAATGGGCCGCTAATGGTTACCCCGCCCCCTCGGCCCAGACTCCGTCCGGACAAGATTAATTCGGGCCCATGTTAATTGCTCTATCGGACCGTAGATCAGAAAGATTTACAAGGTGGCAACACTCGAGGATAGATGCCATACGTACGGCTTATTGCAATCAATAAAGGGGGTTAATATAGCCCCTATAAATCCGCCTAATTAATGTCCAGAGATGAGACTCGGACCCGGCTTCGCGTGGAACTTGAATTATCACTAAATTCCGGTAGGATTGGGTAATACTGCGGGAAGAAATTCGGTTGGCCGAGGATTCGGGTCCTTTACTTGTGGAGCCCTCCCGACTTTCACTGGTTCCTTCATCAGGGTCCGACTGAAGAGTAGATCAACAAGGCGGGGGCGTCCCTACTGCTCTAGGGATTATGGCTTATTGGGGATGATTAATCGGGAGGTCACAGTTGACACGGTGGGCCATTTCATTATAGTTCGATAGCAGGCACGAAGGCAAACATTGCCTTGAGATAAAGGTCATCCAAACTAATTAGTTTTCAGTTTCAACTCTGTTAATACCAGCTGTTAATACTCTGCTTTTTACCCCGTGAAATTCAAAGAAAATGTGCAAAGCGTCGCTTCGCGCAGTATCTTCTTTTTCTTATCTTGTGCTAAGAACCGACAATTTTATTGAATTTAAAAATAATTGATGACGTACCTCGGGCAGCTGGTGTTGAACCCCAATCCTATTCTCCCCTATTTTGAAGAGTTCCATTAAAAATATTTATTACCTTCCCGTCCGGCTCTCTGATCCTGATGGTAGTATCGGTGAGAGTTCCGAAACGCCGGCGCCAGACCATTTGGGGAGTTCCAGAGTGAAAGGGAATAAACCTCGGCACTGGAACTCACTCACGTGCCTCACGCTCATCCTTTATTTAACGCACGGCAATAAAGTCTTTTTACGTTGTCAGAACATAATGGGGTGGGAGAGGGAAATTGCTGTAGGGGGGGAGGCGACGCAGGTGTCCGTTAATACTCTCTTTGACTTTCGGCTAACGTGCCGCCCCTATTGACCCGATTCGGTCACACCAGGTCCTAGTACCCAACCTTATGTACTTAAAAGTTTAAAAATAATGTAGACGGTTACAGTAAGTAGATAACTCCTAATTAACATCGTCATCGAAAACACTAAGTAGGTTACGGAATGATAACTATATAGATCAAAATAATATAAAAGTACAGAAAAAGTTTAATGTTCAGTGAAATGTGTGTGAAAAGATTTGTCTAAAGCTCATTTTCAAGCGCGCCCAACTGTTTCGCCGTTGATACTACGCCCGTAATACACGACCGTTACGCGGGTTAGCATTAGACGCGCCGTAATTTCCAGTCGTAATCAATTCAATCACGAATTTTTACGGCTGGTAGATTTCTAAAAATGCGATGACTAAGCGAAATATTTTACAGTAAAAGTGACAGTCCGAACATCCGAAACAGGTCTAGCAAAAGACCGCACCGGCGAGCGGACACAGAAGATCCTGAAAACTTATTTACTTAATGTTATTAATAACCATTTCTTGGTTCAAAATACAGCTGAACAACCCGTGCAGGTGTCAGATACCCCATCGAACTGTTAGGTTATCCGTTACTCTACTCTTCTCCGGTCAGTATAGATCGAATCCCTATACTGTACCCGACCGGAGGGTTTCTAGCTTAATTCTGGGTTCGTGCTTGGGGTTGAAGAAGATGCGCTGTCCCTTTCGACCCCCTTGCAACGGCAGTGAATAGGAATTGATCCGGGGACCATACTGGAAAAAAAAGCCTCAGGCAACACACCCCCTACCCGCCCCCGCTCGCCACCCCCCACAAGGCCTGGAATTGAGAGATCAATCATTGAAATTACTCCCGTGACCGGCCTGCCCCCTCACCCACCCCTCACCCACCCCTCACCCACCCCTCACCCACCCCTCACCCACCCCTCACTCCACGACCGAAGCCGATGTTAAACCCAGAAAAGTCCCATAAAATACCCGCTGTCCCCGTTCCATACCACCCATCTGTTATAACAGTCCTGCAGTCCCATAACTGCCTCAATTTCAGTACCACACAAGGCAACAGTATGTTATCGACCGTATAACTTTTAGGGGGATATGGCACTTTTCAGTTTTCAGATTCCACTGGCCTACATCTACAGGTGATTCGGTGCCTCAGGCGGGACTGTTGGGGGAGCCGTTCAAGCGAAAACGAAGTCTAGAGCGCAGTAACACCCGGCCTAGTGGAACTGCGTGTGACTTACTGGCAAGCGTCCCGGTTCGATAGAATTCCGATAAACCCGAACACTCCCCCTCCCCCTCGCCTCGTAAATAACTGATAGTCGTTAAAAGGTATGTCGCGCCGGCGTCCCAGTTTATAGTTTATAGTTTTCAAACGCCCTCCCCCTTCCACCAAGGTTAATAAAATCGGTTTAACGGCCTACTAAAAACGCGCCCCTTTATATTGCGCGGGCAGCTAGCCCGTTCTGGTTTTATTTGGGGCCTGTCTGCAAATTAGATTGCCGCCTATAATCGGTTTGTAATATATCACCGGCGGCGAATGGCTTCCCAATAAAATACAAGATCCGCCGGGGGAAGAGTCCAATCGATAAATGGCACGTGTAAAATCTTGTGCCCGGATTTTATTGCAGCAAGCGGACGAAGAACATCTGTTCCGATGTTTTCTTTTTTACGAATTGAAACTTCGAATGGTCTCGGCCATTCTCTGAATTTTTCACAAAAATCTGTGTTTCCTGTATATATACAAGTTCATAAACGACGTTATTAAACGTAGAAAATCGCACGAATAAAATTGCTTTCGAGAAACACGTTTTGTCCCCTAAATGTACACGACGAGTGTCAAATGCGTAAAGCGGAAACGGTGTTTCGGGGGGTATTGTAGTAATTTAACAGTAACCGAGAACTCACGGGATAATAGCTGTATATTCAATATATGTTCTGCAGAAATATACACCCAAGTTTCTAGCGAGTTTTCCGCGCAAAATGGGTGTGTAGAGATGGGGGGGGGGAGAGTGTGCGTTTCTCAAGTCGTTGAACTTCACTAAATAACAAGAAACGTGGATCCAAATATATAGAATACGACGGAATAATAGATATATATAAGTGTGTGTGTGTGTGTGTGTTTGGGCCTCAGGAATGTATAATTGGAAGTGAGATACTGGCTGAGAGCCAAAGCCGTGTGCCAGACTACAATTACATCGGTAATTGGAAAACTCGGTTTCAAAGTACTCCATTAATGGGTTTGAAAGTGATGTTGGGAAGTGGGGGCGGCGGTGCAACCACCCGCCCCCCCACCCCCCCGGCCCAACCATTGTTCAGTAAAGGAGGCCGCCAGACAACGTCTCCCTTTAAATTTATTCTCCCGTCTGTAACTGTAACCGAACCTCAATTTTACAATCTTATTAGGGACGGGCCGAGAGAATAGAGAGATAGAGGGGAGGGAGAGGGAGTGGGAGGGAGGGAGGGAAGAAAGCAGCCCGAAAACTTCTTCCCCGAGGGAGCAGTTACTTATTGCATGCAGGGTTACGATTATAACACGTGTTCGGGGAGGAAACTCTGTGGGCGGGAACAATTGCTACCAAATATTGACTCGCATTGTCTAACATTTATGTCGGCAAGCAATATATATGGTAATACCTTCTCCAAGCCAATTTCGAGGTAGTTATTGTCGGTCTATACGCGCGCCTGTCTATTCCGGCCAACGGTCGAGGATACTCTGCGTTAATAATACTTGTGTATAATTTCTGATGAATATACTGAAATATATTAGCCCGTCTAGATAAATTTCTAATTATAGGAAAATTCCAACTATATGTAACTATAGTTCCGACTATACGAAAATTCCAACGGTGGCATGTACAATTGTACGTATTGTAGAATAGCAAATCGGTATATTATCTCTTAACTTTATACTACAATTCGTCAACTCAACCCACCATTCATGCGGTTCATAAAACGGACCGTCCACTACAGGGATAATAGATGGTTCCTCGGTAGTTATCCTTCTTGCGGGGGTTGGTTTCGGGGGATGTAAAGCTGTTTTCCGCTCAGCGGAGGGCTGGATGCAGTTTAGTGCCTGCTGTTGAGGGAGACCACCGCGAGCCCCCCCTACACGAGGGCCTGTTTATGTTGTTCCGCCCCCGTTCACCCCTCCCGGTGGGGGGAATAAGACCCCGGGGTGAAATTTATTTCTCCCGCCCCCCAAAATGAAGTGGCCGGCGGAGCCGATTTACCGTTTTATTGTTCGGCCCACGGACGCGCTACGAACGTTGAACGGCGAAAAACTCTGTATTGAATTTGCCGAGGAAAAGAGGAAAAACCGGAAACGTGACGATTTCGTTTCGCCATATTTCGATCGATGCCGAACCTTTAAAATAGATCGTGGCACGTTCGCTAAACATGCGTAAAAATATAAACTATCGTGGTAATATGGTGGTAATCATGGTTGTAGATTTAGTTTAGTATACTGTATAGTGTTTACTTCTGATAGCATGAAGTTTTGTCTCAATTCTAAGTGGCCGCCACTGACGATGGCTTCCGTGACGTAACCGGTATACCGTTGAAAATTTTATTTTTTTATAATTCCATTAGCCCCCTTTAGCGCGTCCAAAAAGGCGACACGGAATAGTATAGAATCGTGGGAGAAAATTGAACTGGCGGAATGGGAGAGCGCGAAACGAGGTTTGTCGTTCGAGCGAGACTGAGACAGGCACTGAGTGTCGGATGAGGGGGTTGGAGAAAAAATAGGGGAAATCAAAGGGGATGTTTCTTGCTGTCAAGTTGTCACCTGCTTTCGCCCGCCCGGCAAGTCGCCGCTGTTGTGCCGGTACGCGGCCACTGAATGTCTCTTCCGCGCTCTCCCTTTGTTGTCCCTGTCAACGGAATTTCACCCCCTTTCCACCCCCCGGAGATGCAATCGCGGCCCTTTGTCCCTTCGGATAGACGGACGGCGAACACTGCAGACTGAGCGATGTCGGTCTGCCGAATAAATTCTATTAATTTAAAAAGATTTCCCCTTACAAAATTGCCACCTCCACTATCACAAGAATCATTTCTTTAAAATATATATATATATATATATATATATATATATATACCAAAATTAATTAACTCTGATGTAGTTCGTCTGTCTGTCAGAAAGAATCTATCTGTTCGCTCCTTTCTGGAAAGAAAGACCCAATCTTCATTAAATCGAAATATCGGAAACCTTTAACGGATATATTGCGAATTGATTATTTTTGTGATAAAATGTCTGTTCGGCAACATTGGCATCCTGAGAAGAAGTAAGTTATTTCTTGTAGCCGATTCACTCTTCCGGTTCGCTTGTATGTTTTGCTCTCAAAACTGCCTTATTATTTATTACTGTTGGTTAGTATTATTAATATTATAATTCCGGCATTCCTGCCTTGGGACTTACCCGATAGTACTATGAGAGCCGGGTCGAATTCGTACCTCTTCCGGAGATATCGGCCGACAGAACTATTTTCCATAAACTAAATAGTAATTCCGATTTTGCAGGGATTTTCCGGGAAAACTCTAATTCGCCCCAACCTTTCTGACTTACCTAGCGGCACTTTCGGAAAAGTTGAAATCGTTCCTGCGTCCAGATTATTTCAAACGGGGCCAAGAAGCGCCCCCCTCCAAGCCCCGACACTCGAAAGGGTCGGAATTTCAAGTTATTAGAAGGTTGAGAGGGTTAGAAGAGTTGTGGCGGCCGCGCGGGGGTAAGCTTTTGCCCCCTTTTGCCCTAAATAAAGTTTCAAGTCCGAAAATTTCGCCCCCCGTTTGTTATCCCTACTACAACACAAGTTGAAATCCTCCTCCTCATTCCAACTTTACTTTAACACCAGACACCCCCCACCAACACCCGCCCCAATCGGACTACTGGAGAAAAGTTGATTCCAGTCGAGAGAACTGTTAGTGATCCCTTCGAAGACATTTTTTATTCAAGGAAAAATAGATTCGAGAGTATCCGTGAAGTTGTTCTGAGTGGATTAATAAAGTAGCAATGCACTTTATGTCCATTTCATTTCGTTGTTGACACAGTTCAAAGAAAGTTTTAAAAGTGAATACAATTATAATATTTCTTTAGTAACGTACTCCGTGTACAATTTTTTGATAACAAATTATTCATAAAACTTCTTAACAAAAATATTTCGTGATTGAATTTCATCCCATCCCTCTCTCTTGATAGGGCTACATATAAAAATGGCCTGTCGATATATTATATAATTTGATCGAAACTCTGTCCTCGCTTCGTTCCATTAAACCTTTACAATTACAAAGGCCACATGGCAACGGTTATATTCTGAGCCCTAGATGAACCCCATAAAAATACCTTAAATTAATATACCGAAAATTATAGTCAGATTGCTACAAAAACAATCGGGTTGCTTCACCACTAAGGTCAGAATATTTCCCAAAAATTTACTCTAGGTTAGTATATTTGTATAACTATACAGCTCGTTCTCTATGATAAAAGCGAGGTTAAATTTTGACTCGCGCATAACTTTTTTTTTTCTAAAATTTAAGTAGGAATGAACGTATATTTGCTTCAGGGGGTGGAAACGAGTCCGCTTAGAGGAAGCTCCAGCCCAGTTTCGCCCTCCTAATATTTGGCCTCATTTTCGCTCGCATCAGTTTCCTCCCCTACACAAATTTAAAACTCATTTGGCCGGCTCCACCCCCGACCGGCGTACTTTTTCATTCCGATATAGATAGATATTCGGAAAAATTCTTTTTCTTCAATGCAAACCCGTTGAAATAGAGTTTTTTCTCGGCACGAATAATTTACTCTACCGACTCGTTCAATGTCTGCAATGATCGTATTTTAATTACTCGATCAATCACTAAATCCCTTAAGGTATAAGTAAGGATGCAACTGAATTTTGGCCCGTTACTTACTTACAGAGTGAAGGGAAGAGAGATTATATTCGAATACAAGAAATTCAACAAGAAATAGTTCTTGTTGCTGTAAATTGTAGGGGGGCACGCTATTTTTCCCCTCTTATCCGATTAGGCGACACTATCTTCGGACAAAGTTATTAGCCCCCGGTCCTCCCTTTACAAATGTTATCGGGATTTCCCCCTGTTGTAATACTGTAGTCTACAACAGGCCCCGTATACAATAAACTGTGTCGCTTCGGCTTTTTTTTTTATATTCCGCGGGTCCTGAGTTCAGATAGTCTAGAGATTAAATTGAATTAAAACTGTAGGCCTGGTTAGGCCCTCCATGCTCCAATTTTTTTGTCACCCCTGCGGTTCGCCTCGCGGTTCGTGTGCTCACTTTATCTTGTTTTATGTTTAGATGTTTCCGCCCGGTCGTTGGTATTTTCCTGTTTTTTTTTTTTTAACAAAAACAACCCCGAGCCCGTTTAATATTTATTATTATAATGCAGTCCTATTATGCATGTCGAGCGCCCGTGTTAGTGCTCGTAATTTATGTGCCGGTTTTTTTTTTTTTCAGTCCGCCCACACAGTTTTTCTTTTTTTACGCCGCGTGAACTCCCGAAAAAATAATCCCACCACTTAGTCGCTTTTCAATATTCGAAACGCTGACCGTTAGGATTTTTCCCGAAATAAATACAGAGCACCGCAGCGGTAACAATTACAGCGGGGGGGAGGAGGGGCAAAAGGAATACCAGTACAGATATTCATCGAATTTATTCGACGGTATTAACTGCTTAGAACGGTAACGCAGAATTTAACCCGAAGTTATTGCACAAAACACAAACAGCAGGACTTTACTATAATCGGCTTGTGCTACTGGTCAACTGAAGGAAGAGGATTCATTTGGGCCCCAGGAAAAACTAGAAATAATTATAATAAATGTGTTGAGCTACTCTATTAAGTACTCTTCTGAACAAAATGATATATATTGCTAGAGGGCATGAACTGAAGCGAGGGAGTTTTTATTATTTTGTATTCTTAGATCATTATTACTGATTTTAAATAGCGTTGTTATTCTGTCTTATTTGTGTCAAAATTATCTTTTTAATACATATGTGTTCCTCCTTTTGTAATATTATAGCTATAATTATATTAAAGTTAAATACTATTAGGAGACAGTGGAATAGTGTTTTTTGGTAGTTAAAATATTTTTCTAATTCCGTTATAAATAATACCCTATAATGGAAATTTTAACATTAAATATAAGTGTGAAAATTGCCATTCCACTTTGAAATTAGGCTTCAAGAGCATAAAGTTCTCTCAATTGAGACGTTACGGTGTCAAAACAACGTTAGTTTAAATCATGAGACCGAATTGGGCTAATATTTCTCTCTGTTTTTTCTATCTTTGTTTGGGTCGACTGGTGTTTTGTGGACTTGACGAATGACATCCCGCAGCTCTGGATATTCAGGGACGTTTTCCTAACTGATGAGGCAGTTTTTTTTGTCGGTGCGCACATCTCACTCGTTATTTATAATTAAAACAACACGATTTTTAGCTGGAAGTTATCGTCAGAAAAACACTTCCAACGGAGCACGCTGAGGTGCTTACAGGAAAAATCCTGGAATAGGGGGTTAACGGCGAGGTTCTTCCCGTAGTATTAAGCGATCCTGCCGGAAGTTAGTGATGACTTATTTCCTCCTCATCGTTGGCCTCTCTATTCATCAGGCGTAATTTTCCTAGTTCACGAGTAAAGCATCTGTCCCGTCCAGCCAGTTTGGGGAGTTCTCACAGTCACGCCGGGAGGAAGCTCGCAATTATAAAGTTCAGTCAACGCTTCAACTCCGTCGCTTCTAACGATCTAATGCCGATCTCTTTCGTTATTATAGTACTGGAGGGAGGGTAGGGGTTGAAATGTGAACAGGGCCTGAAGGGGAACGACGCCCGGCACCTAGCGGACATCTGCCAGCAATCTGATGAGTCTTGGAACATACTCCACCCCCCACCCCCCCAACGATAAATATCTTTCGTTTACGTAGGGGGGTCGTGCGTGGGTTAGGAGGGTGCTCGCATGCCGCAGCTCATTAAAACCGGCCCCCGCCGCCGCCACCCCCGGGGGCAATATACGACCGGGGCAACTCCACTTCTTCATCACTTCCCGGAGGTCGGGGCGGGTGGCGATTGTCCGTCCACAGTGTTTAGGGGGGGGGGAGGAGGGGTGGCTTCAACCCCCAGAAACAGCACTCATTTATAAGCTGAATAGACCACTATGTTATGTGTGTCATCCCACTGGGCCCTATACACAAGTCTTACTCTCCATTTTTTCCCTAGACATGTACTACATCCTATTCCCGAAACGTTACAATTAGGTTCGGTATTTTATTCCAGAACAACTATATTGTGCCCGAAAGAAGCATTTTATTGTGTTTTTAAATATATTCATTCGTCTTGATATTGGAAATTTTGCTCTCACTGCCCTGGCAACTGTTAATTAAAATTAGCGTATGATCTTATTTATTTACTATCGATTTTTAATAAAGAATCCTATTTAGGAGTCCAATTCTTCCCCTTCCACGCAGGTGCACTACTACAACATTGGGCATTGTTCTGTTATCAGGAATAGGCGATTTAATACACGATATTGTTTAAACCCTAGAGTATTGAAGAAAACTCGTATTATTATTTTGCGATGTTCGCTAAGGGCTAAACGTAGTATCCAGAAGTTTATATCGTGTTACGCTTTTCGGATTTCGGGTAAATAAATATTTTTAATTTTGCCCAGACTGAAACGCGAAACGCTGACCATTATTTGCCAATAACCCCACACTTCCAAACTCCCGCTACAATATGACGGCCCTTAATATTATTATTATTAACGTGTAATCAATATGTAAGAGGGTGTTATAGGGCCCCTCTGCAAGGCTTTTCAATTGGTAAAACACAAATTGTGGAAGGGGTTTTATAACGGCAATTAACGCTCAAACTCCCCCCCGTCCATTCCCACACAACCAACCCCCAATACACGAACCCAAACACCATCCCATTTAGAAAACATGCTTCGGCAGCACGTTCATCAATTTTCAATTAACCCGGGGGCTTTATTAATAAAATGACTAACGAAACGACAAAGAGACACAGAATTGTGGTCCGGGAGACATTAGCCAGCGGAACAGCTTAACGATAATCAGCCTAAATTATATCAGTATCAATTTAACATATCGGTTTTGTGGTCTGCGAGAGGTTGGAATACCGTAAATTTCGAGTGTTTCAGTCTCCTCTCGCCGGTTTGGTCTTTTGCTAGAACGGTTTCGGCCGCTCGCCATCTTCAGTAGCGGTGTTACTGTCACTTTTGGCACTTTGGATGTTTTTCGGGAATCCCCACTGCACTGTCACTGTCACTTGTACTTATCTGTTTGTCGTGTGTATATATAGGTAAGGTATATAATAATATAAGGTACATAATAAGCTAGATAATATATAGGTATGTACTCTTTGTCGAATTATCGGTCAAATAAATAATTTATCATACAACTGGTCGCAACTATTAGGTTCTGACTTCCAAATATATGACAGGAAACCTATCTGGTATTGGGTATTTACAATCATAAAAGTTTTCCTGTTGATCCAAAATTTATTGAACAAAGTTTATTTTTAGTAATCTAGTTGAACGGTGCAAGTGCACCCAACGAACTTACGTTGAGTACATTTCCGCACCACCCTCAGGGGCGCTAGTTATCGGTGCTAGTGCATACAACGAACTTTAGTTGAGTACATTTCCGCACCACCCTCAATGGGCGCTAGTTTTATCGGTGCAAGCGCACTCAACGAACTTTAGTTAAGTACATTTCCGCACCACCCTCAGTGGGCGCTAGTTTACCGGTGGCAGTGAACCCAACGAACTTTAGTTAAGTACATTTCCGCACCACCCTCAAGGGGCGCTAGTTTTATCGGTGCAAGCGCACTCAACGAACTTTAGTTAAGTACATTTCCGCACCACCCTCAATGGGCGCTAGTTTTATCGGTGCAAGCGCACTCAACGAACTTTAGTTAAGTACATTTCCGCACCACCCTCAGTGGGCGCTAGTTTACCGGTGGCAGTGAACCCAACGAACTTTAGTTAAGTACATTTCCGCACCACCCTCAAGGGGCGCTAGTTTTATCGGTGCAAGCGCACTCAACGAACTTTAGTTAAGTACATTTCCGCACCACCCTCAATGGGCGCTAGTTTTATCGGTGCAAGCGCACTCAACGAACTTTAGTTAAGTACATTTCCGAACCACCCTCAATGGGGGCGCTAGTTATCGGTGCATGTGCACCCAACGAACTTTAGTTAAGTACATTTCCGCACCACCCTCAGGGGGCTCTAGTTTATCGGTGCAAGTGTACCCAACGAACTTTAGTTAAGTACATTTCCGCACCACCCTCAAGGGGGCGCTAGTTAATCAATGAGCCAATACGCTTCAAAAATACTGAAATACGGCGCCCTGACGCTAACCCGCACAACAGTTGTGTATTGCGGGCCAAGTATCAAGCCAAATTACAATGGATGTAATTTAAGTGACCGTGCAGGCGGGATACTCCGCAAACAATACGACAGATTGACTCACCACCCTACTAGCAATAGATGCTACTGAAGATGGCGAGCAGCCGAAGTAAGGGACCAGGAGACAGAAAGGTCGAGAAAACTACAGAAGTGCAGTTCTAAATGAAGTTCAAAATTCTACAATTAAACTGTACGCATATTGAAAATACAATAACCGAACCTTATTATATGAGAATGAAGTGTAAAAAATGTGTTATAATTAAAGGTGCATTGTAATAATATTTGAAAAAATAAAATTAATGCCATAATTGAGATTAGCAAGAATAATTGTTTTCAGCTAGTTGTATCTACGCTTTACATCTTTCTTTTAAATGATATGGCGCCTTAAATGTACTGTAATAATAAAATAAAAATTCTTGTTACTTTTTTAAAACTTGTTTTTCAATTGGATATCGTTTGGAGTGCCTCAATACCCCGCCGACGAAATGCTACTGACGGTGAAATTGGTTAAGGTTGAATGACACTGAGATTTCTGTGGTCTCGTTTATTGATTCCCGAATCCCTTCACGAAGCTCCCGGGCACTTTCGCACAAGTACTATTTGTCGAAATCTGCTTCTCCCCGCGCCCCGAACGCCGCCTATTACCGCCGCCCGAAAAGCTGTTGGGGCTTTTGTTAAAAGTAAAACACTGCGAGGTGTACACCGGCGCCGAGTCTTAATACGGCCCGTGTTGTACTTTCCATAATGTACTTTCCTTGTACCCGACGGCGGATGTACACGCAGGGTGGTACACCCCGTGCGGCCGCATGGCTGACACTCTAATTTATGCTATATAGACGATTTTCCCTGTTTCAGAGGAGGGGTCGGCCACCCGGTTTCAGCCCCTGTTGAGGAGCTGCACGGTCGACAGAAGGCCGCTACACATCATACTCACCTACAGAAACATCACAATCACGGTAAGCATCCATTTTACCTACTTCAATTAAGACATTATACTGTGTTCCCGGAAAAAATTAAAATATAATATAACAATACTTAATGCGCAGTTCATCGCACATTAGATACAGTAATCGACCATACTGTTTAGGGTGTATATTTTAAACTCAAACAAGAATTCCCTCAAAAGCATAATTATCTTGAAATAATTAATTTAATTTTTTTGTTGTTATTTTTTTGGTATTCAACGATCACAATAGCATTGAAACTATAGAGCACAAATATAGGCAATATCGATCCTGCATGGATTTTTGTGTCCCAAAAATGATAGTTTACGGTCAAACAGTGGAGTAATGTAGTACTTTCGTTTTTGTAATGAGTTTTCGAAATATTAACCGCAATTATTTTCAGCCAATGATCGATAAATTTAAATGTTTCGCTACGTTATAACGCCCCGTAGTGGGTTAGATAACCAACCCCGCCCATATTTGTGCGTGGGCAGGCTCGCGTTAATATCCGGCGAATATTTTATTATTTTACGCTCAGAATTTTTCAATAGATCGCCGGGACGATTATCGCGGCGATTTTCAACCCTTTTTGTCTGCTGTCGGGCGATTTGCGGGAGGGCCGGCGATCGTCGGGGGTGGTTGGGGGTGGAGAGAATCCAGTTTCCAATAATGGACCCCCTTACCGCCCCCCGACCCCACCAATTTCAGTTGCGTCTGAAATTTTGTATATCGGCTAACTCGAGTGATATAGTCGGCTTCACCGCAGACCGATAAATGCAAATTAAGTATAGACTCACCACCACCCCCCCCCTCCGGCCATCATCACCACCCCCGTCTAGGCCTCCTATCGATCCAAATATAAGGCGCATAAGTATCTTAGATAAAGACAGATTGATACTAATCGGGTCGTTTTAAATTGGTATGACGGGTTCTACTTGGGAATATATCAAAGATACTCGCAAATCGCGTTTCTGCTCCATTCGTAGAACGCCGAAACCGTCCACATGCACAGGAAAAAGACCAATATTAGGTACGTTTAACAGCATTTGCTTTAGTACTCTTCGCATTGGTTGTAGCGGCAAGGTCCTTGCTTGAATTCCTAGTTTTATTTTCTCCTGAACTTGAAGGCCTTGAACCTCAGTTTAGTGCTTTATGTCGGACACTAAAATATCGTAGATTAAAGTAATCTTTAAGCTTCAAACTCCCGACATCCCAATCCGTTCCTTACAGACGTCTGAAACAGTAGTGATCTAAATATATCAGAAAAAAAAGAATGATATTATACAGTTATGGCAATAAAACATTTAAATCCTCCAAAGGCATACTAGCTGCTATTTACACATTTTTTAGTGACATGAATTTTATTAGGGGTCGAATTGAAGTATTGCACACGCCCCGTTCTATAGAGCCATTGTCCTAATGTGGAAATATGCCGGTCATAGAATGAAGGTGTAATAAATTTGTTCGATTAATTCAAAGAAGTAAAAAAATTGAACACGTAGTGGGAGGTTTTAATTTTCAACTGACATAAAAATAAAATATCCCCGCAAGGGTTGTAGCTCTCTATAGACGGTTTGCGGCCCCCCACCTCTGTATACATTGACCGGGAAAATTCTTTCTTTTTCTTGGCACGAAAATAGTAGTCTATATTCTTTGGCGGCCGCGTTCCTTTTTATCGTGGAGTGAAAAGCTCGAAATGAAACGGCGTCGGGGCGCGGGACAATTTCATATTAGCGCCAATATCCAGTATAGGCGGCGGTAGCAAAAACTGCGGGCGGGAAAATCCCGAAGGAATAACAAAAAAATTGCAACGCGATAAATCTCCTCTCGGGCCGTTGTTCTCTCATAAATCTCTGCGGCGTTCAACTGGCGCCGTTTATTGTCCGTGAAACCGGCGGCCGAAATTTAATAAAACCGAAACCGGCAGCGGGGGGGAGGTCCGACAGGCTGCAACCGAAATCCGAGCGACAACAACAAAACAAAAAACAAATAATAAACAACGAAGCCCCGACGCGGACAGTAACGCACTATTTGACGTTTAATAAACAGGGTGGAGTGTCGGCGTGTTTTCCTCTTTTCGGGTTTTTTCTTTTTTTTTTTGTTTCTGTCCGGCCGACATTTCTGCGGTGGAAATTAATAACGGAGGAGTGCAAACCCGGACACAGTCCGCGGCCACCTTCATAGTTAGTACCGCACTGTGTACAAAAGTCTCTTTCGATGCTCATATTTGGACAGTAGCACTCGCGTTTTCTAGACCTTTGGGTAGGAAAATAATAATTGGATTGGCGAAACATAATAATAGGCTCCCCTGATACGATGTCTCACAACCCTCTCGGTTCGCTAGACCGGTTTCGACCGCTCGCTTTCAGACGATTTGGGAACGTCTGTTTCCTTTTTCCGTCCACCATTCGACCGTCCATCCTTTATTCAATGATTTTCTGAATGAACAGGCATCATCACAAATTCGTGACTCCGTTTTGCGCATATTAAGGTCACGTTAAAACCGCGAATGCTCTCTTTTGCTTGCCGAAATCGCTGCGGCTCTCGTTATGTGAACGCAGGGTGGAGCTAATTTGTCAAAAAGCTCGGTGGTTATTTCTGGTTTTTTTTTCACCAGTGAAGGCGAGGCAGGTACGAGTCGGAATTTTAAATTGTAAACTTTACAGTGAGAATTGGGGTAGTTAGGTCCGCAGTTTTGCAAGCTACCGTTGAATAAACACGCCCCCCCAACAGCTGCAATAATAACGACCTGTCTAGAAATAGACCTGTAATATCGTCCAGGGCCTCGATCATACCGCTGGGAGAGTGTAAGAGTCATGGCCCCAATAATTAACTTCCATCCACTTAAAAATCCACAGTAAATTATATCACGGCAAAATACAAAAATCTTGGCACTCTTGGCACGCCGCAAATATAATTTGAGTTTTATCTATATAGTTAAAAACCGATATATTGCATTAAAAGTTGCCGTAATTATTATCATGACTGTAATAATATTACCATAATTTAATTTACTAGTGGTTCGACAAAAAAATCGGTTTCTGGTCGCCATATCCGATTATTATCTAATTTCTCCGCAATATCAATATTTAGTTTCATATTGGTTGGCATAACAGTGTTTATATCGGGAGCATCAAGGGTCCAGAAAGCCTGCAATGGATTTTTCAGTAACAATAATAATAAATATTACGCATTTTGCTCAGTGTCCCTGCCCAGTGTCAGGTGTAATGGCTGGCATTTATACCCGCCCCCTTCCCCGGCCCACAACTTCATTCTTACCGTTGAGTGTTTTCACTTAAGAAATGAGTTGGGTTAAGTGCCGCGACGGACTTACCGGTCGGACTTTTGCGCCGTACAATTTGCCAGGACGATCCGGGATACTGTCGCCCCCGGAAGCGGTCGCAAACAGCGCCATTAGCAACGGAGTTGCCGGCTATTTTTCCGCCCCCATCTCACTCAGGGCACAACGGCGACGACCATCTCCGGTACTTCATTTCATGAAGTAAATTCACGAATTAACCGTATTTAAATTCATACGGGGTTTGCCGCTTCTGGCCACCGATCAGTCACTTCAAAACCGGAGCGTAGTATGATAATAAATTATATCCGCGCTGCTCCATACGCAAATTTCGGGGCTTCAAAAGTCTTATGAAGGGTGCAATCGATCACCGGCCGACAACGATTGATTTGACGGCGCTTCGACTATTTCTGACGTTAATATTTCATTAGCAACCCCCCAAACTCACCCCCTCCCCCCCCATCAACCCCTCTGGGCAACCCCGTCGGGGATGAAGTCACGCAATCAAGCCCAACACCACTTACAAGCCAATTACACTTGACCTGGCTATAATGTTGCGCAATTGGCCGAAAGTTAAATCAATTATTTTGTAACAGAGTGATGAAATAGTTCAAAAAAATGGGGCATTCAATTAACCGAATGTAGCCCAGGTTTTATGTATAAATCTTATGAATATATATATCCCTCTCTATAGATAACTATATTTGTGAATGAATAATTTAAAAAAAAATTATTGCTGTAAAATACAATCAGCGAAATCGATGTTCGATTAACACTGGTAACAAAAAGAGCATAACCCCACTGCCTTTCTCATTTTTCAAAATTTTATTTATTTTCCAATTTTTCTATGTTTAAATGAATGAATATAAAAACATCCGACTATATAAAATAAATCGGTAATTAAAGTAAATTTTCAGTGGAATGTCTTCACATGCTATCGCAAAGCACTGTACGCCCCTCAGTGTTCAAGGACCCAAACACAAGTACCCTTTTTTTAATTACAGGGAACATAAATTTGAGGAAAGGCGGGTATAGGCGTTAAACGTCATATTATTATGGACTTACGATGATTTGTAAGGTAAAATTGCGATACGGTCTGTTAGAGAAATATTAATTTAAATAATTATTTCTAAAAATTCTTCTCAACATTATGTATTTCGATGAAAGGCCTTCTTAAATGCTTCTCCCGCGGGATTCGCCCGGGAAGGAAAACTTTCTACTTTCTACTTGGGCTGGACGGAGTCCCCGGTGAATGGCGGGCAGGTCGGTTATTTAGGGGTGCGGGTGAAAAAAAAGCGTAGGGGCGACCGGATAGGGGAGGAAACAGTTCCGGCCTCTCGTCCCCTCATTCATACAACATATCATTTCTTGTTGCTCCCCACTTCCTTCCAAAAAACCAGCCCCGGCGCGAAAATAACTTCCCGGCACTCCATCCCCGAACTGGAAGGTCACAACCTCTTCGGCCCCCTCCACCGGATAAATACACTTTTAGTTCGAAAGTTTCGAGTGAAAACTGCCGGGTCCTTAAAAATTAATTCAGAAACAATTAATTTTCTTCGTCTCTCTGTCGAAAACTTTTTGTACAATTCGTAAAATATTTTCGAGCGATATAATACGCCGAAATCGATAAATATTCGTTATTGCAGGAATCTAAAAGCACTGTATACGAGGCAGGAGGGGTTCAGTTAAAGTTTAAATATATTGGAATAGTTATTTTAATTTAAATTTCTTTTTTATATGACACATATTGGTTTGGTGCTTGGTGGGGAAAATCTGACTCTGAGGGAGAACGGTGCCAAGTATTAGGGGACCGAAACCGGTGTGGAGCTCAGAAATATTTCGGACACGTTTCGACGCCCACCAGCCAAATTAAAGCACGTATTTCCCTTCGATTTTCCCCTAATATTGTAGTCACTTCGACTGATTTCTGATAGTATTAAAAGAACGACAACAAAAAATACTAATTATTTACGGACCGCTTCGCTCCTCGGGCACAAAAGGTACACTCCTCAGTCTCGAGTACAGTTAGTGTAGAGTTGTTCAGCGTTGTAATTTTGTCTTGTATAATTTTTCCGATTTCGGAACTTATTAGAGTTATTTGATGAGTGGAAAGTTCGCAATTTTACTGACGGGCATCTGCGATCGGTGGACATCAGGAGCGAATTCGAACAAGTCGCCAAGCAATATCGTCCGGGAAATAGGATATTCTGTGTATTAATGGGATAAATAAGGACTATTTTAGTCAGTTTACAATTTTCTCGAATGATAATGACGGGCTTATTTTTGAGACTTTTGGAAACGGGTGTGAATCGCGCAGTTGTTACAACAGGATACGCAGAATTATCGATGCTAATTTCGCATTCTCAACACTGCAGTTCGGTAGCTTGTTTACGTGTCCCCTGTACATTTTTGATGATTTGCTTCTGCCACGTGTCAATGGAGGCAGAAGTACAGGTAAACGGAGCATCGGGTGAAATTTGTAATTTAATGGTAAATTCATTCAGAGTTTAGTCCGGTCAATTTTATTCGTATCGCCCTATTCAAAGCTGCTTTTTCTCGCCTATTTGTCTTTAGATAATATTATGCCTGGATATAATGGCTGTGAAAAGCTGTTTGGTCGCCAATCTTTGTATAAAGGGTGTGCCGCTTGCAGCTCCAGAAACTTCGGGCAGGTCCCAGGGCTATTTGCCACCTGGTATTGGCCCGCCGCTACGGCCCTTTGTCTTGCCAACCGCCGGGAAGAAAATAGCCGTTCACCGTAAAAAAAGCGGCTAAAAAGGAGGAGGGTAAAAAAAGGCAATTTCCTTTATACATTTTTAGGCGGCGATCGGTTGAAATTCAGTCTGGGGGTGGTTCAACTCCCGTGTCGGCCGGCCCATGCTAGACTTCACTTCAAAGTACAAATCCTTTTGATCCTCCGCGATACACAATTTTTTTTTGCGCCCCGGTTCTTCGCAATATAAAAATAAAATAAGTTAGACCCCCCCCCCTTCCCACCCGGCCCCTGAAAACCTGAAGTTTTCAGCTACCCCCGCCGACCAACATTTTTACAATTTTCAATGTTGCCGAAAATTAGAAACGAATTTAATTTTCGCTGATTAAATAACCTAAGAGCCAGTTTAAAAATTTCGCCGGTTACTCCGAAGATTCTATTATCCTTTGAGTAGGATTACAACAAGTTAGGTTGGGAATAAAAACGCCGTTAAGTTGATCTCTTATTTTATTAGAAATAGAGACGCGAGAGAGATGCCACTCTATCTAAATGTCGAGTATATTCAACAGTATATTCAGAATTTAGCTTGCGATAATGGTGTTATAAGCCGTAATACAGGAATGAGGAATAATATTGAGAATGGGCTATTCGAATTATTGAATTTTTTGTACAAAATTAACAAGGAAATGTATCAAAATTTAATAGAATCTGGTAAAAAAATTTGCCGAATTAACAACAATCGCATTGTTCAGCAAATTTTGTTATATTTAGTTGAGACGGGTTTGAAACATGTTGAATTTGGCTTTGAAAATGTATTCCGTTTACTCGAATTATTTTTTCTTGCAAAAAGTTGAAATTACAAAATGTGAGATCAGAAAACAGGTGGGTGGGTCAAAATTAAGTTAATTGACTGAAGAAAATATCGCCGTTTGAAAATGTGAAGAGGATATTTCATATGTTCTATTTGCGGCAGAAATCTTATTTAAGTTTCGTTCTGAAACGTCTGTATTGAGGAAAACCTGTACTAAATGACACGCGGGGTATATAAAGGTGTCGGGTATTGAATTAAAAGACAGTCTGAATTAGTCCAAATTGAGAGATCCGGGAGTGGGTCTGGAGTGAGACTCGAGAAAGGGATGTATGTGCGGGAAACAACCTCCAGTGAAGATAATCTCTGGAGTTATTAACCGAGGGGAAAGGAGGAGGCCCTCTATCTCTCCCTCACTCTCTCTCTCTCTCTCTCTCTCTGACTCTTAGCCCTTAAGGGAGAGCCAAGGGCTAAGAGCTGAAAGTTGAGTGTGGAATGGAACACATCCCTCAACATACACTGTAGCTCAGCCTGTAATTATAACTTATTACACGGCCTTCCAGACTCTGAGGCTTTAAACCGGATTCAAGTCGAAACTTACAACGGGCCCCAAATGGGAAATATCTCTTGAGCTTAAATTAAATGATTTTTTTTTTCAATTTCACAGTGCGAATTTGTCAAAAACTTTTATCGCGCAATTAGTTGCGTAATTTATTGAGAATTGTTCGAAGCTAAAGGGCAATATTAATAAATAACGTTGTAGGATATTTACTCTTATTCGGACATTTATGAAAAGAAAACCTTGTTTCTAGCATTGAAAGGAAATACCTTTTGGGTCCTCCAGTCGACAGACGCCTTGAAGTTATACCGGACGGCGAGAGCCGGCGGGCGACTGTGCGTTGCGGGTTTAGTATCGCGGCCGCCTTTCAACTTATCGCCGGGCGTTACGCCGCAGTTCTTTTGCCCAATCCAGGCTTAAACAGGTTGTATAGAACATCTGAAATCATCACAGAAAGATGAATCTCTCTGCCCTTGTTTGGGAATGTTATTATTTTATTTTTTTGGGGGTGGTTAAATAAATTCAGTAGTATTAGCGTGGTGAATCACATTGGGGAATTTATTTCCTCATTTATTATTTTCGTTTGTTGTTCTTAAATATTTCTACGTTTTTTTGGCGTCTATATCTTTCCTACCTGAGGGGAGCTTTGAAGATTTGTTTTCTTGATTCGTGATGGGAGCGGATAATGTGGTTGGCGCAATATATTATTGATAAATAAATTAATTAGCGATAACAGCTTCAGGATATATTTTCGTGTCTTGAAAAGACGAATGAATATTCGGTTCCTCTTCTAATTTAAAGCGGAAAATCACCGTCGGACTGTCGGCTGCCAGTCTCTCAATTACGGTCGGCGGTACGGGGCAGAGCTTTATGCGCGGTCGGCGAAGCGCGAATCGGGTTGTGCTTCATTTGTGCTTCGAACCGCGAGCCCTTTCACTGCCGAAGGGCCGTGGACCGAGCACCGCCGAAGGGCTGTTTTTTTTTCCTGCCAATAGCGCGGCTTGTTACAGTCTTTTTTTCCTCCCCCCCCTCCGTATTTCAACCCCATGTTTGGGGGGGTGGTTGAGGCTCGGGCGTTTGCAGATCAAGTGACCTCGACCTGCGGTCCGCGCCCATTCAGAGCGCCCCCACACCGACACTGCAGTCCGAATCTCTTTTTTCATCCCCCGCCCTCGGTAAACCCTCAAAGGGTGGCAGAAAAACGGCAACATACGTCACAATGTCCGTTTGTCGATGACATCTCTGCACAGGACATGTTCACATATATTATATTGAGGACACGTTGCGGTGGTTGAAAATACAATTTGGAAAAAACAAAAAAATAGGGCGTTTAAGCCGCGCCGGACTCGCCCTGTTATTATGACGGCTCCCATTCAAATTTTACGGAAAACATTTGGCTCGAATTTTAAAAATTGTTTCCTCGCCAACCGGTCAACACTTGGCGTTTTGAAGCGTGAGCGTTTTGAAACCCTCGACGAGACATATTTAAATAAAAAAAAAACTCATAGTGCTTTAAACTGAAATTTATGAGAATTGTTTTCTGGCACGAACGAGAAAATATTTCCGACAGCGCCGCTGAATTAACCCGGTATAATATTTATTTTATTCTATAAATATTAATTACGAAATGTGTGTCGCAAGTCAATTAATGAAGGGGTTTCCAAACTAGATTCAACTGTTTCTAAATCAAAATAAATTTTTTTCCTCCGTTAGTATAGATTAACAATTTAACTTATGATTATACACTTTTACGAAGCGAATGGCAACAATAATGGAAAGTAACTAGGTTTAATCTGATTGGTACATTTATTTTTGATAAAATTAACTATGAAACGTGGAAAAAGAAATAGGTACAGATAAGAGACTTGCCGAATGAACAACACGCGCGTGAAAATTAATATTCTAGTCTGCATGATTGAGCACATAACACGTGCTATTTCCACGTGCGAGATTACGATCCTCGCCTCATTCGGTGAGAATATTTCCTTGTGAAAAGTTTTATTGGGGAAAAAGCTCCTTTCGCTGGGCTTATAGCTGGTGAGGCGCTTCAAAATTAATATCGCGTTCATTCATCTCCACGCTTCATCAAGCCACTATGAATTATTCGCAAATTGCCCATTATAAAGTCCTCGTTCGATAGATTTTCGCTGGCCTTCGCCGGTGGGAACGTTGAACCCACGTTGGGAAACGTTTAATTTCACTTTGGAAAACTATTTACAATTTCAAAGGTCAAAATTAAGTTCACAAATAATACAAGGACAACGCGACGTATTATTTGAAACAAATACAGCCTTTTGAAAGGGTAAGTATGGACGTTCAACCCATAAAAAGTCAAGTGGGTATTTCATATATGTAGCAAGCGCTGGTTACAATAAAAACGCTGGATCACAGGATACAAAAAACATATATGTAGAAGGGCCACTTGAAACGCTCGGAGGTTGGACAAGTATAGGCAAAGGGGACGAAAAAGAAGTTGTGGGACGGCGAAGGTAAACGGAAAGGGAACGGATCAAAGATTTAGTTTTTTTTATCCGCGTAACGGGTCAGTACTTGAAGTATGAATACAGTAGGGGAAGAAGGGGACACAGAAAGAAATTCAGCTTCGACTGGAAGGATGTTATTTCTGGTTTAAGTGTGCTGGCGTTTCCTAAAAATACAAAGCATTTACTATCCACTAAATGCTATTTAAGAGTTTGTTGTTTTGTTTAATTTTTTTCTTGAATTTCAAGTATTGTTTCGTTCGATTTTACCCTTGTGCTTTATCACCGACTCGCTAAGTATTTTTGACCAATCGGAGCGGTTCATGTTAGCCTTCTTCCGCGACATATACATATTTAAGTCAAATTATTCCAACGCGCAATACCATAAGTGGTTGCGATATTTTCCTCGTGCTTTTGAGGGGTTGTTTTCCAACCTGAGAGCGAAACGTCTCCGCTCGGCACCGTCTTATAAACCCCACCCCGGCGAGCTCTATTCAAATATTTAACTGAAAGTGTTTTTCCCGCGAACGGGTTCAGCTATTGCCGGGCGGTATAGATTCTTTCAGGCTTCCCGCCGCAAGAAATATGATTTATATAAGAGCTATTCGTATATGCGTAATAAGAAAAATATTTCGGTTTCAACTGAAATTTCTAAAAATTCTATTCGTGTAAAACGTGAAAGGGGCGCAAAAATTTATGCAAAGCTTTGAAACCGGCCAATACAGTTTAACCAACCGTCCGTTTCGCGAATTGTAGTCCAACGCTCCAGAGCCAAATCAGATCTACCCCGTTTTGTTTTTATATTCCGGGAACTGCCCTTTATATATGGACATATATTTTTGACCTTTTTTTTCCGCTAAATGTCGGTATATTCCCTTTTACTGGACGAACGTTACCCGGGATCGTGTTTACCGGGGGCAATTGTCCGTTTTCCGCCTGCCGTACGTTCGGAACACAAAACAAACCCCCGGTTGCCGAAATTGGGGTTGGGGTCGGTATTACCGATTAGGGGCTCACACCTGACTGGGTACTCGGTTACTGTACCCGCGTGGATGGTATAGGTGGTGGTGTGTAGGAGGTGGGGGATTCTGTGTTCAGCCGCCGATTTGCAAAGCCCGCCTCCAAAGTCAATACCAATTTGGGCCTTACTCCTGGCCCCGTGTTTACCTTAGCCACAGCACCGCCGATAGATAGGGGGGGTCGATCGCTCCAACTCCAAGGATGGACCCTCGTTTCTATAAAATCTAACCGGCACGCGTACGGTGTCTGCTAAACATTGTGTTCGAATGTGTCCCAAGTTGCGATAAATGTCAACACTTACTAAGTAATAAGCCGTCTCCAATCTCACCTAACGGAAAGAAAATTAGCCCAATACAGTGAATCTTTTCGAAACCACCCTCGAAAATTAAAATAACCCGAAAATGCGTAATTATTTCGGAAAATAATTTTTTCGAGGACTAAAGTTCGTTGAGAACATTCAATCGTCGAGATGGAAATGAAACATTGCAGAAGATCTACTTACAAGCCCCCGCCGCCCGGAAGTTATACCGCGGTACCCGCCGGGCGACTGTGCGTTGCGGGTTTAGTATCGCCGCTGGCTTTCAACTTATTGCCGGACTTTAGGAGCTCGGAAAACGCGACGGGAGGGATGTCGACCTTCCTCCGAAGAAATAATATCCCCAGTTCTCTTGTTTTTGAGAAAATCGATCGTATATTTTACTGAAATAGGATAAAATAAATTTAAAAAATAAATACAAACAGGGCGGTGCAATCACTTAGTCCAGTTCCGTAGTTAATGCGACTGCCGTGAATAACGCGAAATGAATCCAATCGTGCATTCTACAAATATTATTACCCCCATACGCGACTCAAGAGAACAGACCTCAACCGCAAATTTGGACTGCTGAGACCTCTATTGAAAAAGACATCAAAACTGACAGTAGACGACAAACTTACAATATACAAAACCATTTTAAAACCGACATGGACTTGCGGAATAGAGCTATGGGGTTCCGCTAAGAAATCCAACATCGCCCGCATCCAGAGATTCCAATCAAAAGTCCTTCGTACCATCCTTAATGCTCCCCGGGGTATGTTTCTAACCGAACAATCCATAATGACCTCAACATACCGAAAGTTGATGTCGCAAAATCACGATTCCTTAAATTCCACTCCCGCCTCTCTCCACATCCAAACCCACTCGTTCAGAGTCCCTTTCCTCTTCTACCCATCCACTATCCCCACCACGACGGCTTAAACGCCACCGGCCCAGAGATCACCTCGGGCAGTAGTTGAAACATGTCAAAAGCGCCATCACCGGGTGGTTTCTTTGTCGGGACTAACACGCGGAAATGAATACATGTATCAATTGCACCCATAACTGTATAGGTTGATTGTGCAAAAATAAAACAGTTAAAAAAAAACAAATATTATTAAATTATCGAGAAATATTGTTTCCTCATTCGCTATAATTAAACGTGAAGATTATTTTTACTTTTTGCGCCATATCGTAAGAAGAAAAATGTCCTCATTTAGCATTGGCTACGGGGCCGAAGCCCTCCCCCACCCCGCCCTCTGACTGAGCCGGCTTAGAATAGGTCTGATTTCCCGTGAGGATATGGGCCATGGAGGGCTCTCTATTAAGAGGAACTAAGTAGGAAGGCGGGAACAAAAATAAGAGGAAGCAGAAGAAGAGGAAGAAGAAAGGGAAGAAAAAAAGAGAGGTAGGAAGGAAGGGGGGCAAAAAGGAAGCTTTATGTGGAATAATGCCTTTCAAGGCAGAATCCGAGGCCGGCCCCGGGAACCGGCTAAATCTTCACTGGCTTCACTTTGTCAGCGAATCTCTTATGCCTACGCGTACATTTATGTACAAGTTTAACAAGTTTAAGTACAATGTAACTGGGAGAAAAAGCCATATTGCTCGGCTCAAATTGTTTCTATGCACTATGAATAGCATACATATTTCAAATGATCAATATAGCTACCGATTGAGGTCTTGACTTGAACGCATCCAGTTGCGGTTCCTGCTACAAATGTATACATTTTTCGTGCAATTTATGTTTCCACTTTGTACCAAACATTCCTTCGTGGATACTTTTTGTTATTACGTTAATATACCTTGACGAACTACAGTAATCTCATATTCTATTATGTAATTTAGGGTTTATTCTGCAATTTATTGCAAGATTATCTAGCGATAGCAGTTTGTTTCCGATAGATTTAGTGAATACTCCATAAATTCCATTTTTTATACGATGATTGTACCGGGACTGAGTGTGCCTGATTTACGTTTATCGAGATCTGTCTAGTTTTCTGGCGTCGAACCTTTTAAGTGATCGTTGTCTAAGAATAAAATGGGTACTGTGGGATACATAAAAGTAACTTGAAAATACAAATAAAAATCAGGTCAATTTATGCCGAAATAGAAAATAAAAACAATGAACATCTACAAAAGCTAGAAGTGGTTTTTGGATAAACATTTTGAACGAAATAGCGCTGTCTTGATGGCCCGTCCAAACTGAGCCCCATTGAAGATATATCCCGAGTACTCCGGAGGGTCACAAATTACTCTGTTATCTCAGGTCCTCTTTCTGTATTTCTTGAACGGGATTTACTACTTGGGGATACCGACTGTTTAACAATGAAGACAAATATGGGCCCGAAACGGGGAAGGAAAGGGGTGGAGGAAAATGCGGGCGGTGTTTTCAGTAAGGCCCGATCAGTAAAACATTACCCTTTTACGGATAATTTATCGGAAATCAATCAGTTTTTCTACCACCCCCCCCCCTTGCCGCCGTATTGGAGAATACTTTCTTGGAGTTCTTATAATATCGTCGTTCGATCTCCTGTTTCCGCTCGGTCGGTTGTCTGGCTTCTCGCCGTCTTCAGTACGCTTTCAAAGCACTCGTATAATAATCCACGAAAGGAACAAAATTAAGAATTTCACATAATTATCCTGCAGTTTCAAAGGTGCCACAAGTATGTTTTCACCGATTGGGAAATGAAATCGGCCGTAACGAAGTACAGACGCGGCGAACGTCCGGAGCCAATTGTTCGGCTTTTTGTTACCCGCGTTTAAAAAAAAAAAAAAAATAGCGGGCCCTTGGATTTGTTCATCAATCTGGGATAGCCGGGACCAGTGTCAGGATGATTGATGTGTGGGGGCGCGGTAGCCCACCGACCGCAAAGATAAAAATCCCGAAAATATAACCCGGCCAGCCTATATCGAATCTATATTATTTTCTGACGGAATTATTCGCTCGGAATATTGAGGGTGGATTTATCAATTTTATAGATAAAATCCCCACCCACTGTAGGGTTTGGACGGGATTGCTATTATAGACCGGTGAATATCGCTAGACCATACGGGGTGGGTTACCGCCCCGCGGACGTTGGCCCTCTCTGAAGTAAAACCTGTTTTATGCCAGTTCTTCGAGGAGAATCGCTATGCTTACTAGTTTAGTCTCTGATTGCCCCTTATATTATGCTGTCTCTTTATATCATCTTTATATAGTCAGAATACACGGGGGTGGAAGAGGGCGCAGGCTAATATACTCCCTTTGACTATCGCCACCCCCAATTGACCCGCGTCTGAACCTCTGTTGTTTCCTTTTCCCTTTTTATCGGGACAGTTCTTGTGATCATCTCAGTCAGCTCTCGCTCGATTTTCCCTTTCGCTGGGCCCTTCCAGTTCTCCGCCTTTTAGATTATAGACTGGTGAGTCACATAATAATAATAATAATAGTACGCCTTGACAACTAACCTTCCTCCTTTTGGAATTACTCCTCAACAATACCATATTTCAAAATCAAGTTATCATAAATTATATTTATGGACATTTCTCCACTAAAATGAAGAAAACCGCCTGACGAAATTCTAATTGGTATACTTGAATTTACAGCTTGTCTTTATATACACGTATATATTTATTTATTTATTTGACGTCTCTCATCAATCCGTTTATTGTGATGACTTGGACTCTCTAGCCCAAGTTGGAGCCGTATTGTTGCCAGCGCCCACACTATTTCACTTGACGATACCGTAACCGTGAACGGGCGTAAAGCTCGTTCCGCACAATAATAGTGCAGGCGAAGTTCGGAACCCCCATCCCCTCGCCCCCCTCTCTCTCTCTCTCTCTCAAACTTCTAATAAGGGCCAAAATCAAGGGACTGATGACTTGGGGCGGAGGGGAGGGTCTAAGGGTGAATGGCTGAAGGGTTGGCTGGGCCCTACTAAGGGAAGACAGTAAAACCCCCTAAAAGGGAAATTCGAGTAAAGGGGGGCAGTAAGTAAAGATCGTAAACAGAAAGGAGCATCATCACCCCCCCCCCCGGAGGGTGGTTCCTGAGGATTTAAGATAACACTGTCGAGAGATATCAGAAACTCTCCAGGAGAGAGGTGCATTTCAGACCAACCTATCTGCTCCCTGTACTTCGATTTTTCTTCCCCAAACATCATTTTCCGAGTGTACATATCGTACTGTATTTCTCATTTTCAATGTTGTTCAATGCAGCATCTATTTTCTTTCAACTTTCTGCCGTTTAGCGGCCGATTTTGGCCCTACTCTAGACATGTTCCGATTCTCGCTATCGGCATCGTTCCGTTGTTGAAGACACTATTGTTGCTGCCATAATTTTCTTGATATTTCGCCGTATCACTGAGTGTTTAATTATGCGGGAAATACTCTTAGTTGAGTGAAAGAACTTCCCCCGTATTTAATAACGGACCGTTGTATTTCAGGGACTGGAGTGCTTTTTGCCATTATAGTACGATTGTGAACACGGGAGCTCAATAAACGGGAGAATTTGTTTGAAGGTAAACATTCGTAGGACTGTAAAGAAACCGGGTTCCACTAGTTCTGAAGATCAAAGTTTGAAAGTTCTTGGAAAAAGCGACTGTATATTAATTTCGCCGGTGTACAGACTTTTTTGGGGCGCTAGAAAAAAGCGAATTTCGCTTCTGAACATGATCGTCTCCCTGGGAGAAAGAAAAATTACCCTTCAAATATCAAAGCGACACCGAGTTCGTCATTTCGAACCTGACGACCGTCTAGACACTTACTCCATAATATCTGCACAACGTTATTATCTGTAAACGAGTGTTTACCCGGCAAATCGAGATGATTGGTACTGTAAGCTGACGGAATCGAATTTTCGTTATTCCACCCTGTTTGCAGGGCCGGTTTCGGTTACTGTACACGCAGAACGGCAAATACCCGTACCTGTTTATTCGGGTTCGCGCCTAAGCCCACCCTCGGGGCGGACATCTGTTTGTCGTGCCCTTGGGCCGGGCCTAAACTAACACTTCTTTGAAAAAAAAAGAAATACGGAAAAAGAATCCGTAGTAAGACGCAGACCTGTATGATCTTGAAAAAAAAATAACAAACCATCCAGTAAGTAACGAAATCTTCGGATCAAGGAATTTACCGCAACCATTTTTTGTTTCTTAAACATTCGGCTACATTCGAAACAGTCTCTTAAATGTAACGATAGCAAGGAAGAGGAACACAAACACTCGACCGATTCCGAAATCACGATTATTTTCATTGTTTTCTATCCCTGCGTCCGTTACTTCACACGGGATTGTCTGTTGGTTGTTGTGGGCAGGACGTGACCTGAGGCCGGAATCGTTGTTGTCTCGGAAAGTTTCAGATCCGAGACTTGTTCGACGAGTTCATTATGAATGTCGGGGTCCTTAGCCCCTTCCGAATCAACTGGCCATTAGGGGGTTTCACACTCCAAAGGGAATTTCGTTGTATTTAGTCCCAGCATTTATTTTATTACGAAATCAATTTCATCATTATTTTTTGTTCAGTTTAGTCACTCGTTTAGCATTAGTGAACATTTTGCTCTCATATTACCTAGCCAACTGTTTTTTTAAATTCACTACCTCGCGTTGGTTTATCTCCTCGAATCTTCATAAGGGAAACTTTTCACGTTTCCAAGCGCACTATCAGTGTCTCGTCACTTGAATGCGTTGTCGTCCGACTGCGGAAACCTTGCTGAGGGAAAACCTTAGTCCTCTTGTCCTTAGATAGTGGATCGCTGGGAATAAAGCTGGGCATGAGGGGTCGTGACAGGAACTAGTAATTTACCCTTCCATGGATCGAGTCTCTCTTCCTATTTTCTCTTCCCGAGGTCTAGATCCATCCTTTCACCTGCTTCCCCATTCTGAAACTAACCTGCAGCGAAATTGGTCAATTACTATAAGAAATATTAAAAATATCATTCTATTAGGTCATTTAAATCCTCCTAAATGTGTATTGATAACATTATTTTCTTCTCTAAATGTTAGCATATGTTCACAAACTTAATGCTAGTTTATGCCTAACTCCGCTATTAGGTTTGGGCCCCTTCCGACCAATCGCCTGGGATAAAAATAAAAAAAAATCATCGTTAAAATCAGCGAATTCACGTCCTGAATAAACTATAAGATAAATGAAGACTGTTGTAAATAAACGTTTTGGAACCATACAGGACTAGCTAATTTTCAAGTTTTAACTAGAAATGTCAATGAGAAATGTGCCTAATTTATTTATGCAGTACCCAAGTGAAAGAGTAACGTATCACTCTAAGTAAGACGACATTCCGAAATACCTGTAACAGTAGCATCTTAAGGCGTTAAGACGAAGGGCGCCTGTATGAAATTAGGGATATGAAGGGGATGGGAATCGTAACGGGATTGAGGAGACGGTACAGTTAACGGCCGTCGGGGTTTACATACACAGAGGGGGGTAATCTCATCTCGCTTTGTGCATTCCGCGATGAGGCCGCTCGGTGGGTCGGAATCAAATTAAATTGGCAATTAGAACCGAGCCCAAGTTAGCCCCGAAAGCCCCGCTACCCGCCGCTGACATATCATATCCCTTTTATCCGCCTCCTTTTAATTTCCCCTCTCCTCAGCCAGTAATTATACCCGTCTCGACGTTCACGGTTAAATTAACCTACGACGTTACTAATTTCCTAAGTTTATTAATGTTTGACTAGTCCACTCGGTACGTCGGTGACCGTCAACCATAAATAATTATTCGGGATTACAGTGTTTAACGTTATTCTCTCATCAAGGCGGTATAAATATTCAGACACGCTAATTTGGTCCTACCCTACCTAGGTACTCAAGCCTCCTGTCTGAATACCAACGCATTTGGAATCTCGAAGGACAATGGAATGACAAAAGCCCGATAAATTGTAATATTTGCAGACGATCAATTGACTACTAACCAGTAAAAGCTTTTACTCCTTCGCGAACATCCTACCCTTGATAATCTTAGGGGCTCAAGAGGGAGGTCACCCTGGACAAGAACCGATATTTTACCCGCCCAGTCTCTCCGCCTTTCTTCCCATTCATCTTGGGCCATTTTTTCATCCTCTAACAAGCTTACCCAATCAAAATCTGACAGATATCCACTGTACCGGACGGGTCTGTAATGTTGTCAGGCTCTGTCACCTATAATACGCCACTATTAGAACCATAATCATTAGAATAAATTTTATTAGAGCCCTCTGCTACCTAATTTAAGAAAATTAACTCCAAATCACAATCGGGAAATTTAACTCCGCTTCTATGTCGGGGTCCTCCTTCTGGTATAGAAGGTACTACAATTTGAACACCAAACAGGCTTCCATTACTCACCAGCGTTACTAGAAGTGGACGGAACAGTCTACTATGCTACTTCAACTTTTATTCTTCGAAAAATTATCAAAAAATCAACATCGGAAACAATTTAAACATTTGTCCATCGCCGGGGTAAATGCTCGATGTTGGCGGTGAACGGTGGAGGGGATGGGGTGGTTTCACCCTCCCGAGGCCAATTTGTCATCCGGGATGCGGAACAAACTACCCCGAAGGGATTAAGAGTGGAACCTCCGCCCCAGTGCTCGTTCACCGTTCGCGGGCGATTAGTCAGTTCGGTTGTGGGGGGGCGGGCGCGAGTGTCACGCGCCATGGAGCCGCCCCGTCGACAATGGGGCGAGCGGCGGGGCGGGAGCGGGGCCGACCGGGGCTTAACTCCATTCGAATCCCCAACCCCAACAATGTTGCGGGGGCGGTATTCTCTATATTCAACACTCCCCCGCTTCATGCCGAGATTAAAGCGGACTTGATTTCGCAACTTAGCGAGTATTTTTAACTCCCTCTTCACGGCCGAACGGACTGATTTCGGCGTCAACAAGTGGTACGGGACTGAAACAGTTTTTTTTTCAGTGCTGGCGGATAAAGTGTACGTCGTGTGTACGTATGTGTTAGGCCCGGTTCCTGTACGCATTACGCAGTTGTCAAATTCCGCAGTTTTTGCGCGTGTTTGTGTTTGTGAGCGCGGGTCGGGGAACAGTCGGTAACCGGAGACACCCCATTGTACTTCGCGTGGGGAAAAATTTTCCACCTTCCCGTATCATGTCAACAGTTCTGTGTTTATAGGCGTTCGGATTTCACAAGAAATACGGCCGTATATTTTTTAGGTATAAGCCTTCTAGCGGGCCGAACATTTGATAGAAAAACGTAAAAATGTTATGTACTGCTCAGTTAAATTAGGACTGGGGGAGTTGATACACTATCGGTTTAAACTACTACTGAGGGCTTGTTAAAACCCCCAACAGTCCACACATTGAAAATCTCTGGAAAATATTCGAACTCCGGGCGAAGGGTTCTAGTGAACCGCCAACGTGTTTTGTTGTTTGTGTGTGGGGTTTAAAGTGTAATTCGCCGAAATTACACTTAGCCCCATTGTTGGCGGGGGGATTGGTTCAATTAGCGGTATCCAGCCAAAGATTAGCGCCGTGACGCCTACGCTGACACTGACGAGTGAATACGAAGTGCGTTTATGTGTGTGTGAGAGAGACAGAGAGAGAGAGAGAGGGACAGGGAATTAGAGGGAGTGGAGAACGGGGAGAACTTGGACTAATCGAGTGCAATTAGACGACTGTGTAACATCGCTTGGAACTCTGGAGATGTTTTGGAGGGTTTACATACAGATTCGGTTCTCCATACATCTGTCACGTGGCATCCGATCTGACACGTCATATGACAGATAAATACCGCGTTTTATTTCTCTACCGTTGTATATTCTCCTCCGTATAATTCCCAGACTTATCGGTTAGGTGAAACAAATTTTGTAAATATACGGCTCCGCTTTCCTCTTTTGATACCTCGTAGCCGCCACGAAATCGCTTTCTAAAAAAAAAAAACTCTGGAAACTGCTCACTCTACTAACGCAGTACGTGTAAGAGATACGACCTAATTTTTCAGGATGAATATTTACCTTTAAAAAAGTTGGATTTAAAAAAAAATGAAAAAAACATAGTGGGAGTGACAGGGAGTGTCTAATGGTGGAAAGGGGGTTGCCGAAGAAGGGGGTCGAATGGAGAATGATTTAACAAAAGGGCATCACCCCCACCCCCGCCGCTGCCCACACCGGAAGGGAAGATTAATGGTAGTACACACACACACACACACACACAGGGGTCTGCACACGCAACACATTAACGCGCACCTCACCGCTCCCCATTACCTGCTTCTGTGCCCTTGCGCCCGTGTGCGTGAAGTCAGGGGGACCTTCGGTTAGACGTCAACCCTAATGCCCTTCTAAACCAACCCCCCCTCGCCGCCACCCGAAGGGTAGATGATGACCACCTTACCAAGAGGTGGTGGTGGACCGCGCTTCTGGCTAAGAAAAATTTTGGCTTCTTTTAAACTCCCGTTTGTCGTTAATTAAGGGCGAACCTGGTTACACGGAAAATTTAATATACCCTCGCCGGTGGTGGATAAAATACAGCGCCCCCTGAACTACTCCCCTCAAGAATATTAAGGCATTAACAGTACGCTCCTCAGGGTCACACGGAAGATTTTTTTCTCTTCTAGTTACTATGTGCTAGAGTTCTGATCTTAAAACTACCCCCTGGTGAATGGTTCTTCAAGCTTTCGTTCTGAATTGAGTCGTTCCTCCACGTCGTGGGCTCATTCCCGATATTCGTCAGCGACACTTCGCTTCACTTTAAATCAAGTACTGAACTTAATTGTTTTTGGGCCCATACTTAGGGTTGGAGATACATTCCGAAAGAAATTGCCTTACGGGAGAATTCTCTTTGAAGCAGATGCTTTACACAGGGAAAACATTAACCGCAAATAGTACGCATACTGTAAATTGTATTGGTGCTGAAAAATGCTAGCATAGTATCCGGCTAGAATATTTAGTTCATCATAGAGCGGCAGTATGGCAACACATGATCCCATTCTTACTCTTCCACGCATGCGAAAAATCGGCCCGAAAATGCGGTTTTTAGGCGCAAAATCGGCCCGAAAATGCGGTTTTTAGGCCCAAACATGGGGTATTTCTAGGAAACATCGCCCCCAAAAATGCGTTTAATACGCCCAAAAATGGGGTTTTTAGACAAAAATCGACCCATAAATGCGGTTTTTAGGTCGAAAAATGGGGTTTTTAGACGAAAAATTTGCCCGAAAATGCGGTTTTGGGAAAGAATGGAGTTTTAGGACGAAAAATTGACTCAAAAATGCGGTTTTTAGACGAAAAATTGGCCCAAAAATGGGGTTTTTTGACGAAAAATCGGCCCAAAAATGGGGTTTTTAGACGAAAAATCGGCCCAAAAATGCGGTTTTTAGGCCGAAAAATGCGACTTTTAAGCGCAAAATCGGCAAAAAAATGTGGTTTTTAGGCCCGAAAATCGGGTTCTTGGACGAAAAATCGCCCTAAAAATACGGTTTTTAGGCTGAAAAATGCGGTCTTTACGCACAAAATCGGCTGAAAATTGCGGTTTTTAGGCACAAAATCTACCTGGGCCAAAACTGGTATTTTACATCCAATTTCCTCTCGACTTTTCAATTATACAAACTGAGACGAATGGAATGAATCAAAAAATGTTACCCAATCATTTTTATGTCACCTTTCGCACAGTGTTCATGTACTATTTTCTCAGGCTAGGAAAATTCAGTGGTTCCGCTGTGATAGATAAGTAAGGGAGGACCATTAATCTGTAGGCAATTCAAGTGTAAACGCCCCCCAGTATTGGTGCGTGTCGCCTAATGCGTGGGCACTTCACAACGGTGCTTTTATCTGCCCCCGTATGTGCGTGCGCGGATACTGTCAGTCACAGAGTGCCGCCCCTACCCGCCCCGCCCCCATATCCACCCCCTAGTGCACTAATGATCCCTCTCTTACCCCCGCCCCTCCCAATACACGCCAAATGCACTTTTACCGAGATCCACCCCACCGCCACCCTTCAATAACGACCACCATCAGCCTCCCTCACAGCTTACAGTTTATCGATACGCCCCAACCCCCAACCCTCCGCAAACACACACTCACACACACACACACACACACACACACGCATACTGAAGCCTAATGTGTCGACGACGTTGATTCCACTGACGGAACGTCGATTTTCTTTCGTCTCAATACTTTATTTATAGGTGATGGATGGGCATGAGCCCGTACCCGGTCGCATAACGCGTCCACGTATTCGTTTCGATAGACATAACTAGGCGGCTCACAAACGTCCGTTAGTCGCTCGGACGTATCGGTTGCTTATGGGACATCCTGACCTGTGTAAGTGGCCGACTGAATTTTGCTTCAATTACTTTAATTTCAATTTTGAACATAATGGTCAGACACGTGAAGACGGGTGCAACGTTTCCGAAAGGTTCGAAGCGAATGGTTGGTACGGTTATAAATTTTTACAGCCAATAGGGAGACGCAAAACCCCAATAAGAGAAAGGAAATATTTCCAAACCCTCAAATGAAGTTATTGCCCCCATAAAGATATTTTTATCACCGGCGATAATTTAATAACCACTAAGACATTTTTCATTATATCGGTCGAGTAACTTCAATGAAATTGGGAAAACTTAAGCAAGTTACTTATATTGTGTTAGATCATTAGAACTTAAAAAAATGACTGTTTAAAAATAAGTTTTTGATTGCTGTTATCAATATTGTGTCGTTTTGTCTTAAATCACCTACTAAATGCCCAGAGCGTGAATTACATTAATAATTAATTTAATTTACTCCGAAACCCATTCGTCTGTTTCTTGGGAAATCACTTATAGTGATAGTTAACTCGATTGTTAGTGAGTTTTTAATTATATAATTGAAACTAAGCATAGTTTCCATCAATTCGATTTAAAATCTGGAAAGAATGACAGGAACGTGTAATCATATTCGCGCATACGCTGTCATTCAACAAGTACATTTCGCATACATTTTCCCTGGGGGTGGGTCCGTAGGTAGGGGAAGACCTCTAAAATCAAGAAGCGGACGAAGGGGTAAAATTTATTAGGGTGGAAGGCGTTAACCCCGAGGCTAACGGAATTGATGTTTACACGTTCCGCCACCGCCACCGGCTTCTCTCTCCTGCGGTACCGGCCTGATAAATATGCGTCCGCTCTGAAATTTCATTGAAACAACCCCCCGGGGGGTTGTGTCGGGGTGCAGGGGGCCGAGGGGCGAGGGTTGGCTTTGACTGGAGACCGGAGCCTCGGGCTTCCCATTCGGGCCGATATTGCAACCCCCTAGGCACAAACAGGCGGGTGAAATATAGCAACAAAAACCTATATTACCCTCCTCAGTATAGGACAATCGCGTTATGACGGACAGCGTCCGGAAGTATAACGCCTCGGGGAAAAATATCGCCCACGGAGCCAACTAAATAGGCAAAGTTCCGGAAGTTATCATCCCTCATTTGATATACTGGTCTTTTCTCCGCCCCTAGTACGTACCCCAATACGCACTTTCGACGAGGTGAAGTTGTTACGGAACAATCTGCCGAAAAAAATTTCAATTGCTGCACTGCAGAATTTTCGTTACGAGAAATATTGTCTTAGACAATTAGAGATATTTTCGTAATTAATATCAACTGTAAAAGCGGACACTGTATAATATATAAATTCCATGTTATTCAAAAATGAGAAAATATTTATGAGAAAAACTTCATACGCGCCACCGTGGACGAGAGAATGAATTTTCATGAAAAAAATTCAATATCCGAAAACGATTCTTAATATTCAGCCCATTGTTTCACTGACGGTAAAACAAAACATATTTCCCTGCAATCCGGGAGTCGAGAAACGTGGGCTTTTTGCCACGAGCAAAGGCACTTCCGGATTCCAATAACCAGTCTAGACAGTCTAGACCGGTGTGCCGTTTTTGTCCCCTGTCAAAACCCTCCTTCAGCAAACGCTTAAGCCGATGTCGGGGGGGTCGACAGAACATTAACGCGAGGGGATAAAGAATTATATTATCCTGCGAACCGAGGGCCCCTCGCTAGTCCTTGAATTGTCACCGGGGTTAATCGTCCACCCGATTAAGAGGAAGGCCCTTAGGGTCCTTCCGGCCGGTGGTGGGAGGGGGTGTTTAATGGTCCCCATCCCCAGTACAGTACCCCGCCCCCGACTCAGATTTCCCGACAATTGGCCGAAACAAACTTTTCGGAGAATTCGAAGATTTACTGTGGCGAGGGGGCGAAGGGGAATTTTCCCTTCTACGCGGCTCGTTAACTTTCCCACAGCATGATTCATACAAATAACAGGTTAAGCGTTTTTGAATTCCCTTTCAGAAACAAGATGATTATTGTGATTTAAATTCTAGAAAATTCGAACATTAAAATCCTAGAATAGCCGTATCCTATAAAAAAATTATATGTCATTGTATTGGATTCTTTATCGAAGTTATCCTTAATGTTGAAATTTTAAAATTTTAAGGTATTAATAAAGAATAAACCGATTTGTATAAAGTTTAGTTCTTAGAAGTTCACTGTCTTAAAAGCCGTTTAATATTTTTATTTTAGTTTCAATGTTGTTAAATCATGGCCAAAAGTTTCTTGGGCTACCTGTCTTATCATAATTGAAATATTGTATTACAACGGAGTGTACATTTTGCCCCGTGGAAGGTGACAAAGGAAAGATCATTTGGCACGGCCGAATGAACTCCAGTTAATTAACATATGTCCCTGTTGTGCCGCGTTCATTTAGACTGTCGTGGCTGTGCCGGCGTTTAGAAATATTCCTCGTTTAAAAATGTTCTCATTTTCGTCGGGGTCGTTGTTTAAATGGAGCGGGGGGCGTCATTAGCGCCGTCCCGGGACGGGATAGCGCCGACCATTAGGCCCGCAATACTTATCTGCCCGCCCCCGCCTAGTATGTACCGCCGGCCCGGGCGCGCACATCTTCACAGTAAATTATTTCCCCTCCACCCCACCCCACCCCCGTGCAAGAAACTCGAGTAAACGGGTACAGATCGTTTCCAATTTATCGTCCAGTTTCTCGGAGAAAGTCTTACGCTGAAATATCCCTGTAACGCGATGTCACATTGCAGGAACAAACGGGATAAATGCCGTTTTCGTACTTCAGGAATTCATCCGATAATCATTTTGTTTCATTGCGAGAGTTTTGAATTTTTTATGGTTAACAATATATTCGGTCTTAAGCCTAGACCAGTTTCGTAAAAGTTAATAATATAGAGGAGGCACATAAACACCACAAAAATTGACAAACGCTCAATAGTCAATAGTTGAATTTTCGATTATTTAAGACACAAAATATTTACTTATTTAACGTAATTGACGTATTTACGTATTAAATTTTAGGAATTATTACAGAGCAAAATATTCAATGATTCCTGTAATTTACGGACTTTATTTAAATTTAAAATATGAAAGCCTACGGCTCGCTGTGGGTGAGATATAATCTTCTTCTTCACCCAATACTATATATATATATATATATATATATATATATATATATATATATATATATATATATATATAATTGCCGACAGAGCCGATATAGGGACAAAGGAACAACAGAGATGACGGTTGAGATGTTTTACCTGTAAGTGGCAAATGACTAGGTCAATAGTGGCCCTCAATCAAAGGGAGATTAGCGGACACTTGCCTAGTCATCAACTGTATACCGATATCCCTCTCCCAACATTGTATTTTGCCAATAAATATATACGCATATCCTAATAAACAGAGTTCCCCGAATAATTTTTTTGTTGATTATCCTCCGCTCAAGGCCGGGAATACCTGTAATAGATGAGGCCCAAAAAACGCGTATATAATTGATGTCTTTTAAATGGCCCGGTTGAGAAGCCGCGGTCGCCGACCGAGGCGTTGAAAAATCGCTATCCGATTATTTTCCGATAGATTAGAAATAAGAAACATCCAGACCCAACGCGGGGCGAGGGGCGCGGGTTAAAAAAAACCCCGAAGGGTTGTGTACGGGAAACATATCAAGCTCGTCGGCTGATTGGCTGTCGGATCGGTGAGCATGGGATTTATAAACGCTATAAATCATTTGGGATGTCGCACCCCCATCCCCACCCAATGTACGTACGCTGTTCATGACTCGAGTGCCCAATGCCTTCGCAAAAATCAGACTCTGAACATAAAACAAGCCGGTGTAACTCATATATTTACATCTTGAGAGTATGGACCTTCAGGAGGAAAGTCAGGTAGTTACTAAATAGAAATTCGTACAAAAAACTTTTTTTTCAATATCAATATACTGTACCGGATACTCTCCAACTTCACTAGTGTTGCATCGATTGGAGCTTCCAAAATTGAAACGAGGGGAAAAAAATGATTGAAAAAACGACATTTCCACTCCGAGCTGTGTCGTGTAGTCAACCTTAGGTGGACAGTTTGAACGCTTAATATTTCATGAATTCGTTTTAATTTGTTTAATATCTAGGAAAGTGTTATTTTGTAAAATAAAATATTAAATTAGGATTTCGCGTTGGGCTATCGCTCTTAGCCTCCAAACGACTGTTTTTTTTTCCCGCTGGGAATTTTATATCAACGTCGAAAAATTAATGACTCATAATGACGTAATGAGTCGTACAAGTTCGAAAGCTTATTAGACGAAGATATTTTTTCTCAAGGTAACAGAGATGCTAAAAGTTTTCATCGAATTATTTTCATGCTCTTTCGTTTGTTTTTTCACTTTTCGCAATTGTTTAACCGTCAGCCCCGATTCAGACTACTGTCGTGATGCGACGAAGGTTGATATTGAAAAAAAAAAATTATAACCTGATCCTGCTTCTGACTCGCTCCGAGCCTCGGTTAATAGGTGTTTTATACCGCCGTTTGGACGGGCTATATCGGGCCCCAACCCCCCAAATACTGGGGTTTATTTCTGTGACACCCCCTCCCCCTTATATATATATATATATATATATATATATATATATATATATATATAAAAGGTTTCCTGTGGGAGGTCTCCTCCACATCTCGACGACAAATAATTTCTCTTAAGTGCAATTGTAGCGTGGAAGTGACGTCATAATGGGCCGTTATTATAGTTATTAGAAGGAGTGGGAATTGCTGTCGGTCTCCACAGTGTTGGAGCAGTTTACGCTGAGCCTGGTCTGAGGCCGACCTTAATGGACACTAAATTCTCAAATAAAACTGTTTCGCGAGTTTAGGCCCCCCCCCCTCCCGTCACTAATTCGGACCCCCACGGTTTAATGTTCCGACGAACACAAGTTTACGGTGCACACCGAGAGGGTGTACGCCGCTGGTACAGATAGTTGGGCCATCTAAACAGCTGTATCATGACCGGGATTTGTTGTGAGTTTGAAAAGACGGAAAAGAACAAGCTCAACGTGAAAAGGAAAACGTTGCCCGAATTTGAAATATCCCGGTTTCTATTATTTTACATAATTTATTTAATACAGTCCTGCTTTCGGTTCAACATCAGTGAAACGGTATGTAATACCTTAGGTTTGTTGTGTTTCTGTCTCCTCTCGCTGGTTTGGTCTTTTGCTAGACAGGTTTCGGCCGCTCGCCATCTTCAGTAGCGGTGTTAGTCACTGTTGGCACTTTGGATTTTTTCGGGCATCCTCACTGCACTGTCACTGTCACTGGTACTGTGCCAGAGTCATCCAAAGTGCCGCTACTGAAGACGGCGAGCGGCCGAAACCGGTCTAGCAAAAGACCAAACCAGCGAGAGGAGACAGAAACACAACAAATCTACGGTATTCTCCAACCCCTCGCAGACCAAAAAACAGGTATTACATACCTGTGGGGGGTCGGAGTGTCCCTTCAGATTTCGTGTTGCTACATTCTTTTGCTACGCCAAAAATTCGCAGAGCGGCCGAAACCGGTCTAGCGAAAGACCAAACCGGCGAGAGGAGACGGAAGAATTTCGCACGAAATTCGCCCAGATATGTGAATTCTTCGTACGTTTTCATGAGACCTCAACCAAATAAAAAACCCTAAACCGGAACGGATCCGTTGTGCAGATCCGCGTGGGCCATTCGTTTCAATTTTCATCTTTCATCATCTTTGGACTACACTCCGTCATAAAATAAATATTCCGCCTTCTCTTCTTTGAAGGGGGCCGTCAGGCATATCCCGGGATGTATCCTAAGCAAAATCCAAGCCACAGTACCTCGGTTTATGACTGTGGAAAGACCTGCGGGCCGATATACATCTATTTGTATTATTTTAAATTAGTATCTGCAGATCGTTTGGCCTAAGCGAGGATCGTGCAACATGACGCATGAAACACACCGATTTCATGAGCCGCTTAAGGCGGGTTCGGAGGGCAGAAACCTTTTGTGTTCTTTTCCCCCTTCTTTCTATCTTCCCGTCCAACAGCAAAGGAGGAATTGATGAGTATACCGAAATTTACGAAGTCGTCCAGATAAACCTCTTGAAATTTGTAATTGCATACCTGAGTGGTTAAAGCGAAGGGGTTTGAATGCGACCACCCGGATCCGAACCCCGACGGCCGTCAGAAGAATTTTCGCGTTTATTTGTTGTGCATTGTTTCATTCCAGAAATGATTATACCAGTTTAAACATTCTTCAGCGTAATGACAGCATTTATTTTCAGCGATTGAAATCTTAAATTTGGCTTCTCCGTTTTCGATTTTATTACAGCTCACTATGAAAAAAATATGAATTTAGAAGATGGGGGCGGATTAAAATTTTCCGGGTCACTGTGGGGAATTTGTTTTTCTCGTGGCAGAAACCACAGGATCACAGGGTTTTACCTCGAGGCTCGGCGTTTATGGATAAAGCCGATACACGCAGTTGAGGCGCCTATTCCCATCTCCCGATAGGGCTCACGAGCCGGGGCCGTTCTCACGGTAAGGTGTAAAAACTTTTATCAACTGCTCCCATCGGCGTCGTTGGTCGGCCGGCGATCGTTACAATAAACAACGGGAAAAACCAATTTTTCCAGTCGCTTTACGGGGACGCGTTAAAAGTAAGTCAATAGGTGGGTGGGGGTGGGGGGGGTTGGAAGTGCTGAAATTTAGCCCATCATCACGGTCCCTTTTTGACGCTAAAGCGGTTCTGTGCGTGTGTGGGCGGAAGCTGTACGACACCCGAGGGCGCCCCTATTGGAAGAAATACGGGGCGGTTTAAACATGCGGGGAAATTCCGGCCCCCGAAACTTTTCCAGATCTGACTCTGACTCCTGGACCCCTTCTTCGATAAGGGAGCCGCCACTTCTCCACCTAATTCCCAAGAGAAACTGATACGGCTGATAAGGAAACTTACCAAAATCAGATTAAGACATTTCGAATCCCGGGGTGGAAATTGGCCGAGCGTTCCGTATTTTCTACCATGTTTCTCTTGGCTTACTCCATCCTCTGTAGTAATGTAGTATGAATACTATTATTTTTTATCGATACAATTATTTTTACAGCAAATTTTTAGAAATAATAGACTCATTTATCACGGTTTTATCTGATCTTATGTAACAAGTCCCGAAACCGCTGTATCGATAGAAGTCCACGTTCTCTTGGTAATGTAGTAACACAATAATTATATTTTATCGAGTGATTTATTATTCAATTTTGAACTGAGCAAGGAACAAAAATGTTAGAAACAATGAACCATATATTTTTTGATTTTATGTGATTGTAATGGGGTCCAAAACAGCATTGATAATACGAATGGGACGTGGGACATTTAAAATATTGAAAATACGTAGAACATGTAAAACGGACAAAACATGTACGGTAGGATAAGCGGGCATAACGCTGGTGACCGTCGAATCGATATATCCGGATTGAAATCGCCCTATTTCATAATGGGATATACCGGCGCTTGGAAATTTCTCTTCGGAAAATTTCCGTGTTGGAAATTCCGGTCGACCGACTTATCTCGCTCGTTGGGGTGGGCAGAATTGGGTTCGAACGCCGCGGCAAATCGAATTTCAAAATCGTCAATTTTGGAGCGCCCTTCCACCCCCTCCCGGCGTAGATATTTTTTTTCTAGTTTACCGAATTTCTTATTTCGTCCGTTCGATAGTTATTTTTTGCTTCCGGTCGTTTAGTTTTATCCGGCGGCAAGAGGAATCTAAATTTTTTCCGGTGGGCTTTCTTCTTCAGTAATGACGTTCTACTGATTATCCTTATAGAAAAAAAATCGTTTTATGACAGATTCCTTTTTAAAGTAGAGGACTTCAAGTGATTATGAAGTTTTTCTACTATGATTTCCTGCCTCATAGCTTTCGGAATATAATATTTGAATATATTCGCTTCATTATGTTATTTTATTGTTGCGTTTTCGGTTTCAGGTACCGAGTATACGTAACGTGCTGTTCATTATTGCGAAATAACAATTCTAATATCTCAAAGTATTTCCGCACTTCGTTACGCCGAGAAGTCGAAACGGCTTATTATAAACTGAAGATTCAATTATGCTGTTACCTGCATCTCGTATGAAAACATTTATTTCGGTATAAGTATTTACTTGAGGCCTGTAAATTCTTTGCTATAACGCAGATAAAAGGAAATATAATCCCGGCAGTAAATTTCTCCTGCTTATATCTCGGGGTTACTGCACAAGTCGTACGGGGGGTCGGCCTTATAAGGTCGGTTCGGGCCCGGAAAAATAATATTGAAGGGCCAAATAAGGGCGGCTTGGGGGAGAGATAGCACAAATTGCTGTATTGTGGGGTGAGGGGACATTGGACGCTGAGTCAGGACGTACGAAACCCCTCACCCCCATCCCCCCAACGGATCTGCACGGAAATGCATTCGGCCAACATAATATCTGCCGTTTCAATCGCATAATTCACATCGCGTCGACCGCATATATCCCCGCCTAACAATCTCCCGGATCGAAAATAAAATCGAGAAATGGAGTAAGTACTGCGTTCGCGTCCCATGAGACACAGTATGTGGCCCAGTTCAACTTTCAAGTAAAACGGTAAAGTCGGCGCACTAATAAACGGCATAATTAATTGCGAAAGAAAATAATAAAATACAATTAAAAGGGGTATAGTGTTCCCAGGGGCGGGGGGAAAAAAATGCAAGGTTGAGATTAACGCGCCGCGGTCGTAAAACTTTGTTATACTCGTTTTAACGGCTCAGTTTTATCGGTTAGTCGTGGCGAACAAAATCGTAAAGTACAGACAACCGTAAATAATACGGGGCTTACAGGTTAACAACAACGAAAAAACCGAGGAAGAAGATTCGCCCCGAAATTCGACCGGCGTCGAACGACCGCTATCCGTTTATTTGATCGGCGTATATAGCATAACTTGAAAACGGAAGGCGCCCCGTATTGCGGAATAGTATTACAAGAGAACGGAAGGCGTTCCGTGTATTGCCGGATAGTATGACATGAAAACCGAAGGCGTTCTGCGCATTGATGGATAGTATATAACCAGAAAATGGAAGGCGTAGATAGCACCATTAAACTGCATTATATTTTGTTTAAATTATTATTATTATAAATATATTTCTTCTTGGTATAACGCTAAAAACACTAGTATTTTCTCGAGCTGCTACGGTAAAATTTTTCGTGATTAATATTTATAATTAATAATCAATTAATAGGCAAGTGGGCGGAATGGAAATTAAAATATATAAAATATATGAGAACATTTTCGTTTATTCTGTATAATAGCAAATTAGCTGGGTTTATTGCTTTTCCCAGCGTCCCGGCAGTGCGAAAAACAAAAGTTTATTCGGCAAGAGCTCCGCGTTTATATTTTCATTAGGATTTGACAGTCAAATTGAAATGAATAATTTAGTGGCAGCCGGAGCGGGAGGACTCGAGTGCCGATTGTTCCACAGTAATTTACTGCTCCTCATTTGTTGAGAACGATGCCGGTTTTGTGGCGGGGGCGGGGGCGGGGCGGGGGCGGGTGGAACCTCTTGTTTGTTGATCCAATACGCATCGCCATGCGTAGTCCGTCTCCGTATGAAAAATGCATAAGGTTCTACCGTTCCACTCCGATCTGTTCTCGCGACCTCGTTTAACAAACGCGGCTGCGCCGATCGGCCTTAAACGGTTTCGGCTCCAACCCCCGAAAAACATTTCAGTTTTAATTTCGAATAAACTTAAACACAGACAGTCATCGCCCGCGTTCATATTTTTAACGATTAGAAATAATTTCGGTATCACGTCCTCGACAATTCAAAAATCTGAATTTAGAGAATCTGTGTCCTATTTGAGCCTAATATGGTTGTGGGGAAATATTCACATATATCAACTGTGCCAGGGTGGTTATCGATAAAAATCAATGTAATTCTATTTTTAATTTGTTTTAATGTAGAATTTAATGAAAACACTTAAAGCCTTCTCAGAGGGAGAGTTATCTACCGTTCGAGGATTTCCGAAAGGTTGTAGTACAACTGATACTATTAATTCCGGTCGTGACTCTCCCCCACCGAATAATATATTGAATCGGGAATTTTCAATTTGGACCGCCGCCCGATATTCACACTTATTCACGGCGGTGAGATAAAACTCGACAACAAGGAGAGAGAGAGAGAGAAGAGGGAGGGAGAAGAGAGGGAAAAAGAAAACAGGTCCTGAGGAGGAAAGGGAGCGATAGAAAACCTTATGCGGGCCGTTGCCAGTGCCCGTCCAATACTTATCTCTAAATAAAACCGGCATAAATATTCCGCCGTACCAGTCGTACAATTCTTCTTGTTTACTTGTCCCGCTAACCGAAATCTCACCAGAAAAGGAGAATACAGAAATATACGGCCGGTGTTCGGCGCCCTCCTTATTCCCTCTCTTCGCAGTCCTGTCGGTCCTCACAGTTATCTAGGAGTCTCGACCCGCCGTTGTTGTTAATTCAGGATCGGGTATTCAGGACACTGGATAACCACCACCAGCCGAAACCGGTCTAACAAAAACCAAACGAGGAATAAAAATCATAGAAATATTAGGTGTACCCAAAAGTAATCAACAATTTGATAAGATGTATTTTGGTCTTGAGGAGTCCTTCAAGAGGGGAATTAAAAATTTGCCGGATTTGGTGAATATATAGTAGATTAATAATTAAAGTTCTTTTGTAGAAAAATAAAATGAATTTCAAAGTCAAAATGTCGATTACTTTCGGGTACCCTTAATGCTAAGGTCTTGATCTTAGGCTGAGGTAGATAGCGCCTGTCGAGGTCTTTGGCGAATTGTTCTCGGTGTCTTTTAATCTCATTATCATCCGCAGAAATACTCATAACTTCAATGCGGTACCAATTACAGAGCTCTGGTCTGATCAGAATACTTATTACCCACCCCAAAATAAGGGTGGGGGTCGAGTCCGATTCCATTGGGGGCGAAATCGCTTTTTAATCAGTCACCCAATTAGACGACCGGTCTCCATTTCCAATTCTTCTTGGGGGGCTTTTCCAATATTGCGGAGGGGTGGAGGGGGTAATCTTGGAACGGGCACGATTTTTCCACCACATCGTCCCCTAGTTTTCCGGTCCCGTCTGAGGGCCGTTCTACAAGCCGAAGTTTTCCACTTTCCCCCCTCGGCTGCGAAATTATTCCCATTATGCTAATCTGCACGAGAAAGCATATCGGCCGATTGGCCGGAACTAATTGAGAACGGCCTCGCTCTTTACGGGGCAGTCTTCTGTCGGCGTCCACCGGATCTCGCTTTTAAATCCTCTCCGATAGGACGAATGGCGTTTTAACTTCTCAATCGAAAATCGTCCCAGTCATTCGGTCCAAACAACGCACTTCAAATTATGTCTCTTATGTACGACAATTCAAAGAGCGGAAAGCTAAACAACGGCATCATAATATCTCTTAAACAACCGATTGGTTGTTATTAAACGGTACTTGAAGTTATTATGAGACCGGGGGAATAACGACGGGTACTTCTCGCCCTTCTGGCCAATCCCGCCCTCCTCCTCCTCCCCGGTACTTATTTTTGCTTTGGCCTTGTGTTGTTCAGTAATGGAAGAGAAGTGCCCTTCCACTCCGCCCCACTGCCATCACCATCAACCTCCCCCTCCTTCTTCTTCCGGGGCCGGACTTTGATTAAAACTGGAAAAACCTTTTTTTTCCGGCACCGAAACGCATTTTCCTTGCGTTTTTCCGGTTTTTCTTCATCTTCTCCTTCTCCTTTCTCCCTTCTCTCTTTCCAGTGAACCGAGTTACTTAGCGCTTTCCGACCCCCCCCCGCCACCCCACGGGCACCTCATCAACCGGCCGAAATTCCCAACACCAATAGTCCGCCCTTTCATCAACACGAGTCCCTTTTTATTTCGAACAAACGTTTCAACACCTGTCTTCGTTATCCTCCTATTCCTTTTCCATTATTGTTTGAAAGCTATAATTCGATGAGGGCGGCACGAACAAAGGGGGAATATTGAATTATGCTTTCGAAATTGAATAGCGAGAAAATGGAGCGGATAAATTTAATTTCCTTTCGGCGAAACTTCGACGAAATAATTTATTTCGTAAACAGACGACACTGCGCCGTGATCGTACTAACGTCTGAGCTTTCCTGACTGAAACCAGTGTTGTTTTGTCGAGCGTCATTTTGGAGAATCGCCTGGAGAAAAACCTGATCCAACATGCATGTAGATGGTGAATACCTCCATTGTAAGGCTACTATCGATCAGAGATTCATAAAGTCTATGATAGAGCAACATGGGCTTCGGAGCTTATAGCTAAAGATGTAGTGATCACTAGTTATTGAATTACTGCGGATTATTGCTTCTTTGTAGCACCCATACTCGTATATCTGGCGTCTGCTTTCTTCATTTTCTGATCTTCTTTTCATTTTACGCAGTCATTGTCCGTAAGAACGCCGAACTAGAACATCATTTGGACACCAATAAGACTTAATGACGCGTATCTCGTTAAACATTTTATCGTCGGACAGTTATTGCAAGTTTTATACTTTGTGCCGTCTTCATTCTCGTCCAATGTCATCTACCGCCGTCAGTGGACAACGCTTTGTTCGGAAAGGGGGAGAAATAGTCCTAACGAAGACTTGCTCGGCATATACCAGATTTCGGTCTTACCATTATTAAAAAGGGTAACAAAGCGAGAGAATTTGTGTGTTCAATCGCTGAATATTCATAAAAGAATAAGGAAATACAATCAAACCGTTATTAAAAAAAATAAACGATGGAAGTCACAATAGTCACTACGTGGAACACAATAAAGGAATGCAAATTATACTTCTATTCCTGCCTTAAAATTCAGTTATTAACCGTATTACGGCTCTAAGTTACAGCGCCGCGGCCATTAGGAAAACGGCCTCGCTTTCTTATTATAATCGCGGGGGTAAAGAACGAAAATTAAAGAAAGAAAAAATGATTTCGTTTGTTCGCCCCCGCAGAATCAAGAGGGTATCGGTGCAGCTTTATATTTTGTTGATCTCATTCTTCCGCTGTTTCAAAGGTTTAATTGCAGTGCCAGCTACAAAAGGGCGGTGCCACCGGTTTTGAATTTAAAAAACGGCCGAACACGAGCCATGAGGAAGCCGGGTGCCATTAGCAAGTCTAAGTCGACGGCTGCAAAGTGCGAGCCAGCTTCTGTGCGACACAGTCCTGTTATTATTTTGAATAATAACACGCATGTGCAGTTGTATTAGTCCAATTTGTCACTAACCGGCTTCCGGTAGGATCGCAAAATGTTGTAAGAAGAACTTCGGTCGAAAGGGGTTGATACCTCGATGATCCGGGTTACTTACGGTGTTCGGAATGAAGGCAAGAAAAAGTGGATAGAAGCTTCTTTTAATATCATAGGTTTGATTGTAAAAACTTTTCGAAACCGTACTTGACTAGCTCCCACCCAAACGACTCAATCACAAGCTTTTTTCTTTGAGTCCGACTTTCGCTTTTAACATTAAAAACAATCATTTCCAAGTTTCATTTCGTCCCCTCCGTCCCAATTAATTTTCTCCGTCGTCGGTGTCCCCCCCCCTCAACCCTCATCTATACTTTCGTCCACGGAAATTAACAAAAACAAAGTCCCGGCTTCGGAGAAGACGTCGCTTCTCCGAAGTTTAATTCGGGGCGGTTTCAGGGCCGGTTAAGACCAACTTTAGAACCCCCGCCAAACATATAAAAAGGACCGCCCCCTCATCCACCCCCGTCCCTAGGTAATTAATAAGACGGTGTACAGGAATATTAACGAGGTGGAAGCCGCCCCCTGCCCGGGAATTAAGGGATGGAGCAGTCGGCGGGACATGAACGCGGGGACCAAACCGTTGGGGAAATCAAGGGATGAAAACTCGGGAGCTCCCCTCGCTTATTTAGACCTTAAATGTAAAACCTGCACCCTACATATCGCTACCCTCGATTGATAAAATATGTCTATCGATTGAAGGTTATAATATGTATCTTGTGAACTTTAATATTAACTAACTTCCTTTCATTCGTTGAGTGCACCGATAAACTAGCGCCCATTGAGGGTGGTGCGGAAATGTACTCAACTAAAGTTCGTTGTATGCACTAGCACCGATAACTAGCGCCCCCCTTGAGGGTGGTGCGGAAATGTACTTAACTAAAGTTCGTTGTATGCACTAGCACCGATAACTAGCGCCCCCCTTGAGGGTGGTGCGGAAATGTACTCAACTAAAGTTCGTTGTATGCACTAGCACCGATAACTAGCGCCCCCCTTGAGGGTGGTGCGGAAATGTACTTAACTAAAGTTCGTTGTATGCACTAGCACCGATAACTAGCGCCCCCCTTGAGGGTGGTGCGGAAATGTACTTAACTAAAGTTCGTTGTATGCACTAGCACCGATAACTAGCGCCCCTGAGGGTGGTGCGGAAATGTACTAACTAAAGTTCGTTGTATGCACTAGCACCGATAACTAGCGCCCCCCTTGAGGGTGGTGCGGAAATGTACTTAACTAAAGTTCGTTGTATGCACTAGCACCGATAACTAGCGCCCCCCTTGAGGGTGGTGCGGAAATGTACTTAACTAAAGTTCGTTGTATGCACTAGCACCGATAACTAGCGCCCCTGAGGGTGGTGCGGAAATGTACTTAACTAAAGTTCGTTGTATGCACTAGCACCGATAACTAGCGCCCCTGAGGGTGGTGCGGAAATGTACTTAACTAAAGTTCGTTGAGTGCGCTCGCACCGATAAAACTAGCGCCCATTGAGGGTGGTGCGGAAATGTACTCAACTAAAGTTCGTTGTATGCACTAGCATCGATAACTAGCGCCCCCCTGAGGGTGGTGCGGAAATGTACTTAACTAAAGTTCGTTGAGTGCGCTCGCACCGATAAACTAGCACCCCTTGAGAGTGGTGCGGAAATGTACTCAACTAAAGTTCGTTGGGTTCACTTGCTCTGATTAACTGTATGACTAGATTACTAAAAATAAAGTTTTTTCAATACATTTTGGATCAACAAGAAAACTTTTATGTGACGGTTTAGCAAAAGAACAAACCAGAGAGAGGAGACAGAAACACACGAAATCTACGGTTTTAAATTATTTTTCTATGGAGTATATTTTAATTATTTTCGGAATTCAAAGCGTTTAAAATTTTAACCATTCCCGTAACAAATTTTTTTCGAATATGAACCTCAACTGCTGGACTGGTCATAATGATTTATTAACGTCAAGAAAAATGCAGATGTTCAAAGATCAAAATGTTTACTGATATAATATAAATATTATTTCTCCGTGAAAACTGATCGAAGGCAACCGGTAATAAAGCTTGAACTGTAGTATTAAATCGGTCCCAACTCATAGAATACACGTTTCATTACCCGCAAATATATCAAATAGAACTGTGACTTGAGGCCGGTGTGGCTTATTATGCCCTTCTAGACCATTGTCCTCCCCCGTGTAGGGCTGTCCCAAGTAGGGCCAGTCTGTAAATCCTGCCGGCCGTCCAATAAATCTAGACCGGTGGGCGTCCCCACTAATCCGCAGAATTAAGAATAAGGGCCCCCCGTCTCGCTCTGCCACTTCTAATTTGCATTGCAGAGCCCCGGCCCCCTAATATCTGGGCGCGCCGAATTAACACCCCCTCCGGGCAATATTCCCCTTTATTGTGCAATCGCGAGTCCTCCTACCGGCCGGAAGTTGTAACCAGCGGGTATATACCCTGTTAGCCGGCCCTTTGTAAGAATTTGACCTGAATAGAGCCCAATTCGATTAGCATGAACAAAACACACCTGTTCCGACCTCAATACAGAATATAGTAAGTCAATTATTATTTTATTATTATATTATACGGAGGGGTCCAAAAAAAATGTATCCACCGTTTTAAAAGCCCATAACTTGCAAACTAATTGACGGAGTTGTCTCATTTTTGGTATTGTTATAGTGTTGTAGTTCCGGCAATCGCCCAATACAAGCGTTGTATTGCGTTGTTCTGTTTTATCAGATGACAGTCACCGGATAGTCAGTGTTCTGTTGTCAGTTGTACCTTGTGTTACTCGAGTAAACGTGGCCGGCGCAAGGCTTACATTCGATGAAAAGAAGTCAGTTTTGAAGTGGTATTTCAAGTACGAAAACATTAACGAGGTTCAACGGCAATGGAGAGTCCATCCCACATTCATGTGCAAATATCCAACTGGACACGTTGCAGTCACATCGTTTCCGTTGTGGATGTTTTAATGGTGACCATTTCGAACGCCTACAGTGATATCTTCAAGTCGGACTTTAAGCTACACTTCCACCGAAAATGAGACAACTCGGTCAATTAGTTTGCAAGTTATGGACTGTTAAACAGTGGATACATTTTTTTGGACCCCTCTGTATATACGGCCACGAAGTATCGGGATTCATAGAGATTATAATTATTTTTAACTGTTTTATTGTCACAACTGTAAAAAGAGCAACAACATTGATGTTAAATTACATTTTTTAATTTTTCAAGGTTTTATCTTGGGGGATAGTAGGGTTTGGACGATTGGATTAGGAATTTGGTATATTTCTGTATGGCTAAGTCGCGGACAAACCGGACTTTAAGATCTGTAGTGAAGGGTGAGATTAGAGACATTGTGGAGGGGGGCGCATTGGTTATTTTCGAACGAATAGTTAACAAAGAAAACTTGTATTTTGTTGCTCAAGGAGTTATTGCCTCGAGTCAAGTTTCAGAGCTGCCATATATCACCGGTAAAATTCAAATCGCATTGTCCTCCTAGTAAAACTAATAATGAACTATAATCTATTGTACGTTGTGGGTTGAAGGATCGATCGGCTTCCGCGGGCGTAAGCTCGTTGATATATTAATAAAGTTTCAAGGGGGTCGCCTGCTATTGTCAGGACGTGTTAATCACCTGGGGAACGTTGGGGGCCGTTTAAACTTTAAGCAAGTGTGTCATCAATCTGGTTGAGAATTTCGAAAACACCGTGGGTAAAGGGACAAGGAAACGGAGATGATGATTTTACCACAAAAGTGCGCATGTTACTTTTACTCGGAGAAGAGTAAATATTTCCAGCCTGTTTTCCTCAAACGGTCCCAATGAACCTTCCAATGAAAATGAAAAGTGCGCTACTCCGGACTGCACTTAGACAGAAGATTGACATGCACGTAGAAGACTCGAAAGTACAGAAAAAAAACGTCGTTATCAATAGCATAATTCCTCGATAATAGATCGCGAAGAAATTATTAATTTAAAACTGTATTTTAAAACCTAACTGAGCGTACGGAATAGAACTGGTTCGTCCCTTCAACCTAAACACTTTTGAGAAACTAATACATACATTTTTTACTATGGCTCCTGGTTTACGTTCTTCCTTTTACACCTAGTATCCACCTATTATACCTAATATATATATATATATCCTGTATATTCATATAAGTAGCATACCTCATGCTTAAAGTGCTGTATGGCATCAATCCTCCTCCTCAGATGTGCAAATCCGTTCAAATTCTGGGCCATCCGATATTCCAAGTCCACGTTTAGAGGGGGTGGCTGTACGCGTTATACACGTTCTAAGTAACCGGGGATTACGTAGACGCCGTCCACGTGATTTCCCTAACGGTTTCACCCTTCCGCACCGCGACCATCCCCCCCTCACGTCTAATTCTCAACCCTCGATATATCTTCGTTAATATTTGATCGCCCCTGCGGGCGACATGAAATGCCGGGGAACGCTTCGTGCGGTGGGTAAAACTACAAACGATCGATTGAGAATTATTCAGAATATTAATTAAACAGTCCTAACTTTGTGTTACAATACCGAGCAGTTAATAGTTTATATAATGTGAGTGTGAACTTCTTCACATCGTATTCTCTGAGTCTGATATTAAAAACAAAACATTTCTATCGGGGCCTGGTTAGACGATAAACATCGTTAACGAAAAATGGGAAGTGTTCGCTGTATATAAATATATATTTATATACACTTGTACCGAAATACAAAAATACACAAATTTGAAACGTGATCAAAGCCTTTGCGGTGTCAGTACAAGGACAGAGCCGTTCAATTTCGGAAGTTGAAGGCGTGTCGCCGATAGAACCAAACTTGTAATTAATAGTGGGGCTCACCCCCCACCCCCACGCACCCCCTAATAGCCAACTATAATCATTATACCGGAACCCTCACTATCAATTACGCTGCCCAGTGAATTACTTAACGCACAACCTATTCGCGTAACTATGCTCGGCTATAGTTCAATTCCTTGATTCTGTTCGTCGCAGTTGTGCGGGTTAGTATTAGTAGCGCCGTATTTCTTAATAATAATTGAAGTGGTGCGGGTTAGTATTAGACGCGCCGCATTTCTCAATAATGCTGGAAGTGGTGCGGGTTAGTATTAGTAGCGCCGTATTTCTTAATAATAATTGAAGTGGTGCGGGTTAGTATTAGACGCGCCGCATTTCTCAATAATGCTGGAAGTGGTGCGGGTTAGTATTAGTAGCGCCGTATTTCTTAATAATAATTGAAGTGGTGCGGGTTAGTATTAGACGCGCCGTTTTCTCGATAATACTGGAAGTGGTGCGGGTTAGTATTGGACGCGCCGTATTCCTCATGAAATAAATACTAAAGATGAACTATAATTTACAATACATTCATGATACATATATACACTCAGGATTGATAGTATATATGTACTCACGGTCTTCTCTTGCAAAGGTGCTAAATACAACGAAATCTAATATTATTAGAAAGAATCGCTCTTGATTTTTATTGCATCTCCCCCATTGTAGAGTAAATTGGATTAATCTAACAAAATTATTATTCATTGTATTAAAAATATCATAGAGAAGACATAGAAGACAAAAGACAAAAACACTTAAACTGGACATACACGCGCTTGCAACATGTATACACTTCCAAAATACAAGAAGAGAATAAGGAATTGATTGTATTATTATACGTCTATAGTATTAATTTTCGGTGAATTGGAGTGAATCGAGATGAATTTAGGTGAATAGGGGTGAATTAGGGATGAATCGGGGGTGAGTGGGAGTGAATAGTGAATTGGGGGGTTTATTTGAATTTTTGAATGTTGAATTGTTTGAAAAGCTCCTTTTCTTGAATTTTATTAATGGGGTGAATATGGAATTATTTTGCGTGTATATTTTCTCATTTTTGTCGTTAAATACATTCAGATTCTCCACTGATATGTCAATTCCCCTGCCTTTTTTACAAAGGATGGATTAGTTGTAAAGAGCTCGTTGTGTTTTTTGCACTGTGGCCGTTTTGGATAATTTGGTTAGCGAAGTTCGATTCTGTGATATATTTTACGGTGTGTTCTTTCCTCAATATTTCTTCCCGCCTGTCCGATCTAAATGTCGTCGCAAGTCCCGCACGTTATTTTGTGTACAGTCTGCTTTCTTCGTGTTCGTCCAGGTGAAGACACCCAGACCTAAAGTTCAGTTATGTATATCCGGATTTCCAGTTTTAAATATGATCCATTTACCATTACAGCTATATCGCTGTCAGCTATGTGTACCCGTTAAACCGTAATAATAGGCCTAACGAAGTGCACAAATTCCAGTGTAGCGCTGTTACAGTGGCAAATAGCCGCTATAATAGGGCCTAGTGTTATAGTGGGGGGGCCTACATGCCCTCGGCTAGTTCCTAGGTTTCCGTTTCAATTATACATGGGGCTCATTGTGAGCTTCTCTCAGCGCTAGCCTTGAGCTCTATTTGGACTGCTCGTTATATAGAACCCCCGCCCCTCCTCTCCCTCCCTCTCTCTCTATTATTACCATTGGCGCTCTGCTGTCGGCAAAATATTCCTCTCTAAAATATTTGTTATCGACCCCCAGAGCCTGGCATATTTGAAGGGAATCCTTTCAGCTGAGCCTGAATATACGCCCGGAGCTACTATTTAAGCCCCCGTTCCGGTACCGACCGGAAAAACTCATTTCTTGATTAAATCCTTCAGCTTTGTACCACTCGTCATTCTAGGACTTTTCTTGTTACGGAAACTTCTCCTTGCGATCTTCAAGGGTACAGGGTTCTATCGGGCTAACTGTCAATATACGAACACTATTGTAACTTACTATAACACTTACTTACTTACTTGTAGTGCATTAAATTGTGGCGACTTAACCAATTGAGCTCTAACCAATATGCCGTACCAAGTTTTGTACACCTGTACAACGGAATAATATAGGACGGGTTAATGGTCTAAAAACTGACGCTAATCTGGTCTGAAACTTACAGTCTCCTATATAATAATTGGCGAAACTACAACCCTGGCATAACATTATCCCCCTAAATTGTTCAAAATATTCATTATAGGGTTATTTAATGAACGGAATTGTCACTATCCGATTGGAGAATAGTTGTAGGGGGAGAGCAGGTGTTGAGCGGCTAACGAGATTGGGGAACGCCCGGGAGAGTTCCAATGGATGGGTTAATTCTATGCCAGACTGGAGCACTGTTTCCGACGTTTCGAAACTATTGCGGGGGCCTTTCACGATTATGACTTATCTGTTCCGGTATTACCGTTGAACATCCTCTACTGAATTCGTTCTTGTTCTTTTGGATCATTACTGCCTGCCTAATAATCCAGTTGCGGCAGTTGTTTTTCCCCCGATGAAAGGATTTGTGCTTTCTCAAATTCTATCCTATGTCCTGTTATTGTAGCGTCTTCGGTTTTGTTTCTTTTGTTTTCCAACTTTTCACTCGCAACCCTGAAGATGGACCCTTCAGGTGAAAGCACATCCGCTGGGGCTCGTTTAGGAGGTTTCCGAGCGCAGGAAAAATCGCGGACCGCCATGAGGTTTACCCCCGCTAAACGAGTCCCTTTTTACAGTGCACAGTTTTCAAATATATTAGTTAAACCGGAGCGTATACATTTGTTCGGTGTTGGGAGCGTGGCGTGTTTTTCTCATTACGCGTCGGGCTAAATCGAAAGGGCCTCGAGTGACCTGTTGAGCGGCGTCGTGTTGATATTTTGAAAAGCCCTACACTATCGGCGGGTCCCGGGTTCGGTCGAGTGCTTTATCGAACATTCGTGTACACGAATCCGGCACCTCATAACCAACACCGAACTTAATTGCCGACCGCGGTTCCCGAAATAGTAATAATGGCCCGCGTTGGCTAGCTATTCATTAGAGTCACAGCCACGTTTACACGAACGTCGGGCAGATTTTACGATTAGTCCCATGTTTTGAAATTTTTTTATTCATCATCAGTAACGTGTTTTTCCTTTTTTTCTAGTCCACACTCTCGTCTGGGTTTCATCCACTATACTGCCAGGAGAGTGAAAGAATTAAATAAATATTCTCTCACGCCTACATCCAAGATCCAACCCTACGACCCATCGAGCTTAAAAAATAATAATCAATTTGACACGCGCAATAAAAATTTTCTAAAAGTTTTTAATGACCAGAAAGTTTCCTGTATATAAGCCCCATAGAGGAAAGTTGAAAAATCGAAAAATGTTTGAAATTCGAAAAATACTGCAGGATTTGCCCCCGTACTGCGTCAACAGTGGTCCCCGGGCGAGATAAACTTGCCCCCGTAAAAGTAAATTATTAAAGAGGAAAGTTCGAAATTGGTAGCCAATATTGTATAGCCGATTGGGGGGCCGGTAGATAAACAACAGGGTGGGGTGGGGGAAACAAAACTGGGCGTATCAAAAACAATTTTCCGCGAGACTGATGTCCGTAGCGGACTAAAAACATAATGTAATTAAGGCCTATTCCCCGAAGGGGAGAGTGGGCGGCTACAGGGAGGGGCGGTGGCGGGGGCGGATTACCCCTGGGAGATTGGGGCGGTCGGGATGTATGCGGTGGTTTGGAAGCGAGGGGTCCATCGGTCGGCAGGCCCCATTCATTTCGGCCGACCGCCAAACCGGAAAATCTCCTCCCTCCGACCGAACTTTTTGATTCCACCACCGAAAGTATCATTTACCTCCTTCATTTCTTTACCCCTTCACAATCAATAACAAATAAGAAGTATTGGGATTGATAACAGTGATCAATTTTCAAGGTCTCAAACTCTCTTGTTACACAATAGTATTAATATTAAAGGCCCACCAGTATTCTGCCCTGCTCAGAACCTCTTTCACATAAAATACCAAACTAATATTAAACACTTTCGAGTGGTAACTTTAATTTAATTTCTACCGAAACCCCGAGGAGTTATGACGTCTCGTTTTCGGACCGTACAAACGGCCGGAGAATATCGCGTCAAGATTACATTTTCCGGTCATTACAAAGTATTACAATCACAACGGCAACGAAACGGTTCCTATAGAACTTGGTCCTGTGGATTTCTACAGAGGGGTTGCAAAACAGTGGCCTTATCAACCTTCGTTAACATTTTGGAGTTGAAACGGCCCCGCTCTCCCTTTGATGTCGTGATGTTCAGGTAAACAGAAGCGGGCGGCCGCAAAACAAACCCCAGCCCTGCGGGGTTTAAACCGCCCCCTCAACCCTCAACCTTCCCACTGTCCAGTGTTCCCGCCGGGGGGTCGCTACCCCTCCCGGCCACGACCACCAACGCCGAGTGGATTCGCCGATTCGGGGCGCTTTCGGGGCCTTTAAACCGGAGGAATTTCCAACAAACGAGTGCAGATGTAACACTTTAAGCGCGGACAGCCTCCGATAGGTCGAAAAGAAATCGAAAAAGTGACTATTCTATTGATTTTTAAATCAGTGTTGGTTGTTTCATTTAAAATAGCCGTAACACACCCTATAAAAAATACCACAGATCCAATAATATTACATAAAGCGTAGTGCAATATTAGGATTCGCCGGAATAGCCGTGAAGCGCTTGAATAATGAACATAAATTTTAAATAATTTATATTAACCTAAAGTATTAATTTTTAACAACTCATCAAAAGACGGCAGATCGGCGAATTACCTGGACATTAAAACCTGGCAATGAATATTTATTAGCCAGACCCGGACTTGATTTTTAAATTAGTTTAAAAATATTAATCTCAGCTGCGACGCCCATCCTAAAATTAAAACTAAAACGAAAACATTCGTTCACCAATTTTAATTTAACGGTAGGGAGAGAAATGTGTCAACACTAACACGCAATAGCATCGTGTAGGAATTCCTAAATTTTAAGAATTGTGATTCGGTAAAAGACAGTAAAATGTATTGCACCGTGCTGAATCCCTTTTTGCTCAAAATATTTTTATAGTGATTTTAAATTTATATAAAGCTTACATTTTTTGAGGTATTTTTTATTAGGTTTAATTCCTTCCAAGTGCACCATCCAAAATGTTTTCTTAGAACGACGTCTCGTGAATTTTCCGAAATAAATATTTATATTTTGTAGCCACACGATTGGCATTTGCTTGAGGTTTCCATCCATCTGTTTTAGTTCTTCCCAGTTGTGGGCCAAATTATCCTCCAATTGTAATTATCGAAATGAGTTGGTTAACCCCGAAAATATTGAGTTTAATTTTCAGTTCTGAGTGTCGTTCTGAGGTGTTTAATTTAATGAAGGTTCGGGAATTGGTTAACCCTAGTATTTACCCATTGGCGTTAAGACAACGGTCAACGGTTCGAATCTTGTTTTAGTACCGGAATCATAAACTGGGAAAGATATGAAAACGTGTTAACCTTCAGTGTTTCCAGTGCAATTCTATTCAGGCCACCGACTTTTCCGACGCTCAGCGTTTTATGGTCCGTGTGAGGAAACTACTAAATCGGCGGCTATAGCCCTGAGTGGGGGAGGGATGTTATTGCTTCTATATTGGACATGGACAAACCGGGTTATTGCCCTGTGATGTCGGCCGAGGAGAGGAGGGCAAGAGTCGAACCCTTGGAAAATAAAACCCGACGATATTGCGGCTCAGGTAGACAAACACGGGGAATTTTACGAGTGCAGGGAAAATGTTCAAATTTTTTAAATCGTAAAACATATTGACTCAAAATTCTCGTTTACTAGAATGACTACGGAACATAATATAAGGATAATTTTCTTTCAGTTCCAAATATCAACTGATTAAAGGAGGAGAGCTTCCGATAATGTGTGCTATAACTGCGTCGATAATGCTGTCGGATTTTTAATACTGCAACTTCCCAAATTATTATACGTGCATTGTACATATATCATGTATACATTTAGAAAGATCTGCGGCTTAATAACAGTTATCCGATATTTGCAGAAGTGGTAAAAATTTGAATTGTCCATCGACCGTTATCCCTCCAGTATATAGTCCACTTTAAAAAGGCCATTTGTATTCCACTACGTACTTATTAATTTTATTAATTATTCGGATATAATGTTCCTTAATTATAATTCAGGGGGCGGCGCGGTGAAAAAAAAAATCTTACCGTAGTTTAAATTGAAAGGGAACACAGTCTACATAAGTAAAGGGCGGCCGGAAGGGAGCCGGGGGTATACTAAGCCGGTAAGACTCGGGCGCTATGCGGGTCACGCATCGTCGGGCCGGCCGGGCGCTCCTTCATATCCCCCGCCGTCCTCGCCGGAGATTGATTCTCCCCCACCGGGAGGAGGCCGCTCCTCCTACATACCTCGCCTCCGTACAACAGGTTGCAACCGCCCAAACAAATTACAGGGAATACCAGGGCGCTATGGACCGTATTAGCCGAATATAGTCCAGGAACGCGCGCCTAATGGAACACCGTCAATGCGCTTGCCCACCGACCGTGAAACGAATATTGCTCAGCTTAATGGACCAAAATATGATTACTGGGCGTGACTCTGTTTCCAGAAATTTCCCGAATTGCCCTTAAGTGTACGTCATATATTGGGGATTTCACCAACAAATGGCGTTGTACATATTTTTAAGTACGTCAACATTTTGAATGCGCGTATAAGATACATCCAGCTTATCTGCAATGTCCCTCGTCGAACTGCGGCGATCCGAATCGATAATGGCCTTTATTCGGTCATCATCCACTGGACGTCCAGAGCGCTCCTCGTCTTTTAATGAAAAATCCCCCGACCGGAATTTCGCGAACCGTTACTGACACTGCCGTTCCTTTAAGTAACACTTTTTGCGAAAATAAAAAAGCGAAATGTGACGGAAATGCTCACTTTGATTCACCGCGTTTTAGCTTTTATACACACACACACAATTCAACTGGTCAATGTAATTTCGATACCGAATGTTTCAGAAAGGACCGAATAATAACGTATCGAAGAATCTTATCTGTTCAATGATGTTGACGTACTTAAAAAATATGTACAACGCCACTCGTTGGTGAAATCCGCAATTACTTAGTTGTCAACCCAATATAATACCAATACCTGTCCAGACGAATTAGAGATCTCTGTGCAATTTACGTCTATAGGCCCATTTGCCCTATCTTATAGCTCGGAATGTTCGTAATTTTTCGTATTTTCTTTCCGATGAATGTTCCGGGACAGTGTTGCGACTTGTTCAGGTTTGTAGGAAGGGAAGTGAACCCTTCCCGGGCAATTAGCGGGCGGCTGGAACTCATCGCTCATTTCCATCGGCGGATATACCCAATGGGCAATGGGAACGGCACTCGGGGCCCCTGATTAGTTTTCGGCGGGCCGGAGCTCCAAGTGGATTGGACGTCGGGGGTTGTGGACGGCCGCTAGGAAATGATCGGGAGTCTCTATCACTCCGGGCATCATCCATCAACCGGCCATCCCCATCTCCTCCCGCCAATCTAGTCCCTTTCCCTATACATCCCGCTCGGTCTATTCCAAACTGAAGATAAATTTCGGGCCTTTTTTTTATCCCGTCCCATTATTGGCGAGCCCTCCTGCTTTTCACTACTAGAGAAAATACGGGAGAAAACAAGGGAGAAAAATTGAAAAATTATGTTTCTTTTGGGATCACTCGAATGATTGCTTCCGACTGCTGATGTTTGTATACAACAGTATACGTCATGAGATTGGAAATTTTATTCGTGCCAATACTTCAGACGATCCCTCGAGTTACTTGAGCGATCCGTACCTTGTTGTTAGAAAAAAAAACTCCTGATCCCACTGTGAGATATCCTGTCCTGCTGAACAACTAAAATGAATTCCGAAATTTCGACCGAAAATAATTTCCCGTCTGAAGATAATTCGCATTCGATCTCCTTTTTATTATCCCCCGATGCCCCTCGCGTTATAGAAATATCGAGAGCGGCGATGGAGTAGATCGGGCAGCTGTAGGACGATCATTAGAGGTCAATTTAGAGAGTGGGAACGCCACCGCGGGACACGTGGACGTGAACGCCACGTGGAGTAGGGCGCCGCCGGGTTATTGGTCGGGTCGTTCTGAGGCGGGACTATTGCAGTTTAATTGGTCAAACTATCCGGGAGAAGATATAAGTTGGAGTTGAGAGGGAGAGAGAGGGAGAGAGGGAGCGAGAGGGGGGGGGGAGTAAAGACAGAGATGGTTCAATATTGGAGGGTGGATGGGGCCGAAGGGGGGGGGGTGGTCGGCGACCACCCCCTCCCCCTCGCCTCGTACAATCCACCCTCACAATTGCGTGGCCAATTCCAGTTTGGACGAGTTGATTTGAACCCTCCCACTAATGAAGTTCCGGCTATCGGCCACGTGGGCAACCGGAAGAATGGGGGGGTTGATTGAAAAGGTTAATTATCGATTAGATTAGTATCGATGCCATGAGATAGAAAACTGGCCCAAGGCTGATAACAGGTAAAAATTTTTTGGTTCAGTTGCGATTTAGCCGTCGGATTGGAGTGGTTAGAATAGCCGGTCGGGTATGTTGTCCAAGCAGAATATTTTAGACAGGTATTGTTTTAAGAACATGAGAGAAACAGAAATTTGTCTAGAGTAAACAAATTTCATCGACACATTACATATTCAAGTTCGCTCAATTTTTGGGTGTCTAGCATTTTCGGAGCTTATTTTCCATTTTACGTCCGAAATCCGGGTCAAACCTCCCCTATTCGTCTGGAGGAGCTCTTAACTACAGGAAGGGGCTGAAGAAGGGGGACAAAACCTGAACCGGAGGGGGGAATGCGGAGAAGTGGGAGGCCCGGAAAAATGCAGACAAGTCCGAATTTTCACCCCGCCCCACCCCCCATCCCCGACCGCAAGTTAGTGAAAACCCTCTTCTAGGCCCCGGGACGAATTCGCGACCACGAATGGCAAAAAAGCGGCCTCCGGTGTCGGCCTTTGGGCTCACAAAGCCGGGCTTCTATAATATAAAAAAAAACTAAGTTCCCACTCTACCCTCCATTCTGACCCTTAAAAGAAGTTTGCTGAGTTTCGTCTCGTTGAAACTTCTTCTTTTTTTTTTACAACTTGTACAGAAAGTTTTCTTTGGGTTCCTGAGCCGGGCCCTTCCTCGGCATCCAGATCTCCGACCCCCGCCCAGCCCCTAGAGCCACTCCCCTCTAACCATCCCCCAACCCTTAATTAATACGCGACCTCGATTCCGACGGCTTGCGCCCCGCTTTTTTCCTGGGCTAATTTCTTGCCTACCTTAAATGGATCTTGTCTACCTTAATGGAAACCAATCGTTTACATTATACGCTAATTCTTCAATAGCCTGCACTGGCAGCAATTTCTAGAATGTAAAAGGAAACAAACTCTCCGCCCGCGGAACTTAATTATAATCGAAATATTACCATAACCGTAGTAGAAAATCAAAGTCAGCCGAGGCTAAATTGGCACTATGTACCTCAAAAGGTCCTTCATCATCAAAGCCGCCACTGGGATTAAAAGTTTAAGTGTACTCATGAGAATTGTTTGTTACATTTGATAGTGGTTTCAAATATAAATATAATTTTTCGTAGAGGATACACAAATTTTGTTTGCATTCCGGCCCACGGTAATGCTTCTATCAATGACAGTGGCGCGCCACATAAGATAATTAATTCTCTCTTCAAGGTAGTCGTCCTTCCGCTTTCAGTTCCAAAAGCGGATAATTAGCGCATTTTGAACAGAAATCCCTGTTTTGGTTGAGGGCTTCAAACTAGGGCCGTGCAAATCCTTTTAATCCGAAAGGAGCCCCGAGGCTTAGCCGCAGCAGCCCTCTGAGGGCCATCCCCCCCCCAACCACCGGGGCCATGATTTATTTACCGCAGTTGCGCACAAACCGCGCTAATCGGCCGGGATAAAACTACCCCCCCCCCGCCCCGGTTTTTCCCCCGCCTTCGGCACACCCTGCCAGTGTCGTTGTGGCCGTTTTGGGGCAAAAGCGGGCGAAAAAAAGGAAGAATATTGCGGAAAGCCGACCAATTAGTGAAGGGCTAAAAGGGCCATCTATTAGCGACCCTACCGGCGGCCTAATCGGGAAATGATTCTTGTAGGGAGCCGAAATCCCACCCTCTCTTGAAACGGATTTCGCCCCCATTCGTCTCAATCTTCCGGACTTCGCGTCTAATATAGCTCAGTGAAATTACTATCATAAATTGCCGAATCTCTTAGCACGCAGCCAGCAATAGTACTATTCCATTAGCTCAACCCCGATATACTCCCGAGTTTACTCCAGGTCTTGTTAGAAATCAATATCAGGGTCAAAAAATGTCTCTATATAGACGTGTCTAGGTCATATATCCTTCCCCGTTTTAATGGCCAGCCTTGAAATGCGAGCCTTTTACCTCCTAGGGCGGTTAAAAATAAGTATTTTCAGCAGTTTCTTTTTCCACCGACCCCCCCCCACTACTCACCCAAAGAGGGTAGTATTCCCCCCCTCCAACACTTTTTGGCTCCGTTTGTGGTTGTTAGGTGGGGGGGGGGTGGAGTCGAAGGGAAGGCGGCGTGTCCCGCCTCGCAAATCCTGCAACACCCCGTCAACAACACCAAAGGTTCGAGAAAGGAGAAACCGAAACCGCTTTTAGGAACCAGAAACTCCCCATTCCACCCCCAAGACCCCCCCGGTCCCCCCTAAATATTAATGACTACGGGACAATAAATCTGGTCGGACCCCACTCCGCCCCTCCGACCATCCCCTTTTCCATCTTTCATTCAAAGCGACCCACACCTGGAACCACTTTAACTCCTTCCCTCGAGCCGCACGTGCGTGCGCGCGTCTGTTATATATACAATTATAATGCTTACGCCTGTAGCCTAAATGTTTGACAACTGTACAAATGTAATATTCAGTATAGCGCGTGAACGATTCCGCAAACTGGGAATCGAACCTAACCCCACAAGGGAAGGTGGTAGAAACATTTCCATATCGCGAATACCTAACCCGTCATTGCAACCTCCGCGATAAGCTTCACGTTTTATTTCCTAACGAACCCCGTGTATTTATATAGAAACCGGTTTAGCGATGGGACGGACCCCCGTACCTTTGATAACATCGGCAAATCGTCAATTTCAATTAACCCACCGGCCGAGTTCCAGGGGTGTAGTGGCCGCGCTTGTGGAGCTGGACGAGTTCCACTGGCCGACAATTAAATCAAGATTTCCTCGCAGGAATATAATTCTGAATTATGGCCACGCTATAGGCTATATAACCGCAGATGGCACCCCCACCCGCGGGGCCAGGGCAGCGGCTGAATTGAAAACGATTACTGATACAAATTGTGGATTTGGTGGGTCTTTCCCCCGCCCGCCCAGTACCCCTCCGACCGCACCAAAAATAATAACCCCCTCGGGATTTTGAACGGAGGGGGGTGGGCGCCACAGCCTCCTAAATAATATTGGCGTCCGTTGATTTACGACCGCGAGAGTTTGTTGGTTGTAGGAATTGAAGCTGGGGGGTTGTTGAAGATGATGAACCGTTTTTCCAGGTTTGAATTTATCGCGTGAAATTTTCAAACATCTCTCCCACCCCCCACCCCCCACCCCCCGGCGACCGTTCCCGCGAAGGAATTCTCTCGCCCAGACTAAATATAATCAATCGGCGTTCGTTAGGCCCCGACTGAGTTTATTTTAGCAGAATTTCCTGTACTCCCGGCGGGACATCAATTTCGAAACCGTTCCTCGACGCTGTTTCAAAAATGTCGACAAATTTGTCGGCTGTCCGAATTTATCCTGTGCCAGTTTTTGTTTCACTCCATTATCTCGTCTGGGTGGCATCAATCGGAAAAATACCGAACAATAAACGAATTAGTGAACTCAGTTTATGAGGAATGGGAAACACAATTAATGGGAACAATCCGCGACCGAATATTGCCTCTTTACAGATCTAAAGGCAGAACAACAAACTATTTTACTATTTTAATTATATCCATATTTCTCCATTAAATTTCAATTACTTGTTTTGTTTTCGGCGGTAGGGTTTAAATACCGTAGTTTTCTCGATTTTCACTTTCCGTAAATGTGAGAGCTACTGAAGGCGTCGAGCAGTCGAAAACTGCGGTCGTCTGAATTGAAAATATCAGATTATTTATTTGAGTTATCTTTTCCTCGACTGTGCTACAGTGAGACCCATCCCCAATAAACCGAAGTATAGCCGATTATATAAATGAACCCGCAATTAAGGAATCGCGAAAATGAAGGCGCTATTCATCAGCTTTGAATTGTAGCGTTGGGAATTTGAACAGATATTTTTCTGACGCCTCGCTCGAATCGAAAATCCAGCGAATGATGTAACGCCTGAGAGGGTTCTCGCGGAAATAATAATTTCTTCTGGATCGAACGGCCCAATTGGTTTCGTTATCCGAAAGGGGCGCAACGACAAACTGTTAGGGGGCTTCCGTTAATGCTCCGAATAATTGTAATACGATTCAATATAAATTGATCTCCAGCCGGGCTACGTTTAATTAGCATTCCTTTAAAGACCCCCACCACCCCCCCCTACGGCTCCCCACCTTCGGGCCAATCCTATTCAGAGTTGACCCCCACCACAACTGTCACCGACATTGTAATTGGAATCCATCCTCACTACATCCTGTCTGTCTGTCTGTCTCTACCACTCTCTCTCTCTCTCTCTCCCTCTCTCATCCATCCATCCACCTCTTTCCCATTCGCTTTGTATCCCGATATTTGACAAAATTGAAAATTGAATCTACGTCATATAATTTGACCGCCGTTCCGTACCGACGGAGTTTCATTGGACCGATCTAACTGATTCAATTATCCGTCTCCGCGACTAGCAGTGGCATTCCGGCAAAATGACAGTGATCTCTCTCCCATTTTGTTGAAAGTAAGATGAACCGGCTCACGGTTCTGTTCGTTTATTGGAGGCCTAACCTACTCGGGGATTCGAGAAATCCTGGACAGAAAAGGTGAACAATAATCCTGGAAAGAAAAATGAAAAAGAAATCATTATATTATAGTACGTTGAATATGGGGATCGCCTTACTTTTATTATTATAGTGGTCATGTTTCGGTTCAGCTGTGCAGTGGGGGAGGAAATACGGTTTCAATACGTCTTGACAAACGAATTAACGGAAAATAATACCTGGGGGTTATAATATGGACTTTGGAAAGTGCTGTTCATTCTATCTGGCTGAGACGTGTGATGTGCTTCGAATACTCTCAGAGAGAATTTGAATCATCGCTAATTTCCGATAGGATGGATAGGTTTTCAGGGGTCGACTCCCTGCTATTCCGGGATTGTTACTGTGTTCGGAAACCGGGCGAGAGGGGTCAATCGGAATGGTTTAGTCCTTTCCTTCTGAGGCCCTAATCGTGGGCTAATTCCCTACAGCCGATAGCTTCGGAACTCGGTATTCAATCCTTGTTTGCTACAGTGCACCGCGACTTTAAATCTCCCTAATCCGAGCCCCCGGGTGAAAATTGTTTCACCACCGTTTCACCAATTACGGCCTGAGTGCATCAGGCTTAGTTGAAGGCATTTCGGTACACTGGAAATCGGATATCAGGCCGCGCGAGATGTCGCGGCGCGAACATTATTGGGGCCGAAAACCGAACATGTAAAATGAGACGGCCCCCGGCCCCGCCCCCGCCCCCAACCCCACCCCCACCCCCGCTTTGGGAACGACCGAAGATTCCAATTACACAACTCCGGGGGGCTCCGGGAGACTCCTTTGATGTCGGCCGCTAATAAAATTGGCGCGCCGTCCCATTTCAACGGCCTGATTAAGAAACTGAATTTCAATCTCGGCCCGAAATTCAATTAAGAGAATCGTACTGGCCCCCGCCAGTATCGAGAGGAATATTGGCTCGACTAAATCGTCTCGGGACAAATATTGGATGTTGTTTCAAAGATAAGCGGTTTTCACAATTCATTTGAGACGAGAATAACAACAAATTGTTTATATAATATAAATAATTATGTTTCATTCAAATGTTAATAAAAGTTTAACGTTTCCCCAATAGAGACGCAATCAGATATTGATGTATCATTCGAGTGCGATAATAGCCCCCCCACCAACGCACGTACAGCTGTATGTAAATAGGAGGCAAACCAAATATACAGTACGTCTAAACCCGTGAATTTAATCTAAATGTCTGTATTTATACTGCATTTGTTCAGTTCGGTCGGGGAGGATGTTAGTAGCAGCGACTGGGCGTTACTTTGTTTATTTACGGTTCCCTTATCGCCCCCGTGTGCCGATCCAACCGACTTTCAAACGCTCACAGATATAAAACTAACACGGGTCCTGTTGAAAATTCATTGCCCTCACCCACCCCAATCCTCCTTCGAGAATTGCCCCCATCGCCGTATTCGGCGCTGCTAGTGTTTGTATTAAAAACGCTAGCGAGATAGCGGACCGCCAACCCCTAGCGGCGCATACCTATTTAAAATTCATTGCGGGGAATCTGCAAAATTAGGACGGGGTGGCCGGTGAAATTTTAAAAATTCTCCACACTCCCCCACTCCTTCAAAGATTCCTACCTATATTTAATCAGTATTTTATGATTATACTCTGAACCAAAGGGGAGGGCTTTAGTAGAAACAAACAAAAACAAAAAATTATCGCGAATAAAGCAGTGAGCGATAACCGGGATTGTAATTATTGTCACAAAACGAGTACAGTTCAGTCCAAATCTCTGTGTATATATTAACGGTCGCGGGAATGAAACAAGATTTCAATAGTCAATGAAAATAAAGTATTTGTAATTTGAGTCGAATTTAGTTCGAATACAGGCGGGTGACCGAAGTTCACTGCTCGAAGATAATTTTCGTAACCCGCGTTGAATATTTATCACGATTTCGATCCTCCTCCGGGGGTGGGGCAGGGGTAGGTGGTTGGAGTTCTCCGTCGGACGAATACCGTCGGGGTATTTGATTTCGGAGTCGCTCGGGAATATCCCTCCCGGCCGGGTCGGTTGAGGGGGTTAGACGGTTGGGCCGCCGTCGGAAAATGCGATTACTCGGGAAAAACCGGAGAATTTCGCTCTGGCCCCCCCCGCCCCGCCCCGCCGCCGTCTTTTTCGGGAAATGGGCAAAAAATGTCCCCGGGGGCGTATTATTTAATTACGCGAAGAAACCGCCGAGTAGGGGACACAATCACATTGGAGGTGTCCGACAAACCTGTTTTATCCCGGCCCTAAAGAAGGCACGACTTGGATTATCGATTTATCGGGGCCCCGTCAGACTCGATTAGGGCGATGGACGTCCAGCGGAGCTTATACCATTTGATTCGGCCGAAAATTGATTCGCGCTATTTTCGGCCCATTACGGACTCATCGCCGTTCTAAAATTCTAAAATTTCGTTGACGGAACGCTACTGACGAATGGACGGAACGCACGGTGTTTGTAATTCGTTAGTGAAGCGCGCGAACTCGAAAGGGTCCGAGCTGGAACCTCAGTCCTACTTTTCTATATAAAAGTACCAAATTAATCAGCCCCGCGAAGGGTATACGAGTCCCGCAATAATCTATCAATTTAACGTGCGTAAAAATGCCCAAGTTGTTCCAATTTTTCCATAATATTTTGTATGATAACCGGAATATAATAGAAACCCAGTTTACATTCGCTCCACTCCCAGACACATAGCGCCGCACGGGTTCTCCGGGTCTCGGGTTAAGCATCGTGGACTGGAGGAGAGTCTCACTAGTTGGCTCTTGGTAACCACTCGTCTTGGAGAGCTGCGGCCTAATTTAACTGCACTTAGACAGAGCGTACGGAATTTACCTTTCCAAATACGAATTTCAACTCTTTCCCGAGTTAATTACGACATCAACCAATATCGAAGCGCAATAACCCGGAGCGATAGAGTTACTGGATATCCGAACATTACAGTTCAATACTGTAAATCCCTAATTACATTGACATCAATTATTACAGGTTATGCTCATTCGGCCGGTTTCCGCACGAGCGATTAAGATTTGCATTTAATGCTTCTCATTTGACGTCACGTGAAAACGGGAAATTATCAAATCGTTAACGATCGGTTAACGCGATTAATCGTTGCGTGATAATCGTTTGTGGAAACGCCGTCGGATCAAACGTGGGCGATTACGGGGGGCAACAAACCGAAGACAGTAAGCCCGCGCTCATTACCGAGTGTTTTCCACCGTTTTCCGGTCGAAAATTCGATTCGTTCGGACATAATTCAAGTGCGTTTTGAAAATCGCCCGGGGGGGGGTAACCGATCCTGTTGTAATTGTAAAAGAAATTGTAATTCCCCCTCGATTCCAATCTGTTAACACAGTTATACTATAACCCTACAATTTACAAACACTATACACTACAAACTTATTTCTTCCCCCATTGTTTGAGTTTCAGTTGCAATATTTAAATACTATTAATAATAATTTTATACGATACATAAGATGGGGCGTCAGTAAGCCGATATTCAGGATACAGTCGTCCATTATTATTGTTTTAGTTAACAGTTGTGATCTGTTGTCGAATGAGAATTAAATTGGGAATATCGACTGGAAATATTTCGTTGTTATTCAATACCCGTTTTTCGACTGTACGGCGCCTTGTTTTACCCCCGACAAGTCCTTTCAATTTCGACTGGGCCAAGTTTCTGAATGCGAACTTGAGAAGGATCTTATGAAAGGGGGTGCCGGCTCCAACTTAAATGAGAATCAGGCCCCCGGCCGAGGAACGGAGGCCACGGAATTCGTCGCATAGCATTAACTGCGCCTCATCGGGTTGTCAACGGCGAACTAGGAATATCTAGGCTCAATGGCCGGCCAATACTTCGGGTGAGGAGACAGCCGAACCGGGCTTACAAAACGCGGCAGAGAGATATTGGTATCGGATCACGATTTCGAGCCCTCCATTCTATAGGGTGTCCCAAAATTAACGCCAGATTTGAATCATTAGTCATTATTTTTTAAATATTGTTCAACAATGAAAACACGTTGTTCTATCGTGTAACGCTCCATTTGTACTAACCCTAAACTATCGGCTGTCAAATGGTCTTTTTTTTTAAATAGGGTTGCTAACTTTACTGCAAGAATGGTGGCAAATTCAAATCTTGCGTTAATTTTGGGACTATTGGGGTCAACTATTGGCAAATTTCTCTCAACTGAATCCGAAATTCACACACAACCCCCTGGTCCAGCGGTGGGGTAGAATGTCCAAAATGGGGTGAAAATGGAAATCCTGGTTTGTAAATAAAATTTCTATACTTTGCCAAAAAAAAGTCGCACCAGCACAAATCCAATTCTTCATTAATCTACCAGTTTTTTTGTTTAATGTCTCACTATTTTTTAATCGCTCACTCCATAATTATATCTCGAAATTAAATATTTAGCGCGACAAAATTAAGGTTTAAATTTTCTCTTTTTACTATGAACATTCTATAATAATCGCCTGGCCGAGGTTATAACCGTCGTAGGGTTTCCACTACAGAATGGTTGTTCCGTATTTAAATTATACTTTTCAGAATTAATCCGTTCAATATTACATTTCGGATCTAGTTAATTTCGCGTAAGCCCGCGTGGGTGTAATTTCCATACGCTCGCCTAATCCCGTACAAATTGCGCCCATCCCCCGCCCCCCCCCATCTTTCTCCCCTATTGTTGTATGATGTCCGCGTAATAACTCACCGAGTATTACTCGTCTAATAACCTGTTCCACCAAACCGACCCCCCCCGCCCCCACACCCCCGCGCGGCGTAAAATGTTCTGATGTTCTGGGGGCAATCATTTTGTAATTGGCCACCCTTTGGATAGGGGTGGGTATTGTGGCGATGGGGGAGGGGGGGGGGGAGGCGATCAATTATTTAAGTCCGGCCGTCATTCGATTAAACCTGCAAAGCTGCTTCGCGAATCGAGCCGCAGCTCCCTTTTGCGGCTTCCTTTGTTAAGCCCGACCGCTAATTCAATAAATTCTGCCAATTGTTGACAATTTGACTGCAGGCGTTGTGCGCCGAAAATACGCGGAACGGAAATGAAATTTCGGCGGAGAAATAATTGAACGCGTGTATAATACGCGATTTGAGTGTCGATAAACGTTATTCGTCGCGTCGAATAACACAGACAAGACCTCGACAAAGACAGATATTTTTTAATAAATCTTTTACGGTGTGCTGTAATGCACAACATTTAATGATGGTCTCGGGTGAGCTTCCTTAAATTCAATAGGATAGCATACGCAATATTATTAATTACAGCTACATTTCAGAATCCTGTAAATGTAGTAATAGCTTTATGTAAGCTTTACGTAATAGTTTGTCCTGTACGTTCCTGGTGTCTGACCGAAATTTTCCTTGTCATTTATATATTGAGAAATATCGTGTACAAAATTTGAAATATTCGGACTATTTTTCAAATCGTCGTGATAATACTGAGGATACAAAGATTATCGGGATTGAATTATTCTCTATTTCATAAACTAATACGATATTGTACGGAATGCATAAATTAAAATTTTAAAATTTTTCCCCCGTACTTGAAACGTATTCTCCTGTTTAAAGAAAGGCTTTATCCAATTCCCGACTGTCCGTCGTATCGATTGCACAAGGCCATTATACGGGCGCGCCATTTTTGGTTCATAATTGAATAATTGGGCTGCGGTTGCACCGGGGCCCGCAATTTGGCCATTTTCTCGTCTTGCAATATTAAACGCGGTCCTCTATCTAACAAGGGTTGTGGTGGTGCGGGGGGGGTGTGTCGGGTCGCCCCCCCCGGCCCAAACTCACCCTTCAAACGCCTAACAACCGGCGGAGCAAGTTGGGAAGTTTGTCCGCCCGCCCCCGTACCCCACCGACCGGCAAGGTAGACCCCGGCTAGTATTTTGAGGTCTGCTCCACCTGCCGGGGGGCGGAGGGACCCGACCAACCCCCCGGGGGGCAACACACCCTACCGCCGGCCTAATTTACATTCGCTTAAGTAATTTACATCACCCCTCCCCCACCCAACCACTGCCAAAAGTTTGTACAATGTGTGATAATCCCGAAAGAGAGAAGGGCGAACAAGAAGAAATTGAGACGCAGAAGACGGAAGGTTTTATGACGAGCAAACAGGATTTGTTGCCGCACTATACGGGAAGGGGGTTAATTTTCCCTAACTCCAACTCATACCTGAATCCTAACATGAATGAGTGATAAACTGACATTGTAAATATTTGACCCATATTAACGAACTCAATCAATACGATTGATATAGGGTTGATTATTATACTAAACTGAAATACCAAGTAAGCGCCCCCTGAGGGTGGTGCGGAAATGTACTTAACTAAAGTCCGTTGGTTGCACCGATTAACTAAATGACTATAAAAAAAACATTTATCGATCGTTTGTGATCGTAAATACACAATACCAGGTAGGTTTCCTGTCATATATTTGGATGTCAGAATCGTAATCGTATCGTTTTGAATTTCTTTGCTATCGCTTTAAAACTCATTCTGAAATAGCTGTTCCGTAGTATGTTTTCCCCACAATTTTCTGTCTGTAGACGAGGTTTTGCAATTGGCTAGTTGGACTTGTCTGAATCCTATAACAGCCTGTCCCTCGTCTCGTGTTCAATTAACGTTGTACCCGTACTCGTGTTGCCCCGAACGTACGTTCGGTAACGGTGAACACCGTCCGGAACAAGCTCCGGAACACGCGCACACACACACACACACAGGCGCACACAAACGGAGAGGAGTCGGACACGTCCCGCAATAAAAGTTTCACAGGGTCACGATCTCTTTCCCTCTGCACTGTTCCATTCCACTCAACTCGTCCAATAAGTTTTAACTTTACTGCGCTCTCACCCCACCGCCCCCACCCCCAACCCCTTAGGCCCACAGTACCACCGGCCAAACCCCACGCCTTTTTTTTCCCGCCTACCCATTTCCCGGCGGCAGTAGCGCGGCGTAAGTAACAACGTCAGTAACACGAGTGCTGCGCCACCCCCCCCGCTACCCCCACACCGCCTTGGACCGGCCTGGACACGTACCACTGAAGGGCGAGAGGAACGCCTCTGAATATGAGATGAGAGACGTGACCGAAAAAGAAGTTGGCCGGGAGGGATGAAAAAACAGGGAAAAAATAACGGTAAAAAGGACGTCCTGGACATTTAATTAAAGTCCTAACCGTTATTGTTATTAACGGCCATTTTTCGTATTTTTGTTTTTTTTCCTTTCCGTTTCGTGTTCCCCTTACTTTTATATAACGTCCATCCGAAATACCTGATATCCCAAAAACCCACCTCCGGAATGAATTTTACTGTATTTGTCAACTGCTAACATTATGTTCACATTCGCCGACTGCATGCAGCGAGAGATTAATGGCAAAAATCAACATTAAAAAGTTTATTATACTGTTAACTCGTGTGTTTAATTTAACATCCCTTTGGCGGGCCGAATTTTCATTCAATTACAAATTTCATGTTTGTAAAACGAGACAATATCTTATTGAAAATTGGTGAAGCGATGATAAAATATTTTAATGATTAGCCGCGGTGCTACTCGTGGAATCGAGTGGGGCCGATGTGAATATTTCAGAATCGGCGTACGGGGAAGACGGCTCATAAACGAGTTGTATACTACGGGGAGACCGCCCTGGGGCACAATCCCGCCGGCGGACCCACTCTAATAATAACGGGGTCGGGGTTGCCGGTTGAAAATGGTTTAGTGGAAAACGGAAACCCTCTCCGGGACAGTTTCCCTTTGCTTTTCCAACGCCTTCCCACCCCATAAAACGGCTCACGAGAATTTTCCTCCCCCGCCACCCAAAATCATCCCCTTGCGGCCCGGTTTACCGACTCTCGTAAACCCGCCCCCGAGTAACCCACGATGACCGGGCTCCGACTGAATGGAAATTGAATCCATTAGGCTCTAATCGTCGCAAACATTTATCACCGGAGGGCTTCTCTTTGCTACATTGATCGAAAAAATTTAATACTCGCTAATGGCCAACTTCGAGAATCAAACTATGCCCCTTCACAAGTTTTTCCCTTTAAAATACTTCGGTTCAGAAGAGGTCGAATGAACTCATTCCAATATTTAGCTGATTTAATTTTTCAATACTGTGATTGCCTATTATTTGTCTTGTGGAGATTATGGTTCGACGGGTCACAGAATTTCAATTTGATGAATAGAAGCAGCGTGGGGACCGGCGGTAAGACTACCCGGAATGCGTTCTATCCTACTCATTATTACGGTATTTCTGCGGATGCAGGCGTTCCACATCCCTTTCGGCCGTGCCCGAACGGTCCCCGTAGAAATTTTCCCGGCTCGCACCCCATTATCTCCAGCGCTCATGAACTTGACTTAAGCCCGTTATCCAACTTTCGTAGAAAAACACCGAGGCCGAAACTTCTATCCCGGTCCGCGCCCCACCCCCCCCTCCACACCGCCAGTGGCTCCTTCTTCCCGGCGTAAGATAGGCGGGGAGGACGGAAGTTGCCGAGGCCTGAAGAAACGGGGTTGAACAAGGAATATTTTCGGGTCGAAGGAAGTTTGTTCCTCACACCGAGCTGGGGGTTGTGGGCGGGCGGGGGTGCGGGGGCACGTTAGGTTAATTGCCACCCTCCTAATTAATTTTGAGGAGGCCGCTTTAATGAGATAAAATTCACGGCTAGTCCTTACCGCCTTAGCGCGGGATCAAAACTTTTACTATTTCCAATCTCGTCTCAACGTCGCCATTGTCAGTAGAATTCCGTACAATAAAGCGAATATTGAACCCTAATATAAAAACTGCGGTGTGGTATCGGTGCTTGACCGAATTTTCCTTCGATTATAAAATTCAATCTCTGGGAGATAATGGTTTTTTTTTTAGTATATAGCGTAATTAACAATTATATCATGGCCTGTTTGTGTATAGAGCTTAGTTATAAGCAAATACTTAGTATGGAATAAATATACTTGTAGTGTGCACAATGTGTTACAGTAATCGAGAATGTTAAGTAATAAAATCCGCTAACGTTCGATTATACTTGGGCCTCTGTACTAGGGGTTGCTTTTATGGATGCCTTTTTCTGAATCCTGTCGCGTGTACGACTTTTAAATGCTGTTCGATCGTTTCACGATTTAAGCGGGCCGCCGAGCGCGGACCCGTGTCGACCGCCCACAGTTCGGTACCCGGCAGTCGGGGCGAGTTTTAAAAGAGGATAGAAATGAAATCGAAGACGGCGGAGAGGCCGAGAGGAGAAGAGTAGTGGTGAAAGATGTCGGTTGGAGGTGACAGGCCGTGATCGATGCGGGCCCGGCAGGCCGCAGGCGCCGAGCCAGACCGCCGCCAACCACCAAATTTTCTAGACCCCCTTTTCGCAACCGTCTATCCGCCGGCCCGGACGGACGGCCGAACTCAGAGGGCGGCCTCTGTTAAAGAACAAGGGGACTGATTGAATGGAACGGTCGGTATTTACACTTGGTCTCATATCCCCCAGCGGCCCCCCAATCATATCCGATTTGCAACCGATTGAAATGTTGGGCCTCGGTCGGCGGGCAGGGAACACCACCTGCACAAGACACCTCTCAGCTACTACACAATTCTGTACAATTGAATAACTTCTGGTGGGAGCATTGCTAAAATTGTCTTTTTAAAAAAAGAGTTGGAATTTGTAAGTAGTGATTTAACACCGTAGTCCCAAATCGCGGTTTTGTCTTGAACTATTTCTTCTCCAGTTGTGGCCACCACTAGAGTATGATTTGGTATTGAACGACATCTATATATTGTAGACATTATCCTATATATATATTTAGAGAAAATAAGGTTTAACGCGTTTCCTGCCAGACCGTTTTTTGAAGACTTCCCGTTCAGGCCGCATGCGCCCCGCGCTTTACAATTCTATTATTTTGTTTCTGGCGTATGCCTTACAATAATTAAAATAGCGCAAAAATCATAATTATCGAGGTAATGGTGTATAGTTTAATATGCGTAATACAAGAAACCAGGAATCGGAGATTCGTCTACACAAACAATTTCGCCTGGTACAAAATACTTTTCAAAATTTTCACTCGACATATCAATTACTGTTTTAATTGTATACAAGTGGTCGTTTACATTTTCCTTGTCATTGTCGTTAGAACGCAAAAGTGAAGCATTAAGTATTGTATCAACGAGACGCGAATAAATGACTGATCGAAATACGAGGAACGCAGTTAAAACAAGTTAAATGAGGGCATCAGCAATAGTATTAAGATGCCCATAATTGACTGCGTAATGAATTTTTAAAAAATTCTTCATTTTACAATGATAATACCAAATGGCTCGAACGGGAAGTTCAGCGTGGAACTTCTCGATTGTTATACCACGTGCACATAAAACAAGAATAATGTCCTATCTATACTTGTTGGCCAGTATGCGCCTAATTTTGAGGTTTGAACGTTTCTTCAATTAAATATATAAACCGAATAATCGGGTTTAAATCCAGAATTGACTCGCAGTCTCTCGTCTCCGCCGATTGTGGCGCGCGGCCGAAACCAGTTTCAGTCGCGGAATCGTAGCCCGTAGTCCGCACGTCGGTATTGCCGGTCTCCTCGGCCATCTGGATCTATTCGGGGGGGAAATCGGGGTCGCGCATTTTCTCGGGCGGTGGGAAATTCGCCGGTGTTGACGGGAGGAGGAGGTGGAGGAGGAGGAGGAGGAGGAGGAGGAGGAGGAGGGCTGAAAAGGTGAAGACGTGACGTGGGGTATAGATTGTGTCTGGATCTGGTGGATTCTGCCGAAGGCCCTCCTCAGTTGAGTGATTGATGCCCCCGCCCCCCCCCCCGACCATTTATTTATTCCCGACCCGCCTATTTAAACCGACATTCGCGCGTCCAGACATTTCAATAAGCGCCAATCCGGCATATTTAAAGGTTCGAACCACCTCCCAGACCGGTAGATTTGAGATCACAGAGAACCCACTCCGTTATGCCGTCCGAGGGAACCGCGGTCGTAGTTGTTACGTGGTCGAAAATTTAATTTCAAGGAGTTAAAAAAAATATATTTCCCAAGTTAATTTCCTGGGTATTCGACCCCAGACCCCCTTCCTCAACCGCCCGGAATCGGGTGCAGGTTGAGGCGCACCGGCGAATTAACGGGAAGGGATTTTGTGGCGACACGTGTGGCGGACTAAAAAATTTATTCATTTAATAAAGGGCCGGTGTGTTTGTGCGCACCTGCTTCTGCATGTGTGTGTGTGTGTGTGAGGTAGGGCCCTACCTAACAGACCTTTATTTATAATAGTAGGTATTTGGGCTATTGGCTACAAAGATCGTTAGTTACTAAACTAACTAATGGAAATAAATTTTACCATAAGTGAATATAAGTTCTGGAAACGTCGCCACGCCTTCTTTGTGCAAATGTTTACAGCGATGCAATATTAATTTATTTCTCGGGATATCTCATAAATACGTTACTAACGACATGGTTACAACCCACTGACGTTCTACCGAAGATGGCAGATAGCTGAAACCGGGTTTCTAACAACAAAATTAGTGGATGGACAGAGATATTTGGTTGGCAACTAAATAATTGCGGATTCTTCTCACCTTTGGGTGTGTGCACCCTTATGTCGTGCATTTTTTGGTACGCACGAAGAATAGTTGGCACGTAATAAACATTTCAGAATGCTCTATAGGTTTGAAGATGTAAACATGCGTAAAAATACAAATAACGCCGTATCCATCTAGTGACGAAACCCGCAATGACTTAGTTGCCGACCCAATAAAATAAATAATGTCCACCCTTTGGGCAATAATGAGCCCGGGATGAAGTAATTCGGGCGTTAATTTTGAAGAAGCAGACACCGTGCAGTCTTAGAAAGAACCTTTCATTGATGACAACCAGTCAAAAGAAAAAACTGTACTTATTGGACTAACGTCCGAGCCTCCATATTGCCATTCTCGGGGTCTGTAACCCACCCCGATCCCATCAAGAGCGGTCGCTGACCCCCCACGTTTTTGTCCCCGGCCCATATGAAGAAATAGCCCCGCTGTGTTTGAATGCTGCAGAGCAGCCCCCCCCCCCCATGACCTCTTCGTGTTATGGGGCCGAGGGGGTTGGCTAAATTAAGGCCTGTAATTGGTGGTGGAGGGGGCTGTTGTAATGCTGTAACACCCACCCCCACCCCCAACCCTTACTAGGCCGAAATACACATTCCGGAGGGCGCCACAATGATATACGCCTCTTCCCCGCCCCACTGCGCCCATACAGTAATATAGAGACAATAATTCACGGTTAACGTGTACCAAATAAGGGCACGTAGAGGGGAGGGGCGGTGGAGGGGGCGGGCGAGCGATAAGCGACCTTACGTCGGCTCGACTTAAGGGACAAAACCGGTTGAAACGCTCTCGGGCCCAAGGCATATTTATGCCCGGAGTCCTGGATATAACTCCGCGTGTTCTTCAACTTTATACTCAACGTGCTGGCCGTACGAAACCGGGTGATAATAAATTTGAAATTTAATCAGGTATAAACGTCGTGCTGCTGATATCGTGCATATTATATCCTATGATTTAACAAACAAATTAAGTCTTTTCTTACCCTAACGGGCCTTAAAATTAGAAGAATTGAAGCAAATTCATTAACCAGTATAATAATTCAGATAACGGTCCATCCCTTATTTCAATATACATTGATATAATGCTCATAATAAAGTGTTAAATATTAAGTAAATTCCCCCGGCAACACATTTATAGCAGGCCGCACGTACGTGATCCCTCTGCTGATAGGGCCACCCCGGCCCCGGGCAACAATTCACTGTTCACGTGGGGCACGTAGGGTGGCCACCTTGGTCTGTGGCAGACGAAAAACCACTTTCCGCCCCTCGGCTTCAGTATAGTTAAAATGTAACTACCGCCCCACAACAATAAAGGAATAATCATATAAAAGGTCACGATACGTGGCGCCCTTAATTAAATGAATAATCTGTTGCCTCAACTTTTGGTTCGTGTTATTTTAATTTTCTATAGAGCTTGTGGGGAGGGGGTATCAAAATGAGCCAGTGAGGAATATCAGATAAAAACATTTATTTATTCCGTTTAATTTCACGGAACAAAAATACAGTAATAAAAATAATTTTTTTGGGTCATTAAATAATAAACACCAATTCTAATCAATCACATTAGAATAATCTGCTTAATAGTTTGTAAGCGTAGAAATATTCGTTAATATATTTTTTTACAGGATAAAATAAAACTTTAGCTAGTATTGAAACCTATCAACTGAGTAAGCAATAACTTTAAATGAATATTCGACCAATTTAAACAGTATTGAGTCTTTAATACTGGCTGTTAATCCAGATCAATTACAATTTAATGTTTGGATCTAAGGCTTATCGTATCAGATTTGTGTAAATATACTGTCGCCGCGTGCTTTACTATCGTAATAAATAAATTCTTTAATACGGGCATTATTTTTTTGGAAAAAAAATCTTTTCCGCCAATTTTGTTTTGTTCATCCTATAAAAGGGCTACTTTAAAAACTCTGTAACGCTCAACTAGTAAACGAATTCAAACGTGCTCCGTCGACCCCGCGGTGGCGCGGAGATAGAAAGAAAGGGATGACGATGGAAGGGGCGGGGGGGGGCGGGGACGGGGATGGGTTTTGAAGAGGTACCGAAGGGTGAATGCAAAATAAGGGCCATTTTGTCGGTGAATTATTCAAGAGATGACAAGATGGTGGAGAGAAGCCGGCGGCGTCTCCGGACCGATCCTTTTTTCACCCCCCCCCCCTTCCCTTCCCTTCAGTTTCGACTAGCATCCTAGACACAAGGGATCCTCAAACCCCAAATCTCCGAACCGTATAAGAAGAAGCCCGCAGGTAAGACCAAGGTCGGAGCTTTAACCCCGAGCTCACCGATATAACCCTTAAATTCCTTGCATTTTCGATCATGCAGCGTAGAAAAAGATACCCACCCAAGTTTTTATATTTTATCTCAATAAATGATAAGTCGACACGTCTCATCGCACTTTTGTTACTCGGCTGTAATAGGAGACCAAAAATTGCTGGAGGATAGCGCAAAGTTTGGTCAAGTTATGTTTGACTGGGTTGAATTTATGATTTGATACATTTTTTTTTCTATTCCAGGGCGACAACGTCAGTTTTCCCCACGGGTCTGTACTGAAGGCCCGTTGCAGGGAGCCGCTGGGCCTCTACAAGCTGATGGGCGAGCCCAGTCTCACCTGCAACAACGGTGCCTGGAGTTCACGCATACCCTCCTGCATACCGACCACAGTGCTCACCAACTATACAGGTAACAACCGCCGTGATTATACGCTACACCGTATCTTACGCTTTGAAACCGGCCGGCTCATATTTCTCCAAGTTTACCTAATAAATCATACATTTTCATTCTGAAAATTTCTAATGTACCTTTTAACACAAGGAATAACTATCGGAAACAGGTTTCGATCCCGTTACCTGCAGATTTTTAGTGCAACAAATATATATTAATTAAATGAGCCGCTACCGCCTTTAGGCCACACAGGCTATAAACAGCGGTTCATTTCGGCTTTACGGGATAAGATTATGCCTACATACTGAAGCTTGCAAGTAATGCACGGAGGGCTGCAGTGGAAAAAAATCCTTTTCGGTTCGGGGCGAAGAATTCGTACTGTGTAAGGGGGAACCGGTCGGAAGAATACCTAGGTATGACACGGGGAGGTTCCTGCCGGGCATATAAATCCGTTGCATTGTGTCCGCTTGAATAGGCATTTCTGCGTAGGCCCGTCCTTTGTCGGTACCCCCAACCCCCTACGCCACTTTATCGAGCTTGTCTTCCCGCCGACGCGCATCGCATAGCTTCTTCAGCACGCTTCCCATTATGTCGTCTCGTGAGCCCCACTCTCCCGTTTGGACCCGTAAGCTACATTTTTAACATTCGCGAAGTTTCCACGATATATTAGACAGAGGTTGCGCACGAGAGTGCAACTAAACCTGGAGTCCATCCAGGAATTTTCACAAACCGGCTTGGGTAATAGTTCGTCGAAAACGTATTGGGATAGTTGTACATGAATAATCCTCGAAATTATGATTTCGCAGCACGACATATAATAATATATAACAGACAATTGGACAATGTTGTTCTAAGACTGCAGATTTAAAGTTGTAATATATATAGGAGCATTTCAGTCAATCCTGCCAGTTGAGTGTGCATTATACTTCATTCGTATAAGCGATTGTGGGGATTAAGATTCCACCGCGATGACGACGTTCCAACAGAAACAATGGAAAACCACCCAGGGATAATAAATTATTCATTCGATGGCCGGCCAATGCAGGTGCATAAAGGAACTTTAACCTTTTCTCCTTTTTTTTTGTTTAATAATAACGAATAGACGGGAGAAGCGGATAAAAAGTGTTGACTGGGCTCTGAGGCCGCTCGCCGGGGGCTGAATAATGGAAGTTTGGGAGAGCGGCGGGCGGAGGGCGCCGATTTGCATTTGAATCCAAACCAATTTTCGAGTTTAAATTGTTCAATTGTCGAATTTTAATATTTTCATCGAATTCCCGAGAATAATCAAGTGGGCGACGTAAGAAAACTGGAGAGGAATCTACAACTTGCGCGTGTATAAATATATGTTGGTCGAAGATCTGCGGCCTGTTGTTTATAACATGGTTTGAAATCGGCCCGGATATGATATCGTCGGAGTATTTTTCTGTATCGGAGATTCTTAGGGGGGGGGATGATCTCGAACTGTCGGTTGCGTGGGCAGGGAATGGGGGGTGGGCCGGGGGTTATTGTGCCCCTGACATGTGACATGTGACGCTTCCCCTCTCCCTCCGGTAGGTGTCATGAGACGTACAAAAGCCTCGAGCGAGCTGAGACTAGACTTCCAATAATAATAATAATAATAGGCCGAGCTCGACTCCATAATTATACGCTGAAAACGGCGTTCGCCCACTCGGAATTCAATCCTTCCCCGGTCTATTGAAAATGAAATATACGAAGTAAAATAAAATATCGGAAAACCTAAAATATACGAAACTCGTTTGTACTCGACTTGGGAGGAAAACGTCGAAATAAGCTGCTTTCCTCGGTTATATCCGGAGGGCGGAACACTCGGCGATGACGAGTTCCCAACTGCACGCAGGGTACGGTGGAAAGTATACCTGAGGAAGATTCACGCCGAGGAAGCAATAGTGTTCAGCGTTCATTTAAAAAACCGCGAGTTGGATTTACAATAAAACTTTCAAAAACCGATAAACTGATGAAGTAACTAAGTCAAAATGAAAAATTCGATACCGCGGACAAGTCTCCAGTGGATCTAGGTTTTTGCCCCTGCGAGGTTTCTACTGAGGGAAACGGGGAAAAGTGTCCCTGAGGAAGTTTCGCGGTGGGAAAACAACGCCAGAAATGAGCCGACGAAGTAGAGGAAGACTAGTTCGTATGTTATAGTTTTAGAACTAGTCGCCAGGTAGTCAAAATAAAATTTTCAGAGCAGAAGAGATAATTAACTAATTATTAGGCAGTATTGTTTTACAGGGCGGCATTGTTACATAAGGGTAGAACACGGTTGTTACTGTTGTTTGGCTCTTTTGCAGTGGGCCCAAAGGTATACGGTTGTTTAAGATCGCTCAATTAATCTGGGGGTTGGGGGGGGCGCCTAATTTGGTTTTCACCCTGTTTTCTCCGTGTACTCCTCGCTGTAACCGATGTCGGCGTCGGCCCTCTGATATTTCAGGCTGTCCGAAATTGGCGCTATCCCCCGTCCGGCAGGGGCCAGCGGGCCACCACGGACATATGGGGGAGGGCTAGCCCCCGTGTAGCTGCGGCCGTGTAGCACACGCAGCGTGCAGCACATAAAACACCCGGCTGAGCGCCCAACTCCCCACTGCTACACTCCCAGAGCGCTCCCATAATTTTTACCGCCCTTTCGCTCATATCCTATTTGCTTTGCGCCCTTCGAGGACACTTATACGGTACGTCAGCGAGGTCCGAACGCGGGAATAGAAGTTGAATCCTTAAAAGAACAGGAGCGATAAACTATAAAAAGGAATCTCTTTTGCCACATTGACTCACGGGCATACTGACAGCCGAAACTTGTCTAGGGATTTATCGAACAAAAGAGGAGAAAACTACGGTAAAATAATACGTGAAATATTGGGAGTAACAAAGTTATGTTAAGTTATTCTGCAACATAAAGAAAAGTCGATATGAGGTCGTTGAATACATTATTATAAATAATATAATTTCGTCCAGGATTATTTTATGGGTCTGATTCGACACGAAAGGGCCCCAAGTTCATTTCAATTCTTGTCCTCTTTGAAAATCCTCAATTGCAATAAAAGTTTCCCGGGGTTCATGTTGTCGGTCACTCTTCGTAGAGTGGTCGTCCTTCCGATGGGCTCTGTCGGACAGCTTTGTTTTCATCGGGACTCCGGGGCCCAGAAAAACCCTCCGGGATAATGGAAATAAAAGAGATGTGAGCGGAGTAGAGAGGTCGCGCGAGAAAAAAGTGGAAAACAATAGTAAAACAACAAGGAGTGTACCTATTGAAATCTCTCCACACAAACAACCCCTCCCCCCTTCCCCACCCCCAGCCCACCATCCCCATTGCCCACTCACATTGCTCGATTCTAGCCATCCTCCTGGAAGTTGCGTCGGCCGCCCGGAGAATGGACAGCATCCATTAATCAGAGTCGCCCCTACCCATCCCTCCCAAAACAGGGGTAAGGGGATGAATGGGAAGCCTTTCGGGTCCCGGTCCGTAACGCTTTACGTTTTGTGCTCCATGAAACAATGCGCAACCCCCCAGTCCCTTTCCGCCCACCTGTACACAGTCGACAATCCAGTACAGGGACACAAGAGTTGCCCGGCTTTCGTTATTAGGCCCACTCCGGGGCACGGCCAAAGCCAACCCCACAATGGCAACCCTTATCTCTTATCTCCTTCAAACGTGCATAGATCTCGGGGGAATAACAACCCCCTTTTTGTGGGTTACAAATACCTAAATTCTTGCCATTCGTTCTCAGGAATATATGCACTGCATATTGCAATAGGCTATTCATTAATCGAAACCTAGGTACATTCAATTGGATACGAAAATAATTTCAATACGCGTGCGGTAATGAAAAATAAAAAAAATTGGGAAATCATATTAATTACTATAAAGATATTGTTAAAGTCCAAAAACGGCTTGTCAAGGCTGCCGTGTGAATATTAAACGAGTATATAATTGGGAGAAGCAGTTGGTTCGATGATGTTAAGAGAGTTAAAGTAAAATAGGCAGTTAGATAATTAGCGGTCGAATTAGCAACCCTTTACTATTATGATAGTGGAAGTTTTCTACGTTCCAAAGAAACAGTATAAGGCTGAATTGGGAACTGTATAAAAGCCCCTGTATTCTCAAACTCCACACTGGGGGGGGGGTAATTTTGTTTTAATGGCGTATTAGATCTACACCGACTGCGCTGTAAATAACACTGCAGGCACAGATATAGTTCAGAAAGCGCAGCAATAAGACCGTATTTTCTTAAAAGTTTAAAACCCATTTTTTGTAGCCGGCCGTAAGTCAGAAGAAAGCTTTGTTCTGGGCATAGCCCCCCCCCCATTCACCCACCGCGGCCCCAGCTATGGACCAAAAGGGGCAATAGGGCCGAGAGTAAAAGGGTCATCAGGGGGGAGCCACTTATTCTGTAGAGCTACAAAAGCGTGGGGGCGGAGGGACTTTTAAAAGTCGATTTGAATTTAATGAATTATGAAATGCCCCCCACCATCCCAAGTCCTAGTTGTGCATTTAAATGGACGCAGCCAATTGTGAACTTTACTGTTGCAGCCGATTGTTTTAAGTACCCGTTTCCGAGAAGCCTCCCCCCCCCCCCTGGGCTCCCATTGTCACTTCCACCGAGGACAGCCCTACCCCTACCCATTGTCCTACTACAATGGCCGGTCAAAACACCGGGGGGCCTATTCTTAGTTTTAAATTGGCCATTTTCAATTTATTTTTTCCTTTCTCTCCCGGCGTCTATTTAAATTTTCCTTCGGATTATAGAGACAAAACTCGACAATGATGTTTGGCCCAAACCACGAGCGGAGAATATCCGCGATATTAAATATTATATTTCGCAGGATTAATTGAATTTTATCGAGTGATAATATTTGAAGTTAAACGGCAAAAGCCTTCTGAAAGATTACGGATGCTACATTGAATCTCACCGGTCATGTACTTATTAAAACGTATTTTTTTATAATTTAGGATACCATTAGTTTTTTTTAGAGTGAATGCCTTTTTTTGTCTATACCGGTTAGAGAACGTTTCCGTGACCAAAATTTGGTCCTGGTTTTGAAGAACACCTTAGCAAGCTCTAGTTAAAAGGTAAATTTTTTTTTCAACTGGAGCTCCCCTATTAGACTGTTAAACAATAATATTATTTGGGTTATCAATCTTACGTTATTGACACTTCGGCCATCGTTATCTAAATGTGTTCATTGAATCTTTAATTTTTTCTTAGGTCTTCATGCTATTTCATAGCACAGCGCAGGAGGTTTTTTTTAACCTCGTGTGGGGCCAGGATTAAAAGAATAAAACTCGATGTTTAATCAATGCCTGCCCGATGCCCGTGATCACCCTTCCGGCCGTTCGGGAACTCAAACGTTCGTTAACGCCGTGTACGCGCTTAAAAACTCAACGTAGCGTATGCAAAATATAATCGAAATCCAAATGCTTAATATTCTAAATATATTCCCCCCTCGTCCCGACAATCCCCCACCCCCCTTGTTCATTACACTGATGGGTGACAGCAGGGCGGGGGTGGGGGTCGTTAACATTTTTTGCAGTTGATCCCTCCGCCCCCCACCGGAACGGACCAGACCATTAGAATCAAAGTCGACGACCCCGTTCAAAAATCCATTAAAAAAATTCGTGGTGGCCCTGAAAAGGGCCTTTCGCCCGGACCGGTCCCCTAATGGAATTGAGAGCCGCGCCCCCCTCCTTTCGGGGGTGTCACGCCCTCGCATTAGAATATGTATGGTTTGGACCGCGGTTGGGGCACAATCGCGATTATTGTATTGATGACGGCGTAAAACTCTCTCCGTGTCGCCTCGCTGAACACTAAAAGGAATTCGTGCAATATTCGGTCCGAATACAAAATACTAAAACAAGACTAGAACTAAAATGAATAATTCCCCCCTGCGCTAATGGATTTTTCATCTACCCGATAAATGATGTAGGAACATTCGATTAGAAGCATATTCTCAGAAAGGGGAGAACTAGTGGAAATTGATTAGTCAATTATTTTGAGCTCATTCTTTGTTAAACTGATTAAAAGTTTTCTTTAGCCCTTTCAGCAACGTTTTTAGCATTATCGCTATAGACATTTCTGCTGTTGGGGGCATCCCGTCCAAGGAAAACTACTGGCGGAAAGTTATTAATGAGGCGAACGAACGAAATTCTCGCAGAATTAACGTTTTTTGATAACCCTTTAGTTGGGGTTGGCGCAGTTTTTTTTTTTTAATGTTTCGTTCAATACAGAAATGAGATAGAAACACTTCAGCAGGCGTTTCCCAGTCGGCCATGTACTTCGGGGGGTATTGAGAGAGTTGCGTGTCGAAAAAACGGCCCGGAAGTTTTACATTTAACAGTGGCTGAAGGCCCTCGTTGAATGGGCCCCCGTTCCTCATATTTTCCAGTGCAGATTACAAGAACGCGAGCGTCAGCGTTTTCCAATCTCTCACCGGCGGCCCGGTATTGTCCGGGGTGGAATGTCTTCGGGGCACATTGTGCGAAGCGCCCCCAACGTGAAGTTTTCCCCGTTCTTCGCCGCCGCCGTTATCATTGTTATTGGAACGGCGTGAAACCGTAGCCAGTCGAGTCCAGTCCAGGGGGCCGGCCCTCCCGATTCAATTCCATTAGCGGGGGAATTCTTAGGGGGAAGACGGCCCTTTTCGGGGCCACCGGAGTCAATTTGATTCACAACACCTAACCCTAACGCGTTTGAAAAACAAAATTAGAACTTCACAAAGGAAATATTTTATACAATTGCATACCCAGAGCCGCACAGAAGAGCCTTTATTTCAGAGTAGTAAGGAGGTTTGGAATTACCATCTAAGGTTGGATAAATAGTTGATGTGGAAAGGACGCAGCCTACCGATCATCTGATTCGGCTTGAATATACTTTAATTCGATGAATTTTTCGATAAATTGGAAAATCAACCAGAAACAGAATATCGGTTAACAGAGAGTAAATCTCAACCGTCCGTAGGCTGGGTGTAGGATTGGTGGGAGTTCGAACCGTCCTCGGGCCCAGTTGAACATTGGCCGGCTGTGAGTTACTTAATTGTGTTGCGGAGTGAAGAGGACAAGGGCGAGGGACAGGAGAGAGAGGCCTACTTGGAGCGGGGACGCGGCTAACAGAAGGCCCTCATTAGGGCCACACCACCCACCCCCGACCTCACTTTTACCCAAACTCCGCTAGACAACTTTGTCCTACCCAACCCAAGAGAAATCCAGTTATCTAAATCCATTCTCTCACTCTCCACCCTCCCCCCCCCCGCTCTCAATATCACTCTCACTCGCTCTCTTTCGGTCTCACTCTCAGTTTCACTGCCTACCTAGGACAGACCCGCATGGCCACCACCGCCCCATCGTTTCGAAAATTCTTGTTTTCGGCTGTAAAAACAAAGAATGCGTAAAGATTTTTATGTAATAAATGTCCTGCCTTAAACTAGACCATTACGGCGTACCGTGAAGAACAGAAGAACGTACTCGATCATTCGGCCTAAAACAATTTCCGGGCATTCAAATTGAAGAGAATAGAATTTAATAAATAGGTCGCTTAAATCACCGCTTTAAAATTTCTGAATAGCGCCGAGCCCCAAAACCGAGTTTCATATCAGGGATTGGGCGAAAAAATTCCACTTTCCGAGCCCGCCCCACAGTAAGTATTCGGGGCAAACAAAAGCCAAGGGGCGGCGTAAAAAGAAGAAAGGCAATAACGAATTACTTTCCTTTTGTCGTCCAAAACAAGAACAAATAGGCGATCACTTCTCCCTTTTCTTTCCTTCTGGCCGGTCCTCGGCAAGGGCCGGCCTCGGCGGGCCGGAGGGACATAATGTCGACATACAAAGGGCCAAGGTTGGAATTTTACCAACCCGGCGGCCAACTTTCACAATATTGCCAACTTGTCGAATTGAGGGGGGGGGGAGGAGTCCTACTTCCCGGCTTTTACGCCGCCCCCAACTTTCCTCCACCTTATCCTTATATTCTCCCGAACTTTCCTTCCTCGGTCTCTCCACTGCGAGAGCGCCAATATATTTATTATCGATACATTTTATCGTAGCCGGCCGGCTCTCTAGTGCACTCGTTAGATTTCACTTAACCAGTTTGTTCCTTAACAACTGTTTCAAGTCTGTAGTGGTTTTTGAGACAAGAGGAGTAATTGAAGGATTAAAAATTTCGACTGATAGTTATTATAAATAAACTACAATATTGGTCAATTTTACAGGCTAATTGCAAACAAACTATTCGAATAATATTATTTCGTAAAATGACAATATCGTACCGACACATTCATCCGTGCATTGTCCCTACCTGTTTATACCCCGTTGGCGGTGTACATATTGGGATTAGGCCCTTTACAACGCGGCCTACGCGATAACTTGTCCGAAGGGTCATAGCCCTTCACCCTCCACGCCACCTCGCCCGGATTCCATTAGCGTATTTTGTTTTTACTGGCCGTGTCGGGGGCAAAGGGGTGGTTGGGGAGCGGAGTAGTGAAGGGCCGCCAACCCCTACCGACCGCCCTTTTTAAAAAACAGACCCCCCACTCCCTGCTATTTCTAATTGAATATCGAACCTTTGTCGGGGGTGGGGGGAGAGATGGATCTACCAACCCCCCCCCCACCCACCTCGCCGCGTACATCCGGCTTTGATTAAAAATGTGTTAAACCAAGCACGCCATCCCCCACATCCCATAATGGCCGTAATAAAAACGAATACACGTTCTGATGATTTCAACCTTCTGTTTTTATAAATTTTGCTCTGTTCCATATAAAAATTATTGTATTGGATTTAGGCGGGCAATTTAACACGTTAAACGATTGTTGTTTCTTAATCTGAAGGATTAAGGAGAAATGAGGGAGCTGTGTAACAACCTTATCCTTTTCATTATGAAGTAGTATTTTTTTAAAAGTTTACTCTCAAAACCGTTATTTCATTGCATTCTTAACTGATTTGTCTTTTCCGAGCAAAGCACCCTATCCCTGTCCCTTTGTTAAGGGACCTTCGGTATGAAACGTCCTTCGGCTGCGGTCCCTCCTTCCCAGGATTACCCACTCTACGATAACACGCGGAAGTCGTAAGCCCTATTCAATTCCTGAGGCAACTTCACAGCAATTGAGCAATATGTGGGATTTACAAGCGGAGATGCGGAATATTCGGAGGCGGGCAATATGAGATGGATATTTACCGCCCGATTGATTTCCCTCATAAATAACTCCTCGGAGCGAGAATACGGGCTGCCTTTTCTCGGAAACAAACCGGCCGAAGCGGCCCTGCGTTCTAAGATCATCCGGGATTAGATAAATGGCATTTTTACCTCCCGAATAATTCCTCCCTCAAATGAGCACTCCGCGCGGCTGAGAAAAAATGCGAAGTTTTGCTATATCGAATACGGTCTCAATGAAAAGTCATAAAATCCCTGAAAGTAGCCAGCCTACACACGAAAATATATTAATAATAAAACTGTTCAAAGTATCAAGGAGTTGTCTGGGCCACTGAAGTTATAGAAGAGAGGACCAATTGAGAAGCTCTCGCATAATAAGAACTGAAAAAAATTGAAAGATAGAAAGAAGGAAGGCACGTGGGCTTTGCATCAAATTTAATATTTGTGGTTAGGGCTTTAATGGGTAGATCAACTGATGAATATCGACCCGCCAAAAGTTTTGATTGCCGTGGTGGTGGGGGGGAGAGGGAGGAAAGTTTATAAACTGGGCGATCGACCCTCTATTAAGCCTATACCTGGGTGTTAGGGCTGATGTGCGGCGGAGAAACCCGATCGACAATTGGCGGGGGAGGGTTTTGGAGGGGCATTAAATACTTGTACTGAAACAAAATACTTATAAACGCAGCCTTCATTTAGTCTCTCCTGGGTATCTTTTTTGCTGTGTATTAGGGCAACATTTTCCCACCAATCCACTATGTCCATTAACTTGATTAAGGTTTTTCCGCGGGTTTCTCCTACCTTCTGTAGATAAGTATTTCGTTATTTAAAAAAAAAAAAAAAACCCCGAATTCAGAAATGTTCAGTACCAACCGTGGGGCGTATTGAAACTATGTCTGACGCGGTACAATGCAGGGCTATCTGGTTGTTTCGCTCGGTGAGCAGGGTCCGACGCGAGAGGTTTAGATAGAAGCGATAATTCGAATGTAGGATTGCCGTCTGGCTCTGTTTGTCTGCCCCTGTCCCTCCGTTCCCGCCTCAAAAGTTTGTTTCTCGTATCTCGCTGTACGCGGCAGAAATTTAAATTACACCGCTCTCAAAGCCAGGACCGTGTCGCGAGAGTGGGTGAGTTGGAGGCGCAAATTGAAGTGCAGAACAAGCAATCGGACCCGGGACAGATTGGCAGAATAGAGTGACAGAAGGTTCTCTCGAACTTAATTAAGCTCAAACTGGCGGCAAAAAGGGTTTATAATTGCTTCAAAGCCAACCGTTGTTTAACGGGCGTCATGTCGCCATCGTAAATTGCATTACGTTTCAGAAATCTATTCCATTTCTACAGGGGAAAAAGCGCAAAAGCCAGAACTATTTTTCAATTCGTCCAACCCAAAATTTGTGAAACTCGTTCAAACACTTTGGAACATAAATTTCAGATGTACTTATCGAAATAAGCAAAAGGAAAACATAATTTGCTCGCGAATACGGCGTTTAATAGCGTTAAGCTGGCTGTTAGTTGCGGTAACGGCGGACAGATGGCGCCCCAATCTAATCCCGCCTCACTCTCGGCCGACTTGTTTCTCGGTTTATTGTCCCACAAACCACAAATAGATAGGCAGTTTGAGCACGCCAAATTGCAGTATGATTGCAGCAAATACTGTAGAGTATTCAGCCCAACAACTGATAGATGTACGTATTCAAATGTCGGTTCAATCGTCGCTTGTAGCTGAAGCTCAAAAGCATCCGTATGAAGTATATCACTACACTGTATTGATCAGTATTCCTGACGTTTGATTACAGTGATTAAAATGCGTCGTACGTATGGTCTGATACGTCATGTAGAATAGAGGGAAAATCGCAATTGCATAGAGAATGTAGCGCGAAAACTGAACAATATAAATCTCCGGGATTTCCGCCGCGGGACTTGTTGTTTTTATTACCCCGTGGGGAGGGCGTTGAGAAAATTTTACTGCGCCTCGCGTAAAAATTTCATGCCCCGGCCCACGGTCGAAAAGGGCCGTACCGCGAAAAGCGATTGAATAGTAATGGTAAAACTGGAGCGGCGACGGAACACGGTACCGTATCGAGGTCTTTCCGCCTTTCTTTCCCCGATTTTCCGCCGTTTCGCGGCCTTTCTTATTATCCGCGGGAGGAGAAGCGGGAAGAGACATAAAAAGGCGGAGGGTGGAAAAAAAAAATCGGAATAAAAATAAACGGTCGATGAAGCCGTTATATTTCGCGGGTCCGACCGTAATTCGTGACGAGATAACGCTTTTATGGAGGGGCCCGGCGGTGGCCGAGGGCTGGCCGGGAATTTTTAAACAAGCGATAAAGCCCAGATGGAAACCGATTATTACGATTGAGAAGACTATAAAATTCTGATTAGGGTCGGGGGGTGGCCGCGGGCCTCGTTCGCGAAACGCTTCACCGCGCGAAAACACTTCAACGATCGAGATGGCGGATAACGTACTGAATATTATTTCAGCAAAAAAATACCTTCATCGACAGAATAGTCAGTTTTCAGAAATTGGAAAATTCTGGAAAATTGGATACGCTTCATCCAGTACCAGTTGGGCATGTTGTAGGGCCGCCTTTTATATTTAAACATCAAATATAAAATCGTAATATTATCTTTAATAATTTGTCATTTCATTCGCTACTCAACACCGGGCCTCTTCTGAGTTGTATTGCAGAACTGTACCCAAGATAAATACATTTAAATAGAATGCAGGAATTTATATAGGCCGATGAATTAACCGTAGGGAAACTGCATTCCGTACAACTTTATTGTATGAATAATAAAGTGCCAGTCCGTTCACCGCGGCCCGTACAGCAAGCGCAAATAGAGGATAGAGATTTCTCCAGAAATTGGACTCGCCCCTTGTATAATTCATGAGGCGCCGTATTAGTTTTCCAGGTGTCTAATTTTCCCTCCCTCCCCGGCAGCTCACGGGGGCGGATGTCGGAAGATATCGTGGCGACGGGCGGCAGACGTAATAACTGTAAAAGTGTCGCAACTGAAGACGCGGCCCCTCAAAAGGGGAGCGGGCCGTCCGCCAATAACCCGGGGTAATGAGGCGGTGGGTTATGGGAACTGACAGATACGAAATTATAAAACTGACGTACGTCGCAATGACGCGAAACTGATGCTAACAAAAAAATACGGGGCTGACGTATTCATTCAAATAAAATGTTTTGTCGTAAAATTTTCGGTGATTGGGATTTGTATTTTTAGAAAGTCCATACATTAATGTTAAAATAGAAACTATTGTATCACCTTCCTTCATCATTCAAAAAATGAACTCAAAATAATTGGCAAATCAATTTTCGTCTACAACCCTTCCTTGGTAACACTTCAACAATTTATGCGAGTCATTCTAATAATATCGCGCGATTTATTTATACTGCAATATCGAGATAGTAAGAGTTGGTTCGCGAGAATGAGACATCGTTCTGCCAGACACTTTCGTTTTACATAATTGGTTTCCTACAGTTGTCTTTTTTCGGCGTCGCACCGTCAATATGTATATGCAACGTTTCCAGAATACAGTGATACAACAATTACCGGGTCGTTCCTCTGCGTTTCGGGACGTTGAACTCGCTACTGACAGGAAAAAAGCATTGTTCAGTAAATGAGAAAGGAATCCGAATAAGTTACCGGTGGCCTCGTTGGACAAAGTCCAAGAAGTAGATGACGATAACGTTTCCCTCAGCGATTACCTCGTATAAAAGAGAATTAGCGGACGGTTTTGGACAATAATTTGGTTGTTTGAGTCGACAGTTGTTCAGCGTTTAAAGCCCTCTTTGTGTTACGTCTTAGCTTATATATTAAATTCCTTAAACTTGAACAGTTGACTTATCGAGGTAGTCTCCACGGAGGTCTTTATAACACTATCTACGGTATTCGGAATTAAAGAAAGTGGCGCCGACACTACTTTCGTGAAAGCTGCGGCTCGGGGGAGAAGCCGGGAATTTTAATATTAGAGGTGACCCGGCAGAGGTCAAGAACTTTGCGGGGGTGGTGGGGGCAGGGGGTGACATTCTCCAACTACGCAACTGCGCCTCTGAGAAAAGTTTAGCCCGTGTCATATCGCCCTGGAGCTCACTTTACCAGGTGTCTCCCGAGTGTTTTAACAGACGGCGAATTTTAATACGCCCTCCACACCCCCAACCCCCAACCCCAACCCCCGGTGTTGGGGCACCTTCTGAACACCGGCCAATTGTCGTATCATTGGAAAAGGCCTGCTCTCTAATTTGTCTAAACTAGTTTACAGCGCGATATCTTTCCATATTTTAGATTGTACACATATACGCATAAAGAATATAATCCAAGCGTACAAATTTGCAAAATAGAAAGGCAGAACTTTTGTTTCCTGTCGTGAATTTATCTCGAGGGTAAGCTCTTAGAAGACAATACTTTGGGTACAATTTAAATAAAATTATTTTGCCCAATTTGACTAGAGACTGTCGCGCTTTCTGCCCTGAATTGAAAGAGACCTTCGGCTGAAGTGCCACTAAATTGGTCCCCTAGGTAAGTTCTAGCCGGGGCCATATTTCTGTTCTCGAAATTGGCCCTTTTTCCAACCCCCTAACTCGATTCGAACTAGGACGAGGATTCCTTTTGATGTCTAGTTTTTGAGTTGGGGTAGGGGGGGGGGAGGTAACGCTCGCGCGATTACCGTTCGTCGAAAACTTTCGGAGGAGATTCGAGAAAAAAATGTAATTGTCTACCCCTTTTTCCCGGCCATCCACTCACGGTCCGTGTAACGAGCGCGAGGAATGCGCTTTCCGTGCGCCTTTTCCCCCGGCCCCGCTACTGGAAAAGCAGGTTTTCGCGAAATAGGAAGCGCTGAACTAGACACCGGCCTACCCCAACAGCAGCCAATCCCATTTGACTTGAAACAACGTTCCCCATTCCCATCCCCCAAGGTATATACCGCCGGCGCTCCGGCTTTATGAGCACAACGCCGGCTCTTGATTGTGTTTTGTGACTCCGCCCCACTTCTTTTCGCATATTTTACCCCCACACAACCCCACCCCCTCCTTGTCCGTCAGTTTCCGATTGGGAAAGCTTGTAAAAGGATGGGTGAGGACCCGAAGAGAAAATGGAAAAGTCGAATTTTTCTCTCAATACTACCCGCCGAATTATCCTTCGAATACAAATATAAATATTATTTTTCGTAATGAATTATTCGTGTAAGGTTATCCGGACTACGAGCCCTAAATGGAAACACCGGGGGGGAGAAACTTGATAACTGTGGTCGCGGTGTCAAAATGAACGAGATGTCAATAAAAACGGAGCGAATAATAAAAAATAAAAGAGAGAGAGAAAATGGGAAATATTAAATTGAATGCGAACGGTTTTCGGCCCCTCATTCATTTTTCATGACTCGTCCCCCTGCCCTCCCCTCCCTCCACCACCACCGGCTTTCTATTCGCTTGCCTTTCACCGTTCATTCCCCGCCACTTTCACCCCTTCATTCTGCCGACGAACCGGGCCCCGGTAATAAACCTGAGCGCGGTATTAATAAGATTTATTTCTTCCGAAAAGCTTCCACCTTCCCCAAACCTCCCCGCCGGCCCGAACATTTTATTAGATTCTGCCGCCATAGAGCGGGCCGCGGAATCAGTCGACAAGAAATGAATGAGAAGCGCCCAATGGGGTAGATATTGCATTTTCGGGTTTTTAATTAATTACGGCGAGATGAGTTTCTATTTATTCCCCGCCCCGTTATCTTTTTTCCTCCGCCGGACGGAAGCCATCAAATCCTTCCAGTTAAACGGTTTTACAGGATTATTGAAAACTCTGATTATAAAATTCGCAATTGAAGGAATATTGGGAACGGTCGCCGAAACTCCAACCTCAGTCCATTCCTTTATAAATTAACCCCTGTTTTTCTTATTTATTTATTGACTCCTCAAGTTAAAAATTGTAATAGTGCCAACAGTGGACAAATTTTTTATACAAACCGTAAATCGAAATCACGCCGATTATTTAGTTTTATCCCTGTACTAATGACTGAAAGTTCTTGGAATTTTGTGCCGCATTTTCATTAACACCAGTTTCGTTCCATCTGATATATAATCTACCATCCATCTATGTACATTGCCAGACCAATGGTGATTCCTTACAGTGTCAACACAAGATTGAAAAATCCTGCTAGGCTCTCCCTTAGGTACAAGGCTAAGTACCACATAAGAGAGAATGTACCTGGAGATTGGCTGTGTCTAAGTGATATAGAACTACACGGTATGACACGTGTAGGGGGCGAAAAACGGGTCTGTTAATGCCACCGTCGGCCTCCAATGTAGTGGACACTGACCAGATATTGGCCCTGTGTTCCCTAATTCCTAGAACGCCGACCCTCCCCCCGTCACCCCTTAATGTGTCCACTAATGCGAGGGGGAGAACCCTGAAAGGGATGTTTATATGAGACTCAATATATAAGGGGGGGGCGATGTCGGAGGGGGGGGGGACTGGCAGTTATTCTTCATTAGGGGGTGGAAAATGCTCACACCCCATTGGTGAAGTCGCTTTCGCCTGTTTAACCCCCTCGGTTAAACCTGCGCGCTAATGTTTTCAACATAAATCTGCGTTAACCCGATACACGTCACGCGTTCATATGTGCCCAAATTTAACATTGAAAATGGTGAACACGGCCGAATTATTAACTGACGTCCCTTCCGTTATCAGCTTTCCCTAACATCTTCTACAGCCCCGTCAATACAATAAGGAAAAACCGAATATTGAAATTTCACATTTCAAATGCACAATAACGAGAAGATATCACGGCATGAAAAATTTTCGAAAAAAAAAACTACGGAAGAGCCTTTATTTAAATATAGTCATTCTGTCTATCCGAGCAGCGATTGTTACTTGCTTCTTATGGACTAGCCTGTTGATCGTTCAATTTTTCCCGGCGGACAACTTGAATTTAAAAATAAAATAACAGACACCCCAGAGAATTAGGTAAGGAAAGGTGGGTGAAGGGGGCGGGAAGTACTGAGCATTTTCTCCGAAATCAAACTGCCGGGCTGAATATTGATAGCGCAGAATGTAACCCCCTTTCCCGAAGACCCGCGGAACCATTACTTTCTCTTCGGAGTCGTTTGCATAAATCAAATTAAAACTAAAGTTAAAAATAAAAAAAAGGAAAACGGTCGGAGGGGTGTGGTGGGAGGGGTTGGGGGCGGAGAAAAGAGATATAATGGGGCAGAAAAAAAAAATTAAGACTGGAAATGCCTTTCTCGGAAGTGGCCCTTGGGGAAATTCGGCGCCGTCACCCGCGCTAACTGAAACCGGCTATTAAGTACAGTTAAGGGCCCATTACAATTTGCCTCGGCATTAAAATGGGCCTAGTCTATAGACGAGAGATGAATACCGGAAAAAAATATTTCGCAATTATTTCCACCCGCTGGATACTGACGTAGCGCCGCTTCCCTACAAACGAAATACACTCCTTCAATTATGTTTTTTCAATTCAGGTATAAAACAATGTTCAATTTAAGGTGCCATTTCATTATAAATTTAAAACAGTTTGTCTTTTGTCCGGCGCGCATTGATAATTTTTAAACTTTTGTCCTATTATTTTAGGCTTACAAAATAAAGTGATATTTGTGTGTGTAATACAAAAATAAATGAAAGTTAAGTTAGAACAGGGTGAAATGGATTTGGGCGTTTTAATCTCTGAAAAAGACTAATTAATTGAACTCAATATTCACATCTCTATTATTAGTGTTAGCCGGCTTAATGTGTTACCTATAAGCGTACAAAGGTTTATGAAACGCGACGAAATTTTCCTTTATTAAAGCTTCGCCTTTGTAACACGTTTTCTCAATGAAATTCAAATTGTTCAACCGCGTTCAAAGGCCTTAAAATGTCCCGAATGTCTGAATTTGTAAAGCCTTATTAATGGAAAGCTAAAGGCGAAAATCCCCGCCGACCCGGCCCCGCCTCTAACGTGGTATAACTAACGGTTTAAAGGGAGTCCGCCTGATATACAATGTTTGCCTGCTCCGACCTCAAGAAACAGAGTTACAGAGAGATGCAATTAAGTCGCGGGCCTTTTGTGCCGGCGCCCAAAGTTACACTCGGCCAAATACAATGGCAAAATACGACTCCGAAAGCCGTTTATTTAAAACATCCCCCACCCCACCCCAAACCGCCACCTCGCCTCTTATTCGAAGTTATAAGTGTAATTTCGGCCCATAAATATGTCGTAAAGCGGGGCGTAATTTGATGTTTCTGATTGTACGCAGCTGGAACTTTTGAAACGGGCGAGACAGGTTTCTGGGGCGCCCGTGTGTCGAGTTTGAAAAGGATGTTAAACTTTTACTTTTTTTCTTACACGAAGTCAAACATCGTCTAGTTGCAGACCGGTAATTCTCGTCATCTCCTCATCAAACTCGTTAGTCTCTCGTTGGGCCGAAAATGAAATTTTTGATTTGATTCCAGTCCAACCTATGGCCGTTTCTGTACGAATATATCCTGGAGGAGACCCGTCCACGTTGAGGAGTCTTCCGGTTTGAAGTCCAGCCGTGGCGGATGATAATGTGTGGCGCGATTTAGACCTCGCAACTCGGCAAATTTAGATTCTTACGACTGCCCCCGATCGTCTGACCCTGTTCGCCCTCGGGGCAGGTAAAGCATCAGAAATCCATTAGGGAGCCCGGCCAACCATTATGCCTTCTGCCCCTCTTCGTTAGTACTAAACCAGTTAAGTATGTCCCGGCGTCGGTTCTCGCAAGAAGATAAGGTGAAGAATGGAATGGCTGTGAAATACCGTAGTGTGGAACGCAATTCACGACAAGCCTGACCTAACTTACTGACTGCTCGTTGTTTATTATTTTATACAGAGATACTTATACATATAACTGTAGAAAGTCTTTAGCGTGTATAAACCGACATGTATGTTTTAAACGATATCTTATATATCTATAAAGACTATAATGTATTTGCGATCCTGTACTTTGTAAATATTTCTTTGGGAAAGAGGCTGCCGATGAGATATATAAATTAGTGGAGCACTCTAAGGGAAAATTTTTCAACGCTCGAAAATGTATTTATTCTTTTAATTTGAACCGCTCATCGGCCCCGGACACCGTCCGTCATCAGACTCGGCAGATGTTTCGTATTCATAAACCCTTTGAAGGACGAACCCCTCCTTTAAAGGGGTCGGAGGGACGGCGCTGGGAACTGCGGGGACGCATCCGGCAAATTGAGATCCGGGCCACTCATCAAAATGTAAATGGGACAGGGGCCAAAAAGATTACCAAGAATCTGGTGTTACAGAGCCGAGTGTTAGAGCGAGCCCTATCTCTCCCTCCCTTCCGCCCACCCTCTCTCTCTCCCTCTCTCTCTCGTAATACATAATGCAACGGCCAATCCACTAGTCCTGCATTTAGTGCCGTTCTTGTTTTTAGCCCTCGTTTTACAAAGCCGAATTTTATGCCGGTCCCCGCCCACTGAGACGTCCGCGTAAGATCGGAGTTTTCAGTGAAAACAAGCTGGAAAAAGAGGAGGGAGAAAAGAAAGAATACATTACTAGTTCGGACTTGTAATGGAAGTGAAATTCGGTCCGCTACCATTTCCCTCAATTCACAGCCAAATCCGTTTCCGCATTCCACCGTCGTCATTAATATATTATCTTACTGCAAATATTAACCTTTTTTCTTTCATAGTCCAAACATTTCAGTTTGTTACCTTATACACCTCGTTGACCGGTGTCTTTCTGATGTTGTACAGAGGACTCTCCGCCCACGGTACTCGTGCGTATACCTTCGGGTTCTGGCTCGGTGGAGGCGACCGGGAGCCTGGCTCTCTACCCCGGGTCAATCCTCCACCTCGAGTGCCTCTACCCCAGGAGATCGGGCAACCCCGAGTGGACATGGACGTCCCCCTACCGCACCTATCTCACAGGTAAGTCACAAACTCGGTTCAATTATCGACGCTTCATTCAACCAACGCTTCATTCCGATTTTATAATCGAAAGCAAACATTTTATAAACGAAAGCTCACAAAAACTGCGGTTGTTGTTATTTCCTTATATATGCATTTTACATATTTATTGTCGCTAAATAGTTCTCAATAGGGGCCTGATCATAGATTTGAGATAGGACTGAAAATACCCTCTAAATTCACTATTAATCCGCCTAGATTTAAACAGCAGAATTGGATATTCGGTGGAGCCGTGAAGTCGGCCCTTTAACACGTACGAGGGTGACAGATCGAGCGGCAACAGATTCCCAATGTCAATTGCACAATGCAGTGGCCGGGCCTAAGTGAGACTGTGCACTATGCGCTATGCACTATGCAGTAGGCACTATCCAGTATGCACCTCATCAATTAGACCGTTGTAGGGTTTCACTCCTATCAGCGGCAGTTTGATCGATGGTCCGCCCCTTTGTTACAGAAGCGCCCCCGCCCCCAACTACCCTTAGGAAACTGTTACACAAACCGGATGTAAACCAATACCTAACAACGTTTACAGATTTTACATATTGTATAATAGAGGATGATTCGATAAAAGAGAGAAGAGGAATAAGAGTTACAATATTATGCTAATACGAACAGTGTGATTTGTTGAAGCGGATCCGGGGTCGAACTCCGATTGCAAATTTCCGACTAAAATTTGTATTGACAATAGAAAAAAAGCCGAAACTATAAAATAAAGGACGAAATCTGTTTTCGCAGCGCGAAATAAAAAAATATAAGAAAACCGTCGGGCGTGAGCAGTTTCCCAGCCTTCGAATACAAGGCGCGGGACCTTTTTCGGACCCGCCCTTAAAACACGCTTTTGTATTCAAATGATTTTCCCGGCTTTCGCGGGGCGTCGGCCGCCGTTCTTGAACAATTCAATTAGGGAAGGAATAAAAAGGGAAAACTTCGGCAAGTAGAAACGTTATCCCGTTTTTCCGGCGGCCCTGTACCTGTACGGGACGAAAAAAATTCGGGAAAGCCGAGAAACGATTGCTTCAAAGTCTCAACTCTCTCTCTCTCTCTCTCTCTCTCTCTCTCTCTCTCTCTCTCTCTCTCTCTCTCTCTCTCCCTCTCTCGGTTAGACGAACTCGGAACGTGGCCGTGGAAATAGAAGCCTTTAATTTTTTCAGAAATCATTCGGGGCTATATAATAAATTTTTTTTAAATTGGTCCAGTTATGTGTGCTTAAGGGATCATGTAGACGGTGATATTCTGCGATATGTTATCGAAATTTCAACCAAATATTATTTTTGCCAGAAAGTTAGGAGTTCTAGATTTAAAAATTTAGAAGAGCTCGTACTGTACCCCTTCAATAAGATCTCTTAGTAGACGACCCCTACGCACACGTAGGCCAGTGAACATAAAAAAATATATAATTTATATAAAACGCACGCCATATAATTTAAGACCTGTTACATCTGAAGAGCATGTCCTGTTCTTGATTAACAACAGGTGCCTAATTTGTAAAAAAAGTTTCGGCGACGTGTCAGGGTTGATCCGAACCGGACTCGGGACTAACGATTAGTCTGGGTTTTGCTTTATATCATTTCGTTTTTATTCACGTCACTACAACCAGTTTAACGCTTATGCCTCCAACAAAAAACATTATGTTAATTCGATCAACTAACGACAGGGGTAGATAAGTTTTGTCCTAACAGTCGACTAAAAAGCAGCCCTAAATGGCCAGGGGGTGAAGTACATTTATATGTTTGAACATAGAACTAATTTAAGCGAAATTATATATATACTCGATTTCAAATTGGTCCATTGTATTCCAGGATTAATCCAACCCCCGGGTTCATTTATATCATGATGGAATTCATTAAAATTTAACCCCATAATCACCCTGCAGGTTACTCCCCACCAACCAATATTGGAGAAAGCGATGCGAACTGTTCAACATCGGTAGCAACGGACTCAACATTTATTAAATTTTCATTCTCTAATTGTAACGGGAAGGGAAAATTGGTTTTCAACCGGCTTCGATATTATACGCGATGGAATATCCGTTCAGGGACAATTGGCAATAGTCGCCTATTTGATACGTTAAATTCGTTTGAGGTTTTAGGTATTAAATTTAATTCGGTCCACTCTGTATAAACAGGGCCACTAGCGAGTTTGCTCTAAAGGGTTTTTGCCCTTTCCTTCCGGGCCCTCTCCTGCGTTTTCCGCTTCCGACGTCTCGGACCTCTTACTGGTTCCGTCATCAGAGTCCGAAAAGGACGGTTATAAGTTGATTTCACCCTGATAAAGTGATTCTTGGAGTCCGTTCCTATTGGCGAAGTGGAGGTCTTCGCGTGCTGACAGCGGGAGAAACCTCGGAGAGGGAAAAATCTCAATCCACTTATCCGTAGATAGTGGAGATGGCCTGGGAGAGAAAAACTTTCGAATTATCCGAACGCTGGAAAGTTCCCACTTCGACTTCTTCAAGTCGAACTTGCGACGGTTGTTGCAGCCGACGGATCCATAAGGGAGTTAGACGGAGTCTATGTTTTGGTCGGGACTTAATATTCCTATTGTGCCTAGCTGGTCTAAAAAAGGAAAAGTCAGTTTCCTCGCGTCCGACCGAGCTTGAATCAACCCAAAAAGATATAAAATATAGCGACGGATTTTTTTAGTTCATTTTTTATTTGCTTATTGTATTTTCTGGGTGGCATTTGTGGAAGTTTTCCCCTCAACACTCAGTGTAGTTATGAGGTCGCTGGTGCCCGCGTGATGTTTCGGACGACAATTTGAATCTTTAACAAATCCTTATATCATTTAAATGTATTACACAAGAAGGATCTGTAGGGAGAGAATTTTCCTTTAGATCGTGGATTCATTCTTATATTTACTCCTCCTCGGTGGTTTCAGAGGTTGGTTCATAGGGCAAAACTTTCACGTAGCGCACTGAAGGGGCAGTGAATTCCACCCTTCCCCGTGGGGATGCGCGAAAGGGACGGAGTGAAAATACACTAAAACTATGTAAAATATAACAACCCTCCCATAAATCCCAAACGGTACTGAAAATCCCTTTCGCGTTTAACGGTCTTAAAGACGCATTACTGCCCGGAACCCGGTGTGAAAAACTATAGCGATGAATATCGGAATAAAAACGGAGTTGGTTCAAAATTTATATTTTCGGAGGCCACGGAGGCGAAAAAACGATTCGTCCCGGTCCCGCTTTTCCGAATGAAAGATGTCGCAACCGGGCGTGGGATTTATGAAACTGGTTGGCGCTAGACATACGGCCCGCGTTATTCCAGTACAGTTTTGAAATATTGTAGCCTTTAAATCATAATATCTTCTTGCCTATTTCCACCACCAACAGTAGTCGCCGATTTCACTTATTTTTTTTTTTTTTTTTTTAGTTCTACATGGCCAACCGAGCTTAGAAACTAGAAAAATATATATTTATATACAGGGAGAGTATACACTACATCAACGGCAGAAAAACAATTTTCTGGCTGAAATAAATTGTTTTCATAATATTCTTTCCCTAAAAAAAATATTCCCCTTTTTCATTAAAATATTTGCGTACCACCCATCTTGATTACACAATTTATATTCGGACTTGATTTGAGCCCTCGCCATTCATTTGTAGGTAATAAAAAGTGCTGAAAATATCGGACATTGTTGGTAATTCCATTCGTGCAAAGTGGTTCAATGATCCGTTCTGTATTTTGTGGATCGGAGACGATCCGTTTCACATCGAGTAGTCGTTTCTCCGGTACACTCTCTCGTACGTGTCCCGTAATTCTGTTACGCTCTCGATTTATTTTCGCTTATTGTTTGCGCGAAAAATTCTCCTTCATCGGCGCGTTCTTAAAAAAAAAACTCAGCCCGCACAAGCCCATATTGAACGAGTAGTGTTTTCCACCTGTTGCTCATGAAAATCCCGCCCGACAACAGTGACAACAGAGGGCCCCTCCTCCCATTTGTCGTTAATTGAGTGTCCGCCCTTTATTGGACTTCGACCGTCAACTCCGGCCATCGACTCTTTAAGCGTTTAATCTAAAAACCTTTCAGCGTTTCAACCGTTTCAAAAGGGAAACAGGTCCGAATTACAGATCTGAATGTTTTGTCTTTCAATCTTGTTCATTAATAATAGGCTCCTCCCTTTAGATTCTTCTTAAGCGGTATTCATAGCTCGTGAAGTTTGCGTTCGGGAATTAATCTTTAAATGTCTACCTCCTGGCTTAACGTTAAGTAACATTAGGATCAACTTCTAACAGATTAATTTCAGAGGTTATTAGAATGGTAATAATTCACAGTTGACTGAAAAAAAAATGTATTAAAAAAGACCCTAGCTCTATTGTCTCAGGAGCTCTACCCCATCTAACAATACATTATTAATAACGACGATTATAAGTCGGGACGAGGTAAAGTTGGAATACATTTGTTCGGTTGGGATGGCTCCGTCTTTTTTACGGTTAGCATATTTGTCCTTTTCAGGGGTTCGGGGGGTGAAATTTAATTTTGTCTTCAAGCGATATCGAAAGGTTTTGATGGGGGGGGGGATGAGGACCGGTGCTTCGGGGGGTAGTCGTCTCCGTAACTCTATTACAGAGCATCGCCTCCACCCCGGCCGGCGTTCAAACCGGTTTTCCCACTTGTTTTCCCGATGTTAGCAGAGAAAGGATACAAAAACCTATGTGAGCTTGTAAATAATTAAAATGCACAACTATTATAGAGGAATTTCCGAGCAATTCCAACTATTACCCGTCTAACATGCGGTTATAGGGCTGCAGGTCTCGAATATAACTAAAAATAAATATTATTTGTTCTAATTCAATTCGAACGAAATCGACATTTTGAAGTCGACTGTAAATTGTAGAAGAGTCGTAATTTAGTTAAGGCGGGGCTTAGTTGCTTATCCTTGTTCGTTTGCTTTGTACTTAATGGGCGAGGAGTCGGCGGTCAGCCCCATGTTTGCTCCCCTGTCCACCGGAGCAGAGTACACACAATTGAGAGGGAAAATTACTTTAGATTAAACTTTCCCGCCCGCGCTTTCCCTCCCCCCCACTCCACCGCTAATAAAGAGTTGAATGAGCGCTACCGGTCGGGAAATTTCTAACTGATGACTTGATTACAGGCGGCACTTTTCCATTCCCTTTAACAAAACGGTTAAACAATAACTGACTTTATGAATTTTCCGAAATTCTAATAAATTATTTACTACTAAAATTATGAGTATAAAACTCATGTAACTGTGCAAAAATTCAGCCATCAAACGTCTGTTTACATTCTGAAATTACATCCAAAAGTGAATTCGAATTGATTGGGAAATGGACGAGAAAATCGGGTAAACAATACATGAAATGTCTCTAGACGACCTGTTGGTTTATTTATAACCCCTACCACCCCACTACGCACCACCGACCCCCTTTCCAACGGCCATAGTCAAATAGTTGTTTGCCCGCCGGGATAAATTTCCAATGCTAAACCGGCGAAACACATTTGCGTTGCGGGTTAGCATACTAAGACGCCCGGGAGTGTATAACGGAGGGCCCCCCCCCCCCCACGGGGCCCAGATAGTATCGTTGAAGAACAAACTCCCTGTGTGCCGCCCGGTGCGAGTGCGACACCGGCCTCCTTTCTGTCCCTTTTGCCGGAATACAGAACATGACATTAGAAGAGACATGCGTTGCCTCGTGAGACGTTACTTTGACGCGGGTGGACGGGATCTGGCATTGAATCGTGGACAGAATTACAGACTGGAGGAGAAAATATATCTTCTCCTGTCTAAATAGGATACTCCGATAACACAAAATCTAGTATTTTCGTTTGATTGTAAATTTAGTATATTGATTACGTACAACTCCCGAACAAAATTAGTTTATTATAAAACCTATTACATCCCCCTATTATTTGATAGAATCCACTCATGTAGAAATAGGTGATTGCAATATCGGCCAGCCGGCTTGTTTCCCCTTATCCCCTGTAATATTCGAGGGAACCGACCCTCGTCATTCCACCCCCGGGCTGGGATTCAATCCCTGACCTACATAACTAACAAAGGACCTCGCTCGGGACCCGTGATATTTTGAGGGTAACAGCCACTCGTAATTGAACCGCAGGTCTCCGAGTGGAAATCAATGCCGGCGGAAATTGAGTCGCCTCCGACTCGGCTTTACATCTGGGGCTCTTATTAAATTGGTTGGTTTACTTGACCGTGGAAGCACCGTGTTGGCACTGTCCGCCGCGTCACATTTCACAGCCGCGTGTACGCAACTTACCTCATTTTCCGAAGTGTTTATAAAGCGAATTGTTGAACAAGGCCAAATGTGATTGAATAAATACCTCGGGGATAATTTTTAGGCGAGTCGCTAAAGGGTCGCGATAATGTGTTTCGTCCGCCCATTAACTGAATTCGTCTGGGAAAACGACCGAAAGAGAGGCCGGAGGGGGGCGGGGGGTAATTTAAATTGCAGAGCGAGATTAACATAACGTAAAGTTCGGAACGCTAAAAAAAAAATGTTTGCATAATGACTATAAAGCCGGCGGGGGTAAGGGGCCTCAGAAAGGGACATTAGAGGAGGATGATGGACCGTGCAACGACAGGAAGGCCGAATCCGGAATACCTATAGAGCATCCGATATTTATATTCGGGTTTGAGTATAAATATAAGCCGAACCGGCGGGACCTATTTTCTATGGGTCGAGGCCCCATTACCCATAAAACGCTCTGCATAAACTCTCGGCGGGGCCTGAACCGTTTTCCCAAATCCGGCTAACGGCGTACCCATCGATTTCCAGAGCCAGAAAAATATGATTTGCGGACCTCGCGCCCTACCGGAGTTCGGAGGAAGAACACTCAGTATAAGTAATGAGAAAAAACTCTGCCGCCCTTTAATATTGTTTATTCGGCGAATCCTTGTCCAGTACAAAGCAGGATTTTCTTACCGGGACTTCCTGGAGCCGAAGTCTCGAATAGGGCAGGAATGATCCTGTAGTATCGGTTCAGTAACAATGGCTAATATGTAATGTAACAACAGTAAAGACTAAGTAGCATTAACTCGGTAGATAATTGTGACTTCCCGTTGAAAAAACAGAAATGAAACCGGCGGTTCGAGCTCTAACTAGGCCAGGGGTGGACTTCTTTTTTACGTGCGCTTGCCAAACATTTACAAATAATATTTATAGAGTTGATGAATTGACGTCGAATTTTCAACAGCGGAGTGAGCTACAAATCAATATCAGTTATTTACCGATGAGATTTTCGCTGTTGTATATTGGAACGCCAAACGGTTTATTTCGGGTTCATGTTTCACTTTATGATTACACTGAAGTTCGTCACTTTTAGTAAAAATTCGTTGAAATTGAATTATAGACGATTTAATAAATACCTATTGAACCGTCTATAATTCAATTTAAGACGTCATTACTCGCGAGCGTATGTAGAGGAATAAATTTGTACTTACTTATCTTCAGGATCAAGCTTCGACTGATTAAACGAGAGGGGCTCATAATATCCGGTACAGACAAGTATGTAAAATATATTAGTACGCAATTCTTATTGTTACTGAATTTATGGAGTTCACGCTGAGCATAAACCGATTCACTACGAACCGAAAACTACGACAAGGGCAATAATGTACTGGCTAAAACGGGAATAAGACAGGCCGATAGGAGATGCGCCAATAATAATAACTGGGAATATCGGAAATCCCAAATATTTATGGTATTGTTTTACCGATCTGCTTCGTATTAAAACCGCCGCCGTCCTATTTCGCATTATCGTTGCCGGGACTTTGTATAATTCAAAGGTTTGGAGTCGCACTAAATCAAAGGCTTAGTCGATGGGCGCAGTTTGTAAATGGCCCCGGGGGCCGGGCACTATTCAAAATTAGCCCGGGGGGCTTTCTCCGTTTTAATAGTTGATAACATATGACTAATGGAAGCCATTAAGCGACCTTTGTGCCCCGGGCCTCGGTTGCCACACACGTCGCACGCCCCGGCTGCTACTAAATATTGGCAACTCGGTCGCATTAACGCCTAATAAGATACGACCAAGTGCACACGCAATGCATTACCTGTACTCTCAGACCGCCCCCAGTTGGAAATAAAATCATCCCCTCTTCCATTTTCAATTAAACCTCGCAAATTTCGGCCTGTCGTAATCGTCTTCAGTGTTAAATAAAAAACGGGAATTTTGCATTCCCCTTCATCGCGGGATTATTCTCGGCTAAGGTAGGACACATAGGGGGCTGAAAACCGTGAAAAACTCGATATTTCAATTTCCGGTTTGACAGCACCAAATATCAAAAATTTAGAGGAAGCTTTCGTCAGGGATAGAATGAAAGTTGTTTTTACAAATTGATTGGATTCGTTTAGTGGGTAGGTTTTAATTTTCAACTGACACAAAAATATCCTCGCGAGCCAGAGGCGGTGAGAGCGGTTAAACGATAGAGAATAAGTTTAATCCTTCTACAGGCTTAAATTATTTTATATACACCATCCAAACATTGTTGATATTAATGAGGTACGGTTAGTTAAAAATTAATAATGGCTCGCGAGAACGTCATTACCGGTGATAAGAGGTGCGGTAATTCCGAATAAATATTCAGACAGGAGGCGTTATTAACGTACATCAAAGCGAATATAAAACAGGCAGCATTTTTCAGCCGCGGACGACATCGTTAGTCGGGTACATTAACATTGACTAACTGTTGACCGAACGGTTGATGAACGGTAGAGAGCGCGGTGTTAATTGGTAGGACGAGAGGCATTGTCGGCTGTATTATGACGCCCGAAACCGAATCCGGGCCCTTCAATTGAAGTGGGAGCGAAAATTATGAGCGGTGGGGGGGGGAGGGGGATTTGTGTGAAAAAAAAATTTCACAAAGGTCGGATTTTTTAATGAATGGCAGCCCCGAGCCCTTACACAGAGACAGAGAGAGAGAGAGAGCCCTTTGACAATTAAACGGATCAAAGTGGCCCTTTCTTTTTATTTACTTTTTCAGAACTCCGGCCGTTCATCCCTTCCCTCAAACCCCCGCCCCCCGCCCGTTTTCCACGACACCTAATTAGATCGGAACGGAATTAGCCCGCCCCGCTAATGGGAAACAAAGCGAAAGCGAATGGCGCTCAGGAAAAAGGAATATGATGTCTACCGGCGGGCAATTACCGGGGGGGGGGCTTTTCCTGCAACCAGCTCTCATCGCCGTTTCCCCGACATTACGCCGTCTCCCCCTTTGATCCCGGACATTTTCCCGATTTATCACACTCAACGTATAGTAAGTAACTCCTGCCGCTAACTACATAAATAATAATTACGTTATGAATTAGCGGTCGGGCACCCGGGCTAGTATGCCCAATTACACACGCAAACGTATTGTACCATTAAAATTAAATAAACTTTGATCCGACAGAAGGGTCCGCATAAGCTTTATTTCCTTGGGCTTTACTTCTAATCGAAATGGTAGGTGAAATTTAATTCATTTAGTCGCTATAGATTATTAACGGTTTAATAAGTATAGTATTCCAAACGTTTATGTCTGGACAGTATCGAAATCAGTTTCAGTTCGCTCGTGTCCGAATTTTGTTATCCAATATATGAAACCGACCTAATACAATATGGAATTGTCGAGACACCGTTCGGTAGTTCAGAACAATACGGCCCCGTTTCAAGTTTGATCAAGATTTCAGGGAAACTCCCCACTCTGATTTTCATATATATATTGCGTACACACACTCAGGGAGGGACAGGTAGGGAAAATTTTATCATCCAATTAGGTGGAAATTTCCCTTAATTCTCGCGCACACGGACACGCGCATACGGGGCGGTATTATTATTATAATTCACCTGTAAAATTAGGCGAGTGTTGTGGGTAGAGGGGCAAATCCTCTAAGTGATAAGGGACTTAGCGGCGGTTTTAGCGTGTTGGGGGGGTAGGGGGAAGACGGGACGCGGGATCGTAAACTCGTCGGTTTAGCCGGATATGAAGAAAATTATAGGGATTGGCGGTGGGGCGAGTAGTGTGGCGGAAGTGGATGAGAGTAAGGGGCTGTAAATCACGCGGGCGGGAGAACAGGGGATGTTGTGGGGCGGCGGGGGGGGGCGGTAGCGCGCGCCGGAGAATCGATAAAATATATTAAACTATTTAGGGCGTCGGGAGGTAGACTAACCCGCATATCCTCCAACGGCCCTGTAATGCCGGATTAGCCTAACCGCCCTTTCGGAAGGCGTCAGCCATTTGCCAAATTGCGATCGGGCGTTTCCTCCTCCCTTGTGCTTTTAACACGGGAGAATTAATTTTCGAGAGGAGTTTCGAGCAACGCTCTGGCAATAAATTATTCGAAATTCTCAATACGGAGAACGGTGCTCTCGTTACGGAAGGCCTGTGGGTGTCATTTCAACAGTTTATTCCGGTATTTTCATGAACAATTTTTAACATAAAATATTGTATTTATCATAGACACGATTACTGGTGTTTAAGTTGGGGTAGACTTGAGAAATTATTATTCACGTCTCTGCTATCTCTAGCGTAATCGGAGAAGTTTTATTTCTCGCCGAAAATTCGTTATCGACCGTTCCAATTATATTATATAGAACTTCTCAGATTAAGATAAGATATATATCCCCCATTGTGGCGACGTTTACCCGCCACAGTTGACTTGGAGGGTGTCATGTACATAAATAAGCTTATGGTCGGGATACAGTAAATTGGGATAGCGGTCCCCGATTTGCATACTGTCCGGTACCCTCCTCCTCCTCCTCCTCCTCCTCCTCCTCCTCCTCCTCCTCCTCCTCCTCCACCACTTCCGCCCCCACCAAGCCAAGGTTGGTAGCGGGCAATGCACCCCCTCGCCACAGGGGAGGCCCCGAAATGAACCCTGTTTAGAGATTCAATAGGTCCGTTAATCGCGTCAACACCGCCGGTACAACCCCTCTAATTTTAAGGCCCTGCTCCTCTTACTCGGGCCACCCCACCCACCCCCCCCTATTAATCCGAGTTTAATTCGATTCCCCCCGCCCCCAAAACGGGGGTGGGGGTGGGAATGCCAGTGCCGAGGCCCTAAACGCGGGCCAATCCCGGTTCTAGTGACGTTACCTAAACTCAGATTTTCAATCTCCACCGCTGTCCGTAATAAGGACCAAACTCTAAACACAGTTCCCGACTGGCGGAAATGTTTATTTTATTTATTCAATTACTTTTGTTTCATTCTCTCGTTTGGTTGAATACCAAACTGACGATTTCTCCTTTCAAATTAGACCTGAACTAATTAATTTCAATTAACTTGGTTCATTCTATATCCTGCATTTTTTCCGCATTGTCTTATTCAGTTTCTTATTTATCGAGGTTATTTTTTTAATCGTAATTTCTGGCGTTGGTGAAGGTTAATGTAACCACTTTTTGTGAGATGTATGACATCTGTTTAGTAATTGGTAAAATCCCTTAATAATCTAGAATTTTTTAATGCCTAAAACGTCCGCTGAGGATCATCCCTTCCGATCCAACCCTATAGTATATAATAGGTTAGGGATGTCGCGACTCCTTCTACATCTCCCTCCCACCCTCTCTCCCTCTCTCAGCCTCTGTACAAACTTTTAATGCACGCGGCGCTCAGCAAGCCCGTTATGCGTCCAATTTGAAACTTAAACCCCCCGCCCCCCCGCCACTGTACAAAGTAGCACGTTGTGGGGGGCGGGGCGGGGGGTAGTCTCACTCCGGTATAGTAGAGGACAAACACACCAACTAGGCTTTTAACACCGATCGACCCCATTTGAGCGCACTAAGTTGTCACAGACCCGATGTACTGACAATTAGCGGTTCGACGTATAACCCCAGGACTACCAACTCCGCTAACTCGTTCGTAATACCTGCTAATACCAGCTATAATCAAGGCCCTGTCGGTTAATCATTAAACGTTAAACTAATAAAATTTTATATATAATTATTTAAAGAAACTGACATTTCTATAGAACCCCCTTTTCTTTCTCCTATTTATTGTACAATCATCGAATAATTGCAAACATTTTGTTTTATATCACTTGTTTGTCTCGATAAAGAAGCCACCCAATAATGTAACTTTTATCGTGTTTCTGGGCTACAAAAAATCCGTAGGCCGTGGGGGAGGGCATAATGGATGGAGGGGATTAGGAAAACTACTGAAGACGGCGAGCAGCCAAAACCCCGAAAATATAAATCCATCCGTCGTAGGCGGGAACGGGCCCACGTTAAAGAGGAACAATTAGAGGATCAATTCAGGGAGGCAGTCTTTAGAGAACAACTCTCACCCTTTCCAAAATCAAATAAAAAATTAATATTGAAATTTTAAATCAATATATCAATGTTTGGAACAAACATCTTACACTCTTGTACTTGTGTCTGCCCGGCATTTTCTACTGAATGTAAATAAACCGCCAGTCAGGTTTAACAAGTTTTGATTGGGTTTCAATTCGGACAACTTATTAATGTGACTACAGTAGGGCGGCGGTAAAGGGCCTCGGCGGGGGGGGGGACGACAACTTTGCCAGCCCAACTTTGTAATGCACTTCAAGAGCAACTTCCCCAGGAGCTCCGTTGCAGAACAACTGAAATTCAAGTACAGATATCCGGAGAAGCTCGGATAACACCGCCCCCTCTTACCCCCTTACCCCCACACCCCGGGGACGACGTCTGAACCCGCCAGACCAACTTGTTCGGTAAATATTAAATTTCTTCTTCAAACGGAACACGGAAAAGCGTAAGGAGGGTTATGAAATAGGATGACTTGGAAAACTCGTTCCTTATTCGGGTATGACGTCAGGGCTTTCCGGTTACCTTTCACACAGGGTGTTGGGGTCTAGAAATATATATTAATGAAATTAGTAATTATATAACAAATCAAGGCTCTTAGAATTTTCGCCTAAATTTAATATAATGGTAAATTAATCACTGTTAATATTATAAGTTGAAAAATCGATCCCCAATCGGGATTCGATCTTATAGTTACATATTACAAATTAAAACTACTTTATTTTTTTTATATAAATACTGTTTACTTTAATATATAAATCGTGTTTAATACAACGTCCTTGTACATTTTTATACACGAATATTTTAACTAAATACGCTTGTTTTGTGCAGTATCTCCAGTACTTTTTGTCGTGTAGAAGGTAGACGTATCCGCGATATGTAGCGCCGGGCTACAGTAAACCTGTAACGTTACCGACGTCTAAGTCCCCGGTTTATTTCGAACCGCCTCCGGCGACACCTTAAAAATTTCACCCGGGCGTGGAAACAGAATATAAACCTTGGCCGCCGCTTTTAAACCCCAAGAATTTAAATAACGATAAAAAGTGTGCTCCCGGGCTTTACTCTTCTTCTGGGGGAGCTGTAGTAATTCGCCCCGCATTTCCTCCCCGAGGAAAAGCTGGGCGATTTTCTTTACAGCCGAATATAAGCTAAGCTTGTTTAGATTTTTTTACATATATATATATATATATATATATATATATATATATATATATGCAGAGGTGAGGAGATCCTAGTTTTAACATAATACATAATTCATTCGATGTTGATTACAGAATACGAAATAAACTGTCCGGACGGAAAGGCGAATTTGATTAGGCGGCGATAAGAAAAAGAATGCACGAAGCGTATTTGAAAGTATCGTACAAATGTGGGGTATACGTATTTAATAATTTAAAAAAAACACTCATGAAAATTGCAATGAAAGAAAAATTTTGAATTTTTCTTCTGAAGTAGATCATTTTTTTTTACTGTCTACATTTTGCTCGAATTACGTACACCTGAATTTCTGCTTTTTACTCCGTGTTTTACTTTTTTTTTAATGAATTTTCGATATTCTTATGCTGCGGAAACAGGATCTGATTAATTTGTTTTCGCACTGTCCATTTCATCGTCGCGCCGGCGAGATCTACGCCGGTTTGTTCGTACGAGATATCGTTTCGTGTTCTCACGAAACAGAAAATTTTACTGTATTTTGTCCGGACCAGAATATTATATCGGTGTTAACCGATTTTTCACGTTTAAAAGTTTTGGCGTTAAACGATTACCACTCCGCATTAATAATACGAGTCTGTTTTTTTGTGGATTATTTATTAAGGGTGGGTCTGTCTCCAGGGGGACGGACAAAACTTAGGACTCTCCTTTTCGCATGCTTAGTTTTTATATTTGCCGCTGGGGGAAAAAAGAAGCGGGCGATTCACCCCCATCCACCCCGCTCGTGGAAACAGCTTGGCGATGATTTATGCCAGCGTATGCGGCATACACTACGGCCCAGATATACTACTACACTTCCGAGTGACCCCTAAAACATTATCATAAATACGAGAAACAATAAAAAATAAAGTATATTATCCTCAAACGGAATATGTAATGGACGGACTGTAGAAATTATACACGTGGCAGTTTTAAGTCTCAACAATGTTATTTTTTATACGGTAGTTGTAAAAAAGCTGAATGTAGCCGAAAGTTGACTAAATATTCAGTTCGATAATTCTGAACGCCTCCAAGTCTAACTTTCCTCATAAAAAAGTTGATTAACAGATTACTATATTTGAGAATACGGATAATTAAGCACATTCCGGCTCTCAGGTTTTTCTGATGATTGTTTCACTCGGACGTTCGAACAAATAGTGAAGTTTGATCGGAAACGTAGCGTCCCCATAAAATACGTAGACTTAGTTCGTGATATAGCGGTTCTCTTTACGTTAAAGTCGGGCAACACAACGCACGCAGATACGGCAGAAAACCAGAGAGAGAGAGAGAGAGAGAGAGAGAGAGAGAGAGAGAGAGAGAGAGAGGGAGGGAGACAGGCCACACACGTCCCGCACAGCCCCAGCATCCAATCCCATCTACGGGGGTGGCCCTAATCACAAATAACTCCGATTTATGGTTATGCCGTTCTCTGATGCGCCCCCCACCTCATCTTCCACCTTCTATTTTTCCTTCCCTCAGGAATTTTCGTTTTTCCCCACTCGAAGCCTTCCCCCCTTCACCCCGACAGAAGGGAAAATGATACGGAATAAACATCTCTAACAATGGGAAGGCGAAAGGTGATTGGGCGAAGACAGACGGACTTTTTCACTCCCCCGATCCCAATAACAATATTATAACAACAGTCGAATTTTGCTATTTTTCTTCTTTTTTTTTAAATAATCGCGCCCTACTCGTTTTGCATTGGAAACCGATTCCCGTAAATCTCCGAAAAGGAAAATCGTTTCGCAATTCCGAGATACAAATAAACGGAAGGGTTGTTCGGCAAGGAGTGAGAACGGTGGGGGTGACGGGGGGGGAGGGTATCTAAAACGTTCAAATTTCCACAAAAAGCCTTCAGCCACCCCCCCTTCGTTCCAGTATTAGTTTGCAAATGAGTTTCAACCCCTTACGCGGCGGGGGCTAATGTATGCGAAGAGGGGCATCAGCACCATCCACAAACTGAAGAAACGTTCAATCTACTAGATAATAAGTTAATTGTGTGGGCCTTAATTTTGTGCCTGAAAACATTAACAATTAGACTATAAAATAAGAATGATATAACGTCCGAAAAATTTATGTATCAGTTACAAAAAACTAATTGAAAAAAATTTGAATAGCCACCAAGATTTGAAACTTACATTTTCATGAAATGTACCTAGGGTACCGATTCTTTCTATATAGACATATTGTATACGTGCATACCTTTCTACATATATATGCATAAATATTTGAACTTATACCCGTTATCTTCACTGTGCCGTTATAATAATCGTGATACCTACAACAATAAAATCCAGGACAATAAGTCTCCTATGCAAGGAATTGGAATGATTTACGCATTTTCTGAGCAATTTCTGTATCCCACTGTGGTACGTCGCAGTGAATATTCGGGTTTTTATCCGATCATTTTCTGTCTTCAGTAGTATTCGAGACAAAATGTCCGAGACAAAGATGCGCAGGGGATAACAAAGAAGGAATCTGCTTAAGATCGTAGTAAGAGGATCATGAAAATTGAGAAAGATATTTTTGTTCAGTTCGAGATCTTTTCCTAGGTCCAAATTTCCCAGGGGTTATTCAAGTATGCATTACTCTGGGAATTTTTTATCGCGTGTAGTACTCTAAATAAAAGTTATTTAACACTGTATGACCGGCGAATGAATCGCATATTGCGGTACATAGGTCGCCGGGAGCACCGCAGCTGGCGGGGGAGGAGGGGCCCTCGTAAAATCTTTTATTGCCGTTCTTACTCTATGCAAATATCTGAACTGTTATAAATATAAAACGGGGTTGAGCGAGCCGGAACGGCGATAAATGTCCGGGGCCCAATCCTGGAAGGGTTGCGGCACTACCTTCTAAATCCGGGCCCAACCCCACCGCCCACCCCCTATATCCCCGCCTTCTATCCTCGAGGCATGACCCTACTCTTTTGCATCCTTCGCGGGGCAGATTTAAAAACGCAGTTGCCCCGCCTAGCCAACCAGGGGGTGCAAATCACAAGAATCAGCCGAGGTAGGTAACGTCGACAGTATTGAAGATGAAATGCATCCGCGCCCCAAAATGCACGTCCAGATTTGTCCACTCCAGAGGAAAAATAATGTACAGACGGCATGGATTTAGTGTACGAAATGTAAAATTATTTGTGAACTGACGGCAGCTCAATTGAGAAGCGTAAACGCTTATGGCAGTTCTCTCCTCTCGCCGGTTTGGTATTTTTTTGAAGCAAGAAACCAGCGCGAGGAGCAGCGGATCGAGAAAACCGCCGCATTCTAAACGCTCGCAGTTATTCTAAAACGATCATTTTTTTTTCACGGGGGACTAACGCGCCGCAACATTTTAATAATACGCCATTTTTGCTTCGAAACAATATTCAAATATTTATGATCCGCCCGACTGATTAAGCCGCCGTAGCCCGTAAACTGGAGTGGGCTCGTTAGAATTCAGTTAGCCAGTTTGTTCCCGGAACGAACCCATAAAAAAGTGCTGAACGGATGCGACCCCCTCTCAAATCAAAAAGTGGCCAGGCGGCCATATATATAACGGCAGTAGGGCGAAGAGACCGTAATTTAAGGATAATTACGAAGTGGTATTAAAAACTGGAAGTTTAAAATGCCGTAATAAAATATGTCGTTTGCCGCCAACTTTTATGAATTAATAGTTTTTTCAGCGGAAAATGATTATATATCCCAACGATTAGAGAAACCGGTTGGTCACAGGAGACCGACGGACTCGTCCTACTACAAGTACATATACGAAGGGATTACCCTGATCAGACTGCTCCTTGATTATTATTATTATGATTTTATAATTTCACAATAAAATGGTTGGAAAGGGAAAATGGCTAGGCGACCCTTACAGGTACCAGGCTTCCAAGTACAAGTCACAACCCCCAAATATGTCACAGTTGCACTTTTTCCCCCTGTCGGTAACATAGATAAGCGTAAATTTATTACGCTCTTTTTAACGAGCTGATACAGTTCGAAATTTCTATACGTCGTAATAATTTTTAAACTCGCCCTTACAATTTCCGAGCGAAACGCCCGCCTCTCATTCGGCAAATCAGAGAGGCACACAGTTTAAATTAACTGCCGACTGTAAATAAAACGGGCGGTCGGTCATTGAGCCCGAGACCGGACTTCGACTTCAATAACCCGCATATTGCAATCCGGCCCGGATTGCAGCACATATTAACATAGGCATAAGCCCACGCGTCTGCCCCAATTCGAGTGCATTCGACTTGAAACTGCAAGCGAAATTCTCATCTCCCCCCTCTCGTACGGGGGGGGGGAAGGGGGAGGTTCCTGTTAATTTCGGCTAATACGCTATTTTGGACTAAAGCTCATGGTTCACCAGTAATCGGGAACTACCAACTACCGATAGTGGTGAAACAAAATCCTACTGACATGTCAGTATGTAGTAGTGAAACTATGAAGTAGACTATACTGGGATGATCATGAAAAAATAAATGAATTTTGTTCATTCTAGATTCTAATTTCAAACGGGTAAACGAGAGGACTTCAGTCCCATTACAATAAGTATAAGTCATTTTTCGTTAATAATTAAAGTTGCCGTACTGCATGTACCGTTCTAACTTTTCATCGGACCCACCAGTCACGTGACACGAAACTACCGAAGACCGCGGAAAGCGGATGCGGTCACGAAGGTTTACACGTGCGGGCCCCCATACGGAGTCGAATTAATGCAGCCAATACCAGCCCGGTTATTAACTGGAAATTGGAAATTGTTCCAGCGTTATGGTATTGAGGCCGGGAGGGGGGGCGGGGGCGCGGCTCTTCTGCCGGCCCCAATCTGACTGGAATGCCAATGACGGGCCTATCTCTGTGTTATCAGGCCCGCCCTCCTCCTCGCTCCCTCCCTCCCTCCCTCTCTCTCTCTCTCCCTCCCGCAATATGATTTCCAGTATGTAGGACTTCCGGGCTATCGCCGATTGCACGGTGTTGCGACACCGCAGAAACTCACCGCCGTGTACCGGTCGGTACGGCCTCGCGTCCGATGTCCGCGTACCCCTCAGCGCGCATAATAATGCCAGTGGAGAACGCTCCTAAAACGGTATTAGGAGATAGCCCCGCCGATAATTCGTCGGCCCGTCCTTAGGAGGAAGGGCACAACAAAGGGCCGAAGGGCCGCCGCTGCGGTCCCAACAACTTTCGCAGGATGCGGACTCAACAGTTGTAGTGCGTTGAAGGGAGATGAAGGGGGGTGGTAGGATGGGGCCCCAGAATCCTAATTTGCCGGCGAATCAATTTCCTCCTGTTGTATGAGGGGGCCACAGCTAGGAGGGAGGGGGCTAACAATTGAGTGATATCGGAACTTGCGGGTGGTTGGGGGTATAATGGCCGGCTCCATTCTGCGGAGTCCATCGGCGGGATTAGATCCTACGGGATCGTACAAAGGAGGGCCCCTCAGGGTGAGGGTTGGGGGCGAATTCCGAATCGCGTTATACCACGCTGGGAGCCGGCAATTCTGGTTAAACGCGGGCGACCCGCTCAAATAATCCCCATCTAGGGGTCGAACCTACCCTCCTTCCCCCACAACCCTCTTCCATCATAAGGACAAGACTAATATCTTTCATTTGGAAATGAGAGACGGAGATACTCAAGCTACAGATTTAAGGCAATTTAGAACATGTAGAAAACAATATCATATTATAGAGTTAAATTACCCCAGTATTCGTAAAAGAATTTCTATAAAAAACCGTACGTACTAAACTAAAATACTGGTAGAAACAGTAAAAAAAGGTGTTTTGTAACAAACCATTTGAGTGAACGAGGGTTTTCCAGTCTGACGAACGCAAAATCAAAGGACAGAGTATTCAATCAGACAATAAAATTTTGATGTATCTAAGAGGAAACATCATTTCTCTTAACCCTGATGTAAGGTTTCTGATGTTCTTTATATTTGAATTCATATCGCGCAATATTATTTAAAATTGGCAGTTGTTATATTTACAATACTACTGTCGATACAAATAGTCTTCAGTAAACTATTTTCAATGTAAATGCTCTTTTGGACTGTAAATGTCCCACCCTCCCTTGGAACTGGGCGCGTAAACAAATATATTTTTGGGGCCGAAGCTAAAAAGGTCGTTCCCCTGACACTAAGAGGGCAGTTCAACTTTGTCAAGTCTGATAAACTCGTCGTCATGTTCAGTCTCTCCACAGCCGGAACGGGCTGAAAGCGTGGGGGAGAAACACCCCCACCCCACACGTTCTGACCCTTCAGTTGGCGAGTATGTTTGTCCGGTTGCAGGGGCGACACCTCGTCAAGGCCCATTCCAAGGGTCGGCAACGTGAAATCACCGCCGATTCGTTTCACCCCCCTGCAGGGGTTGTTCGGGGTTGACAACACCTCGTACAATTTTACGGACACTATTTTTTTCATTGAACGAGCGGAGGACAGCGTTCACAAAATAGGATGTTAATGCCTGTGAATAGCCCTCACAAGAAGAATTAACATACATTATACTAAACGCGGTATATTATGTGACACGTATTCTCAACGATTACTATTATTGTTAACCAATAGACATACTATCGCTTAACGGCTTGACAGTAACCTGCGAGAAACTGAGGGGAAGACGATTTAAAAATATCACCGCAGTCGCTTACGCCGGTCAGTACGTTCGAATCGAGCATAAAATAACCGGAACACGACGATTCGACTTTACCCGTACCGTAGTACGACACTGGAGGCGGCGAAAAGCCACCGGGAAATCCTCATTGTTCGTCCTCGGAAAATGCTGTAATTTTCCAAATGGCGGGGCCCAACTGCTGCCGCAATCTGCTCGCCACTTTTCCCGGGCGTCAGATTGAACCCAAAGGCCAGAGCCACCCCCCCCCACCACCCCCCGCCACCTACCCCCCGAATAATTCCACGACGCCTCTCTTCTCTTTCGGAGGAGACTATTTTCAAGAGCGAACTAAAAATGCGGACTAAACTGTCGCCGCGTGTCACCGATAAAACATGTCTCGCCACCCCCTCCCTCCCCCTCCTTTCCACCGCCGCCCTAGAAGAAAACCCTATTTGGGGCTTCACCGGGGAACCAGACACATAAATTACGTTTGGTTTTTTTTCTTTCAACATCCCGACTAAAATGTATGTGCCGGATTATGTGGGCCAAGCTGTGTCTGTTCGAGGGGGGGATTCATATATTAGGGGCGCCTGGCGACGGCGGAGCGACCGACCCGCAACGCGCGGTTGTTTTGCGGGCCCCGTCCTGCCCTCCAGCCCCCGGCCGTCGGAGCACTTACCGCAGATTAGAGCGCCCACAACTCTTTCTCTCTCTCTCGAATTTCTCTTTTTTTGTGTGTGTTGTGTTCTCGGTCTCCTTCCCAGTTGTCAAAGTGGAGACGTCGTCGGAACATTTTTCACCATCGTCCTCCATTCCAAGTCGTAAAACGGAGCTAAACAATAATAATTATTATTATTACGAATTGAATATTAAATCCGATAAAAAATTTCGGTATTTGAATATTGATATGTCACAAAGAATTTGTTGTAGGGAATTGTTGTTATATGATAATTGAAATTGGGTTCTTAATGTGTCCGCTTCCTATTCCTTGTTTATGTTCGATTGTCACGTGGAATCCCCATACCCGACACAAAAGAACCGACTTAAACAGAAAATTTGGACTCTTAAGGCCATTACTGAAACGGACATCGAAATTATTGACCTTAAGTAACAAACTGACAATATACAAAGCAATACTCAAACCGACACGGCCATATGGAATTGAGTTATGGGGTTCCACCGAGACATCCGACATCGCTCGCATCCAATCAAAAGTCCTTCGCACCGTCCTTAATGCTCCCCCCGGTATGTTTCTAACCAGACAATCCGCCATGACCTCAACATACCCCGACAGTCGACGAAGAATCCCGGTTCCCGAAGTTCCACTCCCGCCTTTCTCCTCATCCCAATCCACTCGTTGAGTCCCTTAGACTATAATTGTTCTTGTGTGAAAAGTGCCATCTTTGGGCGGTTCCTTTTATCACGAAATACATGTGAAAAAAAAATCAGCACTTGTACTTTTATGTTGATTGTAGAAAATAAAAAAGGTTTGAAAAAAAAATGTTCGGTTGTAAAGGAGGAGCTTGATGGAGTAATAATCCCTCAACCGCTAATTCTAAATAGAATTTTAAAGTCGGTAGTGTCAATTTTCATTTGATTAATATGAACCAAATTGGGGTTGAGAAGCTAAGGGGATCTCTCATAGAGGTCTGGATGGAGTTAGACGATCCGCGGATTAGCGGCTCCTGTTTCTAGCAATCCACTCGGTTAGTTGAGTGGGCGATGGGATGAGGGGGAGGAGGAGGAGGAGGAGGAGGAGGCGGCTCACAAGTCACACGACCCAGTGTCGCCTGTCTCAGCCAACACGCATTAGCAGACAAACGACCCTTCAATCTAATCCGATTTGACGCGCACCCCCAACCCCCCCCGGCCCCTCATCCGACGGTGTCCCGTGTAATTTCAGAACCAGCTGGAATACGATCTTCCGCGCGTTACAGCCGGCTAACTCTCTCAGATAAGGTTTCCCTCCAAATAACGTTCGTACGAGCGCTCGTCAACGGTAACCCGGAGCTGCGGTCGTCCGAATGTCGACATCAGCGAACGAATGATAACGGGAAAACGCGAAATATTAATGACAATAATTTGACTAGTGCCACTCTGACGGCAGAGAAAGTCAACATTGATTACATCAATTTTAGTCATATAAAATCTGTTGACACTAAACGTAATTATTAGTATACTGTAGGTTCGTGATATTTCTGTCTCCTCTCGCCGGTTTGGTCTTTTGCTAGACCGGTTTCGGCTGCTCGCCGTCTTCAGTAGCGGTGTTAGTCACCGTTGGCACTTTGGATGTCTTTCGGGCATCCTCACTGCACTGTCACTTTCACATGTACTGGGAAGTACATCCGAAAAACATCCAAAGTGCTGACAGTGACTAACGCCGCTACTGAAGATGGCGAGCGGCCGAAACCCCGGTCTAGCAAAAGACCAAACCGGCGAGAGGAGACAGAAACATCACGAACCTACAGTATTCCAACCCCTCGCAGACCACAAAACAGGTATATCAAACGCAGATAGTATATTACAGTTTCAGGGCTGTTATTTACGTGCCCCACATGTTTAAAACCGGTCTACCTCCAGTGATGAAAAGTCAATGAAATTAAGAATAAAACGTTAAAAAAAAACTGAGCGCTATCGAACTGCAGTTAAGATTAAAGCGCCGTAGCGTAAGACACACTATGCGTGTATTATTATCTCCGTTTTAATATTAATTACGCATGAATTAGTTAGTTGGCCTGTCTGGCCAAATTACATGGGCTCTGGTTGTTTAAAAGATATTCCGTTCGTATACTTACGGTCCGGGTTTCTTCCACAGTCAGTAGATATCGCGAAATCAGAAAAGTGTCCTTTTGTGGGGAGAAACCGACGGAGAAAAATTAATTCGGGCCTAAATTCACAGAACAGAAACAGAGAAAATGTTAAATAGAAAGAAAAATCCTGTATAATAGCGGTATTTGTGTTGTCGTTTCAGGTTGGGCGATAGCGCCGGAGGAGCGGGAATGGAAGTACAGGCTCTCGATCTACTACACGAAACCACAAGATTCGGGGGTGTTCACCTGCGCCACCCCCAAAGGCCTCACCAACAGCATCAACCTTCTGGTCACAGGTAAAATATTTATGCCCCCCGTATATACTTGCAATACTTTCGTTGCTTCAAGGAGGTTTTTCTCACCTTCCGAGTATAAATTAAAGTCCTCTAGACAAAGAGAATCTTCGTGTAATTTTTCAGTATGTAGATGTCCTTCGAATACGCCTATTCAATTGGCCGTTCAATTTGGGATCGCCAAGAAACCGTGACGAATAACTCGTCACAGTTTATTAGAAGCGGGGCCCGCGCTAAGTGATTATAACGAATATAAATGATTTTGGCCCTTTTCCCAATTCTATTAGGGGAGGGAGCTAGCTTTGATAAAGATTAATCTCTTTCTCGGAAATTATCCTCGCGCGGGGGGGTTGTTTTCATCGGGGGCGGCGGGCGTCGCTCCGGACCGGGAGAGCCCCGATTTTGTTTCCCCAAGTCTCCCCCTGCACTTTTACAACTTCGGTCAACGGCGCTCTTGTTACTTTCCTGGAAAAGTTCTGGTAGATTACCTTATATTGCACACGGTTTACCACAGAGAGTGATCAAAAATGTAAAAAATTAAGATGTTGTTTTACCATCTTGGAGACTGCACAAAGAACAGCTACCGATGGTAGAAACTTCGGGGGTGGTTGTCGTGAAGCTTCCGACCCTTCCCTTCCAAGGGTGGAGGTACCAAAGTTAACTCTGGCCGTCTTATTCACGATTCCACCTTTAAAATTTGAAACAGTCTACATACAATTTAGCCCTACCGGGGTTTAGAGACAGCGAATTTCACCCGTCTAGCAAAAGAACGACGCCGATCCGATTTTCCTTCTCCACTCGCCTCTTCGCTCTTATTATTATCTGTTTTTGCTTTTTCGCCACCGCCATTAGCATTCCGTCAGTAGCAAGTTCCATCATCAGTCCGGCTTACCCACTACATTGTCGGAAGAGCGCCCCTATCTCTAATCAGGAGCGAGCTAAGACATAAATTATTACAGGTTCAATATTCGCGGGACTTTTTTAAAACAGAAAATTCCCCAAGCTTAACTAGATTTTCAGGCGTAACATATAATTATGAACTTCTAATAGTCTAATTCCAGTCGGGAACAAAGGGGGAGCCCCGGGGGGGTTGGAAAGGGGAAACTCTTCAAATATTAACGGCCGCGTCAGTTTTCTTGGGGCGCCTTTTGGAAATTGTCTCCGAACCCCGACGACAAGCTGCCCCCTTTCCTCCGATACATTTTTTTTCCCCCCGATTAATTTTTCACAAGTTGGCCGGCCGGCCGAACTCATTTTCCGCGCGATACTTAATTTTCGACCCTTCTCAAGATTCAGAGATTTTTCCCCGAGCGGTGGCCGACAAAAGTTTTCCCGGCCTTAATTCCCCTTCCTACAACTACTGCTACTGCTGCTAGTACTACTTTTTTCATCCCCTCTTCCTTATTTCTGTCGATAACAACGCGGTACAACTTGTTGTCGGTAAAAATTACCGTAAAAATCGACTCGTCTACCTCTACCTCACTCTCTCTCTCTGCGTTTTAAAGGAAAATCTAGGAAAATGCCGGACTTCCAAACGAAATTATAGAGATAAGAGGTTTTTCTGGTGTAGCTAAACGGCTCCCTTAAGATACTAAAAATATTTATTTAGGTTTACTTTAAATATTTACGTAAATTTTAAAATAAATAAAAGTAATTTCAATAAAATATAAGCGTATAAAAAATTCCATCTTTTCTTTGTAGTCTTTTTGCTATATCTGTTTTGGCTGCTCGATAGGCTCTCTTTCTTAAAAATGCGGACGGTTGAAGGAAGAATAGAAGAATTTTAGAATCTATAGATTTTTGTATAGAACTATAGGAGGCTAATCAGTGTCTATTGGGGCTGGGGGTCCAATAATGACTATAAACTTCGGTTTTACATTATACGGAGTACAGGCTGAAATATGAGACATTTCATTCTTTTTTGTTCTGGGCGTGCTACCGGTTTGGAGGAGGCAAAGCGGGGGTGACGGGGGGGGGGGGCTTCCCTTGGGACCTCTAAGCCCCCCCCCCACTCACCCCCCAAATAAAGGTCCGGGTATATCCTCCTATTGATCGTGGACCCTCCACCCTCCCCCCTGCCACTCTTCACTACTCCAGGCTTCAGCCTGCCTTAACCCTACCTGCGACGTTTTTACCCGTTCGCTTAGGACGTGGGGGTGATCACAGAAATAATTTTCAGCCCCCCCCCCCACAAAGTCATTCACCCTTACAATAATACTTATTTGTTTAAATAAGAAGCGTCAATATACTACAATTAAATTTGTATATATTTTACAATTATATTCAGGAATCTTTCGTTCATGCTGAAGCTGATTGGAACGGAGAATTGAGCCTGCGACTGCATAGCGACCACAAGACACAAATTACACAAGAATTAAACACCGACGGAGTATTTTAACCGGCGATCCAATTTATCTTCGCCTAAGTGGATTGAGGTTATTTTTCCCCCCCGCGCGAAATTTTTCCCGGATTTCGCTTCGTCCGGAAACGAGGATCAGCATAAGTAACGAAGATTCGCGGGTACCAACCGGCCGGCAAATATTTCCACGCTATGCGGGCGAAATAAATTGGTTAATCGGTTTTAAATAACCGAACGCCGGGATATATTATAGTAATCTTCCCGTCCCTCGGTAGGGCCTTTAGATCTTCTTCCCTTTCTAACGAAATTCCGCTCGTTTCAGGTTCAAAGCGTGATTACCTCCTGTACGACTGGGCAACAATCGCTTTATTTATTCGCCCCTATACGTCTAATCTTTTCCTGAAATAAGACCTAATTTTTCGACCTAATCAGGATGACACGATAGCCGATCTGAAGGTCAGTAGGGTATCACGTTTCAGTGACCGGTGACATTCTGTTAGGGAATCTAGGCCTCTATCCAACGGCTGAGCTAAAGGTTAACGTTCAAGATATATATATATACCTTCCAATTTGGAATTCTTCTAGAACCTTCAAATTATGTACGTATCCGCATATATATTTCTACAAATATATACGCGTATGTAAGCTTTTTATTGTAGCCGTTTAGAACGGCGGTACCGGACAGGAATAAACGCAAACCGCTTCTGTCTGGCTCAAAGGAAATGTAAATTGAGTTATTTTCTGCGTCTTTGTTCTCAACTTCCGCTCGTTCCTGTTGTACAATCGGCCGTACAAAGGTCGAATAAACCTATTTCAGAACGATAATTAAATAATGACCTCAAGGCGGGTTGTATAAAATTACACGTTGTATTATTATATTCGAGTATATATTAAGCTCACTGCTCGACGTTACCTGCTGAACTGTACAACTACTGCTTATAAAAATGAGAGTGGATATATTATTAATGAAAAAGTATTTTCCGATCTTTCTTCGATTTTGTGATTTTCCCGATCGGTTAAAGTCGGCAGACTACAGTCAAGAGCAGAATTTGGCGCTTCCTTATAACTTTATACTACAATTTCTTATCAGTCGATGCCAACCAGTTATTCCTGGAGTATTTCGAAATTATACTAATTACTCGCAGATAATTAGGCGAGTTCGGATTGAATTATTGGAAGCGGGAAGACGGACGCAAAGCAAATGGGGAAAGGGGGAAAGCGGTCTAGGATGAGGATGAGGATGAGGAGGAGGACCGGTTAATAAATCTCCGGAGTCTATTAAGGTCGAAACTATTAGCAACCGACAGTTTACTACTTAACTCGGCGAAGCGCAAACTGCTTTTGGAACAAACTAGGCCGGCATTCAGACGGCCCTTCTGAGGAACCGTTCCGTTCAAACAGTTCGTTCTAAATAATACGAGAAGTGGGAAATATTCGAGGAGGAAATTTTACGGATTCCACAAGTTCTCGGATCCTCGACGAGCTTTGTTGCTGTTCTGTAGAAACAGAGTTGGTCGGTCGGTTCAACGACGGGGGCTTAAGTGAGGTGGAATTTTAGGGGTTGGGGACCACACAGTATTTTTATAGAGAAATATAAATGCCAAATTTAGAATTCTTAAAATGGGCCTCTTTCATAAAAATCATAGATACATTAGAATTAACTTCTACAAATGGTATATTTGATCCATTACTCAAAAAAGAGTGGGGAAGCGCCTTGATACGCTCGGGGGTAGTTTGGTTTTCATTGTCTACGTTATTATTAGGCCGAAAAGCGATAGTGTTTTCCTGGGTTGATGAAACGCAGAATTGAAAAGGGAACGATGGGCCAAATAAGTTTGGAAAACTATACTCTAGACACTTTTGTGTCCAAGAGGTCATGAGTCACACTTTAGTGCTCTTGACGCATATGGCAATCTATTGAGTCGAGAAATGGATTATTTTCATAACACTTATTCCAGACTTATTCCATCGAATTGTGGAGGGGCGAGACTCAACAGGTAAAGGCGGCGGAATATAATGGCTTATCGCTTTCAGGTCGACCACAATTCGGGAGCAATCGGGCTGGCGTTTGGGGCAGAACAAAGGCCAGAAAAGAAAGGAACGGGAAATTAATTGAAAATCGAAGCGTGAACGACTCGGATTTCAGTTTTTGTGGTTTCGTTAAGTGGGCAATTAGCGAGAGGTGGCTGTTGCCAACCCGCAGCCGGTATGAATAGAACCGTCGAAATTTCCCGGTTCTTCCCCTTTAGGAAAATTTCCCTCCACGAAAGTGTTGGGCCTTAAATAGGCAATTAGCGGGGGCGGCCCGACGAGACGGGGGGGCCAAATTTGATAGGAGTTTAATCGCCCGGATAATTTGTTAATATAAATTATTCCATCGTTAGAACGAACACTCGATGATGAAACCGGTGAGGGTTCCGAAAGTTGGGGATCAGACCACGCCCGCCCAGTCGAACTCAATTGGGAAAGAATAGAAGGGAAATAAATATTTTATCTTCTTTATAGAGTCTTCTCCAAAAACAATAAGAATCTCGGACAGATAAGGGGTTCAACACCTGGTGCCCCCAAACTCATCGAAAATTATTTTTTCGATTGCCCCACCGAACGGGCTATTAAATGATAAGCGTTGTAACACCAGTTATGATATTGATGCTATTGTTCCATAATGTTCAAATGGCTTTCTGAAAATTGTCACTTAATAATAGTGGTGAGGGTTAGTATTAGAAGCGCCGCATATCTTTTTATTAATTATCGAAGTGGTGCGTGTTAGTATTAGAAGCGCCGTATTTCTTAATAACAATCAAAGTGATACGGTTTTATATATATTCTTGTGTTTCCGATATCTTATACATTATACTTTTATTGCAGTATTTTGACACTATACTTCTTGCTCTTTTGGTTGACAGTAATGGAAAATATTCAGATAGAACACTCGATTAACCTTGACGTGGATCTCAAATTATGTTGGAAATTGGAGTGGGACAGAATATTTCAAATACAGGATAATAACGATAAGGGCTCGGTTGGAAGAGAAAGTAGGTTAAAGTTAGGCCCCGCTAGTTAGTAATGGCGGGCGAGAGCAGTTTGGGCCCTTTATTTAGGGCTTTCGGTAAATAAGCAATTAACGCTAAGCGGCGTGGCTCGGGCCCTTTCTCCATCCTTGCTCCCAATTCAGACAATTCAACCCCCGGCCTATTCCATTCGATAACCCACCCCGCCCACACCGACCCCAACCCTCCAACCGACTATACGTCTATTTTAAGCTTTATAGCTCCGGGGGACTAATTAGATTTATCCGAATTTCCGGGCTTAACACTCTAGTCGGAGTTAAGGGGGCAGAGAGCATTCGGACAGAATGAGGGCGGAATCATCGTTACTCCACCCTACATGCGGAACAATTGAAAGTAGGCATATAACACTAAAAAACAGCCCCTAATTAAATGACTACCCTCCCTGAGATGGATCTTGCCCATAAGGCCACGAGTTCAGTCCTATAAATGTAAAAGAAGACTAACATTTAATGAGCCGTCAGACCGGCTTGACATGAGTAAAAATGTGTAATTCTCATGTACGATACACACTTTCACCGTACACTGCAGTCTGAGTCCAAGAGACATTTCACAGTGGCATTACCGTTACTAAGCTCATTGAAAGTTCCTAATATGATATATTACTGACCGAATATCGAATTTGTAAGCCCATCATTTTCCTTAAACATAGTATTCAATACTGTTTTTCCTGTGACGGCATTCCAATCGCATATCGGACGATCGGAAGATCAAATTATTCATTGGGAACAACGCCGAGGCCTGTGTTATTTATTGAATGAATTGTCTGGAATTTCGGTAAAATGGCCAGAAAGGCTAATTGCCTTCCTACCGTCCGAATGAATGAAAGCGGCTTCGGCGTATTCGAGTTAATGATTCCTCCGTTTGTTTACGTTCGGGGCAGTTCGTTTCGCAAGAATTTAGCTCATATTGTCGAGAGAGAAATTTCAGGACGCGAACGAAATCTGACTCCCCGGCCTAACACTGAAAGGGTTTAAATTCTTCAAGTTCGTCGAATATTCATCCCCTCCGCCCACACTTTCGCCGAACGGACCCAAATTGAAAACCCAATATATTCGTTGTATTTTCGTTGTACTCAAATTTAATTTGAAATCTCTACGACAATAATCCGGAGTTGTACCTGTTGTTTATTTCCTCTTGTAGTGGGAGACCGTGCCAGTTAATACATTTAGCTAAGCCCCCCCCCACCCCACCCCCCGTCTCGGTATCGGATTCAGTTAAGGCGACAACAGTTTCCGGAAAAGGTGGGGGCCTGAAGGAGGGTGGAATTTTCGCTTCTGGTCCTTGTAAAGTGTTAGTGAAAATTTAGAACCTTCTCCCCACACCCCTCCCACACGCCAGCTTTCCCACTACGGTTTTACTTTAGTCAACAAACAACTTTTAATTTAATTTCCTTCTCCCCCCTAAACACGGGCCTTGTTTTTGGCACCGGTCCCGCAGACCTCTCCGCCCTGATGTCGGGGAAATTCGGGAAAATTCACAACGGACCCGGCTCATCATATCGCGATTCTCCGTCTTCAGTACCGACCAAGAATATTGGCAGAATCCAGTTTATGCTACAATCCACAAGTAATAGATTTGCCGGCCAGATTTTAGCAGAGAAAAATTAATTGAACAGCTATCCAATTGTTTCTACATCTTGAATGTAAATATATTGCACATTCAGACTTATTCCGATTTCAATTTATAGAGGTTGAAATTATAAACTGATCAAGTATTTAGCACTTTGGATCTCTTCCTAATGGAAATTACGAAATATTGAAAATATTCAGGAATACAATAGATTTCGTGTTTTTCTGTTCCCCCTCGCTGGTTTGGTCTTTTGCTAGACCGGTTTCGGCTGCTCGCCATCTTCAGTAGCAATTACAGTCACTTTGGCACAATATATTCTATCTATCGGAGGGGATATATGACAAATATACATATATACGTACCCTATAGGAACGATTTCAACAAATTATTTTATCGTATAATTCCATCGAGCCGCAAAACAATCGTTCCCAGTAAAAAAAATGGAACGAATACGAATAAGCTAAATGGCGATCAATTGAAAAATATTTGATTCGTACACAAATTTAATTAATGTTTCGCGAAAAACCTCGCCGGAGTGTTATTTATGAAAAAAAAATATTCGAAGCAACGGCAAAACGTTGGACTCAAAATATTAAAATAACGAATACACATTCGATTTATAATTAGTTGCCAGCGGCCTGAGGTTAAATTACTGTGCATGTATGCACAGCGCCCAATTTAGTACATGCGACAGGGCGGAACTTTACACGAATTTATTTGAAAATACACCAATAAGTGTATCGTACGATCATTATTTGCAAAATAGGAAATTAATTCTGCGGAATCATATTGAAACAAGTATTAAAATTCAGATAGAGTCTTTTTCATGCCGGCCTCATTACTTGGCATAAATATCGATTTCAATTATTCTTTAATGAAATTTTTTGCCGTTGTACATTAGACGCGAAAGGGCTTCGTACGGTTTTCATATTTCATCGCGGTCCGGAACTAAATTAAAAAAATATTATGAAAAAAATAGACTTAACTAATTTATGCAGTATGTAAGTAAGGGCATTAATTTACATGTATACTCCGATTAAGAACTATCGTACTACGTGTATGTTGTGAAAAGCGTTCATTTTTTATTTCCATTATAACAGAGTCCCTAAATGATCCCGGATTGGAATGCCGGTGGCGGACCGAATTATCCTACAATTGTAAGTTTAAAACTGATTAAACGAGAGGTGTTCATAAATAAACTTGTACTATATGAATTCAGTTCTGTAGTTTGTTTCCTGAACAAGCGCTCTCAAATATAATTTGCGAAACGCCGACATATATAATGATATCAGGTCCGAGATAATAGCTATTAAAGTGGAAATCTAATGGAGAACTATACCGCTACCTAACAGTTAGCTTTGGCTGTGAACCGTTTTCGGGACTACAGCAATTGTATCGTTGTATAATACAAACAACGATATTTGCATTTTGCCATATTATGCATTGGTTTTATATTACAATATTATTCATCGCATGCCGAACAGAATTGTATGAATAATAAATCAGGGGGGGAGGGGTTCTTCCTGTCTGAATTCCCAACGGGTCGCGATAGTAATTTTTTTAAGTTCATTCACTCGTCCGGTTGAGATCAGCAAAATGTTTTCTGCAAGAAACCGAGCAAAGCACCCTTATCCACGGAGGCGTTGTCCGCTGAAGTGGAAGAAATCTCACGGAGGGAAAACCTTAATCCAATTTATTAATGCCTAGATCCAATGAAAGTGTAAGGTCATACCGTAGCATCTCGCGTTCTGAGGGTTACTCCTCCTGTCAAGATTTTCGCTCTGATCACATTCTTCCACTTCTGCGCATGCGCATTCCGGGCGGTCTCGTTTGTCTCGCCGGTACAGCAGAGCGTCGATAGATCCCCACCGGCCGATACATTCTCACCGTTGATAAGACAGCTGGGGACCATCGGACTTTAATTCGGACGATAAAACGCCGTTTCCACACGAGCGCACAAATGGCGGCAGCGTATAATTGACTGTTCCGAATTGACTAAACCTCTGCACAATTGGCCGAATCCCGAACCGTAAACCGGCCGAACTTGTTTTTCAACCTTTCAATTAGTGGGAACGATTTCGAAACGGCGAGTAAGGTCGGGACGGCGCCTGCGGGGGTGGAATTAGCTCGAGGAAGGGATAGGGCCGTGTCGGGGCCCTTTAACAAATCCCCGGTGGAAAATCCGGGCCGCGGTGGAAAAACCCCGCCCGGATTTATGGACACTTGTTTAAAGACGTAGCTCTTGTTTATTTTTATTTCCCCCTTTACACTGGACTACATTACCACTGGGCGCTGGATTGTAACTAATGTTTAAATTATCCCCAACCTTCTTCACCGAAATATACTGTGGTCCACTATTCATACCGGATACGCTTTGATTTCATAGCTTTTCCTGAAAAGTTCAGAGTGTTCAATCAGATGGGATATTCCCCGCAAGCTTATTTAATTTCATGCAAGCCCAGACAGTAGAATTCTGTTAGTAACTCCCCACCCGTCGGTTTCCAGGAAACTGGAATACGCGGTCAGATAGGAATCCCGAAATGATTTTCATCAGATTTCAAACACTTGTTTCTGTCCGCCCTGATCAAAGCCTGTTGTTCTGTTTCCGCAGACGTCCAGTGCGATCCGAAGGAGGTGGAGAGCGAAGAGGGCAACGAGGTGACGGTGAGACTGGAGGGCAGCAGGTTGGGCCAATCCGCCGTCTTCACCTGCCCAACAGGGTTCAGACTGAACGGCACGAGGAACCTCACCTGCAGAGCTAACGGTAACATTCACTCCGTACAATACGCAACCAATAACCCCGTTTTATTTCAGAAAATTATAAATCAACCTCGTCCCATCGACAAAATTCTATATTATCTGTCAATGTATTATCTTTTTTTTCTCACCTATTGTTATAGTCACGACTACAATTTTTTTTATATTGTATCTAGTGACATTGCTCTTACTTAAAACTCACTTAAAAGCCACCCAATGATGGTACTCCGGCTGCTACCCTTACTCGGGTCGTAAGGAAATCGCGTTGCCATTTCCGCTTTAGGCGACGCACGGGATTTTCGGGAAGGTGAAGCGAGGAAAGTTGTCGAATTAAGGGATCGGAATGTTGAAGGGATAGTTTGGAATGGAAGGATTTATACCGGGAAGCCGCTGATTCTCGAACGAACGGGACTTTTAGGTCGTTGTGAATTATTCTGTTGGAGACATACGGTGGGACGTTGGTAATTTTACGAAGGATTATGGATTGCAAGGATTGGAGTCTATAAGAATTAGACGGCTCGGAGGATCCCCGCAGTTCGATTCCGTAGGCCCAGATAGGTTTGAGTACGCGGTTGTAAATTAATAGTTTGTTCGAGAGTCATAGTTTTGATCTGTAGTCGAGGAGTTTTAGTAAAAATTTGTAGCGTCGTTTCGTTTCTGTACATTTCAGTCTTGTATCTGGGTTCCATGTCAGTTTTCTGTCTAAGAGTAGTCCCAGGTACCGCTCTTCTCAAAGTAAAAGTAACGCGAAGACTTTTTTGGCAATTGAACTTAATCCTCCATTTCCTGGACCAACTTTCTATGAGGGAGAGGTGTTTTTGCAGGAAAGTGATGCTAAGTAAGGATCTGAGTTCGTAGAGAGTACAGCTTTGTCGTCGTATTATAATCCGTCATGGTTATTATTTTTTTCGGTTATTGGTACAAATGTTGAATGTTTTATTTTTTTCCCACGTAAACGTCTCGATAAAAGAGACCGCCCGATGATGGCACTTTGTCACGCGAGCAGCTTACGGGCTCGGACTAAGAAAATCTCCGGGGGGATAAAGGACGGGTGAGAGAGGAAAGGGACTGAACGAGTGGATTGGGATGAGGAGAAAGGCGGGAGTGGAACTTCGGGAACCGGAATTTTGTGACTTCGTTTACTGTCGGTATGTTGGGTCGTGGTGGATTGTGTGGTTGGAAACATACCGGCGGGGGGAGCATTAAGGATGGTGCGAAGGACTTTTGATTGAAATCTCTGGATGCGAGCGATGTCGGATGGAACCCCATAGCTCTATACCGTATGCTTTGTATATTGTCATTTTGTTACTTAAGGTCAATTTCGATGCCCGTTTTAGAAATGGCGTTAAGAGTCAAAATTTGCTGTTTAAGTCGATTCTTTCGAGTCGGCTTTGGGGATTCCACGTGAGTCGTTCGCCCGGATGGAGACCAAGATAGCGGATCTACTGTTGGGTGGGAATTGGTATGTCATTGAAATAGACCAGAATTATATATAAATTGATGAATTTTTCCACCCGCAAATTTTCATTCAGTATACCCGCGTGGGCTTAATTATAGCCGCAGTTGTTCCGCTCTTGTGTGTGCTTAGCCCATTGTTCTTTGCGGGCCCCCGGCCGAAAGTTCATTCTCGAGTATATTGTTAGACCTTTCTTTCTGCGAAAAGGTCGACTCGTCCAGCGCCGGAAAGCGGGTCGGTTAAGGAGACGAAGAATTGGAAGTGGGAGAGAGCGAGAAATTAAGGGGTTAAAGGTAAAAGGTAAAGGTGTAAAGGTCGGCATCGAAACTTCCCTCCCCCCACCCCCCACCCCCCTAACCGCCTCCTCGACAACAGCCCTTAATTTCTCCCCCTTTTACAGAGATGTTGTTAACATTTTAAGACCCTCGGGGGAGAGAGCGTCGGCTCTATCCCGGCCTCTCACTTCTACTACAGGGAGGGTATTTTTCCGCAATTTTCTTTTTTCTCCCTTCCCCCTTATTCGCCGACAATAAGGGCCCCTCTATTCCTTGACAGTTCAAGTACAGAGACAACTAAATAATGTTGCGACACGATCGGCGATTTGAAAATGTCTCGTGTCAAACTTAACGCTTTCGCAGTCAAACAGGTATACTTTTGTTATTTAACCTCTTTTAAGCGCACAGTGGTCACGATGGTATGATATTCCAAACTGCCGCAGATTACCAAAACAGGAGTGTTATAGTGGATTAGGGAAGATATGATTTTTCCGTCACCAGTTGCGTTTTTGGTCCATTTGGCACGGCGCCAGTGTCAGTAACGAAATACAAGGGACGGTTCAGAAATAAAATAAATGTTACTCTTAAGCCCAGTTGGTTTAACCGTAAGTAAAAATCGCATATAACTGTTCAATTTTGGTCTCCATTAATTGCTAATTAAACTCGAATAGTAAGCAAATTCTTCGATCAGAATCAACAATCTTGTGAGACTCTATAATAGAATATATAAAATACTAAAAAAAATTCTATCCTCCAACAGACTGTTAGGAAATTGGTTTTCACTGGGTCGCTATCGTAAAAGCCGATGTTGTGTGCTTTCCTAAGTAAAAAAGAAGCGGTGTATTTGTGCAGTATGAAACGACATCGAGAAACGGCCGGGTAAGTTGGTCTATTAGGAATGTCGGGAAGATGGGATCAAAGAGGACCGGGATTGGAAGTGAAGAACAAACAAATTCTCCGTTTCACTATCGATTTTGGGGCCCCATTCCGCGTATAACGTTGTTCTGTTTGCCCGGACCCGTGCAGTCGGCGACCGGAACTGGAAGTCGCTCATAACTTCCGAGTTCATATTGCTTCCTCCGTTTTAACAACGCTTCCTCCACCACCACCACCACCACCACCACCAATCCCACCATCCCGGGGCCGGAACTCCCTCGGCCCGGAAATTAAGTATCGATTTCCGACGGATTTTCGGAACTGCCCCATCCCCCCACCGAACCTACAACCCACTGAAAGTATCGGTCGGTTGTGTCTTGGAATTGACAAAAATACTCCGACCCACTTTTATTTCCGAACAACTCTCGCTAATTCTCGACGACAGCATGGAGTGACTGAAAAATTAATTGGCATAATCAGTTCGGTAATTGAATGCAAATTTGATACGGGATTCCTGAACGGTCAACGCCATAAACATCGAATTTAAACTGATCTCGCGAGAAACTAAAAAAAATCCCGTTACAATTCAGGACTTTAATTAGTTCGTAGATTCGTTTAAAATGCAGCTATAAAAAACGACAAAAAAATTGAAAAATTAAATGAAATTCCGAGAAAGTGATTGTGGGCATATTTAATACCAGGCGGGAGTTTTCCTTCAACTAATCGTAGTTAGTAATTTGAAGAGGAGTATTTCATTTAATTAATGCTAATGAGCCCGATTCCATTCCCGACGTCGGTACACAATTCCGAGGCCCCGCGGGACAGGGATTTTACATGAGGAAATTATGAAGACTGGGAAAACTAACAGCTATCCACAGATATCTTCATATTTTCCATTATTCTCTCAGTGAATACATTTTTATGCGGATATTATAACACATCCAAGTGTTGTATTACATACTTTCGTTCCCGACTGTACATGCAGGCACAGTATGGGGGCACTGTTTTTAAAATCCGGTTTCGTTGGGGTATTCGTAATTTACGTGCGTGTTCACCTCGCAGTGCTTTGTTCCTGTACCGAGGCCGGCCGCCCTCGTAAACAAAACAGCGATCATTAAGTTTTTGGGCGAAAGCTGTGCCCGCCTAGAAACCAATTAGCCGGGGGGCCGGCGTCTCCAATTAGGGCCGGGGCCCAACTCATTAAACCGCTCTCACTTATATTTTAACGAACATTTTTGTGTTTTTAGCCCCGAAACCCCCGAACCCCCCGAACCCGAATCCCGCCTACCGGAAATTATTCGCGTTGTATGCCCGACTTATGATATAGTAGCCCGAGTGGAAAAACGGGGTCGTAATTCAAGATCTTGGCAAAAAAAATATTAAGAACGAAGTCCGTTTTGGGACTCATGAATGGATAATACAATTCTGTTGATCGGACTTATCTTCAGTAGCGTTCCATCAGTAACTGAACGAAATATTTACTCTTTCACGAACAAACTCTCCGTTCGAACGCCGTAAATTTCAGCAATCGTCCTTCCAACGTATTACAGGACTCGATTTTTATTATTAAAATTCCTTTTATTAAAATACCGACGTCTCCGCTCTGCCGACCCTCCCCCACCCCAAAGGGCGTACTGTACATAAGAGAAAGAAATTCGGACGCACAATATATTTCTCAATATTATCTCGTTTCCGTTTACGTGCAATATATTCCCTTTATTAAACCGTCTTTTAATATATCTGTTTCCGTGGGAACAAATATGACATTATCGCGCGGACACGACTGAATACATTTTTAGCATATTACTGGGCTTTAATGCTCGGGTTTTTCAGTTATCGACGTTTAATTGAATTGGAAACGAAAATATTTACTTTCCTTAAAGAACATAACGAAGAGCAATTTTACTAAAAATGTTGTTACTAGAAAGCTACACAACTTCTTGTGATTTATATGTAAAATAATGGAATAATAATCAGAAAATAATAAGAAGCTAACAACATAACTCAGTTAAACTATTACAAAGTCTTAAATAAAGTGTGCCTTAATTCAATGGTCCTTTCTCAAGCTTTGAACAGGTCTTGGGTTAGAGCTGTTAAAAAATAGTTTAAGCAGATTTTTCTCATGTTTACCCCCTCCTCTTGTTGTAGGGCCCGCACCCGACCCCGTCAGACGGTTAAGGTCCCCGGTACCGCCCCCGCCCCCGCCCCGCCCCGGCCCCGCCTTAAGGCATACCGCACGACAGACAACCGGAGCGAAAAGAATGTCCTCCCTCCTTAAGTCCCCCGGCCAACTATCCCGGCTCCGGAATTTAATAAGATTTAACGCTAGGTGGGCCCCCGGCCTTGGGCCCAGCCTAATTGAAATACCTCGGCCGCAACAATGTCGCTTCCGCCGCCACACGCACCAGAAACCCCTTTAGGGCCTATTCCAGTAGCTCCGCCTACGTATTTATAAAAAAGAGGATCATTTAATACACAAACAACAGTCATTGTATTGAAATAATTGCTCTATTGATTGTCGTCTTAGTTGGATTGGCGATATTCCAATATTTTTCCTTCTATCAAAATCATAAAAACAGGTTCTACTTAACCCTTTTGCCGTAATTTACTTGCTTGCACCTAATATTTAGTCTTAAATGCATGAATGTAGAATGCCGGCCGTCATGCATATATCAACAAAATTTGTGTATCTTCTACGATGTACTATGCACATTCAAAGACAAATAAAGTATTTGTATACTTGGATAATCTTGAAGACACCGGGGATTTAATTCTGTTTATAGGCCAGTGTTTATATTAGTGAATATAACGTAAAAAGAATGGAAATCCTAGTGTTTAGACCGGCCTTACCTATTGCAATTACCACCTTTAGGGTCATTTCGACGGCGCTAATCAACCTTTCATAGTTAATTAAACTAGGACGAAGAGAGAGGGGCATAATTCCTGCGGGCCTATTAAATTTCATCACCAATTACCCGGACGGAAAAAATTCAATTTGGGAAAACTGAAACTGCGTCTGAAAATGACGAAAATGAGTGACCGGCCGTATAAACTTCAAATAATCGGTATATCAATGCAAGAAAATTCTAGAACTAAATATTCTTGTAAAGCTGAAACTATAAGAAAGGAAACTTAGAATAATAACCCGATATATGGACACGATCCGCACTGGATATGAAGTTAAAACATCCATTACACATATACCACGATCAATCATAACCGCGATTGGTTGATTGGTGATTAGATCTCGGAGAGGTCGATTGATCCCCGCGATTGTTACTAACGCGGTAATCGATCGATGCCCAACTCTAACGCCGACGTTACTCAGCTAGGGTAGACAATTTATTTACAGTCTGGAATATGCGGTAGGGGTGCCAACACCATATAATCGTAAATTAAGGATCAAGGATCAGTCTATAGGGGAAAGGAGGTTGAGGACGCACATGCTGTAATGACAATGCCCGAGAGCCGCACATGTTTGGCGATAGGTGGCAACGAATCGTTCGATCAGGGCCTAGTAACTTCTGCTAGGCTTGGAAAAACAAATTTCTCCCCCCGCGGCCACTTTTACCTTTTTCACGGTGGGGAAAACACGTCCGGACGAGTATTCGTCCGGCCTGCAATTTCACGACGGTTATTCCGACAGTAGGATATTGCCCCACGAGGCAAGAAATTGGTCCCGGCGATATACTTCGACCGGTCAAAGTGGCGGGCTTTCCAGTGAAAGTCCCCTTTCAAGGCCAGTCGTTAGGAAAACGCCGCCGGAGTCACCGTCCCAGGAGGACGCTGGGGCTTTCCCGCTTCCCACTTCATCGCCTCTTCATATATTCCCTCCTTCCTTACTTCCTTCTTTCTTCTACCCCACTTCTCTCTTTACATCTCTTTCTTTTCGGTGGAAACAGCGCAGGGCCCGGCCGACCTAATACATGCCCGGCGCATCACCATCACAGGACCGATTTGACATAATGGCTTTACTCACTCCCTTGGGGGGTGAAAGACGGGGGGAGGGGGGGGAAGGAAATTTCCCTCGATCCCCCAACGACAGCGACGGAAGGGAGGAAAAATCACTCTAGGGTTTTCACTTTAACGCGAAATCGACCGATTTATTCGGTCTAATTTATATATACTAACGTTCTAACTCTTTTTAAGAAAGGAAATAATGGGAACCCGAAACGACAATCCCTGCGATATTGGGATAAATTTCGAACGACGCCAATCGGGCGTCGACTGCGGTCGACGCGACCCTGACCACATCGGATAAATGGCCAATAAACCCGGCTGGTTACAGGGTAACTTGTCTTGTACAACAAGGTGCACACCGATAATCCACCCTCTGTTCCTAATTATATAAAGTGTTACTGCCATTGCAAGAAAATTGGAGGCCGGAAGAACAATGTCAGAGCGAACAATAAGCGAGTAACCAAATATTACAAAATTGGTAAGGCTTTAACCACTAAGCTATACAATATAAATAATTTTTTATTTTATTTAAATGCTTATAGGATATCGTTTACAATATAAAATTCTGATGGGCCTTTCTACATTTATTTCGGAGATTTTGGGACCTAATTATATTTCGGACCTTCATTTACAAATTTCAAATGATTTGAGGAAAGGAGCACACAAACAATTGTATATCGTAATTAAGTCACCTGTAAATAGCTGTCAACTGTATAGTTATAAAGTTTAATACGCGCGAATCCTAGACTGGCCATATTCGTGTTTGACCGTTGCCTATTATTAGGTAAATTCGATAAGGGAGGACGTCGTTGCACGGGCACTGTTGGGGGTCAGCGGACGGGGCTGGTTGACGAGATAGTTATGGGCCTGCGAGTAAACAGGGCTACAGCCAAATGGAGGAGATACACAGGGCCTAACTTAATTAAAGTCCCTCGGGGCCGGGAAACCCCCGGGGGTGGGGAAAGTCCCGCAAGGTCTGCACAGTACACCTTCGGTCTGTAAGCGGAGGGCTGTCGGATGTTATTTAGGCCCCCACCTTTACCGATAAAGCGGGTATGACGCGGGACCGAATAGCGAAGCGAGCGAACTCGCGTCTCACCTTTCCGATTTCGGTCTGAAGTCTGTCGCACATTTCAGTGGGGTCGTACCCGGTCCAGAAGTAAGTGGACACCATGTCCAGAAGCGGGTTGGGGTCGTTTCCCCGCCCCTACAGCACACAACATAACAATATTAACAATAATATCTCTATAACATCTGGAGCTGGAAAAAATTTCGTAACGACTGCTCTGTGGCACCCTCGATACTCCTCTCGGCACGTAGGGTACATAAAGGGTTAAAATTAGCAGTTCTAAATATCTTGCCGTTTCCCAATGCCTCGTGCGTAATCGACGCCCCGCGAACAAATTGGGATAACGCGACGATACCCCTTTACCCTTTGATGTGTATAATTTATTCCGCCCCCGCGCTACCACGCGAACCCACGTAACTGTATGAAGAAGGAATTACCTGGCCGTTAAGGATGTTCGGCCCGTACACGGGTCTTTGAAAAAGACCTCGGTCGGGCGAAGGGGGAGGGGTGGCTGTTTGAAATAGGGCCCCCCACCCCCTCTAAACCCCACTACACATATCTCCATATATATGGACTATTGAGCCCTCTCCCCCGGGTACAATGTATGTTCTACCGTAGCTTTAACAACCCCGCTGTAGGGGGGGGGTGGGGCGAAGGGGAGTCCATCCCTCCGCAACCTTTTCCATTTCGGATAACGCATCCGGGTTTGGACCGCCTACCTGAGTTCCGCGGGGGTTGGGCTTTCCTATGGACAAAATAGATACAACAATATCGTGTCGGCTATCCCGTTACCAGATTTTACGAAAATTGCATTCAAAGTGGAAATTAACTAATATACAGCATAAGAAATTGCAGGTGGAGACAGTGCACCTCTAGATTCGGAATTAGGAAGGACTGTAAATAAAGTAATTATAATGTCACTATTATTGAGTGGGTAAGTACAGGAAATGAATATATTCGCTACAGGGAACTAGGGTGATTTTTTTCTATAGTCGATCAATGATTAGTAGAATTAGATGAGTGAGGCTGGAATGAAACTTCATAAATTTCGGGATTTTATTATTCAATTGTCGTTACCTTCAGCTGGAAGTGAAAGGTGTGATTTGAATCTAACACTTCCGACTGGAAGAACTTTCGATTGGAATTCTCTGGATGCGACCGATTTTCTGGATTGGAAAGTCAGAGATGAGCCCGAGATGAAGACGAATAAAATTGATTGAGAAAAGAACAGTCGGAAAATGTACCCGACTTCATAAATTGAAGTTCCGCACTTGTCCCGCTAGCGCTCGACTATCACGTTTCGCTGTTTGCAGTAGTTGAATAAAGTTCGAAAGTTCGGTTGCGGGCCCAAAGCGGAGAGGTGACATTTTAATTAAGAGCCCCGTCCACGGTGCTTACTGCACGTTGGGACGGACTTTTTGCAGTACTCCCCTATAAAAGGGACGTACCGGGTGGAATAAGAGAATTCGGCTGAACACCGCGTTTTATGTTGTTTTAAACGAATTTCCCCTGTACTTTTCAGATACCCAAGTTACCGTTTTGTTTGAAACAGTATCTACTCGACCAATTATTATAATTAGCGTTTAATATAACAGCAAACCGTAGATTTCGCGTGTTTCTGTCCCTCTGTCAGGTTTGGTCTTTTGCCAGACCGGCTTCGGCCGCTCGCCATCTTCAGTAGCTAGGTGTTAGTCACTTTTGGCACTTTGGATGCTTTTTGGGCATCCCCAATGCTGTAAAAGACCAAACCAGCGAGAGGAGAAATTCCACAAAACAGTGAGAATTTAATTATTCTAAATCAATTAAATTATTTCAGTCTTTCCGCCATTTAAATTTGTATCTTAACAAACGGGATTAAAGCGTAATATCAAAATAAGCAGCGGTTAAAGCGGTACAGCGCTAACCTGTAAATCCGGTCACCGACTGGAATTTCCCTTCGGTTCGAATTTTTCAACTGTGTTTATACAAGACGGGAGTCAAAGCGACCCCACTTACCGAGACGAAATGTAATTTGGTAACAAAAAAAGACAATATTTTTGTTGCAATCGGCCGGCGACATCAAACAAAATTATAAACACCATGCATTAATTAAAGGGGAGCCGATCTTCCTCCCGCCCTTTTCCCTTCTCCACATTAATGGCCCGTCGAACTTCAAAAGGACATCCCCCTCCCCCCCCTTCTCACAATGTATTTTTCCGCCCGAAGAAGAAGGAAAACGGATAAAAATGGAGGTAATTTTATTCCTCGTGTATTATTTCTCCGAGGAAAACATTTTGTCTCCGATCCCCGTTGATATTAATTCAAGCGGTGCGTTGACCCTTTTTTTTCTGGAATTATTTATAACGTTCCGTATTTCGCTTTAACCGAGCGATTTCCGCATCTGTAATGATCCTTACCGCCGTGTCTTATGTTCTAATCACATTTTAATTACCGCCGAACAACAGATGAATAATTCCATCGGCTGTTACAGTAAGCCGGAAACAAACGAAAATATTATAACGATTATACTGGACCTTTTGACCGACTGAATCGATCACGGGCCTCTGTTTGGGTCGTATTTGTATATGCCGGTGCCAGCCTAATGGCTGCACTTTATGGTCGGTTCCCGAAAACATTTGTTCGTTCGATCAGTCGGAATTTTCGATGAGAGAAAATTCCCGATTTTAATCGGAATTCCTGTGTCACAAGGCGGTATTCAGAGTCAAACTTTCACAAATTCCGACTGGAACACATAAAGAAAACTGAGTGTATAATTGTATTATTTAAATGAAGACGAAAAATTTTTATTTCCGGCCTAAATTACATCCGAACTAAATAATCGGAAATAGGCCTAAATCGAGAATCTTTCGGTCACGTCGGTGTTTAAACAGAGTCAACGAGATACGGGGGAGAACACAAAAATAAATACGATCCCGGGCGCCCTCCTCCAACGTCGGAAATGAAAAGGGTTTTACAAGGGGGAAACAACTCCGCTTGGTGGGGTTGGGGGTTGGGGGGGCGAATTAATGAAAAGAAGCACAGCGCGGGTCTAACGCGAAACCGGGGCCGGATTATGTATTGGGACCGGACAATAAATTCTAACCGAGCCACCGTGGAGACATAAAAGGAGGAAAGCCAGGAAACGGGGGTGGGGATGGGGTGGGAGGTAGGAAAAAAATAAAACGAGAGAGGAAAAGAAGAAGAAATAGGCGGAGAGGAGGAGGAGGAGGAGGAGGAAAGAGACTGGGAACAATGCGGAACATACAACAAAAATAAGATCTAATGAAACACCCCCGAATTAAACCAGCGCTGAAAAGAAAACGTGGAAAATTGCCCCGAGATGTTGCTAGTTGAGCGCCGACCTGTAGAACAAAGAGCAAACAGGATAAGCATGTGTAGAACGCTGCGGTCTTAATTAAAGGGGAGAGAGAGGAAATTGGATTAGAAAATGATGTACATAAATTGGGGGGGGGAGGGAAAAAATATTCCCTTACCCAGCGACGCCTTTATGGTATCATTATACCGAATAAATTACATTATTATTTTTTGTAAATCTCCTTATTGCCAAAATATTTGGCATTGATATAATTTAAAGAGTGAAATGGCACAAATTATGGTTGAAATTTTATCTCGTAAGTCAGAGACCAAACCTTTATAGGCCTCTGCATGGAACATGTAGGACTAAAGAATAGGGATTTTGGAGTTAACATTATTATACTTTGGAGTAGCGTTATTTTTCCTGAAAATTTTCGATTTTGTTAGGATTCCAAAGCGTTTTCAGTATCGTATTGTAAATAAGTAATTTATTGTTCACCTGAGTAGTAATTATATTAATATTTTGTCGATACAGAGACCCAGGTACAAGCATATTCAATTTAAATGTTTCAATTCTGAGACCGGTCTTTAGTGTTTTCCTCGCGAAAATTGGATGTTGTAACATTCAATAGTAGTAGTAACAATTTGAATAACCGCTCGGCATACGAACGCAGAAAGTCCTTTAAACCTGTATCTACCTACTCGAAAGTACGCTTTCGAGCCTACGTATATAACAAATAACGTCTTCAACGATAAACAGATATTTGTAAATTTTCCTAAAGTTTCGAAGGCGTGGACCAAACTTCATCGTGATCAACCCGAATAATCAATCTTAGGTGTTAATAAATCACAAGGCAGTGTCTAATCTGTTAGACCCCGGTCTAGAATTAAATTTCATGAATATGAAAATGAGCTCGGATATGGAGGGGAAAAACACTTAAACAAGAAATATATACTCTTACGCATTTTACGAGTTACCAATTCTTTTTACGTTTTATTGTTTTTTTTTTCTCAAACGAAAATACGCCCGTGATATGCAAATCTGGGAAAAGGTTCGGGAATAGATAACCGCCCCCACCCCGCGCGGCCCCGGGACCGAAAAAGGGGAAGTGGGAAAAAATTGTGCGGACTTAGAAGATTTATTTACCCCCCCCCCGTGCAGCGTCCCCGCGTTCCGAGATAGCCCCCGGGCAATTAGCAAGAAATGGGGGACCAAAGCTCAATAAAACCATTAAATTATTGCTAAAATATACACGCATATATGTATGGGACAGAGAGGAGGGGGGGGGGCCGACCCGTTCGTAAATCATATTTATATTCATCGATAAATACCGACCTCAATAGTAACTACAATAATTCGAAGATGGGCCGATTCCGATAAGTGGGAGCGAGCAATGAATATCAAACTACAGTAGTGGACACGAATTTGTCACGTTTCGGTTGAATTTCGATAGCGAACGCCCTATTTATAAACGTTACAGCCAATGATCTACGCTCCGTGCAAATATATACCGGACTTTCCGAAAACGACTTTATAAATTCGTACAATTTATCCATTAGATAAGACATGAGAGAGAGAGAGTTTATTTGAATAAAATACAAATTTCGAAACAGTATTAATTTTGAAGCATTATCGATATTTAATTGGGGACTGGAAGGGTAGCCAATATTATAATATAAAAGTATTTTCTGCGATAAAACATTAAATTGACTCGTGTCAAATTAAATAAGACGATAGTTATTTACCGAAGGACTAGTGTCCTTCTCAATGGACTGTATTTATTTGACTCGTTTAAGGGTTAAGAGAACTAACATTTTTCTGCTACTACTGCTAGATACTACTAGATTAGATTGACTTCACCTTCGGTGCCACGTTCGCTATTTGGTAATTGCACTTTGGGACAGATGGTGTAATTACCGAGTGTTAGTTAGGGGCCCTATTTTGAGGATGAGATCTCTCAGGCCGTTTGGGGGTGGGGGTTGGAAGATGCATTGCCGCTCGTTTCTTCCGCAGCGGGCGAAATTATTATTCCCAGCAGGGTTTTAACACGATCTGTATTCAACCAGTCCAGCCACTCAAACTATTTGAATCGTTAAAATAAGACCTGTCTGCGGCAAAATATAGACCAAATATTTATTCGGATCGTCCGTCTCCAGTCGCTAATTTGGAATTTAAAACTCTCTAATATTCTCTGTGGGATTCAATCTCGGATTCTTCAGAATAATAATTGCAATTATTCTATTGCAGCCATTATATTCGGCGATATGATTTTATTTACGTCAATCGGATTTCTCCGGTAGTTATAAAAGTTAATGGCACGTTACATACACGCGTTTAATTAATGCGCCCATTGACGTTTTTTTTCGTGTAAGAATCCTGCCGCAAAGAGCCCCTATAAAAGTTGTATCGGGATTGAAAAAAAAAAAAAAAAAATTGTGTACCTCCTCCTGAATTCGGAAGTGGAATAAAGTACTTTTTCTTCCCCTGTAACCGGAATTCGTCGGTTTCAGACGGTGGGGAGGGGGAGGCAGAGAAAGTTAGGGAGTCCCAATAAAACCAGTGCCATATAATCGCCTGAGGTTTCCTGCCAAAAGGTGGCGTTTGAGATTTGTGCGTGTGTGTGTGTGTGTGTGTTCAGGTAAGTGTGCACTCTCACTCTACCCCTCCCCGCCTTTCATGAAATACTGAATACAGAAACCGATGCCGGGGGGGGCGCTGGGGAAGGGGGGGGGGGGGGGGGGGGGGGGAGGGAAACTGTGGAAAACTGTTGGGAAAGTGTTGAAAAGCGATGCTTTCCTCCTCCTCCTCCTCCTCCTCCTCCTCCTGAACCGTCGCCGAAACCCCCTCGGGGGTAAACCTCCCCCCACCCACCTACCATTCGACTCTCGGATGTCTCCAGGTTCCACTCAGACATTCACACGCGCACGCCCCGAGGCGAATGTCACTGACATGCGGCACAAACGCCCTCCAGGCTCCCCCCCCCCCCCCGATATCCGGGAGCGAATAAGGGAGAAATCGGATATACGGTCGGGATACACTATTGGGGTAGTTTTCAGCCGAGGCTTATTTGTCCTATAACCTGGCTGCAACCCTTCGGAAAACTAGCACTATTTGAAGTATAAATCACTTGATTACACAGGAGGGTCTGCAAGAATGTAAAAACAATGTAACAATTTAAAGAAATTGAGATTATTCGAATCGGAATTGGAATCTATTTATAATAGGATATATCGCTTTAAATTAGAATCCCGGTGGTGGAAAAAACACTTCTTCCAGTTATTAGTGGATCTCATAAACTCCAGTAAGTATATTGGAATTCAGTTCGGCAATTAGTTCCAGAACTGATCTTATGATCGTATTGATTATATATGTGGTCTGCGAGGGTTTGATTTTATATTTAGTTTAATCGCTAATTCTAATCGTAGTGTCCGGTCTTTTTTAAAAACAAAAATTTATTAGTAGAAATGGATAATGTAGGCGAACGATGTTCTGAAATTTATGATGAATAGTGAACATATCACGTTTGAGCCGGTTACAGAAGTGCGGTGAATTCAGCGCTAAAGCGGTCCGGTTTCGGAATCGAATTTTCCTTCAATTACAAATTTCCGCTCGTTAAACGCTGAAGGAGGGAGGCCGAGAGAAACTCGAGTAAACCGAACTGGGCAACACTGGTTTGTTCTAAACCAAAGCCGAAACGTCCCCCCCCTCACCCCCCCCGGGTGATTAGCATTAACCGGTCATCGTATTGGGCGAGGGTCGAATGCAGAGACAACAGGTATAATAAGGGCCGACGGCCGTCCCTGTTTTGACAGCTCCGGCACCCCCGACAGGGGCCCTCCTGCGCGCCCCCCGGCTTGTTGTTTGCCGTTGGACAGTAATGGGGTTGATTTAGTCCCGACCGACCCCCTTACCCCATTAACCTTACCGATATTGTGCCTTAGCCCCGGGGCAAAATCGCTATTTGGCTGCCGACCCCCATTAACGAATTTCTGTACGATTCCAAGGCGGTGGTTCAAATAGCCTCGCGAGAAATTCAAATATATGAAATAAAACGTACATAACAGGTCACGATTATTAATTATGAAAATGGAGAATGGGGACAAAGCACAACCTGTCAATAAAACTAATTTGATATACCTGTTTTGTGGTCTGCGAGGGGTTGGAATACTGTAGGTTCGTGATGTTTCTGTCTCCTCTCGCCGGTTCGGTCTTTTGCTAGACCGGTTTCGGCTGCTCGCCAACAGTGACTAACACAGCGCTACTGAAGATGGCGAGCGGTCTAGCAAAAGACCAAACCGTCGAGAGGAGACAGAAACACACGAAATCTACGGTAATATAAAGTTGTTTATGTGACTAATATTTATTTGACGCTACTGTCCGGAATTCTCGTTAGCGGCCCGGTAAAACGTGTCTTAAATTAGAGGTGTACCGCATGCATTCTGTTATCTGGCCGGTTCAACGATTACAAACGCGTTCGCGATAGCGTTTGAACGCTGCCGGCCGACACAGAGTTGCAGTTTATTGGGGCACTAAAGTAGGCGGATTGCGCTTTCGCGACTCCGTTTTGAAAAAAAAAAAACCCCAAAAACAAAAACCGAAAAGGGTAGATTGGCCGCGCGAAGATTGCGCTTTTACCGACGGCCGCGTACGCGGAAATATGAGACCGTCCAATGGAAGCCGGGAAAAGTTTTTCCCGCGGAAAAAAAAGCCTTTTATTACGACCCGCAAAGAGAGAGAGTCGGAAAATTACGGGCCCCAACACGCCACAATTAAGTGTCCAAACGGGAAAGCGATGACGCGGCTGAAAATCTGCGGAAAAGCGTATTGACAGTGACAGTGCGCTCTATCCTTTACGGCCCCTAAAAACCGAACCCCGTTAGTCGTGTTTGCTTGCGTTCTCTGAAAAAAAAAGAAAAACATTCCAAATTTATAATCCCTCTTTGAATTTCTGATTAAAGCTGCAGATTGAGCCGTCGGTATTCCATTCCTCAAGATTTCGAACAGTAAAAACTTAATTTTACGACGTTATCATTAGATCGCGAACCGGCGTACTTTATTTCATTAGCTCCGCCTATTTAATAAGTTCATAATTGGAAGAAAATTCCTTGTTTATCAACCGATTAAACTCGAGTACGTAGAGTCTACAAAATAATGAAGAGAAGGACAAATATAGCGGGTGAGATACTTCATCAGGCCTCTTGTATTTCAAAGCCTAAATTATAATTACATTAATTGTTGCGAAAATGTGCAATAAATGATTATTAGCGTTTCCGTCAGTGTCAGTTGCCGATTCACAACATGCTACTGAAGATGGCGAGAGGCAGAATCCGGTCCGGCGTAAAACTGATCGATTGATCGTTGTCTCGTAAAGCGCATTTAGCAAAAAATTTTAATGCATACTTTATAACTGACGATGGAAAAAGCCGGATTAGAGTCGGGCCAACAAGAAGGGCGGAGGCGGAAATTTGGGGGCGGGGGCATGATAGAATTTCAGTGTTGAAAATGCGAAATAACCCGCTGACTGTGTACACAATATATATTTTCAAGTTTTTCAACTTGGGCAAACTGTGTTTACCGTCTCTATGTATGTAAATCGCCTTTTTCTAACAACCCTAGTTATCATACACACCGGTTATATCGAATAGGCGGTTGAAAAACATCCAGTGAATGGGGCGCGGTACCCAATTTTCTATCGAAAGCACTTTCAATACGACCTTGTCCGATTATTATACGACGATAAATATTCATCGTTACGCCGCTCGACGGCTCGATGAAAGTCCGCCGGAAACTCTACTAGGGCGCGGCTTCGTTTCGCAAAGCTCACGAGGCGAAAGTTCTGTCCAAATATTTGGGCAACGTTTAGCCGAAACCGTATTCAACCCTACGATCAATTACGAGACCGTAATTCGGGACTATATTAAGGCCCGTTGCTGAAGCGGACGTGGAAATTATTTGGCCCGTCGGCCAACAAAGTCGCAGTCCACAAGGCCATATTGAAAACGACGTCCTCAAATTACAATCGCAACACTCAACACGAAGGTCATACCAACAGTTATAAATTTTCTGTTTCTAACGTATCCATTATCCCCCCGCGACGGCTTAAACGCCACTGTCCTAGAGATCGTCTTATAACCCGGCGATATAGCTCAAAAGTGCCAACATTTGATGGCATCTTCATCGAGAACTATAAAGATAGATTGTACAATAGAGACTGCTATAAATAAAGACTGAATCAGAATCGTGCCCACCCCACTCTTGTTTAGATTTATCCCCTTTCCAGATAACAAATTCAACCAGCTTTGAGCCCCGGGACCGGTATTCGCGTCCGGACGATGTACGCGTATAGAATCCGGTGATGTACACAAAGTGCCAGTGCATCAAAAGGCCCTGTCCGGTTTCCTTTTGTCGGGATGCATTGGGCCCTTCTCTCACAAGATCTGGACGCTGAAAGCATTTCCACGGAAAGCGGAAGGGGGACTGCCCGAAATATGTTTTCCTCGTATACATTTCAATATCGGACCAAATAGTCGGTACAATACAGAACAAATAATTAAGGGGATGATGTAAAATAAATTTCTGATGACGAACGTTAAATGCAACAAAATGACGTATAAGCACTCAACAAGGCCCGTCACAACTATTTGTGCACTTTGTATTAACAGTAACGGTATTTACTAATTTTTAATTTTAGTTTTGTTCGACATTAGGTTTTAGCTTCATTTTCTGAATCAAGAAAATAGACTTTCATATATATATATATATATATATATATATATATATATATATATATATATATATATATACATGAAACAAATTGTGCTCATTATTGGATCCATCGAGGAAATGGTTGGACGGGGGATGGGATAAAAGATAAAACTCCAAGTTTCTTTTTTGCTCCCCCCCCCCTCCTTCCGCCGGTATGAGAAGGAAAAGTGGCTTCAATCCCGACCTCATCCCTAGGGAACTCCAGCCCCTCCCCCGCCCTCCCATTCCACCAATATAGCCATCCCACCACCCTCGCCCTCCACACTAGGACTCACCCTATAAAAGTAAAAGAAGAGGAAGTAGAATAAGAGATGAATATGAAGAAAATGTAATTTCTAGAAGTGGGGCGGTAGAGTGAAAGAGAGAGAGGGGAGACCCATTCAAAAATAACTTTCAGTTTGGAATTTAACCTCGGTTCGGTGAGGGGGAGTGTTTCAAACTGATTTCGTACCTTGATTTTTTGCCACATATTATTTATTTATTGCTCCATCCGATTTTATATGAAACATTTTCTTCATAATAACTATATACGTAGAGACGTAGGATGTTCTTCCTATTAAAATACACGATAAAAATATATTTGACGCACAAATTGTGTCAGCATTACATCATTTCAGGAACAGTAATATTTTATGACCGCCTTTGTGAATATCCAAATGAGTTAATTTTCGTTAAAAAAATTATTTTTTTAGGTAGCTGTGAGCCATCTTAGGGAAGGTACTGTCGGTGCCTTAATAATTGTAGGTGGTATTGTTTAATGTAATATTATAGCTGTGCGCCGACACCTCGTCCTCTAAAATTCTCCCACTTGAATTTGTTGTCCTAAGACCTACAACAAAATCCGACCCGAAGCCGGGTACACCCTAACCGATAGTTTAATCAGGCTAATCTTGTTAACGCTAAATTTACCCCCGTGTCCGTTGGCTACAAGATCGGGAAACAGGAAACAACCCCCGCCGGCCTCCTGAAACAATACATCAGTGTTAACCGCCGTTAAGACTCACCCCATCGGCGGTAGTAGTCCCCTGAGGGGGGAGGTCAGGTAGATTGAAGGAGAAGGATGGGTTGTTTACCTCCCTTACCCCCCCCCCCCCGAACAACTCAGCCTCAGAACACAGTCAACAACATTCTGCATTCATCAAACCGTGTTCAACTTCTGTTAGCGTTAACTGGGTTAGAACCGGGGCGGAACAGCCCCCTCCGCTCCAACTTGATTTGTCTTGATCCCAGTAGTCTTCAAACTACTGACAAAGTCCCAGCAACGGGGAAAACAACTACCTCAGTTGTCAGTACGCATTCATTTCACCAGCCATTTCGACATGATACGAAAATCTTCTCAGAAGTTCAAAACGCGAGGGTTAGTTGACCGGGTTCGACATAACGGGGAGCATTCGTTCAATTTACAACAATTTAAACAGCGCGACGACAGTATTAATATCTCGAGCATTGATTATCGAAATATTCTCGAAAATTCCCCTACCGAAGACTCGTAAGGGGCATTTTTCAGACGGACGGACAGTGGTGCCAAGAAATTGCCCAATAAAAGGGAAAGGACGTTTCCTCTTCCCCGTGCCCTGTGGTAGCCCTGTTTCCCGCCGGTGGAATGCCGAACCCCCCGTCGAAATAGAGCCCATACCGACCGACAATATAAAAATGCCTCAGCCGAAAATGAAATCCATTCCATCACCGCATCCAACTGTACTTAGGCGTCCAGCACTTAGACTACGGTGCAAATACTATCTAGTAGGACATTGCATTTCGGCCCTATTAGCTTTATTTCATTCGTTTCAGCTTTTTTCGTGCCGAATTAATCTTTTACGAAACCGAATACACGATTTTGGACAGTTGTGTCCAACGTACAAGGCGACGTACAAAAATATGTAATAATTTCGAGCTAGTGTTTGTTTTGGCCGGCGCTCTACATATAGCCGCATTTCAGAAATTTTCCCCCGTTACACAGCGCTCCCTCAAACACTTCTACCGCCCCCGCCCCCCGTATTTATTCTTTGGCATCAGTAATTTGACTTTCGCAAAAAACAAGGGATGAAAGAGAGATTGCGGCGAGTACATTAGCCATCTGTTTGACTATGTTTTGTCAACGACGTACACTCCAATATTCTCCCCCGGTCCCTGTTCAAACTCGCTAACTTATCCATAAGGCGAGCGGAGCTCGTCGCCGTTGTTTACGCCCGACCGTAACTTTATATTCTCCCAATTCTGCGGTATTTACGCCGAAAAAAAAAAACGGCGAAGAAAGTAAAAGTAAATATATAAGTGGTGAAGGTTGGGGCGACGTCCGGGAAGGAGTAAAAGGGGAGGAAACGTCCCTTTTTGAGATCAGAGTCTATTCATTCGATTCTTGCGACAAAGGAACAATTTCCCTTTTTATTTCTGCCGTCCACTTTCTTCTTCCTTTTATGTCCTCGTCCCCACTGTTTTCGCCCCCACCCCACCCCCTCCCCTAGTGCCGCCCATGAATTCATTCAGGACCGATGAATACCGATAAATCGAAAAATCAAGCCCGAAAAGAGAGGGGGAACAGGAGGAGGAGGAGGAGGAGGAGGAGGAGGAGGAGGAGGAGGAGGAGGAGGAATTGTTTCGGCTATTCGCGCCGACAGTTGTCTCCAATAACAGGGCCAATAAGCCCGTTCGGTTTTCCGCCGTTTTTTTTATCCCGAATTTATTTGTCGCCCGAACCGAATTGTATTCAAAACCGGTACAAAGGGCCCGTGAGCCAATTTGCATACGAAGCTACAACGCGTCGTGTACAAGTTTACTCTGCTAACTTGAACCGTCACTTTCACTCGATTTATCGTATAGTGGTATGGAATTACATCTCTGTGGAACAATATTAATTTTGAGCGGAAAATAAAATTCAGTAACAAATTAAGGGAGGACAGGTTTTACTGTAACCTTGAATTTTACTTTATGCAAGGAAATAATAAAATTAACCGCACATACTCTATGAAATGTACCCGCATTATATTATATATTTTTTTTAAAAAAAGCACTGATAATTCGTGGGAAGAAGCTGACGGCGGTGATGGATGAGGAGGAACAGTCCAGTTCTGAAGGAAAGATTTATGACCCAGTCACCCTGTAGAACTTTCACACATGGCATCCAGAAGAGAGATTAAAATTTAAAAAAAAAACAATATTTTTAAAAATATAAAAAAGCGACGAAGAGTAAGTTGTTCTCACGGGGCATAATTTAATGGGGGAGGGATGAAGCCAAGAAAATCCCGCTTTCCGAACGCACTTTAGCGAAATCCGAAAAAGGTGAAGGGAGAAGAAGGGAACGGAGGGAGAATGAGGGAGAGTTGGCGACTGTCGGGGGGGGGGGGGGGTGGAAGGTGAGGTGGTCGTAACGGGGGCGGCAAAAAATAAAAGACTCCGCCGCCCAACACCCCTACTACCGCCCTAGCATCGGGCTACCGGCGAAGAGACAATAAAAGAGGAACCCGCAGAATAAAACCGGTGGAGAGGAGGCGTGAGGAAAGGGAAAGCAAGATAAATGCCCGGTTGGCTCGGTGAGGAGGTGGTATGGCCTTTCCTGCTTCTATAATGGAAAAGTGAAAGCTTCTTTCTCCTTTCCCCACTCTTTCGCAGTCTCTTCCCCCCCCCCCCACCCCCACAAGGCAGGACCAATAAAAGCCAATTACAAAAATAGAGGACATCCCGCTGCCACCCCCTTCCTTTATTTCTGCTCGCCTCCACCCCCACACAGCGGGCAGATAATATATTATCGGCCGGAAATTGGGGAGTTTATTGAATTTTTCTTTTTCTCCTCCGCCCCGAGATCGGCCCGGAATCGGAAACTCCGGATTGTCGGGTTAGCGATTGCGACCCTCTCAGCAATATAAAAGCCGGTCGAGAACCGCTCGACTCGATTATAATTCGATTGTTCGAAACCCGAGCGCGAAATCGAATAATTCAAATCCGATATCGGAGGCCGACACTAAGTTCGCGCGATTTCTGTTCGTGGAAAGCACGCGTGAGAAAACTATTATATGGGCGGCCGCAATGGCCCGGAAACACGCCCGAGAACCGGGACCGACGGTACACGACAACGGCGAACCCGGCCAGGAGACGCCGAATATGTGTAGACTGACCAGAGGATATCCGGTCAGTACAGTACCCTTAATTCAAGCGGAGAGCGATTGTAAAGAGTATTCTCAAGTTTAAATTGTGACAACAGTCCCTACTCGTAATAATACGCCATGAATTACTTGGTGTTCTCTCTTAGACGGGGCTACACCGGGCCAGACGAGAGTGGATGCAAATGAAATCTTTTAAATTTTATTGTCGCCCGAGCGTTTGTTTTAATCCAAATTGTCATTAAGTTTTATTGCCGGCCGGGGATCCGCCGCGATGGAATCGCCCGGGCGGAAGATTCAATTTTCGACAGACTCCAGGGGAGAAATAAGGAATCGCCCGCCGTCTTGACCTACTTAGAGTCTTCGAATGGCACTTTTAATTGGTATACCGCCCGGCATTGTTTAATCGGGCGGACGCCGAACAGGGGCCCCCCTCGGGGGGGGGGGGGATTTATACCCTTCGCCGAATTGCCCGCCCTTCACACTCAACAAAATTCAATTTAATCAACACCCAGTAATATCTTTTGCGACGAACACAACCGTCGTGCCCTTTGGCGGACAGCCAGAAATGTTTCCCTCGACCGAGCATTCAAATTGACACTATATCGTTATACAGGATATATTATCAATTTTGAATACCTTTTCAGTGGTTGCCAAATATGTTGGTATTTCTAGAACAGTTTCAGACTCCCGCCTTAGGCCCCTGTAGAGATTATTAATAAGAAATACGGCGCGTCTAATACTAACCCGCACGTCTAGTATTAATAATTATAAATAGGCAGGATGCCCCCATAGGCAACCGGTATGAGGCATGAGTCGCCCAATTGGTCTAGGAAAATACCAATCCGGCCAGCAGAAACAGTAGATCAATTCGAGATAATTCTACTTGTTAATCCGTTGAAATGCATTTGATGGGGTAGGCCCTCGGTCATAGTCGGCCCTTATTTGAGCTGCGGTCCCTACTAATTATTGCCCGAAGAGTGTATTGGTTCGTTAGGGGTAGGGGTAGGGGGTTGTTGTTGGGGGTGGGGGGTGAGTATTGGGCCCACGCCCAATTGCAGCTCTGATGCGATCTGCGGTCACGAGCTAACCGACTTCGGTTTGTAGCCGCAACCTCAGCGCCTGGCCCCCCTGTTTGTCCCGGCCCGGCCGGCTACCAATTCCGACCCCAAATTAGCCACAATTCATCCGATAACGTTAGCCCAAACTCGAAACCGTCCCGTTTCCAATAGAAGCGCTGATTTATGTCTTCGTGGAACATTTGAAACGGATTTTTTTTTGGGCACGAGTTGACTTCGACGACAGCCATGATACCACTGCAACCACCTTTCGTGCAGATCAAAACAGAAGGTGGATATAATTTTTTAAATATTGCTTTAACTTTTTTTCCTCCTTTTATTTCTTTCTTTACGTACTTGACGCCGAGGGGTGGTGATGACGTCACTGGTATAAAATCAGGGAGGCATCAAAATGAACCTATTCCCTTTTAGTTCACTCATTCTCGAGTTCTTAGGGCTGCCTTCTCTTATCGATAAACAGGGGCCTAATGCCGAGAGGCTTTGGTGTCATTAAAACTCGGGGTGAATACACGCGGCGGGGGTTCGACAGCCCCCCCCCCGGCCTAAAATCATCCCCTCGCTTCTCACCCACCACCACCCCCGGGCCCAGATTATCCCTCGCTTTATTTAATGGGGAGGATTCTGAAAGGGCGGCCGAAAGTAAAACCATCCCCCCGGCTAATAAATAATGCCGAATCCCTCACGGATTTCCCAATGTCGAATACTGAATCGCATTTCATCCCCCCCTTCCACCTCCACCCAACCAGCAGCTCTTTCCCCTCTGGACTTCACCGGGAATATCCAGTGAATAATTCTAAATCACCCCATCATACTTAATATCCTTAATAGCCAGACAGATATCCGTCAGATAATATCACAGCCCTCCTCTCTCATCGTACCAAGTTATAATTCTATTATTTTGACAGATTATACGACTGGTGAACACGTAATGAAGCACCCCGACACTATTTTATTACAATCCAATCAACGTATGAACGCTAAAATGTCTACCAGAAGGAAAATTCGGGATTCAATCTATAAAATGTTGTCATTAAGGATGAACGCGGTGAGTAGAGAAGCGTACATTTTAAGGTTAAATACTTCATATTGAGAGGGTTTGTGTAATCGGGTCTAATTCGCGTATACTTTGTACGTGCCGTATTAATTAAGCCTACAACCGCCGTCGAGTATTACCCCGTGGACAGTAGGCGGGCGGGAGCGGCGGTGGCACAGCCAGCCCTCACTGCTTTTCAGCGAGCCCCTCATCCCCGGTATTAGGGGTTAAAACGCCCCACCCCCACCCACCAGGGGTAGGCCCATCAGCCCTACACATCACCATTTACTAATTCATAATCCTTTCTGTGCCTACTTTTTCGAAGAAAGAATCCTTAATGAGCCGTATTACGCCCTCTTATCCGTAGGGCAAAATATGCCTGATATTCCCTCCCTGTATCTTTTATGAACCCTTTAGTGATTTACCTGCTCGTGAAACGGAATATTTTGACTGGTATCTTAACGGCGACGCACTCTCCTCATTTCGTTACATCAAAATTTCAGCTATAAACTACCGCTTATATATTGTTATATACGAATTACTGAAATATATAAACTTAAATGTCTTATAAATGAATGGAACAATGCGCCTCCGGAATGTTTAACTGGTGGAATCATCGAACTTGAATTTACTTAGATCGAAGGGCTATATCTCTCCAATTATAATTTCCACTCCGACGCTCTGAAATTATTGAATTGCTGTTGGCGAAAGTTAATTGAAAGAGCCCGAAGATTACTTCCCCGTAATACGATTAAAGGCGATTAAGTCGAAAGACAGGTGACTGGTGGTGGTGGGGGGGGATTTTATAAATTCCACTTCAACTGGTATCGGAGCCACCGACAAGCCATTTTTTAATTAAGGGAGAACTTCGAAAAATTAAAATACACACGCGACAAAAAGAGGAGCGGAGGTGAAGGGATAAAAAGAGAACTGGGTCGCCCTCGAAAACGAGGTCAAAGGGCAGAGGGAAGCCGCTCGTGAGCGGAGAACAGAAGCCCTTTTCCGGTTTAATTCCTGAGCGGCGGCGAGGGCCAGGTGTAAATTGAGTTTGACGCCTTTTTAAGAAAACAAAACTGAAGGGGAAAAGAAGATAAAGCGGAAAAAGCGGGGGGGCGGGGGGAGAAGAAAAGTTTTTCTATAAAGGAATTAAAAACTACGGCCTTGGTGGGGTGGACGGGGATTTTTAGCCCTCTTGTATAAGTTACTTATCGAAAATTCTAAACACATCTCGGCTTCACATTTTTGTCAGGAGGTTTTGAATATATTTAACAGCTCAGAATTAAAAAGGCCCATCTGACTAACAGTAAAATATACTTAGTGTGAAACACTGTACGAATTAACCGGAATGGTATTGTATATTATTATTATACAATTGAACTCGATAAAATCTACCAAGTAGGAAGGTATGAATAAGAATAAAAAAGATTTAACTCTAACATTTTCAAAATATAACTTCTTGCTAGCGAATAAGAAAAGGAGTAAAGAAAGAAAAGAAACTACTTTATTCAATAGATCAATACACAAAAGAAGCTTGCGGAGAACAAGATGCTACACAAGGGCTACACTCTTGGTCCCAGACCGGTCATGCCTGAGTGTTTAGGTTTAAAAAAGGGGAAAAAGGGGTTATTCGATCTCCCGGTTTAGGTTTGTGTGAAAAGGGTCATAATGCCCTAAAGGGAAACAGGGGGCTGTTGTGAGCCCGGTGTAACGTATATTCGGGGGAGTTAGATACATTGGAAACGCGTTTCGCTGTTATTTGCGCGTGGATTTTGTATCGGTTCAGTACAAAAATGAGTTTCTGCAAAAAAAAAAACTTGTAAAACTTCCAATCCCAATTTATCTATCTTGTATAATAAATTCGCGCTCAACGGACGAAATCGGAAAACGTCCGTAAGCATTTATTACGTTACGTTACTCGATCGAAATATTCCAAGTGTCCTCCGACTCGACTGTGAATAAGTGCCGACGGTACTTAACCTAATAGCAAATAATGTCCCTCCGGGGCGTTACCAGGTCCGGGGCAATGGGGAGGTGTCCTCGGGTCACGAAGTCCTCATAAATATCCGACCCGCCGGCCCCCTCATCCTATTCCAAGTTGATCCCTTCGAAAGCGATGACCTCTCGTTAACTGGCCCCGCGAATAAGAAATTGCCCTTTTTGTTGACCCGATTCGCATTTTCAAGCGGGATTTCACCAATTTGTCACTTTTCCCTTTCTCAAAAAAAAAAAAAAAAAGAAAGAGAGAGGAGAAGCGGACGAAATATAGACCGCTGCATCCATCCTGTCAAAACTTCAACTATATATTTGTCCACTCGTCATTCCTTTCACTAACTTTGTCCCTAATACTTCGATTCCGGTACTTGATGTCCCGGGAATGTTCCCTCGGAGACACACAATCGCGCACACCCGCCAATATTGAATTATTGCAGGGATTGCTCTCGACCGCCCGACTTCAACCGTACAGCCGTTTGGATTCGGACCCGCCGCAACTGAAGACGGCGAACGGCCGAAACCGGTCTCCGGCAGAAGACCGAAGAAACAGCGAGAGGAGACAAAAGGACGCTAAATCTGCAGTTTTTCCGTAGCAGTCTACGGGATCTCTCCTTCAAATTAGAATCTGTAAATGCGACTTTGGCTCGAGTTGAAAGTTTTATAAAATCCCGGCGTTTTACGCCTGTAATCGAATTAAATAAGGTAAGAGGCAGTCGCAGCGGCTCTTATCGTGAACGCCGAACGCTGTAAACCCCATGGAAAGGACGAGATGTCCCTGGGCCCTAAAACCGGCCTGTAGACGATTCAAACTTTATAGGGCCGGTGTAAGTTTTATTTGAGGCCGCTCCGAATTCGCAAAAGTTTCGTCCGGCACCACTTTGTGACCGCGATGTAAATTACAGTGCCGAGCGTGGAGCTGAAACGGCGTCCCGTGCTTTATCGGTTCGTCGCGGAATCTAAATGTTCGACGAATTTATTGGATGTTCCAGCAAGAAAGTTTAGTGTAAGAGCGTGAAATGCGACAGAAACCATTTTAATTCCGGTAAACTAACATATTTTTCTAATATCTAATGTAAATCAAGCTTCATCTTCATAAATACTATTGTGAAATGTTACTGTCGCTTGCATCTCATGATAAAGAAGCCACGACGTTTTGCTACTGTTTCCACTTCCGTCATCAGAGTCGGAAGATTAACTGTCATCGTTTATTTATACCCTTAGGAGAGGGATTAGGTTGTTAGGAAGTCATTGCTTCTTGGCCATTAATCCACTTGGGATTGGTGGTCGTTTATTTCCGCATTAACGGAAGCCATTCCTTACATAGATTGCGTCTTGTATTGCAGTAGTTCTTGTACTGTAGATATTTCTGCCGATTCCCTAATGGTTCTGTTGTAATATTTAAGTTCCCCTGACAGGATTTTTAAGCCTTAAGTACCCAGTTTAAGTGTTCTGAAAACAATGCAATTTGCGGGGTTGCCTTAATTTTAAATGGTGTAGTTGTCAGCTATCGTTGTTGAAATTTTCCCACCCTTTTCGGCCGTAATGCTAACCCCAAAAGTCTCATTTGAAAACGTCATACGATTTAGAGTAAACCCGAAAAATAAATGGCGTCGTTATTAGGCAATCAAGTGGAAAGGTCCATTTGTAGAAAAGAAAAATAAATATCGAAATCTAACAACTGCCTTACGTTTTTTGCTTTATTTTCGCCCAATTAGAAATATCCAGAATGCAATATAATTTAACGCTCCCGGTGAATTCGTGCTACCTGTGTTTTTAAAGTTTCCCGGCATTAATCGGGTCTATCCGGGCGGAAATCGAATTTCGAAAAGTCCGAGGGACCGGAAGGAACAAGTCCCACTAATTAGAGATCGCCCGGCGGCTTGCAATTTTCCCTCGCCGGGGGTAAAATCCGACCGACCGGAACCCGGCTGCGGCCGACGTTTATTCAATATTTTCTCCGGGATTTTTTTCGGACGCCATTTTGACGTCGGACCCCTCCAATATTTCCCCGCAGTCGATAACACGGCGACTACATAAGTCTCTCCCGGTCGAGTATCATTTAATCTCCCCCCATCCTGTCGGGATTATTTCCCCAAAAACGTATTTCAAGCTTCGATACGCGGAACAAATGTCTCAGCGTTTCCCTGAATAAATATAAATAACGAAACTCTAAACTGAAACTTACGAGCACAGAAAACGACAACATAATACACTAGCACGCCATTGAGCTGTATAAATGTACTTATCCGTATATTAAAAAAATAGTTTTATCACGTATTCGTGTAACTAAATCTTCCATTTTCATGCGACGTCTCCATGCGGCCTTTTCATGAAACGCTCAATAGTCTTATTAATCGTACGCCTGCCATAAATAATTTCATATAGGTTCGTGTATAATCTTCAGCCGGTATTTGTATATCCGAAGTCTTGTAGCTGTACCGTCTAAATGGACTTAATTATGCCGGCGGTGCCCTCTACTCGGCAGGGACTTAACCCGGGACACTCCGCACTGATGACAGCCGCTTGACAACTATGTCAACTATGCAGTGACGGCTCAAGGCTTAATGCTGAATCTAATGCTATGATAATCAATTCGGGGAATGGGTTGCGGTGAGGGGGCTCGCAGTTGTAGATAACGCAGTTTGGGAGGGCCGAAGCTGTCATCAACTATAATACGATACGAAGCCGGACATCTTGTTTTCGTGGGCGAATGCGCACAAAGGAAATCTCAAAGTGGGATACTGGAAAATGCCCCCGGCGCCGGTTCGCTTTTCAGGAATACGATTTTAAGAACTTAAAACATAACTAATTTGATATACCTGTTTTGTGGTCTTCGAGGGGTTGGAATACTGTAGGTCCGTGATGTCTTTCTGAAAGGAATGACCAAGAATTTAAAATGCGCAGTACATTCTACATGAGAAAAGAAAATAATACTTAAGTACTTACTTAATATGTACTTAAAACTCCGAGCAGAACAAGGGATTTGGCGGGAGAGAGCCAGTCGCCTATTTTTTTACTCTTCTGTTTCGGACCTCCACCAGAGCATATCTGTGATTGTTGACACACACCGGAGAGGGTCCGAATGTACAACAATTTATTTAAATATTCGATCTTTCACCGTCGTATTTGGTATCTGTTGAGATTCACCGGTGAAAGTCGACATCCTTGGTCATTCCATTCAGAAAGAGAGGCGAAAAAGTTACGTCACCCTTGTGACGTTTTATAGCGACTGAATTACGGAGAAGAAAATAGAAATCTCCAACATGTTCAACATTCACCATTAGTGCACGGTGGATGTCAACATTTACCGGTCAGAAATAAGGGTATTTAGCAACTATTTAGGACATACACCAAGCGTTGACGTTCACCGGTGAAAGTGGACATTCTCCAGTATTCACGGTAACATCTATATAAATCAAATGTTCGTTATAAGAACTCATACGAAAAATATTTTTTACATAGCATACTGAATGCTCTTCTGTCTTGAGGAACTTTCAGTTCTCTTTAGGCTTTGGACACACCGATTTCGGAGCCGGTTAGGCCACGACTATCTTCGTGCTTTGACCGCGTTCTCCTGTCGCAGGTCGTTGGTCGGGCGAAGTGCCCCGCTGCGAGGTCATCCGCTGTCCCGGCCTCGTCCCCGAAGACCCGAGGGTGGAGGTCGGGCCCCACAACACCAGCTACGGCTCCAGGGCGGTCTTCTCCTGCCCCTGGGGCTACAGGCTCATCGGGGCCCCGGGCACGGAGTGCGAAATTGACTCAACGTGGTCATCCCCGATACCCACGTGCTCAGGTGAGTAACATCCTAGATTAAAAAAGCGATATTTTCCATTCATTTCATTATCATCTCTGGGCGGCAATCGCGTAGCAATACAGTCTGTAGACAGGTTTATAACAATTAATGACTCACACGTTCATTCTACCCCATGATACCTCCTAGTTATCGAGCCCGTCCCCCCAACAGGAGGCGGGTAAATCGCGATGAAAATATTAATTCGAATTCCGCTTAAACCAGATGCGTTTGCGAATTTAAGGAGAGTATTTTATTAAGAAAAAAAATTAACGATATAAAAAACTCTCGAACAAATCGGGTATTAATGAGAGCACCCGACGCCCCACTATACCGGGACGAGTTACTTCGCTGCGATTTAACTCGTGTTGGAGAAGAAGAAAATTATTTATGACGTTCATTGTAAAGAACAAACTACCAATAACTGTGGACAGTACACCTTTCACGCACTGCACACTCGAGTTGACTACAAAAAAAAATATACTTTATATAGAGAAGCCCTACCGGTCCCTACCAAAAAAACAGCTTCGAATATAACTCCGATAAATGTTATATTTAAATTGCAACAGCGCTTGTAACTACTTGTACAAGATGGAGTGAGCGCCTCCCTCCACCCCCGCCCCAAACCCCTGTTTTGTACCGACCTCACAAAACCTCGGCTCGACATCGTTCTTCCGGGATAGTGGGGAGTGAAGAAATTTTGATGTAGTGGGTTGTCGACGCCGGCAGTTATATCGGGCATGAAGAAGCAGAGGGTTGAGAAGAGGGTTGGGAAGGGGGTAGCGCCCCGGTTCTCCTTAACGGCCCCTCATCAGTCATAAGACCCGCGGCCCTTCTCCGCTACAACATTTTATATTCATTTACAGCGTGAAAATTGACCGCCCATTTCCCACAACCTCCCCCGCCCCCCATACCCCCAGTACAACCGGCGAGACGTATCTTGCAACGCAAGTAGGCGACTCTATACGGTACCTACATTAAAAATAAATAATTAACCGCTATTGTCCTACGGGAATTGTATTTTGATACATGACCTCCTGCCATGTTTGACCGTTTATACGACGAGTTCTCTCCCAATTGTTCAACGGCGTACGCCCGTTGCATTTCATACGACGTTCGATATAAGGGCGGTGAAAAGGGATGATTGAGAAACAGTGGAGGAGCATCAACGTGATTCACGAGGGGATGACGGGAACGGTTTCGACAGCGACGGGGGAATAAAGTGGTTGGGGGACGGCATACCGGTAGCAGCCCTATGATTTAGTTAGGCGGCGGCAGATAGGGGAAATTGCCACGGTTTTAAAAATGTATGGGAACGCCCCCCCCCCCCGCCACCACCGAGGCGTGTAGGGTGAGTGGACATTGGGACTTAAGAGAATTGTCCACATCCCCTACAGAGGGGAGCCCCTTTTCGGCCGGTTGGATTATAGGGGAAAAGCACCTCCCTCCCTCCCCGCCGCACGTCCAAATAGACTTTACACTGGAGCATCCCCTTTGATCTCGGTCTACTTACTTGCCCGCCTTTCCGCGCCTACACTTTTTAATGTAAACCTACGGGCCGGTTCGAATACAGAAAAGGAATTCCTCCTATACGCCGTTATCGTTAACAGTTGGATCAAAAGAGTGTGTAGAAAAGGCGGCATAAATGACTGTGATTCGGTGACCAGAATTTATTCGCAGAAACGTGGGGTGGAAGAGCCGGTGTGCAGGCGAAAGAGCAACAAAAGCAAAACAGAATGGAACGAATAAAAAAAAAAGACCTACATCGAGATCAAACTTAATCCGTCGGCTTTTACTGTTGTGGAAAATTTGTATTTGATCTGCGGGTCGAAGCCAGAGCCCGTGAAATTCGAAAGGGATTCCCATTTTAAAACTCACCCTCTTTAAATACACACACGTACGTCCTTGTATACACGAGGGGAAACGTATTCGGAAGCAGACGGGCCTAGGAAGAGAAAAAAAACTGGTCATGTCTGTTTCTACTGTTAATGGGGGAAACCAACACGGTGTAAGAACACGGTTAACGAATGAGGGGTTACTTCTCATGTTTTCTCTCTTACAAACACACACACGTAGACATATTATTTTTTTTTGAGTGTAGATTAATAAAAATAAGTTTTTTTCAGGTATCCTCTCTGACCCCCGCTCCGATAACAACCCCTTCAGTTACTCCATCCCTCAGTTTGTATGCCTAAGGGTAAATTACAATTTTTTTCCCTTCGGGGTCAGTTTTTTAGGGCATGCGGTGGCGGGGGGGGGTGAATATTGCAGGAGTTACAGAATCGAAAAAGAAAAGTGGAAAAGGGTCCCGAGTTCACCAATAAACCCTTTTTGGGTCCTCATATATTCCCCCACCCCATATAGCTGACTGATTTTGATCGTGCAAATGGATGACATTTTTTCAAAATAAAGTTGACGAACTTTCGTGTTTTTCATCTTTTCCATCGCCCACTTCAAAAATTCCCCATCGACCCCGATAAAACGTTGAAAAAATCCCGGAGCTGACAAATGTCCAGTAATAATGATAATCGTTATACTACCGTGTTGAAATTGTTACGAAACAGTATTAGATAAATATTTAACCATCCGAAAATATTCAAAAAATATTTGATCAATTTTCTAATTTCAAAATATTGCCAAAGCCGCTAATATGAAATTAGTCTATCCATTTTTGTGAAGAGCACTCATCAATTATACCCCTATATTGTCAATATATTCACTTTGTGTCTACAAATTACCAACATCGATGGAACACGATTATTGAGTGGGGTTAACGGGGGGGAAAAATTATAAAATAGTCGACTGTTATTGGCTTGTCCGAAGCTTGAGATTAAACCGAATTTCAGGACTGTGCCCTTTCCGTCGTCGGGGCACTAGAAGAGAAATAAGGGTTGAATCGGGGCTAGCAGGGGGGTGGCTCTCCAGAGGGCTGCAGGCCCTTGGACACAGTCCAAATTAACAATTTAATTGTCACCCCTAGCCCCCACCTCCACCCTACGAAGAAAATCCAGTGTACTTTACGAGCCCCATTATTCTGTTTAAACTTTTAATTACCAACTTTTAATTTCCTAACCCTCCCACCCCTAGGGAGGAAAACTAGCCAATTCTTTTTCTCGAGCGTATTACAATAAACAGTGAATCTACTGCGAGCGCGTACACAATATTTTCGGGTTCCGATTTGCATATTTCGTATATTTAAGGTGTACAAAAAGAAAACTGTTTAAACTGGTTTTATATGTATGAGGCGGGTCCCGTAAATGATTAAAGAGGGGGTAAAGTTAAACTGAAGTAAAGGAAACTTATTCCCCCAAACGACTTACTTCCGCAGCACACTAATTCCCAGATCATTTCTGCTCCCTGCAGTTCAGCGACCCCCGAATCTGCGTCTTTCCATTTCTTGACATAATACGGACTTTTCATCTCAGTCGACGTTATTAATTTCTTTAAGTATGGGACCGTTAAGAAGAAGAAGAAGAAGAAGAAGAAGAATTCACGGCTACTCACATTGACAGCCTATCGCGTTTGTAATTAGGCCAATTTGTGAAGATTCCGGGGCGCCGTTCGAGTGCCGCCCCTTTATAATCGATGGAAAATTAATTAAATTCCATAGGCCTATTGTGGGGGACGGAGCTGATAGGGGGTGTTTGGCAAGTAGTGAGAAGAGGGTAGGGGGGGGGGCTAGATTGAAATCACAATTATTTGCTATATTTTCGTCCTTACCTGAAATATTGAAGATTAGGGATGAATTCCAATTTCATGGATGACAATTTTAAACATTGTATTCCATTTTAAATATTTAGAAAAATGCTTTAATTTTTATATAATTGAAAACGATAATAAACAAAATTGTGGCCTTAAAACGAAAAATTAAAGCTAAAATATTGAGAAAAGTTCATGAAACGAATTAATTTGTTCAACATGTATTTCAATGTGCAAAATACTGGTTATACTTAATTCGAGTTGAAAGTTCAACGCAGTTCAACAAGTATCAGCGCTGAAGGTACTCAAGATGAAGAACAAGAGGAGAAATCAACCCCCCCCCCGCCCATCAAAATTTTAAATACGAAATATCCCTCCCGAGCCCTATCATATCGTACAGTATCAATGTGGAACGGGGGTTCGGTAAAACTCAGGGAGGGAAAAAACCTCACTTTATTAAAGCCTCCGCGATGGCGCGGGGCTTCGGTGGGGCGGGGGGAGCTTGTCCTACCACTGCAAAATATTCCCTATTTCCCGGCTTAAACTTCCCTCCACCCCGCCCAGCTCCCAGCGTCCCGGTCCCGAGAGTAAGAGACGGAGATAACTGAAAAAGTCCCGCTACACAATAAATATCCCTTCTTCTTTCTTTTTTTTCCCTTCAACCAACCTACCCCCAGCCCGCCACAACCACCACGGGCCACCATTCCCGCCCTAAGGATAAGGATAAGGAGAATATCCCTAAAAGAGGCAGATATATTATGTTTCCCCCTCTCACCCCAGCCCTCTCTCTCTCTCTCTCTCTCTCTCTCTCTCTCTCTCTCTCTCTCTCTCTCTCTCTCTCTCTCTCTCTCCCTCTCTCCCTCTCTCCCTCTCTCTCTCTCTCTCTCTCTCGGCAAGGAAGAAATCTGAGTCAATAACGGCCAGCCGGGTTTGAGATAGGGAATAAGAAAGGCATCTTATGAGTGGTCTACTCTCATCCTTTGTCCTTCCGAGACTTACTTATGGGGGATCCTTAATATAATACCAACCGAGAGTTGGAACTATTTTGAACATTAGAGACGAGAATGAAGTCAGGGAAGACACAATAATTCTAGGCCTATAAAATAATTCCTCCACCGACTTTGGTAGCAAATCGTCGCTAAAGGGTTGAGTTTCTGGAAAGAGTGCGGAAGAAGGCCTCGATAATTCACTGGGTCGACGCTACTGAAAGTGGCGAGAAGCCGAATCCGGTCTGGCGGAAATTCTGGAATTACATTTCCGTTGTTAATAATAAAAAAGGTAAATTGAAAAAATTCGCATCATTAGAAACTATATCTTCAATTGAACGTGTTTTATTTCCCTCTCAAATATAATACGTTTATACATTAGGCCACGATTGATGACCGCGCGAGGTGTCGTCTGGAAAAGAGCTTCTACGTGGAAAAATGGCGCCGAATATATTTCCGCCGAAAGTGTTTATATGGAAATTGTTTTCGAAAACCCGTCTGCACGTGGGAGCTCGGGACAGTCGCCTAATACATCATTCCAATACGCGTATTTCCGGTGGAGTAGAGCCATTATCCCGCGGGACGTGTACCGAGTATCCCGGAGACAGTTGTTATCGTTTCCAATTTGAATATTTCCAGCCTATCATCTTTCCGATTTTAAGCAATTATAAATTTATATTAACTTAATAAGAAGTATGGAATAAATCTAACATTTCAACTCTGTTCACTATCGATTGATAGAACGTTCAGACCTACCCTGGTTCTTCGAATTGACCAGATACCCCTTGGACTAGGCACTTTTTCACTTCCAGGTTTCCAGTATGCGACCTGTCGTAAACACTACCCCGGGGGCTTAGGAACCTTCAGTCCTCGATATGTGGAGAAGGACTCATGAGGCCTACAGAGTGTCCACACGTGTGCACACTAGGCTGAGAACCCCAAGTACCACAAGCACCCCACTACTGTTTACCAGAAACAGATTACCAAAAAATGACTCTTTTCGGTATTCCGACATCCGTACAATGTAATTTACATTCATTTAAATTTGAATTTAATTTCAGTTGCGTCCGGATTATTGAATAGTTTGCAATGGAAGCGGATTGAATTCTGCGGTTGGATACACAGGGTTTATGTAAGGTGTAAGGATTGTATTTTTCTCGGTTGATCCCCCCCCAATAATAATATCTGTAATATTTTATTTGTGACGGTAGGAAAGAGGCCGATTAGAATCAGAATCGAATAATCTAAAAGCCGATAAAAATTGTCGTTAAAAAATATTTTTGTGCCCCATTAGCCCGCTTTAAGGAGTCTCTGGGAGTCAAGCTATTATCTTAAAATAGAGTTTCTTTTCAGGAAACTTTTGCCCTAATGGCCCCGTGGGGTGGGGGGGGGTGGAAGGGGCGGTTTGTGGGACTGACAACTGTGGTTTGTTCGAATTGATGCAGTGGTATCCGCGGCCATCCCGCCACTTCACCAAGAACATTCCGGAATGATAAATAACGGCGTCCAAATTTTTGTCACCCCCCCCCCATTCCATCCACTCCGTTTCAACCCCCAACCCTTATACTGAGGAGGCAAATTGTTTTGCGGGGGCCGCTGACAAAGCCAGTCCGTGAGAGGGGGGAGCCCCCTAGCCCCCCCCCCGGCTGATAAATTGGCGGCGGCAGAAGAACAAGAGATATATGAACAGAATATTCGGACAGTTTAAGAGGGATGAACGGCCGAGGAAAAACCAGACGTTGCCCTCCACAACCCGGAAATTTATGGCGTCGCCACTCACACCGGACGAAATTGTTTAACCCGCTCAATCCCCTATTCATTCGTCTCTCTACATTTGCCAGAAAGGATTTTTTAAAGATACCGAATTAAACCGCCTTCACTCTGTTGTTTCTTTCTCTCGCTGGAACGGTCTCGGCCCTTCGCCGTCTTCAGTAGGTTGATGTGTCGCCTGGGTGCCTAAAGAAGAATTTTATAGTACTTCGAACCGTGGCAGGCATTCAATTATTTCTCCCAAAGGTATTTACAGCCCCCGTCACGGCTTGGGGTTTCCGCCCTCACAAATCGGACGCGCTCAGACTTCTATCCCGCACTGGGTACGTTTGAGCTGTGCGGAAATACGCCAATGATTGGAACACAGCCGGAGGCGCGTGTTCGGCGTTATTGGGGAAAATTAAATAACGCTCGCGAGTGATTAGGGGTGGTTGTTGGAGGGCGGAAGGGGCTAGTTCCCTGCGGGCGCTGGGGCGGTGTGGCGTAGAGAAACCGTCATTTCATTTCCATCCGACCGCCCTCAACCCTCCGGCGTTATGATAGTCACGTTTTAAAAGAGCGAGCATAGCTGTGGGGGACTTAGTCGGGGAAGCTGGAGACTTAGAATTGGACGTGCGTTTAATTCCTAAAACGGAAACTGTTTTCAGATTTAATCCCCAGTTTTTTTTTTTTTTGGCCGAACGTCAATATAATGTATTTTTGACCACCTCAATTCGAAAGTGAGAAACTCACAGTAACTGGGCCTATCGACAACAGTTTTCATTAAGATTTAAACTATTCTTTTTGTTATTAATGGCCGACAATTGTACTTGTTCCTAGAGGTTAATTTACAAGAGAAATCCTCTTTTGGTTAGTTCAACCGCCCTCAAAGTTATTTAAAAAAAACACATTATACTGTGGTCCCTCGGGCTACGAACTTACTTCGTTCCTGGCACTTGAAATTGCGATTTTACTTCATTGCACACCATTTTAGGCGTGTTCTTCCGATGAAAAAAGGACGTAATTACCTAGCGAACGAGGAGTATTCCCTACAATTCGTAATGATAAGTCCGGGAAACCATCCTTAATGCTCCCCCCCGGGTATGTTTCTAACCGAACAATCCATAATGACCTCAACATACCGACAGTCGACCAAGCAAAATCCCATTCCATTCCCGCCTCTCTCCACAGCCAAATCCATTCGTTCAGTCCCATTCCTCTTCTACCCACCCATTATCGGTGTAAACGCCACTGGCCTAGAGACTTTCTGTAGGATACAGGTCAAAAGTACCATGACCAATCAATCAAACCGCAATTGTACCTATAACTGGCATATAGTTGATTGTACAATAATTAAAATTTAAAAAAAAATTCCGGGAAACCATCGCTGATTTATATATTCCTATTGTTGCTTGTTGCAGCCGTTCGGTGCCCGGGTCCCGTGATCCCGGTGAACGGGAGGCTTGTCGAGGACGAGAGCAACGGCGAGTACGGGGTAGGGGCCGTCATACAGTTCGCCTGCCAGCCGGGACACCAGCTAGTCGGAGAGGGCTCCATAGTCTGCACAGACGCCGGAGTATGGTCACATCCGCCGCCCCTATGTCAGTAATACGGCCTAACACTATTCTAAAACATCTCCCTCTCCCTCTCCCTCTCCCTCTCCCTCTCCCTCTCCCTCTCCCTCTCCCTCTCCCTCTCCCTCTCCCTCTCCCTCTCCTCTCCCTCTCCCTCTCCCTCTCTCCTCTCCCTCTCCCTCTCCCTCTCTTCTTTTTAATCAAAGCCCCAAGTCCTTAATGTTCGGGCGATGAATCTTATAACAGCAGTTTAGTTATAAATTTACTTTAGAATCCCTATTTTCCAGTCTACGAGTTCGGTCTTTCGCTAGACCGGTTTCGCGTGTTCGCCGTCTTCAGTAACAGTGTTCTGGCATAATTTTGCCCTTTTGGGCAAATTCACTTTTACTCGCACTTTTGCCTATTAATAATTGAGTATTTATAATTAATAATCGAAGCGATGGGGGTCAGTATCAGAAGCGCCGTATTTCATAACAACAATCGAATAAATTTTTATTACCGATGAGCGGTATAATCTCAACTTTGTTAACGCCTTTGGCTTATTGTGCGGTAGTTGGGAGAAAAAGGTCTTTCAACAAGCACAGTACAGACCCCTCTCAGAAAGTTGCTCAAATTCTTTGTTAATGTCCGCCCGTTTTTATTTAAATCGGTATCTTAAAATATAATTTCCCCCCTTTATTCAGTGCTCTATCCTTTTACAGCGACTTTCTTCACGTATTGTCTATACGAAATGTATTATTTCTCCCCCAGTGTTACGTATCTAGGTATTGGGTTGTCCGGAAAGTTCCGGAAATGGTGTCTCCTCGTACATCGAGACGGCTTATGTAGCCGAGCTTCACAATATGGTCGCGGATCGTCGATTTTGATTTTTTTTAGCATTTCCGCTAATTGACGCGTTGTAGAGCGTGGATTATTTTCGATTACTGTTTTAACGGCCTATCCGGGCGTTCTCGATCTTCGAGATCGAAATCTCCAGCTTTAAACCGAGCAAACTGCACTTCAGCACAGCTCTTTCCGCTACAGCACCTTCGCCATAAACAGCGCATATATTGTTTGCCTTTTCGGAAAAAGTAAAGCTTTAAATGCCTATAATGCGCTTTGTTCGCTATCTTATTCTAGGGCGTATAAAACCGAGAAAAATTAACTTATCGTAACCAAACTTTTTTTTGCAAATATGCCCGAAGTACTGACTTTTAGAATATGTATGCGTCGTTCATATATATTCAAACCTGTCCTAATACCGTCTATCGAAAATCGGCACGAACTTTCCGGACGACCCAATAGAATCATAGTTCGAGAACCCCGGCGGTATATCAACGTTCCCCGTAGGGTATACACGATATAAGTGTGGATATAACCTTTCTTGGGTGCAGGTAAAGCGCACTGCGACTATCCCGGGGAGCCGGCCAACGGGAGGATAGTGCCGCTCAAGTTCAACTACGAGCCGGGCGATCGGCTCAAGGTGACGTGCCACGTCGGCTACGTGACCAGGCTGCAGGCGAAGCCCACGTGCCTCCCCAACGGCACGTGGTCACAGCCGCTACCCGAATGCATCAACTACAGGGACGTCTAACAGACGCCGAACAACGGAGCCTCATCCCGCACAAAATATGCGACCCAAAATTACAGAGACACTTCCGAGACCATAAGACCAGACGACCGACTGACTTACGCACGGCTCAACAGTTAAAGGAACATCTATAATGAGGAGTTTCCACAAATCACATAATATCCCCCCGTATTCAGTTTTCAAATAATAAAACACAGATACAATGGACTGTGGATTAATTCGACAGCTAGGCTTAAAGCGGGATGATTACAGGGGTAAATAACGGCGGATAACAGGACGAGATACCGAAACTATTCATTTGTTGTAAGGCCCGAAAATTCAAACCGCCTTCGTTAAAAAAAAAAAAATAATTTCCTTAGTTTGACGTCAACGTCCTGAAAATTCCTCATTATCGACGTCCCGCCTGTTTAATCGGAACACAGATATAGAAGAAACGAAATAGTGGTGTACACTTTGCTGTAAACGTACAACGGAGACAGACTCTCTTATCGGACAGTGTATTCCGGTTGTATTGTGCCAGTGTATTGGGAAACGAGTGAAAATTCGAGTGCGACTGGACAAAAATTGCGTATAAAATAAAAATTAAAAAAAAAAAAGACACTTCGAGAAATAATGATAAGTGTGTTTTACATCTTAGGAGTTGTCGAGTCCCAGAAAAAAAAAGGTATAAATACAGATACATAAATAAAATTGAGCGCCGAATATAGACTCAAAAATTGTGGATTAGTGCTTCGTATAATATTTTTTTCTGTTCCTTTTAAGAGTTTTTTAATTATAAAATTTCAGTCCGCGAGGATTGTAAAATTTAAATAAGGAAATTTCCAAAAATTGATAAAAACAAAACAAAAAAAGTATGAAAGCTTTTTTGTGCCGACGAAACACAACGATCGTTGAGTTCAGAATTTTTTAAAAGTTTTCCGGTAACTGTATGTGGCCGTCACGAAATTGTACGCAGATTTTGTATATTGCAATGAGATAAAATGATAGTTTAAATCGCGGTTTTTTTAAGAACTAGAGCGTTTTCAGAATTGTACAGGGTGACTGAGGGTCTGTTGCCGAGCGCGATTTAGTTGCAATTACTCGCAATATCTATGCAAATTAGACAGGAAAATTTTAATAATTTACGCCACACCAATTATGATTGTTTGCCCTCGTCAGTAGTCAATTAAGACGGTAAGTGAGGCAATTGCGTAACAACATGTTGTTCAAACGGAACAACGGCGATGACGTAAGCAGAAATCGGTTTGGTACAAAACAATGCCGTAACATTGTACGTTCATTTATTATTTATTGTATAACTTTTATTTGTCTCAGTGTAATTATAATTCGGGTTGAAAATGTGAATATTTTAAATGTGATTTTTTTTCCACTGAACACTGACGACGGCGAATAGTCCCTCAATATTTTGCCCCCAGTCACTGGAATGTCCTCTGTGCAAATTTCAATTAAAATATTCAGGATTCAAAAATAATTCAATTCCGAGAGATGCGGATTAACAGGAAACTTATTCAGTCCTCAAGACCCCCCAAAGTGGCATAACGTACTCTCATAATGATAGTCTGAAAAATTGCGTTGCGAGTGTAACGAGCGCGTAAATAAATTTTGTACGGAATTATATTTTCGAGTACCGATTTTTATTTTTTCGAATATGCCCCGTGAATCGTTTCGGTTGTACACACTTTGAAAGAAAGAAAAAACCCCGACTTAGCGGGCCGTAGACTCTTTATTTTGTCTAAAATTGCAACAACTTACTTTTCCAGAAAAGCTGACGGCGGTCAACAATTCATGAGTGTTTCAAATACGCCTAAATATTCGTCTAATTTTTATTATAGTGGTACAAAAAAAATTTATTCTGTGTTCCCGCTTTGTGTGTTATATATAACGTGGATTTTAGTTTTCGCAAATTCGTCCGATTTGTAAAATTCTCGTTTCGTGCATTCGACAAGATGAAATACACATCCCCAAAAATACGTTTGAGTTCCGTACGCTTTAGATTTTGAATGTATGTCTCTGTATAATGTTGTACATATATATAAACAATATTTTGTAACAATGAATATATATATATAAATATAAATATATAATAATGTTATTTTGTAAACTCCTTAATACATAGTGTTATTGTATTGTAAGACCTTTGTATTTACTGTATTCGTATTGATGATAATTCATTTTTCTTTTTTCCTCCTCCATTTTTCGTAGCTGTTTACAAGGAACAATTATAAGGGGAAAAAATTAATAAAAAAAAAAACCAAACTTATGGGCTCGTGTATATAATGTATAAATTTTGATCAAGTAAAAAAACACTATTATAAAGACACACTGGAGTTTCGCTTATTTCATCCCCTTCCCCCCTTTCGCGTTAATTGCCTTTGTTAGAAATATTACCGCATATTATTGAATGTGGACAAGGCAAAAATATGGACTTCAGGAACGGAATGTGAACATAGTACGTAATTCCTTGAACATTATTTTTGCGAAAAGTTTCCCCGACGCCCAGGTTCGGAGCAGCTTTTCAGACTCAACAGTCCGGACTGAGTTAAAATAACAGGACTAGCGCCTTTGTACAACCCCAGTTTGTGTCCGGGATTTCGTCTGCGGTGTCGGAATTTCCCCGGCTAGCCGAATTTAACCCCCCCAACCACCCCCGGAACCGCCCCCGGGGCACCGCCTCGCGGGGGCGGACTTTTGTTCCGAACAACGCCGTTTCCAAACTATAAATCAGAGTTAATTTTCTAATTAAGAGGAGCTTTTATCCTCGCCACCGGAGTCGTCGGCGGAGCACTGCGCACGAAAATCTCCGGAAAATGGGCGACACCGCCTTCCAATTTAATGTTCGGTAAAACTTGTTCAACGGCCGACCCCAGTCGCCGGATGAACTTCCTGCTTAAATTCACCGTAGTGAACAATTTCAAAAACCCGAAGCCGAACGTAAATTCTACAACCTGAAACCCAATTCGACTGGGGTAGAAACTGTGAAAATTCAGTTGAACAATCGACACACGCAAGAGAATGTTTAACGCAAGTATTTTCAGTGAATTTAAATTAATAATAATTTAAAAATTAATAAAGAGTAAGAATCTTCTTAAGTATTACGTTCTCCAAAGTGAGTTCCAAGAGTAATAAATCCAATAAAATAATTTTCCGCCCCCTCAATAAATTATAATTACAGAGTTTGTAAGGGTTACAGTAATATCTAATGAATGTAAAAATGTATTATAGTGAAGGTAATGTGGGTGGGAACGCCCCTATAATGTATCTTATACATTAGCAACCTTTGTATTAGTAGAATTTCACAGTGTATTAAGAAATGATAGTGAGATAAAGGTCTGAGATTCAGTGGGTTTTATTGTCGGTATTCGGGATGTGTCGGGGAAGTTGGGGAAAAAATAGACGGGAAAATCAGATCCCCGATCGTGCTCAAGTTGTAACCGGATGTTGAGGGGGGGAGGTGGGGGTGTTTTGCCCTCTCACAGCGGCGAAACTAACGCCCGTGGCTCCTAATTGAAGCCCCCGGCCGCCGCCCCATCAAAAGGTTTTTCCCTTTTACCCAGGGTTCAGTAGCGGTGAAGTTCTGCACGAATCTTATCGACGGGAGGTAATCTCCGGAGCAGGGAGGACGGCCCTCCGGATAACAGCACTCCGAGGGAGCTCCAAGTAGAGCAGACACACAGACCGGCCCCCATTGCCAAACTTGAACAGAGCCGGAGAAGCCCGCAACGGCTTCTGTTGTAAGAACTTGCCAATAAAAGCCAACTTCGCTCCGATACCCGACTGAAGCCGAACCAAACAAACCCAACCGACTCGGCCAATGTCGAGAAGCCGCTTCCATTTTTAGCATCACGGCTTCGGCCGTATTAAAATTCCGCCCCGTGGGACAGATCAAATTCCAAGTAATAAAATTCCCAAGAAACAATTTTCACTGCAACAATTCAGGGTAGCCGTTTGTAAGACCGCCAGGAATTTCAATATCGTAAATCAGGCCCATACTGACTTCGAACCTCAAAAATCGCTTACTATTTTACCTCAAAACTATTTTAAAAAATACCAGCCCATTATAGGGAAAAAATTTGGGTTTTTTAACCCCTTAACCTACGATTTACGTTCGAGAATTTTGGGCCGGAAACGTAAACATGTTCGGACAGCCTTCGAGCCGTTATTACGCCGATCGGGCCAATCGTAAATATTACAGGCGGTCGCTGTTTGTAAATAGCACAGACAAGGCTCGTGTCTGTAAAATTCGTACATCGAAATTTACTTTCATAAATAAAAAAAAATTAATTTATTTATTTATTTTAATTTTTTTTATTTATTTTTTTTTAATTTTTAATTAATTATTAATTTTTTTTGTAATTACTTATCAAATATTCCACAAATATTTATAATTTTAAGAGGGCGCCGCCGCTAATATTTACGTTTGGCCCGATCATCGTACACGGGCTATGCCCGTAGTTGTAGGCTAAGTGGTTAAGTTATACCTTTCAAGCTCCCGATGTAATGTCCAATTCTCATTTTGTATTTCTCGTCTGTTTACTTCTATTTCTCGTCCAGTCGATGGCATAACGATAGTGGTTGTAATTTGTGTACACTCAGCAGTGTGTTTGGCCCTATCGGCATTGTTAGGGCGGAAGGAGAGCTGAAAAGGAAAAATCCCAGTCAGTTTCTTTTTCTTCCTTAACTTGGGGGAAGGGTGTCTCTTATTAAGGGCTCGTCAGGGTTCCCCCCCGAGTGGAGGACAGAGAACAAAAGGGCCACAGTCGGCCCCCCCCCCACTCACTCTCTCTCTCTCTCTCTCTCTCTCTCTCTCTCTCTCTCTCTCTCTCTCGCAGATGTTTTAATGAAGGCCCTTTGGGCCCTTAAAACCCGCCAGCGGAACAATCCACACTGGCCGAACAGTCCCTTACCTTGTTTCGCAGCTTTCCCAACTTGCACCGTGCAAAATACAAGCTCGGCACCGATACCTTAAAATAATATCAAAAAATTTTCTATCTCATGGGCACGGAAAAAATTTTTCAGTTTACAAACAGTATTATTATCTGGCACGCGGGATGCTTGCGGGGCGTCCTGTAAATTTAAAACGTTCGTTACATTTAATCCAAAGCTTCGATATTTCCAAGTATCCTGATACTGAACGAGGACCCTGGGAGGATCTCTAAAACAAAAGATTCGCCAAACACGATGAGAACGGCCCTGTAGACGCGAAGGGTTTTCATTCTGCTCGGGCCTTAATTACTAATTGGGCTCTAACTGTAATTGTCGAGTCGGCAAAATTGAGATACTGCATAATGTACAACTTCGTAATTCACAAGTTGCCTCTCTATACACCGGCGGAATATTTACCGGCGAAACGGGCAGTTGGACACGCGAAACTGAAATTATTCATAGGGGAGGGAAAAAAAACTACCCCGCGGGCGGTGTGCGCGACCCAACCCCCTACGGTTATTAGTGTTAATGGAAACCCCCAGCCCCGCCCGACAAGCTCCGTGCTAAGCCATGAAAATTGACGCGTGTTGCGGGTCAGTATTCGGAGTTGATTAACGGCGGCGGCGTAAATTAAGTGCAAACCGGCCGAGCCCGCACCTTAGGGGGAGCCGCACGACCTCTATTGAAGGGTCGATTATCGTTCCAATCGATTTCAACCCTCCAATTAGCCAGTGAGCGGTCTGGAGGTCACCGTTGGCGCCCTACTGGCTCCAATATCCCTCTCTCTCTCTCTCTCTCTCTCTCTCTCTCTCTCTCTCTCTCTCTCTCTCTCTCTCTCTCTCTGCATGCAACAATATCAATTTGACATAAGAAGTCGTACCCCTTTTAACGTCCTGAATTCTCGGTCAACAGTCAAATAAACAACTCGGTCAGTTAAGAGGCTCCTATACCTAATATATGGATAATCATCAGAAAAGATTCTGCGAATTTAACATACCAGTTTTGCGGTCGGCGAGGGGTTGGAATAATACCGTAGGTTTGTGGTGTTTCCGTCTCACGGGACCGACAACCCCCCTTCATGACCGACGATCTGACTTACACTCAAGCGGATTAACAAAATTCCACCCTCCCCTCAGCTCAAATATAGACAAACATAATTCCCCAATAACAAGATACGTATATATATACATCTGACAAACACCACAGTGCAAGTGACAGTGACAGTGCAGTGATGATGCCCGAAAAACACCGCTACTGAAGATGGCGAGCAGCCGAAACCGGTCTAGCAAAAGACCAAACCAGCGGGAGGAGACAGAAACACCACAAACCTACGATTCTCCGAATGTTCTATCAAAGCGAATACAGAAATAATATTAATTGTACAGAATTGTATTAATTGTTCGTAAAATAATTAATATACCCTGAACGAAGTGCTATACCGGTTGGAAATGTGTCTTTCATATTTCTTCAAACTGGAGTCAGTTTTTTTTGCGTATTCTCGTCGAACACTTTCCGCTTCCGGTTGGGCTCGACGCCGAAACGAATGATGGAAACCACCGATTGAGAATTGAATTTACGGCCGCAATGGCGGTATCCCAACGGTGGAGGTGTGTGGCACGTATTACGTTAGGGGGAGGACAACACCCCGCGCCCCTAATGGGCGGTACTATGGCGATATCGCCTCCTAACAACCCCACACACACACACCAAAGCTTCCCTTCCCAAAGTAGTTTTCGGCCTAATTAATGGACCAGATAGCGGATCTAGTTCGACCCTATCAAACAATGTATGAGGCGACCGGCAATGATAGGACATTAGTCATGGCCGTATACGCGGTATCGGTTTAAGGCGACAACTCCCATTGAGTTAACAAATTTATCTTACTGATTCGAATTTACTTCGCCTAAAAACTTTACGTGTCCGCCTTGCGGATTTGGATACTCGCGTTCGTGTACACTGCCCGGTTATTTAAACCTAACGAGGGGGTTGTGGGGGTGGGGCACTATCTAAGGGTAGCGAGGCCAAATATTTGATTTTGAAACTTCCCCCAAACAGGAGCCATTCGATTCCTTCCACTCTGAGAAATTTCATCCCCCCGATTTTCCTCCCTCGCCCTGATCAATGGTGTTTGAGTTCTGTTTAACTTATTGGAGTTCAATCCTATTTATTTTACATATTCAAAACGCCGAAAAATTTCAAGTTTGAGAAGTACTAAAATAACGCACTGAAATCCATTAGCGGAAGATATAGTGATGTATCGCACCCAATAAATAAATAACAAAAGCAATAGAAATAATTCATAATAGAGATATTCTTGTGATCTTCTGTTTCAAGGCACTCGGTTGGTCAGGCTGAAATATAAACTAGCTTTTGAAAACCTTAATTCTTTTGAAAGCCATTAAATAATAATAATTAAAATTCGCACACATTTCGGTAATATACTTGTGGAAAAGACATAAACCAGTCTTATTATTTCCGACAGAAACTACAACTAGTGGGCGGGGGGTGAAAAACGTTCCGGAGCCCGTTTGGAATTGTTCCTAGGAAATAGAGAGGCCGCCCCCTGGAAACAAAGCGGACGGCTGAGGTATAAAATAAAACTGGAGATAAAAGAGACCGGGGATATCAGAAAATCAATGAGGGAAAGGCGGGAACTTACGTTTCTCGCTGCAATTGGAGCTAACAGAGATAACGGCGGAGACAAACGGTTCAGATAGTAAAAACACAGCACTTTCTCCCACTATCCTACCCCTGGCCGAAGTCAAAAACTTACTTTATACAGAAAAACTGTCGTTAAATAGCGTTGAGCCAGAATGGAGTTAAACTAGCTTTAAAATTCGAATTAGGCCAATGAAAATAAATAATCTAATCGGTCATACAGTACCCGTTTGCAAGAGTTTTATTCAGGCTTTCTGGGAGACGACTAGGACTATGAAGTGAATAATAAGAATACATACCTTAAGTAAAGATTCTGCACAGCGCCACTTAAACATTGCACGCATTTGAGTGTACACTGCAAAGTCTCCATCCGAACATTTTAACAAAATTTCCGGCAACAATACCCTGTAAATTTAAAGGCAGAACGTCGTTTATTTATTGCGATTTTGCACTTGTTTATTACAGTCTTGAAACAGTACATAATAACTTTTCAGTGAAATAAAACTATTCATTAGTACAAGATTTTAAGTACATAAACAAGCAAGCACGAATAATAACGTTAATTGATTTTACAAATATTACTTGGGTTTAAGCCCGTTTATAGCGGATTTTCTTGTTTGTTTGGCTGTAATTCCGCTAAGATGTAAAATTTCGTTATAGAAGGGGATTACACCGAGGGTAAACAAATATCTTTTTGGGCATTACGTAAATTATAGTTCCGCCTTTACTGTTCCCAGCAGGATTAACATCCTGTGTTCGGATTAAAAAACGCCGCAGAAACCGTTATCAGTAAATTCGTTTCGTAATTTTCGCGTCGATACGAAATTTGTATTGTTCCTCGTTGTATCGGCCTCTAAACTGTTTTTCCAACAATCTGACAAACGGCCCCTAGGCCATTGTTCCCGCTCGCAGGTTTTTTTTTTCATTTCAGTTTACATAATTTTTCTCCAGAAAAATCGTAAAAAATAAACGCCGCGTCCGAATTCGGCCCGGTTAACCGTCTGGAAGGGTCAAAGCGGCGTTTGTCCGCCGGGGGAGGGTCGGACATTAAAAATATTGCGCGTGTTTCCTGTCCAAAAGTCGGACAATTATTATTGCGCAATCACAGCGCTCTATCGGGATCCGCCGACGACCCCGTCCCATTTTCCCGGCCATAAACCCCCTTTCCACCCCCGCGAATACGATTCTCCCGACAATAATTAACCCTCGGCCTACACGATATCTGCCAATTGCCCGAGCTATAATAAAGAAGGAGGTCGGTCGCAAGCCGTCCCATTCAACCGTTCAGCCGTGTACCCGAACTGGCGCAACGAAAGGAATTGAGAAATAATAAACCATGTTTAGGTACTTAAAATAGTGATTTGAAGACGTCGGGGTACGTCATAAGAATTTATTTTTTTTTAACTTTTTTTTTATTTTGCGCAATCAACTTTTACAGTTATAGGTGCAATTGATACATGTGTATTTTTCACGTGTTTGTCTCGATAAAGAAACCGCCCGATGATGGCGCTTTCGACACGATTTAACTACTGTCCGAGGTGATCTCAGGGCCGGCGGCGTTTAAGCCGTCGTGGTGGGGATAGTGGATGGGTAAAGGAGGAAAGGGACTCTGAACGAGTGGATTGGGATGAGGAGAAAGGCGGGAGTGGAACTTCGGGAACCGAGATTTTGCGACTTCGTCGACTGTCGGTATGTTGAGGTCATATGGCGGATAGAAGAAACATACCGGGGGGAGCATTAAGGATGGTGCGAAGGAGTTTCGATTGGAATCTCTGGATGTCGGATGTCTCGGTGGAACCCCATAGCTCAATACCGTATGTCCGTGCCGGTTTGAATATTGCTTTGTACATTGTCAGTTTGCTACTTGAGGTCAATTTCGATTTAGTAATGGCCTTAAGGGTCCAAATTTTCTGTTCAAGTCGATTCTATTGAGTCGGGTGTGGGTAAGAATTCATGGCACGAAATCTTTACCACGAGTCAGACTCGTGGTTTTCGCTCAGACGCCAAAACCGATTTCAGAAAGATGTTATGCTTGAGAATCATACATCATGGCCAGTCGAATCGCTAACAACTGGAGCGGTTTACACCAGCTGGAGGAAAACTATCGAACACGGAAAGCCTCATTGTCCCGTCAAAACATTCGTTGAAACGTCGTATTCGAGAAAAAAACATTGCGCAACCTACAACTTCATTCGGCCAAGTTTCTCCACCACCCCAACAACCGAATGTTCATTTTCCGGCCCGAGACCACCTGGGTAGTTTTGTTTTTCCGAAAACGAATCTTTGCGCGATCGAGAAAAGCCATTAGAGCCGTCCCGTCCACTCAGAAATTGGCCGAAGTCGGTCGCGAAATATTGTTGGAAAATGGCGCGATCCGACCGCCCTTTCGGCGTTACCAACTTTGTCGAAGGGCAAGTTTGTCCGATGGCGGGCCATCGGTCACGGAAATAATAATGGGGGAACACGGGGCCTGTATTCAACGACTTAGTACGACTCAGAATCGAGAATGATAACAAAGTTCGAGGATTTTTTTTTATTTTATTACTCACAATTGGCCCGGCAATAAGTCAAAATAAGTACACCGGGAACGGCTGTCGGACGTATGGCCCAGATGTGGATATTTCGAGAACCGAAAATATCTTTTCTCCAATTGATTTTACTCTATTTTCTTTATACGCAAGTTATATCCCTGAGTGGTTTCTTGTATTGTTAAATCTTGTAGTGTTTCGATAGCTGCAAACGTTGGCCTTACCGCAGTTAAATGCAAACTATACTGGGATTTACATTTATACTTCTGATTTTACAATCGGAGAAAGTAATTTACACTTGATGTCAATGAGTTGTTCACCGAACATTCTGCCCTTAGCTCGAAATACTCGGAACAAGAGACAGTTCCGAAAAGCCGGAAATAGTCTCGCTTTCGCCAATTTACTTGGCGAAAATTTTCATTTTTACTTGGAACTATTCACCTCCGTTCCACGACCCCTCTGCCTTTCAAATTGTTCCTTATAGTTTTCATTACGCTTTAGTTTTTGTTGAAAATTTCGAGCATTCTGTATTGAACAGATTTCGAATAAATTCTCCGTTTTTGTCCCCTTAAAATCCTTTCGGCTGCTCGATAACAGAAATTATCGCTTTAATAAAGTTTCCTAACCTTTACTTGTTCTTTTGCATATGGCGTGCTCTCTCTCTCTCTCTCCGGTTTTTGTAAACGGCCCGCCGTTTATAACCTGCCGTGTGGGCCAAATCGCTAATGGCTTTCGCCCTATCGCATTTTCAACATCTCCAGCGGTTTTCCGCCGCCGCTCAGCGGGCCGGCGGAAGTGGACAATTTTTCCGCGCTTTTCGTGACCCGGCCCCGAGGATTTCCGGTGGCGTGAATTTGGCCCGCGGCCTCGGCGATTTTCATCGCTAATAAATGGAAAACTTTTAAACGCCGCCGCATTCCTCCCCCGCGGCAGGCACATGCCTACGCCGTTCGTGGGGAATTATCGAATTTTCATTTATTTATTTAGGTCGCACGCACTACCCTCCGCGTTAATATTAATCTGAGCGCGATAGCTTTCTTCGTTCGATGAGCATTACCAGAAACAGAGAACTACACGCAAATAAACTACCCTCCGTTTTCTTATACAAATCCATCTTCCACCCCCTTTCGGTTCTTCGATAAGGAACTTGGACTACGGCCGTATTTTTACCGTAAAAAGGAATTGAAATTGGGCCATTAAAGCTGACACAGATTAAAGACCGATTTGTGACTGGCCCGGATACAAATAGAACCGAAATTGGTCAGAACGGAATTATAAATGATATTTAAATGGAACAGTTTTGTTAGGGCGCCGGCTCTAACTGAATGTCCATTTCAAAATCGCGTTATATATCCCGCTTTCACCCTCTCACTCCTCCACTCTCTCTCTCTCTCTCGCTCTCTCTTCAGAGCATTTTATAATGATTCATCAAAATACATTTTAGTGTTTATTCTTTTTTTTTTTTTTTGTTGAGTTGAATTATTTTTCGACAACACCGCATAAAAAAAGCTGAGTGGTCCAATTTCTGTGTCACTAATCGTCTAAATTCTATTCTATAATAACTGGTTCGCATTTAATTTTATTGAAATTAAATTCCCGTCGGACAGTCTTCAAAGTCTAAATTCTGGTTAAAGGTATTATCTTTTTAATGGTTTGATTTTTAAAGTTCTGGACCCGTTTTGTAGTATACTGCTTGTACTATTTTATTGTTAACGATATCGTGATAAATTGTTAATATAAACTATGTACCACATTTTACAGCAGAGTGGTTCCTCCGATTCTTTGGCTCCATTCGCTGGTCTGCTCTCTCTCTCGATAGATCGGCTTCGGCTGCCCGCCGTTTTCAGTAGTTTTTCGTCAGCAGGATGGTGAATCATGCTCGGTTCTCTTCTGATATGTTGTTGTTATTGTGAATGTCAGAATCCCATTTCCGTCCGTCGGTTTTGGGTCAACTGGAACTGAAAATAGGTAATTAATTCGTGTTGAACAAAGGGCCGCATAAAATACTTGTAAATAAGTTTAGTTACATTCTCTAACAGTGGCGCCACTGATGACATAAACGTGAGATAACAACAATCACGCCATTTTATGCTTTTCCCCGCCATCACTCAGTTGCGCCGTTTCACGATAAGATACTGGGCAAATAGATATGCCCGTAGGGGAAATTTTTTTTAGATTTGTAATAACGAATTCTTTTATTATTAATAACCAGTCCGCCAGCCAAAACCGAAGCTGAAAAAAAAGCTGGACGGACTCCACGAATGGGTTGATACCTGAGGACGTTCACCCCCGGAGGGGAGGGGGAGGAGATCTGTCTACTTGCTAGTCGATCCCCGAAAAATATTCCATTTCCTCCGTACGGGAAAAAGGGTTTCCCTTTCTATTTACCCTTCGGTAGAGGGCGGTGTGGCTCCCTGTCACGCAGCCTATAGAAATCCTGGAAGTACTCCAAACCCTACGGGCCGCCATATTGATCCCGCCTCCGAACTAACTATACGTCTCCCATTTGTATTTCTGAATGCATACAGCCGAAAATACTGTAATAATTTGGAATACGGGAATTCTATTTCCGTTAAACCTATATTGGAAAGTACTGCTTCTGTTCTAGTGACGAGACCGATATATTTCGTCCAGTAATCATCGATGCCAACCAATCGAGGGGAGGAACTAAAATAACTGGTCGAAACCCATTGGTCAAGATATATTATTGCCATGACATCTCTATTAAACGACGCCGGTCGGAATCGCGGTCGTTCCGGCCGATTGTTTTTCCCCGTGGAAACGATCCGGAATATTTTCCGACCGCAGTGTACTGGCGAAGACCAGCGGAGCGGCGGCCGCCATTGACGCCCGATTGTGCGTAAAGCCTGCGCCGGGCTTAGGCCCAACAGTAGGGGAACTTGCGGCTTTGTCAGCGGCACTTTAGTGGCCGGCCTCCTCCGGCCCAGTCACAGAACAATGTGTCCGTTTCAAACGCCAAGTTATCACTTCGGTTCTAGGCTCGAATTTTCGGCCGGTACCGAAAATTCAAAACGCAGAATTTATCGAAGGCAGAAATAAAACATACCGCCGTTATAACCGTACATAATACAATGGACTTTACAGGCAACTGTAAGGGTGATTACATAAAAAAAAAATAATTATCGGCTGGATTTTAGGTCGGCCACCCGTGACCGATTAAAGACCGTAACCCGATTAAAATCATTATAAAGCCAAAACAACGGTTTTCACACATAATCGTGATACAATTTTCGTACGAAGGATGAAGTCCAATTTGCAAATCAAAGTACATTTGATTTGTGTTAAATTACAAATATTACATAAATGACGTAGCCACTTCCTTTTACGGCGTCCGTACAGTACGTGTAACATATCGGTAGGAAATTATTTAACAAAAATTAGACAAAACCGTAAAAATAATTACTACTATTGTTAATGGTGTCGCATGAATGCGCGTATAGCTCCGGAGACTGGAGCTTAATTTCGATTACAAATTTGAAACGACAGTTCTCAAATTTGCGCCTCAGTACCGGAAGAAAATGCTCTTCTGATGATCCGCCGCGGGTCTAATTTACAGTCGTAAATTGCAGTCAAACCGTCATAAATCGGACCTAATGGCCGTTGGCTGGTGCTCGCTCACCTGTTGCTCTACGACCCCAGAATTAATAAGATCCTATTAATTTTTTCGACCGAATTTAAATAAAATACAGGCAGACCTGCACTTAAATCACTGCATAGGTGTGCATTTTGAAACCTGTATCGAAGAATAGAAACAAGAAAAAATTAACTATGAACATGTATTATTCCTGTAGATATAATTTTCTTTACAGTAAACTTTCAGATTACGCCTCTCGTAAATTGAGAGCGATGAACCGAGTGATTGACCTTCGTTATCAATCGTTATCGATTATTTTCCGTCTGATCTCGCGCTATATTTTACGCTGATCGCTCGCAACGTTGTACACACGAAAGCGATTGTGACAGAATTTTCCCTCATTCCGCGATTCGACGGCGCAATTTCCTCCGCGACATTTGTGTTCGCGAACCCATTTTCCGGGCGCGCACTGCGAAAATTCCCGCGGAATCAGACAAGAAGAGACGAGCAGAAGCGAGACACAAAAAAAAAAAGTCTGGGAAAGAGGGAATTTTCTCTGTACGCGACTGTGCCCCGGGCAAAGGGAAAAACAAGGGGGCCTGGGGGACGGGGGGCGGAAGACTTTTCATTGTTCCCCGTTTTCCAGTGCTGGCAATAGCCGGGAAAATTCCCCCCCCCCTTCCCCCGCGAGCCTAAGGACAGGAGACAAAGCTCCCGTCGAAGAAGAAGTAATGGCGGTATGCCTGGGGGTCCTGGGGGTTGGGGGGGGGGAGAACAGTAGCGTGTTCCCAAATCGGAATAGGATGTACACTAGGGTTGAGGGTTGAAAAATCCTTCAAAAAAGGAACGAGTTCTCGACTAAAATGCCGGCATTTTCAAAGGCAAAAAACTGAACCGTTTTGATCCCAACAAGAGAGAGAGATAGAGAGAGATCTGAAGAATTTGGGATTCCTTCAAAGACCCGAAGGGTCTACCTTCCAATACACGCGGATACATATCCGAGCCAAAATTTATTTTGTACAATAGCCGAAAATATCTCCGTGCAGGCGATAAAAGAAATTACATTTTACGTACAATTACATTGAACTGAAAGCGCTGACAATTCGAACAAGGCCAGAATGAAACCGGCAAGAAAACTTCCCTTATAACCCGATTTTATTTTAAAATGCCGACACTTTTCATCAAGCCCGCGCTATAATAGTTTCCGCGCAAATCTATTTCTCTGAATATAATTGCAGTAAAACCGTCGTACAGATGTGGAAAAATTCCGGTATTTTTCGGCCGACATTACTGTGATGGTTGTTTCTGGGTTGGGTACGCGTGGTACACGTGTTCATGCGGCATGTCTGTTCTATTGTACTTCGGCATTTCACACACACAGACAGACACAGACACCGCGGCCCACCCAGCGTGTCTGTTGCCGATCCCTAGCCCTAGCCCTTTCATGTTTCACCCCTCTCATAAACGGTATTATGACTCCCGGTGATCCTAAGCCCAGAAGAGGCAGATGTTGTACCCCCAGCACACCCCGACCCCAACGGCACAAACCTTCACAACACTTCCACAGATCAGCCCTCGAAGTCAAGTACAAAATTACGCGTCCCGCGTCTTCTGTAGTGCAGTCTTAACTTATATACAATTAAGTCAATTTTAGGGAAACAAACGCGAGTGTTCTCCACTTCGGACTTTTCGCCGCCTTCAGAAGTACTCACAGGTCAGTTAATCAAGTTCAATTATGCACGACAGACGGACACTATTTGAAATAACTATATAAAAAGAAAGAATTTAATATAATCCGTTATTTCTTATTTTATATTTATTACTACAAAATTATTTCAAACAATGTCCGCCACGGATTGTACTGGATTTTCTCTCTTTTACTGTTACAACTGTAAAATGATACAACAAGCAACATTGGTACAAACACTAACTACAATGAGACAAAAATTAGAGGAGAAACCCAGTGGTTTACCCCCTTTTTTTATTACTTTTTTAAATTTTTAACTTTTTTTTCGGTATGTAGGATGTCGGGATGTAGAAGATTCGCGAACTATAATTGAAAAAACTTATATTCCGTTATTTTCAATTTTTCTTTATGCTAAGTTCAACCGTTCAGCAGTAACTGTTCTCTAAATTCTTCTCTTCTGTTTCCTTTCGCCTAATCTTACGTTGTACGCACCTCAATTTGATTAAGATGCGTCAATGGGATGTGTTAATCGTTAAATTATTAAATTATTTTCTTGGGAAATACAATTTTAACCGACACCAATACATAGGACAGGTAACAAGTAGGCGAGTTAGAAAAATTCACTTTTTGAAAAATAATTTTGAAACATTTTGATTCCGCAATTTGCCAATCATTAATAAAGGGGGAAATTGATTATGGGTAAATAAATTTCCTTTCGACCGTTCATAATTAACGCTCCCGAAATAACCCTATTCCTGGTCTCTTTCAATATTTCGAAAGAAATCTTCTCGGATCATTTATTAGTGAATATGAAAGGGCTCATTCACAATCGGCGAGTGACAGTTTTCATATATAATCTTCCGTTATTAAATGACTCTTTAGGACAGTATTAGGATTTTTGCAGCTGCGTTAAAAAAATTCTCAACGAATTAATCTTACAGTATAAGGACTATCGAAGGGAACATTCATTATCAGCCCTTATCTGATCTTTTCCGTCTCTGGCATCGACGATAGAACAGTTTTTCCGGTTCTATATAAAGTGGGAAAGGGTACATAGACTTTCAAAGATACATAGATTGTTTCAAAAGATCGATGCGACGCGAGTAATACTTTCAGATTGTTATCTGAAAATGCTACCGAAATACATTTCTTTTGTCACCTGAATAGAAAATCACGAGCAATAGATAAAAGTATGATAAAAAAAAAAAGGAAATTCAGTGGGAAGAAAAACTCTGTTCGAAATGAATCACGTGCTGCGGTGTCCGAGTGGTTAAGGAGTTGGACTCGAAATCCAATGGGCTTTGCCCGCACAGGTTCGAATCCTGTCCGCAGCGTTTACAATTTTTTCAACTTTTTTTGATTTTTTTTTATCAATTTGTTGTCAATTTAAAATCAGTCCGACTGGTAAAACTTATATTTTCAACGATTTGTCAACCCTTTGCGGACAGACAGAGTGTTCTCGGCCCCAAGGCGTATTATGAAGTGGCTCGCGCCAAATACGTCGTTCCGAACGATAAGAAGATAGGAATACGGGCATAGTAAAAGAGTGAAATTTTCTTAATAAAACGGTCAACACGGCATTTACGGACTTATATCGCAGAACGAAGGAGTTGCGAGCGTTTTTTCGGCATAATATCGCTTACGGGGGGGGGACAATACCACTTCCTGAACCTAAAGGAGAATGTCGGTCAACGGACAACAAATGCGGGATTTACAAATATTTTCCGACGCTTCGTAAAAGTGAAAATGTCGAAGGTACGGCGCAAACCGTGACGACACGGAGGCAAAAACGGTAATTTTTTTAGATTATATCGATAGAGGATATCGTGAAAATTATGTGCCCGGTGCGGAGTTGTTATCTGTAGATGAATCGATTGTAAAATTCAAAGGGGGAGTAAAATACAAAAGAGTTGCTTATATTTAAAAAAAAAAACATAAATCCCGATAAAATATAATAATACAAAAAAAAGCGCATAACAGGTAAATAATTACCTATTGCGCTATATAAATGAAGTTCATCATCATCATCATCAAAGGGGGAGTAAGTTTTATTACATACAACCCGCAAAAACCGACCAAGCGGGGTATCCGTATTTATGTTCTTGCGGACGCCAATGTCGGTTAAATTATTATATTTTACCATATTAGTGGAAGTTATACCGGTATACAACAAAATGCCGGAATATAAAAGGTATACATAAACAGGACCAAACTACTTTTGTTGTTTTTTTCAATTTGTTTGTTTATAATTTTTTTTTTTTGGCTTTTATGAAACATTTTTTTGCGTTAAATGAAGCCTTAGTTTTAATAAAGTTCAGAAGGTAATCAGGCACATTCTGAGAATTCAAAATAACAGCTATTCCGTTTTTTCTCTACTTCACTAAGTTGGGTCGATTGGGCGGAAATTAATGCTTAAGTTTAAAAGTTTTAAAGTTTGTACCAACTCTATAATAAACTACTCCAGTTAGGGTGAAAAGATGATTTTTGATATTTTTCATTTTAAATAATCGCCTTCTGAAAATTGTTCTTTCTCAAAATTAATTAACAAAGCTGTAATTAGCGATTTCACTGGAAATCACTTCTATATCCCAAAGTTAAATAGAAGGAAATTTGTTTGTGGAAAACGTTTTTTTTTTAATATAGTTCTAACTAATTCTTCTCTAACACTTAATCCATTTTACCGAAATCAATAATTTAAAACAATATCTTCAAACTCTCAAACCCGGTTGTAATAGGCCAAAGTTGAAATATCACTATTACTTAGAACAAATCACATTAGTTGAACTCGAGTAGTTAAATTTGGAACAGTTACCATTTATAAATAGAGTTGCATTCTGGCAGTAACTGCCAAACACAGTGCAGTCTGTGCAAGAATTTTCTCAAATGTCAATACACTTCTGGGTTATTTCAGAGAGCTTAAAAGTTAAATAAAGTAAAATTTTTTGGCCGGAATTTCGGCCCGGAGTTCTGGACTTAGTTGTTTCGTAATTCTTGCCGATTATTAAATAATAATCAGGGCCCGAATGTAAGAATTTCGTTAGTCCCGAAATATTCGTAAGTGTACAAAAATACACACAGAAGAAGTCTGGGTTAGGTCTTCTGGAAAGCCTTGAAAACTAAGTTCAAAACAACTTTGAATAAGATAGATAAACCCGATTCTGAATTGGATGGGGAAGCCATAAAAACGAGAATCATTGTCTATATTTACATATATACATATATATATATATATATAGAAGAAAGGCTTTCTAGTACAGATTTACGCTTACTTAACTTCAATTAAGTAATAGATATCTTATAGAAATTTAAAGAAGTAGAAATCGGTCACAGAAAGTTTCGGTTAACATGTGGCAGTTGTTTACCAAAAAAAGGGCCTCTATTGATGGGGGGGGCCCTTTCTGAGAACTGAAATTTGAGCCTAATCTTTGGGGGCAATAAAAAAAGGTACAGTCCCCTAGAAGGGCCTCGAGGACAAGAGCCATAAAGTCCCTGCTGCAGTATAGACTATGAGGGGAATTCTTTAAAAGTGAGGGCCGTACCGCTTTTTATAAAACAAAAAAAATTACCCTTACTATTACCCCTTATTTTTAGCCTCTCCGTGAACAATTCCTCATGATATTGTTTAACCTTTTGAACAGTAAGAATATTCATGTACTTCCTCGTACCTCTCGAAGGGAAAGAAAACTCACTACACAAAGGGTTAAAGTATATTTTTGATTAAATAATATTTCGATTCGCTCCTAAACTTAAATTTCAAACCTACCCCCATTTCTATCACAGATATTGTATATATATATATATATATATATATATATATATATATATATATATATATATATATATATACATATATATATATATATAAAACTATTACTCGGTCCTATTTCATTATTATTGTTCTCCAGTCGCGTTTACAAAATCATTTTGTATTCAATTCGTACGAGACAACTATCCAACTAGACAAATTTAAAAAAAAAAAAAAAACAGAAGTAGTTTGGTCGTGTTTACGTTTACGTTTTATATTGCGGTATACCGGTATAACTGCCGTAATATGGTAAAAATAGTTTGTACGTAACCAACATTGGCGTCCCCAAAAACATAAATACGGATACCCAGCGCTTGGTCGGTTTTTGCGGGTTGTATGTAATGAAACTTATTCCCCCTTTGATGATGATGATGAACTTCATTTATATAGCAATATAGGTAATTATTTACCTGTTATGTTTTTTTAGTATTATTATATTTTATCGCTTAATTTTGTTTTTTTTTTAAATATAAGCAACCCTTTTGTATTTTACTCCCCCTTTCAATTTTACAATCGATTCATCTACAGATAATTCCGCCCCGGGTACATAATTTTCACGATATCCGCTATCGATATAATCTAAAAAATTACCGATTTTTTGCGTCCGTGTCGTCACGGTTTGCGTCGTACCTTCGACATTTTCACATTTACGAAGCGTTCGAAAATATTTGTAAATCCCGCATCTGTTGCGATACTCTTCTGGGTTCGTAAGCGGTACTGTCCCCCCCCCGTAAGCGATATTATGTTGCGCGATATCAGTCCGTAAATGCCGTGTGGACCGTTTTTGTTGAGAAAACGTGACTCTTTCACTACTATACCCGTACGCTTGCTTATCTTATCGTTCGTAACGACGGATTTGGCGCGTCACTTTGTAAATACGACTTGCGGCTATATGACGACACTCGTCCGCAAACGGTTGACTTATTAACACGTTCGGCGCCCAACGTGATTCGGTTCCGAGTTTCTCGTCGGGCCCCCCAAATACGACTGTCGGAGGTATTTGGTAAACAAAAAAATGGAGATAAGAAAATTCCGCGAAGTTTTAGTCACAGATTGGTTGCCCTTAGAAAATACTGTGCCCGACACAGAAGGAGGATAGTGTCCCACCACCACTTGGAGGTTCGCAAGAATCTACAGGAAGGACAAACCTCTGTAAGAAAGATGTTCCGAAAGAAGAGGGAAACTGTCGGACGCCAACAAGCGAGGAAAAACGTTAAAAAAACGACAACGTATTGTTTGAATTGCCCAAAATTGTCGCGGATGTGCTTGGACTGTTTCAATGAATATCATGCGACGTAAATATAAACTAATAAAATGTAGAGTATTATATGTATATTTTTGATATTTTTATACTGTATATTCTATATTTATACTTCTGCGCTGGTTCTATTAAATTTCTTTTAAAAATTCAACTGAAAATCTTATTTAACTTGAACAGGAAAAGCGTCACCCATATATGGGTGACGGGGCCCCCACGGAACCATACCCGTCGCCCAAATATGGGTGACGGGGCGCCGAACGTGTTAATGGTCGTTGAATATAAATAAAACGTTATTTTGCCGATGGTGAAATTAGGAAAAAATATTTCGAATTAAATTTTTCACACAATATTCGCTGCGGACAGGACTCGAACCTGTGCGGGTAGAACCCATTGGATTTCAAGTCCAACTCCTTAACCACTCGGACACCGCAGCCTTGATCCAGAAACGGTTCCGTTTGGGCACATAACCGTTTTAAGTCCCAGAACTTAAAACTTAAAAACTTAAAGGAGACCATATCAATTTTAAAACGCAATCGGTTACAAAGTGTTTTCATCTTTCCCTCCGATATCTGCGTTATTTCCGAACGCAGCGGAACGTCTATAACACGCCCCAAGGTCTATTAATTTACGACTTAACAAAGTTATGAACGTAACAGGTTACGTAACGTAGAAAGCATTTAACGGACTGCAAACCGTTTTCGTGACAGAATACCGGCAAAATGGAAAATCTAATATAGCCGCATGACGACTAGGATACTACTCGTTTCCTGTTGTTGGAATTGTGATGATGAGAGTGGCCGTGCCTACAGGATGCTTTAATAAAGAGTAAATGACACTTTACTTCACTTGGTGTTCTTAGAATTTTCTTATTTTTGTTTTTAAGTTGATTCAGCCGGTGCATCGGTGAAAGGTTTACAGTCGTGATTCTGTTTAAAATAAACGTATGTATAATATGCTGATTGAAATGTATTTCTGCAAAATAGCAATTTTACGATTGATTTCCGGAATAGAGAAATTCGTGAATGTAAGTCACGGCTCGTTGGTCTAGGGGTATGATTCTCGCTTTGGGTGCGAGAGGTCCCGGGTTCAAATCCCGGACGAGCCCGTTCTTTTCTTTTCAAGATTTTCTTTTTATTTTTTAATCGGCTGTTAAATTTATTTTTCTGTTTGATATCGATTGCACGGGTCGCTTACACGCGGTCTGTACAAACTGGCGTATAGTTTTAATTTTAATCTGTAAATTGTCTGTAAGACCCCGCGGTGAAATTAGTGCCAAGCAACGAACAACGAAGGAACAAAACGTATACGTTAAATTGTTAAGAAAATAACAAATTCGATTGACCACATGACTTATCTGTGGCAATCTGAACGATAAGATCCACTGATGGTTTTAGATATACCTAGGCGCAAATTTCCACATGCTTATGTTACCCCGTCCAAGGGACTTGCTCGTACTTCGTCGGCTTGCGAATCTAGGAAAATAATACGAGCTTCAAGTCCGTGGTTCACCTTCTGGATGGACAAACACGATCCATTAAGAGAAGATCCGTTCCCATCGTATTGGATATCCGATATGCAATATCAAGAAACTAATGTTTTAATGATATACTAATTATGAAAAGAATTGAAACTATACTACACTAATAATTTCAGTTAGGCGAGTTTTTTGACAACTGGCTCGTTGGTCTAGGGGTATGATTCTCGCTTAGGGTGCGAGAGGTCCCGGGTTCAAATCCCGGACGAGCCCGAAAGTCCTTTTTTGGAAGACAAGGAAATGGACTGAAACTATCGATTCCAGGGACCCGCGAGGCCCGAAGTTCCCGAGGGCGCGCGCTTCTTCGGACTAGAAATTCTAGCTCAAAAATGGTATTTTTGAAAGAATTTTATTCGCGTAGAAATAATATATCGAAAGCGACATTTTTTTGCCCGACGAGATTAAAACTTCAAACTGCTGAGAAAAATCTCACGGTAAAACTGTAGCAAAATACAGATAAACGGATGACTACAGTAAAACTCAACTGATGACCAGCCAACAAGGGTAGTTATATGAATGGAAGCGTTTCGACTATTTCGGTAACACTTGAGTAGATGTGAGTAGACATCATACATCAAGAGGTATACCTAACGGATGACAAATATTAATGAAGAATCTTGAAAATTGGCAAATTAAGACGCGGAGAAAACAGGAAAGCCAATCAATTCTCCAACCCCGAACAACAATCAATAAACCTACAGCTCCACAAGTTATGAAAAAATATATATATATATTTCGCGAATTGGGAAGTTACAGGTGAGAAACCCAATCAACGGCTCGTTGGTCTAGGGGTATGATTCTCGCTTTGGGTGCGAGAGGTCCCGGGTTCAAATCCCGGACGAGCCCGAAGGGTCCTTTTGATACTACAGAAGCATGAGCCATGCTTCAATTTTCTAAAAGGAGCACAGTTCAAGGGAACATTGCCAACTGGCTCGTTGGTCTAGGGGTATGATTCTCGCTTCGGGTGCGAGAGGTCCCGGGTTCAAATCCCGGACGAGCCCTCGGCAACATTTTAAAAAAGCATAAAAACACTAGTCAATAAGTTCTTAAAACGAGCAAGGTTTATGAAACCGCTGCCAACTGGCTCGTTGGTCTAGGGGTATGATTCTCGCTTAGGGTGCGAGAGGTCCCGGGTTCAAATCCCGGACGAGCCCGGAGGGTCCTTTTAGAAAACCATAACTGAGCCATGGCCACGATTAGTTAGAAAGGGCAGGTTTTTTAGAACTCTTGCCAACTGGCTCGTCGGTTTTTAGACAACCATAACTGAGCCATTTAATATGTAAGGAGGCGGCAGTATACATAACCATTGATACCTGGAGTTCTTTTGGAGTTCCAGTACTGTAATTTCTCGAATCATTATAAAGTCGGAGTTTAGATAAATATTTCGAAATGGCCGCCGCGAACATTTAAAAGGTAGAAGTTAGATAGTGATTACCAACCGGCTTGTTGGTCATAAGAGACAAAAGGGAAACCAAAATAGGCTAGAAAGAGAAATTAAACTCAAAAACCTGGACTGGAGAAAGTAGATGTGGGAGAATAAAGTCCAGAAAGCGAGTTTTATTGACGGAAGCCTTTGGAAAATCATACGGTACCTAATAAATAAGTCAGTTAAAAGCGTCCCAACCCTACGTTCGGATACTGGTGAAAAAATATTCGACGACAAAGGAAAATCCGAGGCGCTTCTAACGTATTTCGCCAACATCCACAAAGGGACAGAGGAAACGCCGCCAACAACCAGAAAATAGCGGCGTACGTGAAGAGGACAATAGTCCTGACCCGGCCTTCAGCCGAAGGAGGCATCAAAAGGAACCCGGCGGCACAGAGGACCCGGCCGAAGAGAAGGAA